>JAIVEN010000014.1:17240000-27240000 GCA_026686845.1 Adenanthera pavonina
TCTGACTGTAGCTGGGCTCCTATTTTTATAAGGTCATCAAATTTCAAGTTACCAATTGGTCATTCGATTCCTATAATAATGGTTGGACCTGGTACTGGCCTGGCACCTTTTAGGGGTTTTTTACAGGTATGAGAATGTATTATGGATTTGCATAGTTCTCTTAATTAATGGGAAGCATATAGATAGATAGAAAGTGAAGGATGGGAGAGAAAAATTAGAATCTGATCAGTAATTGAAAGATATCTGACCACAAAATATAAAATATAAAATACCTAATCCTTATTCTATTTAGATTAGAAGCCCCCATTTTGTAGTACTTTAAATACAAACGTAGCTAATCATATTTTAGTAAAATCCTAATTGTTCTAATTTTGTAATTAACAAAACATAAATTCCCAAAATATCAGTTGAACTCCATTTTTTGTCTTGGGGGCTAACTAGACATTTCTTGACTCAAGCTGCCATCGAGCCAGTGCTCAACTGGTATTTATTAAACCATAATTACTGAGCTACACATTACAGTTAAATCACTGAACCTGCTTTTATGTAAGGATTTTTATTCTGTCCACTTGCTAGTGGGCTTCAACTTACACCGGGCCTGTTTAGCTTGACACTTGTCCTACCTAGTCCTCTGGTTCACACTAACATCCTTGTTATAGACATGTACTTCTTGATTCACCCTTTATCTTTGATTTATCTAGGAGAGGTTGGCCCTCAAAGAGGATGGTGTTCAACTTGGTCCTGCATTACTCTTCTTTGGATGTAGGAATCATCGAATGGTAAGTTTATTGTTAATGTACCTTCTATCCCGGGGGAGTTTTAGAAGGGTGTGTAATTTTCCTTGATCATATTGGTTCATAGGATTTTATTTATGAGGATGAGCTGAAGAATTTCGTGGAACAAGGTGCTCTATCAGAGTTGATTGTTGCATTCTCAAGGGAGGGACCTAACAAGGAGTATGTTCAACACAAGATGATGGATAAAGTAAGTGTGAATAGAACCTAGCAGGGAACAAATGCCACTGATAAAAACAGTTTATTTCATCAATTTTTTTTTTCATGTGCAGGCAGCAGATCTGTGGAGTCTGATTTCTCAGGGAGGTTATCTTTATGTCTGCGGTGATGCTAAGGGTATGGCCAGAGATGTTCATAGGATTCTCCATACCATTATCCAGCAGCAGGTGCAAATTGTCTTTTCATCACCCTCCAGCCCTCCCAACCTTAATTATTGAACACACATAGAAATGTTAGCTTATCTTGTTCCTGACCATGATTATAGGGTATTGATTCTCACAGTCAAACCAACCTGTATGAGAAAATGAAAGTTTGAATTCTCTTCTGAAATGGATGCTTCGAAATATGTATGGTCGTGGAGGACTGATTCATATTTCGGTGTATAGGGACCAATGTTGCTCTAGGTTAAAATGCCCTTGCCAATTTTATTAACTCTCTTCTTGATTACCAAATGCAGTATTTAGGCTGCAACGCTGGGAATCAAACTTTTATCTGATAACTCTGAATGAATTTGCTAATCAATAAGAACCATACACTGTTTTTCTGTTACAAGGATTACTAATATCATACTTTAACTGTGTCAGTGTTGGTGATTAAAATATGGGGAAATATAACGTTCTTTTATGGGTTCCATATGTGTGGCCTATTGAGCATGTGTGGATGCATGCTTATTCTTTGTGACATACTTATGCTCTCTTTATTTGTTTTATAATTAATATTTGCTAGTTCCCAACTATGTCGGTTGATTTTTGTACTTATATTTCTATTTAAACTTTTTCGGTAAGGCATTAAATTTATGATAATGTACGTCTGACTTTTCTTCAACCAATGTATTTCTGGTTGCAGAGCCCTGTATACTTTGTACTTATTGGAGTAAACCTTTGTCTTTAATCGTGTTTTGGTTTGAATTTCAGGAAAATGTGGACTCATCCAAGGCAGAGGCTATAGTGAAAAAACTCCAAATGGATGGACGATACCTTAGAGATGTCTGGTGATTTTTCTGATTTGTTTGTCGGATCAAATGCAGTATCCTTGCTTATGGATGGATGCATTGAATTCAAGATTGCCCGAAGTATTTTAAGGAGTTTTAGGGTACTGATGATGGAGGCTGAAAAGGGTTTTCTTGAGAAAAAGGAATGATTTTCTTGACATGTCTTCTTTTTATTTTTTTTCATTCTATCTTTTATCGTGATAGGGTAGACCGCCCCCCAACTAAGGTTTTTTTTTTTTTGGGTCAACAACTAAGGTTAACTCTAAGGTTTTGTTTGAAATGGGGAGAAAATAGGGGGAGAGAAATATTATGAAGGAAAATAAGGAGAAACCTAGATAAGGGATATCTATGCTCTTTCTTGTTTTTTCTTCAAATTTTCTTTTTTCCTCTGTTTTCTCCTCTCTAAACGGAGGGTGAGGACCTGTATGATAGTCTCAAGTATGCAAACGCAGGTTGCAAGAGGCTATTTCCAGTGGTCATGTAAGATTTAATGAAGGAAATTGGTTATGAATAATTGTTAAATTGTTGAAACTAGTTGATAAAAGCTTTTGCATATTTCTAGTGTCTGATGATCATGGAATGCTATATCCTTCGACAGTGAATTTTCCAAAGCAAACAATTTTATCAAGCTGTGTCAATCTGGACAGTTATTTTTATTTGGGGGAAGATCTATTTATTCTTTTAACTCTATTTGATATTATTTTGAGGAATCTGATATTAGAAGGGCGGTATTTAACAGTGTCTAGAATATGCACCGTGTAATTGTCTCATCTAATATGTCCAAATGAAATTTGGAATCTAGACTGTTCAAATTTTCCTGTTGTTTATTTATTTTAGATGAAATATTATTGTTTTTACAACTTGGTAATTACAAGATTGACATTTTGTATTTTGTATCATTTAAAATAAAAATATTATTGCAATCTTACTAAAAAAATAAAATAAAATAATTTGGACTACCTAAATTTTATCTGGATGATTCAAATGAGACATGCACTTTTACTTTATAAGTAAAGAAATGCATTAGTTTTGTATTGAACATGCAAATCGTAATGAACTTTTTCATTTAGAGTTCTGATGAATGAAGTGACTCGTATATCTTATATCTCCTCGTTTCATTCCATCCTTTATGGAATTATTGAAAATTTCTTGCTGCAAGCACGACGACTGCTTAGGATTGCTGGAAGTTTTTCAAAGCACATCGTGGGTAGAAACTTTGCTTGGGCCTGTCCTTTTTGACCAACTCTTTTTTGTTGTAAGGCTCTGGAAAATGATAGGAAGGGGTAATTGCGCCCTCTGTTGTACAAATTTTTGAGTAATGATTTTCTCATCTTCCATTAAAAAAAAAAAATTGTTTAATAGCTCAACTCGTTCTATTGGTGTGGCCCTGCTGGATGGTTCTGATCAATAGAACAGGAAAAGGAGTCAGCTAAAGAGAAAGATCACCAAAATTAACTACCACCAAGATACGCATGGTAATTTGATCTTTTAATCACCCATTTTTGGAAAATCATTTTGGGTTGCTTGAATTGCTAATCTTACATGCTGTGTTTCGATCACCTCCTATTGATAAGAAGGCCAGTGAACAACTTGAAATGGAAATCGTTGGTTGGTTAAAAAAAGTAAAAACAAAGGAAATGGAAATCAAGAAAATTTCTGGGCACAAATTTAGAAAAGCATGGGACTGAAGTTCTTTCGGTCAAAACTCTATGCTACTCGGAGGACATGAGACAATTGGCCAGCCCAAAATGAATGCCCGCAGAATGGTCCTAGGTGTCTAGCTACTAAAATAGTTAAAATAGAATTTTATCCTCATATGATGATTTTGTGCACTTTGAGACGTGGGGCTTATCCTAATAGGTTACTGGGAGCTACTTATCTAAATTATTTTATAGAAAATAAATATCACACTTTTCAATTTTTATTCTCAAAGCTTCAGTAGATATGCACTATGAATTATCTAGATAGTATTGCAGATAAATTATATAAATATAGTAGTGGTACAACCCAGGAAAAAATTGACAATATTCTCCATATAAAGAAAAAGAAGAAGCAAATACTCCCTCCGGCCTCATTTATAAGGTGTTTTTATTTATTGCATGAGTATTAAAAAGATATAATTATACTTTTGAATTTATAAAAAATTAATATAAAATTTCAATTTTACCCCTACTGATTAAAGATTGGAACAATTTATAAGATAAAAAAAGTCATTAAAGGAAGGATAAAGAAGGAAATTCAAATGAAAAAAAAAGATAACACTTTATAAATAAGATCAAACAAATTTTTAAATAACATCTTATAAATGGAATTGGAAAAGTACATCATAACCGAATATCAATTTGCACAAAACAATTCTATAGTTAGAAATCAAGCCAATCTATAGTTAGAAATCAAGCCAATCATGAGAGAATTATTAAACACAGAGATCATGTTTGGTAGAAAAGAGTTACTTTAAGGAGAAGAAAAGGAAAAAAGAAAGGGAGATGAGATTTATAAAAAGACTATATTTTATTCATAGAGAATTTAAATAATCTATACCAAATAAATTTTACAAGAATTTCGCTTTGCTTTCATTTTCGTTCTGCTTTTTTATAAAACCCTTTCTATGTGTATCAAAGCTAGTAGGAGACTTTCAAAGCAGAAAAAACAACTAATGTCTTCCACGCCTTCTATTATCTCAAGCAAATATCAAATGAAGGATATGGAAATTGTTCTACATTGGGGGATTATTAGGTGCCTCCATATCACTATATTTATTCTGCATTGGATACACACACGCGAATAGGGATTGCTTTGATTGCTTTTGCATTTTTAACTTGACTCCAAATAAGAAAGATCTCAAAGGTATTCGCATGCGGCTTGGCGAGTGTTTCAAAGGGGGGTGATTGTTAATCTCAAATGCTTGGTCCAGTTCTACTAGCGTCTTCTCAACTTCATTCTTCAGTCCCTTGACAAAACCCAGACCTGCTTGCAGTTCGCTTGCAACCTTATTGTTCTCCTGTTTCATGTTGAGAATCTCACCTTGAAACTTGGCAGCCTGATACCCGCTTAGCGCTGACTTCTTTGTGTCAGAACCTCCGTTGGAGGCTCTTGAAATCTCATCTTGGATGTTGCTCAAGGATGATTCTCTACCCTGCAATTCGTCCTGCAATATCGCATTATGTTCCAGCCACAGTGATAACTCAGTTCTTATCTCTCTCAGGTGTCTGAATATAGGCCGAACTTCTGATTGTAGGGCCTGCTTTGAACTCCCTTCTGCCCTGCTGTTATCCTTTATTGTCGACAACTCTGCTTGTAAGTCCTCGATGGAGTTTTGGAACTTCTGAATTTGATGAACTGAGGTGCTAAACCTCAACCAGAAATCCAGGTTCTCCTCCAGCAGATCATCAATGTCTGAACGCAGTTTCTGTTCCAAGGGTGAAAGGGCATGAGGCTTGTCAACATCCTGGTTTTCCCCCACCTTTCCTTGATGCTTCTTGATGGTTGAAGTTTCGGAGTCCTGCAACTTAGCTTCTTGTTCTTTGCTTGGAACAACCCCTTCTTGAGGTGTATATGAGTATTCTGTCATTGCAGTTAATGGAGTTTCATCTGGATTCACTTCTGGACAGTCCAGCCTCTGACGTAAAAAGTTTATCTCTTTGTCCTTCAAGTCAATAGAATTCTTCAATTCCCTAACCTGACGTGACAACTCAAAAATGCTGTCCTTATTTTTCTTCTCCACCTCATTTAACTTCATTTTTACATCCCCATAGTTCCTTAAGACCGATGTGTACTCCTCCAACAAGAGCTTCTCTCTATCATCTGACCCATTTATGAACATTTGTCTCCAGTTGGGTTGATCTCTCTCCCGAACCCCAACACCATGTGATTCAACGTCAACATTACTTACTGTCTCAGATAAATCATCCTTATCCTGCTGCAGTATTTGTTGAATTCCTTCATGCCTAAAGTTTACATTTTCATTCAATTTGAACTTGTTCTCTTCATTTATGACATAGCCGAGATTTGCAGCATCATCTTCTTTCTCCTCCTTTGTTGTCTTGAAATCCTTCATGATTGCTGAATTATCAACTGACAACTTTTCATTGTGTTCTTCAGATGCCGTTCTTTGTTTGCCCTCGTGAGAGCTTTTTGTGTCCTTGTAGAGCACCAAGTTCTCAACTTCCTCATCTTGCTTCACATCGTGCAATCTTCCGGAGAGATGCTCAAGATTACAGCTAGCTTCAGTTAAGTGTTTTTGGAGGCTACTGTTTTGGTATAGCACGTTTTGTTGGAGATTTTTAACTTTCCTCAACTCCTTCTCCAGTTCTTTAAGCATCTTTCTCATTTTGGCTGAATCTTCTATCAGTAATTCCTTGTCCTCTTGCAATCTCCATATATTTTTCTGAAGTTCATCTGTTTCTGATCTCAGTCTCTTTACCAAAGCAGTCTGAGAAGAGACTGCAGTTTCCAGGGTAACAACCCTATTTACAAGGTCATCAATTTTTTCTGCCATTTCTGCTACAGTGAGTGAGTTTGCTGAATCTACCTCTAGTTGTTCCTTAATTTTCTCCCTTAACTGTCCCACATCATGTGTTGCTTTTTCTAAGCTTTCCATCTCTTCATCAATGCTCCATTTTTCTGATCTGCTGCTCTCAGATTTATCCCCATGATCGTCTGAGTCTTGGTAACTCCCATGTTTAGAAAGAAATTGATCTCTAAGGATCTCAAACTCGTCATGTGCTTCCTTAACCTTTTGGTATTCTGCTTTAGCCTCCTCAGATGCTTTTTCTTGAACCTCTTTCAACTTAACCAAAGTCTCATGGCATGATTTCAGAGCTGTGGCTGCCATTAAAGTTCGCGCCTCTTGATCTTCGATGACCGCACCAACGCCAAACTCATCCTGCAGGCTACAAACTCTCTTCTGCATTTCTGTGATCTGGTCCTCAATTTCCCAATACTTATCATAGGCACGTTCATGCAAGCTCCTCACAAACTCCTTCTCAGTTTGTAGCCCCAAAATCTCTTTCTGCAGCTTGTCAATTTCTGCTAGCGCTTCACCCATGGTCAGCTCAGAACTTGAAGTTGTCACAGGTCTAGCAGAGCTAGCAATCTTTCTAGGTGGTCCCTTCCTTGAGATTAACATGGAAGGGCTTCTAAAATCTTTCTTTTGAATTCTGGGAACTTCAGGAATCCCAGATTTAGGTGCTCGATTGGTAGGGCTATAAGAAGATGATGATGGAGTTCTTGGACTACCTTCATAATCTTCATCCTCTGAATACTGAACTTGGTCTGGGAAGACACTAGCAATTGTGCGGTTGGCACTTTGGAGTTCCCTTGATAAATGATCATATCTCTCTGCTAATGCTCTATATGCCCTGAAAGTCTCTTCCACGAAACTTACAAGTTCAGCCCTCTTCTTGTAGTACATTTCTGCCCGTTGGGCAAACGAATCCCCCTCATCTTCAAGGATTAGAAGGGTCTCTGCAACCTTCTCCTCCATATCTGCTATCAATGCATATGTATTAATATTTTTCTTTTCCAGAAACCAATTATTATGACAGTTATAAGAAAGAGGAGGGTTATGAACCCAAAGACGTTAATTAATACAACAATATATGCTACTATTATCTTCTTTTAATAGTTTATCAATCTGACTTAAATAACAACACCAGGCAATTTGGTAGAAGAAACTGATGAAATTAATTCATAAAATGCAAATAACCGGGCTTAGGGAAATCAAGAGAGATCATGTGAATGCGGGTCATTCTAAAATCGCCTGCAATTTTAACAGACGTACGTACCTTGGAGGCTTTGTTCAAGCCATTTGGATTGCTTCGTCCGGACGTGGCTTGCCCACCACCATGAATATGCATTGCTTGCCGCCCTTTGCAACATCGTTCTCTTGGGATTGAAATTAAATCAAACACATTTAACCCATTGAGTTAAAAACCTACACGACGACGACGACGACGAATGAGACCATAAAGGATAAACAAAAGCATACACAACACGCATTCAGAAAAAAAGCCGCGATTGTGGTGATAATGGAGGTTAAGAAAGTTTGATTGGAAAACAAAAGAAAGTTGGTGAAAATGGGGTCTTATGGGGCAGACATGGAGAGGAGGATACTTCGCCGCAAGCATAGATATGTCTGGATGCTTTCAAGAGCTTAAATTTTGGATGGAAGGCTTCTGTTAATTCTCTACTTGCCAGCCCACCAAGGAGCCATGCATGCCCTCCATTTTGGTACGTTTGCAATAAAACGTATTGTCCAAAGTTTCAACTTTAGTAAAACATCGTTTTTGCACCTAATTTTTGTTTGTTGCTGTAATTAAAATATAACGTTTTTATTGTATATTATAACACGATATGTTTTGGTTACAAAATCAAATTTTTCTATTAGAAGTATGAAAAAGCAGCGCAAGGTCTTCCTTTTAAGCATTTTTCTTAAGTTTGCACCAATTTCTGTTCTCTCTTGATTGAAATGGTCATCTATATTCTTGATCCCTCAAATTGTATATCTATAATTTTCACATATTTTCTTGTGATTTTTCAATCATTTTCAAGTAAAATAATCATTATACAATTTAAATAAACACATGAAAAATATGTTCCAACTAAACAAATACTTAATTAATACTACTTAAATTTTCTATAAAAATTATTGTTATTTTAAGGTATGTTTAGTAGGAGAATGGAATAGAACATAGTGAAATGATCAAATTGAATTAGTTTATTATTTGAAATTGTTTTCTGGATGGAGTTAAATGACAAATCATGACCTTCAAAATCATTGTGCCATCTAAAATTTTAATTTTTATGTCTTTCCAAATCGGAAAGGTAAGCATAGATTGAAATAGACGAATGAAATGATACAATTATATTCTGTTATTCTGTGACTTAAAAAAATAAAAACGTGCAAGAATCACCTTTTAGGTTAATATTGGGAAAAAAATTGCAAGTTATTTCATCCCTCGACTTATAGCCTTGTACACTATTATATAATGAACTGATACATAAATCGTCACTCCATTTCTTACCTCAAACTCCTTAAAATTTAAATTTTCTGTAATTACAAATAATTATATATAATTCATTGAAAGAGAAATAACTAGAAAAGGATAATATGTAAAACATAATTGATCTCATGCATAGTTTCATTATGTTGTGCCATTCTTCTCCTAATATATACCTAATGACAATAAAAGATTCAATTTCAATTCCCAAACATAGCCAAAACAAGATTCGTGAACACAATTTTTCCTAATGCAAGGGCAATAAATTCTCAAAGTAAAATACTATATAAAACTTGTTATTTCACGAGTGAGAAGTACAGTGATTTCCCAAAGGCCCAAATACATCCATGTTATACACACTTCTATACAATTATCCATAACATCATTAAGCTTAAAAACAATTCTCGTACCTGCACACATATTTACATCAAAGAATTACAAGCTCCACAACCACACAGTTCATTCAACATGCATTCTTCCATTTATCTCCGTTTTCATTCTAGGTAGAGAGACAAACACTTCATATGTTTTGATTCTTGGAGGCAGAGACCAAAACGGCAGCGAATCATCATATCAGCTCCTCACAAATTGTACCAGCCCCAAACAAGTTGACTAATACTATTCTGCCATTACATCACAGCCCAGAAGTTTTTTCTTTTTTTCCTTTTCTTTTTTACAATTTTTATATTATCATACAAGTGTTTATAGGTTCAGACCACAAGATGATTTTCTCAATGAAAGAAAGCAGCAGTTACAGAGGCGGCTCCAAAGTGAAAAACCACAAGCAGAAGTATTTATGCATCAGCTGTTTTGAAGAGAAGAGAGCCAGTTTTCCACATATTTCTTGCTTTCTGCAGAAACAACTAAAAACCATAAACGCTAACTTTCCCACTGACGCAGATCCATAACAACAAATAACTACAGATATACATCTTGCTATTATGAATTACTGCGAGTTATCACCCCATTAAGGGTAAACTAATAGCACAGGTATACCAACAGCGTTCACAAGACAAGTTCTAGCAACCACATAAATGATTCGGAAATAGGTTTCCAGAAAAGAACAATTGTCTATAAATATTGCAGTAACCAAAACTATGACTTTATGTACTAAGTTGCACTAAACTAAAAGTTTATTATATCATTTCACAGAACCAAGAGCTAAAGGTTATATGACTAAATCAGACTTGGAAAGGAGTAGGAATTACACGAACAATTTCTAATCATGATGACACCTGCCTCCACCTAGCCTTAAATATAGATGATCACATAACTCACATAACCTATGTAAATATCTGTTCGATAAACCAAAAGGCATATCCTCATTCAAAACAGAAGAAAGCAACGTCCTTAATAAGATGTGAGAGAATAACCAATGTAGGAATTACACGAACAATTTCTAATCATGATAACACCTGCCTCCGCCTAGCCTTAAATATAGATGATCACATAACTCACATAACCTATGTAAATATCTGTTCGATAAACCAAAAGGCATATCCTCATTCAAAACAGAAGAAAGCAACGTCCTTAATAAGATGCGAGAGAATAACATATAATATTGAATGGAAAATGAAATAATAAAGATTATATAAGGATAACCGGATTAGTAAAAAAGAGCCACATTCTTGATTTTGGACTTCAGAAGTTGATGAGTCTCTTTTTCAGGAATATGGCAATCGTATTTTCACACTACAAAAAACAAGAGATAACAAATAGAAATATGGTCTAAAATCAGGAATCCAGACATAAAATCCAGCAACAATTTAGAGGCAGTTGATATTTTAAACAGCTTTAACAATGTCCACATCAATTAACTCAGAACATGCATTCCAATTCCATCAACCATTTCATAAAACACAAAGGAAAAATCAATTTGACACCAGCAAAAAAGGGAACTTTCATAAGTGTTAAGAAATTTCTCGTACCATCTGAATAACTATCTGGAAAGTTCCCAACGGTGCTCAGTATGTTGCTTTTGTGATCCTCCACCATGCCACCATACTGGTGTCCATAACAGGGAACCAGCACAGCAAAACTGTCATCTGATTCATCATTACTTGGAAACTCAGGTCCATGAGGCTCCAACCAGCCAATTGACCAATCAGAACCATCGGATTCAGAATCAGAAACACATCCTCCATCGGATGGAACAAGAACAACATCATATTCTCTATCTATTTTCTGTTCTTCTCTGCTATGACATTTGCGCTTCACCCTTCTTGATGAGGACCAAATTTTTGCCTGTTTGACCAAAGGAAATCTCAAAGCATCAGATTCCCATATACCCGAATCAACTGAAGAATTTATAGAAGGCCCGTTTGCAATTCTTGGTTTTTGATGTTTTCCACTCCACATCCACCACGAGAGATGGGTAAAAGCCACAGCCATATACTAGTCCAATAAACTCTCCAAGAAATCAAGTTTCCACAGAAGAAAATAAAAATCTTTCAGAATGTCTACTTGAACAAGCAATCGTCTTTACTTAGGGATACCTGTTGAGTGAGAAATCTTACTAGTGAACCAAACACAGAAATGTGCACATTGATTAATGAAAACGGCATCTAAACAGAAGTAAAAACAGTACTGACAGCTTAGAATTTTAGAAAATCCAGCGTATAAAGAAAAGCCAAAGCTTCCCTTGCCCTGGGCAGAAAGCCTCCACATATTCTCCAACAACTTTACTCGGAAGATTTAAGGTTCTTTAGCTATTAAAACCAGAAAATGTTTAGTGCTGCTAAGATTTCAAATACCAGATCAGGAAGTATTGATTTTCACAGTTTTCTGATCTGACTAACAGTGTTTTCAGCCACCAAACTTTGAATTACAGGTCGTAAGAATATCCAATCCATACTTTTAACAAAAATCTACTCTATAATTTGAATATACATTGAATTAACTTATCTCAAAATCCAAACGATCCTAGACGCATAGAAAAAAAAATAAAACAAAAAAAAATCACAGAAAACAAAAGACAGTCCTATTTATCAAAATGTAGCTAGACCGCCAATCAATGTCGTGAGAAGTCTAGAGCAAAATCCAGGCTAAACAAAAGCCAATCTGATAACTATGAAACAACTAGAATTCACTAATCAGACATACAATAATAGTACGTAGTAAATAAATTATCTTCTTTGGAACCAAAGTGGTTTTAAATAATAAGAGGATAATTGATCACAACATACTACAAACAGATCACATCTCAATTTTCTCAGCTCACAGAAAATAACAGAATCCTGCATTTCTTGGTTTCCATATACGAAACAACAACTTGAACAAAAAGAAAACCAAAAGCGCAAACCGTAAGGATTAAATAGGTGCCTTGTCTCTAAAATTTCGAAATTTGGACGAAGATTCAAAGCACAGGAAAACTGTTATTCAAAGAAAAAGAGAGAAATAAACCAATATACCTTAAAACCCAAAAAGTTCCTCTATTCAAGTTTTGAACAAGTATAACCCAATCGGAATCTCCCGCGAGCCGTCTAGAGGACGTTTGTAGCAACAGCGTGAGGTAGAGAAGAATAGAAGAGACGGGAGTCTCAATGTCTACACGGCATCCATTTGCCGTTGAAAACCTTGAAACCGTACGTGGCATGTTAGAAAACCGTTGGATTAGGCTATTAATGTCACACACAGAATCTATACAGATCATGTAACAAGTCACCGCGGGGAAGTATATCCAGTGGAGCCAACTCTAAAATCTAAGCAATCAACGACTGACACGTCGCAAAGGCGGAAGCCTTCCCTGCTACCAGCCACAACTCTATGCGGTCACCAATTTTCTGATTTTAGAATTTATATTCTTTGACGATGATATAGATAGTCGATCTTTACATAAATAATCGTGATGACATAGATAGAACTGTTTGGTGGATAAGAATGAGTTTTGGTATAATTGGTTTTATAATGTAGTTATGATAAAATTTGGTTTTGAACTAATGTGTTTATGTTTGAGTGACTTATTTAAAAATTGGTTTTAATAAAACTCATAATTTTTTTCTAAATTAAGCTTAAACTCTATTTCATGATTAATTTAATTTACTTGAACTAAAATTTAATCTGTATTTATTTAATTGAGAACATAATATATCTGATATAATATTTTCTTACAGATTATAATTTATAAAAGTTAAAATTTTGAAGGGACATTTTGGTTAATAAATAGGAGATATTTTATGGAAATTTTATTTTCCTAATTTTTTTATTTTTTATCATTTTTATTGGTTTATTTTTATCTGACTTTAAAATAAATACAGATAAAAATTAAAAAGCAGAATGGAAAAGCATCAACTGGACTGCTTCTCCTTCAACTTCGTTTTCAGCAAAAATCACGGTAGTAACCAAAACTCATTTTAACACCCAAACATTCACAAAAAATGGGAGAAGTGGTTTTGGGCTAGAAACGGAGTTTGAAAAGCGATACCAAACAGACCCATAGCCGATCTTTGCATAAATAACCATAACTCATAACAGTACTCCTTCTTATCAATTCTTTTAATAGAATCACGTGAATTAAGAATTGAAATTAAAATTAATTAACTATCTCAATTTCTTTAAAAATTCTAATATTTTTCTAGAACTAATCTTATTTAATCTCTCTCTCTTTCTCTTTAGATACATTAAATATGGACATTTTTCTGAAAATGTATAATAAATACTATCTCATATATTGTAAAGAATTTTATATTTAGAATCAGGATAAAATATCTTATATATAGGATCAGGGGTAGTATTTAACTAATGAAATGTCTTGCCATTGGGTAACATCCAATATTTTTAAAAAATAAAACTAGAAAATTTAATGATTTCAGCGTGTGGGAAAAGAAAAAAGACATTGGAATCTAGAAATGCTTCTTATTTTAGTCGTATCAAATATAAACCATGGGCATTTGAAGGAGTAAACAACTATTATGATAAAAACGGTCAAAGTTGATCCAATTGAGGAGAGTGTGACTTATATTTTACAAAAATGTGGTTTCAAATCATTTTGGTGATATGTGAATTTCATTGATAGATAATATATAAATATATATGTAAATATTTTTTGAGATTTAAGTTCTGGTGAGTTTTTAAAAGCCATTCATCTAAATTCTAAACTTTTAGATAAAGACAAACCAAGAATAATTTTATAAAAAGGGGTCTGTACGATTTAAGGGGTGAGTGGTTTGATAATTTATTTTAAAATTTGTTTCAATTTTCCGTGTGGTCATTTATTTAAAGGAAAATGTTCACAAAATGTCAATGTACATGAAAACCCCAAACGTTGGGAAGGATGAACCTAGATTCAAAGGTGAACAGCAAGAACTACAACAATTTCATATAAACAAAATGAAATTCTTTTAATAAAATAAATGATAAAAATATTTATCAAACTATTTTTTCGTTCTAGACACGCGTTACCATTCAATTTTTATATAAACATGTCTGGCACTGTGTCTTGCTCAATGTTGTCAAACCAATGATTCTAACTATGGCCAACCCCGTATATCCATCCTGAAAATGTTCTTGCAACGTTCGAACCCATATAACGGCAAATCCATCCCTGAAAAACTCGGAAATGTATTTGTATCCTCCTTAATTTTTTTTTAATTTGTCTCAATTTTATTTTTAGCTGATAAATCAATAATTAATAGTTCTAATCGATTATAGCTTTATTAAATAAAACTATGAGTTTTAAATAATATTTTCTAGTAATTGATCTAAATCATTAAATATTAATTTAATAATAAAAATTAAAATTGAGAGAAATCCAAATTGATAAGATTAAAATCAACAAAATTTCTCAGAATTTCTAATGCAAATAATAATAGATTTGTTATCATTTTGGCCTCAAGGCCGCATAAAAATACAAAATAAAACATAAAAAAAAGGGGACTGATGTAGAAAATAGGAAATCCACAAATTTTCATCTTTTAAAAAATGCTGATTTTTTTCTGTTATAAAAAATGTTGATTTGACGCAACTTTTTATCAGTTTCTAATCATCAGATTGACTGGATCAATTTATTTTTTATGGGGATAGAATTTTATCAGCCTTCTAATAAATTATAAAGAAAAATAAAAATTAGCAGTACACATTTCATTTACGTTGGAATTATAAATTTGACTACTGATTGTTGTTGGTTATTCTGCAAATTGGATCTCTTAAATTTACTTGTGATTATGTTTATGATGGTAAGCGTAATCTTCTACAATATATGATGATTGTGTAGTTATGTCTGTCCATGCACTCTTCCATGACTACAATACCACACTTCTTGCATGTGGCCAGGTATAAAATATTTAGGCATCGTTGGGATTGCTTTTATGATGATGGACATTTTCTTTGCCGAGCTTTGTTTTGCTAGTGTCCATAATGACATATTTGATTGAAGCATAAAGAATGTAATTGGGATTTTGTTTTCACAGTATCCAGAAATAGCCTTACAGTTATATATTTCTTCTTGAAATGGAATCCATTGGTATGATGAGCCACAAATAGCCATCCACCGTCACATGAGTTACAACAGTTAGGAAACACTACAATAATAAATCAATAATGGGTTGTCTGTAACTCATATAACCTCCATTTGAACTTAATGTTTGCTAGACAAAAATGGTATTAGATGGTTAGTATAAATAGGGAAGTCACAGTTGTGTTTATCATCAAGAAATAATTGAAGCATTTCTTTCATTTGAGAGTAATTCTCTCTCTTTATTTGAATTCTGAACCAGTTTGGTATCAGAGCCATGGTCCAGAGTCAAGTGTGGTGAGGAAAATGTCCAAAATTTGTCCAAAAAGAAAGTTTTTCAGGAGAGAGAAAGAGTTTTCTGCCTTTTCAAAAACCTAACATCCAATCATTTTTTTCAGCAGAATGGACATCACCATCGTGCTTGGAAGGCTGAAAAACCTATGACTGGAGAGTTTCGTCGCCGTCTGAAAATCCATACACCTTCACATGCTGCCCAAGTCTGCCACGCACCAGACCGAGGTTGAAGACAACCACATCAGCTACCACGTCAGCGCTAAGGTTTCCATTCAGCAACACGTCAGCAAACAGCCACTTGCCACATGTTAAGTGTGCCATGTAAGAATTCAAGTAAGCCAATTTTTCTAAAATTATATTTTTGACCTCTCAACTTTTTTAAAATTTCATTTCTTCCCTAAAACTTTATGAAATTTTATTTTGATCCCCCTAACTTTTCAAAATTTTACTTTACCCCTATATTTCTTGAAATTCTACTTCACCCTTAACTTTTTTGAAATTTCAATTTGACCCGTAAACTTTCAAAAAATTACTCTGAAGCCCTATACTTTCCAAAATTTCACCCCCACCTTAAATTTCTAAAAAAATACCACTTTAACCTTTTTTTTCCCCAAATGCACCCTTAAACCTTTCCAAAGCCTCTTTTAAAACCCAAAACTTCAACTCTATCCTACCCTAGCCTACAAAATGCCTCCAAGATGCAGACCTGTGCATGAAGTTGAGATTGAAGAGTTGAGAAATCGAGTTCAACTGCTATAGGAACTTGTGAATGTCCAACGAGCTTAGTTAGAGGAGCAAGAAAGGCAAAGAGGAGAAGATTCGGATAATAGCAACACTCAATCAAATGGTAATTGCCGACCTCGGAGACCAATAGTTCACAGCAATGATATCAAAGTTGAGATTCCAGACTTTGAAGGAAAGCTCCAACCAGATGAATTTGTAGATTGGCTCCCAACAGTGGAACGAGTATTCAAAAACAAAGAGGTGCCAGAAAACCAAAAAGTGAAGATAGTTGCCATCAAACTCAAGAAGCATGCCTCCATATGGTGAGAAAACCTCAGGAAGAAGCGAGACCATGAAGGCAAAAGCAAGATACGGACATAGGAGAAGATACGCCGCGAGCTTACTTGTAAGTTCCTTCCTAAACATTATTACCAAGATAATTTTATTCAATTGCAAAATCTATGCCCAAAGTCTTTGTTTATGGAAGAATATACTAGGGAATTTGGGAAGCTCTTGATAAAGTGTGATATTCAAGAAAATGAAGAGAAAACAATAGCCCGTTATCTTGGAGGATTGAACACTAACGTCACCCATCCAGTCCAGTTTCAACAATATTGGTCTCTAGATGATGTCATCTGTTTAGCTATCCATATCGAGAAGCAGTTGCACAAAAAGTTCTCCTATTAACCAGGTTCCTCTACTAGAAGTTTTTTTTATGGATGCAAAACACAAGTTCAGCAACCTAGTTCTTCGAGCAGGCCTCCACCTAAGGCTACCGGGGAATCTAGCTCCAAAGCACATAAGTGTTTCAAATGCTAAGGTTTTGGCCACATTGCTTCAGATTGTCCCAACCGCAAGGCTGTTACCATTATTGAAGGGGAAGCTTATGTAGCATATAAAAAAGAAAAAGAGGTTGTCTTTGATTAGGAAAAGCCAGTACTTGAAGAAAAAGAGCCAGTGTATGATAAAGAATTTGTTTATGCTAATCATGGAGAATCATTAGTGATTAGACGAAGTTTGCATGCAGCACAAGTAAAAGAGGAACCATGGCTTCGGCATAATATCTTCCATACTCAATGCATGACTCGGGGAAAAGTTTGTGATGTCAGCATTGATAATGGAAGTTGTGAAAATATGGTGTCCAACTATATGATGGAGAAGCTGAACTTGACTACTCAGGCTCATCCACATCCATACAAGTTGTAGTGGCTCAACAAGGGAAGTAAGGTAAAAGTCTCTAAGCGATGTCTTATTTCCTTTTCAATTGGCAAAAAGTACCAAGATGAAGTTTGGTGTGATGTTGTTCCTACAGATGTTTGTCATCTTCTTTTGGGGAGACCTTGGCAATATTATCATCGTGCTCTATATGATGATCATGTAAATACATATTCCTTTGTGAAGGATGGGGTAATGATTAAGCTAACTCCATTGCCGCCAAGTGAATGTATCCAAAGCAGAAAGGAATCTAAGCCATTAGTTTTCTTAGTCACCAAGAAGCAGCTCAAAGTGTCAAAGGTGGAAGCTTGGACCTTAGGTCTTGTTCTATTGTTCAAGTCAAACAATGGATCCATTATTCCGCTAAAAGTCGAACAGTTGTTAACTAAGTTTTCAGACATGATACCAAATAAGATTCCTTCAGGATTGCCGCCCATGTGAGACATCCAAAATGCCATAGACTTTGTCCTAGGAGCAGTAATTCCTAATAAGCCTACTTACAGGAAGTCCACAGGAACATGCTGAGGTACAACATCAAGTTGAAGAGTTATTGAATAAAGGGTTGATTCGTGAAAGCATCAGTCCCTGTGTTGTGCCTATGCTCTTAGTACCTAAAAAGGATGGAAGCTAGAGAATGTACATTGATTGTCAAGCAGTCAACAAAATCACCATCAAATATCGGCTTTCGATTCCATAACTAGATGATCTGTTAGACTAGCTACATGGTGTCGCTATCTTTATTGACCTTTGCAGTGGATATCATTATTTCAGAATTCGATTGGGAGATAAATGGAAGACAGCTTTAAAAACAAGAGATGGTTTGTATGAGTGGACTATGATACCTTTTGGGCTAACAAATGCTCATAGCATATTCATACAACTAATGAATCAAGTACTTCACCCCTTCATCGGCAAATTTGTTGTTATTTACTTTGATGATATTCTTGTTTATAGCAAGAATAGAGAAGAGTATATAGAACATCTATAGCAAGTATTATAGACCCTGTAAAAGCAAAAACTGTATGCCAATATGAAGAAATGTTCATTCTTGACAAGTGAAGTGATTTTTCTGGGTTATATTATCACCGCTGAGGGTGTTCGAGTTGAGCCAAGCAAAATTGAAGCCATTAATAACTAGCCAACTCCACAATCAGTCCAAGATGCTTGAAGCTTCCATGGACTAGCATCCTTCTACAGGAGGTTTATCAGAAGCTTCAGTTCCATTGCCGTACCACTTATAGATTGCATTAAAGGTGATAAGTTTTTGTGGACAAAGTAAGCCCAGAAGAGTTTTGATGAATTGAAGAAGCATTTAACAGAAGCTCCTATGCTAGCCATTCCAAACTCTAACCAAGTGTTTGAAGTTAGTTGTGATGCTTTTAATACCAGGATTTGTGCTGTTCTAAGCTAAAAAGGACATTCAATCACCTTCTTTAGCGAGAAAGTCAATAATGCTAAGCCAAATACTCTACCTCTGACATGAAGTTCTATGCCATTATTCGAGCTTTACAACATTGGAGTCATTATTTACTGAGTAAAGAATTTATTCTCTACTCTGATCATGAAGTTCCTACGCATTTAAATTCTCAACAGAAGATCAATTGTAGACATGCTGCTTAGAGTGAGTTCATGAAGTCTTATCCATTCCCGCTTAAGCATAAGGCCAGAATCTTGAACTCTATAGCTGATGCCTTTAGTCGCAGTCATACCTTTCTATCTATCATTCAAGCCAAAGTTGTTGGCTTTGAAACCCTCAAGGAGTTGTACAACGATGATCCAGATTTCCATCAAGCATGAAGTGCCATCGGAGCTCAACGTTTTTAGCAATACTACTGACATGAATGATTTCTGTTAGCAGGGCTGACTTCCCAAGAGGGGGGTGAATTGGGAAGTTTGAAATTTTTCTGCACAAAGTGAAGTAAGTGAAGATATCACAGTATAATAAAAATAATGCGTAAAACAGAGCAAGGTGAAAAGTAAAGATAAGGAGAAGAGAAGTCAGTGATTTATCCTGGTTCGGTCTATTCACTTGACCTACATCCAGTCCCCAAGACACCTCTTGAGATTTATCCACTATACAGCAAGAATTTCAGTGGGTTTCTTGCTAAAGCCGCAGTACATGAGTATGCTCTGTTTCTGGAGCTCTCTCAAACACTCTAAGCACTTTCACAATGTGCTTCCCAATCCCCTTGTGAATACCCCTCACAAGTAAATCTATCTCCCAGATGAAGAATAGATTGATTACAATGAAATAACTCTCTTGTAAAGAGTGGATATGAAAGTTTAAGTACAAGTTTAGAAGTTAAGAGGGTAAAAGCTTTTGAGAAGAAGATTCAGCAGAAATTCGGTATATACAAGTTTGATTCGTTACCCACAACTTCAAATGATGTTGTATTTATAGATTTAGGTCTCAAATATCCGTTAGAGACTAAATCTATCCGTTGGGGAAGTTATTCAACGGTTACTCTGAAAAACTATCCGTTTACCAACCGCATTTAATGTTTCTGACATACTGAAATTCGAATTTTGGTTGGCCAACAGACAAATTTTGAAGGAACCGAAGATTAAAACTTCCAACATTACAGCACGAAGTTCGTCTGTTCATGAAGTGAAATTTGAATTTTGAAACTTACAAAACATTTTCACAATGTGACATACGAATTTTCAAGAAGAAAGTTTTTCGGTTAAGTGTGAACAGTGTTTTCAATTTTCTACAGTGCCTTCGAAATTCGAATTTTGGATCCCCAAAATTCTTCTGTCCATTGAACGTTTAAAGGGACACAGTAGACTACTTTCTTCAAAATTCGAATTTTAAAGGGGCGAAATTCGTCTGTCAGAGAAACTCTTTTCAGACTAATTTCATCATTCGAATGTTGCAAGTTCTTATCATTCATATGTCAATGTTTCATTTCAATAGACTCAAGAACTTAGCTTCTGAAATTCGAATTTCAATGTTCAAAGTTCGTCTGTCAGAGAGCAGTTTTAAAACTTAAATCACTCTTGATCTCAGGTGAACTTTAACATAGTTTCAGACGAATTTCTTCCATTTTCTCAAGTTTTGTTTTGTTTGAAATTCGAATTTTGAAGACTCAAAGTTCGTTTGTTGCAAAGAAGCATCTTTCAGACTTATATGAAAATTCGAATGTTGGAAGTTCAAAATTCCTCTGTCAGAGAACATTTATCAAACTCAATTTCATTTTGATTTCAGATGCACTTTATCATAGTTTCAGACGAATTTCTTTGGTTTTACAAACTTCATTTTACTTGAAATTCGAATTTTGAAACTGTGAAGTTCGTCTGTTAGCAAAAGGCCTCTTTTCAGACTAGATGAAAATTCGAATTTTGAACAACCAAAATTCGTCTGACAGAGTGCCATCTCTTCAGACTTATTTAGTTTTAGCTCGAAATTCGAATTTCCAAAGGCAAAGTTCGAATTTTCAACTTGACAGTTTAGCTTAAACTTTCAACCATCGTCTGTTTGTGGGTGTTTTTCAAATATTTGAAGATTTAACATAAAATCAAAGTTTGAAAACTTCTTTTCTTCAAATCAAAATCTTTTACCCAGTCATAACAAAAAAACTAAGGATCCTACAAAAGATCTACCAGCAAGTACTCAGAAAATCTTCACTTGAAACAGCTTTACTCTCCTTTGATATCTTAAATCCAAGCTCTTGAATGTTGGTTTGGAATCATCAAAACTCTTGTTTCAATAATTTCTATTTCTAGAAAAGGCTTTATGAATTCCTCAATGCTCATTGCGAGAGGCAATTATTTGGAAAGCCCATAATGGGGAATTGGCAGGTCATTTTGGCCAAGATAAAACAGTAGTCTTAGTCAAAGAAAATTTCTATTGCCCAAGACTTGAAAGAGATGTCAACAAACACATACAGAGATGCAGAACCTGTAATTTATTTAAGTCTAAGAGCCAAAACACCGAATTCTACATGCCTCTTCCAATTCCCGAAGCACCTTGGGAATATGTGAGCATGGATTTTGTCCTAGGTTTACCTTGGACTCAAAGATAGAAAGATTTTGTAATGGTGGTTGTGAATCAATTCTAAAAAATGGTTCATTTTATTCCTTGCCATAAAACAAATGATGTTGTTCAAGTTGCACACTTACACTTCAAAGAGATTGTGTGTCTTCATGGAATTCCTAAGACTCTCATCTCTGATCGTGATATGAAGTTTCTTAGTCACTTTTGGAGAACATTATGGAAAAAGATGGGCACTGAGCTCCAATTTAGCAGTACTAGTCATCCCCAGATAGATGGATGAACTAAAGCTATAAACAGGGTTCTTGGCAATCTTCTCCGACGTTTTGTTGGGAAGAATTTGAATCAGTGGGATCTTGTACTTGCCTAAGTTGAATTTGCCTATAATAATTTTGTCAATCAAGCTACGAGAAAGTGTTTGTTTGAAGTGGTATATGGTGCTCGTCCACTTAACCCATTAGACTTGGACCCGTTATCTGACAAACAATTTTACAATGTCAATGCAAATAAAAGGGCCAAGGAAATCAAGAAGCTGCACAAGCAAGTTCGTGAGCAAATTCAAAAGCAAAACTTGAAATACAAGTCTCAGTGTGACAAACATTAAAGACAGCAGAGTTTTAACGTGGAAGATTTTGTTTGGATACATTTAAGGAAATAACGTTTTCCAAAATAGTCAAATGCTAAGCTGCCCCCTAGAGTTGATGGACCATTCAAGAGTGTGCAAAAGATCAACAACAATGCTTATAAAGTGGAATTGTCTGGTGCCTATGATGTTTTGGCAACATTCAATGTTGCTGATCTATCTCCATATTTTAATGATAATGTTGAGATTGACTCGAGGGTGACTCCTGTCCAACCCGGGGAGGATGAAATGAAATCCGTTGGCAGTTATAATGATGAGCCATGAATACCTGTCCACCATCACATGAGTTACAGAAACACTACAATAATAAACCAATAATGGGTTGTCTGTAAATCCTATAATGTCCATTTGAATTTAATGTTTGCTGGACAAAAATAGCCTTAGATGGTTAGTATAAATAGGAAAGTCATGGTTGTGTTTATCATCAAGGAATAATCGAAGCATTTCTTTCATTTGAGAGTAATTCTCTCTCTTTCTTTGAATTTTGAACCACTTCTATTAATTGAAAAGTCCAGTGATTTTTCTAATAAAAAAACATATGATTGAATTGAACTTGTCATGGAAAATAACAAAAATTCAATTTAAAAGTTTTACAACAGTGTGTTATTTTTTTTAGCTTCTAAACATATGCTTTTGCATATTTGATTTAAATGTAAAATTTATAGGCTCTAAAACTTATTTCTATTGTTTGGATGATTAAAACTTGTATCTATTGTAATACACAAGATGGCTTGCACGCATACCAATATGATACCACCAAGTGTATCTCATTAACACAAAAATGAAATTCAAATTAGAGGACAAATAATTATCTTATTCCCTCATACAAATATATAAAATGAGAACATTATTGTAGAAGTACTAAATTTGAGAAAACAAAACATTAACTAATTATGGGAGTCAAAATGGGTAGAAGGTGTAAAGATTACTGAAGTGGATTTATCTCTTCCAAACAAAATATTTTTCATACATATTGTTAGGATAATATATTTAAAAAACATAACTATTTATCAATTGTATCAAATTAGATTTACTAAACAAGTATTGTTTTACATATACAACTGTCAATTGAAAGTGTATACAAACAAATAGATATCTAGTGAAATGTTGAACTTGAAAATATGACTTTTAATAATAGTGTAATGAGAATTAAGGGATGGTTGATAAGAAAAAGTAAGAAATTAAAATCCATTAAATATTACCCAAAAAATCTATGCATATTAAAACTAATCAAACCTTACAAGCTTCTTTCTTCTCAATTTTATAATCCCTCCTACCTCAAATAAAAAGAAAAAACTTCTCCCATATCAATATTGCGGGTTGAAGTTTGTTCACCTCATGCAATTTGTAATAAAATATATTTTTCTAAATTACACGTAATTAATTTTTTTTTACACTAGATCAATTAATGACCATTAAAAAGCAAAATTTTCCCCAAATTGATGAGGGATATTCTAGGAATATCATATTTATCACACAAAAAATTTACATTTTTTTTATATTTTCAACTAACATAACTCTTCCAAAATTTTCTTAATACATTAGAGAGAGTAACAAATAGAAACTTATTAAAAAACTGTTATTATAAGTAAAAAATTAGAAATAAAATTTAATATAGTATAATAAAATATTAATATTTAATCTTAAGTATTATACTAAATATTTATCACTGATTAATTAAAAAACAAATTAAATGTGAGTAAAAATTAAAAATAAATTTTAAAAAAATTATAACAACAACAACAACAACAACAATAATAATAATAATAATAATAATAATAATAATAATAATAATATTATTATTATTATTATTATTATTATTATTATTATTATTATTATTATTATTATTATTATTATTATTATTATATAAGCCACTTACTGTGATAGCAAGCAACACGCAAGGAGTTACTATATCCATTTTAAAAGGAATCACAATAAAAAATAAAATCGTTTTCATTTTTTTAAAGAAATAAAAAATTGATTAATTAATCTAGCGCATTATCAAACAATGCAGGAAATTTTTTTTTAAAACATAGTACAAATTGCATGAAATAATTAAAAAGCCTAAAACTAAACTGATTGACTTAATCTTAACCGTTCACCAGTAATGTGCGTCCTCTTCAATTCTATATTGTTTATTTTGTGACTCTTTATTTTGTCACTCAAAATTGATATTAAATTCACCGGTATATTTAACTTAAAAAATATTTAATTCTATTTTAACTTATATATTGAATAAGATTTAATATTGAATATCTAAATAAATTAAGAAGCTCTAAACTTATCAATATAAAATATCTTTCATTATATTTATAACAGTAAAAAATTTGTTTAAATGCTACAAGTGTTATTCTTCATTTATGACAAATGACATATTTTTTTATTTATTTTTATCTTTAAATTTCAATTTATTTTATTCAATCCAATATAGATTTGAATTTAGTATTTAACTAATTTAATACAATTTAATTAATATTCATATATTCGTATCTTGGTAAATGATCATATAAAGGAAATTATTTCAAATGACAAAGGTAGGGTATAGTGCGCATGTTCAAATTCTCTAAATGTATGAAAAAAAGTATATACATCAAATCAACTTAACTAACAAAAAATTTAACTTTTGGTACAATAAAAATTTCAACCGTGGAGTATTTTGATAGTTAATAGCTTTGGTATGATCTTAAATAAAATTACCAAATAATTTGATATAATTGAATAATTAACAAAAATTCAAGGAAAAAAATATAAACGAATACTAATTTTATGATTTGAATCTTGAAAAATCACAATTTAAACTAATTTATATTCATGAAAAATTATTACTTATTTTCTTATGTCTATATTATAGCAAATTTTCAACTATTTCATATTTATTATGAAAAATTAATAATACAAATTAAAATTTAAAAAAAATTCAATATCTCAATTTTACCTTTATTAATTATCAATAAAAATTGATTTAAAAATTTATTATCTCTATCTTTTTTTCAATTTACAAGATAATTAATAGAAACAAAAAAGACAAATTCTTAAAATTACATAATTTCTTATATTTTGGACTAAATTAAGATTTAAATCCTTATAATATGAATAGGAGAGAACAGTAATATTATCATATATTTTTAAATTAAAAAAAAGTCACGTGACATATTAAATAAATAGTGATCTCTATTCTATCTATTTTATAATAGTATATATATTAATATTGATATTTTAAAATGGATAGCTTATCCGGGTGAGCCTTCAAAACGGAATACATTCTGACCCGATTCCACTAGAATGGGCATCAGATGGTTTGAAAGTCAACTTCTTACAGTGCTCTAATTCCTGGACACCGTCCAAATCTTAGAGCGTAAAACTGCTGTTGAAAATTGGGGAAAAAGAAAAAGGCCAAGAGCCCATGAAACAGAGCATTTCATCTACTTGTCCACTAAAGCAAACAGTGATCATCCAGTTTACGCGCATCCTGGTCACCGGAGACCACGGGCCCTCTTTGGGTATTAAGATCGCTAAACAATGTGCACGAAATGGTATTCAAGGTTAACGTCCATGGTTCTCCTTTTCCGATGTTCTTCTCTGCCGGATCGGACTTCTAGTGTCAACAACATCCGACTCCTTTTTTGTAATGGGCTCTTCTGGCTTACTAGCATTCCTATCCCACAGTGGGGCGCCACCATTCGATGACGCAGCCTTTCGCATAGCTCGTGGAATTTTCAGAGTTATATCTGTCTCCATAAAACCGCCCTCGGCCTTGGGAGCAACGGCAGCATTTTCGGGCCTAGAAAATGGCATATTTGGACGTAAGTTCACTGAAGCATGTCCTTCGCTGGTGCTATTATTTTGTTTTCCAGGGACTTCAGAATTCTCTGGCTGTGGGGTAGGCGTTGGATCTGAAACTAGAAGTATTGTCGATTTCCGCCATTTCTTCCTCTGATTAGGCTTCGGGTCATGTGATTTCTCCTGCCAAAAATGGATGGAGTAATGGTTAACAAAGCAAACAAAAAAACGTTAGTGCATTTAAAGGCAACAGAAGCACACTACCGTATTTCCTATGTCAGCGAGAGGCTTTCTCGGCCCATAATCACTATTTATCTGTGGAGGCTTTTTAACTAGTGCACTTTGAAGTAACTCTGCACCCTGAGTGGCAAGGTCTCTGTCTGTTTCATAGCCATTTCCAGTCCCTTCAATCACTTCTGATTGAACTGGCTCCTCATTCAGGACAAATCCTCTGTTGGCGCACTTGGTTTCTAGACAACCACAAGATATCCCACAAGTGTTGCCCATTGCTTTACACTTGCATTTGGATGTCTTGCAAGATGAAGCTTTCGAACAGGTGCAGCAAATATCCGTTTCTCCAGAGGCACCCGAAAGTCCACATGAATTGTCGGGGACATTTGAAGCTTCAGTACTTGACTGAGTGTTCTCCCAGCTTGACCGTCCACTTTTCGAATTCCTGTTCTTAACCCGTAATTTTCCTGACTCGACCCACTCATCATCTGTCGCATCCACATCCACATCATAATTATCTGAATCGATGTCAGATATATCCATGTCTTCGAGTAAAATAGTGGATCGACGATTTTCCTGAAGTTAAAATAAGTTAAAGATGATTAATTGATATCCAATGAACCATCCATGAGTGTAAGAGGTGATGTAAATTAGAAATACCGGCTTGCGCAAGTCATACTTATGACCTCCAACATTGTCAGAAAACCCTGAATTCCCTCCCGACTCTGAGTATTGCTTCAAAGCTATACTCTGTCATTAGGCTCAAATAATTTGGTAAGAATTAAAAGGAGGCAAAGAAGATACTAATAATAGGATAGCCAAAGGCTCAAGGAGAAAGACTTCTTAAATTTTGAAGTGTCCACATATTTGGGAAAGACAAAAAATACGACCATTTTCAAAGTGGCACTGCATTGACTGCATTCTAATATGTATTGCACAGTTATTTACATAAAGCTAATTAGTAGTGCACAGGTAGTTTGCCTTAAGCGTTTTACTTACAAACCAGTGCCAAGAAGGGGAAAATGGAAAGGGCTTGACATCACTCATACTGCTAAACATACTAACCTGCAACTTCACCTGATGAATAAGTTCAGCCTTCTGCAATTCCATCTGTCGAAGTGAACAACTTAGACGAACGACTTTCTCTTTTAGATCTCTTATTTCCATGTCCTTCTCTCTACAGGCAACTTCTTTTTCTCGCAATAAACACCTGAAAAAAACATACCCAAAAAACATTGCCCAGTCATATCACTGTGAAGGCAAATTCTGAGATTGCAGCATAGTAGCATTTCTGAGATCTAGAGGAATCTAGTTTGTATCATGGAGCGTATCATTAATGACTTGAAGGAAAAACCTGGAGGAAGATGCTAAATTGAACAAATAATTCATCAAATTCTTGGCATCAGCAAGGGACCGAACTTGGTTCCAACGTCCTTTGCCACCGAAAACACGTTCACGCTCTTCTGCCTCTGATAACTGAGATGCCATAGACACCAAAGTTGTGGAGGAAGTAGCAAGCATGTTTTCAAGAGCAAAAATCCTCGATTTTCTTGCTCCGGGAGACATTGATATAGGGCAATCACTACATTAGCGAAGAAAGATTGTAAATCATAAATTGCCACAACAAAACCACTGGACTCTACAATTATTGAAAGAAATAGATAACTTAAGGCTATGCACCTTGTATCATTTTGCTTTAGGATATCATTTTCTTCCTTTAACCTACTGATCTCTTTCGCCATATTAGCCCTCCTGCAATTGAAAAAAATAATAAGCAAACGAAACAAAGCTCTAATCTGGGAGCAAAAGAAAAGAAAAGGACAATAATCTAAGCATATATAGCGAGCTCCAAGAAATTTTATTCCATGCTTCAAGGTTGCCAAACAGCAGCAACCCAAGAGTTACTAGGTATTCACCTCAAAGGCTTGGACAATTAAATTTAGCTCAGTTTACATTGCCAGAAACCATTACCACCGATGGCCTGTGTGACACAGCCTTGTCCAAGCCAAATTTATTTTAATCTTTTAAGCTTCCATACATATTAGGAGTTATGTCCAGCAAAAACAATTTGTACAAACTTCACCCCTGCCCTTGAAAACTTGTAATTGTTTGTCGAAACAAGAATCAAGGTCATGAAAATCATTTTGGAGACGGACTCAGAAACAGCACAGGTCTAAAATGTTAGTATTCTCTTCTCTCTCTATGAAAAGTACAGGTAACACTACCAGTTTAACATTCTTAAGCATGTATGCAAAGAAACAGTCAATCACTTCATTCAGAACTCAAGTTTCAATCAGATAAATAAGAAATAAACAATATCCAAATTTAAAAAAAAAAAATAATGAATATAATCCAACTACTACCTCGAAGCCAAACTTCCCCTCAACTCAAAGATGGTCAAATTAGCAGTCTCTAAAATCTCACAAATTCCAAAATCTCATAAATTAAGTTGGGACTTCCTCTTCAACATACTCATTCTAATGGTCTCAAATTTTCAAAGAATCGTAAAATAGAAATTAAACATACTCTTCCATTTGACGCTCATATTCTGCACGTACTTCATGGACTCGGACGGTGACTTCAAGCTCATGCTCGATTAATTGCATCAAAGCCTACAAAATAAAAGAAGCATATATGCCAATTAGAACCTTTCTAAAACACCAATACATCCATAGTTGATGCCCCTCCAATAACTCAACTAATATGCACGAAAAATTAAGTTCTCATCAATGTTTGATAGGCAATTTAATTCTTGTCTGCATTCTTATCATCCAGTATAAGTACCTGAATACCAGGGCCATTTCCACCACCAGCACCTGTGTTTAAAGACAGACGGTGAGCTTTAACAATAGGGGAAAAAAAAGACATTTTCATCACATTAAATTTCCCACCCGAAGTTTCACGCGAGGAAGCCTTTCGAGACTCCAAAAGTTCTTTTAGCCTTTTCGTGGCCAGGGAAGCTTCTTCTGTCTTCCTTTGCAATACCTTAAACAAGTATATAAACGGTAGGAATAAGCAGAGTGCAAATGAACCACAACAGAGAATGAGTTTAACAACTAACCATCTTTTGTCTCTGATTCAATGCTAATAGTTTGTGCATCTCGTATTCAGTCCTTCTCCCCTCTTTCTTTAGCTGGTGATTTATTTAAATGCACATCAAAAGGTCAATAATGTAATCGATTAAAAAACCTATATAGGAAACTCATTCCTGTTACATTTACCTGAAGAACTTCTTTTTCACGTGAAGCTTTCCATAGCCTAAATTGCTCAGATTCTTGCTTAATCTTTTGTTGCAGATGTACCTGAGTAAAATCCCAAAAAAAAGGGGCATAATTACCGGTATTGCTATCAAAAAAACGCATTTTTCTACTTGTAACATAAAGTGCAACTTTTAATACAAAGATCATTGCACCTTTTGAGATTTAATTCTCTGGATCTCATCCTGAAGACGTTTTGCAGCCTCGTCACTTTTTTGTTTTTGTTTCAAAAGTTGAGCCTGGGCATCTTGTTTCTTCTTTAGCTCGGCAACCTGGAAAGCATAATATTATTAGTTCACAAGAAACAGTGACCACTGAGAGATGGGACATTTTTTAAAAAACAAATTCACCTGTGCTTCCAGAGCATTCAACTTCTGAAGATATTCTTCCTTTAACTTTTGAGCAGAATCATCAGGGGTGGACGGAATATTTGAAAGGTTGCACTTGAGATCCTCAATTTCTTTCTGCCAATAATATAAGGATCAGAGCTATTGTAAGAAACACAAGACAGCCTGAATTCAGTAGCATAGGAGAGAGCAATTACCTGCAGCACTTTCTTCTCTTGCTCCAACTCCGTAAGTTTCTTTTCATAATGATGCTTAAGAACTGCTGTATCAGAACTATTAAACCGCTTCATTTCAGCCTTCAAAAAGAAGATAAGAATAGAATCTTATCACGATATTCCATTCCATTTTTTTCTTAAATAGAATCCGACAAACATATGATTCAATTCAATATATTTAAACCCAGATTAGCAAGTTAAAAGCATGGACTCTGAAATTTGAAAATCTTGATAATGATCTAGCAAAGGAAAAAATCAGCACAAAAAAGTTAAAAAGCCTTATGAATATCAAACTAAAAAAAAGCATTTTTTTACCTCCTTCTGTTCGAGTTTCTTATCCAATTCTTTGAGCTCCATATCCAACTTTTCTTGAAGGGAAGAGTGCTCTAGCTCCTTGGCATCATCTTCCATGTCATCTGTGTTCAAGTGGTAGAATGTCTCGAAATGATATTTCTTCAAATTTATGATCTAATACCAGCCTTACGGAGAAAACAAAAATGCAAATGCAGCATTTATGGGTATTAAGACTTCCAAACGTTATTTGACAGTAACTTGAAGAAATCAGTACAATCTCTCAAAAATTAAATCCACTTGTCTCAACCAAAACAACTTTAAGAAGAAGAATAACAATATATACAAGCATCAGCACTCAAACAATATAAAGCCTTGGGAAATGAAATATGAACAAAAAACTCTGAAAAGAAAAATACACATTCCTAGTTATTCAAAAAGATATTCAAATACGCTACCTAATAAGTCCACAGCTTTGGCATCGCAATCAGACGAATACTCATTACCACATGCATATATTGCATTCTTTGATCTGAATCCATCATCATCTTCATCAACCCAATCAACATAACGGCTTGATTTTTTATTCTTCAAACTCTTTAAACGCAACAATTCTCCTTCCAATTCTTGAATCTTTGATACATAAGATTTCACCAAGTCATAATCCTACAAATGATTTCAAACATGTGTCAAGGATTGATCTAATTTATCAGAAAATTATAACTACCATTTAGTAACGGCTTGATGCATGTAGACCTGGGTTGAATTTGAGTCAATCTCATCCCAAGATTTACCATTCCGAATTGATTCAATTTTCATGATCAACTGGTCCTTTTCAACCTATAAATGGTCAATGCTATATGTGAGATTTAACAATCTGATGACAAACACCAAAAAATAATATTGTAAGCAACTTAGAATTAGACAGTAACCGAAAGCATTAAGGTCAATGGAGCACCTGAGCATCAAAAGCCCTCTTTATCAAACTCTCACTAGTTTCTCGGCGTTCTTGAAGTTCCCGTTGCAGCTCTGCATTGCTTGCTTCAAGTAAGGATATTTTGTGCTTCAAAATCTGAAAAATCCAGAAGACATTAGATACATATAATAACCAATATATAAGGGACTCTAACATTTTAGAATAGAATAATGATGTACCTGAAGTTCCTCAAATGGTCCACCAGCATCACCTCTGTAAAATAGAAGCTCAGCTTGTAATTGTTCAACTTGATTCCGCAATTCCTGAACTTGAGCTGCCACAGGATCACGATTAATCTAAAGCAAGAGAAAAATCAAAATGATCAAACATGATATATTAAATACTTCATCCATAAGCAAGAGAATAAAAGATAAGAAGATTGATCCAAAAGCTTACAATGGCCTTGTTCTGAATGTTGCGAGCACGATTTGCATACTTTAATGTATTCAATGTCTCCTCAGCATTGGTATCAGCAGGACTGACACATGCTACAACATTTACAACAAAATTAAAAGGTACATGTAATAAGAGAATATACGAAAAATTTAAATCAGTCCATTCATGTACCTATCATCACCGTTTTGCTGTTTCCTCCAAGAGAATCCTAGATATTCAAGTTCAAAGTTCATATCATTATAAAATATTAATTCATGAAATTAGCATGTCAAACTGAATACAAACATTAAAGCTTTTCTATCATAGCCATAGGTTCAGGAATCCGGAAGAAATTTCCAAAACCCTTCCGGTAGATACTTCCATTTCAAGAGTTCCAATGAATGCATCCAACAAAAGCAGTTGGCACACACCCATCAACATATGACCTTTACTAATGGAAAAACAGACAATATATAAATTTTGTTCGTATATCTTGATATTATTTTATCTTTTTCACCATATAAAAAGAAACATCTGTGATAGACAAGGCAGAGTTTCGAAATAAATTATATTACATGTATAACTTAAGCATATATTGTAGAAACCTGCAGTAGGCGAGTTAATTTGCTATCACGATACGGCACATGGCCACCTTCCTTTCGCTTCTTTTCATCCCCCAAGGCACTTATTACATTCCCAAGAGCCAATAAACCCTTGTTGATATGAATACCTAAATCAAAAGTAATAGTCAAAATTTAACAATTCACATTTAATAATTGAAAGCAAAAACTTTCGTGCATATAAAACTCAGCCACATTAAAGGGTTATTATAATGTCAAATTTCAAAATTCAAGTCATGTTTAACGCAGAAAGTTATTTGGATGTGAAAAAGATACTATGAAATTGATATTGTTTTTGGATCAAATCTATTCATGCTCCTAAAATTAGGTTATCATTAAACGACAAGAATTACCTTCCTTTAAACGCATGCCATCAGCTCCAGTTCGTTTGGCACGTTCAGAGCCAGCAAGGTCCACAAGATGGAGTTTAGCGCATAAGACATCATTGCCATTCTTTTGTTCCATTGTTATTGTGAATATAGCATGTGAACGACTACATAGAGCATATAATTCACACAATCAATTGTGAATTAGTTTTCCACTAACAAACCATGAAAGATAAGTCATAGAGCACGTTACATTACAGAATTTTCTTTGGCATTTTACCTGGATTGGCTGTTCATATTAGTACTCCCAGTGGCGCGGGACAATGAACCTTGGGAGAGATAGGATGCCATTTCTTCCTTTGTCTTAACTTCAGCCTCAGTCACACCAGCAAGTGTTATTCCTCCATTCACTGTTTCTCTTATTTGTATGGGGACTCTGGTTGGCACAGCGAGCTTAACAATAGATGCCACTTCCCCTCTAGATGAATTTGGATCAAGCAAATCAAAAACCTCTTCTTTGAATATCTGTCATTTTTAAGTTGGTCAAGTTTTGCAAGTATGAGACAAACTCGTGAAGTAATCATAGTTTTCTTTACCTCAATAAATGATACTCGAATCAAAAACTCTGTAGAGGCTTGCATGACGTCAACTCTCTTGAATATATTTTCCATGACCTTGGGTATAATTCCACCATTACTTCCTTCCCCGGTATAATTGGTGCCCATTGTGTATGTTTTCCCGGATCCCGTCTAACATGGTGACAACAAAAACCCAATTATGTTTATTATGCTTCAATTAAATCTAGACTACACTCAACAAAATAAGATGGGCAAGTCCCAACAATGCATACCTGGCCATATGCAAGAACTGTGGCATTATAGCCATGAAAAAGTGCATCAACCAGCGGAGCAACACAATCTTCATATATTGTTGAAGGTGATGCCGTATTGCCATAAACATAATCATAGGTGAATGCATGAGATCCAATTTGCACCTACCATACAACCAACAACTTTAAGTTATCAAATTTATAATTCCAACGTTGAATATAAATATAAACATAAAAATAGTCATAACTCATAAAAATTAGCAAGAATATAACACCTGAGGTTCACCAGGAACCATGGAAATGCAGTCTGTGCAACCAAGTAGAAGCTCCGATGTAATCAGAGGCCGGATATTTACGGCGACTCGCACGCATTGTGTTGAATCGGTGTTCTTCCCATCTGAGTTCTCCATCTCCGAAAGCCTCAATGCGTCCAATAAACCCTATAATCCCAATGCAACACGAAAATAAACTCAGGTCAACTCATGTTAAATTGGATTTTAATATCGTATCAGGTTAAACCCATGAAATAAGCGCAATTTGAAAAATATGAAATACATAAGCCGATGAAAATTTCCATCGGATCAAGGAAGTTGGCTTCCGAGCTTACCTCTGAGATTAACGAAGCAACAAAACAATGAAAGAAGGAAATGGGATAATCTACAAAGGGTTCCTGCGAGAAGAACGAAGGGCTTTGCGTCTCGTTTTTGAAATAGAGGTTCTGGGACCGCGATTTTGAATCTGGACGTGTCGGGTTTCTATTGAACTGAATTTGAGAAATAGGCGCTCACGTCCGAATTCAAACACGAAGTGATCACGTGCACTTCACGAGCAACGGATTCAGTCTAACGGTATAGCCTGTGCCTGCGAGGTTGGGAAAATTAAAATCAATGGGATAGAGAAAAGTCAGAAAACCTCACTAAAATTGGATAATTCTAATTTGTTTCTATCTAAAGCCATCAATACCCATATAAACAACCCAACTGATCTATAAATTCTTTTACTTTAGTTGACCAAGTTAATTTTTACTCTCTAGATTAATTTACTTTCCTTACGGAAAAAAAAATTGTTCTCTTCAGCCTGTTAATAAAATAAAATATGTAATAAATTATAAAATACAAAATCCTCTATCACATTTACATTAGGATCACTTATATACAATATCAAATTTTATGTTAAGTTTGATACACATAAAAGAGGTTTTATGAAAAAAAAAAAAATTATATAAATTTTGTTTAGTACATGTCATTTAAATTTTCTATAAATATAAAATAATCTTTTGTGAAATCATTTTCTATCTTTTTTTTCTTTCTTTTCAATGTTTTCAAAATAACTCATTCTTCCTAAACATAACATTAGAAATTAATAATTAATAAATTAACAAATAGGATTTTTAACCTTTATACTCAACAAATAAATAAATGATGAAGAGAGAGAGAGAGAGAGAGCACAGTAAATAATTAAAAGAAATCTCCATGATTTTAAGAATTACAACATGTTTGGTTATCTTGGAACACGGAATCTTCCCATCTTTTGGCCAGAAGGGGAAAAAAATCTCATCTTACAACATTCCTTCATATGTTAATAATTCACTTTTATTTTTAGTGACTCCATTTTTTTTTTCCGCCAAAATTATTGACTCGAGTTGGATATCAACTTTAATCATAAATATAGTTTTATGAATGAAATACTTCGTCTTCTCTTGGATTTGGTTAACATGAATAGTTCTTTTCCGTTTTAAAAGTCATGCAACTCAAGTATACCCACAAAAAAATGCAAGTTTTAAGAAATTTGTCTTTAAGTTTTTTTTTTAAAGAAAACAAAAAAAAAGGTTCATGTAAGTTTTGACGATGAGTTGGCCTAAAGTCAAGAATCAAGATTCATGTATTTTTGCTTTATGATTTAATAAAGTTTAACTTATGAGAAATGATTAGTTAGCCCAGTTTTTTCACATTATATTTCATATTTTAACTAATACATGTATGTTTGATATATATAATATTATATAATTATATAAGAGGATGATTTTATAGACAAATTTTTTCACATTCTAATTCTAAAATTTAAAAACTACTCTCAAATAATATTAATAAAATATAATGTATTATATCTACCTATTTATATAATAAAAAATATTTTCATTTTTAATACAATCAACTGGGACAATAATTTTTTGAAGCATCCCCATTTTTTCAGTATTGCTGGGCTGATGCTCAGAGGCCCAAATGTCTACTTGACAATTTTAATTTAATTTAATAATAAATAATTCTATCCAATGTCTCCCAAGGGACTACTAACTAAATTTTAATTTATAATTGATTGAAACAAAGCGGGTGAACATTTCAATTTCTCGGACATCCTTGCAAAGGGAAGAGTATAACGTTATGCACATAAAAGGATCCTCATATGAATATTTTAGTGCGTCATCATGTGATTCCTTGTAAAAGTTAATTAATCTCATGATGTTGTTGGCATCCACTAGCACCAGAAAATCACCAATTCAAAGTTGATTAGCCAAAAAAAAGCAATCTATCTATTAAATTATAGTGTTTTTTAATTTAAAACAATCAGATATATTTTAATTTATATCTTTTATATTTCCATGCTCTCATTATATCATTTTATTGTTGAAGAGGAAGAGAATTCAGATCATCCATTACCTCCTCAACGTCAATCCATAAGTTTATATCAGCATAGAGGACAACTGGTCCAAAAAATTAAAAGGCAATGAGCACATTGAATTATATAATGAAAGAATCAATGCCATACATTAGGAGACAAATAATCATCAAAATATTGATATAAGTATAATTAATATTAATACAATATCAATATATTAGTATAATTTTTAACATATCATATTATTATTTACAAGTCGTAAATTGTAAAATTCATCCATCAAATTTTGTACAGTATATTAAGAGATCCACATAACTTATATAAAGGACTAAATTTATATACTTTTTCTTATATATTTTTTATACTATTTTTCAATTAAAATTTAATATGTAAATCTTTTAATTTTTTTTAAGTTTAAGAAATTTATACTATTCTCCAATTAATATATAATTGATAACTAAATCTATAATATATTAAAAATAATTCATATATTAATTTTTAATTGGAAAATAGCACGATAAGGAATAGTATATAAATATTTTCCTCATGCAAATTATTAGAATGATAAATTAAAATTATAATTCTTTTAAATTTAGATCAACTAGAATTGTGAATCCATATACTAGTTCTATAAAAAATATCCAGTAATATATATGATTTTACTATATGATTATATCTGTAGAATATACCTTTTTTTTCTTAATTATACAAATGACAGCTGTGGGAAGAATCAACTTTTTTCTTAAAAATACATTTCAAAACGTTACTGTTGAAAATTCTAATTAAATTACCAATAGGGCACGAGTGAATAATACTGATTGTATTGAGTTCAAATTGTACTTACAAGTAAAATGACTAGTAACGTTATGAACATAAAAGGATCCTCATCTCAATATTTTAGTGCGTCGTCACTGGATTCCTGGTAAAAGTTGGTTAATTTTACTTACAAGTAAAATTGACTCAAAAAAAGATAAATTTAAAATAATATTGCATGACTGAAATTCTATTGTATCCAAGGTACTCATTCAAAAATACAATCAGGTCCGATTTCAAGAGGCGATTTGTAATATTTCAAAACCTCAGGGTGGTATATAATACACTCCAGAGATACAATGCACGCCGCATTATACTTGTGAAAAGATTAATTTACAAATTCTAGAAACCAGTTTCCCTCAAGCTCTACACATGCAATCAGGAGCAGGATAAGTATAAATTGATTGCTTCTCCTTCCTTAATCTGATAAGCCCTTGTCTGTTCTTATGTCCATCCAGAACTGCACGTTGAAATTCTAACCACCCCATGCTTGTATTCTGAAATAGCTGACCCAAAAGTGCCATGTTTGGTCTGATTGTCTTGAGATTCAAATAAGCTCGATGTCCCCCCTAGAGATGCCAAAAACAATCGTGAATTTTGGGACATTGACCTCATTTCTTGCACCAATACAAACCAAGGAGGAAGAGTGCACATAAGAACTACTTCCCTCTCTCTTTTCTATCTTATTTAATTTCAAAGAATTCAAATCCCGGATTCTATTACAGCTCTGCTAGAGGCTACGTTACACCACAAACTTTGGTCAGTTTGAAATGGAGTATTTGATGATCATTCTTACCAGAGCATTGTGCATGTTGCCCGGGGAAGCCGAAATGAAGATATCACTGTGCATGCTCACATAATAATCAACAGCAGCTAACAAAGATGCCTTGCCTTGAACCTTGGAGCGTTCACCAGCCGAGGCAAGGCTCTTCTTATCTTCCATTAGAGGAAATAATTTGCTTAAAGCGGCTATCCTAGCTTTTCCACCATATACCTGAAAGAATATCATGAAATCCAATCTCTCAGTCCCTGAACGAAAGCATACAATGCCATCTTCAAATTTTTCATATTTATATCCCAGCATCTTATAAATAATTTTCCACGTACTTGGAAATTAAAATTCCCAAGTACCAAAGACCACTTAAGTATCTTGCCACCAATATTGACATAACTATTCAGCTTCTAAAACTAAACAAGTGGGTTAACCATATATTGAACCAATCAATCACTTGCAGCATAAACTGTGCAATGGAAATTTCCCTAAAATATTCGTTGCCACATAATAATGTCATGCTACCAATTATTTGCCGTAACTAAACCTTGTGGGATGCAAGATAAAGCCGTGTTCTATTGTTGAACCCCAAAGCCGCCAAGAGCAACCCTATTTCTTCTGGAGTAAGTGGGCAACGGCCCTGGTTTCTCAACTCTTCATCGCTGAATTGAGATTTTGACACCCTTCCTTGCCAAATCACCTGCCGATATTTAGCAAGAGCCAGCTTTTCAGCTTTGCCGCCCCCAAAGTCACAAGCTGAATGAGCTGCCATATCCTGCATTTGAGTCACAGAACATGGGATTTTACAAAGATATGAGATATTACAGGGCTACGTAAAGAATTCAACATGAAAGTGCTGTTTCATTAGATTTTATTTTATACTGTAGAGATCTTTACAACAGAATAACCATTTCTGTCCTATGGAAACTCATGATAATTGACTTGCCAACTGCAGATTACAGACACATGGAAAACCATTTGTTTATTTATTTATTTTCGTCAACATAGGAAATGGGTCACCATTCAAATAATAATAATAATAATCCGCTGTATTAATCATATAAATTAGTCCTTCTACTTAAAACATATAAAGCAGTTAAGTCTGACATTTAATTGCACAATCAACTACATGCATCTTAAAATATTATAATCACAGGGCACTAAAAGCTAAGAAGACATTAAAAATCAAAGCTGAATGCGATATAATTCTAGAATTTTACAAAGACTACATAAATAAGCTTTAATCCCAGTAAACTGTCAGCACAAGTAAGGACTATACTTTGTCAAAACGCAGATGCAACACAACAAACTTCCCAGTCTGCTGATTTCCTGATGTTTCAGTCACCTCCAGCATATGCTCATTCCCTGCTACTTCATTAATTCTGGGACTATGGCAGAGGCGATGAACAATGGTCTCTCCTAATTCCTTGACATGAGGAACAAAAACCAATGCCTCAAAGTTGACCTTACAACGAAGATGCTGGATGCCTGGTGGCAAGTTGTTGAAAGTCAAGCGATGAGAGAATGGTGCAATGGCAGCAATTCCATAACTGTATCAATGAAAGATCAACATCATAAAATTAACATTTAAGAATTACCAAAAAATGTGTAAATATTGAAAGGATAGTCTCTGAAAGCAGACATTTATATGTACTTTCATAAATATTTTTTTTTGTTATATCAGATAATTTCAGGAAGAACTGAAAATATACCAAAAATATCAAATCCGCACTATTTCTTTCACCAAAAAAAAAAAAAGAGATCACCAACCTAAATATAATGTATATTATATTTATATCTCTTCATGCAATTTTCATATACCAATAAGGGACAGTCATTGGCATTGTATAACAATTATTAGGACCAATGGATGACACTTGCCTATCAATCATGGGCATTTGACCACAGTTTCTACTTCGCTGTTAATTCATTGGAAGTGCTCAGTGATCATTAGCATATGAGATATTCTTGGATAATGGAAGTTGTAGCCGGTCATTAGGACATGGCACATAGATGGATAGCAGGTGGCCACAAAATTATAATCTTATCCTACAAAACATTTACAGAAAAACTCGTGTTTCTAATGACTAATTGAAAAAATAATTTCAGCAAGTTAATTCTCAAGGTAAATGAAGCCTTAAGCCATATATTTTGAAATAAGGTTGTATGTAAAAAAAACCCAGTGCCTCAATTTGTAAGAGAAATATACTTTACCTGTACAACATCATATGGTTTCATGAATTGACCCAATATTTGTTCTCAAAATATCTGCCTAGGCTTCTTTATTACGTTACATTTATTGATAAGGCAAATTCTAAAAGGGGAATATGTTTTCAATGCTCACTATTGAAGTTCCTATATCACAACCATAAGCTTAAGAAATGAGGCCTGTCAGTTCTATATAGGATTTTACTCTAACCACCAGCACCAAATATCATAATAATCATAGAAAGCTTGTTAGCCATATTTAATGAGAATAAAATAGAAATAAAATAACTACCGAACTAAAGTAGTTCCTATAGCCAGGGACGGAACTAAGTTTATAGGTTTGGGGCATTTTAATACTTGATATTAGATATAGATTTCAAACCCCCCACCCCTCGAGGGAAAAAAAACCTAATTTTCCTGGTTCCATCTCTACCAATAGCTGCACAATCTGACTTCAGTTAAAACAGAAAAGAAAACTACAGGAGAATCTGGCAACAAACAGTTTAAATACCTCTTAAGTACAGGCAAGACGTTTTCTATATACCAGTCAGCAGTAGCATGAACTGGGGCTGTTTTAATTCTTGTATCTCTTATGCCTGTGGCATAATACTCCCTTGTGCTCCAAGAATAGTCGCTGGGAAGCTCTTTCACTATAGAAATCTCATCACGGAGGACATCAATGAAGTGGTCCACATCAAATATTTCTGCAAATGAACTGTAGAAACATGACAACTTCACAGAAATGACTAATTTTCAATAAGAATAAAAAGGTTGCAACAATAGCAAACTAAGGAAATACCTTGAATCTTGCCAAACAGGATTCACTTCAAAATTTGGGATCACCAGTGTCGCATTCAAAATTTTAGCAACAGCAACAGCATCACATATCTTTTAAAGTGAACATAGAGGGGAGGACATTAGATGGTTGATCAACGGCTAAGGCAGATATCTAAATCACAATAACAAGATACATAAAAAAACTACTTAACCTCATAGACATACTCCATCATTTTGACCAAATTAAATCCTTGCAACAGATACATACCCCCATCTTCTGCTGGTTCAGCCCTCCATCAAGGAAAAACTGGATATAACCCTGAGACTTTTCAGGTTTTGCTGCAAGAAATTAAGTAGTGAAGATGTTTAAAAAAGCAGCTCTATTGACAATAATACAATTGCAATTTCAAGAGATATCTTTACCCCAGGAATTATTGTCAAAAAAAAAAAGGAGGCTCATGTATTTCAGTTCACTATTACAACTTACAAGGTAATTTCGGAGACTCACTACAGGGTTTCCATCCTTGGTTGGCCAATGGAGACCAGAGGCTGATTTGTTGATCAACGGACTAAAACCGGGAAAGATGAGAAAGTAAATAAAGAAAATACGGTTTATAATGAAATACTGGACATTTTTCGAAGCTTGAACCAAGAAAAAAAATAAAACCGTTCAGTTAATGTTTACCCACAATTTGGCGCTGCAAAGCACCCTCTAATAGAGCTTCGTGCATCGGTTTTGGAGCATTCCACTCCTGCAATGCAATGGCCACATCTTAGAAACTATATATTTCTTTTGAAAAGACAGAAAATAATTATAAAAGAAAATTATCTGGACATTCTTCTGAACAGAAGTTTCCCAGGATCTCGGAATAAAAACTAAAAAAAATAGGCCTTCTACACCCATACAGAAGAGAGAGCACAGAAGACAAGTGCAGGCAGAATATAAACTTGCGTTGTCATCGTCTAAACGGCAAAGAAACCGAGTACAATAAACTTAAGTACTGGCGGCAAACATTTAAATGAAAGCGGCAAGATTTTTTTTTTCTTGAAAAAATTATTTTTATTAGCCATAGCCATAATGATGAATGGTAATTATTCCAAAAGCCGATGTGCATCCAGATATAAACCGAATTACGTGCCCCAAGCGTTTGATTCAAGCTTTCCTTTTTGTTTTTCACACAATGCAATCTCTCACAAAACCATCCTCCACGATTCTTCCACCACTGATTCCCATGTCAATCACGACTCACAGTTAAACAAAATAAACAAAAAGGGAATAGGCACTCACAGAGAGCATAGAAGGCGAAGCACGACCTAGAGGACCAAACAGATTGGGGAAAAAAACCGGCAGCAGAATCACGAAAGCCCCAGCAAAGGCTGCCTTATGAGAGTGGCTTAGGTGATCGTACAAGAAGAGCTTTGTTGTCGCCATGAGAATCCAAAATTTTCAGATCAATGAATCATACGAAGAGTTTTACATAATCGAGAGAACGAAAAGTTAATGGTTATAGAACATAGATCGTCCTGTGCCACGGGAGTATCAACCGAGAGAAAAAGTTTTGTACTTCCAATGGATTGCTATTTGCTGTCAAAAAGTTGAGTAAATAATCGAAATTTAGGTGAAGTTTGCAATTGTAGCAATTCGGAAAGGGAATATTAGTTCGGGGTAAGCAAATTAATTTTGGAAAAAATTTTGTGACAGTAATAATAACAAAATCGTAAATTTTATCGAACTCTCTCACTTCAAACAAAACATATTTTTCTAGGAAAAATATACTAGAAAAATATAATTTGGGACCTGCAACAACAATATTAACAAATTAAAAGAGTTTATTTTTTAATTACTTATAAGGATTGGTTGGAGGGAAACGGGGAAAGGAAAGGAAGGGAAGGGAAAATATTATTAAAATTTTTCCTCTCCTTGTTTGACAATCAGGAGGGGAGGGAAAATGTTATTAAAATTTTTCCTTCCCTCCCTTTATATATTTTCCCTATAAATTAGGATAATTTAGGGGAAAAATGTATTATTGTATTCAAAATGATTAAAATACCTTTCATTTTTTATTACTCTGCCACACAATATACTGATCAGTCTTATCCTTATATTAACTTAAATAAATTAAGGATATAATAATTAAATTATAATTATTTTCCCTCCTAACTCAAACGAGGTAAAATTAAAATCCTTCTACTAAAATTTCTCTTTTTTCTTCCAAATAAGGTAAAATTAAAATCCCTTCTTTTCCCTCCCTTTCCTTTCTCTCCATTAAAATCCCTTCTCTCCCTTTCCCTCCTTTGAAGCAAACAGACCCTCGGAGGATTTCAACTTTATTAGGTTTTAATTTGTTAATATTATTGTTGAAGGTCCCAAATTGTTTTTTTCCCTATTTTTCTAATTTGGAGTTTTATTTTTCCTTTTTATTTTGTTTTATTTCAAATTAATTTATTACATTTATCATATGGTTTTTTTCTTTTTTATTTTCGGCCAAAATAGTTTTTTGTTCTTAACATCAAAGAGGATCACTGCTCAATGTATTTTTATCCTCTCAACTAGTTTTAAATGAAAATTTATTTTCAGTTATATCCTCTCAACTAGTTTCAAATGAAAAATTATTTTCAATCAGCTTAGACTGCTATAAATTTTATTTTATGCATGTGATGATGATTTTATTCTTACCTTTTAATTTATTTTTTATTTTTATTTTAAATTTCACTTTACTATATAATTTTATTTTGTTCTAACTTAATAACTTAACGTTAAAAAAATATTCAAATAGTTTAATTTTAAATTGACATAATAAAATACTTAATAAAAAGTTTTATATAACAAACCTTAACATTCATGCAACTAAGATTTAGAATCTTTTTAAAATTATTTAAATTCTGACCTCCACATCTCCTCGTGGCCACCAAAGTTAAAAGAGACTACTTAGAATTTAGAGTCCTGGAGAGATGGGAGAGAAGGGAGATCTCAGGCCGTCGTTATCCCAGAAGGAGGTGGATACCTTGGATAGAAGTAGAAAGAAAGTCCGAACGGGTGAAGGCAAATTTTCTGAGGAACAATCTCTTGTCCCTCGGTCGAAAGACTGGATGGAGGATGAGGGAATGGATAATGTGGAGATGACCACGGTTGAAGGGGGAGAGGATGCACCATTGAAGGCACAGAAAGAGGGTGGAAGTGAGCCATTAAAGAAGACATACAAACAGGCTTTTTGGGGATCATTGAAAGAAGAGGATTAATGTAATCATCACAGATGAGGGTCCAAATGTTATTATCCCACCAAAGGAGAAGAAGAGGTTGGCTAAACGGTGGAGGAAAACGTTGATCGTGAAGCTATTGGGTAGGATGATACATGAAGATTATTTGTTTACGAGGCTACAGCAGATATGGGGCTTGCATGGTGAACAATTTGAAATAATTGATATGGGCTCGGGTTTCTTTATGGTCAAATTAAAAAAGAGATAAGATTATGATTTTGCTCTAGCCGGAGGACCTTGGTTAATCATGGATCACTATTTAGCGGTTTAGTGGTGCAGCCATGGAAGGAGGACTTTGAACCAAACACTGAGGCAATAAATAAGATTGCGGCATGGGTTAGGATCTCAAGACTGCCAATGGATTATTATGACAAGGGCATCTTGTATGTGATTGGTAGTCAGGTTGGTCGGGTGCTGAAAGTGGACATGACTACATTAAAGCGTAGCAAAGGGAGGTTTGCGAGGATTTGTGTAGAGCTTGATTTGCAAAAACCATTACTGCCCTCTCTTCAGATTAATGGCAAGGAACGCAGGACTGAGTACAAGAGTATCCATTTGATTTGTTTTTCTTGCGGCCGATATGGACATGATAAGGATCACTACTCTTATAAGGGGATGACTGAGAAGGGTGGCCATGGGAGTGCGGATGGAGGCGCTGGGGGTAGTACTGTAAGGGAGGCTAGTGGTAAGGTGGTAGTGCAATAGGAGATCGCGACTGGCACCGTCGTTAGTATGGAGGCGGTGGGCGGCCAGAGAGGAGGAAAGGGCATTGTGTACGGCGATTGGATGGCGGTTGATCGGGGCCGTAGATTTCGGCGAGGAGTAGGTGGAGAACGTTATCAGGATCGTTTTTTTGCGAGATTCACGGAAGGAGAATATGGCAAACTTAGGGGGATCACGATTTCTGGTATTAACTCATGATAAAGGGGATGAGGTAGTGCCAATTGTTGGGAAGTTAGAGGTAAGGCCCCACTAAGCAATATTGGTAATGTGGGACATAGAGGGAGTAAGGGTGGGAAGATAAAGATACAAGTGGGAGATCAGAGAAGGGCGATTAGTGGGCTTCAAATTAATGGACCAAAATTACAACTAAAGGAAGGCCCAATCGACCGTTATTTGAGGACTAAAAAGAACTCGGGCATGGATGAGTTGGAAAAAAGTGCCAATGTGAGTTCAAGATTGGGTCGAGATGGGAATATTGTCAAGGAAGGGAGGGAGGAAGTGGTGGATGCACTAATATCAAATCACAATTCAAGATTACGGGTATAGACGTACAAAGCAGTGAATTGGGAGGTGGTGCCGCGATATCTAATGAGGACATGCAGTGTTAGTGGTGCTTCTTTGTCTAAGCCTGGTACCCACTGAAAATATTTATATATGATTAGTTCAACTATGAATTGTATGTATGGAACTCGAGAGGTGTTGGAGGGCGGATGTTTTCAAGGTCGCTTGAAGATATTCAGAGAATGTACGGATTCCATTTTCTTGCGTTGTTGGAACCCAGGCAGAAGGGAAATAAGGCCTATGAGATTGCACGTCATCTTAAATTTCAACAAATGGAAATAGTTGAAGCAGTGGGGTTTAGTAGGGGCATTTTGTGTTTTTGGGATAAGGAATTTGAGTTTACAGTGAAGCTAAAATGTGATCAAGTGTTACATGGGATAGTTAATGAAGACAAGAAGGGGGAGTGGGCGTTGACAATGGTATATGGCAAACCTAACTTAACGGTCTTTGTGGGAGTGTTTGAAGAATATAGGAGAGAGATTGGAGGGCCCTTGGCGCACGATCGAGGATTTTAATGCAACGCTTCGGGAGGATGAACGCATATCTTTGTTGAGGGGCAGTTTTTGAACTGATTCAAGATTTCGAAAATGGGTACAGGAATTTGATCTATCTGATATGAAGTTTCAAGGACCGAGGTTCACGTGGGGAAGAAATGGAAGTTATAGTAGATTGGATCGGGCAGTGATAAATAACTATTGGTTTGAGAAGTTTCAGGATGCTATGTTGATTCATCTGCCCAAATTCAAATCTGACCATTCTCCGTTACTGCTAAAATTGCAAAAAGAAAAATTTGGTGGAGGTAGAGGATGCAGGCCATTCGGATTTTTTGCACCGTGGTTACGCATGAGGCATTTAGTGATTTTGTGAAGAGTGTTTGGAACAGTGAAGAGGAGTGGAATGAGAATATGACATCTTTCACAGAAAAGGTGGTGAGGTGGAGTAAAGATGTGTTTGGACACATCATACAGAAGAAAAGGTATCTTATTAAGGAACTGGAAAATAGTAAGAGGTAGTTGGCTTTGAACGGACTGTGTGAAGAGGTTGCTAAACAAAGGGAGGAGATGTGGAAGCAGCTGGAAGGGGTATTGTTACAGGAGGAATTAATGTGGGTGCAAAAATCCAGATGTAATTGGTACTCCTTTGGGGACAAGAATACTTGGTATTTCCACTCTGTGGCTAATAGCAAAAGAAAACGGAATCAAATTGAAGCATTACAAATGGATAATGGGGAATGGACATATGATAAGTCTGTTATTATGAAACTAGGAACCAGTTACTTTGAGAATTTGTATACAGAAGAGGGAGGTAGTAATGCTCAACTGGTCTTCAAGCTTAGTTATCCCAAGCTTGATGAGGAAGAGTATAACAGTCTAGGACGTGATGTTTCGAATTAAGAGATTAAGAATGCTCTTTTTGGCATGGGACCGTTGAAGGCTCCGAGACCGGATGGTTTGAACCCACTATTTTTCCAAAGCCAGTGGGAATTTGTGGGGTCTTCTATGGTGACTATGGTGAGGGAAATATTAGCTTAGCCAAAGCAAGTGAGGAAGGTGAATGACACGTTTATTGTTGTGATTCCGAAAATTCCTATGCCCGAGACGTTTCGAGATTTTAGTCCTATAAGTTTGGGTAATGTGATATATAAGACTGTTACTAGGATGATTGCGAACAGGTTAAAGGGGGTGATGCCAAAGATTATTTCTCTAAATCAGAGTAGCTTTGTGCCAGGGTGTCAAAGTGCAAACAACATTATTCTTGCTCAGGAAATCTTCCATTCTATGAAACCAAAAAAAGGGAGGAAAAGCTTTATGGCCCTGAAGATCAACTTGGAGAAGGCCTATGACCCCCTTAGATGGAGGTTTATATTTACATGTTTGGAGGAGTTGGAGTTACCGAAATGGATGATTGATGTGATTAAGGAGTGTATTTCTTCTCCTTCCATGCAAATGCTATGGAACAGAGAGAAATCCTCTAGTTTTGGTCCGACACGTGGCATTCAGCAAGTAACCCATTGTCTCCTTATCTGTTCGTGATTGCGATTGAGAGACTAGCACATTTGATGCAAGGTGAGGTTAATGGGGTCACCTGGTTACCTTTCAAGCTCAAGAAGACTGGGGTTGCAATCTCACATTTATTTTTTGCCGATGATTTTTTGCTTTTTGCGGAAGATAGTATGGGGCAAGCAGGATTGATCAAAGCCTGACTGGATGACTTTTGTGAAATATCAGGGGAGAGAGTTAGTGCTACGAAATCATAGATTTTTTTCTCGGGTAATGTTAACCATACTCGGAAATAGGAAATAAGTGAGTTTTTGGGATTTACACTCACTTGCGATCCAAGGAAGTATCTTGGGGTGCTGGTGCACCATAAGAGAGTTACGAAAGAGACATACCAGGCTGTTTTAGACAAAATGGAAAGTAGGCTGGCCAGTTGGAAAGCTAATACTTTGTCATTAGCAGCTCATCATACTCTTGTTGCTTCGGTGGTTTCGGCAATGCCATCGTATGCTATGCAGACAGCACCACTTCTTGCTCCTGTTTGCAGAGAAATAGACAAAAAGAGTCGTGCTTTCTTATGGTGGAGTACGAACCAGAGGCATCGGGTACATTTGGTTGCATGGGAAGAGACATGCAAAAAGAAAGAGGAGGGCGGGTTGGGGTTGTGAGAGGCTAGGAAGCAGAATGAAGCATTTATGATGAAGCTTGGGTGGGGGTTAATAAGGAGGCGTGATGGCCTATGGGTTAGATTTATGCGCGAGAAGTACAAGTGTGGTGAAGATATCATCCCAAAGATTGAAGAGAGACATACGAAATCTCAAGCATGGAAGGGTATACGAAATGCATGGCCGAAGACATTAAATCGACTGGCTTGGAATATTGGCAATGGTGCATATGCACGTTTCTGGAAGGATAGGTGGCTTCCCCACTATGAACCCTTGGAATGCTATGCTGTGAGCGTTCCACCAGAGGATATGATCGACTTGAACGTGGTGGACTTAATGTCACAGTCGGGAGGGTGGAGATGGGATCTATTCGATAAGCCGTTACCCACATACTCTCTCGATGAGATCGCCAAGACGAATGTGAGTATAGGAGTTGGGGAAAGGGACAACCCAAAGTGGAGATGGTATAGTCACGGCGAGTTCTCTGTTAAATCTGCTTATGACAGCATTGTGAGTCATGAAAGTAGGAATTTGGTTGGCTTGTGGAGGAGGATTTGAAAGCTGAAAATTCCTCAACGGTGTAAGACTTTTCTTTGTCTGTGTGTTAAAGATCGTTTACTTACGAATGTGTCTCGACACCATCGGGGTATGGCAGTATCGGACAAGTGTCAATTTTGCAAAGCGGATGATGAGACAAGCCTGCATGCTTTGTGCCTGTGTGGTCATGCAAGGGAGAGGTGGAACGTGTTAATGCTGGAACGGTTCAAGAAAACCTTCTTCACATTCGATAATATCGTGGAGTGGATTCGTTGGAATTTAATGCAGAGGATGAAGCTAGAAGGAGTGTGTTGGAATGTGGTCTTTGCGATTGGTTGTAGAAATGTTTAGTTGTCTAGAAACTCAATGGTTTTCGATGGGACTGCGGAACAACCAGCAACGTGGAGGGCTAGGACGGTGGCTTCTGTTGCATGGTCAGGAGTGGGATTATGTTCGATGCAGGGGAAGAGACAGGAATTTCTACGCTGGATTCCGCCAGAAATGGGCCGGTACAAGATTAACGTAGATGGTGCTTGGAGCGCTTATTCTCAAATTGTAGCGTGTGGTGGGGTGGCTAGAAATCTTGAGGGTCAGTTTGTTACTGGTTTCATGGTGAATTTGGGGAGGGAAACAGTACAAGCGCTGAAATCTGGGCTGTGTGCGTGTCTTAAATTAACGGGATAAAGTAGAATGAAATAAAATATAATATTCTATTATTTAAAAGTTTTAAGATGATAACGAATAATTTTATTTAATTATTATTTGAGAGTTATTATAAAATTAATGAAATAGAATGGTTTATAATATTTTCTTTTTTATGTTATTCTTATAATTTAATTTAGATAAAAAAAATATAAAATTACTTCAAATTAAAAAGTAGAAAATGCTTTTGAATAAACTTCACATTTTTTTTCCAAGTAACATTTATACAGTGAGATTTTTTTATTTGTTATTCTTTATAAATATATAAGATTATAATTACAATTTGTTAGAGGAAAATTATTTACCGTTTTTAAATTCAAAATCCCCAATAAAAAAAATTAAAAATCCTCCGATTATAAAGAGATTTGAAAGATAATTTAATATAGTTGAGAGATCATAGGATGACTTTATAAGAGGATGAAAGTGATGAGGAAGAGATTAATAATAAATAGGTGAAAATATACATTTAATCCCTTAAATTTGAAACAGATTTCATTTTAATTTTTTAACTTTTAGAAGTTCATTATAACCCTTTAACTTTAAAGATACAATAAAAAATTTCCTCAATTTAAACAAGTTAATATGAATATTATGTTAAACAAGTTAATAAAAAATTTGCTTAAATTCATCTAACCACTGTTATTATACATTAATTAATATAATAATTATAATTATCATTTTTAGACTCAAAATAAATAATTAGTACCTTAGAAAAATAAAAAGGTTGAAAAATATGTTAATTTAAGGCATTAAAAATTATAGCCTTAAAATAAATTATTTTTAAAATTTGTGGTAAAATATTTAAAAATATTATGTTAAAAAGAATAATTTTTATTTATTTTGGACAAGTCGACAAGTTAAAAAATTTAGTTTGAGAATGTAAAGTATAAAAAATAATTTTTTATAATAAAAATATCTTAATATCTTAAAATAAATATTTAAAACCTAAAAATAAAACTTTTGATTTTAAGGTTGTAATTTTTAACTTCTTCTATTAACATATTTTTAAAATAATAAATATTTAAGCCTTAAAATTATTTTTGTTATAATTTTTATATTAATTAATACATAATAATATTAATGATGTGACTTTTAAATAGGTAAATTATCATTTTCTGTTAGTTTATTTAATGATATTAAAAATTAAGAAGTATTTAGTTACATGTTAATAGTTGAAGGATTAATATGAAATATAATAAAATTAAAGGACTAAAATGAAACTTATCTCAAAATTAAAAAATAAAAAATATACTTTAACCTAATAAATGTTATTTGATATATATGTGTTTTAATAAGATTTGGGTTAATTTTATAAATATAATATAAATCACAAGTTATTCCATCCATCCGTAACCTCCCAATTTAGGAGGACAATAAAAATTGAATTTTGAATGACTAATGAGGGCTTAAGAGGTCCTCTCTTATCATGTCATTCCCTTATAAAAAAGTCTATTTCCTTTAACAATTACACTCCATCCCATGAGAAAAAAAAAAACTCTCAAACATAGCGTAAAATACGTGTGGCATTATAGTTTTAGAAGTGTACAGAGATTGAGAGTGATAATAGCGAGATTGTGGACTGGATTAACAAGGGACGCGAGTTAATACTCGGGACAGCAGTTTATTGGATGAAATAAAGGCAATGATCGGTAGAGATTGATCTGTTATGGTTTCAACATGTGAACGGGAAGCTAATGGGGTTGCTGATCGTCTTGCGAAGGAAGCTCTTCAGTCATAATTGGGCTTTACCAGATTCTCTTCCCCCTGATTTTATTATGCACGAGTTAGCGAGGGACGTGGTCACATCAAGGTGATCACGTGTTAGTTTGTTTTTGTTTTGCCTTTGTTTTGAATCTGTCGTTTGTTGGTCTTTTGCTATAAAAAAAAAAAAAAGTAGAGACTGTATTTAATTTATCTTCTCTTTTTAAAATCTATATTATATATATATATAAGTAATTAAAAAAAGCAACTCATTTCTAAGATTAAGAAAAATCCAATTTTGAAAACAACTCATTTAACTATCTCGATTTATCCGAAAATCATAATATTTTTTTAAAATTATTTTTATTTAATCTCTTTCTCTCTCTTTGTAATTCATTAAATATGGATATTATTTAGAAATGCATAATAAATATTACCTTGTATACTGTAAAGGGTCCTATATTTATGATCAAGATAAAAGACCCTATAATTAGAACCGGAGAAAGTATTAATTTTAGTTGTAACTAAAATATAGAATCCCATATTTAAATATTTTTCCTGACTCAGTCTGAAAAAAATGCTGATGTACTTTTAAATTTTAAAAACTAATCTATAATTCACACAGTATATTTATCTCAATATACTCCATTTTTAAATATTATATGTATGTAGTTATTTATCCTCTCCATAAAATCTGTTTAATAATTTAAAAATATATTATATAATTACTTATACTCCCCCCAAAATCCGTTGCATTTATCTATTTATTATATTATATAAATATTATTTCACATAATTACTCCCCAACAATCCATTGCAATTATATATATTAATATTATATTATATAATTACCAATATTCATTTGAATTAAATCTGGCAAGATTTACGTCATCATCAATTAAGACACGTATATATAATCTGTTGCAATTATATATATATATATTATATTATTTAATTTTCTATATTCATTTGAATCAAATCTGGCAAGATTTTCACCATCAAATAACAATATATCACATATTTTTATGGGTACTTAAATTAATTATTGATAATTTTTTAAATTTAACTTTGAATTTTTCTTGCTCATCATATATCCTATATATAGCACCCATAATCCAACCCATGTCATACATTTGTATTTACTCATAATCCATTCTTTATTTAGTTGCCCGAAGTTTGCATGACATTATGACAAAGAGCTTTGACACTATGCTCTATCAATCAACTCTTTGTACGACCCGTTGATGGTTTTCAATCTATAGATCTATTGCTGTATGACAAATATGTAAATATTTATTTTTCTTCAATCTATAATTACTATTTTAGATTCATCAATGTGGGATCATTTTCTCACCGTTAACTAATATTCTAGATGAGAAGGCAAATGACAAATATTTGATACGTAAATTGTGTTAATTTTGTTGTTCCATTTTTTTTTACAAACATGACTATGGATATGATAAAAATGTTAATATTAAATAAATAAAAACTTCTATATAATTTTCCATGCAATGCATTTTTTCGCATAATTTATCAATTCAAGTATTTTTATTTTTTCATAAACATGGCATTTTTAGGTCTTGGCTTTGGATTATATATGTATATTTTACGTTAGATGTAGACTTTACAAGTAAAATTTTTGGACTTAGAAAAATGAAGGAATCTATTATACATACGGACGTTCAGAAAAGCCCTTCAGAAATAAAATATAATATCTATATATCAAGAGTATAGCTTAATTTATTAGAGCACTATGTGCATCGCTCGGAACATTGCTAATTTTTGTAGAAAAGTCTGCGAGAGAATGCAGAAAAGAAGCATCAGGCAATCTATCCGCCACCTAACCTCACCACTTCAATTTGTAAGTTCATTATTAGTCTCAGGTGGTTGCTAGTAATTCATATCTGTTTGATCCTAGGGAAGAAGAAAAAGCAACATTCCAACACTCACCATGCGATGCTTGGGATGCATGAAAGCAGCAAAGATAAAACGCGAAAGATTTCATGAACAAAAAGATATATTAAGATTGAAGTTAATCTAAAGTAAATTATGTTTTACATGTGAGTCAGAGAAAACGACCACTAACGAGCAGGGGAACTATACACATCTTTGGGAAAGCAGAACCTAGAAATCATTCAACATAACCAAAAAAGAAATGAGGTCATTCACATCCATATACTTGCTAAGAGGACTCTTTTGTCAGGATTCCCAAAGAATCATTTTCACACTCCAGTGGCATAAGCCGCCTCCTCTTTGCTCCTTGTTCCTCACAAAACTCATCAGTCATCTGGGCATCATCGCCTGTGACCTTCTCATCAACTCCATCACAAGCTGGATGCAAGTCAAGAACTCCATCCTCGTTACCGTCACCTGTCATATCAGAGTCTCGTGAACTTTCCATGACCATAGATGTGGGCAAGTTGCTCCCAGTAGCAGAACCAGTAATTTCTGTTAAACCATAAAGATTTCCCATAGAAGAACAATTTTTTTCATCTGATTTATCTTCTTCGAATGACTCCGTTCCATTTCCAGTGGAGAAATTCTCAATAACCCCTATGTCATCTGAATCATCGGAGGCACAATCTGATGCAACCTGGGAAGGCCCGGTCTTGTCATGTTCTGCTTGTATATTGATTCCGGGTTGATGGCAAGTCTCAGCTCCACTACCTCTAGACAGGTAAGGCAGCTCAGAGGTTTGCGATGTAATTCCAGTCACTTGCTGGAAATTAGCATCTGCTGTCAGATACATAAACTGCTCGCTGGTTTCTGTACCTTCCTAAGAAAAGACAAGGGAAGAGAGAGAGAGCGGGGGCAGGAGGAAGGGGGTTAGTATTGTAATATCAATGTAAATTATTATAAACAGGAAAACATATGAAAGTTGCTGTGCTTATGATCAGTATATCAAGGGGGCAAAATTATTCTCACAGAATGAAAGGCAGAAAGCATTATTTACTCAGTCAAATCTAGAAAAGGAAAATTGTTGGAGAAAACAGACACGTTTCACAACTTCATACACTTCAAACAATCTTCGCAAGAGGCAAAACCTTGAAATCATTTGTGCATTGAGTATAACGTAAATATACAGTATCATAATCATAGAATACGTTATAATTAAGGTACAACATGGGACTTCAGTGCAGGTAGCTAGTTCAAGTGGCATTAGAAGTCTCCGAAAGCATCGAAGTTTAAAATCTTGCTTAACCAGATTATGGGGCCTGTGTTTTATATGAAGTCTAAGATGAACCACACACTGTTTGTAACTCATGAACATTGCAGCTTTCTATAGAATTATAATTATAAATATATAGAATTGATGATATGGGGTGAGGGAACCAACCATGCCCCCATGGAAAATGTGGGAAGAACACTAAACGTGATCAGAGGAAGAAATTCCATAAATGTTAACCGCACAAATGCACAAGCAGACGTAATCAAACACACACACACAAATTAGATACCTCTATTTGAAACATTGAATTGCTAAGACGGTAATCAGATGATCTATGATCAAAAGATTGGCATTGCTCAAGTAGTTCTGCTGTAGCTCCAGGCTCAAAAAGCTCCCTGAGAACCACTCCTGAATTAGGATCCAAAGACGATGGTGACAACAGAGTGATCTCAATTCCCTGGGCAGCATGGGATGTTGTTGACAGCCCATTGACGCCGGAAGAATTAAACCCCTTTTCAAGACACTGAACTCCTGTTCTGTTCTCATTATTTTGTGAGTAGTGGGGGTCGATGGAGCTGCCACTGTATTCAGAGGAAGAGACATTACAACGGTCTTTCAGGAGTTCAAAGATTAGTCTTTGAATAAGAGTTCGCTTCAGATAAGCCTCTGCAGGTGGAAACCAGTGCACATTGAGCTGGAAAAATTGTTGCTATGTCAGGTCAAATGTATAAGAAATCATGAAAATCAATAGAAAGGTGATAGTCCATTGAAATGTCACAAGAGATAAAATACTGACAAATGGGAGCAACAACTAAAATTTTGATGCTTAAATTTCATGATCAGAAGTTTACACAACTTAATCTCAGAATTCAAATAGGATTGCATGAAAGATAAAAACAATTCTAGCAAGGAAAAAGCCCAAGAAAAAGAAAATGAAAGGAATGCCACTTACAAAGTTAGAGAATTTGGTTAGTTTAAGTGGATTGAAATTTTCAGGAATTTCAGCCAGGAAGAGCTCCAGATAGTGCAGCAGAAAAAGGCCACAATCATACGAGTTCTCTTGCTGTGGTAACTGTCATGGGATTCAGTTACAAAAGATTAGTAATAACAGTAACACCCTCTAGAAGAGGGAACAAAAAGGTTTTCCTTGATATCTCACAATAAAAATCATAAGACAAGAACAACTAAGTAAGATTACTAAACACAATAAGCATATCATATTGCAGTTGCTCCTATGCATTTTGAATTTTGAAAGAGAACAAATATTTGAAGCAACTTATCAAATTGTTGGATTTTTCCCAAATACAGAGAATAAATTATCAGTGGCAATACCGCAAGAGGGAGAAAACGCATGTTGAGGAATTTTGATGAAAGTTCTTCATCCCATTTATCCATTTGCCTCTCTTTCCATTCTTCCCACAAATAACTGTCAATTTTTAAAAGGCAAGGAGTCAACTTAACAAATTCCTTGCTCAAAATGAGAGTATAACTAATCCTCATTTATTACTTATATGAAGAAGCGTACACACACACACCAAACATTTTCTCTCTCTAAGGGAGCGAAAGGAAAAAATTTAAGAAGCCCTAACATACCTTCGTACAAGGTTTTGCAAACCACTATGAGTTCCTTTAATTGAATCCATATGCAATATACAGGGTACTTTAAGCGACTCATCCAGGCATTCCTCTGAAATATGACTCATGACATAAATATCTGAGAATAGAGCTTCATAAGACAAAAATTACACAAGCTAGGAACTTACCATTAAAAGTAACCACTTCACCAGGATGACAAATAACTAATAGACTCCAGTGAAGACTGCCATTATAATCGAAAGTAAAAGCTGATCAGCACCTGTATTCTGATAAGAAAAAATAGAGAGAAGCAAAAGTATGATAGAAAGCTTACTTGAAGTTTACAGGTATGAAGATATAATCCTTCTCAAATAAATTTACTTTTCTAGTCCACTTACGGACACGAAGAAAAGCTGCTTTGCCATCTGAAGCACTTGATGGATTTTTGTCCATATCAGCCAGCTTACGAAAGAAAAAACTATTGAAAAAATGCAACCTACGCTTTTCCTCATCTTTTATCTGATTCTTCAGGTAACTGTCATAATAAAAACTTTTAAAGCTGTTAAAACATGCTCAAGAAAAGTATGTACCACATAGAATAGAATCGAGAACATTTCTTTATCCAATATTTTTAACATGTTTGACATTAACCTTCAATTGCTAATCTCTTTGATGCTTTCCATATACATGTTCCATCTCAACGTTCTTCTTTCCAATAGATGCTCACATATATTATTATCTATCATCATTTCTAAGACACGTATTATAAATATCATATAACTACACATTGGTTTGGGCAAGCAAAAGGAAAAAGCAAACTCAATTATTCACATAATTAGAATTGACAAGAATGAAATGTAAACAAAAAGGTCAAACAAAGTGGAAAACTATAGGGTACTCCAGATAATCTCCAATTGGATATCAAACCAGATTAATAAAATTTTCAACCAAAAGAACAGGACAAAGAACTGCAATTACCCCAAATGAAAAAAATTCGTAATGCAAACCTACTTGATGTAGAAATCAATGACCGTATCGTTGATGAATGTGTCTGGTTGTAATAGATCAACATCTCTCTTGCATAGTGAAACAGCATCCGGATCCCCTTTTGGATAAATAACTTCACCAAAAGGCACATCAAAACTGTTTCAGATAAAGAGCCACAGAATTGGTGAGTTTTAACCAAAACAAACAAACACCAACCCCCACCCCCCCCCCCCACCTCTACAGAGAGAGAGAGAGAGAGAGCAAATGAGAAGCACCAAACTCCATCACTCAACTAGTGGAGTATACTTTCACACTTTATAGGCCCTTTCTGGATTTTATCATACATAAGCTTTAAATTTTAGCGTACAAAGATGGACAAGAGCATTTTATACCAAATATTATACTCAAAAAATTGAAGGAATAAATCAAAATATTTCAAAGCTCGGAACTACTGATATAATGTATCAATTTAAGCTTGCACAAAAAAAAAAAAGGCATCACTTTAAGCCAGGCGACCAAAACTTGGCCACATTTTACATGTGTAACGGGTATAAACAAGATATCAAGAGTTTCTACATTCACCTCTAACTAACAAAAAAGAATTAAAGAGGACCCAGGGCATGGAATGTAGTTTTGCACTCAATGATGATAACGGATGCTATACATGTTTCTACTTCAATGCATGGAAAACATGTTCCAACCTCACTTTTCCAACAAATTAAATATTAAGGATATTTGCAACATCTTAAGCCAAACCAGAAATTAAAGAACAATTTTTAGTTAATTTCCTTCCTGTTAGGCCTTGGTTGCCACTTAAAAAAAAAAAAAAAGGAACTCAGCACCATTCATTCAACAAAAGAATAATTAAAGAGCATAATAAAGGGAGGTTAACAGAAAGCATAAATTATGCAAAGGCAAATGAAATAGCAAACCAGAAAGTGCCAGAAACTACTTTACAAAAGGAACACTGTCATCATGACTTCTAAGTAGTATTAGGAAAACAAAGGAATAAACAAATTTTACTTACTTAGGGAAGTAGCAATTTGATCCAAGTAAATCATTTCCATCATCTTCCATGTCCCCACTACAAAAGTTAATTACATACAAAATAATCAAATGGTACAAGATGGCATTTAGTACGCCAAAGAAACAGCAAGAGTAGTTAATTAAATATAGTACAAGATGGCTTCCTCTCTCACTACTTCATATAGATATAAAATCAATAAGTAAACTTTATGCTGAAAAAATGAATATGGCATCAAAATTTACAAAAATCAATTTTTGTAAGAAACAAAGTTTGGTTGATGTTTGTGTTGCAATAACAGGTCTATAGCTGCAATCTATATCAATATATTAGGCCTTTTGCCAGTACATAAGCCTAAAACTTTATAACTAACAGACCAAGAAAAAAATTCAAGAAATCATTTACAGACTTACCCAAGATTAACATTCCAAATAGCTGAGTATTTCACATTAAGAGAAGTAATTTGTTCATGTTTGAGGGACCAATTGGAATCAGCAATCACAGCCTTCAATTCCTCAATGCCTAGAAAATATATAGGTATCCAACTATAATAAGGAGCATAGAAAGCATATTGCAAATAAATTTTATGAGCTCATAATATTAGATATTATCCAAAACAAAAGGCTTACGTGAAAATTAAAATATACATATGATCAATGAACAAAATTATAACATGTTACACTGACCTTCAGTTCTGTCAACATTATTTGAGAGACATGCATTGCTGGATATTACACGAATCTTCATCATGACCGTTTCATTCTGAACAAATTATACATCAGGAACTGCAAAATTTATGCACTAAAAAATAAATATTTCCACCTAAATTTCATTAGGACTAAAAAACTCACACTTTGAAACAAATTACACCTAATATCAACAACATCATCAATTGCCCAGTCAAGATCGGAAGCCCCTTGCTTTCCAAATACAGTTGAATCATTAATCTTGACGCAACAATGAGAAAATGTTAACTTTGGCCCCAAATAATAATTATCCTGATATATGATATAATCAGGATAAAGAACAACTTCCAAATCTGCATCATCCTGAAAATTGCAAAAATGAAATTGATAGTCAATACAAAAGCTAAGCCAACACAATATACAAGGGAAAACGATACAAGAGTACTAAATATATGAGCACACAAGCTAACAAAGAACTCAATTTGCAGCCTCAATTGCTTCTTCTATTATAGCTTATATTCTCAACAAAAGGAAAATGTGTGCAACTTGATAACACAATTAGGGTTAAGGAGGACTAAGGCCAGAGACTCAAAACAGTTCATATCATGGCAAAACAAGACAGAACAAGAACATCCAAAACTGTCCTAAATTTAGAGTCCCTGAACACTGCAGTAATCTATTTCTTTAACAAAAAATGGTTGAGTTACCATGTCAGAATCTTCTACACAACAGTTCAATCCATAGCCATTCAATGAAACTGAAATTATAAAAAAGTTCAATGAGTACCACAACAAAATGTTTCCAAATCATATCTAGTGGGGTTAATAGCATCAAAAGTTTAGGATTGTGATAAACTACACCATTCTCTGTCGTCTCAGAGACAGGAGTTGATGGAGCACTCTCAATCACGCACTCATTGGCTTCAGAATTAACATCAACTGATCCGTTCTGAAAAAGTGCAAAACATAAATACAAATTCCACAATCAAAACATTTCTTTAAGATGTAATCTTACAAATAGAAGTTACAGTACACTGGATGGAGACCCTGAATGGGCAATATCTGTTTGGCTCATCTCAGGTGAAGGTACAACAACACTTTTATCTTTTGATTGTTGGGAAGCTTCCAACTCAGAATCCTCTTCATAATCAAACTTCCCTTCTGATGTGCCCAGAGCAGGGTCTGAGACACCCCTTTCCGAAATGAAGTTACCATCAACTACATCAACATCAACACAGGGAATATTTCCAACATCCTGATCCTTCACAATGACCTTGTCTACCTGGGAGACTGTAAAAACTATTCAAGATTGAATGCAATTTACCAAAATGACAAATGAATTGAAAAAAATGAACCAAAAGAGCAATTCTATCAACCTCAAATATCTTTTTCTTATTTTCAATTTCAAATTTCAACTTTTTTTTTTTAAAACCTTCTTCATCCTGAGTCAACCAATTGCAACTTTTTCAGGGAGTTAAGTCCTTGGCCAAACTGTTGTTAACATAAGTAAAGATGTTGCCCCCTACCTGGCTCGTCTATTCCAATTCTAGGTGAAATATTAAAGCTTTCATCCCCATCAAGGAGTTTACAAATTTAAATACATATATCTGCAGTTACTTATATCTTTGCTATCAGGTTCTCCAATTACAATATGACAAATGTAAGGTTCTCCAATAATAACACAAGTTATGATTTTTGCAAACAATTGTATGTTTCCCTAATTAAATCATATATTTGTTATGTTATTATTGGTAAACCAAACACTAGTTATGATTTAGTCCAAGAAATCTAGCAATATTCTTTGCTTAAATGAATAGAGGAACCCACTAGTTAGAATATGATCAAAATTACAAATTAATGAATAAAACTAGAGCCTGATTTTGTAGCCACAAGAAATGATCAGCAAACTTTACATATGAAATACTTTATCCAGGCTCAAGTTTCTAACTGATTTCATCAGTAATTAAGCATTTGCCATTTTTAAAATTGCATCAAAACACAAATATCAGCTTCTTAAAATACTGAGCCCTTTCAACCCAAAGATGGCATGACTTTGTGAAGATAAATCTCATAAAAGCAATTCTTTTTCTTCAAGGAACCAAAATTTTTAACTCGACACATTATACATATCTAAATCCAATTGTTAAAATAGAGAGTATTCAGTCTGACATGGGTGGTGATCAGTGCATCATATGTGATCAACCCATTGATTCTAGAGACCTTGACTCAATTTAGTCCGTCCCAAATGCTAAGATAAGTTAATAACTGAAAACGTAGAATGTCAACTGAAGACTTGATAATTTATAACTATGCTTAAACATGTTGTTGCATTTATAAATCAAAACTATGCTTAAACATGTTAATAGGACTGTTTAATTTACACCTAAACTAGTCAAGGTAAAGAAACGAAGTTTTATAAATATTATAGGAAATTTCTTAACAGACCCAATGTCTCCAAGTTTTTTACTAAGTCTATGAAGCCGATTTAAGGATGTCCCGGGAAGAAGCAAAAGTTAGCAAAGCTTCTTGCTTGATGCATTGCCGTTTATCCCCATATCCCATCTCTACCAACAAAACCCCATACATGAAGTTGATAAATTTTCAATTCTGACACAACAGCGCCGCCTTTCTCTGAGAAGCATTGACATTTAACCAATAATCACCGCAAGCATGTGCATTCCCGTTATATTATATTATATATGTATATATTGACAATTCCAATTTTGGAGAAAATCCTATCCCGTATACTTCCATTGACACTACTCAAACTCACAGTATTACCATGTAAACTCTCGGTATCACTCAGCTACCAATCAGAAGACCATGACAGATACATCTACATACCCCATCTATCGAAGGAACAACATATAAACACTAAAGAGTACAGCAGAATATAATTTCTAAAATCGCCTTACCATATCCCAAAAACTCGAACTTCAAAACGGATTGATCGTTGAGGGTAGAATTATTGAATTTATTGAGCTGTTTCTCCGAGACCATGTCAGCAATCTCGTCCTCCTCCTTGAAATCGAACACTCCGTGATCCCTGTGCGGAGACTTGTTCATCGTCCCCGATACGACAAGGGTTTCGATACACGGACGAGTTGAATGGACTCGGTGAGTCCGAACAAAAGTGGGGAAACCGGGGCCAAAAATGCTCGACGGACGGACTCTGGACCGATTTGGAGAGTGCCCTAAATAGTGTGAAATTTCACCAATTAGAAGAAAACACTCGTCCGAAACCTCAAATCGAAGACATGGAAACTTCAGCAATCCGCCCATCAGCCTATGATGATAGCAAGGTATTGTAAAAAAGAAAATAAAAAAAGAAAACTAAATCAGAAGAAAACGAATTAAAAAATAATTGATATTTATAACAATATAAATATAATAAATATTGTATATTTTAATTTTGAAATTTTGTATAATAATATTAGAATTTGTTTCTTCATGAATACCAAATGGACCATGGGTCTATATTAAAAAAAATCACTTACTTAAAATTAAAATTTATCATTAGTTTATCAATAAAACTGGTAAGAAGCCACCAATATGGATTAGCGTGACTGATAGAGATTTTTATTCCTCAACAAACAGTTTGTTTCAGTTAGATGATGTAAGTGGATGGAAATAAAATATGAGTAAGTTTGTTTGATATGATATTGAGATATGTGGAGAATGAATTTATTTTTTATATTTAATTAAATATAACTAAATAAGAAAATACTATAATGCCTTTGGGAAAAAAAAAAAAACTCCTTGTCTTCTTCCTTGCTTACAGTAGTTGGCACCACCATAATCTTTCTCACCAACTACCACCATCTTCTTCCTTCCCCTTGGTAGCTACCACCACAATCATATCTTGCTAGCCATCATTCCTCACCTGGGTAGTCGCACATCTGAGGCTCAAACGAAATCACAGCAATGAAGTTCTAGATTTAAGGAAAGGAAGGAGTTCGAATGAAGGCCGATGGAGAAATTAAAGTTGGAGGAAGAAATCAAATGAGGCTAATGAAGGAGGTCTGAATGGAAATGGGGTGAAAGTGAAGTCATCAAACAAAGGTAAGGGAGGCCCAGATCTTCATCATCATCACAAGGAGAAATCAAACCAAGTGGGGAAGATGATGGATGAAGATGATGCTGATCTAAAATAGAGGAGATGGAAGAAGGTTAGTGGAGACCAGATTTGGTAAGGCAAAAGTGGAGAAGACGATGACAAAGGTAAGGGTTTGCCAAAGGTGATGAGGTCGCTGGAGGAGGTGTGGAGTCGATGGAGTAGGTCACGTGAGTTTTGGGGATGGCTAAGGGAAAGAAAGATTGGATTGTAATTTTGTTTTTTCATGAGGGTATCATGGTCTTTTTTCTCATTTACACCCATTATATGGGTTTTTAAATGTGAAATCATTTCCATGTTAGCTTATAATCAGCTTCATACATATAATCTAGATTACATGTGTTTTAACGAACCAAACACAGCAACCCTTGTGATGGCAACCTATTTACGTCCCTTCACAAGGCTGGTAAACAAGCCAAACAAGGTGTAAGTGAGTGGTTCAAAAATGAAAACCTAATTCAACTCATGAATAGTAATTAACATAAGTTCTAGCTGTTACACAAAAAATAATACTCATTTTTTCCCCACAAAACAATGATAGTTTTAAATCTTTTAAGCCCCCATAATTATTCAAAAATAAATTTTAATGGACTAAAATGTCATTATGAAGATGGTATTTGTTGGTAAAAAGAAACATGGTATCATCGCTAGATATTAGCTATTTAAAAAATGTATAAATTCTCTTACACAATTTACAAATGATCATAAAAAAACTTACAAGTGAAAAAAAAAAAGCTATCCAAGGCTACAATGATAAAAAACACTCTCCTTGGGAGAGTTCAAATTCTCTCTGTATAGTGAGAGACTAAACCCTCGCTATCATGCGGGTCCGCCTTCTTGCATGTGTGCTATAGTTGTCTCGGCGCCTCTCTCCTCAGCTTCCACTAGTGGAAAAGGTGCCCTTTGTGTGCATGCATCTTTTTCTCTTTATTTGGGGTCTAGCATTATGCTTGTGTTTGCTAGAGTTTGCTGGTAGGTGGAGAGCTTCTCCTATTGTAACTATCCACTACAAAGAGATGGATTGGCTAGTGTATTGATACTTGAAGAGACTTTTGCAATCGAAATCTTCATCGGTTAGTTCAAATATGGGGTATAGATATTGGGTGTTTCTTGAATTTTGATCATCTGCTCACATCGACTTCAATTGATGTTGACCTTTTCACATGGTTACTGTATGGAGTTTAATTGAAGTCTGAAATTGTTTTGACAAATTCGGCAATGAAGGGAATGGTTCCAATAAGAGGGTTCGTTGAACCACCATCCCCATTATTGGTGATGTTGTTGCTTCTTCCATCATGTTAACACCTTCGATCTCGGTGATGATTTTAGCTTGGTGGTGGTGTGCTTTGTTTAGTTTTCCTTTCGCTGCTAGTTTGTCTTTGTTACTTTGGTCTATTTCTTTTGTTGGGCCTATTTTGTTTGGCGGTTGTTAGTGGTTCTGGCTTATTCACTAGCTGTGGATTCTGTCAACGTGTAAGGTTGGGTCTATTTTTGGGTCAAGTAAGGTTTGTGGTTTTGGTCAGGTTTTTGTTTCCTTTTCTTTGGTTTTTGTTCTCCATACTGTGATTGTTTATTTTAATATATTTTGTTTCTATTGTGGCAAAAAAAAAATTAAAATAAAAGTTGTCCCCCTTATATTAGACTTTGCATTGTACAAGAAATGATGCTAGTTTACTACCGAACACTTGGTTCGACCGGTAAGGGATTATACCAGTTTAACCACCCAATTTTATCAGAATTAATTTAAGTCCTGATAAATCCTTCAATTGGAATAGGATAGGTCTAGGATAACAGATGTAGATCTAAAAAAAATTATGCTAGTTTTTTAACTTACAAAATATGCAATAATAAAGATGACAATATGTAAATTAATGCCTCTAAGTCTTGCAGGCAAAATTTATATATTTAAGAAGTTAATAAATTTATAACAAAACAGTAATTTATACACTACTCATTTAGCTTCTTCTTTTTTGACCAGCATGCCCTTTTATAATTGTTCTCTTACTTTTTCACACAATATATTAATTATTTAATTATCTAATTAAGTTTTTTATACTTTCTCTCCCATTATTTTGATTCTCTCACATTTTATTTTTTGTTATGTTTTTTCCCCATTTTTAAAATTATTAATTAAATGAGCATTGCATAAAAAAAATAGGGGCAATTACAAATTGGGACTAGAACATGAACATAATTATAAATTGAGACTAACCATATAATTAGTTATACTAAAAACCCATTGATCCTTAAGACTATGTTTGAGAATATGAGATTGAATAAAAGGATTATTAATGGAATAGAGTGGAAAGGAATAAAACGGAGTAAAACAAAATTATCCATTGTTTAGATGTTTTATAATAGGAAGAAACGGTTTTATTTAATTATTGTTTGAGAATTATTATAAAAATTGTGGAGAATTGAGGCAGAAACCAATAATAATTTTATTGAAACAAAAGGCTACATATAGGGATAAGAGAGTTACATCAAATCTCCTATCTTAGGCGCTAAATCAATAAAAGATACAGATGTGATCCTAAGAATATAAAAACAACTAAAAAATGGTAAAAGGAGAATTATATAAAAATAATGGGCTTAGGGTAAACAGGCACATTCTAATACTCCCCCTTAAGCTGGAGAATAGATATTTATCATTCTCAGCTTGCCTCTTAATTCTTCAAACTTAACTCTTGTGAGCGCCTTAGTCATAATGTTTGCTACTTGAAGATTTGAAGACACATAAGACAGATCAATAATCTTTTTCTCGATCTTCTTTTTGATGAAATGCCTATCAACTTTAACATGTTTTGCACGATCGTGTTGAATATGATTCTTAGCAATTCATATGGCTGCCATATTATAACACCATACCTTAATCGGGCTTGATGTATCAATTTCTAGCTCTCTTAATATACGTGTAATCCAAATTCCTTCACAAATTCCAAGAGCAAGGGTTCTATATTCTGCCTCAGCCGAGCTTTTAGCAACTACATGTTGTTTCTTGCTACGCCAAGTTACTAGGTTGCCCCAAACAAAGGTGCAATACCCAGTAGCTGACCTCCTATCAATAACTAATCCTGCCCAGTTAGCATCAGTGTAAACCTCAACACCTCTTTCCTGCCCTTTAGAGAATAGCAACCCCTTGCCTAGTGTCATTTTTAAATACTTTAGAATCTTGTAAATAGCCCCCATGTATTCCCTCGAGGATTATGCATAAATTGACTAACAATATTGACTGGAAAACTGATATCTGGCCATGTACGTGACAAATATATCAGTTTGCCAACTAGTTTCTGGTATCTTCCCTTGTCGACCAGAGCTTCCTCTTGTTTCAACCCATTCTTAAAGTCAGATTCCATTGGCATATCAACTGGTCTTGAGCCAAGCATTCATGTTTCTGTCAAAAGATCAAGTGTCTACTTTCTTTGTGACACACTGATCCCTTTATGGGACCTTGCCACTTCTATTCCTAAGAAGTATCTCAACTTACCCAGATCTTTAAATTCAAATTCTGCAACCAAGTTTTGTTTTAATCTTTCTGCTTTAGCAATATCATCACTAGTGATAACTATATCATCAACATAAATAATAAGTATAGTCTTTTTTCCAATAAAGCATCGGATAAATAAAGCATGGCCAACCTAACTCTGTACATAATCCATTTCTTAATAGCACAAGTAAACCTCTCAAATCATGGTCGTGGTGACTGTTTAAGTCCATATAATGATTTTTGAAGTTTGCACACCTTTGTACTATTAGATGAGTTCCTCAAGCCCTATGGAATCTCCATAAATACTTCTTCTTCCAAGTCTCCATTTAGGAATGTATTTTTGACATCTAACTGGTGTAGTAGCCATTTTAAATTAGCTGCAAGTGACAAAAGGAACTTAATAGTATTGAACTTAGCTATTGGTGCAAATATTTCCTCATAATCAATGCCATAAGTTTGAGTAAACCCTTTGGCAACCAACCTGGCCTTGTATCTACTAATACTACCATCGGCATTATATTTAATGGTAAACACTTATTTACACCCCACTGTAGTTTTTCCTTTAGGAAGATCAGTTATTTCCCAAGTTTCATTTTTCAGCAAGGCATTTAACTCTTCAACTATAGCCTCTTTCCATTTAGAAGCAGAAATAGCTTCTTGGAAAGTTGAAGGAGTTTTTTCTTCAGATATTCTAGTAACAAAGGCCCTTAAACTTAGAGATAAATGGCTGTAAGAATCATACTTACTTATGGGGTGTTGGGTACAAGTTCTCTTCCCTTTTCTTAGAGCAATAGGCTAGTGTAAATCATTAGAATTTGTCTCAGGTATACATTCATGGTCTTGCTCCAAAATGGGATTGTCTTCTTCTTGCTGGATTTTTCTATGCCTCAAATATGTTTGTATCTCTAGCTATGTTTCCTGTGTATTAGGAGCTTTCACCCTAGCATCAATTACATTAGGATTTTCACCGGTAGTAGGTGTAGTAAGGGCAGGTTCAGATTCAAAAAAATGACTATCAAGGGGTATAGTAGAACTATTTTCTAGTGTATGGGAATCAGGTCTGGTTGTGATAGGATTATCTTCAGGATTATTATCCTGTGAGATTTGAGGTCCAAGATGTCAAATTAGCCATTCACTACTGTATTTCTCCCCCTGAATGGATAATTTGGGGTAATAAGCCTCCTTTTCCAAAAATTTGATATCCATAGAAACATATAATTTGTGATGAATAGGAGAATAGCCCTGATAGCCCTTTTGAGTGGAAGAGTAACTCAGAAAGATACATTTTTCAACTCTAGGCTCTAATTTTCTAGATTTGTCATACACAAAGACAGCACACCCAAAAACTTGTTGTGGCAAGGAGGAAAACAAGTGATTGTTAGGAAAATACTCACAAAAATTCTGAACAGGGGTTTGAAAATTCAAAACTTTTGATGGGAGACGATTAATAAGGTATGAGGTGGTGAGAGCTGCATCCCCCCAGTAGAAACTTGGAACATTATGTATGAACATTAGGGATCATGAAACTTCTAATAAATGTTTATTTTTTGCATTCAGCAATCCCATTTTGTTGAAAAGCATGTGAATAGGAAGTTTGATGGTGTATCCCATGAGTTTCAAGATAGTTTTGAAAATTGCCACTTAGGTACTCTCTCCCATTATCACTTCAAAAAATTTTTATAGATGTTTGAAATTAGTTTTGTATAAAAGTATGAAACTTTTGGAAAATGTAAAACATATCAGATTTTTTTTTCACAAAAAATACCCAAGTGAGGCGGGTATGATCATCATTAAATGTGACAAACCACTTAGCCTTGGATAAATAATCCAATTTGGAAGGACCCCAAATATCACTATGAATAAATGCAAAGGGATGGGTAGGTTTGTAAGGGGAAGGAGAGAAAGTAGTACGAGTAGATTTGGAAATACCACACATATCACATTGAAACTCATTAACTTTTTTTAAGAGTTTAGGAAATAAATACTTCATGTAACTAAAGCTAGGGTGGCCTAACCTATTGTGCCACAACAATAAGTCTTTATTTGAATTTGAAAAAAACATAGAAGCATCTTCTTTATTGTCTTGTGATCCTCTAAGGTAGTAGAGACTCTCCTATTCTCTAGCAATTCCAATCCTCCTCCCCGAAATCAAATCCTAAAAAAGACAATAGGCAATAGAGAAATTAACACTACATTGAAGTTGTACAACAACCTTTTTCACAAATAAAAGATTGCACTTAATTTTAGGAACATAAAGCACATTAGTGAGAACAATTTCAGCCATAATTCTTATGGTGCCAACTCCATATATCCTTGCATATGTACCATTTGCAACCTTCACACTAGAATATTCACAAAAAGTATGAAATTCAATGAATAATTCTCGGAAACCAGAAATATGTTCAGTGGCTCCCGAATCTATAATCCATATATTTGTAGATTTCATGGTAGTTTTGAGTGCTGCAGTCAATGACATACTTGCTTGTGCTAGGGTTATAGATGGAATAGATTTCTCACCCGAAATAACATGTGCAACCTGACTTTCTAGCTTAACAATAAGCTTTTTTAGCGCCACAATATCTTCTCTGCGCAAGATTCCCAAATCAGTTTCTAAATTTACTAACATGCCTTTAGGACTTTCTTTGGCATTATGTGGTTTTCCATGTAGCTTCCAACATGTCTCTCTGGTATGGCCACTTCTATTACATTGGTCACACCATTTATTTTGCTTAGCTTTGCTGGAAAATTTCCCCTTAGAGCCATAGTTGAAATTTTAGCATGCGGTGTTATTAGAGCCATTTGCAGTAACTCTTTTCTGCTTTCCTCACATTTCACCATATTAACAGTATCTTCAAGTATAGGAATATGACGCATACCCATGATTCTCCCTCAAATTTCTTCAAAAGTATTGTTTGGACCAATCAGAAAATTGAAGGCTCATCGTCTATCCACAACCTTTTTGTAAATAAGTTCATCCTCATGATACTTCCATTCAATGATCTCATAGTGATCCACTTGCTGCCATAGCATTGTTAGAGAATTATAGTATATATTGACAGATCTCTCTCCTTGCTTCATATCTTCAAGAAGTTGTTCAACTTGTATAAGAGCTGCATAATTCTCCCAAACTGAATAAGTTCTCCTCACTGACTCCCATATTTGTCATGCTGTTGTAGCCACCAAATAGTTCTCACTAATTTCAGGAACAATGGAATGTATTAGCCATGTCATCACCATATTGTTTTCATTGAACCATAGCTCATATCTAGGATCTCCAGGCTTTGGAACTTATGTTCACCAAAGATGTACTTCCCTTTACCCTTGCCTCTAATGAATAGCAGAATGTTCCGAGACCATTGGAGATAGTTATTGCTGTTCAACTGATGAACTACTAATACTGGTGTTGAATTTTCAAGCACACTAAGTGTAGTTGATTGTACTACACTCGGTGTGCTCATATTGCTGCTAGAACCACCACAGATTGAGGAGAGAGGAGCAGAACTAGAAGTTTGTTGAGTTTGGTGTGATCCGGAGGTTTGTTGTGGTGCTCCACAATCTGACGGTGGATCTCTGCCCCCACCATCAGCATTATAGGCACCGATCTTAAATGGAATTTGCCTAGAGTTCATGGCCAAGTGCCGACTTTGATACCATGTGGAGAATTGAGGTAGAAACTGATAATAATTTTATTGAAACGGAGGGCTATATATAGGGGATAAGAGAGTTCCATCAAATCTTATCAAATCTTTTATCTTAGGCGCTAAATCAATAAAAGATACAGATGTGATCCTAACAATATAAAAATAATTAAAAAACAGTAAAAGAAGGATTATATAAAAATAATGGGCTTAGGGTAAATAGGCTCATTCCAATAAAAATATATGGAATAAAATGGACAACAATGTTTTTTAATGTTTCCCTTATGAGTTAATTTAAATGAATGAACTAGTGGTTATTATTATCTTGAGAAATTCATTTTTTTTTAGTTATACTTAGATTTTTATCTTAATAAATCAATCGAATTGGTGATTGGATACTAATTAAGAGAGAATGAAAAGGTAGGGGAAAGAAATAATACTTTGCATAAAACATATATGAAAAAGAAAATCATTCCTTGATATAGTGGAGAGAATGAGAAGGAAGCTCCATGAAATGGAAATAGAGAAGAGAGAGGTTGACATAGGAGAAAGAATAAGATGAGAGTTGAAAGCATAATATGTGTTTTCATAGAGTTGAAGGCAAGTTTGCCATTGTAATATTAACTTTAAATTATTCTATCTTTGAACCCTTAATTTGAGGGGGGGAAAAAGAGTTTATGACAGTTAAGTAAGGCTTGAGAGTAGGGACAGAGTAGTGATTATTTATTGAAGGTCAAATTTACAAAAGAATACAATATGTGTTAATCGAAGAAAAGTTATCACCTAAGATATGAAATAAATTATGATACATATAACTAATATAATATAAATATTTCAATATATTTATAGCAAATTTTTCAAATATATAATTAAAACAAATATGTGTCTTCATTTCTTAGCTTGTGCACATCAATGTTTCATAGTATAAAAATATTCAATTATATTATCTATAATAAAATTTTTCAATAATTTCCTTCTCAATATAAATAATTTTATAATCAATGAAAAATTAAATATCTTTAGCATTAAATGACTTGAATACATCATTGAGATTTAAAGTTGTCCTTAAATGAGAGAGTAGAGTTGGTACTTAGTAAAATAAAAGAACGTATAAATCATAGTATCCTACTATTGAAGTGGATAGGTTCAAAATACTAATACTTTATTAAAAAAAAAAAGAGAGAGAGAAAGGGTGTTGACTTTATGAATTTTTTATTTACTTTAAGAAAAAATGTAAATTTTGAGAATTAAACATACATAACATCTACATAATCTAAAATTTGGATATAAAAATATATAAAATATTAAGTAAAAATAGAAAAGCTGGGACGATGATTTCCCATGTCCCTCTTTCCCTTTGCCTCTATCTAGATTTTTCTCTCTCACGCAATGCGTGAGGTTGTTTTAATTTAATTACAAAAGTAAGAAATTAAATTCAATCATATTTACTTTGAAATTTAAATTAGTTTTATACTGTCATATTTTTAACTTATTCCTAAAGAATATGGTCCACAGATGTTATCTATAAACTGTAAATAAGATTTTCCTCTAGCAATTTAAAAAATGTAATTCAAAAAATGAAAACTGATACCATTTACTTGATCATAGAGGAGGAAAACACCAATCCAAAAGTTAACTTCGTTCTAAAAATGATTTAAACTAATCTTGGAGGGTTCATGGTCATATTTACAGTCGTACATGACAGATTAATCTTTAGTGAGGTGATACTAAAAAAAAAAAGTGATAAGTATTTGCTACAAGACAATTTCGTCCATAAAACCATCATCAATTGTATGCAACAATTGATAAAAAAAAATAGGGGAAGAAAAACTTTTTAAAGTCCCACGCAATATGTGGGGGACTATTTGTTTATCTATGAAAGGATAAATATATGTTGAACAAAACTTAAATTAAGAATCACATTATATTCTCTAGGTTGTGTCACTTTTATAACTTTTTTTAAGTAAATGTTTACCTATATTAGTGTTGTAAAGATTGCGTCCTTTTTTTTTTCTTGGTTCTTGGGGTATATCAAAATTGATCATTAAATTAAGTTTATTTACAATCGGTTTAAAATAGTAATGTAAACTTGATGAGTCCTAAAATTATCTTATTTTTTCAAATTGAATGTTATGTAATTATTTAATTAGATTTTCATATTTTTAAATTTGTGGTGGATACCTTGGTGCCCCTTGTTGATATCAATTTAAATGAAACTGCAAATATTAGTATGCTATACATGATAACCACAAAGGCATCCACCACAAAGCAGACAGCAAATGGAAACGAAGACATCCATATTAAAAAGCAATTCCATAAAGTGTGATTAGCCTATAGTCTCATAATAACTTTAAATTTTAATCAAATGCAATAAGAGTACATCCAGAAACACAAGTTATATGCCAGCGAAGAACTTCCCCTGCACTCAACATTACAATTAGATCAGTTCTGGTCAAGAAAGGCCAAAAGTTCAAGAGGTGAAGATCAGAGAACAAAATACCCGCTAGCATGGGAAACTTCTTGGCTAGACAATCCACAACTTGAAGGATCTCTCTTCTAGCATAAACCACATATGCGTTCAAATCCTCTATCGGCAGCATCTGTCTAATATTGAAGCACAAAATTCCCAAAAAACTTTTTGAACAAAAAATTGCAACTCTTTTATTTATTTATTTATTTATTTTTGCTACTCTCTAAAATTTAAGCTTTGCATCCCACTTTCGCAGCTTCCCCCTCATGACCAATTATCAGAATACAACAGGGAGTAGGGAGTAAGAAAACAAACTGGTGTTGGTTTAAACTATATCTCCTCAGTAAAAAATTATCAAAAGAATTACTTTATAGCACTTCTAACACTAGTGAAGTTGTATAGCATTCAATGATTATACAAAAAGCTTATATATCATCCAGTCTCATATAATAATGATAGAACAGCATTAATGATGTATTCTTGCTTTCAAACACTAAAAGCAAGCAATCTCATAATTCGCATCCAATTTCCTACTTTTATCAAGTTGGCAGGCTATTAGGTAAACCAAATGATCTGGAACAGTTTATAGTTAATCAACTTTTAAGACTTCAGGCATTCAATAACCTAATATAGATACAAGTTTTGGTTTTCATGGATTTAACTATCAACCTTGATCCCCATAAAATGACTAAACAAATTTAATTAACATTCACCTCACTGCTTTTGAATCTAAAGGAAACAAGGTAACAGTCAAACATCAAAAGCGCCACAGGTTAAAAGGCAGAATGAACGACATTAATATAATTTCCACTCATTTTCAATTTAAATTTTAGATTTCTCCAAATTAGGTCAACCATTATGGTAAGGTTTGGCTAGTCACCCAAAAGGGATGAATTGGGTAATACAATATTTTTATCCTTTTTGAAGTACAGCCAAATTTCATCAAAAGATACAGTAAGACAGGAATGAATATAGAGAATTAAGTAAAGCAATTGAAGAGAGAAGATGAAGAGTAATACGTAGAGATTTATATTCATTCAACCCAACCACTTGAGATTTTCATTATATCTCACAAGTTTGATCCGAACACTTGTGAAGTCTCAGTATATCCCACAAATTTCAGTAGGCACTCGAAACCACTCTCTCCACACCCTTACAAGATGTGTAAATCCCTTAGTATTTTCCTACACTAAGATTCTACCCAGAAAATGCAGAAAAGAAGATTACAAAATAGAAACTCTCTTTTAGAGTAGATAATATATTGAAACTCACTCTAATGAAGTAGTTTCAACTTAGAATGCTCACACAGAATGATTTTATAAATTATAGTAGCATTTTGGTATAAAACTCACTTTAATTCATTATCCATAAGTTCAAATGGGGTTCTATTTATAGATTTGTGGTTGATCGTTAGACACAAGATTTATCCGTTAGACACGAATTCTAACCACTACTCTGTGGAAAAAACCGTTCAACAACGTCATTAAATGCGTCTGACATACTAAAATTCGAATTTTTAGACTCAATAGACGAATTTTATAGAATCAGCATAGTTATGTGTTTAATATTAAATCTTGAAATTCGTCTATTATAAAGTGGCATTCGAATTTCGAGTTTGCAAAAGATATCTCATGTTAGTTCATATGAATTTTCATATTGGAAGTGCATTTGTTGGGTTAAAACAGTTGCTTTAAGTTCTCATAATACACTTCAAAATTAAAATTTCAGAGACCAAAATTAGAATTTTAGAGACTCAAATTCGAATTTCGGAGATCAAAATTCATCTATAAAAAACATGTTCAAACCTCTGCATCTTTTGCACACTTTCACTGATTATGTTTAGTCTGAAATTCAAATTTGATATTCAAAATTCATCTATCAGGGATAAAACTTTTGCAACTTCAAATTTCAACAAACAAAGTGCAAATTTTGCACAAAATAAACATGAATCATAAGCAAAATTCGTTTATTAGTCAATATTTCTCAATTCTAACATATACTAATATCATATTTACATAATCTACATCGTTTAAAACATATGGTAACAAAATTAAGTAAATTTCAAACATTAAATCACCTCAAAACCTAAGTAAAAACAAAATATACCTAATAGTTAGATCTTCAAAAATTAAGCTTCACTTTCACCTGGTCATTTCATTCTTGACATGCTCTCTTTTGATCTCCAATTGTTGGAGCATGCTTTCTCTTCGTTTTCTTTAAATGAAACATGATGTTGATTTTCCTTTCTTTATTCTAATACTCACTCTTTTTTCTTGGACAATCCTACATTTAATATATTACACTTACAAATCAAATAGTTAGTCCAATTTATATATCCAACTTATATTATACACTATAAAAACACAATGGATATATTAATACATAGCATAATACATGTATTATAAACGCAATTAAACACATGTTAATGCACATTTTACTTCATTTAGATACAATATATATATTAGATAAATAAGATGTATTTATTCCTTATTACTCTATATTTATTATCATCAAAACTTATATTATATTAAACCTAACAATTATATGAACCAAGAAAAAGTTTTGTGTCCCTAAAGTGATTGGATTTTCGGGATCAAATTCAAGACCTCTTTAATCACGTTTAATTCATGGACAGGCTATTGAATGTCAACTTAAAAAAGCTAAATCAACAAAAGTTCTATAACAGACCATACCAACAAAAATTGAAAGAACTAAATGACAGAAAAAGTGGAAGAACTAAATATAACCTCAAGGGTGGGATGAAACAAAAGGTAGACACGCTGATAAATGGGAACAAAGGCCTCCTTGTATCATGCATGTCTTAACTGGTTGCGACAGAATCCACATCCTTTTTAGTGACATCAGCAGGTTGCATATGTGGAATCCGAGTCTCTTACATTCTAAATGAGAATTAACTTAAAAGTTTAATCAGAGATAAAAACTTGAGTGTAAGGGACCAGAGATATTTGCAATCAAGGAAGATGCCACAAAGTAAAGATTAAAAGGGAAAGGAATAAACAAAAACTAAATCCTCAACATTCATGTAATTAGTGGGAATTAACAAACACACAATCCTTGGCCATCTCTTTCCGTTATAACCAAATGTTCCTCTCTAATGCATCAAGATTGAAGGCCACAAAATATAAATTAGGACCGAGTTAAGGTATTATTGGGAAAAAAAACCTATTACTTGTAACATATGTAAAACATATCTACCACGGTACCTTCCTTCAAAATCGAGCTTTAGACTTATGTTCCATGTAAAAAGCATAAGATGTCAAAAAAATTAATTTATTTATGGTATACAGAACTATCAATCAACTGGAAGCATAATATGACTAAAAATCTGAGACTATTGTTATACTTTATTCCCCCTGCACAAGCTTCCCCTATTCCATATGTCTTATTGCTATTTACATCTTCAGATTTTTTGAATAATCAATTTATTGCTATTTAAAAACCCCCTATGAGAATTACTATCACAATAATGTTTGGTAAATAAAGAATCCCTTTATCATCCAATCCCTCCATATTATCATCATAACTTACTTGCATTGGAGAATTGTTTTTTATGGCAGTAATAGTCCGTAACAATCATCCCTACCACCTAACGTTCACAATAAGAAAAAAATTTGTTATTTTAAACATTTTCATACTAAATACACATTGAGAAAAAAAAACTCTAAAATAAAAGCATAAAACAATCATTCCTGCTACGTATTTTTAACAACATAATGATGTAAACTAACATCTAGCATAGTCATACTTGCATACCAAATGCATAAGGAGCTAGCTGAGATCAGAAATACCAAAGGGTACTAGGGATGATTGTAAGTGTTGGTAGAAGTGGCAGAGCATGACAAAGTTGAAAAATCAAAGCATGCAAGTAATGGTCATCTTTCTCTAGTTAAAGACTCCGAAATGCAGTCTCATTCTTAAAGTTCCCTTTAGAACCCTGAGCAGCAACGCAACGATAAAAAATATTATACCTTGTTGCACAAACCCAATGAATCAAACAAATGGAAAAACAAATCAAAACGCAAACAAATAAAAACAAATCACTTTGTTTCGAACTGCACATATCGCAAAATCAAGCAGTGATGAGTTCAATTGGCATTGGAGACAAGAAAGTCCCAAAGTGTGACAACGAATGCCATTTCAAGAATGAGAATGGGAATCGGCAGAAGGATTTCCCCGACGGAGATCTTCAATTAAATCAGCAAGTTATCCGCGAGAGGACTCTCTGCCGAACCTGAAATCATACCAAAACGAAATCGCAGAGAACTCTAGCGATGGTTATTGTCTGAATGAGAGTAAAGCTCTTCTCCATTTTTCCCCTCACATCATTTCACCGAACCGTCATGGAGCTGTGAGCGGTGTAACTAGGTCATTTAGAAAGAAAATATACAAAACAAAAATGAAGTTAATTTAGGGAAAAAACAGAAAGAAAGAAAGAAGAACAATAAGATTAGAGAGCCGCCGGAGGGAGAAGAAAGAGATGAGAGAAGAATGGAATGTGAGAAAAAAAGTGACAAAGAAATATTTTTAAAATAAAAACGTAAATAATATGTGAAATGATATGGGGAGAGAAGTTTAAATTTCAAATTTGAAATTCAAACGTAAGGAGAATAATAAATAATAAATAAATAAACAGAAGTAGGCAAAAAAGTGGAAAAATATATAACATAAAGCCCATAAAAATTATTAATCAATTAATTAAAAGAAATAAAGTATATTCTCCAATTGATATCAATTAATATTCATCATAACTAAAACTAAGATATAAATTAAAATATTTTAATGTGATTCATGTGAAGTTTAAAATTTGAATTCAAATTTAGAGGTTCAAATTTTAAAATATATTAAAAGATATTACACATATTAGAAAAAGGAGACTATATTAAGCAATTAAAAGAATATGAAATCATGATATATTAAAAGATTTTCATATAATAAAATTTGAATAAATTATAAATTCAAATTTCAATGTACATTAAAAGATATTATACATATTAAAAAATGAGAATATATTAAGAATTTAAAAAAATAGGATACCATAGTGTATTAAAATATTTTCTATTTTTCATAAATAATATATTAAAATATTTTCTATTTTTCGTAATTAATGTTATTAGATTTTTTAAAATTTTAAAAGATATTATTTGGTAATCATTGAGATTTAATAATTTATTAAAAGATCTTTTAGAACTAATATTATTAAATTTGAGATGTGGGAATAAAATTATCCAGAAAAAAAAACATGACATTGGCCAAAAAAGAAAGAAAATTTGAGATGTGGAAATATAAAGTGGATCATAAAGACTCAAAAAAATTGGAGGGGAAAATACTGATAAATACTACAGTAAGACAATGTGGGACCTACCTGAAAAAGCAGGAGACAACGTGGCGAGGGAGGAAAAAAAAGTAAAAAGGGGGAAGAAAATGGGCATGTGGTAAGAGATGAAGAAAGGAAGACGGACAAGTGGCAGCAGAAAGAGGTCATTAGCACGGAGCCCAAAAATGTAAGCTGGTTTTCACCAAAAAAGTGTGGCTTGATCCTCATTTATTATAAGATAATTGAATTGAATGATAGATAAAAGATAGATAAAATAGGAAGTTCTCTTTTGTCATTCCATTTTTTTTAAATTATTCTAATTAATGGTAATTTTTAAAAAATTATTCCAACTAATGACAAAAGCTTATTAAAAAGGCAACTGTCAAACATATGCTAAGTCAAATATATTAAAATATAAGAATACTAAAATACTCTGAGCTTTTTTTTCCTTCCCCAATCAATACCTGCGTCGATGGTCAATAGCTAATCAATGATTGCAGGAGACCACCAGTTTATAATTTTTTTTTTAAGAATTTGTAACTTTTTTAATTTAAATTTTAACACAATTTTTAATTTTTTATTATGAATTATTTAGAATTTATAATTTACTTATTATAATTTTATAATTTATTTTTAAATTGAGTTATAAATTCAAGGAAATCAAATTGTAAACTTTGAAAAGAAATTACAAACTATTAGAAAAATTTAGAAATTAAATTGTAAACTCATATTAAGTTGTAAATTTTGAAAAAAAAAAGTTACAAATTATTGGAACAATTAATAGTAAAAATTTGATAATTGAATTACAAATTTAGAATAAATAAATTATAAAGTTTGTAAAAAAAATTATAAATCACTTGTCGCTGACAACCATTAACCTACATTAACTAGCTATTGATCAATGTTGAGTGGTGGCTGGAAATGGTAAAGTAAAAGGAGGTAAGTCCTGAGGGTATTTTAATTATCTCACCATTTTTTATTTGGAAATTTGATCTCTCAGCATAACTAAGGATGCAGTTGATCTCAATTTATAATTATGTTGCTATTTTTGTCCCAATTCATAATTAAAAAAAAAGTGGTTAACTCACGTCTGTAGTGTATTAGGCCTTATGTTGGAAAAAAAAGGCTTTACCTTGCAAAATTTGTTCAAAAATATAAAGTGAGAAAGATGCAGGTAAATAAAAAACATTTATAAAAAAGTGCAGCCAAATTAGCTTTTCTCCATTATATATATATATTGATTAAAGATACTTTTGTCAAAAATTTAAAAATCATACTAAAATAAACGTCAATTAATATTTAACATAAAACATAAATTTAATATGAAATATAAAATATAAAATTTATAACAAACTACATTTTTCTTACCCATATCCTTGAAAACTGTCACGTAGCAAATGCTCTAAGACAATTTAGAAACTTACCAAAAACTTAATTTTTAAATATTTAATTTATTATTGATATCTCTAAATTATTTTTTAAATGCTTGTTTAAAACTCAAATTTTTTAGATTATTTATTTGATATGGGTTAATTTGTGAAATATATATGTAATTATATATATATGTCTTTTATATTCATATTCCAAAATTTCGAAATTTATTGTATTTAAAATATTGCATCATATTTGATATGTTCGGTACTTATATATCATATGTTGTTATTCATGGCTCCCATGCAAGTTATTAATCTTTCTCAAGATACGAAGGGTGAATAGTAGATTCTTCTAATTGGATTTGTTCCATTTATAAATCCCAACAATTTATTTAAGGGATGAAAAATCTTACCACTCACATTAACCTAAATTGGTATAATATAATTTATTCTTAAAAAATGCAAGGTAGGTCGCCTCTACAATTAACAAGATTATATATTTATTAGCAAAATATGAAAGTAATTATTTATTTATCTTCAATTAATTTTTTCATATGATTTTTAATCAAATTTTGTAATAAACTGGGATATTTTTAACTTTAGGACTCATGAAAAAATTGTATGAAATATACATATTTTTTAATTTATTGTTTTGAGATCTTTGAAGTAATACTTTAAGAATCATAATTTTTTTAAGGTAAGCAGCATAAAACCCACGGAAATTGAAAAAAAAAAACAAAATAGCGCGAGGAAACAGATGCCATCAATTCGAACAAGATATAGCAAGATAAAGAAAGGGAATTCATTTTACAGACCTTTAGTACGAAGGAATAAATAAAATAAAAAATAATAAATATTATATATGTATGAATTTTAAACAAGAGAAAAGAATTTTCTTTCGTTTTTTCCAAAAAAAAAATGGTGCAGGGCTCTGCTTGTTTTGCCATATGTGTTTGTAACTTCGAGATAGAGATCTTAAGTCCGATTTATGGTGGTTAAATGCTTTATATCCAATTTGGATATTCTTTCAATTTTTTTTCAATTTATCTCAATTTTAATTTTTAATCATTAGATTGCCATCTTATAATCCAAATATTTTACAATTTATTAAATAAAAATGAGTTTTGAATTCAAGTTTTAATGATTTATCTGATTTATTAAATAATAATTTAACGTAAAATTTAGACGATCAAAATTCAACACCGCAATAATAAGAGTAAATTGTTCTCCGTCATTTGAGCAGCAGAAACTAAGGATACTTGACACAAGTCCAAGGTAATTCAAATTCAATGAGCAGCACCTCAAACTAAAAGCTTACAATTAAGAAGACCATCCAAGGGTTTTAAGGTTATTGTTTAAAATTTTCCAGGAGCCTAGCCGAGTTCCTTTTTTTTTTTTTAGTGAAATAGCTTACTTCCCTTTATTTTATAAATATTTGCACTGTACATCAAAATAATCATTATTAATATAAATTATAACTTTATCAAAAATATAAATTTTAAAATTTATGGCAAGTAAAACTATACATAAATTATAAACAACTAGATGTAAACCCAAACAAAATTTTCACAAAATTCTAAAAATTATTAGTCTCACGTTATTAAATTTAAGAGTAAGACACTCACTCTCCTAAGTTTTATCTTAATCATACAGTTGTCACTTCCATTTAGAAATCTACACTTTAATTTAATATGTGAATATGGTGAACTAGGAATTACATTCACATGAATAATATTTATTAATATATTACCCATTATATCAAATGTGTTTAGCTAGTATACATTCAATTAAATGTGTTTAAAGACGTTTAAAGTATAAAATTTAAAAAAATATAATGCAATACAAATTAGATTATTTTTATAATCTAATAAAAATATGAAAATACAAATATTTGAAATATATTTAACCAACTCTATGTTTAAGAAATTACTAGACCAATATGCTTAAATAATTTTAAAAAAAATTAATCAGTTTTATAATATGATCAAAATTGATTAATTTTATGATACGATTAAAAAAATTTTAAAAACACATGTATCAATTTTTCTTACGAACATAAGTGTTTAAATTGATTCTTAAATAATATTTATGTGAGAGGAAGAGTCGTGATTTGGTTAGGAGACACCCTTTTTAGATGTGGCTCGCCCCTTTTGTACATTCTTTGACATAGTGAATAAATACCGCTTTTACAACCAAAAAGGGGGCATTTTTGGTTAAAAAAATTATGTAATCTGACAGTTAATTAATGGTGTGATGAATGAGAATAAATTGTCAAAACATAGGGAAGGTCTTTTTATATTTTTAAATTAGATGGATTGTCTACATAAATGTTCAAAGTAGGACTGTCTACATATAAATGCTCTAAATAGAAGGATGTTCGGATAATTAGGATAAAATTGAGGAGCGATTAGTGTATTTTATTCTAACTTTAATAAAAAGAGGAATAAAAATAATAAGTAAAATCTGATAAAAACTAAATACATCAAATCAAAATATTATTCATAACCCCATAATAATTTTCTATACAGAATCATTCCATATATAAATTCGGCACATGAAAAAATATTTAATTGGCATAAAAAAATATTTAACTTTCTTTAAACCTAACAAGGTCTCATGGTTGCTATCAAATTGAAAACAATGGATTGGATAAATTTATCAAATTAATGAAAAAACAAAACAATTTCTTTTATTTTCTTTCCCTTACTACATTTCACAATACCTTCACCCTCAACCCTCAAATTCATCATTCTCAAATTTATACTACCAGGAATATGTATTAATACAAATTTCTTATAAAAAAAGGGTCAACAACCTTGGTCAGTATAATAAACAAAGAATTAAAGAATCTTTTTTTAGGCCAAAATTAAAGAATGTAATTAACCGCACGATAACTATATCACTTGCATTAATTATCAGTTAATTAAACAATTAATCAATATTAATATGTTGAGAGCTTTTCAACAGCACATTGTTTAGAGCTTTTCAACAGCACATTGGCTGATCTCTTTATTTAAGAGGTGGGGTCCATAACCTGTTTGTTGGCAGGAACTTGAAAAAAGTATAAACCATGAAAAGCATCCATTGCATCATAATTGAATAACCATGTGGCAAGAGAACAAGCTTTTCAACTAGAACTAGCTAGTACTTTTATAAAAACGTAGTTCCGAGAATTTTACATAAATTAAACTACGCAGAAAATTAAATCTTGAGTGAAAACGTTCATTAGACAACTTGAGATATATGTCGTACCTCCAATTTCAATTAGAGAAAGGGTAGTAGCCTGAGGCAAAACAGCATGTTAACACAAACAGAATATTAATATAGTAGCAATTTTTGTCCGGCCTAAACATGACAGCCATAAACTGACGTCAAGGGAAGTCACTTACCCTAACTTCAGAGACGTGTTAGAGGGATCATCGTCGAGAGGAGGGCCATTATTGCAGCTGCGAACATTATTATTCATGGTTTCTGGTGAAATGCCTTCTTCCAGCATGCCCATATCTGAATTCACCATCATGGGGTTTTTTCCTCTACACACAATATCCACCTGCGACATCCGATTTTAACTCAGTATAATTCAAAGAAGGTATACCTATATATGTTGCTCGTAGACATAAAACATATATAATGTTCTTATTTCTTACCTTCTGCTTTATCTGCTTGTTCGCTTTGGCCAAATCGCTTACCTACATATTTGGCAACGGCGAGGAATATCGCAAAGAGCAAAATGGTTAGAATTTTATAAAAGAAACGATAGTTAACAAGTCACCTTTTATTAGAACTAGCTAGAAGCTTATCCCTTAAGGAGTCCATAGATCGCTAATATTAATATTTTGATTTGATGATCCTGATCAGCTAAAACTTAGTCATCAAATTACAAACCTTTCCCCGAAGTTCAGTAATTTCACCCATATACCGCTTGTCCTGAATGTAAAGGTTGTATCGTGTTAGAAGACAAGGACGATGGACTAGAGATTAGTGTCCCAATGAGGCGGAGATACTAATTATATATATATATATATATACCCACACAAATACATACCACAATCTGATACATACCACAATCTGATTCACACGATTGAGTCCTTCGTCAAGCTTTTTCTCCAGCTTCAGCAGATCATCTAGGTTTAGTCCTTCAAGATCCTCTCCCTTAAGCTGCCTGGTCATTAATGTCATAGAAACTGGAGTTTTCAAAAGCCATTTAATTCCTTTCCATTTAGAAGATTCGAAAATTCAGATACCGAAGTTCGTGAGTTTTATCAGCAATTTCATTCCTCAATTTGCTGTGACTGGTGTTCTGTAATAAATGATAAAAAGGACCAGACATTATATACAGTTTTATCAAGTGTTTGAGGAACATGAAAGCACATAATTAAGGACCAGAAAATAAAATTGGGACCTCGTTTTTAGTTTACATCTGTCAAAGGAAACCGGAAAAAAATAACTACATGTCATGCACATCCAATGTAATTTTATAGTATTAATTTATCGGAAGTTTAATAACTTGACCAAGTTGTAGGATCAATGACAAGCCCTGCCACCACAAAATGAAAAACGAGGAGTGCTATTTTTCGTGCTGTACCTCAAGCTCTAGGGAATGACTGGCCAATGGGCTGAAGTCATGAAAGTGCCGATTATACCTTGTGACGATGTCCTTTATACTATTAACAAAACCAAATCAACAAATCATGGAAAAGGAAGAATAGTATAAGTCACAATTAAATCAACTCATAATTGCAGAAGAATCCTTTTTTTATTCTTTTTTAAAGGAAAAAAAATGAATCTCCATACAGGAATACACACACACATAACATTTAAATTATTAATTTAACGCTTCCTCAACTTTTAAACGATTTCAGGTTGTTAGGTTTTCTCAACTAATACTGCATGCTGAAAGCAACAAGCTGTATCAAGTTTCAATATTCAGGTATTTCAATTGATCAATGCCATATTTCAATATATTAATTAGCCACATTCTTAATTTCATACCCACGTAATAATGTGAACAAAACAACAAATAATATATATATATATAATAATTATTTAGTACGCGGCACTTCATATAAATATTTTTTTTGGTGATCATGTTCGTCAACATACACTTCTAAAGATCAAAACATAAAGTATGCACGTGCTGCATATAATCAAGTATGCAGGTAGAGATCAATTACCTTACGTATTAATTAATAGTAATTGAACATAAAGATACATGGCACTGCAATGACAATAATTTTAAGGGAAAGATAAAGAATGATCGATATATCATAAGGAAAAGAACAAAGTAATGAAAGTGCAACTACTTGCAGAACATAGATAGCTACATTTAAGAAAATGTATACACAAATAATTAGAGGTTTTGTGTCTCAAACTATAACGTACAGTTGAGACAATTAAGATTCATTTTTTGCCATAAAAACCAAACTCTGCTACTTGTATACAAACTTTCAACTCAGCTGATCACTAATCACCCAACCATTGCCCCTAGGAAAGTTGGTATCATCTTTTGACACATGTTATAAATCACTTACCCATGCTTGGTTCAAGGGATTTGGTGGGTAGGACAAATTTTTCGTCATATTTTTTTCCAAATCAAATAAGGGGATGGAAACAATTTTCATCCCCTCCTTTCTTCTCCCTCACATCTAAGGAGGGGAGAAAAATTACTTCCATCCCCTTGTTTAGTTTTATAAAAAAAAATAGGACAAAAAATTTTTTCTCCTCTCCTCTTCCTTACTCTCCAAATCTTCTGAACCAAACAAATCCTAAAAGTTGCCCAAATTAAAGACGTCTGCCCAAATTAAAGACGTCTGACATTTAGATCATGTGTTAGAAAATAACTTCTATACAGAGAAGTTATCACAAAGTACTTTCATCTTATAGGGTTTAAGATAGTTCAATATAGAATGAACTCAATGAAGTGCATGTGTTGTTTGTGTGATATATTATGGGTGGATTTTTTTTTAATAAACATGGATACATTTTTTTTATACAGAACAAAAATAGGTTTAACCAGGACCTCGTGAAATTATCAAACTCCCTTCACTATATCACACCTTGCTAGAACTCAATATATAAGCATCAACTGCAAATATAGTGAATTAAGGGTAAATTATAGTCTATATATACCTCCAGAACGGAATCTATTATTATTTCTACCAGGGTTTCACAGTATGTCTATAATCATATTTTAAGTTAGGATTTTCCGTTTGGATCACATTGAATAAGTGTATTAATTATACACGTTTGGTAAAGAATACGTGTATTATATTGATTACAAAATAAAGTAGATGTTTATTTGTGAAAGAGCAACAGCAAACATATAAGTATATATAGATAAACATATTATATTTTAAATTTCTTATCTATGACTAGAATAAACGATTATTACTCTTCCATAAAAACAATATAAAAGAAACCAGTGATTATTTTCTCGTTTCTGATCCATTCTCTCCCCCTCCATCAGACACGCAGACGTAGGAACTACATATGAAGATATGAGAGAAGCACAATAATATCAAAAGCATACGATGTAAGAGCATCGATCTACTGAAATGCAAGATATAATACATATTATTTTCCATACTCTCACGATATTAATTTAATTTATATTTTATCACGTAATTTAATTAATTATTTATATTGTATGAATCTCCCGTACATAAACTGATTGTTAAATAAACAGAAAAATTAGTTATAGGTATGACAGTAAATATTTTGTACTTTACAGGAGTAAGTGAAGTGATGTGATTTATTTATTAATTGTACTAATAAGCATCAACTGTTTGTATTACTGTTAACATTATTATTAATAAGTATAATCATGATAATAAATAATAAATATAATAAAATGGACAAAATATTAGAAACTGTGCGCTACTCATGATGATTCATAAAATCACAAACATTAATTAGAAATGCCAAGTTCTACCAAGTGAACAGTGCAATACCTGGAGCTGGTATAATCGAAGAGCTTCCCCGTAGCAGAGAAAATGATGAGACCAACCTCGGCATCGCAAAGCACAGAAAGCTCTTGAGCTTTCTTGATGAGCCCTCGCCTCCTCTTTGAGAATGTCACCTGCCTCGCCGTTAAGTTGTCGATTTTCTTAATCTTGATCTTCTCCCTCACCATATCTTATTTCTTCTGCAGAAAAATAGGGTCAAACGTCCTTAACCGTATACGTACGTTCTCATCACACACAATCAAGAGATATTACTTTAAAAACGGAAACTTTGAAAATAGCATGTAATTTTACAAAACCCTAGTATGAACCACTGAATTTCAGATCTGGGAAAGAGGCAACCCAGAAAAGCCTATCACCGAAGAGGAATCTCATTAGCGTGCAAGCATAAGAGCTAGCTTGCTTTCAATTGTTGGGTTTTTTTAATTTGGTTTCCTTGACCTTACTAGCTGCCGCTGTCTCGGAAATTAGCAGCATAGCTAGCTCGATCATTGAAGAAAAACAAAATAGTAGAAATGAAAAAATGATAGAACCAGAGGAAGAGAATATTATAGCAGGAACACAGAACTTGAAGCATTTGGAGAAACTAGAAAGGCGATACCGAGAAGAGAGAGAGAGAGAGAGATAGGGTGAGAGAACCTGCGTTGAAATGCTGGTTTTCAAAAAAAGAAAGGAGGAAGCTTGCCCTTTTATAGCTAAACGATGGGACGGGAGGGGGCCTTTCTCTCTACTTATTACATCTTCGTTAACATTTTGATAGCCAAAAGTAGTTAAGACACAAAGTGAGCAAGACCGTCCCAATTCAATAATAAGTAATAACACTAACTTAAATACAGACCACAGAAAGTGTGAAACATGTTATTATTTTCTATTGAACGTAACTTTCTCTTTTTTTTAACTGTCTACTGTTTACCGTACATGACAACCATACACAACCATACACCGTCTGCGAACTGCGATCATTTCATCTCTAATTTCAATGCGATAATTACCCTCTTATAAGACAACCAGCTGTCCGTCCTTTCGATTATAACCTTATTAGGCTTGTCGAGTGTAAGAGAATAAGGCCGTAACTATATGGGCCTGGTTGGCGGAGAAGGATTTCGTTAAGATGCTATATATATATATATATGATTCATTTATTTATTCCTGGATTAATATATACAGCGGATTTAGTAAATTTTCATTAATTAAATTATTTTATGTTGTCAAAGGGATCATTATTTAAATAAATACTAAGGTTATCTTTGGTACCCAGAAATTCAAAGCAAGGAAACGGAAAGAGAACCGAATTCTTGATTTAAATAACTTTGGTAGCTCATAATTGTTGTTCTCTAGAATTCCAATTTAGGTAAAAAAGCCTGAATCCATTTCCATCATTATAAAGATGGAATTGGTCAAATTCTATGGAATCATAATTATGAGACATGTCTACTCTCCACTCACATCCTCCTTCAAGTGCAGACTCTTCCACCATTAACAGCATTCTCCTCCATCATCCGCCCTGTCATCCTCCTCCTCTACCTCTTCCTCCTTTTATGGATTAGGAATCGAATCTGCCATCTTCTTCAATCTCCAGCAACATCCTCAATGAGAAGGCAACATCAAACACCAACTTTGATCTTCTGGGTTTGCAGTGATGTTGTTTGACTACTTCCATCTTCATGGGTTCTTTATTGTTCGACAAAGGGTGGCGGCAGCATTCAATAGTGACACTGTTCTCCAGAGACGACGATGGACTAGCAATGATGAGATTTGGGTCTTCGACAGTGAGATCTACTGACAGATGACACCGTTCAACCTAGATCTCATCTTCACACGACGGCCTATCCCCAGCTTCACATCAAGGTTCATATCTTCACTCTTTCTAGTCACAACCACGACATTCTATGGCAAGGAAGCCATGGATGGTTTAGATCTCTGCCATGGAGATTTGATCTTTGCTCTTTTTGATCTCTTCTTTTGGTTTTTGTAATAATTTCTGTAGTCTCTATTATGGCCAACAGTGGGTTTGTGTCACCAGTGGGGTGGGATGTCATCGATGGCCATTAGTACGTTTTAGTTTGATGTGGATGGAGGGTTTTTTCCCCCTAAATTCAATAAGGGTACTTTAGTCTTTTTATATTATAATACATATATTAAAATTAAAAATTAAGTCAAGATTCCATGTTATATTAAACATACTTTTAAAACTCAATTCTATTTTCTTTTCTATTCCAATTCTTATTCTCATTCTTATTTCAATTCAATTAAAATGAATTCTATCATACCAAACATCGCATAAGTGAAATAACTTCTACTTGAGTGGAAACATGTAATGTGATGCTATGCACTCCATCCAAACCATCCATCTGATATTTTTTGGTCATGACCTTGAGAGTGTACTTTGCCTGCTAAAACATTTGAAAGTTCAAAGGCAACGTTTCATCATTGTGCATTTTTTATGGAAAAATGATAGTTAAGGACTATATAAAGAGAAAAATTACATTTAAGAACTACAAAACTTTAAAATTTCTCAAAAAATAAGGTTGCTGGAGGTGAAAAATTATTTTTTTCATTCAACAAAAATTTCCAAAATAAAACTAGTGAAGATTGATAGTCAATAGATGTATTGAAAGGTTAAGTTAACTGCTAAAAAAATTGTCAGGCCAAAAAAAAACTACTAAAAAAATTGATAACTAAGTTTACTACTGAAAAATGAAAGATTGAATTAAAAATATTTTAACTATTGAAAACTAAAAGTTTTACTTTTACTACTAAAATATTTTAATGCCACGTCTATGGATAATGAGAAAGTTCCTAATGCTTGTTGTGGTGTGCATGCGGACAGAGATTTTAAGCTATGGGTCAAGGATTATAGAATGATGGATTTGGGATTTCATGGACCCCCATTTACATGGAGATGAGGGAATTCTTTCAGCAAGTTGGATTGTGAGTTGGCTAGTAGGGAATGGTTTGAGTCTTTTCCAAATGCTTGGGTCCTTCTTCTCCCTTCGTTCAAATCGGACCATACTCCGCTGTTGTTATGTACTGAGATGGAGACTCACAGAACTAAGATTGAGAGGCCGTTTTGTTTCTTTGCGCCTTGGGTCATGTATGAAGGATTTTTTGGCTTTGTGAAGAATAGTTGGAGTGAGGATATGGATTGGAATGAGTTAGTGTAAAAAATTGCTAACAAGGCGAAAGTTTTAAATAAGTAAGTGTTTAGGAATTTAAAACAAAGAAGGATATCATTTTCAAGCATTTGGAGGGAGTTCAAAGAGAGTTGAGTCAAGGAAAGCTTATGTCGTCCTTAGAACGGTTGCAGAACAAGCTTTGGCAGTAGCATGAGGAAATCTTATTCGAGGAGGAAGTCATGTGGTTGCAAATGTCTCGATGAAATTGGTATTCTTTTAGGGATAAGAATACTCAGTATTTCCATTCCATGGAAACTAATCATCGAAGGCGAAATAAAATTGCTGCTATTAAATAAGAGGATAGGCAATGGGTATATGATGTTGAGGGAATTAAGGATATGGGGTTCAATTTTTTTGAGCAGTTGTATACTGAGGATGGTAATGGCTCCAGTAGATTGGAGACATGTGTTACTTTCCCTCTTATATATAAGCTAAATTGCAGATGCTAGGAAGAGAGATAGATAGAGTTAAAGCTCAAGATGCCCTTTTTGCTATGGGTTCATTGAAGACCCCAGGACCTGATGGGCTCAACCCTATTTTCTTTCAGAGCCAATGAGAGATTGTTGATAATGAGGTGATTGATATCATAACTACAATATTTAGAGACCCGAGAAGGGTGTGTGAAGCAAATGGTACTTTCTTGATTCCTATTGCAAAGATAGATGTTCCGGAGACTGTTAAGGACTTCCAACCTATTAGTCTTTGCAATGTAATCTATAAGATCATTAATAAGATTATAGTATCTAGGTTATAAGGGGTGATGCCAAGTGTCATCTTTCCTAATCAGTGTAGTTTTGTGCCGGGTCGTTAGAGCACGGATAATATTATTGTGACTCAAGAGGTTATCCAGTGCATGAAGAGTGCTAAGGGACAGAAGGGATTTATGGCCATTAAGATTGTTCGAGAAATCCTATGATAGAGTTAGATGGAGTTTTATGAGGAGTGTCTTACAAGAACTTTACATACCAGGGAATATTTGCAGAATTATTAATGAATGTATATCTTCTCCTTCGATGAATTTATTGTGGAATGGGGATAAGGGGAAGTGGTTTTGCCCTTCTAGTGGTATCCATCAAGAGGACTTGTTATCTCCATATGTCTTTGTGCTTATCATGGAGAAACTTGCACATTTAATTCAGTTTGAGGTGAACAAGGATACTACAATCTCTTATTTATTTTTTGCAAATGATTTAATCCTTTTTGTAGAGGCTAGTGTGGAACAAGCCAGGGTGGTCTAGCAATGTCTATACAAGTTTTGTGAGGCCTTAAGCCAAAAAGTTAATGTTGCAAAAGCAAGAGTTTATTTCTATAGGAATGTGTCAAACTCAATCAGGGAAAGTATAAATGAAGTTTTAGTGTTTACACTAACGGAAAATTTGGGCAAGTACCCTGGTGGTATGTTACACCATAAGCGTGTCTTGAAGGGCACTTATCAGTACATTCTTGACATAATGGATGAGAAGCTTTCGAGTTGGAAGTCACCTACTTTCTCTTTCGCCGAATGTCATACACTTGTTTCTTTGGTTGTCTTAGCAATCCTATTGTATGTTATGTAGACCTCTCTGTAAGGTTTGGCTAGTCACCCAAGAGGAGGTAAATTGAGTAATGCACCAATTTTGTCCTTTTTGAAGCACAATCCAATTTCACCAAAAGAAGTAGTAAAATAGAAATGAACAGAAGGTGATCAAGAATATAGATAAAATAATAAAATAAAAAATCTGACATAAGAATTTATCCTGGTTCAGCCCAAACTACTTGGCCTATGTCCAGTCCTCAAGTCACCCCTTGAGATTTTCACTATATCCCACAAGTTTGATCCGAATACTTATAAAGTCTCAGTACATCCCATAAGTTTCAGTAGGTACTTGTGAAGACTCTTTTCACACCCTTACAAAATATGTAAATCTCTTAATGTTTCCTCATACTAATATTCTACCCAGAAAATATATATAGGAGTGAACACAAAATTGAAACTCACTTTTAGAGTAGATGATACATTGAAAGCTCACTCTAATGAGACTAATTTAACTTTGAATGTTGATACAAAAAGATTTTATGTATTGAAACAACATTTTGACATAACTCACTTAAAAATTATTTTTCATAAGTTCAAATAAGGCTCTATTTATAGATTTGTGACTCAACTATTTGATAGATATAAGATCTATTTGTTAGGCACAAATTCTAGCCATTACTCTGCAAAAGAGTCATTCAACAACCACATTAAATGCATCTGACACACTAAAATTCAAATTTTAAAGCTCAATAAATGAATTTCCCAGAGTCAGCTTAATTATATATTTAATGTTAAACTTAAAAAATTTGTCTATCATATAGTAAAATTTGAATTTCAAGTTTTCTAAAGTTAACCCATGTTAGTTCATGCGAATTTTCATATTGGAAGTATGTCTGTTGAAGTTTGAATAGTTGTCTCAAGTATTCACAGTACACTCTGAAATTCGAATTTCAGAAACTAAAATTCATCTATCAAAGGTACATTCAACATGATATAAAAGTTCTCTCTTTGAAATCCAACTGTTGAAATGCAAAGTTCGTCTATTAGAGACATGCTTTAATGAGACTCGCAAGTTCTCATTTTGAAATTCGCACTTTGAAGTCTAAAGTTTGTTTGTCAGAAAAAGTGACTTTGAACTTTCCTTGAACTTCACCAATATTCAAATTGTGACTAAGTTTTGTGCATATTTTGTACACTTTTATTAGTAATGCTTAGATTGAAAATTGACTATCAAAACTAAAATTCATTTGTCAGAGATAAAACATTTGTAACTTCGAATTTCACCAAACAAAGTTCAAATTTTGCACAAAATAAACATGAGTTAAATACAAAATTCACCTATTAACCAATATTTATCAATTCTAACATATGCTAATATTATATTTTCTTAATCTAACTCATTTAAAATATATGGTAACATGATTAAGTAAACTTCAAAGATTAAATCGCCTTAGAACCTAAGTGAAAATAAAATATACCTAATAGCTAGATTTTCAAAAGTTGAACTCCATTTTCACTTAGTCATTCCCATTCTTGGTGTGCTCCCTTCTGATTTTCCACTCTTGGAGCATCCTTTCTCTTCTCCCTCTTTAAGTAAGGCATGATGTTGATTTTCTTTTCTTTATTCTAATGCTCACTCTTCTTATTTGGATAACCCTATACTTAATGTATTATGCTTACAAATCAAGTAGTTAGTTCAATTTATATATCCAACTTGTATTATAAAATATAAGAGCACAATAGATATATCAGTACATAACATGATGTATGCATTATAAATATAATTAAATACATGCTAATGCACATTTTACTTCTTTAAGAAACATTATATATGTTGGACAATTATGATGTATTTGTTTCTTATTACTCTATATTTGTCACCATCAAAACTTATATTATATTAAACCTAACACTCTTCATTATCTAACAGTGTATGCCATGAGGTTGATAACATACATCAGAAAGTGCACTTGGTCTCTTGGGATAATGTTTGTAAGAAGAAGGAAGTGGGAGGTTTGGGTTTGAGACATGCTAAAGCTTTGAACAGTGCTTATATGATTAAGTTGGGTTAGGGTTTAATTACTTGACATGATGCACTATGGGTTAAGCTAATGAGGGAAAGGTATAAGTGTGGCGATGATCTCATTCCTAGGGTGAATGCTAAAAGGGCAGGCTCCACAGCTTGAAGTGGTACTAAGAATTCTTGGGATCAGACTATAGATGGTTTGGCTTGGAATGTGGGTGATGGAAAACAAGTATAATTTTGGGAAGATGTTTGGGTACCCCATTTGGACAGCTTGGAGAAATATGCCCTGCAACAAATTCCCATGAATATACAAAATTCTAATATTAGTGAATATCACACTAAAAGTGGAGGTTGGGATTGGAGGAAGTTTTAACACCTTCTCTAAATTCACGTGATTCAGGAGATTAGTAAGGATGTTCTGTCTGAGCAACGTAGTGGTGTGGATCTTCCTAGATGGAAATGGACTAATAATGGGTGCTTTTCTGTTAAGTCTTCATACTTTATAATAGCTACTACTGATAGTATAAGTGACAGAGGTTGTTGGCGGAAAATTTGGAAGTTGCACATTCTGCAAAGGAGCAAATCATTTCTTTGACTATGTATGCATAAACATTTGCTTACAAATGAAGCTTGTTGCAGGAGAGGTATGTCTATTTCTGATTGTTGTGAATTATGTAAGGCTCAGCCTAAATTCATGCTATATACTCTTAGTGACTGCATTGCAGTGAATGAGTTTTGGAGGTTGATGATGCCTTGAGAGCTTGTTGCATAGTTTTTTTTTTTCCATTAATGAGTGTAAACGCTAGATCAACTAGAACATAAGTCGTTATATGCAGGTTAGAGGGCACCACTGGAATGTGTGGTTTAGGATTGCTTGTCATGAGGTTTGGCTTGCTAGAAATAGTCGCACATTTAACTATTTGGCTATTCGGTCGTTAAAGATTATTGCCTAGGGTTTATGCATGCATGATGAGTGGCAAGGTAGACTTGGGAAGACAACAACATAGTAGTAGTTTGGAGCGGCAGAAATGGAAACCTCAAAACCATGGCATTTTGAAAGTGAATGTTGATAGGGCCTTCAATGCTATTACAGACCATGCGGTAGTGTGGCTCAGAATTATGATGAGAAGTTGATTCGAGGTTTTATGTTTAATATTGGTATTGGTAGCAGCTATAACGCAGAGGCCTGGGCAATCTTGTGGGGTCTTAAGATGGCTTGGGACATGAGGGCACGCATGGTCATGATTGAGAATGACTGTTATAAGGTGGTGAGTGATTTACATGCTTAGATGGAGGATCAACATCCTGATGGTGGTCTTCTTGCAGAGATAAAGGAATTTCCCTAGCGTGATTAGTGTATCTCAATGTATTTTTGTGCCCGTGAAAAGAATATGGCTGTTTATATTGTAGTTAAGAATACATTATTAGTTGGAATAGGGTTCATGTTCTTCAGTTTTACTCTAGATTTTCTTGCGGACGTCATTAATAGCGATTGTAGTGTTTTGGCTATCTAGCAGTTTTGTTTCCTGTTTATAAAAAAGAAGTTAGGTTGACAATAATTTTTTTTTTCATATGATCATTAATTGTCATTTTCCCCATTTTTGGCACATAAACATTGCCAAGTTTGCATGTTAGTTGCATTCTTCTTTTTCTTTCATGAAGAAGATAGTATCTCTATTATACTTTCTCTTTCACTTCATTTTAAATTTGGATTATCTGATTAGACCATTCAAATTTAGTATCTTATAAAATGAATTCTTCTTATGTTTCTATAATGTACTTATGGTAGATTTAGATTAAATTTCAATCATATTATTTTATTTATTTATTTTTGTATAATTTAATACTTTAATAAAAGCACTAAATTCAGAATCATCCAAATTAAATCAAACGGTTCATATATAAAGTGCAGACAAAGCTAGGGAGATGTAGTAAAGATAGTACATTGGCTTCTTTTCTGAAATGCACAAACCCTATTGATCTAGGTAGAATTAAAACATAAAATGTTTCCTTTTCTTCAAGTACTTCTTTTACTTTTGCATTTTTTACATATTGAGTTCTTCATAAAGGAAGCATCATCTCATTCTCATTTAAATACCTATGCAATTAAGGGCCTGCTTGTTTAATTATTTTTTTGGAAAAAATTGCTAATTTTTTTTTAAAATATAATTTAAAGAAATTTTAAGATGTTTATTTGAGTTTTTAAAAATAATCAGAAGTTAAAAAAAAAAAAGCAGATTTCTAATTATTTTGATAAGTTATTTCAAATAGCCTCTAAGTATTTAAAAACATTTTTTTACCTATTTGGCAATAAATGACTGACCTCACCAACCCCATCATCTACCTATCACTGGATGCTATCGTTAACCATCGGCCACTGCTGGTCATCAGCCATAGATCAACATAGCTAATCAGCATCCACTGACCTCCAATTGCCATCGTCGGCCGCTGGCCATTAGCTACCCCTGTCGATCATTGATCACTGACCACCACTTCTAGTTAATTGTCGGTTGTTGACTACCGACCCCACAGTTCACTGGCCACCACTATTGGCCAAACAAAACATTCAAATAAAGTAATGCATTTTATGATTGTAACCAAACACAAAATATAGCTTCTATTTTTAATAAAATTTTTAAATAGAAAATCACTTTTTCAAATAATTTGATTTAAAAAAAATTAAACAAAGTGGCCTTGAATCTCCTTATGCATTTTTTTATGCGTAGTACCTATAATCTCAAACATCATGATTTTGAGATAATGATAGAAGGTGAGTTTTTGAAAAAAGTGAGTTCGAATTAATCATTTGATTTTTTATCTATTATGAAATGTGACAATTATTACTTACACTAAAATGTGCTAGACTAAAAGGGAAACCTTTGACATGTTTAGTTTTTGAGCTTGTTGACTGATTTTAAAAACCAATGAACTAGTTTCTCATGAGATTTACAAGCATCTTCTTTGAACTTAGGATATGTTTGGTTCAACTGAGGTGATTGGAGAGATTTTAAATGGAGGGGATTGAAGGAGAAATGATTGGAGGGTTTTAAAATTTCCTTGTTTGGCATGATTGAAAGGATTTTAATAAAATTTTATTTAATTTAAAAGAGAATTAGAGGAGATTGAGTAGTAAATATTCTCTCATCTCCAAAAAAATCCAATTTTGGGAGGATTTAATAGTGTGGTAATGGGGATCTCCTCCAATTTTTTAAATCAAATAATGGAAGGGAAATTTAATCCCCTCCAATCCCTTTAAAAAACCATAAAAACCTCCAACTAAACACACCCTTAATTAGTATATCTTTTTCTTTTCTTTAGTGCTAATGGAACTTATGCTTCTCTCATCATAAAGTTTAACAAGCAAGAAGTAGTCGTACTTTTGTGGTGAATGATCACCGGCTCTCAAGCACTGTTTGCTTAGTTTCACCCTCCACATGGGAGTTTCATTTTTGTCATAAACAGGAACGTGCGTGCATGAGAACAATGAGCTAGGCATGGTAGGATTGTTCATAGGCAGGGTTGGGACGGGCTATACCCTTGCTAGTTGTTCTACTGGAAGGGGGCACTGAGCTAGAATTTTTGTCCCTTGGCCTGTCCTGGCTGTGATAGCTTATGGTCTACATGAGGACAGGCAAGAACAGGACTGAGCCATGGTTGCCTCAGTGACAAATTTTTTTTTTCACAAATTAATCACCACAATAACAAAAACCAAGAAAAAAAAATAAGAAAAGAGCTTGCCAGGAATTGGGAGAAACGTGAGGGGAGATGATAGTATAAGTAATCAATTTTGAGAGCAATAATGAACCAAAAAAATACAAGAGAACAAATAACAAATAGAAATTATATATTTACTTCTTCTTCTCTATTATTGATGAAAAACATAGGAGAAAAGCAAGAAAATATACTTTTGAACCAAATCACAGGTCTATAGTGTGTGCTAATCTTCCATATAGCAGCTAGCATCAAGAGGAAGAACATACTAGAAGATAGAGGGCATAGGACTTTGCTAAACAAGAGATCTCAGATCAAGATGATGAAGGCATGAAAGTGAAAAGCCACTATTGCGGCCATTAAAGCTAATTCATTTTGGTTCGTTGGAGGTTGTTGAGGGTTTCAAGGAAAAGTCCAGATCCAGTAAGGCTTGTTGCTACCTTATGCGATCATTGCCCACCATCATCCTTATCGTTGCACATGTTTTTGCTCTCCTTGCCTTTGATGGTGTTGTTCTACCCTATTTTATCTCCACACCTTCACAAAATCAAACGAGCTAATGAGCTACATTAGGAAAAGAAGGAAGAGTGTGACATCGAACCTAACATAGATCATAGAATGGTGGGGGATGGGACAATGGGTGACCTTGGCTGGAGGAGGAAAGGGACGGTGAAGGAGAGAATTTGGGACTTTAGGGTTCAATGAGTGCAAGAGAAAATGAGTAACGGAGAGAGATCTACATAAGATGTGCTTTGATTAAAAAAAAAAAATAATAACATGCATATTCAAGCACAGCTGGCAAGGGCTAATGCCTTATTTATGGCTAGTCTTGGCCAAACCCCTTTTCAGCCCAAATTTTTATGTGGTTTGTTGTTTTCCTTTTTGGCCCAACCTAGCCTAATTGTCTTGGATAAGTTTGGGTAGATCGAGCTATCGGACAAGCTGTACACCCCTAGGGCATAGTGTGTTGTCCTTCTCCTTATCAATGCTCTTTTTTGTTTTGAACTTTTCATCATGCCATATCCCCAAGGAAAAATAAAGACCAAATCAGATTTAACTATTTAAGAATAGCTTTTCATGATTCATTTGGTAAATTCACTTTGATCCTCAGTCAACCAATTAAAAATTCTCTCATTTTTCTTATAAATTTAGTTATTAATTATATATTAACAGTATTATTTTCTAATTAAAAATTAATATGTATTTATTGTATATATCATAGATTTAGTCATTAATTATATACTAATAATATTAACATTTTAAACTTTAAAAAAATTCAAAATATCTACATGCCAAAATTTAATTAGAGACCAACACAAATAAGATGCTAGGAAACTCCTTTTTTTTTATTAACTAAGTACAAGTAGATGTAATGTTCCATTTTTTATTTTGTTTTAAAATGAAAAATTTTGTGAATAAAAAATATAAACATGGTTTTATTCTGCATTTTATTTAAAAATTAATTCACTATTCCTCTAATACATCTAAATAAAATTTTACAATTTGCAAATTTTTAAATTCATTTCTATACTTGATCACAGTTACGATCCTTGGTAGTTAAATACTTATTTCATTTCAAAATAAAGAACGGAATTAAGTACATTTTCCTACCAATAATTAAATTTATTATATACCTTAATTTTATAAAAAATTACTATAACTTTCTAAAATTATCCTATTTTAAATACTATTATTTATTTTAATTTTTTCATTATAACTCTTTTCTTTTTATTATTATTATAAATATGGGTAAAATTAGAAGAAAAACATTAAATGATTATTAACTTTCATAAAATAACTTATATTTTAAAATCTTATGATGCAATAAGTTCCATACCTACTCAACTACTCCTTCTATATCTATTATAAGACATATTTTTAAAGAATTAAAATTTTAAAATTTAAGCCATTTTATGAAATTTTGGTACCATTTAATATTTATTTTTTATTTTTATCTTTCTTAGAAATACTTAAAAAGAGTTATAATTAAGAGATATTAAAAGGGATATATTTAAGAAAAATTATAATTTAATGAAAATTTTTTTAAAAAGTTAAAATAATTTTTTAAAATATTAAGAATTTCAGTTAATTTCTTAAATATGTATGAAGTAGGTAAATATAACTTATAATAATTAATATTAACTAAACTGTAAAAAAAATTGTTTTTTTTAAATAATTCTTTTTATCTGTTAGAAAAAAAAGAAAAAACCGAAATTGTTGAGTGTGCTGACTGGGTTGCTCACAATCCTTGTCCGAACAAAACCCATGTAGGGTTCTACTTTATCCCTGCAATTCTAGATTCCCCGATTCCTCTCCTCGCGCGCTCCCGGTGTTAGGAATGGACGCTAGTAGAATGGAAGCCGAGCGGTTGCTTGGGGTCGCTGAGAAACTCTTACAGAACCGGGATCTCAACGGCGCAAGGGACTTTGCCATCTTAGCCCAGGAAGCGGAACCCCTTCTGGAAGGTTCAGATCAGATCTTGGCCGTGATCGACGTGCTTCTCGCGGCGGATAAACGGGTCAACAATCACCACGACTGGTACGTCATTCTTCAGGTGGATCGCCGATCTAATGACTTCGATCTCATCAAGAAACAGTATCGTCGGCTCGCGCTTCTCCTTCACCCGGACAAGAACAGGTTCTCTCTAGCCGATCATGCTTTCAGGCTCGTTGCTGAGGCATGGGCCGTGCTATCGGACCAGGCTAAGAAGGCACACTTCGACAAGGAGCTCAGCTTCTTTACTAGGGTCGACTTGAGTGTACCTAGCTGGGTTCAACAAGACAAATTAGCGGTTCGTAGGGGTGGGCCTGGGCCCAGTGGGAGGAATCAAGGTGTTGATTCGAGGAATGCTGGCAACGCCGCGGGGGAGGACGCAGCGGATGAGAACCCACGGCGGAGGCAGACCTTCTGGACGACATGTCCGTACTGCTACTATATATACGAGTACCCTAAGATTTACGAGAACTGTTGTTTGAGGTGCCAGAATTGCGAGAAGTCATTCCATGGGGTTTCGATTCCTTCTTTGCCGCCTCTCGTGCCAGGACAAGAGGCTTATCATTGTTGTTGGGGTTTCTTTCCAATGGGATTCTTTGTTGGAAATACGGGTGGCAAGTCGGGTGTGCCATCCGCCTCCAATTCGCTGCCATCGGTCTCAGCTGCACCGGTAGAGAATGGTAGGCATAGGGGGCGACCGGCGGCGACCCCGAGCGTTGTGACTTCGAGGGGGACGACACCGGTTGTGGCTAATGGGACTGCTCCGGAGTTGGGTGTTGTTAAGCGGAAGCGAGGTAGGCCTCGGAAAAATCCTTTGCCTGCATGATGAGGATTTGAGATTTGAGTTATTTTCGGTGCAATTGAAACGCATTTGGGTCCTCTGGTAACTGGGGATCTGGTTGTTAGTGTTGTTGAGTTATTAATTCCCTAGGTTTGAAGACGGAAGGCTGAAGCTGCTGGGTTGAAAAAACTTGTAAGTACTGTTAATTTTGTCCAATTTTCCCCTGATTGTATCTAAATATTTAGATTTAGATGTTTTTCTTACTGACTGCCTCATGGGTGATTCTTGAGGTGACTATGCAGTATCTATCACAGTTGTTTCAGCTAGAGGATTAGTAGAAGCTCCATGTCATTAGTTTGTCTTGTTAAATGCAGATTTACAAGACCATTGCTGATGACTTTTAATTTAAATGGATGTGAAAACATGATTTCCTGAATATGCTTGTTGGAAAAAAATTAGGACATTTGCGTCATTTTCTAAGATCAAGCATTGCGAAGTTTGTTTTCCATCTAAGACTTGATTCTTTAAAATTCTTTTAAAGCACTCAATACTTCGGCACTTTTAACCCAGATCCCTCCTTTTAGGTATTTGTAACACGTACTGATTAAAGCGCAATCAGAAATTTCAGCTTTACGGTCTCTTTCTTTTCCCTTCTTTCAACCCAGACCCCTGCTTTTTATTCATAAAAAAAAAAAAAGAGGAGAACTTGAGGTTCGCGGCTCACTTTGCTGAGTTTGCTCACCGGCAAATGGAACAAGCACATTAGCAATGTTAGTTCGTAGTTCATGTCTCTTTTTCCATAAAGAAGTGTTTTATAAGCTAAACTTTTTTAAAAATAGAAGTGGGAACATATATGATACATGGTTAACGTAATGCAGCTGTAATCAGTATGGACACATTTAGGGAGATATCAAAGTGCTCGAATCCATAATGCTATCTGAATTTCATGATCGGCCTTAATTGGTTTAAATTCTTATTCTTGAGTTTCCCTGAAACTGTTTCGAGCTGAAAACGAATGCTGGGCGCTTAGATTATGTTGGGTTGTGTGGTCATCTAGCAAGAGTATATATGGTGCGTCTACAAATGTAAAGTGCTGAGTGTAGAGCAGCATCTGTGTTTTGTTTACAGTGCTCTTCCTCTGTTATCCAACGAGTTACTGCATCAGCTTATCACTAGTAATGATATTTCTGAAAGTGTTGACCGAGTAAGTCTTCTGCACGGAGCTGTGTAAATTCATTGAACTTTTCGACTTGTCTCTCTTGACCATTTTCCTTGCATTGGCAGTTTTCAGAATTAATAATAAATAGGAATTTGTTTTTTCTCAGTTATCACCTTTTTATGAGTCAAATGTTTTTATTTGTTATTAATTCTGGGGACTGATCCTAAACTGTAAATTCCCTGTCTTCCTCTGTACTTGAAGCGTATGTTTTTTTTGGGTGTAAGTACTTGAAGCAAATGTTAACAACATAGGCCCGTTTGGTTCTTCGTTTCGTAAAAATAAGTTAAGATAAATAAAGTTTATAAAAATGAAGTTTAGATAAAGTAAGTTTATTGGAAGTTATTATGTTTGGATATTCTTTTTGTAAAAGTAAGTTTTGACAAAAAATCCGTTTGGATGATAGGGGTTAAAAGTATTTTTAGATGTATAATATAGAGTAAATTTGTTTCTTCTTTTTCAAAATTTATGTTTTGTTAACGGAAAAGTAACTTTTTTTCTTCTTTTTTAAAATCACAATTTAACCCACTTTTTATTTTTTAAAAAGTCAGTTTATGTTTTACATGTGTTTGGTCAAACATATCTTTTACAAAATCATGTTTAAAAATTATGGTTACATTTTACAAAAAGTGAACCAAACATACAGTTTATGGACTGTGCATACTTATTAATAGTCAGCTGTTGCTTGTATCTTCATGTTCTTGGCCGTTCATCAAATTTGTAGCATTGCAACTTTCGTACAGCTTTACAATTTTAGTGAAGCTTTGCAATCGCGATGACGATGGAGCTTTACTTGGGTGAAAGTACTTTTGTTGGTATAACTCAAGCTACATGTGCTACTGTGACGTGTAAATAGGAAAAAAGTTTAGGGTTTACACTTGGACATTTAAAGTATTTTTTCTGTTCAAAATAATATTATTCTATCACTAATTATTGTGATCACCTTTAATTTATTTTTAAATTTAAAATCTATCAATTCTATTTTGATTAAAAAATATCTAATTAAGTGTATAAGTTTAAATATCAAAATTTTCTACTGAATAAAACTAGAAGATAAAACTGAATACAAAATTAAAAAAATAGAAATATATTTTTTCCAGTAACTTTCCTCATTGATTAGGTGACGTATGGCTAATATTTCTTTTTAATGAAAAATTAGATTGTGGGCCTGTACTTTGTTAGTCGGCTTCCTATATATATTTAGAATGTATATTGATTAAAGTTTGAAATATTAAATAAGTATTAATATAGTTTACCCAAAAAAATTACTATTAATATAAAATATAAAGGATATAGAGTTGTACTGTTTATGGGAACTTATTTCGAGTTTTTTATTATAAATAGTAAAATTCATTAGTTATAAATAATGAGATTTTTCTTAAATTTTATGTAATATATGAAAAAACATAATTAGTTGAAAAAACATAATTATAAAATATATTTAAAAATATTTAATTTTAAAACAATGATAATAAAAAATTTAAATTATGACAATTTCATATTTTAAAACTTCAATATTGTTGAAATAATGAAGAAATTTTATATTTTTACTATAAATATAGATATTTTTATTTATTATAATTTTTATCCCAAAAAATGATATTCCTTTAAAAATAAATAAAAATATTTTAATAATTTTTGCAGCGCCATAAAATCGCACTACTTGAAAAAAGAAAAAGAAAATCCCACTATGGCTCTGACACATCCATACCCTCTCGTTTCCGGGAAATTTTAGATGTTAGGGGGGTAAAAAGAAAAGAGATGGTAAAGGGTGGTGGTGTCCAGAGTTGGGCGTTTTCTTTGTACGGGAGAGTAGGTACTCTGATCTCTACTCCTCCCTGCCTTGTCCGGCTCGTCGCTCCTTTTCGTCTTTTGGTCGACAGGGTCTCTTCCACCCACTGTTCGACCTTCTTGAATCTCTATAAACTTCGTAAGTACCCACGACTTACGCATCCTACCAATTGCATGTAGCTTCTTTAGTCCTGAAATGCGCTATTTGATGCTTGATGCATGAAGTGTGTGAATAGTTAAAGTAACTCGAATCTTGAATTCTATTATACGTTATATGCTTTATATTTTGCTTCAAAATTTATAAAAAAAAAAAAAAATTTCCCGTATTGCTTGGTCTTGTCTTGAATTGAGCTGTTTGGCGCCTGACGAGAGAAGGATAAGAATGATTGCGGAAGACAAGTGGATGACTTACATCGTACATACTAGGCTTTCATTAATCTGTTTTATGGATTCACAAAAAAAAGAAAGGAAAAGAGTATAGAGCTGCTTAATATGATGTATGCTAGAATTTTGAACAATAAAACGAAGAGGCATTTTATGTTTATTTATGAGAATTGAATTTTCTTTGTCGAAGGCAGAAGAGGAGTTGATGAATTGTGTTTTATGGGTGTCTTCTTTTGCGGAAATTCAAATTGAAGTTTTGGGTTTTCTTGGCTGGTGAATGCAGACTTATGGAATGCAGTGATACTTCAATGGATGAGGGTTGGATTAAGAAAGGAGAAGGAACAGAGCAAGTTACGTCTGATGTAGTATCATTGGGAGATGTCATATGTATCAAGCTTCGTGGTGGTTCATGGTGGCCTGCACTGGTATTTGAAAGACATCTGTAAATGCATGATGATCCTGAGTCTAATATTACTCTTGTTGATAATTTAATTGCTATCATATCTATTGCTATATGGTAGGTTGTTGATAAAAATACTGTTAGTAATAGCACTAGACCTGGCAAAAGATCTGCGGGGAAAGTTCGTGTTAGGCTGTATGGGAGCTATAAATAGTCAGTGCTTTTTACCCATCTCTTTTGTATTATGTTCTTAACAATTTGCAACCATAAGTAAAGATATGCTTGTTTCCTGCCGTAGCTTATATGTGGATCCAATTAAATGTCGTTCTGAGTTTGAGAAGGTAAGCATTTGATGCATACTTGATACTTCCATTGGTAGCATGCTGCTTTGTTCCTATCATTTTTAGCACTGCAAACCATTGGTTTTGATTTGATTTTTCTTATGCTAATTGTGACAAATATATGAGCTTTCAGATACTCAAGAAGCATAACGGTTCTTATCGGGAAATATTCCTGCAAGCTCTTGAACAGGTAACCCTTTCTTCTTTATTTGCATTACTTGTAACGAGTTCATAACTTATAAGCATGGTATTCAGCCTACTTACTTATTTTAGGCAGCAAATATCCTTAACCGATTGTATTGACTGTCTGCTGTCACTTGTGTATGGATATAGGACCTTCCTAGCTCAAAGCCCAGCAGATCAAAGCATTCAGGATCCAAGACTAAAGGTTGGCCAGTTTCCTTCAATCCTTTTCTTATGGTTTTGGTGTACAAAAACAAGTGCATAGACGTCTCCTTTCTTCATCAAGTAGCTAGGAACATATCAAGTAGTGTAAACAACAAAGGCTTTGTTGTCATCTAATTTCTGATCTGGCTAGTTCATTTCCTTCTAATGTGTAATTTTTTTTTTATTGTTTTGGGGGCTGGGAGGGCTCCACCTATGTAGTGTCATAACTGGTCCCAAGGTAGGATAAATGAGGAGGGTTGTGTTTGGCCTTTGACAGTTAACGTAAAAATTTGTTGAATCTTTATGACATGGATCAAGGATGTATTTGTGCTAAGACTGGGTCGTTACCTAGAAGTAACGCGCTGTATGACTCGAATCCAGTGTCAAATGAGCTATAGCCGCTACATCGGCGCCCGGGTGTAGTGATAAATGAACTAGAGTCTATGTAGTATCATAGCCGATTCCAAGCCCAGGTAAATGAGGATGGTTGTATTAGGCCCTCGATAGCCAACGTAAAAATTTGTCAAATCTTTTATGACCCGGATCAGGGATGTATTTGTGCTAAGACTAGGTCGTTACCCAGAAATGACACACTGTATAGCTCAAATGCAATATCAAATGAGTTAAAGCCACTACATCAGTACCTGAATGTAGTGTTAAATTACATTGGCACCCGAATGTAGTGTTAAATGAGCTAAAGCCTATGTAATGTTATAACCAATTCCAAGCATGGGTAAAGGAGGATGGCCGTGTTAGTCTCTCGACAACTAATGTAAAAATTTATTGAATATTTATGACATGGATTATGGATGTATTTGTGTTAAGACTAGGTTGTTACCCAAAAGTAACATGCTGTATGGTTTGAACGTAGTGTCAAATGAGTTAGTGCCGCTGCATCAGTGCCCGAGTGTAGTGTTAAATAAGTAAAGGTTCCCATATCATTTTGGACGGATGTGGGTAAAGAAGTTAGCTCATGAGAATAAGGTTCGGTTCGGTTCTTTTTTTGGAACATTGATATTTTAACAGGTAAATCTATGAAGGTGGTGGATACTATGATTTGAAGGAGAATTAACATCTTGTATCTTCAAGAAACTAAATGGATGAGAGAAAAGGCTAAAGAGTTGGACACTACTAGTTTTAAACTTTGGTAGGTAGCGAAGGTTAAAGTAAGGAATGAAGTTAGTATTATTGTAGACAAAGATTAAAAAAGGAATATGGTAAGAGTTAGAAGGATTGGGGATAGAATCTTATCCTTAAAATTGACTATTGAGCATGATACTTTCAATGTTATTAGTGCTTATGCCCCTCAAATAGGGTCGGAAGCACATATTAAGGAAAATGTTTTGGAAGATTTGGAGTGGGTGGTTCGAGATATCCCACAGGAGGAAAAGATCTTCATTGAGGCAGACCTTAATGGTCATGTGGGAAAAGAGACAAGGCAATATGTGGGAACTTATAGCAATTTTGGTTTTGTAGAAGTAAACGAGGAGGGGTATTCCATTCTTGATTTTTTAATGGCTTATAACCTCACGATTGTTAACACTTATTTCAAGAAACGGAATGAGCATTTAATCACATATAAGAGTGGAGCCTAAAGGTCGCAAATTGACTTCTTTTTGGTAAGGAACTAAGATAGAAGAGCTTGTAAGACCTGCAAAGTAATCCCTGGTGAGAGTTTAACTTCACAACATAGGGTCTTGATTCTTGATGTGCTGGTTAAGAACCGTAAACTGAAAAATCGAAAACTTTAAATCCTAGGATCAAGTGTTGACAACTAAAATGTGAGAAACAAATGATCTTTACGAAAAAAGTTCTAGAGCAAGGTAATTGGGACTCACAAGGAAGTGCTAATATCTTGTGGGATGAGATGGCTAAAAAGATTAGGGATGTTGCTAAAGCAGTCCTGGGTGAATCCAATGGTTTAAAACATAAAAGATAAAGAATTTGGTGGTGGAATAAAAGTGTGCAAGAAAAGGTCAAATATAAGAAAGAGTGTTTCAAAGCCTTGCATTTGTGCAATAACGATGAAAATTGAAAATGTTATCGGTTGGCTAAAAAGAAGACTAAGAAAGCAGTGGGTGAGGCTCGATCTAAAGCTTTTAAGGAATTATACCAGGATTTAGGAATGAAAAAATGTGAACGTAAGATTTACAGAATTGCTAAGAGAAGGGAAAGAAAGTCAAGAGATTTGCACTAAATACAATGTATTAAGAATGAGGAAGAAACTGTTTTGGTTACATATGATGATATCAAAGAAAGAAGGGGAGCTACTTTTATAAGTTTTTTAATGATGGATTGGGTATGACTGTTGATATAGAAGGACTAATAACTCACGAAGATGATCTGAATTTGAATTTTTATCATAGGATTCGGGTTGGATAGGTAAAAGAAACTCTTAAGAGAATTGATAATGGTAAAGCTATTGAAGTTTGGAAGTGTTTAAGAGAGAAGGGGGTTTTGTGGCTCATTAAGTTATTTAACGAGATTTTAAGGTTCAAGAAAATACCAGAGAAATGGAACAAGAGCACTCTGGTGCCTATATACAAGAACAAGGGGGATATTCAGAATTGTACAAATTATCGAAGGATAAAACTCATGAGTCACATCATGACACTTTGGGAAAGTGTGATTGAGCAAAGAGTAAGAAAAGAGTCTCGTATTTCGGAAAAACCAATTTGAATTTATGTCAGGACAATCAACAATAGAGACTAGTTATTTATTAAGGGGTTTAGTTGAAAGATACCGGAGTAAAGAGAGAGACTTGTGTATGGTTTTCATTGATTTGGAAAAGACCTATGATAGAGTATTAAGAGATGTGTTGTGGAAAGTAATAAAAAATAAAGGTGTTCGTGTAGCTTATATATTCAAACCATAAAGATATGTATGAGCGGGCAACAACAAGTGTGAGAACTTCTGGAGGTGAAACAAAGGACTTTCCTATAATGATAGGTTTACATTAAGGATCTTCCTTGAGTCCATACTTGTTTGATTTGGTTTTGGATGTTTTAACAGAACATATACAGGAGGAAATTTCAAAGTGTATGCTCTTCGCAGATGATATAGTCTTAATTGAGGACTCAAGAGAAGAGGTCAACTCTAAACTTGAGTTATGGAGATATACTTTGGAATCAAAAGGTTTCCGTTTGAGTAGAAGTAAGATGAAATATATGCATTGCAAATTTAATAAGATGCCAGTTAGAAATGATTTAGAGATAAAAATTGGAGAGCTAATCATTTCAAAAGTGTCAAAGTTCAAGTATTTAGGGTTGATTTTACAGAATGATGGTGAAATTGATGGGAATGTGCTGCATAGGATACAAGCTGGGTGGTTAAAGTGGAGAAAAGTATTAGGAATTATTTGTGATCATAAGGTACCTACGAAACTTAAAGAGAAGTTTTATCGAATAGCTATAAGGCCAGCAATACTATATGGTAGTGAATGTTAGGCTTTGAAAGGACAACAAGAGTATAAAATGGGAGTAGCAGAGATGAGGATGTTGAGATGAATGTGTGGTTATACAAAATTGGATAAGATACAAAATGATTATATACGAAAGAAAGTCGGAGTAACACCTATCGAGGAGAAAGTGGTGGAAAATTGTTTAAGGTGGTTTGGGCATGTACAAAAAAGGCAAGAGAAACTAGTGGGGAGAGTTAATCAAATGGTTTGGAGTTCTATCAAAAGGCATAGAGAAAGACAAAAAAGGACACTAAAAGAAATTATAAGGAATAGATTCTTGATAAATGATTTATGTGAGGAAATAGTGTTTGATAGAGCTCATTGGCGTTATATGATTAATGTAGTCAATCTCATATTAGTGGGATCATATTAGTGGGATAAGTCTAATATTTTTTTTTTTGGGGCCGCTGTAATTTCCCATGTCACTAATGTGTCCTTTTTAGTCAAATCATATATAAATAGATGAGAGAGAGAGATAATGTCCAGCAAAGCCACTTGTTCAAGAAAAAATGGAGTGGCAAATGAAGCATACTGCTTTGTCAAAAAAAAAAAAAAAACAAAAGAAGCATACTGCGGAGTCATTCTCCAGAATTGAATGTTGCTTTTACAAAACTGTATATCGTCTAACAGGCCAAGTCGTAGGACCTGTGACTAATGAAATCGAATTCAAGGTGGTGCCAAGGATTACTTCATTCAGCACATGGCAAAGGAAAGGTGAGGGAAATGCTATGTTTCCATGGTTTGGTGTGTTGAAAAAGAGAGAAGGTGGGATTCTGGCACAATTCCCAATTCATCTATAGTTTCTGAAGTTAGAGAGATGAAAACTTACCGTACATTAGGTGAAAAAGCCAAAAAGGTCCTTGTCAGATTACTTTTTGATTGAAGGAGAGGGGCAATTCTGTCTTTTTACTTCAAATTATTTCCATTCCTTCTCTTTTTTCCTTTTCTGCCAAATATCACTCTATAATATTGTTTCTTTTTCACATGCATGCTAAATATTATTTTTCCATACTTATTTTCATTCCATTTATATTTCAATTTTCATTTTGTTTCCATTAAGGCCTTGTTTGGTATGAGGGAATGGTTGCTGAGGAATGTGAATGGGTTAGGGAGTGGAGCATTCCAAATGTTTGGTGTGCATCAATCCTGATTCCTAGGAATGACCGATTCCATCATATGTGGGAATGAGGATTGCTCTCCTGGAACATGGGAATGACGATTCCTGAGCTAGTTTTTTTTTTTGGTGTGGTCCCTTCTTACTGCTGCCCCTCATTGTGATCACAACCATCGTGACTGACGAAACTTCTCCTTCCCTGCCTCTCTATCACATCAATGGCAATAATGATGGTTTGAGGTAGTCATCACCGGCGGAGACTCCATTGTGCCGCCATCATTAGATCTGCAACTCCCCCTTGTGTAGTTGTCGCTGGAGGAGACCCTGTTGTGCCACCATTGTCAAATCTGCAACTCCCCCTTGTGTAGTCATTGCCGGAGACTGTCATCAGATCTAGCGTAGATCTTTCATGGGTGAATTGTCCATGGCCTCCCATAGATGAATCGTGATGGCTCTTGCTCACTCCAAAATTGTGCAAAACATTCAGCCCCCTCCTGAAATCATAGTCGTCGTCCTCCTCCTGAAGCTCGGCATTCTTCAAAAAAGAAAATGGGAGGTTTGAGTCATTTTCTAATTTTTCTTACCTACTAAACATACATTTAAAACCTATTTTCATTCCCATTTCATAAAAAATTATTATGTGTACCAAATGGGGCCTAAGTCATTTGGAGAAGTTCCAAAAATGATTTTATAATTATTTATATCATTCACTCGTCCCATTACACAAAAGCCCTTTGGGCTTGAAGTGTTGATGAAGCACCAGCCCATCACATCTTTTGCTAAAATTTCAATTTATTTAGAGTAATGACAGTAGCAAAGATCTCAGTTTTAATCATTCCCTGCTGGTTTGGCCTTTTGTGATTCCTTCGTGTTTTTAAGTTACCACTTAATCCTGAATAAATGCAATGTTATTGCTTTATATGGACTTAACCTGGAGTGGATGTATTCTAGTTTATGCTACCATATGCAGTTCACTAGTTCACCTACTTAGGATGTCTAGAAATTATTATATTGGTTTTTGCCCAAAATGGTTCAGGCATGGTGGTAGGGCACTCAAAAAAATGTGTCAATGTTAACTTTTATGTTATCCCTTGTTTCTCTCTTCAGAAAAGGACACAAATAGTTCATCTACTCTTTGATTTCCTCTTCTTTTCCCTTTCCTTCTGTTTGGATGAGGGAAAAATAAGGGAGAGAGAAAAATTCAAGGAGAAAATAAAAAGAAACCTAGACAGGTTCTTGTCTAGGTTTTTTCTTATTTTTCCTCTTAGTATTCTTCTTCCCATTCCAAATAAAGCCTTTGTGTTATATTTGGTTTTTGTGTGAACCGGTTTGCTTCTGTAGCTTGTCTTTTGGAAATGGATACTTTATTCCATTTCTATTTGCGTGATTCTGTCCACTTGCTAAATATTCACATCATTCATTTCAAAATTATTCGCAGGCAAGGATAAATCAAGACAACTGAAGCCATCAAACAGTGCGCAGAACAGGGAAGATTCTTCAAATCAAATCGTGTTGAATGACAATAACCTTAGTATCCAAAGCCCTGTAACTGTAAGTATATGGGGTCAAACTATTTCTTGTTTATTTCGTTTAGTGGTAAGTTCCATTATTGTCTGGTATATTGACTCGCCCCTATATTGTACTCAGGAAATAGCCTACGCTGGAACATGCCAAGAGTTGAGTGAACGGCGGATGAGAGTGATGAACAAACTTGGTCTTGCTGCTCCTCCTGGGTCGCCATTCCTTAATGATTGACGCTTCTATTACTAAGCTTGTGATGATTATGGAGATAGATGAATTGGTGGTGAGAAGACTGATAGATTTAATGTTTTTGTATTGGTATGATTGTATTAAACCTGAGCTAGTTTGAACTTTCACTTCCTTGCTGCTTGTTTTTGAGAGGCATGAGACGAGTTGAGAACAACATCCTGATATTTAAGATACATTTTCTATTTAGTATTTCATTATGTTTTTGTTTAGTTGTTGAAATGAATGTTGTGCTTAGTATGCTAATTTTCTCTCTTTCTTCTATTCCTAATATTTGTTATTCCATCTTCATTTGATCGGGACTGCATTTTGGATAATCTTTAACTGTCCAGCTGATCCATGCTTCAGAAGCAAGTTATGTCGCTATTAAAACTTTGGCTTCGGAACGTTTCGTTTTTGACCCGGTTGCATCAGGCAGGAAGTTTGGAGCCAATGCGCCCCGTTTTCCCTTATCCTCTTGTATCACATCACAGGGTGGAATGACTCCTCATAACCGTTTAGTAGGGATAGAAGGGAAATTTTAATTCAACCTTATATCTTCATGATTATTATGTAATAATTAAAATTATTTTATTCATTTTAGGGTAGCTATAGAATAATCATTTAATATTTTTAAATTTTTTTCCATTCTTTTTTATGTGATGGATCAAACGAGGCATTGTAGAGATAGGGAGGAGAGTGAGATGAGTGGAGGAAGCCTAGGATGCCGCAGGGTCACTGTGAGACACAGGATGAAGAGTGATGAACTCGTGTGGGACTCCTCCGACGGTGATAGAACGAGAACATCCTATGTATGTCCCTGTTTGGACTCAACTGTTGCTCTGCTCATGGGGGAAGAAATTTTCCCCCCTTTAGTTGCCAGAATGTAAATGTTGAGTTTGTTTCTTAGCCATTTGTGACTTATTTAACTTTTTAAGAATATTATGACCTTTTTAAGAGATTCCATGGTGCAACAAGAATCATAATTTTACAATTTTTAATTTTTTAAGAAAATTAAATTACTTCATTGGAGGATGTGGATTATAAGCAGGGGGTGAAAGTGATAGATAAACGAGACGAGACGATTGTCTCTGGGTGAGAGGACCAAAGGAGGTGTTGGCTGTCGTGTTTTCATTCCTTGTTGCTTTTGCCTCTGAAAATGATAGAATCCACCTTACCTGTTTTCAATGAAACATGAGCATCAAATTACTTTTATATTTTTGTTTTATATACAATAAAGTTATCTCCGTTCAATACAGTGCACTTGTATAATTGAGGAAGATGAATACTTTAGTTATCCAACTCCAACCCGCTACACACAATTGAAAATCAACCTGTTACTAATATTAGCACTTGAGTCCCCGCGTCCTCTTACGTCCCGAACGTCTGCAGCGAAATCTCTGCAGGTCTGGAGGAAGGACAAGGCCGACGAGCCATAGAAAGAAGGGCTGAGCCTGAGAGATCAAGGCAAGAAGAAGCAAACTCAACCGTGGATGACGAAGAAGCCACTTCATAAGAGTGGAAGATGATTTTAACTTGAAACAAAATGGACGGCCAGGATTCCTCTTCAGCTTGAACGGTTCAGATCTTCGCTGTTGAGGTTCGGGACGCTTGTTTTTATGCAGTGGGCTGATTAGGGAGTCGAAGAGATTGTAGCACTGGAACGGGCCTTGAAGGCCGGCGTAGAGAGTCGGGCTTTGGTGAGTTCTGGTCTGGGCAGTAGCCAGTATAGTTCTGAGCTATAAACGAGCCCGGTAAACTAGTACCGATCGTACTTCTTTTTTATAGGATTTAATTGCCCCTTCTTGCTGAGGAAGGGAAAAAAAAAAGGCCGACAAAATGAATCTGAATTTTTTTGGGAAATGGATCCTACTATTTTGAGGGGGGAAAATGAGATGACCATTGCTAGCAAGTTCAGTGGAGGAGGTTGTGACTTGTGAGAACGCAGTTGACATGATTTTCATTTCTATGAATATATTATTTACATTTTATTCTAGTCCTGGATCGCGCACCGAACTGTAGCAAATATTAACCGATGATGAAGTAAGAGAAAAATATGAAGAGAGTTTCCCGTTAGGCTGAAATATAAAAAAGCCATGAACAGAGGCAGCAGCTAGAGGTGCATCCGGCGAACAGAGACGACGGAATCATGATCTCGCAGCTCTTCGTCTTGTCACAGCGTGGCGATAACATCGTCTTCCGAGACTGTAAGCTTTTTCTCCCACGTATCCACACTTATCCTTTGCGATCTCATTGTCTATTACAGTTTGTGGATCTGATGATGTAGTTTGATCCAATGTTCTCTCCTAATTATATCACTGTTTCTTATGAACTTATGTCTAGCTTGCTGATCTGAAACGAGATCATTACAAACTCAATCTGAGAGTTTATGCTTTGAGATCGTACTTCAATTATGATCTCATGCTAATCACTTTAACGGAGAAATCGATAAATCGAACGTTGTGTAGCTAAGTTCTTACTATTGACATCTTCACAAGCCAACGCTCCTGCAATCTATGCTGCAAGAGCTCAAGTACTTCGAAATACTCTTTGATTTGTTGTAGCAATTGAAGAGAAGACTTTGCTTGGGGTGAACAATGTGTATTATCTGTAGGGGACAATAGCATATTGTTTACCTTCACATACGATACTACATTGTGCTCTTAGAATTGTTTAGCTATTCTATGTCATCATAATGTTGAATATTTACTATAATTTTATAAAATTTCCTTCATCATTCTACTGATGCTTGGTAAATTGCGAGGGGCATTCTTAAAGTAGACTTAATTTAAAATCTTCTTGTTGATGTTCCCCATTTTACCTTCTTTCTTTTGCAGTCTCTTCACAGTACTTTCTTATGTTGTTATGTGAATTAAGCAGCTCAGGATTTTAGATTTCCTTGTTCATAAAAACTTAATTCAAAGGTATTAAGTTTTGCTGCAGATTAATATAACATATAGCTGTTTCTAATCTGTAAGTGCTTCTGTAAAGGGCAATACTGGTGTTGACAACGTTTTGCTAAGGAAACAATTTGTACTCGAGTTCTATGTGATTATTTACTAAGACCTTTTCCTCATGGTGTACAACTATTTCTGTCATACACTATTGCTATTTGCTACCCAATTCTATTGATTGCAGATCGTGGTGAAGTGCAAAAAGGAAGTGCAGAGATATTTTTCCGCAAAGTAAAATTTTGGAAAGATGATGGGCAAGAGGAAGCACCACCTGTCTTTGTAGGTATTATCTTTCCAAATTAGGTAGCGTAGTGTGTATCTACTATTTTTTTTTTTTGGAAAAATGGATGAGTATGTGGTAATTGTGGTTTACTAATGCTTGCATTATATAGTTTTCCCTGAACTAAATTCTCTCCATACCAGATAAGGTAGTTGATTTCAATGGGACGTTCTCCTCTTTAGATTTCCTGTGCCTTACATAGCATGATAGAAGTACTAAAGTGAAACTTTCAGGATGTTGTAAATTAAAAAAAAAAAAGGAGTGGGGAGGAAGATTCCAGACTATTGGTAAATTAAATGGCCAATCATGCTAATTACTTCCAGGCTTCTTAGATCCATCTACCACTGCCAGTATTTATTTTTTATACTGATTATTTTAAAATTTGTCTAAATTTATTCAAATTATGTCAATTACAACTCTTGGTAAAATATGCTGATCTTTATTTCGTTCTTTTTGTCCTTTTTTCTTTCTGGGATTTTTTTTTTTTTGGGGGGTGGGGGATGGTTGGGGGCGGTGTTCTGCTGATAGAATGTAGATGGAGTAAACTACTTTCACGTGAAGGTCGTTGGGCTATTGTTTGTTGCAACCACAAGGATTAATATATCACCTTGTTTTGTCTTGGAGCTTTTACAAAGGATTGCTCGTGTAATCAAAGATTACCTTGGGGTTCTCAGTGAAGACTCATTGAGAAAGAACTTTGTGCTTGTGTACGAATTGCTTGATGAAGTCATTGTGAGCTTCCTCTCATATCCTTTTTGGCATTATGCTTCTTTCAGCTTGTCCATTGAGGTTTTCTTGTAGTCTAATTTTCCCTTTATCTTGTCTGTCTCCTTAGTTTCGTCTGTATTTTATAACTAATCCCCATGTTTATGTTCAATTTCTTTGCTATTTTATCTTTCTTTCTATATTTGGATAGGTTGTACTACTATTTTGTTCTAAGATTTCTAGTCAATCAGTATTATTTACGAAAAATCTCTCTTAGCATCTTGATGATTTTCTTTGTGCCAGGACTTTGGTTATGTGCAAACAACATCCACTGAAGTGTTGAAATCCTATGTTTTCAATGAGATAATTGTGGTTGATGCTGCACGTCTAGCACCTCTTGGGCCTGCTACAATTTTTACGGTATGATGTTCCATAGTATCATGCACTTGGAAGATGTCTTATTTGTAACTATCATTTGCATATGTGAAATTCCTCAACTTGGTTCTGTGCAGCATGCGACAAAAAGAATGTCAGGGACAGCTGTCACAAAATCTGTTGTGGCAACAGAACCTGCGGGTAGAAGGAGGGAGGAAATCTTTGTTGACATAATTGAGAAAATCAGCATCACTTTTAGCTCCAGTGTGTGTACATTTATAATTGTATATGTAACTCTTGAATGTTTTGATAATACATATTTTTGTATTTCTTCATGTGTCATGAATGTTTCAAATGCCGTCTCTGTATTTCATGGTTGAAGTTTCAAGTTAACAAAAATGCAGAAATGCACAGAAGCTGTGCTGATAATTTTCACGATGTTAACATGATAAAAATATATAAATTATGAACCTGGATCTCCGAGATCATATCCCAGTCCTGAGTTAGTACTTAAATTTTATTTGAACTAGGTATAGAGCCATCAAATTATATAAAAAGATCATATTTATGGAATGTGTACTTTGTTATTGTAGAGTGGAAGGGCTTAGATCCGATAATTTAGTATTCTGCAATTTCTGATGCACTTACCAAGTAACGTTTTAGGACTCTAGTTCCACAATTATCTTTTTTTCGGTGAATCTAGTTCCACAATTATTTTTTTATTGTATTTCAACTAATGTCAATGCATGCTCTCTAGGTGTGCTATAAGTTCCGTTGCTTTTATTTATTTATTGGTTTTTCTATTTGTTACCGCTGAAATGTGCATAAAACCATGTCCAGTAGCTAGAGATCTCCCAGATTAGTTCTTGGTTGACAAGTTGTTGAAGTATAACATAATGAATCTTTTGTGATGCACCACAGTATGCAAGCCAACTTTTTCTCTTTTGTATTGTCAAGTATTTCACTTGTGTGTTTTACTAATCAGTCTTAACGCAGTTTATATATTTAAACAGGGATATATGCTGACTTGTGAGATTGATGGCACCATACAAATGAAGAGCTATCTTTCTGGAAATCCTGAAATTCACTTAGCTCTTAATGACGACCTTGCCTTAGGAAGAGGCCAGGGACCAACCTATGGTAACTTTTTTCTTTATCATGGTTTTGTATTTCCTATTTTTTTCTTGGCCTCTGCAATGGAACCGAGCATTCAATTTTAGGTTTTCTTCCTTTTTCTTTACTTGTGCAGACTGTTGTTTTTAGGTTATGAAATGATGAAACATTATGTTGTTTTTATAGCTTTTGAGCAACACTTGATATTTTTTCAGATATAAATGCAGTGATCATTGATTTTGTATATTTGTGATTGAAGCTTTTTCGTAGAACTCTATCTTTTACTAAAATTTGGAGGCACTGTGTTGATTCTTATTGCTTCATCTGTTTATATCATGCCATTGTTGCTGTTCCTTTGATATTTTCAATGAATTCAATGGAACCTATTGTTTTTGTCAGTGTTTAACAATTCATATATTGCTTTGATTAGTAATTTAAACTGTTTCAGAGCAGGTTATATTAGGTCAACTGGTTCTGCAGCAGTGATATTGGATGACTGTAATTTCCATGAATCTGTTCGTCTTGATAATTTTGATATGGACAAAACTCTGACTCTGGTATGTGCAAAAGTGTAGTCTTGAGGAATAGTTTTCAAAATATAAACAAACTTTGCTGGTTTGCTTACTTTTAATTTTTAATGTAATAATTTTCTTACACTTCATATCTTAGATACCACCAGATGGCGAATTTCCTGTCATGAACTACCGTATGACCCAAGAGTTTAGGCCTCCTTTTCGTATCAATACTTTGATCGAGGAAGCAGGGACCCTTAAGGTGATGCCTATTTTTTGTCATTACTTTCTTATTTAGCTTTGGCTTTTGGTCGACTTTCCTTTACACATTTGTATTTCTTGTGATATAATAGACACTGTAACAATGCAAAGTCTGGTAAGTGATACTGCTTTGTCATAATTTTATGTCTCCTCCTTTAACTTTTTTGTTCCAATGTAACATTCTCAAGCTGTGTTATAAACAAAGTTGTAAAGGAAAATTGCACTGTATTTTGGGGAAAAAATTATACTAAATTGTGAAGACATTCTAGTTTTCCATTACTAAAAGTATCTACAAGCTACTTATTTAAGGCATTCTATTTCAAATCTTAAGATCCTTCTCTTTCAAGCCACATACTGACACTTTTGAAGTGTTATTTGCAGGCTGAGGTTATTCTTAAAATATATGCTGAATTTGCCTCAAGCGTAACAGCCAATACTATAAAAGCGCAGATGCCACTACCAGTGTATACCACCAGGTGTGATTCTTTCCTCTGAATATTACTGAATGAATATACTGAAACATCTTCAGCCGTGTTTTGTCATTAATTAAAGTCCTTGCAGAAATATTTGGTGTTATAAGTTATTCAAAGGTCCAAAAGAAACTTGATTAAGGGATTATGAAAGAAAATGAATTCAGATGGAAATATTCATATATTTTAATTAACTAGAAGATGCAAGAAACCTTTTTTTCCCTCAACTTGAATTGATCCCTGCAGGGCTATTCAGTGTTAATGAAATGTGTATTAATGGATTGTTCATTTTTGTTGTGTGGTCAATTTGTGTGATTATTTGCATGCTCATGTAATTCATGGCATTTATCATCTGAAGGCTGAACATGTGTTTTTTAAGGAAAGAGTTCAAGGGACCATTATAACAAATCAATGTTGAAGGAATTTCTGACGTTACATGACATCATATGCTAGACCAACTTGAAAGAATGTGAACCTAGTAGATTGGGGACACTTTCTGTAACCATAGCAGATTAGTATATCACACTAATTGCTTGTTTCGGACTATGGTTAAATTAAAAGACAACGACCTGAGATATGTTCATAATTACTGCTATTATAGTCACTGATCTGAGCTGTTTTCTGAAATTGTCTCAGAGTTAGTTTTGAGCTGGAATCTGGAGCTTTTGGTCAAACAACTGATTTTAAAGAAGCAAATAAGAGACTAGAATGGAGCTTAAAGAAGGTAATGCTTCTTGTCAAGTTTCTCTGGCTCTTTTTTGTTATTGATTGTCTCATCATTGCTCTAATTTTAACCATGTAGTTCTGGTCATTTATCTCTGCTTGAGAAAGGGGTTACTTATAAGTGCATTGAAACAGATTATTGGTGGATCTGAGCATACTCTACGTGCAAAGCTAACATTTTCTCAGGAATCACATGGTATTTATCATTATAGTTGGCACAGAAATGATAATTTGTTGTTTCTTAGGTTGAATGATTAATATATCCTCATGTTTATGCAAATTTCTCTCAACAGGGAATATAACTAAAGAATCTGGACCTGTCAGCATGACATTTACCATCCCAATGTATAATGCATCACGTCTTAAGGTAAACAGATCACGTCAACTTGCTGATTGCCTTGAGTTTATTCTTTGGTCAAAATCTTCTCCTCTATCAGACGTTATTGTAGATCAAATTGATGGTGGTCATACTAAGACCAACGTAAAACTTACTTACTGAACAATAATCTCTTAATTTTTTGTGGCTTTTTGGCAGTTTTTTTTGTTCTGTTTCTTTCCCTACGGTTTCTATTTGCTGTGTTTGAACATTGCACATTTGATCAGGCCAGTTGTTCCCCAAGATGGAATAAAATCCTTAATGAGAATGACATTTGCTGCATGGCCTAGTAGCTTTACAACGACAAGATATTGAGGAACGCCCGCTTCTCAATCAGGTTATATACCCTATAAAATACGGAGAGAGAAGAAAAGAAAATCCTTGAGTACAATATAGTGAGTCTAACCTACATAAAGCTCTTTATTCATGGGAGAGGGAACAAGTCATTAAAGACTAATGATTATAGAATAATATCCTATTCATTACCTAATCATAACCTACCAATTATAGAATATAACACTTGTTACATATGCTACTTTACACTCAGCCTACTTACATGCCGACAGGCACTAGACACGGACCATATTCTAAAATGACTTCTTCCTGCTGAGCTATGAATGCTGCTAATGCTTTTACCTTAGCAATGAAATTCCTGCTGGAACTCACCTTTCATGAACTTCATTTTTTTAAGATACTGTGATGCCAAATGTTCTGCTGATCTGTGTGTTCATTTGAAGATGCTGAGTGCTTAATACTTTTCTTTAACGCAGGTAAAATACTTGCAAATAGCGAATAAGTCTGGAACTCATGAACCATATCGATGGGTGAGATATGTTACACAGGCAAATTCTTATGTTGCTCGTGTATGATGCTTGCAGTTGAGTGGCCTGTTCTTTCCTAATGCTTTCTTTTGTTTGTTTTTCATCATTTATTTTTATTCTTTATTTGTAAATTACATTATAGGTCTAATATAGACAGAAGTTGTATGCTTGATTATTAAACATACCAGCTACAGCGACACATTGTCATGAACTCCATTCTTTTTGGTTCCCCACTTACCATATTTTGATCACTCACTCATGCAGAAGTTCATGAGAACACATGCACACTGAGATCTACAATACAATTAAGACTTTTTCATCATAGCACACGATTTATGTCCTAGTTGTGTATTGAAGAAGAGGGAGACGGCAGGAGCTTGGATGAACAAGACGGAGGAATAATTAGCTGGCGTTCTGGGGATAGACAACATTACCACACTGATCTCAATCAAAGCGGCAAAGGGTGGTGGTAGAGTGAATATAATAAGGTTAACCTAAAATTTTGCTGACTTTTGGGTAAGACCATTTTGCAACTTTCAATTTAGATGATTGCTGATGTTAACCTGGAATGCTGACCTGCGTTCGCTTTACTATTAATTTTGCACGGGGAGTACTAGTAATGGCAAACCAATAATTTGCTTTCGTGGGCTGAGCTCATAAAAGGGATTAGGTCATTAGAAGAAAAAAGGTAGAAAATTTTTTTTAGCTCGTAACTTCTCTATGAGGTGGGGGAAAGCTAAGGTTCTGTATACCAGCTGTTTTCAAAATAATTTTTTAATTTTTGAAAATAAAAAAAAATTATTTGGTAAATCTGTTTTTGATAAAATATTTTGGAAAACAGAAAAATGAAAAAATATAAAACTCAGAACATCTTAAAGTTTTGTAGTTTTTATTCTGAAAAATACAAGAAAAAATGAAAAATACTCATATCATTAATGGTAAAATTATAAATTTTTAATAATTTATTTAACATTTACTAGTTATAATTTTAAGAATAATTATTCAAGTAAATTTTTTTATTTTCTTGTTTCCAAAACTTATTTTCAGCCCTTAAGGTTTCATATAGTTTGCATGTGCATGCAAAATTATAATGCATATGCACAAAGAACTCTCGAAGCCGAAAACACAGTTGTTATACACGTAGTGACAGTGACATGAATTGCAAGAGATTCTTGTTTTCCCCCCTCTTTTTAGTCTGTGAAGATTCTTACATCAGGTGGAACCTATCACAAACACGAATAATTCGGATGTGAAAGTGGCTCACTTGCTCAATAGAGACGAAAACTAAAGCCCCCTCCTTTCCTTTTTCTTTTCCTCATGGGGGCTTATCCGAGGCTTTTCAAATCCATCCACCTTTTTTTAAAAAAAAAAAATCCATGATTTCTGTGAATGAGGCCTCGTCTATTTCGTAATTAGCTTTACTGACAGTTGATCTTAGCCAAAAGGCCGAGAAAGGTATTTGAGTAATTAGCTTTACTAAAATACAAGCTGCTTACATTTTCTTTCCTTTTTTTCTTTTCACCTTTTAGGAAGAGTTGGCACCTGGTGGCGGCAATTACAGGACAAAGCCCTGGCATGTAGGATGCCTAATATGAACACTAACTACAGTGACTTTTGTGCATTTGTGAACCAAGGCTGAAATAAATTGTATTATTCACTGATTGTGAACAACATCATTTTTTATATTTTTTATTTTCATTTTAGTGATATTGAAATTGATTTAGTGTTTATATTCTGCCAAAGAATCTATTCTCCGTCAAAGTTAGATTCACAGGATCACACCTTCACCACCTGATATCCGATTTACACTTTCATGTCCAAACCGCTTTCCAGCGTAAGTTTCTGGAAAGAACATTTCCATTTCTAGCGGCCCAATCAGCAAGCATGCTTTCCCTAAATTATGTTACATACTGTGTTTACCAAAATAAATTAATAAATTATATTACATAGTCTAATTTTGGGGTTAAGTGCTACCTAATCCTTCCCGCGTATTCACTGTTCAATTTTTTCTCCCATTCATGCCGCATTAATATATTAGACAATTATTTGTATATGAATGAGCAGATTTATCTATAGCAAAACAAATTTGCCATGCGATATCTATCATCAATTATTTAAGGGAGAATTCATTTATATTTATTTAGAACAGCAGATTGTAATTATGTGCATAGCAAGGATTAACTCTATATAACTATAAAAATGTTGCTGTGCATAAATGAAAATATAATTTTTAAATAATGTATAACAATCGTTATTTGCTTTATTCTTTTGAAGTTTTTTTCTTGGCCAAAATTGTTCTTTTGCAGTTGGCTTCAACCTTTCAGTTAATAATATTTCCTCCTGTAAATAATTCTCTTTTAGAAATATGTCTACATTACACAATTATTTTCTTTATATTATAACAAATATAAATAAATTTTCCTAAAACTAAAATATGAACAAAATTAAAATTATATATATTTTAAAAATATATAACTAACTAAAAATTATGTTTGAACTCTTATTTTAACATTATTTACAGTGTTGTAAGTCACATATTCAATTAATTTTAAACTTAAAAAATTAATATTTTTATACATTAAATATAAAATAAATACAATAGTATACTGTATATGGGTCAAAACAGTCATAGTCATAATATAGTGGCTGTCAATGTAATTTGTCTTTTAATTTTAGAAAAAGGTAACTAATTCGTCAAAATAAAAAAATGGTGTGATTTGTACATTTTTTAAAAGAAAACAATAATTTATCATTTTTTTTCTTTTACTCCCCTCTTATGAATAAAAATCATCATTGCGTGCGCATTTAATCAAAGGATAACTGCTGTCTGATTCAAAGCTCTCTCACGCTTAGCCCAAGGCATAATACTATTTGAAACAGGCCGAAAAGAATTCGAATGAGGACTGATGATTCTACTTATCGAATCTTTCCAATTTTGGGGTTCGTATTGGGTAACCAATCTCAATATTTTCAAGGTTCTACAAAAGCTTTTATTGAAGTGAAGATACTGGTATTAGTGCGCATTGTCTTCCTTTATTATTGCTAGCTTTATCATGGTTGTCAATACATGAAAGAGTTCGTCGTCTTTCTACTCTCTCTCTCTCACTCTCACACAGTACTTTAATAATTTATTTATCTCGTTCTGATTTTTTTTATCTAATTATTTCTTTTCACAAATTAAATTTACTTTAAAATGTCTTATCTAATAGTACAGGCCTATACGGCAGCATCTTTAAGTGGAAGTGTGTTATTCAACAAGAAATTGACCAGGGATTTTGTTCATTCAGTTTAACAATGATTTCCAATGGTCATGGCGCGGACTTTTCAAGGGAGGTGAGTAAGTAGATACTATTACTACTACTATTATTATTATTATTATTACTACTCTACTATTTGATAAGATACTTGAATAAAATAAATTACTTCCTCTAATTCTAAATATAAGATATTTTATCTTGATCTTAAACATAAGATATATTTTAAAATGTAATATATTATTTATTATGTATTTTTTTAAAAAATGTCTTTATTTAAATCATTACAAAAAGATAAAAAAAATTGATTAAATAAGGATAATTTTAAAAAAATACTTTAATTTTTATAAAAATCAAGATAATTAAATAACTTTAACTCTTATATTTAATCTACATAATTTGATTAAAATAGTCTTATATTAAAAATTAAAAGGAGTATAAATTTCATAACTAATTGCCTGATCATATCATTCCTCATCATAGGAGTTTACATTCACAAATTTCACAAAATTTATCATTATATGCCCCGTGGTTGTAATGGACGGAAATCATAAAAGCATTATATATGGTGTCTAATCTACTATCTTTTTTTTTTTTTCATGTAGTATCATTTAAGATTTTAACACACAAATCAAGAAATATAATTAATACATTATAATTTTTTTTAAATTTTCTAATATACTCTTCAATAAATGAGTATGTAAAAAAAATAATTAATATTATATTTGACTTTTGAAAAATTAAATAAGAGTATAATTGAAAAATTAATAATTAATGTTGTATTGAAATTTGAAAATAATAGATAAATAGAAAAAAACTTAAAAAGTAACAATTAAAAAAATAGAGGGAGTATTCAGTATGGTGAAAGACTTGGGAAGACCATCCACCCAAAAACTAATGTGGCTGATAAAAAGAATAAATACGATAAATGTAAGAAAAAAAAAGAGATTATTTGATTATATTGATTTGCATAAATCCCATTTTTCGCGCACTACAAAGAAGTCATGTGCACCTAAAAGATTTGCTGATTGGTGTTAAGTAATGACACATTTGCATCAAATGGTGGTTGATCACGTTTTGAGTTCTGTTGAATCTAATCCCATCCCAATGTACTGGCATCCACTACAAAGAAGTGGTGCATAACTAGGGGTAAAAATGGGAGCTGAAATGGGTATTCATCTCTCCGTTGATACGTGGCGCGCGCACTTCCCATTGATTTGAAATTATAAGTAGGGGGCGTCCTTTTACTTTTGCCCCCTAAACTAAAATACCTAACAAATTTCTTATTATAAATTATTTTTAAGGGACGACTGAATTAACCATATCCATTATTAATATTTAAATAAAAATATAATTGAATAAAAGCTGCTTTTATTATAGTATAATGATAATGATGAGTATATTTTTTTTGGCCAAAATAATTTTAATCTATATATGTTAAGAAAATTAATTAAAAATAATTAAATTTTTTTAATTTTATAAAATTTATCACAATTTTTTAATATTATTCTAATTAAATTATAGTATTTTTTAATTATATTTTTCTTATACTTTCCTCATTATAATTATCTAATGAGGGATAAATATAAAAAATAAATATTTAATATCTACTAAGTGATTTATATTTTACATACTCCAATTTCTTTAGAATATGATTAATAATAAAAAATATAAGGAGTAAGTACTACTTCCTTTAGTTTCTAAAAGTTATCATTAAAATTTTTTAGATTTTTTACGATATTTATTACTTTGAAATTCTAATAAAACCTTCATTGCTTATTTTACCCATCTGTTTTAAAATAATTATTACTTTAAGGTTATATAAAAAAATTAATAAATAGTCTAAAATTTAACAAAGTTCAGTTATATTTTACTATAATGCTTTTATTGATTATATATAGTAGTCCTTACTATTTTTCTCCTCCTTCATTATTATTGAAAGATAAATTTATTTAAATATAACTAATACACAGTTAAAAATTATCAAGTAACAATTATTTTGAAATTAAAAAATAACCCAAAATGATAATTGATTTGAAATGAATAGAATACTATTTTATCTTTCATTAATATCAAATAAATTATTTAAAAAAATATTTAAATTCAAATTATTTTAATAAAATACTATTAAATTTTATAATATTTTAAATTATTTAATAATTTTCTTAGACTATATAAAAAATCTTAAAATAATAATAAATTTTACTAGCCGGATGAAATATTTGTTATTTTTTCCCCTTTCCCTCTTGCCCAATCAAACATTTCATTCCTACTATAAACAAAACAAAAAATCCAGTCTTATCGAACAAAACAGCAAACCACCTAACAACAAACAAAACCAAAATTATCTGTAACAAGTCTTGAAAATCAGAAACACGAACAAAACTAAAACAGACAAATTACCCGGGCGCCGCCAACTCAGCCAATGCTTTTGCTTTCCTTCATATATATGGACTTGTCACCTTGAAAGGAATCCTAAGAGAAATGTGCCAGAGGCGATGGCGACGTCGTCCCTGCCTCCATCCCATTTTTATATATAATTAAAGACTGACTTGATACAATTCTCGGTAAGAAGCCTCCGAGAAGTTTAAATAATTTTTTAAATAAATATATGATATTTTAATTTTAAAAACAAAAATATCCTATTTATTCAAAAAATTAATTAAAAAATTTAAGATCCTTTTAATAATATATAATAAAATGTTCGGGAAATAGAACTTTCTTAGATTTCGTTCAAAAAATTCTACTTCCTAAGTTAATTTCAACTTCTCAACAAATTTTTAATTTTTTTAATTAAGTAATATCAATTATTTCACTTCCCAGGAAGTTAAACTTCCTGCAAAGCTTAACTTTTATTCTGCACTTCTTCTATATCAAGGGAAACTTTGAAAAATTCTAAATATCTTAATTTAAATATTATTTTATATTATAAATAAAGTATTAATTTTTTTTATTATTTTATTTTTGATTAAAAGTAATGATAGATGGAGCACAAGGGATCTTTTAATATTTAAGTCAAAGATATTTTAATGATATTATAAAAAAGATATTTTAATAAAAATATAATTAAATTTTACTGTAATCCAAATTACTAATAATTTTATTGGTTTGTTCTATCCCATTTTATATGTTGTTTTAGAAAATTTTAAATGTTCCATATTATTTGTCATTTTAGAAAACCAATAAAGAAATAATTATTTTTTTCAATTATATTTTTAAATATTTAATAGTATATTATTTCAAGAAATCAATAGTATAAATAATAAATGAGTATTAATTAAGGACAATTTAATAAAATTATATCATTTATTAGGTTATTTATTATTTTTTTAATTTTTGTATCAAAACCTTAAAATATAAATAAAATAGAAGGAAGGGAGTAAATTGAGATGGAAGAAGTATATGTAAACCCAAGCATTGGACGACATTTCCTTTATGGTCATCGACCATCTAACCTGCAGCTTTATCTTATTTTTATTTTTGTAAGGAGAAATAATAGTTCGACAAGGATTCAAGAAAGTATTGAAGGATCATCGTACGCCTCCATTCAAAGCCATATCTGCATCCCTCTTATGCACAGCTCCACACAAGTAGTTTCAAAACAAATTTTCTTACCAGAAAATTGATTTAATTAGTTATGCCACAAGCTTCTTAATTTCATGGCAAAGAGACTCTGCCATCAAAGTTGAATCCACTTTACCATAGCCATTGCTTATTTGGTTTGCCTTTTGCCAAATCAAACTATGGTTTCTAACCATCATTTTCCTGAAAGTTATCCAAACAAATTTGTGGTTAACTTCTCTACTTTTATCCAAACTTCATTTTTATAAATTGTGGTTATTCTAAACGACATTTTACAAAAAGACAAATTAAACGGACACTCAATAGCACAGTCTACCATCCCTGCATACAACTCCAATATGCCTTCTACATTGATCTTCACCTGGCATGGTCACAAAACAACTAACTGGAGAAAAGTTTTCTTCAACAAACAATTTTCTCTCTAAACCTTATTAGATTTATTAACGGTTTAAATTAAACATTAATTTTTATATCAAACATAGCGCCATTTTGGAAATGCCATATTAATTTTCAATTCTTTAAATTAAAAAAAGTTAATATTTGATGCTAAAGAAAATCAATATGATACGCAAAAATAAAATTATTTGTCATTGTTGACCTTTTATTCATTTACTGAACCATGTTATTGATGTGAACAAGGTAGAAGAACCCTAGAGAGATAATATGAGAGATAAAGTAGAAGAGTATAAGGGGGAAAAAAAGAAATAAATATAAATATATCAAAATTAATAATAAAAATTTGAATACAAATGAGCAATGAGATCGGTTCTTATTTATAGAGGTGAAATTCTAATTCTATTAAAGTTTCCTAAAATAAGATATCTTTTTTTTAAATTATCTTAAATTTAAATAAAATATAAATCATAATTCAAATAATTAAATCCTTTGAATAAATAAAAGATAAAATCTAAATTTTAAAAAATTTAAAATAATCTAAATTGAATCTAAATATCATAATAAAATAATTTTATTTAAGATTATAATAATAAAGATAAATTATTATAATTATTTAGAATTATTCATTAGGATTAAACTTATATACTTTTCATACTATTATTTAATTAAAATTTAACATATAAACCTTTTAATTTTTTTAAATTTAAGAAATTAACACTTTTAATATATAATTAATTATTAAATCTACAATATATTAAAAAATAATCTACATGAAAACTTTTAATTAAAAAATAACACAAAAAACATGTAAAGAAAAATATATAAGTATTTTTCTATATGTTATTATCTTACAAAACCTTTTTTTTTAATTTAAATATCTTTTTGCATCTGGACAAGTACACTTCTAAATTTGGTTTTAAAAACCAATCATACTAAATCCCATTATCATCCTTAAATATTAATTCTTATAAATTCACTAATAATTGGGTCAAACTTCCAAAGTTCATAGGCGGTGTGGTACGCTTAGCTGGGTTGAATGACGCAAGGGAAGTATTTAACTAAACCGATATTCTGTTCATATATCGTTCCACATCCATGTCTAGTTCAATTCAACCCTGCCACTTTCTCTCCTCATAAGTTCAAGAACCACGTCCCCTTTCTGTAAAATAAACAATTCCAAGCTCCATCAATATATACCAATACTCTTCAGAGCCGAAAGAACTATTTCGAGGGATTCAGAAGTCGAGAGCATGGACTTGAAAGGTGACTGTTCATTTATTGTCTCCCAGACGCAGGTGTCCAGCTCCGGAGCCACCGTAGAGGTGGCCAAGAAACCCAAGGGCCGTCCTAAAGGCTCCAAGAACAGGCCCAAGGCCGGTCCTCCCCTACCCCGCCACGACCTCATGGCTCCTTACGTTCTCGAAGTCCCTCACGGCAACGACGTCGTCCAAGCTATTTCCCAGTTTAGCCTTCGCAAGAACACAGGCCTCTGCGTCCTTACCGCTTCCGGCACCGTCCTTAACGCCTCTCTCTGTCTCTCCTCCGCTGCTTCCGCTTCAGAGGTACCTTGTCCCGGCCAATACCTCATCCTCTCCATGTCCGCCGCATTCGGCCCCCACCAATGCCCCACAGCTAGTTACGCCCCCAAACCCCTCACCGTCAGCCTCGCCGCCCCAAATGGCCACATAATCGGAGGATTCGTCTTCGGCTGTTTGGTTTCAGTGGGCCCGGTATACGTGATAGCCACTTCATTCAACAGCCCATCCTATCATAAACTGGCCTGTGTAGATGAAGAGAGCGTGCGAGACACGGTTGCCGGAGAAGGAGAAAGTGGGCACGCGCCGTCTTCTCTGTCTGGTGGGATTCCTATGTATAGTGATAGCCTAACTCCCTTTCATGGGCTTTGGGCTTCGCTGGTTAGACCATCCCAACGCGCACCGTCGACGCCCCCTCAATATTTTTAACTATGTACGTCTGCTTGTTTTGGGTAAAAACTGGGACGTATTTTTTTTCTTCTTTGGGTTGGTTGATTTTTAATTTGCTATTAGTTAAAGTTTATTGCCTCTATGGTTTTTATCAGGAACACCAATTTAGTAACTGTGTCTAACTTGTATGAATTTTTGAGGAAGTCAACAGATAAATTTCCTAGCTAGTATGGCCTTATAGGATTGTGTCTGTCATGGTATGGATGCCTTTAATATATGCTTTGCAGAATTGCACTGATAGTACACTCACATAAAGGAAGGAAAGTAGGTATGGTATTTGCATTTCTTTTAAGCTCTATTTTTTTTTCTTTGTTTAAGTGCTATTTACTTGTTATGGTGGGAGCATATATGCTTCTGCTGTCACTGCTATGAATAATGGATGAGGTCATGTTTGAGGCTTCGCTTTCTTAATTGGGAAAAAGTGGGAGAAGGTGGCTAGAGCTGTGCTTGGCAGTTTCTTTAATTTTCAGCAGTTGTTTCCTTGGCGCGTTGCTTTATCCCATGAGTTCTTGAAAGCTCCCAAGAAATCCCCCACCTTTATTTGTCCCTCTTACTTTATATCTCATCGCTGCACTTTGTTTTCTCTCTTCCTCATTTTCTTCTTGGTTTCCTTTCAATATAAAAATACTTACTTTATATCTTAAACTTGTGCAGGGAATGGCTCCCGTCAGTCCTATATTACAAGATAATGAAAAAAGTTTTATATATATTAAAAAATATTTATTATATTTTTATATTTTTAAAAAAATCTAAAATTTTTAATTTTATCCTTATTAATTTCACTTCATTTATTAAATATAACACCTATTATAATACAAATAATATATAAAAATAATAAATTATTATATGTTATCCTATATTATAAAATAAAAAAATCTCATTATTTTGTAACATGAGACGGAGGAGTAGCTTATTATTATTAAGTTAAGAAGCCAATATATGTCCAGAACTTCCAATTGAACAATTGCCATTCTTCGTGCCTTGTGCATTGTCTACTTTTTGCAAGCAGGGGAATCTTGAAAATTGCAAAGCTTGTACTAACGGATGTTAGGGTTTGAGACAGTATAAAAGCAGAAGATGTATGTGGGAGAGCTTCAACATATGAGGTTCGAATTAGTTTTAAGTAACAACGGGATATCAAACGGCTAAAAACATTGCAAAGCTTATAAAGTTTGTTAAACCAAAAAGAAATAATAAAAAATGAATACAAAAATAATAGTAATTAATTTTATACATGTAAAATCTCACTTTTTTGTATAATTCTCTCTTTTTTAAAGACATTTTAGATGTTTCACTATTTTAACTTCTAAAATCGTAATTTATGGTAGATGTTAATAAATTAATAATGACAACTGATTTTTGAATTAAAATTTGTTCTCCTGTTTGTGACATCGAATTTTAAGTGTGATGTATGTAGTCTTTAAATTAATTAATTTGTTTTATGGGATATATAACTTGAAAACAGAGTTTATCCTGTATACGAGGCATTTAATCAGCATTAGATTGTTCCATCCGAAATCAATGTAGGAGTATATTTATAGGTAGGGTTAGCAGAATCATTGCCAAGAGCTAATGAATGTGGGTAACAAATATTTACACATAATAATTCACTACAAGATTTTTTAATTTGCCTCGGCCGACCTGCAATTTTAACCTTAAATCAATCTGTTTAAAATTTTGAACGATCGCAAAAAGGAGAGCCAAAAAATTGCAGTTAGCAAATTTTTATTTTAATGAATAGTATTACTAGTACATATCGCAACTAGCTAGCTACAAAACCTAGCCGCGGTTTTCAACAAAAATGTGACTAATAAGCAATGTTAAGAAAACCGGATGGATAAGGTAGTGGTTCAAATGTTCAATGATTGGAACAAAGTCAAATCAATTATAATTAATATGTATTATAAAGATTAAAACGATGTAAATGAATAAAAAAAAAGGAAAAATTGAGGAAAAATTAGATGAGAAAAATGATATAAATCTTTATTATTAAACACTTTTAAAAGTCATATTAAAGTTAAATTAAAATGATAAATTTTAAAATTAAAATATAGATAAATAATAGACATAACAAAGATTAGAATGATGTTATCACATAAGGAAAAAAATTTAAGAGATGAACACAAAAAATTAGCAAAATTTGAAGGAAAAAGAAAAAAATTAGAAAGGGGAAAGTTTATGAAGATTTGTTATTAAGTACTTTTAAGAGTCATATTAAAGTTAAATTAAAATAATTAAAATTCAAATTAAAATATAGTTAAATAATAGATATTATAAATATTAGAATAATGTTATTATATAGAGAAAAAAATTCAAGAAATAAAAAAAAAGTTAGTAAATATTGAATAAAATAAAAAAAAAATAAAAACCATTTGACACTTGAAAGTCCCATATTGCTCAAGTTTTAATAAAGTGGGTGTGTTAAGGCCCATATAAAAATAGTTTTCTTGGTTATGTTAGAAGCAATATATTGGGTATCCTTGAGATATCTTAATGGGTTTAGAAATTTTTTTTTTAGGTCCAAGGTTGTAATTTTTTTAAGTAAAAAAAAAATTGGAACCGGACTGGTTTTCATTGGGTTGATCGATTTTTTACCGGTTTTCCTGGTCGTTGACTGGTTCTTAGGAGGGACTAGTTTTGGGAGAGTTCCGGACCGGACCAGTTCGACTAGTTGAACCAGGTCCAGTCTGGTTTTTAGTATTATGTTAATAAGCAAACTTTTTTTATTTTAATGAATTTTTCACATTTCCTTAAAAGAGTATGAAAAAGGCTTTAAGAGAACAAAAGAAAAGGATAGCCATAAGCTTTACTTTTATAAAATTGATGCAAACACAATGAGTCAATATTCAAGGCATCTATATGTGCAGTGAAAATGAAGGACTTAAGTAGAAAACAAGTTGAAAATCAAAGCATTAAGACATTTGAAGTCTTGCAACAAGATCATTAACTTCGGACACCATCGGTGTTAATCACTCTTCGGATAAATCAATCTTGTATTTTGAAAAAGAACACAAGAAAAACAAACAAGCTTACTCGTATGGAGATTTAGTATATTTCACTCAAATCACAAGCTCACTTGTATGGAAATTCAATATATTTCACTAAATCTAAATTGAAACATTACTATGAGAGGTATTTATAGATTTGACTAGAATAATTAAAAAGGAAACTACTTCTTATCTTAGAAAATACCCTTCTAGAACACGTTAACTTGCTTAGCAAGGTAAAGTGCTCCAAAACACACTAGATTGAATGGAAGAAAAATGGGAAAACGTCACTTTTATTGTGCATAAGAGAAAGTGATGATTTTCCTCAACTAGAAAAACATTCCTAAATTATGCTAGAACTTACTAGAGTGGATTCTACTTGCAAGTTAAAAAAGATCATTCAAGATTACAACTTGCAAGCCAAGATATAATGTTCTAGATGATATCTCATAAATTTGAAAGCAATCATCTAGAGGAAATCCATATATATTGCTCCATTTTATTAGACAACTCTAGAAAGCCTACTTAAAATATAAAAAATGCATAACACGCATCACACACTAAAAATTTATCTAAATTATGAGCTACTACTTAGTATTGAAGTAGTCATAATGGACCTATGACTTAAAACAATGCTTTGAATCCATGAAATAGAAATTGGAACCTAACAAAATAGACATTTAAGACACCTAAATATTGGACTTTATTAGATAAACAAAAATTCTAGCATAAAAATACAAATAATTAAACAAAGACACAAAAGACTCCAATTAACATAATTTTAGACCGTTTGTCAACTTAGGCTTCAAGTAATCTCTTCAATCCACATCTTGTAGCATGTAGGATACTTGGGCCTTCTCAATTTAGGCTTGAAAAATGTGCATAAGCCTCTTGGAATATGGTAGGACGTGCTCATGCATCTTGGGCCATGAAAGGATGTGCTCACGCTTGATCCTGAGCTTGATCTTATAGAAAACGCCTCCTTCAGAGCACAAAAAGTCTCTTCAATGAATTAGAACATTAATTGCTTTCCAATTATTTGCAAGGGACCACATGGGCGATTAATAATCTCTTGAAAGTCTCCTGATCTCCATCAAGAATATTCCCACAAAATATATATATATATATATATGAAAATTACAGTGTAAAAATTGAGCTCATTCCTTTAATACCTCCCCATCTGCTGAATTGTGACAAGTTCGTTCTAGTTCTCATGCATAATAATAAGAAGAAGAAGAAGAAGATAGATGTCTCGAAAATTATGTACTAATTAGATATAAGTATATTTTGTGGTCAATAACTGTTGAAAATGATTCAAAATTTTTATCCACACTAACCATCAATAATACTTTTTTCACAATATTTTTTTCAACACTTATTGACGGTTAAATAAGTGTTGATAAAACAAAATTTAGCAGCCAAAGATGCATATTTTAACATTTTTGGCCCTAAAAAATACGTCTTTTTCTAGCAGTAATTAATTAATAACTATGGTTGAATTAAAAACTTTATATGTGCATGTCAAAATGTCGAAGTTCCAACTGCACAAGGGTAAAAAGGGAGACAAAGCGACAAGAAAAGCTTGTTTTGAATGTGGTTGATGGATGTACCCAATATGCAATGTTCCAATTATAGGTTTCGTGAATGGACAATGAAGTCTCCATTCATGTTAATTATGCCTTTAACCCTTTTTTGTGCCCGTCTCTGTTAGTCGTGTACTCTTTTAATTCAAAATATATGTTCTATTTAATTAATTTTATGGGAACTAAAAAACATTAGTTTTATTCATTAAATTTGTTAAAAAAATATAATATTTTTTAATTATATCCTTATTTAATGTATTACATTTAAAATTTATTATTTTATTTATATTTAATTGTAGATAGTAACAAAATAAAAAAATATTTAATATCTTAAAAAATACCAAATAAGACTTATATTTTGAGTTAAAAAAATTTTTAAAACAAAATTTATATTTTAGACCGAAGATAGTATGCTTGTAAGTCTCTTAACTACCGCATCTAGTGGTTTCAAGACTTTGAGGTAATAATAAAGGTGGCAAATTAATCATTCACTAATTTAAGTTTAAATTTAAATTAATTAAATAAATTCATGTTAATATCACTTTACGGTTAATATGCTTTACAACACTGTATATACAGTAAGCAAATTAGAGCCGCAAGTAAATGCTAAGAAAAGAAAAGGGGAAATGACACTTAGAAACCAAAATCTTGAATTAGTGTTTAGGAACCCAAAGATTTTGAAATGATAGAAAAAGACCATAGATATATACTGAACAAAATTTTGATTATTAAATTATCTAAATGTCTTTCTTGAAATGACAGTATCCAATGGTTGAAGAAGAGTGTCAAAATCTTAGTGCAAAAGTATCAAATTTTTGAAGTTGAGTATTAAATAATATGATGATAATTATAATTTGTGAATGAAATTTTATTCCTCAGCATAAGATGGGGGAAGATTAGTGTCAAATTTTAAAATGATAGTTCAAATGGCTAATAAAAAGTGTCAAAAACCAGGAGTGATGTCAATTTTAATGAGCATAAACTATTCAATGTAAAATGACTAGAGATCAATGTTAAATCCTCAAATATAAGTATCAAATCACTGAGGACAAGTGTCAAACATTCGACATTTAACACTCTAGATTTCTAAAATTAGAAATTATATTCCCCATTTTGACAAACTTCATAATTTATTTGATATTGTCATTTCAAAATTTGACTTCAATTTCTCCTACACTGAGAAAAAAAATTTCACTCATTAATTATAACTGTTAAGCCATATTATTTGACACTCAACTTCAGACATTTGATACTGTTGCACTCAGATTTTGATATTTTTCTTTAGTCATTTGACACTGCAATTTCCGGAAGGGCATTTAGATAATTTAATAATCAAAACTTTTTTTAGTTTAGGTCCATGGTTTTTTCTATCATTTTAGAATCTCTTGGTGGTTAAGTGGCATTAATTTAAATTTTTGGTTTCTAAGTGTTATTTTCCTAAAAGAAAAAAGGAGAAAAAGATGGTGGATCGAGGTGGTAAATAAGCAGTGAAATTCATTGAAATAGATAATTGAACAATAAGTGGCATCTCTAGAGATGAAGTGGGACCATTGCCATGAGGCTCTCCGTATCTATCTTATCCAACTTAATAAATATGCCCCACCTTCTTAAATATGTAATATAATGCCAAAAATATATATGAAAAAAAATGGCAAAAGGCAGTAATATTATTGCTTAAATTTATGTGCCTTGATACTTAGCAGTTAGATCCCATTGGGCCTTTTTGGCATGCATGTTCACCTCCTCAATCGAGTGCTTTATTTTTCAATTGATATTTTGTTCGAAGCCCTATTTTCATTGTTTCCTTACTTGGTATTTCTAAATAGAGCCGGAAACATAGATTACAACCTGTTAGTTGGCTTGTTTAACCTGTAAAAAGGTAAGGGTTGGGTTGCAAAAACTGCAACCCATTTAAAATGGGCTAATTTCAATCTAAACCAAATAGCCTGCAGATTAAATGGGCTAACCTGTAGATTATATGGGTTGGCCCTTTGCTTTTTTTTTTCTTTTTTTATGATAAGGCTCCTTACTTTTTAGAAAAAGTGGGAGACTCATTTTTCAGCCAGAAAATGACGTTGTCCAACCTTAAGAACTAGAAAATTGAAATCACTCTTAGTATATCACGCACAGTCCACACCCCACCACCCCACCCCACCCCACCCCACCACACAAATTCTCCATTTCTCTTTGCAAGGCTTTCTGATTTTCTCGATCATGACCCACAATCAAGAGTTCATCTGGTCAAGGTTGAATTGAATAGAGGAGGCAGACTAGTAGAGGCAGATCAACTAGCGGAGCAAGGCAGTGAGCAACAATGCAACTGGGTGCGAGGCAGTAAGGGTTTTCAATTTCACCTCTCAATTTCTGATTTTCTATCTTGTTTTTTTGTCAATTTCTAATCAGCGACGGTAGGTCCCTACCTCTTAGGCTTTCACAGTGCAAATCAATCAACCCAAAAATAACTATGTCAATTTCTGATCATCATTCATAAGCTTTTGATTGTGTTCGACTTCAAGAATTAGAGCTTGTGGTTGCGAGTTACGACCTTTCTCTTCCTACAATCAAGTGTAATTGTATTCTACTCCGCTCTCTCTATAAGTCAATTATGTTTATGCTCCTTCTTGTCTTGTTAGCATTGGGTAAAGAATGGAATTTCCCTCTTTTTTGGACGTCTCTTATGTATTGCTCCTTTTGCTGGTGATTGTGACTTTGTGAGTTTGCTATATGTCATTTTTTTTGTTGTGATGGTTTTGATCATTGTATGCATTGTTGTTTTTTGTAACACTTGTAGTACTAGTATTAGCATGTCAAGCATTGAGAAGAACACAAATGTTGATAATAATGCTAATGTCAGTGCTATTGCTTCTCCTCCTTCTGGTTATGATTTTGCCAAAGAAAGTCAAGATGAAAAAAAAGAAGCAAAAAACTCGTACTTTTGATGTATGGAATTATTTTATTAAAATTGGCATAATTGATGGGAAAGAAAAGGCCACATGTAATGGTTGTAGAAGACTATATGTAATGGGTAGTCAAAATGGGACTTTAACTCTTTCTTATCATATTGAGAAGTGTAAAAATCTCCCTAAGTATTACAATGTTGGTGAGAGGTTAGATCAAGCTACAAAACTAAGATATAAAATTGATCAAAAGCATATAGAAAAGTGTATGATTGCTTGGTTGATTGGAGAATTGATAACAAAATATTTTCTATTACTTTAGATAATACTTCCACAAATGATAACATGTAAGAATTTTTGAAAGGGTAATTAGCTTTGCATAGTAGCTTATTTTGTAATAGAGAATTCTTTCATGTGAGGTGTTGTGCTCTCATCTTGAATCTCATAATTCAAGAGGGGTTGAAAGTAACAGAAAGTGCTTTGCATAAAAGGGAGAGTATTAATTATGCAAAAGCATCTGAAACAAGAATGATTAATTTTAGGAAATGTGTTGAGAAAATTGATGGGATTGACACTTTAATGGGTTTGTAATTAGATGTTCCTACTAGATGGAACTCTACGTATGCAATGCTTGAAAGCGGGCTTAAGTATTGACAGACTTTCACTAGTTTAACTTTGGATAATAAAAATTATAAGTATTGCTTGTCAACTGAAGAGCGGGTGAAAGTAGAGAAAATTTGTTATTTCTAACAACCATTTGAAACCATCACAAATTTAATTTTGGCGTCATCTTATCTAACTTCGAATTTGTATTTCATGCAAATATAAAAAAATTGAGATGTTATTGAAGAAGTACATGTATAATGACGATTATGAAATTAGAAACATGGTAGAGAAAATGAAAGGAAAGTTTGACAAATATTTGAGTGATTATAGTGTGATTCTTGCTATTGGCACTATTCTTGATCCAAGCATGAAGTTTGATTACATCTGATATTCTTACTTAATGCTTGACCTTGTAACTTGCCATAAAAGGTTGAAACTATAAGGAGCAAGTCATATTTTCTTTATGATCAATATAGCATGGGTGCATCATCTAATAATTTTGGTGGATCAAATTCTAATGTTTTAACATCAACTTCACAACCCTCTATATATGTGAAGATTGGTATGGAGAAAAAGTTGGAGGGATCAAAAGCATTTACTAAGTCCGACGCTTTTGGGGTAAGTTTGAATTTATTTGTGAATTAAGTTTGACTTATTTCTTTTTATGCTTGTATTAATAATTTCTTTATTAATACTTTAAACTTAACTGACACAGGATTATATTAACATTGTGAGCCAATATGCTACTTCTTATGGGAAGTTTGAGTTGGATTACTATTTGGAAGATGTAAGTATTGATCCTCAAGCATTTCAAGATCTAGATATTTTGGACTATTAAAGAAGTAACCAAAGTCAATCTCCTCATCTTGCTAAGATGGCATGTGATGTGTTGAGCATTCCGACTACTACAGCTGCTAGCAAATTGACTTTTAGCATTAATTCTCATGTTTTGACAAAATATAGGTCTTACATTCTTCTAAACAATGTCCAAGCTCTTATATGCACTCGTAATCGGTTGACTGGTTTTCATTATAGTAGTAGTCTACTAAACTTTTATCACTATTAGTAATTTATGTGTACTTCCTTTATTAATAATTTATAACTATTATTAATACTAATATGTGTGTTTCTTTTATTATTTGTTGCAGATGACATTGGAGATGATAAAGAGGAAAGGGTGGAGTTACCCTCAAAGCAAAATTCTAATATTATTATTGATGATGATGAATGACAAACTTTGATATGGTTTGCTATAAAAAGATGTTCCTCAATCCTTACTTCCTCTTAAGTCTTACTAAGTAACCAAGTGATATTTTCTTGTAAAGTCTAATTGATGCCATTCATATTTTGTTGTAAGGACGTGATTTTTTACTTGTATTTTGTTGTAAAGTCTAACTAAGTTATTTTGTTAGTAAGAAGTAAGGACATGACATGACTTTTGACTTGCATTTTGTTGCAAAGTCCAACCACTTCACTTGTAATTTGATATCATGAATTGATGAATGATGATGATATATTATTCAATGGAGTCATGGATGGAGATATTAGACTATTAAATCATTTATTTTATGATGTTTGCCTATTAGCCTACAAATTATGATGAATATTTATAATAGTGGGTGTCCCACCCGAAAATGCGATACAGACGGTATGCGAAAAAGGAAGAAGAGACAAATCAGGTTTTCCAATGAAAACTGATTTGTGAAGAATCACTATCAAAATTTTAAAGAAAATTTTAAAAAACTAATTTAGGAAGAAAAAGGCTAAATAGAAATAGATTCTGAAGTCAATCGTGTGTGAGTAAGGTGTTAGGCACCCCACGATGCCCACTCCTAAAAGTGATTACATTAAATTGATTGTGTAAATAATATGACTTTAAAAATATTTGGGTTATCCTTTTATCATTCACATGCTAAAAAAACAAAAGTAAAAAAGGAAAGAAATTAAGGAGATTTGGAAAATAAAATAAAGAAAATAAATTAAGAAAATAAAATTGAAAAATATTTATTTATTTATAAGAGTGGACTTGATCCAAAATTAGATTCTAGAGCTTACGTGTTATGTATTAGGGATAAAAGTCTATCTAGTTATAAATAAAAATGTGTGTTGGTGAGTTGATATTTTTTAATTAAATTTTTTTAATAAGTGATAGTTAATTAAAAATAATTTTTCATGTTGCAAACAAAATGACTTTTTGAAATTTGGGTTGATTTGTTTTAATTTATAAAAAATAATTTAATTTCACTAACTTACTTTTATTTTATTTAATTTTGAAAATAATTTTACTTAATCTTATTTTGTTTAATTTCTGAAAATGTTTTTTTTTGGGTTTTTGAAAGTATATATATTTTGTATTTTTGGAAAAATACTTCTTATTAATTTATAAACATAAAATCAATCTCCTTACTAGACACTTATCGTCATACCTAATAGATCAATTCTTTAAGTACCTATAGGAGTTTTAAACCCCATGGTATAAAAGTTTTATTATGCATTTTTAGGTTAAAAAAAGCATATTATTATTATTAAAAAAAATCACCTTATAAATAATTGTTATACATTTTAATGAATTACACTAAACCTATCTAATACATCTACGTAAACTTACCATCTCATGTGATAACATGGTTAACTAAGATACATGTCAAGGCTATGAAACCTCCGAGGTGTAATTATTTTGCCAATTATTTTTATTATTACTTTTAATATGATGGTTTCATTTTTGTTATTATTTTTTTAAAAAATAAATAATTGGAAAACATTTTTATATTTGTATAAGACATTTGGAAATACTATTTTATTATTTTTAAAATTGTTTTATAAATAATTATGATAGACTGGAATCATACAACTTGCTTGACATGTCTACATGAACTTGTCATCTTATGCGACAAAACGATTAACTCGAATACCTGTATGTTTCAATAATCTCACGTGATATAATTATTTAACCAACTATTTTAACAATATGAAGATTTTATAGTTTAGTAATAATAATAATAATAATATTGTTGTTGTTTATTTTTAAACAAAAATCACAAAATATTGTCATTAAATTTATTTAAAATATTTTTAAATATATATTTTATCAAAGATAAATTTATATAAAAAATTATTTATTTTAATAAACATGTGTTACTTGACCTAAATTACATATCCACGTGGACTCACCATCTTACGTGACAAAGCGATTAATTCGGATATCTGCATGGGTTCCAAAATCCTCATGTGACGTGGTTAGCTTAAAATCTTTATACTTATTATATTTACATATTTTATTGTTATTGTTATTGTTATTTATTTATTTATTTTTATAGGAAAATAATTTTTTTAATAGATAGATTATTAGAACCTACCATTATAAGTAAACATATTAATACACTCATGTAGCCCACTAAGTTCATAGGTTCATATGATATACGAAAGTTCAACAAAACTTCATGACAAATTTTAAAAGGTAATTATCTTTTCATTTTTATATACATAAATTGTTTGATTTAAAAATAATACACCGTTTATAAGTTTATAGGCTTGATTTAATTAGCCCCAAACTATTATATAAAGCCAAAGCCTCAATAAAAAAACCCATATCCTGTAACCACTGTGATATGAAGGGGATTAAAGGAAACAAAGGTGCAAGCACAGACATGGACAATGCAAACATCCATTTCCAACTGATCATAATTTGAAGATATGGAACCAGAAACTAAAACGTGCATTGGAGGACATTGGAGCAAGCTCAACTAAAAATAAAACAAACAACTTATTTTTCTTTATTTAGTTGGTTCCACTCCTCACTACTTAATATTATTCAAGACACATATTTCAAAGAGACTTAGACAAACAGATTGAGCCAGAACATAGCAACTTCCAAAAATTTGGCAAAACAATAATCATAACAAAACAACTTTAAGCCCAAATCTGTCATTTTGGAAGCCATTTAGGAACATTTCTATTACTTGTAATAAACCAGAATCTCAAAAAATCATTTCCATTATCTCTCATATTTACGAAAAAGAAAAACACTACCAGAGTTTGAACAAGCATGAAGGAAAGCTCATATAACCACAGCGACCATAAACAAAATACTAATCAATAATAAACCTAAAGAAAATTTTCCAAAAGCTGAGCACTAAAAATCGGAAACAAATATTTCCAGAAACAGAGCACTAAAGAAGATAAAAAAGAAACCAATATTCAGTGGGTAGCAAAGGGCTAAACTAATCCACCATTAAAATTCCAGCTAGCAACAAAACCAGATTCATACCCAAAAACACAGAGCATCATAACCGAAGGAATAAGAAAACAACAGTGAGCTTCATTGAACGATTGAAAAGAAAAATTATACTAACCCTAATGATGCTAGTTTTTCTCTCTGTTCTGAATTTATTTATGAGCCGACTACTTCATCATTTGATTTGCTCAGCTTCATCTTCTCTTGCTCTCAGATTCGTGCCCTGTCTCCATTTCGTATCTCTGTGGAACCCCACCCAAAACGCCAACTTCCTTCGTTCAAAGCTTTGCTCACGTTCTTCATTCGCAGTTCCTCACACAACACTCTATTTCTCTTTGCTAGGTTTTTTTTCTCCCTTCTCTTTTCGGCGCAATCTCTCTGTCTTTAGGTTTTTTCTCTCAACCTCTCCTCGTCTCTCTCTCTTTCTGTCTCTCAAATTCTAGGGTTTCTTTGGCGCTCTTTCTCTGCCTTCCTTAAGGCTTCACTCCGAGGCTTTTTACAGGCAACATTGAGAGTGATGGAACGAATTGCTTGAGTGCGTTATTGCTTTCTCTGCTCCTTCTCATCCCCAATTTCAAGCTCGTCTCGGCTGCTACTTAGATTTGCCCTCGCCTCTACTACTCTGCAGTACTGGGTAATGAGTAGTGGAGGGATTTCGTTGTCCATTTCTGCCCCTGAGCTCTCTCTGTCTCGCGTTCTCACTCTCGTCTTCTCACTCCATTTTCTCATTGTCTCTATCCTAGCCCCTTGACTCCCTGTTCTTTAGAGCTGGAGCTTTGGGCTTGGGCCCATTCCTTCCTTTCTTTTATGTTTTTTCAGTTTTTCTTTCTTCATGTTTGTTGGGTAATTGGGCTTTAGCCCCCAATATATACTATTTGTGATGTCTTATTATATTTTTCTTTTGTTTTTATTTTGTTAAGAAAAGATTTCTCTTTTTAAATAATTATTTTGATTAATTAATTAATTAATTTTTTGAAAAAGGCTTGCATTTTTACTAATTTAGCTAATTAAAAGGATTCTGGCTTCTTTTGACCTTTAATTTTTTTTATTTTTTTGAATTAATTAATTTAAATTTTTTTATTATTTTAGCTTAAAGTTTAATTTATTTGATTGCCGAACAAAATAAAATATTCACAATGGGTTATATAAATTAATTGTTATCGGGGTTGAATTAGCCTTTTAGGAATTTATATTGATCTTTGTTTAAAAAGTTTGAAAATATATATATATTGGTGAGTTGGTGGGTTGCCTTGTATAACTCACCAACTCACAATTAATGGATTAAGTTGGTATTTTTTTAACCTATCAAAAAAACAAGTTGACCCAACCTAATTTATTTTTCACACAACTTGTCACATGATCCAAATTGGATGTTTTCCCATCACTATTTCTGAAGATACATGAAACGGAGGGCTCCTTGATCGAAATATAATTAAAAAGAAGAAATTACCAATATACAACAATCTAAAAAATATTTACCAAAATACATTTTTAGGAAGTCGTAATATGATGCTCCATTTTTATGGGAATGCATGAAAAAGAAATCATAATTGCCCATTACAATTTATATTATTTAAAAAAATTGTAAAGGAAATTGTAATTCTTTATGATGATTTACATATTTTAAAAATGAAAAAAAAAGTCACATGGACAGACTTTATTAAAGTGTGTCCATGACAGACTTTATTAAAGTTTATCCATGCTACAGCTCCAATCGTTACGCTACCATGTTGGATGACAATGTTACTTTTTTTAAAAAAAAAAAAGAATATTGCTATATGCAGCAGCGTTAAGTCATTCAATGCCGCTGCATGCAACGTTAATTGACACAACGCCCATAGACATATGGACATTACTTCAATCAGTTTAGCTAGCTAGTAAAATTAATGTAAAGATACCCATAATGCTACAGATGTAATTGACTTTTATTATATATGAGGTTTCAATTCCAATAGTACATATAAGTTTTGCTTCACTTCTATATTTCTATATTTAGTCACTTTTCTTCTTCTTGTCCACTTGCAAAAAAAATTATTTTCTTTGTTTGAAGCAGAAAAATTTTGCTAGATCCTTCAAGCTAATATGAGAGCTAGCTTCTTTGTTATCAACAACATTTATCTTGATTTTCACTTATTTTTCCCCAATTTTATACAAGTATACAAATAAGTATATTTTGTTATGTATTACATATATATATATATATAATTTTATAGTATAATTATCTAGTTTGTTTTAATTTTACTACATAATATTAAGTTGTTATACTTTTACAAAGAAGTGGTTAAGATTTTTACATAAGATCACACCGTGTTTCTACTCATTTTATAATTTTGCATACCATAGTTAAATCATAACTAAGCTAGCTGAATGGGCTAATTAACATTAAACTATCATTAAGCAAGAGAGAGAAGAGACTGAAAGACAAGGAAAACAAGAGAAGCATGAATCTAATTTAGGGAAATAATTTATTTGCTAAATTTTTATTTATTATTTTTGTGTTATATATTTATAATTTTTTTAGGAAACCACAATTAGTTTTCATTTTTTTGTATTTTATGTGTGAAATAATTTATTTTTTATATTTATTTATTATTATGATTTGTAATTTTTTTTAATTATTTTTATTTATTAAATAAACTATTTATTTACTTAAAACATGATTTAAGATATGTGATTACAATTTTTTTATGTTGAATAAGAAATAGAAAAAATTTCAAAAGTAGGTTTTTATTGACTATGAGATACAATTTTAATGAAAAAATATTGTAGAAGACATTTATAAAATATACAATTTATTTAAATATATACATATATATATATATATATTAAATTTTATATAGTTTTAACATTTACATATTTAATTTTTATATGATAATAACTAATTAACTATTTTTCAAATATACTGCCTTTACTGCCTTAAGATTTTAAGTCCGCTACTAGATTTGAGAGAGGAGAGGTGTGAAAAATATTTACTTGTTTGCTAGTTGTAATGAATATTTTTTTTATTATTTCATTTATAATATTTTTATTTTTATTTGTTTCATTTATGGTGTTGAAATATTTATTTTAGTTAAATCATTTGTTTTTGTTTTTTTTTTTTTTATATTACAATTCTAAATTTGTGATGTTCTAAGATTTTTTTTATTGACAAATTGAACCTTTTTATTGCACTAATACTACATGATTTAGGGTTAGTAGAATGCAAATTTTTCAAATTTTGAACAAAAGGAATTTTTTTTAAAAAAATATATAATTATAACAGCATCGATTTTCATGAATGAAACTTTTAATAATAAATTAAGAAAAATTCAAAAAAATTTGTCATCAAGTGTAAAAATATTTTTTATACTTAAAAGTTCAACGTAATTTTAATATTTTTATATCTAACTTTATATGATATTTATCATCTTCAACTTTTTCAAAAAATAATTTTACCCCCACGTAGCCATGCTATTGGTTTCACTGCCAGATTTATATATATGTATATATATTTTATATAAACTAATAACCTTACATTATAAAAAAATAAAAAATTAATTTTATTTATGAACAAAAATATAAGTGCAATTATCTCAAATGTATTTTCTTGAAGAATAAAATTAGCATTAAAAATAACATTTTATAAAACTAGAAGCACTCACTAATCACACATAATTTTTATATAATATTAAGAAATCAATTTAAAATTTTAAACAAAATTAAAAATATTGAAATCTTAAAAATATTTATGAAATAATAAATTCAATTTATTATATATAATTTATTAAAAAAATCATATCAAATTAATTAATATTATAAAAAATTTTAAAAATTTAATTAATATATGAACAAGTTATATATCTACATTTTGTATGAAATATACTCATATACGTTTATGTGAAAAAATATTACAATATATAAAAATAGATGGCATGTAAAAAAATTATATATACTTTGTTTATATATATATATATACATATATATATTAAAGTTTTTCATGCATATATGAATTTATATAATAAATTAAATAAATAATTTAAGAGTGGAACAAATAATTATAGTTTTAAAATATAATAAATAAATTGCATAATTGCGTAAATAAATTGTAGTTAGGAATAATAATATTTTATATGAACTATAATAAATAATATTCATTGTAATATAATTTTTAATAGAGAATTTTATTTTCAATGTTTTCATAACAAATAGGTTATTAGCTTATAAAATTTTATTGTGTAGTTATCAATTTTTTTGGGTACATTAATATTTATTTCTTATTTATGAATAGATAATAAATGATTTTATAAAATAGGAACAAGAATGAACAGTATAAAAGAGTTGATGTACATATATACAAATGGACGGATATGTTTTGGTCCACATGGTGTGACATTTGAATCAGACAATATGAGAATGATATATATTGATTCAAATATTAGTTTGGTTCAATTTAAGCAAGTCATTGAGCAAAACCTTCAACTTCCTCTCAATCAAATTGTGTCAGATTTGGTATATAGATGTCCGGTATATATAAATCCACCATGGCACTAGTCATCTATTCTTGTAGATAATCATGGTATACAAGAGATATGACAAATGAATTTGCAATATTCAAATCAACTGATAGAAGCAGAGTTGCATGCGCATATTTCAAATGTAGAATTTGACCACCATTTCAAATCACAACCACTACAGGACCATGTGACATATACACTCTCATCAAGTAGCAATTAGGTAGATCAAGTAAAATAAGAATCAAGGCTTAGCATGTACTTGGAAAATTTTCATCTATTTAATCCTTGTCCAAATGTTAGTAATATTATACCATCATCTTCACTTCATCCAACAGGATATTATGGATGACTTTGAAAATAAGGATGAGTATGATTTTTTAATAAATGCTGATGGTCTGAACAATGATGATGACAATGAAAATGAGGCTCATGAGGAGAATTATGGTTCTAGAACCTGCAACTAATTTCTTTTCATGTGTTAATGTAGAGTTAACTGTGGCTCTTGAGTTTAGTGGAATGAGAAATATTCAATCTCTTAATAATAGTCAAGAGTTTGAAATTGGCCAAACTTTTAATAATGTCCATGCGCTATAACTTGCAACCAAACTTTATTATGTCCGAGTTCATCATACATTCAAGGTGTATTTGTCAAGTAACAAATATTAATATTGATGTATAAACTATAGATCTAGATGTAATTGGAAACTAAGGGCATGCAGAAAATGAAATGGAACGGTTTGGAAAGTCACCAAATATGTAGGGTCCCATACATATTTGGCCACATCATTAAGTAAAGATCACCTGAGTTGGAGTTGATGTTATCTCAACTTCTATAGTGGCGATGGTGACTGATCAACCAGATGTCAAAGTTTCTTAAATAATTGAGTGAATGCACTCAATGTTTGAGTACACCATGTCATACAGGAAAGCATTGAAGGTAAAGCAATTAGCACTTGCTATTACTTTTGGTAATTGGGAGAGCTCATATTCATTACTACACTGGTGGTTAGCTGCTGTCTAACATTTCATGCCTGGGTCGTATATTAAAATTTCAAGTAAGCCATGTTCACAAACCAATTCTGAAGGGCAGTTGGTTGACATGTTTAACTATGTTTTTTAGGCGTTCAAACCATGTATCGATACACTTGATTACCTAATGCCCATTGTCGCACCAAAAAAAAAATGCGACGGAGGAAAAAAGAGAACAAATCTGATTTTCGAGTGAAAACCGACTTGTGAGGAGTCGCCACCAAAATTTTGAGGAAAATCTTGGGAAACCAAATTAAAAAGGAAAGAATGGTCTGCGCAATCAAAGTTGGATTCGGAAGTCGATTGTGTGTGGGGAAGGTGTTAGGCACCCCACAACACCCGTTCCTAGGAACGGTTACCTTACGTTGATTGTGTAAATTAATATGGCTTAAAAACGTATTTTGGTTTTCCTTCGGTCATTCACATGCGAGAGCAAGGGTGGAGAAGAAATTAAGAAAATTTGAGAAATTTAGAAAACAAAAATAAGGAAATAAATTACATTAGAAATTAAGGAGATTTAAAAAAAAATGAGAAAAATGAATTGAAAAAATAAATTGAGAAACATTTTTTAAATTAAGAGAAAAACACTAAATAAATCAGAAAATATTTATTTATTTATAAAGGCGGACTTGACCCAGGATCAGAGCCTGAGGCCTACGTACCCTGCGATGGGGATCAAAGTCCACGTAGTTCGGGGGTATAAATACGTGTCACTTGGTTGATATTTTTTTTTTTAATTTTTGTAATAAGAGAAAGTTAATTGAAAATAATTCACCTTTTTACAATCAAAACAATTTTCTGAGATTGAGTTGGTGTGTTTTAATTTGCAAAAAGACAATTTAGTTCCGCTTACTTACTCTTATTTTATTTGGTTTTGAAAACATTTCTTTTATCTTTTTTTTTGAAAATGTTTTTTTTGTTTAATTTTTTATTTTTGAAATAACATATTTTTGTACTTTTGAGAATTTTTCTTTTAAAAAGACGGTCAATCCATCTACTGCAGACTCGCAGCCATGCCTGATAGATCAATTTCTTAATTACCTGCAGAAGTTCTAAACCTCGCGGTACAAAGATTTTATTACATTTCAAAAGTAATTTTATTAGATATTTTAAAATAAAATTTGAAAAACTTGTCCCATTATTTTATTTTTTAAATAGTTATTTTCTTAAAAAAAGTCGTTTAACTAATATATCTACGCGGATTCACTATCTCACGCGACAAATTCAGTAAACCCAAATACCTGCGTGGGTTCCAAAAACCTTACGTGGTGTGGTTATTAAATTAATTATTTCTTCCTTTTTTATTATTATTATTATCGCTAAATATCATTATTTTGTTTAAAGCGTTTTGAAACCTATAGAAGTTTACATAATAAGAATTTATTTATTTATTTTCACCTAAAAATATGATGGAAGCGTCATTAGGGCCTATCATTATAATTAAGCGCTGTTAGTACACTCGTACAGCCCCGTAGGCTCATACGATGTAATTATTTTAAGAGTCTGCGAAAGCTCTAGAAACCTTCGTGACCACTTTTTTAAAATCCAACAAGAAGAATATGCATTACAAAAAGTATTTACAAACCTATATGATTTTGTGAGGGTGTATGTTACTGCGCAAACTCAAACAACTTAGGCTCGAAAATAAGATGATTAGATGCAAACTCTAGTGTCTTCCTCATTGTCTTCCTTTGCTTCGTAGTTGATAGCTCTCATTTCCCATGCCTGGCTTGATGATGATGGCCTTGGTTTCTCTCAGACTTGGTTTATTCTCCAGTGAAGCTCGCAAAGAAATAAAAAAAGGGATTAGTATTCTCCTTGTGAAACTCTTTTATTTAAAACTCAGGTATTTTTATAATATTAATCCTTAAGATTCAGATTATAAAATTTTTACCCAAAAACCTAAAAAGATGGACATAATCCAAGCCTCAAAACACAGGGCTCAAACATTATGACCACTCTTATCTTGATAAGCCCTATTGTCTACGATAACATACCAAGAGGCATAACATTTCATTAGCATCAGGTGAACAAATTAAATGCAATGCCATCTTTGGAATAAAAGAAACTCAGGAACTTCTCAGAGGATGCAAAGCATAAGCAAGCAATTACTTTCGAATTCACTAAAACTCATATGGTGGGATTCGTATACAGATCCACGCAGAGTACAAATTATATTCATGTTGAGAAGACAGAGTTCATCAACACAGCTTGCCAAACACAGCATGATGCAAATCTTAGTCAGGAACAGAGCACTTAAACAGCTAAGGGAAACCTATTGTAGGATCAAACCATGCGAAATTTTTCGCTGAAGGCACAATACCTCATGATCAAATTTTATAATTGAAACACAAAAAAAGTTTCTTTTGCTCTTAAACCAAGGATATTCTGCACTAGGAAGTAGGAATATTTTGAAAAATAGTGAATGCCATAAGCAAAGCGACATGGACTACTTCCACTTTCTTCATTCCATCCGTCCCCTTATATATATATATATATATCTCAAGACATGTTAATCCCTACATCGTTTTAATGGTATGAAAAGGTGACAGTCTTCAACAATCATTAATAAATAAAAAGGAAAGGCAAAATACAATAAGTTCCTTGTAGATGTGAAAAGAAATAGTAAAATTCAAAATAAATTCTAACCTGGGGAATATATTTTATAACTGTTATGAATACTCGGATTGAGTTGAAGATGGAGAGAAGCCAAAGCCAGGAGTGTTTAAGCAAAGCCATGAAGAAACAAAGTGACTTTCTAGCGGAACCGAACTCCATGAAGCCATATCTCCCTCTGTTCTTGCTCCTTCATGCTCGGCTCCACTCCCTTTGTTTTTTGTTTCCAGCCTTTTCGTGCTCGGTCCCCTCCCTCTGTTTTTTTGTTTCCATTCCAGCTCCCTCGGTTTCTTCTGTTTTTCTTCACCGCGGCTCCTTTCATTCCTTCCTCTGCCGTGGATCATCCTCCCCGTTCTCCCGCGGCTGCTTCCTCTTCGTCTTCAACTGTCCCGTCTCCCCCTGTTTCTGCTTTTTTGTCGTGCACGTCCCTCTTTTCTTCCTCTTCAGTTTCGGCTCTCTCACGCGTGCATCTCCCAGTTCTTCTCCTGCTTTTTCCTTCCATCGTGCTCGGCCTCTTTTCTTCCTCCCTCCGTTCACTTGCTTCCCGTGGATCGTCCTCAACTTTCTCTCCCTCTGTTTCGCCCGTCCTCCGATCAGTCTGCCACCGTGCCTGTCTCCCCCAGTGCCGCGGTTGCTTTCCTCTGTTTCTCTCGGCCTCCTTGCTTTTTCCTGACCCGGTCTACTCTTCTCCTCCCCGCGGCTGTTTCTGGTTCTCTCTCGGCCGTGGCTGTCCCCCTCCTCCTTCGCGTGCTCCCTCGGTTTTTTTTTATGGTTGCCTCTCTTTTCTTTTCTTTCGGTTCACGCGTGCTCAGCTCTCCCAACCGTGCACGTCTCCTCTTGTTTTCCTCGGCTGCCAGTTCTTGTGTGCACGCTTCCTCTGCAGCTTTTTTCTGTCTCCCGTGCTTCTGGTGTCTTCAGTCTCGTCTCCTCAGTCCGCGGCCTGACTCCCTCTGCTTTCTCTTTTTCAGTTTTGGTCTTTTTGTTTAGGGCTACTTGGCCCAAGTTCACAAGCCCTTAATTGGGCTTGTGACATTTTGGGAGCCCAAAGTATATTTTTTTTATTTTTGTTTTATATTTTTGTTTTAGTTTTTTCTATTTTCTATTTTTTTATTTTTTTTATCTCCTTTCTTCTTTTTCTTTTTTTTATTATTATTTTTTGTTTTTATTTTATTTTATTATTTTTTGTAAAATATCCGGACAAAATGAGGTGTTCACACCCATCATCCAAATTGATGGAACTTTCCTGTGTAGAAAATATAAAGGCACACTTCTTATGACCATATCACAGGATGGTGACCGCAATGTTGTACCACTTGCATTTGCTGTTGTTGAAGAGGAGACAAAAGGTGCATGGACATGGTTTTTATATCACGTATGCCAATGTATTGTTAAAAGTAGAACTGAGATATGTTTAATTTCTAAAAGACATCCTTCAATCATGTTTGTAGTTGCAAGTTCAAGTGTTGGATGGTAAATAGCACAGAGATATCATGTTTTTTACGTATGGCATGTGGCCGTTAACCTCCATAAAGCATATGGAATGAATTGGTTGAAGGAAAAGTTTATAAATATCGGTGAATGTCAATTTCTTTATTCACATAAATTAACATATGTTTATGAAATTAGTAACTATAAATTTCCAATTATTTGCAGGTTATGCATATTGGCACCATTATGTAAACTAGTAATTGGAAGAGATAGCATGGACTCGTCCATCTGCTGCCGCATGGATTGCTAACATCCCAATAGAAAAATGGTCTCGCGCATATGATAGTAGGTACCGGCATTACGGTCACATGACAACTAACATTGTTGAATGTATGAATGGTGTCTTTGAAGGTGTTCAGAGTTTTGCCAATTACTGGTATTGTGAAGGTTACCATGTATAGGGTCAACAACTATTTTATCAAACATGCCCAACAAGGTCATGCACAAACAGATGCAAGCCAAGTGTTTTTCAAGACATTGAATAAAAAGCTAGAAATGGCAACATAGGCTGCATCTACATGCATTATTAACATATATGATAGAAGAGAAACATCATTTGAGATTGTTGAACCATACAATGTTCAATTTCGTCAATTTAGTTGTTGTTGCAAGGTAAACTTAAATGAAAGAACATATGACTGTAGAGAATTTTAGGTGGAGAAGTATCCATGCATGCATGTCATTGCAGCATGTGCTTTCGTACAAGTAGAACATTTGCAATTTATGGATTCAATATTCAGATTAGAAACCATGAGCCTTGCTTATAGTAACGAGTTCCATTTGATAGGTGATGAGGTTCATTGGCCAGAAACTGATATTCAAAGTTTGATCCCTGACCCTACAATGATTCGAGAAAAAGATCGTCCTCATTCAACTCGTACACGTAACGAAATGGATTGGACTATGACCGATCAACCTAATAAGTGTGGGTTATGTAGGCAAGTTGGTCATAATTGTTCCACTTGTCCATAGTGTCAAGCATCTGAAAGTTAATTTGTATACTTCCCTATGTATTTAAGATTTTTCAAATATATGTATATGGTATTTTTTAAATATTTCGAAAGGAATGGAAAATTGTTAATTGTAATTGTTTGCATATTCTTTTTACAGTGATTACATTGGATTGTACTTTCTTTTTTTTAACTCCATACATTGCAGAGACGAACCTTCAATAGCACAACCACATTATTTCATCAACCCAGCTCCAGAGAATAATTCCCTATTGTATTTATAGTCACGACATATTTCAGAGGATGTGTGGACTTAAGATATAAGTAGTTTTTTTTTTTCACATGTAGGTATCGAATGTTCATAATCATTACATATTATATTTCCACCTTTTCAAGTCAATCAGATCCTTTAAACTTGACAAGTCATGTATAGGGAGCAATTAATTGAGCCACTAATCCAAATTGTGCCTTATCTTATATAGGTTGGATTTTATGCCATTGCTAGAATAAGCTAATTTGAGTATAATTTGACTTTGATTTCAACACTTATTGAGAAGTGGTGTCTTGAGACCCATACTTTTCATACAACTCACAAAGAATACACTATGACTTTACAGAATGTGGCAATTTAGACGGACCTTCTTTGTGAAGGACTACCTGTGAGTGATAATATAGACTTAGATTGAGCCAATGTTTGTCGTATAGGACTTGGCATTATACTACCTGCATAGTATATATATGGACATAGGATACCAATTACTTGGCTAGCAACACACTTTCCCAAACTTGATGATGATGCAGATGAATTACAAATATAAATATTCACTCGTGCATACATATTCCAATTGATTGGTGGATTTCTAATACTAGATAGGTCAAGTCATAAGGTTTATTTTTGTACCTCCCATTGCTTTGGGATCTCTCAAGTGCTGGCCAATATTCTTAGGGATCTGCAATGTTAGCACACTTAATTACAGAATTATACAATGCTACAAATCAAATAAAGCATGAGATAGGTGGATGTATGATATTACTCTATCTCTGGGCATGGGATCATTTCCCAATGTTAGCACCAGAATGACCTCCACTAGCAAATCTATGTATAGATATCTATCATCTCATACCACTCTTGGGATTCAGGTATGTTTAATTTACACTATAACTATTTGATTTTAGCTTATTAACCTAATTATACAAATTTTAACAAGTGCTTTCATGTCATTGTAGATGGAAGAATAAGGACAACAACCTCATCCAACTCATTGGGTGCTAAATACTTATATGAAATTGCTTGATGCAATGGGAGAGTAAAACATAATTTAGCAACCTTGTGAATCTCCAACGGTGCAGTAATTAATTCTGGGATATTGCTTAGCATCACCACAAATTTGGTGAGCTTCAGTCACCCTGATATGAGTCCATATAATTGAATGACATCATCCTGATTGTGGACTTAGGCAATTTGATTGTCAACAACCAATACTTGTTGCCCTAGTTTGTTTAAGGAATTACTATACATTCCAACTAAAAGAAAGAACATAAAAAATTGGATTCAAAAGCATAAGGACTATATTAAATTATGGTTTGGATGGTATAATATTATTGTTGAATCGCCTATGGCACATGAGGTATTAGATCACACATCTGAGTACATGCGACGCTATTGGAGACATACTCTACAGTGGATCCACTCAACTAGTGTTGTAACTGGTTTTGCAGTAAGTATCTAAGATCTTAGAGCCTATTTGGTAGCTGTTTTCAAAACAGTTTTTTTATTTTTGAAAACAGAAAAATAAAAAAAAAATTGTTTGGTAAACCTGTTTTTTATAAAATGTTCTGGAAAAAAGAAAAATAGAAGAACAAAAAACTCAGATCATCTCTACGGTATTTTGTAGTTTTTGTTTTGGAAAATAAAAAAAAATAAAAAAAAATAAAAAATACCCACCTCATTAATGGTAAAGTTATAAATTTTGAATAACTCATCTAACACTTATTAGTTATGATTTTGAGAACAATTATTCAAACAGATTTTTTTATTTTCTTATTTCAAAAACTTTCTCTCAAAAATAGTTTTGAGTACAATAAAATAGAAAACACTGTCAAACAAGTTCTTATTCTTTATTTTGTTTTATATGGATAGTGTTATTACCTAATAATATCTTATTGTTGATTTCAGATCGATATAGCTGATGAATTGATTCAGCTAAGTATTCAAGACTCTTTGTCAATGTCAACTAGGGAATATCAATAAAGGGTTATATGATACCAACAAAATATTAGAATGACATTAAGAGAATAACATTACAACATGGTCCATCAGCCTATTCCACCTGCAATTGATCTATCACATCTAGTGATTGCCCAAGATAGACCGAGTAAGCAACGTGATGGTTATTTGTCAACTCAACCATCGATTATAGTTGAAGAAGAAGAGGAAGAGAATCAAAATGCAGTGGGAGATGAAAAGGAACAAAATTCCAGAGTCGCTTCTTCTTTAGATATTTTAACTCAATACTATTACATGTCACTGTCATCTTTATCCCAATTAAGTTTACCTAATTTAGATTAATTCCGGTCATTTATGTCATTATTGGAGAATTCAACACTTTTCAAACCTGAGTATAACAATTACTTATTTGAAGTAGGCGAGCCATCAAATGAAGTGTTTATATCCCCCCAGCAGTCAATTCCTTCAATTGAGTCCCCTGTATTTGATCTAAATGCCCCACCAATTACAATTACTACCGAGTCATATGAATCTTAACATGAAGAGTCCATAAGATAAGGGTGACCGCAATGTGCACGGTAGAGACTAAGATGTAGCACAGGAAGTCACTATGTATAAGGAAAATAATTTTTTTTTTGTGAAAGAAAAATGTTTACCTTTTAATTTTTGTAAAAATTAAAATTTAATAATTACTAATTATTTTGTTAAAATAGTTTATGTTTAAAAATTAATTTTTTATTATTTACAAATTTTTAATTATCTATTATACTCAATTATTAATTATTACCTAACAATTAATATTATTATTATTATTCTTAACAATTATTATAATCATTACCTAATAATTATTATTTATTACCTAATATTAATCATTATCTAATAAAAGGTCTCCAAATAAAAAAAGGCCTCAGTACCAGACTTGGGGAAAATGTGATTTGAAAGTTATATTGAAAAAAAATTAAAAGGTTGACAAATTGTGAACTGATTTCATGATTTGTATTATAATTAAAAAAAACACATTAATACAAATGATGACTTCAGTTCACGATTTTTATTATATTAAAAAAATTATGGATAAAACGTGTTCACATGTTCTGATTTGTATGTGCATTGCAAATAACTATACATTGCAAATTGTGATGTTATTTTATGATTTGTATCATTTTATCTTAAAAAAAAATCTATCTGACACTGTGACTTCAGATATAATATTTTGATCAATTCTTTCAAAATTATAATACTTAAATATTTTCATTTTGTATTTATTGCATTTGGCTCAATCTCCTCGGAAGGAGTCAAATTAATACATGTATTCCTTCTTCCGAAAAAAGAAGACATGAAAATGGAGGTGATCAAGATGGGCATGTAGAGCAGGTACATGCGCAGGCCACCTTTTGTCCTTTACCTCTAGTATTTAATTACGTGTCTTCCAATATTTACATGGGAAAAAGGTGCTTGGAACTCTCTAATAAGAATATTGATAAATTAAAATTTATAAAAATTGAAATTTTTGAAAAGAATCTAGATCTTTATATGTAATAAAAAAATCTTTTTACTAAAATACTTCTTCTCTTTTTTCTCTTTCCTCCCAACTTCACTGTCACCAACGTCGGTGATATCCCCGGAGGTCCGATCACTGGTAACGTCGCTGAAGGTCTGGTCATCAGAGGTCCAGTTGCCAGAGTTCCGGTCACCTGTGACAGCACCGGAACAGTGAAATGTTTTCACTTGTAAATTAAGCTATTGCCACTTGGAAATTTAGTTATCTCTACTTAGAAATTAAGTTATTCTCACTTGGAAATTTAGTTATCCCCACTTGAGAAATTAGTTATTACCATTTGAAAATTTAGTTATTCCCACTCGGGCAATTTGTTATCCACACTTGGAAATTTAGTTATTTCCACTTAAATATTTAGTTATCTCTACTTGAAAAATTAGTTATCATCAGTTAGAAATTTAGTTATCTCACTTGGGAAATTTGTTATTCACATTTAGAAATTTAGTTATCCCCACTTGAAAAATTAGTTATAACTAGTTGAAAATTTAGTTATTTCCACTTGAGAAATTTGTGATCCACACTTGGAAATTTAGTCAACTGACGACAATTAATTTTCTAAGTGGGAATAATTAAATTTCCAACTGGCGATAATTAATTTCTTGAGTGGGGATAACTAAATTTTCAAGTAGATATAACTAAATTTCTAAGTGTGGATAACAAATTTCTCAAGTGAGAATAACTAAATTTTCAAGTGAAAATAACTAAATTTTTAAATGTGGATCACAAATTTCTCAAGTGAAAATAACAAAATTTCCAACTGACGATAACTAATTTTCCAAATGGGAATAACTAAATTTCTAAATGAAGATAATTAAATTTCTAAGTGTGGATAATAAATTTCCCAAGTGGGAATAACTAAATTTCCAACTGGCGATAACTAATTTCCCAAATGGAGATAACTAAATTTCCAAGTGGAGAAAACTAAATTTCCAAGTATGGATAATAAATTTCCCAAGTGAGAATAACTAATTTTCCAATTGGCGATAACTAATTTCTCAAATGGAGATAATTAAATTTTCAAGTGGTAATAACTTAATTTCCAGGTGAAAACATTTCACTATTTAGGCACTGTCACCGGTGATCGGGCCTCCGATGACCAGACCTATGACGTCACTGATGATCGGACCTCCAACAATGTTGCCAGCGCTAGTGGCGGTGAGGTTGGGAGGAAAGGGGGAAAGGAGAAGGGATATTTTAGTAAAAGAGTTTTTTTTTTATTATTTATAAGGATTTAGGTCCTTTTCAAGAATTTCAATTTTTATAGGTTTTAATTTGTCAATGTTCCTGTTGAAGGTCCCAAAGTATCTTTTTTCCTATTTATATTCCTTCTTACTACATGTTTGGATCACCGTTTTATAAAAAAATTATTAAAATAATTATAATTTATAAAAATAAAATTTAGATAAAATTAAAAAAATTTATTAAAACTCTATTTAGATAAAAAATTAATAATTAAAAATTATAATTTGATTTATAAAAATATAAATCAAATATAACCTTAAAAATCAAATAAGGCTGAAGCGAACCATATTGGTACAAATTTACACATTCCATTGACAGGAAAAATGACGATGGGATTTGGTCAAATAAACGCAGGTTTTTGTATGTGTGGGGCCCGTCGGCGCACGGCTAAGTCCTAAATAAACTACCTCTTCAATCTCTTTTATAAGAAAAGAAATTACTTTATATATATTAAAAATAATTTTAGTAAGTTAAAATTAATTTATTTATTTTATATTTTAAATTTTTTAAAAAATTATTTCTACTTAATTTAATATTAATTTAAATCATTAATATATTTAATTTTTTTCATATAATTAATGAAAAATAATTTAAAAAAAATTAATGCATCATTAATTTATTTTTTTCCTTATATTTAGAACAATCAAAAGGAAGAAATTTTTTCCTATAAATAAAATAGAAGGAAGTATTTATCATACTTACTACTAAATAATTACAAAATGAAGAGAAAAGAAAAAGTAGCCTAGGCAAGATCAAATAGCATGTTTGGGTGGCTTATTATCTCACAAAATACTTCTCATTTTCTCGAAAATGCTTAGTGCCCTAAAAGATAGAAACTAAAATTTTTAGCTTCGGCCTTCTGAGAGCAAAAGGTACATTTTAAGTGCTTGTGAGAACTGATATTAAACATGCAAGTATTAAACATGCAGGGGCGGATTGATGTTATTCATTATGGGGGCAGCTACCCCCATTAATTTTTATTTTGTACATATTACTAATGTATATATTATATAATTTTTATTAAATGCCCCCAATATTTACATATATTACCTTAATGCCATTGAATTTTTTCCCCTCCTCTTTCCATGTTTTGCCTCTTCTTCATTCTATCATTTGAATTAAAACAAAAAATTTTCACCTTTCATTTTGTCTCATCTTCTTTTAGTCCTTGGACCATTGAAGCTCGGGGTTGGTGCTCACTTACTTAGCCTTAGTCTCACTCACATACACGAAACATTTAAACCTTTTTGATTCTCCCGGACGACCTCATGCTTCTACCTTTTTATAAAATAAAATTTGCATCATCTCTTTTCTACTTCACAGGGTTTACATTTATTATGAGTCCTCTTACTTATTCTGCATATATTTGCCCGAAATATGGTTACCAGGACTCCAATCATTTGACATGTTATATGTTTTATATGTATATGTATATGTTGCCCATATGTTGCTCCCACGGTAAAAATTTTCTGGGTCCGCCACTGTAAACCTGCATTACAATTTCAGATCAACTTAACAGAGTTAATTATGATAAAAAGAGTATGTTAAAATGACTTACGTTTAAAAAGTTGAAAATTCAAGAGTTTAATTTCTAGAATTGAAAACTTTAGGGATATATTTCAAATGATCTAAAGGTTAAGGAGTCTTAATGCAACTTTTCCTTTTATTTTTTATTTTAGCCACTCTTATTGCATGACACCGGTTTTTTCGCTTAACGGTGACTGGGTACAGGGAATGATCTTAACGCTGACTGGGCACAGGGCATTATCAACACAGTCAACGAAGTGGTGGAGCAAGAACAAGCTAGCAGCATAGCAGTCAGCCCAACCACTAACAGGGACAGGAGAATCATCGGTACCATAATCGAATTCAAGCTAAAGACATTAGAATAGCCATGTCCGAGGCTGGAAATCTGAGATGCGTTGTCGTTGCTGTTGATGGCAGCGAGCAGAGTATGAACGCATTGAGATGGGCGCTCAACAATCTCAAGCTCCGATCGCCTGGATCCGATTCTTCTTTTGTTATCCTCCACGTCCAATCTCCACCCACCATCGCCGTCGGTCTTAATCCTGGTGCCATTCCTTTCGGCGGACCCAGTTCGGTGCACTTTTTCTCCTATTTTTTTTTCGTCCTCCTTCTGTTAGTTGTTTATTTTGATCGAAACTAGTTTTGCCTGACCTAAATCACTGAAGATTTGTTCCGTTTCTGAACTGATTAGGTGACCTGGAAGTGCCTGCGTTCACTGCAGCTATCGAAGCCCACCAAAAGCGCATCACCGATGTCATACTGGATCACGCTTTAGGGATTTGCTCCGAATTAAATGTTGGATTTTATTTGATCCCTTCCCTAACTCGTGCTCACAAATCCACAACATACTTTTTTTTTTCTCGCAGAAAATAATTAATTCTATGCAATTCTTGCAGGTTAATGTCAAAACCCATGTGGTTATTGGAGAACCAAAGGAGAAGATTTGTGAAGCTGTACAGAATTTGCATGCTGATTTGCTTGTGATGGGTTCTCGTGCGTTTGGCCCCATAAAGAGGTATAAATTAACTAGTGCTAAGAAATTGGTGATAGGTGGGAAGTAACACCAAAAATCATATGACAATTTGTCTTAGCTTTTAACTTATATACAACCTATCATCGATATATATATATATATATATTATGTAATGTTATTCTAAATAAAATGCACTCTGTTTTTATTGATTGTTTCTTGTAGACAATATCAAGGTTGAGGCTTCATCTTGTATTGACTTTTGCATAATTTGGTGCAATGTCCATCACTGTTCTTCTCAACATCCCTGTCTTATTAGCAAATAAGGAACTTCAGCAAACAATTTTTCGAAGATGCTCTAAGGCCACTTTAATTACAGTCATGCACGAAGTTTTTCACCATTTTTTGTTTATACATACATCCTCACACACACACACACATGTATTTATTGGGTCATGCTTATGCATTGCTAGCTCTTGATGTCCTTCGTGGCAAGCAACTTTCACATTAGTTGGACCTGTATCTCTAGTCGCTCTTGTTGAGTCTCTTCGTCTCTCTGTTTTTTTTTGTCTTTTGAGAGGATATATTGTCCTCCTCCCAATCCCAAATGTTTCTCTTATGTTCCCAGTAAAATTTATTTTGTTTTGAAAAATTCCAGTCTCTTGTTATGCCAAAAATATCTAGCTACTTATAACTCATTTTGTCAGTTTTTGATACAATTATGATGATGTGCAATTACTGTTACAAATGAAGAATCTTTTTATTTTATTTGATACACGATTGCTTGTTTGACTTTTGAAAAGTCTTATTGGTAGGTCACTCACTCACTCTGAAAGTTGGAATACAAGCTTGTAATTCTTTTTCCTCTACTTATGATCTTTCTGTTATTTCTTTTGAAGGATACATTGCCTGCTTACTTATACATTTCAATTTCATCTTTAGCAGCAAAAGCTCTTTTTAGTCACTCTCTAGATATGTGGATATGGTGTAGATGAACCCAATGCTGTTCTTCAAATATTGTTTTTTTCCCTCTAGTTTTAAAAAATTTGATTTTTTAAATAATTACTGTGATTCCTTCTAAAATATAAGGACAGATCATTAATTCAGAAATACGTGAATCATTAGCCTGTTAGCTGCAATAAATATACTTTCCTGACATGCCACATGTAATATTATTTCTGTTTCAGGATGTTCTTGGGAAGTGTTAGCAACTACTGCGCCCATCATGCTCAATGCCCTGTTATTATTATGAAGGAAAAGGACACTGTCAACAAGATAAATTAGGTAATACTTCTACTATGCACTATGAGAAGCTCCGGCAGCATTTTAGATGCCTTATCCCGCCCATCCCCAATAAATGTTTGTGATCTGAGAAAAATAAGCTATATATATATATTTGGGCACAAGAAACTGAGCGATCTATCTCTGACATTGTTGCTAAATCTAATTATTGTTGACAGCTGGTGACAATTTGATTTTGAGCGTAGCTGTTATTAGTTTGTGCCATTACCATTTTCTTAGGCCTTGGTAAATTTGATAGCTGTCCTTTTGTTTTTCTGTGTTATTGAACTTCAATACTTACCTTGTAGCTAATGGTTGAGTTTGGCTATTAGCATTCTCCACAAGAACCTATTTAATTAAAAGAAGACTCAGAAATGTGGCATGAAGTTTAAATGCTGGCAGCCCAAACAAGTTTATGTGGAACCCTACAGACTATCTTTTATTCAATAGATAATTGGGAAAAAAAAAAAAAAATATATATATATATATATATGAATGTATCTAAGAGAATTGTGAAACGAGGAGATATAGAGAGGGCCGACGAGTTTTTCTAGCTATTTTCCACAATTGGTGCTTGGTGTTGTTATTCACTTACTTCTTGTTCTGAGAAACTTTTAAAATTTCAGTTACTTTTTAATCCTTACATATTTCTGATTTTTGTCTCTGAATTTATGTGGAACTCTATTGTTACAGTGCAAGGCTTTACCACCACTAACAGTTTACAGGATGGCAATATTTTAAAACAATTTGATTCCATGTTCTGGGTGTGGGTTGCTGTACTTCGGTTGCTGAGGGTGCATCCCTGTTTATACATTCATTTGGTCAGAACTCAGCCTTTTCATGCTTAGGATTTTATGTTTTACGGGACCTGTGTGTAGCTCAGTTCCAATGCTTCTATCTGCTTGCTGTCCACTGCTGGTCAGGTTCTGCTACGGCTGTGTTTTCACATTTTGTGGACAATGATGTATGTGGAGTTGTTGCAGTAAAGAGTGTTTCATCCGTGCTGTTACCACTTTGAAAGTGGGTTCGAGAGAAGTCTTATTTTAAATGTCTCTGAATCAAACTTCATTTGTTCCTTTACATTGTATTACACTAATTAATATTAATAAGGGAGTATTTTTAACATATTATCCTGTTGCAGCAGGTTTAATATAAAATTTGCTAGTCTAATGATTATTCACGCTTGTTATTTATTGATGTTAATGTGTTTTAATATGTTTCTAGTATGACACCAAAATTTGTAAATGCCGGGGCTGTAGGTGAGCATAAGTTTGTTATCCGGGAAGGGTTTTTGATCGTCCTAAATTTACACAAGTTTTGAGCCAACTATAAAAATCTTGTATTCACATAATTTAGATAGGCACCTAACTATCTAAAACACAGAAAATAAAAGATGAAGAATCGGATTGGTCTCCAGTCTTCACCTTTCAGCACGTCCTTCATTAGAAAATGAAACCGATGAATAGTGCTCTTGGCTTGAAGTTAATAAAGTGTATGATGGTACTACTGGCAGTGCAATCTCGTGAGGGCGCGAATGCCATGATGGGGACTCTTTGAAGAGTGCGAGATGATCAAAAGAATGGATTTCCGTGGTTTCTCTAGTTTGCCTTTGTTTGGAAACAAATAGTCAGCTTTGGATTGTCATGGCGTCTGTATAACCCATGTAATTCTTTCATTCTTGGGATGATGTCTCTTTTACTCCAAAAAAAAATGTCAGCTCTCGGCTATAAAATGAAAGGGAAAATCCTTAAATGTATTTTCCAATAAGAATATTCTTCAAACTATAAAATTTAAAATCCTTTTCAAGAACCTAGGTTCTTATTGGTAATAAAAAAAAAGTCTTTAACCAAAATATCCTATCTCCTTTTCTCCCTACCTCACCGGAGGTGGCGCCAGCAGCATTGCTAAAGGTCTGATCATCAGAGGTCCGGTCGCCAGAACTCTAGTCGCCAGCATCAGTGCCAGAATAGTGAAATATTTTTACTTGGAAAAATAGTTATTGGCACTTAGAAATTTAGTTATCTGCATTTAGGAAATTAGTTATCGTCAGTTGGAAATTTACTTATTCTCACTTGGAAAATTTGTTATCCACACATGGGAATTTAGTTATCCCCACTAGAGAAATTAGTTATTACCAGTTGGAAATTTAGTTATTCCCATTTGGGAAGTTTGTTATCCACACTTGAAAATTTAGTTATCTTCACTTGAAAATTTAGTTACACTCATTTAAAAAATTAGTTATCTCCCAACATTACCGGAGGTCTGGTCATTAGAGGTCCGGTTGCCACACAATAATGCCGAAACAGTGAAATATTCTCACCTGGAAAAATAGTTATTGACACTTGGAAATTTAATTATCTCCACTTGAGAAATTAGTTATCGCCAGTTGGAAATTTACTTATTCTCAGTTGGGAAATTTGTTATTCACACTTGGAAATTTAGTTATCTCCACTTAAAAATTTAGTTTTCTCCACTTGGAAAATTGGTTATTATCAATTGGAAATTTAGTTATTCCTACTTGGAAAGTTTATTATCCACACTTAGAGATTTAGTCATTCTCACTTGCAAAATTTATTATCCACACTTGGAAATTTAGTTATTTCAACTTGAAAATTTAGTTACCACCATTTGGGAAATTAATTATCCACAATGGCAAATTTCCAAGTAAAGATAACTAATTTCCCTCATGGAGATAACTGAATTCCCAAGTGAAGATGATTGTATTCCCAAATGAAAATAATTAATTTTTCAAGTGGAGATAACTGAATTTCCAAGTGTTTTCAAGGTAGAGATAACAAAATTCCTAGTTGGAGATAACTAAATTCTCAAGTAAAAATAACTAATTTTCTAAATAGAGATAACTGAATTCCCAAGTGGGGATAACTAAATTTTCAAGTAGGGATAACTAAATTTTCAAATGTGAATAACAAATTTTTCAATTGGAAATAACTAAATTTCCAACTAGTGATAACTAATTTCTCAGGTGGAAGTAACTAAATTTTCAAGTGTGGATAACAAGTTTCTCAAGTGAGAATAACTAAATTTCCAACTGGTGATAACTAATTTCTTAAGTGGAAATAACTAAATTTCTAAATGTATATAACAAATTTCTCAAGTGAAAATAGTTATATTTCCAACTGATGATAATTAATTTCTCAAGTGGAGATAATTAAATTTCCAAGTGACAATAACTATTTTTCTAGATGAAAATATTTCACTGTTCTGTCACTATCATCGGTAACTGGATCTCCAATGACTAGACTTCTGGTGACATCACTGGTGATCAAACCTTCCACGCTGTTGAGTTAGGTAGAAAAGAGGGAAAGAGGAAGGGGTATTTTAGTTAAAGATTTTTTTTATTATGCACAAGGTATTAGATCCTTAAAAAGGATTTTAAATTTTATAATTTCTAATTAAAAATATTTTTATTGGAGGTCCTTAGATGGAATTTTTCCTAAATGAAACCCCGCTTGTGGGCGTGTCCATGTCCTTGAACAGAGATGAGTACTTTCTTGATCCTTTCGGGAATTCTGAATGCTATTGCTGGGTAGATTTCTCTGCACCATTGCAGGCTAATAAACGGCAATCAAAACTAGAGGAGTGGGACCAAGCGTGGATTTTGTGCTATACGATACGATACGTGAATGTCTAAGAAAACCCGTGACCGACCGTATCTCGTGCCCAGATCACCTAAGCATGATTCAGATCATCCATGTACACCAGTTAGTACTGTCCAATTTTAATCCCCAGAAACACCGCCCAAGATTCATCATTAGCTCCTCATAATACCCTCAATCAAACTTCCCCATAATTTCAAGAACAACACCCAGCTTAGCTTAAACACACTGAAATCTCATCCTCCTAAACTAAAATGTATAGATAGTATCTAATTACACGAGTTTGCCTACTTGCGTTTCCCCAGTGATCAAATGCCATTCGCTTTGTCCCAGTTTTCTGGTTTTACGCTCACTCTTCCTTTACCTTGCTGCGTTCTACAACTTGATGATCTTTCTTTATAATCCCGAATTGCTCCACGAAGCTTAAATTGAATCGCTTACAAAGGGAGGCAATCAGAATAAATGGCAGGAAAGACACAGAAGGAATGCCCTATACGATACTGTATTTTAGGAGGGACAGAAATATACTGTACCATTTATATAACTCTAATTTTCCAACATTTTTTCATTGTTAATGTTAATTGAACTAGATTTATGAAATTTTTCTTACGAGGCAGGTGCCTCTAATTTGCACTACATATAATTCCCCGAGCATAGGCAACTAGTGAAAATCATTCTAAGGATAGTTATGTGATTTAATTAACAGGAAGACAGCCTCATGCTATTCGCGTACATTGAAGGACTTTCCATAAACATGGATATCAATTTTCCCACGACCTTCATTCTTTTCTCAATTAGATATATCAAATATATTAAATTTAAGAAAAAATTATAAAGAATATATAAAAAAAATATTTTCAATATACTTATATATATATATATGTCATAAGGGAAAATGATACCACCTAAAACATATTTTTCTATAAGAACCACGAAGTTTCAAAATGTGCCAAGGTGCTTGGGAGAGTGAGGAAAAAAAAAAAAAGAACAAGTGGACCAAAATAGGAATATTTTCATTTGGACAGACCATTCAACCACTGAAAAGTTAAACAAAAGGGTGGAAATTTTTCCTAAACCACTTGGAATAATATACATATAATTAAGTTGCAAAATGGATATCTTTAATACTATGTTTGGTTGGATTGAAATGTAGGGAAAGGGAGGGATTTTATTAAAATCCCCTCATTTGGTAAAATAAAAATTAGAAGTGGGGAGGGAAAATTTTGTTAAAATTCCCTCCCTTTCCCTTGTAGCTCTCTCCTTTAAATTGGGATAATTTTGGGAGGATATATCTTTTTATCCTATTCTGACTAAATTACTTTTGGATATTTTTATATTCACACTTCTTTTTACTTACATAACCCTCATTCTAAAGCAAATGTTTTCGCCCTCGCCACTCACATCTTTTTGTTATGTGCTGTTAGACCGTCACCGTCAATGAGTTCTGCTCCAACCACCACTTGCCTTATCCATGGTGGTGCATCATGTGAACATTATAGTGACAAAAAATATTAATTATAGTGGCAAAAAATAATATATAAAGTAATTTGTGATTATAGTGGTGAAAAATAATATGTAATTATAAATTCATATAAAAAATAAGAAAAAATAGAAGAGAAGAAAAGAGAGGGAAAATTAACTTTAGTATATTAAGGATATAATTGTTTAATTATAATTACTTTCCCTCCCTCCCTTTTTAAGTAAAATAAGATAACATTAAAATTTTTTCATTAAAAATTCTTATTTTTCCTCCAAATAAGATAAAATTATTTTTTTTCTCTCTATTTCTTTTCATTAAAATTATTCTCCTCCCTCTCCATTGTTAAACCAAACATTCCCTCTCCATTGTCAAACCAAACATAGCATCAAACTTGCAATAATTATTTTACATAAATATCTAGACCTCTAGGCCGTATCTAGTGTCTCTTCCAAAAAAAATATTATTTTTCCCTTATACAAATGGATTATATCATTATTATTTAATAATATTATATTATTTTATAATTAGAAATACGAAGGACTATATATTTTTCTTTTTCTTTTTATTTCATTTATTCATATGATATTAAGAGAAAATATTCCAAAGGCAGGTTTTTTTTTCTTTGAATATAGGCAGTTCTTTTTTTTTTTTGGGGGCCTGAGAGGCGGTCCTTAGTTTAAAGTATTGTTATCAAAATTAGACTGGACTATTTGGTTCGACCGGTCGAACTAAGAATCGATGCCTGATGTGGTCTGGTTATGCTATACAATTAGTATTATTCAGAATCGATGAGAACCAATCAAGAATTGGTGAAACTGGTCTTGAACCGGTTTTGTGTTTTTTTTTTCAAATTTTTTTAAAATATTTTTTTTATTTTTAAGATAAAATAACATTATTTTTAGTACAAAATATGTTTTCTTTATATATTATAATATTATATAATCATTATTATGATATATAACTATTAAAAACTATATATTTACTTAATAAATAATAGATTATTAATTTATTATTTTGAACTCAAAATATGATTATAGATGAATATTAACTTATTTAATTTAAAATATTAAGTTATGAAACTTATTAATAATTTGTTTGTGGTGAATAATAGATTAATAATTTAATATTATTTAGTTTGAGACTTTAATTAAATTATAAAATTTATTTAAACTTATATTATTTATTTTAAATATATTATTTTAATTACTACCAGTCCGACCCTGATTCGATCTTGGTTGAACCATTAAACCTTAAATCAATATCTTATCCAATTTAATATTCAGTCTGATTCTAACTACATTAATTTAAAATAATTGATGAGGTTTCCAGATAAATCTAAAGCCTGCAATTAAAAAAGGTTTTTTGCTTTTAAAAAAAGGTTTTAATGGAAAAGTAATTGATTTTTTTATCAATTAAAAAGGTTGCCCTAGTTTTATGGTAGTAAGTTATAGCACGTATATAAAACTGGTTTGGCACGCCCATTACATTGCGGCGCGCTTACTCGTCGTCAAAACTCGGGAAACTTCAACAGTTCACATACACTAGAAAAATTCCACAGGAAATTGCTATTCCGACCTGAATCACAATTTCATCACAAAATGTAATAATTAAAAAGCATCTTTTTTAAATTAAATATAAAAACATAAAATTACTAAAATATTCTCAATTTTTATTTCCCCCCACCATCTTTGATCAATAGTTGTTGGAGGCCAGACAACTTTTACCGGTGACTGATCAATGCTAACAGATGGCCGATCAATGGTTATCAATAACTAGCCAATTTTTACTATAAAAAGATAGTTCATATCTTTTTTTCTAGATTTTGCACTTTATTTATTTTAAATTTATAATTTAGTTTTTAAATTTTTTACTTTGTAATTTCTTTTTCAGAATTTGCAATATCTTTACTCTAAATTTGAAACTTATTTTCAAATTTTTACTATAAATTATCTCAATACTTTTATAAGTTTTTTTTTCAAATTTTATAACTTACTTATTCTAAATTTGCAATTTGTTTTTCAAGGTTTTTATTATGAATGGTTTCATAATTTTACAACTTTCTTTCTAGAATTTGCAACTTACTCACTTTAAATTTGTAATTTGTTTTCCAAATTTGTAATTTTACAATTTTCTTTCTAGAATTTGTAACAACTTACTCAGTGTTGTTACAACTTATTTTACATATTTTATAATTTATTTTACATATTTTGTAACTTGTATACTATGAATTTATAATTTATTTTCCAAATTTTACTATCAATTTTTTTTATTCAAAAATTTTTATTATCAACTGTTTTAGTACTTTGTAACTTCTTTACAAGGATTTGCAACTCATTTTCCAAATTCTTATTATAAATTTTTTAAATACTTTTCAACATTTGTTCCAATATTTTTTAACTTGGAACAATTCATAATAAAAATTTGGAAAAGTTAAAAATTTAGAGTAGACAGGTTGCAAAACACTAAAACAATTTATAGTAAAAATTTGAAAAACAAATTACAGATTGAAAGTAAGTAAGTTGCAAAATATGTAAAAGAAATTGTAAAAACACCTAAAAATCTTTTAATAAAAATTTAAAAAATGAACTATAAATTCAAATTAAATAAGTTACAAAATAAATTGTAAAAATATTAAAATAATTCATAATAAAAATTTAAAAAATAAATTATAAATTTAGAGTAAGTAAGTTATAAATTTTAGAAAAGAAGCTGTAAAATACTAAAATAATTCATAATAAAAATATGGAAAATAAGTTACAAATTCAAAGTAATCAAATTGTAAAATTTAAAAAAAATTATAAAATTATTGAAATAATTCATAGTAAAAATTTAGAAAATAAATTATAAATTTAGAATAAATAAATTACAAATTCTCAAAAGAAATTATAAAGTAAAAATTTAAAAACTAAATTGTAAATTCAAAATAAATAAATTGTAAAATTAAATCTGAAAAATGTCTATTTTGATCTTTTTTTTAATTTCTTAATTTGATTGTATCTAATCCATTTTTTTAGACCAAAAGAAGAGTGACCTTCTAACGCCCTTTCCTTTACTTTTTTACTCTTATTTTAACTCACTGGATTTTGTAGTAGGTTCCATTCTCATAATATCTCCAACGAAAAGAAAAAAGGTATCAGATAGCTCGAAACTGGTGTTCTACATTTTTTTTCTCTTTCCTTATTTTGATATATTAATATAAAATCTAGTTTGTCCCACGAACGTTAATCGGTTACTAGCCGGCGTTGACCCGTTATTGATGACAATTGATTGGCCGCTATTAACAGGGGAAGAAATAAAACTTTTCTGTATTTGGGTAATTTCATATATTTAAAAACATTCGTCCCTTTTTATAATTAAATTAACCGGAGGCCCGTTTTAGTAATGAAATTGGGATTATGTTCCCTAATTCCCCAGTTCCATAACTCTGGCCACTCTGCAGCTAAAACCAAAAGCTCGTTCCTTTCTTTATGAATCCCAAAACTTAACACGTTTAGCCATTCTCTGTTCAGGAATCAGATTTCAGGAAGCAGGATCTGGTTTTGAACAGAGTTCTATCACATTTTAAGTCTTTCCAGTGAGAACATTGACAATTTTCATATCCCTCGAAATGGGTCTCAAAGGATTTGTTGAAGGCGGTATTGCTTCCATTATCGCCGGCTGCGCAACTCATCCACTCGATCTCATTAAAGTTCGCATGCAGCTTCAGGGCGAGAAGCACTCCGTTTCTGTGAAACCTCAGACAATACAGAACCTCTTTCCGGCTTTTGCCTTTCACTCACACTCTCCGGCAATGGCTGCTCCTCCGGCCACACTTGGTATTCAAACTCGTGCTGGACTCATATCGGTTGGAGTTCGGATTGTACAATCCGAAAGCTTCGCTGCACTGTTTTCTGGTGTATCCGCCACCGTGCTCCGCCAAGCACTGTATTCCACTACCCGTATGGGTCTATACGATGTGCTCAAGCATAAGTGGGCCGATACGGATACGGGTAAGATGCTCCTGACCCGAAAGATAGCAGCGGGGCTAATCGCCGGCGGGATTGGTGCAGCCATTGGAAACCCTGCTGATGTGGCTATGGTCCGTATGCAAGCCGATGGTCGGCTTCCGACGGCTCAACGACGCGGTTATAAAAGCGTGTTCGACGCAATTACGCGCATGTCGAGGCAGGAAGGAATTGCTAGCCTGTGGCGGGGTTCCGCTCTTACGGTGAACCGTGCGATGATCGTGACAGCTTCTCAATTGGCTTCTTATGATCAATTCAAGGAGATAATTCTGGCAAAGGGGCTGATGAAGGATGGCCTCAGGACCCACGTCACAGCAAGCTTCGCAGCGGGGTTTGTGGCGGCGGTGGCGTCCAATCCGGTGGATGTGATAAAGACGAGGGTGATGAACATGAATGTTGAGGTAGGGGCAACCCCACCGTATAATGGAGCCATGGATTGTGCATTGAAGACGTTGAGGATTGAAGGGCCTCTGGCTCTATATAAGGGATTTGTTCCCACAATTTCAAGGCAGGGACCTTTCACTGTGGTGCTGTTTGTGACCCTTGAACAAGTGAGGAAGTTGCTAAAGGAATTTTGATTTGGATTAAAAGAGATCATTTTTTTCACTGAATTACTGACTAGATGACGACGACGAACAAATAGCTTCTAAATTATTCTTTTTTTTTTTTTGGAGATTTCTAGTTGAAATTGATATACACGAAACTTACGGATTCGATTAAATAATCATAACTTGTCCTTCCCACCCTGATTTGTCTTCGATGTTCTCATACTGAGGAAACTAGTATCGCGATTAATCTGATTTTATATACCAAGAAACTAAACAATATTGCATTTAACAAAGCGGTAATGTAATTACAAAACCACCGCGCTGTCACTAGGACTGCAAAAATCATCAGCTTAGATTATAAATAGTTCAACTTACCTAATAATGGGGATGGTTGAGCAATGCCTGGGACATCCTAAATTTATAGGAAAATGGACTCTTGCATCAGCTTTAAACATCTGCCCCGCGTTAACCTTATCAAACGAAGGAAGTTTCTCCTCTCCCTGTGCTTCATAAGCCATACAAAACATCGTTGAAGACACAAAGCAATGCTACGTGTGAAATAGAACAAGGCTGAATGATAGCAATGACCTTGTATCATCTGGAATTTGTTCTTTGTAAAGAAAGAACGGCGTTGTAAATTGTAATCATCGACCTTTATCCACATCATATGACTGATAGCCTTCGGTCCTTCCTCTTTCCGAGGATTGGTTTTGACTCCATTTATCAGGGTGATGGGTTAACTGACTATCTGATTTTCTAAATTTGTCTGGATTTTGGAGCGATTGAGGTTCTTTGCCAGAACCTTTATCTGGAATCAGGGATGGCTGGGAACTGTCCATGGCTCTACCCTTTTCTGGGTTTGATACAGAATGAGTTTCGGGTCCTCGATACTTGTTATTGAGAGTTGGCTGTGGTTGCTGAAATTGATTTCGACGCTCCTTCAAAAAGTTTAGTCTGGTTGACAGTTTCGTCAGTCTAGAAGTAGTTGAGTTTGACACCTGATGCTGTCATTAGAGTGAGAAGATAGGTTAGTTCGCTTTGCCCTCAGTTTGCCATTTAAAATGGCTTTTTCTGGTTTCTTCTAAGATGACTTCTTATACATAAACACACACACAACAATACTGAGTACACTATACAAAAAAGGCTGATTCATAAACATACCACAACGTTTGCCCCAACTTTTTTGGTAGTAGATTGAGGTGGATAGTTGTTTAGTAAAGACGTTGGTTCCAGCCTTTTCTCATTCTCACTTTCGGTTCCTCCAAACTGAATGTCCTTTTGTACCAAATACCCAAAGGTTCAACAAGTGATATGTAAATTCAATATCATATAAAGCCTCATATAATATAAATGAATGAAAATCACTCAAATTTTAACCTTCCGGTTTCTGGCCATAGAAAGCTTGAAGTATAACATACTTGGTTTAATTAGAATATGGCGTTAGCTTGAGAAATTATCTTATTTAACCGCTAGAGAAGGCTTAATCATACAAATCCTTGATACAAGAATCTGCATGCTAGAGCATTTTATTTAATTATTTTGTTTCAATTAAGTTATCTCAAATCCTCTTTTATCTCTTGCTCACACATTTAAAATAGTTATAAATGCAGTAAATCGGATAGTGGATTGGCGGCACTTCGAAAATTTAATAGTATACATTTCAAAATTCTATTGCCTGCCATCAATTTGTACGAAGTTGTGTAACGTCATTCTTCACCACAATGATTCACATTCTTAAATGACATTGTAAATTTACCTTGCTTTTTGACCTTTCAGTCTGAGAATTAACTGCATCTTCAGTATCCAGCTTATTCTTCCTGTCAAATAGTTTCCCCATAGAGAAAGTAATTTTTTTGTGGAAAAGTAATATTGCTAACAAATTTTTTTACATGAAAACTAATTAGGAATATAATATTGTAAAAATAAGGGCAAAAGGATATGCAACATCAAGCTCATAAGTGACGAACATACAATTTTGTTCCATGATTTGAACTTTGTTCATGTTGTAAATTAAACCGCATGCCGAGATCATCAATCCGCTGCCGTAACTTGGTGAGATCAGCTTCTATGAGAGTTAATTCCTCAAGGTATGCCTTGGTCTATAGCAAGTTTTTTTTTTTTATTATTATTATTAGTACTTTGACACGTGCTCAAAAAAACCACTTAAAAGTGAGACTAACCTTTTCATCGACACTGGTTGAATCAGATGAGCATCTAGGAGAATACTTGTTTCCTGCTTCAAGAGTTGCCCAGTAATTCTTCTCCTTTTGCAGCTGTTCCCGTAGTCTAGCCACCTGTAGAAAGAAAAGTTGGAGAACAGAATCTAAATTTATATACATGGTTTATTGGGGGTGGGGGGAGTTATATACTAGCGTGATGAACTTACATCTTGCTCAAGGGCTAGACGACGCTCACGCATGGATTTCTTTTGTTTTTCCAGATAGGATTGTAGGTTTGCTCTAGCCTTCAACAGAAAGTTAAAATGGACAATGGAAAATTTCCTACAAAGAATTCTTATACACATATTACCAAAATTATCCAGAAAGAAAATCAAGTGCCTACCTCCTCAGTAATTTCGTTTTGCAGTTCTACCTTCATAGCTTCAAGAGTCTCAATTTCAGCTCTGCAAATGGTTAAAAACATAGATTGGTAAAGAGAAAAGTGAAGAAACTAATCAGAGATATTTACTACTGTTTAATGCTCACCACAAGTAACACAGCATGGTGTGGCATCAATAAAATTAACGCCATGGACTACTAAAAGAAAGTTCACAAATAGTAAGGACTATAGAATATTCTATCAAATGTTACTGTTAATAATATATTCGTGCTATCTTTCACTTTTCTCTAACTCTTCTGTTCCCCTACTTTCCGAAACAGCAACAAAGATACAGTTGGAACTACAAAGTGACTAGAGGAAGATAAATTAGTAGTCAATGGATGCCAATTACTCACTCATCGGTAGAAGAATCAACAGTTTCCATGTTAAGATTCTTCATTGCCTGGACATATTACAAAAGTATAAAACAAATTGGACTCAGTAGCATAAAATCAACGTAACTACGATTATAAAAGGAAGAAACTAAATGGACATAAAAGTACAATGTCAGCCATGAGTTTTACCCAGTTTTAGGCAAGTGAGAAATAAATAAATGCCAAGAAAGACACATGACTAATCAAAACAATAGAAATGAACTTACAGAGGCACGCCCCAATACTGTGTGGCTCGGAGTAGGTGCTGTATCATCTGATATGTCTACCGATTTGTTGTCACTAGGATAACTTGAATCATATGCTGTACTTTGATCTGGGGAAGGACCTTCAACTATGTTACCAGGCGTGTTGGACTTCCCTGCACTAGCTGTCTTGGTTGAACTCGTAAGATTTTCACGGCTTCTGATGTCGTCATCCGGAGATAGTGAGACTTTACTTCGCTGTGATGACATCTGTTTGACTTTAGGATCTTCATTTTCTCCTGAGGATTTTACATCTGACCTTGAATGATCATGGTTCTGCGCATTTCAAAATATTAGGATAGGTAGGGTAGTTACACAATTCTGCTCTAATCCTTGTGCCCTACCCCAAAAACCAGACAGAAAAATCACATAAACAGCGAATTATTACAAAGAACAAAATGGTTGTTTTATATAACAAGGGTAAAAATGTGGACGTTGTAGCTCATATGAAACTGTCTCAGTTGGAGAAAAATAATGTAAGATATGTACATTAAGATGAACAAAACGAGACTAACCATTTAGTCAAATCCAATTAAACATGACTTTCATGGATGAAAAATGAAGTTTAAGGGTTTCCTTAAGGGTCAAATGGAAAAAGCATCTTTAAAAGTTTTAGCTGAAGAAAAATGCGGGGGAAAAAGCTATTTCAGATTGTTTTAAACATTTAAATGCTTTATTGATGGAAAATTGAAGACTTATACTAACGGTAGAAAAGCTTAGAATTTAATTATGTTTATGTTATATTTTGTAATTATCTTCATTTTAATAAATTAGATTTTCTTTAAAATAAGTTTATCCTTTAAATTAGTTTAGATTTAGATTATTATTATTTTATTATTTTTGTTTGGAGCTCTATAAATAGCCCTAGGCCCTAGGGTCTCTCATTTGCCAAACTTTTGCCTATTGAATAATTAAGTATTTTGCCGTCACCCTCTCCCAATGTCTCCCTTGCACCTTCCTTTCTTTCTATTTCTCCTTCCTTCTCATTCTCCCTCTCCTTTCCGATTGTCCTACATCATTTATTTTTCAACACAGAATTCTTTATAACAAAAACATTTTTGGGCTTTAAACAAATAAAGAAAAAAAGAAAGGAAAATTAATCCAAAGAGATACTAAGTCAGTTGGGACATGGCTAAGGAACAGCTTGTTAGACAACAATACAAAAGGTAAGATCCTTTGAAATGGTAAATGAACACTTGTTAGGCCCCGTTTGGTAGGAGGGAAAGACAAACAAGGAAAGGGAATGCATAAGGGGAAAGAGATTTTCTTTTATTTGGTATGTGTCAGTGAGATTTTCTTGGAAAATATCCTTTCCATCATGTATGGGAGAGAGGAAGTCTCTCACTTAAGTGAGGAAACTTGGTGTTTCACAAGGAAGTGACATAATTCCGTCTTCCTTTCCCAACCATAATAATTATGCTTTGGACCCAAATAGCCTTAGGGGAAAAGGCTATTTTAGGGTGACATCAAAACTTTTTCCTGATTTTGTAGTATTTCCATTTATTTTGTTTGCTCCATCAGCACCATTCATGTGAAAACTTAATGCTCAGCCTTCCTCCTTTTAGTCCAATAATACCCAATATGCTTGGAAACTTTTTTCAGCACAAAGCCAATTGACTGAGTCTTTGGAAATGGATTATATTACTTCCAAAGCTACAAAACAATCTATTATAATTTCTTCCAATTATCATGAAATGAATGAAAAGGGACAGATACCTTTTCATCGTTGCTCCCTGAATCATCAGTCTCACTGCACTCTGCGTCTGCATCAGACTCTTGCATTGATTCTTCATCACACTCATCATCATAATCTTCATCATCATATGACTCATCATCTTCAGTACCCTCGTCGCTCCCAGATCCACTCTCATCTTCAGAATCACTATATAAGTCTGCAGAAGCATTTCCTTCCTAATAGAACCAAAATAACATAGCAACAAAAAGATAGTAGCATAGAGAAGTCAAATAAAATAGTGAAAGAAGAATGTATTTAAAGGCATAGAGCAAATCTTCTTTATAGAGTCCAAAGTAATAAAAAATTTACACAGATTTCAACCTCTTGCAGTTAAATTCTAATTTGATAGGAGACTTTTAGGTTGAGGTCCCTTGGGGAAAGAGAAATTTGTATACAATACCATACTTCATACAATGGCTGATATAAGGAATAGCATATTCATCAAAGAAATTATTTAAGTCTAGTTTCAAAATAAGAATAGCCTATCCAAAAAAATATGCAGCACTTCATACACATCTAACTAGGTTATCTAACAAGGACAAACTTGAAGAACAACAGATCCCTGGATCTTATTCAGACAAAGAAGAGATTATGACAGGGACAAATGTAAATCAAAGTAATGACAAAAAATCTGCATCGTAAGACTGATGCAAGAGATATATGTTTGTGTGTAGGTGTTGTCATGGATGCATATGTTACAAACAAAAGCCATGCAACATATACACACACATACATACATATAAAGATAATTAAACTTACCCCAAATATGCTTTCATATTCTTCTAATAAGGTTATAACAATTGTTTGAGCATGGTTAGCTGCAGCAGCTGCTTGTAGAAGTTGAACAGAACCATCATCACCCACATCAAAATCATTTTCAATGTCACATTCCCCAGCCAGAAGGGGACGAAGAAGTAAGGGTGCCATGCAAGCTGCCACAGCAGAGGAGCTCATTCTATTCACAGCTTTGTGGGAAGCCACAGTTTGCATCATTTGGAGTATTCTGAACGTCAGTGAAATTAATTTTTACATTACCAAAAAAAAAAGTGGATTAAATCATGGAAACACAGTGTAATTGTTATCAGTGTAACAACTGAAATTTAATCTTAGTTCATAGTACATACTAGTTTCCATTATTCACAAGGTTAATCACAAAGACAAGCCAATTAGGCGGAAATTCCTGCCCCATATGGAATGACATCATCAAACAATATATAGATATATAATTACAGGGACATCCTCCGACATCATTTCGTTTTAAAATATAAATTCACATTCCGGGTATTAATTTGTTCAGCTTCCCATTCACTAGTAGCTGGAACTTTCATGACAATTGAGAATTCAATCTGGTATAAATAATGATGCTGAAGTATAGTTGTTCAAGTCTTGATAATCCTCTTTTCAATTGTTGATCAATCAGGACAAAAGAAAACAAAAGATAGCAATCAAAGTGAGTCAAATTGTCATGAGTCCCACATCGAAGAGTTTCACATAAAAACTGGGGCTTAAAAGTCTAAAGGGTTTTCCCACCTAAAAAACTAGTCTTTTGAGATGGACTTTGCTTTTGGACTTATACTCATAACACATGTTCAACCTAAAGTAAAGAAACAGGGGAAAATAAAGTAAATTAACAAATACCTTTGCAATAAACGGCGATTTGGTTCCGGGAAAGTCTCACATATTGCAGCACGGATAGTAGAAATCCTACCAGCACGTTCAGTTCCTAGTAAATATGCCAATTTCCAGTCAAGAAAGAAAATCAACCATGGTCATTCTGTTGAATCATGAACCATTCTTTATTCTAGTTCTATTTTTAAAACATTGATATAATATAACTTGTTTCAATCAATTCACTAGTATGCCATAAATAATTTAATAAGAAAATTCTTTAATTCCTAAAAGATTATATAGTATAATTCTTTATACCCAATACCTGCAGAAGGGGGTTTGAGAACTTAACAAATATGTGTGTTCAGGGATAGGTATTGAAAAATCTTCCCTGTTCCTTGCTATTGCCAGATCAAGTTTAGAACAATCAGAAAATGAAAATTCAATTGCATTGAACCCTCAATGTTCAAATTATCTTGCATAAAATGCAATTAAAGTAAAAGCTGTGGATTTCACGGTTAAGAATTCATTCAGTGACCAAGGACTTCTTTATCCTAAAATATTTAATGCTACATTAAAAAGGATATCATAGTGAATTAACGGTATAAATAAATTTTATAGCTTTAAAATGCAATCCAAACAATGAAATTCAATTAAATTCTACAAAATTTAAGATTTATTCCAAACACAAAAATAAGTCCTTAGTAAGTTGTTAATCATTATATACATAGATAAGGATGAAAAAACCAAAGACACTTACGGCATGCTTCTAACAGAGCCATGCAGCAAGATGCAGGGACTGGAGATGAAAGTAATTCCCGGAGTACATACTGAAAAAGTGTAGAATAAATTATATTTGACCCCTCCTAAAAAGAACCGGATGCTCAGTTATAAGAAGATACCTTTAAACAATCGGCAACAACATGCGGATCCTCGTCGACAGAGAATTCAGTTTTTCCTGCATCCATATGTCACAGCCAGGAACATTAGACTTGATCAGTGATTATAAAAGTATCAAAAAAGTATCTGTGGCAGGAACAATAGAAAACTTAATATTCTTGATGGATATTATTATGTGTAGAAAGAGGGGGCCTCGCATGCTCAAGATTCAAAGGGATTTGGCGAAATTCAAGTTCATCCAATATAACAGCTGATTAACTGACATATTTTAGAAGGAATTACGTTCAGTATATAGCCATCCCCAAATCTCTCATAGTCTTCACATGGCAAAGCCCGAAATATGGTAAGACCTCTAGACAGTTTAACATTTGTGAATGGAGTTCAACACAACGTAAACAAAATGAAAGTAAGCTACAGCAGATGTAACAAGAGAGACATAAATACAAAGATTGTGTAAAAGGAAAAGTACTGACCCTGTTCATATTCCTGAACTCGATGTTCAACATCATCAACAGAAGCTGCTTGTCGCAAGATCCCTTCAACTTTGACTCCTGTTTTATAATATTGATAAGATACTTATGACAAGAAAAACAATTTATGTCTTGTGAAAACAATACCAGAAGGGTCCTAAAGACTCAGTACAAATAACTGACACAAATCTACTGCAATCTCCCCCAGCCTCACCTCACCCCTGGCAATCAAGCAACCTTGATATTAAACTTTCATTGCAAGAAGATTATCAGTTAAAAAGCTTAAGTTTTCCTATCACAAATCTAACAAAAAAAGTCACAAGCATTAATTGTTGCTAACCTACTTAAGGCTAACAAACATAAAAAGAGAAGCCAATTGACATAGCTGACATGTAATGTGTCTGACTCATGCAAAGCCCCGTATGAGCTAGTATATGCTTTTAATACTTTTTATTGATGCGGTTATTCTAACTTGTCACTGTTCTTTGCCAATAAGTAACACTAGGAATTAAATATGTGAAATTGGCTGAAGCTATTCTCTGCAACAAAGTACCAAAGTAAGCACAAATGTATCCATCAGCAGGCCCGTTCAAGGTGGTGTCTGGTGGAGGCAATTTGCCAAAAATCTTACCCTCCTCTTGGCTAAGAAGAGAAAATGGGGAGGAGAAAAAATGGAGAAAAGAGAAAAGTAAGGGGAGTGATTTTCTCTCCATATGCTTAATTGAATAGAAGAAAATAGGGAAAAAATGACTAATTTTATATTGATGATAATACTTTTATTATTTTTAAGAAAATATTTATATATAATAAAACTTGTTATTCTACCATATTATTGATATAATTTTCATATCATATTAATAAATGAAATTAAAATATAATTTTAATTTTGATCTTAATCTTAATTTAAAATTATTTTATCCAATCTTAATTTTTTTATTTTTAAAATTATTTTTTATACATTAATTTCAAAATTTTTAAAATAATGCTAAAATTGAAAATATATAATATATCAATATTCAAATATAAAAATTACATAGGTATTTTTCCCATAGTAAAAAAAATTGATAGTGTAATTTTGGAAGGAGAGTTTTATCTCTGAAACCTCTCCATTTTGAGGGAGAAAAATATGTAAGGTCCACATATTATTTCTCCTCAATATTCTCTCCCTCTCACTTTTATCTCTGTAGACAAACGAGGAAAAATACAGTTTTATCTCAAGTTTTTCTCCCTACTTTTTTCTCCCCCACCAAGCAAAGGGTTTGATTCAATCCTCAGTGTTAACAAGTACCCAAAAGAATTACATCCATTAGAAGAGGAACAACTGTTCACTAAGAATAAAATGCCTTTTATGCATCATCATAATGCAACAGAAAAAGCAATTCTTCAAAGAAATAAAAACATAAAACACACCATGCTGTTCTATGAACCTGAGAGCTTTCTCCAAAAAAGATGGAGATCCATCATCATCCTCCAGAGCAAGCAAAATTGGCCGGCCAATAACCATAGATTTAACTGGTTCTACTTCCTTTACTATAGAAGTTCAGAAAATTCATGAGGAAAGCAAGCAAATAATAGATTTTTACAGCAACAAACAGAAACATTTCTTCACATAAAATTTCACAATAAAGGTACTAGGACATTATAAAGGTGAATCAGGCAAAAGAAAAATCAATAAATTTTGACAGATTAAAGACATAAACTTAATATACAGAAGAAACAACACAAATATACAAAAGAGATAGTCAAATGCCAATATATCTTTTGTGAAACCTGAAAGACAAAAAAATCAATACCGCTGCCAAGTGACATTGCATAGATATGTTTTAAACATGAATATCACTGATCATATCAGAAAACAAACAGAACTTAATATTATCTGTTTCAACAGATATTTGCATGGTGAAGATTGAGTTTTGTGAAATAAAGTACACAGATCATGTGCACGATGCAGAGCATTTGCACAAGGAATGAACTGTGAATCCAACATATAGAAAGCACAACTATAACAAGAGCATACACTGGTCCAAAGAAATATCAATTGAATCAATCTGATCGTTCCTGAAGATACCATTTTCCCCCGTTACATCAGAAGCACCCGGGGCTTGTGCCAAAGCATTCTCAAGTGCAGTCTTCCACTCATGTAAATCTTCTGTAGTGTCAGCCTGCAGTAGCAACAAATAAAATCATAGAATGGCAGAAAAGAATAATATGCATACCATTGTTATTCTATCTTCACCTCAATATGTGTTAACTTATAGAAAAAACTTATTGGGCACACATATGCAATTGTCATTGCATTAACAGTGAAATTACAATATACCTTACAAATATATATAAATCTTGAAAAAAAGGGAGGCAATAATTTTCAATTGCATCCTATAAATAAAATGTCATGCAAATATAATGCAACACAATAAATCACTAACTCGTTAAGGAAAAAGGAAGTTTTAAGGAGGCAAGATATTTGAGAGTGTGTGTGTGTGTGTGAGTGTGAGAGAGAGAGAGGGATGAAGCACCTTAAGAGTGAAAGCTCGTCCATCAGGAAAAAGCACAGTCAAAAGTTTCTTATCTGCTTTGACAGCAACACTACAAAATTTGACAAAGTAATTTTCAAGAGATCAATACACTTTACAAGTTCTGCTACGTTCAATTATGAAGAGAACAAGAATGCTAATGATGTCTATTGTTTAAACAACAGCCAACCTGCCTGAATTGTTGAGGTCAATGCCACCAAGCGTTAAATTCACTTCTCCCCCCTTCTGGGGAACAACACTCTGAAAAACAGAAAATAAAATGATAAAGCAATAAAAATAAAGAGGAATGGTAGCACAAGAAGAAAAGCATCTACGAAGGACTCTTATGCAAGAAAAATTTTACACCTTATGGAAACCAGGGACACATGTCAGAATCAAACGCATGTTTGGATCAGATCTATTTTATTTGACAACGCTAACATAATAAACTAGAGATGCCAGAGAGAACTAAGTCACTTTAAAGATTGATTTATTCCATTGAAACAAGATCAATATATATGGTAAAGTGAAATTCAGTTTGCTAATTTAGTGATTCCAATTACCACACACACACAAAAAAAAAAAAAAAAGTAACAACTAACAGTTGACTTTCTTGTCACCACAGTCATCCATTACTATGCCTTATCACACCAAGACAATTTAAAGGAAGTAGATGTTTGCTCCAAGCTGGTCAAACAATTGAAAAAGACTGCAGATTCTAAAAAAGAATGACAAGAAAGTTATTGGAAATATTAACTGCAGCAACTTGAAAGAAAATTTAGTAGAGACAAGAGAAAATATTTTGAAGATAAATATAAATTCACTTCCAAGCTCTACTAGGCAATTAGGCTTCTGTTACCTAAAGTGATCAAAACTTCAAAATCTAGATGCATTGCTTCTTCCACATGTATATTTTTACTTCTTCAGAAAAAGTGAAAAACCACGAAGGAATCCACAGACATATAAATAAACAAACTAGATGCCAGAACAAAAATACTCACTGGATCGCTTCTGAAGAAAACCAGTGAAGTGCGTGTTAAAACAAACCACCTTTTCTTCCAGGATGTCCATCCAATTCCTACACGTCAACAATACATAATTTGAGACAAGTAATGGTATTAAAAAAAAAATACTTCATATGGTTACAACAAGAGAGTTTGAACCCTAGTCACTATCCACACCTATCCCATCCTTACTGCCAACCCTCTCAGGTGATTACTGATTTGGGAAGGACTAAAGAAGGAGAAGCAAAGAGAAAGGATTATACAATGCCGAAATTGCAACACATAAGACTGCCACTATCTTCAGATCAGAGTTTCCTTCCTTTACTGTAGTTCAAATATCAATTGAATTGTCTTAAACTTCTTGCAGGGAATCAGTATCTAATGGTTAGCTGACTTTTCTTTCATCGGTTCATGGTCCTTTCGATATTCAATTAAGGTTCCTTCTTCCTCTAGGTATATAAAGCATAAACTGTTATTCTGAAGTGTACAAGAGTGCATTAGCATGTGTGTGTGATGCCTTAATGAACAAGAAAAGGGAAAGAAACATTACCACACCATTGGCTCTTAAGAATTTATAACTTGTTATATAAGTAACTAATTCATAAGTAGATTGGTTCCATAGAAGCACGTACACAAACAAAAGGAGTAAAACACACCTTTTGAAGATATGTAAAGTGGCCCACTCTTGAAAATCTGCAAGAGATAAGATTACAGGGATTTGAACTGAGGTGAGAGAGACATGCAATGAACTCCATGAAAGGAAAAAAATGAATAAATGAAAATATTAGGGGAAAATGTATTTGGTTTAAACCAGCCCCGTGTAACAATGATAAAAGAAATACTTTCCACTTTGCTTGTCTTTCGTTATCAAAGTAGGTCCCATTAGGATATGCTTGTCCAAAATTTATTGAGAATAACTATATAAATTTTTTTAAATAATCATGCGCAAACGTCACTGCATAGCCATGTGGCCAGCCTGACGATACACGAAACTTGACAATAATGTTAATGCCAAACCCATGCTCACATATAGACTGGAAAAAAGTCCCGTGGATCCATGCTCATTCAATTATCCCATACTTGCAAACAACAAGAATTACCGTATTGCCGTTGCTGCCACGCGAACGCTGATGCTCTGGTGGCCCAGGCTGAGAAGTGGGTAGAGAAGCACCGCCATCTCCCTACAATACATAGAAACCCAGATGTATTTAACACCCATTTTGAGATTTCCACAATCTAAGGTATTATAATTCCTCATTCTTAATCGATCATGGATGAAATGTATATTCATGAATTGACTAAAAAGGTTTGTGAATAAAAACGATCCCTTTTTTTCCTGTGAAGGAAGATATTCAGATTTCTACCTGAGACACTTCCGGAATTTTGTTAGTCATATCTGTGATCTCAAAATCACAGATTAATATCCAAGACGATTAGACAGCAGTGGTCACCGCATCTAAACCCTGCACCCACACTCATCCAAATGGCAATGCAGCTCAGAGATTATTCACAGAGATTGAAAAAAATAAAATAAAAAATCCCATCAATGTGCATTGTGGCATACTTTGCCAGAAATCCAAAGAAAAGAGAGGATGAAATGAGAAAAGAAGAAATAGAAGGAGGCAGCGTAGATGTGAAAACAGAGGTTCCGTGTGTGTGTGTGTCTGTGTCTGCGTGTCCGTTGTTGGTGTTGGCCTCTTTCTGTCTGTCTGTCTGTCTCTCTCCCAAATGGGGAGTCAAAAATGCAAGGCAACGGAAACGATGGTGATGAAGGCAAAAGCCTAAGGAGAGCGGTTCCTCCTGATCTGCGGCATTGTCCACGTCAACCCTCCAAAACGGTGCAGCGTGATGGAGGGAAATAACGTGGACGACGGAATGCAAGGGCCTAAGGTTTTCTTAGGTACTAATTTCCCAACATTCTATTTCTTCCGTACCCATGCCTCCGATGTTGTGCGTTTTTCCACCCTTTCATCCTGCGGACACGTGGCCCGGCATCCCATCCACGCCCGTGTAATCTGTGGGTCCCACTGCTTATCTGTTGGAATTGGTGAAAACCACGTGAGGCGAGTAGGCCGGAAGAATAAAAAAGGGAAATAACAAAAGTAATATATATAGAAAGTGAAAATAGTCGAATAATACGATTGTCCTGCTGAGCTGAAAATCACGACTGCTTTGCACATATTTCTTTGATTGAGATTATTATTAACTCCAAATTAATAATTTGTATGATACCACTATTTTTTTTGGCTGAATTATTTATTATTAAGTGAAGCAGTAAAATATTGAAATCTCAATTTATTAATTGAGACACAATGAGTGAGAAAAATAAAGAGGAATGTCTAAGTACCCATTTGATTTGTCTTTTTATAAAAGTACTTTTAGAATAATTACAGTTTACAAAAATGAAATTTGATAAAAAATAAAAAAATTTACTAAAAAATTATTTAAATAAAAAAAAATTAATAATTAGAAAGTGCAGTCAATTTAAAAAAAGAAGAACCAAACATCCTCTAAGTGGCACTCTGCCATGGGACAAGCGAGATAAAAGTTGAAGGCGAGAAACGTCAAAGGGAATCATAATGAGTCGCAGTGATTGATTTTGATGACCATGTTTAGTTGCAGAATTGAATGCATGACTGGAGAAATAGAAAACAAATAGCATTGACTATATAGATTGCGTTCCCTTTGTACCAAATCAAACGCCACCATTGATTATTACCCTTACCCATCGGAATAGGGACTGCTCCAAGACAAAAAAAAAAAAGCCTAATTCCCCGCCTTGTTATGATTATAATTATGAATTATAAATTCTATAATTTTATATTGAATTAGGACTATTAATAAAATGTTGAATGACTACTGAGCGTGAAGTTAACCAATAACCTTATGTTCTTTTTTTTTTTCAGACCCAATATCCTTATATTCTAAACATATTCCTCTTCTTAAGAGGCAAATGAAGCCTCCCTTTTTTTCTCTCTCCGACATTCACAAAAGTATATGTGTAGGATTTTTGCATATATAATTATTTAGTAACCGGTATAATAGGATCAGGTTCGAGCATGGATAAGTTCAAACAAAAATAGCTTTACCAATATAATTTTTTATATCTACAATATTCAAACTCACTAATATCAATTACTATAGATAATTATTAAAAAAAGTGTAAGATGTATTTAGGAGAGATAGAAAAAAAAAAGATGAATATTTTATAAGAAATAAACCCAAAAAACAATTACATTATTCTTTTGTATAATATTCTCTTAAAACACATGAATGCATGAACCGAGATGATCTCATTTGATACATCATGCGTGAGAGGACAAACATTTGTGTGTCATCGTACCTCCAGGGGCTATATATATAATTGCCAAATAATGTAATTAAGTGGCCAAACATTTGTTTATCATTTAACTAATGAAGATGTACATCTTCTATTATTGCATGCATTAATCCAGTTATCTGTAGTTGGAGAAAATTAAAATCAATACAGAGCTACAAGACTGCATGGTCATCGAAGTTGTTCTCATGATTTCCTATTTTATTTTCCATACATAATTGTGGTATTTCCCTTTTTCTAGGGTTTTATTCACCATACATAATTAATGCCATCAATTGAGAACATCAAAGCTAGCTATCACCGCTGTGGGAGGTAAAAGGTCTAGAAGAATAGGAAATATTGCTTCAATGTTGCTCTGGTCTGTTGAGGTTGAGGTAAGCCTTTTGATATAATAAATAAATAAATAAATAAATAAAAGGTACATTGTCAATTGTCATGGGTCAGCAGCGAAGCATACAAAGAAAGATGGCCAAGGTAATGAAATTTTTATCATCAATATTTGGGTTTCAATTTGATATAATATTTGAGAGAATTTACATTTTTAAATATATATCATGCAAATATGGGATAGTTTGATAATATGCCGAGCGAAGTGAACTGACGTGGTTTAAGCAACTCAAACATTGTTTGAACTTTTTATAATTTATATATTTTTTAATACTTACCTGTCTGTTTTAGGCAGGTAAGTATTTCAAATATATATTACTATAGACAGTTAAGTAATTCAAGTATATGTGTATATATAGAAAGCAAATATCAGTTATTTATTTTCACAAACTGTAATTAATATAGAGAGTTATGCGTACTAAAAAATATATATATATATATATATTACTCACTCTATTCCACTTTATTAATAATCATATGAATTTACCTTCTGAAAAAAAGTTTCAATTAAGCATCGAATTATTTAAAGGGAGATCTTCTTCCTATTAACTCGTAAATTGATCTAAAAATATTTTATTTCTAAAAAGATAAACATGCACTAAAAAATTGCAATGAAAAGCATTATATTTGAACATAAATGATGCGATAAAATAAATATTCCAATGAAAAATAGGTGGCCTCCGTAGCAGGCACTGTACTAGTTGGGTTACGAAGGGTTTTATAAGACTTGTGGATGTGGATGTGCCGCTAGCCTACAAGATGAGTTTTCCTGAGGGTAGAAAAATCAGAAACCTCCACGTACACGGAACCAAGGACATTGTTTGGAGCAGCTTGCATTGGGATAAAGCGATTGGCAAAATTACCCAACTCAATCTCAAATGGTAAAATATGCTTAAATTTAATAATTGAGGGATTTTTATAATACTAAAAATTTGAAGTCGAAGTAGCCACGAACGCCGGAAAACGTTTTTTTTTTTTGCCAGAACAGAGAATGGCGAATATCGTTGATTTTGCATTCAAATATAAAAAAAAAACAATTTGGCAAAACTAAGGTTCGTATCGTTAGGAAAAATATGAAAAAATTTCAATTGCAGTGTCCCTGTGGATATTCCACGTTGATAAAGTTTACAATATATTTTTTAATAATAACAATTTAATAATAAGATGGATGAGCAAAATGGCGAATTTCGTGTAGGGGAGAGAAAATACAGGTACACGGAAGTTAAGGCCAGAAAAGAAAGCAAGCAGGGTTTGAAAACTTAGCAGTTGGCATCCAAGTGCCCATTAAGCTGACGCTCCTTGGTCCCGCCACCTCTCTTTGTCTCACCTCCGGTCGACCACCACGGGACGCTGCTTCTGCAACTTGCATGTCGCAGACAACAATAAAGCACGTGCCTGTATTGCCGCATCAATAATTCCTCATTGTTCTCCGTCGGCGGCAACTGAGACGTGGAATAGTTTTCTTGTTCTTCTTTCTAGGGTTTCTCAAATCCCTTTGGAAAGAAGGCAATTTCACTTAATTAATTTATTAATTGTGTTTTCGTTTCCAAGCACTCACCCAAAAGTATCAGAATCAGGGAACGGGTGGCTAGCGGGAAGTGTTTTCGGGACCTGTGCTCTTCGGGGAGCTCTGATGGAGGTTGAGGTGTCCGATCCGAATCCCATTGTCGAAATCCGGAGGGAGAATTCGGAGAAGGATCGGGTTCGGGTCAGGAGGAAGGCCTTGCAGGCTGTGCTCGAGCAGTGCCAAAGAGCTCTAGAATTACTTAATTCAACCAGCGGTGATGCTGACGATAGGGAGAGTTGTGAGGATGAAGCTGCAGCGACGGATGAGGGAAGTCGCCTTGAAGGCTCATCCTCTATGCGAGCTGATCAAGAAGCCGAAGAGGTAGATTTTTCTTTGTGAGCTTTTGTTCCGATTATTTTTTCAGCATTTGGCGATTCTATGTTAGAACAAAGATGGCGTTTGAGATGGGAGTTGGTAGGTTGAATAAAGTGCTGTGGATTTGACCTTCTTTAGAGGTTGCTTTTGTTTGGAAGTGTTATTTGGATCGTGATTCGTGAGTTAGCATATTGCGTGTTCAAATTTTAATATTTAGATTAAGATGTGGTTTCTTCTTCTTGCCCTAGCCTTTTGCTTCAGTGTTTTTGCATACCCGCATTTAAGCTTGAATTTATGACGGCACCGGTTGTATCTGTCATTCTGTTGCACGTTTATAATATGTCAAGTTCAAATGATATTAATCATGTTCCTCTTATCTGCTTAACACTTGTCTTTGAAGAATTTTCTCGTATTTTAGTTTGTGATGGCGTTTCCACTTCCAGTCTGTGGACATATCTTATTTTGACAAATATCTGTTATTGAAGATCCATGTATAATTAGTGCTACAATATAAGTTGTTGATAGTTGGTACTATCATTCTGTTTATCCTCATGTTCAATGTGATGGAATCTTTAAATTATCACGGATACTTAATGACTCATTATGAATGATATTGCTCAATCTTGGAGATCATCCCTCCTAACAAATCATACCATGTGCCCTATGCAGTTATGCGATCTTCTCAAATCTAGGGTTGAGTGCCCTGCCTTCCTTGATAAACTAGAGTGTGCACAGGCATCAGTTTCACAGAATGTAGCTGGTATGCACCCACATATGATTCCTGTCTTCTACTTGGTGGTTTTTACATAACAAATAGATTTCTGTATCTGGTGTTCTGGATGAAGTAATCTTATTTGGAATTAATAACATCTGTTCTCTTTATTGTTTGAATGATGAATGCCAACAACAATTTTCTTGGCCTGTGACAGAAGACGGAAATTCTTGGGATATGATCAGTGAAAGTGATTTATGGGAAGGTGAAGATATTGATTCAGACCAAGAAGATTATATCCTTGTTAGGCAAGAAGATATAGTGGAGGGCATTGCTTGCTTCATGGCTGCATATTTGTTATCTCTTAAGCAGACTAAGGTATGTTATTTGTATGCTCTTATGCAGGAGGCCTTGTAGCTGTAACTTTTGTGGTTCACTTTTGTTTTATTCAATAACTAGATGTATGAAAGATTCATTGAAATATAATGATAATAATTTGACAACCACGAAGATTTCAACCTTTTGGCTTTAAATTACTTTGTGGTATGCTGTACAAATAGATTAGTGTCTTCTGCTCTGCTATGAACCTTATTAACTAGCCTTGTGTTTGTGAACTTTTTGACGTCAGTTCTAACGCCCACTCATACCTACAGGTTTTGCATCTCAATTGAGATGCAAATTTTATAGCAAGTATGTCTTGTTACTCTTCTGTATGTTTCCTGAAAAGTTTGGGAAATTGTTCTCCCCCAACTATTTTAAAAGAAGTCTTATTTGAACACAGTGCTTCTGCAATCTGGACTCTCTGGTGCTCTTGAGATGTTTTTCTTTCCTTGATGCTTCCCACTCCTGTTTTTAGATAATAGACTGATATTTTTAAGAATTAGAAAGAACTTTATTTATTGGTATTTTAGAGAGACCCAGTGGATGGATTCACAACTGCCTAGTATTTTATCGTGAAGCAGTATTGGGTTGACCATGACGCTACTATTATACTTCCTATTTCTAGCTGAGAATTTTTTATTTTTGATGCTTTAGTTTGTTGGGGTTAATATAAAACCTTGTGCATTGCTTAAATGTGGAATTATCTGAGAATAGTTATATCCTATTCCTCCAGTTCTGCAAGTTTTAACTGGAAATTTTACCTTAATAATGATATATGAGTCTCAGATGCTTATTCACTCTAGAGACTTAATAGTTGTTATGCAGAGAATTGATACGGTTGCCAATTTTTTTTTAGCTTCGTTTTGTTTTCCCCAATACTTTGAGTATCTTGTTACAATTCCTGTGCTTCTATGAGGTTATGGATAAATATTCTCTTGCAACCCTATGTTCAGGAATTCATCCCATTCGATATACAAGCTTATTCTGTCATAAAATTCTGGGTGGGAGCCGCATAGCTTTCTAATTTGGACCTAGAAGATTTTCACATATGCTGCTACAGCCTAATAATCACCTTACTGAATTATAGAACTATATGGTGTTTCATTCTCTTCTCGTGCGCCAGTTAAGAATGTTGTATCAAATGTATATAAAGTTTCTGTTCTCTCTTTCTCACTGATTGATTTACTTTCTGCAGGATTTAACCCCTAACCAACTTCAGGAAGGTGAGTCTGATTGCTTCACTCCTAGATACGAGGAATAAATGACATTTTTTTTGCACATTTATGCTCTTGCTGAAGCAGTAATCTATAGGAAATGGATAAGCACTTTCTTACTTTTTCTTTGTTGTGTCTTAAATAGCGCTCAGCAAGACATTTTCCATGAAAAAGAAAAAGGGAAAGCTTCGAAAGGCATGGGATGGGAGCAAAGCAATTTACAATGTTGCATCCTGGGGAGCTACTGCTATTGGGTAAGAGGTTATACCTTCCCCCCCACCCAAAAAAAAAACCTATTTAATAAAAATCACCCAAACCTGATAACAATACATTGATACTTGGTAACCTGCATTAATTTATGTGGCATGCCTTGCTTATGGAGTTTGCTGTTTTCTGTTTGTGTGATGGATAATTCACCACATTCCCCAAGTTTCATCCTGTTCTTAATGACATTTACATTTTGCACATCGATAGAATGCCATTCTGATATAATGATTCCTCCCTTCTGTTCGGCTGACTTTTTCCCCCTAGCTGACCAATTTTCATTTGACATTCTTGTCAGGATATATCAAAACCCCGTTATTTTAAGGGTTGCAACTAAAGCATTCTGGACTTCTTGTCATGTTATATCAAAGCTTCTCTAATTTGCCGATGCAGCTTATAGTAAAGTTGCGATGTATTTTAACGTTGTATTTATGCTTGTGCTGCAATTCAGCTTGGTGTTCCATAACTTGTGCAGTTTAAAATTCAATTCGTTCGCACCATAGTTCATTTGGTTTCAATGTAGTTCAATCTTGTAAATAAATTTCTCTTTTCGTTTAAATGTTTGAGTGCAGTTTTTAACTTCTTCCTGGGGGTGTGTTGATTAACATTAGGTTTGCTTTTTAATTGTCTAATTTTAATCGTTGATAGGAAAGTAATAAAAATCAAGTGATTAGTACTACAAGGTTAAGTTTTAATGTCTCAGCTGAGTTTAGAACGATTCTTCGGTGCATTATGTGTTAAGAATAAGTTGTGTCGAATGCTCCAAATCTAATAGAGAATTCTCATATCTAGGTTGCGATTCTAGCGGAAGTGAAAAATTTTAGAGATGAATGAATAGATAGATAATCGAATCCAAGTGAATCTATGGATACTTTCTGCCTAGAAGAAACACATTACTTGGCAATGTGACATGTTCTGTCTTGGAGAACACATAAAATGTTCGGAATATAAAAAATTACCTTTAACGTGAAAATTGTATTTTAATAAAGTTCATATTTTTTTTTGGACCAACAATTTTAAAGTTCACATATTAATTTTGCATTGAGACTTGAGCACATAAAACTTTTGTCTATTCTTTTGGGATGGGTTTGGGTTGGGGTGGCCGGGAGGAGAAAAGACTGACGTATATTATTTTTGCCATAGTATTAGTTAATAGCCCGAAAGAACACAAGTAACTTCGAATGTTTTTATTAGGCCTGAAGTAACTTAGATGCTAAGTATTCACTTCATGTTAATCTCGTTGAACTTAAATTGCAATCGCAGCCGTTGTTGGACAAGATATATAACACAGTTGTACAAAAGTTTGTCTTCTGCGAGGTGGAAACCAATTTTGAAAAACATGTACCCTTGAAGCAAGGAAAAAAAAAATATCACACCACAAATCTTGTATTAGCCGCGATAGATCAAGTTCCCGGGGCGTAAAATTGATTGGGATTCTGAGTGTGTAAGCTGTGGATTCTAAGTAAATGTTAGTGAACTGATAACTTGTCTAATTGAAGACATGGTTGATGAATTACCAAAAACGATATCAAAACAAGAGGCTTAAAAAGTAAGATCAGATGGAAAGCAAAATGATGCTAAATCTATATATTAAATGCTAAGAAATTACATGACTGTATCAACACTGTAGATTGACAAGGAAAGATCTCATATGGGGAGAATATTAATTTTTCCAGGAGCAGCCGAGTTGCTAGTTACCCTACAAAATTGGTTGGTGACCCCCCGCGATATCGTAAATCTAGTAATTGCGTCCTCTTTACAAAATCGAACTTTTCTATCCACAATGTAGCAAGCCAACGAGCAAGGTAGTGCTGGCATTTGTCATGTGCCATGATCTGTAAAATCATAACTGAAGTCTTCATCATCGGGTATTAACCTCATCATATGTACAAGTATGAGCCTAATAGTAGAAAGAATTATCCTTGGGACTGGGAGCATCCTTGCAAAGCATTGACCGAACTTCCATGATAGACCTAGGCGGCTCCAGGTCTTTCTCTTGCAATGCGTTTCCTAGAAGCTGCTGCATTTGTGAGGCAAAGGTATCGTCCAGAATCTGCACAAAAAGCTTTAGGTCACAAATCGAAAGGTATATAACAGCCTACTGTATATTTAAAGTGAAATACAGCAGTGAAAATGGTATCCGTGCAAACACTGAAGATAGTTACTCCACCAAGTGTTTCACAATTAAAAGCAATCTAAATCATTGGATTACCACTCATTGAGTTAAATTGGTCGAAATTTTGATACATCATTATCTACCAGTATGACAGCTTGCTTGTATACCAGAGGTCAGAAAACCCTAAATCGGTACCATTCATGTTACCTAAATTTCATCATTACGATGCTAACACAGGGATTCTAAATAGTGAAACTAGACATGGACCCTGTGCTTATTGATATTGATTGGTTTCTCCTCAGAGATGCATCCAGTGAAATGGATCCGGTAAGAACAAAGTTTGTGACCTTTTGATCTGATCATGAGAATGAAGTTAGGTCAAGCAGTCTTCATAAATAAATAACCCAATGGATAGAGACCTCTTTTTGGGCACAAGAGAGAGAGAGAGAACCATGGACATAAACCATGAAATTTTTGTATTTTATAATAAAACAAATAAATCCTGCAAAATATAAACAGTACTGTCTTTTTTTCACACTTAGTAGTGACAAATTTACACTCAAGTTGCTGATTAAATAGATCACTACTTACCGATTCTGCGACCCTTGAACCTTTGTACCACGATCTATTCTCTTTTCTGTTCTCCAAGAAATTTAAAATTTCCTGTTGAAACAAAAGATATACACCAAGGGCATTGATGACATACAATTAATAGCCTGCAATCTGTAATTTCAACAAGGTGAGTAAATCAAATATACGGAGAAACTTACCTGTCCCATTCGGTCCCAATAACCTCGACAGATGGCAATGAAGACGTGGGTCGCAAAAATACTGTGAATGTGGCTTATGGTATTAACCAGCTGGTCTTTCAGTGGCTGCATTCTCACTCTTAGATCAGATTCTACCACAGTTTCCTTCGAATCTTGGAGAATCTTCTTCAATTTTGTGGCATTCTGTAACTTTGTCTGGTACAACATAAAAGATGCATGTTAGGGACACATACACGGCTTCATTAACATTATTTTAGAAAAATCATTGAATCTAGAATGAAATATCTTGAACTGCACATGCAGAAGAAAGAAACTTAGCAGCAGCAGCAGCAGAGATTACCGTGTACAGTCAATGCAATTCCACTATGAATTCAATAAAAATACACTTCTAGTCATACATAAAGTGTACTTACTACAATTCAGGTAAAATAGGTTTCATATAATAGTATAAACAAGTAGATGCAAGCACAAACATAAAGAAATTGCAGCTCTACTTACATGAACTGGAGGTTTTGTCAGAAATTTAGAATAAGCGAAGCTCACTATGCTTGCCACTTTTATGAGTATAGGTCTCATGTTCAATGTTCCAATAAGTTCTTCTATTATGGGTTCACCAAAATCATCATATCATAAATTTCTTACAGATTAAGATTCTTTATTAACTTAAAGCATGATACTAACATTCTCAACAAGTTTCTCCACAATAGCTTGGACATAGTTCCTGAACTTTGCCCTCAGCATCACCGTCACTTCACTGAGCCGCTCACCAGGTGCTATGTTTCCAACATTTGGTATGCAAGAACCCCATGACTTGAACTGCGATTCTATCCTGGGACGCAAGACATCAAGCATCCTCTTCATGGAATTCAAAACAATTCCAAGCTGAAAGAAGCAACAGAAGTTTGAATACCAAAGTACATGTCCAAAAGAACACTGCAATTTTTTGAGAAATTCTACTCACCTCATCAGGAACAACATAGGAGCATGTAGATCGTTTTGCAAGCTTCTGCACATACTTGAGCCCAAATTTCTTAGGGGTGATGTTTTCCTTGATTGGAGACAATACGTCTGCATATTGTTTGTCTAAAGCTTCCACTATGGCCTTTTCAATATCAGCAACGGCCTATTGACACAAGAAAAAAGGGAGTCCAATTAAAACTTGCATATTGTCGGTTCTTTTTGGACATATCAATAAATACAAATTTCTGGAACAATTTTTTAGGGGGTTAAAGAAAGTATATCAGTACCCTAATGATAACACACATACCCTCAAGATTGGTGTTTAGAGACTTAAAAGAGAGACAACAGAAAGATGGTTGGGGGGACGGATGTTGAATAATGAAGTCAGAATCTTCTAAGAACCCCATTGCATTTTGTGGCACCTACTATCTAGTACTCAGAGCCACCTTACCCTCAACACCTCCCTAAACAAAGAACTCTCCAGCAACTAATGCAGTTGCCAAGGAAGATGACAAATTGTAATTACTGAAGTTACAAAACTGACTCTATTACTATCGTGTAGGTTTACGGTTTGATTAAATCAGGCTGCTTAACAGCACCATCTTAAGGACAAAAAAAAAAATGAAAATGGAAAACAGTTAGATTTATTACATAGCTCAAATTTATGGCAGAGATTAAAAAGGATGACAAAAGAGAAAAAAAAATGAAGCACAATCCATCCATACATACATTCTCAAGAACCAAGGTATATTCGGGCCAGCGGCAAATGATGACTTCATAGTCTGTCAACGTTTCTTTCAGCCGTTCATACATATCATCAATAAAAGGAGTTGTAGACTGCTGTGTTCTAACTCCTGACCATTTCACCTGGCAAGAGTGAGGCTTTTAGACAATACTTTTGGCATGCAGATTATAAATACTGGAGAAAGCAGTCAAATATACAATAAATTTCAAATCATCTTTCATACATAATATAAATGGGGGAACATCATAGAATAACAGTACATTAAAAAAAAAAGGTACCTTATCTAGTTTGCATGACTCAAGCAAAGATAGGCGTTTATCTTGGATCCAGACAAGAATATATAAGTGGAACAATTCTTTTGCATCTACTCCACCTTTGACAGGACTGAGAAAGAAATGCAAAAATTTAATATTATGCAGGGTATCAAAAATTTGATTGTCCACATAAAGAGGGCTATATATACTCCAGCATCAACAATTACCTGAGATTCCAGCTGATAAGATCCCTTTGAAAATCTGATGTTGCAATAAGAAGTTCCGCTACAGGTGGTGAAGGGCCTGATGGTGGACAAGCAATGAGGAAATCTCGTAATCTACTGCAAAGTTCTGTGCTGTATATGGACGCAGAAAGATTTGGTAGGTCCATGAAGCTGTGGAAATTTACAGGGCGGAAAAACAATTTTTAGAACCTCTAATTGACATTAATTCCTTCACAAACTAATAGAGAAGAATGCATGCACTGATATATAAGCACTTCAAATGCTTCTGATGAAGAGCTCCATAGAATAATTCCTCTGTAAAGGAATCAAGTATCTTAATGCCAATAAAGTGATCACAATACCAAAGTAAATTTCAACAAAATAAATATTGATAAACACACCAATAATTGCAATAACAACAACAACAACAACAACAATAATAATAATAATTGAATTCATCATATTTTGAGTTTAAATAACAAAACCATCCTTCTTTTCTGTTGTTGTCAAAGCTTTTAAGTTTAAAGAATGACGTCAACTACAAGCTAATATACTGTTGTTTGCTTGTTGTGTTTCCTAATCAGATAAGTCTACTGCAATAAAGTTCACATGAATGGTGAGTGTGCTCTCATTCAGTCTAAAAAAATGAACATTGACTAATAAGAGCTTAAATAGTGTACTGGACTTAGTAAGAAGAATTAGCATACCGCTATGTTATCACCCAAATTAATGAGACACTTATTTATTTAATTAAATGCTAAGTTCAAAAATCGAATTTTCTATTAAAGAGGAGGTGCTGATGATCAACAGCAACTGCATTGGGTATTTTTATTAAGGCAGCCAATTACAATGGATATATGTGTTTGTGTGCGCCTGCACACATTAAAGGTTATTTACTAAGATGAAATCATAAGCATATCTGCAAGATTGTTAGTTCTGACCACTGGCAACATAAGCTTGCAAAACAAGAATCAACAGACAACCAGTTATAATTCATTTTGAAATTGACAAAACAAGACAGTTCACCAAAACATATCTTGACAGAAGCGGAAAACAGCTCATTCCACATTCTTCAAGACCAATCAACTGATTTCGTTATTTTTCAATATTTGAGCACCGTTTATCAGAAAATTACACAGCCATGCCACAAATAGACATGGCTGTTAAGCAAATTTCCAACTAATTAAAGAAATTCAAGATGACATGAGAAATAAATAATACCTGGGAAGTATATTTTGATTCAGAATCTGGATGTCAGCAAAGATCTCGTTCCTAAGATTTATGCAGAGGGTTTTCATTTTCTGGTAAGCAGTAGATGTCGTCACGCTGTCAATTAGATTGCCTTCATTATTGTTTGAAACATACTCGTCTGTTTCAGTCAGGTGCCTTCTGGACCTCTTTTTTGCAGCAACCTAGGAAGATGCCAGTAGTGAGTGAAGCAAATACATTCATTTACTTAGCAAGCACCATCATGATAATCTCAAGTTTCACTAACCTGAAAATAGTGACAGAAAGCTGTTTGAGCCTCAGGAGATAATATATCATGAAGCAGCTTGTAGAGTTCGACAGCAGGCTCCAGGGCAGGTGCTGCAACACCAGATGCAGCTCTGAAAACCTCCGAGATACCAGAATAAGATGATTCATCAAGTGACTTGTAATTCTCAAAAACAAGACTAAGTATCTGTTCAATTTGATCCTTAGTCTCTCCAAGTATTCGATTCTGATCAGAATAACCAAAATCCATACTATGTTAGGTCAGACAGAGCTCAAAATGTTAGCTAAAACATTGCTCATGTTACAATAGCATTATTAAGAAAACCATAAAAACAGAGTCTTAAAGTCACATCAATCGAATCAGAAATTTCAGTAGTACCTCCTGGTGGCTCAAAGAAGACTTGCCATTGCCCTTCATGATAACAGGTGTTAGCAAATTATACACCAAGCTGAGGCAGTCAGCTGTTGGTGTAGCCACATCCATTACATAAGATAGGCACCTGATTACATAGAAAAAGAGGAGCCCCACAAGCATAATGAATAAGATAAAGCATAAAGATCACATTCATTAAATTTCATATTCCTAGTATTCAAGAAACAATAGCAAATTGACATCAGATTACCTTAACTTGGTATATATCTCAGACACCCCATAATATGATGCGAATTCTGTTAAGAGCCATTTCCATGGACCATGTAACATTAGTTTCCTCCGTTGAAAGCCTTGAACTTTCATTGCAACTTCTAAAACTAAGTCATATGCTACTGTCTCTGCCACAGAGCCACACTACAATCACAAGAAAGAGACAACAGCACAACTGCTTGAGGTAAAGTATAATAAGAAACTCATAATTTACATTTCAGATACCATTTAACAAACAAAAAATATAAAACCAAACAGTTGATAAAGCTTTTATTTGCCCTCATCTGTTGGCTTCCAAGGCTACGAGGATAATCCCAAATGCTTTTGTGTTCCAGATTTCTGTTGGGGATAGGAGAGGTGGAAGGTGGCATCTAGAAGGATCTAAAAATTGCATTTGAAAGACGTTGGTCACGGAATAGACAGATCAGAATCAGAATACTTCATAATATCATGCTCATGACAGTGCCAAATAGATGGTGGCTCTCAAGTAACTTCAGTGGTAGAAATCTTAATACGGCTTCTGACAGTAATTAATTAAAAGATTATGTCAGAAACCCTAGGAAATTATTCGGAGATAACACCACCTTTTAACTTTAAGCAGTTTCTCAGTTCCTATATTCTTGGCAGGTATACAAAATCAGGAGTAAAATCCCACATCTATTAAGCACACATGACAGTAAGATCATCGTTTAAAGAAAACAGCTCAAAAACTCTGCTTATGTTCATAGTAGCTAACCTTGGGATGACTGCTGTCATCTGAACTTGTTGAATAATTTATATAAAGTTGTATCTTGCCCACAAGGTTGTGGTCTTGCCCATGATATATGTTCCACCAGCGTAATTTGTCAGCCTGCATTCAGATTGCTCATGAGTCCCTTACCATAGATATCATCATTCATTGCAAGAATGCACGATAGTGAGTATTGTGAAAGTGCTTACTAGTAAACGGTATTTATGTATTTTGGGTATATAAGTTATGTCCAGGTGGCATGCTCTATTCAGCATGCACCCATTCTTTATTTCTGCTACTAAACATGTCATGAGTGTGTAACAGAATCTATCACTATATAATGCAGAGAGTAGTGAGCCCAGGATCATCTGAGGCTTCTGAGCCTTCTCTCATTTTCCATCTCTTCTATTAGTTGCTTCTCTTTCGTGAAAGACAAAAACTAACACCTTTGAAAAGGAAATGCAATAGAAAATGTTACCGGGTCATCAGCAATATTAGCCACCTGGACAAGAACACAGCCAACATGCTTCCCCTTGGAATCTTGAACTTCAACAAGCAGATCATCTCCTAGGCTATCTGGAAAACTGTAAAGTACTCAGCAGTTTATTCAGAAGTTATGGTCACAAAAGACAAAGAAACTCTACTTACAACATGTGGGTTTCACATGATCCAGGCTGCATTCTGATGGCATCTTCTTCAGTCATGCTTTTAAGTCTTAACAAACATGAGTATGTTTCTGGACACATTATAGGCAGAAAAGTTTATAAAACGAGGATAAACAATAGATTAATTCTTTATAAGAATATTGCACATAGAGCAGGAAGGATTTTGCAGGTAATATTAGAACAAGTAGTTCATGAATCACATCAATGCAGGTAATGAACATGCAAGGACATAGAAGTGAACTAAAGAGTGAAGGCTTCTAAAAACACCAAAGAAATTGTTGCAGTAAAATATGAATTAAAATAAAATTTAACAAGAAAATTATTACTCCACAAGCAAGTAAAAAATATAAAAATAATAGCTGGGTGTAATAAATTTTTGTGCAGTGAAATTGACAGGAACAAATGACAAGGATGCAAAATATGTCAAAAGCTAGATTGACTACACCAAAATAGCTCCAATTTTCATTTTTTGGAAATCATATGCTGCTCTTAAGGAATAACAATGAAATCTTATTCAAGAAACTTGCATTTGGAAACTGCTCAGTTGTCCATACGGTTCTTCAAAACGTAATCAAATAATAGTAATTTTCTAGACAGGCATGAATATATACAAAATTGATAGTTCTTGTATAACCTATTCCCTGCATAAAATAAGTTGGCAGCTTAGGTATTAAGCACCTGTCATTTAAGTTTCCTGATTCTTTGACTCTCAATTCTAAGTATTAAGAAGCCCATAAGTCAAAGGAGAAGAATAAAGGGCAGCAACAACGTTCAATAATTACACAAAGAGGCCCAAACTCAATTAAAAATACATTCTTGTGTCAAGCACATGATCAGGTACTGGATTCATAAAGAACCATAATTATGATATGAAAAAGATTAAAAGAAGGAATTTCTCCAACAATACCCCCACTTTCACTGAATCAACTGCACAATTCCACAGTGCTAGAGACTTTCTAGTTGGACTAGGGCAGCAGGACATGGTATAAAATATTAACTATTGGAATCAGCACCACATGCAAAGGTTATAACACCGGCTTGCACAACTTCATAAAAAATTGCATAAAAAATCTTGATAGGCCACAAAACAATGCATAAAAAATTGCATCTTCACATACCTTGCACAACTTCATGTGATGATGGAGAGCTCCGGAGAGTTTTAACACCAGCTTTTAGGAGTCCAGACACCTGCTGTATATACCGGGTGCTGGCATGCACATATGCCAGACTTTGTTGTGCCAAGGAACCATTTCCTGGTATATGTGGGGCAAATCGAACTTTTCTGAGGGAATGCCATCCAGAAGAGAGTGTAGACTGCAAACTGGAAAAATGGTGTCGCACAGACTCCATTTTAATTTTAGGTGCCCTAAAAGATGAGAAGCTACAGCCAGTAGGGGGTTCCAAGCCCAGTTTCACTTTACGTACTGCACAGTAAAGCTATATCAACAAAGACTCAATATGGAGAAATTAGATGATTGAATAGTCAAAACTACCATAAAAAACCACCTTGCACTTTCATCTTTCCAATGAGTTTTTTATGTTTTGATGCAACACCCTCACTGGAAAGCTCTGGATTTTGCTTCACCATTAGTTCATCCTCTGACTGTAATAGGACATGCCGCAATCTACAATTCAAATTAAAAATAATATAAAATTCCGATGAGTGGAGATAATAACAACCCATAAATGAGAATTTGCGACTATAAGCCAGAACCATGGCTACTGATATTTAGTTTTAGCAATTTTCAGAACAGAACCTTAGATTCTTTCTTCTCATAGAATTATAAGTTGAGTCCATGACAAAAGTAAATAGTCTATATCTATTTTAGAATCTCATAATCCCAGAAGGATGCTCCCCTACTCTGAAGCCAGACCATGTTATCTGAGTTGATCTTCTATCAAGGACTACATGGTAGGATAAAGCCAGGTTCGTCTTTACATAACAGAATAAGTGACATCAAGAGAAACAATCTAAACTCACCCAAATGCATCCCTTAGTAAAGCACATTCGTTTTCTAGAAACATGGGAGCTTCCGTGCATTGCATTGCCCAAGCATGAAGACAAAGGCGCACACAAGCATCATAGGCTATCACTGCATGCCATGGCCCAAGGGCGCTGAAATGGATTTACATAAGCACATAATTAATGAATAAAAACTAGAAGAACGCCTCACTTAATCATCAGCACAATTAACATATATACTACCTTGCATGAAAGGTTGGAACACGAGGAGGGTGTGAACTTGAATATGCTACAGCCTCTGAACCAGCAGTAGATCTGCAACACAGACACTTCAAAATAAGTTGATACTGAATGCATATAAAGGTTTGCATATGTTGTGTGACTAGGAAGTCAATATAATTTGTATGAGGCAAAAAGAAATGCCTTGAGACTTGCTTGTTCTTGTCAAAAATACTAACCTATCAAATTGGTCAGGGTTCTCATTTCCATTAATGGACTTTATCTTATTCTCAAACAAAGATTTAAAAGGGCTTGACTCGTTTCTAGCAGAAAACCCTTCTGAATCTGCCACAGTAGAAGCCGCAATCTTCCCAGATGTTTGCTTGATTTCTTGACCAGAACTGCAAAATGGGGGAGCACTGGCAATGTCTTCATCATCACCTTCATCATCATCATCAGACAATCTTCCATTCTGTGTATTTTCATATAGAAATGGTGAATTTAGGTTGATTTCAGCTATAAGAGAAATTATATTTGTAGACGGTAATAGGTAGGACCTCAAAAGCTGCAAAAAAATTCTTAAAGCGCATTCAAAGATGACAATTATGCCTGAGTAAACATTAGTGCTTGAATTTCCTTAGTTTTTATGAAAGTTTTACACCAAAAATTTTTTTTTTTTTGCTTATTTTCACCATTATGCAACTACTAGATCTTCTAAGTAAAATAAGAAGAAGGTTCGACCAGACAATCGGCAATCATACCAAACAGATAGATAAAAAGTACAAACTGACCCTGTGCCTAATTTTGGACGCTGAAAATGAAATCATATAATCTGGCACGTTACGGCCATGCACTTGATTTGATTATATGTAATATATTACTGCATACCTTTTCAGTAGCGTGGTTCACATTCATCCTTGAAGGCATACTAGAAGCATACCCTAGTGAAACATAAGTTCTAGTCTTTGGCACAGTGTCATTGACGCTTCCTACCAGTGTGGTAGAGAATTCTGAGCTTGCAGCAGAATCTGATGACTCGTCCTCCGTAAAATTACTCGGCATTGCATTCCCAGTTCCCCCCATCCGATGGTTTCTCACAACACAAGGTTTCCCAACCACTGTTTCCCTCGAGGAACTCACCTCAGAATACGTATAGTCACTACCGTATCGGGATGGCCTTTGCGGGAGATTCCTATATCTGGGAGCGGCACCATTGGGGATTCGGTGGTCTTGGGGAGACGAATCCAGTGAATATCTGCAACCATAAACTTCCTCCTCCGAGTCGCTGGCATCATTGTCAGAATTAGTACCACTATCATCGACTCCACCAGGAATTGCATTCGGAGGAAGATGACCACTTCTGAATTTTGCTGGCGGTGGCAACCCGAATCCTCTAGCGCCACCGCTTTTTATCCCACCAATAGGATCAATTCGAGATCTCGAATTTGAGAATGGAATTTCCTTCTGAACACCAACAAAATCAGAACTTAGAAAGATCAATAGACATTTCCAGAAGCACATGCTAATATTCAGAAACCCAAATAGAATAGCAGGTGGAATGTATGAAGATTGATATCTATCTCTTACAATAAAATGTTCGGAAAAAGAGAAAAAGAAGAAGCAAATCAATGAAGCTGACCTCTCGAACCCGTCGAAGTGCACTCTTGTCAAGCCCTTCAGTGAACATGGTTTTGGCCTTCAGTAGCAACCAAGCCCAGATAACCTTCGCCCCAAATTCAAAACCTCGACCCTCAAGTAAATGTACATAAAATCTAAAGCTTGGGCTAAATAATAATACTGTACATATGAATTGAAGTTAAGGGTTTCAATACAGAGAGAGGCAAATAGAGGCAATGTCAGATTAAAGCTTTGAGATTTAATCAGCTTAGGAACACTGGAACGTAAACAGTGGAGAATTGAGGACAGATAAAAAAGGGTTTGCTTCACCAAGAAGCTTTCTGCGTTCAGCTCTCTAAGAAGGAGAGACCCACAAAAGAACCTCTGCAGACCTCTGGGTGGGTTTTCAGTCTACTTTCTGTGCTGTTTTGTTTTTTAAGGGTAAAACATATATTTCGACATTTCTCGAGAAAAAAATTGCTAAATTTCCTCGATCGATGTATTTTAAATTTTTAAGGACTGCACAACGAGCATTTTTAATAATAATAAAGGAATATAATGGCTAAAAAATTAAAAAAATATATTTTTTGATCAAATTTTATATTAATTACATACATATTAAAAAAAATTAATTTTTTTAGTTAAAATTAATATAAAAAATATTTATTCTTATTAAATACTTATTTACCTTACAAAATATGTTATGATATGAAATGGGGAAGTGTGTAATTGCATGTCGGTGGATATTTTTGCTGAATGAAAACGACGACCTATGCAAGAGGAATAGATGATGACTACAGGTCCCGAAAAGAGCGATGCATCACAATAGAAAAGGGAGAGTTGTCCGAAAACAAAGCGCACGTAGTTTATGCTTCGAGTAGCCAGAAAAGTTAACGGGATTTTCTGACGTGGCAAATTGGTGGGCCGTTTCTAGAAGATTAGCTTCGTATATATTATATCCTTCCTTCTATTTTTAATATAATATTTTTTTAATTAATCCCATAAATTGAGAATAAAAATTAAAATTAATTAATTATTTTAATTTTATTAAAAATTATAATTTTTTTAAAATTATTTTTATTTAATTTTTTTATCTCTTTTTAATATATATTAAATATAAATATTTTTTAAAAATATATAATAAATACTATTTATATATTATAAAAATCCTAGACTTAGAAAAAAGAACTAAGTTCAGGACGGGAGAAAGTACCATTTAGTAATTTATTATTAATTAATTAATTAAGTGTACTGTAGGACTATACAGTCGAACGTTGTGGTTGTGTGGAAACACATTTTCGGCTCTTGCTGTAATTTCATGCTCCTAATAAATAAAATACTTGGGGGAGATGCCCCACCAGCCGCATAACGCACATGGTGGTGGGTCCCACCTTATTTACAATTTTTTTGTTTCCTTCTTCTTGCTATTTGCTAGTTTAGTGAACCTAACACAAGTACTCACATCTAACTGCGTTGGATGGCCCGACCCTTACCCGCCCCACAAGAAACTGTCTTGTTTGGACGTTGAAATCGTTGAGTTAGAGGACGTGTGCCGTTAGTGACATCAATGGCTGAGATTTGGAGCCGCGAAAAAAATGACTGTGATAGACGATGATCAAGGGGGAATATCTGTGTGAATAAATTGTCGAATCTTGACGAAACTTTAATTTGAAATATTTTGAATGGGTCACCCAACAACAATAAGGACAGACGGCAATATGACTTGGATATTTCTTTCTTTTTCAAAAATAAAATCATTATTTTGACGCAGTTGAAGGTTTAGATCGTTATGCATTAAGTTAATGATTCCGACATCCACGAAACACATTCAGAAAAGAATAACATAGGATAAAATTTTAATGGACTTTAACCTGTCAACTCGTAGGATGGGGAGAAATTATTGCGTGTTTGGGATTACAAGGCAGACCGCTCAGCCCAAATATGATAGCCTCCACTGAAAAGCGTTGATAGCAGTTTGCTTGCAATGCAACAATACAAGCACAGCCACTAGAGAGTTTCGCAACGATTCCTCCCGTCCAAGGGAGAGTCATAAGAAGGGCGTGTTATAACTGCCAGTGCATTGAACTGTGAAATCCAAAAAAGCCAAGTGTACGTGTCGAAATGAACATGCCGAGGTTACAAGTCCGAAGTGGATATACGTCCTTTTGAAGCCTCGCTTTCCGGGCTCAAATACACCGAGCTATAATTCGGAGACCGAGTTTAAGCGCAACGAACCGAGTAATACATCGGTTATCAAACGATAAGGCTGAGTAATTGTATGGCCAAATGATCGTCCGACTGAACAATATCTCGGTCATATACGGGTTTCTCCACGAAAACTGTTTTACCTCAAAAACACCCGGCTAGGAGTAACAGTTATGAGATCATAACAGTTACGGAATCATAACGGCAGGGCAAAAAATCAGGGATCACACTAAAAGAGTATGATACTCCATAATGGCAATTTATGAAATATCCCGATAAATTAGGGATTACAGGGAGAAGACGGTTACATCTTAACGGTCAGGAGATGGTGAATAAAAGGAAAAAAGATAAATGTAAACAAAAAAACACACTGAATACAAAGGTGGAATAGTTTCTCGGTCTTGGGACGGAACATTTTTCTTTAGACGGAACATTTTGGCGCCCACCGTGGGGCCGAGAAAAACTATCCCACCACCACCAAGGATCATGGTGCGAACCAGGAGCAGTGCGGGTGCAGGAGAACGATGCTCTGAAGACAGGCCTTCTTTGGAGGACCACCCTGTCATCCGGGCAATGCGTGAGGAGATGGAGGTGTTAAGAAAGGAGAACGAGGAGATGCGTGAAAGGAACAGACAGTTGGAGCAGGAACGCTATCATGAAAGTACTTCTCTTCCTCGAAGAGGGGAACGGGGGAATATCAACAGGGAAGCTCAGCGGTCATATCATGAGGGAAGCCGACGGGAGGAAACACACCATTCAGAGACCAACATTGACAATTTGCGAGGGGACAAGCAGGCTGCCCGGAGACATCTGTTCGTTGATGGCATCATGGAGACGCCATTGCCAAAAGGATGGAAGGGTTTAAATTTAGAAAGATATGACGGTACTACTGATCCTGACGAGCATGTGGATGCGTATGTTACGCAGGTGAATCTGTTCACAAATGAGGATACGGTTTTATGTAGGGTTTTCCCTACGTCCTTGAAAGGAGCGGCTCTGAGTTGGTATACCCAGCTCCCATCACGATCTATTGATTATTTTGAAACCTTGGTCAATAAATTCAGAGCGCAATACGCTACCAGCCGACCTCACCAGCTTACCTCGGCTGCGTTAGTAAACTTGCGACAGGAGAAGGATGAATCCCTAAGGAGTTTCATGGAGCACTTCTCATCAGTCTCGGTAAAGATCCGGGATCTAAATCCTGAGGTAGCTATGCACACGATGTTGATGGCTCTCAAGCCGGGGCCATTTGCCGACCACCTATGTCGAAAACCACCTGCCAACATGGATGAGCTTAGAAATCGTGCAGCTGGATATATACAAATGGAGGAGGTGTCAAAGTTTAGAAATAGGGTCAGGACTGATCTGGACAAGCGAACGGAATCAAGCAGCCGTGGAAGTCTGAGGCCGACGTTAGAGAAGGGGAAGTTTAAGAGAGAAGGTATTAGTCGGGGACCGAAGTATGACTTCTATACTCCCTTAAACACCAACCGTGCTCGAATTTTGGAAGAAGCCTGCAATACCGAATTGATACGGCTCCCAGCTCCCGGACATACCCCGGAGATGGCGGATCAGTCAAAGCATTGCAGGTACCATCGCAATTATGGTCACACCACCGAGGAGTGCTGGACATTACGAGACAAGATTGAGGAATTGATCCAGGCCGGTCATTTCGGCAACTTTATACAGAGGGGTCACGGAAGTCGACCCTCCTATAGTGGAAGAGGTCGTGGTAGAGGTCAGACCCGAGGTCAAGAGGAACCTCGGCAACCGAATAAGGAAAGAGTGCAGCCAGACGACACTCGAAACAGGGAAGGAAACAGAATCAGAGGGGTTATCAATACTATAGCAGGAGGGTTTGCCGGAGGAGGAGCAACCAGCTCGGCCAGGAGAAGACACTTGAGGGCCATTCGGGCGGTAAATGCGACGATGCACCGAGCGTCCCGGAGTTCTCCGCCCATCACCTTTTCGGATGAGGATTTCGAAGGAGTCGATCCTAATCAGGACGACCCCATGGTGATTTCAGTGGAGGTGGCCAATTATGTCGTTAGAAAGACATTGATAGACCAGGGAAGTTCCGCGGATATATTGTATTATTCTACCTTCCAGAAGCTCGGGATACCTGAGGAAACGATCAAGCCTTATCACGATCCGTTGGTAGGCTTTATAGGAGAACAGGTTCACACCCGAGGTTACGTGGAGCTGTTGACCACCTTCCGTGGAGATCTCGGATCGAAAACCATTATGGTCAGGTACCTCATAATTGATGCAATAACTTCTTACAACATTTTGATAGGTCGACCTGCGTTAAATGAGCTCGACGCCGTGGTTTCCACATTGCATCTTACAATGAAGTTTCCATCGGTGACTGGGGACATAGTCGCAATAAAGGCTGATCAAAAGGTTGCAAGACAATGTTATGTGGATAGTCTGAAAGTCACCAGAGGAAGGATGGTTGGCGGCAGTGAACATATGAAAAAGGATACAGCATCAGTAAACTTGGTAGAGCTTGATCCTCGACTTGATGCGCAGGACCAAAGGCCAAGGCCTATTGAAGAATTACAGAAATTTCAGCTCGCCGGTGAAGACCGGTGCACTAGCCTCGGGAGTAAACTCGGGGGAGAGATTAAAGAGCAGATAACAAAGATGTTGAAGGATAATGCTGATTTGTTTGCATGGACTTCTTCAGACATGCTGGGAATTGATCCAAATTTTTTATGCCACAAACTTGCGATATACCCTGAAGCTAAGCCGATAGCGCAAAGGAAAAGGCGGGTAGGCGAGGAAAGGCGGAAGGCAATGAGGGAAGAAACTGTAAAGTTGATTGATGCAGGGTTCATCCGAGAGATTGAGTATACAACGTGGTTGGCCAATGTGGTGCTCGTGAAGAAGGCAAATGGAAGGTGGAGAATGTGCACGGATTACACTGACTTAAACAAATCATGCCCGAAAGATACATACCCCCTCCCGAGCATAGATCGGCTAGTAGATGGAGCGTCAGGATGTGGCCTGCTTAGCTTTTTGGATGCCTATTCCGGGTATAATCAGATAAGGATGTACCCCCCTGACGAGGAGAAAACCGCGTTCATGACTGAGAACGCTAATTATTGTTACCAGGTGATGCCGTTCGGACTGAAGAATGCTGGGGCTACTTACCAACGGTTGATGGATAAAATATTTCAGGATCAGATTGGGAGAAACCTAGAAGTGTATGTTGACGACATGGTAGTGAAGTCTGAAGATCCCTCTAAGCATGCTGCCGACCTTGGGGAGGTGTTCGGAAGAATACGGAAGTACAACATGAGGTTAAATCCTGAGAAATGTGTATTCGGAGTAAATGGAGGGAAATTCTTAGGATTCATGTTAACACATCGGGGAATTGAAGCCAATCCCGATAAATGCCGAGCTATTATTGACATGAGAAGCCCCCACAATATAAAAGAAGTGCAGAAACTGACAGGGCGACTAGCATCACTATCACGTTTTATACCAAGGTTAGCGGAGAAAGCTAGGCCGTTCTTCAAGTTGCTTAAGAAGACCGCGCGGTACGAATGGAATGAGGAATGCGAGCAGGCGTTTCAGAATTTCAAAGACTTCTTTTCGGCACCACCGATTCTTAATCGGCCGACCCCCAACAAAGAGTTGCTACTGTATATGTCGGTAACTGATCATGCGATAAGCTCAGTGATGGTACAAGAGATCGGCAAGCAGCAGGTACCGATATATTTCATTAGCCGAATACTACACGACGCAGAAACAAGGTATCAGACTATTGAAAAGTTAGCTTTGGCTCTGGTCACTTCGACTAGAAGATTACGACCTTATTTTCAAAGTCATGAGGTTATTGTGAAAACCGACCACCCCGTAAAGCAGGTCTTGAGGAAACCCGAATTAGCTGGACGAATGATCTCGTGGTCAATCGAGTTGTCAGAATTCGGTATAAGATATGAGCCTAGAGGACCAATTAAGGCGCAATGTCTGTCTGATTTCGTCGCTGAGCTTACTCCATCCGTCAATTCTAAAGACGGGGCTCGATGGATACTTTACGTTGATGGCTCCTCCAACACTAAGGGGAGCGGAGCAGGAATCATTCTTGAAGGACCTGGGGGATTAATTTTGGAGCAGTCTCTCAAAATCGATTTCTCAGTCACGAACAACCAGGCCGAGTATGAAGCTCTCATTGCCGGTTTAAAACTAGCTAAAGAAATGGGAGCGAAGCAAGTTAGGTGTCGGAGTGACTCACAGTTGGTTTCTGAACAAGTCTCGGGGGCTTACTAGGCTAAAGATCCACAGCTGGCAAGGTATTTGAACAAGGTAAAACGATTAACTGAATGCTTTCAAGAATTTGCTATTGAGCACATTCCAAGAGAAGAGAACTCTCGAGCTGACCTGTTATCTAGATTGGCTAATGTCAAGAAGCTCGGGCAACATGAGACGATCATCAGGGAAACAATACATCAGCCCAGTGTTGATCTTGATGAGGTTATGGTCGGAGACAGCCCGGATCGGGATTGGATGACCCCTATTTGGAACTACCTGACCGAAGGGATCTTACCCAGCAATCAGAATGAAGCAAGAAGGTTGAAGATGAAGTCTTCCCATTACATAATAATGGGAGGAGATTTATACAGGCGAGGATTCTCAACTCCCCTTTTAAAATGCCTCGCTACTGAACAGGCGAAGTATGTTATGAGCGAAATCCATGAAGGAGTGTGTGGGATACATACTGGTGGAAGATCTATGGCAGCAAGAGTAATCCGGGCCAGTTATTATTGGCCCAATATGTGAGCTGATTGTACCGAGTATAGTAAGAAGTGTAATGAGTGCCAAAGGTTTGGTAGTCTACACCATGCACCGCCAGAAGAATTGCACACAATGACGTCTCCGTGGCCATTCATGGTCTGGGGAATGGATATTCTCGGACCTTTTCCAATGGGCAAAGGTCAAGTCAAGTTCTTACTAGTGGGCATAGACTACTTCACTAAGTGGATTGAGGCGGAAGCGTTAGCTAAGATTACGGCCCAGCAAGTACGGAAATTCGTATGGAGGAATATTATTTGTCGATACGGTATTCCTCACTCGGTGGTTACTGATAATGGAAGGCAGTTTATTGATGGAAACCTGAAGCAATTCTATGAACAGCTCGGTATCAAGCATCGAGTGTCTTCGGTCGAACATCCCCAAACTAATGGACAGGCAGAAGCAGCGAACAAGTTTATCCTCGGAGAACTCAAGAAAAGATTGGGAAGGGCAAAGGGGGCCTGGGCCGAGGAATTGCCGAGTATCCTTTGGGCCTATCGTTGCACGCCTCAGTCAAGCACCAAAGAAACCCCTTTTAGGTTGACTTTTGGAGCAGACGCAATGATACCTGTGGAAGTGGGAGAGCCGTCCTTTAGACGAATACTCTCCGATCAACGTATGAACCAGGAAAACATGGAAGTTGAACTAGATCTATCCGAGGAGGTCAGGGAAAACGCACGTATACAGGAAGAAGCTTGTAAGCAAAGAGCAGCTCGGCGTTATAATTCTAGGCTTAAACCAAGGAGTTTTGTTAGTGGAGATCTCGTTTGGAGAAAGCAGAGTGAAGCAAGGAAGAACATCAGCGAGGGAAAGCTAGCTGCAAATTGGGAAGGACCTTACCGGGTTACTGAAGCGTTGGGCAATGGATCATATAGACTAGAAAAGCTGTCAGGAGAAGCAATCCCTAGGACATGGAATGCTTCTCACCTCAAAAATTATTTCAGTTAGTTGATGTATACAAGGGGGGCGAGGTACTCTTTTTCCTAACTCGGTCTTTTGTCCCAAAAGATTTATTAAAAAGGGTTTTGGCCGAGAAGGTTTTGACGAGACCTGTCTACCTACTTCAATAAAGGAAATTCTTTGTCATGATAACATTCATCTATCTCGGTCAAGTATGAACCGAGCATTCGAATTAAATTTGGTCAAGTCTGAACCAAAAATTTGTTAAAAATTTGGTCAAGTATGAACCGAGCATTCGAATTAAATTTGGTCAAGTCTGAACCAAAAATTTGTTCAAAATTCGGTCAAGTATGAACCGAGCATTCGAATTAAATTTGGTCAAGTCTGAACCAAAAATTTGTTAAAAATTCGGTCAAGTATGAACCGAGCATTCGAATTAAATTTGGTCAAGTCTGAACCAAAAATTTGTTAAAAAATCGGTCAAGTATGAACCGAGCATTCTAATAAAATTTGGTCAAGTTTGAACCAAATTTTTGTTAAAGACTCGGTCAAGTGTGAACCGGCGAATTGAAACTTGGTCAAGTATGAACCAAGGTTTCTATCGTAAACTCGGCCGAAAATGAACTGAGGATAAATTAAATCTTAGTCGAGAACGAACTGCGGGATTATGTTAAACTTTTTGAAAGCGGTCAGGTCGTCAGGAACCGGCAAAAGATTGTTATCATTGCTTAGAAATAAGTCTGAACAATACATCAAAGTAAAGAAAAGAAATAGACAGTCAAGGAGATGGGCAGTCCGAAGTTGTACGAATATCCTACAATTCTTCCTCGTCCACAAGCATACCATCTTTGACGTCTTTATTTACATCAAATGCCGAGAGCTCAATTTTCGGCAGGAAAAGATGCACCTGACGAAGTGCTTTATGGAAGCCCTCTACGTGCTCCTTCATTATTTGTTGCACGGCTTCCTGAACGTCAGCCTCAAGCTCGGCCTGTTTTTTCTTAGCTTGTTCCAAATCCTTCTGCAAATTAGCAGCAAGGGCCGAGGATTCGGCTTCAACGCTCTTTGCCCAAGCAACCTCAGTCGTCAGGGCATCCCGCTCTTTTTTGACCACTTGTATTTTCATCTCGGCAGCAGTGAGGGAACCTTTTAGTTCTTCTACCTGCCGAAGAAGAGCTGCTTGAGACTTTGAAGCTTCGGCAAGCTCTGAGGAAGCCTTGTCCTTCGCGTTGGTCACTTCCAAAAGCTCGGCCTTAGCAGCCTTCAGACGACGGTCGCTTTCCTCAAACTCCTCCCCACAAAACGAGGCCATGTTCGCAGCGCGCAGGCACATGGCCCACATGGATTCCAAAACATCCTTGGGACCCAATCGCTGCAAAGTCTCTTTATCACCGATCTCATGGACGCTACTCTTGAAAAACTTGGCAATGTTTGGATCAATGCCTGAAGGTGAGCGTCTAACAGGAGAAGGTAGGGGAGATTGGTTAGCTGAAGATACAAGCTCCTCATCGGTGGTCAGAAGCCGAGCACGTTTGCTCGGGGGGCTTCATGAAGAGGAAGGAATCTCAACAACCTCAGCTGTTGCTATTACTTCGGCATGACTTCTCTCTTCTTTATCAAGGTGAGCCTGCGACTTCTCGGCACTTGGTCCTGCTGATGGGGCCATGTGTTTTATAGAACGCCAGTTGAACTTCCCCATCACCACTGCAAAGTAGAAAACATATATTAGAAGCTGAAGCAAGTATGGTAGCATAAGAAAAAAGAAAATCGGCACTCACGTTTAAAATCTTTATTAGGGGTTGAAGAGTAAGGGAGCTTAAGTAGTATTTTGCAGTTTAGTGGACGAGGTAATTTATTTAACTGGCCGACATCCGCCTTTTCGGATGCCGACATATCCTCGTAACACCAGGACTGGAATTTAATGGGAGTCCGAGTCCAATAAAGAGGAAACCTGGGCCGTCCCCCCTCATTGAAGAACATGTCTGAGTATCCCTCGGCTGGGCGCACTTTGAAGAAACTTCCTTTGAAGTCTTTATATGACGAGGTATAAGGACCGATTATCCCCTTCTTATTCATACCACTAAGCGAAATCCAGCCGATCTTATTTCCAAATCGGATTTGGTAGTAGTAGAGAAATTTTGGGGCGGTCGGTGTCATTTTCAATTTTCTGCACATGACCTCGAAAGCTTTCATAAACGCCCAACTGTTGGGATGAAGTTGAGTCGGAGCGACATTCAGCGCCCTTAAAATAGCACACTCGAACTCCGAGAAAGGAAGACCAACTCCCAATGATTCAAATAATGTTCTATACATGTATGTAAAATGCGTTTGTACAGGCAACGCAGATAGGAACACGTGCTCATCTTCAGCACACGGCTCAGCAATCACGGCCTCTTCTTTCTGTATGCTAGTCAGAGAAATCGACTTCCTCAGTTCCACAATGGATTTGGCAGTCCGAAATTTAGAATGGTAGGATCCAACTTCTCCTTTTACCCAATAATATCCCGGAAGCCGGATGTCAGGAACTGGATCTCTCTGAACTCTAGAAGTGACTTTTCGGGGGTTTTTTACGGCCATCTGCACAGCAGTAGCCGAAGATGAAGCCTCCCTTTCGGTCGGAAAGTCGGCCAGACGAAAATTCAACTCTGTGCTAGGAAAGGAGGAGTTCGACGGTGAAGGTTCTTCTCCGATACCCAGAACTTCCCTCTCAATCAGGATTCGAGGAGAGGACGACCCAGCCGATGCCTCGGATCCTCGATTTGAACTCATGGTGGGTTGGAAAGTTATAGAATAGTGTGAAGTACTTGAGAAAAGGGGAAAACACAGAAGAGGGCGTACCTGGAAAAATGACGGAAGGGGCAAGGAAAAGGAGGTCAAAGACGACGAAGAGATTCAGAGAAGATAAAAAGCAGAGGTATGTTGAAATAAAAGGATGAGCACCCAAGTCCAATATGTATACTCCTCCTCGAAAACAAGCAAAATAATCATGACTTTGGGGGAGCCAGTCGTCACCATTGGGAAGCGTGATTTGGCTGACGAAAAGACGCAGCATTTAATAACGCTGCACGCAGCTGTACATGTAAGCACATTACCGTTTCGGAAACCAAAACGTCAAAGAGCCTCTGGGAAGGTTCTGGAATCCCTAAGGAACTGAAGCGATTTAAATTCAAAAAGCCAGTTGTTAGTCGACCACACAATTCAGAACCCTCTCATCCAGATTGGACTCGAGGCTTGGGGGGCTAGTGTACGTGTCGAAATGAACATGCCGAGGTTACAAGTCCGAAGTGGATATACGTCCTTTTGAAGCCTCGCTTTCCGGGCTCAAATACACCGAGCTATAATTCGGAGACCGAGCTTAAGCGCAACGAACCGAGTAATACATCGGTTATCAAACGATAAGGCCGAGTAATTGTATGGCCAAATGATCGTCCGACTGAACAATATCTCGGTCATATACGGGTTTCTCCACGAAAACTGTTTTACCTCAAAAACACCCGGCTAGGAGTAACAGTTATGAGATTATAACAGTTACGGAATCATAACGGCAGGGCAAAAAATCAGGGATCACACTAAAAGAGTGTGATACTCCATAATGGCAATTTATGAAATATCCCGATAAATTAGGGATTACAGGGAGAAGACGGTTACATCTTAACGGTCAGGAGATGGTGAATAAAAGGAAAAAAGATAAATGTAAACAAAAAACACACTGAATACAAAGGTGGAATAGTTTCTCGGTCTTGGGACGGAACATTTTTCTTTAGACGGAACACCAAGTATGACAATTTCTCTTATATTCACTTTTGTAAGAATGAGGTATTATTAAATATAGACTAATTAATAAATATATATTAGAAAGATTAAAGTTGTTAAATATAACTTTTAAATGTTTTCATTCTTTTAATGAATGAATTTTATAGTGGTTAATAATAATAGTGCTAGTATGCTAAACACGTAATCTCTGTTAATTGAAGACAGCAAGTTAAAGAGCTTGAACAAAAGACATCCAGCTGGTAACCATACTCAATTTCCTGCATATTGCCAGCTCTGCGTGAGAGCTTCCATTAGCGCTGGCGTGTGAGTGGCCGAAAAAATTAATAATAATATATTCAATTACAAAAAATAACAATCAATAATTTCTCTCACAAGCTGCAACATCCCGGGCCTTTTCTCTCTCTCTCTCTTTTTTTTCCTGGCTTGGCTTTCATACTATGGTTTTCCAAGGCAAGCCCAAATCACATGGAATTTGATGCTGCCCACGCGGAAAGGAACGAATTAAACTGCGTAGGCGAAGGGAGCAAACGGTAGAGTTGCGGTGAATTTCTTATGATCTGGGCCACGTGGAATCATGCTATGCCTTGCCTTGCCTTGCCTTGTCGTGTTTAATTTTAATCCCATGAATTCCCCGAATCACATCAGTAACGTTGCTAACGTAGCCAGCAAAAAAGCTCATCAATAATGGTTCTAAAAAATTATTTCCTGGATGTACCATTTTTTTTTAAATTGTCAACTACTACTTCTTTGGTCTAGATTATTTGGTCATGACGCTGTTAAATGAAATCATTTCCAGATCACCACCAAAATCCAACCGCATCTCCAAATCTTCTCACTAAAAATCACTAATTTTATCAAACATGTATGGAGATCTAACGAATCAACAATTCATATTCGTTGAAGGCTGCGTCATTTCATCAATGGATATTTAAAAGGAATCTACAACAGTAACGAGCATGGCTGTTTTTATTTTTTTGGCCTAGAGTATAAGACGCATGAGTTTGATCGATCTAACTCAAAGCAAACAAATCATCCACGTTACGCTCCCCGAGGTACTCTGTCATTCGCATTTATATGAGCTACGAGCTATATCATCTTTAGGAGTATATCATTTCAATCTGCAGAAAAAGTATAAATGTCTCTAATTATACCGACTGAAATCAGATAAGTAGTGTAACATAACTACACACACACATATATATATATATGTATATATAAAAGGATGTCAAGCACAAAAAAACATGAATAAATTTGACCGTCTTCATATCAGTTATCTTTAGGAGGTATATGCAAATTTATAGCAGCGTGCAGCACAATATTGTTGTAACCTAAAGCCTGGAAAGATAGCCGCTTTCAGTTGATGGAGCTTCCTTACAGGGATCCCGTAGACACATCCCAAATAACTTTAAGATAAGAAAAGATAGAGAAACTCGGTATTTCAAAAAATGTCTAGTTAACAGTTAACTTGCCTCATTTAGTCATTTAGCACTGCCAACACCCACCTCTCAAGTGCTAATACTTGGCCTGCTGCTTTATTACCAACCTCCACACCTAGGCTAATTACCTGCCTGCAGTTCAATAACAATGAAGTAAAATATTTCTTCCAATTCTAAATATAAAATATTTTATCTTAATTTTAAATATATAACTATTTATAGTATATGATGTAGTATTTATTATATATTTTAAAAAACTTACTCCTATTTAATATATTTCAAAGAGAGAAAAAAGATTAGATAAAGTAATTTTTAAAAAATATTATAATTTTCAAAAAAATCAAAGTAGTTAACTAATCTCATTCTTAATCTGCATGATTCAATTAAAAATGTTTTATATTAAGAATTGGAAAGAATAATAATTTGGAATCAGAAAAGTAATTCTTTATATGCATGATCCAAATTTTAGAATAGCCTAGAATAATTACCCAAATTCGGAAGCAGTTCATAGATATGGAACTAAGTAAAATGACAGTCGTGCATAAGTACTAATTCCTTATGGATCACTCAATTTCAAAACAACATAGATTAATGAATACTAGCATTTATGTTCTTTTTTGCACAGTGGCTGACTGTAATGGACTCACTATCATTAGTCTAGTCCCATTCATTAATTTTGTCGTTCTCTTCCATCAAATTAACTAAATTATCTTCAAAGTTCCATATGATAAAAAAAAAATCCTTGATTAAATATTCTTGGAAGTTCCTTATCGGTCAATCTTTGAGAGTTGTGTTGGGTTGGACTATAAAATTCATCCTTCTTGGGTGAGATAAAATATAAGCCCAAGCCCAATACAAATTAGGGCTTATTATGCATTTTTAATACAAGTAGGGAAGAATTGTTTGAAACCAATCTCATTTCTTCCACGATAAAGAGAATTAAGGGAGAGTGTGCTAGTACATCTAGAAGAACAAATGTTTAAAATTTCTCTTTGTAAAAAGTTGTAAGACTCTATGTTTTCTTTCCTCTCTTGACAAAAATAAACAAAAAGCAAATTCTTTCTTTGAGTGCTTCTAAGATAAACCAATGAGTAAAGTCAAAGATTGTGATTTTATTCCATCATCTTGTAGTCTTGCTATATGTCATTTACTTTTTGTTAGTGAAAGAATATCCTCAATCAACACGCATTTCTTCCCTACTTCTCTTAATTCATCATTAGCATTAGAGCCTATTTGATTTATGGGAAAAAAATTTTCATGCTATCGTATTGTGCACTTATATATTCTTGTAATATAAATATGAGAAAATCTTTTGTGAAATTCTTCACTTGAATTTCAATATTTTTTTCCTCTGCTTACTTCGTTAATTTACTCTTTTTGTGTTCATAAATTTGCATTTAATCTCCATATTTTATTATAAGTGTATATACATAATTTACATACTGTCTCTATGCTCATTATAAATGAAAATTAAAAATATAAGTAAATTAGATATCAAAAGGGGTCCCAATTTGTTTTTATTTTTTTCTTTAAAAAAATCACCGTACAATGAAACTCTAAAAATTGGGTTCCCTTAAATTGTGATTTTTTGGACAAACGGAGACCACCATCATGTAAAGAATGACGAGATGAGAAAAATGTCATCGAAATCAAGTCAAACGGATGTCAAACAAGGGAGAAAATGGTAAAAGTGGTGGCAGGTCGAGGGAGAAAACGATTCATGGGTCCGCCACCGAGTTGGGCTGACCCTACTGCAAGTCAAGGATGACCTCGAGGAGGCCAAAACGACATGTCATTTTGCCAAAATGTTGTGCAAAAAAAAGGGAAAAGGGGGGAAATCACATGGGTTGGGCTGCACGAGAAGTTGGGTCATCCAGAAATTAGCCCAACTAAAAGAAAAACCAACAAAAAAAAATGGAAGGGAGGAAAACACGTAGACTAGGTCACGCAAGAAGCTAGGCCGTCAAAAAAATGGCCTAACTTAAAAAAAACCCAAACCCAAAAAAAAAATTGGAGGATTCAGCGAGTCGGATTACAAAGGATCTGGGCCGGACCTTAAACTGGCCCAAACAAAAAAAATATAATAATAATAATTAATATTAATTTTTTAATTTTATTAAATGCTGACGTGGTGCGTAGTGCCCATCAGCATAATTTCTAGCCACATGAAGCACACCCTTGAAGAGCTAACGGCGTGTGGACTGCACCAGACCGGCATATAAGGCTGGATTCCATCTCCACGACAGCGCGTGGAGTGCATGCGCCTCCCTGGCGCGTGGGAACTTCAGTCTTTTTTAATTTTTCAGTATTTTTGGCAATTTGAATGTTGTAAGGGCACATGCGAGCTCGTGGAAGGGTAATTTGGGCCATGATTTGATCCTAAAAATCCCTAAATTTGTGAGTTTCATTTTGATATACTATATGCTTATTTTGAGCATTTTATTAATTATTTTTATGCCAAAAAATGTTAAAAAAATCCCCTAAACAGCACCTATTTTCTTTTTTCTAAGTAATTATGAGTTCCTCCGAGTTCGTATCTTCTCCTACACTTGAGTCACAAGGGTTTAACATGCTCCCAGCCTTCCTTGGTTTTTCTGTCTCCGATGTTCAATTGCTAATATATTCTCCATTGTCCCATTGTCCCAATCTCATTCTTTAGAAGATAATGTTATGAACACTCCACCTCCATTGGCTGAAACATTTACGTACCTACAAAATAACCCCCTGGAGAATTTAATTGATAATAAGTTAGATCTATACTTGTCGGATCCTTATAGAAGTTATGAAAATAATGGCTATTTAATAGTCACTCCTAATGCTAACCCAAAAGAGACTCCTAAAGAGGAAACATTAAAGGATTCGTAGGAAGCACTAGGAGAAGATCATAAGGAAAAAGAGGATCCAGAAGATGATCCATTAGAGGATCCTGAAGAAGTACAGGATCTAGGCATCAAGCCGTTGGAGGAATCACAAGAAAAACTAGAAAAAGAGCCACAGGAAGCGTCAAAGGAAAAAGGAAGTCTCCCAAAGATACCACATGACCATCATACTGGACAACCTGCAATGGAAGTCCAGCCAGAAGATCTAGCAGTGGACCCATATCTTTCAATCGAGTCTCCATTCAATATTATTCGCTTGGTCGATAGACTCTATCATGATTTCGTTCATGAGATGCTACCTCTCGGCTCATTCCTGTTTGCGTTGGAATACTTTCTCTTAAAGAATTTATATTTAATGGTTAATTTTTCGCTAACCAAACATCGGTCAATATCCTCTTAGATCATCTTACTGTTGACAACTTCCAGGCACCTATTGCTTCTTGCATACAGTCTGTTCCACAACTTAAGGTCTTGAACATTATCAAATTTTTGAAAGATCATGATGAACAACATATTTAAGTCCACTTTAGTGCAAAATATAATGAGCTAGCCTCGGCGCATCCTCCACCTAAAAGGTCAAAGACGCACCCTTAAGCAACATAAATGAACAAAAATGGGGGGAGAAAGAAGTATGATATTTTTTTAATTCCTTTATGAATTGTGTTAATTTAGACTTGATTGTCTTTAATTTTGTTTGTCATTTTTTAATTTTATTTTAAATTGTGGAACATTGTTATTCTATTTATTTATGGATTTCAGTAATTTTTTTTCTGTTAAAATGTAAATACTCTATCTAAGTGGGAGTAAGTGTATATCAAGTAGGAGCTCTTAGATGTTGAGTCATCTACGAGCTACAAAATACATACGAATTATTTGCATAAATACTTGATAGGTAATAGTGACAAAACTAAGTTTTATATGATGGGGGTAAACAAAATGTAGACTCTCGATCATGAATCTTAGTAGAGCTGCTATAAACCTACTCAAGGATAAATTAGAGCCGTCAAAATGGGTCAAACCCGACGGACTGGCCCGAAAAGCCCAAAAAAATGAGCAGGCTCGGGCTTCAATTTCGGGAGTATACATAATCCGGGCTTTTTGAGCCCGACCCGTTTAGGCCCAGCCTGTGGTGGGCCGGCCCGAAAGCCCGAAACTTTTTCTTTTATTTTTGGTTTAAAATATTAAAAAATACATATTATTTTATTAATTAATGATATATAAATTGTAAAATTTAAATATTATGTTAGTTTTTGATGAATTATGATGATAATTAGTTGTATTAATTTAAATTATGATGGTAATTAGTTGTATTAATTTAAATTATTGTATAAAAAAATTTATTAGAAAAACATAAAAAAAATTAAAAAATTAAAAAAAGCCTGCGGGCCGGCCCGTAGGCCCGATCCCGCGGGCTCGGGCTTGGAAAACCAAACCCATTTTTCAATTCGGGCTTTTTGGCCCGGCCCGAGGCGGGCCGGCCCGAATTGACAGTTCTAGGATAAATACAAATAAAAGACATTGTATAATACTCTATACTATAGTTATGTAGAATGGCAAGTAAAAAGATTATTGCTGAGCTTAATAAAGAGGACAAACTAAATGACGATAACTGGGCTATATGACATAGAAATGTATCTTATATTCTGGAGGAACACGATGTCGTAGAGCCGTTGACCATTATTTTAATGGAACCTAAGCAAGGGAACACTACGCAACATAGAAGGAACATGGAGGCCTATATTTCCTGGAAGAAAAAGAACAGCATTATCTGAATCATTATGCTGAGTGTCATGGTAGATGATTTGATGTGTGAGTATGAACAGTATACGACTGCACAAGCTATGTGTATAGCTCTTAAGGATAAGTTTGGAGGCACTTCTGTATCTAAGCTTAGAAGATTCACCATCAAATTTGACACCTCTAAACTGCGTCCGAATACTCCCATAAAGTAGCATTTATGTGAAATGTCAAATATGATCTAGGAACTGAAAGCAGCAGGCCACACGCTTTCAGATGAACAACAAGTTTATGCTGTTTTAAGGTCTCTCACAGTGAGCTGGGAACATATGAAAGTTAATCTGACCCATAACGAGAACATCAATACTTTTAATGATGTAGCAAAGTATCTAGAGCTCGAGGATGAGCGACTAGCAACCTAAAAATCTTCAAGACATGCATACATATATGAGGATGCTAGTTCATCCAACACAAAGCCCAAGGTTAAAAAGGGCAAGAAATTCCTAAAGAAGGGGAAGAGAAATAGCATTAAGTTTTAGAAAGGTAAAAGATCCTTCAAGAGGAAGGGCAAGAAGGGCGCTCAGAAGACTGACTTATCAAAGGTCAAGTGTTATGCCTATTAAAGGATGAGACATTTTGTTCGTGACTGCCCTGAGCAAAATAAGGTATTACTGGAATCTAATTATATTCATTATTCTTATATTTCTAGTATTGTTTTACTAATTAAGTCTTCATCTTTTTCATGGATAATAGACTTAGACGTCACAGACCATATAACCAAGGATCGAGAGTCTTTTGTGGAATTCTGCAGGGTGTCAAAGCATGGTAGATGGCTTTCGTTGGCAACAATGTGAGGTTTGAAGTGAAGGGAATTGGCACCGTCAAGCTATATTTATGTAACGAGAAAATTTTAATACTTCATGATGTTTTATATGCTCCTGACATCCAACGAAATTTAGTGTCTATTATTTGCTTTCTTGATTATGGATTTGATGTTAATTTTTATAATAGACTTGCTGATATTTTCGAAGGAAAAATGTATTATGGTTCTGGTTTTATTTCAAATAGTTTTGTCATTCTAGACATTGATAATCATTATAAATATGATTGCTTTGCTGCTTCCAATTTTGATTTTAATACAGATGTAAACACATGGCATGCTTGACTAGGACACATTGGTTAAAATAGAATGGTTAAACTAGTTAAAGAAGGATTACTAGGTACAATTGATAAAATGGAAATGTCCTTGTGTGAGCATTGCTTGGCTGGTAAAACAACTAGAAAATCATTTGGAGCTGGAATTGGGGCAAAAACTCCGGTGCAATTAATCCATTCAGATGTTTGTGGTCCGATGAGTGTAGGGGCAAGACATAGAGCCGTTTATTTCATCATTTTTATTAATGATTACTTGCGATTTGATTATATCTATTTGATGTTGCAAAAGTCTAAAGCACTAGAATATTTTAGACATTACATGAACTTAGTTGAAAACCAAATGGACAAGAAAATCAAATCATTTGGAACCGATCATGGATGTGAATATTTATCGGATCAATTCAAAGAGCTTTGTGAAGGAAAGGGAATAGTAAGGCAACTTGCAATCTCTGGCATCCCACAACAAAATGGTGTAGTTAAAAGAAGAAATAGAACATTATTAGATATAGTTAGATCCATGATAGCACAAGCCAATCTACCTATTTCGTATTAGGGAGATGTACTTTTAACAACTACCTTCATTCTTAATCATGTGCCCTCAAAGTCGGTCATATCTACACCTTATGAGCAATGGACAAATCACAAGCTAGATTCAAATATCTTAAAACCCTAGGGGTCAGTAGTATATGTTCACGATCCTTCCTGCAAATATGGAAAGCTAGGTCCAAGAGGGAAAAAAATGTATCTTTATTGGATACTTTGAATAACCTAAGGGTTACATTTTCATTAGGGAAAACCAAGATAGAACTATGACTGAGATAGTATCTAGAGATGCCACATTTCTAGAAAGTAAATTCCCTAGCAGGGGAAAGATAGATCGTAATGTATCTCTTTATGAGATACATGAATAAGCTGATGAACAAGTTGATAAACCTCAGCCTCTTGATTCAAGTAGGAGCTCTCAAAGACCAATGCAAGATTTTGTTTCAGAATAGAAAAATTTACAAGAGACCCACTGTAGAGGAGTAAAAGAGAAAGTGTGCCAAAAAAAAGTTTCCCAATAGAAGAGATTGCACTTATTGTTACCCCACAAGATGATAATGAGCCCAATTCAATACATGAGACCTTATCATACCGTGCTAGAAATGAATGGAAGAAAGCAATGGAAGAGGAAATGGATTCGATGAAGACAAACCAAATTTTTTAGTGGCAAAAAGGTATACACAACAAGAAGGTATAGATTATGAATATGCTTTTTCACCTATTGTACGTTTTAACTCCATAAGATTAATTATGGTTATAGTAGCAAATTTAAATTTAAAACTACATCATATGGGTGTAAAAACCATATTTTTAAATGGTAAACTGGATAATGAAATCTACATGCAACAGCTATTAGGTTTTATTGAGAAAGGAAAATAAAATAAAGTTACAAACTAAGAAGGTCCATTTATGGACTTAAGCAATAATACAGACAATGGTATTTGAGGTTTCATTGAGTGGTAACCTCAAACAATTTCCAGATGATCGACGAAGAACACTGTGTATACATCAAGCAGTTTAAAAAGAGATCTTATGATATTATCCCTTTATGTAGATGATATATTATTAGCTGGAAATAGTCTAAAATCAATTATAGCTATCAAAGAATGGCTATCTTTGAATTTTAAGATGAAAAAAATGGGCAAAGCTGATTATATACTTAGAGTTAAGATTCATAGAGATCATCCAAAAAAATTAACATCCCTTACTCAGAAGAATTACATTGAAAAAATTCTTGAGCGATACAACATGAAAAACTATAAACCCATGGATACCCCTATTTCAAGAGAAGAAAATCTGAGTCGAGACATGTGTTCTCAGATCGAGTTTGAAAAAAAGATAATGGAAAAAGTCCCCCATTCAAGTGTAGTTGGCAGTCTAATGTATGTCATGATATGTACAAGACTAAACATATATTATACAATTGGTTTGGTCAGCAAGTGCTAGTCAAACCCTGGACAGAAACATTAGAAAGCTATAAAGAGAATCCTGAGATATTTACAAGGCACAGCAGATTATGCCCTATGCTATCAAGGAAACGATTTACGTTTGGTAGGATACTCCGATGCAGATTAGAGAGGAAATCTAAATGAGCGAAAAGTGACTTCTGGGTATGTTTTTCTGCTAAACAATGAAGTTATATCTTGATGTAGCAAGAAATAGACTTGTATTGTTTTGTCTATCATGGAAGTAAAATTCGTTGCATGTTCTACAGCAGTACAAGAAACAATATGGGTGAAGAGATTCATAAAACACTTAGGGGTCATTTGTGATAAATTGGATCCTATTTTAATAAACTATGATAGTGAGGCAGCCATATTTTACACCAAAGATCCCAAATACCATAGTAAAACAAAGGACATAAACATCAAGTATAATTTTGTAATAAATGCCATAGCATAAAAGAGTGTTACAATTCGCTATATTCCTGCACATCAAATGATAGCTGATCCCCTCACTAAGCAAATACCTAGATATATGTATGTTAATAATGTGAAATCACTTGGTATTCATAGGATATGATGTAACACAAATCTCTATAATGATTAATTATATGAATGAAATGAAGTGCACTTTCTATAATTGAGTCATTTGTGTGTATGTATTTATGAAAATATACAATATCTAATATGTTATACATGTTGATAAGGTTTACTTTCTCACATGAGCAATCGCCTTTGACACTCAAGGGGAGTGGGTAAAGATGAGCCATTTTGTATTCACTAGTAAATCAGCAAAAAGACGGATATGATAGTGAAACAATACAAAATAAGTCGCCTTGGCAAAAGGAAGAGAGTAGGTTAGGATGAGTGTTGCACCCAGAAAAATGCGACGGAAGGAAAAAGAGAAAACAAATCGGGTTTTCGGGTGAAAACCGACTTGTGAGAAGTCGCTACCAAAATTTTAAGGGAAAACCTTGGGAAACCGAATTGAAGAGGAAAAGGATGGTCCGTGTCATCAGAATTGGATTCAGGAGTCAATTTTGTGTGGGGAAGGTGTTAGGCACCCCACAGCCCACGTTCATAGGAACGGTTTCCTTACGTTGATTGTGCAAATATGGCTTTTAAAAGTATTTTGGTTTTTCTTCTATCATGCACATGCGAGAAAAAAGGTAGAGAAGAAGGAAATTTGGAAAATTTGGAAAACAAAATAAAGAAAATAAATTAAATTAAAATTAAGAATATTTAAGCAAAATGAGGAAAAGGAATTGAGAAAATAAATTGGGAAATATTTATTCAATTAAGGGAAAAAACACCAAATAAATTAAAAAATATTTATTTATTTACAAAGGCGGACTTGACCTAGGATCAGAGCCTGAGGCCTACGTACCCTGCGATGGGGATCAAAGTCCACGTAGTTCGGGACAAAAAATGCATGTCAGTTGGTTGACTTTTTTAATTTTAAAAAATTTCGTGTAATTTTGTAATAAGAGAAAGTTGATTGAAAGTAATTTATCTTTTTTCAATCAAAACGATTTTCTAAGATTGAGTTGGTGTGTTTTAATTTGCAAAAGATAATTTAATTCCGTTTACTTACTCTTATTTTATTTTGTTTGAAAATGTACATATTTTTTTTTATTTTTCATTATTATTTTTCTTTGATTTTTGAAAATGCACTTATTCTTTTTTCTTTTTTTTAAATCATCATATTTTGTACATTTGAAATTTTTTCTTAAAAGAGAGAAGACCGATCCACATGTTACAGACTCGGGATCGTGTCCAATAGATCGGTTTTTTAATTACCTGCAGAAGTTCTAAACCTCGCGGCATAATGATTTTATTATAATTTTAAGGCGATAATTTAAAAATACAATTATCATTCATAATAAAACTTGTTATATTATTATTATTATCCATTCTTTATAAAATATAATTATTTTCTTAAAAGAAAGTTCAACTAGTACATCTGCGTAGATTCGCAATCTTACGTGACGACACAGTTAACCAGAATACCTGCGTGGGTTCTGAAAACCTCACGTGGTATGGTAACCAAATCGGTTATTTCTATTATTCATTTTATTATTATTTTCTAATTCATTTTTTATGAGAAAATAAAATTTTGGAGGGAAAGGTCATTGGGACCTATTATACATATACATTTATAATACACTCGTGCAGCCCCGCAGGCTCACACGGTACGATTATTTTAGGGGCCTGCAAGAGTTCTAAAAACCTTCATGACCAATTTTTTTTTTATTTTTTAGCAAAATAAATAAAAAAAAAGAAAAAAAAATATACATTAAGCCAAATATTTATGAACATGTATGATTCTGTGATGATGTGTGTACCTCACCTAATAGATGGTCTAGGAGATTAATGTGTCATGACTTTCTCAGTCAACAACCCCCGTATGAAGGGTTATGACATGTGTTCAAGATGCATAAGCAAACTATGTGATAAGCCATCCCATGAACTCAAAGACTGAGTTTTCACAATGAAACTCCAAGCAAGACCATCATAGAGATAGTTTAAACTGTTAACCATTTTGAAACATGTCCAGGGACTAAATAAAAGCTTAACAGAAGATATTTGGGGATAATTTTGAAATGTCAACAAGAGATTTTGGCTAGACTAAAAACAGATTTTGAAATATTGTTTGTCAAAGACATCGCAGGAGATTTGAAAAGTTAACCAAAACAGATGTTGGTCAAATTATGTTACAACTTTTCGACATGAGGGTGAACCCAAAATGGAGCTGATATTCCAAGCATGTATCTTTTGGGATCACAATTCCATGGACACTAACTCATCCACTCAAAACCACTAAACCTAATCTAAAAGGACAATCAAAACATGTCATTATATAGATCTTCCCAATGAAAATTGTATAGTACACTAGGTAAGCCCCATAGAATAGTTAGAATGGTAGCCCATTCTACAATCATCATTACATGTAAAGTGGAGAGTTGCTAAGACAGATATACAAAGAGGTATTTACAAACTTAACCAAACAATTACACCACCCCCCACTCCAACCCATCATTGCACAATCGAGAAGCAACTGCAATTTCCATGTGGTTTGGAAATTCATAAACCATAGCAACCAAATAAGCGTACGAAGGATGCCAGAAAAGTTAACTGATGCAAAAATCATCGATAAAGAGGTGAGGAGATCATGGCCATAGTCTTGTATCTAGGCAATACCACTTCCTAATCACCCAACCCTCTCATAAGCATTTTATCGAACACATGGCTAGCGAACTTTAAAGAAGCAGAGAACAATATCCTCCAATCACCATAGCATCCTAAACACATAGCACAGGCTACGACACTTGAAGACTAGCCCTAGGAGAGTGTAAGAACCATCGTTACCTATGGCGAGTACCGGAATTCAAACCATTGTTTGTGACATCCTCTGCTTCTCGCTCTGCCGTGCTGAATCCTCGGCCCTTTTTCTCCGAGCTCCAGCTCCAGCTCCAGCTGCCTCTCGCTCACTCCTTCAGTTTCTTGCAGAGCTCTGCCTCTCCTTCAAGCTCCATCGTCTTCTTGCTTAGCTTCTTCTTGCCTCACGATCGTGCCTGAGCTTCCCCCACCTTCATGCTCTGTCCCTTCGGTCGCCCGTGCCTTCGGTTCCTCAGTTCTTCGCCTCCCGTTGATCATGGCTCCCCGAGTTCCAGCTTCCTTTGCTCATTCCTTCAATTTCTCACACGGCTATGCCTCCCTTCCCTCGCGTGCTTCCTTTTCGTTTTCCACATCACATATCCCTCTATTTTTTCTTGCGAGTACTCTCCGGTCCCCTGTTCACTCGCTTCCAGTGGATCCTCTCTTTCTCTCGACTCTCCTCTGCTTTTCCTCACCCGTGCTTCCTCTTCGTCCTCGAGCTTTCTTTGTTTTCAGTTCAGATTCAAGTTCCCCCCCCCTCGGATTCTCCTTCCTCCATTTTATCTCCATCGCCCTCAGCTTCCTTCACGCGTGCGTCCTCTCTGTCTTCAACCGTGCATGCCTCCCTCTGTCTTCTTTTGCTCTGATGGACTCCCTCTAGTCTTATCAAACCACTTTTCTCTCTCATTGGCCCTTCCTTTCCTCTGCCTTTTCTCAGTCTGCTTCTCCACCCTCACACGGCTCCTCCTGTTTTGTCCGCGTCCTCAGCTTTTCGTGGCTCCCTCTGCTCCCCCCTGTCTCACGCGTGCTGCCTAGTTTTTTTTCTTTTGGTGTCTGCTGCCCTAATTGTTTAGGGCAACCCCTTTGGTCCAAGCCCACGAGTTCAATTGTGGGCTTGTGGTATTTGGGCCTCATATTACCCCCTCGCCTTTTCTTTTTTAGGTTTTTCTTTTTTTTAATTAGTTTCTTTTTTTTTAATTGTTATTATTATTTTGTTTTGTTTTCTTTTATCTTGTTTTGTGTTTTTTTTTTTGGTTATGTATTTGTATATTAATTTTATTTATTTAATTCTTGCCACTTTCTTCTTATTTTTTTCATTCATATATTATTATTTATTATTAATTTTATTTTATTTTATTTTTATTTTTTTTGTTTTTGTTTTTGTTTTTGTTTTCCTTTTTTTTTAATAAAATGCCCGGACAAAATGGGGTGTTCACAATGAGATCCAATAAATATAAATTTTTGGATTAAATTATGGATATCCATAATCCATAATACATGTAATCAGTTGATGAATTTTCCAACAATGACGTCATGATAAGTGGAAGTATTAGCAGAATTCAGGTTAGACACTGAGTGGTTTTGAACTTAAATCTATGCGGTGTTAACAACAAACCCTAATCAACATACGCTCTTATGTGATAAGAGTAACACCGTAGCATGCAATTCATCTTACATGTGTTTTAGAATCGCAATTGGGAAGTAAGTGAATAGATTCATGCTTCATTGCTGTGTGAGTCTTTGAGAAGAATAAATCCTTTCATCAATGTCCTTATGACTTTGACATTTTTATGGAAAAATGATTCAATGTTATGTACTTTAGTATATATCCAATGGTCATGATAAATTCGATCTGAAGTTATTATGCTAGGAAAGCAATTGTTTCATATTGAAATGAAATATGGACTAAAGAAAGATTATCTGGAAACATACATACATGTTAGTGTTTAAGATATGTCCATTAAGAAGTTATTTCGTTAACATCTTAAGTGCAGACCCTAAGCATACAAGAGTAAAGCAATCTAAGTTTGTGTGAAAACTTACGAGAGATTATATTTGTTGCGAGTAAAAATGTATATGAGTAAATCTAGGACATTCAAGGCATAATAAATGAACAAGATAAATACGAAATACATAAGATTATTGTGTGTTGGTCTTAGAGAAGGATTTCTAATACAAGAATACCTAATTGCAAACGTCATGCTCATGCGGTCATGGTAGAGCACTTAGTATGAAGTAAAAAAAAAGTACAAATAGTTAACTTATCAAGTATGAGTGGGAGATATTAGATTGCACAATAAAATCCACCCTTGTTGGGTGAGATAAAATATAAGCCTAAGCCCAATACAAATTTATGCATTTTTAATATAGGAAGGGAACCGTTATTTGAAACCAATCTCATACCTTCTATGATAAAGATAATTAAGGGAGAGTGTGCTAATGCATATGGAAGAACGGACATTTAAAATTCCTCTCTGTAAAATGTTGTTAGACTCTCTTTTGCTTTCCTCTCCTGACAAGAACAAAAGAAAGCAAATTCTTTGTTTGAGTGTTTCTACGATGAACTAGTGGGTAAAGTTTGAAATCGTGATTTTATTCCATCCGCTTGTGCTGTTGCTGTATGTTATTTAATTTCTGTTAGTAGAAGACTATTCTCGACCAGTATGTATTTCATCCCTACCTCTCTTGATTGATCGAGTTGTGACTTTATCCCGAGTTGATGTTCTAGCATCTGTCCTGTACAATGCGTGTGTGTGAGAGAGTGATAGAGCCTTTTGACTTTGGGATGATCAAAGTGGCTTATGGCTTCTCCCATGAGCCGCTCTTTCTAATGGCCATCCGACCCCAGCGACTTCCCAACGACATTTCAAGCTTTTGATTATTTAAAAGCCTTGATAGTCATTTTGTATGACGGTAGTGACAATATGATTAAACAGAGTCTTAGAAAATCTTGATTATAAATAATTTCAAATCATAAGAAACATATTTTTAATTGGCAGTCCCTTTTTAATTTGAAATTCGGTAGGACGCTGGACCTCGCCTAATTTGTTCCAAGCTGTGCGTTTATAAAATACTGATGATCATCAAGATTGATTTGCTTATCGTCAGATTTATAATATATCAGACTATCATTTTTTTTTCAAATTTCTTTTTTAAATTGATGATAAACATAAAGTATATATGAGATTTATTATTCAAGTAAATTTTATATTTTTATTTACTTTTATTTGAAACTAGGAAGCTGACTATTTCACCTTTGAAAAATAATTTATTAAAAAGGTTTCAATTTTTAAATTTCTTTTATTATAAATTTAAATATAGATAATTAAGGAAATAAATCCTTTAGTCCTTTATAAAACCCTACATAAAACTTTACTTAATTTTTTTTTGTTCTGAATTGAATTAGATTTAGTTTATTTTTATAAAAAAGGTTTTATTTAGTCTTTTAGACGTCCACGCCTACCACTGTTAATGTTGTGGAATAGTCTATCATCTCCTCGAACAATTTCGATATTTTATTTTTTCCTGGACAAAAGCAATTGCTGCGTTGAAATGAAATCTTGCTATTCGTGGCCAAAATAAAAAAAAAAAAAGGAAATCTTGATGTAATTCTTTTCACAGGTGTTTTTATTTGGGAACCCCTCAAACAAGTTTCTCACAGATTTTTATTTGGGAATCCTCAAATATATCTCAAATCACATCAATTTGTTGAAAATCTCATTATCTCAGTGTCACCTCACTTTATGCAATTTCGCTGCGTATTTGCGTATTATGACTGGAGGGCGGTCAGGCCGAAAAAAAAAAGAAAAAACACTGGAGGGTGCTTGTTTCGGAGGAAAACCGTTTCTCGTCTTTTTCCATTTTCTTCTCTATTTTGTAGAGCTTTCGGACGGAAGAAAAGAATGTTTGTTTGGGAACGCAGGCTAATATAGATGCACATTTTAGTCGTACGCGGCACGCCAATAGACACACGAGAAGGGATAGACAGGACCCCCACCCCCAGATTATCCCTCAAAATTCATATACCTAACCCCAGGTGTTGGAATTGGATTTTAGATTCAGTTTCAAAGCACACAAGCATTTCTCATTTGCTTTTGAAATTGAACATGACGTGGGATGAGTGGGACAACAATATCCCAGAAGGCGACCAACCCGAGCAAGATTCGTATCTCAATTTCGATTTCTTCTCTGCTCTGTCCAAGCCCAAGGTAAATTTGGAACAGTTCAAGCTCCGATTCCCTTTTTGTTTTTGTACTTTCGAAATTTCGTCCGTTTTAAAATTTATTTTAGGTTAGGGATTGTTTCCTGTGAGTCGTATTCACTTGACGTGTGCTCATATTACCAGCCTGAAATTGTGCGTTGCATTTCACAGGATTATTATAAGATTTTGGAAGTGGATTATGATGCTACAGATGACGCTATTCGTTCCAATTATATTCGTCTAGCTCTGGTATGTTATCCGGTCACGCAATTTCTTTCCTCTGTCCTTTTCTTTGTTGTGTTTCGAATCGAGTGGCGGTTTTCGCTGAGGTGTTGGGGGCTAACCTTTCTCTGCTTCTGTGCTTACAGAAATGGCATCCGGACAAGCAGAAAGACCAGGATGCCGCAACCTCGCGATTCCAAGAGATAAACGAGGCTTATCAGGGTCAGTAACCTCCCTTTTTTCTGTCTTTTTGTCCTGGATAATCAGCTCCTTATAAAGTAAAATTTTAGGGTTATTCGTGGAAATGGTCCTCCTCTTGTAACTTGGCAGTTGTTGATGTTACCTTGTTTATTCATGAGTTATGATGATGGGGTGACGATCGCGTGGCGGAAATGTAAATTGAAAATTGATCACTGTGTAAAGGGTGAACTGTAAAATAGGTCTATGAGCTTCATGACCGGGCTTAAATCTTCAACATAATTGCATTCCTTACTTGGACAACAAACTTGTTGGTGTTGCCTCCAAAATAAAATGAATTTGTCGGTGTTGTTGCTCCTACTGTCAATAGACTGCCTTCTCCAATGCATTATTCCATTCCACATGTGCTTGAGATGGCTGCCTTCTTTTCTCCTTTCCTTTTTGCTAGGTTTAATTGATTATCATACTCAAAGAGCTTAATTAATGACAAATCCTCTTATTTCTGGAAGATTAATTACCATGAGCTCAATGGCTAAGCATTGCTACCAGATTTGGTCTCCTTTTAATGTCAATTGGGAGAAGAGAATCCCCCTAGCACCCGTCCTCCCCCCCTAAAGCTTGGACAATCTCCTTTATCTTCTAGGGGCTGGTCAGGACTTATATATATATATAGAGGTGAAAACTGGTTTGAATCTATTTTATGCAGTTTTGCATTACACGTTGCTTCCTAATTTTAATTGGTCAAGATTTATTAACATTTATATTATAATAGTGGTAGATTGGTTGGTGATTCTAGTGATGCTTGAAGCCAGTGTTGGATATAGGAGGGAATGAGAATTAATAGCATGATTAATGGAAATTATTTCCATTTTGAAGGAGCTAGCCTGCTAGGAAACAGGATCTGTACCTCTTCTAGATCCATTGGTTGAAATACATATTGATCTGATCTGTACCTGGTTAATTGAAAACTGATGGGCATATGATCAATTAGGAATGTGGGTCCATTTGAAGGCTTCAAGAATATAAAATGTGGGTTATACAGCTAGTTGAGAGGGGGACTAAATTAGCTGTTCAATAAATATGACCAACTGTTTTGCATTTGTAGCTGTGTCAATTTACTGAAAATTTTGTGGATTTTCTACTCTTCCCTTCTCTTGCTTATGCTTGTTAAGCGGTAACTTAGACAAACTACGAAGTAGTGTCAGGAGCTTTTCCCAATCTCCTTAATGGTTAGAATAACATTTCTTCATCTTTATTGAACAGTCTTGAGTGATCCCGCCAAAAGGAGAGAGTATGACAAAAATGGGATGCTTTATGTCTATGATTGCAATCTCATGGTAAGGGCTTCCATTGTTATCAGTTATGAACCATGCTTGTAAAAAATGGTTTATTTACCAAACATATATGTTTGTTTAGAATAATGCTTTGACGTTTTTCACTTTACATTTTCTTCCTCTATTCTTTGCTGCAGGATTATCTTAATCGTTACAAGAGCCTTATATTGACGTGCAATGGCCTTGGCATAAAGCAATTCATATGGTAGGCCAATTCAACGACACGGCATTGAAATCCTATTAGTGCATCTGGGGCAATTTTTTTGGGTACCTGTCTCTGCATGCCATATAAGAATGAAGGAGACATGCTTATGATGTGCTAGGAAGGCTTATTTCATCCTTCTGTATAAAACTAGATAGAAATCGGTTGTCACCCTCCCTTCCTTATTTCAAATGAATGTGTTCCTTTCTTCTGACTTAGTTTGTTAATGGATATGTTAATTCACTCATCTTTTCTTCTATTAGACCTAATGAAACGGATTGATACAGCTAATCATCAATGAGTATATATAATCAAATTTGTAAAAAATCACACTATTCATTAGTCATTGCAACTCATTTCAAGTCAAATTTCCTATAATGATTAGGACTCTCTTCTAGGTCTTTCAACTATCCTGGACGAATGGACATAATTTTAAAACTTCGAAGTAGTTCGATCAACAATGGATGTAGAGGGGGCCTGAGGGGTCCTTGCCATTCCTATGCTTCGATGTTCTTTAACAATATTTATAATTATAAGTTTATTCGTTGAAGTTTTGAAAGTAGATTGTAGCTTCCTACTTTTAATTTGCCTTCCCATTTTGGCCCTCGCATAGCTTCAATCCTAAATCCGTCACTAAGTATTGATAATCGTAGACACCAAAATCTTGTCCCTTTCGTTCTTCCCCACATCTTTTCAAGTAATTTTCCGCGGATAATCTATTCTTGTGCTTTTTTGGGGCTGGAGACAAAACACATTTTTATATTTAACATATATTAGTTGATCATTTAATTATTAGTTTTTAATGGTTAACAAAAGTCGTGCGTTTAATTTAAAGTCAATAAGACAATTCACTACAGATGATACAATGATAATCAAGACGAACTTTGGAAAATTCACTCTCTAATGAGGTCACATGCTAGTACCTATGGATTGATTTTATGGACATTAACTTGATGTTACTCATATTAACCAACATTAACATCATGAGTCCTTTAAAACTCTATCATTAAATAGCACTTCCTTTGTTCTGCTTTATAAAATACTTTTTGGAGAATTTGTGCTCCATAATATAATATATTTTACGGATTATGTAGTATATTTAATTTTTTTTATCTAAAATGTTTTTAAAAATAATGAAATTTAATTAACATTGAATAGTTTAATTTATGGAGCAACTATATTAAATAAGAATAATTTAAAAAATAGTGAAAAAATTTTCAGTTATTAATTATCACCTTTCTTTCATGTATGTATCAAAACTTCCCAATTACTCTATAGGATTACAGTAAACGCATTTTGAGTCAAAGACTCCTTAATTACAAGCTTGAAGAATAATCTTAAGATGCGTGAATTCTTAACAAAGATGCATGGCGTGTTCTGAAACATGAAAACCGATCACTGGTATAATTCCAACATCTGTCAAAAACTGCCTTGATGGGAGCACTCAAAATCGACATGAATCAACGTTAACCAAAGATTCAAACCAATAAAAAAATGGTCCGAGTCTTTGAAAAAAATTGACATGTTTTGCAGGTACTAATAAATCCTTTTATGTCCAAAAAAAATCCTTTAAAATTTTGGATTCATACCCCTCAATTGTATCCCAATTGCAAACTTATTAAACTGAAAAAATGATAACAAAACAATTGTAATATGAATGATGATTATGTCACACTTATATTATTGAATTATCATATTTTATATGTTAAAATTAATCAATTATTATTTGTTATTTATAATGTCATTATTTTTTTTAATAGTCAGAGTATCCCATCAAGAGTAGAGACTAATCTCTCTCAATTTGGAAAATAAAAGATAGATTCCTCTAAGTTTGTTAATTTACTCCATATACAAAAATAAAAATAAAGGTATATTCACTTGCTAGGAGCTTCCCATAGGCGTAGCTCACGCCAGACAGAGATGTTATAATGTCATGGATTTTGTGCGTGTCGAAATGAGCGTGCCGAGATTACAAGTCCGAGGTGGATATACGCCATTTTGAAGCCTCACTTTCTGGGCTCATATACACCAGGCTATAATTCGGAGGCCGAGATTAAGCGTAATGAACCAGGTAATACATCGGTTATTGAACGATAAGGCCGAGTAATCATATGGCTAGATGGTCATCCGACTAAACAACATCTCAGCCATATTGCCGACTACGGGTTTCTTCATGAAAACTGTATTGCCCCAAAAACACTCGGCTAGGAGTAGTAGTTATGAGGCCATAACAGTTACGGAATCATAACTGCAGGGCGAAAAATCAGGGATCACGCTAAAAGAGCGTGATACTCCATAATGACAATTTATGAAATATCCCGATAAATTAGGGATTACAGGGAGAAGACGGTTTAATCTTAACGGTCGGGAGATGGTGAATAAAAGGAAAAAAGATAAGTGTAAACGGAAGGCACTGCATACGTAAGGTGGAATAGTTTCTCGGTCTTTTGACGGAACATTTTGGCGCCAACTGTGGGGCTCGAGAAAAACTATCCCACCACCACCAAGGAGCATGGTGTGAACCAGGAGCAGTGCGGGTGCAGGAGAACGACGCTCTGAAGACAGGCCTTCTTTGGAGGACCACCCTGTCATTCGGGCAATGCGTGAGGAGATGGAGGTATTAAGAAAGGAGAACGAGGAGATGCGTGAAAGGAATAGACAGTTGGAGCAGGAACGTTATCATGAAGGTACTTATCTTACTCGAGGAGGGGAACGGGGGGATATCAACAGGGAAGCTCAGCGGTCACATCATGAGGGAAGCCGACGGGAGGAAACACACCATTCAGGGACAAACATTGACAATTTGCGAGGGGACAAGCAGGCTGCCCGGAGACATCCGTTCGTTGATGGCATCATGGAGACACCATTGCCAAAAGGATGGAAGGGTTTAAACTTAGAAAGATATGACGGTACTACCGATCCTGATGAGCATGTGGATGTGTATGTCACGCAGGTGAATCTGTTCACAAATGAGGATGCAGTTTTATGTAGGGTTTTCCCTACGTCCTTAAAAGGAGCGGCTCTGAGTTAGTATACCCGGCTCCCATCACGATCTATTGATTGTTTTGAAACCTTAGTCAATAAATTCAGCGCGCAGTACGCTACCAGCCGACCTCACCAGCTTACCTCGGCTGCGTTGGTAAACTTGCAATAGGAGAAGAATGAATCCCTAAGGAGTTTCATGGAGCGCTTCTCATCAGTCTCGGTAAAGATCCGGGATCTAAACCCTGAAGTAGCTATGCACACGATGCTGATGGCTCTCAAGCCGGGGCCGTTTGCCGACCACCTATGTCGAAAACCACCTTCCGACATGGATGAGCTTAGAAATCGTGCAGCTGGATATATACAAATGGAGGAGGTGTCGAAGTTTAGAAATAGGGTCAGGACTAACCTGGACAAGTGAACCGAATCAAGCAACCGTGGAAGTCTGAGGCCAACGTTAGAGAAGGGGAAGTTTAAAAGAGAAGGTATTAGTCGGGGACCGAAGTATGACTTCTACACTCCACTAAACACCAACCGTGCTCGAATTTTGGAAGAAGCCTGCAATACCGAATTGATACGGCTCCCAGCTCCCGGACACACCCCGGAGATGGCGGATTAGTCAAAGCATTGCAGGTACCATCGCAATTATGGTCACACCACCGAGGAGTGCTGGACATTACGAGACAAGATTGAGGAACTGATCCAGGCCGGGCATCTCGGCAACTTTATACAGAGGGGTCACGGAAGTCGATCCTCCTATAATGGGAGAGGTCGTGGTGGAGGTCAGATCCGAGCTCAAGAGGAACCTCGGCAACCGAACAAGGAAAGAGTGCAGCCAGACGACACTCGAAACAGGGAAGGAAACAGAATCAGAGGGGTTATCAATACTATAGCAAGAGGGTTTGCCGGAGGAGGAGCAACCAGCTCGGCCAGGAGAAGACACTTGAGGGCCATTCGGGCAGTAAATGCGACGATGCACCGAGCGCCCCGGAGTTCTCCTTCAATCACCTTTTCGGATGAGGATTTCGAAGGAGTCGATCCTAATCAGGATGACCCCATGGTGATTTCGGTGGAGGTGGCCAATTATGTCGTCAGAAAGACACTGATAGACCAAGGCAGCTCCGTGGATATCTTGTATTATTCCACCTTCCAGAAGCTCGGGATACCTGAGGAAACGATCAAGCCTTATCATGATCCGTTGGTCGGCTTTACAGGAGAACAGGTTCATACCCGAGGATACGTGGAGCTGTTGACCACCTTCCGTGGAGATCTCGGATCAAAAACCATTATGGTTAGGTACCTTATAATTGATGCAATAACTTCTTACAATATTTTGATAGGTCGACCTGCGTTAAATGAGCTCGGCGCCGTGGTTTCCACACTGCATCTTACGATGAAGTTCCCATTAGTGACCGGGGACATAGTCGCAATAAAGGCTGATCAAAAGGTTGCAAGACAATGTTATGTGGATAGTCTGAAAGTCACTAAAGGAAGGGTGGTTAGCGGCAGTGAACATATGAAAAAGGATACAACATCAGTAAACTTGGTGGAGCTTGATCCTCAACTTGATGCGCAGGACCAAAGGCCAAGGCCTATTGAAGAATTACAGAAATTTCAGCTCGCCGGTGAAGACCGGTGCACTAGCCTCGGAAGTAAACTCAGAGGTGAGATCAAGGAGCAGATAACAAAGATGTTGAAGGACAATGCTGATTTGTTCGCATGGACTTCTTCAGACATGCCGGGAATTGATCCAAATTTTTTATGCCATAAACTTGCGGTGTACCCTGAAGCTAAGCCGATAGCGCAAAGGAAAAGGCGGGTAGGAGAGGAAAGGCGGAAGGCAATGAGGGAAGAAACTGTAAAGTTGATTGATGCTGGGTTCATCCGAGAGATTGAGTATACAACGTGGTTGGCCAATGTGGTGCTCGTGAAGAAGGCAAATGGAAGGTGGAGAATGTGCACGGATTACACCGACCTAAACAAATCATGCCCGAAAGATACATACCCCCTCCCGAGCATAGATCATCTTGTAGATGGAGCGTCAGGATGTGGCCTGCTTAGCTTTTTGGATGCCTACTCCGGGTATAATCAGATAAGGATGTACCCCCCTGACGAGGAGAAAACCGCGTTCATGACTGAGAACGCTAATTATTGTTATCAGGTGATGCCGTTCGGACTGAAAAATGCTGGGGCCACTTACCAACGGTTGATGGATAAAATATTTCAGGATCAGATTGGGAGAAACCTAGAAGTGTATGTTGACGACATGGTAGTGAAGTCTGACGATCCCTCTAAACATGCTGTCGACCTTGGGGAGGTGTTCGGAAGAATACGAAAGTACAACATTAGGTTAAATCCTGAGAAATGCATATTCGGAGTAAACGGGGGGAAATTCTTAGGATTCATGTTAACACATCGGGGTATTGAAGCCAATCCCGATAAATGCCGAGCTATTATTGACATGAGAAGCCCTCACAACATAAAAGAAGTGCAGAAACTGACAGGGCGACTAGCATCACTATCACGTTTCATACCAAGGTTAGCGGAGAAAGCTAGGTCATTCTTCAAATTGCTTAAGAAGGCCGCGCGGTACGAGTGGAATGAGGAATGCGAGCAGGCGTTTCAGAATTTCAAAGGCTTCTTTTCGGCAACTCCGATTCTTAATCGGCTGACCCCCAACAAAGAATTGCTACTGTATATGTCGGTAACTGATCATGCAATAAGCTCGGTGATGGTACAAGAGATCGGCAAGCAGCAGATACCGGTATATTTCATCAGCCGAATACTGCACGACGCAGAAACAAGGTATCAGACTATTGAAAAGTTAGCTTTGGCTCTAGTCACATCGGCGAGAAGGTTAAGACCTTATTTTCAAAGTCACGAGGTTATTGTGAAAACCGACCACCCCGTAAAGCAGGTCCTGAGGAAACCCGAATTAGCTGGACGAATGATCTCGTGGTCAATCGAGTTGTCAGAATTCGGTATAAGATACGAGCCTAGAGGGGCAATTAAGGCGCAATGTTTGTCTGATTTTGTCGCTGAACTTACTCCATCCGTCGATTCCAAAGATGGGGCCCGATGGATACTTTACGTAGATGGCTCCTCCAACACTAAGGGGAGCAGAGCGGGAATCATTCTAGAAGGACCTGGTGGATTAATTTTGGAACAGTCTCTCAAAATCGATTTCTCAGTCACGAACAACCAGGCCGAGTACGAAGCTCTCATTGCCGGTTTAAAACTAGCTAAAGAAGTAGGAGCGAGGCAAGTTAGGTGTCGAAGTGACTCACAGTTGGTTTCTGAATAAGTATCGGGGGCTTACCAAGCTAAAGATCCACAACTGGCAAGGTACTTGGACAAGGTAAAACGATTGGCTGAATGCTTTCAAGAATTTGCGATTGAGCACATTCCAAGAGAAGAGAACTCTCGAGCTGACCTGTTATCTAGATTGGCTAATGTCAAAAAGCTCAGGCAACATGAGACGATCATCAGGGAAACAATACATCAGCCCAGTGTCGATCTTGATAAGGTTATGGTCGGAGACAGCCCGGATCGGGATTGGATGACCCCTATTTGGAACTATCTGGCCGAAGGGACCTTACCCAGCAACCAGAATGAAGCAAGAAGGTTAAAGATGAAGTCTTCCCATTACATAATAATGGGAGGAGATTTATACAGGCGAGGATTCTCAACTCCCCTTTTAAAATGCCTCACTACTGAACAGGCGAAGTATGTTATGAGCGAAATCCATGAAGGAGTGTGTGGGATGCATACTGGTGGAAGATCTATGGCAGCAAGAGTAATCCGGGCCGGTTATTATTGGCCCACTATGCGAGCTGATTGTACCGAGTATAGTAAGAAGTGTAATGAGTGCCAAAGGTTTGGTAGTCTGCGCCATGCACCGCCAGAAGAATTGCACAGAATGACATCTCCGTGGCCATTCATGGTCTGGGGAATGGATATTCTCGGACCTTTTCCGATGGGCAAAGGGCAGGTCAAGTTCTTACTAGTGGGCATAGACTACTTCACTAAATGGATTGAGGCGGAATCATTAGCTAAGATCACGGCACAGCAAGTACGGAAATTCGTATGGAGGAATATTATCTGTCGGTATGGGATTCCTCACTCGGTGGTTACTGATAATGAAAGGCATTTTATTGATGGAAACCTGAAGCAATTCTATGAACAGCTCAGTATCAAGCATCGAGTGTCTTCGGTTGAGCATCCCCAGACTAATGGACAGGCAGAAGCGGCGAACAAGGTTATCCTCGGAGAACTCAAGAAGAGATTGGGAAGGGCAAAGGGGGCCTGGGCCGAGGAATTGCCGAGCATCCTCTGGGCCTATCATTGCACGCCTCAGTCAAGCACCAAAGAAACCCCTTTTAGGTTGACTTTTGGAGCAGACGCAATGATCCCGGTGGAAGCGGGAGAGCCGTCCTTTAGGCGAATACTCCCCGACCAACATATGAACCAGGAAAACATGGAAATTGAACTAGATCTATCCGAAGAGGTCAGGGAAAACGCACGTATACAGGAAGAAGCTTGTAAGCAAAGAGCGGCTCGGCGTTATAATTCTAGGCTTAAACTAAGGAGTTTTGTTAGTGGAGACCTCGTTTGGAGAAAGCAGAGTGAAGCAAGGAAGAACATCGGCGAAGGAAAGCTAGCTGCAAATTGGGAAGGACCTTACCGGGTTACTGAAGCGTTGGACAACGGATCATATAGATTAGAAAAGCTGTCAGGAGAAGCAATCCCTAGGACATGGAATGCCTCTCACCTCAAAAATTATTTTAGTTAGTTGATGTATGCAAGGAGGGCGAGGTACTCTTTTTCCTAACTCGGTCTTTTATCCCAAAAGATTTGTTAAGAAGGGTTTTGGCCGAGAAGGTTTTGACGAGGCATACCTACCTACTTCAATAAAGGAAATTCTTTGTCATGATTACATTCATCTATCTCGGTCAAGTATGAACCGAGCACTCGAATTAAATTTGGTCAAGTCTGAACCAAAAATTTGTTAAAAATTCGGTCAAGTATGAACCGAGCATTCGAATTAAATTTGGTCAAGTCTGAATCAAAAATTTGTTAAAAATTCGGTCAAGTATGAACCGAGCATTCGAATTAAATTTGGTCAAGTTTGAACCAAATTTTTGTTAAAAAATCGGTCAAGTATGAACCGAGCACTCGAATTAAATTTGGTCAAGTTTGAACCAAATTTTTGTTAAAGACTCGGTCAAGTGTGAATCGGGGAATTGAAATTTGGTCAAGTATGAACCGAGGTTTCTATCGTAAACTCGGCCAAAAATGAACCGAGAGGCTAAATTAAATCTTAGTCGAGAACGAACTGCGGGATTATGTTAAACTTTGTCAAAAATTTGAACGCGGTCAGGTCGTCAGGAACCGACAAAAGATTGTTATCATTGATTAGAAATAAGTCTGAACAATACATCAAAGTAAAGAAAAGAAATAGACAGTCAAGGAGATGGGCAGTCCGAAGCTGTAAGAACATTCCCTTTTTTGTATCCTACAATTCTTCCTCATCCACAAGCGCACCATCTTTGACGTCTTTATTTACATCAAATGTCGAGAGCTCAATTTTCGGCAGGAAGAGATGCACCTGACGAAGTGCTTTATGGAAGCCCTCTACGTGCTCCTTCATTATTTGTTGCACGGCTTCCTGAACGTCAGTCTTAAGCTCGGCCTGTTTTTTCTTCGCTTGTTCCAAATCCTTCTGCAAGTTAGCAGCAAGGGCCGAGGATTCGGCTTCAACGCTCTTTGCCCAAGCAATCTCAGTCGTCAGGGCATCTCGCTCCTTTTTTACCACTTGCACTTTCATCTCGGCAACAGCGAGGGACCCTTTCAGTTCTTCCACCTGCAGAAGAAGAGCTGCTTGAGACTTTGAAGCTTCGGCAAGCTCTGAGGAAGCCTTGTCCTTCGCGCTGGTTACTTCCAGAAGCTCGGCCTTAGCAGCTTTCAGACGGCGGTCGCTCTCCTCAAACTCCTCCCCACAAAACGAGGCCATGTTCGCAGCGCGCAGGCACATAGCCGACATGGATTCCAAAACAGCCTTAGGACCCAATCGCTGCATGGTCTCTTTGTCACCGATTTCCTGAACGCTACTCTTGAAAAGCTTGGCAATGTTTGGATCAATGCCTGAAGGCAAGCGTCTAACAGGAGAAGGCAGGGGAGATTGGTGAGCTGAAGATACAAGCTCCTCGTCGGTGGTCAGAAGTCGAGCACGTTTGCTCGGGGGGCTTCGTGAAGAGGAAGGAATCTCAACAACCTCAGCTGTTGCCATTACTTCGGCACGACCTCTCTCTTCTTTATCAGGGTGTGCCTGCAACTTCTCGACACTTGGTCCTGCTGATGGGGCCATGTTCTTTATCGAACACCAGTTGAACTTCCCCATCACCACTGCAAAATAGAAAACATATATTAGAAGCTGAAACAAGTATGGTAGCACAAGATAAAAGAAAATCAGCACTCACGTTTAAAATCTTTATTAGGGGTTGAAGAGTAAGGGAGCCTAAGCAAGATTTTGCAGTTCAGAGGACGAGGTAATTTATTTAACTTGCCGACATCCGCCTTTTCGGATGCCGACATAGCTTCATAACACCAGGACTAAAACTTAATGGGAGTCCGAGTCCAATAAAGAGGAAACCTGGGCCGCCCCCCTCATCGAAGAACATGTCCGAGTAACCCTCGGCTGGGCGCACTTTGAAGAAACTTCCTTTGAAGTCTTTATATGATGAGGTATAAGGACCGATTATCCCCTTCTTATTCATACCACTAAGGGAAATCCAGCCGATCTTATTTCCAAATCGGATTTGATAGTAGTAGAGAAATTTTGGGGCGGTCGGTGTCATATTCAATTTTCTGCACAGGACCTCGAAAGCTTTTAGAAACGCCTAACTGTTGGGATGAAGCTGAGTCGGAGCGACGTTCAGCGCCCTTAAAATAGCACACTCGAACTCCGAGAAAGGAAGACCAACTCCCAATGATTCAAATAATGTTCTATACATGTATGTAAAATGCGTTTGTACTGGCAACGCAGACAGGAACACGTGTTCATCTTCAGCACACGGCTCGGCAATCACGGCCTCTTCTGTTTGTGTGCTAGCCAGAGAAATCGACTTCCTCAGCTCCACAATGGATTCGGCAGTCTGAAATTTAGAATGGTAGGATCCAACTTCTCCTTTTACCCAATAATATCCCGGAAGCCGAATGTCAGGAACTGGGTCTCTCTGAACTCTGGAAGTGACTTTTCATGGCTTTTGTACGGCCACCTGCACAGCAGTAGCCGAAGATGAAGCCTCCCTTTTGGTCGGAAAGTCGGCCAGATGAAAATTCAACTCTGTGCTAGGGAAGGAAGAGTTCGACGGTAAAGGTTCTTCTCCGATGCCCAGAACGTCCCTCTCAATCAGGATTCGATGAGAGGATGACCCAGCCGATGCCTCGGATCCTCGGTTTGAACTCATGGTGGGTGGGAAAGGTATAGAATAATGTGAAGTACTTGAGAAAAGGGGAAAACATAGAAGAGGGCGTACCTAGAAAAATGACGGAAGGGGCAAGGAAAAGGAGGCCAAAGACGACAGAAGAGATTCAGAGAAAATGAAAAGCAGATGTAGGTTGAAGTAAAAGGATGAGCACCCAAGTCCAATATGTATACTCCTCCTCGAAAACGAGCAAATTAATCATGACTTTGGGGGAGCCAATCGTCACCATTGGGGAACGTGATTTGGCTGACGAAAAGACGCAGCATTAAATAACGCCGCACGCAGCTGTACGTGTAAGCACATTACCGTTTCAGAAACCAAAACGTCAAAGAGCCTCTGGGAAGGTTCTGGAATCCCTAAGGAACTGGAGCGATTTAAATTCAAAAAGCCAGTTTTTAGTCGACCACACGATTCAGAACCCTCTCATCCAGATTAGACTCGAGGCTCGGGGGGCTAGTGTGCGTGTCGAAATGAGCGTGCCGAGGTTACAAGTCCGAGGTGGATATACGCCCTTTTGAAGCCTCACTTTCCGGGCTCATATACACCAGGCTATAATTCGGAGGCCGAGATTAAGCGTAATGAACCAGGTAATACATCGGTTATTGAACGATAAGGCCAAGTAATCATATGGCTAGATGGTCATCCGACTAAACAACATCTCGGCCATATTGCCGACTACGGGTTTCTTCATGAAAACTGTATTGCCCCAAAAACACTCGGCTAGCAGTAGTAGTTATGGGGCCATAACAGTTACGGAATCATAACTGCAGGGCGAAAAATCAGGGATCACGCTAAAATAGCGTGATACTCCATAATGGCAATTTATGAAATATCCCGATAAATTAGGGATTACAGGGAGAAGACAGTTTAATCTTAACGGTTGGGAGATGGTGAATAAAAGGAAAAAAGATAAGTGTAAACGGAAAGCACTGCATATGTAAGGTGGAATAGTTTCTCAGTCTTTTGACGGAACAGATTTCATTGAATTTTTTCTTTTTGTCCTGATTTCATCGTACTTACGAACCTGTAAACACCAAGCTAGATATGGGAGATAGCTTGGTGGCAGAACTGTGGGCGTGCTTAATGGGACTGAGACATGCATGGGAAGAAGGTTATCGTAAAGTGATTCGCCATTGCAGTTAAGGCCCTATTTAGTTGGAATTTATTGGAAGAATTTTAAAGGGAGGGGATTGAAGGGAATTAAATTTCCTCCCCTTATTTGAGTTTTGAAATTGGAGGGGATTTAATCCCCCCAAAATCCTCTCCCTCATCTCTTTGTTGCTTCCCCCAATTTGGGGTTTTTTAGAGGAGATTACTCAATACTCTCCAATCCCTTCCTAAGTCAAATAGGATTTTATTAAAATCCCTTAAATATCATTTTCTCGAATTTCACTAAATAAGAAAATTTTAAAATTCCTCTAATCCCCTCCCCTTCATTAAAATTCCTCTAATTCTCTCGGTTAAACCAAACAAACCCTAATGGATGTGGAGAGTTGCTTGAGAATAGGGACCTCGTGGAGGAGAGTAGGGCTTTGATTATGAGAGAGTGGCAAGTGTCCATTGCTTGGGTTCCGAGAGGTTTAAATTAAGAAGCCGATAGTCTTGCCAAGCTTGCGCTGTCACAAGCGACAGGGTACACAAAGCTGTGCGAGAGCATGATATCCAGTCATTTGAGGGCTGTTTTTGCTGGTGGGTAGTGTTTTGTGGTTTTGTTTTCTATTTTTAGTTTCTCTTGCTATAAAAAAAAAAATAATCAATCAATAATCTTTGGATTTAATTTATAAAAGCCGCCGTCCTCTATTTTACTAATTGGGTTAAAGAAAAACATTGATGCACGCGCAAGAATACAAAAGCGCCTAACAGAAAGAGCTCATCAAAGAACACAGCGGCTCTTACCTGTCGGGGTCACTTATACGCCCAATACACAAACCACACCTTCAAAGATTCCGACTTCACTCTCTCCGTAAAACCATATACAACGCTCAGCATACCGATTCACATCCACTCCCTCTCTCCCCCTCTCGGATCGGCGTGAAAATGGCGTCTGCGGTCCCAGAAAACCTAAGTAAAGATCAATGTATCTACCTGGCTAAGTTGGCCGAGCAGGCCGAGAGGTACGAGGAGATGGTCGAGTTCATGCAGAAGTTGGTCTTGTCTTCAACTCCTTCCTCCGAGCTCACCGTCGAGGAGAGGAATCTCCTCTCTGTCGCCTATAAGAATGTCATCGGCTCCCTCCGAGCCGCCTGGCGGATTGTCTCCTCCATCGAGCAGAAGGAGGAGGCTCGCAAGAACGACGACCATGTTCCTCTTGCGAAGAATTACAGATCCAAGGTCGAGTCCGAGTTGTCCGACGTGTGTGCTAGTCTCTTGAAGCTGTTGGACTCCAATCTGATTCCCTCCGCTTCGGCTGGTGAGTCAAAGGTCTTTTATTTGAAAATGAAAGGAGATTATCATAGGTATTTGGCCGAGTTTAAGGTTGGGGAGGAAAGGAAGGCTGCTGCTGAGGATACTATGTTGTCTTACAAGGCTGCTCAGGTAATCTTTCTCTCTTATTACCTTTGGATATGTTAATTTCATTTTCGAAGGACCCGAGGTTCAAGTTATTATTACTTTTTTTTTTCTTGTCCATAAACTTGGTTCATCAAGTATTTGGGCATTGATCGAGAGGAAACCAATTGAAGCCTGATGATGTAGATTCCAGAGCTTCTTTATTAAAGCTTTGCTTTTTTAATTAATTGAGACAATTTGTTTCTGTGACAATTAATGTAACTATGCTCACATGAATTTTTCTAGCACTTAATCTAGTAGTTCTGATTATTTTAAGTCGCTGGATTGTTAACTTCAGGCGCAATAGAGATTTCAATTCTCAACTCTGAAAATCAAGTGCATCTGGTTGGGATCAAGTGTTCTGACTTTGTGAATTAAGTCTAGTAGTTCTGATTATTTAGATTGGGATTTTGTAGTTAGTACCCTTAGTTTATTTGTATCTGGCTGGGAATCAAGTGTTCTGACTTTGGGCTTGTTGGTAATTTGGACCTCCTAGGATATTGCTAATGCGGATCTTCCTCCCACTCATCCCATAAGGTTGGGTCTCGCACTTAACTTCTCTGTGTTCTACTACGAGATTCTCAATCAGTCTGATAAAGCATGTGGGATGGCTAAACAGGTATGCTTCATTTTCAGTCTGACATCATGGTATTTTTATTTTTTTCCCCTTGTGAATGGAGTTTTCCTCGAGATGCATCCATACTCTTTTGACTCTGTCCGTCTTTATGTGAACGAAGGTCGAAAGATAGTGAATTCCTTTTGTTGACTTGCTTTAGTAGTTTGTTTCTTTTTCTCTTTCTTTTGGACAAACTAGTAGTTTGTTTTATTAATTAGGTTGTATTGTGTGAAAACTATGCTACATTAAATGCAATCTTCTATTGATGCTAAAAGTTCTATTCACGAAGCTTGTTAAGTTTTTCAGTTGAATGGATGTATACAAGAGGGGGGATTCCAGTTAGGTGCAAGTTAAGAAAAATGATTTCATTTAAGTTCATTGGAGTCGTTATGTTGTCATAAAATATTTTTGTTCATCTACAAATCAGATAGGGAATTCCACTTTTCGCAAAATGTGGTTATGAACCAAATCAGAAATGTTTGCTGTTAACCTGCACTAAAAGAACTTTGCTCCCAAGAAAAAATCGTGTTGTTATTATGTAAAATGTAATTATTCTTCTACAAAAAAGCTAGTAATGAACGAAGATGAAATGCTGTCAACATCCAAAAGGGGGAAAAAAATAAAACCTAGTGCTAGATTTATACCTATCTTGTGGTACATTAGTCCCCACTTTCTTAGAACCCATCCCTACCTTTTATGGGTAAAGGAATTTATCCTTCTCTTTATTTCCCGTTTATGCTATGCTTCTGAGAACTTCAACAGAGACACAGGAATAGACACACTGTAATTCAAAAATCTACGAAGCTCTTGCTGATTTTCATTTTTGAAAGGCTTTCGAAGAAGCAATTGCTGAGCTGGATACTTTGGGAGAAGAATCCTACAAAGACAGTACACTTATCATGCAACTTTTGAGAGACAACCTCACCCTTTGGACTTCGGATGTCCAGGTAAGTGTCAAATTAGAACTCGCCCCACTTTCTCCCACCTTGTCCTTTTCATTTGGACAAGGCTTCGTGTTTTTTAGGTTAAAATCTGAGTCAATCAGTGGCATCATGCAGGACCAGCTGGACGAGCCCTGACATCCATTATAGGGATGATAAGTCCTATTCTTGCTCTGATGGAGGTGGGCTTTGAATGTTATTTCTGGTGCTTGATTAAGAACTTCCCTTGTATGTGACGAAATGTTTTCTACTAAGATTTCAGATCAAACTGTGTTACCCAAAAAAAAAGAAAAGATTTCAGACCATTTTCGTGCTTGATTTCTAGTGATTTGAGAAGGGCAGTGTGTAGTGGGGGAGCCCTCTAATTATAATTGATGAAATCTTCTTTTTCCTTCAATATTCTAAGATTAAAACATATTGAGAGTAGGACATCAAATTATTTAAGCAAATGGTCGACTGGTCAAGTTAGCTACTGCCGGCACTATGTTTTCCTTGGTCAATTTACTTATCGTCCTACTCTGAGTTGTTTTGGGCGACTTTTAAGTATAAAATTGATGTATATATGCTTGTTGATGAGGTAGATCTAATGAATGAAACTAGAGACATGAGCCAACACTTGATTTGTGATCCCATTCAGACGTATAATAGCATTTAATTAATAAAAACAGATGGATCGATCCAAAATGAATCAAATCACAAAGATAACGTCTACTTCATACAAGTAACAGCCATCAGTAGTACACGGATCCACCATATTAATAAATTCACAATAATCAATTCTCAGCGCATAGTTCTATGGACAATATGCGAGCTTTATTTAGCAGACAAAGGTGGTTCATACACTCAAATCCTATGGCTAAACTTGGCAGTCACTCCCTCGTGCTGTCTTTGATCCATTCTAGATATTTAAGATTGCCCCCCGTGATGGGTAAAGAGATCACTTCTGGCACCCTGAGGAAGAAACACAAAAAGAATGTCAGCAACAACTCAAGGCATTACTGTTTTACCACCAAGTTAATTTCAACATGGATTTGATGCCAATCTTATGGCCGATTCATAACACATAAGAACATCATCCTGTCTCTTACACTCAATTCTACCAGCACCAATTCAGGTGCTCTTCGAGTTATCTTTTAGGACGAGATACAATGTGCGACTCAAACCTTACAATGCAAGTTTGAAAAAATGATATCAGAAGAATCGGCCTTACTCATATTCGTGATTTGCTTTGACATGCTCCGTCAGTGCTTCCAAAAGAGATTGCCTTGTCTTGATTATAAGAAGTTCCTCGGAATCAGTTTGGATCTGTCAATTTACAACACACAGCAGACATTGTCAAGCAAGCTACAACATACTTTAAATTAAACTATGCATTTTTTTTACCACTTGTCAATAAGGACGTTAATGAACGCCAGAAAATAAAAAACTCGTAATGATAGGATGGAAAAGTTCCTCATGAGGAGCTTTAGACATGCCAACATTCTCAAGTCAATATAGAAAATGTCCATACCTCTCCTTTCCACTCATACACTGATTCAACACCTGCATTAGACATAATTCACATGGGTTATAAATTCAGATATGAAAATGTAATCTTGATATTTAGCTTGCTGAGACTAATTCAAAGTTTGCAACTGAAGCCCATCTTGAAACGCCGCCAAAGTCATGGCACAATTGCTTGATCATCTGATAATCGTCATCAAAAGCAACCAATACAGTACAGGTTATTACAAATTTGAGGCGAAAGTTCATTTCATACCCGGAACCCTATTTACACAAGCTGCAAGTCTCTCTTTCACAATGCTTTCAGCCAACTTCTTGCCTGCAGAATCATGTGCATATATCAAAACTTGGAACGTAGAATGCCATAAAAAACAATGACTATATTAGTCTCTACGTACATCTTAGACAAGAACGCCAAAGAATATTATAATTAAGATAAATAACACGACTTCAATATGTTTTGAAAATCTTCTATCCTTATTGCTTCTGGCCCCCAATTCTTCATAGGCCAGTAGCCAAATGACTTGTAGCCCATAATCTCAACTAATCATTTGAAATTTGATATAAAATAGTGATTAATAGAAAACGAAACTTGAGAAAAATAGTGCAATGATCCATTTCTGCAATATCCCCAGTAAGGAAAATGAAGAAAAGGAAAACAATGCTTGAACCTGCTTCTTTGTTGGGAACAGTGACATAGACAACAATGCTTGGAACAGTGGCGCTTTTCTCTTCCATCTTGTCAGCGCCAACGCCGCTGGCAGCGGAGTGCCTACGGAATTTTGATCTGAGACAGATACAATCGCGCAGAGAATAAAAACAAATCAATACTCCAAAAAAACTCAGGGAATTTCGATCTGAGAACAGAAACAATCACGCAGACAAATTGATAGAATCGATGAAGAAAGATGGTTGGCGTCATACCGCAAGAGAGGGAAAATGGGGAGAGATTGAGCACACCCCGTTTTGCGGGTAGAGGAGAACAAGGGGGAGCAGAGACCCAAACTGAGGAAGCAGAAGGCCCCTATCAGGGGGAAACGTCGTAGATTAGAGGCAAAGAGGAAGGGTGCTGTGGGGGTAGAAGTAGAAGTAGTGGAAGGGAAGAGTGTGGAAGCCATTTTGCAAGATGAGAATGGCGTCACTAATATAGGGTGGTGCGCGTGTCCATCAACCCTCTGGCTTTCCTTACTTGATACCCTCCTCTTCCTTCATACACAGCTTTTACTTTCCAAAACCTACGTGTCCTGCTTCCAGAGCGCCACGTGTAAATATACTTCTCCAATTCTTGAAGGTTTCCCGGTTCCCAGTTTCGCCGTTTCGGTTTGTGCACCGCACCATTAAAAAAAAAATTACTCAATCAAACTTTTTTTCTTTTTAATCAAAGTGTTTTTTCTTTGAGAAACAATTGTAGCGAAAGCATAAAATTTTACCGTGGTGAAATAAGACGATACTGTTTTGAACTTGAAGACTTCCGAATAATCTTGAATGTGCCATTTGCCTAATGATTTTTTTTGTCTACCACGAAGGTTATTTTAACTGAGAAACGTTTGAAAACAAAATTATTGACAAATCAAACTTAAAGAAATTAGTTTTTTCTAGAAGAGACTAAATCATTGATAGTATTTCCTGTCATGGTCATGGAGAATATTATCTCTTGATAACAAATTATTTTCAAACAAAATTATCAAATACCTGATGTCGGGGGCTGTGTAGCAATTCACTTATTTTATACTTTTCTATCAAAACTTAGACGTTGCTAGAACATATTTATTTATTCATCATAATTTATAGTAATAATAATTAATTCCCACACTCACACGAGAGCTCAGGAGTTGGTGATGATTAAATTCCGTGTTAGGTGTTATGAACTACACAGCTTGGGCAACTTTCTGCACAGACGGTAAAGGGCCGCCACCGGTGCGGCCCATGAATCACGGAAAACGTAAACACTAATATACTCTCTCTCTCTAACTAAAAAAAATCTGTTGTTCAGTACAAAAGAAAATAAAAGGCTGTTGAGGTTAAATGATAAGCACCTATATCTCGGTTGGACAGTAAAGTCCACGTTAAATAATGTGATCTACAAGTCATAAGCCATTTGTTTGGCATCCTTTTTTTTTTGCTAAACTGTTTGGCATCCTTTTATAATGGCGTTTTTTGGATCAACTTTGATGGACCTAGAGTTCAAGATGGATAAGTGTAACTGAATGGGCCAATTAAGTTGGCAAAAAGTGGGCCATTTAAATATGGGACTAGCCCATCCTTTGTAGCATACCATTTGAAGATGTTGCTTCAGGTTTTGGAACAGATTTGGATCCAAATAGTACATTAAAATTCACCCAAAAAAATGTGTAATTGAATTCCCTTATTCCAATTTTAAATTTGAATAATAATATTATTAAACCAGCTGGCCGGTACATTAGAATGCATTTTTCTTTCTTTTTTCACACATATCCTAGAAGTATCATTTATCGACAGTAAAAACTATTCTCTTTCAGGTACTGAGGACAAATGATATATGCCTCCCAACTAAATTTATGCTATGCATAAATGTTAGAAATCGAACTCTTAATTAAATTTTTAACCACTTATTTAAATGACAAAAGCTCTTACTATTCATATCAACTTGAATTTTTTTTAAGAAATTTATTTACTAATTTTTTTTCTTTTACCTTTTGGTTATAATAATGTTTGTTATCAAATAAATGGCTAAGCATCAGATTCCATGTTTTGACATTATCTGTGAATTTTTTTAGTTCACTTCATATTTTTTGTGTAACACACGGGTAAAAGCTTTCTAGTTATAATAATAAGTAAAACTTTTTTAGATGTAAAATATCAATGTATCTGAATACACGAAAATTTGATTCCACCCCAACCTCCCCGGCCCCCCAAAAAAAAACTTTGATTACAATTATTATTTTTTGGCCAAAATTTTTATTACAATCCAAGAGTCGTAAGAATTGATCAGGCAAGAGAGAGAGAAATATTATAGAAATAGGATTTTTGTGTTACTTGTCATGGGACTCATCGATTGGTAAGACAAGCGAGGAAACTCCCGAGTAGGAAAAACAAACGGCACGAAACAACATTAGTAACAAAACTTGATATTTTGGTGCCAAAAGGAATATTACTGCGAGAAAATATCAAAGCTTTAGTCGTCTGAATGGTGGGGAATAATTAAAAAAATGGCGTATAAAAATAAAACAATAGTAGCATCACTATTGTTCAGGCTGGAATGAATTGAAAGATTGAAACTGGTTGAAACAAGGTCCAACTGAGGAAGAGGTAGCAGGCTGAGGCTGATTCGTCTGATGTAGCGCGTGCCTTTAGACTTTAGTTGGTGTCGAGGCCTTCGTGGGTTGGCATCAGATCTCTCTCTCTCTCTCTCTCAGAGTGTCAAAGCATCGGGTTTAGAGTGATTTGATTTGACTAATACAAAAAACTAAACAGGGAAGATGGGATTCATTTCATTGGTGATTTTAATAAGAGAGAGAGAGAGACAGAGACAATAAATATTGAAACAACAACCCTCTTCCCCAGACAAGGCGGATGGTCCCATTCTCCCAAATGCCTTTCCTTCTTGTTTGGATTTTTTGATGATTTTGATAAAGACACTGCTTCTGCCAACACTGGCCTCGCACACTTTGCCAGCTAATACTATACCCTCATCCCCCTCTTACTGTGCTTTCCTCCTCTTTCTATTATTACTCACCCCCTAAACCCTCATTACTATTCGTACATACACCAAACGTTGACGTGGGCCCTTCCTGTGTCTACGTGGGACTAAATTCATATACTAATAGTTAAAAAATCATGAATTCAGATATATCAGTGGTGTTAAATATTTTAAATCAATGACTGGGTTTCACAGGAGATACGGCGGATGTTCTGGTTCTGGATGCTTGTGAGAGGCATATGCTTCGCTTCGATGACCAAATTGATTTATTTATATATATGAAGAGACACACTGACCCCTTTTCCTTTGTTTTTCGTTTGTCTTGTTACAGTGCATTTCTTTGTCCCAGTGTTATAGATGAACTGTGTGACTTGTTTATTGTTATAGTGAATCTCAAGAACTTGCTTCAGTGGCTGGAATATATCATTTTCTTTTCCAATTCAAACCCAATCCAACCTGCGCTACTTAATTCTATAGGCCCAAATCTGCTTCAGATATCTTCAACATATCACACACTCATCTGATTGGTTGTTTTCGCGGAATATCAAAGGTTTTCTTTGTCCATACCTAATTTGCAATGGTGACATTTATTTTTCTTTAAAAAACAAAAAGAACGATTCATAAATTATTTGATCATTTTGAATTTCCACTGTAGATCAATTTCTGTTATAATTAGCTAGCAACTGTATTGCCGTATTCCTATATAATAGCTAGCACATCATATTCCTATATATATATATATAGTGTGTGTGTGTATATACATATATATAAGGAGTGTGATGAAGAGAAGCATATATTAAAACATCCATTAGCGTCAAATACAGCATAAAGGACAAGAAGCGAGGTTGCTAATAAGTTTTTTAACTTTTTGTTACGTTGTTATGTATTCAGTTGTTAGTCCCATGCAACCATGTATTTGAACACATATGTGCAAGGTGGCATAATCTCTAATATTGTGCGTGTCCATACACACACACACACACACACACACACACACACACACACACACACACACACACACACATATATGTATATATGGAATCAAAACTGATTAACTCAACCTATCAGAAATATTGATAAGATATGAGAAAAAGAAAAATGGGATGGGATCGATGTCATAAATATATGGGCATGTGTGAGGAGGATGCAAAGGCAAAGCCAAAACGTAAGGGGCTATATATATATATATATATAGGCCAGCTTTGAATAGCAAGAAGAGTACAGTAAGATGTGAGGAATTAGCAGGCATGCATTATAATTAAGCACAAAGCATAAAAAAGATGCGGTCAGAAAAAAAATATATATATATATATATATACATATAGAAATGGAAACAATGTCATATGCGGAACATTTGACTGGGACAAGGAAAGTTGTAAACCGAAGGGGGGGAAGGGAAGGGATGAGTTTAAAAAAATAAAGAGGGGGTGTGTTATTGTGAGTGACACCCTGTGAAGCTCGGATCTCAAACAGTGAACAATACTCTTTTTTAGACCATAACCAAAAGTCTTACCCACCATGGCTTCTCCACCATATGCTTAAAATAAGATTGGGTGGGCGTGGGAATATAGGCTCTTTCAAAGTTGATGCATTGCACGATAACTGACACCAACCCATATGGATTAGTGTTCGGTGTTGCAAAAGCAGGAAAAAGGGTTTAATTTTTCAGAGAGCAGAGAAAGAAAGGAGGGTTTCAAAGGTTAGATTGGGAAAAGAAAGGGTTTGAAATTTGTGTCCTAAAGTCTCTTTTGGAAAATCCAAGTTAAAGCACGTCTCTCTCTTTGCTTATTGAATCCGAGAAACTGGCATCCTAAGTTGAACTCAAATTGGTCACCATGGCTTTTTTCTGTTTTTTAAGACCAATATCTACCACTGGAATTTCTCATTATTGGTCATCCAAAATGATGATCTTTGGTCAAGTCAAATGACTACAAAACTGGGGATCTTATGCAAGACTCGTATCATAGCGATCTTGGGGAACCATTTATCCTGATTAATTCTTTTGTCACCATGCGTACGTTTCAACGTCTATCTGGTCATAGATTGGCAAGTAGTGATGATGATGATTCATTCAAGAGACTAGGAATTAGCTGGTAAGAGTCAAAATATATAGTTGATGAAATTATATATACCTCTTAATTACTGTGTTCAGTGTGCTATTAAACTTATCTCAAACCAGCAAACAAAGAAAAGTACCATGTAATTAATTAATTAAAGACCAGAATGAGTACAAGTACACAGCTTGAAAGAGTTGGGGCCGAAATAATTTGGACTTTGGACACGCGATTCAGAATAGTACCAAAAAATTTTCTTTTGAAACAAGAATTGTACCAATTTTTAGCCAAAAGAAAGGAATTGTACCCTGATCCAATAATGCAATTTGTAAAATGAGGAAACTGTTGATTAATTCCTGTTCTTCCTTCAACTTTTAATAAATAATCTCCACTTAATGCACATAAAATTAACCAAGCTACCATTAATTTCTTTATTGCAAGTAAGTAACACAAACACAAAACGTACACTTTCCTTGATATTTATCTGTTTGATTATAAGAGAAATTAAAACCCCAAAGCAAGAAAATGATATGTTAAAGAATATGAATGAGAATAGCAAGTGAGAGGAGCAACGCCTAGTCGAGGCGCATCTCAGAGAATGATATAATAAATAAAATTGAGAACATGTTGGACCAACTTTGTGCACAAAATGTAATCGATGGATCTCCATATACTCAAAACTCTGTGCTTTGCAAATTTCCATGGTTGAAGCCCCACCTCTCTCTCCATCAAAGAAAAGGGAGTGATAGCGCCATTACCAAGGAAACCAAACCCAGAGGGTGTGATATGATTGATTGATGTCATGAGAAACACGTCTTGGAGGGGATTAGTTTTAGTTTAGCTAATTGCAATCACAAAATCAATTTAATTAACCTGTAATATTTACACAAGCTAAATGAAAGATCCAATAACCCATTAGTTTTACTTTTGAGTGTGCATTGTCGGCGATGTATATATGATTCATCAGCTTCTGGTAATGTGAAGTGAGTGGAGAAACATCTACACACACACACACACACACATATATATATGCTTGTTATTTAGGCATTAATTGGGAGGATAATGTGGACTTGGAATAGTGATTAGTGAATGCTTAATGTGCTAAAAGAGATTTGGTACTTGTAAAACTAATATCAACACATTCCCTACAGAAGCGCGCCTAAAAGTGAGAAAAGACCAAAAGTGCATCTCTTTTTGCGATTGTATGCCCACTGGCCAAGCATAAGAGACAACACTTTAGTTTTCCCAACATGGACAATAGCAATTTGGATGATTTTGACATGGTTTTTTCCGATTTTTATCGTTACTTTTTTTTCAAACAAAAAAAAAAGAATAAAAACACTTTTCAGTCACAAACTGCAACATACAAGCTTTTGTGCTTTTAGCGATAAAAGATCGGATCTTTCCTTTCCCGTGAGGAAAAAAAATAATGAATTTAAAAATAAGATTTTTAAAATGTGTAAATTGAAATATTTGATTAGGATAGAATCATTTAATTTTGACCAATGGGGATCTGGGCTCAATACACCATATTATGCCTCCGGAGAGAAAAGAAAGAAATTGATTTTCCTTCGTCCCTTTCTGTATTTATCTGTCATATATTTTTGTAATTGTTATTTAACTATTTTATCTTATTTCCTTTTATTATTTTTTAATAAAGATAGGAAATTATTTTACATCTTTTAAAAAATAAGCTTTTAATTACATATAAGATTCATAATTTAGAGAGATAAAAAGAAAAACGAACTTCAGAATCCGAACGCATCCAGCTGTCACTGAGTTTCATTTTTTGTTTCAATTGTTTGTACGGTATGCTATGGGATGAAATCAAATGCTACATGATGATCATGGATCATATCTCCTCATCTAATTAATATAAAATATAAAAATATTCGCACAGATTATAAATTGTTTCAAACTCCAGATGCGAACACAGAGTTCACCTTAGCCTTGTAAACTATCCTCTACTCCTTTTTATAATTTACTTTTAATTATTTTATCTGAATGTAGAAAAATTTATTTTATTATTAAAATTATTTTAAAATTGGTACAATTTTCATTTTATTTAAAAAAATATCATAAATTTAAATAATTAATTCTCTCTCATACATTAAGGTATTTTAAAAATAAAGTAATTAATACTTCAAAAATATATAAAAAATATCTTATATTTAGAGAAAAACATTTCTCAAAGGTGATGAATAAAAAAAGACTGTAAGGACTTGTTCCTTTAGATCGAAAAAAAAAAAAGACTGGAAGGAGCGTTCCACTGGGAAATGAAGAAGGAGACTCAGGAGTCAGGTACAAAAATCGAGATATACAATATCTTTTTATTTCTTTTATTTTAAAATAATTTTCATTTTACACTTTTTTTCATATATTTTAAAATAATTCTTATTTTGTAATTTTTAAGATAATATATAATAATAATTTTTGACAAGTTTACCCTTCAATAATAATGAAAAGAAAGAAAACCATTAAAAATGCAATATAATTAATAAGGGCATCATAATAAAATATAATAAAATATTATTAATTTTTAAATAATTTATTAATTTTTTTAATTAAAATATATAACTCCAAAATAATAATTATTTTAAAATAAACGGAGTATATCCTATCATCATTACTGCCTCCATTTCAAAATTTCTTTCCATTTTAGAAGTTTTCTTTTTATTTTGCTTGTCCATTTAGAAATTCAACACCGCATTTATTAAGGGCAAATTTAAACATGTATAAAAATATTCTCAGTTATTAATTATATTTCTTTGTAAGTATTTCAACCTTAGATGGATAGATATTTTAACACTGCGGGAGTACTTGTAACTTAAAGTAATGATATGTTTTCGTTATTTTTTCTTAGAGGTATAAAAGGCAATTTGTTGGTAAAAAAAATAAAAGGCAATTTTCATCCACAAAATCACTTTTTTGGTCATTTTTAATTTTTTATTATACTCCGTTCTATGTAACAAAGCAATCTTAGATTTGGAAAATCAATTAATTACGTCAAGCAATAAAATTTTTATGAGTTCTGTAATAGAAATTGAAAATTAAATTATTCAAATAATTTGGACTCTTTTATAGCATCGTCATAAATTTAAGAATCGATTGCTGTAGTAAGAATTATGAGGATGCATATATATATATATATATAAGTAAAACGCGGGGATCAAATTCCTCAAATAAAGATTACTTCACATTCGATATAGGGGTATAGTACTATATTTATTTTTGTGCAAATTGTTAAAATCCCAAATAGAGTTCATAAATATGTTTTTGTCTTCTAGTAGTAGTAGATTTTATGAATGATGGGGAAAGAGCGTTAATAATAGAGGAGTCGGACAGCAGGGCAGTTGAGTTGACTTGCAGGCATGGCGTTTTTTATTTTGGGAAAATCAAGAGAGGGAATAGTATGTGTTTATGAAGTTGCCAAATACCAATTGCATTATTTAGTTAAAAACGAGATTCCAATTCCATATTCAGTGTGGTGATTAGAGCCAGTAAAATGATATACTATAGCTCTATTTGTTACTGGTTTGGCTGATGGAAGAATACAAAATCACTAGGGTTCATGATTTAATTTTAGGCGCGGGGAAAGAAGAAATGGAGGGAAATGGGAAGGGAGGAAGAAAGAGATTTTTTTTTTTTTGAGGAGGGGGGGGTGCCGAGCTGGAGGTGGAGAAGAAAAACACGAGACACAGTGAGAGAGAGAGAGAGCGAGAGTGATGGGGTCAGCCACTCCCAAGTACACGCGTCACCACGGGACACACTCCTTTTACGCTTTCCTCCCTCATTTTCTCCAGATTAATGACACTATTGAATTGTAGTTCAATCATCTTTCTCCAAAATTACCACTAATCTAATTCCTCATTTCTCTCTTGCCTCATTCACAATCTCCTACTCTACTCAAATGATTTCGCATTTTGCTATCCTAAGCTTTCAGTTATCGGTACACCAAGCACTGGATGACCACGCTTTTTTATGCACACCTTCTTAATCTCTCTCTGTTTTTTTTTTTGGTGGGGTCTTAATCTCATATTTAATATACTCCTGTATAATTGTTTTTATTTTTCTGTTGGCTGTCTCTCTCTCACATATAACAAAAGGGTAATTCTCCTGTTTGGATGCTATGAACTACACGTTCATATCCTTCTGATTGTCACCCCCACAATAGGGCCCCCCACTCCTTCTGTGTCCCTGCCTTTTACCCTAAAAAGAGGTCTTCTCTTCCTTCATAAGGTCGTCTCTCTCGCCAGCCTTTTCAGCTCTGCCTTTGAATCACTCTCAGACCACTGCCTCACAAGTAAAACGACAGCTTGCATCCATTCTCCCCTTGTTCTTATTTCCCTTCATTCTCCTTTCTTCTTTTATCATTTCATCAGACATCTCTATCTCTCTTGTCTCTAAAACTAAAAAACGACGACTCAATCTATATCCCCACAAAGCTTCATTTGTTTTTTGGCCTGTTTACGGTGCTCGTTCTATAAAATTGGTTTTGCGTTCGAGGGCTGAGGCAGAGGTTTAGAGGTCTCGTTGGCAATGGCACCCAGTTTCGATTGTGTTTCCACTCTTCTCTGTGCTGAAGACGACAGCATTTTCGACGATAACGATTATGGAAGTACTATGGAGCCGTTGGAGGATACATGCCAGTATAGATATCGTCCACTCCATAACCAAAACCATCATCGAGATGGTGGGATGCCATTGCAGAGTGACGAGTGTGTAGCGCAAATGGTGCAAAAGGAATGCGACCACTTGCCTGCTGGAGATTACCTGAATAGGCTACGAACTACGGATTTGGACTTTGGGGCCAGAAAGGAGGCCATTGATTGGATTCAAAAGGTGGGTTACAGGCTGTGTTTCATTTTTAGCTCTTAGCGATTCCACAGACCAATCATTTTCCTTAGCGACGAAATTTTCTGTTCTCGTTGCAGTCAACGTGTCCAACCTGTATTTCCTTCATTTTTAAACGGCTGCTTCTGAGTCTTCATATTTTCCTTTATTGCTCTGAAATCTGCACAACACAACAGAATGTGTTTGTGCGAATGGAAGCGTTTTGTTTAAATTTCAGTTAAATGAATCGTTTTGAAACGTCTTATCGATGTGTGTTAGATGGTGGGTCCTTCTCTAATTTTGAACTGCTTGGGTTGAAATCAATGGGTTTTCTTTATATTCTAAAGCTGATTTGATCATCTGGTTTTAATTGTGTTCATGCATTAATGCCCCCTTTTTTCTTACTGTTTAAATCTGGCCATACATTTCCCTTTTGATCTCCTAACCTGTAGTAAACCATCATGAACACCAAGCCAATCACTGGACTAAGGATTCTGAGTTCCTAATGTCTGCTTGGCATTATCGGATTGTTCCATGTTGTTTATGCTTGATTGACGGGAATACCTGTTCAACAGGTTCAAGCGCATTTCAGTTTCGGACCACTATGTGCATATCTATCCATAAATTACCTGGACCGCTTCCTTTCAGCATATGAATTACCAGTAAGTCAAAGGATGAAAAGATCAATACTTTGTTGTTTTCCCTGTTACATCCTCTTTGGGTTTTGATCTATAATTGATCCGCATGCAGAAGGGGAAAGCCTGGACAATGCAACTGTTGGCCGTGGCATGTCTGTCTCTGGCTGCCAAAATGGAAGAGACTGAAGCTCCCCTGTGTCTTGATTTGCAGGTAGGAAATCGTGTTTATAATGCTTAATTCTCGTTGGTCTCAGTCCTGATCTAAGATGTGGCGATTAATGTTGAGTTTGGTATAGGTGGGTGGATCAAAGTTTGTATTTGAAGCTAGAACAGTACAAAGAATGGAACTTCTGGTACTGAGCACACTGAGATGGAGAATGCAAGCCATTACTCCTTTTTCCTTCATAGACTACTTTCTATTCAAGGTAAATGATGATCAGAGTCCCCAGAGGAATTCCATTTTGCGATCCATCCAAATTATATCGAGTACAGTGAGAGGTACCTTTTTTTCCGTCTCTGCCTCTCTCAAATGCACTTGGTTCTATTGCATTAACAGCAATTAAAAAAAAGGAAGTAACCAAAGATGATAATTGGGGGGTTATAATTAAATGCAGGGGTTGACTTATTAGAATTCAGGCCTTCAGAGATAGCAGCAGCAGTGGCAATATTTGTGGTGGGGGAAACCCAAACGGTTCATACGGAGAAAGCAATTTGTGTTGTGAGTAAACTTGTTAAAAAGGTAAAAAAAAAATGATATTAACATGACTGTTATTCCGTTTTACCTTTTACCAAAATTGATGGAATGAGGCAACTTTTTGAGGCATAATTAAATTGATTGTTGTTTCGTGTTATTGTGGTGGGCAGGAGAGAGTGTTGGAGTGCTTTAAAATGATACAGGAGTTGTTGTCATCAAACAGAAGGGGTTGCGTGCCGCAGAGCCCGATAGGGGTGTTGGAGGCCGCATGCCTGAGCTTTAAAAGCGATGGATCGTGTTCATGTTCATGTGAAAATTCGTCACGTGATACCCCCGATCCTAAAAGGAGGAAGTTAAATAATACAGTGACTGTGGAGTAGTAGAGCTATTGTGATTTTTAAAGCATGCTACTTTTCTTAATTGGACACTGGTTTTATATGGAAGGAGCCCCCTCATTCTCAAAGGATAAAACCAAACGAGGAGGCAGAGACTGATGAATTTTGAAAGAAATTAAAAAAAAAGGCGTGCTTAAAATGTTGGATAAAAATGTTGGGTGGGGGTGGTTCATGAAGGGAGGATGTGGTGAGTTGAAAGAAATAGAAAGGGCGACCAAGTTCTCGCAGCTGTTAACTAATTTTAGACCTCTTAACAGCTATTATAGATCACAGATCTGAAAGCTCGGGAGTGATAAGGGAATGCCATTTTGTTCAGTACAGTTTATGTTCGGCTTGAGTTCTTTTTTATGAATTTTAAAAAGGGAAAAGAAAAAAAAGTTGTAGCATGAGATATATTTGCGGGAAATATAATGTAATGTTTACACGTCATTCTTAATCTTTTCCGCTATTTGTTTTAACATTGTGTTTACCCAAAAACAAAAAGGGCTTATTGCAGTCATCAAACCGGCGTAATTGGCAAAAGCTCGGCTTTTAAGAGAATTTATTTGGAAATGATTATAGAAAATGTAAAATACGTTTAAGAGTGCAGAATTTACTTTAGTGATGAACTTTACACATCTTGAGTTTATCTTTCTTTAAAGATAATAACCATTATACTCCCTCACACTCTCTAAAGGTATGATTCTAAATATAAGTCATATTTTATAAATTTTTTGAATATTAATTATTTTATTTTTAAAATATTTTTATTTAATTATAAAAAAAATATTAATTATTTAAAATTGTAGTATTTATTAAAAAATAAAAATAAAAAATAATTTTTTTTTATTTTAATAAATTAATTAAAAATATTTTACATTTAAGAGTGGGAGGAAATAAATAACACGTACATGGATGCCTGTGTGTGTAAGGAACACAAAACTTGGGTAGGTGGAATAAAAGGGTGTTGATGAAAGCAAAAGGACCATAGGACATAAAAAAGGCAATGGATGAAGGCTATGTTTCCACTATGCACAGTGAAACGGGGTGAGGATAAGGGGACAGGAATACAAAAAAAACGGAGTGATGAGTGAGTGGATGCGTAGCCCACCCTACGACGTTAGTAGGATAAGGAACCCCCATTTGAAGTGCGGCACCACGATCGCCCTAATACTATGCGTTGGCCCAAATCAATTGACGTGGGCTTATGTTATGACAATGAAAGATTCAAAACAAAAACACAAAAGAAATCACGTCATGGCCTATTGTATAGCTATTATGCATTGGTCCATTATAATTTTCCATCGTAAACTTCTCCTCATCTCAGGTGTTCAATGTCATTAAGTTTCGCATTCATGGTCACAAATTGAGATACGACATCATTAAAGTTTAAGTTCAAATTTTACCTTCTTCCATCTTTTCATTCACCCATCATCCTGCTCCTCTCTCGCTCTCTCTCATATATAGACAAAAATTGCAGACCAACGCGGGATGGGAAGTGAACCAATTGATCCAAAGCCGTGACCACCTCCCACAATTAATTCGTACGGACAATATTTACCACTAGAGATAGGCAAAAGAAATAATGATAATAATTTTTCGTTGGAAACAATCTTGACACAGATATTTTGACATCTTGGATTCTCGTCGTGAGCTTTCAAGTTTGAGAAGAAAAGTAGTCCATTCCATAGATGAACACCTCATTTGGGCAGCCAAGAGGTGATAAAATAATGGATCACATTCAAAGTCCTATGTTCAAACCACATGAAGCATTTATGATCACATTGTTGTGATGTATTATTATACCTTTAGTAGGGAAAAATAGTAAATTCATCCCTTTAGTTAGCAATTTTTAAGTAAGTCTCTACACTTTAAAAAGGTAAAAATCAGTCCCTGTAATTTGGATCGTCAAAAGTCCAAAAGTTCCAAAATCTGTCACCTAATCATTCAATAAAATGCTAAGATGGCAGACAAAAATCTGAGGTGGATGATGAATCAGCACTGAGTGGCATTAAAAAGCAAAGAAATAAAAGCGGCGCCCCCGCGCCGGGGAGGTGGGTGATGAAAATCTTTAGATGCCAGCTCTACACATGAGCAACTTGATCATTCACCTTGTATTTTCGTCAACCATCTTAGCATTTTATTAACTTCGTCATAGGGCGATTGGAGGCGAATTTTTAGATTTTCTAGACCTGCATCAACTGTTCAAACGGTTCAACCTATAGGGAATGATTGGTACCTATTCAAAGTATAGGAAGAAACTGTTCCGTCAAAAAACCGAGAGACTATTCCACCTGGTGTTTGTGTAGTGCAATCTGCCTTTCTGCTTATCCTCTTTCCTTTTTTATTGACCTTCTCTGACCGTTAAGGTTTTTGACCGTTAAGGTTTTTTCACCTTATCCCTATAATCCCTAATTTATCGGGATATTTCACAAATGATCATTATGGAGTATCACGCTCTTTTCGCATGATCCCTGATTTTTCGTCCTGCGGTTATGATTCCATAACAGCTATGATTCCATAACTGTTACTCCTCATCTGGTGTTTTTGGGGCAATACAGTTTCCGTGGAAAAACCCGTAGTCGGCTACACGTCCGAGATGTTGTTCAGTCGGACGATCATTTGACCCTTTGATTATTCGACCCTATCATTCAATAACCGAGGTATTACTCAGCTCTTCGCGCTTAAGCTCGGCCTCCGAATTATAGCTCGGTGTATATGAGCCCGAAAAGTGAGACAAAGGGGCATCCATCCACCTCGGACTTGTAATCTCGGCATGCTCATTTAGGCCCGCACACTAGCCCCCCGAGCCTCGAGTCCAATTTGGACAAGAGGGCTCCGAATCACGTGACTGACTAAAGACTAATTTTTTAGAATTTGAATCGTTCCAATCCCCTAGGGCTTCCAAAACTTTTCCAGAGGCTCTTTGTCGTTTCGGTTTCTGAAACGGTAACGTGCTTACACGTACGGCTACGTGTAGCGTTATTTAATGCTGCGTCTTTTCGTCAGTCGTAGCACGTTCCCCAATGGTGACGATTGGCTCCCCAAAGTCATGATTAATCTGCTTGTTTTCGAGAAGGGGTTTTCACTATATACGTGTAGGACTCGAATGTTCATCCTTTCACTTTAAACCTCATTTGCTTTTCATCCCTTTCTGAATCTTTCCGTCGTCTCTAACCTCCTTTTTATCGCCCTTTTCGTCTTTTTCCAGGTACGCCCTCTTCTATACTCCCCCTTTTTCTCAGTTACTACGCTCTATTCCATATTTTTCTCAATCATTATGAGTTCAAGCCGAAGATCTGAGTCATCAGCTGGGTCGTCCCCTCATCGAATCTTGGTTGAGAGGGAAGTTATAGGCATCGGAGAGGACCCTTCACCATCAAATTCCTCCTTTCCAAGCGGGGAGCTGAATTTTCGTCTGGCCGACCTCCCGACTGAAAGGGAAGCTTCATCTTCGGCCACTGCTGCGCAAGTAACCGTACCAAACCCGCGAAAAATCACTTCAAGGGTGCGAAAAGATCCAGTTCCCGACATTCAACTTCCGGGATATTATTGGGTTAAGGGAGAAGTTGGATCTTATCACTCTAAATTTCGGACTGTTGAATCGATCATGGAAATGAGGAAATCCATCTCTCTGTCTAGCAGACAAACTGAGGAGGCCGTGGTCGCCGAGCCGTGTACAGAAGATGAACACGTTTTTATGTCGGTACAACGAGGGCAAACACATTTTACTTATATGTATAAAACATTATTTGAGTCACTGGGAGTTGGCCTTCCTTTCTCGGAGTTTGAGTGTGCTGTTTTAAGGGCGTTGAACGTCGCTCCGACTCAGCTTCATCCCAACAGCTGGGCGTTTTTAAAGGCTTTCGAAGTCCTGTGCAGAAAACTGAACATGACACCGACCGCTCCAAAATTTCTCTACTTCTACCAGATCCGATTTGGAAATAAGATCGGCTGGATTTCTCTCAGTGGTATGAATAAAAAGGGAATAATCGGTCCATATACCTCATCCTACAAAGACTTCAAAGGAAGTTTCTTTAAGGTGCGCCCGGCCGAGGGTTACTCGGAGATGTTTTTCAATGAGGAGGGACGACCCAGGTTTCCTCTATACTGGACTCGGACTCCGATCAAATTCCAGTCTTGGTGCTATGAGGATATGTCGGCATCCGAAAAAGTGGATGTCGACAAGTTAAATAAATTACCTCGGCCCTTGAACTGTAAAATCTTACTTAGGCTCCCCTATTCTTCAACTCCTAATAAAGATCTTTCACGTGAGTGCTAAGCTTCTTTTTTCTTATGCTGCCATACTTGTCTGAGTTTTTAATACATACTTTCTACTCTGCAATGGTGATGGGGAAGTTCAACTGGCGATCAATAAAGAACATGGCCCCATCAGCAGGACCTTTTACCGAGAACTTACAGACTCGCCCTGATAAAGAGAAGAGAGGGCATGCCGAAATAATGACGACGCCGGAAGTTGTGGAAATCACCTCCTCTCCACACAGCCCCCCAAGCAAACGCGCTCGGCTTCAGTCCACCGACGAGGAGCCTGTTTCTTCAATTCGCTCACCTCTCCTTCCGTCTCCCATTAGACGCTCACCTTCGAGGATTGATCCGAACATTGCCAGGTTTTTTGGGAGCGGCATCCAGGAAGTTGGGGACAAAGAAGCTTTGCAACAATTGGGTCCCAAGGCTGTTTTGGATTCTGTGTCAGCTATGTGCCTGCGTGCTGCGACAATGGCCTCACTCTGTGGGGAGGAGTTTGAGGAGAGTGACCGTCGCCTGAAAGCTGCTAAAGCCGAGCTTCTGGAAACAACCAATGCAAAAGACAAGGCTTCTTCAGAACTCGCTGAGGCTGCAAAGTCTCAAGCAGCTCTCCTTCTGCAAGTGGAGGAGCTGAAAAAATCCCTTGCTGATGCCGAGATAAAAATACAAGTGGTCGAAAAAGAGCGGGATGCCTTGACGACTGAAGTTGCTTGGGCAAAGAGCGTTGAAGCCGAATCCTCGGCCCTTGCTGCTAATTTGCAAAAGGATTTGGAACAAGCTAAGAAAAAACAGGCCGAGCTTGAGGCTGACGTTCAGGAAGCCGTGCAACAAATAATGAAGGAACACATAGAGGGCTTCCATAAAGCACTTCGTCAGGTGCATCTTTTCCTGCCGAAAATTGAGCTCTCGGCATTTGATGTAAATAAAGACGTCAAAGATGGTATGCTTGTGGACGAGGAAGAATTGTAGGATATTCCTACAGCTTCGGACTGCCCATCTTCTTGACTGTCTATTTTTTTTTCTTTACTTTGATGTATTGTTCAGACTTATTTCTAAGCAATGATAACAATCTTTTGCCAGTTCCTGACGACCTAACCGCTTTCAAAAAAGTTTAATATAATCCCGCAGTTCGTTCTCGACTAGGATTTAATTTATCCTCAGTTCATTTTCGACCGAGTTTACGATAGAAACCTTGGTTCATACTTGACCAAGTTTCAATTCGCCGGTTCACACTTGACCGAGTCTTTAACAAAAATTTGGTTCAAACTTGACCAAATTTTATTAGAATGCTCGGTTCATACTTGACCGATTTTTGAACAAATTTTTGGTTCAGACTTGACCAAATTTAATTCGAATGCTCGGTTCATACTTGACCGATTCTTATTTCCTCGATTCACACTTGACCGAGTATTGGTTGTAGACCTCGGTTCATACTTGACCGAATTTTCATTTCCTCGATTCACACTTGACCGAGTATTGGTTGTAGACCTCGGTTCATACTTGACCGAATTTTCATTTCCTCGATTCACACTTGACCGAGTATTGGTTGTAGACCTCGGTTCATACTTGACCGAATTTTCATTTCCTCGATTCACACTTGACCGAGGCTAATAAACATAACCATGAAAAAGAATTTCCCTTTATTAAAACAGATAGGCGTACCTCGTTAAAACCTTCTCGGCCAAAACCCTCTTTTGCATATTTTGGGACAAAAGACCGAGTTAGGAAAAAGAGTACATCACCTTCCTTGTATACATCAACTAACTGAAATAATTTTTGAGGTGAGAAGCATTCCATGTCCTAGGGATTGCTTCTCCTGACAGCTTTTCTAACCTATATGCTCCATTGCCCAACGCTTCAGTAACTCAGTAAGGCCCTTCCCAATTTGCCGCTAGCTTTCCCTCACCGATGTTCTTCCTTGCTTCACTCTGCTTTCTCCAGACGAGATCTCCAGTAACAAAACTCCTTGGCTTAAGCCGAGAATTATAACGCCGAGCTGCTCTTTGCTTACAAGCTTCTTCCTGTATACGTGCGTTTTCCCTGACCTCTTCGGATAGATCTAGTTCAACTTCCATGCTTTCCTGATTCATATGTTGGTCGGGAAGTATTCGTCTAAAGGACGGCTCTCCTACTTCCACCGGGATCATTGCGTCTGCTCCAAAAGTCAACCTAAAAGGAGTTTCTTTGGTGCTTGACTGAGGAGTGCAACGATAGGCCCAGAGGATGCTCGGTAATTCCTCGGCCCAGGTCCCCTTCGCTCTTCCCAATCTCTTCTTGAGTTCTCCGAGGATAACCTTGTTTGCCGCTTCTGCCTGCCCGTTGGTTTGGGGATGCTCGACTGAAGATACTCGATGCTTAATACCCAGCTGTTCATAGAATTGCTTCAGGTTTCTATCAACAAACTGCCTTCCATTATCTGTAACCACCGAGTGAGGAATCCCATACCGACAGATAATATTCCTCCATACAAATTTCTGTACTTGCTGTGCCGTGATCTTAGCTAATGATTCCGCCTCAATCCATTTAGTGAAGTAGTCTATGCCCACTAGTAAGAACTTGACCTGCCCTTTACCCATCGGGAAAGGTCCAAGAATATCCATTCCCCAGACCATGAATGGCCACGGAGACATCATTGTGTGCAATTCTTCCGGCGGTGCATGGCGCAGACTACCAAACCTTTGGCACTCATTACACTTCTTACTATACTCGGTACAATCAGCTCGCATAGTGGGCCAATAATAACCGGCCCGGATTACTCTTACTGCCATAGATCTTCCACCAGTATGTATCCCACACACTCCTTCATGGATTTCACTCATAACATAGTTAGCCTGTTCAGGAGAGAGGCATTTTAAGAGGGGAGTTGAGAATCCTCGCCTGTATAAGTCTCCTCCCATTATTATGTAATGGGAAGATTTCATCTTCAACCTCCTTGCTTCATTTTGGTTGCTGGGTAAGGTCCCTTCCGCTAGATAGTTCCAAATAGGGGTCATCCAGTCCCGATCCACGTTGTCTCCGATCATAACTTCATCAAGATCGATACTGGGCTGATGTATTGTTTCCCTGATGATCGTCTCATGTTGTTCGAGCTTTTTGACATTAGCCAATCTGGACAGCAGGTCAGCTCGAGAGTTCTCCTCTCTTGGAATGTGCTCAATCGCAAATTCTTCAAAGCATTCTTCCAATCGTTTTACCTTGTCCAAGTACTTTGCCAGCTGTGGGTCTTTAGCCTGATAAGCCCCCGAGACTTGTTCAGAAACCAACTGTGAGTCACTCCGACACCTAACTTGCCTCGCTCCCACTTCTTTAGCTAGTTTTAACCCGGCAATAAGAGCTTCGTATTCGGCCTGGTTGTTGGTGACTGAGAAGTCGATTTTAAGAGACTGTTCCAAAATTAGTCCACCAGGACCTTCCAGAATGATTCCCGCACCGCTCCCTTTAGTGTTAGAGGAGCCATCTACATAAAGTGTCCATCGAACCCCGTCTTTGGAATCGACGGATGGAGTAAGTTCGGCGACAAAATCAGACAAACATTGCGCCTTAATTGGCCCTCTAGGATCATATCTTATACCAAACTTTGACAACTCGACTGACCACGAGATCATTCGTCCGGCTAATTCGGGTTTCCTCAAGACTTGCTTTACAGGGTGGTCGGTTTTCACAATAACCTCATGACTTTGAAAATAAGGTCGTAACCTTCTCGCCGATGTGACCAGAGTCAGGGCTAACTTTTCAATAGTCTGATACCTCGTTTCAGCGTCGTGTAGTATTCGGCTGATGAAGTATACCGGTATCTGCTGCCTGCCCATTTCTTGTACCATCACCGAGCTAATTGCATGTTCGGTCACCGACATATACAATAGTAGTTCTTTGTTAGGAGTCGGCCGATTAAGTATCGGAGGTGCCGAGAAGAAGCCTTTGAAATTCTGAAACGCCTGCTCGCATTCCTCATTCCACTCGTACCGCGCGGCCTTTTTAAGCAACTTGAAGAACGGCCTAGCTTTCTCCGCTAGCCTCGGTATAAAGCGTGATAGTGATGCTAGTCGCCCCGTCAGTTTCTGCACTTCTTTTATGTTTTGGGGGCTTCTCATGTCAATAATAGCTCGGCATTTGTCGGGATTGGCTTCAATACCCCGATGCGTTAACATGAACCCTAAGAATTTCCCCCCGTTAACTCCGAATACGCATTTCTCAGGATTTAACCTCATGTTGTACTTCCGTATTCTTCCGAACACCTCTCCAAGGTCGGCAGCATGCTTGGAGGGATCTTCGGACTTCACTACCATGTCGTCAACATATACTTCCAGGTTTCTTCCAATCTGTTCCTGAAATATTTTATCCATCAACCGTTGGTAAGTAGCCCCAGCATTCTTCAGTCCAAACGGCATCACCTGATAACAATAATTAGCGTCCTCAGTCATCAACGCGGTTTTTTCCTCGTCAGGGGGGTACATCCTTATCTGATTGTACCCGGAGTAGGCATCCAGAAAACTGAGTAGGCCACATCTTGATGCTCCATCTACAAGCCGATCTATGCTCGGGAGGGGGTATGTATCTTTCGGGCATGACTTGTTTAGGTCGGTATAATCCGTGCACATTCTCCACCTTCCATTAGCCTTCTTAACGAGCACCACATTGGCCAACCACGTTGTATATTCAATTTCTCGGATGAACCCTGCATCAATCAACTTTGCAGTTTCTTCCTTCATTGCCCTCCGCCTTTCCTCGCCTACCCGCCTTTTCCTTTGCGCTATCGGCTTAGCTTCTGGGTACACCGCCAGTTTATGACATAGAAAATTGGGATCAATTCCCGGCATGTCTGAAGAAGTCCATGCGAACAAATCAGCATTGTCCTTCAGCATCTTTGTTATCTGCTCCTTGACCTCACCTCCAAGTTTACTTCCAAGGTTAGTGCACCGTTCTTCACCGGCGAGCTGAAATTTCTGTAATTCTTCAATAGGTTTCGGCCTTTGGTCCTGTACATCAATTCGAGGATCAAGCTCCACCAAGCCCACTGATGTTGTATCCTTTTTCGTATGTCCACTGCTACCAACCACCCTTCCTCTGGTAACTTTTAGGCTATCCAAATAGCATTGTCTTGCCACCTTTTGGTCAGCTTTTATTGCAATTATGTTTCCGGTCGCCGAGGGAAACTTCATTGTGAGATGCAGAGTGGAAACCACAGCGCCGAGCTCGTTTAACGCAGGTCTACCTATCAAGATATTGTAAGAAGTTACTGCATCAATTATAAGGTACCTGACCATAATGGTTTTTGATCCGAGATCTCCGCGGAAGGTGGTCAACAGCTCCACGTATCCTCGGGTGTGAACCTGTTCTCCGGCAAAACCGACCAACGGATCATGATAAGGCTTGATCGTTTCCTCAGGTATCCCGAGCTTCTGGAAGGTAGAATAATACAATATATCGGCAGAGCTCCCCTGGTCTATCAGTGTTTTCCTGACGACATAATTGGCCACCTCCACTGAAATTACCATGGGGTCATCCTGATTAGGATCAACTTCCTGGAAATCCTCATCCGAAAAGGTGATGGGTGGAGAACTCCGAGGAACTCGGTGCATTGTCGCATTTACCGCCCGAATGTTCCTCAAGTGTCTTCTCCTGGCCGAGCTGGTTGCTCCTCCTCCGGCAAACCCTCCTGCTATAGTATTAATAACCCCTCTGATTCTGTTTCCTTCCCTGATTCGAGTGTCGTCTGGCTGCACTCCTTCTTTGTTCGATTGCCGATGTTCCACTTGAGCCCGGACTTGACCTCCCCCTCGGCCTCGCCCATAGGAGGGTCGACTTCCGTTACCCCTTTGTACGAAGTTGCCGAGATGCCCGGCCTGGATCAGCTCCTCAATCTTGTTCCGTAATGTCCAACACTCTTCCGTGGTATGACCATAATTGCGATGGTACCTGCAATGTTTTGACTGATCTGCCGTCTCCGGGGTGTGTCCTGGAGCTGGGAGCCGTATCAATTCGGTATTACAAGCTTCATCCAAAATTCGAGCACGGCTGGTGTTTAGTGGGGTGTAGAAATCATACTTCGGTCCCCGACTAACACCCTCTCTTTTAAACTTCCCCTTCTCTAATGTCGGCCTCAGACTTCCACGACTGCTTGAGTCCGTTCGCCTATCCAGATCAGTCCTGACCTTATTTCTAAACTTTGAGACCTCCTCCATTTGTATATATCCGGCCGCACGATTTCTAAGCTCATCCATGTCGGAAGGTGGTTTTCGACATAGGTGGTCAGCAAACGGTCCCGGCTTGAGAGCCATCAACATCGTGTGCATAGCTACCTCAGGATTTAGATCCCGGATCTTTACTGAGACTGAAGAAAAACGCTCCATGAAACTCCTTAAGGACTCATCCTTCTCCTGTCGTAAGTTTACCAACTCATCCTTCTTCGGCTGGTCGCGTATTGCGCTTTGAATTTATTAACTAAAGTTTCAAAGCAATCGATAGATCGTGGTTGGAGCCGGGTATACCAACTCAGAGCCGCTCCTTTTAAAGACGTAGGGAAAACCCTACATAATACTGCATCTTCATTTGTGAACAGATTCACCTGCGTGACATACGCATCGACATGCTCATCAGGATCAGTAGTACCATCATATCTTTCTAAGTTTAAACTCTTCCATCCTTTTGGCAATGGCGTCTCCATGATACCATCAACGAACGGATGTCTCCGGGCAGCCTGCTTGTCCCCTCGCAAATTGTCAATGTTGGTCTCTGAATGGTGTGTTTCCTCCCGTCGGCTTCCTTCATGATGTGACCGCTGAGCTTCCCTGTTGACATTCCCCCGTTCCCCTCCTCGAGGAAAAGAAGTACTTTCGTGATAGCGTTCCTGCTCCAATTGTCTGTTCCTTTCACGCATCTCCTCATTCTCCTTTCTTAAAGCCTCCATCTCCTCACGCATTGCCCGGATGACAGGATGGTCCTCCAAAGAAGGCCTGTCTTCAGAGCGTCGTTCTCCTGCACCCGCGCTGCTCCTGGTTCGCACCATGATTCTTGGTGATGGTGGGATAGTTTTCCTCGACCCCACGGTGGGCGCCAAAAATGTTCCGTCAAAAAACCGAGAGACTATTCCACCTGGCGTTTGTGTAGTGCAATCTGCCTTTCTGCTTATCCTCTTTCCTTTTTTATTGACCTTCTCTGACCGTTAAGGTTTTTGACCGTTAAGGTTTTTTCACCTTATCCCTATAATCCCTAATTTATCGGGATATTTCACAAATGATCATTATGGAGTATTACGCTCTTTTCGCATGATCCCTGATTTTTCGTCCTGCGGTTATGATTCCATAACAGTTATGATTCCATAACTGTTACTCCTCATCTGGTGTTTTTGGGGCAATACAGTTTCCGTGGAAAAACCCGTAGTTGGCTACACGTCCGAGATATTGTTCAGTCGGACGATCATTTGACCCTTTGATTATTTGACCCTATCATTCAATAACCGAGGTATTACTCAGCTCTTCGCGCTTAAGCTCGGCCTCCGAATTATAGCTCGGTGTATATGAGCCCGGAAAGTGAGACAAAGGGGCATCCATCCACCTCGGACTTGTAATCTCGGCATGCTCATTTAGGCCCGCACAGAAACAACAAACTATAGGGATGAATTTATTAATTTTCCCATGTATGTTTATTTTCATGCCTTTTTTTCTCAAAAATATTACTCTTCTACGCAATTGCATGGAACTGAAAAAGATGTATATTGCATAACAGTAAAATATTAATTTCATCTTCGAAAAAATAATAATAATTACTTTCATCAATGAAATAATAATATAAAAATATTTTATTTAGAATCGGATGAAAATATGAAATATTAATTAGAAAAAGGCATACAAGGCTTGTCAAATAAGGACGAATGACAATTATAAACCAAAATTATGAATTAATTACGATTACATTACGGACCAAAATATTCCAAAATCATAATCATAGATGTAAAGCGCTTATGTATCTATTTAAAAATTTTATTTTGGATAGAATAAAATAGAGTAAAATGGCTAATGAACCTTAACCATTGTTTTGAAGAATTTTTTATAAAAGAGTGGAATAACAAGTGGTAATTTTTTAAGTCATCATAAAATTAATTTTTTCTATTTGGAAATGAAGGTCAAGAATAAAATGAACCAAGATTAATATCATAATTATAAAATTATTCTAATATCTATAAAAGCATGTATCACATCTCTCATATTCCTCTCATTCTCATTTCAACGTCTCTCATCTCACTCTCTCCATTACATCATACATGCTTCTTATATACCAATAATTTTTTTTCATATTTATTTTATGCATAATCTTGTTCTTCTTTTAAACCTAAGTTGTTTATCTTTTAATTAATATTTGATATTATATTCTCTTGATATTTGATTTTTTTGTTATAATAAATATTTGATTATAATTTAAAAATAAATTATTTTTCTTAAACTAATAGCCAATAGTTGTTATTTAAATTAATTTATATAGGTAATATTAAAATAAAAATATTATAATTCATTTTATTTCATTCATTTTATAAGAACTCTTAAACAGCAGTTAAATAAAACCATTTTTTTTTCTATAAAAGTTCCAAATCAAGGAATTTTATAGTGCCTTCCACTCCACTCCATTTCATTTCACACTATTCTATTTCATTTTATTCTAAAGTCCCAAATGTATCCCAAGTCATAAAAATGAAATTGAAGTTATTGAAATTCTACACAAGTAATGTAAATATTTTGTAAGTTAGTCTCAAATCTGGGAAAATCATATAAAATCCCTTAAATTCATTTTGTTGTTCTATATAAGATCTTTGACGATTATTGTAAAATTTTTCACAAATTAGTGTCAAATTTGGATAGATCACTATGAAATCCATGAAAGGGAAGAGTTTTGTTTTTTTGTAAAAAATTTAGAAGACCAATGTGAAAATTTTAATCAATTTTTCAAGATTTTAAATGAAACAATGAAAATAACAAAAAAAATTCAGTTTCAGAGATTTTATATTGATTTTTCTGAATTTAAAATTAATTTGTTAAAAATTTTACAGTAATCTTTGAGATTTTACTCTTAACAGCAAAAATAAAGAAAAGAAATTTTACATTAATTTTCTCAAAATTTTTACACTCGTTTTTTTTACCACAATTTTGGGATCTTTAATTTTATTTTTAATCACTAAAAGTGCTTAGATATATTATTAGAATTTTAAAATATTTTAATCTAAAATTTTAGTAATTGATTTGTATTTTGGTTTGTGTCATTTCCCGAGAATAAAAAAACTGTAGAAAAAAAGGGCATTGAAGTGGGTGGAAGTAAGAAGGGAGAGAAGGAGGGGGACACGCGGGGATGGGGCATTGGAGGGTGAGGGTAAATAGAACAGTAGTCCGTACACAAAAAAGAAGGGTGATAGGTTAGGAGTGCCGTGGGAGGTTTCATTTCATGGGGTCAAGTGGTGGAGGTTTGACCCCAGAAATGAGGGCGACCTTGAACCGCGAGCCCTACCCCTACCCCAAAAGCGTGCGCCTCTTCCCCCTGCCCCTTCCACCGGACCACATCGCCTGCCTTTCTGATTTCGCGTGTCCCACTTTTTCCAGATTTTGCTGCTCCCCTTTCCTCCCTTTTCCTTCCGCCTCCTCCTCCTCGCCAATTTTATTCCGCTCCTCTCTCCCTCTCCCTCCACATTCACTATTTTTTTTAATATAATTTGTGTTTATTTAGTGATTACTCTAACATGCAATGCAAGTTTAATTGATAATTATTTATTTATTTCACGCCTATTTGGAAAGTCAAACTTGTTCTTACTGTTTTAGCCGCACCATGCGTTATCTCTGCTAGCTGCTTCAGTTGAGTTTCTTAACCAATGCTTTCAATTCATTCAGTTTTTTAACTTGTCAACAACATAATACGAGTGCCGTTTTATTATGCCATATCCATAAAATTCTCATTAATAATAGCATAACAGTGTTTTTTAAATCCTTTTTTAAATACAAGTCGTACATCTTATACGATCCCCAATCCTACGACTGCGGATATAGACTGGCAATACTAGACAGGCTATGACACATCGTTTTCCTCAATTAAATCTCCACTACTGTGCGCGCGCGCGCACACACACTATATAAAATTTTTAAATAGTATAATTTATTATAAACTTTATATTAATATATTGACAAATTGATTTTTCAGGGTAAGAAGATATTAATCCCATTGACGTAACGTAATGTAAACATTCTATAGTGGCATTGTAACATATATAGACTTTGACGCGTGGGGAAAGGCGTTCCAATCTCCACGTTCACACGAATCGCACGTACCCTGGCTTCGCTTCTCGTCAGGCGCTCGGCCACAAACATGGCAATTCTTAAATTAATTAAGATATAGTTCTCTCTATCTTTTATCCTTTTCAGAGTCAAAGTGATCATAATTACATTGCATGACTAGTACTAATTACAGCATTACTGGTGAGCTTCTTTTGACTTGACAATAATAAAGTTAAAACAGTTAATCACACCCCAAAGTTATACATACAATGGAGAGCTCAACTATTGCTTTGGTACAGCAGAAAAATAATTAAAGACGAACTACAATTATGGCATGCCCCATGCATCCCGTTCATTTTCAAACTTTAGATCGATTAATTAAACCATTAAAATATGTGACAAGAAACAAATGGAAGAGTAGAGAACAAGCAGACACAAGGCAATAGATATGAGATTTTATATATACATACAGTGGAATTGGTGATTCCGATATTATTGCGATGAAATGAGCGCACGGTGATACCCCATTAGAACTGGTTAGTCATCAATTAGTAGTACCGGAACATAAATAATGTGTTCTGCTCTACAATGTTTTATCGGATGACATTGATATCATCAAAACCCTTTATATATATATATATATGTGAATTGCACATTACTCTGGGTTAACTAGGATCGCACGTGCGTTTTGAATTGAATTGCTAAACGTACGTCTACGATAACGAAAGTACGTTGTACAAAAATGTCTTTAATCCACTGGCACTCTCCATATTTTATATATCCATACCATATAGTATATCCCTTTGCTTAAACACCGGCCTCCTTGTCCTTCCCTTTAATTCTTTCAAAAAGGAACAAGGACAATACTATGCTTAATTAGGCAGAACCTTGGAGTGTGTGTAGGTACGTAATACAAAGTTAGTCATGTGCCACTGTACACAAATAATCAAAGGAAAGTAGCTAGAGAGAACAAAAGGAACCCACACACAGTGTGTATATATATATATATATTATGCAGCAATAATATTCCAACACGTTCGTTCGTTTGGGAGTCACGTTGATGTCTAGCAAATCACTTCTCCCAGCCAACTTCAGTGCCGTCACTCCTCATGGAGGGAGAGATTTTAAGCTATGTGTATATCTTTAATTTTAACATCAAATTAAATGTATTATTATGCCGATCGAGGCTCTTCTTCTTGCTTGCCATCGAAGGATAAGGTGTACAGCCACGCACAACAACTTTGTCTCGAATTATTTATGTCCAAGCACCCTACCAATATATTGGTCTTCAATTCTAAGCAAAGATAAACATGCCTTAAATTCAATGGAAGAAGAAACAACAATATATATATATATATATGAAAATTAATGTCATGAAAATTACAAGCATGCGTGTGTGTGTTTTGATGATGAAAATCTTGAATCTAACCCCTAAACAAATAATGACTTAATCCGGCCATATTAACCAGCAACTTCCACATACGCACGTTTCCATTACAGAAAAAGTGGTAAAAGCGTGGGTTGAAAGCTGTAACGTTGAAGCTTTATTTTTTTCTTTAGAGAGAAAGCAATGTGGGTATATTTAAAAAAAAAAAAAAGGATTGGTGGGTGGAATACAAGTATAAGGCAGTGGGTGATATTTAGAATAAGACATGGGAAAGGGATGGATAGAAAATGAATTTTGGTGCAACATTACATAGGGGTTGGGGCATTTTAAATTTAAATTTTTTTTTAAAAAAAGAAGAGATAGAAAGGTGATATATATATATATGGTGGGGGTGGGGATGGTGGAGAGTGGTGTGGTGTTATATAGCTTTCCAAGCGTGGGATGTTATTGTTGGAGAATCCACAACCAAATGGCTCCATTGCCTCATGTCCCACCAAAGTATCAATTACTTCTTAATGGCCCCCCTCCCCAAGCCCCTAATCCATTATTATGAAGAAGCTTAATTCAATTCACTTTTTCTTTTTTCTTTTGTCTCTGACCGATCGAGTGGAGAAGAAGGTTAATTAATTAGAACATGGGACCTTTCCACGTGTCACATCCTCCTGCATCCAGTAGGGTTTGGTCACGCTAGTTATATATATGAATATGATACGGGTAATTGCAGGCGTGGCCCACTGGAGGCTTCGTTCGCAGGTGCGATATGATCATGGGAGGGTAATGGATCTCATAAACACGTACGAACATTCATTAGTGGCACAAAACATGGAAACCAACCCATGTTTACATACCTCTCCATTACCACCATATCACTTTCTCTTCTAATCCTTGTATTGCACGTCTTAATTACTTTTCTCTTCTCTCTCTTTTCCATCCCTCCATCGTAGACCACCCCCAATGCAAACCATGAAAAAGTCCTTTGTTTTGGGGATCTGATCTTATGTGTTTGTTTGTATACATTAATTATGAATTAATAGACACCTCGATTAAAACGGTTTACAGCAGAAACGCAAAATAGAGATGACAAATACTTTCTCATAATATGGGGTTACACATTGCCATCAGTGATTGCTTTTTTTAGATCGAGATAATTTGAGAAGTATTAAAAGTAATACAATTAACTAATTCGTTTAATTGTAATGAAATGTCATAAATCAAGTAACCATAATAATAACAATCGCTAGCTACTCCTTGGATACTAAATTCAATTCTTGGTAAGGAAATAAATAACGGGAATGCAGGTTGGTTTTTCTGTATATTAAAAATATAAGATGCATGCTGACCTCATTTGTCGCATTTGTTTAGACTTGGAACCTGGTCTGACGTATGGGCTAGTCAATGGAGCATTTAAATGGCTAGTAAAATGCATTTGAAATTACTTTTTTCTGGGAGAATGATGGCATCGCATTCAAAATTGAGACCAAACCAACAAAGCAACAGATAGAGGACAGCGCGCGAGAGAGAGGGGCATTGTAAGGAAAAAAAAAAAAAGAAAAAGTTGCTGAGATAACATAAGCATGATATATATATATATATATATAGAGAATATGCTTTGGTGGGTTGCACAAAATGATATCACTTTTCTTTCCTCCTCCTGGTGGGTGGTGACCAAAGAAGCCTCAGCTCAACAAAACCACGGGGATTTGTTAATGTTATTCATTGGGTGGTCCACAACGACCAAGCTCAATGTAATACCGAGTCTATTCACATTAATTCAATTCAACTCTATTAAAAACAACACAAACTTGGGAAATAAAGTGACCATAATGATAAAATAACACATAGACGTGCAAATGAATTCAATATATATATATGTATATATATTTTCCTTTTTGTTATTGATCAACTTGTCCATGTCAGACTAGTTTTTTAATGGGCAAAACTTAAAAGGAATGGTTGCTTTCCATCTCAATGGGCATCTAGTGTGGTTGTTTTAGTGCCACGAAAAGGTTAGACCCCATTCGGGGGGGGGGGGGGGGGGAGAAAGGGAAGCAGTCGATTGGGCTCGTTTATTGTTCCCTCCACTCCAAACAAGAGGGCATGACGGTACGTATATTATTGTCAATTTAATAAGTTTCGATAAGATGCCCTATGGATTCTTCTTATCTGTCCATAAGACCCTGTTCCGGTGATTCTTCTTATCTTAATGGGATGGTAGTACCATATATATCGTGAGCGATTGACTATCCACTGCATTCTCTCTTCCATTCTTTCACTTAATTTATGTAATTCAGGCTTTCCTTGGGTCTGGTTGTTCAAGGGTATTATTATTGCCTGAGGAGTTGATAACTTGAATTAAAGGAAGATGAATGAAGTAGGGTACAAATTTTGGCACTCAGTAATAGTTGATTGTGCCTGGTCATTGATAGACAGTAGAGAATAAAATGGATTTGGGGGGTTAGTGGGAGGTTAATGATGGAATAAAATGAGGGGGGGAAAAAGGGAGGGTTGATGAGATAATTGCAGAGTGGAAAGGGGGAGGCATGGATGGCTAAATTGGATGGCGCAGGCACATTCACATGTCACATCGATTAAAAGTATGATGATACTAGTGGCTATTCACCCTTTTTTACCACCAAAAACCCTAAAGCTGGGCTATCGATGGTTAATAAGGAGAGCTGCTACTAGTTCACCGCGACGATTTGCCCATGAGTGGGTCCCTACCTTTCCCCTCTTCAACTTCAATGTGACCAGTCAGACCACAACGTATTGACGTTCCATGTTAATATCTATACTAAACATTGGATACCTACCACCTCCCATTAATCCCAACTTTTCCTTAATCTGCATTTACGTGAATTGCGATTCCTTGCTTTAATACTTGTCTGTTAGCATAGCATAGCATAGCATAGCAGCGCGACGCTCTCAGCCTTATTTAAAATTTATTAAGCAGAAGAAATGGTTGATTAGTGTGAATATATGGATTAAGAATAGAACGGTGGAGGCATTGACAATATTTATTTAATTTGCGTGACATCAATCTTGGCCCACCATTCTGCTCGATTGGGGAAGATTCCATATGAAGCGGAAGGGTACGGCATCAAGAGAGACTAACCATGGGATGTGGTTTGGTTCGAACCCGAGGACGTGGTCAACAGAAGAGAGAGAGAGAGAAAGAAAGAGATAATGGACGCCAAAAAGGTCGAGAAGGTGATGATACAACCACCCACGGGGCCACGCCCCTCTGTGGCCTCGCACACACATCATTGTACACTTATACATTGCGTGCACTCCTCACCCCTCGCGCGGGGATCAAGTGTTTGGTTCAAAGAGTGAGAGGGGGATCTAACGGACTTTTAATGGAAGGATTACATCGGAGATGATTTGAGGGTTTTGAAATTTTTTTATTTAATAGAATTTTATTTGATTTAAAAAGAAATTAGAAGAAATTAAATAATTAATATTTTATTCTTAAAAAATTTTAATTTAGGAGAATAATAAAGGGTAGGGGATTGAACAAAATTCAAATCTCTCCAATTTCTTTTTTACTTTTTGAATTAAATAATGAAATTTCCTCCTATCACCTCATTATTTAAAAAAAAAAAGTCCCAGAAAGTCTCAACCAAATGGAAATAGATCCTCTACTGCTACTGCTACAGTAACAGATAATCTGGATCATCTAGAGAAATTCTAGATGGTTCAGATTTTTTTTTAAAATTTATAAATTTTTTAATTTTAAAAGAAATTAAACACAAAATAAAAATAATTTATTACAGTAATATTTAAAAAAATTATTTAATAATAAAAATTAAGAAAAAATGTAAGCTAAAATCTGGACCGTCCATATTTTGTATGGACGGTCCAGATCTGGTATCAAAACAGCAGCTGACCGGCGCAGAGAAATCGGACCCCAACCAAACACGTCGAACAACCATCTCTTATATTTTTCTACTTTTTCTTGAATAAATGGAATGAAGGGCCCTTCCCTCATGTCCATTCATCCCTATATAATTCAATTCCCCTGCTCCCTTTTGGGTTAGAGTCTCCACTTTGACTGTACCCATTCACGCTTGTTCTGTTCACCCTCGCTTTCCCCTCTCTCCTCCTGCCGCTACCCTTTTGGTTGCCTTCTGGGATTCACCTGCAATTTCCATCTCTTCTCCTCTTTGTAAGTTTTCTGCTCATTTCCTGGTGCTTTAATGCATATCTTCTGACTTCGTAATCTCTGATTCTTTTTTCTTCTGTTTCTCGATCTTTGCATAACTCATCGGTGAAACTTTTTTATTTTGGGGGATTTCTATTTCTGAGCCCCAATCTCAACAATTCACAAGAGTACAAGGGGAAATTTGTTCCCTCTTACTCTTCTCTCTTGTTTTCATGTCCTTGCTGATTTTTTGCTTCTAGATTTTCAGCTTGGTGCTCTGTAGTTCTTTTTCTTCTATCATTTCAACGAAAATTACATAATTTATTCTTGAAAATGGATGCCTAATCGTTTTTGTTCCTCCTTTGTTGGTATCGGCGAGCCGAATCTTAAATAAATCCTTGAGGAGAAGGTTTTGTTTGCAAACATGATGTAGTACCAGAAAAAATTCTTCTTTTATGCTTCGATTATATCCTGAACTTCATCAAATGTGCTTTCAGTTATTCATCTGTACATATTGTGAGAAAATCTTTGATGTTGTTGCAGGATATTAGAGAGTAGGATTGAATGGACTAGTGTGAGCTACGTTTTAGCAGAGAGAAGGATAGAACAGCATGCGGTGGTGGCTTACGCTATCTGTTGATGTATTCCGCAAAGTTATCTCCTTAAACCTGTATTGCAAAGTCATTCTGTAATTTGCGTTGTGTGAACAAAACATTCCAATTGACGCAGTCCTAATTGTTTACCTTCTCTTATTTCCATGGGATCCTATTTCCTAGTTGTTGTTCCTTGTTATGTCCGTCAGATCAGCTGAAGGATAGCAATCTCTACTCAGCAGACTCTTCCGATCAAAATCTGTTTACTTTTGCTACCATCTATCGTCTATTTTACTTGCTGTTCGTTGTTCTCTAGCCGTTTAATTTATCAATTTCTCTAGTAGTATAGCAGTCTCATTGAAAACTGTGTGCGGTTCTTTGCAATTCATCAAACCTTGGTTCACTTGTGCGGGTGCTTTACATTCATTGTCCTTGGGAAGTTTGTGTTTCTTTTACATTAAAGGGTTGGAAAGTAGTTATGGTGTGCCAAGCAGCTAGTCAAACGAGATTTCGGGCATTGAAACACGAAAATGGAACTGCTGGGTGCTCAACCATTATAGTTAGAGTTATAGCATGCTTTCATCCTCTCCGAGAATGCCAGGTATGTGACTGCTTAAGGATTCAACGAGTCTGGGAAACGTTTGAAATTATTATTATTTTCCCTGCTTGTATTATTTCAGCTGCCCAAGAAAAAATATCAGTGTATGCTCATCTTTTTTTGATTTGTATTATTCAGGCTGAATATTTCCGTCATTTGCTCAAGCCTGTCACGTAGAGTAGTTTTGCCTTTCTGTGTTTGGGTTAAGCTGGTGCTTTTAGTTAGTATATTTGTTCGCCAAAGAAACAGATAGTAACAGATAGCTTTTGTCTGAAGTTGGTTTTTCTTCAGGTAAAATTTGCATTTTTCATTCATTGATATTTGCTTTTTACTACTACTTATCTCTTGTTTTGATGGATTTTTTTTATTATATGGTGTCTTTCTGCTTTTTTTATTTTTTTCCCACTCTTTATTAGGTGATTGTTCTGGTTGAATGGGAAAAGATTGTGGAACCTGGGTGCCGCAGCTACATCTGGATTGGCAGTCACCCAATCAAAGCTCCTTTAGGGCTCCGTGTGATGTGGGAAAGCAGAACGGTGTTTCTGAATTTATGAATCCTGGCATTCATAGTATGGCCGCGAATAATGAGGCAATGCCAGCTTATGCATCCTCTGCGTTGCCTCATATGCAGTTAGGACATTCTAATGAACCTCCTCATGGTTGGTTTTACTGCTTACCTCGATTTCAACAGGCCTTTATGCCTGCTTCCAACCTCTCTGTTGAGGGAAAATTCCCCGCTGGCCAACTCAAAGGGTTTACAGAGGAAAGTGTCCCCAATCGGGAATGTCAAAAGCAATTCCTTGTTATTGATCAGACGGGTGATCAGACAACTTTCATTTATACTCCCGGGCTTGATTCTTGGCATTCCTCTTATTGGAATGAGAACGAGCCTCCTCTTATTGGACCTAGTTTCCCAGCCAAAGTTGATGAAAATCAGGGAAGGGACACGGAAAGTGAGATGCGTGAAGATACGGAGGAAATTAATGCGTTGCTTTACTCGGACAGTGATGGTTACTCTACTGGGGATGAGGATGAGGATGAAGTTACTAGCACAGGGCATTCTCCTAGTACAATGACCACTCATAATGATAGCCAAGAAATCTTTAGGGCAGCCACTGAAGAAGTTGGGAGCTCCGCCGGAAAATCAAAGAAGAGGAAGCTGTCAGACTCTGCTTATGATGACACTGCCACTTCTCTGAATCTGAATCTGAATCTGAAGAGACCCTATGAGCATGAGAATGGAGATGATGCAGAATCGAGATGTTCTTGTGGCAAGAGGCTAGGGTCTGGTGAAATGGGTTCCTTGTCAGGCAATAAGAAGATGAGAAAGGAAAAGATACGAGATGTACTGAGCGTTCTGCAAAGCATAATTCCGGGCAGGAAGGACAAGGACCCAATTGTGCTTCTCGATGAAGCCATACGTTGCTTGAAGTCCTTGAAACTCAAGGCTAGAGCTCTCGGACTTGATGCCCTGTATTATTAGCTTGCTGCATTACTAGATTGTGCAGAATAAGCAAGGTAAGCGCGCTTGGGGTATTTACATTATATTAGGATTAGCTTTAGCAGCAAATATGATGGGGGAATGAAAGATGGAACTCCACTTGTGAATAGATTCTGGATGATTGAGTGGGAAATGGGGTTGGAGAAAGGAGGTGTGAATCATTAGTCCATGTCTTTGGTTTTAGAGAAAGTAAAGAGTGAGGAGGGCGTGGGATGGAGGTGTTTTGAATGAGAGAGTGGATAATCAATCCAGAAAAGGACTCCGAAAATGAGTGTGCACGCGTCCCGGCTGTTTTGGGACCCAATATCGCTTCTACTTTTTGTAATATTGTCATTGTGTTGTGAGTTATACCTTTCATGTTGATGGTGCAGTAGTGGGACTGGTGGGAGGAGGAAGACACTGATATTTGTGTTGGCTTTTAGTTGTATTAAGAACTAGTGTCTGTGTGTTTTGTATTGTGTTGTATTGAATGTATGGTGATTGTTGAAGGAAGGAGATGATGATGATGGTACGTGGGTTTGATGTAATTTACATTTAATATGGTTGTTTGATATAGATACTCGTGTGTTAAATGACTGTTGAGGGGCATACTGGCATTAATGGTGGAGGAGAGAAAAGGATATGCAAATTGACCAATTTTATTTTATTATTAGAATGATTTGTGATTTGATGTCTTTGGTGTGCCCTGCGGGTGAGGGAGGGGACCACGGCGTTGAATTATTTGGCAATTTGGGTACTTGAGATTGAGAGAGAGGCACGAGCGTGGTCGCGGGGAGAAATCATGGCAGCTGTCAACTTGTCAAACAATAGTTAGAATCTTATACACAGTCTTGTGCTCTAGAATTTCATTCATTTTCTACATAGCGGATGAATCATAAAATCCACACCAACATAATAAACATAATTCATATCCGGAGTTTAAAATCCACTCTCTTATTTTTCTTATCTCTTTATATAAATCGCGCATATTTACCATATCAAAATAATATGCGGATGATATACAAGAATTTAATCAGAGATAGTGAATAAAAGATCTTAAAATTTAGCTGTAAGAGTTTCCAGAGTGCTTGCATTATTTGTTTATTTATTTTTATTGAAATCTTTGGTTAACAACTACTAGGTATAATCGTGAGAGGTTTATAAATTACTATATTAAAAAAAATCCTTTGTTTGATTTGGAAGTTGAAATTTCGCTTACGTAGGTGAAATTTTAGGATTTATTCAATTATGTTCAGGTTAAGATAGGTATATTTCTTCTAACATTGCTTTTTTTTTTCCAACAAGATGTGGACATCATTTTAAGGAGAATTGAATCTCTTGTACAGTTGTACTGGACCCAACATTTAGAAGACAAAGTTTATTTTATTTTATTCTTCATTTCATCTATTTTCATCAAAATCAACCATCACGATTTCATCGAAAAGAAAAGAATAAAAAAGGAACAAATTTCATTTCAGAATGCGTCATCTAGAGTCACAGCGAGGATGGTGAATGAATGAGGCGAAAAAGAGAGAAGGTTTGGGGGGCACCATGAATTGGAGGGTTCATATTGTCCATCTGACTGGTGAGACAGTATGCAGGAAGCAGTAAGTGTTAAAGATGCTTCCTTTTACTCGTCTTCTTACTCACTTTTTTGAAACATGCGGACAGAATCTCTATATTTATAGCCGTCTCATTTCTCAGACAATACCTCGCGTGCTATCGTACGTAGCGTCTCCATTCCTTTGTTCAGTGACTTGGGAATGGGAATCCAATAGCACTCTATTCAGTTTCGTATTTTGATTGTCACCACTCCAAATAACTCGGGGGAAAAGTCACTGCGGAGAAATTTCATATTGATTATATGATGGCAGAGTAGTATATATATTTCTTAATTAATGTCGGTCGGTCCCTTCATTTTGTCTATGTTAATTTATTCAAGGAAATGCTGCTGAAAGAGACCAGCAAGAGAAGTTTTACCGATCAACATAACAAAGTAGAACAAATGCATGGAGTTATAACCTGCAAGAAAGTTTGGTTCGCCTGCGCTTGACAGTTGCAGAGAGGGAATTAAGGTTATGGGCTTAACTTTTGTATACGTAACATGTACTTTGATTTTCTTCCTTATAGCGGAAGTGGACAAGCCATGCTTTTCTGATAATATAAGAGAGGGCTAAACATGGAGCACGTTATTATCTCTGAGAGGCGTTGTAGTCGTATGAAGGATGAACTGCAGCTTAGGAATGTGATTCTTTGAAGGATAATGATGAACTCCTTTTTTATTTCTATTTTTTTAATATTTGGCAGGATCTGGGTTAATTGCATACAGATAATGTAGAATGGGAGAGTTGGGTGTGATTTAGGGGTAAGAGTTAAAACTGTTGAGTCTGCACTTGAAAAAAAAAGAGCATGCAATGCAATTGCAGATCAGAATATGCGGACTAATAGAGGAGCCATCTGCTTCTTAAGCTGATCTTTTGGCATTTGATGTGGATTAGGATCGATGATTATGGCTTTGATTCTCCTTTCAGCTAATGTGTTTGTGCTTTTGAGTTTTGAGTGATTATTCACCACTTTAATCATGGAGATGAAGGAGTACTTCTGTGTTTTTCTGACCAAATAAAAGGATGAGCCACACACATCTTTACGATTATGTTATAAATACCTCTAGTTCTTGCCCCCCGACTCACAACTCTTATTCTTTAGGTCCATATATATCATATGTGAAAACATCTTGTGACTCCAGACATGTTTGTTTCGAGTGTTGGATTTTTTTTTTTTTTTTTATTTTGGTAACAAAATAAGGCTAGTAAACATTTCAAAATTCAAACTGAAGACCTCTATATTACTCGATGTTTGAATAGTTTATATTGTTGGTCAGAGCTTCACACAACATGACAAAAACTTGCATTTTGGCGGTTGGCCCTTTTCCAACGTGACGGTCAATACGAAATGAAATATAATATAAAAATAAACACAAAATATGATAAGAGGAGACAGCTTTTTCTTGTCATTTATCTTTACCAATCAAATATGTACATTCAATCCAAGTGACTTGCTGGAAAACAGTTGCTTCCAAAGCTCTCCCAATTTTATAAGTACAGGGGATCCTCATTTTTAGACTTGTATAGGTGGTACATATCTAGTGCCTGTGCCATATATAGCATTATGTAAGAAAAAGCCTTAAAATAGGGGAGGGTGACCATTTTCTGCTAAAAAAAAATTAATTAATGTTACTTTGTTTGGAACTTTCTTGTTAGAGTAGTTCTGCAAAAGGGTAGAAATGAAATGAAGGAGGCTTGTACGGGATGGCAATTCCATAACGGTAAGCAAGGCTTGCAAATGTATGATTACAATTTTAGGCCTAGAATTTATCACCTACGCCACGAGGTTGCCTTGTTATCATTGTCAACAATAACGTTAACAATGGTAACTCAAAAGAAGCAAGTGTTTCCGTCCTTTTTTTTTTTTTTTTTTTTAACTCGTCACCTCTCTTTAAGTGAGCAGAACCAAAGAACATCGTAACTGGCAAGGCTAACGTGGCTGTTTACGTAGTTACGTTGCGGATGGACCCTACGAACACCGAACCAGAGATATTGGAGGGAAGGATGTCTTAGTCCTGGTCTTAAATACATTGCATAACTGTGGTAGTTGGGGCCAAATCAATCAACACGAGCCACGTTGCCCTTCAAAATGAGCCTTGCATGCTCACATGTACAAGAATCTGTTTAACCTACTTGTGTGTATTTGGTAAGATATCATGCACGCTCTTTGATTTGATACCCCATAAACACAGAAGAATCAATCAATAAGGATTAAGGAATTCCATGTCCATGGTGATGGTTATTATAAGCAACAGTGATTTAGCTATTTCTTCGGCATCTCTTGCACTCAACTCGGCCTTCCCAATATTCTTCGTTCTTGACCAAGCAATGACAGGAAATTCCAATCTTCTGAATGTGGAACTGCAAAGAGTGGTGGTTGAAACTTGAAATCTTTTTGTTTTTGGTCTAACCATTCGAAATCTTCATCCGCAATTCTCTTAGGAGCCTACCATACGACTTGACCCTGTGTCATGTGTGGCCATGAGCTCATGACCATGACCTTGTCTTTGGAAATTTGGAATATATATTTGTATAATGGGGCGAATAAGAGCTATTCGTAAATTAATTAATAAAAAAAGGGGTGGCTTGAAAAGAATTAATGCCCCTATCTTAACAGCCTCCATAATTTTTTTTTATTTTATTTTTTGAACGAACCTCCATAATTTATTAGTTTTCCTACGGAGACACGAAATTGCCATTACCTTACATATATGACCAACTTCCCAAACACGACGACGACCCGGGAACTCAAATCCCTCTCTTTATTTATACAGTACCAGATGCGACTTGGGTATTTTCTTTGTGGCTATTGCCTTCTTCATCGTCTCCCTTTCAATGAAGAACAAACATGACCAGCAAATCCAAGCCTGAGTGTTGTATGTGTGGGGACTGCGGCTTCTCCGAGGAGCTTTTTCAATGCAAAGTCTGCCAATTCAGATCTCAGCACAGGTACCTCATCGATTGATATTATATGCCTTTTCGAAGAATTCTCGACTCTCTTTAGTTCACTTGTGTTATCAATTTCAATTGCAGATATTGCAGTAACCTTTACCCCAAAGTTGACGCACATGGAACTTGCAATTGGTGTTTGATTCAGAAGGATGACGTGAAAGAAAAGTCACTCAATTCTTCCAATTCTTCTTCATCTTGTAAAAATAATGGGAGGGCGGGCGATGAGAGCAAGAACAAGAGAGTCAAGAACAGCAACGTAAGTTCTCAAAAGATTGGGGGTAAGAAGGGTGAAGTCCATGCGAAGAATAAAGGCATCCAGAAACGGAGGTCACCGGAGGCAAGATCACCGTCGTCGTCGCCATCGGTGGTGGTATCGACTCGGAAGAGGATCGTGACGAATGGTGGTTTAGAGGAAAGGCTGAGGAGAGCCAAGTCTGAGGATATATCTAACACAAGCAGGATCATCACGAGGCAGGTGTTCAGGAATAAAGGGAGAAGGTATAAGCTTTTGGATGAAGTTTCTAGTTGAGTAAACCAGTTTTTACATTAGAGAGTTTCTGTAAGAGATGATGAAGGCAGAAAAAAAAGGTCATGTTTTTTTGTTTTCTTCTGGTTTTTCCCTGAAACGCTTTGTCCAAGCACAATGTGTAGATGATAGAACACAAATGTGAACTGAAACCAAACGACCCGTCAATGTTTTGTTTTGACTCATGAGTTAGTACGAGACCAATATATTATAATGGCTAAATGATACTTTTTGTTATTTAATTTTGAAGTATGATTTATTTTAATTCTTTAATTTTATTATATTTTATATTAATTTTTTAATTATTAATATATAGCTTTCTAATTTTTAATATTATAAAATAAATTAATAAAAAATAATAATTTATCTATTTAAAAGTTACATTATTAATATTATTATATATTAATTAATATAAAAATTACAACAAAAATAATTTTAAGACTTAAATATTTATTATTTTAAAAATATTTTAATGGAAGAGGTTAAAAATTACCGTCTTAAAATTAAAAGTTATAATTTTAGATTTTAAATATTTATTTTAAAATATTAAAATATTTTTATTATAGTTTATTATTTATAAGTTTGAACTTGTGTAAAATAAATAAAAATTATTAATTTTAATATAATAATTTTAAATATTTTATCACAATATTTTAAAAATAATTTATTCTAAGGTTATAATTTTTAATACCTTAAATTAACATATTTTTTAAATTTTTTATTTTTCTAATATACTAATTATTTATTTTAAATTTAAAAAATAATAATTATAATAATTATATTAATTAATATATAATAATATTAATATTAATTATATGAATTTAAATCAATCCTGTATTAACTTATTTAATAATATTAAGGTTAATAATAAATTTTTTATTATATTTTTAAAATTAAAAAATTAAAATAAAATCTATTTTAAAATTGAGGGATCAAATATATATTTTTATCCATTATATATATATATATATATATATATACACACACATAACTTCTCCATTTGACTTTTGGGAGTAGCTGCAATTTGCTAGAAACTGTAGGATTTACTCTGCCAACTGGGTACTTAACAAATGCGGTTTCAATGGGTTGAAAAGTTCAAACTTGGAAGCTGGATGAAGCTCATTTAATGGAGGTGGGTTCGGCTGTGACTGGTGGTAGTGATGTATGAATGTTAAGAAGCAAGGCGGATAGGACTGAAGTCTCAAATGAGTCCACAATTGATGGCTGTAAACATTTGGTTGTCCCATCAGACGCGTCGTTCTGTGCGTACTAAATGAGTCGATAGGCGATGGAGGAGCGATTCGAGGTGTGAGTAGAAATTTCTAGGCAACTTGTGCTCTGCTCTGGCTTTTAGGTGGGGCTTTGGGATTGACGCAGGGAGAATCAATTACAGGGAGGGTCTACTCGTAGGGTAGATCTTCATCTGGGAAGATAAAGTTTTGAGTAACCCCTCCGAGAGATACCTTTTATAGGGATAGGCACCAAATTAGTTTTTCCCCACCAATATTTTCCTGCTTTTACCAATTTGATTGTGCTTTGCATTATTTGATTCCTAGGGAGATATTAGAAATATGCATACTCCTATATATTTATATGGCAGTAATTTTGGAGATGATTAATTAAGAAAAGGGAATGATTCATTAGAATAAGTTGACTTGGTAAAGTGCATAAAGGAAACCAAGGCCATACCAGAACCACACGAATTATAAATGCTAATAAAAAAATAAAAATTAAAATAAAGGGAGGTTTTCCATTTCCATGGGATGTTAATGCTCCAAGCATCCCCTGCCCTACCTTGCCTTGCCTTTTGGTCAATTTTAGACCAAAAGAAAATCGATCAATTAGACTGTTATATCAATTTTTTTTTTAAAAAAGACATTTTAAAATTTATATAGAAAAATATTTATAAATAAACAGTAGAAATTTAAAATTCATTTTGATTTAGTTAAAAAATTCAGTTTATAAGATTATTAAAATTTTAAATCGAATTTTTGTAAAAAAAATTTTCAGTTAGTTTTTTTTTTCTTTTTTAAATGTGCAAGTTGGAACATAGAATAAGGAATAGTAGAAGAATGCACGCTAATCAAGAAGACAAGCGCAAACTTTGGTGATTAAGAAAAGGGAGAGAAGGATCCCCATAAATATAATTGGGGGAACATGACACCACTGAGACAGTATTGGGTATTCTTCTCTGGCAAAGTTGTACTACCAGCGCTGCTCCTCTATGACTCTTTCCATTACAATTAACAAAGTCATTCTCTCAGGACATAATGATGATGACATTAATTAATGTTTGATTTGTGCGAAACATTCATGTTCTTGGAAGGGAGCTGCCAAATGACAACACTGCACCCCCTTCATTCAATCACAGTGAAGTTGGCAGATCCAGTAATCATCAATTTATTTTTTTCTCTTTCCAACCCAACACTTAATTTGTGATGACACAAATTTACATTGAAACCCAAGAATATTGTACTTGTAGAAGCGCTCCCTCGATTAAAAATCTTTGGATAAAATTCAAACACCCAAGAGAAAAAACAAGATTACTATTCTAAATTGAATATCTTACAAAGTGACAATCAATCTAATCCTGCATCACAAGTCTATACCAAAAAGTTTGGAATTAGATCTATTTAGTTTGATTTATTAAATTGTTAAATTATTTTCTTTTCTTTTTCTTTTTTTTTCCATAATTTGTTAAAATATCTTACATTGCTTCATGCCAAGAAAAAAAGGTCTAGCCATATGCTTTTTTCAGCACAGTTTTTTTTTTTTTTTTAGACAACATCAAATGGAAAAACCATATCATTAATGTTCAGCTGTTGCTTGACAACTTAAAAAAAAATCCTCCATATAGGTAATGTCGCTACCCACCTTCGCAAGACTGTCATAAATTATGCTTCATTAATTTTTATTTTTTCTGGGTATGCTTCATTAAATAAAATACCTACTTTGAGGTTTCAGAAAGGACATAAAGTAGTTCAAGAGGGCCGGGCCCAGTTTTGAATATGGGCTAAGCTGGGGGTAGCTCGGAAGCTCAATGACACTGCGATGAAATAGTTAAACTAGGGGCTTCACTTTACACAAGAAGGGATAGATGTAAAGGTATTCATAACTGATTAAAAGCGGTTTAATCGAATTGAATCAAATAAAATTGGCCAAAATTGATCAGAATCGATTATAAAATAGGTCTATTTTGATTTTTTTAAATACCAAATCGATACCAAACTGATCGGTTTAGTTTGGTTAATATTTTTTATAATATTGGTCGGGTTATAATCAAATCAAACCGAACCAACTAAATCTTTATATATATTTTTGCTATTTTTTTCAATTAGTAAATGAATATTGATGATTAAATTGAAGTTCTACTATTAGTAAGAGTGTTCAAAACTAATTTAACCCAATCAAACCAAACTAAACCAAATCAACCGGAACGAATTATAAAATAAGTCTATTTTGGTTTTTTTAAATACCAAACCAATTAGCTTGGTTTGGTTAAAGTTTTTTATAATATTGATCAGTTGTAATCAAATTAAACCAAACCAACTAAACCTTTATATATATCTTTTCTATTTTTTTCAATTAGTAAATGAATATTGATGATTAAATTGAAGTTATACTATTACTAAGTGCATTCATAACTGATCAAAACCGATTTAACCGAACTGAACCAAACCAAATCAACAAAAAACAATCAGAATCGGTTATAAAATATGTCTACTTTGGTTTTTTCAAATATCAAACTGAGACCAAATTGATCGGTTTGGTTTGGTTAAGGTTTTTTATAATATTGATCGGTTATAACCAAATCAATTAAATCTTTATATATATGTTTGCTATTTTTTTTCAACTAGTAAATGAATATTGATGATTAAATTGAAGTTCCACTATTACTATATCAATAGATAGAGCTTAAGCTAAGGAATTTGAGGAGTTAGAGGACAATTGATAAATATGGGTGATAACCAAAGGAAAACAAAATGTAAAGTTGAATAAATATTATACACTAAATCTCTTAAAATTTATTTTTCTACAAATACTTCTTTTTTTTTAATTTGAGTTATATATTGATAACTCTTTAAATTTTTAATCATATACAAATAATTTCCTTAATATGAAGTATTATTCTATGAATGGAATCGCAAACTCATTAGCTATCAGATATGTTCCTTGAACAAATTAAAAGAAATTAAAACATATTATTAAATTCTAGAAAAAGTTAAAATTCATATCCTTTTGTATTAAAATGAATTTAATTTTATTAAAAAATTTAGTAATATAAATATAATTGTTCATACTTATTGACAAAGTTTTTTAGTTATGTAATAAAAAATAAATTTACTAAAAATTTATAAATTTTGATTTATAAATATCATTTTTATATAATGACAAAGTTTTATTGTGATTTTATAGTCAATTATTTGAAGGTAATTAATTATAATTATTAAAAACTTTATGTAACAAGTAAATTTATTTAGAAAATTGTGATTTTCTCCATACAATTTTATCAAATAAATTTATTTTCATAAAATCACATAGTTCAAAAAATACATTTAACAGCCTGAATCGAACCAATGTAAATCGAACCAAATCGATTAAATTGTAAATCAAATAGGTCCTTATAAATGTCAAATTGAGTGATTTGGTTCAGTTTAATTTTAGTCCAAAATCAAACTAAATCGAGTTTATGAACACCCCTAAATAGATGGCTATAACTTTCCGGAAACGTTGTTCACCGAGAACAAATAATCCAGAAATGTCGGAATCTCACGTGAGCCTTAGAAACAGTCCTCGTTAAGTCATTAAGCGTGATCAATTAATCATATCATCTCTGTATCAATAGTTAAAAAAAAATTCAAACAAATACACAAAATCGATACGAGTCAAATATCTTAAATCCATACATTATCTACTAGCCAAATACATCCATTTTTGGGCGCATCAACATCAATTTTATTTTTTACTAGGTCAAATGCATCAAATGGACTTTCTAAAAATCTTATGTTATATAGATTGATACATTGGAAGAGTCTTGTCTTTTTCTCTTTAGACAATAAAAAAACTGTAATTTTATTATTGATTGAAGTCACTGCAGATTTCTTTGTTGTTTTTCTAATAATTTTATATAATTTTTGAAAAATTCCTGATTCTGTACAAATGTAGGAGATTAATTAGTTAAAGATAAAAAAACATAAATTTGTAAGAGAGACGTCAGACTGGATGCACAATTTAAATATATATAATGTCTTTTGCAATGTTTATTATACTTGTTTTTAGTCAAAATTTGAATTCCAGTTAAAAATCAAACTGACTCTATATCTTCACCGCCTGAACTGATTTCATGGAGCATTCATTATAACTTTTAATTCAGAATTCAATCCATGAAACACCGTCATCATTTTTATTTTTTGGACTGCCAATATTATCCAAACCAAAGAGTAATCCCAAATTTTGAAACCCTCCAAATTATCATCATCTCTGCTGTGGGAGATAGATACATGAGAGACTTCAATAAGGAGAGGCATGATGATCAAAACAGCTGCTTTGCCTTCACTCACAAACACTTACGGAAGGTTCAGAGATAAGCATCTGTGAGATATTCAGTTTGTGTTATTAAGAATTTCATACTTATTTTCTTTGGTCATGTTTGACAATTTTGTTACGACATTGAGCCCTATGTCAATCGGCTGCGCCAGGAGATCTGAATTTCAATTCCTCTTCCGTTTAGATGTTCATCATGAAATTGGGAAAAAAAAAAATCAAAACAACATTCTAGTCAATACCTTGTCATATTTAAAAACTATTCTTTTCAACATGCTCATTATCTAAATGATAGTCAGTTTTAGCTTAGAATATTATTTTCCTACAGTTTCCACCAAATAAAATTATTATTATTATTATTACGTCAGTCAGCTAAGGAGGCAATTCCGTGTTTCTGATCATGTATATATATGTCATGAAGAAGAGGCGTGATGTAATTGGTTAATTATTAAGGTGGGCAAATGCAAAGCTTGCATTATAAAATATAATATTAATTAAGGTCCCACTAAGGGAGGATCTTGTAGAACAAAATATATATAGTTCCACTTTCCACATGGCAGGTTGCTTCAATGGAAATATGATTTCACCTAACCTCTTGTACATATTCGCTTATACCCATCCCAATATGATTGTTAAGTGTAATGTATATATATCTTGATGTAAACTTCAGCCATGCAAACACATAAACCGACATCTCCCTACATATTACTAAAATCATATATATGCAATCACTACTACAAAAATTGAAATCAGTGACGGACAAATTTATCACTAAATAACAAAATTCATCGCTAATTTTATATTTAATAATGGAAATTTCTGTCACTAAGCTCTAACACCCATGCTTTATTAATTTTCATGAAATGTGTAACTCACTCACTCGAACCTATTACCCCAATACCTTAAAATCCTTAATACCTAAATTTTGCTAGTTGAACTGAAAGTATCTTGCATTTTTTATACTCAAATTTTAATATATAAATATTATTCAATTGGGAAAGTAAATTTTTTTATATTATTAATTTTCAAAGGAAAAGAAAAATATTATATATGTATATTATTTTTTAAAAAAAGTTGTTTTGAGATATTTTTATAAATTTTTATATTAAAAAAATCATCAATAATTTACCACTACTTAGTGACGGATTTTCCATTGTCACTGATTTAAATTTTTAGTGACGGAAATTAGTGAAAAAATTCTATCTATCACTAAATTTATAAATAATGAATTAAAAATAATAATTTTTTATATTCATCACTAATCCGTCACTAATATCCATATTTAGTGACGGATTTCCATCCGCCACAAAATTTTTATCACTAATTCTAATTTTTTTAGTAGTAAATAGCAATATCATGCTGCCACTAATATAAGACTGGGACCGGCTGCCTTTCTACGTCATTTTCCTTTCATCTGAAAATTACGAGTCATGGAGAGCAGAGGGTAGTAGATATCAACCATTATTGTTTTTTCAACGATTTTAGAGGTTAGCTAGAAGGAACTCTCCGATCCCTCCATTAGGGGAGATTCATCTCAAGTTAAATTTTCCACCTTGAAAAAAGGATGTGAATGATTTCATTACATGATAATATAAAAATGAAACAATTAAAAATAGGATCTGGTGAAAGTGAACGGGATTGCAAAAGAACACGAAGGAAAGCAATAATTAAGCAAAATTCATTCATTTTAAGACACATTCTATGCACCGCCAAAATGCGGTTGCTCCCCGAAACAGACCAACGGGAAGTAACTTTGAGTAGCCACTTCAATTTCAGGTTAGGAGATATCTGGGTGTTGCCGAAAATATAGAATCTATGTGCTGTCTGTGCAGTAGCAGTACCATGAAATCGGAAATACCAATGCACTAAAATACTTGGATATACTTTCCTTCTTTCCTCCAAAAATACTATCAGCTCATTACCCTTTAAACCTCGAGACTGAGGTGGCATAATTTCATTGATGCACGTGGAGGTTCTCTTGCCAACCCTCCCTTCTTGAAGAAGTTGCTTGGAAGAATTTACTCATTTTATTATTTTATACTCTACTCTATGGAACCAAAAATTAATTGTTAAAAACTTTTAAAACACTCTGTTATGTAATTACTCTTCATTTATCCCAAAATATAAGAAAAGTAAATAAAATTTATGACATAATTAATATTATCTTTCTTTTAGATTGATAATTACTAATAATTACTCTTTCTAACACATAATATAAGATATATCAAATTACTTTTTCAGGTGGAATTTATAAAAAAATATTAAAATTTTTTATTTTATTCTTATTAAATATTTTATTATTATTAATGAGAAGAATAAAATTAACAAAATATATTTAATGATTAGAAATTTATTCTATAAAATATCTTATAATATAAATTTGAAAAATAATTATTCTCATTCTTAATGAGTTTAATTATTAAAATGGTTGGTTATTTGTTTTCTAATAGTTGGGGTAGGAGAGAGTATGAATGAAAGGTCATGCTCGTCAAAGCTTTGATATTAGTATTCACATCTTCCGCCAAAGCGGAAAATCTAGTCATCAAACCCGACTTTTTTTCTTTTTTTTCCCGGCCATCATCATCAAACACGAGCACACACACCTTTAAACACCACAACTTCTCAACTTTTCTCAACAGTTATGGCTATTGCGGCTTTCTGTTTCCCACCACCTTCTCCTCCCTCTTCCCCACAACCACCTTTACAACCAATATCTATTTCCTTTCAATCTTGCGTTCTTTCTCATCCATTTCTCATCCTACGACTCCCTCCATACTTTCTCGTTGGGAATTAATTAAACATCATGGGTTATCTTTCTTGCGATTCTATCTCTGCAATTGCCACCTGCCAATGCGACCCCCTCCACAGGGATGTAAACACAGCCCCAAAAGCAAGAAACAATAAGCATGATAAGAAGCTCCCACTCCCAGATATCATAAAGTTTGAGTATTCGGACCTGGTGGCAGCCACAAATGGGTTCTCGGCAGCTAGCTTCTTGGGTAAAGGCAGCCACGGCAGCGTCTACAAGGCTACTCTCGACGACGGCAAGCTCATCGTTGCCGTCAAAACAACCAAGTTCAAGAAGCCATACGCCACAGGCCTTCGTAACCACTCCCTCACGTGCACGGGTTGTACCAAGTGCACCAGCCCCGCAGACAACGAGATCGAGATTCTCTCCAGAATCCAAAACTCTCGCCGCCTCGTTAACCTCGTCGGCTTCTGTACAGACTCCCGCCTCAACAAGTTGATAGTCGTCGAGTACATGCCCAACGGTTCCCTCTACGATCTCCTGCACTCCGCGACTAATCCCCCTGGTTTGGCCCGACGGGTCCGGTTCGCATTGCAGGTTGCTAAAGCGGTTCGGACTCTCCACTCTTCCAACCCGCCCGTGATTCACCGGGACATCAAGTCTTCAAACGTTTTGATCGACGACGAGTGGAACGCGAGACTGGGCGATTTTGGCCTCGCTCTCAGGGGACTCGAAGAGGATTTTCACGCGAAGTGCACACCGCCGGCGGGGACTTTAGGATATCTCGACCCATGCTATCTTCTGCCGGGGGATCTAAGTACGAAGAGCGACGTGTTCAGCTTCGGAATCTTGTTGTTGGAGATAATCAGCGGTAGGAACGCCATCGACGTGAAATATAGCCCACCATCGGTAGTTGACTGGGCCATGCCGTTAATAAAGGAGGGGGAATTTCTCGCAATCCCTGACCCGCGGGTTGGGACGCCGTCTGACCCGACGGTGATTAAACAGCTGGCGGTGTTGGCGGCGAGGTGCGTTAGGTCAAAGGCGGAGAAGCGGCCGGCGATGTCGGAGGTAGTGGAGTGTTTAAAACAAGTGAGGAAGAGGATCCATGGGTCGCCAATATGGAGGAGCGTGAAGCGGCGGTTGGGGCGCGTGAAGAAAGCGCAGGCGTTGAATAAGTGGGAATGGAGCGAGGAAGTCGGGAGGGTAGAAAGGGTGGGAAGCAGAAGGAACGGAAAAGTATCGAGTGTGGCGGGTGTGGAAGATTATGAGAGGAGGGAAGGGAGGAAGGATCAAGTGGTGAGGTCGAAATCGATGGGTGGTGATGGTGGGATGAAAATGCAGTGTAATCAAAATCGAAATCAGCAACTTGGGTTATTTGTAAGAAGGAAGGGCGGAGTGAGGCTGAGCAAGTCGAGGTCCTTGGGCTATTTGCATTTCAGGGTTTTGTAACAAATAATAATAATAATAATAATAATAATCTCACCAGTTTCATTGCGCAGTTATATGGCTAGTTTGGAGGAGGAGAAGATGCTTGCGAAATCCACTGGTTGAGTTGAATGATATTGCATTCCTATGACGATCAATCAGTTTTATTTTATTGATATGCATTTTGACTTGTTCAACGCGTCCGGATTCGGTGCTTATCCGGGCCCGGGCGATGAGCACCTAATTTTTTGAACCGTCTAGATTATCATCACCATAATTCATCATTTGTCTTGTAGTTAATTTTAATTTTTTTCACTTCGCTACATTTCCTATGAAAACTATTAATCTTTTTTATCTATATAAGGTATTATATATCAATTTTACATATATTAAAAAAATTATTTTTTAATTAAAATTAATGTAAAAGGTGCTTATATTTTCTATTTTATTCTTATTAATACATTATTTTATTATTATTATAATATTAAAAATGAGGAGAAAAAAAATATTAAAAACGGGTAAAATAGAAAAAAAAATATTTAATATATAATATTTTAAATAAAAAAAATTATTATATAAAATATCTTATAATATAAATTAAAGAAAATATACTAGTAGCATATTGCTATTTTAGGAGAACCATCATGTTTGTATAATTCTGATTTCATTTTAACCTTTTATCCAAGACATAACAATGCCTGCTTTTTGATCATATCATTAATTAGCAAGTGGCTTTGCATCATGTGGAATGCCACTGTTGTGCGTTAATATGGGATGAGAGTGAGACAGACATAGCACAGGTGGCAAAGGTAACGACGTCGTTTTTAAACTTTGATAAGTAGTAAAGGGGTTTGTTAAAGGAAATTAGTTTGCCGTTGAAATTTTGAATTGTTCTCAGGGAGAACGGGAAGACGTGGTTGGAGGGACAATACAAAATTGGTATGGCATGGGACACAGGGAAAGGACGGCCACAATTAGGGATAACAGTTTGGTCAGCATTTTGTATGTCAGGTGATCGATGGACAGCATTTATGATGGGCTTCGGCACCACGTTGGTTTGTGACTGTCACACTGATTGGAATCGTGAATTTTTGGTTATTTATCTCTTGTTCATGTGGTGGTAGCCCAACCTCTATACATTAAATGCGTTTTGGATTGATTATAGGGTGGAGTCGTAGGCATTAGAGAAAGGAAAGGGGGGGGACGATATTTGGCTATGTAAAGCGAGAGAAATTAATTGGTGGTGGTGGGGTTTCCATTAATTGTTTCTTGAAGATAAGATTGTGGTAAGCTTCTTTTTTTTTTTTTTTCTGGGCCATCAAGCATTTAACGGACTTCGTCATAGATTTTCAAACGTTGCATGGGAAAAAACACAAAGGAATTCCTACACATGTGGAAGTGGTCAAACCATAGGCTACCCGGATATACAGTAGTAAAATTGAAAGCAACCTTTGGGTGCGTTAAATGGGGATGTTGACAATATGAGGCCGGCAATTTTTTTAGAGCCGTCAAAATGGATCAAACTCGATGGCTGATTTGAAAAGTTCAAAAAAATGAGCTGGTTCATGTCACAATTTCGGGAATAAATAAATAATTCGAGTTTTTTGAGCCCGGCCCGTGGTGGGCCGGTCCGAGCGAGCCACAGGCCAACCTGAAAGCCCGAAACTTTTTTCTTTTTCTTTTATTTTTGGTTCAAAATATTAAAAAATATATATTATTTTATTAATTAGTGATATATAAATTATAAAATTTAAATATTATATTAGTTTTTGATGAATTATGATGATAATTAGTTGTATTAATTTAAATTATCATGATAATTAGTTGTATTAATTTAAATAATTATATAAAAAAATTATTAAAAACATAAAAAAAATATTAAAAAATTTAAAAAAGCCCGCAGGCCGGCCTGTAGACTCGATCCCACGGGTTCGGACTTGAAAAACCAAACTCATTTTTTAATCCGGGCTTTTTTGGCCCGGCCCGATTTGGGCCCGATCTGAGGTGGGCCGACCCAAATGGGTCAAGCCGGCCCAAATTGACAGTTCTAAACTTTTCCAAGCATGATGGTGAAACTGAAACAGGCTGGGTTTGGGCTGTCTTCTAGTTTTCTTTTTTTTTCTTTAAATGAATACGGGCCAAATCTAAAGAACAACTAATTAAGGTCAGCTGCTCTGTGAAAACAAACTGAAACCCTATTACCAACACGGATTGGGTCTAATAAAAGGAACTAATTGCTCACTAACCAAGATATGAATTCCTGCAAAAAGAGGTATCCATATTTAATGTTCAACAATACCTTAAACAGGATTATCTCCAATAGAAGGTTACATGTAGTTTGTGGTTTCTACCAAGAAAGAAATCTGAAACCCTATTAACCTTTTTATACCAGCAGCTCCAGAACAAGAGGAGCACAATCGAGAATAAGTAAATTACATGTACTATTAAAACCCATTTGTGCCAAAATATCAGCCACAGAATTGAGTTGAGAAATTATTTTGATTTGCCAATCTCTAAGGAGAATTGTCAACGTTCTCTATTAAAACTGTGTATCTATACTGCCATGTTTGTTTGTTACCAAATTTTATTGGGTAAAAATCTAGAGAGGAGAGGGGGACGGTGGGGAAGATGCGAATGGATTAGTGTGGAAGTTGTGGCAACAGGAGCAAGACCAGTCAGTGGGACCTCAACATTTAATAAGTCGGAATGTATTTTTCTATCACGGTTTAATGTCGATCTCCTCTTCACCCAGTATTCTGGCGATTCTTATAAGAGAGTCTTTTTTTTCCCTGCTTAATGGATTAGCTGGAGGCTTCAAGGGCCTAAATTCCTACTTATCGAGGGAAGCTTGCTTCCGAGCAAATCATCACACAGATACACTCCTACAACCATTTGGAACTACTATGTCCAGTCGAAAGGGATATATGTATTTTTTTAAAAAAAATACGAGTGCAATCTGATATAAAGTACCAATAACACATGAGGACGTTATGTTCTTTTTTTTTTTTTTTTGCTAAACAGGACGTTATATTCTTTTAAACGATGCATCACAAGTTCATCTTCTCAAATCTCCCCAACTTCAATTTTTTTACCCCTCTCGAGCAGTCTCGTCAGTAAAGAAGCAGAAGCTCGCTCGTCAAAAGGAAGCCTTATACCTGGAATTGAACAATCGAGTTCGGGCATATCTGATTTCTCATCTCATCTTTAGTCAGTCAGGCCCAACGTTCTGACTACATTTTCCAAAATATTGTACATCCGTTGGCCCAACAATTTCAGTACAAACAACAAAGTTTCAACTCAATAACATCTTGCTTTACTCGTTTACCCCAAAAGAAAAAAATCAATAACTTTATTCTTTTTTCTCTTTTACACAAGTAAATAGACTGTGATCTATTCGCTAGGTTTGTATTTTTGTTGTACTGATCATATTATATATTCTAATAACATTATTATCTTTTTATTAAAAAAAGGTAAATAGACACGCTAACTAAAAAAATGTCATGAATCCTAGCTATCATATTTTGTTATCTTATTCGGATCAAAAGACTTTGATCTATTTGTTGAAAATAAATGCTGTTGAATTATGTAATCTTTAATATATATATATATATATATATAAAGTGAAACCAAATATTCCTGATATATCTATGATTTTAACATCTTTTTTTATTTTAAAGTATTTTATTGTAATATCTCATTTTTGCGCAAATTTTATTAGAATATCTCGTTTTGCTTTAACGTAAAAATTGAACGTGTACTGGGGATGAATTGTAATCCAACACAGAAATTGAATTGTAATCCAGCACAGAAATAAAGGTTTAGAAGAACCTGACTTCCGAGTCTATTCTCTGTGTGAGTGTCTTTATATGGCGTTGGGAATTGTAATATCAATATACATAATATAAATATACAACAAATTATACTATTTTTCTAGTTATGAACAATAAAAACAAAACATAATAATCTTTTCTCTCATTGAAAAAAATAGTCGTCCTTTCTATTTTTGGTTGATACATTCGGGGCCTCCGTCAGCCTCGAATTTGACCCATCCTGAGTCAAGTGAAATTTCAATTTCATTGTGGATGAGCTCCGAGATCCATCTTAAACAAAAAGGAAAATATCATTTTTTTTTCCTTGGCAACGAAAATAATATGTTTATTCATTGAAGGTTTATGTTAACGGCCGGTTCAGTTAAGTCCCGTAGCATAAAGAAACTGTTCGGGTTTGTCCCGGAAAAAAAGAAAACTCTTCGGTAATCACTTATTTTAACATCACAATTCTAGCATTTATTATTTATCAGTGTATTTTAATTAAAAGTAAATAACAAGATGGAATTAAGTGATTTCTTGGAAGGAAAAAACTTGAAGTAATTAATTTACAACATGAGGGGGAAAAAGTTTATGCTAGCTCTTCAGTCAAGGGACCGGAATTTAATTAAAGACAAATAGCGGACACTATATCCAAAATAAAATGTAGCCGCCGGCTAGTCTTTAGGTCGGCCATTATATTTGTTAAAAGAAAAAAAAAATTGAAAAGAAGCTAATATGGGAACAGTCAGTGGCAGGCACGCATCAAACTTGATGGTTATCTGAAAATAGAATGTAATAATATGATGTGTTAGTATGTCTGCTAATATATATGAGCAGAAACGAGGGATTGAAACACAGGAAAAATGGGGAAAGAGGAGCAAAATATGAATGAATTGAAAGGAAAGAGGGGCAGAAGAAATTAAAGGGGAGGGAGGGGAGGAGGGCAGTCGACAAATATATGAGATCGATCGATATTAAAGAGACAAAATCCTGATTGTATGGGGTATGTTACTCATACGTAAATTACAACTCATAAGATAATAAAACAATGACATATGATATGGAGGAGGATGGATTGGGGAGTGTAATTACCTAAATCTCCTTCATAGATATTGGGTTGAAATGATGCATGGGATCGATTAATAATGGATGGGGAAGAGATTAGGTGAAATGAAAGGCGGAAGAAGACAAGATGATAAAAGGGAGAGGGTGATGCAAAAGAGAGAGAGTAAAAGGCTGCCCATAAAGCATGGAAATTGAAGATCAGAACCGAACAGATACCGCCCCCCCCCCCCAACTCTCTTCTCTCTCAAACTTTTTCTCTCGTCTTGTCACTGTCTACGTCCCCCTTCTACCTTTCCACTCTCCACTCTCCACTGTGAATAAATCCCTACCTCCCAGCATCTCTTCAAATCCAGACACAGCTGAATTTTACAACCCCCAATATTTATAAATTTGATTTTATTTTTGGTGAAAAATTTACTTATTTTCTTTAGTAGTATATCGTGGCCTCTGGAGCCTGGTGGCACCCAAGACCCCATTTCCACAGTCCTGCATATGTATGTATGACACCCCACCAAGCACTAAACCCCACCCTCTCTCCCCCAGTCACCTCCATCATCCACTCCTTTTATGCTAACATCGTACTCCACCACCTTATGCCCTTTTCTCTCTTAACATATTATTATAATAACCATTATTTTTCCCCTATTTTTTTATTAATTATTGAATATATCACCTATCTTCTTTTTTTAAAATTATATATATATATACTTAATTTATATTAATGTTCTCGTTAAAATATTTTTATTCTTATCATTTTTACAATCAACCAAACATGATGGAAGGAATTTGAGAAATGGATTGTATTATTTTATGTACTTTCCGGTTAAAAAATAAATTTTATTTGACTAATTATACAAAAATTAAGATAATTTCACTTATTAAATTTATTAAAAAAATATTATTTTCTAATAGTATTCCTATATTCAAAGTTTATTATTTTTTCTATATTTAATTGTAAATAAAGATAAAATAGAAAAAATATTTAATGTCATAAAAATAATTAAATATGACTTATATTTTATATTAAAATAAATTTTTGAAATAAAACTTATTCCCTCCATTCCTTAATATAAGGGATAAAAGACAAAATCACACAGATCAAGAAAAGTAATAAATTTATCTGAAATATAAAATAATTTTTAAAAATACTCTTATTTAATATTAATAACTCTTCCATCATACAATTAATATAAATAAATTATATTAAAAATATACTATCTTAATTAAGAATATTTTCAGAAAAAATTATTAAATATACCAAATAAATTTTATATGTCCCTTATATTTTGAAATACGGAAACTCCCTCAATTGTACTTTATATTAAGTAACGGAGGGAGTATATTTTAGATTATTAATTATTAATTGTGCAGCTTATGTGAAACTTAATGTAAGGCGAGGGGCAGCCAGTAATGGTTAATATGGAAAGGGAAAACAATGAATGAAGATTGATGAAATTGATAAGGCTGATCAGTTAGCAACCAAATGGCGAAAGGAGTAGGACGCAGGAGTAAAGAAGAGATGAGGAGAGAGAAATTAATTAATTGAGAAAGTGGATTCGCAGGAGTAGTGATTAGTGAAGAAGAGGAAACGAAAGGAGGGTGAAGTGGAGGAGATCGAAACGGATGGGAAAGCTGGTTTCCGAGCAGCTGACAAGATTGTGACACAAGTTCGGAAGGGGAATCGGGAATCCCCCAAGTACCGTCTCGCTGTTCGTTCTTTGGTGGTAGCCTCACGTGCCCACCTTCCTCTCTCTCCTTCACTTTCATATATATACATTAATTACCTCCTCGTCTAATTCCTTTTTACTAATAATATATAAATGCAGACATACCTATTAATAAGGAGCATTGCACACATATGATCACAGGTTCGAAGATTTAGCGGCAAGCAAACTAGTTTTCTAACATGTTGGCTGTGTCAGGTGCCCATGTCTGAAACAATAATAATGATAATAATGACAGGTTTCAATTACGCGTTGGTTGCCCTAGTCGTGATTTCAATGATTAAGAGGGGGAGGCTCAGGATTGTAATAAAGAGCGATCGAGAAAGCGCAGGGGAAGGATGGATGGGCATGTGGCTTTATTAGGCTTTGTTGATAAGATATATTGCTCTGGGAAAAAAGCTCACATGGACATACATGTATGTCCGTCCATGTACAAACACACAAGTGGCTCTTTACACACCCACAAGGGAATCGCGTAAACCTCACCCTCCCACAGAGTGACGCCGTCACTGACGTCACTTCCTGTCCGAGGAGCAGGGCACGTAGGCACCTGGGCTCCCATAAATGCCGACATATTAATTTTTCCGATGTGAAGTCCATGTCCTAAGTTTTTGCTCCCTCCTTCCCCCTCCCTTCCCTGTTCTCCCTTCAACTCCTTTCTTCCTTCCCTTACAACATGCCCCCTTATTACATTCTTTTGATTGCTCCTCCCTCCTCTCTCTCTTTTCATTATTCCCATTTTACCCTTCCACTCTCTTCCATTTTTCGGTTTTCGTCATTTTTATGAACCATATCCCATGTATGTATCGCGTGCCAGCCTTTTTATTATCATGCAAAAGTTGAAGGTTGGTTTAACCATTTTTTTATAAAAAAAAAAACGAGTAGAAAAGACACAGATGGTGAAAGTAAAAGTAAAAGTAAAATGTCTGAAACACAGTAGATGGATACAGAGATTAAAATAGCAAGTACGTGAAAGGGTTTGGAAGTTAAGAGTAAGACACCTCTTTTGCGCAGATCGAGAATTCATGACCACATCCTCTCCCATGCTCTTATCTTCTTCTACTACCAGCCCCAACAAAAATTAATGTTCTTGTTTTATGTATTCTCCTTCATCCTTATTATTCACCTATTTTATTTTATTAATTAACATATATAGCAGTATCTATATTTTTACTTTTGATTTAAATTCAACTTCTTCTAATCCTCGGTGAAATTGCTTCTGTTTTATCACTTTTCCCTCCCTGCTCCTGTAGATCATCTCCCGTTTAATCTCCTGCATAACATAAGCTATTTCCAAACATCTAACTTGACAATTTACTGATCGTGGAGAGGAACATGGAATTTGAGGATGAAGATCAGGAGCACGAGGAGGCAGAAGAAGACATGGGGATTCCGGTGCCCCCGCCGAGTTACGACTCGGGTCGGTCCAAAACAGGTCCTCCCTTCGGAACCGAGGGAGGTGCATCCGGTCTGACTGGGGGCAGGAAAGGCGGGACAACGGGAACAGTCAAGTACAGGGAATGTCAAAAGAATCACGCCGTCAGCATCGGCGGCCACGCCGTTGATGGTTGCGGTGAGTTTCTAGCGGCCGGGGAGGAAGGCACGCTCGACGCACTCAAATGCGCCGCGTGCAACTGTCACCGCAACTTTCACCGCAAGGAGATCGAGGGAGAAATTAGTTCATTTCACCTGCCGCAGCCGCAACACCAACAATATCCCCATCAATTTCCCCCTTATTACCGTGGGCCGCCGCCTCCAGGCGCAGGATACCTCCACCACCATTTGACAAATCCCGCGATGGCACATCACCGGCCTTTGGCTCTACCAGCCGCGGCATCCGGCGGGGGAATAAGTAGAGAAGAGGAAGACATGTCCAATCCGAGCAGCAGCGGAGGTGGGGGTTTCGGTGGTGGAGGGAGCGGTACCGAAAGGAGGAAACGGTATAGAACGAAGTTCACGCAGGAGCAGAAGGAGAAGATGCTGGCATTTTCGGAAAAGGTGGGGTGGAGAATCCAGAAGCATGACGAAGCAGCGGTGGAGGAATTCTGTGCGGAGACGGGTGTCAAGAGACAAGTACTCAAGGTTTGGATGCATAATAACAAAAACACTCTTGGTAAGAAACCCTAATTTCAATTATTTCTTTCCATTTTTAAGTCCACAGGAGATGAGTGAGATAGGGTGAGTGAAGAAAAATATTTGTACCCTGAAATTTAATTAATGCTAGCTAGGGTTCTTGCTCATTATTTCTGTTTTGCCCAAGTATTGAAATTAGTTTCTATGACATTTGGTTAGTTATGTTTCTTGCTTCTTGGGTCTTTGTTGGGTGGATTCTGATGGTGATTTCCAAGTCGATATCTGGGCACCACAACCTTGAGTTGAGCTAGCTATTTGCAGCTGCAAGCATCATAAAGTCAGTCCATGTGGTTCAGAATCACCGGAACTGTAAATTAATTGGGAATTTTCAGTGAAGGGTGACAAAAGAAGAGGAAGTAGGAAGTTATGGAAAATTTTGAAGATAGAGGTGATTTCATGTGATAATAAATGTCGGCAGATGAATCCACAGGAATTCAACGTGCACAGCATGCAAAGTGCAAAGCTGTTTAATTTTGGGTTTGTGTTTATTCACATCTGTCATCTTTTCCTGCATTTCCTCCTGGCCTTCGCACCGCTTCAGTTTCCCCCTTAATTTCTCACTCATATTAAACTCGCAACCTTCTTCTCTGTATTAATCTTAGACTAGCTAGATGCTTTCCACTTACGTAACTGCAAAATCACTAACTGCATTATCTGCTAAGCGGTTCACGAATTAGATCCAAGAAAACACATTTTGTGAATTTCATTCCTCTAAAATACTCACAAAAGAAAAAAAAAAGGTTGAGAGAAAAAGAGACAAGTATGTCCTTCTCCTTTTGTGATGATCTCCTCAACTTTTATACTGTAGAATTCTGAAAGAATATCGGAGGATCCAAATCTCACATGTTGTGCATGAGATCGAGCCATTCCCACACGTCGCACCAATTGATGTTCATTTTTGACATTATTTTTCTAGTACATCGGTGGAGGAGACTTACCACGTCTTCCATTAATTGTTCTATATATTCTATGGACTAGCTTTCAGTAAACTTCTTCCTTAACTTCCTGTTGGGTCGCTGTTACTTTCTGGGGTGGAAAAAGAAATTGAAAGCTCTTGAATTTGAGCTTTTCTAATCAAACATTATTTGTTTGGATGCATGGTGGGAGAAACAAGAAAGGGATAAACTAGAAAAACAAAATTAAGAAGCGGATATTCATAATATTCCCCAGCAGATTCGTACAATGTTAACGTGCAGTCGCATCATAGATCACAGCAGCTTGCAGACATTTTCTTCTTCTTTTACAATATAATTGTGTTTCAAGAGTTCAATTGCAATATCTTTATCTGAAAAAATGAATATTGACCCCACCGATCGAACTGGAAAAGGTATCCTTAATTTCCTTAGTTCCCAGCTTTCTGGTTTAAATTCTTTAATAATATATATGCATCAATCCTCAAGACGATTCAGTATTGAGTTGCTTGGGATTAGCTACGTAGCTAATAGTTTCTTCATCTTTTACAAGTTTCTGTGTTTGTCAACTCAATCTTAATCCAATTTAGTAAGTATATAGTATATTGTAATTGATCGAATCGACGCTGATGAGCATAATATTAAGATGTTTAGTTTACTAGCTTTGATGCTTGTGCGCACACACATATATATATATCGCATTGTAGTATAAGCATGCATGCATGGTGCTTTATTTAATTTTGAAAGAACGATATCCATCAAATCATGTAGTTTTCATGGGCTAATAATTGATATGGAGTTTGCTTTCTTTTTAAAAGTGCGACCGATTCTGTGCGGCTCACCCTTACAAATATATATATATATATATTTTGGTGAACGAGTTGTTATTATAAAGCATTGTCAACGACTTGATCAAAATTAAGGAAGGTAGTTATATTCTTAAAATTAAAAAAAAACTAAACATTTTTTTTACCTCTTTTTATTATAATAATACAATTTTTATTAAATAAGATTTTCAATCATTATTAAGTAGGGAAGCATAAAACTAATTAAAACAAGGCTCATAATATTGCTATTAACCAATCATACAAAAACTCCAATAGCAATTTATGAAATCCAGAAATAAATAATTAGGGGCAAAACATGAATAATATTACTAAATATTACAATGTATCTTATAAAAAAGACAAAAAAAAAAAAAGTTTCTCAAAGTTGCTTTATAAAAAGTATTGGAGGAAGTATATATTTTGTAAATTTCCTAAGTTGGGTAAACAAAATGGGAGGATGTGAAGCTATTCCATTACGTAGACATAGGAAATTATTGTCCGTTTTCATGTGGGATAAAAAGAAGATATTTTAACAATTGAGCATTTAGCTCAATTGGTAAGAGTGTTATATCAGTTTAATCAAATATCTTAAGGTAGAAATTTGGGAATATAACTGATTTAAATACGTGGTGGTAAAGGTTGTCACCTAAAAGAGTCCTATTTGGATCGATTTTTGGTAGTCTAGAAATCTTCCAGTTGACGTGCATAAGTCCAAGATATCATGTGCACATTAAAAAAATATATTATGTGGGAGTGGATATCGTGAGCTGTTTTCTGGGCAACAAGATCATGGTCAAGTCAGTGAAGACCCTTGAATTGAGCTACTTGTTATGCAGACTGGAGGCAGAGGGCGGGGTGGCGGATTTCATGAAATGGGCCTACCCTTAGATTTCATTTCATCTGATAAAAATGCCAGTGCCAGTTGTAGTTGGGCCAATCATGTCAGCCCCATTATTCAATGGGTCATGGCCCACCCCTTCCACCTAGGCGTTTCATCCAGCTCCGCCGCACCCACCACCAGACTATTAAAATAAAAAGGGAGAGTCAACTGAACTGAATAAATGAAGCTTGGTACTTGGTAGACGATTATTCTTTTAGTTTTTATCCTATGTACATACAGGTTATGGTTAAAATGTTCAGATTAGAATAAATTGTGATACGAGATTTTAATTCCATTAAATTTAATGAAATTTCTCTTTTGAAACCCCTGAGGCCTTGAGGTCTACAGGCGGCCTTCCTTCATACGCATTACATTTTTAATGCTAAAGGATGCACCATTCTGCATTTCAGTCCTGATTCGGATTCTTATGTTGGTTTACATGAAAACAAAATTAAGATGAGCGTCATGAGCTGCGTGTTATGAATTGAGCATCTCCAATATATCATTTTTAAATTATGGCCGAAATGAACTTTACTGTATAACTCAAATACCCTTTACAGAAAGTATATGTAAAACCAAGTGCACAGACTCAGGACAGGTTTGAAATTTTACATGGATTTTCATAGTGAATAGTAGGACTCCCTCTAATTTCTTATGAAATGATTTTATGGATTTTGATTTTCATATAAATAGGAGAGAGTGTGTTATTCATGCCTACCAAACAAATTTAAGTTAATTCCATTGTCCATTTCCCTTCAATTTAAAGAATGGAACCCTACTATAAATATGGAAATAGCCAGGGGCGCAGAGGATTCGAATGTTCCTTTGGTTTGCAATAAAAAACAGACTTCTTACTGATGTTGAGGGAGCAAGGAAACACCTGAGGCATGATACTACTTGTAGCTTGTGCAGTGCTAAGATTGAGGATGAGGATCATGTCCTTAGACAATGCCCTGTCGCTCGAGCTTGCTGGAACAGAGTCATCCCGCCACAGCATCGGAACCACTTCTTCCAGTTGCCTTTTGAGGAATGGCTCGTTATTAATATCTGCCCAAGAAGATGAGGCATCAGAGGGAGACTTACTTTTGGTATACTTTACTGGAAACTCTGACGTTTTAGGAATGAAAGGATATTCTCTGATGATATCCATACCATAGAGGGAATTATCCATGCCGTATATACTTGTGTTAATCATTCTGAGAGCCAAAGGGATCCTTGATGGTTTTGATATTGGTCCCCTTGCTTAATTGGCTAATCTTTTGTACCTGTTGTATTTTTTGATTCATCAATGGAATTCCCTCTTCACTCAAAAAAAAAAAAAAAAAAAGAACGGAACCCTATTATAAATGTGACCTAACGGGAGATCATTTGTATTATTGATCACATATAAACCGTACGATTTTCTATATAGTTTTAGAAATAGAATTAGATTTTTCATGGCTAGCATCACTATCAGGCAAGAAGAAGACAGTTGTACGCCATTTTTTTCACCTTTTTTCACCCTCCCCCGTCCTATCACTATTGATGCATTATAAACAACTAATTAGCCTCTGACAAATAATGATGCGACCAAAAATTTAATACAAATTAAAATAAATTTCGTGCATTTACAATTTTGCACAGAGCTTGAAGATTACAGGTAACTTCATAAAATTCAATTTTCTACCATAGATTCCGGTACTAGGCTTTGGTTCAAATCCCAAGCATTAACAAAACCTGTGCGGACTATCCACTCTTCATGGTCGGCTGGCCCGTTGTTGCCCCTTGTGGTTTTTAAAACCGACGTCTCTCTTTCATCCATAAAACAATAACGCCACTATTTGCAGAAAAAGAAGACGGCATCTCAAACATAAACGGTCAAGGATAATCGCACTACGCCAATATGATATTCGTCCAACTAACAATAAACAAATTGATTTATAGTATCAAATAACAGTTTTTGAATTCACATACAAACTGCATCATATTGAGCAATGGTAATTTTTTTATCAACTTGTGGACCACAAACACTACCAAACAAGAATAATTCTAGTGACAAACCCAATAATCAGCACAAAAAACACTGACACAGCTGACTTAAGAAGAGAACATCCAAGGGCTTGCAATATCAACAGCGACTCTTTTGTGAAAATTCTTGGGGGGCAACTGCAGTATCCATTAACTATGACTCTCCAATAACATATACTACAAGCATCTCCAGACCAGACCAAGGACTACCATACAGTCGAAATGAAAAATCCATCGTTTAACCCAATGATATTTCATCAAACATCAACCAAGTGTTGTGCGCCATGATGATACATGGTGACGCCTTTGTATAACGCTGCACATCAGTGAGGTTGTAATGCTGCTTGTATACTTTTAACAGCATTGTCATATTGCAAAAAGCCCATAAACCAAAACTCATGGTTGTCAACAGAGATTATCTGAATATATTTCTCCGATGGTTTGCTTCTACTTGTTGATGGATTCACTGCTCTCAGCTGATGCAGTGGAATAACCACCTATGCATGCGTGTAGATAATTGAACAAGGATTAGCAAAAGAGCCGTATAAGATCTAAACTTCATAATTAATAAATAGAACAGAGATAAATATGAAACAAAAAAACTGAGTTAGCAAATATGAGCAAGGGCAACCTAAACTAGTATTGGTCCAACTAAGAAATTGAAAAGAAAACCATAATTTACCTCCGCCAAGTAGTCTATTTTAAGATCAATTTGTATTACCACCCAATGAAATACACAGACTAAGCTACATAAGAGTGAGAAACTAATCAAGTAGCTTCCTGACTAACAAAGCTCTTAGGAGAAATAAAAAATTCTACATCATGAATAAAAGTCCATAGAAGGAGAACGCTAACAACAAAAAATTACCATCACAAACAAATATTTAATACTTATTACTCGATTCAAACTTGTAAGTTTTACAAGGATTTATATTAGCAAATTCCTTCCTTTTTTCTTTATAACTATCAGAATTTGAAAAACTAACAATAATAATGAGTTAAAGAGGAAATCTTTAACCCCTCCTCAATACTTCTATCACAACACAACCACTCACCCAAAGAAGTTTGGATAATCATGTATCAAGGACACAACATTAGTCTTGATTTTAAATTTAAAGTAGCATTGGTTAACATGTATGACCACTTTTGCACTTAGAAATAATCTTACTCATAAGGAATCCCCGGTGGCCGAAATTTGGCAACTAATCTATCTAAGTGGTAAATCGAATATGCTACTTTAGTGGCATTGTTATCTAAAACGTCATACACAATACTACATTTGAATGACCTCCCCCCCCCCCCCCCCAACCAAAAAAAAAATCAATTTCAATTATATATATAAGTATATATATATCATTAGCAAATAATCTTGGCAAGTGAAGCCATTTATAAACAATGAATCAGATAAATCTGTTAAATTTGGGAAATGTGAGATAGAATATTTTTTTTATTAGAGGATAATACCACGCAAGATATGTACCTTATAATAGCTCCATTGATTCTCCTCACCCACTTTGTAAGATAGTGGATTGTCACTGCAAAATGCCAGCTTCGCTGTTGAAAGATATAAAACTCCCATTACAGGTCCAGCTGAAGTGGACAGGTAGCAAGCAAATGTTTTTAAAAGTTGCTCCTCTGGAACTGTCTCAAAAGTTTGTCTAAATATCTTTTCATAGCCACCTTCTGCAAGAACTTTGGTTCCCTGAGCAATCCTTCCCACAGCAGCATCAGCAAAACTAGGACCAGTTTTCACTGTCGCACAGATGATCATCCGGTTACATGGCAGAAAACAATTTAGGCACAAAAAAACTATCAATCTAAGAAGCACCAACACTAAAAAGGAGACATGATATATGATAAGGTACTGTAACATTACAAGGTACATAATGTTGAAACTTGAGATACAATTTGATGTGTTGTATCATGTCTAATAGCAACTAATTGTCAGCAAATGAATAAAAGTACTTTTCAATACAAAGCAAATGTATGAGCGCAGAAGAACATTGAAGAGCGAGTCTACTAATAGCCATATTCAAAGAGGACGACAATAAAAACTCTAGCAGACATTCGTTTCAAAGCCAATGTACACATCCAAATTCTATGATCTCAGTCTCTATTCACTTAGACACTATTTTTGAGAAACGTGGGGTCAAGTAAACACTATAGAGTACATCTTAGAAGTTACATTCTTAGCACAATACTTAGATTAAAGAGTGCTAAAATATAATATACAAGTTTCTTTGGTACTAAAGTGACGTCCATAGTACAGTAGAGGAAAGTATAAAATGATTAATGGTCAATAAGTATATTAAGAGCCCGTTTGGTTCATCTGCAGAGGAGTCAAGAGATGTAATGGAAAAAAATATAATAAAATGGGATATAAATGAAATATATGTGAGTTTGTTTGGCATGATGCTAGGATATATAAAAAATAAATTATTTTTTATATTTAAATAAATATAAATAAATAGTAAAGTATTAAAATGTTCTTAGCTCATCTCCACAAGGGTAATATTGTCTTTTTCTCCCATTTACACCATATAATCTCAAATAGCTTCTGGATAGGTTTATCTTTTAGAGATGTATTTGGATTTCCAGGTATAATCCTATAATCATGTAATTGGGTGAACCAAACGCAGCTATTAATGTAATATAATCCATCATATTACGCCAATGAATTTGAACCAAACGGGCTGTAAAAGAATTCCCAAGAACTGAAATCAACGCCACAAGATTCAAAACATAGTAGGCATAACACATACAGTGCTGCCACATATTCCCAGCAAGATCCTCGGCCTTCTTAGTAGCCTCTGCCGCTTTCTTTCCAAATTTCCCCAGAACATCTTTCACCGAGTCTAAAGTATCTGCACAAACAAGAACTTTCAGCCATTCTCGCAACTAAAATTTGACTTGCCAATCATCGAAGATAGCAGTGTAAAACAGGGATTCAAATTCTCACTTTTGACAGACGATGAGGGCGCCGGCGCCGGCGCAGGAGTCACGTAGGGATTAGATTCCTTGGGCATCGTAGTGGCGGCATCTCCGGAAATAGGGGCGCGGACTTCGGGGGCGGTAGCAGCGTTGAGTGGTTGTTGGGAGACGGAAACGGAAGTCCAATTTTCCTGCGGTGGAGCAACATCATTAGGATCGAGCTTTGGATATGGAGCGTAATCGGAGGACTGAGAATCTTTGGATTGAGGGAGATTGGGTTCTGAAGGCTTGTTGGAGTGGGTTTGATCAGCACTCATATTTTCCGCCAGAGGTTTTCTCTGCTTCGGATCGGAAGTTCCTGGATCTTACCCTATATCAGCTCCGCGGGAAGATGATGCTGACGCAAGCCTCGAAAACTATTCTAGACTTAACAACGCAAAGAATATACAGGAGATAAATTTTAATATTGCATTCGTGGAGGAATTCAGAAAACGGGGGACTTCAATTCAAAACCTCGATATCGCCACCAATGTGTTTCTGGTCATAATACGAGCGAATGATTGGGCTTCCCTAATACATACGATTCATGAAATTGGGCTTAACAGAAAATTTGATTAGTTGGGCCCAAAGAATATACTCTCTCTCTCTCGATAGCCCTTTAAGACCCGCTTGACATCTGGATTACAGTTTAGTTTTTGTAAAATCCAATTTAGGGTCAGTGAAAAATAGCCTAATGGCCTGTTTGGTTTCCTAGAACCTGGTTTCCAACGGAAACCAAACAAGCCAACACGTCCAAATTGGAAACTCCAAATTTGTGACAAATTATCATAAAGGATGCCATTTGCTGCATGATTGGCGAAGGTGGACGACCTGAAGATTGGTTTTTATTAATTACTAGTATTGTGACATGAATTTTCCTTTGAGAAGCGGATTCAGAAAGTTGAAAGCGCTGGAGATTTTGAAAGGTGGCGTTTTCTAAATTTGCATCATATCATTAGGAACATCAGTACTGAGTAATGACACTGTGAGAAACCTAATTTGTTTAGTTTGACTCAAATAAATAAGTAGTTTAATCTAACGGCGGTGAGAGATCTCCATCTCTCCCTATCTCTCAATATTGAGCCCCTAACTGTTGAATTTGTTAATTTGATTTTGATAGCATTTGTGATCGTGGGATGGTCGTCATCGTAACACAGTAGGATCCTCACTCTTTATTATCAGCAAATTAAAGCATAATAGTTCCAAGTATGCTTTGTTGACCTATCCGTATCAATTTTCAGCATTAACTAATCATCATCATCATCCAGGCAATATATATGATAATCTTTTTTTAAAAAAAATTCCTCAAAATGTTCATAGCTAACTAAAAATTTCTAGCATGCACTATATATCCAAGCTCAGCCTTTTTTTTTTTTTGCTACTGACCGACAACATTACCTAAAAACCTTTGTACTTCAACCTGCAATGAAGTCAAGGTAAATTACTTTCGGAACAAGAAAACCAACCTTTGCAACAAAATTGGAAACTCTAAAGGATAAAAAGGAAATAATATTTAGGAGAAATTACATTTTGAAACTAAAATAATAAACTTATTATAAAATAGGATATCTTACTACTCATTTTTCTAATTTTACTATTTAATATTTTGAATTTTAACATTTTTTATCAGTTAAAAATTCTTCTTTATACTTAATTCACTCTACTAGTAATTAACTGTGATTCCCTCCAACCTTGAAAATTTTAAATTATTTAGAAGGTTTTATCTTGTGAAAATTGAAATAACTCAAATATCCTTCTTTTTCATTTACATCTCAAGTACTTAATAATATTTCAAATTCATTATTAGTTGTGACCAAGCAGTTAATTTTGTGCATTATCTTGGGAAACAAATGCACTTAAAGTATATAAACTAAATTAATTGATACTGAGAAAGAAATCACCTCCTATGTCCCAATCAAAATGAACTCTTAAGATTCACCCCAAAAAAGAAAAAAGATAAAAAACTTTCAAGAGATGACATACTAATCGGATATAGAACTTATCTTTTGTAAAGTGTCTCATGGTGTGCGGGCCAAAATGAGTGTGCCGAGATTACAAGTCCGAGGTGGATAGACGCCCCTTTGAAGCCTCGCTTTCCAGGCTCATATACACCGAGCTATAATTCGGAGGCCGAGCTTAAGCGCAACGAACCGAGTAATACATCGGTTATCGAACGATAAGGCCGAGTAATCGTATGGCCAAATGATCGTCCGACTGAACAACATCTCAACCATATACGAGTTTTTCCACGAAAACTGTTTTACCTCAAAAACACCCGGCTAGGAGTAACAGTTATGAGATCATAGCAGTTATAGAATCATAACTGTAAGACGAAAAATCAGGGATCATGCAAAAAGAGCGCGATACTCCATGATGATCATTTATAAAATATCCCGATAAATTAGGGATTACAGGGAGAAGATGGTTAAACCTTAACGGTCAGAGGCAGGTCAATAAAAGGGAGAAAAAGATAAGCAAAAGGGGACGAGAGCACCGCACACAGAAAAAAGGAATAGTCTCTCGGTCTTTTGACGAAACATTTTGGCGCCCACCGTGGGGCCGAGAAAAACTATCCTACCACCACCAAGAATCATGGTGCGAATCAGGAGTAGTGCGGGTGCAGGAGAACGACGCTTCGAAGACAGGCCTTCTTTGGAGGAACACCCTGTCATTCGGGCAATGCGTGAGGAGATGGAGGTATTAAGAAAGGAAAATGAGGAGATGCGTGAAAGGAATAGGCAGTTGGAGCAGGAACACTATCATGAAGGTACTTCTCCTCCTCGAGGAGGGGAATGGGGGAATACCAATAGGGATACTCAGCGGTCACATCAGGAGGGAAATCGACGGGAGGAAACACACCATTCAGAGACAAACATTGACAATTTGCTAGGGGATAAGCAGGCCGTTCAGAGACATCCGTTCGTTGATGGCATCATGGAGACGTCATTGCCAAAAGGATAGAAGGGCTTAAACCTAGAAAGATATGACGGTACTTCCGATCCTGATGAGCATGTGGATGCGTATGTCACGCAGGTGAATCTGTTCACAAATGAGGATGCAGTTTTGTGTAGGGTCTTCCCTACGTCCTTGAAATGAGCAGCTCTGAGTTGGTATACCCGGCTCCCATCACGATCTATCGATTGCTTTGAAACCTTAGTCAATAATTCAGCGCACAGTACGCTACCAGCCGACCTCACCAGCTTACCTCGGCTGCGTTGGTAAACTTGCGACAGGAGAAAGATGAGTCCCTAAGGAGTTTCATGGAGCGCTTCTCATCAGTCTCGGTAAAGATCCAGGATCTAAACCCTGAAGTAGCAATGCATACGATGCTGATGGCTCTCAAGCCGGGGCCGTTTTCCGACCACCTATGTCGAAAACCACCTTCCGATATGGATGAGTTTAGAAATCGTGCGGCCGGATATATACAAATGGAGGAGGTGTCGAAGTTTAGAAATAGGGTTAGGACTGATCTGGACAAGCAAACAGAATTAAACAACCGTGGGAGCCTAAGGCCGATGTTAGAGAAGGGGAAGTTTAAAAGAGAAGGTACTAGCCGGGGGCCGAAGTATGACTTCTACATTCCACTAAATACCAACCGAGCTCGAATTCTGGAAGAAGCTTGCAATACCGAATTAATATGGCTCCCAGCTCCTGGACACACCCCGGAGACGGCGGATCAATCAAAGCATTGCAGGTACCATCGCAATTATGGTCACACCACGGAGGAGTGCTAGACATTACGGGACAAGATTGAGGAACTAATCCAGGCCGGGCATTTCGGCAACTTTGTACAGAGGGGTCACGGTAATCGTTCCTCCTATAATGGGCGAGGCCGCGGTAGAGGTCAGACCCGAACTCAGGAAGAACCTCGGCAACCGATCAAGGAAAGAAGACAGCCAGACGACACTCAAAACATGGAAGAAAACAGAATAAGAGGGGTAATCAACACTATAGCTGGTGGGTTTGCGGAAGGAGGGGCAACCAGTTCGGCCAGGAGAAGACACCTAAGGGCCATTCGGACAGTAAATGCAACGATGCACCGAGCGCCCTGAAGTTCTTGTTCCATAACCTTCTCGGATAAGGATTTCAAAGGAGTCGATCCTAATCAAGACGACCCCATGGTGATTTCAGTGGAAGTGACCAATTACGTTGTTAGAAAGACACTGATAGATTAAGGAAGCTCGGCGGATATCTTGTATTATACCACCTTTCAGAAGCTCGGGATACCCGAGGAGACGATTAAGCCTTATCGTGATCCGTTGGTTGGCTTTGCAGGAGAACATGTCCATACCCGAGGATATGTGGAGCTGTTGACCACCTTCCGGGGAGATCTCGGGTCATAAACTATTATGATCAGGTACCTTATCATTGATGCAATAACTTCTTATAATATCTTGATAGGTCGACCTGCGTTAAATGAGTTAAGTGCCGTGGTTTCCACTCTGCACCTCACGATGAAGTTTCCCTCGGTGTCCGGGGACGTAGTTGCAATAAAGGCTGATCAAAAGGTTGCAAGACAATGCTATGTAGATAGTCTAAAAGTCGCCAGGGGAAGGGTAGTTGGCAATGGTGGGAATACAAGGAAGGATACAACATCAGTAAGCTTGGTGGAGCTTGATCCTCGACTTGATGTGCAGGATCAAAGGCCAAGGCCTATTGAAGAATTACAAAAATTTCAGCTCGCTTGTGAAGATCGGTGCACTAATCTTGGAAGTCAACTCAGAGGAGAAACAAAGGAGCAGATAACAAGGATGCTCAAGGACAATGCTGATTTGTTTTCATGGACTTCTTCAGACATGCCGGGAATTGATCCAAATTTTTTATGCCACACACTGGCAGTATACCCTGAAGCTAAGCCGATAGCGCAAAGGAAGAGGCGGGTAGGCGAGGAAAGGCGGAAGGCAATGAGGGAAGAAACGGTAAAGCTGATTGATGCTGGGTTCATCCGAGAAATTGAATATACAACATGGTTGGCCAATATGGTGCTCGTTAAAAAGGCTAATGGAATGTGGAGAATGTGCACGGATTACACTGACCTAAACAAGTCATGCCTGAAAGATACATACCCCCTCCCCAGCATAGATCGGCTTGTAGATGGAGTATCAGGCTGTGGCCTACTCAGCTTTCTGGATGCCTACTCCTGGTATAATCAGATAAGGATGTACCCCCCTGATAAGGATAAAACCGCGTTCATGACTGAGAACGCTAATTATTGCTATCAGGTGATGCCGTTCGGATTAAAGAATGCTGGGGCTACCTACCAACGGTTGATGGATAAAATATTTCAAGAACAGATCGGGAGAAACCTGGAAGTATATGTTGATGACATGGTAGTGAAGTCCGAAGATCCCTCCAAGCATGCTGCCGACCTTGGCAAGGTGTTCGGAAGAATACGGAAGTACAACATGAGGTTAAATCCTAAGAAGTGCATATTCGGAGTCAACGGGGGGAAATTCTTAGGATTCATGTTAACACATCGGGGAATTGAAGCCAATCCCGATAAATGCCGAGCTATTATTGACATGAGAAGCCCCCAAATCATAAAAGAAGTGCAGAAACTGACAGGGCGATTAGCATCACTATCCCGCTTCATACTGAGGTTAGCAGAGAAAGCTAGGCCGTTCTTTAAGTTACTTAAGAAGGCTGAGTGGTATGAGTGGAGTGAGGAATGTGAGCAAGCGTTTCAAAGTTTCAAAGGCTTCTTTTCGGCACCTCCGATCCTTAATCGGCCGGTTCCTGACAAAGAGTTGCTGCTGTATATGTCAGTGACCGAGCATGCGATTAGCTCGGTGATTGTGCAAGAAATAGGCAGGCAGCAAATACCGGTATACTTCATCAGCCGAGTATTGCACAACGCATAATCGAGGTATCAGACTATTGAAAAGTTAGCTCTAGTTTTGGTCATATCGGTGAGAAGGTTGCAACCTTATTTCCAAAGTCACGAGGTTGTTGTAAAGACTGATCACCCCGTAAAGCAGGTCTTAAGGAAACCTGAGTTAGCAGGCCGAATGATCTCGTGGTTAGTTGAGTTGTCAGAGTTCGGCATAAGATATGAGTCGAGAGGGCCAATCAAGGCGCAATGTCTATCTGATTTTGTCGCCGAACTTACCCCACCTGAAAATTCCAAAGATGGGGACCAATAGATACTCTATGTGGATGGCTCGTCCAATACCAAGGGGAGTGGAGCAGGAATCATTTTGGAAGGCCCCGGAGGGATAACTTTAGAGCAGTCTCTTAAGATCGACTTCCCAGTCACGAATAACAAGGCCGAGTATGAAGCTCTCATTGCTGGGTTAAATTTAGCTAGAGAGGTGGGAGCGAGCCAAGTTAGGTGTCAGAGTGATTCACAGCTGGTTTCTGAACAAGTCTCGGGAGCTTACCAGGCCAAAGACCTACAGTTGGCAAAGTACTTGAACAAGGTGAAACACTTGGTTGAATGCTTTGATGAATTCGCGATTGAGCACATTCCAAGAGAAGAGAACTCCCGAGCTGATTTGCTATCCAGATTGGCTAATGTCAAAAGGCTCGGGCAGCATGAGACGATCATCAGGGAGACAATATATCAGCCCAGTGTTGATCTTGAGAAGGTTATGGTCGGAAGTAGCCCGGACCAGGACTGGATGACCCCTATTTGGAACTATCTGGCTGAAGGGATTTTACCCAACGACCAGAACGAAGCAAAGAGACTGAAGATGAAGTCCTCCCATTACATAATAATGGGAAAAGACTTATATAGGCGAGGATTCTCAACCCTCCTCTTAAAATGCCTCACTCCTAAACAGGCGAAATATGTTATGAGCGAAATCCATGAAGGAGTGTGTGGGATGCATACTGGTAGAAGATCTATGGTAGCGAGAGTAATTCAGGCCGGCTATTATTGGCCCACTATGCGAGCTAATTGCACCGAGTATAGTAAGAAGTGTAATGAGTGCCAAAGGTTTGGCAATCTACGCCATGCACCGCCGGAAGAATTGCACACACTGATGTCTCCGTGGCCATTCATGGTGTGAAGAATGGATATTCTCGGACCTTTCCCGATGGGTAAAGGGCAGGTCAAGTTCTTACTAGTTGGCATAGACTACTTCACTAAATGGATTGAGGCGGAATCGTTAGCTAAGATCACGGCACAACAAGTACAGAAATTCGTATGGAGGAATATTGTCTGTCGGTATGGGATTCCTCACTCGGTGGTTACTGATAATGGGAGGCAGTTTGTTGATGGAAACCTAAAGCAATTCTATGAACAGCTCGGTATCAAGCATCGAGTGTCTTCGGTCGAGCATCCTTAAACAAATGGGTAGGCAGAAGCAGTGAACAAGGTTATCCTCGGAGAACTCAAGAAGAGATTGGGAAGAGCGAAGGGGGCCTGGGCCGAGGAATTACCAAGCATCCTCTGGGCCTATCGTTGCACGCCTCAGTCAAGCACCAAGGAAACCCCTTTTAGGTTGACTTTTGGAGCTGACGCAATGATCCCTGTGGAAGTGGGAGAGCCGTTCTTTAGGCGAATACTCCCCAATTAACATATAAACCAGGAAAACATGGAAGTCGAACTAGATCTATCCGAGGAGATCAGGGAAAATGCACGTATACAAGAAGAAGCTTGTAAACAAAGAGTGGCTCGGCGTTATAATTCTCGGCTTAAGCCGAGGAGTTTTGTTGGCAGAGATCTCGTTTGGAGAAAGCAGAGCGAGGCAAGGAAGAACATCGGCGAGGGAAAACTAGCTGCAAATTGGGAAGGGCCTTACCGAGTTACTGAAGCATTGGGCAATGGAGCATATAGATTAGAAAAGCTGTCAGGATAAGCAATCCCTAGAACATTGAATGCCTCTCACCTCAAAAATTATTTCAGTTAGTTGATGTATACAAAGGGGGCGATGTACTCTTTTTCCTAACTTGGTCTTTTATCCCAAATAATATGCGAAAAAGGGTTTTGGCCGAGAAGGTTTTAACGAGGCACGCCTACCTACTTCAATAGAAGAAATTCTTTGTCATGATTACATTCATTAACCTTGGTCAAGTGTGAACCGAGAGAAACAGAATTAAATCTCGGTCATGTATGAACCGGGGAGGCAGATAAAATTTGGTCAAGTATGAACCGAGGTGTTAAGTTAAAATTCGGTCAAGTATGAACAGAGCACTCGAATTAAACTTGGTCAAGTTTGAACCAAAAATTTGTTAAAAACTCGGTCAAGTATGAATCGAGGAATTGAAACTCGGTCAAGTATGAACTGAAAGGCTGAATTAAATCTTAGTCGAGATCGAACTGAGAGATTATGTTAAACTTAGTCCAAAAGATTGAACGCAGTCAGGTCATTAGGAATCGAGAAGTAAAGTAAGACTGTTATCATTGACTAAAAATAAGTCTGAACAATACGTTAAAGTAAAGAAAAGAAATAGACAATCAAGGAGGTGAACAGGCCGCAGCAGTAGGAATATTTCCCTTTTTAGTGTCCTACAATTCCTCCTCATCCACAAGCGTACCATGTTTGACGTCTTTATTTACATCAAATGCCGAGAGCTCAATTTTCGGCAGGAAGAGATGCACCTGACGAAGTGCTTTATGGAAGCCCTCTACGTGCTCTTTCATTATCTGTTGCACGACTTCCTGAACGTCAGCCTCAAGCTCGGCCTGCTTCTTCCTCGCATGTTCCAAATTCTTCTGCAAGTTAGCAGCGAGGGCCGAAGATTCGGCTTCAGCGTTCCTTGCCCAAGCAATCTCAGTCGTCAGGGCATCCCACTCCTTTTTGACTGCTTGCACCTTCATCTCGGCATCAGCGAGGGATCCTTTCAGCTCCTCCACTTGCAGAAGGAGAGCTGCTTGAGACTTTGAAGCATCGGCGAGCTCCGAGGAAGCTTTGTCCTTCGCATTGGTTGCTTCCAGAAGCTCGGCCTTAACAGCTTTTAGACTACGGTCGCTCTCCTCAAATTCCTCCCCACAGAGCAAGGCCATGGTCGCGGCACGCTGGCACATAGCCGACATGGATTCCAAAATAGCCTTGGGACCAAATCGCTGCAAAATTTCCTTGTACCCGACTTCCTAGATGCCAGTCCCCAAAAACTTGGCAATGTTTGGATCAATGCCCGAAGGCGAGCGTCTAACGGGAGACGGTAGGGGAGATCGGCGAACCGAAGATACAAGCTCCTCGTCGGCGGTTGGAAGTCGAGCACGTTTGCTCGGGGGGCTTCGTGAAGAAGAGTGAATCTCAACAACCTTAGTTGTCGCCACTACCTCGGCACGCCCTCTCTCCTCTTTATCAGGGTGAGCCCGTAGATTCTCAGCAATAGGTCCTGCTGATGGAGCCTTGTTCTTTATTGAACGCTAGTTGAACTTCCCCATCACCACTGCAAAATGAAAAATGTATATTAAAAGCTGAAATAAGTATGACAGCAGAAGATAAAAGAAAATCGGCACTCACATTTAAAATCTTTATTGGGGGTTGAAGAGTAAGGGAGCCTAAGTATGATTTTGCAGTTCAGGGGGCGAGGTAATTTATTCAACTTGTCGACATCCGCCTTTTCAGATGCTGACATAGCCTCATAACACCAAGACTGGAATTTGATGGGAGTCCGAGTCCAGTATAGAGGAAACTTGGGTCGCCCCCCCTAATTGAAGAACATTTCCGAGTAACCCTCGGCTGGGCGCACCTTGAAGAAACTTCCTTTGAAGTCTTTGTATGACGAGGTATAAAGACCGATTATCCCCCTCCTATTCATACCACTAAGGGAGATCCAGCCGATCTTATCTCCAAATCGGATCTGGTAGTAGTAGAGGAATTTCGAAGCGGTCGGCGTCATGTTTAATTTTTTTACATAAAACCTCGAAAGCCTTTAGAAACGCCCAGCTATTGGGATGAAGCTGAGTTGAAGCGACGTTCAGTGCCTTTAAAACAGCGCACTCGAAGTCTGAGAAAGGAAGGCTAACTCCCAGTGACTCGAATAATGTCTTATACATATATGTAAAATGTGCTTGCACTGGCAACGCTGACAGGAAAACATGCTCATCTTCAGCACACGGCTCGGTAATCACAGCCTCCTCTGTTCGTGTGCTAGTCAGAGAGATCGACTTTCTCAGTTCCACAATTGATTCGACAGTACGAAATCTAGAGTGGTAGGATCCAACTTCTCCTTTCACCCAATAATATCCCGGAAGTCGAATGTCGGGAATTGGGTCTCTCTGAACTCTTGAGACAACTTTTCGTGCCTTTTGTACGGCTACCTGCACGGCAGTAGCCGAAGACGAAGCTTCCCTTTCAGCCGGAAGGTCGGCCAGACGAAAATTCAACTCCGTCCTAGGAAAGGAAGGGTTTGATGGCAAAGGTTCTTCCCCGATGCCCATAACCTCCCTCTCAACCAAGATTCGATGAGAGGACGACCCAGCCGATGCCTCAGATCCTTGGTTTGAACTCATGATGGTTGGGAAAGATATAGAATAGTGCGTAATAATTGAGAAAATGGGGAAAAACAAAAGAGGGCGCACCTGAGAAAATGACGAAAGGGGCAAGGAAAAGGAGGCCAAAGATGATGAAGAAAAGTAAATGCAGATTGAAGTAAAAGGATGAGCACCCAAGTCCTATACGTATATAGTGAAAACTCCTCCTCGAAACCAGAAAATTAATCATGACTTTAGGGAGCCAATCGTCACCATTGGGGGACGTGCTTCGGTTGACGAAAGGACGCAACATTAAATAACGCCGCGTGCAGCCGTACGCGTAGGTGCAGTACTATTTCAGAAACCGAAACGTCAAAGAGCCTCTGGGAAGGTTCTGGAAGCCCTAGGGGACTAGAACGATTCAAATTCAAAAAACCAGTCTTTAGTCAGTCACGTGATTCAGAGCCCTCTCGTCCAAATTGGACTCGAGGCTCAGGGGGCTAGTGTGCGGGCCAAAACGAGTGTGCCGAGATTACAAGTCCGAGGTGGATGGACACCTCTTTGAAGCCTCGCTTTTCGGGCTCATATACACCGAGCTATAATTTGGAGGCCGAGCTTAAGCGCAACGAACCGAGTAATACATCGGTTATCGAATGATAAGGCCGAGTAATCGTATGGCCAAATGATCGTCCGACTGAACAACATCTCGGCCATATACGGGTTTCTCCACGAAAACTGTTTTACCTCAAAAACACCCAGCTAGGAGTAACAGTTATGAGATCATAACAGTTATGGAATCATAACTGTAAGACGAAAAATCAGGGATCATGCAAAAAGAGCACGATACTCCATGATGATCATTTATGAAATATCTCGATAAATTAGGGATTACATGGAGAAGATGGTTAAACCTTAACGGTTAGAGGCAGGTCAATAAAAGGGAGAAAAAGATTAGCATAAGGGGACGAGAGCACCGCACACGGAAAAAAGGAATAGTCTCTCATTCTTTTGACGGAACACATGGCATTAGAAGTAAGCGTTTGTCATGTAAATTTTGACGGAAAGCAAAAACATTGTCCATTGATAATATATATATATATATAAAGCTTTTAACCCGCGTTTAGCTCCTTCATAATCCAGAATGTGTTTTTCCCCCTTAATTTACTCAACATCAATCTTTGAAAGGGAAAATTTTATACAATAAAAATTACAGAAATTAGAACAGTAATAAATATATAAAGAAAGAAAATGAAATCTTTTTCTGCACACTCAATCAAGTGAAAATCAAACACCTCAAAAGTCTTTTTGACTTTTTTATTTTAAGTCCTTTTTAATAATTACAATTTTAAAGATGTTTTAAAATAAATATTACTATTTGGCCAAAAAAATAATTACTCTCTTTCATTAATTCACTTTCAATTTTTATGAAATGTTTTTTTAAATAAAAAAATGTAAAATTGAGAAAAAATTTTGAATTATATTTTGTTTTGTTTTATTTTTTTTTTGAAAGACAGTATTCAAAAATAGAAATAAAAAAGGCCCTATCTTGCAATTGCAAAGGCCTCCCCGTTATACCACCGTCGGATAGAAAACGCAAAATTTTAACGGTGGATTTGCATTAGGACAACGTCACCAGTGTCACCGTGTAGTATTTCAAGAGAGCCTAGCAATGTGGAATGCCGCGGTGCGAACACCGAATCCGAGTTGTGCCAGGAAAAGAAAAACAAAAAAGAAGAATTCACCTGCTCTATTTGATCAGAATTTTTTTTCCAACTCTGGTTTCGCGGCTGTTATCTTTGTCTTTGTTTTACGACTGCCGGGAAGTTCTTCTTAGCCATCGTATTTGTTTAGGGTTTCTATCTTCTTCCATGGCTGCCAATTCGCACGGAGGTGGCTCTTCTTATGGCCATGCTGCCCCTTATCGTTCGAGGTAGCTTTTCCGTTCTTTTTAAGCCAATTCGCATATAAAAATTCCCTGGATTGATATAATTCATATGTACATACATATGCATATATGGGGATGCAGAGAGGGCCTCACTACGAGACCAATTGCTGGTTCCAATGAAATCCAATTGCGTATTGATTCGATGGACTTGGACGAAGAGATCAGCGGTCTTCGTGGCCAAGTTAGAAGATTGAGAAACGTATGTTCTCGATTGATCGTTTCGACTAGTTTTTCTTTTCTTTTCTTTTATTTTCCTTTCTTTTTAATTGAGTCTTCGCAGTAGTATGAAGGCTGATAAGCAACGCTGGACAAGGTATTCAAATCATGTAATATACCACCTGCCTCTTGCCCCAACTCCTTTGTTGGGGTACTTTCCTGAATTGGTGAATGGAGGTTCATTAATTAAAATCCATGTGCATCCAACTTACAAGAGTTATTCTTATTGTGAATCTCATGTGAGTGGAATTTATTTAGAATTAGTATATAGCAGAGGAGTCTTGATTTTTCTAAATTACTGAGCTGCGAGTTTTGGACTGTTATGTTTGAACTCTTTAATATACTCTAGCTTTCATTCTTATCTAAGTACTTTGAACATGTATTTCTTCAGGCATTTGCAGCTTTTACAATTTTTATGCTGTTCTGGGCACCTGCTTTGCATAATTTCTTGCAATTAACTACAAGAGAAAGGCTCTATTAAAAAGAAGAAAACTTATATACAGTTTCTTGTATCTTGCTATCAAGTGTTCCAATGAAAACATGAGAATTTTATGGTTTTTGCAAATAATTGTATAGTTCCTAAACTATATATTTGTCATGTTTTATTGAAAATTCCTATACTTGTTATATGTTAATTGAAAAATCTGGTAACAAAGACAAAAGGAATATATCTAGGTCTAATCTTTTTAAAAATTCCCTTTTCCCCATGACTAATTTTCTCTATTATGAGAGTTGCAGACGCAACAAATGGACTTCAATTGGCTTGTACTATTTGAAACTCAGTAGGGAAGACAAATTCATGTTTTTGGTTTGGGAAGAATTATGTGAATATAAATGCTTGTTGTGTGCATATCTATGAAATGTTTTGTTTTCCATCCTACAATGTATTGCTCCTTGTAGAATATTAGATGGATTTTTCCTTAATTATTGATTCTTTTATGAGTTTAATTTCCATCTTAGATATTTTTTAGCGGCTTGACTTGTAGTTATTTCCTTTTATTTTATCTGATCTCATGAAGCTACATAATGTTTGGAAGCTCTTGTTTCTCTCGTTTCCCTTTCTGCATCCTTAGGTTGTCATACAACTTCATGTTCTCTGGTGCAGGTTGCTGAGGAGATAGGGACAGAAGTTAAGTATCAAAAAGATTTTCTGGAACAGCTGGTACATCAATTTTTAAATATTCTCTGTTTGGCTCTTTTTTTTTCCCTCCCGTTTTCTATATGATATTTCAACTTTTAGCAGTGACCTAAAGTTGCTCAATTATGAATCAGGCAAAATATGTTCACAATAGAAATTTTGATGTTGGTCTATCTGTGTTGCTAAAATGCTAATTATGGTAGGAAATGTGTCTCAATTGGAAATTCAGGGTCAGTTTTCTTTTTGCTATGGAATTTAAGGTCAGTTTGGTATAATGTTAAAATGAATAAAACAGCAATCCATGTGATAGATGCTGCTATCTATAATTTGAACCTTTGACTTAAAACACCAAAATAATTCGTATGGATCTTGGTAACTTTTTTAGAATGGTAGTTAGGACTGTGGCATGATTTGTATGAAGTATAAGATGGCTGAAGAAATGACCAGTATTAGCTGCCTTGTGTTGCTCATAAAGATGAATAAAATTGATGGGAAGTTTGTCCTACATTTTATAAAATTCATAAGTTTGTTTTAATACTTTCCATTAGAAAGTGAAGAAAAAACTTTCAGCTGGCTTTCCGCTGTTATTTAATTTCACCTTGGAGTTGCATGTTTCTTAGTAATTATTCTGTGGTTGGTTCGTTGTCTCATATTTAGCAGGATATACAGATACAGTCCTACTTTCTTGCCATCTGCTAACATTTCACTTGTATCTGTTTAACTACAGCAAATGACAATGATAAAGGCTCAAGCTGGGGTGAAGAATAATTTGAGAAGATTGAACAAGAGCATCATCCAAAATGGTTCAAATCATATTGTTCACGTGATTGTGTTTGCATTAGTCTGTTTCTTTGTAGTGTACTTTTGGTCCAAAATGTCGAGAAAATAAGGACTGAGGGAGGGTTGGATGCCTTGTTTCATGTATGAGGACTTCTGACTTCAGGGGCTCCTTCAGATCACTGGACCATCCTCATGATGCCTGATTCTGTTGTAAAGAGTAGCTCCATGATCCTTTATAACTAAATATGTGCCTTCTTTCTGTAGTTCCATTTGTTTAATGTTTGACATAGTTACAGAAATTATTCTTAAGTGTGAAAAAAATTGAAAATTGTTTGCTAGTTTAATAGTCGCAAAGTTCTCCTTTGCTCTTCAAATGTATTGTGGATGAGCCAATGGCAACTATCTCAGCCCAGGACATCGCGCTTACAAATCTTCGGCTTAAAAGCCCCGGATTGATGAGAATGATTGGTTTTTTGGTGCATTGGTCGCGCGAAAAGAGAATTTCTTTTTGTATGTCCCCTGATATATTTCAGGGAAATTAATTAGTTCATCCCTAAAGTTTCAACCTTTGTTCAATTGGGCTTACACGGAGCTTGCACTCTTAAAAAGTTATGAAGCTGTCCCCAACTAGTCTTAAATGGCAATGACGAAGTTAAGAAACTGCTGAGTGGGCAAAGGGTGGCTTACATGGAGGATTGATCAGCGCCAACTGAAATTAAAAATATGCAAAATGGGAGTAAATTCATAAAATGAGAAAGAAACAATTTGGGCCAAAAATCCTCGTCAGAATCTTGAAAGCAGCTTGAAAGCAGGAAGATAGCTGGATTGAGTGTGTTTGGGCAAGGAATCTCTGAAGGTAATAGGAGGACGGGTCCGAAAAGCTCAAATATCTGCGGTATTTCTTCAAATCCCTGAAGGTAATGTTCAATTTACAGTTACCGAAATAGAGCCCTCGTCTGTATTTACAGTGAGTCTCCAGTGCTCCTCCTCACTCACTGTAGTTTCTTATTCTTCATTTCTCTCTATTTTCTCCTCAAAATTTCTCCGAATCATCAAGCAGGGTGCACCGCTTTCACTTGAGGAAAAAATTAAAGTTAAAAACTTTTGTTGTACGAAGCATATTCCAAACCCTTAATCATGAAGCTTTTTCTTTTTTTACTAATTTGTGGGTTGTTTGAAGGGTTGACTAAAAAATAATCTCAATTTGAAAGACACTCGGATTAGGAATTCGGGATCATTGAGCTCGGATTCTGTTTTCGTGAACTAAATTCAAGATAATAAATTGTGCAGTGGAGAGACCTGTACCCAAACAGTATATGGGCATTTGACATTGTCGTCGTTTTCTCTGTCTTTCTAATTTTAGCTTGTAAAAAGCAAAAGCATTTGCATTTCTCCTATATGAATGTGATAGTTGTGCATGTGATGAGAGTAAATCATAATGCGCGAATGGGAAGGTTCATATGGCTAATTTATTACACTTGTATTTATTTTATTTTACAATTTGATTTACAGATGCCCAGAAAGGAGGACGTTCCGAAGTCACGTTCCAAACCTTCTAGTGCAAGATCCTCTTGTGACTTTGAGTGTTATATTATAATAAATATTTCCTGGACATATTATATTTTGGTGATTTGTTTAATTTTTTGGAATTAGGTTGTATTGGATTAGTGTAAGTTGTGTAGGAAATATTTTTCTTTTAACAAGGATAACTTATATACAACTTAAATATATACACGGCACACTCATAGGTTCAAACCTGTAACCTTCCAGAGTAAGGGAAGAATTTTAGAATCACCAAGGATACCGCTATGGCAGCATACCGTTCATATGTAGGAAATAATTATGATGAGGCTATGGTGTTTTGGGGCTCATGTAATGTTTCAGGGGTGTTTTGGGGTTTAAGTAAATATGTTGCTTTTGTAGCCTGTAAATGTTGCAAGCGCAAGCGCACTGTTTGTAACGTTATAATATGTTTTCCGATCATTATTGGTGTAGATTAGATGCTCATATTTCTCGATATGTATGTATCATCCTTGCACATGCATCATGTTAATCTTTTGTGTATCATTTCAATTTTATCAGAGTTCCCGAAGGCACCGTGTAGGTCGATGCTTATTTTGATTGCATCAATTCTCTTCTCATATTTGGGACAGATTTTTTACTCTTTAAAGCTTTGCACAAGTTATATATCCTTGGAAGAAGCACGCGCTTTTTTATTCAATGAAGACTCTCAATTTTTTCACATTCAATGTCCCAGAATTTTACATTCATGTAGCAGCTTTTTCACCATCTCCGCCAAATTTTGACACAATTAAAATCCCTATTAATGTGGTCCCACATTCAGGGACCGACCTTTACTGTTAATGATAAAAAAGTGTGTATTAAAAGCCTTCTTCCATTGCCTCACTGGGGGAGTTAAATACGAAAAAATTTATAGATTGCACAATATATTTAATTTTTTATTCAAAATACTTATAAAAAGGATAAAATTTAATTAATTTTGAGAAGTTTAATTCATGAATTAACTATATTAAATTAGGATAATTTAAAAAATAGTAAAAAAAATTAGTTATTAATTATCACATTTATTATTAATGACAAAAATGTGTATTAAAAGCCTTCTTTGATAGCTCTTCCTTCAATGCTTTGCAGCTGAAATTTTATGTTTACATGTGGGCATGTGGCAGGAAATTAAATGTAACATTCACACAAATATGACAGAAATTTTTGACAGCCGACATTGTGGTCCATGTAGCAACAAACAATTATCTTTCATTGATTTATCAAAAAAAAAAAATACACATAAATTTTATGAGTAACCTTCACTAACACTCTTCCAGTCCTATTTATAAGAATAAAAAATTTTTAATATTGCATTAATTTTTTTTATTAAAATTACTTTTATCCATTAATATTATTGAGAGTCGTGAAATATATTTTTAAAAAGAATTAAGAAAGGGATTAATTAAATAGATATAATTTAAAAAAATAAAAAATAAAATAATTAATTTTAACTAATTGCATCAGTAAACTATTTTTTTTTCATGGCGTACATAACTTGATGGGCATTGGTATATGACATGACTTGGCAGATTCGGACAAAATGGGTACACGATTAACAGCGTAGACCAGTTCACATGACATAGCAAACTGAACAACATAGACCAATTCATAGTCACTTGAAGCATTAAACAATCCATGCAGCTCTTGTTTCTCTTCTTCCTTCTTTCAAGCAAAACTAAGTGCTTCAAATGCAATGCAACCCAAGAAATTAAAGAGATATTGCAGCACAACCCTATACCTACTCGCATAAACGAGCACATGCACTTGTCGGCAATACGTACAATATGGCAAAGAGAAAAGACCAATTTAATAATCCTCACATAAGAACGTGGACTCAATTTTTATTAGGTAGCATATGCCGCATCAACCCTAATCTACCACATTAATTACATTTTACTTAACACTGTTAGGCATATGTGGACTAGTTAGGAATGGGTCATCGGAGTTTCACAAATACTCCCTTTGTTTAAGGAACAAAAGGTAAAATTACATAAATTGAGAAAAATAATAAATTTATGTGATATATAAAATAATTTTTAAAAATATTTTTATTTAATATTAATAATTTTTACATTATATAATTAATATAAATAAATTATATTATTCTTTTCAATCTAAAATATAAGTCTCATTTGACTACTTATACAAAAATTAAGAAAAATAGTTTTATTCATAAAATCTATAAAAAAAATATATTATTTTCTAGTAGTACTCATATTTAATATATTATATTTAAAGTCTATTATCTCTCCTATATTTAATTGTAGATAATGACAAAATAAGAAAAAAAACATTTAATGCTGTAAAAATTACTTAGGCTTGTATGTTAGACCAAAACAAACTTTTGAAATAGGACTTATATTTTGAATTAGAGGGAATACTAGTTTTTAGAGAAAATGTCATCTTAATTAAGAGTACTTTGAAAAAAATATTATTACATATACTATATAAACTATCTATGTATATATTCCTTATATTTTGAAATATATAAAAAAAAAAAAGTAAGGACTAACTAAACTAATGGACTGAATTATGGGGATTGATTTTAAGCTTTTTAAACTATATAGGGAGTCTTTCAAAAGAATAGGGACTTGTTTGAAAAAAAGGTGAAAACTATATATAAGGGCCTAACGATTAATTTTCCCTATTTTTCTGCTCTCGTTTACTGAATGCAATATACAATCTAAAATTTGTTTTTTCTAATCATTCTTTTCTTTTCTTTTTTTGGCCTCCAGACTTTTCTAATCATTTAAACGACGCGGTCTCAAGCATCTTCAATATATTCATCTATCATGTGCAGGATACTATATATAATTTTATTTTGAGAAAAACGATTGAAATGATCCCCCATCATCCGTTGGACCAACAACGCTATTAATAATATCCGAGTAAATGCACAAGAAAATTGTAAAGTTAGTGTGCATTAACTCGAATTAGATGTGTATTGCATAAATTGAGCTGCACTGTTTACGAGTTGTAAATTGAATAATATTACTTATATTATAGATGTTATTATGTATATGGATATATAGATAATTCGTTCACCCTTGTCTCATAGAATAGAATGACGTGCGTGCGGCTCAAGAGCAAAGTGCCTTGCTCCCCTTGCTATGCTATGTAGAGAAAGTTGGAGTGAATTCCAAATCACTTTAGTTAACTACACGTGTTACATTACATTATAGGAGTGCACGTACAAATGTGCTTCTCGGCCCAGTCATGGCGGAAGAGTTAAACCATCCAAGAATGATAAGCTTACAAAGCTTTTTAATTACTAAAAAAGTGAAACCATGCCATATGATCGATATTATATATCCCACTGCAAGAGAGTTGCCGATATATATCGCTCAACAAATCTTACTACCTTGCTGCAAAATACAGTTCGGCTTCCCTTCCTACCCTCAAAAGCGAGAAATTAATAAACCCTCCCTCGGGATTATCGGATTGTGATGATATCAATAAAAGCCATAAGGGAATACTGAGTATAAAACCTCCCACGTCTTCGCAACAACTTTGGGCAAGTAAATGCAACCTCGAAACGCTTTTAAAGTGAAATTGTAATATACTATGGCTCCAATCCATCAACGCCGACAAATGGAACAAGAGACGTCTTCCTCCAAGTTGTAAAATTAACTACCAAGTCAGAGAACAGTGAAATTGATTGTTTTAAGTGAAACTCTTAAATTAAATTAAAATTTACCTCTCATGGTTTTAATTTCTAGCTCCCAACTGTCTCACTGTGCTGGCGTATGAACATCTCCATTGTTGATGCACGGTTTTGGCAAGCTTCAATATTCTGCGAGGCTGAGCATTATAATCTCATGGATTTTTTCTATTTTTTACTCCGAGATTACACATATACTGCTAGCTGTTCATTAACAGCCAGGAATAAAATTTCTTCCTTCAACCTCTTGCTCTTGCACATTGTTATGAGCACAAGTCCAAAGGAAGAGCCCATCCCAAAAGACTAGTCCATTAGGTGGGAGAACCCCATGTCCTTATAAACCTCACTTCCTATGTGAGGCTCCCCAATGTGAGACTCATAACAATGCACCTCCGTTCGAAAGCCGACGTCCCCGGCGGCTCCACACCACGACACTTCACTCGGTAACACCTCACTCAACCTCCTTGTTGGTCGGAACCCTCCACGGGTCAGAACCCTCCGTGGGTAGCCCTCTCTGTGGTGTCGGTCTCTCAATGAAAGCACCAATGTTATGAGCACAAATCTAAAGGAAGAGCCCATCCCAAAAGACCAGTCCATTAGGTGGGAGAATCTCATGTCCTTATAAACCCCACTTCCTATGTGAGGCTCCCCAATGTGGGACTCATAACACACATCTGTTTATTAATCTTAATTTCAATCTCCTATTTATTTAGGTCAATTTGGTTAAAAACAATGGCCCCTGCATCTCATGTTACTATGAGTTCTGAGCAACTTTGTAAGGCCACATAATTCAGTTATTACTTTAAGAGCGAAAAAATTATTGTAGAATATTCACAACAAGTGCATGGATGTACGTAGTACATATTGAGATTAAAGACTCTCTTGAAAAGCATCTAATTTCCCCCTCCCTTACTTCAGCGTAGCTCAAGTAATGCAGATAACATGAATTAATGGAACTATATAACTGTACATGTCGCCTTTATTGATTGTGTATCCATTGCAAAATAAGAGAATTATTTGAACGCAAATACTGATGAAGACCACCTTTACTTAACATCTTTTGTATTTTAGTTGTCTGAGTATGTATATATATATATATATATCCATGCATCCAATTTTTAGTATGTAGAATTTAAATGAATAAAGTAAGAAATGAGCTTTGTAATATTGTTATTTTTGTATAAAAATTTAGAATAAAAAATATTTATGATTTATTATAATTTAAAAAATTAAGAACAGGGTAATTTCTTACTAGGATTTGGATCTTTTTCACATTTTTTTATACCTCTCTCAATACACATTCTCCTCCATCTATTTCTTTTGAATGGTGAAAGATTGCAAATTTTGACATCAAAACAAATATATTATAATCTTATTTTCAAGGACATTTTCCCAAAATAATAAAAGCAGACCATTAAATAAAATATATTATTCATTTATAGATTATTGTCTCAATTATTAATCACTATGAATAGGAAAAATTGTGTATGAAGAGAGATACAGAGAGAATTTTCTCAATTATTTGATCACGATTTTATGAGGAAAGATACGATAAAAAAGCTTGAGTTAAATGATATACAAGTTGTGTCCATACATTGTTTTGTCCAATTGGGAAATCCAAATGACGCAGACCTGTAGCATGACCCATTTTCTTTCCTTCAACGTAATAAGCAATGTACACCGCAAGAGACAAAAGAAGGCACGGTCCTTTTATAAAGACATGCACAAGTTTAATTTAGAGGTATGTTTCTCTATTATATCATCGTAAATTCACAACTGTATGGTAAATATATTATGATTATAGCTTCTTTTTTTTTTTTTACCAACATAAAAAAAGGATGCAAAAGTTTGCTCCATTAGAGAATAGGGAGGCTTTATCTGCTGTATGAATTAGTCACTTTAATTTTTCACAATCTCCATTTCAACTAAAGAGAACATATAGATGTTGCACTGAGATCGATATTTTAGCAGCATGCTACTTTACAAATTTGAAAATATCGAGCAGCACATACATGTATGTATGCATGCATGTTACATATATATATATATATGTATATGTATGAATGTATGTATGTATCGATATATGTATATGAATGCCATTTGCAAGCCTTTCTCTTTAGGAATAAGTATTTTACTAGATAATTATGGCATCATAGAAAATATGGACTGCATACTTGTCTGATCCCTATTATAATTAAGCCACTTTTAACTAATTTATATACGTAAAAAAAAAGACTAAAAGTAACTAAAATTATTGAACTTTGTAAAATTTATCATAATTTTTTAATATTATCCTTATTAAATTATAATTTTATTTTAATTATATTTTTATTATTTTTTCTACCATAATTATTTAATAAGGAGCAAACATAAAAAATGAATATTTAATGCTTGCAAAATAACTTATATTTTACTTACTTTAGTTCTTCTAAAACATATCTAAAGAAATAGAGGAAGTACTTGATAAGCCCAGTTATTGATTGTTATCTTCTGCTAGAGGAAGTACTTGATAAGTCCAGTTATTGATTGTTATCTTCTGCTATCGGTTTTCTCCAAATACTCCCTCGGGTCCTATATGTAGGGTCTTTTACCCTGATCCTGAATATAAGATTATTTACAATATATAAAGTAGTATTTATTATACATTTCTAAAAAATGTCCCTGTTTAATATATCCAAAGAGAAAGAGAGATGAATTAAATAAAGGTAGTTTTGAAAAAATGTTAAGCTTTTTGGAAAAATTAAGGTAGTTAATTAGTTTTAATTTCAATTCTTAATCTACGTAATTCGATTAAAATAACATTTTATTAAGAATCAGAGGGAGTATTATTTTCTTGAAAGGAAGAAAAGTAGTTGAGGACTTGTTGGTGTATCAGCTCAAGAGTCAAGACACTAACTTTATATGCATAAAATTTCCATTTTGGTCATCCTTATGGATAAGAATTGAACTAGCACGTGTTAATTAGCTTAATTAGATGCAGGAACTTAATTATTTATGGTTTTGTCATCTTTATTCAAGGAAATTAATGGACAAAATGTGTTAATTGATGTTATACATAGTTGGAAAACTTGATTAGAGAATAGAAAATAAATGAGGAAAATTGGTTTGTCCTTTATCTATATTAGTTCCTCAGGTGTGGTGCTTGTTTAGCAAATGTTCTGAGTACAAGCTTGCTTGCTTTGGACATATTTTTGTGGGATTCATCTGCATAAGAAATTTATTTTGAAGGAGTCGTATTTATTTATTATTATTATTAAAAAAAGGATTGCAGGACCAGCAAGCATGTGAAGGGAAACGGTAATACCGTGTATTAATGTTGAAGCACATGTGCATTATGGATAACTCAGTGTGAATATTTGAGCAAACATGCATATATATATATATATATATAAAGCTTTTAACCCAATTTCAACTGACTGGCGATAGTATGTAGAGCGTTGACATGGGAAAGTGAGGTATAGTAGTAGTAGAGAAGATAGATCAATGGTGGTAGTTGAGAGAGAACAGTAGAACAGTAGTTATATATGATTATATATGGAGCGCAATCGAAAAATTTAAGAAAGGCAGCTTTATATAGCTGTCAAAGGAACAAGTTTGTGGTGGTCTGGGAGAGTGTACGTCTCTCAAGTTCTGAGAAAGCATCACAAGAACGTGGCAAATTGGAATTCCCTGCTCTGAATGGATGCATTAATTCAAAAGAGTATTCGTTGCGTTGGGGACACTTTTTTCAATATCGATGGCCTCCACTAGTTGCATCAATTTGGAGCTTCATGGACCCCGCATTTCTAAGATTTTGAAAAAAAAAAATTTTTAATTGTTTTTAAAAATCAAATACTATCTTAAATCTTAATACTATTTTGATAAATTGATGACCTTGAGATAAATAACTAACTATCAATTATCGCAAGATTTCCTCTAACTTTAATACATTCAATTAATCTCCATTCATTAAAAAGAAAATGCACACATATTCTATATAAGAAATACCACTCCTATAACATTACTAAAATATAAAAAATTCAAAGTAGAGGAGATTTGGTGAGTGTGTGAATGTGGTGGTTTTGAAACTTCTAATGCATGTTGTGAATTCAGATGGTTCTTCTAAAGGAAACCCGGTCATGTACACATGTACGTAGTATGTGTGGCGTGGAAACTACTGAACTTTGGGGAGTTTTAATTAATTTGTTAGGTCTCGAACAAGGTTGGAGCTTGGGTGTAGTAACTAAGTTGATTGTAGAATTGTATTCTACTAATTCATGTGGTGAATTAAGCAGATTAATGGGCAATTATTGCATTGACAGCAGAATGGATCGCTCGGAAATGGACATGTTCGACTTTTCAAACTCTCTCCCTCTCTTGCCAGCTTTCCAACACAGTACCTCATGATAATATTTATGGCATCTTTTAGAGTTTAATATGGTATGAAATAAAATAATTATTAATAAAATAAAGTAGAATGGTATGGAATGGAATAAAATATAATGTTCCATTATTTGAGAGTTTTAACATGGAAAGAAATTGTTTCATTTAACCATTATTTAGGAGTTATTATAAAATTAATGCAACAGAATGATTTATAATATTTTCTTTCCCATATTATCCTTATAATTTATTTAGATAAAAAATATGAAATTACTTCAAATTAAAAAGTACAAAATGTTTTTGAATAAGTTTCAAATATTTTTTTTTCCAATTAGCCTTTATATAATGAGATTTTTTTTATTTTGTTACAGTTTGTTAGAAAAAAATTATTCACCGTTTTTAAATTCAAAATCCGCAATAAAAAAGTTAAAAATTCTCAGGCTATAAAGAAATTAGAAAGATAGCTTGATATAGTTGAGAGACCAAGAAATGAACCTACATAATGAAGAGAATGAGAGTAATGAGGAAGAGATCAATAATAAATATTATTAGATATATATGTGTTTTAATAAGATTTGAGATAATCTTGTAAATATAATATAAATCTCAAGTCATTCCATTTGTAACCCTCAATTTAGGAGGATAATAAAAATTGGGTTTTTGATGGCTAAGGAGGGCTTGAGAGGCCCTCCCTTATCATTCCATTCTCTCATAAAAAATCCATTCAAACAATAATTTACTTCTTTTAATCATTCTACTCCATTCTATTTCATCGTTAAAAAAACTCTCAAATATAGAGTTACTCCCAAGACAACCTCTAGAAGGAATTGTTGATCCTAAATGTGGGAAATGATATAATTTTAACTAATATTCTTCCAAGTCCATCATTGAAAGGTTAATTTGGCATGAGGACCAAGATGTTCCAGCTGCGACATGTTTGACTGGTCAGAAAGGAATTTACGAAGGAATGGAGTAAGATAATAAGGGTGATACTAAGAAGGTTATCCATGATGTAATCAAAATACGGAAGCTTTTGTCTGTTAAAAAAAAAAAAGAAAAAGAAAAGAAAAGAAAACCTTTCGTCTATTTTCCCCATCCGTTCAAAGTGCCACCGCCAAGTCTCCAGCGAACTATAAGAATCCCCCCTTTCTTTCAGTTTTTATATTATAAGAAGTGACACACTTCGTTAATCATAAACAGTTGCCTCGTCTCAATTTTCATACAATGCAAAGCATTAATAACAAATTAAATGTTACATTTGGTAAGTGAGAGAATAAAAAAGAAAGAAGAAATGATGTTAAAAAAATCAAATACACATGAAAAATGCTTTGATAATGATAACAATTTCATTTTATTAATAAAATCACCAATTTTATTTTTATTGCATTTAATTTTTTATTGTGTTTTATTCTATCCTATCAAATATATCTTTAAATTCTGAAACCTTAATAGTTAGATATTTCATTATAAAAATAAAAACTAAAATAGGTAAGATTTGTATATACTCCCTCCTGTCTTTTCTACAGTGCACCATTTAGAATGTTTCTTTAATTCTTTTTATAAGGTGCCTTGCAATATTAATTAATATTATTCTATTTTTACCCCTTATTTTATTTCTCAATCTCATAAATTGTTAATCAGAGGAATGAAGTTTTTAGTGATAAAAAATATAAGACATTTTTTAATTGGTTTTACACCATTTTTTATATAATAATGATTAATAGTTTAATTTAATAAAAATTATATTATTTTAATTCATAGGATAAAAAACAAATATTTTGTTCTTTTTTAGTATTTTAAAAATATAATTAATTTTCTGGAAGTGTCCTCTAAAAAGTGTAGGGAATATATATATATATAGAATGATCGTCATTTCGTGGAATTATATATATATATATATATATATAGTAATCCCCTCTGGCATATAACGACAAGAGAGAATGATTTTTGTATTTTTCAGGATAAAAGACAACACCCTAAAACATATGAAAGTGGAGATTAGTTGGGTGCTTGGGGCCATACAAAAAAATTGGCTACACTTGAAATTAGTAAGGAAGAATTATAGTTGGGATTAATGCAGGGAATTAATTATTATGAAAGATTTTAATTAATAAAAAGTGTTAAAATCTAAAATATTAAGGGGTAAAATTGAAAAAATAAGTAATAATAAATTTTATTTTATAATAAATTTATTATTTTGATCCCTAATTATAATTTCCCCAACTAGTAAATATGAAATGTAGCCAATAGGTTTTTTAGGTTGGGGAGGAGCTCATATTTTCTTCACTACTTTATTAGAGTTTAAATCTTTGACATTACTTGTCCCAAAAAAAACTCACACCGATTACTCACATTTTTATATACCAATTGATATTCGATATTATTAGTTTAAATTTGAGTATTATTAAGTTTAAACCACAAATTAAATGCAAAACCACAATGTGCTAAATAATACTTATGTTATTTATATATTTTTATCTTACATCTAATAAATTTATATCTTTTTAATATATTGTACTTAAGCAACTGAGGGAGGTGAGCACAGAAAAGTATCCAAATCTCAAAATTTTTTTATTTTTACTATTTTTTAAAAATAAAAATTATAAGATACTATTAGGTAAATTTATAAATTAGAGAATAAAACATATATTTTTCTTATTTTTTTGAGTTAATTAAAATTTGTAATTTTTTAAAATTTTAAAATAATTATGAAATTTAAAGCATTTGTGGAGTAATATTTTAATTTAACAAATAATTAAATTTTTCCTAGAAGCTTGACCCCTTAGATATATATCAAAGTTTACATGCTGGGAAGCATTTAGCATGCTATGAATGTGAAATAACAAGGTGGGGGAAAACGAGATTTGGATCATTTCTGGTCAAAATCTCTTAAGCCATCTCTATGTAATCCAAAGATTACAAAGTTTATTAAAAAAATGAAAAGAATAAGGCTATAAAGGAGTGAAACAAATAGTGATTGAGGAGAATGTATAGTAAAAGAGAATAGTAGTGGCATAAGTAGTAGAATGGGTTTAATTCATATAGAGGAAATACATTTGGCAGGAAAGATAGCTTGAGAAATTTTGGTCAAAGAGGACCAAATGCTGGGGAAACTTGACATGTGCTGAAAAGAAGAAAAGGCTTTGTAAAATGGATTTAAAGAAATAATATAAGAAACATAAATACGAGGCCATGCAGTTATGAAGCTGCAGTTAATCATGGATTAACAAGAGTTGATGAAGGCAACTGTGCTTCGGGAGTAGGGTTATGTTGCTTATTTTTCTGGATCTGTTTATGCTCTCCGTAAAAGTAGGACACAAACCCCCAAATAGAGAGTGCAAGACTAACTCCTTTCTCTGCTGTGAAATTCTCTTTGTAGAAAATTACGGCCAACACTTCTGTAGCCGGCAGTGACACAGCAATGATGATACCTGAAAGCAATGAAGACGCACAAAAGATGACCCCTGCAGCTCCCAGGAAGAAAGTCTGCCATATGATCGCGCTACATACCACAACGACGTAGTACTTTGGTTCCCCCAGTCCAAATTCTCTCGCTTCTCTTCCCATCACCTAAAATTAATCCACATACACACACACGTTCAGTTAGTTAATTTGTTAGTTTCCCAATAGGTTAATTTTCATGAATAATTATAAGGTTAATTAGGTTACAGCACTGAACCTCGAAGTCGTTATTGACGATCATCCCGACGGTACAGAACACAGTAGCAGCGAAGCTGATGACGAACTGAATCTGGATGACCAGCGTGTAGGTGAGACGCTGCTTGCTCTTCCCGTACATGAACTCTATCAAAGGCAACAAGAAACCGTACAAGGCCGCAGCCCCCAGCGTCATCATGAACCCCAGCACATATTGCCTTTTGGACTCACCCTGGGGACGATCCCCGGATGAATGAAGAGCCAAGACAGCGGCTCCAATAATGAGCAGGATGATGGCGTTTATGGAGAAAGCGGTGAACTTTTGCCTCACGAGAAGGAAGGCGAAGGCGGCAGTGAAAGCCAGCTGGGTGGCGATGATGAGAGAGGAAGTGGAGACGGGGAGGCGAGCCAGGCCGTAAGCATAGAGGTAATCGTCGAGGCCGGTGAAAATACCGATGCCAGCGGAGGCAAGAAACATGCGGGCGTCGATGAAGACGAAGAGCTCGGGCTGTTGGGAAGGCGATAGGCGGTGACGGATGTAAGAGATGGCTAAAGGAATCAAAAGGATGGGAAAACCGCCGGTTTGGAGGAAGCTGGAGAGCCAGACGCGTTTGCCGCCGTGGACGAAGTAGAGACGAGTTATGAGAGGACCACCGCTGGAGCCTAGGCAGAGTAGGAGGCAATTTATTACGAAAAGGAAGCTCTTGGTGGTGCTTCTTTTCTTTTCTTGGCCTGCGGATTCCCTTTCTTCTTGCATCATGCGTGTCTCTGTAACCATTTTAGTAGAAATTAACAATCTATCGTGGAGATATCACCGGAGAAACACCTTGGATGAATGATCGATCATTCAACTGATCTTGTGTTTGCTCAATGATTTGTATCATAGAATACATATTTGGAGCCATTTAATGCCGGCCGTCCGGCTCATGAGTCCTGACCCCACCCTTCAGTAATAGCCCAAACTAACGTAGTTATCAGCTTTATTAATTGATGGCTAAAATATACATATCCCCTGAACTTTTGAGTTATACGCATATAACACCACAAGTACATATATCTTTTTTGACCACCAACACCGCCAATATTTAAAACATGATAAAATACCACCCTAACCTTCTATTTTTATGCAATATAAGTAACCTTTTGACTCCAAAGGCTTCATGGTCATCACAAAGCTCCATCCTCCCTCATTATTAATTCATCATATATTAATATATTACATAGACACACGCTAGACAAGCAAAAGGAAAAGAAAATAAAGGATTTAATTCATCACTTGCTTCTGCATCTGATAGCATTAGGATCTGATATCGGCATGTAATTAAGGCCTTCGAAGCAAGAGGAAAAACAGGGAAGGTGGCACACCCGGTTTTGCATCTGATAGCTTTGGGATCTGTTGGGAGTTATTGCAGTATTTAATGCTAAGAATGAGATTCATCTTCATCATATGATCATATGATGCATCCAGAATCTTCCTAACCCCATCCTTTTCTTGCATTTCAGTGCTCCTTTGGATTATTTTTTTTTTTAAATTTGATTAGAATAATTTTAGTTTATAAAAATAAAGTGTGGATAAAAATAAAAAAATTTATCATAAAATTATTTACATAAAAAAATGATGATAAAAAATTATTATTTAATTTTTCAAAGGGCAATCCAAACATGCCTTTAGCCGTGTCGATCAGCATCTCTACTACACCATATGTCCCGTGGAGTTGTTTAGGATTAGCCTGATTTGCAGTGTTGATGACATCACAAATTGGCGCAGCTATCCAAAGCTATCGTAATCTTTGTTCATACCATTATTGGATACAATCCAGATATAATAATTTTTTGAATTTTTGGATATGTGTAAGTGAAATATTTTTATATATAATATTATTTATCTAATTATTTATATGTATAATTCATAAATTAACTCATTTAAATAATAAATGAGTATTAAATATATTAAAAATTATGGTATAATTGTATAAATGTTAAAATAAATAATAAAATATTTATAATAATTTATAAATATAATTTTTATTCTTTTTGACAAATAAAGAACATTTGGAAAAAATATAGATATATTATATTTTTACAAATATTTATGAGAAGCAATATGAATGGGGATAAAATAATACAGATAGATATACACACACAAGTAATATAACATGCTGCCATGTCGGATTGTGTATCCAATATGGACACTGTTTTTTTTTTTTTTGAGTATTGGTTCTTCATAGGTGGTGTACAGCATGTGTGGGCACAAGCACGAAGATCTTTTTCTGCGGGCACAAATTAACAGGAAAATAGTCATTTTTTTTAATTTCTCACCCAATTTATCTTTTTGTTTTCCTCTAATACTGGTCAACATATATTTTTTTCCTCTTAAATACCATTTCTTAATATATTGGCGTAATGAACACCTTATGAAAACAATAGATTATAGTAGTAATTATGATAGTAATAAATGTAGGATCGATAAATATATAGGTTTCAATATTATTTATTCACAAAAATTTGTAGCAGTGGCAGATGCAATTATAAATAATGACAAATTTTTTTTTTATGGTGTTTGAAGACGACTGGATAGGATAGATAGTTGACTGGAAAAGCTCTTGTGTTTGTTAATAAAGAAACAGGTCGTCCGTCCATGTTGAGAATGGCAGTTTGCGAAGAGTCCACCATATGAAAGAAAAGGAGTCATTAATTCACAATGTGTTAATCTGAGTCATGCACATATAAAAGTTCGTAGTAGAATTTGAAACATAAGAAAATACTTCAATTACCAAGGAATTGATACGATATTTGGAGTGATACTAAGAAGGTTATCCATGATCGATCGATGTAATCAAAATACAGAAGCTTTGGTCTGTTAAAAAAAAAAAAGAAAGAAAAAGAAAATTAATAAAATTGCAAATGTTATTTTATTGCATTTAATTTTTTTTAATACTAAGAATATCTTTCGCGACAGTTTAAAATTAATCTTTTTAAAATATAAATATTATTACAATAAAGTTTACAACTCCCTAAAAAAATATTTTTAATACATACGGTTTGAAATAAAATTGAAGAGAACATGTCAAAGCATTTCATTTTTATTGTACTTTATTCTATCCAATCAGATATATCTTTAAGTTTTAAAAACCTTGATGATAAAAATAAAAAATAAAATAAGCAACGATATGTGTATATGTCCATAGATTGTTGGTTGCTGTGTCATGTCATTCGTAATCCTCTGTGGTAGATAAGATGAGAATGATTTTTCTAGTTTTCGGAATAAAAGATTACACCCTAAAAAACATATCAAAGTGGGGAATAGTTGGGGGCTTGGGGCCCAAAACAACCAAAGTGGGGACTAGTGAACAATACATACGAAATGTAGCCAAAAGGAGGTCTTTAAAGTTAGGTAGCAGCTTGTATTTTCTTCACCACATCATTGGCGTTTAAATCTTTGACATTACTTGTGTGCCAAAAAAAAAATAAATAAAATTACTCAAACTAATTACTCACAATTTCCATATAAGTATTTGATATTCGGCATTGTTAATTCAAATTTGAGTAATATTAAGTTAAAATATGAGTAGCATTTTTAAAATATTTTTCTTAACCCAAAAAATTCAAACCCACACTGTGCTACCAAAAAAAAAAATAGAACCTACAACCATACTTAAAATATACTAATCGCTTCCACTAAATCTAGTGTTACCCATCAGTAACATTTCTTTTTATTCTCGTCACCTGCCGGAAGCTTAGAGTTTGCTATCTCTATCAGCCGAGTTCATTAAAATTTGGAATTAAATTCCCTCCAGTGCTAGCTCAAATATCTCAATTATTCGAGTGCAATATAAAAATTAAACTATTTATGTTATTTTGTTTACCTAAAACATATTGACGTTATTTTTATGTTTTTATTCTACATATAATAAATTTATATCCTTTCAATACAATGCATTTAAGTAATTGAGGGAGGTCAGCACAATGAGGTATTCAAATCCTTAAAATTTCATGTTTTTTACTACTTTTTTTTACTTATAAGATACTATTATGTAAATTTATAAATTAAAGAATAAAATATGTTTTTCCTTTTTGAATGAGTTAATTAAAATTTGTATTGTTTTAAAATTTTAAAATAATTATGAAATTTAAAGTATTTGTGTATTATTATTTAAATTTAACATATAAGCAAAATTTTCCCTTAGCTATCAACGTTCACATGCAGAAAGCATTTAACATATATGATGTTTGAACGTGAAGCAACATGCTGGCTGGGGACATGACATGTGCTGAAAAGAAGAGAAGGGCCGGCTTTGTAACATTGCATTGCATTACATGTGAAATGGCTTTAAAGAAATATAGTAAGCGACATAAATACGAGGCAATACAGCTATGTGACTTTATCCAAAATTTAAGGAGGAAAGTGTCCAAAGACACAGAAGTTGCAATTAATCATGGATTAGCAAGAGTTGATGAAGGCAACTCTTTATTGGGAGCAGGATTTTGTTGCTTATTTTGCTGGATTTGTTTGTGCTCTCCGTAGAAGTAGGACACAAAACCCCAAACACAGAGTGCAAGACTCACTCCTTTCTCTGCTGTGAAGTTCTCTCTGTAGAAAATTACGGCCAACACTTCTGTAGCCGGCAGTAACACAGCAATGATGATACCTGAAAGCAACGAAGACGCACAAAAGATGACCCCTGCAGCTCCCAGGTAGAAAGTCTGCCATATGATCGCGCTACATACCACCACGACGTAGTACTTTGTTTCCCCGAGCCCAAATTCCCTCCCTTCTCTTTCCATCACCTAAAATTAATCCACGTACTTACACAAGTTAAGTTAATTTGTTAGTTTCTCAGTAGGTTAATTTTCATGAATAGTTAAGGTTAATTAGTTTAGAGCAGTGAACCTTGAAGTCGTTATTGACGATCATCCCGACGGTACAGAACACAGTAGCAGCGAAGCTGATGACGAACTGAATCTGGATGACCAGCGTGTAGGTGAGACGCTGCTTGCTCTTCCCGTACATGAACTCTATCAAAGGCAACAAGAAACCGTACAAGGCCGCAGCCCCCAGCGTCATCACGAACCCCAGCACATATTGCCTTTTGGACTCGCCCTGGGGACGATCCCCGGATGAATGAAGAGCCAAGACAGCGGCTCCAATAATGAGCAGGATGATGGCGTTTATGGAGAAAGCGGTGAACTTTTGCCTCACGAGAAGGAAGGCGAAGGCGGCCGTGAAAGCCAGCTGGGTGGCGATGACGAGAGAGGAAGTGGAGACGGGGAGGCGAGCCAGGCCATAAGTATAGAGGTAATTGTCTAGGCCTGTGAGAATACCGATGCCAGCGGAGGCAAGAAACAAGCGGGCGTCGATGAAGACGAAGGGCTTGGGCTGTTGGGGTTGGGAAGGCAAGGGGCGGTGACGGACGTAAGAGATGGCTAAAGGAAGCAAGAGGATGGGAAAACCGCCGGTTTGGAGGACGCTGGAGAGCCAGACGCGTTTGCCGCCGTGGACAAAGTAGAGACGAGTTATGAGAGGACCACCGCTGAAGCCTAGGCAGAGCAGGAGGCAGTTCATAAGGAAAAGGAATCTCTTGGCGGTGCTTCTTCTCTTTTCTTGGCCTGCCGCTTCCCCTTCTTCATGCATCACGCGTGTCTCTGTAACCATTTTAGTAGAAGCGAACTTCGTCGAGATCTCACCGGAGAAGCACCTTGGATCAATGATTATTCAGCTGATCTTGTGTCTGCTCAATGATTTATATCAAAGACTACATACTTGGGAGGCATTTATAATGTTTATAGACAGAACATATGCTGTCACATGAATCCTGACCCCACCCTTCTACGTAATAACCCAAATCTAAGGGGTTATCCGTTTTCATTAGTAATTAATTCATTCTATCAATTGTAACTAGTTTTATTTTTCAACTCAACAAAACAAGAAGTTATAAACATTAGATTACGTCAATATACAACGAACAGGCAAAAGCATTATTTATTTGGATCCTTTTGGTGAACTTATGAAATTTAAAACTTTCATAATTCTTACTAAAGTAGTTACTTACGAGGTTTCAATACATCTTCCTAATTTTTTTTTTCACCACCAGCTACAACTTCCTAATTACTGTGTAAAATTAGCATCTCGATCTTTTGCATTGTTGGCTCAGTTTGTAAAGAAAGAATATGTGTGTGTGTGTACGGGCGAGTGTGGGGCACAAGCACGAATTTCTTTTTCTTTTTATTTTTATTTTTTGCGGGCACAAATTAACAGGAATATATTCATTTTTTAAATTTCTCGCCCAATTTATCTTTTTGTTTTTCCCTCTTATACTGATCAACGAATATGTTTTCTCTTAAATACCTCTTCTTAACTAGTATGTCGGCGTGTTGGTAAAAAAAAAAACTAGTATGTCGGCGTGATGAAAACTTTATAAAAACAGTAGATTAAACTAGTAATTATAATAGTGATAAATGTAGGATTGATAAATATACACGTTTCAATATTTTTTTTTGCCACTACACGTTTCAATATTATTTATTTCATAAACTCTGTAGAAGTCGCATGATGCGATTGTAAATAATGATAAATTTTCTTATCTGGTGTTTAGAGACCACCGGATTAAATAGTTGACTGAAAAAGCTCGTGTTTGTTCACAAAGAAACAGGTAGTCCATTCTGTGAAGTGTGAATGGCAGTTATGAAGAGTCCACCAAAGAAATGATCACATTAGTACATACGCATATATGTACATAAAGCGTTCCTGAACTTGGGTAACTTTTCTCTTCGTACATCAAAGTCTACTTTCACAATCTGTTTGTCCTTGACGACGATTTATGTTGGAGCCTCCTAAAGAAGACAGGGGAAGCCCACATACCAGAGAACGGGAATGTTCTCTGGCTGAACGGAGAACCTCAGAACGTCAACGTTCTCCAGTAAATAAAGAACGTTGGGACTCTGCTGATCAAGAGATGATTCCGGAAGCTGATAATATGAACCCGGAGAAAAATGAGCAAAGTGGGGGGAAGGAGATAAAAAGTATTGTTGAGGATGGCTCTGCCTCTGCTACTATTAAAAGTGGTGGGAAGAAAAACAAAGATGTAGGTGAGGAATTCACTGGAAAAAAGTCAGTACCAGTGAGAGACGAAGATTGGATGCACAATGATGAGACAGAAAAAGGACATGACTCAAGACCTCAACTTTCCTATAGAGAGGCTCTGGCTCCAAAGAGGAATGGAAGTAACAGGGATAGCAATTTGGTAAACTCACGAATTATTGACAAAGAAGAAGAGGTGATGGAGTATCTAATGGGAACGAAGAACCTTGAAGAGGGAATCACTACGAAAATGACAGAGAAGGGACCCGATTTTTACCTTTCTGAGGCAGTAAAAAAAAAAAAAGAAGAGAACCTTGGAGGCAAACGTTAATCTTCAAAAATCTAGGGCAAATGGTAGGCTATTTCTACCTTCAGAAAAAACTACAGGCATTATGGGGTAAAAAAGGAGTGGTCGAAATTATTGATATCGGCTTTACTTAGCAAGATTCCAAGACAGAAGCGATATGCTGGAGGCCCTCACAGGTGGTCCCTGCTAGTGCTTGATCATTACATTGCGGTGCAATACTGGAAGCCTAATTTCAACCTGGAGAAAGAAACCATTAAGAGTATAGCAGCCTGGATACGTTTCCCATTAGCAGCAACAGAATACTATGATATAAAGTTTTTTATTAACGTTGCAAGACAGATTGGAAGGGTCATTAAGATAGATAGTACAACCTTAAGAACAGCAAGGGGGCGATATCCAAGAATCTGTGTGGAACTGGACTTAGACAAACCACTTATGCCTGTATATTTTATTGAGGGAAGAGAGATGAAGTGGAATATGAAGGGATTCATCTTATTTGCTTCAGTTGTGGACGAATTGGGCATTCTAAAGAAATGTGTCCAGGAAGAATAATCCAAGCGGAAGCAGGTAATAGTGATGTTCAGACATCAGAAGCAAGTGGAGTTTCGGTAAATGATCGGAACCTGAACAAAGAGGTCACTATAGCACAGCCGGTGTACGAGAAATGGATGATGATCCAGCGGTCAAGACGCAGTAGGAAAGGTACAACAGTTATAGGAAATAATGAGCCTAGCAAGGAAGCTGCACCCAAGAGTGTGAAAAAAGGGGAAGAAAAAGAGTCACACCCTCTGACCGAAAGGTCTAGATATGCTATTTTGGATGATCAGAGGTGTCAGGAAGTGCAGAGAATGGAGACTGATGGAGATGACAGAGCACCTCTGTAGGATACATCAAATGTCAACAACTATGGGGAGGGCTCGAGATGGCAGAAAAAAGAAGGATTTGATAGAAAAAAGCATACAACAAAGAGAAAAATACCGGAGGCACAAAGAATTCAAGTGAAAAATAAAGGAAAAGCCTCGGAACAAGCAAATAGGCAAAGAGGAGAACAAAGGAAATGGGCTTGAGGAGAATATTAAAAAGGGTAAGAAGAAGTGCACGGAAATGGGCCAAAAAGAGGAAAGCAATGTTGGGCCAGTGAAAAATGACAAAGAAGAAAGGAACATGAGCAGTAGGTCAGAGGGTGAAGAAGCAACAGAGATTGACAACATGGGCTTCTTTGCTGATCCAAATCTCAATCCATCTAAATTAAAGAGTAATGCTTTAAGACTTCAACTTGTCTCACAAATGGTGGAAATTGAAGGAACGACAGGAAACCCACCTGATCCAGGGTCAACAGTGGTTCCGGAAACACATTTTGAGCAAATGATGGAAGTGCATATGGAGCATAGGATAGAGGACAGGATGGATGATCCTAATGGGCCCCTATCCAGTGTGGTTCCTCTAAATTAATTGGGCTATATGTTTGGGTTACTGATAATCAATTAGATTAATGATATTAGTGTGGAATAGTAGAGGAGTGGCCAATCGTGCATTTGGCCAATCCCTGAAAGAAATAGTTTTGTGTTAAAAACCAAGATCAACGGGGAGAGTGGAGTTAAAGTAAGAAGGCGGTTGGGTTTTAAATATCAGGTAATTGTTGAAACTACGGGCTATAGTGGAGAAATATGGGTCCTCTGGAATGATGGAAAGATCAGCTTCGAAGCTATTGTGAAACATCAGCAATTTTTGCATGGGAAGATTATAAGAGACGAAGAAGAACCGTGGTACTTTACTGCAGTTTATGCCCATCCAAATGAAGTTATTAGAAGGACTATCTGGCAGGAACTACTTAATGTGGAAACCACGATTGATGGTCCGTGGATGTTGACTGGAGATTTCAATAAAATTAGATGTGTGGAAGAACAAAGAGGTGGTGCTACTCCAAAAAGTAGAAGATGTAAACGATTTGCAGATTGGATTGATTCATGTGGACTCATTGATCTTGGGACGGATGGACCTAAATTCACATGGAGAGGTCCAAAATGGCGAGGATACCACAGAATCTTCAAGAAATTGGACAGGGCACTTTGCAGCAAACAATGGAGAAATAGATTCATTGATGTTTCAGTGCAGGTGGGGATTCGTATTCACTCAAACCATCATCCTTTGATTATATCTATACACCAAAATGGCAACAATGCTACACAACGTCCTTTCAAATTTGAAGCTACCTGGCTCAAACACCCAAATTTCAAGCAGACAATTAAGGAAAAATGGAATATTGATGTCAATGTTCAAAAGAATCTTCAGGAACTTACACCACACTTCAAGGAATGGAACCGAAAAGTTTTTGGTAACATATTTAGTAGGAAAAAGAGGCTCATGGCGAGAATTGAGGGGATCCAGAGGAAAATTCATGTCAGTTATAATCCTTACTTAGAAAAACTTGAATTTGATCTGAGATATGAACTAGATAAAGTACTTGATCAAGAAGAGACCTTATGGTACTAGAAGTCAAGAACGAAATGGTTACATCATGGTGATAGGAACATTGCCTATTATCATACTAAACTGTTGTCAGGTGAAGGAGGAATAGGGTCAATATGCTAAAGGATGACCAAGGTGTTTGGGTGGAAGAGAGGGATAAAATCATTGACATGGTTAAGAAATTCTATACTACTCTGTTTTTGGAAGAAGTTATGAACAGACCCTGGTATAAAACTACTTGTTCCTGGCCAAAAACTGAAACGGATAGAAGACAAATGCTTGATGCTAAGTTAAGTAGAGTTGAAATAAAACAAGCTATGTTTGATATTGGTAATTTGAAAGCTCCGGGAGAGAATGGATATCCTGCTATCTTTTTTAAGAGGAATTGGGATACTGTAGGCAATAAGGTGTGTGAATGTGTGGAAGGGATTTGGGAAGATTGCAACAAGATTCGAGATATTAATAGCACTTTGATATCATTAGTCCCAAAAGTTGACAAGCTTGAAAAGGTTAGTCATTTTCACCCCATTTCTCTTTGAAATGTGATCTACAAATGTGCCTCCAAAATTCTGGTGAAAAGAATGAAAAGTTTGCTTCCTGATCTTATTTCTCCCATGCAAGCTAGCTTTGTTCCTGGGAAGAATATTCAGGACAACATTATCATCATAAAAGAAATGATACATTCTATGAAAAAAATGAAAGGTAAAAAACGTTTCATGGCTATAAAGGTAGATCTTGAAAAGGCTTATGACAAAATTAGTTGGGAATTCCTTCAAAAAGTCCTTATGGAGCTTCAATGGCCTGAGAATTCTATTAATCTGATCCTGCAATGTGTGCGTTCTCTTAATACCAATATCTTGTGGAATAGTGAAAAAAACGGGTAAAGTGTACCCTTCTAAAGGAATAAGACAAGGAGACCCAATATCACCCTACTTATTTGTTATGGGGATGAAGAAACTAACCCATTTGATCACTAATATGGTTGAAGAAAGGAATGAGAGCTGGGAAGAACGAGCCTGAAATCACACACATGTGTTTTGCTGATGATCTTGTTCTACTTGCTGAAGCTAACACTAAGCAGATGGAGAGAATAAAGGGATGCTTGGATATGTTTTGTAACATGACAGGCCACAAAATCAGTGAAGCCAAGACCCACATTTATTTTTTGCCTAATGTCAAAAAAGAGGTGAGAATTCAAATATGTGGTATCAATGGTTTCCATGAAGTGAATGAGCTTGGGAGATATTTAGGTGCTTTAATAACTAACAAAAGGAAGACTGTTGAAAAGTATGGATACATTGTGGAGAAAATTAAGAGAAGACTAAGTGTTTGGAAAGCTAAGACATTATCCTTAGCTGGCCGTATGACCTTAGTTAGATCTGTTACTAGTAACATGGGCCTGCACCAATTACAACATGATAAAGATCCAGTGAAAATTATTAATGAGATAGAGAAAGCTGAGAGGCAATTTGTGTGGGGGGAAGAGAATGATAAGAGAAAGTGGCATGCTATTGGTTGGGTAAGATGTGTAGAAGTAGAAAGGTTGGAGGGGTAGGTATAAAATCTCTCAATGTGATGAATGATGCCTTCCTTTATAAGCTAGCATGGGGTATCATTACTAAAAGTAAGGATTTATGGGTAAGAGTCCTACATGGAAAATATGATAATGAATGGGATGTTTGAGAAGGGGCTTTTGTTAAAGGTACGGACTCCAACATTTGGAAAGGGATCATGCAGCAATGGAAAGAGTTTGTTAGTAACATCAGCTGGGAAATTAAAAGTGGAAGAGGAACATTCTTTTGGACGGATCGATGGGTGAAGGATGAAGGGAGATTGATTGATAACAAAATTAATGATGATAGCATTAATATTACAATGAGAGTTCATGAGATGACCACACAAGAAGGTAATTGGGATTTGGACAGAATTCAGTGTTTGATTAATAACCGATGCTTCATGAAAATCTGCCACATGCCCCCACCTATAAATAGCGCACAGTGTGATGTTGCAAAGTGGATACCAAATCAAAATGGGAGATTTACTATATCAAGTGCTTATAAAACTATCTCTGGAGATATTGGAAGAGAAAGAGAGGATATTTGGAATATGATCTGGAAATTACAGGTCCCTAAGAGAATACGTACCTTTATCTGGTTGGTTGCTAATGATAGGCTCTTAACCCAACAAGTTAGATGTCACTGGACAAATGAGGATAGTGTTTGCAGGCGATGTGGTACTGGAGAGGAAAATGTTATTCATGCACTTAGGAACTGCACTAAAGCTACCCAAATATGGAACTCCTTCATACTACCCATAAATAGAACTTCCTTTTTTACTAATGATTTATTTGCTTAAATTACTAACAATTTGCAGGTTCATGAAGAATTTCAACAAGGTATTAGCTGGAACATTTATTTTGCAATAACATGATGATTCATTTGGAAGTGGAGAAACCAAGAAGTTATAGAAGGAAGGACTGATAATCCTGCTAACGGGAAGGAATGTATACTACAATTCCTAAAGAGCATGAAATGGAGGGATGACAACAGTACCATTGAGGAGAGAAGACTTTATACTAAGATAAACATTAAATGGCAAAGACCCCCTCATGGCTGGATTAAATTGAATGTTGATGGAGCTATCGTGGGAAATAAATACTGTGTTAGGGGAGGTGGGTTAATCAGAAATGAAGAAGGCAAATGGGTCGGTGGCTTTATCCATCAAGTGGGTGCTTGTAGCATTCTGGAAACTAAAGCCTGGGCTCTTATATCTGATCTTCAAACTTGTTGGGATCTAGGATTAAAGAAGGTTATTATTGAGTTTGACTGTTTATCTCTTATACAAGCTATAAATGATGCTACTAAAGAGTTTAGAGGAAATGGAAATCTAGTAATGATAATCAAGTATTGGCTAAACAAACCATGGGAAATCCAACTTCGCCACATTTATCATGAAGCTAATCGTTGTGCTCATGCTTTGGCTTCTCATAGCGTTAATTTGACCTTGGGATATCATTATATTGTTACCCCATCTTTTGAGCTTCAGAGGCTCCTGCAGGTGGATCTTGCGGGACGAGGTATTCCATGCATGGTAACGGATATGGACTAGTTCTTTCTTGGTTTCTTTTCTTGTAATTTGTCTTCTTTACTTTCTTGTCTCTTCATGTATGGGTCTTTTGACCCCATATATTTACCAAAAAAAAAAATGTATATACACATTATTACATTACACACACACACATATATGTATGTATGTATGTATGTGTGCACCAATAAATAATACTAGGATGGATGGATTAGTTATTATTAGCTAGGAACAATTATGTTTGGAACACATGGGAGACTTGATAGTAATCATATTCTCCCTCTCGTCCTAAGTACAGGACGAAACTTGATTTTAAATATAAAATATTTTTAAAATATAATATAATATTTAATAGACATATATCATTAATAAAATTGTCCCTATTCAATCTAAAAGAGAGAAAAAAAGAAAAAAAATTAATAAGAATAGTGTTAAAAATACATTATGATTTTTTAAAAAATTAGGGTAGTTAACTAATTTTAATTCATTCTTAATCTACATAATTTAGATAAAATGATAAGGAAGTACATATGATAATGATGCTTGAACAAATTATGATACGAAAATTTGTTACTGGATCTTAACATTGGTAATAATGATTAAAATTGGGATCATAAAAAACAGCCTCCTAAATGATACATCTCATAATGAATTGCGAGTTTGTTTTGTCAATGATGATAGTTGAAGAGAAAAGAGGCAAGATTTACATGTCTAGGAACCAATTCTGTGGCATTTTTCTATTTTATAATTTTCTATATCACTGTTACTGGTGAAGAGGCAAGATTTATCATTAAGGAGGTTAGTTCTAGAGCAAAGCCAAGATTAACCAATTGCGTCTTCTGCTGAAGAGGCAAGATTTACATGTTTAGGAACCAATTCTTTTTTTATTGAACTTTTCTCACAAGGTAGACAAAACAAATTTTAAAAGATGAAAATCTTAATGAATCTTACAAGGATTCTCCTAGAAAATCTAGAAAAGAGGTTAGTTCAGTATTCATGGCTTTTTCTATTATTATTTGTTTATTTATTTTGTAAAAGGATTCCAACTATAGGATGTGGGAGCATATGGAGGAGCTATATGCTTTACGATTGATGGTGGATCCAAGGCTGGACAATGCTTAGTTTGGCAGGATAACGATTTTTGTTGTAGGGGTAGGGTTTTGTGCATGTGAATTTACTCTTAATTCAGAAATAGGCAAGTTGCTGATGATGGTGAGATTTAGAAGTCACAGACAGACATAGTATAGTTTCTTATAGTTGGATATTGATATTCACTAGCTGGTATTGTCCGTTATGTTCCTTTTTTCAAATATGTTTCTTGGTGCTTCAACTATTGAAAACACATCACTGCCAGAAACTAGATTTCTTGTGCTGCTTTTGTCATCATATACTATGTTTATAAATCTTTTTTTACTAACTTAGCATCACATGATATGTATATATTATGAATTGTATGATCATTTTGTTAGAGCATATTGTCTCATGCTAATGAAGTTGTCTTTTTTCCTGTCACTCTCTCTCTTTCTTTCTAAAGTCAAGGTTTTGAAATAAACCTTTTTAGTATTAAATGCTAACTTCTATTTAATCAGTTGTTGTTTTGCTATTCCCTCACACTCTTTTTGCTTTGACAAACCATCATCTCTCGTATTTTAGGGAAATGATATCGATGCTCCATCAAGTAACACTTGGCTGTGATGATATTTTAGTGTATATGTAATTAGAAGTGTTGATATTGGATTACAGTGTGTTGTTATGGTCAATAATCTATTCCTGTTGGCGTGGCAACAAGTTATTCAGTCTAAGATGTTCTCATATTATATATCATGCAATGAATTAGTTAATTGTAGTCTAGAATGCGTTGTTTGTCATTAGTGAGATGCAATATACTAACCTAATTCTTATTTCATTTATATTAGGATCTTTCTATGGTTAGGATGGGTTTTTCAGTAATGAGAAACAGTACACGGAGTGAGGGATAAGCATATTCTTAGTCTTATATGCAGTTTCAGGTTTTTGATATTGTTAATTTATGTATGTTTTTGACAGAAAGAGCTACATTTCTATTAGCGTTTGTTGTACAATGTTTTTTTTTTATAGTGGACTGGTCATCCATGTCATCTAGGAAATCTATTATGATATCCTCCTTGCAACTTACTCGTAAAATATGGGCAGTATATGCAAGAGTCATTCGATTTTGGGCTAGCTAGCAGGCATAACTTTGCTACCTATGAGATTAATTCTGTGAACATAGTGTTTCTAGATGAGGAGCTTGTTTTCCTTTGCCTATGAGGTTGTATTATTTGTTGAGTTAGTCTTTCAAATGAGATAAGAATCATTTTTTATATCATATTCAATGCTTTATGTTATTCTGTATATTGGTACACCTAACTGGAACAAGATTTGCAAGAAATTGGAAGTTATATATGAAGTTTTTTTTTTGTCGATTTAAAATTGGGTGATGTTGTAGATGTATCTGAAAATGTTTGATTTGTTTCTGTACCCTCTTCATCGCTACCAAATATTGTAAGCAATCCCATGATTTTCTACATTTATGCCTTTTTATGACATCTATGTCTAATATTCATATTTTTTAAAATTTATATTGTTCATTTAATTAATTTCACTACAAGAAACATTCTCCCAAATTTTGGACAATGAAGGTTTACTCTCAAATGCTGATACTACCTATTATGTGGATTTGGATGATGTTCCATTAGCTTCTTTGATTACTCCTGTGACATCTAACTCTAAAAAAGGGGGCAAGTCTAAGAGATCAAGGCTTCAGGATGATAATACTGACTTATTTGATATTTCCACTCCACAGTTGTCTATCATTAAGCCTCTAAGAAGTGTTAAGTAGAAGAGAAATTTGATTGAATTATCTCATCACTAAGTTTCAAACGTTTGAAATATGTTTTAATTATCTAAATGATGTATCATATATATTTTGTGAATCAAATATTATACTAGAGATACAAGGTCCAAACTTCCTAATCATGAATGACTATGGATATCTCTATGAGATATATATCATGCGAGACAAACTTTTTTTATGGTAGATGGTTTATGGTTTATATTAAATCATGGCAGCTAAATTTGTGAAAGTGTTTGGCTATGGTAAATGATATAATTTTCATGTTGAAATTTTAGTTCTAGATTATTTTGATTTGTAGCAAGGGATCAAACCTCATTACATCATTTGATCAAGTATCCATTTTATAGAAAGGAGATCAAAATTTGGATGATCTTTTCCTTTTGTTGTTTGCAGCATTGAATTAAAATTTGTTGGTCTATTTTTTCCTTTTTTATGAGGATATCATGTTCTAAATATGCTTGTTCACCCATATCTATTATAGGGATCAAACATTGGACATCATTTTTTTTTACCATTTCTATATATGATGAATAAATCTATATTAGTTTGGATGAAACAAAATTACTTAATAATCCCATGCAACGCATGGGATATTTTCTATATATTTGCATATATGTTGGATGAGATATTTTCTATTTGCATATATATATATATATGTATGTGTGCATCAATAAATAAGACTAGAATGTATGGATGGATTAGTTATTATTAGCTTGGAACAATTATGTCTGGAACACATGGGAGACCTGGCAGTATTCATGTACTCTCTCTCTCTCTCTCGTCCTAAGTATAGTATAGGAAGAACTTGGTTTTAAATGTAAAATATTTTTAAAATATAATGTAATATTTAATAGACATATATCATTAATAAAATTGTCCCTATTAAGAAAAAAAAGAAAAAAAACTCAATAAGAATAGTGTTAAAAACATATTATGATTTTTTAAAAAAATTAGAATAATTAACTAATTTTAATTCTTATTCTAAATCTGCATTATTTGAATAAAATGATAAGAAAGTACATTTGATAATGATGCTCGTATATATTATGATAAGAAATATGAGAAAGATGTCATTCTTTAGAAACGCAATTCATCTTGTTCATATAAAAGGCCAACAATATGACGCAATGGGCACTATAATGGATCATTAAAAAAGGGGGAAATGACACTTACATATTCCAAAAAAAATTTAAAACTTATCTAATTATCATAAAATATCTAAATACTTAATTGAAAATATTTTTCTGTGTGAAATTTCTTTTTTACCCATAAAGTTGGGAATAGAAATATATGATCATCAATTACAAATATATGAGAATAACTTAAAAATTCACAAGGGGAAATTGCAAATCAGCCTGAGATATTTGATGTATAGTTGGATAGCCTATTTCTCAATGAACTTCATAAATTCCTCAAACATTTGCAACAGATTCTTATATATATTTACAAATGATACCTTACTAAATAAGGGTAAAACAAAAATTTCACACCGGAAATTTATTCCTTTGCATGAAGCCTAATGAAGCAAATATCATGTGATAAGCTCCAAACCAACACGCACTTTTGTGAGGAGCATCTTTGTTGTGTGCGCATTATTCTTTGGTAATGATGCCCATCGTTGAGTGAATGGTGCGCTGAAAATTTATTGATTCATTTCTTCCGTACCTTCTTACTCCATTTGTGGGCCGGTTTCTAATCACTAGAGTAGAGCTCAGGAGATAAAATAGCTTGGGTGGGGATCAATGTTCAGGCCCATTTAATCAATATGAGATTCAGCCAATATATTTCTCAAAGAACAAAGCCTGTGTCCCTCAATGGATCAGGTTTACTACTAGCAACCAGCCATGTGAGATGAGAAACAAGCAAGTCGTCCTCTTTCATAAATTTAATCACTCACTTATCAAGGATGTTTAAAGGTGCAATTTGACTGGGTTTTACCCACAGTTGACCTATTCAATTTTATTAAGTTGTCAGTTTGATTTGATTTTTGGGAAAATTATACTGGTTTTGATCGAGTTTTATTTTTTTAAAATTGTAATTATTCATTTTTTATTTTATATATATTTTTTAGCTTTTGAAAGGTTTTTACAAGGGATTTAAAGGAAGTTTAAATAGTTTAAACAAAATATATTTGCAAAATATAATTTATAAAAAATATAAGATAATAATAATGATATTTAAATATTTTATAATTTTTTAAATAATGAAAACTAATTTTGTCATTTTCTAAAGTTATTATCAATTATTAATTTTTTTAAGGTTATAATTTTATTTTTTTAGAACTTAGATGTTACAAAAAGATTTAATATCAATGGGTGTTATTGGCTATTAGCCCATTCCAGTTTTTGTAAAATCAAAATAGACCTTATTTTAATTCAATTTTAATAGGTTTTCATTGATTTGGTTTTGTTTAGCCAATTTAAATCGATCGGTTTTAAAAATCAACAGCTTTAAAAGGATTTAATTTAAATACACAGTTAATGTACCTTTGGATCGTAATATCCATAATCAAATCATTAATTTAGTTGATTGCGGGTCCCCCCAATACCCAATATAAAGAAATAAGTAAAAGTCAGGTCTTATGAAAGGTGTGTATATCTATCTATCAACCAAAAGTTGCATACATTGTACCGAACTGTCAACCAAAGGTTTAGTTAGTCATGGATTTATACTTTGTGTGACCAGACATGTAAAAGGAGGAAAGTTGCCAATATATATATATATTCAACAGGGAAGTTGCCAATTCTTGATTCCCAATCTATTCTCGCTAATCTGTTTAGTTCTGCATTGCTCTTTCTCTTTCCGACATCTCTGATTAAATTCTGAATTACATTCATATTCAGAAAACGAGCATATATCCCGCCCAAATTAAAACAGTTAGTCATACAGAGTTGAAAATTATTGGTTGATGCTACTTGCGTAATTTTATTAATTATCGTTTTTATATAAATGTGCTTAACCTTTTACTTCATTATAAAAATTAATACAAGTTTTTTTTTTGTTAAAAAAAAGGTTTGGAGCACGTTTTTTGTTTTCGTTTTTTACACAAAATAAAACAAAAAGGTATTACATAGATATTTTATAACATGTTAAACTAAATAAAAACAAAACTATAGCATCTCTATAAACACTACCTAAAAAAACATCATTCAAACTCAAGTTGTGTGAATAGAAACTAGCTAGAACTCTCTACAGAGCAACTAAAGATATGGTGGAAATTAAATGGTAATCTCAATATACAGTGAGAATAACGCAGTAATGTATATGTTTTGAAAAGTTGTAAAAGCATGAAAAACCCGAAGAGATAAGGAGTTAAGATGATATGATCTCGGTCGACAACACATTGAATGGATCAATGTGTGTGTGTGTGTGTGTGTGTGTGTATTGTCGTCCAGATCACACTTCAGATCGATGTGATTGAAGCCGTTATATGGCATCGTTTTCCTCTTATTATTGGGTGAACTATTGGGCTCCCTTTGATAGAGGGATGGGTTTTCAGTTTTTGTGTGAGCGCCTATTTTCTCCAGCAACTGCCATTTCCACGAGTCACAAATTCTCTTGCTAATTTGTTTGGTTATTGTGTATTGGTCTTCTCTATACATATAATGATTAACAAAGGAAAAAATGAAAGCGTGGAATTAGCGTTCAGATTAAGACAATCTGATCCCTGTCAAATTAAATTAAATAATATGTGTATGACAAATTGTAATTTATTGGTCAAAGCCAGTTCCCCAATTTTTTTTAATTAATAGTCGTTGAAATTTATTATATTTAAATAATTCTTTTCTTTTCTTATATATGGACTAAAAAATTAAATCAAATACATTGTTTCAATTCCAAAACACACCAAACCACCTCACTCACCCACTATATATAGTGAATGACTATCACAAAAGAAATTAAAAGAAATCCTCCAACAACAAATATACGAAAGACCCCAGTCCCTAGATCCTGCACATTTCACAAGTTGACAAAAAACATGTAATTAGAAACATATATACGTGCTACCTTATTAGTAAAATGATGAATAAAAATTTACAGTTCACTTCCCCCAATATGTCAAAATTTTGTACTCGGCTTTCTTTTTTTTTTTTTTTTTTCTTTTTATACAAATTCAACTTTCTTAATAATCCGTTCATTTGGAAATCACACAAGAACTTCCTGATGATTTCATTATCTTATACAGTTTAATTTGATGATAATTCCCAGACCAAGAGTCTCTGGCTCAAAGTTCTTCTCAAAATTGAATGCTTGACGAGAAAAATAGCTTTCCTTTCTAAATATATTACTTATATACGAGACATTTATTCATACTAATGCTGTCAATGAGTTGAAAATTTGCAAGCGATATACGTAGTAGTACATGACCTGTCGGTACCACTTTAAAAATTGACATGATTACTTCGTTGTTATTATTTTTAAGGGAAAAGATCGGGGCTTATCATCTCATTATGCCATACCTATATATTTGAGTGAGTCAATATTCAGATTTTAAAATTTTAAAGGCAATGACTGTGTGTGTGTGTGTGTGTGTGTGTATTCATATTTATGCTCTATGAGCCACATAAACTAATTATAAACCACATAATTAATTATTGACACTTCCATCACCCCAAACATTCATTCAACACTAGCACTGGGAACCGACAAAACTAGAAAATTTGTGTAAACTTGAATTCTATGGTATCAAGCTCACTTAGTAGGCGTTCCTTCATACATATATACAACAATATATACGAAAGTTGTTTTCCAGTTAAAGAACTTTTTGCTTCATGAACACATATTTGGTCAAAAGAAAAAATGAATTAACATATTGATGATCTGCAGCCTCCAACGACTGAGTTGCTCTGACCGACACAACTGCACCTTACAAATTTGTTTTTTAGTTATGTTACTAAAACCAGCCAAATATGGTAAGGTTTCTTAACGTGTATTGCAAGAAAGCAGAGTGCGCGTTATTTTGTCGTGGCGGTAGAGAGGATGGTTCGGTAGTGGCGGCAATAATAGGTGGACCACTACCAAGATCTTGAATAATCTCGCCGACTTCTTCTTCAATAGCATTCGTTTGTTGGGCATGTGGACCAATAATGATGTTCTCGCAAAGATGTACATGTGCCTCTTCCACTTCGTATATTACTGGTGGGAGTGGAGGTTGGGGTAGGGGAGGAGATGGAGGAACTGTCCCTTGATCAGGCTTCTTTTTCTTTGCAATGAAGAAGAGAGCCATGGCAATAAAAGCCAAAAGCAAGGCACCCAATGGGGCTAACACAGCAATTACAGTTGTGTTGCTTTGGCGATCATTAAAATTAGATGGAGAAGGGGCAATACAAAACGACGGTGGTGGCAGCTGAGAAGGGGTGCTTATGGGTGGCGATGGTGAAGGAGGAGGACGAGGAGGTTGAGGCGACGGTGCAGGAGGAGGAGGTGGTGATTGTGGAGATGGTGAAGGAGGAGGACGAGGAGGTTGAGGCGACGGTGTAGGAGGAGGAGGAGGTGATTGCGGGGATGTTGTAGGAGGAGGACGTAGAGATTGTGGTGAAGCCGTGAAGGAGTAGGAGGAGGGGATGGCGATTGCGGCACCAGTGAAGGAGGAGGAGGTGGTGGATGATGATAGCTTGGTGGATAATTGATTATATTGATATGGCGGAGGAGAAGAGTAAGATGGGACTGAGGAAGGTGGTGGTGGAGGGGAAGAGTAGTACGGATAACCCATTGTATTTAGTTTGACGATATTTTGAGGGGAGTGCATGCCTCGTCCTGTTCTGTAATTATCTGTTGGGGAAACTAAGATTGGCCGGCTCTGCTTTTTAACGGGTTTTTTCAGTCTTATTTAATTAAGGTTGTCTGGGAATAATGTATGTAGAGCAAGCTTGTGATCTAATACCCAAATTAAGAAGGAAAAACAAAAGTGCCAACTATATACCATGCAAATGACATCCAAAACCCAGAAAATCAGGTATTCCTTTTTTTAACATATAGACGACCCTGCCAAATTGCAGTGTCGGATATGGGAGGAGCACTATATATTTGCATTTTCCGTTGCTTTCGACCAACCCAGGGGTTCTCAGATTAATGATGTATTGTCATGTAATTTCTTTCTATTTTTCTTAGAACTCCAGTTTTCCTCGTAATGATACAGTAAATACATATATATTATATGATAGAGAAACATATGTATATATGGATATGTGTTGAAGGCAAAAGAAAACCAACGTCAGGTACCTATAGGTTCGAGTTTTGACTATATTTAAGTTTGGGTGGAAAATAAGAAGATCAAATTAAGCCTTATCAGTCTGGTTGATGGAGAAAAGCCATCACTTTTAAGTCTTAAGGTCTTGTTGAAGCCGTCTGGCATGCCATATACTTTTACAGAGAGATATGTGCTTTGCATGCCATGGGATTTAGGTCCCGTTCCATTTTGCTTTTATTTATGATTATTGTGCTGAATTTGATAGCAGTGTATCAGATATGATCCTCCTTAATTTGATATGTATTTTGTATTTTAGTATTAATGAAGTATGATTTCTGCCAAAAAAAGGGCTGAAGCCCACGTTAGCCACAATAAAAAAAAAGGAAACGAAGTCTTGAGGCCTTTCTTTTTAAAGGGTGTTCTCCTCTTCGTTGTGTGTCACAACTCACAATATTTGATGGAATAATAATCGGATCACACCTATCACTTCAATTGAAAAATCCATAATTTAGTTCTTAATTCGATTCAGCTACTCTAGAAAACAATTCAAATCAATGAAGTAGTCAAAATTAATTTAAATTATATTTAAACTAAAAATTTTTTTCCCAGAAAATAAAAATAAAATTTTAAAGGCACATATCTTTGTAATCATTCAATTATTATAAATATAAAATCACTTAATTTTGAATTGAAATTATAAAATAATTATTGAAAATTTTATTTTTATATTAGTCAATAATTTTAAAACTATACAAAAATTTTTATATATAAAAGTACTAAAAATTATATTTCTCCGATTCTAAATATGAAGCACTTTCAATTACTTCACACATCTTAAGAAAACAAGTTAGAGTAATAAATTTTTCAACAAATTTCAATATTTTTCTATTATTTATTCTTATTAATTATATTCTTTTTCATACTTCCCATATCATTTATCTCCCACCTATTAATTATAGATAAAGAATATAAAAAAATAATTAATGCACTAGATAATACTATAAAGTGTCTTATATTTTGAATTAAATAATAATTCTAAAAGATATTTTATATTTAGGATCAGAGGAGAATTGGAATTCAATTACAACCCAACATATTTTACTGTGCATGGAATCTAAACTAAATTGAATTATTTATAACTTGTGATGTATTAATTAAATTAATATGTTATAATTTAATATTTTTTACAATTTAATAATACATTTATTTTGAAAATCCTTAAAAATTAATTGAAGCTAAGCTAGATGTGAGAGGTGAGGGCATTTGTGCAAAAGGCCTATAATAAGTAGGCTTCTTTGAGGCCCAAAAAACTGGCCCTGTTTTGATCTCCACATCATGCATCCCACATCAGAGGGGACGTAGATTCTTGTTCTTCTAAATAAATCATAGATAAGTAAGAAGAAATGATTAATTAATATAAATAAAACACGTACTTATATTAACATAAATTGATAGATATGATCTATATTGTGAATACGTTAAACAAATCTGATTATATAAAAGATATAATAAGATAAGGTGATATTCCCTTCATTCCTTAATATAAGGGACAAAAGATAAAATCACATAGATAAAAAAAAATAATAAATTTGTCTAGAATATAAAGTAGTTTTCAAAAATACCCTCATTTAATGTGAATAACTATTCCATCATACAATTAATACAAATGAGTTATATTAAAAATATACCATGTTAAATAGGGATATTTTTGAAAAAAATTATTAAATACACCAGACAAATCTCATGTGTTTCTTTTATTTTAAAACATGAAAACTCCCCAAATTGTAACTGAGGGAGTATGTAATCATATATGCAATTTTTGTCACAAAATTAAATACGAAGATAAATTTTCTTTCAATTATTATCAGATAAAGTTAATCACCTTTTTTATTGTTATTGTTTTTTATTTTTCCTCGTGGCATGGAGAAGTGGGTGTAACTGGTAGGTAGGTACGTTTTGCTAATTCAAAACTTGGGGTGACATATCAGTGCGAATTGCTTTTTGTTTACAAGATACTTTCTTTCGTTACAAAATAAACGGAAATTTAGTGGGGATAAGATTTTTAAATATGAATTATTTCATCAAAGTTAGTAACCCTTTAATATATGTTTTTTATTTTTTTTCATTTATGATAGAACTCAATTAAAGTCAATACTTATTTTCTTCCTATAATGGAGAGATATTAAATAAGATAATAGTAATTAAGATGAGATAATTTAATAAGGGTAATTTTAAAAAATTATGATAATTTTTTTAAAAAGTTAATATATGTAACTAACTTAAATTGTTTCTATTGAGAGTGAGTATATCAATATATAATAAAAAGGAAGGTAGAGCCACATCATGCTGCATAGTGTGGCTCCACCTCTTGCATGCCCTTCTCATTCTTTTTTTTTCTATTTTTCTTTTTATTTATGTGAATTCTATTTTTTTCTTATTCATTCATTTTTTCTATTATAGGTGTCATTTATATTTTCCCATTTTTTTAGATGGACATATGTTCTTTCATTTTTTTCCAAATTCAATCATTTTTAATTCTAAACTTTTTTTATTATTTTTTACTAATTAATTAACTTTAATTTTATTTTTCAATCTATATTAATTGTAATTAATATTATTTGATTACGTGGGAGAGTAAAATCTAGTTTTAAATATTTTAAAACAGAGGGGGTAATATTTATATGGTATTAATGTGGCCACGGAAAGCCCACGATCTTATTTTTGAAGAGGTATTTATCATCAAATTCAAACCGATTTTTTACTAAAAAAAAAATTCAAAACCATTTGCCGGAATTTATTAAGGGTCACACACCTTCATGTTAGATTCCCCCACTTCTGATAGCAAAAACTCTACTTTAATATTCTCATTTATTTATTCACTTTCCCATCACCCACTCTTTAATTTGCTATCTTTGTGACCCCAAATGGCCACTGAATTATGGGGATGCCTTTTTCTTTTTTCAGTCGTAATTGTCGAACCAGGTTCTGAACATTGCCAGTCATTTATATCAGCGATGCAGAAATTAAAATATTTGACAACCCGATGATGCGGAATCTAGAAGTTTCCCTTTTATAATTGATTGTTATAATTTACCTATACCGAAATAAAATGCATTTCACAGGTGCTAATTTTAAATTTATATTTATATTTATATTGATATAAAACTATCAGCTAATTTATTAACACGGTTAGTTGGTTACATATAAAAAAAGATACTCACTTTCGTCATTGGATAGTGTGTGCTTTTTTATTGTTTCTCTTGCCATCAATTAATAGTTGGTAACTTTTCCTCTGAGTGAAAATATTATAATCCTTTAAATAAATTTTCTGATAGTTTTCACTGTAGTGGTAGAAACTAATTTTAGTTCTGGTACGTACTCTCACAGGAATCTCTGCCAACAAAACTCTTAAATAACCTATTTGCTATTTCCCTCGCTCAAGCAAACTCTTGTTTTCAGATCGATTGTATCTTTGAACAACTAAAATTTCAAATCGTTTCATAATTCCACAAAAGGTATTTATTAAAATTCAAGAGTTAAATTTCACCGAAAAAAAGTGTTCAAGAGTTTTGCATCATATTAAATTTTTATAAAATTAATATCAATATAAAAATACAATTTGTAACCAAATGAGATAATATTCTTAATTTTAATATACTAACTATCAATAATTAATATATAATAAAATCAAAAACAAAATATTCATGAGTACTGGTTCATTTGTAGACCCTGTACAGTGCATCAAAAAGTATCTAGCTATATCAAAATACAAATCCAAATGTAAAAAAAATAAAGGGAAATTATGGTTTTGGAACCAAAAAATAAAGATATTTGATTTTTGGTACCAAATTAGTTGTTTTAGACAAAAAATCTGTCATAGGTTCAAAAATTTCTATTCTCACCCCCAAAAAAATCAATTTTGGTCCCATTTTCTAAATAAGTTGATTTTTTTATCTCATTTCCCAATTTTTCCTCTAACTAATTTGAATTGTCTAATAATAAGAAAAAAGTGTGAATTAGTAATAAATTATGGCTCACCACCTTTTCAATTTTATTTTATTTTTACTCCCTCGGTCCTAAATACAAAATTTTTTGTTTTGATTTTAAATATAAAATTCTTTATAGTATACAAGGTAATATTTATTATGTATTTCTGAAAAATATTCTTCTTTAATGTATTCCAAAGAAACAGAGAAAGAAATTAAATAAATATGGTTTTAGAAAAATATTATGATATTTTGATAAATCAAAATAATTAACTAATTTTAACTTTCATTTTTAATCCGTATAATTCAATGGTATCAAACAAAATTCAAAAAATCGGACCAAGTATTGAATCAATCAAGACACTGGTTCACGGTTCAATGGTTCAACCAGAATTAAACCGGTGGTAATAAATTTAATAATTTTTTAATTTTATACATTATATAAAAAAAATATTACTAATAAGTTTTACAACCTAATATTAAAATTTAAATAAGTCAATATTCATTTGTAAACATATTTTGAATTTAAAATAATTAATTAATATTTTTTTCATATTATTTGTTAAATAAATTTATCATTATTAATAATTATGTATCATAATAATGCTTATATAATATTATAATATAGAAAGAAAAAAATTATACAAAAATAATACTATTTATTACTAAAAATAATATTATTTTATTTTTAAGAAATAACAAAATTAAAAAAAAAATTAAAATTTCAAAAAAATAAAAAAATAAATCGGTTTGATTGGTTCAGCACCAGTTCAAGGCCAATTTAACTGGTTTTCCATTGGTTCCCACCAATTTTAAAAAAGGAACGATCAAGGCTTATGATTGAACCAAATCTGATACCGAAAATCGATCGAACTGACTGGTCTAGTCTAGTTTTTTGAACATTGATTATATTGATGACAGGAAGAGTACTAAACAGCATAACAAATAAACCCGTTTGATTTTCAATTAGTCAAAAATGAGTTTTGGTAAAATTAGTTTTAAAACTTAGTTATGATAAAAATTAATCTTGAACTAACATGTTTATATTTGGATAATTTATTTAAAAATTGATTTTGACAAAACTCATAATTTTTCTTCAAATTGAGCTTAAACATCATCCCATTATTAATTTAATTTACTTGAATTAAAATTTAATCTATATTTATTTAATTGAGAACATAATATATCTAGTGTAACATTTTCTCATAAGTTATAATCCATGGAGATTAAAATTTTGAAGAGACATTTTGATCATTAGATAGAAAAAATTTTACGAAAATTTTATTTTTTCAATTTTTTCTCATTTTTATTGATTTATTTTTATATAACTTTATTTCAATTGATATATAATTAATACTCAATCACAGTCTATAATAAAAAAGCAATCTCCAAATTGCTTGGACAAAAAATGAGTTTTCAACTATAACTACTTGTTAAACATAGAAATAATATGATTATCAAACATATTATTTTCATTATAAAATTGACTTTGGGCTCAAACTTGTTTCAAAACCAAATCCAAACGTACCAAAAGAACCTGTATGCGCATGTGGTAGTTCCATGTACTTGTCTGTGATGCTGGCGCTTACACGTGAAAATCTTATATATTTCATCTGATTTCAAATATAAAATATTTTTAATTATTTTATATTTTTTTAAAAAAATAGGTTAGATAATTAAATTTATAATTTATCTTTATTAATTAAATTATCTTTCATACTTCTCATATCATTTATCTCACACCTATTAATCTATTAATTATAAACAAAAAATATTACATAAAAAAATAATTAATACACTAGATAATATTATAAAATATTTTATATTTAAAATTAAATAATATTTCTATAAGGTATTTTATATTGTGAGTCGGAAAAAAAAAGTGTATATATATATATATATATGAGACAATCTTTTTTTAATTGAAGAAAGAGATGTGAAGTGGGGCGCAACCTCAACTTGAAGAGGCAAATTTGGAATTGAGAAGGTTTGCGAGGGCGGCAGTGGTGCCACGTGACGTCTATATACTATATAGCCGACTAACGAAGGGAGACGCATAGCACATTCTAGTTTGGCGCTAGCGGCCGGGAGGGGTAAGCGCGACTTACTTTCCGATGGAAAACGTTCACAGAGACAGAGACGACGATGAAAATGGCAACCTCAGGCAGCATCTATTACCGGAGTCTTTGCCCAAGGATGTGGCAACCCATCAACCAGATGATCATAATAAACTTGGACCCAAGGTGTGGATCGAATCCAAGAAGCTATGGCTGATCGTGGGTCCCTCCATCTTCAGCCGTGTGGCGTCATTCACCATGAACGTCGTCACCCAAGCCTTCGCCGGCCACCTCGGAGATGTTCAGCTCGCTTCCATTTCTATTGCCAACACCGTCATCGTCGGCTTCAACTTCGGCCTCCTCGTATGCTTCATTAATTAATTACTCCATTTGCGATGACTCTCTCTCTCTCTCACAATTTTCCAATATTAATTAATAATTATTTGTCTGTAATTTAATTAAAAACGTGATAAATATGTTTAGTTAGGGATGGCAAGCGCGCTGGAGACACTTTGCGGGCAGGCGTTTGGAGCAAAGAGATACCACATGTTGGGTATATACATGCAGAGGTCTTGGATAGTTCTGTTCGTGTGCTGTTTCTTGCTGCTGCCGCTGTACGTGTTTGCGACTCCCATTCTGAAAGCATTAGGACAGCCGGATGAAGTGGCGGTGGAGTCCGGGGTGGTGTCTCTGTGGCTCATACCCCTGCACTTCAGCTTTGCCTTTCAGTTCCCGCTTCAAAGGTTCCTGCAGTGCCAGCTCAAGACGTACGTCATTGCTTGGGTTTCGTTGCTGGGACTAGTGGTGAATGTGGTGAGCAGCTGGCTGTTTGTGTATGTCTGGGATTTTGGAGTGTTGGGTGCGGCCATTGCTTTGGACATCTCCTGGTGGGTGCTGGTGCTGGGGATGCATGGCTATGTAGTTTACGGTGGATGCCCCTTGACTTGGACTGGTTTCTCCATGGAAGCCTTTTCAGGCCTCTGGGAATTTCTCAAGCTCTCTGCTGCTTCTGGGTTCATGCTATGGTATATATTCCACCATGCCACCTCTTTCTATATTAATAAATTGATGGCAACTAATTTTACGGGTGTATTTACGTGATGGATGCAGTTTAGAGAACTGGTACTATAGGATACTGATACTGATGACAGGGCACTTGAAGAATGCCACAGTTGCGGTAGATGCGTTGTCAGTATGGTGAGTTAATTTCAATTTTGGTGGCCTAAGCTGACCTAACACGCGTGTATACTGTTTCATTACTAATTAAAATATATATTTTTTTGGTTTTGGGATTGGATTGTTCAGTATGACTATAAACGGATGGGAAATGATGATTCCTCTGGCTTTCTTCGCGGGCACCGGGTACTGTTTTAATCCCTCCTCTTCCCTTTTCTTCTTCTATTTCCCCTTTTTCGCTCGTCCCCCCTTCTTTTCTTTATTTTCTTCCATAAGCTTTAGCTAGCTGTAAAGTTGCATTACTATTTGATAAAGATTTTAAAACACCCCTATCTATGAGGTCCTCACTTGTGATTTTGTCGAAAGCTTTCAAACTCATCCAATTCGTACAAACTAAAGATATCTTTATCATATAAGAAAATATAAGGATATGGATCAAACTTGTCAAAATTAGCATCTTCTGTTTAAATATTTTAGATTTAGATTTTTTTTTCTCTTCATCTTTACATAGCTATACCATCTAAAGCTTCGAACCATCACCTTGTCATACTGAACATCAATTGAAATTAATATCCAAAAATAATAAGTGAAAAAAACATATATTTCATCCCATACCACCCAAACTCACTTGCATAAGCCTTGGGAACCACTGGTCTCTTTCTCGCAACCAACAACAAACTAAAAAGATGAAGAACAAAATAGAAACCCACAGCTCTGCCCTTGTAAAACGGGAGTGTTTCTTTGCGTTAGTAATTATTGGTGTTTTTCTCTCCTCGTCTCTCCGAAAAAATGGCGTTAAATCTATTGAAGGAAAAGAAGAATGAATGTAGAAGAGAAAATGAGTGAAGAGAAAATAACGGTAAAGAGAAATGAAGATGAAGAAGAAGAATGAATGTAGAAGAGCAAATGAGTGAAGAAAAGAAAATAACAGTAAAGAGAAATGAAGATGAAGAAGAACAAAGTAGATGAGAGAACCAAGGAAAGGGCTACTGAATTATAAAGGGATGAAAAGTATGAAAAATTTTGAAGGCAAGTAAACTGACAGCAAAAGGAAAAATTTTGGCATCAATGGTAGTGAATTGCAAAAATGAATGGCGCCAATAGAAAACCATCTTTTATTTCTTTTTTAAAAAATTATGAATATGCTATCAAGTTGAATTTTTTTATGTTTAAACCTGTTTTGCTTTTGAATTGTAGTAGGAAAAGATACAAATACATGATACTAAGAAATCATACATCTTTCCTACACAGGTACATAAAGTAAGTAGCCTCGTGTAGCTTTTTTAAATGGCATAATTTTTTTTATATTTTAACTTTTCATCTTCTGAATGGTAGGAAATCATGATACAAGTAGACAAAGTAAGTAGACTGTACAGTTTTTCAACATGTTTGAAATTTTTTATATTTTCATTTTTTTTTACTTCTAAATCATAGTAGGAAATGTTGTAAGTGGTAGTAGGAAAACAATTTTTTTTATATTTTAACTTTTCATTTTCTGAATGGTAGGAAATCATGATATAAGTAGATAAAGTAGACTGTACAGTTTTTCAACTTGTTTGAAATTTTTTATATTTTCACTTTTTTTTACTTCTAAACTATAGTAGGAAATGTTGTAAGTGGTAGTATAGGAAAGCAATACTCTTCTTGACACAAGTACGTGAATGAGCAGTTTTTTCAACTTCTTTGAAATTTTTTTATGTTTGCTTCACAATGATAGTAGGAAATGATACAAAAATGAGAAGATGCAAAAAAATATGATGGTAGTGGGATTGTAGTAGGACAACGGTAGGAGGGTTTAGTAGGAAATTGCTATGCTTGTTGTAGTTAACAAATTAATTATAAGCCTAAAAAAAGAGCTCCCTTTATAGTTCGTTCTCGATACTGATTTTGTACTTGGGTTAAAAATTGAGGAAAAAAAAATCCCGGGCAGATCACAAATATTGTTGTAGCAAAATGTGATATAATTTAAGAATAAAATACTTTAATATAAAAACTAGTATTGTGACCTCGAAAAAGCCAAAGCAAACAACACATCAAGGACTCAAACCTACTTTGGCGCTTTTGGCTAAAAGACAATATGTGGAAAGGAAAAAAGTTGCACAGGACCTCATCTCTCATCGTTGATTATATTTCCCTTGGAGTCTCTGACCATTCAAAGGTTGATATGCAGAAAGAATGTCTTGGTTTAAATTAATCAATATATCGCCATTGATACTGTAAAAGAAATGAAGCCAAAGTTAATGTACATATATGGAGGAGAGCCATAAATGAATGATTGGATGTTGACACAATGAACAGGGTAAGGGTGGCGAATGAGCTGGGAGCTGGGAACGGGAAAGCAGCAAAATTTGCAACTCAAGTATCAGTGGCAGAATCAACGGTGATCGGGCTCTTGTTTTGCGCAGTAATCATGGGATTACACGACCAGTTTGCTTATATATTCACGTCTAGTTCAGATGTGCTTGAAGCCGTCGATGGCATGGCTTTCCTCTTGGCCTTCACCATACTCCTCAACAGTGTTCAACCAGTTTTGTCAGGTCAATATATATTTAACATGCATATACATCCATATTTATATATATATAGCTGTGTGTACTGTGCTTATCATCATAATTCAATTTATATTTATGGTAAATGCATGCAGGAGTGGCTGTTGGTTCGGGATGGCAAGCATCAGTAGCATATGTTAATTTAGGATGCTACTACATTATTGGGCTCCCTCTTGGATTTATCATAGGATGGGTTCTCAACCTTGGTGTCGAGGTACTTTAACATATATATGCATATATAAAACACAAGATTTACTGTTATATCCTAGCTGTAATTTTGTAACGGGGGGATCGTGATTGCGTGGCAGGGCATTTGGGGGGGAATGATCTTCGGTGGTACGGGAATTCAAACGGTCGTATTGGTCATCATGACTGCAAGATGTGATTGGGACAAGGAGGTATGTACACACCTGAGCAATGCAGCCATTAATTAATTCATCATTAGTGTTAAAAAATATGAACCCGGTTAGAGCTGATCAAGCTTTTCCTTGTGTCAATGGATTTTTTGGAAATTAATTGCAGGCCAAGACAGCCAGCTCCCGAGTTAACAAGTGGTCCACTCCTAACCCCAATGAGTCAATAGAGGCCTCCAGTTGACCACAAATATTGCTCGGCGCACCAGCCACAGCTTCCATTCGGCTTTAATTTCCATACATTGTTCCTAGACTTGACTGCACGCTCTTGATTTTGTAATCCAAAAAAGGTTATTGGACTCTTAATTTTGCAGTTAATAATTTAAACATAAAGAGAAGGGGAAACAAAGTGTACGGGAAAGAACAAGAACAGAAGATATATTGCAGATTGGTTAATTTTTTTTCTTTCATTGTTCTTTCTGTTCAATTTCCTCCGTGCAATCGTAAATAGCAAATTTTGAGATAATCTTTCCCTTGTCATTCAATATTCTTTGATCAATATATTCCCTCTTTCACCCAAAAAAAATATTCATCTGGAATCAAGGGCTATTTTGTTTAATACTATATAGCTTTAGGCGGTTTCTCACTCTCTCTACAACCTAACTGGGGGTACGGTTGTCTTTTTCCTTTAGCTGTCTTGACCGTGGATAAGTTATCCTCACCCACTTCTCTTTTTGCCCAATCCTCAACTCAGTGAAAGCATTCAAAACAAAATGAAATTGGTATTCCTATTACAACCGTCAGTGATATGCCAGAAAACAAACACATTATAAAACATTAGAATACATTGCTTAAAATCCTTACTACGTAGATGCAAATCAATGCTTGCGTGAACATATAGATTTTTTATGACTAGCTTAACATAAATAGACGATGGTATTGGTACCCACCTCCGCCACCAGCTAGGACTAGGGCCAGAAATAACAGTCATTAATCCAAAATCGGTTAATTCCATCCTGTCACATGGAGCTGTGTGCAAAAGCTTTGCAGTTTCTATTCATCCATAAACAATCATAAGAATAGAAGGTCAAAACTCAACGCTCTGACAGATGGACATGTTCTCTCTCTCTCAAAAAGGAAAATTACAAGGGGAGAAGACAATTGAGGACAACAGAGAAAAATATTTACAATTCAAAATTATCAATTAGTTGGAAAATTAGTTCAAAATACTTGCAAATTTTTAAGTGGGATTCTCAGTGGGAAATATTTTTATCCAGGTCCTCCCTTGTCTCTTCCCAAATTACAAAACTACGGACACGATACAATACACCATTTTAGGACCAAACAGTTTTTTTTTGGGCCCAATCTCAGGACCAAACATGATAGAAGTGTGGGAATATCCTGGTAAGCGGCAACCATGAAAAGACCGAACGAACATTACTTGTCCGGTATCATCCCACAGTTGGAAGTTGGAACCGTTAAAGAAATCCGGTTCTGTTCATACCCCAACCCATCGTCCACCCGGTGTGACCGCTATCAGTTGCCCCGGTTCAAGAAACGGGTTTGTGACCCGATCGATGCGAGTTTCACCGGCACCGCCCTCCTCTCCGTTAGCCACTTCCCCTCTATCTCCTCCTTCTTCATCTCCATCTTCCTCCTCGTCAGGTTAATCAAATCCCAAAATCCATCATTTCTTTTCCTATTCACAAACAAAAGTATTAACCTTTCTTTGCTCTCCTCTAATCTTTTCAAATAACCCACCAACTCCCTCAACTCTCCCACATCCAAAATTTCGATTCTTTTTCCAAGTTCTTCTACCCGCAAGAATATTTCAGACTGCACACTTCTGTAATCTTCACCCACCAGTCTCACCACTTCATGCACCAACTCATTCTTTTGAAGGTGTAACGACTCCGGCACTCTAGTTATTTGCTCTACGAATCCCACAAGACCTTCAATTTTATACAACAAATCCGAATTTGACCCCCCAAGATGCTTTCTTTCTTGCGCGCCATCCTTCTGGTTATTCTTGTTGTCCCTTGTCAGATAATAACCCAAAACCCTTGATACTGTTAAACACTGCTCCAGAACGCCCGCATACCATCGAACCCACGATGTTAATTCCAATGAATCGACGCCCGAATCGTCACGAAAGTTTGATAAATTGAGGAAATTGTGACCACCTGAGGAAGGGTAATGGGAGAGTTGGTCCCTCAGAGTGAAGGGTCCCCTGATTATAATGCTGTGTAAGGTGAAGAGGCACTTCAGGGCAACCGTGGCATTTCGCGCCTGGTGAAGTCGGTCCATGAGAGCATCTATACAGACACGTGGCAAAAGATGTGAGCCTTGACCGACGGAGAGGACGGCAGCGATTCGGTCCTCTGATGGAGGAGACGAGATGCTGTGAGTGGTGGCGCGGAGGACGTGGAGGCGAACAGAGGACGCGTGGCGTTTGAGTGATAGACTTGCTGCAACTATAGAGGCTTTGTCTTTGAGACTGTAGATGAGATTTCTCACTCTCTTTTCCGAAGCCATCCAAAAAAGAGAGAGAAAAAAACAAAGAAATAATGGAGTCGAGAGAGAATGAAGGGGTATCAAACACCCTTCCCCTTTTTTGATGCAAACCAGAGTCAAAGACTCAAATTTCTGAAAGGTAATATGAACTCAATTTGACGGAGCTGAATACTATTGATTATAGAAAATTTTAATTGCAATTGACAAGGTGGAAGGTTTTATTTTCAATTTGTTAGCTTCCTTGCATATACCGTCTTTTGCTAACGCGGGGAAGCAACCGTTTTTTGCCCCCTTCTTTTTAATTAAGTCTATTTTTGTGTGAGAGCATTATGGAGTCGCTGACCATTTCATGTTGAACCATTTCATGTTGCTTTCTTGGAATTAATTAGGGCTGCAGAACTTGATCTGGTACCGATTAGTCCGGTCTAGCCCGGCTATATTGGGCCAACAGGGTTAAGCCGGGATTAGGACCAAGCATTCTAATCTCGGTTTGGCCCGACTTATATATATATTTTTTATTTTTTTTAATTATTTTATATATCTTAATTAATTTTGTAAGATTTTTTTTTATGTATCTAATATAATATATTTACTATGTAAATAATATGAAAATTTTTTAAAATTTTAATGTTTCAAATTTTTTTAAATTTTGAATTAATTTTTTAATTTAATATTTATGTAAAAATAATGTATAATGGTTAAATATTCATAAATTTTAAAAAATTTTATTTTTTCTAGAATTATTTTTTTAGAAAATCTATTTTTTAAGTATAAATAAGTATATTTTTTTATAATTAAATAATTTTTTTATTTTTTTTAAAATATATATATATAGTATCAAGTCAGCCTGGTACTGGCTCGAACCACATCGGGTAGGAGTCAAACCCGACCTGGCCGACTCATGATCACCTCGATAATTACTTACTTGTGATTTTATTCATGAATTTTTACATTTATAAATAATAACATAAAATGTAAATATTTTTTTAATAAATGGAAAAATTAAATTTTTATAATTATGTTACCATGTGTTTAAAAAATAATATAAAATGTGATTGTGCATAAATTCAATTCTTTTCTATATTTATCTTCCTTTTTCTTTTTATTTTTCTAATAAATTATAAAAGAGATAGACTGTGAATAAACTATACAATCAAAGTTTTGCTGATGTGTGTTTATAATTAATAAATTATGAAGGAATGAATTATCCACTTGTATAAAATTTATTTAAGGAGTCAGAATTCAAATTAAGTGTGAGGTGTGTAGATCATGTATTCAAATTGGTGGGGCCACATTTCGTTGTTATGAATTCAATTTCTAAAGCTTGCAACCCGCGTATTATTTCACTTCAGACGTTTGCAATGTGGCAGCAGTGTGACAAATGGGACCAGTTGAGCCGACACGTTAGATTAGGAATAAAAGAAATTTAGTGTCCAAAAAACAATGGAGGAATTAAGCTTCCTCACATGTAACCGCCAAGGCCGCAGATATAGCAGAAGATTGCCAATAAACAAGTGATAAAAGGTAATAATATTATCTACAATAATTAGTGTTTTTCCTGAAAGCAGCAGCAGGCATGACAAGGAACATACATTTTCATAGTGCAACGAACGAGGTGGGACTCCACGAACACCTCTAGAGATTTTCTAGAGCCTATTGTGAGCTCACACTTGGTGCGTTATTCAACACGAGAATTTGCGACAATGACGTAAGAACTAAAATTAACATGATATACATACAAAGGGATAAAATTAAAATCTAAGGGAGGATTGCAGATATGAATTCAAATCAAATGCGGAGGCGATCCAAGCAAGATTTTGCATCAAGTGGATTGCTTTGCTGAAGCCGCAAGTAATCCCTGTATGTTATGGCACGATAAGCAGCGGGATTAGCCGCCGTAATGAGCTCGAACGCAGGATTGACCGGAGTGTCTACGGCAGGCCCATGTGCAGCCCCTACGGAGATTCTAGCTGCTTTCTCATTCACCACAGCCCGATGCAGAACGCTCCTGTATTTCCCGTTTGTCAATATCTGACATCACAGAATTACAACTTTACATCACATCTGAATCTGAGATTACAAACGTTTGAAACTAAACTAAAATAAAATTGGACTTGGACTGTGTGTACCTCCATGTGATCCCCGGTGTTGACCATGAAGGAGTTGGGTGGGGGATTTATGGGAACCCACTTGCCATCGTGATGGACTTGAAGCCCACCCAGGTCGTTTTGCGTGAGCAGAGTCAGAAGCCCATGATCTGTGTGTGCGGGGAGGCCCATTGCTAGCTCCGGCTTGGGACAAGGTGGGTAATAGTTTATCACAAACACTTGGGACCCCAACCCCATGTTCATCTTCTCATGTATGTAGTTTTCTTCCAGGCCCAAGCTCCTGCCTATTCCCTTCAGCAACTCCTTGATCACTTCCCTACTTTTTTGGCAGTATTCTTTTATAATCTCGCTGCAACCATTTAAACGAGAAATCATTTAGGTGTCCTTTCTCCCTCGAAAAGGGAGACTATCTTGATTTTACATTTTGTTACTTACTCATGTCAGATCAAAGAAAAAGAACAGATACCTGAGACCAGGGGGCTTAGTAGGAGCATGGAAGTGAGGATGAACTTGGAGTTTGAGATAATCTCTCCAGTAAAGAGACTTCTCCACGCTTGGATTGAAGCTTGTCCCACATCTTATGGGATCCAATACATTCCTCCCCGCGAATTCTTTCTTTTCTTCCTCTGTCAGGTCAAAGAAGCTTTCGCTTCCTCTAACCACCTCATCCCTCATTGTCTCCGACACTCCGTGGTTTATTAGCTGCACTTTCACCGGCACGACTATTAGTTAACACATAGAAAACAAGTAATTAAAAACACACATGAACTTTCTTTTCCTTTATATGGAGCTCCTACTTATTAACACCAAGAAAAATGCAGTGACTGTACGTACCAGAAAGAATCCCCAATCGCGGCAAGCATCTCCAAGTTGTTGGGTTGCTTTGGAGCGTTCACTGGGATTGCAGGAGGTAAGCTTGGAGAAGTCAATTGTGGGAATAGTATCAATGTCACATTCGCAGAACATGGAATCGTCTGGACTTTTAAGGCACACATACTTGGAGGGAACAGAGCTCGGACAATTGTATTCAACTAGCCTTTTCACACTGCGCATCCTTCCTTTCTGCTCCGGATTCTCCTTCTGGGGTTGGCTAAACACACTGGATTTTGCTGGGTGCAACTATACAACGGAAAACCTCCCACTTTGGTGTGCCACCTTCTCATGGAGTGGTGCTTTATGTAATAACCAACTACTTCATTTAGATCGTGAAACCACTCAATGTGGGAGTGAGACTTGATGACATTGAGGTATAGGGAGCACGTGCGGCTTACGATTACTTGTGGTATATATTCGTTGGAAAAATACGTACTATGAAATACATACCCCACTGTTCTTGCTGGTTTAATATTAATTGTCCAGTATAATTTGTTTTCTGGTGCCGTCATTGTACTGGATAAAAAGAAATTGCAAGCACATCTGCATTAATTAAAATGTTTTATGAATCAATAATATTTTTTATGGTTTTCTAAAACATTAGCCAAAAGATTTATGAGGCATGCAAATTTGTTCTCAATGGCAGTTAAAAATTGCGGTGGTTAGAAAAGTTATTAATAAAAAGGGAAAAGAAATCTTGAAGATTTTAGTCGATGTTACTTATGACATGTGACTGAATATTATCTATTGCGTGTAGCTTTGACTTTTGAGGACACCTAAATGAAAGGTCCAGAGAAAGACAAAACAATTCTCATCGTCATCGTCACTGAATTTGAATTTGAATCGGTCAAAATAATCACAAATGTATAAGTGGGAGACATATTGAAAGGAATGAATCTTAGGCGCAACTAAATAGATATTTGTTCTGGCTTAATGGAATAGTGGCATCAATACTTCTTGAATGGAGGGAGATGGAGGAATCAAGTCCCATTGACAACAAGTTATTATTTTAGGTGTGTGAGTAGGTGGGCAGTTGAATATTTGTAGTTGTCTCTAATTAAAAAAAAAACCAGATATTTGTTCTCCAACACTTAATGTAATACCCAACTCCAAATTAGCACATCTACCATTCTAAAATTTATTAAAAGAAAATCAAATAATTTGTTAATTCACTAGCTCTTCAACACATTATACATGTTTTTATTGTTTTCATCTTTTCACCACTCAGGGCACGTTTGATTTTTAGTTTGTTAAAATAGAGTTTTGGTAGAATTAGTTTTATAATATGATTGTGGTTAAAATTGATTTTAGACTAACGTGTTTTATATTTAAATGCTTTATTTTAAAATTAGTTTTGATATTAGTGATTTTGTTTAGACAATTTTAATCAAAAACACTTTTAAATATGTAATTACTAAAAAAGATATGAGTTTTATAATATAATATTAAATGACAAAATAAACTGTTCATATTATATAATTTAATCCATTTAAAAATGTTCAAGATAGCTTTGTTCTTTAGCTAATAATATTTATTTTTTAAAATTGAATAAATTTGATCATATTACATGTTAAAGGCCACTAGGTTGAAGAAAAGCTCATTTCTGTTCAGGAAATTTCATCTCCCCCTCCCGACATTGATAAGCTTCAAAGGGTATCTTTGGTATAAGACCATTAATACTCCTACCACAAAAATTCCCACAAAGAAGCAAGTGCTCAATTGCTTTAGATAAAAATGAGTTTTGTGCCCTAATCATGTCAGGCTAATGTGATGACAAGAACAATCAAATAGGATGTGCATATGGATAACCACATTTGAGCTTGAAAATGGAGTTTGAAAGGTGTATCTATATAAACACTAAGGGCATATTTGGTTTTCAGTTAATTAAAAATGAATTTTGGAAGAATTAATTTTATATTAACGTGTTTATGTTTTGATGGTTTATTTGAAAATTGGTTTTGACAAAACTCACAATTTTTCACTAAATTAAGCTTAAACTCTACCTCATGATTAATTTAATTTTCTTGGAGTAAAATTTAATCTGCATTTATTTAATTGGGAATATAGTATATCTAATATAATATTTTCTTACTGGTCATGGTCTATAGAAATTAAAATTTTAAAGGGACATTTTAGTCAATGAATAGAGAAAATTTTATGGAAATTTTATTTTCCTAATTTTTCATTTTTTCTCATTTTTATTGATATATTTTTATTTGACTTTAAAATAAATATAGATGAAAATGAAAAAGTAGAAAAGTATATTTTTACCTGCTAATACTGAAACTCCATTTTGGGCAAAAGATGATTTTTGAACGGTATTGAAAAATTGAACCAAACACATCTTATTTTCATCAAACCAAGTTTGATACTCTAAACTTGGTTATAATAGTATTGCCAAAAAGACCCTAATTAGTTAAACGCACCGATACAATGAGTTAAGGTAGAGCAATAAAGAAAGTTGAGAGAGAGAATCAAAACACAAATATCAAGTTTAACTCAACTTATAAAATATAAAGGGCTAAAAACATGATGTGATAGAAATTTTTCATAGGCAACTTGGAAATTTTGGTTATTCCAATTGAATTTGTTTTAAAAGTACTTTTTTTACATTAAAATATAATGTGTTAAAATCGGTTGTTATCAGTTGAAGATTTTTCACAAGTCACTTTAAAATTTTGGCTACCATAGGGGATAGCTCTTTCAACATAATATTTTTCCACCCACAAGATTTGAACACAAAATCTTATTTTAAAGGTGTTGAGTATTTTACCACTTAATCCAATTATTGTTGGTGGAAATATGAAAATTTTTTACCTTAATTAATTATGATAACTATTTTTCATATTTTAGTATAGAAAAAAATAGTTTTAAAAAAATTCCAATTCAGATTACCAAAATTTCCAAATGAATTTATCAGAATAATTTTTAGCACTCCATATTTCAATGTAGAAAAAAGTAGTTTTAAAAAAAATTTCTAACTAAGGTAACTAAGGGCTTGTTTGACAGTGTTTTCTATTTTCTTGTTCTCAAAACAGTTTTGTAAAACTGTTTTCGAGAATAAGTTTTGAAAATAAGAAAACAAAAAAATCTGTTTGAATAGTTGTTCTCAAAATCATAACTAGTGAGTGATAGATGAGTTATTCAAAATTTATAACTTTACCATTAGTGAGGTGGACACCTTTTCTCGTGTTTTCCAGAACAAAAACTATAAAACATTTTAAAGTTATTCTGCGTTTCCTGTTTTTTTATTTTTCTGTTTTCCAGAACAATTTATAAAAAACAGGTTTACCAAACAAGTTTTCTGAGTTTTCTGTTTTCAAAAATAAAAAATTTATTTCGAAAACACGAATCAAACATGCCCTAAATTTTTCAGATATTGTTTGAAAAATGTTCAACTAATTACAACAGTTTTCAAGACACCATATTTTAGGGGGTATTCTTATCCACTCAAAAGTCATTTTCTTTTAGCCGACGATCTAAGTCCTTCTTAGAGATTTTTACAATTTTATTTTAATTTTCTACTCAAATATTTTTCCCTATGCTATGACAAAGCACTTCTAAAGAGATAGAGTCCCTTTTTCAAAAGAAGAACAAAAAATAAATAAATAGGGAATTACAAATTGAAACCAAAATCACCAACTAATTATAAAATGAGATCCACCGTAAAATTATTTAGGAAATGGGACCAAATATTTTCAAATAAAAAAAGGTGATATGACCAAAATGCCTTAAAACTGACCTCTCTCCTGTTATCACGGCACTAGTTGCCCGTCATCGGCCCAATTGACAAACGGTAGTCTATAGTCAGCAGTAGCTAGTTGTTGATAACTTCCTCACAAAAATTTATTTATAATTCAATTTACCAATTTTTATTATTGCATTTGGTTCAATGATTTATAATTTTTTTTTTTTAAAATTTACAACTCATTTTTCAAATTCTTGCTATACATTATTTTAGTGGTTTGTAATTTTTTTTTTAGAATTTACAACTTATTTTTTCTAAATTTGTAACTTATTTTCTAAAATTTTACTACAAATTATTTTAGTACTTTATAATTTTTTTTCAAATTTTATAATTTACTTATTTTAAATCTACAACTCGATTTCCAAATCTTTCACTATTAGAACAATTGAAAATAATTTGGTGGTTATAATTGAATTCTTTTATAATAAAAATTTAGAGCACGAGTTGTAAATTTAAAATAAGTGAGTTATAAAATTTTAAAAAAAAATTATAAAGCGTTAGAATAATTTATAGTAAAAATTTGAAAAATAAATTATAAATTTAAAGTAACTAAATTGTAAAATTTGGAAAAAAAAAAGCTACAAATTAATCACTAGAATAATTTATAGTAAAAATTTAAAAAATAAATTATAAAAATTAGAATAATCAAATTGTAAATTTTGAAAGGGAAGTTGCAAATCACATAAATAAATATACTAATAAAAATTAAAAAATTAAAAAATTAAGTTATAAATTTAGAATAAATAAGTTACAAATTTTTAAGAGAAAGTTGCAAACTACTGAAGGCATGTGACCATTAACCGGTACCAGTGGAGGGAGAGAAAAGCTAACAGAATTTTGATAACCTTATATTTCAAATTATCTCAATTAAGGACCAACAATTAATTGCTGAACTTGGTCCCAATCCGTGATTTCCTGAAAATAAACGACGGACTAATCGAGTCACGCTTGTTATGGTTATCATCGACCGAAAGGTAAAAGTCGGGCTATGACCCCATCCTTTGATGACTCGTGCCTCGTGATATTTATCTCTTCTTGTTTATCTTTGTTCCTTTAAAAATAATTACATGCAATCATCATATGTTTCGCTTTATATGAAATAACTCATTAATCATCATTTATGCAGTTAATCATTTCTCTTAATCAATATATTCTATAAAAACAAAATTTATTTGTATTTTTGTTTTAATATTAATCATTAATTATTCATTTACATGTTTTAGAATAAACAATGCTTGAAATCTATGTGACATGTGGTGTAAGATATGGGTACTATACAAGAATTAAGTTTTCTTTATGTAATTAAAAAAATGAGCACGTTTCATACTTTTTATTTACTCCAATGCAATAATTCTCTCCCCAATTTAAATTCAAGAATAAATTGAAATCGAATTATTGTAGCATTCAATCCGATATTACTCATTTTAAATGCTATAACTATTCCCATCATATTTGAACCGGTTAAGATAAATACCCGAGTTGGTTGGAGAAAGATTCAAGAATGCTATTTTATTTCCAGCGGTATTATATATAAACAAATTCAATGGGACTGCAAAAGTGGTAGAATTTTCTTGATCGTTCAGTTCACGAAGTTTAAACATATGCTCTTTAGTCTCCCCTGAGTCTATATATCATCTAGAGAATGTGTCCATTTGGTTATAACTCCCCTGAGTCTCCCATTCATATTGTGCAGGACTAGTGCGAAACAAATGAGGTTTGGAAAAAAAAAGGAAGAAAATTAGTTTTTCCTTCCTATGGATAATCTTTTTTTTTTTTGTCCTCTCTTTGCCTATGTTGGATTGAATCATGTGGAATGCAAATAAAGAAGCTGAAAATGCTTCTGCAAGGAAACTACCTTGGAAAAGAGTTTCTGGTAATGTTTGCTGGTTGATATGGAAAGCAAGATGAGGCAAAATCTTCTCTAATGAAGAACTGAGGAGTGAGATATCTTGCATAGCATTGAACTTTTTGGGATAACGGATTCAAGAGTATTCTTGTCTGTAGTAATTCAACTGAAGCCACAAGTGTTATAACTTGTGGCAACTCTTATGATTGCCCATGGAGAAACATTATCAACAAGATTAAGGAGTTTATTATAAGAGATTGGAACATCATGACTGATCATATGTTCCAAAAAGACAAAAGAATGTGTCAATTGGCTTGCTTAGCATGTGCACAAAAATCAATATCAATTTTTTTTTAAGTATTTATCTGAAAGATATATACATATTTTAAATTATGATAAAAGAGAAAAGAGATATTCTCTGAACCATCTTATATGACTTTTTAAACTTTTTTTTATCCTTTTGCTTTAAAAAAAAGGAAAAAAATATTATTTTGAAACTATTATTTTATTGTTATAATTAAAAATAAAATTTTCAATAAAAATTAGAAATAAATACTTTATCATTTTATTAAAAGCATTTATAAAACGTTTTATAAGTGAAACATTCATATTAAGGACAAAACTTATGTGCTATGCCTAATATATTTTATTATATGTTGTTTTCAAATCATCATTTGACATATGGAATTTTGAACACATTCTTTATATAGTAATCAACCCTGAATTAACAGTGTTCTGTTATCCCAGTACTGAACTTTAAAAAACCTTAAAATCCCAATTCCAAACCCTAATCCTCTTGTAGCTTTTGCACTTGACGAACCTATCAATCACGAAAATTAGTGACTAAAAAAATTGGCTATGATTGAGAAGATTCCAATTCATGCTCGTCCTCCTCCTAACAGCCTTGCGTTCTTTTAATCCCTAGCTTCCAGAGGACCCAATGTACACTCCTCTGCTAATGGCGTCATTCGTATTCTCAATATCCATATTATCACACATGATAGCTTCTTTGTTTCTTTTGCTACTTTCAGCATAATTTTATATTGGTTGATCAAGATGGTTCAAAATTTTCTATCAAAATTTGCTAAATTCTAATATTAGAAAGATAAATCAAATAAAGGAACTATTCTATATCTACCAAACTTTCACAGAGCAGCATCTTTCCCACGGCCCTTCTCTCTGCAACAAAATTTTCAGATCTAAAGCCTCAATTACAACTCTGAACCTGGAGCCACCAGATCCTCTTCTGCAAGAAGCTGCAAGCGAGGGCATGGAATTTGGATTAAGATTTTCAGAAATATTATTTTGAGATTTAAAAGTCTAACACTATTAGCTAGACATTTGATGATTAGATGATGATGTGGTAAAAAAGTCCATATGTCAAATGGTAATTTGAAAACAGCATATTAAGTATATAAGGCCTAGTATATAAGTTTTATTCTAATATTAAATATGTTCACGTATTTTTATATTTTATTTTATATGATAATATTATTGTCTAACTAAAGACAAATTTCTATTTTTTTCCCATTATGCTAATCATAATTATCTCATTTTATCAAATCTCCTCCTCCTCATTCACCAATGGTAGCTGGTTCAAATCTTAAGCAAGATTTTGAGGTTGGAGTCTTTATAAGGAAAAAATTATCTAACCCAGTTGAGTATAGACTAGCCAAGACTCAATACGCCACCACTAATTTTTTTTAATTTAATATATCACATATATATTAACCGAATCTATATTACTTAGATATATACTAATTGTTTAAGATTAAATTTTTTTAGTGCTGTTAAGCTCTTTTTTTAATCTTATATTATAGTAGTACATTTATAATTCTTTTGAATCTTTTTTGTTGTGTATTCTGTGTTCTACCTTTTCCAATTTTGTAGTTTACTTTCACTCTCATCTAGACACATCATCAAGTTGCCACCATTATCACTATATGATCAACCTTGAGGTATCTTCATTTTGCAAAAATAAAAGGGGGCATATTTTAATTAGTTATGCTTTTGTCTTTTACTTATGGAATTAATTGTGAGTAGATTGATTTTAGTTCTAGGTACTAACAATAGAAAAAAATTTTAAATAAGAAATCTACATTAGAACCACATGATAAGTGTACATTTGGATCCATTTGGAAAAAAAAGGAAGAAATTTAACTTGGTAAAGCTTCCTGATAATCCTAATGTGAAATTTGTTTTTGATGTTGTTAATGCTATATAAACATACATATGTTGCCTCCAGAGTTATTAACTTCTGGATCCGCCACTGACTCTCAATATAATATTAGTGAACACTAAATATAACTTGAGGAAATCAGCCGTTGTTTAAGGAAAAAAATCACTCTCATTCCAATTTTCATTTCCGTAACGATATCTCACCAAGCCTTTAGTAGTGCGTTTTGAAAGTAAGCATGGATAAATAATCAAAATTGACACAAACTTGTAATTTCATATTTTACAAAATATGTGTATGCCTTCTGGAATTCTCAAATCCCACCCCTAATTCCTTTCGATTCCATTTTCCAAAAATGAAATCTGAAATGAGCTGAAAACAAATATAAATATATAGAAGAAATTTTCCAAAAATTAATGGTTGTGATGCTATGAACAAGAAACCTACTAAGCTACCTGCGCTACCATCTAATCTTTGTTCCCTGGAAACAATGAAGATCGTTCCCCGATGTCGTCAATGGCCACCTCCGATGGACTCACCAGTGCCTTGTTGGCAGCCGTCGAACCAGCCCTGCTCAAAAACGGCGGCCTCACCGTGAACCCCCAACGCTCCGGCCGCCCCTCGCCGCCGAACCGCTCGTATTGCATATAATTTCTGCCACGGCCGCTCCCTACGCTTCTTGTCCTATAACCCCTCCTCTCACTGCTCTCCCTCGTAAACGTTACACAACTATTTGTACGGTTTAGTAACTGCTTTTGTGCATCCTCTGGTAATCTCAGAGTAAACCTTTCCCAATTCTCTCCGGGTTGAACCTGCAAGGAATGACCGGTGGAGTGAGAACGCGGAAATAAGCCGGCCAAGCGAAACCCCGTTGACTTTGACCTAGGTGTCCGACTCCGGTTTGCCGTCTGACTTCGGCTCAGAATCGGAGAATCCGGAGCCCCCGTGTTTGAGTTGTCTTGGGGGCCGTCATGGGAATCGGAACTTGAATGGGGTTGTGGGGAATCGACGTCTGGATTAGGGATCTGAATGGCGACGAAGGAGGCATCACCGGGTTTTGGAACAAGGCTGGCCCGGCAAAGGGGGCAGGTAGAGTGAGAAGACAGCCAGAGATCGATACAATCAGGATGAAACACGTGGCTGCATTTGGGGATCAAACGCAGAGTTTCATCGTCCTCGAACTCGTTCAAGCAGACGGCGCATTCCAGTGTGCTTCTCCCCATCTTGAGCCCTTTCACTAAGGAGTAAACGAAAGTGGGAAAACTGTCGATGATCTCCGGGTCAAGACCACGCGGTCGCCGGCTGCTGATGCCGATCGGGAGTGTGAGATCGAGTCTTCCTCTCATTCGCCGCTCCGCACATTGGCGAGTGTAGATGGAAAGGAAGCCCAAACTGAAGAACACGAGAACCAGGATGACCATGATGATGGCCATATTTTTGTCGAACTTGAGCCTGGCAAATGGGTCGGTGGGCGGAGGCGGAGGCGATGGGGGGAACTGCGCGGCGACCGGCAAGACAAGAAAAAACAGAGCAAGGCAGGTGAGGCCATGGTGATGATGATCGAAACTGGAGAGTGGGAGAATGGTAGGAGCAGGGGGACGAGTGTGGGTGTGGATTGTCATAGCTGATCATCAGGGCGAGGTGTTTGCAGCTATAGCAAGTAAAGAATTTTCCTCCAATCCCCATACATGATGCCGTACCATGCGTTGCACTGATTGCTCTCTCCTTTTCTTTTCCCCTTTTGTGTTATTTTGCTTAGAATAGTAATGATGATGTTGTTACTGGAAAGCAAAGCAAATCCTAACATGGCATGTTTTTGGTTGAGGTTGTGGAGGGGGCAGATATAAAGATTTGAGCAGTGCATGAAATGGAGGGGGTATTTTTAGGGACTTTTTTTTAGCCTAATTTTTTTTTGTGCGAAATTATGTGATTGGTAGTTTTATGTATATTGTTTCTTTATTGAAATTTTCGAAGCTGTGGAATTTGGGCCATGGCAAACCGGAAAAAAAAATTAAATGGGGAGGGCATGAAGGGGAACGCGCGGAGAAATGAGAGTGGGGACGGGGCTTTGATGTGAGATCCGAGGATTGGCGGAATTGTTAGGCTTCTGGGCATGGACTTTTGAAAGTCAGGGCAAGCAGGCTCACAACAAAATTTCCAATCCACATTTACTTGCATTTAGTTGCATTTGAGGTTGGTGTTTCTTCATTTGTGGGAAACACATGGGAATTTTGGATGGGATTCTATCAGCATGTTTGTCACATAAGTCTCTGTGTTTATATATTATGCATTTGTTGCTATCTAATTCTTTCCTCTGTGCGGTTAATTTCGTTGCTTCATTCGTACGCGATTGCTTGGAGAAATCAATGGTTGGATTTAGTCTACTGCCCCAAGTTACATGGTACAATCTCGGTATCTTCCTCCATAAAGGTACCTTCAAACAATCAGAAGGATGGTTCGGTTACCCTCTTTTCTGGTCGCTCTTTAGTTGCTGAAATATACCGAGACAAAGGTCATCCATACTTTACACACCAGTTAAGTTACTTATTTCACAACGAAGAAAAGAAACCAGCAAAACTGTTTCATTGTACTAAACGAAATAATGTGTTTCTTCCTACTCCCTGGCACAAAGTTGTTGTTTTATTTGCTAAGCCAATTCAATGCGTTAGAAAATGTCAAAGCTTATTAGTTGAAGACTGCTTAGCCGGTAGATGTACGATATTTGAAATTTCGTATCCATCAACTTCAGAAAATGAATTTTTTATTTTAAAAAAAAAAGTAGCCAATTTCAAGCAACTAAACACGTCATTGAAAATTAACGAATTACTCTATTAAAAAAAAAAAGACAATCTTATTTTTATTAATTTACACGTCATTTTCCGTCTCCTTCTGAGACCATGAGATTCAACGTCCCAAAAAATGAAAGAAAGACCAGGTTTCGTACAAAACACACCGTTGATTCCGGTCACACCAAGGAGGTTTTAAAATTGAATTCTTCGTTGGTGAGTTCAGTTGAATTGAAATGTCAGGCGATTCAGTGAACCACCGGTGAAACTCAACTAATTTGACTAGTTTAACATTGTCTTGAACGCACCAAACACTAATTTGAGCTCTTTTTTTCTACCAATTCATTCAAACAAATTCATCTTCATTCTCGGCTCATCACCTGTAATTCTACACTTAACAAGTAGTCTTCTTTATTTACGTGCACAACCAATCGGCAAGTTTTCTAATATATATTTTCAAAGTATTATTATAGGTTATCTTAATTTGGAAAAAATGGGGGCCATGTATGACTTTGTGCTTCATCAATCTGAATTATGAAATAACTAATCAAATGTGTTGTGAAGCAAGGCAAGCGCGTAGTTGACCGCCACGTCCTTTCTTTTTATCTTTTTCTTTTTTCCAGTATTCACGAGCCTCATACCCAATTACATGGATAATTCCCACCACCTTCTTTCTCTTCAGAGTCCACAGAGCTCGTAATGGATTTATTCATTTTTGGCACTACGAAATAATAAATTGATTATAAAATAAGATTTATTATTATTTATTTTCCTAATTTTATTATTCTGTATTATAAATTTTAGCAGTTTTTATTAGTTAAAGTTTTTCTTTATAATTAATTCACTTTATTATTTTCTAACTATAGTATTCCCTTCATTTTTTTCCACATAATTGATTTATTAATTATACCTGCAGCTGCAGCCATATCGGCTCATTAAATTATACTACTAATCCCATTTATTTATCCCAGGTTCTAAATATGGGGTTTTTTTATCTTACTCCTAAGTATAAAAAGTATTTGATCTTGATTTTAGATATAAAATTTTTTACAGTATATGAGATAATATTTATTATACATCTCACCAAATGTCTCTATTTACTGTATTTCAAAAAAAGAAAAAAATATTAAATAAGGATGAATTTGAAAAAATATTATGATTTTTTAAAAAATAAAGATAATTAACTAACTTTAACTTTTATTCTTAATTCATATAATTTAATTAAAAATACCTTATATTAAGAATTAGAGTAAAAATTAATCAATCATTGTAAACAAAAAATAAACCATATCAATATATGATATATGAATTACAATATTTATTAATTATGAACAATATAATTTATCTTCTATGTAAAGTATATATAAAACTCAATTTTTTCCTCGCTTAAAACCCACTTTAGTCAAGCTCTAAAAGCTTACAAGGCCAAGCTAAACAACCATCCATCAATTGTGCGTGGATCTTCTAGAATAGGCAAAGCTTGTAGGCCTACTTTTTTAAAGATTTGTCAACCCTTTAGAATTATTTTTGGGGTAAATTACATTCTTTTTTGGGCCAACATATTAGCACTGAGATTCATTCCATAAAGAAACTGCAGAAAAGCTGAAAGTCTGGGGAATGGGTTGCAATGGCAATATTAAATATCGTACATAGTTTTGTACAAAATAATGAATTCATTATGATTTTAAAATTTTAAATTATTCAAAATATCTACGGACCTTAATATTTTTGTCAAAGAACCTCATTCCCAATAGGAAATATTGGTAAGAACAACATTTTTTTTTTCTAATGAACCATTTTCTTTTGCAAAGAACAAAAACATGAAGAAAGAAATAAGGTTTTATGCAACACTTATTATCCATCTTATATAAATTATTATGGTCTCAATTTATTTAAAAATCGGATCGTTGGAGTTATCTTATAATTTTGGTTTTAACCATAGCCCGGCTATAGGGAGCAGTATGGGCTAATGAGTCATGAGGATCATATTAGAGTCAGGATCAAAAGGAAACTTGGGCATTTATTACCAATATGATAAAACAACTTAAAATATGATACTATAATATATTAAATTTAAATTTGTAAAGGAGTTTAAGTTGTAAATATATATTGTATGCTGTATAGTGTTAAAAATGTATTGCAACTACAAGAAGCATAAATCATAATTTCACCAAATTTAGAGTATAACTTTTTTTGTATTTTTGAAGTTAAATTTTACAAAATATAGTTCATCACATTTTATTTCCCCAATATACTGCTCGTCCGACTTGCTAAGAATTTAGGTTTCAGGGTGGCACTACTACAGATTTATTATTTTGGTACGCACATGTGGATATGCTTTTTCAAAAAGCATACCAAAAATCACCTTTGGGTATGCTTATATAAAAAAGTATACCCAAATAGTTATTTTTTGGCATGCTTCCTTGAAAAAGCATACCAAAATATGTACACTCAAGAAGATATAGGTGCATTTTATACAAAAGCATACCAAAATAATAGGAAGTTTCGGTACTCTATTTTCTCAAGCATACCAAAACTCAATTAAAAAAAGCAACAATACATTTACTCCCTACGCAACTTAAACTCCAGAAATATACTCTGCTTAATTATTTCCTGTTGCCTAAAACCACTCCCGCGCTCTTCTATGTTCTGGTGCCAAACTCACCATTTCTGCCATTTGCCCAGTCCTTGCTGCACATTTTTGTTGCCTCACGTGAAGCTCCTCCTCTCACAGATTCAGCCCTCCATCGCTCTTCGTGGCCGGTCGCGTGCTCTGTTCTAAAATGCGAAGGTTATTCTCTCACATGGGTTTCTAGAGCTTCGTTGGACTATCGAAGCTATCCTCTTTTCAGATTTGCTGCTGCATCGCTCCTCGTGGGTTTTTAGAACTCCATTGCTCTTCATTGAACTGTGTCTTGCCTCCACTGGATTAGCAGAGCTTCGCCTGTCTTCACCGGTCTTCGGAGCTTCGCGGGCTGTCATGGGTTTCTGCAAATGAGTCACGGTGGCAAGTGTGAAACTCGTGGTTCTGGGTTTCTGCACACTGTAGCTTTACCGGTCTTCTCTGGTTTGTAAAGATTCGCTGGTCTTTGTGAGTCTTCTCTGGGTTTCTGCACACTGTAGCTTCAGCACCCTAAGATTGCGAAACTGGTGCCTTGTGGATTTCTGCAAATGGATCCTTGCACATTGAAGGTTCATGAGTTTGTTTCTTCTTCATCTGTTTGATGCTCTTAAGAACATACTGTAAGAAAAAATTTTAATGTAAATTTCAGTGGAGATTGAATCGTGGTTTGGGATAGATGGCAAGGTTATTACGCGATTCGTATTTTTTGGGATAGGATGCCTGAACTGTACCACATTGTCTTCCTTTATTTCTTGTTTTATTATTGTTTTGAATAATGATATTATTCTTTCATGAGAGAGACCACAATCTTGAAATTTTAAAAAAGCAGATCTTATGTACCATCGGCTAACAACTTTTCCGAGTGCGAAGCTTGGGACCACGAAGGATTCTGCAATACTACATCATGGTAAGATTACCAAGCACGTAAAACCATAAAAACCAGTGGGGTAAAAAAGAAAAAAAATAGAAAGGTTGTCATTAATACCAATTTAATCTAAAGTTGATATAACTGGTAACTACTACAGTATGGTATTAGGTCGTACATATCATTCACTTTTGTGGGCTTTGTGAACAAAATTACACCCAAGCGTAATATAAGAGGGTTAATTATATGAATTTGGATACCTGAAATGAAAACTACGTAATTTTTTTTAAGTGACAACAGTGAGTTGGAAAAAAAAAGCCAATAATTGGAAATAAAGAAAGTGGATTATATGTGCATTTATTTATCATGTTATTTTTTGTTTTTTAAATTTTGAAGATACTGAATAGATTTTTCATTTGAGAGGATGTAATGTATGTATAGTATGGAAAGAGAAATTGGCGAATCAGTGAGACAGTAACTGAGAGGAAAGGTATTGGAGAATAGATTGATTGTAAAAAAAAATAAAACGGGGCGGTATGGTTGCTGCTTTGTTATTGTGATCTCATTTTCCAACTTTATGAGAGTTCTACTTTAGGCAGAGCAAATGATTCTGCTGAAATGCTTATATGTATAAGTGTGTGTGTGTGTGTGTGAGTGTGTGTGTGTGTGTGTATACAAAGAGACACACATGCATGATGATGTTTGATTGGGTCCCATTCATATGCATGTGGATAACAATAACAATAATTATTAGTGAGGACGTCATCTCATGAATTGTTGATGATTACATTATGTGATTCTATCACTTTGGGAAGATTGGGTGGTTCTAATTTGGCCTAACAACAATTCTGTGTTTGATAGGAACTTTCTTTTCTTCTACCAAACAGCTTCCAAGCGGAGAAAGTGAACAACCTTATGTGAGGTCTCTTTCGAATTCTGCTCCCCATTTCTATTTGTCATGTTGCTTTATTATAGTGTCTGTTAAGATACACACACACACATATATATATATATATGTATACATATATATATATATGTATATTGTTCAATAATGTCTAGAAGCCATGTAACTGCAACTAAAACATGCCAATTAAAAATTAATATTGCTGAAATAACTCTTATGAAAAGTTTCAAGTTCCCTGGTGCTGAATGCAATGAGTATACTATGATATAGATATCTAATAGTTTCTGAAAGTTGACTCTTATTGCACCCCCTGAGTTATTTCTTTCTTACACTTGCTGAATCACTTAGTAAATTTAACAGACCACTGCTGTCATGTTATAGCTTTCTTCCCTCTGTTTGCACTTATCTTCTATAATCTGTCTTTCTAGCACCATGAGGAAGAGTTTTGGAAAATTTGTGAATTTGGAGGTTGAATATATGTAGGTGAGGGTTCAAGTTGAACATGGATGTGAAAAGAAAAGGTCTGAAACCCAATATATAAAGTTTTGCTGATGTGTCTTCTTTGTGTGTGTGTATATTAAATTCTACCAAAAGCAATAGACTTAAGCGCGCAATGAAGCTGTATTTGTCTTTTCTGGTTTAATCAGAACTTTTAGCATGCATGTATTCCTTTTTGTTGTATAATATATTAATCCAATATTATTTGGTGGCAACAGATTGTTAAGAAGATTGATGTTCAAATTGACTTGGTTAAATGAAAGTAGGTTACTTTCATAACTCCAAATCACCACTAATTTATTTGTATCACTTTTCTATTTTTAGCAAGCCCAAGAAAAACGTGATGGAATATGAAGTTAGTTGGACCAATTAACATTTTATATAGCAATCAATATATAAAAGCCATAGGGATTAACTAATGCTTGCATATCAATGGGCAAAACAACAAATTGTGGTAGTAATTATATTTCTATTCGTAGTGTTCTTTAGAAAGGTACATCAACATTCAATGTCTGCACTTAGCTTGCTTTTGTATGCTTCACGCTAAATCCATTTGCTTTTACTTTTCAAAAGGAAAAGAAAAGGTCATCCAAAAAAGAAATATTTTAATGAATAGAAAATGTATATAGATAAAAAAGAATAAGAGTTCATTAATTTATTTAATTTAAATAAGTTTTTATTAAAAACATGAATGAAAATACATACAAATGTTTTATAAAAGTGAAACGCATGCATAAATTGTAGTTTTGAACTGTTTAGATTTATTTATTTATTTTTTATAATTTAATACTTTGATAATAATTAATGTTATAAAATATTCAATTTAAGCCATATGAATTTAATTCAATAATTTTATTTAGAAAGAAAATATACAATTTCTTGCAAGTTTCCCTCCGGTTCTATGATAGTGTTCATAAATATGATAACAAAACTTCATACCCCAAAAAAATAGTAAATATATTCTCAAAATAATATCTGCTCCTTTTTTAATTTATTTTCTCTCTCCTTACTACTTTGTTCCATTTCCGTTTAATTTGGATTGCACATCTCCAACTCTTTGACTAGTACTAGTTTGTTTGTTTGTTTTTTTTTTTTGCAAGGAAGGATTGGAAAAAAAGAGACAAAAGATAATGTCAAATAATAATAATAATAATAATAATAATAATTGCACATGAAATGATAAAACATTGCTTAAATTGAATTCCATCTATTTCTTTAGATGCATTTATATTATTTTCATTGGCTTTCTAATATTTTTGTTGGTTGGATGATGATGATGATGTTTCAAGGGCACATGATATGATAAAATGTTGCTTAAATTGAATAAAATCTATTTCTTTAGATGCATTGATATTGTTTTCATTGGCTTTCTAATATTTTTGTGTGGTTGGAGTTAAAATCTATGTATAGATTTGAGAAGATTTGAGGCAGAAAATAAAGTCATTGACTTGGAAGGGAATTGCAAGTGACATTGGGTACAACAATCTCTCCCTAAGTATGTTAATCTTACATTCACATATATTATATTTAGTTGTTTATAACATAGTTGGGTTGCTGAGTTAAGACTTTCTATTAAGGGTTGAATTTTTTTTAAGAATAGTGATTGGATTGGACTAAATGCTATTGTGATTCTGGCTGTTGTATAATATCTTTCAATGTCTGAAAACAATTTATCTCTTGGTATTGTAGAATTATCTGGAGGTCCAAGTTATAGGGGAGACTCTGCCGAAATTTTTTCATAACTTATGGGTATGGATCGGAAATGGATGTCTGCCAATCGATTGTCAAAGGAATATATAGATGGAGTAAGAGAGTTCATCAATTTTGCAGTTGAGCATGCAGAAAATCCTTCTAGAATTATATGCCCTTGTTTGGACTGTTGCTATGAAAGGCGAATTAGTGCATTTGAGTTGGAAGGTCATTTAGTGCATTATGGAATTGATCAAAGCTACAAATGCTAGACTAAACACGGTGAGACCAAGGATGCGTCTAATGTTTGGGGTTATAGTGCGAGTTGTGCATCAAATGATTCTGATACAAGGATATATGAGGCCGACTATCTTGAGGAGATTGTAAATTTGGTTGAGGAGGATCTTCGAGATTGTCCAAAAATGTTTGAAAGGTTGAAAAGTGATGCGGAGAAACCATTATATACTGGTTGTACTAAATTCACAAAGTTGTCTGCAGTTTTAAAATTGTACAACTTGAAGGCGAGCAATGGATGGAGTGACAAGAGTTTCACAGAATTACTTACAGTTGTGAAAGAGATGCTACCGGAGGATAATGAGCTTCCTAGCCGAACATATGATGCTAAACAAATTTTATGCTCTATCGGCATGAGCTATGAGAGAATACATGCTTGTCCTAATGATTGCATTTTATTTCGAAATGAATATACATCATTAGATAAGTGTCCCAAATGCAATGCCTCTCGATATATGAAGAAAGAATCAACTCCAGCAAAGGTGGTATGGTATTTTCCAATCATTCCGAGATTCAGGCGCATGTTTAATAGTGCCGAAGTTGCGAAGCAACTAACATGGCATGCAGATGAAAGGATAAAAGATGGCAAGCTTCGCCACCCTGCGGATTCTCCTCAGTGGAAAAGAATTGACTATGACTTCCCTGACTTTAGGCAAGAAGAGAGAAACCTTCGCCTTGCTTTGTCCACTGATGGAATAAACCCCCATGGTATGCAAAGTAGTACCCACAGTACATGGCCCGTAATTTTGGTAATTTATAACTTATCTCCATGGCTATGCATGAAGCGCAAGTTTTTGATGTTGTCTATGTTAATTTCTGGCCCTAAACAACCTGGAAATGATATAGATGTATATTTGGCTCCTTTAATTGAAGATTTGAAACTAATGTGAGAGACTGGTGTAAAGGTGTATGATGGATATAGAGAAGAAAGTTTCAATTTGAGAGCAATGTTGTTTGGAACAATTAATGATTTTCCAGCGTATGGTAATTTGTCAGGATATAGTGTCAAAGGACAATGTGGGTGCCCTATATGTGAGGAGGGCACAAATTCAATGTGGTTAGAACATTGTAGGAAAAATGTTTTCCTTGGTCATCGTAGATTTTTGCCTCCGACACATCATTACCGGTGGTGGAGAAAAGCTTTCAATGGGAACTCAGAAGAAGGCATAGCTCCTAAGCCTTTGGCTGGTGATCAACTGTTTGAGAAGGTGAAGAATTTGAATAATAACTTTGGCAAACCTTTTGCAAGAGACATTGTGACTAGCGGATGGAAGAAAAAGTCAATATTCTTTGAACTACCATATTGGAAGTCATTATATGTGAGACATTTTCTTGATGTAATGCATATTGAAAAAAATGTCTGTGATAGTGTTATTGGTACATTACTCAATGTGCCAGGAAAAAGTAAGGATGGAGTCAATGCGAGGTTGGACTTGGTTACTATGGGAATAAGAGGAGAGTTAGCACCAGTAAAGAAGGGACGCCGTACTTATTTGCCTCCAGCAGCACATACACTATCTAGGAAAGAGAAAATTGCCTTTTGTGAGTTTCTTCACGGAGTTAAAGTTCCAGAGGGGTACTCGTCAAACATAAAAAACCTTGTATCAATGAAAGACCTTAAGCTCAAAGGCCTTAAGTCTCATGATTGCCACATTCTTATAGAGCATTTAATGCCGATTGCCATTCGTTCCATTTTGCCTAAAAAGGTTCAGAGTACTATCACTAAATTATGTTTTTTTTTTAAGTCAATTTGCAGTAAAGTGATTGACCCAGCAAAGTTGCCAGCATTGCAAAAAGAAATTATTATTACTTTGTGTGAACTTGAGATGTATTTCCCACCTTCATTCTTTGACATAATGGTTCACTTAACCGTCCACTTGGTTCGAGAGATTCAACTATGTGGACCTGCTTATTTGAGGTGGATGTACCCACTTGAGCGTTATATGAAGATATTAAAAGGGTATGTGAAAAATCGGAGTCGGCCAGAGGGTTGTATTGTTGAACGATACATAGTGGAAGAAGCAGTTGAGTTATGTACTGAATATCTCTCTAATGTTGAAAACATAGGGCTTCCAAAGTCTCGTCATATGGGAAGAACAATAGGGGAAGGAATTAGTGGAAATGCAATAGTAAGCATACCAAGGGTACAATGGGAGGAAGCACACCTATATGTCATACACAACACAAATGAAGTTGAGCCATATGTTGAAAAACACAAGGACATACTAAGGAGCTTGAACCCCACTAGGAATGAAAGTTGGATAATGAAAGAACACAATCGACTCTTTATTGATTGGCTAAGGAATCACATTTTGTCAAACACCAGTGATAGTCTTATCTCAGTTTCAAAAAGATTAAGATGGTTGGCAAAGGGTCCAACTATGGATGTCTTCTCTTACACGGGTTATATAATCAATGGCTACACATTCTACACAAAAGAGCAAGACGATCGAAGTACAATGCAAAATAGTGGGTTAACACTTGTAGCTCAATCTATGCATATATCCAGTGTCAAAGATAAGAACCCCATCTATGCGAATATGTCATATTTTGGGGTCATTGAGCACATATGGGAGTTAGATTACATCATGTTTCGTGTGCCTGTCTTTGGTTGTAGGTGGGTTGACAACAACAGTGGCCTTAGAATTGATGAGACAGGAGTTATCCAGGTGGATCTTAATAAAGTGGGCTATAAAGATGAGCCCTTTATTTTAGCATCACAAGCTCAACAAGTATTTTTCGTCACTGATCCTGCTAATAAAAAGTGGTCTGTTGCTCTTTTGACTAACAAAATAAATGATGAGAAAGATGTTGATCCTAATAGTCATGATATTGATTTTGAGGATGATCCTTTTTCTAGGACATCACAATCACTTGGCAGTGATTTCACTAATGATGATGCATTATATTTGAGAGATGATCATAAAGAAGGGATTTGGGTCAATCCATTAATTCGGACTAGAAAAGGAAGCACAAGTATACAACTGAGAAGAAAAAGAAAAAGATTGCCTTAAACATGTAAAATTTTTCTGCTTTTAAATTAATACTTTGCTACTTGTATGTTTTAATTTTCTTATTGTGCAATGATGATTTTGTAGATAAATGGCTTCTCCACCACATGATAGCAATGTTCCCTCAGGTAGTGCTAAAGAGAAGAAAGCTAAGCGGGGGAGGACTATGATGAAAGAGTTGACTCGAATAAGAAGTACTTGTCGTAAATTAGATCTTGGATGGAATAGGTGGGGTCAACCTATTGACCCCAATGAACAGAAGTTTTCGAGTTGGATTGGGGTTGTCACACGAAGAACAGTGCCAATTATTTATAACAAATGGAAAGATGTCCCATATCCAATTAAGGATGCCATTTGGGATGAGATAGCGGTAATACACTAATTACTCTACTTGTTTTAATTATGTTGCTTATTATTTACACATACTTTCTCACATTTTAATTATATTACTTACAGGGAACCTTTAATATTGATGAGAAGCGAAGGAAATTTGTACTTAAAGCAGCTGCTGTGCGTTTTAGAAGGTTTCGTTCGCATCTTAAAAAGTTAAGTTTAAGGGATGCTAGTGGAAATATCAATCAACATCCTCCTGAAACACAGTCTAATATTATCTCTCAAGAACAGTGGGATGCTTTTGCTCTTTCACGTCAAGATCCGTCCTTTTTGGTAATATCATGTTTTACCAATATAGCTGTTCCTATTATTTTCATATTTTTTTCTATTAATACTTTTCATTTTAAATAGAAAGTAGGTGAGGAAAATCAAGAAAGGGCATCCAATTCACTGTATCCTTATCGAAAAGGTCATACACCATATTCAACAATTGAGCAACAAATGGTAAGTACATATAATATGTGTTTCTCATATATTGTTTTTTTATGAGTGATTATTATGTGTTTTTTATCGTTTGGTTTAAATGTTTTTATTTTTTTAATGTTTTTATTTGTTGTATTTTTATGTTTTTAAAAATTAGATCCAAGAGACAGGATCAGAAGCATCCACAATTTCTCGTCATGTGCTGTGGAAGAAAGGAAGAGAAAACAAGGAGGGTAATATTGATGATGAACGTGTTCAGAGGGTTTGGGATGAATGTGTAAGTATTAAATATATGCATATATCATTATTCTATTAAATATAAGTCTTAACATTTACTTAATAATTTGGATGATAGGAGTTTCTATCCCAATCAAGAGAAGATGAGATTGAGAACTTTGGTCGTAACGATATACTTGCTAGGGTGTTACAAGTCCCTGAAGTCCCTGATCGTGTTAGAGGTGTTGGTTTTGGGGTCACTCAAACAAGCTATTTCGGGACTCGAAAACATTCAAACTCTCAAGCTGAAAAGAAAGTTGCATATTTGGAAGAAAAAGTGTCCACCCTAGAGCATCAATTATACCAACAATCCATGCGCTTTAATGAATATGATGAGATGTTTAAAAATATGAAACTCATGCTAGGGGCAGGGAAGTTGGCGGCAGAAGGTAGCCCCAGCATGAAAGATAGTTGCACACTTGTATCTCAACTTCCTGAGGTATTTCTTCCCTACTAAGTACATTATAGTTTTTTTTTCATTAATTCGTCATTTATTACTTTATGATTGGTATAGGGTGAATCAAAGTGCAAATTATGGTTGGAGACCCCAACACGTCATGTGGTTGCAAAGGGTAGCGTGTTTAACACTCCTGGTGCAATTCTACATAATGTACCACTACCCGATGGCTTCTTGAAAGTTCTAATTGACAAAGTAGATGATGAAGGAGCTAATTTGCCAATACCTACTGATGATGGAGTGACAAAAGTTGGTGATGCAATAGGTTATTTTGTAGCATGGCCAAGCAACCTCATTGAGGTAGTACAAATGGTAAGGAAATTGGCATATCCTTACAATGCATTGCACTTGTATTCATTGTTGATCCCTAACTAACTGAATTGATTTCTTGTTTTGTTCAAATTGCACAGCCCAAAAAGAGCAAAAAACAAATCAAAGGGACAAGCCAAAAGTCAAAGGAATCTATTGCTACACCAGTGAAGAAACAAGTCAAAGGTAAACTTCAACAATCAAAGGAATCGATTGCCAAACCAGTGATGAAAAAGCCCATCCCTGAAGTTACTAATAACACATGTGGGCCAAATGGTATTGCTCTAAGGATCCTAGGAAAAAGATTTAGCAAATGGTAAAACACATGAAATAAATTTTCATTATGGCATTTACAACATGCAAGTAGTTGATCATCTTGCTATTGAGCAAATAAATGAAATGCTTGATCATGAATGGATAGGTGCCACAGTCATCAATGTATATCTCAGGTACTTGCATGATAGCTCATGGTTGAAATCAGTTTTGGCTTTTTTATTTGTCATTTGATGTGAACAATATTAATCAATTTGTGTATTTTTATTTAAGGTATCTATACCATAGTTTTTTGGTCCCTAATGGCTTGACGAGTAAATTCTCTTTCGTCAACCCCCATACAATATCATCACATGGAGGAAGCAAGATATATGAGCAATCACGATCTTTGTTTGATTTATTTGGAGCAAGAGCAGTGGAGGATATGTTGTTTCTGGCACCTTATAATTTGGGGTGACTCAATTATTAAAGAATTTCTAATTTTGAATTCTTTCAATGTGAAATTCTTACAATTTGCTTACACTTCATTTCAAATTTTTAGGGAACATTGGGTGTTGATCGTCATTAATCCTTTAACTCCAGAAATATATTATTTGGATTCCATGAATGCTAACTTGCGCCCAGCTCCTGATATGATAATGAAGCTCTTTAATCAGTAAGCATATATGTTTATTTTCTTCATACATCTATATATTTGTGTGATATTCATATATTAATTTTTTTTAATCTTGTTAGCTCCTTGACTACTTTTCGTGGGAGCCGTGGCTTATGGTTTCCAACAAAATCAAAACCCACACAATACAAATGGACTTTAATACAGGTACTAGCATTGATAGAATTAGAGTGAAGAAGTTATTATGAATTAATGCATCGCATGCAGAAATTGACATATGATTTTTTACTGTTTTTATAGTGCCCTCAGCAGCAAAATACTATTGATTGTGGATATTATGTGTTAAAGTTTATGAAGGATATCATATTACATGACCAATCTACCATTCCGGAGAAAGTATGTTCTTCAGATCTTGTATATATTATGTAAGTTTTTAATTAATTAAATTTTATCATATTCATTTCACTAATTTTGTTGTGATATTTCATTTTATAGTACTTCTCGGACTCGTATTGTGATTCCTACACCAAAGATGAGATAAAAGAACTTCAAGAAGAGTGGTCAAGATATGTGTTAGAACATATTATGTAGGTTGCTGGTATTTATAATCTTGAGACATTGTTCAAAGATTTTTTGGCTTGTTATGGAGATACAAAGCTAGGACTTTGGGTTGTTTTAGACATTACCAGGAGATTTTTTTGCTTGTTTTGTATGTGTTAAAAATGTTGTGATGTTTAATTTGTACTAATTTTTAGCCAACAATATTTTTGTGATTGATCCTGTATTGTGAAAATCGCTGAATGGATGAAAATGATATATTATAAATTTATATGTACCAGGTTGAAAAGGAAAGATTACAAAAACGTGTATTTCAAAAAAAAAATTGAAGGAGCTTTGGGTGCGCTCATCAACAAAAAGTGTGTCTGAAGGCCTATCTCTTGGTACGCTTTTATTTAGAAGAGTACCCAAAGAATAAATATTGGGTAGGCTTTTCAATCATAGCGTACCGAAATAGCACGTCTTATTCAGCCAAATGATTATGTTTAGGTACGCTTATTGAAGCGCACAAATAGACTTTTGGAGCGGTCACATAGGGTACGCTTTAAAAACGTACCAAAATATCGAAAAAAAGCATACCAAAAGCCAATTTCTGTAGTAGTGTAGTAAGATTTGGAGAACCATAGGAACGGATTGAATTTGTGGATTTCCAATGTCTCTGCAAGGCGGGAGTACACCATGCTAAATTGAAAGGCATTACAATTATCTAGCAAGCGTTTATTTGGTGCTCGCGCATGGATGATATGATAATCCTAAATGTCCTTGGTGTCCTGGCTCAATTTGAGATACTCTCCATGCAGTCAGGGATTGAACTTATAGGTAACTACAATGTAGACTTAATTCTCTTGTGCAATGCTCTGTTTTCTTTAACTGTAATCTTGAGAAACCAATCAATGCAAAAATATTATTAACCATCTTTGAAATTATTGCTTAGTGGGTTAAGACTAATTAGAGAGATTAATTAGTGGCTTTTTAATTTTAATTAAAACAGTTTTGGAAAGAGGAATATCTTGGACAATAGAGATGGACTTTTTTAAAATAACAAAGGAGCATACAAACCATTAAAAGATGTTTTCTGCAATATATATATAAATATATCATCCACTAGACCAAGTGATGGGGGATTTGTTGGGTAATACTATACTGGAAGAGGAGCGCCGGTTGTGCAAGGGGAAGTAGTTGCTCCCACGTGCACTACCCACGCTTCTTGTGCGGAAACCTCTCCTGCCGCTGCTCATTCTCGTAAATGTCACGCAACTCCTCGTCCGTTTCAGTGTTGACCATGATGATGAGTTCACTTCTTCCAATCTCAGTGTAAATCTGTCCCACTCCTCCCTCTGCCTCTGATCACCCGTTGAATGAGACCGCCCAAACAATATGGCCATCAGGAATCCCGTTGACCTCAACCGACTTGGACCCTGGTTCTCATTCATCCTCCCGCTCCGACCCTGGTTCAGTACTAAATTCACCTTCTCACTTTCGTTATTATTCTCTTCTTCTTCGTCTTCCTTTGAATCCCCAATCTCTAGCCCTACCAAAGGCTCGGGCGTCCCCCTCGGCACTGGAACTGAAAGGTTGGCCCGGCACACTGGGCACGTGTAGTGCGACACCAACCACCCGTCGAAGCACTCCGGATGAAACACGTGGCTGCATTTCGGGATAAAACGCAGCGTTTCGTCATCCTCGTACTCGTTCAAGCACACCGCGCATGCCAGGCAGCCTCTCCCCTTCACCGCCGAGTACAGGAAAGTCGGGAAGCTCTGGATGATCTCCGGGTCAAGACCCTGACCCTGCGTGCGTGAAGCGGATCGTGGAGATCCGATTGGATACGCAAGGTCGATGCGGCCTCGGATTGGAGTACGTCGGTGCCCACATTGACGAGTGAAGATGGAAAAGAAGCCCGACACGAAGAACACGAGGACCACAACCGCCATGATGATAGCCATTGTCTTGTTGTCGTACGTGACCGTGGGTTGGGCGGTGAGCTGAGCCGCCGCAGGCGGCGGTGCTGATGACTGTGCCAAAACAAGAGGCACAGTCGAGGAACGGTCATGGTCAAGATTCAACAGTGTGCGGATACTTGCGCCACCAAGCTCCTTCCTATTATTCATTTCCTTCAAAAGATTTATCCGCCCATCCAACGCCACTCTAAACAAATTAATTTGTCAAGCAGTAAGTCGAAGATTCTGATGATGGGAGAGTAATATGAAAGCCGCCAACTGAGAGTGAGGCTTATATATACTCGAGTGTACGGTAATTAATTGTGCCGTTTGACGTAATCATTGGCCAATATGTAGTTGAGATTATCCAACGGTAGTTTTAATTAATTAATATATACTTGTTGATAGGTTTGGGAGGCCAGGATAAACTCCAAATTTGGCGTGCCATTGTGCATACCCAAAGGATAATATTTGTTAATTATACTGATAACCGGGAGAAAAGAAAATGTCAAAGCCAATCATATGCTGTGAACCTCTGACCTTGCGCCATTCCCAGGGGTTCAACTGATTATCTTAAAAAATAAATCTGTCAATCTCTTAACAAGATATATAAATAAAACTGCTTGTAGCTAATAAATGAGAATTGACAGCTTATTAATCAAAGTGAGCTTGAAATAGTCGTATATACATGTCCCGTTGTACTGAGCATGTCTTCTTCAGTCCCCATCTGGGAAAAAATGGAGAGCACACAGATTTTATCAGTCACTCAAATGCAAGTTCAAGGGTTATATAGCTTGTGCATTGTTAATTTGTAGGGGGGAGTGATTTGAGCAAGCCACTCCAATTCAACAAAAAAAGAAAAGCATTGAGGCAGATCATACCCATATATTTGAGATTGGTAAGGTGGGTTGCATATATGAAAATTAATTACAAGGCTGCAAGTAATTGTTCAGATAGGTCACTCATATTATATAGCTAGGTCGATGACTTGGGGGATGTAACGACTTCTTGCATGCTTCGCGTGCTTGTTTAACTAAATGGGGAATGAATTATTCTAATTAAATAAATTAAAAAAAAAAGTGATTCTTCATCCTAACTTTCATCTTTATCTGTAGACACCAATATTTTAAGAAATGTTTAGATTCCTTAGAAAATAGATAAGCATGTACAAAAATAATGAAAATGATGGGGAAAATGAAGGCTTACGGCGCTCTTAACTCGGACCTAAAAGATACTAGAATGATTTTTTAATATCATATTTAAAAAAAAAAAAAAAAAAGGTCAGGGGTGAAGTGGATGTTTTGTGCTGAGCCCAGATCATATTTTTGAAAGGAAGCCCAAGAAGCAGTCCACCAAAGCACAAGGAAGTCCAAAAGAGACGGAGGAGCAAAGACTACTCGCGTAATTTACTGCACTAGGGAATGGTTTGTAAATGTTATTCTAGTTGTAGTACTGTATGCATTGTCTGCCTTTTGAGTCGGTTTATGTTGTTTTTTTTTTTTTGGGCTTGAGCCACTCTGTTCTACCCAAAAAAAATGTAATTCTATCTGTTATGCCGTTTGTTATTTTTTTATTCAACTTGTTCTTCGTTCTGCCTCGCCATGTATGATGGAAGCAATTTCAGAATTAAGGAGACTTTTCTCTTTCCTCTAATTAAACAGTGATCCTCTCAAATTCCCTGGGTACTCAACCATTTTCTCACTATCAACAAAACATGAAACTCATGTGGATGGTTTCTCATCTTTTACTTTTCAGTAATTATCTTTTTTTTTTAAACCAACAATAATCTAATTACTCCTTAAGTCACATCGCACTCTACAGCTTTTGAAAGCAGATACACCCGAAAAAAAAAATGATCAAACTTAAGACCTTTTTTAATACAAATACATAATAAGAAAAACATATACAAATTAACACATATATGAAAGAATAATAATAAATAGCTAAAAACCACAATCAAGTAAAAGGAAAATAAAACCCAAAAAAAAAATATAAACGTTACATAATACTGTAAAATTATTTTATAAAATTTGGCTCGTCCATTTTGCTAATTCTGATGAAAAAAATATTTTGTCCTTGAGAAAGAGCCAAATAAGGCTGTCGTCTAAAAATCAGTATCAACAGCTTTTGGGATGTAGATGTAGTGGCTGATATGAAAAACAGGTTGTATTTTGGAATTGGGCCATACCGACACTACTTTGTGCTTAATGGGTCAATATTGAATCTAAAGTTATATTATGCATATATAATACATACAAGAGCAGTCGTTTTGGTTGTCCCACATCGTTAGACTTAGTTAATATTAAATTAAATTGAATTTGTGATTGGAAACATTAGGCGATACATCTGAATCTGATGAGTGTCTGGTTATTTAGGGCAGTGGGGCAGCAAAGAGTATACATAAATTAGCTGTCCAAACCTACAAAACACTCGAATAACTGGAGAAAATAACTAACCTCTAATAGTATATATGTTACCGACCATTCATGTTTTGTTGCTGTCCCAGTGAGATTCAGATTCGAGTGGCGAATCATTTATAGAAGCGAGTTCAAATTCTAATTACAAGCTATATATAAATATATATATATAGTGAAGAGCAGTGATATATAGTGAAGGAGGCCCCTGGTTTTGGAAAGAAGCTGTTTCACTGTGCTGTATTGTATCTGGTCTCACTGCAAGTAATATTGACTCTTGTGAATATTGCATGTGTGGACTGTGGAATGAACCAACTTGTTTCTTGTCCATTGATCCTCCTGCAACCACCTTTCCCATTTCGGTTTTCAACATATATACTGACGTGACCCCATTTGATTGCAAAATTTTGGCTCTTTTAACCTAACTTCCTCCAAACGCATGCTTTATTTCATGTCCTCCATTCTGGTGCCTACCAAGTTGTGGCAAATGTACATTTATTCTTATATTTTATATAGGCATGTAACGGAACAGTCAAGCAAGTAATTAATTTCGGTTATCTCCACTGTATATTTGTGTGTGTGTGGAAGACAACGTTCTCAATATTGCAAAACAGCTTCTCGATGCGTAAAATATAGCAAATCATATATTTACTTGCGTGCGTGTGTCTCTACACAACATGCTCACACATATTAAGGCAAATTGGAGACCGGACAAGTGGTTCATGATCCCCTAGCTATAGGTAGCGTAGGTCTGATTAATATATTTTCAATTTGATGGTGCATGTGTTCCAGTTAATAGCTTATTTACCAAGCCAGGAACCACCAGTTTTATATTTACTTTGGGGTGGCTATACATTGATATTGAAACCTGAGAAACAAGACGATAATCATTCAAATATGGTGTTGCCTCATTTGCGGTTTCCTTAATCCAATGTATATATATCATCAAAATAAACAGACACAGCACAGGCTTGATCGACAACAGATTGAAATTTCACTGAACAAGTGAGAATCTTCACATAAAATAGATCGAAAGATTATGCATAAATAAAGAAAGAAACGAAGCAAGGTTTTGCCTACAGACCCTAAATGTACAAGAGCAGTAGTCTCACCTTCTCAAAGACGTCTACAATATTACATGCTCCCAAGACGTACTTCACAATTAATCTTATTGAAAGCATAATTGAAGATATTATTAACTAAAGACCACAATTAATTTACTACAATATATGATGTTTTATTAAATAATTGTTTAAAATTTAAACTTAGTTAGTCATCACGATTGTTTTGTAAATAAAATAACTGGATCTTTTTTTTTTTTTGGTGATTAGTGAATATGAATACACTAATGAAATTATTAAAATAAATAAAATACTGCTTTATATCTTATCTAGCTAGTAATATTTAATAAATAATTGACTCATACAAATAATCATGTACGCGACGATATAAAATCATCATTCTTCTCCTATTTCCATTTCCAATACAGGAAAAATATAACTTAATCTCTATTTTAATTAATTTGAACAGTTCATTGTATTTGGGCAGTGTGGGGTAATAATAATAATAATTTATGCACGGCCAGCATATACAAGTTGTGTAACCAGTACTGATGTTTGCAATTGCATTATTGCATTTCTATACAAGTTAAGGACTTGCATATTTTGGTCACGAGTCTAAGTCTTTTGAGGATTTCCCTCTGCGTCCCCAAACTAAGAAAACCTGTCATACCGGAGCTCCTTTTGCTCAAGAGATTGAAGAAACGCAAGGACTTCGAGCTAATCATGCATTACAACAATGACTTCCAATGTGAGTATCAGTTTTCATTGTCGAGCACTCCCCTCATTCGATTCCGACAAAACGACTGTGTCAAGAACAGTGGGTATCGAGATTTGTGTTCCTCGCTATATCTGGTTCGATGCTTGGGTGATTTCAATTTGTTGTTTGTCATGAATGAGGTGGAGAATGACTCAACATCAGTGATGAACTCGTTAGAAGAGGGAGTGGGAGCAATTGAGAGGACTATGAATGGGTCTCGCAATTTAGAAGGACAACGTCGTAGCTCTCGTATCGGGAAAGCCACGTGGAAAGTGGTGAGTGGAGCAAGAATGAGTAAATAGAGTGGGACGACGACAATGCAGGCATGGTGGAATTTGGACTTGTTTTCTCTCTGATTTCTTTTCCCCACTGCCCTGACATTCCTAACAATTCTATTATCTTTTTAGTGCACAATTTCTTTCCTTTGAATATTCTTGATATGGAGTAGCTCAGTGAACATTATTCTATAGCTCTGTGCTTAAATAGTATATCGAGACTTGCATTTTCATCATATTTACTGTTGAGTTCATTACAAAGGTGCTCTCGTTGAGAGATCCGAATCCATGGCGGAGGGTACGTGAATCAAGGCATTATTTGCTGATCTCAAAAAGACGCACGAACAAATTGAGCAGCTTGAGACGCAAGCAAACAAACGGATGGCTCGAATGAAGACTCTCATGGAAACGATGATGAATACATCTAATGCTAGAATGGAGTGACTAGAAACATCTTTGGAGAACCTTAGTAAAACCATGGATTCAACTACAAGCAGTGCCGAAAAGATGCCAAATCCCGAAGTTACGAGTGACGCTCTGAATAAAGCAGTGATGACGAGCAATTTTTAGCCCTTTCAATTCAAGCAGAGACTCACCATTGCAGCAGTACATATGGAAGGCGTGGCTGTTCCATGGTTCCAGATGTTGAAGAAGGCCCATTTACTTTCAACTTGGAATGCATTGACGAAGGTAGTAGAGGAACAGTTTGGACCCTCTAGATTTGAGAGTCCTCAAGGTCAGATGTTCAAGATGTGTCAAGCTGATTCGGCCGTCAACTACTATCAACAATTCATGACCCTTGCTAACAGAGTCGAAGGTATGACAGATGATGTTATTATGGCCTGTTTCATTAGTGGATTAAAAACGGAGGTTAAGAAACAGGTGATTTCAAGAACCCCAGAAACATTGTTAGAAGCGTCATCGTTAGCCAGACTTTTTGATGAAAAACAAAATATGTCATTGGGAACTTGCCCAAAAAGTGTCGTTGGCCTAGTTAACTAGTTAGCTTTTCCGGTGGCAAATCTGAGTCCAAAAACTTTGCCGGCCCTATTACCCACCCCCCATATAAAACCTGGACCAATAATAAAAAAGATACCCTCGGCCGAAATGCAACTACTGAGGGAAAAGGGGTTGTACTTTACTTATGATGAAAAGTACTCCCCATCACATTGGTGTCCCAACAAGCATTACATGATCCTTGAGACTGAAGATGAGGATGGGATCGAACAACCGGTAACAGAATAGAGTATTAAGGTAGACGAAAATTCCAATAAACCAACAACATTGCATCATTTATCTCTTCATGCATATCGAGGATCAAATGGACCTGCAACCATATGGTTTGATGGATTCATTAATGGACACAGTGTCCAAGTTTTTTTGTATGGAGGGAGCTTAGATAGTTTTATTAAACCACGTTTAATCAAGCATCTTAAGTTACCAGCTGAACCAACACTTGGACTGAATGTAGTAGTTGGTAATGGTGAAAAGGTGCCCTATGAGGGAATAGTGCGAGCATTACAACTTGTTATTTGTGGTCATACACTGGAACTTCCTGTGTTTGCCCTTCCAGAGATAGGATCGGATGTGGTTATTGGAGCTTCGCGGCTAGAAACTTTGGGAGCACATATCGCAGATTACAGTAGTTCCACCATCAAATTCCTTGATAAGGGACAGTTCATCACATTGAAGGGGTATAAGTCGGCACCAACGACTCATGCTCAGTATCATCAGATTTCACGATTATACCACACTGATACAATTGCAAAATGTTATATCATTCAAATGGAATAATTCAAATGGAATAATGTGAGGAACAAGGGGCAGGGGAAGTCCAATTCCCAAAAGTAATTCACCCCGATATTCAAAATTTACTTAATCAATATCAACAAGCATTCCAGATCCCACGAGGATTGCCTCCACAGCGACATTTTGACCATCGAATTATATTGGAGCCTGGGACCAATCCAATCAAGGTCAAACCGTATCGGTACCCGTTTAACCAAAAAACAGAGATAGAGAAGTTGGTGAACGAGATGCTTAGTGAAGGATTAATCCAACCGAGTTCAAGCCCATTTTCTGCACCTGTTTTATTAGTTCGAAAAGAAGATGGTCTTGGAGGTTTTGTGTCGATTATCGGGCTTTAAATGCTGTCACGGTAAAGGATTCATTTACCATGCCTACAGTTGATGAGTTACTTGATGAATTGGGAGGGTCAGAGTTCTACACTAAGCTTGTACCACCAAATTCTCATGAATCCAAACGATCGAGAGAAAACGGCTTTTCGTACTCATCAAGGGCTATATGAATGGCTAGTAATGCCATTTGGACTTACAAATGCCCCAGCTACCTTTCAAGCATTAATGAATTCTGTTTTTCAAGCTTATTTGCGGAAATTTGTATTGATATTCTTTGATGACATGTTGATTTATAGCACCTCCTGGCCGCTTCATGTGGAGCACATTGCACCGGTGTTAGAGAAGCTGGTTCAACATTGTCTTTATGCAAAGCTATCGAAATGCTCTTTTGGCCAAAGAAGGATTGAATACTTGGGACATATGGTATCTGGAAAAGGCGTTGAAATGGACCCTCAAAAGATTAAAGCCATACTCAGTTGGCCTACTCCAACAAATATAATGCAGTTGAGGGGGTTTTTGGGTCTAACGGGATACTATAGGCGATTTGTCAAAGCTTATACACAAATTGCTAACCCACTTACACAATTACTGAAGAAAGATGGTTTTTCCTGGACAAAAGAAGCCCAAGTAGCTATTGATAAGTTGAAACAGGCTTTAACCCAAGCCTCAATCCTTTCATTACCTGATTTTTCTCAACCCTTTATATTAGAAACAGACTCATCCAGGTCAGGGATTGGAGCTGTTTTGAACCAATCGGGACACCCAGTAGCTTATTTTTCAAAAAAGCTATCACCAAGATTGCAAGCAAAATCAGTTTATGCCCGGGAGTTGTATGCGATTACTGAAGCCGTGGCCAAGTTTCGTCATTATTTGTTTGGTCATGAATTTGTGATTCGAACTGACCATGCTAGTTTGTGTCATCTGAATGAGCAAGTCATTCAAACACCTGAACAAGAAGAGAGCTTGCCTAAGTTGATGGGGTATTGATTCAAAGTGGAATATAAACCCGAAAAGACAAACGTGGCTGCTGATACACTATCACGAAATTGTTTTATGGCTATTACCACTTACAAAGATTCATTCATGACCGATTTGTGCAATAAGGTACGAGAAGCAGATTCCACCAAACAAGTAATATCACAGATTAAAGAGAAGCCTGGGCAGATGCTTTATTACTCAATACGAGATGGGTTAGTATACTGGAAACACAGATTGGTTATACCTGCAGAACTACCAGAGCTCAAACATAGCATCTTGTAGGAGTTCCACTCCTCCATTACTGGAGGCCATTCTGGCTCTTTAAGAACTTTTCATAGGCTGGCTTCGGTATTTTTTTGGCCATCAATGCGAAAAGATGTTCATGCATTTGTGCGTCGATGCGAAGTGTGCCAGAAAGCAAAAGTATCTCAATTGTATCCAGCAGGACTGTTGAGCCCATTACCTATACCGAACCAGGTGTGGGAAGAAATATTGATGGATTTCATCACTGCTCTACCTGTGATTCATGGGTACTCTGTTATATTTGTTGTGATGGATTGATTGTCGAAACATGGGCACTTTCTTCCCTTGAAAACTAATTTCACTAGCAAATAAGTGGCCAAAGTTTTCTTACAACATATGGTGAAATTACATGGGATTCCCCATTCCATCGTTTCTGATCGAGATTTGACTTTCACTAGTATTTTTCGGCTCCATCTTTCTAGTTACAAGGCATAGAACTGCATTTTAGTTCCGCTTATCATCCACAAAGTGACGGTTAGACGGCAGCACTCAACAAATGCTTGGAAATGTATTTGCGATGTTTTGTGTTTGAGGCCCCGCGGAAATGGATGGACTACCTACTGTGGGCTGAATTATGGTATAACACATCCTTTCAGACTTCATTGGGAACCACCCCTTTCAAAGTTATATATGGCAAAGACCCACCAACAATGTTGAGAGCCTCCTGGGATGACACATCGCCACCAGACATCCAAGTTCAGTTGCAAGAGAGAGATCGTTTGCTTGACCAATTGAAGTTAAACTTGCAGAAAGCTCAGCAGCGAATAAAGTTTTATGTTGATCAACGACGCACTGACCTTTCCTTCCAAATTGGTGATTGGGTCTTGGTTCGGTTACAACCATATCGTCAACATACTTTCCGGTTACACAAGCACCAAAAATTGGGCCTTCGTTATTTTGGTCCGTTTCAAGTCATTGAAAGAATTGGTTCAATAGCTTATCGACTTGATTTGCCAATAGAGGCACATATACACCCTGTTTTTCATGTTTCTTTGTTGAAAAAGTTCGTTGGAGACAACTCAACTCCCTACCTCCCATTACCTTTACTGACTACACCAGAAGGACCTCTCCTTACGCCTGTTCGCATTCTTGCTGTTCAACCAGCCGCATAGGGTAATATCAGTGAGCCATAACTACTGGTTGACTGGGGAGAAGCAGCGCCATCATCTTGGGAACCCCTCAATCTTATACAACAACAATATCCGAGTTTTGACCTTGGGGACAAGGTCAATTTTTATGGGGTGGGGCATGTCATGAATGAGGTGGAGAATGACTCAACATCAGTGATGAACTTGTTAGAAGAGGGAGTGGGAGCAATTGAGAGGACTATGAATGGGTCTCGCAATTTAGAAGGACGACGTCGTAGCTCTCGTATTAGGAAAGCCACGTGGAAAGTGGTGAGTGGAGCAAGAATGAGTAAATAGAGTGAGACGACGACAATGCAGGCATGGTGGAATTTGGACGTGTTTTCTCTCTAATTTCTTTTCCCCACTGCTCTGACATTCCTGACAATTCTATTATCTTTTCAGTGCACAATTTCTTTCCGTTGAATATTCTTGATATGGAGTAGCTCAGTGAACGTTATTCTGTAGCTCTGTGCTTAAATAATATATCGAGAATTGCATTTTCATCATATTTACTGTTGAGTTCATTACATTGTCATTGATTTCAATTTATTGTTTATGTTTATGAGAAAATGACTGCGTCAAGAATAGAGGGTACCAAGATTTGTGTTCCTTGCTATTTCTAGTTTGATACTTTGGTGATTTCAATTTATTATTTCTGTTTTTGATTCAATATTTGGGTGCTTCAATGATTTCATTCTGGTTTTCACCATCAAGCACTCCTCTCATTCAATTCTTCAATTTGTTTTATAATTGATTTAAATAGTTTGTATTGATGAAATCGGGAGCCTACTACAATTTTCTATCATTTTTAAGTGTGATTTCTTGGTGGCCAAATAAGAATAATTGATGAAAAATAATTAAATTTCTTTTCTTTTTAAAAGAATGATATTCCATTGCGGTTGTAATAAAAAACCACAAAAAAATTTTCCTCGGCGCTCAATTTGTTTGTGGCACATCAATTTTAATTGCCAAGGAAACCCTTTTTTTAATGTAGTGTTCCCATCTTATCGCTTCAATTTTAAATTAGTTTATTCTGTGATTCACGTGCGAGCTTTATTTGCGTTATTTTTTTCTTTTGGATTTATTTAAAAGATAATTAAAATCTAAATAAAATAACCTATTCATAAGTTATAAATAATAAAACACATATTAAAACTTAACAGTGATCCTCATCGAGTTATTATAATTATTGTTTATTTATTTATTATTCTGATAAATGAATTACTTAATGGCTGTTAATCTATAGAGAATGTTTCTATAATTAAAAAAATTCACTTTTCAAAACTACACATAAGATGCCAATTAATCAGAGCCATTTTTTCCGCAAATGAGAGCCAGGTTGAGAGGAATATACTTTAAATTAATAATTTCACTGCTCTTAAATTATTATTTTATTATGATTACGATTAAATTGTTATTGTGTTGTCTTAACATCAAAATAATATAATTATAATTAAGATATACTTCTCCACATACTTTCTATAAATCACTTTCTGAAAAAATTATTATTTTTTTATATAAGTCGCTTTAGAAAATTTATGAAACATTAAATATTTTTTTAAAATTTATCCTTAATGGAATTGATGGATTTTTAAATGAAAGTAATTTTAAAATGTTAAGATTATTTGTTTATAAAATTAAGACTACTAATTTCAACAAATTTTCTTTACATGTGTGAGTTAAAAACAATTAACTTATAAAAGAGAGAGTAGTTTAATTGTTATAATTTTTTTAAGATCATAGCTAAATCAGGATCCCAATGACAAATTCATGAAGTGCATCAAATACTCCACAAGGCCTGCAAAAGTAGTTATACTGAATACTCCTTAAAGGGATTAAGGACGGAAAAAGACAAGATGGAATTTTGCACGAAAAATAATTTTCAATAAAGACCTTACTTGAAAATTCCTAGATGGTATGAACTGAATTTTTAATTGAAATCAACTAAATTTCGAAGCAGTGATTTGTTTTATAAATATTTTCTTTTCTAGTTACTAACTTGTTAAGTAATATAGTTGCTTTCTTTTTTTTCGTGTATACACCCGGTATCCTGGAATCTGCCTCACTCGAGTTGTGAGGACTTCAATGTAGCCCAGACTAATCCAGATTCGAGGCCTGATAGACACCACAAGGATGGACGCCCCTACTACTTCACGCTGCTGCATTCCCACGTCTCAAACCCAAGACCTGTGATTAAGTTAGAACGACTACTGCCAATCGATCTAAGCGTTCGGTGGTAATATAGTTTCTTTCTTTGAATTAGGGAAAAGTAGCCCCGCTAGTTTGGGGTTGATTTGAAGTAGAAGAGAGGAGTAGAGATGGGGGCTACATAAATAGATAAATAAATTAAAGGGTGTGGAGTAAATTCCATTGTTGTCGGAATCGGACCGGACTGGACTAGTTTGTTCGACCGGTCGAACCGGGAATTCTGGTCTGGTTAGGTTAAGTTAGATAACCGATGCAATTCAGAACCGGTGAAATCAGTAGAACTGGTTGGAATCGGTTTTGTATTTTTTTTTCAAATTTTTTTAAAATATTTTTTTTTATTTTTAAGATAAAATAACATCATTTCTATTGCAAAATATTTTTTTTATATATTATAATATTTTTTAAGTATTATTATGATATATAACAACTAAAAATTATATATTTACTTAATAAATAATATAATAATAGATTATTAATTTATTATTTTGAACTCAAAATATGATTATAGATGAATATTAACTTATTTAAATTTAAATATTGAGTTATGAAATCTATTAATAATTTGTTTATGGTGAGTAATAGATTAATAATTTAATATTATTTAGTTTGAGACTTTAATTAAATTATAAAATTTGTTTAAATTTATATTATTTGTTTTAAATGTATTATTTTAATTATTACTGGTCTGACTCCGGTTTAACCTCAATTAAATTATTAAATCTTGAACTAATGTCTTATCTAGTTTAATATCGGGTTAGGTTCACATTGGTAGATTCTCTCGGGGCATACGCTACATAATCAGAAAGCTCCAGCTGGACCTACGGCATAGTTGAGTTGGACGGCTTGCCTAAGTAGCATCTCATCTGGAATCCACTCCATCTCTTTAACACAACCTTCACAGCATCAACTACATTAGTGGCGAAAGAGTCAGCCCTTCTACCAATAAGTGAGCACGTTGTTCAATTGAGTGGAGATTGTGGTAATTTAATCAATAATATTATATTTCAAGCCCCAAGCATATAGTTGTGTGGATAACCAAGGCATTGTCTCATTCAATGAAGAGGGGGCGAGAAAAAAGATTTTAACAAAAGAGAATAAAAAAATTTATTCATTTTTCCACCAACTCATCGTTGGATAAACACCCCCCCCCCCAAAAAAAAAACCTGTAACCTTTTTGGCTGTCAGATTCTACATAAAGTTAACTAATGATTGGAGGTGAATTAATTAATTGTTACTCCCTCCTATCTTTATCATAAGGTATTTTATATTAATTATACGTATATTAAGGAAATTATTTTTTCATTTGAAATCATTGTAACGAATACTCATATTTCATATTTTACCTTTATTAAATACATTATTCTATTATCATTATAGAGTTATAAATGAGTAATGTGGAAGCATTAAAGATAAAGGTAAAATAAAAAGAAAAATATTCAATGTCCTATATTTTGGACCAAAAACTTGTGGTACAGAATGTCTTATAATATGATAATATGATATGGAGAAAATAGTTATTATTGATTAATAATTAATTATGAGAGTTTAAAATGGTTACTATTACCCAAGGTATTAAAAATCAGACCGGTTATTGAACCGGATGAAGTAATGGTTCAAGATTCAATGGTTAGATCGGGATTGAATCAATTGTGAGTAAATTAATATATTTTAAATAATGTAGATGAAAAATATGAAAGATATTTATTCATGATCATAAAATTAACATTCAATCTAGGATAAAAAAAATTAATAATATATAAAAAATTAAAAATGTTATTAATAAGTTTTACAACAAAATATTAAAATCTAAACAAATTAATATTCATCTATAATTATATTTTAAATTCAAAATAGTCAATTGATATTCTATTTTTATATTATTTATTAAGTAAATTTATCATTATTTATAATTATGTATCATAATAATACTTATACCATACTATAATATAGAAAGAATAAATTTATACAGAAAATAACACTATTTAGTATTAAAAATAATGTTATTTTATCTTGAAAATAAAAAAATATATTTAAAAAAAAAAGAGGCCAGATTGATTTAAACTGATTTTGTACCGATTTTTTGTCGGTTCTTGACTAGTTTGACCGATTTTGCTCCAATTCGCACCGGTTCTAAAAAGCTCTAATCTTTATCTATGACCAGATCGAACCGGACCGGACCAGGGGCCGGTTTCCAGTCAAACCGGTCAGTCCAGTTCGATTTTTAATACATTGCTATTACCTTCATTTTATAAAATATTTTTAGCTACTATACATAAACTAATGATAATAATTAATAAGTGAAAAAACTTTCATATTTTTTTAAGTTACTATCATTTAATATTATTTGATATTGTTGACTAATAAATTAAATTCTTCCAATATTAATTAAATTTTGTTCTTTCTCATGGATATTTAAACAAAACAACATTAAATACATCATGTAATCCATAAAAAATCTTCTATTGTAAAAAATAGATTTTTCATATGTGCTTTATAAAAAAAAACATAGGGAGTATTAGGTATTAACACCATCTTATTATTTGGAGACAACTCTCGCGGTATCCCTATTGTCTCCAATTATTTTCTCTCTCTTCTTTCCTAATTGATGCTAAGACGGCAGACGCTGACTACATTGAATCTTGTCGCCTTTTGTATTCTCACGCAGTCGTGGCTACTCTAGGATCATCTATAAATATGTAAAATTAATTACTTTATTAATTCAGACTTCATAATGTTCCATTCTACTAATTCGTATTGTTGGCGGTCTAATAATTTAAACTTTCGACCTTCTTTTGGTGGATGGTGGCCTAATTATTTACTCCATCATTACTTAATATAAGAGATAAAAAGGTAAAATCACACAGATCACGAAAAACTAATAATTTTGTATGGAATATAAACTACTCCCTCCGTTCTAATTTATAATGTACTTTTAATTACCGCATACAGATTAAGACAATAATTCATAACTAACAAAATTTTTCACATTTTCTCAAATTATCCTCCTTAAATGCATTATGAATGAAATATTTTAATAATAAATAAATATTTGGATATATTAATTAAGGGTAATCTTGGAAAGAGAAAAAAATACACTGCATAATCTGTAAAGTGTACCATATTATGAAACATAAATTTCTAAAAAAAGTGCACTATATAGCGGAACGGAAGGAGCAGTTTCCAAAAATGTATTCATCTAATATTAATAACTTTAATATTATATAATTAATATAAATAAATTATACATCCACATTATAAGGTATTTTATATCGGTTATATACATATTAAGAAAATTATTTTTACATGAAATTAATATAAAAAGTACCAATATTTCTCATTTTATCCTTATTAAATATCTTATTCTATTATCTTTATAGAGTTATAAATGAGGAGTAACAAATAGTTAAATACAAGGGTAAAATGAAAAGAAAATATTCAATACTCTATGTTTTGAATAAAAAATTTATCATATAAAAATCTAAAATATGGACCAGAGAAGTATTGGGAAAATGTCATTGTGATTAGGGATATTTTTAAAAAAAAATATTAAATATAATAAATAAACTTCGTATGCTTCTTATATTTTAAAATATAAAAATAATCAATAATCACTTATATTAAAGAAATGGAGAAAATATTTAAGTCTTGAAAGGCAAGAAAGTCATTGGTCAAGTCATCAAGTATTCATTGGCCAAAAAGTCATCTAGTATTGACAAAAAAAATTAAGCATTGATAAAATCCAAGCCAAAATTAGTCACTTAAGTCAAACAAGTATCGCATGGACATAGTTAGTGAATTACTCCTGCCATTGCTTAATGGAAGGAATAATTTAAAAATTTTGTATATTTTAAAATATAAATAATATAGAAAATTTATCTGGTATATTTAATTTTTTTTTAAAATAGTCCTTATAAAGATAATATTTTTTAAAAAATTAATAAGATAATTTGTTTGTATTAATTATATGATGTAAAATTATTATTATTAAATAAGTATATTTTTTGAAACTATTTTATATTCCATATAAATTTATTATTTTTCTTAATGTTTATGATTTTATATTTTGTTGAACAGAGGGAGTACAGGTTCATTTTTATGTAAAGATAACATTAATTTCTTGTAATAAAAAAAATTTATGATAAAGCAACCGAAGTTGTGTCAAAACGAATAGTCAACAGATAGAGAGAGTATGGGGGTAGATTAGTTGAATTATTCACGTTCGTTCAAAAAGGCAAATGTACGTGCTCAGCTGGCTTACTTCTCATGGCCTTCAGGTTAATGTTGACTTCGGCAAAATAATAATGCCTCTTAATTTATTACTCTCTCTCTTTTAAGTCATTTTAAATAATTTTGTTTTATTTATAAGACTTTTGAAAAGTTCATAACAGTATTAATTACTTTTTTTTTTCATTATATCATTATATTCACTCATTTTTTATACATTTACTACCAAATTAGGTAGTAATAAATTAAGAACATATATTTTAAGAAATTTTGACATACAAATTATATTTCTTAATATGTACTAAAATCTTAAAATATTTATATAAAGAAATGAAGGAAATACTACAGGAGGATTGTAGTTTTTTCTTTTCTATTCTTTTTTTTTTTGGATGAAACGAGGCAGTGTAGTTTCTTAGTTTTTCTAGTACACTTACGAGAATGTCTATGGGTATTATTTATATATTTATTTGTTACAGAAATTTATTGGTCATATGTTTGAAATGGGTAATCATAAAAGATACTCTCATGTTGTGAAATGATGTTTGTTTTTATTGTTTATTTATGATTAAGCAAACTATTTTACAATTGATTGATTTCTGAAAATAAGTATTTCACATGGAAGGAGTACGTACATATTTAATATGTGGTTGATTGTACAAGTAATGCATGGATAATTAAAGGAGAATATGTAGTCTACTTTACACAGCATATATAAAGTTAGCTAGGCAGCTAGCACTGAGTTGGAGAGAAATGAAGGAGTTGGAAAGGGAAAATGAATGTGTAAAGAAATCGCAGTGGTGGTTATTATTAATGTTAATCCAGTATTTATGAAAAACTATTGTCAAATCTCCTGAGGTTAATTTTACTTTCTCCGCTTTTAAATATAAGAAAATTTTAGAGAAAAATTTTGATCCAAAATATAGGAAGAAAAATGTAAATTTCTATAATAATAATAAATGTAATATATTCTAAAAATGCCCTCATCATTAATTCATTTAATGTAAACAAATATTATTATTGAAATAATCTTGAAAAAATATATTTTATTATAAATTAAATGAATTTAACTAATTTTATTGGTATGTGTAAATTAAGAAATCTTTTTTTATATTTAAAATTGAAGACAGTATCATCATACTTAAATTTGAATAGAGAAATAGTACTTACTACTTAATACTCAATTGATTCCTCATTCGCTAAAAAGGGGAAAAAAGTCCTGATTCGGTAGTTAATTTCCACATTTTCCCCCTTATCCGTCTCACTTCTTGTGTGCACGTCGTTTTGTAATTGTTAACCAGCTAACTCATCAATATATTTTGATCATGCCAACTAAATTAACTTGCAATCAAATTCTTAAAACTTGCTTATTTATATATATTACTTTTTTTTATTCTTAATATAAGACCATTTTAATCAAATCACATGGATTAAAAATTGAAATTAAAATTAATTAACTATCTTGATTTTTCTAAAAATCTCAATATTTTTTTTTAAATTACCCTTATTTAATTTCTCTTTCTTTCTCTTTCAATACATTAAATAAAAATATTTTTTTAAAAATATATAATAAATATTACCTCATATATTATAAAAAATTTTATATTTAGAATCATGATAAAAAATTTTATATATAAAATTGGAGTGAGGAGGTACTTCCAAATAATATATCAAAAACTATTTCTGCCCTCTGCTGATTGCATTACACGTACATAGAGGAAGAAGCCAGATCACCAGAATCTGTTCAGCGAATGCCAGCATATATTTATTTATACCCCTCTTATCCTTTTTATGAAGAATTTTTTTATAGAAATTTATTTTATTTTATTTTTATCATTTATTTTTTTTATAAATTATTATTAGATTTTTTAGATAAGGAAGACACTTTCAATTGATCAAATTATATTTAATGTGAATTATATTAATATATTAAATAGAAGTAAAAAATATTTAATTTTTTTTAATTAAAAAAAATAACTAATTTCTTTAATCTATTTAAAATAATTAAAAATCAGTTACTAAATGGAGTACTTATATAAAACCAGAAGCAAGCAGCGTTCCCAGAATCTGAGGTTCTAGTTTCTTGAAGACGGGGTTATTCGCTTATTTAATTTAAAATAAATCCGTCGATCTGAGAACAGGGCTTCTAGCTAATTAAAAAAGAAAAAAGAAAAACAATTCACTCACCAACCCCTGCTATATTATACTATTTATTTATAATTATTTACAACCAGACTTGTACCTTGCGGCCGGCTGCCTCGACTTCAATGCTGAATGGTAGCGTGTTTTGCGGTTGAAGCACATGCAAATAATGACTTTAATTTTAATTATTGACCCCTAACCCCAAAAAATAGAGCACTAATAGGAGTACTAATTAGGGCCCGTTTGGTTCTTCGTTTTGTAAAAGTAAGTTAAGATAAATGAAATTTGTAAAAATGAAGTTTAGATAAAGTAAGTTTATTGGAAGTTATTATGTTTGGATATTCTTTTTGTAAAAGTAAGTTTTGACAAAAAATCTGTTTGGATGATAGGAGTTAAAAGTACTTTTAGATGTATAATATAGAGTAAATTTGTTTCTCCTTTTCCAAAATCCACGTTTTGTTAACGGAAAAGTAACTTTTCTCCTCCTTTTCCAAAACCACAGTTTAACCCACTTTTCATTTTTCAAAAAGTCAGTTTGTGTTTCACATGTGTTTGGCTAAACACATCTTTTACAAAATCATGGTTAAAAACCATGGTTACGTTTTACAAAAGATGAACCAAACAGGCACTTAATGTTTTAATTGCACGGAAATCTGGATTACTCTTGTTTTCATTAGTTGCAACCCTGCTTCCCAATCGGGACAAAATGCCTATCTCGTCATGCGTTACCTGCCTATGCCCTATACTAACGCGCTTCCTCCATGTGCTACTAATTACTCATGCTGAAGTATAGTAGTAGTAGTAATTCTTAACAGCCTAGCTCGTCAGTGTTTTCGGGTTCTAATCTCTTTGAAATTTTCTGTCTTATCCAACCCAATCCCATCCAGTGGATGTAACTCAGCACAGCCGAATCGCTACACATTTAATTTGCATCTTTATAATTCATCTACTGAGTCTATAGTCAATTATTAATCCACGCAAATTTGTTGGATAAATACGACAACAATAACCATTGAAGCAACCAACTGAAAATTTTCCTCTCCTTTTTACGTACTGCTAGTTCTTAATAATTTTGGCCACCAGATTTAACATACAATCACAGCTAAGATGCGATTCAAGTAGAATATTCTCCCTCCTGCCTTATTTATAAAATATTATTTAAAAAATTTATTTTATCCTATTTATAAGATATTGTGTTATTTTTTTATTTAAATTTTCTTCTTTATTCTTTATTTAATGACTTTTTTATCTCATAAATTGTTTTATTTTTTAATGAATATGGGTAAGATTTGAAGTTTATATTATTTTTTTATAAATTTGAGAGCATAATTATGTCTTCTTAATACCCGTATAATAAAAAATAATACTCCTTCCGGTCCTATATATAGGATATTTTATCCTGATCTTAAATATAAGACCCTTTATAATATACGAAGTAGTATTTATTATACATTTCTAAAAAATGCTCCTATTTAATGTATTCAAAGAGAAAGAGAAAGAGAAAAAAATTAAATAAGGGTAGTTTTAGAAAAATGTTGGGATTTTCATAGAAATCAAGGTAGTTAATTAGTTTTAATTTTAATTCTTAATTCGCGTGATTCGATTAAAATGGTCTTATATTAAGGATCAGAAATAATACCTTATAAATAAGACTGGAGGAGTATATATATATGTGTGTGTGTGTGTTGATATCTGAATGGTGCATCAATCAATGAATCGTAAACCGACAAACATTACAATTAATATCATTGAACAAAATATGTTAACATTGCCTCCTCATGTTCTTCTATTCAGAAGTTCTCTTTGTACAGAAAAACAGTGCTGCCTCTGCCTCCATAATTTCTCTTTAAAACAAAAACAAAATTACATGTATGTGTTTTTTTCCCATAAGGATATCAATATATTAAGATCAAAAGGTAAGTTCGTTAGTCATAGTAAACTGTAGTAGAAAGATTAGAGATGTTAGAAACAAGAAAATTATATGTAAGTGTGTATGTATGTATGTATGTATGTATATGTAATTAAGTTATGATATTGAAACCCTTAATTATTTATAATTCTGAATTCACTCAACCAAACACATCTGGCCTTTTCTTTTTCTTTTTCTCTTTGTTCTTGTTCCCTTTGCTGAATTTTTTTCCAGTATATATCATTATTATGCATTAAACTAGTACTAGATAAATAAAGATATGATGCCCTCATATTTTAGCGAAATTGCTAATATTAATATAGAGAGTAATTCATAATACACTGCTTTTAAACTTAAACTTGATTATAAATTTAAGATATAGAAAAGACAAGATATTAGTATGAATGAGTTAATCTTATTTAACTTAATATGATTTTTTGAACAATGTATATTGTAAAAATATAATTTTTAAAATATATTTTACCTCCCTGCCATTAGAGATATCTATAAGACAACTTTAATTCTTTTGTGGACTATTTTCTTGTTACGGGACAGAGTGATAAAAATAGCCAGTCATGAACTTAATATGATACGCATATATATATATATATATACCGAATGATCGAGTTTGATGGCAAGTTATACCTTAGTTATTTTGTGAAGGAAATAATTGATATTATCGATGATCGATGCATCTTACATTAAAATAATTAAGATGCACGCTATCTATGGACGGATGATGAAGGAAAGCATAAATAATGTTGAATAAGGAGAACAAGATTCGCTAGGCTAGCGTAATACGATACTCAACACAGTTAACAATGGTTTCGTAAACTCTTAATTAGCTTTTATAATAGTATTAAACAAATCTGATGATATATACTAGAGTTTAGAGGGCCGGGTAGGTAGCCTAGAAGTAGATCTTAATTAATCAAAGTTGCCCTGTGCCTGCGGTTAAGACTTATTTCAGTCGTCGAACCTCATAAATTAGACTTTTTTCGGATACATTCAAAGCGATGCCAGTTGGGTCTGGATTTTCTTTCCTACATTAATCATTTTCTCGGCGTAGATCAGAGACTGGCAGCCCAACTATATTAATCATACGCACGGTGAGGGAATAATTGAAAAGCTGATTTGATTAATGATACTAAACAAATATATAATAGTTTATTAGCAATATTCCATTGTAGAGAGACCCAAGAATAAAGGGAAGAAAACCTAGAGAATGTCTTATCGAGATGTGGTCAACTGGTTAATAGTACTTGATATTAGTGTTAGTGAAACCCCAGTTCGTCTCTCTGGCAAAAGTAAAACACGAAGGTGAAGAAATTGGGTTCTTCTTCTTCTTCTTTTTCATTTTTAAGTTGGGTTAAAATTAATTATATATCATGAGATTCAGATTACACACTTGACTAATTTAATATTTTAGAACATGTAAATTATATACAAAAATGTTTTCTTTAATTTATATCAAGTGAAAGAGTTTTTAAAATGTCATAAAATTATAATTTTTTTCCTTAACGTAACATGATAATAAACATAATTGAGTAACTACGTAAGGATAACTCCAATTATAATGGCAAGATGAAACGAAGCAGGGGTGATTACTAAAATTTAACTTAGGTTGATATAACAAAAAATATAATTTAAAAAAATTAAATATAAAGAATAATTTTGATCAATACAACTGAATTACAAAAGATTTTTAGTTTTTTTAAACAAATATTAAACTTAATTTATTTAATCAATAAAAAAAAAATAAAACTTAGCAATAAAGATAAATATAAAAATTATAACAAATTATATTATTTGTAAATGATAAATAATCTGTTTTTTTTGTATAATTTACTAGACTTACGTCTAATTATTTGAAAAATTGAACAAAACTAAAAAGAATAATACTCTGTCCGGTTCTTATTACAGATAACATTTTAGAATATTTTGATGATTATAAATACAAGTCACATTACAAAATGTTAGTGCCATTAAAATTTTTCCACCAATATTCTTGTATTGAAACTCTGACTGTTGATTCAAAATTTAAAAAGTGAATTCATCAAAGGAGATGAACTACTTTTAATAAATTTAATTAAGATAATATTCAAAAATAGTGATAATTTTTTGAAAATAAAAAAATATAAATCCTTTTAACTACTATATAATCCATGTTATATATTATTTATAGGTGATCATAATAAATCTAACACATTACCAAAAGGATCTTAGGTCCTACCATAACTTATAAATAGTTAAATTTCTTAAACATGTTATTTTGAATTTAATAACTAACTATGTACAAGGAAAAGATTTTGTTGGGAAAGATTAAAATGATCTTGAAGAAATTAGTTTTCAATTATTAATTTATGATACATTTGGTATTAAAAAAATAGACACAATTTTCAAAATTTTTATAATATTTGGTGTGATTATTAAATTAAAATTAAAATTAAAATTAAAAAATTAAAAAAAATTAAAACAAACCTGGAAGGAACACTGCAGGGGCCTCGGAAAGTGGAACAATAGAAGCGAGTGGAGAGAGGAGCATAGTGTAGCGTTGATGATTACAGAGTGGCTCTTTGCGTGGTCACATGGATTCCTCTGAGGTCTGACCATGTCCTGACGCCGTGAACTCACCTGTTTGGTCATTGTTCTTTCTTCCCTCTTTTTCTTTTTCTTTTTCTTTTTAATCTCTTTCCCTGCTATGGATTTTTCTGAGAATCTCTCAGTTATTTCCAGCTTTTCGTCACCATCTCTTTTTCATGTCCATGTGTCCGACCACATTATTACCAAATGAAATTACAGACCTTTCTTTATTTCTGAACAGCAAATGGACTATCTTGCCCTTGAGCGGAAATTAATAAACTGATATAGACAAGGGAGATGACTGTCCTAATTCCCCTCAATGCAGGGTACTCTGCTTTGTTCATGAAATGGGTATCTGATACAACACATGCAAGTCTTTGCTTCTGGCCCCCTCTCCAACCAACCATGATTTGTATATACCCGTATTTGTATGTTTTCACACCTAAATTAAATATTGGATTGTTGTCTACAAAAATATATCCCACACTAATTTGTTTTCTTAGAATTCTTTGTGAGACGTTTTTGAGGCCAGATAAGATCCACAGCTATTCACGAATCGAGATTGTGTGTGTATCTTATTCGCACCTGTATCGTCTAACCTTTAAGTAAAGCCAACAGAACAAACTCCTATTTGGCAGTTCTTAAAGTGTTCGATTTTATAATGAAAAAAAAGAAGAAGAAGAACTGCATTTTAAAATTCAAATGCGAAGAGGTAGGTGGCTTGGTCTTGGGTAGAGTTACATAGTCTGCGAAATTAAGGAAATAATAAGGGAGAAGAGAATCCAATCTCTCTCGAAATCTATAAGTGCGATTGTGGGTTAGGAGTGGCTTTGTATGGGGTCAAGGAAGTGGTGTAGGTAGAAACCTCACGTGCGAACTTCTGTAGCATTTTGTTTGTTTGAATAATCCTGCTGCTTCAAGTTGCAAGACTTTCTTCCCCGGGGCGATGATATAAATAAGGGCAGCTTGTTCTGCCAATTTTGGAATGTATAGTGCTCCTTCTCTGAGCTTAATAAGCTTTCTTTTTTCTTTCTTTCCTTCCCACACTCTTCTTCTGCTACATCATCTCTTTATTTGTGGGCAAGAGGGAGAGCCACAGCAAACTGTGATAATTAACTAATGGCACTAGAGGCTGTTGTGTTTCCGCAAGGTCCCTTCTCATACAGATGCTGTAAGGACTTGTACTCCTTAGCGGCAGCAGCTTGGAACCGCGACGACCATATTTTCCATGCACAGGAAGAGAAAGTGCCCGTTGGACTCATCAACACACATCTCCATGCAACTTGGGATTCTAACTCTTCCCCTGAGGCCTGCACCGCTGATCCCCCACCCCTCATCTCCCTTGCTCCCCCCGGTCGCCGTAAACGACGTCGCATCAAGAGCGCCAAGAACAAGGAGGACATAGAGAACCAGAGGATGACTCACATTGCGGTGGAGCGCAATCGCCGCAGACAGATGAATGACTACCTCTCCGTGCTCCGTTCCCTGATGCCTCCTTCTTATGTTCAAAGGGTCAGCTCAATCTTCTCGCTTTTTCTCTGCTAACTGCTAAGTGCTGCCCGTACTATTTGTAATAATTTGATTCTTAATTTTTTTTTCTAGTCAAGAATGAGGCCCGAATTAATTATGATATTATTACTAACATAGGACATGGTTTTTATTTCTGTGGGCCGAAACAGGGGGACCAAGCGTCTATAATAGGAGGCGCCATTAACTTTGTGAAGGATCTAGAGCAGCTATTGCAGTCTATGGAGGGACGAAAGAAAACGAAGCAACGAGGGCAAGATCAGTGTGGGACGTGCAGCTCGCCCTTTGCCGAGTTCTTCACGTTCCCACAATACTCCACTCATGCAAATCAGAGCAACACTACCTCCGAGCAGTGGGCCGTAGCTGACATTGAAGTCACCATGGTCGACACCCATGCCAACCTCAAGATACTCTCCAAGAAACATTCCGGCCAGCTCACCAAGATGGTCGCCGGCCTTCAAACTCTCAGACTCACCGTTCTCCACCTCAACGTTACGACTCACGAAGACATGGTCCTTTACTCTGCTAGCGTCAAGGTTGCTCCTCATTTCCCCCATTTTGATTATGCTCTCTTCTTTTTGTCTCTTGATTCATATTTACTGTGTATTTATGTCCGTGCTTTGGCTCAATCTGCAGCTTGAAGATGGGTGTGAGCTGAATACGGTGGATGAAATCGCCGCAGCTGTGAATCAACTATTGCGCAGAATCCAAGAGGAAGCATCTTTCTGCTAAACTCGAAGATGTCTCTATTTTTTATTTTTCTTTTTAAAGTTAAAATATTGGGGATGACTTTCTAATATGCAGGGGATTAAATTGCCTAATTATTATGCTGTCTCAATCGAGCCTCTCTGATATCACTAATTATGCAAAATATTAATATTTTAGTTGGAAAATGAGTTGGTTGTGCAATATGTGGTGGCTTGACATGCAACTGCGTCCCAAATATCGATGGAATGCATACTTCATGAGTTCATGTCAATAAGAATCAATGGTTCAGCTGTTTTTTGTATTTCTCAACTTTGTCCTTCTGGTCCACTCGCCAGAAATTACCCCCGGAAAGAGGGAAAAAGGGGGGATATTCAATTGTGTAAGGCATCCTCCTGTTTATCCGTACATGTGAAGTATTAATGTGGCTTCGCTTGCAATTAAATTTAATCTCTTTCGTTATTACATATAGTGCCCCTCCATAATACTATTATGAAAAATTTATGTTTTAAAATATAGTACATCACATAAATTATATTATATTTTTTTTATTATTTTTCTAGTATTACACCTAATAAGTAAGCCCATATATTCTATAATTACCAATGCATTTAATAAAAATTCTTTAATGATTCGGTCAAATCATAAATAAATAAAAGAGAATTTCCTCCAAAAGTCTTATTTTTCATGATGGCCAATGACTTATAAGAATTCGAAAAAAAGAATAAACAAAAAAATAAGTGTAATTTATTAATGTTAGAAGTATTATTAAATGAAGATAATTTAAAAAATAAAAAAAAATTTTTAATTATTAATTATTATCTTGATATTTATGTAAAAGTTAAAAATACGTTCCAAACCGGATATGGAACCGCAATGAATGATCCCATTATTTAAGACACAAGTTTTGATTCGCTTTTACGCGACGCAAATATATAGCTAGAATAATTGAATCCAGCAGGAACATCTATTATCAATTGGGGCATGAGGCTGTACGACCCGTAAAAAAAATTTTCCTAATGGAATGCAAGCCTTCGTATGATTGAAAATCACCAACCAACCATACTATTTTTGGCGGGATACCGACCATAATTTTTAATTTTACTTTGCCTCCGTATAGATGCACTCTCTTTTTTTTTTTTCTCTCTTGAACCCTTCTTAATTTCCCGCTTCAAACACAATAATTTATCGGAGACTGAAATTGAGATTATACAGTGACCCAAATTTCGAGAATGTATGGTACGGTACTATTGATTCCTTCAGATTTTATGCTGCGTTGTCGATGAAGATTCAAAAAACAACGACGGAAAAATGCCATCGCTCAAGTAAAGTGATAAGTAGGGACCGGAAAACGGAAGGCAAGAGGTAAAGCAGATACCACTTCCACTTTCTCTATTTTTCCTTATAAGTTATGTTTTATAAAAATTTAAGTTTGTAAAATATAAATAATTTTATAAATATTAAATATTTATTTTTATAGTTATTTCTTATTAAATAATTATGATGCAAAAATATTAAAAAAGAGATAATTAAGATGAGTATAATTTAATGAGAATAATTGTGAAAAAGTTAATGATAAATTTTTTAAAATTTAAAAATTTTGTTTATTTTTATTAATATGTATAATATAATTAAAAAATAACTTATAACATAAAATAAAGGAAGTAACAAATAGCATGATTGAAGAAATAAAACGGTTGTTGGGAAGAAAAATGCAAAAAGAAGAAGAAGAAACAAAACCGTTAATAAATTCGCCCCTCAAATCTTGACCCTAAAACTAATTAATCCAAATTGAGCTAGGGCGTGCTATATGTGTACAAAACTCTTTTAAACTTTAATTTTCTCTTTATTTATAAGGCTTAACTTGAAGACTTCTGTTGAAAAAAAAAAAAAAAAGAGCTGAACTTTTTGAGCCAACTGTTATTGCTACACTAGTTTTAATTTAAAATGATCATTTTTTTAAAACAATGTAATTGTAATTTTATGCAATTTAATACTCTGAATCTCCATGTTCAAGATTGACTACTAGGGACCTATTTTTAATGACAATAAGAATGTTTGATTGGAAAAAAAATTTCTTCAAAATATTGTTTGCTATTTTCTATTAATAAACTGCTTGAAGGGTTAGCTAAAATGGCACGCCTGATTATAATTTCTTCAATTCAATTTAGTAATTTTTTTATTATGATATAATATTCTAAATCTAATTACTAACAGAGATCTTCAGCGCCTTTTTTTTAATTATAATGAATTCAAAAATATTTTTAAGCTTCACATGGATGCCCTTTACATTATCCAATCAAGTAAGTACTGCGCATATGTCTCGAAATCAATTTCAATGAATAAGAACTAGTTGTAATAAGTTGGAGAGCGATTTAATTATTCGAAAGCTCCCATTGCCGGATTATGAAATTAACTCTTCTGAAGGCCTTCTTCTAGTGCCTTTCACTATTAAGGAAAAGATAGACGAAAAGGGAAACAAAGATTAAGATCTATATATATTGGGATTCAAGTTTTAAATTACTAAATGAAGGTCAGAATCATCACGAATGTTGTTTGACAGCAACATGCACCATTCTTAGTGATTGGTCTAAAGCATGGGTAATTATACACATACCTTCCATTTTGTCTTTCACATGTAAATATTCTTTCAGACCTTTTTCTCTTTGTTTGCTTCTCAACTGCCCAGCCTATCTAGCTAATATGATGCCCACCCGTTTGGAATTCTGAAAAGGATAATACGTCGGGAGTTTTGTGTCCCTTAATTTTTTTTATAAATTGAACTAGTCAGTATCCAATAGTCATTAAACATGATTTATAATTCGAGTTGAGTCGAGTAAGATAAAAAAATGGTAAAACTCTTCCAACAAGTATTTGATACAACTCCAGGTGTGTCCTTCAAATTAATATCAATGATATTGTGAACAATAAAATTATAGGCCATTAACGATGGCTAAGAATGGGATCATTCAAGAAAATTAGTCGAGAGGAGACAGCTGGTATACTAGCTGATGAAACCTTAAACTAGAAGGCAAAGATCCACGTAGCACACCAAAAATTATAATAAAGGAGTCTATATTGATCAATTATGTGGCTTTGAAGGGTCGTTGAACGCCATCATCTTCAACACTAAGCCACCATGTAGACATGATCATGAAGATTAATAATTAAGGATACGTCGGTGTGGAGAACCTGCATAATTTCCCAGGAAGTTATAAATTAATGGCAATAAGGAACTTTTATAAAATACAAACACACATAGATCTTTTAGGAAACTCTCCTATTATTATCTCAGTTATTTACTCGCTTTATTTATAATTTTATTTAGTTTTATTTATAACTTTCAACTAAATTTTCAACCATGTTAGATAAATAAAAAAAAACTACGTTCTAAAAAACTACGTTTTTAATTGAATGGTAGTTAGATTTTTTTATGTGACCATTTTTATGTCAATTCAACAAAGAATTCATGTGCAATTAATCTCTTTGACTGCATCATTTACGTTCGAAAATTTCCATCTTGCTTTTCTACAAGATATAAAGAGGTCCTTTCGTTTTTTTCCCTTAAGAACTTTTTTTTGGCCAGTGTTTTTTTCTAAGAACATTGAATCTCGTCTCTGTTTTTGGACTTGTAAAACAAAGACTATAACCCATAAGTTAAGTCACTTTTGAAAATAATCCAAGTCACACATCAATCCATCCAATTTCGAAATAATGTACCACCAGAAACAAATATCTTTAATCTTAGCAATTATATATATCTTCACCTTTCGTCACCTAAAAGAAAAAAAATCGGAAGAAGAAGAAAGAGAAAAAGTCTTCACCAATTAATTAAGCTGGTAAGGTTCAATGAGCACTAGATGGCATGGCCGCTTCAGGCTCTATAGTAAACCTAAGTCCTTATCCTGACACAAAAATGTTATACCCTTCTACACTACACCTTCTAGCATCATTATGGTAATTAATTACCGATTAATTCTCCCACTTTCCCTTAACAACAAAATAAAACAAAACTCTATATATGCTCATAAATCTTAATTAAATCAAATGGGTAAAGGGATGACATAGCTCTGTCTCTGATTTTTTTTAAATGCCCATTTTTGATGAGTTCAATAATTAATAGCGATATTATTCTTGTAAAAACGTGGCAATTGGCGGAAAAATCGTCACCAGATGAAGACACGACATCAAATTTAATTATGATGGTTTCTTGAAGGTCCCATTGGTGTATGTCAACTTCAACTAGAAAAGAAATTGGACCATTTTCATTCTTTCGCTTTCTGGGTGATACAATGGGCTACCCCTATGCCCATAGATATATCTCCCCGGCGTCTTGTAGATATGTCATTGGAGTATGACATGCAGAGAATGTACTCGATTGCTGCTGTGAAAAATAATCAAACTATATCGGTACAGTGTAGACAAATCACTATTTCCAAGAGGACTATATGATTATGATTAGACTTGATGGATGTAAATTTGGTCCGTATGCTGCGTGTATATGCTTGGTCCACCATTACCAGTAGTGATAGTTATAATCAATTAAATAAATTTTCACATCCCAGTCATGAAGATCCATTAGATTTTGTTGTCACTTTAGGAAGAAAAAGAATAGATATCTAGAGGCAAACCTAGCCTGTCTTAAAAAGCTTTCCAACGGCTGATCCTGTCTTGTCCATTCAACTTCGATTACACGATATCTTCCCACTGATCAACACTGTGGCTCCATTTCTTTATTTTTTTAAGGGTTAATGATGTAATAATCTAGAATGCATAGAGAAAATGAAGCCCAACATGTGATTTAAAAGTGAAAAATAGTAATTTGGGAGGTGTAATTGAGTGGAAAGGTCTCATCCACCTTTAATTAAATGTCAGGAGTTTAAATTCTGGTTTTGTGTATGGAGCAGTCTTAAATCTTCGGGGTAGTTGTCCCACTCTTTGAGGTGCCTACAAGTCAGAGAGGGGATTAATCACTGTGTTCAACGGTAAATATCCTGATTTCAACAAAAAAAAAAGTGAAAAATAGTTAATTAATTACAAGAGAAATGAGGCCCAATGATAAGATTTAAGGATAAGATAATGAAAGAAGTCTTGAATATAATAATTAACAAGCAATTTCAGATAAAATATTTACACTTAATTGAATTTAAAGGTCAAAACACAAAAATGGTATGATTATGTTCCTATATATAAAAGTTATAGATTCAAGTATAAGATATAAAAAACTCACTTAAAAAATATGTGACTCACTTAAAATGATGTATGACTTGGGGTTTAATAGACTTAAACTAGTGTTAATTTCATTTTTATTATTTATGGGTTAAACTTTTTTTATTAATAAAATCTAATTAGTAAGGTAATATTATTTTTTGATAATTTACCTTGTAAATAAGTATATCATGTGTCAAACATATAATTTTATAAATATGGTAACATATTTACAAAAGTTTGGATATTTGTTTTTTTAAAATTTTCATTATTTATTTTTGGGGGCTATATTTTACTATTTTTTTATATTCAACAGGAGTGTTATTTAAACTCAAAGGAGCATGGAGCTGCCTCTGCAAATGTATTGGTGATGGTATAGAGTCCCAATCACGATGATTATATCCCATCTTCAAGTTTGGTGGATTCGGTGCAACTTTAAACCTAACAAAGTGAACCTGCAGATAGCCATTTGCAGTCCCAAAAATATGATTTCAAGTGTCCTTTTTTTGTGTGCCATATCAGTTTTGGTTATCCTATAGATGCCATCACCCTAGGGATCCTAAATAGCTTCAAAGTTTTGTTTTCCGTGGTTTTCAGATGTATGGCGGCAGATTGGTGATCTATTCATGTTTCAACACAATTTACATGCTGCAGACAGTCTCGATGGTTTACTACTTCACTTTTTCAGCAGTTTGGATCGGACTAAATGACATGTGAGGAAATATTTCTGCTTTTTTTGGTTTTGGTGAGATGTGAGGAAATACTTACTTAAGGGTGAGGATCGCAAGGACAGAAACAAATAAACCCAACTTGTTTTTGGGCCTACTCAAATAAGCCCAAGATCAGACCCTTGGATACTAAAATTTTTTTAATGAAAGTACGCATTTATTTTTTACCAAAAGGAAAATCAAGATTACAAGAGGTTATCTAGCTCTATAATCACTGTGAACACCTTTTTTTGTGTGGATCTTTTTTTTTAAGAGAATATTTTTTAATAAATATGAAAAAAAATTTCATAAGATAAAATAATAATATCTCCCAAAGATTAACATATTTTGAGGAGTTATAATTTTCTCTTTTTGAGATTTTCATAAAACTAAAAAAGAAATAAAAATAGAAAAAGGAATGGAAAAGAAAAATTAAATATTAAGATTTGATATCAAAGAAATAATAAGAAAAAGAAAGTAAATCAATCAATTTAAATATAGATCTTAAAGAAAAATCAAAAAAATGAATTTTTGAGGATTTGAAACATTAATTGAGTGATTTCCTTTTGGTACTATAAATAGAGGTAGGAAGAGTGGATAAAAGGTAATAAGGATCAAAGAAAAAAGGAGAGACTAAGAAAAAGGGAGTGGGTGCGAGAGTGATTGAGAGAAGAAGAAAAAAAAGGAAAAGAGAGTTAGAGAAAGTGTTACTCTTGTGAGAAGACTTAAGGTAACAAATTTATTTTCTTATCCTTTATTTTATCTAATTGCATAGTTGGGGTTTTCTAATAGGTAGAACCTTTTTAAAATATAATCATATATCTTCTTCCATTCTTGAATATTTCCATGCATCTCAAACTTGATGTTTTGAAAGGTTCATGGAATAACTTATTTACACCAATGAACACTTTACAATAGGTGGAGATATGTTTGTGATGTGTATATTTTATTTTGTTTTCTTCTCTTCATATTTAGATTTCTATAAATCTTAAAGTATGATATTTTGATGAAGTCCTAGAAATAAAATTGTGTATGCCTTTGAATATCTTTATAAGAGATGGAGGTATTTCTATACATGGTAAACAAACTCATCTCCATGGCATTTTTTTTGTGAGGTCTTTCTTTTGTTACTTTGGTTCTGTAAATTATTAATAAAATTATTTTCTTGTAATAAAATGTCAGAAGGTCAAACTACTTATTTGACTTATTATTATTATTATTATATAAAAAAGGATCATTCCAAGAGATGTCCCTGAGTTGCTCATGCCCCCTGAGTAATTTGATACTTCAAGACTAACTTTGACTAAAGGTGCCATATCATGAATACGTGGCAATTGCTTTGGATACATCTATGAAGGCTTTTGTTTTTTTTATTATTATTATTTTTATTTATTTAATCTTGGTATAAAAATCATATGTTGCCTCTCTCCTTTGAGCTTAGCTTGTTATGAGAATTATGAATATTGTAATATTGGTTGATTACATTTTCTCTTTCAAAATCATTGAATTCAATTGAAATATCTATCCTCCAAAGTTGTGGTAGAAGTTATGTATGACTTTAAAGAATGTCACTTTTATATATTTTATAATAATGATAGTTAGGTGATTGATTATATTATGGTTATTCTTTCATATAATTATGATAATGTGATATTTCTCATTAAATATATATATATTTTTAAATTTTTGCTTGTGGGGTTTTTGGAACCTTCGTAGATATTTGGATTAATAAATTTACCACGTGATGTGATATGTTTTCACTAGTATACTAATCAAATTATACATTTTTTGTAGAAAATGTTTTTGAAATAAAAATAATAAAAATTTTCTCAAATTTGATAAAGTTTTACATCTATTTTAAATAAAAAATATTTTCTTTAAATATAATTTTATATTATATTTTCAAGTTATCTCATGTAAGGTTTTTAAAGTTTCCATAGATATATAAATCAGTTAGTGAGTACGTGGGATTTTGGGGATCTCCATGGACTTATTAACAAATAGTAAATAAATAGTTAAATAGTTTATATATATATATAATATGTATCATTTAATTTTCAAAAATAAAAAATATATATAATTTTTCTTAAAATACACAAACCTATTGACATGAGTTTTTACATTTAAATTATATGAACTTTGATCCCTATAATAAAGTACATAGGTCATAAACTTTCATTTTAGGTCAAATCCTCTTTTGTAAATAAATCCATTTTTTATTGTTTAATTATTTTTTATGTATGTTTTATAAAAGTAATTCAAATAATTTTAAGACTATGTTAATTTTGTATAATCAACTTAAGGTAATCGTTTTTATAAATGGGTGTTATGGGGCACCTAACAACTTCCTTATGACACAATCGACTCCCAAAACTTTTATGTTTCATAGACCATTTTTTTTAAAGATTTTCCAAAATTTATTTTTTAAAAAATTTTGATGGCAACTCTACTTTACTTTATTTTATTTTTCATTTTGGAAAATTTAAAATCGGGTTCGACAATCATCCACCACCTTTCTACAAAAGGTGGGGTTGATAAAAGAGACAAAAATCAAAGCCAACATCATGTGTAAATCTGTTAATAGTATGGGCAAGCTGATTAGCTTCTCTAAATATATATTAAGCAGTAACAGTCCAATCCTTATTAATGAGTGATTTGGCTTAGTCAATGATATCTTGAAATAGATGGGTGTCCTTTTCTTGCCTTATAATGAGATTATATGTTTCCACACAGTCAAGAACCTTATTAGTTTGCATATTTTTGCAGATCTCTAGGCCTTTGATGATGTCCCAGGTTCTTGTTATCTCAGGTGGAAGCATGCGCAATGAAGCCACTGACCCATTCACCTTTGCAATCTCTTGCAACTCCACTAGTGGTGCCAAACCCGTCCTTTTGTATAGCTCCATCAATGTCCAACCAGTGAGAATCTTTGGTTGGTGGGTACCACTTACTTTGAGGTTGCTGGTTCGGTTTTATCAACGTAAGTGATAGTCCAGACAAGGTCCAGCCACTATGAACTTTGTGAACACATGCTTCAGTATTCTCCTTGTATGAGTTATGTTCTATGTTGAACATAATGTTGCATCTTATGGTCTAAATATTTTAGCATACGTATGCAAACAAAATGCTCCATGGTACCCTCATGGTGTAAGCTCCCCCCGCTTCCTCTTCGGCATTCCATCAAATCCAATCATTCCTTGACAGTTGTTTGAAAGTTGTTGACGCTTCTAGTTTGACAATGGCCTTCCATTGTTGCTTTGCGTGATGGCAATCTCTAAGTAGGTACATGGCATTCTCTTTTTCGTTACATCCCAGGGATATTGTCCACTCTGACTAACCCCCTTTTGCTCTCATCATGGTTGTCTGTACCCGATCATGAGCAGCATCGACAGGAAGGATTTGATTCTCTCCGGTGTTGGCCATTTCCATATGAGGTTATAGATGCTCTTACTTGAATCTCTACTACCAGCGGGCAAAAAATTATCAGCAATTTTAACAGTTAAATTCCCATAAAGTGATAGCTTATATATATATATATCCTTTCCTTTCTTGGGATTAGGTGTTTGAACACAAGTGATATGGTTAACAACATTGCTAGGAAGCAGGGATACTAGCCTTCCTATATCCCAGGTGTTGGAATCTGCCACAAAATCAGCGACCTTGTCATTCATCTTAGTATTAATCTGTTATGGGTTTGCCTAGTTTGCAAGTGGCTCATAGAGCCCCATCCAATCGTCAAACTAGAAGGAGTATTATCTCCTCTTCCTACCCTTCGTGCTAGACCCTCACAGAACTTATCCTAGATGTTCGTGATGCTTTTCAAAGTGAGTGATATGTTCCCTGTCCTATTAATATAAGGCAATTATTCTTCCCCACAATGATATTTAGCTCTAAGGACCCTGACCCACATGCTCTTCTTTTTTTAAGCAGTTTCCAACATAGCTTCATTATGAATGCTTCATTTTGCCTTCGTAGGTCTTTTAACCTTAAACCACCTCATTTCTTCCCTTTGGTAACTGTCTTCCATGAAAGTAAATGTAATTCCCTTTCATCTTCACTCGCTCCCTAGAGAAATGTTCTGCTTGCCTTCTCAATTTCATTGACAAGTTTCTTTGGAAGCAATATTGTTTGCATGAAATAGCTCGGTAAGGCTAAGATTACATCTTTAATCAACAGGGTCCATCTAACATGACTTAGATATTTAGTTTTCCAGCTTGCCAATTTCCTTCTCATTTTCTCCAGAATTGGTGCAAAGATGATATTCGAAGCCCTCTTGTGAACCAAGGGTAATCCTATGTATTTTCCTATGTCTCTTGTTAGCCTAACTCCCAAAGTTTGACTCAATTCAAGGGATGTATTGAAGTTAACATTTTTGGAGTAGTATAGCTTAGTCTTTATTTTATTCATTATTTGACTCAAGGACTTATAAAACTCATTTATGCAATCATTAATCATTGTAACTTGTTCTTGTGATGCTTCCACAAATAGTAATAAATTGTCAGCAAAAAAGAGGTGAGTAATGGAGGGGTTATTCCTGTTAAGTGTCACCAGTTTCTACAACTTATCTTCAATCTTGTCTTCAATAATGCAGCTAAGCCATTCCATGCAAATAGTGAAAACATAAGGAGTTATGAGATCTCTTGCCTTATTCCTCTTATTGGTTTAAACATTTCCAATTGGTCTCCATTCCGCATAACATTTATTGTTAAGTATTGGACGCAAACCATTATAAATTCTTTTATTTTGTCTTTTATACCCAATAAACTCAAGGTGTCTTCAATGAAACTCCACTCGAGTGAATCATAAACTTTTTCCAGGTCAACTTTAATGCCCATAAATCCTCCCACCCCTTCCTGTACATCATAAAGTGAATTACTTCTTGTGCCACTATGATGTTGTCACTTGATTGCCTTCCCGTAATGAAGCTACATTGGTGTCTCCCAATGATCTTATCCATCACATGTCTCAACCGGTTTGCTATAATTTTGGACATAATTTTGTATTTGACATTACACAGAGATATTGGTACGAAATCTTTAACTGTTTCAGGTTTGTCAAGTTTCAGTATAAGCACTAGGTGAATGTGATTTATCTGTGTTACATTACCTGGGTTAACAAAACTATCACATACCATTTTGCAAACCGCATCCTTAATTATGCCCCATTGATCTTGGAAGAAAATGGTCTGTAACACATAAGATCCGAGAGCTTTGAGGGGGCCTATATCGAAAGCTGCACTTTTTTTTCATCATCATTAATCCCAACATGCATCATCTTAAGATCAAAAGCACTGAGTTTAGGAAACATCTTTCTGGTCCTCAAACTTTGAGTACAAGTTTCTTCTGAGGTGAATAGTATTTTGTAATAATTGATAGCCATGTCTTTCATGCAGCTTTGATCATACACCTATTCTCCATTATCATTTTTCAACACATCCACTCTGCTCCTTGTTCTTTTCATGATGGTTGTTGCGTGGAAGAAACTCAAATTTTTGTCACCCCATTTTAGCCAACTACTTCAGGTTTTTTAGTACCATAACAGTTGTTCTTAGGCTATGGTTGTAACACCTCTTATGACTTTATTTTGGTATTGTGTGCAGAACTAGAGAAAACAGGATAGAGGAAGGCTCAAGTGGAGAAAAAATTGAGCTCCAAGCCGCGGCGAGGTCAAGTCCAGTGGCATTGTTTCAGTTGAAACACGGTGGTGCCGCGGCGGACTTATTTGAGGCCATGGCGAGAGTCAAGGATTTTGTTTAAATCAGAAACACTTCAGACGAATAGAAAGAAAGAAACGAAGGGGAGCAATGGAGAGGAATGGAGGAGCTGTGCTAGGGCTTGTGAGATTCGGCCTTCGGAAGTGATTTTGAACCTCAAGAGCTTGGATTCATGTTGGTAAGTGATCCCTACACCTCTCTTTCCATTTTCTTCGATTGAAATTTGATATTTTTCAGTTATATGTAGGGATTTCCGGTTTGGACTGAAATCCACTGATTGAAATGGATGAAATAGGATTAAGGAAGTGTGTTTTGGTGTTCTTGATGCTTGGGTGTGAGTTTTTAAGGGTGTATGTATGATTTGAACTTAACCCTAGGTTGTTTTTTATTAGGGTCATTGGGAATTCGAAATGTATGGGATTGTTTGGTGCTTGAACAATTCTTAGGAACTTATTGATGCATGAAAGGGGTGTTGGAGCCTTGAGTTAGGTCTAAAGTAGTTGAATTGTGATGTTTGGTTTATTGGTATATGTGGGTAATTTAGGTATCATGGTGTTGTCAAGGTTGTTTGGCTACTCAGAGAAGACTAGTCAAGGGATTGACGTTCAAGAAAGCTTGTGGAACCCGTGTGTATATGAGAACGACAATTGAGGTAACCGAGTGTTTATTTGTATTATATTGTATGATAGAACGTATATTTATGTATATATGTATGTTTCTTTCATACCATAATATTGATGTGTTTATGTGTACTGTTTTCTACATATCGTGGTATGCACACAGCTAGATAATGATTATGATTATGATGATGATTACATATGTGATGATGATATCGATATGACATGACATGTTGCATAGCATGACATTGAGATCATGATGATTATTATATGATGATACATGAACATTATCACATGGCATTGTGAGATTGTGATATATGGCGGATTGGGTGGTGATGATGTGATAACGATATGATATATGATGATATATATATATGTGTTAGGGAGGATAAGGATGGAATATATATATATATGTTAGGGAAGATAAGGATGGAATATATATATGTTGGGGAGGATAATGATGGAATATATATAAGTTAGGGAGGATAAGGATGTGATCCCTGCGGCTAAATCTCCTCCTATGACCAAGAGGGGAAAGACGCGCAGTGGACTGCACCTGTCCTAAATTGCTGCTAATTTGTGGTGGAGAAAGAGGAAGGAGAGCCACGGTCTGAATATTAATATTACCTTTGGCCGGGTTCATTAATGGGAGGTAAGCTTGGTGATGTCCCGAAATCCGTCTTCACCGACTGTTGGAAGGGAATTATCTATATAAAATGTCATGTTATGATGATAGCTCGTGGTTTTAGCTATGTGCAAGGGAGACATGCATTCCATTTATTTCACATTGCATCCATGAGATTGTATAAGATATATATATGTATATATATGTGTGTGGTTGTTCCTAGTTACTGAGACATTGTCACACCCATCTCCCATGAACTAACTTTTGAGGTGACAGTTCTGGCACAAGCCCTGAGAAGGCGCGGGAATAACATCGGATGTGGGAATACTAGGTCTATGTAGTTTATGTGTAATTTGGATCTGTATCTTATACCAAGTAGGATAGAATGTTTTGTAATGAATGTATGGCTTGGATGAGGATTATTATGAATGTTATATGTATGGTTATGTATGTGAAATTATGTTGTATGTGCTATGTATGCTGGGTGGTGGTGTATGTGTGACTCGGGGTTTTGAGGTGTCAGTGTGGTAATGTTTGTGAGCCCATGGGTGGAATTGAGCTTCATTGGTGTGTTTTGAGGCAAGTAACCTAATTTATCAAATGGGGTTCAGGGGGTCAAATCTCAGAGGAATAGTTACTTTGAGGTGAAACCTTTTTGGACAAGTTATTTAAGTGGCACTGAACCTATTTGAATGATCCCGAGTGGTTGAATTGTCTTTGGTGGCAAATGGGAGTTATGAGTTATAAGTTTTGGTAAAAAAGTTGCCAAAATGATATTTGGTGTCCAGAATCTCCATACGGAGTTGGATTGAAGTGAAAGTGGTGTCGATGGAAAGATTGAGACTAAATTGACTTGTAGGAGTTGGAATCAAGTCAATCGGAGGCCGGAACATAAAGTTATGTGCATCGAAAGTTAGTCTCGGTGTTAGAATTTTGCTAGTATGGAAAACCAGCAGGGGGTGCCGCGGTGCCAGGAAGCAGGCCGCGACACTAGAGAGTCCAATAGCGAGTGAAAAACAGGGGAGGTATAGAGCCATGGTGATACTATAGCGGCCTCGGCCCCAGCCTAAATTTTGATGTTGTTTGGCTTGTTTCTGCTGTTCTGAAGTTTTGGGACGTTGTATGAGATGTTGGGGTTGTATTTGGTTGGGTTTTGAAGTTTGTGGTTGAGTCTGGAGGTGATTGAAGGTAGGGCGTTACAATGGTCTTGCTGTAGTCTTTCCATAGTTCCTTTTTGATTTGAGCAAGATACTAGTTATCTCTTCCACATATGGCTTTTTCAATGCTTTCAAGCCTTTTAATGATATTCCTTTTCTTTTTCTGCACAATGTTGCCAATCCCATTTCTGTTCCATTCAGTTGTATCCTCTTGGAAGATTGCCACTCCCTCTAGCCAATTACCCCTTTCCCACGCATTTTTCAGTACTTCTTGGAAGTTAGGTTCCAATGCCCAAGTAAGTTGACACCTGAACATTTGCTCTCTTCTGTGTCCTTGCTCCACTTTTTGATTAGTAACCATAAGTGGCCTATGGTCAAAACCAAATTTATTAAGGTAATAGACTTTGGTGTTTTGATATGTGAGATTCCAGGCAGTATTGATGAAAGCCCGGTTAATCCTTTCTTTTGTCTGGTTTTTCTCCGACATGAATCTATTTTCAATAACATCTAAATCCATGAGGTGTGCTTGGTTAACACATTGCTTAAAGAGTCACATTGAATGCAAGTTGGGTTCAGCTCCTCTAAGTTTATCACTGGAATCAAGATAGGCATTAAAATCTCTAATTAATATCATCCCACAAATATTTCCTTAAGCTTGAATTTGGTTCACCGTAGACACATGTAAGCTAGAAATATGACTATAAAATGTGTGCAGACACCTTGATGTGTAAGAGTTGAGTGGCATGGATAGAGCATAATTATTTTGAACTTGGTTTTCATTCCATAAAAGCCAAAGTCCCCCTACATATCCCGTAGCCTCCACCCTAATCCAATTACTGAAGCCTAGTTTTCTGGTTACCCTTTAAGCTTTGACCCCATTCACTCTAGTTTCAAGCATAACAACAATTCATGCAATTTTCCCCCACATCATGTCTTGTAATCTAAAGGGGATAATCTTACTGGTTACCCCCCTCCCCCAAAACAATTCCATGCTACTATATCCATTAAAGGAGAAACAAAATGTAGTTATATAGCAATGCACACTTGGTCACGCAAGCTATGCCATATCAGCGTCTTTATCTAGGCAATCCATACAGCGCTCTTCCTCAATGACTATCCAAGTTTTTGCAAGGCACTCTGATGTCTGGTGGTTTGGAAGGGTGAGGGGAAACATTTCCATCATTTAAAGCTCTTTCTTCAAATGACGACATTGTGATGACTTGTGGAGCTGTTATCTCCATATTAAGTACATGTTGGGTCACTTAGCCCTGATCCAGTTGATTATTCTCCCGCAATTCGAGCGGCCCTTGCTTAGCTACTGAGCCCATCATAACTAAGTGATTTCTAGCCACTTAAGGTACATTTATGGATTGGTGAGAAAATATTAGGCCTAGATGTTTGGCTTCTGTTTGCTCCATTGGCACGACTCTTTTCTTTTCTTCCATTCCCTTCACTTTTCTCTAGGCTTAGGCCCATTTTCTAAGCCTTATTTCTTTTCTCAAGGTTTATAGAGAACGTGAAAGGCTTGCTAGCTATCTTCTGTGTCTCTTTAGAATTCCCATCCACCTCTTTCCCTTTTCCTGTAATCTTTATTCCATCTTTTTTCAGCCATTCAGTTTGTTGTGTTTTCTCCATGAAACCTAACTTAGCAGACTTACCTACTCCTTCCTTTAGGTTTGTAAGCATGTCAAATCTAGATGATTGTATGCTTTTTGATTCCTTTTCAATTGATTTTTCTTGCACCTTTTGTCTTATTGCTTGTTTCCCCTTGTCTACCTACTTTGGGTTACGGGTCCTAAGGGTTCTCCTTGCCACCATCTAGGGGTCGTAATGGAACAATGACTTTTTCTGCACTAGCATTTTCTAGTGATCTTTGTTGGTTTTAGCAGACCATACTTGTCAAAGGCATGGAGCTTTTGTTGTTCATTAATGGGCATTCTTCTAAACAATATCTATATTTACCATGGTGAAAACAGAAAATATTCAGCCTCTCAAATTCTACTATAAACACTTGCTCTCTGATAACAACCTTAGGATTTAATTTTTTGCATAGGTTGATCTCTACGCTAACCCTTGCAAAACTGTGTCTTTCCACTTTTTGATTTACATTCTATTCTTGACATAGAGTATTTATGCTGTCTTTCAATGTTTTGCCAATGAAGTCACCCACCTTTGTTAGGAACTCTACATCGTAGCAATGCAATGGTAAGTTAGAAACTCTCACCCAAATAGCCACATTTCTTACTGTGTTGCACCTTAAATTGAAGTTGGGGCTCTATCCCTACAAAGCTAGATAATGACCTTGTATTACCCAAGGGCCTCCATATAGTACTTTGTCACTTGTGCTTTTATCCTTGAATATGACCACATAATAATTGTTCTCAACATCGATTAGTTCAAAATCAGACACACCCCAATTTAGCGACAAACGTTCTCTCATAACTTCACAGCTTAATCTTCTACCTAGCAGGGTAATGACTAAGGCATCTCTCCATGGCAAGTATAGTTTCATTAGCCTTTCTTTTGAGACTTTGACTATGGGTAAAGCTTCAAGGAGCTTTATTTGCTCCTCTATGTTCTTTGATGTTTGTTGCCTTTCCTCTAACAACCATTCTTGTCCAAGCTCTTGATAATCTTTTTCCTTTTCCGGAGGTTTCTATCTCATTGGTGATGCTTTATAGGATATTGTTGGAGATTTGATAAAATCTCCATTTGTTTCTGCGGCCTGAGCTAGCCACATTTGTATGAATTCTTTCAATAGGACTCTTGGCTTCACCATCAATCATCACTTCATCTGTATTCTCTAGCCTTCTTCTACTGCGTCCCAAGGCATCTTTTTCCTTCTTGGTTAATCCTGTCGAGGCCTTGGTCCCACCGCCATCATAAACATTTTCAATTGTGTTCGTAGACATATTTTCACTCTTGCTGATCATCTCACTCTTTCTCTTGTTTCGAGTTTTTGATAATAACATTTTTCAAATCACATTTTCCTTTTCAAATCACAACAATGGAATGTATTATAGATGATTGTCCTCCAACTAAAATTATTAAATTTTTATAATTATATGGTCTTGTTAATTATGTTTAATATAGAATTTATAATAAACAACACTTTTTATAAGTTATAAATAATATAATTTATTTATCAAATTTTATATACTGAAAAAGTTATCTAGTTGAAGACAAAATGACGTACAAGAATAAGGGTGCGTATAAAACTTACATGTTCTTTCTATATATTTTTTTTAATATATAAAAATAATTTCTAAATATATATATATATATATAATCTGCGTCGAGAAATTTGTAAATCACCATGGGAGGAACGGTGTCGTTTGAATCTGGCCCTCAATAAGTGAAACTACAGTGACTATACCCCCAAGTTGTACTTTCCTCCTTATCCAATATCTCGTACCCGTCGCCGCTTCATCAGCGACCTCTCGACCCAGTTGGCTCCATAGCGCTGCTGTTACCTTTGAAATCAACGACGAACAAGAAACAATAGTATGTAATCCGGCCCTTTCAGGGGTCATGGCGCTATTTTGTATGTTCAGCCTTCCGTCAACAACTAACCTCTCCACGGAACACCAACTTCGCCCACTCTCGTTTCTCCAGAATTCTCTCCATTCCATCGGCAATCTCTCTTTTTGTCGCTCGCCTTCCTCTTTTCACTTTCTCTGCCTGTCCCTTTCGCATTCCTCAAACGTTAAAACCAAGGAGATTTCTCATTTTCTACCTATATTTGCCACCACACCCCAACAACAAGCTCTTACTTCCGCTCCTTCAAATGTTTCCGATGACAGCCGACAATCTGAGCCACAAGCTGAAGAATTTTCTCGAACCAGGTTGCTCGCTCAGAACCTACCCTGGACTAGCACTCCTGAAGACGTTCGTTCTTTGTTCGAGAGACATGGGAGAGTCCTAGACGTTGAGGTTTTCAATATTCTCTTTCTGTTTTTTTTCTTTTCCTTTTTTTGTTGGCCTGAGTTCCATTTTCTATTGGCATTAGCTTTCGTTTGTTGAGCTAATGAAGGCTTATGTTTGGTTTTGCTCTTAAGCTGTCAATGTATAATAAGACTAGAAACAGGGGTTTGGCATTCGTCGAAATGTGTTCGGAAGAAGAGGCTCGTGGGGCTCTCAATAGTCTCGAATCGTATGTAAGCTGTAGCTGTTATAATTTTTTTTATTTGGTCTTTTGATTTGTTGCAGTAAAGGTTTTGACTTTTGATTTCATCAATGATCAATTGAAGAACTCTATAGACTGGTTTACGAGAACGGAATGGACCTATTCATTTTATGGTTTTGTGTGTGTGTTAGGTTCTGTTTAGTTCGAAAGGGGATTGCACTGGAGGGGGTTGGAGAAAATTTGAATGAAGGAAATTGGAGGGGAAGAGATTGGGGATATTTTAAAATTTTTTTGTTTGGTGGGATTGGAGGGGAGAAAATTAGAGGAATTTTAATGAAATCTTGTTAGATTTAGGAGGAGATTGAATTATAATTACTCAATTCTTTCCAAAAAATCTCAAATTGGGAGAAATTTATAAAGGGGTGGGGAAGGGATTGAAGGGGATTAAATTCCCCTAATCCCCTCCAATTTTTTAGTTAAACAAGGGGAGGAGATTTAATCCCCTGTAATTCTTTTCTCTTTCCTTAAAAAATCTTCAACCAAACATAGTCTTAGAGAAAGGATTTTGTCTGTGTTTAACTCTTGACTGCACTTGTATGAGTGCTTTTTGATAGGAATATGAGGGGCGCATATTAAAACTAGCGTATGCTAGGCCAAAAAAGAAGAAAGCTCCACCTCCTGTGCGGCAGAAGACAGTAACGTTTAATTTATTTGTTGCAAATTTGTCCTATGAAGCGAGGTCTAAAGATCTCCGGGAGTTTTTTGATTCAGGAAGCGGCAATGTTGTTTCTGCCGAGGTTATATTTCATGATAACCCTAGAAAGTCCTCTGGTTATGGATTTGTTTCCTTCCAATCCAAGAAAGAAGCTGACGCTGCCTTGTCTGAGTTCCAAGGCAAGGTAATTAATGGGCTTCGTACTTCAGGGAATTGAATGGACATTTATAATTCATAATTTGTGGTATTGTTATTCTCATGCTTTTTCATTCGCAGTTTATTAAATTTTGGAACACAAATTTTAACAGAAGATGTGGGCAAAATGGTTGTTCTGCAGATTTTTATGGGAAGGCCGATCAGGGTGGCACGGAGTAAGCAGTTTGTTAAACAGCCAGTAGAGGAAGGCACAAGGTCTGAATATGCATCTTCTGAGACAAGCGTGGATGGGGTAGAAGCAGATAAAGCAGAATGACACCATCACATACTATTGATGTTGTATTGTATGTATTTATGCAGAGCTTTTAATTGTGTACTCATGTTGATTGATATAGTAAGCCATTATTGATAGAAATCATTCTTAATTTACAGGTGGTTTGCATTGCACTCTTACAAACTGAGACCTCTTTGTTACAAGGATTGAGTAGGTGTAAGCTTCCAATATCTGTGATTCAGTAATAGTCTTCCTTGTAAACAATTTTTTATTGCATAATGCCATATTGTCGCAGTTGTCTGAATGTTATTTATATTATATCTAATTGAAATTTGAAAAGAGAAACTCTACTTCTTTTACCTAAATGGTTTTTACATAAATTTACTGGGAGTACTGAAGAGCTTGATGTTTGAAATCCTGTCTTTCTAATTTAGATTCTTGCTTTTTGGATTGAATCTCTTATTATTTCTGTGTTGAATCATTGTTTTCTTTCGACTAAGAAAATCTCCAGGCATGGCCTTCGCGGCACCCTGAGGTCACCTTAGGACTAACGTAACATCTGCTTTTCTTACGAGACAAGGGTAAATTGAGAACATGATTTCATAATCTACTGGAAGAAATCATTACACACACACGAGGGAGAGGGGAGGGGTGAGGTAGAGAAGCTTCACCACATGATAATGGTTGTATGATTTAATAAAAATCATACTGTTATTACTTGGGGCTTTATGGATTTCTCTCATTCCATGTATCTCTAAGCAGTAGCTGTAAATTTGGCTGTCGTTAACTTATTTCTGTCATGTGATAGCATTCACCTTTTTTAGCTACGTCCTTATCGGTGATTGTGGGTTGAAGCTCTTCCTGAATACAACCTCTTCTAAACAAAGGCACAATGCAACTACTTCATATGCCATTACTATTGTAGCCCCAAGTTAGAGTCCTATACTTCCTTTAGTCGGTATGTAAAATTTCAAACAAAAGGAAATTCCGAGGGCTATACTGAAATTAATTGCCCTGCTAAACAATTGATTCTTAAATTTATCATATAATATTTATAACCATTTGCGGCCATAGGTATTGCTCATCGGTATTTGCTTCATAAGTATATAGGGATGAAGATAGGTAAAATCAAATATGCCGTTTAGAGCCTAGGAGTTTTGGCTATTCATTCATCTCCTGAAAAGAATATTAGTCCCCACCAAGCTGATCGCATTTGGATATAATATATATATATATATATATATGCGGAAAAGTGCCGAACGAAGGCCAAATAATACATTAAGTCTAGTTCAGAAATTTCTCAAATTAAGTTGGTGTCATCAGATATTTGCTTTCAAGGACGACGTTTCAAATCGTTCTAGAAAACTACAAATCAAATCAACTTCAACCTTTTCTTGAATTTTCTTTTCCACTGATCATGTTCTCTTCAGCTATAGTTCATTAACATTTTCTTCCATCTGACAATCAAATATAAGAAGCTGACTTGGAAGAAAGGGTTGCACGTGCCCAAATTTAATGGGAATTACGAGCTAAACATTGCAAGAAAGAGACGACAATCTTCATTTGAGCTATGGATGATGACAGATGCGATACTATGGGCAGTGTTTCAGGAGAGAGGCTAAAATAAACAGGACAGCGGGTTCTAGGCCAATGTCCATTTGGAGTTTAAGCTCAAATGAACCCAGCCCAAAATGTGAACAACATATCGTAACTGGATTTAATGTCCCACCTCCATTAAGTAATGTCCCAAGTAAAAAAAATAGTTGCAGTAATGAATAAAAAAAAACAAATTGTTGCATTAAAATATTTACACTTTGACCAAAAAGAAATAATGTTATCATGTATCTTGATCTAAATTTGTCAAATCGTAAAATAAATTAGTTAAAATTTACTTATCTTCATTCTCACTTCCAAAAATCTTTTTTTTCACTAATCTCATTTTTTTCACCTTCATTCCTCTCCTTTGCCCCAACTTCTTCTCCTCCACCAAAGTCCTCTCCTCTTATACCAACACCATGATCATAATCAATTTTGATCACAAGAAGTTTCATTTTCAATTTTGAAATGCCAATCTGTTCCATTCTCATTCACGACAAAGCGAGCCTAGGGAATTAGAAAGCAAGCACGGTAGCACATGCGTCCGTGACGCAAGTAGGTGACTTAACAGCTGTTAAACCCAACACATCTTTTGCTAGTTTTTGCATCAAAAGAAGGTCCTAGTACTCAAAATAAAAAGTGAGCAAGCTACGACATAAACCTCACCCCCATGTACAAATGACCTAATAATTTAATCAAACACGTTCGAAACAGATCTATCCAGGAACAGGAAACCTAATAGCATCACCATAGTCTATAATAACAATAATGATAAGCAGAAACATCAATAATTAAGTCAACATAATCAGGAATGGTAATAATAATAATAATGATAAGCACCGCTATGAATAAGTCAAAAACAATCAAAATCAACCTCAATACCCAAGAAAATGATACCATAGATACCTCTGTATGATACCCTGACCCATCGCTACCACCCTAGTTCCATCTCTAAAATACCAATTTAAGAAAATTCATGTACAACGAACCATACTCGTACGGATACTAACAGTATCAAACCCTAACAATAATAATAATAATAATAATGAAATTACGCTGCCACCATCGATCAGATCTGAACCAGAAAACTAACAGCCACAGCAATGGCGGCCGCAGATCCGAAGAGTGCGTCTCTGTCCAAGACGGCACCGCTCTTGGGAGGCGGAGAACCGGGAGCCTGTGATGGCGTTTCACTAATACTTGGGGTAGAGGCGGTTGGCGTCACAGTGGGGGAGCCGGCGGGAACCATCGGAGGAGCCGGAGGAGAGCTGGTCGGGGAAGAGGCTGGTGAGGTGGCGGTGGCAGTTGGGGCAGAAGTGGGGGCTAGGGATGGAGGAGACGACACTTGAGGAGCCGAAACTGGGGCCGGGGAGCGCTTGGGAGTGGAAGCATGTGGGGAATTCTGGGGGGAAGCGGCTGGAGAGGAGGCAGGAGGATGAGTCTGGCAAAGGGCAGACGTAGCCAGAAGGGCCAAGACAACGAGGATAGAAGCATTCTTCGCCATTGTGTGAAACTCGAACGAGCAGAGAATGAAGATGCAGATGCCGAGTGCGGGGGAGAAGGAGTGAAGGAAGCGAGGTATTTATAGTGAGGGGTCTTAGGTTTTAGTCGGTTTCGGAGGCTTCCGTGTCAAGAAGCGGCGAATATTTTCTTCACGAGTCCTCCTAAGTCCCCAGTCAAGAAGTCAGCCGTGATGAGAGGTACGCGGAGGACAAAATAAAGGAAATTAATTAGAAGCGATGCCCCTGAAAAAAGGAAACAAAATTAGTATCAAATCAATTACTCTAATTGGCCAAAAAAATCAATCACCATAAAACCATCAATTTCCAGATTTTCCTTATTATATAAGTGATAAGTAATCATTCAATGGGAACAAAAATCGTGGGAAAAGCTTGGCATTCTTATTTAATGAGAATATTAATACAAAATCTGTTACCAATTATGCATATTTAGTCACAAACTTTAATGGTCAAACAAAAAATCTGGTCACTATCTTTCCCAAAATGAAAAAAAAAGTACACATTCCACGACTATTAAATTAAAAAAGAAAATATTTTCGAAAAAAAAAAACTAAAAAATAACATGATTATTGTCCAAGAAAAAAGATGGATACCATGATATCCTTTATAATCATAACTCATGTACACGTCCCCCAAGCACGAGAGACATTAATCACCGGTGTGAGAAGTGAGAACTCAAAAGCACCTGGTTAGATGAGGTGATGTTTTCTTGGATGTAAAAAAAAAAAATTGCACTAGTCTGACCCATTTTTGGTGTTGTTTTTGGTTTGTTCTCTTCAATAGCAAAGGAAGAAACCGACAAGAAAAAACGTGGGGCTTTCTTTTGGGAGACCAAAACCCATTTTCCGTACTAAGATACTCAAAGAAGCATATTCCTCAAGTTGAAAATATAAGAGATTTTTTAATATTTATTTTATTTATAATATAAAATATTATGTAATATTTAGTAGAAATTTATTTTTTTTATTCTTATTGATTGATGACTAGTTTTGTAACTTGTAATCAAAAAAAGTAAAAATAATTTTAATTATTGGTAATTAATAAGGGTAAAAATTAAATATTAAATTTTTTTAAAAAAATTTAAAAATATAATTAATTATTTTTAATATACGTAAAATAGTGAAAAACTCCTTATATTTTAAAAGGAAGGGAATATTAACTATTGGATCAACCTAAGGATGTAACATTTTGTCGAGTTTGTTCAGTGATTTGGGCTACTCGGGATGCGACAGCCCTAACCTTTTCAGCAATGTCTATGGTCACTCTTCTATTTCAGTAGAAGAACAAAATTGGGAGTGTGTTCCCTTAGTCTGATTCGTTGTAAATATTCCCTGTTTATAGGGATAAAAAATAGAAGAAAAAAATTACTGCACATAAGTTATTTTAATTTTACTGATCATATGGCCCAAAAAAATTATTGATCAGTGCGACAAGTATATGGTAAGATTTATCAAGAGATGAACAAAAACATATTTAGATATGGTAAAATGAAATTTAGAGGGTAGACGTCAATAGATCTTTGTCAAAAAAAAAGACTAATTGACTACTAACAAAAAATATGAATGGCTAAACTCACTAAAAAAAATTCTTTTCATTATTTAATTGATTTAGCGAATTTGTTAGAAATTTAGAACCACGACATTTTATTATGTTCACATCACCATTGGCTTATTTTAGTCTTATTATTGTTATTTTTTTGGCCATATTATAATCATGAGGGATACATAGGAAAGCAAAGATGTTTGCCCATGGTTCAAAATTGGAATTAAAATAAGAATTTTCATATGTAAGTTTTTTGTATCAATATCAAATATCAAATATGAAGTGTCTAACTTTCATAAAAAAAATATGAAGCGTCTAACTAATTATATTATTCGTGACTTTTAAATAATATTGTTTCTTTTATGAATTTCGTATAATGCACAAAAATTGCCTAATTTATTTTGTAAACAGGTGACTCATTTTTTCCCATTACCAAGTAATAGTGAAGACGAAGCACAGGGGCTTATTCCTATAAAAATATTATGCCCATTTTTCAATCATAAGAAATGGATAATTTTTTTTGAAACTATCTAAATTTCAAGTCTCATGCAGTGCACAAAGTTCACATTAATTGAAAGTTATCCACGTTTTCACCCAAGTCTCTTAATCTCTTTTTGAATAAATTATACTTAAAAACCGTGCTTATTTGAGAAAAAAAAATTAAAGTCGGATTATTTTGATTGAAAGAATGGAGAGAATTTTTTAATAGTTGATTTTGAATACTTTAACCAATTGAATTATAATATGAAATATTTTATTTTTAAATTATTTCTTTAATTTTAATATTATGACTCATTTATATTTCATGGAATGCACTGCACCGTAGTTTAAACAATCGAGGATTGAGATTTGAGAGGATCCGGGGTACATGGAGTTTTTAATTATAATAATTATTTATCTTTACATAATCACTTATTTCACTTTTTTTTAATTATCTACTCAATAATTACTTAAATCTCTTATATTCAAAAATATATATTTTTTTAAAATCTCTTCCAGAATAAAAATATTTAAACATAAATCACTTTTAATATAATTACTTATTATCATAATATACATTTATTTTCATAATCAAATAAATCACTTGTACGATAAACCAATCCAATAACCCTAAAACATTGAGACAACGAAAGCAAAATGGAGGTTGCCCAAATTCTTGGATCTGATAGTAACCCTCAGCCCATGTAGCAGTGAACCCGACCCACGACGAAGGGGTAAGATAAGAAATTTCAATTGGAAGACGGGCGGGCTGCCTCGCTCGCCGCCACGCTGACGTGAAAGAGCGGGCGGCCGGCCAGCAGCTTTACTTCAAAATTTCAATTCAGACTGCTCTTAAGGCATCACAGCCGCTTGCTTCTCCTTCATTCTGTAATTGTAAGCTTCTCCTTTCCCGCCCCAACTGTCTCCTCAATTCTCCTCTCCATATCTTTATTGGAAGTTTCCTTTCATCATTACTCCCAAATATAAAGGAAATTCTCAGCAACTTCATATTTACTGCCAGCTTCGAGTTCGGGATATACTGCTGTGCCGTGCTTCGCTTCAAAGTAAAGGACCATATCATTTCATGGCGCTTCGTTTTGAGGTTGGGCTTCGTTTCTATTTTCTATTTATTTTCATCTGCCAGCAATTTTTTTTTTCTACCCACCTAATAGTGTGTCCCCGCTGAGGCGCCCAGCTTATAAATTCTAAATGCGTCGTTCAGTTTTGTTCTAAATACCTTAACGGACGGTGTTTATGTCTGGTTCAGTTGTTATATGATGACTGGAAAGCACTCTTTTCTTGCATCCATTATCTCATAAATATTTCTTATGATGCTACAAACTTACTAGCTGTTTAGTATTACTATTTTGGTGAAATTATTTTTCTTAATTTATTATTAGTAGTATTATTACAAGTTTGCGCGCGCTCCAGAGCGAGGATACGCGTCTCTCATGCGTACGCTAAAAAATCTGCTCTGTTTCGCATCTTATAGGTTCTTGGCAGGTTCAACCGAGCTCGTGCTGCTCGATTAACGCTCCCCCACTATGTATGCCAGACGCCTTTATTTATGCCTGTGGGCACGCAAGGTCAGACTTTAAATTGATTTCCTTCTGATTATGCTAGGACTGCAAATGCAATCTTTCAAGCAAAGTTTTACATGCCAAAACAGACTAAAATTTACTTTTCAACTGATCTCCAACTTCTCTCTATTTTTTAATCAAATCCTTGGCGTCAATAATGGTAATTTTGCGAGCGTAAGCACCTGTAATTGCTTTGAGCAGCAATTAAAAGAAGACTAAAATGCCGCAATAAATTGTTTTATGGGCTTTGATTGTTGATTGTCCAAAGAATAATAAACTGTTCATCAGTTAGTCGTAGTGTACCCGACATACTGCGATTTTAGTGTATTTATTTGGTTTTTCGGTGGTCAGGAACAATAAAGGGACTGACGACAAACCAGCTTGAGGAGATCGGTTGCCAAATAATACTTGGAAATACTTACCACTTGGCACTTCGACCAACATCTGAACTTCTTGATGAAGCAGGCGGTCTTCATAAATTTATGAACTGGCCACGGGCTCTACTTACAGACTCTGGTGGCTTTCAAATGGTTGTTTATGCACATTTACTTTGTCCCTGATCTTTGCTTTATTCATTACTATTACTTATTTGGAAGATAGTATTTTTTTTTCTGATAACAGTTGGTCATGATACACAGTTTATGCTAAAAAGTTAAAAATAAGAAATTTTTTTTGCTTATTTTAATTGTTAATGCATTAAATGAAAGATGCACAATGACGTGAAAAGGAGGTTTTAAGTTATCTGTCGCTGGCTGGGGAATAGAGATCCAAGTGAAGCAAGTATAAGTCAGAAATAGATTTGCTTGTTTCAGTGATTTGTTCTGGAGGTTTTAAGTTATCTGTCGCTGGCTGGGGAGTAGAGATCCAAGTGAAGCAAGTATAAGTCAGAAATAGATTTGCTTGTTTCAGTGATTTGTTCTGTCTATCTCTTTTTGGTCTTGTAATTTTTGGTTGCATTTTTTATTAAAAAATATCTTATATCGTTTGAAAATGTAGTTAGAAAAACCATGTTAGCCTAAGAGGATTATTGAATGTAACTAAAATTCTGAGCAAGAAAAATGCAGATAATGATCAAAATGATGTTTTAGCAAGATTTGTCATGTGAAGTGAACATGTATTTTTTTATCCTATTGTGAAGGGATGCTTTTAACCATGATTTTTTTCTTCCTTTTTTTTTTTGCTCAAAAAACTTTTTACACCTGATTTAAAACCCAAATCTCAAAATTCTATTTTGCTGATATTATAGGTATCACTATTGCATCTTGCTGATATCACAGAAAAAGGTGTGACATTTCAGGTATATTTTAGTTTCAAGATATACACGAGTTCAAATGTGTATTTTGTTTAATTAAAGCGAATTGTGTGCTCTGATCCTCTTTTGACATTAATCATTGAATGAGATTACGTTTTTTGTTTGTTTTTTTTTTCAAAAATTTGTTGACTTTCTTGTTGGTGTTGTGTTGATGGACAGCTCACCAGAGATAGATTGTTGTTGTTTTATTTTATTTTTTTAGCCAATCACCAGAGATAGATTAATTAAATAGTTATGAAGTGTCTAAGATTGAAATATCTTGTAAATAAATTCAGGAATTTTGTTAAGTCTGTTTCCAGTTTGTTGGAATATCTCTTACTCTCTCTAGTTTAAACTCTCTATGAGCTATGGCTATGAACTACACTGCCATTCTGTTGTTATTTGTAACTATTTTTTTTTTCCAGTCACCAGTTGATGGAAAGCCAATGCTCCTAACCCCAGAGGAATCTATTCATATCCAAGTAGGTATATTATATTAAAATTTTTCTTGTTATCTTTGTCTTGGGTGCTTTCTTTTGCATTATCCTTATGGAATAGTCTATTTGAAATGCATGGGGTTCTGCGTGTAGTGATTGACCTCAAATATAAATAGTTTGTGTTATAATTAAAGTTATCTGCAATTCAATGTTCTCTTACTGAGAAGGATGCTCTTTATTTTAAACTTCCATCATTCTTTGAATATTTGAAGTTTCCTTTTCTCATTGCATATTTTGAATTTGTTTCCTCTTAGCTTCATTTCACAAAGCAACTTTCTTCCCACTTTCCTCCCATCGGGAGTTGCAAGTGCAATGCATGAAATCCTGTAGAACTCAGTACTGATATTGGAATATGATCAATTGTTATCAGTCTCTATCTATTAATTGTGTTTCTTATATTAAGATGTATTTTCTTTCAAACTGTGATGACAGTATGTAATTGCCGATGCTTCTTTAATTTACATTTTTCCAGCAGATAAAAATTGATGATCTAATATGCTCCAATTTCATGTGCTTTCAAATTTTCTTAATAAATTCTGCAGAACAGAATTGGAGCAGATATTATTATGGCTCTTGATGATGTTGTAAGGACCACTATTACTGGTCCACGAATTGAGGAAGCCATGTATCGAACACTCAGATGGATAGACAGATGTATAGCAGGTAATTTATTAGTAAACAACATACTCATATCTCCAATGACACTTTATGCATGTGGCTCATTTAAATCTCTTATGGTTGCAATGATCCTTAAACCATGTAAATAACTGCATATTGGAGAAATTTGGTGCATCGGCTGTGGTGCCAATCTTATGTTTGGTTGGCAGCTCTTAGATCAGCTCACACTGTTATGTATCAAATATTATATTTTGACTAATGTAAGTTATATAACTAAAGAATAAAATGTGAAATTATTAACTCTATGATTTAGGGCTTTGGTTATATCAGGCTATGGACTAACTTCGGCTCCAAATTTACTCTTCCCTTGTTATGAGTGCAAGTCAAACTTTTATGATAGCCATGAATTACAGGATTCAAGTGGAGTTTTGTGTATGGATCCATGTTCTACTGATGTTTCTGTCTTTCCTAAAAGAGAGACACTCGAGTCTTGTTCTATTCACCCATGATCAGCAGTCCTTGTCCATGTTGGAAAAGTCAATGGCAGTATCACTCAACTATGAGAAGCTTGAAAGTCAATATATCAATGTTCCCAGGAGTAGCATCAGCAAGCCATGCTTCCTACTAAACCATATCTGCTAATTCATTTTTTGGGCCAAAATCAGAATATTTAAAATGCCTTTTGGCTGAGAATCACATATATGATCTAACCAAAACCAATCAAAGCCTAAGAATCATCATGTTGAGCCTTAGGTTAGAAAATGCATATCCTGCCCCATGATCTAACCAAAACCAATCAAACTCCATTATTTGAAATTCAACCAATATCAAATTGTCCTATGTTTTATTTGACTTGTAAATGGTTCTTCAGTTGTATATATCACATTATCACTTGTTAAATTTCTATTTCTTTCCTCAGAAAGAATGGTTTAGCCTTAGGTTACAAAATTCATATCCTGCCCCATTATCTTCTTAGCGTACATCATTGTTGTAGTAGATGAAGTTGCACAATGACTCTAGAAAGGAGGTTCTTACAGTTAGCTATTCCTATGTTTCTTTTAGCCAGTACTTTGTACATTCAGTGCATGCAGTAGAAAAGAAAGGTTAAAAATGCCAATCAAGCATCAGAAATACAGTAAAACATATTTAGAAGGTACTTATGTGCTGGCAGTGAAAGTCCCGTTTTTTCCACTCTGGAGATTCATACTGAGGGTGGGGAAAAGTGATCTGAAGCATAGTAAATCTATTTGCCCCTTGGTGTTAAAGCCCCTTACACGGGTGGTGTATTATGCTTTTCTGTAATCGTATATAGCAGTACCGTCACCAATGACATGTAATGTCCGCTTTTAAAGTGGAAGTGAAGTCATGTACATAAATTGTTCTGCTTCCTGCTCCTTAGTTGAACGCATTCTTCTTTCAATTTCTCAGTCCACTGTAATCTTGCTTTTTCCATACCGAATATTAATGCATACTGCCTTTCTAAGAGCAGCTCACAAGAGACCACATGATCAGAATTTGTTTGGTATTGTACAAGGTGGTTTAGATCCTGTGTTGAGGTAAATTCCAGCACAAAGTTTCGCTATTTTTTATCCATATCATTTTTAATTCCTTTTTATTCTTTACTTTTAAACTATGATATAATGCAATCAGGGATACATGTGTCAAAGGCTTGGTGGATCGCAATTTACCAGGGTATGTGTCAATTTATTTTTAATGTATAAAAAACTTTTTTCCAATGTTTATGTAGTCTTGTGGCTTAATGACTAATTTCAAATGATTTATGGTATGCTCTAGTTAGAGGATAAGCTGCATTATTTTCACCAAAGAAAGAAAAGCTTGATGAATTTTTTATTTGATTGTATTGCATTGCATTGTTTCATGTATCCCAGGGTTAGTAACATTCAAACACCAAATGTATCTAGACTTATCTAAGATATGGCTTGTTTTACCAACCTTTATGAATAGACACAACACATGCATGATGCAACCTTGGAACAGGTTGAGAAGCTAAATGGATTATCATCTTTTTCCTGTCACAGCTATGCTATTGGTGGTCTAGCGGGTGGTGAAGACAAAGATTCATTTTGGCGTGTTGTTGCTCAGTGCACTGCTGCTTTGCCAGAAGATAAACCACGATATGTTATGGTCAGAACACAGAATGACTATTCATGACAACCTTTTTTCAATTTTCAGTGTATTTGAATTTGAATTTAATATCATGATATTTGGTTGGACTTCTTTCAGGGAGTTGGTTATCCACTTGATATAGTTGTTTGTAGTGCTTTGGGTGCTGACATGTATGACTGTGTTTATCCCACCCGTACTGCACGCTTTGGCACTGCTCTTGTTCCTGAGGTGATCAAGTTTTGTCCTGTTAATTGACAGTTTGTAATGTTCCAAAACTCCTGGATTTATATAAGCAAATAGGCCTTACTTAGTGTAGGATGTGAGACTGCTAATTTTAACCCATTCCTAGTGATTGTATTTGTACTAGGTCTAGCACATCATGTTGAAAAATAACTATTGTCTCATGACTGATGATGTTGCCACACTACTATAATTACAGTTATTCAAATGCTCATTGGTCAATTTTTTGTTTACTTTGAATAATGAATACAAAAATTTAAGAGGGTTCCTTTGGTGTTTTTCTGGACCTTATGTTAGTGAAAAATCATGTCCACATGAGATTTCCATTATAAGGGATTCTAATATTTAATTTATTTAAAGAGGAGGAGAGAGGGGAGGGGGCGGTAGGAATGGGTGAGAGTTATTGTGCATTGTTCTTGATGTACTTGCCTGTTTCAGCTTTCCTTTTATTGAAATCTGTGCCGATCTACAGGCTTGCCAATCCACTTTTACTATGATGCCTTTCCAGGTTTTAATTCAATTTGGATTTTGGCACTTATTTAATTTTAATACTTCTGCAGGGAGTACTGAAACTTAAACACAGAGCCATGGCTGATGACACTCGTCCCATCGATCCTACCTGCTCTTGTATGGTATGCTTGTGAGGGGACACTTCTATGTTCGATGAAGACTTAGTAGAATGTGTCTTTCAATTTATTTCTTCTACCATAGGTTTGCAAGAACTACACCAGGGCTTACATTCATTGTCTTGTGACAAAAGATGCAATGGGGTCTCAGCTTCTGTCATATCATAATTTATATTACATTATGCAGGTACAAGCACTCTTATGAATTGTTTTTATATATTTATGATTTATTGTATTTGTATTCATACGTGTCTTTAAAGTAAAGGTTCTTTCGAAATATGCAGCTCAGTAGGGACCTACACTCATCAATAATCGGAGGAAGGTTCCCAAAGTATGTCTACATTGTGAATTTAATGATTTTTTTTCCTACCGTCCTATCTCGATTTGCTGATCCAAATTAATAACTATTGATCGTTTCTGCTTAATAAATTTATCCCTCCTCTATATGGCAATGACAGTTCTTTTTTCTTTTTTTGTAGGTTTGTTTGTGACTTTCTACAAAGAATGGTACTTACTGCTAAACCTTCGCCACTTATGATTGTTCTCTACCTAATGTGTACATATTCATTTATTATGCATTTCAAACAGACCCTACCTCCATGAGACTATTATGTATTTCTCTTTCCTCCTCTCGTGCACTTTTGTTTCTTGAATCTTTTGGTCATTAGCTTGTTGAGTTGAATGAGGATAAAATAGCCTCCCTTCCACGGTCTCCGTCAACAATTTAAGCTCAAAGTCAAGGAACTTGCAGCCGACCTTAGTAAGATATTGCTAGAGTTGTTATTTTAGACAGGGAACTTGCACTCCTTATTGAGAGCAGATGGTATATTAAGGGTAGAGTTGACAAATGCCATGCAAAGATTGATATGCTTTAGGGGTAACACTTATGTTGCGCCTGACATAGCCTGGCAGGCCTATTTCTGAATAGTTACACTCCAATAGGCTATTCTTGAGTTTTGAAGAAAACGGAGAATCTGAATTTTCTTTTATGTTGATGTCACTCATCTTTTTTCTGGTTAATATTTGCCAATTAAACTTACTCATATCCTCATGCTGCAGTTTCCCGAAGGTGATGTTCCAGAATGGGTCTGCAATGCTATGGAGGTGGCTGGAATTGACATTTCATCCTGCTGTGCTCCGTTCTCAACATATCAAGAACACAATCCCGAAAAATGTTTGGAGGAAGAAGAGGTGAAAATGAAGTCAGGCAGACTTTGAGGTGGAAAAGGTCCGCGCTGATGTTATACAGGTTTTTTTTTTTTTTTTGAGAGAGAGAATATAATTCTGAGTAATTACAGAGTTCTTTTTTTTTTTTTGGGCGAGGAGTAATTACAGAGTTCTACTTCTGGGGGGATTGAGCCTTTTTATTATTGGATATGTTTTCATATTTTAAAATTTTTATCGTAATTTTTAATTATTAAAATGAGAATGCCAAATTCCATCTAATGATGAAAATGCTCAATCTTTGAAGAGGCAGAGTTTTCTATGGTCACTTTATATTTACTTGTTGCAGCATAAATTTTGTAACCTGCTTATGCTGCCTCTGAGGATTATGCACACAATGAATAGTTTATCTTTGCTTTCGCTTGTCTCTTTTATTTACCCCTCCCATGTCTACATACAATGTAGCATTCTAGAAGAATTTGTACTGGATAGGTTAGTCTTGATTTTACTGATATTTTTCATATTATAAAAACTGAAAAGATTCTCTTTTCTTCCGTGAATGCATGACAATAGCTGGATAGCAGGATGTACAGAGGCACGGATGGTGTCTTCTTATTGTCTGGGATGGATGCTTTTACTTGTTCAACCGCCAACATGGTTGCCAATTTTTCACAAACCTGCACGAGTTTCAACTTTAGATCACATGTTTAAAAAATACTCAAGCCCCAAAGACCACTAACCAGTTGTAAAACAAAAAAGTTTAAAAAATTACTTGACCAATTTGACTTAGTTTGACCACATGCATATTAGAGATTTGTAAAAAAAAAAATTTACCTAGTTATAAATTTAAGAAAAAAAAGGTATTCTTTATCCAATAGTCAAAGATTAATCTCCTCGAGATACAAGAATTATCAAATCAAAACTAGTTATACTAATATGATATGGTGACTAATATGGGTGAGTGATTTTCACAAATGAGTTTCTTTTATATCATTGGTGTAATGATAGAATATAGAATTATTCTATAAAAATCGCTATCTAACCTACGTTATATTTTGATATTAAAATGGCACGCTCTTATTCTCTCTCTCTCTACAGGCTACACACACATTTTGATATTAAAATTAAAATGGCACCTGAGAATTATTATATGATAAAGCAGTAAATCTAGGAACGTTTGAATTTTTTTTCCCAACAGTTGGTGTTCATATTTGTTTGCTTTCGAAGCATAGGAATTTTCATGTTAAGAAGCAGGAGAAGGCAAATATGGAATTAGAAATTTTACAAGGATATTATAAATTAGATGTAACTCACGAGTTTTTGAATTGTGAAAATGTTGGGTTTGGATTTTAAACTGTGGGCCAACCCGTAAAATATCATAGAGAGATTTTACATATATATATATATATATAAATATTTATTACATTTTTAACTTATAAAAAATTTTAATTTTATCCCTATTAATTTCATTTATTTCATTAAATATAATACAATTTACAATACTAATGATATAATAAATAAGAAATAAAAATAATAAATCATTACATGTGATCTTATATTATAAAATAAAAAATATCTCTTATATTATTTTATAATATAAGACTGAGGCAATAATAATAAGGTGCCATTGCATTTCTAATGAGATTCAGGCAAATCCACTGGCCAGATAGAGGACTACCTATAGAAAATGCGTAGTAATCCCTTTTTTTTTTACCAATCGCATAGTAGTCCTTTAATATTTCTTCACTTAATTAAAATTGATGCAGATAATATGTGGGTCTTTACGAGGGCTTTAACACTTTTTTGGTGAGTACTGTTATCTCAACCTATAGACAAAAACTGTTTGTGGAAAGCCATATTTTTTTTTGGTGAAAGTGGAAGGCCATAAAATTTTTGGTGCCAGTTTTATTGTGGAGCTGATTGGGCTGTTTCGGCCCAAGCCATTCATGAAGTAAAACTCGCTTGTTTTCTGTGTCCCCGGAATCCGCCTATTCCGGATTGCCCTCGTCGAGAGGAACTTCCACTGGGATACACGGCAAGGGTCTGCTCGTTCTCCCTTTCCTTTAATTCTGCCCATTAACATATAACTCGCTCTCATCAGTGTAATAAGACTGTTGTTATTTTTTGGGTGAATAATAAGACTTGTTTTTTTAGGGGAAAAAACATTTTCTTTTTTGGCGCGTCCATCTCAAATGTGATATATATTTTATATTGCTTTGTTTGCGAAGGTTTGATGGGGGTTTAAGTTGATCGGTAGCTGTTATGTTGATTTGTGTTGTTTGTGGTTGTTGGTTATCAGCTTATTCGAGGTGACAGAAGAGAAGATGCCTTTGGGACTCATTTTAGGGATAGGAAGAGCATTTCGAAGGAAGCGAACATCGTCGCTTGACATTCTATCGTCGAAACGTGCTCCTCGCGGCTACTACAAGGGCAAGAATTGCAAGCCTACTGGTTTCCACACCCGCAAAGGTTTCTTCGCTTTCCATTTAAATAAATTGCTATACAATTTCCCTACTGCTTCCACACTTGTAGTTCATTGTATACACACAGAGCATTTCAGGTGATTATATATCACATGATCAATAGTCAAGATTGCCTCACATATTACCATAAATGGCTGTAATATCTTCTTTTCTTTCTTTGCATCCTCTCAATTTATGATTCGACGCTGGTTTTCACCAAATTAACTGTTAAATCAGAAGTTTTACTCATAAATATCATATCTATAAAATTTGACATAATTCAATATTGTTTGCCTGTTTGGCATCTAATGAAATATAATTGTCTAAAAAATTTAAATATAAATAGATTATAAACAAATTGATTACATATTTATCATTATTTAATTTTTCCAAAATTTGACATACAAGGTTCATACAATAATTACTTCTAAATCAATGATTGGATTAAAAAAATTACTTCAATAATAAATGTTACGCTGGTATGAATATAATTGTTGATTATTATGTTTTTGGGCCTCATTGATTTCTTGATTGAATGTTAGTCTCTCTTGTGGCATTTATTTTGTGCGTGCTAATGGAGTATATTTGTTGATTTGAAATGTTGTCTAATATGACCCTAGCAAATACTAATAGACGATATGTTGAATATTTGCCTCTAGTTTACGATCAAAGAGGACTTCGTTTAATGAATTGCATTTACAGAATTAGATTTTTGAAACTCCAGCTATATGCTTGTATAGATATGCAACTTTGGGATTTTTTGATGGAAGAATATCAAATATGTTTTGATGGAATATTTGTTTAATGTTTTCAAATGAAACTTGTGTTTTTCCTAAGCTTTGCATTGTTTCATTTTTCTGTGACCTAGATGAAGCTATACAATGAAAAGGAAGAAATATACATTCTTTGTGAATGGGAGGAAATATATTTGATACTTTCTGTATTCAACTAGATTATGGGCTTGTGCACTGTATCGAGTTTAAGGTAAGACGCACTGATCATGACTTATGAACATTGCGTCTTCCTATAAATTTTATATGATATATTAATGATGATTGGCAATATTTGAGAAGGGTTAAGCTTACCCGTTTTATTCCTTTTTTTTTCTTTTGGCTGAGTCTATTCAGCACTTTTGGGAAAATAACAGCTTCAGGCAGCTTGTATTGGTTTTGCCTTGTTTTTCACTTGTGATGGCTCCTATGTCTGAGAGCAGTTTCTGAACTACCCCTAAACAATGCACATGGGTCACCTGGTGTTTTAGTGCTAATTTTTGTTTTTTTCCTTTTTATTTTATAAAGGTTTGAGATCTTGTTCAACTGATGAGGTAAAGCTGTAGAAGGATATAATTTAGTGGCAGATCTAAATCCAACTTAGCGGCGAAAAATATTTACCTTCTGGGAATTACTTCATGACTTTGTGTTCTTTTCTTGTTCTAGAAGTTTGTAATCAGTAAATGTGACTTCTACTAACTCTTTAGGTTTCTGAAATTTTTTATTATCTTCGGAATCTTGTCTTTCTTTGATTAAATTATATCTCTAACTTCTGAATCACATTTAAAGATTGAATTGAAACTATAATTTACCCAGGTATATTGTGAGATTTAATGCAAGTATGAATTTTGTTGCAGGTGGTTATGTGGTAATGTCTGAAAAACTGCCAAACTATGTAGTCCCTGATTTGACAGATTTTAAGGTCTGCATTTTCCACTCCTTTATTTTTATCATTTTCTTGTGGACTTTTGATAGTTTTTCCCCCATAGATTCCACGCACCGCCAGATAAACCCACAGAATATTCTTGTAGTGAGTAAACCTTAATGATAAATTTTACCATGCACCTCTAGTTCCTTTTTAGTTCTTCACTCTTCAGAAGTTTATTGTGATGGTTTACCTCAGTTTTCAATATTGGCTCAAAATTTTCCTTTCATCTTCCTTTTTTTAACATGAAACAGGCAGGAAATTTGCTTTTTATTTGGGGGTTTTAGTGTGCTATTTTCCTTGTATGATGTTTTGTCATAACTTCCATGGACTGAGTTTAATATAAAATATCTGATGAAAAAATGAAGCCTTTTTTTTTCCCCCCAAGCTTTACCAACCCAGCTCACATCCCTCTAGGAGATAAATAAATAAATAATAATAGAAAAAAAGATGGCACTATCTATACTTAGATGACCATGGGCTATATAAAAGATGGCACTGTCTTTATAATCAGTATGATAAATTTTGTTTTATGCATCATCTTCGGTTCTGATTCATGTTATACCTTCTTTTGTGCAGCTTAAACCTTATGTATCTCAGTGTCCGATTGAAGTCAAGACTTCGGAAATTGCTAAATAGTCAAATATAGTATACCTCTTCATCTTCAGTCTGTAACTGCAGGAATTTTCCAGGAGAAATAGTTGGCAGGGCTAATCTCTTCAAATTTCAATTTGTCCTAGAATCTTCAGAGCAAAGAAATTTTGAATAGTTATTGATACTAAAATATGCGGTAATCTGTAGTCTATTGCTTTGTATTATGTGAAGCATGATTTAGGCTGCCACAATTGTTGGTAAAATCGTTGTTAGTTTCTCATCATTTATGGTGTCATAGATTGGTTGAGTTTATTCGATAATCTCTTCATATAAAAACCATTATCTAGCTCGGGAGTTTTCAATTGTGGAATTACATTTGCCGTCATTAATTGGAGTTTTGAGTCGAGGAGATACATCCTAAGCCCCGTTTCTTGATTTGTGTGGGTTCTTTTGCATTATTTGTTTTTGTGTCAGTTTTTTTCGTTTTTCGTCTTCTCGGAAAGGTAACTAGAGCGGAGAGGAACTAGTGCTTTATTTCCATGTTTTGTGTGTGTCCCTTGTCTTGAATGGATTAGTGTTTGAGATTTGCGAATTGATGGTATCTCTGATGTTGTGGATTTGTGTTTGGGACGACACCGCCAATCTATCTCTCTACTGCTTGTAAAATCAAGAGCCGATTGGATCTCATTTCCGTTTTGATGTTTTGATGGCGCAATAATCCATATGTTCAATCAGTGGTGTACATACGATAAATATAATTACAGCTTGAGAGATTAAAGACCCTTGACGAAGAGAGAAGCAGGAGCCTCCGTTACACCTTTTTTTCTGCTCAGAACCAACTTCAAACCTCTATGTTAGGCAGATGTCAACGGGATTTTATCTCCATCATCAGAACTTTAAGAAGTTAACTTTCAAGAAAACGGAGAGATTCTAAATCATATTTGGAGGAACTGAAAGTAAATCTTGAGAGATTGACGAAATTGAGTTTATAGGGGAAAAGAGAGAGAGAGAGAGAATACAAGAGGAAGTAATAAAGAATGAAATAAATATAAATATTAAACATTTTATTTTATCTTTATCAATATTTCTTGTTATAATAAACAGCTAGTTTTAATTTTCATCTATTTTATTTTTATATAATAAATTGATTGTATATGATACAGTTTTTTTTTATAAAAAAAAATCGGCATATTTTTAAATCATAAATTCAATCTGGGAAGAATGGGTGAGAAAAAAAATCTGGGAAGAATGTGTAAAAAAAAATATCTGGGAAGAAATGCGTTGGATCTATATAGTTTCACAGAGAAAGTGACGTGAAGGAGGACTAACGTGAGGAGGAAGCATACACAAAATGAGGAGACAACAAAAGGAAGGTTACCGCGTGTTGTTGACGTCACTATCCCATTGTGTTCTTGTAAACCTCCCTAACCCTTTGTCTTCACCCTCTCCCATTCTCCCTTCTCCCTCATCCTCCTTTGAATCAGATATTTGTATGTACTATATTCAAACGAAGATATGAAGTGTGAGACCAACTCCATTAGGAGATCCTAAATCTTCTATTTATCACCCAATATATCCTTTTTTTTCTCCAAAAAAAATAATAAAGCTAAGGCAGTAATAGTTTGCAGTTATTATTGAAAAAAAAAAGGTTAATCAAAGATTCTTATGATGCCTTTAATTAGTATACTTAAGAGGAGCTGATTGATCTGTCGTTATTGTTGGAACAAATCTGGATGCAAATATAAACATTCGTTGGTATTCCTTAAAAGAGAATGAGTTTGTTGTGAACAGTGACTTGACGTGCTATCTGCTATAGAAAATATGGCAGAATCTTATTGGTGGATATAAAATAGAGTCCACTTGGCACAACAAACATATAATTTGGCAACGTACCATTGGTTGTTCTGAAAAGAAACCACCGAATATTTGTTTTATGAGAACAACAATACTTCATCAAAAAAAAAAAAGAGCAAGAATACAAAGTTATTCCAGATGTCAGAACTGGACAAAACGACTACGTTTCCCGGTTTGGTTGCTTTGCTGGAATAAATTTCAGTCCCCGCCTACCTTTTTCTGTTCTGAATTAACAAAAAATGAGAGATTTTCTCATTTTTCCACGCCGCCCCCCACAGAAAAAGGTTTGGATTTGGCCTTTTACACGTATATAGTTGCGACTTCCGACCCTCACATCTCAACCACCCACTCAGCCACTGGGCCCCTCCCCCCTCAATCACAGACGTCCATTTATTTAGTCGTCTTCCAAATTCCCTAGTCCATTTCTGATTTTTCAACTCTCCCCAGAAAAACCGTCAAAAAAGATCATTTGGAGAAGCTCCGCACGAAGCTCCCATGAACTATCATGGAAGCATCTCTCCCTTTCCTAGTTTCCTTATTTTCTTTTTCAATATATATGAACCAACTTGCCCGAATTCCAGACGATGATGAAGCCGTCAAAGATGGTTAACCTTACAAGATCCTCCAAGCATAAGCGCAAGCACAAACACAAGCAAGATAATGTTGTTGGGCGCTTCAAGCACGACGCTAGCTGCAAGAAGCACCCCAAACACCACCAATCGCCCGGCGTTTGTTCTCTCTGTTTGAGAGAGAAGCTTTCGCAGTTATCTGCTTCCTCCACATCACGTGCTGCTCCTCCTTCTTCTGCTGCCACTTCATCTTCTGTTTCTTCTTTGTCCTCCGATTATTCCTCTTCTTATGCTTCTTCTTGTGCTTCTCCTACCGAGGGCAAGACTAGTTCTTCCTTCTCCATCTTGTTGTTCAGTGGCAAGCATGGACTCATCAAGAGCAGGTCAGTGGCCGCTGTCCCTAGAAGGAGAGATGCAGATGGTGATGAAGATAGAACTGCTAAAAGACGTGGGTTTTTGTTCAACTTGCTTCGTCCTAGACATAAGAAAGCGGATCACAGAGATTCTCAGCTGGTTCGTTCTTCGTCTGTGAGACAAAATGTGACAGTAGCAAGCTAATAGACAGTCATGATCTGTTCAAACTATTGTGTTGATTAGCAGTTCCTACCAATTCTTTTTTTCCACAAAAAGGGAGAAAAAGCGAGATCTTGTATCGCATTACATGCATATGTGTATATAAATTCATGCACACTAGCTCTTAATTTGTATCGTGAAAGAGAACAAAAACTAGCAAATTTAAGGTTTTTTACCCGGATCCAAAACTTTATAAATTTTTTTATTATGCACTGTACTTGTTTATATATATATTGCAGAAATGATTCCTTAATTATATGTAGAATTGAATTTTGTTTGTTTGTTTGTTTGTTTGTTGTTGTTGTTGTTCTGCTCTCTCGATCATAGTTGTGAATAAGAGGACATGTATGATTAATGGACCTGGCTGCATAGATATCTGTTGTTATAGAATTGTAATCTGCATAATCGACGAAATTTTCTCGAGGGTTACAAATTTCAGTGGTCGGTCCGCGGTATTGGTTTATGCGACTTTGAATTTTCCCATATTTAGTCTTCAGTCTATACACATGCACGAGTTAGTCATAAATGATATTTTCTTGTATCATATTATAAAATATTTTGTATATATTGAGAAAATTATTTTTTCACTTAAAATCAATATAAAAAGTATATATATATATTTTATTTTATTTTTATTAAATACCTAATTTTATTATCATTGTAAAATTATAAATGTAAAATAAAAAAAATATAAGAATAAAATAAAAAAAATATCTAATATCTTATATTTTAGATTAAAAAATTATTATATAAAATATGTGAAGGGAGTAATAAAAAAAGCTTAATCCTACATGACAACTCGTACAATACCCGTGGGCAGACTATATATATTTATAAACATACGTACAATACATACTTGCAATTTATGCGTTGTAAAGTTGAAACTGGTGAGTTGGCACCACAAAGCTGAAAATAAATGCCCTCTCTCCGGTATCTGGAACTCTGCAGAATAAAGAATTGGAATTACGTGAAAGAAACGACAACTATATATATATATGCTCGATCCAATCTTCACGCCTTCACGGCACTTCCAAAGAGTACAAGCTTTCGTACAATAAAAATCGTTGCGCTCAGGAAGAAAAAAAATGCAAATATATTCATAATTGACGCTACAAGGAGGTGGATTTGATTGGTGCCTATGCTAATGCCTAATGCAACATTGCAGCTACTGATAACATTTTACCCTGTTCTATACATATCATGAATATATATTTACATTATATGTATATCATTTATAGGTATTTGTAGTTTCTTTTCGAACGGCTGGTAACAAAATAATGGAATGCTAACATCCTAGCTACCTGATTAGGTATATCAGTACATTGGGATACGTTATTCACACTTTTACAAGAAGCTCCTTAACATAATTAGTTACCAACATGTGATATCTAATCACCAATAAATTAGAAAGATGTTATCAACGATTGCATCAATTTACATAGAATATAAATTCGTATCATAGATCCACCTTACAAAACTAGAAATATCAAGTTTTTTTTTTACTTTACGTACGTACGTACTTACACACACGTATAAAACCTTGGGATACTACTTATACATACCGCCGTTAAAGAAATTATGGAGAGGAATCATTTTGGCTGGGTAGTTGCATTCATCTTTAATATATTGGATGCATGGTAAATCGTCATCTTTTTGCATCGTTGCACTTTTCAGCTGAATTTTTGTCATATTTGGCGGCAAATTAACTACGGCATTCTGCACGTCACATCTGGTTTCCGGAGAGAATTTTCAATACATTATTATATTGTATGTGTGTGTTCTTTTCCATTGCTATAATGCTTGGTCGTTAGTTTCAGTGAGTCTAAAACTAGCTAGACAGATTTGATGATATCTCACCAAGATAATTGTGATCAGAACGAGAGAGTCCCATTCTCCTAGCTGGTGCGATCAACTATTTTCATACAAGAATCCTGGAAAATTTGATAGTGTCAGCACATATATCCGAAACAAGTCAGCTGCATAATCAAAATTCTCAAGCAACAGTTGCTTTTTGCTCATGCGTTCTTGTTGTTTAGCATCAGATTCAACTTGCTGGTTTGTCACATGAGTTTGAATGCCAGCCGCAGCAAGATCAGCCTTTGATCGGTAATACCATACTATCGACAATTTGGGGAAGCAGAACGAAACAGAGAGATTGCAGGGAAGAGAAGAGAATATGAGAGAACTCTAGTGTTAAGTGCTAAGTGTTCTAAATATTAAATAAATAATATTTAAATTTACTTAACATTTTTTCCGATCCCTCAATAATTATTTTTAGCATGTTTTGTCTTCTCTCTCTTATATTCACTTTCTACGTCTTATTCTCATCCAATATGGGACTCTAGTTTTCAAACTATCTTACTAACTGGGGTCAACTATATGAATCACATAATACTAATATACTCTATCAAACACTATCTTTGCAATGAATAGTCTCTATCCTGCTAAATTTCGCATCCTTGTGTTAGATTTTGGACTCACAGTGCAACAGAATTGACATTGTTACAAGTGCAAATGTTTGGTATACAAGAGTAGTATACCTTGGATATGCATTCACTGTGAGAGAGGAATATGGATTCTCGCAAACACTTTCTTCAAAGAAATACTTTCTAGGCCGGCTGAAACCTTAGATGAAGAATAACGCCGTGGTGGCGGCGGCTTGGCAATTTATTTAAATCTTAATAAATATAACTTTATTTAAAATTTTAATTTTTTAAAAATAAAAATAAATAATATTAATTATTTGGGATTATCTTTTATATTTAATTTGGTTTTCTTTTCTCTTAAGAATTATTAGAATTAATCTTTTATCTTATCTTTACGATTTAGTTTATTTTAACGAAAAAATATCTAGTGTATTGCATGGGATCTTTAAATTTTTTAAGAACATTAAAGTTAGATACATAAATTTTATAAAAAAGTAGATTATATAGTATTTAAAAAGGTCATAACAGTGTTTTATGCGATACCATGTTTTTCCAGAATGATTATAAAAAATAAATTAAATATGATAAAAAGATATAATTCAAAAACTAAAAATAAAATATAACGAAAAGATTTCGCAACAGGATTGTATAAAAGATTGAAGATTTTTCTATAGAATATGCAGATGGAAAGACGTGCAGAATTTATTTGAAGTTCTAAATATTAAAGATAAGGATTTGAAGATACAATTACATAGTTACTGTGTTGTTATAGTTAGAGCTTACCTATGTAGCACTCAAATGGTATGTGTATCGGATACAATATATACTATGATACATAAGGTAAGTTAATTTCTAAAATTTTAGAATATGTGTGTGGGGTATATTTACACACATATATAATATTATTTATGTAATTATATATATATAATTAATAAATCTACCCATTAAAAGAAAAATGAGTAGTAAATATTTTAAAAATTATAGTATAAATGATAAAATAAACTATAAAATATTTATAACAACTTCAAATAATAATATTTTACTGTAAAAATTTCAAGTGATACATATAAATATAAAGTGGTATAGATAGATATGTATACACAAGTGTAATATGCATATCGTATTATATTGTATCGTGTATCAGATATAGATGCATTTATTTTTTTGAAATATTGGTGCTTCATAGTATTTTACACAATTATATAATGATATAATTATTTTTGGTTGCAAAAGACAAATTTGAAACTCATTTACATTATAATTATAAATTGTAAACGGAAAAAAATATAAAAAGTTAAAATATAAAAGAAAAGAATTTATATTATAGAATTATATTAAAAAAAGTCATAAAATCACTCTTATACCTTCCGAATAATTATAAAAAAGGAGGTTAAATATATAATAAAAAGATATATTACATTCAAAATCTTTTTTTGGCCAAAATATGAAATTCAAAATCTGAATATCAAATATAACAAAGATGATTTGCCTAAACCTTGGGTGTGAAAAATGATTTGAAACTAAATATTGAACCGAACCAAATTATTATTTGATTCAGTCTTGACTCTAAAAAGTTTAAATAGAACGAACCGAACTTAATTTTCTATTTTTTATTTTTATTAAGTGTTTAATTTTTTTATAATATTATACTTTTGGAGGTTTTTTATACAAGATTAAGATGTAGTATCTTTAATTTTCTTAGTTTTTTAAAATAGATTTGAATTTCAATTTCTTAATGTTATTTTTTAATTAAAAGCCATAAATATTATTATGAATTATCTTATTATTAATTTTAATATTATTATGAATTTTTTATATTTTTATATTTTTATATAGGAATATTTTTCAACGTTATTTTAATAAAATATTGGAATGTATATAATTCTAATTTTTTTTAATATTTTGGAGAACTTTGCATTTTTTTCTGAATGTTTTGGAAGCATTTGTATTTTTGTTCGTGGTCTGTGTCATTTCATTTTAACCAAAATTTCAAACCGAATTATAAAAATCGAACCTAACTGCAATATTTTGGTTTAGTTCTTCCAAGCATTTTCAGTTCATTCTTTTTATCATCATTTTTAGTTTCTAGACTTAACTGAACCAACAAAACCGAATACACACCCCATTACTTGCATCTAAACAATACAAAAGATCCCATTCTAAAATCATCATAGTCTCTAATCATGATGAATCCATGAACAGGCTTATCACAAGCTCTCCGCCCTGATTGGTGTCGCCGGGTAAATTTCAATGATTCCGAAGATACAAAAAGAGCATGTACATAGCAAATTATTGAAACAAAACCAATGATTAATTACATGAAATGAACTACAACTCCAGCAATGAATAATTGAATAGAAAATGTCTAGAAACTGGAGCAAATCAAACCAAAAGGAAGCTAAACTGAAATATTCCATACTTCACTCACAGAACTTGCGCATCAACGGACTCCATCAGCCTTCGATGGAGCATCGGCATCAACAGATCTACGTTTGAACTGTGGTTCCGTCAATTGGTTTTGTGTAGAGCAATTTGGGGTTTACTTAGATGTACCATCTTAAGTATATCGTTCGGAACACAAAATACAGAACAAGGAAGTGAAAACTTGTCCACGACTTGCAATATCCACAAGGTATGAATTATTCTTCTTGGAATGTTGCAAAAATTACACATGTAAGGACTAAATTGAGACATGTTCGCAGTACTGTAATAAAGATTTAACTATTAAATCAACTTATATCAAAAGTGTTAGCAGCTGAAACTTCTGATAAAATAATTAGCATAACTGTGAAGCAACTTTCCTAGATCAGCTGCAAATTTGCTAAGCAATCTTGAACAGTCAGTCCTATGTAATAGAAAATCTCTTTTATCAATTGATCATGTCACGTTCCTCCTAAAACCATGCATAAGCTCAGGTATCCGCAGAATTTAACGCCGCAATGCAAACGGAAGTGAATGTAATGATCCATTTTATCCAGATTTTGGAGATACGACATTAAGACCACCGATGAAGGGCCTCAAGGCCTCAGGGATGACAACAGATCCATCTTCTTGCTGGTAATTCTCAAGCAAACAAACAATCATCCGTGGTACCGCACACGCAGTTGCATTTAGTGTGTGAACAAACTGTGGTGGAGCAAGGTTGCCTTTGGCCTTTTTTATATTTGTGGTTGGTGGCTCTGATGGACGATACCGAATTCCTAATCGACGGCTCTGATAGTCTGTGCAGTTTGATGCACTTGATATCTGATCATAATATTAAATCTTGTGAGGAAATATTTCAAGCGGGGACAGCAAATAATAAACAAAGCTGCATGACGTTAGAAAAAGGGAGCAACAGCAAGTTGGGGCTTCTGTTTGTAAGCACTAACTGTTATACCTGCTTTCTCTAGATAAATTACTAATAAAAAACGCGGAAGAAGCAGTGCTTTAAGCCAGAGAGACAAAGAAAAATGCGTGGATGTCTCCGTGAAAGTTGATGAGTTGAAGCAAATACCTCACCAAACCGTTCTAAGCCAGGCATCCATGCCTCCACGTCAAATTTACGATAAGCAGGGGCACCTAAATCTTCAGAGGCCATATCCAAAGTTCTGAAGAAAAAATTTCACAATCACTACAAAAAGAAAAAACAAATCATGTTGAAGATCAGGAAAGGGATGCAGTAACTGACTTAAAATGCAACCCCAGGGATAAGAAGAGGTCTTCTTCTATTTTAATAAGTTCTTCATGGTAGTGTTCACTCTCTTCTGGGCGGCAAAAAATAAACATCTCAACCTTGCTGAACTGGTGAACTCGGTAAAGGCCCCTGCTCAATATTGACATAATCAGAAAACATGATTCAAAGATTCATAACGGGACCAACATTCCCGAAACAATTATATAGATGAGGAAATTCCTGGAGATTCCCCAAATTATTACCATCACCATCTACAAACTACAATAAGATGTTAAAAATATAGCCGCTTCAGATGGTCCAATAAATTCAGACTTACTTATGCAGCATTAACCCATGCATAATGTAGTTAGAATATGGGATTTGAGGTTTGTCATTAGGGATTTAAAATTCAATTGTTTGAGTCCCGGGAGATATTATCCTAGAAGGATTAGAAATCTATTTTATTTAAATTAGGACTAGGAAATTCCTGCAACTTAAGTTTGGGTAGATTGTCTTAATGGTGAGTGGAAGAGCAGGAAAAGAAAGTGATTTTTTTAATCTATATACACCTTACAGCATTTCAGCTTAGTTAATGAATGTTTTAATTGTTCTTGGGCTCCCATACCCATTCCCCTTCTACATCACTAACATATGCCCAAGCAAAAGATAAAAAGGTGCTGCTTTAATAGACTATATTCCCCAGCTAGTAAACAGCTGAAGATTGATAACTTCTCAGTGAATCAGCGGTCATATATGCAAACCAAAATCAACATAGGTAAATATCAACATAAAATAAACAAATAAGCTCTAAATTTACCTTGTTGCTGTACCAGCAGCACCAGCCTCTGTACGGAAACAATGAGAAAATGCAACATACTTCAAGGGTAATAATGAGTCAGCAAGTATAGAATCCATGTGAAGGCCCCCAACAGGAATTTCTGCAGTGCCAATGAGGCATTGATCACTATCACCAATGGAATAAACCTGTTTAATAGTTGACATAAAGCATCAATACAAGCTATGGTCCTCGCATATTAAACTTCAAAAATGAAAACAGAAGTGGTTGTTAGGGAAAGCTTAACAATATCAATTGGCATCATACTAGAGGACGGATCCTTGTTGTGATGATCACCTTAAGACCAATCAATGTATAAGTCTCATGCCTAGCATATGATAAAACAAGATGAAGATAGCAGGACTAAAGGACAATTATTCTGCTAGCAGCAAGTATAGTATCTAGTTCATGATCAAATATTCAAAATGCGTGAGAAAACAAGTTTGTCATCAGTTGTGAACTTCTTCTGACCAGGCTTGTGAAGCCAAGATTAGTTTGACAGAACTTGACCACCAGTCAGTAATGTCTGGAAAATAAAATCACAAACCTGCGTATTTGTTCCACGTGGTTGAAATCCACATTTTTCAACAACGGAGGAGCGCACGATTTCGGGAGTTGTTAATGGAGTAAAGCCTCTCTTCACTACTTCCGATAGTGCCCAATTTACTAGACCCATCTCCAACAAAACTGCTTCATTCTTTAGGTAGTAGAACTTTGACCCACTGACCTGTTAAAGCAAGTAGTATATTAGATGCATGTCATGTGAGACAGAACTGAACCTAATTATGTTCTTGCATTTGATTCGGAGGTCCAAACTTCCAAAATTTAATAAAAATGATTTAGATAAAAACTAATTTTTCTGTACAAAGAAGTGTTAGAGATGAAACAATTGATGAAAATGTTGAATACTAATTCAATCTCATATGATATTTAAAAAAATAACCCTGGTTATTTCTATATAAGAGAACAGGTTGCCCCCTGCCCTGGGTATGCCCGCACTTCCTACAAAACTAATGGCTTTCAAGTCTAAAAATCCCACCACCTATTTATGCTTAAATTTCACAAAATTCACCTTACCCAGTGGCCACGAAGTACTAGTCTACAATATAAAATGACATAAACAATATATGAAGCTCAAAAATACAATGCTTTTATACCTTATATTAAACAATGGGTATACCTCTGCAGCAGCATCAAAATCAAAAAGATCAAGTTCCTTTCCCAGTTGCAGATGATCCTTGGCAGCAAAGCTAAATTTGCGAGGGCTACCAACCTAAAAATGGGCAAACAACATTAATATTTGAGGAAAATTAATTGAAGCATGAACAAGACCAATACCCAACCTTCCTCTCGAGAAGAAAAGAAAAGGTAGAGATTTGTACAAGTGACATACCGTCTTTCTTATTGTTGAACAATCTTCTCCTCCTATTGGAACATCTGGATGAGTCATATTCGGGATACACTGTGCTTCCTGTTGGAGCTCGTCGGTATTTTTCGCAAGCTCTTCTTCCAGAGTGGTCAGCTGATCCTTCAGATTTTTTCCTGCAAGCACAATATGACAGGTTTAAGTAATTTACTTGAACACCATAGAAAAGCCTGATGGATGATAAATTCTGCAAGAGCACCTTCCTCAATGAGTCTCTGACGCTCTGATTGTTCCATTTTTCCTTTCATCTTGTTGGCTACCGCATTCCTTTCTCCACGAACCCTCTCAACTTCCTGCTATCTGTGAGGGACAAATTAGCTAAACCATTGAGAAGAGAAGGGCTATTTCTTTCTTGTTTTCCCGTTTGATTGTTTGTGCTATGCAATAGAGGTAAAAATAGCTTCGAAATGGTAACCATTTAGGATTATGCAAAGGCACAAAGTTACGGATAAAACATTATATTCTAACTTGAATATGGAAGAACAGTCCGAATTGTAAATAAAATTATCAGAGTGTGAAGCTTGAAGAGAAACCTAACCTTCTGAAGATTAAACGTTTTCTCATATAGCTCAAGCACGAGCTTTAAATTAGCATTAGAGTTTCGATTCTTTATGTTGGCAGCGAAAGCTTCCTTGTTATCCCTTATCCACTTGAAGTCTATAGCTGCTTTCCACTGGGTTTTCCCACCTAATCACCCAATCAACAACAAACTTCCATATTGAGTTTCACAGCTAAGAACGAAACTACGAAAAACAAAATCAGAAAAAGAAACAAGGAATCACCCTTGTCATCTGGGGTCTTAGTTGTTAATGACGATGTGGCGGGAGATGTTTGGACAGCGGCAGAGGTTGAGAGAGCTCTGATGAGGTGTGGCGATGGTGGTTTGTGTAAGTAGACATTGGTTGAAGTTCTATAGGCTGTTCGGAAACCGAAGCGTGAGGAAGATGATAGGGGAACCGCAGCGATTTGAAGACTTTGAAAGGTTGTGCCCCTCAGGCAACAGTGTAAACCCATATCGCTTCAGTTCCAGCACCAGCAGCAGAATGGAAACGCAGGAGGCCTCAATTTTTTGGCCAATTTATCCTCATTTCTTACGGATCCACGTCGTTCTTATTTTTAATCAATTTAGATTTTTTTTTTGTCCCAATGCCAATAATTTAGATTCGTGAAAGTGAAAATATAACAGTGAAATTCGATCGGTAAAAAAAAATTACGAATGTTCTGCAACAGTAATTATCTGTAATCTCTACTTCCTTAGCTGATATGATTACGAATTATGTCTTTACACTAATTTGCTTTGTTGTTTCGGCTAATTTTATTTTAGGTGCTATTTTTATTTATTTGAACTTATCTTATTGTAATTTAATTTCTTATTTTTGTTTAAAGTTTCATTTTATTTTTCTTATATAATTTATAAATTATATCCTAAATTATAATTGCATCTTAAAATTTTCAACCAAACTTCTCTACAGATCAAACTAAAACATTGTGATAACGATAAGAGATCATTTTAAAATCAAATGAAGAGATAAAAATAAAACTTAAAACGAAATTAAAAATAGATTAAAATAGAAGATGAAATAAATCCTTACGTCAATTAAAGGAACCAAAAAAGAACCAAAATTATGTATTTGTCTAAGAAAAAAATTTAGCTTAAACTTGTATTCTTCACTAATTTTATTGGGCTAAGAAAAAAAACGTTTACTTTAGAACAAGTAAACTTTTTCTGAGTCACTTACTTTATAATTTTCTTCATTATTAACTTATTTTTAAATTCAGAATTCACTTCCTCTAATTTGATTGAACAAATACACCTCAAGCATATAAGTTAAACTATCTAAATTTTTTTCCTCAGTTACCATAAAAATCAGATATTATATAGAGTGCAATTACTTTAAAACCTGTCACTCACAACTCATTTGATTCAATTATCTAGAATTTAGGTGACGTAACGGAAAGACTATAAAAAGAAAAGAAAGGATGGTGATTTCATAAAAATTTTAAATTAGTATGATATTGTATATGTTAAAATAATTTTTTAATATTTAATTAAATATAAATAAATATGAAATAACTAAAATGTCCTTAGTAAAAAAAAAAAACAGAAAGAAAGTTCCCTCCTTTCTTCTTCCATCCTAGCGAGGCCACACCATTGCAATACTCCCACGGGCGACCACTTCTCCTCCATTAACCTTCATCCTCCTCCTTATTCTTTCTCCTCCCACCAATACCAGAACACAATTAGTAACATTTAAAAAAAGAAAACGAAGAGATGTGCAAACAGGAAAAGCAAATCTGCGACCAAATCGATGAACCAATTTGCGGACCAAGGACATTTTTTACCGACGATACCAGATCGCCTCCACCACCAAAGCAAACCCGGTGATTTGCTACCAGATCGACGAGCCCAGATCACCCCCACCCTCAACGCTGCTAGATCAACGCTGTCGAACCAGATCATGGCCCACTAGACACCATTGATGCATTCCTCACTCCCTCACTGTTCCCTGCCCAGCCCTTCTTAATTGAAGTTGTTCGTGTGCAGCAAATCAACAGACACAGAAAGGATGGGCAATTTTGATTTGTGAAGCTCAACAACACATTTGACATTTACGAATGGCAGCTGATTGAGAACGAGGAGGAAGTGACAAAGAGTCATTTTCTCTTATGGAAGAGATAGTTTAGTCATTTTACACATAATCACACTAATGTGAAAGCATTCACTTGCAAAAACCAGTGTGAAGCTTATTACAACAATCATGATGATGAGGATTACATAAGGTAAAAGTCATCACATAATTTAAGAGCAACTAAACAAGTCATTCTGTTGTGATGTGAACATCAACCCCTCACATAATCCCTCAGTGAACCAACCAAACAGGCACTTAGCCTTTGGTGATGACAAGGATGCACCTTCTTTCTAACAAAAGTTGGGAGCAATAGAGACGGTACCCATTATCAACATATTGACCTCCAAGGCACATCCATACCAGCCCTATGGTACACAATTTGAAACAGAAAATGCATAGAAGATGGGCTTCTACCATGGCCAAAATCCATGACAGATCAGAAAACAACTCTTTCATTTTTAAATTATTATTACAGATCGCAAAACAACTCTTGATAAGTACTGGAAGCATCCGTATCCAACCAAGCTATAACTCAAATAGATAGCCAAAATTTCTTATTAACCCAGTGTGTTAAATTGAACCTCCTGCAAGGGCTTGAGAGTTTATCTCTCCGCAGAACAGAAATTTAAATGTAACAAGGACAAGCAAATTGTGCCAAATGTCAACCATTTCAGACAAACACCTGCTACAGAGGACCTGGAAATGCTCCGGTTTCCCTTTGTTCATTCCATCTGTCAATCTGGTTACATTTACATTAATAAAAGTAGACCGTTAGTTCACAAATGCGACTTTGAAGATTGAGGTAGAAACAACAACACTTGGAATGTATGATAATGTCGTGTATAATATAAATGAACTGAAAATATTTGCGCTGATAATATCAAATTTATGTCTGTTTTTTTTTTCTTTTTTTTTTTTGGGGGTAAACTATATGTCTGTTTTTCATCTGATGATAACTAGTGAAAATAATCAGCCAGCCTCCATTTGAAAACATGAGATACTATAAATCTTGCACACATAAAGCCATACAACTCTCACTTTTTGGTCAATTTCCAACAAATTGATCAAGGTTTGTCCTTGAAAAGAGGAAGAGTTTAAAGTCAGCATGAGCTGTATAGAATAATAATATGCCAGCACCAGTACGGCTGGGATGAGTTTTATCAGCTTGTAAACGTACATTACTGATCTCCGCTGAATTAGTTTTTCCCCCCTCTTTTTTTAGGCCAGACTCAGCTTTAGCTTAAAATCCAGAAGTTCCATGAATCATTCAAACACGATTAAATTTAAAAAAAAAAAGGTGCTAGTAATGTCAAGAAGATGAAATAATGTGTCGTGGAAAAGTTCGGCCAGGTCATTGAAGCAGTAAACAACGAAAAGTTTAATTTCAGAGAATGTACCATATCAACATAGTTGATTCACAAAAGTTGAAGGTCTGGAGGCATGATGACAGAATAAAACTTAAAAGTAATAAGAGCTCAGCTGACATAAAGCCAGAAACTAACTATAACTATAAGAATCCCAAGTATCATGCACCTATGCATGTATAGGTGGTACATTTGCCATACAGCCTAATAACTTCATAACTACAGTTGTTATTTTTGTCATTCTCAACATTTTTCTGATTTGCCTTATAGTTATAGTCAGCAATAATGTGAATTACAGAAGGAACAAAACCAGACATTACCCCATCTTGAAAAAAACCTGTGTTATATAATACAAGATACAGTTGTTTTGGAACAATGTTTAACAGTACCAAAGTAAATGATGCTTCTCCATTGCCATGATCAGAGTCCAGAAAGCCCATAGTTGGATAGATATTTGACATAGTATCAATGAAAAGCAACAAATGTATGCAAGTAAAATCATCTAAATGGAAAAACAGATCTCAACATTGCCAATTAGCAGATAAGCAGATAGTCATTGACTTTAAATAGACATTGCATATACATACCCATTCACCAGGGCAAAGAGAACGATAATATTTTGCAAACTTCGCACATTCTGGGGCACCCTCTCCTTTTGCAGCTATGCATCTAGACAAGAATAAAAAGCAAATATAACAGAAATGGTGCATTTCTTCAGATTATGTCAGCTACAGGCATGATAGAAACAAAAGGGGAAAAAAACTGGCTCACCGGTGATACTCAACATATCGGGTAAAGCAATGCCTTGTTTGATTTGTAGTTGGAAAACGGAAATCAGCTGGAGCAGTTTCAAGCTAGAAATAAATAGAACAAAAATTAGCATACAAGAAAGAATAAGAATGCTTGTGTTGAAATTAAGTAACTGGTTTGGCGGTGTGGTCATTTCAGGTTGGGGGGGAAAAAGAACCTTGATTTCTGGGGTCTCTTCTGATGCATCTTGATCGCCAGAGTTTTCTTCTCCAGTGTTTCCACTACTTTGCTCTGCAGTTACATCATTGCTCTCTTCAGAAGTAGCAGAATTGGGTTCAGTGCTTTCTTTGGCGACAGGGGTAACTTCACTGCTTTTTTTAACACGTGTAGGGGGCGTTGTCACAGTTTTCTCAGAAACAGATTCCTCTGAAGAAGCCACCTTCGGGTTTTCAACTTCTTTAACTTCCACAGGTTTTGTACCTACATCTTTTTTCTCCTCTTCATTGTTTACAAAATATTGCTGAAAATCAAAGCAACAGGAAACGCCTTTCAGGTAAGATGTTGAGCTCAGACCTTGCAAATGTCCCACCTTAACAGAAAGATAAGAAGACACCAACACAGTAATCCTATCAAACAAAACATGTTCATGTATAATCAATACTTCTGGACCTATTTTAGGGTTGCAATCTTTATGACATCTAATTCCATGTTACTTATCAATGTCCTCAGCGCATAGGACATGACTAAAGTAAATGAATGATGTATATTTGGTCCTCAACACTGAAAAAGTTAGCAATAAAGTCTTCTAGTAAAGCATGAAGCCTAAGCACAATGTTCAAAATCCATGATGTGGTACTGTCTTTCAAGTATCCAACCTTCAGTCATTCTCATTACTGAATGAACAGGGAGGCAGAAGAGGGATTAGAGGACAGTATAGGATGAGAAACAATCAGATCAAACTTGCTTACATTTCTAGCACAAACTTATTGTGGCCAATAGAGGTTTCACATAGAATTCCAGGTAGGCAACCTTGGATATTATTATTATTGGTTAGTTAATGAATATTTCAAAGATTACTGCGAAAGGGGATTCTAAAATGCCACAAGAGAAAAAGCTGTCTCTTAAGGTTTGAACAGCACTCTCTACATGTAATAATTAGCGCAATGAATGAAACTTTTCATGACATACATTAGCAGGCATTTCGCACTATAAGCGGATGCTTGAGTACTAATTAATCAATTCCCAGGTCAAGGACTCCAAACTGTTTATTAAATCAAGGCTCCATCATTTTCCTCTCCTCACACGAGATAGTATATTTCATAGTGGATCAATGAACTGGCACGTATAAAAAATCAATTCAGCAGGCGATTCTTTATCTAAGCTCTCCCTGATACGTTAAAATCAAACTTGGTGAATGGAACACAATGATCCAGCCAGGTGTGAAAGTAAACTCTGCATTGCAGACAGTTAAGAAGACGAGATTTGGAAGCTAGATAAAAAGGGGGGAGACAGGAGGTGTACCTCAGCAAGAGTTGGAGAGTTGTCCGTTGAAGCTTCCGCCATCGATGAATAGTAAATGGACTAATGGGCTGGTGTGTAAGGGGTGGAGGTTAAGAGTCTGGAAGTTTGTCTGGAACAGTGTGGCTGCAAAAGCAGTAGAGTGGGAATGGCGTCTTGAATGTGGGCGAGACACGTGTTTGATGGGAGGCGTTGGACCAAACCCCACAACATTGGGGGAGTCATCCAGAAGAAGCTGCTATTCGTGCCGACCCACGGACACCCCCTTTTGGGCCTCTTGTGCTCCAACCATTTGGGCTTCAACTTATTAAGCTTTCCAGTGCCAGTTAATTAGACCCAAAAAAAAAAAAGAGTGGCCCCGATAATAGAGTAGCTCAACTAGTTAGACAAGGTGTCATATCCCGTGACAAGGAAACGCCCTATTTCTTATTGGTGCGAGTTGGTGAAATGTCTATAAAGCGGTATCTAGCAATAGCATATTCTCTCTTGTTTTAGGGTGTGTTTAATTTTCAATTAATTAAAAATAAATTTTGATAAAATTAATTTTATAAATAAAAATTAATTTTGAACTAATATATTTATATTTGAATAATTTATTTAAAAATTAATTTTGATAAAATTCATAATTTTTTTTAGATTAAACTTAAATTATATCCTATGATTAATTTAATTTTCTTAAACTAAAATTTAATCTGTAATTATTTAATTAGGAATAAAGTATATATGATATAATTTTTTTACAGGTCATAATCTATAAAAATTAAAATTTTGAAGGGACATTTTGGTTAACAGATAGGAGAAATTTTATGAAAATTTTATTTTTTTTTCAATTTTTTTATTTTTTCTCATTTTTATTAGTCTATTTTTATTTGATTTTAAAATAAATACAAAATGAAGAATTAGAATGGAAAAGCAACAACCGAACTTCTCCCTTGACTCGTTTTAAGCAAAAATCATGATGGCAATGTGGTCCCTTTTTTGACACCCAAACATCAACAAAATCCAATCAAACTCATTTTTGGCTTCTAACCACATTCCCAACTGGCTCCCAAACACACCCTTATTTGTCTTATTCAACCACTTGTAACTCTTGACGCCAAAAATTAACTATAATCTTTCATAACCTCTTTTCCATTCTTACCCTTCATTTAGATGAGAGGAAAACATCGAGGAGAGAAAAATTTGGAAAAAAATGAGAGAACTTAAATATTCTCTTATTTAGGTTTCTCTTTATTTTTTCCCCTAGTATTCCTTTTTCCTTTTTTTTTTTCATTCCAAATAAAACCTTAACTGAATTCAAATGTACCCTTGTTAGATGAAATGTCTATAACATTTGAGTGATTAAGTGTGTTCATTGGGAAAAAGAATCTTTTTGAAATGTACGAGGAAATATGAAGAACATAACATGTATAACTAGTATTTTCAGTATTTATACCCCACAATTACAATTGCTACATGTTTGATTAGTTCATTGAGGTAGTTACGTGTTTTACACAGCAAGGCATAGGACAAAAGAAGGTAGTGGTTTATTTAAAAACAAAAGGTGGGGTGGGAGGGCACCAAAATGAGGCTTTGTTTCCCTTTCACGGAGGATAGAAAATTCAGGTCAAAGATAATGAGTGGCATCATGAAGACTAATGAACCTCTGATAAGAAGGGATATTTTTTTCTTTCTTTCAATTTATGTAGCTGTTCCCATCAAATTTCCTACGCCTTTATTCTTTATTATTTCCACATAAAATATTATAATTCACACACATTTATCTTATCCGGACAAGGACAAAACAAACCCGTTCAGGAAATAAGAATAAAACTAGCGTCGTGCGTGCATGATAGGGATGATTGACGCATAGGCATATCGCATAGGATGATAGCTAGGACTATGAAATACTACGAATATTCTATTGTTGTTGGGTAGGAGAATAAATAACCATCTAACAGAGCCCATTACGTCTGTGACCGTGAATCGCAAGATAAAAGGTTCTTGTGTTTAGAATGCGACTGGTTAGCTTGGCATCATTGCCCACAGAGGTTTAAACATCTTGTCAATGTGGATTAAAGAGACAAAAAGCCTTGTTCCTACCGAATCCCGGCCAGAAAACTAGTAGAATGTTTCAGTTTCTGACGTCGGCGCTTATAGTTTCCCCTTTGACACGTTAGTTTCAAAACAAAGCTCACCCTGATCCGGTCGGTGTCCTGACTTGAGTACCAAAAATACGAGTTTTGAGGAACAAATCTCGTGGCCGGAAGATTCACCATTTCCGACTGTACTTAGATTGCTGCGTAGTGGAATATGTGAATACTGCGGAGCGGAAAATTCACTCATTCATCTGTGTATTGTTTGGTCATCAAATTAATTACGAAATCAGAAAAGAATGTGGTCGACTTTGAATTTTGACGGGGTCCCACATGCATAAACAATAATTGCTGCTTGTATTATTTCTTCCTTTATTATATATAAAAAAAATTCTTGCAAATCGCTCTGGATAATGGATTGAAAGTCCTCCACGGATTAGCTCTCTCATGATTTGTTGACTGAAACAGTGTTGCTGAATCCTTATAAAGCTCTCTCCCTCTCTCTCTCTTGCTGGAGTGAGTCATTATTTTAAGATTGGTTGTTTTGGCCACATTAAAATGTAACGTGTTTTATAAAATTTAATAAAATATTTTTTACATGTTATGATATTAAAAAAAAAATAGGGAGAATTACTATTTAGGACCAGAATTAATATTTAATTACGAAATAGGACCTACTATTTATTTAATTATAAAAAGGAATCAAGTTTTTCAAATTAAATATTAAAAATATAAAATTATCAAAATACTCTCAACTTTTATTTTTCCCCTATCATTGCCGATCAATGATCACCGAAGACCGGTCAACACCGACTAACAGTCACTGGCAAACGATCAATACCAGCCAATGATCACTGGCTATCGGTTAACAGCTGCCAGTAACCAACCAACATTCATGAGAAATCATTACTAGATGTTACAACTTATTTGTTCTGAATTTACAACTTAGTTTTCAAATTCTTACTTTACAATTTCTTTTCTAGAATTTGCAACTCTTTTACTCTAAATTTGTAACTTATTTTCTAAATTTTTACTGTGAATTATTTCAGTGATTTTACAACTTCTTTTTTAGATTTTACAATTTACTTACTCTAAATTTGTAACTTATTTTCCAAACTTTCACTATGAATTATTTTAATATTTTTGCAACTTGTTTTATATGTTTTACAACTTGCTTACTTTAAATTTTTAACTTATTTTTCAAATTTTTATTATAAAAATTTTTGGTACTTTTGCAAGTTCTTTTACATATTTTGCAACTTACTTATTCTTAATTTGCAATTCATTTTTCAAATTTTTACTATGAATTATTTTAATATTTTGTAACTTCTTTTTTAGAATTTGTAACTTGTTTACTTTAAATTTGTAACTTATTTTTTAAATATTTATCACGAATTGTTCCAAGTTAAAAAAATTTGGAACAAAAGTTAAAAAACGCTAAAAAAATTCATAGTAAAAATTTGGAAAATAAGTTGCAAATTCTAAGTGAACAAGTTGTAAATTCTTAAAAAGAAGTTGTAAAGTATTAAAACAATTGATAGTAAAAATTTGGAAAATAAGTTAGAAATTCAGAATAAGCAAGTTGTAAATTCTAGAAAGGAAATTGAAAAATACTGAAACCATTCATAATAACAAGTTGGAAAATAAGTTATAAATTCAAAGTAAATAAGTTGAAAAAAAAAAAGTTGCAAAATCAGTGAAATAACTCATAGTCGGAATTTGGAGAATAAATTACAAATTTAAGATAAAGAAGTTATAAATTCTAGAAAAAATTGTAAAATAAAAATTTGAAAACTAAGTTATAAATTTAAAACAAACAAGTTGTAAAATCTAATAAATATTTTTTACGAATGTTAACCGGTTACCGGCAGTTGTTAACTGGTCATCAATGGCCATTGACGAGTGGTGGTAGGGGAAGAAATAAAAGTTAAGGGTATTTTGGTAATTTTATATATTTATATTTAATTTGAAAAATTGATCACTTTTTGTAATTAAATTAATAGTAAGTCCTATTTTATAATTAAGTGTTAATTCTGGTCATGAATACTAACTCTCTCTAAAAAATGGGTCAAATAAATTTTACAATATTGCTTTTAATTTTAAAAAAGTTTGGTAAAACCACACTTTTGGTTCCATAATTTTATACTAGATTTCATTTTAGTCCCTTAACTTTATTTTATTTCTTTTTAATCTTTTAATTTCTAAAATATAATCAAACATTTCCCTATTACTAATATTATTAATTATGTTAACAGAAATGCTAACAAAATATTATTCAATATTGACATCTCTATTTTTAGTGCCAAGTCATTAATATTTTTTCATTAATTTTGGGTTTAAAATATTTTTTAATTAAATTGAAAGATTAAAAATAAATAATTACAAATAAAAACTCCTAAACAAAAACTTAATCTTAGATTTTTTTTTATCATGAAAAATAAGTTGGATAAATATGTAAGTATTTAGAAAATATTTTATCAGTATTTAGAAATGATTTATCAGTATTTTCTACTAATATAGTTAACTGTGTTAATTATAGAGAAAATTTTGATTATTTTAGAAATTAAAGGATTAAAAAGAAATAAAATAAAGTTAAAGAATTAAAATGATACTTGATATAAAGTTAAGAGACTGAAATATAATTTTACCAAAAAGTTTTACATCATTCACTTCTCAAAGAATTGAAACCTAGGGGCTGGTTGATTCTGTTTCCAAAAACAGTTTTTCTATTTTTGGAAACAAAAAACTCAGAAAACTTATTTGGTAAACCTATTTTTTAAAAATTGTTCTGGAAAATAGAAAAATTAAAGAACAAAAAGCTCAGAACACCTTTAAGGTATTTTGTAATTTTTGTTCTGAAAAACAGAAGGAAATGTGAGAAACATCCATCTCATTAATGGTAAAATTATAAATTTTGAATAACTTATATATCACTCACTAGTTATAATTTTGAGAACAATTACTCAAATAGATTTTTTTGTTTTCTTGTTTTTAAAACTTATTTTCCAAAACTGTTTTACAAAACTGTTTTCAGAACAAAAAAATAGAAAATATTATCAAACAAGTTCTTAATCTTTAGTGACGTTGCAGGTAAGAGGGACGAACCTATATATGAGTGTGTGTGTGTGTGTGTATGATTGTATATTAATTACCCTTAACTTTTTATCTCATATTCCTATAATATTTATTTTACATATTACATATTTTTATTTTATTTTTCAGTTAATTATGACTCTACTAAGTACTAGTAACTAAAACGACATATATATCGAATAGAAAAACCACTAACCCAAGCTTTAAGATTTTTTTTTAGTTTGTTTTATATTGTTATTCTTTTTATTATTATTCTCTATGCATATCTTATTCTTCTCATTTCCAATTTCCCTCTCAAGCCCTAAACACCTCATTCATTCCCTTTTAGCCTCTTCTTGCAACAACATCCCACCCCATCATTAAATAAGATATGTTTTGCTTATTTAATTTCTATTTTTTTTATGCAGTCTATTCTTTTTTTAGAAAATACGATTTTTAAAACTTTGCATATTTGAAACTTTCAATACACCCATCATTTAAAAAAATTACAAAAATTGAATAATATATAATATTTAGTTCAATACGATTTTTAGCTTTGCTTTTTTACAAAAAAAAAATGTGATAATTAATGAACGTGAAATTAATCAATGACTACATTGATTTTAGTTCAAGCCATGAAAATTTTTCTCAAAAATAAAAAATCTCCTCAAACACGTAATGAATGTAGAAATAAAACATGGGCTTCATATATATTTATGAAAAAATTTTATAATTTGATTTGAACAAAATTTATGATAATCTGGTTTAAGATCAAGAATTTCATATTATCATTCAAGCGATAAAGATGAAATTACGAAATATTATATGTTTCTTTTACATACTAAAATTACTGAATATGTTCACTAATTGCTACTGTTAGTGCTACCCAAGGAGCAGGGACAAATTAATTTTCTTATATGTTGATCATTTACCTATTAAACCAAATGAGGAATTTGACCATTTTGCCCAAACTTTTTTTTTGGGGGGGGGGGGGGGAATTATTTAACTTGATATATGGCACAATGTAGTAATCTTATTCAATTCAACAACGTGAGGATGGACTTCTGTGCAGTAGAGATTATGACATACTCCTATATGATATAACGTCTTTTATTTGAATTTCTCGCAGCTTTATGTAATTATTTATGTATTTTCCCCTGCTGCTAAGTACTTTTAGACGGCAAAACAAGCATGTTAAGTAGTGACAGTGCAAAACATAATTTTTATGTAAATATTTTAAAATTTTTGTTAATATATAAATTTTGAAAATAAATTATGTGATTAATGATTTATAAATAATGTATTTCATTATAATTTGTCTATTATATTTCAATTGATATATTGATATTAAGTTATAATATATGATTTCAGAAATTTAAATTTGAAAACAACATGCTATATTGGTATTGGGAAAAAAATCATATATGAGGTTTGTGCATTGTATGAAATCTGAAAAATATCTGGATAAAAAATATGAAAAATAGGTGATTTATAATAAATTTTCTATTTTATATCGATTGAAAACAAATTTCGGAAATAGGAAATGCCGCTAATTAATTAGATGAGCGAAATGCTTAACAATGTTTGGGGGAAAAAAAGGATTAGTAGAAGTAGTTCTCTAGAAAACATGCTGAGTAGTCACTGCCTTCACAGTCCACTTTTATCTGATTTGTCTATTAGTTTCGTTGCCTAAAACATGATTGCCTTGCCGCCCCTGTCATAACATCTATCTTTAGCTTTCTTTAATTCCACTTATTAGTACTATCTTTTTGTCTGGGAATATGAATATTCTCATTATCAATTACATAGTATATATGTAATTTTTTTGAGTGAATCAAGAGTATTTCTTGCTAAATGGGATGGAAGCTCTTACCATTTATGCAAACGGTCTTATATTTAGATGTATTAATTATAAATATAGACAAATATCTCTTTTAACTATTTCACATGTGCCATTAATACCCTCAAATTATAAAAGTTGATAAATATTTCTTGCACGTTTCGTTTATTCATTTTTTTAAGTTGCTAGGATTTTTATGTCCAACCTCATTTTTAGTACTAATACAATCTTGCTTCTATGAAAACAACATTTGGACAATTAATTTTAGAAAAAAAAATTAAAAATCTATTTGAATGGAAGCTGCAATTTTTATCATGTTATATTTTTTAAAAGTTATCCATGTGTTGTTTAGACGTTAACAAAGTTGTACCAGGTCATAATTAAAAAAAAGAAAGTGTCAACTTGACTATAGAAGAATGACTTTCTTTTATTCTCAATTTTATAAAATTAAGTTAAGATAAATAAAATTTTTAAAAAATAAAGTTTAAATAAAGTAAATTTATTGTAAGTTGTTATATTTAGATATTCTTTTTGTAAAAGTAAATTTGACAAAAAATCTGTTTAGATGATAAAGGTTAAAAATACTTTTAAATATATAATGTAGAGTAAATTTGCTTTTTTTTTTTTCTAAAACTCACATTTTGTTATAGAAAAAGTAATTTTTCCTTTCTTTTTCCAAAATCACAGTTTAAACTACTTTTTATTTTTTAAAAAGGTAATTTATATTTGACCAAATATATCTTTTTAGAAAATCATGATTTCTTTTTAAAAAAAAAAACTAAACAAGCACTAAGTAGGGACCGGAAAATGGAAGGAAAGAAAAAAATATATACTAAATCCTCAATTTTTTATTATAAGTCATGTTTTAAAATAATTTAAGTATGTAAAATATAAGTCACTTTAGGGGTATTAAATATTTATTTTCATATTTATCTCTCATTAAATAATTATGGTGGAGAGATGTTAAGAAATAGATAATTAAGATGAGTATAATTTAATAAGAATAATAATGAAAAGTTAATGAACTAATTTTAAAAAGATAGTATATGTTTGACTAAATATATTTTTTAAAAAAATTATGCTTAAAAATTATTTTTTTTTTCATAAAAATGAACTAAACATGCACTGAATTTGTGAATATAAATGCAAACATGTATAAAAATTAGGGTATTGCATTTCTTCTAAATTCAAGCGTCTTTTCTCCTTTCCTAGTGCCGCCTCTCTGCTTTCTGGCGTGTGTATGTGTTTTTTTTTTTTCTAAATTCCGAGTCCGTCCCAATCATTATCAGCTTGGATGGACACGATTTAAATTCAAGATTCCGTGGCCAAAGTCTAAGACAGCCAAGACTTCTGGGGATTCAGGTTTGACCAGTCAGCGCTGTGTTCTTAACTCGACTCGTAAATCGGCCTCTCCAAAGCTTCTTTTTCCTTATTGCTGGTATACAGTATTTATTTTTATTCCAAAAGCAGCCTAACACCACCGACCCTTGCCCACAGAAGGACGATTGACGGAGGAAGATCTAATTAATGAATTATCAAACCCGATAAGCTCCATTTATGATGGACATGGAGTTTAAAATGCCATGGAGAGATTCTATAGTGTAAGGTCATAGATGTGCCGTGGCCTCCCGCCTTTCCCGGTTCCTGTCTCTTCGCTTCTTTTGAGCTCAAAAACATTTAAAATAATAATATTTCGTGGTTTTAACTGAATTAAAAAAATTTAAAATTTGTTAATTATTTTAATTTTAAAAATTATAATATTTTTTAAATTATATTTATTTAATTTTTTTACTTTTAAAATATATTAAATAATTTTTTTAAAAATTTTTATATTTAAAATTAGAATAAAAAATTTTATTTAGCACAATAAAAAATAATAATAGTGTATTAAAAGCAGTGAAAGGGGACAGTCAAAGGGAAAGGGAGGCAGAGCATAAGCATCATAAAGAGACAGACATGATATTTCTTTTCATTTTTTCTACCTCACTTCTTTATTTTTCTTTTATCTCATCGCTCCCTCGTTCGATAGAATAGGACTCACGAACGCTGGTGAAGCATCTTTTTGAGCCTTGGAACTTGACCATATCTCTTTAAACCCAAAAAAAAAATTAATTTTCAATACAGTCATCTCTGTCCCTACTCGCAGTCTGCGATTAGAGGAAGCTCACCATCATAGCTCTGTGCTATCGCGGGGGTGAGATTAGAGATTTTAGATCTAGAGAGGGAGAGATAGAAAAAAAAAGTCTTTGTTTAAGTGTAATGGATAAAAGCTGCCAATCTCCTGCGGACTCTACTACAACCACAGCCACGGCCAGTAGTAGCAATGGCAACAACATCCCTAGTGCTAGTAATAATCTCAGGCACCTTAACAAGCTCTCTCACAAGATCTCCAAGCCCACCCTTAAAAAACCCACCCTTGATTCTTCTCAATCCGACCACCAAACCCACAACCTCGATCCCTCTCAGCCGCAGCATCAGCCTCCTGTCTACAACATCAACAAGAACGAATTCAGGGATGTCGTCCAGATGCTCACGGGTTCGCCTGCTCACGAGCGCATCTCTACTCCCCCTCCGATTCACCAACCCAAGCCCCCTAGTTCTCGCCTTCAACGTATCCGCCCTCCTCCCCTCTCGCAGATTACCAATCGCCCGCCTCCCTTACTAAACAGCGCTATTCCCCGTCCTCAGCCGCCTACGGTTAACGCTGCTTCCGCGGTTCCGACCAACCCTATCAACCCTGCTTCTATGACTAATTTCTCTGACTTTGTGAGACCGCTTCCGCCTCTATCTCCTCTTCCACCTTTTCCGACCGTCCACGCAGAATCTCCTGTATCCGCATATATGCGCTATCTCCAGAATTCCATGCCCACCATCGATTGGAATGCTAAGCAGTTCTCGGGTTTTTCGCCCTTAGCCGCTTTAGTCTCCCCTCGCTGGAACAATTTGGCTCCTCAACAGCCTCAGCAAGAGCCTCAATCGCAGGCAACACCGATGCAGCAGGGGCTGATTCCTTCACAAACATCAGCAAATGTACAACCGCTGCATACGCAGTTTCAGATACCGTCTTCGCCAACCCCATTTGGGTGCTTGAATTCGCCGAGGTCGCCTTACCCTCTGCTTTCTCCAAGTCTTCTGTTTTCACCTTCCTCGGGTCAATTAGGGTTTCCTCAGCTTCCCCTTTCTCCGACGGTGCCCATTCCAAGCCCAAGGTGGAGAGGTCTTTGAACTTGTTCAGGTAAATCTGAGCAGAATGCTGTTGTTTCACGTTTAGGATTTGGTTTGCAGGCTTTGTACATGGGTTTAGGTGGAGGGGATCACGTTTATTCAATTTGTAGTGGTTGGGCTGATACTTGTCCCTCCGCTGCTTAGTTTACTCTGTAAAGGGATGTCAAAGACATGAGAAGGGAATTATTTTTTTGCATTTGTTTTTGCTGCTTTGGTCTATTGGGCTATTACAAATATTAGCAGTTATAAGAATTACGAATACAGTGGGATGCTATTGCTTTCAATTTAAAGATTCTCTGGCTGCAATGTTCCTTTTTTTCTTTTTCAATTTCCGATATCAATTCTATCTCTGTAAGTTTTGTGGTAGTTTTTGGTTGTGAGGAAAACACAACTAAATATGTGTGAAATATGTGAATTTCATAGTATAATTCCCCCAAGTGGTTAAACTTGATGATATTAGAACCAGTTTTAACTTATGAGATTAGTCAAATTGATGATTGATGATGATCTCTCACGGCTTGTTATTGAGGCCATGTTGGCTGAAAAAACAAGTGGACTGTTACAGTTGTACTTTTTCTACTTCACAAATGATGCGGGCATTCCTTAACAAACCTAGTTTGGAAACATTGCTTTGGAGAAATCTTGGTTTTAGAAGATAGGTTGTTTGTGGATTAATTCTGTATCTAGTAATAGCATCCTTAGCATTCGTATAATATTGAATTATCTTGGGAACCTTAGCTCCATGTTAGTTGCCCTTGCTCTGGAGGGGATTAGTTTTTCACTATTTTTACATCAAGAGTTCCACTTAAAGCGAAGGAAGGTAACAATTGATGATGGCCCACGTAATTATTGATCTACTTTCCCCCCCCCCCCCTGCACCCAGTTTAATATCCAATTGATTCTGATAGGCAATTATTGAGAGGTGCACTCACAATCCCATATTATAAATTAACAAACGAGATTTTTTTTTTCATAACATAAGAAAATATGATTTTATGTAATATCAGTGAAATTGATGGGGATATTATGTATAGAATACAATCTGAGTGGTTAAAGTGAAGAAAAGTTTTAGGAGTTATTTGTGACCGTAAAATACCTACTAAATTTAAAGAAAAATTTTATCAAATTGCTATAAGATTAGTGATTTTATATGGTAGTGAAATGAATGTTAGGTTCTGAAAGGACAATAAAAGTATAAGGTGAGAGTAGTAGAGATAAGAATGTTGATATGAATATGTGGTTATATAAGAATTGATAAGATACGAAATGATTGTATACGAGGAAAAATCAGAGTAACACCTATTTAGGAGAAAATGATGGAAAATTGTTTAAGGTGGTTTAGGCATGTATAAAGAAGATGACAAGAGGAGCCAGTAAGGAAACTTGATCAAATGTTTTGAAGCCTTATTAAAAGCCATAAAGAAAGACCAAAAAGAACACTAAGAGAAATTATAAGGCGTGACCTCTTAAGAACTGTTTTATCTGAAGAGATAGTATTTGATAAAGTCCATTGGCGTTGTATGATTCATATAGTCGACTCCATTTAGTGGGACAAGGCTAATATTGTTGTTGTTGTAGTTGTAGTTGTAAGATAATATGGTTTTATTTGTCACTTTTATCTCTCCATTCTTTAATATTATAAAAGACAAAAGATAAAATTATATAAATAAAGAAAAATAATAAATTTATTTGAAATATAAAATAGTTTTAAAAAATGTTCTCATTTAATATTAATAACTTTTATATCGTACAAGTAATATAAATAACTTGTATTACTAGTCTTTTAAAAAATGATATTTTAATTAGAGGTATTTTTTAAAAATTATTAAATATACTAGATGAATTCCCTTAATCTATTATATTTTGAAACATTGAAATTTCTCTAATTGTCCCTTATATTAAGGAATGAAGAAAATAGTATTATAAAGTGTGTTGAAATTATAAAAAGTAGAGTATTTAATAATGGTAAAATAGAAATGTTTGGATTTTTTTAAAAAATTTAAAAATATTATTTTTATTTCTTAATACATGTAAAATCCTAAATATTGCCTTATAAATATTGGAGGCAAGGAGTAGCTTTTTGATCGATGGATCTCTTACAGGGGCTCCCTTTTTATCCCAATTCTTTCATTGGAAAATTGTTCCCTCTTTTCCGAGGACAAAAGTAGCAATAAACGAAGAAACTGCATTAGAGAAACTATTTCAAATTGGCGTTGTGCAAAGGCTTTGTTTTTATATTACTCTATTCATCCTATATCTGTAAAATTAAAATTCCCAACTAATTCAAATTATTTTTTTTTAGTATGTGTGATTTTTTAAGAGTCTCTTGTAATATGGGAGGGAGGCAGTCATTGAAAGCGGTGAATTGTTCCAAAAATGAGCAGGAAGAGAGCAGCAAGATCGCGGCAAAATGTTAGTCGATATGTTTGTTGGTTTCTGGAATACCGCAGTACCATTTAGTGCCTATCCTATAAAGATATTGCATTAACATATTGATTAATATTCAATAGATTTAATATAAAGCATAAAATTTGTGGCAAAGCACTGAATTCTTCCAAAATTATACATGCAGTGCAGAAAAATACATGTCTACTTGCACTCTCTGCTGAATAAAATGTGATTCTCCCAACAATTTTCAGAATGCAAAAATCACCCAAGTCGGTTTCGTACTTGCAGTCTCGCACTGGTTGGAGATATTAGTCACTCCCATTATCTGGAAAACCATGAGGTCCATGACACGCTTCTCCTTTTTGGACACTATAAATACAAGGGAGAGCTATTTTACAATTCGACAACTTGATTGATTAAATATAATAACTCACTTTACGGGTCTATGAACCCGTTTATCTACCCAAAATAGAAATCCACCTTGATAGGCAAAAGTATAAAACTCGTGTGTGTGTGAGAGAACTTAATATCAGACGAGTGTAAAATCTTCTCTTCAAAATTTTTAAGATAATTAAAACTGAATTTGAAAGTTAAACCAAAAGGCTTTTCAAAGACCTTGTTATGCTTAGGGGTAAAAATAAGCTAGGTTAAGTAAGGTTTTGACTAAATACATCAGACCTGCATGATAAAATTAAAACTAAGTTTGATCCAATAGCCTATATGAGACCTTTTTTATATGTGGGTTTAAGTCTTTTAAAAACCTGACTTATCCCAAAAGCATATTTAAAAAGCCTAAAAAAAATAGGTATTTAAATAGTTTGACTATGTCAAGCCTTCAGGACTTCAAATAGGCTTTGAGCTTATAAAAGTATATACATCATTAAACCCAATTCACAATAATAATAAACCAACAAGTTTGACTTTAAGTAAATAAGTCTGACCTCTTTGCTAAATATGCTCGGTTGTAGGCTGTCTAATAGGCCCTCGCCTTATTCACTCCCTAATTACGTTTTGGAAACTTGGCCTACATGTTTATGAAAATTTATAGGAATAATTTCTTTTTACAAATATTTTCTCATGTCTATATTATAAGATATTTTGTATTAATTATATATATATTAAGAAAATTATTTTTATTTGGAATCAATTTTAAAAGTACTAATATTTCCTATTTTACCTTTATTAAATACCTATTCTATTATTATTGTATGGTTATAAATGAGAAATAAGAAAGAATTGAAAATATGAATAAAATGGGAAGAAAAATATCCAACATCCTATATTTTAGATTAAAAACTTATCATACAAAACACCTTATAATATAGAATGGAAAGAGTAGTTTGATATTACCATTACTTTTTGTTTCCCTTACAAAGAAATTATAAGTAATTCATTAGAACAATTAAATGGCAAATTGATTAGCTTACTCCCTTTCATCTATATTATAAGAAGTTTTTAATCAATATAAGTAAAAAAGTAAACTACTACTAAAACTTAATATAACACCTTATATTTTATATATTATAGAAACATTATAATATGCATTGGAGGGGGTATTTGCATATTAATATATATATATATATCTAACTAAGAAGGGCAATTAATCAGCGCAACTAATTAGTAATTACTGCCAGTGTGTGCCGGCCCGGGGAGTGGGGAAGTAGGATGAATTGATCCAAGTAGAACTCTAGTATCATCCAATTCAAAATTTAGCAAGTTTGAATATTATCATTAATTCTTGGTAAAAAATATTAATTTAATTTCGATTCATATGCGGATGGAAGATTAAACTTGATATAATATTCAAACTAAAAAATTGACATTATTACTGATTGAGTAATTTACAAATTTATTCTATCGATTATCAAATTTTTAGAGTAACTTACTAAATAAACTTAGCTTTTTAGGTCACTCTTCAAATTGTTTTTTTGTTATAATTTTCCTCCCACTCTTGTTAGTACATTTTTTATTGATAAGACATAGAACCTGATGGCAATGTATAATCCATGAGACATCCTCACTTAATAATACAAGACTTATTATTGTGATAAGTTCATTTGAACTGTTTTCTTTTTTTGTTACGTTAAGAAAAGACAACCATTTAAACAGTCGACTACTGAATCTCCGATCCTGTGAACAAACATGCGCATTTACCAAAAACAGCCACAGAAAATGGTAATCAAAGGCAGCAGGTACCAGCGAAGCGAGAAATGTCAGGCAAGCGACGAGAAAAAATTTGAGACAGTATACAGAAAATAACCTTGGCTGGAAAACCATGGATATAGAGTTCACTAGTGACTACAGAGAATATAATCTTAAAATTCCAATGCATACATGAAAAACGTCCATGTCCTCAAGAAAATATGCAATTCAGAAACACGTAAAAATGGAAGGACAAACTAAAAGGGCCCAGTACATCCATAATTCATAACAAAGACATGAATGCCTAAAATCTCAGTAGCATTGAGATTAGCAACAAGCACCTTCTCCCTTTTAAAACATATAGAGTAGAAGTTCAATCCTAATTAACAGTAAAATAAGTTTACTTCGCTTCATCGTCTTGTTTAGGTGCTGCTTCTTTAATTTCATCTGCACCATCATCCTGAAAACATAGCAAAGTACAAACATCAATAAAAATTTAGTGAAGATAATGAAACCATGCTAAGACATGATTATCCAAAAAATCCCCAATTCAATACCTGCATGTCGGAGGTCCAGAGGGTGAGGTTATCACGAAGAAGTTGCATGATCAAAGTGCTGTCCTTGTATGACTCCTCTCCCAATGTATCCAATTCAGCAATTGCTTCGTCAAAAGCCTGGTGATCATCCACGTGAAAAAGATTCATGAGTAACCAGGTACCATAGGATCAGAAGAACTCATACTATAATGAATCTCTTGCTGCTTTCTACAATAGCACTTGCACAATTGCAGAAAAGAATGACACAAAATTGAAAGAATGTCAGTTATTTAGTAACCAGAACCTAAAAGCAAAGATTACTTCAATATTTATTAAAATGCAGTATAAAGTTGCAATGAAGGTCTTCTAAATTCAAATTCATGACGTGTTCAATAAAACGCAATATGCAGTGGTAATGAAGGTAGTCCAAATTCAAATTCATGATATATTCCACTGTTCTAGCATGCAGCTTATTACATTGCTTTTCCCTCAGCAAACATCACTGAATCCAATTCAAATGGCAGAATACTGCAAGACAAAAAAACACTGGTGGATATTCAGTTTCTCTATCTCTAACCTGTTTTGCAAGATTACAAGCGCGATCAGGGGAGTTAAGAATCTCATAGTAGAAAACAGAGAAATTCAGCGCAAGGCCAAGTCTAATGGGGTGAGTGGGCGGCAGTTCAGCATTTGCAATGTCCTGCATGCAGAGATATATATATCAAATATTACGCATGGGGAATTTCCATGTGAAAGGGACACATTTGAAAAAGAAGAAAGTCACAATCACAATATTTCAAAAGAAAAAAAAAAATAGCGCAGATATGGAAGTGATGGCAAACGACCCAATTTCTCAATCAACATTAGATGCTCCAGGGTTTGATAACAATCATATAGTATATCCTACATAAAAGCGTAAAAGAACTTGGTAAAATTGAAGAAAGAATTGACCAAAGGATGCGAATCTGAAAGTCTACAATCCCGAAAATTAAAAAAATTAGGATCATAACAAACATGCGCAGATGCCAGCATCTTGTAATGTTCACCGTGTAGAGATTCGAACATAATTCAGCTACTATCCTAATAGGACTAAGTAACGTAAAGAAATGAGACGAGATACATAACAGTAAAGGAACAAAACAAATCAAGTCGGTGTCCCTAGCAGATCGGAATAGCGAAATAATAGAATTACAAATTACAAGGAAATGTATAGGCCAGCCACCAATACTAAGGAAGTGATATTTATGAGTAAATAAAACCTGAGCAGATTTGTAAGCAGTGAGCGTGCTCTCGGCAGCGTCCTTGCGGTCGGATCCAGTCTTGAACTCAGCAAGGTACCTATGATAATCACCCTTCATCTTGAGGTAAAAAACCTTGGAATCACCGGAAGAAGCGGAAGGGATAAGACGGGAATCGAGGAGCTTGAGGATCCCGTCACAGATGTTGGAGAGCTCCGTCTCGATCTTAGATCGGTAATCACGGATCATGGAGACATGATCTTCGTTGCCGCGGCTCTCCTCCTTTTGCTCGATGGAGGAAATGATGCGCCAGGAGGCACGGCGGGCACCGATGACGTTTTTGTAGGCAACAGAAAGGAGGTTTCTCTCCTCGACGGTAAGTTCTTCGCTGTCGACGGCGGCGGAGACTTTCTCCATGAACTCGACCATCTCTTCATAGCGCTCGGCCTGCTCGGCAAGCTTGGCCATGTAAACGTTCTCTTCGCGGGGCGAGGTAGTGGCCGCCATGGTCAGATCACAGAGAGGATTGGATCTGCTCTGATCTAGTTAGGGATTGAGAGTTGAACTTGAGAGAGAAAGAAAGAGTAGTTTTTGAGGCCAAATGGAGCGATGATTGCGTTGGGGGCCGAGAAGAGGAGGTTTGGAACAGGCAAATTGGGCCGTTGGATCCCACAGAAAAAGTGAGGTCCTCATTTATTTTGAGGGGCTGTGATGTGTCGTGAATTGAGTTTCTTTTCTTTTCCGTACTACTACTGCATCCACCCCTTACGACCATTTGGTTGGATTATACAAATGGGATATGTGATGCAGTGGGGATTACATTATTTTATTGGAGCTATTTGGTTGCATCAAATATATGTGAAGATGGTAACATATGTAATGCTAAATATCTCTACATAGGTGATTTCTTTTACATATATTTATTATGTGATTCTTATTATATAGTCGTAATCTTTATGAAAAGTTTAAATTATCCCTCTCAAAAATAAAAATGACACATGCTTCCCACTTTATTGCCATCTTCACTTACCACCTCCATTTCAATTGACCTTCCCACTTTGTCTCCACTGATCTAGACCCTTGCCATTGGTGACACCATCTTCAACCTTCATCAACTTAGATATGTGGTTTGTGATTATCACTACCGTGGCCATTGTTTCCCGACCCCTCACTAGGGGTGGGAATAGGCTGAGCCCTTATTTGGGGCTAACGCCTTAGCCTATTTATCTAAATAGTCTACGCTCATGCTATTAGCTATTAGCTAGGCTTATTTAAATAAATAAGCCTGTGATTGAAATCCTGTAAGTATACAGGTCAATCGTAGTAATGGAAAATTTTTTGGAGTATTTTAGAGGTCAAGCCCATAGGATGTAGTAAATTTACTAGTTCAAAACTTTAATCCCAAAAGCAATTAACAATTAAATTTAGAAACTTGAATTAAAAATGAAAGAAATAGATAGCAAACCGATGTATAAGTTTTGATTCAATTACTAGAAGTGTCAAGGGATTGTGGTTCACCTTATGAGATAACTAGATTCTATTCTTTAGTTAGACTCTACACAGTTATAGTGACCGTCATTCCTAAAGTGTCTTAATTACCTCTCGGTTAATTAATCCTTATTTAATTATAATTCAATTCACTCTCACGTAACTAAAGTTTCTAATCAAATCTTGAAAGCCACAACATATATCACAATGAATTTCCAATTTTATCTCTAGATGAATTATTTATGTTTATCTCTTTAGATTTAGGTTAACTTTCCACCTCTCAGTTTATTAAGTTTACCAATTAATTAGACTTTATGGTAATCAAGTATAAAATCCATATGAGCGAATAAGAGAGATAAATATAATGAAGAAATAAATTAAATATAACTTGAAGAACAAATTCAAAAAGTCATAACTAAATATAACAAATCCAGTCAACTCCAGTCAGGCTACATCTCTACCTCGGATTGGAAAATTTAGCCACACATGGGAATAAATATCAAACCAAAACTAAAGTCTCAAATCATAGTAAAAATAATAAGAATACAGAGTTATATTAAAAGAAAATAAATCTATCTATAATATTCTCCAGATCTCCTTACTCTCTCTATAAATTGCTTATAGTTGCTTCCAGATGCATTTGAACCATGTTCTCTGGCCTCCAGGTGTTTTTTTGAATGTCTCCTTATATTCCCTGGCCTCTCTTTATAAAGAAAAAGTCCAGAAGTCCATGAAAGCTCATAAAATCATGAAATCACATAAAAGATAAGTTAGGCATGCTGAGCTCATCTTCCTTCTCCACCCGACACTGTCTCCAGCGCATCTTTTTTCCCAAGACTGAACTCACACGGCACCGGCTGAGCTCCCTTCTTGAATGACTCGGCACCAGTCAACTCGTAATGTGGAATTCTTCTTGCTTTCTTACCCATCCGCGGGTGAGAAAATATGAGGAAAGCATATGGACTTCGTAATTTACATCTAACTCCAATTTTTTGGCTCTTATATAGTTCAAAATCCTCATAAATATTCCTATGATGCAAATATACTCTAAGTTATGCAAAATCATGCAAAAAAATATCAAATCACAATATTTTAAGATGAAAATAGATACAAAATATGAGTATTTTATAGTTATAAAATAAACACATCAGCTTGGCGTATTTAAGATAGGTCAAGCCTATTTACTTTTTTTAATTTTATATTTTAAGTGTAATACAATATCTAATATGTAATATAAATAAAATTTGTTTATTATAATGTAATATTATTTTTTAATCACTTTAACTCTATCAGTGTCTATTGCTCCCTCCATAGACCTTTACTTTCAATTTCATCTTTCAATTGCTCCTCTTTTTCAACTTAAACCAACAAACCCTAACTTGAGCTAAGCTTCCTATCGATGCCTCTCTCATCTTTGCTCCTCTCTCATCTTTCAGTATCGAAGCCATCACCCTAACCTAATATAAGGTTTCTATTGATGCCTCTATTTCTCTCAAGCCATCACCCATCAGACTCTCTCTCATCTTCGACTAGCAATGCAGCATTTTTAGTTCGAGTTACTCTGCCCTTAAAGTCTGAAGCTTACTCTATCTCTCTCGTCAATTTGAGTTACACTACCTCTAAAGTCTAAACCTCACTCTGTCTCTCTTATCAGTTCGAGTTACTCCATCTTCCATCAGTACAAAAGTCATTGCCTTAACCTAACATAAGCTTCCCATCAATACCTCTATTTCTCTCAAGCCATTGCCCATTGGTCTCTCTCTTATCTTCAACTATCAATGCATCATCTTCAGTTCGAGTTACTCTACCTCTAAAGTCTGAACCTTACTCTATCTCTCTCATCAGTTCAACTTTGAAGCATCCAGTATGACCCTTACTCTTTTCTTCTTTCAGTCATCTTAATTATTTCGTTGAAACAATTTCACCTCCATCCAAAATGAAGCTAATTTTTCTTTAGCAATGTTAATTAGGATTTTTAATTTGGAGATTTTATCATTTTTTTTGCATAAGGATATATCATGCTTGATTATTTTCCTGCTTATATCTTACATTGTTGTTGAAAATGTTTTGATCATAATCTTATGTTACCTTAATTTGATTAAATGTACGAGAGTGAGATCTCTCCTTAGATTTTAACGGGAATTACGGAAATACTAGTGTAGGAAAAAGAGCATACATATGCATGTGATATGTGATTAGATATCATGATTACATTTTATGTCACAATGAGCTAGGATTTAACAAATTTGCGATTAAGTATATTATGGTCATAAGTTGAGGTTTATGTCCTACTATAAACAAGTTAGAAAATTTACCGATATCATTGTTTTAGAATTGAGTTTTCTATATTTATTACAATTCTTCTATTCCCATAATTTTTCCATCTGAAAACAAAATTGTGCTATTCCTGATGCATTTGTAAAGAGTTGGATGTTGTTATGATAATTGGTAGCACTTGAACAATGTTTAAGTCAATGTTATAGGTTTTGAATAGTCGAGGGACAAAAAATGTACTAATTAGAATTCTACTACATGTATAGTGTGATCTAGATTTTGTGATATTAATGTCTTTAATATTTTAATTAAGCATACATGTTAATGTGTAGGCCAAGTCTATCTAATGGCAAGTAACAACAACACAATCGAATCCCCTACTCAAGAGCAAACCAATGACAATAAGCAAGTTCTAACTAGTTCAAGTCAGCATTATGACACTAACACTCTTATAACCACTAAACACGAAGATACTTGGGGTGATAAAGATTTTGTTATCACAAAGAAGAGGAGAAAAATTTTAGAGTTATGAAAAGTTTTTTAGGAAATTGAATTTCCTAATGGTTTCAAGAAAGTAGTGTGCTTATGGTGCAAAGAGAAACTAGCTACTAGTGGGAAGGGAACTAGCACTAGCCATCTTAGGAGACATTCACAAAGTTGCATTCAAAGGAGGTTACATGTATCTCAACAAAAAAAGCAAGCCACCGTTGTTGCAATCTTCATTGATTCTAACTCCCACATTGATATAGTCTAGAAGGTAACTCTTTATTTTATTATGGTTAAATTATTATATATGATTATTGATTTAATTCAAATAACATATGAAACATGAATTTTTTCCTAGGTTTTCAAACATTTGTTGGAGCCAATAATTGATGCAAAGACCATAATGACACATTGTATGATAGAGCTTTATGAAGTTTGCTAGAAATTGACTTTGAAGGTTCAATTTGTGGACTCATGGAAGGAATCAAGAGGCTAAAGGAGATTTATAGGGATGAGAAACTTGGTTAACAGATGCACGGAAGTGATGAACATGGATGAATGAGTTATGCACACTCTATAGGAACCACTTTGATAGTAAAATGTAATGTTGGTATCAGAAAAAGATAAATAATTTTTTTTGGCTAAGTAGAAACTGAAATAGGTTGAATTGATAAGATTTAGCCACAACTTGAGTATAAATTATGCTATAAGATTAATTTTTGTTATTACAATGTAGAATGATTTATAAGATAAAGCCTTTGTTGATTTTTTTTTATTCAGACATGGATTTTTTTAGTTCATTTTGTATTATTATATAAGCTTTTAAATAGGCCAAGGGCCTATTTAAAGCCTTCAAGGCCAAGGCCTTAAAGCCTATTGATAAGCCTTCAAGTAAGCTTTAGGCCATGCTAGACTTTTTATAAGCTCAGGTTTGGGCTTAAAAAAATGCCTTATATAGGTTAATAGGTCAGGCTCAGGCTGAAGGCCTACACTGTAGGTCAAGACTGACTTATTCCCATCCTTATCCCTCACCATCATCTTCCTTCCCCTACTACGCATCCCCTAACTCTGCGGACCTATTTCCATTGAGCGCCCATCTCCTTATCCTTTTGTCCCACTCCACCAAGCCCCTATTTCTGTCGACTCGACACCATCAAACCCACAAACTAAAATGAAGATTGAACCCACGAACCACAAGGTGACATAATCAACGAATCAGATCTAAGATCTTTGTTTCTTTTCCTTCTCTGTTCAATCACCATCACTATCATTCTCTCTCTTATTCTCTATTCAATTCTTCACTCTTCTTCCTTGCACAAAGATTTTTTGCTTCTTCTTCATCAAACCCATAAATAATATTGGATTTGTGTGATTGTTGTGGAGTAGATCTTGCTATATTATGGATCTATTTAGTGTTGCCTGCAAGGTAGATGTGTTGTAGGTGAGGAAAAGGGACATGGTGCTGCTAGTGAGGAGGAAGGACGAGGAAGAGGAAGAGGAAGGAGGAAAAAAGTTGATGAGGACATTTTTGTCCTTTTACTTTTGTTTTTATTTAATTAAATATCAAAAATAAATTTATTTCCCACAACCTCAATATCAAACCAAACAAATACCCATGTAATTATTATCCCATCACATTTCATTACAATACATCATCTAGCCCCCTCATGATTGAACCAAACGAGTTAATATCAAAGTCTTTAAAAGGATTTTTAACGTTTTTTTTTTCCAAAAATTTAGTGAAATATTTTTATAAATATTTTTAATAATTTTAATTTTTTTAGGTATTAATATAAGATAGAAGTTAATAAATTTTATTAAAAATGCATGAGACATATATTATAGTAATTTTTTGACAAAAATTTAATGCTTTTCATTTTAATTACTTGCACAAGGGTGTAATTAACTCATAACTAATCACAAATAGCTGTGAAACACAATTTTTGATTTTGTATGTTGGAGAGTTGTGAATTCTCACATACATGCGCACCTCTATCTCTCTCTGTGGTATGGTAGAACGATTGGCAGTTTGTCACTTTTTCCTTGTTCTTCTTTCTTTCTTTATTTTGAGGATTCAAAGTTTTTTTTTTTCAACCATAAGTATTGTTCAAAGTTTGAACTTTTGAGATCTTGAACCTTTTAGCCCAAAAAGAGAGAGTTTGAATATGGAATCCAATCATCAATATATAATTAAAAGGAGAATAAAGCTGTACTGCACATTAGCTATTTAGTGCTGGCTCATTTGTTTGGTTCTGTGAAAATCAATTATATTATTGACATGTGTCGATTCTTTCTTCCATGTACTGTTGTTCCATGTAGGCTTATATTTTGTGTTGTGGGACCCACTTCTTTTATTGTGCTAATGTCTCCACCCGCTATCAACTTTCAATTAAATCAATCTAATTTAAATAATTCATACACAATTTTTAGCAGCAATATATTCTATCCACATTTTGAATTGAATTCTGTTTTGGAATGAATTATTTAAAACTACAAAATATGTCTATAAAAATATGTTTTGGAATGAATTATTTAAAATTACAAAATATGTCAAATTCATTATATCCACATTACAAATAGAATTATTATTCGATGAATTCATATTTGTAGTCAAATAAATTTAGTAATTTTACAATAATTAAATTTTGTAAGTTGGAAATCAATGACTTTTCATTTTGTAATGACCGATGTTTTTTAAATTTTTGTGATTTTTATTATTTAAATTTAAATTTTGCTTTGTTAATTTATTGTACTATGTTTTTATTTAGGGCTTGCGGGGCTCTTCTTCTTTTTTTTTTGTCAAAAATATAGGTATGATTTGTATTACAATTTGTGGTAGCAAAATTTCCTACAAAATTAAAATTTTAGGCAATATATGATATATCATTGTCTTTAGTTAATTCGTTGATAGTAGGATCCAAATTTAAGACTTCCTCTAATATTCAAATTAGGAATAAGAGTAGTTTTCAAGTTCTTTATTAAAATTCCCTCCACAATTCAGATTTGAATTTCTTTTTAGGATTTGAGACTCCCCCTAATATTCAGATCAGGTGGTCCATTTATAATGCAAGTTATTACAGGCTTTCAAAGTACAGTAATTTTTTCTACCTTCTTCTATTTTTTTTTTTGCTCTATACTCCTATGTTTATTCATCACCAAGATTGAAATGGCAAGTGCGGAACATGATCTCATTAAGGACTTGGACGATGGGAAAGAAACATGGAGGATTATTGTCAGAGTATTGCGAAGATAGAATGTCAGAAAGCAACCTAGGTCGAGGACGTTCTCTTCAATTAACTTGGTCTTGATAGACCGGGAGGTATATTGAATTCTTTTTTTATCAAATTTTAGTCGGCCACTTTGATTTTAGATGGTATGTCATTTTTTTCACCTTTGTTTCATCAATGCTTTTCTTGATAGGGAACCAAATTCAAGCAACCATTAGGTCACAGTCTTTGGTTGACCAATATAACAAGGATCCTTTTGAAGGTAAATGTTATCTCATTGAGAACTTCGCAGTGGCCGAAAATATTGCTCAATATCGTGCTATAACTTATCCATATAGAATCAATTTCAACAAGATAACTTATGTTGAAGAAGCAGATGTCGCTCTACCAACTCAATCCTTTAGTTTTGTACTATTATCTGACATTGTCAATGGCAAAATGTGTCCTAATGTTCTCATAGGTTTAATCTAACTATATTATTTGCTTTTTGTTTATAACCTTCATTGGTATGATTCCTTTGCTTTTGTTACTGATTTGTCATTTTTCATTTTGTTGTCATGATTTTAGATGTTATGAGTGTCCTTCGAATCTTTGGCCAGCTAGATGAGTTCCATAGAAACAATGAAACCCACAAAAGACTTTGCTTTAGTCTAGCAGATTATAAGTGAGTTTTTATGTACTTATTTTCTATTTCAAACAGCATATTAGATTTGTTTTTATATATTAAACTTGGTTTTCTTTCATGCCTTAACAGGAATAATTTTGTCAATGTTGTCCTGTTTGGGGACTCTATGTATGATGTTTATTGCTCAAAGGAGGAAGATCTGGAGCTTCCTATTGTTGTTGTCATGGTGCTTGCTCACTTGAAATTGAATAATGGTACAGTTAAACTGACCTTTCATGCAACTCTATTTCTTTCATCATATATAACAATGACTATTATGTTTTGCAGGACAAGTCAAAATTACCAACTCATGGTTTACAACTAAAGTATTATTTAATCCAGATATCCTACAAGTAAGGGATATGATTGCTAGGTTACCTTCCTCCAGCTTCACCAACACCCTGAGCTTTACCCATTAGATAGTTCCTCATCAGTCACCATTGTTTGCATCCAATTTGTTGATTTTTTAAGGAGTTATGCAATATCTCAATTATTATTTATGTGTATGGTATGTATTGACATGGAAGTACAACCATTTGCAAATAAGAATAAGTCTTAACATGTTTTGTTGGCCTTGTCATATTATGGCAAAGTATAATATGTGTTATCATGGCAATAATTGCAAAACTGGAAACTAACTTTGGATGGATGCATGAGAGATGTGTTGAATGTAGTGCCAAACCAAAGCATAAAAACAATGTCCCCCATTGCCATGGTTGTAGCAAAGATCTGCCTTCTGTTGAACCCAAGTTTGATTTTTTTTTTTGAAAACTTTTCTCTTTTATCCAGGAAAACTATTGGCTTGGTTGAAATATTTAGTGCATATATATATTGCTTTCTTTAAGATTTTAAGTTTTTGTGCAGATTCAAGTTACACTACTCTGTTAAGGACAACAGTGGCAAGACTTCTATTGTGCTCTTCAATTGATTGGATTTGAAGTTAGTTGACACTTCTACTAAAGAGTTGAAACAAAAGCTAGACAAGGTAATACATTGTCATGCCTTGTGAGGCATCCTATTTACATACCTTTTGTGTAGGCATTAATTGAACATTTTATTTTCCAGGAAAAAAGACTTTACTTATTTCCTAGAGTTCTGGAAAACTTAGTGGGTCGAAAAATCATACTTAAAGTCAAACTGGATGAACAAAATGTTAACAAAAAGTTTTCCACTTGCACTGTGTTGGAATATGACAATGATGAAGATCATATTAGAGATTTTTCATATTCAATAAGTGAAGTAAATAGTGTACTTCAATATAATTGAATCATATGTAAATTATTGATTGTGGATTCTGATGTTGTGTTTACTTTCATATAGGACTCCCAAGCTTCTATTAGTTATGGAAACAATGTATATGCAGTATCATTTTATTATTATTGATATTTCCAATTTCTAATATGATTTTCAAAGGTTTCTATTGTTGTTTAATGTTTTACTTTTGCAAATGCATGTGTGCAGGAGACAAGCTCTGTTATGAGTGATAGTGATCCGATTTCCTTGACCCCTGTTGGCTTATTTCAGTCACAAAATGATTATGAGTTGGACAATTTGATCAACATCAACAACATGACAAATGTTGATTTCATCACACTTATCTAGTCCAAGGGAAAGAAGACTTTTAATGGTAAAATAAATACAGAAAGATCTCAGACTGTAGGAATTGCAGAGATGAGCATACCTAACATGTCCTTCACCAAACCCACCAAAATGATAAAAAGTCCTTTTGTTTATAGTAATTTTTCAACAATAGTATTTTTCTAGGCTTTTTTGGCTAAGTCCATGTCTTTTTGGATTGTGGATGGTGATGACCACAAACCTTGACACTGGCTATTTTGGGTATAGAAATATTAGATGCATGCTATTGAACTTGTGAACAAACTTATGGATGTACAAATATTATATTTTAAATGTAGAAATATGATATTAATGTATAAATGATGTATTTTGGAAGTAGAAATATTATATGGTGACTGAATAGTTGTTGTAAATATGTTGAAGATCTACAGGTTAATGATCTTGGACTTAGTGAACCTTCTGAAATTCATGGGGCCTTTGACCTATCTCTTTCTAATAGCAACCTTTTGTCTCATCTTTCTTTCTTCAAATTCATAACATTTAAAATTATACAACACAAGCAGCTATAGCAAAAAAATATGAGAAATTAAACTTTGAACAAATTTTTTTTTTTACTTTATGTTTCAGTTTAATCAAACTTCTTTTTGTGAATTTGAAATCTTTGTATTTTCTACACTTGCATTATATTCTGTGTTTTTTTTTTATGGGATTTCAATTTAAGAATCATAGCTTGGCTACAAAAAAACAAAAATAAAAAACAAAAATTTAAGAGTGGCAAGAAAAAAATATTTCGTAAATTTAATAGCTTTTTCCCATTAAAATGAAATTGCTTATATGTTCTTTTGTAAACTTTTTTATTGTAAAAAAATTACTTAATCTGAAAAAACTATAATTTAAAATCAAAAGTGTTTTGAAATGTGATAAGTGGAGTGTTTGTTTGAAAACAAAAATCACAGTTGTGTTATTATTATCATTACTATTGTAACTATAATTGAAATTGAATTGTCTAATCTTTTATTATTGAATTGTGTGAAAAAGAAAATAGACCAGATAAAAATTAAAGTTTATTCCCCAAAATAATTCACCATTCTTGACTTTTAGGACATCACACCTATCCATAAAAAAATTTTGGAAATGGTCAATGTTGATAGTGAGGATTCTTACCCTTCCTAAATAATTTTCTAGATAACATGCAAATTTCAAAGAAAAAAATTAATTCAAGCACTTTAATATATAACAGTAACGAATAACAATTAATCTTAGATTTTATAGTTAACTTAACATTCTATAATTAATTGCCACAAATGCAAGAGTTCATTTAATACATACCTAAATAAATGAATGAATTCTGATCAATAAAATTATTTTAGTATAATTAATTTTTTTTCTTTGCAAGATGTAATACAAAAACGTCACTTTTGCTTATGCTAGATATTAATATCAATTAATCTTAATCATTGAGTTTTGTTTTTTTTTTGTGTGGTACAATCAGAGTAGCATAGTAGAAGAGTAGGGAAGAGAGGATGGAATAGACAAATACAATTGGACATTTAATGATCACAATGTGTAATTATACTTATATTATTAATCTTAGCAGTGATATAGTCACCGAACTGAATGAAATGCTCTATTGTCCCCACTGAACAAAGTAAATCTATAAGAGGAGAAGGAAGTACAAAAATTCAACCACGTTCATTCTATCTCATTCACACACTCACATTTAACTTAGTTTAATTTCAACTAAACTTTTCAACTTACAAGTAGACAAACTTTCGTTTCTTTGATTTGACAATGACAGAGTCCACAAAATATGTATGCCTGCATACCACATTAAATGCATTTAATTAAGGACACAAAACTGCTAAAATGGCTCCAAATTTTCCCCAATTTCCCTCTCTTAATTTCTTGATCATATGTCCAGTAATCAATCGTTTCATTGTCATTTACACCTTCAAGGAAAGAACTTCATTTTTCATCATTCTTTTACCGATGATTTTGCTACTCTATGATTTATGCTATTGATCACCCAAGCTCTTTCTCTCATAGGCTTAAGCTGATCAACTTGTTTTCTATATGAGACACTGACAATCTTCATTTAGTATATCTTAAATGCTTTAGTTAGAGATTATGTTACTATAGTCATCTTCTCATCAACTTTGCATTGACATAGTAATGAATAATATCTTATACAAAACGATATTTATTTGTATATTACTATCGAAATCAATAATGCATCATCTTGCACATTCATTTATTATTATCTACCAAAATTAATAGTAGTATATATCTCATATGTTTACTTACAACTACCTTATGTCCTTAGAAATCTTATATATTGTTTTTGTTTAATCACTGTCCATTTACCATGTTTTCAATCTGTGGCTGACATCAGGTATATGGTCAACCCTTTAGCATTGATTAAGGTATTTCAAGAATGTTTAAGAGAATTAGAAAGAGTCGAAGGCAATACTTGTCGCACCCAGAAAAATGTGACGGAAGGAAAAAAGAGAACAAATCGAGTTTTCGAGTGAAAACCAACTTGTGAGGAGTTGCCACCAAAATTTTAAGGAAAAATCTTGGGAAACCGAATTAAAAAGGAAAGGATGATCTGCGTAATCAAAGTTAGATTCGGGAGTCGATTGTGTGTGGGGAAGGTGTTAGGCACCCCACAACACTCGTTCCAAGGAACGGTTACCTTACGTTGATTGTGTAAATTAATATGGCTTAAAAATGTATTTTGGTTTTCTTTTATCGTTCACATGCGAGAAAAAAGATAGAGAAAAAGAAAATTAAGAAAATTTGGAAAACAAAATAAAGAAAATAAATTAAATTAAAATTAAAAATATTCAAGCAAAATGAGAAAAAAGATTTGAGAAAACAAATTGGGAAACATTTATTAAATTAAGGGAAAAAACACCAAATAAATCAGAAAATATTTATTTTTTACAAAGGTGGACTTGACCCAGGATCAAAGCCTGGGGCCTACGTACCCTGCGATGGGGATCAAAGTCCACGTAGTTCGGGATAGAAATGCGTGTCAGTTTGTTGATATTTTTTATTATAAAATTTTTGTAATAAGAGAAAGCTATTGAGAATAATTTAATTTTTTGCAAACAAAAAAATTTTCTAAGATTGAGTTGGTGTGTTTTAATTTGCAAAAGACAATTTAATTCCCCTTATTTACTCTTATTTTATTTTGTTTGAAAAGATTTTTTTTTGTTTTTCTTTGATTTTTTGAAAATTCTTTTATTTGATTTTTTTTTTTACTTTTGAAAAACCATCACATATATGTTTTATTATTTTTTATATTATTATTATATTATTTTTTTGTATTTTGAAAATTTTACCTTTTCTCGTTAAGGAAAACAACCGATCTACTTATTACAAACTCGCAGTTATGCCTAGTAGGTCAGTTCCTTGAGTACCTGCGAAAGTCCTAAACTTTGCGGTATAAAGGTTTTATTTTAAAATGCAGTATAATAATCTTATTAGATATTTTAAAATGAGACTTAAGAAACTTCTCATTATTTTTATTGTAATTGTTATTTTTGAAATGGAGTTATTTTCTTTAGAGAGAATTATTTAATCGATATATCTACGTGGATACGCAATCTCACGTGATAACTCTGCAAACCAGAATACCTGCGTGGGTTCCAAAACCTCACGTGGTGTAATTATATAGGCAATTATTTATTTATTCGTGTATGAGTTTTTTTTTTCAAACACACAAAAATGTCATATATTGCAGCTCTAATACAAGATAGACTACTAGAATTATCTAGGATAAATATCAATTAAAGCGTAATAAAAATACCAAAAAAAATTATAATAATAATGATAAAGTGTAATAAAAATTAAATGGGGCATAATAACATCTTTTATGACAATAATCGACATATTAGAAAAGAAGGAAGACTTAGGCAAGCAAATGTTTCTAGAGTTGAGGATGCATTTAGAATGAACCTGTAGTCTTCAAGAAATTTGTTGATGAGAAGAAGGAGAGAACAATGTTGAGCTAGTGAAGACAACCATGATCCTCCTTCTGCTCTTGGTGCCTTTGTGAATCTTTCTCATGCAAGGCAACTTCTCAGACTTCCTCTACAAGGGTTCGTAGGTAATATACTTGGAGCAGTACTCGTCATGGTCAAGGCAGTAGCATTAACTCCGGTCACAAACAGGAGGAGCGTCTACATGGGGGCTCGCAGATGTATCTGATTTCACAAACTGACAGTAACTTCATGAAAATTGCTTCCAATGTGGGGAGGCATGTCGCACCCGGAAAAATGCAACGGAAGGAAAAAAGAGAACAAATCTTGTTTTCGAATGAAAACCGACTTGTGAGAAGTCGCCACCAAAATTTTGAGGAAAATCTTGGGAAACCTATTAAAGAGGAAAGGATAGTCTGCGTAACTAGAGTTGGATCCTGGAGTCGATTGTGTGTGGAGAAGGTGTTAGGCACCCCACAACACCCGTTCCTAAGAACGGTTACCTCACATTGATTGTGTAAATTAATATGGCTTAAAAATATATTTTAGTTTTCCTTTTATAAATCACATGCGAGAAAATGGGTAGAGAAAAAAGAAATTAAGAAAGTTTGGAAAACAAAATAAAGAAAATAAATTAAATTAAAGTTAAGGATATTTAAGTAAAATGAGGAAAATGAATTGAGAAAATAAATTGGGAAAATATTTATTAAATCAAGAAAAAAAATATCAAATAAATTAGGAAATATTTATTTATTTACAAAGACGGACTTGACCCAGGATCAGAGCCTGGGGCCTACGTACCCTGCGATAGGGATCAAAGCCCACGTAGTTCGGGACTAGAAATGCGTGGCTGTTGGTTGATATATTTTTTATTTTTAATTTTGTAATAAGAGAAAGTTAATGGAAAATAATTTAACTTTTGCAAATAAAATAATTTTCTGAGATTGAGTTGGTGTGTTTTAATTTGTAAAAGACAATTTAATTCCGCCTACTTACTCTTATTTTCTTTTGTTTTGAAAACATTTCTTTTATCTTTTGGATTTTTGAAAAATACTTTTGTTTGATTTTTTACTTTTAAAATAACATATTTTTGTACTTTCGAAAATTTTCTTTTGAAAATAAAACAGATCCATCTATTGCAGACTCGCAGTTATGCCCGATAGATCGATTCCTTAATTACCTGCAGAAGTCCTAAACCTCGCGGTATAAAGGTTTTATTATAATTTCAAGCAACATTTTAGATAATTCCACCGCTCTCTTATTTTTACGTGATGATTTTATTGTTTTAAATAAATTGGAAAAACTTGTTATGGCATCATAATCTATTTATCTATTTTTTTTTTACGAAATGTAGTTATTTTCTTACAAGAAAATTATTTAACTGGGATATCTACGTGGATTCGCAACCTCACGCGATAACTCAGTAAATCTAAACACCTACGCGGGTTCCAAACACTCACATGGCATAGTTACCAAAGTAAACATTTGAAAAATTATAATCAAGAGGGTAACCGGATAAGGGGTAATTAGAGTACTTAAATTTGCTCTGCAAACAATTAAGCGTGTAATGGACAGTGAAGTTGCAAACTTAGCCACAAGTCAACCAGGATGGAACAACCCACATACATGATTCATGTTCGGGCCAAAAATCTGTGATGTTAGGACCATAAGGGAATGGCACCAAATATTCCTTCCCAAATCCATAAGAGAACAAACTAAGGTACCGAACAAGTTAAAGTGTTAGAGCAAATTCCAAGCTCAGAGAGATCAAGTCAGAAACATCAAAGCAACGTCCCAATCCCAGAGGCCCAAAACGAGTCAAATTATTAAAACAAATTCCCAATCCCAGAGGCCTAAAAACGAGTCACAACATTAATACCCTTTCCTTAGCTCAGGCCCTTTTCTAACGGCACAAAATTCACAATCAGCATGAACAGAAAGGGTCCTGCGAAGCTTAATTTTCCATCCCCACCTAATGCTTTAACGATGAACATCTAATAAACCCAGAATCACTAAGAGATGGCAAAACGCGACGCCTTAACAGGGAATCAAGCAATGTCAACAAAACTGACCTCCAGTAAACATGCTCAAACATCACAATTATTCGAGCCAAAGACATATAAGGTATTCAGAACAAATGTGAACGGCCAAGATCCCAGATCCAACAACACAGCCAACCGGATTGGGGCATCTAAGAAAAGAATGTTGATCAGTAAGGGAAGCACAATTAGGACACGAATTACCGAATCCAGAGTCTCTGCCCTCCGTGAATATCTACGGCACTTCGTCTCCGATTTGGCCTTCGGTCTTTAATTCCTCTCTGTGCTCTTTCTCCGGTACGGACCACGCTCAAGCTCTCGGTTCATCGCTGGGGTTCCATCTGATTTTCTCCCCCCCCATGACCTCTTCCGTCTCTTGTGCTTCCGAGGCTTCGAGGTGACTCTGCTCAAGCTCGGGGCTGCCTTCCCCGAGCTCCCTCTAAGCTTCTTTCGTAGCCCCCCACCGTGGTTCCCTTTCTCGGTCCAGACTCCAGTCCTCTCCTCTGTTTTTCCGAGCTCTCCTCCCTTTTCCTCGGCTCTCGGTTTCTCTTCCCTTTTCAGCCCCTGTTTTTCCCGAGCTCCCCCCTGCTTTTCGGTTCTCGCGGCTCCTCCCCTTCCTCCATTTTCTTCTTCTCCTTTTTCCTTTTCACAGCCTACTGCTCCCTCTGTTTCCCTCTCTCCCTCCTTTCGGTCTCCCTCTCCTTCCTTTTCACCTGCACGCCGCTCCCTCTGTTTTGCTTTTCGTGCACGTCTCTCCATCTTCACTCGTGCTCCGTGGCCAGCTTTTTCAGTCCCCGGCCTCTGGTCCAGCTTCCCTCCTCTGTTCACGCGTGCCTCCTGCTTTTCTTTTCTTTCGGTTCACGCCTCCTCCCCTCAGTCTCCTCTGCCCTAGCTGCTTTGGGCATGGCCCTTTGGGGTCCAAGTCCACGAGCCCTCAATTGGGCTCGTGGCATCTTGGGCCCAAAGGCCCCTCTCCCTTTTATTTTTTGATTTTAGATTTTCTTTTTTGTGTTTTTTATTTTTTTATTTTTATTTTTAGTTCATTTTTTCATTTTTTCTTTTTTTATTTTATTAATTAGTACTTTTTCCAAATTTTTTTTAATTTTTTTATTGTATATATATATTTTTTAGAAAACTTGCATCAATTTTAAATTAAACATGTTTTCTTTTTCTTGTATAAAGGCCGGACAAAATTGGGTGTTCACAAGGCAAGCTGATGCTCCCATTACTCGATTGAAGCTCCTCCTACGTTTTGACTACCACCTGCTTTCCAGCTCCGCCTGCGTCTTCGGTGATTCCTCTCTGTTCCTCACCACGGTCTCGCAGCTCCCTCTGTTTTTGCTCCTTCGTGCTCGGCTCTACCCCCTCTTGTCTCACCATCATGACCGAGCTCCCCCCTCTGTTCACTCCGTCTCTTTTTTTTTCGAGCTCCCTACGCTTACTTTTTCATGCCTCTGGTTCCCTTCCGCTTTCTCTCGCAGCTCCTCCACCTGGTTTCTCGGTGATTCCTCCTCTGTTTTTACGCTCTTCCGGCTCTCTGTTCTCTTCATCTTCTTTTCAGTCCTGCCGTCTCCTTCACGCGTGCTTCCTCTTCAGCCTGCCTCCTTCTTGTCTTACCATCGTGACCGAGCTCCCCCCTCTGTTCACTCGCCCCCCCAAGTATGGACTCCCTCCAGCCTTTTCTAGATCCGCCCACGACCCCCTCTGTTTTTCTTCTTTCGTGCACGCCTCCTCCTGGCCTCACGCGTGCTCCACCTGCTTTCTCTTTTCTTTCCCTGCTTTTCTCCTCTGACTCTCGCGTGCTTCTGGCTCTTTCCATCTTTACTTTTTCAGTTTCAATCCTGCGACTCTCTCGGTTTTTCCTTTTTCTTTGTGTTCCCTCGGTTTGCTTTTCTTTTCAATCTGCTCGTGCTCCCTCTATTCCTGACCCCCTTTTCTTTTTCAGTCTTGCTTTTTTGTTTAGGGCTGCTTGGCCCGAGTTCACAAGCCCCTAATTGGGCTTGTGACATCTTGGGAGCCCAAAATAATTTTTTTTTGTTTTAGTTTTTCTATTTTTGTTTTATTTTTTTTCCTTTCTTCTTTTCTTTTTTTTTGTTTTATTATTATTTTTTCTTTTATTTTATTTTATTTTATTATTTTTTGCAAAATGTCCGGACAAAATGGGGTGTTCACAATACTCATTGGATAATTTCCTTTAAGAAACCAATTCTCTTAGTGATAGTAGCCTTAAATTCTTATGTTCAGACTATAATTAAATGAGCACTGCATAATGCTTATTGATAATTATGTTTTGCCTTGTATAGTTACTGGCCAACCCCATTTGGCAACAAGTCCTTCATATAGTGATGCAATATATACATAAACTTCTACCTCTGCATCCTAAACACAACAGACTTATAGCAAATTTATGTAGTCACATCAAACTCTTAGAGACATCACAAATGTTGGCATGAATTTAATGTCGAGGTTTAATGGAACTGATGAAATAGGTTAGGTCTCCAAGTTCCTTTTAGTAGCAATATTTTTTTCCATACATTCCCTTTTACTACTTATGTACAATTTCTGAATTTATACATTCACCTCCTTTTTTATGTACACTTCTCAATGTTTGCAAAAGATTTGTAATAACCCATACCAAAATATGCTCCTCCAGATGCAGGTATGCAAAATTTGACAAATGTTATAATCAACAAAGTGAACTGAAATCTGAAAATAAATAAAACAACTAATATCGACTATCTCATTTACCTCTTTAAAGAAACAATTTATTGATGCTTAACAGAAATTAATAGTGTCATGGATGAAAATAATGGAGTTCATGAAGATAATTCTGATGAAGAACCAAGCCTCAATATCAATATTGATTCAGGTACATTTGTACACAGACATTTATAACAATTATGTCAATTGAAATCAAATAGTATTGATACCCAAACATTAAAAAAATTGTTAAGCAATTTATTTGGATAAAAGTGATCCTATTTATACATGTAGATTTTGTGTTGCTCGATACAATGAGAAAATTAAGAAAGCTCCCAAAAGTGCAAGTCTTTCCTTTTACCTTTGCTGTGGTAATGGTAAAGTTCAACTACCACCAATCTTGGATCCACCACCTTACTTGCACAATTTATTCCTGAACAAAAACACATTTGACTCTAAAAAGGTTTTTTGGTAACATTAGAAATTATAATAATATGTTTTTATTCACTTTTATGGGTGGGCATATTAACTATTCCATAAACTCAGGGCAAGGTCCATATAATTTTGTTTTGTTGAGACAAAATTATCACAAGATTGGGAGTCTTCTACCTCCTAAAGGGGAAAAGCCTATATATTCCCAGTTATATATATATGATACAGAAAATGAAATATGAAACAAAATTTCAGTTGTAAGGTATTGACTTTTACATGCTCACTATCAAAAGAATCAATTGTTATTGACAACAATTTTTTTTTTATTACATATGTTCTCAGAGCAATTATTTGACATTGTCTTTCTTGCAGCCAACATATAAATGTAGACTGTAGTGAGGCAGACATTGCATGGAGAATCATAGATGAATTAAATGCAGTAAACATATATGTAAAGGAGTATAGACTAGCATCTACCATGCTTCAAACAAATGATCATGTGGACATGAAACAATGCCTTCTATGCAAAAGAGAAAGAGATGGACGCATTTACAACTTGCCTTCATCCTTTGAAGTAGCATCACTAGTAGTTGGAGATCTTGACATGTCTTACACTCCTAAGGACATCATTGTTGAAAAGAGAACAATCCAATTAAAAAGAATCGGTGAAACACATGCAGCCTACCTACTTTTGCAGTATCCTCTACTTTTCCCTTTTGGTGAAGATGGTTATAGAGATGACATCCCACATAGAGGTATCGGGACACACCAACGTAATGTGAGATCAAAAGTCACTATTAGGGAATATCTATCATACAAACTCATGTCAAGATCTATTGAACTTTCAATAATTTTGCAAGCAAAGAGATTGAAACAACAATTTATTGTTGATGGTTATACAATGATGGAGTCACAGAGACTTCATTTCATTAGATCTCATCAAAAAGAGTTAAGAGTTGACATGTACCAAGGAATTTTTGAAGCTATGGTTAAAGGGACATGATTGCTTTATCTATTGGCAAAAGCGTGATTTTACCTTCTTCATTTACAGGAGGTGCGGGATATTTGATTCAAAATTATTAGGATGCAATGGCAATTTGTAGGTGGGAAGAATTTCCTGATCTTTTTATCACTTTCACTGGCAATCGAAATTGGCCTGAGATTAAAAGGTATTGTGAAGAAGACTTATTATAGTCCCTTGATGCTTTGGAAACTAATTCTAGAGTATTCAAGATGAAACTTCAAATGTTGCTTGTTGTAATTAAACAAAGGAAAATATTCAAAAAAGTTCATGCACGTAAGTTTTTAATTTACTTTGATTTCCTTCACTATAGTCATAATCAATTATTTTCTGCATAACAAAACTAACATATATTTACCATTTGCATGAATTTTATCCTTTACAATTATTTCCTTGCAGAGGTTCATACAAAAGAGTTTCAAAAAAAGAGGACTACCTCATGCTCACATTCTCTTCTTTCTTATTGAATCTGACAAGATCAAAACTCCTGACCAAGTGGACAAATTCATCAAAGCTTAAATTCACAACAAGAACAAATGCCCTCTACTATATCAGCTAGTGTAGGATTATATGATTCATGGCCCCTATGAAAATTTAAATCCAAAATCTCCTTGCATGAAGGACAAGAAGTGCAGTAAATACTTTCCTAAAAAATTCCACACGCATACAATAGTAGATGAGGAAGGTTATCCAACAAACCAAAGGTGGCAAAATGGAAAATGGATTGAAAAAAATGGAGTACAGTAAGACAATAGATATGTTGTGCCTTATAATCCTTACTTGTTGTTTTTGTTTCAAGCTCACATTAATGTTGAAAAGACAAATCAATCTCAAGCCATAAAGTGTTTATTCAAATATGTTAGTAAAGGGAATAATTGTGTCATTGCACATTATATCAAAACCGAGAAGATAGCGATGACAACAATGCCATAGATGAAATAAGCAATATTATGACTGTCGTTACATTTCTCCTTGTGAAACAACATGGAGAATCTTTGGCTTTGGCACACATCATAGATATCTACCTGTTGAAAGATTGAGTTTCCACTTGCCAGGATAACAATCTCTACTTTACAAACCTATAGATGATCTGCGTGCACTACTACAGGATAAAATAGTCAAGCAATCAATGTTCTTGTTTTGGATGCAATGCAACAAGGAAGACTCTATAGCAAGACAACTTACTTATATAGAATTCCCTCAGTTCTTTGTCTATGATCACAAGATGGAAGAATGGAAACCTAGGAAAAAATATTCTCTATTGGTAGATTACATTATGTCTCACCATCAGCTAGTGAACTTTACTATTTGAGAATTTTGCTGAACAAGGTGAAGGGACCACAATCCTTTGAAAACATTAGGACAATAAACAACTTTATTCATCTGACCTTTAGAGCGGCATACTATTCATTAGGATTACTTGATGATGACCAAGAGTATATTAATGCAATCACAGAAGCATCAGTATGGGCATCTAAATACTATCTTTGTAAACTTTTTGCTTCTATGTTACTATCTAACTGTTTGAGCAAACCAGATTATCTCTAGAAGAAAACACCTATACTTATTTCTGAAGATTTGCTTTACATTTCTCATACTAATCTTAACTACTCAGGTAAATCAACTTACCATAAGCAATGTATCCTTCCTTTCCTTTGTCTATCTTTGCACTCACAAACTACTATCTTAATACTCAGATGTCCAAATTAGAACTGGATAGAGATGTGCTGTTGTGCTCTTGGACATTCAGAAATTATTACACAAAAATGGGAAGGCATTACAACAATATTTGTCAGTCATTACTGACATACAAATGAATCTTGTTGATTTTTCTAACTATCTTATCTTAGATGAATTGAATGTTGATAGAATTGCTTTGCAGTCACAATCTGATCAGTTAATATCATCCTTGTCATATGAACAGAAGTTAATTTTTGATACAGTCATAAGTTACACAAAGGAGCATGCACTCAAGTTCTCCTTTATTTATGGGCATGGAGGAACAGGAAAAACCTTCTTGTAGAATGCACTCTTATCCATACTATGTGCAAAAGGGAATATAGTGATTAATGTTGCATCCAATGGAATTACAACAACACTTCTCCTTGGAGATAGAACTGCACACTCAGGATTTGCTATACCAATTCAAATCCATAAGGATTCAATTTGTAACATCAAGCAAAGTTTAGACTTAGCTGAATTGCTTAGGAAAACAAAGCTTATCATTTGGGATGAAGCTTCCATGGCTAGAAAACATGCAATTGGGGCATTTGATCGATCAATGAGGGACATTATGAGATTAGAAATCCTTAATAGCTACCAACTTCCCTTTGATGGTAAATGTGTTGTAATGGGTGGGGGTTTTGAGCAAATACTTCTTGTTATCCTGAAAGCTACAACAGCTAACACTGTCCACAACACATTTAGTTTATCATATCTATGGGATCATTGCCAAGTTTTCCAACTCACCATTAACATGAGGTTATAGTCATCCCCATCAGCAACTGATCAAAATGAACTGAAGCAATTTTCTAAGGGGCTACTTGATCTTGGAAGTAATAAAATTGGGATGCTGAAGATGGGATTAATGAGATTCAACTCCCTCACCAACTACTGATCACCAAATTTACAAATCCAATACAATCTTAATCTCAGTTGTATGTCCTGACCTTTTCCATAACATGTCAAATTCAGTTCATTTCATTGATAGGGCAATACTAGCACCAAATATTGAGACAGGTAGTCAACTAAATGTTTTTGTTTGTTCATCACTACCAAGTGAAAACATTGACTATTTTAGCTATGATTCAATTTGCAATGCAAACTATGAATGCACTTTATTTAAGGACTTATATCCAACAGGGTTCTTGAATTCAATCAATTGCTCTGGCATGCCACCTCATAAGTTGACACTTAAAGTCAGTGCACCAATCATGCGAATCATGCTTCTATGCAATATTGACCAATCATCTGGACTTTGTAATGGCACACGCCTAAAAGTAGACAAACTTGCAAACCATGTTATTTAAGCTATATCATTGAATGGATCCCATCCCAATCAAAAAGTATGAATCCATAGGATGGATATGAATCTATCTAAGTCAAGATGGCCATTCAAGATGCAAAGGAGACAATTCCCTATTACTCTCTCATTTGCAAAAACAATCAATAAAAGCCAAGGCAATCACTTCAACATTTTGGCATCTATTTACCAAAACCAGAATTTACTCATGGACAACTTTATATAGCTTTGTCTAGAACAAGAAACATGGCTGGATTGAAGATTTTGATACATGACTTTGACAACAATCCCTTGGATCAGACAATCAATGTTGTGTACCCAAAAGTCTTCTAGAATTTTATGATATGAAATAGATGATGGTTAGCATCATATACTTTTAGTCAATATCTTACCTTTGCATATCTATCAATGCCATTTATATCAATGCAACTTGTTATATCATATATCATTTCTGTGACAAGTTGCACAAGTTAGAAACCAAATCCAGTTATAGAGGCTGATCTTCTTCATGCTAATTTATAATTACTACTAGCTTATTTTGGCAAAACCATATTGCATCATCCACGTATAGATAAAAATGTTTCTACCAGAATATTTTGCTCTAAACCATATTTTGGAAAAAGCACACTGCATTGCCATCGTAGCATCCAATAGCTTCAATGTAAACGTGTGGCTTTTGTAATATTTTGTTCTATCTACTTCCTATAAGTTCTTATACTACTAATGCTTACATATTAGTGGCATTTCTAATTGAATTAGAGAAATCTTACAAATCCTGCACACATGCTTTAATACACTAGGTATTGCATACTATAAAAAATTGGCAAGTATTCCAAGTAAAAATATTTTAGCTTTGGATATTTATCAATGCCATTTATCTCATTGCAACTTTTTATATCATATATAATTTCTGTAACAAGTTGCACAGGTTAGAAGGCAAATCCAGTTAGAGACGCCCATCTTCTTCCTGCTAAGTTATTTACTACCACCATATTTTGGAAAACCAAATTGCATTATTATCTACATAAAGGTAAAAGTGTTATTACTAGAATATTTTGCTTTGAAGCTTATTTTGGAAAACCGTATTGCATTATCATCGTAGCATACAGTAGCTTCAATGTAAAGAAGTGGCTTTTGTAATATATTGGGCATCACATACTATAAAAAATTGGAAAAAACAAGAATTCACACAGGAGGATTAGTACTTTTTGTCTTGTTACTTCTATTGCCTATTGCCTATTGCCTATTGCCTATTGCCCCACGTACACGTGATAATTTAATTTATCACCATATTTATATATTTCATGCTTATAACAAAGTTAAATTTCTTCTTCTTTTTTCTTTAATTTTTATTTGGCGTATTAAAATCTTAATTGTTATAGTGTAAAAAGTTAATTACACATTAATATCTAAACTTAACGACTGAAATTTTCTTTTTTTAAATTGATGATATTGCCATTGAGTTTGATTTTTTTTTTCTTCTAACAATGCCATCAAGTTTGAAGATCTTATTTTTTTTTTCTTTAAATTAAATCTTCTTATGATCTCTTCGTACTGAAAGTTGCAATATATCAAGATTCAAAAATGACATTTAAATGACACTGACCAAAAAAACAAAAAAGAAAATGACATTTAAATGGTGAGTCATTATAATCATACCTCCATATGCAACATATTTTGCAAGTTGTGGTTTTTATATAATATTATCTTAGTAAACATGTCTAAGCGTATTATAATCTACCAAATATACAATGTCTTGAGGTATTATTAGTGACTCATCATTAAAATTTGAAAACAAATATCATCCTATATATATATTTATTTCATTTTATTTTCATTTCAATTTTTATTTTTTTTTAACAATCTTTTCAACATATCAAATGTATAATGCAAAAGGACTGCTGGGTCCAAACTTTCTCTTAATTGAAAATATATCTACTTTATCTTAATGAGAGTAATTATATAAGAAAATTATTATTCACAAGTCACCAAGGTATGAGTAAGATTTCTGTGTCATTCTTACCAATCATTCATCCTTTCGAACTGACAGACATTACAAGTACAAAGGAATTTCTAGGTTCCCTTTATACTCATCTATTTCTGTCCAAGTCCAGGTGAATACAGACATACCATAACGAGTCTCTCCCCCACTATGAGCTCTGATGCTAATCCTAACACCGAAATCACTAATAGTATAGCATTTCCCTTCCTCCACCATGTCATACAGATGTTGAGCCAAAACACTGTAGGTGACGGTGGCCTCAATCTTGATGCCCTACATGAACGAGTTCATCAATTCCACACAATCAATCAATTATAACTACAAAATGAATACAGCGCAAAATCAGCAGAAGTAATTTCGCCAACCTGTTCGTCATTGAAATTAAACCATGTTACAGGACACTATCTTATTCGCCCCTTCAGCTGACCTTCTGCAATACTTGTGGAACAAACGCACACAGAATTTCCATACTTTCTCCTCACAATAAAGCTCTGATATTAAGCTGTAATCTCTGTTCGCCATTACATGCCAAATGCAAAATTCACATTGGACAACCTAAATGCTTGAATTATAAATAGAAAACCCTGTCCTAACCACCACTAATAACCATTAATATAACCTTTAATGTATCTATCCACTTCAATTAATGCATCGTCGTCATTGCTTTTCTCTGCTCACATACCTCTTCTAACTCACCCCTCCTAATTTAATAATTGGTCAGGAAGTACACCTAAACAAGCAACTTATTGCACTATCAGTTTGTTAAGCTTCAATGAATGCAGTTCAATTCATTCCATCAACTAAAACCATAAAACAATAACTTCAACCTAAACAAACAAATTCTTGCACTATCAGTTTGTGGATCAATTTTCAGTCCAAATTATAGACTAACATATATTGGACTATAATAAACTTAACTTCCTCACCAATGCCTATCTTTAGAAAAAGTATTTCCACGCGTAGTGTAGCGGGGCAAAATATAGTTTTACCCAACATGAAATTGTAAAATTAAGTTTTTTTTTTTAAAGAAACAATAATGTATGGGGCACATTATGGGCAAGCACTTTTTTGCATGGGACCAATTAGAATTTTTTTGGTACCTATTGGAATTTGATCTAATGTAATATGCTCTTAGATATGGAGATAAATCATTATTATTTTTTATTATATATAATTAAAATCAAATTTCCGAATTCCAGTAAACTAATTGTGCATATAATGATGATTTTGTTGAGTTACATGTAATTAATTTCCTGACAATATTTTGCCAAAAAAATATTTCCTGACGGTATTGACTCCTACATTTAATTAAAATATATTGCAACCAAGAAAAAAAGTCCTTATGTGGCATTTTTTTTTAATATGACAATATTGTGTAAAGGACAAAACTTCCTAGATACATCTTGTTAACTAATGAGATGGGAAAAATAATCTATATGGCAGGGCCTGTGGCTTGCCCTTGGCAAGTAAAGCCTCAGATCCCTTAAAACTTAACTTTATACCCCCTCCCTTCTTCTATATTCCAATTCCATTAATAAATTGTTATATTTTATTCATTCATTGCTGATTCATCAAAATAAAAAATGTAGGAAATTTTTCTAATAGCCACATAAAAGGAAATTATAAGCAAAATGATACTCACTACTAGAAAAATGGCATTTATTTATCCCTCGTTAAATTGAAAATAGCGAGAGATTTTATCCCTCGCTAATTTCGTCGCTAATTTTAGCGAGGAAAAAGTTGATTCCCTCGCTAAATTAGCGAGGGATTTAATCCCTCTCTAAATTTAGCGAGAAACTCATTCCTCGCTAAATTATAAAAAATTCAAAATTGTCATGTCACCACCAAGACCACGCCACGTCACATTATTGCCATGTCACCCGCCACCCTTACCACATCACCGCCATGCTACCGCATCACATCACCACGATTGCGACACGTCACTGCCATGTCATATAATGATTTCAAATATGCATATACTTAGGTTCGAACCCATGACCTCATGCTCTTAGTGCCTTTATATTCAGACTTTTACCAGTTGAACTGTAATGTATTTGCAGTCTTTATATGAAATATTAAATATATATTATTTATTTACACACTAATATACACATATATTTATAAATTAATATATTGTTAAAAAATAAAAATATATTGTAATTTTAGTTATTAATATCATAAAATATTTTATATTTTGAATTTGGTAATAAATGAATTTTCATTTTCATTTTTTGCCAACAAGTTATAAAAATTAATCTCACTATTTTTATTAATTTAAAATAATCAATTGATAAAAATAATTTTATAACATAATTATTAAAAAAAATTTAATTCATTAAAATTAAATTTTTAATAAAATAATTTTAATATATTAAAATTAATTTTAAAAAATTTAGCGAGGGACAAATCCCTCGCTAAATTCCTCGCTATTCATAATAATTTAGCGAGGAATAAAAAATTCCTCGCTAATATAGCGAGGGAAAGGATATTCCTCGCTAATTCCCTCGCTAAATTTATTTCGTCGCTAATTTCTCATTCTTTTTGATTATTTAGCGAGGGATGAGTGATCCCTCGCTAAATTGCATTTTTCTAGTAGTGACTCTAATACCAAATCACGTGTTTTAAAAAACATCAACTATATTACAAAATAGATTGAATGGATTAAGTGCACCTAAAATGTTAGAATTACTTGATTATAAAATTTTAATAAATGATATTGCAGCTTGGAAAGCTAGAAGAACGATGTGAAAATACTGAGAGTTATATTATGCCCCTCCAATAATTTTTGCCTAAGGCCCCAAAATTATTAGACACGGTCATGCTATATGGCATGAAATAATTAAATGATTTGATCTAATGGTTATAAGAAAATTGTGCTAAGTTTTCTCCTTATGTAGATTCATTTTTACTTAAAGGATTCAAATCTATTTATTAGTGTTTATTTTTTAATGGATTTTAAAAACGGAAAAAAGTGCATTTTTAATCCTTTAATTTTACACTAAGTTTTATTTTGGCTTCTTGATTTCTTTTTTTTAAACCTCTAACTGTCAAAATAAAATCAAAAGTTTTCTATCACTAATACTATTAATCATGTTAGCAGAAAATGTTTTTAAATGATAACAAAACATTTTTAAATACTTACATATTTATCTAACTCATTTTTTTACGATAAAAAAATTCTTAAAATTAAGATTTTGTTTAGAAGTTGAAGATTTGTAATTATTTATTTTTAGTTTTTTAATTTAATTTAAAAATATTTTAAACCTAAGATTAATGTATACATAATGTTAATAATAATTTGACAAGAGAAATTGACATATGTCAATATTAAGTAATGTTTTGTTATCATGTGAGAATGTTTTGTTAAAATTTAGGGTTAACATAGTTAATAGTGCCAGAAATATGAAAATTTTTTATTATATTTTAAAAATTAAAGGATTAAAAAGAAATAAAATAAAATTAGGGGATGATTAAAATGAAATCCAATACAAAATTAAGAGATTAAAAGTGTGTTTTTGTCTTTTAAAAATTGTATGACACCCTCTACATAAAGACGTAAGATGAGCTGCATTATTCCTGATGAGTGAATTGTGTAATTTTGTATAAATTTTACTATATATATATACACACACACACACGTCATTTTTGGTGAAAAATATATGTATTGATTTGTATCGATTCAACCATGTTTAATCGTATTTCAATTTAGCTTCTAGGAGTGAAGCAAATTGGCTCGCCCACGTCATGGGTGGAGTGAATTAGGAGTGCCATGGTCTCAATCGTCGTTAACTTTTAATAAGTTAAATTAAATTAATGAGTCAACAAAGACAATGTTTTTTTTTATAAGGAAGACAATGTTTCCGTAACTCACGATCGTCATACATGGGACTTTGATTTGTTACCAACGTTATCCACCGACTGATTAAGAGAATGATAGTAGTATGATGATTTTGGATAAAGACCCCCTTACTGTATAATATGATATTAGCAAGCATATGCCGTTCAACTTTTTATATCGCCCTGGAATAAAGATTCTTTTACAAGACTTAATTGTATTGCCTTTTTAGCCCCTTTCCTCACGGCCACTTGAGGGGAAAAAACGAAACTCGATTTAAAAGGAATATTAATTTAAAATATCGTACATGATTATAGAAATGCCAGGGACGCAACAAAACTTCATACCAAAAATCATCTAGCGTCACAGAATATATATATATATATATATATAATTGACTTTTTTGGGAATAAATGGACGAATCTATTGATGAACTGAAAACACAAACCGGGGTCACAAGAGTCTAGACAACTATCCCATCATCCACAACCTTCATGCATGAAGGTGGGTTAAACATAGATTAAAAGTTCAGAATAACTATGACAAAAGTACTTCTAATAACAAGATAAGCAGCACGGTTTTCAACACCTTTCTATATGAAGGTATGGGAAGGTGTGAGTTGATCAAAGATACAAAAATTATACTCTCTTATCATCTACCATCTTTCTACATTAAGGTGGGGTTTGATGAAAAATACAAAAGTCAAAATTACTAACGGAAGTACTTCTAATCTTAATGTAAATAATGTATTTTGTCTGTGTTCCTTTTAATAATAATAATAATAATAATAATAGCTCTCAAAGATTGTTATATCTAAAAGAGTTATGATTTTCTATTTTTTGAGGTTTTCATAAAAAATAATATAATAATTATAAAAAAAGAAAAAATCAAAATCAAAATCAAAATCAAAAATCAAAAATTGAAAGTTGATATTAAAGTAATAATAAAATAAAAAAAAGAAAACAAATCAATCAATCTTAATGTGAAAATCAAAGAAAAAATAATAAAAGAAATCTTGATGATCTGGAGCATTAATTGAATTACATCCTTTTATCACTATATATAGAGGTTGGAGGAGAGGAGAAGGAAAAATAAAAAATAAAAGAAAGAATGAGAGATTGAGAATCAAGAAAGAACAGGACAGAGGGAAGGGACGAGAGAATTGAAAGGAAGAAAAGAAGAGATTGAGAGAAGCCAAAAAAAAAATGTTGGTGGGCATTAGGGAGAAAGTTGTTGGTATGGTTTAGTGATTTGTTTTTCTTTCTCCTGCAACTTTCTCTTTTCGATTTATGCATTGCTTTTGAATTTCATTCTCTCACATGAAAAATAACATCATAGGAAACATTGGGAAAGGGAGAAGGAAAAAGAGTGATAGATCCTTTTATATAGATTTATTAAATTTTTACTCCTCCTTTCTTTTCCTTTATATTTTTTTCATTGTGAGTCGTTTGAAATAGTCTCTCATGTCCCAGAATATCTTTAGTAGAGATAAAGGTGTATTATTGTATGCTTTTTATAGAACAATTATTCACCTTTTTTTATGTATCCACATCTTCAAATAAGTGATTTTATATTTGAAATCAACTTTGGTTAGTTGTAATATTCTTATTATTTATTTGTTTTATTTTTTATTATTTCTAGTTTTATTTTTGCATTGCATAATATAGTATAAATGGATCTCAACTTCAATGTTTTGAGAGGTCCGTTTCTGATACCAATGAACACCTTTCAATAGGTGGAGATGCACTTATGATTTACATACTTATTTTATCTTTATGTTATTTTACTTTTTTTTTCTTGAGCTTGTTTCTATGAATCTCAAAGCATGATATTTTAGTGAGGTTCTAGAAATAAATTATTCATACCCATGAATATCTCTATTGGAGATGAAAGGCATCTTTTGCAATGAATATATCCATCTCTATGTGACTTTGCATGGTTGTCTAGGCTCCAAAAAGCCAAAGTGTTTATAGCCACTTTAATGGTGGTCTTATTCATGTTCTACACACTAGCTAAATCAAAGGAACTATGTCCTTTGTGACAATAGAATGAATTTTTGGAAGGCTTTGTAAACTGACGTTGCTAGTATAAGACACCCATGAATTGCCCTATAAGTAGTGTCTTATTTCGACGCTAACTTTGGTTAAAGGTGGCATATTTATATGGCAACACCTTGATTGCATTTGTTTCTTTCCTTGATATTAATTTGTTTAATCTTGACTTAAAAGAGGTTGCCTTGTTTTGCCCCCACTTGAATGCCCCTGTACAATTAAGTTTCATACATTGATTGATTTCTCTACCATACAATTCCTTTGATGCCAAGGCTATGGCAGAAGATGTATTTATAATTTTTGAGGAGGTAACTTTTATATGCTTTATAGTGATTCAATAATGATTATGGTTGATGGCTGGTTTATATATATGTTTATTTTTCAATGATGGGATGATAATGCGATTAACAAAGCAAGTGATTTATTTCTACACTAGCACACAAAATCATATTTGGTAAATAAAATTGTCAATATTTTTCTCATTAAATATGTTTTTTTAAGATTTGTTTAATAGGATTTTTGAAACCTTTATGGGTATTTAGATTAATAGATTTACCGCACATTGCGATGTACCTTAGTTGGTATGCTAATTGATGTATCTATTTTATACTTTCAAAATACCTATATTTAATATCTATTTTTATCTCAAAATATTGTAATTTGATATTTTTTTACATGATTTTACATAATTTAGAGTATATTTATATCACAGAAATATTCATAGGGAGTTTTTAGCAAAGAATAGTAAAAAAGAAAGAGAAACACGTAAAATTATGAAGCCTTACAATCTCTACTTATTTTCTCACCTGTGGACGAGTAAGGAGGCGAGAAGAAATGAAGTTGCGAAATGAATCGGCACCAGCTAGGAGAAAATCGAATCGATATGGCGCCGGGTGGATTTGTTGGACAAGTTGGAAGACACGTTGGACACGGCACCAAATGGAAGAGATAATGGGGACACGGCACTTGCTTTGCTCGTACGCGCGACTGGCTTACCTTTTATGCGCTCATAATTTTTCATGGGCTTGTATGGACTTTGTATCTTTTTTTATATAAAATGACGCGAGGGAACAATAGAATTCATTGAGAAAAACACCCGGAGGCCAACGAATACAGTTCAAACGCATCTGATAGGAACTAAAAGTAATATATAAAGATAAAATAAGAAGATTTGAAGAATATTAAAGATAAATTTATTCTCTTTAACTATAACTCTATTTTCTTATTATATTCATTATGATTTGAGACTTCAGTTTTAATTTGATTTCTATTTCTATATGTGGTTAAATTTCCTAATCAGGGATAGGGATATAGCCTAATTAGGATTTACTGGATTTATTCTCTTTAGTTATGACTCTTTAAATTTATTCAAGTTATATTTAATTTATTTCTTTTATTATATTTATCTCTCTTATTTGTTCATGTGGATTTTATACTTTATTATCAAAGAGTCTAATTAATGGGTAACTTGATGGATTGAGAGGTGAAGAATGAATTTAAATTTAGAAAGATAAATATGGATAACTAATCTAGGGATAGAATTAGGAATTCGTGGTGATATATATTATGACTTTCAATGTTTGATTAGGAACTTTAATTGTACGAGAGCGAATTGAATTAATTAAATAATAACTAATTCCCTGAGAGGTAATTAAGATACTTTAGGAACAACGGTCACTAATTTTGCAGAGTTTAACTAAAGAATAGAATTTAGTTATCGTATAAGGTGAACCTTGATCCCTTGACACTTCTAATAACTGAATCAAAACTTAAACATCATTTTGTTTTCTATATCTTTTTTTTCAATTTGAGTTTCTCAATTTAATTGTTATTTGCCTTTTAGATTAAGATTTTGGACCCGTATAATTACTACTTCGATCTCTAAAATATTCCAAAAACTTTTTACTACTATGATCGATCATGTATACTTGCAGGATCCCGATCATTAATTAAATTATGTGCGCGTGTTTCTTTTCTTTTTTTTTAATTTATGTGTGTTTTTATTTTAAAAGATAAAGTAATAAAAGTTTCCTTAAAAACTTAAGTTTAAAGCTTTATATCTATCTTAAATAAAAGATTTTTTTAAAAATATAATAAATAATTCTCTTTTAAATAATAATTTCATAGTGTATTTTAAAGTCATCCGATGTGAGGTTTTGAGAACTTTTGTCGGTATATAAGTTGAATGGTTACAAAGTGAAATTTTGAAATTTTTGTTGGGTTACCAATAAAATAATAAATAAATTAATTTTCTTAAATAAACACAATTCATTTTCCACAAATAAAAATAAAAACCCAACTCACAACTATTTTGATAAAAAAATATAATTTTTCTTAAAAAATTATATATTTTAAATATAATTTTTCTCCCAAAAAATACCAACCAAATGACACAAATTTTTACTCCCAAGCTACATGAACTAAGTCAAGTTTGTTTTTGTAAATAAATTTATTTTTTTATTTAATTATTTTTTCTCTATGTATTTGATAAAGATAATTAAAATAAATTTAAGGTCACATTAATTATACATAATCAATTTAAGATAACCGTACTTATGAGTATGTGTTATGAGGTGTCTAACATCTTCCCTATAACTTAATCGACTCCCAAACCCATTTTATTTCATAGACCATTGTTTTTTTTTTAAAGGTTTTAGAAAAAATTCCTCTTTTAAAAATTTTGGTTGCTACTCTATTTTGTTTAGATTTTCTGTGTTGGAAAATTAAAAAAATCGAGTGCCACAAGTAATATAAACTACATGATTTCTACCACCTTCCTGCATGAAGGTGGGGGTCGATAAAAAATACGAAAATTAAAATTGAGGTCTCTTGTTGGGGATGATCAAAAGATATACAAATTAAAGTTGAGGTGTTGAATCCTATGATTACAATAAGATGTCCAGTTTTGTGAAATATTGCACTTGGAGTGCCATTTGCCCCAAAATAGCTTAAGCTAAAATGATAAGATTACCACAAGCATTTATACCTCTCATCTTTTCAATCATTTCAGATGCGGGACCTTTCAGTGAAAACTTCAATATTTTGCACGCAGCAAAGAATGAGACCCTGGTTGACAGATACTTGATTTCACAAGTAGCAATCCTGTTTTTTTTTTTAGAGTTGAAATAACCTTACAGTAAACTGTAAATTGAGATCAACATGCTAGCGATGGAACTAGGGGAGTGATTATCTTACGTGCCCCTAGCAATCTAAATCTGTTAATATTACAGTAAGATAATTGTGCTGATAGAGGGTGTGTTTGTTTCAACTTATTTTATTAAAAAAAGTTTTTTTTTTAAATTTGAAAAAGTATTTTTAAAATTTTTTAAAATGTTTATTTTAACTTTTAAAAATAATTAGAATATAAAAAAATCTGAATTCTGATTATTTTGGGAAGCTACCCTAAATAACTTAAAAAAAAAAAAAGCTACATGATAGATAAGAGAGAATATGAGAAAAAAACAGGAGTACACCTTTTAACTTTTACAATATGATAAATATGCCCTCCTCTTTCTTGAACATGCTCAACATATCATGCAAACGCTCACGTCTTTGAAGCCTATGGTCATAGTCAAAGGAGCTTGCCAACGCTGTTGCTTGCATCACTGTCCTCTTCGAGTATGTGTGTTTTGGGGTTGTTCTGCGTTAGGGTAATTGTTTACTCTTGCCTTAGTTATTGATAAGTTGAATTAGGGTTTGTAGAACTCTGCACCCTTCTTCCCTTTTTCACAGTTTCTGGTACTCTTTCAACTCCTCTTCAATCTTCATCCTCACCGACCTAAAATCCCTCTCATATTTGCCTCGCTTTTGAACTACTGGATGTAAAAAACAAAAGGTTGTGTTGGGTTCTTGACTAATTAAGGCATATCATTTTGCTGATATTCTTTGAGTATATGCTTTATGTTATTATTGAGTAACCTTAATTAGTACCTTCTAGGCTTTTATTCCCACTAACCACTTATGTGCTGTATGTGTAAAGCTTCCCCCAATAGATTAGGAATGCATGTTCAAAAGCTTAAAGGCATGCCGATATACAGATAGAGAGAGCCAAACTTTGCCAAACAAATTCTTTTTTTTTATTGAATGAATGCTCAAAGGAGATGGCCGATGTAGTATCTTTCTGTACTAAAATGTGTTGTGCACACAGAATGAAGTTTGTCAGATACAGGGTTCTATGATTATTATTAGTTCCACTGCTAAGAAATACATTATTGACCCAATCAATTAACTAACCTGATCCACATGAAGCAGATAACTTAAAACTGATCAATGGTAAAAGGCACAGAAAGCTTGGTATTAATTAGCAAATGACCATGTATCAACTAACACGTTGTATACCACTTGGCAATCTTGAAGTTGCATGCCTTTAGCTTTTCATCTCTTTTTTATATCTTTAAAGCAACTTCCGTATAATCCCTCTTATGTCACCTGGAGCCCATAATACACATATTATATATCTATGCTAAAAAATAGAAGGGAATTGAACGATTATATGTGTGTAGTGCATGTCATAATATTTAGCCCCAGAAGCACCTAGTTAGCTAGGATTAGTAGCATGACCACTTAACAAAATAGACATTTTCATGACCTCATATTCTTCTTTATTGCCATATGCATAACTTTTTTTGTGCAAATACTATTTATCTAGGGTAGGAACCTTGCACAGTATTCAATGAGGGGGAAATCTAAATATAATAGGCTAAAATTTTCTTTGTTAGCATTTTCTAAGTGAAAAAATGGACTAAAGTTAGTGGATTTCTCGAATAATTTTTCTTATATAGGCAATTTTGTTTTATGCGAGAAAACAAAAAAGAATAATTTAAGAAAAAAATATTACTTACTATTTTACTGGCGGGAAGTTTTCTGATCAATATGCCTTTTTTTGGACAATCTGAGTAATATGCCTTAACTATGATATTTAATTGACTTTGTGATTATAATGATAGTTGGTTTTCATTCTGCCCAAAAAAGATACTTGGTTACTTGGTTTTGATTTAGTTTAGAATGTACATTTATGATTCATCTCTACAAAATTATCCCATATAAGTTCTAAATTAGATTCTTTTTTTTGGGTCACCCGCAGCCCATAATACACATATTATATATCCATCCTAAAAATAAAAGGGAATTGAATGATTATAAGTATAGAGTGCATGTCATAATATTTTGCCCCAAAAGCACCTAGCTAGCTAGGATTAGTTAGCATGGCCACTAACAAAATAGACATTTGGAGTGTGTGGTCGGGAAGGATCTATTCATGATGCAAGAATTTTTATGAATACTCTCTGCAAACCAAATTTGTGATTTTCTTATCTCCTGGAGGTTTGTATTATTATAGCTTGAATGATTTTTATCCTATATTATAGATATTTTTATACATAATATTGTCTAATATATTTTCTATTTATCACCTCATCGACTCAGGATATCCATTATACAAGGTATTATCTTGCACATTTTATATTGGTTCCGGGTTTCAAATCAAAAGATGAAATATTTAATTTCCATCATTCAAAATTTGAGAAGTGTTATTAAAAGAACTTTTGGTGTTTGCAAAGCAAGATGACAACATTGCAAAATATGACCAACTTCAAGCTTCAAACTCAAATTTCCATTATATGGGCATGTTTTGCTATTCATAAATATATTGAAGGATAGATTCAGTCGATCTAAATACTCTTGAAAATTTTGAGAATCTGAATAAGTTGCAAGATACAGAGCAAAACTTCAATGATGGGAATGATAATGATGTACCTGATCATGATGAATGACAAGATCCTATACAAGTAGATATTAGATACATGGAAGAAATAAGAAATACTATAAGAGACCAATTGTGGATGAATGTGTTGCTTTTTTCTTCTTGTATCCCGGTGTATTGAACTTTGGAAAAACTTTGACATTTTATTTTTCGTGAAATCTTTTTTTTTACATGATTTTGAATTATACTTTCAAAATTTTTAATATGTACAACAAGTATTTTTTTATCCAAACATATTTATGAAAAAGTGATTTTTATGTCCTTTATTGTAATTTCTTAACAAAAAAAGTGTTTTTATATTACTATATCCAAATAAGGAAAAAATTACTTTTATAGGAAAAAGTGCTTTTTATTATTGTAACCCAAATATGAAATAACTTCCAATTTTCATAAAATCTTTAAATAATTAATTACTTTTTTAGATAACCTAAAATCACTTATTTTTTAAGCTTAAACAAACCAGTCCAATAGATGGACAGAGAATATTAACTTAAGCATGCTGCTTTTGAAGCATACTAGTATCTTAATGCATAGCAGTTTGTACCAAATAAATCTGGTCCCATACCACAAACAGGTACTATTTGCTTGTTAATATTAGTTTAATTTAATTTAAGGTAACAGGATTTAATGAAGGCGGTCATGCATCACGCGATTCCCATGTAATGTCTATTGTGCAGTCTACACTCCGTAGTGTCAATCACAGCCCATTTTTTATGTATAAACAGAGGGCATAAATTGTTGTTTAAAATAAAAATTGACTGCTTCAGGCTGTGGCCCCCCGGCTTATACTACATGTGTAAAGAATCAACAGTTTCCCAAAAGCGGAAGAGAAGCCCACTGTAATATCATAATAGTCAGATGGAAGAGGCCCCAGGTTTGATTCGTGTATTCCTTCTGCTCACAATTCCTCGTTTACCGTTATCCATTGTCCTTCCATTTAAAGTCATGAGTCACGCCTCTGAGTCCTTTTTAACCTTCGGTCTCACTGCTTGTTGCTAAACTATACTCATACAATGGATAGGAGCAAAGTTCAAGTGCTTTTTGATGCTTGCCGTGATATATTTTCTCAGGAGGGGCTTACAACTTTTCAGCAGATCCAGTATCTGAAAAATCTCCTTGGTGGGTTGTTAGCCTTTTCGAACATGAGCTTTTTTTTCTTTTCTCCCTGTATTCATAATATGCATAGATGAAATGAGATGAATGAATTTCAATTTGCAGACAGAGTTGAAGCGATCGATGTTGGAATCGATGAGTTTGGGCTGTGTGATTCTCCGATCTCAAGCCCGGAGGTTGGTGGCAGCAGGGGATTGCTTTGTGCGCAAGCTTTCTCTGAAATAACATACATTCACATCCATGAATGTGACCATTTCTCTGTAAGTAGAACTTCCAGCATATATCTATGGATCATAGTTGATAAGAACTAGCAATTTACGTAGTTTGATGAACGTGCAGATCGGCGTGTTCTGTCTCCCAGCAGGAAAGGTATTTCCACTTCATGATCATCCGGGAATGACAGTGTTAAGCAAAATCCTCTATGGCTCAGTCTACGTCAAAGCTTATGACTGGATCAAATTAGATGCTAGTGGCTGTCAAACATGTCAGTTCAAATATCATATCCTTGGTGTTTTCCTCTATATTCTCTGTCTTTAATGAACTACTGCTCTACTAGAACAAGCTTTTCGATCGTTTCTTCTTATGTATCAAACTTGACGGCTCCCTCTGTACCTTGGGCGGTTCATATGTCGCAAATTAATAAAATAATCATAAGTTAATCAAAATCATAGGTTATAATTTGTGTGGTTGTGGGAAGTGTTTGGATATGGTGATTGAGGAATAGAGATAGTGAATAATATATATATATATATATATATTTTTTGCCAAGAGATAGTGAATAATATATAATTGTGGGTGCAGGGGGATTGGCGAGCAAGGTAATAGATGAAATAATGGAAGCACCAAAGGAGCCATCAATATTGTTTCCAAGAAGTGGAGGCAACCTTCATTGTTTCACTGCGGTGACGCCATGTGCTATCCTGGACGTGCTGTCTCCTCCATACTCTGAAGACTTTGGAAGGCCTTCCACTTACTTCTCAGACTTCCCCATCCCTTCCCTTCCTGGTACTACTTTATTTTTAATTAATCTTTTCTATTTCCTATTCATTACTACTATTTTCTCTTCTCAAATCCAACTAAGTTGTGTGATTTACAGGTTATGCTTGGCTTGAGGAAAAACCACTGCCAGATGACCTAATTGTGAAAGGAGCGCCACACCTTGGACCTCCTATTGTAACCGAATGTGACATTTGTGAATGGGGTTTCAGAAATTATGTATGAATTGCATGTGTGTGGTTTGGGATGGTCTTACATAGTAGTAGTACCCCAAGTGCAGAAGCACAAAACACAGCAGATGGGTTAGCCGTTAGGGTCTGTCTATACGTTTAACTGTAGGGATGACACGGCAAACTGAATCTTTAAAACTAGAGAACGCTTTGCTGTCCTTTGCGGACAAAAAGATAGCTCTGTATCTGAATCAACGGGCCTCATCATGATTATTCAAATGGAGCTGCAGCCTTGGGATTTCTTAGACTCCGTGGTTTTAAAGTTTACTATATATAATAACATTTCCACTGTATTTTGATATTTAATCTTTGGGTAATCCTTCAAACTGTTGGCGGGTCCCAACTTTTGTTTTTGGAAAATGCAAAATTCTGTCACGTGAACAAGGAGTTTACCCTCCCACCAAAACTTTTATTTGAGAACCACCAGTATATTAGTATATTACTCGCTTTGATTTTTTTAATAAGATATTTATTTATTTTTTAATATAAAATATTTTTAAAATTATCTCAATCATTAAGTACTTTTATAAAAAATGATCTTTACTTAAAGTTAACAATTGATATCAACGTCAATAATTATAATAATAACCAGTGATATATTAAATATTTTTTTAAGGAAGAAACAAGTATTATTAATAAATTTAATTAAATATGGTTAATTTTAAAAAATAATCAAAATTTTATACAAATTTAATGAAATCTTTTCCTATGTATAAAGTTGATTAAAAATATTTTATTGGTTGAACATATTTATTTTAAACTTTATTTAAATCTGTTGTGAGAGATTTTATTAGTGGTTGATAGATTAATTCTCCCTTCCCCTTTTCTCTCTCTACACACACACGTCTATTCGATCAAAGGGAAGAAAGGAAAAAGATGATGTTATATTATGAGGCAATATAAAATAATATTTAAAAATTTATTTTTTTTATTTTTTATTTATTATATTATTAATATTGTAACTTATATTATATTTAATAAAATGAATAAAATTAAGAGGATAAAATTGAAAATTTTATTTTTTTTTAATTTAGAAATGTAATAAATATTTTTTAATATGTATATAATTTCTCTCATTATGAAATAAATTTTAACTTTTACAGCAACTCAATTCAGCAAACTTTATTTTGAAATTTAGCGAAACATAAAATAATAATAATAATGTGAGTTAAGCGAATCTTATCTACAAAGGTATACGATAGGGAAGGGATGAGATCGGCCATCAAAGAGTGGAATACTTCTGTCCATCCGTAATATTTTGTTAGGATAGTAATACGTCTACAGACTACAGGCAACTTGTGGGCATCATATCATTTGTTTATTTAGTTTTTATTTTAAACAATTCATTAATTTTCTTAAATTTTATATATGATTTGTGGTTGAAGCTACGTTATTTTAAAAATTGATCAGTGCGACTCATTTGAATAAGTTAGAAAGATCAGTTGTATAAAAAAAATTGCAAATATGATTAATTTTAAAAATTCATCTTAATTTTTAAAGGAGTGAGTGATGAATATTAAATGCTAATAATTGTGAAAGGAAAAACGATAGATATGCGTGCGGCTCTGGGTTACATTTCTCTGCTCCAGCTAGCCTATTTAACACGTGTCAAAAAAAAGTCTGGTATTTTTGGAAAGAATTGGTCTCTCATTTCTCTGCAGTGGAGGCGTCAAACACCGGCTTCAGTCAATGTGAAGATTGAGACTCAAGCAGAAATGCCAAAACCCCACGCCTAATTTTTGGTCACCTAACTTTCCTCTGCTCACTGATATCGGAAGTGGAAAAACCAATACTACTGTTTGTTTAACGCGGCAAGCTTCGTAGTTGGAGCAGTTGTGTTGGCTTGCGATTTAGGCAATACATGGAGCGTTACGAGATTGTCAAAGATATTGGGTCTGGGAATTTTGCTGTAGCTAAGCTTGCTAGGGATAAGGGAACTAAGGAGTACTTTGCTGTCAAGTTTATTGAGAGAGGCCACAAGGTCTGCCTCTTCTTCACGCTTTCAATTTCAATCTGGATTTCTCATTCTCGATGGCTTTTTCAATCTTCATCTCCTCTGCTATTTCTCTTTCTGTATGATTTTGATATCTGGTTAACTGTAGCGATATGTCGTTTTTCGTGACGCAGATTGATGAGCATGTGCTAAGGGAAATCATGAATCATAGATCATTGAAGCATCCCAATATTGTTAGATTCAAAGAGGTTAGTAAACTCAGGGTTGTATTCAGGAAGGAATACCCCATAATTAGAGATATTTGCTTATCCTAACCCTTTTCAGTTTTATTTCATCTTCATTGCCTGTCTCTATCAACTAAAACATTCAATACCAAACTTTTCTAGAGCAGAATTCTTTTCGGTGCAATATGATCATGAGATGCATAAGCTATATTTCATTATTCTAACAATTGGTAAAGTCGATTCGGGTTTTAATAAGAAAGCAGGTCCGATCGTGGTTAGAATCTTGGCGTTTAATCTTAAGGAAGCAACAAGTTAAAATTCTTTTTTCCCCCTTTCTTCTGTTTTTGTAGTCAGTTGCTGAATGCTTTGTTCTTCCCTTTATACAAACTTTCCTCTGTAAACATTCAGTTTTTTTTAGTAGTGCAAACATACCTCCTGAATATTTTACTCGCTCTTTCAAAACGTAAGGATTATTCATGTGAGCTTTGATTACTCTTCTTTTAGGTCCTCCTAACACCAACCCATCTTGGGATAGTGATGGAGTACGCAGCTGGAGGAGAACTCTTTGAGAGGATATGCAGTGCTGGTAGATTTAGCGAGGATGAGGTAATGTGAAGGGGGAAAATGTCATTTGATAACTTTATGTGGGACATTGTGAGCTCACACACATAATTAGATTTTATCTTGCAAGAAAAGTGTCCCTTTTCATCGAAGTTGAACAAGACTCATCTTTGCTTAATTTTTTCTTTTAAGCTTATATATATGTATATATATTGGCGAATATTACAGCTATAATACTCAAGGTGGACTTGTTTCTTTTCGTCAGGCTAGATTTTTCTTTCAGCAATTGATATCAGGAGTCAGTTATTGTCATTCAATGGTGAGAAGTAAAGCATTCCTTTTTAATGAATAACGTAAGTTTTCAATGCATACATATTTTTAGTTATAGGAATGTTTACTGCTGCAGCAAATCTGTCATAGAGATCTTAAGCTTGAAAATACGCTCTTAGATGGCAGCACTGCACCACGTGTGAAAATTTGTGACTTTGGTTACTCAAAGGTAGCAATGTTAAGAATGATTACAACTTTTCATGTTGCAACCTTCATCAAACGATGTTTTAACGTGTTTTTTTACCTTGTCTTTTAGTCATCTGTATTCCATTCACAACCTAAGTCTACCGTAGGAACTCCGGCCTACATTGCACCGGAGGTCCTCACAAAGAAAGAATATGATGGAAAGGTGAGGTCCTTTTCTTCCTTATTGCTTATCCTTGATCTTGGCTTCTTATTTCTACGCAATTTTTAATAATTAAGGTGATCCTTCTAGCACTGTCCTGTTCTTTCATTTCTTACCTAACTACATGTGATCGTTGACTACTACAGATAGCAGATGTTTGGTCTTGTGGAGTCACCTTATATGTGATGTTAGTTGGGGCTTATCCTTTTGAAGACCCAGAGGATCCAAGAAACTTTAGAAAAACCATCGGGGTGAGTGATAATTACAAACTTCGTAAATCCTTTTTGTAAATTCCAGCTTAACTGAGATTGAGTTTATGATTGGTTGTACTTTCTGCATAATGGTGACTTAGTTATGAATCACGTGTATTACAGAGGATACTTAGCGTCCAGTACTCAATCCCAGATTATGTACGAGTTTCCATGGAGTGTAAACATCTTCTATCACGAATATTTGTGGCCAATCCTGAAAAGGTACTTGGAGCACAGCACTTATACTGAATGAATGCATGTTCTAGCTTTGGTTATCGCTCTGTTGGATCCAAGACTTTGTCTAAGAGCATTGAGTCATTTCTGGGATTTTTTTTTTTGGCAGAGAATAAGTATAATAGAGATTAAAAACCACCCATGGTTTTTGAGGAACTTGCCCATTGAACTAATGGAAGGAGGAAGCTGGCAGAGTAATGATGTAAATAATCCATCACAAAGTGTGGAGGAAGTGATGTCAATAATACAAGAGGCAAGAGAACATCCCAATGTCCCCATAGTTGGTGGCCTTCTTGCTGCAGGCAGCAGCATGGACCTTGATGACTTGGATGCTGATGCAGATCTTGAAGATATAGAAACAAGTGGCGATTTTGTGGGCTATATTTAAGCGTGTACGTAAACAACATCCTAAGCTATTGTTACCTGTGCATAGAATTTTTGTTTTTTGGGGTTGAAGTTCTTTCCAATCCAGGGGCAATGCATAATGTGTCAATGCTTGTCTTTTCTAAACCATGAAAATTGTTATATATTTTAGGCAAAAAAAATCTTATGTTTTAGTGTATTTTAATCTTTTCAACAAAGATATTACATGATAAGCTAGAAGCTTTTTCTTTTTTAACTAAAGATTATTTTATATATTTTTTCATAGAGGATATTCCCATAAAAAAATAAATTCATATTAAAATATATACTTTAAAAAGAAGAAAATAATTCTAAAAAAATTTACTGCAGCGCTGAAGTTACCCAAGGGCCTGCCGTTCGAGACCAGCATGAATACTATAGTTACACTCGTTGTAGTTCAATATAATTTTCATTATATTGAATGTACAAATGTTTGGATGTTTACCCAAAAAAATAGATTAAGCTCTTTGATTTCGATGTTTATCAGTAGAAACAGAGTCGCATTCTACATTGGTATGATGTCACTATCATAAGAAGGAAACACTGATTAGTGATTACTAAACAACAGCATCAGCTATGGACGGAGGGTCACTTTATTATAAATTATCAAAGAAATTTTACAACGAATATAAAATCCACTGGACCACAATGGCTGTGAATCATGCACTTCTCTCGTGGGCTACCAAAAATGTTAAACATGTGCGGGCTTATTAAGAGGGCTCCTCCAATGCCTATTTAGGCTCCATTATGACTGCCCAAAATGGTCAAGGAAAGCCTTTGTAATTGTTCAACTCCCCCCACACCGTCAGCTCAACCTCTTCCCACGAATTTGCTGATCTAAGATCATCCCATATACTAAAAATAGCTCCCAAGACATTATCATCATGCAATATACAGTAGCACCTGCATTTATGAAAGAATGATATTCCAACTGTTAGTTCAACAACTGCATGTCACTAGCACAGGAACAAAGCTGAGAACTTATTTGTGCAGGCACAGAAGGTCGTACAAGCCATAAACACTTTGTTAAAATCACAGCAAACACAATGCTAATATTCTTCATAATGGGCCAATGAAAAGGTCAAATTTGTAGACACAAAGATCATTTGCATTTACACATCAAGGCAAACAATTTATATTACTGGTAGAACTAGGAGAGTCTTCATTGCGTCCTTTACATCTATACCAATCTATCCATAAGATCTAATGCATTCACCGATAGGCATGAATTTGAATTATCCAAAAATTTTTCTAGGATATTGTATACGACCATAGGCCAAGATGGAAAATAAGTGAATGTTGATAAAGTACTTCACGTACTGTAAAATGAATTACCAACCAATGGTGGGAGATCTAGCAAGATAGTTAGCGAAAAACTAGTAGACAATGAGCAACAGAATTTCAGCGACATGTACTTACATGGCAATATATGAAAGCCGGTCAAATCTATCATCATTCTCTGTGGGCTCATACTTTGAAATATTAATTGCAAAAGGAAGCTTGTAGCTTTCTAAGAATTTCTTGAGGAGATAAGAATCACCTCTACATACATCCAAATAAATTGGTATCAAATCAAAAATAGGATCACCTGCAAAAGCAAAGAAAAAGATTAGCTTCTTTTGGACCAACACCAAATGTAAACCAGATTTTTTGGATCAACTTTAATTACCATGCTGCATGACAACGAAATGCATTTAGGGCCTAGATATTTTCAAATATATCAACTAATTTCAAATAGCTTAGACGGTTATTTCACATCCAAGATTCCAAGTCAAACGAATCAAAACAAAACACCTTCATTGGAAAATCAGGAAATGCATATTTATCAATGTAAATATGAAGCTATATATTGTGGGGAAATATAACGTTCGCTTTGCATAGGACAGCTCTGCAGACTAAATGGCAAGCATCTCCTTAATTACAAAAGAATGAAACCAAAAAAAAAAATTTAACACCACAGAGATGGTAAAAAAATGTATCTTCAACCAAAAAAAAAATAAATAATACCTTTTTTTTTTGGTCAATAAATAAATAATACCTAAATGAAGGTCAATAATCACTCAAGAAGAGGAATTAAGTGAATTTTTCATTCTTAAGGACCAAAATGAAATTATGACATAATTCTTCAAAACCAAGAAAGATGAAGTACCAACCTATTGAAAGATCACTGAAATCAAGGATGTGGCTAGGGTGCCATGATTTCACTTCTCTCCTCACACTGGAACCACATAAAAAACTATTGTCTGCCAGCCCAGCATCTTCAGAAGTGTCACTTGAGGTAGAAATCCATGATGGTTCCATGTAGATGTTATCATCCATAATGTCACAGTGTATCCAGGAGCATGGTTTACAAGCACTGCCCCAGGAATTCTGAGGTAAAATGAGGGGAAAAAAGGTTTACCGAAAACCCAAGCGATTTAGTCTTAAAATGTAAAACAAAGGCAAGTTGAGAAGAAACCTTGGTTATATTCAACAGATTTGCAAACTGATGAGGGATATATTCATCAACTTTCCCTATCAGTTTCCTAGGAATTGGGTCTCCCCTACAAAGTTGTAGTAATAAGCATTAGGAGCCATCTCATGAACGAAAGTCGCAATAACACATACTTATGATATATATCAGGTTCAGGAACGATGTGTACAGAACCATAGATGCAGAGAGGCCGTACAGGAGCACAATTATTTAACATTCAAGCAAGCAGAAGTCAAAACAAAACTAGAGCACTAGATATGAATTTGAAAAGATCATACAAAGTACCCATAAGATTATTAGGACAGTATACAAACAATAGTAAGCAACAAAATGTCAAATTAATGCATTCCTTGCGTATCTTCAAACTTTTCTTTTCAACAACTATATCCCTAAGTGACCAACGGAACAAATGATACCACTTTGTCAAACGGCTCAAGACATCCTTCCTCTTTCTTGTTAAAGTTCTGATGAAGATTTCCCACTCTGCTACAATGTTTGATTTATAAGTAATGCTTGCCACACAACCATTACTTTCAGGCAAGCCTGATTCCTGTTCGATATCAGAGAAAGCTGAAACATTCAATGGTGGATGTTGTAAAAGGTGAATGTGGCGCAACTGCTCTCCCAAGAAGGAAGCTAAGTTCGTTATATCTTCCCTTGATAGTTTATCTCTTCTGCAAGTGAATGAAAATGAAGTTCATAACATTCAGAGAATTACGTTACTCTAAGAAATAAGAAAATAGAATTGATATGATACGATATAATATTATTTATTCAGCACAAGGCTGAGACTTACAACTCAGCAAAAATTTTTCCCTCACAACGTTTTGTTATAATATAAGGCCATATATTTGAGCAGCCAGCTGAACTAACTGATTCATCTTTTGGCATCCCAGCATTCATGTACTCAAACTGTTTCTTGCCCCATACACCTAATGAGAAATCATCAATGCCACATTTTTGCTTGATTATATTATTCTCGATAATGATATCCGGAACTCCCTTTCCATCCCAAGGCAGATTGGTGTAAGTTCCATTGTCAAGATAGAGGATCCCGCTGCCCAAAACCTTAGGAATATGATCCCTAAGAGGGGAGTTGACTTCACGCAGTAGATTGTAAAACTCAAGCTGTAACATGTACATGTGAAAATTAGATTTTTGTGAAGCCGATGCAATTAAGAAATAGATTACTTACAAAGTACCTCTGTGCCTAAGCCATAAAGTGCAGCTTCCAGCCCTCCTTCAACGAAGATTTTGACAACAGAGTTTCCCGCAAGATAAACCTGTTGAACATGGGAGAGATAAGAGTCATCAGGACAAAAAAGGAAGGGTGTGTGTATGTTGGGGGGGGGGGGCGCACTTTTCTCACAAGAAAGTATCTTTTCCTAAAATTCTAGAGAAAAAGTTTTAGAAGTTAGAAAAAGAATAATATTGGAAAATAGAAGAAGCTCTGTTGGAGAAAAGTAATGAAAGTTCAAGCTCTATATGCTATTAAGTTTCTAAGGGAAGAGTCTTTTCCAGAAAATAAGAATTGAAATCTACAAACTTCTTTTGGATTTCACCTCTACTATGAGTAGGAGTCTTTTACACTCGTCCTTTGTTCTGTACACGACACACAGACACAGAGTAAGCCACACCTAAGTTACTTTAATGACGTGGGGTTTCTGCCAAAGTTCCTCTTGAATATTTGAAGATAAATTATATCAGCTTACCCTAAAATTCACTAATTGCAACCAAATCCTTTGTCGATAGATAATAAAAAGGTAAATAGAGACATCTGTGTGGTTTTCATCAAAGCACTTTTCTGCCAATTTATCACTATTCTTTTCTGTATGACCAGAGTCCTAGATCCCAAGAATACAGAAGCCATTCTCTGAATAATGCCCCAAAATGTTGATAGGGTACAGCAAGGAGGCTAGGTTCAGAATGTGAGCTCATCCTTACAAGGATAGGACTCATTTAGTCAGGCACCAGCACTTTGAGTGAACCAAGATGTTTCTGTAAATGACTCCACTAAATTTTGTTACAGTTCCAAAGCAATAGCAAGTTATAATCATTATTGTTGGGATGTCAGGACCATGCATTCACACCTAAGCCTAAAAAAATGGAGTAGTCCAATCTTTTTATAAAACAAATAGTCAAAATTAATAAATGCTTAAACAAACTCACAGGATTGCTACCCGTACCAACAGGAAGCCTTTCATCATCAAGGGGAGAGGGCATATTGTGGAAGGAACAAATTTCAGACAAGCATTCTAACCACTTGCCAGCATTTAGTGCAATACATGCCCCCTAGACAAATACAGAAAAAGGTCACTCCATCTAATAAGGTAACTTTGCAAGCTTAAAGGGTTTGTCCAAAGAGCAAAATTATACCTTCCATATTTGTTCTCTCATTTCTGGTTTTCCAATCCAAAGTTTGGATAACCATTCTCTTAGTTCCCGTTGGCCAATGCTGTTGCCTGAGCTCCAAGCGGAACTGTAGTGATCTCTATCTTTATCCAAGAACAAGGACAAGAAATTTAGATCATAAGAAAATCCATCTTTCCATAAATTATAGCTTCGAGATGCACCATTTTTCGTTCTTTCATTATTCAAATTATCTCCATTGTCATGATTTCTGGCTCTTTTCTCTCTCCTTGACAGATTGGAATAACTTGAACTCTGTTCATTACAGAATATGTTCTTTTTAACATCTTCATAACTATCATTGTCAAGAGCTAGCAATCCAGCACGACAAACCCCTTTATGACGATAACCAGGTGCCATATCCAAACATACAAATTCGAAGTTACTGGAATTCACAAAATTCTGTGTGACAGCGATAGTTGTTTCCAAATTTAGTACACAGTGCCACCATCCAGTGGGAACATAAATTGTCTCTCCAGGTAGTTGCGTACACTCAATTGGCTTGTCTTCATCAGCAAGAAGTGGATAAAAGTCTAGCCACCACTGAGAACATAAAGGAATTTGTGCAACCAAGTGAATAAATAGGCAAAAATGAAGTTGGCTGTGATTATATGTTGCCGAAAAGATAAATAAAGATAACTACAAATTGCTCATAAATCATAATGCAGAATTAGATACCCGCAGTGATGACGGTGTCTCAATGTTGACATCACCATCATCTTCATTGACATGCACTGTGACTCCCAAAGGCACCTTTCCTGGAGGATACAATGCCCACCTATCAAATGCAAGTGAAAAAATGCCTCTTAGGCATTAGTTATTTGAAACATAGTCAAGCACCAACATAGGGAAGTTCTAAGCAATAACTTGCATTAAATGTATGTTTGTGGAGGCATTATCATAAAAAAATCAGGTAGATAATTGAACCAAGTAGTGACACCTTGTCACACACACAAAAAATATATATATATACACATACACACACACATATTATCTTTCTTCATACAAAGATGTCTAGATGTAAAGTTAGCATTCCTATATAACAAGAAAGCTTCAGAGGATGGAAGTGTCTTTTAAAAGATACCCTCTTCCCCCAACACAGACACACAAAAAGAAACACGAAAAAAGAACTTGATTCTTTTCATTTATTTATATCCAATCTATTTTAGCATGCCATCTATAAGAGCCTAAAAAGTTGAAAAAACTGTCAAATGCTCGTAAAGAATTTAGTTGTCATCATTATAGGGATCTTGCTAGACCAACTTTAGTCCATTTACGTGAACTTTCAAGAACATAATACTTTCCAGATATTACGTTACATTGGAGAGATGTCACACAACATCTGAAAGGGTCCAATTACATTCATTTCCAGTTTCCAAAAATAACGCAATCCTCCTATTTTAAAAATAAATTCTACAGAGCAGTTTCTGCCCCATAGCTCAAATTCAAAATAAATTGTGCTAAAGTAGCTTAGACAGTCTCAAGTAAATATGAATTTCCAATCAGGATGACGTTTACAAGAGATTAATAACAATAATATGGAAATGCCAAATCACTATTTTCAAAGCATAAAACCCAAACATACGATGCATAAAGTTTGACCAGTCACCATGTGGAAATGTCATGATCTAAGCTGCACAACCAAAAAATAGACAAAACTACCATTTCAAGCGTTCAATGTTTTCACCTTTTCTGACCAAAAAGAAGAGTATTCCATGCGCTAGTAAGAGCAGGATCAACATGCCAAGAGGCACCAGATCTCTCTGGCCCAATTATGAGCCACCTGTAGGATGGTCGTTTATCTACATTTAAAATATCAAAGAAGTCTTCTTGAAACAAATGAGGCACACAGTAATCCTTCAGCAAGCTGGGAGCAACTTCACCAAACTGTGAGAAATTAATGTTAAAAGAACTTTCCAAAACTACCAAATAAAAACTAGAAAATAGGGAATTTTGGGTGGGTTGGGGGAGGGGCGCTAGCAGTATAGAAACATGAATCATACAGGCACCTTTTCATCAAAAATGTACAACGGATCTTCATCATGCTGAAGTTGCATGTATGAAACATAATCCTTAAACTTCATCAAGATCTTCCTAGAACTCCTTTGAGAAATCTTAAATGCTACATCTCCATAGTTTAGCAAAAGCTGATCAGTTGTCCATTTATGCCTCGCAGGCCATGCATCAGCCAATCCAGTAAGCATTACCTGGGAAGTGTAATTCATCCGAATTCCACATTACCCAAAAGTAAACCATTAACTGTTGATAACTCACAATTTAAGAGTTCTAAGATATCCAAAATTTCATTACAAAGAAAAAAGGTAAATTATCACCCATGCCTACATCTCTTCTCACGAATGACAATGATATATCTTTTCAATTCATAAAAAAAGATTGCAAACAAATGAAGCAACGGAATGATAGAGGTCAACAATAGGCATTGAAACAGAAACATTTGAAGAAAACAAATATTTAGAATAATCTACACAGATCTCTCCTAAATATTAGTGAAATTAATAAAGCTTTTCTCCATTTTCAAAATATATACTTTAGTCCTCTTTCAAATTTTTGAACTAAAATACCCTCTACAAAAAATATTTTTGTTGAAAAAAATAAGTACTTGGTTAATAGAAGTATTTTAATGGGAAAAAAAAACTTGGACTAAAATGTAGCGTAACATTTGTTTCAAACATCAAATAAAGTCCGTGTATATTTTGAAAACGAAAGAGAGATCCATATAATTTCAACAAAATTATAAATCTATGTAATTTACTCTAAGATTACTGTACCGGTTTCTTCCCATCATACTCATTGCGAAAGACTTCAAGAGAAACATCTTTTCTCCTTTCCACATTTCCATTATCCACATAAAACGTATCCAACTTGGTATGACACCTATATAATCTTCTATACAAAAATAACGAGTTGAATCCTGCAGAATGGTAGATAAGTAGAGCATTGTCTCAAGATCTGCTTTAGAGAAAATTCTTATCTACGATTGCTTAAGGCCATATAATATTAAAATGCCTAGAAAATAGAAGAAAAATAAGAGCTATCAGAAATATCACCGTCAAAATGCAGAAGTCCTCTGTTACACTCAATGTATTTGTCTGGCAAATTCTCACTGCAATCAAAATGCCCAATTGCATGTATGTTACAAATTGAGTGAAATGAAGCATCATACAACTCGCAGATTTGTAGGAGACATACTGATGCAGTGTAGTTTTCTTCCACGAGCTTTTGTACTGAAGTAAACCAGACGCTCCTTTAAGGCATAAACTCATCCATAGTGGTTCTTCATTGCACAGTATGTACGTTACGCTGTGTATTAAAAAGCCATCAATTTATGAGAAATGCAACGGAAAATTCTGTCATGCGTCCATCAATATTCTCACCAAGAAGTAGCATGCGGCCAAATAAACTACAATCAATAAAGACGACATGGATACAAGCCAAATTTCCACTGTTACATAGGTATTTATTTGTTTTTATTGTTCGAATGGCTGTTGGTAAAGCTTGTCGAAGTTAAGTCGTTAAAATACAAAAACATTTGCTTTGCAACTAAAATTGTCTCTAATAAGTCATTAAAAGCATGTTTGTTAAACTATCCTGAAGACTATATAAAGGTGGAAGATCGCAGAGGGAGTGACAGCATGTTCCTTAATCCCAAAACCCGAGATTGGCTATTAATAAGGAAATATGAATGCGAATGATGCATATTAAGTCGACACAAAAGACGAGACTAAAACAGCCACTACACGATAATACAAAGGGAGAGACAGCCGAATTCGAACTTCTCATACTCTGAATAATAAACAGAGGGAGACTGATAGATATACCTGCTAACGCAAGCGAGGCAAGCAACATCTCGAGGAGTGAGTTCCTCTAAAATTGCACAGAGAATTTCATCGGGGAGGACTCGAAGGTCTCCCAGAGCATCAGCTCTGCGATCTCGGGGTCCTCCCGCCGTCTGCGCCGTAGAATGTTCCATCAATGTCGTTTGAAGATAATAACGCAATTGCAAAATCCAATCCAAAATTAACAGCTCTGTTCTCTCCGAAGTCTTTAGAGAAAGAGCGAAGTACAAGTCCAGGGGGCAAGAATACGCGGAAGAACGGCAGGGTCTGCCCCCGCTTGTGTGAGCTTCACGTGAATTGATTGGCGCGTGAATCGCGTATTTTTACTCTCCTTAGAAGGAAGAGATGGCAGAAAACCGTGTGCGCGGCAATAGTACGCCACCCGCCCTTTTTTTTTTTAACCGAATCTTCTTCAACATTTCCGTCTGTTTGTTTTCCTACTTTGAACAAACCAAAAGCTAAAGATATGACTAAGTGCCGGTTTGGTTCACTGTTTCCATATCCGAACTGTGGTTTTGAAATCTCATTTTTCCTAACCTTGGGTTTGGCACTTTCTAAATTGTCATTTTAGTCGGGTGTGTTTGATTCACCTCTTGTAAAATATAATCATGGTTTTCAACTACAGTTTTATAAAAGATGTGTTTGACCAAACACATGTAAAACCAGCGGACACAGGAAGAAGCTGGGAGGGGCCGTGGCCCCCCTGCCTCTTCCCTTACATATATATACACACACATGTTATACATTACACACACAAAATAATATAATATATACACACACTTGGCCCCTCCTCTCCCTCTCATGGATGTATTCACATACGTTATATATTCATTCACATGCATGTATATAAATATATATAATATAAATTACACACACACAATAAATAAATAAATATAATACACATACTATATATATACTATTGACATATTTAAAATGAAATAAAATATATATTTTAATAGTTTATTAAAGCATGTTTATTATTGACTAATATTAACTTATGATAAGCAAAAATGATACTCAATATTTTTTGTCAGTTAATCTATTTTTTTATAAAAATGTTTGTATTTAGTTATCATAAAAATATATTTGCATAAATATAGATTTAATTTGTTATTTAATTTACATATAATATTAATTAAGAGTTCTTTAGTATGTTAAACACATAATTCCTAAAGTATCTATATATTGATTTATTTTTATGAAGTTTAATGGTCTATCCTAATTTTTTGTTAAAATCATCAATATACAAGCCATATGTAAATGTATTACAAATATAAGATTTTAATATATTTTTTATAATTTTTTCATAAAATTAATATATTACATATATGGTTTCACACTTTATATATATATATATATATAATTTTTTTAAAAAATATTATATAATTATACAGAATTTATCTTTTCATGATTTTTTTAAGTTATACAATTGTTATAAAAAATTAATTATGATAAATATTAAAAATTAAATTAATAATACAAAAATATATTATTTTTAAAAATTGGCCCCCCCAAAATCTTGATGCTGCGTCCGCCCCTGTGTGAAACACAAACTGACTTTTTGAAAAATAAAAAGTAGGTTAAACTGTAGTTTTGGAAAAGGAGGAGAAAAGTTACTTTTCCGTTAACAAAACGTGGGTTTTGGAAAAGGAGAAATAAATTTACTCTATATTATACATCTAAAAGTACTTTTAACCCCTATCATCCAAACAGATTTTTTATCAAAACTTACTTTTACAAAAAGAATATCCAAACATAATAACTTCCAATAAACTTACTTTATCTAAACTTCATTTTTATAAACTTCATTTATCTTAACTTACTTTTACAAAATGAAGAATCAAACAGACCAGAAATTTGGACTCCAACCCACATTTACTCAACAAACCCATCTTCTTCCTTCTCCACTTTGAAAAATGGTGTTTAGGCTTCTTTTTTATTTTTTGATTAAAGGTAGGTTTATTATTAATGACCATTGGCATCCTCCGTTCCTTCAACCCTTATCCCACATGTTCTTGTGACCGTCGGCCTCCTCTTCTAGCATTTTCTCATTTTCAGTTTGTCTCTTTTGTTCCTTTGACAGCAGTCATAGGCCGCTAATACCAAACATGCACAAACTCTTGGCTCCTCTATGGCTCACTCCAATGAGTTATCATTCTTGATTTGTGACTATGTTTTCATATTTGTAGTTGTGTTGCTTCATTTGTAATTGTGTTTTTATCCTTGATCTATGGCTAACTCTATATTTTTATATTTGTGATTGAAATCCTTTAGCATTTTCTTGATCCATACCTGTTTACAATGTTATCATAACCGGACCGGACATTGAACCGGACAAGTCACTTGTTCAAGGTTCAATGATTCAATCGAGGTCGAACCGGTAATGATTAAAATAATATATTTAAAATAAATAATATAATTTTAAACAAATTTTATAATTTAATTAAAGTCTCAAACTAAATAATATTGAATTATCAATCTATTATTTATCACAAATAAATTATTATTGAGTTTCATAACTCAATATTTTAATTTAAATAAACTAATATTCATCTATAATCATATTTTTAGTTCAAAATAGTAAGTTAATAATTTTTTTTTATTTTTTATTAAGTAAATATATAATTTTTAATAGTTATATATCATAATAATGCTTATATAATATTATAATATATAAAAAAAACATATTTTGTACTAAAAATAATGTTATCTTATCTTAAAAATTAAAAAGAATTTTTTAAAAAAATTTGAAAAAAAAAATACTTCAAAACCGGTTCAGAACTGGTTCTACCGGTTCAAGGCCGGTTTCACCGATTCTGAACAGTGCCGGTCTTGGACTACAACCAGACCGGACCCGGTACCGGTTCCCGGTCCGACCGGTCAAACCGACCGGTCCAGTCCGGTTTTAATAACATGGCCTGTCTACTCCTATCGTCTTCTAACGACCACTTCCCCTCCTCCTCCCTATGCTATGCTACCTTCAGGTTATTTATTTTATTGATATTTATTATGACTAAAATTAACTATATTATTATTATAAAGTATATATAACTCAATTAATTATATAATATTATATTATAAAATTTATACCATTTATAATAATTACACATTTAAAAATATTTTTAACTCTTATAATTTAAATAGGTTTCAATTTATCAAATTTACTTTTGTAAAAAATAATATGAATATAAATCATATTATATTAAACTTACTTTTATCAAACTTTATTTTAGAAAATTTTATTTTATTATAATTTACTTTTAGAAACTAAAAACCAAATAGTCTATCATATTTTTACAATTATTAATATTTTAAGCAATGGATATTTTAAAGGGGAAATGACAGTTGGGGTCAAAACTTTGAATTAAATACAATAAAGGATCTTAGTATTTTTTCAGTAGTAAAAAAAATTACAAGATCCTTTACTGTATTTAATTTAAAGTTTTGGTCCCTAAGTGTCATTTCTCCTATTTTAAAAGACTTTGAACTTAAAACTTAAAGTATACTCCATCGTTTCTTAATAAAAGATACACAAGAGTTTTTTTGTTTTAGAAAAGAGTTGTGTGATGCCTTTATTTATTTATTTATTTTTATCATTACATTAAATAAGTGGATACAATTAATTTTTATTAATTATAAAATAGAAGTGTTAAATATTATATAAGAGTATTTAAGAAAACTAATTTAAATTTTTTATAAATTTAATACTGCCAATTATATTTCTTGATATGTGTGAATTAATTATTTGTATCTTATATTTAAAAACAAATGGTAGAGGCAATATGTTACTTGTAAATTTTAATATCTTTTATTTATTGTACTCCATCCGATTATAAATACAGGACATTTTCAACTACCTCACATATATTAAGAAAATGAGTTAGATCATTAAATTTGTCAAGAAACTCCAATATTTTTCATTATTTTCCCTTATTAATTACATTATATCTTGTACTTCCCATTATATTTATCTCTCAACTATTAATTTTAAATAAATAATAATAATTAATACATCAAATAATCTAGCAAGATATTATACAATTTAAACCAAATATTATTTCTAGAAGATATCTATCATATAGGACTAGAAAGAGTATTTTTTATCTTGTGGTTGGTGTATGCCATAAGAACCACAAACGGCCATTCCATTGTTTTGCACCTTGGGTGATTCATGGAGGATTTAATGAGTTTGTGAAAAACACGTGGGACCCAAATTGTAGCTGGGCTGAAAACATCAAAGAATTCACTAAAAAAGTTCCTATCCGGAACAAAAAGGTGTTTGGTAATATTTTGAAGGAGAAGGATGAGTTGTATAGAAGACTAGATGGTATCAATAGGAAAGTTGCAGAGGTGGGGCCTAGGTGGGGGCTTGAACAACGTCGTAGGGAGTTGTGGATGGAGTTGGAGGAAATCCTTACTCAAGAGGAAGTGATATGGGTCCAAAACTCTAGATGTAACTGGTATAAACATGGTGACCGGAATACTTGTTGTTTCCACTCTATGGCAAATGGAAGAAGACGTCATAATAGAATTGAAGCTCTTCGTCTTGAGAACGGTGAATGGTCTTATGTTGATGAAGAAATTATGGAGATGGGAACAAAGTTCTTTAAAATGTTGTACACGGAGGAGGGGGTACAAGATTTAGACATCAATTTTTGGTGCACTTTTCCAAAGATTGAGCAGGAGTTTTTGTAGACACTTGGTAGATAAGTGGATGTTCATGAGATTAAGCAAGCTATCTTCGATATGGGGCCTTTGAAAGCGCCAAGGCCGGATGGCTTGAATCCGTTGTTCTTTCAAAGCCAATGGGAACTGGTGGGCAGTAAAGTCATTGAGGTGGTAAAGTCTATTTTCAGGGATCCCATACAGGTTCGACATCTTAACAACACCCAGATTGTCCTTATTCCTAAAGTGGATACACCTGAGACGATAAAGGAGTTCAGACCGATTAGTCTATGCAATGTGATGTACAAAATCGTGATTAAAACAATTACGAATAGGCTGAAAAAGATAATGCCCAATGATGTGGCTCCCAACCAATGTAGCTTTGTGTAAGGAAGACAGAGTACGGATAATATCATTCTTGTTCAAGAAATTATTCACTCTTTGAGAAAGAAGAAGGGTAAAAAAGGCTTCATGGTTATCAAAATTGACTTGGTAAAAACTTATGACAAATTGAATTGGAATTTCTTGTTGAATTGTTTGAAAGAGCTTCATTTCCCTCCATATATTCTAAATGTGATTAAAGAATGTGTCTCGTCACCGAAGATGCAACTTCTATGGAACGGGAAGAGAGCTAATGAGTTCATCCCTTCCCGTGGAGTGAGACAAGAGGATCCCCTCTCCCTTTATCTTTTTATCTTAGCCATGGAAAAATTAGGTCATTTGATTCAAAATGAAGTGCAGCAAGGAGAATGGAAACCTTTCAGATTGATTCCCAAAGGTATGCCTATTTCTCATTTATTTTTTGCTAACGACCTTATGCTGTTTGTGGAAGCCAATATGGAACAAGCAGAGGTGATCAAGGCTGCCGTGGATGACTTTTGTGCTATTTTCAGGGGAGAGAGTGAATGCTGCTAAATCTTGTATTTTCTTCTCTCGCAACATGAACCATACTTGAGTGAAGGAGTTGAGTGAATTTATGGGATTCCTCTCTACCAGTGACTTAGGAAGGTACCTCGGTATGTCGGTTCAGCATGAAAAAGTTTCGAGGTCTACCTATAATTTTATCCTAGACAAAATGAACAAGAAACTATCGAGTTGGAAGGCAAATACTCTCTCTATGGCTGGTCGACAAATGCTTGTGACCTCGGTGGTGTCAGCATTACCATCATACGCTATGTAGATGACTCCCCTTCCTATTGCTACACGTCGGGAGATTGATAAACGCTGTAGAGATTTCCTTTGGGGCAGTAACACAACAAAGAGAAAAATCCCTCTAGCGGCCTGGGATAACATTTGTCGGAAGAAGGAGGAAGGAGGCTTATGCCTTCGTCATGCACATTACAGAATGGTTCTTTCATGCAAAAGCTTAGATAGGGGTTAATAAATAGAAGAGATACCCTTTGGGTCCGTATCATTCGTGAAAAATACAAGTGTGGAAATGATATTATTCCCATAGTGAGTAACCGATGAAGTGGGTCTCGCACCTGGATTGGTATAACAAATAATTGGGAAGAATGAAGGAGGGGCTTGCATGGAGTATCCGTGATGGTGCTACAGTAAACTTCTGGAAAGATATTTGGCTTCCACACATTAGCAAGTTGGAGGATAAGACCGACTGTGCTATTCCTACTAAGGCTTTGGAGTGTAAAGTAGCATATTACATTTCTTGTACGGGAGCTTGGGACTGGGATAAACTTAGATATTTTCTGCCTGGGAGCATTATTCATGAGATCAAGGCTTCCAAGATTTGTCCTCAAGAAGACCATGCTAATACACCTATATGGAGATGGTCCACTAATGGTTAGTTTTCAGTTAAATTAGCCTACCAACATTCGTACAAGTATCATCCAATAGATCACAGAGGTTTATGGCAGGCTATTTGGAAGTTGGATATGCCCCAACGATGTCGCGTGTTTCTGTGGCTTTGTCCAAATGAACAACTACTTACAAACTTAACTCACTGGAGGAGGGGTATGCATGTTTCAGGGGAGTGGGACATATGCAATAATGGAGAAGAAAACGTCATGCATGCTATTCGAGATTGTGCTCAAGCCAGAAGATTTTGGTTGACCTTAGTTCCCACATTGCTTATCCATCGTTTCTTCTCCTATTCTAATGTGAAACGGTGGATACGATGGAACTTAATGCATGTTGCGAATATGGATGGCATAAGCAAGAAAGGTGTGGTTTGGCCTTGCTTGTCGCGTTATTTGGCTAGCTCGAAATGATAAGATTTTTAACAGGGTTAACCCCCAGCCTACAGAGTTTAAACATAGACTTCGAGCTTGTGTCTCCTAGTCAGGGTCTAAGCTGGAGACACGTCCATCTCCCGGTTTCACTTCTCAGAGATGGAGTTTCCCGCCTCTGGGGACACTGAAAATAAATGTTGATGGTGCTTATAATGAAAGAAATAGTACGAGTGCTTGTGGGGGTATTATTCGAGGCAGTAGAGGAGAAGTTGTTACTAGTTTTTGCTGTAACCTTGGGGTGGGGAATAGGTTATTTACAGAAGCTTGGGCCATCATATGAGGTCTAAAAGTTGCTTAGGATTATGGTGGTAGAAGCTTTGTCTTGGAAAGTGACTGTAGCGAAATCCTCCAAGCCGTTAGTAATGGTGTTGACTCAACGCACCCGCATGAAGGTCTGGTCAAGGAGATTCAAGGCATGGTTGATCAAGATTGGACCATTGAGCTTCAGGCTTGCAAATGGGATGTGAACATAGTAGCTGACAAATTGGCAAAGGAGGCGTTATCTCTTGATCCTGGGATCTCGGTGTTCTCTACTCCTTCTTTGTTTATTTCTCATGTTTTGCAAAGGGATGTAGAGTTTATTCGGTTGTTTGATAGACTTGAGTAGTTTTTAATGCATTGCCTTTGTTTATAAAAAAAATAATTATATTAAAAAGGAATATATGCTAATTTGGGAATTATTCACCAAAAAAAGATGAAATTATGAGTATTTATTCATCAAGAATAAATACCTGACAATGAACTCAGATTCCCTCCTATTTTTCCCTGCTTCAACCATATATGATGGCTCAAGGGATAGCAATGGGAATTATGGGATGTGGATTTGTGGTTTAAGATGTAAATTTGATCCTGCACACTGAAGTCATGGGGATTAAAGAGGGCCTCAAAGTCCGCAGGAACTATGGGTACAGAAATGTTGAGTTATTCACAGATCGTGTAGAGGCTATTAATCTAGAAACGATCTAACATCACCCCTATGAAGACTGTAATGATGCTGTTAGATAGATTCTACTTTGGGAGTAGAAAGTGTTGGTTTATTTCACATGCTCTTGCACAAAATGCTACTTGCATGTGTGTCCTTTTGTACATTCCAAAGCCCTCCCTTTTTTTAAAGATAATAAAATAGAATAAAAATAATAGCATACTATAACTTTTCATTGTTAATGCCTTCATGACATTAGTAAAAGTACTAAACATTTCATTGTTTAATTGTTCTTCTCGATCATATATTCATTTCCATTTTCCAAGCCCTAGTAGGAGAATAAAGTGTTATTGTAGTCCCCTTTTTTTGGGAAAGAAGGGATTTTATTCATGGATCAATAATTACATCATATGCAGCTTTACAAAAACAAGAGCTGCTAGGAGAATATTTACAGTGAAAGTACCTGTGATCTAAACAAACTATGTAAGACATGTTAAGAGTCTTTATAGTATGCTCTGAATGTATCAGTATGTCTCTTATAAGAGCATTAGAATTATAGATTTCACCAGTAAAAGACCTTTTGTTCCTAGCTTCCAACATGTTATGCCAAATATCACTGTCCATCTTGGTCCACTTTGCTTTGGTTGGAGGTTAATGAGCATCCAGTCCTAGTATGAGTCATTCAAGCTATTGTATAAGTGAGTGGGTTTGATCTGTTGCCAACATTGGATTGCAAAAGGGCAAGATCTATGGATGTCGTTCATATCTTCTTCCTTGTGGTTGCAGAAGTTATAGTCAGCAGTGTCACTCATATGTCTTCTTTTCCTTTCAAAGGTCATCAAGTGTTTGGTTTGTAATGCAAGCCAAAGAAAGGTCTTGATTCGTTCTTGTCTTGGCCACTTCCAAATGTATCTCCAAGATGAGCTTTCTTCATTGAGACGATCCGCCGTGATAGCTTTGTAAGCTGAGGTAACAATGTAGGTGCCGTTATTTGTTTGAGTCCATTCACACCATGCTTATCCTTTGTCGAGAGAAGGGGGTTGTGTATTTGCAATTTGTTGAAGGGCAACCACCAACAGGATGTGTTGGAACCTAGGCCAATTCCAGCGTCCAGTATTATCAACGAAGTTTATAACTGGTTCCTGAGCTCCTCAGTGGGAACATCTGCAAAGGCTAGATGCTTTAGAGGTCCAACGTTAAGGAGCCAAGCATCTTCCCAGAATTTAACATCATTATCATCACCTATTCCCCATTTGAAGCAAAGTTTAGCCTCTAACCAAAGGTGCACCATACTTCTCCATAAGTGGGATCCTTTTTTTCTTTTGAATTATTTCTGTGGAACCATCCTTCCATCCATATTTGGCTCGGATAACTTGAACCTATAATAGTTCAAGTTTGCTAATTGTCTGAAATATTAGTTTAAGCATGAATGCCTTATTCTGATCCTCAAGCTTTTTGAATTCACACCCACCATTGAGCTTTGATTGACATAGGTCATCCTATTTTAGCAAACTTATTCTTTTTCGCCCCTCATTCGACCCCCAGTGTTCTTGTAATCCTTAATTTGCTGCCAACTCATGTCATCATTGGGGAAAAAACTCGAACAAAAATTTACCAACTCGATATTATAATTACCTATTTCATGCCCTGCTTCCCTAGCGTTCACCAAGATAAACCGTCTTTCAATAATTAAAAAGCACCGTAACAAGTTACCAACAGTGTTAATCAAACGATAACACGTCACTTCACCCCCCCCCCCCCAAATTTTTGTAAAATTGTATATATGAGTGCATCATAGCGGCGGTGAGGGAATGGGCAGCAGAGAAACTCATCACCTGATGGACTCAGTCCTGTTCTCCGGATAAAGACTACGATATACATTCAATCTTCATCAGTACTCAAGAGGAGGAATAAGACAAAGAAAACCGTCAAAACAATAATGAATCAAAATTAAATATTCCATAAGCAATTCTTAGGTTGGTGGATATCATATTCCAGATGTCCGCAATATACTCCTTGTTCTTACAACTAGGAATTCTCCCCAACTCGAGTATCCTTAACAAACGTTAAAATGTCTCAATCAACCCACTAATAATAGAGAAACTGGCGAGTGCCGTTTTAGCTGGTTGGCTCGCGCATTACTCGCTGAATGCACATACGATAGATACATAACACAACCCAAGCTAATTAGCCAGGAGGTTACATGTCCATGTCCTTAAGCAACAACATTTGTTACAAGCGTCATTAAATATGAAGGAAAAAAACCAGGGTATTGTGTAGGTTCCCAGTTTCCAGCACTACAGGGAAACAAGAGACTTCTGCGATCTGATCCTGCTCTTTCTAAGCCGTTCGGCGATGATGAAGGCAAGCTCAAGAGATTGGGAAGCGTTGAGCCTGGGGTCACAGTGTGTGTGATAACGTGAGTTGAGGTCGTCAAAGGTGACCGTCCTTGACCCACCAATGCACTCCGTCACATTCTGACCCGTCATCTCTAGATGAACTCCTCCTGCGTGGCTTCCTTCTTGTTCGTGCACATCGAAGAATGCTCTCACCTCCGCCTGTCCAATCAAGTGTAACAAGTTGAGGGTATCAGAAATCAACCAGGTCATCATATTTCAAAATGCCAGTGGGAACCAATTTGTCACAATACAGCAGCAGCCTAGACTACTGAAGTTTCTTTCCACCAGTTGGAAATATTAAATATTCACAACCAAATCCCACCAACTGACAAAGAAACACGACCCAACATCATAATGACATGTCTTATTAAATAACATGTTAATGGCCCCTTGATTACAACCCTTCATTGGAGAACCACTTCCTACCTAACTACTGAGACTCCTAAACGGTATTAAATATAAGATTTTTTATTTTATCCCTAAATAAAGGACCATTTATAATATACAAAATAGTATTTATTATGCATTTCCAAAAAATATCCCTATTTAATATATCATAAAGAGATTAAATAAAAGTAGTTTTGAAAAAATATTGTGACTTATTGAAAAATTGAGATAGTTAATTTTAACTTATTCTTAATTTAAGTGATTTAATTAAAAGAATCTTATATTAAAAATAGGAGTATCTAGCCTTCAGATTGCTAGGCAATAGCCCATCATTCAGGACCACAGTTCAAGATGATAAGAGAAAATTAATTTAAAACCAAGGAACTCAGTTGCAAAAATTTTAGTGAAGGATCCTGTTACAACTAAGACGTACTAAAGTTACAATTAAGTCCTTGCAAAATTAACCATTGCATACTTAAGTTCCTGAATGTAATTTTCCAAGTAGATAATCTTAAACTCTTCGGCAGGGAGCCAAACATTCAAAACCATTTCCAATACGAATACTTCATCAATTACAGTCACCGCATATGCTTGTATACCAATCCTTCCTTTTATTGATTTTACTTCTTTTAGATAGAAATTCTCAAAAGCAAATTATTTCTCCAAAGGCTATGGCTAGCAAATGATCATATTCTATTCTACCTCGGGGATGACAAAAACCAGTATCTTGTTTGAATCCAAGCATGCATTCTTATCTGTGTTTCTAAAAATGAATCGACAGCCACTTGTAAGCAAGCACTCAGAAGAGCAAAAAGAAAAGGTGACTAGAATTATACCCTGATGGCATCGAAGGGGCGGGTTTTAAGACCACAAGGAGCCTTGATGGTGTTTCCATGCATAGGATCAGTGATCCATGTGACAATTTGCCCAGCTCTGCGAACTGCCCTGATTAGATGTGGAAGCTTCACTCTCATATTTTCAGCTCCCATCCTCGTGATCACAGTTATTCTTCCTGGTTTGTTTTGGGGATTCAAAATCTCGATGAGTCTCACAAGATCATTTGGATCCATCTTATCACTTACCTGCAACATAATGCCAAGTTAATTCTCGATTTCAATATGATGTTCTTTAGTTTCCCATCACAACAGTAACTGAGCAAACACGAACTAACATGCCTTGACGTGGATAGATGAAAATCAAGCACAAGAAATAAAGTTTTTTGGTTGCTTACTAAAGCTTTTAAAGAAAAATCATGTCCTAACCTTAATCCCTAGAGGATTAGCAACTCCTCTTAGAAACTCAACATGGGAACCATCCAACTGCCTTGTCCGTTCCCCAACCCAAAGCATATGGGCGGAGCAGTCATAGTAGAGTCCAGAAGTAGAATCCAACCTGGTTAGTGATTGTTCATATGGCAATAGTAAGCACTCATGAGAAGTCCAGAACTCAGTTGTTTTCATTATAGGATGGTCCACCGTCAGCCCAGCTGCAGCCATGAAACCAAGCGCCTCATCAACTCGGTGAGCAAGCTCTCGGTACCTGCCACGCCAAGACCAGAGTTAGCTTTACTCAAGCTACACATATCATCAAATATTAACAAGGTTAGACCGCATAAAGTATATTGATGGTAGCCAAAAAAAGAGAGTTCATAGACCTATTAAGTATATCAGTTGTTGTCAAGGATTTAAACCCGGTACATTCAATAAACCAACAGAATTCTGAAAAGGACTCAGTTTCATCTGAATAATGTCAAAAAGTTTTGTATATGTATTTTTTTGCAGAAAAAAAATAGAAATCAATAAATACAGGACAAAAAATAAACTTGAAGAATTGCATATAAAATATAGCTCTTCTGAAACAACAATCAGAGATACTGAAAACTGCCCAAAGAACACCTCCATCCTTACAATAACAACAACAACAACATTAGCCTTATCCCACAAATGTGAGGTTGGCTACATGGATCATACGACGCCATTGAATTCTATCAAATATCATCTCCTCAGACAAATCATTTCTCAAGAGATTAAATAGAAAAAGTAGTCCTACAATTTTGGGCTTTATTAAATAACACACTCTAAGTGCTACAGAGGCGTAGTTTTGATCTTATTCTATCTGTAAACTTATAGCAATAGTAAAGCTCACTAGCCAATTAAAAAAATCACTAGTAAAGCTCTACAAATGCAAAATTTAGTTCCTACTTTCTGGACCAAGTTGAACTGCTGAAGTCAACATCCGCCGTTTGACCACCACCATGATACATGTTTCAACTATGATCAACTCAGCAACCACTCACCATGCGCTGTGCCCGCCAATCATTCCACTCAACAATAAACTGTTGAGAACATAATACTATTTGCAGATTCATACACTTTTCTTATATTTATACACAGGTTTGGGTTCTCTCCTAGGTAAGGATGATCCTATGAAGAGAAAGAAAAGAAAGCTCATCATCAACGCAAGTTAATGCCTTGTGTTGTCTCTCCATCCGCGACCCGGGAAAGAATCCATACCCCCATTAATACCCCAATTTGGGGGTAATATCTCTACTTTTACGAAAATTATTATAGAATCCAATTAATTTTTCATCTAAGGTTCGCAATCATGACAGTTAAAACCAATAAACCTTGTTGTGCAGTTATAAATATTCTTTCTGCATCTTTATCAAATACAACGTGTTAGCTTATCTCCGGCAAAGAAAAAAAAAAGTCTTTAAGCTACTGAATTTGGGAAGTTGTCAGTTACTAATTCTATTATTCACAACTAGCCAATCTCGATGTTCTGTGAGCAGATAAGTTGAAAGTTAACGAGGATGATGTGTTGACAATGTAAAGATAATGAAACATAAATTTGTCCACTTACAGGCCCGAAAACAGAATCCTGACAATAATTGATCGTTTTCACTTTTCACACCAAAAAAAAAAAAAGGTTCGCTTCTCTTTCCCAGAAAGTTAAAAGTAACAAAATACTTACTCAAGAAAAAATAATCGTGGTATAGAAAGAGCATAAAAATGAAGCCAAGTCAAGTTTGAATATATATATATATATATATACCTGTCTCCCTGCTCGCTATGCTCTGTGAAGTCCAAATTCCATTGGGTGACCCTTTGCATAGCAGCATACCCTCCGGTGGCAAAAGCTCTAAGAAGGTTCAGGGTGGCTGCCGATTGACAGTATGCTCTGATCATCCTTTGTGGATCCGGAATTCTCGACTTCTCATCAAAAGAATCTCCGTTTATATTATCTCCTCGGTAACTCGGAAGCTTCACACCATTTTTCTCCTCGAACGGTTCCGATCTGGGTTTTGCAAATTGACCCGCCATCCTTCCCACCTATTAAATCGCCCCGGATTTACAACTCAGTTCATCTTAATTTCACTGATTTTTCTTCTAAGGCAATAGAAATGAAAGGGAAAACTCAAGAGGAAAGCACGGACCTTAATGACGGGCATTTGGCTTCCAAACATCATAACAACGCTCATCTGAAGAAGAATTCTGAAAGTGTCACGAATGTTATTGGCATTGAATTCCTTGAAGCTCTCGGCACAATCGCCTCCCATGAGAAGAAAAGCATTTCCCATGGCAGCCTCACCTAGACGTTCCTCCAGGCTCCTGGCCTCTCCGGCGAACACGATAGGAGGGAACGCTTCGATAGTCCGCAGCACCGATTCCAGCTCCTCCTTATTCGGGTATTCGGGCAGCTGAAGAGCCTTCTTAGATTTCCAATTGTCGAGGCTCCATTTTCCCTGACCCGCATTACGGGACGTAGTCGTCGTTGCAGATGAAGAAGACACAGACGTGGCGGCTGTCGTTTCCGGCTTACCAGAGAAGACGGGATTCTTGGCGGGTTCGGCGGCGTGAACGGCTAGAATGGAAGGGGAAGGCCTGGGCCTATTGGGGAGGGAAGATTGGTTGAGTTTGGAGGAAGGAAGAAGGGAATGAGAAGGAATTAAGGATTTGTTGGGAATGAGAGAGTTGGTAGTGGCAACCGCCATTGTAGTTGTTGCTTCAATGGTACCCTCTGACAGGATCTACTAAAAGAGAGATGTAGGAGGTACCTACAGAGTAATGAAATGGGGAAGGCAAGGATTTTATAAGAAGGGTTCTTGCGTAGGGCTTGCGGGAAGGTTGGGTGATGTAGTGTTGTTGGAGCAGGGACGACGCGTTGGGGTTGTTGTTGGTAGATAGGGAAGGACATTTTCGTCAATTCGACAAGGTGAGGCACATGTTGGGGAGTTTCATTTCCGAGAAGGCGAACAAGTCAACTTGCGGAAAATTGGCCAGGATGCTTCCAAAGAAACTTAATGCAAATAATTCAAGTATTCTAAAATTTGTTATGATAGTAAATATAAGTTATTTTTTATAAATTTTTGAATTATTAATTATTTTATTTTTAAAATATTTTTATTTAATTATAAGAGAAAATGTAGATTGTTTAAATTTATAGTATTTATTAGAGGATAAAAATAAAAAATAAATTAATTTTAAGATAATTTTAATGATGTAACAAAATTTTTCTGATTTTAATAAAATAGATAAAAATAATTTATATTAAAAATTAAAAAAAATATGCTATAAAAGCTAAATATTTTACACATACTATAAATAATCTCGGTTTGGTGAAAATCAAGTTGAGTTAATCATTTTTTTAAATAAAATAATAAAAAACGGTTTTAACCAATCCAATTTATCACCAAGTTGAGTTAATCATGCTTTTTTTTTTAAATAAAATAATGAAATACGGTTTTAATCAATTCAATTTGCGTTAAAATTGTTGAATCCCATGCCACACTTTTATGATTGGAAAAGGTTATGAAAAATCATATAATAATTAAATAATGATTGAAAATAAATAATTGAGGAATGATTAATCAATTTTCATTAATGATAAAAACAGATATGATTAAGTAATAATTAATTAATCATGTTTGATAAAAAAAAGAATGAAGAAATATTATTAGAAATTAACATTATTGATTAAATGCTAAAAATATATTGAAGAAATTTTTAATTATTATTTGTCATTATTAATTAATAATAAACTAACACATCATAATTAATAATAAGCAATTAATACTAGAATTAGTTAATAAATATTCAACGTGGTGGCTCTTTATCTCAAAAGTTTCACTTTAGGCAAACAAACAAATTTGTCAAATGTGTCACATGAATTAATCCTCAAATAAAAAAAGTAAACTAATACCTTATCAAATGATGTGAGTGTTTAGGGATTTTTTGTCACAATTTCTCAAAATATGAAGAATTTTTATCAATTAGAATTGAACAAATGCATTATGGACGAGGTTCTTCAAGCCAAAGAAAATAATCTTAAAATATTTAAATTTACTCTATGAGAGAGGCATGTAATGTTGCTTGTTGGTAAATGAGTAAGTATAAAAATTGGTAAATAATAAAAAATTAATTTTAAATCAGAAAATATTATAAATAAATTAATTAGTAATTATTATATTTCAATTAATAATGTCAAATTTTTATAACAATTAAAAGGAAAAAATATTTCGTAAGAAAAATTTGTCTACCCTATATATAATAACTTCTTATGCCATATTTTAGTTTCCTTTTAATACGTTGTAATCACTTGTCTCCGTCAAAATTCATTATTATTATCTAAATAGATTTACTTCTCCTAAATTTCCCAACTATAATTTATTTACTAAATTTTAAAATTATCTCCTAGACTTGCATGTGCCAAATTATTTATTTAGAAATTATATTCACATTATACATATAATTTATATATTGCTTTCTATTATGATATTATCAATGTTATATATTGAATGGGTTAAATAAAGAAAATACTTAATTACATAATATTTGTTATGAAATAAAATAGAGAATAAAAAAAATAAAATAGAGATTATAGAGAGAAGTTAAGAGAGAAGAAAATATGAGAAAGTAAGAGTAAATGTTTATTATTGAGCCACAAAGAGGTATTTATGCAAAAGATAATATGCCCTCACACTAGAATGAGCCTTAACCCTAAGGAAAATAATAATTAATTAAATAATATAAATAAAAAATATGAATAAGTGATAATTTAGCTCTAGGTAGAGAATATTTTATATAGACTTCCAGAATCTTCATAACACTCTCCTTTGATGTCTATTATAAAAAATGTGTCCCATTAAAAAACTTACTAAAAAAACCATGTGAGACAAAAATTTAGTGAAGAAAAATAGTACATCATTATTTGTGTATATATATATTAATTTTAATTAAAATATACTTTAATCAGTAGTATAAAATAAAATAATAAAAATCACTAAACTCCGTTTGTGTTATATTTATAATAATAATAATAATAATAAAATTATTCTCTTCAATCTATAATATAAGATATTTCTAACAATGTCATACATCTTAAGAAAATTTTATTTAATCCTTACACTTATAAAAAAAGTCAAAAATATTATTTTTACCCTTATTTATTTTATTTCTTTCTATTACTTCAATACAAGTTATAAAATTAATCATTAAATAAATAAGGAGTAAAAAAATAAATCAGTATATAACACCTTTTATCATAAACAAAAACAAAATTCAAAACACTTCATAATATTGAAAGGAAAAAATATTATTCTCACTACAATAAAGGAAAATGGTGTGAAAGAATTACAGTGCCTCAATTTAGTGGAACAAACACTCTCCATTGGGATGTAACTATGTTCAGTGTTGGTGTTGCGTCAATCAATTGTTTTTTTAAAGCCTGAGAAGTATTTAGTCAAGTCACATCACCAAAGTCACTTGATTTTGGATAAAAAATAATTCTTGATTTTAGTTAAACCGAGAAACCAATCCTAGTTTCCCTTACACCGAGATGTATGTACAAAAATTTAGAAAATAAATTTTGGTATAAACCAAACCAAGTTTTTTAAAAAAAATTTTAAAAGAATATGAATTTTGGCCTGGAAGACACCGAGATCCACCAACGTAAAGCATTGTGGTTAATAATTTGAAACTTATAGCATATTAGGAATTTCATTTTATATTTATTGTATTTTGGTAACAAAGCCTCAACTTGCTTTATTTGTTTATAGTACTGTTCTCACCTGCTTAATACTAATCCCACCTTAATTTTTTAAGCTAGAGACATATGTTATGAAAAAAATAAATATGTTGTTGAATCAAGTGTTTTGATGATTTCAAACCAACATCATAGAGCTTGAAAAAAAGATATCAAAGGTGCATCAAAGATCTCAAATGGAGAAATCCAAGTAAAATCAATACAAGATTAAATATAAGATTACTTACTATATTTAATTTGAGTAAAAGATTTTGAACTTGCAAAAGAATGTTTTAGAAATATGATTATATGATAATTCATGGAATATTTGAAAAATACTCACTAATAGATGAACTTTAAAATGTTAAAAATGATCTATTACTTTGAAAAATTGAACTTTGATTTCTGAAATTCAAATTTTGAATTGAAAATAAGTTAGTCAGAAAAGAGATTTCTCTGACAGACGAACTTTAAGTGTAGAAATTTGAACTTTGGATTAAGTCTGATAAGAGCCTTATCTGACAGATGAACTTTGAGTTTTGAAAATTCTGATAAAACACAATTCATGAAAAATGAAAAATTCGTCTGAGGATATGTCAAAATTCATCTAAAAGTAAAATTTAAAAAAAGTCCAAAATTAGCTCACTGACAGATGAACTTTGATTTTGAAAATTCAAATGTTAGAAAGAAAGTCTGCAAGTCTGTTATGATAATTTGTTAATATACGAATGTTGGTATTCAGAAATTTGAACTTTAAACTAAGTCTGATAAGAGCTCTCTCTGACAGACGAACTTTAGATTTTGAAAATTTGAATTTTGAAAAAATGAACTATTGTGCTTTAGTGAGCTGCCCACTGACAAATGAATTTTAGGCACCAAAATTCGAACTTCGAAGGCATTGTAGTAATATGAAACAACTATTCACACTTTCCAGAAATACTTTAAACTTGAAAATTCGCATGTTCCAATATAAAAACATTTTTCAAAGATGAAAATTCGAACTTTGCTTAATAATAGACGAACTTTGAAGTTTAACGTTGAAGTCTTTAACTTTCAGTCTTTGCGAAATTCGTCTGTTGACCAACCAAAATTCGAACTTTGAATGTCAAAGGCATTAAATGCGATTGGTGAATGGATAGTTTTTCAGAGTAACCGTTGGATAACGTCTCTAATGGCTAGATCTTGTCTCTAACGTATAGTTAAGACAAAAATTTATAAATAAAATTTCATTTGAAGTTGTAGGTAACGATTTTACGTTGTATATACTGAAACTTTGTCAAATTCTTAAGTTAAAATCTCTTACTCTTACATACTTCATTATTCTGTACTTTAACTTTCATATACACTATTAATTAGAGAATTCAATAATTATAATTAATCTTATATTCATCTGGAAGAAAGATTTTCTTGTGAGGGGATATCATAAGGGATTTGGGAAGCACTTAGATAGAGTGCAAAGAGTGAGATTGTAAGTTGCAAGAACAAAGCATCAAGTTATACTAAGACAATTGTAAAAAACCTACTGAATTCTTGCAAGATAGTGAAAAATCTCAAGTGGTGGCTTGGGAACTGAACATAGATCAAAATAGAAAGGCCGAACCAAAATAAACATCTGTGTCTTCCCTTCTCCCTTACTGATCTTACCTTGTTATTTCTTTATATTTTGTTTTTACTGTCACTTTTGTTTTCATTACCTTATTGACTTTTGCAGAAAATTTTAATTTTCCTAATTTACCTTTCCTATTGAGAAGCCAGCATATCTAACACATGTCACCAAAAAAATATGTATAATAAAATAACTTTTTATACTAATTTTTTTGAGAAATAAACTACTTGTCATTTATGAATAATATTATTAGTTCGTGAATTATATGGATTTTGGATGTTTTATTATATATACAAATTATATTAATTTTTCAAAAATATTTTCTTATAGTTTTTATTTTAATTCGAATGCAATTGATGTCGGACTTTCATAAAAATATTGTATCATGATCAGTGATAGCAATAATAATTAATTCATGAGAATATATTAAACCTGAAACAACTAAAAAATATATTAATAAATTTTTTTTGATAGACAGATTGACAAAATTAAATACAAAAATTCTTTCGTTGAAAAAAGCCAGTGAAATTTTTCTTAATGCAATAACTATACTTTTAAAAAATATATGGAATTTTACCATGAAAAATATCTCTTCTTTAATAAATTTTATGCATTTTAAGATTTTTATAAAATTACCCTGAGTCCCTGACTTATTTTAAATCTTTTGAGCAAAATATTCTCTAAACTTGAATATATATATATATATTATGTTTACAAATGTATAAATTGAAATTGACATAAATTTTATTCTCATATATATACACACAAATAAAATAAAATAATAGATTTTGTTGTCGTAGCTAATTTAACCAAAAAACTAGAGCCGCCAAAACAGGTCAAGCCCAACGGACTGACCCGAAAAGCCCGAAAAAATGAGTCGGCTCGGGTCTCAACTTTGAAAGCAAATACATAATCTAGGCTTTTTGAGTTCGGCTCATGACGAGCCGGCTTGAAAAGCCCATGTTCTTTCTTTTTTCTTTTTTTAATTTATAAAAAATATATATTATTTTATTAATTAATAATGTATAAATTGTAAAATTTAAATATTATATTAATTTTTAGTAAATAATAATAATAATTAGTTATATTAATTTTAAAAATTATATGAAATTTTTTTTAAAAAAATAATAATATGTAAAAAGGCCGCAGGCCCACAATGTACGGGTCTTTAAAGCCAAGCCTATATAGCAATCCGGGCTTTTCAGCCCGGCTCGAGACGAACCAGTCCAAATATTTTAATAAAAAATTTTATGTTAATCGATAATATTTTAATAAAAAATTTAAAATTAAATTGAGGAATAGGACTTTTTTTAATGAAAAATCTGAGTTGTTAAGATGGTATGTACATGCGTTTTGTGTAACAACTTTTTTTTTCCTCATACATATGACAAAATTGATTTGGCAGCTTACATGTTTGCCAAATCAACCATTAGAGTAATGTGGCCCATTTGATTATGTGACATCAGATTTATCTTCCTTAGCAGATGGCAACCATGCAGTTAAGTGATTCGTCCCTCGCTTGATAACGTGTTACCTATGCCTCCTTTAGTTCATATTAATATAAATCATATTTCAAAAAATTATTTTGGTTCAAAATATAAATTAATTTAAGTAATATATGATGTATTAATGATTTTTTCTTATTTTTGCTTTAACTCCAATTAAAAAATGAGAGATAAATTTCATGCATTCAATTCAATAGGTGTAATAGTGAAAATGATTGTAATTTTGTGACAAATTTAATGAGTTACTTAAATTTTAACTCATTTCTTTTATACCTATAAAATTTCTGAAATATAACATATATTTTAGATTAGAGAAAATATATAAGTGACCTAAAACATATTAGAGCTTGTTTCTAGTTTTGTTTCTGTTTTCAATTTCATTGTATAGTTTCATGTGATTTTGTTTTGGTTTCAATTTTGTTTCTTCTGGTCGTTTTCGTATTTTTGGTAAGTTGCTGTCTTGTTTAATCGATTTTTGTATTTTGCGTTAAATTTGTTTGCAAAATTGAAGGAAAAGAAAAACATCGACCTTCACATGTTTTCCCAGCAATGAAATTCTTTTTTTTTCCTCCCCCTTGAAAAAAAGGGTATTCAAGTGAATATACAAATGTGTTAAAGCGGAAATTCTCTCCCTTTTTATTAATCTCTTTTAATATCTTTCGCAGCAGCAAGGGAGATAAAAAGCTTGAGAAAGACTTTTAAGGATTAATACTTTGTCTATTAAGTTCTATTGTGGTTGATAAGTGAGTCTGTGAATGTAATGATTATTTTCTTTTAACGTATAAAATGAAAGAACTTTCCAAATAAAACCCTATCCAGCTATAAATTCTTTTTATAAGGTGGTTTAGTGCATGTTTGGTTTTTATTTTTTAAAACGAAACTGTAATTTTTAATCATTATTTTTTTTTTATTTAAATAACTTTTCAGTAAACTTTTTTTATTTTTATTCAAATTTTATTTTTATAAATTGTAATTATTTTAAAAATACTTTTATAAAAAGACAAACCTACTTATCAGTACACTTATATTGTTATTATTACCGTTTAAGATAAACTTTACAACTAATCTCCACTAGGATCTTCTCATAGGTATGATGAAATCAGTGAACTCATGAGTAATTAATTGATAGCATACCATTTTTATAACTATGACCTATGAATTAGGGACAGATACTAAATTGAGCCTGCCTGGATTACAACAATAACCACTTATAAGAGGAAAAAAGTAATTATTGTGAGAAGTTTTCAAATGTAACTTACTTCCTTCGGTCCAAAATATAAAGGTTCTTCAACTACTTCACGCATATTAAGAGAAGTTAGTTTCACTCTTAAACTCCTAAAAAAAAATTCAACATCCCATTTTTACCCTTATTAATTACCAATAATTAAATTACTAATCATTATTATCCCAACAAGCTTTTTCCTAACTCACGAGAAATAATAAATAATGAATAGGGATAATATGGGAAATTTACTCCTAAAAAAGAACACAATCCCTTATATTTTGGACCAAATAAAGCTTTTAGAAGAACCTTTATATTTTGGATAGGAAGGAGTATTTTTTTAATAAGCACTTATATTTTAAATAAGTGATTATGGGAAGATAATTACTTTTTTTCCATAATCACTTATTTTATTTTTTTTATTATTCACCTAATAATTACTTAAACTCCTAAAATCCAAACACATTTTTTTTAAATCACTTATGAAACAAAAATATTCAAATAACAAATCACTTTTAATATAATTATTTATTTTCATAATCAATTATAGATAATTACTTATTCATATAATCAATTATGGATAAGTTAATTCAAATACACAGAACTCTATAGGTCCTAAGTGAGCAATGGAAAAATTGGTGCAGTATAACAATAGTATTTTTCTTAATTTTATAGTTAATCCTAAATATATGACTTTTTTTTGAATATAATAATATTTATTATATATTTTTTAAAAAATTATTATTATTTAATTTATTTTAAAAAAAGAGAAAGAGATTAAATAAGAATAATTTTAAAAAAATATTATAATTTTTTAAAAAAATTAAAAAATTAACTAATTTTAACTCCTATTTTATTTGAATGGTTTGACTGAACTTATCCATGTATTAAGGACCGGAGGCTGTATCAAATTTGTACGAAGAAGTGTCATTACAAGTCATTAAAGAATTCATTCAAGAAGGGACGCAAGAGCAGGGGTTTAAGCAAGTGGGAATTTATGAAAAAAAAGAGGAGCAGGAGGAGGAGGGGATGGAGAAACGCTGGAGGTGGACGGCAAATGCCACGTGCTACAAAAGGGAGGGAAGTATTATTATTTTGGTTGACTGAAATACCCCTGCTTTCTAAAGTCCCACTCCTACCCACCCTCCCACTTCCCGTTTCTCTCTCCTGACTCCTACCGCCGTCATTATCGTCCAACCCCAATTAAGTAACAAGCCCTGTTTCCATTCCGCTTACTTACCATCCACGCAATCTCCCGACTTTGCCCCTCATCTGCCTTCACTTCACTTCACGCCTCACCTCAACTTCATTCATTCATTTACCTACTCAACTCTCTCCTTCTTTTCCTTCCTTTCCCTTTTCCAACACTCAACCTGCATTGAATACTCTACCATTTCTTTCTTTTGATTTGCCTACTAACAAACAATGCATGTGTAACAGGGGTAAGATCCTCTGAATTTGCGTGGTTGAAAAATCGTATGGGATGTGAGACTAATAATAAAATATGCAGGTAAATAAAAAAAGATGGATCTGATTAAAAAATAAAAATTATTAAAAAAATGAATTCCCTGAAATCTCATTGAAGACAAATTTCAGGGCATTTGAGTCATGTGTGACATTCCCTCCTCCCTTTATCTATATAAACCAAGATGTCATATATAATATATGACGGAGAATTTGAAAAATGAAATGTCCTATTTATATATTATGAATTATAAATAGTGTAATTTATTAGTTTTTCTGGTTTTTAATATAAATTTTTTTTAATTAAATCATGAAAATTAAAAATAAGAATTAAATTTAATTAATTAACTTTTTTTTTAATTTTAATTTTTTTAAAAAAATTATTCTCTTTCTCTTTAAATATATTAAATAGGAATATTTTTTAAAAATATATAATAAATACTATCTCGTATATTATAAAAAATTTTATATTTAAGATTAAAATAAAATATTCTATATAGGACTGGAGGGATTAAGATAAAATATTTTATATAGGACTGGAGGGAATGTAAATTTTATATAAACATATTGAATATTGGTTTTAAAATATAAAAGCAGTGAGTAGGTATGACATGACTTGCTCAAAATATAGCGTAATGCTACCTAATTTAAATTCAATGTCACAGTGGGAAGTCGTCAAATTTTCTATTCCACTGTCCTTATTGAATGTTTCTGTTCATGGTCGCCGTCCTCGTCATCTCTCTCTCATTAATATATACGTTAAATTTTTTTATGAGACGTTAATATATTCGTTTATACTATATTCAGATTAAGATTTTTTGTTGGCCAATTCAGATTATGTACAGAGTCAGAATAAGATTTTTTTTTTTAATTCAGATTAAGATTATGTACAGACTAATCTTCAATTTTTGTTTGTCTTAAGATCGTTACAGGCTTGACCATGACCAAGGACCTCTATTCAAGAACGTCTATATTCAATTTTTAACATTGAGAAACTTGTTTAGAGCAAATTCAGTACTTATTACTTAATAATTTTAATGGACCACGCCAATATGTTAGTTGTAACTTGTTAGAGATATTAATATTTTTATTTAAATATTTTAGTCTTTTTGTTTAAAATAATTTGTTTGGCTTACAATCAAACCTCATGCAGAACGTTTTACACTCACAAAAAAAATTATACTTAATGTGGCTTAGCTTCATTAAAATTTGGACTCAGGTCTTTCCCTGCCATTTAGTCAAAATTCATCATCCTATAGGTGATATTATATGTGAACTTTATTTACTTATATAACTATAAAAAATGAAAAAAAAACATAAGTGTAATATTTTTCACATACAATATACAAAACTGCAACCTATATTATATATACAAATTACAGTTTCTCACACACACACACACACACACACTGCTCAGGACAGAACTATGTATTGTTATTTCCCCCCGGAAAATATATATTTTTTGATTGATTTTTTATAGAATATATATCTTTTTTTTGTGGGATGAGAGAATATATATATATATTTTTGCATAAATCACAGGTATTTTCTTATTGGTGACAATCCTATTTAAGGTATGGTTAGCACTAAATGTGGGCATATCTTTCAGCAAGAATTTGAATCTTAATTAGTCACATTGTGAGGGATTAGCCCCTTCTATTAAACTCAATCCTGTCAGTAGAGAATATATTAATTGTTGCAGAGATGGAAATAATAAGCCCAAACCAGTGTCGAGCCCAAATTCGAAGAGATCAGAAAGGGAACCTGACATTTTTAGCCCACCAGCTTCCACCCCCTACATTCAAAGGACGATGGCGCTTGTTTTTCTTCCCCACACCACTCCCCCCCCCCCAAAAAAAAAGTCAGTGCCGTCACGAAAGGTGCAAAAACGCAAGATATATGTATGTATGTGTGTGTGTGTGTATGTATTTTACGCAAAAACACTAGATAAGTTTTGTTTATACACAAACGAAATCGATGTTGACAGGTAGACGAAGTATAATTCAATTCAAATATAAATTATAATATAAAAATTTTATAGTACGCAATCAAATAGAAATTTAAACAACTCCTAACTATTTTAAGATATTAAAATAAAATTATTTTGTTAAAAAATATTCAAAGGGTTTTTTTTCTTATGGAAACCGTTAGTATTTGTTTATTTCATTCGCCTGTAAAGCGTTTGGTTTGTTCTCGAAAATCGAAATCATTAAAATCATAGGCTGGCATTCTACAGTTCCATCCAGATCCTTGTCAAAATATATATATATACACACACACATACACACACTATTTTTTAATTCATGCGTCAAACACCATGTCTAAAGTATCTTTTAAATTTGGAAAAATCACTAAAAATTTTTAAAATATGAAAATATTGATTTGAAGGTCCTAATACAAAAAAATAGTATACTTAAGTTCCATGTTTCCAAAAATGAGTATAAAAAATTTTACTATTAAGTATAAAATTATAGAGTATGAGTATAAAATATTAGAACATAATTTTATACTCAACATTAAAATTTTTTATACTCATTTTTTATGATTTTATATTTATTTTTCAGAATTTTATAATAATTTTAACAATAAAATTTAGGTGTAATATTTTGTAGTGTTTAAACCTTTTAATAAATATTTTACTATTTTAGAATTTAATAGTGATTTTCACTTTGAATTTTGATCACTTATTAATTATAGGCTCATAGGTTACAATATAGAAAGATATTTGAGGTTCATATATTTATAATTGGACATATATTTGTTTGGGCTTTTATTCTGGGTCAAACTAAAAAAAGTCGAGGCCGACCAATTTTAAATTTAATAAATAAACTTTTACAAACGATTCAATTTCAATCAGACTTTATTCCTGATGCCTTAAAAAAGGGCCTTCATTCTTGGTGGCAAAATAATAATAAATCAGAATTTATTTATTTTATTTGTCAGAATCGTACCCAAAAAAAAAACAGAATTTATTCTTTATTCGGACCGAAGTCATACTCTCAAACTCAAAATCAATTCAACCGGATCTAACTACTATTATCTTTCTATCTGTTAACTAGTCTCAGCGGGAACTAGTTTTTATTCATCCCTAACCACTTACTCAAATTCTTAATATTTCTGCTCTACTCAATATCTAACAATGTACAATGGGATCATCAAAAGGTAACGATTAAATATTTAAAGTCTCCTCGTTGATCACTAGCAGTATTATTTTTTGTTGACAGAGATTCATGAACTCCCATTTTTCTTTTTGTGCTTCACATACAATTGGGGTGTTTTTTTTTTTTTTTTGGTTTTTGGGGGGGGGGGTTGAGTGAGAAGTAATGCTGTGTGCCCTCAAGTCTGAATGAACAGTAAATTTAGTCCTAGTGCGTAATAATGCGTGTGAGTGTAAACTGTAAATATTGTGGGAACAGGGGGACCACAAGTTGATGCATGATGAAGCATTATGAATAAGTCCAGAGGACAAAAATGTATATTCCTGCACCTCAAATCTGTTAAACAGAAAGCAGACACCATATGTATGAAAGACAGATTGAGAGAGCACTCTCTGCCTCTCGGTGGTCCTCTGCACTTGGCTTCACTAGTAGACAAAACACATCATAGAAATTATAAACCCTCCCATTCCCTGATTACAATAACAGCACTTTATTGGAGATGCCACATTTTAAAAAAAAAGAAAAAGTTGACATGGCAAATTATAATGACTTTGTTCCCGCAAATCTGCGTCTGTCTTCATTAAGCAATCCATCCCACACAAGTAGTGGGTAATCAATCTAAAAGTTGAAATCACTGGTAATCAACTCTCGAGTTACTATAATTTAAAAAAAAAGGAAGGAACACGTGCTTCCCCAAATTTAATGCCATCAACTGGACTTTCCAAGAGAATGGTCGGACACAAGTTTCAAAGGATGGATTGAAATACATGAGGCTGCAAGATCCAAAAGCATTGATCACATGTAATCATGTGACTGCTAACTGTGGTGGGTGATCACAAAGTTGGACCTCGGGTAATAAAACCATGGATACTAAATAAATTTGTAATCACAAATGAACATAAACAAACATCCACTAGAGACATTCCTGGAAACACCAGAACAATGGCATGAATCAAACATATTCCCTGCTCCTTGATCCTGTGTCAGATCATACTTGGTGTTGGTGGCAAGAAAAGGTTCACAACAGAAAGAACCCTTGAGTAGAATTTGAGTTCCACACCATCCGTTTCATTACACCGCTTCTGATATTTGATTTTACACTTCTAATCCTCTCTTCTTTTTTGGTTCTCAGAATTCTTACAGCTCTAATCAGTAAGAGCACAGTTATAAGGAAGTTGTTCGGTAACTTTTTGCACCGTTCAAAGCATCCGACGCTGTTCTCGTGCGAGTTGTCAGAAACTAGGACGATTCCTTGAGATTATTTCAGTTCAACCGTGAATGAGACTTTTTTCTCTGAGAAAAAAAACATGTTTTTGGTTGATTATATCTTTATTGGCTCCTTCTCTGATTCTTTTAAATTTTAGAAGCAGAGTATTTATCTAATAATGAATTCTCTGGGCCCAGGGAATAAAGTACGGTAACTGATCAGTATTACTACTACTGCACAGACTGGTCAGTTTTACGGTACCAATTGAAGTAAAAAAATTTTAAAACATAGGATCCTTTTCACCAGAGCGCAAAATTATTTAAAAATGAAAAGCATGGCACGCAAGGCAAGCAGTAATGCAGTATCTCTCGTTTCTGAGCAACTCTTTTTTTTCTTCCTCCCCCATGAGGAGATATTCTTTTATTAATGAGTAAATTGTTTTATGGACCAAGAAAACAAAAAGTAGATTGTTTGCGAGGCACAACGCAAGTTTGATGTTCATGGAGTTATTGACTTATCCAGTGGCAACGAAGAAAACTGAGGAGATTAGTGTTCATTTTACTAAGCATTTATTAGCTTTAATATGTTTCATGAAAGGAAAAATGGCAAAACGGGGATCACATACTCATTCGTGAGCCTACTTTATGTATCAACTTCTTGAACACGTGGATTAAATTAGCCGTAGCTTGATCTAACCGAACCTCACAGTCCTAAAACCACTGCTTTCCTTTTCCATCAAATAAAAACAACTAGATATTTTTGTTCACCCGAAAAGGTGACCCCACATATGGTTCGAGATGATCAAGTAATAGGACCAAATGGGGCACCTAGCCTCTCCAATTTCAAACCCACTTCTGCATTTTGACATATTCCATCCTGTGGATATCTTCAAGGGAGTATTCTCTCCAGAAAATACTATTTAAAGTGCCGTATGTAACATTCTTTTTCATGGGGCAAGATACTCTTCTAGTGATTTCCATTCTTCTCCTCTTTCCCCTTAGCTCCGAGAATCGTATCAACTCGAGAGCTTCATGCTAAATACATCTTAGTTAGGTTTGCAAAGAAAGAAATACAAAAAGTCAAGACAGGAAAAAAGCGAGGAACTTCGTTTTCATGGCGATACCTATGGATGGAGCATTCAAAAAGTCAAGAAAAAAAGAAGCATCAGTCATAGGAAATAGGAAAGCCATGCAATTCACAAGATATAGAAATAAAGCTTAAGGGGATGGGGGCCAATACATTCTTGCATCATCAATTCCTTCATAGAACCTCAACTCAAGCTCCTCTAGCCTTCCCTCATCGTCCCACATCCCATCATAACTCTCACTTTCATCATCATAGTCATCCACATCACCAGCAACAAACTCCCAGGATAAATACTCAGAAGTATCCGAGAAATCCGAGCAATCATCCCAGCCTTCCCTCTCATAGTAGCCGAGAACAAGAGGCCCCAAGACCTTCAGCTTTGGAAAATTCTGCTTCAGGAACATGCTATCAGGTTTGACTCCCCAACACCCCCTCAGATCCAGAAATTCAAGATTAGGACAGACTGAAAGTATTCGAAGAATGCCCTCTGTGCTGATGAGATGGTAAGCCATTTCGAGATGCTTGAGCTTAGGCATTGTGGAGGCAATGGCAAAGGCTTCATCATCTTGGAAGGGCTTCCCTGCAGTATCCAGTGGGTGCATGTTGCGACACAACCCTTGCAGAAGTTTGCAGTTCTTTCCAATTATCTCAAGAGCATAGGCACCAATCTTAATACAATAGCTCACATCTAAGAAAGATATCATACAGAGCCTTCCAGCAATCTCTTCAACAATGGAGTCATTCATACTGCTCCTCGGCACTCGCAAAGTCTGGAGCGACCCAGCACTTGCAAAAGAATAATTACAAAGAACGCATAAAAAAAATCTGCTAATTGGACAGTGACACAAATCCATCTAATACGACATCAATTTAAGGTTCTTCCAGTCCAAGGGGTATAATATAACAATGAGGATATCAGTACAACCGAATAAAGAGTGTGGTTAGCTGCAATATAAGATTGAGTATAGTAATAATATTGAAGTATGAAACCATAATATGACTTACTTTTGAGCAAGGAAAGTAAAGATGGAATGGGTTTGGAGGCCAGAAACAGAGAGCTTGCGGAGAGATCCAGAACTTCTGGTGATGAGCAGCCGCAGCATGCGGTCGAGTTGGTGAGGCTGGCAACGGTTGCTCCACTCCTCAATGTCTATCTCCTGCCAGCAGTAAGGTTCGGTGACTGCTCTAGCCCACGACTTACAAACCCTGGGGATTACCGTCATTTTCTCCAGCAGAGACAGATTGCTGAAGATCAACCCTAGCGCGTCTGGGATTAATTCATCCCAACTTCGAAACGCCGATGCTACTTCCATCCAATCTGCCCACAAAAATATAAGAAAATCCGTCATGTTTGATTTCTGATTCAGTTTCCAAGAATTAACAAGAAACGGAGCTACTCCTACAAACCAAAAAAACATCATAGCGGGGAGGCATAAGCAAATGATATAACCATACGGACACACACATGCACGGAAAGATCTGTGTAAAGGCATGCAATTGATTTGTTCAAATATGCTACTTCAATAACTGGTAATGGAAGTACCTTCTTGAAGGGATAGACAAGATTGAAAATTGGACGAGAAAGGGAATTTTGTAGAGCAGAAAATAAGCTTCAAATGGAAGGCAAATAAAGCTTAGCAGTTTTGCGCATTTTATCTCTCATAAGCAATCAGCAAGAGGATCGAAGTATTTTTTTTGTTTAATAAAAAAGAAATCTTCATATCAACTCGAACACTGAAATGCCAGAACTTAAATTGTTTTTTTTTTTCAAACAGAAAACAACAGTATACAATCCATGTCATTGGCCAAGAAAGCGAAAACCCCAGTAAAGTGCTAACAATACTTGGAATAGAAGGAGAAAATTGAACTTCTTTCAGAGCTGCAACTAGTAAAACCAAAAGAAAAACGATAGACGTACGGTTTATCAGATTTGAAGTCTCCACTCTCTCTCTCTCAAGCCCATTTTCACAGCATGGAAGTACTAAAAGAACAGAGAATAAAGAAACCCAGAGAGCCAAAGAAAATACAAAACACATGCGCCAAGGAGAAAGGGGCGGGGGATTTACCAGGAGCTATGTTTGGCCAGCTCTTCTAGAATCTGAATTACGCAGGGTACGCGGTTAATCCGGCACATGCGCCGGGAAAAAGAGAGGGAGCAGAAGATAAGAGGGGCAGGGGAAAAGAAAAACTAAAAAACAAGAGCCATCCACCCAACTACCCAAAGCTTCAATGCAACCACCAGCAACAGCAACAGCAACCAAAGAACAAGATTAAAGGCACAGTATCAAACCAAAATACGTGTAGAGTATACACAGGATAGAAGGCAAGAAAATACAAGATGATGTAGCAAAGCAGAGAGAAAGGCACTTTGAGTTTGAGCTAGAAAAGAGTAGTAATTATTTATTTGTAGTTGGAAATGAAATGACAGCGGAACCAGAAAAGATCCACGTTTCACTGCAACACTCAAAACTGTCAAAAACTAATAAAAAGAAAAGATTAATTATTAAATTGACGTGAAAAGGGCAGATTTTGACAAGAAAGAGAATGGAGATATTAATGATGTGGCCATGGGGGTAAATTCGCGTGAGTTGTAAAATGGCAGACAGTAAACAGGAAAAGAGGGAGAGAGGGGGGAAAAGGGTTTGACGAAGGGAGGCACCGACACGAGTCGGTAAATGAGAGGAAGGAGGAGAAGGTGATACCGACTCAGCGGCAGGGGCAGAGACCCTCAGTCCGCAGACCGTAGTCAAGATTCGAGGATTGAAATTGAAGACGGTCTGTGTCTGTGAGGCCTTTTGTTTTGGTAAAATTGTCTGCGAGGCTTTGATGAAGCTCATAGGCTACAGAGGCCCATAACCGTGTCAACTTGCCACTGAATCAATAACCCACCCTTGAAGCTCCGCTATCCAAGGTCACCCACGCATTCTGGACGGACTCTTGTATTTACTCTTCCCCTAAAATAATTTCACTAATCTCCTATAAAACCATATAAAACCCCTCTGGCCCCTGCATTAGTTTTTTTTAACGGGCCATAAATTTTTTATTAGGCCATTATTTTATATTGTATTTGAAATATCAAAATATTAACAGCAATTGACAGTATCTTGCATTATTAGATGAACTATACAAATTATTACTAACATTCCTTTTAAATTCTTAATAAATTATATTTTGAAAATTTTCATTCTCTGTAGTTAAAAATTATTGAGAAATTCAATGTTCATTTGCAATTTATTCTCCCATTTCAAGAGAAATGTAATATAATCTATAAGATGCCTGTAAGGCTGTAACTAAGCTCTCATTTTACACTTTATGATGATGTATATAATTTTGCCAAATACTTACAACACGAAAAACGTAGCTCAGCAACCCATATTTATGAGCAAACTTTAAAAGCATCTTCTCATTAAAAACACAATTCAGGCAAAAAAAATAAATAAATAAAAGTACCATAAACTAACGTGAAAAACTGAAATTTTCCTCGAACACTATTTGGAAGCCATAAAATTCGACCAAACCAGTTGTTGTTAGCAACTAATATGATTGTTAACCCCGTTCATGGGAAGTAACGACTATCAATTCCCTCTTGGTCCGAATGAATTATTATTTACAATGGCTGCAAAATCTAAATGCGCAAATGTTTCCGAGAGAAAATTAAATGCCCAAATCATAACAAGAAATTACCCATAAACAAGTATTATATTTCATGTACTGTGATAAATTTATACTTGCAACATTCTGATGGCTACTGGGTAGCAATATAAAACATATTACCGACCCTTAAGTCTAGGAAGTCTAAACTCCATTTGCACTTGCCCATAATGTAAGCGCCATAAACAAGTAACGTAGGAATGCGTTGATTAAATAACCTGTCGTCAGAATATAATTGTTCATCGACATGAAGCATAAGAAGTTACAAACACTCATTTCTCAAGCATCAAAATAAACTCTATCCCACTATTATTTACTTCCACCAGTACGACTTTATCTAGATTCTAGAACATATCTGGTTGACAGTAAACCAGCACATTGGTTCCGCGGGGCATAAAGTATCTAGAGAATCGAAAGGATAAGCATAAAAGAAGAAGAAGAGATTAATGACATAACCCCGTCTAAATTGTAATGACCTCCTAACTCAAATTCATTAAACCTGAATTTCACCTTGAGCCAACAGCTACGACCCAGTAAAGTGCATCCATGAAGGCATGAACTACTCCCTGGTTAAAAAAAAAAATAGTAATATCAGAAACAAGAAACAGGCATAGAAAACCTCAGCCAGTCACACAAACAAACCATATTATATGTTCAAACATGAAGGTTGAAAATTAAAAGATTATGCAGAGTACACCCCAATCATCTCAAGAAAAATGCGAAGAAGAATGTTAAGCTATGCACAAAGGACCTCATTCAACTCTTAATAGACAGTTAGACACCTAAACCACGGGAAAAGCAACAAGTGTTGTATCTAGTAATCTAGCAGATTCCACAGATATTTTAACTTCTGTGCCAAGGACAAGAAGTTTATGACATCAGGAAAAAGATTATAAACATCAATTTAATGCTCAGGCAACCGGCAGCAGCAGAGTCCAAATATGAAAACCCTAGCAAGGTTATTAAATTACAGATCAACTCTATTTCAGATGCTGATAAAGTACTCCCTCCCTTTCAAAACAATTGACACTTTGGATCTTCTTCCTTGTTTCAAAACAATTGTCACTTTACAATTTTCAAGATAACATTAATTGTCTTTTGACAAATTTACCCTAAATAATGGGATTATTAGTTAGTGGTTTAGGTGTTTATAAATAAAGATATTATAGTAAAATACACTTATATTTTGCTAATAGTAATTAGGTTATTTACCAGCTTTCTTAACCTACATGTATAACTCCAAAGTGATAATTGTTTTAAAACAGAAGGAGTATAAATTTGAAATGTCACAAATGTTGCTCATCAATTCACTCAAAAATATTAAAAAAAAAAATCACTCAAAACACAATCACACTATTTTGAAACTCCAACGGGAACAAAAGAAGCTTTAACCATAAAATAAACATAGGCTCAGGAAGTCATTACTTTTGGTAGAAAACTAAAGCTGGGTTATTTCTAAAGAACAGCCAGTCCTGCAGCGTATCCGTCCAGTTTTACACTAGGTTGACAAGGCCTTCCACATGAAAAACATAAGGGAAACAAAGCTGAGGCTGGGGGCCCGAGGATATTAGCTTGACAAGGATCAGGTTTTCATGGGTGAAATCCATAGATGTCATGTAGTTAAGTCTGCCCAAACTCTCATTTACCTCTCTGCACCTCGTTCCTTCTAGTGCATGATTGGTAACACAATGCAAAGTAAGAGGGAATGGGTATAATGAAAAAAGAAGCACCAATTTGTTATACAATGTTTATTATATTCTTGTTATCATTATTTAAAAGTGTTAGCCCTTTTCAATTACTTTCTTCAGTAGAGATATGAAGTTCATTTCCATTTACATTACCTCCCTTTTTATGTGATTGGATTGGCAATCACCTCCTACCTAAGTCTCTGCTATCTAATACAGTAAGCATACTGATTAAAGACACTGAAGAAAAAGAAACTAAAACGGATAGTTTAATAGGAGTCAGATTCCTTCAGATACCTTCATAAAGATTTTTAATGTTCTTTTCCCTCCAACAGTCCAAACGTAATTCGAACAGGACACTCTGAGAAGGATAAACGACATCATTTTGATGAAAGGAAATTCAGAAAAGAACCAACTTATTTGGATATCTATCAAAGAAAAAGGCACTTCAAGTAGAGTAATATCATTGACCAATAAATTAAAAAAAACAGCAATAACAACTATCGACTAAGTAAAAAAACATGAGCTAAAGTACTTCATCCAGGTGTTAATTTATCAAATGGAACTAGTGTCTGGATTTGCTTTTAATTCAGAGGTTAGACAAACTGGCTCTGCAGCAACTATGTCACGATAATTATCTTCTCTGTTTCCTTATTTGTGATTTAAGCTAAACTCATATACCTAGGGTCCAGTGTATATACTAACTCCAACAACAATTATACATTTAAGAGAGTTCAACTTATATCAAATTAGAGAGCAATACATTTCAGTAACGATAATAATAGGCAGTGATGACAGAACTCCAACAAAACTAGGGCCCCTAAAAACTACACAAATTTTTGAACCAAGAATATAATGGACATACCATTTGATGAGCCAGCCGAAAAGAAAATGCTGCATTATAGGAACCTTTTCCAAGACTTCTGCCTTGTACATCTTCAATAACCCACTATTTACCTTGCTCCAATTAGGTACCCCACTGATATCGTCTAACATTGGCGAGTGCTCCGCAAACAGACCCTTCTTCACTTTCTTCACGAAAGCAATGCAGGCAAGGTAGAGATACTCATTCGAAAAGTTATCCAATATATCTTGGTTATGAATCGACTTGGGCTTCATATACTTATGGTCGATCAACTGGGACGACCCGAATATGAAAGGTAGAAAATGGTAGTCATCAAGACCCCAAACTCCGTGGGACCCTGCAGGCTCCAAATTATAAACCAACTGCAATTTTCTCATCAATTCCAGATACCTCACAAAAACTCTGGCCACCACAGCATGGAAATCTTCCTCTCTGATTAACCCCAATCTCGTGAGGCAATAAAGCCAGGCGGCGAAATTCGTTTCGTGACCAGTTCCATAATCGATTCGACTAGAATTGCCAAAACTATCGGTGAAATAAGGACCGATCTCGATGGTTGCCGAATGAAGATGCTCTGGAAGAAAGCGAAGCATCAAGGAGTCACAGTTGTCAACCAATCGACTGTGCCAGGTTCTGTAGGCGATGTTACCGTAACGGCCAGCTTGCTGGACCGGAGGGATTTCTTCGACCCATTGAATTAGGGAATCAAGAACTGCGACGATGCAGTTGATGGTGTCAGACTGATGGCAGGGGTCTGATATTTTGTGGCCACGAATAGATTCGGAGAGAGCTACGACGAAACCAAGGAAATTCTTGCCGGAATCGGAGTCCTGGAAGAGGCGAATATCATCGAGGGATTGAATTTTCTTAGATGGGGTTTGGAAATGGTAGGGAGGGGAAACAACAGGGACTTTATGGGCTTGAGGGACTGGAGCCAGAATGATGGCACGTTGCGTGTTGGTATCTGGAGGAATAGCAGGGGCTCTGATGGGTCGATAGGCGGGAGGTGGCGAAATTTCAGACCACGACGGCGGCGGAGGTGGGAAGGTTGTCGGGCCGCCGCATTTGCAACAAGTCCCGCTAGAGACGGTGCATGTCGGAGAGGAGTGGGATTGCGGCGATTTTGGCGAGTGTTGGTGATCGGGGGCTTCCATGTTGCTTGTGATGAAGGCAGCGGAGTGAAGGAACGGGAAGGCAATGGAGGAAAAAAAATCACCGTGAGTCCCGTCTGCTTCGACACTAAATACCCCGTGCTGTAATAAATATCTTAAATTATTTTTTAAACATTTGTAGTTTCTCTCTATTTTTAATTTACTCTCTATTTTATGTAGTATATCTTTCGAAAATGAGTCAATTTCTTACCAATTGGATTTATTTTTATTTACAGATTGTCTCTATTTTTAAGGTAGTCTTTATAATTTAAATTTTTTTTATGAATAAAGAGAAAATTACATCAAATTACATTAACGCCTTGCTTGATACGGATGAAAAGAGAGTGGGAGAGAAAAGTAAGACGAAAAACTTGAGAGAAAACTATATTTTCCCTTATTTGGTTAAGGAGAGAAAAGTGAGGGGAAAATAATGTGTGGATCCCACATGATTTTCCTACCAACTTTTCTTCCCCAAAATGAAAAGATTTTGGAGAGAAAACTCTCATTTCAAAATTACCCACCAAATTTTTTTTTACCAATTACATTTTGATTGTGATATAAACTTTGTTATATAAAAACTATTTTTAAATTTAATCATAATTTAGATAAATGTTTTAAATTTTGAACTTAGTTATCACTTGGTGTTTTAATTAGACTATGTTTGATTGTATTTATTATGTCAAATTCTGTTTCTCATGTCTTTATTATGTTGTATTGCTTCTTAATGTAATATTATGTCATTTTTTAGAAAAAGATACCTATGTTATTTTTAGATCTAAATATTGATATGTTATATATTTTTAATTTTAGTATTATTTTACAATTTTTGAAATTAATGTATAAAAATGATTTTAAAAATTTAATAAAATTAAGATTGGATAAAATAAGTTTAAATTAAGATTAAAATTAAAACTACATTTTAATTTTATTTATTAATATGGTATGGAAATTATGTAAATAATATAATAGAATAACAAGTTTTATAATATGTAAATATATTCTTAAAAATAATAAGATTATTATTGTCAATGTAAAATTAGTTATTTTTTTCTTCTTCTTATTTTCTTCTGTTCAGCTAAGCATATAGAGAGAAAATCATTTTCCCTCACTTTTCTCTTCTCTCTGTTTTCTCTCCCCTCATTTTCTCTTCTCCCTATTTTCTCTCCTTAGCCAAGCGGAGGGTAAAAAAGGGACAACACTAATGTCCCATTTGGTTAGCTAAAATTATCACTCTGGAAGTGGAAATGAAATCAAAATCTGTGCTTTGGTCCGTTTGGTGCATTAGATGCCTACTTCCATGGGAAGCCAACTTCCATCAAAATGATCGAAGTTGGCTTCCTTACTGATAGCTATGGAACTCTCTAAGTTCCACGGAAGTCAATTTTTGGACCATTTTACCCTTATGTCCCAACCCCTCCAACGACCACAGCAACATTTCCTTTATCATCAATGTGTTCATCCCCTTCGATGCTAAGCTCAGAGACACCATTTGTCCCTTCAAGCTTCCACTGCCCTCAAGAGTACTAATGAAGTTTGAAGACTGATCTGGGTTGAAGATGTTATAAAGCACTCTTTTGTTTGAGAGCATTGATGGAGTTCAAGAGCACCGATGGATTTCAAAGATGTTCCAGATCTGCCATTCTATTTGAGATTTGGAATGTTGGAGATCTGAGATATCAAAGTTCCAGTCTAAGATTCGGAATGTCTGAGATTGGACAGAGGAGTGAGTGATTCGCAAATCTACTTTCTTTGCGAGTGATCAATGATAGAGCAGTGAAAAGGACAATGGCAATGGTTGATGGCGACGATGGTGGTTGAAGGTTCAGTGGTGCCTCTGTCATGATTCACAAATTTGCTTCTTGATGGGATTTTGCTAAAGTTTCAACAATGCCTTTGTTTATATTCATAGATTTGTCTTGATTTTTTTTTATTTTCAGTGCTCTTGTGGAATTTCATTGATTTGTGAGAAATTTTGTTCATTCCTAATTTCTGAGTTCATGATGGTGGTTGTTACTGATTGGTGGTGGATGGTGGTAGATGGTGGCTGTTTCCAACGGTGGATAGTTGCAGGTGAATTGATTTTTTTTAAAAAATTTTTATAAGGACACTATAGTCTTTTCATATTATAAATATACATATCAGTTAAAATTATGTCATACTTCCTTGATTATACCACACATGCTTTTTAAACCAACTTCCTTTTCCATTTCCACTTTCATTTCCTTTAAAAACACTTCTATGAACCAAACGGGGCATAAGACATTCAACAAGACCTGGTTCCTTAAAAAGCTTGAAGAGACATAAAAAAAGGAGAAAGTTTGCATACAATGAACCCTATAGTTGGCTAATAAATCTACTGCCTTATTAGTTTCTCTATCACAATGACTTAATTTGATAGCCCATGGTTTCTTCAACCAATTGAAAACCTCCATCATAACATTAGAGCATCTATAAGTAGGAATTGTGTGAAGCATATTGATTGCTTTTAAAGCATCCACTTCTAGAATTAAGTGTCTGAATCTAAAATCCCAACAAATTTGAAAGCCTTCCCTTATAATTCTACTTCCTCAAGTGAACCATAACCAATAAACTTAGCAAAACCTCCAATCTAGGCCCTTTTAGTGTCTTGATTTAGCCCCCCACATGTAGCAAAGGATCCATTTAGAGTAGTAGCACCATTAGTATTTAGTTTAAGCCAACTTGAAGGTAGGGGTTGCCATTGAAAAGAAGTATTCAAACTATCAGTGCAATTATTAACTTGAAAAGGAAGGAATGATCTAAGATAATTTTGGAGATTATAAAAAAAAAAACCAACATTTGTTCATGGATCTTGAAAAGGATTCCTCAAAAGCACTTTTGTTCCTCCAATACCAAAGCATCCACATACCAACTCCCCACACTTGTGCCCATTTAAATTCCTTAGTATGGCCAAGAGAATTAGAGAGATTCAATTCTATACATTCACTGAATGAACAGTTTTAGAATCTATTACCAAAAGACCTCAACACTAGACCATCCTAAAGTTGTTTAGCACGGGTACAATCATGAACAACATGCAACACATTTTCAATATCATCGGGACAAGATTTATGGTAAGGATCATAATTTGACCATTTTGCTCTCCAATCATTAGTTAAGAGTTTCCTGTGGGCCAACTTCTAGATGGATACTCTAATCCGTTCAACACCATCCCACTTCCAGATACTCTTCCATACAGGCTTTGGATTAGACCAATTTGCTTGAGAAAGTTGCCGATATATACTTCCAATAGAGAACATACCATTAGTGTTTGGACTCCAAGTATGAACATCAGATCCCAAGTCATCTTTGGGTGGCAAAATACTAAGGATTTGCTTTACTAGTTGAGAGGGAAGAAATTCCTCAAGTAAATTGATATTCCACTCACCAGTTTTTACAACACAATCTTTAATAGTTGAAGAGTTCAATGATGCACTCAGAGCTTTAATACAAATATTGCTTAACTTAATATCCTTGGCAACCTATATGTCATCAAAGAGCTTCACCAATCTACATTCCTGATGCTCCATTTCATGTTAGCTGCAACCAAAGGAGCCTGTTCACAAATAAAGGACCAAATGGAGGAATCTCCCGGTTTAGCAATTAACTCCCCGCTTCTCATTCCTGATTGCATATACTTGGCTTTCAAACTTCAACCTATAAGCCACCTTTAGAGTTAATAACCTTCCAAGTCAATTTAGCAATATAAGCCTTATTTAAATCCACAAGGTTTCTAAAGCGTAAACTAACATAGTTCTTCAGCTGGCAAATATTATCCCATTTCACCAAATGAGATTTCCGATTATTCAAGCTGTCACCCCAGATAAATCCATTTGTTCTCAATCTCTTGACGAGTTGTAATTGGAAGTTTAGTAGTCATCATTGGATATAAAAGGCATTGCACTCAAAACCAATTTAGACAAAGTAATATGACTAGCCATAGACAGTGATGTAGCTTTTCAGCTAGAGAGTTTGGATCAAACTTTTTCAACAATATAATGAAAAGTCCACAAGCTCTTTCTTCTATGTTGGAGGGGAACTCCAAGATAGGTCCTCAAATCATAAGAGATTCAGAGTCCCACATTGTTTGCCATCCTTGCTCTTTGTTGTAGATCAATATTTTTGGAGAAAAAGATTAAGATTTAGTTTGATTTATTTTTTGGCCCAAAGCATCACAAAATTGTTCAATACAAGACATCATATTTTGAATATTACAATTAGTAGCCTCTCCAAATAGAAGAAGATTCATCAACAAACAGTGAATGAAAAAGTTAGGGCCTTTCCTAATAATAGAGAAAGTTATCCAAGCTCCTTCCTTCGTAGCATTAGATATTAAATGTGACAATTTATCCATGCACAACACAAAAAGATAAGACATAGGGTCTCTTTGTCGAAGACCTATCTTTGGGTCAAAGTATTCAGTCATAGCCCCATTCCAAAGAACATTAAAAGAGATAGAAGAGATACATCTGAAAAAAAGACTACAAAAGAAAGGACTAGCACCTAATTTAGTGAGAGAGTTAGTAACAAATTTCCAATAGAGCTTATCATAAACTTTTTCAAAATCAATTTTGATAATACAAGCCTTACTTTTACTCGTAAGCTTTTTGATTGAATGAACAACTTCCTAACCTATAACAATATTTTTTTGAATACAGTGATCCGAGACAAAGTTAGATTGGAATGGGGAAATTAATTTATCCATAAGTGGTTTTAAACAATTCACAATAATCTCAGTGAGGCATTTATAAGAAACATTACACAATGAGATAGGGTGAAAGTGAGAAACTTGTGATGAAGAGCCATTCTTGGGAATCAAGGCATCAACATCCTATTCATTGTCTTCAAAGAAATTTCTACTAAAAAAGCATGCTTAATAAGATCAACCAGATTAGATCTGACTAAATCCTACTGAGATTTATAGAAGATTTCAGGAAACCCATCCTCCCCAAGGGCTTTAAAACTCCCCAACATATTGATTGTAGCTTTCACCTCTTCAGCAATGGGAACTTTATCAAGGGCAAAACATTCAAGTTCATTCAAGATAGGAAATTGCATCTCAGTTAGTAAGAATACAGTTTCAGCATTATCAAGTTGGAAAACATTTTTGAAAAAATATACCACATGATTTTTAAGTTCCAGAGGGTCCTCAATCCATTTACCTGTTTCATCATTAAGAGTAAGGTATCTATTTGATCTTTCTCCGAGTGGAGGTCTTTAGGTTATAAAACAAGGTATTTCTATCTCTTTTAAAAATCCAGTCAGCTCTCGATTTTTGGAACCATAACAATTCTTCCCTTCTCAAGATCAACTCCAATTCCTCTTGAAGAGTGCGTTCCAAATCCCAGAGAAAATTTGAGTAGAAATAGGAACGAGAGTTTTGAATACCCTTATGAGTCTAGCCATCAATTCCTACTTTTGTTTTAAAATGTTTCCTTACACTCCCCATAAGGAAAGGGAAGATCAGCTTCCTTCCTCCATTGAGTCCGCATAAAATTTGCGAAATTCTCATGAGACATCCATATAGCCTCAAATCTGAAAGGTTTGCTTCTGGACTCCTGATCAACATTTTTAGTGAGTAAGATGGAAATGGGATTGTGATCTAAGTAAGTAATACATGGTAAAACCCGAACTCTGCAATTAGTGAATTGGGATAGCCATACAGAATTCCCCAAAACCCAATCCAGTCTTTCAGAGAGTCTCTTTTTCTCTGTACTAATGGACCCTTCCATGTAAACCAGGGGCCACTAGTACCCAAATCATTGAGAGCACATGACTGGATCTGCTCTGAAAACCATCTACATCACCTCACATCCCCAGGAGCTCCTCCAATCTTTTCAGAATCGTCAATAATATCATTAAGATCCCCAATAATAGCCCAGGCCTGATTTATCAAAGATGCTAAAACCTTCATTTTTCCCTAGAATTCAACTTTAAGATTAGAATAAGGTAGGACATTGGCCACAATGAGGAAGATTGAGCAATTTCCTGTCAGAGTGCAACAAGCATGTATAAACATATGATCTTTTATAATTTAAATTTTTTAAATCACTTTCTATTTTTTTTGGTATAAAAGAGGGCAAAACCCAATGTACAAAAATTACTTTCTATACTTTTAAAAAGTGTTAGAATGAGTGCCTATAGGCTCTGGACTTGCATTGGGTGCTCATCAGTGTGATGAGCACCCCATGCTCATCACTGAGAAGGAATTTGGATCGTCCAGATTTAATTTGGAGGATCCAGATTTTCAGTTTTTTATTTTAATTTTTTTACATAATAATAATATTTTTATAAAAAATAATATTTATAAAATTATTTTTATTTTATATTTTACATTTAATAAAATAAAAATATATTAAAAATATAATTATAAAATATAATTAAATCTGGAACGTCCAAATTTGATCTGGATGGTCCAGGAGCATGATGAGCACACCTTCCTCATCATATCTGATGAGCACGGAATGTGCTCTCATGGGTTATAGAGTCCAGATTTGTTATTTTGTGTTCTATTCAAATAATATTAAAAAAAAAAAAGAATGAGTGTTTATGGGAATTTAAAAGTTTTACATGGCTACCACATAAAAAACATTATTGTCACCCCAGCATACACGTAATTCCTCCTATGTTTATGAGCTAAACCATGTCACATTTTCATCTTGGTTGCTACTCACTTCCTCTTCCACCCCTCCATCGGAAAACCCATTCCATTGACGTCTTCCAACCATCGTGGTCGTCTAGCTAGATCCACATCTCTCACTTGGTCTTCATCGGAAGAAACCCCTTAGGCTCAAAACATGAAGAGCGCCATTGCAGAGGCTGGTGAGAGAGATTACTACGCATCTTCCTACGCATTGGCTTTGTATTCATCTTCAAAAATTCATGTTAGAATCTGACCTCTGTAATTGACTTAATTCATCAAAAGAATTTTATATCTAAAATTTTAAAAGAGATCATCTCACAGAAATAAAATTATAACAATATATCTAAGGGACAAAATTATAATTTTCCTATTGAATTTTTTTTTTACGTTAATTCCAATACTAAAATTATTTTTGTACTTTAAGCTAGTACTTTTTTTGGGCCCATAATGCTTTAACTAGTACGCAAGAAACCTATGTGTAACAATTTCATGTCCCCTAACTTCTCAAAACTGAAATCTGTGAAAAACCCACATAAGAACAGCAGCATCGGCAATTAAGAACAGATATGCAAGTAATGTAAGCAGCACCACTAAATTAATTAACCAAACGTTCATTGAAGTTTCAAGTTTAGCGTTAAATTTTATTAAAATAAATCAGAGTCAATGCTCTGCCCAACAACTCACAGGGCACACAAAGGATGCAAGCTTGGCAATCCTAAGTTCCAATGTCCCCAAAAAAATTTAGCCAAAGCCCTTTTTCCTCAGCCAGTTTCATCCAATCCAAGTATCAAGATTCTAGGCAGACAAGCATAAGGCCGTGCAGCTACAGAATCCTTAAAAAACAAAAACCAAAAACCAAAGGATGATTTATTTTCAATGGATTTAGTAATGTTGATTTACTTTCAATGGATTTAGTTAAAATGGCTGAGCGAATTTTTCAAACCAGTTGATTGGAAGATTTAGCTATCACCACCATTCAAAAACTAGTGCAGAACAAAAAAAATTCAACCAAAGGCAAACAGGAAGAAGCTAAAACGCTCCAAAAGATGAATTTAAGAAAATTCCAGCACTCAGATAAATCCTGAATCCATCTCCAGTTCCATTATTAAAGCCGAGGGAATATTTGTTCTCAAGTCTTGCAAGCCGATGTAGAATTCGGGATCAGTTTATTAGAATAAGTAATTCCCTTAATTACATTACTAGAAATCGGGTTTTCGTAGACTATGCATAATCATTAATCAATCTCAATCCAATTTGCCTTGTATGTAGTTAAGTCTTCCACGAAGAATCTTGGGAGTTCTGTTGAATCCAGAGGATACAGAGTAAGAGCAAAAGGGGAAATGAAATAAATGTCGATCCAACATAAAAAAATTAGCAAATCAATATAAATTTGCTCCTGTATCCCTTACTCATAACCGATAGGAAATATATAAATGAACGAATTAATCTCTACATTACTATTTTACAAGATACCAATTCGCTGTCTCCAATATAGTAGCAATGATCACTTTGCTAAAATCTCTCACACTAATGTTAAGCACGATGACGTAGAAGGATCGTACAAGGCAGGAAGCAGGTATTTCCTCCCATTAACACCATATGCATTGTAGCTAGCACCTGTATTAGAGTCCACTAGTAAGTTCCCAGCGTAACCAGGGTAAGCGCCTTTGCCATAAATCCCCGTACAAGCTGATGCAGCCTCAAGTGGGGCTTCAGCCGAACCTTGGAAGTAGCCATTTCCAAATGGGTTCGTGGCAGTCCCAGCCAAGAGGCTAGCCAAGTTGATAACCATTCCGTCAAGACCCACATCGTTGTTGGGGGCGATCAATGGTGGGTTTTGGGGTCCATAGATTGGCTGGTGGAAAGGCCACGCGCATTGGCCAGGGCACTGAGTCTCCGAGTTACCAACCCAAATGTAAGTGAACTTGTAATTGTTGCCCCTTATGTGACCCACCGAAGAAGAGCCATGCATCCCACATCGGCTCATGCAAAAACCTTCGACGGCTACATCGGCAGAGGTCAAAACAACGTTAATGGCGTTTTTCTGGTCACCCTTAGAAGCCAATTGGACAAGTTGCTTGCTTGTGAGTGATCTCCCGAGAGAGTAGTTCTCGTCGAAAATATGATTACCCAACGTAAGGGAAAAGGGAGAAGCCTTATTATTCTTGGCGAGATGGTATTTCTCGATAGTTTTCCACCAGGTGGTGACCGACGGTTGATTGCTCGAAGCCGGTGAAGATGACAAAGAGGAAATGAAATCGGAGATGATGGCTTTTTGGGAAGGCTCAAATTTACCATACCAAATGAGATTGGCAGAAATTTTTCCTGATAGAAGAGGACCATTGTGATACTGAAATTGCAGAGACTGGTCTTGCGCTAGTTCGTTCAGTGTCCGAGCGGCAAAACAGAGTTGCAAAACAGAGACAAGAAGGAAGATTTGAAGAAAGCATTGAAAGAGAACATAAGTAGCCATTTTTTCTAATGAATCAAAACAAAGAATGCAACGGTGTATCGGGAATGGAGGAGATACTCGAAGACTCCAAGGAGTGAAAAGCTGAGATAACTTGGATATTTGTTGATGGATTGAGAAGATTGGGGATAGCACTATATATAGGTCTCAGATGGGGGGAGATGGGAGTCAGTTTGGGAGATTACATTAATGTAAACGTGTTTTAAAGTGCAGTCAAGGAACCTGCCAAGAAGCGACGACATGGGTAATTTGGGGTACCCTTTGCATACAGGTAAGGGAACCAATGCCATTAAGCGCGTTTCTTTTATTCGGTGTACAGAAGTATATATTCTATTTCTTGAGTGCACTTAACGCTTTTCACAGAAACCAAACAACTCCGCCGCCACCGAAGTAGTCTAAAAGCCAACAATCATGCACTATGAATGTGAAAGCAAATGTCAAGGGCTGGCTAGTTATAAGGACTGATTTTTTTAAGAAAAAAATTATAATGACTAATTTAAAAATTGATACAAAGTATAAGAACAAAAAAATCAATTTCCCGTATCAAAATAAGCTAACCTTCTCCCCCTGACTTGTGGTCCACACGCAATGCAAGCAAGCGTGCATGCCAGCTCTGGTACAACTTTTTTTTTTTCATAAACAGCTCAGGTACAGTTTTAATCCTTGGATGGATTGATGCTGCTCTCAATTATTAACATCTCAACGTCAACAAGGTGCCCTTAACGTACATTACATGTCAAGGGAAGAATGGGGGATTATAAGACTTCTTCTAAAATTTTTATTTAATACAAAATATAAGAATTATGTCATTTTTAGTAATAAATTTTTTTATTCTATTAATTTTTATCTTATAATTTAAAAAGAGAGAGGATACATTTTTAAAATAATTTTTATTAATAATTTATAAAAATAAGATTAGGATATTAGGTTTTTTTTTTCAAATTTTAAGTTATGTAACTAAATTTTGTTTTAATTTAATAATAGATCGGAGTGAGTATAGCAAGGGGGATGCTTTTATTTTCCTGGGAAGCACAGAGGGATCCAACTGGCACTCACCCAATGGCAACTAGATTTGAAATTGAATGCCTATGCCCTCTGACCTTAGGACGCTAATGATGAAGCACGTGATCAGGAAAAAACAAAAGGAGGAAGCACGTGATAATGTCCCAAACTCGAGTTGACAGAGCCCAGTATTTGAATTCCACCTTCTTGGCCCAAAAAAACAGATTCCACCTTGGATTAATATGTTAGGTGTTAACACGTAATCACCAGGGAAAAAAAATGAACACGTAGCATCTGCACTGCCAAAACACGGTAATTTAGAATTAAGAAACAAGGCCAATTCATCCACGATCAAGGGATAAAGACAAACTTTCTCCTTAATTTTTTTGTCCTTCAAATCTGTATATATATCTCCTTTTCAAATTTATCTGTTTCTAGTCAACCTCCTTTAGGTTCTAAGAGAGGGGGAGTTAATCTCTATTCCTTTTTCATTTTTTAGGTTTTACTTTTTCCTAACTTTTTTCTCCGAATAGAAAATTATCTGTTTCTTTTTGCTAAATGCATTCTCTGCTTATAATTAATATCCATCAATTCACACTAAAAAATATATACTTTCTCTAGTTTATATTATAAATGATTTTTTAAAACTTTTAAATGGTGTAAAATATAAGGTGTTGTATTAACTTTTAATAATAATTTATTTTTTAACCCTATTATCTAATTACTTATTTTGTTATTTGGAACAGATAGAGGAGTAAAATTTGATAATTAATAAGAATAAATGTGAGATGTTATAATTTTTTTTTTAGAGTTTGAGATTTATAACTAATTTTTTTTAAGAAGTATGAATTAATTAAAAATATTTTATGATATGGACTGAAAAGAGTAGTATTTTTTTTTTTGCCAAACATGGATATATATTTGATAATTTTTACTGTTTGTGGTTTAGTTCAATGGTAAGAAATTACGTCATTTCCTTAACATGGATTTTAACACGTGCAAGTTCTAACAGTAATTTGTCAATTCGATTAGCCTCAGTCTTATATTTAGTTCACGGGTTTACCCCCACCATGTCCATAGTGAAATTCAAATTAGTGATGTTCCAATACTAAGGGAAAAGTTCCATTTGTCCTTTCATTTTACATGATGGGTTAAAATTAAATACGTCATTGCACAAATAAATGAAGACAATAATTCTCATGTCGTGAATAGAAATGTTCAAAGCATCTTCTTCATTTTTATACTTAACTACCCAGAACCTAGACTCACGAGACTTGAATCTAATTAATATAAAAACATTTGCTTGGCGTCCGCATACAATGGCCGCAATTCCCGATAGTCGATCGCAAAGAGACAACACCCGCGTGTTTCTCATATTGTTCTCGACTGGAACGCAGCTTCTTTAATTTAATTATTTCGAGCTTGCAGACAATAGACATGACAAATTAATACAATAATTAACTATGTTCCACGAATCGTTCCCATACATTGGTTCTAATCTTTCAAGAGTCTTGTCTTGCATATTAATTTAGGTAGGCACTTGGGGCATGTAGACCCCATTCGATTCTGTTTGCCTTTAATGGCAATCAAGAGAGCTTTTTTCTAGGTTAGGGTGATAGTTGGGGGAGTTGTGATCATGGAGAAAATATTTTCGAGCCCATGTTTTCAAGCTCCCTAGAAAACCTACGCCCTTAGATTTGCCTTCAATCATTCCCTGCGTCTACCATATAGTAGACGGTCTCTTAATCATCTAATTGCAATAGGAACGTTCCTGGGAAAAGTGGTGAAGCTTACATAAATCATAACTAAAGTAGTACTATGCGTACACGTTATATTAAACGACAATCTTGGTCCATGGTTTCTCTCGCAAGTGTTCCTAGTTATAGGATGGGAATGAGTGCATGGAACACTCGGACTGTCTGTAGAAGGCCAACTAATTAAAAAATTATAGCTAAACTTGCCAACATGTTCACTCTACCTATAGAAATGGGATGATTGATACTGATCACACATGGCTGGTTCGGAATGACATTAAATGATGGTATTTCTAAATAAATCTCTTAAAGGCCGAGTAATCTCACGAGCTCAATCGATCGAGTACCCAAGCCAGGGCCACCAACAATTGGGCAACTACTTACGTAATCAAGACATGATCTACTTCCTGGTGTGAATCAATGGCATATTAGAAGTGTTACCGAAAAAATAAAAAAGATAATAAAAAAGCTATGAGTGTTAAGCTTTACTGGATATAGACTTCTCAAACATAAGAGCAGATTAACGAAATGACACAAAGATGGTCTTTCAAAGTTACTATGGCATGTCATGCTCATCAACGTACATCATTGGACCGCATAAAAAAATGTAAACTATTTGACTAGAAAATGGAAATCAATAGGGCGAAGGTATTATTCTTTATATATCTTAATTTTACTCAAAGACCTGTGATCTTTAATATAAAGTTCGGGGTGAAAGTGACAAAGCAACTATTGCTAGTTACTCCAGTAATCAATGTATTTCATGCACCCAAACCAACTATAAATAATACTATGGTGTTGGCCTTTTTGATTTACCTTGCTCAAAACTATCACAAATTTTCCGTCTCTATCTACTTTACTCTAAATTGAGAAAAGTTTCTCAATCCACTTTTCAGAACCCCAACACACATGGCTTCCTATCCGTCTGCAAAAGCGATCTATATCTGTCCAGTCCTAGTTCAGCTTAACTTAATTAATGTGTACGTTCAGGAGCAAGAAAGTTAGCTTCATTATACCAACCACCACCTTTTGCTCTATCAAACCATTAGGGTACCTTACTCGAAGGAGACATTCCCGTGTCTATTATTTGGTACGGCGATTTCACCCGATCTCAGAAAACCATCGTTGCAGATTTTCTTCTCTCTATCAACCGTCCGCTAGAGCATGCGGATCACTCCTCCAGAGCCCCCACTGTTTCTGAGTGGTGGAAAATCATTCAGATTTACCTAACAAACGCAGGTAGGAATGAAAGCCCAATTATCCTGTCCAATCAAATTTCCGATGAGAATTTCTCTATGGGGAAAATTCTAAGGAAATCTCAAATTTCCGAGTTAGCTCCCAAGGGCAATACAAACGGAAAGAGCAATGGCATAAGCCTGGCTCTAACAGCCAAAGATGTTGCAGTGGAGGGCTTCTGCATGAACAACTGTGGGTTTCACGACTCGATAAGTAATAAAGAGATCAAATCCACATATATATGGGTTGGAAACACGGAGAGTGAGTGCCCAGGTGAGTGCCCATGGCCATTCCACCAACCCATATACGGACCACAGAGTCCACCACTGGTTGCACCAAATGGGGACGCAGGGGTTAATGGAATGGTGACAGATTAAATATGGGAAAAAGACATATAAGAATCTTTATAGTAAAATATTAATAAATGAACTTAGCAAGTTGAAAATTTGGTTGAGTCGAATTGAAAATTTAATTTATAAGGATATTAAATTTTTAAATTAGATTTAAAAAAAAAAAATTTTTATATGGGAGTTTTGAAATATTTTTTTTTTCCTATTAAATATAGCTATGATTTTCGCAGGAACGGTGATGAACCCATATGGAAAAGGTTACTTTGTTGGATCCGTAGAGGTGGGCGCAGCTTGTTGGGAAATATATGGGAAAGGAGCATATCCAGGCTAGGCTATACCGGGAAGCTATTGCTGGATTCAGGCCCTGGTAGCTACAATGCTCTGGGCTTGAATGGCTGGAAGTATTTGTTGCCTACTTTGTTTGACGCTTCTACTTCTCACTGTTCAACCTTGGCCAGATCCCCACCGCCACGTGGCATCACCTGCTGCCCTTCTACTAGCTACAGTGTGCGTATATATTCATATTCTATATATTCACAAGACAGAATTCCCATGCCATGCACAGGAAGTACTATTTATTTTGTACGTGTCAATGAGAATATGTTTTAAAAGATAATTTAAATTTGAGAAATATCTCCAAATTAAAAAATATGAATTAAAACTTTATAATATATTCACATAGTGTAAATATCATATTTTATCCAACCCATTTAGTAAAAATAATAAATACATAAAAATAAAAAATATCTCTTTTAGAGTTAATAGGAAAAATAATAAAATGAGTTCATAATATTCTAGAAAATTATCCCTTCCGAACTAAAAGAGATAAAATATAAAATATTTTTGGGTTATTTTAAAAGACTTTAAAATAGATTTTAGAGATTATCCCTGATATAAAGAAAAAAAAATAAAAGAATAGAAATATAGAGATTATCCAACCTCCTTATCAATAAGATTAAAAAACAAGATAAAGTAAAAATAAGAAAAGATAATAAAATCATTTAAAATTAGATGAATAGAAAATAATAATAATAAATCTTTAAAGATATAAAACATAGGATTTTAATAATTTTTAAAAATAAATAGGATATCAAGATATTATCTATTTATGATTTTTATCGTCAAAATTTAAAATATTTTAAATTAAAAAAATATATGATTAACTTTTCTATAAATAGAGGACCTCTGAGTCAGATAAGAGGATTGACAAGAGCTTTAGGCAATCAAAACAAAAATCCAGAAAGTGGGAGGCAAGGCAGAAAAAAAAAATAGGGAACGAGAGCTGAGGGGTGTACGTGGAAGAGTAGACGAAGCTAATATCTAAAGCTTTGGGAATTCACTTTGGTATGAATTTACTCCTTTGTACAAAATATTTGGCAGCACTTATTAAGGAAAATAGTGTTTAGATGTAATTATATTGTATGCTTGTGAACCAATTCGGATTATACTATGAGATTAAACGTTTATGATTGTCCTGAAAATTGCTCTTCTCCAATTATCTTTCATCTCCTCATCCTTTTATTCTTTTGCATGCTTTGTTCTTGATAAAGAATGATGATGATGTTTTAAGAAAATAATAGAGAAAAAATAAAATCTATATTTAATTAATTTTACTAAATTTTTCTTGAGAAATGCTAATTGTCTATTCAAAAATGAGTGACAGTTTTACCATAAGATTTAAATATCTATTTTGAATTATCATAAGTGATGCTTATGTCACCGTGGATTTAAATAAATTTCTCATGTTCCAAAAAAATAGTGAGTGATGCCTATACTATAGGGTGAACTAAATTAAATTTTCATCAAAAGGACTGTGAGTGATGCTTATGCTTCTGCAGAATCTAATGAGATCTAAGTTTATTTTTCTAAATAAAATATTTTCTTTGTGTTTTAATAAATAAATAAATATAACTTATCTCTTCTGATAAAAACATATTGTTTTCAAAATCAAATAAAATATAAAGAATAACTCAATATTTACCGAAAATTAAAATACACCAACCAATCCTTAAAAATCTAAGATAAAAAACACCAACCAAGTGATATACATTTATTTCACTGAACTACGTGTACTTTGATTTCTCCTAAGGGTATGTAGGTCCTAGGATTTCATCCTAGGAAGTCCACTTCATAAAAATGTTATATTTTCATTTTTTTTAGGTTTATCAATAAAATATAAATAATAAGGATAATTTATTTTTAAGGCATATTTAATAAAGTACAATAAATTTAGGATAATCGCTCTTTTGAACAGGTGGTGTAGGATGCTTAATACCTTCCCTACACACAACCTACACTCAAATCTAACTCTTTTATTGTAGACTATAATTTCCTACATCTTTAGGTTTTCCAAAATTTTTTCTTAAAATTTTGGTGGCGACTCCATTTTTATTTTTTTCTATTTTATTTTTCTTTTCATTTTTTTGATAAAAAATTGGGTGCGACACATAATTTCTTAATCTAGAGAAAAATTACGCAATTATGCAATATAACAATTTTTTTATTTGCTATATTGAACACTCAAATTTTTATTTTGTAGTTTTATGAAGAAATAAATTTAAATCAATACATTTAATCGTGGATTTTTCCACTCTACATCGTGAGGGTTTTGTTTTTTTTTTTTTGCTAAACAATGAGGGTGAATCTTTTCTGTAGCTCTTTTACATTCTCTCCTTCAGCCATTCTGAAGCTTTCATATTCTCCTATGCATGTATTTAGTTTGTTTTCCTTGACTCTAGTTGTTCCTTCACGTGCAGGGTGTCCCACATTTCCTTGGCAGTGGAGTATTGGGAGACTCTATAGAATTCATCTTGATTCAAAGCACTGACCAGACAGAGTTTCTTCATCAAGTTCCTCTCCATTGTCAGATTCTTCTTCCTTTTCTTCAGCAACTTTGAGAGCAAGGCCTTTCTTCTTTCTGTTTTGTCCAGCCTCCTTGAGAGCCTTCATTTTTCCTTCATACTCCTCGAGGTTGCCAAAGAGAGCTGTGACAGAGGCCATTAATTCTCCTCTGGCTTTCTCTATTGCTGTTACTTTGAGTTGCCATTCCAGAGGGAGAGCTCTTGGGATCTTTCTGACTTTCTCTGTTTGAGTGTACTCATTTCCCAGGCTCTTTAGTTGATTCATAATGAGGGTGAATCTTTTTTGTAGCTCTTTTACATTATGAAGCTTTCATATTCTCCTATACATGTATTTAGTTTGTTTTCCCTGACTCCAGTTATTCCTTCATGAGCGATTTGCAGGGTGTCCCACATTTCCTTGACAGTGGAGCATTGGGAGACTCTGTAGAATTCGTCTTGATTCAAAGCACTGACCAGACAGTGTTTTGCCTTGAAATTCAGCAAGACTCTTCTTCTATCTTCCTCATTCCATTCAGCTTCTAGCTTCTCTTTGTATTTTCCATTATCTTCCAAAGCCATTGGGACAAAATCTCCCTTCTGAATGACTGACCAGATATCCAGATCAATTGACTGGAGATAGATTTGCATCCTCATTTTTCAGTACCCATAGTGTTCTCCACTGAAGCCAGGTGGTCTATTTGTGTTGTTGCCTTCTGGTAATATACTTTCTCCAAAACCAGCCATTGTAATTCCCGGATTGTGAGATCCTTTGATTGGGAATCCGGTCTCTGATACCACTTGTTAGATTAGCTGGCTTTCTAAGAGGGGGGTGAATTGGGAAGCTTGAAAATTTTCTGCAAAATATCAAGAAGGTGAAGAAAGCAATGTATGATGATAAAACAGAGTATAAACAAATAACTATAAAGGTGACAGTAAAGAGAAGAAGACTCAGAAAATTTATCCTAGTTCGGTATCTCCACTTGACCTACGTTCAATCTCCAAGTCACCACTTGAGATTTTCCACTATTCTGCAAGAATTCAGTGGGCTTCTTGCAAATGCCACAGTATAAGGATGTTGCTCTATTTCTAGAGCTTTCACTCAATCACTCTATGCACTCTAACAAAGTGCTTCCCAATCCCTTGTGATATCCCCTTACAAGAAAATCTATCTTCCAGATGAAGATAAGATTGTTTACAAAAATTAAACTCTCTTAAATAGAGTGAATATGAAAGTTTGAGTACAAATATTGAAGTGAGAGAGTAAGAAACTTTGAGTAGAAGATTTAACAGAGTTTCAGTATATACAATGTTAAAATCATTACCCACAACTTCAAATGATGTTATATTTATAGATTTAGGTCTCAAATATCTGTTAGAGACAAAATCTATCCGTTGGAGAAGTTATCCAATGGTTACTCTGAAAAATTATCCGTTAACCCACCGCATTTAATGCTTCTGACATACTGAAATTCGAATTTTGGTTGGTCAACAGACGAATTTCGCAGAAATCAAAGGTTAACAGCTTCAACGTTGAAAGCCCGAAGTTCGTCGGTCATGAAGTGAAATTCGAATTTTGATATTTGGAAAATGTTTCTGTGTTGTGACATACGAATTTTCAAGTGGAAAGTTTTTCTGTTAAGTGTGAAGAGTATTTTCAATTTGCTACAGTGCCTTCAAAATTCGAATTTTGGAACCCAAAATTCATCTTTTCGTAGCTAGTCTGTAAGGCATTGTAGTTCATGTGATTCAAAGTTTGAATTTTCAAATGTCAAAGTTCGTCTGTCAGAGAGATCTCTTTTCAGACTAACTTCAAAATTCGAATTTATAAATACTATCATTCATATGTCAATATATCACTTTAATAGACCCACAAGCTTAGTTTCTGAAATTCGAATTTTCATGTTCTAAGTTCGTCTGTCAGTGAGCAATTTTGAAATCCAATCTAAACTTAGTTTCAGATGAACTTTGACATAATTTCAGACGAATTTCTTTAGTTTTCATAAGTTTCATTTTGTCTTAAATTTGAATTTTCAAAACCCAAAGTTTGTCTGTTGCTTTAAAGCTCCTTTCAAACACTTATCAAAATTCAAATTTTCCAAAGTCAAAATTCGTTTGTCAGAGAACCATCTCCTTAGACTTATTCAGTTTAAACATGAAATTTGAATTTCCAAAGCCAAAGTTCGAATTTCCAAGATGACAGTTTAATATAAACCTTTCAAACTTCATCTGTTGGTGGGTGTTTTTCAAATATTCCATGATTTAACATGAAATCAAGGTTTTAAAATATCTTTTTACCAAATGAAAGTCTTTTACTCAAATAAAATACTACCAAACAACCTACATCTATTATTGCATAGATTCTTCAGAATTTCTTCACTTGAATTTTTTTGAGCACATTTGATATCTTTATTCCAAGCTCTTGAGGGTTGGTTTGGAATCATCAAAACTCTGGATTCAAAGTTGCAACGGATGATTTTGAAATAGAATACTACTCCTTGTGATTGACAATTTTTTCTTTACAGTTACATAGGATATCAAATGCATAAAAAATCAAAGATTTCTAAGATAGAGCAGATATAGTTTTAACAATATGACATGATAATGCAATTAATTATTATTCATGTTCAATCTCAATGACAATTGAAATTTACATTAATTAATCTATTACTCATCTTGAGGAGGCACTTTTAATTTTCAAAGTTGGGAAGTTATTTTCATTTTTCATTCCATCCCTCTATCATTAATATTTGATAGACAGATGTTCATCTCTCTATCATTAATACTTGCTTGTTCTTGCTATGGAAAGATCGGGGCACATGAGTCACAATGAGGTTGATCTAGGAAACTAGCTGCCACTTCGGTTGAGCAGTAAAGGTACGACTATATCCTATCTTTTTTTTCTTTGTTGATGATCTTAGTTTGTTTGCTGAAGCAAATATGGAGCAAGAGAGGGTCATCAAGGCTACTTTGGATGACTTCTATGAGGCTTCAGGGGAACGTGTTAATGCTACGAAGTCTCGTATCTTTTTCTCTTGTAATGTCCACCATACTTGGGTAATGAAGTTGAGCAATTTCCTAGGATTTATGCCGACTGACAATTTGGGTAAATATTTGGGCATGCTTATTCACCATGACAAGGTCTCTAAAGCCACATACCAGTACATTTTGGATAGAATGGACTCTCGGCTCACAAGTTGGAGGCTAACACTCTTTCGCTTGCAGCTCGTCATATGTTGGTTTCGTCTGTGGTTTAAGCTATTCCCTCTTATGCCATGCAAATGATTCCATTATCTGTGGCAACATGCAAGATAAAAGATGAAGAAATTTCCTTTGGGAGAGCAACACTTTAGCAAGAAAAATCTATTTGGTAGCCTGGGATAAAGTGTGCAGTAGAGAGGAGATGGGAGGCTTGAGGTTAAGACATGTTAAGCTACAAAATAATGCCTATTTGCAAAATCTTGGCTGGGGCCTTATTAAAAGGAAGAATGCCTTGCAGGTTCGATTTGTTTGAAGAAAATATAAATGTGGTAATGATACTATTCCTACAGTGCAAAAGAGATGAGCAGAATCGTGTGCATAGTCTAGGATTGTGTTTAATTAGGAGAAAGTCAGAAATGGTGTGGCATGGCAGATTGGAAATGCAGGTACAATTAGATTTTGGAAGGACGTATGGGTACCACATTTGGGTACTTTGGAGGAGATTGTTGTTGCTGAGGTCCCCAAGCATGTTTGTGACTCCAAAGTATCAGATTATTTGTTTGTTTTGGGGAGATGAAAATGGGAGGAATTTATATCCTTTTTACCTAAACACGTCCTAAGACAGATTGATAAGCTGGACCTGGTGTGCAGAATGGGGATTGAAGACTTACCTATATGGCGATGGTCCTCAAACGAGGTTTTCTCAGTTCGGTTGACTTACGCTTGGATGGGGCAGGGCTTACCGTTGATGCTGGGTAGTTTTTGGAGGCATTTATAGGAGACTCGTGTACCATACTGTTGCAAAATGTTTATTTGGCTATGCGCCAACAATCGCTTATTGATGAACGTAGCCTACAACGACAAGGACTGCATGCTTCTGCTGCATGCGATGTATGTAACCATTGCGATGAGGATGGGTTACATGCTTTATGAGAGTGCTTCCTTGCCCGAGCAGTTTGGGAGGCCTTAGTTCCAATATCCTTATATCATTGTTTCTTTTCTGACTGTAACATTATAAGGTGGACACAAAAGAACTTGAGAGCCACGGTTTCTATTGAGGGATTTGAGTGGAGATCGTGGTTTGCTATTGCTAGCAGGCTAATTTGGCTTGCCAAAAACAAACAAGTCTTCCAAGGAAAGCTCTCCTCTGTTGAGGATATCCATAGTAGAACCTTAGCTTGCCTTATTTGGTTAATGTCAGATAGTCAGACGAGAGAGGAAAAGAGAATAAGCTTTTCTGTGTATATTACTGAACTGAGAGCTACAATATATATAGGAGGAAAATAAATAACCTAATAAATATAAATATATACAAAAGAAACAAATCAAATCAAATATAATCAAATCATATCAACACCCCCCTTCAAACTCAAGATAGCTTGAGAGAAAGCAACTTGAGTTTGTTCACCAGAAATTGAAAGCGAGCAGGGTTAAAAGATTTAGTAAATAAATCAATTGGCTGGTGCTTTGTTTGAATAGGGACAAGTCTGATAGTAGTAGAAATAATATGTTGCCGGGTGAAATAATAGTCAATCTCAATATGTTTAGTTCGCTCATGAAATACATCATCAGGAGCAATCTTGATAGTTGCTTGACTATCACAATATATGTCAATAGGAGATGACTGAGAAGCTCCCAAATCATCAAGTAACCATCGAAGCCAAAGAACCTTAGCAATAGTATCAGCTAATGCACGATATTCTGATTAAGCACTAGATCGAGAGGCTAGAGTTTGTTTCTTACTTCTCCAAGAGATAAGAAAGTCACCAAGAAATACACAAAATCCAGTAGTAGATCGACGATCAGCATGGTCACCTACCCAATCAGCATCGGAGTAGGCCCATAAAATGAGAGAAGACTTGGCAGAGAAGTGAAGACCATGATACAAAGTTCCCTTGATGTATCGATGAATCTGAAAAAAGAGCAACATAATAAGTAGTCCAAGGTTCAGACATGAATTGACTAACAATATGGACTGCATAGGCAATATCTGGGCAAGTCATTATAAGATAGATAAGTCCTCCAACCAACTGTCGGTACCGGGTAGGATTCTCTAGTAGAGTCCCATCAGTGGAAACAAAGTGAGCATTGGGCTTAATGGGAGTGTTCTCAATGGTGTTGTCAGAGAGAAAGCTTGAGATATCAAATCAGAGGTATACTTGACTTGTGAAAGAGATATACCACTCTTCCCATGATGTACTTCAAGGCCAAGAAAATAATTCAGTCTTCCAAGGTCCTTCATTTCAAACTATTGCCCCAAGTAAGTTTTAAGCTCCTGAACTCTTGTCAAGTCACTACATGTAATGATCATGTCATCAACATATAAGAGGAGTAGAACAATGCTGCGGTCACTACTTTGAACAAATAGAGCAGAATCATAAGGACTATAAGTGAAACCAAGATGGCTCATGGTACTACTAAACTTGGCAAACCAAGCTTGAGGTGCTTACTTAAGTCCATAGAGGGCTCGATGAAGTCGACAAACTTTATCTTTCAGATGAGGACACCTAGGAAAAGGCTTCATATAGACTTCTTCCTCTAAATCACCATTCAAGACGGCATTCTTGACATCCATTGGATGAAGAGTCCAGTGCTTAACAGCAGCAATAGCAAGAAGATTGCGGACAGAGGTAATAAGAGCAACAGGGGCAAAAGTCTCTTCATAATCAATACCATATTCCTAAGTGAATCCCTCGGCCACTAAACGAGCCTTTTGCTGCTTGAGAGAGCCATTTGAATGTGTCTTATTCTTATAAACCCATCAGCACCCAACTAGAGTCTTACCAGGAAGAAGATCAACAAGATTCCAAGTATGCATTTTCTCTAAAGCTTGCAATTCCTTAGTCATAGCTTGCTGCCAAAGGGAATCACAGGAGGCTTCTTTATAGGATTGGGGTTCCTAAAACTGAAGGATGGTGGAAAAACAATGGTAATCATTGAGGTAGGAAGGAGGATGTCTTACACGAGTGGGCCAAGTGATGTCGGATGATACGGGCTCCGTAGGTGTAGTTTGTGCAGAAGGATTAGAGACAGTTGGCTCATTTGGAGTGTGCACTGCATCAGGCGTATGAAGAAGCTCAGTAGATAAATCTTCAATGGAGTCACTTGGAAAAAGATCAACTGAAACATCTGTAAAAATAGAAGGTGAAGGAGGAGAAAGAGAAGAAAGGTCAGTCAAAGATGAGAACTTCATATGTTTCCAAAAGACAACATGATGAGAGACTCTAAGACGGTGAGAAATGGGGTCCCAACAACAATAACCCTTATGTTCTGAATCATAACCAAGGAAGCAACAAACGCGAGCACGAGCTTGCAGTTTGGTGGTCCCATGAGGCGAAAGAAGGACAAAACAAACACAAGCAAAGACTTTTAAAAAGCTATAGTCTGGAGATATACCATGAAGATGTTCAAAAGGAGAGATGTTACTAAGAACTGATGTGGGGACTCTATTAATGCAGTAAATAGCAGTTAAAGCTGCTTCTCCCTAGAAACATTCAGGACAAGAAGAGGAAATAAGCAAGGCTCTGATGGAATCAAGAATATGACGGTGTTTACGTTCAGCTCGACCATTCTGCTGGGAAGTGTAAGGACAAGAGTATTGAGAAATAGTGCCCCTAATCATCAGGGAATTTAAGCAATTTAGAATCACGAAATTTCAAGGCATTATCATGATGAAAGACTTTTATAATTTTAGAGAACTGAGTTTGAATCATAAGAACAAATCTAATATAAATATCAAGTAACCCAGATCAATTTTTCATCAGATATATCTAAGTAAAGCATGGATAATCATCAACAAAAATGACAAAATATCGAGATCCTCCTATAAAGGGAGCAGGCACAGGACCCCAAATATCTGAATGAACTAAATCAAAAATTGAATCAGCAATAAAATCATTTTTATTAAATGATAAAGCAAGCTGTTTAGCAGTTTGACAAGAAATACAATGTAGAGACTCATTATTGACTCGACCTAAGAGACCACTAGAAAGTAAAGGGTGAAGTTTAGTCAAAGAAGGATGAGCAAGACGCTGATACCATAAATCAAGAGATAAGAAGGTGGTAGCAGCACACAATCCTAGAGAAGTGACTTCAGGAAGATGTAGAGCATTAAGCTCAAATATACGACCAACCTTACGCCCAGTCCCGATAACTTGACATGTCTGAGAATCCATCACAATACAACCATGTTTGGTGAATAGTACATCATAACCCATATCAACAATTTGTCCAATAGAAATGAGATTAAAGCTAATGACAGCGACAAAATAAGTGTCATGAAGAGAGAAAGAAGGTAGAGAAACAGTACCAATATGATTAACAGGCATTTGTGAATTGTTAACGGTATGTATAGGGTGGGCAGTAGTATTTGGAGACATAGAAAAAAGAAATTATCTTGACCAGTCATATGATTACAACAAGCAGAGTCAAAGAACCAAGAGGTACCTGAGGAAGTAGCTAAAGCAGCAGGTGGACCGGAAGTACCAGAAATAAGCTTACGGAGTAAAGTTTCAAGGTTTGCAGTGGAGGATCCCAGAGTGGAAGGAGCAGCAGCAGTAGAAGCTTCATCAGTAGCAGATAATATAGGCTTAGAAACTGAACTAGGCCTAGTTGATCTTCCCTGATCAGACTTAGGAGGGCGAGTGGAGCATTGGTCAATAAGATGCCTAGTTTTCTTACAATAGTGACAGAACAATGTGGTACAATTTGCAGCAATATGACCCTTCTTTTGACAAGTACAACACTCAATATAGGGACAATGATCAAAAGTATGATTGGACTGAGGGTAGCATCGATAAGATTTAGAAGTTCGTTCAGAAGCAGCAAAGACCATCTCAGGAGTGCGGGCCAAAAAACCCAAGCGAGTTTCTTCAAGGCGGAGTGGAGGAAGAGCATCCTCAAGAGTTGGAAGAGGACTTTGATGAAGTAGAAAGGCTCGAACAGGCTCAAAATCATCTGTGAGAGCCATCAAGAATTGAATGAGACAAAGCTGATCTTAGTACCAAAAGAAAGCCTGAGCATCTATTTCACACTTGAAGACAGGTTCTGAATAGGCTAGCTGGTCCCAGATAGATTCAATCTTAGCTAAAAATTCATAAAGTGGCTGACCTTTTTCTTGCTTCAAATCACTAAGATTTTTCTGCAGCTGGAATTGGTTGGACAAATCAGATGAAGCATAGCAACTAGCTAGGTGGTCTTATACCTCTTTGGCAATCTCAAAATGACCAAACTATTGATGTATACTAGCAATAGAGGTATTCCTAAACCATGTGATAATTTGATTATTTTTACTATCCCATTCATCAAGGCATTTAGTGAATTTCAAATCAGTCTTAGTTGCCTCCCGAATAGGATATCGAATATCACCAGTGATATAGTGCCACAATTTGTGACCTTTCAAAAAACCACTCATACTTTCTAACCATAGGCAATAATGTGAACCATTCAAAAGAACAAAAACAGGTTGAGCAACTTCAGATTTCTCCATACCACGCGCTGAAGAAGAAGACAAAGCACAGAAAATAGTGGCAGCGCGTGACCGAGCGTGAGGAGGAGTTATGCCATGAAAATTCAGGGAGAGGCCGAATTGAGGGTGAGGATCACAAGGGTGGAGCACGTGTAGACAGAAACATGATGCAGTGGTGGAGATCTGAATGAGAATCGAAAGAACTGCGCAAGGGAAAACACGCGTGTGAAGGCGTGTTTGATGGCGATATGGGCCACAACGAAGAGGGTGGACCGGCGAGAGGGATTCGACTAGGGGAGAATGGTGAGTGACTAGTGAGGACGGCAGCTGGGGTAGCGAAAATGGAGGGAATAATGAGAGCAGCATGGGTGACGACAAAAAAAAATTGTTCAGGGCTCTGATACCATGTCAGATAGTTAGACGAGAGAGGAAAAGAGAATAAGCTTTTCTATGTATATTACTGAACTGAGAACTACAATACATACAAGAGGAAAATAAATAACCTAATAAATACAAAGATATACAAAAGAAACAAATTAAATCAAATATAATCAAATCACATCATCAGTTAAGACCTTTGGATGTGAAGAGAGTAGTTGATCCAAGTAGCAGGAGGTGGGAGGCTCCGTGTGAGGGGGTTATCAAACTGAATGTTGATAGGTCTTTCAACTCTGTGCATGGAGTAGGAGGTTATGGTAGAGTGGCAAGAGACGATATAGGCATATTCTGAGGAAGCTTCTCGATCCATATGTCGACAGGAGGCAGCTTAATTGCTAAAACTTGGGGGCCTCTTTGGGGTCTCAAGTGGGCCTGGGATTAGGGTTAGAGGAATATTATCATCGAGTGTGATTGCTTGGAGCTCATCCAGTCCATTGAGATGGCCGACGCTGAGGACCATCTAGATTCGAACCTTTTACATGAGATAAAAGCATTGATAGTTCATGAGTGGTAGATGGTTTTTCAATATTGTGCAAGGAATGCTAATCACGCTGTGGATAGGCTTGCAAATGAGGCACTCTCTTTCCCGTCTGATGCTGTATTTTTTAATACTTGTCCTTCGTTATTACACAATGCTGTCAGATATTGATCTCTCGAATGCTGTTGTTGGTTAGTTTTTTTTTCCTTTCCCATGTAAAAAAAAAAGATGTTCATCTATTTCACATAAATCAGATCTAAAACAAAGAAAAGTTATTCCCTCCTAAATATATCTATATCACAAACTGTATACATAGATTTCAAAAATAAAAAATTTCTTATCAAACTAACATAGAGTTCAAAAAGTAATGCATTATATATATGACTTCCAATCTCTATTGTATAGGCATAGAGTGAAGCCATAGCATTATATAATGCATTATATACACATTCTTTAAATTCCTGCCAGTAACATACTTTCCTTGAAAAGTTACAAGGAAACTTTAGTTACTAGATCCAAACCAATAGAAAAACTATCTATTAACTACTACCAAACTGTTATAGCAGAACTTCCAATACTGGCAAGTAGCTAAGCTGGCTAAATCTAATCATTTATAAAATTATGGGGCCTAAAAGATAGGATAAGGAGATTCTTATAGAATAGGATGCAGATCAAGATTGTCCCAAATTACAGCTAGATAATATTAATCAACAGACATACCTCACATCCACAAGACCTATTAACTAAAGTTTTCTTCATAGAACTCAACCCTAATATAGATATATCAAGTACTTGAAAAAAAGAAAAAGCATTCTTACAAGACACAACTTATATACAAATTTCTACAAATGAACTACTTGTATAAATCCTTTTTTGTGGTCGCTTTAGCTAAAGGAGTTGCAAAAGCTTATAAAGTAGTCAACAATTACAAACTTTTAGAGCTTTTCACCATGACATGCTTTATCCACCACCTGAGAAAAAATACAACAATCAACATAAATCTAGACATCATGATAGAAACTAAAGGGTAAGACATGATTCTAAAGAATAAAAGGAAATATCAAATATTCTAACAAAATAGATAATTCAATAAATGACAAATGCAACATCATTTGGCATCCTATTTTACATATTGATGCTATCATCTTTGAAATTGGAATCAAATTGCTTTCTTGTTGTTTCATAGCACAAATTCATAGCATGATTAACTTTGTAGCTAGGCTATATTTTTATAGAAAATTTCCCCCATGTAAATAGAGAGCAGACAACATAAATCATATTTATAATTCATTCATCTAAAAGATAGCCAAAATAGAAGTTAACTTGAAAGTATCAATATCAATCAGCCATGTTTCTTCTTTTAAAGTTAACTCACATGTTTGATCTTGTCTCAAAGATCATTGAAAAAAAAAAAGTAGAGTTAAAGACAGAGAAACTAACCCATTATAGAAAATATCATAATTTTATCAATAAAATCTTATAAGCAAACCTTACAATGGACATCTTTCAGTATATATACCCAATATATAAAATACCCAGATCATTTAATGAGGAGAAAATATTGTGGCCTCCAAGTCAATTGAACCATTGTATCAAAAGCAAAAGAGATAGTTGGGATGATAATAAGGCAAAACAGGGCAAGGTTTTCAATGTCCAACTCGTATTTAGAGAATCCCTTAATTCTTGCAAGCATGTGCAAAGAGTCTTTTGTCTTTGGAAGTAAAACATAGTTCAAAATGGGTAACCCATGTTCAATAGCATATTTTTGACTCCAACCACACTTTTTCTCACTACATTAGGCAATAGAAGGGTGGTAAGAATTTCTTAACATAATGCATCCACAGTAAAAACTATATATATATAAGCATCCTTTAAAAGCCATTTGAATATTAGTGTCTGCATTATTGTGCTCATACTTGTATACAAGAATCCTCTTTGTTTTTGGAATCACAATGATCAAGAGCACAAACATGTACCAAGTTTTAGTTGATAGCCAAACGAGAGGGAAAAAGAACCATGGATGAGTGTCTTGCATAAAATTATTGCCGTCTAGGAAAAGATCAAGCCAAAAGTGTTATGAGTGTTATTGAGGCAATTGCTAGGATAAAGTTGACATTTTCAATTTCAGAATATCAATTTAATCCCAACATTAACAAAAAAAATAAGAATTTATCAATGGAATATATGAAACATCCACTATGATAATATGTATTATTTGAACATTCCCATGATCGTTTATGTCAAAATTAAGATAAAAAAAATCATAAGCTAGTTAAGTGATAATTGAAGAAAACACCTGGGATTAAGTGACACACTCACAAACAAACTAATTATAAACCAATCCCCATATGATAAAACCTTAATTTTGCCATAGTATTATACCTCCCAGTTGTTGTAGCAGACAATCTGTTCATGATATATGTGAAACATCCTACCATAATAGAACTATTACAAAAGTAAAAAAGGATACCTTTTGAATCTGCCCAGTAGTTGTGAATTTTGTATTTTGTCTGAGTTTTATATATAAAATTAGAAAATTAAAAAGTGACACAAACTTCCTTCTAAAATTTTGTCCGAGTTTTAATGCAAATTTTCTAAAATTAAAGAAAAATACAAACAAAATACTCTCTAAATCCAATCCCTTTCTTTTAGGATTTTCAAAATAAAAAACAAAAAAGTCATATCCCTTTAAAAATCACTCTCTAAATCCATTTCCTATCTATTTTCAAAATATGAATCCTATTCCTTATTTTAGAATTTTCAAAAATCCAATCTTTTGATTTAGGATTTAAAAAAAAAAAAAAACACACACACACACACACAAAGAATAAATGAGAATTCTCATCAGATTGCGTTCAAAACATCTCCTGTTTGCTTTTTTTTTTCCCTCAAAAAAAGAGAATTTTATATTGCTTTTAAATAAAGAAAAGAAATCTCTTTTTCAAAGCTTTATATTTATTAACCTTTGAAAAGATTTAAAAAAAAGATTAGAAAAAGGTTTTAAAAAAAATGAAAATGAGCCATTTGACCTTCAGTACCCTAAGAGTGTGTTTGGTTTGAAGGTATTGAGAGTTTTTTAAAGGGATTAAACCCCCTCTTCTTGTTTAGTTGAAAAAATTGGAGGAGATTGAGGAAATTTTATCCCCTCCAATCCCCTCCTCCACTCTTTTATAAATTCCCCATAAATTAGATTTTCTTAAGAGAAGAGAGTATTTATTACTCAATCCCCTCTAACCCACTCTGATCCTCTTCTAAACCAAACAAAATTCCATTACAATCCCTCAAATCCCTTTCCCTCAAATCCCACCACATAATAGAATTTTAAAATACCTCCAATCACTGCCCCTTCAATCCACTCTATTAAAAATCCCCATAATCCTATCTCTTTTAATCCCCTTAGTTTAACCAAATGAACCCTAAGTGTCTTTCCTCTTTCACGATAAGCTACAGAGATAGGGGAGGCATAAGGATCAAGCACAGTGACAATATAGAGCAAATCAGTTAAAGCCAACAAGTGACCACATCTCCAAGCCTCTCTCTTATTGTTGTCATTTGAATCAAAATGAGGATGGCATCTGTCTCAATAGGTAACACATACCTCCAATCATACTTCTCACATCAGTTGCAACAAATAGCAGAAGATGCATCATAGGATGGGATAATATAGGAGTAGCATTGCAGAGGATTAGAGAATTGAAGAAATGGTTTAGGGATTCACAAACCAAGGCTGCGATATGAAGCACAGAAGCTGAAGATTCATTTTAACCCACTAACAGCTTGTTCAATCTAAGGTATGTGACTCTAGATTATAAATAAAGGATGGAGAAATAATACTCAAGAGAGGAAGCAAATAAGAGAGAAGAGGGAGTGAGATTGAGAGCATTAGAAAGAAGACAAAGAACGATATGGAGAAGAAAGGCTAGAGGAGTAGGCTGAAGCTGAAGAGTTGATGAAGGAAGATAATCAAGAGTAGGAGATGGAGAAGAAGGGGTACGAGAAGAAGAATATGGAACAGAAAGATAGGTTCATCGATTCTAAGATCCCATTCTTTCTTTAGGTATGTTTGGTTCAATTGAGGGAATTGGAGGGATTTTCAATGAAGGGGATTGAAGAGAAAGTGATTGAAGAAATTTTAAAATTTCTTGTTTGGTAGGATTAAAGGGATTTTAATAAAATCTTATTTAGTTCAGAAGGGGATTGAGTAATAGATACTTTCTCTCTCTTCCAAAAAAAACCCCCAATTTGGGGAGAATTCATAAAATGGTGGGGGAAAGGATTGCAGAAAATTAAATTTCCCTCAATTTCCTCTAATATTTTGAGCCAAACAAAAGAAGGGATTTAATCTCCTCCAATATCCTCCCCTCCCCTTAAAAAACCCCTAATACCCTCAAACTAAAGTCTTCTAGTTGAAATTTGGAAAAGAATAGAAAATATCTTTTTTTTAGTTTGTGCCTGAATGATATTTGTTAAAATTCCTATGAGAATTTCACTTGTTTAAAGAGTGGTATTTTTTGAATATAATCTTTGGTCATAGTTCTTGCATCTTTTTAGCTTGTCTTACATCCTTTTAAGTGTTATCATGTTGCTATAGCTTGGAGAATGAGGGAATCATTTATTTAACTTGTCAATTGAGGGTCTGTAAATAGCATATGCAACTTAACATTAATGGAAATTATATTTCAATGATGCTGTGGTGAAAATATATGACTTAATGTCCAAGCTGATTTTTTTTTTGTCAAACGAGAATTTTTCATTCATGATCTTTCGGAGTCCACTTTGAACCCCTTGTGCATGAACCTGCGTCAAGAATATTATGTCTATAGTTCATTTGGTCTTAGAAGCTTGTGGAACATAGCTTGAGACATTGGTGGTATGGTTTTTATTAGTTTATCCTTGGCATCATTACATTGCAAGGTTTGTGGGGTGCTTTGTCTAACATGATAGATGTGGTGATCCAGTTTCTCATAATTATACACAAAAAATGGCTTTTCTTAGCACATATTTCTTTGTAGTTAGTTATAATGGCAAATGCCATGAAAAGTGGGGCGGAGATGCTCGAAACGTTTCCTTTGCTATTGTTAAAATAGACACAAAAGAAAGTTGAAATTTTCTTTTGCGGTTGCATAAATAACCACAAAGGAAACTTGATGGTTTATTTTCAATGGGCTTCATTTGCTTTTTGCGTTCAAAACGCAAACAAAAGTCCAATTTAAAAAAAAATAAATAAATAAAATTCTTTACGGTTATATATGTAACCACAAAGGAAATTGACTTTCATTTGGGGTTATAGTTATAACCGCAAAGGATTCTGAACCCTAATTCAAATAAGACTTCATGTTTTCCTCATGCCCTACTCTGTTCCAACTTTCAGTTTTGCTCCGAGCTCCCTCTGAAAACTCCATTACTCTTAGCCTTTCCCCTCCAGCCATTGTTTGTTGACGTCATCCGAGCCCTCCCATTCAGCCACCTTTTTCATTGATATCGCTTATCTGAGGTCTCTCAAAAGTAATCCACTGTTTGCCTACAACTCTTCTTCAATTGTAAAATCCCCTTCCTTCATTTTGTTTGAAGCCATAGAACCTACTGCATTGCCCACAACTTCAAGGTTCTCATTCATCATTCACCACCTCCGATGTGTTTGGTGTAAGCTCTCGCCCTCAAAGGTACCTTTTCTTTGAAATATGGGTATACAAGTTTAGGTGTTCTGTTCTTTACTTCTCCCTTCTCCTTACAGCCATAATTTGTCATTGTGATTCTCATGAGGCAAGGAAGATATGCTAGGTTGATTTAAGATTAGTAGCTAGATTTTTGGTGCTCCCATCTCTCGTATGAGTTTGTTGTGTTTGCCCTTCTCTTGTAGCTACATTTTGTGGTTAATGTAGATTCTTGGATCATTGTAGAGAGGGAAGATAACAAACAATAATAAAGAGGTAAATGTTTTCATTTTATTTGAATAAATTTTTATTTAAATATATGTTTTATTTGAATAGATAGTGTTATTTGAATGTATTTTTTATTTTTAGGTATATGTTTTATTTGAATATAGTTTTTATGATTTTATAATGTTGAACTACTTTGTTTAATCTTTATTACAGTTAACTATAGGTCATTTTCCAACTAAGAAGAAAAGTTTCCCATTGAAAAAGAAAAAGAAGGCTCTTGCATTGACATTAGAAGGTGAGATAGAGAAGCATCATCCTGACGTGACTGTACTTAAAGAGGTCACAAGAACAAGGGATGTCAGAAAGAAGCTTCATGTAAAGTGGAATTACAAGGGCCATGCAGTGAGTGACGTTAGCACAAAGCTTAATAGCTATATTAGGGTAGCTGCCAACATAAAATTCCTGATCTCCCATATGGAGTGAAGTGATTAGAAGAAAGTCCCCGAGGCTATGAAGGATTTAGTTTTTGGACGTGGTAATAAGTAACTTAATTTCCTATTTCACTACAATTTATCATCTCACCATAAGTTGCTATTTCACTATAATTTGTCATTTTCACTATATACTTCATAATTTTTGTTGTAGTCAGTTTTTTATGTTGATAGGCAACACAAGGAATATGTATTTCAGAAGGGCAGAATTTTACTATGAAATTTTTGATATATATTGACCAAGTTCTTCATGAATGATGATTAGGGAAATATCATTTCACATCCACTTGTACTTTTTGACATCTATGTGAAGCAAGAGCAATGTGATCTTTTTATCAGTTTATGACAAGAGCAGAGCTTAAAAAAAAGTGGAAAAAAAAACAATTAGAGTGCAAAGAGTTAGAAGTATCCCTATAGAGCCAGCCATTTGGGATACACCTGAGTCAAGAGGAACATTGTGAGTGTTTTTATATGTCTTTAGTTATACGAATATCTTTTATATATAAATACATACATATCCGTTATTTATGTCAATGTATAGTTGAAGAATGAGGGATCAAGCAGAAAAGTGTCCCATCATGAGTTGTGGTCTAAATCTATGAAAAACAAAGACAAGGTAATAAAGAAAGATGATGTCTCGAAAGTTGTTGCCAAGATAGTAAGTACCTATTTTTCAGCAATATATTATTTTAAGTACTAATTTCTTGTCTATTTCTTTTCTTAAGTACTTATTTTTCTATCTTTAAATGACACCCTTACACAAGCGATACCTGCTGATGGGGATAGCTCAAGGCTAGATCTGCTTAGCCAAGCATTGGGGCAACCTAAGCACTCTAGTTGTGTTAGAGGAGAAGGGTTCGGTGTCACTCCATCATCATATTTTGGGACCAAATGCCACTGTTCAGACTCATCTATAGCTAGGGTTATCAAATTCAAGGTACAGCTTGAGATACAAAGACAAAATCAAGCTGCATTGGAGAAATGGTTAGCTCAAATCGAGATGTTTATGAAACAATTTGAGAAGACGCAATGATAATCAGGAGTTTTTATTATTTTTATTCCCCTTATTTTAGCATTTTAAATGTTGAATTTTGACTAATTTTGTCTGATTTAGATGATATTTAGGTAATTAGCCTTATTTTGTAATAAATGAGAATTTTGGGAAATTTTTTTAAAATTAAGCTGTAATTTTGATTATTTTTACTTTTCAAATTATTTCAAAAATTTAATTCTTCCATTTTAATTTATTTAGTAATGCTTAGATTATGGGTCATTTGTGGTTTAATTGTGATTAAAGAAATGATTCAGAATTAACCCATTTACAAGCAAAATTGATAAAGAGTTTTGGAAAATTTTTTTAGTATTTAATTTCCTTTATTTTTATCATTTTGACTCATAATTTTTCTTTAAATTGAATTTAAACTTTATCCCATAATTAATTTAATTTCTTTGAATTAAAATTTAATCTGTATTTATTTAATTGGGAACATAATATATCTAATATAACATTTTCTTATAGGTTGTAATTCATAGAAATTAAAATTTTGAAGGGGTATTTCGGTCATTAGATAGAAGGAATTTTATGAAAAATTTATTTTCTCAGCTTTCTCATTTTTTTTTATCTTTCATTATTCATTTTTATCTATCTTTATTTTAATTGATTTTTATAGCACTTTCTTGCTACATTTCTGTGCATCCAAACAAAGGCCTTACATTTTTACCTTTATGTTTCGGAACCCTTCATCCGGAAGAAGTCAGTTGCCACTCACCCTTTCTTTTTCCTTTCTTTCTTTCCTTCAGATGCCTCACCATTTTTTTTCTTCTTCCTCTTCAATTTCTCTTCAATCCTCCTCTAATTTCCTTTACCCCACACCATTATTCTTATATCCTCAACATTATTTCACTTCTCCATCATCTCTACGATGCCATCCCTCCTCTCCTTTTCATCATCTCCATCATCTTCTTCCACATTTTTTTCTTCCTACCACCAAAACTCTAGCAATATGAGGCTTCACCCTCCATTTCACCATCATATAATTCACTCACCATCACCAATTCCCTCCCTAGCATTATGACCATACACTCTCTTCTTGGTGGAGCTTTGAAAGACATGACTATGAAGAGCTAGAGCTTCGGTGGGTTGCACATAGAGGATGGCTAAGAGACTAAGGGGTTGGAGCTCAAACATGCTTAATGGAGGATTAGATGAGTTTTCACTCTAATTGTCATCTTTATTCTTCAATCTTCTTGGATTTTAACTTTAGGTCTTAGAGTGAAATTGTTGGATAATTAGAAGAATGTTGCTGAATTGATGTTTAGAACTTGATTTGTATTGAATTTTGAGCATGTTTGATGTTAGTTTGGCTTGAAATTGTTCTTATCTTACGGCTGGAAATTTTGATTCTTTACTCCCTAAGGTGCCATTTTGATTTAATTCATGGGTTTATACTTAATCTTGATGGTAACTTGTGTTTAGATGCTTAATCATGGAGTTTAATTGTTCAATTGATTAATTGGATAATTTTCCCTAAATTTCCAGCACCTAATGAGCCTAATTAACATTGGATTAAAGTGTTTAATTGTAATTAAACAAGTTTATATTAATTGGAAGGCACTTAGAGGCATCTTGTGTAAGAAAATTGCATGAATTTGGTATTTAATGTCTTTAAGTGGTTAATTCAATTAATCAATTTAACCCGATTCATATCCTATTCCTAATTGATCCTAAATTGAGCTATGAAATCCCTAATCACTTATCTAATCGATGTGCATCGACATCACTCCCATTGTCAGTTGTTTAATTTGTATTTTTTAGCTTTATCTTAGTTAAATTTAATTTAGTTTGAACTTTAATTTAAATTTAATTTAAATCTTTATTTCCATTTTAATTTTAATTGTTTGCAAAGCAAATCCCCTTTCCAAAATCATAGTTAGAATTGACATTTGTATATAGAAGTAGTTTACATTGCATCTTATTTAAAATATATATATAGTTGCATTTGCCTTAGTTTTTTTATTTTTAGCATTTTAGCAGTTAATTGCATTGTAGGTTGCATTTAATTATTTAATTAGATTAATTGCATTTAGGTAGTTTGCTTTTGCATTTCATTTATTTAGGAATTAGTTTTGTTCTATTAGAATTTTTGTATTTCTTTTAAAATAATTTAGATGCATCATTTTAGTTTGAGATTACATACTCATGCATCATTTCATTTACTTGTTCCTCATCGAGAGATATGACCTAGGTTGTACTCATTACCATACACTTGTCTTTTGCATATAGCTTATTTCTAAATTGTGTGGTTGGAGCAGCATGACTCATCATACAATGGACTAGAACCAGCCCTAGTGTTAAGGACAATTGCATACTACCTTCTGAGTAGCTCCTAGAGGTAATTACTTTCCTTATTAACTAAGTTTATAGTTAATTAAGTCTTAGACATTAATACTATGTTATTGGTATAGGGATAACATTGTCTACTATGGTTGGATGACCCTACTTGACGCATGGTTGCAGAAAGATGTGCAAAGAGAGACAATGTTCCCCTACCTGCAGACCACATAAGAGTATCGGTCAACTTGCCCATCAAGGAGAATGCACAGTTGCTTGTTCCTACTGACGAGGCGGCCACGGTAGGATAGGTGGTGGGTGGATAGATGGCATGACTTGCTCACCCTGTTACTTCAGCTCCACCAAAATAGGTACATCAATCAACACTTCACTAATAATAATTTGATGTTATGTACATCATGCTCATGCCAAGTTGACCAACTTTATTTCATAGTTCTAGGGGAAATCTAGTGTTCCAGTGTTGAGGCAATTCAAGAAGTCCATTGCTGCATCAAGGAAGGGACCGTTGGAACCTCAAGCTTTAAAAACAAGTGGTAATCTGGACTTGCTTGCCAACATAGTGAAGCTGAACCTATGGATCTTCAATAAGAAAGTATCCAAAGCGATTACCCAGGATGTGATTGCTAACATTGTGGGTCATCAGTAGCTTGGGATATAAAATGTAACCATATATATCAAGTATAAAAATTACAATAGATTTGCTTATAGTCACTTTATTTCCTTATATGATATTGATGAATTACTCTTTTCATTATTTTTAGTTATCTATATGAAAAGTTTATAGTCCATACTAAGCTCATAGATAGATTTGTGTTCATCCACCCCTAGCATGTCTCAGCTTTTATTGTCAATCGGATGCCCTAGTACAAAATCACTGAATAATCACAAGATGTTGCCAATGCAATAAGGGTAGATACAGGTGATGAGATGTTATATTTGGTATCATATCAGCAGGGGTAAGTTAACTTTTCACTGAACTTTTGAATTATGACTTATTTCATGTTAACTTTTTGATTATATTTTACTAACATTGGTTTATATTTTTCTTAGGAATAATTGAATGTTAGTTTGAATTACAAACATTGGTTTATATTTTTCTTAGGAATAATTGAATGTTAATTTGAATCAACCCAATACAACCAACTATGTTTTTTAGATCCAAAGCGTTATCCACCTAAGTACTACACACAGATAATGGAAATGTTTAATTAACAAAAATATGCATTCTATTCTGTATGCATTTCTATTTATGCATTTTTCTTTACTTATATTAAATTGAGTCATGTTACCGTTGACAAGACGTAAGTATCTTTCGTGCACAACACGAGCTCAAGGACAATAATTCCAGTTCAAATTACAAGCAACTAGATTTGGCCAAATTGTATAAATGGACAATATTTCAAGTATTTATAAATTAATGTGCAAGTAATTACAATGATTAACAATAATTCTTGTAAATAATATGTATATAATGTTTTCAATGTCCGAAACAAGAAAATGATGATGATTGTGGATATTATGTGCTCAACTTCATAAAAGATATCATCTTACATGAAAAGAGCTCAATCCAATATATATTTAATTTGATTTACTGCTATTTACATTGAAAATTAATAATCTAACTTTATTTTTTCTATTATTTTCATTTGCAGTACTTCCCCAATTGTAGGAAGTACTCTTTCCATGATCATGTAAATGACGTAATCGATGAGTGGTTTGGATATGTGGTTGAAGTCCAGCAGCTGTGGGTATAATTGAGTCTTAGATAATTAAATTCTAAATTAATGAAGTTTTAAAAATTGGTAATGTAAATTCTGTTTCAGGAGGAAGTGGACAAAGTGATGAACATATAGTGGCAGCTGCAACTTATTGGTTATGTGGTTTGTAAATTTTTGCTTGCTTAGGTAGACATGTGATTTCCTTGTAGACATATGGGCAAAACTTTGTAAGTTTTTGCTACTAGCTGTTAGGTTGTTTTGTAACTAGCTAGCTTAGTTTAGATATGACTTTTTATTGTTTTAAGTTGATGTATTGCAGTTGATTGGCCATTTCTGTAGCTAAATTATTGGCCATTTTTGTTTGTAATATTCTGTTTGTAAATATTGGCCATTTCTGTGGAATGTAAAACAGGGGGGAAATTGACCAAATTCACAATACATTAAAAAAAAACCAAATTCACAATACATTAAAAAAAAACACGTGGTTTCTATTGTAGTTGTATCCAACAAACATAAAGGAAAGTGAATTTTTAATGAACTAAAAAATATAATTTTCTTTTGTGTTTGTTGATACAGCTATAAAAGAAAGTGTTGATTAAATAATTTTAAAAAATTTAATTGACCATTTTTCTTTGTGATTAAAAAACAACCACAAAGGAAAGTTCATTTACCTTTACTACTTCCTGTTATAACCACAAAGGAAAGTGTTTTGTTAACATTTTATTTAATCATAATTAATTAATTTTTTTTGCGATTGTATCAAACAACCACAAAGGAATTTTTCTGGATGTCCAAATCCTTTGCGGTTTTAAACGGCAAAAAATTACCACTTTTAACCATCAAGGAAACCCTTGTTGGAGTAGTGGTAAGTCATCTTCTCGTGAGGTCTCTTTCTTTCTCTCACTGCATCTCTAATCCTTTATCATGCTAGAATAGGCGTGCAAGACATAAAGCATTTTTTTTGTTTTGATAAACAAGATATATTTTTTTTATGAGCATTAAGGGTATCTTTTAGTTGACAGTGAAAAACTAATCCCTTCAAAGTATAGATATTACCAAAGATAAATCATTTACTAACGTAGAAGTGAATCCACACTACTTGTGGGCTTTTTACATATATGGCGAAACTCATACCAACAAAGTTGGGCTTTCGGTTTTCTTTTTTTTTTTTGGTCTTATTCCGAGGGAAGGGAAATGGGTTACTTATTATGTTTAGTTTAGAAGATTATAATGAGAACCACAGTTAGCCCACCACTTTGAGTGCTATCGTCCCAAAAAGAAAAAAAAATCAGGATCATCTCACACTTTGCATTTTGAAGCAGTGAAATGCATTCCAATATTTTAAAAAATTGTTCGTTGTGACTTGTGATTTTTTTTTTCATTTGACCTATTTTGTACCAATATTTTAGAAAAGTAATCATATCCAATACTAAATATGTATTTGATATAATACATGTATTATATTTAAGAATACATGTAATATATCCTAATATTTCCATTACTATTTTTTAAAATATTTTAAAATGACACTGGTCTTAATAGAAGGAATTATGATCACTTAAATATGATATTCTAGGTTCAAGACCATGTGAATATAAAAAATATTTTTAAGAGAGTTTTTCCCTGTTTGAGACTCGAAACGGGTCAATTTGTTTTCCCATGTACAACTTTGTTTATAAGCTTTTATGGAAGAGACTTATACACAATTACTTATATCCCTTTAGTCAGGTTCTCAAATCAATTAATGACATGTGTAATTTTTTTTTTTGACAATTTAGTAAATTTGTTTGTTAACACTGTTAACTTTGTTTTGAAACAACTAACACTGATAACTCTCTTCTCAATTTTTTTTCTTAAAAATCTACCAATAACTCTTTCATCTTTGTCAAAAAATCCCAAAAATCTCTACCCATTATTCTTTTTTTTTTTTTTTACCACCTCTACCCGTTGTTCTGTTCCTTCTCCATTATCACTGTCTTCTATCCCATATTCCCATCCTTGGTCGTCATCATGCAAGTAAGTTGCGGAGGCTACTTCATTTGCACAATAAAAGAACTGAAGAATTACAAACACAATAATAATTACTTGAAAAGCTAGATTTTGGCCTGCTGGAGAAGAAAAAAAAGCGGATGAGAGATTGATTTAAATGGCAGTGTTATTCGACTGTGAAAAGTCGTTGAATATTTCCGTCAACCTACTTGGATCCATGGATTCATATCCAACCATAGGCCTCTTTTAATGCCGCTTCTTTCAAATCTTATTGGTCTTCCTTTATTCCATGTTTAGATTTTAGGTTTTGCTAAAGACAACAGGTTTTGCCGCCTCTGAGTCATGGTCACTCCCACACTTTTTTGTTTTCTGTCCTCCACAGTTAGGGTAGATAGTGAATTTTGGAATTTCATTCTTTACGGTAAGGTAACAGTGTTAAATGAACAAAATGCTTGTTGTAAAAAATTTACACATATGATTATTTAATCGGAGAACCGTATCTTAAGCACACAAGTAACTGTATATAAGTTTGGTCAACGGTCTACTGCCTTTGTTCTGTAATCATTCATTTTGAATGGATATACTCTTCTTACTAAAAAAAAATCAGTTATTATTGCTCTTGAAATAGTTGTTTAAAGGTTCAGAAATTTTTTATATTATTCATTTTTATGCATTAATTTGTTAATTGTATACATAATTATATATGTATATCTCTTGTATTTATATCATACAATTTAAAAATTTATAATATCCCATGTATCCTATCATGTTGTATCCAATATATATATATATATATATATACACGCATACTTATATATCCATGCATGGAAACAAGCTTTATTTCTTTTTTTTCTTCAGCTAGCGTTGATTTGCTTTTTTTTTTTCTTAAGCAACAAATTATTATTTTTTTAATTTTTTCATATCGCGTTTCCATCAAAACTCGATAAACGTTAACTAATTTTAATTATAATCTAGTATTTTTTACCCATGTGAATTAACAACGTTTGAATTGAGTCCTAGTTGGGTTTAGCCGCCACCGCCAAGGTCGACGAGAATATAGTTGTAGACGCTCGCCTTCAACCAAGTCAAACGCAAATGCTATTTTTTAATTATTTATTATTTTAAAACACCATTATTCTCATACGTGGGCACTGGTGGCGAAATATATCCGCCGCAAGTGGAATTTACAATATTAATCCACATTTTTAATTCTCCTGTTACTTTCATAATTACACCTCTAACTTTGCTTTCTATGGCCCGTTTTATAAATTAAATTATGATTTTTAATTATAATTTTTTTATTTAAATATATTTATGATAAAATTCTCTATTTTTATTTAAAATTTATTTTTATAAATTGTAAGACTTTTTATAAAAAAAAAAAAAATCCAACTATCACTATATTGTATGAGCCCCGCCACAAAGTTCATATTTATAATGGTTTTTTAATTAGTCACATCATATTAGCAAATCTATACGTCTTAACGTAGTCACCACGTTATTTGCTTCATCAATTTCCACGGTAGATGGGGGATTTGGGGTGTGTTTGGTTCCGTTAGAAAAGTAATTTGGGGTTCAAAATGAGTTTGATAAAATATAGGGTATGTTTGTTCCATTTCCACTTTCCCGTTTAAAAATGAGTTTACGCACGAAACGAGTTTTCCGAAGAAGGGGGAGATTGATGGTTGTATTTCCGTTTTCCTTTTTTATTTTTGTTTATATTTATTTTAAAGTTAGATAAAAATAAATTAATAAAAATAAGAAAAAATAATGAATTTAGAAAAATAAAATTCTCATAAAATTTTTTTTATCTATTGACTAAAATATCCCCTCAAAATTTTAAATTTCATAGATTATGACTTGTAAAAAAAAATTATATCAGATATACTATATTTTCAATTCAATAAATTCAAATTAAATTTTAGTTCAAAGAAATTGAATCAATGATGAAATAGAGTTTAAGATTAATTTAGAGAAAAATTATGAGTTTTGTCAAAACCAATTTTTAAATAAATCATCCAAACATAGACACGTCAAAACCAATTTTTATCATAACAACGTTACAAAATCAATTTTACCAAAACTCATTTTTAACCAATTGAAAACCAAACGGACCCTTGATCACCCGGGGGTTACAGGCCCCATCGTTCTCATTAAAAAAAACCATTTTTATTATATTAAACTTATTATTCTAACAAAAAATAAATTTATGTTATAAAAATAAAATAAAATAAATGAATTTTTTTAAAATGTTGTTAATTATAAAACTAAGTGATGAAAAAACATATTAGATTTAACAATAGTTTTCCTTGTTTGCGCTAATAATATCATATGCATAGGCACATCAGAAACCAAACGTATGAAAAGGAGATGTGCCATCGAACAAGTGGTTCGGAGGAGTCTCTCTTCATACACAGGTCTTAGAATTGAATAGTTTGGGGGTCCAGGAGAGCGATGAGTCTTAAGAGTCGAGGATCAGACTATTCTCTTTCAATGATAGATTAGAGGATATGGTGATACTTAAGAGAATAAATGGGAATAATGAAAATTCAAACGTGCTTATCTATAAATATAGGTTCTAACTCTCCCTGGCTCATTATCCTCCCCCGCTATTTGACGAAATCATCTGGTTTACTTGTGCGGAGCAACCAGTAACTGATATTGTGCTGAGGCGTGCGTGTGTGCGTGCGCTTGTTATTTTCGGTCACCATATAGGATACGTGTGAGTATATAAATAAGTATGTATGTTTATGTATACATATATATATATATATAGAGAGACTCATATAAATATATACTATCTTCGTTCCATATTATAAGATAATTGGATGGATTTTAAACATATTAAGAAATATTTATTATATTTTTAAACTTTTAAGAAAATCTAAAATTTCTAATTTTATTCCTTTTAATTTCATTCATTTCATTAAATATAATACAAATTATAATATTAATAATACAATAAATAAAGAGTAAAAATAGTAAATTACTAGCTATATGTTATCTTCTTATGGGACAAGAAAAATCATCCATACTATCTTATACTATAAGACCAATGAAGAATTCCTTACAGCCCGTTTGGTTCAATTACAAGCTGGTCATGTAATGTAATGTAATATGATGTAATATAATGTGATGAAATGATGGTTACATGTAAGTTTGTTTAATATGATATTAGGAATATGGGGAAAAAATTTATTTTGTATATTTAATTAAACATAAATAAATAGAAAATGACTAAAATGTGCCTAATTATCAAAAAAAAGAAAACTCATATTCATATTTAGTCTTTTTATCTCAATTACATGCATGTAATGCTCAATACTTAACTTTTGATAAGTGTTATTAATTACATGAAGTGAGATAATTAAGATTATACATAATTCTTACCGCTCCAACCAAACTCAATTAATCATATAATATAAAGCCAATTACCTTTATATCATCTCCCTCTTATCTAACCAAATGGGCCGTTAATCATTGACAATTGAAAGTCCCTCAGCGTCGAACATCTTCCCACTTGAATGTCCTTTACGTCTTTGCCTGGCCGACTTCTTTTTTCGTTTTTCTTCCCATGTAATGGTGGAAAGCCTGCGGCTCCTACTTTCCATTATCAAACAGTGGATCCTCTCTCCTTTTATTCTGAATTAATTTATTGAGTGTCGACCATTTCAAACCAAATATATGACTTTCTTTTTAACTTTCTCGTCCTTTTTTCAAAACTAGTTTTAATAATTTATTCACTAAAAATCAATAAAAATATATATTTGAGACTTTTTTGGCCTGATTCTAGTTGAGAGTTCTAAATCGATTGAGGTTATACATTTTTGGTCTCTCTCTCTATATGTATGCTCAGGTTTGTAACTACGTTTATATTTTGTATAAAATAATATATAGTACTGAATTATTACTAAGTATCAAAATAAATTTTGCACACTATGCTAATTATTTGACACATTTTATATATTCATCAAATTATAACTTGACCAGAAACGCCCAGTGGTTATCAATGCGCTAACGAAGTCTGCCTCCCTAAAAATTTTCCTTTGCTCCCTCCTTTTTGATTTTTTTTAAATCTCAAACACATAATTTTAAAAATATATTTTCTCTAGATCATTAAAATAAAATTTATAAAATAGATAAAATATAATTAAAATATATTTAAACTTCCCAAAGAAAATTTTAGTCTTTATTCTTTACAAAAGAGTAATGATATATTTTCTATTTTATAACCTCTTTTCAAAAATCAAAATTATCTTCATTTTGAAATCTTTATCATACTTTTAGCATTATGTATTTTTCTTTTGACCCAATCTGCATGCATGTAAAAGCATGTCACTAGCATACTTCCTAACTTATTCATTATAAAAATATATAAGGCTTCACAAGAAAACAGAAAAATAATTTAATGTAAATAAGTTTATTGTCTATATTGGAAATGATATCAGAAAGAATTTTACTGTATCACGAAAGAGATAAATAAATTTTATTCAGTCAAAAAATAGAGGAGTGTGATTCTAATAATTAATATTACCTATTATGTTACATCCAATATAAATTTTATTCAGTCAAAAAATGGACAATTATATCCGTTGATATTTTCATATTTCTACAAATTTTATATTATGTTTGTCTAGTTTTTCAATTGCAATAAATTTTATTATCATAATTTAATAATTTTTTTACAATTATTTCGTTGATAATTATCAATATTTATATTATATATAAATTTCGTCTATCTTAACTAATTTTTTTTGTTCCATCTATGAACCATGCAAATCACTCTTCCAACTTCGCACGATGTACCAAAGCCTGCTTGATTAATTTTAATATTTATATCACCTAATTTTTTGATATAATAGTTATACTCCACAACTGGCCTATTATCCGTGCAATATTGCATGGATTTCATACATTTGCAAAAATTACATGTCTATTAAATTATGTTATGCAGTTCAATGCAAATTATATATATTAAATTATGATACTATTTACTATTCAAATTAATTAAATCGGTTTCTTAAAAGAATTATCTAATAATAGAAATAAACATTTAAATAGACTTATCTGGCGTTGATATTGAGATGAGCACGGTTGTGGATAGCTCTAGGCCATTGCCTTGGGTCCATTTATGTGCGTCTTGTCAAGGTGTGCACTTTAAAATCTTTTTATGGCCATGAATCCAACCATGTGCATCTAACTACTTGTTTTGAAATATTTATTACTGGTTTAACACATATTTCTTGATAAAAAATATAAGAGATTGAATGAGTGTTTGATGTATTTAATATTTTTTAATATTACCCTTTATTAGAAATTATTTATATTAATTAAATGATAAAAATTTTAAATATTAAAATAAGAGTATTTTTTAAAATTATTTTAAATTTTTGATAAAATTTTAATAAATTTATTCATTTATATTTGTGAATTAATTATTTATTTTTTTATTTATGATGAGAGATATTAAGGGCCTGTTTTGATTCATGCTTTTAGAACATTTTTTTAAATAAAAAAAGAAACTTGTTTAATAAACTTATTTTTTATAAAATATTTTAAAAAATAAAAATAAATAAAAGAATAGAAAATCTATAACATCTTTAAGGTGTTATACATTTTTTAATCTAAAAAAGACAAAAAAATGCAGAAAATATCCACCTTATTAATGATAAAATTATAAATTTTGAATAACTTATTTAAAATTTGATAATTATAATTTTGATAATAATTATTTAAATAAATTTTTTTATTATTTTATTCCCAAAAATTGTTTTGAAAAAAAATTCTACAAAACTATTTTAAAAATATCAAAACTGAAGACGCATTCAAGCATGTCCTAATATCTTTTTGACACCATGCGTGAGTTCTCATTCTGGCTTGGATCAAAGCTCTCTTTATTCACCCAATACATCCATTAACATTAAATTCTTTATGTTATCAAAAAACATTAAATTCTTTATGAGATCAATATTTATTACAAAAGATATAAAATACATTAAGTATATTATTAATTAAAATGGAATATTAAAATTATTTCATTATAAAAATTAGATAAAAAAATTAAAAGAATGATTTGAGTGTTATTGATGAGTTACATTACGTTAAGCTCATCCAACAACAATCTTGGATAAAGATTCTGAATTTCTAAATACGGAAATTAAATGAAGATGAAATTAATATTATAAATTAAAGTTTTATATTTTGTGTTGTTGATAACATTGATATAAAATATTATGTATTATTGTTTGAAAAATAATTTTTAATGCCTTATCGAAACTGAATTTCGATCTTCTTTGTCATGAAAGAAGATCCTGACCCCATCGTAATCATATTATCCTATGTTTCTGATCATATCACGATGCACATATTCTAAGGCACTAAATATTTTATAAACAGTCTCCAGGCAAACCTGATTAAAGTTACCAAACAAATGGCACGTGTTTGGAGCCATGGGTGAAAGAAAACAAAAATGCTTGGGGGTAATATGGGGATGAAGCGGATATCTATTTGTGAAAGTCGACCCATTTATATATTTAATCAAAAAGGGACGCATGATTCATTTAAAAACATAAAAATAAAAATTATTTATTTAATAATTTAATTGATATATAATACACTTTCCTTTTCAAAATATGGAACAAGTTTAACTATTTTACTCTCATCAATAAAAATAGTTAAATTTAGTTAAGATGTCTTAAATTTTCAAAAAATTATAATTTAGTTAAGATGTCTTAAATTTTTAAAAAATTATTATAATTTTTTGAAAATTCAAGACATCTTAACTAAATTTAACTATTTTTATTGATGAGAGTAAAATAGTTAAACTTGTTCCATATTTTGAAAAGGAAAGTGTATTATATATCAATTAAATTATTAAATTTTAAAATCATCCTAATTAAATTATCTTATCTTAACTACTAATATTTTTTTATTTTTTTCTATTATAAAAAAAAGTCAAATATCTATTTTAATTGAGATCTATTATAAATGCATAAACTTGAAAAAAATTATTACATGATTACTAATTTTTAAAAAATAACTTATATAATGAAATACTCCCTTTGGTCCTATATATACGGCATTTTACCCTGATCTTGAATATAAAACCCCTTACAATATATGAGGTGGTATTTATTATATATTTTCAAAAAATACTCTTATTTAATATATACAAAGAAAAAGAAAAAAATTTAAATAAGGATAATTCTGAAAAAATATTAAAATTTTTAGAAAAATTGAGATAGTTAATTAGTTTTAACTTTTATTTTTAATCTGCTTGATCTGATTAAAATGACATTATATTAAGTATTATTTTTCATTAAATTTATTGTATATTTTAAAATGGATGGAGTATTTTTTAAAAATATAAATTATTATTTTTTCTAATACAATAAATTTTCTTTCTGTCGTGAGTTCAGTGTCTGACGAGTTTGACGCAGACTGTATCGGTTTTGCTTTTGCCTTTGTAGTGTGGTATGGAGATAGAAGTCAAAGGTAATGTCAGGGAATGGCAATATCAAATTTAAAATAAATACCGCCCGTCATAAAAAATAAATAAATACCGCCTCTTCGGCTCAAATCCACTATAAATATGGCCAGGCGAAACAAAACCGGGCAGCACCCATCTTCTTGCCTGCCTAGTGAGTTTTATCAAAGAGAATAGCTACAAAACAGGCAGGAAAATGGGTTCATTGGTTCCAGCAGAAAAGCCTCATGCCGTGTGCATCCCGTACCCAGCACAAGGCCACATCAATCCCATGCTCAAACTTGCAAAGCTTCTCCACTTTCGTGGTTTTCACATCACCTTCGTCAACAGTGAGTTCAACCATAAACGCCTTCTCAAATCTCGAGGCCCAGATTCCCTCAATGGCCTCCCTTCCTTCCGTTTCGAAACCATCCCCGATGGCCTTCCTGAGTCCGATGTCGACGCCACACAGGACATACCTTCCCTCTGCGAGTCCACCCGCAGAACCTGCCTACCTCCCTTCAGAAACCTCCTCAACAAACTCAACAATTCCCCCCATGTCCCTCCCGTTACCTGCATAGTTTCTGATGGTGTCATGAGCTTCACTCTAGATGCCGCCAATGAACTTGGGATTCCAGAGGTTTTATTCTGGACTACTAGTGCGTGCGGGTTTCTCTGCTATGTTCAATATCGCAACTCATCGACAAGGGCTTCACACCTCTCAAAGGTAAACTTTGATGCTAGCCATATATATATATATATATATATAGATTCCATGGAACTTATTATGTTTATTAATTAATTAACCCTTTACCTTTTTGCGTTTGATTTGCAGACCCGAGCTATTTAACAAATGGGTATTTGGAGACCGTGATAGATTGGATTCCAGGAATCAAGGAAATCCGGCTGAGGGACATCCCGAGCTTCATCAGAACCACGAACCCAGATGAATTCATGCTGGATTTTATACAAGGGGAGTGTGAGAGAGCTCAGAAAGCTTCGGCCATCATTTTGAACACATTTGATGCTTTAGAGCATGACGTTTTGGAAGGACTATCCTCCATTTTGCCTCCTGTCTACTCCATCGGTCCCTTAAACCAACTCATAAACCAAGTCACGGACGATGACTTGAAATCAATCGGATCGAACCTCTGGAAGGAAGAGCCAGAGTGTCTGGAATGGCTCGACACCAAAGAACCCAACTCTGTAGTGTACGTGAACTTCGGGAGCATCACGGTGATGACGAGCGAGCAATTGATAGAGTTCGCATGGGGACTTGCTAACAGCAACCAAACCTTCTTGTGGGTCATCAGACCCGATCTGGTTGCCGGCGACAACGCAGTTCTTCCTGCAGAATTCGTACAGGAGACGAGAATCCGAGGGCTATTGTCAAGCTGGTGTCCACAAGAGCAAGTGCTAGCTCACCCTGCAATTGGAGGATTCTTGACGCACAGCGGGTGGAATTCGACGATCGAAAGCGTGTGCGGTGGAGTGGCCATGATGTGTTGGCCGTTTTTTGCAGAGCAACAAACCAATTGTCGATTCTCGTGCAAGGAATGGGGAATCGGGTTGGAGATAGACAGTTATGTGAAGAGGGAGGGAGTGGAGAGACTTGTGAGGGAGTTGATGGCGGGGGGAAAGGGCAAAGAGATGAAAAAGAAGGCATTGGAATGGAAGAAGATGGCGAGGGAAGCTGCTTCAAGGCCAGGTGGATCTTCCTTTCAGAATTTGGAAACCTTTGTTCAACAAGTTCTTCGGGGCAAAACTGCCACCAAGTACTGATCTTATTTCACCGTACGCCCGTACCTCATGTTTTCAATTTTTGCCAATATTTTGTCAGTTTTACGGTCTGTATTCCTTTGTTCTCTCTTTTTTTTTTTTTTCTCCTATGGTGATTGTATTAATTGAAAATTCGTCTTTTAACATAAAAAATTTGTCTTGTTGCCCAGTCTAACTCCCACTTTTGTAGAAAGTGATTAGCTCCCTGGTCAGTTTAGTTTAATATATATAAATGGAGATCCCTAGACGATCAAATCTAGAGGCCAAGCGATATCAGATTTTATGCGCAAATATAAAATATTAATTAAAATATTTTTAGTCAAAAACAATTATAATGTATACACCAACATACGACACGACACTACATGTGAGATTTGATTCAAAGACCTCCCTCTCCACTTTGGAGGAAGTATGATGCTACAAATTCAGTCTTGCAACATTAATCACATGTAAGGTTCAGTTAATGCGAGCTATCCTGGGTTTTTTGAGCAAAATATAATAAATAAATAAATTATTTATCAATATATATTGTGTTAGAAAAAATTTACCAATCTATATTAATAAAAATCGATGATAAGAAAATCGACGAACACGCTGTGAATAAATCGATCAATGGATACACGACTTTTTTTTAAATAAAAAAGAACATGAACAGTGGGATAAAAAACCTCAAGCAAGTCGATTCATTATTAATCGATTTATTTTTATTTTTAATTTTTAATTTTTTTTCACCAGATTTTATATATATATATATATATATGTGTGTGTCTGTTCCGTTATAATAATAAAACATTTTTTTATAGAATTTTATTTTAAAAAAATTAGGAATATAATAAATTATTTTTAATATAATTGATTATTTTTAATATGTGATAAAAATCCTTCAATTACTTTAGACGAATGAAGTAACAACAATACAATAATTTAATATGTATAATAATTAGAATTAATAATTTTTATAATTATGAAAAAAATAATAGTTTAGAAAATAAAAAAATTGGGATTCATTAGTTAATCAATTTTTTTAAATAAAGAAAGCAAGTCTGTAGGCTATTGACTTACTAATGAGTATTTTTTTTTAAAAAAAAAAGATATTTCAATACATGTAATAAAAAATATTTCCAAATCATTAGTTTTAGTTGAAGAGTTAATTTATCTCAATTGAAAATTTAATTTATATGACGAAAATTTTTAAATTGGGTTCTGATTGAGAAATATTATTAGTTCTAGGTAATTAAATGTTGTTTCCCCCCCTTTTTTTACCATTCAAAAGCAAGTCGATTAGATATCCAATCGACTTGCTTTTGTTTTTTTTTAATAAATGAATTTTATTTTAATGAACTTTTTTTTAAAAAAAAAATTTTTAGATGTCCTCTTTCTATCTATCTCAGGCGATTTTTTTCTCATAATATATAGTAATTTATTATTTTTATCCCTTATTTTTTATATTATTAATTTTAATTGAAGAGTTAATTTATCTCAATTGGAAATTTAATTTATATGAAATGGAAATTTTTAAATTGGATTCTGATTGATTGAGAAATATTGTTAGTTCTAGGTAATTACCTGTTATTTTTCCCTTTTTTTTTACCATTCAAAAGCAAGTCGATTGGGTACCCAATTGACTTACTTTTGTTTTTTTTTTTAATAAATGATAAACTTTCTTTTATTTTTTTTTAAATTGTTTTAGACAGGTGATTTTTTCTCATAATATGTAGTAATTTATTATTTTTATTCTTTATTTATTATATTATTAGTGTTGTAAATTATGTTATATTTAATGAAATGAATGAAATTAATAGAAGTAAAATTTGAAATTTTTATTTTTTTAATTTAAAAATGTAATAAATGTTTCTTAATATACGTAAAATCTCTCTTATTATCTTATAATATGGGACAAAGAGAGTAATAAAAATATAATGATTTTGTTTGTATAATGATTAGAATAAATTATTTTTATAATAAATAGAAAAAAATAGCTTATAATAAAAATTATAACTAGTTTATTATTATGAGATAATTTTTGGTAAATAAATCTATTAAATATCAAATAGTGTGTTTTTATTTTTTTTCAAAATAAAGTATAGAAATTCCCCTTCATTTTACTAATATTATTTTTTAATTTTTTAATTGATAAAGTTAAGTACACTCCCTCTTCTAAATGAAGCATAAAGCATGTTGATTCACGGGTCTATATGTATCGTATAATTTGATCAGATTCCAGTCCTGACTAGATTCTTGAATAATATTTTTCTGACAAGATTTTTTTATAGCCTGCAAATTTTGTCTAGTTTAGATTCCCCTTTCCCATTCCCCTTTTTCAAGCTCATTTTACACGCGTGCTTGTGAAAGACGTTTCAATTTTTTTCTTTTAACTTTTTGTTTCTCATAATTGATGTTGCGTGAAAGACATTTATTTGAAGTTTCTTTTTTTTTTCAATTTTTGGTACCTCATCAACAGCACTTGAAAGACATATCAACTTTTTTTTTAAGTTCTTGTGACTCATGATAGACGTTGCATGTAGAGAGGCAGAGAATCTCTGCATGCAACATCTAATATGTACTTCAGTAATTATTTGAAAAAATAATGCACCCTCCGTGATTCTACAGAAACAATAGCTCTCTACTTAAATATTCATGTTGCAGCTTCTTCATTTTATCGTTTTGCCTTTCACTCCAATTCCTCTTAGTTTTCATCTTCTTTTGGAATATTTGCTGCGTTTTCTTGCCATAATTGTCATCTTCATTCTCTCATCAATTGTAACTTCTCGCAAGTGCTTGGAGTTTTATCTATAGAGCTTCATCTCATATTGGTATTTTTCTTTCTCTCATCTTCTTTAATATTATTGTTAGTAAATTTTTTATGTGTTTTAATTTAAAATTTGTACTTTTTAGTTTTGTATAACATTTTTGTTAGTAAAATGAGTTGTTTATTTGATATAATATAATGTCTTAGTTTAATACTTTAGTTAGATTAAGTTATTAAAGTATGAGGGTACGAGACTGTGACACCATTTTCCTTAATATTTATTTGATATTTATGTAATGAATATTTGATACATATTTAAGAATAAAAATAAAAATAAACAGAAATAAACTTTACATTTTACATGAAAATAAAGGTATATTTTTTATGTTTTATTTTGTATGAAACTAATAATTTTTAATGAAGATAAATTTATATTTAGGTTTCATTTTTCAACAGCATGATCAGTTTCAAAAAAAGTAAACAATCATTTTTTATATTTCATTTTTATGAAAATATTCAATTTTTAATCGGAATAAACTTATATTTTTTTATGGCTCATAAAATTTTAAAGTAGATTTAAAAAAGAGTTAAAAAAATCATTTATATTCCTCACTTATTCTTCACGTGTACTGAAATTTGTAATAAATTTCATATTTTCAATACCATTAAATAATTGTTGTTCGTTCATTTTTTTAAAAAATGACATCTCATGCAAATAAAAATAGTGGAGATGTAATTGTTAAATAACTATTATTTTACATGTTGGTTGAGAGGGTTTTATCTGAGTCACATGGGTATCACTTTGTTTTTGGTTACAACACTTGAAAATATGACTTTGGACACTAGCAATACGTGAGCATGTTATGCTTGTTAGTTTTTATGGTTTTCTTTATTTTCTCTTTCATTATATAAAATAAAAAACTATTTTACATTGGACGAAAATTTTTTTGCATTTTATTGTTAAATTTTTTAAAAATAATATCATGGTTCAAGAGATACTCTTATTCCTAAACTCTAGATATAAAGTTGATTTTAGTTAAAAAATGCATGATTTTGGCCATTCATAATTAGAATTCTTTTGAAATATTTGTTGATGTGGAATTAATATAATTTTTTTATTTAATGCCACTCTATCCATGAAAATAAGCGTATATGTTTTTAAGTTTTATTTTTTATGAAACTAATAATTTTTAATGGAGATAAATTTATATTTAGGTTTCATTTTTCAATAGCATAATCAGATTCAAAGAAAATAAACAATCATTTTTTATATTTCATTTTTATGAAATATTCAATTGTTAATCGGAACAAACTTATATTTTTTATGGCTCATAAAATTTTAAAGTAGATTTAAAAAGAGTTAAAAAAATCATTTATATTCCTCACTTCTATTGAAGTTTGTAATAAATTTCATATATTCAATACCATTAAATAATTATTGTCCGTTCATTTAAAAAAAAAGGATATCGTATGCAAATAAAAACTGTGGAAATGTAATTGTTAAATAACTATTATTTGACATGTTGGCTAAGAGGCTTTTATCTGAGTCACATGGGTATCACTTTGTTTTTTGCTATAACACTTGAAAATATGACTTGGATGTGTAGCAATACGTGAGCATATTATGCTTGTTAGTTTTTATATTTTTCATTATTTTCTCTTCCATTGTATAAAATAAAAACCTATTTTACATTGGATTAAAAAAAACTTTTATTTTATTGTTAAATTTTTTAAAAATGATATCATGGTTCAAGAGATACTCTCAGTGCTAAGCTCTAGATATAAAGCTTATTTTAGTTAAAAAAAATGCATGATTTTGGCCATTCATAATTAGAATTCTTTTGAAATATTTGTTTATGTGGAATTAATGTAATTTTTTTTATCTAATGTCACTTTATCCATAAAAATAAAATTAGGAAGTGGAATGGACAATAAATCAATGCTTCTGTATATATATGCAAATGGACAAATTTTTTATGGCCCAGATGGTGTGACATTCGAGTCAAATGACATGAGAATAATAAGTGTTGATCCCGACATTACTTTGGTTAGACTAAAGTAAGTTGTCGGCCAAAATCTCAATATTCTTCCGAATCAAATTGTGATAGATCTTTTATATAGAATTCCAATTTCCATAAATCCAATTTTCATAAATTTCCAATTGAGATAAATTAACTCTTCAATTAAAACTAATAATATATAAAAAATAAGGGATAAAAATAATGAATTACTGTATATTATGAGAAAAAAATTGCCTGAAATAGATAGAAAGACGACGTTTAAAAAAAAAAGTTCATTAAAATAAAATTCATTTATTAAAAAAAAAAAAAAAAACAAGCCAATCGACTTGCTTTTGAATGGTAAAAAAAAGGGGGGAGGAAAACAACATGTAATTATCCAGAACTAATAATATTTCTCAATCAGAACCCAATTTAAAAATTTTCATGTCATATAAATTAAATTTTTAATTGAGATAAATTAACTATTCAACTAAAACTAATAATTTGGAAATATTTTTTATTACATGTATTGAAATATCTTTTTTTTTTAAAAAAAATTACCCATTAGTAAGTCAATGGCTTATAGACTTGCTTTCTTTATTTAAAAAAATTGATTAACTAATGAATCCCAATTTTTTTATTTTCTAAACTATTATTTTTTTCATAATTATAAAAATTATTAATTCTAATTATTATACACATTAAATTATTGTATTGTTGTTACTTCATTCGTCTAAAGTAATTGAAGGATTTTTATCGCATATTAAAAATAATCTATTATATTAAAAATAATTTATTATATTCTTAATTTTTTTTAAATAAAATTCTGTAAAAAAACATGTTTTATTATTGTAACGGAACAGACACACATATATATATAACGTCTGGTGAAAAAAAATAAAAAATAAAAAATAAAACAAGTCAATTAATAATGAATCGACTTGCTTGAGGCTTTTTATGACTGACAACAAGTCGATTGACTATCAATCGACTTTCTTTTTTATTTAAAAAAAAAGTCGTGTATCCATTGATCGATTTATTCACAGCGCGTTCGTCAATTTTCTAATTATCGATTTTTATTAATATATATTGGTAAATTCTTTCTGACACAATATGTATTGGTAAATAATTTATTTATTTATTATATTTTGCTCAAAAAACCGCTATCATGTCTTCATTTTTTATGTCGCCATCTAATGAGTTGGAGGTTGGAACTTGGAATTGTGACAAGCCGAATAAAAGACGCACGGTCATTCCCTCTATATCTAAGGGCAAATCCCATTCCTTCCAAATGAAATATTTCCAAATAGAAAATTTCAATAGTTGGAATTCTTTAAAAAGGTTTAAAGACTCGTTTGATTTATGTATTCATGGAATAAGAATTCAGATTCTATTCTCACACTTGTACTGTTTTGTTGGATATGAGAGTGAGAGTCTAAATTCCCATGGGAATGAAAATGGTCAAAGATCTGGGAGTTAGTTTTCCTATCTTGAATCTTAATTTTACTTATTCCTATAATTAGGCATAGAGACCAAATGACAGAAATGACATTAATTATGAAATATCATTCTTAAAATACCTTTCACATATTATGTATCCCATTTCCTAGGGCTGATCAACAAGCCCGGGAACCCGGTCAACTTGGTCCTGCTCGGTGCAATTGAGTCTGGTTGAGCCCGGCAAAAAATCAACCTAGAGACAAGAGGATGAGACAGGACTGGGTTATGACCCTAGGCAAGACCAAGTTTCGGGCCATGTCTCTAGACTACTGACCTTGGACCGGCCCAGGGGTGTTAATTTTTTTTCTTAACTTTAGATAAAAGAGACACTGTCCAAATATACCCTCCTATCCTCTCAGATCCTAACATGCCCTAACATGCGGTTTCTCAACCATTTCTCCACATTTGCCCTTATTTTCCTAGGCAATCATTGATCTTCCTTCTCTCTTTCCTCCATCCAACCTTCTATCATCTTCCTCGGCAACCATCGTCCTTTACTCTCTCCCCCGTCCATCCATTGCCGAAAGCTCTCATCTCTCCCCACTTTCCTTTCAATTCATTAATCAGATTGAAGCTTGGCAGCATGAAGCTCGACACTCAAACAAGGTATCCTCTTTCTTTCATTTTCAGTAATCGCTTGAAGATCAATTTACTCTGATACAATGCTCTTGATTTTTCTTTTTTGTTTCTTCTGATCTAGGGCTCCTTAGCTCACCTTGTATTTAACTCATCATTTTTAGTTTTCAAACTTTGTAAAGGAAGCTTTTTTGACAAATATGGATATGGAATTTTCTTGAATTTTGTTGGGATGATGAATATTCTGTATTGCCTCTATTTCTAGAGGTTTCTTTTTCAATGATTGATCCCAAGCTTGAAGCCAAGTGGCTGGTGGTTGAAATGTGAGATTCATTCGCCATTCTTTATTTTGTCCAATTGTTGGATTTAGTACTTATGAGATTACTCCCATTTGTTTTTTGCCTAAATGTTTTGAAGCATTGATGAATGTAGGCTGAATCCATTAATCATCTTTAGGTCTTTTCTGGGATAGCTTTTTATTTTAAGTTAGGTTGATTGTGTATTTAGATGATATTAAATTATTAATGGTTCAGACTCCTTTCTTTTCTGCAATTAAATATGATGTAAATGATTATCTATTAGGGGAAAAAATTCACTTTGAAATGTCTCCTTGTCCAATAAAGTTTTCTTTTAAAAAAATGTCAATATTGAAAGTGAGTCTGATGATGATAGACTAAACATGTTTATAAAGACCAATATGGTGCCACATATTCATTAATTTAATTTAGTTCTACGTATTTCAGTAGCTATTAGTTGGGCATTTGATTCAATCTTTTTGCACTTTTCCATTAGTAATATTGTACAATTTATATGCGAATCAATATGTGTGTGGATGTATATTTGTTTCTAAAATATTCTAATTGAAACAGGGCAAAAGCATACTCTGTAATATTACTACATTTAAATTTTATATAGACATATGAGCATGTCAATTTGTTTATGTTAGTTAACCTATGTTATGCATTTTGCCTATAGATAAAATGTTTTATGTATTTAAAGATTTTGTTCATCCATTTTTGTGCTGTAGTTTAGTATTGGAAATTAGTTTGAAGATATTATGTACAACAAAGCTTTGGTGAATTTTGTTCATGGTGAGTTGTATCAAGAACTTGGTCTACGAATAAAAGTACCTAGTTATTTTATAGTTTCTAGTTTATACAAATTCAAATTTTTAGTCCAAGATATTTAGCCCAACTTTTTAGTTCAGAAAACTTGTATAGATTCAAGTTATGTTATGTTTTGGTCCTTATTTTTGTTTGGATTAAATTTCAAAATAAAAAACTCAAAGTAGGGACAAGACATGGCGTGGTAGTTTTCCAACCCGGTCCTGTTTGGTCTCGAGCTAGATTAGGTAGGGCAGATCCTCGGGCTCTGATTTTGCAGCCCGTCCCATACAAAGACCGGGCACCGGGTTGGCTGCTAACCCGATCCCACTCGATCTTTGATCAAGCCTACCATGTCCTATTGAAAATTCTTCATTAGTTCCTATAAGTTAATTTTTATTGTAATATAAAAAGTAGAAGGGAAATTTACGTATTTTAATTCTTATTATTTTTTGTTTTAAAATTTTTGAATTAAATATTTTAGAGAAAAAATCATATGGGAAAAATTACACCAAAAAAATAAAAATATATAAAAGTTTAAAATATGAGATTATTGTCTAAACAAAAAAAAAAGATGTCACTCGTTTATAACTAAAAAAAGAAGGTCACATTATGAACATAGTATTGGAATAATTGATATTTAGTTAAATTTTTACTTAGGAGCAATTCTGACTTTTTATACATTATTCACATCCAATTTCATCCTTTTTTTATATCCAACCAAATAAATTTAAGTTGTTACATATGTCTTTCACATGATGAACTAAATAAAGTTTTAACTTACAAGATTCCATTTTATTCCATTCCCAATAATTTTGCGAACCAAACAGGCCTTAAGTCTTTAAAGAGGAAAAGAAAATTAGTTGGACTAAAATATCCCTCCTCCTTCCCTCCCTCTTTTCCTTCCTATCTCCTTTCCTTCATCCCTCACAGAGTCGACGACGTGTTGGTCGCCGGAGCTCTGGTTGCCGGCGATGTAGATAGAGCTTTGGTGACAAGAAATGTCGTCATCATCAGTACAGTCACCGATGTAAAGTTTGATAAAATTGAGAGTGCTAAAACCAGTTATAGTAAGTTGAAAATTATAAGTTTTTCATTTAAAAATTTCATTGATCCACTTGAAATTTTTTTTCAAAATTTCCTTTTGAAATAAAATTGAGAGTGTTGAAATTAGTTATAGTGAGTTAAAAATTATGAGTTTATCACTTGAAAATTTCATTGATTCAATTTAGAAATTTTTTTCAAGATTTCCTTTTCAAAATAAAATTGAGAGTGTAGAAATCAGTTATACTGAATTGAAAATTATGAGTTTCTCACTTAAAAATTTCATTAATTCAACTTAGAAATTTTTTTTAAGATTACCTTCTGAAATAAAATTAAAAGTATTGAACATTTGTTGATTTAACTTAGAAATTTTTTTCAAAATTACCTTGTAAAAAATTTCAAAGTTAAATCAACAAAATTTTCAAAAAGTGAAAAACCCATAATTTTCAACTCACTATAATTGATTTTAACACTCTTATTTTATTTCAGAAGATAATCTTAAAAAAATTTCCAAGTGGGATCAATGAACTCATAATTTCTAACTTATTATAAATAATTTCAACACTCTTAATTTTATCAAATTTTACATCTGTGACTATACCAATGCTGACGACATTTTCAGTCGCTAGAGCTCCGACGACGTCATCGACTTTGATGAGAGAAGGAGGAAAGGAGAGAGGGAGGAAATGAGGGAAGGAGAAGATGTATTTTAGTTTAACTAACTTTTTTTTCCGTTTAAAGATCTAGATCATTTTAAGGGATTTCAATTATTGGAGTTCCCCACTTGAAAATATTTTGCTTGGGAAGTCCTCCGACGAGATTTTCCTTATATCTATATCTATATCTAAAAGAATCCTTAAAGAAAATAACTTGGATTATACTAGCTTAATTTTGATTCATTTGATTAAATATTCAAGTGTTAAAGTTTCTTATCTTTTGTGGTACTTAATTTAAATTAGTGTAGATCTCCATAAAATTTTCAATAAATTTTTTGATTAAAATAAAATAAGTTCATGATATTATTGGATGCACATGCAAAAAGAAAAAAGAAAATGGATTTTTACCCACTAATGTAAATTTGGGTTTTCTACATTTTTGTTTTTCAGAAATGAAAAGTCTCTAAAAAGCATATCATAATTGAAAAAATCACAATCGATTAATTTTTTTTTTACGAATCCTCTTTTATTTAAGATATTATCAATTAATAATTAATTTCGATGAGTGGCCGTCACTAAATACAGCAGTATATACAAGTTAATTTTTTGGGAAAATTACTATTCAGAATCAACATTTAATTATAAATTGGAACAGATTATTTATTTAATTACAACAAGGCACCGACTTTTCAAATCAAATTAAAAATATGAAATAAACAAAATACCTTTAACTTTTATTTCTCTTTCTATCACCACCGGTCAACGATCGCCAACGATTGGTCAATGATCATCAGCGAATGGTCAATGATCACTGGCAATCGGTTAACGACGGTCGATAGTCACAGGCAACTGGTCAACGCCAATCAATGGTAAACGGTAATCAATCAACACCAACTAACTGTCATTAGCGAATGGTCATCACCAGTCAAGGGTCAACCGTGACCGGTCAACGGTTGCCAACAACCGATTAACATTCATCGAAATTTTTTTTTAGATTTTGCAACTTATTTGTTCTAAATTTGCAATCTAGTTTTCAAATTTTTATTTCACAATTTCTTTTTCAGAATTTGGAACTTCTTTACTCTAAATTTGTAACTTAATTTCCAAATTTTTACTGTAAATTGTTTCAATGTTTTTGCAACTTATTTTTCAAATTTTGCAACTTATTTACTCTAAATTTGCAATTTATTTTTCAGCTTTTTATTATGAATAATTTTAGTATTTTACAACTTTCTTTTTAGAATTTACAACTTAGCTACTCTGAATTTACACTTTGTTTTCCAAATTTTTACTATGAGTTGTTTAAGTATTATTACAACTTGTTTTACATATTTTGCAATTTGTTTACTCTGAATTTGTAACTCGTTTTCCAAATTTTTACTATTAATTGTTTTAGTACTTTGCAAGTTCTTTTCAAGAATTTGTAATTTGTTTACTCATAATTTGTAACTCATTTTCTAAATTTTTACTATGAATTTCTTCCGTGTTTGTCAACTATTGTTCTAAAATTTTTTAACTTGGAACAATTCGTGATAAACATTTAAAAAATAAGTTCTAAATTTAAAATAGATAGGTTACAAATTTTAAAAAAGAAGTTGTAAAATACGAAAACAATTCATAGCAAAAGTTTGAAAAATGAAGTGCAAATTAAGAGTAAGTAAGTTGTAAAATATATAAAAAAAAGTTACAAAAGCACTGAAAAAATTTGTAATAAAAATTTGAAAAATGAATTGTAGATTCAAAATAAGTAAGTTGTAAAACATGTAAAATAAGTTGCAAAAATATTAAAATAATTCATAGTAAAAGTTTGGAAAATGAGCTATAAATTTAGAATAAATAAGTTTTAAATTTTAGAAAAAATGTTGTAAAACACTAAAACAATTCATAATAAAAACCTGAAAAATAAGTTGTAAATTCTAGAAATGAAGTAAAATATTGAAACTATTCATAATAAAAAGTTGGAAAATAAATTGTAAATTCAGAGTAAGTAAGTTGTAAAATCTAGAAAAGAAGTTGCAAAAACACTTAAACAGTTTATAGTAAAAATTTGGAAAATAAGTTATAAATTTAGAGCGAAAAGTTTACAAATTTTTGAAAAAAAATTGTAAAAGTAAAAATTTAAAAACTATGTTGCAAATTTAGAATAAATAAGTTACAAAATCTAGTAAAAATTTTTTATGAATGTTGATCGCCGTTGCTATCATTGACTGTTCTCTGGCGACGGTAGGGGAAGGAATAAAATTTGAGGGTAGTTTGGTAGTTTTATTTTTTTTACATTTAATTTGAAAAAGTTTTTTCTTTTTTAGAATTAAATAAACAATAGATCCAATTTTGTAATTAAATGTTGATTTTGGTCATGAATAGGAATTTCTCCTAATTGTTTTGCTTAAATAAAAAATAATAAAATCTGGATCTGGAATTATTTTGCATTTGTTTACATGTTTAACCTACATGAATATAGGTATGGATGTGGGATATAACTTGATATGTTGCATTAAATATGATAAATTTAAAAATGTAAATATGAAAAATATAAATATAAAATTATGTATATATTTGATAAATTAACACATAAAAAAAAAGATATAAAATTTTGATTTGATTTTAAAATCCAAATACTTGGTCAATAAAATGGGAGAGGGAATAAAATGAGTTTAAATTTATTGCTTAAAAACTAATTTATCTGTACAAAACATGTTTTGTGTTCTGAATAAAAAAATAATAGGAAGAGTTCATTAATAATAATGATGATGGTAGTAGTAGACATATATACCCCATCTGTTATGTTATATAGTGCACTATTATAAGAGATTCATGTTTCAAAATATAGTGCATTACGTGAATTACATTATATTTTTTTATTGTCTTTCCAGTATTACTCAAGGTATTAAAAATCGGACTGGTCATTGAACCGGATGAGGCAACGGTTCAAGATTCAGTGGTCAGATCGGGGTCGGATCGGTTGTGAATAGATTAATATATTTTTAATAGTATAGTCAATTGATATTCTATTTTCATATTATTTGTTAAGTAAATTTATCATTGTTAATCATTATATCATAATAATACTTATAATATATTATAATATAGAAAGAAAAAAATTTATACTAAAAATAATGTTACTTAGTACTAAAAATAATATTATTTTATTTAAAAAATATTTAAACTTTTTTTAAAAAAATTAAAAAAAAGAAGAAATTGGGACTGGTTCAACCCGGTTTCTTACCGGTTTTTGACCGGATCGCACCGGTTCCAAAACCACCTGATTCCCATCTGAGACCAGACCGGACCAGGGCCCGGTTCCCTGTTGGACTGGTCAAACCGGCCAGTCCGGTCCAATTTTTATTATAATGGTATTACCCTTAATAAATGAGTTTATATATTTTACGGTTACCAATGTATTTAATAAAAATTCTTTAATGGTTTGGTCAAATCATAAATGAATGAAGGAGAATTTCCCCCAAAAACTGCACTCTTCACAATTACTAATGACCCATGGGAACTCGTAAAAAAGAATGAAGGAGAGAATAGATGTAATTTATTAATATAGGAAGTATTATTAAATAAGGGTAATTTGAGAAATTATGGGAAAAATTTTGGTTACTAATCATTGTCTTGATACGTGTGTAGTAATTAAAAGTACATTATAAACTAGAATAGAAGAAGTATATCACAATATATTGATGTGTGCCCTGAATCTTTTTCCTCAATCATATGAAACGAGCTTAAGGTCTCTCTCTCTCTCTCTCTCTCTCTCTCTCTCTCTCTCTCTCTCTCTCTCTCTCTCTCTCTCTCTGTTTTTGGGTTACCTTTGGATCAAAGATCTCTTAGTGCATGTTTGGTTCTTCTTTATTAAAAAGAAATCATGATTTTCAATCATGGTTTTCTAAGAAGATGTGTTAGTTAAGCACAAACTGTCTTTTAAAAAATGAAAAGTGAGTTAAACTATAATTTTGGAAAATGAGGAAAAAAGTTATTTTTCCTTTAACAAAACATGAGTCTTGGAAAAGGAGAAGTAAATTTACTCTATATTATATATCTGAAAGTACTTTTAACTTTTATCATCCTAACAGATTTTTTTTTGTCAAACTTACTTTTGCAAAAAGAATATTCAAATATAACCACTTACAACAAACTTACTTTATCTAAACTTCATTTTTACAAACTTTATTTATCTTAACTTAATTTTACAAAACTGAGAATCAAACAAACCCTAAGAGTACTTGATATATTATTTTGAAAATTTAATTTCTCAAAATGTTTATGTATGATTTGTTTGTTTTATTTTTCAAGGAGTCTTTTTTAAATAAATATATTATATTCTAATATTAAAGACACAAATATTTTTTTATAAAAGAAATGAATTGAGAAGCTAAAAATATTTTTAAAAAATTATAAACTAGCTAGAAAGTAAAAATTTTCTAAATTTTGTAGAAAAGTTAAATTTTCCAAGTTAAGTCTAAACCTAACTTTCAAAGATCTTATATGTTGTTTAAAACAAATGACAGTGATTGATTTTTTTTTTAAAAAGTTTTCCTCCTTATTTTCCTTGTACGAAACAAAGTTTTGGTGTATATATTCTATTGTAGAAAACTCATGATGCGCCCTTTTAATAAAAAAATTGTAAGAAAAATTCATGATGACCCCTTCTTAGTAAAAAAATTGCAAGAAAAATTATTTTTTTTAACAAAAAACAATTGCTCTCTTGGATCTTTGGCAAAAAGGGTTGGACTGTTAAAGTTGTATGAATCTGATTTATATCTATATCTATATATAATTAAAAGGAACCACAGTGTGAGCTCTATGCCTCTCTCTCTTTATCTTTCTTTTTTAGTTTTATGGTTTCTTTTGTATTTCAGCGAGTTTCATTATTTATTTATTTATTTTTTTAAGTGGAGTTCATCTTTTCTTTTTTTATTTTCTTAATTTATATTAATTTTAATTAATATTATTTGATATCGATTTTTTTTGAAATAGGAGAGTTAGTGATGAAATTATTTTTAAATTTAATATATTTTAAAATTAAATAAAATATTCTCATATCTCTTGTGTATCTGCATCTTCACGAGAGTGGAGGAGAAAAATCTAGCTTACTTTTAAAAAGGAGGACAAAAATAAAATAAAAAAAGATAGCACGAATTTGAACACTTGGACCACATGCTATGTCTAGTTTTTTTTTTACTCCCTCTATCCCATTTTAATTTTTTATTAGTTTTTTAAAAAAATAAATAAAATTTGATATTTAAAATTCTCAAAAATAACATATAAATGGGATGGGAGAAGAATCTTTGAACCGCATGTGACATTAATTGATGAACCATGCGGCCATGCCTGTCCAAAATTGGCCACTCTCCTGGAGACTAGAGTTGCAACTCGCTAAACTAGCAGGCGGCCATTTTTTTTCCAGGAGTCAAAATATATTTTTACAAAATTTAATCAGCAACTAATAGTCCAGTGTGATATAAATGTATTGAAAATAGCCAACGTCAGTAGAAAAACATATGGTATTATGGGATTAAAACAATGAGATATGTGTCTTCAGCCCTTCACATTTAAATTGTCCCATTGTTTAAAAAAAACGAAGTTTTTGATGACTGTCTTTTCGATTAATTAAACCAGCATGAAATCTTTAAAAAATTATTTTATCTTATTAACACTTTTTTTTATAAATTTTTATGGTTTGGAAAACACATGCAGTGCATACTATTCACATTAGAAGATACTTCATCCAATTTATACAAAGTGGTCTTTTAGGATTTTTCAAATAAATTAATTTATTAAATAATCTAAATTGTTGTATAACTTAATAGCATTTCATTAAAATAATATTAACTTAAATTTATTTCACACAAATAAGAAAATATTGATAGAGGATAAAATAGTAAAAAGTGTAATTAATACTTTATATTCTAAAATTATAAATATTTAAAAAATCCTAAAAGTTATCAAATAATGGTTTTTAGGAATAGGAGCAAGTAAGAAAACTCACACAACGAATTTAGAAGAGGATATATTTTTTAGGTTTCATCAAGTTTTTAGCATTATTCAACAATAATACTTTTTCTTTTTCTTAATATAAAATATTTTTAACTAAATTATATGAATTAAAAATTAAAATTAAAATTAATTAATTCTTTTTATTTTTCTAAAAATTCTAATATTTTTTTAAAATTATTCTTATTTAATTTTTTTTCTTTTTTTAAATATATTAAATAAAAATATTTTTTAAAAATATATAATAAATACTACCTCATATATTATAAATAATTTTATATTTAAAATTAAAATAAAAAATTTTATATATAAGACCGACTAATAACCAAAATCTGAATTTTCGGATGGCTACACTGCCCACACATCTAAATGCAAGACTCCGATAACATTGACGTAAGAAGTTCTGATTTTCTTTCTTTTTTTGGGACCCTGCGCGCGCAATTAATGCGGTGGGTAACCATTTTTCACAGCGTGAGGTTCGAAAGTTCTTAACTTTGACGTAGTCAAATGGTTATTCTCCAAAATATAAGTAAAAAATATTAAATTAATTAAATTTATAAAAAATTACTATAATTTTTAATATTATTCTTAATAAAATAATTTTTAAGATAATTTTTTTATAAATTAATTAATAATAATAATAAATTAAAAAAATAATTAATTTTTTTAATTTTATCTAAATAAAATTTATATTTTTCACTGAAAAATTTTAAAATATAATTTATAATTTGAAGCGGAAAAAATATTACTTTTTATGGTCTTTAATATAAGATAATTTTAACAGAATTACGTAAATTAAGAAAAAAAATTAAAATTAATTAACTATCTCAATTTTTCTAAAAATCTAAATATTTTTCTAAAATTATCCTTATTTAATCTTTTTTTTTAATATATTAAATATAAATATTTTTTAAAAATATATAATAAATATTATTTTATATATTATAAAGGTTTTATATTAAAAATTAAAATAAAAATTTTTATATATAGAATTGGAGGGATTAACACTCAATTTAAAAAGAAAATATTTTTCATGCTTGAAAAGCAACGATTAGTTTTTCGGTGCTCAATTTCAAGAACAATGATTCATTGTAGCGACAAAGTCAAAGATATTTTTCCCCAAAACGAGTCAAAGATATCTTTTGGGATTAAAGGTCAAGATAATTTTAAGCTAGCGTCCAGCTAAATACAGTGCTTTCACGGCCATGGAGTCACGCATGAGACAATATGTAGTAGGGAACCCCTATCTTCCAAGCTCCAGGCGGCTGGGCACTATTTTCATTGAGTCATCGCATACGTGGACAGATGCACGAACTTGTTTAAATAAAAGATAAATTAGACTCTTATTGTGTGGTTGGAAGTTTTTGAGAGATACTTATAGAGAAGGGGGAAAGGATTGTTTTTGAGAGATAATTATAGAAAAGGGAGAGGATTAAAGGAAATTAAGTCTCCTCTTTTTACTTAGTTTAAAAAATTGTAGGAATTCAAAACTCTCTCCTCTACTCCTTTATTTCTTCCCTTAAATTGAGATTTTGTGTGGGGAGGATTGAATAATTCTTCTCTAATTTTTTTTTAAATTAAATAAAATTTCATTAAAATTTTTTTCATCTTCTCATTTCCAATCTCACAAAATAAAAAAATTTTAAAATCTCTCCAATCCCCTTTATTAAAAATCTTTCAAATCCCATCAATTAAACCAAATAAACCCCTAATTACTACTCCCTCCAATCCAAAATACTCAATCTATTCCAAAATATAATTTCAAAATATAAGAAATAAATAATTAAATATTCAAAATAAAAAAGCAATAAGACATCTTAAATATGTCAGAAATAAATTTTTTTTCACAAATATCATTATTTAATATTTAATATTTTCACTTAACTCTCATTTAACACATATCTTGTAATAATAAATCAATTTTAATTAAGAGTAAAATTAGAAAAACGCATTAATTTATCAGATAAAAGTCATTTATTTCTTATATTTTAGAACAAAACAAATTTAAAAATATCTCATACATTTTGGAACGAAGCTAAAATAAGTCCAATTTGATTAATTGCATTAGAATCAAGGAAGATAATTTTATCCATTAAATTTGTTAAAAAAATATTACTTTTCAATATTACCCATATTTAATGCATTACATTTAAAGTCTATATACTTTTCATATCATTTACTATCGCTTTCACATTTAATTGTAGAAAATAGAAAAATAGAAAAAATATTTAATATCTAGAAATTATGAAATGAGACTTATATTTTAAATAAAAAAATTTCTAAAACAAGACTTATATTTTGGATAAAAGAGAAAATCTCGGTACCTCCAATCTCAAATGTAATGGATAAATATGAGTATCTTCTTGGTCCAAAATGTAAATCATAAATATGGTTTGTCTCTTACATTTATTTATTTTTTCCCATTGTATCTCTTATTAAATGTGGGTTAATGTTTTTCTATGAGAGATAAATTTAGTTGTACATATATTAATTTAAAGATATATTGGGAAAACTCTTTTAATTTGAGATATATTTAAGAGGATTAACTATTTTTAACAACCATCATTAGTTTGTATGAATTAATTGTTCATTTCTTATATAGTTATATTTAAGATGGGAGTTGGAAGGGAGTACTTCTTTTAAGTATATGACCATACAACACTCTTGTTTCTTGGATTTGGATCTATTAGGGGACTTGAAAGAAAACGATTAAAGAGTAGTTTTCTTTCTAAATTGTAATTAGTTGAGTTATTAAGTATAGTTTGCTAGTAAGTTAAGTTTAGAAGGTCTATGTATGTACGGTGATAGACTAATGAGAAGTCAAGCTTATCTAATTCATTTCCTCCTCTCCTTTTCTTCTATTTCTCTTCCTTTCTCTCTCCTTCTCTTCTTACTCTCTCATTTTCTCTGCCTCTTTATATCACATCACGGTATCAGAGCTTTCACTCTGATTGCTTCTGATAAACATGGTGACTCTCTCTGATGATAATAGTTCTCCAACTGGATTAATCGCAGGTTCTCAGTTCTCCGATTTGTTTCAGAACCCATCAAGTTAAAGGTAGTTGATATTAATTCCACAGTAAAAGCTACAATCAACACAAGGTTATGTCGCTCAAACATGCCATGACCGTGTGCATATATTGCCAAGGAAAAAATTGGGTCACACTCATCAAACGTAGAAGCTATAAGAAGTTGGAGTGACTTAAATACCAAGTCTTGTATTTGCATTATGAATGTAACTTCATTAGAAGAATCAATATCAGTTGACAAAGCAATGTAGTCCCACCACTGTGGCTTGTGTCCCATTACCATAGGTTTCAAAGCCTTCAAAAGAATAGGGAGATCACCATGGGCTGAAAGATATGAAATATCATGGTTGATGAAATTTAGAAAAGCACAAAAGTCACATGGGTTCCATTGAATATGAGTTGCAAAGTGAGGCCCCTAAACGCCGACCCATAAAATTTACCCAAACATATTTGACAGTGGAAGCAAGAAAATGAAGGCATCAAATCACAATTGGGTTGCTGTCACACCCGAAAATGTGATATGAATGATGAAAAAATAAAGAAAAAGAAAAAAATTGACTTTTAATGATAGACGCCGATTTAGGAGGAGTTATTACCAAAATTTTAAAGAAAATTTTGAAAAACCAATTGAAAAATGGAAAAGAATGGACTGTGAAATAAAGTTAGGTTTGAGAATACGATTATGAGTAAAAAAGATGTTAGTAACCTCGTAATACTAATTTTTAGGAATAGTTAACTTAAACTAATTATACAAATTAATATGGTTACAAATATTCTTTTGATTGCCCGTTTATTATTCACATGCTAAAACAAATATAAAAAATAAGAGAAATTAAGAAAAATTGAAATAAAAAAAAGAAAAATAGGAGAATTTGAGAAAATAAAATAAGAAAAAAATTATTTATTTACAAGGATAAACTTGATTTAGGATAAAAACCTAAGTCCTATACACCCTACAATAGAAATTAAAATTCACGTACTTTGAGATAGAGATGTTTGTCAGTGAGTTATTATCTTTTTATTTTTGTGATAAGAAAAAGTTAATTAAAAATAATTTATCATTTTACAAACAAATAATTTTTGAAGTTTGGGTTGGAGTGTTTTAATTTATAAAAAATAATTTAATTCAACTTACTTATTCTCATTTTAGTTAATTTTTAAAATAACAAAGGTTTTTCTTTAAAAATATTATTATGCTTATTTAAACTTTTGAAAGATTAGATATATATCTATATATTTAAAAAAATCCATTTTATTAACAACTATTTTTTAATAAAAGTGGGACGCATGGTTTGACTGATACACCTATAGAAATTTATCATCCCTGAATAATGCAATCAACTTAAATAACCACGGAAGCTCAAAAACCCCTTATGGCACAATTATTTAAATTATTTAATTTAATTATTTTTATTTTAAAAATCATAGACTAATGGCCACCAATACGCCTACGGAAATTTATCATCCCCATGGTGATGAAGTAACCTTAGATAATTGCAAAAGTTCAAAAACTTCACATGGCATCGTTATTGAAATTATTTTAACTTAGTTATTTTTATTTACAAGACATGATGAATGGGCCATTGGAACCTAATTTGATGAAAACACATATTGACAATGTACATGCGAAATCCTATTGACTCCCACACGTGATTATCCTACAAGCCTGTGGAGATTCTAAAAATCAACCACAACATACTCTAAATTTGAGACCAAATAATTGTCGATGCTTGTTCGTGGGCTCGTATTGTGAATACGTGTGCAGAAGGATACCCAAAACACAATGCGCATATAAAGAGAAAAGCATACCAAGACAAGTATGACTCTGGACATTAAAGGTAACACGCATATATTTTTAATATCAAATCCAGATTTGTAGCAACACAACATTATGCTGGCCATGTTCACTTTTGCCAATGTATAAATGCATAGATGAATTAAAAATGAATCAAGATGCTTTGACCTTTTTGTTTACACACGCTAAAATTCATGACAGACTTCAAAGAATAGTGACCAAATTTCAGTGCCAAATCAGTGCACCAACATGATTTCAAGCTACATATTCCTCTTTACAAGTCCTCACATCAAGTTTGACAAATCATATACTCACATGTCAGATGATCAAAACATCATACATTAGTTTCATGGTGGTCATAAAACACCTAAGATAATGAAAAGGATTAAAAATAAACCAACCATAAAAACATATTTCCTAATAAGCCATACTTTCCTAGCATTGAAATCATACACAATCAATGACTCACAAAGTTAAATATGAAAATAACATATTGCTTTTGACCGGACCTTCAACCATGGTATCATCAACTCCGAAGCTATTCTCTATTACCCAAGTTAATGTTGGCACCTTATAATGCAAATGTAAGCTCACAAAGTTACTGTAATCCTAAAATGCTTCGCTTGGGCAACACAACACAAACATCAAAACGCACTTGGACTCACATACTCAACGTCAAAACACAATCAATATTCATGACAATAAGAGTTAACAATAACTAAACATTCACATGGTGGGTGAATGAGGCACAACTCAATCTAAAGAGGAAAACAAAAGTCCTTGCAAAACACTTTGTTGAACTTAATTAAAGGAAAAGTCCTCCCTTGATGAGACTATTACTTTTTCCAAAAGCCCATTAGCTTTTTGAAAATTAATGAGGGAATAAAGGAATAATTTAAGTATATATTTTTTCATTGATATGATTTGGTAATAAATCATATTCTCCTAACAAATGTGGAGATTTTAAAAGATACAACCCTCCACCAATAAATAGAGGAGATCATTCTTTTAGAATACACACAATTCCTTCAAGCTCTCTTCTCTCTTCTCTATTTTCTCTGTGATTGTGTGAGGTGTTATACGGTGTAGACAAAGGCTAGGTTTCACTCTAATAATCTAGTCTACATTGTGTGTGAGTTTTATCGTGTGTCACACACGAGAATGCGACACAGATGGGGTGGAGGGTAAATAAAAAGGATGGAACCGGCCCGCATGACGGAAGCCGGTTTTGGAGGGAGTCGCCACCAAAATTTTGAGGGAAATTTTGGAAAACCGAAATAATAAAAACAAAAAAGGATAAGGATGGTTTGCGAATCAGAGTTGGGTTCGGGAGTACGATTGTGAGTGGGGAAGGTGTTAGGTACCCTCACAACACTCGTTCCTAAGAACGGTTACCTTAGGTTGATCATGCAATTTTTATGGCTTTTTTAAAAAAATTATTTTGGTTACTCCTTAACTATGTAAAGATAAATGTAAAAAATGAGAAAAATGTAGAAACGAAAATAAAGAAATAAATGAAAATATGGGAGGTTGGGAAAAATAAAATAAGAGGAAAATGTTATTTATTTACAAAAGCGGACTTGATCTAGAGTGAGAGTCTAGGGCCTACGTACCCTGCGATAGGGATCAAAGTCGACGTAGTTCAGGCTAAAAATGTACGTCACTGGGTTGATATTTTTTATTATATATTCTTTGAAAAAAGAGGTTTATAGAAAATAATTTGTCTTTCCACAAAGAAAATAATTTTTAGAATTGGTTGATGTGTTTTAATTTGTAAAAGACAGATTAATCTCCATTACTTGTTCTTTTCATTTAAGAATATATTCTTTTGTTTAATCCATTTTTAAAAGAGAATATATATTTTTCCTCAAATTGAAAAATATGATTAAAATTTATATGTGATTTGAACATTTATTTTGATTTGAAAAAGAAATATTTGAAAACAAATTTATTTTTACAAAATAAAACCAATTGGCTTATGTGGCGACTTTATCACTCACAATATAACTATTGATACCTAAATATCCACGGTGATGTCACTCGAGACAAAAGACATAAGAAGAGTTCAAAAGAAAATAAATAATTCTTTGTACAAATTATTTTTTTAATTTTCTTTTTAGTCTAAAAATAAAATCGCATAAGATCCTTTTAACGCATATTTACTTATTTAAAATGAAAACATTAAGAACAATTCAAAATGATCATTACATATATATTTGAAGAAAAATAATCAGCATATGTGGTGACTTTACCACTCACAAATTACAGATCAGTATTTAAATACCCGTGGTGTTACCACTTGAGGCAGATAAGTGAAATGGATAAAAACTTGAATGAAATGAATAATTTTGTTTAAATGATTTTTATTTATTTATTTCAAAAAAGAAATGCAATTAGAAAATAATTTTTTTTAAGGAGTAATTTTTATTTAAATTATTTTACTTTCTTATTTCAAATTATGAGATGAAGTCACAAAACCTCCCTTTTTTCATTATTATTATTATTATTATTATTTTTACTCAAAAAAGAAACTTAAGATAAAATTGCTACATTCCATATCCTTCTTCTTATTTTCTTTTTATTTACAAATTATTTGTATTTTTTTTATTGAAAAATAGGAAAATGCAATTAATTTTTTTTTAAACTTGAAATAATTCAAAAAGAGTTCAAGATAGAACTGCTACTTCTAATTTTTTTATTTTCTAAAATTAATTTTGCAACAACATCAAACAGCATATATGGTGACTTAATCACTCATAATTTGCTAATTTACGCTTATATACTTACAGTATCACTACTCAAAGCATGAAAATAAAAATTTAAAATAGAGGATCTTCATTTAATCATTTATATATATATACTTTTTATTTTTTTGTTGAAGCATATCCATCAAATTTAAGCAAAGAGGAACAACCACCATCACACATATTCATTTAGTTCTCTCCTGGTCATCCAAATATGGCCAAGTAGTATACTTGACTATTCAAAGCCGTCCTAATTCAAGTAATGGCCTTATTAAATACGTACAGAGAAAGCAAAAAGAACCTATCCTTAAGGGAAATGTAGATGATAGTTACAACCCAGAAACAAGTTACAACCCAGAAACACTTTTTCAATCATTTATTTTCAAGAAGTTACTAACTTTGGCCCACCACTATCAAAGGTATTTGGACTAATTAGCATGCAACTTTGCAAGATGTGAACCTTTGAAGTTAAGAATGCCCATAGATCAAAACTGTAATATTCATTTGTGAAGACTTGGGGGAGTTCATGCGAAACTAAACAGGGGTACACTTTTCATGTTAAAGGATTGGATTGGCCACAACACTGAATAGAGAGAAATTCACCTAGACTTGCCATAATAGGGACTACCATAGCATTGTAAACATTCCTTCGGCATTTAACTTTCCTAATCCTCTTTGTAATGAAGTAAAAATCTGTTACCATTTACTGATCAAACCCCTAGAGCCCACGAGATCATTTAACAAGTAATCCTAAGTTCATGAAAACTTTAACTTCTCGCCAAGTGTTTCAATCTTCAATAACAAATTAGTGGGCAAGAAAGAAGAATGGAAAAAGACTTATTGCCTTAAAACCTTTTTTCTCAAAATTTCACTTTATCAAGTGTTCCATATTATCAACAAAAATATGGAACACAAGTCCATCACGTAGCCCAAATTTTCACTGACTCTTGCTGAGGTTCAATAAACATCCATTCCCATTGACAGATTCACAGAGCGGTGAGAACAGTCAATCAAAACATAGAGTACCAAAATCCCAAGTTCCTGAATAGATTCCTAAGCTCAATGTTCTTTAGGACTAATCAATCCCTTCCAAAACATTACCAGGCATATGCAACGTGAACCCATTTAAATGAAGAAAATTTCAAAAAGCTTAAACTTGGAATCCAATTGAAGCGGCTCAAACTTTGGACACGCCTTGGCACGAACAAATGCATACAGAGGAGACAACGTTTGGACAGAACAAATGCTCGTAAATTGCATAAAGCACAGGCTAACGAAGATGGAGACTACTCCCAGTCAAACAGAAATTATGATCATGCAGGGGAAAGAACGTAGCTAAAAAAAAAAAACAGGATTCAGACCTATCAAAGCATATATGATAATTCACAGAAAAATTCGATTACAAGCATCAGCGTCAATCATCAACAAAGCCGAACATTCAATCCCAAATTCTCTGACTAAATAACAGATAACACTTCTAGATGCAGTCCCACACACTTAACCTAGTAATTGAAACTTTATACTTACAATACGAGTTACCCGTTGGAGCCTCCTTGATTACTTCATCCTTTGAGAGTCTGTGTCCCCTATCCTTGCTCAAGTGCTTCTCTGCTTTGTTTCTCCGACGTACTCCTTGGGTTTTCTCGGCACCGAAAGCCTTCCACTACTCCTCTCACGGTCTCTTCTGGGCTCACGGCTTCGTCTCCTCTTTCCTCCCCCCTCTTGCAATTGCTCCTCTCGGCTTTTATAGAGTTCCCAATCTCGTGATCATCTCCTTCTTTGCTTCTCTGCCTTGCTTTTCCTGTCTTCGCGGCTGCTTTTGGCTCCCTCTGCTCTCTTTACGTGTGCTCTCTCTGCAATTCCAACCGTGCATGTCTTCCTCTGTTTCTATCTTTTCTTCGGCCTTTGCTTCAGCTCCCTTTGCTTCTCAGTCTTCGAGCGTCTGTTACTCCCTCAGTTTCATTTTTTCCTAGCCTTTAGGGGCTCAAATCTCGTGGCTCCCTTTTTTCCTTTTCTCTGCCACCCATCTTTGACTCCCTCTGTTCTTCGCAGCTCCGTGCCTTTTTCTTTCTTTCTCGGCCCCTCCTTTTCTTGGCCTAGCTCCCTCTGCTCTGTCCCTTCGGAGACCTCCCTTCAGAGACCTCCCTTCGGTTTCCTTTTTGCCTTAGCTATCACCTCCGGCTGCTCCCTATCTCTCCCGGTTCAGACTCCCTCGCAGCTCCCTCTCCTTCCTGGTTCAGACCCACTTGCAACTCCCTCTCCCTCCTGCCTGCGGCCAGCTCTCCTCTGTTTCTCTTGCTCGGCTGCCTCCTCTCTTCCTCGCCTCCGCACCGTGGCTCTCTCCTCCTCGCGTCTGCCTTAGCTCCCTTTGATTTTTCTTTTTTTTGCTGCCAGCTCCCTCTTGTGTCTCATGCCTGAGCCCTCTATTAGGGCTCAGGGTGAGCTTGGACCTGAGCCCCCAAATGGGCTCAGGTCCACCTTGGGCTGAAGCAATTTCAGCCCAAGTTTAAACCCTTCCTTTTCTTTTTGTTTTGTTTTGTTTCTTTTTTTTTTTATTTTTTTTAATCTTTTCTTTCTTTCTTTTTTTTTGACATTTTATATTATTTATTTATTCATTTATTATTTTTTTTACTATTATTTTATTATTATATTTATATGTATTTTTAAAATTACCCGGACAAAATACGATGTTCACATCGTGCATATGAGGATATTCAAAGATACGCCTCATACTCTATTTAATTCTACATTGATATCATGAGCTTTATGATCCTGGACCAATTTTTTTTTTCTTGCCAAGGAAACATGTTTAAAATTTTTTCAGTATATATATATATATATATTTTTACCGTGAAAATAAGTGTTGTTCTTTGAGCTTTGTTCTTTATAAGCACGCGTTCATAAACATGTTCATATGCCTTTATATTGTTTTTATTGTCCTCATCCTTTGATTTGTTTTTGCTGTCTTTCTCTTTGCAATAAGTGTTTTTTTGTTGGATGATAAAATATCTTTAAAAAAAACACTATACCTCGTGAACTTGAAGAGCCGAAACCTAAAAAAAAATTTGTTGGGTTCATAAAATGCTTTTTTAGAGAAAACTTGAAGACATGAAGATGAAGAGAATGACGAAATGAGTTCAACGACACCAAAATCATGGTGAAAGGACGTTGAAATAGCAGGTTAGATGGGTCAGGCATTAGGTCAAATCTAGCTTGGGTTAACCTAGCTGGAGATTAGGGACAACCTCAATGACCCATCGTTTTGACTCCCATGACTTGCTATATTTCACTTGGTGAAACGTAGTGTTTTGTTAATAATAATAAAAAAAAGAACTGGGTTCAGATATTTGGGTCGAATGGGTCTTGACCCAATCCAGAAATATTATTTAATGATTAAATAATTAATTATTTAATAACATAATATTTTTTCTACTAACTCATTCTAAGAGCGCATGAGAGACATATACCCATCCATTGACCAACCTAAGCATACCACTGGACTCAGAACGATAAGCTAAGTCTAACGAAGTAGCGCGTGTCATGGTTAGAGGCCGGGAAGACTGAGCGTGTATGACACGCACTACTATTGTGACTGGGATTCGTTCCCAGAAATTAATTTTAATTTTTAAAGCCTTCTAAGGCCACGCATGGGTTCGTGCAGGGGTATTTTGGGAAACTTTTTGCATAAAAAATTTCCTAGATTCATGTTCTACATGATGGTATATGTTTTACTTGTTTTTGTGCAAGTCTTTTGTATTTTATTGAGCATTTTATGGCTTTAAATGTATTTAAAATATCTAGAAAATTCCATAATCACTAAGAGATGGTGTGTTTGACTTTTCTAGGTAACTATGTACTCTAATGAAGAGGAGTCAGATCCTAGTATTATAGAATACTACCATTATGAGGTGGAATCTAATCACATTTAATTGAATTCGGATCCAAGTGAGGAAGAATTTGATCCTAGCATAGAGATATATTATCACACTGCTGAAGAGATCAATCATAATTTGAATCAAAATATTGAAATAATTGATCTTACAGGCTCAAATAGCGAAAATGAGGAATCATGCATTCGGAAATTAGATCCTATTTTTGAACATTTCAACCATATCACTGAAACCAATATTGCCAGAATCGGACCGGACATTGAACCGGACAAGGCACTGGTTCAAGATTCAATAGTTTGACCAAGATCGAACCGGAATTGGATCGGTAGTGATTAAAATGCTATATTTAAAACAAATAATATAAATTTAAACAAATTTTATAATTTAATTAAAGTCTCAAACTAAATAATATAAAATTATCAATCTATTATTCACCATAAACAAATTATTAATAAGTTTCATAACTCAATATTTTAATTTAAATAAGTTAATATTCAACTATAATCATATTTTAAGTTCAAAATAATAAATTAATAATCTATTATTTATTATTTATTAAGTAAATATATAATTTTTAATAGTTATATATCATCATAATGCTTATATAATATTATAATATATAAAAAACATATTTTGTACTAAAAATGATGTTATTTTATCTTAAAAATAAAAAAAATATTTTAAAAAAATTTGAAAAAAAAAAAGCAAAACCAGTTCAAACCGGTTCAGGATCGGTTCTACCAGTTTAAGGTTGATTTCACTTGTTCTCATTAGTTCTGAATAGTACCGGTCATGTACTATAACCGGACCGGACTAAGCACCGATTCCCGGTCTAACTGGTCGAACTGGCTGGTTCGGTCTGGTTTTAATAACAATGACTGAAACTGAGTCAGGCATGGATTCTGGAGATAGTTACAAACTTGAGCCAGAAGAACAAACGGAATCAGAAGACTCAAATGAGTACGAGTCAGAGCATAAAGAAGAAACCATGGACGAATGTGAACCAAAATTTGAGGAGATAATTGATTCGAAAGAGGATTATGAGCCAAATCCCGAAGAAGATCCTGAAGAAGAAGTTGAATCAGAAGAAATGGAAGATTGTGAATCTAAATCTGAGGTTGCGATCGTGGAATATGAATCATTCTCTTAAGAAGGGACTAAACTGATAGAGGGATATGAACCAGAGTCTGAGGATTTGGAAGAGGAATTCAAAGATGATGATGATTTTCTCAAAACAAGTGATGACTTCCTATCAAGCTGTGGCTCCAATGAAATAAAACCCTAGAGTCCCAAAATAATAATTTCATTATTATTTTTTATGCTTAAGTTGTTTAGAAACTTTTTTTTTTAATATTTGGGTATTGTTTCTTATTTTAATTAGTGATTGAACTCCTTTACTTTGATTTAATTCATTATTTATTATGAAATTTTGTTTGAGTAGGAGTTTCTTTATTCATTGGGGATCATGTCTACAAAAGAAAATTAGTTGGAAAAATAGCGAGTATATTTACATATATGAGATGGTAGAAAACTATGTTGACTCCAGATCATGAAGTAAATTTTTAGAACAAGTGTGTTTTCTTTTATAAACTCAATTGACATTGTATACTAAGAATAATGTTTGTTGCAAACATGTCAGCAAAATGGCCTTTAAGAATATCATTGTTGATCTTAATAAAGGCGATAAGCTGAATGGTGACCATTATGACATTTGGCATCGCAAGATTTCCTATGTTCTTGAAAAATAGGATGCGATGGATGTACTTGATACTATCATCCCTGAACCTGAGTAGGGTAATATGGCCCAGCACAAGAGAGACCATGAGGCATATGTTGCCTGAAATAGGAAAAACAACATCGCTCGAGTCACACTTCTAAGTGCAACGACTAATGATATCATGTGCAAATTCGAGCATCATCTTACTGCTAAGCTTATGTGGATTGCCCTCAAGGACAAATTTGAAGGCACTTTTGCCACCAAACTCAGGAGGCTCACTATCAAGTTTGATATGTACAAACCAAGGCCTAATATCCCTACAAGGCAACATTTGCGGAAAATGCCAAACATGATACGTGAGTTGAAGGAAGCATTAGGATGACGCCTTATGAGTTATAGACAGGTCGCAAACCAGATTTTAAGTATCCTAAGACCTTGGGGATCAATAGTCTATATTCTTGACTCTTCCCATAAATTTGGGAAATTAGGACCCTATGGGAAGAAATGTATCTTCATTATATACTCAGAATATTCAAAAGCTTACATCTTCATTGGTGAAAATGCGAATGGATCAGTGACTAAAATTGAATCAAGAGATTTCATTTTCATGTGAGATAACTTTCCAAGTAGGGGCGAAGTTGATCATTCAGTATCTCTTTATGAGATAGATGATCAAATAAATGAGGAACAAGTAAATGCACTTCAGCCAACTGATCCAAGTGGAAGCAAAGAATTTTCACCTATACAACAAAAGGTTCCTATATAGGCAACCCCACTTCAGAGAAGTAATAGGGAGAGTATGCCCAAAATATAATTTCAAGTAGAAGGGGTTGCACTAATTGTTACTCCACAAGATGATGAAGAGCCTAAATCAATTCAAGAGGCTCTACTAAGCCTTGCTATGGACAAGTGGAAAAAGGCAATGGAAGAAGAAATTGATTTTATGCAAGCCAATCAAGTATAGGAACTTATTGACCTACCACATGATCGTAAGGCAATTGGGAACAAATAGTTCTCAAAATTAAACGAAAAAGTGGACAGGTCAACTGAGAGATATAAAGCCCGCTTGGTGGCCAAGGGGCATACACAGCAGGAAGGTATTAATTATGAAGATACTTTTTCACCTGTTGTGTGTTTCAATTCAATTAGATGTATTCTAGCCATAGTAGCAAGTTTTAACTTGGAGTTACATCAAATAGATGTAAAAACTGCATTCTTAAATGGTGAATTAGATGATGAAATCTACATGGAACAGCCATGAGGTTTCATAGAGAATGGAATGAAGGGCAAAGTGTGCAAACTCCAAAGGTCCATTTATGGACTTCAACAATCATCCAAATAATGGTACTTGAGGTTTCACAAAGTAGTAACCTCATATGACTTCAAAATAATAGATGAAGACCATTGAGTTTACATAAAGCTTTTTGAAGGAAATTTTGTCACCTTATCCCTTTATGAGGATGACATACTATTGGTAGAAAATAATCTGAGAATAGTTCAAATTATAAAGGATTGATTATCCTTTGAATTTTGAAATGAAAGACATAGGTGAAACTAAATATATCCGAAGAGTCAAAATCAATAGAGATTGTTCAAAGAGACTCCTCTATCTTTCACAAGAGACATATATTAAGAAAAATTTTTAGCATTTTAACATGAAAGATTGTAAACCCATAGATACCCCAGTAGCAAAGAATGAGAATCTGAGCCGTGAGATGTGTCCTTGCATAGAATCTGAAAAAAGACCTTATGAAAATGATTTCATATTCAAGTGTAGTAGGAAGTTTGATGTATGCAATGATGTATACAAGATCAGATATTTGTTATGTAGTTGGACTTGTGAGTCGATATCAATCAAACTCAGGTCAAGGTCATTGGAAAGCTGTAAAAAGAATATTGAGGTACTTAAAGGGAACAATTGATTATACACTGTGTTACCAAGGAAGTGATTTTAATCTAGAGAGCTACTTCGATGCGGATTAGAGTAGTGACTTGGATGAGCGGAAATCTACCTCAGGGTATACCTTCTGAATAAGTAATGGGGCAGTTTCTTGGAGCAGCAAGAAACAGATATGCATAGAATTGTCAACTATTGAAGCAGAATTCATAGCATGTTATGCTGCTATACAATAAGCGATATGGTTGAAAAGGTTCCTTGAACATTTGGAAATTAAAGGTGGAGAAATAAGTGCAATTCCATTGAATTGTGATAGCTAGACATCCATAGCTTATAAAAAGGATCCCAAATATCACAGTAAGGCCAAACACATAGATACGAAATATAATTTCATAAAAGATGCTATTGCTAAGAAGGAAGTTATGGCTCAATATATTCTTACACTGAAAATTATTGCTGATCCCCTTACTAAATCCATACCTCGAGACATATTCATTGAACATGTGAAGTCTATGAGGGTACGTAGGATATAATGTATTGAACAATTTTTGCTAATAAATAAAAATTTTTCTTTTGCTATTCTTGTGCAACAATATACAATGTCTAGAATATTGTATAGGCTATGGAGGTTTGCTCCCTGACATGAGCAACCACTTTCGATGCTCATGTGGAGCAAAGAAGATGAGACATATTGTGATTGCTAAAGACACAGTAAAAAGGCAAAGTCATGGCAGAGAAGCATCACGAAATCAAATAATTGTCACCTTGATAGAAGGAAAGTCGGGATGAGATCCTAAAATAAATAAAAGGATCAGATCATGGACACTTACCATCCATAAAGCCTATAGCCAGACAGTGAATTCTCCTCAACTAGATATCATGAGTGAAATACAGGGAAGAATTCAGGTTTAGATACTGTGTGTATCTATAACTTAAGTCTATATAGTGTCAATAAATTAAGCGACAAGTACTCTCGTAAAGTGAGTAAGACACTATAACATGCAATTTATACTGCATGTACTTTAAGAACCACTATCAAGGAAAGTAGTTGAATGGATCCTTACTACATAGCTGTGTGAGTTCTATAAAGGAACAAATCTTTTCGTGAGATTTTAACATTGTCATGAGGATTTAGTAAGGTGTTTGCTACTTTGGCATATGTCTTATGGTCATGACTGATTCGATCTAAAGGAATAATGCTGGTAAAGCAACCAAACCAAAATCCAATTGATAATTGCAGAAAGGAAGAATTACCTAGAAATACACATTTATGCTCGTGTTTGAGACATGTCCCTTGTGAAATCATTGGAGTAATTCACAAGTGTGGATATTAAGCATATAAGTAGGTAGTCTGAGTTATAAAATAACTTAAGAGGGATTGGATATGCTATAAGGAGAAAGTGTATAGGTAACTCTAGGGCATTCGAGGCAATAAAATAAATAAATGATAAGATGTACTCTTATGCTGGTCCTGTAATAAGAATTGTAGTACAAGATCATCAAACAAGACGTTAAGCCAATGCAGTCACACCAGAGCATCAAGTATGAAAGAAGAGAGAGATACATGATAACCCACCAAGTGCTAGTGGGAGATGTTGGACTTAATTAAAGGAAAAGTTTGCCCTTGATGGGCCAATTGCTTTTTCCAAAAGTCCATTAACTTTATGGAAATTAATGAGGGAATAAAGGAATAATCTAAATAAATATTCTTTCATTGATATGATTTGGTAATAAATCATATCTTGCTCATAAATGCAGAGATTGCAAAAAATACAATCCTTCACTTATAAATATAGGAGCCCATTCCCTCAGAATATACACTATTCCTCCGAACTCTTTTCTTTCTTCTATATTTTCTCTGTGAGTATGCGTGTGAGGTGTTATCCGATATGGACAAAGGCTAGGTTCTACTCTGGTAATCCAGTCTACACCGTGTGTAAGTTTCATTGTGCATACAAGGATATTTGAAGGTACGCCTCATACTCTATTTAATTCTACACACTTCTACAAAGAAATGTTCACACTAAAAGAAGAGGAACTCATTTAAGCCTTTTTTCAAAAACATGATAAGCATGCCCTAAACAACACACTAAATACATAAGGTGAAGCCATCAAATATATTGACCAAATAACATCAGGTTTTCATGGGAACAACATCATTAATATGAAGGTAGCTTAAATTAAATGAGAGAGATCCCAATTTTTAGCCTCTATCAATTATAGATTTGCTCAAAACTTGTGAAAGGAAAAAATAGTGGAATTGAAGTGACAAAACCATTACTTATATGAGTGCTATAATAGCCTAGTGCTTAATATGGTTCACAGTCTCACCCTATTTGATTTCTCTCTTCAGTCTTTAAGTCTGCAAGGAGCTCATTTCTCTTTCACCTTTTATTCTTCTTTTCACATCCCAAAAACCCTTCCTCCAAAATCATTCTCCATTCAAAGCTCTTACCAAGAAGAGCTCATCCCTCATAACTTCTTCTCTCTTCTCAAACATCTCCCTCTCAGTAATCACTTCTCTCTCCTCTCTTGCTTTTTTATTTTTCTCCACTCGTTCTCTGCCTCTTTCTTCCCCTCAAATCCCTCCCTACTTCTCTTTCTCTCTCTCTCTCCGATTGCTTCCTCTTCTCTTCTTTTTGATTACTCTCTAGTCCTTCCTTTCTTTCTATTTGATCCCTTTTTTGCGCTTCCCTTTCCTCTTATTTGCTCTTTGTATTTTCTTCCCCACTTTCTCTTTAATTTCTCCAAATCGCCTCCCCTTAAAGCTTCCCTTTGTCCTCCTCTCCCTCTCCTTGGTTGGGATAGCCAGCTGGTAAGCCAAAATGGATCTTCTGATATTGTGCAACAAATTGTGGACTTAGGTTTGTAAATTTTGAACCATATTTCTTTCTTGTGTATTTGTTTCTTAATATTGCTGCCCCATCTGCTACCAATTTGCCTCTTGAGCCTTTAGCTTTTGTTTTGTTCTTCATCTCTACATCTCTGAGGCTCTTTGTGTCACTTCACTCAGAATCTAACCTTGATCGATGTTGACAATAGAGAGAGGGAAGGAGATAGAGTCAGTCCCTAACTTTCTCTATTTTCTCTTCAATCACGATCTCTCATCCTCCACTCCTTCTGCCATTCTGCTTCTCAACACCGAACAAGAAAGAGGCTAGGGCTTTAGATCAAACGCTCAGTTGTTAGTGTTTGACTTCCTTCTTTTTGTTATTATTATTGTTTTCATCTTCTTTCCTTTTTCTTTTCTTTTATTATTTATTTTTCTAAAAAAAATTGAAAGCCTTTTGTTTTTACTAAAATAATTTTAAGAAGAAATTAAATCAACTGAGATTCCCAAAGATTTTTTTTATAATATTGTTAATCTTTATCTTGAAATTGGAAAGTAGAATGTTAAATTGAACAGCCAAATAGATTTTCTTTTATTTTGAAGATTCTAGAAGAAAGAGAATGGATTTGGAGAGTATTTTTAGATTTTTCTTTAATTTTACAAAATTTTCATTTAAATTGAAATTAAAAGGAAATTTACATTTTTTAAATTTTTTAATTTTTCTTAATATATATAAAAAGTTTGGATAGAATACAGTGTTCATAGTTGTATTGTGATAATGTCAATTGCAGAAGTATGAAGCACAAAGAAGTAAGATAAGTGAGTAACCAAAAGCAAATAATAAACTCTTTTAGCAATGCCTGAGGCAAGCACCAAAATGACATGTGGCAGCAAGAGCAAAATATCAACACACAAATTAAATGTTGTATTATAGCCATATATCAAAATGTAGTGGGCAAATCAAGAAAGGAGTAAATAAGAAAGATTGCTTGATGGTGGACCCTGTATCTATGATAAAGGAACTCAAAGATAGGGAAGAAAATAGAATATGTATGGGAGTGTGATAATCATGAATTTTTGCTATTTTTATTCCCCTTATTTATTATTTTTAATATTAAGTTTTAGCTAACTTTGTGTGATTTAGATAATATTTAGGTAATTAACCTTAATTTGTAATAAATGAGAATTTTGGGATAATTTTTAGAAATTACACTTTAATTTTAATTATTTTTATCTTCCAACTTATTCCAATAATTTAATTATTCCATTTTATTTTATTTAAAAATTCTTCATGTGATTATGGGTCATTTGTGGTTTAATTGTGATTAAAGAAATAATTCATAATTAACCCATTTATAGGCAAAATTGTCAAAGAGTTTTGAAAATTTCTTTTTAATATTTTATTTCTTTTATTTTTTATCATTATGACTCATAACTTTCTTTCAATTTAAGCTTAAACTTTATTTCGTAATTGATTAGTTTCCTTGAACTAAAATTTAATCTACATTTATTTAATTGGGAATATAATTTATTTGATTCTGATGTAACATTTTATTGCAATTCATGGTTTACGGAGATTAAAATTTTGAAAGGGCATTTTGGTCATAAAATAGGAGGAATTTTGTGGAAAACTTACTTTTTCAGTTTTTCCATTTTTTCTTATTTTTATTTGTCTACTTTTATCTGTATTTATTTTCATTGATTAAATTCACTTACTTTACCCTTAATTTCCCTAAACCAAACATGGCCTAGGGTCCTTTTCCTTTTCTTTTTACAGTTTCCTTGGTCCTCCCATTAGGAACCAGCCATCACATCCTTCCATTTTTCTCTAAGTTTCTCTTATCCTCTATCCTATTCTTCATCTTTCTCCAACTCTCTCTCAACTCCCTTCACAAATTTCCACTTTCCTCCAATTTTCCACGTCTCCCTTCAAAGTTTGGTTATCCTCCAATATTACTATTAAGTTTAATATAATATAAGTTTTTATGATAACAAATATAGAGTAATATGGAACAAATGCATCATATGTGTCTAGTATATATATTGTTCCTTAAAAAAAAATAAATTGTACATTAGCATGTATTTAATTACATTTATTATGCATATATCATGATATGTACTTACATATTCACTATGCTCTTATATTTTATAATATAAGTTGGATATATAAGTTGGACTAATTAATTAGTTTGTAAGTGTGATACATTAAGTGTATGATTGTCCAAATAAGAAGAGTGAGTATTGGAATAAATAAAGAGAAATTAATATCATGTCTCACCCAAAGAAAAAGAAGAGAAAAGATACTCTAAGAATAGAAGATCAAAAGAGAGCATGTTAAAAATGAAATGACCAAGTGAAAGTGGAGTTCAACTTTTGAAGACCTAACTATTAGGTATATTTTGTTTTCACTTAGGTCTTAAGGTGGATTAATATTTGAAATTTACTTAATCTTGTTACCATTTATTTTAAATGAGTTAAATTAAGTAAATCTGATGTTAGCTTATGTTAGAATTGAAAAATATTGGCTAACAGACAAATTTTGTGTTTGACTCATGTTTATTTTGTGTAAAATTTAAACTTTACTTAGTTAAATTCGAAGTTACAGAGGTTTTATTTTTGATAAACGGATTTTAATTCTGAAATTCGAATTTCAAGCTAAGTATTGTTTATGAAAGTATGCAAAATTTGTATGAAACCTAATTAAAATTTGAATATTGGTGAAGTTCAAATAAAGTCATTTCATCTAACAGATGAACTTTTGACTTCAAAGTATGAATTTTAAAATGAGAACTTGTGAGTCTTGTTAGAGCATACCTCTGATAGATGAACTTTGCATTTTAACAATCAAATTTCGTAGAGAGAACTTTTATATCATGTTGAACATGCCTTTAATAAATAAATTTCAGCTTCTAAAATTTGAATTTTGAAGTGTACTGTGAAAATTTGAGACAACTGTTTAAACTTCAACATATGCACTTTCAATATGAAAATTCGCACAAACTAATATGAATTAACTTTGATAAACTCAAAATTCAAATTTCACTCTGTGACATACGAATGTCTAAAGTTCAATGTTAAATATATAATTATGTTGACTTTGCGAAATTCACCTATTGAGTCTCAAAATTCAAATTTTGGTATGTTAAATATATTTAATATTGTTGTTGAATGACTCTTTTTACAGAGTAATGACTATAACTAATGTTTAATGGATAGATCTTGTGTCTAACAAATAGTTAAGCCGCAAATCTATAAATAGAACCTTATCTGAACTTATACATAATGAAATTAAGTGAGTTTGTACCAAAATGCTACTACAATTTATAAAATCTTTCTATATCAACTTTCATAGTTAAGCCTATTTCATTAGAGTGAACTTTCAATATATCATCTACTCTAAAAGAAAGTTTCAATTCTGCATTCATTTATTTCTACTATTTTCTGGGTAGAATCTTAATATGGGGATAAAACTAAGAGAAATACACATCTTGTAAGGGTGTGGGGAGAGTGACTTCATAAGTACCTATTGAAACTTGTGGAATGTACTAAGACTTCACAAGTGCAAGGATCAAACTTGTGGAATATAGGAAAAATCTCAAGTAGTGGCTTGAGAATTGGACGTAGACCAAATGGATTGGGTTGAACTAGGATAAATTCTTGTGTTTGATCCTTCAATTTATTATTTTATTTATATCCTTCATCACTCTCTGTTCATCCATGTTCTACTGCATCTCTTAGCAAAATTGGATTGTACTAAAAAAATGATAAAAATCTTATATCACCCAATTCACTTCCCTCTTGGATGACCAACCAAACCTAATAGTTACCAGCTTAAAGTTGCTACTCCTCCTCCATTTTCCTCTTTCCCTGCCACCGTCTTCTTCCATTTTCCGGTGGGTTCCTTCTTACCCACTTCATTTTTTCTCCTTCCTCCACCTTCCTTACACTCATTATGCATCACTCTTCTACCTTGATGTTCTTGGCCGTGGGTGGCATTCCAAGGAGACTAAAGAAGGTTGAATCGTGGGTTGATCTTCCATCCTTACCTTCCTTGCATCAATTGGGCATTCTTACTCTCTCTTGCTATGGCTAAAGTTAACATGGTTGATTTTTGAGTAGAGCTCGTGACTATGGAAGAGTAAGGGATTTTGGTGGCTTATTCATGGAGGAAGATAAATAAAGGAGAGACTTGAGCTTATGTAGCCACAATCTAGCTACTTAGATTGGGAATTTTCTTCTACTCATCTCTAGTTTTTTTTCTTGTAATTGTTCATTGGATTTTTACCTAGGTTTAGGGAAGAATTTAGTGGATGATTGTTCTTGTTTTTGGTTGAAAATTGTTGGATTATACTGGATTATGTTATGTGCTAATTATGAGATGAATTTGTGTTAATTAGGCATGAAATAGAATTTAATTCAAATCTGGAATTTTTTGGATTTAAGCCCAATTAGATATTGTTTAATATTTGTTTAGGTTTTGAGCATATATTAGATGGTATCTTGCACTTGATTGCTTAACTTGGGAGTTTAATTGCTTAATTAGTTGATTAGGTAATTTTTCCAAATTTTCCAGAAATTAATTAGCCTAATTAATCATTGAATGTGTATGCTAATTGAATTAATCAAGTTCATGATATTTAGTCTAAATAATAGAGTATCTAAACTAGACTAATTTTGTTATACTTGTGGTTTAGAAAGTTTAAAAATAAAATACCAATTGGCATGCTAATTCACTTTAGTTTCCTTATCCAAATTAACTATAATTAACCTAGGAAGGTCCCAATTTCATTAATCTAATCCATGGATAGACACCTTCATAAAAATTGTTGGTTACTTGTTTTCTTTGATTTCAATTTGCTTACTTTTTCCTAGTGTTTTATTTTCCTTATTTTATTTCCTTTTTAATTGTTTGTAAAGCAAAACCCCCTCTCCAAAGTCATAGTTGTAATTGACATTTGCATATAGAAGTAGTTTGCATTGTATCTCATTAGATGAAAATACACATATATATATATAGTTGCATTTGCATTATTTTTTTTAGCATTTTATTTAGTTAATTAATGGTTAGTTTAGCTACCTTTGCATTTTGGATTTAATTAAGTCATAGCATCTAGTTAACTTGTATTAATTAGTGACTACATAGCATTCATCTTGCATTCATTTAGTTTTCTTTCATCTAAGCATACAATTCAATCATAAAAAAACTCAATAAAAAATAAAATAAAATATTCATTATTTATACTTTCTTTGCATCTTAGCTTAGGTTCTTTGCATCTAATCAGTCAATTATTTAAGTTTTAACATAATCACTCCCTCCAGTGAGAAACCACCTAAGTAGACACTACTATATTGCATCAATAATTATTATCTAATTTAATTGGAGCGGTGCAACATGCTTGCTAGAGTGTCAAGATCAAAAACCAATTGCATTTGCAAACCCATAAGGGCTCATCAGACTACAATATCCTCCAGGGTCAAACATTAAAACATAAACAATTGATAGCCACAAAGATGTCACATGAAGGAGAGAGAAGGACAATGGGACAAGAACCTTGAGGTGGATTACTGGCAGCACAAGACTAATGAAATTGGCAAATATACCAACCTCTGTGAAAACATTAATGCAAGGAGCCCACACCATAACATTGCTATACTCTTGGTCGATGAACTCGTCTTGCGTAAAGTCATTAAACGAAGAGCTAGAATAGGTGAATGGAGCAAATTGAGCTATAATGACTTGGGGCTCAATCATGAAAGTGCTAAACCATCAAGAAGCGGCAAACCCCGTGCAATATGAACTTACTCCTATTCAAAGGCAAGACGGCGTTAGGCCTCGATAGCACTCTAGAGAACACCAAAGGCGCTAGTAGCATGGAGTTGCAAGTTTCAACGCAAATGTCAACATGGTCGGATTCATTAGAGACATAGTCAAGAGCTTCAGAGATAGAGTGTTTCTCAGTGGCGGGTGACAACATGAGTAAAGTGGATTGAAAAGTTGAGGTGACATCCAAAAAGTGCACGTCGAAAATGGTAAGGGAAGGCGGTGGATCATATGATTTGATAGCATGTTGGACATCACACCGAACATCATAGGGTTCAGAATCGGAATTTGAAGCACTACCGGCTAATTGCTGATAGAGTTGATCCGCATTGGCAACCAAAGAATCGACAGATCGCAAAGCTCAAAGAACATAAGATTCTAACCTATCCAATCCAACATTTATGGTAGCTTTATATCGGACAATCAACTCATTCATAGTAGCATCATATCAGACAATCGACTCATTCATAGTAGCATCATATCGAACAATCAACTCATTCATGGTAGCATCATATCAAGTAATTGACTCATAAAGACATTTCAATAAAGCTTCAATCTCATCAAGTAGAAAGTCTGCCATCAAGTAGGTTTCTCAACGAGAGTACCAATTGTTATGATCTCCAATAAAATTAGTCAACAATACACAAAGATAATGGGAAATAGATTTATACTAGAAAGCATTATAGAGTCACAGAATAAAGGATAAAAGAATTGAACACTCAGAAAGGGAAGCTCAAAATGGAAATAACAGATGAAAGAGAATTTCACAAGAGAAAGGGAAGAATAGCTCAAAAGGAAAGATTCACAATAATCATTCAAACTCCTTTCGATTGATTAACCTCTGTTGATATAGCCCCTATGCCTATCACTTTCACGTGCAGTTATAATGGCCTCATGATAAGCATGCGTCCTTTTCCCTCTCTGTACATGTGAACTTTTTTGCTCATTCCTTTTGTCACACCTTCACTATGCATCATTATACCACATCTATAATTTTATAACACTCCACAATGCCATGTGGATGGAAGTAGACGTGAAGGATTACAAATGATAAATTCCAAAGACTAAAACCGCTAAAAACGTAATCTCAAATTTTTTTAGTATTGGGATTAATTTCAGAATTAGTAAAGACTACGAAGACCAAATGTTCAATTTTCCTAAAATCATGTAACAAATATATATTTTTTAGAATTAAGAAGAAACTCCTTCAATATAGTTCAAGGTGCTGCACTATAACGTGTTTGACACTATGTAATGTAGATAGAGAACTGTAGATCTTGAGCTACAAGGCTCATACATTAAACTGAATTTGTGCGAGTATTTTACATTAAACTGGTCATTTGATTATCCACAGTCCTTTCAAATTATGAGACAATGATTTTTTTTAGCACACTACTTCATTATATATATATATATATATATATATATAAGAGGGCCTCACTTTCGGTTTAGATGAGGGGAAAATAGAGGGGGAAAGGAAAACAAAGATAAACCTAGATACCCTTTTGTCTAAGTTCCCTTATGTTTTCCCTCCAAGTTTTCTTTTCAATCCAAACAAAGTTTAAAGCTCAATATAGCGCTGCTACATTGTTTTTTAGAATGAGAAATATTTTGTTCATTAGAGTTTTTTTTTATTCCACATTTTGTAATTTGTTATTATTCAAGCACCACCAACATGAAAGATGGCAAGCCAAAATGGGTAGAGTTGCATACCAGAAATAGAGCTAGCAAAATGGGTCTGACCCGAAAAGCTCGAAAAAATGAACGTGTCAGGCCTCAATTTTGGAAGCATTTATACAACACGGGCCCGACTCGTGACGAGTTGACCCTTTTAGCCTATTTTTTTCTTTTTTATTTAAATTAATAAAAAATACATATTATTTTATTAATTAATAATGTATAAATTTTAAATTTTAAATATTATATTAAATATTTTAATAAATAATAATAATAATTTGTATTAATTTAAAAAATTATATAAAAAAATATAAAAATTATTTTTTAAAAAAAGTATGGGCTCACTATATACAGGCTTAGACTTTTAAAGTCAAGCCCGTATAATAATTTGGGCTTTTCGGCCCAACCCAAGATAGGGCCGGCCCGATTTTTCACCACTAACTTTCAATCCATCTTAGGTCAGGACATTCGCTCGATCCTTTAACAACTTTTTGAAAATGAAAAGAAAAAAAAAGTAATAAAAAAATTATATATAAGCACAATAAAACTTCATACAAATCATAATATTCATAAGCCATGAATATTATGGATTTTGTTTAAAATTTTCTATTTATAGGCTACATGAACAGTATGGCTTATATTAGGTTATGTTCCTATTTTATTTTATTATTATTTTGTATTCCCCTCCCTATTTATTAACTTTGTAAATTTAATATTGAACATTTCAACTAAAATTTCATTGAAATCAATATATCATTCCAATAATAAATTTCTATCAAATTATTTATTTATCTCATTTATTGCACAAAAAAATGTTAAAAATAAACTTGTTTTTGGTGAGAACAAATAAGGGTGTGTTTGGTTTCACTTTTGAAACCAAGTTTAAACTCAAAACTTGATTTACTATATTTTTTAAGATGTTTGGCTACAAAACTGATTTGCGTTGGAAACCAAGTTTGCTCTCAAAACTCCATTAAATCAGAAGTAGTTTGTAGGTTACTTCTTAGTTTTGCTTCTTTATTTTCATCTGTATTTATTTTAAATTCAGATAAAAATAAACCAATAAAATTGAGAAAAAATTGAAAAATTGAAAAAATAAAATTTTCATAAAATTCTTCCTATCTAATGATTAAAATGTCTATTCAAAATTTTATTTTTTATGGACTATAACCTGTAAGAAAATATTACATCAGATATATTATGTTCTCAATTAAATAAATGTAAATTAAATTTTAGTTCAAGTAAATTAAATTAATCATGAAATAGAGTTTAAGCTCAATTTGAAGAAAAATTATAAGTTTAGTCAAAACCAATTTTCAAATAATTATCCAAACATAAATACGGTAGTCAAAAACTAATTTTTATCATAACTATGTTACAAAATCAATTCTACCAAAACTTATTTTTAATTAACTGAAAACTAAACAAGCCCTAAACTTGTTTACAAGTCGGATAAAAATATATGGGCCTTATGGGTAAATTTTCCTTTTTACAAGTATGGGCCTTAAATGAAGCTGAAACTCAATGCTTTTAAATTTCATCTCTTAACATGTATTGCATTTATTTTATTATTATTATTTTTTTTGGTGAGAAAAGATCTACATGTATTGTATTGAGTTAATGTTTAGTGTACTATATAATACGGAGAGAATTTTTGAAAAAAAAATAATAAAAATGGAATAAAGGTGAAAATTTTATTTGCTGAAACTCTGTGCAGTACAAGAGGTACGTTATTATTATTTTTTAAAATACAGACTTATTTTTTTGCTGATTTTCTTAGAAACATCTATTTTTGTTTTTGGACCCAGATTTTCAGCATAACTAGCTGCATCTAATTAGCTACGCGAGTCTATACTTTGACTTTTCTACAAAAAGGGTCCATGTGTGGAAAGCATATAGAATGGATTCATTTCCCTCCGCATGTAACACAGACCCACACCCACGTCTTCACAAGTCTAGAAATCCATTCATTACGCTCACGAGCCGTGAGCTATGCATATATTATCGGACTGTCTGTCTGTACTAGCATCCCCCTTGAATTGCCTCCATAATCTCAAACCAAGGTTAATTGGATGAATCATAGAGAAAGCAACTCGTCCAACCTGTACACACTATGAGTTGATATATTGATTTATTATATTACCTTTTTTTATTGAATTATTTGACAATTCTTTTAAATGCAAAAATATATTCAGAAACAAAGAAAATGATAACTTGTTGGTGAAATTACCTATCTGATCAGATAAGGTCAATTTTGCTTCTCAACTTCGAAAACCGAAGAATTTCATGCTTGGAATTTTCACGGCAGAAGATACGTAACACATGGTCCATGTAAAGGACGAAACAAAGTAATACTAAAGAAAAGGAAGGAGGGAATGTTGATTAATTAATTAGATGGCATCGGAGGAAGAAGAGAAAGGGTAATGAGCAGAGCCAAAGGCCTTGATATGGTCCTTAAGCGATCTCTTGTGCTTGAAGTCAGAACCACAGACGCAAAGCCAACGCTTGCCACAGTTTTTCTCATGAGTTCGCCAGTCTCCCTTCACTGCCAATGGCTTTCCACACTTGCGACACATGAAGGGCTTGCTCCCGTGCTTCCTCTTGTAGTGTGTCTGCAGCGTCCTGAAATCCTTCAGAGGCTTTGCTTTCGGGTGCTCTATGTTGTTCTTGCATCCCCTTGAGCAACAGTAGCATGGAATGTCCAACAACGGCCTCGGATGTGTTCGTTTCAGCGACTCTGGTCCTCTTCGATACTGTGATCCATGTCCCCACATATGCATCTACTTTTTAACAATTCAACACACCCATCACATTATTTCTTTTATATATATATATACTTCACTACAAGAGCTAATATTGGTTGGCACTCTAACGTTAATAATGCCTGCATGCCTGCAAAGTAATTCTATTCTATAGTCTCTTAACGGTTTAGTTTAAAAACTGAGTTAAAAAAAGTGTACCTGAAGATTGTTGTAGCGGTTGAAGGTTTTGAGGCAGACAGGACAAGAGAAATGACTGAATCCAATGAGGATTTGCTCTTGGGTTGGTATCCAGTAATTCCTGGGTACTTGGGCTTCATTGACAATACCGTTTGGACCCGCTGAAGCAGTAGTAGTGGAATTATGGGGGAGGCCTATGTGTAAGGCTACTGTGACATCCTCCTCACCAATATCCTGATTAGTGGAGTAAGGTTTTGAGCAAAGTGAAGTTGAATCAAGGAAGCTGCTTAGTAGAGGCAGAGGCTGAAGCTGATGACTCCGGTTCATGGCAGGCAAAAGGTTGGAATCATGAGTAGGATCAGCAGCATGTGAAGAAGGCAGGTAATAAGAGTTACATATTGTAACCGAGGGCTCCATCTCCTATTATTCTTTTAATTTTATTAGAGCAATGCATGTTGGAGCTTATCAGATTCTGGGGGGTTTTATAGCGATTACACCCACACTGGATGGTTTGGCAGCTAATGAAACTTGGAATAGAGGAGAAGTAAGAGGGAAAATAGGGTAATGATAGGTGGCTGGAGAATATTACAGTTGAATGAAAAGAGCCCTTTTATTGAGGGGTTCATTATTTTCTCCTGTATGTCCTCTTTTTCAGTTTTAGGCTTGGGTAGGATATACCTTAAATTCTGTGGCCCGCCTCTCCCAAACTTAGCAACTATTCCAGAGCAGTGGATTTCAAATCAAAGGCAACTTATTTTTATATCCAGTTAGCTCCCAACACTCAACATTCTCAATCTTACAGGGAACATGTTAAATTTCATTTCTATTTGAGGTTCTCCAATATACAATAGATTCTTTCATTAATGTCTAGTATTTCCAAGTTTGTTTCCCACATAAATATACCTATGAGTCTTTTATGAACATTTAAGTTAACATACTTCACAACAATAACATCTTGTCATAAAAGAAATATCATTAATACTCAACAGCGTAAAAGAAAATCAACCACATAATTTGTGTAAATTGATATGCGTTTGAATTTGTTCTGCTTGCTTACATATTATGTGTAAGATAAAAAGAGTATAATCAGTATCAGTAAGCTGAGGAACTTTGCTCAGTTACCAATACATAATACATGATAAAGAATATTTCTACATTTGTGAAGATACGTAGGCTTTACACGGTCACGTTAACTTCCTCATAAGTTCAGGCCATAGATATAACAAAAAAGAAAAAAGAAAAATCCCCATAAGGCATTTTGCTAACCTCTAGTCAACACTCGACAATGAACAGATTACTAGAGTAGGTCAAAGTATCATTGGGCTTTAGGATTTGTTTTCTGAAGTGGAACTCTAACTCGGCCCAACGCAATATACAAAATGAAGCTTAAATGTAGGATATTTCGAATTGATAACCTCTTTAGAACCCATACCATAGGATTAGATTAGGGAACTAAAGAGTCTGCTTTATAAAATGTAGAATTTGCGTATGGGGTTCATCAAATTCCGGTGGTTGATCTGCTATATAATTAGCTGACAATGTATACGCTCGAGGCCCTGAGATGAAAGCTTTGCTTTAACGAAGCTTCTTATTGAGGACAATGCCTTTCTTATTCATTTGTTGATACAATAATATCGATGCAACATGTGGAGCTCTTATAATGGGATAAAAATATAACTTAAAAAGGAATTGAACGATTAGTAAAAATAATTTAAAAGTCCTTGAAACCAAGGGAAAGGGGATGAATTAGAAAGTCTGCATGGAGATGTTGATTAGTCCATCTTTTGAGTGCCATAGCTGTGCAGAACCCATGTAACCTGCCAAACCGTTATGGCCTAAAGCTAAAGCTTTGGAGGAGAGAAAAAAAATAAAGTGATATATTATGGAAAAAGATGATCAAGAATTAATGTGATGCAATACTGAAGATTATACAGTTGAAACTTAACTTTCAGCAGGTGTCTATATTTATTAGTTTTTGCCTTGGGTATTAGGACCTTCCGAAGCTGCCGTTACTACTCCAGCTATTGTCTCGGAGGAGGTACGCTGCTGAGTCTGTGACTGTGTATCTGAGACAAACCATCATAAACAGTAATAAAATTAATGTCAAATTAAACACTTAGGGATGATAATAATGGGAAAATGTGGGGGTGAAAATTTTGATAAAAAGGACGAAGAAATGAAGTAGGTTTATACTACATCTTTCATTTTCTTTTTTTAATGCTTGGGTTTAAAAAACTTACAGCGCCAGCAGTAAGTAACATGCATTGTGGGCCAATGAGTGGGAAGACCACTTGACTACATCTAAAAAGAAATAACCACTCCATTTGGTACTGATATATACCACATGCATTCACTGCTACTTTACACATTAGCTATGACCCCTCTTCCTCTGTCATTGACCCACTTAACATTATAAGTTTGATGCCACAACCGAGACAGCTCATTCACATGGGGTTGGGGTTGCCCATGTGGACCCCCCATCCCCACATGTTAAACCCAAGCCATAATATATACATTTTGTGTCAGTAAGTGCATAAAAGTCCCCTCTTACTCACTCGCCACTTCATTGCGTTGGTGTATGTATATAACATGTATGCCTACATAGTTATTATTATGCAATGGACAATTAACAGCGATATATATATATAGTAAAGTAAGGTGAAAATTAAGAAGGAAAGAGAAAGGTACATACTAGTAGGGGAAGGAGAGGGCTGCCTTAACAGTGTTGGTTGTCGTGGGGGACGATAAGCGGAGAGGGAGAGATCCATGGGCGGGGGTGGAGGTGAAGGGTAAGAAGGGTAGTATAGATAGGACGGTCCAGGTGGCAGGCGATGAGGTTGGTGTGTAGAATATGAGGCATTAGGTGGTTGCACAGAATAACCGTAGTAATACGGGGAACCCATGCCCGAAGATGAAGCTCCATACAGTTGCTGGTAGTATTGTGGCTGCTGAATCTGAGAGTTGTACAATGCCGCCTGTGCTCATAATACCAATCATATGTTGATACTGTTAATACTTTCACATGAATCATCAAAAGTCACTATTAAGTTGCTAATTTTACGGGGAGAGAGAGAGAGATTCTTACTTGATCGTACCCATAACCAGGAGAATAGGGTGGGTAGCTGCAAAAGCAAATATTGAAAAGAATCCAGTGAGAAAATACGAAACGGTGCATTAATTCATTGCTTAGGAAGCAATGACTCAAAATGGCATGCTTCTCCTGTGGTGAGATGATAGCATACTTAAACAGACATGTAGTTATTAATATCGGTGATGTTGGTTTTGGTGGATTTCCCCAATTGAATGTGTAGTGAGTGTTACTTCTGTTGCCTGCTTATTGTGGCATGCATCACTAGGCTTAAATTAGTTATGAATTACTTCAGTGATATTATTATTAATGGCTATATATATCACATTTATTTGACTCCAAAATCTATTACTCTTTTACTAGAAAATAGAAACGATTTTATTAATAGATGAACTGAAAATACAGGAAGGACCTTATCTTCTTCGACTTCTTTATATTATTTTCCTCTTGGATCGGTTGGAGAGAGGAGTGATAGGGCATTGGTGACTCTCAAAAAATGGGAAAATATGGACTGTTTTCAACAAGGAAAGATCAGAAAGGTATGCTTTCAAGAACACTAGGCTGTTGATGGTATGAGAAATTGTTAATCTACTGCCATTTGTGTGTCTGCTAATCTATTAGTTCTTTTTTCCCCCCTTTTTAAGTGTATTTTATTTTACCAACTCAATATATTCATTAGAAAACAATATCACCGCTGGTGAGAAAATGACTTGATGGTACAGAACAGTACTGAGAGCTGAGGGTAAAGAGAAAAATATAAATCAAATGAAACTACTGCTGGACCACTATGATACATACCACGGATTACATATCCATTAGTTGATCTGTAGTAGTTATCATTATCACCTGCATTTTTACTAATTACCATATATGAATATTTTAAATTTTTTATATACTACAAATATATAACATCTGATCAAAGCCAGGGTTGAATCTACAAGTAACCTTCCCTTCAAAAATATGATAATTATTTTGTTTGGAAAATAATATTATTATGTTCTTTCAACATAAAAGAACAGATATTAAAAATCAAGCGACAGAAAAGTCAATTTGTCTAAGAAATAGAATCAATCTCGACCATCTACCAGATTGTGGCCGAAAGTAAAGGCACGCTTGAAGGGGAGAGGAAAAAAAAAACAGAGATTAATTACGAAGGAAGTTAAAGCAAATAATAATGCATGCCGATAGAAAGTAAGAAAATGCAAAATGCAGGGAGGAATGGTGATTGTGTTAAAGGGAGGGGAAGCTTCAATTAATTTTGTACTTGGGATTACGATATTCAGGGCTGACACTGATACCTACTGTAATTGGAGGGGGGAGCAGTCAAGCATCATAGGTAGACAGTAATGTGTGCGCGTCTATATGCAGTTCTCAATTAATAATAGCATGGACCACTTCCTTTGACTGCGAGTGTTATGGATAATTAATACCTCCACTAAATGAACAATCTAACTCTACTCACCCATATGGCGGGTACATCAGAGCAGGCCCCGCCGCTGGCGGAGGTGGAGGTGGCGGCGGTATTGCTGCCGGAGCGCCCCCATACGATGCGGCACTCTGTGATGTGCTTCCTCCACCTTGAAATATATTCCTTGCTGCATTACCACTAAACATCGTCATTCTATATATATCTACAGTCTCAGTTACAACTTTAACAGTAATAACGGTGGAATCAAAAGTTATAGTCCAAAACATTACAACATAGAGAGAGATAAAGAACTGACCTCGGGGTGGGGAAGGTCGAGGTCGTCCCAGGGAAGCAATATTACAATTCGCTCTTCTTCCATCTATTATTGGGTTTGGATCAGCACAAGCCCTTCTGGCTGATTCTGGATCACGGAATGTTACCTGCTCATAAAAAGATGAATACAAGAATAATAAAATCCAGCAGTTTGCAGCAGCAACTTGGTGGTGAAGGCAGAGAGAAGGAGAGGAGAGAGACATACGAATCCGTAGCCCTTAGATTTTCCTGTATTCTTATCGGTGATTATGACAGCCTCGAGAATGTCTCCGAACTGCTCGAAATATTTACGCATTTCTTCAGTGGGAGTCTCCCAAGCAAGTCCTCCAACAAACACCTTGGTGAATGTTGTGTCGCCGAACTGTGATCGGTAATGTGGGTAAGCCATGGCATCAAAATAACAAAAGGGTGTACTTGTTTATGCATCAAGACTTGGCCTATCCCTCCCCTAAGCTTGTTATCTTCTACTCCTCTGCCATTCCTTCACAGTAGCAACTGCTTGCAGCTCTATATGTGGCTCCAACCCCCCTCGACTCTTTCTTTTTTACAGCACAAGAATCATTGAAGAGCCACAGAAAAAGAGGTGGGTTTGATTTATGATGATGTGTTGTATTGTTATTATTTGATGGTTGTTTGGAACAGAGAGAAGTTGGTTAATTACAGAACAAAAGGATATAAATATAATAGTATTAAGGATTTCTTTAAAGTAGAAAAAGGAAATAATAAAACATAGTAAAAAAAAGAAAAGGGACGGGGGGAGTGGAGGAGAGAGAAGGAGAGGGAGGGAGAGGGGGATCTGACAGCTGCAAACGCTAATTTGCTGGCCAAGAGGGAAGGAAGAGACAGTGGGCTTTGTGGCATGGAGTGACAGCTGCGTTACTATCTCACTTGAAGTGTGTCCTCTCTGTCTCTGCATTAATATACTCTCCCACCCTCCAATCAATTTCCCCTTTTTCTTCCATCTCTTCACTCTCACTCATCTTATTTGCTTGTCCTTTTGCTCTTCTCTTACCCCCCTTCTTGGTTTCTCCATCTGGAACCCAGCCTTGCCCACACCACGGACACAATGTTAATAACTTCCTCCATCTTTTAGACATCGGGCCGTTTCATTGTCTCCTCGCTCATATTATTAAAAGAAGAAATTCTTATGATGGCCCATTTTGTGATGCAAAGAAGAAATATTGTATGGGAGTACATGTCAAGGTTGCATGGTAGAGTTTGCAGCTTTGTGTTCTAGGTGTGACTATATTTTTACTCTCACTTGTTTTTCACTCGGTGTAAAATTCTTGTCACGTACGTATAATGCTAAAACAGATTTCTTTTTCATTTGACCTTTTCAAGGATTTCTAAACTATTGCATTTATTAGTTGATATTGGATTAATATGTGTGTGTACCTAGGTCATTGGACTACCGACTGTTACACCTTGCTCCTTGTTATGTTGGGACCAAATAATATTATATCCACTTGACCCCATGTTCCTGAACCTGAATCCGCTAATCATAGACTGTTACCTGGCCAGCTCCAAAGTCAAGCAAAACGAAACAGAATATATAGTTAGTTGTTAATGGGTGAAGATAGAAAATCATGTGCAAGGAAACCATTGGGCGGCTGTGATGAAAACAAAATTAAGGAATGTTAATGAGGTACATATCCATGGACAATCGCCATCCCATCATTCTTTCGTCAATCGCCACATTAAGAAATGTTAACGATGAAGCTAATATTCCACTTTTAATTATGAAGGATAGACCATTATCTTGTCCACAAGCCCACAAGATTGAGAACCGCAACCATAATTAGCCCGACTTTTCAATAATGATTCATCCATTGCCCTTGGTCGCTCCCATGTTATGGAGCTTGGCCTTCATGATCCTATAGCTTTCTCTAACTTTTTGCAAGTGAGCCAGAACAGAGCAGGGTAACACATTCACAGAGAGAGAGAGACGGAGAGAGAATCAGTCAATATCTAGCTTATTGCCAGCGTTAGGGACGAGGAGACAGCTAGAAGGACCTGACCTTCTAGTTGTATCGTATGTTTAAAAAAACCTGCATTATAAAATGTAAGATAGTCCGTGAACTGGCAGTCCTCTCCACGTGGGGTCCTATCAGTGTTGAAGAACTATGAGCTGGATCTCCATCTACTTACTTTTATACTTGAATCCATTCTAGGACGCACTGATACAATTATAAATGACCCCCTTCTCTCTCTCTCAGTCCCAACCTTACTTTCATCATCCAACATCCACCCGTCCATACCCATTTAAAGCCAACACCATATGGTGCGGCCAAATACTCAGTTCCCTAACCCACTAAACTTTTCCTTCATCATATAAAGCATCCCTTCATTTTCTTCCTTTTAGACTTCCACTTTTGGCCTTCACCTTTCCTTTCTTCGACTTTTCTTCTTTTGGATAGCGACTGCATCACATAGCCTTCAAATGGGGAAGACCTAGAATAACTAAACTTGTATATCATTTTCACAGACAAAAAGGATTCTAACACCCTCTTCTTTAATAGATTTACTCTCCACAGTCCTATAATTGACGTCATATATAGTGGTTTGACAAACAAACCAGATAATGACCTTCCGCAATGCAATCAGCTAAAGCAAGAATGAGTAGAAGGAATCCAGATAATGATGCTCAAGCATTGATTGCTAATGAAGAATTTTTGCCGTGACATTCATTCAGCTAGAGTTAAACAGAGGAGACAACTAATTCTGTTGGGATCAGTCGCAGTCAAGTTTATTATCAGTGGAAAATTAATTCGGCTAGCTCTAGGTAATGAAGGATGAGTATTCCATGATTGCAAGAACGACTAACGAAATCCGAGAGGGCTAGGTTTGGCGAACAGCCCAAATCAACATAACAGTCCAAAGCCGCTTCATTTATTGAGCCTTCCTTAGCGCTGTAACAACACAAAAGGAAAGTGAACAGCATACATCCGCTTGATTTACCATTGAAGCATTGGAGGACCTACTGTACAGGATGGGATAGGAGCCTAAAATGGGATGTTAATTATAATAAGGAAGGGAAATCATAGTATCGTAGTTCGTCACCGCAACTGTGTTGCCTCAAGATATGAACTCAATAATTGGTGCAAGGTTCAATGTCTCAAATTGCTGGAGTGTGTCAGCTTCGCAATGGGATCGATGTAATCGACCGGCGTTTGTCGCACGGATGAAAACTGTTGCATCAAAAAGTTCTAAGAATATTTGTACGAGAGATCTCTGAAAAGTGAAAACCAAATTGCTCTAGACAATCACTGTAAATCTGGGCAATGAACGGCCTTGCTCCTTTGGCAAAACAAAAAGAATTATGGACCTCAGGTCGGAAAGTCCAATGGGCCTTCATCCCCATGAAGCAACCAAGAGTAGATTTACAGGACTCGTTCTTACAATTTTGGTTTCGGCGGAGGGGCTTATCAATACTTATATGACATAACCTTGTTTGTGATCTCGCTCGATCTTTCAACCTAGTTGATAAATTGATTCTGCAAAAATTCACATCTGCTTCTGTATCAAAGGCACTTTTTAGTTTCAATTATCTCAAATATTTAGTGTTTGTTTGGATTACTTTTTTGTAAAATGTCTTTTAGTATAACCATATTCTACAAAAATAAAATTTGAATAAAAATAAAAAAGGTTTAATATAAACCTGTTTTAATAAAAAAAGAAAAAATGATGGTTAGAAATCATAATTTGATTTGCAAACAGACACTTACAATTTACAATTTACAACAAATAACTTTTTTTTGGTAAGCCACAACGAAAAAATATTTTGATAGCGAAACATTATTTTTTGAGATCCATTGCTCACTTAGGTCCAAATGCATCAAACAAAATGGGCTAGAATAAGTGCGGCATTTTTGTTTTTCCCTTTGCGTGAAAAGTGAGGCAGCACCAGCAATTTGTTAAGAAGACATTGCCATTCAATTCTGCGTTCGGAGGCATTCATGACTGCATCTCATCAAATTAATCCAGACTTCAGAACATCGGAAGTAGCTCATCGTAGCCCAAAGTCCTTTAGCAGCATGTCCAGTTCACATGATAAGATATGCTGAACTTCAACTAACAGATTTGGCCTTCATAGTAAGGCCTTGGAAGGCAAAACCTAAGGGTATGCTTGGTTCAAAGGAGGGGAAAGGAGGGAAGTAATTTTAATGAAGAAAAATAAATAGGAGAAAAAAGAAGGGGTTTTAATTTTACCTCATTTGGAGGAAAAATGAGAGATTTTAAATTATATGTATTTTCTTTTTTTTCTCAATTTTAACCATAATTATATATATTAATATATGAATGTGCCTGTGTGTGTTCATGACTTCATACATATATGTCATTAAGGTATTTCATATTTTAAAAGTAAGACCAAGACAAGACGCAACAAAATTGACTAGTATATTGTGTGGTTGAGTTATGAAAAAGTGAAGGACATTTTGATCATATTTGATATGATAACATATTTTTCCCTCAAATTATCCCAATTTAGGAGGAAAATATATAAGTGAAGGGGAGAGAAAATTTTAATAACATTTTTTCTTTCATCCTCCAATTATTTGATTGTCAAACAAAGAGAGAAAAGCAAAATGTTTCCCCTTCCTTTTCCTTTCCCCCAACCAAACATGCATACCCTAAAGTTTCGGAGTTCAAATGCTGCTCGGTGCAATGCAGCAGCAGAACCACAGGTCTATAAATTGAGATGTGAAAAAGCCTAATCAAGACTGCAAACCCAATGCCACTTGACAACGTGAAACGCACGAGAGACTGAAAAAATGACCTCCTATTTTCCTCTTTCGTTTTTTTTTTATTCTCACCTCCTATTCTCCTCTATTACCACATTCAAAGGGAAGAACTATCGAATAACCATGCGATATTGCAAAGGAAGATTAAATTTTTAAATAAACGCAGAAAAACAGTAAATACATAGTGTCGCTCCATTTTAGTTATATATATTGATGATATGAAATAATACAAATGATATTACGCATTTTATTTTTATAATTATTATTTTTTATCTTTCAAATATATTATATGCATGCAAATTTATAAATATAATGAATCTAGGATGCATAAGACAGACCACCCATGCTGTTTAAATTTCCAAATGCTTGAAAAGTTAGTACCAAACTCAGGTGTTAATAATAAGCTATAACAATCTGACGGACTGAAACATGAAAAATTAAAAATTAAAATTAAAAGGACTCTGCTAAGTGAAGAACTCTTCGGTGCAAAAAAGTAGCTAAAGCATTTGAGTTGAAGAGTGACAATTTCTTAACCTACATCAGCTCACCTTTAGTGATCAATAATACATTCAAACGAATGCTAGATTATTCAAACGCCAAGTTAAAAAAAAAAGGCAATGGGGATGTTGTAGTATTTGTGGGACTGGTTGACAAAGGAAAGTGATTATTGAGGATCTACTTCGTACTAACAAACCAAAAGGACGCCCACAATGTCAGAAAATAAATGCATGAACGAGATGCAATGCATGAAAGCAAGCAGACAAAAATATGATTCCTTAGACACCGAGATCCAATTTATTTTTATAGCATCTTAGGAAATATTTCTCAAGTTATAGTATATTGAGAATTTTTTATTTCTTTTTTTTGTGTTGTGGTCAAAAAGCCATTCTAACACCCTTGCATAAATATAACTAATACACATATAATCAGCAAACAGAAATCAGTGCTAAAGTGAACTATATAAAACCAACATTGCCATAAATCAATATTTCATCTCGGTTTCTTAGTTATCTCTGCTAACTGCTAAGTTAAAGCTAAGCCCTGATATATTCCAACAGAAAATCCAACAGGAAGCCAAGAACAAAACAGATCAGTATGAGGATAGACAACTTTAAAATTTGAATAGAGGAAACCGTTACAGTAGTCCAAAAGAAAATAGCAAGGCAGACATTGGTTAATCAATTTCTAAATCTAGAGGAAAAATAAATAAATAAATATTGCCAAGAATATTCGACCAGCTTCTGTGCATTTCTTTCTTGCTTTTCCCCTTTTCCTCTAGACTCTAGCTACTCTTTTCACCATCAGTTTTCTTAGCTTTCTTGGCCACTGTTGCCTGTGAATACAGGAAAGTCCCAAGAATAGCAATGGCAGACCCGAGGGCATTAAGAGGCCTAACTGGATTCCTGAACACCAAAACCGAAGAGACAATCACCACCACTCTCTTCATTGTGTTACCCACTGAGAAAGTCAAAGGGCTAATTTCATCCAGGGCCTGATAGGACGATTGATTATAAAGATGGTAGAACACCCCTGAAAGTAAAACCCATATATAAAATGTGGATGGTTTGCCTATAGCTTCAATTGCCCGGTAATACCCTGGAATCCACTGAGATCCTTCAACCACTATAGCCACTGGAAACAGGTAAAGCAATGAAATAATACTAATCCAGCCGTATAAATTCAACCCATCAACTTCCTTGAAATTCTGCAGACTTCGTTTAGAATATATGTTCCTCAATACGAAACCAATATTGCTTATCATGGCCCCCCACAACCCTTGTACATTGAAAGACACTTCAGTAACAGCAGCCAGAGAACAACCAAGCACAATAGGGAGAATCGACAGCCAAACCTGTACAGGGTATTTATCACCAAGGAAGGAAGAGAAGACCACGGAGAAAACCGGTTCGGCAGATTTTATGACATGGGTGAAGGAAACAGCCACCTTGGAAAATGAAACACAAGCTGAGATGTGGCCTATCGTGTGAAATAAAGCAGGTCCAAGTAGAGCAACAATGAAAGATTTTGAGATTTTCGGACATTGTTGGAGCTTCAGGGACCAAAGAACGACCATCCAAACGGACCCGACGAAGAGTTGGAATGAAGCAAGAAGCCATGGGAATGGGAAAATGTTTAATGCTTTCTTGTTGTAAATATTAAAGACAATGTTTTGGAAGTACCATAACCCAAAAACCAAAGCAAGTTTTAAAGACTTGGCCCTAGGATTCGGAGCTGCTCTTTCTCCTTCAGGATTGATATCCGATGCTGCTTTAACGATTTGGTATTTGGATTTTGAGGAAAAACCAGATGGGTTGGTGAAGGATTTATTCACCAGGCTTAAATTAGTGATTGAATCTCGGATCTGAGATGTGGGTCGCAAAGGAATCCCACCTGAGAAGCCATGGAACTCGGTTGAGGTGGAACTTCTGGAACCAGCTTCATGAAGCCGAGAGATGGTTCTGTAGCATTGTAGGTTCTTATGGCTGTGAACCCTAGTGAAAAGATTTGGATTGATAAGCGAAAATGTAATTATGGAAGATTGGTGGTCGGATTTGACAAGAGTGACAGAGGGTGAGGGAATAAGATTCAAAGAAAGCATTTTTGTTGCTGGCTTTGCGCGCTTGAACAAAGAGGAAAACAGAGATTCTTACTTGAAAAAGGGCAGAAGATTTGAAGTTCAAAGGAGACTCCGCACAGATTACGCTCTAACTCCATAGTGTATCCTCCATACACCATTTAAATGAGTGGTCTCCATCCAAGTGTCTAAAATCCTCTGCACATCGAGGAGGAAAAGCACGTCCTGCACCTCGGAAAGACGACGTCGATTTTGGATTAAATAATTAATGATCTCAACCGTTAAACCATATCTTAGCCGTCCATTTTTCCCATTTCTTTTTTTTGTTTTTTGTAAAAGTTCCCCCATTTCAACAACGGCCAAACTTGTATTCCTTCTTTCTCCTTCTTTGTTCTTTTCTCACTTCATACAAAAAGACATGTTAGAATATGGGGAAAAAATATTTCCCAACCGTTCAAGTGTCAATTGTCATAGACTAATTTCCCAAATTGAAGGGTCGGGTGCAAAATGCCAAAAGTGTCGAAATAATAAACTTCAGTATCTCTCTCAACTCAGTGCTACGCCCAATTAAAAACAAGCATCTATTACATTGAAGAGAAAAAACCAGAAATTGAATCATTCCAAACTACACAAAAATGGAATCACATCAGTATCATTCCAAACTACATTCAATTATTGATATTAAATAAGTTAATCCCACTTATCAAGCAGAAAAAAAAATCAGAAATTGAAGCTAAACAGAAACTGAAGAGAAACCAGAAAGTACCACCGCACGAAAAGTATATAACCAGATTTAAGGGAAGATTGCCAGAAGGTGATGGGAAATGAAGGCGATTGGGGTCTTCCATTGAGTACAAAGATAAGCCCTCCAGTGTAGCAAAACACAGAGCGAGGAAGAGTGAAAGAAGTTGATTGGGTCTTCGATCAGAGGTTCGACGCTAGCTGGGAGGAGACGACAGTGATATGAGAATAAGCCGGCGGCATCTTGGCAGAACGCTGGGAGGAGACAACGGTGACGGTGATATTGGAACCAGAAAAACTGACTTCCGATTATCTTGTTTTTTTGGGCATCGGGAGGCAGTGATATGAGGAGGAGAAAGGAATGTTAGCTATATTAATAGCTTGCCACGTCGTTTACTTGTTGTCAACTCATTCATTATCCACTATGTGTACGTTGCCATGAATCTGGATGTCGTAATCCAACTCTCTAGTTGATGCACTATTTTTGCAGAGAAGTTTAGATTTGGAAGATTATGTTTATGTTAATTTTCCGTTGCATTATTTACACGTTACATAATTTTAATCATTTTAATTTGCAAGTCGTGGCATTTTATTATGAAGTTAATTTTTATATAATTGCCGATATAAAGGCTTTGTTTATTGAATAAAGCAGATCATCTATTTTTAATATCTCTTCTAGTCTCTTGTATTATTATCGGTAATATCCGAGCCCATTGTGAAGAGTGAAAATATTGTGAGAAAAACCGTGTGAAAAAGAGAGGAAGTGAGCGCAATATTATTTTTCTATTTATTCATGATGTTATTTTATTTGCTGCAACAATGCCTTCTTCAAATGTTAACTTTGTGCAGGCTTTTATCCCACACTTTGATGGTCATTATGATCATTAGAGCATGCTCATACATTTTACAGTCAAAGGAATATTGGCTAGTCGTTGATTTTAGAAGCAGAGAACCAGCAACATGTACCCTTTTGATATATGCTCAAAAGATAGAGTTGGAAGCAAAGAGATTGAAACACTAGAAAGCAAAGAATTAATTTTTCCATGTGATCAATTGTCTCATCTTGGAAACCATTCTTTGCAAAGAAACTTCCAAGGGCAAATAGGATTCGATGAAAAAGAAATATCAAGGCTTAGTAAGAGTAAAGCGTGCGCAACTTCAAGCCCTGCGAAGAGATTTTAAGACTTTACAGATGAAAGATAGAGAATCTATCACTAGTTATTGTGGTAGAACTTTGGAGATAAGTAACAAAATGTGTTTGTATGGTGAGAAAATGCAAGTGTTACTATTAATGAAAAAATATTGTGTTCACTAACTCCTAAATATGATTATGTTGTTTGTTGTATTGAGGAATCAAAGGATATAGATGCAATCTCATTTGATGAATTGCAGAGCTCCTTGTTAGTTCATGAGCAAAAGATGAATCATAATTCTTCTACGGAGGAGCAAGCTTTAAAGGCTCCTACTCTTACTCGTTCCTCAAATTCCAGAGGAAGGGGTAGAGGTCGAGGAAGAGGAAGAGAAGACCATGGCAATAGAGATTGCAAAGAGGATAATGATGAATTCCAGGGCAAAGGCAAAGAACAAAATCAACAATTTGACAAATCTAAGGTAGAATGCTTTAGATGTCATAAATTTGGTCATTATCATTCTGAATGCTACACTAAGTTGCCTAACAATATATAAAGAGGAGAGAAGTCAAATTTTGTAGAGAAGAAGGAGGAAGAAACTTTGTTGATGGCATGTCGAGTTACTGAGGCACCTCAATCAAATCTTTGGTATGTGGATACAAGTTGTAGTAACCACATCTGTGGAAGTAAGTTTTTATTTTCTTCTTTAGGCTTTTGTTCCACTATAAGTTTTAGTGATTGTTCTACTGTTAAGGTGATGGGAAAAGGCAATATTAAAATAAAAACAAAAATGGCTTTGTAGAAACAATTTCCAATGTTTTCTATGTCCCTGACTCGAAAAGTAATTTGTTGAGTGCTGGTCAACTACAAGAAAAAGGTTATATAATAACCATTCAAAAAGGGACTCGTAAGATATATGATTCTTCATGTGGTACTATTGCTATTGTTCAAATGAGTTCAAATAGGTTATTCCCATTGAACATTGGGAGTGTTCACCCTTGCCTCTTAACTAATGTGAAAGACACCTCTTGACCTTGGCATTATTGCTATGGTCATTTGAATTTTGGTGGTTTGAAGACTCTTTATTGGAAAAATATGGTGACTAGTCTTCCTCAAATTACCTCGCCTACTCAAGTTTGTGAAGATTGTGTTGTTGACAAACAACCTCATTCTCAATTTCCTCAAGGAAAGTCATGGAGAGCCAAAGATGTGTTAAAGCTAATTCACTTTAATATTTGTGGGCCTATCAATCAAATTTCCAATGGTGGTAAGAGAAATTTAATTACCTTCATTGATGATTATGTCTGGAAAACTTGAGTTTATTGTTTGCAGGAGAAATGAGAAGCTTTTTATATATTTAAAAGCTTTAAGGCCCAGTTGAGAATGATACGAGAAAGCATATCAAAACTCTTCGCAATGATCATGGTGGAGAATATTGCTCAAAAGAATTTGCAAATTTTTGTGAGAAGTTTGGCATTCGAAGAGAGCTTACAGTTGCTTATGCACCACAACAAAATGGTGTATCAGAGAGGAAGAATAGAACTATCCTCAACATGGTGAGAAGCTTACTAGCAAAAGGAAAGGTTCTAAAAAGATTTTGGCCAAAAGTAGTAAATTGGAGCATTCATATTTTGAATAGAAGTCCTACTTTTACTATTCAAAATATGACTCTAGAAGAGGCTTGGAGTGAACGAACGCCAGCAGTAGATCACTTCAAAATTTTTGGTTGCATTGCTTATGCGCATGCTCTAGATAAGAAAAGGAAGAAGCTTGATAATAAGAGTGAAAAATGTGTCTTTCTAGGTGTAAGTGAAATGTTTAAAGAATATAAATTATTCAATCCACTAACTAATAAAATTGTGATTAGCAGAGATGTTATTTTTTATGAGGAGAGCACTTGGAATTAGAATGGGCAGCAACCTTCTCCAATCATTTTTGACAATGAAACCAAAGAAGAAAAGAAGTAATATCTATGTCTAGAAAACACTATAGCTACACTTGAAAATTCACCAAATGGCATTTCACCTATAGATACCGTGGTAGAATCTCCAACTACTGAAATAGTGGAAGGATTTTGTCTTGTTCATACCCGAAAAAAACTGGCTTGAATGATTGATTATGTAAGTGGAGATGATTTATCAAATGATGATTCATTAGCTCACTTTGCTTTGATTGCATATTGGCGATCCCCTTACATTTTAAGAAGCTGCCAAAGATCCAAAATTGCAAGTCGCCATGAATGAAGAGGTCAAGTCCATAGAGAAATATAACACATGAAAATTGGTGGAGCTCCTAAAGGGGAAAAAATCCATTGGAGTTAAATGGGTTTATAAGACAAAACTGAACAAAGATGACAAAGTTGATAAGTACAAAGCTAGTCTTGTTGTAAAAGGGTACAAGGAAGAATTTGGGGTTGACTATAAAGAAGTTTTTGTACATGTTGCAAGACTTGACACTATTTGATTAGTATTAGCTATGACTACCCAAAATTCTTGGTATGTTTATTAATTAGATATGAAGTTTACATTTTTACATGGTGAGTTGTAAAAAGAAGTCTATGTTAACCAACCTCTTAGATATATGAAAAAAGGTAGTGAAGAGAAGGTATACAAATTGAAGAAGGGTTTATATAGACTAAAACAAGCACCAGATGCTTGGTATAGTCATATAAATGCCTATTTTTCCAGAGAAGGTTTTCAAAAGTGCCCTTATGAACATACTTTTTTAACAAAATTTGAGAAAGGTGGGAAAATGCTTGTTGTGTCTCTCTATGTTGATGAATTAATTTATACCAAAAATGATAATGTCATGATCACTATTAGAAAAAGGTAATTTAGCGAGGGACAAATCCCTCACTAAATGTCATTTTTCCCTCGCTAAATTGAAAATAGCGAGACATTTTATCCATCGCTAATTTAGTCGCTATAAATAGCGTCGCTAAATTTAGCGAGAGATGAGTTGATTCCCTCGCTAAATTAGCGAGGGATTTAATCCCTCTCTAAATTTAGCGAGGAACTCATTCCTCGCTATTTCCTCGCTAAATTATAAAAAATTCAACACTACCACATTATTGTCATGTCACCACCAACACCGCCCCGCGTCACATTATTGCCATGTCACCGGCCACCCATACCACATCACTGCCACACTACCGCCACATTACCCCGCCACCCATGCCACATCACCATGATTGCGACACGTCACTGCCATGTCATATAATGATTTCAAATATGCATTTACTTATGTTCAAACCCATGACCTCCTACTCTTAATACCTTTATATTCAGACTTTTGCCAGTTGAACTGGAATGTATTTGCAGTCTTTATATGAAATATTAAATATATATTATTTATCTACACACTAATACACATATATATTTATGAATTAATATATTGTTAAAAAATAAAACTATATTATAATTTCAATTATTAATATCATAAAATACTTTATATTTTTAATTTTGTAATAAATAAATTTTCATTTTCATTTTTTGCCAACAAGTTATAAAAATTAATCTAACTATTTTTATTAATTTAAAATAATCAACTAATAAAAATAATTTTATAACTTAATTATTAAAAAAATTTTAATTCATTAAAATTAAATTTTTAATAAAATAATTTTAATATATTAAAATTAATTTTAAAAAATTTAGCGGGGGACAAATCTCTCACTAAATTTCTCGCTATTCATAATAATTTAGCGAGAAATCAAAAATTTCTTGCTAATTCCTCGCTAATTTAGTGAGGGAAAGGATATTCCTCGCTATTTAGATCATTTAGCGAGGGATGAATGATCCCTCGCTAAAACTAATTTTTCTAATAGTGGATTGATACTTTTAAGAAGAAAATGATGAAAGAATTTCATATGTCTGATTTGGGCTTAATGCATTTTTTCCTTGGCATTTAAGTTGTGCAATCATCCTCTAGTATTTTTATTTCCCCAAGAAAGTATGTTCTTCAGATTTTGGACAGGTTTAAAATGAGGGCAAGCAATCCTGTTAGTACTCCAACTAAATTTGGCTTAAAGTTGGTGAAAGATGATGGAGGAAAGAAATTTAATGCTACTTTGTTCAAGCAAATGGTTGGTTGTCTAATGTATCGCACTTCAACCAGACCTGACATTATGCATGGTGTTAGTCTAATAAGTCAATATATGGAGAATCCAACTGAGAATCATCTCTTAGTTACAGAAAAAAAAATTTGTTATTTGAAAGGTACTCTTGATTTTGGCATGTTTGTATCAAGCTAACTCCAAAGGAAAATTTTATAGTTTTTGTGACAGTGATTATACCAGAGATCTTGATGATAGAAAAAGCACATCAGGCTTTGTTTTTCTAATGAGTTCTAGAGCTATATCTTGGTCTTTAAAGAAACAACAAATTGTTACTTTGTCAACTACAGAAGCTGAATTTGTTGCTGCAGCAATTTGTTCTTGCCAAGCTATATGGCTAAGAAGATTGTCTAAAACACTTCAAAGTAAGCAATAAGGTTCAACAACAATTTATTGTGACAATGTTTCAACCATTAAGATTTCAAAAAATCCTACTTTACATGGAAGGAGCAAGCGCATTGATGTGAGATATCATTTCTTGCGTGACCTTTGCAATGATGGTGTAATTGATTTGGTGTTTTGTAAAAGTGAAGATCAAGTGGCTGACATTATGATTAAACCACTAAAGGTAACTGCGTTTGTGAAGCTTCAAAAAATGCTTAGAGTATGTTCCTCTACAGACTTTGATCAAGGTAGGGCTTAATTAATATACTTTAAACTTAATGTTTGCAAACATTGGTTTAAGGGAGGGATTGTTAGCTATTTAATAGCTTGCCACATGTCCTTTACTTATTACCAACTCATTCATTATCCACTATATGTATGTTGCCATGAATCTCGATGCCATTATCCCACTCTCTAGTTGATGCACTATTTTTACAGAGGAGTTCAGATTTGAAAGATTATGTTTATGTTAATTTTCCATTGCATTATTTGCACGTTACATAATTTTAATCATTTTAATTTCAAGTCACAGTATTTTATCATGAAGTCATTTTTGTGTAATTGCCTATATAAAGGCTTTGTTTATTGAATAAATTGTATCATCTATTTCCAATATCTCTTCTAGTCCCTTGTATTACTATCAAGGAATGGATGGGATTAACCGGGATAAAGGGTTGAGATCTTTTGTTAAGTGGAGCGTTGAGTTACTAATGGCTAAGATTGGATTTTAGGAGAAGCAATGCAGGGCATACTCTTCCTTGTCCAAGTGCAGACAATATGAACATGCCTTTCAAAATTATATAATATCCTAAGCTCCACCACAACAATTACACATTAGATGAGTAGCCAGAGTCCCGTTATAAGCAGTTTGAGAGGACGGGCGGCCTCAGGTTTCAATGCCACTGTAGCTTGGATAACTAGCAGTCGAGCAATTCTCGAGGGGGATCGATCTAGTTGTGTCAGTGCTGCTATCTCTGGGCTTCCATCAAGCCCACAAATTCCCCACTTCCGAATCTGCAACTCTTTTTCACTGTTCGAGCTTTGAATTTGTTTTGTATGCCTACACCCTACTCCTAGGGCTACTAACTACTAGTATTTTGAAGTTTCTTTGACTCAAAAAGAAAATGGTTTGATTTTTTTATTTTCGTGAGTACATTTCATGCCAAAACGACTAGAGTATGATATCCCCCGCTCTCTTTCTCGAAAGTGTAACAACTAGTCATATTAAGTTATTACAATGATAGTTCAAAAATAACTTTTTTGGCCTTAAAAAACTATATTTAAAAAATGCTATCTTGAAATATTTTGTATATTTTTATAGATAAAAAAAATTATTTATAACTGTGGACAATGATGACTCCGAACACAACAAAAGGATCCATTCTATCCTGTACCTTTTTTTTTAACCTTTGTTTTATGCCTGCTTGAGTCCCATCCGTTCCTAGCATTGAAGGATAAAGTGAAGTGAAACAGGTGCAGACCATGCATGAGAATAGTACAAATGACGCTTCAAGATTCCACCATGCATGCTTGTGGGTGAAGCTGCAATATTGATTAAAACCCATTCTAGCATCATGTTATATCATGTGATGCTGCGTCACACTAGCTAGCAGGTCCGTACTCCCCGTTGTTGGGGTTTTTGGATATTGAATGGGTAATAATAATAATATAGTATGCCTTGACTATATGTATCACTTGTATCCCCATCCTTGGATGAGGATCCACCAGAGACAGCCCCATCGGGCTAATTATTACTATGATTTAATGAGGGTTTTATTCTTCATCCCTATCTCCAACTCGGTCGGTCACATTCTTCATTATAATTTACGTTAATTAATCACATTGATCGAATGCACTGTTTTCATATTGGAGATGCCATCTGCTTTAAAGATATTTACAGTTAAGACTTCCACTAACCATCAAAGTAATGGGGGTCCTCGTGCTCCTCGATCGCCTTATAATCGCCCTTCAATGATTATTCTTGCTGGCACACGCATCCGTTTGTCCTTTCATGCACACTTCCATCAGGCCTCAACGTTGTGTGGTCTGTACAAGTTACATTGGGCCTTTAATTTAGATGACCAAGTATATGAAATTTTATCCAGATGTGCCGTGCTAGCTAAATTGTCTTCATGGCTATTAATTGAACAAATTAGTACCCGAATTAATTGTACAAGTATATCTTTAGGTACCATGTGATTTTCTCCATTCCGAAATTGACCGCCTGGCCGTTAATTCCACAGGTTTAGCTTTCAGTAGGGGAGGGATTATGGGTTTATGTAATAACATCATGAGATTTGGGCCATATTTTGGCCCATGGTTTTTGTCTGGTTTCGTATATTTTCGAGTTCCTCTCCCCCCCCCCCCCCCTTCTTCTGTCTTTTTCGTGGGTAAAGCTCCGCCGAGTCATGTTGGTCGTGACCACTGTGAAGTAATCAATCACGTACATATTGAATTATAACTCATGAGTGCCTCCAGTTGACGTACGCATTTCTGAAATTAAGTTTGAGAATGACGTTACTTTATTCCTCATCGCTAGCCACGACAATTATATCAGTCCGAAGTGTGTGCGGCATTAGTTCTCTGATGTCCAAATGTTATACACAAGGTTTAAAAAAATAAAACTCAACGCGGCATTAAACCCATTAATACCGCTGATTTAAAATTTAATGATTTAATTATGATTTAATTAAAATTAAATTAGTAGCAGTAAATTTAATAATTTTTTAATTTTATATATTATATAAAAATTAAAAACATTAATAAGTTTCATAACATAATATTAATATCTAAATAAGTTAATATTTATCTATAATCATATTTTAAATTTAAAATGGTCAATTAATATTTTATTTTCATATTATTTGTGAAGTAAATTTATTATTATTAATAATTAGATATCATAATAATACTTATATAATATAATAATCTAGAAAAAAATTATTAAAAAAATACTATATAGTACTAAAAATAATATTATTTTATCTTAAAAACTAATTTTTTTAAAAATTAAAAAATAGACCAATTTTGTACCGGTTTAACATTGGTTTATTATCAATTTCACCAATTTTCCAATGATTCTTACCGATTGTGAAAATAGACAATCACCAACTATGATCGAACCAGATCTAGCATCAGTTCTTAGTCCAACCAGTTGAACTAGTTAGTCCAGTCCAATTTTTTAAACACTAGTTATACATTAATATTTTCTCTGATCCAAAATATAAGTTCTCTTTTAGAATCTTTTTCTAGTGTAAAATATAAGTTTTATTTAAGTGAAATTAAGAGTATTAATTATTTTTTTCCTAATATATCGTTGTTTTTAATTAACTTATGAAAGAGAAAATTTTCTTTAAAATTATCTTTATTAAAAATAATATTAAAAAATAATATAAATTTTTTACAAATTTAATTATTTTAACCCTCTTAATTGATATATAATTAAACATATAAAACTTATATTTTGAATAGAAAAAAATACAATCCCCCCCCCCCCCCCCCCCCCCAAGAATGTGTGTGAGAGAGAGTGTGTTGACATCATTAAAATTAGATCGGTGCCACCAAAAATATAAAATAATTATTGTATATCATTATTATTCTCTTGTCCAACCCTTAATTAGTTTAAACTTCTTTGCATTGACTATCTTTTCCCATCTTTTGTCATCTTTGATGTGGCTCTTCACTTGTCAGTAATATAGTTAATCATTATTTTTTCCAACGTTAACTTCGTAGAAAGAACATGAGAAGTGGGTGTACGGTAGAACTCGGGGTCCGTAAATGAGGTGGATCTACTAGGCTGTATAGACTTTGATTAGTCAAACCTAAACTATGTTTAAAAATTAAGATGGAGGAATACTGAACTCACAGAAGGTCGTTTTGACCTTCCTCTCTGAAAGAAGTCAAATTTCGAATATGCGTTCCATTGTTGAATATGGATTTTGTGGCCACGATGACAAACCATTCCACCGAATTAATGAATATATATGCAACATGTTGGTCATTCGATCAAGATCCACCTATGTTTTGGCTGTATATTTTATTAGACTGCTTCCGTGTGTCAATGCCCTCTTGCACAAATATAATGGCCATTTTTTTTTTTAAATACCACAGCTGCTTCAATTATTAATCGCAGTTTTCGAATGTTAGATAATCATCCAGCAAAAGCAAAATTAAAATTTGAAATAGAGTAGCTGACTATCATGTCAATGTCCAGCAGGCATATATGTGTGTGTGTGTGTGTGTGTGTGTATTATGTTCTCCATCTTGCTCTATCACATTTTTTCTTATATAAATGTTCTAAAACAGCATTATATACGATGAAGGAGGAAACTAAATTCCATACCCTTATAATTTGTTTTATGCTTCAAATGATCACAATGGTACCTTCCAAGTGTGCTGGAATTTCACCAATGCTCTAATAGTTATAAAGATGATTTTTTTATACAATATTAATTAATTGATTATATTCTCATTATCATTATTCATCTTCTTCTGTTATTATTTTAAAGTTGAACCTTATAGTTGTTTTTATTTAAAAACTATTTTATTTTAATTTTGACTATATCTGTTAAATAATTTTTAAAATTTGATAGATCGAGTTATTTCACATGGTGCTAATTAAAATTACCCCAATGAAAAATGAAACGAAATATTCAAAATAAAAGAAGGCCATTGCACTATCCTCTTTTGAACAGTAAAGATGTTGATGGCCGGTTCAGAGAATTTAGTCACAATAATAATAATAATAATAATAATAATAATAGCATATAGACAAATAGCATTGTCTGTTTTCTTCATCCTGGACCAGCATTTTTCATGATCTTGGCCATCTATTATATATATGGAAATTTGGATGGTGAGTTGTTAAAACAAAATGACAAAAAAGGACGGGTTGTTAGTTTGTCATTTGAACATTTTCTGATTAATCATAGTGTATAAATTGTTCTTAGGAAAAAAAAGAAAAAGAAAAAGCGGTGGATGTTATTGGCTTATTGCACTTAATTTCACCAACTTATTCCTTTCCCACTCCTTTCCCTGGTAGAATTAACCAAAGTGAAATAAGATGAGAATTTCAATTAGGAAACGACAATGCCAATTCCGCGTTGACACGACACCACCGTCCCAAAAAGCGACCACAGTAATCTGATACTCTGCGACTACATACGCACTGCCACCCTATGCATGCCCGACACGTCCCTTTTTTGGTCCACCGACGCAGCAAGCGCGGCTTTCCCGTGGGTCCTACTTTGTCCTCCCCCTCCATCTCTCCTTCCCTTCTTTCAATTTTTTTATTAAATAAAAAAAAGCATAATGTTTTTCTTTTTTCTTTGTTTATAATTTCTGCTTGACCGAATTTCTTTTAAAGAAATTTGTACACAAAAAAAAAAGAAGAAAATATATTTCACTATGTGAATTTTCTATTCCCTCTCTCTATCTCTGGTCCTATATATAGAATTTTTTATCTTAATCCTAAATATAAGATTCTTTACAATATGTGAAGTAATATTTATTATATATTTTTTAAAAAATATTCTTATTTAATATATTCAAAGAAAAAAAGAAAAAAATTAAATAAGAGTAATTTTAAAAAAATATTAAATTTTTTTAAAAAATTAAGATAATTAATTAATTTTAATTCTATTTTTTTATTCACATAAATTTAATTAAAAAAATCATATATTAAAAATAAGAGGGAGTAGCTCTTATTTTCTGTGGGCCCAATCTATTTCATTTCCATTGTTCAAAAAAAAAAATCTATTTCATTTCCACATGACATCATCCCAACCACTTCCGGGAATAAACCTCCCTCACCCAAAATCAAACAAAAATGGAAAAAATTGCTTATTCAAATACACTCCTTAATTGCATCGTACAATTGCTTAATTAGTGCGATTCATTGATCTACTGACCTCCATTCAACTTCACATTGGAAGTGTGTTGTTGAATTAACTCAATCAATCAAACCCCGAGCGTTTGATGCTCCCTCTGTCCCAGATACTCCTATAAGCTATTTTTAACTATTTTATATATACAAAAATTAGTTAGTGTTAATTAAAATTTTTAAAAATTATCAAAATTTTTCAATACAACCGTTATTAAATTGGAATTTATCATAATTATATTTCTTCTAATTCCTTTTCATTATAAATACTTTAGGTAAAATTGAAAAAATCAATTTAATACTTTTAAAATACTGTAAAATGACTTATATTTTAAGTAATTAAAAATTTCTAGAATATACCTTATAAATGGGAATAGAGTGAGAGTGTATTTCTTTAATTCTTACAACACTAGATGAACAGCACATATAATGGGGCCATTGGCAACATAATTATTGAGATTTAGAGATGCTTCTAATATCAATCAATATAAAATTTATTAATATAATTAAATTTTTATAAGTAAATAGTATTAATGATTTATTTATTAATATTTTCAAAGTGCTGCTTAATGACCCTGTAAAAATTTAGGCCAAATTCAATAGTCATGATAAATAAGGAAAGAGTGAAAAATAATTAAAAATAATTATGATCTTGCTATCATTATTCAGTAACAATATTTGCGTATTTTATTTTTTTAAAAATATAAATAAACAAAAAATGCATTATTTGTCATGTTACTTATATTTTAGGGGAAATGATATTTGAGGACCAAAATTTATAATTAATCTCATTTTAGAACAAAAAAATTTAAAAATATCAGAAAATGACCTGATCTTAAATTAATTAAAAATATAAATATAAAATGACCTAAATACCTTTGTTAAAACGTTTTACACTCAACATCTGTTTTTTACTACTCTTCTTTAGAAATTTAACACTGAACTTCTCCGATTTTACACTGAACATAATGAAGAATTCAACTCTCAGAATTTTACATTCATCTTCTGCGTTTTACTACTCATGTTCCACGATTTGACACTGAAGACCCCCAATTTTACACTGGATAAATCTTAGAATTTTATATTCAACATTCATTTTTTACTATTCAATATCTGCTTTTTACTACTCTTTTTCATAAATTTGACAATAAACTTCCTCAATTTTATACTCCTATTTCACAATGTGTTTAGTATAAAATTGGGGATGTTTAGTATCAAATTTCTGAAAAATAGTAGTAAAAAGTAGATGTTGAGTGTAAAACATTTTTACAAGGATACTTAGGTCATTTTATATTTATATTTTTTATTAATTTAAGATCAGGTCCTTTTCTGGTATTTTCAAATTTTTTGGTCTAAAATGGGATTAATTGTAAATTTTGGTCCTTAAGTGTCATTTTCCCTATATTTTGTTTATTTCATTCTCTTACGGTAGTACAGTTTTGGGCACAACGACCCCGTCATCAAAGGCACGTCAGAGTTTGGTTTATTTCCCTTCTACTGTAATTGCCGTATGTAGTGAATTTCCGCCAAAAAATGGACTTAACGAATTTGAACACTAAAAATGTTCCAAAACCAGTAAAAATGTGGACTTCTACCAAACCGCCACGAACAAATTTGCGCAAATATTAAATGAGGCAGGCGTGAGCCCAAGCAAGTGTCAAGCGGCACCAATGGGAATGTCCGCTTATTAAATTAAATTAAATTACTTGGTGGTGGAGATCTCAAATTCTAATAGTAAGAACGTAGTTGTATTAAATATTTGATGGAATAGTTTGTTGTTTAAAAGGATTCGACTCGATTTGATCTGAATTAGTTTAAATTTTAATAAATTTTTTGGTTGAAGTAAGATAGTTTTAGGATATCAATACATATATATATATATAAAAAAATAATAATAATATATGTAACTTTTTTTGCCACCTAATAATATACTTCCTTCTATACACATTATAAAGTATTTTATATCAATTATATGTATATTAAGAAAATTATTTTTTTATTTAAAATTAATATAAAAAGTATCAATATTTCTCATTTTATCTTTATTAAATATTTTATTCTATATTATTATAAAATTATGAGTGAAAAATAAGAAAAAATTAAAGATAGGAGTAAAATAAAAAAATATCCCAACATTTTATATTTTAAATAAAAAATTTATTATATAAAATATTCTATAATAGAATAAAAGGGAGTAAGTACGTAATAAAATATGATGTGGGTCAGTGTCCGCCATTACAGCCTCAAGTCAAATGTGTAACGCAAACAAGCAAACAATGAAACCGTCATTTTATTATTTTAATGAAATGCTCTTTTGCTTAAAAATAATTAATCCTACCAGAGGGTGGTATGATATTTTTTTATGTTCTCGGTGTTCCTGTCGCTGGATCCGCCATTTCTCACTCAAAGTCAAACCTGCCACTATAATTCTCCTCAAGACATTTTTTATGCGACCTGATTCTTTTTGATTTGCCAAGCTGGCTTTAAACTTGATGCTTCATGGAGAAGAAAGAGGGCTAATTAATAACATGGGTCAAGTGGCATTATTTTCCTTTTTTTGGTACAGAAAAATTCCAATGGAGTGCGCATAGGATTATCATACCGGGCATCTTTTCCTGTTGAAGATGATTTGAAGAGTGTCGTTTGTGTGCTTCTTGGGGAGCTTCTGATCATTGTGCTCATTGTCATTTCATTTCCCTAAGGCCACATGGAATAAAATAAATATATTAGGAGAAAAGTGATTGCTATGTATTACTCAACTACTTTATAATTAATTATCAAGGAATGGAGTTGAAATTAACTAATGAAAATTAATTTTTTATATTTTTATTTTTTTAAATTATCTCTATTTAATTAATTTTTTTTAATTTCTTTTAAAGATGTACCTCGTAACTTTCAATTATTAATAAAGGAGGATAGTTTTGATAAAAAGAAATTAATATAACAATAACTATTTTTTTTTTCCTTATAAATAGAATTATTAAAAAAAAAATTTCCTTATAAATAGTAATTGATTACACTTAGGTTTGAACAGTCAGTGCAGTTAAGCGTGTTTAGTTTCTTAATTAATTTATAAAAATTAAGTACGGTTAAGCGCGAATAGTATGCTCCTAAGTAAACTAAGTCCAACCGTGGTGTCCTTTTAGTTATTTATAATAATTAATTTAATTTAATTTAATAATCAAGGAGCCATTTATTTATTAACAAAAATATGTTTTAAGAACTCGTTAGATAATTAATGATATTTAAAGATTTAAAAAATATTCTCTTCGGTCCATATTATAGGATATGAGGCTTACTTTTACGTCCATCAAAAAAATTGAAAAATATTCTTAAATATACCTAAAGTTTTAAATTTACCCCTAATTATTGAGAGAATGTTCTAATAATTAAAGTAAGTAATTTTCTATGAGATGTCAGATTTTAATGAGTAATTACACTTATAGGAGAAAGAAACAACTAATTAAATATAGTAAGAGTAAAATTATCTATTTGAATCCCTATACTTTATATTATAAATAAAAAAAATAAGTTTCACACCCTATAGTAGAAATTGGTGTAAGAAAATGATATTATTATTGAAATGTTTTGAAATTACTACTTCAGTTCTTCATTAAATATATTTTCATTTTCAATATTATAAAAATATTTAAAATTTAAAATTATAATTTTAAAAAAAGATAATAATTTTTTAAAAATCATTATTTTAAGAGCACACGACAACTTTCATCTTTTATCAGAATTATAAGGGTTTTTAAGCAAAAAAAAAATAATTTTAAGGTTTTTAAATTAGTTTTTTGTATTAAATGACACTATTATTTTCCTAGTAGATTTAAAATATCAAGTGTAATTTATTAATCGATTTCATCTTACATTAAGGCAATCAATTCCAATTTCTTAGTTTTCAGTTTTCACGAGCTCTGTCCCTTACCCCCGGTCTCTCTCTCTCTCTGTTTTTTTTTTATAATCCCAAAATAATAATTTTGGGCATCTCGGTAGCACTACTCTCATGATCGGATCAGTACAAAATCTCATTGTGCTCATCGAGATAGTGGTCTCTCTCTCCATTTTTCCTTCCAAAGCAGCAAGCATTCGACGGTGAGTGAGAGTGGGGAGAGAGAGGAAGAAAGTGGTAGAGCAAGAGAGACACAGGAAGGGATATAAACCCAACCAAGCTAAGGAATGCCGAAACGTCTTTATAATTGGTAGTGTGGCAGTGTTGCCGCGAGCATTGCCAACGCATTCGTTAATTCACGCTAAGTTTTTCGGGATTAGTTGCAGTCTTCTGTTTCTTTAAGTATTCCTACAAGGAGGAGGAGGTACTAGTCTTTGCTAGTTCTACTGCTCCGTCTCTGCTTTTCTTTTGGTCACTGGATTTGATCTGACTTTTTCAACTAATGCATTACTGTATTGTGTTAGATGGTATTGATCTTAATGTGTTTTTCTTTTTCCTTTCGGTTTTCACAAGATTTTAGTAATAAATGGAACGCGCTTTCTTACTCTCAAGTCAGAGAAATAGTTGCGAGTTATTTGACTGCCCCGTTGCTTACTAATTAATCTACTTAGCTTGATATCCATTTCAAGATTGGGATAGTGATGGATCTGATTCGCTGAATTAATGCTCTACGTTTTCGTCTTTGTTATGTTGTTGGTGCTATTGCAGCACAATCGGTTTGCCTATTCTAAATTTGTTTTTTTTAACTTGCTTCTCTTTACTCATTCTGTATTTGAACGTCTCTTAGGAATTGACTGTTTTGTTAGAAGGCCTGATAGTTTTTTGGGGTATCTTTAATTTTATAGGCTTTCAATTGCTTAACTGGAGGAGGTGTCTCCCAATGATTTTCCTCTTCAAATCCAAATAATGTTGGAATAACAAGCCTTTATTGGTTTCTCAGAGTATTCATAAATTATTCACAGCTACGCATCAACTTCTTCGTGCAAGTATAACCTCCCAGGCCAGAGAATGTCCAAGCCTCTGCATCGAGGTGTATCTGGAATTCGGATCCCTGACAGCAGCCATGAGTTGTGGGATTCTCAGTCCAAAGATAAAACAGAAAAGGAAGATTTGGATAGAAGGGCTTCATCAGATCACATCGCTTCAGCCCTGAGGTCTCCTTTGCGGTTGTTTTTTGCAGATAATTCTCTATCAGAATATGGTAATACAGAGAATGGTTTCCATGATACCTTCATTGTTGGCACTCCAAGAAGTCGGCATAAATTGACAATGCTTCTCTTGAAGTTTAGCCTACTAGTAATAGTCATTCTTGCTCTTACTGGATCTTTTTGGTGGACAATCTCATTTTCAAGCTCATCAAGAGGTCACATATACCATGGTTATAGAAGACTCCAAGAGAAACTTGTATTAGACCTGTTGGATATTGGGGAGTTTTTTGGTGGTACCTCAAGATTGAAAGAATTGGAATTTTGTTCTCAGGAACTTGAAAACCATGTTCCTTGCTTTAATGTTTCTAGCAATCTAGCTTTGGGTTATTCTGATGGCAGTGAGCTCGATAGGCAATGTGGTCATGAGTTCAGGCAAAATTGTTTAATACTTCCTCCTAAAAAGTACAAAATTCCTCTTCAGTGGCCAACTGGAAGGGATGTTATCTGGGTTGCAAATGTCAAAATCACTGCACAAGAGGTTCTTTCTTCTGGAAGCTTGACCAAGAGGTAAGTTAGATACATCCCCTTACCAACTGTCTTATTTTTAGTTGTCTTCTTATCCTAATGTTGCCCTTTCTTTCACTTGGTTATAGAATGATGATGCTGGATGAAGAACAAATTTCCTTTCGTTCAGCCTCTCTTATGTTTGATGGTGTTGAAGACTATTCACATCAAATTGCAGAAATGATTGGACTTAGAAATGAGTCTAACTTCATACAAGCTGGGGTAAATAGATATATATTGTCAAAAATGGCATACTAAGCTTTTGTTCCCTCATTTCTTGTGGTATCCTCATCTATCATGCTTATATTTCACAAATGCAGTGCATGTTACTTTTATTTTCTTCGTTAAAATATGTGGGCGAGTTTAAGCTTTCCTTATTTGGTACAGGTATTACAAAATAAATATTAATCATCTAGCTGGTACTTTCAGCTAATTATTTATGAATGGTATTATATAGTTACGACAAACCTATGCGCTTTTCCAAGCATGTAAATTGTTCTAAAGTAGGTTGTTTAGAAATGGTGGATACATTGCGAAGCTGCCAGCTAATCCCATGGAATCAGTGAATAAGTTTTTTTTTTTGACACCATTGAGTCTTTTACAATCTGTTGGCCAGTTGTACATGATAACCATAGATTTTTTTACTGTAAAATATCTACTTGATAATTCTTTAGTGCATAAATTTTTGTGTGACTTAAATTTGGATTGATTTGTAATGTATTTTCTCATAGGCAATGTTGGCACTGAAACTTGATTGAGTCTTTATGGTTCAACTTAATTGAACGTGTTGGCATCCTGAAATATACAGGTTCGAACCATACTGGACGTAGGTTGTGGCTATGGTAGCTTTGGAGCACACCTCTTTCACAGTCATCTCTTAACTATGTGCATTGCAGACTATGAGCCTTCTGGTAGTCAAGTTCAGCTCACGCTGGAGAGGGGTCTTCCTGCTATGATTGCTTCTTTCACTTCCAAACAGTTGCCATATTCATCTCTCTCGTTTGATATGTTGCATTGTGCAAGATGTGGCATTGAGTGGGACCAGAAAGGTATCTTTCAGAATTCAATCTCACGATACTTTTCATAGAATCAAGTCAATCAACATGTGTGGATGGTATTTAGCATTTACTCAACAAAACCTTTTATTTTCTCAATTATTTAGGGCCTTTCAAATGGGACCTACATTACAAGAGTCACTGAGAAACAATTAGTTGTCCTAAAAGTAAAAACTGAAAAAGTTAATTTTTGCAAATATCAACTCTTAGGTTTTATTGAAGGTCACTTTTCTGTACTCGATACCCATTCATCTCATGAACTGAATTAAGGGCTGGCTATCTCTTCGATTGTGTTGTTGTATTTTTTTAATTGTTGAGCTTAGACAGTTCAAACACAGTTTTAGAACCAAGGAAAAGCATTGACAGTTGGCTGTCTCTCTGGTCGTGCTGTATTTTTAATGCCTGGACCTTTCCCAGTTTAATTGAAAGTCTTATTCTAACCATTTACGTCACTTTTGGCCAATAAAGGCTATATCACTCGCAAAGTACTTATTTTATAGGGTTTGCATATTTATGATGAAGTGATATTATGAATCTCTCATTTGTTTTGGATGTAAATCTACATCTGGAATACAGAATTAAGAAAAATGATATGATGTATACTTACAAGAAAATCTCCAAATTTAGTTCTTTAATTAAATGGAGCTTCCCTTAAGTTAAATATATTAACTTTTCCCTTCTTGCAGCCTTTGAATTTCAAGTAGCTTGGTAACGCTACTGCTGCCAATGGCAAGCTAAATATTGAAAATTTTTAGTTTCTATCTATTTTTTGGGTATCTTGACAGCCAAGTGTTCATTTTGTGAAAATTAATAAGGTCAATATAATCTTTACATTCTTATTACTTTTTGTAGATGGCACTCTCTTGATTGAAGCTGATAGGCTTTTAAAACCGGGTGGCTACTTTGTCTGGACATCACCACTTTCAAACGCTCGCAACAAAGAGAATCAGAACCGGTGGAAGTTTGTCCATGATTTCACAGAAAATATTTGCTGGGAAATGTTGTCTCAACAAGATGAAACTGTCATATGGAAGAAATCTAGTAAAAGGAGTTGCTATAATTCAAGGTAAAGCAGTCGTGAACTTGTGAAATATATTTGTGAAAAATGCATTCACATTGTGCACTCTCAGGGAAACAGATTTCTAAGAAATTGAATCTTTACTACATAAATGTAATCATTTGCGGCGCTAAGAGTCAAGAAGTGGCTCTGTTTCTTAGCTTCACTTTTCTGGTACTTTCAGAAAGTCTGGTACTGGCCCTCCTTTGTGTGGTAAAGGTTATGATGTGGAGTCTCCATATTATCGAGAACTGCAAAACTGCATAGGTGGAACACATAGTAGTCGTTGGATTTCTGTTGATGAGAGGGCAACCTGGCCTTCTCGAACTAACTTGAACAAGAATGAGCTAGCTGCCTATGGTAATTGTTATGCACTTACGTTCTTCAACAGTTGTAGGTCTTTTAATGGAAGGAATTGCATTTACTGTTTCACGGATTGGAATCTCCTGGCCACTTGTTATCATATTAAGCTTATATTTATGTGTCAGGGTTGCAGCCTGAAGAATTTGCTCAGGAATCTGAAAGCTGGAGAACGGTAGTCCATAACTACTGGTCTCTCCTTTCACCTTTAATATTCTCTGATCATCCAAAGAGGCCAGGTGAAGAGGATCCTTCACCACCTTACAACATGCTCAGAAATGTATTAGACATGAATGCTCAATTTGGTGGTTTTAATTTGGCACTGTTGCAAGCTGGAAAGTCTGTGTGGGTCATGAATGTGGTCCCAACCAGTGGACCAAACTACCTTCCCTTGATCCAGGACAGGGGGTTTGTTGGCGTTTTGCATGATTGGTATTCCATTCTCCTTTCTTTCTTGCATTTTAAAATGTCATGATTCTCTCAATCTGCATCAATAAAATTCTCTTCGTTGAAAATGAATTTGCTGCCGAATGCAAAGCCATTTCATCTTCTTTGACTATTTTCATTACATTATGCCCATTGTAGTTTTCTTACAATTCTATTCTTTTGTGGCTTCTAGGTGTGAGGCTTTTCCAACGTATCCTAGATCCTATGATTTGGTGCATGCAGCAGGACTTTTGTCACTTCAAAATTCTAAGCTGAGTAGATGCACTATGCTTGATCTGTTCACTGAAATCGACAGGTTACTTCGTCCGGAGGTATGTAAATTGAATTCCATTTTATGCATGTAGAAAGTGATATGGCCATAGACTTGAAATGACAATGCTCTGGATTTTGTACCTTTCCCTGTTTGACACAAAAGTTACCCTACACTTGTGTTGGAATTTAGGATGGCCTTGATGTAAGCTTAAATTGTGTTTTCACTTGAGAAAAACTAGCTCTTGCCTTAAGCCTATAATGAAAGGAGTCCCCTGAATTTCACTTTCAAGTTCCTACTGGAACTTAGGAACTTTATTGACCGACAATAACGTAATCTACAATGTTCCTTTATGGTAACTAAGCATAATGGCCTGGATTTGAGCGTATAATCTTATATTACTATAAGTTGCTGCATATTAAGTTCATGGAAGAGTACATATTATTGGATGAATTCACCTCCATTAGCATAATACTTTGCTTTGTGAATTGGATTTGTTCAACTTCCTGTTTGTCTGTCCCTGATTTATTCATGATGATTAAGATTTTCCTTTTACCAGTGCATTGGTGCTATTTCTAAAATTATAGCTTACAATCCACCGCATGACTATCAGCATGGTTCTGATCATGTTCATTAACTTGCAACGCTAGAAATGAACTAATCTGTGCATTGCATAACAAATTGAATTTGACTCTTTCAATCTCCTTCGATATCCTTAGGAGGTTGCTTTCCAAACTACTAGGATCACTTCAAACATTTAGTTGTGATAGAACCAAAACTGCAGCAGGAATTGCTCGTTAAGCAGTCAACTAATGTATCTTTTAATATATTTACAATTAGAATTTTGTTATTCATAGGCAGCCATTTGGTGTTGTCTGAGTTGCCGAATCTGATTTGTGCTCAAACTGAGAATCTGCAGACTGCTAAATTGCCTGTTTGTTTGAGTTGCCTCAAGGCTTTTAATTTGCTGGCTCAATTTTGTGTGCAGGGTTGGATTATAATTCGGGATACAGTTCCTTTTATAGAGTCAGCTAGAGCTCTGGCGACACTGCTGAAGTGGGATGCCCGAGTTGTAGAACTTGAAAGTGACAGTGATCATAGACTCCTAATCTGTCAGAAACCTTTCTTTAAGAGACTGTCAAACTAATTAATTTAAGGACTGAAGAAATTATATCATTATATTCATATTCATTTCCATTATGTTCATTTATTGTCATAGAGCCCTGCCACAGAAGGTGGGGATTGAGAATTTTGAACAGGAAGAAGCATAAAAGGATAGAAGAAATAGTGGATCTTGGTCAATGATACAAACCACAACTCCAATGTCGCCCTAAAATTTAGTTAGGGCCATGTAATTACCAAGCTAGGTCCAAGAGCAGATGAAGAAATATACTGCCTGGTACATTTATTTATTTATTTCATGTGATATCTGATTGTTAACGTTGACACAACTGTATCATTAAGATTGTGAAAGTGATAGAATAAGTTATTGATGTTTACTGTAGTGTATAAAATGCTATCCAATCGATTCCCCCTATATGTTGAGTTATTTTTCCTGCTCTCGTCTTATAGGCTCTTTGCTGTCTCTTTTATAAGCTGGACAAAGGCTCCACTTGATAAATTTTGTCAATGTTTATAAATTATAATGTGAAATTATAGTACTTCACTGCAATTTTGCAATGCTTCACCGGCTGGAGATGTTGACCCTGAAAATTGGATTCAACAGCTGTTCTGAAATGGAGCGGGTTGTATTTACTTCTTTATAATGATATTGATAATGCGGCGTTTTACCTCAAACACAGGATGACTGAGTTCAAATTTTAGTGACATTTATATTTATCTTTCCTCGAATTCTCAAATATGTATTATGTATGATTAGTGAAAGGTTTGATTAATTTGTGGTGTTTAAAATTCAAAAATTTTCGTATGATAAGAATATTACATTAACTTTCCATTCATAATTGACAAGCGTAGTAGGTCTATCTTTATGCCCATAAAAAAAAAGGAGTTAGAATTGTAAGATAAGGATGACCTATTGCAATTACCATTTTAATTCTAGGGAGTATCAGGGCTAAAATCATTTATTTTGCCTTTTTGACCCCATATTATAAGGTGGATCTGGAATTATATGAAAAATCTCCTTTCTAGCCGTACATGTAACTTTCATTGAATACGGTTGTCCATGTAATTCTATATGTATTTATGAGATAAAGTATGGAATTTTATTTATTCACTTGAAATTAAGTATCCATTTCCCTCCTTTTTTCCTGCTAGGATTGGAAATTCTATATTTTAGATATCCAAAAGATTGAATCTTTGAGTTTATGAAATAGTGTAAAAAGTGTATTCAAGGACATCATTTGGTAAAGTAAAACCAAAAGAGGCCTTTTAAAAAAAATGTAAAAATTAAATATATTGATAATTAAAAAAGGTATACTTGTGAGAATTAAACATCTTAATTCTAAAAAAATTGTATTTCAAAAGTTATAATTATTCTAAACAGTTTCAATATTTGAAGTGTGATTTTTCTTATAATTAAGATTCTTTATCTTTACAAACAGTTAATTGAATTTTTTTAAAATATATTTCTTTTGATCAAATAATTTATATTGTCGAATCTCAGTTAGTAAAATAAAATTAATATTATTGCTGTTGTTTTGATCGAATAATTCATTTTTATAGCAGAAAAGTTATTTCTGCTAAACTAAATGAATTAGATTTGATTGAAACTTCCATACGAAGCCAAGCCAAAGCAAATACATAAAAGAAAAAAAAAACTTTTTAAAGACAATTGTGCTCTTACTCAAAGCCTTATCCAGAAAAGCATGCTCGCTCAAAACACGATTTTCTGATTTTCTTAAAAAAAATTATTTTCTTAAAAACATGCCTTTTTTATTTTACAATTTAACCATTTGACTGTAAACATTTTTTTTTTAAAGATTACTAATTACAATGATATTAACAAAAGGACTATCAAATAATTATAGCAGAACCCGCCTTTGATTGAAAGGCGCATGATGAATCAATAGACATTGCCTAGCAGGAGCAACTACTTTGTCCTTGGCCAAAACATTTACCGGCCATTTGGCTCGTTTATATGAGATGTGAGGGAATATAAATAAGTTTATTAAGTTATATGTGATTCGCTAATTATTATATAATTGAGATTACATGCATAAATATATTTACAGCGTTATACATAAATGACTTTATGTAGAAAATTTTATGTAATTCAAATTACATAGTTATAAATAAGATAAAAACACTTTTTTTAATCAAGGGCATTTCAATATTTTTTAATTTATTTATATTCATTTAAATATAAAAAATAAATTTATTTTTCATATGGACCATGTCATACCAAACAAACTTTGTATTTTATTTCTATCTCTTTTTATTAGATTGCTTCTCATTAAATCCTGTAAATAAATCAATGTTAGAGTATGGCTGCCTAATAGTTTTTTATTTGGATTGTGGAAAGCCATGTTTTACAATTATTTAAAGGTTTCCGCAGCCCGTAATAAAACGCCGACCGTAACTCAGTTGGAAGAGCGGAAGATTGTAGTTCGTGATACTTCTGACAGAAATTCTTAGGTCCCGGGGTCGAATCCGGCAGGTCATTACTTTTGCTCCCCACTCCTTTTCATTAAAAAATAATTTACTGCAGAGAATAAAAAATAAGATAAATGACTTTAAGGATAAAAATCTTTTTTTAATATTTTAACTTTAAAAATATTATTATCTATAATAATTATAAATTTTATATAATATATTAAAAAAAATAAGAGAAATCCCTGTCCTCAATTAATATTCCACATCAGACCGTATCCTATATCCTTAACCACCCATTTCACACCACCCTCCCGGTGAAATAAGAGGAATATACTAAAAATGGCCAATGGGGATTTATTTCCTTTAAAATCAGTGTAAGAAGGTACTTTTGGTGTAGTGTTGTTTCATGATATATTCAAGGTTTAGATCTGGTTTGTTTGGCGACTTTCTTGAACAATAGTCCATTGTCCTAAAATTATTCCTGGTGGGGAATGTCCTAAAATTATTTATAAGCAATCAACAAATCATCAATCACGTGGGCTTGCTATTTGATTTATAATTAAGAGCTGCACATGTTGGAAAACATGTAATATTTTCCGGGCGAGATTTCAATGAAGAACATTCCCACCAGGGTATAGACTGGCTACATGTATACTTTCTCCAAGACCCCGTATTAATACTTGTCGTGGTGCTGTTTTCTTAAGTTGCTTTCGAACTAGCCTCAACAATTATATCCCATCTCTTTGATAATGATAGGTAATATGCGGCTTTGATAAATAGCTGCAGGTTGAACTTAGAGCCAGCGTATTTTTTTTATTGAAAATGCGTATCATATTATATATAAAAACTCAAGAAAAATTACAAAGAACAAAAGACTCTACAAAAGCCTCTCATCATCCACCATATTTTATACAAGGTAGGTGGGGATTGTTCAAAGGTTTCAAAACAAGTGTGATGATCTGAACTAGCCTACAAAGCCAGCGTATTAAGTTGTAGTTTTTGTCAGCCAAAATTCATAACACAGCACCTCTAAAACTGATGATTTGCCTTGGCTTGGGTTTCACGGAAAGTTTAAATAATAACCGTAGAACAGAAGCAACAACACTTTCAAAATTGTTTCATATATAATGTTGGCAGAATTTGCGAGAAGCCCGGATGATATCAAACTTCCACCGATAAAAATTGGAGACTTCGAAGACCACATTACCTCAATTCTGAAACAAACAAGGAGACTGCCAAGTATCGGCGCCCACTTCGCGCCATTGGGAAAGAAAGAAAAGACTGAAACAAACTCAATCTCAAAAGGGTTAAATAAGATATTGATTGCTGCTGCTCCACTTTATGGTGGGGTCCTAGAAGTGGAAACATAATAAACAACTACGCCAAGAGAATATTTTATTTTAACGAGTTGTTCCTTTTGCAGCCACCTGGTGACTTTGAGTTCGGCTCCTTGACTTGTTCCTACTTCTCTGGACAACACTGGCACTGCTTCTGGAGGAGGAAAGTGATCCTCCTTGCCCACCTCTCTTGAGTGCTCTTCTGTGGGAGCTTCTACTGTTGTTCCCAAGTGCAGCTCTGGCCACACTGTCTGTGAGTATTTCTCGTGCCCTCTGAGGTTTGATGGATTGCTTGTTCAGGTACACTAGCTTTGGAAGAAGACCACACACTGCTTTCCTCAGCTGCTCCTCGCTGATATTGCTCTGAATTGGATTTCCCACAAGATTCAGAGCCTGCAGTGAGTTAAAGTTAGCCACAAGCTGGCCTAACGATTTCGTAGTTGTGATCTTGTTGAAGCTCAGGTCCAGAACAGTTAACTTCAGTAGCCTGTGGAGACCCTCAAAGTCGCTTATCTTGTTCCCCGCTAGGTATAACTCTTTGATAAGTGTACAATTCGATAAGCCTGGTAACATACAAGTGAGTAAGTTGAAATTTTTTTTCTTTTGGCCATCAAGAGTAAGTTGCAAGGTTAAGTACCATCGAGTATTAACTTCATCAGTAAAGGGAACTAACCTTGTCCAATTCTTGAGATGCGATTGTAACTGAGGTCAAGTACCCTCAATCGTGTTAGTTCTCTGAGTCCCTCAATAGTACTGATCTTGTTTCTTGACAAATTAAGAATGTGCAGACCCTTCGGGAGCAGCCCTGGCGTGATGTGAACTGTAAATAGATGAATTCAACCATGTCAATTAGTTAAGCAGCTATTTATTGCCTGTTTTTTTTTTTCCCGGAAAAGTTAGTTTCTGCTGCTGAGGTTTATACCTATGAAATTGTTGGACAAATTGACCGAGCGGAGACTGGAGAAGTGTGAAATAGCAGGGATGGCATTCAAACCAATACCCGTAATGTGAGCTGCTGATGAGGTTGGATTCAGAGACTGGACGATGCTGTTGGCATACAGAATCTCCTTTGAGAGATTGACACTGGGGTGTCGAGCTGTGCTTCTAGCCATTGATCTACCAGTGTCAGGAGATGTTGGGTAGACAATGCTTCTCTCATAGTCATCATCACCATCCACTGGTAGTGGTTCTTGGGTTTCTAGGTCTTTCACCCACTCATCCACTCTTGCAAAGGACGATGATTCTGTTGTGAAAGCAACCCACTGGTTTTGGGGCCACATGCTTGATTCCCCAATGTGAAATCTCCCCCACCTTTGGTTATCAGTACTTTCTTCTATGGAGAGTTTACCAAAGGATTCCCCGGTAAATGATCCAGGTGATTCTACATTTCCCACTGCCTTACCTTGTTTTGGTTCGAGGATGTCTGAAGAATACCCACATCTCGTATTTGAAGCAGCAGCAGCAGCATCAGCACTTGCAGGAAGTAATTGCATTGATTTGCTAAACCAAGGTCTGTGTATATTCCTGTGGCTCCACAGGAACAATTTCCACCACAGTCTTCTACTTCCGGAAGGGAGTACTTGACTTGATGAATGCTTTTTCAACATCACTTTATCAGCACTGCAATGAGTCATTACCGACTTGGGGCTTACAAGATTGTCCATCTGGTTTTCTGACAAACCCTGCAAATCCTCATACGACTGAGAGGTAGAATAAGTTAGTTGATGAGTCATCTTCCTAAGCACATCCCCTCTTTCCAGGTTGGAGCAGGAGCGCTTGAGCTTAGGAGAAGCCCAGAAGACAGCCTTGCCAATCCCAGGATCACTGACATGCCCACTTTGGATCATATCAGTGCTCTTTTGACTCTCTTTATCATTCTTGTCTTCAAATTGATTGTTAGCTTGAGTTTCATATAAAATGGGAAAACTTATCTCATCATCTCTTGGGCCAAATCCTCCTTTGCTGGCAACCGCTTCATTTTCACGGCTTTGGAGATCCAAGTCAGAGAGTTCCCTCTTGATTGAGGTTGTATCTTCATGCTCATCTTCCCCTTCATAAGCTTCCTCTGCTTCATCCTTCACAGGACTTTCAAGATTCATAACCCTCACATTGCCCCGTGAATTTTTCTGGATCTCACGGGGTACTGTAACATCAAAAGTGGCCGCCTTCAACTCATCAGTCTCCGATGATATTCTTGGCCGTTCTATTTTGACTTGCAGAGTTTTAATCCCCCCTTTCGAAGCTTGTTCTTTCACCTGAAAAAGAAAGTAACATGATGCTAAAACCGACCAGTCCAGTCCTTCGCGATACAAAATAAGACGGATAAAGAGAAACAAATTTTTACCTTGTCCGCGTTCTTCCTTCCAATTAAAACAGAGAAACACCGACACATGGCCATTGCAGAAAGTAAAAGTTTGCACAAAAAGTTTTGTGTTCAATCTTTATTGCCGCTCACATCTCCGCTTATTCATAGGTTAGCTATAACAGAGGGATTGTGGGAGAGTATAGACATCACATTGGACACAAATAAATCAAAAGTTAGCCATAATCAGTGGGAAGGCACAGGACCAGAGAGAGGACCCAGACCGAGAAAAATTGGAAACCGGCAAACGAAGGACCAACGCCTGCTCCTGCCGGCGAAGATTTATCTAGATTGTCGGCCAGAGTTATGGGTGCAGCAAGATCTTCTCAAAGCTTCATGAACATATGCCTCTTTCAAGAGACCTGCACAGTTTAAGATCAAACGGTCAACAAAAACGTCATAGGCGTCCTTTTCGCTAAAATTAAAACACCTTAAATTATCCTCATCAACATATGTCGAAATTCCTCCCCGACCAACTTACTTCCATCGATCAACCAAATTCACTGTTTTGAGAGATCTGATAGGAATTGCAATCATTAGCTCCCATTAAAACAGGATTTTTCTTTTTCATAATTTTTCTGAAGAGGTTCGAAAAACAATTAAGAAACAAACAGCAGACATGAACCATTTTTCAATGAATCAAAAGGAGACACAGGCGAGGCAAACGCCAGGCGGGTCATAATTGGGAGACAGGATTACATGGGAGAGACGGTGTGGGCGCAATTTCTGGCATAAACTAGGAAGCTTTATAGGATGAAAAAGAAAAGATAAAACGTACCTTTGGAAGCAAAAATCCAGGAAAAAACGGAGAGTGCTGGGGGAATCCAGAGAGCCTGAAGAGGAAGCTAAGATTGAGTAAGTGTGAGGGAAAAGTGAGGAATTGAGGAAGACGAAGGAGGATTGATTTTGAGCATATGAAGACGAAGACGATGGTGGATGGGGCTAGAAAAGGCAGGTATTATTTGGAGAAGAACAAGAACAAGAACAACATACATATACATACGCGCAGTAAACACGGAAGGCTATGCTCTTGTCACCTGCAGCGTGGCTGCTGCTGTCATGTGATGTGCATCTCTAAACAATTTTAGCCCCCAAACCGCACGCCTTATTCTGCAGGGTACAGACTCGTATATTCCCTTCCCTTCTTGTTCTCCCTCCTCTTTCCTTGTTTATTTTCTTTCACAATAATTAAATTAAAATTTTATTTTAAAACTATCCAATTTATTTTTTTTAAAAAATATGTCTGGTTATGCCGCCTCACCAATTTTGTGGTTGGATTATATTTATATATATATTTTATATTATTATCTAATTAAAATTTAATATTTTAAAATTTTTTATTTAAAAAATTAACACTTTTAATATATAATTAATAACTAAACTTATAATATATTAAAAAATAATCTATATATAAATTTTTAATTAGAAAACAATATAAAAAATATATAAGTATTTTTTTTGTGAAATCCCACCGAAATTGCAAGAGTGGTGGCCTTACGAATTATAATCTCTCTTTTTAATTTTTAATTTTTATATCGGGATAATGTGGATAATTAGTATGAGATGCTCATCTCAAATTTTAAACACTCGATAATAGAAAATTTAAATGATTCAAATTTTACTTTACTTTATTATTAAAATTTTAATAATTTTTTATGTTAATAAAAGTATAATATAAAATAAAAATAATATGATATGTTTTAAAAAAAATAAAGTTTTATCTAAAAAATAAAAACGGACGATTTTAAATCCAAATCATCCAACTAAAATTTGAATGATTCAACTATGTGGTAAATCCCTGATCCAGGTCCGTCTAAACATGAGTCATAATTATTAGTTTTGTCTAACCGATATATAAAATAATATTTCCATAGAAATTGTCATAATTTTCTTGCAAGAGATCATTTTTCAATTTTATTTAAGAAAGAAAGGGACCCATGGGATAGCATATCTCAAAAGATCTACTCAACACTCAATTAAGTTTACATCAAACCAGATAATGACTGGATTCGTAAACACACCAAATTTTGGCAGCCTCCACCACCACTACCACTCACTCCCACGTCCCAAATCTTTGATTGTTTTATTCAAATCTGTCAAGACATGTCTACTTTATCATAGTTATTATGCCTTCAACTTCAACCAAAACCAACCTTCATTAAACAAATAAAAATATTTTTTCTCGAAAAACAAATAAGTAAATAAAAATATTTAGGCTCCAAAGTATCCATATTAATATATGTTCCTCCCCTGCATTTGGTCTCTAATATTTAAGATTATTACATATATATATATAAACAGATAAGCAATTATTAATATAAAAATAAGTGGGATTGGAATTTTAAATAAACTTAAAATAAACCAACATTCTCTAAAATACATACCAAATTATAGTTATTATTAAGAGACAATATAAGATGCAAGTTTTAAATGTAAAAAATAAAAAAAATGGAATTGAAATACTAATCTTACTACGTGAACTGGTTTTAGGTGATTAACAAGAAGCTTATATATAAATAGATAGATAGATTAAGTAATAACTCCCTCATGTACTTTTTATAAAAAAAATTTGAGAGTAGTCTTTTGGTTCTATTTAGAAAAAACAAAGTCTCTTTGTGATATATATTTATTGAATTTATTTTTTTATATCCTTCATTTATAAAAAAAAGTTATTTTCTCGATACAATCATTGTTTCTTATGTAAGATCTGAAAAGAAATTTTAATATGTAAGATATTAATAATATTTAACTAATTTTAACTGTTTTTTTTTAATTTGGATGAAGCAATTATTTGTTTCTTATAGAAAATACTGAAAGTAGTATTAGTATAAAAAATAATTTAAATTTTAAAATAAATTAAAAGATAACCTGCAATAAAATACATACCAAATCAATAGTTGTTATTTATTACTATTAAGAAATGATTAAATACATAAGAAATTACATATAACAAAAAAATGGGGCTGAAAAATGATTGCCCACCCCACCACTAGTTAAAAGAAAAAAGGGGAGGGTTTATTATGATGAATAAGCTAATCATATGACGTGCAAGTGATGGGCGTGGTGGTGCATGATGATAAGAGCATCCTAATAAGAAAATGCAAATAGCAAAGTTTTTTTTTTTAAGGAAAACAATGAAAAATAGCAAAGTTGTTTAATCAGAGTGATGAGTGGCTGAACCAGCGCTCAAATTGTGTATCAGCTCTCATCAACTCGATATACCTTTGGCTGTATCATCTAAGTTGAGCTTGAACCAGCTTTCAGGTTCTTTGCTGATTTAAAAATATTCTATGGATTATAACGTTTTTACTTATTTATTTGAAAACCGTGTGAATAGTTATTGTTTGGTATTTATATATATATATATATATTCAATTGAAAATATATTTATTGGCCAAGAAATTAATCCATCAATATAAAATATACAATTTATAACAAATCTCATTATTCATAAGTTATAAATAATGAATTAATATACAAATTTATATAATATATAGAAAAAATGTATCTAATTATAACTAATTTAATCACTATTAAATCCCAGCAAATGTCATAAAGGAGAAATTAATACATATATATATATATATATGATAATATTTATTATAAGGCATACTATTTATATAATATAATCTTTTTAATTTTATGTAATATACAAATAAACTAAATTATAGGCACATGTTTTAAATAAAATTGGAGAAATTACATTATGAGACTAAGATAATAAATTATTATAAAATAGAACTTGTTATTACTTATTTTTTTAATTTTATTATTCAATATTCTAGATTTTAACACTTTTATTTAGTTAAAACCTTTTCTTGTAATTAATTTATTTTATTGGTCCTCATACATAATCCTCCCAATAAAATTTAAGATAAAAAGTACTATTTATGAATTATAAAAATGTGATTTTTTATAAATTTTATATTATATATATATATATACACGTGTGTGTTTTTTTTTATTCGCTTACTAGATGTGCGCGCCTAATTTTAAAATATCACATCGTATGTGTGTTGTGTCAAATTAATCCAATATAATGTTGACAGCATTGAGAGAGAGATGGCAGGAATTGGTGGTGCTGGTGGGAAGCCGAAACGGAAGGCAGCCATATCGTCCTTTGATTACCGCCCCCTCAATCTTTTTCTTTGCCTCCAATTCATTACCATTAGTCCATTACCATTCATTCCTTCTCATCCACAAGCACATGAACTCCAATCCAATTCACCACTTGCGTGTCATTTGCAGAACCGTACAGGCATATTCCATATCACCACTCCTCAATGTCAAATCTCAAGTGATCCTTAGATTCCATTATTATTTTATAATTTCATATAATTATCTCCAAGCCATAAATTATATTATTGTTCCCTAAAAATACTTAAATTATGCACCTCATTTTTAAACTATTTTTTTATCTATTTTAATCAAAAATATCTTTTTTTTGGTAAAATATCTTCATATCATATTATACCTATATATGTGTATATATATATATATATATGAAACAACTTATATTTAACGTAGATAATAATGTTTACTCAACTAAATTTGCAGTTCTTTTTGGAAGAGTGATTTTACAGTTTTTGTATAAAAAACAATATTATAAATGAAAGAACCAAAGATAGATATAATATTGAACAAAAATTAATCTTGAAATTATAAGATAATTCATATATATTATCATATCTGGAAGGAGCAAAACATAAAATTTTAAAGAATGATTTATCACAATATAGTTTGTTGAAAAATATTCTTCATTTTTATTTTGGAATTACATAAAATTAGAGTTTTATTTTTAATACAAGAGTAGTAAAGTTGAAATTATTTGCTGGCTTTAGCGTTTATGCTTTGTATAGTTAAGGAAAAAAGCAAAATATTGGTTGGCGCCAACTTAAAATGGCAGTGCAACACAAGCACTTGAGAGCCTGTATGTTACCATGTTTGAGACGTGGTTTGGGAAGATGCTTCTCTCAAACCACGTTCCACATCTCCCTAAACCACGTTTCAAACGTGGTGCCAAAAAGTCAGGGACATGGAGAAATTATCATCAGAGAACCAAAACAAAACAATGTGGCATGGCATCCATCAGGGTCGAATAAAAGAGTCAAACAAATCAAAAGAAAGAAGACAAACACAACAACATTAGTTGTTCGAGACAATCACCAAACACCAAAACAAAGTAGGACTCCTCATAGTTGTAGAGTGTTACCTCCGCTTCCTTTTATAAAAAGTAAATAACTAATTTATCATGATTAAGAAAAATAGTTTACTACAATTAATATGTCATCATATGAAATTTTTTTTAGGAATGCTTATATTTTGAATCCCAAACTAATCATTTAATGCCTTGTGAATGTAATACTAATTAAGGAAGAAGGGTAAAATAGGAAATTGTCATTTAATGCTTGGGATAATGGAAGTTTGTGTTGAGTAGGCTGATCATCCAAGAGGGGAGTGAACTGGGTGTTGAAAAATCTTTCATTTTTTTGAAGTATAACTTAATGTTATAGAGAATCACTAAAAATAAGAGCAAATATAACACTTAATGCGAGAGTGAGAGAGATAATAGATGAAGAGCGAGACATAAAGATTTATCTTGGTTTGTCCTAACCACTTGTCCTATATATCTAGTCCTTAAGTAACCCGTTTGAGATTTTTCACTATATCCCATAAGTTCAATTCGGACAATTGTGAAGCCACAATATAACCAAGATTCATTCTCTGAGTTTGTCTCTCTCTTACACTTCCTCAGTGTGATTATAAATTCCCCTCAAGAAAATCCTTCTTTGAGTAACCTCTCTAGATCACCTAGAGAATTTTCTCATAGAGAAAATATCAATAGAGAAAACAAAAACTCTCTCAAAGAGTAGATAAATATATTAAAACTCATAGAGTGTAATTGAAAGTGTTTAATTGAGAAATAAATCAGTTGATTCAATAAAATAGTTTCAGAACATTATTCTCTCTACTCTCAACTTAAATGAAGTTTTATTAATAGGTGGAAGTAACGAATTAGCCATTAGGCACAATTAACTAGTCATTACTCTGAAAAACTAGTCGTTACTGAGTTAATCAATTATACTATGAAGTTTAATTGATTATGGTGTGATTCAAGGCTATTCATGGTAATGTATCCACAATAATAAATTGAACTCTATTTAAGTCAATTGATTGAGTTTAATAATAAAGAAGAAAGTAAGTTCATCAATCAATTGAGTTAAGAACAATCGGTTAAAAAGAAAGTTTGAAAGTTATAAAATATATCCAATTATGTTTAGGAATATAACAGATTATCGAATGATGAAAAGAGTTTGAGAAGCAAGATCACTAATTATATATTATGATATAATAGGTTACAACTTAAATAGAGAGCATGTAATCTTGTTGAGGAATTATAATCGATCAATTACTTTGAAAAGGTAATTGATTAAGGCGCTAAACAAAAGCAAATTGATTTGTTAGAAAGAATGATAATTGATTAGTTTTGAAGGTAATTGATTATTTCGACAACAAAATTTGAAATAATAGGTTACAAAGCAAAGGTAATCAATTACTTTGGCTGATACTTTGAAAAACTCATAGGAATGAAGGAATTAAGGCTCAAATTGATTTCTAGACTTAAAAACTTTAATGATATTAAAAGAGATGTTTTAAAATTGTTTGAAAAACATTTTAAAACCAATCATCCCGAACTACTTACATTCAAACTCAAATAATAAGAACTTGAATCTTGATCTTCCAATTAAGCTCCCAAGTTCTTCTTCTCTAAAACTCTTATTCTTCTTAAAACATTTACTCAATTAATTAATTCCATAATGTATGCTCTTCTTCTTGACTTAACTACATAAGAAATTCATATTAAATTCAGTTGTTAGTCCAATTTTTTTCTCAAATAGTAAGTATGATATAAAATATATAAATAATATTAAATAATCATATCATGCAAACTTTTTGCTCCACTATTTAACATCATTGAAACTAAATATATTGGTCACCAGGCCTAACAGTTTGTTTCTTATAAAAAGGAATAAAAAATCTCTCCCAAAATTTCTTATAAAAGGAAATGGAGGGAGTATTAACTTAACCTGATGTTAGATGTAGTAGTTGTCTTGCTACAAGTTTCTTATAAAAAAGAACAAAAAACCTCTCCAAAAAATTTCTTATAAAAGAGACCGGAGGGAGTATTACTAAAGGAAAATCATAGAGATCAAAAGAATACATACTCGTTAAGAATGCTTTGCCACTGACTAAAAGAAAAAGACATGCAACAATACCACACACATGTGAAGTAAAATCATGAACTCGGACTTTTCTCACTAGTCCACAATAGGAGCACACTTGTTTTACAGAGAGAGCACCAAAAGAAGAGCAGTAAAAAACACCCATTAATTCTAATTGAGGCTCTTAAATTAAAATATAAGTGAGTTAAAGGGTGATAGTTATTATCTACTATCTTAGGTAGTTGTTAAAATCCTTTAACTAGATTTTAATTTATTTCAAAAACATAAAATTACCTCACCATAGTTCAATAAATATTAAACCTGCATAAAATTATGTAAATGGGCCTTGTACTTGGGCACCCAACCACCAAGGTAGACCTAAGTTTTCTAACACCTCTAACTCACACTTGATGGATTTTATTGTTTGTGACTTCTCTTCTTAGTTTCATATCAAGTGTTCTACCATGATCGCATGGGCATAACGTCTCTGTTTGGATATTCTTGTGCTAGAAATCCTTCATGTGGACCAATATAAATAACTGTATGTATCTTGTACTCATCTTGTTTATGTATTATGCCTCAAATATCCTAGATTTATCCATATACACTTTTACTCATGGCCAATCTAATCTCTCTCGAGTTTTCAATAGCAACTCATATTACCTTTAGAGCCGTCAAAATGGGCCAAGTCCGATGGGCTGGCCCGAAAAACCCGAATAAATGAGCGGACTTGGACCTCAATTTCGGGAGTAAATACATAATCTGAGCTTTTTGAGCCCAGCCCTTGGTGGGCCGGCCCGAGCAGGCCACGGGCCTGCCTGAAAGCCCGAAACTTTTTTTTTGGTTTAAAATATTAAAAAATACATATTATTTTATTAATTAATGATATATAAATTATAAAATTTAAATATTATGTTAGTTTTTAATGAATTATGATGATAATTAGTTGTATTAATTTAAATTATTGTATAAAAAAATTTATTAGAAAAACATAAAAAAATATTAAAAAATAAAAAAAAGCCTGCAGGCCGGCCCGTAGGCCCGATTCCACAGACCCAGGCTTGGAAAACCAAGCCCATTTTTAAATTTGAACTTTTTAACCTGACCCAATTTGACAGTTCTAATTGTCTTTCTCTTATGCATAGCGTCTACACTTATGACGGTAAATACCCCATTTTGTCCGGACATTTTACAAAAAATAATAAAATGAAATAAAATAAAATAAAAAAACTAGAAAAAAAAACAAAACAAAAAAACAAATAAAAAAAGAAAAAGAAAAAAAAACAAACAACAAATAAAAAAAACTAATAAAAAAAACTGTCTAAAAAAATATATATAAGGAAGAGGGCATTTAGGCCCAAGATACTACGAGTCCAATGGCTTGTGCACTTGGGCCCCTAAAGGTCCACGCCCTAAGCAGCTAGGGCACAGATTGAAAGAAAGCTAGAAGCAGAAAACCAAGAGGCAAGACTGAAAAGAAAAAGAAAGGACCAGAGGGTAAGCAGCTAGGACACAGACTGAAAGAAAGCCAGAAGCAGAAAACCGAGAGGCAAGACTGAAAAGAAAAAGAAAGGAGCAGAGGGTGCGGTTGAAAAGAAGGCCACAGAGAAAGAAAAGACAGGGAGAGAGAGCAGAGGACGCGGCTGAGAAAGGAAGCTGCAGAGAAAAATGAAAAGGACAAGTAGACACCGAAAGAAAAGAAGAACAGAGGAGCAGTCTGAGAAAACCGAGGGGCACAGGAGAAAAAAGAAAGCGGTCGCAGAACCAGAAGCAGCGTGAAAGAAAAGAAAAGAGAGGGAGAGAGCCACACGAAAAGAAACAAATCAGAGGCACAGACCGAAAGAAACGAAGCAGAGGCAACAGACTGAAAGAAAAGAAAAAAAAGCGGTCGCGGAACTGAGAAGCGTGGATCAGAGAAAGAAAGGAGAAAGCAGAGGGGGGGGACCACGCACTCGCGGACCCTATAAAGACCGCGAAAAACAGAGCAGCGAGGGGAAAAAAAAGAAAAGAGAGGAGGCCGCGGAGGTTGAGTAAGGTCTGAAAAGGAGAGGACGAGAGCCGCGGGTGAATGGAGACCAAGGGAGCAAGATCCACGAGGAGAGCAACCGGAGGGATATCGCGAGAATGAGAGACAGAGGGAGCCGCAGACCGAGAGCGAAAATGGAGGGAGCTGAGAAACCGAAGAAAAACTGTGGAGAAAGCTGAAAGAAAAACAAAGGAAGGAGGCCGAGCTCGGGAAGAGGGGAACCGAGAGGAAGCCACCATCCGAGGGGACCGAGAGAACAGTGGAAGAGCAGGGATTAACAAGGGGGAAGGAGAAGGACACAGAGACCCGGTTTTGGTAAAAAATTTGCTATTCCAATTTCAGATTTTTGTTAATGAATTGCTAAATCCTGGGACTGTACTGCGAACACTAAGTTGATTTTGGTGAAGGATTTTCAAGAATGCATGCTTGGATGAATATTTTCGTTATCATTGATTGCTTTCCTAGTGCTGGTGTTGATTTCATTTAGCATGCGGTTCTGGTTGCCATATGTGGGACACAGGATTCTTGGCAGGGTCTAGTGGTTCAGTTAGTTAATGGGAAATGCCTCTTAGTAGAACCCCATAAGCTGCTCATTCATCTTTGAATATTTGGTGTGTTAATTTGTGGTGTTCGAGTCATTAGTTAGACTGATTATGATGTTTTTGGGAAGTTTGGATTTCTGCAATGAAAATATGATTTGGAAAAGAAATGGATAAGAAGCCTCCTTAATCTTACTAGACCTCTCTCCTTTTTTGTGGTCTCGTGTGTTTCCAATCGTGAATTCTGCATCCTGAATAGTATTGGGCCTTGTAAGCGCGGGTCCGTTTTCTCATGGGCCCATCGTTGGGATGTGTATTATGGGTATTTGTTTCTCCTTATGGATTGGGCCTTAGGAGTATTGGAGTGAACGTTTTGGTCTTTTTTTTTTCTCTATGGGCCTGACATGGAGAGGCCTACCACAAGATTTTTTTTTTCCTTTTTGTGTGGGCCTGTCATCAAAAGCCCATAGGTGTATGAGTATAAAACAAAGGATCACACATAATAAGTCCCAACAATTTTAACACACAAAGTTTGTTTTTCTTAACAAATAAATAAAAGGTGGTAAAGGGAATAAATAAATAATTGCCTATGTAATTATGCCTGCAAGTTTTTTTTTCTCAATTCATTTTCCTCATTTTCCTTAAATATCTTCAATTCTAATCTAATTTACTTCTTTATCTTCTTTTTCAAAATTTTCAAATTTTCTTAATTTCTTTTTTCTCTACCATTTTTCTCGCATGTGAACGATAATAGGAAAACCAAAATACATTTTTAAGCCACATTAATTTACACAATCAATGTAAGGTAATCGTTCATAGGAACGGGTGTTGTGGGGTGTCTAACACCTTCCCTACACACAATCGACTCCCGAATCCAATTCTGATGACGCAGACCATCCTTTTCCTCTTTAATTCGGTTTCCCAAGATTTTTCCTTAAAATTTTGGTGGTGACTTCTCACAAGTCAGTTTTTGTTAGAAAACTCGATTTGTTTTCATTTTTCCTTTCGTCGCATTTTTCCAGGTGTGACAATGATGTTAACAAAATAACTTCATAATGGACATGTTTCAGTCATTAGCAAATGTGTGTATATTTTCAAGTAATTTTGCTTTCACCCATATATTACTTTAATATGAACCAGTTGCTTTTCTAGCATAACTCTTTTAGATTGAATTTATCATGATCATAGGGTATATGCTCAAATAGTGAACACTGAATCATCTCTCCATGATAATGTCAAAGTCTTAAATGTATCAATGAAAAAATGAATGAGGGATCAATTTGCTTGCTTCCTAATTGAGGTTCTTGAGCACATGCAGTATGAATTATATGCTATGATGTCTCTCTTATTACATAAGAGTGCATGTTGATTTTGATTAGTTAACACCATACAAATTTTAGTTTAGACACACAATGTGTCTAAGCTAAATTCTACCAATGCACTCACTATTCAGTATGTCAATTTAGAGAATTCGTTATCTGGCTACAGGTATCATGGATGGTGGGCATCCATAATTTGATCCAAAATTTATTGGATCTTATCTTGACTTATTCCTCACTTCTATTAAGGGGACATATATTTTGTGTTTCTTTTCTAGCATACCAGTACTCCTGCTAATTTATTGGTTAACACAAATATCTTATATGCTCATATTTTTCATGAGCATCAAAGGTGGTTGCTTATGTAAAAGAGTCAATCTTATCAACATATATGACATATGTAACATCCCAAAAAAGTTAAAATATGCAAAAACGGATAAACACCGTTTTGCATGAAAAGGGGCAAAGAGATTATTTTTCCCGGTTGAATGGAAAATGAGAAAATTATATTTTTTCCTCTAAAGAATTATGAAAAGAACATCCATGTCCTAAAAGCTTTAAAATTTATGTGGAGAAAGACATAGAAAAGTCTTGGAGAAAATTACACACAATAACCCGATAGTTTCAGAAATTATACTTTAACCCCGGGTCAGGGGTAATTTTGTAAATATATAAAATTACTGTCAAAACAAAGTCTTTGATGAGAGAAGTCCAATGGTATATGGCACTAAGGGTTAATGTTTAAGAATAAAGAAATAATCAGTGCCGAGTGTCCAAAAGTAATAGTAAACCGATAAAGTAAACTATGGGCCCTACCGATGGTTAAAAAGAAATCAGATCTGGATATAAGCCATACAAAGATACCATTTGGGATAGAATAATTATGGAAATATAAAAATAAAATTAGAATAGTCCTGTATCCCAAAAATATTAAATTACTGTAAAGACATTTTTATCGGTACGGTTAAAAAGTACCCAGATTGAGGTATATCTGGATAAGAAAAATTGGGCAATTTTGGACATTTCTCTCTCTCCCATGCGTGACTTTTCTGCAGCCATGTGACACAAAGAATATTATATTATTTTAGGAATACTTCTTGAAGAAGTATGTAATAAAGTAATTGGGTATTAGCAAAAAAGTAATCATGGTTAAGCCATTTAATTAAGTCCATTAACCACTCATTTTTACACCATTCTGCACGCGTGAACCAGCAGCAAAACGAAAGAGAGAAAATGCAAGAAAGAAAGAAAGAGAAGAGAGAAAGAAGAAAAGAAAGAGGAGCCAACGTGCAAGACTTGGAGAATCAAGTTGTCAAGTAAGTGTCTATGACCTTGAGCTTGTGGTTTCAAGTGTTGAGGAGTAGTGTCATGGAGTCATCTTCTTCCTCCATTCTTCCATAGATTTCGGCCATGGATGGGAAGTGAAGAAAGTGGAGTTTTCATGCAATAAACCTAGGGGAAATCATATGCTAGCAACTTGGAACAAAGATTTGTTAGTAGTTTGTTGTATTGCAAAGTAAATAATTTTTCTTCTTTCTCCAAGATTTTCGGTCAGAACAGAGCATCAATTTAGAGTTGGAATTTCATGTTTTTGATGCCAAAAATGGATTCTCCATGGTCCAAAACCTTAAGAACAAGTGTGTTGTACAAAGAAAGATCAAAGGAACACTAAGTGAAAAAGTTAGGGTTTAGTGTGCATGGTATTGTATAATTCCGAAAAACCAATGGTTAAATTGGTTCAATGATGATATGATTAGATTCAAGGAAGTGTTAAGAGGCTCAAGAAGTGGCATACCAAGTTTGGAGAGTAAGGGAGCATTGGTTCAAGTGGAAGAGTAAGAGAAAGCATGAAGGTAGTTATAATCTTATTTATGCCTATTGTATTCAACTTGAGTTTTTATATTTCTTTGATTATGCCATGCTTTGAATTGAATGATTGGTGTTGGAAATGTGCTATTGGCTAATTGTATGAAGGGTTTATGACCCATGGATGTCCAATTTTCAAAGTGTTACCATGCCAAAATTTTTATGACATAGTATGGCATATTATGATTTCATGGTTTCCAATGATTGTATATGAAATGTTATTATGATATGTGTGCATAAATGGTTATAACTACTGAGATTCTTTGAATCTCATCCCCCCTTCAATGACTATCCATGCTAAGGAGAACCAATGCCAAAGAGTTAAGTAAGGAGCAAAAGGCATGAAGAAGGAAATGATGTTGCAAGCCATGGTGTTATAATGTGAATGATTATTTGTGCCTTGCTTTCTATAAAATTGTTAAATAGTGAATAATATGTTAATGTTGTAGAAAATGTATGAAAATTTCCAGTTCTGTGTTTTGGGATAGGAAGTTATATTCCACCAAGTTACATGCTAAAATGAATTCATTTACAAGGGTTTTGTCAAGCAAGTTGCAATGTAGACTGAAACGGGGCATTTTCCAGACTTGTCTGCTTCATTCACCCTTGTTCTATACTTAATGTGAGGTTAAGTTTATGATATTTTTATATCAGATAGAGGGAATCTCAAGCTTTAATATAACACTTGATTCACCCCATTTGGAGTTGTGTAGAATAAATGGTGAATTATCAAATTTAAGGTTCAGAATAGGATAACATTGGGAAAACAGGAAACTGAAAGTTAAGTACTGGAGAATTTAAAAGATCATATAAAATTTTACAGAGCTCCAAAAATTCAGTGGTTTATATGTATAAAAAGGTATATGTCTTAAGATCCATATGCCACTGATTTGGAAGTGATTGGAGTTATAGAACAAGAGATATGTAAGTTTTCCCAAAATTGTTATAGTAAGAGTTGGATTCTGACCCTTGGTGATTTAAATTAAAGTTATGCCCTAAGTAAGTGAAATAAATGCATAATAAAAATATGTCATTAAGTATACATGTATAGCTTTCAAATGACATAGATTATGCATAATTTAGAACAGAATAGAATGAGATATAATTTTTCAAATTTGAGGTCAGAAAATTGGAACATAGCAAATTGACCAAATGAACAGTAAATGTCCACGAAATTACTTATAAATTGGCCCAATGATGTTGCTATTTTATATTTTTTCCATGTAGATTTGAATCTAAGAAAATTTTAGAGACTTGAATTAGCTCAAGATGATTTTTCTAGATTTAGTTATGAATTTTTAAAGTTCATCGGGTAAAATAGAATTTGCCAAATGAACAGTACCCTGAATTTTGAAAAATTCTGATTTTATCATATTATGATTTTAGTCTCTAATTCATGATGAAAGGCATCTAAAATGATCTAATACATGGGAACTGTGCCCTAACATAAGGTGTTACAACATACTAGATATTGTATATTTACTCACATGTAATTCAATAATTGATGAAAATGTACTCCATTCATTCATGAGATTATCCATTACATGATATGTATCACATTTTATCCTACGCATACCAAGAGATTTCACATGAACAACAAACACAGCTCTATGTATTGGCTTAGTTAGGGGATCCGCTATCATTTGACTCATAGGAATATATTGTACAATAACATTTTTCTGTGCTATATCATCTCTAACAAAATTATACTTGATATTTATATGCTTGGTTTTAATATAATACTTGGGGTCTTTTGTGTAGGCAATGGCTACTTGGCTATCATAGTTGATCAACACTGGATCTAATATCTCACTAATAACCCACAAGTGTTCCAAGAATTTTTTTAGTCATATGGCTTCTTGTGCTGCAGTTGAGCAAGCGACAAATTTTACTTCCATGGTGGACAAGGCAATGCATGTTTATTTCTTAGTACACTAGGAAATAGCTCTATGGTTCACTAGAAAAGTGTATCTTGATGTTGACTTACACTCATCTGGATCTCTGGCCCAATCTGCATCGGAAAATCCTACCAAATGTAGATCTTTTCCTTAAAAACATAGCATATAGTCTGTAGTACCTTTGAAATATCTTAAAATCCTCTTGACAGCCTTCCAGTGTTTTTGTTCAGGGTTAGATTGATATTTGCTTGCAAGTCCAACTGCATAACCACTATCCGGTCTTATATACATCATTACATACATTAAACTGCTAATTGCACTTGAGCAAGAGACTTTTTCCATTACTTTCTTCTTAGATTTTTTTTAAGGACCTATTTCTTGGTTGAAGTTTTCACCTTTTATTATAGAAGTATCCATGGGTTTGCAGTCTTCTATATTAAACTGCTCAAGAATCTTTTTTATGAAAGTCTTTTGCGAAAGAGATATTAGGTTTTTTTAGAGTTTCTTTTAGATTTTAACTCCGAGGATCTTTAGATTTTAACTCTGATGATATAGTCTGCTTCACCCATGTCATTCATCTTGAAGTTTGCAGACAACCATTCTTTAATGGTTTTGATCAAATCTAGATTATTCCCAGCTAATAAAATATCATCCACATAAAGGGATAATATAACAAAATTATTATCAAACCACTTAATGTAAACACAATGGTATTCATCAATCATTTGAAAATTATATGAGGTTACAACTTGATGGAACCTCAAATACCATTGTTTGTATGATAGCTTTGGTCCATGAATAGACCTTCACAGTCTGTAAACCTTTTTCTCTCTACCTTTTTCTACGAAACCCAATAGATGTTCCATATAGATTTCTTCATCTAATTCTCTATTCAAGAATGTGGTTTTTACATCCATTTGATGAAGTTCAAGATTTAAACTTGCCACTATAGCTAGGATTAATCTAATTGAGTTGAAGCGTCCAACATGTGAAAATGTATCCTTATAATATAAACCTTCCTATTGTGTATATCCTTTTGCAACCAGACGAGCCTTGTATCTCTCAATTGATCCGTATACTTTCCTCTTAATTTTGAGATCCCATCTGTTCCCAATCACTTTTCGGCCAGTTGGAAGATCAACCAAGTCCCAAACATGGTTAATCCTCATTAAATCCATTTCTTCTTCTATTTCTTTTCTCCATTGTCCCTTAGTAAGGCATGATAAGGCCTTTTAAACTGAATTAGGCTATTTGTCATCCTGTGGAGTAATAACGTATGCTGCCCCCTTTATAGGGAAGCATCTCTTGGGTATTATTTCTCTGCTATTCCTCCGCAGTTAAGTATCCTTTGCAATGCTTTTTCCTTGCACAAGATCCTCTACCGGTCTCCTTGAACTCTTCAGTATGTCAAACTCCTACTTAGATTAACAGGTCGAGGTGAAATTGTTTGTCCTTCACTCTTATGTTCTTATGTCTCATAAAGAGATACAAAACGATCTACCTCACCTCTGTTAGGAAATTCATTTTCTATAAATGTGATATCCCTTGATTCAATTTCAGTCACAATCTTGTCTTCATTTTCACCAATGAAAACATAACCCTTCGATTGTTCAAAGTATCTTATTAGGACATACTTCTTCCCTATCAGAACTAATTTTCCATATTTATGTAAAGTATCATGGATGTACACAGCTGACCCCCAGGGTCTCAAGATGCTCAAATCTGATTAGCGTGTTGTTCATAGTTTATAGGGAGTGGATGTGACTGATTTTGAGGGCACACAATTAAGTATAAAAATTGTGGTCAATAAAGTATCTTCCCAATATGAAATTAAGAGATTAGCCTGTGTCACACCTTATACTTAGCTTTATTTTTAATGTATTAGACTTCATTTATATCCATTAATTCATGTTTAGAAACTTGATTGCATAAAATATCTTAAACCAATTTTTCATTAACTCGGGTAATATTCATTTGGCTTAATCCATTTTAGTCAAAAAACTTCAGAAATTCATAATTAAATATAGAAAAATCTTCTTGAGGTGATTCAAGTCTACAAAAATAGTTCAAAATATTCTCTACATTGAAAAAATAATAAACTGGATGTTTACTTGGCCAATATTATTTTCCCAAAAATCACTATAGCTATGGTTAATTTCTGAAAACCCTGTTTATGACCATAACTTTGAAAAATCACCATAAATCATACGCAACTCAAAATTATATATTATTAATGTCTATGAAAAGCTACACTTGTCTAGTTTAACATATATAGTACTCATATATTAGAGATCAAAAGATCCATACAATACTCAAATTCTTCAATAGTGGTCAGAAAGGTCTCATACATCCTTCCAACTTTGCAAAATATACATTAATATATACATACATAGCCATTTCTTGTCTCTACTTTACATAATACACCATATTGGAACTAAAGGGATATAATCACATGTAAATACAGTCCTAAAATCATACGCATAATTTTTTTCCAAATACTCCAAGCAAAAGATTAGAGAAAGCAAGTTCATTTTAATTAGCAACTTGTTTTTTCTTTCCTTCTCCTCTTGGGAAACATTGCCATCACTTGGACTTATATAGTTAGATATTTGGAAAGAGATGAGATTCAAAGAATCTTAGTAGCAACTACCATTTATGCTCACATATTGTCATACATTGCAAGAAATCATAAAAATGCATCAAGCTTTCAATCAAAGACATTTGTGCACAAATATTTCATAAAATTTTGGGTAGCATTTTCCCTTACATTTTGAACATTTCTAGGGTCAAAATACCCTTCAAAAAGCTCAACAAACAATACAATTTCATCACAAAATAACATTTCAATAATTAAACACATCAAATAAATAAAGTGGCAACAATGACAACATATAGACATATATAGGTATGTTAACTACTTTTGTACTTTCCATGAGCTTCAAACTTTGCACACCCTTTCTTTAGTCTTTAGACACTCCTTTTGATCCTATAGCATCACAAAATAATATCATTAGCCACTAATTACACAACCCATCGGCACAAAGTGGCAACTTTAACCCTAAAATTCTGTTTTGTCATTCTTTGGGAATTTCTTATGCAACATGCTTGTCTTAACTTATTTTGGACTGAAGGAATCTATTTTTGGGGTCAAAATCATGAAATTCTCTTCCTATCTTGAAACCCTATCTAACCAAAAAAATGATAACTTAATAAACTTGCAATCTAATGGCATATTCCTACACCTTGAAGTCTATACAACACTTTTCATGGTTTGTTTTCTTTATGACTTCATTTTCTCTCTCTACTCTCTCTCTAGGGAGAAAGTTTTGGAGGTGATTTAGAGAAAAGTACTCCATTAAACCCCATAATACTCAAGTATAGGCAAGATAGTAATCAAAGAAATCTACTTGAAGAGTTTGATGGCCAAACTTTGTCTTCTCTTCTTCCTTTTTCTCTCGGAATTTCACAAGCTCTTCTTCTCCTCTCTCATTGTTTGTGGCATGATGAAGGCTGAAGAAGATGACTTATGAGCTTAACCAAAGTGATTAAAGGATATAAGTCATAAAATTAACCTTAGTAAACTTTAATTTTAACTTTTGCTACTTTTTGTAATTAAAGCTTTTGTAAAAATTCCCTTGGTATCCCTTCTACATTTCAAACATGCTTATCCTCATTTTTGGTCAAAAATTGTTTTAGTAATTTTTATTAACCAAAATACCTTTTATCGATTAAATTTATCCGTACTGATTAAGTATTTTTACCGAAATAGCCGAAAATTACTTTTCATCCAAAATTATTATTTTGATGCAAAATATATTTTAGTAAGATCCAATCACTATCTTTAAATCGATACCGGCTCTTTTTACAATTTAAAGTAACTTTTATCTAGTAAAATATTAATGCCCAATAAATATTATATTGATCTTATTAAATTTCAAACAGTATTCCATTAGGTTTAACTCATTAAGAGCTTCATTTGGACTATAATTTTTCATATTTACAAAAATATTCTTGAACCTAGACAAATTTATAATTTTTGAAACTTTCAGGTTAGTAGCTGTAATTTTCCCCCAAAACTTATTCTCAATTTCTCTTACATGTTTCCTTCTTATAGGACTAAAATAAAATAAAATAAATTTTATTTTTAAGGGTAAAGTCATATTAATCCATTCTTCTCATGGACCATTTTGCAAAGAATTTTTCCTTTCTTGAGATAAAACTATAATTTTCTCTTTTTCAGTTTTAATTCGGAAAATTGTCCTTTTTACCTTCTGCTCATTTCTATGTCTCTCCATTTTCTGAGATTTTATACATCTTTTTAAATATCATCATTCTTATCATTTTACACTATTTAATATTAAGTAAAATTCAAGATATTACAACTTAAGCCATCATTGACCTAATTGAGAAAGACACCTAAAGGGGGGTGAATAGGTGCTTGTGCAATTTTAAAGTGCAAAAATAACTAAGTCCAATTTTAAATTATCTCTAAAAAGTAATTGCTAAATTAATTCACTTTAGCCAATAAACAAAGTAAAATAAGTTTTAATATTAATTAGCTTATGAAGATATATTAACTAAATCACATAATGAAATTGGTGATCATATAACAATTTAAACAAAATAAATTAAACACCTTAAACAGGGTTGATTGCAAATTTATAACAAACAGATAGCAATGAGGTATTTATACAAGTACTTTAGCAACTGTGTAACAAACAAAATATCAAAGTTGTAAAACCTAAAAGAGAATGGATCAAATGATTTTGACATAATCAAGTACAAAAAGATTGACAGAACTAGAGAATAAGCTAAAAGAGAATGGATAAGAAAAATCACACTAAACAAATTATCCTGGTTTGGTCCTCATTAACTTGCGTCCAGTCCCCTTGAATCACAAGGGATTTTCTTGACTATCATAGTAGCAAATTATAAATGGTTTAAAACTTACTTCTAACTCAACTATTCTAGTTACACTGTAACTCACTGGATTTTCAACTCACCCTACAAAAAACTCCCTTACACAAGAAGGTTTTCGCACAGTATGTAGAAAGAGAACCCTCAAATAGAAAGGAATACATAGAAGCTCAAATAATGCTCTTAATAGCAAATAGACTAGCAGCAAAGTGCAGAAGAGAAGAGTATTATAGGATTATATATTTTGATAGCTCTATCTACTACTTATCATCTTCTTCAATCCTTCTTTTATACTTGTTATTCAAAGATTTGTTGGAGAGATCAACTTACAGAAATAGTTGTTTAAGTAGAGATCATGATTAAGCTTGTAAGCATGAGAGGCTATGAATGTAGGATCTCTGAGATTTACTTATTCTCTGTGCAATGAAATCATCTTCTAGGCAATGTCTTGCTAGAGAGAGAAAATTTGTCTTTATTAAAGCTTTTGCCTTCATTTCTTTAGTGCTTTAGATAGAAAGGATATTGAAAGATAGAGACAATGTTATTTGAATGCTCCAAGGAAAAGTTTGTCTCATAGCATTTAATTCACAATGGAGAATAAGTCTATAATGCCTGCTCCCAAGAAGAAATTTGCTTCAGTGAATTTAATGCTCCTTTTTCCCAAAAGCAACTAGAGGGTAAAATTGGCCAAGTCTACTTGTCGCTACAATGAATACGTAAGTCAACAATTTGGAAAGAAATATTTTATTGCATCAGTCATATTTTTTGTCAATATTTTTTTTTTAATTTGCCTTCCATTCTTAAAGTATCATGGACCCACATATCAAAAAATTACTTTGTGCACATTATATGTTGATCATCCTACATAATGAATTGATTATTGCAACAGTAATAATTCAAATAGTATTTTTTATAATAATTATTAAAATTTAATTTTTGTTATCAAGAAAATATGTTGTGAAACCTTGAGGCTAACACTAACTATGTCAAAAGGGTTCTATTTCTCCTTTTAGCTACTCAATTTTATTGTGAAGTACCTGGAATCATTAATTGTCTGATGATTCCTTTCTTTTCACAGAGCTCTTAAATTGGTCTGACAAATATTCATGTCCATGGTTGGTTCTTAAAGCTTTAATTTTCTAATCTAATTGATTTCCTACCTCATTCATATAATGTCTAAAGCATTCTAATGCCTTTGTCTTATGTAAAATGAGGTAGACGTGACCGAACCGTGAAAATCATCAATAAAGGTGATGAAGTACCAGGCTTCGTGTCTCTCCTTCACACTCATTGGACCAAAAATATCATAATGAATCAATTGCAATGGAGTCTTTGCCCTAGTCCTTTTACCAAATGGTTTCCTAGTTGTTTTACCGGTTAGACAATGTTCGTATAAAGATATTTCCATTTTAGAAACTATACCTAGCATGCTTTCTTTAGCTAGTTTGGTCTTTCATCTTGACCAATATGTTCTAGTCTAATATTCCATACATCCATATCAATATTTAAATTTGAGGTAGAAGCAGTAAAACAATCATAATTGTAATAAAATCATCATCAACAATATATAATACAAAGAAACCATGAGATAGAAAGCCAGATCTATAAAACATAGTTCATTTATGATTGTCAACAACTAAACCATGAAAATAAATAGAAAATTCATAATGAACAAGACCATGGATTGACACAAGATTTCATCAGATATCCGATACATAAAGCATGTCATGCAGGATCAAGACCTTACCACTACACAAAGTTAGCTTGCAATTTCCAATGTCCTCGACCTCAATCCTTGCATTGTTTCCTATGAAAAGCCATTTGTTGAATTTCGGCACCCGACGAAAATCTACGAATGATCTCCAATCTTGGCTCACATAGTCTGTAGACCCTGAATCTATTATCCAAGAGAAAGGAATAATTTCTATCAAAAAAAACAATATTGGAAACATATGAATAAGAAAAAGTACAAAGTTCCAGTAATACATTATTTTGCTCAGTACAATTCCGAGCTAGATGCCCTATCTTCTGGTAAGCATAGCACTTGACCTTTGAAAGGTTAGGCTTTCTGGCTCCTCTCTTTCCCTTTCTCTTGAAATTCTTCGTGCCATTTTGAATTTTTAGGTTGCCTTTTCTTTCCTTTTTCTGGAACCTTTTGCCCTTCTTGTGCTTAAGCTTCGAATTTGAGAGACCTACACCCTTAGTCAGGTAAGCTTATCTAGAGAAACTTTGTAAGCATCTATCATTTCATCTTCAAGTTCTAGGTGTTAGGCCATATCATTAAAAGTGTTATGCTTTCATTATGGGTCAAGTTTACTTTCATGCGTTCCCAGCTAGAAGGGAGTGACCAAATCATGGCTTGCACTTGCTACTCATCTGAAAGCATGTGCCCTACTGACTTTTGCTCCCTAATCATGTTCGACATCTCTCTTAAGTGCTGCCTCATAGGAGTATTTAGCTGCAGCTTATATGTGTCAAACTTGATTATGAGCCTTCGAAGCTTGGTTGCTGAAGTGCAACTTAACTTGTCTTTAAGTGCAATTGACATAGATTGAGCAGTAGTAAACCTCTTAAACTTACATATAGGATTATTAGCCATTGCACTTAACATAGTGATATATGCAATATTGTTCTTTCTTTTTCAAGCTTCATATACCTCTCTATCCCTTCTATACTAGGCCGTGTTACACTCCCTTGGCCCTACCATCACAATGGTCGATGGGTAAATGGCATCTTATTCCTCCAATATGTAGAATATTTTATGATGCCATATATCCCAATTGTCCTTGTTCAGTTTATTGCCCTTCTTCAACTTAGCAATTATATTTTTGCCAGCCATTCTACACACACATATATATATATAGCACAGATTTATTAAATATACAATGTCATATTTATTTGCACTTATCCTTTAGTAAGTTCATAACAATTCCATTAAGTCCATGATTGGGAATCTATGTTTGTCTACTTCTATCACATGTAACCTGATTTCGTCACCTTTCCTTTCTAAAGATTTAAGCAAATAGTTTTTATATTACACATTGCTCTTAGATATTTCATATCTAGGAGCTCCCAATCAAAATAGGTACTATCACTCAGATATAGTGCTCTCATTCAGACAGAAAATTCATAAAAAAAATATATTTATTGCAGAAATAAAATTCTATAATATTCCATAACTAGTCAAAGTAACAACATAGACTAAATCAGTAAAATATGTACAATAACATTCATAAAAGAAAATAAAAAAACTAGCATTCTATTCCCCCCCTTTTTTATGGTGTTCAAAGATTCTTCTTTTTTGTCTATGAGGCAGAGGATGTGCAGAGGTTAGTTCACAATATTTTGCACCAAGATGAGATTGGAATTGTTGTTCATTGTGTTCTTTTAGGAGAGTGACAACTTCAAAGACCCATGGTTCAGAATTAGGCCTTATTGTGGATGTTATGGGTGTCCAAAAGTCATCAGGAGGAAGATGATCTAAAATAGCATTGACCCAAGTCTGTTCATAGGAGAAATAACCATCAAACATCATCTCTACCATGAAGTAATCTAGCGCACAGAAGAATGAACGTAGAGGAAGGGCATCATGAGTGAAATCATGACATAGTTTGTCGACTAAACGAATGGCATCATATGGAGAATCAATGGGTAGATAAGGATCATGTGTAGGAATGTCTTGTTGCACCCCAGGTACTGTTTCTTGAGCTTCAATTTGCTCCTCTATAGGATTTGTATCAAGGTTGTGGTAGTTTTGTTAGAGATCCCCCATCCTTTGAGTTTTCCTCTGGCTCTTGTGTTGGGTCTTGCTCTGGATCCTCTTGTGGGTCTTCCTTTCTATTCTCCTCTAGATCTTTCTCTGGATTCTCCTCTAGGTTACTGTCAGGATGTGCATTATAGTAGCCATCATTCTCAAAACTATCATAAGGATCTAGCAGATAAAGTTATAGTTCGTTGCCATTTAATTGTCAAGAGGATTGTTTTCTAAGTACTAAAGGGTTTTAGCTAATAGTGGTACAGTTGTTATAACATCATGTTCCAAAGGATCAAACTAGGACAATGGAGAATATATTGATAGCTCCTCATTAGAGTCAGATAAAGCAATAGAGGCTAATAGAGTGTTATACTCTTCTGATTTAAGTTCAAGGGACAATACAGGCTCAGATGAACTCATAGTACCTAAAAAAAAAGAAAATATACACATTTAGGGATTTTTGAAGCATTTATGGCCAAAAAATGTATCAAAACTTGTTAAAAAACAAGCAAATCATATATCAAAATGAAGCTCACGAATTAAGGGATTTTTTTGAAATAAATTGTGTCCTAAAATTTGGTCCCACGAGCTCTAATGTGCATCAAGAAGGCCAAGAGGACAAAATCTAAAAAAATGGAAAAATATATGTTATCTCACACGTTGTCGTGGAAATTGAATTAGGCTACATGCACCAGTCTTGCATGCTCCACACACTGTCCTATCTCGAGTGGAATGATCCACGTGGCCACATCAGCGTAAATATGATTTTAATATTTAAATAATAATTAATAATAAATAAATTAAATCAAATTTATTATTATTTTGATTTAAATATAAAATTTTCTTTTATATATACATATTGTTAAGTATGTTGAGCTGTGACCAATCCTGACTTTCCTCCCCAACTTAATATGAACTTTCCTGCTTTTTGTTGTTTTTGTGTGCATTAAGCTAAGTCCAAGATTGCCCATCATTCTTCTCAGCCCAGTCCGTGTCTCCTTACCCATTTTATTTTATTTTTGTTTGGACTTGGGCCTAGTTAAAAAATCAGCTCAAGGTGTCACACCTCATATTTAGACTCATTTCCCATGTATTAAACTATATTTAAGTTCATTAATACTTGATTAGAGACTTGATTACATAAAACAACTTAAACCAATTTATTTCATTTCAGGTACCATTCTCTTGGTTAACATCTTTTTACCCGGTGAACTTTGAAAATTCATAACTAAATCAAGAAAAATCATATTGACATGGTTAAAGTCTCTAAATATAGCTTAAAAGATTCTATACATGAGAAAAATGTTGAACAGGGAAATTACATGGCCAATTATTATACAATAAATTCATATTATATGCACTGTAGCAATAGTCACTTTTGGAAATTTCTGATTCTGACCATAACTTTGAAAAATTACCATAAATCATACACAACTCCAAATTGAGTGATAGTTATGTCTATGGAAAGATACACATGTCTAGTTTCCATACATGTAAAACAATCATACATGAAACCACAAAATTTCTGAGTACACGAAATTCTGAGCAGTGTCACAATGGCCATTTTCTTCCTACAACTTGTCAACATAGACCTTAATATGTACATACATGGCCATTTCTTGTCTTCACTTAAAACATTACATCATAGTAGATATAGATGAACATAATTACATTCATATAAAGTCCTAGAACCATATACATCATTTTCACAAGGTATTCCAAGCAAAGCGCCAATGCAAGCAAATTCATTTTAATTAAGAGCTTGCTTTTCCTTCCCCTTTTCTTCTTAGGCAATCTTGCCATAACTTGAACCTAAAATTTGTTAGACATTTGGAAAGAGGTGAGATTCAAAGAATCTCAGTAGTAACTACCATCATGCACACATATAATCATATATATTGCAAGTATTCATCTAAAAGCACATCAAGCATGCAATCAAATCATTTTGGCATAATCATTTTATAAAAATTTGGGTACCACTTCCCCTTGTATTTGGACATATCCAGGGTCACATTACTCTTCAAACAATCCAACCAACAATGCCAAATCATCACAAGACAACATTCCAAACATTAAACACATCATTCAAACCAAGTAACATCAATGACAATACATAAGCATAGATAGGTGAGTTAACTACCTTTGAGCTTTCCAATAGTCTCCAAACTTTGCAAACCCTTTCCTTGATCTTCTAACACTCATCTGGATCCTATAGCATCATAAAATAATGTCATTAACCACTAATTATCCAATTTCATTTACAAAGTACTCACTTGAACTAAAATTTGCACTTTGTTATCCATCATGCATTCCTTGTACAACATACTTGTTCTAACCTATTTTGGACCTAAGGAATCCAATTTTGAGGTCAAAAACTTTAAATTCCTTTCCTATATTAAACCCTAAATAGGCATAAAAATAGAGAAAATTGTAGAAAAATAATAACCCATCAATCTTTGAAACCAATACCATAATCTTGCATCTTGTGACATATACTTCACTTTTTATGGATTGGTTTCTTCATGGCACAACTTTCTCTCTCTAATCTCTCTCTAAGACAGAAATTTCATCTAGGAAATAGTGGAAAAATAGCCACTAAAATGCCTTAAAATTGCTAGAGAGCACAAGAAAATGGTTGCAAGATAATACCTTGAAGTTTTGTGACCAAACTTGTAGTTTTTTCCTTCTTCCTTTTGCTCTCTCTCTCTCACACCTTTCTAGCCTCTTTCTCCACTGAACCAGCGTGTTTGTTACGTGAGGAAGGTGAAATGTTGTGTTTTAAAATGTTAATTATGTCATATAATCATTTAATTAATTTTTATACCTACTTTTATTTACTTTTCTTTTAAAAAGCTTTTTGAAAAATTTCACATGTGTCCATAAACTGATTCAGACGTGGATCACCTTACTTTTTAGCCAAAAATTGCTTCAATAATTTTTATAGATCAAAATACCCTTTACCGATTAGATTTACCCATGTCGATTAAGTATTTTTGCCAAAATTATCATTAAATTGGTACAGGATTATTCAACCATTACTTTTAGTCCAAAATCATTATTTAGACCCAAAATATATTTTAGAAAGGTCCAATTATTGTCCTTGGATCAATATTGCCTTTTTCTGCAGTCTAAACTGACTTTTATCAGGTAAAATATTAATATTAAATTCTAATCACCAAATAAATATGATTTTGACCTTAATAAATTCCATAATATGTTTCATTGGATCTAACTCATTAAGAGCTTCATTTTGACTATAATTTTTCATATTTACAAAAATACCCTTAACCTGGACTAATTTATAATTTTTAAAACTTTAAGATCATTAGAGGTAATTTTTCCTAAAATTCATCAACTTTGCTTAATCTCACCCAAACGTCTACTGCCTTCATTTTACTTTTTCTTTTTTTTTTCTTTCCTTTTTCCTTTTCTTTTATTTTTTCTTTTTCTTTTTTTTAGGGGTAAAATCATCATTTTTTCTTTTTTCTTTCAACTCAGATAATTGACTTCTTTGCCCTATTTCATGCCAAACGATGTATATCTATTTTTGTAAATTCTTTATAAATTTTAAAATATTGAACCTTGAATATCTATAAAAAATTTTAGGATGTTACACAAGGTCCATGGTCACAAAACTTGAGGCCTGCTTTTCTTTTCTCCTTTTTTTAAGTTTAATGTGAAACGCATCCTTTCACCTAATGTGAAGGGACACATCATTTTAGTCAAAATGACATGTCATTTTGGGGTGAAGGGGAGACGACTTATTGTTTAGGTCATCTTTCTCCTTTAGTTGAGTCAACTTGATTTGATTCAGAACTTCGTCGGGTCCATTAGGCCCGGTATCTTCCTTCTTCAATTTCTATCACATCTGACCTTCAATCTAGATGATTACAATGCCATTGTGATCATCGAAGGATTCTCTACACAATTTTGGCTTTCATTTGTCCATAAACTCACATTTTTTGGGGACCAAATTTTGAGTTTTATTTACCTTCTAGTCCATTATGCGGAATGAGAACAATGTGTGTCAAAATGAGTTTGCATCTGGTATTGGACATCTTTTCCATGAATACTAGCTTATTTGGATATAGAAAAGAGGCTCTGGAGATCTTGAACAAATGAAAATCTCAAAACTATAAAATTTATTTTTTTTATTGTTCATCATATTGCATAGTGAACTTCGAAAATTCATAACTAAATCCAAAAAAATCATTTCACATGATTCAAGTCTCTAAAAATCATTCACATCCTAAATTTTATGGAAAAATATGAAACTGGAATTTCCTTTAGTCAATTGGTACAATTTATTCCTTGAAGTCAAATGTTTATTCCCTTGTTTCCAGTTTCAGTCATGTTTCTAACCCCTAATTTTAAAAATTTGTTTCTCATAATTCATGGAGCTATTTCATATTTTATTTACATTATTTAAAAGCTCCACATATCTACTTTATAATCATATTTATTTTGTATATTTATTCAGCAGTATAGATTAAAGTATCATTTTAAACCCTCAATGGTCAGAATAATCCTTTACTAGAAGAACTTTGGAAAAATATACATAACTTTACCTATATAACTCTAAATTCATTCAAAATAGTGATATATTAAAGTTAAGACATAGGTCTTTCCATGCATACAAACCACTAAATTTTTGGAACCTTACATGATTTTATCAAACCTTTCAAACTTAAGCAATGTTTATAAGAAATTACAGTTTCCAGAAATTGTCCAGTTTTGATCTTGATAATTCTTTAAACTATAACTCATTCCATACATGGTCAAATCATACAAAACCTATTTTCTCATAAAGCACAATATATCCTCTAACTCGAGGAACCATAATGTAGCTCATTCTTTCTAACATAGCATACTTAAACATCCTCATATTTTAACATATCAAAAATTCTCAGTAACGAGGGCTTACCTATCATTTCAAATTCTCAGCTTCATCTCATTACTTAACATTATTTACCATGCTTTCTATACATCGTAAAACTTCCATTTCATCATCTATACATAAATTACATAATTTATAACATGATATAAAAGCATGCTTCAACATTATCATAACATAATCATTAACTTGCATTTCATTATTTTCTTGTTTTTTTGCTTTCCTCCATTGCCATTCATATCTTTAGCATGGTTAAAATTTGGGAGAATGAGATTGGATATCTTAGTATTATACTTGCACATGCATTTACATAATCACATAATATTAAAAACACTCACAGTATTGCATAATTCATTTAAAATGCATAAGAATACCATGTTGACAAGAAAAATTTTGGCAGTATAAAGGCTTAAAAGCAGAATATTCTAGGCCTAGCCCTTATTACATAAACAGCTAGTCAGTCATAAAAACATTCTAGGCAACAACATATTCATATCATAAAATATGCATAAAACATAATTGTACAAAAACATAAAGGCAAGGCAAGTGATACAACCTTGGAGCTTTACTATTTTCTTTTTAAACTTGCCTTTCTCTTGCTTGAAACATTCCCCAGTCACTTCCTTGCCACTTCCCAAGCTTATAAACAATATTAGAACTATGTTAAGTTAACTAATTCTTTATGGCTCTTTTAAAGTTTATTCTTAAACCCTAAAACTCATATTTCTCATCTTTGGTTTTCTCTTAAAAACCTTGCTTGCTCTTTGCTAATTTGAACTCAAGGAACTCATTTCTACCATTGGATTCATGAAATTCTCACTCCTTATACATGAATCCATTTGGCCAAACATCCCTCTAATGAAAACCCAAATTGCAAACTTCATTTTTTTAATCATTTAAGCATGTAATCTAGGTACTATATGGCACCATAAACTCATTCCTATCATTGCCTTCAAAGAACAGAAATCCTAGCCCCTTGAACCAAGCCTTGGCCAAAACTTTATGGACCATAGGAGGAGGAAGAGAACTTCTTAACCTTCACCAAACTTATGCTTCATACATAGAGAGAAAACTAGAAGAGATTAAGAGGAAGAACTTACCTTGGAGCTTGCTTGTCTTGCCTCTAGCTCTTTCTTCTTCTTCTTTCTTCCTTCTCTCATTTTTTTCTTGAATTTTCAATACTCTTATGCTTGTGTTGTCCAAGAGGGAGGGATTAAATAGACTTCACAAACCCTTCTAAGCCACCCAAGTGTCCTTGCTTCTTGTGGTAGATATTGTTGCCTTCTTGAGGAAGATTTTCTAAAGCTTTCTATATTAAAATATTCACTTTCAACATGTGGAGACTTTCAGCAAATGAGAGGAGACGGAATGCCTTTAATACTGCATATTTTTTTTAGTCTAGATATATCCTGTACTAGTTTACTTTTTATCTAGACAGATAAAGTTACTTTTACAATATTTTGTTACTTTATGGATACATGATTAAACTATATTGGGTCTGCATAAAAGACAAAAAAGACACTATGGGCCATACAAAAGCAGAAAAAGTAAAAAAGAAAAGTATATAGACATCACAATTGCAATTTCTCCCCAAATTGATTCCTTTGGATTCAATACATTATTCAATTGAATTTAGCTTATCAAAAGGTCTATTTTGACATAAATTTTTAAAAAATTATGAAATGCCCCTAAGAATGGTAAAATGCAAATATGTCTTCTTTTGGGTCATTTTTTGTAATTTTCTCCAAGGACCTAATTGCAATTATTTTTTCTTCCATATACCATTTTACTAATTCGTACTTCTTATGCCCTTAGCCTAAAAATTTACCTTTTTACCCTTTTCTCATCCAGAATGTATATTTTAGGTCATTCATCATATTTTCATATTATAACATCATATTTCATACTATATATTTTCTATTCATGTTTTTCTCTAGTTTCTCTAAAGTACATCATATTTATCCTTTTAAATACATCATAATCATTCATTGGACATATCATATGCATCTTTTGCATGTTCTTTTAAATGTAGCATAATCTCCTTTTATTTAACCCTAAAAATCGGGATGTTACAGGTATCATGTCAAGTAATAACAACTACAGTGAAGGTTGCAAAACTTGAGATAAGATAGAACTTGATAGATTCTTGAATTCAAAAAAAAAAATTCCAATTCCATCATCAAATCTTCATCGATTATGGTTTCAAAAATTGGGGTTTATCACACAATGTCATGCAAAAAAATTTCCCAAAAAGGAACAAAAAACTTAAACCAAGCCTATTATATCGTTCAACACAAATATGGAAGAAACACAGTAGAGAAAGCAAATCACTTAGTCTAAAATAGGATAGCATGAAGGTATTATAAATATACAGATATATTGCAGATATAGTAACATCATAGAAATTAATGCTGAGGATCGAAGGGCTTTGATACCAATGAAGGAAAATCATAGAGATGAAAAGAATACATACTCGTTGAGAATGCTTTACCACTAAAAAAAAAAAAAAGATATGCAACAACACCACACGTGGATGAAGTAAAATCATGAAGATTTTTGTCACTAGCTCATAGTAGGAGTACACTTGTTTTACAGAGAGAGAGAGAGAGAGAGAGAGAGAGAGAGAGAGAGAGAGAGCAATAAAAAATCACTCATTAATTCTGATTGAGGCCCTTAAATTAAAATGTATGTGAGTGAGTTAGAGGGTGGTGGTTATTATCCACTATCTCATATAGTTGCTAAAATCCTTTAACTACCTTTTCATTTATTTCAAAAACATAAAATTATCTCACCATAGTTTAATAAATATTAACTTTATATAAAATTATATAAATGGGTTTCGTATTTGGGTACCCAATCTATCAAAGATGGACCCAAGTTTTATAACAATAATCTTTAACTCCATGTTAGATTTAGTAGTAGTTTTGCTAGGTTTTCAAAATAAAAAAAAGCACACACACACATGAATCACTCCAGCCAGTGTATGGATTGATGACATTCAATTCAAATGACAACACACTCCTCCGAGACATGCATTTTTGGGAAATGAAAAAGCCTTTTTTTTTTTTGCATGAATGGAGAATCCAATTAATTTGTCTCTTTTTGGTCCATAAAGCCAAATTGGGCAGTTCAAATTGCCACAAGCAGGACGGCGGAAACAACTCTGATGTTGTCTTCCAAAATCAAAATATAGAAAGCAAGCTGTAAAACATTACCAGTACAATGTTAACTACAAAAAAAAAAAAAAAAGAAGATATGCTTTTCCTCAGTTCTGCTCGCTTCTTTTCTTCCACTAGGTCCACCAAGACAACAATTTCACTTAATTCATCATTTTTACCTTCTTATTTTTTACATGTTCACTCAAGTTCTCAATTCATCAAAGGATAAACTCAAAATAAGAGAACACATCAAGATATAAAAAGAGTAATGAGGACTAAATATAATCCTAACCTTTCCTTCGGTTTGTGTATTTTCTTTTGTTTAGTTGCACTTGCAGCAGTTAGACACACCTTCATTTTAGACACACTAGTGTTGTTTCTTGAAAGAAGAAAATTGATATATTTAAGAGAGTTTGGTACAAGAGAAGACTTTTTGATAGAACTAAATTGCTGATTTGTGTGTTGCACGTAATAAATAATGATTTAATGAAGTATTATACATTGAACCACTTCTTCAAAAGTTAAATTCTACATATTCACATGAACCATTGAATGTTATATAGCCTTTAACCAATAAGAAAGTCTAAAATATATTGTCACAAATTCCTTCATGCTTGTTGCAGGCAAAGAACTGAAATGATAGCTTGCGTCAATGAATAGAAAATTAACAATTGCTCTGGGAATAGAGGACTGGGAAAAGATGAAAACTAGAACAATCGGACAACATTGCTCTTCTCCAGAATCGTTGATCAGTGCTCTTTGCAAATGAGATCGATCTATCGATCTCCAGCAAACGCTAGTATTCGAGAAGAACTCAGATCTATCAAGCAGGTGGATGATGTTGAAGAACTCAAATCTTGGTATGGTGTTCGACGGAGAAGACAATTGTTGGAGAACGTTGCTGCTCTTTGTCACGGAGGTTGGCAACGGTGATAGTGGTGCAAGGTTCATGGAGGTTAGGCTGGCGACCGGGAAGAAGAAAGGTCGGGAGAGAAGAAGGTTTATTTGGAAAATACTATGATATATACTTATTAAAATGATGTATAATTTAATCTGGTCCCTTTATGCCTGAATAAATTATGCATTGTTTTAATGTAGGGGTTTGATTTATAAACATATATTCCCTTCTATACTATATATAAGATTTTTTTACCATGATCCTAAATATAAGACTATTTACAATATACAAGGTAGTATTTATTATATATTTTTAGAAAAATACCCCTATTTAATGTATTCAAAGAAAAAGAAAAAAATTAAATAAAAATAATTTTAAAAAAATATTTAGATTTTTAAAAAAATTGAGATAGTTAATTAGTTTTAATTCTAATTCTTAATTTACGTTATTTAATTAAAATGATTTTATATTAATTATATGAAAAAATAGAAAAAGTACGTCACATTATCGATACCAAACAAATAACAAGGCTATAATATCCTTATACAGTATCACAAACGGGCTCTTAGTTGCTTTTGTTAGATGCTAGAAGACGTCGAGTGGAGCAGAGGGATAAATGAATATAAAATGATATCTTTAGTCAGGAGAAGGTTTTTTGTTTAATTTAACTAGTTTAGCTCGGCAATACAATGTTTGACACTCTTCCTTTTTTTTTTTTGTGAAAATGAAACTCTACCTTTGTCCCCCTGTCTAATCTCTCTTTTTTACCCGAAACCACTTGGCCCAAACTTCAAAAACACATGTCCAATATAAATTCCAAATGAATTAATTATTGGGGCTATTTCAGTTCACGAGCTTTTTCATTGGACTTATGGGCTTTCTACTCAATGCCTTCATTTTTTGTTTTGGAATTCATTATGATCAAAATTCGATTGGGTAAATTTGGAAACCAATTTCGTTGTTAGTGGTCAGTAATTTGAGCCATGGGTGAGCAATGCTTGGCTAGTCAATGTAGAAGATGACGTGCAGGCAGAGAAGTGTCATGTGGTAATAACGGTGCAAATTAATTACGCTCCATCCCCAAATGGACAATTCCTGATTTGAAGCTTCTGCAGATTAGGCCAAAGCCAAGTGACCCATCAGATCAAAGTCTGCGAACCTAGGCTTCCCTTTAATTGTTATGGCCATGGACGCACACGTATCAGATGGCTATGAAGACTCTTGCGGGATTTCAATTGAAATTCTCCGGAGTCAGCTTTGATTTAAGATTGGAGTAAATTTTATCATACTTGCAGTGACTAAATAATTGAAATATTGCTAATTTTTGGTTTAGCTTCTTTTTTATTTTTTAGCAAATCATCTAGTATCTGAATCCAAAAGCTCTAACTAATCCGGATTGACCCGGGTCAAGCTCCAGACGGAAGTGGATCTCCCGAGCACGTCTCTTCCATTTTCATCGTCCTAAAAATCAAACCCAAAAGCTGATAGTTAAGGGACTCAGATTCTTTTCATCTAAGTCAACGCGTGTTGGTTTTGGTCTAACTTCTTTAATTATTCCATTCGGTCAATCGCTAGACAAGATTTTTGGTTTTTGGGCCAAACATCACCAAATATATGTCAAACATATATTTTTACTATTTTTTCATTCTAATGCATCTTATGAAAAAAAATTTAATAAATGATGATGTATTCTGTTTTGAAATATGATGAGCAAGGAAAATCAAGTTACCAAAAGAAAAAAAGTTGTTGTTTGTTTTTCCACCATAGTTATTGCATCTTTCCTCCCAAAGGCACCTTATTTAGAGTCATGTATATGGTTGCAACTCGTGTGTTGGCCCTTTTAACCAGTGAAAAATATATAGATTGGGTTACAAAATATGTAGTTTGTTTAAAATGGGGCCATAATAAATCCAAATCATATAACTTGTGGTTAAACATGTAAATCTACAAGTTATATGTAGTGGTCCATTTTTTTTTCTTTACAATTTTTAATGGATATCAACTAATAAAAGAAAAATTTGAAGTAAGGTTATAATTAAAAAAATTACATTTCAAAACTAGTAAGAATATATAAAAGCTGTATAAGCAATAACACTAAAAAAAGTCAATATAATCAAAGAATAAATAAAAATTTGAAAAATCTCTATTTATAGATAATAATGACAGATTTGTTAATTTATAAAAGTTTATATTACTATATATATATATATGATTCATCATATATTTATTAATAAAGGCCTATTAAAATTTTCCTAATCCAATTTCTAAAAATTTAAATTGATTCATATTAAAAAAATTGTAAAAAAATATATTAGTGGGTTAACAAGTTAGCCCATATAACCTATCCACCCACCATTAATAGATTAGATTGGAGTTTCTCCAACTTATTAGGAAAATGGGCCAACCAAATTCAGTTTATTTTTCATAGAGCATGTTATGGGCCAACTTGTTTGGGCGGAGTTGATTTTTTTCTCCACGTCTAATCTCATTCTGTATTTGATATTTATGGAGAATCTTGTACTAGATAGCATTTATTTATTTTTTAAATAAATGTTATTTATATTTAAGCCAAACCAATTATTATTTGTAAATAATTAAAGAGTGGAAGATAGCTGGAGATTGTCAAGTTGAACACAAAAAGTAGCTTGAACTTTGCCCTGCCAATCACATTCCTTTTGATTTTTTTTCCTTCTTTTCTCGTGGGTCATACGATTTTTAATTTAATGGATGACTACACACAGGAAGTTGATATTAGCTATATTATTAACAAATAATGAATAGTATAATTTATATATATTTTATTAGATATATTGGCTGGTAGATGGCTTCTAATTTAAGCTTAATTTATTTATCTGAAAAAAAAATAGAGAGAAGTAAACGAACGATAATGGTGAGGCTATGGAAGAGCAAGGTGAGGCAATGATAGAGTTGTCGATGGTGCTTCGTCTGCTGGGGCTCTTGTTTCGTCAGTTGGTCCTTTCATCACTGCTTATTGCTTAACGCTGATCCCCACCATCCAGTAACCTTCATCACCCAAACCAACCCCAACCGTCTTTGTAGAATTAACTCTCCACTGTTTCCTACACGTCATCTCCTTCGTCTCAGATCTGTACCCCCGAAAATTTACCCGATCCGCCGTTCTCACACTCTGCAAACTTCCTATTCCTTCCTTCTTTTCTCTTTCTCTCAATTCCATGTTTTAGGATTTGTGTTGCTTTTCCGCTTTCGGTGGGTCCCAACTCTTGCGGGTTAGCTCTGAGCTAACTTTCCATTTCCATGGGATCGTTCGGGATGGGGCTTTGGGGATTCCATATCGCCTTCGCCATGTTGCTTTCGGGGAGCCTTACGTGCGCCGCCCGACCGCCTGCGCCTTCTCTCTGGAGCAGCGCTTGTCCTACCTTGTCCCTTTCCGAATCGATCTTAGGGTTTCGAGGTTGGAGCTGCTCGCCCAGCGATGCTGTTGGATCCATCAAATACGTTGGTGTCACCGAGGTGAATGCTCTTCTTTTCTTTTCACATGTTTTGTGATTTGTAATATATTCTCTGTTTTCTTTTATCGTTCTGATTTTCGATTGCCTAGCTGTTTTGACGCGGTTTGGTTGCCCTGTCGTGGACAAAACCATGCGTCTTTTGTGGATTTAACTTCTCTTTTGCTTCGGTAATGTGTAATTTTGGGATTAGAAGCGCATCTTCTATGTACTCTTGAGATGATGAATCTCAAATTCTCATCGTCAATAATTTTGGAAGGGTTGCGATAACTTAATCTAAAACCACAGTTTTCTTTTAAGAAAATAAATTGAGTCACTGAGAAAATCATACTGTGATGTTCATCTCTGAGGCTTCGTTTCTTCTATTTATTTTTGGGCTAGATGAAGGCCTTTGAACCCATATGGTTTCTTGGTTCATCTCTGAGGTTTTGTTTCGTTATTTAGTTTTTTGTTATCTGAGAAAATACATGTTGTGTTGCACGCATGCTTGTGACTATCTCGCATGCGTGTGATGTTATAAGCTATATCGGTTTTTCACATGTTCATGTGATTTCTTATGTTCAAGCCTTGCAGCTGTCCATATCACAAATGAGATGGTGGCATTCTTAGGATGTAATTTTGGCATATTGCTCTTGGGTTTTTGTTTATTAATTTTTTAACTTCCACAATGTATGGAACTTTGTGGGCCATTGATGATGATAAAAGATTGAAAGTATACTTGTGGAATTTATACATTCTAATATGCAGGGAGATGAAATTTCATTGCAAAAGGCATTAAATATAGTTCACAAGAATAATCATGATTATGTGGCTGTGCTCTTCTACGCATCTTGGTGCCCTTTCTCTAGGCTATTTAGACCAAGTTTCTCCATCCTGTCTTCCGTGTACCCCTCCATTCCGCATTTTGCAATTGAAGAATCAACCATCAGGCCTAGGTTTGCGTTATTCTGCTACTTTCATGGATTGTTCTTAGTGCATTTTTTTCTTTGCTGAAAATTACTTCAATCCATCTCTTGCAGTATACTATCAAAATATGGTGTTCATGGCTTCCCTACACTATTCATTTTAAATTCTACCATGCGCATTCATTATCATGGATCCCGGACCCTTATCTCTCTCTTAGGTTTCTACGGTGATGTTACTGGTAAGTCCACTCTTGCACTCTCATGCCTTTTGATTCAGGCTTATTTATTTTTTTAAATGTATTCCTCATATAGTCAGTTCACAGCTAGTTCTGCATGAACTCTTCTGATGTAGCTAGTTTTAATTGCTCTGTAAAGGTTTTTTTTTTTTTTTTTGGTGCTGAAACGTTGCTCTCTAAGTATTTAAAAACACTATAACGGAGCTTAATCCATAAGTAGAATTATGTCATAATCTTCCTGAAACCACACCAGAATGAATATGAAAAGGTTTCCCTTATTATATAATCTTCAAGATATACCCGGAAGAAATGGGTCAACACCAGCTTTATGCTGTGGAAATCATTTGGTGGAGTGTAATTTTCCCATAGTATGTTCATTATTTTCTTTGTAGTTTGGTTATCGGTGAATATTAAACTTGGATGTTTGATTTTGATTAACATGATTTGCCTCAGTCCTTAGTTAACCTGCATTGCATTTTGAGTAGTAGTTTAATCACAGTCAAGGCAACAGTTTGTTACTATTTTTCTTTTTTTTTTTTTTAAATAATTTTTATTTAAAAAATGCCGTAGGGGTGGAAGAATCACTTACCATCTTTTCTTGCTTCGCACTAGCTTCCTGTGAAGGTGTCATCTTGTTTAATTTTCTCATAAATGCAGGGATTAGGACTTTTTCACATGATGAACCATCTCTTGAGAAAATTGGAAGCTTGTCAGTTCAAGAGAAACATGGTAACACTGAGCCAGAAAGTTGTCCATTTTCTTGGGCAAGATCTCCAGAAAATTTGCTGCGGCAGGAGACATATTTAGCTCTGGCTACTACCTTTGTGCTTTTGAGACTACTATACTTCATTTTCCCTACACTGCTTGTATGTGTTCAATGTGCCTGGAGAAGTGTTATCCAAAGTGTTAGATTAGGGAGTTTGTTGGAACATCCTTTGGTATATCTGAAGCGTATAATGCAGTCTATAAGCTGTCTGAGAGAGCGTTGCAAGAGAAGTAATCTGCAGGAAGGAGCACTGAATGCTAAAGCTTGGGCTTCCAAATCCCTTGCCACAGTTTCAATTGGGGAGGCTAGCACCAGCCGTGGGATGCACCAGTAAGCAGGCTGCTCTGATGTCCAGTTTTCCTTGATGAGAATGTACCCTTTGGAAGGCTTGGCTGCAAGATATAGTGAGGAACTTATGTTAGGATTATCTCCAGACTCCTTCATGGGTGTTACGTGGCCTGATGATCTTAAGAAGGTCATCAGGTCCCTGAATGAAGTAATTAAATCCTTCTTCGTTTGGCCATATGATTTAGAATACTTATTCATTCGGCATGATTGAAATTCGGGACTTCGATGTGAATAGTTTTTATAATTAGCAAACTCAAGCTGAAGTCTTTACTAGTTGGCCAAAAAAAGAAAAAAGCTGTAGTCTTTAATTCTTTGCCTTGTAGGCTTGCATGAAGGTCCATTGTTGACCATCACCTCATAAATAAATTCTTAAGAATGAAGTGATTGTAAATGCTGCTTAGCTCTGTTGAGTATTATTTGGCATCATGTTGATAGACTATATGCATCATGCATGATTATGCTGACATGGATAAGATGGAGGTGCGAGACACAAGTTGGTCAATCTAAATATCTAAAATACCTCTCATCTTAAACGAGGATAGAAGTCGTGTTTTCCTTAAATGGCTTAGGCTCTGTTTGGTTGTGCGTTGGAAACCACGTTTTGGGCTAGAACCAAGTTGAAGATATTTTGGAATGTGTTTGGATTTTTTTTCTCAATGCGGAAGAAGCTCATTTTATGAACAAAACTGGGTTCTAGCAGAAGGAGGCCTGAGGCTGCTGCTTCGTTGGGAAACGAGTTATCAGTATGAGAAAATTACATATATTGATATCCCTTTGAAAAGAAGTGAGTTAAAAATGAATCAATAAAAATGAAAAAAAATAGTGAATCTTGGAAAATTAAATTCTCATAAAATTTTTTCTATCTAATAACTAAAATATCTCATTAAAATTTTAATCTTTATGGACCATGATTTGTAAGAAAATTCTATATCAGATAGACTATATTTCTAATTAAATAAATGCAGATTAAATTTTAGTCCAAGGAAATTAAATTAATCATGAGATAGAGTTTAAGCTCAATTTAGAGAAAAATTATGAGTCAAAGTGATAAAAAAATAAAAAAAATAAAATACTAAAAAATAATTTTAGACTTTTATTTAAAAAAAAACATATATACACACATATATATTTATTAAATAGGTATTAAAAAATAAAATTTATCTATTAAAAATTGAGAAAAAAATTATACAAGCAAAACTACTTTTATGTAAAATCATCCAAATATAATCGCTTTTATCAAAATCAATTTTTAAATAAATCATCCAAACAAAAACACGTTTGTCCAAAACCAATTTTTTTTATAACCATGTTTCAAAACCAATTCTCCCAAAACTCATTTTCACTTAATTGAAAACCAAACGGACCCTTAATGCCACAACAGAAGCGCTTTATTCGGATATTGCATTTAGAGGTATATATGCTGCTGATGATTTAGGGCCTGTTTGGTTTTTTGTAAAATAATTATGATAAAAATTGGTTTTGAACTAACGTGTTTATATTTGGATGATTTATTTGAAAATTGATTTTGACAAAAGTTATAATTTTCCTCTAAATTGAGTTTAAATTCTATCCCTTGATTAATTTAATTTACTTGAACTAAAATTTAATTTATATTTATTTAATTAAGAACATAATATATCTGATATAGTATTTTCTTACATATCTATAAAAATTAAAATTTTGAAGGGAAATTTTGGTCAATAAATAGGATAAATTTTATGAAAATTTTATTTTTCTATTTTTTCTCATTTTTATTGGTTTATTTTTATCTGACTTTAAAATAAATGTAGATAAAAATAAAGAAACAAAACGGAAAAGCAGCTATTGGAACTATTTCTTCGAAAACCACGTTCTGCATGTGAAATTATTTTCAGACGAGAAAGCAAAAAACTATCAAACACACCTAAAACTACATCAAACTTGGTTTTAGCCCCAAACCAAGTTTGGGTAGTGATCTCAAACATACCATTATTAGTTATGTCCACCCTCGTGCTGGTCATTTTTTTTCTCTTGTGCTGGTTGAGTGAGTCCGTCTCTCTTAATTGGGCGCCCTGAGTTTTGAAAAGCGTATATGACTTAACAAATTTGTCCTAATCGTGAAATAACAAAATTTCTCATTTGAGACTGGTCTAAATGAATCAAATTTTCTAACTTCAATGAAGAAGGGTGTTAAGACTCCAGTGAGAATAGAAATTTATATAGTTTGATGAGATTCAGGCAGGCAATTCTCCTTCAAGATTTTAGTTTGAGAGAGACCTTCTATAGCGTTTGCTGTCATGTCCCGAATTGCTTTTCAAAGCAGAGCCGGGGCATTCGCTCCAAAGTAGTCTTATTTCTGCTTTTGCTTGATGGCATATATATAGAAAGATAAATAGTAATTAGTCAGCAAACGCCAATGTAGGCCAGGAGAGGTGATGAAGGCTGACAAATGGTGCCAAGGGAATTGAAACTCCATAGACTCTGTAATTTTTGGGGTATCCGACACATATGATGAATGCATAGCTCTGTCCCTCGGTCAGAATTTTTAGTCTTCAGCAGAACTCAGAATAACCTGCACTTGGCAACACACAGAATATCCATGAAGAAACTGTATGAAGTTCATGATTAACTGTATATATTTCGAGGCAGTATCGAGAGCACGGAATCATATATAAATAGGAAGCAAAGGTAGACGAAATGGCAAAAGAAGAGGAATATAGAAATCCATAAATTCTATATGCATTGTGCAGGAGTTGGAGGACGGAAGAATCAGTCCAAACAATTTTGACAATAGGACAATTGCTTATCTTTTGAAAAAAAATTTTTTCAAAAGGGATGCAATTTTTTTTTGGGGGTTAAAAAGTAAGTTTCAAGTATCAGACATTATGGGTTATGCATGATTAATAGAAATTTATAGAATATCAATAATTAAAAAAATGGCAAGTTGTAGGTCAAGTGAAATCATATCCAAATTGAGGGAATAATAGCAATTTATATTAACGATTAATATCCAAACTGAGTCTAAGACAGACAGTATGGATTATGCATTTAATAGAAGCTACTTATAGAATATCAACAATTTAAAAAACATGGCACTATGTAGTAGGTCAAGCGAATCATATCCAAATTGAGGGAATCTGATGTTGGTGTGGGATGAGAATTTGTCTTGTGGAATGCATTCGCATAACAATTGAATACTATGTGAGTGGAGGGAAGTAGGATGAAATCCCAGCAAGTTATGATATTAGCTGTGTGAGTCGGTGGAACGAGAGTGTGAATTTACAGTTGTCTAACAAAAAAAAAAACATAAGAATCAACATTTTGTCAGAGATGCGTTAGCAGTCATCCTTGTCAACATGGGCCGACATGTGACCCTCTCTCGCATAATATCTAATCATACGGTCGGTTCCTCTCTTGAACTGTCACACGGACGGCTAAAATTCACCTATCCTATTCCTAAGCTACCGATCGGTCCGAATGCACCGGAGCATTGTTCGAGTGAGTCAGTTATTATGTAGAGCAAAAAAATAAAAAATAAAACTCTGAGAGCCACAACTAGAGACTGAGAAACCATGGAGAAGGAGAGGGAGCGGCAATTATATTTAGCAAGGCTCGCTGAACAAGCGGAGAGATATGCCAGTAATTCTTTCTTTATTTTAACTTCTGTTGGTTCACAAGAGGCTTGCTAATTTTTCTAATCCGTGTCTGCTTCTTTTATTCAATTCACAATCATGTAAGGGCTTTGGTACTTTATTGATTCTTGAAATGTTGGATTGATAGTTGCGTCTTGCGGGTCGCTTGATTTTATTTTGGTTGAAGCATTTACTGACTTGTTTTCTGTGGTTCAATTTACACTGTTGAAGTCCCGGGGTTAGGAACTTGTTCTCTATTGCAATTTCCATTCTGGTTGCTACTAGCCTCCTATCAGAAAGAGGAGAAAGAAATTAATACATTCATGGATTATACTTCCTTCTGTTGGTTGTGCTGCAACACGATGAAAAAGTTGTACCCAAAAAGAAAATAAAAAAAAAAGGAACAGAGAAAAAAAAAAGAGGAAGAAATGTTCTTTTACAGTGATGAATCCGTTTATGCATGTATTGTAAGTATATCCTGTAACCAAAATTCATTTATATGTTTAAAAAGAGTACACGGATAAAATGACAATTAACTGTCAGGCAAATTTAATTTTAAAATTTGCTAGACTTTGAAAATTTGAGTTGCATCATTTATCATTTAATAAACACTATTTCCTTCTCATTACTAACACACACACACACAAACACATTTTTTTTAAATTGCTTCCTTCCATCTTGTTTGGTTATGTATCTTTCCTGGGTTTTCTTGTTGCAGATATGATTGAAGCTATGAAGGGCGTTACTAAATTAGGTGTGGAACTGATAGTGGAGGAGAGGAACCTTGTCTCTGTTGGGTATAAAAATGTAATTGGAGCAAGAAGGGCATCATGGAGGATACTATCTTCCATCGAGCAAAAGGAGGAGGGCAAGGGTCATGAGTTGAATGTGAAGAGGATAAAAGACTACAGGCTGAGCGTTGAAGATTAGCTCTCAAATATCTACTATGACATATTATTAGTCATAGACAAGGACCTTCTTCCAGCTTCCTCAACTGGGGAATCAACTGTTTTCTACTATAAGATATGAGTGATGCTGAAAGGATAATTAAATAATTAAGATTTTAAATAATTATTAAATTATTTAGATTTAATTTATTTTGAATTTATTTTATTTTTTAGGATCTGATTATTTTGTTTAAATTTATCTTTATCTTATATGTTAAGATATAATTTGTTTTTTTTATTTATTTTTTGTTTATATTTAAATTATTTCATCCTTTTAGAATCCTATTAGATTAGGATTTAAAACTCTATAAATAAGCCCTAGAATCCCTCATTGTAGATCATATTTTTTCTTATTGATTGAATATTATTGAGATTTGTTCAATAAATTTCCTTTTCTTTTAAATTTTCTACTCTTCTCATCTATCTTCTTTCCTTCTCTTACCCTATTATACATCAATTTGGTATCAGAGCAAGTTCCTCATGCTCCTTTCCACACTTCCCTTGCTAGAAAACTCACTAGAAAACTTGTTGGAACCCTAACCCCTTCGCTGCCAGAGCTAGAAACCCTAGTTGCCGACATCCGATCAACAAACCGCCACCACCACTCAACTCGCCAGAGGGAATCTAGCCTGTCCACCGACGCCATCGCCGATGGCCCTGCCACACGCCCTCATGCCCCTGCAACTCTCCCTATGTGTGGGCTTCACGCATCCCCATGCCTCCCACTTGTTGTTCATGCAGTTGCTCCAGATTCACTTTTTCTACAATTTTTTAGGAGTTTCGTGAAGTTGTTTCCCTCCTAGCTTATCTAGCTGCAAAAAAAATCATCATCTAGAAGTTTATTTGCGGTTAAAATTCTATTCTTGAGCTGTTAAAGTTATGAAATTTGCTTGCAAACGTAAGTCTACCATGATCAAAAGCTTCTAAGTAATCGAAATCAACTAGAAGAAGTCGAAAGATAGTAGCACAGAGCATGCTGATCAAGCAATTAAGACAATGAATCAGAATATGGACTAAAGGTTTGAGGAAACAAACCGTGGTATTGAAGAATTGAAGATGTATAAAGACCTTATACAGACAATTAAAGGTAAATACAATCAGTATACTACAGAAGCTACAGTTGAAGGTTCAAAAGTTCGTGTAGAAATCAACTTAGGGAGTAGATGTACTCCTTCCCTTTGTAATGTAAGGACTCCACCTATTAGGAATCATCAGTTTGCAAATAGCAATGGAAACAAGAATTTTGGGGATCCTCCTTTCATAACTTTTGACTCCCAACATGACTATAGAGAAGATCACCAGGTTGATCATGAGCCAAAAGATTATTATAATAGAAGATATGAATCACTTTTTAGAAATCATAAGGAAGGTCATAGATAAACTCAGCTAGATGACATTTCTAAGAAGATCAAAGTTGAAGCCCCTGAGTTTGATGGCCAATTAGATTCAAGTGCCTTTTTGGATTGGTTAGCTAGCATATAGAAGATTACTTTGAATGGTATGAGATGAACGATGTGCATTGTGTTCATTTCACTAAGATGAAGCTTGTCAGATCTGCCAAGAAGTATTAGTAGAATGAGTAGCAGAAGCTAGAGTGTCTAGGACAGCTCCCGATTAATACTCGGGCAAAAATGAAGATGAAGTTGAAAGAGAAATATGTCTACCCATTACAAGAGTCAGTTATTCAATCAATGGCTGAACTTGAGACAGACTACCATGGTATCTGATTAGATGGCTCGTTTTGACGAACTCATGATTCGGTGTGAGGTTAAGGAAGACCCTTGGATGACAATTCAAAAGTTTGTTAATGGTCTTCAAGCTGATATGCAGCAAGAACTTAAACTGAATCCTCCTGAATCTCTTGGAGAAGCACATCATAAGGCTTTGGAGGTAGAGTCTTTGTTAAAAGGCTTGTCTAGTAGGCATACAAATTTCAAGGCACAGATTTTTGCTGGACTCATAATTTTACATAATCCAACCACTTTACTGGAGTGCCTCCTTTTAAGACTAGTTTTTCATTTCACTCTGGTCAAATAACTGGTCCTAATGGAAGTACTTCTGAGAATACTAAGTCGACAAGATCCAACTTCCGCCCTAGTGGTTCTACCATTGAGTGTTTCGATGTCATTTTAAAGATCATATCGCATCAAGATGTCCGCAACGTGCTCTACTTCTTGAATCCCTGGCTGAGCATAAGGAGGAAGTGGTAGATGCTGATGTCGTGATTGACCCCGTTGAGTGTCCTTCAAACGTGGACGAGGAGATTATTGTGAATGATTATAAGATAGGACATATGGGTGTGATGAAGTGCATGCTATCTGTCTCCTCGCCTGATGACTCTTAGAAGAGAAAAAGTACCTTTCAAACCTTTATGAAATGTGAGGGTAAATCATGCAAATTAGTTATTGATGGAGGAAGCGTTAGGAATGCAATCTCCAGCTAGGGAGTTGCTAGGCTTGATCTTAAACCAGAGCCTTATCTTAAGCCTTTTCAAATAACATAGGTTGATGAAAAGACTTGTTTAACCATTACGTATCGATGCCGCGTTTGCCTTCAACTGGGAGAGTATCATGAAGATGTCCTTCCTATGGATGTTGCTCACATTTTGTTGGGAAGACCATGGTTCTATGATAATGATGTTACAAGCCAAGGTCAGGAGAACACTCATTCATTTTAGTATAAGGGGAAGACTATCTTGTTGCGTCCTATTAAGCCTGAGATTGAGAATAAATGTTCAAATAAACAAGGGGAGTCGAGGCCAAAGAATCAAAGCCTTTATCTTTTGACCAAGAAGCAGTTCATGAAAGGAAGCAAGGAGATGAAGTATCAGCTTAACTCTCTAGATGAGAGTTATTTCAAGTGGGGGGAGAATGATGCTGAAAGGATAATTAAATAATTAGGATTTTAAATAATTATTAGATTATTTAGAGTTAATTTATTTTATTTTTTAGAATTTGGTTATTTGGTTTAGATTTATCTTTATATTATATTTTAAGATATAATTTAGTTTATTATTTATCTTTTGTTTAGATTTAAATTATTTTATCCTTTTAGGATCCTAATTAGATTAGGATTTGAAACTCTAAATAAGCCCTAAGACCCCTCATTATAGATCATATTTTTTCCTATTGATTGAATAATATTTAGATTTGTCCAGTGAATTTCCTCTCTTTTTAAATTTTCTACTCTTCTCATTTATCTTCTTCCCTTCCCTTACCCTATCCTACATCAGTGAGACTTGAATAATTTCTATTCTTCCAGTAGATTTAGATGTTTTGGTATCTTGTAACACACAATTTTCTATTAATTGAGTGGGATTCAAGATATCGCTTCAGAAGTCTCAGAATACAAGCAAGTAATTTCGCTTTACATTTTTTTAAAATATAATGTCAGTGCCTATAGTTTAAACCATTTGGTGTTTTCATAAGTATCAGGAAGGTCCGAGTCTATTGATTATATACCTGTTTTTTCAGAGGTTGGTATATTCAGCTACAGTTGAACTAAAGTCTAAATTTTTGGGCAGATATGGTTACATGTGCATGAAGCTTTTGGTGACAGTTATGTGTGTTGACTCTGTGGGACTTACATTAGTCTTGGTTGTCTTAAAGGATCTAGTCGATTTGCTTGTTTCTGCATCAGTTTTTATATGTATTTGTTTTTCCTTGGATCACGAGCCTTGTTTCTTCTCTACATAGGAAAGGAGACTACTGCCGTTATTTAGCTGAGTTTAAATCAGGTGATCATCGTAAAGAAGCTGCAGATGAATCACTCAGGGCCTATGAGGTGAGTTTAGTTTGTCTTCTGTGTTGATTTCATGATTCCTCTCATTTTTGAACTTACTAGAAACTGATAGCTAAATGCAGGCTGCCAGTAGTACTGCTGCCTCTGATCTGCCCCCAACTCATCCAATCAGACTTGGCCTGGCATTGAACTTTTCTGTTTTCTACTACGAGATATTAAACTCCCCTGGGAGGTTTTCATCTCTTTTCTTCCTTATTCCGTTTCTTTAACTGTTCTATGTATAGTCATAGACTTTGTTTTCAGGGGTCAATGTTGCGTTTTTTATCATTTTTAGAGTGGTTTAGGTTGTGTGAGTTTGTGTTTGTATTAGGGTGGTCTTACACACGCGTATACTTAAATTTACATTCTTGCTCAATTGTTTCTTTTGGATTCTGTAAATTCCCACCTTCCTGTTTTACATGTACTGTTTATATATGCAGGGCCTGCCATCTGGCTAAGCAAGCATTTGATGAGGCCATTGCTGAACTTGATAATCTCAATGAAGAATCCTACAAGGATAGTACCCTAATTATGCAGCTTTTGAGGGACAATCTGACCTTATGGACCTCAGACCTGACTGAGGAGGGAGGTATGTTTGTGAAATTCCTCTTTCCTGATATTAAAGGGCTTCTTTGATGAACATTCCTTTAGCTTTCAATTTTGATGGTTTTTTTTTTTTGGATCTAAAGAACCTCCAAAATTAGAGTCTTATATAATCTAGTTTGTCACTTATGACTCCTTGTAGCTTTCCTCCTAACTTTTCTTAATAATCTTTACTAATGCTTGTAGGTTGATATATGATGTGTATTTAAGCTATAGTATTGCGTCTTTTTTAATTTGTTATCATTATGTAGTTCATTTGACAATTGAAACAACCTGGTGCTTACTTTCAGCCTCAATTTTTGAAGCACAAGGATGATGCACGTGGTTCATTGTTGCTATTTTTTTCAAAACACTTTTCTCACATTGGCTATGTGGACTGATCTATTAGGAAATAATGCTTTCATAGTTTGGGGCATCAAGCTTATAATTTGAGGTTATCATAACATGTAGCTGTTCTAGGATCATATGATTAACATTGTTGCTTTCTGGGTTGGAATGTGTCTCTGATGCATGCTAAACATGTCATATAGTTAGCAACAACATATCTCCCTGATGCCATATGTGCTTTCAAAATTTTTAAAACGGATTCTGAAGTTCTCAAGTTGCTCCCAATGTTAATTTAGAGTAGAAACAGTTTGGTACCATGTTCTAAGTCACCTCTATTTTCTGAATCCATCCCGGACTTTATATTTAGTTTGATTCAAGTGTAATGAATATAATTTCCGTGTCTATGAAATATTCTTGTTGTTGTTGTTGTTGTGGTATCTAGTCATGTATGCTGAAACAGATTCCACCCGTGCGCCCTTTTCTTTTATCTCTATTATAATCACAAATGAGCGGCTAATAGAGCGACACTGCTGCCACCAATTAGAAATGATTTCTTGCATTTAAGATTGTTACTTTCAATTTAGGAATCCTTTTTCCAATTTTTTTTTTAAATGTGCTCTCTAATTCTTTCAATTACCTTGTTTTAAACTGGCAGCTGAGCCGTCGAAAGTTGGTGGATATCGAGAAGAGGAAAGATAAAACTTGCGCAAGTTTTTGTATCACTATTTCCTTTGTAGTTGTTACCATGCTACTTACTGAAGTTCAATCAGATTTGTATAAGATACTTTCTGTATGGATCAATTCCTGATGTGAATTCATTTGGTGGGGCAGTTGGATATTAAACAGTATGTTCTTAGGAGCAGAAAAGACGGCTATTTGGCTTATATGTATGGTTTTATTTTTCACAAATAGAAAACATGTGCAGTATGATTTACTCAAATTTGAAGAAAACGGTCATGGTTTTGCTATTTTTTTTAATATAACTAGATATTATTGAGTTTGATTCAAATGGTGTCAAATTCTAATAGAATAACTCTTCTAATAATACATAATTGTGGGCTTGTCGTCAAATATCGTCTTAGCAATTAAATTACCGAAGATCGTTAAAGAAAGCAGAAAATAAGAAGGGTCCAGAACACCCAAGTAGGGATCACAGTCTGCTTGATCCAAGCCTTGTTACCTGCTGGCGAAAAGAAGAAAGCCTTGTTGCCTGCATTATATTGTATATTCATTCACCCAGTACCATATAGCCCTTATTATGTCAAGCAATTTTGCTCCAAATGAAAATTGACGGAAAGAAATCGATAAACATATACAATATATGTGCGCGCGTGTATGAGCGTGTTCTGATTTTTCTTTTTGAAACTCTCCGCTCCGCACAACGAATACAAAATGAAACCAGTGAATTCCTGTACAGTTTCTTGCTTTAATGAGTATCTGAATTGGAACTAGAGAGGGGATTTACCAGCAGAAAAAAGCTGAACATTTCCATCTCTAGGATCTTTTTGGGTTTAAACTCGTGATAAATTGCTGTTACTTGGTAGATGAGGCATCTGCAAATGCAGGAGGGTTCAAATCGATGAGGAAAGACTTCAAGGCGTTGTAGAACTCCTTCACCTTCTCCACATTGACGGCGTGTCCTGCATTCTTAATGACCACTAGTTGAGCGTTGTCCCCCAAATGCCTGTGTTCAAACCCTAATAATGAGTTCCAGATTCACGAGTGAGAAGAAAAATGTCACCAAATAAGTAAGTCGGGTAAGAGTGTTATTAACTTTTTCAATCTGTGAGCCAATTCTAATGGGAATACTTGATCACGTTCTCCCCAGACAAGCAATGTAGGCTGCTTCACAAGAACAGAAACAAAATTAAAAGCTTTTTACCATGTACAGACATACTGTCCTATGAAAATGTAAAAGGGAAACGGAAATAACGAACCTGAGAAATCCTAGGGAGATCTGAAAGTTTTCGGCCCTTCGCGATTGCTCGGATCAATTCCCTCCTCTCTTCCACATAATCCCTGCACATTGCCTACCCAAATCCACCATTCGTAGCTTTTTTTATAATTCACGTTTGACCACAAACAATCCAACAAAAATTTTTAAAATTTTCCCACACAACTTTTTTGGTAGCACTTCACATAGATAGTGGTTTTCTCCTTCTATTTTTTTTAGATGTGTAGTGGTTTAATAAATGAAGAAGGAACAAGAGAGAAGAGGCTCCTCACATCAATGAAATCAGTAAAGAGGCAAGAAGGCAACCAAGCCAGCAGAGAGGGTCTGGAAACCGTGAAGCCAAGAAGCTCTTTAAGCCTCTCCGGCGTCTGCGGCACCAAAATATCGACAGCTTCTTCTAAGTCCACCGGAAAAAGCCCTACCTTCAGGTCCTTTTCTTCCATGCTCACCCCGGCGCAGCACAGCACCACCCTCTCTACTATCTCCTTATACTGAACCGCCATGCTGTACCCGACGAACCCGCCGTAGCTCAGCCCCACCAGGCTCAGTCTCCGTACGGAGTTAGCCTCCATGACCCGCATCAGGCACTGAGCTTGGAACGAGTCACTCCGCTCGGGGCGGGTCGTGAAGGATCCACCGAAGAAAAGAAGGTCCGGTACGTAAACGTTGAAGAAGGGGGTCAGATGGCGGATGATGTCGCCCCATTGCCACAATGCGTTGGCTCCCATCCCGTGGATTAGGAGCAGATTCGGTTTAGACTCTGTTGGGGTCTTGGGTACCCAGCAATGCATGATGGTGCCGTCTTTCAGGTCAGTGGTGGATGATCGGAGCCCCGACCTAGCGAAGGTGGAGCTATAACACCAGTTTTTGGACTCTGTCAAGCTGAAGCACTTGGTCATTCTTCAACAAGGGTTTAGAAAATAAAGATTGCAGAGGAGGCGATCAAAGTCGAAGCAGAAATTAACAAGGCATATGTCACTTGTGATTCAATTCGGATTTGAGACAGAATCGCAGATGCGATATCCGAGAGTATGATTTTAACTTTTAAGCTTGAAGTAGAAGCTACAGTGCTCCCATTGCATCTCGCGGCACACGATGTGGTCGAGGACTTTAATAATAATATAATTGAAATGTTTATTATGAGTTAGTAAATCATTGACAAAGGTAATCATTATGCAAGGGATGTAAAGAAGCCACATGAATCGCACGTTGTTCATTCGTTTTTGCCCTCTCCCATCTCTTGCTCTTATCTTTTGTAGTTAATGATGATATAAGTTGGTGTGGGGGCACATCTGGAGGACGGGTGGCAGTTTTATCCTGTTAGATGCGCTAACATCCACCATAATTTTCCACGTTCTAATGTCATGACTTGATTTCTCATAATCGGATGGGACTGGATCCACCGATTCAATTGGAAATTAGTGTTTAATCCTCTGATTAAGAAAAAAGACTGAAATAACTCATAACTAATGAGAAAATGTCAAAAATCGGTGAAACAAGCCATAAATCATAGAATCACTCTCAAATTGATTAAAACCAATCCCATATTTTTTTTAAAAAAATATTTTTATAATTTTTTAAATAAAATGACATTATTTTGAGTATAAAATTTTTTTTCTTTATGTATAATATTATATAAGTATTATAATAATATATAATTATTAAAAATTATATATTTACTTAATAAATAATACAATAATAAATTATTAATTTATTATTTTGAACTAATAAATAATATTTAATATTATTTCATAAATAATACAATATCTAATATTAATTTATTTATATTTAAATATTAAGTTATGAAATTTATTAATAATTTGTTTGTAATAAATAATAAATTAATAATTTAATGTTATTTAATAAACTTTAATTAAGTCATAAAATTGATTTAAAATTATGTTATTTATTTTAAATGTATTCTTTTAATTACTATTAATTAACTCATGATTAAATTATTACTTCCTCTATTCAGAATTAGAATTAAAACTAATTAACTATCTCGATTTCTTTAAAAATTCTAACATTTTTTAAAACTACCTTTATTTAATCTCTCTTTCTTTCTCTTTGAATATATTAAATAGGAATATTTTACTAAAAATATATAATAAATACTACCTCATATATTATAAATAATTTTATATTTAAAATTAAAATAAAAAATCTTATATATAGTATCCGATGGAGTAAATCTTACACAATCATCTTATTTGATTTATGGTCTGTTTGGTTCAAAGGAGGGAAAGGGAAGGAAGAGATTTTAATGGAGAGAAAGGAAGGGGAGAAAAAAGAAGGGATTTTAATTTTACCTCGTTTGGAAGGAAAAAGAGAAATTTTAGTGGAAGGATTTTAATTTTACCTCATTTGGGTTAGGAGGGGAAAGAAGAAAAAATAATTATAATTTGACTATTATACCCTTAATTTATTTAAGTTAATATAAGAACAAGACTGACCAGTATATTGTGTGGCCGAATAATAAAAAAATAAAGGATATTTTAGACACAATAATATATTTTCCCCTCAAATTAGGACATAATAACATATTTTCCCCTCAAATTACCCCAATTTAAGGAAAAAATATAATAAGGGGAGGGAGAGAAAAATTTTAATAACATTAAGATTCCCTTCCTTTTCCTCCCCCCCCCCCCCCCCCCCCCCCCCCCACCACACACACACACACACAAAAAAATCCCCTCCAAAAACCAAACCATTAATGTAAATGCAATTCATAACATGGACAACAGACATTGAAGGGCGCGTGAAGGTCTCGACTAAAGAAGGTACTTAGGGGCCTTTTGGGCGTCAGGAAAATTATGTGTTTCCAACAAAATTGTCATTACCCGCCGCCATTCTCTATAAAAATTGAATTCTTTCTAGACCACCCTAGTTACTATGCTACCAATTGACTCTTTGGCTTTTTGATTAAAATACATCAAATTAAAAAAATAAATATTAATATATATTATTTTTAAAAATATTTTTTTAAATACTATAAATTTAGGATCTAATAATAAATCGTAATGTGTCAATTCGATTTATAAATCAGACTGACACATCACACTTTATTATTTAATTGGATATCAATAAAGTCGATCTGATACAGTCTAACTTCACTGATAAACTTTTTTTTTTTTTTTAAAGTAAGGCTGCCCGTTTTGCTGGGCAGCCTTACTTTGCGTCTGACGCAAATTCTTTTATTTTTTTTTTAAATTATTTTTTTATTTATATTAATAATTATAATAATAAATATTTAATAATTATTAATATAATTATAATTATAAAATAAGTATTAATGAATAATTATTAAATAATTATTATGAAAAATAATAATAATTATTAAATAATATTATTATATTAATAAGTGAGTATTATAATAATTAAAAACATACAAATGATAAAAATATTAATTTTTAAACAATATCCACATGGTGGTTATTTATTTAGGGAAGACTAAGTAAGTAATGTGGTGGTTATTTATCAACTCAACCACCAGTTGCGACTGAAGAAGAAGAGAAACAAAATCACAATGTGGTGAGAGATGAAGAGGAACAAAATCCCCAAATCGTTTCTTTTTCAAATATTTTTACCCAATACTATTATGTGACACCATCATTCGTATCCCAATTAAGCTCGCACAATTTAGACCAACTGAGACCATTCATATCGGTATTGGAAAATTCATCACTTTTTGAGCCTGAATATAATAATTACTCATTTGAAATAAGTGGCCCATCAAATGAAGTCATACAGCAGTCGATTCCTCATATTGAATCTCTCGTATTTGATCTAAATACTCCACAAACTACAATTGCTAACGAGTCACCTAAATCTCAACATGAAGAACTCATAAGATATAAGCGATTACAACGTGTTAGAAGAGACTAAAATGTGGTATGATAAGTCATTATGTATAAGATAAATCATCTTTTTTTTATAAAAAAAATATTTTTATCTTTAATTGATATAAAAATTTAACTTTATTAATTAAACTTCAATAATTACTAATTAATTTATTAAAATAGTTTGTTTAAAAATTAATTTTTTTATCATTTGTATGTTTTTAATTATTATAATACTCACTTATTAATATAATAATATTATTTAACAATTATTATTATTATTTATAATAATTATTTAATAATTATTCATTAATACTTATTTTATTATTATAATTATTAATATAAATAAAAAATAGATAATTTACAAAAAAAATTGCGTCAATCATTAATAACTGACGCATGTAAGGCTGCCCAGCAAAATGGGCAGCCTTACTTTAAAAGACAAAAAAAATTGTCAGTGAAGTCAGACTGTGTCAATCTGATTTCACTGATACCCAATTAAAAAATAAAGTGAGATGTGTCACTCTAATTTATTTTACGTTTTATTATTTAATTTTAAATTTATAGTATTTAGGTAAATATTTTTAAAAATAATATATATTGATATTTTTTTTAATTTAATGCTTTTTAATAAAAAAGCCTGACTCTTCTTATCTTGTCTGATGGAGAACTATTCTTACTTTCTTAGTTATCTCACGCGATGATAAGAGAAGATAATAAGGCAACACGCTTGAATTACGAACGTTGATACTTTAATATCAGTCACATTTTAATTCTAAATATAAGTAATTTTCAAAATAACTTGCTGTACTAATTATTATTATTATTTTTGTCCATAATATGCAATTGAGAAGTGATAATTTCATTCCATTTTAAATATAAGATATTTTTAATTGTCTTATATATCTTAAAAAAATAAGTTAAATTATTAAATTTATTAAGAAATTTTAATATTTTCTACTATTTATTTTTATTAATTATATTTATTTCTCATATTAGCTCTATTATCTATTACAAGTCACTCCTAATCGTTTTATATATACAAAAAAAAAAGTTAAAAATAATTAAGATTTATAAATTTTATAAAATTTATCATAACTTTTCAATATTAGACATATTAAATTATAATTTATTTTAATTATATTTTTCTCTGTCATAACTATTTAATAAATGGAAAAAATAAAAATAAATATTTAATATGCTAACTCATATTTTACATATTTCAATCGTTCTATAATATTACTTATAATTAAGAACATAGTAAGCATTTCCCATCATATTTATTCCTCACATATTATTTATAAATTGGAAGTATAAATGAAAAGTAATTAATCAACTGGACGATTTCTCAACTTTTAAAAGATGTCTTATATTTATGATTCCACTTAGTAATTAATAAGAAAAATAGTAAAATGCATTAGAATTCTTCTAATAAATTTAATGACGTAACCAATTTTTTGTTAGAAACAATGATCTTTTTTTTTGAATATACTATGTGAGCCACTATATCATGAAAGAAGCTGAACCTATAGAAGCAGCCCTCTCTCATTTGGAATTGCAACAAAGGACACACGCACGCATACTCGTGTGAAGACAATTGCGAATCTTCAGTCAATATAGAAGCAAATTCTTCATCTACACATGGCCGCTAGTCATTATGCAAAATAGAAGACAATATACACCAGATTCCTAATACGGTCCCAAACGGCAATAACTTCATGAAAGAAGTAACTTTACAACTTCACACCCTTCTACCTTTTTCCTTTGGTAAATTACCTATTCTGAAGAATCCAGTCGACGATTAATCAATTAAGTACATAGTGTATGTTGTATGGTCCAATCCATAAATTGACATGCAGTATAGATACCCGTACCGTTGCTATCAATTTCACCCGACGAGAAACATGCCTGAACAAATATCATCATCTAAATCTAACCACAATGCAAGATATGTCGTCTTTACTGTCTCTTTTTAGTGCTTCTGCTGCTAATTGCTTAGCTGCTTTCAGTGGGTTTTTAATCCTTCTAGCAATATCTACTGCCTCTTGATTATGCATTACCTGGTTCACCACATGCAAAGGGAAAAATTACATTTCCTTTTCTTCTTCAAAATAACTTCAAATGCACAAACTATCAAAACGACCAAATACTTCATGCTTTTTAGGGCGTTAAATGTTTTAAGTTGCAACAATTCACCTTCCAAAGTCCATCACTTGCAAGGATCAGAATATCGGTATCAACATCTATATCTGTGGTCTGTACATCAGGGTCTGAGCGCAAATGTGACTTGAGGCTCTTGTCACCAAATGCGCGAGAAACAGCAAGTTGCCCATTTACTCTAGGTACGTCACCTGAGTTGCACAAGAACCATTGGTACTATTGTAAGAATGTCTAGAATGCTATTAACAATGATATCACTCACACCATAAACATGAGATAAGCAATATCTTACAATACCACAAATATCTCATCCCTAGGTACTGACCTCAAATGTGATCTCACTCACTCAAGCTCATCTCTTTGATATCAGCATCTACGGTCAACCTCTATTACCAAATTTTCCATGATTTGTGGAAATGTAAGGTTCAGTAACAAAAACAAAACAGAATATTTTTAGTGCACTTATTTTATTTTAATTTTGCGGATTGGGTCACATTTGTATTCTATCACTTTTCTATTCAAATACTTCAAGAATGGCTCCATTCTTCCCTCCTCCCCCAAAAAAGAAGAACAGGAGATCATTATCTGAATCTTTCATGTGACATGATGGTCATGCGTGTGAAGAGAGAGATAGATGCAGAGCAATAAGGTACGAAAGTAAAAGCTTCTTAATCTGTCTCTTTTCACATATTTCATTTTCAATTTCTATCCACATATTTGTGAATCATTATGACTTTGTTCTCATCTTTACATTTTTAAAACCATTCTTTGAATTCTTTGTTCTTTTCCTGGACTTAAATCTCTAGTCTTCAAGATTCAATTCATAATTATAGATAGATTGAAATGACTCCTATTTTTTAATCCCTAACTAATTTTGCAGTAGCAGAGGGCAAATTTAGATATATGTTTAGTTGACACCATCATGTCACATGAGATGAGAGAGGATCCAAAAATCCAAATCTATAGATCACGACTATAGAAGACACCTTGCAATCCTAACATTCATGATGAGAGGGTAAGAAAAGTTCATTTCCAGGCAAAGACAGCTGCGGTCACGGAGTAGTTTATAGTGTATTAACTATGACTACAAATTCCATTACAATATAATTACATCGGGTTTATTATATAGCAGATCAATGACTAAACAGCACAGTACTAAAAATGAAAATATTCGTCCGGACAAGCTCATATAATCCTGCTAAACAGAAGCATCATTATTTCATTGTCTTATTTGACATTCAAGAATTAAAAAAAATTCAAGTTATTTCTCATTTATAACAGTCAAAATTCCTAAGCAACTCAAACATAGTCTCATTCCACAGAATGGTTGCTATAAATTACACAAAATGACAAGATAAAAACAAGAGACGAAGACCTAAAGGTATCAGAAATGGAAGAACTGTAACTTGAAAGTACCTGGAATGTTGGAGACAAAACCACCTCTAGTCTCAATGGTGCCTCGTTCTTTGTTGGGTTCATGATCTGTAGTCATTTGTACTGCTTGACCTCTTCTTGAAAGAACTGCTCGTGAATCTCCAACATTAGCTATCCATAACATTTGGCCATTAATCAATATTGCAGTTACAGCAGTTGATCCACCACGCCCCAAATCAGAACTACGTGAAAGAATTGCCTGATCTGTCATTTCATATGCTTTCGAGATAGATCCAAGGGGGTCATCCCAAAATTCCTCCTAGGATATCAAATGAAGTATAACAATATAACCTTCTCATTCTGATATTTTAATCAAACTAGCATAGAAGATATATAAGGATTTTTTACAATTCAAGTAACAACCCACCTCCTTTAGTATATTGGTAAGCAAATTTTTCTGTAAATAGGCAGGTACACGTTCCCCCAGGTGGCCATCATATATAGCAAACAAACCCAACTCGTTCCCCTGTATGTTCACAAACTTGGCAACATGATAATCCTCCATTGGATGATTAGCTTTCCCTTTTACTAGGCTGAAACCATACTTAATTGATCCTTCATGGTTTTCCCCCTTACCGGTGCTGGATGAAGAACGTGCAGCTACAAGCTATATAGCAACCAAAACAAAGAGAACTCCTACCAGTTTAGGGGCAGATATATGGAAGAAGGGGAAGGTATTTGATTTCTCAAATATCAACTCATGCTCATTAAATGGACAAACACACAGAAGCACACAGTCCCTTTTCAAGCAAATAAAGCCATCAGAGTTCCAGATGGAAACTCAGAGTTCACGGAGAACCAGAAAGAAAATGTTTCATCTAACGTGTCTGAAGCTCAAATTACCAGCTGGTAAACTAGACACCAGTGACCCTCAAATATGTTTTAGCGTAACCGTAATCCAGTAATTATTACCACATTTTGTTGCCCCTGGATACAAATTTCAAAAAGCCGGCAAACAGCAGGATCAAGATGACTCTAGCATTCTTTAATAAAGTGTAATTCACTAATTGAACAAGACTTTTAAATCAAAGCACTAACAATAAAACGGAAATTGGCATACAGGCTGAGGGAAGTAATGAAGACAAAGATAAACTACGTTAAGTCTAATAATTTAAAGCAATCAACAAATCGGCGAAAGAAGCAATTTGCCCAGCAACCAGGGGAGCATGTATATGTAGGTAATTTAACTAGTTATGCAAACAGACCCTTCAGGAATTGAAATTCTTTCAGACTACATGTTAAGAAGATAATGTTTCACGCAAAGGCATCAAGAAAAGAGACTATTGAACAACCTGAGAGTAGGAAGATTTAAAACAGCATAATTTATCCATGAAAAAGTTGAGCACAGCAGCTTCTTCAATTATTCAACTAATTCTCGACACAGACCACTTTGCAGAGAACTGGAATTCAAATTTCGAGGGGAAAAAGAAACTCAGCTTCCGGAATAACGAATCTTCTCCAGAACCACGAATGCTAAAAGCAAGAACCAAAAGTTTATGCTTACATATAAAATAGCTAAGAAAAGACTTTCAAAAACAGCCCTAGAAAACCGGACAGCAGCATGCCACAATAAGAACCAAAAGGGAGGATAACAGAAACTAGAGGGTGGAAGATTTCATCTAATCGGTCCAATCGAAATTCAGTCACGGTTTTGGTCTTTCTTTGTTGGATAGCTCCCTCTTGTCTTCAGCAGTTCTCCTCAGACATAATTCCCATAAGCGATTAAATAAAATAAAATAAAACAATCGTAACAGAGAACCAAATCGAATTGAAGTTAAAACTAAAATAAAAAAGGCTGAGAAAAATAACTTTTCTGAAAAAAACATGTCTGATGTATGTAAATAAATAACGTCACCGTTTCGGGAGTATTGTATTTACGAACAAGAAAGTGTTGTGAACGTAGCCCGCCTGCCAGACTTCCTTCCCATGACTGAGTTAGTATTTTTTCACTAAATCATATTATAAAATATTTTATATTAATTATATATATTTAAAAAATTATTTTTTATCTATAATAATACAAAAAATATTAATATTTTTTATTTTATGATTATTAAATATCACATTCTATTATTATTATTGAGTTATAAATAAGGAGTAAGAAAAATTAAAAACAGGAATAAAATAGAAAAAATATCCAATATCTTATATTTTAGATAAAAAATTTATCATACAAAATTTTCTATAATATGATTAGGAGAAAGTATTATTACTGCTGTTTTTTTTTATATTAATACATAAATTTTCATTACTTCTCAACGCATAAACTTTACAACAAGTAGCTATATAATAAAAAAAGATATAATTAGGAGTCATCTTTTATTTTTAGGAAGAGTTCCTCTAATTATTACCCTACATAAACTAATTAGGTACAACACCAATTATTATTACTACTGTTGCCCAGTTTAATTTTAATAATTATAAGAGTGGTTACTTTTAGGCTAAGTTTGGTTAGCATTTTTTAAGGGGAGGAGGAGGAATTGGAGGGGATTAAATATCCTCCTCTTATTTGGCTAAAAAATTAGGGGGGATTAAGGAAAATTTAATCCCCTTCAATCAACTCCACCACCCCTTTATAAATTTTTTTGAAATTGGAATTTTTTGAAGAAAATTAAGTAATTATAATTTAATCCCCTCCAACCCCCTTCAATCCCCTCTTGAATCAAACAAGATTTCATTAAAATCCCTTCAATCTCCTCCCCTCCCCTCCAATTTCACCAAATAAGGAAATTTTAAAATATTTTTTCTTCCAATCTCCTTTATTAAAATTTCCTTCAATATCCTCCCCTCTAATCCCCTTGTCGAACCAAACATACCCTTATGCTGGCTATTTTTTAATTATATTATAATTTAATTATATTATTATAATGCCATTTTAATTTATACGTTACTGTGAATAATGGAAATGTAAATTCTTTAGAAACGGATGACCCAGTGATAAATTATTGACTTCCGGTCTAAAATCCATACGGTGGTTGACTTTGACTAAACAACTGAATTGGTCCAGATTTCTGGCCCCCTTTTTGGTCATATGCACTCTGTACTTTTTCTTAAGACTTGCTAGTCAGCCAGTCAATACAATGTAATTGGTCGAAATTAGATTTTTCTGGCGCGTTATGGGACTGAGTCTAAGACGAAAGAATTAAGAAGCACCGCCTTTGCCTAAATAATTTCATTTTCAAAACACGAGAACAAATCAAAGTTGCCATCGTTTTTTTTAATTTTAAAAAAATTCTCTTTCTCTAGTTTCATTAAATCATGTTTACATGGATAGTATTAGCAAAAGATTAGAAACTTTTTCGAATCGCTATAAACGTGTGTAGTTTTTTTTTTTTTATAAATGGAAATAGTTAACATATTGTGAGGGAGTCTGATAGAAATACTAGTATTCTTCTGCAAGACACACTGGTTACTGATTATCGATCTTGACAACAAGGGATAACCCTTTTTTTTTCTTTTTCCCTTTAGGTGATCAAAGGGATAACCTTTTAAATCCATCAACGATAAGAAATCTTTGTGCTGTAGGACTGGGCTTAGAATCAGGCTGAAAATACTGGCCTTAGCTGGGTCAAGCTAACCATGTTAACATTTTCATTGCAAGCAAAGATCTCTGCCGCTATATGTCCATTAACTACCAGTATTTGCTCGCCATTTTTACTTTACTCAACCCAACATTATTATTAGTAAGCTCTGACCCAGTTATAGGTCAGTACGGAACTTAAAAGCCTCTCTCTCTCTCTCTCTAATGGTTGCTCCTATAGTCCTATGTGTTTGTGCCAATTGATGGGTGCCACAAAGACATGTCTCGACCTGAAATTGCCCATGACATGGTACTTCACATTAACAACTGAATCGTGAAGCTATCATGTGGGACTTCAAAATCATTTTCACTCCAATGCTCACCCTTTGCGGTGTTGTCCCTCATCAAAGAAAGGTTAGAAAAGCCTATATCTGAGCTTGCAAAACCAGGAGATTTTCTGGACTATGATAAAGGATCGATCCTCTAAATAGCAATAGATTTGACATTGGAAACAGAAAAAGAATGTAAAAGATGATAAAGAGAACAGAAAAAAGCCTGTGTTTAAACGGAGTAAAATATTACGCAGCACCTCAATACGTGAATACCCAAAGAATCCCACATTCAACCCTTGCATGGGGAAATCAGCGGGAAGTGTATAAGGAAGGGTGGAATGGCACCTAAGACTCATACTTACCAGGACGGAGTCGATGGGTGATGAAGCAGGCCCATGGCCTGAAGTGGTGACCTCCATTGCAGTTAGGAGGGGTGCCACTTTAAGGTCTCCTCAAATGGGAGAGCCTACGTCATAATTTGTGGTAGTGGGGTCTGCGTTCGCGCGGCTCTTCTCTGGTTTTAATTTAAATGTTATATATAAACTATGCATGTTGGCTTATGGCTTTTCTCTAGGAGAACTCTAGGTAATCCTCAACGCCACTTAAATGACGTGTGATTCATAAAGCGAGAGGATTAGGAGGTGAAACTTTCCCTGGTTTCACACACTAGGCTTTGACGTGGCCAAACTTCCAAAGGGTACGGCTGGGATTTGAACTTGACAACTTCTATGTATGCGACGACTGTTAGTAAACATCTTAACGATGGAAATGAAATCAAACCTAACGCTCATATAGTGGATGTGCGTGTGTACATGTGTACAAATTAACTTCTTCCCTTTTGTCTGCCCTATATATATATATATATATATATATATGTAACCCCATCTCTGGTTTACTTATCAACCAAGGTCGTTCATTAAATCGAAGTGGCATTGAATTTGACTCTTCCCCAAGAAGGCCTCAGACTTATTTTGCATATCTGATTTACATGCCTAGCTATGTTGCCTTAACAAAATGACTGCCTTTACACTTAAAAATTTTAGTGATTGGAACCTTGTCTAAGTAATGTTCATAAATTCCTACATATACATTCCATTTAGTATATCTTCAAATCTTTACTCAAATTAATATCTCTTTCAATGAAAACAAATCAAGATATAGACATTCCTACCCCCAATAAGCTAATCTCTTGGGTAGATTAATTCTCTTCATTGTATAAGTTACATCAATTGGAGTCCCAATTATAACCGTGCACAGCGTAAGAGGTGATGCCAATTAACAATGATTGGAATGCAAATATGAACACTTCATTTAATTTGTATTTTTTAGTGTATGAAACTTTATTGGTAATATCTACTTTTTCCTCAGCCAATAAATCACATGGTGCCTTTGTTTTCCTGAAGCAGTTTTATCCGAAGGCACGAAATAGTAAATACAAATAAATCAGATACACATATACTTTTGAAAAGGAAATTATCAAACAGAACAGATCAAATCCAAGCTTAATTCAACAAAGAACGTGTACACTGTTGAATGAAATGGCAGTAGCATTCAACCAAATAGATTAAACTAATTGGTCCAAAGTCGAGACAAAAATATGTGTTGTCATATATATATATATATGTATATATATAGCGCCTCTATATGCATTAGGTGTTGCAAGAAAAAAACAATGAAAAGCATAAATAACACTCAGATGAGATACTGATTAAGCCAGGTCATGCATTATGCATAATTGGATCCTCAAAAAAGAGATCAGGCCAATAAGATGAGGTGCCTCCTCCATAACTTGACGTGCGGCTGCTGGCATCTCCGGGATTGCTATTTGCTGAGGTCGCTGTCACAGTTGGGGGAGTAGATGGATCAGGGGATGGAATCATCCATGAAGAGTCATTGGCTATGTGATCCCCTTCGCTAATCACTGTAAAGTTAGTACCTTGATTCTTCTCACTATTCAAGCATGGTTGAGAAGTGCTGAAAGAGACTTGTGGGTCTGAAATGTGAGGCAAGATGTTTGGGTGGTGGAGTGGTTGAGAATTAGCAATCCCATTAGAAAATAAGGATGCATTATCCAGTTGTGGGCAGTTTATAACTGGATTCTCGTTGACATTTGAGATTGAAGTTAGCAAATTGAGAGCTTCCATGTTTGTGATGTTGGCACTCTGGTCATAGGAGTTGGTAGCTAAGGAACTTGTGGATTGGAGTAAATAATGAAGGTATTCAAGCTTGGCCAACTGAACTGCCTCTGCCTGTAATTTCAGGGCTTGTTCATCCAATGATTGATGATTCATTAGGTCTGTCATGCTGGCCAAAGCCAGCAGATATGGCAAGCTTGAAACAAGGTCAGTTCTTGGCTGGTGTGTCATCGGATCAAAACCCATCTGAATGAGCTTCTTCTTTAAGTGAGTGTTCCAGAAATTCTTAATCTCATTATCTGTCCTGCCTGGAAGATGCGATGCAATTGCCGACCACCTATGAAAGAAGCATATGCATGCATCGATGTAAGTCATATATAAGAGTCCAAAAATATGAGTAATTGTGTTTGAGAGCAAGGAAAGCTGAAACCTCCATTATTCCTTGCCCTGTCAAAAAAGAAAGTGGAAAAAATGGGGGAAAGTACTTGTTTCCTAGGATGGAATGGAGGTGGAGAATAGTTTGCTCCTCTTCTTGAGAAAATTTGCCCCTCTTGATATCAGGTCTTAAATAGTTGGTCCACCTTAGCCTACAGCTTTTTCCACATCTGTTGAGACCTGCAAAAATTTGTAAGAAGGAAATGAGGAAACAGTGAAGAAAGAGAGAGAGGCATAGTTGCTGCACAGTACATATGGAAATATAAAGAGACCAGCAAGCTTGGGGAGAGCTCTCCAACTTCCATGGCCATGTTTCTGAATATATTGCACAAGCTTTTCATCTTCTTCGGGAGTCCAGGGTCCTTTCTTAAGTCCATTCTCATCACAGCATGGAGACCTTCCCATTCTGTAATAATGGATCTACAGCTCTTTGCCCTGTTTTACCAGCAAATAAAACTTGGGGCTCGGGGCATGGGATTTACTATTTATATCCAATCGTCATGCTCGCTTATTCTTACTTAATTCTCCGGATTTTTTTTTTAAATCGAGTTGTTTTATTAATTGGCTTATTTTAGATTAGATTGGGGACACTCTCCGGATTGTCTTTTTTTTTTTGGCCAAGCAACGATAATTGTGTCGAGGAATTCGATATTTTTAAGAGAAAGTCATGGACTTGAACTTTGTAATAAGAAAAATTATATTTGGAAAGCTACCCACATTTAAAGCACGGACAACGCTTGAGACTGATAATACCAAGTATTACCAAAATAAGTATGGACTATGCAAATGTCTTATACCTAGATATGTATACCTTTCAAATTATAATAGAAAAATGATCGCACACCCTTAACAGTATAACAGATAAGCGGAACCTTCATCTTGTGAACATTAGTTTGCATAATATCCAATCGTTTCGGGGCATGAAAAATTCAGAATGTATTTCAATTTTAAATTCAGTACATGAAACTGATTAAATGCTCGAAAAATTAATTTTGGTCAATTTCATTTAAAAATTTGTAAATTTTTTTAACAGCCATAGAATCTTTATCCAGAACTCAATATATAGAAATTCCCCGCCTTGATCAGTTGATCGGATATACAAATATTTTTGGTGGAATTATCTGGAATGTTTTCAATTGGCTTGCAAATGCGCCACCACCTTGAAAAGCCCCAATTATTTTAAAATTAAGATTGCATTACATAGATATTCCATATGAGAATACCACGCACAACCTACAAAAGTACAAATTAAGCAATAGTCTTTCAAACACTTTTAATACTGAGGGAGAAAAAATGAAAAGCAATGCTATCCAATTAAATCAGCAGAGAATTTGGTAATTGTAGACGAACATTATTTAATTTCATTATTTCAAGTAATATCTCGTCGAACATTTTTTAATTTCAGCAATATCTCGGTACCAAAGATTTTTCATATGAAAAGTGTGTACGTTAGATAGCTACCGTCGATACAATAACAACAATAATAATCTTATTCCATTATGTAGTGTCGGAAAGATTGGGGGAACAGAAGCAAACCACGCCTGGTGGGACGTGAATATAAATATTGTTCATTAGTTCACTATGTAGGGTCAGAAAGATTGGGGGAACAGAAGCAAACCATATCTGGTGGGACGTGAATATAAATATTGTTCATTAGTTCAGTGTATAAAAAAGACAATAACTTAGAAATTTTCGCCATGATTACAGTATTATTAATTAATTAATTAATATATACAAAGGAAGAAGAAGAAACTATCACATCAGATTACGTAATAGATGGTGAACAAATGCATGTCGGTTCCTAGAGGAAGGTTCCCCTCCCATGCACGCAAAGCGGAAGCTATTTGCTCTATTTCGTCGTGGTTTGCATGGCATCAAATTAATGACTTATTCCTATTCTGTTAATGACTAGTTAATTAATTCTATAAGTCATTATTATGACAGGGAAATCAATTATTACATGTGAATTAATCTGAGTATATTAGCCAATTGTTGTCATGTCAATACACATGCTACGCAATAACACAACCTTATAACCGAATACCAAAACAGGTAAACTAAAAAATCTATCCAAAGTCGTTGAAAATACATGTAGATATATAATCAACTAGTGAAAATCGTCGAGATTACTAAAGGGTGTAGCTTAATTAGCCAGTAGAAACAGTTCGTAGTGTGAAAACGACATGAAGAATGTGACGTGTTTTGACTAGGAGGGGGGTGCAGTTGAAGACGTGAAGGAAAATTTGGTGCATCAAATCTAACCTATCTTTTTTGTAACCCTCAAGACATTATTGTTCTTTGCATGGTTGATAAACCTTCAAAGGCATTCGTTAGTGGCTTGTCCTAATGCATCTTGTTTTGCTGCAATTTTTCTTCGTGATGGTGCTCTCCTTCTATTTAAATTATGTATAAAGCAAAAGGTTAACGCTTAGTGCAAGTCAGGTGATTTAAAATTAATTGGAAAAAATATGCATTATCTAATTAATGTATCATCAAAATTCAAAACAAGATGTTCTCTTTAGTTCTAAATATAGAGTTTTTTAACCTGATCCTAAATATAGAACTCTTTATAATATATAAGGTAGTATGTATTATACACTTTAAAAAAAATATCTCTATTTAATATATTCTAAAGAAAGAGAAAAAGATTAAATAAGGATAGTTTTAAAAAAATATTGTGATTTTTGGAGAAATCAAAATAGTTAACTAACTTTAACTCTCATCCTTAATTCATATGATTCGATTAAAATAGTCTTATATTAAGAATAAAAGAGAATATATATATATATATCAATGATCATTTACATAAAGCTTGATTGGATTGAATATATATGATTTAGAAAATGCCAAGAGTTGGGCTCGGTTGCATGTTGAACTTTGTGATTGGCCAAAGCTTATTGCCTTCCGTATTTGTGCCCAAAAATTAATTACATATTATGAGTCGTAATTAGAAGAATGAGGTAATAATTAATGAAGTAAAGATTAAGCTTTCATATATATACTATATATCTCAATGATCTTAATAAACATTTAGATGCAAGGCTAGCTGAGAAATAAATTTGAAATATTTTCTAACACTAATGTGGTGCCCATAAGTTGCTTCATACTGAAGCAAAACCACATTTTCAAACCTAAGGCTGCAAACAACAAGATTAAGTGTCAACATCGGTCTATGGTGAAGAGCTAGATTAAGAAGTTAAAAGGAGAACATTTTTTAATCCAACTTCAATTCCAGTTTCTTGTTCAATTACGCGTGGCGAAACTTAAATAACATCTTAATTTGTTACCCGCCCTCACTTCTAATTGTATGATTTTTTGTAAAGGGTTCATACGCACCAAGACTTTTGTTGGTTCTTCAGCCAAGGCATCTCGTCTCTCGGGGGACAATATATATGTTTGTTATAATGAGACTGAAAAGAAGCAATGATGTAAGACAAAAAACTTTATATATAATTAATAATCAGCATGAATCTATGTTTTGATTTCAGTGTCAGCTAAACAACTGATTTGCTTGCTGTAATAGGTTTCCAACCAACACATCTAAAAAACAGACTTGGAGGGCCACCTACGCCTACTTACATTTCTCCATGTGTCTTATATGCTTCAAGAGATACATCGCCTAAAGAGGGCTCCCCTGTCTCAGCATCAAGGACATTTTTCGTATCTCCTTTTAAATAAAAAACCGCCAATCTATGTATGTATGTATGTATGTATGTATGCATGCAGATTCAAAAATAACAAAGTTGTCTGTGCAAGTTCTAATAATATTTTTCTCCATCACACCCTCCGTGTTTGAAGATTTTATATAAAGTCCGCTGTTCAGACAAATACTGGTTTTTTTTTTTATACTTTTAGTTCCAACGAGGTAATAATGTAGGAACGAGTAATGAAAATTAGTAAGAACATTTAAATCCACCTTAATTATATTTTATAATATATATATTAAAATGCGGATCATGTTGATTTTTTTTTTGGATAAAATACCAACTGGTTTTCACAAGTTATATTGAGTTTCAACTAATCAGGATCAAACTAAATTGGATTATATGAATGTAAAGCTCTTGTGGTTATTTTTGGCAATTTTCTCTATATACAATTACACAAACTCAAGATCATATTTAAAAAAAAAGTATTAAAGCATTTGAACCACTTATTGGAGGGCATGTAGATTTTAATACATTCACAATATATGTTAGACGTGAACTTCAAAATTTTCCGTTTTATCAAAAAAAAAAAAAAAGACGTGAATTTCAACAAAATTTGTCATACGTTGGAGTCAACTGTATAGAGTTAGGATTAATCATGGCAACATTTAGTGTAAAGAGGAAAAAAAAAGTCTGGATAGCATGACCTAATTAACGAAAATGACTTGGATGCACAAATGAAATATATAATCCAACGCGATGGGGAAGTCTGAGACAGATTAAGGAAAGAAAGGGAGAAACATAATTGCATAGTTAATAGGAAGGTAATGAAGAAAAAGCAATATGGAAGAGGGAGAATTGAGGATCTAATTCCTAGAAGGAGTAACTTAACTTGTATAAGGCATAATTGTTAACCTAATCATGACCCGAGAGATAACTTGGTTGACAGCACCTATACACATCAACCTTGGGAGTTAGCCAAGCTATTATTCTAATAATCCCATCACTCGGTGTTGAATAGTGGAATGGAGATGGTTGTGACTCAGGACGACAGCCTCCAAATTAGAGTTGAGACGGAGATAACATGGAGAGCCCAACATATAATATAATTTTGGAAAATTTAAGGAAATGACGCAGTATGCGAAAACATATTCTCCTTTTGATTCTTAGGTTTTATTTGGAATGAAGGGAAAATAAAGGAAAAAAATACCATGAGAAAAAAAAAAAGCCAAGATAGGGGATTTTTAAGTTCTTTATTTTCTTCCCAAATTTTTTTCTCCCTAAATTTTTCTCTCATCCAAATAAAGGGTTAATATAAGATCTTTTTAATCAAATTACATAGATTAAGAATGAAAGTGAAAATTAGTCAACTACCTTAATTTTTTTAAAAAAATTACAATATTTTGGATAGTTAACTACCTTAATTTTTTTAAAAAAATTGCATTTTTCAAAATTATCCTTATTCAATCTCTCTCTCTTCTATCCTTAATTAAGTAGGGGCAATTTTGGTAATATATAATAAATATTACCTTATATTTCATAAATAATCTTATATTTAGAACCAAAATAAAAAAAGACCTTACATTTAGGATTGAAAAGAGTATATATAGAAAGCTAATGCCAAAATTAAATGGAAGTTTTGTCTGTTGAGATTTTTTTTTTTATTGTGTTTTATAGCCTGCTATTGTAAAAACAAAAGTTGTGTTTTTTGCATTCTAACATGCCTTTATATCATGTCATGAATTTGTTGAACATAATGGTATGATTCAAAAATGGTAAAATACAAATGTTGATATGTAAAATTGGATTCTAGTAGAAAAAAGTAAAATCTAATATTAATATAGTAATAAAAAATAAGATCTACTATTGGTCAGCCAATCCGAGTTGGCTAATCCACTTGGGCTTCATGCTATCAGCTTTCTTTTCTTCTCTTTCGGCTTTGTTTTCTTTTTCCCTCGATAGAAGTCTGTGCAAGTGGTTTCCGTTCCCCGCATATTCGTACCCTCACTACTATTGTACATACGTTGCCTGCACTGGTGTATGAATTGGAAATCAACATCTCCCTCAAATTAGATAAAGCGAGAATTAGGGCTTCTATTATGCTTCTTTTGGTTTTCGAATTTTGGTTTGTTTTTGGGTTTTTGTATTCTGTTTCTTAGTATCTTGATTTGACAACAAAATGTTTGCTCCCCTTTTAAACCCATCCTGAAATTTTCAAATTTGAATTGAATTCTTCTTCACATTGATCTGCCTATTTAAGCTTCAGATGGAATTTTACTTTTGCCTTCTTATTTGCTTCTCTCTTCAAATTGGAACTCAAATTTCCAATCTTCTCTCCTTCATTCTTTTTTCTTCGACTTTTTGTTTTGGTGATAGGCAACACGTTGAACTCAATTCACTCACTCTCTTTGATGGAGGTCCAAGATGCATGCAAAGGATTCATAACTACCCATGGAAAGAGCCCATTTATCTTGATGGATTTATAGTGTCTCTACCGCACAATCCAAGGACAAGCATGGTGTTTCCAAGTCTCAATTCAAGTTCAAATGAATTGATCTACCAAAAGACCATGTGCTTTGAAGACTTGGTTTTAGAGAGTTCATGGATAAAGGAGTTGTTCAAGAGCTTATAAGAACAATTTAGAGCATATATTATCACAATGAAGGCTCGGGGTCCTAATATGCACATGAAGAAGTCCAATGGAGCCTTAATAGTTTATATTCAAATCAAAATGCAAGCTCTTCTAACCCATTGAATTAATGTGACATGAATAGTATTTTGGACTCATTGATTAGTTATTTAATTGTGTTTTGTTTTATATTTAATTGGGTAATACTTGAATTATTTAAAGAAGCTTATTTGTTGAGTTTTTATTGGATTCCTAATTATATTTCCAATGGCCCAAATAGTGTTTTAAGATTTTTATGTCTATTATGATTACTTGGCCTTCAAGTAGATCATGAATTAGGTATGTTTTTTAGTAAAAAATGTTACTTTCTTTGTGACTCTCAAAAAGTAACGTTTTGCACTTAATTTCCATATTTATTTTGTATCATCTAATGTCTTCTAGAATGTTCTTACTTGATTAACAAGTTGAAATATTTTAGAGTATCTTAATTTCCAAATAAGATATTCTTACAATCTTACAAGATTTAGTCTTAAAATTTAAGTAATTTCCTATCATTTGAAATCACTTAGTTTTAGGAATAATTAGTTATCTATTTTATGAGATTCTCTAATTATTCTAGAAGGTTCTATGGATCATGATAAATAGATGTATTTAGACTTGCGTTTTTGGATAAGTTTAATGAGAATTATTTTCCTTCAATTCTCTTATATGAGCATTATTTGAATTAGCAGTCTTTTGAGAATTTGTGACTTACCATTCGAAGTGATCAACCGAGTGGGCGTCATCATTAAAAGCTTAAGTACGAGTGACCTAGGATTCTAGCACATGATCAACTAACTTGTTCTTGTTCTTGTTTGTGAGATTGTTTCCACTGTATTTTTTGGTTTGCTTGGTCATCTATCAAAAGGGTCATATCAATTGGTATCAGAGCTCAGGTTCAAGTCAGGTTATCTTTTGTTTCCTTTATGCCTCCTTTCTTCCTTCTTCAAGTTATCTCCTTTTTCTATCTTCCACTTGTTCTTGTTATTTCCTTGTGCTCCTTCTATGTTGTTTTCTCCTAGTGTCCAGATCTATTTCATGACTTCTTTCTTTGTGTGTGGTGTTATTTCTCTCTTAATCCTTGACTTGTGTTTGTGTCTCATCCTCCTCACCATCTTCTCCTCCTTCATCTTGTGGTCTCCATTTGTGTCTTGCTGTTTCTTTATGTTCTTGTGTGAGTAAACTATTTACAAAAAAAAAAAACAAAAAGAAAAAAATTCATAAAAAAAAGTGCTGAAAAAATTAGAAAAAAAAATCATGTTTGTTGCTTTCTTTGTGTTAGCTTCCTATTTCACAGCTTACTTGGAACTTAAGTTAGATACTACTTAGGCTTTTGGAGAAACTTTCTATTTGGTGAGATCTTTCCTTGCAAGTCAAGCATAGTTTCATATTTTGTTCTTGCTCTTTAATGCCACCTTTGTAACAGTTGGTATCAGAGTCCAGTCTCTCTCAGTATGGTATGGTTCGAGGATGAACCAAGTGGAAGCTGGTGGACATGTGACATCCAGGAGTTGATAAGGGTGGGGAGTGATCGTTGGTGCAAGAAAAGGAGGTGAGATAAAGTGATGAGACACGGATAAGGAGCTGCTTCTAATAGGCTTCTAAGCAGGAGGGGCATATGAATGATCGAATACATAATGGAATAAAAGGGATCCAAAGACTGTATAGGTATGAGACTATACGGTTAAAGGATAGTTTAAAGGAATTGATAGATACTGCTTATACTAACAAGATGCACCTACCTTTTTGGTAGCTTATCCCTTAAGAACTCCTCAGTTAAGTATGCTTGACCTGGAGCAATTCTGGAAAGGAGTTGTGTGAGTAAGGATAAAGTACACCGAAAAGGCTTGTGTTGATTTGTGGAGACAGTCATCAATCCTAAAGAAGCGGCCGAACATTACAACCTTCCTCTTTCTTTCTAGTTTCCTAATTTCTTCTATTATCTTATTTTGTTTCTACCTTCCTATTCTTACTGTTTCCTAATTTCTTCCATCAATTGGTTGTCTAAATTCATATCTCATTATATCTTGAGCCAAATCATACATTCTTTATGTCATAGGAAAGCCCTATGAGTCTACTTTCTAGAAATATTTTTCTTATACATTTATTCAACTTATACAGGGCATGATTTTAACTTAATTATTGTGGGTCAAAATACTACCTATACTGGAACAATTTTAGGAGAAATTACATAACTCCTTCTGTATAGCTCCAAATGGTTTCAAACTATTGGCATTCGTTTCCTAAGACTTGGAGCTTTCGATAAATGCAAATCTCTAAATTTTTGGAGCTATATACGATTTTATAGTGCCTTTTGAAAAATTCAATGTTTACAGTGTAAGTTCCAGTTTTTCGAATACTGTCCAGTTTTGAATCCTAACTTCAAAAATTCACTATAATTCATATATTTATCCAATTTAGGTATTCTTTAACTCTATGAAAAGCTTGTTCTGTCTAATTTAAGAGCATGTATAACACTTATATAGAATACTCTATTTCAAATAGAGTTCCTCATCTCATACATACATGATACATATTTTCTCAACCTAACATTATAACTTGCAAAATCAAGTAATTCTCCATCATCTTCTTCATTTCCCTTGCATTTATTTGAATGCTTCCATGTCCTTGCCCTAACATAGTTAATATTTGGAAAGGAATGAGATTTAAAGAATCTCAGTAGTTACACCTAATTATGCATTCACATCATCATATCATTTCATAAAATTATCAATAAAAATCATAACTTCATATTATGCCATACAATTCCATAAAAATTTTGGCATGGTAACACTTTGTAAAATGGACATCCTAGGGGTCATAAAACCCTTCAAACATTCAGCTAACAATGAAAATACATCATAAAGCATTCAAACAACTATATGGCATAGTCATATTATCATGGAAACAAAGTATGATAACATTAAGCATAATAGGGAAAATAACTACCTTCTTGCTTTTTAATGATCTCCAAACTTTGTTGACACTTCCATTGATCTTAAAACACTTCTTGGAACCCTATTACATCATAAAACAAGGTCTTAAGCCATTGATTGCATGAAATCCTTCATAAAGAGCTCACTTTAACTCTAATTTTTCACTTTACTTTCCTTTTGCATTTTCTTGTACAACATAATTGTTCTAACCTATTTTGGACCCAATGAATCCATTTTTGGGGTCAAAATTATGAAATTTCCTTTGCTTTTCAAACCCTAAATAGGCAAAAAATTTCAGAAATTTATAGAAAAATATCTATTCAATTAATTTGCAATCTAATGGCATAATCTTGTTGTTTAAGACCTGCACATCCTTTTTTATGGTTTGGTTTTTCCATGGCTTCACTTTCTCTCTCCTATCTCTCTCTCTAGGTAGAAATTTTCAGAGGTAAATATAAAGAGAAATAAGCCATAAAAGCTCTAAAAAATACTTAGGAACTCAAGGAAGTGATCACAAGTTGTTACCTTGAAAGTTTGAAGCCAAAACTTTGCCTATTTCTTCTCCTTTTCTCCCTAGGTCTTCTACGCCTTCTTGGTCTCTTTCTCCACTAGTTTAGCATGAGGGAGGTTGAAGATGAAGGCAAAAATGACTTAATATAGATCTTTATCTATTATAATCATTCAATTAACCTTTTCTTTTGACTTTATTCACTTTTTTCTTTTAAAAGCTTTGTCAAAAATTCCACTTGTGTCACACTCAGCATTTCAGACGTCATTCACTCCCTTTTTGGCCAAAAATTACTTCATAAAGTTTAATGGATTAAAATACCCTTTACCGATTAAATTTACCCATACCGATTGAGTATTTTTACCAAAATTGTTATTAAATTAGTACATGATTATCCAATAGTTACTTTTAGTCTAAAATTATTATCTAGACCCAAAATATATTTTATTAAGGTCTATTCACTTTTCTTGAATTAATACTGCCTCTTTATACAGTTCAAATGACCTTTATCGGGTAAAATATTAATATTAAACCCTAATTACCCAATAAGTATTATTTTGATCTTAATAGATTTCTTGCTATATTCCATTGGATTTAACTCATTGAAAACTTCATTTTGACTATAATTTTTTATATTTTCAAAAATGCCCTTGACCTGGGACTAATTTATAATTTTTAAACTTTTGGGTTATTAACTATAATTTTTCCTAAACGTCCTTTCATTTCCTCTCTTGTTTCTCCTTTCAGGGACTAAATTGCAAAGATTCTTGATTCTTGAGGCCAAAATATAATTTTTTATTTAACCTGAAAAAAATATTTGCCCTTCTTCACGCTTAACGGTGTCTCTCAATTTTTCCTAGTTACTCATGTATTTTATGATATTAACATTTTTTCCTTGGGGTTTTGAATGCAATATCTATATTTTTCTTCTAATATAGGAAATAACCATTTTGTCCCTGAACAAGATTAAAAATGTAATTATTCATTCTTTTGAGTACTTTCTTGTAATTTTACCAAAAGATCAATATTTTATTATTTATTTTTCACTATTTACATTAACTTCAAATTGGTCTATCTCTTAACTTGGATCTCTTGGAGACGCAATACTTATACTGTTGTACTCAGCTTGGAGCGGACTTTCATTCAAGTGGTATATTGCATATTTTTCGAGATAAGTTCTGAAATTAATTTTTCCTAAGAACCTTATGAAAAATTAATACAAATTATATATAGCATTTTCATCTAACTTTATTTTTCATCTTTTATTCATTTTATAACATTTCATAGAAATAGGAATATTTTACTTGATCCCCAAGTAACATCCCTTTTCCTTTATTCTCCACTTTCTTATTTTGTTTTTGTCTCTTCCTCTCTTGTTTCTTCAATTTCAGCCCCTCTCCATCACTTTCCTATTCTAAATTGTTTCCTATTTTTGTGATTCCATTTGTTTCCTATTTTTATCTTCTTTTGTTTCCTTTTTCTTTCCCTCTCTTTTTTGTCGCGTCTTCATTAGTGTCCAAGTTCTTTCCTTTCTTCTCTTTCTTGTGCAGCACGTTGAGCTCTTTAATTTTTGGAAACTCACGATTTCAGCCTTGAACTTGAAACTTGTTTTCTAAGTTTCTAATTAGGTGTTTGCTTACTTTCCTAATTTCACTACTTGTGGTTTGGTTAATTGGTTTACTTGGAAACACTTGTGAATTCATAATTGAGTGGAAAAAGGCAAGAGTTTTTTCTTCTTGATAAAAGCCAAATTGAGTGAAACACGAGTGACTAACAATATTTTTTAGAGTGAAAAAAAGTGAGTCGTGTGAATGTTGTGAGGTCCTTCTTTTTTTACTAACCATGGTAAGTGAAGATCATAGCAATGATTTATACCTAAAGGATTGGCTTTTGAGCATTTATGCACAACAGTTTCATACTCGTTGTCCTATTGAAGGGAATAATGATAAAACTTGCACTATGATCATTGATGTAGACCTTCGTAGAAACTTTGCTAGTACTATACTAGTGGAGAAATTGGGGTTGCCTCGCATTGAACATCCCAAGACATATAGATGATAACATGGATAAACTATGAATATAGAGAGATCATGATAGACAAGCAAGTATTAGTATCATTCTCCATTGGGAATTATTCTGATGAGGTATGGTACGATGTGTTGCTTATGGATACTCACTTGAAATTAGGTAAGTCATGGCAGCGTCAGAGGAGGACTATTTATAGAAAAAGCAAAAATTATTTCCTCTTTGAAAAGGAAGGTCGGAAGTTCAAACTAATCTCATTGACACCACAACAAATTTATGAAGATGAATTCATATTGTTAAAAAGAAGAAATCAAAAGATGGAAATTCAAGCTAAAGAATCATCCCTCATTGAACCAAAAGAAAAGATTCAAGCTCCCATAGTTCGAAATTCATGTGAATCTTATAAGGAGTAAAAAGATCAATTGAAGGAGATAGCTTCTACAATATCTACACTGGATGTTAAAACAAGAGATTTTACACCTAAAGGTATTTTTAATTCCCAAACATCTTGTGGTGATGACTCTTGTGATAAATCAATTGAGTTGGAATGTGTTGTTCTTGAAAATTCAAAAGAATCACATATTGAATGTGCTGAACTTGAAATTGTTCTACATGTTAGTGAGGTGATAGAAAAATTTGATGATAGTGGCGTGCTTGTTTCTAGTAGTTCTTATGTTGTTGTACCCTTAGAAATTGATTTTTATGCATGTGATAAGGTTCCTCATATTGATACAGTATTTGGGCATCCTTGGTTATTTGATGGGTTTGATGATAGTTCCCTTGCTATAGAAAAAGCCCATGAATGGTTGCATGGTATCCAACCTTGTGAGGATCAAGAGAAAATCAAAAGTGAGCTTGAGAGGAAAAATAAAAGTATGAGTGGTAAAAATAAGAGAGAAAAAGAGAGTGTGTAGAAAAACAAAAAGAGAGAAAAGCAAATGAGTAAAAAGAAAAATGAGAAAAAAGTGAAAAAGAGAAAGAAAAAGAGAGAAAAAGTGCAATTGTAAGTACAAAAAATGATTTGATTAAAGTACCAAGAGAACTTGTGAGATGTTCTTTGGGTGAAAGTGGGGTGAAGGTATTTTTCACCAAACTTCTTTCTTCTTCTTATGTGTCATCATTGCATCTTTCTTTTCCTTCCTTCTATATTCTAGATTTATGTTCTTTGAGTCTTTCATCTTTGTGTCATGAGTCCAAAGTCTCTCACAAGTCCTTAGTGAGTCAAAATGTTACTTTAATGTCTTTTTGATCCATCTTTATTATTCCATCTCATCTTTATTGTGATTTGTTTTATCAAGTCATCTCTTGCATCTCCCTAATTTGTTTCATATTCTTTGTGTCTTGTATGTCTCATGAGTCAAGTATTCCATATTTCTTTATTGGTCATGTATTCTTCTTCTTCCTTCTAGAACGTCTTGCTTGATTATAGTCATCCATCTCATAATGTGTCAAGTTAGTCCACTTGTTCTTATTTTAAGTAGTGTCCTTCATTCATTACATGAGTTATATTTTGCATGGGTCTTGTCATCATGCTCCTTTCCTTCACCTTATCCACTTGATTTCATCTTGTTTCCAGAAGATGTTTGCAAACTTGTTTTGCAGGTGTCTTATAGTGAAAGCATGTTGACTTTTTCCCCATTGTTGAGGCTTAAAGAACCAAGCTCTAGTTACTTTATCTTTGATCCAGGAGAGAGATGTTGGTTAGAAATGAAGCTATGACCAAGAGTCAATATTACCCTTCAAGTTCATGCGAGGATTAAAGAGAAACCATATCAATCTAACTTAAAGGGTAAGCCTAATCATTGTGATCTATTTGATATTTTAAATTGTTCCCTCTCATTTCATGTAGATTATAGAGAGTCGATGATGAATTCTTTTTATGAGGGAGGGAATGATAGAGATCTAAGAGGCATGCAAATGATCCATAGCTATTCATGGAAAGAGCACATTTATATTGATGGATTTATAATATCTTCAAAGTCTAATCCAAGGACAATCATGGTGTTTCCAAGTCTCAATTCAAGTTCAAATGAATTGATCCACCAAAAGGCTTTGTGTTTTAAAGACTTGGTTTTGGAGAGCTCATGGACAAAGGAGTTATTCAAGAGCTTACAAGAGTAATTTGGAGCGTATGTTATCATATTAAAGACTCAAGGATATAATATACAGATGAAGAATTCTAATAGAGCCTTAATAGTTCATATTCAAGCTAAAATGCAAGCTCTTCTAACCCATTGAATTAATATGACATGAATAGTATTTTGGGCTCATTAATTAGTTATTTAATTGTGTTTTGTTTTATGTTTAATTGAGCAATACTTGAATTATTTAAATAAACTCATTTGTTAAGTCTTTATTGGGTTTCTAATTGTATTCCCAAGGCCCCAAATAGTATTTTAAGAGTTTTAGATCTATTATGACTACTTGACCCTCAAGTATATCATAAATTAGGCATGTTTTTGAGTAAAAAATGTCACTTTTTTGTGGCTCTCAAAAAGTGACGTTTTGCACTTAATTTTCATATTTATTTTGTGTCAACTAGTGTCTTCTAGGACATTCTTGCTTGATTAGCAAGTTGAAATGTTTTAGAGTGTCTTAGTTTTCAAATAAGTGAGATTCTTACAATCTCACAAGATTTAGTCTTAGTAGTGAAGAACTTTTTTATCATGTTGAACATGCCTTTGACAAACCAATTTCATTTTCTAAATTTTGAATTTCAAAATACTATGTGAAAACATGAGGAAGTTATTCAATCTCTTTAGACCCACTTTCAATATGAAAATTTGCATGAACTAAAATTGGATATCTTTTGCAAACTCAAAATTCAAATGTCACTTAGTAACAAACGAATTTTGAACTTCAACATTAAAATACTTAATCTTTTGTCTCTGTAAAATTCATCTGTTAATTCTCAAAATTTGAACTTTGGCGTGTCAAACACATCTAATGTGGTTGATGAATGACTATTTTTCCAGAGTAATCATTGGTTAAAGTATCTAACTGCTAGATCTTGTATCTAATGACTAGTTAAGCCATAAATCTATAAATAGAACTTTATTTGAAGTTGTTAGTAATAAATTTAAATATGATATTGTAAAAACTCAGTTGAAATTTTATGTTAAAACTTTTTCACCTATACACCTCATTTATTACATTTCAGCTGTAATATCTATTTCGCTTAAGAGAGTTTTTATTTCTGTAACAAATTTTTTTCTTTATCAGGATTAATGATCCTTTGTAAGGAGATTCACAAAGGGATAAAGGGAATCACTAGTGAGAGTTAAAGCCGTCAAAATGGGCCAAGCCCGACGGATCGGCCCGAAAAGCCTGAAAAAATGAGCGGGCTTGGGCCTCAATTTCGGGAGAAAATACATAATCCAGGCTTTTTAAGCCCGGCCCGTGGTGGACCAGCCCAAAAGCCCGAGACTTTTTCCTTTTTTTTTTGTTTTTGGTTTAAAATATTAAAAATACATATTATTTTATTAATTAGTTATATATAAAATTTAAATATTATGTTAGTTTTTGATGAATTATGATGATAATTAGTTGTATTAATTTAAATAATTGTATAAAAAACTTATTAAAAAAACATAAAAAAATACTAAGAAATTAAAAAAAGTCCGCGGGCTGGCTCGTAGGCCCGATCCCGTGGGCTCAGGCTTGGAAAACTAAGCCCATTTTTCAAATCGGGCCTTTTGGCCTGGCCCAAGGCGGGTCGGACCGAATTGACAGTACTGGTGAGAGTGATTTAAAGACCTTCTGTGTTCTTAGAACATATCACAAATATTATACTATGACATTCCAAAGAGCCCATGAAATTCTTACTGATAGTGGAAAATGTCAAGTCGCAGCTTGATGACTGGATATAGGCTAAGTGAATTTGATTAAACTAGAATAAATCACTGAGTTTTTCTCTTCCCTTATCTCTTATATTTAATTTTCATTATACTTGGTGTTTCTATAAATTTTTGCTTTCACTACTATATTGTATTTTTGTAGAAAAATTTCATACCTCACAATTCACCCTCTCTTAGGAAGTCAACATTCCTAACAAGTAGTATTAGAGCTTGAACTCCCAGCTAAAGGTTTTCACCATCTGGAAGATATCATGGCTAGCTTTGGAGAAAATATACTACCAGAGGGGAACAACATTAACATACCTCCAGGCTTTAATGGAGAACACCATGGATACTGGAAGATGAGAATGCAAACATATCTTCAATACATTGACCTGGAGATCTGGTCTATCATAAAGAAGAGTGATTTTGTACCAATGAAAATGCATGACGATGACACATACAAAGAGAAACCAAAAGTAGAGTGGAACGATAAGGATAAATGAAGAGTTCTATTGAACTTTAAGGCAAAACACTCCTTGGTTAGTACTCAAAATCAAGATGAGTTCTATATAATTTCCTATTGTTCCACAACCAAGGGAATGTAGGATACTTTAGAGATTGCTCATGAAGGAACCAAGGGAGTGAAGGAGAACAAACTGAACACTTGCATTGGTGAATACGAAAGTTTCAAAATGTAAAAATGAGAAAGCATTAAAGATTTACAAAAGAGGCTCACTCTTATCATGAATCAACTGAAGAGTCTTAGGAAGAAGTATTTTCAACCTAAGAAAGTCAGAAAGATTCTTAGAGCTTTACCTATTGAGTGACAACCAAAGGTGACAGCCATAGAAGAAGCTAGAAGAGAATCAATGATATCTATCACAGCTCTCTTCAGAAGCCTAGAAGAATATGAAGGAAAACTGAAAGCTCTAACATAATCTTCTTCTGATAAGAAAAAGAAGAGTTTGGCTTTCAAGGCAGAATTAGAAAACAATGTTGATTCTGAAGAAGATGCTGAGCTGGATGAAGAAATAGTGGCTATGCTAGTGAGAAAATTTGGAAAGATGTACGGGAAAAAGAAGTTCAGAAAATTCATGAAGAATGATAGAGCCACTAGCAGTAAGAAAGAAAAGAAAGACCCCATCATATGCTATAAATACAAAAAACTTGGACACATCAAATGGGAATGTCCTCAGTTTGCCAAGAAGCAGGGAATGGACAAGAAGGTAGATAAAGGTAAAAAGAAGAAAACCTTTGTGTCATCCATCTATGGAGATAGCTCAGATGAAGAGGATACAACAAAAGAAGAAGAAATTGCAAATCTCTGCTTGATGGCTTAAGAGACACTGAGGAGGAAGAGAATCGTAACCAAGACAATGAAAATGGCTTTGAGATAAATGATTCAAAATCTTCTTATAATGAATTGCACAATGCATTTAATGACTTACTTGCTGAGTTTGTTAAAACTTCCAAGCAGTTGTCATAAACTAAAAAGAAAATAAACAAACTTGAAAATGAATCTTATGCATCTTGCATTGCATCACAGACTTCATCTCCTACTCCTTCTGTCTGCACCTCATGGATTGAGCTAAAAGATAAGAATGTTTATCTTTACAAGACTTTAACTAGATTCACTAGAGGTTAAGATATGCTAAAGGTATTACTTGGTAAGCAAATAGTGAGTCAAGGCAAGACGGGTCTAGGATATAACCCCTGTGCTGTAAACGAAAAGCTAAAATGCAAGAAGCAAAATCTCAATCAGAGAAATTTTTTGCGTGCTGAAAGTAGTTCAAATTACAATTAGTTAACCCAAAGCATAGAATTATTTTTAGCTCCTAGGAATAAAAAAGAAAGATATTACTTACATTGTTTTAGACTTGCATGTATTTCTTCTAACCCTTTTTCCACTTACCACTTTTGTAACAAAAAGGGTCATATATTCTCCTATTGTGCATACAAGAAGGTAGGAAGTGGTAATGAAATGAAATGGGTTCCCAAAGGTACTTTAGTATCCAAGGGAGGAACTAATAAAAAAGGACCCGAACAAATATGGGTACCTAAGAAAAAGAACTAAAATCTATTTTGCAGGTTTGATGTGTCCATTTTATACATATAAAATACCCACATTTAAGCTTTAAATTGTATTTAAATATGTTTATATTGATATATTTTAGCATTATTTTACATATTTTTGTGTTTCATGGCGCTATAGGCTCAGTTGGAAGCATTCGGAGCAAAAACGTTACAAATCATTCATGCTGAAAAGTTGTGACACCCTTCTATATTTTGATCATAACTCTCACATATAAACTCCGATGGAGGTGATTTAAAATGTGTTGGAAAGCCAAGACATAGATCTACAACTTTCATGTTTTGAGTTTTTCCAAATTCCAACTTTATCATGGTGAAAATCGAACTCAAAATCTTAACACGAGCTGATGACGTTATGGAGCTACAGCTACACTGTCCGTACAAACAGTAGCCACCCCGGCGCCGGGTCAAATATGCACGGCGCCTGGTCAACTCGGATTTTGACATTTTTCAGCAACTTAGAAGCACCCAGCATCGTATTAATTGATTTTGTGGTTACCCGGCACCGGGTCATCCAATAGTGGTCCGTAAAAACACGTTTTTGACGTGTTTTCATCATATTTTGGGCTTTTATGGGCTTCTAAAATTTTTCTATATAAAGATACACGATAGAAACACAACGGGAGATGGAGAAACTCACTGAGAAACCAGAGAACAAGATTCTAAATGCATATGGGAGCAACTAGGAGCATCTTATAGAGAAAGAGCAAGGAGATTTGGAGAGTATTAGTGATAGATTTATTCTTCTCTAATATAACTCTGTTTTCTTATTATTTCACTATGATTTAAGATTTTAGTTGTGATTTAATTTCTATTTCCATGAGTAACTAAATTTCCCAGTCAAGGGTAGGGATGTAGCCTAATTGGGATGGATTGGATTTATTTCTCTAGTTAAGACTATTTGATTTGTTCTTTAAGTTATATTTAATTTATCTTTTTATTATATTTATCTCTTTTATTCGTTCATGTGGATTTTATGCTTGATCACCATAAAATCTAATTAATGGGTAAACTTGATGGACTAAGAGGTGAAGAGTGAATTTAGATTTAGAGAGATAAACATGAATAACTAATCTAGAGATAGAATTAGAAATTCATGGTGATATAAGTTGTAGTTTTCAATGTTTAATTAGGAACTTTAGTTGCACGAGAGAGAATTGAATCCTAATTAAATAAGGACTAATTGACCGAGAGGTAATTAGGACACTTTAGGAACAACAGTCACTATAATTATGCAGAGTCTAACTAAAAAATAAAATCTAATTATCTTATAAAGTGAATCTTAATCCCTTGACACTTCTAGAACTGAATCAAACTTAGACTTTATTTTGTTTTCTATTTCTTTCCTTTTAAATTTGAATTCTCAATTTAATTATCAATTAATTTTTGGGATTAAAAGTTTGGACTATAAATTTACTACCTCCCTTAGGTTCGACCTCTGGAATACTCCAGAGATTTTTTATTACTGCGATCGACCCTGTATACTTGTAGGATCCCGATCAAGTTTTTGGCGTTATTGCTGGGGAGGTTAACAAATTTATTAGTTCCTTGTTTTTAGTCCTTTTATAAAAAAAAATTTCCCTAAATTTTTTTTCCTTGCTGCATGCTGTTAAGATCTAAAAGTCTTAATAGTACTTCTGAATTGATTGCTATTAATCTTGAAATTGAATGTGCTTGCAGGGAAAACAGAGCTAAAAGGAGGCACGAGATGGCTAATGAAGTAATGCTTGCTAGGGCTCAAGCTAATCTACTTTGAAGAGATGCAGATAAGCCTACCATCTATGATAGCCCATCATGTATCCGGTTATCTAACAATGCAAAAGATTACGAGTTTAAGAACATACACTTAAACTCATTGCCACAATTTCATGGGCGAATAGGCGAAGACACATTGGGCTTTCTGAAGGTTTTCTATGACCGGATTGACCAACTTCCCCCAAATGGTTTGACTTAGGAAGAGCTTAAGATGAGATGTTTCAATTTCTGCATGAAGGATAATGCTCAATGATGGATTTTAAATCTGCCTGAGAACTCCTTGACATCATGGAGGGATATCTATGATACGTTCATTGTCAAGTTTTACTCTCCTCAGAGGACTGTAAACCTGAGGGATAAAATATATCTCTTTGCACAACTGGAAGGCGGGCCATTCTATGAAGTTTGGGATAGATTCAAGGATTACTTATATGAGTGTCCACACCATGGATTTCAAGATATGATGCTTGCTAAACTGTTCTATAATGCTTTGTGCTCTACCTCTCAATCTTTAGTGGACATTGCTACAAGGGATGGTAATTTGACTGCTGAAGAGATGATGAATATATATGATCAAGTGGCAACTCAGACCAGACAAAAGGGAGTACGAAGCAGAAGAGTACCTGTCCATGAAGTTAACTCTCGCTCTGATGTATCTGCATAACTAGAAAAGTTAAATCAACGCATGGATCTTCTTTTCCCACAACAGAGCAATAATTCTAATCTTCCTAAAGAATTATGCTCTACATGCGGTGGTTCGGGTCATACTGCAGACACATGTGTTCATATGATTGAAGAGAATGTAGAAGTTAATTATATAGGATCAAATGCTGAACGTCGACAATTTCTACAGAGAAAGAATGATCCCTTTTCAAACACATATAATCCTGGGTGGCGAAATCATCCCAACTTCTCTTGGAAAAATCCACCAGCACCACCAGGATTCCAGCAACAAGCATCCCCTCAGCCACCAATACTATCTACAGGAAAGTCTCCTCAGATGGAGGAGATGCTTGCTCAAATCATGGCTAGTCAAACATCTACCAACAAAAATTTGGAGCAATTTATGGTCGGTCAGGCAACCATCAATAAAAATTTTAATCAATTTATGGCTAGCCAGATCACTACCAATAATGCTACACAAGTGGCTATTCGAAACTTAGAGACACAGATGGGATGCTTAGCAAACATGGTGACTGAAAAGGTACAAAGCCAATTCCCTAGCAACACTAAAGTTAATCCAAAAGAAGGAGTTATGGCAATTACTCTCAGAAGTGGCAAAGAATTGAAAAAAGAGGTGAAGAAAGAAATAGAGGGTGGTAAGAAAGGTAAGGATGAGGAGAATAAGGGGATCCCAAAAGCTTATGGTAACACTGAAGGACAGTCACCTTCTATTGATATGAAGCCATATGTGCCCCCTATTCCTTTCCCTCAGAGACTACAAAAGAAAGGGCAAGATGCTAATTTTCAAAGGTTCCTGGATATATTTAAGAAGCTCTGCATTAACATCACTTTTACTGAGGCACTAGCGAATATGCCTTCATATGTCAAATGCCTCAAGAAGTTGTTGTCAAACAAGAAGAAGTTAGAAGAATGCACTCAAGTACCTTTGACTGAAGAGTATAGCACCATCCTGCAAAGAAAGTTGCCTCCAAAGCTAAAAGAACCGGGGAGTTTTTCTGTTCCTTGTGTTATTGGGTCTCAACAGATTAATAATTATTTATGTGATTTGGAGGCTGGTATTAATTTGATGCCGTACTCTTTGTGCAAGAAACTTGAGGTCACAAATCTAACACCTAAGAGTATGACTTTACTACTAGCTGATAGGTCAGTAAGGTACCCAATAAGAATTATGGAAGATGTACTCGTCAAAGTGGGTAAGCTAATTATTCCTACTGATTTTGTGGTGTTGGATACTGAGGATGAACTAGACATTTCTCTAATCCTAGGAAGATCATTCTTGTCTACTGCGGGTGCCTTAATTGATGTGCCAAATGAGAAATTGACGTTTAGAGTTGAGGATGAAAAAGCTGAATTTAATCTTGCCACCTCTAACAATCCCACTTCTAAGGAAACTTGTTACAACATAGCTATGGGGCAGAACTATCAAAGGCAAGAATTGACATCTCCTCCCAAATCTTTAGATATTGATAAATGTTCAATTCAAAAGATTGTTAAAGAGGAAACCAAGGTAAGGCGAAAAGTGGCACCTCCTAGTCCCCAAAAGAAAAAGAGCACTTGTGTAATCTGAACGGACTGACTGGTACCCACCTTTATCATGAAGAGCCTCTCTAAAGGAAGGATGAAATTAAAGTGGAGGAAAAAGTTGATTCTTGAATTTGAAGGGCTTAGATCAAAGCCTCTGGAGAATGCCATCTCGTGATCTCCTAATTCATCTGGCTATCGACATTAAATTTAACACTTAGTGGGAGGCAACCTAACATTATTTTTCTTCTTTTATTTTCTATTTTTGTTTTCTTGTTTTCTTGCTCTTGTTACTTCAAACTCTCTCCCTCAATACTTTTTGCAGGATTGAATTAATTATGGTAAAAACAAGTCTGGAACAAATACAGAGGACTCCAAAGAACATTTCAAGTATCATCTATAAATCAGGGGAGTCTCAGTTCCTTTATCTTTTATTTTATTCTTGCAACATTGAGGACAATGTTGGATCTAAGTGTGGGGGGAGTTTATTAGATGCTTTTAGTTGATCTGTCCTAAGAATTATGCTGATGTGCTGAAACTAGAAAATTTTTTCGCAAAATTATGTACTTAATTGATTTTATTTAGATTTATTTTGCTTATTTTCTGAGCTAGTGGTTATATCTGTCACTATAGGATACTTAATTGTTGTGCTTAATGAGGTAAGATAGTTAATTTACAAGTCAGGAACATAAGTCTTGAGACTATGAAATTGAGTACTATAACTTAACATGTGATAGGTGTGGAAAAGTGACTGAGTTTGTAGGAAGATGAATTATACATTTATTTTTGAACTTGGGTATTTACAATCATTGTGTATGAATTTATTATTTAATTGGAGAGATGATTCAAGGTTTAAATGAAAAAAAAGTAATATATAAATCCACTCCACTGGTTCGACTTGTGCTGAGTAACTGGGGGTACGCATCACAAATGTGAGACCTTCGCGTCAAAAGGTGCAAAGTGAGCTATGAGTGAGCTAAAGACATATTAGTGCAGCGGGTTATGTAGCTTGAGTAACCGGGGGTACGCATCACAAATGCGAGACCTTCGCGTCAAAAGGTGCAAATTGAGCTATGAGTGAGCTAAAGACATATTAGTGCAGCGGGTTATGTAGCTTGAGTAACCGGGGGTATGCATAACAAATGCGAGATTTTCGCGTCAAAAGAGAGCATAACAGCCCAAGAAAAACAAATAAATCCCCAGATAAAATTGAAGCACAAAGTGCGGGGAAATTAAATAAATCCTTGTTGATCTCCATTGCACATGAGTTGAGTTAAGGTTTATGCATAATTGATTGAGGTATTTTAAGTTCTTAAATAAGTGTTGTAATTTTTCTTCTTCTTACTTAGTTGGCTATCTATATTGTTCACATGCTAGGTATACACACACACATATAAAAGTCTCATGGACTAATGGGAATGATAAGTAAGTTGCTATTGAGCTTAATATTTGATTTGTTGAGTACTCCTTTTATTTATATTGGTAAAGGACTATCACTAGTAAAGAGAAGTGAGTTTGACAAATCTAGAAATAACTTTATGATTGCAGCACAATTTTAGTCTTGCATGAGGACAAGCAAAGGTTCAAGTGTGGGGGGATTTGATGTGTCCATTTTATACATATAAAATACCCACATTTAAGCTTAAAATTGTATTTAAATACGTTTATATTGATATATTTTAGCATCATTTTACATATTTTTGTGTTTCATGGCGTTATAGGCTCAGTTGGAAGCATTCAGAGTAAAAACGTTACAAATCGTTCATGCTGAAAAGTTGTGACACCCTTCTATATTTTGATTATAACTCTTACATATGAACTTCGATTGAGGTGATTTAAAATGCGTTGGAAAACCAAGACATAGATCTACAACTTTCATGTTTCAAGTTTTCCCAAATTCCAACGTTATCATGGCAAAAATCGAACTCAAAATCTCAACATGAGCTGATGACGTTATAGAGCTACAGCTACACTGTCCGCACAAACAGTAGCCACCCCGGCGCCGGGTCAAATCCGTATGAAACCGGGTCAACTCGGATTTTGACATTTTTCAGCAACTTAGAAGCACCTGGTGCCGTATTAATTGATTTTGTGGTTACCCGGCGCCGGGTCATCCAATAGGGGTCCGTAAAAACACGTTTTTGACGTGTTTTCATGATATTTTGGGCTTTTATGGGCTTCTAAAATTTTTCTATATAAAGATACACGATAGAAACACAACGGGAGATGGAGAAACTCACTCAAAAGCCAGAGAACAAGATTTTAAACGTATATGGGAGCAACTAGGAGCGTCTTATAGAGAAAGAGCAATGAGATTTGGAGAGTATTAGTGATAGATTTATTCTTCTATAATATAACTCTGTTTTTTTATTATTTTCACTATGATTTGAGATTTTAGTTTTGATTTAATTTCTATTTCCATGAGTAACTAAATTTCCCAGTCAGGGGTAGGGATGTAACCTAATTGGGATGGATTGGATTTGTTTCTCTAGTTAAGACTCTGATTTGTTCTTCAAGTTATATTTAATTTATCTTTTTATTATATTTATCTCTTTTATTCATTCATGTGGATTTTATACTTAATCACCATAAAATCTAATTAATGGGTAAACTTGATGGACTAAGAGGTGAAGAGTGAACCTAGATTTAGAGAGATAAACATGAATAACTAATCTAGAGATAGAATTAGAAATTCATGGTGATATAAGTTGTAGTTTTCAATATTTAATTAGGAACTTTAGTTGCGTGAGAGCGTATTGAATCGTAATTAAATAAGGAATAATTGACCGAGAGGTAATTAGGACACTTTAGGAACAACAGTCACTATAATTATGCAGAGTCTAACTAAGAAATAAAATCTAATTATCTCATAAGGTGAATCTTAATCCCTTAACACTTCTAGAACTGAATCAAACTTAGACTTTATTTTGTTTTCTATTTCTTTCCTTTTAAATTTGAATTCTCAATTTAATTATCAATTAATTTTTGGGATTAAAAGTTTAGACTATAAATTTACTATCTCCCTTGGGTTCGATCTCTGGAATACTCCAGAGATTTTTTTATTACTGCGATCGACCATGTATACTTGCAGGATCCCGATCACAGGTGTGTCTTGGAGTTAGCAAGTGCAACAAATGGTATATGGACAGTGCATGCTCAAGACATATGACTGGTGATAAGGAAAAGTTCATCATCCTTAGAGATAAGAAAGGAGGAAAAGTAACCTTTGGAGGTGATCAATATGAGAAAATGGTTGGCATTGGCATCATGGGCAAGAATCCTATAAAATCCATAAAAGAAGTAATGTTCGTAATTGGCCTCAACCATAACTTGTTGAGTGTGAGTCAAACTTGTGAAAAATGCAACTTGGTGCTGTTTGACTCAAATTTCTACTTGATCATCAGAAAAAGTGATCACAAGATTATCCTTAAAACTTAAAGGGATGGTAACTATTATACTATTAATTTAAATAAACTTCCTAAACTAGATTCTATATGTTTAATTAGTAAAGATAATGGGATCTTCTTATGGCATAAAAGATTAGCATATGTTAATATGAACCAACTTAATAAGTAAATTAAAAATGACTTAGTTACTAGCTTACCTGAGATATTATTTGAAAAGAACAAAGAGTGTGATGCTTGTCATAAGAGGTAGCAAACTGAGTCCTCCTTTAAATCCAAAACTGTCATCTCCATATATAAACTACTCCAACTGCTACATATGGATTTGGTAGGTTCATCAAGAGTGAAAAGCATTGGAGGAAATCTATATGTGCTAATAATTGTGGATGACTACTCTAGATTTACTTGGACTTTATTTCTTTCCTCTAAAGATGAGACATATGATGCATTTGTAACCTTAGCCAAGAAAGTACAAAATGAGAAGGATATTTCTATTATATCCATTAGATCAGATCATGGAGAAAAATTTGAAAATTCAGACTTCTTGGAGTACTGCAAAGAGCATAGAATTGATCACAATTTCTTAGCTCTAAGGACACCCCAGCAGAATGGCGTGGTAAAGAGGAAGAATAGAACATTAAAAGAGATGGCAAGAGCAATGCTAAATGAGAAAGAGGTTCCTCAATATTTTTGGGCCGATACAGTAAACACAGCAAGATATATCATCAACAGAGCATACATCAGATCAATCTTAGGGAAAACACCTTACGAGCTCTACAAAGGAAGGAAGTCAAGTCTTTCTCATCTGAATATGTTTGAATGCAAGTGTTTCATCCACAATAATGGAAAGGAGAATCTGGGTAAGTTAAGTCCAAGTTAGATGAAGGTATATTTCTTAGCTACTCTAGTAAAAGTAAAGCATATAGAGCCAATAAAAGAACCAAAACCATAAAAGAGTTTGTGTATATAGTGTTTATTGAAAATGAGACTTTCTCTAAACCTGACTTAGATGAGGATGAACTAATTTCTAACTTTAAGAAGATGAACCTTTCTAAGGAAGATAAAATTGAACCTCCAAAAATATCAGAATCTACTACTGTAAAAGAAGACATCCAGGGAGAAAGATTATGAACTTGAAGTTAATGAAGAAATTTCTTAAGAGTTACCTAGAGCTTAAATATATCAAAGGAGTCATCATGTTGATCAAATGATGAAGGATGTTCAAGAGAATGTTAAAATAAGAAGGCAGCTTGGGGATCAGATAAATCACTATGCATTCATATCACAAATTGAACCTAACTACATAGAAGATGCATTAAAAAATGAGTACTGGATTATAGCTATGCAAGAATAGCTGAATCAGTTTAAAAGGAATCAGGTTTGGGACTTAATGCCTAGGCCCAATGATTATCCGATTATTGGAACCAAATGGATGTCTAGAAACAAACTTAGTGAATATGAAGTGATCATCAGAAACAAGGCTAAGTTAGTGGCCAAAGGTTATAATCAGGAAGAATGTATAGATTATGAGAAAACTTTTGCTCTAATTTTAAGATTGGAAGCAATAAGAATTCTCTTAACTTATACCTGTATAAAAGATATCAAGTTATATCAAATGGATGTAGAGAGTGCTTTTCTGAATGGTTATATTATGGAAGAAGTTTGTGTTGATCAACCTCCAAGTTTTAAGGACTTAACTAAGCCTAATCATGTATATAAACTAAAAAAAGCTCTTTATGGTTTAAAACAAGCACCAAGAGCATGGTATAAGAGGTTAAGTAATTTCTTAATTGAAAAAAGGTTCAACAAAGGTAAGATTGACACAATATAATACTTTTTACTGAGAAGAAAAATAAAGATTTACTTATTGTTCAAATTTATGTTAATAATATTATATTCAGTACTGCTAACGAATCTATGTGCAAAGATTTTTCTAAATTAATGCAAAGTGAGTTTAAGATGCCCATGATAGGAGAACTCAACTTTTTTCTTGGACTGCAAATAAAACAATGTGATGATAGTATCTTCATAAGCCAATCGAAATATCTGAAAAAATTACTGAAGAAATTTAGAATGGAGAATGTTAAGTCAATAGGAACTCCAATGACCACTGCTACAAAGCTCGATATAGATGAAAAAGGAAAACCATTTGACATTGCTTAATATAGAAGAATGATTAGTCCCTTATTGTATCTAATGGCTAGTAGACCTGACATCATGTTCAGTGTCTGCATGTGTGCAAGATTCCAATCATATCCCAAGGAGTTCCATGCAACAGCTGTGAAGAGAATATTCAGATATCTACTTGGAACACCTCATATGAGACTTTAGTATTCAAAGGGCAATGGAGAAAAGTTTGTTGGATATACTAATGAAAACTTCACTGGATCCAAGACTAACAGAAAGAGCACAAGTGGCACATGCCAAATTCTTAGAGGATTCTTAGTCTTATGGTTAAGCAAGAAGCAGAATAGTGTAGCTCTTTCCACTGCAAAAGCTGAATACATAGCAACTAGAAGCTGTTGCACTCAGATTCTTTGGATGATACAGCAGCTAAAAGATCTTGGAATTATGCTAAAGGAAGTGCCTAGCAAATGTAATAATCTCAGTGCTATCAACATTACAAAAAATCCAGTAATGTATTTAAGGACAAAGTATATTGAGATATGACATCAATTCATAAGGGATCATGCTCAAAAAAGAGATATTATCTTGGAATTTATCCCAACAAAAGATTAGTTGGCAGATATCCTGACTAAACTAGTTCCAAAAGACAGATATGTAAAAATCAGAACAAAATTAGGAATTGTTAATTTCAACGAGCTGTAAGCAAGCTTCTATCTTAATCTCTTTATTTTCTGAGTTAATGTGTTAAATCATATACTAACTTAAGAATCAAAGTGTCTATAAAATAGTTTACAAGTACTTCTGAGGAGTTTATGTGATAAGAGATCAAAATAATGGAGTATCTCACATGTAGATTAGCAACTTCTGCTAAAGAAATATTAAAATACGAATTTTCAGCATCTGTTTGTAAATTTTGGTCTTCATATGTCATATTTCCATTACAAATCGACGAACCGCCATGCCTTATCTGCTATATTGAATGACTTGACTTGCTTGAAATTCGAACTTTGACCTCTTAATAGTCAAATTTCAGTGCTTTATATGCTATATTTATGTTTCTATTTGCTTGAAATTTATCTGTTGACTTTTTAAAGTACAAATTTTGATTGCTTGCATGTGCATGTGTTATGCCTTCTTATGTACAACATTCAAACTTTAATGATTCAATATTCGCACTTCAGATATTTCTTCATGAAGTCTCAAAATTCAAACTTTGAATCCCAACATTTGTCTATTAAACCTCATGTGTTTGCATGCTTTCTGTTAAGACTTTGAAATTAGAACTATGTGGACACAGTTTATTTGTTGAAACTTCTATTCTTGTTAAGTCTCTGACAATCATATTTCAAGGCTGAAATTTGGCTATTGAGATCTTTTTTGTGTGATAAGTCTCTAACAGTCGAACTTCAAGGGGGAAAGTTCATCTGTCAAGGCAGTTTCTATGTTAAGTGTTGAATGTAACTACTTAGAGGGTCAGACGCTCAATAGACACAACCCTATACACACTTTAACCATTATAACTCTCATTTTCTCTCAACCATTCTTAAATTCCTTTGGCCAAACACCATTTTCCACCAATTAAACTCAAAATCAAACCCTACAAACACCATTGGAGTATTCCTCGAGCAAATTTCTCAAGGAAATGGTGAGAGTAAAGAATGCAAATGTTAGTGCAAAACATGGAAGGCCCAAAAGAATGACAAAGTCTTAGTTTTCCATAAAAGAAGGTAGTGCTTAGAAATGAAAGGCTGAATCGAGCAAAGAAACATCTTCAAAGAAAAAGGGAATGACTGAATCCAAGGTAGAATCGAATAAACCCATTCCTGCTGCTTAATAGTCAAGTACAGAGTCTGAAGTATTGGAAATGACTACTGTCGCACCCGGAAAAATGTGATGGAAGGAAAAAAGAGAACAAATCTGGTTTTCAAGTGAAAACTGACTTGTGAGAAGTCGCCACCAAAATTTTGCGGAAAATCTTGGGAAACCGAATTGAAGAGGAAAAGGATGGTCTGTGTAACTAGAGTTGGATTCGGGAGTCGATTGTGTGTGGGGAAGGTGTTAGGCACCCCACAACACCCGTTTCTAGGAACAGTTACCTTACATTGATTGTGTAAATTAATATGGCTTAAAAATATATTTTAGTTTTCCTTTTATCATCCACATGTGAGAATAAGGGTAGAGAAGAAATTAAGAAATTTTGAGAAATTTGGAAAACAAAAATAAGAAAATAAATTACATTAGAAATTAAGGAGATTTAAAAAAAGGAAAGAAATTGAAAAATAAGTTGGAAAATATTTATTAAATTAAGGGGAAAACACCAAATAAATCAGAAAATATTTATTTATTTATAAAGGTGGACTTGACTCAGGATCAGAGCCTCGGACCTACGTACCCTACGATGGGGATCAAAGTCTACGTAGTTCAGGACTAGAAATGCGTGTCATTTAGTTGATATTTTTTTATTTTTTTGGTAATAGGAGAAAGTTAATGGAAAATAATTTAACTTTTTGCAAACAAAATAATTTTCTGAGATTGAGTTGGTGTGTTTTAATTTATAAAAGACAATTTAATTCTGCTTACTTACTCTTATTTTATTTTGGAAATGTTTTTTTGTTTTTCTTTGATTTGATTCTTTGGAAAAACCATCACATATATGTTTTATTGTGTTTTTATTTATTTATTTTTTACATTTCGAAAATTTTGCCTTTCCACATTAAGGAAAACAACCAATCTACTTAATGCAAACTCACAGTTATACCTAGTTGGTCGGTTCCTTAAGTACCTACGAAAGTCCTAAACTTTGCGGTATAAAAGTTTTATTTTAAAGTGCCTGTGAACACCGTATTTTGTCCGGGTAATTTTTTTAAAAAAAAAAATATATATATATATATAAATAATAATAATAATAATAATTATAATAAAGAAAAATAACTAAAAATTAGAAAAAAAGAAAAAAAAATTTTGGACCCAAATTCGGCCTGAAAATAAAAATAAATAAATAAATAAAATAAAATAAAAAATAAAAATAATAATGTATAAATAAAAAATAAAAAATAAAAAAGAGGAGGGAGAGCTTTGGGCCAAATTTAGCCCAAAACCTGAAGAGAAGTGGGGGAGTTTTGGGCCAAAATTCGGCCCAAAATTGGAAAAAAAAAACAAGAAAGAAAAAATGGAGGGAGGGGGCTGCATTGGGCTGAAGTGAAACTTCAGCCCAAAAGGTCACGAGCCCAATTAAGGGCTCGTGACCTGGTCCAGTGGGGCATTGCCCCCAAGAGGAAGAGAGTGCTGGCCGCGGGTGAAGGAGGAGAGCGGCGAGACTGAGAGAGGAAAGGGAAGGAGGAGCTAGGGCACCGAGGGAGAGAGGGGCCGTGAACGTGAGAGCCGAGAGGGGCAGAGGAGAGAGCCGTGAGCTCTAGGGAGCAGCCGAGACGGGGGAGCTGGAGCACGGGCTGGCCGAAGAGAAGGGAAATGGGGAACGAGAGGGAGCTAGGAAGTGGTGGAGCCGCGGACGCGAGACAGGGAGGGAGTTGCAGAATGAGACAGGCAGCCGCGGGTGTGAGAGGGCTGAGAGGACAAGACACGAGCGACTGAGCTGGGGCCGAAAAGAGGAAGGAGGCCGAGAGCTCGGGGCACCGGGTGAGCTTCGGGCAGAGGCTGAACCAGAAGGGACCTTTAGGGCTTGGCCAGGGACGAGACCAGAAAACCGAGGGAGCCTGCAGAGCTCGGCCGAAGGGGCCTCGGTGGAGGCTGAACCGTGGGAAGAGGGAGCCACCGGCCGAGAAGGGAACAAATCAAGGGAGCCTGCAGAGCTCGGCCAAAGGAGCCTCGGTGGAGGCTGAACCGTGGGAAGAGGGAGCCACCGGCTGAGAAGGGAACAAGCTGAGGGAACCACTGAAAAAAATCAGAAAAAAAGCAAAGGCATGAGAGAGGCCGGGGCTGGACACGCACAATACAATCCCTCCACTATTCCGTACCTGGTACAGCAGGGTAGTGGAGGTGGAATTTGGTTGGGCTGAAGGAGGTCACGAAGGTGCAACAGAGAACGTGGGCAGAGGGATGAGGTACGGTTGGAGGAACAATCACGCGCGTTTGCAGGCTACCCGCAAGAGCACTATAAAAGCCGAGGGAAGGCAATTGCCAGGGGGGTTTTTGGACATGGAAAAATCCTAAGAGGATTATGAGAGAGAGGAAATGGAAGCCAAAAAGAAAAGAAGCAGTGAACGAGTTGCAAAACAAGGGAAGTGAAGCAGAGCGAATCAAACGAAGGAGGAATCCACACAAGGGGGGGCACGAGTTAAAGAATGACAAACATTGCGCCGATTAAAAGGAATCCAGTTAACCTTACACATCGCCCGCACAGAATCCATTTAACTCGAGCAAGAACAAAAGCAATGGCGATGGAAAGTCATCTTTCTGATGTAGAACGGAGATTAGAGGAAGAAGTAGGGGATTTGAAGGGTCAGCTTAGTGGCTTGCATACTCAAATGGAACAAATGATGAAAATGCTTCAGGGCATGAACACGAATGGGAGAAGGCATGACGTTAATGCCAATATTGCCCAACCGCATGGTATGAGCGCGGAAGGTATACCCGATGCAACTGACAATGATCAGAATAGGCTTCCACCTATCCCAACCCCAGGGGCTGGTAGGCAAGGGTTTCAGGAATGGGATCAGGGATATGCATATGCCCACGATATCCATAATCCGGAAAACGTCACAGCCTTCGTGGCTCAGAATCCACCTCCCCATAATATGTATTCTCATGGCGGTGAAATTCCTGATAAGGTCAGCTTGAAAGAGGAGGTGTCAGAAATGAGAGATCAGCTACGGGCACTGCAGGGAGTAATGGAGCATAAATCGCTTGATTTAGACGAACTATGCCTAGCTCCGGATGTGATTATTCCAAAAGAGTTTAAGATCCCGGACTTCAACAAATATAATGGTAATGGGGACCCGCATTATCATCTAAAGACGTACTGCACCAGGATGTCAGTATGGTCCAGGGAGGAGAAATTCCTTATCCATTTCTTTCATGAAAGTCTCACTGGGGCGGCTCTACACTGGTACATGAAATTAGACCACTCCCGACTGAAGAAATGGAGGGATCTGACGGATGTCTTTATGAGACAATACTAATTTAATTTGAATTCAGCTCCTACTAGGGAGCAGCTGAAAGGATTGAGGAAGAAACCCACCGAATCCTTCAAGGAGTACGCGCAGCGTTGGCGAGCCTTGGCTTCGGAAGTTCAACCTCCTTTAACGGAGTCTGAGTTGTGTTCATACTTTATTGATACGCTGGGAGAGCCCTACTTCAGAATCATGCTGGGAACCCATGCTAAATATTTCACCGACCTCATTGAGGTAGGTGAAAGGATTGACACTAACATTCGGGATAGGAGGTTGGAGAGTGCACACCCCGAAAATAGGAAAGGACAGGGTGTTAAAAAGAACGACGGCGATGTGAATCATGTGTCAGACCCTTACCAACAGTCGTTCAGACCTTCATTTAGCCCACAATACCCACCATATAACTTACAACCCCAATATCCACGACCATTTGCACCCGGGGCACGCATGCAGCATGCTGCCTATCAACCTAGAGCCCCTTTCGCTCAACCTATCCGACATCCTCAATCAGTCCCACCACCTCATCCTATTCAGCAAGCGAATGTCTTACACCCAAGTATGGATTACAAAGCCGTTCGCCCCCAGAGAGATAACCGCCCGTTACCCGACTTCAATGTATCCAGATTGGAGCTTTTCAAAGAGTTAGTGGAAAAGAAGCTTATGGGTCCTCGTCCTGTAAAACCTTGGCAACCACCTTTCCCTGCTTGGTATAATCCGAATGAGACCTGTGAATATCATATGGGAGCGGTGGGACATTCAATCGATCGATGCGATGCTTTCCGTAAGAACGTGTTGGATCTTTTGGATAATAGTTATATCAGTGTACGGTGGGACAGTGATCCGAATATTGTCTCGAATCCCCTACCGGAGCATGACAAAGGGAAACAGGTCGGGACTATTGAAGAGGACATCATGCTGATCAAAGACCCAAATGCGCTCCAAGTTACTATGAAGGAAATATTTGATCACCTTGAGGAGGCGGGACATGTCCTTTATGACGGGGGAAAGCCGGATATAATCGATAACTGTGGTCCCTGCTCTTGTGAGTATCACCGGGGAAACGTAGATCATGACATTGAGGGTTGTGAGGTGTTCAAGGAAGTGGTGCGAAAGATGATGGCGCTGGGGATTATCAGAATTGAAAGGGGAACATCAAGAGATAAATCCGTATGCATGACAGAGGAACTAAGCGGGTTGTCAATCATTGACAAGTCGAAGGGGTCATTCCTTGTGATTAACGCGCAAGCTCCGACTGTAGGAAGTAGTGAGCAATTGCCCTTCTTGGAAATAGCAGAATCTCATCTTTCGTTCATTAACGAACCGACACTTAAGCCGAATTCAACGGGATCTCTCCTGGTCATAAACTCAACCGCTCAGGCAGCAACACGCGAGAAGGAGCCGGTGGCGGTTATTCACGTACCAGCACCGTTTCCATATGCTAGTGATCATGCGGTACCCTGGAAATATGGCCTAAGGACTGAGCTTCTCGCAATCCGGGGAGAAACCAGTGAAGAACCAGTGGTGGAAGTCAATAATCAGGAACTAATAAACGGGATTACTAGGAGTGGTCGCGTCTATTCGAAAGAAAATGGTCAGGAAGGAGAGAGTTCAGGAGCTAAGGTGGTGACGGACATGAGCATTGATGCCGATGAGATCTTAAAGATCATGAAGCACAGTGAGTATGACATAGTAGAGCAGCTCACAAAGACGCCAGCTCGGATCTCCATTATGTCCCTCATCATGAGCTCAGAGGTCCATCGCAAGGCGCTCCAAAGGGTGTTAGAAAGTGCATATGTACGTCCGGACATAACTCCTGAGAGAGTAGTTCATATGGTTAATGTCGTGAAGAATGCTACTCAAATCACCTTCTATGAGGATGAAATTGTTCAAACTCCGGTGGGGCGACCTAAAGCTCTTCATATTACATTAAAGTGTCACGGGTATGTGATCGCAAAGGTTCTGATTGATAATGGGTCTGCTCTCAATGTCCTACCACTAGCCACTTTAAAAGAAATTCCAGTGGACAGGTCCACCATTAAGCATAGTGATCTAATTGCCCGAGCTTTCGATGGAGCGAGAAGGGAGGTATTCGGGGAGGTCTATCTTCCACTTGAGATTGGGCCAAGCACCTTTTCAGTACAATTCCACGTAATGGACATTGATGTGGCGTACACCATACTCTTAGGAAGGCCATGGATTCATGACGCGGGAGCTATACCGTCTACCTTACACCAGAGGGTTAAATTCATCAGGGATGGCCTACTTGTTACCGTTAAAGGAGAAGAGGAAATCATGATTAGCAAGCCAAGTGCCGTACCTTACGTCGAAAATGTAGAACGGACAGGGGGTAATTTTTATCACAGTTTTGAGGTTGTGGAGGGTGACAAGCCAAGAAGAGATGTGCAACAAGTAGTCAACAAGATAATGAAGCATGGTGGGTATAAGGAAGGACAGGGGCTCGGAGCTAAACTACAAGGGGTAAAGGAGCCAATCAAACTGCTCGGGAATCAGGGACGTCAAGGGATAGGATACGATCCCCATTTAGAGACTCTCTTGGCTGAGCAAGTGAAGTTAGGCCGAGGGAAATTACAAGCAAGATCAAAAGTTCCTCATATTAAAGAGACATTCTCACAAGCCTCTGAGATAGTCAATATGAATGACTCTATTGCTACAACGGAAGAAGGAGGGGAGTGTTATGGACAAGGACATTGGATTCAGTATGATACCCTTGGAAAAGCCCTGGAAAACTGGGAGTCTGAGAAGATCCCTGATGTTATGTCGTTAGAGTAATATTCTAGAGTTTATGTTATGTCTTCTTTTGAAAATCTTGTATTTGTGGCTTTTGGAACTTTTTATATTTGAGGATTAAATGCAAAGCAGCTTTCCATGTTCTTTATTCCATTATTACTCTCTTTATTCTACTCTTTTTCTCATCTCACTTTATTCTTCTTCTTATCCTTTTGTGTTGGTCCCTCCTCAAATTAATTCTCTATACTATTTCCTGCTTCATCGTTTACTTCTGTTGTGTTTGTTGCCTTCTAGGGAATTAGAATCCTCGGAACTCCAGTCTGACACAGAGACTCTTGAGCCCCAATGGGATGACACTCGCATTGTTATGGATATGCTTGACGACGGAATTGAAGAAAATGCCGCGCTAGTTGAATTACCCCTCACGTTCGCAAAGCTTGTCGAACCCTCCGAAATTGGTTTCATCCCACATGAGGAAATCATAGAAGTGATCAACATGGGAACTGAGGAAGATAAAAAAGAGTTAAAGATAGTTGATAATCCTGAGAAGAAGGAGATGATAGATTTATTTCTAGAATATCTGGATGTATTTGCTTGGTCGTACCAAGATATGCCAGGGCTTGATCCCAACGTCGCTTCTCACAAGCTTCCTCTGTTCCCTGACTTTAAGCCAAAGAAACAGAAGCTAAGGAGAATGAGTCCCGAGACATCTCTTCAAATTAAGGAAGAAGTGAAGAAACAATGGGATGCTGGTTTCTTAGATGTTGCTAAATACCCACAATGGGTTGCGAACATAGTACCGGTACCAAAGAAGGATGGCCGCATTAGGATGTGCGTAGACTATCAGGATTTGAATAAAGCCAGTCCTAAGGACCATTTTCCTCTACCTCATATTGATGTGCTAGTTGACAATACGGCGAGGGGTTATAGGTACTCATTCATGGATGGGTATTCAGGATACAATCAGATCCCCATGAACCTGGAGGATAAAGAGAAAACCACTTTTACTACCTTATGGGGAATATTTTGCTACAAAGTGATGCCGTTCGGTTTAAAAAATGCAGGTGCAACTTACCAACAAGCTATGGTAGCACTATTCCATGATATGATGCATAAAGAACTGGAGGTTTATGTCGACGATATGGTAGCAAAGTCAGCGCAAGAAGAAAGTCACGTGGCAGTTCTTCAAAAATTGTTTGAAAGACTGCGAAAATACAAGCTTCAATTGAATCCCAACAAGTGCGTGTTTGGGGCTACGTCTGGTAAGCTACTAGGCTTCATCGTTAGCAGTAGAGGAATAGAAGTAGATCCAGATAAAGTAAAGGCAATTCGTGATATGCCTTCACCCCAAACAGAGAAAGATGTACGAAGCTTCTTGGGCCATTTGAATTACATAGCCCGATTTATTGCAAACCTGACTGCCACCTGCGAGCCAATATTCAAATTGTTGAGAAAAGGAAATCCTGGGAAGTGGGATGAAGATTGCCAACGAGCATTCGAGAAGATAAAGGAATATTTGCTGAACCCTCCTGTCTTAGCACCCCCTACACCAGGTCAACCATTAATCCTCTATCTAACCATCTTGACATCTTCCATGGGGGCAATGTTAGGACAGCAAGATAGATCTGGAAAAAAGGAGCATGCCATTTATTATCTGAGTAAGAAATTCAATGATTGTGAGTCTCGATACCCAATCATCGAAAAGACATGTTGTGGGCTAGTATGGGTCACGCGACGATTAAGACAATACATGTTATATCATGTTACCTGGTTGATCTCGCGATTGGATCCGATTAAATATATTTTTGAAAGCCCTTACGTGTCAGGTAGGGTGTCAAAGTGGCAAGTGATACTATCCGAATATGATGTGAAGTACGTGACTCGCAAGTTAATTAAAGGAAGTATCATCGCTGACCATTTAGCTGGAAACCCATTAAATGAGAGTCCGCCACTAGACTTTCAATTCCCAGATGAAGATGTCTTGACTGTTGAGGATAAGTTGGAAGATGCCCTATGGACAATGTACTTTGATGGTGCCGCCAATACGCAGGGATGTGGGGTAGGTGCAGTGATAGTCTCTCCAGAAGGGAAACAATTTCCTGTCGCCATTAAGCTTAATTTTGAATGCACAAATAATGTAGCAGAGTATGAAGCTTGTGTCAGTGGTTTGCAAGCCGCCCTAGCTCTGGGTGTTAAAGAACTTGAGGTCTTTGGAGATTCAGCACTCATAATATATCAAGTGACGGGGGCATGGCAAACGAAGGACCCAAAGTTGATCCCCTACCAGAGTTATTTAATTGAATTGATCAAGGAGTTTGATGAAATTAAGTTTACCCATATGACTCGTGATAAAAATCAGTTTGCAGATACCTTAGCAACACTCGCTGTCATGGTTAAACTAGATTGTGGGATTCACGTTCAGCCGATCCGCGTTGAAGCAAGGAATACTCCTGCCCATTGCTTGAGTATAGAAGAGGAATCCGATGGGCAACCTTGGTTTCACGACATTAAGTCCTACATCAAAGATAGGGAATATCCAGATGGGACAACAGATAATGACAAGAAGACTCTTCGATGCCTCGCAATGAACTTCTTCCTTAGTGGAGAGGTTTTGTATAAGCGGGCTCATGATGGGACCCTACTCAGGTGCATAAATTCGCCTGAAACCAAGAGAGTGATGGCTGAAGTTCATGATGGGATATGTGGAACTCATGCTAACGGTCATACTATGACTAGGCAAATACAGCGATGTGGATATTTTTGGTTGACCCTGGAAAAAGATTGCATCGAATATGTGAAGAAATGTCACAAATGTCAAATCTATGCTGATCGAATCAATGCTCCACCACACCCCCTACACAACCTTGTGGTCCCGTGGCCTTTCTCCATGTGGGGAATTGATGTGATTGGTCCTATTAATCCTAAAGCCACAAATGGTCATCGCTTTATTCTTGTAGCTATTGACTATTTCACCAAGTGGGTCGAAGCCGTCTCTCTTGCCAGTGTTACCCAAAAGACTTTTGTTCGCTTCTTGCGATCATGCATCATTTGTCGATATAGTTTACCAGAAAAGATCATTACAGATAATGCTCCTAATCTGAACGGTGCTGAAGTAAAGAAGCTTTGTGAGCAATTCAAGATCCAGCATCATAACTCTGCTCCCTATATACCGCAGATGAATGGGGCAGTGGAGGCTGCTAACAAGAATGTTAAAAGGATCATTGCTAAGATGACCATCACATACAAGGATTGGCATGAAATGCTCCCATATGCTCTCCATGGGTATCGTACCACAACTCGTACATCAACAGGAGCTACACCATATTCTCTAGTATACGGGATGGAGGCAGTGACACCAATTGAGGTGGAAATCCCATCACTGCGAGTCATGGTCGAATCGGCTATTGGGGAGGATGATTGGATCAAAACCCGATATGAGCAGTTGAATATGATTGAAGAAAAGAGATTGGTCGCCATGTGTCATGGGCAGCTATATCAACGGAGAATGGCCAGAGCGTTTAACAAAAGACTTCGCCCTAGGGAGTTTAAGCTAGGGGATTTAGTCTTAAAGAAAATTCTTCCAAATCAAGAGGACAATCGAGGAAAGTGGGCCCCATCATATGAGGGTCCTTATGTGATAAAGCAAGCTTTTTCAGGAGGTGCACTTATTTTGATGGACATCAAGGGGCAAGAATTGACGAAGCCTGTCAATGCGAACTCTGTCAAGAGGTATTATGCCTAAAAAAAAAAAAAAGCTCGCTAGTTTGAAAACCTGGAAAGGCAGCCTAGGCAAAAATTAGAGCATTAAAAAAGAAAAGAAGCCCATGCAAAGGGAAGAGCAAATCATCTTCTGAGCAAATAAAAGGAGATTCTAAGCTGCTAATGGATAGGGGTAAAAGACAAGCGCGGCATAATCTTTAGTCAGACGTACTGTAGGGCGTGTCCAAAAGCAATGCAAGCTATCCGACTGGGTGCTTAAGAGACCAATGTGAAGGCGTTTTCTCTCATTTTTAATAGACAATATCCTAGTGGTTTGTTCATATAATAAACTAACTTTCTATTCTTATTCCTGGATTGTTGCTAGCCGTCGTATATATTCCTCTTTGATTATTGATTTCCTTCTGGTAAGTTGCTGTATTTATTCCTCAAATAAAAAATATATATAGAAAAAAAAAAGGAGAAAAAAAATGTTACTTAATGGCATGCACCATGAGAGTAATCTTGACTGTCCGCTAATGGTGCTAAGTACAAGGAGTAGAATGGAAGCTCATAGAGTTGGATTGAGAAAGAGTTTTTTTTTTTGGATGACACAGCAATACCCAAGGATAGAGACTGGCAAGGTGGCTTTTCAACATCACTTATGACAAGTTTAAGAGTTGTGGGGTTAACTGGATTCCTTCATCAGGGGCAATGGAGCTCTACATCAAGACAAGGAAATTGAAAGATAAAACCCAATTTCATTACATTTCTAACATTGTGATTACAATAAATTTTTGTCAAATTGGGGCAATAGTGGGCATTCTACATGCATCTTCCATTTCGTACAAATTGGGGCAAATAGTCATAATAATAAATAATAATAAGAATTTTGTATTCCACAAATATTTTGCATGCACATCGTCAAGGAAGACTAAAAAGGAAATCTCCATTTTGCATACATGACAAAAGGGGATCATTATACCTCAGGGAAAGAAAAAGGAAAAGAGAAGGAAGACAAAAGAGATGGCATTGTACTGGCATCTGGTAAGTGCCGGATAAACAGAAAAGAGAGTCACAGGTTTAGCTAAGTATTGCTTAGGCACTCCATCATGACAGATGTTGCCTTGGCACCCTTTAAATTTTTGTTAAAGCCCTGACTTGGCAGCAGACACCCTTTAAATTCCTGTCATTTAAATTCTGTCAAAGCCCTGACTTGGCGGCAGGCACTCTTTACATTTCTGTCATTTACAATTCTGTCAAAGCCCTGACTTGGCGGCAGGCACCCTTTACATTTCTGTCATTTAAAATTCTGTCAAAGCCCTGACTTGGCGGCAGGCACCCTTTACATTTCTGTAATTTAATTTCTGTCAAAGCCCTGACTTGGCGGCAGGCACCCTTTAAAATTCTGTTAAAGCCCTGACTTGGCTGCAGGCACCCTTTAAAATTCTGTCAAAGCCCTGACTTGGCGGCAGGCACCCTTTAAATTTCTGTCATTTAAATTCTGTCAAAGCCCTGACTTGGCGGCAGGCACCCTTTACATTTCTGTCATTTAAAATTCTGTCCTGACTTGGCGGCAGGCACCCTTTAAATTTCTGTCATTTAAATTCTGTCAAAACCCTGACTTAGCTGCAGGCACCCTTTAAATTTCTCTCATTTAATCTCTGTCTCTATTGTCTTTATTGTTCATGCATCTTGCCCCCCAAACAAAATACATGTTTTCTTCTTCATTTGTTTCTAAGTACGAATATCATTTCATGATCTTCTTCCTTAGAAAACAAATGAAGAGGGGCAGCTCATCCACATGGTATTTTGTTTGGATCTTGCTATCATATTTTGTTTTAATGTGCATTTGTACCTATTGCATCAGTTCCAGTCTAGTTGACATGGTTATTCCTTTGTGTCATATCATTGCATCTTGCATTAGTTCGACTCTAGCTCGAATTAGTTGTTCATTTGTGCATCTATTAAAGTCTAGTTCAATTTATTCAGTCAAGTCCTAGTTCACATTTGCTTTGTATATCTTGCATCAAAACATTTATTCATCATTAAGTCATTCATACCCAAAATAGAGTTTTGTACGCTCTAAATTCATGTCAAATTGCATCTCTTTGTGTCAGGGGCAAGTCTTAATGTTTGGCTCGGATAAAATTCGTGTTCTAATCTTTACTCGTTCCTTGTGCGAGAATTCCAAAAACTGCATTTTCTTCATTCTCACATAAGAAACAAGTAAAGAGGGGCAACTGTGAACACCGTATTTTGTCCGAGTAATTTTAAAAATATATAAAAATATGTAAATATAATGATAATAATAAAAAATAATAATAGTAAAAATATAATAATAAATAAAATAATAGAAAATATAAAAAAAAAAAGAAAGAAAGAAAAAATAAAAGAAAAAAGGAAGCAAAACAACAAAAAAAAAAAGGAGAAAAGCTCAAAAAAAAAAATACATTTGGGTTAAAGCACTTCAACCCAAAAACATATTTGGGCTGAAGTGCTTCAGCCCAAACATGCCACGAGCCCATATGCAAGGGCTCGTGGGGTTAAGGGCTTCAGCCCTAGAGACCAGAGGGGAGAGAGTACACGGGAGAAAAAAGAAAAGCTGGCTGAAAGAAAAGGACGGAGGGGGCAGACTGAAAAAAAGAGGGAGGTGAGGCAGAGGGGGGAGCGACCGAGAGAGAGAAGGAGAAGAGGAGGCTGATCATGGGAGACCGAGGAAAAAGCACCGAGCTGGGAGAGTGGCCATGAGCGTGAGAGCCGAGAGAGGGCGTGAGGCTGAAACAAGGGGAGCTGGCCGCAGGCAGAGAAGAAAAACAGAGGAAGAGGGAGCTGTGAAAAGGAAGGAGGCCACGGCTGAGAGGGTGGCTGAGTAGCAGAGGGAGGCCGCAGGTGAGAGGTGCACGGAGAGGAAAAGAGAAACAGAGGCAGCCGCGAGAGATCGAGACTGAGGATTTGGCCGAAAGAAAACCGGAGGGAGCTCGGTTGAAGGAGCTCTGAGTTGGCCGCGGAAGAGAGCTAGAGGTGAGATCTGAAAGAGAGGGAGGCCGAGAACTCGGGACACTGGGTGAGCTTTGGGCAGAGGTTGAGGCACGAAAGGAGCTCGGACCAAAGCCAGGAGGAGTCTAGCACAGGAAAGGTGAAGCAGGGGGGAGGCCGTGGGAGCGAGATCTAGAGGAAAGGAGAAGCCACGAGCTCAGGCAGAGCCACCGTGGAACCGTGGAGGAGACCGGGAGTTGAGATCTGAGATGGAGGAGCCGAGAGCATGAAATCCGAGGAGGAAGAAGGAGCTAGAGCTCTGAGCTAGCCGCGGCTGAGGAAAGAAAAGGCGAGACAGAAACAGAGGGAGGCTGAGTGAGATAGCCTAGGGCTCAGACGAGGAAACAGAGGGAGCTTTAGGACTCGGCCACGGAGCTCCAGAAGTTGAAGCTGAAACCGAGAGAGCACAGGAGAACAGAGGAGGTTGCGAGCATTGGAATGGATCAAAATTTCAGGACCCACACAGGTAATGACTTTACACTCTCCTTTCTTTACTGCTTGCTGCAATCCCGAGATGAATGGCTGAGCATGACACTTCTTGGTTTGCACTATATGTGTGTATGAAAACTATGGTTTGCTTCCTGCACACACGCTGGTTTTTTTTCTTGAATCGGTTCAGCATTTAGGTCTTCAAAGATTGTATGGCGTCCTGTTCTAGGCTTGCATGACAAATGTTTGACAAAATGCTCATGAGGATTTCACTTGTTTAGGGAATGGTATTATATGAAATATGATGTTTGGTCCTGTCTTTTTTTAGCTTGTCATGTGATCATTTAGCTGGGACTTGAGAGATAGAGAGCCATTTTCTATCTACGGTAACTCGTTTGGTTTAGGTGCCAATAGGATCTTTCTCCTAATATGGGGTGTTTTGCATGTAATTTGATTATCCCATGGCATAATGTTACTAGCTAGTGAAACCCTCTACCTCTTTGTTTACACGGCAGCCTTATTACAAAATGTGGTCATTATAGTGTGATACGTAGAACAATTATTGGTTCTTAGCTTGTTGAGAATGACAGGGTGTGAAACAATATCTTGATCTCAATGCCAGCAGTTGCCATGCTCAGTGCTTGATTATAATTTACCACACAATTAATATGCAAGTAAATTCAGGTAATAATGTATCACGTGTAGTTGTAGTTCTAAGCCACCAAAAATTTTTTCTTTAGTTCTTGGTTGGAAAGATTTGCCAAGATAGCTACTGTCTTTGTATTTCTTTTTGTTTGGACATCATGGGAGCACGAAATGAAGCTTGAAAAGAATGAGTCCTCCTCATCGAGGCGAGAGAGGAACACGAAGGCAAGCATGGGAGCATGAAGTCAAGCTGGAAAGGAATGAATCACCTTCATCAAAGCAACGACCAATCAAAAGGAGAAAACAATTTGATTTTTCTCTCTTTATTTCTTGTAATTTTATGTTGAAATAAAGTATTGTTTAAGTGTGCACACACACACACACTGATAACTTGTATTTGATTCTTGTTTTTATTTCTGATTTTGGTATTTATTTGATCAGGGATTTTTATTTTTTTTCACTTTTAGAGTTTGCCACAAGGGACCAATTCTCCGTGTGCATATAGAGCGTTAGTCAATTATATCATGAGTGAGGAGTTGCCATGGTATAAACATTGGCTAAATTTTATTCTATTTTATTTCATTTTTATTCACGAGTACCAATGTTTTTTAGTTATTTATTAAAAGTAAAAATAAATAATTCAATGAGAGCTCTTTATTTCAAATTTTTATTTTGACCTTTATGTTCCGAGTGGTAACACCGTGGGCATTTAGGTGTTAATTAGTGAGCTATGAGTGATAAAGTCACTACAGATCCTAATTAACTCTTTTTTCTAAAAAAGGATAAATAAAATAAAATAAATAAACAAATAAAAATAAATAATCTATGAATGTATACATAAAAGTCATATTTAAATTTCTTTTATCACTTTTTTTTTTAAAAAAAATAACCATAATAATATTTATTTTCATAACTTAATGTAAAAATGATTTCATTTATTCAATTTTATCTATGCCTTTTGAAGTGGCATCACTGTGAGCATATAAGCATTAATCAGTAAATTATGAGTGATCGAGTATCCATAAATGCTGTTTGATTTCCATTTAAAATTTTTCTTATGATATTTTCTACTCCGAGTGGTAACACCGTGAGCACGTAAACGTAAATCAGTAATTTGTGAGTGATAAAGTCACCACATATGCTGATTATTATTTTTCAACACGTAATGATCACATTTTTTTTTAAATAAATAAATAGGTGATAAAATGATTTTATAATAAAAAATAATAAAAATTATTTGTACCAAAAATTTTATTTGTTTTCTTTTGAACTTTTTGTGCCTTTTTGTCTCGAGTAACACTACCGTGGACACTTAGGTATCAATGGATAAATGTGAGTGATAAAGTCGCCACATGAGCCAATTGGTTTTACTTTATGAAAATAAAATTGTTTTCAAATGTTTCCTTTTTTTTCAAACCAAATTAAAATGTTCAAATCACATATAATTTTAATCATATTATCTAAATTGAGGAAGAACATATCTTCTCTTTTAGAAGTTGATTAAACAAAAATAAATAAATGAAAAGGGCAAATATTGGAAATTAATCTGTCTTTTACAAATTAAAACACACCAACCAATTCTAAAAATTGTTTTCTTTGTGGAAAGACTAATTATTTTCTATAAACCTCTCTTTTCAAAGAATATGTAAAATAAAAAAATACCAACACAGTGACACGCATTTCTAGTCCGAACTACGTCGACTTTAATCCCTATCGCAGGGTACGTAGGCCCCAGACTCTCATTCTGGGTCAAGTCCACCTTTGTAAATAAATAATATTCTTCTTAATTTATTTTTTTTCTAACTTTTCATATTTTCATTTTATTCTTTATTTTCATTTTACATTTTCCTTATTTTTATATTTATTTATTTTTGCATGTGAATGGTAAAAGGGCAACCAAACTAAATTTGTAAAAAGCCATAAAAATTGCATGATCAACCTAAGGTAACCGTTCTTATGAACGGGTGTTGTGGGGGTGCCTAATATCTTCCCCACTCGCAATCGTACTCCCGAACCCAACTCTGATTCGCAGACCAGTCCTTATCCTTTTTTGTTTTTTATTTTTCGATTTTCCAAAATTTCCCTCAAAATTTTGGTGGCGACTCCCTCCGAAATCGGCCTCCCGCCGTGCGGGCCGATTTCTCCAATTTTCCTTAATTTTTTCGTTCCCCGCGCCATCCGCGTCACATTTTCGGGTGTGACAGTGCCATATAACAATCTTGTTAGATATTTTAAAATAAAGTTCGAAGAGATGGTCATGTTATTTTATTTTTGAAATATGATTTCTTTCGAAAAAGAAAATTATTTACTGATGTATCTACGTGGATTCACTATCTCACGTGATAAACTCATTAAACCCGAATACCTGCGTGGGTTCCAAAACCTCACGTGGTGTGATTATTAAATCAATTATTTCTATTATTTGAGAAAAATTTAAAAATCAACGAATCTTACTCGTATGAAATATTTCAAGATATATTATATTGCAAAATCGTATAACACAAAGCTGTTTATTATTTACGCGGACTTGCAGATAACAACATGATTAACGGGAACACCTGAGTGAAAAACCTCGTACGACGTAATTGCATAGGCGATCATTTATTTATTCCCTTAGCTGCCTTTTCATTTATTTATTAAGAAAGCAAACTTTAAGGGCTAAAAATGTTGGGCCTTACTAGATATAATCCCTTGTAATGTGCCAATACTCTCTTATGGGCTCCTGGCGACAGGCCCACTAAAAACAAAACAAAACAAAACATGAAACAAAAAACTTGTAGCGGGCCTCTCCACACCAAGCCCATAAGAAATATTGACCAAAATATTTATGACCAAAAACTCCTAAGACCCAGCCCATAAGGAGAAACAAATACATTTAATATCTTTTCATTGCTGGGCCCAAATAGAAAATGGATCAAGTCTCATGAGGCCACAGCTGAGAATGCATGCAAAACCTGGAACACAAGGGACCCCCGAGACCTGATCTTTCAACTCACAAATCTCTATTCTCCATCCTATGATCACTACCTTGTTCCTACTTTCACCATCGAATTCAAACAGCTGAAATAGTCCTGGGATTTCTACAACAGACCAAGCCACGCTTTCCTAAACTAGCCAGATACGAGATCTAGGGGGCTCACACGATGATCAACTAACAGAGCAACAAGCAGTGATTAATGAGAAGGTCTCTCACAAACAAGCTCGAATATCCCAATTCGCAGTTGAGGTTTTCCAAGCTAACAAAACCAACAGGACTTATATGAATTATTCAGAAAATAACATGAATAGTCTAAATCCGGGATTCCCAAAGCTCATGAATAAAATTGGAGGAACCCAGAAAATGACCATTCATCGGAATAAATGGTCCAATCAAGACAAAAACTACCCAATCCTAAATCTCTGCCGAGAAGCCAGTGTCTCGTGTGGGGCAACCAGGAACAGAGTGCTAACCAAAACCCACACAAGATTTTCCAGCATCCGGGCCTCAATCAATGATGAAAGAATTCATATAAGCATGTATTTTTGCAAAAGGGGTGAGAATCATTCGACTCAACAGCTCAGTATTTGTAGGACAGTCTCAGGATTTAGTAATTTTTAACAGAATCTGAAATTTAAACAGCAAATTTACCGAAGCCGGATCCCTGCTCTTCTCCAAGCTCTGCTCTGCTCTCAGAATCCCGGCCTCAGGGTTTTCCTCAAAATCTTCAGGGCCTCTTCCCTCGTGATCTCCCGGTTTTCTCAATTGCTCACCTTGGTTCCCTCCTCCTCCGGTGTCCAGACTTATCCAGTGTTCACCTCGAGCTCACGGTTTCGGGTTCTCGGCCTCTCTCCCCTCCTCTCACGATTTCACGATCCTCTCTTATAGAGCTTCCCCGGCCAAGGGGAGAGGAGTCTCAGTTCTTCCAGTTGCGTTCACGTCTCCTCTGTTCAGGTCTGTTTCATGACTGCTCCCTCTGTTCCTGTCTTTTCGTGCTCAGCTTTTCTTGGCTTCCTCCGTTCTCCTTTTTCTGGTTCAGTCTCGTGTCTCTCTGCCGCGGGTGCTTCCATTGCGGCTTTCTTCGTGCTCGCCCGTCACATCTCCCTCTGCTTTCCATTCTTTCGTGCACGTCCCTCTGCTTTTCCCAGTTTCCTACACACCTTCGGTTCTAGTCTCCCCGCAGCTTTCTCCTTCGCGGCCATGCCTCCTGCAGCTTTCTCTGTGGCTCCCTGCTTCTGTCTCGTGGCCAGCCTTCGGCCCTGCTCCCCCTTTTTCTCAGATTCTGGCTTTCCGAGCATTGGCGTGCCTGAGCCCTAATTGGGGCTCAGGTGATCACGGGCTTGAAATGCTGGGCTCAGCATTTCAAGCCCAATGTCTCCCCCTCCCCCTATGTTTTTTTTTTCTTTTTTTCTTTTTTTTTAAATACTATTTTTTCCCTCTTTTCTCTTTTTTTTTTATTATTATCATTTTTTCTTGCCTTTGTTTTGTTTCTTTCTTCTTCTCTCTTTTTTTGTGTTTACATTATTATTATTTAATATTTATTTTATTTTATTTTATTATTATTATTATATTTTTTGAATGTCCGGACAAAATGGGGTGTTCACAACTACTGATCCTTTATACAGCTTTAACTATATCCTGAAGGAGTTCTCAACAAATTTTTCTGCAAAGAAGGTAATTACTCCTCACTAGATTATTCTGGAACAATTTCTTATTCCAAATAACTTTGATACTGGAATCTGGTTAGGGAAGTACAAAAACATTTTAGAGGTGATGGAAAGGTATGATGAAGAAGTAATAAAGACTTGGTATGCCTCTTTAAAGTTCAACAATAAAAAGGAAAAATATCAAGTTACTCTCAGGTCTAGGAACTTCTAGTTAACTGACGAGAATATCAATGACATTTTGGAGATTCTGGCCAAAATGGGCTCAAAATTGATATTTCTGCCACCAAGTATATGGATAAGAATGATAAAATAGATAAAGAGGTTGGAGAATATTTGAACTGCAAGGAAAGTGCGATTCTGAACATAATCTTTAGGAGAAGAGAAAACAGGTCTCTCCTGAAAAATGTAAAGCATTCAGATCTCAGTGCACAGATGAGGGTCTTACACTACATAATGTCCAAAATCATCTTCAACAAGGGAGACAACTTTAATCTAATCACTAGGGCTCAAACTCATGTGATGACAGCCTTAATTCGAAGAAAAGAGCTTAACATTGGAAATATCATTTTACAGAGAATAGTAAAGGCTAGAGACTAGAGGAAGGATTCTATACTACCATATGCCTTAATTATCACCAAACTTCTCAAGTTTTCTAAAATTCAATACTTGAAGAAAGGTAAAGGAAAGCCCAAAGAGGAATTCAAAGAGGAAGAACTAATAAGGATGAGCATAGAGAAAAAGGAGGGCAAATGGGTTAGATAAAGAGCTGGTCGAACTGAACGTTTCTTTTATGAAGGAGGAGAGCCAATTCCATAACAACTACACGAAGTTACTTCTGAAGCTGCTCTATCTACCCAACCTGAACCACATCCTACCCAATATCAGAGCACCCAGCCACCTAAACCATCCATCCTATCTCACCATAACTTGGCCAAACCCAACACCATACAAGAGCTATATGATTGTTTATTTGAAATGATTATGAGTGTTAGGGATGAACAAAATGCCCAATTTGGAAGCCTGTAAATTACTGACCTGGCCAAAAACCTCAAAGTGATTGTTGATGCTTATAATGACCTATAAACCTCTATCATATCTACATCAACACCATGGCAGCCTGGTTCCTTTGATTCTCACAAGTTTGACTCCCTACATGTCTCAGGTCCTTTAGAAGAAAGCCTTTCTACTGTTGCTACTGTTAATCCTCATATTTCTAGCAATGGTATAGAGGAAGTAAACCCTGCTCAAGTAGAGAGCTCTTATAAGCTAATTATGAAGGCAATTACTCAAGAATCAATTCTTTCAACTCAAGAAGCAAAGTAGATGGAAAATTTTGTAGCAAATATCACAGTAGCACCCATTGTCCAATCCTCTACCAATGAGGAAAAGGGGATTGTGCCTTATGTTGACAATGCTAATATTCCACATGCTGCTCAAGTACACACTCAGATGCAAAGGCTAGATGAGATGTTTCTACCACCAGCACCTTAACCTCCATCTTCGTGACCTGGACTCACAGTGAAACAATGGGCTCAGCTGGTCAATATCCTAAAGGAAGCTTAGGAACTATCTTGAAGGTCTGATGAAGAACTTCCTCAAGTGCCTTCTTTGGCACCCTTCATTCCAGTTACACTTCAAGCTATACCAACTGCTCAAGTGCCTCCCCCCTCTGCACCTACTCCTGATGATGTCAAAAAAGGGGAGAAGCAAACTAGATCAGTTACTAAAACTAGAGCTGCTAGGCAATCAAGCAAAAAATATGGCAAAAGGATCAAGCTCAAGGCCAAGAAAGAATATCAGTGATAGAACAATAGAGCTTAGACCTTAGGACATTGTGTTTTTGTGTGCTTTTGTGTATTTGCATTTTGTTATTCTTTCTTTTTTATGTCTTAGTGTACTTATTTAAACTAGTATGAATCTTTGTACTGAATATGCTTATATCAATGAAGTATGTTTCTTTGTCTCAGTAGTCCTTTTCTATTCTCCTAAAATTTTACTCTGAAACATGTGTTGCAATTATATGTTAAAATTCAAATTTTAATGCATATATTGAGTGGGAGCTCTTGGAAGCAAACTCAAGTACTAATCCAATTTGTTAGTTATTTTGATAACATAAAAAAGAGAGAGCATTTTGAATCAGAAGTTTTAATGATTCTAAACAACTAGAACTTGGAAGGAGAATATCAAAGGAGCATGAAAGTATAAAGTGAAGAAATCCTGTAAAGATCAAGTGAAGAATTAGTTTTTAGGATTTCTCACTATGTACACTAGGTAAAAAGCTTTAAATTTTACTTATTTATGTTACCACAGTATTCAAATGAGTTATTTTAAGGTTATTTGATATTAGCATGTGTTATAATTGAAGAATATTAATTAACAGACAAATTTTATTATTTAACTCATATTTATTTTTTGTGTAAAATTCGCACTTTACTTGTTGAAATTTGAATTTACTGAGGTTTAATCTTTGATAGATGAATTTTGGTTGTGAAATTTGAATTTCGAGCTAAGTATAGTTAGTGAAAATGTGCAAAATTCACATGAAATTTAGTTAAAATTCAACTGTTGGTGAAATTTAAAGTGAATTCAAAGTCACAGTCTCTGACAGAGAAACCTTGAGTTTCAAAGTACAAACTTCAAAGTGAGAACTTATATATCTTGTTGGAGCATACCTCTGACAGACAAACTTTACAGTTTAAAGTTCAAACTTCATAGTGAAGAACCTTTGTGTCACGTTGAACATACCTCTAATAAACCAATTTCATCTTTTAAATTTTGAAATACTATATGAAAACTTGATAAAGCTATTCAATCTCTTCAGACACACTTTTAATATGAAAATTCTCATGAACTAACATTGAATATCTTTTGCAAACTCAAAATTCGAATGTCACTTAATAACAGATGAATTTTTAAGTTCAACATTAAAGTACTTAACATTTTGTCTATGTGAAATTCGTCTGTTGATCCTTAAAATTTGAACTTTGGTGTGTCAGGCACATTTAATACGATTGGTAAACAACTATTTTTGCAAAGTAACCATTGTTTAAAGTATCTAACGACTAAGTCTTGTGTCCAACAACTAGTTAAACCACAAATCTATAAATAGAATTTCATTTGAAGTTGTAAGTAATAAATTTAAGTCTGATATCGCAAAAACTCTATTGACATTCTATGTTAAAGCTTTTTTCACTTATACACCTTATTTATTATACTTTAACTGTTATATCTACTCTATTTAAGAGAATTTTCATATCTATAATAATTTTTTTTTCTTTTGGAAGAAATATCCTTTGTGAAAGGATAAAGGAAGTCACTGATGAGGGTGATTAAGAGAACTTCTATGTTCTTAGAACAAAGCACAAGTATTGTATTGCAACATTACAAGAAGTCCACTGAATTTTTATTGATAGTAGAAAATCTCAAATGATGGTTTAAGGACTGAATGTAGGTCAAGTGGATTAGACTGAACTAGGAAAAATCAATGATTTTTTTCCCTTCCCTTATTTCTTATATTCAATTTTTATTATACTCTATTTTTCTACAAACTTTTGCTTTCACTGCTATATTGTATTTTTGTAAAAAAATTTCATATTTTCCAATTCACCCCTTTTTGAGAAGCTAGCATTCTTAACACAAAGATGTGTGTCAAACAGAGTTCTTTTATAGATAATATTTTTAGTTAAATATTTGGCAACAAAAAGAAATACTTCATTCAATTTCTTTAGCAAATTACGTAAATAATGGAACTTGAGGATTGCAACTTCAAAGATTTACTTAAGATTACTTAGGATTCCAAAATGTACAGCACCTGGTACATGTCAATAACTCAATGAATATGGAATGATTGATATAATTTAGGTCAATTAGGATGAACAACTTTTTTAAAACTAAATGGATTTGGCAAAATGTGTTGGACTTGGGATATTACTCAACTTAGTTGATAGGATTGGTCATTGGCTCTGTTAATAAAGATGGATTGATATATTTCTTCATTGTCTGAATTTAAACTTTAAACTTGGATGGACATACAAATATTATATGAATGTCATTCCTTATCAAATTATTATGAGTAACAAAAGAAAACTTACTAAGCTAATGAGCTTCACCAAGTTCAACTTGTTGTTTTATTGTTAAGAGCTTAGTATGACAGTCTATAAGTATCAAGGGACCTAGTGCTAGCAAATTATTAATTAATATTATACCATTTCCTTTCAATGGGAATTGTTTTCTATAGATTAATGCAATCAATGCACACCACCAGTCATCATATATTTTTTTCTTTTTTCCTTGTGTATTTATTTAATATGTTGTGATAATTGTAATAGATGACTTTGAACATACAAGATAAAAGTATTGTTAGTCATATACTCAATAAAGTCATGGTTCAATGAATTCATGGTTTCTTTAATTTTGTGGGAAAATAGTCTTTTCAGGAGATAGTTAGCCACTCTAACTTATTACATAATTGAATTACTTGGAATTAGCCACTCTAATTTGTTAGACTTTTATCCATAGTTATCTTTCATACTTATTGCTTATACATAATTCCAAGAAAGATACAATTGACACTTATCAAGAGTGTCTCTCAAGATGTCAAACATTGGAATTTGTACATTTACAAAGAATTCAAAAAATTACAAAGTTCTTTCTGACTCCAAAGACCTTATGCAAAAGATAAACAAAAAAAATTGACACTAAAAGTTCCCTCTAGATTCCAATTAATCCAGCAACATCATGTTTTGCAGGTACAACAAGTCAACATTAATGTATTTACATCTATTGATTTGTATCATTGACTATTATCCAAATTTCTTTACTCACGCACCATTGCATAGTATAAAAACTACTAACTAAATTATGTCCTGCAAAGAATTTTAGCTTAGATAATGTCAATTCTTCAAGTACATCTGTAAGATGAATAATGATGCAGAATAAGTTTAGACATCAATTAGATTTTTCTCATAATTCCTAGGAGATATTTGCACTTGAAAGAGATTTTTCTTTTTGATTTATGATTTTTAACTAGTGCATTAATTGACTAAGTGAAGGAGATTTTTTCTATAGACATATACATATGGCAATAAACATTCAAAGGAATCAAAATTCAATCTTGAAATTGACCTAAATTCATAGGTGGACTTCATTTTCTTTTTATGAGACTAATTTTAATTTCTTTCTGCTAGGATAAATTTTTATTATTGTATTAGTTTTTTGTTCTTGTTGTTGATGTGATTGAACCTTACACAACTTTGAGAAGGTGGGACTAGAAGCTCATATGAACTCAACTGAATAATATTTGTTTGCATTGACTATAAGGTAATGTTGATGTATCATGATAAATATATAGGTCATGAAAAAGCAGCAGAAGCTTTTAAGAAACTTCAAAATGCTAATGTAGTAAGTTTGATGCTTTTGCTCATTCAGAAAGTCAAAAGAGAAAACTCCACCTAAATCTTTTGTATGAATATAATGATTTCCCTAGGTTCTTATGGGCTCCTTGAAATGAAAATCATATGATAATGAATTAAGGAAGGAGGAGCTTCTGAGTATATTTCATAGGTTTTAGACTACTTCTCAATCTTAGAAGGTATGATGTTTGCATTTAATATAGTGAGTAGGATTTAAGTTTATGGATAAGGTCAATTGAAATAGGTATATGATATGTAGAAAACCCAAGAAAGGAGGACTAGGAAACTTTGTCTATAAATCATGGCAGTTTTTAGAATCATATTATTTTAATTTTTGTTTTAAAATTATAAAATTCTTCCTTTCCTTCGGTTCCTATTATCATGTCTAGATTTATGCTAATTGTTGTGTTTCTTAAGTTCACTTGTAGAGGTTTGTATATAAGTTTTAACTTGTAAGAATGTTTTTTGCTTGTCCAAGCAGTTGATACATCTACATTAGGCTTGAGTTCTACGAAGAAAATTTGGGTTGATGGGTTCTTGTGGTTGTTGGAATGTAGAGTTCTTCAAAGGTGGATGTTTATGATGCTTTTCATCGGAAGTTTGTATATGCAGTTTAATATGCCTTTGAAGCCAAAAAAATTCAGAACTAATAACAGTATAGACCTTCAGTTGTGTTTCGTAACTTATAGTGGTTGTGAACAAAGCAATCCTCTTGATCTAATTGTGATTGTGTTTTGGCATACATGTTCATATGTATAAGATAGGGATGTTTCTGAACATGGAGATACATTATTGGACAAAGTAGTCTCTTTGGGTATCCTTTAGTTATTTTGCTAATAAGTTTTGATGTATCTTCAAATCTATTGAAGTGCTTATCAACATGATGTATTTTGTAATTCTATTCATCTTTCATCCTTGACTTTATTTTTTGATGTCCTAAACTTGTAGAATTATATTTCACCCTCTTTTTTGTACTTTCTTTTTTTCTACTTCGATTGACAAATTTCTTCATTTTTTCTATGTTACAACTCTTGTGAATAACTTATTCTTCAGAAAATAAAGGGATTGCAAGTATTTGTAGAAGCATCTAGAGACCTACTATACATGGTACTATTTGGAATATGTGCTTTATATCCCAAGAATCCAGGCTGCTAAGTAAAGAGCACAATCCTATACTAGCTATTCTTTTAAATAGGTATGATGATTATGTATCTTGAGTATTGTCAAGAGTCTATTTTAATACTAGGATCTTTGATGGAAAAAGATTTCTTTTGTTGTCTATTTTCGATGATGAGTGCTATCCAATGATTATATTCTTTTGGAGGTTAGAGCTTCTAAGTGAGTTATTTTTATCAAAATAGAATATTAAAGCACATGTAGTATATGTTATTTCTTAGTTTGTTGAAGTTGGACCTCCAACACAAGACATTGTTAAAGTTCCTAACTGCCATGTACTTGCATTTTTTCTTTGGAGCTGGCTATGCTCTTTTAATGGATCTCAGAGATGCTCACAATCCATGTTATATCTACAAGACTAGCTTAAATTTTTTATTCAATACTATGGAAGATCGGACTTTTGAAGATTCATGTAAATTACAAGATGTTATAATTTGCATCTGTAAAATAATTTTTTTTTTCAAATTTACTTCTTTAAAATATAAGTTGATATTATCATTTGGGTTTAGATATTAAACCATACCATTTGCTTACATGCAAAATTTTTTTCTGAAAACAGAAAGTATGAGAATAAAAAAGTGCATTTCTAATAGGGAAAAAAAAGCTTTTGGTCATTACAGTTTTATCAGATTTTGAAGTCAATCCTTAGACTTTAATTTTTTTTTAAAGAACTCCCTAGAATTTTGGTTGTTTGAAATGTTGATCCCTGATTTTTCATATATTATGATAGGGATTGCCACATGGCATAAATTCTGTAAAGATCACTAAGGTGGTTGACGGAAGAACATGTAGTATGCTAAGCAAACAACCCACATCAACACAATGGACATGAAAGACGTAGCTAGGGACAGAGTACCATGAAAATTTTCTCTGTTCTAATGCAAAACAAAGTCATGGAGCCTAGGTTAATGAAAGAGCTATGCGAATTTTGGAGTGAGAGAGTAGTATAAGGCCTTGAGAGGAAGTGATCTATAAATTATTGAGGGAGCGAGAACTGCGTAAGCCAACATAATCAACATTTATCGTTGAGGGAGAGAGACCTATCAATTGCAGTTGACATATGAAACATGTGTGTGAGGAACGTCCAGTTAGCTAAGGGGCTTGGAAAGCAAGGCTAAATTCACACACAACTCTGCTTTTGGGCTTGATTCCACAAATTTACTTTAAGATGGTAAAACATAATTCAATAATGCTGAGACTAATCTTCATGGAAGTTCCAAATAGAGGAATAACGAAATGTTGCATAAGCATAAGAGCAAAGGAATAGCCAAGAGTTGTAGAAAGAAGATGAAAAAAATTTGATCCAGGGAGAAAGAGCTTCCAACTTTTTCCATCATCCCCATGTATATATATATATATATATATAGTCTTATTTTTCCAAGCTTCTAGAACTTTTTCTACTTGTGGTTACTTGTACTTAATGTCCATGGGTCCCACAATTTGGGAATCATTTGCCACCTGTGTATACTAATTTGTTCATTCTCCCCTTTTGTCTCATCTTCATTACAATTTACTGTAACTTAAAGCAATATAGTTTCCTTTATATAATGAACCCAAACTAGATAAATGCAGTTCCACCACATTTATTTTAAATGAATAATTTTGATTTGAAAATATGATTTGAGGTTTTGAAATGACCACACCCAATCTATTAAGTCAAGTTAAATGAATATGCCGGCACAAGATGCTTACTTTTGTTGGTTATTTCGACTATTGAATCATTTTTGAGACAAAGCCTATATGTTTCTCTCTTGTCTCCATCATTTACATCACAATGCCCAAAATTGTTTCTATTTATCTATTCTTTAAAACGTCTAAAATAATATTAATTATTATTTTTTAATTATATTCTTACATGTCATTTTAACAGGTAAAGGCTATATTAATTATGATCTTTTTCTGTTTATTCATTTCTTTAAGGGTATATTAATAAATTAAAAGAAATTTTTATATATTAGTTACATTTTTTATTCTTGTGTAGTAAATCTTACAAATTAAATAAAAAATAAAAGTAATAAACAATAAAATAAAATAAAGATGGGATGGGATAGTCACGTAGAAAGATAAAGGTGGGAGGAAGTTGAAGGAAAGAGAAAGAGAGGAGAGGAGAGGAGTAGGTGGCATTGCATTTACTTAGGGGCGATGGAAAACCAAAAAAAGAAGAGGTAAACAGTTTGGGTTAAGAAGGAAAGGACAGGTGGAGAGCAATGGACAAAGCCACGGGGAGGAGGTAAGGTTGACGTGGCATTTATTTAAGAGGTGGTAGAAGGGATATACATACTAATACTACTGGTACTTAATTACCTATGGGGACTGGAGTATTATTGTTTATATGAATAGACAGGACCATGGTTAGGTTGGGATGGGCAGGCCAGGCCATTTCGTGGTTTGGGGTTAACATCACCCATCGTTCTGCTCTGCACAATTTGATTGAAAATTAAGTGGTGAATGGCCAACGTTAACGACGGCGCCCTCAAGACCAGTCTTCTATGGCTGGCTACCAGTATAGTGGTGGTTGGCCTTTGGACTCATTCACTCCACAAGATGCTTGCTACCTATATTTTGGGAGTCCTCGCCATTGCTGGTGTCCTCATCCCTGACTGGGACTACTTCAATCGCCATTTCTCTCGCTGGCCTTACCCTGTTACCGCCGACGAAAGAGCTTCTCTTCTCTCTCATGGATCTGCTTTTACCAGGTCTCCCCCCTTTCTATCTTTCTTTCTTTCTTTCTTTCCAGTAAATTAATAATCCAAGTCTCATTCACTTTACTTTGGAAGAAATTTAGATCATTCAATATATATATGCATAAGCATGGTTTCCTTTCGCTGCTATTTTGAGCTAGCTGCTACACCCTATCATTTATGGGTTTGTGGTAAATTGGAATTAAGCATGGCTTATATACGTTGAATATTTTGGCATTAGTCATTACAAATCTCTTGTATCGACGTATTTCAGGTTTGCTAAATCTCCACTGAGATTGATCGCTTATAGCACCATTTATGGATATGCTATCTACAAATGGTGGAAGTATGTTTCAGACGACTCATGATGGATCCAGATTCATTCTCGCCGGCAATCGGTAGCCCTTCGTTTTAAATTACGTTGATTTGTTCATCTTCGTCAGGGGTAAGGGTGACCGTATATCCATGTCCATGTACCTGATCAAAATTTAATACACCACAACTGCCTCCACTTTGCATTCTCTCTTGCCTCTGCCCTCTAGAAGATTCATCAATGACAATGACTGGCGAATATGGATTCTCTTAGGTGAGGGTGAAGTATTTTTTTTAATTAGGTAAATTTAAGAAGATCTATAAAATTAGACGAAGTAGCTCAACGTATATTAGCTGTTATTGCACCACTTTTTGTATACCCTTTTCACATACTTTCCTTCAAAAGGATCTTATTTACAATTGCAGGCTGTAGCTGCTTCTCCATTTTAAAACTTTCCAGACTACCAATGAAAAAAATTGATTTCCATGAAATTCAAAATCTGAAAATTATCATGTTTGGATGTTATTTTTCAATTAATAATACAAAAGGGTTGAATAGTATTTGTTTCTATTAAATTTGGATCATCCCAATTTTTTGCCTTTCGCATTTTCTCAATTTAATTGAAGAGATGGGAAGAGCCTCTTATGTTTTGGATTTCTCTCTCTCTCTCTTTTTAAAAAAAATAGAAAATTAAGTGAAAAAATTGAGAAAATTTACTTCTTTTTATATTAACACCCAATATTAAGTACAATACACGCTCGGAAAAATCATTTCAGTTTGTGATTTCCTTGCAAAACAAATGAAAGCATTTTTTTTTTTAAGAAAAAATCCATTAAAACAAATGAAAGTTAAGCAATCTAATGTTTTTTCTTTTGTAATAACTAATCTGATGTTTATTCTTGAAGCCCATACGTTTTGTAGATTGGGCCTAAAATGGGGCTTTTGATCCAAAGCCTATAATAAACATAGGCCCCTCTCCCTCCCAAAGATATATATGAAATTCACGAATCAGGGTACGTGGTTCTCCAAAATTAAGGCGAAAGCTCGTTCTTACTGCTTGTACAACTGTAGTCCTGACACACTATGCTTTCATCAAATCAAATATATAAAGGGCGTAAGAAACGGTAAAATGAATTAATGAAGACGGGGAAAAGGACGATATATATAGACCCTGACATTTTTGAAAAAGATCATCGGAAAGATCAACTGGAAGAGTTCCATCGGGATTCCGCCAATCTCCTAAAGTAAGTTGACTCTGACGAATTCCTCAACAGCATTTTATGTCCTTTTGAAATTCCCCCCCTAAAGAAAGTGAGCTTGCTTGCCAGAAATCCAACGATGATTCTCCATCATATCCGTAAGGGCATTCCTAATATGCTTCCTCGCAAGGACCCGGTTTGAATATATTCCAGTAGTTAGTTACTCTAGCAACGTTGTCATTGATGGGCCATCACGTTATTGTACAAACTATAGTTTCTTTTTTTTAATCTCATTCATCAGTTTATATGAGTAAACAACGAGAATTACATATATTAATTCTCCAAAATTTGTCAATATCATAAGCCGAATCACATTGCTGCAAGCTCGCCATAATCGTTTGGACCTCTCATTAGAATTCGAGCCCACATGAAAATCTAACCATCTTTCACGGAGAGAGAACAAATAGGTAGTTTTCATCCGTAACCCGTTCCGGCCATTAAAAAAAAACATAGTTTGCATCCACAAGAATACGAACTGGGTATGATATTAAAAAACCAAGAAAACATGTAGTACAGCATGCTCCAAGAACGGGGGGAAAAACTACCGCAGTTTCCTCGGAAGTCAGAAGTACTGGGGGTCAAAATTCTAGTTTCTTGTTCAGTAAACTGATAATTGACTTTCTATGCTATTCTCGTTGCCACCAAGTGGAGCATCATTTTCCCTTCAATTTCAGCACCATGTGGCGAATAAAATTGCCTACAGGGCAAGCATGTGCTTGTTCTATCTACCTTTACAGCGTGGAGTTTCACATGGCGGAGGAGGTACACCAAACACCCAATCAAGAACGTTCAGATATTTGGATCTAAATACTTCTCTCTCTTGTGCATAGCAGTGCATTATGATGGCTGTTGACAAGCTGAAAACCAGAATATCAGCTCTCCTGATCTTTACTGATCGCGGTAAATATCCTACATCATCCAAGCACGTGACAAAGCTCTCAATTGCTCGCGCAAGGCAATATAATGATATCTCCATTCGCCTGCTTTTCTTCTCAATAGCCAACGCAAGGCCAGTTGGGAACTGCGCAAAATGCAACCTTTGTAATAATCAACAATAATACTACAGAGATGAGCTTTTATTTCGCCAACTTAATTCCGATAGTAGAACTTCAAGCAGATGGAACAAATTAAAATATCCTGGCCAAACAGATAAGAGTATAAAGACACAGTAAGCAACGTACCGTTCCCATGGTCACCATTGGAATGTTGCATCTTCTGAAGATTCTGAAAAGCAAGCATGTCCACATCCTGATGAACAACGGAGGCATCCATATCATACATGTGACAGTTTCAACAGAAGTGATGCCATAAAATCGACAGTGATAGAGCCATTTCAAAGCAAGTACTTGAAACCACGCATTTGTTAAGTTCTCCGACAATATAATCGTCTTCTATCTTTAAGCCAAGGTTTAGCAATAAAGAGAAAACTTGGTACCGTTTGTACATATTTTCTATTGATTTTTTAATAAAAATATGACAAGTAGATTCTTTTATAATTCAACATTACATTACTAGATATTTCAAAACAATTCTTTCTACATTTCACAGTTTAACTTGAAAACTTGATGGAAAACACTTAAGAAACTGTATCTAAATATAATATTTAACAATTGCCACCTAGGACAAGCTCAAATGGCAAGGATGACGTGGGGTGTGAGAATAGGTCAGGGGTTCAAACCTCCTGATGTAACCGAAAAATATATATATATATATATATAATATGTAACAGTAACAGGAAATCTGTAGCATCAAAACTAGAAAGAGAAGTATAATGGTGACATTAATTGTGTATTAGCTTTTTCTTTTTAACTATCATCCATCTTGAAGACATGCAAGATTGCTACCATCATCAAGATTACAAGAATTGCAGACATGTATCTGCTTTACTTGTTTCTAATAATTGTTATATTTAGCCCGAAGTTGCACAATTGAAATTTTGACTCGAGCATTTTGCCCATATGTTAACAGGACACTATAACGTACCAGCATAGACGGAAATTTTGAACAGATAAAGAACCCCACTTTAAAATGATTGTCAAATTAGCAATAAGACAACTAGGGACAAGGTAATGTGTACTAAATAAGTAAAAAGATGCTTACCAGGCAGATGAGCAATAAACAGACAGAAATAAGCTTGATCTTGCTGTGCCAGCAAGACCCTTAGCTAATATTGTATGAGGCCTGCATATAAGAATGTTGATATGAGCAATAAGGCCAAAAAAATATCATCTCACATAATATTGCATAATTACGGGTCACAGCATTACAGATATGCAATCCTTCCACATTGCAGAAGGATTACATGTATCTTGGAGTTATTGCTATAACCATATAAAACACAGGCTCATTTTAAAACATGTTCATAATGGAGAAAGTGGATATTAGATTAATTGGTCACCTCTTTATAAGTCCTTGTCTGTGAACTAAGAGTGCAGGGATCATATAAACTGGAAGATAAACAGATAATGCTCTTTTGTAAGCTTGAAGGAGAAAAGAAAGAAAATGTCCACCACATGACTGATTCTCATGAATAATCTGCAAGATATCAATCAATATAAAACTATGATACAGCACCATATGCAAAGATAAAGAGAAGCAAGATGCTTCTACCAGAATAAAAATACAAACTTACAAAAATTTAGCATACATGTAATTCCTCATCAAATACTTTTAACAGTTAACATAAGAGTTTTGCCTCTAAAAGGACCAATAATGAAGAAGAATTGATGATACTGTCATTATATAAAATGAACTTTAATTACTGTCGATGCAGGAAATACTGATATTTCCAGGCTAAATTTCACATCTGCATGCTGAATCAAATGATTTCCAGTTTCTAATTTTGATAGTACATGTTTGTTAAACATTGAACATATGATAACCAATGTTTCATCTTTCACCTTATTTATTTATTTATTTTTTTCAAATTGCAACAGGTAAACAGCAACTCCAGCTATCAAGAAACAAAGAAACGGATAAGAATCATAAAATCTTTATTCCCATACCGAGCAAGGAACTTCCATATTTGGATCTAGTTGCACATCGACACCCCTGGCCTTGTAGTATCTTTGTATTGCTTCCAAATCCGTAAAAGGCATGCCACGTGCCATATCATTGACACCTTGTAAGATAACAATATCCTTTCCACCATGCTTATTGAGAAATGACTTATATGAAGAAGGCAAGCTCTCTTGCTTTAATATGTAAGCAGACCTGCAACCAATTGCCAAAATATTTTTCCGCTTCTGTTTATCATTTTTGTATAAAAACACTTGAACAATATTATAAGAAAATAGAGGCAGATCAGGGTAGAAAATGAGTTTTTCACATAAATTTATGCCCCGATAGAACTATCAAGGGTGCACCCATGTGGATACATGAAGGATGAACATCTTTATTTGCCTCAACATAAGTGATTGTTAGAACTTTTACTGCATCAAATTAAAGCAACATTAGTCTCACAAGCTCATTTTTAATACACCTGTAGTCCCAAAAAGTAGATAATAATACTGTCATTTATGTGCTGCCAAGTGATGTATTTTTAAATCATGGTAGGGTTTGATCCCAAATTTTAGAAAATGACAGCTTACATGTAAAATGTTAGTGGCAGTGCTACTCAATTTTTTTTATATTTGAAAGAGTACTAGAAAAAATTCCACTCATCAGAAAAGTGACAGGAGTTAACAAGAAGAATATTACGATGGACAGCTGGCTTTCAGTTTTCATTCTTTCTCTCTGCGTTGTTATTTATTTGGAAGTTTTTAAATTACCATACTGTTATAGGCCCACATTCTATGGTCTGCGTCAAGTATTGAACATTTCAGCAAAATATAGACTGAACTTTTTAAAGACAATGCAAAGCACTGCAATTTTAACTTAACATAGGCATTGGCCAGAAAAAAATTAAATAGGCTATACAAGTAAATATTGGAAAACAACCACGCAGTGAACACTGGCAGCAAAATTCAATGATGAAAGACCCAGGAAATAAACTAGCTCAATCACTTGACATCTTATTCAAGTATTTTATCTGACAGGGCATGATTTTACTATAAAGTATATATATAGTTATATTATAATGAAGAATGCAGCGCAGTTCTGGCTGTTGTTAGTGAATTGACCATAACAGTTGGGATCATGCATCAACTTCTGATTACCAGCTCATCGAGTGAAATATAAGATTACTTATCAGAGAAAAATGAAAGGAAATGATAAGTACAAATGCACAGCCACACTAATATTAAACGTATCCTAATAAAAGAAAAGGGCACATACAATATCTGTGACGAGGAGAGACACAGAAGAAAAATGTCACCGTGCTTCCATGTGAGAGGTTTACAAATTTTCCCAAATCGTTTGCTCTTAATCCCACATCGAGATGCCAGGACAGCAGCACGCATAAGTATGTAAATGGCCAAGCTTGTATGCTGCGTTTGAAAGCCAGTCAGAAGAATGGAAGGGCCAGCAATCGCCCCTGCCAACAGAGCCCTCCATCTCGCTGTCCTGAACTACAATGAACAATACGAATCAAAATCACACACATCACTTAATAAATGAAGCATAAACCTCATAAAATCTAAATCTTAGTCACTAAACAAAAATTGATCATACACAAGAGAACGTGCCTGCGGTGACCACCCAAAGCACCTATGAGCTCATCCATGGATACGAATGTTCCAGCAAAGGTTCCAAGAAAAAGACCGTATCTCAATGTTTCCTTCACAGCCGTAACAATTGCTTCATTGTTTGTTATCACAGCCTCCTTCCTGAATCAGGGAATGAGAAACAAGTATATTTTATTCATAAAATGAGAGAATGGTAAATTGTCTTGCCACCCGAAATCTGCAAACCAATGTTCGGGTATCTCATATTCCGTTAGTTCTACCTTAGAGAATTTAGCGCCTTTCTTTGTTTCAATCCAGCTAAGATCGAGAAAAGAGCAAGACCACCCTTGAGACCAGCTCCAATCGAGAAGCCCTTAGCCGCCGCAATGAGAATTCTCCTCAGCTTCTCCCACTCCTTCAATGTAACCATATTGAGACTTGAAAAATCTGAATACCCCGACGACGACGGAGAAGAACCAGACTTTCCACAATGTCTGCAATTTACATGAAGAGATCTACCGTCGCCATTGTGAGAACCATTGTTCGCATCGAGACAGCATGAGCAGCGGCCGTAGGCTTCGGAGGACCAGTAGCCGGACGGCGACATAGCGGCAGTTGACAACAATCACCGAGCGAATGTGAAGATGCAGGCTTGGTAGCAGAACAAAAACAGCAGGGTGGGAAGTTTTCCAGAGCGAAGAGCGAGAACCAAGGGCGAATATAGAGTGGCGTAAATAAAGCCGTGTAATTGCGCGTTTGCGTGTCCGCTTTTGAAATTACAATGCTGACGCCCTCATTCCACATACACAAATGCCAGTGCCATGGCCGCCGGGGCCCCGGGTCCACCATTCGTCTCCGTCTGATTGATTGTTTTCCAAAGACATGGAAACAACTTTTGTTGAATCTTCTTTTTATTTGTTGTACTAACTTTGTTCGTACATACCAATAAAATTATTATATGTTTATTGGTGTGAGGCGTGTGTTATTTTCTTTTTTAGAAACGGGGAAAGAATTCTATTAAATGACAAGATTTACAAAACCCTCAGCAATACAAAAATGTGGCTAGAGAGAGAGAGAGCAACACCACAAGGTTACATGTAAACAAGACAAAGGAAATGAAGTTACAAAATTATGATCAGTGTCATAAGTGTACAATTTTTTTAATACATATATGGTGTGTTCTATCCCAGTTCTCAGATTCTATACATTTCATATCCCCCAACACTGCCAATCTAGCGCCGATTTTACAGCAGGTACCAAAGATTTCTAGTCTAATGTACTTGAGGCATTTTTTAGATTTTTTTTAATTTTAACAATTTACTTTAAATAGGTAAACATTGCGATGTTGATCATCGTAATTCAATTTTAAAATATATATATATATATATATACCAAATACTCGTATTCAAAATCAATTTTTCCCCAAATAGTGCCTAGTTTTGTCAACACTAATTTTATGATGAAATAATAACTATTCTTGTAAAAAATGAAAATACAACAGATGCCCCATTACAGTATATGTTTCATGTGACACCTATTAGTAATTTTCTCTAGAATATCCGAATTCTTATCAAGTGAATAAAATCGAAACAGGCGAACCATAATAATTTTTTTATATACATTTCAGGGGGACGATTCTTTTGTTAGAATAGTTTCCATGAAGAAAAATAGAAATATGAGAAGACGAAAGTATTCCTTCAAAACTAAGTTTTTTTTTTTTGGTAAAACCAACAAAACCAAGTTAAATGATATGACTTTGAACGCATGACTTTGATTTAGAATCATTAACTGTCATGTCATCCCTTGCGAATTTTGAAGGATCTCCATCCTCCCACTTGCAATGTCAATGTGCATAATAATATGCCTTCCGTGACAGCAAACGTCCGTATTATATTCTTGATTAGGAGACCTAACAATTTGACACGAGAGAGAGAGAGAGAGGAAAAAAGAAAACTTTAGGAAATGAGGTGGGAGTAAAGTTGGAGTGCAGAGGCAACCACCATTCTCCTGTCCATAAAGACTCTGTAGGCCCTTGCTGTCACAATAAAGAGAACAGGCGACAACCACCAACCTCCAGTTCGTCCGCTTCTTCCCTCTGCTCGCACTCATAACAGGATGAAGAAGGCAAACTATGAGAGAGAGAGAAGGTATACTGATATTTTGTCTAAGCAGCAAGACAGAGCAACATACTCGAGACCCCATGGTCTAACATGTTCTCAAGGGTAATCCTGTAGGATGAAAGGCAACCCTGCCCCGTTTTACCATACTTTAAAAAATCATGTTCGCATGAGAAAAGGTAACGGATAATATTACTTCGTTATAAGGTAAATTTTAACTATCACACCAAAAAAATTCAGGAGGTGATTAATAACTAAAAATATTTTTATCTAAGTTACCCTAATTAAATATTATTCAATATAATACATTGGGTTTAAAATATCTACCTTCAATGTCATGATCTTCACTCAAATATTTCTACTATGCTATCTAAGGGCCCGTTTGATTTTTCATTTTGTAAAATTAAGTTAAGATAAATGAAGTTTGTAAAAATGAAGTTTAGATATAGTAAGTTTGTTAGAAGTTGTTATGTTTGGATATTCTTTTTGCAAAAGTAAGTTTTGACAAAAAATCTGTTTGGATGATAGGGGTTAAAAGTACTTTTAGATGTATAATATAGAATAAATTTGTTTCTCCCTTTTCAAAACCCACGTTTTGTTAACGGAAAAGTAACTTTTCTCCTCCTTTTCCAAAACCACAGTTTAACCCACTTTTCATTTTTCAAAAAGTCAGTTTATGTTTCACATGTGTTTGGCCAAACATATCTTTTACAAAACCATGGTTGAAAACCATAGTTACGTTTTGCAAAAGGAGAACCAAACACACACTAAATGCTTCACACAATTCACTTCCCCACTAATCCCTACTCCTTCCGATGCTAAAAGTAGAACATCTTTTAAAAATATTATTTGGTCCTAAATAGAAAATAATATTGTATAGTGCATTAACTATTTTTTTTTTCATACTCAAGAGAGAAATTAGATGAGAAGTGTGAAATATAATATAATTAATAAATGTACATAATGGAAAATATTAAATTTTTTTGATAAATTTAATAATTCAATTTCTTTTCTTAAGGTACGTGAAATAATTGAAAATATTTTATATTTAGAACTATAGAGACTATTCCTTATCATTTTGAATTTCAAATAATATTTAATTCCTAAGTTTATTTTTCAATTACGTGTTCATTTCCCTTGACATCTTAATGATTGTTAAAATTATATTGATTTTTATTTAAAAATAATTATAGTATAGTATAATTTACTTATTTATTTATTAAATTCAATGTACATTGGATATCTTAGGGTATGTCTAGTTATATGAATAGATACAAAATATTCATTATACCTCTATAGTTATTACCAATGTTGTTTGAATCAAACCGATTATTGAATTGGGTAGGAAACTAATTCAAGATTTAATGATTCAACCGTTATTTTATCGGGTTGGACCAGTAATGACTAAAATAATATATTTTAAACAAATAATACAAATATAAATAAATTTTATGGTTTAATTAAAGTCTCAAATTAAATAATACTAAATTATCAATCTATTATCCACCACAAATAAATTATTAATAGATTTCATAATTTAATATTTAAATCTAAATAAATTAATATCCATCCTCAATCACATTTTGAGTTCAAAATGATCAACTAATAATTTATTATTATATTATTTATTAAGTAAATTTATAATTTTCAATAATTATATATTATAATAATTATATAATACTATAATATAAAAAGAAAAAATATTTTATACTAAAAATGATGCTATTTTGTTTTAAAAACTAAAAAAATGTTTTAAATTTTTTAAAAAAATAAAATTGAAACCGGTTCAAACCAATTCAGGACCAATTCGATCAATTCCACTGGTTTTTGACCGATTTCAGGATTTACCGATCGTACTTTATAACCGAACCAAACTTGGTACTAATCTTTGGTCAAACCGGCCAATCCAGTTAGTTCTGACAACACTGGTTAATCGGTTTGGTTCAATTTTGAGTGTTCAAATCACCGATTAGTTCTAATAACACTAATTCCAAGTAAGGGTGTTCGAATGTTCGGTTTGATTCAATTTTGGACAAAAACCAAACCAAATCAAATCAATCGGTTTGATACTTCTTGGGACCTTTCCCATTTTATTTTTAATCAGTTTGGTTCGATTTCAACTTCGATTTGATTTGGTTTAAATCATACTAAATTGATTTGTTTTAAAAAATTATCATTTTCTTCAAAAATTAAACTAAATAAGTTTCATATACATACTTTATGAACACAAATTATATCTAAATATTTTACTAAATTGTGAATATTTTATGTAAATTTTTTGTTATTTTTTTCATTTTTATTTATTTATTGATAGATTCACATAATTAATTATAATAATACACTTATTTATATTCTTTCTCTTAAACCAATAAATATCTTGTAATCTTATTAATGAGTTCTCAAATTACTTAAGAGACTTGTATTAATAAGAAGTATAAAAAGAAAATATATTAAATAAATATAATATTTGAATTTAAAAATAAATAAATAGTATAATAAGTTTAGTTCGGTTTGGTTCAGGTTTTAAAAACCTAAAACCAAATCAAATCAAACCGAGTCAGTTTTAGAACAACAAAAACCAAAATGAACCTTATTTTAGTTCAGTTTTTATATATTTGTATTGGTTTGATTTGGTTCGGTTTAATCGATTTGGATCAGTTATGTACACCCCTATTATTGAGCACCTACATATTTTTCATTCAGGGATACAAAGGATATTTTTCACCTACAAAATCACTTCTTTTCATTCCATTTTCCTTTCCAGTAAGGCCAGATAACAAATGACAAAATTAAGCAGAAGGGAAAAGACAGAAAGTCAGCTTCTGGCAGAGCCAGAGACTAATTATACTTGCAGACTTTAAGCCTGGGTAGGTGACTGTTTGAGTCAGTCCAAAAATTTCTTTGTTGGTAATACATGCGGATAGAGGGATCAGTTGGGCGCGTCTACTAACCATTACAAATCTTCCCATGATGCATACCTGAGGATCTACTTGTTGCCTACTCCACTTTGAGAACTATCTTCATGAACTCATAGACAAAGTAACTTATTGAAGCTGAAGGAAGTACCTGCACATGGGATTATTAGAATAAGAAATTTATTAAACCTCATGTTTAGAAAGCATTATCAAAATCAATATGTTGAAATTCACAAAAGTATCATTACAATTGAACAAAATGAAAGTATAGATCTATTAAAAACTTCAATCCTTATTAATATATATTCCAGCAGCACAATATTTTGGTCTTGGTCCTTATTCTATATAACTTGTTGAGAAATAAATTATTTTGGTATACAATAAAATTGACGTTTCAGGGTAAAGCCTACAACAATGCAACTTACTATCATAAAGTGTCATTTCAATCATGGAATGGTTCTTAAAAAAATAGTAAAAAAAATATTTATATTGCATCAAGACAGTCAGAAGCATGGCCACCTTGTGATCACTACATATTAACACTCTGATTTATATAATGTAAATAATGAAAATCATTCACTCACCAAAAAATAGATAACGAGAATCATTAGAAAAACCATGATATTTGAACCGCAATCTAAATTATCCACATTAGAGAACTGAAAAACTTCTAGTCTAGTGAATTATCATATATGAATGAACTGGTCCCTGTTGCATAATCATCCTAATTCCTTAAAGGAGTATTAAGTAGGTATCCACACAGCTAAATTTACAAGGACCAGAAGGTAAAAGAAAAAGGGAGAGATGCCAAAGTTTAAAATTATGCATGCCTGTAATAAGCTGGGAATAAGTCCAGTATAGAGGGCTCCAATGCCTCCTCGTTCAACAATCTTGACACACGTTGCAAGGGAACTTAATTTTGCAGATTGGACTTGCATTTGAAGCTGCCTCCTTACCACTTCAAATGGGTAGGTAGCAGCCTCAGCACAAGCACCAGCAATAGCCCCATACAGTAGTGTCCTTATTGGCCCCAACTCAAGCTGGTCCAAGGCATTTAATTCCTGCCCCTGTTTATGCATGTTCTGTATTCTTTTCATTCCTTCAGGCGAATGCAGATAAGCAGTCTTCAGTATATCATATACTCCATAAAAAACTGCTCCAGAGGGAGCCATACTAATAATCGATGGTACTAAACCCTTGTAAAGAGAAAAGAATCCTTCAGTGTGAATCATGTAGCGGAAAGCTCCAATTACACCACCCAAGGCTTCCCCACCTGGTGCCACTATCTTGGTTCGAATCTGGAAGACACAACATAGTTCAGACTTCCAAGTGATTACAGTGCAAAATAGTTAAATGTATACACTTGATTCACTAGAAGACCTACTTTACCTGCTTTGGGAGCTCACAACAAAGTTGAAGCAAACAATTAGAAAGAATGATGAACCATTTACAGGCAGAATATAAACTCCATCAAGAAATATATGGGGAGGGGATATAAATAATACACACATCTTATTCAATTATGCCATCACTCTTCCTTATTTGTTTGACTTTCAATTAACGATTAAAAAATTAAGAGTTGCAAAAGGCTCCAGCCAGCTGAACGGAAAGAAAGAAGACCATGCCAACAAAACAGGAAGAAGTTTTAAAAAAATTTTACTTCATTCTTTTTCATAATAATAATATCAGAATAACAGAAAAGTTCTCAACAATTTTCTTCCATGTTCCTTATTGTAGTGAACCCATATCTTCATAAATCAATTCAAATGTTTGCAAGAACTACTTTAACGCAAGGCCCTGCTTATAGTGTGAATGGGACTCTATATAGGCATTGCCTGGAAAATTTTAACAAACAAAATTTGTCAAGATTCATTATTTTTCAAATAGGAACTTTAAAGCTTTTAAGCACTCTTCCTGTCCACGGTGTAAAGAGTTATGTGTTTGATACAAGATGGTGCATCTTCCTCTACAGCTGAATCCTGCATGCTCATAAAAGTGAGACAAAAGTTGACATGTTTAATTAGCCAAAACAAGCCCAAATCATCACTCTTAATTGAAGCATTCAGACCTGCAAGGTTCATACAGTCGACCAACACTATTCATCTTACAAATGAAGTAACCATTTTCACTTAAATAGGGAATGTTAAAATCGCATAGTTAATTCAACAATCATTCACACCAAGACCTGGAGACCAGATGGTTATTGGACACACTGATAGATGTTGATCAGTTCCAACCACAGAAACATATCAGTACTACAAATTTGCAATAATAGAAAGCCAATTGGTTGGGCCTGTCAATAATAAAGAATTCAGGATACATTAATATCAATGCATTATGCACATTGTGTGTTGTTTTGGTTGAGGCATTAAAAGAAAAAAAACAGAGATCATATTTCAAGAATTCCACATACAGTGTCAAGTGGCAGGCATATAATGGTAGCAGTGATTCCAGCCGCAGCACCAGCAATAAACCTCTCAAAATTGGTAGTTTCCTCATTTCCTGACAATCTGAGTAGCTGCTTTCTATATGTATCATAAGCACAAAAATTAACTGCTTTGAATGGAGCTGTTCGGAGAATATTAATAAGGTTTCCCTTCCAAAAGCCTCTCAATCCTTGAGAAGCTGCAATTGTTTTAATAAGCTCAAATATATTCTTCTGCTCACCACGAACTATGTATTCCAGCTTAAGTCTTTCAAGTGGGGCAACACAAGTTCTGATAAAGGCAAATGCATTGTCATAAAGAAGAAAAAAAGAAGCGCGGGAAACAAAAATTAACGTTATGCAAAACCATAAAGTAAGCAATCAAATAGATTGAAATAAATCAATAAGAAAAAAATAAAAAAGAAATATTGAATGTTGAATCAAATCAGAAAGGCAATTTCCCCAGAGTCACAAAAGCTCACACCCACTGAACAGTAATTTTAGTTCAAAATGCAAATAACTATTATTTTCTTCAATGGTTGACACTAATCGAAATCCACTATTACATCATTATTTGGAAAAAGCATAACTTGATTGGCATCTGCTATGAATTATGTAGGTAAAGTTGCCCCTACTTCATCGCAGTTGCTTCATTAGATCCTATGATTGCAATAATGAAATAAGTGCAACAAGTAACTAGATGGAGACTCCACTCAATCCCTTCACATAAATAAGGCAATTTCAGCTGCTATGCCTCACGCAATAGGGATGGTCTTAAACTATCTATGATGCAAAAAAGATATGGATAATAACACCATCAGATAATAGAGTATAAAACATCGGTTATGCAGAGCATACAACAGCATATGAAGATCATTCATCCATGTGTATCACTAGAAGCATGCGACCTCAATAACATGAATTGGTCATTCTATACCAATCATTTTATTCATTTACTGCATCACTATGCATTTCTCAATTTCTTCAAAAGCAAGCTACTCTACAATTGTACATTGTGACATAACCTCTTAGAGGATTGCGTCATAGAAATTTGGAGCAATGTGTTATAGATAAGAGCACATAAAAGATCTTTGCAAACAAAACACAAAACTGAAAACAGCGCCAGAGAGAAAACCAAACGTAGTAGTAGTATGGCCCTAGCCCACTTTTCCAGGTAAGGACACAGCAAAAAATATACCTAGAAACCATGGCAGCAATAGCACCAGCCCATAGATGCTTGGTGGTGTTCATAGCACTGCGGCCCCGCAACCTAACCTTCTGTGACTTTCCTCGCTCAACAACTGTATGGGAACAAACCGAAGCAGCTTTCTCGGAGCTATCGTCTCCATTTCGCACCGCGTATACCTTAGGGTCCCCAACATATTTACCACCTCTCAAGGTCGCTGACAAAAACCAACCATCAACTGCAGCCGAGGCCCTCCTCGGTCTCCGGAAACCTCCAAAAACCACCGGTTGCTGGGAATCGTATGTAGAAGAAACCGAACAAGAAGCAGTACCGGGAGGAATTCTAGACGAAATCAAACGAGTAAAGGAATCAGAAATTGTGGGTTCGAGAAACAAGCCGCCTCCATTGAATGAGGGAACATCCGAAATCAATTTGAACAGAATCGGAGGACAAGATTGTTCCTGTGAGCAACATAATTCCAGCGGCAGCATTTTCTGAGTAAAGAAGAGTTAGCAGTGGAGTTGATTGGAGGTGGTATTTCTAGGGCTATTGAATGCAAAGACATGAGACCTTTCTCAAGAAAACAAATGAGAATGGAGGATACGAGGACTGAAGTTGAGACCTGAGAGTCATATCATGGAGAGTGATAATAGGGCGTACCACTTTGCTCTCATCGCCAGGCACAGTAGACGTCCCACCTTGAGGAATTAAATGCGCCCCTTCCTTTCAAATATTGCAACTAGACTTGGAACAACAGTAGCTTGCTTTTTTCTTCTTTCTTTTTTTTTTTTAATGGTTCCGGGCTTCTGGCCGATGTTTTGTTTTTTGGCTTTTTTGCGTTTTTCAGCGCATCAGGGAATGAAATCACTCCAAAAAAAATTAATATTGATGTTTACAAAGACAAGAATGCAGGGAAAATGGACAGTATAAGGGATAAATCTTCAATATGTTTATACATATAATTAGTTGTGCACATGAAGAAATGATCTGCACTGTATGATTCATGGATAATAGTTTTATATATGATATGTAACTAAATAATTTTTAATATGTTATTATTAAAGAATTACAACGCCATTAAATTATTCTGATAAAAAATATCATACAAATATAAATAATCAGGCGTCAGTCTAAACCATTACCTTATCCGCTTCTTTTATCCGGGTGACCCGTTAGCAAGGCTCCAATCGCATGATAACAAGCTAGATTAACGACGCGGTAGTTTGTGCGACGGACTACCCAGTGCAGATTGGGCGAGCGACAGGCAGAGGATTAATCTTTCCAACAAACAAGTGTTTTTTCTTTTTTTTTTTCATGATCTAAAATAACAAACAAGTGTTTTCACATATTTAATTTTTTATGAACCTGAGTTAATAAAATATCTTAAATATAATCAGACACATAATAATAATAATAATAATTTTTATGAGGAAAAAAATTATTAAAAGGAGGAATAACAAAACAAGCCTACAGTATGGGGCACAACGGACGGGTAGCTACCCCCAAAGCGTCTTCGTCGAGCAGGATGAGCGTCTGGCTTGGAGGTTGAATAAGCTGATGGTATCCAGAGAAAAAATTAATAATAATCATAATCTTATTTTTTCCTGTTCTCTTCCTCATTTTTTCCTCTACACGACCAAAGATAGTGTTGTATTTTATTTAATGACCATCCTCTTAGCTCCAAGAACTACAGACTAGAATTTGTGTTCACTACAACAAAAATGAATCGAAATTAAAATGATCATATCAACCAGAAATTTCAATATTTAGATTAGATGTTCAACAAGAGAAACATGATTTACGAGGACTCAAGAAAGCCAATGAATAAATAAAGAAAAAGACAGATGAGTAGGCCATTTTCTTGGGTTGGATAACCTCCCACAGATCTTCGCGTTTCTAGCGCATTATCTTCGTCGAAGCTGCAAGGTTTCGGAAATAACCTCTCTAATTTCAACCAGCAGTAATCAATTTTTGTTGCAACTCAAGTGTACAGCAGTATCAGCAACATAAGAATGCGAAGGTCGAATCAGGAATCCGGCAAACAAAAAACAAAAAAGAAAAAGAAATAAAGAACAAGAGAGATTGGCTACAATCTGATAAGAAAAAAGCAGATAAATGCAGACAAAGTGATCGTGTTGTTCAAAGAATTTTCAGGACGACCACCAAAAAGAAAGTCACGAGAGACAGCAACAAGACGACATGAACAGTTAACTCAGCAAGGGCGCAGAGCTTGATTCTCTTGTTCATTGAACGCTGCTTCACCAATTGAATCTTCAGGTCTTCGATTTCTCTCCTTAACATCTTGAGAAATAAAACTGGGAGTCAGAGAAACAAGAAGGCTACCAATTAATGATGTGTGAATCTGAAGGAGAAGGAAAAGTGATCTTAAAATGAGACCTCGTTGTCCTGCAGGGTGAGACTGGGGAGCGATTTCAGCTCGGAAAGGAGAAGAGCAGCTTTCGCACAGCGACGCACAGCCATTAGCGATCTCAGATCCTTGTCTTCGTTTTCCATCTCGCCTTCTCTTCTTTCTTTCCCCATCTTCACATTTTCATACCATTTGACATGGAAGCCGTTTCTCGGTTTTTCGAGACCCCCTGCCATTCCCGCCCACGGCAAATCCCGCAAACGACGCTTCCGTATTCTAAAACGAGTGTCGTTTCACGCGTTAATTGGTCCCTGCTTTGGTTTTCTTTTTATTTTCTTTTCTTTTCTCCTTTTTAACAAATCATGTGGATTTGATTTGAGTGGGTTTCCACTTTCCATGCTATGTTTTGTTTATTTATAAAACTCTCATCCAAAATGTTTTAAAAAAAGTGAAGTATTTTACAAGTCAACACTTTAAAAAGTATAAAAAGTAACACTATTTATCCATTTTAGTTCAGTTAAAATTATATTTTTTTTATTTTTTAAATTGTCATTAAATACATATTTTTGTACTAAAAATGCAAATAAAATATTTTATCAAAAGCGAAAATTTAATTAAAATATAAAGTGATTATTTTTCTTTAAAAAATTTATATTTTCAAAACAAAAATATTTATATAATTTAAGAAAATTTTGAATGAATTTTGCATATTTATTTTTTTACCCCATCATATTCAAATTTTCTTGTAATGGAGGGTATTAAGGGTAAGGAAGTTGAAGTTGATATATTTAGTGTGATTCAGCATTAGGTAAAAATCAAACCCAACCAAACCAAACGGTTTGACATGTTTTAGGACCTTTTCCATTTTGCTTTTAATTGGATTTATTCGATTCCAAATTTATTTTGATTTGGTTTTGATCATTCTAAAATGAACTTTTTATTAAAAAATATCATTGTTTAGACTAGATTGGTACATTGGGCTCAGTCTAAATAGGAAAAACAAGCTATACACTCATCCAAAAAGAGTTAGACCTAGTCAGACACATTATTTCACTAAACCTCCACTCATTCTGCTCATTCATGAGAAGTTAGAACACAATACTGGTTATGGAAGCAATTTGTGATAACATGAAATGATCTCCAATCATGGTCGTCTACATCAACAAGGTGGCAAACCTCACTTACCCAACTAACTATAATTAGAAACTAAGCCAATATCACAACACAATAAATCAAACACAAATAGCAAAGCTCAAACAACATATCTCCAACATCACGCCACAAATCACAGCACTCCAGTGAACTCAAGCCACCCAGCACTATTGCATCTCTTTCTAGTAATTTTATCTTTGTTTTGTCGTAATCTTCATTCAAGTCCATAAAATTTGAGTGTACTTAATCTCACACAACACCATAACCTAGGTTATCCTCATTATTCTTTCATTTTATTTTCCATCACACATGTACCACTTCTACTCTTTCTACTTCAATTTATGCCATGTTTATTTACATATGGGAAAATAGTGGTAAAAGATCACAAGTTCTCATTTGTTTGACTAAGATGTTAGGTTTACTTTATTTTCGTTATTTTCATTATTTGAGGATCAATTTCTATGGCATGCTTGTTAACAATTGATTTGCCTTGATGTGAACTAAATTTCGTAAAGAGAGCCAATAACTATCATTTTTCAAAAATTAAATCGAATAGGTTCCATATAAACACTTTATAAATAAAAATTATATTTAAATAATTTTCTAAAATATCAATCTTTAATGTAAAAAATTTGTAAATTTTTTCACATAATTATTTGTAACAATGCACTTATCTAAGTACATTTTTTGTTCCTAATAAATAAATGTCTTGTAATCTTATTTATGAGTTATTTTATTTATTATAGGCTAAGGATTTATGTTAATAAGTAGTATAAATAGAAAATATGTTAAATAAAAAATTTATTAAATAAATATAGTAGTTATATAAAAAAGAAAAAGGATAATTGGTTCAACTTAGGTTTTAAAAGATTAAAACCAAACCAAATTGCCTCCAAAGCTTCAAAAAATCAAAACAAACATTATTTCAATATTAGTTTTAATCAATTCGTGTTGATTTAATTTAATTTAATTTGATTTAATTTAATTGATTTGAATCAATTTTGAACAATCAGTGAGGGGATGCAAAATCTAAAAGTCATTCAAAACTTAGCAAGGGAGGAAAATCTTCAAACCCTGCTATATGATATTGGATAAGTATCATTCTCTAACCCTATGATAATTGAACGAAACATGCCCTTTAGGACTCATGAATAATCGAAAAAACTCAAGGATAAGTACTGTTGGTACTTTTTAAGAAGAGCAAATAATATTGGAATTCTTTATTTTTTTTGGCCAAACTATTGGAATTACTTTATGCCAAAGGAATTGCAATGAGAAAAAGGTCACAATTTATGATGTAAATGATATAAATTTTTATTTTCCTAAATGTATATAATTCTATCCTTTATTTTCAAAATATACAAATTATCCTAAAACAAAAAAAGTTATGCGATACTTTAGTTTAATTTTATTTTTTATCATCAAAATATTAATGAAAAGTATATCAATTATATTAATGATAATTATCTTAGTCAAAAAAATATATTACGCTTAAGAATAAGATGATTTACTATTTTAAATACTATATATCTATATTTTAAAGAGTTTATATATATCAATAAAATTTATAAGAATTTCATGTAATTTACTCTTAACCAGACACGTTTTCGCCACATGAATATGATTACAGATTTTATATACTACTAGTATTTTGTTTTGATATTGAAGATTTTTTTTGCTAGCATTGGCAGATCACCTGGGACGATGAAGCACTCCATAAATGCAGCAGACTGGGTAGTTCCAGCATCCAGAAAGAGTTTCTGATTTGTAGCTAGTACTATAACCATTAAAATTACTTTTTCTTTTCAACGTGGATTATGTGAAAATTAATTGATTAAATATCTGTTTAATTTCCAATCTTCACCCGTTTTCCTTTGAATTTATGGAGAAATGAAAGTAAACGGAGGCGAGGCTACACATTAACACCCTAAGTGCATTTAATGTGGATAGAAATGAACGAAAAACGTAAGCTAATTAAGGCGATTGGCATGTTGTAGGTCTTTCTGTCATCATATAATCTGTTCTCACTTGTCGCTTTTAATTTGGGCGGAGACGTGAAGTGATCACCTTGGTCATCGTATGATTAGCTCATTTCACACGCAAGCATTGCCTTCCTCTCAAATCTTATATTTATCGCACTTCTTGACGTTAGGTCTCCCTGTAACGAATATTGTTGAGTTAATTGAATCCTTTCATGATTTCGCTTATTTACTTTCCTTGCTGTATGAATGGATATTGAGAATTTTATGAATGTATAATAGCAAGCAACCTGTTCTGGTTTTAAAAAGCTCATGAAGACTGTGATCCAGTCAAGAACATGATTCAAAGAGAATCAAGACTCGTTCCCCGCCAACTTTTCAAAGTGGCCCTCCTGAGGGCAACTAGTTGTTGTCAATGCCACAGGAAAAGAAACCAGTTGGTTTCTCACAACGCCAAGAAAAAAGCTGTATTTGTGGGTTAAGTATGATACGGGAAATTGGTGTTGCTAAGTTTCAATTGCTAATAGACTACCGACATTCTACTATCATACGGCAACGTAATATCGAGAAAACACATCCACATCGTACATATCATGAGTCACCCACATTCACATTTGTGTTTAACAGACAATATTCAGGCAAAAGGTAGAATAATAATCTTCATCTCCACTAAGTTGAACTTTGCAGCATACAGAAACTTGGCTGTTCACGAGGTAAATAAAAGACAACGTTAAAGCTACAAATCTAAACTACTGGTATCTGCACGTTAATTTCTTAGTGAACTAACACAAGAGGCTGCACCTCCTCTTCAAGAACGTTGAAGGGTTTTGGTCTGGAGGGTGCATGAATTTGCAGTTAGGGCAGGCAGGGGATGATTTGCATAGCATGACCAACATGTGGCACCGCATGCAAACCGTTGCAACCATCTCTTTGTGATCTACCTCTGATGACAACCACGAGAGAGAACCACTTAAACCACCCCCACACTTCTTATGCTTACTCGATTCAATCAACTGATCATTTTCATTCCAAATTCCAGAGCAACTGCGATTCTGCTTATCATTTATGGCAAAAATCCTTCCTTCTTTATTCCTTGGGGAGTCGCATGTCAAGTTCAGCCCAAGGTCTAAGCTCATGTACCCAGAAGATGGCGGTTCAGGGCTCCTCTTCCGGTCCTCTGCTGCTTTCTTATTCATCCTCGCGATATGTGTCTGCCCTGACTGCATGATTAAACAAGATTATATTTATACACTTACACGAACCACCGTATGAAGCTTATGTGTATGTGTGTGGCTATGGCTTCCGATCAGTTTGACACTAGTGTATGCACGTAAAATATAAATACCTGAATACCGAGGTATTGTTGCCATTTATCTGAAGGTAAAGGGGTCTCAAGGGGAAGCTCTATATCGGAGATGGATTTCCTTTTATCTGCTTCGGTTTGATGCTTGAAAAATTCTTCAGCAAGTGGCTCTTCCCACTTCCTCTTCTTTGAAGAAGGTTGGAATTTTGCAGGGGCACCAGGGTCGGGCAGAGCTTCATGAAAGGAAACCATTGCTTCAGTTGAATTCAGTTTTTTTTGTGTGTGTGTGTGTGGGGAGGGGGAGGGGGAGGGGGGGGTGGGGTGGGTGGGTTGCTGTTGTTGTTGTTGTTTCACCTCTGTGCGCGTCTCAGTGTCCAAATATCCAATAAGCTTGAGGTGTTTATATAGGGGATGAGGTTGGACTATTATAACCGCTAAGGGGAGAAATAATCTATAATGGGGGCCAAAACTTGAAGGCGGAAATAATAGTGGTTTGCCTACCTGTGCATGAGGTGCTTTTCCAAGTTGGCTCCTCTTCAATTACTCCTCCTCCCCTTTTTAAAAAATTTTAAATGTCGTAATCAATATGTTATTTTATATTATCAATAAAATATTAATTATTTTATTATTTTTTTTTTATTAAAAATAATAGAAGGTAAAATACAAATCATATTTTAACATTTAATTTAAAGATATTTTGATAAATTACCATTAAATTTTATTATAATTTAAGTTATTTAATAGTTTTATAAGTTTGTATGGAAATATTAAAATGATAAATAAAATAGGATTGAGAGAGGAATAAGTATACACAGCTTCTGCACTTAAAGACGTAAATTTCCAACTAAAATATCTGGTCAAAATATTTCTAAGTCATTGCCCTTCACACTAGTATAAAGTTGCCACATAGCCCAACCAAAGTATCCAGCACCCTTAAACAACAGTATATTATATATATATATATATCTGTAATTTGGGCATTAAATTGATATGGCTTGCTGATGAAGGCAAGCCAAGCCGAAGAAGAGTTTTGGTATACTTAAGAAAGGCGGTGAGAAGGGAAGAAGGAGGGGGTATGGCATGGGTCATTAATATTGGGATCTGTATACAGTTGAAGGAAGGTCTTGAATGCCAATGGTTCTTTAATGTGGATAATAACTCCAACTTACCCAATTGGGTCACTCAAAAAACTAAAAACTTTAAAGCTCTCAACACCCTCTTCACCCATAAAAACGAACACACCCATGGATGACCTATTATGTATTAAACACTCCAGAACTGAGCTTTAAAGGCTCTCAACACCCTCAGCCATTCAAATCAACCAAGTCCTATGAGTTACCAAAAACATAAGCCCAAATTTATTGCTCCTTCTCTCTCCTAAATAAATCTTTTAAACAACCACTCAGCTGCATTTCTTCATCCCCATGGATACCCGCTTCCTCCAAACAAACAATCTTGCTTTCTTGAATCTTCTACTCGAAACAGCCAAACAATTGTCTGATGTCTGTTATATGTATACATGCAGCCGAAGCAAGACTATATATGCATGGTTGAATATATTGGTGCGGCCCTAAATATATATCATCTAGTATATGCAATACCATTACTCGCTGATATTTCAATCTAGACTTGCCATATAAGTATACAACTGCGACCGATAATCAACACCTCTAACTATAAAACAATCATTTCTATCATTTATATGCGCTAACTCAAAAAAAAAAAAGTTCTTTGCCGGTCTTTAGGTCTTACCATGGTGTCTAAGGCACTATCTTGTATGAGTTTTTGATGTTCTACACATTCATTTTATTGAAAAACTACAATCTAGTCGTGTGGAATGCGCCGCGGATAGAACATATATACATTCAATATAAATGTACTTCATGAGGACTAATATAGTGCCACAACAACACAGTACACTTCTGATCAAATTTAACATTATATAGACAAATAATTTCCACTTTCTAGAACAATAATAGTATTTAGAAATTAATTACTCTAAAAAGTGGATTTTCATAGACGAATCCCTGTAGTTAAGAAAGGACATGGTTGAGTTCTTACTTAAACCAATTGATCAAGGGAACGAAACGGATCACAACCATTTGCAAAGTCTGAATGCTCTTCTTGATGTTATTAATCTTCTCATCTTCTACATATACTACGTCTTAAATCGCAAACGAAGAATTAAGTGCAAGGTAAATAAACGGTGGCATGGAAAGGGAGAGGATAAAAACTTGATGAAAGGGAAGAAATCCAAGCGGGAATGAAAAAGGTGCCAACTACCGAGCCATTAAAGGCAACGAGTGAGAGATGGAGAGTTTGATTTCAAGTAAGTCCACCTGCCTTCATTAAACCACCTTGAATTCACTTAAATGCAGACTTCAACGATGACCAACTTAAAAACAACCTTGCTTCTTGCTTCTGGTCATCTTTCTTCGCCACTCTCACCAGCAGGTTCCTTCCGTTAAATGCCCTCAACCCACCTTGCCTTCCCTTCATTTATGCTCTCCCTTCTCTGTCTTCCAGTTTCAATACTGCTTCACGCACATTAAACTGTCAGAATATCTACTCTACCCTTGCCTTACATTAACACCCCTTTGCAGACTATACGTACGTACTATACACACAATTGAAGCACTTGAACTTATAGATACAGATCAGTTTTTCATCACAAGTTTGTTTGAACAATAAACAATCTATATATCCTTAGCACGCTATGGTTTATTAACGCCTTGCAGAGTATATTTCCACGTCCACCTCCCACCGCTCTCAGCACAAAACCAGATCTAGAGCGATTCTATGTGGAAGTTGTTATTTTGAATATGATGTATAAAAAATTATCTATTAACCTTGATTGATTGTTACGTGGGGATGTCTTGTCTTGTCATGTACTTATTCTGATGATTATTGCTTAGCAGTAGTGTACTTGTCTGTATGTCCATGCACAATTAATTCTTGGATGTATCTTGCGCGCACACGTATGTATATATATATATATATAAATAAAAGGAATTATATACGATATACTCTCTCCACAACTTATATCTTATTTTTATTCTAAATATAAGATTTTTTATAATATATAAGATAATATTTATTATATATTTTTTAAAAAATATGCATATTTAATGTATTAAAAAAAATAAATTAAATAAGAATAATTTTAAAAAAATATTAAAATTTATAGAAAAATTATGATAATTAATTAATTTTAATTTTAATAGTTAAAAATGTAAGAATTAGAATGAGTAATTGTATAACCTTGGGCGAACAAATTGGGCTCATAATTAAAATCAGAAAGAGGAAGTAGATTCCTATCGTTTTATGATTATTATGATTATGAAAGGGCTTGTTAGAATAAAATCAATAAATTAAATTAAATAAGCAACGGTTTCAGCCACCAATATGATTATAATTATCTCAACCGATCACGTTTGAATTTAATTGCGAGGCCCACCATTGCATATCTCTTCATGCCAGTGTGACCTTCCGGCTCATGAATTCGAGATTTAGGCCTTAGTCGTTAAACTAAAGCATCAGTTTTAATTGCAACAATTTAAAAAAAAAAATGAAATCACAATATGAACAGTGTCGAGTGTGGGTTGAAAGAGAAGGCTGCTAAGAGGCTAGCTAGTCAAAGGGTCTTTTACTGGTGAGATCCGTAAACCCCTAAACAAATCATCGAAGATAATTAGAATTTTATCTTTTTTTTTAGCAGCTCGGTGTGTAATGAAAAGAACATAACATATATATTATATAGAAATCAAATGTTATTTTAACGTTTCAAGTGGATAAAACAAAATACTTAGTGTATATATATTGGATTTGATTTTTCTTTTTAATTTTTAAGAAAAAGCTGGGTCGTGTAATGTAAAGATTAGAACACGCTATAATGACACATGTAAGAGCAAGTATACGTAGAAATGGGCCACGATTTGAAAATCAACAGAGCGATGGATTGAATGACTGAAGAAAAACTCGGACTGATGAAGAAGTAACGTCGGGAAGGTTTCTATTTTGTGGATGACGATGAGGAGGGACCTACAGGAACAGAACAAATATGAGGAAAGGGTCTCACCTTTTTTTTCTTTCAACCTGGATCCTGGTGTATCTCGATTCATTATCCATCTCAAACTAATTTGAATTCTCGTACCAATGAATAAACTTCTTTAATATTTTAATTTTTTTTTAATACTGCTGCCCTTTTCAAGAATTTAAATTTCAACTCCAAAAAATATTAGTCAAACCTCTTATCAGCTTATTTCTTGGTCAAACCCCTCACCAGCTGATCTGCCACCCATTGGTGAAAGGGTCCCACCTTTCTGTGTGGAAAATTGCTTGCCTGGTAAGGTTCACGAGTTCCTGGGCGGGAGTTCACAGGCCGGTTTGGTGGAGTAAATTTCTGATTTCTGATTTCTAAAATATAAAATATAAATAATTATATTATTATAATAAAAAATAACTACATATTATAAATATGTCATAAAAAAATTTTTTTTAACAAATATTTTTATTTAATTTTTCTTATAAATCAAAATTATAAATAAATTATCCTCCCACTTAATTCTTCTCATAAAAATAACTCTATTTTAATCATGGATAAAATTTAAAAAATTATATTAATTAATCAAATAAAACTTATTTATTTTTTATATTTTGAAAAAAAAAATCTCAACGGAGGGAGTAGTATTCATTGATATTGTGAAGTAGACAGAGCTTTACTTGTAAGTTTAATTCATGCCCCTGTGATGGAATTAAGTGATCAGAGTAATTTCGCAGATGTAGTACTGCAGAACAGAAACTATAATGATAATATGAAAATATCGGTCTTTCACGGAGTCACAATGAGTAACCATATTCTAATTATAAGATTTTTTATAATATATAAAATAATATTTATTATATAGTTTAAAAAAATATTTATATTTAATGTATTTGAAAAGAAAGAAAAAGAAATTAAATAATGATAATTTTAGAAAAATATTAAAATTTTAAAAAAAATCAAGAAGATAATTAATTAACTTTAACTCCCATTCTTAATCTGTATGATTCGGTGAAAATAATTTTAGATTAAAAAATAAAGGAACCAACTTCTAGGAGAGTATGTATGCCGCGTCTTTTATATTCTAATTAATAAAAGCAATTTAAAATTTAATAGTAGAACTAGCTAATTAATTTAGAAATAATATATTTTGTAATTGAATTAAATTAGATTCAAGATATTGGGTATACATAAAAAAAATTTTCATTTATTTATTTATTATTTCAGTGCACATATTTTTTTCTTTTCGGTAAAGAATTTTTATCTTCTTTTTTCACATTTAGTTTCTTTTTTATTTGTAACGAAATATATATGTGTGAGTGTGTGGATGGTACATTCAACTACTAATCGAAATTTGAAGAGATCGATCATACCTTTATTTATTTATAGGAAAATATTTATATGCTTTTTTTATGTGTTTTTTGTGTTATTTTTCAATTAAAAGTTAATATATAAATTATTTTTTAATACATTATAAATTTAGTCATTAATTATATATTAAAAGTATTAACTTTTTGAATTTAAAAAATTTATATATTAAATTTTAATTGGAGAATAGTATAAAAAATATATAAGTTTAATTCTATTTATAGTGGATCACACTTCTGGGAATGATATTGCTATTGTTGTTACTGGAGGCTTTTCTATAGGAGAATCGGTCCTCCTCATCTTTTGTTAGAGTGTGTTTGGTTGGGATTTTTTAGAAAATATTTAAAGGGAGAGGAGGGAATTGTAGGGATCAAATCCCTTCCCTTTGCTTGGTTCATAAAATAAAAGGAATTATCTCCTTATTTTCATTTTAAAACACTTTAAATTAAATTTTTTTAGGGAATTGAGTAATTATAATTTAAACTCCTCTTAAACCAAATAACATTTAATTAAAATTTCTTAAATCTCCTCCCCTCCAATCCTATCAAACAAAAAAATTTTAAAACCTTCCAAATCCCCTTCATTAAAAATCCATTCAATTCCCTCAAAACCAAACACACCCAAAGGTTAACATCTAATTATTATTTTAATAATTAAGTCTGCATCTACAGAACTAAAAGAGATTTTAGCACTCCGAGGGTGGACGGTGTTTCTTCTGCTTGAAAATCTTTTAAATCTTTTGTTTCGGGGAAATGTTTATTTAGTTGGAACGCCGGCCGGGCCGTTAGAAGTGTTAGTTTCTGGTATTATTCTTTAAAATTTATTGTTGGTGGTGTTGTCTCCTTATGTTGTAAATTACTTCTGCGTCGTGTCTCCTTCGAGGGAATAGGATTTTTTTCCCCCTAGTTGATGCGGTACGTCTTGCCTGCGCTGCTGCATTGCAAGACCTTTGTTTGTGTCTCCACCTGGGAGAGTATATAATATGACTTAAAATTATCACACCTGACAAAAACTAAAGACCCTAATTACACTGGCAAAATTGTCACGGAAATGTTGTTTTCCTCCGAATGTCTTCATTGAATGCCATATTTTTTTAAAAGAAAAAATAATTAAAGGAGGTAGGAGGATGTAAATGACCAACGTTTCATATCCTATTTACAAGTGTATAAACAACGTTAGTTTCTTGAAAATAAAAATGTCAATTACTATTCGTTAATTAGATACAAGTCTACCCATTCTTTTGTTTTTTTTTGGGTCAACTAGCAAGTCATCTAATTAATATCCTGGAGATATTAAACTGCGCCCATGTTAATTTTACATCTCCATATCCTTGTCAGCATATATATACCATATGCTATTTAATTTATTAGCCGGCCTGGGTGCGATTGATTTTAGATCAAAGCTACTCATATATATTTATAAAAGGTATCTTTTATAAGTTTTTTTTTAATCTTTTTTTTTTAATCTTAAATATAGTGTGTTATTTAATATTATAATTTGATTTTTATTTTTATCCTTTATTATTTAATTTTTACCTCATAAATTATTATAATCAGATTTTGATTGGTCTATTGTGATTTGATTAAAAATCCTTAAAATCGTTTTAATTGGTCAATTATACTTTTATTAAGATTCTCTTTCCATGATGGCTAATTTAATGATATTTATATTATATATTTTTTAATTAATAAGGATAAAATTTGAATCTTATGCTTTTTTATCATAAATTTAAAAATATAATTAATTTTTCTTAAAACTTGTGTTATGGTTGAAAATATTTTATAAAAATGATTAAACCGATTATTTCGTTTTGGTAGGCTAGATCGAGCCCAAAACATAAAAGAATAACTCCCGCCATCTAATATTATAAGGCAATAAGTAGAATTTCACTCATATTGAGAAATATTTATTATGTTCTTAAATTTTAAAAAATCAAAATTTTCAATTTTATGTGTTAATTCTACTTCTTTCATTGAATACAACACAAGTTATAATATTAATAATATAATAAATAAAAAAATAATAAATTACTATGGGCCTGTTTGATTCGTGTTTCCAAAACAGTTTTTCTGTTTTCAGAAACAGAAAACTCAAAAAACTTGTTTGGTAAACCTGTTTTTTATAAACTGTTCTAGAAAATAGAAAAATAAAAGAACAGAAAACGCAGAACAACTTTAAGATGTTTTGTAGTTTTTGTTCTGGAAAACACGAGAAAAGGTGAAAAACATCCACCTCACTAATGGTAAAGTTATAAATTTTGAATAACTCACCTATCACTCACTAGTTATAATTTTGAGAACAACTATTCAAACAGATTTTTTTATTTTCTTGTTTTCAAAACTTATTCTCGAAAACAGTTTTACAAAACTATTTTGAGAACAAAAAAACAGAAAATACTGTCAAACAGGCTCTATATATGTGTCCCTATGCAGTAGCTCTCACATTCCTATCCGAGGCTCATCGAACCACTGGATGTCAGGAGGATTCAATTCTTTATATATACACATATATAATTGAGAACTTATTTTATATTTTGTTATTCTTAAAATTTTAAATTTATTGTAATATTTTGTAATATATATATATATATATGTCCGCATAAAATAGCAGGCCTTTTTATTTCAAGGGTGTAAGATTAGCCACTAATGATCAAGATTTAAAAAATGAAATGGTAGCAGATATTTAAGACGATAAGATCTAGACAATATCCATAGGTCATTGACAGAAGTTCTTGATTAATAATAATAAACACAAAATGTGTAGAAATAGAGGATTTTGCCTTATCGCATGAGTGAATGCCAAAGTACAAGTCTGGAATAATAAAACCGCCCCTAAAAAAAAAAGTCTAAAAAAGTTGATGATCCGGGAGTAATAGTACAATATTCCAACACAGGACCTGAGGTGTCCCTTTATATATATAGTTGATGAAGCATTATGCGGTCGGCTTGATTTCTGGTTGGGGAACGAAGCGGCGCCAATACCAGTGCCTCTCCCATATCGTATACATGGAGTCCAAAGGGATTCCTTTGGTCTCAGGCAAGAAAAATATAATAAAGATGGTCATCACACAAATCCAACCCCCGTAGAATAAGAAAACTCCAAACTTGAAGTGGCACAACATTGTCAAGAATGTCTGAGATAAAATAAAAACAGTTAAGAAGTTGACGGCGATGCTTATGCTTTGTCCTGTTGTTCTTATCTGTAAAGGGAATATTTCACTTGGAATGAGCCACGTCAGCGGTCCCCATGACCACCCAAAGCCAATAGCATAGAGGCACAGAAACACCAGCACCAGTATACCGTTCCCCTTTGACAATTCCTCTGCCCCGTGAACCCCGGTCGCTTTTGCCAGCACAATTGCCACCGCAATCTTCACAACGCATGCATGCATGGTCATATGCTAATTAGTGATCAGCATATATACAAAGAAATGGTAGAACTAAATAAATTATATATATATATATAGATATAGATAGTTGCGTACTTGGAAGATAAACATCTGAATGCCACCCACGATGAACAGAACTCTTCGACCAAAGCGATCAACTATAGCAGTGGACACCAGAACAGAGCCAAGGTTTACGACACCCAATACAAGGGCAGAAAGTAAGGCGGCATCGTTTCCGAAACCCACAGACTGGAAGAGATTTGGTGAATAAAATGCAACGATGTTAATGCCGGTAAGCTGCTGGAAAAAGGGGATGGCAATGGCCATCACCAAGTGAGGTCGATAATGCCTCTGAAAAATAGTCACAAAGGGCTCTTGCTTGATGGCTTTTGATACTTCGGACCACTTTATAAGTTCTTGTAACTCAGGTTCCACATTTGTATCCGACCCTCTAACTCTGAGCAAGGCCTTTTTGGCTTCGTCGATCTTGTTACGTTCAACTAAGCTGCTGGGGGAGTCTGATATGAGCAGGGTACCGAGGGTCATGACGCCTGCAGGCACGACCGCAAGCCCAAGGGATAGTCGCCAACCCCAGGTGCGCTTGGAAGACCCGTAATTAATGCACCCTGCCGCCACCACCCCCAGACTCAAGAAGAACTGGAATCCTGCGTTAAACGCCCCTCGCCACCTCGCCGGAGCCACCTCCGATAGATAAACCGGAGTCGCCTGTAATCCACTTCATGTCGGGTTAAATATTAAAACAATTAGAAGGAATATGTATATGTACGTCTGTGTCTACATACACACGCTGCTTAATTGCGGTGGGCGGCTATTTATAATTTTATACTCGAAAAATATACAAGCGGCAATTTAGAATTGACAAGTTCACAGTCACAGGTCATATAATTAATTAAGACAAAAAATAACTAATGTATTGTATTTGATACGTGATACTTACTTGATTAGTGAAGCCAACTCCAATGCCGAGAAAGATACGACCCACAATGAGCATGGCAATATTTTCAGAACCTGCGTTAAGGGCACCACCGACAAGAAAAGTGAAGCCACCTAAGATCATGGTGTTTCTTCGACCGAACATTGCCGTGACTCGGCTGGCAACAAGAGAAGATGCTAGCCCAGCAAGGTAGAGCGAAGACGTGAATAATGTTAGCACCTGACTGTCGTACACACAATATATATTTATGTTAGCACTTGCCATCTTTCTCAATATTTCTGGGAAGAATTTCTCCAGAAATGATGGCATTGTAGTGACACCTCCTGAAAATTCAATACCAACATTTCAAAAACCATGTTAGAAAGATTAGGTTTTCTCATTTAGATAACATTTAAGTAACTCTCTAGCTAGTGCAATAAAGCACATAAATCCACTCAATATTACTGAAGAGTATAAGTCCCACATTTCAGAGTAATAAGAGAGATGACGATATATATATATATATATATATCTATATATATAAGCTTCTGACTATCCTAACCTAAACTATTTTGGTGATATGAAAAGCTCAAAGTTCACATACAAAAATTAACAAGTAAGGAAAAAGGCCGATAGAAATATAAAATATATATCAAACAAAGGTTCATTTCCTGCCAACTACTACAATTTTTGTTTTGTCCCTTTAATTTATGGAACATGGAAAGGGACCAGAACTCATAAAACATGATCTATAGCCTTAATTAAAACAATTGATATGCAGATATATATTTCACACGACCTATAGCCTTAATTTAAAACAATTAATATACTGATATCTAAAAAAGTAATGTCTTCTGCACGTTTTGATGGTCTCCTCTGATATGCTTTGGGGGATCCATCTAGAAAATGTCACTATATAGTTTACATATGATTAAGCAGTAAGCTTGGATAACTTCAAAAGAGACGACCAGCTAACTAGCTAGAAACGAAAGAATGATAGCACAAATATAATATAAGAGGTGGGAACCTGAAATTCCGATGTCATATCCGAAAATGAGTCCACTAGATGCAGCGACGATGCAGGTAATGAGGACAGAGAGTGTTATCTTGCCATCGAAGCCAGGTACATCGGCGGCGATGCCCCCGACGGCCATTTTGGATCTTCCCTCTTCTCCCTTCTCGGCTTCTAACCCCACCTTAACTCTCTTCGAGGAAGCTCCTCCGTCCTCCCTAATGAGAAAGCCTGGCTGCAGGCAGATTTATAAGTTTAAAAACTCCAAGTCTCCAATTAAACTGTTTATATATGGATTTAGTCCACTTTCTTAGCTAACTTAATTTATTCATAAAATAATTTCTTTTCATACAGGATATCTGGCAACTAATAATACTTCATTTTCACACAACAAATTAAATTGATTATATATCTTAACAGGGAGTTTGACTTTGCTTAATTTCTGTTAAAGAAAATGAACAATTTTTTTTAATCTCAATTACAAATTTACTATCATGAACTCGAACTTTTTTTTTTCTTTGACCGATTTTAACCAATGCATTATGAATGGAGCATATTTAATTTCACACGCTTTTTAAAGAACACAAGTATTAACTTTATTATACATATGTGCCTTATTTACCTTAGTATCTAAACCTATCTACAGCTAGTACTTAATTGGCTAAGACTCTAAATATTCAATTCCCTTCCAGCTCATCACTCGCGGGAAAAAATTTATTGCATTTCGATCTATATACATCCATATATAAAGAAAATTGTCATTTGGGTATAATTTTAACCAGTAGTTATTATTTATATGCAAACCTTCAGTAGCTATACACCCGTACGGAATGGTTACGTGTTAAATTAATCACGCCACATTTTTTTTTTGGCTAACTTTGACTATGTACATCAGGATAAGAGTACATGCAATTCGATTTCACAAAAAAGTTAAGCAGTATAGAAAATTTTAATTTAATTTGAAATTTTTAATTATATAGAGCTGAGAGCCAAATAGAGCTATTTTCAGAGTTTCTGTGAGGGATGGAGTGACTTGTTTAATATATTACTAATAAAATCACATGGTTTGGAACATATTTTCCACTGATTGCAACATATTAAATTCCTCTTGAAATTCAAGAACTAAAGCCCTTTATTATCTAGTGTATGAGGTAATCAATCTTTAACGACTTAAGATAGATTGTGAGTCCAACTAATTGGCTATCTACGTGAGAAATATTATAAATAATAAAAAATCATGTAAATATTTTTTATTTCTATGTTTATATATGGGGGTAGGTATACCGTAGTAGCTACCCAATCCCGTTGAAACTATCGTTGCCTTCAATCAAGCCTATGATATTACAATTAATTGTGGAGGCAGGCAGCACCAATTTTATAATATCCATATTATTTTACAGAATTAAATCGGAGATGACGGAAGCCGCTTGTTTAATTACTTCATGCATACATATAAACGATAATAACCAATAAGAGTGCCCCATTTATATATGTATAACACGGAATTAGGGCTCGGCTGTGTTTGAAATTAATTAAGCCGATAACTTGATCACATGCGAAAGTATTACATAGCAGTTGACTAGAAGAAGGATAAGACAATTAAAACATGATGCCATAATAAGCGGATTTTTTAAAAAAGCAACTTGCCAGGACACGGTGGGAAAGATTCCCAATACTGTTGAATTGGCATGTTCAGAATCGAGCTAAACTATCACAGTTAGGGATAATTATTATAGCTGTGATTTTTAAGCAAAAACATTGGGTTGTGTTATTAATAACACACATGGCTGAATCATATGTATATAGTATAGTTAGTATTTAGTAACCCCATGACCATGAGAGATAATAAACTATATATATACACATAGCAAGCAACGGAAACTAAACTTTAAATGCATATAGATCAGGTAGGCAATCAGATGATAAACGCATGGAATGCCTAATTAATGTTGAGGATCAGGCACACATGATGAAGGAGATGATTTAAAAAAAAAACTGTGGAAATTGATTTTCATTAAATTTTGGTATTTGAAAAACAAAACTGAAATGAAGAAAAGGACAAGAGTGATATAATTTATCGGGAGTGAGGGGTACGTAGGAGACGAGGTCCAAGCTGCTGCCAATACATATAATATTCAACTGAAATAAAGAAAAGGACAAGAGTGATACAATTTACGGGGAGTGCGGGGTACGGAGGAGACGAGGTCCAAGCTGTTGGCAATATATATATATATATATATATTGAAGGTCAGTATAATTCACAACGGAATTAAATATTGAAGGGTTTACATTCCTTTAAATTTCTGTATATTTGTTGGACTAATTCAACTCTTTTTATTTTTTTGATCCAATGGACTAATTCAACTCTTACAGTAGAAGAGGATAGAGAAATTGTTAAATATTACGCCTCACCCTTCTAATTAATTGCTTGTTGCTTCTAATTAGTTCTAATACGTATGGTCGACATAAATGAGTTAGTCTTGAGTATTTGGTTGTATCCTATACGCCATTCCAGGCACGATATTTTTAAATTTACAAATCTATTATATATCTAATGATAGGTGAATTTGAGGAAAATCTAGAGCGCCACATTAGTAGGAAATTCTGTAATGTCACGTCAACAAGAGTTTTTATTAGGTGGAATGTGATGTATTAGTATGTTTCTTTTCTATATTAATTTGTTAAATATCAAATTATTGTGTGATTGATATTCTATTTAATTTAAAATATAAGGCCTATTTAATTAATTGTATTCATATCAAGGAAAGGAGTTAAACTAATTAAATTTATCAAAAATTTCTATTATTTTTTAACATTACCCTTAATAAAAATAATTTTCAATACAATTTTCTCTTTCATAAACTAATTAAAAATAAGAGTAAATTAAAAAAAGTGTAATTAATGCTTTTGACTTTAAGAATCATATTTGGATCATAAAAAAATTTAAAAAAAAGACTTATATTTTAGACAAAAGAAAATATATTTTATTGCTATTAAAATTGATGCATTTTTCTATCAATTATTGTCATTCAATTTCTATCAATTATTGCCATACAATTTGGCATACTTTTAGTTTCATTTTTTTACATATGTAATTATTATAATTAATTAAATATATTATTTCTTGAAGTACTACCTCTGTTTTATAATATATAAGACATTTTTAAATATATTTTGTTTTAAAATGTAAGAGATAAATAACTTCTATTTGATAAATTAATGTGTTTTTTTTTTAATTTTACCTTTAATTAAGGTGGATTTATTATTACGAGGCATAAGTTAAAAGAAAACTAAATGAGAACATTAATGAGGGCATTTGTAGAAAAAAAAATTTCTGAGACATATTTAAAATATTTGACTGTTTTCTTAATTTTAATGATTTAGTTATTTATTTCTCATATTTTTGAACAGAGAGAGTATATTTTCAATAACAGTAATATTGGTTACCATTATAATTTATTGTGATATTTTTTCATACATATTAAAAATTGTTAATATCTCTTATACATTAGCTGCAGTCTTGAAAAGAAAATTTAAGTTTGGCATGACATTTGGCAGCTAATGTGTCTTCTTATACAATTAAATAAAAGTTGAAAATTAATGTTTATTGGTGGTAATTTAATTCCATTTATTGCTAGTAAGTTGCTCTATTTGGAAAAAAAATATTAATAGTGGAGAATTATATTTGGAAGAATATTTGTATTTATTATTGTACATAATTTGTTATTATTAATTATGAGAGAAAATTATGGGGGTCGGTTAATGTTTATTGTTAATTTTCTTTTGACTTGTTTTGGATTTCAATGACCTTTTTAGTTTATAATTAAATTGATTCCTTTCAATTTGTCCATTTTATTTTGAAATATATATCGTCAAATCATTTATTCTCAAATACAAAATTAATGTTGGTGGCAAATTTCAATTTTTGGTTTCAATTTAGTATTAAATCTTTTAATTCCCTATCAACCATTCATTTTTATTGTTTACCATTTAATCATGATTGTGATGTGATTACACAAAGATGACTAACGGGTATTTGGCACTATTCCTCAATCAATTCGTATTAATATAATTACTTAAATAAGAAATTATTTACACTATATATACCCCCTCATATTATGCGGTTAATAAGAGATGAGGTTGTGAATGGATTATACCAGGCTTAACATCTTATCAATAATGCACTTGTCAGTTCAGCAATAGAAGGATGGTGTTTAGAAACTTTGATTTTTTCATGACCAAGTCATATATTGTATGGATATGACTATTTGAAAGTATCATTTTTATTACCAACATATTCTCTTTCCTCTTTTTTGTAAATTATGAAATGAATTTACTCACTTTTCAAGAATTCTCATGTAATTCAAGGCATAACCCTTCGGTGTTCTAAGAGTGCTACAAGAAGGCCAAGAAAGTCCTTAGTAAAATTTTCTCGTAAGTCTCTCTCTCTCTCTGTTCTCATCACGAATGTAATGTCCTTTACAAAAAGGTCAATCCTTTTTAGATAATGTTCAATTATAAATCTTAATCCTCACAGAAATTAAACTTGGTGAATCATGTTTGGAATCTGCTATTGGAAACTCTTTACTAATAAGTCCCATTTGCCGAAGAGAATCATGCAAGCTATCAAGACTAATTATACCATCAAAGCTAAGGATGTTATGTTATTCTTTTCTTTTTTTTTTTTAACTCTGTTGCACTCACATGTAATTTTTAATCATTGAATAAATGATTCCCTGATTTCTAGAAAAAAAAAAATCTTCTGTTATTGATTTTTAGAAAGACTAGAAATTTGAGATAAGTGTTTTATAGAGCTGTCAAAATGGGTCAAGTCCGACGGGCAGGCCCGAAAAGCCCGAAAAAATGAGCGGACTCGGGCCTCAATTTTGGGAGTAAATACATAATCTGAGTTTTTTTAGCCCGGTCCGTGGTGGGCCGGCCCGAGCGGGTCACGGGCCGGCCCAAAATTTTTTTTTCTTTTATTTTTGGTTTAAAATATTAAAAAATACATATTATTTTATTAATTAGTGATATGAAATTGTAAAATTTAAATATTATGTTAGTTTTTGATGAATTATGATGATAATTAGTTGTATTAATTTAAATTATGATAATAATTAGTTGTATTAATTTACATAATTATATAAAAAAAACATTAAAAAATATTAAAAATTTAAAAAAAGCCCGCGGGCCGGCCCGTAGGCCCAATCCCGCGGGTTTAGGCTTGAAAAATCAAGCTCATTTTTCAATTCAGGTTTTTTGGCTCGGCCCGAGGTGGGCCGGCCCAAATGAGCCGGGCTGGCCCGAATTGATAGCTCTAGTGTTTTATGACATAGCATAGTAAACATCAACCGCATAATAGTCATGATGTGGTATTTATATAAAAGTATCACTTCAACTAGCTAGCTAGAAAGAAAACAATGGTGAATGGGTTTACTCTCATGTGTTTCTTATTTACAACTATTGCTCATCACTAGATGTAAAGAAAATTAACTAATGGACAAAATCATCAAGAATCAATCTTCTCATTATTACAAAATTTCAATATTTTTTTCATTGTATATAGTTATTTAATAGAATAAATTACTTTGATCAAATTCTTATATATAATTTCAAATTATTATTTATTGCTTCAATTATCTTTTGATCCATTATCAATTATAATTAATGCATTTAAATTTTTTAAATTTTCATTATTTGATTTCATATAACTTAAAAGTGATTCAAATTTCAAATCGATAGCGTATAAAACAATTAATTCCAATTGAATTAATCAATTAATACTGTATTATAATATTAATTTTGAACAAATGATTATTGTTTGTCTATTACTAATAAAATTAATGACTTTATTTTTTCATAGAAGTTTTATAAGTATACCATTATTATATAAATTAGACTATAGTAGACATCTAATTAGTTTCTCAAATTGAATCCTCAAATTAATTTAATTTAACTCATGGATTAGGAATAAATAATTAGACATCATTGTTATAAATTTGTCAAATATATATCAAATTGATATATATTATTAATCAAATTTGGCATACTACATAATGGGATTCATTAAAGTTATTTGTCTAATCTAAATATTCATTAAAGTTATTTGTTTTAATTGATATCATGAAATTATCCTTAAAATTCTTTATTGAAATTGTAGATAAAAATTGATATGTTTTATTTCTTTAACTTTCTAATCTAAATAATTGATGCTGCTAGAACTCAAGGTTCTAACACTTGAGATGATAAGCTAATGGTCCTCATATACAAATGTAGTCAAGACATCAATTTAAAAGGCAATTTTAAATCTCATTTGTTTCTAGATTTTGATTCTTTTGAGGTAATAGATGCTCTTGATTAGAAATGCAGGTCATCATAAATATGAGAAAAATGACTGGATCTTGAAAATAAAGTAGATGAAGGAGAGAGAACGGCAAACAAAAATCCAGCTTGCATTTTAAGAAATATCAAATTGCAGATTAAGTTTATAAAATTATAACTTATCAAATTCAGGATCTTGACATTTTAAAAATGGAAAAAAAATTGTGTAACCTAATCACATCAATTATAATTTGGTGAAACTTTCAAAAGCATTAGGAACTAATTTCAAACCGAAAAATTAATAAAAAATAATTATCATCTTAAATAATTAAGAATCACAACTACTGATCGGGTGCAAAATATTGAAAACTATTTAATTAATTCAATTTCAAATTTTATTTAATTGGTTTGAAATTGATAATAAAAAAAATTAAATACGTATGTTAATTATGAAATTTGTTTGCATAATATCCAAACTAATAAACATAAGCTTTTATTTGGATTACATTGTAAAAATTTATTTAGTTGATTATATTATATTGAAGTGGATATATTTTGCTCAATTAAAAAAAAAGAATTTTCAATTGGAGTAAGCTTATATTGAAAATCATTTTATTTTATTTTTGTTTAATTTTGAATTGAAGTTTGAATCACCGTCAACAATCAAATTAAATAATTTAAGAATTTTATTTAAATATTGAGCATTATAAATTCTTTGTAGCATACAAATGAATTAATATATAATAGATTCATTACAATGAGAGGAATGAATCAACTCATTGCAGATTAAAGGTTGAATAACTGAACACATTATGAATTATAGGTTGAATGAATGAATATATTATGAATTATGAGTTAAATAAGTTAAAACTATAAATGAAGATTTAATATGCAATATGAGATAGAACAGTCTTGATCAATTAGCTATGTTATTAGTTTATACATTGCTTTTATATGAGATGATATTATTATTAAAAGTAAATTGTACTTTAAATGTCTTAATTGACACTTGGGGGATATTTTCAAATTACCATAAGTCAATTTTTGTAGATCTCCCCTTTGAAGGGAAGGTAATTTTGAGAAAAATTCATTTCAATTGCTACCTATTGTACTTGAGTAGCATGAGAAAATATAATTTTTGTGACAATCAAATTTATTAGATATATAGAAGCATTATAATCTCTTAACTTTGACAAAAAAAAAAAGAGCTATTGTGCCATCCAATCAAATAGAAAATGATAAATAAATGTAAGAGTTTGGTAATTAATTAATTGCATTAGGTGATGAAATATTAATATCTAGCAATGAAAGAATTCAAATCCATGTATCTATATACATACAAAATTTTGACATACTAAAAAGATAATGTTTATTTATATGTGTGTGCGCGCATTATGATATTTTATAATATTTTTGCATTTATTAAATAATAAACTAACTTATTTCTTATGTATATCAATAATATCATTAATAATATTTTACATTAAATATATTTTGCAAAATTTACCTCTAATATATTCCGTGTATCGCACAACGCACGGGTGTATTGCTAGTTATTTATCAAACTACAATATTAATAAACTGACCCGGAACATCTTTGAACCATTTAAGCTATATGCCACACCTCATCCTTCCAACTTGTTTGCCTTAGCCAAGTAGTGATTGATTTATAAGATTTATTACTTAGTCGACTAAGTTCAATATGTTTCAGGGATGACCTTTTGAAAAACACATGTTGCAAAATATTTTAAATCTAAAATTGTTTAAATTAATTTTTATCTGCTTAATTTCATTCAAATCTTAATTTAATTTGTATGAATTAAAATTTTATAATTAAATTTTCATAATTTAAATATTTTCATTTTTTCGGTGCCACTAAACATTCATTAATGTGTCATTAAATTTTATCAGTATAACTAATTGAACAAATTTATTTAATATAAATTACATTACATGCGTTTATATAGGTTATTTTCATTTTATTGTTCACTTATTCCAAGAGTATAAATAATAAAAACATACAGTGACAAGATGATGTATTTTTTTATCACACCAACAGATTTTGTGGTCACATTCACAAGTTTAACTAAATGGGTGACATGAAATTTTTTTAAATTATAAATATATAATTATAATTTTTTGCTACGTAAGTTAAAATAAAAATTAAGTAAAATTATACAAATTAACAAAGTGTAACTATAACAATTTTTACTAGTTTCATACATTTTTTTTTTACTTTACCTCTTCTTTGTAGGGCCGACAAAATGTACTACAGCCCAATAGGTAGGTTTCATAATGGTGGGTGAAAAAAATATGCACGCCTTGTTAGCCCGCCTTATAATTGGATTGGCCCATCATTTTCTTTCTCTCTTTTAAATCATTTTTATTACTTTAGTTTATGTAATATTTTACAAAGAAAACAAAGTTTTTTTTTCCTCAAACTGACACATAATTAGTGATAATTAAAAATTGAAAATCATTTCAATATAAGAATTTGAAATTTTGTGTGAAAATGAAACTTTCATTAATATTAGGAAAAATTAAATATTTAGTCCTTATAGTTTAATCCAATTTTAAGTTAGTCCTTCTACTTTCAAAATCTTCAAAGCAATCCCTGTACATTCCCACTGTTGAAGCGTTGATCCCCATAGTTTCATAAGAGTTGCAAAATACATCCCCAAAGTGGCCAAATCAACAAACGGCGTCCAAAAAATGTCCTTTAAGTGGCTAATGATGTTGAAGTGGATAGTGAAATGCATTGCCATGTGGGCACTTTTTGGCCTTTTCAAGAAATCATCAATGCTCATAGACTAATTTGAAAAACGCCAAGGGAATTACCACAACAATGTCCGAGGAGTTGAAAAACTCACGTGCATATCAATAGTCACTTGAGCAAAAAAAAAAAAAAAACACCATAGACTCATCGCTAATAATGAAAGAAAAAATAACATATTTGTTGTAGTCCTTCTCCTTTCCGTTGACAATGTAAGGTATTGATTTATGGGAAATATATTTGTTGCAATGCTGAACTTGATTGGTGCCTAGTTGTTGGCATATTTATAATATAAATGTGTTCACACAAGATGCAAGACAGGAGTTCTTTAAATTCATCCTATGTTTACAACTTGAAAGCTCCAACAGTCGTTGCTTTAGTTTTTCCAGTTTTTTCTTTGAGACTATTCCAAGTATCCACAACACCGATATTCTTGTATTTTGAGGACCAAAATCAATCACTAATAGTTTGAAGTTTTAAATTGCGTTTTGATGTGGGCAAGGAACTATTTCATGATCCTTGTTTCATTAAAAGACTAATGGAGTCAATTTATTGAATGGTATTGACCATTTTTGTCGCATTACCAAACTATATAACACCTGCCAACTAATTAAGAAAGAAACCTATATGACCTAATTATACTTCATTCTTTTGGAGATAAATATCTAGAGAGGATCATCAATGAACCTCTGTTTTGAATCTAAAAAATAGAGTATACTTATTACATGATAAAATCATTTATTTTAAAGTAAACTCTTACTGCTTGTAATAAGATTAACTGGGCAAAATTTGCAAAATCTCTATGGCACAAATTACTAAACCATATCTTACTTGTAAACATATAATATCTAGGCCCAATCCAAAGATTTCTTTACAAATAACCCTCTTACGATGATTCCATTTCAGGTACTGAGAAGGAACAATTAAGTATAAATCTCTATGTTCAAAAGCATTTCTATCAGCCAGGATGTTATACGACGCCACAATGAATCTTTCTAGAACATGTAGATTTCCCCATATACAAAACCTACGAGCTATACTTTCTACCAATTATATGCATCATGCTTGACGAAGATTAAACATTCTTCGAGGGGAATGGATCAAGCAGGAAATAAAAAGGCATTTCCTCTACCCTATGCCCATCAAGTGGCGAAACAAAATGAAAATTAAAACGGTTATCAGGTGAAGAATTTCCCCAGACCATCAAAAGAAAGGAGAAGGGAAGGAAGAAAACCCCGCGGATGCGAGCGGTTGATGATCAGCTTCAACCCAATGACATTCAATTTTAGAAGCCAGATCGAAATTGTAAACATATGTTCACCTCCTCCATCTATCGAAATCAATCCTCCCTCTCCCAATCTCTTTCCTCCTTCCTCTCTCTCATCCTTCCTCTTCTTGTCCAAGTGAATAAGAGAGACCATCCATGGGTGGCCATGTTGCAAAGATGACTAAGGATGAAGGAGATGAGGGCGTAGAATTCCCACTTTGACTACTTGAAATTTTAGATAAACATACTATAGTTTTGTAGAAAAACTTTCTCCTCCTCCTTCCCTTTTCTTTTCCATATTTGACCATGAGATGATCTCTTAGTTGCTACGCTTCCATTGCATTAGAGCTCTAAATTATGGTGGATGGCAGTTTTCTTTCATTTGGAGTTTATCGCCAATGTGTTCACCATGAATAAGTTGCCATGCCCTTTCCCATCTTCCACATCAGATTTTTTCACGCCGTCAACTCCACATGTTCGTCCTTGTTTCAATAAGTGAAAAGTCAGGGATAAATGCCATTCACGGTAAAAACTATAAGGATCTATTTAAAAAAAGTTAAACTATAAGGATGAGATTCAAAATTCACTGAAAATATAAGGATCAAATGCTTATTTTCCCCTTAATATTATTATGTATTAAGATTTTGGATTTGGTTTTTGGATTGTAATTTAAGTTATATTTTATTTTCTTGAACTAAATATTAGTTGTATTATTAATATATCATTGTTATGGTTTCTTAGCATTTGCCACTTAAAAAGGGTAAAGGAAAAATAAATAAAATCCCATCAATAACATTTTCAAAATGAAAATGAAAAAGAAAAAAGAAAACGGGGGCTAGCCCATTTGGCTTGCTAGCCCACTCATGGTGGGGCGAACTAGGAATTTCTGAGTCCACCATAATGAGTCCCTTAGCCCAGCCCACCTTGCAAAAAATTGAGTCCATTGTGGGGTCGAGTCGTTTCTGGTGGGTTGGTTCATTTTCCCAGCTTTATTTGTTTGGAATAAGAGAAAAATAAGAGAAGAAAAAACTATGAAAAAAAATAAAAATAAATATAAACTAACTCTATTTTCTTCCCAATTTTTTCATTTCTTATTTTCCTTTTATTCCAAACAAAATTCTAGTGTATGTTTGGATTTTTTTTTTTTTATGAAATGGAATTGAGTGGAATGACTAATGGGTTTTGATCGTTATTTAGAAAATTTTCTTAAAAAAGAGCATGATGGCAAATGATGGTGTCTTAATCCATCCTTAACTATCACAGACCTAATGTTTTCTATCTACAAATTGGGGGTCAAACAAGAAATGGCTTAAAATTAATATCTTTAATTTAAAATTACCTCCAATCTATAAAAATATATATTAAGTCAGTAAGTCTCTAGCTCTCCTTATACTCTTTCCACTGTATGAATATTTCTTCTCTGGTTCTCTCAATTGGGTTGAACTTTTTTCCTATTCTCTTTGCTACCTTGAAAATTGAAATATGGAAGAGGAGGATTTAACGGAGGGAAGAGAATGGAAGGAATTAACGGAGGGGGACCTCCCTCCAAAACCCCCATTTTTTGGAAGGGGACCAAATAGGCCCTAATCTTCACTTCCTTACCCAAATATATTTCCTTGATGATAAAAATGGTCAGAGCTTTTTCGGCTTGGTGATCCTTTGGACAGGAGATGTTTATTAAAAATTAGGGACATACATATATATATAGATGGTAATAATGTGAGAATTTGAGTAGATAAATGGATTCAAAATTTAAAATGTTATTGTATCGATTCTGTTAATGCTAACAATAGAGTAAGATCCAGGTTACTTGGAGTGTGATTTGATTGTTAATAAGAGATGGGAGTTTCCTTCATTTTGTGACAGATTATCAGTTGAGGAGAAATATATGGAATTCTAAAAGGCTTCAAATTCAATATGTGGAATGAGAGATGATCAATTATTCTGAACTAGAATTAAAAATAGGATCTATATGTGTGTGTGTGTGTGGGGAGCTCTTTTCTGATTGTGTGGCAATCAGAGATGGGAGGTCTTATTTTTATTATATAATTGTGATTCTGAATTTGTTGAGCACCTTCTGTTACTTTGTCCTTTAATTAGTACTGCAGGCAAACCCTGCAAAAAAGACAAGTGACTATGCGTTGCTTACTGCGGAGTAGGATTAAAGGAAAAGACTTTAGGCTGATGAACATATCTCTGATGAAGAATGAAGCATAAAGCTCTTCTGACACCTTCAAGCATGCAGCGTAATTTTTCAGTGCTTTTCTTGAATTTACAACTCTATGTCCAAACATATTCAGGTCCATAAGAAACTTGAATATATAGCTTGCAACCAGCAAGTCCCTTCCTTGTTTAGCAGATCGAACTTGAATGTACCATTGCCACTGCTGGAAATTGGAGAGTGATTCAAAACTTTAAGAGCTTCTTTCTAGTAGAAAGGGTATCATTAGCGTTTAGGCTTTAGCAGAGAGATTGCCAAGAAGAACTTTAAGAAATTTGATTTCTTTGATAATTTGCCCAGGGTTCGCGGGAGAACCTTGTTGGATTAGTTCATTCCTGTGCTTCCAAATAGAGTGCAATACTAGTATAATCCAAGTGAAGTCCAGATAAGAGGGAGGTCGAAGAAGAAATTTGAAGTTTTTGAAAGGGTTCTACATTGATCTTTCTTTACCATTGGTTGACCAAAGTTAAAATAAGCTTCGATGCTACTGTTTCAAGTGTTGCCGTTCTTTAGTATCCTTTTCCAGTTCGTGGGAGATCTTATAGTTTTCTTGTGCCACACTTAGATGTACTCAACTTTTGTTTTGGAAAAACTTTCCTGCTAGCTCGGCACGCCATTTTCTGAAATCACTAATGGGGTTTGCCTTGTTAGGCAGGTCCAATGAGAAGGTAAAGAAAAGGGAATAATTGAAGAGAAAGTTAAAGATTTCTCTCACTCTCTCTGTTTTTTTTTTTTTTTGTCATAAAGTATCTTTATCAACTCTAAAGAATAGTTTTTCTCAAAATATTGAGAGTAAAAAGTAATATTTTCTAACTAAGTTTTCTTTATATATATATATATATATAAGTTAGAAATTAAACTTCCAACTACTTGTTTAAAGGGTGACAACCTCTATTATCCATACCAAATTGAGTTAAAGAATTTATTTTTTATTTTATTTGGTATAATAGGATAAAAGAAGACACATTGCTGCTTCATGGTCTAAATTATAAATGTTATAATTTACATGGTAAGACGGAAGGGGAAAAATGTAAAATACCCCAACTCTATCATTGAACAAACTGTAATAATAGCAATATCAGTGATACTGAAAAGCTGGAAATTGTGATGCCGACTGAATATGGATCATATGATTATAACTGATAATAAAAATCATAGTTATCAGTTATGAAGGTACACTAACGAAGACAGATACAGTAGTTTAAAAGTGGGGATAGTAAAAAAGAAAAAAATAATTAGGTTATTATAACTGATAGGAGCTCTTATACTTTAAATAAGGGATTAGAAATTTAATTCCTATGTATCAAATCTAATTAAAAACGGTCTACTCTTTCCCCTTCATACTTAAAGGAGATTAGTTTTTATTGGCAATTAGAGATATTTTTTCTCGTATTAGAAAAAAATACACACACACAGCAGTTTGGATAAGACATATAAAGTAAGAATATCCTATTATATTGTGTTATTTTTAATACAAAAATTTGACAAATATCAAATGTCAACACATGTCAAACACCAAACACCAACCCTTTTTTTTTTAATGCAAAATGAAAAACATGGGGACTCAACGCAAGTACAGGTTCTTTAATATTCTCAGGAACAACATCAAGAAAGTAGAAAGGAAGCCGCCCAGTAACTCCCAGACCCAGTTTTCCCATAGCATAAGCAGGAACGCCGAACATCGACTTAACGTCTTAACCCCAGTTTTTTAAGTATCACAGTGAGAAGAACCCCCGAAGGCCCAGGACCAGTTCCGTCGTTCATAAGCCCTTGTATGCTGTACACTCGTTTTTTCTTTTTCTTTTTTTTTTTAACTAACAAAAGGGGCAATGTTATGTCAATACAAAACTTAAATTAAGCGTTCTATCTTGTGGGTGGCAGCTATGATATGGAGCAAGTGACATATCAAACTAAATCAGGAAAACAACCCAAATCACTTCATTAAAAGTAGACACCGAAGACAACATAAGATTATGGACATACAACCAATTAGCAGCTGGTCCTTTTAGGTCACCAGGTTAAGAAACCTAAGACACGACTTCCCCAAACCCAGAATACAAGGTCAAATAATATAATGACAACACGTCCCCACTAAAATTTAAACAAAACCAGACGGGTATACAAATAACTGAGTTAGACCTAACAAGTTATACCAATGCAATGCTGCTCTCACCGCCAGGTGGCTTCCGCACGCCACCCAGGTAGTCTCTAGATTCTACCTTCCCATCAGCAAAAATGTTACTGCCAGTCATCTCTCGCTGTTTGGCACCACTCAGTGGTTTCTCAGCGGACGGTGTTGGTGCATCACCCTTGAATATATCATTTCCTGAAAGCTCAGCAAATTTCTGGTTATAAATCTTTTTTGCTGTCTTCATAACTGGTTCATCGCTCGACTTGGTCAAGCCTTGATCCCCATCACCCTGTAAACCCATGTCACAGGTAACTTGTTATTTGAAATGCACAAACATTAAACATACAGACGCTATAAACGGCATCCCCATATCCACAAACATTAAACAGCTTATAGTTTCCCAGCCGCACACGAGAAGTACAAGATTTCCAAGTTATCATGTGCACAAATTCAGTAACAAAATGTATGATCTAATTTTAGTTCCTTACTTGTAAAATTATAGTTGTCTAATGATCTGTGCTAATTGTTGACATATGTAATAATCTTAACATTATAAAAGGGAGAGATTAAAATTTGAAGTATTTATACAAACAATTCAAGTTAGCAACTTATTGCAGCGCATACCTGTTGTGGGGAAGGTTCTCCAATGTTTATGCTCCCTCTCAACTCCATTATGCGAGGAGTTACTGGTCGGGGTTTAATTTCTGGTGGGGGAGCAAATATGTCATGACCAGTGAGCTCCTTGAACTTTGAATCAGAAAGCTGCTTCTTCAACGCTGCGTCTTCACTTTCTAGAGTCCCACTTAGCTCACGCTGCTTGGCCACTTCAGGCAAAGTAATGGGCTTTTTGGGAGAAATACTCTCCTCCTCACTAAAGGAGATATGACTGATTCCAGCAATTGCTTGCTAGAAATTTTCAGCAATAAACAATGAGAATAACAAAATAACCGAAATCTAGAGCACAAGTTAATCAATACAAGATAAAGAAATCCACATAATCATATAAAACTCCAGGGCAAAAATAAATATTGAATAATACCTGGTACATGCGCACTCCTGTTTTATTTGGAGGATTGGCACTGTCAGATTCAGGAGCTTCATTTTCTCCATTGGCTGCAAAGATTCCACTACCCGTTATCTCCTTCATTTTATACTCGGAACAAGGTTTCCTGGAAATTTCATGCCTAAAATATTTCAGATGCCATAACAAGAAAAAGCACAAAACTAATTTGCCTAGGGGTAAAACCGGGGCTTATGCCCAACAATTGGCCTAATTATTATATAGGAATGATAGTAAGGATTAGATTTCTTTCGTAATATTGCAATTATATTATGTGATGAAAAATTTGAAATCATGCTTGTGTCCTACTTGTTTAGACTCACATGTTCCAGTACGGTCAAGGAAACATTGATACAGCACATTACACTGAAAAACAAAAGATAATAAATAAACATGGAAACGAACCACACAAATGTTCTCCCCATTTGAGAAAGTTATGGCCTTTGGTTTAAATTTTTTCTAAAAGCTTGCATCTTAAAATAAATAAATAAACAACAAAACCTACAAAGATGTGCTAAACAAAATTTAAAGGTGCTTCTTCCTGTGCTCTTAAAAAGCCACAAGAACTACTTTGAGAAGCAACTTGGGAGATATTTCTCAAAGCCGTTGTTTGTGACTGTATAAAATATGAAACACTTAATCTCAACTTTTCTTAAACATCACAACTACACAAATTTATAAATATTTATTTAATTAATTTTACGACAAATATTAGCTAACACTACTGGTAATCAAGATACAGTTTGCTGTAAATTTGATCACATTTCTCTGAAACTATATTGTGAACTTCCTTTAGAAAATTATTTTCATAGCACCTACAACACAACAGCTGTTGAATGCCATTACACTGTTCTTACAAAAGGCAAATAGTTGACAGTCCCATACTCCTATCTCATTTTGACATCTAATTTTTAGAATGTAAAATCTGCTGGGATTCAAGTGTATTAAGCAATATGATTGTAAAGGATTGAAAATTGCTGAAAGATAGCATTCCGGATGAATATGTCAGCAGATTAAAGAAGGAAGATGGTTAAACGTTAGATCCACCCACCCAAGTCCAACAACTTTTAAAGTCCATTTGACCCATTCGGACATTGAATGGCAAGAACAGTTTTTCAAACGATAGAATAGAGGCAAATTGGGAAAGCAATTCAGTATCTCGGGAACGAAATATTCAATTCGACCAAAATTAAGTAAATAAAAAGACGTCGGATTTCAAAAAGGGAGAACATATAGCCAGAACAAATAAAACCAAGAGTAAAGCTAGAAGATGTCAAGTTAAAAAATAATGACGCCGCAGCCCCACTGACGATTATGGTCATCATCAAAATTTTACAGTAGATAAAGGAGAAGCAGATATCACCGTTTGTTTAAGCTCTCGACTTCTTCATCCGTCACCTGACCTCCAAACACCACCTTACTGATCCCATCCGACGGCTAACATCGCATTCCAGACACCAGACAGACAAAATGAAAAAAAAAATCAAATTACTCAATTGCCCAGATTAAATAAGCTGTCCACAATGACTCAAAAAGGGTAAGTATAGAACTGGCCCAAAAGAGAGCAGAAATGAATAGTGAATAGATTCAGATTTCAGAGTAAAGAGAGGAAAATGGGTACCTGGTGAGAACGGACGGCGGAGCGGGAAGCGGCGGAACCGGGAGCCGGAGAATCAGAAGGTGGAGTTTCGGGCCAGGTAAGCAGATCTGCCGTGGAAGTGTGAGGCTTCCTCACCGGAGTGGTCCTCTCCATTGTTATTGCTAAACACCGGCGAAAGGGAACAGTGAAGATAACAACAATCGGACTTGCAATGCAGCAAAGGAAACGAATAATGCAGATTAGTGATTGATATTGACTCTGGAGTCTTCACTTTCTCTGGAGACCCAAGTTTCCTACGTTTCCAGGCAAAATAAAAACAAAATAGCAAAAGAGAAAGAAAAAAAAAAACGAGAAAGTTGCCCAGTTTCTGGGTGTATGTGTATGTTTATCTAAACTTACTCGCCCAGAGAGGGGTGGGAGGAAATGACGACGATGACCTTGCGATCTCGAAGATTCTTGCTTTACTTTTTCTTCTCCTTTTTTCTTTTTTGGGTTGAGTTTGCTTTCTGATGCTATGGGTTGAACATGAGAGAGTGGATTGGTAGGGAGGAGAGTAGAGAGTGCAGTAGAAGTAGAAGTGGAAGCTACTCTTCTTTCTCTTTTTTAAAAACAAACGGACCAAAGCACCTACCAACCATATCTCTCTTAATAATATATAAATACTAGTATAACCGTCCCGGATTTTTTCTTTCATAAATTTAAATTTTGAAATTGATTGATTCTGAATTTTAGATGTAAATAATAGCAATATAAAAAAATGGAAATCCGTTTCAAACTTTATTAGTCAGCTCAGCAGCTAAAAGAATAAATTATTTAAATTTAAATATCATAGTAACGCATAGTGGTGTTTGTTTTATAATGGCCAGCTGGCATGTGCGTCCAACTGAGCGCCACATGTAAATTGGTAAGCGTGGAACCGGGCATTCAATTACATAAAGGCCCCCGGACAACTAAACTGGAATGGCTGTTATTTAATTTAAGATTAAGATTTGAAATGAATGATTTGAATAAGAGGAGGAACACATTGGGGAGCTGAGAATCTCGTGGAGTTCACGTGACAAGAAAAACGAAGAGGGTGGGCGAAGCAATTTGAGACTTTGAGAAGTCTCATTGTTTGCAAAATGAGGAGTGTGCGTACGTGTGTGAAAAAGAAAAAGGCATAAAATGAGGAGATTCTTTCTCACAAGAATGAGATTGGAGCTGGAATGCGAATTCTGCCCTTTTCTTTTCTTTTCTTTTTTCTGTGGGCGGTCTGGGAATTGGGTGAATCAAAATCAGTGGTGGAAGACAAGGAAGAAAAGAAAGGGTCACAGTTCCACGTGAAGCGAATGGGCGATGGATTCATATTTATCTTCTTCTCCCCCGCATGCTCCTGAAAAGGGTTTTCCTTCTCTCCTTTTCTTCTTTCCTTTTTTGGAAAATAGATTCTGTTGATCTTATTTAAAAAAAAAAAACGATGTAGCGGAGCAATAATTATGTCTTTTTTTTTTCTTTTAGTTCAAAGACACATGCCATGCATGTGAGACAGTGGTTATCCTTTTACAAGGCCATTTGAGTCCTTTCACTTATTCTGATTCTTTTCCTTTTTAAAAAAATTAATCTTTTAGCTTTCATGTTTAAACTAATTTTAAATTAAGTCCTTATACTTTAAATTTTTTAAATAGATCCTTACATTTTTTCACTATTACAATGTTAATTCTTAGTCTTTCATCCTATTAACAAATTGATCCCTCCTTGTCCATGTGGCTCAAACTGCATTAAAAGTTTGCAAATGTGGCAAACAAAATTACAAGTTGGACATGATAAGGCACAACTATAATGATTCTTTTCTTCTAGTCGAGAACCTCTTCAAAAACATTTCGACACCCCCTTTCCTCTACTGAGAAAATCAATGGCCATGGTCACTACCCAACCTTTCATGGAGGTCTTTCGACAATCACGCTTGTCTAGATATAAATTTGCAATGATAAAAGTTTGGATTAGATCTTAAACTAAACCATCATTACCCCCACACATTACAAGCAATCACTCTTTTTTATTTTTTAAAAGTTATACTTGTCTCTTGTTTTATGATATATAGCTGCATAGTTTTTCTAGTGATTGCCAAAATTGTTTTAATCAATGACCTTTAAGTGAAGATTCAAAGTTGGATTTGAGGAGCTTTGTCTACAAAAAGGCCCAAAATCATCTCTCCTCTCTTCCCAAATCAAACGTTATCAAAGAAATAATATAGAGATCTTTGTCGCTTCCTATTGTTGGTTATGATGATGGGCCCTGAAAGGCAAAGAGTTTTTCATCCCCAAAAGTGAAGCTTTGTTCAAAAACTAGCTTAAAAAAATTAAATTATGCAAACACACATTGTCTTATATCTATCTGTGTACTTGAAATGCTTGGTGTATAACACAAAATGCTTGCATCTGTGTGCATGGAAATGATCTTAGAATATAGAGAAGAGGGGATATGTTTTGGCCTCTATTATACTAAACAAAAAATAGAGTAAGAAGAATAAGGTAAGTGCCAGATATAGAACAAGGTAAAAATTTTTTTAGGATCGTGAAAGTATGGTGAAAGACAGGAACATAAGAATTGGGAATAGATGAAGCCATGAAGGTGATGAAGTTTTGATGGAGGGAAAGGCATTTGGGATGACCTATATATGTAGTAAATCTAATATGGACCCCATTCACCCATTAGAGACTTGAACTTTAATTCAAAGCACCATTACTTTTTAAAAAAAAAAAAATATAATATAATAGTATTAGTAAATTTCATTTTGTCCTATTGTCACGACTTAACAATAATCATGTGGATGAATTCTCAAAATGAACGTTGTTCGAAATGCCATAATTAGCAACTTGGAAAACATCAAGTAATCCTTAAACCTAATTTAGAAACTACTCAAAAGGCAAGCCCTTTTGACCATGCATCTTCAATGGTTTACGTGGCTTAAGAATCTTCAACATCAATAGGGGAGCTTGGAGTTCAAATGAAAAATGGCAAACCTAGAGCTCAAAACTAATGTGATTCAATCCTACTCCTTTACACTGGAGTTTTTGTTGACTTTTGAATTCATCTCCTTGCGTTTGCATTTTCTGTCACCTATCCTTCTGCTAAGTTATTAATGACATGAATAGATTGTTCATGGTTATATTCGTCCACCTAAGTTTTCCATTTAACACATCAGAACCTTCTTCACACCGTTAGCTACATGGATGGGGTGAGGGAGTAGACTAAAAACAATTAGAGACAATAAGGACTAACTCTATAATGGAAATAATTTATAGGGATCAATTTACAAAAAAGTAAATTATAAGGACTGACTTAAAAATTGATGTAAAACATACTGACCAAAACATGAGTTTCCCCTTTCTTGCTTTCTTTTTTTCTTTTTGAGGATGAAAATTTTACGCAACTTCTCCGCAAGGTATTCCGTTACATTGCAAATTCCAACCCCCTTACTTGAATTGAAACCTCCATCTACCCACATATTTTTGGAATTTTAATTTTCTTTTCTTCCCCAACACGATGTTATTTTATTTCAAATGTCAACCAACCAAGTCATCCTTTTAACAAGACACTGACGTATAAGTAATTTAGTAATAAAAAAAAGTTATTTGTTAGGCCTAAAAAAGAAATTAAAAATCAATAAATTCAGAATAATATTAGAAAAATAAAAAGAAATCTATTCTTTTGTAAAAACATGAATAAGTGGAAAATCAAATGACATCTTACTCTATTTATATATGAGCAGCTATGTAATTTATATTTTTTGGGCCAACAAATATTTAATTTATGTATAGTTTATTTATTTATACCAATACATATAAATTAACACTAAATGTGTAACATTTATTTAAAACTATTATTTCAATGAATAACTACATAGGTGGGCAAATAGCATTGGAAGAATAAAACACACTGTTCATCATATATTCTGTTTTGATGGATATTATTAATAAATAATATATTATATATTGATGAATAAATACTAGTAAATTATTTAATTTATTTTTCATATCATATTAATAATAAGTGCTGCTAAATAAGTACTAACAAATAATTTAAATTAATTTTATATAGAATATTAATTTCTTTTACCGCTCATACTTTTCCAAAGGGGAAAAGGGGGGGCATATTCACACTGAATTTATTACAGAAATCAAAATATCGAGGAAAAAAACTCAAACAAACCAATTGGATACCAAAATCTAACATATCTGAAACGAATTTACGTCTAAAAACACTACTATCACACAAAACAAATTTAAAGTCAAATTACATTTTTCACATTTGAAAAGAGAAAATCTCTCTTGATAGGAGCATTATTTCATCCCGTCACTTACTGTCTATCTTCTTCATCGGACGCAAACGGAATCAAGAGCAAAAACTAGGAATTAATATCATCATCAATATCAATAGTCTCCTTGAAAGCTGTTGGCTTCTTGCAAGTGTCATCGATCCAAGAACACGCGAACATTTCTTGAGTTGAACCAAAAAAAAATAAAAGAGGAATTTGTTCCTTATGGCCGAGTTCCTTAATTGTCCCAGCGTAACCATTAACTGTTTCTCAAACAACAAAATAGACATATATGTCCCCACATCATGTTCAATAGGAGCAAGGTCACTGTGTTAGAATAGATGTAGAAGGCATGGGTTTCATGATGACTAGGTTTTAAAATCGCAGAGGTAAAGAAAAAGGGGACCCAGAAACCCAAGTGCTAAAGAAATTGCAAAACAATTGAGCGTGTGTGCGTGTGTGTTTGTGTCCCCACATGGCAGTGCAACCTAACGTGAAGCACACCCAAACGAACAAAATGGAAGACGATTCCTTAAAGAAGGCACAACACAACGTCAGCCCTGCCTTCTATTAGGTTTTCCTTCGCCATCTACCCTTTTCATTTTAATTTAGGATATTTAAAGTTGCTATTCAACTGTTGCTGTCATCATAAAAAATCAGCAATTAGTTAAGTTGTAACTTTATACTTTGGATAGTCCTCTGTCCCACTCTTATGATCTGCTTTGATCAATTAAAGCAGCACAGTGTTTCTAATTAACGCCCGCTTGAAAGATTTCATCCAAATTAACTGAATGACTCGCCACAATGTCTGCATCAACCAGTGACACTTGGAAGATTACGATGATGACACCAAAACTGTGCAACTCTCTTTTGTGATCATAAATAAAAGATTCAGTCAATTTGGTGGCCATTATTCCTTTTGGATTTTAATTAGGCTGTTGAGTTTTTAAATTAATTACGCCTTTCATCATACGTAACCAACTCTCTCTGGTTTTTTTTTGGTTCCACACAAATAAACACCCAACTCCGAGGTTAGGAGAAGAGCTCAATGTGCACCATCACTTAGGCCCAGATCCAAACAAAAATTCATGTCCTTAAATTTTATATATCCATTGCCATTGCGATGGATGACCAACTGGATTATTTTTGCTAGTGGTCGGTGGAAAAAGGAAAGAAACGAGAGATTATAAGAAGTGGTCCTCAGTGTTTTTAAATTTATACAACAATATTAAATCCTAACACCAAATATTGGTTAAGGAGGTTAATGGATCTTAGTTTTGCGATGATGATATGGGATCATAAGACGACAATAAAATGAGAAAATAGGAAGTCGTTTTCGATGAGTTGTATTTGTACCGTACTTGTACAGATGTATGAAGTTAGTGGAAAGCAAAAAAGGAAAGTAGAGAAACATAAACATTTGGTATCAATAGCATTGGATATTAAAATGGCAATAATTCGATTTGGTGAGGGTGGGTTTATAATTATGACAAGACATCAATTTCAACCAATTAAGTGTTTTAAAATTAGAAGGGCATTGAAATAAAACTAGGAATCATAGCTTCTTTTTAATACAAGGTCTACTGGGAATATGTCGGCAGGAGCATGAAGATGACACATGGTATTTTTTATATTAAATTAAGTAACTAAAAAGCAAACTCACCATTTTTTATAAAAAAATATAAAAAACACCCACTGCGGGGTCCGAACCCAGGATCACAAACATTAAGATAAGAACCTTGAGCTCAACCGACGGAACTAGATAGGCTTTCATACTCTTTTAACATCTTTTATAAACTAAATATATATATATATTGACATTTATACGAGGGTTTATCTTCCAGCCTGTGTGTTTCAGACAATTTTAGGTGTATATATTTTACTTTCAATATTGCGAGAAAGATTAGTTATCGATAGAGTCATACAAAAAAAAAATATTTTCTAACTAATTACAATTAAACAAGATTCCCATGGGTAATTTAAAATCAAAGATTAGCAACAGAAAGGGCAATTGCATTTTAGAATACGAATCATCAATATATTAATAAACGATTATATAAAATTTATATCATTATGCACTATTTACAAACCTTACAACTCACTATTTAAATCTCATGTAAGGTTAAAATAATATCTAATTACATTCATAATCTTCCAAGCAACAGGGAGAGGCGTTCCTGCTATCATGCACGTCAGGGCGTGTACCAAGGAGTGTCTTATGCATGAATAACAATAATCAATCAATATAAGATACAAGATCTAGATTAAATTGTGATATTTACAAATTATAAATAGTACATCTCATTTTTTTTTTCAAACTAATGCATAAAAGAGGGGTCTAACAATAATACTAAAAAGGATACTATGGGTAATATTATCTTATCATACATCACCTCCATAATGTGCATCTCTGTCCGTGTGTACCTTCGATCATGTGAAATATTCAATGAGAAAAGCAGCTCTCAAAAAACTCTTCAACCACAGCTGAATTATATCTCAGAATATGAATTTTAATTGGTATCAAGGGGTTTGACTAGGTTCACAGGAATTTAACTGCATAAGGTGTCTCTTCAGCAACTTAATGTACAAATTTGTTACCGTCTCCCCGTGTAGAATCTGTGGATGATCCATCATGGGGAAAATTCAATCCTCATGCGCTTTTTTTTAAAATAGAAAAAAAGTAAATTTCGCCAACAGAGATTGCAGAAAGTGCTGAATTAAAACTGGTCACCTAAATTGGCGAGTGTCAACTGCCGGTACAGTAAAACATTATCTTCATCATCGACATCGATGGCATCCCCATCGTAATCATGAACATACATTTCTTCAGATTCAGAAGAGTGAACTTTGGAGAGGAAATCTCTATTACTGCCTAAACTATCTGACTCGATCTGCTGCATCTCTGATTCAATTAAAGCCACCATCCGAGCTCGTTCCCTGTCCCTTGGATAGGCCCCATAAAGGAAAGAGTAGATCAAACAGCAGATTGCCATTGGAATACCTATTGCGGTATATAGTGCCTTAGCCAATGATGCGGCATTCTCTCTATCCGTCAAAATCTCTTCAGATACAGTAGAACCTGGGGGAATCGGTTTATAACCATAAACATGCTGAGCCAAAAGTCCAACTGAAGGTGGAGCAAAAGAAGATAGTAATGACTCAAAAGATCTGTCCAACGCATAGACACTTGTTCGAGCTCTCTCAGGAACGATCTCTGCAAATATTGGACTTTTGTCCATACACTTGATCAATTAGCTTTCACACACACACACACACACACACATATATATATATATAAAAGAATAACAATATTATCAAATTCAACAAAATCTGTTCTGTTTCCCTTTCCAGTTGTAGATCACTACAAGAACAATCTTCTTTTGTTAACCAGTTTCAGCCACGAGCACACATAAATTTGTTTCCAAGAAGAATGACAGGTGATTAATGAATATGTTAAAATACCAAATTATCAGGAATAAATTTGGAAAACTTATAAGAATAAAGATATAATATGGACTATGGAGATCTTGTATAGTAGTTCTTTGCAAATTTGTTCTCAATTTCTAATCTTAATGCACTATGAATACTGAATCCAATGAGTAATATTAATAAAAGATGGAATGTGCCAAAGAAATTTCCAAGGTATAAGTGGCAAGTGAATATCATAGAACAGTGATTCCTTATTGGGACAAATGATTTAACAAACGGAAAGAAAAAGAGGTTAGTTAGGGAGACTTTACTTGTTGGTAGCTGGAGCATTCCAAGAGATGAAGAATCCTACGATAGTGAGGACCAACCCATGAGGTATTGCAGTCGATGGATCAAGCGGTAAACCTAGCAAGAGTATTGCTGCAAGGGGGATTGCTGATGCAGAGCTTATCTGTGCTAGAATTATTCTTCCAGAATTCGGGAGTCGTATGGAAAGGATGTCCCCCATCTTACCCCCAAATAAACCCCCAAGAGAACTGCCAATCACAAAGAAAGCTGTAAGGAATGCTGTTTTGTTGTGGGAGAAGCCAGTGAGCTCAAGCCACATTGGTGCAAATGACAATGCTGACCAGGGGAAGGAACCAGTGACACCTTGTGCAACGATAATCTGGAAAGAAAAAATCTTCAAAACTGACTTAGCCTCTTGAACTAACTCTTTCACTTCTGACCATGATGTTTTATTTGCAATGTGGTTGCTAGCATTTGTATCATAACTTGAGAAACGTGGATCTTTGGCAAAGAGGTATACCAAAGTACCCACTATAAAACTTATTAGTCCAACAATATGAAAAGAAATTCTCCAACCAGGGATGCCCATGAGTGTTATAGGAGCTATCAACAAGGAGAAGAGACCGCCAACAATGGAACCTAGATTGCTTGTGAGTTGAAGCCATCCAAAAGCCATGCCACGATTGCCATCATCAGTTGAGTCAGCAACAAGAGATTGGATTGCAGGTGTAACCAGTGCAAGGCCAATCCCATTTAGTGCTCGTGATAAAGCCACCTGCAAGGCACTTCAAAGTGAATACAAGCAGATGCTAATTCTTTGTTTGCATTAACTAAGGCTCTTGAAAACTACTGAATTACCACCGTAAAGTAGAAACCCATGTCACTTTGTATTAAATTTACTGCTCTCTAGATTGGAATTAATAATTTGAATTTGTTCAAGTGTCTAAGTTCATATTTTTGGGTTTCTTAACGTTCAGTCAAGTTAAATGTCTATGTGACATCCCAAGAATGTGATGGTTCATGGATTTAGATTAGTTCAGTAGATGCCTAAGTGGCATCTCAGCTGAGCGCGCCTACTCACACACACATCTATATGGTGGTCAAGTGTGAGTTAAAAAGTAAGAAAAAGTTCAACATTGGAAGATTTAGACTAAAGAAGGTGTATATAAGTGCATAAAACCCATGCCCCCAATATCTTAAGATTTTGAATCTTTTCCTCCTTCCAGCAGCCTATTGCCACAACCTAGACGAAACTCCTGAGTCCTGAACACATCCAAGCAAGTAATATATGACCAGTGATATAATAGCTTAGTTTCAAGACCTAAAGTATAGGCAGTTTAAGAATTTTTTCTTGTTTTCCTTTTAAGCTATGGGACCATGCACCACATTAGAGTTGCTTTGGTGGAATTCATCGAATCTACACACACAAGCTATTGGCCCTCCTGAGTAATTAAAAAAAAGAAAAAAAAAAAGTAGCGAGAATAATGTAAGAATAATTTTAGTTTTATACTAACTTATCCTACTAGGAAGTTATTTATTAATGAGTTAATTTCACAGTTAATTTCACATTCCGATGAAATGGAGAAGCAAGAAAAAAACATATTAATAGTAAGGTCCTGTTTAATAAAAAAGGAAAAAAAAGTATGGTTCTTGTAGAAAATAAAAAAAGAAGGATAATCACGGCTATACATGATGGGGAAAACCCTAATATCAAGTATCAACTATCAACTATATCAATTTCAAAGGATCAATTTAAGCTCAAATCAACCTCCATGACTGCAAGCGCACAATCTAATACCAGTGAAATTCCTGGATTTTTGAACCATTCTGTGGGAAAACCGAAAAGAAAGTAAGTAGATGTTGTACCTGAGAGAAAGTGGAGGAGAAGGCAACAAGGAAAGTGGCGCTGGCCCAGAGAAAAGCACCAAGTGCTATGACGTGTGCCCGATTGTACCGCATCGCAAGGTAGGCAGCTAACGGATAACAAGAGGCCTGGACAAAGGATCGGAACAGAGTAAGGGAACCAAGTCCGGTTGGGTCAGTGTGAAGTGCCGCACCGACTTCCTTGTAGACACCCGGTAGCAATGATTCGTCAGCTCTCTCCATAATCCCAGCAAGGTTTACCAGCACCAAAGTCACTGTTTCTTCCTTCATCTGCTCTTTCCCCTTTAATCTTCCAGCGATCCACTTCAAATGCACGCACTGAGATAAATGTTCACGGTTTTTCTCGCAGCCGAATATGATCTGCACTCTAGACGTTTCGGTAAAGAGAATTAGGGATATGGATGAATGCAACTATGAATCAAATATTCCCCTCTTTTCTTCCTTTTCCTTTGTTTCTGCATTTCATGTTGTTTCAAAAATCTTGACCCTTTATTTACCCAAAAAAACAAAATTGGTGACCCATTTGATTTACATGTAGCTCGATTCAAATGGACAGTCGTCGCCCGCTAAGCATCAATAAGGCCACGCGTAAGATGCACAGAACTTGAATAAAATATTCCGTTTGGTATCATGGACCATTCTCGTTTCCTCTTTGGTTCAAACTTAAAAATCAAATGCGTTGAACAAAAACAAAATTCTTATGACTTCTTTTTGTTTATTATTCACTTTTGTTTTTGAATTAATAGAATAGAAACGGCCACATCATTCTCTTGCTCGGCAGTAGCGCTCGTTATCAAGTCGGCGACTGTGGTCCATCAAGGCCCAAAAAACACTGGGCCCATCAGTCCCGAGGCTCCTGCAGTTTTGCGCACCAATCTCGGAGAGCCAGCAGATAAATAGGACCTCTATACACTCAAAAACCAGCAAATGTGAAGGGATCAGAGTGGAATTCAAATGCTCTGGCATTAGAAAATCACGCAGTGTTCTAATATTTATTTGTAATCAAGTGTACTGGTTTGATTCAAGTTGAACGGAGACCAACCAGCTAAAAAAATGAAGGAGCACACAATTTTTCTTTCACAAAGACCTTCTCCATTTCATGCTAAATTTTGTCCTCATCGAGTGGGGATTGAATTAAACCAAGGGGCCAGATCATAAACAGGAGGAGAATGCATGATTTTCTATTAATAGGATAGAATACGAGCCCCGGCCATCATGTGGCGACGTTGTATGAGTCACTCGAGCACACATGACGTCATCAGCGACTCAGTACGTCCAAGCATCCGCATTTTGCTTGCAAATAATTAATGAACCAGATTTTTATTTTTTCTTCACTTCACTTCTTTTATATACATGCATGCTGCAGACACAATTTCTACTTTAAATAGGCTCTTCCTGTTTTAGCCGTTTGAATGGTAACTTACACAGAGTAACTGTCTCTCATTTTTTTACATCAATATAAGTCCAATAGCTTTGGTTTTCTTCTTTTATTGTTTTTCCCTAGCCCTCCGTTTGAATGTGGGGAAAACGAGAGAGAGAAAAAAATTTAGAAAGAAAATAAGAAAAAATTTAGATATTTTCTTGTCTAGATTTCTTCTTATTTTCCCTTATAATATTTTTTTTTCTATTTTCTCCCCATTTCAAACAAAATCTAAATTAAGAGGGAATTACACATCTTATACCCCACCTCCATTTGTCTTCTTTAGTGTTGTGTTTGATGGTTGTGTTTCTGATGTTAGATATCTTCTTATTCTTGTTGTATCTCTTTTCTTTAAATTGGTCTTTTTTTTTTCTAGTTGCTCTAATGTTTGTAGACCTTACTTAAGTTTGCTGAATATATATATATATTACTCTTGTCGGGCAAAAACAAATAAAAAAACAAATAATAAATGGATGAGAATGCTTCCTAAATTATTTGAGGTGGACAAATAGATCCCTTAAGAATATATATATATATATATATGTTCGCGCATAGTCACTGCACATTCTCAAACTTTACTCAACTACCGAGCATTTAGTTTAACTGGTAAGATAATTGTACTAATTTAATTGGATGTCTCAAGTTTAAATTCTCATAATCCAATCAAGTTAAATATTTAATGGTAAAACTTGTCGTTCTAAAGAATCTACTCAACTTAATTCGGATTGATTTGGACCCTGATAAATCCTCTAATTAAAATGTGATAGATTTAGAATATCATGTTCACATAAAAAGAAAAAAAGAAAAAACTCCACCAAAAAAAATAAAAGTGGGGAAAACTCTAGCGGAGCGCGCCACAATTACCGGCTATTCATGGGAACAATCACATGGTTGTGCTTCTTCCCCAAGCTCCCCTTTCCCTTTCTATGTTGTGCTTTTTGTCAAGACCAACAATTTACATCTATATTCACACACACACACACACACACACACCAGTTCAGCGCAGTTCTCTCAAAAGTTGGAACACAATTATATTCAAACATGAATTGTCACAGTTTTAAATCCAAGTCCTAATCTTTCAACTTATTTTTTTTAATGAAGTCCTAATCATATGAGTTATAATAATTGGAGCAGTATACTTATATAATAAGTAGTTCCTCATTGTAAGAATATTATAATTATAATTATTATTTCTTTTTAACAATGAAACGTTCACGTGGGAATTGGAGAGCGGAGTTAGTGTATTTGTATCTAGACGCGCTTGCGTCAGCTTCCGATCATCCCTTACGTAAATCTCTTACTGTTATTTTTCTGCCTACCATATATGCAAATACAGCTAATTCAATATATATACACCCCAAGTACATGATATGTACGAGGGACAAATTAGAATCGACGAAACGAATATGATTTTATAAATTTTATACTCGTACATATTATCTTAATCATAGTTTTTTTTATTAAAAAAAGTTACAATTTGTCTCCCTTTAAATTATGTTGGGTGATCACCATTTGTCTTTTAAGTAAATGGGTATGTCACTGAACAAAAATACTGACGGAATTGGAATTATGAAGACGTGAATAGAAGTGAGAAAGCTTTTATTTAGTTATTTACGTTTTCTGAGAGCATTCAAGGTGTAACGCTGTTTCATCTTTATAGGATATATTTTTAAGTTTTCATTGATTTATGTGTTAGAAATTATAAACATGGTAATTCTCTAATCATTAATTGAGCTAAAACAAAAATAAATGTGTTGAGTAATTAGCCATTTGTTTCTGCCCAATATATAAATGGCGTTATTAATTAATTTTTATCTAAACACATATTCATTTTAGTATTACGTACTCCCTTTGATCCTTAATGTAAAACATCTTTAATCGAATCATACAGATTAAGAATGGAAGTTAAAGTTAATTAACTACCTCAATTTCTCTGAAAATCTCAACATTTTTCCAAAACTACCTTTATTTAATCTATTTCTCTTTCTCTTTGGATATATTAAATAAATATATTTTTTGAAAATGTATAATAAATATTACCTCGTATATTATAAATGATCTTATATTTAGAATGAATATAAAAAACCCTATATTTAGGAATGAAGGGAGTATATAATTGATTGAATATTGTGCAATAATTTTGTGCAAATTATATATGCACAGGTTATCCTTAACATGAATGGAGAAGGCTGTTGGTTCCACGGGATATACAAAGACTATTTTTCAGATCGACTAGACAAGCAAACAGAATAGTTGATATGTGTTGGTGATGCGATGCGCATGCTCTGCGCACAATCGTCAAAATAAGAATAACTGAGTAAATCATCATGGAGTACGACATGATTATTCAAATTTAATAGAAATACTAATAATCATTAGTCTCACTATTCACATAAATTAAATGAAGAAGATAAATTGAAGTATAGAGGAGTATATGGTTGGTTTTGAAGACGCCTGCAATTTATGTATATGAGGCGGCCCAATTCCCGAACAAGTTTGGTCTCTGTGACTGTGTTGGTCAAGCCACGAGATGCGAGGAGGACGGAAATGTAATTGAACTAAATCAATTATATATACTATACTAGTAGTGACGAGGAGGAAGGTGGTAGCTTATATTCAAAGCAAAACAAAGAGATAGAAAATTAAGGAGACGGATGATGGAGAAAGAGACGGTGGAATGGAAATGAATGTAGTTAGTGGGAGTTAGTTTAAGATGACACTGAAAACTGAGGGAGGGAGAGAGAGAAGGAATGATAAAAGGTGGAAGGAGGGGATATAATAGCATGTATGTATGTATGTATGTATATCATGATGATGATTGCTAGAAACCATAATATTCTCTGGCAATGGGGCCATCCATGATTCCAAAAGCCAATGACAGTCACATGTCACCACATCCTCTCACTCTGTCCTCTTCTTTCTTATTCTTCCTCTCCCTAATAATCGTCTCCCTTCTTATCACCTTCCTCATCATCATTCATTCTTTACTGTCCCTCCTCTTTTATCTTTTCCCCCCCTTCCCTTGATTTCTGATCAATTACATGTTCACTTCCCTCCATCAATGTCTTGTTACAATTCACATGTCTCTTTCGCCAATAGGCTTCACTTGTACATGTTTGCAGAATCTTTCTCCGTTGCTCAAACATTTTTCCCACTCAATTAATATATTCATAATTTCTTTACTTTTATGTTTCTTTTCCTCAAATTAAATGCGATGTGATGCTATTGATTATTTAGAGTACTCATCTATTCATTCCTCAAATCAGTGCTCTTCTTGGGTTCTCAGCGGATCCATAATTGGGGATTAGCACCCACTAATACCACAATCATGTTATGCATCAATTCAAGGAAGTACCTTTGAATTGAATGGTTATAGTATCTCCTCCTCCTCTTCTTTTTTTTTTTCAATAATTAACTAAAAAAGACACGGCGTGTGTGACTCAGGATATTTGAGACAGATTAACAATTTCCACCAATGATGGCCCTTTCTTGTGATTGATGAATCTTTGTACTATTTATTGATTGTCTATTTACGGCATCCATAATTAAGTGCTGTAATTGTTTAACTAAAGTAGTAATAAATAACCTAGGTTTGCGGCACACAATAACAGGCCGCACAGGCACAGCCCATTCAATTACCCCGATCATCACAGAGTTAGCAATATGTACGTTCACACACACACACACACACACACACACACTCCTATTACTCTAAAATATAAATCAAAAAGTTAAACTAATTAAATTTATTAAAAAATTTTATTATTTTTAAGATTTTTAAGAATTTTTATAAATATATTTGTCACTTTAAAATATTAATAAAGTATTAATTACACATTTCATTTTTTTACTCCTAATCAATATTTTAATTCTTTCTTGATATGTGTAGAACAAATTTAAATCAAGAAAATTTTAGTAAAATATTATTGAATTTTACAATAGTCTATATTATTTAATTACTTCGCTTAGTTATGTAAAAGAAAAAAAAAAGAGCGTGGATGCTTATCTAATTTTTCTTCGGGGAGATTTACACCCGAATATCAAATGTCAGGTGTGTGTGATTTTCCTAAACGTGTAATGTGTTTAGTAAACGCCAACATTCATCGAATTATTATTTATAAAAAGAGGTTCTTCTGAACCAGCAGTCTTTGTCAAAGCTGCAATTGTCCACCTGGATAAATTTAGCTAAGGAACTTGTTCAGAGGGAAATATATTTTTTAACAAAATATCTAAATTTTAATATGATCCGATGCATGCCATGTCGTGCGCAAGTGTTTTTTTTTATTCCCGTTTGGCCAAGCATGCGGGAGTTAATATTCATTATATTTATATATCACATAAACTAATTATTTTCCGGAGAATGAATTGCTGAGAACGATCACGACGGAAAAAATGATATAGCAAATACTCCTTATGTTTCTTAATATAAGACCCTTTCAATCAAATAACGTGGATTAAGAATTGAAATTAAAACTAATTAACTATCTCGATTTTTTTAAAAATTCCAATATTTTTCCAAAACTACCATTATTTAATCTCTCTTTCTTTCTCTTTGGATATATTAAATATGCATGATCACACACCGTAAAATTTCCAAATGTGAAACCTGTCAAATATAGGGGGCATTCATCAATTAATTTTCTAAATAATTCATATCGTCATATATGTTGAATATGTGATCAGTACACATTTTTTTTCATTCATACAGCTAGTTCCCATATAAAAACAGTTATCATGTTAATAAAAATTAAATGTTAGTTTTCCTATCCTGATATATATGATTTCCATTCTCATTATTCAATTAAATTTAGGGAAAGATGAAATTGTGAGTAGTTTAATAATTAAATTTGAGTACATTAATCAATATAAGCTGTGTAAGTCCGATGAAGTGCAAAGGGAATAGATGTCCGACAAATTTGAGAAATAAGGATATATGATGGTAGGTAAAAGAAGCCACTAATCTTGGCACCAATTGCTCCACAAGAAAATGTCATTCGTTGTGGAAAAGTAAGACAAAAGGAAATGATGGGAATGGATAGTAACGCAGAGCAAATTGATTTCCATCCCTTTAATATTTAATATTAAATCTGCCTTTTCGAAATATATATAAAAGCAGCTCATACCATACCAACCCCTAGGAGGCAGGCAGTACGGAAAGCAATGGACACAGAAGGCAAGGCCTATTGTACTGTTCATCAGAAATAATCATCCTCCTTGTTAACCATTAATAGCTAATACTATAACAGAAGTTTTAGAATTACTACGGCCAATACATACACAACCAAAATATGCGGTCTATTAAATAATATTGGTTATCTTCCACTATCCATTAATTAATAAAGCTTCAAAGGCTTCTATTAAAAAGGTGTGGAGAGATATGAAGCAACGTCCCAAGACAAAGGGGCAGTTCTGGTGGTTAGGAAATGAGATGATATTGAAGGGTCACGTAAGGTATAGTTGAAAAAGAATGGAGTACAGACATGTAGAACTAGGAGGAATACGGTTTTAGCCGAATAATATATATATATATATATATATATATATAGACACAGAGGTTTGTGATCAGCAGAGAATAACCCACCCAGTCTAGGGACCCTGGGACACAAACTCAAACCCAACAGATAACAGGTGGCCTCCGCATGAATTGGCTGCAACTTGCAAACCCCAATGTCTCTACTTTAATCGTCGATCTCCTTCTCGCACCATTCTCTCACCTCTTCTTTTATTCATTTTTTTAGTACTATTTTTTCTGGCCAAAGTCACCCGCCTCTTCAGCGTTCAGTCTTTACACACTCGTTCATTTCTCTCATACCCCCAGACAAGCATCCGTACGAGGAACAGTTCTAATATCTCGGGAATTTTTTAGTTGCAGATTCCATTTGCCAACCATTATGAGCCTGTTTGGATTACTGAACTATAGTTTTTAATTATTAATTTTTTTAAAAATATTCAAATAGATTTATGATAAATTTTTTTATTTTTATTTAAATTTCATTTTTATAAATTATGATTATTTTAAATAATATTTTATAAAAAAAATAAACAAAACGGCACTACGTTTACTTAAACATTAGTTGCCAAACAGTTTTAAAGTTACCCATGTAAGAACAGATCAATACAATCATGGTTGTTTATATATATATATATATATATGTGCTCTAGATGATACGTGCAGTCCATATATATATATATGCACGAACTAGCGTTTTCGTGATTCCCTCTTTTATTCCATTAATGGTAACCATTAAAGAAGAAAAACATAATATTGCCAACACGGATAAATTAAAAGAGTACCTATCTTAACGACGAATTAATTTATACTGCTTAATTAATTATGTTTTCAACGATAAATTAAAAAGAGAAGAAAAGAAAGTAAGAAAGAAAAAGGTTGCTAGAAATGCTAACCACCAACACCAGCACCAGCACTACGATCAACATGATGATGATGATGATTCGTTGCCGCATCCAATTCTACGATGTAATCATTCACTTCTGTACTGTTGATCATGATTCATTAGTGATCACATGAATCCTGCTAATCGGAGGAACAAATCCAGGAATCAATGTTACCTTCCCCTCTAGTAGAGGTATTTTCCAAGTTCTTGTCGTGGTTGAAGGCGGCGGAGGAAGAAGTAGCAGAAAAGTTGAGTTTGCAGGGAGCAGCAACATGGAAGGACCTTAACTGATCGTTGCTCGCTTGTCGTCCAATATCATGGTCGCCGCTGCTGCTCAGTGGCATACCCTCCGCCTCCGAACTACTGACATGGGGATGAGCACTCATGAGATGGGTATGACTCATACCCAACTGGTCCTCAAGGGAAGGTATAGATAAACTTGGTTGAGACTTGGTACTAAATCCAGCATGAAGAGGACTGTTCGAGGGTTGAAGAGTGGGTGTTTGGAATGGGTGGATTTGCATGGTTAGCATGTTTGGCTGGTGGCTATAAGGTACACTCGCATTAGTTTGGTAGTTAATGGAGGGCGAGGGATTGTTACCGGTGGTAGTGGAAGCTATAGCATCAACCACATGATTGCGTAACATTAATGTTGAAGAAGGAGAAGCTGAAGAGGAAGAGGAAGGTAAAAGCAATGGATTTGTGTTTGGATGAGAAGGACGCAAAGGGTAAAAGGGAGGCGTAGTGGAAGCAATGGTGGTGTCCAAGTGTGGAGAAGTAGTGGAGGAGCGCAAGGAGGAGGAAGCTGTGAGAAGATCGAGGCGACGAGAGTAGGAGGTGCTTGAAAAGGGAGGCGCAGGGATACCAGTGAACTCTTGAACCATGGCTCTGAAATTGGAGGTGTCGGTGGTGAGAACGGTAGTGGGTGCTCGTCTTGATGCTCTGGTTCGCTTCTTTGGGTTCCGTACTGCATTGGCGGCTGGTGCCGAAACTCGTGCATTATTATCATCATGGAGCGAGCGTAGTTGCAGTGACGGGTCTGTACCTAGCACCGACTGCTTGGATGTTGCTGCTGCTGATGAAGAAACTGCAGGGACAGTGCAATTGGGTTCGGATCGAGGGTCCTGAGAATTAGCACCAGTGTCCAAATTTAGGAAAGGATTGGGATTTGAGTTGGGCTGGGTTTGAGAGTTGAGAGGGTGGAGGTAAATTGGAGAAACATCATAGAGAGGAGGATGATGGGTTTGGTGATGATGATGATGGTGAGAAACAAGGGAGAAAGAACCGAATTGGGGGTGTGGATTGAGAAAGGCTGGAATCATGTCAGCCCGTGAATCATATTCTTCATCCCCACTAGAAGAGATACTTCCACTATTCCCAGAATCCATAGCTTGCAAATTAAGCTAAACCAAAACATGCAGGAATTAAATTAAAAGTTGGAAAAAGAATAGAAAAAGCAGCAGCTAATTATAATAGAAGTGAGAAACACCTGGGCACAGGCGGTGGCACCAAAGTTGCAGAGAGAGAGAGTAGATAGAAACCAAATTACGTGGGGCTTGATGATGGAGAAGGCATGAAACAGAATGGATGGAGAGGAGACGCAGGCTTTTGAAAAAGGTCTCGTATCTTGGAATAATCTCTGATCTGCAATTGAAGCAAATCTTTTCCTTGTCTTTCAGTCGTCCGAGAAAAAGGTAGATATTGAAAGAAGAGATTGAAAAATGATAGGCATAATATAGATCTCAATTATGATCACCATAGGGAGGTTGAAGGCTGGGGGAGATTAGGAGATGAAAGGAAGTGGGGATCTCATGAGCCTTTATTCTGTTGTTTATGATCGAGTGACTGATAAGTTTTTAGGGTTTCACTTTCAGAGAAGAAAAGGGGAAGAAAGGTGATTGATTAAAGCTTTTGCGCTCGGAAAAGAGGCCTAAAAGAAAAACCTAAGGAAGATCCTCTAGAGAGAGCAAGGGTGGGGTCGCCATTGGAGTAGAGAGAAAAGAGCTGCCCATGGCTGGCAACGGGTCAAACTCAAACTGAATGTGAGACAGACAGTGAGAAAGGGATGTCAATAGCAGCAGCTACGCAAAGCTTACACGCATCCACACCCAAGGCAAAGACAGGCACATTATTATATTATAATAATAAATAAACTATTATGCAAAACCAAACCATAATTTTTCTTTAAAGAAAGAAAAAAAAGTGACAGAAAAAGAGAATGGACGAAAGCTAGCGTTGGGACTGCCCAAATCGTACGGGTAAGCTTCCATGGAGGATATGAACAAACCAGCTATAAGTGCCACCACCTGCATTACTGTTTAAAATTCCCCTACATCATCTATCTACAGCCGTCCCTCGTTAATATTATTTACATATAGCCAGGATTAATTAAAAAATTGCTTAATTAAATACTGCCTTCCTTTTTCCCCTGAGCCAATTGGCGTGTGCAAGAATAGATTATCAAGATATTCCTTATTTGACGTTAATGATCGGATAACTTACTTTAACTACATTGGCTTTATTCAAGATCGGTACTAATTCAGATGTCAGAGTAATACTCCCTTGATGCCATTTCGTCTGTCAAGAAAATTTTAAATGTTTTAAATTGTTTGTAATTTGATATTAATAATGAAGTATTAATTATTATTTTTATAATTTTACTTTTTATTGAAAATAATAATAAGTAGAGAATAAGTTTTTAAGTCTAAGATATTTTAGTAAAATATTATTAAATTTTGTTATAATTTTGATTATTTAATATTTTTATAAATTTATGTGAAAAATTTTAAAATGATATATGAAATGGGATGGAGAGAGTGTTAAATAATAATAGAGCAACTTTAACTCTATAGGTAGCCTCTGAATGAATACGGGTGCATTTGCTCCTAAACTAGAGCGTGTGTGTGTGTGTATCATGCAGCTTTATTATAAAATTTTAAGTGTTTTGCTTTGATGTATTGTGTGTGTATAATTCTTGACCAACTGTCCTTTTGATATTATATGTTTTCATAGTCACGGATACTGAGACAATGCATCCACATATATACATATATCTATAATCAAGCCATGAGTTTTTTTTGTTCCTTTATCCGAATATAAGAAATCTGTTATGATTAAGTCTATGGGCCGAATTCACGCCAAAAAAAACTGAGTATGTCTATCTCTCTCTCTTTTTTTCTCTGCCAACTAAGTATATTTCTATAGTTCTTTTTTTTATTTTTGCCAACAAGTATATTTCTATAGTTCACTGTTGTGTGGGACTGTGTAATAAAAGCTGCTTAAAGTAATTATACATTTAATTTGCACACTATGTATAGAGTATAGACTGGATGACGTGGAGTATTTAAATCTGACGGGAAATTTTGGGGAAGGTTGCTTAAAGCAATTAATTAAAACTAACAGCCACATGAATGTAGTTAATATATACTATAATTTATATAGAACAAATTGCATAAATAATGCTACCAAATGAAATTGATAATTCAATCTAGCTGACTTATCGAATTTGAATATTATTCGAGGAAATAACATGCAATTGGCTGCATCTAGGCAATAAATCAATATAGCATATAAAATATATTGTCAAAACATACTATTCATAAATTTAATTTTCGTACCATACGTGAAAAATGTATCAACTATTTATCTACAGTGCATAAAAAATGGGGTCAAACATTTGTGTGTGCGAACATTGGTTGCTCTGATTTATCATGAATTCTAATAATAAGAAAAGCAATATTTATCATAAAATTTAAATTAATTATATTAATATTACTGATAAAAATGATTAATTATAGCTATAAACAAACGAAATTGATAAGATAGTGTTTTATTTAGCAGTTTATTATACGTTATCGTAATTGAAATTTATTATAGGCTATTTTTTTGCCAACAAATTCATGATAGACCTGAATTTACAGTATCATCATTCGTCATTTCAGACGAAATATGAAAATAGACCGGCATATATATATATATATATATATATTTAAATATTTTGATATGGTATCACAATAATGTCCGCATATATTGTACTGATAATTATATTGGTAATTCTTTGATTCTTCGAAGGATCGAGTTTGTTCATCTTTCATTTCAAAATATGGATAAAAGGACGACGCCAGATGTATGATCATAAAAAATACATCATAAAATCAAAGTTTGTTTTCAAAATCTCAGTTATGGACCCCGAAGCTCTGCTATAACAATTATTTAATTAATTCTGTGTGTGTATGAACAAATATTTTATTAAGCAAGATCAATTCTTGATAGAAAACTACAAAATACGAATATAAATTTGGCCGCAAGAACCAAAACTAAATTCAAGCAATCAAGACTTTGTAACACAAGAACAAAACGATTACCTAAACTTAATTTGATGACCAACTCAAATCATCTAGGATCGAGGGTAAGAGACAGATCTGATACATAACGTCCATTTATTGATGATGATGATGACTGTATTAGTGAAATGTTGTTATTACTTCTATTCTTTATCCAAATGTTTTGTTTTATTATCCATATATTTCATGGATGGATCTGTCATGTGAAAAGCGAGGAAAATCCTCCTAACCCCGACAGGTCAATATTTTAGAAATATCAAAATTGAATTGTTCTCACCCCCTATAAAACCGCGCAAACTATATAATCTCAAAATAAAAAACAAATAAATAAATTTTTAAATATTTATTATCATATGAATTAATATATCATCTTATTTGGTTCAAGGATAGGAGGGATCTTGATGTTCCCTTATTTGGTTTAGAAGGGGTATGAAGGAAAATAATAATATATTACTATTATGCCTCTATCAAAATTTAAGTTTTTTTTATCTATTTTTTAAAAATAAAATGGTTAATTTACAATTCACCCATATCTTTTTTTAGAAGTGTTAACATTTTTCATTATAATTAATTTTACCTTATAATATCCTTATATATATAAAGACTAACAGAGACTTAAATATTTGGGAGAATTGGTAAAAAAGATCAAAAAATCAAAATATTTGGGAAATGGAACAAAAATTCACCTTGTTTCCAATGCATAATAGAATTTTTCCAAACGAGGTTAGAAAATTTTCAAATCAAAATAGAAAATTTTTTTATTCTCACTTAGTATTAAAAATTTTTATCATGACTTGGAAATTTTTAATTTTTTTAGAAAAATTATATCATACTTTAGTAACAGGGTGAATTTTAGTCCCAATTCTTAAATATTTTGATTTTTTTGGTCTTTTTTTTCCCAATTATCCCTAAATATTTTTATGAAAATATTAAATTTAAAATTGTAATAAGGCAACATGAGAATAATACAAATTAGTAAGTATAATTTAGACTTTGATAATTTTGGTTATAGTGCACTTCTCCAAATTTCTCCACTTTCGGAGAAAGGGATAGGAAGTTCTTTCCCTTTATTTTTCCAAATCAAATGAGAGAAGAGGAGCAAATTCTCTTCTCTCCAAATCCCTCAAATTATGCACTGTCTAAGAGGCTAATTCATTAGTATGATATTAAACAATAAAAAACATTTATTTTTTATAGTTTAATTTGAAATTCGAGATCAAAAAATTACTCTTTTAGTTTTTATATACAATTAAGTCTCTTAAATGTAATTCGGTCTTGGGAGCGACCATAATCCCGATTCGTTAGACCTGGATCAATACAACACACATGTGTAACTTATCAATTTGATTTGGGCCAACAAGAAATGAAAGCAAAATGGGGCCGACAGAAGTAGATCCACAATTAGTCTCAGAGGATCATCAACAAAGTATTTTTTTCACATAAAAAAAGTATTTTTAATCGACCTTTTTTTGCGTGGGTGCAAAATTTTAACCAGACACCTAATCGAACTTAATATGTATATATATATATTTTAATTTTTAATATCTTACAAGATTTATAGAATACTATATATATATATATCAAATATAAGCTGAACTCTTATTATATAATTTAAACCATCAGAAGTGGCAAAAAAAAGACACCAACAGAGAAACAAATGGTAATGAAGTTTTGTTCACGTTACTATACTACAGTGCCAAAGGAAATTGTTGGAAATCCATTTTGTCCCAAGCAATTTCTCCATCAGTGCTTGGAATAAAATCTTGGTCCACATCAACTTACCACAAAATGCGTCAGCAAAACCATGTGGAAATTTGATTAGTAGATTGATAATGAACTGTTTCACCAATCCCGCATTCAGATATTAATTAGTATAAAAAGTGGTAGAAATCAAGAGATGATTAAAATCTGATTCATTTAACCACTTAGTCCTTAATTTAACTAGTGAGAGATTATCTCAGTTTAACAAAAAATTTTGAGTTCAAATCATGAGAATGTAGTCATATTAAACAGTTGATAATAGAGTTTATCATCCAAAAGAGTTTTACTAAATGTAATTTAAATTAGTTTAAAATCTAATAAATTTTCTAGTTGAAGAGATATAGACATGGAAGAAATCCTCATCCCAGTTTAAAGAGAGCGTGACCTAGTTGGGACTTGGATCTGGTCAAGAAAAAAAAGATTTTGTTCGATTGGGACTTGGGGACGCGTATGACAATTGGGCATAAAAGGGGAGGTGCTTGTAAAAGCAAAGCTGTGTGTCAGATGTAGCACCAACTCAATTCCACTTGGTGCCCCTGGAGCCCCTCTCATTTAAGATTGTTCATTAAATGAAACTACCACTTATAGTATGTCTATGTCATCTCGGAAAAAGGAAATTCCCAGACACAGCCAACACCTGCACCTCCTCTCCCCCACCACAACAATCCGCTGCTACCTACCCCCCTTCTTCCCAAATCTTTTGCCGACACTCTTGCTTTTCTACCCTTTTTCCCATTTTGTTTAGGTTAAAAAATTTAAATTAGTTTTGATTGATTCCCAGGGTTCATTAATCCCAATTCAAAAAACACTAACAAAAATATTTATATATTATCCACCAATGAATCCTTTTTTTTTTTTCATTTTAATTGTTGTGATTCAACACAAGTGAACTAACTACTCAGCTCAAAAGAAGGCATCATTGGGATAGAAACGTTTTTTGTCAGAAGAGAACATCTTTTCTAAAAAAAAAGGGGTGGTTTTTTTTTTTTTATTTCTAACACAAAAAAAGAAGGCTGGGTTTTGTTGACGCTGTTAAGTGAACAAAAAATGAGGAAGGATTAGAAAGTGAGCAGTGAGCCCAAGTTGGGGGTGGAAGCTTGGGCCAGTGTGGGGAGGCCAAGGGAATGCATGGTTTTGGAAGCCGTGAGAAATTAGAATAGAAAGTTGTTACCAAAAAGATGAAAGAGAAGAGATTAGAATAGAAAGTTGGGTTTGGGTAATGATTGTTGATACATACACTCTGAAATAGGAAGAAAGGTGGAAGCTGGAGATACGTGGGTGGGATAAGGAAGACACACAGGGAAGTGAAGCGGTGTGGTGGGGGAAGAGGGTTATATTGTGCCAATGTGAGCTTGGAGTGGAAGCATTGCCCATTGCCATGCTCAATATCACGTGATCCATCTGGTCCGTCTTTACACCAATTGCACGTGCGGCTTATGGAGTACGCTTACGGCGTATCCTTCAGCCGTAAGGCTCCTCCTACCAACCAACCTAACCTTAATCTACTGTTCCAGCCTTCCATCTCAAGTCTATGCCCCCTCCCCTCCCATCCCCTCGCCTCTCCAAACTGCTCTTTTAAATTATAAACAAGCATTTGAATTGAAGTTGATGAATTCTTTTATTTAAGTTCTTTAATCTTTCAATTGAAAACAACAAAATCTTTCAACCTTTTATTATTATTTTTTTACTTTGAAAAAATTTATCAACTTTCATATCTGCAACCTCCCAAAATTAAAATTCCATTTACGTCGCTCTCGTCCCTTCTGACTTTCCAACTTACCACACAGCTTCTTCCGCTCTATATTTGGCTTTCTTCGCTTCCGTTCTCTGAAACGCTTGCCTTCTGATTGTCCTCTCTCTCTCTCTCTCTTAATTAAATTAATATTAATTTTATATTCTTACAAATATTTTTATTACTTCTGTAAATTTACTTATTATCTTTAGAGTCTAGACTATTAAAGTTTTAATATAAATTTCCAAAAATTTTTAAAATATATTTAATTATGTCAAGTCCAGAAAAACCAGCTAACTTACTTTAGCCCCCTAACTGGTAAGACACCAAAACGACTATTCCTATAACTAGCATACTTTTAACTTTAAACTCATTCCGTCCGCAGAATTATATAAATATATAAATAAATATATAACCATTAGCTTTTTAAAAGTGTCACCCCACGCTGAAAAAAGGACTTTAACAATATCCAACTATTTCTCTCTTTATTATTCATTTGTCTATCTGTATATATTTTTTTATTTATATTATAAGAATAAATTTTTTGTATAAAATATAAGACATTAGATATTTTTTTTTATTTTACCCCTATCTTTAATGCTTCCTCTCTCCTCCATTATAATCCTCCAATAAAAATAGAATAGGATATTTAATAAGAGTTAAATAGAAAATATTGGTATTTTTTACATTAATTTCAGTTAAAAAAATAATTTTATTAATATGTGTGTAATTGATACAAAATATCGTATAATATGAATAGGAGGGAGTATCCTTTAAGAAATTAAAAAAAAAATCTGGTCTAATGATATTGAAAATATAATAGGGAAAATGAAACATGAGGACTATGATTGAAATGTAACAACACATACCTGACTTAAGTGTCCTGAGTTAGAGAAATGGCACTCAAGTACCAAGCTTTGCTGGAAATGATTGGGACCCAATTCAAGCTCTTGAGAAATTAATCTGACTTGAAATTATATAAGTTTACTAAAAGCAAAAGACATAGTTGTAAATTATGGAAGCTTTGTTGGAAATGATGAAGCACCTAAATCAAACTCTTGAGAAATTAACTAAACTTGCTAATCCTTGAAGTTTAATTGGAAAAAATAGAAAATATGGTACTTATAAATTGTGAAAGTTTTGCTGGTAATGGTCACTGGGGACCCAATTCAGCCTCTTCAAAAAATAACCAAACTTATAAATCTCGAAAGCTTACATGAAAAAAAAAACTAAAAACATCATACCCATTTTTAATATAAAATTTTTTTTAATCAAATAACGTGAATTAGTGATAAAAGTTAAAATTAATTAATTATTTTAACTATTTTTAAAAAAATTACAATATCTTTCTAAAATTATTTTTATTAAATTTATTTTCTTTCTTTCTCATAAATTAAATGCAGCATTATAGAAATGGGTTTGGGAACGTTTATTTTAGGCTTTTAGAACGCTTTTGAAAACATTTCATATGATTTCCCAAAGCTTCGAGAATGCTTATGTCACACCAGAAAATGCGATGCGGATAACGCAAAGGTAAAGAAAAAAATAGAGAAATAAGCCCGCACGATAGAAGCCGATTTCGAGGAAGTCACCACCAAAATTTTAAGGTAAATTTGGGAAAACTGAAACAAAAACAAAAACGGATAAGGATGGTCCGCGAATCAGAGTTAGGTTCGGGAGTACGATTGTGAGTAGGGGAAGGTGTTAGGCATCCCCACAACACCCATTCTTAAGAACGGTTACCTTAGGTTGATTATGCAATTTTTATGGCTTTTAAAAATTATTTTGGTTGCTCTTTAACTATTCACATGCAAAAATAAATGTAAAAACAAGAAAAATGTAAAAACGAAAATAAAGATTAAAATGAAAATATGAGAAGTTGAGAAAAATAAAATAAGAGAAAAATATTATTAATTTACAAAAGTGGACTTGAAAAATAAATTGGTAAATATTTATTAAATGAAGAGAAAAAACACCAAATAAATAAGAAAATATTTATTTATTTACAAAGGCGGACTTGACCCAAAATTAGAGTCTGGAGCCTACGTACCCTGCGATAGGGATCAAAGTCGACGTAGTTCGGACTAAAAGTGCGTGTCACTAGGTTGATATATTCTTTAAAAATAGAGGTTTATAGAAAATAATTTATCTTTTCCCAAAGAAAACAATCATAAAATCGGTTGGTGCGTTTTAATTTGTAAAAGGTAGATTAATTCCCATTATTTTCTCTTTTCATTTATTTATTTTTGGTTTAATCAACTTCTAAAAGAAAATATATATTTTTTCTCAATTTAGAAATGGTGATTAAAATTGTGTATTTATTTTGATTTAAAAAGGAAATATTTTAAAACAAATTTTTTTTTTTACCAAACAAGACCAATTGACTCAGGTGGTGACTTTATCACTCACAATACACCAATCGCTATCTAAATGTCCCCGGTGACGCCACTCGAGACAAAAGGCATAAAAAGAAAACAAATAATTCAAATGATTTTTTTCTTTATAAAAAATAAAATCGCATAAGATCCTTTTACTACATATTTACTTATTTAAAAGGAAAACATTAGAAACAATTCAAAATGATCATTACATATATTGTTGAAGAAAAATAATCAGTATATGTGGTGACTTTATCACTTACAAGTTACTGATCGGGGTTTAAACACCTGCGGTATTACCACTCGAGGCGAATAAATGAAAAAGGATGAAAGCTAAAGGGATAAATTGAGAAAAATAAACACAATCATGGTAACACGTATTTTTAGGAGTAGTCAAAGAAGCTTAAAAATATGATTTATATCTATATTATCTATATTTTTATTTCTTTTTCTTTTTTTATTTACTCACTTGTATGAAAACAAAAACTTAGAGAACCTCTTTTATTTATTATTCTATACATATATATATTTCTAGAAAAAGGTACTCACAAAAGGGAACTACAAGATAAAGAACAAGGATTTTGGCAAGTGAGCCTCTCGATCTTGACTCTCACCCAAGTTTTCTTCAGCAACGACAATTCTAAGATTAATCAACCATACGGGATACTGTAAGTACAAGAATGTATGAGCATCCTAAATGAGATAAATCTCCTATTAACAAAAAAAAAATAAAAATAAAAGAGTCGCATACCTCCATATTTAGAATCAGAAAACAAATGCCACTTCTCTAATTCTTCCTTTGAATTAAGAGAAACTGCATATTTTCAACTAAATTAATATTAAAAAACTTGTTGTAAAAGACCTATCTGAGAAACGCAATAGAAGACAGCTCTTTCCTACCCCAGTCAATGCAAACCAAGTAATCAGATTGCAGAGACTACTCTACAATATATATATATATATATTCCCCAAATTCATGACAAAACCGAAAGGAATAGACAATTAAAAGAAAAGAGAAAGTCTAGATGTTTTTATAGATTTCAATTTAGTAAGGGTGTGTTTGGATTAGATTATGTATAAGTGATTATTCATAAGTGATTATGAGAATAAGTGATTATATCAAAAGTGATTTATGTTTGGATATTTTTACCTCATAAGTGATTTTGAGAAAAGAAATGTGTTTGGATAGTGGGGTTTAAGTGATTATTGGGTGGATAATGAGAAGGAAAAATGAAATAAGTAATTATGGGAGGATAAGTGATTATCATAAGCTGAAAAAATCAGCTTCTTCCATAAGCACTTATTTGAGGCATAAGTGCTTATTGAAAAGCTGTTTCTGTTTGGTAACTCTACCACATAAGCACTTATGAATCCCCATAAGTGCTTATTTCTTGTATCCAAACATGCTATAAATAGATAACTACATGTATATTCATAATCACTTATATATTACAATTATGGCAAAACATTCTGTGACCACCATGACGGTGTAGGTGGGAAAAGGGCAAAGATTAAATTGACTAAAAATGGAAAGTGGACACAACTGTTTGATTTTCAATGGCGGCCTACACTTAAAACATCAAACCGTAAGTCATAAACAGCAATACAAGAAATTCAAACTCAAAACCAAAAGTAAAACATGTTAGAAGTTGCATTTAGTACTAGGGGAATCTATGTAGTTTTGCATTCTCTCAAATGGAGTACTAATGTTGCATAAAAGGCTAAAAATCACGTAAAAGAGTAAATGGCGTGACAAATGGTCAAATCAGATTGCAAAGGATGGCCTAATCGTTCTCAAATGCAGAATAACATCATGGGCAAGAAAAAAATAGAAAATTGGTAAGAACCTAAAATGAAGGCTTAAACATAGAAGAAGGAGATCACCTAACATACTAATCAGTAAATAGCAGTGAATTTCATAATTAATACAACATAAAGCATGTGTCAATCATCAAACAGGCCTATTTTAAATCAAACATAGAAAACATACATTTTTTGGGTTTTCAATGCTTCCCAGATCACTGTCGAATACTGCAATTTCTGCACTGGCAACTTTAAAAACTTCAGTAGTAGCAAATCACTCCCTCTATTTGAATCTTTAATGACCATCTACAAAATAGGTTTGAAATATAATGGATTGGCAGATAAAAGCACAACTTGATGCAGCAGGAAAAAATAAATAAATCACTCAATCAAACAAATAGGAATACCTCAAAAACAAACAAATGAATTCCCACGTCTACAATGATTAAAAAAAAAATTATAGGCCAAGACATGGGATCCACAAATGCATTAAAAAATTTTTTTTAAAAAAAAGAAAACTATATTTTCTTATCATTTACAACAAATTGCACGCAAGGCAATAGTAACACATTTTGCAAGCCATCTCTTCTGGAACAATAGGCTGCCAACAATGCATATTTTGTTAACGATAATCAAACTAAAGAATTGATGGGAAATAAGATTACCAAACTGATAAATCAAGTAGAATGCAAATCCATATGGGTATTTAGGACTGCCAAAATAAACTCACAGAAATCAAATTTCAAATTTTGTAACAACATACCTCCATTTATATATTACATGTATACCCCAAATGGATTGGAGGAAAATGGATAGGAGGAGTTTTAAAATTTTATTATTTGGTGGAATTGAAGGGAAGAGGATTGAATGGATTTTAATCAAAGTTTGTTTGATTTAGGAGGAATTGTCCCTCCAAAAACACCCAATTTAGGGTTTTTTAAAATGGAAATGGGGGAGAATTCCTCGAATCCTCTCTTATTTTATGAACCAAACCAACCCTCTAAAAAAAACCTCATCCAAACACACCATAAGATTACAAAACTACCATATGATTTTCTTAAAAAAACAAAAAAAAAAAGAAATATAAAGGATGGAGTGCCTGTGAGAGTAGAAGCTCAACCTCAGTGAAAATCTGCTTCTCGAACTCAACCTTGGCTCTCTTCCTCAGCACAAGTGCATCTAAACTCTTTTTGATGGGGACATTTGGAGGGCGAGACCAGGGAGGGTTTCTAGGGTTTGAAAAGAGCCCTGTTTGTGGCAAGTGTGATTTATACAGACCTGAATTTCTTGCCCTGTTTCAAAGGAGAAAGGCTGATCTCGATGACAGTGAAGATGAGAAAGAAACAGGAAGTGCCTCCATAGATAATGGCAGATCAACAAAGCACAGGGGAGATGAGCCATGCGATGAGAGTAAGGGACGCAGTACTAAGGGTCTATTTGGTTGGAGATTATTAGAGGTTTTTTCAGGGGAAGGGAGGGGATTGGAGGGGATTAAATCCCCTCCCCTTGTTTTGGCTAAAAAAATTGGAGGGATTTGGGGGGGAAATTAATTTAATCCCCTCCAATCCCTTCCCCCATCCCTTTATAAATCCCCCAAAATTGAGATTTTTTGGAGGGGAGAGATTATTACTCAATCCCCTCCAATCTCTTCCTGAACCAAATAAGATTTCATTAAAATTCTTCTAATCCCTTCCCCTCCAATCCCACAAAGTAAGGAAATTTTAAAATATCTCCAACATTTTCTCTTCTAATTCCCTTCATTAAAATTCTTTAAATCCCCTCTCATTCAATCTCCTCAATTGAACCAAATAGACCCTAAAGACGGTGACCTCTAATTCATGATGTGAAGAAAAAATCGCATGGCAAAGAAAAACACGACTCACAATGGGGCTAGGTTCGCGATGTTATAGAGGAACCAAGCGAAGCAAGATGAAGAGGGAGCTAATGTGAAGGAGAGAGAATCAAAGGAATTGGAGAAGGGCCTGAGAGCTAGCACAAATTCTTTTGTTTAGATTGTAAAAAATTCAAAAGAAAAAAATAAATAAATAAATTAGAACGCTTTTTTTTATAAGTGCACGTTCCCCAAAGGTATAAGCTATTAGGAATGTTTGTTTATCACGACATTTCCCCAACAGTTTCGAGAATGTTTGGTATTTGGGAACAGTTCTAAAATACACGATTCAGAAAGTCTTTTTAGGACTTCATGAAAAGGTTCCTTAGTGTGCATCCCCATATCCCTCTGAAATAGGTCATATATTTAAAAAAAAGTTAAAATCTTTTATATTTAAGATAGGAGGAAATAAATTCTGAGAATCCAATTCAAGGGTATCTGCATTATTTTATTTAGTAATGATTTTGGTTTCTGTGTGTCATTCTTCCCTATATGTTAATTATCTAGCCAGCTTGGTACTCAAGCGTAATTTTCCCAATATAATACTATTGATTTAATATACCCTCTCATCTTACGCATTTTATCTTGATTCTAAATATATAACATTTTACAGTATACAAGTATTTATTATTTATTTTTAAAAAATATCTTTATTTAATATATTATAAAGAGAGAAATCAAGAGATTAAATAAAAATAATTTTAAAAAAATATTATAATTTTTAAAAAAATTAAAATAATTAATTTATTTTAATTTTAATTTTTAATTTGTTCTAATTAAAATAATAATTTTTTGGGCCAGAATTTAGTACATTAGTTCAGTACTCTTTTCCTTGAGAATTGTGCATGAATGGCAATTATGATTGAATTTGTAAGTCTGCCGAGGGGTCACCCCCGTTTGAAAAGCGTCCAATTCATTGGACATTTCAGCATCACCGCCCAGGTACAGTGTTCAATTTATCCAACAAACTACTCCGACTCTTCCGTCGGGTTTTAACTAGCTTCATCCATGAAATTTAGTTAAAAATAATTACCTTCATTAAATATATTTAAAATTTTAATTATTTTCTGAAATTACTCTTTTTCTATTTTCTCCCATCTTATTTATAAGAATTTTTTTTTTCATTTTAATAGTTCTAAATATAAGAAAAAAAGAGTTAATAGTGCATTAATTTTTTTTCTAAAAATTACCTTTCATTAGTTATACAAGAAAAATATTAAATCTATTAGTGGTTTAAATTAATATTAAATTAAGTTAAAATAATTTTAAAAAAATTTAAAATATGAGATAACTTGATAACTTAATTAATTAACTAAAATTATTTTTTTCAATTCCTGTGAAGTAGGTTTTACCATAATAAATAAAATTGGAAGGAGTAAAACCCAAGTCCCCAAATTGTTTGACTCAGACGAAGTTGCACCTAATAAGAATTAAAAATTAAAGTCAATATTCATGTTAACAGTTATCGTGATTACCGGACAAAAGGTATTTTGGGTAAAAAAAATAATGAGTTAGACAATTTCAAAAGAAGCATTGAGGGAGTATCACTATTTGACCAGCAATTCATTCCATTATATGAGCTCAAACTCTGTAGTTTTTCTTTTCCCTCCATAAACTTGATCCGTATAAGGCTGAAAAGAATCAATAACGACAATCTGTAATTTTTTTTTTTTTATCGTCAAACGCTTTGATAAGATCATATTATATTGATTATCTTTTCACAAGACAAACAACGATTTAAAAATAATAAACATGACTACTGCTCATTCATTAAATAAACCAAAAAATCTAAGATGGAAATTTATCTAACCACTGTGTGTGTGTGGGTGTAATGTCCGTGGGGGGCATTACTTAGGTTTTCAATACTTTCATGTGTCTTTTTACTCATATTTGAATATTAGGTAGCTGCCAATGCAATCTCAAATATTTGGTATTGGACTGTCGATTAATTACCTCATTGCCATCTCAATTAAATTATGAGTTTTTGCTACACGTTGATATGGCAGAGCAGCAATCTCATATGACTTTGGATGTGGCTCCGTGAAGAGCTTTCAATAGTTAATATATACTACTATATATATATTGTGGATTTTAGTGTCAGAGGCAGGAGGAAGATGATCAATAAAAAGATATATCTCGAACCACTGTGAGGAAGATTGGGGAAAGTAGGATTTTGTATGTTTAGATTTCTTCAGTTTTCAATGGTATAGACGAGGAAAAATGAAAGATCATTCGGTTCCATTAGTTTTTGCGGTAGTTGTTCATTTCCAATCGGATTCTGAAGCCAACATCGGAGGCCTTTAATTGTAGGAGACCAAACGTGATGTTATATGGTGTCTCGTCTCGTTGTTCTTCTCAGAAGAATGGGTTATTAATTAAATATTTATGATAAGGTGGAATAGTATTAGAGTGTGGAGCCCACCTCTAATGGGATAAGATTACAGCTAGCGAATAGCGATCCATGACGACAATTAAGGGAAGGTTCCTTTCTTTCTTGGTGCGGTTGTTCTTCCTACCACCGCAGAATCAGATGACGACTGTATGTATGTTAGGTTGGAGTATGCATGCATGCATGTATGTATGTATACATTTATATGTGTTGTGAATTGTAAGCATGATTTTGTTGTGGAAGGGACAAAAAGAAGTAGGAGATGTCACGACTCCTAATTATTTGGCAAAAAAATAAAAATTATAAAAAAATTGGAGGCAGACATGCGATTTGTTGACTTTGCAACTTTGACTGCTAGCTACTACTATGAAACAAGTATTTGGAAAGGATGAGAGTGTTTGTAGTATCTTATTTTGATTTTTATGTTTCCGTCGGCAAACGCCGGGTGAGGTGGAGGCGGGTGGCCTTCCATTCAAACTTGGTTTGACTTCCATTCCTTGTCCTCGTGCGCAATTGAATTGTTCATTCCCCGGACAATGCTTTCCAATTCAATTAAACCTCTTTTCTTTATGCATCAATTTTATTGGGTATCAAATTCTAACTACTACCTAATTCGGTCATCTCCATATTCCAAAACGTATTACTAGCTTAACATTCATTAATTTATTCATTTATTTTATCAATTTTAGTGGGTATAAAGTGTGGGAATGTGTATTTGAATTATGTTAAAAAAATATGAATTACTCATATATAATATTATCATCTAATATGTTTTTTTTTTATCAAAACAACTAATTTCAATAAAATACTCCTTCCAGTCCATATCATAAAGTGTTGACACTATTTTCACGTATATTAAAAAATTTTTATTATATTTTTATACTTTTAAACATGTTAAAATTTTTTACTTTATCCCAATTAATTCTATTTATTTTATTAAATATAAGACAAATTATATTAGTAATATATTACAAGAAGGGTGGCAATGATAAACAATCATATTGGATCTTATATTATAAATTAAAAAAAAAAAACCCTTCCAAAATATGGATCGGAAGGAGTGCAAAGGGTATGGAGTGGCGTGGGTTATGGGGAAGCAAAGGGAGGGATAGGGAGGGGAGAGATTACGACGGCACCGACGAAGAGTGAGGGGGACACGATGGACAAAGTGTTGTGATTTTGTTAAGATATGAATGGTCCCAACCCGAACGCGTCGTATGTGGAATCCTCTCATGTTTACTATGTCTCACTCTCACACACGCTTCCACCACTACCAACCTTGGGAATAGACAGGAAGGTGGCAAAAACAAAACTATAACTAGTACACCCACCCACTTAAAATGGTGTGTGTGTGTGTGTGTGTCCTGCTGCTTCCTATTTCCGTGGGGTCGTCCTTTTCAGGCTTTACAAAATTCTCTCCGCTGATTGTCCATGCAAACCAATGATGCTCGATTTGACATGTATTGCTACTATTTAAAACCTCAATTCCCAAAAGTCCTCCCCCATTGCCAATAAAAATCAAATCACCAAACCTTGTGCTTTTCTCAAGTTGCTCACAGCTATTTCTAACCAAGTTAATTCATTTGCCATCAATTCTTACCCCCCCCCCCCCCTCCCCCACAAAGTTAGGGCTCATTTTCAAATTCCTGCATCTCCTATCATATAGCAGCAGTATTCTTTCTTCCAATCACCACTTTAGCATCCTAACTAATTGGTACCTTTTTAATTCTTTATCTTGGTCAAAAAGTGTTGGCTCTCACCTCACAAGCAATCTGATTCTTTATCAATACACCCACGATTTTATAAAACTATATAACATGCCCACTATCATTTTAATTTAATGTCTCCGTGCCTTCAAGCTTCCAGTGTAAGTATGTTTGTCAATGCTTTTATTAGTATTGTTAATGCATCATACCAAAGCTTTCAACCTCATAAATAAATAAAAGGACTCCCAATTTTTAAATTCATTTCTTCTAATCATGTAATGGTGTCTACTACAAAATATCCATAATTTAAGCCATGGCCCTTCGGATGCATTGAGAGGACATTTGAATCCTTTCATTCTTCAAATAACCGATGTGACGCCACATACAAAGAGATCGACAGCATTTAATTCCGTCCAATCTAATCACTCTGAGCTGTGGTTTTGCCTTGTTACCCAGTTTTGTGTAACTAGCCAGTGTGACCATGCTCGGATTTTCCTTCTTCCATTTTCTTAAACAAGTAAGTACTAGTATAATATAGGAAATCCCATCAAACCGTACGTATTATTACATATTAAGGAAATCCAATGAAATCATTATATAATTAAAATGGACAATGGATGAAATACTATAATCAGCCCTATTTTGCTTTTATGTGTACGCGACTATGCGTCTATTCTTTTAAATCCCACTCTACCCATTGTGTCTCTAAAAGGTTCCCAAAACAAAAAACAAGAAGAGCTAAAGTTGGTTTCTTGGAAGCCACCCTAGAAGGCGATGAGAATATAACTCCTTACCCAGTGTAAGCGTCTAATATAAACTCCTTCATAGTCAAGTCATACTTCATGATTTCCCTTTCATAATTTATCCATCTTTTTACTCTCTTCAGCATTGTTTTTTGTGCTCAGCTGGCTGATCCTCTGCCACTTCAGACATCTCCTTCTCCGACATTCATCTCCAGTAAGGCTTACTTAGAGGATTCATGGCAGGAAAGGCCAAGAACAAGATGGAGAATGAATTGGGTTGTGGTTTCCTGGGGAAGCTTTTCCATCTCACAAGCTTTAAGCTGAGAAAATCATCTGTTCATTCACTACCCATGAAGGCTACCAGCAATGCGCAGAGCGATCAGAGCAAAACTGAATCCAAGAAGCCTTCAAATCATGAATCCAAGGCTACTTCCACTGAATTGCGCAAACCGGCCAGAAAGAGCTCTTCCGGTAATCAAACACCTCCTACCAACCGCAAGAATCAAAATCTGAGACCTTCTGACACTGCCAGAAGTTCAACATCATCCTCTGGAAATTCAGCCCAAACTAAGATTCAACAAAACCACAAGTTGAATGATGATAGCAAGATACAGAGACAGCCCGCTGAAAACTCGTTGGAGCTTGCTAGGATAAGTACTCATTTCCAGCGAGAAAACGAGAATAAATCACCCCTCAAACTAACTGGTAATTTGCTTGTAAATAACAGCCCAAGAACTAGTATAAAGGGTCTTGAAAGCGTTCCCAAGAATAACGATGTGACGAACTCAGTCCTCAAGTCTCACACTAAGGCAAGAATAGGCGTAACGGGAAATATTATGAAGAAGAATAGTGATGAGCTCGCGCAATCCCGAAGTCCAAAGAACAGAGTAGACCCGGAGGTGTTGAAGACAATGGGAAATGAAGCATATAAGCGAGGAAGATTTAAAGAGGCTTTGGCTTTTTATGAGCGAGCGATTACTGTTGATTCAAATAAGGCAACGTTTCATTGCAATAAGAGTGCAGCTTTGATAGGGTTAGGCCGTCTTCTGGAAGCGATTGTTGAGTGCCAGGAAGCTATCCGGTTGGAACCTTCTTATAACAGACCCTATCACCGTTTGGCATCCATATATCTCAGGTACTCCAAAGTTTGGTAATACTTATATGCTCCATTCTATTGCTTATGTGGTTGATTCCTGTGTTTCAGTTCGTTTTCCTAATAGATTTGAGATTCTTGATGCAGACTAGGAGAAGCAGAAAAAGCGCTAAGCTACAATGTTGCAACCCCATATTCTGATTCTGCACTTGCTTTCCAAGCTCAGTCTCTTCGCAATTGCCTTCAAAAATGCATTGAAGCAAGGAAAGTCAATGAGTGGGATACTATACTCAAGGAAACACAGTCTGCAATATCATTAGGTGCTGATTCAAGTCCTCAGGTTAGTGTCACTTCACTGGTATCACATTTGAATTTCGATACAGCTCCTTGTGCCTTATTAACAATTTTTTATGTACTCCAGGCTTATGCTTTGCAAACTGAAGCCTTACTTAAGCTCTTCAGACATCAAGAGGCATATGCCACCTATGAGAAAATGCCCAAATTTGCAATTAATTGGTGCACTAAGTTATTTGGTCTGGCTCGCAGTGCTTATCTATTTATGATAGGCGCACAGGTTTACTTGGCAGCTGGCAGGTTGGTGAAAATCTTTCATTCACGTGTTTAATAAATTGTTTGCAAACTCTGAGCATCGTCTTAGAGGGTATGAAATCCCAAATGAATCAAAAGCAAGTCTTTTCCTTTCCACAAAACCTTGGGAATTTTGACAGAAACTAACATTACTGATAGATGGGTCAGAGATGGGACATGCATCTGATGTTTGCGTGGCAGAGTCAGTTGAACCAAAATATAACTGCAGTGAGGTTACTTAGTTTTAGTTAGGAATGATCACAAGTTGATTTTCATTGTTGTGGGTGAACAGGTTCGAGGATGCGGTGACAGCAGCTGAGCAAGCAGCTAAACTTGATCCAAGCGACAAAGAGGTGAGTGCAGTGGTAAAGAGGGCGAGGGCAGTGACATCAGCAAGAATGACCGGAAACTTACTGTTCAAGGCATCCAAATATACGGAAGCATGTGCTGTATATAACGAAGGACTGGAGCATGATCCATTCAACTCAGTTCTACTATGCAACAGGGCAGCATGTCGTTCAAAGCTAGGTCAATTTGAGAAAGCGATTGAAGATTGTAATGCAGCCCTCGCAATTCAGCCTAGTTACAGCAAGGCACGGTTAAGAAGGGCGGACTGCAATGCCAAGGTGAATTAATTGCTTCTTTGATAGTGTTATCTTCTATTATATAATATGCTTGGTTTCAATTAATGACCCCTTCTTTATTCTCATTTTTGGCATGTAGTTGGATAGATGGGAAACTGCGGTTCAAGACTATGAAATGCTATTAAGAGAAAAGCCAGGAGATGAGGAGGTGGGTAGGGCTCTGTTTGAGGCTCAACTTCAACTCAAGATGCTGCGTGGGGAAGATGTTGAGGACTTCAAATTTAGGTCTAATCTGGTTTTTGTATCGAGCAATGATCGGTTTCAACACTATGTAACCTCACCTGGTAAGTCACATTCAGCTGCGCTTCTTACACAAGTGAACTCACAGCATAACAGAAAGCACTAACCCTCTTGTATGTAATTGAACAGGTTTGTCTGTGGTGCTATTTTGCAACAAAGCAACGCACAAGCAAGTGTTGGTAGGGTTGGAACAAACCTGCAAGAGATTTCCATCTGTCAATTTCCTTAAGGTCTGTTCATTTAAGTTGTTTTGGGGGTTTAAGCTATTCCTATTCGTGGGAATTATAACTGAAAAATTTAAAGATACAATCCCAATTTCTCTCTCTCTCTCCCGGTCTCTTTCACTTTGCTTATTACAAAGATTTATTTGCAAAATTAGGTGGAAATTGAAGACCACCCCTACCTAGCGAAATCAGAAGGTGTTAGCTCTGTTCCAGCCTTCAAAATATACAAGAATGGATCAAGGGTTAAGGAAATTCCAGGCAACAATCACGAGCTGCTAGAAAGATCAGTTAAATTGTATAGCAGTTGATGATAATTGCACATCTTTGGATGAGAACACTGCAGGAAGTACAGAAGAAGGTTGACACTTGAAAGGGAAGAGAACCAGCCATGGAAAATAAATCAGGCTAACTGTATTAGCTTCTTAAATTTGCGAACCTTACTTGCAGAGAGGAAGCATAAGCATAGCATCACTATGTAGCCCCGACAATTTTAACAGAAAAAAGGAATTCTTTTGTGTTGGTAATTGATTCTTTTATCCTTTGAATGTTTGAGCAGCATTTGGTTTGGTAAATCCGAATTTTTTTTGTTGATATTTCTTTAGAGGAGTGTTTTTTCAGTTTTTTTTTGGGTGCTTTAGAGTTTGACTACAGTCTGTGCCTGTCATTTGTTTTTTATTCATAGTTGCTGTGCATTGGATAAAATTTGAGAAACATCTGTAAATTCTTGCTCTGCCTTGTTTGGTGTTTGGATTCACGAGAAATGGAGGAGTTTCTATTCTATTTATTTTGCTTTTCCAAGCTTAAGTCACAACATTCTTTGAATTTATACTCTCTGAGTACCAAACTAGGAATATTTGTTAGAAAAGATGGAATGGATTTTTGAAGTGTAGAAGAAGAGATTGGAGCAAAAATATTATACATAAGTCTTCAAGACGTGGGCAATCCTTTCTTTTAAATTTCATTCGCCCCTACCAATTTCTAAATCTGGGGGTACAACTTGGTTAGTGACAAATTTTCTACAGGATATAATGAAGATCCCTAAATAAGTGCTGTACTTCAACAACTCAAGTCTAAACAACAATTGCTTTTATAAAGTGGTAATTTATGAGTTTGTATATGTTGAAACAAATGTAGATAAATAAAATTAGAATTATAGAATGATGGAAAATTATGGACTATTTATAGGGAATGAGAAGATATCTCTTGAAGTAATATGACTCTTTTCATAAAAAAATATATACATTAATCAATGTATGTACATTGTAATAATTTATAAATTTATGTAAAAGTCATTTTTTTTCATATTTCATGAATCTTGTGACTTTTCATGAATCATCTCAAGAGTCATAATTTTTATAATTAGTTTATAAATTTTTATTTTAAAAATTTTTTCACAATAGTTGGGAGAAGGATTCTCTTAATCAAAGTTTGACAGGGAAATCTCAAATCTTCTGGCCAGGAAAAAAAAGAAAGAAAGAAAAGAAATCTCAAAACATGAGAGTGAAACTTAATCATGAAGGTAAGTGGGAGAGGAGAACAAAATGAGTGAAAGATTGATAACAAAGATTTGCGGGTGGGCAGTTAAACTCAATGGAATTTGATTATAATAGCTCCATGATTAGGGTTACGGCATTATATTACTAATGGTTTTAAGGCCTCGTTTGTGGGAGCCATAATGAAGCATTTTGCAGAAAGCATGAAAAAGACAAATGACATGATTTTAGATTATAAAATGCTGCTGACAAAAAAAAAAAAAAGGTTGTAAAAGTGAAATTTGCTGTGCTCAGTTTATTTTTGTCTGATGTGAAAGGAATCAAAATTGAAGACTTCAGGTACGAAAATGGATATCATACTTTACTTATTATCCTGAACAACATATAATTAATAAATTAATCTGGACAATTTAAATACATTAAAAATTAGATGTTATTTTTAAGTAACACATAATTGAAATAATCCACATGAATGAGATGGTTAAGATTTGTTTGAAATGATTTTTTTTCTTAAAAAAAAAAGAGAATACAGATTGAATTGAATTACAAGATTATATTTTATTACATTATGGAAGAAGAGGATATAAGGAACAGTGATTCCATTTGTGGGTGTGCAGTACTGATCATGGTGTGGATTATGCTTAGTTTGTTCACTATCCAAAATATTTGGGAAGAAGTCAGAAGACCCCCAAAATTTACTACCCCAGCCTCAAGTGAAAGCAAGGGATAGAGGTAGTCTCAGTTTGTGGTGTACCAGGGGGGCGTTGAGAGGGGTCCCCTTAATATAACATTTAATTTTACGCTTTAATTAATCCTTCTGTAGATAAACTAGGGACAGAAGTGCAAACATCATTCGTGGGCCCAAGATAATGGGCCGCACTATATATATAAGGGTTCAAAACCAAAACCAAAACCAAAACCGTCGCTGTTTCCACTAGAATGTGGACCGCGCCGGATATGACTAGGCCTTCAACACTGAAGTTCCATAAAATCCGACTGAAATAGACTTGTCCATTTTTTTCCCACTAGGATTAGGAACAGGAGTTAGATTTTCATGTCAACGACTTTGGCTATCAGCTGGGTCTCATTTAAGCTTCACGTTTTTTTGCTTTTTAAGAGATGTTACACAGGATCTGTCGGGGCATCTCAGACCAAAGCCCCCATAATCTTGTCCAAATAAGATTTTTTTTTGGGTAAACTTGTCCAAATACGTTTTAAACTATTTTATTTTATTTTTCGATAATACGTTTTTAAACTATTTTAATTTGGCATTGAGTGCTGTAAAAAAAAAAAATTGGAAGACCACGTTGTGCAATGAATGGGCTTTACTGTATTATAGATTTGGACCATGGGGCAACTTATAGGGAATGGGCCATATGCCTCATCAAATGGGCTAATGAGGGGTGGGTAGTATATAGATGGATAATAGGAGCTGCTCGGTAGTGTAGAAGAAGATTGTGGACTCTCTCGCTCCCGCTGAGTACATCGTCATTGCTGCTATCTCCTTTCATTGATTCCATATAATGTGATTGTAAGCTTATGATGTGACTGTTTCTAATACTGTGATCATAACAATTGGTGCTTTTGATTGACTGACAGAAGATATATTCTTAATTTTTAAGTTCTTTTTCCTTTTTTTTTTAACAATACATCCTTAATTTTTATGGTTATAAGCTTTGGTTCCTTATTGGGTGAAGGAGTATGAGAACAAATAAAAGAAAGAGTATGACTGTATGAGTCCGCACATTTGTATTCTAATAAGGAAGATAATATCATAATAATCATGATGCAGATCGAGAAACATTACATATATGCTTAACTAGAGAGGCCGTACGTATGTACGTACATGCACCTGCGAAAGGAAATTAGAAAGCTGTACAAATATCACATAATTAATGATAACTCAAGTAAAGCTAAAGCTGGGAATATTGGGTATTACATTTCCCGGTCACCACACCAGAGTACTATTGGGAGAAATGACACAAACCCGTAATACTAGAAGAACAAATATTATGCCCTGATTATATGGGTAATATGCGTCAGTATTATGAAAAAGCGGTAGCTGTAGATAATTATCTTTTCCAACTTCGACTCTTTGATAACGCATCTCTCAGACCGCCAGCAATCCATGTTTCTTTCGCAATATCCAATGACATGTTGTAAAAATCAGAGTCGTATTTCATCACTACCAGATTCTCTTCCTTTGTCTTCTCTTTCTCCATCATTAATTTTAGACTCTGCCCATTTGTTTGCTCAACTTTTTCCTTTCCGTCTTCCCTTTCTTGTGCTTCATTCTCCTCCAACGAACTTTTTGCCGGAGCAGACCTACAGCGCATGAGCAATAATGCATTCGGAGGAGGGACGGCGGACTCAGCAATTGATCCATCATCGCCAACATTGTCTTCGTCTTTCGTGTCTCCTCCGAGAAACCCGTTATTTTGATGCTCTTGCAACATCATAAACCACTTGGAAAACACAGCCCCTGAAGTTTCATCGTCGCTTTCTTCTATACCCACATGATTTTCCCGGTACCCTTCCTCCTCAGCCTCTTCTTCTTCTTCTCTGTCATCATCTTCTGTGGTGGTATCAGTATCGGGGAATGATCCAAAGCACCGGAAATCAAACCGTATGCTTCGTAAACAAGTCATGAATTGCATGATTTCCCTTTTAATACCAAGAGACTCAGCCCAATTGGATCGTTTCCTCTGTTTTTTACCCTTGTGAATTTTCTCTATTTCCTCCATCACGGATTGCCAGTTCCCGCAGGCAGTGGCCTTTTGGCTAACCTTGATCTGTCCGGCACAAGTAACTTTCGGAGATGTAGGTTCGGCAATGTCAGAGGCCGTTGACTTGGCTTTGTCCCAAAGCAGAGGGCTAGATTGAGCAGCAGCTCTGATGCTTGGTTTCCTTAGGTAGTGGTGGCGGCGTTTGTTGGATTCCGAAGTCTTACCAGGGCTGCAACTGGGTTTAGGCATAAGTTTCAAAGGAGCTCGAGAAGGGAAACATACTAACAGATCAGCAGAAGGACCTGCTTTGGTTTCTCTTCTCTTCATCATGCTTCCTGCTCTTCTGTTCCAAATTTCTTGTGAGTTTGTTGTCCGAGAATGTGGCTGGTGATACTGGGGTTTTGGAGTTCTGAAAGGAAAACAGATGCAGTGGAGTGAGTGCGTGTGACTTTAGCCTTTATTTAGGTGTTCCACTTCCACCATCTGTTTCTTCAATTTAATTCTTTGCTGCTCTGCCTTTCGGCTCTTTAATCTTTACTCTTTGCTTGCTTAATTTCTTTTTCTTAATAAATCTTATTCTTCGCTCTTTATGAGGTATCCAAATTTAAATTATATTACTTTTAATGTTTAAAAATTGATACTTTACTTTATATAATTAAAAAAATGCGTTAGATAGTTCTGTTTTGCAATAAAAAAGTTAATAACTTTACTTTAAAAAAAACCATCACTCTATTTTTATTATTTGTCTTAGCGATTGACAGAAACAGTTTAAATTAAAATGAGAAAAAGTTGAATGGAAAGCCAAACTCCCAGGAGAAGGGTTGCTTTGTGATCCAATCATGGCCTCACGTTGTGAACCCAATGATAGACGCTAGTGTTTGTTACGTTTCCGTGAGAGAATTTAAACGTATAGAAAGAGTGGCAGCCATGGGATTCGGCGAGCTAGCCAGCTCATTGGGTTGTGATTAATTTAGTCAAACTTAATTTAATTGATCACTGTTATAACTGCCAAGTGATCAAAGCATGGACTCTGGGAACAGGGAAGTTTCTCTTGCTGGGAATCAAATAAAACCACGCTAAGCCCACGATTTACTTACTACTTTCCAATTTAGCTGTTCATGATGAGTGATGACACACATAAACCGTCGGAACAGCAACGTGCGAATGAAGAAAAAGCTTTTCTCCAACTAAAAGCATCAGCGCCGCTGATCCTGCCGAGGTTTTAAGAGATAATGATGGATAAACTTGTTTTTCAGGAAGCTCCAGGATTGTCAGGTTAAGAAGAAGAATGAAGATTAGTTCAAGTGAATACGCTATGGTGATGGGTTGGGGGGTTATGACACTTTTAGAGAAATAAAATGGTCCCCTTTAGGCTCTAGCAATTATGCAAATAGCACGAGAGCAAAATATGATTTCTTTCTAAGCTTTTACAGGGGTGCCTCATAAAATACTCGCTCTTCACGTCTTTGTGATTATTATTCGTTATTGTCGTCATGATATGGGGGAGAGTCGTTTTTTCTTGTTTTCCGGAGTAGCCTTTTCTACACTCTCAACTACCTATATGCCTACATCTCTCTCGTGGCTAGGGGCCGGCTTGAGGGGCCAGAAGCAGCAAACTTGAAACTTGTGTGTAGCCCTTGCTTTTCTCTCTCTCTTTTCTTTTTAACTTCTTCACATTCTTCCATTGGCTTTGAGGCTTGTCTCGTACTCATCTCACGCTCAAAGAACTATCTATCTTTAGGTTCAATAATTAATGAGTCGACTTGGGGTGACACATCTTAATCCTTTATTTTTGAATCCTCAAATGAGTTATCAACAGCGAGTTAGCAGGGCTTGTCAATGTTGTGAAAGATGAAATCAAAATCCCTTTCCAGCAAGCACGGTTTCTGTTAATGTATTATTAATCCGAGGAAATACTATCAAGTATGAAGAACTTCAAAACGTCGACAGAGAAGATAACCATTAACTTGACTGGGAAAAAAATGGTGTCTTTGATGTTTTGCTGATCTGTGTAGTTCAAAAGAATCAACTATAGTCTGTCAAAACGAGTAGTTTTTCTGCATCATGCATTTGCATCTGCACCTACATGATAAAGGCGTTAAATGAAAGCAATCTTGAACGCGGATTCTAGCTACAGCATATAAAATAATAGCAATAATAGTGGCCGATGTATTAACTTGATCATTACGTACAAGTGGGCGCGGGCGAATTAGGTATGAAATGCAGCCATCCCCTGTATGACTTAATTGTTCATTTGCGGTGCTTAATTTATTGTTTTGGCGAAGAGGCTTAACTTCTTAAGAAATCGGAGAGAGAGGCACGGGAGGGCAAAGTTTGGGAATTGCAGTAATAATGTGTGTGTATAAATATATATGTAGTTTACTGAGTATTGTGATAGTGATAAACGACAAATCGTCCTCTACTTGTTGTTCGTTGCATATGCCCAAATGCTAACACAGATGATTGTTCATTAACATGGAATTTATTAAATCAAGTCTCTAAATATTTTCTCCGCACGCAAACATAACCTTCGAAAAGTTAGTTTTCACTTGGGTAAAAGCCAGAATAATTTTTTATGGGGGGAATCACATTGAGATCAATATGTATAATTAATTACAAAGGAAAACTTTTGACTAAAGAACAATATTAAAAATTGAAAGATTGAGTTACAAAATTGAAAAAAAAATAGTAAAAAATTTTACTTTGTAATTAATTTAAAATATTAGTCACAAAATGTAATTCCCCCTTTTATGCAAAGAATAAGAAAATGTTTTACTGCAAAGCTGTAACTGTATCTGGGGCTGAAAATGTGGCAAGATTGTTAGGACTTGACTCGTCCGACCCAGGAAGTTTCACTTAGTATTAATAGTATTGAGTTGGGCCAAAGCCACTTTAATGTTGCCTGAGGCCCATCGAACATTTTAAGAGACATCAACTCACTAGAAAAAAGAAACTTACTTTGGACCTCTCATGAGTTGCTTGATAGAGTAATGTTTAATTTAGGGGAAAAAATTACATTTGATCACTCACTTCACTCGATAATATTTCTTAGACCTACCTTTTAATTTGCTTTCTTGTGGTAGTATTTTTGGATTAATGTTACTGTACTGGAGCTCAAACCCCTCAACCAGCAGCTGGACAAAGGAGTCCTTTCGCCTTGTACTATAACAAGTAACAATTATACAAGTAAACCAACCTTGGTAAAACCAGTGAGTAAAACCTCTAAGACAATTTATAAGGATAGATTGCTACAAAACTGGTGGATCACATTCTTATCCTTTCCTAAAGCTTGGAGCAGGAGCAATTTTTAACTGAAGATACGAATCAAATTGACCTCTCGGAAGGAATGATATTTTGGAGGAATTTAGTATACTGTTAACATTGTATTTGACATCTCAAAAATTAGGCAAGCAAACACAGCCTTAGGATGTTAATGGTTGATACCATCTTAGAAAAATCTCAAACTAGTAGAAAATTATAAAAGTATCAAGTAAATGTATTTGAGCCAGGTATAAGGAAAAAACAGTCACGTTGAAAAAGTTATCCTCATGTAAATTTGACAATATTCGAATATGACTTGGGAGTATTTAATATCAAATAGTTTTATAGATCATATAAAAGTCATAGCCATAGATTCAAATTTTATGAGTGAAAAAAAATTACATTAAGAGAGGTATTCTCAATTGAACTTGATAATGTTCAAATATGGATTGATGTGTCTATTTTATACCTATAAAATACTCATATTTAATATTATTTTGCTAAAAAAAATTAAGTTTTGATATCAAATTTGCATGATTCTATTTAAATTGAGACATATTTGCATTTCAGGAAAATTTAAAGGATAAATGAGGATTTTAAAGTGAAAAAGAAGATAAGAAGGCACCAACAAAAAGTCATCCGGTCCCCATTTATTTTCCTCACTCGCGGCTGGGTGAGGAGGCGTGAACTGCTCAGAATTGCGAGTTGACCTAGCACTGGGTCAACCACAACATTGATCCACCCGGCGCCGGGTGGATCACGGAAGGAACGTAGCATTTAGTTCACCCGGCGCCGGATGGAGAAAAATAGCTGATACGGCGCCGGGTGAAGCATTTAAACGAATTTTAAATAGTGAGGGTCGTACGAAGGATAGAGATATCTATATATATAAGTTTTAAAAGAAAAAGAGGACGATCACTATTCTGAGCCCTAGAAGACTAATTCCAAATTCTCTGGAGTTAAAGAAGAGCATTCTGAAGGCAAATCTGAGAGGACTGATGGCGTAGTGAGGTTGAATCTTTCTATTCTTTCACTACTTTTCTTTCTTTAGATTTTATTCAGATGATTTGGGAGATTATTTTTATGTTGAATTTAAAAACCATGTTTATGCGTAGCTAATCTTCCCAGTTAGGGATAGGGATGTAGTCTAACTGGGATTGATTAGAGTTTACTTTGAATTTTGACTCTTGTTTATGATTGAATTTTTCCAATATACGTATGTTTGATTATATCTATCTCTTTTGTGCTTTATTGAGAATTTTGTGATTGGCCACGATAAAATTCATTCGGTGGGTAAACTTGATAGACTGAAAGGTGAAGAGTGAGTCTAAACCTAGAGAGATAGACATAAACAATAATTCTAGAGATAGAATTAGAGGTTTATGGTGACTTTAGTTATAACTTCAAGATTTAATTAGGGATTTTAGTTGTACGAGAGTGAATTAAAACCTGATTAAATACAAACTAATTGACTGAAAGGTAATTAGGATAAATTAGAAATAACTGTCACTATAATTATAAGAAGTCAAGTTAAGAGTAACTTTAGTTGTTCCAGGAAAATGAAACTCAATTCCCTAACGCTCTCAGTGATTGATTTAAACTCAAACTCTTGCTTGTATTGTTAATTTCTCTTAATTTAAAATTTGATTAACGTTTCACAAATTGTTTATTCTGACTGAAATTATTTAATTGAGTAAATCATAACCTCCCTTGGGTTCGACCTCTGGAATACTACGGATATATTTTTATTACTGCGATCGACCCTGTATACTTGCAGGATCCCGATCATAGATTAATTGACTATTTTGGATATTAGATAGCTATAAAAAAATCATAAATATATCATGTCATATTTTATTTTTTTATGCTACTCAAATCATATCATATTTTATTTCTGGCCAGCATATAATATTTTATTTGGTTTTATAAACCCTTACAAAATAGTAATATAAGTACGTACAATTTGCTAGAATAAGCTTGCTTTTGGCCCAATGAAGACATGGTCCATTTAGTCCATCATCCATGCATGTTAGGCCCATTATCTTTTGAGTCCATTATCTAGAATTCTCTCCACTGCAGTAGAAGTTGACAAATGAATAAAGTAGATAGTTGTATTATATATATGTTAATAGATGAGAGTTAGGAGATGCAGTAAATGTAGAACCTTTCCAAGACTCATATATATAAACATTTTCCATCTTGTATCAAGCAAGAAGAAGGGGAATAATAATATCTTTAATAGGAAATTTCATATCTTTCATCTAGTCCTCTCTTAACCACTATATAATAGGCCTATCGTTATTGCTTCCTGCTCAATTTATGCAAGGGACAAGAATGCTACATACCATTAAATCATAACGATATGAGAATGCAAATTAAATAATCATCGATCTTTCTCCAAAGATATAGATAATACTAAACCGTCCGTAATATGATATGTGATGCCTTTAAGTGTGATTGTTTCAGTGTGAGTGACAACATTTTTGGTTGTATGGATGATAAAGGTTTGAGGCTTTTGACAGCAACCTAACTATCAGGGATCACAACTAAATACAAAATGGAGAAAAAAAAGCTCAGGAATGAAAGACCAAAGCCTTATAACTAGAAAACGGACTCTTCCATTAGACTGACTTGAAGCTACCTCTAATTTAATTTATACCACTGACTCTATACTTATGGGTTCGATTGGGCAACACTATCAGTCTTATCAATGAATTAATTTGGGTCTAGCTTTCTTTTTATTATTAGCAACTTGGTTGTGTGGAAAGTCTAGGTCAATGTGTAAGTTCGGTATCAACTATCAACAGCTACATGTTTACAAGTACTTATTTGTCCCTTGTATAACGATTCGGTGTTCGTGGACAAGGGTATTTCCACTGTATATGTATGTTATTAACAACTTGGGGCCCAACATGCAATTATTCATAGCAGCACGTCGCCAATAATTGTATGTACAATTAATTTACTTGGCCGAAAGAAATATGTGTAAGATTTACACATTCTGATTTTCGAATTTAAAATTAAACGTATTGGTCAAGAAGCAATTTCTTTTCAAAATTTCACTTATATATATATATAGAGGGAGAGGATATGTATTCAGATATATATGCGGTGAAACAAGTGAGATACTAATTTAATCATTAATGATAGTGATGTGTTAATTAATTCTATGTTTAGAATTGCTGAGAGAGAATGCTCATGTAAGATGTTAGATGCATGATGACTTCATTTGGGTGCATCACTGATGCGTGTGTTTCACATGAAGCCACTATACATATTCTCACACTCAAACCATTCATCAAAAGGGCAAATAAAACATGTGAGGCGAAAACTATAAGCTCTTTAATTAGTACCTGTCCATTTTATCTTTATCTTTGCTTATGCTGCCTGGGTGGGCTTTAGTTTGTGCAGCACATTAAGACTCTGGAAAATATATAGTATCACACACAACTACAACCCCTCAGAGCTCAGACTTTTGAGAAGGGCATGATTCATCCTTTGAATAGAAACAAAAAACTTTTGTGTCAGTTTGTTTGTGTCTGTCACATCATCATCCAATATATATATATATAGTTGTGATAGGAAAAGCATTTTGTGTAGTACGTTAGCTGTATATATTGCCGTCAAAACGTGAAAATCATATGGATCAAGTGCTCAAACAGCACTTCACTTACCCAAGATGTTTGAAGCACGGGGGAAGACTAACCTGCACATGTTGGGACATGATAATGAAAACAAAAGCAAAATCCATCGAAATTGCGATACCCCACTCCTCCCCGAATTAAAAGAGGCCCTTAGCGTCTTCGTGTTACAATGATATATGAACACAAGAAGATACGCCTTAATTCGAAGAATCCAATCGCATGTGATTAATTGATCCGTATGCTGACTCAATTTTGGTCATTGTGATCAGTTTTTAAATCAGCAAGGTACTGCACTAGCAAAGATGGTTGTGGTCTTGCACCCAATTATCTTCTGTTCATCTAGCGCCACATATTTCCTCGTGTTTGCTTTATTATTATTATTTGTTTACTTTCCAGTTTCCTTACAAATGTCGACGCGAAAGTGAATCGACTCCACGTAGTTCACATATTACGCACGAATACACGTCCGGGCAAGTTAAATAATTGCACTTGCACTAAAGCTTCCTCGTTAATTTTCTGCTTTTACATTGATTTGAAGATATCCTTTTCTCCAGATTTCGCCTGTTTTTTCTTTAATAATATAAAGGTTTCATTCACTCTAATTTAAAACTTATTGTTTAAATGCAGGGAAAATGAAATCAACGATGAAATTGTAATTTAATGTCATAACTTCCTAATTGGTTGGTGCCGTTGATTCTAATTTCTAACATCACCATTATAATTAGTACTGCTACTACTACTATATGTACGTAGTACTAGTTTAGTTATATAGGCAATAACCTGACTTTTCTATTTCATTTAAATCTGGCATCTTCGTCGTATATGAGAATTCGGCTGACTCTAGCACTGACATTAATTTCGTTGAATTAAATAAAAAAATGCAATCAGAAATATAAAGGGGACATTTTTTTTAAGGGGAATATATCTGAAAGATTCCTTATACTTATGTAACCGCGTGAATCGTGAATACCTGGAAACTGCTCAAAACACGTTGGGAATAGAATAAGAATACTGCATTAATTAATTATATATATGATTTGTTAGTAGAGAGGTTGAGTCTTGTCATATGTTAGTACTGCTATCTAGATATTAAACCACATTCTATTGGAGATATATATATATATATATATATATCAGAACAAAGCCGATCATCGATCACGCCCTTTGAGGGAATATCGGTATTCAAAATCAAATTATAAAGCAGAGCATGCACGAAGGATTATTATTCACATGCAATTTGCTCCACTTGACTACCACCACTCATCCAAAATGCCTGAGTTCCTTCGCTGAGATGAGATACGTATAATTTTGACTTGGATTCTATTAAAGCATGTTCCCAAATCCTGCCTTTTTCGGTGGGGAGATAGGTGGGTCGGTATAATCTCTGCTTTTAAATATTCATTTTTTGGTACAATATTCCTTTCTTTAATTTGTGAATATGCAACTTGTGGCCTGTGGGATGGGATCGATGTCCTTCAAGATAACTTGGACTGGTAATAAACTACTGGACTATATATATGGATTTAAGGGTGTTTGAGGCTCGGTTTAGTTTGGTTTTGGGTAAAAACTAGATTCATCAGTTTAATATTTCTTGAGACTTTTTCAGTTTTGCTTTTAATTGGTTTGGTTTAGTTTCAACTTCGATTTGGTTAAATTTGAATCATGTTAAATTGATTTAAAAAAAAATATTATTTTCTTCAAAAATTAAATTAAATAAATTCCATATAAATACTTTACGAACACAAATTATATCTAAATATTTTACTAAATTACGAATATTTTATGTAAAATTTTTGTTATTTTTTACATTTTTATGTATTTATTGATAGATTTATATAATTAATTATAATAATACAATTATCTATATTCTTTTTTTTAAATTAATAAATATTTTGTAATCTTGTTTATGAGTTTTTTTTTATTTAGGAGACTTATATTAATGAGTTGTATAAGAAGAAAATGTATTAAATAAATATGGTATTTGGATTTTAAAAATAATAAATAATATAGTAGGTTTGATTCAGTTTTGTTTAGATTTTAAAGGCTTGAAATCAAATCAAATCAAACTAAGTCGGTTCTAAAATAACAAAAACTGAAATAAACCTTATTTCAGTTCAATTTTGATCGGTTTTTATCAGTTTGGTTCAATTTAATTAGTTTGAATCGGTTTTGAACACTTTTACATTGATTCACTACCTCCATGGTAGTTCTTCTAAGGCTAGCCCCTTTGTTCTTCTTTTGTTAAATATACGGAGAAGGGATGAGTTGGTATGTGCCTAATATTTTAAAAATAATTTTAACTAACTTTGTAATGTTCTTAACATTTGGTAGTAGCTACACAGTAATGCGATAATGAAGATGCAAAATATTGGTGCTATAAATAAGTTAAAACACATTTTCCAATTTATAAAATGCAATATGAGATTTACCAACACGGTTGTGGCATGATTAATTGATAGTTGGATCTCTTAAATATATTTTCATAGGTTCAATGCTAAGAAATACCCTTAATGCTAAAAAAAATATGCAATACAAGATTTACCAAATTAATGGAATAGAAATTAAAGACGAAGATTTATCCAAGTTGGACTTATATTCAGTCTCTTCGTGAAAATGGATTTTTCACTTAACAAGCTTGTTTTGCATTCACTCATTAGTGAAAATAACCCAGAAACTAAACTCAAACTTAGCAAGTTAAGTAAGAGAGAAGAGTATGATCGCTTCAAGATCATATAGGCTTCGTGTCAGTTACAGTTCGAAAACGGTATATCTTATACATTTCGAACAGTACATGGCCTTATGCTTTTCTACTCACTTTCTAATGCTAATTTGATTTTCTTTATGATTCAACAGAGTTTTCAACCAGTAATTGTTGCTATTCTCTTATTCTTTTTTCCTGGTTTTAAAGTTAGTCTTATACGAAGGCCAGCAGGTCCCACTGAAATTTAGAATTGGTGGTGATTAAATCATGTAACACCTCCATCGGAGGCTCATTTGTAATTTCTCATTTGATGGAGTAGTTTATATAGGAACACAATTATAATGTGACTAAAGTGAATAGAAAACAAGCCTATTGGATTGAGCAACTATAAAATTGTAAATTAAACAATGAAGTATGGCGTTATACGATGCAATACGTTTGTGAAGGTAGTACAGTAGAACAATCAATTATAGTTGGGACCATTTGAATGAGTGGGCCGGGCACTAATAAAAAACAAGCAACAGAATGTAGCTTTAGAAGATATTGACAAAGATTCAGATGAGGGGGAATCTTAATTTGGTTTAATTATGTTAGCATAAATTCATGGGATAGGTCAGATTTAGACAATAATGGTGTTGTTAGACTGTTCCGGCTGCTTTAGTTCGGTAAGTACATTTATTCAACTGAACTCCATAATATTAAAAAGAAAAAAAAAAAAGCAACGAAAAAGGTGGATATATGATATGGAGTAGCGAGGGTAGTGGGATTGAATGAGTAAGGCATAAATATGGAGAAGCATGTAAGAGCAGTATTGAGTATCGAATCTTCAAAAACACCATGATTGATACCACTGATTGAAGTGTTAAATCTGGGGTGGGTGCCATAAACGTCTTTGGGCGCCTCATGGAAGATACACAAAAAGTGAGCTTAATCACCTTTTCAAACTGAGTATGATTTGCTGTTAATAAATTCTATTTGAGATAACAAAAAAAAGGAGGTTTCCAAGTTTGACAGTGAAAATTACAATGAGCAGTTTTGAAAAAAGAATGAGAGAAAGGACAAGTGGCCAATAGTCTTATAATTTAGTAACATGAAACTCATCCCTTTTTATAAAAGGTCACGGGCACCAACTACTTCGAACGTTTAACTTATCCCTGTGTAATTTAGAAGGAAGGAGGGGGGGGGGGGGTTAGTAAATAGTGTGAGAAAAGGAAGAAGAGAAATGGAGAATTAGAAAGTGAGAGGAGTGGTACTGGTAAGGTGGTGGTGGTGGTGGCCCTGGTGGGGGGGTAAGTGGGGGGTGGTGGGCATCAGGAAGTGGGCTTTCCACTAGAGGGATCCATGAATCATTGCCAATGCCAAAGGCAATTTGGGGGGTCACATCATGCAAAAGCTGCAAAGATGTGGGCCCCACCTAATGCAGCGACTGGTTTTTCATTTCTTTCCGTCCTGGTGGGCCCCTGTATTTCACTACTCCTATGATCTCCTCTCCTCTCTTCTCTTCTCATTGCGGGCTGACAGTTTTTTCGGTTAGTTTGTATGCTTCCAGATTGTACTTTCCTTTTTCGGATAAATCTTGTTGGATCCTGGATTCCCTCCATTTTCATTATTTCCGCTTTCGTAAACCAATTCAAGCCTACCTTGCTCATCCCACTAACTAATTCCTCCTACTCTGTTACTCCATCAATTATGCATATTCCTTCACCTGAGTGATATAATAACAACTTACTTTTATTCAAATTATCATCCAGTCATTCAGATTATTCTTACTCTTGCAAATCTCCTGATCGATATCAAAAGATATATATTAAAAGATACCAGTGCAGGAAATCAAAATATATAATTTTGAGTTGTCATGAATCATTATTTTCATAGAGTAATTGTCTAATTACTATTGTGAAAATCACGGCCAATACTTTTTCAGATACAACAAATTAAACTTCTTGCAATATATACTTAATTCTTTTATAGACCTAAAAAGAAAATTTATAGGCCGTAAGGACACCTTCAAAGTCTGTTTTGCTTTGTTTAGATTCATACGAAATTACACCTTGAATGTTGTAATCAACGTATAAGTTCTGTCAATAGATATATCTTTTCATAAGTTCAAATCAATGATTATCTTAAACTAAAAAGTCTTCTTATTATTGTTTATTGAATCTCACCAATTGCAAACTGTTGTAACAACAGGTGATTTTCGTTTTAAAAGTTAAAGAATATATGTGAGCTAAAAAAAAAAGCACCGAATATATATATGGGAAGCATATTCGATTCTCTGTATTTTTTTTTTGGACCTACGGAGGTTCACGCACCATGCCACAGTACGCAGCACCTTTCCGGCTTCGGATAATTTTTGTTTTTGGCGCCTGGAAGCTAAACAAAGAGCACGCAAACACCCCCGAAAAAAATAAAAAATAAAACTATTATTCGAAAATTATTTTCAATAATGCTAAAGTTCAATTTGGAAATTAACGAATAAACCTTGGTTTCTGTAAATGTGATCGACCACACAATTCCCTTTTTTTAAAAAAAAAAAACACACACACACACACACACAACTCCTGCTTTTCTACCTTATAAACAGTTCTGATGGCTTTCAAAATTCAACCTTTCGAAATAAAATCATGATATTCTTTGCTCATACTTCACCTAAGGAATCGACAAATAATAAATAACAAATTGTAAGGCATTCCAATGCGAGTTTGAGTGTAGTTTCAACAGAATTTCTTTTTAAGCCGACGTCATCTCCTACGCCATGCATATAGTTCAGACCAACAGATGAATTTAAATTATTAAAATGAAAATTAATAATGATACTGTATTCCAAAACGACATAATAATCTAAGGATTGCATGCGGCAAAGACATATATATAATATGCAAGAAGAGGAATTATGTGTTGTTTCACGAGGTATTGAGTATAATAAATATTATGAAATTGCAAACCGTTTTATAAATTAATATATAAATAAAATTTATAATAAATTACACTATTTATAAATAATAAATAATTTGCTTTTCAAATTCCATGCGATGCATAAAGAGAGAGAGAGAGATTCGTGGGAGAGTAAAAATGAGATTACCCAAGATTTCAAGTGAATCCACTCATTATAAGTAAAGAACCAGCATTTTGTAAAGTGTAAGTTGCCTTGTTTGCATCGCAATGGAATAAGGTAGTGGCCCAGTTGGTTCCATGGCCCTTTCACTGGTCCCTCACCGCACGCACTCTCTCCTCCAGTTTGAAAGTCTCACTGTTTCAATGTTGTGAATTTTATTCAATTTATCTTATATCTATTTCTTATTATGTCTATATATATAATTTTTAATCATTTATTTTTAAATTTTTATACATATTTTTTAATATTGTTTTCTAATGTATATCAAATTTAATTATAAAATATTAAGAAATTTAAAAATAATTGGACTCCCAGTTAAATATTGTCAAATCATTAAAATCGTGAATACTTTTTTATCTTGTTTTAATACTTAGTTTCTTTCTTACTTGTAAAATATTGTTACTTTCTCAACAACACCATCTCCCTATTTTTATTATTATTATTTTCTTTGGCATGAGAACATTATGAGGAAAGGAGGAGGAAGACAGCAGAGAAGACGGGGAACAGCTGGAAAATTTCCACGTAAGGAACCAGTCATCCGCATGGAAAAGTAAACGAGTTTGCTTAAATTCCTTTGTCGATTATTTATTTTATTTTCCCATTTGCTTTTCAATTCCGTTGGAAACAACATGGAAACTTTATTCTTCAAAGCAATACATAGTAGAAAGTTAGCTTAGTCAGACTATTTTACTTTATTATGATTCGTCAATAACAGCGACAATGATTTGATTCCAAGTAGTCTTCTTCAAATTCCACCGTCATTGCATTTTCATAAGCGGTTATGGCACTTCCGTCAACTTCATTTTCTTATTTTTGATTTGCTAGCCTCTATCACTTCTATAATCTAATTCCTTCATTAATCAATATTTCTTGAAATTAACTACGAGTATAATCGAAATCCGCTTTCTCTCTTACTTTCTCTGGATCTGTACCCTTACTTTAGTTTGACTAACCCATTTTGACAATCCTATATTAACATAACTAATTAATATAGATTGTAAAATTAAAATCCCAATATACTGTTAATACTTATTATTATATTTTAGTCACCTTTTAATTTTTTTTTTCATTTGCTGCATGCTGACGCCTGACTGTATTTTTTTTTTTGGAAATTGTCCTTTTTACCCTCTGTGCATCTAGTTTTATAAGAAAATGATAATAACCTTTCAATAATTAAAAAATATATATATATATATATATAGTTTGAATCCAATTCAACCTTTATTCACAAAGCTGTTGCCTGTTGGAAGCATCTCCAATGCCTCCAATTTTGACTGTACATTGGATACAGCAGAGAGAATGAGAAAGGGCACTAGGAAAGGGAAAAAATGTACTAGCACTAAAGAATAATTAATGCACATCTTCATGATTTCGGTAGACAATATGAATAATATTGCTTTTATGAAATTGCAAGGGAGGAGGGGAAAAATAGGGATGGTTTATAGAGAATCCCAGTTAAAAATAATAATTAGCTATGTACGTACGTGATTAATTAATCAAATAAAAATTGACCTTGAGCAAATGAACACAAGAAAAAAATTAAGGCTCATGATCTTGCTTTGCATGATAATTAAGTAGCTAGGCGGGAAAGAACAGTTAGACGTACGTGGAAGTCTCATAAAGAAATATAAATAATTTTTTATTTTAAGAAAAAAATGGTCGGTTGAATAGGTGATTCCAAAGATACCATATGCTTTTGACAAAGAGAGGCAGGGTTAGGTAAGTTTGGTGCATTAACAAGGTTACCCTATTATTGGTCTAAAAACAGTTCTCTTTTTGAACCCTCCTAGACAGTATCGTATGCATTTGGCAACAAAAGGTTCTATGTTTTTCAAATCAAAGGAAGTTTCTCAGCGTTTACCCATGCACTCCCCCCAACGCCGACACATTAATTTCAATGCCCTTTTCTTCTCAACTTTTCTAGACGCTGCTATTCCCATTCCAATATTTCTATCTCACCAAATCAGAATCAGAAAATTTAGTCTACGCAACAATTCTACCTCTCGTCTCCATTTACTACACGAAATTTATAATCAAAATTTAAGACAAAACTAGGAAAAATTCCATCAAAACGTGATCTTGCAGTGTATATATTGATTTTTTTCCTTAGTAGTGGTTCTTCACAAGCATCACTTCGGCTTCGTATGCCAATGTTAATTATAATTAAGTTACTCTCATTTCTAGTATATATTGAATTTAATATTTGACTGAAAAAATGAAATATATGGATACGTGTTGTGAAGATAATAAATTTTACAATATACTTGATTAGCTAGATTTGATGTTGGCAAATGGAAATTAAGATCATATATTTCAAGTTAGCTAATTAATATATAATATCATCAACAATTCAACATTCAAAATGCTACATGAAAAGAAAGGACGAAGAGGAAAGAAATGGAAGCCGCTGGTTTTGAAGGCAGCAATAATTGTATCGTACAAGTATAGTTGGAAGTTGGAACAGCGTGTTCCCCTTAAATTATACACACAAAGGGCTGTGTGTTAGGGGTTTCATTTATGTTTAGTCGACACACATGATGTAATCAAACCTCTATTTTCCATTCCCAAAATCCAAGTCTACGTAACAAATTAAAAAGTACTCCTACTCATAAGAAAAATGTTGAAAATAGCAATGTATAATTTCCCCAAAAATGTAGCTAGCTGACAAGTTTCCACGTATGTTCGAAGTTTAACACCTTCGTAGCAATGCTAGGGTCGATGTTCAATTTGGCTGAAAAAGGAAGCCCTAAATAATGCCAATGCCAAACACAAGAAAACATATGGGGTGCTTCAATGTATTTTTTTGACAAATGGTGTGCTCAATAATAAATAATTGATTTTTTTATAACGTTGTTCCTCCCTCAATCGTGCAAATAACAGCTTATGTTAAAATCAGGTGACAATCCAACTTTTTATTATCTGGGGAAGAAAAATACTACTGCTATATATGCTGTGTAATACTAGTACGTATATACACACATACAATACAATAAAAATAAATTACCAACCCATGAGTTATATACGCACGTTATGATTAGCAAGACTTTTTAAGGAAAACATCTATATTTGGCACTCCTGATTCGGAAACACCACCCCCCCTCCCCCTCCCAAATGAAGCTAAAGACAACGAAAATAATTAGACTTGTGGGTGGTTTAATAGAGTGGTCCTCCCTCTTTCCTTAGGGTGATGCACAGAGACACTGCCAGTGCTTCTTCGCTAGGTCTCTTGTATTTTCACTTTATATATGGTATAAACAACAAAAACGCTCCGTTTCAACGTAATTAAACTTTTAATTCCCTGGAAAAAATTAAACTAACATGTTCCTCGAGTTACTCCAAGATTCCTCTCCCTTTTCTCATTCCTGAAATTCTGGTTGGTAAAATAATTGAAACAATGAGTGCTGAATTCCCAATTGAAGCGTATACTTAATGCTGAGGATAAAATATGACAGTTTAAAACTTGGTGGGATACTCATTGAAAAAAAAAAAGAAAAAGAAAAACTTGGTGGGGGTAAAGATTAAAAAATAAATAAATTGTACAATGATATAGCAAAGGTTCCATGTAATTGACAATTCTATGAGTATAGGGCAAAAGAGAGGGGTCCCTCCATTAATTTTCCTATTTAGTATGGTTGCTGAAAAGTACAAGTGCCAGGGAAAAGAAGGGGTTGTGTCGTCGGTTTGTGCCGTGAAACCTAAGTTTATAAATTGACCACACACCCCCGGCTTGTTCGTGACTTGAGCCAACGAGTGGAGGCGACTCTTAAGTTTTTTTTTCTATAAAGCCCCCTCCTTCACCACACCTCTCATTCATAAACCATACTGCCTGCCCATCTCTGTTCCACTCTGTTTTTCTTCTTCTCCGGCACCTTCTATTATTATTTACTCTCTAATGCTTCTCCATAGTTTCTTTCAAATTTCGTTGGCTATTGCATTTCTTTAGCTACCAGTTGTTCAACGCTACGTGCTCTGAGATATATACAGTTTGTCTTGTGAGGATGACGAACCAGAATCTAGTGGTTCCTGATGTGAAATCACGCATTAACACTATTATTGAGGTGGCCGTGTCCATTTCCAACTCAACCATGCTGCCCAGCGCGGCAGTGCCGGAATCACTGGTCGTGCTTGGTGGGATCTTCGGGAAAAAAATAATGAAGAGGCTTGACGATGGAGGAGGCAAAGGTGGAGCTAAAGTTAATGCCTGGATTGATTCAATGAGAGCTTCCTCTCCAACACGAGTCAAATCCACCTTTCCTACTTCTCAAAACCAAAACTTGAGTTCTTGGGCAGTAAGCATCTTTTGCTTTATTACAGTTTTTATCTAAGTTTTCTTTTATTGCAAAACTCTCAATTAATAGGGGTACTGACTTGACTCTTTTTTGTTTCCAAACTCTTTGTATGTGCAGCTTCATCATCCTTCAGCACTCGACATGTTTCATCAGATCATCAACAAATCAAAAGATAAGCAGATAGTCATCTTCCTTGACTATGATGGAACTCTCTCCCCCATTGTTGCAGACCCTGATAAAGCATTCATGACTAAAAAGGTTTTCCTTTTATTTTGATTCTTTCCAACTCTGCTGAATTTATATTGATATACGCTTGATAGAACTTGCTTGTAATAATAGTTGCTATGGTTTTTCTTGAATCAGATGAGAGCAACAGTGAAAGAAATAGCTGGACATTTTCCCACAGCCATCGTCAGTGGGAGATGTAGAGACAAGGTGCATTTCATAAAAAAGAAAAAAAAGTGAAAAATGTTAAAGTGATGATTTATTATGATAAAACTGGCTATGTGATAATTAATAATTTTTGTTCCTAATTTTCTTTCAGGTTTACAACTTTGTGAAATTAGCAGAGCTGTACTATGCAGGAAGTCATGGTATGGACATCAAGGGACCAACAAAAAGCCATGGACCTAACAAAGTGAGATAGTCTACCCAACTTAAGGAGATAAATATCACATATATTTCTGTACAATTTGGGCTTAGTTTTTAAATTTGTGCTGTTGTTTCAGGGTAATGAAGAAGCAGTTCCCTTCCAACCTGCGAGCCAATTCCTGCCCATGATCAATGAGGTTGGTTTCATTTTTTGAATCTCCAAAGATTCATGCATTCCAGTCAAATTGGCAACCATTAATGTCATTGTCATTTGTTTTCCAGGTTTACAAGATCCTGTTGGAAAAAACAAAATCTGTGGCAGGGGCTAAGGTTGAGAATAACAAGTTTTGCTTGTCCGTGCACTTTCGTTGCGTTGACGAAAAGGTACCAATCAATAAAATATTGAATTGCTAAATGACACACACAAAAAAAAAATAGGCACTGACTTTGTAAACTGTTTTTCTCAGAGCTGGGTTGCACTGGCGGAACAAGTTAGACTAGTGCTGAATCAGTACCCAAAACTTAGACTGACGGAAGGGAGAAAAGTGTTGGAGATCCGACCAACCATCAAATGGGACAAGGGCAAAGCTCTTGAATTTTTGTTACAGTCGCTGGGTGAGTTCTCAATTTTCATAGGCAATATTAGAGTTAGCCTGCCTCCTTTCACAGCTAAATATATTAATCATTATTCGTTATATAATTTCCAGGATTCGCCGATTCAAACGATGTCTTTCCCATCTATATCGGTGATGACCGAACTGACGAGGATGCTTTTAAGGTAACACATATGCTGTACAAGCTACAGTTCTATCTAGAACACATACATAATGCTGTCGTATATACATACTTTTTTTCTTACTGCTCTGGATTGAATAATCAGGTGTTACGTAGTAGAGGTCAAGGGATGGGAATTCTTGTATCTAAAGTTCCAAAAGAAACAGAAGCTTCCTACACTTTACAAGACCCATCAGAGGCAAGTCTGATTAATTATATATATTTACTCAAAAATGTTTTGAGGCTGCAATGTTACATGCATGTCCCCAAATTTTAGCAGTTAATTAATAAACATATATGTTATTGTTTTACTTTTGTGGTTACAGGTTGAGCAGTTTTTGCGGCGTTTGGTGGAGTGGAAAAATAAGAGTGATACTGATGTCCCCAGAACAAGAGTAGATTGTAGTAGATTGTAAATGATGAGTTAGTTATAGTGAATTTAGTTGCGACCACCCCAAAATTGAATTTTGGTCAAAGGGGTGGGATCGATTTGATTGAATCTCATAATTTTTCGGTGAGAATATAGTATTGTTCCCGTAATTTTAAGGAACAAAATTCAAGTAGATTTTCTTAAATTTACTTCATAATTTGCGCGTATCTAGCTAGCTACATGCTAGCATGCACATGTGGATAGGGAATCGCACATGTTTTTTCATCTGCTCTATTGTTGTAAGTTCCTGTCAACCTTCTTCCTAAGAAATATGAATTTAATATCCTATTGCTATATATATCGTATTCGTACGTAGTGTCCACTGTGTAAACTCAAAAATAGTAGTTAGAAGCTGCAACTTTATAAACTTGTCTACTTCAGAAAATACTAACAAACTGTAATGCGTACGATATTAACTATATATATATGCCATTGAACACACAATTAAAGGAAAGATGAGAGAATTCTCCCTAGAAAATAAGTTTAAATAATATTAACTATCCTCTTTCTGATGTCTTCATTATTTTCACGCATTCGAAAACAAAAATAAATTGAAACAAATATAATCAAAATATATCGTTGATGCCATGGTACTTATTTATATATATTTATGCGATATGAACTCAATGGAGAGAATAGTTAATTGATATGCATATCAACATGCATGGTGAACCATTTATGTATGTTTAATAATCATGTCGTTAGTGTAGCACCTCGATGTTTTTTGTTCTGCTATATACTAGTTGTAAATTTTGAACCTCGATTTTGGAGAATAGAGTTCGTAGATATGGATATTACTGACCAGTTACATTAAACTCAAAACTTCATGGATAGCAGTGTTCTCGAGTTGCTCTATTAAGTATAGTAAAGAAAACCAGCTAATTCAGTTGGTCATCCAATCAAGGGAAAGGCAGAGTGACAAGGGAAATTAAAAATGAAGATGCGAAAACCATGTGGATTCTTGAAGCTGGTGCCTCATATCCTATTTTCATATCAGGACCATACTAATTAATCTTAGGAAAATACACCTCTATATATGGACAGTTGTCCATACATATAATATCCCATATGTCATCACCCAAAATTGCATGCGTGTTCACATAGCATTGATGCACTCATTCTTTTATTTTTTTTTCGTGGGTAAAGATGCACTGATTGATTGATTCATTTTATTGAAGAAAGGTCGAAAGATTATGGATGAACATGCTTTTTTTAATAACTTAAACATATTGTAACGAAAGTGAAAGACATATGACAACTAATAACCAATCCATTTGCCATGCAAAGTCCTGCAAATTCTTCTCTCTTTGCCCTTAATTAAATCAAATCTGAAAACGAATCTTGTAATATAAAACCTTCGTATGGCTGGGTACGATGGTAATGACTTGTGAAAAGAAGAGAACGTACTGATTCACATGAAAATCTTTATCATTATGACTCATGTGATACATAGCGCAAATCCAAAACGTGCCAAATAAGTCTACATTTTGCATTAAATGGTAAAGCATTATAAATCCCGTTTTTCTCAATGACCATGAAATAATAGTTCAAGGCTAACATTTTTCCGAATTGAAGTGAAATTCATATATATATATATATATAGAGAGAGAGAGAGAGAGAGAGAGAAGTATTATCAAAGCTGGAAACCGTGATGGTACCTTTCAGAATAGACCTTATGTTACTGTTTTTTTATATGACTCCACTTTTTCCTTGCACAAATTAAGGGTAATAATAAAATACCTAATAACTAGGGTAAATTTGGTGAAAAAAAAACTAGGATAATCCTCTAGGAATATCAAAGAAATATCCCTGATTAATTAAGTCCTTTCCATTCCCATCAATGAGTTATAATATCCCTAATTAAGAATTCCATCGTTATGGTGAAGGTACAGTGAAGTATGTTAGTCACGTAATTACTAAGATAATTGAATTGATTAAGACAAATAAGGAAGAAATAATCTCAGAAGATAAACTAGTTGGTAGTGTACCTCCTAACTTGTACACAGGGCAAGAAAACATCACCCTACTGTCAGACAAGAGTTGGAAAGAGACGTGGCCACAAGTGATTAATAAATTTAATGACTAAGTTTTAACTAATTAACATATAACATAAGATGTGAGAGGGAAAAAGGGGATCTCAGGGTGCCAAGAACTCCAAATCTGAATCATATTTTTAATTATTAAGACTGAGAATTTAAGACAGTTGCCAAAGCTAAAGCAAATCTGGGTTAATAAACTATGAAGCACTCACCGTGGCAGAAGATTCATCCTAACATGCCTTACAATTAAATAACATGGAAAAGCCCCACCTATGTTTAGGATGTGACACCTAAACAGACTAGTCTTTTATTGCTCACAAGGAGATTTTGTTCTTAATTATTGGGCACCCAGATTTGACACGAATCAAATATCAGAGTGGTATCTAAAAATTCAGATTTTTTTTTATGCAATGGAGGAAATGGATTATATTTTCAAAGGATTAGGTGTGTGAAAGGGAAACCCACTACTTTTTGTGAATCTCAACCGTGGTTGAGGAGGAGTTGGAATCCACTCAAAGTGCTTGACTTGATGAAGACATGGGGGATTCATAATGGGGACATCCAGCATGCTTCCAAGACATGGAAAAACAACCCATACTCATTTTGTTTCCATACGTGTAAAGCTAATTGCCACTAGATTCAGTTTCAATCGCTGGTGGCTTCAATTCAAATAAGAAGAGTCCCAGTTCCTCCTATTATTGGTTAAAGAAACATACACTTGCTGCCAAGGACACCCCCCATGAGTTTCCCTCTCATTATTAATGCTAAAGTCGAGCAGCTTTCACTCGCATCAATTTCTGTGAAAATGAGGCTGGCTAGCTCCTCATTGCCAGTATCGAAGCCATTTTAGATATGACCTTTTAGTTGTATCATTTATGCCCCCGAGAGACCGCACCTGAGATTTAAAAAATTAAATGATAGTTGAGAGACTCAGCATATATATATATGTATATATGTATGTATGTATGTATGAATTAAGATGACAGACCAAACCCATATTGTGGGATATTTTTAAAAGCCTTTGTCCGTGACACACTCTTCTGTCCACAACAACTGGCCAGTAGTACTGCTGTTGTATACTATATATTATATATACCTTAAAAGCTGTGGCTGCTTTAACCAAATTAGCTAGCAACCACGAATATGTATGTATATGGCAGTCTATTTAATGTATAAAATGGCATGGAGATACTCAATAATGGATCTCCATATACAGAGAGAGAGAGACGTGTGGTTGGTCCCCGCATAGAGGGTCGAGCATTCGTGTTCTGGCTGTCATATGCAAAACATCGTTAATGGTGAGTTGTATGCATGGTTAGCTTAGAATAATTTGGATTTTAAGTGGTCCTTAATCATATTCATGACCATCTGCCGCTGTTGGAGGGAGCAAAACAATGGCTTGTTCGAGTTTACTTGAAAGGGTAAACGCTGATCACTGCGATCTCTCTAACCTACCTACCTAGCTAGCCCTTCAACAACAAGTCTTGGTGAGATGGATCTGTAAAGCTAATACAATAGTATAGTATGGGACATATAATGGAGCAATCATATCATAGCCCTTAGGCTATGCCATCCAGCAGCTTCTGTCACCTGTTGAAATGGGACATATATTGCCATAACCAGTAAGCAGTACCCTTTACTGACTGCACACTGCCAAACAAAAATGCTTCTATGGGCTGGCACCGAACCTTTACCTAACTCCTTCAACTTTCAACTTTTCTGCTTGGATTCTCCTGCACCATGAACCCTATTAAGGCACACTACTGCATCTTACTTTTATTTCAAAATATTTTTTCTCTTTAAACTTAATTTACTTATTAAACCATCCGATCCTGTATAATCACATTGAATTCTCATATATTTAATCCACTGTTTGCGTATATATCTTCTTGTTTCCGCTTAAGACATGGAGGATCGATCTAAACTATCAAATGGGCATTCAAAAAGAATTAAAACCTTTATATATGTGTGGTTGTGTGTGTGTGCGAACATGAGAGTCTTAATTTTTAAGAAAAATAGATAAAGAGCGTGTGAGATAATGGTAAACTTCCCAATTTTGTGAAGTCTTCACTTTTTTGTTGTCTTTTTTGAAAGGGACATTTGAAAAAGAAAAAAAAACCGTGTGTGTTTATATATTTATATATATATATAGAGAGAGAGAGAGAAACCAATGAGGGCTCAAAAAATTACATTGGGATATAAGCTAGAGTCATGTCCTTTGATTTGGTGGAGGAAAGAGAACTACACTTTGCTGTTTTATACCTAAACTAGTATTTGTACACCCAGGACCCAGCTGGCAGCGTTAAAGTGAAATTGTTATTTTATGCGCTTTTGGATTAACAAATTATAAGTGCCCTCACATCCTCAATGTTTCTCTGCAGTTTATAATCTATCAAATTGAGTATCTCCTCATAACAAACCGAGTCACAGGATTTTCTATTTAATTAATTAATACTAAACTTAAATTAACACACAAACTAAAGCAAATATAGGATATTACATGTTCCAGTAAAGGAAGTCGCTGTTTGGAATGTTGGAAGTTGGGCATTTGACATTCCTCAGATTCAGGTTTTTTTAATCTAGCAAAAAAAAAAAAAAAGGTTGATGCGTTATGTGCTCCAACGAAATAGTTTTGAACCCTGTCATGATTCATAAGGAAACCACAAAGCCAATGTCTCCGGATATCCTGTCACTGTCAGCATTTTCGTTTTTATTTATTTATTTTTTCCAATTTGCTGAATGCGGACAGTAATTTTTTGTTTTTGAGAATTGTTGATTTTTACCGCCTGTGCATTTAGATTTATTAGAAAAAAATGATAAAAAACCTTTCAAACCCAGGAAAAAAAAATAACAAACTATGATTTGAATCCGATTTAACCTTTGTTGATCCACATGGCTAGTTAGCTTGGAAGCCTCCAATTTTGACTGCAGATTGGCCACAGTAGAAAGAATGGGAAAGGGCAATAGGAAAGAAAACAAAATAGAACAGAAGAATAATGTACATCTTTATAATTTCGGTTGCCCATATATAGTAATTATAGTATTGCTCTTATGAAAATGCAAAGAAGGCTAGAAAACTAGGGATTATTGTAGAGAATCCCATATGAAAATAATTTCGCACATGATTAATTAAAAATTGACCTTATGCAGCAAATACAGGAAAAAAATTGGGGCTCGGATTGTCCATTGTAAGGCAGAAGAAACCTAAACAAATATACAAAAGAGAAAAGGTATGGGTTGAGGAGGCTAATTAAGAGAGGCATGGTTAATTTAATTAGCTAGTCTGTCTATGTGAGGTCCAGATGGGAGGCATTAAACGAAGTTACCCGATCAGTTATTGGTCTGAAAACTGTCTTTTTGAAGGCAATAGTACTCTCTTGCATTCGGCAAGGATGGTACTCTGTTTTTCAAATCCAGCAACACTCTCTCGGGGCATCAACTTAAGGAAAGAGGGAGGACCACTCGATTAAAACCCCCCTCAAGTAATTGGAGAATTGTAGAAAAATAATATGAACTGAATCTCATGTTCAATGACTGATTAGGAGCAGCCTATCATAAAACAATATCCCTTATGCTCCACGAGCTCAGAAATGGGTGATGGAGATTAAATTTTTCAAGAAGTAAACTAATTGGTATTACTTGATTAAAAAAATTTTGAAATTTCTGAGAAATTAAACTTAACTTGGTCAGAAAGTTTTACTTCCTAAGTATTTTATGATGTTTTTTTAAAAAAATATTTAATTTTTTAATTAATCTTTTTAATGAAAAATATTTATGTTTTTAAAATTAAAATATCATGTATTTATTTAAAATTATTTAAATTTCTCAAAAAATATAAAATAAAACAAATAATTATATATGAACTTTCCAAGAAACTATTTCTCAAATATCATATCAAGAAAATCATAACATTTCTTTTAAAAAGCTACTATTTATAAGGGTAGTGCTGTATGAATAGTACTTTTCTATTTTTTAAACTATTCCAAATAAAGAGTTTTAAAATCTTCAAAATTTTTTTCATGCTCTTCTTAACTTTCGCTCTCCATTATCTCTATTTTTTTTATTCTAGATTTTTTATACAATTGTAATTTCTTTCATGGTTCAATTGAGCACTTATTATTATTTTTAAAATTATCTTTTTACTTTACTCTTATTTTATATTTTAATTTTAAATAAATATTTTTAAATTATTTTTATTCAAATTTCCTTATCATCTATTTTTATTTTAAATTAATTTTTTTAAAATTAATATTTTATAGGTTTTTCTTATTAATTTTTTTTATTTAATCTCCATCCATTTTTTCTTTCTTCAAAATAATTTTTTAAATCTTTATTGGTTAGTTTCAAAATGTTTGATTATTTTTTATATATTTTTGTGAATTTAATTTTATATGTATATTCAATAATATTGTATTTATGTAAATTTTAATATATTTGGTGAAACGCAAGAGAAAAGACAATCTAGTTTCTATAATTTTCTATTGCGTCTGCATGCGTACCCATGCCATACTATAACCCTTCTTTTTCTTGGTTTTGCTAACTCTGTGTGTGTGTTTTTTTTGTATTCTTTCATTGCTTCAATGAAGATTGGTTCAACAATTTCTATTACTTTTTTAAAATTAAAGACATACATATATGCCTTACATGGTCTCTCCGTTAGTGGTTCATTGATTTATCAGGTTTACTAAACTTTTGATAAGCTTAGACGATTGGACTTTGTTTATTTGACCACTTTCTAAATTCAGTTCAAAAGTGCAACGCTAATGCTCAAAATTATGTGCACCAATTGAAAATTTTTGGCCGTTTGCAAATAATTTTTAAAATTTGTAAAGTATCACATTTTAAGAAATAAGTCATTCTTTTTGTAACGAAATAAGTCATTTTATCTGTTTTCTCTTTCATTATAATAAGATGTCAGTATTGAGAACAAACGAGCGTTTGCAATGTCAATTATTAAAAAAAAAAATCCAGGATGTGTTTAAATTAATCTCGTTGAGAAAAAATAAATAATAATACTTATAATTTGAAAAATAAAAAATTCAAGCACCTAAATTTTAGTTTTTAAAAATTCAAGACGGTATAAAGTTTGCGAACCCAAAACATCATCAAGCACGAGAGATTCCAGAAATACGGGAACTGGAACCAAGTAATACATCTATCTGACTGTCTCTGAGAGAGAAGATTCCACAGTCCACACACTGTTCTGAGCAAGCCCATCAGCAGCAGGTCTGTGTTGGTCGAGTTTTTTTTTGTGCCGCTTATGTGAACAAAGAGATACACGACCAAAACATACAGTGAACAAAGAGAAACAAAAACGTATAGGCATGGACTACAACAAACAAGGATGAACGATAATTGGGCTCAGCCCATTAAGTTGATATGAGGGCGAGAAGGAGCCCAATCAAAGTAAGAAACATTACGTGTGACCTAAAATGGTATTACTAAATCGCCCACGTCTTAATCGGTCCTAATGTGGTATCTATCCATGGCATAATTTTTTTTTCGAGGAAAATATATTTCAGAACGAGAAATGGTTCTCACTCAATTGCTCAAGTCCCTTTGGAAATACTCAAAGAAGCACGCAACAGCATCTTTTGAAGGAGAATAATTTAAAAACCTAAACCTGAGACTGAGAGACATTAAATTCTGTTTATCCTTACATTCTTGCAGGAAGTAGTAATTCCTGACGGTTCCTGGGCATCCATGCTTTTTTTTTATTTTATACGATGGGCATCCAAGCTTTGATCTTTATGCGCATCGACTTTCCTTCACCTTTCAACAAGTTGGGCACCATCGCAAAACGAATCCCAGACATTCCAGGCCAAGCTTTCCTCTGCCATCGGATTTCCCCCACTTAAATTGGATTTTCGAAAAAGCCCATATTTCTATTGGACATTGGTTCCATTTTCGGGTCTTGTGGGCCCAAAGGACACAGGTTACGTATCTAAATGTGATTTGGGTCTTTTGATACAATTTAATAATTTATTATATGGACACCATTTGGTGCTAATACAGTACAAGAAGCTGACACAAGCTCTTTGCTTAGAGCCTGGTTCATCCTCCGTTTAAAAGCATCAACAACTGAAAGGAAATTTCATTTTGTATAAGCATACGTCGACGCGATCATGAGATCTTTCAATAAAACTAACCCCTCATTATCCTTTCGGCTGGCTTCCACAGATGAACTCGATGTAAATTTAGGAAATTGAAGCAGCTATATTTTATTTAAAATGACAAATAAAGATATAATTAAAAAAAATAATAGTTAATGTTATCTTAAATTTGTAAAAGGATACTATATTGATAGAAACAACTTTTTTAAAATAAATAGCTAAAATGCAGCTGATGGAATATACTCTGGAAGATTAAATAAGACAAAGGTCCCAATGTTAGAGAATTGGCGGTGACCGTGACCCCGAAGAATATGGAATTTTCAAGGCTCTCTCATGTTCCTCTGCTTTCCCTTTGATTTTAGAGTAATTTTCTTTAGGACGGGGGCTTCTAGGAAGTTTCCCAGAAGCAGTGTGAAACTGCCTTTGCAATTATGAGAGCGGTGAATAAGAACAAAGAGAAAAAGTTGGTCCTCCTCCCAAATTGACCTTATCTTGCGAGATCCTTCAGATGCCAACTGCATCTGCTTTTTGTCCTCATTTACAAAAGCAATTTGATATTCATACACCCCCAATTCATCTCATCGTCCGAATATTTACTTTTCTTTGTGATTTGCGCTTTTGAAAATCTTAACGCTCTGTTTCCCTTTTCTCTTTTTGGCACATGACCAAACAGATGCAAGGCAAAGGACCAATCCTTGAGAGCATCAAGCAGTTGCACTGCAATTTCCAAAGTGACCCCGATTGATAATTTAAGCAAACATCTGTCATAGTCACTAATCAAGAGGAGGATAAAATGGAGCAGGCACCTGCGGAGTTAGTTATAAACGATGAGGTGGCAGAGTAGGATGAGGAAATACCTCCAAATGAGGAGAATGGTACGGAAGGACAGGTGTTGAATGATCCGCATGTCAAGCAACGTCAGGAGGTAGTGGTCTGAAGGTTAGAGAGAATGAGGGTATATGAGCTGTGGGTGTATTGGGTTGGGGGTCATGCGTATTGTGAGTCTGATTTTCTCTCTGTAGGTTTCCTTTTTTCCTCTGTTTCCCTTCTGTTTGAGTCTTTCCTTCTCTATATTTTCGGTCTCTGTGACTCTGCAGTTGTGTTGCTGAAACCTTGTGGCTCAATATTATACCTCCAACATATTTCAGTCTTTGATACGTGTATTTGTGGAAAATACTCTCTGGTTGCTTGCAGGTGTTCGTGACAACATGTGACTACAACTACAAGCATCGTCACTTGGAAGTGATGAACAATGTCCCCTGGCGACAATTTAAAAACCAGAAAATCTTCATTTGGCCCCCCAAACAATAACCCGATCTGAACCATTTACGACAAGATACTAGTAAATGCCAAATGAAGATCAGGTTTTTGTTTGTTTGGGGGGCCAAATCAAGTTCTTGTGAAGGGTTCATTGAATGGAATAAATTGATAAGCGAGATTGAGGTTCACCTCACCGAGTGGCAACAGTATTCCGCTTAGCATTTTTTTTGTCGCCTTATGCGCTAAGGAAACACTCGAGTTTTTCCACACAAGTTTATGCAAAACCAAATTCTAAATCAAATTGGCAAGTTATTGTTCAAGCTGTTAGTGTTATTTTGACTTCATATTAGTATTTTCGATTTCGTTTCAAGGTGTTCAACGGGTGCTTTTGTCGGCACACAGAAAGCCAGGAATGCTCCACCTCTCAAATCTCTTCAACTCGAATTTCAGTCCAATTTGAAGTTCTGGACATTAAAGTGAATATACCCCTAACTTCAGCATACTTGAAAAACATGCATATTGCTGCCTTCTTTTTTCCTTTTTTCCTTTTTTTTTTCTTTTTACTGAAATGAGTACCGCTGAAAACGCCAATAACGTGGCACCAACATAAAAATAAAATCATGACAAAGAATAAATCTGTATGAAAAATATCAGTTGCAACTTGAATATTTATGCAACAAATATAAGCATTTTGAATATCTGACAATAAATTTTCGGAGCTGTGATAGTCGAGGTTGCAGCGCATGTGTTTAAATCTATTCCTTGTTAACTTCCCAAAACCCCTTCAGACATGTGAGTACTGTATTACGTTTGATTCAACTGACCTAAAACTGTTCAACTAATAAAAGAAGCTAACAGAATATGGATTGTCAGATAGAGTGTCTTCCACGACACAAGCAGAGACGCGGAAATTAGACCATTACGTAAATCACATGATTCAGCAACCCATACAAATTGCTCAAATTCAATTCAAGGTTGCTTCAGCATTCTCATGACCACACTGCACCTATTCAACTACCAAAAGTGGATGACCCAGAGTGTAAATATCAATCTCGCAGGAGAAAATAGGATAGGATAGAATGAATAGTATGTGATCCTTAAAAAGACACTCATTTCTGCACTATACCAGAGACTACCAAGTTACTGAAATATAATTGAATTAAAGCGATAATATATTATATTAAATTATCCAAGGCCGAGCAAGACAAAAACCAGTCGACCAGGGCAGAGATTTACAGCATATTAACAGAATAATCAACTTGTCGCAAAGACCTAGAAAGATAGAATAAGTCAAATGATCGAATCCTAGGAGTGGCCCTGCAATTGCAAAAAACTCCATTGCACGAGCCACCTGAATCACTACAACCTACTCATATACTAGCTATCTGCTTAAAGACACCTTCCTAGAAATCCAGTTACATGTACTAAATACTCTGCACATGCTTCACAATGATGCCCAATCGATCTCAGATGGATACTTCTGCAGATTAAAAACGTCCCCAACACTTTCCCATTGAGGCTCACTGATATCGCCAAAAGTCAGATCTAACAGAGGAGATGAACCAGCAGACTCCCCGCTCTCAGTCATCACCGGAGACGCGGAAGTTTCCACCTTGTAAGAGTTATCCGAGCCCTTCAAATCTACTTCGCCGGAGACCGGCTGTTCATCCGAAAGCGTCACCGTCTGCGGCTGAGCAGACGTAGAACCCAATTTGGACCGCCCCGACGACCTCTTTGGTTTCTCCGACTTCCCCTGTTTCTGCATAGCAACCATATTTTCGCAAATTGCTTGAAGCTTCGCATCCACGGAGGAATGTAGAGGCTTGTACTCCCCGAATTCGCCCTCAACACTGGAACCTTGGTGTCGGAGGTTGGGGAAGTTGAGCCTGGCAAAGTCACCTCTGAGCTTGTAAGCGGCCTTGTCGTAGGCGAGGGCAGCTTCTTCGGCAGTATCGAAGGTACCCAGCCAGAGGCGGGTCCGATTCTTCGGGAGCCGGATCTCGGCGACCCATTTTCCCCAATGCCGCTGCCTGACACCTCTGTACAGCTTGGTGGGTTTAGGAGGCGCACCCATTTGCTTCATGGGAAGAGGTTTGGGGCTCAAGAAGCTGAGGGTATTTTGCTGCAAGGCCAAGTTTTGGATGTTGGGAAGATGGATCTGAGGTTGGACCTGGTTAATCTGAGATGGAGTGGGGTGGTGGAGCCCAAGAGCAGGACTCGGCTGCCCGAAACCAATCAAGTTTTGGTTGTCGAATGACCCGTCGGCAAAAACAGGGGTCATCGTTGGGGAGCAACCATCTGCATACAAATTGAGCAGTGTAGGGAGTGAAGGAGAGGAATGGAACAAGTTGGAAGAGGGAGATTGAGAAGGTAGGAATAGATTTGAAGCAGGAGATTCGACTGAGTACGAGGGGAGAGAGGGAGATGATGCAGTAGAAGCACTTTTCATAAAAGGTTCAAGGGCTTCCATGAGCTCACTACTGAAGGGATCCGACTGAATTTGCGTACTGCTGTAGAAGTCCATTGTAGCTGCCATAACTTCAACGAGATACACACACAGATCGTAGATAAAATTCAACCTGCGTCTCACAACAACTGAAGAACAGGACAGAAAAAGAAATTCACTAAAATAAAAACTTTTTTATACAAGAAAGGAGGATTGAGGTTTTAAATACGCAACCCCTAATCCCGGGAATCGAAAGCAGCGCTTTGAGGGATCAAAAACAACCCTCCCGGCGGGTTCAAAGAAAAGAAACACCAAAAAGAAGGGGGGAAATTGTGAAATTACTTGAAAATAAAAAATGAAAAACCTGGATCTCGATTCTGAAAACACCCGGCTTTCGAGAAATCCTTCTAAGTTTGCTTTTTCATCAAATTGAATACAAACCCAAAAATCATAACTTGAAAGACAGATGATTAACAGAAAGGGATTCAGAGAAGCGGGGCGTTACAGAAAGGGGGAAGGAGAAGAAGATTGGAGACAAAAATCGACAATCAAACGATTCGGTCGCTCGCTCACACAAAGAAGTAAGGAAGTGTTTCTCTCTTTTTCTCTTAGTACCTCACGGCCGCTCTATGGATTTTGGGTCTTCACTCCCAGTCCCTTATATAGGGGCGGACACCTGACTGCCGCGGTTTTTATTGGGCCATTACCTCGATTATGACCGTATTTTCTTTTGGGCCAAACCTTGATTATCGATGTTAATCACATGATTAACGTAAAAAAAAATGGTGCTAATAATAAGCAAAGTGGTTAGTCTGAGCAAAATCCTTGTGATGACGGAAGACACGGTGGGGTTTGATTGAGGAATCAACCAATGAAAGAATGACACGTGTAAAAGCGTCCAGTAAAAGACAGATGGCCTGTGAAAACCAAAAGCGTGAGATGAGATGATGCCAGTGGGTGTGTGGGTGTCAGATTCTTGAACGAGTCAGGGTTGACCGAAGGCTTTTGCGCGTTCAGTACTGCAACTGCTACTGCTCTGCTTTGAATTTCGACGTTCCTTACTCCCACTCCCAGGCCCACCTTTCTCCTTCCTTAAAGCAATTCTATCTTCTTCTACACTGCAGAGCACCCCCGCAAGGCCGCAACCTTAAAGGTCAACAATGAACAAATAGTCACATTCTCTTTCACATCATACAATATTTTATATAATAAATTTTTACCTAAAATATAAAATATTGTATATATTTTTTATTTTATTTTTATTTTTAATTTTTCTCATTTATAATCCTATAATAATAATAATAATAATAAAATAAGATATTTAATAAGACTAAAATAAAAAATATAAGTAATTTTTGTATTAATTTTAAATAAAAAAAATAATTTTTTTATTATGTATGTAATTAATATAAAATACTTTATAATATAATAAAAAAATAAATAAAAATTAACTTAAAGTAATATATATACTCTTGATAAAATATATATATATACTCCCTTTCCGTTATAAATTATTTTGTATGACAAGTTTCTAATTTAAAATATGAGATATTAAACTTTTTTTTTATTTTATTCATATTTTTAATTATTTTTTATTTTTTATTTATAACCTTACAATGATAATATAATAACATACTCAATAATAATAATAAAATAAGAAATATTAGTACTTTTTTTATTAATTTTAATTAAAAAAATAATATCTTTAATATGTATGTAATTAATACAAAATACCTATAAAATGAATTGAGTATATATATATATATATATTATGCTCCTTTATTTGGAGGCCACGACCCCTGGGCTATGCCAAGAGACATGGCATGAACATTGGGGTTCACCCGCTCCACGCTTAAGCTAATTACTAGCGTGTATGTCTCTTTGAATTTGAATTTGAATTATAGTAATATATTAGCCTGGCATTTTCAAGTTTTAATTTTTATAAATTATGAATAAATATTTGTGAGTCAATTGATTGAATAATACACTTTTCAAAGTTGGGACAATTGAGTAAAATAACCCAAGATAGTTCATAGAGAGAGAGACCAAAATAGTAGTGTTCTAATGAGAACACAGTCTATTCATAAAAATTGAGTCTTTGCTTCAATTTCTTTTTATTCGATTCCTACTTTGACAGTTCTAGAATTGCTTACTAAATTTTCTTCCTAAAACTTGATATGGATTCGAATTCCAGGATAAGCCGATTTGATTGTTGTCAACTTTCAATGGAAGCCATGGTGGGGTTTAGGTTAGATAATACGGCTCTTTTTTAGCCCAAATATAGGAAAGTGAAAGAAAAGGAGAAGGAATAATTTGGGAGCGAGAGTGGGAGATCTAACGTAGATGAACAATGAGGGGGAAAATGAATTCCAAATCATTTCAACATGTGCCTACACCTACCTTGAAGCATAATTAAGAGGAACTCGTAAATTTGGTGATAAAGCCAAATTAAAAAAAAAAAAAAAGTGGTAGATGAACCGGAAAGTAATCTAACTTTGAAAATATGGAATGCATCGGAGAGGAATAGGAAGTGTGGGTGTGGAATGATTAATGATGTAGCAAAAGAGCAAAACTACTTGCGTTACAGGTCCATAGAGTGCAAACCATGTGAGTTAAACCATGGTTAGGTTTTGGCGTTGACCATGGTTGATTTGGAGACATGCTCCGTGCGAACGCGCTGACCGCCGAAACTATGAGTCCTCCCAAGATGAAGTTTCTGCCCATGACAGATGATCAAACATAAGCCTTTGGATCAAAAAGAATCCGCCGTGATTAAATTGGGCATGTTTTCCTCCTCCTCCTGTTTTATTTTCTCCCTTAAATTACTCAATTATAATTTCAAATTCCCCATTTCCTAATACTTCCTCCCCATGTTTTATATAATAATAAGTTTCTAATTTAAAATATAAGATATTAAATTTTTTTCTATTTTAGTCATTTTTTATTTTTCCATATTTCTTATTTTAGATTAAAAAGTAATAATGGAATATATTTAATAAATGTAAAATGTGAAATATTAATATTTTTCTTATGAATTTCATATGAAAAAATAATTTTTTAATATGCATGTATTTAATATAAAATATCTTATAATATGAATTAAAAAATATATATAATTTTATCCCCCGTAGAGAATTTTTCTTATAAAAAATCTCTCGTGGCTCATATTAAATAGTGTTCAATCACGTTGATTCCTTCCATGTTTGTTCACGTTGTCTCTTATAATAATTTTTTTCTTTATCTCCTCGCATTATTAGTGACAATAATTATATCAAAATTCAGCGATATCATACCACGTGATGTGACAATAAAAAAATTTCTGCTTAGGTTGTTGAAAATGTATGCTCCAGTTCATTTGTTTTTTCAAGTCATGTTATATATTCTATGAATGAAACGGTTAAGAAACAAGTTGTTTTAAAAATGGAGAGGGAGACGGAAGGAAGTAGCAAGAATATAATGAGGAATTTTTTTTTTTTTTGAAAAAAAAACACATTTACACTCTATCTTATCATGAAAGATTGTGAACTATGCGGAGGGGGAAAAAAGAACGACAAAGAGTGATGAAGATAGAGGTTGAGGGAATCAAAAGGAAAGGAAGGCAATTAAGAATGAATTGATTAATTGGAGGACTATAATGGATTTAAGGATAAAAGGGAATTTGGAATAAGTAGGGTTTTTTTTTTTTTTTTATGCTTGAGAAAGATATGGTGGCGGCCCAAGATGAGCATTCGTTTCTTAAAGGCAGCTTTTGCTCCTTCAACGAATTTCGGCATCATATCTTCCTTTATATTATCATGAATCATCCCCGTTCCTTTCTGCCCAATCAAGTATGTTGACCTTGTTCCACCAATTAGTTAATTAATTAATATATTTACTGTTTATTCATATTCAGACATATTACACCACACAAATCATATAAATCCCACTTTAACAATTTCAATTCTTAAATTAAAAACATAAATGGTTTTGTATCACACACACACACACACACGTATAAAATAAACTCAATAATCTCTCAAAATAAGAGCGTGTTACATTTTAGCCAAATTTTAAAATCTCAATATTTTGATTAAAATTTTCATATTGAATGAGTCTATCAGTCTATGTTTTAAAAATAGATTAAAAAAATTATATGGTTCTAATAAAAAATAATATATATAATTTATTAAAATTATTTATAAAAGTCTTATTTTAGCGGATCATTTTTCTGGCAACCCCAAGAAAGGAAAAAAGAAAAAGTCAATCATTTTGATTTTTTTTTTCTTGTTTATGTTTCATAGTTATAATCGCCTTTAGAATTGGAATCCCAAGTCAAGTGGCCAATTGTCGAGAATCTCAAAATCCATATCACAAGCAAACTGAGATACTAATGTATGCATATTGAATAGTGGAGAAATAGTTGGGTTGGGGGGGGGGGGGGGGAGGAGCAAGAATAAATAAATCATGGAAATATCATGTTTGGTAACGTTTTTATAATTTTCGTTTGGTATGACAAGCTCTAGGATACTTTAAATCCTTCAACGCCGTAACCCAAGCAAGTATTGAAAAATAATTACATTAATTAATCATATTGAGATCAAATCTGAATTATGCCCTCTTTCCTCTTTAATTAGATTAAAATTAGTAAAATCTTTCCATACAGAGAGCAATTAAACTTTCATTCAGATGAGCAAATTAATTGAAAGAACGACGACAATTAAGAAACCAAAATCAATGCAAATCAAGGTGTTGGGGCCGCTAACTCTGTAGAGGACCTTAGACGGGAAAAAGACCAATATAGAATCAAGGAACAGTCATCAATAAGTTTGCAGAATAAGAAAAAAAAATTCTTGAGATTTTGACTTTCTAAACGAGGAAATTATATGAGAATATAATTATGAACACAATGTAAGGTTTTACCAATGATAAGACTGCGGGACAGAAAAAAAAACACGAATGAAAAAAAGTCAAGAAACTATAAACGAAGGCAGGAAAGGATTGTGGAAAAGGAGGGAGATCGTATGAAAACATTTCAAACTTAGCTGCGTCTTAGGTTTTGTTAACGCAAGCAAAACAATCCAAAATTGGTGAATTTTGCTTTTACATGAGCCAAATTATATGAAGAAATAATTAGGGACATAATATTGGGTTTTACAAATGATAAAACCATACAAGCAAAGCAAGGACACAGATTTAAACACAAGATGGGAGTGGGACCCTCAGAAAAGAAGCGGATCACATGATCAAACATTTCAAATTCGTCGTCTTCTCAGGTTTTATTAAAGTTAGAAAAAGTTGTGCTTTTGCGGCGAGCTGGATTATATGGAGAAATAATTAATTAGGCACACCATGTTAGGTTTCATGTAAAACTGTAATTAAGGATGGAAAACCACGTGATAGGCGCCTTGGGAGAGAAGAGGGGGGGGGGATACATGGAACATTTTAATTTCATTTTTTAATCTTTGTTATTATTAATAAGTGCTAAACTTATATATTTTTTTATATGATTTTCATACTATTCTATAATTAAAATTTAATATATAAACCTTTTAAATTTATTTAAATTTTAGAAATTAATATTTTTAATATATAATTAATGACTAAATTTATAATGTATTAAAAAATAATCTAGTATAAACTTTAATTGAAAAATAATACAAAAAAATATAAGGGAAAATATATAAACATTTTTCTATTAATAAAGCAACCCATAATTGGTGGATTTTGCTCTTGCACGAGCAGGATCATACAAAGAAATTAAAAAAAGCGGGACAAAACTATGGCCAACAACTAACTGGTTGAAAATCCTGAGAAAAAGGAAATGAAAAAAGAAAAGACACAATTACTAAAAGTAAATTTCACAAATTGATTAAAAGATAAAAATCACTTCGTGAATTTAAAAGTATCTTCTTTAGTTGGTGACCAAACTTTAATTTAAAGACAAAAGCAAGTATACGAAATGAAATGAGATTTAAAAATTAACCAAACATCAATTTAGTCCAAAATGAAATTCGCAAACCTAATCAACATTTTTTTCAAATAGGCTCTAAATAAATCCAATGTAGGAGGGTAGGTTGAAAAGTCAAATCAAATCCCCATGACATACATGGTCATACTAGTTGAGAAAGCCCCATGACTAAGTGAGTGAATGGGGTCTAATTGGGGTTAGAATTCGTTGAACCGTTCAGCGAACCCAATTAAAACCTTTCATTTTCACGGCAGAATCTGTATCATACATTTGATTAAATTACTCCCAGTTAACTTTTTCTACTTTGATCACACCCTACAAGCTTGCTTCTTTCACAATCATCTGCCTTACCTCCACCATTATTTGATTTTGGTACAGCGAATAAGTCGAATTTGATGTTTTCATTTAAATTCTAGAACTATTTTGAACCTAACTAAACCCACCAAAAAAATTCGAATGAAATCTAAAGGAAATAAATTGAAATCGATTATTTATCAGGAAAAAGATTGATTATATCAATTGAAGTTTCCATTTCAAGGTTTGGATCCCTTACTTGCTCTCCGAAATCCAAAATGTGGCAGGCCCAATTATCGGCGAGCTCGAGTCCAGATTCAGAACACTTTTTGTAAAGGTACACGTTAGGCTTGAATGGTTTCGAATATTATAAAAGAGTCTGTCCAAAAAGTGAAAGAAAGAGAGAAAAAAAGAAACCAGTTCAGATGACATTGAAATAGGTGTTCGGCTGAATATGGTGTGGGTCTCATGGAAGCTGTTCGTTCTGTTTTGTTTTTTTTTTTTAAAATAAATAAAAGGTTATGGAAGACCATACAAGGTAAGAGAAGACCAAAAAGGGAGCACACTGTTACTATTTATCCAACTCGATCAACTCCCTACCCTACAACCTAAAGGACGAGGATCATTAAAAAGTCAAACATCAATAGTATGGACAAAACTAATTAGTACGTTTATTGACTTTACAATAAATATAGTCAAGAATGGCATTCCAATCCTTTGCAAGGAATTATCTAATTTCTTCTATTAATTAAAGTTCTCCATTGGTAACATTCATTGCACTTGCTTCACAACTCAAACATTATGTATAGTGTATACCGTTCCCTTCAAACAATGAGCAGCAAATCTCCATAACGTCGGAAACTCAGACTGATGAGACTGGTGAGTTTGAAATGACAATGAAGTAAAACGCATAGACATGGCCCATCTCATCAAACGCCCTACTCCTCTTCACCACACTTCACTTCTGCATGCCTATCATTGTTTTTTTTTTTTACCATCACATGCTTATTATATTGAGAATTCATATTTCCCGTAAAAAATTATTACAGCTAGTGCTATCTTAGTGAGGGCTAATAGTACGAAAATCAGTGTAAGGACCAGACTGACGGCTGGAAAAAAAAAAAATACTGTAGGAAATAGGAGTGAGCATTTGATGATTTAGATTAGACTCAGTCAATAACCAAAATAATTAAAAACCGAAATAACACATTGACAACCGAACCTAACTGAATTAGCTTAAAAAATTGAACCAAATTGAATATTCGTTTCAACTCAATTCAGCTTATTTGGTTTGGACTTTTAATAGATCTTTATGGAAAAAAGAATACCTATTTAATTTAATCCATTATTTTTTTTTTAGTGAAAGAAGGAAATTCATTTATGAGTAAGCCGTCCAGAATATTTACAGTGCAAAACAATAACAAAAGACTAATCAACAACAAGAAAGTTACCCACCATCAAGAAAATAAGTAGATCTAATACCTCTAGTAGTTGAAAAAATACAACCTTTGTTGCTCTGTTTGATGTAATGGGATCCTATAAATTACTTGGAAAGTTGGATATTAAGAATGAGATAGGAGGCCAAATATTTTGGACCGTTTAATGGAGGAATCTATTGTAATTTATCCATAAATTATTAAAAATCAATCTGTTTAATGGAGGAATCTATTGTAATTTATCCATAAATTATTAAAAATCAATCTATCTATCAGACATATACCAAATCAACATCTATATATCAAATATAAAAATTATATCAAGACATGCTATTACTATAAGTTATGAACAATTGTACAATACAATTTAAACTTGTGCAGTACACAAAATATATGAAATCTATTGGATGATATGAATATCCCACGTACTTGAAAGGGCAAACAGTGGAGGCAAATGATGGAGTAGCAATCTAAGCATAAGACTTTCTTTTTGTTCTTCTTTTCAGATCATGAACTGAACAAGGAGTGAAGAACTTGTCTTTTGTCAAAATCTAAAGCTATAATGAAGTTTGTGAAGTTAAAACTAACATGACAGTGAAGGAGAGACCAAACACAAAGCAAAAGCACAGTGACTTTACAATTTAGAACAATATTATTCAGAATCCAACAAGATAAGAGCTGAAAAGATTACCATACTGTGTGTTTTTAGTTACCACAACTATTTAATATGTTGAACCATTGACAAAACAGCAACAAGTATATTAAGAAAGTTGTAGATTCAAAATATATCTACTAAAACTCTTAGTATTCAAATCTAGAAAGAACACATAAAAAATATTTCACACCATAATTAACATTTAGTCCAATCCACCATTTAAAAAAATTAAAAACACAATCCAAGTCATCAATAACAATTTAGTCCAATCCACCAAATTAAAAAAATAAATCAAAGTCATTTTTCTCTAACAACAGAGCTTAACTCTGATAACATTGTAACAATGTGTTGACGGATTTTGCCACCCTCTAAAGTCCAACCTACATTAAAAAAAAAATCAAATAATAAACCACATGTATCATTTAATAATAAAATTATATGGAGAGGAAAAAATTAATTTACCTCAACAACAACAGTCCATAGTATGCCAACAGTTGTTCCAAAGCAATCTTTTGAACATCTACAAGTAAATAAAAGTACAATTATAATGATAACTTGTAACAAAATCAATTTTAACAATAAAATTAATGTATATGAAAATAAAAAAGTAAAATTACCTTTCTTTATCTGTTGAATATCATCCAAATTTTCTTCTACTTCAATCGGAAGGCAATGTCGAAGCCAATTTTGAATACAAATAAAAGACTGCACAACTTTAGGAGTTAAAGAACTCCCAAATGCATCAAGAACCCGTCCTCCAGTGCTGAATGTAAACTCAAAGGCAATTGTAGAAATTGGGATAGACAAAACGTCATTTGCTAACATGAAAGAATAGGAAGTCTAAGGCTATTTAACTTCCACCAATTTAAAATGTCAAAATCATCCCTAGCCATTTCAATTTCTTTATTTAAGTATCTTTCAACTTTAGTTTAACTAGTTCTTCCACCAAAGCGCTCACTCATGAATTTTTTCTTTTCCGATTCAAGCAATTTTCTCACCTTCGCAGTAGGGTCATCAACATCAACATCAACTTCTAATTCAGCTAAAAGTTGCTCCTTTTCAATTTTTGAAGGAGAAATAATTTTTTTGTATTCATTATACAAATAAAATCACGCATCCTTCACTTGTATCCCCAATTGTTCACCAACTTCATCAACATACATTTTGCAAAGTGCATATTGCATTTACTCCAATTTATATCAAGGATTAAGAATAGCAGCAACATAAGTAAGTTGGTTCATCTTTGAAGGATCTCTCCAATAGTTGTCATATTTTTCTTTCATCTTAGAAGTCAATAAAGCTAACCCCCAATCGTCACTCTTTTTCCACTCATCCAACATGCAATATAACATATAAATTTCATGGAAAAAGCTATTGGATGTCACAAATAAATAACCAAAAATATGTAAGGTCAACTCATAAAAATGACTCAAAAGCATCATCATCTTCCTAACATTGACCCAGTCATCAGTAGTAGGCACCCCATTCTCACTTTCAAGACCAATTTGAAAGTCAGGATCTTTATCCTCAAACCTCTTGAAAGTAGCCTCAAATTTTTGGGCTGTCTCCAACATCAAATAGATGGAGTTCCACCTAGTAGAAACATCCATATTCAATAATTGCTTGTTTTGAATATTTTCATTATCACAACTCTCTTTAAACTTTCTCATCCTGAGGGCGGATTGCCTAACAAAATTAGCGGCTTCCCTAACTTTTTTTATTGAACTTCCTACTTCTTTAAACCCATTACCAACAATTAAATTGATAATATGAGCAACGCGCCTCATATGTAAGAACTTACATTTCATAACAAAACAACCCCAATTGTTAATTTTCTTCTTTTAAATACATAACGGTGACATCATTAGATTGCATTGTCCACCATGATAGTGAATACCCTCTCAATTCCCCACTCAAGCTAACATTTTTCAATTTCTATTCCAATCTCTCTCCCCTTATGACTAGAAATTGGAATGAAATTTAAAATCCTCTTGTTCAATTTCCAATTATCATCTATAAAATGGGTTGTAATGCACATGTAATTGATTCTTTGAATGGAAGTTCAAGTGTTTGTTGTGAGGCAAACCATTTGTTTCTTGCTAATTACATAATCCTTGAATTTAATCTTTTCATCTATGTAAATTCCAAAACAATCACGAGATACGGTCCATCTAGAAGGAATCTTAAATTTAGTTTAAGCAATAGACATTAACCGCTTAAACCCCACCCCCTCAACAAATTTGAAAGGTAGCTCATCAGTAATGATCATGCATACTAAGGCTTTCCTAGTGGCTTCTTGATCAAATTTCCAACTAGTGAGGACTACATCATCATGTGCAGTAAAATGCAACTGTGATTGTCTAGGTTTTTCAGGAGGAGGCCGTTTCTTACAGATAGTCATATGGTGTTTCAGTGAAGTAGTGCCATTCTTTTGTGAATCACAGTGAAATTCTCTTGCACAGTAACTGCACTTACCTTTTAACATCGTTGTTCTCATTGACAAATTTTGTGAAATGATCCCAAACTTTAGATCTTGACTTCATAAGTTTTCTTTTCCCATTTTGACTTGAAGCCTCACTGAATGCTTGAACTTGAGGTTGAGTACTCTCAATAGCATCTCTAGTTGCTCTATCAATGGCAACCCCAGTTTCACCATGGCATGACATCTAATACCATAAAATAAACACAAATATGTGAACATATGATTGAAACAACATATCATATTTTTGTAAAAGTAAAGTAGTAGAGTATTATATAACTGAAAAAACAAGGGATAGGGGCTTTTGGACTTTGAAGGGGGAATCTAAATGCAAGAGCAAGATGATGAACATATGATAAATAAACATTAAATTGATAATTAAGAATATTAATAAACAGATTAATTCCTGCTGCTATTATTAATTTTGTAGTAAGTATACTCTGTTTTGGAGATTCAAAACAAAGGTTTAGAAAAGGTGTAATGGAGTATAAGCATTATTAATCCTCTCCAGATTTTTATCTCCAAAAGAATGAACTAACATTAGGTCACGCATGTTTCTTCTTATTTAGTTGGTTGGTGTTATGTAGTTTGGTAATGCAATAAAGGTGGCCAATACTAATCGATTAACTGACTCCATTAGTCTTTTACTAAAGCAAGGGTCATGAAGCAGTCCTTATCCTTACCTCCATCAAAATGCAGTGTTTAAAACTTCAAACTACTAGTGATTGGTTGTGATCCTTAGAATGAAGGAACCTCAGTTTCGTGAATAAGAGAGGAATTCTTTAAATTCTCGTGATCATATGTTTGCAACTTGAAGACTCCAATTGTTGCTTTAATTTTTTCCAGTGTTTGCTTTGAGATTTGTATTAAAAATATACTTAAAAAAAGTTTGAAATCTTCGAAGAACACCACCAATTTACCCCTCACATGATTAGATCTATATTTTAACAAATAAACACTTAAACCCTATATTAATATATAGGGTAACAACCCGTCATTTTCACATTTTACAAATAGAGCAACGACAACTACCCATCAGTTAAGTTCAGAAATGTAGCAAATATATTTTTCATACATCAATACCTTGCGTTGCCGACGAGAAGAGAAGGAATTAATAAGACTACTATCATGTGTGAATTGCCACAATAGGTGGGCGAGCGAATTTGCTTGTTCAGAAGTTCTTCTTACAGGAGACCAAATGACGTTTAAGGATTGATATTTTCACTAATTTCTAGACTTTTCCTTTATAATTTTGATAGAACTCTTTGATCATTACCAAAAGGCTTAGCTAGCATGCTACTATGGATGAGGCCTAGCTAGATCAGTCTTTTTTAATGCTTTGATTTGAAACATAATGAGTTTGTCATAAGAATAATCAAGGAGAACATGAGTTGAGTAGATCTAATTTACCTTAAGTTAAATAGAAATGCAGAGAATGGAAACGCGGAGAAGTGAAGTGCAACGCAAATGGAGATCCGAGATGCAGTTGTTATCTTGCAAAGAACGGAGTTGGAGCCGAGACGCTCAACGGAATGAGAGCGACTGAGCGAGAGCAGAGCAGAGAAGTGGGATTGACAACAGAGAGGCAGAGGTCAGATTGGGAGAGAGTGCCGAGCCACTGGAGGTTGTACCGGGACTCTAGGGCCCTGTTTGGTTGGGGTTTTTTGAGGGGGAGGGGAAGGAAAGGGAGGGGATTTAATCCCCTCCCCTTGTTTGGATCTATTTTTTGGAGGGGATTTAATTCCCCCCAATCCCCTCCCCCATCCCTTTTTCATTCCCCTCCAATTTGGGGTTTTTTGGAGGGGATTGAGTTTTATTACTCAATCCCCTCCAATTTCTTCCTGAACCAAATAAGGTTTCATTAAAATCTCTCCAATCCCCTCCCCTCGAATTCCACCAAACAAGGGAATTTTAAAATCTCTCCAATCCCTTCCATTAAAATCCCTCCCCTCCCTTCCCCTCGGTTGAACCAAACAGACCCTAGGAGTAGGAAGGAGAGACGTGATGCAAGGAAAGGGGATTTAAGGTATCAACTTTTAACTTCACTCTTTCCGAGATTAGAGTTCAGAGTTTGCCCTTGCCAATTTCAGTTTGGGGCACGAACACGATGGGAAAAGTGTAAGCTGTAAAGGGGACTTCGATTATTAGGCTTCCGAATTTGGGCCTTCTTCTTCGTGTGCAGACTGCAGTGTGCTTGTGCTTTAGATTTCTAGGATTGGGCCAAATTTAGGAAGTCAATGGGTTAGGCTGGGGTGGTACAATAAGGAGGGAGGCTTAATGCTTAAAGGCTGTGTTTTTTAAAATAAAAAAATAAAAAATATATATAGATATATATTTCGGTCTGTATTTTTCCAACCTACAACTGAACCGAATCGAAATTAACGAATTTAACTAGAAAAATAACCGATCATGAATCAACAAGCAAAAGAACCAAACAAAAAAAACTGAATTCCATTTTGTTCAGTTCTTTTCAATTCGATTTTACTCACCTCTAGTAGGAAACTTGCCCACCATTCGAATCATCATACCCAACACATGATTTGAATTAAAACGAAATCGATTGCACATCTTATTCCACAGAAATGGGCAGGATTTTAAACTTGAGTGTCACTTTTGCATATAACGCCGTTCAATCCCACGCTTCAAACTAAGTTGATTGTCTCTGTTCTCTCTAAAATGTTTCTGTGGTATTTTCATTACCAAGTCTAGATACTCTTGAAATATTACATTTATTTTTTTTTAATATTTGAATCTTACTAAAATATATAAAAAATTAAGGAATAAAAAAAAGCTGCAGAAAAATGAATAAATTATGTGGGAAAAATAAAAAATTATAAAAAAGCTTAAAATTGTCGACAATTTTCAATAAATTTAATATTTTATATTAATAATTTCACTCGTCATCATTTTTCATATATTGCACGTTTCCACTCAGTTCTTTATTTCTCCCAGTAATCTAAATCTAAACAGAAAAGAAAAGAACAAAGTAAAAAAAAAAAAAACAGAATTTTGCGAATGATTAAGGGAATCATTAACAGTAATATGAATATTAAGATCTGCCATGTACATCGTGAAGGTAATACTGTAGCTGATTAGCTTGCAAATTGGAGCAACTTTGTTTCATCCGACGTCCAACATCTTGGAGATCCACCAGAGGGATTATCTGGGTTGCTGCATGGAGACATAATGGCTCTGGTGAGCCAAGTTGTGTTAGGAATTAGTTTGTTGGTGTTGTTTTGGGCTTAGGCCCCGTATCTCCATAAAAAAAAAAGACAGAGAGAGAGAACCAGTAAAGAGCATAAAGAATAGAAGAGCTTGAATGATATTTATTTTCCCCTTCTTTTCTTATAAAATAGCTTCTTAAATTGAAATAAGGAACATACCTTTTTTCATCTTTTAGAATTGCAGTAAGGAATATGTATACTCTTGACTGTAAGTGATTGATTCTTCTTACGAAGTTTCTATTTGAGAACGTAATTTTGCGGCACCTAAATACGGCTACATGTAATGATAGAAATTCGAAATTCTATAACGAGCGTGAAAAACTCAAATTATGATATACACAACTGCTGAGATTTGTACAAAGACAAAATCGATTCGATAACCAAACGGAGCTTTTAAAAAGTCAAGACGCCTCTAATGCCGACATTTACAACTTGCTTAGCCACAAAATTCAGAAGAAGAAAAAAGACGTCGAAGAAAACCACTTCCAAAAATCAGGATTGAGACCTCTGTTAGAGTAGACATGCTGCTAATTGATAACTTGATATTCACATGGAGACTCTTGCTGTACGGGATGGGAGAACCTCCACTAAAACAAGGAGTCTAGATATCGATTAAAATGTTTCCTGTTGAACTCTAACAAGCTACCATAAGTACGATCAGCAATTCCAACAAATAAGGCCTCCGTGTCCGGGCTAAAGGAAATACCAGCGATCTCACCAAATAAATCTATTTCTTGTCCTTGTACATAATCACTGTGAGAGTCAAAAATATGGACGAAATCTGCTGCCTCGGCCATTGCAAAAAACCGTCCATCGGAACTGAACCTTAGGGCTCTAACTGCACCCAATCTTCCCTTGAGTACAGCCATGGAGCGTGATAGATTTCTTATGTCCCACAACCTACATGTTGTGTCCTGATTCCCAGTAGCCAATATTCGTCCATCTGGGTGCCATGCAGAGGCAAAAGAATAGTCCAAGTGTCCTTTCAGGCTACCAGAAACCTTGAAAGATGCCATTTCAAAATCAGAAAATTTGAAATATAAAGCGACGACGGCAGCCTATCTACAAACATATGCAACTGCAAACTTACCTTTCCGGTGTTAGCGTCAGCTATCAAACCCTCCGTACAATCCCCAAGAACAGCTAACAACTTCCCATCGGGACTAACGGAAATACTCTGGCAAGGTCCAAAAACCAAAACCAAATATTATTAAGAAAAGTGAAAGTGACGACGACCCACACAGTAAACAGCGTTTCAGTGGACTGGACGATACTCACGTTAACAGACCAGTCATAATTGAAACAACCGAGAGAAGTAAAACTCTCAGCATCGAAAACCCGAACTTGGGCGTCATTATTTGCTGCCATGACCCTCAGCAACCCGCTGCACACAAAGGGATTAATTACAGGCCAAACCGAAACGAAGAGTTCCAAGCAAAAAAGTTACTCTTGTTTTTTAGTTGCTTACTTGGGATTACGGTAAACATCCACAGCATTGGTTATAGCATTATCATCGGTAGTTATTTTACTGCAGAAAGCAACTCCAGATTGATTCAGATTCTGGTCCACAAAAATTTACGCACGTCAAAAGGGAAGATCTTAAGTTTATTAATTATTTGATTGAAATCATAGATGATTTCCTACCTTGCAAATAAGCTCACCCTGGAAACCACCTGCTACCATTAAATTTTCCTTAACAGCCATGGTGCTTATTTGTACTCTGGAGACAGGTTGAGCCAAAACTCCAGGGCGCTTCTGCAAAAACAATATAGAAGCAATAGGATCTGATGATGTTCACTATAGAAACTATACAAGGTGTAGTCAACTATCTGGATACGTACAACAGTTGGAACAATCGGTTTCACCACATTAAGCACTTCTTTACCCCTTCGGAGTAAGGATGACCAATGCATCACAGAGTAGTTTTGCATAAGGTATACATCATGCTTCGATGTTGCCCATAACAAATTCCTCAGCTGTAATAATGAAGAAACATTTTGATGACATCAATATCAACACAGAATTTCTATAAACAAGCATTTTATAATGGTAAACAACCTACAACTAAAAATATACTGTGAAAATTATACATTCAAACAACAGCTCTTAGATTGACAGTGAATTGCTTCTAACAACGACAATCTAAATATGGTCCACAGTATACTAGAATACCAGTGAATTCTGCACCAGCCTAGGTAATTGCAATCCTCATTTTCTTCATTAGAAAGCAGTAATTCCATCGGGTAAGTTGTTATGGATTCTAATCAAAAGGACAGGGAACCTTCTCTTTTTGCTTTCTTTATTTCAGAAGAGATTAGAATTTAAGCAAATTGCAATCATAGACAAAGATGAAGAAAACGTCGTGTGGTTGTTAATCTCCACACGATGGCCTTCATTTCTAAAAGAGAGGAGAAAGAGAAAGGGAGAGACAAACAGTGAAGGGAATGGCAACATGAAAAGTTAAAAACACTGGAATGTTCTTTAAATATAAAGTCATCCAACATCATGTAAATCGACAATCACCAATGAATGAAGAGTTTATATCAGTGAAAGGAAGGTAGGCTAGTAAGTAGTAAATACAAAGCCATAGAAAAAAAACCCCCAAAGTTTGCATTTCGTTACGCAACAAATAAAGCCATAATAACGCAGAATGTCCAAAAACATAAATCACTCGTTAGCAATTTTTCTAGTATACCAAAGAACTGTATAAAAAATAATGAGATAGGCAGACAAAAAAAAATGGAATAGAAGTGGTCTTCATATAAATGCGAAAAGAAATAACATGTATAATGGTAATCAGGTAACGGATTATCAGAGAACGAAATAAACTTAAAATAATGCAACCAGAATGTTAGTAACACCTATAATAATTGACAGTAAGATCCTATATAAGTGTGCAGTCCAGCATGAAGGGATGAGACCCACTTGATTATGAAAAATTGATATTAATTACAGATATTGTTAAGCCCTCTTAAATGTGGTCAGATATTTTCCTATCATACCATAAAAGGTCCTGCCATGCCGCTCACTTTCCACCTGCTTTAAAGCTGACATAAAGAGAGAAATAGCAAGCCTAAATGCACAAAGAAGTTAAATGACATAATTATATTACAGATACAAATATTATTACAGCTTAAATGCAAAAACTACGTACCCAAATATATATGAATCACAAAAGCGATAAAAACAGAGAATGAATGAGTACATGATAATGCATTAAGTTACAGATAATGTGATGGGAAACGTCCATGAAATTCAAAATTAAATGCAGAGCAGTAAGCAGTACTTAATAAGGACACTGGAGCTTAAAATTATCGACTACATGTTGTGATGGCAATGAAAAAACATAAGAGCTATTTCCTCAGATGTAAACAGAGAATTAAATAATCAACATTTATGTCCTCATGACAGAATTAGTGCATAAGACAACTTAAATGAATTGTGAGAAGTTTTATCCCATTTAGTATTGCAAAAGTTGGGTAGGCCAACTGTCAACACTGTAAGAAGACGCTGCTAAGATTCCTGTTAGAATCTATATCAAGTAGTTATTTGCATCAATGGACCATTTAAAAGACTGGATGGTTTGAAGCTAAAAAGCCTCAGGTCCAAAGAGGCGTGGATGTGGATAAGAGGCTGTGTGTGAATCATTATTCGATTTAATACAAGCATGCCATAAAGATGAAAAATTCTCTCTCTAACAAGAAGCCACCAATTTTAAGATCACCAAACCATACCATAGCTTTGACGAAACCATATCCATAACTTGACATGAAACCATCTTGTCTGTAGAAAAGAATATTTGGCATGTATTCGCATAATACTTTTGAAAGATTGATCTTCTATTTTTTAGAAAAACAATCATAACTAGAACAGTAAGGGTGCACAACTCAAAAGTAACCTCCTCATCATCCGAGAAAGATTTGCAGAAAATTAAGCCAATAAAATTGTCTTTAAAGCCTGAAATATGAAAAATTGCAAGTAACTTAGCTCAAGAATCGATGGTAAAAAATTATATAGAAGTTTCTTTTCTTGGTTCCCCCGGATGCTGTTGTTACAAACTACAAAACAGGATTGTTGTAATATGAAAATTTCTTATGAGCTAAACTTCTTTTCTTTTACCAAGTACTTAAGAACAAGGTTTTATGTAGTGTCCGCGGGAGACATTAAATTAGATTCCTGGATTAAAAACCTTAGTTGGATGGTAATTTCAAGTTGTAACCAGACGCATTTGTCTTAGATTCTCTTAAAGAGTAGATTTTTTCTTTTGCAATTACTGATTAGCTACAAACAAAAATCGATTAGAGAATGATACCAAAGACTGGATCCTGCAAAACTACAATACTGGAGTTATTCTGCATAACCAAAATTGTCAAGGTCAAAAATTATCGTTGGCCAGATTCTCGATTTGAAAACAAAGATTGATTGCGTACGAAAGATAGCCATATTAAGTTTATTCCAACGAGCTATAAAATGAAATCCTTCGCTTTAGTAGAACAAATAATCAACTCATTTCATAAAATAGATTTTAGAAAAAAATGGACCCTTAAAATAAAATAACAGCAGTAAAAGATCACAGTCATACGGGATATGAGTTTATTATGAAATGAGTGTAAACCGTAAATCAGTTCGATACTACAATGTGGGAAAAATGCACATGGCAACACTCTTTCATATGGTTTTGTAGCGGCGAAGAAAGTATACCTGAAAATGCACAATGGTTGATTTGACAATCCTTGTATTAAACTGGAAGTCATAAAAGGCATTTCCTCTATGCACTTCGAGGCACTCCTGTTAAGCAAAACGGTTTAGATGTATTATACACCTAGTAAAACAAAGACACTCACAGTGAAGAAAAAACTGATACGGCGTGTTGGTAGAAATATCCTACTCCTGTCCCCCGGGAAAAACAGGTTGAGTGAGTAGCAAGCAACGTAAAACCTAACCTTGTCAAGCTCCTCCCGAGAGCGAGAGAGATTCTCATAGTTCTTGTATTGCTTCAATCGAGTCTCACGGTATTTGTCTCTGGTATAATTAAGCCTCTCCCAAGGAATTCCCTGGATATCTTTCCCGTCCCTAGCTTCCAAAGCAGAAGTATCAGTCTTCGATTTACTCTGTTACATTACCGGATCCATTATCACGAAGAAAAGGAATGAAAAGCACGATATCTAGGAAAAAGCCGAAAATTAAATAGAATTGATACCATTTCAAAATTATCTTCGAAGTCGGAGTCTGTAGAATGAGAACCAGTGTTACTTTGAAAGCAATTGTCGGGGAAAGAGTCATCGTCTTCAAAATCAGGGACGTCGAAATAGTCGCCGACAACGTAATCAAGATCATCGTTATTGAAGTACTCCATAAAGATGCGATTAGGAAGGGAAGGAACGTACTAGGAGTTAAAAACAGAGGGTGAATGAGTGGAAGAGCCGAAAGATTAATGATGGAGTGGGCAAAAGCACCGAAGGGGTGGGATAAAGAAACGGCAACGACCTCTGATAATGGAGAGGAAAAGTGAAGCGAAGAGATCAGAAGAGAATGCAGAGAGAAGGAAAGACCTAAGGAGAGCGGTGGACGATGCTCTAGTTATATAGACAGACGAGCAAGTGACGGAGGTTTGGGGGTTGGAGAACGGTGGGAGGTGGGGCTTAGCCGGTAATAAATAAATAAGAGAAGAAATCCGTGTGCTTCGCTGTGGGTTCCACTCAACCACCCCTTCGCTTCTTTGATCTCGCGGTGCACGTTTGGTAGCTTGAAAATTTTTTGATGGAACGGGAATAGAAATAAAAATAAAAATAAATTTTAAAAGTAAAAATAATAGAATTTTAATTTAAAATTTATTAGATACGTGTATTTTAATGATGAAATGGAGGTTATAAAATATTAAAAGATCAAAATACCCTTATAAAATAATAATAATAAATTATTTTTTAAAAGAAAAAATTAACAAACTTTCCTTCTTTTTCAATGGAAACGAAGATGGGATATGGCAGACCATTCATTTGTTTCATAAAGGTGATGGTAGGAGGCGATAGCGGCTATATCATTGATGAAGGTGACAAATTTAGGACTTTCAGTGAGAGATCGATGGCTGCTACAGATGTCTGATTGGGTATGGGACCTCTACACCTATTTCTCTAATTCTCCCCTGCTGCTCTTGAAAAAATGACACCGTATGTTTAAGTGATTTTACTTTTTTTTCCAACCTGGTTTAAGTGACTTGATCTTGGCCCTCAATGATAACTAGTAATTGAAGTTGTTCATATATTAAAAGTTAAATTCTGTCTTCTTCCTCGCCAGAAACTCATTCTTTTCGAAGTAGGTCAACATCCAAGCACGGGAAAGCTATCCAGAGTTTGGTGGGGATTATCAAGTATGATTCTGATGGTTTTCTTGATGTTAATGGTGGGAAAATAATCGAAAGTTGATGTTATACAACAAAAAATGTATCTTTTGAAGTTTTTGTCGATTTGTTTTGAAAGGGCAAAACTAATTCATCATAGTTTTTTATAAGTTAGTAATGTTTTTGTTAATATTTGAAAGTTCTACCGTGTTTTTAGTTTATATATGCTTCCTATATATATGATCTGGGATATTTATGTTTACATTGCATGCTTTTACTAATGTTCATGTATGTGTACTGAAATAGCTTAATAGGAAAAATTAATTTTTGAAGCTTGGATGGTTATTTTGAAAAAATGTTCATGAGCACGGAGCAAATATACTATTTGTTAACTTTTGAACTTCCAAAGGTTATTTTGCAAATTTTCAATTTTTCTTTATCACATAAAAATGTTTTTTGTTCATTTAATATTTATTTGGATTTTTTTCAAAGATTCATTTTTTTCATAGTTGCAATGGTGTTTCTTTTTTATTGCAATTAGTTTTTATTAATATTTGAAGGTTTTTGTTCATTTAATATTTTTTTCAAAAATTCAATTTTTCCATAGTTATAATGGTGTTTCTTTTTTATTGTAGTTAGTTTTTTTTAGTTGTATTTGCCTTGTTTATTCGTAGATTTTATTTGATAGAGATAGATTTAACTCCTAGAGTGGGTCTTGAATTTGAAAGTTTAGAGGAAGTATGGCAATTTTGGATTGCTTATGGTGATAAAATTGGACTCGGCGTTAGAAAGCATAATTTCACTAAGAGCAAAAGAGATGGATCCATTATTTATTATAGATACGTTTGTTGTAAGGAAGGCGTACAAAGGCCAGACAAAAGAGATTATAAGACTGTTCATCCTCGACTAGTGACTAGAACGGGTTGCAATGCAAAGATGGTAGTGAAACTTGCAAATGGGAAATACAGAATCAATAATTTTGTAAGGGAGCACAATCACCCATTGCATCCACCAGAAGCCGTGCATCTCATAGCTTCTCAACGCAAATTAACTAAAGTCCAAGCTGATGAGTTAGAAGTGGCAAATGATGCTGGGTTACACCCAAAAGCATCATTTAATCTCTTGAGTAGACATGCACGAGGGAGAGTCAATTTGGGGTATACTAGAAAATATGCAAAAAAATATTTAAGTTATAGAAGGTAAAAAGGAATGAAGTATGGAGAAGCTGGATGCCTATTACAATATTTTCAACAACAATTTTATGACAATCCATCTTTCTACCATGCATATCAAATGGATCAAGATGAGCAAATAACAAATGTGTTTTGGACAAATGCATAGATGTTAATCGACTATCATTGTTTTGGAGATATGGTTTCATTAGACACAATGTACTGTACAAATCATGATAATAGACCTTTTGCTATTTTTTCAGGTTTCAACCATTATAGATGAGGGATAATATTTGGGGCTGTGTTGTTATATGATGAGACCATAGAGTCATTTAAGTGACTCTTTGAAACATTCTTGAAGGCACACAAACAAAACCTACCATATACTTTATTCACAAACCAAGATCAAGCAATGGCAAGAGCATTGTGAGAGGTAATGCCAAATGCTCACCATGGGCTATGCATTTGGCATATAATGAAAAATGGCATTAAGCATCTTAGCAACTTAAATAAGAAAGATTACTCCCACTTCTTAATAGATTTTAGTAAGTGCATGTATGATTATGAAGATGAAATTGAATTTGAGGATGCTTGGAGGCAATTACTTTTGAAGTACAATGTTGAAGAAAACTCTTGGTTGTCCTCCATATATCAACTAAGAGAAAAATGGGCTACTTGGTACATGAAACATTTTTTTACACTTGGTATGCGAAGCATCCAACTAAGTGAAAGTGTTAATGCAACTTTAAAAAGTTACATGAAATCTAACCTTGACATCAATCAATTTTTCAATAGATTTGAACAAGTGCTTGAAGATAAACGATATAGTGAGTTGCTGCTTGACTTTGCTATGCGTGACAAACAACCAAGAATAGTTGTCCAAAATGCACCATTGCTTCAACAAATTGCTGAAATTTACACCACTCCAATATTAGGTTTGTGGCAACGTGAGTGGGTCAAAAGATGTGCTTGCTTGTCCTATAAAAGAGAGAGATGAGATAACATCGATGTATCGATATGTGCTTAGAATGCTTAGAGAAAGAGGAGGATGGACAATTAATTATGATACCATTGATGGGTCCATCAATTGCAATTGTAGAAAGTTTGAGAAGTATGGCATATTTTGTTGCCATATATTGAGAATATATAAACACTTGGACATCATGGAATTGCCAGAGAAGTATATAATGAAGAGGTGGACAAAGGAAGCAAGATCCGGGATTGTGACTGATATTCAAGGTAATCAAATTCAAACAGATCCTAGAATGGAAAGTTTAACACGTTATAACATTTATGTTCTATGCTTATAAGATTGGCTTCTGAGGCATCAAAATGTAAAGAGGCTTTTGCTATTGTGCACCAGGGAGTGCTAGAACTTAGTAGAAAGGTTCAAGAGATTCTGAGCAATCCTCCTGAAGGAGAACCCTCCACCAATCTACTACCAGAGTGTGTTAAAAGGGGCATAGGTTTTAAGAAGAAAGAGGAGAAAAGAACAAAAAAGAGAAATGTGCCATCTTCTAAAAAATCTTCCCAAGTACATGAAGATACGGTATATTTTACTTGTTATTATTTTGCAATGTCATTTAATAAAAGTCAATCCTAATTAGTTGGCTTGCAGGTTACCAAAAAGCCAGAAGAAATTTCCAACTCATCACCCTCTGTACATGAATAGTCCACTAAGAGAAGAAGAAAAGTTAAATCTTCCAAAACTTCTTTGCAAGTACATGAAGAAACAATATATTTTACATTTTATTATTTTGTAGTGCTATTTAACAAAAATCAATCCTAATTAATTTGCTTTGCAATGTTATTTTACATGAAGAATCAGTACATTTTCCCTATTTTGCAATGTCATTAAACAATATTCAAACCTAGTTATTTTTACATTTTAGATCACTCAAAAGGCAGAAAAAACATCAAACTTATCAACTCCTGCACCAGCTCAAGTGCCACAAGCAATATCTAGCTCAACACTTCCATGCTCTACTCTAAATGGAAGTCAAATGACTTATACTACAATGTTGATGGTATAACTACATTGACTAGCAGTTTGCAAAAACCTTAAACAGAATTATCATTTTTCTTATTGACTATTTTCCCTATAATGTAGGCACCACTTGATAGCAACATGGAATCTCTTGAAGCAATAGTGTTCAATCAAACATTACCCAATGTTATATCATTACAGTGGATATTGAGAATAGAACAAGTTTCATTGAAATGCAATATCCTTTTATTTACAATAGGTCAACCAATAGGTGTACAATTCAGACATACATCTTTAGTATATATCATTACAATTGCACAATCCTATGAATAAGTTACAATAACTTCACTATATCATTACAATTGTTATACACCAACTAATGCAATCATAAATCTTTGTATTGGCCTTTTGCATCCGTTGACAACCTCTTTTTTTTATCATATATAGATGCACAATTCAGCAACAGGCAAAGTGATGAATTTATCCAAGGTGCACCAGTAGTTTGTACCAGCAGTTTGTACCAACAGTTTGCAAAGTGAAGCAGCTTCAGATTCCATTATTCTATGAAGCAGTTTCCTTCCATCAATTATTTTGTCTAGAATGCATTATTGTTTTGGTCCATTGAAGCAGTTTCCTTCTAGTTTGCTTCAATTATTTTGATTGTATGAAGCATAGACTCATCTTTTTGGTCCCTGCACATATTACTGAGCATTTACAAAGAATGATTTAGAAATCATAGAGTTCATTCCTTTATTTGATTAAGTAAGCAGTTACTTCAAGTGAGCATTTTCAATGTATCCCATATCAGTATCAATATTATATGAATATTAGTTGTGACAATTGGCATTTACAATGAGTCTTTACAAGAATCCAAACTATGACAATTAAGAAGAAGGTTGGCCATGGCCTATGAATAAATTAGTAGTCATACATAAAGAAAGAAACAATTTTATAATCGGGAAATTTTGAATCATGCAAGCATTATAGAGATAAAGCTCAGATGTCCTCAACATTGGTAACAAATCATGGGAATTGATATTATCAAGTGGGACAGTTTAGGTGAATAATGTAGTCCTTATTGAAGATTTTAAATAAACTACCACCATTTTTTTTCCTAACAAGAAAAAAGGAAATTAAATCAGACTAGCAATAGCAACCTTCCATAATCCCCTGATATGAAATTAGGCTATGAAATGGACAAGTAAGCAAATTCTTTATAGAGTCTATCATAATTTACAACTTTTAGATAATGCCATAGTCACTATAGAGTTGAAAGCATAGATATGCAACATACCATAATTGACTTGGATTTGACTTTCTTATATGGAATTTTCAACAGCTTGATTAGAGAAACACACGTAGCCTTGATTAAGTAATACCAAATTGAATAGGCTATTATGAGACTTACTTTCTTTCTTGACCCACTGATAGGAGATAGGAGTTGAGGAGTATGGAAGGTTGGGATTAAGGTATGACATTAGAAGGTGGAAGAGACACGTGAGGGATGGGTCAGTTGTCGCACTTTCTTCAAATCTCGGGCTTATGCTTATGCTCTCCGTTGCTAGTGCCCAATAGCCATCGCACCTCTGCCAGCCTCAATCTATCGCACAAGCTCGCTATTGAAGGATGAAGATAAGTTTGGGTTGAATGAAGCTTTTGTGATTTGTCTTTTAGGTTGAGTGGCCAAGATCTTATTTTAAACCATATGGTGTCATTTTCTGAGGGGTAGCAGGGGGGGAATTAGAAAAAGAGGTGCAGAGGTCCCGAACCCATCTCAGATGAAGGAGTAGAACGAATTGATGATGGAGAATGGAAACCTTAAACTTCCAAATCTGTGAAGCTATCGTCGTCAATCTTTTGTCTGATACTTCAAAAGCTGAAGCCATTGTCATGCTAGTGCCGTTGCCATTCTCAACCTTTGTAAGGAAGAAGATATCAACTTTTGGGATGAGGTACATGGTTATTCTTGTCCTAAAAATCACATTCCTGGGAAAGCTCAAATTTTCCATTAGTATATTGAAGGAAGCCTAGTTCTCATGTGTGATGGAATTTTGGCCTCCCTGGAACAATTGTTTTGGTGTACCAAATGAGGATAAATTACCTCTTCCTCTTCCCCTTCCTATTCCCTCACTCAAATTGCTACATAGCAAAGAGGCCAATGAATTAAGATTCTCTAGTGCAATTTTCTCATTACCTCTTTACAACCAAATTTGAGTGATTCAATATAATCTCTAATAGCTAAAAAAAAAAGTACTAAAATTTATTTTTGTCAAATGCAACATTTCGTTGCATTTCACATGATGTAATTGTTTTTATTTTTTACTATTGAAAATATTACTAACTTTGTTTTCTGTCTCATCCACCAGTAAATAATTATGATAAAAAAAGGATAAAAAAGTAGACAAATCTAAACCTTTGAATATATTTTTAAATAACTCAGATTTAGCTGTAGAAAGATATTGAGAAAATTGGTTGGGGAGTACCTTGACCTCTCTCTATTGTGAATTGACGCCAAGGCCAATTTTTATTCTTTAATTACAAAAAAAAATCTTTTTGTTTTAAATTTTGGTATTAATATTATTTACTTATGAATTACTACATATAGTTATAGTTCTTTATTCGTAATTCAGGTACAAAAAAATTTATTCGTAATCAATATTAAATTCTTTAATATATTCATCTGGTAATGGTAACAGTAGTTCTCCATTATATTTATATTTTTTCTTAAGAATTTACATTTATGGAAAAATTAAATGAATTTAATGAAGAAATTAGAGGAATATGAGGAATAGAATCAAGAGTAATACAGTTCCCAAAAAAAAAATGAGAGTAATAAAGATGAGGGCTAAAAGGACCCTCCTTTCATAAAATATTGAGATTAAGATTATGATAATGACAATTTCAGCATGAAATGAGTTTAATGCCCGAGGACAAGGGGCTCGTCGCCTGGTTAAGATTCAAAGCGTAAGTTCAGGAAATAGAGAGTTGGGTGAAGAGTAAGAAATTGAAAATATTTTAGCTTGCCCAAAAACGGAAAAAATAAAAAAGATTGATTTGTGTGTGTCGGGGTGGGGAGAAAAGAGAGAAAAAGAAAAAAAGAAAAAAAGAAAAATGGGGTGGAAAAAACAGTGGATGGCAAGTGGCAAGGAAAGGAGTAGAGGTCCAGGTGGTGGGTTCGAAGCATCACCACGTGGCTGGCGAGAAAGGATGGGTCCCACTCACCTTCATTTTCCCAAACTTGACACCGTTATTCAACGTTTGTTAACTAACGGTTGGTTCTCCGGCCATCACCAGGGTTATTCGCCTATCTCTCTCTCTTTTTTTTTTTTCCTATCGTGCATTCTGATTTTTCAGTTTGAGTTATAAATTTTGAATATGAATTTTGTCATTTTTGAGTTTTGACTTCCCGTATTTTTATATTTTTCATCACTAAAATTCAATATATCATCTTCCTATATTAAAACGGTAGTGTTTTTATGCAATCATTCGGGGGCATGCAAATTAATTCAATTCGGTCCGGTTTAGAAAAACACTAAAAACTACTTAAAATAAATAAATAACCAAACACTTATTCCATTCGATTCAATTTATTTGGTTTGGTTAGACTAATTGAACTTTATTTTCTCATCTTTTTAAAATTAAGTACACGTAAATTGCACATAAATTTCAATTGAAACATCTATCAACTTAAAAAATTATGGATTCAACACTTCAACAACATATCCACTTAGGCTTAGCCATTCAATTTTTGGTTTTTATCCATGATACAAAAATATAAAAAAATCATGGTAACATATGAATTTTCAGGGTTAGTTTGCATATTTTAATTTGTTTATATCCAAAATTCAACTAAATCAAATAGACCTAAAAAAAGGTTAAAAATTTATCCAAACTGCATTAAAAAAATACAAAAATACATGAATCTAATAAATTGAATATAATTTAGTTCAATTCAGTTTTTTTTCCTCAATTTGGTTTTGTTCATTCATCAATTTTATTTTAAAGTAGTACTTCCTTCATTTCTTAATATAAAATATATAATAAAATTACACAGGCTAACAAAATCAATTGGAATAATTGATCATTAAATTTGTTAAAAATATAAAATAATTTGAAAAAATATTATTATTTAATGTTAATGACTTTAATCATATAATTAACGAGAATGAACATTCTTAAAAAATAAAATATTAAATGTATTTTTTCTCTTATATTTTATAACAAAATAAATCTCTAAATGCCCCTTATATTAAAAAATAATATATTATTTCCTAGCTTACCATCCTCAAAAGCCATCCGCCCAGTGTTCTGGTAATTAGAGTCACTTAATTCCATCAGTTATTTATTTTTTTAATCTCTCCTCATTTACTGCATAACTTAGAATTATAAAGTATCCCTGACCTTTCGACCATGATCTCAAATATGATATGGATTAATGAAATGGATAATTAAGAAATTAAATTAAAGCCAAATATAATATATATTTTTGACCGCTTGAAATTGGTCATTTAACTAAATGGCGAGGCGTACCCCTGAGAAATATATTATTCATGAGCCCTGCTTTTCTCGAGAGTTCGATCCATTATATATATTCACGAAAACAACCCAGCAGGAACCAAAAGTGTAGAATTAATTAAAAAAATTGATGATGTCATACACCTTATCGTGTGGTTAAAAAAAACCTTATCGTAAATTAGTTATTTTATTTTTTATTTATTGTAAATAGTTATATGAAAATTAAAGTAATGTGATCAAGACTTAATAATAAAGAAGTTAATATCTTAAGTAAATAAATGAAAATATGAAATATCTGATGAATACATATATATATATATATGATTAATGTTAGTGTGGGTTGAGAAAGAGACCTAAGAACCCAACTAATACATAATTATTAAAAATATACTTTTATACAACCTCAAAAAGAAAAGGACAAAAACCTAAAAGAGAAGGATCAAATATCCATCAATATTAACGTCTAAATTAACAATATGTTTTTGTTGGGCAAGGCAGGACACATGCAGGGTGTTTTTTTTATTTCGGCCTGAAACACAAGCACGGCACTTAAGCATCAAATTAAAGGTTGGATAATAAAAAGACAAATCAGGGCCTATAAAAAATATTTTCCATACCGGACTCCTACCTGGGTATAAATAAATAGGAGTATCGTGTAGAAATATTTTTTTTTATAGTTCTGATTTGCCTTTTGTTCTTAGGGGTATGGGGAAGTGTTGTTGTTAGGAACAATATATGAAAATAATCGGTGTCCAGAAACGTATAATAACATACTATTCTTAAAGTGTTATTTGTCCCCACTAGATTTACTGCAGGGATCCGACGAATCACCCTTAAGAGTTATTCTAAGTATCAAAGATATATGACAGAAACTTCAGATACCTTGAAATACAGAACAAAATAGAGAGATTGTAAGTAAAAGAAGAGAATGTGAGGTATTCTTTTAGTCTCTAGTCTGATCCTTTTATAATAGTAGAAAACAAAAAATTGAAACGTTGTTTATGAACCTGTTTGTTTCTGAATATTGTATTTAAAACGTTGTTCATGAACCTGTTTGTTTCTGAACATTGTATTTGAAACGTTGTTCATGAACCTGTTCATTTCTAAACTTTGTATTTGAAACATTATTGTCAAATTGAAACAGAATATCAAATGACATGTTGTTTCAGAATGTATTGTTTCAGAACATTTTTATTTGAAATTCTGTTTCTGAAAAAAAAATGATAAATTAAAATATTAATCTGAAATTCATATCAGATCAGATCTCTACCGTTAGGTCAATCCAATTAAATAAATAATATTTAAATCACTTAACATTTTTATTTAATAATTATTTTAATATGCTTTGTCTTCTCTCTCTTATATACATTTCATAAGCCTTACTCTCATCCAATGTGAGACTTTAGTTTTTTCAAATTATCTCTAACAAATGTCCAATCCAAACGCTTTTTTTTTTTCTTGGTTCACACTTGCATATAGCCATTTGGCAAAGAAAAATGTTAAGTGCTCGAAGACGAACCATGTCTATTTCGTTGTAGGATAATATGTACCGACAAATTAATTAAGGATCGAGATTATCCGATAAGTTGCATAGAAAGTAAGGAAAGAAACTCCGCTTAGTCAATAAAAGGTGGATGAAGCGTGCCAATATAAGGAACGGTACTTTCACTGTACATGATAAAATTGCAGTGGCGATGGTAAAGCTAAAAGATAGGAATAGGATGCTCATCCTCAGCCTGAGGGCATCTATCAATCTTAGCTGAGAAGTAGACTTGAGATGATCCAGAGAGAACAAAACAAAATAAATCATAGAATGGTGCACGCCAGGGGTCCCACCGTCAAGGGAAATTAACAAGTTTATGATTATGGATGGGTTTAATTAAGCTAAGATTAAGGGAGGCATTGCGACCCTGACGAAGTTGTCAGTTTTCAGGTCACACCCAACCTGAATGCATTTCTATTGGTCCCTCTTTCCTCCCCCCCTTGGGATATATATCCTTCGCTTTGAAATTCTTTCATCGTGCCCGTCCCCATCGATCTTCATTTTTTATCACAAACGCAGGAATATCCCTCTCTCGCCTCTTCCTAACTTAACCTCTTTTCTTTTAACAGCTGTCATGTTTTAACCTGTTCATTTTTGGACCTTTGCTCTTTTTGTGTTCCGGTGCCTGTAATTTTAATTAGTTCGAAAATCAATCACTTGTCAGTTGTCAATCTGGGATAAATAACACTTTTAATTTAACAAAATGAAAGTATCCAATAAATATATAATATATGTATGGTGAAAAGAAGAAAAAAACCTGGGAATAAAGAACAAAACAGCGAGAATGAAATTAAACGACAAAGGTAAAGAGAGAAGGGCCTCATTGGCCATACCCATTATCAAACACACGCTGGGATAGGTCGAAACTTCTGGTTGTTGCTCGTCCACTATAAATGAGAATATATATTTTAAATATAGCACTTAATATTTTGCTAATCTTTCATTTGTGGTCATGAAAGAAAAACTTTGATTCAGATCCGTCGTGTTCCATGAAGGCTTTAATATTCAAATTTGGGACTAGGAATTTTCTGAAGAGCGTCGTGTAATGCGTACAGCTTCATATCTTCTTCATTCATGATGTTACCAAATTTTGGCAGTGCAGTCTCAGGAAGGAGTCAGGAGGAATCAACATTGAATAGTCTCGCATTTTTTGGGGGATACAACTCCCAATTAAACAAACAAACTATCGGCCATGTTTTTCTTTTCGCCTGAAGACCACGGGCCATATTGATATATTAGTTATTTCGTAAGGTAACAAAGTAATGATTTTCAATTTCATTGACTAGTGCATGTGTTTCATCAGCATGTGTGTTGAAAGATACACGATAGTAGATCATATTTGTCGTCATTAATTAACAATGTATGGAAGGTCGACGGATTAATTCCAAGAGTCTAGACCGGGTCTATTTGGTTCAATAGAAAGGAAAGAAAGTGGTTTGGACCCTCCAAGATTAAATTCTAGGAACCCCAAAAAGTCAAAGTTACGTGCAAAGTAGAAGTAAACCCAAAAGAAAGGTTGATGAAAACTTGAAATTCAATAGAAAATGAGAATTTTAATAACTTTATATGGGGATGTTATAAAAAAGAGATCAATTCTTTGATAAATCAGTACTTGTGTTATGGGAAGAAAAAAAAGTTTAATAATACTCACTAATTGAATAAATAAAGTCAAAATATTATTAATTTGTCTAAATTATATGTACAGAAGAGGTCTATAAATTAGAAAATAGATACCTAGAGCAACTAGAAATACTTAAACTCAAATAATCCTAATAAATTTTAAAAATCCTAAAGAAAAAACTAATTCTCTAATGGTCCAAAAATAAAAATAAAAATAAAAATACTAAAGAAAATAATAAAATTAATATTTTAATCCTAATAATTTTATATATTCCTTAAATATAAAGTTTTTATACTAAACTTTAAATTAAACTAGTTTAAATCTAAGCTTTGCTCCTTTGGAATACAAATTGGAAATCATAAAACACTCTAATGTAATTTAAATCAAATCAAACTAAATTAAAACCAATTGAAACATAAAAAATAATCTAAAATTAATCTATATGAAACTTGGGACTTAGACTTCTTTCTTCATTTGGACTTAAAAAATGTTATTTTTTTTCTTTGACTCTCACTTTATTTTTATGGTTCAGTTTAGCATACATTTGAACTTGAACATGCATGATTAAGGTTTTATTATACTCCTCCAAATACATATTAGCATCTTGGGCCTTCAATGTAATAAAATATACTCCAGCAACCATTTCTAATCTCTTAAATGGTTCTTTTAATAATGAGTTTTACAAAGTTAAGTTCTCTATTTGATTTGGATCATACAATGTATTAGAAGAATCCTCAAAGTTCATATCATTCTCCCCTCTTAAAAAAGAGTTATCTTCAACTCTTCAAGGTATTTTGGTAACTATAGGCAATCTCCTAGATAAAAAATCTTTCTTTTCAACCACCTTGAGAATGGTAGATGATAAATAGGAAAGATTGACAGATGAAGAAGAACATTGAATTTATGCTAAAAAGGAAATAAGACAACTAAACAAAGAAAAGTTGAGTTTGTTAGTATAAACTCCCATAAGAGAAATTAATTCTCGTAATAAGTCGATACTTGTATTTCAAGAAAAACACAAAAAAATAATTATACTTACTAAATGAATAAACTCATAATAATATTATTGATTTGTTTGAATTGTGTGTACAAAAAAAAATTTACAAATAAGAAAGTAAATATTATAAAGTAACTATAAATATTTGGACTCAAATAATTCTAATAAATTCTGAAAATCTTAAAGAGATAACAAATTATTTAATGGTCTAAAAATAAAAATAAAAATACTAAAGAAAATAATAAAAATAATATTATAATCTTAATAATTTTATATATTCCTTAAATATCAGGTTTATCTAATAAACTTTAAATTAAACTAGTTTAAATCTAAACTTTAGCCCTATAGAAAACAAATTAGAAGTCAACAAATATCCTAATATAATTTAAATCAAATTAAATCAAACCAAATTAAATTAAAACAAAAAAAATAATCTTCAATTAATCCAAGTGGGACTTGGGATTTGTATTTTTCTCTCCATTTGAGCTTTAAAAATATTACTTTTTTTCTTAAACTATTTGAGAACGTCACTTTGCTTGCATGACCCAGTTTAACATATATTTAGACTGAATATACATAATTAAGGCCTTATTGGACTCTTTCAAATGTATATTAGCATCTTGGGCTTTCACTGCAATAAAATATGGTCCTGAAATCACTTTTAATCTTTTGAATGTTCCTCTTAACAAGGGCTTTTCTAAGTTAAAGGGAAATAGAATGAAAATAATAATATACAGATAATTATACTCTTATTTATTTTAAATTGGTTTTTAATTACAATACATTTTTAGTTTACTTTAAAAATAAACAATTTTCACTTTACTTGATAAATAAATTACATATATATTATTTTTGCTCCAAAAAAATATTATCTATTATTCATTATGCATTTTTTGGAATAATAAAAACAATAAGACAAATTTGGGCATCAAATTTTTAATTACTCATTTTCTCTCTAAATCCCACAATTTGTGGGGGGTGAATTTTCACTTCCCTCCTATTAAATAAATTGAACTAGATAATGAAAAATCTCCATTTTTTCTTGGTCCCTCCAACCAAATAATATACTAAAATGCGCACGTTTGTTATTCGTGATAAACGACAAATTAAAATTTCCCCTTCTCATTGGAAGAGTGGATTTGCGTGTAAAATGGCTTGCGCAAATGCACATCTTATGAACTCTGCATCTTACATATATACGTTTTTTTTTTTCTGAGCCAAATAAAAGCTTGAAAGTTGCAATACGACTGCATCTTTAATTCTCTATACACTCTTCATTTCATCATATTTGATCCCCTTTTAGTCAAAGTGTTTGAATGAAATGTTTCACACTTGAGACAGTACGTCACGGTCATGGAATTGTGTTATCAATTCACTCAATTTGAAATTGACAGTGGTAGTGGGCATCCGTGTCAAAAGAGGAAAGGAATTAATAATATGCATTAAATTAAACATTTTGCCACTCCATCTGCTTCTTACAGACCACGGAAACAGATTGACTGGAATTCGAAGCAGTGTCTCGTTTATATTTAATTTAATTATTTATTATTCTATGTTATCCAAGTAAAAATATATTACTTGCTGTGATTAAATGCCACTTTTTTAGTAACCGACATACAAGTATTCCCAACTACCGATTTGAAAAATATGCAACGGAATGGGCTTTTGGATAAGGTCATTCTAGTTTGATGCGACATTGCCCTCTCTTAACAGACAAATGTAGTTTCTGAACAGGCTCTTGCTTTCTCTCGGGGTTGTTCCCATAATTCTAATTAAATAATAATAATAATAATTGATAAGGTAGTTTTGAAAATGCCAGCTGCCTCGGAGCTAAGACCGTTTCTTTGTTGAAATATTCTAGCTACTGTTCTAGTCAATTTGGTGGAATTTTTATTCAATATACACAAATATTTAAGGTACTTATTATTAAGTAGAGATAAATATCGGTGTCAACATTGGCGTACAAGATGGACAGGTCCACAAGGGAGGGGATAATCAATCATATATAAGATAAGGCTTGGGATTGGCTATTGGCTAATGATTCGAGATGGGTCTTCCCTGGCATTAGTCTTTGGGCTAACAGCCCATTCATCGTTGAGTAACTTCCGGGGGGTGGGGGGGGGTGGGGGGTTTTGTGTTGTCGCAAATAACAAAACCGGCTCTTTGCTCACCTTGATGGAAACGAAAAAGTGACACATTGTACAGTGTTAATATCTATCATATTCCCATCACCATCATCTTATAATAACTATATCTTTTTGGGTTATGCTAGTCCTAGGGTCTGCCTGTTGATGCAGTTTAATCTGCTCTTGTTGTAATTCCCTTCTACCACCAAGAAAACAAAAAAGAACTACAGCTTTTTTCTTTATCATTTTTTATTCAAGAGCATAAAAGATTTTTTCATCTAAATCACCTTTATATTCCATTTTATTGTTCATTAAAGCCTCTTCCGTCCGGCGGTAGCTTTTCTCAGAGGGGGTAAAAACTAATATCATTTTTTAATCATTTATTGATTTTCTCTCTTTGTCGTCGTATATTTCTTGTTCTTCCACTCACTTTTTCTTTTATTTTTATAATCTTTATGTCACTTTTCATTATTTTTTGCCTTTCCTTCGTATGTTTGGACTTTGGAAAGGGTGTGGCGCTTTCAGAGTCATTTATATTCTGCACCTAGAATAAAATAAAATAAATTACTTTGCAAATAAAAAATACCCGAGTTCTCATAATAAATATCATATATTTAATATTACGCACAATTTAAAAAATAATAATTAATATATTATATAAACATATAATAGATAAATATTGGTGTTTTACTGTTAGTTTATCTTTTATCTTTTTTTTTCTTTGACCAATTACTTTATTTTCTTTTTTTATAAAAAAATTTTGAACTTCGGCACAAGTGACCAAGACTTGATAAGTCGGGATAGAATTTTGAGTTGTTAACCATTTATTTCTTGGAATAGAAAGAAGATTTCATTCAAAAGTAACTAAGAAGCTATAAAAAAGTAATATTTTAAAAATCGGACCGGACATGAAATCAGAAACTTCACCAAGTCACAGTTTTTATGGTTCAACCAGTTAGACTGGCGATCGAACTGGTAACATAATAATTAAGTAAAAATAATATTATATATAATATATATATATATAAAATATCAAATTATTAACAGAATAAATTTAAGTAGTTTAAGTTCATAATAAGTTAATAAACTCATATAGTAATAATATATGTTAAATCATTGAAAGTAATGTTAAAACATTTTAACATGATTACACTATATGATCATAATATTATAAAATAAATAGACTCCCTCCGTCCTCAATTATAAAAAATAAATAATTACTTCATCTGTATAAAGAAAAAAATAGTTTTGGTAGTTAAACTTATTAATTGTGCTACAATTTCAAATTTTTTTTAAATTACCCACATTAAAAGTCTGAAGTAAAACTAATTAATTATTAGTAATTATTAATATAACCTTAATTACTCAATGGTATAAAAGGAAAATAATATTAATTACTTTACAAATTTTATCCATGTCTCTTATATTTTGTGATAAATAAAGAGTTTCAAAATTCTCTTATAATTTAGGACGAAGAGAGTATAATATAATGAAATTTTTCATTTTTATAATTAGTAATTTTAAAATAAAAAGGGAAATATTATTTTACTCTCTAATAATTTTTATAATTAATAATTTTGGCCATAAAAAATAAATTTAAGTTAAATTTTATTCAATTTGAAAAACTGTCTGATTCTGTAAAAATCGTTCCGGTTCCCTGTTCAACTCCAATTTCCAGCTTAAAAGTTGGTTCAAAGTGGTCCAACCCCTAAAACAGGTTAAAATTGAAAATCAAGTCGTTCTTTACTCTAGGTGACAGTCCAACTAGTCTGACCGTTCGATCTGGTCCGGTTCTCAGAACATTGATACAAAGAGGTTCTCACGGCATAAGAGAAAAGCTGTACAAGAGATAAAACCAATCATGTAAAATAATTGAGGATCTAAGAAGAATTAAAAAAGTGATCAACTAAGGAATTAACAAACAAAAGAATGTCATTAGGTTGGAAGATTCCAAAGCAAAAATCTTTTTGTTTCGGGCCTCCCAAAATTTCCAGCAAAGGAAGCCAAAAGCAAGAGACCAAGATTTATCCACCTTCTTTAAGTTAGTGTTGTCAATAAGCCAATCATTGAAATCCTTCGTAAATAAATTAGAGAGATGATGGGCGGGTATGATTCGCCTCCATGTTGAGGATGCCATCAAACATTTCCACATAACATGATCAAGATCTTCAATAGCATTGTGACACAAGGGGCATATAGCGCATCTTGGATGCCTCTGCTTTTACCTCTAACATGGAGGTATTGCCCAGGCCACAAAATAAATGCCTGTTTTGGTTATTATGGCCAACTCTCTAACTTTATTACTTTTACCACTTCAGTTGTAATTTCAGACTGAGAGAAAAGATTTGCGTTTATGGATACTCTATAAGTAAAATATCTATATATTCTTGAGAACATTTTGGGCCGTGTTCTTCCTCTCTGGTCAAAAAAGTTTGCCAACTTGATCGCTGATTAGTATAATAGATAAAAAGGCATGCCTATTAGGTGAGCTCACTTGTTACTTGCTTTTAGTAACATTGACAATACGTTGTAATGTCTCAAACTAGCTGTCTTGGTATGTGATTTGTGTTCACACCAATGTTTTCTGGCCTACAGGTGTTTAAGTTTTTATTTGTTATCTTCTCTTCATAAAATTGCCTCATTTGAAATAAAGTGCATGCATGTGCATATGCACTACGACGAAAGACACAACTTTATTTTGTATACCATAAAAAAAAATTTATGTTATATTTGATGCAAACTACATCTTTAGAAGCAAATCATGAATCAACCAATTCAAATTGTTTGATACATAAAATAAAATTGACAAGAAATAAAAATAAAAATAGTACTTATATTTTAATTAAAAAAGATAATTTAAATAATTATATAATATACAATAATTACTAAATATTTCATTTTTATAAACACTAAACCCAATCATGGATGGGTTAAATTGAATTTGATGGGATGGCAAAAATGGTATAGGTCTAGTTGGTTGTGGGGGACTAATTCATGATAAGGATGGGAGATGGTTCAGTGGATTTAATAAGAAGCTGGGGTGTTGCTCAACTATTGAGGCTGAGTTATAAGGGCATATTATGGAATGTGGCTAGTTCAGTGAATTGGAGCTAGGAAAATTATTGTTCAGAGTGATTCTCAAGTTGTTCATATGTTTCAGAAGTTAGTGGAGAATGATGCTAATGATTCTCGCTTGTTGAGGTCAATTAGACGAGCTATGGATACTAGTTGGGAACTCAATATTGTTCATGCTTTTATAAAGGGGAATAAAGTGACGGATTGGTGCCAGTCCTTGGATTTTTATATCCATTGGCTTGATGAACTTTCTAATGGGTTACATGAGCTGCCACAAAGGGACATTGTGGGTATTTCCACCCTAAGTTCTTCCTTTGTTTAGTTCTATGTCGTCTTTGGGCTTTGGCCCGATGTGCCCAAAAAACAACAGGTGAAATTACTCGAGGCGAAAATATGAAATGAGTTGTATGAAAGTATAAAATTAAATGCATAATAGTTTAAAATGATTATTTTGCTTTTATTTGTAAAATATTTTTTATATGCAATGATAAAAAAATATTCTCTTTCTCAAGGAAAATAAAATTTTTAAATTTAGAAAAATTAATTTTAGAATACTTAATTATCAGTGGAAAAAGATATTATCCGGACAAAATTGTTAACATTAAATAATCTTAAATTGAAAGATAGAATTTTTTTTGGGTAAAAAAATTGAAAGATGGCAGTGTCTGATTTCAATTTGGTTCTCTCTTTCTTCCCCCGATTGAAATAAGTAAACTGTAACATCACGATCACGTTATTGTTACCGTTGAACAGAGAGTGGTGAAAGTCTTTATAAAGGGACGACCTCTGCTCTGGTACGCAGATATCGTTTGTATCAAATAGGATATAGACAGAATGGAGCTGGCAGCCATTATCATAGTGTGCTTGCTTGTGCTCTCTGGAGCGGTGGTCCATGGTGAGTTAGCTCAGCCGCCCCCTTTTGCTTGTGACTGGTCTAATCCTGCGATCAGATCCTACCCATTTTGCAATCCCAAGCTTGGCGTGTCTCGAAGAGCCCAAGACCTGGTGTCCCGCCTCTCATTGGACGAGAAGCTTGCCCAACTGGTCAACACCGCCCCTCCCATTCCTCGACTCGGTATCCCCGCATACCAATGGTGGAATGAAGCTTTACACGGAGTCTCCTACGTCGGACGTGGCATCCGATTCAATGGCTCCATTTCTTCTGCCACTAGCTTCCCTCAAGTCATCCTCTCTGCTGCTACCTTCGACTCCCACCTCTGGTACCGAATCGGTCAGGTCAGTCAGTCAGTCAGTCACTCCCTCTCGCCTCTTCAATCACTGTTATTTTATTAATGGTTGTGTGTGAATTAAGGCCGTTGGAGTGGAAGCGAGAGCAATCTATAATGCAGGCCAAGCAACGGGCATGACATTTTGGGCTCCCAACATTAACATCTTCAGGGACCCAAGATGGGGGAGAGGCCAAGAGACGGCCGGGGAAGACCCACTAGTTACTTCCAAGTACGCAGCGTCGTATGTGAGGGGGGTTCAAGGCGATTCCTTCCAGGGAGGCATACTCAGAGGTCATCTTCAAGCTTCCGCTTGTTGCAAGCATTTCACGGCCTACGATTTGGATAACTGGAAGGGTGTGAATCGCTTCGCCTTCGATGCTCGCGTATGTTTCTACTGTCTTCATCTCTTACTTTACCTTCTTGCTTTATCCAGACTATAAATCCTTGGAAATTGGAATGTCAGATGTTATAGCTATGACTGCTTTACTCATTAAGCATTGCAGTTAAGATCAGGGAAATCACTCCTCTGATGTACATATTCCATTTGAACTTTTAATCTAACTCGTTTCAATATGTTAAAAAAAGTCGTCTGGTTATCAAGTTAGAGAAATGATTTGAGCAGAAGGTAAGGTAGAAAGACAAATTCCGGATCTGATACTACTTTTGCTGTTTAAGTGCAGTCCCTTTCCTCCAACCTTTTTCTCTCTTTACCCTTTTCTCAGAATACTTATGATCAGGTATGATTCAGGTCACTTTGCAAGATTTAGCGGACACATATCAGCCTCCATTTCAGAGTTGCATAGAGCAAGGACGAGCAAGTGGGATAATGTGTGCTTATAACCGTGTAAATGGGGTTCCAAACTGTGCAGATTTCAATCTCTTAACTAAAACCGCCAGAAAGCAATGGGGTTTTCACGGGTAATTCTTCTGCCTCTTCCTCAAGCTGTGGTTTTTTTACGAAAGTACAGTATAATGAATGTCTGGGACAGGGAGGGATCCAGACAAATTGCTTATATCTTAATTCGACCGTTATGGTGGGCAAAAATATCAGGTATATCACTTCGGATTGTGGCGCAGTCTCGCTCCTTCATGATGATCAAGGATATGCAAAATCGGCGGAGGATGCTGTAGCCGATGTCCTTCGGGCTGGTACGCACTCTGCTCCCTTTGCTTTATGTGATCATCATATATTACAAGTAAATAAGAAAGCAAATATAATTATGTTTGTATTTGTTCGCGATACATTAAGATTTTGATACTTGAAACTTTGGCTGCTTTTTTGGAATTTGTGATCAACTTGGCAACCTTTTGGGTTGGGTGGTTAATCTCAATCATATATGGAATTGACTAATGCAGTAAGAGTATGACACTGCTTTGTCGGTTTACCTAGCTGTGAATATATTATCCGAAACGATAAATGCTTTGGCCCCCACACATTCTTTGCAACCCTATGTGGATGTGTAATTTACTCATCTGCATCTTCCTGGATCCATCATATCACAGCTGCGATTGTGGGAAGCTGACAATCATCATTGTACTCGATGCATTTATGCACAAGTTCCCTTAATGCTATTTTTTTTAACCAGTTAGTACGATGCTTCGTTTAATCACAACTTCATTGAGAAAAATGAAAATGCACCGCCTATTTATTTCATGGTCCTCTTCCCCTCCCCTTTTCTTTCTGAAAACTAGAAAAAATATTAAAAAGATAAAAAAAGTAAAGTGGGACAGGTCTATTATTGTGCTTCTATTGTTTTGAGGATAGGTCCAATTGCACGACACTAGTGAAGAGATCCCAAATGCAAATGGGGCACCCTTTCATTTGTTGAGTATTTAAAATTTATCAATAAATTTAAAGCAAATTTATGCGTGGTATATCCTAAACAAACTTAATTACACATCCATAAATGTATAAGCTCTGTGTAATTGTGGTTGAGAACTTGTTCTACTATTTTGAAGCGTACTTCTTGAAACTTATGATGTTTACGATATTTGAATTTGATTAATGGGAAGCAACTATTTGCAGGAATGGATGTAGAGTGCGGTGATTACTTGACGAAGCATGCTAAATCAGCAGTGCTGCAGAAAAAATTAGCAATATCTCAAGTAGATCGTGCGCTTCACAACCTGTTCTCCATTAGAATAAGGCTGGGTCTATTCGACGGAAATCCAGCCAAACTCTCCTTCGGCATGATCGGTCCTAATCAAGTGTGTTCAAAAGATCACCTCTATTTAGCTCTCGAAGCTGCCAGAAATGGCATAGTCCTATTGAAGAACTCTGCCAGACTTCTCCCCCTACCTAAAACAAACCCCACTCTTTCCCTTGCAGTCATAGGCCCTAACGCCAATGCTTCCCCTCAAACTCTTCTGGGAAACTATGCAGGCCCTCCCTGTAAACAAGTGACGCCATTGCAGGCCTTCCAACACTATGTTAAGAACACCATTTATCACCCTGGTTGTGATGGTGGAGTAAAGTGTCCTTCGGCTCAGATTGACAAAGCCGTGGAAATCGCCAGAAATGCTGATTATGTGGTGCTGATTATGGGATTGGATCAAAGTCAAGAGAGAGAAGATCGTGATCGTGTTCACCTGGACATACCCGGCAAGCAGCAGGAACTCATACATAGCGTTGCTAAAGCTTCCAAGAGACCAGTCATTTTAGTGCTCTTTTCTGGGGGCCCTCTTGATATTTCTTCGGCTAAGTATGACAACAAAGTTGGTGGCATCTTCTGGGCCGGTTATCCCGGAGAAGCCGGAGGAATCGCTCTTGCTCAGATTATCTTTGGCGATCACAACCCAGGTCAATTTTCTCCCATGATATATATACCCGTAAAGTTTTCCCAAATATGAAAATATTAAATATCTCTTCTTGCAGTATAGAAATAATTATAATTTTGGTAACTGAACTTTAAAATGTGTAACCATATATTTTCTAAACTATCACAAAAGATAAAATGCAAGTTTTAACTAATATGCAACCTTTTAAAATTTGTGTATAAAAATTTGTAATTAAGTAGTGGAAACCATACGTGGTGTGCAAAAGAGAGGATAATTGAATGGTGTTGTGAATGCAGGAGGAAGATTGCCAATCACTTGGTACCCAAAAGATTTCATAAGAGTGCCAATGACAGACATGAGGATGCGAGCTGATCCATCTTCTAAATATCCCGGAAGGACTTACCGATTTTACAAGGGTCCAAAGGTGTATGAGTTCGGCTACGGCCTAAGCTACTCTAAATATTCCTACGAGTTCGTCTCTGTTGGGCACAAGCAGCTTCACTTGAATAACCAATCGTGGACTTATTCTATGGTTGAGAATTGGGAAACCATTCGGGTCAAATCAGTATCAGAGTTGGGTGCAGAAGCTTGCCAAAGCATGTCGGTGTCGGTGACGGTGGAGGTCAAAAACCATGGGAGTATGGGGGGCAAGCATTCGGTATTGCTATTTACAAGGCATGCGAAACAGAGGAATGGGAATCCGATCAAACAGCTGGTGGGTTTTGAGAGTGTGGTGTTAGATGCAGGGGAAAAGGCACACGTTGGGTTTGAGCTAAGCCCCTGTGAGCACCTTAGCAGAGCGAGCGAGGGTGGATCCAAAGTAATTGAAGAAGGGTCCCATCTGTTGATAGTGGGGGATGAAGAGTATCCACTTGATATCATTTTCTGATGTTACGGACTTCATTATTCTTCAATAAGCGAAAGCTAATTTATCAGGGATCTCACTGTGAGACTCTGGTCTCTTTTACGAGAATAATAAATGTATCATATGGTAATTCTCGGGAGACACCGAATTCGTGCATCTATAACCCTTCCTATGAATGTGATTATTTTATATTTAATCCAGACCTCAATATTAACACAGGTGTGCAATCCTAATTGTCTCCATAAACTTATGAATAAATTTAATTGATGGTATTGAGACCTAACAGCGTGACAACACTTGGAAGAATGATCCTCTTTTGTGTTTTCAATGCCTAGCTTTTTTGTTTGGTATATTCAGAAATTCAATTATTTGTAAAAGTTTTATTTTATTGAATGACTTGCACCAACCTATTTAATTCAGAATTTTATTTCTATCTTCTTTCTTTAGGATTATAAATTGTATATCGGAAAAGTGGTGACAAAAAAAAAAAGATATGGAAAAATGGGTCCACCAAGCTACCCATGAAAAGACTAACCTTAGATATTTTTTTTACATTTTTTATACTATTTTTTAATTAAAATTTAACATGCAAAGTTTTTAATTTTTTTTTTAATTTAAGAAGTTAATATTTTTACTATATAATTAATAATTAAATTTATAATATATTAAAAAATAATTCATATATTAATTTTTAATTAAAAACTAACACCAAAAACATATGGAAAAAACATGTAACTATTTTCCTTCATCAAATGAGGAAAATGTGATCGCTTCCCAAAAATTGTGAGTGTGAAGAAGAAACAGGCAATGAGAATAAAGTCAAATAATTTTATACAAAAAGTAAAGGAAATGTGGTGATCCATTATGAACAAAGATTAAAAAAAAAAGGTTCGGTGGACATGGGAACGTGATTCAGACGTCGTTTTGCGATCGCACTTATTTAAAAATTTGGAAATTTGAACTTCGAATAGAAAATGATAATGGAAGAATGAGGCCATTCCCCTTGTTTCCGGAGAGAAGGCGGACCAGTCTTTTTCCTTTCCTGGGTATTCAGCTTCGAAATAATCGTACCTTCTCTGCTCATTTGGTCGCCAGATAGGACAATCTTGAATAAGCTCAGGTTAGACGCTCATCATAGTTCCCACTTCTCTGTTCTTTCTGAATCTGTCCTGCGTTGACTCCCTGCTTTTGGTTGGTCCTTTTGCATCTATAAGCTCCATTTGATTCCATTTGTCTTGTCAAGTAACTACTGAATTTAATTGAGTTTAGGATATTATACCGTTTCGCTTGTAATTCGTTTGATAATCTTGGACATAAAGCATCCCGAGATATTTAGACTAGCTGATTATTGAATAAGAAATAATTAGTCCAGCAGTGATGATTTCTAACGACATCTTTTAGCTTGGCTAGTTTTGCATCAATAAGTCTAACATACACATCAATTCACATCTGTGCAAGGAGCAAATGTCGATTTGTGCGTACATCTTTTAGCTTGGCATAAATTTTGCCACCTGCACTGATGTGAATTGATGTGTGCGCCAGTGGCTTCTAATCTTATTCTTGACTAAGGAAGTTAGAAATTAGAAGAAAATATTGACTGCCGGCGATAATTCCTAGGTACAGGTTATGGTTTGATACTTTGACTAGAAAATAGACGATTGCAAAAACAAGTGCTGAAGAAATTGGAGTGATCAGTTAATTTAGAGTCTTCATCTTGCAAATGCCTGGTAGGTCGATCAAACTAAGGTCCAGTTGTTAATAGCTGAACAAGGAGAAATTTTAGAAGTGCATCATACTGATACTTTCAATCAATCACCATTATCTATAAAATTCAGTAAAATTCATCAATTCGAAGTTTTGCCAGACAGTAAAAAGGTGACACTTGGGGTCAGATCTCTGCTTTTAATCTTTTAAGAATATGCCACAGAGTGTTTGTTCAGTTTGTTGCTTTTGAAAAGTTGATCGCATCTTGCCGCTGAATGACTTGTGATTTTGTTGATGTAGATGCTTAAGTTGGTTATCTTTATGGCTAGTCATTATATAAGAATTATCGCCTGTCTGCATATTGGGCTGTTGCATACAATTATAGCAATGTGTCACTCTTGCCTGCTGTCATGCTATAATTATTCAGAATGAAGATGAAAAAAATACTGGAAAAATTGGTATTGATTTTTGTTGCAGTTGTAGAGATTTTATTCTTTGAACACCATGAGCTTGAATCCGAGCAGTCCTACCCCTAATGGCCATGAGAATATGTTAAAATCACAAGAGCAACAGGCAAAGGTATGTCCATGGAGTTTATGTCAGGAAGTTAATAAAAACACGTCTTACCTCACCATGATACTTGACCTTTGAAGTATCATGAGTCCATGATGTTTTGATTCCTTGCAGATCAATGAGGTCAGAAGGCTGATGGGGCCATTGTCTGGTAAGGCCTCGTTTTATTGTTCCCATGAATCCATCTCAAGGCATTTAAGAGCTAGGAATTGGAACGTCAAGAAGGCAGCTAAAATGTTGAAACAGACCTTAAAATGGAGAGCAGAATATAAACCAGAGGAGATCCGCTGGGTGAACCACTGCTTCTCTTAACTCTTCTTCACTTTGCTTGGCTACATTTCTTTATTCAGTCATTTACCTGGAATGTTTGTGACCTGGACACACTCAATACATTGGCCAAATTCCCACGTTCTGTGATATTAACTTATAATTGGTTTGTGATGTGCATCCTGTTGTTGATGTAGGAAGAGGTTGCTCATGAAGCAGAGACAGGAAAGATTTATAGATCAACTTATACTGACAAGCATGGGAGAACAGTCCTTGTCATGAGACCTAGTCACCAGGTTTCTTCTGATGATCACTTCCACCCTGTAGCATATCTGTTTCGATGATGGCCTAATCATATAAAAATTATGCTCTTATGATGTGCGTGGTAGGAGTGAAAATGAGAGGCATAAGAATGAGGGCTATATTTAGACATAGATTATGTCCAACTAAGTGAATGGAGCAGAGCTGGCCCTTTTACCTGGATCTTTGAAAATGACGTCAAATGCTTATTGTATTAGCAAGTTTTGTTTATGATGAATGTAGACAAAACTGGATCTGGTCCAAGTTTGATTTTTCATCAATGTTTTAGAGGAATTTTTTGCTTCTTCAATTGAGTTTATATTCTTCTTCTTTTTTTTTTTGGGTGCAGAACTCCGAGTCGATAAAAGGACAGATTAAGTATCTGGTATACTGCATGGAGAATGCTATTTTAAATCTTCCAGCAGGACAGGAACAGATGGTGTGGCTAATTGATTTCCAGGGTTTCAGTTTGTCAAATATATCGGTGAAGGTGACACGAGAAACTGCCCATGTATTACAAGACCAGTATCCAGAACGATTGGGTCTGGCAATACTGTACAATCCACCCAAGTTCTTTGAACCATTCTTCAAGGTAAACTAACTATAGTTCTCAATCATCACAAATCATGTCTTAGATATATTCTAATTGGTATTTATATTATGTATGAGTTATCTTTGTTGAGTTTTTGAAGTTCTAAATGCGGCATACAAGTTGATGAGAATATGCTGACAATTTTAGATACTATGTCAGAATGATATCAAAAGTGCATTTCGCTCGGATGGAACTTTGGCGTTCATTTACAATTTTAGCCATTTTAAATTCTGCATTTTTTTTCAGCTTCTTGGATGTAAATTGTGTTGCTGTGAGAAATAATACTTCCAAACATTAGTTCAGCTGCTTGATCTCAAATTTAGGCATGGGATTCAAGTTGCCTTCTGGGATGGATGGGATCCAAGTTTTCAGCTTGCCTTTTGTTATTATACCATTGTTAAACCTATCAATTTGACATATAATAAGGCCAAAATGACACTTAAATCAACTCATTTATTTCATCGACTTTGCTTATAGCATAGGCTGAAAAAACATGGACGCTGACATGCATATATGGACAGTTGAAAAAAAGTCTTGAGTGTCTACCGCAATTTTCTTTTTTTAAAAAAAAAAAATTTCACAGTGGTAGGAATCTACTGGGTCGTTTCTAAAATTGCAAAGCACTGATGTTTGTTATGGTCTTTTCTACTAACTGATGCATTACTTTGTAATTCTGGGAGATATTTTTCTTGCTAATACTTGGCTGATCTTTATATTTTGATTGTAGTTGCTGATAATTTAGATAATGGATCTTGTACTATTTTCTGATGTCAAAGAATATATCGCTGCAGATGGTAAAGCCCCTATTAGAGCCAAAGACTTATAACAAAGTCAAGTTTGTTTACTCAGATGATCACAATACCAAAAAGATTATGGAAGATCTGTTTGATATGGACCGTTTAGAATCTTCATTTGGTGGGAATAATAACTGAGTTTGATATCAATATATATGCTGAGAGAATGAAAGAGGATGACAGGAAGATGCCCTCTTTTTGGATAAGGGCGAACCCTCCATCGCCAGCCCCATGTGATGCTCCTTCTTTAGACTCAATCAAGCTTGATTCAGATTCTGGTGCTTCTGACAATGAGGAAATAGACTGCACCCTCGGTCATGAGATGAATTTAGGGATTATCAAACCAGATCAGGATATCTTGGCTAATCAAGGGGATATAAATCCCAAAACAGACTTGCGTTAGAATGAGAAATTGCGTGTCCGAGCTTTTTCAAGGTCTGCTGAGTCAACTGTAACGTCGCAAGATGCTATGACATTCCAGTTTGGGACTGTTTTTTTTCTTTGGCTACTTCATTTTCTAACCAAACTAGGGTTTTCATACATTACACAAAGCCTGAAAAGTAAGATGCACAATTCATGACTTATTAATAATACAGCTTCTTATAAATTTTATATTATAATATTGATTTAACTTTCTGATTTTATAAGCAAAATGAAGGAAAACAGGGTACACACTCTGATTTTATCTGTGTCTGTGTATATCTTCTCCAATCATCTTAAAAACGCTATACAAGGTTATTGGAAGCAAAAATAAATGAGAGCTTCCATTTGCGCTGATTATTTTACCTTAGAACAAGGAAAGATGAAAGCATGTAAATCGTCGTTGTAAATGAAGAGAAAAGATGTGCAGGAGAAAAACACTCTAAAATAAGTTTATTTCACAAAGCATTTAAGATATCCGTACAAATTAAAATTCACATTACAACTCATTTACAATTATAATAATGGATGACTGAAAATATTATTAAGATTTTCACATCTGCCATACGCTTCTACAACAGGCTTCTTCAGTTCATTAGAGACGAATATCAAAAAATCGTTCAAGATGATTTTCCAAACGACTGGTACAAAACTGTACTAAAGCGTCCACAAACCTAACTTTTTCATTTGCCTTTTCCCTTTTTATGTGATTCAACTGTGATGCTGCAGATAATGCTGAATATATTCCCTGAAACATATTTTTAAAAAATGAGAGAGAAGCATAAGCAGAAGGGAAGAGCCAGTGGGTGTTACCGTTACCTGTATTTTTATTTTAGTACATGTTATCCAATTTTTGTCTGTAAAGAGCCAAATTCTGTGACCACGTAACAAAGCTGTCAGTGTCTAGCAGACATAATAAATAAAAAAGAAAAGTAGAAATAAATAAAAAAGAAGAGTAGAAGAAAGGTTTGTCAAAAAATAAAACTTAGTTTTCATCATTATAATAGAAAATAATTCAAACTAGCAGATGGTTAGTGACTAATAAATATGTAGCCCCATAAAGTGTGAACTGCCAATCCAGAGCAAAGTGCAGTCAAAAGATTGACGAACTGCCACTCTTTTTCTGGTATGATAAGTTGTCTGGAAATATGCACATATTATTGAGTTCATTTTGAAAATGTCTTCACTTACTTTAAGTTATTAATATACAAAGTATCAGGAATTGATAATGCCTAAAACACTAGTTCAAGCCACATATTTATTTGCTCAGGGATATCAAACGAGGCAATGTATAAGAACTTCCATCAGGATAAATTTTTTCATTTGAAAATCCGAGAAACAAATACGAAGCTTAACATTTCTACCATATTTGTTAAACTATAGTTAAGCTATAATAAGATTAAACTATAGTTAGCCATCAATATTGCCACTCAACTAAAATATCTCTTACAAACTTTCTTAAATCTTCAAAAAGATCCAAGCTTGACCAGGTTGTTGAGAACAAGGAATGAAAAAAGACAAAGTGAAAGATTATTAAATGAGCTAAGCTATAATAAGATTTAAAAATAGTTGGCCATCAATATTGGAGTTTGATAAAATATATCTCGCAATCAGTATTTGAGTCTTAAACAAGACCAATAATTTTACAAACCAGACTATTTCAGTTCTAATTTTTCTATCTATTTCAAGTGGATTATAAGTTCCATTGCAATCTTCCAAGACAAGATATCCATCTTTACATGAAAACTTATTCAATACCATCAAAATTATCAGCTTAGCATAGAAGGGACGAAATATAAAAGTGATATAAGATGCATACCCTAGTATAGGCATAAACTCCAGCTTCAGTTGGTCCTATGGGACTCCCCCTCCTAATGAATCTTCCTTCTTTGAAAATATAAAGCATGGGAATTCCAGTGGACAATTCCAAACTAATTACCTGTCATATGGTGAAAGAAAAAAATTCATAAGTATATTAAGTGTTGAGTGTGAATGTAAGGGGTGTGATAGTTTTGAACACTTTAATCACCTCCTGGGAAGTTAGTTTGTCAAGATACATGATGATAGATCTCAATGAATTCCCATGAGCAGCAATCATAACATTCTTTCCAGATGAAAGCTGTGGTTCAATCTGCATCATAATTCATCTGAATTAGCTCCTCGTTGATGTTATCTGATCTCTTCAACCTCAAACTTCATATTTTAAATTACTAACAAGTCAATACCATAAATACGTATTTTCATCTCCAGCACATGAAAGCTTAAGGCCATCAAAATAGGTAGATATTTTCATATTAATTTCAGACATATGTATAACTTCCTTAATATGTAAAACATTGTAGGAAGCATTAGAGAAGAAAAACAAAATAGGTAGAACATATTTTTCACTTATAATAATCACAATAAAATCCTGGATACAAAAGGAAAAAAATCAACATACCTGCTCTCTAAAATAAGCAACTGCCCTTTCAGCACACATTTCCAAACTTTCACCATCTGGAGGAGGTGTATCATAACTTCGGCGCCACTCATGGACTTGTTCTTTTCCATATCTGTCAGCTGTTTCCTGTTTATTAAGACCCTGCAGCTCCCCATACCTGAAAGGGGAAACAATTGCAATATCAATCACATGCTATTCATAAGGTTATAAAGCAGGATTACCAAACTGAGAACAGGAAAAAGACTACTACATTCTTTCATTTAGTTGCCAAGCTGCTATGACTGGAATGGATTGCTTTTTTGTATCTTCACTAAAAATTTGGCTCCATGCCCTCGCTTGTTCACTCTCATTGTGTATAATTATAGGCACCTGCAAAAAGGTTGATGGTTTAAAAAGAACAGAAAACAACATTGAATAGACGACTGCAGTAAAGAAATATAATTCTTCAAATAACGTAAACTAGATATCAGTTTACTGTTATTTTACATCATGGGCAATAATTATAACATAACCTGGCAATTTTTATTCCCTAATTTGCTGGATTGTGGAGGCAGTATAAAATGCCCAGTCCAATGGTTACTGCAGTAATGAATAACAAGAATAATTCAAAAGCAAAAATTCAGGAGCCTGGCATGCTCACTACCGAGCCCTGAGCTTTCAATGTTAAGATTAGTGGGGCATATTATCGCTTTCAAAACCTGGTTACCTTCCTACGACGGTGCTGGGTCATGGAAAGCATGGCTGTCATTTGTGCACGAATCAGAGCAGATGTAAATATGATATCAACAGGAATGCTGCTGATTCTTTTGCCAGCTTCAATTGCCTCGTCTATGCCCTTCTTGCTTAGTGGGACATCCACGCAACCTGTGAATAAATTCTTTTCATTCCATAATGATTCACCATGCCGAATAAGGATCAGAGCCGCTTCATCTGACATGAAACAAATTGAGCATCAGTTTATTTTAAAAAAAAAAAAAGATCAACAAAAACAACTTCAACTCCTTGACTGTTGCAATCATGTAAAATTTAGTAAATCCTACTTCATGATCCAATCAACATGAATGTGCTTCATACAGACGCATGATAAATGTCAAAATGACAGTAGTTTTTTTCTTACTTGATTTCTTGGAACTGTCACTGGTGCTGCTTCTTGAAGGGGATAACACTGGATCAACCACCGATGTTTGAGAAGCTGAAGATTGAATTATACTACAACTCCTCTGGTCAGCTCTCCTTGACAAGCTATTACAGCTGCTAAAATCCTTTGTTATCAATCTTATAGAGCTCTTCTGAAGCTTTTGGTGACTTTTAGAATTTTTAAGAAAAGACTCAGACTGAAAGGTCCCAACAGCCTGGTGACATACTTTAGCAGCCATTCTCTGAAGATTGGAAAAACAAGCAAGTTAATGCCAGTTAGCGCTTGAATTCTGATGAAGGGTATCTATGTGACATCCTATATTTTTTTGTCAAGAGTCTCAAGATATACCCTTAAAGTTCGAATCAGGGGTGATGGAATAACACAACAAACTCGTGCATGCATAGAAAACCATTGGAATGCCCAAGAAACGAATCAAAGGGCAAATAATCTATCACGCATCACTAGTACAAGGTTGTGAGCATAATAAAACCAGGCCCGCGATTTACATAACCCGAAATTACTCAAAAACAATTTAGAGGAAGAAAAGAAAACGCAGATTCAAATGAAAGGAACAAGAAAAATCAAGCCGAACCAAGACAGAGAATGTATAACATAAATGAAATAAGGAATACCCTCTCTTTCATCACGTCTTTAGTCGAAAATAATAAATATGAAAGGCTACAACGTACCCGTCAGGAATTAAAGCAAGAAAAGAGCAGAATGAAGACCCAAAAGCAAAATGCGAGCAAGTATGGAATGGAGAAAATAGGAACGAAAACTTACCTGCTTATATAGACGTGGCGATGAAAACGAGGAAGGTAGTGTAGAAATACGTAGAGTTTATTACGAGAAAATCTGAAGAAGATGACAGAGTTACAAAAGCGAACACATTCACTCCAAGGAACAACAGCGGAGAAATGCAAAGAGGGAAAAGGGAGTTATTTATGACCAAGACCAAGAAGCCACTTTAGTTAATCACTATAGAAGAAATCGCCGTTAATTTAGTTGTGTCCAAAATCCAATTAGGCTTTCCGATAATTTATATGACTGATTAAAATCCAACGGCCAAATTTGGCTGCTCCAAATAGAGAACAGTATACCTTCAAGTTCTGGGTGGGGACTTGGCGGTTGGCAGCGCTTTTTGTCAACACCTAACCCTAATTCATGACTTCTTCTTTTAAGCCAATTTCACGATATATATATATATATATATATATATATATTAAAATAAGGCAGATTAAACATCATGCTTATTTTTTTATACATATCTAGCGGTCGAATTTGAAGTGACGCTACTGTTGATTGAATTCAACTATAGACTTAACAGGAGTATCTGTCCGTGCTTAACTGCATATACACAAAATAATTTAAAAGTTTTATGAAAAATAAAATATTTGTAAAAAGTTAGTTTTTATATAAATGATTATTTGTTGGAAAAATTCGAGTAACATTAATTACGAGCGCATTTGGATCATCTATTGCATTTACTTGACATTCTAAAACTGAAAACCTCACATTTAAATCTAAAATCATGGAGACTAAATATTATTAGATAATTAATATCATTTGCTGAGATTCCAATTTTCAAATTGGATATAACTCCTATTTTTCATTTCAGAAATATGACATCGGTTTTGGTTGATAAAAAGTTAACAAAATGCAAACTGAAAAGTCTATAATCCTTTATTTGATTTGAAAAATTTAAAAAGAAAAATATGAAATAAAAAATTTGCATCGTATTTTTTTTTAATTAAATAAGGGAATGGAAGCATTATTTCTCATGTTCCCTCCTTTTTTTTCCCGATTAAAATAAGAGAGAAAAAATGTTTCTTTTTTAATTTGATTTGAGAAAAATAAAATAAAAAATTTCTTATCCTCCAAATTCAGGAAAACCAAAAGGAAATGAGAGGCCGCTTGAAGCTTTAACACATCAATAAGAAACATATAACAATCTCACGTATAAGGTGAGAGTTAGAGGATCACGGCTTGAACTACCAGGGACAAGGAAAAATTGAAGATCATGCCCCCTGTACATGTAAATATACCTTAAATCTTTTTTTTTTTTATTTAAAATGTTAATAAATTTTCTCTTACACCAAATAAAAATCAGGAAGACAGAGTAGTATTTCCAAACTCAACTTAAACAATTAATTTATGCGTCTTTCATAGTATTGCGTATGTATTAGCATCTACTTGAAACAACTGAATCAAGGGAGTAAATAAATCATCAGGGCTTGACTTTTTTTGGAAGCCGGAGGGTCTGGACAAAATAAACAGATTTATGACTTTGGAATAAAATATGCAAAAAACATTTGAATGAGAAGCGCAAACATTTTTAGGCAAATAAAGATTGTTTATATTTGGGGATCTAAACGGTTCATGTTTGGACCAACCCTAACCCTTCGACGGGTTAATTATCGTTTGTCTTGTGTGTGTGTGTGTGTGTGTGTTTTTTTGAAATGAAATATCATCTTTATTTTAGTTGAGCTCCAAAAGAGAAAGAAAACACCTAACCAACACATCTGTGCATGGCACGTGCGACCGACCTGGCGCACTCTCTCACCTAACACCCACGTTTCCACTTCCTCATTAAGACTTTTAATGAGATGAGATCAGGTGGCCCATACACAACAACCGTTGAGGTAATATTCTCAAGAGAATATGCTTTGACATAATGCTAGTGCCCTTGAGTGAGAATATGCCCTGTATGTATGTATGCATGTATGTATGTATGTATGTAAAGTTACCAAATGACTCACATTTGAACGCATCACTTGTCTGTCAGTGCTTTCTATTAATCATCGTCTTCCACTGTTGTTCAATTCAAGTCAGGCGATTAATATTTCCAAATAATTATATCATATATATGAAAGGCCAACATTTTCACACATGCGATGATCGATTTGGGGTGCTATCGAATTTGTGTACTTTGAATGAATCCCCATAACACCTCACAGTCATAGCCAAAAAAAAAAAAAAAAACGCATCACTGTCAAACATCAAATATGAATTCATCATGACATATAGGGAACAAAGAACATGCGGAAATCCCACGCGCACACACACAAATATATACAGTTAAATATATACAACTGGAAAAAATACTACTGAAACGTCGCTATTAGACGTTTTCCATGATGAAGTTTCAAGAATTGCGTTTATTTGTATTATTATTCTAAAAATAATTTTATAAAATTGTTTTCAAAAATAAATTTTAAAAATAAGAATATAAAAAATTTTATTTAAATTATTGTTATTAAAATCATAACTAGTAAGTGTTAAATGAGTTATTCAAAATTTATAATTTTACTATTAATGAGGTTGGTATTTTTCACCTTTTATTTTGTTTTCTAGAATAAAAACTACAAAACACTTTAAAAACGTTCTAAGGGCATGTTTAACAGTGTTTTCTATTTTATTGTTCTCAAAACAGTTTTGTAAAACTATTTTTGAGAATAAGTTTTAGAAACAAGAAAATATAAAAATTTGTTTAAATAATTATCATCAAAATCATAATTAATAAATATTAAATGAGTTATTCAAAATTTATAATTTTATCATTAATGAAGTGCGTATTATTCATTTTTTCTTTTATTTTTTATAACAAAAACTATAAAACACCTTAAAAATATTTTTAGTTTTCTATTTTTTATTTTTCTATTTTTCAGAATATTTTATAAAAAACATATTTATCAAATAAGTTTTTTCATTTTTATATTTTTGAAAAAAAAATTGTTTCTAGAACAGTTGCCTAACATGCCCTAAGTTTTCTATTTTTTTATTTTTCTATTTTTCAGAATATTTTATAAAAATAGATTTACCAAACAATTTTTTTATTTTTAAAAATAGAAAAATAAAAAAACTATTTTGAAAACAGTTATCAAACAAATCCTCAGATTGATTTTGGTTATATTGATTTTTTCCTGTTATTGTATACTTTAAAATCAGTATATCAATATATTTTATACAAATAGAATTACTGAGTACTGTTATTTTATCATTCTTTTATTATTTATTGACGCAACTATCACTTTGTTTTCTTAAACTTCATATGACTTAAAAAAAATTAAATCTCCGTGCAAATACACTATAGTATATATACTAGTTTTAATATTACGACAAATAAACAATATGAGAAACTTTGACATTTTTTTTTTTGGTTCAGAAGCTTAAAAGGCTTCAACCTCTTTGTATGGTCAAAGATTTTCAATATCAGAATTGTGACAAGTTTTATAATATAAAGAATGCTCACATGTATAGATTACTCATTTATTAAGTTCTCACATCAATAATGAGATTCACATCGACATCCTTATTAAATATCAGTCCTGCTCTTGTCAATTGAATCAATTTTTGTTAGCTTTTACGTTTTAAAGTTTTTTGTTTTTGTTGACACAATGTTTTAAAGTTAGCTTCTTTGGGCCCGCTTTTTTTGATACAATTTTTTGGCCAGACTTTATTCTTAATTGAACGTGAACATATATGTGTAGGACAAATGTCCAGCCCATGGCTGATATTAAGGTTTTGTTTGCTTTCACTACTAAAATCAAGTTTTGACTCAAAACTTGATTTAATTTGTGTAACATGATGTTTGACAAAATTTTTAGTTTCCGTTGCGTAATAATTTTCCAACCAAAACGTGGTTCCGCATAAGTAGCAGTGGACCTGCTTTTCCGTTCTATTTCTTCATTCTCATGATATGTATTTATTTTAAAGTTAGATAAAAGTGAACCAATAAAAATAAGGAAAAATTGAAAAAATAAAATTTTCATAAAATTTCTTCTATCTAATGACTAAAATTTACCTTCAAAATTTTAATCTCCATGGATTTTAACTTGTAAGAAAATATTATATCAGATATATTATGTTCTCAATTAAATAAATACAGATTAAATTTTAGTTCAGGTAAATTAAATTAATCATGGGATAAAGTTTAAACTCAATTTGAAGAAAAATCATGAGTTTTGTCAAAATCAATTTTCAAATAAGTCATCCAAACATAAGCATGTCAGTGCAAAATCAATTTTTATTATAACTACGTTACAAAACCAATTTTATCGAAATTCATTTTTTACTAATTGAAAACCAACGGGGCCTAAATCATTGGCTGGGCCAGCCATGTCCCAGAAGCCCAGCAAGTAAATGCATTCATAGACGTCGATGGCAATTGCTAAATACGGGCTTAGATTTTATCCTTTCCTGTTCTACGTAAATCTCGTGTCATCAATCACTTTTCATCCCACACATGGAAAGTTCTTCCTTACTCCGCTCTTACTAAGATGAGTTTTAATTAACTTTAAAGAGAATGGTGTCTTACCCTTTAAATCAATACTTAATTTAGAAATATTTGATGACATATTTCTCGGTCAATAAGAATATATCAATACCTAATTTAGAAATATTGAGCAATCTCATATAATTAAAAAAAAATCTCATGACTATTGTTCGATTCACTTATCATAACAAATTTTTTAATACAATTAATCACTAACTGAGCAAAAGGCTTGATTGTTGTAATTGAGTAATTGAAGAATTTTTTTTTTTCAAATTCATTTAATCACAAATCGTCGTAGTGATGAAAAGATACAGATCGTTGCAATGCAGGATATAATTAAAATAGCAAACTTTTTAATTATTTTTGTGTTCTATTGCATTCTTTTTATATTTCATATGTTAAATAGATCCCGAAATACCCATTTCTCCTTTCAATGAAAAAGGATTGTAGTAGTGGGGGAGAGTCTCATTTTGTTTTGGCCATTATATGGTTCTCATTTAAGAATAACCGTCGAATGTAGAATATGAAAAGAGCCCTGAAGTGAGACTTATTTTGGTCTTTGTATCACGTCCAATCTCGTCTGTGAGGCGATTATGGGTTTAAAGAAAACAGAAATGATAGATACACACCTACAATAAACGGATTACAGAGTGGGCGGGTGCACAAAATAGATATACCAAGAAGTTCATAGCAGCAATACGAAGAACACATTGTCTATTCCAAGTCTTAGCTTACGGTAATATAATTTAGTAGGGTTCTTTCACATATATGGATAGATTCCAAAGGTTGAGATAACTCCCATAAAGATTAAACAACCAGACAAGATCTACAGAAAGAAGGGAATACTGAAATTAATTCTCATTGTCGAACTCCAGGTATTGCCTGAGAATTTCAGCACAGCCAGATGCAGCCTCGTCCTTGATGAAGCCAATAGAATTGACAGCTCGGTGATCGGAGGCAATGCCATTGTTTCGGGTCAGAATAACACGGGCTTGATCACGGCCTGGGGCAGCTTCTTTACAGTCACTCTGAGGACTGCTAAAAACCTTGGCATCACATATTTGATCCCCATGATCCTCATCTACCAGTATCTTATATGTTCCTGTTGAGTCCGTCCTTCCCTTCTTCCTGTACAGAACCTCCATCGTACTCCTCTCCTTGCATTCCACAACCACCTCAGCACCTATGCACCAACATTCACAGAACTATGTTACAAACAATCCACAGATAAAGATGTTTAAACATGTACTTGTTGTTCACTGTTCAGAGTTTAGACATTTTGATGCGGAATGCAGATAATGAGCTTTCAATTTGTTCTGTTTTGCAGATTAGATTTTACCCCATACTTATTTGAAATAACTTATTCAAACATAACAATTACATATCTCATTAAAAAACAAAAATAACAATCTTCGTCCTATGACTATGAGACGAGAATCTTCACATTCAATTGTTCATACTTCATAATTAAGCCCTGCATAGTGAATACTGTATTTCCACAATCCACATCTTGAGCAAGACAGAAAAATGCATCACAAATTATATATACGCCCATCTAGCCTAGTGACTCTCAAGTGTGAATGATATACACTAGATGGTAAGCCACATCTAAACTGAAATTTGATTGGTAAGTATTGCATTCGTCCGTACTAGCATCCCAATCAGTACTAATTGGACAGTCAAAGTGGACGACCCAGTCTTGCCAAATACCAATTGTGTCCGTGCAAACCGAAGGCCGAAACACCGCACTCCCAAGATGACAGATTTTTAAGATAAAATAAGGGATATAATGATCAATTTTTCAACACAAATATAGATCAAAGGGATCATCCACGTTTTGGTGACCATCGAAACCACTAATTTTCACTCTACCAAAAACCCAACAGAAGTAGCAAAACTAGGGATCGCCTAATTCTGCAAGTTCAGATCACAACATTCTCCGTAAGATTAAGGTGCGAGGGGAACTTTACCATACAGATTTGAGATCTGGCGTCATATACAGGATGCAAGACTTTCAGGAAAAACTTGCTTATTTTGGGTAAAGAAAAAGAAAACTCTCAGGCAAATGTCACTAGAAACTACACACAAGGGAGGAAAATAAGTGTACAGAGAAAGAAACAAGAGGAATATGGTTGAGGAAAAAAAGAGGTACCGGCAATGTAAGTGGTGGCGGAGGTCTCAAAACCAGCACGGCAAGTGTCACAGTAGACGCGCCCCTGCACCGACAATGAGTTCCTCTCTGGGCGGATGGCGGCAACCAATGCTGGTAGCACACACAGAAGCAGTAGGAAGGAAACTTTGGCAGCCATAGCTTAGCTCTTAAGATTAACAGAAGGAAGACGGAAGCAGATGAGAAAGGAGAGCCCAGGGGTTCAATTAAAAAGGCAGGAGCAGTGATGAGTATAGTATCGAGGTTCAGTGCCACAGAACTAATGAGGAGTGGGCGTATTTTTGGGCGGGGGAAGTGTTTTCGCTTGTATCGGGGCGCACAGTATGGATGGTGGTCTCGCGATTGGGAACGTGCCGCGTCACAAGATAAGGCATTTGTTTCTTTTCTCTGTTTTTACCGCCTTGGTTTAAATATTAAAATTGACGCTACAGGATTTGCCGTTCTAATTTGAGGTCGATGCTCATCAATTATCAATGTGATGTCATTGTACATATCTCCATCGTCCAGTTCATCAATCATTAATGTGATGAGCACACTGCCCATCTCAAATTTATACCCTGTGTGTGTTAGATTATATATAAGTGATTATGAGAATAAATAATTATTTATAAGAGATTATGAGAATAAATAATTATATTAAAAATGAATTGTGTTTGTATATTTTTAACCCATAAGTAATTTTAAGAAAAGAAATGTATTTAAATATTAGGGTTTAAGTAATTATTGGGTGAATAATAAAAAGAAAAAGTGAAACAAGTGATTATGAAAAATAAGTTATTATTGGAAAAAGTAGTTTATGAAAATAATTACTTAAATGGTCATAAGTGATTATTTTGATTTAGATTGTATTTGTTTATTATCCACATAATCACTTTTTTTTGCTCCATAATCACTTATAATTTAAAAGAAATTGACTAATTATCCAAATTAAAATTGATCAATTTAAATTTAAATTAATTTTAGTATTATATTTTTAATATATTTATATTTTATTATATATAAAATTTAAAATAAAAATAATTTTATAATTATTATTTTTGAAAAAAATAATATTATCATTTAAAAAAAATTAAAATATAAACTATTCATATTAAATCTGGATCATTTAGATCTCTCAACATGATCATCATAATAATGAGTATGAAATGAAGATGGGGGAGACGTTGATAGATATTTTAGATATTTACATAGACTTTTTGAGTTTTCTTTTTTCGTTTTTATTATTAATTTTTAATAAAATTATAACATTCAAATTTTTATGTGATATTTAATTATTAATATAAATCAATTCTAAAATATTTTTTATTGTAACATTTCACATATGAAATATTTTTTAATTTAATTCATTGTCAATGAAATATTTTGAAATTGATATATTATATATTTTTATTTAATTTCATAAAAATAGATATTTTTAATTTAACTTATAATAAAAATATAACTATCTTAATCCTCAATTATAAGAAACAAATAACTACCTTATCAATATCAAGAAAAAAATAGTTTTGATAGTTAAACTCATTTTTTTTTATCCAAGATAGTTAAACTCATTAATTATTCTATAATTTTAATTTTTTTTTTAGAATTACCCACATTAAAAGTTTGAAATGACACTAATTAAATGCTGGTAATTGTTAATATAGTCTTAATTACTCAAGGGCATAAAAGAAAAATAATATTAATTACTCCATAAATTTTATCCATATCTCTCATATTTTAAGAAATGGAAAATCTCAAAATTCTACTGTAATTGAGAATAAAGGAAGTAATATATTGATAGAAAAACATTTTTAATAAATGAACAAAAATTGGAGAAAGATACTATAAATGAACAAAAGTTGGGGAGGAGGAAATAAGGATGTAAATAGAATATATTCCATTTATATTTATCTTCTGTTTTTCCTCAAAATTTTCCCTTATTTTCTTCTCATTTAAAATAAAAGCTAAACGTAGCCATAGTTTCTACTTTATTAGGCATAATGAATAAAACAATGAGAAAGGAATGGAAGGAAAATATTCTTGCCACAAAGAGAAATTATGTCTGGTTTGATATTCAGAATAAAATGAAAAAGGATATAAAATAAAAAAGATATCTTTCAAAGATAAAAAAAAATAGATGCAACTTTAGATAAAAATTAATAATAAAAATGGTTATTATTAAGTGATAGTTATTATATTATAATATAATAGATATACATTTCAATTTTTATGCAAAGAAACAAGATTTCTTTTCTTTTATACCCGACTAATGTTCAAAAACAGGGGATGAAGTGGAGTGAATTGTTTTTATTTATTTGTATATAATTGGAGTGAATTGAATGTTCTTGTAACAGTAGTGCCAGAAAATCTAATTGCATAAAGTGAGAAGTTGAAAAATATTAGAAAAAAAGAATAAATAAATAAATAACAGAAGTACTGAATCTGTGCTGTGCACTTAAAGAAAAAAAAAAATTTGGCCGCGAGTACTCTTTAGACTTTAGTGTTTACATCTATTTCGTCGTCATTTTTCATCTTCATGTCATTTACATTAAAATGCATGAATGCTTATAAAATTGAAATGTAACATTTTTTGCCATCAAGAAATTGGGAAACGGATGACCGGGCGCTGGAATGGAATGGCTGTGGGGTGTGTGGGGCCGTGGTCTGGTCCCACACGCACTTTATATGAAAGCCGTGGTCTTCGCCGGAATCTGATTCAATTACCCTTTTTCCTTTTACCTATTATTTCCCCCTCTTTTTTCATAAAAAAAAAAATTTATTTCCCCCTCTTTCAATTTCCAAACACATTATATGTCATTTGTTGCGTGAACATGAATCAGACTTTGATTGTCTCATTTCTTTATGTAATCCCATCCTCTCCTCCCTTATTTTATTTGGCCATGTTTTCTCGCTTTAAATATTTCACCTCGCTTCTTTTTTATTGATTTTCAGAAACCCAAAAAAAAAAATTGTTATTCATGATGCTATTTGAATTTAGAATTTGTTTTAATAATGAAGTATCATAACTTCACCTATATGTGTCTTCATATATTATATCCACATTCAATTATGCGATTCCGAGCTCAATATATTTTTTGAAGTATGCACTGTGAATGTGTTATATAATTATTTTTGCATAATATTATGAAATATAATGATGTCCCACATTAATAATTTACAGGTGTTTGCTTCATCGATTTTCCATCATTTTGGACGATTTCAGCATTGTATTGCTACGTGGGTACATAAAACATTTGCAAATGACACAATTACAATACAAGCTTATGATAATTAAAAATAAAAATTAAAACCAACAGATGAAAATGAAAAGTGTAAGAATTACAATAAGTCAATTATTATCCACGAGACAAATCCGGGCGAATGTGCCTCTGTTCCTGACCTCAAATGCGGAGTACGGATGAATGTCACAGTCATATGTTTTGAAAGCAGTTAGATAGCTGCATCATAAAATCTGAAAATGTACTATATTGTATAGTTTAGTAACATATGCCGAGAAAAATAACTACTACTTAAGAAAGAATTATTGATAAAATTTGTTATTTATATATATATATTTTTTATTATGAGTTAGTACTATTTGGAAAGGTTGACATATTGGTAATACTAGTAGTAACTAAGAAGAAAGGATCATGTGACAGGCCCGGTTACAATAAACAAAAATCAATATAAGACCAAAACGGAGGAGACGGCGGTGGCATCAGTGCATTGACTGGGCCAATATTCACAAATTTCAGGATTTCATGGTTCCTTTGAGGTCTACGCCGTCTATTCTCAATCCTCTGATTCCAATGGTTTTTTAAGATTAAAATTGGCGATGCACACTTGTTTCTCTCTGCCGCAACACCTTCGTTGGGTCCAATGGGAGTTCATGGATACTTAAATTTTGATTTATCTGTATCGATCCACTGGCAAAATTCAAAGCAACTCGTTAAAACTGGGGAGAATTTATACAACTTGATTCATCATTATCCCTTCTCTGTGTAGCTGTGAAGAAGATCATACTATGGTCCAGAAAAAAGGAAAACAAAACATATTCACCCACTAATTATATTTTTATAATCTTTAATATAAGAACTTTTACAAAAATATATTAAACATTCATTATTCTTTTTAAATATATGCTCTTCATATTATTATTTGGTTCAAGTAGACTTGGGGGGGACAATAATTTATTCCTTCATTATTGACTTTTATTGTATTGAAAGTATGGTATAGTCTCATCTCGTCCTCCCCTCCTAGGAGCCCATTAATTATGATTTGCAACTTGCAAGTCAACCCGAGGAAAATTCATCATTTGTGGCGTGCCTTTCATTCCATACCCGCCCACTAGCGAAGTTAGCATCCCCATACTAGGTTATGCTCCGACTTTGACGTTGAAAATATCGTGCTCGAAGGACATAGCCCATGAGAAGTACACAAAGTAAAATTTTTAGGACTGCACAACAGGAATGGATGCTAAGCATAAGGTTCGATTCTCACTCTTGTGTCTGATATGATCTCCAAATCACATAACCACGTGGCTCCGCCTAACCTTAACAAGATAAACCAACCATTTTTACCGCTAAAACGATGCCTCCAAGCCTAAGCATAACTAGCAAATAGAATCGTTCTTGAGTGGGCTTCATCAGATAGGTTGTCCCCCACGCTCCCACTAGGCCACTACCCTTTCCTTATGCTTGTATTGTATGCGCTTTTTGCTTTATCAAAAAGAAAAATATATGCCTTGAAGAAATCAAGAGATCAGCAAAGAGGAAGTAAAATGTACTAAGAAAAAAAAAAAAAACCAGAAGGGAGAAAGAGGTAAACCTTTTTTAATTTTAAAGTATTGATAGTTGTCTTGTCTCTCTGTTTTTTTTTTTGTTCCTGTCATTTGCGTATCGTACAATTTAATCTGACTACCAAGTTAGTCTTATTAGGCTTTTCGTCATCTGCGTCAAAGGCGGTGGTGGAATCGATTAATTGACTCTGCAATAGTAGGAAATTGTAAGATGCATTTGTTATCCTTGCTCTCAAAACACCCAAAAAGTATCATCACGAGATTAGTCAGAGTCCCCATAGATACCCACGCCCTTCCCTTATATAATTGAGAATATCATATCGGGGTCGACACAAGGATTGAAGGCTTCCAATGGCGTCCTGTATCACCCTGACATGGGTTGTCTACCTGTTTGTCTTTGGTACTACTATGCTTCCTTTTTCTCATGGTAGATCACTAGCACATTCCAGCTTTCGAGTAAGAGCTGTTAATCTGGGTGGTTGGCTGGTTACTGAGGGTTGGATCAAGCCTACTCTCTTCGATGCCATTCCCAATAAGGACTTCCTGGTTAGTGTCAAGTAATATAGTAAATGATTGCATTTGCGATTATCATATGTTACGCCCATTCCCACCGAAAACTCTTGCCCTTACTTTTTGATAGGACGGAACTGGTCTTCATTTCAAGTCTGTGACAACTAGGAAATATCTTTGTGCCGAGTCTGGGGGAGGAACAATCATTGTAGCAAACCGCACAACTGCTTCTGGCTGGGAAACATTCAGCGTGAGCTAACTGATCTCTCTGTGTGTGTGTGTGTGTGTGTGTTTCAAACAAAATGTTGGATGCTAAAGATAGATGTTGTATATGTATTGTGTAGCTGTGGAGGATAGACGAGACCACCTTCCGATTCAGGGTATTCAACAAACAATTCGTGGGGTTTGATGGGATTAAGGTGGTTGCCGTGGTCAACACTTCCTCTGATTCTGAGACGTTTCATATTATTAAGGAAAGTGATGATTCGAACCGCGTCCGAATCAAAGTATCCAATGGATTCTTCTTGCAGGTGACACATCCTCTGTTTTTTTACGTTTTCTCCTTATTATTCTTTGGGTAAGAACTGACCACGTTAGTCGACTTGTGGGTGCTGTTTACTTCATTGGCGATAGCCATTAATTCAGAGATGCGAGACTTTATGTGGTATGTTGAACTTGCAGGCGAAGACAGAGGAGCTGGTGACAGCCGATGCTTCGGAGGTCAGTGGTTGGAGAGATGATGATCCTTCCGTTTTTATATTGACAATCGGTAGGAGGTTGCAAGGCGAATTCCAAGTCACAAATGGCTATGGCCCCCACAAGGCTCCCCAAGTTATGAAGGTAACACTTAACACTGTATATTTAGCATTATTCAAGTTCAAGGCATGCATTCTATACATAATGATTGGGGATGGCGTACTGACTGCCAGGAACACTGGAGAACTTTCATCGTGGAAGATGATTTTGAGTTCATAGTCAAAAATAAATTAAACGCTGTTAGAATACCTGTTGGTTGGTGGATAGCAAACGATCCGACTCCACCTCCCCCTTACGTTGGAGGTTCCTTGCAAGCACTAGACAATGCCTTCTTGTGGGCCGAGTATGTAACCATGACATTTCTACAATGGCTAGCTTATTAACAATCATAAATACTTGATATAGCAAATTGGCAGCTATATTTTAACATTGGGAATGATCTACCCGCAGGAAATATGGAGTGAAAATTATAATTGATCTTCACGCAGCACCAGGCTCCCAAAATGGCTATGAACACAGCTCTTCAAGAGACGGCTCTCAAGAATGGGGAAAAACAGATGCCAATATTCAACAGACAGTTAATGTCATAGGCTTCCTAACTGCAAGGTTTATATTCTGTTATATGCACTTCCGCTTAGTAGATTAACGATGATTGCTAATCCAAAGATAATAGAGCACACGGACACATATAATATATGTTGCATGGCTTGGCAGGTATGCAAAAAGCCCAAGTCTATATGCAGTGGAGCTAATAAACGAGCCTCTGGCACCGGGTGTGACATTAGAAATGATTACCAAGTACTACAAGGCTGGTTATGAAGCTGTACGCAGGCACTCTCCCACAGCTTATGTGGTATTTTCGAATAGGATAGGACCTTCTAAGCCTCGGGAACTTTTCCCTCTTGCCAGTGGCCTAATGGGTTCTGTGATTGATGTCCATTACTACAACCTCTTTTCCAATGTATTTGATAACATGACTGTCCAACAGAACATTGACTTCATCCGCACCAACCGCTCCTCGGCGTTGACTTATGTTACAACCTCAAATGGACCTCTTACTTTTGTCGGTAATGTTCTTACGTGATGAGAGATGATGATCCTGTTTTGTCATTCCTCTATGGATTGATTCATTCATGATGTGTTTTTAAGACTTCGGCTGAGCAATTCTCAATTGCAGGTGAATGGGTCGCTGAATGGCAAGTGAAGGAGGCTACCAAAGAGGACCATCAGAGATTTGCCCAGGCCCAATTAGACGTATATGGGCGGGCAACATTTGGATGGGCTTACTGGACTCTCAAGAATGTCAACAACCATTGGAGTCTGGAATGGATGATCAACAATGGTTATATCAAGCTCTAGTTTTTCCTTTTCGGCCTTCCATTTCCCCCCTCGTTTTCTGCCCCCTTTTGCTTTGGTCAATCTTTTTACCGATATAATATCATTGCCATTCATACTTATCTCAAAGCTTCACATCATTTTCGTTCCTTTTCCTTAAATCAGTACTTTTTATTTCGTTGTCAGCCTTTTTATTATTATTTTTTAAAAGAATAACAATAGAAAGCTTTTTCTTTTGTCTTTCTCTTTTTTATTCAATATTACATGGACAATATCAAGAATCTTCTACCAGACTAGACCCTACATTAAGAATTTTATTCTTGAGGTGCGTCGAAGAAGAAATTAATTCGAGTGGATACGTTGATGCTCAATGAACCAGAAAATTAGTCACTTTTCAAAGCCCAACCTTCCATTCCGTCTGCTATTTAATTCATCAGTTAACAGTCTATTTCATCTGACCCTGACCTTTTCATGGAAGTGCTTAATATCAACACTGATCCCACATTTTCTCGAGGAATTGAGCAGAAGCCGAAACTAACGTGATTCACACATGAACAGGTGGGAACACAAAATTAAAGTGGCAAACAAATGAAATTAAAAGGTTAATAAGTTTAGGGATGTGGACGACACACCCTAAATAGAAAGGAGGTGGTTGAGTTTGTGTCCCCTGGTAATGATGATAAACTGCCAAAAAATTCTGCACAGCCATTGACTTTACCTAAAAGGTGATCTCCTTTGAAAAACATAGCGCTAATTTAAAATATCTGTCTTTCAACCCCACTTGACTTACACAGATGGAAAATTATGGGATGGGGTTAGCGAAGCCAATTAGCATAGGAGAGGAGGAAAACAATGGAGTGGATGATACCGAATCAGTGAAGAATCAGAATGATGGGATAATTAGAGCATATATTTAGTGGGCACCAGGAATGTGATTATCGTGTCCTCCAATATTTACAGCCACAAAATGAGATTCGAGAAAAGCTTAGTGGAGTCCATGGATGGCCACGGGAAGTGACTCTATGGCCTTTTACGAAGACATCATGAAAAAAAGCTTTGTCCGTCAACATGTTGGTGGGAAGCATCATTATTATGAGATTCTCACTCTTCCTTTTTTTAGCCCCCTTCTCCTTTTCAAATTTTTGGTGAATAAAGGAAACACTTGCACTAAAAAAACACAAAGGCATCAGTTACTGCTGTAAAGATTATGGACGATCGAATTATACACAACTTGCTGGTTGTTTACTATTGCTCTTCCTCCATTAATTGGAAAACAGAAATCCACGCCCATAGTTTTCACTGTCAATAATTCAGATATAAAACAAATATATATATATATATATATAGCTTTACTTTACTTTACACGTGAAATGTTAAACAAAATATATCAAGTGCTATGGTGAGTGCTGGGGACGTTAAGGTAATTGCATGTTAGAAAGAAGATATTTATTTGGTTAATAATGACGGTGGGGTTGTGACTTGCTATTTACTTCTGAACAATCATTTCGGAGTATCTAACCATAACATTGCCTAGTTGCGGATCTCCGTAAGTCCTAAGCAATATAATTAGTATAAATCACCCGAGTCAGCTAATTAGAAAATTAATTAATCAGGGGCAAATTGTTTGGATTATGATTCAGTACGGACAATAATAATATTTGTGGCCTTGTTAAGGCGATGGAGGTGTGGCCATAGCATATAATATATACTTATGTTGGGTTGGGTTGGGTTGGGTTCGAAAAGTCAGGAAAGAGAGGGGACCAGGGGAATTAAAAAGTAGAAGCGAAGGGCGTTGAGTGGTTGCCACTCTCCAATCATTGCCAAGTTGATCGCCAAGGGTCACGTCCGCCTTACTAGTGAATCCGCCCAAACTAACTAATTACGACAATTCGTTATTAATTTAATTTAATGGTTATTTCTTATTCTTCTTATCCTATATATGTCATGGAGATTATTGCGTATCTTTTCTTTAGTTGACTTACTTGACTCCTTGTTCCAACGATTGTAAGTAACATCTGCGAGAAGTTCACCGGCTTAATTAATGTTATATATGAGTAAATTGCTAGTATTCTATATTTAAATTCTGATATGATCACCCTTTTGTCAGAGGTAAGGGGTGACAAACTAGCATCGTAAAAGAAAATTGAAACTCGGAGTTTCATAAAGCCAAAAGTATCAGATTAGAAATAGGAATAGGGCTAGTACGTACATGGTGTTGAGATGCTTCTAGATTTGGTACATCATATAATATATACATGCCCTATTGGACCATTCAGATGAAACATGAACCGCTCAAATTTTACTATTTTATTTGCGTATTATTTAAAGCAAAATATTACTTTGTTTTATATTTTAATAGTACGTTATGAAATTGACATTAAAATCTAATCAAAAAATAAAAAGAAATGAACCATTCAAATTTTATTTGAATAATTAAGGTGAGAAGAGTACATGATGGACATCTTTCTAGTCAATTATAGGGTAAAAATGCGCACTAAATACATTTCATACTTGACATGACTTGCTTCTGATGATTTTCTCATTAAAAAACAGCAAGTAGGGTCGGCACATCTTCAAATCTCGCCAGTTCTGCTTTGATGACTTTGGGTCTCCCCCTTCCCTTTCCTTCTTTCCGTAATTACCAAAGAAATGTCATGAAATATTATAATTTTATATGTAGATGCCCATAACTCCTAAAATTTGTTCTTTGAAATTTAATCTTTAAAACTCCATAACTTTCATGATCAAAATGAGTACTTTTTTATAAGTTTTTTCATGATTAATATGTATATCTTCTACTTAGTTTTATAATACATTATTAGCACAAGTTTTTATCAAATTATGAGGGATATTTTGGAGTTCTTTGTTGATTCTTTCCCATCCCATGAAGGAGAGATGATTTTGATCCAAATTCAATTGAATAAATACTAAAGGTTCCTTGCAGATCACATAAAGATTCATATTCTTCACAAGAAGGTGTGAAATTTTGTGCCTTACTTTCTAGTATTATTATGTTTTCATAATTTATTATTCAAAAGTTTATTTATTTTTATCCATAATATGATTATGTTTATAAGTTTGATATTGACTGATATCTCAAATTCATCTACTTAGATGGCTAGCAGCTATAATATACATTTGATCTTGTGATAACCAGAAGTCACATCTATATATTGTATTTTTAACATAGCTTTGAAGGCTAAATAATTGATATATTTCATGGCATGAAAAATTGATAGCTTTAAAAGATAATTTCACTATAGTCCTTAAAATTAACAGCTGAAAATTCATGCCAAAGAAAAAGAAAGGAAAAATCTCTAAATTTAATATGCTTATAAGCAAGGAAATGACCAAATATAAGCATTGTACAAATTAATTATTGAAAGTTAGTAATTATTTGTCATGACTATTGGAAAAATTATCTTTGCCATGGTTATTGAAAAAATGATAGTTTTGTCATCGACATTGAAATAAAATTATAATTGAGTAAAGGTTACAATATGGTTGGAAGCCATATCTATAGACAAAAGGTTATTAATTTATAGTAAGAAAATGCAAAAATAGTCATGAAACCAAAAGAACCACGATAAGAAAAATACAAAAAGTTACTATGAACCAGAAAATGATCATAATGCCCGAAGGCTATATAATGTTGCGTGGTCATATTGTGATATGTAGTAATATGTTTGATTATGACTATAAGCAAAGTATACATTTGATTGTGGCCATGTTATTCACATTTATTTGATTCTTTCATGCAGTAGATTGTAAAATAATATTTAGCAATTACATATTTTAATGATGATTCTCTAGTTATAATTAATTTTTTTTTGCATGTATCACTTGAAGAAAAATACATTATTATGACAATTGAATTAAATTTAGTGTCCTTTATTTTCATGATAAAATTGCTATTAATATTTAATGTTAATTTAGTTTATTTGATTTTTAGATAATATAAAGGAGATTAAGCATTCTTGTGATGGTTGTGAAATATATAATTATAATTCTAGTCAGTTGCATGAAAAATTAGACATAGAATATTATACAAACAGATACCAGTTCTTGAAAAAAATTAAAAGAAAAATTTTATATATCATAGTTGCCTTACTCTAATTTCTATATGCTTGGGTAATTTGTATCTTAATTAATTTTCGAAGTAATGAATTTCTTTCACTATTCCCTCAACTTTATTTAATTGAAGTTAATTAAGCCTAAAAAATGCAAAATTCTTTTTAAGATAATCCATGTGTATTTTCATCCTTGAAAAATTTTTCTAATTTCTCCTAAATTTTCTCATCAATTTATTGGATTAATTTTGTAATGGTTGTCTTGCTAATTAAAACAGTTGTGATGTTATCTTGCAACCAATTTTATACTCTATTCCCAATTTAAGTGTTAGCTATAGAATTTACTTTTGAGAAGGGACAACAAATTGGAACAAGAAAATTTAGTTTTTAGATGCTACAATATATTTATAATACATACACAACGACAAATTATAATGATTTAATTACAATATGATTGTTTGAGTAATCACCATGTGTTTTTTTGCCAAAATGATTGTTTTAGCTTTTTGGAAAAAGTCATAAACTTTGGAGTTGATAACTGGATTTTTGTAACACCATACTACAACAACCTACAACACATCACTTCAAAACCCCGAAAACCAGCTAGATGAAGCAAAATAAGGAAATTCAAAATGCAGTGTTGTAGCCTCAGCAGCACCATTACGGCCTAAGTGTTCTCAGGTTCAAAATTTTAGAAATAGAGGGGATTGACGCAATGACACCTGTATCAAATTTCATATCAGTAAAATGCTGATTTTCCGAGAGAACTTCTAATGAACATAACTTCAAGCCCCGACTTTCGATTGATCTGATTCCAATTCATATGTGTCACTTTCATCCTAATCTAACCATAGACACTGGTTTTACTCAAATCTATCTCCGTATAGAGATTTTGGATGGCTAATATCGTTTTATCCACTTTTTGGCCAAAACTTACAACTTAACACCTCCATTTGCTACCAAAAGTAATTTGACATTCAAGGACCATTCACATAGGTCTTATTTGGTTCAACCAACTTGTTCAAGGAGATTTCATCTCAGAGAAATCATTCCTTTAAAATTTGACCCCTAAACTCATATATTGGGCCATATGCCCCAAAACACACATACACGGCCCAAAATCACTTTGTACTCATACATAGCCAATCTGGCTCACTGACACGTGTTCCAACAACAATGATCGATACCGGGATCCACACCACCATCACACACATATAAATTGTACCTAGCACATTAATCACAAACTTGGCACATAGCCACAACTATACCATTAATCATCACTCGGCATCATCTTACACAACATCATCATACCACATAACAACAATACTCCCCAGAAATACTCGGAACAGGCGATACACTCAGCCACAACCTATTTGGCACAATATTACATAAACTTAATAACAATTAACAATTACAATTTAAATTCCCAAATACTGAGAGGCCTACGACTCCTTAGTCTTCTCTGAACTAGCACTAGAGTTTCCACCTGAAAGATTAGTCATGGAAGGGGGTGTGAGATAGAGTCTCAGTAACCAAGACAAACATACACATATAATAATATCACCAATCACACATATATGTAAATGATGTCGTGCGATGAAACTACTATGGTATGCATGTCTCTCTCATACATGGTTACAACCACGGGCTGACATCATCACATGACATTTCGAATAGGTGATTCCTTTTCAATAGCTGGTAAAGACTAATTCTAGGATATTACCAAATTCATCTCACACTAATGCAACCCGACCAAAGGTTACACTAGTACTTGGACCGTGGCTCTCCTTCCCTTGAACCATTGCGAATTGATGATGATTTAGGGAAGGTGTATCCTCAAATCCACTGCCACCTAACTCTCTTGGTCATAGGAGAGGATTTAGTGATAGTGATATTTCATTATATCATCTTATCCACTGCCACCTGGCTCTCATATGACAACGATCTTTATCATATCATCATCATATTTTATCTCATCATCATCTTGACATCTTCTCACACCATGCAATCACATGGTGATGATGTTAATGTCATGCCAATATGTCTCTAAACACACACACACACACATGTCATCATCATAATCATCATATGAACATGCTAGCATGCAATAGTATGGAGATGCTACACAATCATATATACACCTTATATATAATCACCCTATCTCGACTAACCATGTACATACCACGATATATAGAAAAACCATACACATACACAACGAATATCGTGATATGGATAGGAACATACATATATACATATATATATCAATATATAATCACATAAATCACAAAACACCTGGTTGCCTCGGATTACTGATACCACACACACAAGAGCTCAGGCAAGCCTTCGGAGCACCCATCACGAGCCATACGCCTCCAATTGGCCAGTTAACCACTATAATATCATAATACCTTTAATTAACATAATACCCATAACAATTCAAAACCACAATCAAACCTTTCAAGCTTAACTCGAAGTTCCAATTTGTTTCTAAATGAAGCAAAATGATGTTTTTAAAGGAAATTAATGGATATAGAAGACTTATACTACATGATTTGTTTTCCCAATATGAGGGGGAGATTGCTGGAATAGAAAAATATATGGAATGTATTATCATGAGTTTATCTAGATCTTCATATAAAGAAGTATGAACTAGAAGTTCATAAACTATTGCATTCATAAAATATTGAAAAATAACTGTCAGATGTTATTATCGACCTAAATGAGAATTACTATATCTCATATTCTAACGAAGAATACTCCAACAATGTCCTAAAAGGACAAATGTAAATGAGTAACACTTGAAGCATGAAGAATTAATCGGCTCCAAAGATAAATATTTTTCAAAAAAATGGAGCAAATAATCAAGATCATATTGAGGAAGTGAACACTCTATAAGATATTTAAGACATAACTAGTTGTAAAACTCTAGAACAGTTCAGGTACCTGAAAACAATGAAGATGAAGAGATCTCAACAAATTATGTTATTATAAGAAAAATGGTATGAGAAAAGATAAAGTTGTCAACAATATTTTTTATGATATTAAAATAGTACAATCAAGTGAGGATCTTGAATGTGAATTTGTCTTGAATTGTAGATAGAAAGATGATTGGCTAAAAGAAAAGAAAAAGACACAACATGAGTTGGATTGAATTCACTTTCAAAATATGAAGTTTTTGAACTTGTAGTCCAAGTACTCAAATTGAAAAGTTAGTATCATATAAACAGATGCTCATGCAAAAACAAATTGAGAAATATAAAGCATAACGTAAAATGTAAAGTTTTCTTGCAAATGCCTGACATTGATTATATATAGACATATTATCTTGTACCGGGTGTAAATGTTTTATTGATATTTTATTAGTTTGGCAATAGACAAAATTTTATATTCGTCTAATAAGATTATCAATTATTTATACGACTTACTATATAGTAAAATGTATATAAGAACCCCAAAAGGATTAAAAATGTTAGAAGCATTTAAGATTTTCCCGGCAAAAATAGACCTTTGTAAAAATCCATTTGTAAATTAAAAGTTGTCCTATTTATCCATATATTTTATAAATAGATTTAAATTAAAGTTTGTTATATATGTTGATTAAAACCCTTGAAGAGTTTGCAAAAATAATTAATTATTTGAAGGAAGAATTTGAGATAAATGATATTGAAAAATCAAAGTTTTTACTCGACCTGTAAATCAAGGATTTTAATAAGATCTTAAATTGGTTTGAAACACATCTATTTAATATCTCAATGATTTTGTTCTAAAGAGAATAATAAGCTCATTGGTCCAGAAATACCATATATTTATAAAAGTACTCATATATCTTACTAATGTCTCATTTGTTATATATTTTTGCTAACAAGATTAAATTATTATTGAACAAATAAATATTGCAATGAAGTTGTACATGTATTGTGATAGTTCTGGAAAACAAACGTAAAGAGAAAATATATTTAACTTAACTAGGATCACAATTGATTGAATATGCATGTGTAAAATATTTGCCTAATTTCAAAGAGGTAATTTATATGTGAAAATATGGCTATATTGTGGTGATGACTATTTACTATTTTTAGAATGTATAAAGTAAATAAAAAAATATATTAATGACTTGGTATATCCTGAAGATATGCATAAAAAAAATATTTCAAATTATTATACGAAGGCAATGCATCATACATAACTCAACTAAAAGGAAAGTTCATTCACAAGGGCATCAACAATTGTAATAATATTAGAGAAGTTGATGTATAATCTTAAGATTCAACTATTTAAGAACAATAAGTGATATTGTCACCAAAAAGAGTAAAAGTCATGCTTTGCTATTTTTTCCTTAACTAAGGTTTTGTTTCACTATATTTTTCTGGTAAGATTTTTAATAAGATAACTTTCGATATTTTTATAAATATTGTGTACTCTTTTTCATTCAGTAGATTTTTGTCTTATTGGATTTTCCTAGTAAGATTTTAATGAGACACGATATTTATTATGGATATCCAAGGGGAGTATTATGAAATATTATAATTTTATATGTGGATTTCCATAACTCCCTAAAATTGTCCTTTGGAATTCCAGCTTTAAAACTCCATAATCTTCATGATCAAAATGAATAATTTCTTACAAGTTTTTCCATGATTAATATGTATAATCCCCAAAGGTTATGAACTCTACCATTATGTAGAATTATTCCAATGTAACTCGGGTTAAAATTTAAGTCTTTTAAGACTTATAAATAGAAGTGATGTATAACATATTTGACACCCTTAAAAAGCAATAGGAAATATTCTCCGCATTATTCTTTCTACAATTCTCTCTTACTTTTATATTATTGTTATTTATCTTCTACTTAGTTTCATAATAAAAAAAAATGTGGGCTTTGCTACCATCACATTTCTAATGAAATTATGCCTCAAATCCCATATTGCAGTTTTATCCATAAAGTAAAAAATAAGAATAAAAATATATTTTAGATTTTCTTAATTTGTGTAATTTTGATAATACAAATGAAAATAAATATAATATATACAAGAGACAGATAGTACATAAATAAGTTTCTATTTTTAAAGTGATAAAAATTTTATTTTCGAAATTATGACGTGATGGAGTTTTTTCCGGAATCCATTTCACATTTAGAATAATATGGAAAAATTATTTTAAGAAACTTTGTGAAATTCAAAGTAGGAGAAAATTATTAAAGATAATGTTTTCAGCAAAAGAATATTTAAAAGGAAAAACTAGCTGATTCTTAATATTACGAGAAACAAATTAGTATTTTAAAATGCATATTTTTGGGGGGAAAAGTTAGAATTTCCCTGGACAATACTAACGAGTAACGACAGCTAATTTATTGATGGATGCAGATTAATGACTTTATTTAATTATATTCAAACTTAAGATGTAAACCTCAAGCGAAAGTGGCGTTGGATAGTTTTGGTTCACCATGAAACGAAAGAACGTATGTGGCGTATTGTTTACGCGAGAAATAAGAAAAGCCAAAAGTAGAGGTACTGTATAGTACTAGGAAACAAATGCTGAATTATTGGAGCCATGAATTTAACTATTATCATGATTATGCAACACTGGAAGGCAATTTCAGGCCCAGAAAAATAAATTAAAAATAAACTATGCAAGGCTATTTATGTATTTATGTTTCCCCAAAAAAAGAGTGATGTATAGTATATAGCGGTATATATGGGTGTTGATGAATTTTATATCTCATCTAATTACATTAATTTATTATTCATTTTATATCTGTTTGAGTTTATCATATACATTTCTTTTTTTTTTTGTTGTGAGAATCACATACATTTATTTGCACCAACATGAAATATCTAGACTGAATGGCAGAGACAGTAGACTAGTTGTAGAGCTGCTGCCCATGGTTCATGCTCCACCACATTCATTTCATTTTTGTTCCAATTTCTTTTCTAGCCACAACCACTAGCTTACCTCATCAATCAATTTAATTAATTGCCACTTGTCACTAAGACACCCGACTTTACAAATGTTTTTTGTGACTAACCGTTCCCTAATATTTTTATTCATATATATATATATATATTGTAGTATATGAAAGTGCATGTAGTACTTACACATACGATGAACCTAATCCCTTAATTAACTCATGCTATTGCGTAATTTTCCCACTTCAAGAATTTAATAATCTCTCTACAAAACACTGTATTACATCATGATTTTAGCCACTCAAGACATTTATACAAATTTTCCCATTATAATGCGTATATTTTTCTTTTAAAAAATTTACGAAGTGGTTGGAGTTGAAGGTAAAATCAATTCAATGTGGCTGGCTATCTTGGGTGGTTTGATAGAAAGGGAAAAAAAACTAAAAAAAAAGCCGTCCACTTTCACCTTTTGCCACAACCACGAAACTCACCCCTAAACTTTAATTTACCTGTTGGAGCACAAACCTTGATGCTAATTGAGCCATATCCATAACAATAAATAAATAAATAAATCCACTGCTCATGCCAAATTAGTTTTTTCTTTTTTGATTGAAAGTAATAATATTTTGAAGGCTTCAATACAAATCTATCCCAATTGACGTCATGCCATCAGATAGAATTAGAAGCATGTATTTCTTTTTAAACTTTATTAAAATTATGACTTTTCGTATTTTATTAAAATTAAAATACTCTTCGTAAAAAAAGTTATGTATGAATTTTTTTTAAATAAAATTATTTTTTCATTTATATAGTTTTAGTTGTAATTTTTTCACACATTTAACAATCAAATGTATAAATTACAATTGATATCTCTCTTGTTTTAAACATATACACTCTTCTTTTGATTATATATATGAATATTTTTTTAATATTTTTGTATTAAATTGAAAGTTAACTTATTTCATAATAAATAAATGAACTTGTTGCGTAAAATAATAAAATATAAAATGTATGTATAATCTTTAAAATGAAAATAATCAATATATTTCTAAACTAAATATATTTATCTTTTAATAAATTGAAACAAAGAAATCACTAGTATTACAATTAAGCATTTTAAAGATTATTTTGAGATTTTTTTAAAAGGAATTTTTCATAACTTAATATTTTTAGATATATTTTATTTAAAAAAAAAAAGCCATGCTACGTCAACGTCAGGGTGGTATATATTATAAGCTGAAATTAATGACACAAGTCAATGACAGAAATTTATAAAAGGAAAAAAAAAATAGTACCCCCTCCCTGCTCTCAGTGTATCATATAAATTAAAAATGATATTAAAGTTAATTAATTATTTTATTTTGAAAATATATATATATTTTAAAATATCTTTATTTAATCTTTTTTTATTTACCTTTAATTAAATATGTGTAATTTTTTACAATACATAATAAGTACACTATCATATTTTTGCAACGATCATATGCTCATTTAATTCCAAAATAATTGTCATTTTACAGTTATATATATAGATTTAGAAAGTTTAAGAAAACTAGTAAATTATTTAGTGATTAATAAAATATGAGTATATTTCAATATAATTCCTTATTTATTGACACCTAAACCATTCATTAATAATGTCATAAGGTAAATTTGTCAAAAAAAAATATTATCCTAAAAAATATAAAATAATAATTATTTAAAAAAAACTCAAAATGTCAATTGTTTTAAAAAAATAGCTAAAATTAAGATAAAAAATCTCATATTGGGATGAGGGAGTAATTTGATTATGGCAATAATTGTGCCACTAATAATACTACTGCTTACTACAAGTTGTGTGCGTAGGGGAGCCACAATTCCTGGCATTTAGGGAAACAAGTCAAATTACAAATTGAATTTTTTGATTCACCAAATGCAGTAGATTCCAATTCCTGCTACGGCATCCAATCACAATCCCCCAAAGTGACTGCTGCTTCGGAGTCTTGAAAAAAAGTATCCAAAGTTTCCCCATTTTATAATATGTATCACCAACACGAATTAGCACTAATAAATTATGGTATTGAAAAGCTGATTAAGGTTTGACGTAGCATTTCTTTTCTCATTAATGATGACCTCATTCCCATCCCCCCAATCAACGGCCCAGATTCACTCCTCCCTTCTGGGCTCATGTTTTTATCCCCCGTGACTCTATTTTCGCCTCCCCCAACCTCTCTTCCTTCTTCGACCAACCACCAGTTGCAGAAGCAGCACTGCAGCAGCGCTGCTACTCTCTTGACCCAATTCTATAAAAACGATCGACGACGACGACGACATGTCGTTGGGAAAGAGACCTCGTCCTTCAATGACGAGAACCACCAGCATGTCGGAGATTACCTTCGATCTGAACGCCACCCCAGATGTTCCGCCAGACGAGCCTAACAACCGTCCTAACCCTAACCCTAACGGGCAGAGATCGTCTGATATGCCACGCAAGCAGCCAGGTGGCTCCAATAGAAGGCATTCCGCCGATTTCGTGGAGACTGCTGACTTCCTTCGTGCTTGCTCTCGCTGCAAACGTCGCTTAGTCCCCAGCCGCGACATCTACATGTATAGGTATACACATCTACTTCTTACTCACTCCCATCTACTCTGCGTCTTTCCAATTTGTTCTGGTTAATTATAACTTCACTCCCCCTTGGGTTAAATCATTTTCCCCTTTATTGGGGAACAGTTAGAGATACCCTCGGATTTACCATGAACGGGATCTAATTTGGAGGCGATAGATATTGTGCTTTTGTCTTCTTGAATGATACGGACTTGGTTTTGTTATCCTTGGATATTGAAATCAATTGAGGGTTAAGTAGTGGGTTTGTGGATATTTAATATAATTTGCAGGGGTGATAGTGCTTTCTGCAGTCTAGAATGCCGTCAACAGCAGATGATTCAGGATGAGAGGACGGAGAAGCGTTTTATGGTATCCAATAAACAAGTAGTGGTTCCACCTTCTGGATCCCAGGTCGCTACCAAGGGCGGAAGCGTGGCTGCCTTGTGATATCGCAGATCACACGACACAGTCCGAAGATGCGGTTCCTATATATATGCTCTTAAGAATCTCAGTGAAATGTGTTTATATGCTCTCTCTTCCTCCTCCCCACCTCCACCCCCTCTCCCACCCCCCTTTTCTTTTCTCTGGGCTTTGTAAATTTTTCCCTTCTGTTTTTTCTTTTCTGGAGAGATAGAATTGGCCGCCTTCCTTGCTCATAGTGGGGCATCTAGACAAGTAATTTTGGACGTAATTAATTTGTTGTTAGTCTCCATGGGATTTTGATATCGTCCACGATCAATACTAGTTTTTAACTTTCTTGTCGCCATTTAAAGCAAAATTGCTTTCATTTTTTTGAAGTTCTTCTGACAGTTTAATGCCATTCGGTGGTCGGGGACGCTAAATAACAGTATGAATTGAAAATGCGTCTAGTATTGGAACTTGTATGATCAAAACCTCATACTTTTGTGTTGAAGCATTATAGATCACAAACAAAATTATCTAAACTACTATAATCGTTGTCTATGCCTTCAAAATGGTACATGCTAATGGGAACAATATTTGATTCCGAGGCTCAAGAAATGTAGTTTTGATCGACTGAGAAAGGGTGAAATTAGAGAAAGAGGACTATTAACTGTTTACGGGAAGAGATATTAACCTCCAGTCTATATTTTTACGTTCATAAAAGCTACTAATATATATGCATTGAGAGAGAAATCGAGACACGAAAAAAGGGAAATGAATGTAATTGTGAGATGCAAATATCGTCCATAGCTATATAGTTTTGTGTAAAAGAAATCCAATTTGTAATCTGTATACCAATATTCAAATGATTCGCAATTGTGGGATATAAATATTTATATGGGGTGAGAGTCGCGATTGGAGAAAGAAACCTGTACAATAGATGCATGAGAACTCTACTTTAAAGTAGTTTGAGTTGTTCGTTAGGACGTAAATGGATATCGAGGCTATTGTTTTAATAATTAATTTTCATATTTTATCTATAAATTAGAATAGAATTCAAAACTGGTTCAGATGAAGACATGGAGTAAAGATTACTTGTTGTTATATAAAAAATGATAGAGAAATGAAAATAATGATGGGGCGATGATATATAGCATGAAGAACAAATGAGACGGTTGAATACGGAAACACTGGCGGAGTCAAATGATTCTTCCAATTTTGTTTTATAATAAACGAAATATAAAATATTTATTAATTTTGTTTGGTAGATAATATACTCCACCTAATCTCTTTAAAATATAGAAATTATAAAAATAAATTTTACTTCTTTTAACAATTATTTTTTATAGAGATTATAAAAGTAAATTTTATTTTTCTTAACAAATATTTTTCATATACAAGGCCAAGTATAATATTTATTATTTAAAAGATCCAAGTTTTTTTTTTAATAAATGAAATTACGTTTTACTATAATTTATTTTATTAGCCGCGCGCAGCAAAGAGTGATTATAAGAGAAGGGAATAGAGGAAAGAAGGGGTTCTGGCTGGGTATGAAGGGGGGGAAGTATGCGGCGGTGTGGTGGAGGAGTTGGGGACCACTGGCACTGGTACTGGTGGTCATGGGCGGCACATTGCCCAACGTCTTTTCTTTGTAGGTCCTTCACCCATTTAACTCTTCTTCATACGTACTCCGTGTCACCATCCATCACTGTGTGTCTCTGGCCCCCCTCTCCCTCCCTTCTGCTTCACACTTTCACCGCCTCCATCTCCACCCCTCATTCTACCTTAATCATCATATTTCCATCTGGCTTTACACATTGTATTAGTATTCATATATGTCTAATATGTTGTGGTATGAATCCATGGGCATAGAATTATTTTTTTTCGGTCACACCATGGGCATAAATCTAAAATGAGCTAGATTGTTCATAATTTTTTAATAGTGTAGCTTTCTATAATGGATATAACTCTAGATATAGATGTAAACATAAATATTTTTTTTGGCCTCATATAAACACAGCTAGAAATAGATAGAGATTTATTACTTCTTTTGTCCTCTTCTTCCCTGGTCCAACGAACTAATAACACTGTTTTTTTTTTTAACCGTCCCACCATCTTCTATAATATGAACTAACTAGTTTTGTAAATCACAGATTTTATATATTCTGTGCAATACAGGTAGTTAATAATTATGAAATCTGTAAGAATAATGTTCAATTGTAAATTGAATTGAATTGTGAAAATAGCGAAAGATATTACTAAATGAATGGGACAGGGGGGTGGTGAGGAAGACAACATAGATGACAGCTGGGGGAGATCTGAAGGTAGGAGAAGGAACAGGGCAGCCGAGTGGTGTACGGCTCGTTAATTTGGTGCATATCATCCTCCTCCTAATTTTTTAAAGCTTATTATTATTATCCTAAGCACTTCAAGTTTAGAGTGCCTAAAGTGAGCTTTGCAATAGTTGAATCAAATCCAAAACTTGATTTACCAATACTAATATCCTTTTGAGAGATATATATATATATCTATATAAACGCTATAATGAGTTGGGGGGTTTTTTGTTTCCTAAAGAAGAGTACATTGTGGTAATGTGCATTTAAAAAAGAGATTAGAGTGGAGCTGGATTAATAATAAATTAATTTTAATTTTAAAGGGGATGTTTATATGTTGTAGTCTCAAAATAAAATATTCCACACTACTCTCCCTTTCCTTGTACTCAACACACAGTGAACAATCTGGCCTACTCCTATTATTATAACTCAGGTTCTGTGCTTGTACGGTTTGTCTGTACTCCCTCCCTGCCTTCCCCACCAATAGTAATTAGAATTAGAATAAGTAAATTAATAACAATGCATCATTTTTTTCTTGCCTGAAACAATACATCAAATTAATACGTCTTCGTTAATGGTTGATTGTAGATAGTAGAATTAAGCATATAATAGTTACTAATTGAAAAACATTAAAATTTTAATCAATCAATATAAAATATAAAATCTATAACAAATAATATTAGTTATAAATTATAAATAATATAATTTTTTTCAAAATCCACAAGAAACATGTTTGATTTCTTATAAAATAAGGACAGTATGCTTAATTAATATGTTTATATAAAATATAAATAACACGACATATTCTTTATAAATATTAAATAATGTGATTATCAATTTATACTCACAAAATGTATGAAAAAAATTGTAAAACTCATTTCAATGATATCTACTTTTCGAAGGGATTAATTTTCAATTATCGGTTAGAGGATACCATTAATACCAAAAAAATATATGAAAAAATATGGTTAATTCCTTATTTAACAATCTAACAATTACTTATGCACATGTATTGTTTATACATATGTATTGTGTTAAAAATAATTTGGAAATTAGAAAACATACTACTTGAGAATTACTTCCCGAATCCAAAATATAAATCACTTTAGGGAATATTTGTTGAACTTTGTTTATTTTTTTATTTAGGCCCCTGGTTTGCAATTAAGATGAGAGAAATAAAGGGTATATGATATGTAATTAATGGTGGAAAGTATTGAAATTTGTTTATGTTGATAAATTTAATTATCTAATCAAGTTTTAACTCTTTTATGTAATTTGTATGTGATAATTAAAAATAACTTATATATCAGACTAAAAAAATATATGACTTGATTAACCAATTGCATCTACTCATAAGAGAGAGAGAGAGAGAGAGAGAGAGAGAAATGGTGTATATGTAAATATCTGTGTTCCATGTGTTTCAAATCTAAAATCATTTTTAACTTTTAATTACTGTATACATAACAATAAAACTAGTTACAATTAGTTGAAATCTTTTAATAATTTTTAAAAATTACAAAATTTTTAAAACATTACTCTTTATTAAATTGTAACTCATCTTAATAATATATATATTTTAATCTCTCTACCACAATTATCATAAAAAGGGTAAAAATAACAAACTACTGAATGCTACTTTACTAATATTTTACTTTTACAAAGTCATTTATACTATTTTGCATATCCAAAATAAAAAAAAGACTTATAATTTAAAATAAAAGAGTAATTAATAATTAGATGCATGTTGATTGGTTGAATTCATAGACAAAAAATCTCCGAGTACCATCAATCACCCTGTGGACTAATATTATTTATCAATCAATTGACATGATTTCAAGAAATCTCAATTGTACCATCAACTCAGGAGACCATGTACTGGATAAAATTTTACAATACGAAAATGGACAAATTCTGTCTGCAATTTTTTAGTACATGTTTTGTTATTGAAATTTGCAATACAAAAACATGATATAAGTGGATTATATCATATTAATATTATATATTAAGTATTTTTACAAAAATTCCATATATTGTCTTAGCAAAAATTAGCAATAAATTGCTGTAAAAAATCGTCAAAATCTAATCCCGCGAAAGATCAGAGAAATTTTTATACGAAGGTTGTTTCGATTCCTATTACTTGACCCAAATGTCCAAATCAACAATCATTCAACTAATTATTATGCAATAATATTATGGAAAATTGCGCAGGTAGCCCTGTCTCGTGACTAATGTCATCAAAATCTATATAACTACCCCCCTGAACTTATGATCCCATTTTTTCGGATATATATATATATATATTATGTTGCATTATTGTGATTGAGTAGCAGATGTTCCAGGTATATTTAATCTAAAAAGGTTACACTCACAAAATTAACTGGAGAATATACTAACTCATAGCAAAGAATTATATTTTAAGGAGATGGTTCACTACTTGTTAGCTGTTTTATTTTTTTTTTAAATCTTTTTTCGCCAATTCAAATGTTTGTGGGGTAGATAGGTTCTTAAAGAAGAAACTTAGGAAAGAACCTGCTTAATAGATTAATGATATTCTTTTGTGTGTTTTCGAATATCAGAAAGCAACCACCGTGACTTGTTGCTAAAAATCCGAACGGGATTTGTTGTGTTTGGTAACGCCGATATGCAATCCTCCAGGGAATCGTATATAAAGGGCAGGCTATATATATATATATATATAAATGTATGTATCTGTATAGTGAGTGTGAACGACGAGTGCATCTGCGTCGCCATAGATGCAACAGAGTCCTGAGATGAGATGGGTATCGCCTTTGAACCTCGTTGTCCCTCTCTCTCTGTTTTTTTTAGTGAAATCCTCCTCTTCATCTTTTTTTTTTTGTGGTGAACTCCTCCTCTTCATCTTTGTGTAAATATGCGACTTATTTTTTAGCCCGTACCCCAGGCCATGCCAGTGAGCCCAGTTCTATCTCCAGCTCCAGTCCTGAATTTCCCAACCTCAATGCATTGCTGCTTCCTTTGTGCTTCTTTTTGAAAGCATGATCCCTTCTTTACGTCTTTAATTTAATACTTACATCTAGGGATTTCGTTATTCTTCCCTTTATCTTAAGAAACTGTTAGGGTTTTTTAGCTTCTTTTAAAAATTCTTCATTAATTAACCCTTATATTCTGATCAAAGATTAAAACATTTTTTTATTCCAAATAGCAAGAATTTAATTTTCATCGGTGCCAAACGATCTCTTATGCCATGATTTATGAGACCGGATAGTAAAATAAAAGATCGGTCTTGCTACATTTGAATGGTTAAAGCCTAAATGGGTCGTGGGCCCAACGCAAACTCATTTCTGTTCAACTTGCCCACCTTCGGGTCGTTGGCTGGGTACTCTTTCTTTTTGATTTTGGGATCAGAAGTAGATGTGTACATTACCACGAACAAAAGTTTCCTTATCAAGTTGGAACCTGAAACCCAAAAAAAAAAAACCCTGAAACTGGTCTAGTATTCCCTCACAGGCAATTATTATAAGAAGTCAAAGGCGGAGATTGTAGTCCATGACTCCCTTTCCGAAATGTGGTCCTTGAACTCTTCCTTTGTCGAGTGATAGCTTTCTTTTTAATTTGCAAGGCCCACAATAGATCATATTAAGATTTGTGGTACAAGAATTTTTGTGATCCCAAAGTAAATATGAATGAATTCCTGAAAAGTTAACGAAACATGAGAATTAAACTTTTTCCCCCCCCAATATATTTGGATTCACGGCCCAATCTGATTGCCACAGCAGTGCAAAACTATGCACAGTTTTCTTCTTTTGATTAGCAAAAATTATGCATAATTGATGAAACCAGATTCGAATTGAAGTAGAGCCCAATACAATACTATTTATTTAGTCTTCAAAGAATAACGAGGCAGTGTTTTAAACATTAAAGAATAAGCTATTGATAAGTGAGATCTTTACCCAAAAAAAACAATTGATAAGTCAGAGGCTGGATTAGCTGACAGCTGACCCCAAAGTGTAGTCCATCCAATCCAAATAAATATAAGAATGAGTAGTGATGCAGAAGAAAATAGAGCCCCATTTAAAAAACGAAAATTCCCCAACCCGTACCAGCACCTCTGTGCTGCATGATTACTCCTACCCCACACTGTGGTCAAGACATGTTATGTTGGAGGGGTACTTGGTCTGGGGACTTTTCGTTCAAAAGCTGTTCCCATTTGATTGAGAATATTGATTCTTTGAACAATGAGTTAATTTGGAAGAGAATTTGGAGATGGGATGGAATTGAAAGGATTCGATCGTTGCTTGTGCACGAAAAACTGTTAACTAATAAGCAAAGGAGCAAGTAGTCTAACTGTAGCCCTTGTTGCAATAGCTGTCCTTCTGAGATTAAAGATGCTCTACATGTGGCAAGAGATTGTACACATGCTTGTAGAATTTGGGAGGACTTGGTTAAACTTCCCACCAGACCTTGTTTTTTCAACTCTATACTTAAAGATTGAATTCTTATGAATTTAACGGAAGATCTTAGTGAGAATGGTGATTTGAATTGGAACCTCTTTTGGGGTGTTTCAGTGTGGAAATTATGGACTTGGAGAAATAAAAGCATAGTTGATGATAATTTTGTTCCACCTATAGATTAGGTGAACTTCCTCTTGATCCAATCTTTGAAATATAGCAAGAAGATTTTGGATTTTAATTCGGTAGTTTTTCCTATTTGTTCTCCTGTGCAGACTTGCTGGCAACCTTTTGAGCATGGTTGGTGTAAAGTGAATAGTGATGGATTAGTGAACATTGTGAGTGAAAAAGCTGCTTGCACTAGGATCATTCACAACCATGAAGGGCAATGGATAGGAGGATTGTCTAGATATTTGGGTTATTGTATTATTGATGATGCTAAAATGTGGGCTATTGTGGAGGGTCTCAAAATCTGTTGGGAGCTGGGCTTGAAACAAATCACTGTGAAAATAAATTCACTTAACTCAGTTAGGATCCTCAAACAAGAGATCAATCAGGCTAGGATCTCTAGTGTAGCACTTAAGACTCTTGAATGGCTTAGGAAAGATTAGATAGTTAAAATTTCCCTTTGCACGAGAGAAATTAATAAACCTATTGATGTACTGGTAAGAGTAGAAAGACAAAGTGAGAAGCCGTTTATATTTTATGATATTGTCCTAGACTGGATTGGGGACCTTGTTTTTATTGACTCTCCTGAAACTTTGGTTCCCAATAGTGACTTTGTGTAATTTTGAGACTTAGCCCTCTTATCATGAATAATAAAAAAAAAAGAACGAAAAAGAAAATAATAGTATAATTCAGATCACTACCTCCCCCTCTCCATAGGTGCACCTACTTCCTCTAACAAGTAAAATTTGACCATGCATTAACACCTTTTTCTCCATAAAAGGCCAACTTAGATAACGTTAGTCAACTTTTAGCATTTTATAATTTTCATAACTCTAAACTCATTTTAAGTAATGAATTCAGATTTTTATGGGAAAAAAAAAACTCAGATATTCATTTGTACTTTTGTATGGATTTACTAGAGGCGACTTGACTATGGGTCTCTGCCTCCCTGGCAATTAATTTTATTCCAAATTCTTGCAGTGTTGTGCATTATTTTATTGTCCTTCTATTGTATATATGACACCGGTCAACCAATCCTAGGAGGAAAAATGAACTCCGAAAATTTTCTTGTTATGAACTTTCTCATTTCTCCCAAAAGGGTACTGCCGTTTTCTTACTATGCACTTACTCACTTGCAACTTAGCATCTTCACTAAAAGTAGGGGAAACCAACTTCAAGCTATAGATTAACTCATTTAGTTCATTTTTATAGTGGGTTGTGTTGGAAAAAATAAAACTCATTTTAGAAGCGGGTTTTTTCAATCCATCCCATTTAAATTATGAGTTGGCAAGTTGTCCCACATTTTTTTTAAAAATTATTTTTATAATATTTAAGTTGAATAAACTTATGATTCATAATAATTGAAAGTTGATGAACAACTTTTGTTTAAATTTTATAACAATTTTCATTGTTTTGATTGTGAATTGTAATTATATTGTTGTATACTTAGAATTATATTTCACTTTTAGTATATATGATATATGTATATATATTACAGTTTAGGCTTTAGAAAAATTAATTTGAGAATTGGAACATGTTGGGTTACAATGGATTATAGTGAATTAGTGGATAATTATTTAAATTAGTATTAAATTGTGAAAAAAATTAAGAAAAACATATGAAGTGTGATATGTTAAGTTGGTCAACCCGCTAAACCATCTCGGCATGCTTGGATTAGAAAAATCGGAACCTATTAGAAAATGGGCTAACCTGTGCCAATCCATTTTTGAATTGATCCATTTTTCAACCTCTAATCTTCACCCTCTCTATGTTCGACAAATGGAAAGTGCGAGAAATGCATCATAAATGGCGCAACAAATAAACTACATGGTTTTCACCAAGGAAAAAAAAACTATTTCCCCGTCCAATTTTTCTTGTCATTTTAGAGAGTACTTGGTCTCGCAGTTTTTTCTCCTGGCTTGCGAGGTAAAGTAACAAACAACCTCAGAAATGCAAAGGAAGCCAGGCACTTTGTTGTATATATATGGCGGAAGCTTAGAGGATGCTTCCTCAGAATATGTTTTCCTCGTCCTCGTTGCTGGGGATTTATTTCTTCAGTACAGGTGTTTACGGCTGTCTTTTGTTGCCAATGGAACTAATTCTCTGTGCTGGAGAAAGAATTCCCGAAATTGTTGTCCTTATTCCCATATCCAATAGTATAAGTTGCTCATATTGGGGGATCTAATCATGTCCTCTTGGAACAAGATATATTTTGTTAGTGAATAAATACTTATATAAATTGTGATGGAAAATAAAAAAGAAGAGAATGCATAAAAGCTTTATATATTTCAATTAATTTCATTTTAATATAACATCTTACTTAAAGAATATATGCCAATCAGAGGGAAATCAAGTGGGTATGAGTATGAAACGCACTCTAGAATTTATTTCCACAGAACAACATGATTTTCGCACACTAACAACAGGAGATTCCGATTTATGTATCTTAGGGGTTTGGTTCTTCCATCATGCATGTCAGTACTGTCTCTTAAGAAATATTTGCATTTTTTGGGTTAATTTATATCTCCTGATAAAATCAAATATAATGGTACGAACGAGCCCATTTAACTTCGCCACACATAGCATCTCAAAATGGAACCGTACTTCGCGGTCGCGGGCTCGCGGCATCACCAACCACTAGCAAGCGAATGCGAACGTTTTTCATGTTCTTCGAACAAAGTCTCAAAACCATCATTATTCTCGGGAAAAAAAAAAGCATTATTCACAATGTGCAGCCGCCAAGACCAAGAGTCCCATTCTTGATTATTAATAATAACTTCTTTACCTGAGTCCATTGACGCTGTATTATCACAAAAAAATTATTAAGTTTAATAATTTATTAGTGCATGTAGGAATATGAAACTTGGGTAAACATTTGACAGGAAAAAAGGGAAAACGATCCAGTTTGGCTTTCGTTGGTCTTTTATGGTCCCCATTACCCATTAACAAATTTTAGAGACGTAAAATTGTTACTGATGCCTAATTCCTACTCGCAACCCAACTGCATGTAAAATAAGAATGATAGTTAACGCCCATATAATTATAATTTAATTGTACCCCGTGTCATCCCCCTATCATTAAAAAATACCCACTCAGCAATCATCAATCCCCTACCCCCTTCATTGTGGGAATTTGATGCAAAATCCATATCTATCTGTGTCCATAATAAAACAATTAGAAAATGTTGGAGATGATGGTTGATCTATGAATTTTGGCATTGTAGCTTCCATATTTGACTCATCTACTACACACGAAGGAGAAGGGTTGGTGGACTAACCACCCAACTCCCAAGTCAACAAATGCCCATCATTCATTCAATCTGTGATGTGCGGCTCTAACCCCTATTTTTATTTTTTATCCTGTAATGTTTCCACCTGTACCTTATTAATTAATTTAAAGCACTGAAACAAAAAGTTGAGACTTATTACTGGGTTCTCTTATTTGGAATTATTAGAGGAGATTTAGTTGTGGAAAGAGAAAGCGAGGAGGGAAAAGGATTAAGTCTGGTCTTGTGTTGAATTATCAGAGTAAGAGGGACGGGCCGGGGGTAGCTGGGAACCTACTTCTACTTGTTCTTGGGGGTATTGCGAGGGGTTAGCGGTGTGGCAGAGGCGGATACCACGTGCACTTTCATAAAAGCCGTTATAACTTAAGCGACCAACCCATCCCCAACCTAAACCAGACCTACCTCTCTGCAACTTCTTTAACTCTTCCTTTCACTCTCTGGGTTGTGCATGATCACCATACATGCACTAATCCAATCCCATAACATTCTATGGTGCTATTTTAATTTAATTTTGCCTCTCTAAGCTTGAAATACTAGTCAAATATCCACCAAATTGAACTGATTTCATCTCCGGAGTTCCCAGCTTCCGTTGTCTCTACCCCAAGGTCCGTGATCCATCTCTTCTTCTTGGTCCTTCTATGATATTCTCTATTGGGTACTTGTGTTTGAATCTTTTAGCTCAATTTCTATATTTAAATACCTTCAGACTGTAATTTTATAGTTTTAGTCTTCAAGACGGAAGAATCTTTATCCCCTATTGTCTGGGATTGGTTTCGGATCCTCCGAAGCATTTCTTTTTCGATGGATTTGACCAAAACCGTCTAGAGTGTGGGTGTGGAACTAAATTGCACCGTCCAGGAAGTTATCATTGAAAAGTCTCCTTTTTTTTTTTTGGCAATCGATGTTTACGCAATACCACATATGAGAGAGACTGAACTACAAGGCCATGTTTGGTTGTAGTAAAAGCTGCAGTTATTGGATGGACATATTATAAGTTCTTATAGATGTAATCATGTAACTCAGGTTCGCCTATACTAGTTCATCTTACGACGGACAGCTCGTTTTTTTATATATTTTTTATTTTTTATTTTTTGCCCCTTTTTTCTTGATTCAATCTTGGCAGTAATTGGTCCCAAAAAAAAAAAACTTGGCAGTAAAAGTTGAGTGGAACTTTCTTGTTTATTGTCTATCTTTAGTTTTATTATATTGTAGACGCTAGACTACGAAGGGTCTGGTCTAGAAGTAGAACATCGCTCTTCAGATGGTTTGCAGGATTCTGTTAACCAACAAATGATGTAACTACACGGAAAAAAAGTTCCAAATTCAGATTGCGTTTTGAATGTGCCAAGCTGCTTGTAATCTGTTTTTAGCTGTGCAGAAGAAGAAAAATGGCTAGCACCGGGCTTGGGAATGGTTACTTAAATGGTGTATTACCAAATAGGCATTCTGCTACAATCTCTGAAGTAGATGAATTTTGCCACGCCCTTGGGGGAAAGAAGCCAATTCATAGCATACTAATTGCAAACAATGGAATGGCAGCTGTCAAGTTTATACGTAGTGTTAGGACCTGGGCCTATGAGACATTTGGCACAGAGAAGGCTATCCTGTTGGTAGCCATGGCTACTCCAGAGGACATGAGAATCAATGCAGAGCACATCAGAATGGCTGATCAATTTGTTGAAGTCCCTGGTGGGACCAATAACAATAACTATGCCAATGTGCAACTTATTGTTGAGGTGTGTGCAATATTTTAATGAGATTATTCACTTTTACAATTTGTTGGGATCAGTAGTAAACAGCAAAGTACAAAAAATCATTTATCCATGGAGTTCGTTTTTATTGTTTCTGTTTTTTAAGAATTATCTTTCATTGAATTTGAAGTTTCTATCAAGTAGACAACTGACTGTACGTATTGCTACTTATCACAATACATTTGATAAAAATTTGCTGCTGCTGCTGCTGCATAATTTGATCCAGTTACTGCAGCTTGTTATTGCCTTCTTATTGATTTCTTTGTTCTTTGGCCTTCTTATTTATTGATTTTGGTTGTTTATATAGTAACAAATCCTTGTGACCTGATACTACATCAATGTCATGCTAATGAGAATGCAATGTACTTCCCAGGTGGCTGAGATAACTCATGTTGATGCAGTGTGGCCTGGTTGGGGTCACGCATCAGAGAATCCTGAGCTGCCAGATGCATTAAATGCAAAAGGAATTGTCTTTCTTGGGCCCCCTTCTGTATCTATGGCAGCATTAGGAGATAAAATTGGTTCATCATTGATTGCTCAAGCAGCAGAAGTGCCGACCCTTCCATGGAGTGGTTCTCATGTAAATTTCAATCTCCTGTAATAGAGCCTTCCATTTTTTTTTTATTAAGTGAAATCCTAACTTAGGACTTAATTTCTTCTTACAGGTGAAAATTCCTCCTGAGAGTTGCTTAATCACTATCCCTGATGATATTTACCGGGAAGCATGTGTCTATACAACAGAGGAAGCAATTGCAAGTTGTCAAGTTGTAGGTTACCCTGCAATGATTAAGGCCTCTTGGGGTGGTGGTGGTAAAGGCATAAGAAAGGTTTGTTTATTGTGCAAGCAATACTGTGGCATTTAAACAGCTTTATAATATTGGTATTTGCACGGTTGAATTTGTATGCAAGTTAGTTTAAATCAGAAAACTAGATAAATATTTATATTGCTGGAATATTTTGTGCCAACCCTTGGTATGTGTGATTTATTTGATAAAGTCTAGAAATTAAGAGGCATTTGTATATTTTAGGTTCATAATGATGATGAGGTTAGGGCATTGTTCAAGCAAGTTCAAGGGGAAGTTCCAGGCTCTCCTATATTCATAATGAAGGTAGCATCCCAGGTATGATCCTCAACTGAACTTTGATCTGAACAACCTTGATTCTTGGATTCTGATCATATTCTGATGATCTTCTTTTGTTTCTAATCAGAGCCGACATTTAGAAGTCCAGTTACTTTGTGATCAGTCTGGAAATGTTGCTGCTTTGCATAGTCGTGATTGCAGTGTTCAAAGGAGGCACCAAAAAGTATGCCAATATTTCGGTTATTGCTCCAAATTGTTATAGCAAAATGAATCTCCTGAAAGGTCTAATCAGTTATTTATAAACAGATTATTGAAGAGGGACCAATCACTGTTGCTTCTTTAGATACGGTGAAACAGCTGGAACAGGCAGCTAGAAGATTGGCTAAAAGCGTAAATTACGTTGGTGCTGCTACGGTTGAGTATCTATACAGCATGGACACCGGCGAGTACTACTTTTTGGAGCTGAACCCCCGATTACAGGTAGTATAATCTTAACTTTGGTCTATATCAAAATTCTTATAGTTTCTTATGATTTGATCAATTTTCCTTTCTGAATTTGGTTTTCCCATTTGTATTCATTACTATGTTAGTTGATATCTACTTGCGAGGTGGCTATATAAGCATAGTTTATTCTCTTTTTGAAGCCATTCCAAGCTGTATTTTTTAACTCTATATTTTAATTTGTTTCTATTTTTTTCCTGTTTCTAACAACATTTTCTTCAATTTGACTGATTTTTCTATTGATTTCTGCATAGGTTGAACATCCTGTTACTGAGTGGATAGCAGAGATTAATCTGCCAGCTGCACAAGTTGTTGTTGGGATGGGTATCCCTCTCTGGCAAATTCCTGGTACAACGTTAGATAAAATTTATAGTTCTTTGCTTTGTTGTTGTTTGCCCATTGACTTGATGTACCATGCTTTTCTTATATTTCACTTTTTTAACAGAGATAAGGCGTTTCTATGGGGTGGAACATGGTGCGGGTTATGATGCTTGGAGGAACACGTCAGTTTTAGCCACTCCTTTTGATTTTGACAAAGCTGAATCTACGAGGCCAAAAGGTCATTGCGTGGCTGTACGAGTGACAAGTGAGGACCCCGATGATGGTTTTAAGCCCACAAGTGGGAAAGTGCAGGTTTGCTACTAAGTCCAACAGCAATTCCATGTGTTATTTGCTTAACACTTCCCATCTCGTTTCTTGTATTGAGCTGCAATTTTTTGTGCAGGAGCTGAGCTTTAAAAGTAAGCCAAATGTGTGGGCATACTTCTCTGTTAAGGTAGGTAATCCTGTTTCTTTATATATGGATGTAACTTCTATGACTAAGGGCTAAAAGTTGTTGTAATTATGTACATATGCAGTCTGGGGGAGGAATTCATGAATTCTCAGATTCTCAGTTTGGTACGTATCAACTTTGTTTACACAATGATTTCAGCAGTTTAAATGGACAGAGTGGTCAATGACATAGCTACTCTTGATTTTAATTGCTCTGGACATCATTGTGAACTTTAGGCTATCAAGTTAATTTATATGTGATGATTTATCTTGAGTAGCAACTTACCTTGCCATGTTATGAGAAATAAGTTTAATGCTGGCATGCATGCCTTAGTTGTTAAGCAACAGTGAGGAAGTTAAGTTGGATTTGTGGGTGGTTGGGTTGGTTGGAATAATAAAATTTTTATGACATAACTGTTTAAGTAAACACTAATTAATGCAAGACTAGTTATATTGAAGTACTTAATCTCTTCATTACAATCACATGCATAATTTTGCCTCATCAGCCTTAATGTTTAAAGCTACCACATTGTTATCTATGCTATTCTTTTGCAGAATTCTCTCTCTTAAACAATGAAACTTGTGCTATTTCTTGTTCATATATTCATGGATGTATGCAAGTCCGTTTTTGTAACTTAAATTTCTACAGGCTTCTGACCTCCTTTTCTTGTAACTCAGGGCATGTTTTTGCTTTTGGAGAATCTAGGGCTTTAGCTATTGCAAATATGGTTCTTGGCTTGAAGGAGGTTCAGATTCGGGGTGAAATTCGTACCAATGTTGATTATACTATCGATCTTTTAAATGTAATATTCTCATATGCTGACAACTTGTTGTATATGAAGCTTTTGGTAATGCAGAAGTAACATTATGACAATATCTGTTCTCAGGCTTCAGACTACAGAGAAAACAAAATCCACACAGGATGGTTGGACAGTAGAATTGCGATGAGGGTTAGAGCAGAAAGGCCTCCTTGGTATCTTTCTGTTGTTGGAGGGGCACTCTATGTAAGCAGACCCTTTCTTTTTCTTTTCCAGTTTTTATTTGTTACATTGTGAACTGTATGACCCATGATTCTAATTAATGCAGAAAGCTTCAGCTAGCAGTGCAGCTTTGGTTTCAGACTATGTTGGTTATCTTGAAAAGGGACAAATCCCTCCAAAGGTATAGCATCTAATTGGGAGAAAAATTTACTAAGTGACTATATTTAACTCACTTATTTGGAAGTGGTATTGATTTCTGTTAATGATGATCCCAGCACATTTCTCTTGTCCACTCTCAAGTGTCCTTGAATATTGAAGGAAGCAAATATACGGTATGCATTGTTATCAGTATCAATTTAATGGAACCATTTTTCTAGTTTCCTAATTTGCTGGGGTTTCATGCTAGCATAGCTACTGCACATACCAATCATTTGTGCAATTAAAATCTTGCAAAATAATTTACAGATTGACATGGTAAGAGGAGGATCAGGAAGTTATAGATTGAGAATGAATGAATCAGAAATAGAAGCAGAGATACATACTTTACGGGATGGAGGTTTACTAATGCAGGCAAGTGCTGTTTGTCTAAACTATTGTATGCATGCGCTTGTGCCTTTTGCCCTTTTAATTTAACCCCTTTTCTGTACAATTCACATTCTGATCCCTGATATTTGGAAAACGTGTATCCCTCCTGAATGGTGGCACGATATAACCAGTCCTTTGTTCTTTGTCTGATCTTCAATTTTGTAACTGGTACCTTCACTTATTGCAGTTGGATGGAAACAGTCACGTGATATATGCAGAGGAAGAAGCAGCTGGAACTCGTCTTCTAATAGATGGAAGGACTTGCTTGCTTCAGGTTAAATGATCTCATTTTTACCCTAAAGCTCTACATTTTTTGGGGCTAAGGCAAACTTCTAAACCTTATTTACATGCAGAATGATCATGATCCATCAAAATTAGTTGCAGAGACACCCTGCAAGCTTCTGAGATATTTGGTTACGGATGATAGTCATATTGATGCAGACACACCATATGCAGAGGTTGAGGTCATGAAGATGTGTATGCCTCTTCTTTCACCTGCTTCTGGGGTTATTCATTTTAAAATGACCGAAGGTCAAGCAATGCAGGTATTTACTTGTCCCACAATAAAAAGATGTGTGATCTAATTACAATAAAGTTTAAGAAAGCAATTTCTTCTGTAGGCTGGTGAACTTATAGCAAGGCTTGATTTAGATGATCCTTCAGCTGTAAGAAAAGCAGAACCTTTTCATGGGAGCTTCCCAGTCGTGGGTCCTCCTACCGCAATTTCTGGCAAAGTTCATCAGAAATGCGCTGCAAGTTTAAATGCAGCATGTATGATTCTGGCTGGCTATGAGCACAATATTGAGGAAGTGAGTGCTTCTTTGCCATTATGTCTTAACACTAAATTTTGAGTTTTTGACAATAATGCATTTTTTAGCTTGATATAATTTATCTGTCTTGGCTTTCCATCCTTTCACTTGTAGTATTAATCTTAGTCTTTTATATGCTTGCCTAATTGATAAATTTGACGTTTTTATCCAGGTTATGCAAAATTTACTCTACTGCCTTGATAGTCCTGAATTGCCCTTCCTTCAATGGCAAGAGTGTTTTGCTGTTTTGGCAACTCGTCTGCCCAAAGATCTCAAAAATGAGGTAAGGGTACCCCTTTTGGCTTTGCCATCTGGCTCAACATTTGAAGAGTGATTTGACCTGGCCTTGACTGTATTATTTGTCAGTTGGAATCAAAATACAAGGAGTTTGAGAGGATTTCAAACTCTCAAAATGTTGACTTCCCTGCCAAATTACTGAAGGGAATCCTTGATGTGAGTTCTTCTTCTTCTTCTTCTTCTTTTCCCCTTTTCATTCTGATTTTCCTTCTATAATGCAAACAAACTCATGGGGTTTGTTTTACTCTTCAGGCCCATCTTTCCTCCTGTGCTGACAAAGAAAAAGTAGCCCAAGAGAGGCTTGTTGAACCTTTGATGAGTTTGGTGAAGTCTTATGAGGGGGGACGAGAGAGCCATGCCCGGATTATAGTTCAATCCCTTTTTGAAGAGTATCTTTCTGTTGAAGAACTATTTAGTGATAACATACAGGTTAGTTTGATCATTCAACTGCTAATATTAATATATATGGGGCGATTTGGTTAGTTATGAACTTGACTGAGGTACAAGGATGGCAATTGATAAATCTTCAGGGTTACTAGTAGGCACCCAAAGGTATCTATTACATGTCCATAGAAAAGCCCATGCTACTCAATGTGAGACTAAACAGCTCATACTACCTTAGTCTTCATCAATTGCTCAGTGTCCTCTTTTCATTGTTTCAGGTCTTCTCCTCACCAGACTAGTTTAAGAGTCTGTGATGAGTGGTTGTTTCTGCCTTATTAATTCTCCTAGCTTTTTGAAAGAGAGCAATTGGTGTTTTCTAATTTTCTTTATCTAACTAAAAATATTTCTCTCACATTGTCTTGGAAGTACTTTTTCACTTTTCAGCATTGTTTATTTATCCTTCTCATGCTGATTCCAATGGTTATCATACAGCTAAATCATCAAGTTCAAGATCTTATTAAATGATGTCTCTTTTATTATTTAGGTTTCAGAATATTCATAATCTTTTCCCTTTATATCCAGGCTGATGTCATTGAACGCCTCCGTCTTCAATACAAGAAAGATCTACTGAAGATTGTGGATATAGTACTCTCTCACCAGGTATAACATTTATGAGATGCAAAGCTTGAGTGTTTTGCTTCTTTTATGTGGTTTAGTCTTGTAGTCATTATTCTGCAATTATAATTGGCTGCATTTCTTGGGTTTCAGGGTGTCAAGAGTAAAAATAAGCTCATACTGCGACTAATGGAACAATTGGTTTACCCTAACCCTGCTCCCTACAGGGATCAGTTGATCCGTTTCTCTGCACTCAACCATACAAATTATTCTGAGGTTGGATATTGCTTATAATGCAGAGTTTTGTGTTTATTTTATTTTTAGGAGCATATCATCTCTACTTTTCTGAGATGATGTCATGAATATATATATATATATATATTCTTTCAATATATCTTTTCTTTTTTTTTTTTTTTTGGCCTGAACCTTTCAATATTCCATGCTGCTGCTGACTATACTGTTATTTTATTTTTGTCATTGGAGTTCTCTTGAGCATTTTGGTCAGAGTCCTGACACTCTCATTATCTCGATGCAGTTGGCGCTAAAGGCAAGTCAACTGTTGGAACAAACTAAATTGAGTGAACTTCGTTCTAGCATTGCTAGAAGTCTTTCAGAACTAGAGATGTTCACTGAGGATGGTGAGAATATTGATACTCCCAGGAGGAAGAGTGCAATTAATGACCGAATGGAGGACCTTGTGAGTGCCCCATTGGCAGTTGAAGATGCCCTTGTAGGTTTGTTTGATCACGGTGATCATACTCTTCAAAGGCGGGTTGTGGAAACTTATATTCGCAGGCTGTATCAGGTATATCTTTTACCATTATTAACTGATTTCTTTTTTTCTTTAATCATCTGATTGTCTAGAATTTAATATCTCCTATCAGCCATATCTTGTCAAAGGGAGTGTCAGGATGCAGTGGCATAGATCTGGTCTTATTTCTTCATGGGAGTTCTTGGAAGAGGACGTCGAAAGGAAGAGTGGAATTGAAGACCAAATGTCTGATAAAGCATTGGTGGAGAAACATAGTAAGAGAAAATGGGGAGTGATGGTTATAATTAAATCTCTTCAATTTTTGCCTGCAATAATCAATGCTGCTTTAAGGGAAGCAACCCATAACCTTCACGGAGCACTTCCAAATAGTTCTGCTGAACTGGTTGACTATGGTAATATGATGCATATTGCATTGGTGGGCATCAATAATCAGATGAGTTTACTGCAAGACAGGTATTGGATTTATATCAACTGATCATTCCTTCTAAATTGTTGAAGTATCTTAGCTTACAATTTGTTTTGGATTAATAATCCAGTACTTGCATTTAGTTTAAAGTCATTATTGAAATATACTGTATGGCTGAATTTGGTTTTCTTCTTGAATCACAAGGGGACTAATTTTCTTTTCATTGATTTAGTGATCAGAACCTCCAATCTCTTATTAAAAACGAAGCTTTTATTTTTTGTGATTTGCAGTGGTGATGAGGATCAGGCTCAAGAAAGGATCAATAAGTTAGCCAAAATACTCAAGGAAAAGGACGTGGGCTCAACTATACATGCTGCAGGTGTAGGAGTAATTAATTGTATCATACAGAGGGATGAAGGGCGAGCCCCTATGAGGCACTCCTTTCACTGGTCAGCAGAAAAGTTCTATTATGATGAGGAGCCTTTGTTGCGTCATCTAGAACCTCCCCTATCCATTTATCTTGAATTGGTTAGTTATTTCTTGATTTTCATTGCCTGTTATGCTTTAATATGGGTGAAAGAAGCAAAATTGACTTGTACGCTAGGTCTTAGACTCATTTAATTTTTTCTGGATACAGGACAAACTTAAAGGCTATGATAATATACGGTATACCCCATCCCGAGATCGTCAATGGCACTTGTACACAGTTCTAGATAACAAGCCTTGGCCTATTCAAAGAATGTTTCTTCGAACACTTGTAAGACAGCCAGTTACAAGTGATGGATTCTCTTCATATCAAGGGCTAGATGTGGAAACATCTAGTACCCAATTGACTATATCTTTTACTTCAAGGAGCATTTTGAGGTCCTTGATGGCTGCGATGGAGGAGTTGGAACTTAATGCACACAATGCCACTGTTAGACCTGAGCATGCTCATATGTACCTCTATATTATACGCGAGCAACAAATTAGTGATCTTTTGCCTTACACAAAGTAATTATTGCAACATACATGTAGATATATTATTCTTCTAACCTTTGATCAGTGTCTGAAATTTGGGATGTTATTCTCAGGAGAATTGACATAAATGCTGGCCAAGAAGAAACAGCAGTTGAGGCAATCTTGGAAGAACTGTCACGTGAAATCCATTCATCTGTTGGTGTAAGAATGCATAGATTAGGTGTTGTTGAGTGGGAAGTCAAGCTCTGGATGGCATCTTCTGGACCAGCAAATGGTGCTTGGAGGATTATTGTAACTAATGTGACTGGCCATACATGCACTGTCCATGTAAGTGTTTATTCATTTAAAAATCATCACCAAAAAGTCTGTCTTGCCACAACTTTTTGACTCACAGCGAATTAAAGGCCTGTTTTTCAAAAGAAGACTAGGTATTCACCTTCATATCATGTCAACATTCTGCACCTCAGGTTTAAACCCAATAGATATATACATACATGAAGATTGGTCATTTAATAATCAATAAGGAGCTTTTTTCTTTATATTTGGTAGAGTTTTAATTAGCATTTGGTGCTACTTTCAGAAACAGTCATTGGCGTGTATAATCCTGACGAATGTAAACAACACTGGATCAAGGGCTGTTCCTCTATTTAAGTTTCTTCAGTAGGCTGTGTCAAAAGGCTTTTTGTTGATGAGGTTCTATGGGAGAGAAAAAACTCAATTTTTTTAATGAAAATAATAATGATAAGCAGCTATGATTTTTTTTTCTCCTTTTGTCAATTGAAAATAGTTCAGAATTCAAAATGAATAAAAGACAACTATGAAAGCCTTCGGCACTGAGGACAGTAAAAAATTGGTGGAGCCAAGGACAACTATAACTTTTTTAGGTTAACTATAAATTTTCTTAACTATATGTCAATTTCTAGCCAACCCCACTTAGTGGGATAAGGCTAATATTGTTGTATATGTCAGTTTCTATACAAGAAGAATTATCAATGAAGATGGTTCATTAATCATGATGTGATTGTGAATTAATATATTTGCAGATATACCGGGAACTGGAGGATACCAGCACACACAAAGTGATATACAGTTCAGTCACCGTAAAGGGTCCTCTGCATGGTATACCAGTAAATGAAAACTATCGACCTTTGGGAGCTATTGACCGAAAACGTCTTGCAGCAAGGAAGAACAACACCACATACTGCTATGATTTTCCACTGGTAAGTCATTTTGTGACTTAAAATTTAACTTTCTTTCCTCTCCATTTGTGTGTGATTTCCCCTTCCTGTTAATGACCATATCATGGAGACAAGCCAAACTATTTCCTGAGGAGCTGTGTTTCTTGCAGGCATTTGAAACAGCTTTGGAGCAATCATGGACAATCCAATACGCAGGATTTCAAAAGGATAAAGATAAAATTCTTCTAAAAGTAACAGAGCTAAAGTTTGCTGACAAGGAGGCCAGTTGGAGTACTCCTCTTGTTCCTGTGGAGCGTCTACCTGGACTCAATGATGTAGGCATGATAGCCTGGTCAATGGAAATGTGTACTCCTGAGTTCCCAAATGGAAGGACAATCTTAGTTGTAGCAAATGATGTGACATTTAAGGCTGGTTCTTTTGGCCCGAGAGAGGATGCATTCTTTCATGCGGTAACTGATCTTGCGTGTAAGAAACGATTACCATTGATTTATCTAGCAGCAAATTCTGGTGCCCGGTTAGGTGTGGCAGAGGAAGTCAAAGCTTGTTTCAAAGTTGGTTGGTCTGATGAATCTAACCCTGAGCAAGGTTTGCAGTATGTATATTTAACACCCGATGATTATACTAGGATTGGATCATCGGTGATAGCACATGAGTTAAAGCTGGAAAGTGGAGAAACTAGATGGATAATTGATACCATTGTTGGGAAAGAGGATGGTCTAGGGGTTGAAAACTTAAGTGGCAGTGGAGCCATTGCTGGTGCCTATTCAAGGGCATATAAGGAAACTTTCACCTTGACATATGTGACTGGAAGGACAGTGGGAATAGGGGCTTATCTTGCTAGGCTGGGAATGAGGTGCATACAAAGGCTAGATCAGCCCATCATTCTTACTGGTTTTTCTGCATTGAACAAACTTCTTGGTCGGGAGGTATACAGCTCTCACATGCAACTTGGTGGGCCTAAGATCATGGCAACAAATGGAGTTGTTCATCTTACAGTTTCAGATGATCTTGAAGGTATTTCTGCTATTTTGAAGTGGCTCAGTTACATTCCTTCTCATGTAGGCGGTACACTTCCCATAGTACAACCCCATGATCCTCCAGAAAGATCTGTGGAGTATTTCCCAGAAAACTCATGTGATCCTCGTGCTGCCATTTGTGGTTCTGTGGATAGTAATGGAAAATGGTTGGGGGGAATTTTTGACAAGGAAAGCTTTGTGGAGACACTAGATGGATGGGCAAGGACAGTTGTCACAGGAAGGGCAAAGCTTGGAGGAATTCCTGTGGGAATTGTTGCTGTTGAAACGCAGACAGTGATGCAAGTTATACCAGCTGATCCAGGCCAGCTTGATTCCCATGAAAGGGTGGTTCCTCAGGCCGGGCAAGTCTGGTTCCCTGATTCTGCAACTAAGACAGCCCAATCAATACTAGATTTCAACAAAGAAGAGCTCCCACTTTTCATTCTTGCAAATTGGAGAGGTTTTTCAGGTGGGCAGAGGGACCTTTTTGAAGGAATTCTTCAAGCTGGATCAACCATTGTGGAGAACCTTAGAACATACAAGCAGCCCGTATTTGTGTATATTCCAATGATGGGTGAGCTCCGTGGTGGGGCATGGGTTGTTGTAGACAGTCGAATCAATTCAGACCACATTGAGATGTATGCTGATCGGACAGCTAAAGGCAATGTGCTTGAGCCAGAAGGGATGATAGAGATTAAATTTAGGTCAAAGGAATTATTGGAGTGCATGGGTAGACTTGACCAACAGCTGATAAATCTAAAAGCAAAATTACAGGAAGCCAAGAGTAATAGGGCTCTTGAGATCATTGATTCCCTCCAGCAGCAGATTAAATCCCGTGAGAAACAGCTTTTACCTGTGTACACGCAGATAGCTACCAAATTTGCTGAATTACATGATACCTCCTTAAGAATGGCTGCGAAGGGAGTAATAAGAGAAGTTGTGGACTGGCGTAACTCCCGCTCTTTCTTGTACCGGAGACTGCATAGGAGAATTGGTGAGCATTCACTGATAAATAGTGTCAGAGATGCCGCTGGTAGCCATTTGTCTCACATATCTGCAATGGAGTTGATCAAAAATTGGTATTTGAATTCTGATATTGCCAAAGGGAAAGATGATGCTTGGTTGGATGATAAAGCTTTCTTCAGATGGAAGAATGAACAGAAGAATTACGAGGATAAATTAAAGGAATTGCGTGCCCAAAAGGTGATACTTCAGCTGACAAATATTGGTGACTCAATTTCGGATTTGGAAGCTTTACCTCATGGTCTTGCTGCCCTTTTAAGCAAGGTAAACATTGTTTGAGTGTGTGTAAAGTATTCGTTACCTGCTTTGCCCATTGCATTCTAAAAGTGATTTAATCTCATGCAGTTGGAACCAACAAACCGTGCAAAATTGATTGATGAGCTTCGGAAGGTACTTGGTTAGAAGGCTGATTCACAAGGGTACAATACAATAAATGCTCCCGTTGTTTGTTATTGAGTTTTCCTGTTTCTGTAGTGTAATTCATACATTCATAACCACGTGTTGAATCTCACCTTTGTTGGGTAAAAGTGAATCGTGAGGGAACCATGCCGTGACAATAGTGTAAATCATGTTAGTGGTAGATAGATGTATAATTTCTGCAGCGGGAGGATCACAGCCAGCATCGGCGACTTCCTTTTCTGTGTATGCTGGCTGATTGATTCTTTTCATGTATCTCAATAAATGTTATAATTTGTAACATATTTGATTATTTATGTATCCAAAATTTTGGCATCCATGAGGATGGACCTCTTCTTCTTCTCAACATAATTTTAAAATGTAACAAAATAGTTTCTCAAACATAGCACATCGCTTTTATCGATGTCTTGCTACATTTTGAAGTTTATGAACTATCTTGTTATGTCTTAAAGTTTATATATTAATTTTATAAGTAGATTTAAGTTCATACTTTCTATACCTAAATTTGCCCAGTGCAATAGTAAATATAGTTCAATAAAACAAAGAATGCTGCCATGTTAAAAAACGCATGTCTATATATGAACGTCAACTCAATTAAAAAAATTAATATCATAAATTATAGAACGAAAAAAAATATCAACTATAGTTTGCCTAAACTCTATCGGATACTAGCACAATTTACTGTAGATATTGAATTATTTCGATCGCAAAAAAAAAATATATATATATATCCATCGAATTTCCTTCCAAGTCTAGGCAACAGCCCATGACCTGCTGGATATTGGATGGGGTAGCAGTTTTAAGTTGGATGCAAAAAGAACTTCCCTGGATGAAGTTAAATTATTGAGATGTTTAATGATAATTTGATTGGTGGGATCCATATATTGTATGATGTCATAGTTTATGTCATAGAGATTTGATAAAATTTTATATTGGCTATTAAAGAATTAACACAACTCTCTTTTATTTATCCGGGTTTAAAACCATATATAACACTAATTAGACAGAAATCCATATTTTGCATCATGATTTATATAAAAGGATGTAAGGTTCATAAGTAAATAATTCAGTTTTCTATAAAATTTATTGAAGAGGAAATTATAATTAAAGAGGGAATTAATTATAAAAAAAACTTTATTTGATATAAAATGTTAAAATCTAAAATATTAAGTACTAAAATTAAAAAAATAAATAGTAATAAATTTTATTTTGTAATAAATTTATTATTTTGATCCATATAATTCCCTCTATTAATTAAAAACTATATAGATACAGATTTTTGTGATGCTCTAGGTGGCTACCTAAAAGCCTTGAAAACCGTCCAACAATTAAAAACAGGGAAAAAGAAATAGCAGAGACAAAGCCCTGCGGAAGCCACCTGCAACCATAGAGAAACGAAGCCGGATTAGGAGCCGCGTTGGTCCATGGGACGTTCAAAATTCAAACTAAAGAATTTGCTGATTGTTAATGAACGTTGAAACTTGCTTTATCAGTATTTTTCTATTCAAAGCTTTATAAAAAGGATTTAAATACTTATTCGGAGGAACGATATCTCAAAATGAATTAATCCCTCAGGAGAGTGACACAGATGAAATTTTGGAATATGATCCAAAGGATGAATCCAAAATCAATCACATATAGGAAGACTTCTATTTACCAATACAGAACTTGCCAAATATATTAGATAAAACCTCTTCCGATATATCTTCTCCACTGATCTGCCCAAGCGCCAATGCCGCATCCCTTAAATCAATTGTCCAAAAATCTAGAGGTAGTTTCTCCTCCATCGAAGTCTTTAGTCTTTCAAAAGCTTCCTTCGTCCGAACAAGTTGTTCACATTGTCTCTGAAAATACATAAATACATTATCCTAATTAACAAGAAGACATGATTTTTGTTTTCTTTTCGGTTTTGAACTATGACTTGAGGAGGGATGAGGGAAATATAGAGATAAGGCCAAGAGATAGCTTACTTGATTAACAGTCCATTTACGTCCCCCAGTGGGAATGCTGTTCAGACCCACTATCTCTAACACAGCCCTCTCTAACTCTTGTAATCCTTCACCAGTGACAGCACATGTAAACACATGTTTACTGAAAAAATTGGAACATACTTTGGTCCATTCAATCTCAGCACCAGGAGTACAATCTATCTTGTTGACCACAAGAATAGCAGGGGCAGAAGATCTCATTGATCTCTGTTGTTACCCAAAAAGTTGACAGCAATGGAAATTAATGCCTTTGCTTTTTCAAAAAAATACTAGAATGATAGTGGGTCAACTTTTAAGGCACCAACTATCAAGCTTAATAAGCGGACGGATATTTATGTCTCAACTTATAATCTGATACTGCATATATAAGGAGATACATTGACAGTATTCTAGTTCAACGCTACCTCTACACCATTTATTAAACATTATTTAGTTTTTCAGATCTGTGTCCATCAAATAAAATCTGGATTATAATAAAATTAAAGAGTGAAAGAAGAAGAGAGAAAGAAAATGGATTATGTTGTCATGTTGTGATACCTTAGCAGATTGTATCCTTTCTAGAAGCTTGGTGTCTTCCAAAGTCCACCCTTCAATAGCACTGACAGTCATGATAATCAAATCAGCACCCATAGCAACTGCTTCAGATCTCTCTACGCCTATTAAGAGAACAGAAATACAAATTTCAATACATGCTGAGCATTGAACAATGAGATAAAAGTATCTAGCAAAACAGTGGCTTGCAAATAAAGAGATTAGTCAAGTTGGGCAAAGTTCCAATAACTAACTAATATTAACTAATTTACTAATTGATCATAATAAATATTCTGGATAATCCATGCAAATTATACCAATCTATCTTAAAAATGCGATTGAAAAAGACACAGAGAGAGTATGTTTGAAAGACCAGATCCAATGAATCATCTGACTTCAACTGTGGAAGCTATATATTGGGCAACCAAAAACTTATGCCTTTAACTCGAAGAAGTAAAGAGACAGGCTTACCAATCTTTTCTACAATATCATCAGTATCCCTGATTCCTGCAGTATCAAGCAGGGTTATAGGAATACCATTGATGCTGACACTTGCTTCGATCACATCCCGGGTGGTTCCAGCAATTTCAGTAACTATAGCCCTCTCACTCTGTATGCTACAACAACAACAAGCTTAATAAGTCATCACTCTCCTTTGTTAGTAATGCAAGTTGAAGCACAGCCAGCTACTCATCACCATATAAATCATGAAATCATAATCTATTTTCTTTGTTTTCTCACTCTTTGGTTTTCTATCTTGGTGGAGAGTGGGTTCATTCACCAACGAAGAGTTAAATATAATGTGATGATCACAAAGCACTAATGAGAAATGTATTCGCAGAAAATTATAAATGCTTGAATTTCGACAAATCCTAATATACGCAAATGAACACAAAACAATAAGAAACCAATAAGAACATGCCACATAATCTCCTAGTAAGTGCAGCTGAAACTCTGAAGGATCAAATAGAATAAATTAGGGAGTTAAGAAGGCAATGAATTATTAGGAAAGAGAAAAAGAGCACAATAATATAAATCTCCTTATACCAAAATTGACATCTACACCATAAATTCATCAATTAAATAGAAGGTCAAATTAAATTTTGGAAAGGTTAAACCGTTGCAACATACTTTGCTCCATGCATTAAGAAGGCTTGACTTGCCCACATTTGGACGACCAACAATTGCTATCTGCAAGAATTTTATAATATCAGCGATTATATGATACACAGTAATATATGGAACTGTATCAGAGAACAGAAGCCCCTCTTTAGTTCACACAGGAAGCAAGGATTAGCTACAAAGCTGTCTTCAAGATCATGCCTGTAGTCCAGATTGAAGAAGCTTGTCATAATTGGCTGTTTCCAACGCATTCTGTACATCTTGTGACATGGTATGTATTTTCTCCATGATTAGATTTAAATCTAGAGGTGGCATCTCATCATCAAAATCTAAACGAGCTTCAATCTCACTAAGCAGCTCAATGCACTGTATTCTCAGTGACCTCACAAGAGAAGAGAAACCACCCTGTCCAAGAAATAATGGATTTTAGTACTGCTTATCCAGCTGTTAAATGACATAATTGAAACATCAAATACCCCCAAGTCCAACAAACACATCAGTTCCACAGTTTAATATTTTTACCAAAAAAAAAAAGTTGAGTTATGAAATAGACAAGCCTGGATTCCTGCCAGTGCAGCATCAGCAGCGGCCACAGATTTTGCTGTTATTAGTCTTCCAACATTTTCAGCTTGGGATAGATCTAACCGACCATTCAGAAAAGCACGCAGAGTAAATTCACCTGAAAGAAAAGACTAATATAATAGATCATTCAACTTTAATTCATTCTGCACAAATGTTCAAAAATGTACAGTGCCGCCATTTTTTGTGACCATTATGGTGATCCAGAATTTTGCAAGGGAGTAGAATACAAGACCAGTTGTCTACCAGAAATCTACAAAATAAACTGCCCTCCTTTCACATGTAACTTTATGCAAAGTGGAGCATGAACAGATACTTGAATATCTTGGATCTCATTTTATTTTTCCTTTTCTTCCTAGAATAAAGGATAAATGCCAAGGAGCCAACAACAACAGATTGACAAACCCTATGGAGGGTTTTCACTATACTTCAACATCAATCCACTTAGACCATAGAAAAGCTTCAGATCAAACTATGAACATCACTGGCCATATGTAAAGTCAATTTGGCATATGATCTAACCCCGCATTTCTTTTAATAAATTTATTTGCTTTTTTACTTTTTTTTATTGTTTACAATGGCCGTAAACTACGCTGAAATGTCATTTAAGTAACTTTTGCATAATAGTTACTGTACAATCGTTTATGCTAGCGCTGTGTAGATAGGGATTTTCTAAATTATCAGTGACAAGTTCAGATGCAAAAACTTTTATTCACTGAAAAAAAAAGCAATAATCTTCTTAAGAAGTCATGAACCGGCAGCTAATTTTTTTTAAGGTCATAAAATGAGAATGTTCGCCAGGGTGTCTATTCTGAGATAATAAGTCCAAATGACCTGGTTCAGCAAGTCTTGCTCCAGCTTCCAAACAAGTTCTCAAGACACGGCGTAGGCACACTTCACTCCCGTGACATTGAAGCTCAATCACGTCTTCACGAGTGTAAGACCTCGGGGCTAACATGGGTACCACTAAAACCTGTAAACAGAGAACAATCGCAAAGGTCTACTAACTACAGCGTTTGACAAGCCCGAGCTAAAAATCGATACGTATGTATACCTCATCAATCACATTCCCATCTGTATCGAGCACGACACCATACTCGACAACATGGCTAATGGGTTGCCACGTCCTCTTTTTCCTTTTCCTAGCAGGACGAAACACTCGACCAACAATAGCCACAACAGAAGGCCCCGAAAGTCGAACGATTCCCACAGCAGCAGGGGCACCCCCCAAGGATGTGACAATGGCCGCAATTGTGCTCGTGTTCTGAACACGCCCGAGCTCATGAGCAGCACCAACAGGCTCCGCCAAACGCTCATCCTTCTTCAGAAAGAACGTGTAATTCTCTGAACACAGAACGGCAAAATAAGAAGCAGGAAGGACATAAAATACAATAGAGCGTGAAGAAAAGATTAAAACTATCGGAAGAAACATGGGATTCAGACCTTTCGAAGTGGCATGGGGTTTTAGAACGTTGGAGGCTGGGCTCGTGGATTTAGAGGAAAGAAGGCAATTACAACAAATAGAAGGGTTTACCCGTAAAGGTATGGATGGGCGCGGTGGAGGAGCTTGAGAGAACCGACATACACGACGCAGGAAATGGCGGAGAGAAGGGAAGTATTCTAGCGCCATTGAGTTCTCTCCAACCGCACGACCCGCTAAATGATCGAAAACTCTGATAGTCGAAAACTCTCCCGCTACGGTCAGTGAATCACTGACCAAAGTCTGTTGTTTATCTGACCCAAACTTATTATTACAGCCCATGAGGCCTGTACACGGCCCAGAAATTTAAATTTTAATCTAATAATAATTAAAACTAATTTACTCTTCGAAATGAAAATATGAATATGATGATTTCTTTGACTGCATCTGTATCATATGTTTTCTATCTGTATTCATAGTTCATACAAAGTAAAGGGGGAGATATAATAAGACTAAATTTATATATATTTTTCAATTAAAATCTGACATTTTAATAACTAAATTTATAATATATTAAAAATAATCCATTGAAAATATATATATATATAGTCATAGTCATAGAGATACAGTGCCATCATCGGCAGAGAGCCCCAAGCAGGCCATTGATTTTTCTGAGTCGCTTCAACGTTTAAAGAAAAAAGAAAATAGTAGAGACTGAGAAGTAGTTATGCGCACATCTCATTTCAGTACAAATTAACGAGAAAAAGTTGAAGCCTATTGGATTAGAGTGCACGACAGGCGCACCCCAGTATATTTCTCTATTATCCTCTTATTTCGCTTTTTATAGGATAAGGATTCCGGGTAGGAAGTGCCACTCATCCCATCATTTCATGGTGAGTGCCTCATCATTAACTAGTCAGCTGATTTCTCGGGCCTCATTCACAACTTCCACACTGTATATACGCGACATTTATCTACATCACAATCTCCAAGCAGTTTTTTCAAGGCTCTTCTGCCAGCTTCGGAGAACAGCATGCAACAGCATCTGCAACGGTGAGGAAAATCTTGTCCTCACCGATCAAATTTGCAAAATTGGAGGTGTGAAGCTTGTTTATCACTACCGGGCCGGGGTTTGCTAGAACAAGCTGTGGAGCACATAAACTCAAATTTGGTAACATAATTTTTGTCAAATTATACAGCAGTTTTGATGATTCTGATGTATTTAATCATAATATATGGATCTTAAGCTTAGCAGAGTTAGTTTAATTACCTGAACATCTCTCTTTTGAAGACTTCTGTATAACTCTTCAAAGGCATGGATGCCACTAGTATCCATGTCAGTAACCGCTACAAGAAGGAAAAAAAAAGGAACATAGCAATAGTTTAGAAACTAAAACAACCAAGAGAATCCTTAGTGGAAACCATATTTAAACAAAACACTCACGTGACATTTCAACTATCAAAAATTTGATTTGTGTTTGGTAATCTCCTTTCACTCTTTCTTCCTCATCTATCAGCCATCTCAATATCCTGCAAACAAAATAGAATTTGAGCTTCTCAAAATAGAGTCCTAATGTAGAAGGGGATGGGGAAATACTATGCATTTCTGAAGAAAAGAAATGAAACTTAGAAACACACAATTCCATGAACATAACATCCAATTTTCCAGACAGCGAAGTGGCTTGATCACATTATACTGCTCATCCAACTGGTTCATCCTTCTTTGCTTTTTCAAAATAATTATAATCCATCCAGAAGTAGATTATTAGTTTAAACATATCCCTTTGTTTTTCTGTTTATAACTTCAAACCAATCCCAAACCCAACCCCACTCTTTTACACAAGAATGGAAGATTCACTGGCTCAAATATTGGTAATATCTTATATATGAATAACTATATAAATTAATTGTTTAATCTCATTTCAGATTAAAGTTAAGATCCATTAAAAGTATAAAGAAACAAGGAACACATCTTTACCTTTCTTTAACATAATTGGAGTTGGAAAAGTATATGGCAGAATCAATTCTTACAATCAGCACACCAGGAACCTTTGTGGCCTCTGGGTATTGTTGGGTATTTCTAAAGACAGTTGTCCCTGGGATCTTCCCCAGAATAGCTGTTCGTGGCCTAGTAACTTGTAATAGGATTTTAGCAAAAGATATAGAGACCTGCCAGCCACAAGAAGTAGCAAATAGCATAACCAAGTCAACAAGATGATTCAAAACTAAAAACTACATTGAGATTGCAGAGAGCATAAGATATGAGAGTCTTGGAACTTACAGCAATTAAAAGTCCTATCTCAACTGACGCGAAAACAACCCCAAAAAAGGCTCCCATGCAAGCAATAAAATCAAATTTATCAATCTTCCATATTAAAATTGCTGCCTGATAATCCACAAGGCCGATTACAGCAGATATGATGATGGAGGAAAGAATGGCATTTGGAGTATACTTGAAAAGTGGTGTAATGAATTGAAGGGTTAAGAACACAACGACGGACATCACAATATTAGAGACTGCAGTTTGGCAGCCAGCCATGTAATTTACTGCTGACCGAGAAAAAGAACCTAAACATAATAATTCCAGATTAGATCAGACATCATAGGCTGCAAATAGTTAGTTCATGTTCATGTTCAGACTTGCAACTAATGACATAAGGTAGGTTGTTGAAATGACCTGTTGCCACGTAGCAGGAAGTCATTGAACCAACAATATTCATAGCTCCTAATGCTGTCATTTCTTTATTTCCATCTAGATGATAATCCTTCATAGAAGCAAATGTTCTTCCTATTGCGGTAGCTTCCTGAAAATCAAGATATAAGAGTTTAGTGTTACATAGATATCAGTAGTTAATCAAATTAAATGCTTTCATAGGAAGATATTAGTATCGAGATTAACTCACTGTCAATGCTATCATGCCTGCCACGATGCCAATCTTGAAACCTTTCCCAAGGAAATCACCACTAAAATATATTTCTTTGACAGATGAAGGATTGATCCCCTTCGTTATGTGGTTTACCTAATTAACACGTCAATAGACAAATATTATTTCTTCTCCTGGCACTAGTATTTTTCATTCCAATAATTTCCCAACGGTTTGTATCTATGATTATAATCTAAGAAGTTTAGGATGAGAAAGGCCATTTAGATAACTTACAATTTCAACACCTTGCTTGTCTGCACGGGTTACGAACACAACTAAAGTGGAGAGAACAACAGATATCAATGGAGCGATTGCTGGCACCCAGAAGAATTTCTTGTTCTTTTTGCCCTGATCCCAATCTTATGAGAATGAGAAAACAATCTATAATATGCTAATAATCTAACAAAGGAATAAAAAGAAAAAAGAAATCAGGGTGACTTACGATATATCGAGCCATTAGCAGAAAAACCAAAAAGCTTACTCCTAGGACTGTAGTCTGCCAGTTCCACTGCAAGATATTACATATCAAATCAATTTTTGCATATCACACAAATGCAATTTTATGTAGGGACTTCTTCATACTGGAGGACCTGATATAAGTTAAGTTTGTGCATCTATGTATATTGATAGACAGAGAAGCAGAAAGCATACTCCATGATGGGCTGTTGAGAATACTGAACGCAACACAGACGCAATATCAGTTTTCTTTGTGAACTTCTTGATGCCAAGGAAACCCTTAAGCTGTTGAAGGGAAATGGTGATGGCAGCTCCCGCCATAAAACCGACAATTGCAGCATGGGAAAGGAAGTCGATCAAGAAACCTAACCTGATCCCACAAAAAATCTGACCATAAGTTCATCAAGGTTTGCCAACAATTGAAGCCTTCAGAGGAGTTACAGACGATAGGAAGTAGGAACTAATAAGGTTTAAATACAAATTATTCTATTTAAAAAAAATATATTCGCTGAAAGTGTCAAACCTGAAGACCCCAAGAGTTGCTTGAGTAATGCCAGCAAAAAAAGTAGCTGTGAATGCTAGTCTTCGATATTCATGTGGCTGTGCAATAGGATCAATCTCATTCTGAAGTAAGGTTCCTAGCAAAAGAGAAACCACCGCCACAGGTCCTATGGCAATATCACGAGAACTACCCATGATAGCATAAATCAGTGGGGGAACAAAGCTGGAATCTGTAAAGAGGTACCACAAAACCAACCAAAACCTTGTCAGTCTAACATATATCCGAAGAAAACATATAGGTTAGCTGAGCTCTCGACAAATGAGGAGTCTTACACAGCCCATACTGTGGAGCCAAATTTGCAAGCTTTGCATATCCAATATCCTGTTCATTAAGCAACGATGATTACTAAACCTTCTGAAATTGTTTGTTTCTCCACATCATTCTTGTATTCATGCATCAAGAATCAAAATCAACAATCTTAAAGCAAAGTTACCTGAGGAATGCAGAGACTTGCAATAGTTAGACCAGCTATGATATCCCCTCTGAATTTGACAGCATTATAATTTCTCCCCCAATTAAGTATGGGGAATACGGCCTCAATGCCAAGGACGAATTTTCGGGATTTAGTCTGGTCCTTGAAAGAGCGTAGAGGGTCATCAGCAAAAAATGTTTCTTTTACAAGGGATTGGAATTCCTTGAACAGGTTCTGTCTCGGAGGAATTCCGACTTTGTGAACGTGTGGTGCCTGACCCTGTGAAGATGACAAACTTCTAGCGTCTATCTCTTTTGTTTCGCGAGTTTCATCACTTGGATCACCCATTGAAGACATCAACAGTAACCCTCACCTGTAATCCACAAAAAATTCTGAAGTCTTACGTGTTTCATAAAAGAATTTAAAAAAATATATTGGAATTACGATTGCCACATGCAAAGCAGACCCCATCCAACCCTTCTATACTAAGCACCGTTTACAATTCTAGTTTAACCCAAAGCCACATACAAGCAACTTCAGAAGCGGAATAAAGCAGATTTATTAGTAATTAAAAGCAATGATACAGAAATAGTAGCCAACCTGAATAAAACGGTGCAAATGCTGGGTTGCTGACGGAAGTATTGATGAATGGTCACTGAGTCAAGCTGTAAGCTTTGAGGTCGCCGCGAAGCTATGGGTTATATACTTACTCAAAGGACTTTGGGTCAAACTTCTCAAGCTGAAATATGTAGAAAATCAACAAAAATCAGAGAGGTTGTAGTGAACTCGAGTTCCTTACACGTCACAGTCATACATGATAAAGAAAAGTCAAAAGCACAATTTTCAATCCGACCAACCCGAAGAAGTTTACTGCATGAGAAGGTGTTGACTAGGGATCAAGAGTTAGCAGCAGCTAGAGATTATTGAAGTCATATCACACAAGCTGTAATTGCTGCACTTCTTAGACGTCAGGTAAGTTTTTGTTTTCTTTGAAAGATAGTAAGAGAGAAGAATAAAACAAGTTGAAAGTATTTTCAAAATTGTTTTGATGATGAGAAAGAAATAGAGGACTCAGGAGAACTATATATATATAAGTAAATGATTAAGCGTGATTTGACAACTCAGTTAAATTTCAGGGAGATAGATATATGTGGTTGCAAGATTTTTAATGCACCACGAGAAATAATAGTATTCCACAATGCTACAGTTAAAAAAATCATTTACATTGATGCTGACGTTTAAACCGTTTGACTGGAAGGGAATAGAAATCAATAGTATAATACAATATGTCATTCTCAGGACAAGATTAAAAGGAATCAAATTCATAATGTTAACTTTGTCTTTCGTTATTAGACCATTGCCAAAACCCAGTTTGAGCGTCCAGGAGAAACAAAAATTCAAGTTGATGTTCAATAATGCAAAGATATTTTGTAAAATCCGCTGAAATACATAGAAATTTCCCCCAATAATATTAGTCGGGCATTTAAGTTGATTATAGATCCCAAACTTTTAATGTTGTATAACAATTTTTCCATTTTTTTTAAATATAGGCTGAAGGAAGCTAAATGGGGGATAAAAAAGAAAGACTGTTCGTCATGGTGACAAATACTGTGTCTTCCTGGAAGAAAAATACAGTGAGTTAATTTGACCTCTTTCAATTTACATGTAAAAGACAAAAAGATAGAGTTATGTGATGCGAATGCGATAGAAGTTTTGAAGTTTATATTCATATAATGTTAGGTTGGAGAGATTTTTCACACTTTGAGCTAAACCATACCATGTAAAGAAATAAATCACCATATATCATCGCTAATATAGCTCCAGATAATTTACTTTTATGCTTCATCGATGATGACTCTCAAAAGCGCGGATAAATATATAATCATTGCCAAGAGAATTTACTTTTGTTATATGCACAATAAAACAGAATGGAACTGAACTCGTCCTCCTATCAGAAGAAGACAGAACCAAAACCTTAACTTTTTCTGTCCTTGCCAGACATAAAGTATATGACTTTTGGGAATCATCATGTGTTCGGAGAATCAAAGTGTAAACAATTAAGACTAAAAACTCACCCATCCATTCGCGGCTTCTCATGCAAGCTCTTCATAGTGGAGGATCTTTCTCCCTTTTTCACAAAATCCTCTTTAACTTGTTCCCTGTGGAGATTTGAGTGAAGAAGCAATTAAAAGAAAACTGACAACGACCGATAACGCAGGGGAAAGAGAGAGGGACAACTGAAATGAATGAATACCCAGGACCAGGAATGGTTACAACTTGGCTTTCCGTTCTCCACATTCGATGGTTCTCATGCTTCTGAAAAGACACGATATTTGTCTCAATTATGATAATGGAGAACATGGTCCTTGTTAAAAAGAATCCATAATCACCTCTAAAATTGTGCCACCTTATAATATCACAGTCATCTATCCTTCGAATCAGCTTGGGAATAAGGTTTGATTAATGATAGTGTCACTTTGGAGGCCACGCAAATAGGAGCGAAGAAATGTGGGCAAAACATCCCCCAACGAAACCCAGCAAGTGAGGAAGATCCAAGAAGGCAAAAACAACCCAAAAAAAAATTGCAAAATGTCCTCTTTCGATGCCCTTTATCAGATTTAGAGAGGAAACGCTTAAAAATGCAAAATCAGAAGAGAGCATATATATATATATGTGTGTATATATATATCTGAAATAAATTCTGTGAAGAATAACATGAATTGTATGCTTGGCCATTAAAAATACAGGGTCGATATTCGCGGTGTGGCCACGCTCCTACGAAGATGAAGGGGCAAAATGGGAAATGAAATGAAAAGTCAACAGCAATAAGGCAATATAACATAACCAAGACTTTACTGGTCAATGCTGCTGTCTGCTTTCGGATTTCTTTTCTTCGCGGCTGACCCCACACGTGTCACATTTTGGAGCCAGCGAATATAGTCGTTTTCACAGCCCGGTTCAGCATGAGGACTGAGGAGATGCCAAACTGCCAATTGCCAACCTTTCTAATTGAACCTTCATTTGTTGACCCAAAAAAAAAAAAACCTTCATTTCCTGAAGTCACTTTATAATAATCGACAGCGAATATTTTTTGGCCAAAATCGACAGCGAATATCGATTTAGCCATTGGCCCATTGCTAGGCTAATAGATTAGGCTTCATTATAATAAAGTTACTGCTTATTATGTTTCTACGAGGACAACGTCCTCTATATCATATAGACCCTTTTACAATTTGATTGACACCCACGTGATTTAATTCGATTTAATAGTGGTTGTATCATTTTGTAATAGATCGGCCTTCGAAGTGGAAAATGAAAATTTCATTTATGGCCAATGCTGCTCATTTGCAAATAGCTAGCTAGCCATCACCTATTATTCAGTTGCAAGGAGCTTGAAAAATCAAATATATAACTTTTATTATTTGAATTAAGTTAGGTATGTAATATAGTAGTACTATATTTATTGGTATTTGAGGAAGGGATACTCTTTGAGGACTCTAACCTTTCAAATAAACAGATAAATAAAAAATTAAAAAAAATCAGATTATTTTTAACAAAATTTAGTTTCACTATGTCTAGGTTTTTTTTAATTGAGTTTATTTATATTTAAAAAATTATTATTTATATCTTTGTGTCGCCTTCATTATTGGGTTAGGTTAGTCAAAGAAATAGAAGTGACATGACTCAATAAACTTCTTTTTTTATCAACTAAAATTACCAACAAACTTGCAATTGCAAGAGGCTGTTATCACATTATGCCAATAAGTTAGGCAGAAAATAATGATTAAATGTTGATCACACATACACACAGTTTTGTCTCGTTAGAGGCTTCACATCATTGGCTTACTGATTCAATCTAGGATTGTTTATATGAGTCAACTCAACTCAACTCATCGCTCTATTCTCATCAATATAAACCTCACAAACCAAAAGAATCTAATGCACCATCAGGGTTTGTATAGGATGGGATTAAAGGGATAGATGCCAACCTAACATAATACACTTATTCTTCTTTTTTTAAAATATTCCTTTTTGACTTTTTCCCCTTTGTTGTGAATATTCTAAAGGTCATCATGTAGACTTCCGGCTGACTCGCAGATAATGAGACAAGGCCTTTGTTTGGGCCGAAAGTTCCTAGATTATGACCCTGCCCCTTAACGTAACCTGCATGGGCTTCACTTTTTTTAGCATAAGTTGGGATTTGAATAATTTGTTTAATTGCGTTGCATAATTAGTTTATATGAACTTCTGCTAGCATAGGAATTATGATCAACATGAAAAATTAAAAATCTAAAGATATTTGCTTTATTCATAAATTATGACTTATTCCTACAATGCATTAGTCCACATCGATCTAGTTGGATTAAAAATAAATAAATATAGATTTTCTTAAGTGGAGAAGATCTGACCCTGGATGCTCTAAGTAAAATAGCGAATGAAAGTTGATAGATGAATGATTTTCAAATTTAATTGGTACTACTCTAAATATAGTACTAAAATGACAGATGGTGAATGAATCCTTCTCGCCCAATGCTATTGCTTGCATGATGAGAGCTTTGGCAATGCACAAACTCAAGTTGATGGAACGCACTCAACATCTGGATAGGCTTATGCCTAATTAGTTGTCTGCACTTGTAAATACCGCCTGTGCCATTTTGTTACTTGCCACCTTCTGTATTTTGTATTCTTGTTTTGATTTAATAAAATCTTCCCACGTTCCAGAAAAAAAAGGGGGGGGGGGGGAACCATATTGTGACATGTCACTCTCATCCTTCTCTTTTTTTTTTTGTGTATAAAATGTTTCATGTGAGTAAGGTCATAGAAACTCGTCCAGATCTGAATAGATTTTATAGCTCAAAATATACATATTAAAAAAAAACCACATACAAATTATACACTTGAACTAACAATAAAGCGCTATTCGGTATAGGTGCATGGATAAGAAAGAGGAGGAAAACATTGTGTTTCTTGGGTTTGGTTTAATGGAAAGGAATTAATCAGGCATTCCAAATGGAAAGTTTTGAGCCTCCAACAATTAGGTAGTTAAGAAGGCGGAGTTGCACAATAGATTATGGAATCATTTAGAAAAAGACAAAAATATCCCATATCAAAGCTAAAAGTACCAGAGGATGGGCTTGAGACTTGATGGATAGGGTGTTTGACACTAATAAACTTTTTGATTCATTCACTTGGAGATATGTGAAAGTGATCCTTATTACATCACCTGCATTTTGTTGCACAAAAAAAATGAAATGAAACATATTATATCTGTAATAAATGCCACCTAAATTAAAGTAAAGAAGCTCACTTTCATTTTGCTAAGTGAAGGAGCTTACAGTGAGGCAAAGGGATTGTAAATGACCTTTTCAATCTTATCTTTCCCATCTTTCCTCATTGATTTGAAGCCTTGGTGCCCGATGAATGTGAGTCATTATGATAATGGAGGGAGAAATCGTCGACCATTGACTCGAACTTAACTTTTAGATCTCAAACTCAAACTCTGGCCACTATCTTCCATCCCTTCATTCAATCGACGTTCCTTCGTCTTCCAATTTTTAGATCTCAAACTTGAACTTCATCTTGAATTTGAACTCGACTTTGAGATTTCTTCTTCGTCTTCCAAGATCTAGGTCTTCCGAAACACAGAAGAGCCTTTTTGTTGCTCACTTGCTCTCTCTCTCTCTCTCTTGATCTCTATGTCAATATAATATCATTCGCCCCTGTGCTATGTTAGTGGAAGAAATGGTGTTGTCAGTGGTTGTGGTGGTAGATGAGGAGTTGCCAGTGGTGAGACCCCTCCAGCACTGTCGGCTAACAAGAATGGAAGAAAAAAGTAGGGAGTTTTTTTCCTAATCTAGGAGCATTTTAGTCATTTCCCATTTATTTGTTTAATTAAATATAAAAAATAAATTTATTTTTCTAATCTTCAATATCATACTAAACAAATTTATATATAATTATTATCCTATCACATCCTTTCATACTATTCATATTATATCACCTAACCTTTTTGAAATTAAATCAAATGGGCTGTTAATCATCAACACACCAATTAGAACCACCTTTGGATCAAAAGCTAAAATGACCAGCAGCAATGACCTACACATGTGATTAATAAGGAAGATGCTTCTCTTTGGCTTCTATGTTTGTTGGTTTGGAGCTATCTTTTTTTGTAGAGGGGGGAAAAGAGATAAAGTATGGCTTTTTTTGTTTTCATGAAGAAAGAGGGTAACAGCTGAAAGCCTAACCTAATTTACAATGAATCTTCCCCATTCAGTGGATAAGATCAGTTCGGTAAATGCTACTTAGTTTTATACTCCCTTCTATCCATATTATAAAACATTTTGTATAATAAATTTTTTGTCCAAAATATAGAGTATGAGATATTTTTCTTCCTATTTTACTCATATTTTTAATGATTTCTCCTTTGTCATTTATAATCCTACGATGATAATAGAATATGATATTTAATAAGGGTAAAATAGAAAATATAAGTATTTTTAACATTAATTTTAGTTAAAAAATAATTTTTTAAATATATATATATAATTGGAGGGAGTATTTCAGTTTCTAACTTTCTGCACCCAAATAAAACGTATCTAACTTACGGAAGTTGAGGGGGGAAAAACTTAGAAGTTGACTTCCACTCTTCCGCTCAAGACTGTCATCATGCGCAAGGCAGGGAATCTTTGAATTTCACCCGGCAGTAACTCCAAAGCTGCAATCATACCTCAACTTACGAATTCCACCAATCATACTTTAATATACTTTTCTGATAAGATTATCCTGCTCTTAAATATAAAATTTTTTATAATATATGATATAATATTTATTATATATTTGTAAAAAAATATCCCTATTTAATATATTCAAAAAGAAAAAGAAATATATTAAATAAGGGTAGTTTGAGAAAAATGTTAGAATTTTTGAGGAAATTGAGGTAGTTAATTAGTTTTAATTTCAATTTTTAATCCATGTGATTCAATTAAAATGGTCTTATATTGAGGATCAGAGGGAGTATATTACTACCACACATTAAATAACATTTTTTTCAAAATTTATATTCTGAACAATCTTATTAGAGGCACACTAATTTTTTTTTAAGAATCATAAACTTGTGGTTTTGAGTTTATAAACTCTGTCCAAAAATTTGTGGATAGTATGTCATATAATTAGAGGATATTGTGTATTGCATGGAGTATATGATTGAAATTGCTAGCAGCCTAACATTTTAAAATAAAAATAAAATTGTGAAAAATAGAAAAAATTAAGAATGAATAGTAGTAAAAACAAAAATGAACTCTATAAAAAAAAACAAAAATGAAAATAAATTTCAGAAGCCCAATCCTTTTCTTGAAAAAATGGTTTAAAAAAATTAAAAAAAATTGAATTTCAAAAAACATTTTTTTTTGTTTAAAATTGGGATGAATATGATACATAAGAGAGTGATCTTTTTATATTTCTTATAAAATATTTTTAATGCAAATTTCATTTATGTGAAATGACGGGGAAAAAGGGAAATAAGAGGACGGAGGACCAGCTGTGAGCTTCTTAAAAGGGAAGCAATAGGTCTCATAGAAATGGGGCCTATTATTATGTGTGATGGGAAAATTAGTTTTTTTTTTATTTTTATCTTTTTAATTTAAAAAATTATAAATGGTAAAATATATTTTCTAAGAATCATTTAGTCATACATCTGTGCAATTTTATTAATTCTATAGTAATTTTTTTTGCTTATATTAATTATATAACTCTAAAGATACTGTTTTTATTGTATAATATTTAAATTAAAGAAAAAATAAAAATAGTGCAATTTTACAGTTGTATAATTCTAAAAAAAATTATTTTTCATCTCTAAACTTAAATAAAAAAAAACTAAAAAGAAAAAAGGAAAATGAGGGGGGAGGCGGATCGGGTCTATGTGTCTATCTTTTTCTTTTACATAAAGGAACTCAGGATTCAACGATACTTCCTCTAGTTCTTAATATAAGACATTTTTAACCGAATCACACAGATTAAGAATTGAAATTAAAACTAATTAACTGCCTATTTTTTCGAATATCCTAATATTTTTTTAAAATTATCCTTATTTAATCTCTTTTTCTTTATCTTTAGATACATTAAATAGAAGTATTTTTTAGAAATGTATAATAAATACTATCTCATATATTATAAATGGTCTTATATTTAGGATTAAGATAAAAAATCCTATATAAAGGACAGGAGTAGCACTAGTTTTAATTTCAAGGACCTGTATTTCATGTGGGGATAACCCGTTGTGTTTTATTTACTTTTCACTTTCTCCGTTCCACGTGAAGAAGAGAGCCCGGGAGCTGGGTGACACCTAGTCCATATGATTGACCCAATCACGAACGAGTATGCAGTGAACCTGGCAAAGAAATATGCTAATGGTTACAAGTTTGAAACATAAATGCGTCATTCTATACGATTTTACCCAATTTCCAAGTGCACCTTAATTTCGATAATTATACCACAGGATTTTTTTTAATTTAATATTGCAGTTCTAATATGTTTAATCTGCTTAATTATATCAGACATGGGGCATAATTGGGAAAAAAGAAAAACTCAGTTATAAAACGACACGTTTTATGTTGACAAGGATTCACTCATTACAATTGCTGGTTGGAATATTGTTTACGGACATGAAATGAAAGTATAAGAGACAAAGGAAGGTTGCAGAGTCCACCCAAGCGCTTGAAAGAAGCATGAGTTCAGTGGCTACCATGAGAGAGCAGAGGAACCTTGTTCTCCAAGATGCTCGACAGAAAGAGAGGTCCCACTGGATACTGAATTCTCCGAATCCACCGTCTCTCTGGAATAAGCTGTTCAGTGCAGTCAGGGGGAACAAGGCCTTTTCATCATCCCAGAACCAAGCTGCTTATGCACATGCAGTTTCCTTCTTACGGAGCTTATTCCCAATCCTGGTTTGGTTCAGAAATTACAATGCATCAAAGTTTAAAGATGATGTTTTAGCAGGTTTAACTCTTGCCACCCTCAGCATACCTCAGGTATATACACACACACACAAAATTTACTCCATGGATATCGTACCTTCCCCACAACTTTTTTTCTTTTCGATCTTTAATATCTTATTTAAATCTTGCAGAGCATAGGGTATGCTAATTTAGCAAAAATTGACCCTCAATATGGCCTGTGTAAGTATCTGCACACCACAGGAAAAAAAAATAAAGCAAGAAATCGCGAGTTTTAATGTAATCTTTTTTCCCCTTCATAACTTTGGGCATGATGCATTCAGATACAAGTGTTGTTCCTCCTCTTATCTATGCTGTGATGGGGAGCTCAAGGGAAATCGCAATTGGACCCGTGGCTGTAGTGTCGATGCTGCTAGCCTCTACAGTCCAGAAAGTGATAGATCCTGCTGCAAACCCAGATGCCTATAGAAGGCTTATTTTCACGGTCACCTTCTTTGCTGGAATCTTTCAAGCTTCATTTGGCATTTTTAGGTGGTTTCCTTATTTCTATGTGAATTTTCTTCATATTTGGGAACTTGATACCTTTTTTCCCTTCAACCAAGAAGTTCACTGTGCGATAGTTGTAATTGCAGGTTGGGTTTCCTTGTGGATTTTCTTTCACACTCTGCCCTCGTTGGATTCATGGCAGGTGCAGCCATCATTATTGGCCTTCAGCAACTGAAAGGGCTGCTTGGGATTGCTCACTTCACAACCAATACTGATGTCATATCCGTCTTGAAGTCTGTTTACAACTCATTCCATCTTGAAGCTACTTCTGGAGAAAAAGTGAGTTCTAATGTTGCATCCTTGTTCTAGTATTGTATTGATGGCCATTGGTTAGATTAGACGTATTTGCCTTTCAATTTGCGATAATTGTATATGGCTCTTCTTGTTGCATATTTGACAGTCTCTTGTGTATTCACTGACAGTGGTACCCACTGAATTTTGTCCTGGGGTGCTCCTTCCTGATTTTCCTTCTGTCTAGCCGCTTTATTGTGAGTCATGACAATTCAAGTTTCGAAACTTAAACCAATAAATCATGTTTTCGTTTGCAATGAACCGTTCACAACACGTCTGATTTCAGGGCAGAAGAAACAGAAAGCTTTTCTGGTTGCCAGCTATTTCTCCTCTTGTGTCGGTTATACTATCCACTTTAATTGTGTATTTGACCAAAGCTGATAAGCGTGGGGTTAGTATAATAAAGCATGTCAAAGGAGGCCTCAATCCTAGTTCTGCTCATCAGTTACAGTTCCATGGTCAACATGTTGCAGAAGCAGTTAAAATTGGATTGCTTTCTGCCATTATCGCTCTCACTGTGAGTGAAATTAATTATATTTTCATTTTCCAAATCTTGAGTTCTGAAATCCTAAAATGGCAATCCTAACATCAAATTTCAGGAAGCAATAGCTGTTGGGCGATCTTTTGCTTCCATTAGAGGATACCATCTTGATGGGAATAAAGAAATGATAGCAATGGGCTTCATGAACATTGCAGGATCCTTAACTTCATGCTATCTGGCAACTGGTGACTACTTTCCCCAATAATTTTGCAAAAAATTAACTACTTTCCCCAATAATTTTGCAAAAAATTAACTTTCGGCTAAAGGGTCTTTCTATAGCATCAAATTTCTGATGGTTTTGATTTGAACGCTTGTAGGTTCTTTCTCAAGGACTGCAGTGAATGCCAGTGCTGGATGTCAAACAGCAGTATCAAATATTGTAATGGCAATTACTGTGGTTCTGTCATTAGAACTGTTAACAAGGCTGTTATACTATACTCCTGTTGCAATCCTTGCTTCCATCATTCTCTCTGCACTTCCTGGGCTCATTGACATAAGCGAAGCTCGCTATATCTGGAAGGTTGACAAACTAGACTTTCTGGCCTGTCTCGGTGCTTTCCTAGGCCTCTTGTTTGTATCAGTGGAGATTGGTCTTCTTGTTGCAGTAAGTTTTTCAGCCTTTTCAACGTTTTCACCGATGCATGTATCGATCATTGAACGAGATTATAAGATGTTTGTGTGGATGCAGGTATCAATATCATTTGCAAAGATACTAATACATTCAATTCGACCTGGGATAGAAAATCTGGGTAGAGTTCCAGGAACAGAAGCATTTTGCGATGTTCGTCAATATCCCATGGCCACAAGCACTCCGGGCATCTTGGCTATCCGTATCATCTCAGGTTCTCTTTGCTTTGCAAATGCTAATTTTGTCAGAGAAAGGTAAGCACTTCATTTCCAAATAATTTAGAAAAGAGTCTTGCCGTGAAAATTAACAAAATTTGGTTCTGAATTTGTTAATTATTTGTTTCAGAATACTGAAGTGGGTGGGGAAAGAAGACGAAGAGCTTGAAGAAACAGCCAAGGGAAGGGTCCAAGCAGTAATCCTAGACATGACCAGTGAGTGCTCTTACGTTTCATGAACGATCTGGCGCACATATTACAGGATATGACCATAGAAAATGATTCTCTTCATTTCTCTTTACGATAGACCTGATGAACGTGGACACCTCGGGAATTCTTGCACTGGAGGAAGTGCACGAGAGGTTGCTTTCGCGTGGTGTACAAGTGAGGCAAACATGAATTTGTTATGTCTGAGTCTCAATCCCTGAGACCAAATGCTATGGTTGTGGATTGATCCATGTGTACGCTAACACAAAAGCACTGTTTGTTTATGTTGCAGCTAGCCATGGTGAACCCAAGGTGGTTGGTGATTCACAAGCTGAAGGTAGCACAATTCGTAGATAAAATGGGGAAAGATTGGGTTTTCCTTACTGTAGGGGAAGCTGTAGATGCATGTCTGTCCTGTAAATCGGGTGCAACCCCTTGACAGTGTGGGTGTGTTTAAATTTCGCATTATCATGCTTTGACTTTGTTATAAAAGTTGGAGTCCATATACTTGGAGTAATATTGACTTGCAACATATATGCTACTTACTTCCCCGATACTAGTTTTGATGAGAAATGAAATTTGGGTAACACGCGAACGCCGGATGAATGGACATTTGTTTTTGGAACATAACTCGCGGAAGCGAGACAATTTTGAGTTTACTGTAGCCTCTGACGGAAATATTTTCATCTTATAAAAAAGGAATTATCAATCTACATTAGAACTTATCCATTATTAATTACAAAAATTAATTAAATATCCATTATCAAACATTATCTACTTAAGCGAATTAACAAGCAAATTCTTACACATCACGCCAACCAAGAATTGTCAACAAAAGTCGAACTCCAAATGCTTTATCTATCCGATAAAACTCAATTTTATAGAATGAAAATTAAAGGAATTTAAATATTATCACTTTTTATATCTCCTGATGTTGATTTAACATGCCCAATAGAACTATTATGGATAAGGTATTTCCTTCCTTTAAAGCATACCACTTTTATTGACTAGATCATACAAAGAAAGAAAAAGGAGGGGGGGGGGGGGGACCAATGTCTGAAAATATCTGTATGTGTTAAAAAAAAAACTTATTGGGTAGTCTTTTTTTTTAATCCAATAATTAAAAATTTTTAATTAAAAAATATAAAACTTAGAAGCTACTTATTTTTTAAATTTTTATATTCTGTTGATCTTTTCTCTTTTTCTGAACTTAGGAAAGAGATCTTAAAATATTAAAAAAAAATGATATTTCTTTATATTCACATTAAAAATATTTTTATTATGTATTTTATTCTTTATTTTAAAATTAGCTCCTAACAAAAATAAACTAGCTTCATTTTTTGTATTTTTTTTTAATTTTTAAAATATAATATTTAATATAAAAAGTTGAAATGGATTAAAATGAAATGCTTAATACGACCCCATTCATCTCCTTGTTGAAGTTGTTTTCCACGCGGCGTATCGTCTGCTACAATTTGGTTTGAAACAAAGGATTAACGATGGGAGCAGAAACTGAACAACAGGGAAAGCAGGATGATGAAAGGCCTAGTGCCAGCCCCATCACAGAGGCACAGTTCCTCTCCTGGAAGCGCCAGAAGGTCTTTTGATCGATTAGGGTTTTCGTTTCTTACACTGGCGTTAGATTGTGTCTATTTTTTCTTTCGCCTAAACGTTGAGGATTGCTCCTTTTTTTGTTTTTCCTGGCTTCTAATACGTCTGTTTCTTTCTGCAATCTAAATTAGAACTCGCTGATAAATTTTAATTTTAATTTAGTTAAATTCTCGATTTCTTACATATTTGATTAATGAGATAAGAAGTATATCTTAATAGTATTGATTGGAATGAATATCTTTTCCTGGGACAATGGAATGAAGTTAGCACTTATTAGGTTTCTCCTTGTGCTTTCATGATGATTTGGGGTGGAAGTTTTTGTTTTAAAAACCTTTGTAATTTTGCTTTGAATTGGGTTTCAATGATTGATAGTGAATCCAGCTTGCAAGAATTCGAATTTGGTTTCTCCGCTAATCAAATATCACCTGTAGATCAAATTCAAAGTCTTACTTATAGATTTAGATTTGAAACTATAATATCACTCGCTCTATATATAGATATACTGATACACATAGATTAACAGATGTTCTGTTTTGAAAGGAAGCTGAATTACAAGAAATCTCAGCGTAGTCAAATACCTGCCACATAATTTATCCACTGATCTAAAGCCCAAGGACTTGAGAAGCTGGATTTCATGCTACTGCGACTGACCATGATTTAATGTTAGCACTAGTTAATCTTATTGATGGCCCTGAAAGGAAAAGGAAGGAATGTAGCATGGAGAAGATGTATTCAACTCTGAACACTTGTGTCTCCTGTCTTAACTTGTTCTGTGAGACTATATAGCTTAATTCATGAATGGAAGAATTATCTTAAACTAGATTTGTTTGGTTTGAAACTTCTTTAGCAATTTCCATATTGTTGAGGTTAGATTTGATTTTTAATAGATACCTTTCCTAGTGATTTATAACTTGAGATTTTATTGTGAATTATGGATTATTGGACTGCCTATGCCAAGGATTGATGTCAATCAGAGTAACATACCAAAGTTGGCCCAAAAAAAAAATGAGTAACATACCAAAGAATGTTTTAGCTACTGTTTTGTGAGGAACTTTTTTTCCCTTATTGTTGATATGTATCTGGCTTCTGGCAGGATGCTGCTGCATCAGCCAGAAAAGCTGAAGCATCCAGGAAACGTTCTGAGGATATTGCATCAGGAATCACCCAAATGAATGGCCGAGAGCTATTTCAACATGAGCCATCGGTGTTTGATAACTCGCTTTATTGACGTTGATTTTCAGTCACTCATATAACTGCTTATGCCTTGAAGGCTTCTCCTGTAAAGTGTTAAATCTGCATCAACTTGGATTCCAGTTTCGGGTTATCTAAAGTTTCAGGTGTTAGTTTTTTTTTTGGGTCCGTATGTTAGTGATGTTACTTTATGCTCGAAATCTACTAAGTCTGAAATAGGAAAAAGCTGGACCATTCTTGAAGGGAAAAAGTTGCTTGTGTAGCTGGCCTTGGTGGAAGTATTTCAGATTAAAGTTCTTGAACTTTTGTTGAGTGGCTGGATTTATAGTATCAACATTGTTGGGGATTTTTATTTTGTTACGAGGTACTTTGAGAGTAGAGTGGAAATAAGATCTCAGATCAAATTTCAGTAGCACTCTCATTTGAGCCTAGTTTCATGCAATTATTGTTGTACCTTTGAGATTCATGACCATTTGGTGTTACTAATATCTTGTTTTGAATAATTTGGTAAAATAGTTACTGTTTATAATATGATTATATTTTCCTAAAATTTTAGGACAAAACATGAGCCCCAGCGTTGGCTACTGCTCTGCAAACATGTGATCTACAGCATGGTAATTACTTGATTTTCCATTTAATCCGAAATCCAAACCTAGTTTATGCATAAAATTTCCTGTGAAGTAAGTTTTCGGATACTGATGCATCGGCTAAAAGGAACACAAAAATCTTTCAGAAAGGACTGGATATTTGAGATCGCTAGTGCCAACTGGATAGTTGAGAATACTTGAGCGAGAGAGGCATATCAAAACCCTACATAAAAGGAAAATAGAAGCGTATTTTGTCATTCATTAAATCTCAAAATATATTTAGCTCAAAACATAAACGGTAAACCGCAAAAAGTAATTGCAATTACCACGTCTTTTGAGGCATCTAATATGAGGGTCAATAGGAAAACCCCTCCTCTCAAATTCTGGGTCATAGGCAGAGTTCATTAGTGGCCTGAAAATTCGAACCCTGAAAAATTTTAAGCTTTTGACATCATCAATTTTCATTCATATAAGAGCAACCGAAAGACGCCTTTTTTAAAAGCTATAAAGGACCACCTCGCATCAGGAAGGGTTGCTTCTGCATTTTGATCATTTTCTAATTTTACTTTTGCCTTTTCAAAAGAGGGAGATATTTCACCCCTTTCATCTGCATCCTCCTTCTGAAAACAAACAAAGTATAAGCACAAAATCATAGTTTAGGTTTATACATTCTTTGGCATGGTAAAACGAGAGAAATAGATACCTTTGGACGTTTGGATGATGACGATTCTCCAACTTCAAATCGTCTTTGACAACGATTCTTATATGATAATCCTTGCCCCTATAGGTTATGAAGACACATTTGAAACCTTGTGCATGTTTTTTAGTTATAGGAAATAATCAAGTTGCAAGTAACAATTTGTTTGAACTGTAGATCCTAGGAACTCCTTTGAAATAAATGAATATGAAGCTCACATGTTGATTTTGTACGCCCATAATTGGAGTAAGAGAGGAAGTGGTGGCCAATTGTTGAATCCTCTGATTTACAGCCGCGACAAATTCCTCAAGTGTTTGCACCCTGTGATGATTCAACAAAAGTAATGTTATCTAGAACAGCCAACGTGATTGGAATCATGTGAAGTACACAGAAATCACAGATACCTAGAAGACGAAGAATATTCTCCAATTTTTTCTTCCTCACGCTCTCTAGTGACAATGTTATTTGCAAACTCTGCAGCTGAACACCAAAAGTTTCCTGGAACCTGAATTGAGAAATGAATAATTTGAATAAAAGAGATTATAAAGGCGTGTATAGTCAGATAAAATTATAAACGAATATACTTTGTTATAGTCACAAGGGCAAAATTACCCACAAGATCCAAGTACCTGGGAGCTCCTAAAGCACGAGGCAATGTGGTGCTCCATGGAATCTGCAGAAATCTTGCTGATTGACAAGATTCTGATAACCTCATTGACCTGCATTTCAAAATGAATCGATAATGATGAGTAGGTCTCTCTAGTAAAGGCTGTTTTGCTCACTCAATGAAAAAGGCAGAACCACTCCCTTCTTACCTAAACCCAATTGAAGTGGAGGTTTGAGACAGGTAATGATAGCTTTCTTGATAATTAGAAACGAGGGGGTATCTGTAAGGAGAAACAGAAAATTGCATAATACACAAGTAGACATGTTCAACAAAGGGGTAGACTGAAATTTAAAATCTTAGTGTCAATGATTTGATACCTTGGAGGCATCGAAGATGCAGGTATAAAGGAATTCATGGTGCCCCCTGTCGACCTAGTTTGTCCACGATTATTGTGGAACATAGCAGGCCTATAAACAAGAGAATTCACTCTCACATAAAAAGCGAGTACCAAGGAGGAAGATCAGGACGAGGCCAGATGGATCCGTAAAGTTCATTTTAATAATGGTCATGACTTAGGTGGAAGCGTCAGAGCAATGTGAAAATAGAACAACACGCTTGTTATTTGATCCATTATTTAATTATTATATATAGAGGTGCCAATTGTGTAATACCGTAATTTTAGGGGGGAAATGGGAGTAAACTACTTACGTGGGATAAGTTGGGTACAGAGGCTGCCAGCTATAGTTTGGCATTCCGGAGGCATAGCTAACTCTGAAAGGAATGCCAGTAGGTTGATGGGGCCTAAAAAAAAGAGATATGAAATGATGAATGCATTTGCTTGCAAAAATCAAGTGCTATCTAGTCCACAAAGCAGAGGAGTCATACTGCATGTAGTTGGGGGCATAATCATATGCACTATTAACCGCAGGGAATTGGTAACTTTGGGACCTAAAGTTGAAGAAAGTGAAGTCTAAATGATCTAAGAAAACTTGGTGATAAGTGTTAAAGCTCCTAGTGGCATACCTTGTGATATTGAATCCGCCGTAGGAGGTGAGGTGCTGGTGCCTGTGCCTGTGCCACCTTTGGCTCGTCATGAATGGCATGTGAGGTGCCTGAGCCTGCTTAGTAGGATAATACATGTGAGTGCATTTGTTCCAACATGGTTCACAAAAATGCACGTTTAGATTATTCGTAGTTATGTGCAGCAAAGATGTGATGGAGTGTGATTGCTGATAATTGATTGCCTGATAGCTGTTGCTGCTAACAATATTACTTTGCACCACCACCTGATGGTTTGTGCTCCTCTGATTATTGGGAAAATCCGAGCCTTCAAGTCTACAACATACGAATGGAAGACGGGTTACTGATAGCAACAAATTAAGATGGACAATGGTAATTTTGGTTGAGTAACCTAAGTAGGCAAGTTCTCATTGAGAGACTGGAGAGGGTGATTGAGTCGATTCCCTAACCTCATCGAAGCTGGGGCCCCGCGTGATGAAGCCTGATCAGTTCATCAAACAACAGAATCATGTCAAGTTCATACAATACCAACCTTATTAGTGGAAAACATAGTTTTAATTGTTATTCCAACCTTATTAGTGGAAAACATTTCTCCAATTAATTTCAGTGCACAACTACATATGAATATTTAAGTGCAAAAAAATAAAAAGAAAAAAGTAGGCTCTGTTTGATTAACATTTAATAGTGAACATCGAAGGAGCGCGCGGTGTGATTCATCCACATATATTAAACTTTGATAAGATTCATGATAATTTCATTATCAAATTTCTTAATTAAAACATCATATTTATACAAGTTAATATATTACGAAAAATTAATACGTTTATTATATTTTAATTAAGAATTACGAGTAGATGATAAAGATATTAAACAATTAAGTAAAAAAAATTGATTACAAAAAGTAAAATATGATGAACTGGGGTGTGAGAATGCGCGATTGATATTCCTTGTGTGAGCATAGTAAAATTTGTGATCTGCTATGAATGTGCATCTCATTTAATTCTACTGAATTGCATTCAATGAATTATGTTCAATGCATCTTTAGTGTGGATTTTGCATTTATTGCTTTAAATAACTTTATTGATTTACTCCCTCAAGTTCATATTACTCTCTCTGATCTTAATATAAGACCATTTTAACCGAATTACATAAATTAAAAATTAGAATTAAAATTAATTAACTATCTCGATTTCTCCAAAAATTTTAATATTTTTCTAAAACTACTCTTATTTAATCTTTCTCTCTATTTAGATACATTAAATATAGGCATTTTTATGGAAATGTATAATAAATACTACCTCGTATATTGTAAAGAATCTTATATTTAGGACCAGGACAAAAGATTCTATATATAGGACGAGAGGAAATAAAGGTATTTTGTATTAATTATACGCATATTAAGAAAATCATTTTTTACATGAAATTAATGTAAAAAGTACTAATATTTTCTATTTTACCCTTATTAAATACCTCATTTTATTATTATTATAGATTATAAATAAAAAGTAAGAAAGAATTAAAGGCAAGGGTAAAATGGGAAGAAAAATATCCAATACCCTATATTTTATATTAGAAACTTGTCATATAAAATATTTTATAATATGGACCGGAAAACTGTTCTTTTATTCTAATTTTAAATGCCTTGCATTCAGTCCCCCTTGTGTCATATTCTTTTATGATCCTAAATATAAGATATTTTCTAAAAGTAATATTTAATCCAAAATATAAAACATCTTACAAAGTTGTTTAATACATTAATTATTTTTTTTATTCATACTCATAATTTATAATTAATAGGTGAGAGATAAATGTTATTAAAAATAAAAGAGACAATGTAATTAATAAAAAAATGGTGAAAAATATTAAAATTTTCAAAAAAATTTAATGATCTAACTCATTTTCTTAATATGTGTAAGGTAGTTCAAAACATTTTATATTTAGGATAAGAGGAAGTAGTATAGTTGACTTCACCACAGCCCATAATGAGGAAATGCCTATTCCCTACTATTCTTAATATATAAGTCACTTTTAACCATCTCACAACTACTAGGAAAAATAGTTACATTAATTTAATTAATTAAAAGATTATTATCCTTTATAGGATTATACTTTCTGTATAAATGCCCTTTGTAGCTAAATAAGAAACACTAACTTTTGATTTCTCATATTTTCTTCTCTCTCGAATTCTCTACCTCATTTTGTCTATTTTTTACTTTATTTCACAACACATTATCAACATGATTTCATTTAAATATTGAGATATATTTTCTTCACTTATTATATAATATCAATTATCAAGTTTTTCTTTTTTTTTTTCTTCTCCTTCTAAATTAACTATTTCTAGTGATTTTGAGTTAATTTTTTTTAATAAAGAAAAGTTATACCACATCTTAAGTGTGAGACAATTTAATTGAGATGTTATGTCTAGAATTGTAGGCATAATTTAATATTTTTATTAATTTGATATTGAAGTTATCTTCACAAAATACAAAATAAATTCTGAAACCATGCACATTGAGTATAAACTAAATCTTAAAGTTATCTACGTTCAAAGCAGTTTAATTAAGATGTCAAATTTAGAAGTATGAGACATAATTTCATTTCTTTATAAAGTGAATATTGAAATTAGCCATATTGTGAATCTTCAAATTATCCATGTAATATACAAAGTGAAGCAGGAAGTTATCAATAATTTATTCTTTGCCTTATTTTTTTGTTTTTGTTACCTTTGTTCTTTACTGAGAGCCTATTTATTTTAAATTATAAGTGATTATGGAGCAGAGAAAAATGATTATACGATTAGTAAACAAATATAATCCAAATCAAAATAATCACTTATGGTCATTTAAGTGATTATTTTCATAAGTTATTTTTTTTAACTTATAATAATCATTTATATCTCATAATCACTTATTTCACTTTTTTTTTTCATTATCCATCCAATAATCACTTAAACCCTAATATCCAAGTATATTTCTTTTCTCAAATCAGTTAAAAATATCTAAACACAATTCACTTTTAACATAATTACTTATTCTCATAATCTATTATGAATAATCACTTATTCTCATAATTACTTATATATAATATAACTCAAATACACGTACACACTGAAAGCTGTGGATCGATGTGTTTGGAATAACGTTCATTTATTTGGCATACTTTTATTGTTCCGATTCTAAATCATTATGACTTAATACGGAATTTTTGTTTTCCTCTCTGAGATTATGCTTTCGTTTGTTTCTGTTTGGGTTTTGATGAGATGATGGTTTTGGTTTATATATATATATATATAATAGTTTTTTATATATTTAATTAAAAAAGAAAAAGAAAAGAAGAGAGACGCCCAGAATTTCAACGAGATCCTGTGCGACGCTGATCTCATAAGTGCCGCCACTGAAGGTACTATGTTTTTTACACCGCCTGTTTGCTGAAATACTTTTCGCCGCCTGTGTGCAGATTAGAGTTCAATGGCCAATTTGGTAAATTAAGAGAGAAGTTGAAAAAACAAAAACATTGTTCACCGTTTTGCTACTTTCTTGCGGCGGAAACATGGAAACCTGTCTTTAAAGCTGAGGGTTCACATCCTGATATGTCATCGTGAGTTTCCTTTGATTAAATTACATAATTGGACCCACAAATTTCCAGAATTACCAACGTATTTTTCATTCTCTTCTCACTTATGAACTTGCGCCTTTTGGGGTATTAAAGTGGGAGTTTAGTCCTTTTCTACAATTAATTTTGGTCCTTCGTTGATAACTTGTTAAATGGCATATTTATGGTTAATTTAATTATCCTGATTTTGAGATTAACTATCCCTAATTTGATTGTGACATTTAAGTTTATTTAATGGAAAAAATTGAATTTAAATTGAATTGATCAATGTCTTTATATGAAAATATATAAAACTATAAATGATTATTCTAATTTTTCGTTAGCGAATGCATTTAGATTTTTTGTGTTATAAAACTTTTATATTTATTTAATTTCACATATCAGTTATTATTTTATTACTTATAATAATTTTAATTCTATAAATAATGAATATAAAGCTATTATATATTGTCTGACTCATCTTTTATTTATGAGTTTTATAAAATTATAATGATTGATGAAATTTTAATATCTAATTAATTTAGTCTTGAAGTATAACGATATATTACTTAACATGTGTGATTGGTCATAGCTTTATCTTTTCACTCGTTTGTAAAAAATAATATTACATCTGCTATTAAAGGTTCCATGCACTCTATATATGTGATGTACGTTTACCTTGTGAATTTATGGATTTAATTGTCATATACTTTTGTTGGGCATGTCCTGTTGATCACTCATTTATGAGTTGTGTGATAAAGATATTTATCCTTATATGGATTGAGAATTGGAAAAGTGGATGGGAAATAAGTTAGCCTATCTTAGAATCTGTTATTTGATTTCTTAACATAATATTTTGTTGTTTGTAACGGATTTAACAATTAGTATCTTTATCTAAAGATTTTATTATTAGTTGTCACGTTTTATTTTTTTAGTTACATCCTTTGGCAATAATGAAAATATTGAAATATATTTTATTCTTTATATCTTGAAACACATTTATATTCACATATTGAAATCATTTTTAGTTACATTCATCTTATCTATTATTTGATTTGACATATTTTACCCAGTATAATAAATTTGTATTAGTACTATATGCGGTAGTACAAAAGTAATTGAAAACTTAAAAAGAACCAATATAATATTTTCAAGAAAAATGAAATTCCAAATTAGTAATGATTATATTCCTCTAAATCTCATATAAACTTATTAAGTTTAAAAGATATTTGCATAAACTGATATCTTATCAAATAACAAATGAATGAAATGTTGAGTATCTTTATATTATAAGAATTATTTTGAATGAAAAATGTGTATTAGAAAGATTATCTATATTTTTCTTTGATTTGTACTACATGTATATTAATACAATTGAATCATATGTCATTATAGACTAGAAGTTTACAAATTATAATATATTTTTTATTTGGCATGATCAGTTGAATCATCCCGGATCAATTATGATACAAAAAATAATTGAACATTCGTATGGATTTGAATTAAAGAGTCAACATATTCTTCAATCTAATAATTTTTCATGTGCCTTTATTCTTAAGGGAAATTGATTATTTAATCATCACTAACAAAAATTGAGAGTAAACTAATAATCTTTGTGGAATATATACAAGGCACTATTTGTATGTCAATTTACTCACCATGTGGACTATTTAGATATTTTCTAATTTTAATTTATATATTGACTAGATGGTTACATATTTGTTTATTGTCACCTTGCAATCAAGCGTTTGCGAGATTGTTTGCTCAATTAATTTGATTTTAACAGCATATTTTCCTGAATATTCAATTAAGAAAATACACTTTGACAATATTTGTGAGTTTACATCTCAAACATTCAATGATTAATATATGTCTATTGGGATCGATGTTGAATATCCTGTAATATATGTTTATACACAAAATGAACTTATAAAATTATTTATCAAATGTTTAAGATTCATTGCAAAACCATTACTTATGAGATCAAAACACTCAATCTCCACTTGAGATATGCAATCCTACATACTGTAGCATTGATTCGCATCAAGTTAACAAGATATCATAAATACTCCCCTTTACAAATAATTTTTTGTCAAGAACCTAATAGTTCTCATCTAAGAGTTTTTTAGTGTGCGGTTTACGTTCCAATTTCTCCACCACAATACACTAAAATGAGATCTCAAAGAATGTTAGAAATATGTGTTGAATATGAATCTCCATTAATAATAAGATATTTTGAACAATTAATAGAAGATTTATTTATGGCACGATTTACAAATTATCATTTGGATGAATCAATTTTTCTTTCATTAAGGGGAGAAAATAAGCAGTTAGAGAATGAAATTAGTTGAAATGAATTATTATCATTTCATCTTGATCCTCATACAAAACAATGTGAACAAGAAGTTCAAAAGATAATCCAATTGTAAAGTTCAGTAAATCAATTACCAGACTCATTTATTGACCCAAAAGGAGTAACTAAATCATATATACTAGCTGCTAATGCTCTAATAAAATTTGATGTCCCTATCAGAAAATCAAAGTCTGAAGCAAGCATGAAGTGTGGTAACCCATGGTTCCAAAGATAAGAATCCTTGAGAAAGAAAATGAATTAAAAATCAAAATAACTCAATCAATGATAGGGTAACCCCAGAAACATGCCCAGAGATAACTTCATAGGAGTCCTTAAACATAATTAAAGTTTCTAATCTAGAAGAAACTCGGATATTTGAGATTTGTGAAAATAATGAGATCTCAATAAAATATGTCATGAATAGCATATGATAGAACTGAAATGAAGTCAATATTGATGATAATTTTACATATAATGTAGCACACGATATAACATATGACAATGAAGATCATAAATCAAATTCTGTTAAAAATTGTAGAGAAAGAGATGATTGGTCAAAATAAAAAGACGCAATTGAGGCAAAACTAAATGCACTTGTAAAGCATAAGATTTTTGAACCTGCAGTCCACACACATGAAGTTGTGAAGCCATTTGAATATAAATAGGCCTTTGTGTAAAAATGAAATGATGGTGAAATAGCGAGGTCTAAAGCACAACTTGTTGTATAAGGGCTTTCACAAAGACCTAGCATTAATTATGAAAAGACATATTTACTCGTAGTTGATGCAATTACTTTTTGTTATCTAATTAGTCTAACAATAGGGAAAAATTTAATTTGCTTCTAATGGATGTTATTAGAGTCTATTTATATAGCTCACTTAATAATGACATCTACATGAAACTCCTTGAAGGATTTAACTTGGCTGAAACATGCAATTCAGGTTCGCAAATATAATACTCAATCAAACTAAATAAATCTCTTTATGAATTAAAACAATCTGGACGCACGTGGTATAATTGTCTTAATGAATATTTGTTGAATGAAAGATATAAAATAACCCTATTTATCCATATTTCTTTATGTAAAGATCCAAAAATGAGTTTGCTATAATTGTAGTTTATATTGATGATTTAAATATTATTGGGACCCTTAGAAAACTCCCAAAAGTTATGAATTACTTAAAGAAAGAATTTGAAATAAAAGATTTAAGAAAAATCAAATTTTGTCTTAGTTTAAAGATTGAGTATATAAAGAACGAGATTTTAGTGCATCAAGAAGCCTACATAAGAAAGGTGCTAAAATTGTTTTATATGTACAAGTAACATCCATTAATCTCCCCAATAGTTATAAGATCACTAAATGTGAACAAAGGTCCTTTTGGACCTTGAGAAAATGATAAAAACTTACTTGGTTCTACGAAAAATGTACAAAGTTATGAATAAGTAAGTATCATCATTGATAAAAAGAAATCTAACGGTTCTTGTTAATTCTTACTTTCAACCCAAAAGCACACACATTCTTCTCACTTTGTCTTTTCAGCTTTTGCTTTTTCTCTCTCTTCATCTCCATCAGTTTACTCCTCTCATCTCTTCTCTCTTCTTTCTTCTCTCTCCATCTGCATCTAGCATTTCCTCCTCTAGCTTATCTTTTTCTCTTCTCGCTCCATCTCCATCGGGTTTTTCTCCTTCTCTTATCTCTTCTCGGTTTTGCCAGTGTGACACCTGTCCTACCATCTAGACATTTAGTAAAATAATTCAGCATTCAATCAGAGAATAACGATTGGGCTAGGGACTCTGTCCCCTAAACATATGCCCAAGTACCTATGCAATTATAAATCGAGGAGGCTCCGCCTTATTAAATACTAATTAATACACACATAAAGAGCTTAGCCCTATTCTTAAAGAAAACACTTGCTCAACAGAATGCATAACAAAAAAGGCTCCCCCCATTTTATTCAATTCAAAACATAAAAATTCAGTCTGCATGTCAAGCATATATTAGAATATTCTAACAAATTAAACTCAAAGATCCATAAGCATCAAACCACTAAATAAGCAACATATTGAGGTTCAAGAATAATAAAAACCAATTAAACAATGTCCTATGGTCATGGCAAAAGGTAAATATTAACCCAGCATATGCTCAGGGAGCATAAGAGCCAATGCCTCACTCCTTTGGTGCCTCCCCTTGCCTCTTAATCCAACCTTCACTTGAAAATGTTAAGACAATGGGGTGAGCACTTACATCTTAGTAACTCAGAATTTTACCATGTACATCCAGACTAGCAAGCACACACAAATGACATATAATTATACAATTCCATCAGTATCATTCTCAATCACTAGTGTAAAAGATCACAGGATATGATTCATAACAACTATATACAAAACATAATATTATGCAACATGTACAGCCTCCCTTATTGCTCCGTCCAGCCTTATACTGCTAACTGGAGCCACAGGCTTATCCACGGTCTGGCCTACACACTAGACCAACCAAAGCTACTCCAGTGCTCGAGATGTACCCAGCTAAAATTACAGAACTCAAGCCTAAACTATGGCTCCCCTCCTTAAAGAACCAAACTAGGAGGAGTCATTGTCCCACGTTCCCCTTTTTACAAACCCAGTCAAGTAACTATTGAGGAATGGGGCCCTACAAGAAGCTAACCATTGTACGCGGAGTGGAGGCAAACTACATGGTCACTGTATCATATATATATATCAACATCATCTCCTCATCCCCAACAATGCATCTCATGCTTATCCCGGAAACACACAAGCATGCTTGAAAAAAAAATAAAGAACTATATCAAATAAAAGCAACAAGCATGCTTAAAAGAAATGAACTACTCTAAAATTTCACATTACAAATTCGAACTCACAAGCGTGCTTGAAAAGGAAAACACTACATCAAAATGATATTACAACTACAAGCATGCTTGACAGGATTCCAGTAAATCAATAAATTCAACAATAATATTCTTTTGATCATTTCGCAAGTCTCATATAGTTTATTATGTCCTACTCAATCTATATACCTGTATCATGCCCAGCAAAGTTGAACTTTATTAATTCAATTAAATTACAACAACCATAGTTTGCACATACACAAAAATCCCAAGTTACATGTTCTCCTTAACTCTCTTGATAGTCAAACAGTAATTCAAGTAGCAAATATTCTCAGTAAGAGTCTACAAAGATCACACATATAAAAATATTAATCTATAACTCAAAACTACTAAAAAGTTTACCCTAAAACCACTCTAAGATTACTCAAAAGTTACCTCAAAGAACTCAAACCCTCTTTTTGATTTAATTAATAAACAAAATAGTAAATTACATATTAATTTCTAATTTTATAAAAATTCCTAAATTTCCTAATCTTAATTTATAATCTAAATTCATATTATATATATATTTTTTCTGGTAGAAATATGCAGTGTATAGATTTAAAGAAGCAGTATTCATATATATATTGGATTTAAAAGTCTATGGACAACTGTACATGGAACAATAGGGGGAAGAAGCAATATAATTAATGAAAGCTAACTGTACGTGGGTCTACACAATTGATTTGGAAAAGAAAAGGATAAAACTAAAGACATATATATGTATATATATTAATTGATGATTTAAGATAATGTGACTTACATATTCACAAAAGCAAAAAAAGATGAAGAAAATAAAGAGAGAAAGGGAGAGAGGAGGAAAAAGATAAAACAATGCATCATATACGTCCACTAAAGAGAAGGGAAAAGATGAGAGAGAGAGGGGGAGAAGAAAAGGAAAAGGATGGTGGGTACCTGAATATGCAATTACAAGGCAATGTGCAACGGTAGAGAAAAGAATGGAATAAAGAGTAGGGTTTTGACAACTAAACTATTAATTTCTGTGGATAAAAGTCATAAGAATTTAAATTAAATTTTATGTTTTTATCATTATTATTATTTTCTATAAAAAATCGTATATTGGATATAAAAACTAAGTTCTAGATAATTTTTAGATAATTTAAAATATTTAAAATTTAACTAGAACTTTCTATTTTTTATTTTTTATTTTATTCATTTTTTCTCCCTGATTTCTTTAATCTTTTATTTTATAAGTTAATTTTAAATATTTGATAATTTAATTTAATAATAATTTTTTCTTTCATTATTTTATCTTATATCCTACTCTTTTGGGCTTAATGCTTAATCCTATAAGTTACAGTCGGCTTCTTCACACTCGATCCGTTCCTGAAAGAAGCATCGGCACTAAAATGGGAGAGTAGTTGAAACAATTTGTTAGAGCTCCGACAATCTTTCTACCTTCCGCCATTAGAAGCACTAGTACCAGAGGGAATTAGCATTGATCTGAAGAGTAGACATTGGATCTAATGCCGTGAGGATCTAAATACATAGGATTCACACTATATAGAAGAGAAAGCACTGCAGTGGCAAGGACGAATCACTCTTTCAATTTCCTTCATAATCCTCCGATGCTGATGATGAAGAGGATCATCAAAGTTGTTGGTGGCGTGAACGAGGGAGTGAGCATGGAGACTAAAGACTCTGGAATCTTGTGTGTGTATAGGAGAGAAGGATTCAAATTAGCAAGTAAAGTGATATTTTTTTTTGGTTTCAGAAATGGATGTAGACGGCACAAATCTATGGTACTGCTACACTTTGATAATTTTGGCTCAAATTCCGTTTTCTTCTTTTCATTTTGTCTTTTGTCAAATCTCACCTCTACATAGATCTGGGTCTTTCATTATTGTTGAGCAATTATAATCTCCATTTCTTCTTTCTATGGATCATTCTAGGTCTTTTTCTTTATTGATTGCTTTGTATTTCTACTTTCTAATTATAGCTAGAATTGCATTTTTTTCTGGAAAAGAAATAGAGTAGAGTTGGCAGTTCTATGTAAATCAGCAAACGAGAGTTATGAATTATTTTAAAAAAATGACTTTTCTTTGAGGTTGTTTACAACAACTACAAAGGAAAATGAACTTTCATTTGTGGTTATCAACTGTAAATGAAATTTTCTTAGTGTTCAATGCTTTATGATGAAGAACCACAAGGGAATACAAAAAATAAGCTCCAAGAAAAGTCATTTTTGTTATAGTGTGATGAGTAAAGGACCTTGGACACATTACTGACATTTTGCAAAGTTTTGATATTTGTTTTTGGAATTAATTCTAGATTTTGGTCCATAGCTATTAGTCCCCCTTCTTCACCATTAAGATTAGGGTCAAATAAGTCACTCCATAATTTTCAAGTACTCTTAACATTTTTTTAATAAAAAGATTAGGTGAGTTGAATCCCATAAACTCACTAAAATCGGGGTCAAGATAAGGGTGCTCAGCTAATCCAGTAAACCCAACCCTCTAGGACATTTCAAGCTAACTAAGAGGCTGAGCCCATTCGGACATTAGGCCAAGGTATTACTTAATTAGCTCAACCCCCCTTCATATATTATTTTATATATGTTTTTCACCTAATTTTTTAATGAATACTGATTGATTTTATATAATTGTTTTTCTTGATATATCTTATATAATAAATTGAATTTATGATTATAATGAAGACTTTTTAATATTTCAATCTCTTAATTTTATTTAAATAAAATTAAAAGATTGAAATATTTTTTCCAATAATAAATAATTAATTTGTGAAGGTTCTCTCAATGTTCTTGCACGTCATAAATTCGTCTACTCGTGTGTTCTATGTGATTCCTCCTATAGTCCATCCATAACAAGACAAGAAGCGGACCGGTGCAATTTATATGAAGTTTGAGACATTACGAGTTTTGTATTATTAAATTTAATAAAAATAATAGGACAGACATTAAAAAAAAAAAAGAAAATTCAATACAAAGTTAAATATATCAAATCAAAATACTAGTTATGAAAGTTGGTTTTTAATAACATTATTATACATATATAGGTGATAAAAACGGGATAGGATATAGGTAGAAATCAAGAAATCAATGTTCAAACCCTATGTAAAAAATAGTATTCATAAAACTTGGTTATGATGAATAAAACATATTATAACTAGTGTCTTGTGAGAAATATAAGAAAATTAATTATTCATAATTCATAAGTAATGTGATAAAAATGGGATGGGATAGGGGTAGAGAAGAAATCAAAGGTTCAAACCTATGTAAAAAATACTATTCATATATAAAACTTGGTTAATTAAGATGAATAAAACATATTATGATTAGTGTCTTGTGAGAAATATAAGAAAATGGTCATTCATAACTCATAAGTAATGTGGCTTGTTAAAATTCTTATATTATACATGGAACATTATATGATTTTGCACATTTGAAAAATCTATTGTATTTATAAAATTAAAATCTCACATACTGTATATAAATGGTTTACATTCTTTTCCCCGTTCTCATAAGTTTACATGCAATATTTTAATATTGTTTCACAGTGCATTAATCTTTTACCATGTCCGTAATGATACCAAGGCGAATAAATCTGTTTTCGTCCTAAATGTTTTTATTCCTTTTTGTTTGAATTTTGAATATGGAAGGCATATTGTTGGAATTTTTTTTTAACAATTTAATATGTAGCGTATTAAATATTTTTGGAAAGGAATTGATTATATGAAAAGAATTGAATTTGATTTCCTGTCGGTTAGTCTGATCATTCGAGGTGTACCATGATTGCCGCTTAAGTCGGGGTCGTGGTGCTGCAGCAGATTGGAAAAACTGCAACGCCAAACGCCAACAATCTTCATCCCGCTTGGATATCATTGCCTCTGTTTCAGTGCGACCACAAAGGTCCCAACTTCATCGTCCAGGTAACCGCCTCATCTTCTCAGAGTTCAGGAAGAATTTGGGTCTCCTTGTTTGTAATACTACCCACAGTTTCAGATTCCGTGGTTGTCTCTTCCTTCTACACCCTTACTTAAACTATTCTCTCCAAAACCTAGCCTGGAAATTAGCGTATTGAATAAGTATACTCGCATTAATAATTACAGTAGATTTTGGGACCAGTAGTTTATGAATTTTGTTAATCCTACTATTTTGCAGCAGTTGGATTGGGGGGAGAGAGATCGGGGAATGTCGTCGACGAATTCTCCGTGCGCAGCTTGCAAGATGCAGAGGAAGAAATGCACGCCGGATTGCGTGTTTGGTCCGTATTTTCCGGCGGACGACCCTCAGAAATTCGCTTACGTGCACAAGGTTTTCGGGGCGAGCAATGTGGCCAAGATTCTGAACGACCTTAACGAGGCACAGCGCGAGGACGCCGTCAAATCCTTGGCTTACGAAGCGGAGGCCCGCCTCCGGGACCCTGTCTACGGTTGCGTGGGTCTCATCTCCGTCCTCCAGCAGAGGCTGAAGCAGCTGCAGATTGAACTCCTCGACGCCAGAAAAGAACTCGCCGCCCATATCGGACGTCAAGCCTTGCTTTCCACGGTGCAACCTCCTGGGTCCGGCCTCAATCTGATCTCAACGTACCCCACCCACATTATGATGGGATTCGATCGGCAAGAGCCTTTGGGGTTCAATGATGGCGACGGCGGCTTGCAGGGGGATACGGCAGCGGGTCCCACCAATCTCTCTTATCAAATTGAAGCACAACATTGGCTTCAGGCGCAACCTCATCTGGAATCGCCGTTATTGCAGAAAAGCGAGGCAGGTAGGACAGTGGGTCCATTTTGTTGATCGGTTTTCTTCTTTCGCTTCTCCTCTGACGTGCTTTCTTTTCACATACAAATTTTGAACGTAGGTATATATCATACTTCGTACAGAGCTTTCTTTTCCCTTGGGAAATCAATTCCACATTTCGTTTCGGTTTCCTATTACTTTTGGTTCTGCAAAACTGCAAATATGAATGGTTTTGGATTTTCATATACTACTGAGCTATTTTGTTTAGTACGCATAACACGATAACCAACTGAGCTATTCGCGTCTGATGTCCCGTTCACGTTCATCAATTCTGAATGTCTCTGGATTTGGATCTGCTTCCCTCCTTTTCCATTATTTTTATTTAAGAACAGAAACGAATAGAAGAACATAGGGTTTAAATGAGATGGCAGGTATATTCTATTTATCTTAAAATTCAAAAACTTCACTTCTCACTATTAATTTGTCTTTGATAGATAGTCACAATAGAGAAGAATCGACATTTCGGGCGACACAGAAGGTTCTTGTGGTTAGGCCAATAAGTTTACTTATGTTAAAACTCCCTCTTTCTTCAAAGTCACGCCCAGTGATAGAAATTATTTCGTTTTGTTTGTACTTGACTTTAGCAGATCCTGTTGTATATCTTTTTTCTTCCCGTAGGACAAAAGTCAAATTGAACGTCGGTGTCACAGTTACTGTTCAAATAATGCGGTGTTCAAACATATAATGGGTGGCATGTGATCTAATGTTGAACTCGTCTACCTATCCTAAAACTTTCATAATCACTTCATCTTCTTATTGAAGACAAATATGAATGTCAACTTAATTTGAAGGAGAGACACACGCTGAAACAAGAAAGAAGAAGAAGAAGGAGTAGATGGGAGAATATTGGGGAGAGGGGTTTAGATTACTGACATAAGCCTGCGTTGTTTTCTCTCCTGTCCTTCAAAAAAAATGCATAAATATATTTTAAAAACAGCTGAAATAAGCTACGTACATAAGGCGTTCATCATTCATGAGGAAATACTGCGGTTGATAAAAATTAACTCTTTAGAGTTTTTAAAATTTTTTATAATATTTATTACATTAGAATTTCAATGAAATATTAGTGACATATTTTACTGTTTTGTTCTTTTATTAATATCAAATACTTGTTTCTTATTATAAAGAGTTTTCATGAAAAATTTATATATACAAAATATAAGTCACATTTTGAGTATTAAATACTATTTTTCATGTTTGTTCCTTATTGAAAGTTATAGTGAAAAGGTATTAATAAATAAGATAAGTTATAATTAATCAGAGTAATACTAGAAAGTTATCGTAAATTTTGTAAAATTCAAAGATTTTAGTTATTCTTAACCACTTATCTTAATGTGTGTAAATTAGTTAAAAATAATTTAGAATAGGAAATAGAGGGAATAGATTGTTTAAAAGAGTATTTAATTAAGGTCATTTTAATACAATAATATTAAATTTTACAATGTTTCAAATCATTCAATGACTTTTTAATTGGTCTATGTGAAAAAGCTTAAAAAATGATTTTTATGAACGAGAGAGTAGTTTTTTCTCTTTTGGCCTTCGCGAGGGAGTAGTTTATATATATATATATATATATATATAAATCAGGTCTTTGATTTTAAAATACTTGTACATGATTTTAATCATGGTAACTAACTTGTATAAGTATAGATGGCAAAAAAAAACTTGTATAAATATAAACAGGGAGCTATATTTACTTATAGGCTTAGAAGGAATCTGGCGGTGAGGTTTAGAAACATGTATTCCGATTAACGAAACAGCACAAACACTTATAATTAACTATTGGAAATGTAAGCTGTAGTAACCACCCACACAAATTTGGTGATTAATGTGTGCTCTCCCGAGAGTGATGAATATATACACAAAGTACTCATGAACCAAAAGACTATTGACGAAGTTACAAGTCATTAGTTGCATTGATGAACCTACATAAATGAATTATTATTTTCAGTTCAAAATATAAGTCTAATTTTAAAAGTTTGTTGTCCAAAATATAAGTCTCATTTGATAATTTCAAGGACATTAAATGTTTTTTTTATTTTATCCTTATCTGCAATTAAATGTAGAAGAGATAATATATTTTAAATATAATGTATTAAATAAGAGTATTATTAGAAATATTTTTTGATTGATTTAATGAGTAAAACTATCTTTCTTGATGTTTATATAATTAGTCAAATAGAACTTATATTTTAGACAAAATAGAGTACTACCTTCATTACGCCAAAATAGACTTTTTTTTTTTGTTATTTTGGCCTTTCTTGATGGTTATAAACCCTCAAGGATTTCAGCCCCGAGAAAATTGGAGGTTTTTATTGGTGGTTTAAAACCGCCAACAAATGTCTATTTTCATTGGCGATTATATAATAAAATCATAAAGAAAAACTATTTTTTGTTTAAAATAATTTTTTATTTTTATTCACTTTTCTTGACGATTATACTAAATAACTGCCAATGAAAGTTATTTATTTTTTAAAATTTAATGTATAATTTCTCCATTCTTTGGTGATTATTTATTATAACAGCTAAGAAATAGACTTACGTTGGCGGTTATTAAAATAACCGCTAATAACCGCTATCGTAAGTATTAATTTTTTTTTAATATTTTTACAATATCACCAACCTGTTTTACTATTAATATGCAGAATTAAATATTTAAAACGTATCCAAAACTAAAGTCATCCAGAACTAAAAATTGTATTATATCCAACCAATATCCAAAACGTAAAATTAATTCTAAAAATGTTTTGGAAAGAAGAATTGAAATCTAGATCTACCAGTCGTTTGATCGTTTAAAGTAGCTCATTGATGAGAGCTGAAAATGGAATGTTACAATATTATTACTACAAGTCTGAGGGTGGTGGAGCCAAAATGGTGGAAGAAGTGGAAGTGACATTCTAGAAGATGCTATTTTTGACACCTTGCACTTCACAACCTTTACTTTGTCATCTTCACCAGCTCAAGAGTTGGAGAATGGTAATGGATGCCTGATGATATAAATTTTGCCTGCAAAAGAAGAACCCCTTTCAAAAGGCCTGTAAGATTTTATTAGAAAAGATATCTAAAAGTCCTTTTCATAAAAGTGATGGGGAAGGAAGAAAGATAAAAATAAGAGACGAGAGTGATAGGGAAGGATGAAAGAAGAAGAAAGTAAAAGAAAAAGATGGTGAGAGAAAATCGGAGAGAGGAAAAATGAATAGATCTTGCGGTAATAGAGGGATGGGAAAGAAGGAGGAGAGAGGGAAATGTATGAGTGGGTGAAAGATGAAAGAGAAATGGTACAAATGGTTCACGTGAGGTAGAGAAAAGTAAGAGAGTTGGCGTGGAGAGAGAAAAGTAAGAGAGAATTAACCTGAACTGTTAGATTTATTTTTATCAGTAACTATACTTATTAATCTGTGTATTGTACTTTTTTTTAAAAATAAATTGCTAAGACTTTTGTTGACAATAAGAGTGAATTTTTATTGACGCTTATAATAATAACCGCCAAGAAAAAGTTGACATTTTCTTGGGCGGTTATTACAAAAGTGAGGTCAAGATTTTTGTTGATGGTTATAAAAATAACCATAAAGAAAATGTCAATTTTTGTTGGTGGTTATTTCTAGAACTGTTAGCAAAAACCCCCGCTTCATTTTTGTTGACATTTTTCCCAAAATTGGATGCCAAAAAAAACTATTTTTGGCATAGTGCTTTATCCTATTTTATTTGTCCTTTCAGATTTTGACATAAAAATTAAGAATAACATCAAATAAAATTTCTTTTGGCCAGAAAATAAGAATTTCATTACATAAATGAAAAGATTATAGAGTCAGGTTACATCAGTACATCAAATAAAAGCATCAGAATAATAAAAACCAAGGAGGATGGTGGCTTGAGAACCCAATCCAAGAAACACGTCCCATTGTGAGAAGACTTAGCAAAGTAATCTGCTATCTTGTTCATTGAGTGAGAGATCTAGATCAGAAAAAAGTTCTCACAAGATTTAGATAGATTGAGAATATCAGCAATAATTCCGGAGGAAGTCCAATTAGGTCCTATAGATTCCTAGATGTAACTACATGCGCAATTCTTGTTATCTGATTCAAACACTACATCTGCCAGATCCATAACAATTGCCATTTGTATACCCTTGCAAAAAGCTAGACATTCAGCCATAAAACTCAAACTTGCCACACAAGATCTAATTTTATTAAATTGACGTTAATTTTTTTTCAGCCATATATGAAAATTGACCTTAATTATTACTCCTTTATTATTATTCATAATTTTCCAATTTTTCTCCTTTGGAAACCCACATGCTATTAATTGCTTAAGGTAGAATTGGGGAAAAAAACAAAAATTAAATTGAGGACTTAAAATTTTCTAAAACAAAAGATAAAATGGGATTGAGGAACTACATTGTTATTATCCTATTTGTGTGGTTTGAGAATTCAATAATTCTATTGTAATAAATAGATACTTGCTAGGTCCCAAATCATTTGCAGTTTAAGATCATGTATACAATTTAAAAAGTTTTAATGATGTAAAAAAATACATGACGACTAAAATAATCATATTTAATTACTCCCCTTTTATTTAAGGATTAGTATATTCTATACTTCCTGCAATTTTTAGTATTTATTATTAGTTGATTTCCAAAATGGAGATGGTCATAGTGGCTTGAAAAGTACAATGATTTTAGTAAGTCCCACCTAAAAGTTGCATGATTAGCCTTGAAATTAAGTAAATACTTGTAGGTTGGAGAGAAGAAGAATGGAATTAATTAAATGGGGACATATAGTTGGAAAAATATTAATTATGCATTGATTTTATAAAATATAACAATGGTTTTGGAACAAAACAAAAAATCCCAAAACAAACATAACAATGGTTTTGGGACAAAAAAAATCCCAAAACGACAAAGTTTTGGGATGGAGGGAATATATATCATGATAGAAGATAGTGAAGGAAGATAATGAACGAAAAAGCATCTTATCTTTGTAAACAGCCGAAATTTACAAGAAACAGAAGGTAAGTAAGGGGAAATAGGTTCCCAAGTGGTCTTCGCTTGCACAAGCTGCTCCACCCTCAAGGATACATATGTCCAACCTAGAATTGGCTCCCATATTGGCTAGTAAATCCGCAGGTTTAATTTGTTCAAATTCCTGTCTGCATATGAGAGAAGGAAATTTGCCACTGAAGCTTCTGCAGCTCTTTAACCTGTGATAACAGTTCAAGGATTCCCAAGTCATCGCCAGACTCATCACTGAAGCTTCTGAAAAAGCACCTTTTAGTTCCAGAGAAGTAGGTGACATGCCCAAAAGGAGAAAAAATTATAAGAGCAATATCAATGTCATAAAGAATGGACCATTTATGCCCTTGGAGAGTGTAACTTGTGGATCGGTGTTGTTCTCTATTCTCTTTATCTCAAGTTTTCCGATACCCATCCCCGATTTAATAACTTTACGCTATCAGCATGCAGAAGGATAGACTAAAACTATATTTGGTTAAAAGAAAATTGATTTGAACAAAAGGAAAAGGAGAAAAAAAATCTATCTTAATATGTTTGTTACGTAGTTAATTATAGTTTTTCCTTTAGAAATCTCATTCTTTTTTATAGTTAATAATAGTTTTTCTATTAAAAGCCAAACATATTAAAATGAATTCTCTCTCTTCTCTTTCTTTCTTTAAACCAACTTTCTTTTTACTAAATATAGTATAAAAGGGGATGATGAGCCATTCTATGGATGGAGGCAAAGAAGTTGAAGGATTTATGAAAGGGTCGCGGTTGCCAGGGGGTCGGGGCAATTCTTGGTTATATAGTATTAGAGAATTAATAATGTTCAGCCTGCTAACAGCCCCCCTTCCCTTTTCTCCTTCTTTTCCCAGTCACTCAAATCCTTATTAGTATCAATCATGGTCACCATGAAATCTCACCATCACATATGCAAATAATGTTCCATTTAATCAAATCATTTTTTAATGCCATCGATATAATGGGCCGACCTACACTTTAAAAAAAAAGTCCTTTTATTTTAAGCCCAAACCCAAACAAGATTAAAAACATCAGTCTTCGAAGTTTATTATTCCAAGCTACCGAGAAAAAAAAGGTTTATTATTCCAAAATTTTGATGAAGTGGACGAAAGGGATAGAAATGGTATGGGACTAAGACAACCTATTAGTCAAAGGTTGGTTGCATGACTCTTGTGTTCTTTTGCTTGGTGTAATATATATAACGTATTTAGAATTAGAAAACCTTCATCTCCGTTTCAATATTTCCTAAACATAATCAGGGTAACTTGTGTCCGCGTTCAAAGTGTCTTTGGTCGGTGCTAAACCCATTAAACTAGTCAAGGTCAGCAGTTTTGGATTAGATTGACCCACCCCCCACGAGAAGAGCGAGCGAACCTACGAAAACTTAATCCTTTTTGTTAAGGTAGATTATTCATATTAAGATTTGTACATACATGTACGTCATGCAACACCCATGACTCCCCTTAAAACCTTCACTTCACAAATTCATTTCATTAAGTTTTAGTTGTAGGAAGCCAATAATGTCCTGCCGAGTGCCAACCGGAAAGCCCCACACAACATTAAGGTCAATTATGGAAAATTAATCAACATTGGCGATCGAATTGAACCTCAAACATCCGCTAAGTTTTTAATACTCTTTTTTTTTCTGATTGAGAGATTGTAAAAAAATTTTATTTCAATGTCTAAAGTCTAAGCATTTCAATTTGCGTCACTAATAACTTTTTTTTTATTAATTTAGACCCTCATTTTGTTGAGCTAGCTTTAGGGCAATAGTCAACATACAATTAAGTTTCTCACTTAACAGTTTACTTTTTCGTAGTTGTTAAACTTAACTAATGAAATAGAGCCATCCTTAATGCATGTCTACAAGGTAAAAAAGAAAGAAATTTAATAAAAAGCATTGTAGGCACTAAATTCGTTATATATTTAAATATTTTTCAACTTTTTCCGAACATTAAACATGCATATAGTATGGTTCATCAGACACATGCACATAAAAGTATTTCGTTATGATAGGATCATATTTCAATTAAATTCACGTCGATAAAATATTAAATAAGAAAATGAAGGAGCTTACACTTGTTAATTTGAGAATTATTAAATGTTTCAAAGATGAAAAATATGCATATATATTTTCGTTTAATTTTATTGACCTTTAGCAAAGGATCATCTCCAGCCTTTAATACCACACCTTGAGGTCTTTGACAATATTTTATGGATCGTTACTAAACTAATTTGGATATCAAACTTTTTCTACTTGAATCCCCACAAACGTCGCATTATTGGCTTAAACTAATTGATGTCGCTTGACATCCCGCAAGAGTAGTTTTCCTTTCCATACAGTAGATCGAAAAGGGTACGTATTTACCCCATTAATTAACATTAAGATTCGTGCCTAAGACGTTGATTATAATGATGAATCCTCAGACACAGACACCTAAAGCCAAGCAAAGAGTACCCACTATATTATCATATTAACATGAAAGTGCATAATATCTACCATAGACCACACCTTTAGTATTTGCCTGAGATATTAATTAACTGTTACATGACAGAGCAAGCATTCGGGTTTTCGTCACTGAACAATAGGGTGTATCTGTCCTCCATGGTGGTCTCAGATATGGTGGCAGTGTTAGGAACGCTCCTGACCATATTAGGAGGTGCCTTCTTATCATAGGCCTGAGCCACATAGGGATGAGCCACCAGATTGTAGGGCACATAGGGCCACAACTCCACCTTCTTCTTCGTCGATTCAGCTGCCTTCAGCACTTTCTTTGCGTCCACATATCCCGTCACCGTTGCTTTCTGCTGCTTCAAGTCCACCTCCACTGACTTGGCTCCTGCACACAATTCACACATCAAACACAACCACAAGTTGATGCAAAAGCTACATATTCATATATATATATATATATATGAAAGTACTGTGTTCATATACATATTTATAGTGAAGAACGAAGAGGAAACTGAAGTAACTACCTTTAACGCCGGAGAGGACATGCTTGACCTTGCGTGCACAGCCTTCACAGTCCATTCTGATTTTGAGAGCTACAGTCTGGGTTTGCTTCTTTCTCTTCTTCTTGGTACTGCTGAGTAAATTCGACAAGTACTCCAAAGTGCCTTCGACACCCATTTTCTGCTTCTACCTATTCACAATCAGTAGCTAGTGGCAAGCAAGATTATTAATAAACAACTTTCCTAAAACGATAGAAAATGATCTGCTCTGTCTCAAACGGGGCACTTGTGCAGTGCTTAGGCTGTTACTTCTGAGACCTCTTTAGCTTAAGTACAACTCTTAGTTGACGAAGTGGTTGTTCATGAGGATGATCTAAACACACATATAAGCTTTTCTTTTTTCGATGAAACAGATAAGCTTCAAACTGTTCTCACATCCGAGCATGTCCTCGACTAGACCGTCTTCTTATATATAGGCAGTGCCGAGCACAGGTGGCTATTGGTGGACCCCTGAGAAACCATCAATGTAATGTAAAACAGTAAAAGCAAAACGCGGGTTTGCCTCCAAACTCCAAATACAAGATTTTCTTTCTTTCTTTTTTTCCTTTAATTGTAATCATGTGGGGCCACTTTGAGGACACTTTGATCGATTTTTTTTTTTTTTTTAAATATAGAGCCTTAAAAGAAAAGAGTGAGACAAATTAATGAGATAACGATTAAATCCATATGCGCCGACCAAATTGACATTTATGTCGAGAGATGGTTTTATTAATTTGAATTAAAATTTTTGGACAACTTGTTCAATCTATTTAATTAAAAACAAATCGTTGAAAGCTAGAGAATTCATTTAAGAAATATAAATTACGACTCAATTTTTAAGAGAATAACATAGTTCTTTTGCGATTGCTCAAAAAAGAAAACGGTGACAGTTCTTCTAAGCATATGCTTCGAGCACACGAAATTTGAGAGGGCACCTCAAATTTTGTATTATGCTTCTAAATTTTGACCAATTGTCAAATTGTGATTGGATGATTGCGGAGCCGTAGGTCGGTGTAACTGAAAGGAAAAAAATATTGTAGAGAAAGGGACAAGGAGATTATTACTCCAAAAATTCATACAACATTCTTTTACTTATTCACGTAAATTAAAAATAAAAATTAAATTAATTAAATATCTTAATTTTTTAAAAAATTATATTTAAAAAAATATAATAAATACTACCCTATACTATAAAAAATCGTATATTTAAAATTAGGAAAAAAGTTCTCATATATAAACAAACTCAAATATGGGTTCGGCAAGTTATCAAAAGCACCACCTTTAGGCATTTTAATTCGAAGTGCCAAATGCCTGTAAATCCATGACAACGAAGTTGTCCCCTTGTTTTCTTTCACTAATTGCATGCAATTTGAGTTTTTTTATTTCTTCGTAATCTAACATGAGATAAGGGAAATATAATATTGGCGAAAAAGACACGCAGAATTGTAATTTAGAGCGCCATCAAAGGGAAGTGAATCATAATTAAATCAAGTTGATGCCATTTTAAGCGTTTTAATGCACGAAGGTTCCGGGTCCATCCCACCATATACAAGAGACACAGAGTGAGGAATTAGTAAAAGATCTACTTGATGTGCCTTTCAGATATCCAGGTGATTGCATTAATTTTGATCTGAAACTTGGACCACCGACATATAGTTAAAGTAATACTCCATCTTATTGTAAGATTAATACTAGTAATTAATATATTATCCTGTATGAATTGATGACGGGTCGGAGTCAATGTGGTTACAGGCTTACAGCGTTTTCAACCACCCTTAGATTCCTCAACCGTTAGGATTGCTGACAGAGAGTGGCTTGTGTCATGCAGGGAGTGGCTCAGGGATTTGGCTATCTATACAAAATCTCCCTAAATGGTCCTTTGAAATTCAACATGCGCCTGTTTCAACGACATGTCCTACACGCATCTTATCTTAAACCACACGTAAATGATTCGGCAGGCGGACGTAATAGTAGTTCTTTAATTTAAAATTTTAAGGTATACGGTCTTCACTCTCTACTGTCTTTCATGACTAGATAGGAATAATAATACAAAATTGTTAAATGGTACTAAAATTTAACAAGTGTTTACGCTTACATATTATATTACATATTAAAACTGCCCATGGTGCTGACGGCGATATCAGGATCATCAAGCAAGTACCCAACGAAGGCCAAGCTCTGTGCTCTAGACAAACTCCAACTGGACAGTTCTCCCCTGTCTTGTTTGCTTCATGCTTTTCTTTTCAAGACTTTGTTCTTTTATTAAACTCCTTTTGGAATAAGAAAAATACAAAAATTATGAAAAAAAAAAGAAGTAAAAACATAAATACTTATCTAAATTTTCTCTTATTTTCTTTCTTAATTTTTCTCTTGTTCATTCTTCCCTTCATCCAAATGAAGGGCTGGTATTTTAAAAAAAATAAGAAAGCATGCAAGATTGTATATTTGTATTGGCCCAGTTGGTCTTTATAAATTTATCAGAGACAAAAATATGAAGACGGTCAGGCGAGAAGAGATTGACACCAAGTACGCTGCCACACCCGTCTGAGATTTGAGATATCACCACTATGTTTCGTTTTATGAACAGAACAAGGGGTCAATATCATGTTCATTCGTATCTTTGGGTCGGAGAACGACAGCTAGTGCGCTGTACTTTTATAGCACTCTCCAATGCCCTCGATACTTGGAATCACCTGATTCATTTCACAAAGCAGAGATCTTTCTACGATAGCAAATAATCGTGGTCTTAAATATAAATTTTTTTATCACAATTCTAAATATAATATTTTTATAATATATAAAAAAATATTTATTATATATTTTTTAATAATTTTTTTTAATATATTCTTAATTTGTATAATTCAGTTAAAGATTTTATATTAAAAATCAGGAGTCATTTTTTCCTTAAAAAAAAAAAAAGAAAATGGGAAGCCCCCGTTACAAAGTCAGGGAATGAATCCCAAGCATGTCTACGGGCGGCCATTCTGTTGCTGGTTGCTGCAATTTTAGAACTTGGCTTCGTTCTGCAGCAAAACCAGACAACCACTAGCTTATAGAGCTTCAAGGAAACTCGTATGATCCTACGTAATTGTTTATTCCTTTAAGGAAAAGATTCTAATAATTTTTTGGGGTAAAATAATATACATTCTTTTCATTATCCACTAAAAAAAATTTACTCGCAAGCAAAGGGATGCCGGTTTTGGTAAGTTTAACCTTAGCCATTCATGGGAGTGCAATACTTCATGTTAAAGCTTACACTAAGATACATTGAAATGAAAATTTTACAGAGGCCTACAGACCGGAAGAACACCTAAAATGTTTCTCAGCAACCACCAATAGATACAACACCCTACGGAAAGGAGAGCCTGGATAACACAATTTACAAGTATAGACTTAATTGGATACCCAGAACAAAAGGGTACATACAAGTGACAGTAAACCTAAAGAATGCCTAGTGGTCATGGGTCCGGGTGGGGCTCCGGCAGGTTTGGGCGAAGCAGGTCCTGCAAAAGCAGGTGGTGCAGAATGTGTATTAGGGATACTCTGCTGCTGATTGGCTGGTAGAGGGTTTGAAGATCCACCATTCCATGAAGTAAAATTTGCTTTATCTCCCATGTTATCTTCACCTGCACCTTCTACGTGGTTATCATCAAGTATACATGTAACACAGACACCAGAATGTAGAGCAACTGTGCTTTTAAAGAGAAGAGGTAAACACGGCATAATCAAGCGTGCTGAGAAGACAGGCTTAATAAACCATCTTCTTTGCTTATATTACTTTTTCTGAGCTAAATTCTTTAAGTGAGAAGTAGTGCTTACAATTGGAACTTGACCAACCAAACCGCAAATTCTCCCTATCAAAAATCATGTGATAACCCTTTAAGAAGTTCTCTGCCACAAAAAGTTCAATCCAACACAATCAATCATCATTTGTCAGAACAATAGATGCATGTTTGTTGGAGATAAGGGGGAAGGAGAAAGAAAAACAAAACAAGAAAAAAATGGCGAACAATGGAAAAGAAAACAGAATGAAGGACCCTATGAGAGGAGGGAAAAGTGCATTGCTTCAGGTATAGAAGGCAGAGCACAGAGTACTCACGTCCAATAGTACCGTAATTGTCATCAATCTGCAGTATAGTCAAACAAGCGATAGTATATTCCTGCACCAGAAAGTTGGCATTTTATCTCATAATATCATAAACAATAATTTTGCATGATAACCAAGGTGGCTTAAGGAAGATGAATAAAAAGATTCTACAAGAAACACTTAATAACTTAGATTAGATACTAAGAATATCCCACCAGTTCAGAGGAGATTTTCTGTGTGACCAATGGATGTTAGTCACGTGATATCATGTTCCAAAAACAGTTTTCTTTTCCAATAGTCAGGATAAGGTGAAATAAGAAGCCAAAAGCTTGTTTGAGGGAAAAATTACAAAATTAATATCAATGAAGTATTATTAAGAATAGCTAGCATCAGGTAAAGCACACAACATTTGTTTGTATCTTAATTATTCCATTAGATAATTATCAGTAAAAAATGTTTTTACTTTTCGGAGTCCATGTCAGTTTCCAGAGAAACAAAAGCACCCATCAGCTGATGCCATGCGCAAAATTAACAGTCAGGGACAGTAGCATTTTATAGTATGCAAATAGTTTTTGGTTAGAAAAACTTGGCAAAATTATTTCAAGGATAATACTTCTCTCGATCAGGGTCTTTTGCGGCCAAGGGAAGTACAAGAAAATATGCTTATGTAACAGCCACCACATATTGATTATCAACAGTCATAACCCAAGCTACAAGCCAAGAGATTTCTTTTTTTTTTTTTTTTGGTGGTTTGTAACTAGAATATCAAGACCTTGGATTTCTTTCCTTCATTCTTAGAAAATGTTATAATTTACAAGTATTTGTAAACTAAAAAAGAAATTACAAAGCTTGAGAGGTCAGCTTACCTGGTTGGAAGGATGAGTAAACATCGGATTATGAATTTGAAAAGTTTGATTCTTAGAAAAAATAAGTTTCAATATCGCAATGTTATCCAACTCCTGTGAGCTGACATTATAGCAGTACTCCCATGGGTATTCTTGGAGAATAATCCTGGATGCATTTACTTGTTGGTCAAACTGCATTCAGTGAAGAGTACTTTTAGCCCGAAGCATGCATGATTACACACCATCAAATTATGATAAAAATATTACCTCTGAAACAACTAATTTATAAACTTCACTGGGAAGATATGTGAAAGAAGTGCCACTGTCAATAAGTGCCTGAAATCCCGATTTCTTGAGACAGGAACTCCCAACACAAAAGCTCTCCACCCCAACAAAATAAGCAATACTGAAGCAATGCAAATCTTTAGCATATGCAGAGCATATCAACTAGAGTAGGAACATTTTTAAGCACAGTAACTGAGGAAGACAGTACATACAATTTCCCATCAATTGGCAAGAATGGACTATATTGTTGGGTGGCATGCCCTTGATCGCCAAAAAGAATTCTTCCAGAATCATTCTCATTAAAGCAAATTGAGAAAGAATTCTTCATAAGTCCTGCCTTTGCTAGCAAACTTGGAACTGACATGCTGCCAGGTCCCAGCCCCATGACGCCATCAGGAGCAGCACCTTCTAAATAGCTACCACTCTGCTTCCTACCACAGCTGCATTAAAAAAAAATTAAAAATACACAAAAAAGAAAAATCTTGAGCACAGGTATTAATGAAATTAAGAGCCAACAGTCTTGCTCCACATTTTATGCCCCAAAACACCAAAACAGTAGCAGAGTTAGACAATTAATAAGCATACCCTAAAATGATCGAGGCTTCTACAGCAGATTGCATAGCATGTTTTCCATATGATTCCAAATGTAATTTGTCTTCAATTAGAAGTCCAGAACTTGAGGTATTTTGGGAGTAGTACTGATAAGTATAAGGGCAGGGCTGCTTAGGACTTTTGCATGTGGAAGTTGGATTACATAACTGATGACTGCAAGGCAGATGTCTGCTGGTGCTTGACAATGATGGGCTATACTCGCTTAGATCTCTATCCTGCATCATAGATGCCCCCATATAAAAGGGACCATCTGCCAATCAATCATTGAAATTAACTGCTAAATAAGAACATACAAGTCCACTCTCAGCCAAACTATTTAAGTCCAAATAAGAACATATAAAGTATATATATCTCTTAGAAATTCTGAGTCTACATGGTAGGAAGGAGGATTAAAAACAGATGCAGTCTTTGTATAAACATTTACCAAAAACCATAAATATATAGATTTTAAATTAATAATGTCAGCACTTCTTTGCAAATCTAGTATGCATTTCCTCTCTTAAGTCTTAACCCTACCCGGGCTATAACAAATTTTTAGTCAGTTGATCCTACTAACAAAAGATACCTTAAAAAGATTAAACTTTTATAAAACTCAGCCAAAGAAAATAATAGGTATGTGTATGTAATATTTATTAATATTACTTTTACTGGTCATAAATCTGAATTTCGACATGAATATGATTTCCGTAACAAATAAACCATTCAAGGTCAAAGTCTAATGGTCTGTTTGGTTCAAAGGAGGGAAAGGGAGGGAAGGGATTTTAATGCAGAGAAAGGAAGGGGAGGGAAAAGAAGAGATTTTAATTTTACCTCGTTTGGAAGGAAAAGGAGGGATTTTAGTGGAAGGATTTTAATTTTACCCTATTTGGGTTAGGAGGGGAAAGGAGAAAAAATAATTATAATTTGACTATTATACCCTTAATTTATTTAAGTTAATATAAGGACAAGACTGACCAGTATATTGTGTGGCCGAGTAACGAAAAAATGAAGGGTATTTTGGTCATTTTGGACACAATAACACATTTTCCCCCCAAATTACCCCAATTTGGGGGGAAAATATATAAGGGGAGGGGAGGGAAAATTTTAATAACATTTTCCCTCCCCTCCTGATTGCCAAACAAGGGGAGGGAAAATTTTAATAACATTTTCCCTCCCCTTCCTTTCCCTTCCCCCCATTTCCCTCCAACCAAACAAACCATAATATAAAAGAAAAGGACTTTCAGGTCATTAGAACCACAATGATGTTCATAACAGTAATGACATGATAAATAGCATATTAAATTCAAAAGGAAAAACTTGAAATTAAAAAAGAAAAAGAAAACCAGAAGTTCAAATCATAGACCTACCAGCACATTATAATAATTAGCAGACAGGGGAGCACATTCTAAGCAATCACATGGGACCCAAAGCAGATCACTTCCAGCATCCAATGCAACAAGGAAAGAAACATTTGGAGTCCCTATATCAATCCATGTGTAATGCAACCTGAAAGTCCACAACCACAAATAACAAGTCAATACATGTGAGCCTTCTTAAGCATCCTCTACAGTCCACACCGCCCCCAACTCCTCCCTTCCTAATAGCTTAACCATTTAATGAAAACTAACTTCTTAGCATGCCCCTTGAGGACCATTCCCTTAAAAATACCGGGCTAACAAACAGGACTCCGATTCTGCTTGAAAAATTGTGATTCCATGTTTCAGAAAATCATACAATATCAGCAGTAATTTAAATATTTAAGCAAATTAACAATTGAATATCCAGAAATGTATCAACATGTTGACTGTTCATAATTCAATTTTAAGACAACAAAGTTTCCACATTAGATAGCGACTCCCGAGCTTTTTTTTCTTCTTTCTTTTTTTTAGGTTTCATTTTTTTCCTACAGAATCTCATGAAGCTGTTGCAAGTGCAACTCTGCTGCTTAAGTTACAAGTCGTATGTGAAACCAACTTTACCAGTAAAGAATCAAGCTAGGAAATAAAAATTGACAAAAAAGCACAATCCTAAGAAGCAGTATTCAATGACCTAACAATGCATAAAAAGTCATAACGTAATACTGAATTGTGGCAATGATGGGAAATAGTTCATGGACAATTGTTTCTGTAGAATAGATTGACGGCCAACTATACCAGTTGCCGGTTAGAAATACATTAAGCCATTACAGTGGTAGGTGAGAAAGAATTGTAAAGGAAAAACAACACAAACAGTTCAATACAAAGGCTGAATTAATTTACAGGTGAGGGACAAACCGATCGTCTGATACGCATTCGGAAAAATAACTAAAGAGAAGAGAAAAAAAATCTCGGATGCCACGAACATTCTCACCGAAACAAAACATAATACTAAGAAAAAAGGTGCCAGAAGGCATGAACACTAGTTTTTTTTTTAATAAATGGAACACTAGTTTTTTTAAAATAACGCTAGTTATAAAGGGAAAGGCAACTTTTTTAATCAGTGCAGCATGATAATTGGCTCAATTCAGTCGAGGACATTCTATACGTTTGTAGAATATAATATAAAGCAAAAGATTCGGGCATTATTTAGCTTTGCTTTCCAGCATTTTCTCAGAAACCAAACAGAGCCGAGCAACTCACCAATCCAACACATTGCCGAAGAATAACGTCCCGCTTCCCTCAGAAGGATACAGAAAGTCATACTGCGAACCCAGCTTCATCCTCTGCCTCGTCAAATCGCTGCCCAGAAGCAACCTGAAATACTCGGAGCTATTCCTCATGGGCCACGATTCAAGTGAAAAATTCTTACTTCTAGAAACCCAGACAGCCTTGGCCTCGTCGGAATATACGTGTATGAGCTTCGAAGAAAATGTGAGCGCAGCCGTACCCTCCAGCAAACCTTTCGCCAGTAACAAACACAATACAAAGCCAATAGCCATAGGAATGAGCCTAACAGAGGAAATAGCTCCAATTCCAGGAATGTCAGCTAAAAATCGTAACTCCGCTAAAACAAGTGGATCTGAAAAGCAAATTTGGATGAAACAGAGGTGTGCGAAGGAGGGTTTTGAGTGAAATGGGAAGTGAAATTTGAGGATGGAGCGGTCGACTTTCAAGAGGAGTGTGAAGCCTTCCTCTTGTGACAGAAAAAAAGCAAGGTGGCAACTGGCAAACTAAAAAAGGACCGAATAGAGGGGTTGGGGGTGCGCAATGCGCTTATTCGAGCTTTCCAATAATGTTTGCCGTGGACGTGGCGAAGAGAGAGTGGGGAAAGGCGTGTGTGTATAGAGAAGTGAATCGGAATATAATTTAGAAAAACGAAGAGGAAGGGTGGTCCAAAAAGTGAAAGAAAAATCCAAAATTTGAAAAGGTCGTGGCGATGGGTTTAGGCAGTAGCAGAGTGGCAGCGTTCGGGGCATTGTAAGATTGGATTATGGGCCATAACATAATGAAGCGGTTAAGGTTGAAGAGGCGGCAACCAAAGAGAGAGACTCAGAGAGAAAGAGTGGGACTGTGAGAGGCGTCACCGGAAAACACGTAATTGACAATACCACGTGTCTTTCCTAGAAAATGACGTGCTGTAGTTGGTGGGATTCTTCATTTTTTGAAAAGAGGAAAAAGTGGTGCTTCACACTTTTTGAATTTCGATTCCGAATGCAAAAGCAACTCAACAGAAAAATGGGACAACTCGTAAAAGTTTTTTTTTTCCAAACCATCGCTTTCCTATTTCCTACCATTGCAATTTGCAAGCAACACGCATATTTATAAAACCTATTATTGCCTCGCAAGCATATTTTGGAAGGTTGAGTTGCTTCAAAATATTAAAAAGTATATATCGCAAACTTAAATAATTTATTTTTTTACTCATAAATAGGATATTTTAAAAATAAAATAATTAATATTTCAAAATTTTATGAAAATTAATTAATATTTAGGATCATAAAATTTTTTTTAAATATAACTAATAAAAATGATTGAAAGGAAAATAAATTTAATGTTCTTCTGGAATATGTCCTAATAGGAGGAGAAAGCGTACATCTTATAAAACTACTAACAACCAATTGTGGAGTGTGGGTGTGTGTGTGTGTATATATATATATTACACTACTGAGATCACTTAAAAAAATTACGCTAATGAGACTGGTTCGATTAAATTTAATGATTTATTTTAAATTATGATAGTTATCTTTGCTTTATTTAAAGTGAGTTAATTTTCATTTTCTTACTTAATATTTACTCCTTCTGATCTCTATTATAAGGTATCTTGTATCAATTACATATATATTAAGAAAATAATTTTTTCACTTTAAATCAATGCAAAAAGTAATAATATTTTTTATTTTATCCTTATTAAATATTATATTCTATTATCATTGTATAGCTATAAATGAGAGGCATGAAATAATTAAAGATAAGAATAAAATGAAAAAAAAATTCAATATTTTATATTTTGGATAAAAAATTTCACATACAAAATGTCCTACAATATAAGTTAGAGGGAGTAGTTTTCAACTTAATTTTTAATATATTGAAAATAAAATTGCAATCCATTTAAAATTTGACCAACTTAACTAAAGCTAATTAGGGAAACAAACAATTGAGGGTTATTCCAAGGGGGGTCATCAAGGGGCCTCGGCCTGCCCAGTTCACCCACACTTTTTTTTTATTGGTAAGACCCACACATTTATACAATGAACCAAAAATTAGATCAGACCGGCTCCATCGATTCAATCAGTCAGATCAAGAACTAGTGACAGGTTCAATATGGTTATAGATCATGACCGGCTATACTTAAAATCAATTAAAGTCGGTAAAAACCAATTGAATCAATCATGAACCGGTATAAAACTGGTTAAACCGATTAACTCTTTTTTTTTTTTATTCTTTAAAAACTTTTTTATTTTTAAAAATAAAATAACATTATTTTTAATATTAAGTAGTATTATTTTTGTATAAATTTTTTTTTCTATATTATAATATTGTATAAGTATTATTATTATGCATAATTATTAATAATTATAAACTTACTTAACAAATAATATGAAAATAGAATATTAATTAATTATTTTAAATTTAAAATATAATTATAAATAAATATTAACTTATTTAAATTTTAATATTACGTTGTGAAACTTATTAACAATATTTTTATTTTTTATATAATATATAAAATAAAAAATATTAAATTTATTACTACATGTTTAATTTTAGTTAAATTACGATTGAATCATTGAACTTTTAACCAGTATTTTAACCGGTTCAATATCCGATCTGATTTTTTAAACCTTGCGTTGTTCTTCTTCTTAGCAATTTCAATATTTTATATGAAAAGATTAAAAACATTTTCAAGGTTTGTATTAAGGGCAAAAAAAAAATCTCAAGGCAAAATGATTAGTAGTATCACCCAGAAAAAAAACAAAAGAAGTCAATGAGCACAAAAATTTAGTGTTTGTCGTATACACTTGAATAGTTTTATCATCTATACATTAATTTCTTATATAATTATACAAATTGCAAATATAATTAAAATTGAAAATTCATATATTTTACTTTGATAAATTGATCTGCTGTGACTACCAATATCACTATTTTGATCATCAAGTTACGTCTATGTATATTTTAATAGTTATTTATTTACGTCGGGTTTATGATATGACTTATGAGCTTATTTTGTTTTTAAAAATCTGTTTAATTTTTTTCCCACACAATTTTCTTTTAATTTGATATCATGATAATATGGGGTTTGGCTCAAAATGAATGTGGGTGTGAGCACAATTAAATAGTTTGGGTTATTTTCATATGCAGCAAGAAATGAAGAACGTTATAGACAGGCAATTTATGGCACTTCTTAACTTAGGAATTGATAGTCTAAGATATACATATCAAAGAGTTAAAGAATTAATAAATGCACTAATGCATGTCAAATAACAACGGCTTTTTTTTTTCAAACACTGATGAATCGGTTTTCAAAAATTATATTAAATTTTGAGTAATTAAAAATCAACAAAGTCAAATCACGTGGATGTATAACTGCGTAAAAATGATGCGCCTCAAAAGTTACATGTAAATTTTGGTCATTGTACAATTGCTCGAAGAATAGATTCATGCATAAGTGAAAGAAAGCGGCACAATAGGTTATCAGTATGAAGACATGAAATATATTTTGAGTCGGTAATGTTACTGATAATCTATTTATTTAGTTAAATAGCTATATCACACATCCAGAAATCCCATTAGATTTTCATTTCTTTTATTCAAGATTTTCATATTTTGTTACCATATTCTATTGGTGGTAGGAGAACCCACCCTGTATTAAGGGTAAAGCCCCGTTGTCTAGTATGAAAAAGAATAAGCTTTTTCTTACTCTATTACTGTGTATAGGTTCACATGTATGCAAGTGTGTTTATATCTTTAGAGATCACAATCATATCTCTCGTTGAAAAGATAGGAAAGAGATAAAAACAAAAGTATCCTAACATACATGCAAATGTCATGTATCTATCATGCAACTATGAGATCCGTGTAGGTCATGTGTTAACCAAATCCATACTCACAATCCTCTAAGCATTGGCCACAACGAGACAAAGCCCAATACACATTCCTTCACTCCCCCTCAAGTTGGTGCGTGAAGATTCAAAACACCCAACTTGAAGATGAATTCATGAAGTCGATCCTTGCCTAATGCCTTTGTAAACATGTTTGCCAATTGTTTCACTGTCCATATCTTTTGAGGCATGATTTCTTTGGACTACACCCATTCCCTCACCAAATAACAATCCATCTTTACATATTTGGTACGTTCATGGAAGACATGATTCATTGTTATGGGAAGGGCAACTTGGTTATCACAATATAAGGGTGTTGGACGATCAAATATGACTCCCAACTCTGCAAGGAGCCATCTCAACCATATGACCTCACTTACAGTGTTTGCCATAGCATGGTATTCTGCCTCAGCTGAGGACTTAGCCACTACTGCCTGTCGTTTCGTGCGCCAAGATATAGGTGAGCCACCAAGACTCATAAAATATCCAGTGCATGATCTTCTTGTCAATGGACAACCTCCCCAGTCAACATCACTATAGGCTGTAAGCTCAAAATTCCCTGTGCTTTGAAGAAAGATACCTTGGCCAAGAGTAGCCTTGAGATAGCCAAGATATGTTCAACAGTATCCATGTGAGCTTTTCTAGGTGATGCATTATATTGAATGAGTGTATTAACTGCATATGTAATGTCGGGCTGCGTGACAGTGAGGTAGAGAAATCTCCCAATTAGTCTTTGATAATGTACCTCATCAACATGTGGGTCATTCTTTGTTTTTGAAGCTTACAATTCTGCTCAATTAGGAAGAAACTAGGATGACAACCTTCCATTCCAGTCTCTTTGAGAATATCGAACGCATACTTACGTTGATTTAGAATGAAACTAGCCAGTGAACATGCCACTTCGATGCCCAAAAAATATTTCAATGGCCCTAAGTCTTTCATGCTGAAGCATTGATTCAAATAAGCTTTTACTTCTTGCACGTGTCTCTCATTATTACTAGTTAGAAGCACATCGTCAACATATATCAAGGCAATAGTGAATATCTCCCTCTTTTGATATATGAAAAGTAAATGATCAGCCCTGGATTGCCTGAAACCACTTAACAATAAAGCTTCTGTGAGCTTGTGGTACCAATTTTGAAAGGCTTGACGAAGCCCATATAGTGACTTTCGTAAATGACAAACTCTTGTGTCACCTTCCTTTCCAAAACCTTGCGGCATTTTCATATAAACTTCTTGTAGGTCTCCATGAAGAAAGGCATTATTTACATCCAACTAATGTACTTTCCATTGTTGTTTAGCTGCTACTACAAGTAGACTTCTAACAGTGACCATCTTCACAACAGGCGCAAATGTCTTATGAAAGTCTACTCCTTCCTTTTGGGTGTAACCTTTTGCTACGAGGTGTGCCTTGTACCTTTCTACATCACCATTGGGTATGTATTTGACTTTGTAAACCCACTTCGAATCTATTACGCACTTGCCAAGTGGAAATATTTCTAATGTTCAGGTTTCATTTCTTTCCAATGCCTCAATTTCTTAATGCATGGCCTCTCTCCAGCGCTCATGTTGATTTGCTTCAAAAAAATTCTTTGGCTCATTGTGGGAGTCAATGGCCAATAGAAAAGCTTTATGTGAAGTAGAGAATTTATCATGAGACAAAATTTGAGATTGGGTACATAGTAGAATTACCTTGGCTTTCAAGGGTGGCCTCACATGAATGGTCTATTGTGCTTGGTAGATCCATGTCATATTCTTCAAACCTCTTGGATAATTGCTTACTTCTTTAGCTTCTTTGAACTGGCACTAAAATACCATCTTCTCCTTAGGCTTCAATATAAGAATCTGTTACTTCATTAGGGGGGCCTTTCTTTATTTAAATTAACATTTTCTTGCACATGAGCCATGTCCACATCATCTGCTTTGCCAGTAATACTAGTAACAAATTCCTCCACGTCATCTAGTGTTGGAAGATCCGAATGCACATGCTATGGCACAATCTTGTCACCATTATTTTTCATGTTGTCGTCCTTATATGGGAACACATGCTCAATGAAGACCATATTCCTAGATACTTGAATGTCCCCAGCCTTCATATCATTGAGTTTGTACCCTTTCTGGCTATTAGGATAGCCAATAAAGATGCAAGCTCTTCCCTTTTCATCAAACTTACCCTCTCTTCTAGAATTGTGCATGTACGCCAAACAACCGAAGGTTCTCAAGTGCCCATATTCTGGTCTTTTCCCAGTCAATACTTCATACGGCATTTTGTGTTCAATTGCCCGTGAAGGCAATCTATTAATGAGATAAACTGTTGTTAGAATGAACTTGTCCCATAATTGTAAAGGTAAGTTAGCTTGAAAACGTAAAGCTCTGGCCACTTCTAGAATGTATCTATGTCTTCTTTCTACAACTCCATTTTGTTGTGGAGTATAAGGACAAGTCGTCTATAGTATCATTCCCTTTTCTGCATAATAAGATTGCATTTGATTTGACTGAAATTCAACTCCATTGTTAGTCCGTATTGTACAAGCTCTCACACCATATTGTGTCTCGACCATGCTCAAGAACATTGGCAAAAAAATTTTCATATCTAATTTTTGTTTCATCAAGTACACCCATACACCCCTATTAAATCCATCAACAATTGTGAGGAAGTAATGAGCCCCTATCATTGAAGCCACTTTATAACCACCCCATATATCATAGTGGATTAACTCAAAACAAGATGAAGTTTTTATTGTACTCTCCGGAAATACAAGCTTAGTTTGTTTAGCCCTGACACATGATTCATAACGGTCTAGCCTTTTATTCTTAACAACTCCTAATGATGAAAGCATCTTCTTTATTTTATCTTCTGAAGGGTGTCCAAGTCTCGAATGCTAGAGATTGAGATCTGTAGTTACTTGTACGTACAAGGCTATGCTCCTTTGATCCACTAGCCTAAGCACATATAGCCCTTCATGTTCCTTAGCCACTCCAATCAGGTTCTTCGATTTACAGCCCTGTATAACACATACTTTCGCTAAGAAAATGACTTCATAATCAAATACTTTCACCAGTTTGCTTACAGATATAAGATTGCATTTAAAACCAAGCATGTAAAGTACACGGTCAAGTTGACCTCCAATGGATAACATAGTACTTCCTATGCTTTCCACGAGAATGCATTGCCCATCGAGTATCTTTACTAGGAGTTGATTAGTGGCTTCCCTCTTATTTTCAAGTAACATCCTGTCACATGTTATGTGTTCATTCACACCTGAATCAAGTACCCAGTATATACTTAAAGTAATTTTACCTGCCATATTTGCTATAGGTTGAGAGTCAGGCTTATTTGGTTCTACCTCTTGACTTAGGCACCGCACTATACGTTCATACTGTTCCTGCGAAAGACCGATGACTGGTCTCTCTTCGGCAGTCACCTGTGCTGCATAAGGGCCTCCTTTTATGTCATCCATTGAGGATTTTTCTCTTTCTTTTCACGTCCTCCCTTGCACCGTTTAGGTGGGTAACCTATAATCTCGTAACATCGCTCCTCGGTATGCCCGAGTTTCTAACAATGTCTGCATCTAGGTTTATCTTACCTTCCTTCTCTATGATCTACATTATGTCATCCTCGTGTTGTTTGAACTTGAAAAGTCGTGGCATCCATTATTGGTTTTTTAAAAGCTGACACTTGACGTTGCTGCTCATCCTCAGCCACCAAGTGGTATACACTACCAAGTTTGGTGCTTAAAATTTGAGTCTTGACTGTGTTGAATGACTCATTGAGACCTATAAGAAATTCATATAATTGCTCACGCTCTTTCATATCCACAAGTTGTTTTTCTATGCCACACGTGCACTTGCCGCACTCGCATCACGGCCATGGTGTAATAGTTTGCACTTCATCCCACAAGCCTTTGAGCTTGGTGTAGTATGTAGGAATAGATAGCCTCTCCTATCTAAGCAAGGCAATAGCTCGACGCAATTCATAACGTCTGGGTGCATTGCCTTTTCCAAATCTCTCTTCAAGATCCACCCAAATCTTTCCTGCAATCTTCACATATCTGACACTTGTCCGCACATCCTTGCCCATAACGCTTTTCAACCTTCCCTTTACCATAGCGTTGCATCGCATCCAATGGCTTAGGTTTGGTGAATTGACAGCTGGCATCTGGATGCTCCCATCCACTAAACCAATTTTGTTTTTCGCGTATAGAGCATTACTCATGTCATTGACCCATTCCATATAGTTTCCTTCGTTGAGCAATTCGCTGGCAAATATTTGGTGAGGGTTGTCAGAAGGGTGTAAGCAGTATAGAGAAAGTGTATCAACACTGTTTGACTGGTTGGAAGTCTCACTTGACGTTTTCGTCATTGCACTCAAGATTATTCTCACCGCACTAAAAGGTTTTAGAAAATCAGGACTTTTGGCTCTGATGCCATGAAAAAGAATAAGCTTTTTCTTGCTCTATTACTGTGTACAAGTTCGCATATATAAAAGTGTGTTCGTATCTTTAGAGATCACAATCATATCTCTCGTCGAAAAGATAGGACAGAGATAAAAACAAAAGTGTCCTAACATACATGCAAATATCACGTATCTATCATACAACTATCAAATCCCTGTAGGTCACGTGTTAACCAAATCCATACTCACAATCCTCTAAGCATTGGCCCACTACGTGACGAAGCCCAATACACATTCCTTCATAGTATGTTAGACTGTAGGCGAAAAGATAAGAAAATATTACTTTCTCCTGCCCTAAATACATATGAGATTTTATTTTAATTCTAAATATAAGTTTTTTTTTTAGAATATAATATATTTTTTTTAATTCTTAATATAAGATGCTTTAATTAAATTATATGAATTAAGAATATGAATTAAAATTAATTAATTATTTTAATGTTTCAAAAAATTATATTTTTTTTAAAATTACCTTTATTTAATCTCTTTATCTCTCTTTGATGAATTAAATAAGGGTATTATTTGAAATATATAATAATTATTATCTTATATTTTGAAAATGATCTTATATTTAGGACAAATATAAAATACCCAATATTTAAGATTGGAAGGAGTATTATTTATTTTATATTACCAAAAATGCCTTTATCTAATTCATTACTGAAAAAAAAAGAAATTTAATAAGGATAGTTTTAAAAAAATATTTTGATTTTTAAAAAATTTGAGATAATTAATTTTTTTAACTTTCATCCTTAATTCACATGATTCGATTAAGAAAGTCTTAATTAAAGATTGGGTAAAATATTATATAAAAATCAAGATATATGATATTCGTTATACTTTAATTATCATTGCCTAGTATAAATATATTCTTTCATTTTTCATATTCTGAGTAAAATGTAGTGACCTTCCTTCTATTTTACTATAATTATATAGACATCTCCTCTATTTTGAAAACCTACACTTTAATCCAATTTTTTAACACTATTAGAAATATTCGTAAAAGAGTCTAAAATATTATTTATTAATTTAAAATCATATTAACATAAATTATATTTACTAATTCTTCCTTCACTCATTAAATCATATTAATTAAAAGTCATTATTCTTTTCTATAAATTGATTTTGATTAATTTTTTTGAGATATAAAATTAATAAATTTTATAATATCATCAAAATTATATTATTTTCTAATTTGATCAAAAGTTTTAAAAATACACGTGTTTTGAAATATTTTCTGTTTTTAAAGTTACAAAATAAAAAATTTTGAATAAATTAATTTAAAATATTTAAAATTATAAAATTAATTATTAATTATTTTATAATATGATAAAAAATTTGAAAATATATGTGTTAAAATTTTTTTGGCAGATAAGTGTTTAAATACAATTTTATAATATGATAATAATTTTTTAGCCAATATTTGTATTTAAAAAATTATCAATTGAATAAGTTTAAATAAATGTAATTAAAAATTTTAAAATTATAAAATTAATCAACTTTACAATATAATAAAAAAGTCTAAAAATATGTGTATTAAAAATATTTTTGGCTCAAATAAATATTTAAATGATTTTTAAATATCATTTATATTAAATAGGGGTATTTAAATCTAACAAAAAAATTAATAATATAACTTAATTATCAATTAAAGGTTAAATGAATGAAAATAAAATATTTAAAGTAGAGAAAGATTTATGTCACATAAATTTTTTATTAAAGGAGAGTTTATATAGGTTTTTAAAATAAAGGAGATGTCTTTGTAACTAAAATAAATTAAAAAAGATTTTATCATAAACGTGTTTTTTCGTTTTTGTTTTATCCTCATATAATACATCGATCCTTTGAGGCCCGTAAATTCCTACTCTATTAAAACGAAGCGTTGCGTCGTAAGAATAAGATCGATGTAGCGAAACACGTACATTTGCTGGGGGGCTTTGATCATCATCAAATTCAACTGCTACCACCCCGCCTGTGCCTAGTTCACTGCGAATTGTCATTACACAACCGATAGGCAGCCCTAACTAGTGGTTCCTTATTTGACACAAATTCATCTCATCCACTACAATTCCTTCCCAGATTTCATGCATGTTTGTCAAATTAGCACCTTATCCAAATTTAATTTCTCTAATAAATTAATTTAATTACTGCCAGCCAGCTAGTTAACAGCATTCATACGCATAATCTTCCTTAATTTCTAGCAGGATGATTGCAAGCGGATAACTATTGTTCTCGTTTCCCGGTTAGACAAATCATTATCATTCATTTAAGCCTCAAATATTCAAACCAGATTTTCATTCCACCCATTAGAAAAGGATGATCTCCAAGTTTATCTCAAAATCATGATCCATTCAGAATCAAAAAGCAGACTATAGCGGTCCGAGTATTGTTCATTTCTGCGCTATATACCACAAACCATCGAGAAGATCGATGTTGGGGTGCCCCACGATGGACGATCTGATCGGAACAGAGAGTGGCTATTCCACGAGGTCTAATGCTGATGAGGTGGATGAAGCTAAGCCTCTGAACAACCCCACTACTACTACTAGGGTGCGATCCAGGAATAGAGCAGCGAGGAGGCAGTACCCGCCGCCCATGGGTCGAAATCCATGGGTTTTGAGAAGAGAGTATTGTGAGGGAAGGCTTATAGTAAGAGCAGAGCGTCATCAACTTCTGGTAGCTCACAGAGAATATGGTAGACTCGTAATGGTGCTCGTCGTAGCTCGGGAAGAGCTGAAAGAGGATGATGTTGAAGTTGACGACGATGGGGAAGAAGGAACAGAGGTGCCTTGTGATGAGCTGGACGACGAGAGTTGGCCATGTCAATGTGGCGTCCCCTGTGATGGTTGCATTGCAATGGAATTGGAGGTGCCAATGGGCTCTTGGGCCGCCCAAGATTCACCTCATTTACGGCCCATACCTACAGTTATGTAATTTGTAATTTACCATTTATTGGAATAGAAAATAGAAATATTGAAAAACTATGATATGATTACTAGGAAAAGAAAATGCGACTAACTATAGATCTAAACTTTTAACTATGATGTCTGGTCAAAAAACAAAAACTTTTAACTATGATGTAATTCTCAATCATCTCATAATTTTTTTTTCGGGGAGTGCCTGCCGGGCGGCGCGGGGTTAGCTCTTGATGGGGAAGGCAAAAATTTTTCTTCACTGTCCTGTGTGAAAAAGAAGAATAACATCATTTATTTAAAATATAAAACTTTTATATGATTTTAATCCAGGAATAAAAAATCGGACCAAGCCGACTGGTTCAATCGGAAACCAACGTAAGGTTTAGTTTAACTATAGATGAAGATTGAACAATTTCAGAATCGGTACAAAATCAATCGAACAAATCAAGAATTAATACAAAATTAATTTGAACCAGTCTATTTTTTTTTATGTTTAAAATAAGATAATATTATTTTTTATTAATAAAATAATATTATTTTTAGTATTAGGTAACATGATTTTTTTGTATAATTTTTTTTCTATATTATAATATTGTATAAGTATTATTATGATACATAATTATTAAAAATAATAAATTTACTTAACAAATAATATGAAAATAGAATATTAATTGACTATTTTAAATTTAAAATATAATTATAGATTAATATTAACTTATTTAAATTTTAATATTAAATTTTAAAACTTATTAATAATATTTTTAATGTTCTATATGATATATAAAATTAAAAAATTATTAAATTTATTTTTTAGATTAAATGTTAGTTTTATGATAATAAATAAATATATTTTATTTTTTATCTACATTATTTAAAATATATCAATTTATTTACAGTCAATATCTCAGTCAGTTGGTCCAATTTTTAATATCTTGATTTTAATATTTATAGTTTAGTTTCATATTGTATTTATTATTTATTAATCTTCTAAAAAAATTGCCTTTGCCAACGTAAGGTCCTTGCTTCTCAATTTGATTGGGAATGAAATAGACAATGACAAATGCGATGTAACAACATGACTACAGTGGCAACCATTTTTTTTGGGAAGCCCCTTTTCTTGAGCATGGCTATCATGGATTAAAAATAGACGTTTTAGTTTTACCAATGAAAATGGAGAGGATGACCTGCATTGGTAGACAGTTCAGTGTGTTTGTTACTTTTTACCCATGTGGCACAATTTATTTTTTTATATATATTTAACTATTCAATATATATGGCATGAAATCAAATTTAAGTATTGTTAAACTTAAATAGAGTTTCTCTTTTAATATGATTTGAACTATAACACTATCAAGAATATAATTATAATTATTTTAATTATGGTTGTATTTAAATTTATGACAAACTTTATAATTTTAATTTGGCTAATTCTAAAAATTTAATTTGAATTTAAAACTCTACTTGTATGGCGTTTACCAATTTGAATTCAAAATTAAACTAGAGATATAATAAATCATTCAAAGGCTGATTAATCTCAAATAGCGTCGTTTTGATATTAAAACTCGTGCATCAACCTCCCTAACAGCCATTTTGTCTAAAAACAAAAAAACAAAAATAGATGACCAAATTATGGAAGGGCCAGTGCACTTCTAAAATTTGTCAAATTAAAGTTTTATTGGGTTTCCTGCTATTGTCTGTTTTGGTTGTTTTAGTAGATGGTTGGATGGTGGAAATACATGTATTTTTGGAATGATGAGAAAGAAAAAAAATGCGCTTTTTAAAATACTATTTAACATGAAAATATGCAATAATTGACTTACAAAATTTTTAGCAAAATGAATTTTGAATAATATGGCTTATTTTTTCAAATTTGATAGGGATAGTACATCTAATTTTTTTAAAAATGTCTCAAAACATTTGGAAGTTAAATTTCTAAATTATGGTTTGCCTTTGTAAGAAAAATTAAAGGTAGAATGAGAGATTAACAAGATATGTAGTTATACAGGAAACTAGGAAAGTATAATATATGAAATATTTATATATGAAGAGAAGTTGGGATAATACTTATAGAAAAGAAAATGAAAAAAATTATTTGGGGTGATTCAAATATATATATATATATGTAAAGAAAATCATTAATATAGTCAATAAGAATAGTTAATCAGATGGCCTTTAATATTATAAAAAGATATAGGAATAGATTAAAAAGGGGCACTTAAAGTTATAAAAAAGGTTTTCTTGATAAATATTATATCAGAAAAGATAATTATTAATAGAGTTTAATGCTACCACAAGAATACGCTTCAAAAGATTATGTTCAAAGATTAATTAGTAATATAGTAGCCAATAAAAATAATATTGCCATTGAAAAAACAGGCCTGCAGTTGGACTCTGGATAAAAAGTTTCAAGCATATGAAAAACAACATCCTTACCCAACCAATAGTCTAAATTCAGAAATAAGGCCGACTCTTGCAGAAGCAGCCCATATTTAGGCCCACAACCCACTTGTTGGAAGAATAGCCACCAGGGAGCGGCCAAAAAAGGACAAACCGCCGCACACCAAATCAGTCTTCTCCGTCGTTTCAGGCTTGTGCTATGGATACCCGTTCAACCCTCCGGTGGTTCAATTCAACCAGGCAGCTGCTCTCAACTTACACGAAGATGAATATGACGAGGTTGGTAAGTTGGATGGTCTTATTCTCAAGTAAATAACATTACTGAGTTTCCAAGTTTGAAAATGTAATTCGAGCTATCTTTGGTTACCAAGAGATTCTAGCTACCAAATTATGATAAGAATTTTTATCACATGTTCAGTATATTTTTATGTGTGGAAGTTAGAACTAAAATGCATATAACACTTTAACTGGAAAGATGCAAATATTAGTATTCATGTTGGATGTAATGTATGGGTTAATGGATTTTCTTGATAAACAAAAGGTTAATTGATTTTATGATTTGAACCATTTGAAATTCTTCATATAGCAATGTGCCATTTTAGATGGGAAGATGGGAGTTGAGGCCCGTGATTGGAAGGGAAGTAGGCTAGTAGCTGCATAGATTTCCAGCCTTTACTAAAATGTCAAATAATAGCCTCTTGCACTCCATGATTATGCTTGGTGGAGACTTGGGAAGAAATCATTCAACTTAAAACGAAAATTTGTTAAGATTTTAGGCGTACTGGGTCCACCTATAGATATGCCTGTGCATGCGTCTTGAGATCTGGAGTGGAAGCCATGCATAAAGGGTTAAAGAAAGTCAGCCATTTAGATTTTGTCCCAACTCTTAAAATTTGTGAAAGACTCCATTCAAGAGTGTGGAACCGAGACAGTGGTATAAGACAGAGGTATCATTGAATCTATGCTGTTATTGATTTTTAATTTTTTGTTCTCCTTCACGTAATCTTAGGCTTTATATATTTTGACGGATTTTATTCTCTGAAAAGGGAATCTCATTTCCCCCCAAAATAGCTTGGCTTTTGTTTTGACTTTAGATGTGTTTTAGCCTCTTTGTACTTAGTGTTATCTTCCTCTATAAAAAGAATTATAGATATTTAACTTTTATGTGTGTGTGCTTATTGTTCATAGTTTTTGAAATAGACAAGCGGTTTCATTTGCTAAATTTGCTTCTACTCATGCAGGTGATCTCCGGTACAGTGTAGCGGGCTGATGGTTCATAATTTTCTAAAATCAATTAGTTTTCTCTATCAATCTAAAAAAGTCTTTGGTTTGCCTATTGCGTTTAGTGATTCAATCTGTGATTCAAAATTTCATTCAATGAAAAACGTAAATACGAAAATCACTTCAAGTTTGTGTAACCTTGCCTCCAATGCAGAAGCTGGCAACATAGACTCTGTATCAGGAAGTAAAAATACACACACTTCATCCATGAGCGTACAATCCACCCCTGAAATTGAAAAGAAGTATGTGCATCATGTTTATGATGCTATTGCTCCCCATTTCAGTTCAACCCGGTTTGCCAAGTGGCCAAAGGTTGCCTCATTTTTGTCATCTTTGCCATCAGGGTCTCTGATCCTTGATGCAGGTTGTGGCAACGGGAAATACTTAGGTTTAAATCCTGATTGCTTTTTTACAGGATGCGATATAAGTCCTCCATTGATTAAAATATGTGCAGATAGAGGGCATGAAGTTCTGGTTGCAGATGCTGTCAATCTTCCTTACAGAACTGATTTTGGTGATGCAGCAATTTCTATAGCTGTGTTACATCATTTAAGTACTGATAATAGACGAAGAAGAGCAATAGAAGAATTAGTACGCGTTGTTAAAAGGGGTGGCCTTGTTCTGATAACAGTTTGGGCTGTAGAACAAGAGGATAGATCATTGATTAGCAAATGGACTCCACTTGCTGAGAAATATGTTGAAGAGTGGATAGGACCAGGAAGTCCTCGTGCTCGGGCCCCATCATCCATAACGTTAGAAAGTATCCCGGAAAATGAGTTGACTAGCTCAGGTGAGAAAATGAATGTTTCCAAGGAGTATTCAACCAAGGATATCCAGGAAACTGCAGATCTAACTGAACAAAGCCAAAATGTAGTGGAGGTGAAGGATGAAGAGAATATAAAGAACCAGCAGGAATATTTTGTTCCATGGCATTTACCTTATCATCGGGCTGAAATCAGTGGTGCATCTGCTCATGCTCTTGCTAATGGTCTGGCAACAAAAGATGACAAAAAGGGTGCTGTAGTGTATAACAGATATTATCATGTTTTTAGCAAAGGGGAGCTTGAAAGGTAAATGAATGCAAAATAAATGTTTATTGTCTATTCATTGTTTTGTCAATCATTGCTTGTGAACTAGTCAGCTAAGTATTCAAGATTTAGATTCTTACTTCTCCAGAATCGTTTGTTCAGTATCTGGTCAGAAGGATTTCTTTCACTCTATCATTTTGTTTTCCATAATGTGGCTCGTTAAACTTAATTTTACACCAATTGAGCTTTATGTTTAGGGTGCCTCATCTCTTGTGAGCATTATGTTCATCTGAACCTGGAAATAGGGTTTGAATAAACAAATTGGAATGAGATCAAACCTTGGATTTAGCTAGACCCGCTCAAGGTTCAGACAATTGTTTGGTGTATTTAAGATGGAGTGAAATGCACAATCACTTGCTTGTTTTGTTAGCCTCTTCGTGTGTTTCAGTTCATGATAATTTCAAGAAAGGTCCTTTCTCTGATAAAAAATCAGTTTGGTCATTTGGGCTGATGCTTGCTCTTCTTCTACGCTTGTTGTTAAGGAGGGATTCATGATTCTGCTTTGTTGTATTTCTTTCTCTCAAGTATTTTTTTCTTTATCAAAATTTTAAAAAAAATGCAGAGACCGTGTTTCAGATGTCTCAACATACCTGCAGGATGCTTAAGTTCTGATTTTTTGCTTCTATTGCATTCCTTTTCGCAGGTTAGTATCTGGATTAGACAATGCTAAAGTTGTGGATCAGTTTTTTGACAAATCCAACTGGTGTATCATTCTTGAGAAGACATTATGATCAAGAAAGAAATCTAGCTGATATGTCAATAGCGGAATGATATTATGAGGCCATTGCTCATTTACAGATATCAAAGAGAAGCAAAAATTGAAGAATGTCGACATTTTGCTTATTCAGCTGCAATTTTGAAGCTTTCTGTTTTCCACATTTATGCAAGGTAATTGATAAGCAGTTGTTCAGCCGATAGCTCATCGAGGGCGAAGATTATTCAGCTTTGTGTGTATCGTATTTTGACGCCAAGGGCATGTACTTTCGTCAGGGGATTTGCTAATTTACGCATCATACCGATGTTGCCATTACTAGTTCACCCATATTGTGTAAAAGTGCTAAATTGGTTACATTGATTTGAATTATCGAACATGCACGGTTCCACAATCTAATCAGGGAATTTATAACCCCTGCTATTTATCTATTCCAACGAGGCCCGTACAGGATAATAGATTAAAGATGTCTTCAAAGGTGCACGAAGAAATTATATGAGATTTTTCAATGGGCTATCGGCGGGATGAGGTACCAAGCCATGGTGTAACTGCATTCGACTTTAAAATAAGTATAGGACGGGCTTGAGTGTTTGATGTCGGGCACCGCGTTTTGGAAGAAGTTTTCATGGTGGCCTGTATTTTTATTCCCCAAAATTATTGTTAAAGCTTTTTTTTTGGGGGGGCCAAGTGACTTATGAGACCAGACAGATATCTAACACAAATGGCAGTCCAAAATCCTGCCTTTTAATTTGTATACATACACTCACTCCTAAACGATACAGGGGTTGATATTGTTAAAGTTTATTTGAACTTTTTCAGCTATGTCATTTTTCTTTTTATTTTTTTAATGTTTAGGGGTTGCTCTTAAGAGACTTGTACTCTGCCTCTGGGTATTCTAGGGTTTTTCATGGGGATCTGGATTCTCTACTTTGCAATGTGAGGAGTAGAGCCTGCGTTGGAAGCAAAGCAATGTCATTTTGGCATCTTAATTTTTGGCAGTTGAATCTGCGAGATCCAAGCCGTCCATTTCGTTTAAATAAATAGAACTTCCAAATGTTGTGTCTCCATTTTCTGCATCGCACCTTTGGGAAACTATCTTTCGACTCCAAGCCCAAGCTCCAAGATCTGACTGAGGTCCTTTGCTGTCAAAGCACCAGGCCGTTCAGTCATTGGTAATCATAGCTCGCTTCTTCGTCGTCCCTTTCATGGGTAATCTAATCGCAGTGTGGGCATCATGGAAGTTTGTGGAAATCATGGATTCCAGGACACACAAGGCAACTCTCCTGGTGATTGCCCATTTTAGTGACTATCTTTCTTATTTTAACTTTTTGAAGAGGAACCAAATGGGATTAACGAAAAGGCCGATCTCCCTCGCGTTATTCTTTCTGCTTTTCTCCTCATTTTCTTGTCTAACGTCAATGAGCAGGAGCATACTTTGAAGAGGGTAAAGGTTTAACTAATTAGTGGGATGTTTTCACTCAAACACGGCCCCGGCTAGAGAAAATCACCAAAACAAAATGGCGGAAGAAGCTGTTGGAGGTTTAATCCAGATCCAGTATTCTCGTGGGCATGTGGATTTTGAAAAAAAAGAAAAAAGCATGAAATATTTCCCACTTAGATGATGAATTTTATTTGAGATGCGAATCTCATGTGATTCTACACAAATAATGTTTCTTATTCTTTGAAATTAATATTATTTTAAAAAATTATAGAAAATTTAAATCCGCAAACAAATGAAGCCCCTTTAGTAGCAGTAGCCCTGGGTGTGCTTGACAAAAATAAATTAGGTTATGAATTATAAATAAAAAGCACCTACAAATAAATGTAGAGATAGATGCGCTGAGTGGGCCCCAAGGGAACAACTTATCTTTTTATTTTTTTTTTACAAAAAAATTATCTGAGTTGGGTCCCAAAACTCATCAAATTGCTTCCTTACCAACTAAATCATCCTTTGTTAGCCTGGAGACACGTATCTTAAAATAACAACTTATATTAAACACATTGCGTGGTAGACTGGTAGTCATGTATATCCAAAACTGAAAAGTTCAGACCCAAAAAAAGAAAATGTCCTGTGTCTCTACTAGTTAATGTCGTGTGTCTTTCAAGTTTCAATTTTCAAAATGTATCATGTACGACACGGGCAGCATATGACATTGGTACTTCAGATACAAATTTAAGAGAAATGGATATGAATTTACAAGTCTTAGCCTAGATTCACAGCACATTAGTAGTTCAAACTCCAGTCATAAGAGTGATGTATCACCTTCAACTCGGAAGTGGCAAGCAGATCCAACAACACAGCTGCGTCAGCTGGGTCTAAGTAATTTGACACATGCTTCAGTACCTCTACATCGTTCTTGCCAAAATCTGTACTAAACCTGAGTATCAATAAGGAGAGATAATTATCATTCAGATGCCAAAAAACCAAAAATATCTGATCATTATATTTATTTGAGTGACCAGACTAGAAAACTAATGTCAATAGTAATGCATGACCGTTTGAACCACGCAGCTATACATGGAATTTGAAAGTTAGTCTCGTGGCAACAGAATTTGCTTGTGAACACGAGAAATACAAGTTGTTCTGTCTAAATCGTTCCAGGACCCCAACCAAAAAGCACGTTAACCGAATATTAAGCATCCACCATAGAAGAACTTACCACTTGAGGATCTTACTAGCATATGCAACCTTCGTATTCAAATCAATGACAAGTCCTCCACTTCTTAAGAAATTGCGGGCTGCATCCATTAATTCTTTGTCAATATCTCGAGGAGAATAGCATCTAAGTGCAGGCCCAGATCTGGTACCACATACTAAAGCAAAATGAACAAGAGGCTCAGGGTAAGGAAGAGCCACCTGACATGAACAAAAAGATTCAAATGAGCATCAAATAAGTTACAATGCCAATCAACACAGTGGAAGCATGTGGGCCAACAGATAATGAAACAAACAAGTAGAAAACACCAATTATACACTCATTAAGCCCATGGTTAATCCAAATGCTAAAAGCTAATAAAATCACTCAAAGCAATCAATCTACTTTACAATGAAGTTACCAAGAGAAAAGCTAATGCTTACGTTTAACGAAACATAAAACTAAGGGGAAAAAATACATGAAAGATTCGGAATTCCCGTTTTGCAGTCAGGCCTTTCATTGTCAAAGGGAATCTTAAAAGCTATCAAAGGCCAAGGTCATTAGGCAATATGAGAAGAAAATCCGATACACCCAACAGGGTGGATAAAAAAGCTTGACAATAAGACCATCTCTTTTAAGATTGAGTGTACTAAGAATATGAAGAACTTACCCTTAAACGTTGTTCACCCAAAAAAAAAAAAACTTACCCTTAAACGTTTATCTTTTGATCCAAATGGCTTCATAAGATTATATGGTGGCCGTTGGTTTCCCCTCAAAATGCCATTTTGAATAGCTGAAAGTGAGTACGTGGACCCACCAATCACATATTTGAAGTCTCCAAACAATTTCCTTCTTTCAAGTGCTCCAGCTGGATGACCCCATTCTAAAATTGCATGGATGGCCATCATATTGTAAAGATTAATGAAGAAAGCTAGTTTCTCTTCTCTAGACATATCCCATACTTCCACTCTTTGGAGCTCCTCTACTATTCTCAGATACCTTAAATAGTAGCAGTATTAATGACAATGAAAAAATATTCCAGAGATATTGGCATAACTAGATGTATTGCCAAGATAACGTACTTTTAAGTTCCAAGATAAGGGAAAAGATTTAAAGAGACCTTGCAAACTCCTCGCTTTCATGGAGACTAATGTAATTAACATGATGTCCATCTTCAGAAACATAGGCTTCAAATATTGCATAAGACAGAAACCGCAGCCTTGACGCAATTTCTACTATAGGCTTGGGCTTCACAGAGGTTATGCCCCTTGGAATATTGTGACATTGAGAAGCCACAATTGGATCATCATCCAAAAACCGATACAGGTGGTTACCATCCTCAAATAGATTCTCACTATAGTAAGATAACGTCATTGAAAATAGAGAAGGATTTTTAGTTATGTAATTAAACGTATTTAAAACAATGGAAACAACTAATAGAGTATACTTACTCAAGAACATGTTGAAAGAAGAATTTGCTAGCAAGATCTCGTGCAAACTCAACAGCCTATGCAACCGGAAAAGAATTAAAATGGATGGATAGCATTGACATAATGAAGCTAGAGATTGTATTAAGTCAGAAACTCACTGGATGATTTGTTTGACAATATGACTGAAAATATAGCAAGACCAAAACTTCAAAAACGGACAGATATAATAGGGGAAAAAACATTCTAATGCTATAGATGCCACGTGGGGAATCAATTAGATTGATTAAAATTTTATTTCATTTGGATTTCTAATTGGCACAATGTGGATATGCTAACCAAGTCGCAATTATTATGAACACATTAAACTTTCCAAAAGGGTCATTATGCCCGCTCCCTATAGGTTGTTAAATTTTATTCGACCATTACCATAGACTGAACATGCACATAAAATGCAAACGGCAAACAGAGATCAAGTGCCTCACTAAATTTTCAACACAAAACATTATAAATAGCACAGATTGTAAAATATAAATCGCCCATTTTATAAGATGTCGAAAACTTTGTGGACCATCTAGTCACAATGTGGTGGCTGGGAAAATAATATAGCAAAGTACGCAAACAAGGGATATGAGCTAAGTTCAAGATCTGGACTACTTTCCGAGGACCAATTAAATCTAGGAATTGACAAACTGTCCAATATAAGCTGCAAAATCAGTGCTGCAGAAATTAATGTCCAGGGCCATCGCTGCAACTTAAAAGAAAAAAAGGCCTAAATAAAAGACCTATAAATAAGAACAGAACCAACGTGTGCAGTATGATAATTTCACAAACAAAGCATACTTTATAACGAAAAAACCAAGAAAGTCAATATGATCAAATCATACATCATACGCCCTTCTGATAGGGAAACCCAAATACAGGAAAGCATGCAATTAAGTTGTCTTTTACTCATAAAAATAACCAGAGCCATGGAAAAGAGATAGAGAAAGAGAAAACCAATCCATTCATAAAACTATTATTTTATGATATGAAATAACTTTAGATAAAACAGCTACCTAATGCTTGGTGATGCGTTATAAGACTTTAATGGAAGCTACTCTCACACTGTCATGGCCCATGCACCATGCGGCAAGTTCTATCTCATGTATTAACATTCTTATGGACAATCAAATTCTATGTGATAAATAACTACGTCCAGAGATTCATGTACGGTTTGTGTATGGACATCAGACTATGATCCATGCTCAAGACACAGAACCTAGCTTACCTCCTGCCTTTCCAAGTATTGATCTTCTGATAAGAAGTCCACCGCTTCGGAGCCAAGAAAACAGTTAGTGAACCTCCGCATTTTGTAAAATCGGTCTTTCACAAAAATAGATTCTTTCATTTTGCGGACAATTAAAGCCATTTCATCGAGAGCTCCACTACTGGACTCATCATCCTCTCCAGGAAGAGGCGGTAACCGAGCTTCAATTGACGGTGCTTCAGTAATGAGAAATTCAATCTTCTCATCAAGCTTACCAGACTCATCCAGAGCCTTTAGCTCTTTCAAACCTCCAATAAGTATTTCATTGAAAAACACTTTGGGAACAGAAGTAGATCCAGAAATCTTGTCAAGCTCCTGCTTTCTACTGGGGTACACATCAACATTGATTTCAACATACCTAAGCCGTTTCATACACAAAAATAACCTAGCCTTTTTAGATTCCTGGCACCCTAGTCTCGTGTAGAGTATAATCCTTCCTTTCATGGCTATGGGATGTTGTGGACCTTCAGTTATTGGTTCCCTCCATTCATTTTTGTCTTCTGAATCAGCATCGAATGACATCCTGATATAATTTAGGGGGTTCCAAGCTACTTTTTTCTCAATATCTTCTTTAGAATCCAGCTTTGAGGATTCTGAAGCATTCTTAATTTCATCATCAGAATTGCTCATGGAACCTTCATCACTTTTTCCAGAAAGACGACGTAGCATAGTAGAGACTGCTACAGCACTTTTCTCCCTAACAAAATTTTTAAGTGCCACTGCCTTCTCAACTACACCATGAGTCTCTGGCTCAGCATCCAAAGAACAATTATATGTGCTTCTGCTAGCTTCCATCCCAGGAACCTCTGTTCCATCAAACACGGGCTCTAGATTATTGTCCTCACTTGGAATTTCGTCTGTCTTTGGATTCATTCCTGTGTATTCCACATTCCCGCTCTCGTCCATCTCTTTGCCCAAGTCATTTTGTCCAGAAATTTTATCTACAATCCCATCTTGATTGATAAACTCAGACCCTTGACTGCCATCAACATTATCATCGGAGGATTTTTGTTCAACATTATTGACAAATTCATCTTCAGTTTCAGAATTAATAACATTACTCTCATGCACATCTGCCATCTCATTTATCTTGTCAGATATATCATCTTGTCTATTGTCTAACTTGAGATCATCACTGCCAATATTTTGATTTTTTACCTCTTCTAGTGGTTTATCCTCTTCATTCCAGATAGTAGAAGCATCTCCTTCCAGCTTTTCAACAGCTTGAGAATTTGATTCAATTGTCTCCGCTAACTCTTTCTTTTCCATGTTGAAAAGCTTTTATGTTATTTCATGTACACGTACGTTGTACTGACCATATGATATACCGTAATTATTGATCCTGCATGAAATACGCATGAGATTTAGATTAATAAGACATGAAGATCGTTGCCTAACCAAACGCATAGTCTTAAAGTCTTCATTAATAAAAACCGAATCTGCCCAGTGACATCTATAGCAAGCTTTTATTTCACTGCTGCCAGATGATAATTTTTTCTTTTTTTTTTCCTGCTGCCAGATGATATTTAAAAAACAAAAAGAATTTCTTACTTTAAGCTGGAAACAGGAATTTGGAGTTAAAGAGCTGCTGGTAGTAAGTTTAATATGCGTTCAGCGTAGGTCACATTTATTATATGACACAAGTAAATCGCCTTCAAAAAATGGCATCATAATTAATCTTCTAGATTTCCTAGTCCATCTGGTTTTTAAAATAGCTAGAGAAAGTGCCAGGAATTGTAAATGAAAAACCCTTCACTGATTATTCCTTCCAAGCGTGGAGTTCGAGTAATGGAGGTAAGGCCCAAAACCACTTGCCATTTTCTGAAAAACGGATGTCTTATCTCTCATTAATAGTCATGATAAGTTCTTATGGTCATTACTGTATCCGGGAGTCAAGAAATGGGTCTTCACTTAAGAAATCGGAACCCAACTTCCAAGTATTTGTGTTCAGGGGTGGAGGAGCTTCAAGAAGGCTACCTCGGCAGCAAGTGTTTCCAAAAGACGATGCAAGAAATCAGATTACCGAACGAAACAGTAAAGGGGAAAAAATTATCAAAGTAGCGTACTCTGAATGAACTATAATACAGACTGACAAGATTTTCTTGGCCAATTTAATCGGGCTACTTGTCAATCAAACAGATTAGAAATGCCAAATTCTAACTTCTGATATTTAGTGAGTAAATGAAGTAGAATGCCAACCAAAATAATCTCTCAGAAACCCCCGTGGAGCGAAATCAGAAACATCAACTGTATTCAAACAAATTAAATATTGGCAAAATTTGGCAGAACAAGCAGAGAAATCTGACGGAAATAAACAAAAACTCTGAAAATGAGATCGGAAAACTTACAGATCTGACTGGAGGTGCTGAATTGAACAGAAAAACTACGAAGAAAACTTAATCAGGAGAATGGATTTATTGAGAGAGGTTTGAGTAGAAATCAGAAACGTTGAAGGTTGAATTCAAAGTTGAAACCGTAGTGATGTCATTGGGGACCTGTGACTAGTTTTCAGACGACTGGGCGGGAAGTCCGTGGGCTAGAGATTAAAGATAGATTTTTTAGAAAATTATTCGGAGGATTTGGTTGTAATTTGGAAGAAATGGGTTTGACTTTGCGAAAATAAAATACGGAGAAAGTATTTTTTGTTATTAAAAAATAAAAATGCTCAGCTGGGTATGGAACGATTTGTTGCTGGCTCAATTTGTTTTTCTATTTTTGATATTGAGTACTAAAAAATTAAACGCTTATTTAGTTTATCTTTTAATAAATTAAACTGTAATTTTTAATTATTATTTTATTTAAACAGATTTATGATAATTTTTTTTATTTTTATCTAAATCTTATTTTTATAAATTATAATTATTCTGACCAACCTTTTATAAAAAGATAATTCAAATAAGAGTAGTAAGATTTTTAAGTTCAATAATTAAATAATAAATATATATTTTGAAACCAATACTAAATAAAAAAAATCACTTGTCTTGAATGTTAAAAGGTAAAACCTACTCCTTTCCTCTCATTTTATTGGTTGCTTTTAAGTTTTTCACACCAACTAATAACACCGTCAGATTGTTTATATTATAGTTAAATTTAATAATATTTTTTTATAAAAATGTATTTAATAATATTTTATCAAAACATCCATGATTTAAATGTTAAAAAGATATTTTATATTTTATCTAACATTATTTTTAATAAATAATTAGGAATAAGCAGTGCCACATCCGATGCACAATTTATTGAGGCTATTATAATGAAAAAATAATATATATATATATATACATATAAATGTAATTTTAAAAATAAAATTTTGGTTGCATTAGTTAATTTTAAGAGCTCACTTAGTATAATTTTTGAAAAATAACTTTTCAAAAACTATATTTCTTGAGAAGTTAATTTTTCAAAAAAGTTATATGTAATTTGCTTATTTTTTTTCTATTTAATTTTTAAAAAATAACTTTTTAGAAAATATATTTCTTAGAAAGTTCATATATAATCTACTTATTTTATTTTTTATTTTTCAAAAAATTCAAATAATTTTTTAAATAAATATTTTTTTATTACAAAAATATTAAGAAACTAAATATCTTTTTAGGAAACATCATAAAATGCTTGGGACTTCCCTGGCTTTTGTTGGAGAAGTTCTACACTCGGAGTTAAGTTTAACTTTTCATAAATTTTTAAAATTTTTTTTAAATCAAATAATATTAATCAGTCTATTTCTTAAAAAAATTAATTTTTTTCCCAATTTTTTTATCCCCAGCGAGTCCTAAATTTATTTACCTTGTCATTTGTTAGACCATTCATAAAGAAAATCACGTGATCATCCAGCATCACTGCACAAAACATGTTTAAGAAAAAAACTAAAAACATTAGTATCTGCAGAAAACATTATCAATGACATTAAAAAGCAACTAGTACTTAATTGATAATGTAAAATAATAGTTAAATCTAAGGAGTATTAAGTATATACTTCATTTGATCTATATTATAAAGGATCTTTTAAAATTTTTAGTTAATCTAACATATAAGGTGGGTTAATTTTTAGTAGTAATTTTTTTATCTGTATTGATTTATTTATTTGTCTTGTGAAAAAAAGAGAATAAAACTTAGTTATTAATAACAGTGAAAAGTGGAACTTGGGAATTTTTTAGAAATTTAAAATTTAAAGCCAATTTTTCTTAAAAAACATGAATTAATTGAAAACTCATTATAAAATGGGTAAAAGGAAGTATATTGCATACAAATTCTGGGGACTAAATCCCACGGGTGAAACCTTGCCAAGTGCTAGCGCTTATAATTTTTTTTCATCAACCGACATTGATTTATTTAACTATAAAAAATAAAAAGTGGTTTTAAAATTAAAGAGACTTTGCAAAACTACATTAACTCACGCCAATAGACTTTGTTAAAAAGGAAAATAAAAGACACTCAGGCTTATTTATACTTGAGTGCAGTGAAAGATATTCGAAAATTGTTCGAATAAAAAACCACCCTATTGCACGCCTCCGCTTTCGGCTCCATCTTGCTTGAAATTCCATTAATGTGAATAGACATTAGGGCCCGTTTAGTACCATGAGTTTGGGGGTCATTCGACCCGAATAAGTGTCTTTTTAAAATTAAAAAAAAAGTCGGTCCAGTCATTTTTTTTAGAAAATTGATTTTTTAACCTTTTCTATTATAAAAAAAAAAAAGAGGAAACCCTTTCTACTTTATTTAGACTTGCTTCAAAGATGATCATGTTATCCACATGCATTAAATAGGGAATTTTAAATATTTTAATACCTTTCCAGCCACTACTTTTTTATTCCTCTAAGATCATGCAAGTAGATCATTATTTTTGTTTATTATATTATCTGTAATTTATATTATATTTAATGGATGAAGTGGAATTAATTGGTAAAATTGAAGATTTTTTACTTTTTTTTTCAAAAATTTAAAAATATAGTAAAACTGTCTTACTATATATAAAAGTAATCCCAACATATCTTATAATATGAATTGAATGAAATTATATAATAAAATGACATGAGGGGATAAAAAAGTCACCTTGCATGAAACCTTTCAAAGGTAATAAAACTTCAGCACTTCATTGATGATGATCTGATATTGAACAAAATACGTAGCTAATAATCACCGAAATCCATGTTTGAGGGAATCTCATAATTTTAAGAACTAGAGCTCATTGTGTTAATTTTATAATGCAACAAAACATTTCATTTCATACACTAAAATTTAATTTCAACTCAAGCATATTAATTCTAAAATGCAACAAAACACTAAGTACCTGATTGATTGGTTTACATATCAAGGTATGTGAAGGATTAAAGATCATATCACTATCATTTGTGGTGTTTGGTTGCCACTGTCACATGAGATCACCATTATATAATGTACACCACTTCACCACAATTTATATAAACGCCTTCACTCTCAAATTGCTATGAGAAGGCTTTCACGCTGTTGTAAAGAGATGTGATATTACCATATTACCCATTACATCTTCACCAAAATCAACTTGTGTGAACTACCTCCGACGACCTCCCTACTTCGACCCTCTTCCTCTCTTCTTCTTCTTCTTCCTCCCTCCTTTCTTCTTCCTTCTTTGTCCTTTTCCCTTTCTTCCTCAACCTTTGACTTGTCAGATAACATCTCCTCCATCGTCAACAATGCCATTGTTGCCATCTTCTACATTGCCACCTTCAACCATACTGTTCGCCACCATCTCCTCCTCCTCCCTTCTCACCTTGTCCACAAATGCCATCATCTCCTCTTCCTCCATCATGTTGTCCATCATCATTCCAAATCAAAACTTCCTTTGGCTCTCCTCCCATAGTCTTCCACCCATCATACTTCCTTCGTCTTTCAAATCTTGAACCCACATATCTAGTTTTATGCAACCCATATTTGCTTCAAACCCACTTCATCCTTCAATTTGCAACCTCCATATATGGCATCCTTTAATCTTCGTCCTTTGTGATAGTGGAGGCCATTAGATTTCATCGCTCACCTCATCTTCTTCGCTCCATTTGTCGAATTTGAAGAATATGTGTTGTAATGTGTGTTAATCTTTAGATATGTTGATATGCTTTGTTGATTGACAGTGGTGATAATGCCACTGGGGAAAAAGAATGGCAAGCTAGGATTTTTTTTTTAATTTAAGGATAGTTTAGTCTTTTCCAATTTAGTGATGTTTAATTATATGTAAAAAATAAATTTATTTCATACATCATCAATATCATATCAAACAAACATATATGTAATTATTTTCTCATTATATTTCTTCATATTCTTCTCATTGCATTATCTAATCCCTTTAATAATTGAATCAAATTGGCTGTAATGCTCTCCAAGATCAAAAGTTTAAAACTTCAACTTTGTCTTGTCTTTTCTTTTCTTTTTCTTTGTTTTTGTTGACCTTCAACTCTATCTTGTAAAAAATTCATGTTGTCTTCTATTTTTACAATTAGAAGGAGGCTTTGCATGTTAATGAGTTTTAAAGTAAGTCACATTGTTAATAATCAATGAATAATAAGCCATTTATAAATTTTAATATATACTTATATTTTTCCCTCTATCTTCATTAATTCTACAAAGAATCTAAATCTTAAATAAAACCAAAACATTGATCTAGAAAAATATTTTTTTTTGTGGGTGGGATGATTGGGAGTTAGATTTAAGGTGGGTTTGTTGTTTAAATTTGATACCAAATAAGCTCCTTATTTTAACGAGCATGTTAAATAAGATTGAGAATTGTTTAAAAAAAGTGAAATAATTAGTTTCTTAGATTTGTTTGGATTGAAATTTTTTGAAGGAAAGTGAAGGGAGGGACCACTTCCCTCCCCTTGTTTGTTTCAGAAAATTAGAGGGGAGTGAACTAAAATTTTCCCCTCCCCTCCCCCTTGTGACTTATCTTCTCTTCCCCCCAAATTGGATTTTTTTTAGGAGGGAAGAGAGTAATCTTTGGAATTTGATTACTATTTTGTTCTTAGGATTTTTGAAAATTAAAAAAAAAGCTTAACGAAACCCCACTGTCATTCGTGCCACTGCTGCGTCGATCTCTCTATATCTTGCTGTTGTCTGTGCCATTGCTGTTGCCATCCCCAACTCCACTCGTGAACGATCTCCCTATACCCACCTCATGTTGCCGTTGCCATTGTCCCTAGCTTCCCTTCTCATTTTCTTGCTTTCCTTTCATCTCACCGTTGCCATCGTGCTTCACTTGTGTGAGTCTTGCCATCACCATCATGCTTGACTTGCTTTGCTATTGTCATTGTGAGTCTCACCACTAGTTGCAGATTTTTACAATTAGAAGGAGGCTTTGCATGTTATCGAGTTTTAAAGTAAGTCACATTGTTAAAGATTAATGAATAATACGCCATTTATAAATTTTAATATATACTTATATTTTTCCTTCTATCTTCATTAATTCTTAAAAGAATCTAAATCTTAAATAAAACCAAAACATTGATCTAGAATTTTTTTTGGGTGGGATGATGATTGGGAGTTAGATTTAAGGTGGGTTCGATTTTTAAATTTGATACTAGATAAACTTTTTTTTTTACGAATATGTTAAATAAGATTGAAAATTGTTAAAAAAAAAAAGGAAAAATTAGTCTCCTACTATTAAAGGCTCGTTTGATTTATTATTTTGTAAACCAAATTATGGTGTCAAACTTTATTTTTCATAGTAAGGATGTTTGATAATTTACAAATTGTCTTTTTAAAAAATAAAAAGTGAATTAAATTATAGTTTTAGAAAATGAGAGGAAAAATTACTTTTTGATTAGTAAAATCATAATTTTGGATAAAGGAGGAGATACTTACTTTATATCATGCATCTAAAACTACTTTTAACTCTTATAATTTAAACATATTTCAAAGTCAAACTTACTTTTATGAAAATAATATTCAAATATAACAATTAACAACAAACTTACTTTACTTAAATTTTATTTATTTTGACATACTTTTGTAAAATTGAAAAACTAAACAAGTCCTAACTGTTTGATATAACTGATTAGAAATTGTATCAGTTTAATTCGAAATTTCAAGTACGACCCAGCTTAAAATAGATAAGAGAAGAATGTAGAAAATAAAATATATTTCCCCCTTTATTTTTTTATGGATGATTTTCTTTTTTGGAACCATTTTATGGATGATTGTTTCAATTGCCTATAAGCAAAGTTTTAGAGTCGTTAAAATGGGTCAGGTCCGATGGGTCAGCCCGAATAACTTGACAAAACGGGTGGGTCGGGCTTTAAAATCATAGGCTTGAAGGGAAAACGGGCTTTTTGGGCCCAGCCCATGGCGGGCCGGCCCGATCGGCCCGTTTTCCTTTTTTTTTTTCCTTTTTTCTTTTTTTTGTTTAAAATATTAAAAAATGTACTATTTTATTAATTAATGATGTATAAATTGTAAAATTTAAATATTAAGTTATTTTTTTGTAAATGATAATGATAATTAGTTGTATTAATTTAAAAAATTATATAAAATTTTTTTAAAAAATATGAAAAAATTTAAAAAATTATATATAAAAAATAATTTTTAAAAATATACGGGCTCGTGGGCCCGTGTCATACGGGCTCGACCTTTACAAGTCAAGCTCGTTTGGCAATTCGGACATTTTGGCTTGGCCTGATTTGGGCCCGACCTGAGGCGGATCGACCCTAGTGGGTTAGACCGGCCCAAATTGCCAGCTCTGAAAAGTTTATCCATCAACAAATTCATTAAAAAAAAAAGATAATGTACACCATAAAACATAAATAATATATAGATTCATCAGTGGAAAAAAGTTAACGGATTTATTAGTATATTACCCCCGTTTATTCTTAATATAAACCCCTTTTAACGGATTAAAAATAAGAGTTAAAACTAATTAATTATTTCGATTTCTTCAAAAATCTCAATATTTTTTAAAAATTAATCTCTTTCTTTTTCTCTTTAAATATATTAAATATAAACATTTTTTTCAATTATATACTACCTTATATATTATAAAAAATCTTATATTCAGTATTAGGTAAAAGAATTTATATATAAAAGATCAGACCATGTTTTATCCATTTCTAATAAGTTGTTTAAATTTTTACGCATAAACATTTGTAATCCCATCATCATCATCATCCACATGAGGTTTTTACTTTTTAGTTTTACTTACTGAATTACTGAATAAATTCGACTTTATATAAGCCGCGACAAATATGCCTGAACGAGGCTATATTCAGATTCCGCGGGACCGGAGTTGCACCTTATATAAGATTTTCGTAGGATTTAAATTTTGGCATAATCGGAGTCTAAGAATTATACGATACGAGTCTAGCTCGGTTATAAGGTTATTTATTCCGCTGCGAGGGCGCAGCCGCCGGCGACATTTGATTGTCACCTATTAGATACTGAGTCGTATTTGTAGTTTTTTTTTTTAGTTATATATATATATATATTTATGTTTAATTAGCGGCAACTCCAGTTTAAACTCTATCTCTCGAGGATAATTTCTCAACTTTTCCGACTTGAGAATTTAGCTGTTGATGAGAAGTTGGAGATGACGAGAAAAACCACTGTCTGCGCGGTATGTGAGAACTCGAATCTAGCTTCGATATGCGCCATTTGTGTCAACTACAGGTATATGATTTGATTTAATTATTTCTTCATATATTATTTTGGATAGTTAATAGGGTTCCTAATTAATAATTTTCGACGGGGAAAAAAGCTTATTTGATGTTTAATTACCTTACGATTTAAAATTTTGTCGCAGTAGCACGCTACTTTTCTTGATGACGCTTATTCTGTTAGTGCGTTGCTTATTTACGAATAAACATCATTGTGTTTATACGCAATTTTAGTTTCCCCACTTCTGGATCGTCAATCTGTGCATATCAGTGTATGTTGCTTATTTTATTCACAGGCTTATTTTCGTGATGTTTTTCTTGGCAGATTGAACGAGTACTATAATTCCTTCAAATCATTGAAAGCTCGTCGGGATTCTTTGTACGCAGCATTAAGTGAGGTTCTTGTAGCTAAGGTTTGAATAATATTTATGATTACCTGTTACTTCTGTTTATTTTTCTAACGCGTGGCTTTTGATGCTGAAATAAGCATGATTAGATTATATATATTATTTAATTTTTTAGAATAAATTTGAACATTTTTAATTCTAAAAATATTTTCAAGAACAAGAAAGAATCCCGTCTCTGCTCAATCCCCATAAGAAAGTGTTGACATGCCTATCTGCTTGTAAGTCAGAGAACAAAAGTTTTCCCTTTTTCATTGCATGTTTGCACTAGTACCATTATCTTCATTGTTATTTCCTAGTACCTGCTCTTCATTATTTCTTTTGAACTTTCATTGTTAATTTCCAATCTACTCATGCATTTTTCCATTTTGTATGGCAAAGGTTCCAACCTTCCAATCTCATTTTCTTTTTGAAGGAACCCTGCAATATCTTCATTCAATTTTGTTAATTTCTTTATATATCATGTTCATTAGGGAAAGGCAGATGATCAAAAAAATTGGAGAGTTCTTCAACATGAAAAGCTTACAAGGTTGAGGGAGATGCTCCGTCATAGTAAAGAACAACTTGTGCAAGGTTAGAAATCTTTATATATTTAAGAAAGATTGCCAGGAGAAAACATTTTACTCTCTGGGCCCAGAATAATCAGTAATCTTACAGGAAGGGCTAAGATAGGGAGTAAATCTGCTGATCTGAAACTCAAATTCAGTGTGCTTGAATCAGCCTTTTCTATGGTATGTTTGCTTTTCTTTCCTTTCTTTGCAAATGTTATTGCTATGGACATTGCAGCTATACTGTTGTGTATGTCGTCAAGTTTAATGTGCAAGAATATGAGAATGTCTGATGCAATTATTTTTCTTTGTGCAGCTGGAAAAAAATCGAGTTGAACAACTGGAGAAGTTCTATCCTAATCTCATATGCACCCAGATTCTAGGGCATGTGAGTACTATTGCTATCATTAACCTCAAATAATCAGGATCTGTTTTGTGTATCTACAGAGGCATTCCCATCCAAATTAGTAGGATTTCCAAATGCGTGTATGTGCATGTAACTGATGAGTCTTGCTTTATTGTTCAATCACATGTTTTAGTTGAAAGTTTATGTTCATATCATACTTTCTTCCTATAATGCTTCTGTGAAATATGATTCATTTTCTACGAACCGCAAAACTTATGCTCAGTTTTTATACTGCAGAGGGCGATTACTACTGAACGTCTTCATAAACAATCTGTGGTCATAAAACAAATATGCAAGCTGTTTCCTCAACGACGGGTAAGGTTTTATCTGGTCATCAATACTCTGTTGATATACCTCAGTGAGTTGTGATTTATCAAGTTAAAATACTGTTTTTGGGATATTGTGGTCTCCCCTGATCTGTTTTGGGATACATTTGTCTTTATGGCCTCTGTTTGGTGTTCAACCCAGGACTTTTTAAGGGGATTTACTTATTAGATGTGGTTATGACTTATGATATCATCAATACTTAGGTCAAGGTTGAATACTAATTTTACTGTATAATCATGTCCTGTTCATAACTTTAATGTCTCAGGTGGTCATAGAAGGAGAGAAAAGTGATGGTTCTAGTGGTCAGTATGATCAAATCTGCAATGCACGCTTGCCAAGAGCACTTGATCCCCACTCTGTTCCATCAGAAGAGCTTTCTGCTTCTTTGGGGTGAATTTTTTTTTTTCCCTATAAAATCATGTGCATGCACATTTACAAGCGAATCTTTATAAGGGTATCAGACAGCATTGTGTTTCCACGCTTAAATATATAACTATATAGGTTTGATAAATTTGCAAATTATATCCTTTTTCAAATATACTCTTTCAGCAGTCCAGAATCCTATATTCTTATTTGAATTTTTTTGCTACATAGTTACTAGTCATTGTCGTGTTTGTAAAATAGATACATGGTGCAACTTCTCAATCTTGTTGTTCACACCTTGGCTGCCTCAGCACTTCATAACTCAGGTTTTGCGGTAAGATCTGATTTAATATTCTTGTAATGACTCAAAATTTGCTTGAAGCCCCTATGTCAAACTTATTCAAATATTCTGGCCTAGCTATTGGGAAAAAAAAAAATTGGCCTAGCAAGTTTGCCACGGCCATTATCCTTGATGGTTGAAAGAATTGGTCTGTTGAGTGTTGTTACATAAGTACAGTATTAAATTCATTATTGCCAACACATTTTTGAAATGTGTATAGCCTTCTATATTTATTGAGGTGTTCATTTTACAGAAATATGGTGCTTGCTTATCATAAAACCTGTGTCAATTTGGTCTAAGTTTTTGTAGCTTAAAATACTTATAAAATTTTAAGGATTTCAATTTGCTGAGAGGTTGCAAGGAGGGGAAAAAAGTTGCTGAAAATATTGGTAGAGGTTCTTAGTATGGTTTACTTACTTCTAACATACACATGCAAGATCAGGTTCAAATTTCATACTAATCTTCATAGTACATGATCCGAGTACAACATCTTTTCCCTGTAAATGTTTTTTTTCTCCAATTAATGTTCATTTTAGGGTTTTTTATTCATCATTGATTACCAATTTTCCCTTTGGCTTCAATAATGTACATTTTTCTCCAGAAGGAAACTTCATGTAAATTTGTAGTGCATTATTTACTTTTACCTCAGGGTTCTTGCTCTCGAATTTGGCAACGAGATTCTTATTGGAATGCACGCCCTTCCTCGAGGAGGTGATTTGGGTGAACACATATTTACCTTGATTTATTCAGAATTATCAACTTCTTTGATCCAAATACTTTTTGATTTCAGCAATGAATATCCCCTTTTCATACCCCGCCAAAATTACTGCTCTGCTAGTGGGGAAAATTCATGGTCTGATAGAAGCTCAAGTAATTTTGGTGTTGCTTCAATGGAATCTGAAAGGAAGCCTCGCCTCGATTCCTCTGGGAGTAATAGCTTTAATTATGCTTCCGCTTCTTTGCATTCTGTTCAAACACATAAAGATTTGCAGAAAGGGATTTCACTTCTGAAGAAAAGTGTAGCATGCGTCACAGCTTACTGTTACAACTCTCTAGGCTTGGATGTGCCTTCTGATGCATCTACTTTTGAAGCATTTGCTAAGTTATTGGCCATACTCTCATCGTCTAAGGAAGTTCGATCTGTTTTATCCTCAAAGATGGCTCGTTCCAGGTACATTTCATGTTTAACGCTTATATGTTGAGTCTGGATTCTTTCCATTCATAAAGTGAATGTAAAGGGTGCATTTAGAGAGAGATAGATATAAAGAGTAGATGTGTGTAATTATGAGACGTGGAACCCATACACAGCCACATTCACTTGTGTCATTATGCATGAATGGAGAGGATCCAAAATCTTTACACACTACTTCATGACAACTGTATAGTACTTGGGAAAAAATTGTAAATTTTCAACCTTACCATATTGTAACTTAATAAATGGTAAAATTTTTACGGAAAATTTTAATAAATTATTCTAATTAATTGGTATGACTATGTGCCAATTCTCAATAAAAAAAAAACTTTACCATTCTGTACCCTATACAAAAGATTTATAGTTTTGGGAGACTTTTTAAGAACAGAGTGGACTTTTGCAACGAATTTTAATTGCTGCATTTTTTCCTGGCTTAACTATTGTTGTTGGAAGTATTCTAAAACTAATGGTTTGACTTCTAGAGCAGACATCATATTAAATAACAGAAATTTGTGATGTTCATGGAGTCATGGACTGCTGCAGGCAGCAACAAAGCTGTCAGTAATGCTTTCTTATGACTTCACTCAGTTTGGGGGTTCTATCATAACTTATTTAGGAGTAAACTTGGTAGCTAATTAGTTTGCCTTACTGGATTTATATATCTATCTTCTTCACAAATTAATCTGGTCATTAAAAGAGACTTGATTCTCATCTTGGGGCTCTGAAGAATTGTTATTGCATACCAGAACATCTTTCAGGGTTGCAGATACTTAGTTTCATATTTAGGTTTTGAAGTTTGAAGTAAAATAATTATTTTTACACCAGCTTTATTTTTTGGTCTTTTTGATTAGGTCATGCAAGCAAGTTCAACAATTGAACAAATCTGTGTGGAATGTAAATTCTGCTATTTCTTCAACTACTTTGCTGGAAAATTCACATTCTGTGCCAACAACGGTAAAGGCTTACTCATCAATTTTTTTTTTTAAGAAAAATGCCTGAGGAGTTAGCTGATAAATTTTTTTCCCTGCTTCAGTACCTTTGGTTCATACATTGCACAATAAAATAGAGTAGAAAGTTTTTCTTATGGATTTCTTGCATTTAAAAGAGTAAAATGTTTTCGGATAGGTTTACATACTTTTTCTAATATTTAAAAACAGGAAACTGTTATTTATAGCAAGATTGGCCAGCTTGTAGTTTGGTGTCTGCCGTGGCTTACTTGGGTTAAGATTCGTTTACTTGAATCTGAAGTTTCCTTTTGCTTTTTTACTTTATTGCCTTTTCAAGCCCTCCTTGGGGAGGCAAGCTGATATGGGAATTATGCGCTGATATGCTTTGTTGTAGCATTTCTCATTATGCATTTGGGAAATATTAATTCTGTAGGTGCTTTATGTACAAAGTAGTTACGACTTACATACTTACAGGACTTATGTTGTTGTTTTTATTTGTATTCGGATGTTTACAATGGCTACACTGACTACTTCATCATCCATCCCAAAATGGGCTTTGTATTTGTATGATGATTCGTGTGCTTTATCAGTGGATTAATTTAGATATTGACTCATCATTTTTAATTTTTTGTATCTCTCCTCATTTGCAGAGAATTGAAAATTACCTGCCAAGTTCCGCTGCTAGTTTTCTTTATGCCACTGATTTGTCTGATGGAAAAAGCGAGTGCCTAATTGAAGGATGGGATCTTGTAGAGCATCCAACTTTTCCTCCTCCACCATCGCAAAGTGAGGATGTTGAGCACTGGACTCGCGCCATGTTTATAGACGCTAAAAAGAAGTGATCTTTATCTGCAACAGATGTTTACCTTCTCCGTATGCCCCCTTCATCTAGTTTTTTATGCTTCAGTATCGTTTAAAATTGACTGATGAACAAACTGGACTAAATATATGTTATTCTAAAAGGAGGCAAATAATATGAAGGTTCGGCTGCTGGGTCCGTTCTAGCGGTTATTCAGTAATAAAACATGGTTTTTGACCTAGATGTCCAGCCCTTGTTAACTTGCTTTTGCTGGACTTGCCCCTTGGTTTGTTTCACTTTAGATATTTGAAGAGTTGATGAACTGTTAGAATGCAATTGAGCTGAGCTAAATTTTACATTGAAGGGTCCAAGACTGGTGGGTTCAAATTTTTGAAAAGCTTGATCTTGGCTTGAGTTTGAGTTGCACATGTACCTGAGTCATCAATTCAAAGTTTTGAACTAAATTCGGAAGCCGGCTTAATTTTCTGAGTATGCATAAGAACTTTTAAAGTCAACTTGCACAACCAAGACAATGGGCTTCAATACTTTAGGATTCTGCATCGTGCTTTTTCTTTTTATTTCTGGCTTGCAATCTAAACTTTCATTGACTCTCATATATTTATTTTGCTAACTGGAAAATTATTCCTGTGTTTCGGTTGTCACTTGTCAGGTTCACCGGTGAGAAAGCTGACCTTGTAGAATTTGTAAATCACATGTGCAACGAATTAGTTACTTCCCCCGGGTTATTTCTTTTTATTTTCTGTATGTATATATAGTCCTCGGAATTTTGCGGTTGTGAATATTCGCAGGTCAGGATGATGCAGCCGTATTCCTAGTTAGTCATTTCTGCTTTTGATCATTAAAATCAACAACGAAATCAAAGCTGTTCGTCTTGCTCTGACCTCTTTTGTATGCGCTGTGTCATACTATAGCTTATTATTGTAATTTATAAGTCTAAATATAATCAGCGTTATAATGTTCACCCCCTCTGCATTTTTTTTAGTGGGAGAACGTCGCCGATCCCATTCCCCCCTCCTCCCAACACACACACACACACATAAAACAAAAAAAAAACACAAACAGGCCCTAAATAAATGGGGAGAATGCAAAAGCTCACAAAATAACTACACAAGTCTAGGGATAGGAGCCCCCTGCAATATCGAAAGACAACAATATGAACCCTGGCCTTGGTGGCTCAACAAAAATATGACGACCAACAGTAGCAGCAGGCCCAATCTTTGCTAGCCAGTCAGCCATCTGGCTACTCCTTGCCAACGTCCTGTCTCAACTCTGATTAGACCTTCACAAGAGGCATTCCCCCCCGAATTTACAGAGCCACCGACATTTACTTTAGGATTTCCTTCCTCTATTCAATTCCTCTATTTTGGTGGGGACCAAGCCAGTGGGATTCCTTCTTACCCTGAGAAACCCTTGCTTGCAATTGTTCCAGACGGTTATCCTCTCTCACCATTGTGATGCAAGTATGCATCATCTCCTCACAACCTACCTCTTCCCCGTTCATCACATTATTAATTGCCTCACCATGTAACTAATCAACTTGAAACATCGAACTTAATTAATCTCATCTAAACAAATGTCAAATGCGAGAGATCCCATTTCAACCAACAACTGAGTTGCAGCGAACAGAACTAAACCCAGTGGTTAGGGTGAACATCCTTCCTCTATTCCTCCATATACGCTGGCAATCCCCGAACACGTGGGGGTAGTTCCTTTCATGTGACAAGCCCCGCAGGCACTCTACAGTTCACTATTCCCTCTGATCTGACTACATTGAAGCCCTACAAAATATGAGACAATTTATGTTTGAGAACAAGTTTACAAAATTTGGGTTTGGCTCAAACGTAAAATGGACAAGTAAAATTATGATTGTTTTAAAAGATAGGCTTGCTTCGGCTGAAACGTGTGTTCGGAAAAAACAAACATGCAAACTCTTTGACGATGATGTTGGGAGCTATGTGTGAATCCCATCCCCTAATTGTATCGGGTGCTGTTTCCGTGCTGGTACAAAGCCACACACGACACCACACACAGATTAATGTGGCCGTGCAATTTTTTTTTAATTAAAAAAAAATCCCACTCACATAATCCACGCATTCCGTGCGTGGATTTGAGCTCCATGCACGGAATCACGTTTCATATTGTATCGAAATTCCCTTGCTTCAGGGTTTGACTGGGGTTGTTGATTATTGAAGTGATAAATTTGCAACCGATTGTTCTTGTATGATGCTGGTTTGCAGGTTGCAAACTCGAATTAGTGAAGAGACTCCCTGAGTCGAACAAGGGAGAATCTATGCGAAACCACACAATCAATCCAGGAAGGCAGCAATAACAACTAATAGTCGCATCTCACCTATAATTGCTTGCGAACCATAAAAATGGATAATTATTCCTTTAACCTTGGAAGCTCAATGTTTGTACCCAGTTTGTGTGCGTGCATGACTAGGAATATCTTTAGGAAGTATACTCCTATATGTCACACTTAAGTGGTACCGTCTCAATTATTAACTGATTGAAATATTTTTTAGGACCACATATAAATAATTATTATTGAATAGTTTGTTGGAACATTAGTGCTGAAGAATATTATCTTTACTATTTTACTAATAAACTAGCTCCAACTATGAGTAACGAACACAACAAATTTATATAATAGTAAGTATGCACTTTTTCCTCTCTCATTGTTCCCCTTCTCTTTTAAGGGAGTCTAGTAAGCTTGTTGCTTTTATTATTTTAGTAGCCAAAATCATTATTACTCAATCAAAACTTCCTCTACTACATACAGCAAGTCATGCTTGCAAATGAATGACAACCAATGAACTAATCAAATGATTTAATATGATTGTCGAAAAACCATTCTTAAAATGTGGTTGAACTGGTACGTCGTAGTTGGTATTTTGGGGTGAGTTTTGTAAATCGTGCCTCTGCCTCCTGCAACATTAATACAAAGAACAAAAACAACCATATTTCATAAGCAATTTATCATTTTTTACTTTAACTTGAATTTACTAAAAGCATTAAGAAAACATAGTTACATTTACGCAAAAGGACTTTATTTACTAGAATACATGGGATAATATATCAATATTGGCATTATCAAGTAGGGTGCCACCTTTGACCTTAACATTATAAGATTGGATTTTTTTGGCCAATATACATGATTCGATAAGTAAAATAGTAATTTATGTGGGAAAAGGACATTTTAATCCAAGTGTTTAAATTGTTCATGTTAAGGTAGTATTCATAATTTGAATTTTTTTAATAAATTAATGTTTGGATACAGGTAAGAACCCATTTGGTTCAAAGGAAAAATTTTTAATGGAATGGAGATGGGAATAGAATGAAAAGGGTATGAAAATAATATCTTTGGTACACGTAGGAATGAAAATATAATATTTTATTGAGTAATGTTGAGTATAATGGAAAAAATAAAATAAGGATTGATGATAAGTTAAAGTAAAAGACTAAATTGCCCCTCATCTTTAAATTAGAAAGTAATTGGAAAGGTTATGTTTGACTTTTTCTCCTTGATTCCATGGTGTAGGATAACTTCCCATCTCTCTAATTATGGAAACCAAATGTGCATTGGACAGAATTCAATCTTGTTTCCTTTTTCACATATCAAACCATGTAATTCCTCATCTTTTCATGGTGTACAATTAATAACTTTGTCAGGTACCAAACAGGCCGCTTCCTATGATAAATCTAGGACAAATTTACTCACAACATTCTATATTAGATCACAAGGAATAATAAAAAGAAAAGATTTATAACTGAAACAAAATCACTCTAAAAATTTAAATGTATACTCTTACTCTAATAAAATTATAAATATGATGATGCACATATTCATTATGACTCTCATTTGCATTTTAAGGTCTTAAAGTCAGCTGTAATCAATGAGCTGTCTATTAATTTTTTTAATTTATTTTGTTCTTTTTGGTGTTCAGGCGATGACCAAAGAAAATGAACTGCTTATCAATTATCACGGCGAAGAGGAGCTGCCTTACAAGCTTCTTATTATTGTTTTTTGTGCATCGAAATTTGGGTTGTACAATATAGAGGTGGGTCATCTTATTCCATTAATTTCATTCTCGCTTTCTATGTCCAGTAACTCCAACTTGAAGTACCCACGTTGTCATCATCCTGTGTGTTTTAAGATGAAAGACATGCCGTCACAAAATTAACTTCTTGCATATATGCATCTCAGGTTGATCAATGGCAATCTTTTTCTTTTGAACATCTCTGAGGCCAACATACATTTACTAATTAGAATAGTGTCAGATGCACTCTCACATATTATGACAGACGCCAAACAAATGGGTATGAACAAGCAAACTTTGGTCAGGTGTGAGACAAAGACAAAACTAAATTTGCTCTTCAAATGGATTGCTATTGTGGTTGTGCGTTTTTGTACCTTAATCTTTTTGAGCCGGCAATTACTTTTATCTAACCGATCCCTTTTGTCCTCCATATTCTTTGTGTACTCCTTCCAGAATCAGATAAACAAGGATAAAAAATTTGATCCCGGAGTTTGGAAAATACGTGGATGCATAATTATTTATTTATGTATATGTATATTTATATATACACTGACCTGTTTTCTTGCCCTTGATCGAGCAGCAGATTCTCTGTTCTTGATCATCCTTTTCTGCTTCCTTTCAAAATTCTTTTCCAACATCTCATCTGAGTAACGTCGCTTCCTTTCCGTAGCACCTGCTGCTTCTACTTGTGATTCCGACGAACATGTTGTAGGCAATGAAATCCCTAGCGGCAGAGCCTTCTCTGAGTAACATATTTCCGAAACCGATTTACGAACACTCAAATCAGAATAGTTAACGCCACCTGGAATCTGCAGTTGCATTTGCGGTGGCATCCAATCTGCCTGCTGTGACACCATTACTATCGGATCAATTGCCATCAGTGGCTGAGCATCAGTGCCGATGTGTTCTTGCTCTCCCACCTTCATGGCTTCCGCACGCACCATAAAATCTGCCACCGTTGACGCTTTCTCCAAACTCGATTGATGCACCTGGTTATCTATTCGATTCACACGTTCTCGCACAACAATGTCGCTCCACGCCTCATCCAGGGTTTTCTTACTCATCGTGCCATTTAAATTCAGGTTACCTGGAAAATGCGAGACAGCCGAAGAGGATGATGATAGTAGGTTTTGCGTAATTTGACCACTCTGATCGGTCGTTGAAATCATATTCTTCAGAAGCTCATCCAAATTCATCCTGTACAAAGGCTTCTCATCTTTGCGTTCCCATATGCTCTGAGCCTCATCGAAAGTTTGGCTATACGGAGACCCATGCCGACCACGGGTTACATAATGTGGACCCTCACCTCTATTCGAAGAAACCATGGCTTTTATTTGTTGACGACTGTCCCGGCTTCTGAAGTATGAAAGCCTATCAAACTAAGCTCTTACTAAAAGCAAGAGTCAAAATACTTGTCATGAAAAAGGGTAATGGAGAGCGAAATGTGAGCCGCCAGAAGGATCCAGGAATGTGCTAAAACAATCTGGCTGACTCAGATTAGGTGAGGGAGATCCTATTTTTAGAGAGAGAAAATCGCCAGAGAGTCTCTCACTTCTCATCTTAATTTAACAGTCATTCCTGATTTTCTGCACCATACGTTGGGATTTGGGATATGAAATCCCGAGGCCCAAACAACCAATAATACCCTTTACTCTCTATCAGTCGTAGCTGGTTCCTCTCTTTCTCTCTCTTTCGTTCTTTTTTTTCCCCATCTTCTGTTTCTATTTGAGAAAGGAAGATTCTTGGAGGAGTGAGAACATGAAAGGTTTTTTCTGTTAGGCTTATATTGGGTGACAGTTTTTTTTTTTTTTTAAATAAACAAAGAGATACAAACGGAAAACAGACTACATCAATGAAGTGCTGAGGAATGGGGAGATTGGGTGACAGTTGATAACATATGACATTTATATGTGGAAGGTTTCAGGTTTCTCGATTTTATCTTCGTTGGGCTTTTCATTTTTTTTGGGCCCAAAGGCCGTCCTTGTCTGGGTCTATTCATGGGCGCTTTAGTGGACATCGAAGAAATCTTCATGGTTGCATTTGTAGCCCATTCAAGCAGTCTTTGGGCCCAAAACACATTCTCCCCCAATAAATGCAATGCAAGTGGAAATCTCAAACCTCTGTGCTCTTTTTTTTGCCTACACTCAAATCTGTATGTTACTGTCAATAGTTTAGAACTTTAAGAAGGATAACGTGTTGTTTTGCTCATGTCCAGGACCACAGCAAGCGAGAAGAATTTCAGACATATGTCACCATTAACATAAATAGAAAGATAAGAAGGTATACGTCTATTACCTGACTAATTTACACGCAGAAACCTCAAGGTTTATGAAGCTGGGGAGCGCCACTGTTTCATTTATTCCAAACAATTAGGGACCTATAGATGTGGTCAAAGAATATAAGATAGTGAAGCTAAAAGAATATATATAAAAAATGATTTTTTAGGTAGTTTAGGAGGAATCTCTACGCCCCGCTTTTGAACTATTGGATGTAAAAAAAAGGTTGTGTTGGATTCTAGACAAATTAAAGCATATTATTTTGCTGATATTCTAAGTATATGCTCTATGTTGTTATTGTGTAACCTTAATTAGTACCTTCTAGGCTTTTACATAAGATTTATCACCCCTTATAATTCCCACTAGCCACTCATGTGTTGTATGTGTAAAGCTTCCCCCAATAGATCAGGAATGCGTGTTTGAAAGCTTAAGGTATGCAGATATACGGATAGTGAGAGCCAAATTTAGCCAAACAATTTTTTTTTGTTTTTACCAAATGGACGCTCAAAGGAGACGCATTCACTTATTTTATAAGTTATCCCATGATCCCTTTTTTTTTTTTTTGCCCCTAGGTAATGGATCTCCACATCAGCTCATGGGAAGAGGAAAAGGAGATGGCTTTTGATTCGTAGAGATAACGGTAAAAGTTGGGGAGAATGACCTAATTTAGTGGTCTCCATCTATAAATCCCAAGATAGATTCGACTTGTAAGATGGTTGATATAGGATCTTTCTGTACTAAAATGCGTTGTGCACACACAATGAAGTTTATCAGGGTTCTATGATTATTGCTAGTTCCACCACTAAGGAATAAATTATTGACCTAATTATTTCCTCTCGTATACAAGTTATAGAGTATTTTGTATTAATTATGTTTCTTTTAAAAAAATTATTTTTTCACTTGAAATTAATGTAAATAGTATTAACACTTTCTATTTTACTCTTATTAAATATCTGCATTCTATTATTATTGTAGGGTTATAAATAAGGAGTGGGGAATGATTAAAAAAATAGATAAAATAAAAAAAAAAATCCAATATTCTATATTTTGAATCAGAAATTTATTTTATAAAATATTAAGTAATATAAATCGAAGAAAGTAATTAACTAGCGTGACCCACATGACACAGATAACTTTAAAATTGATAAGTGGTAAAAGGCACAAAAAGCTTGGTGTTAATTATCAAATGACCAGGTATCAGCTACCACGTTGTACCACTTGGCAATCTTGAAGTTGCCCGTCATTAGCTTTTCATCTCTTCTTTATATCTTTAAAGCAACTTCCATGTAATCCTTCTTGAGTCACCTGGAGCCCATAATACACGTATTATAGGTGCCACTACCCAGTTTGTATATGCAAAATGAATTATAAATTCATAAACATGATTCAATAATATATCGTCATTTGAAAATCCAAAGTACCTTATTTAATTTATTAACTACAAAATTTATTCAACAAGCTATAGCGGTATGGAGTGGGAGGGATGATTTTATAATGTTCTCAGGAATCTGTGGGAGTTGTGTTATGAACTTTTATAATTTCATGTTCAATAGTTCAAAAATAAAGGGATATATAGGTTGTGTAATTTTTGTAAAATTATAAAAAAAAATCTATTTACTTTACTTTTAATTTTAAATCAGCCACTTGTCTGAGCTAAGATTGACGATATGAGGGATTGATTCATGTTATAGAAATCAAACTTTATTAAAATAACTTTGCATGAGCGATAGGTAGCAGGTTTAACGACGGTCTAATAAAGAGAGCTAAATCCACATGAAATGCACAAGAGATGCGAGCTTGACACCACCATTATTGATTAAAGTTGAGCGGACAGCGTTCGCTTTTTGGTGATGATAAAGGAAAGATAAAAAATTAAAAAAAAAGGAAGGTAAAATATAAAAGAAAACTTGTCCCCTTTTAGAAAATCTTTTTTATCTACCTTTGAAAAAGCATGTGTTTGTGTCGTTTATGATGCCCATACCTTTCCCTCTAGGGTGGGAAGGGACGAGCTGATCAGTTGGGGTATAATCAACTAGCCAATCTATAATCTCTAATGACAAAGTTGAGGTGTATTACTTTAGTTAAATAATTATTTTGCTTAATCGAAACTTTGCTTTTCCAGGCCAAAACAAGATAAGCTCCATTGTTTTTTTTCTCTGCCTCCAGGATAAAGAAAAATATTACCTTATCATTGACCAATATTACTCAGTGTTTGGATGCTGAACGTATGTGCTAAGAATCAATTAAAAACTCCAAACTTCAAAAAGTACGTATCTACGTGAGCTACGGGTATTATTTAATCCCAATTTTAATAGAAAATCATACATTCCTTTCTACAGCTTTCTTTCTCTTCTTTTATTCTGTACGTAAATTTCTTCATCAATCATACATTTCTTAGTTTTAATGGAACAGTGTTTAGTATAAATACTACGTGGTATATGCCATTTTGATCACATAGCGGTAGTACAAGTGAGTGAAATGGCACCGTCGTATATTTTTCTACTGTCCGTACAGAGTAAGGGTACTAAAACTACACATTTCTGGCCCTCCATCAAATTGGGAGGAGACAGATCGGACGCCTGTAAGGAATTTGCCGGATTCTGAGATGGGACCGTTTGCTGACGTGGAATCATTTCTGGGACCCGTCACTGTAGAAAAATTCAGAGGTAGTCGTGGAAGTGCCATCTTCTTTCACTCAGCCAAACTCACACTCACATCAGATAGAGACCACTGAGGAATCACAATCACTAGAAGAAAAAGCAGTGAAGTAAGGGACGGTGAGTTTCTTCCCATTTTTCCTTTTAGCAAAAGCTTTCGTTCTTCTTTTTTAATGCAGTGCTGTCCTGCTATTTTTAAATTGCGCTTGGACAGTACTTCTCGCCTGTAGTGGGAAGGTAACGACGTTAACAAGTTGAAGTTTTTAAAGCAGCTCTTTAAACTAAGAAGAAAAACCAATAGGTTTTCTTCTCTTAAGAATTATTAGTTTTTCTTGAGTCATTGCGTTGCTTTTGATACTTGTTTGCATGCGAGAAAATAATCGTATTAATTTGCAGGTACAGAGCTGGCGAGTTGTCAAATATATTCTGAGAATCAATTGGGTCTTTAATGAACTAAATTTGGAGCCTGCAGATTCTTTCAAGCAAAGGTTGGTTATCTTGGCTTTGCAGTGGGTTTGGTTCCTGTTTTGGTTTACCCAGTTGGGGAAAGTCGTTCTTCTCAGCAAAAATATGGTGATTTTCATTATTTGAAGTTGAAGCCTCTCTGTCTTGTTAGTTTGATTTATTTTCTTTTGGTAGAACCATTCCTCCGCTCTGATTCTGGTAAGTTATGCAGAATTTTGTTTCGTTGCTGGATTTTGGCACCATTTCTGCTTTAGGATAGATTAAGGAAACATATAGTATCTTTATATGGCTTCTGTCTTGTGATAGTAATTAAGTCAGTTTACGATGTCAGAGTTTCCTGTTTACATGTATCTGGCATCAGATAATTGTTTCTTCTGAGTGAAAGTTTCTTCATCTCGTTGCAAGACATTACAAAAAACATAAAGGTGCAAAACATTACAGCGCATAGAAAATCAAGTTCTTTTTTGACTTCTGAAGGATTTTTTATTATTCATTAACCAAAATCTGGAAAGCAACAACAAATTCACAAGCATGTTTTCATTGCCCATCAAGATCTCTTTCTCCTTCCCTCTCAGTCTAAGATGGTTTTAATCTTAACTTTTGTTTTTGGTTCCTAAGCCATCTCACTTTCAGCTCTTTTCATGACTTATGCATCCAGTGACTGATGAATTCATAAAATTACTAATGCTAATATTTATGCATGCCCTTTCCATTGATTTTCTTCCCTTGATACATGATGACCTCCACTTTTAGGAATTTTGCTTTGCATAACATATGGCGAACTTCATTATATAATCACAGTCAATCTAGAAGAGATAACTGTGATTGAAACTTAGCCGTGTGCAGACTTGTCAACAATGTTCCTTCTCATGTTCAGTTATCATGACCATAAATAAACTCAGCTTCTAGTTTCTAATTCAGTCTTTCTTCTATCTTTAGTTCACTGAACTTTATCCAAGCTTTTGTATTTAGGAGAGCAAATTATTGTTCTATGTGAGAATTATGTTATATTTTTTCCTCCCAGTCTATGAGTTCTCCATCAACTCAACTAGTCATCTCAAAAAGGATGGGCATATATGAGCCATTCCAGCAAGTGGGCATGTGGGGAGACAACTTTAAAGTTGATAACAGCCTAAATTCATGTGCTTCCCCAATGTTCATGATGAACCCTACCACAGAGACCAAGGCAAGAAAAAGCTTGAATTTCTCTTTTTTTTTCTGGCTAGCTTCCTTTTATTTGAATTCTAGATTTATAACATCTTTTTGAATGAGAATTCTCCAGCCTGAATATATTCCTCATGAATCAAGTGGACCCTCGGGAGATGATCAAGAGACCAATGCTGCTGTTAGTAAGGTAATAAAATGCCATCAGTATAAGTCTCTCATATGTATCACTACTGAGCTGTTTCCTTGATCATTTTCCTAAAAATTACCAATATTCATTGTGCATTATTGTGTCTTAATATGGAATGTGAATAGAAGCATCTTTGAAGGCCGGGTGTCTTGGTTTCTCTTGCATTTTTAATGTTGAGACTAGAGAGCGAACCTGAATGCACCCTGATCATTAGTGATTTTAAGAACTGACATGAATTGTCGAGTTATATCACTATAGTTGCTTAATATTTACTTGTAGGTGCTCAGGCGCTTGGCACAAAATCGTGAAGCTGCTCGAAAAAGTCGTTTGAGGAAAAAGGTAATAGAAAAATGAACTTTAAGGCGGGTAATCAGTGTTTATCGTCTGATTTCTATTTTGTTAATAAATTTTATAGGCTTATGTTCAACAATTAGAGACAAGCCGTTTGAAGCTCATGCAATTGGAGCTAGAGATTGAGAAGGCCAAAAAGCAGGTTAACTAAATATTTTAAGAAAGATGTCATCCTTATTTTCTTTTTTTCTTTTGTGATATATATTTCCTCTGCTTCTTGTTTGAGCACTTACTACATTGTACGAGTGCAGGGCCTGTATATGGGTGGTGCATTAGATCCTACTTATATCGGGTCATCTGGAGCAATAAACCCAGGTTTGCTATTCTTTATATCAATTTATCTTCCTCATAGTATACTTAATGTGCTTATCTCTTTCAAGCATTTTCAGAACACGAAGTATGAATTCTTTCCTTTTTATTTATTGATGTAGTTTATGAATATAGTTCCATGCACATTATATTGTGCATTAATCTATCAGGCATTCTAGTAAGCATCAAACATTCTTTTTACTGTATCGAATACTACATTGCCTTTGCAGAAGACGTCTCAATGAGTAAACCTGTTAGTCAATGAACTCCTTTCTTCTTTGGTGTACTTGAATTGCACTTCTCATTTATTTGATTATAAAGGCTTTTTCGGCATCATGTGCATTCAACATAACCCATATGTGAAACTAAAGGTCAAGAATGTTGTATTAACTAAAGCCCCTTTCTCAGATGAGTTTCCTTCATTTGGTATTCCCTTGTGAATGATTTAACCATTACCTTCAACTTTCACATGACAATTCAAGTTTCATTTTCTCTTAAGATGCACGACCTTTTGGGTTATGAGTTACAACTTAGGCAATATATGTTTTGCAACTTTATTGAACTGCTTATATAAACTTCCAGTATCTAAAATTGCAATAAGTATTGATATATTTCTTCAGTGCTTCAATTTCAAACATGAAAGCTTTCAGTTAGTTTTGAAGCATTGTGATTATGGATTGTTTCATTTTTTTAAGTATTGTTCCTTCTATGAAGCAGGAATTGCAGCTTTTGAGATGGAATATGGGCATTGGGTTGAAGAGCAACATAGACAGAATGCAGAACTTAGAAACGCATTGCAAAATCAGTCATCTGATGTGCAGCTCCATCTACTCGTGGAGAGTGGCTTGAACCATTACTCAAATCTTTTCAGGATGAAAGCCGATGCTGCAAAGGCTGATGTATTTTATTTAATCTCTGGAGTGTGGAAAGCATCTGTGGAACGTCTTTTTCTTTGGATTGGAGGATCCCGTCCCTCTCAGCTTCTTGGTGTATGTACTATTTTCTGATTGTGAAAATCTTTATCACCCTCTCTTTTTTACGTACTTCAATTCTATCTCAGAATTGGCACTTTCAGCTGGCAGAGATTTCAGTCATGACCCTACCTTCAGAAATGTCTGACCGTAATGAAAAATTATTCTTGGGTTTTCACCTAACAGCCTTCATCATTTCCAAGATTTAGTAGTAGTTATGTTCAATAAATGACAGGAAGCATAGAAATGTTGCAGATTCTATACATATTAGGACATGCTAGCTTCACGAAAGAGTTCATTCAGCACAGTTTCAATATGATTCAATGTCGTTGCTTCACATTTTCTGATAAAACCATAAGTAATGGAGAAACTGCTTGTCTTTTCCTTCAGATCATTGTGCCACAGGTGGAGTCTTTGACAGATCAACAAATCGTGAGTTTCACCAAACTTCGGCATTCCTCTCAGCAAGCTGAAGATGCTCTTTCCCAAGGATTGGATAAACTACAGCAGAGTCTGGTCCTCAACATGGAAGCCGATGCATTGGACGCAGGAATCTTCGGGTTTCAGATGACTTCTGCCATGGAGAAAATTGAAGCACTAGAGGGTTTTGTAAACCAGGTAACTTAGACATCAAATGTAGCAACTTCGCAGAGTTCTAAATTACATGGTTCAATCACAAGCTGAATGAATATGGTTGTCCACAGGCAGATCATCTTCGGCAACAAACCTTGCAGCACATGTCTCGGATCCTGACAACCCGGCAAGCTGCTCAAGCATTGCTGACCTTAGGGGAATACTTTCAGCGTCTTCGTGCTCTTAGTTCTCTCTGGTCAGCTCGTCCAAGTGATCCTGCATTCCAAACTTAAGATCTTTTCACAAGTATAAAATCTAAATCACCAAGGAGAGAGTACTCGCACCGCCTAGTAGCGCTAGCAGTTTGATCTGCATTTGAATTAGTTGCAATATAAATATGGTTCTACTGCAGTTGCTTGAGTTTTGTTGAATGTATACCTATAGTTAGTACCTTGAAGCAAAATTTTAGGTAACTCGTTGCCCCTGAGATGCGCATACTTTGTACATAGACTTCATTATCTTCTACTAGTATTGATAATGATAATGTATTTATTAATATTGACAAAGAAAAAAGAAAAGTAGTCTCAATTCATCAGTTCAGGTTTATTTCTTTACGATCATATTTCAAACAAAAAGAAGCCCAAAAAAAGAAAAGAAGACAAACTCAATATGCTATGAAATAAGAGAAACTGGGAAAGATGAGTAACATGTTCCCAAATATGTTTGACATTTAAGAAGAGTTAAGACGTTTGGAGTAAAGGTTCATTTATCAAGAATTGTGTTTTTGCCGTGTTAGTGGTACTAATATGTCATTGTGGGAAGTAGACATGGGCATAACGGTAATACTGGCCGATAACTGTCATGATGTGGGGACGCGGGAGCCAAACCGTCCACAAATATCCCTGTTTTCTCAGAAATTAAAAGGGAAAAAAAAAATTCCCGGTTCTCATTTATCAATAAGAACAGAAAAGCAGAATTTCAAATTTGAAAAAGAAAAAAAGAAAATGAAGAAAGAAACGAAAAATTGAAAATTCGAGGGAGATTTATTGGTGTACGTTGTCAGAACTTCTTCAGTTTCTTCACGACTTCAGTCAAGTTGCATTTAGTCACAAGAAAAAGAAAATAAATTGCGAATAAGAGAAGGAAACATTATACTCTCATGTTTTAAGGCTTCCATCGTGTTTAACTCTTCTGCCTTCGATTCGTTCGATTGATTTGGGTGAGCTTCAAATCGGAGAACTATGAGCAATCTCAGAACTCTGTGTAGACCTCAACCACTGTTCTCCTTCATAGGTTACAGACAGCTATTTCGATCTAGGGCTTCATTTCGAAGCCCTAACTGCAAGTCTCGTTCGCCATCGCCGTCAATATATTCTAAATGGTTGGATTCTCCGGGTTCGAGCAGAATTGAGTTTGGGTTTCGCGGCAATCAGAGGAGAACCATGGTCATGGCTTCGAATTGGACTGAACAAAAATCCCCATATGAAACTCTTGGTAATTATTTTCAAATTTATTTCTTTTGGCCTAGCTACTCCAGGACGCTTTTGGTAATTGAGAAAATGGATGAAAGAGTACGATATTGCAATCAGATAGAAATTTTACAGGTAAAAGGATTGGTTTAATGAAGGTTGCAGTCGTACTGATGGTATAATCCTTTCGGAAATTGGGGGAGAACATTTGGCAATTCACAAGTATAACTATTAATACATCTAATTATAGCTTTGTCACTAACCAATTCTGCAGTGTATTTTATATTTTTGGAGGGGTGATACTGACATCCACTAGAAAAGACAGACAACTGTGTCTATCAAGGATGCTTATATAATTGAGGGGGGAAAATTGCTTGTGATGGCTAGGGAATAAGTTAGCCTTTATTACTGGAAAAGAAGGATGTTTGTATGCATACTTATTTATCGGCATCTTCGTCAAATTTCTCTCTGCTGAAACACCAGAATTAGAAAGAGATGCTGACGAGGAACAGATAAAGAATGCTTACAGACGGTTGGCCAAATTTTATCACCCTGATGGTATGCACCTTCATCTTGGCTAGTTCTTTGCTTGAAGTATCATATAAACTGTAAATGTGAACTTGATATTGGTGGCACGATCGTCTTTATTATTTTATGATTTCGAAATCCATCAAATGGCAATTTTATGTTGGTTGAGACTTGATGGTTGAGAACTTTGTATTGCTAAATCATTCCATAAATTCGTTAATTCAGAGCCCCATTGCTCATTTGCTGTTCACTACTGTTCAATCATACATATATTGGTGCTCAGAACTTTTATAGGCCTTACCTGATAAAGGGCCGTGCATACTCTATTTGCATGACATATCAAGCAGCAGCATATTTGGGATTACATCAAAGATGGTGATTTTGTGGCTTTTTTTCTCCCATTTCTAGCAGCAATATATTAATGTCTTCATTTAAGGTGAAGCATCGCCTCTTCATTTGCTTGGCATTGTGTCTCTTACATCTTGTTTTTGATGCTTGAAATAGTTTTTCCATTAGTGTGATTCTGTGAAGCCTTTGTGATTGTTTCCTTTCAAGGTGTTTGTCCAACTATGTGCCATAAGTTTTAGTTGCGATCTGATATATCAGCTATAAAAATCTATAGAAAGTTACACTATTCATAAACTATGAACAATATAGCTTTTTTAGGGCTCTGTGTAATTTTTTTATTCTCTCAATCTTTCTCCACACATTTCATTGGGCTTCATGCTTTTTTTTTTCCTTCAACATTTTTACACATTTTAGCAATGTTTAAATATGAGAAGAATAAGTACAATCTTACTAAAAGCTATTAAGCTATTATGTATACCATGCATCACATGAGGAAGGATATCTGGTTATTATTAATAATCTGTTATAACTTACGTTATATTTCCTCTGATCCATATTATAAAGGGTTTTCAGCTAATTCACTTTTCTTAAGAAAAGTTAGTTATAAACATCAAACTTATAAAAAAAAACCCCAATATCCCACTTTTACCTTTATTAATTACCAAGTTCCACTCCTTTCTCTTTTCTAAGTTGCAAGACAAGTACTAAATCAATAGGGATAAAAAAAATAAAATATTACTAAAACTTAACATAACACGTTACATTTTAAACCAACTAAAAGTTCTAGATGACCCCTTATAAGATGGACCGGAGAGAGTAGCTTGTAGCTCTGCAATATGGCTCTTGGGGCTTAGCCACACCTGTAGCTTTGTAACTCTCATGTATCCCTCCTATAGCTGCACTATGGGAGCTATTTCTGTGAAGCTGTAGCTCAAGCTACTAGCATGACAGGGCAACAGCGGCACTCCTATTGCAATAGGCTGCCACTGAAGATTCACTCAACCCCACCCTTGGAGAATCAAAATTGAATGATTTGGTTATTGGGGCTTTGAGGAGACTATTAGTTCCTGTGATGCTATTGACTTAGTTTCATTGAAAGAGACCGATGATAACAATTAGTGGCTGATCAGCATGGTGAACAAAAGAATTAAATAGCAAAGCTCTTTATATGGTTGATAAACAATGATAAACAAAGAAACTCCTCAAGAGATGAAGAGGAAATTGAGGGACTGCCTAATGATCATTAAGAGGATCTTGCATTTGATGAAAAGGAATGGTTTAGACATTCAGATTTTATAGAATCAAGCTTAGACTAAAAAACTTTGTAAAACAATAATGTCTTTTTTATTATTCAGTACTTGATGTTGTGATTTATAAATAATTATTATGTTGTCGAGTTTTTTTAATGTGAGTTTGATTTTCATATATGTCGGTCATCATATATTTTGTTTTGAATTTTTTTGAACTTGTATGCTACAATTTTATATAGCCAATGAAACATTGTACGCAATGTGCTATAACACTTTTCAGCCTTTTCCGCTACATGATTAATAACTATGTTTGTGACACAGTTCTTGTAACATTTCTTAAACGTGTCATGAGTTATGACCTTTCTATCCTTAATAACTCCCATTTTTTTTCCCTTTCCTTTTATGTTAAGTCTATGATGGTAGAGGAACCCTTGAGGAAGGCGAAACAGCAGAAGCAAGGTTCATAAAGATTCAAGCTGCTTATGAATTACTTATAGATGACCAGAGGCGGCGGCAGTATGATATGGATAACCGAGTGAACCCAATGAAGGTAAAGTTTTAACTACATACTTGTCAACATAGTGGTTGATAGGGTTGCAAAAGTTGTCACATGGCTTGGCCAGCCCAATTTTGTTGGGTCATTACTGGTCAGGGTGGGGTGGGTCAAAAAAACTGAGCGGACTGGGTCGAGATGGACACTTGATCAACTATGTTAGTTAGTTTGGCTTGGCCTAGTCCTTTATACCCTTTCCAAAACAAATTATTTGTAAAGATTTTACATGAAAAAGAAATTAAGGGAAAAATAAAATTTTTCTGGGACCTGTATGAAAATTTTATTTTTAAGGGGTCATTTTATAATTTTTATCCAAAGTTTTGAAAAATAGGAAAAGTGACTTGATGGAACTCAGTCAAACTAGCCCCGTGCTAAACTGGAAGGGGCTGGTTCAGAGCACCAAGTCTAAAATATTTGGCCTGGTGCTAAATTGAGTTGAGTACTATGCTAGGTCAAGGCCTGGTCTCTATGCATGCCTACTAGGTGTGGAACTTGTTACGTGTAAGTTTACCCAGACTGAATGCACCTTGATCAAGTATCAAACATAAATTCATTCTATCCAGCTAGGAGTTGCGGTGTAACATTTTCCAGTTTTTCTTTTCCCTTCTTCCTTTTATGAACTTGAGCTAATACTGATGCAATTAAAAGTAAAATATTTGGACATTTCAAATTAGAAAAAATTATAATTGAAAAATCTTAAGTTGAAGATATTTTTATTGAGAGACATTAAATTTTGAAATTATTATGAAGGACTCGAGGGCTAAAAATTTTAATTCAGGGTTCTAAATTGTAATTTTTCCATGCAATTTAAAATTTTTTTTTATCTTTTAAGTCCTTCAGAATAGTATCAAAATTTAAAGCCCTTCAATATAAATATTCTCAGAGTCCTCAACCATAATTTTTCCTTTGTATGGAGGAAGGAGAGAGAGAGAGATGGTTTGACTTCCCTTTACTTTGTGCGGGCATGACATTTAGAGATAAACTTCAACCAGCGCCAACTGTTTCATCTTTTGAGTAGAGTATACATGTGCTTTATACTTAATATGAATTATGCAGCCTGAAATGGTGGTTTTTTTTTTTTTTTGTTTTGGAATCGTATGGTGGTGGCTTTTTTAATTATTGCTTTGTTGACTTTTAAATTGGATGTATACTTTCTTCTTTTGTGACAATAATACACGTCTTCTTGTCTTGCAACAATACCTTTTGGTCTGATTACTGAGAATTGGTTTGATTATTGATATGGTGTTCTGGATCCTTTAGGCATCTGAGGCATGGATGGAGTGGCTTATGAAAAAACGAAAGGCTTTTTATCAGCGAGGTGATATGGCAATTGCTGCTTGGGCAGAGCAGCAACAGCGTGAGTTAAATATTCGCGCACGAAGTCTATCTCGTTCAAAGGTATTGGAATTTACTTGGGAATGAAGCTAACTTGCTGTAGGTTTTGTTTGATTGGAACTTGAATTTTTGCCAACTTTTCTTCTGGCAACCCCAATCATCTGGTTTTCAATTTTCGTGTTTAAGTTGAGTGAATGAATATTGAATACTGGACTTGATCTTCATGTTTGTCATCACATTTCACCCTAGATTAGCTGCTGAAAATTTGTTGCTCATAAGCGAAAAATAGAGTTCAACGTAGTGTTAATGTCAATGTCACAGCTCATGTATGCTGATTCTGACAGATCATAGAGTCAATATTCCCGAGTTTGATTGGAAATATCTTGTGAAATCTCAGATTGATCCAGAAGAAGAAAAGAAGATCCTGGCAAAAGAAAAGAAGGCTTTTGCTGAAAATTTCTCCAATACCCTTAAGAGACATACACTCGTATTAAAGAAAAGAGATTTAATGCGAAGAAAGGCTGAGGAAGAAAAAAAGAAGACTATCTCTCAGCTGTTGGCTGCAGAGGGTCTTGAGCTTGATTCAGATAGTGATGAGGCACAGTAGCGGACATGGGGCTTGGTTTTTTGATATATGATTTGATACTATAATGTCTGCCTACCCAAATATAATATTTTCAATTACTGCACAAAAAGAAATGTGTACATATTTTGTAACTTCCAGTCTAAATTTAATGAAAAGTCCTCAAATATAGCACACTATGATGATGATGTGTAATTTTAAGTTGAGAAGCTTAAGGTAAATATTAATGGAACTTGAAGTTGACGCTTCAGACTCCAGATTTTCATATCTTTCTCTAAATATTTTTTTCCTTTGCTAATTTCTAAGATTTAACTTGCGCATCAAGACCAAAAATAAGATTTAGACAGCTGTTTCGTTGTTTATCATTTTGTCATATATTCTTAAATGTTGATAAACGAGAGCTTACTTAGAGACTTAAAGGAGCCGATTTGATGGTAGGATGAGTGGCACTTATCTTTGGATGTTAGGTAGCAAAACCACTCGAGTACTTGAAGAAGATGCAAGCATCTTTTCCTTTCAGTATGGAGAAGTTGGGAAAACAATGGATTTCATTTCCTACTTTCCCATTAATCACTAGTCTCAATCTAATTTAGACAAGCATAATTTGTGTTACCTCTTAAGGGCACTGTCTCCCCTTCCCCATCCTCCCTAATTTTCTTTTGAAAAACTGTTAGCTTTCCAAAAAATGAAAATGGACTAACTGAACACTGAAAAGCTGCATTTGTTACCTCTTTTTTTGAAGTTTGAGTGAGTGACTGATATGATTAGGAATATCTTTTTCTAGCACTTTGGTTCTGAATTCCGGCTCCTTCTTCTACTTTTGACTCCTCTGTTACTTCCTCTTTTTTGCAGTAACTAATAATTATCTGCGGCTGTGAGTTGTTGAGTATACAGCCGCCGCCTTTACAGTTGAAGGCCCATCATCCATTTGCAGCCATCCACAGTGGCATAAATGATTTCACCAAAGACTTCACAATCCCATAGCCTCACCCCTCCCTACAATGCAATCCTCCATTTCTCTTACTTCCATTAACTGAATGGGGGGTACGTTACGTTACGTTTGTACATCTTACTCATTGCCAAACCAACCAAGCAGATGAGTCCAACTCAAAGAGACACATGACTTGACACGAGATGCAGGGGGGGAAAAAGAAAAAGCGACCTTCTTTTCCTCATTTTTCAAACCCAGAATTATAAGGGTAGGGCTCCACTTAATGATCAGATTTCGGCTCAAACACATTTTCAGGTCTTTAATTGGTCCTTCCCACTGTCGGCGAACAAATCACACACTGGACCACTGTACCTCCAGTCTCCAGCCAAAACCATTAATACCCCCTCCCCCCTCCCCTTTTCAATTCATATATATTCTTTTAGTCCTGCATTTATGTGTGTGGTTGATACTTGAACTGCGCATTTTATGGTGATCATAGCAGTCTTTGACTACCCTGATTAATACAGACATGCCCAGCTAAAATATACGTAAAAATTTGTCAAAAGCAATGATATCTATGTGATTTATGAAATCAAATGTACTTGAAATGTTTATTGTTATGTAACTTTCATGTGCTGTAACAACTGGTAGCTTGTCCATGTCAACTGATCCCCCAGAGAACGAGTGGAGTTGAAGACCCCGAAATGAGTTTGATGGACCTGACTTGAGAGATATTAAGGATTTCACAAAGACCGAAAAGGCTAGATGTGAAATGGAAGAAGGTAGAATTTCACTTAAAGCAATATAAAATGAAAGGTAGGATTTCCTAATGTTGGTGGGGCCCTGCTGAGATCGGGATCAAATGGAGTGTCATCTATCAAAAATTACAATGCCAAGTAGCGAGCATCTCCTCAAGATTCATGCACCATTCAGTGGCTAACCATCTGTTTGGGTGACACGTGGCATCTTTTGATCATTGAGTGACTTACGAGATAAGGCTTTCAATACTTTATAAGTAGAAGGTAAATTCACATCAACATCACAATCATGGAGGAAAGGGAGTTCCAACACCCTCCCTAAGATGCCTCATTTCTAAAAAGCCTACCAGCATTACCGTTCCTCACATACCTAAAATATTACCATAAATTCTTAATCCACGGCTCTTAACTTTCTCGCTTCCTTCATCTGTTATCCATATCTGAATTTAAAAATCAATTAAGGAGGATGAGGTGTATAATCTCTTGAAGCGAAAAAGGTCATTTGCATTTTTGCGCTAGAGGAAAAAAAAGGTGAAGGAAAGCCTCCATTGAGAGTGTCTCACCATCAATGCAAGTCAAAAGTGGCAACAGTTAAATCATAGTAGTCTTAAACTGGAGGGACGCACTTAAACTTTTGATCATTGGGTTGGCTTCTTCCTCCCTATATATATAATCATTTCAAAGTCGTTTACTTGTTTTACGAATGAGTGGTATGCTAATTGGTTGACCCTCACGGGTCCATTTCCTTATGCTTCTTCTCTCGAATGTCTCACACGCGTTCTCAATATCATTCACACCCAAACTTAGTCCCACAAGGGGCCCTAACAACTCGAAACCTGTGATAATGGTGCTCAACTAGTGCCTTTGCAAATTAACCAAGTGTTTGCACTCGCTGAGTTATCGTGTTAACTTAGCCAACTATGGTCTTGACAGGTTTTGAATTTATCCCGGAAAAATACTTGTCAGAAGAAGAAAATCTGAAATCATCGATGGTGATCATTAAAGAATCTCACTTTATGTTACTATTCGCTGAAATAACATCAACAAGAGAGAGAGGGAGGGAGGGAGTAACAGGGAAATATGGGGGTTGTTTAATTTCTTTGAAGACATGGAAACAAATAATTAGAAGGGTTATCTTTGTGGGCATAGGGAGCCAGGGAGGAACAGATTGCCCCAAATAATTGCACTGCATGATTGGCTGCAGAATATTAATTTTGGTTTTATTAATTAAAGTGATCCAGAAATGAAATATATGTGTGTATGAAGTGAAGTTTTCTATAATAAAAGTCATTAGATGGCCCAGACGGAAAGAAAAATACTCACTTTAGAAGGTTGAGAATATAATTGTCATCCTCTTGTTTAGTTTTTGTGGGTGCCACACCTTCCCCATAATGTTATTGCTCTACCTTGCTATTACACTTTCACTTTGGCTTTCCCTTTTCCCAAACCGTCTTGTTCATATCGTGCTTATGTTAAGTTAGTGGGAGAACATCTTCCTCTCACAAAGACAAAATTACCCTTTTTGATTAATGATTTTCCTAAAGAAAAATGTTATTATCTTAGACTCTTAATCAAAGGACCAAGGAGAATGAAACAAGTGTGAGTGGTCCCCTGAAACGCAATTAAGTATAGTTAATATGATAAGCAAGTTGCGAAGATTAGACTTATGAAGCCCCATCCTCCCCACACCTCATCGCTGGCTCAACTGGGTTAGATATGCGCCCCCCCCTCCTCCTCTCTCTAGCTATCTATCTATATATATATATTGAAATTTCTCTCTTAAGTTTCTCCACTCAATTCAATTTTCTATGTAAACAATCATTCCTTTGCATCATTTTCCTTTGTTAGAAGCCGTGGACCATCCAGTTGGATCCATCTAACAAGAAAATGAAATAATGAAATATTCTTCCACAGAGACTTTTACAGGTGAAGATCATGATGAGGATGAAAGAGATTTGGGCTCATAAATCCATCCGTCCATTGTGTTTAACTTTTTGGTCAGGGAATTGACCTAAACGACGATAATTTGCCACCGTATTGCAATGCATGCACAAAACACACTCCTACAAATTAGGAATAATACTTTACTTGATTGACTTCTTCTCCTTCTCCACCATGGAAGTGAAAGCAGTTCCAATAACAACCCATTGTTCTTTTCCAGTAATCTTTATTGAATCTCACATGGATCTTCTGAGATTTCTCTTATCTTCATAAGGAAATAACACTTTTTACTGTAGATGAACTAAAAATCCTCCCCCCAACCCAAAAAAAAAAAATCGCATCCTAAATATACTTGTTTCTTTCGAATTTCAAAAGGGAGAAAGACACTTAAGGACCCCATATGAAGATATTCCCTTCCAAGGACCCAAAATAAAATTTCAGTACTCCTGTAAACTGAATTCTCAACTTGAATCAACTGAATTCAGCACTTGTACTGTTCATTTGGCAATAGTTTTACATGGAAGTCCTTAAGTATCTTTCTCCCATTTCAAAATAGGCAATGCTTTAACAATTGGATTATGTAAAATGCTTGATTTAGACATATCTTTGTTATCAAGTCTTAAAAGTAAACTTCTAATATTTGTATCTTTTAAATAAAAAATTAATCATGCAATGTTGAATTTGGAAGATCATTTTTTTTTAAAAAATTATACATTTAATATATTTTAATCAAATAATAATAAACATATAAAAAGTACAAATAAAATTTTATACCATTACCCAACAAAAGTTGGTCCAAATAATAAAAATTTACCTATTTTTCACAAGGAAGTAAATTAAAACCTCACTACCAATATAAGAATTTTATTGGTAAGTAATTTGTAATTAACTTTATAAGTGTTTTTTGAGTAATGAGATTTGTTTTGATTTAGGTGAAGCCTTAGGACTCAGCTCATATGAATTTTCTTTTAAAAAAATGCTATTAATAAACATTTGACAATTTAATAGGCAGTGGATGCTTCAAATCTATATATATAAAATATGAAAAGTACAAGGAGTTGGATCTTTCACAATATAACTTGTTATATGGAACTCAGTGTAATGCAAGCCTTGGACGAATTTTGACGACATTTTAATAGAAAAGGAAAAAACTTGATTTGTCAATTGTGTTTTTTAACTTTGTACTAGGACATATAAAATTTATAACTATTATTCAAATTCTTACTATTCCAACAATTTCAACTGTTTAAGCTAGTCCAACAAACTCCAAAATATACAGTATAAAATAAGTATTTTTCCTTCCACAGTGATATATACGATAATAACATGATTATTCTTTGGGAAATGTTGAAGATAGTAATTTAAAATTAAAATTGAATTGCGTAGACATTAAAAAAAATGCAGAAAGGTAAAAAAATAAAATAAAAAAGGACACCACAACCGGTGGCTGACACATGAGAGGAGGGGTGCCCATAGAAAAGGTATAGAGAAAGGTTGCTTAGCCATCCTTACGCACTTTTTAATGAGATCTTTAGAATAAAAGAAGACCAACATCCTTCCTAAGATGTCCCATTCTCCAAAATCTCACGACCACCCGTCTATCCCAATTTTAATAACATGTAACTCAATCCAATGCATTATTTTGATTGCTTGGCCCCAATTATAATTTTTATTATTTTTTTAAGAAAAAGTACTCATACAAATTAAAATTATCCAAAATTTTAAATGACAGAAACAATTAAATATAAGAAAAATGCTTGTGGTATCTTCATACTTGACATTTTGTGGCCTCCCATTAATGACTAAAAATGATCAACCAATTAAAAACCTATTCGATAAGATGCGCAATTTATGGACCCACTCGCAATACTGAACAATCATTAAGCCGAAGCAGCTGAAAACCCTTTTTCCCCCATCGAAATGTCTATCTGTCCATGGATGGATAGTAAGGCCTACTCAATTAATATTATTTGCCACATTCGTACTTGGGATAAATTGAGGGGCTGAATGGTAAATTACAAAAGGGCACGAGAGAAACTGATTGTGTGAGTGAGGGGATTACGAAACACACAAGTAAGAGCAACCTCATCATTCTAATTCTTCCTTTGGAAAAATCAGCAGAACAAAATATATCTGGGGAAGACAAAACCGCAAACTTCAATGGAGAAGGGTGGGAAGACGAGGAACAGGTTCAGTAGCTCGAGGAAGAAATTGAGGAAAGAAGAAGCCAAGGGGCTCTCAAATCAAAAGGGTGACTTGTATTACAAATGGAATAATGGACGTTGTAGAACAAAGCTAGCCAATCCTTGCATGACAAAAGGGAATTTCAACATTTTCTTGAAGCTTCCAACTTTCACTTCCTTTCGCCACCTTCCACGGCTTCTTTTCCTTCATCATGAATACTTAATTAATTAACCTAGTAGTTAATACTACAAGTAAATCAAATATGCCCAGAGAATCCCTGGTTTGAAGGTGGACATAAAAAAGGAGGAGGAAAACTAAAAAGGTGGCCAAAGATGATCCTGTGACATTGACATTACATTACTAACCCCCTACCTTACTTTCTATTATGCTATCTTTACCCTCGCTCGCCATAATTGTCTTCTTTCTTCTTTTAATTTTCAGTGTCTGTATATTTTCATGTTCATTTTTACCTCTCTTCCTTTCTGCCCATTACACAATGAAAATGGCATATTACCAATCATCCTTTCCCCTCTGTAGGAAACACCCATCATTGCCCCCAACAATCCTTTTCAACCTTAGAAACCTGAGTTTCTAAGATATTCCCTCCCTCCCTCCCTTCCATTCTTTCATTCTTTTCACTTTTTCTTTCGTTCTTAATCTTTCTTATATTCTTATGCCTCCACTCTCTCTCAATTTAAATATCTCCCTCTTCCCAACCTTTCCTGCCCCCCTCTCTTCTTCCTTCACTTCCCCCGTCTACTTGTTCTTTTCTCTTTTCAATTTAATTCCATAAATCTTGTAATGGATCCTTCTTCCACCAACTCCGTCAATGGCTTCTACTCTTTTCTCACCAGAGGTATTGACGATCTCGAACGAGTCTACCTCTCCAACAACTTCATGTCAATCCAATTCCTTCAAAGGGTGCTCTCACTTCTTCGATCCTTCCACACCCAATTGACCCTTCTTGTCCAGAAGCTCCATCTACCCTCCGGAGATAAGTGGCTTGACGAGTACATGGATGAAAGCTCCAAGCTTTGGGAAGCCTGTCATGTCCTCAAGGCTGGCATTTCTGGGATGGAAAATTATTACTCTGCTGGCCTAAACATTACTTCATCCCTCGATTCTCATCCTCATCTCACCCCACAATTATCTCGTCAGGTCAGGTCGATCACAATCTTCGTTTATTTTCTTTTCATACAGCAATTGAAGTTTTGGCCATGAATTCACAGGGTTTTCTTACTCCTGAAGCAGGTTATTCGGGCAATCTCAGGGTGTCGCAGAGAAGCTATGGGGTTGGGAGAAGAGAACAGAGCTTTAATCGAAACAAGAATTCAACCACTTTCCCTTCGTTTCGAGGAGAAGCTCTCGATCGAATCCAAGCTAAACGGATTCAGTGGGTTCAGGGGAGTCCTGTATGCAATGAGAAACGTTAGTTCGTTGTTGCTCATGATTCTGCTATACGGGTTGGTGTATTGCTGGCCCGATTCCTCGGATTTCGTACTGGGAGGAGAATACGAGGGACGCTTGTTCCTGGGATCGGCGTTCATGATCTCGGCGGCGAGGTTACAGCAGAGAGTGGCGGCGGAGATCAGCCAGTGCAATGGGGCACCGGGCGTTTTATTGTACGAGTTTAGAAGATCAAAAGTGACGATGGAGGAGCTCAGGGGAGAATTGGAGCGTCGGGGGTCGCAGGGGATGGTGGTTGAGTGGGAAACAGAGGTTGGTATAAGGGAGAGAGTGGAGAATCTGAGAGGGTGTTTAGGGATGATGAGATCTGGAGCAGAGAACATCATCGGACAGCTCGATGATTTCTTTGATGAGATTGTTGAAGGAAGGAAGAAACTTTTGGACTTGTGTAGCCATAGGTGAAGAGTGAGTGAGAGATCGAAGAGGAAAAAAAGAAAAAAAGAGTAGAATTGAAAAGTAAAGGAAGAAGGCAACCATGTAGAGGAATCAGTTGCTGGGGTTGCCGTATCTTCCGCCCTTTTCATTTTCTTTCACCCTTGCGGTCCTTTCTTTTTCTCTTTTTTTTTCCTTTTAAATTTTAAATTACAGTTTAGCATAGTTGAGACTTTGGTGCCAAGTGTTTCCCGCAGGAGGCAGTGAAGAAGATTCTGAAATCAAATGTGGTTCTGCATCTGAGAAGTTATATTGGCAATAGATTAATCATGTTGCAGGATAAACAAATTAAAGTGTATGCCAAACTTCGATTCCTCATATGTATTATAATTATAAATCACAATATTATAAATATCATAATATAACAAGAAGCAAAACAGAGGAAGGATTAACCAAAATCATACGTAAAAAAAAAAAAAGTCACGTTGTCATCGCTGTAAGCTGGCAACGTTAAGTTAAACAGTGATGCATTGATTTCAATTTGCCCTCCATGGGTAGAAATTTTCCTTCCAGACGAGAGCATTAAAAGTGGTGGTTAAGTTTATAGTAAATGATTAATCATTGTAGTCCTAAAAAGTGAAATGGAAAAAGCGAGGCCTAAGGACTGCTAGGCAGGAGCATTCTGAGATTCCTGAACTCTTCAATGTCAGAAGCAGCTTCTTTTGCTCCTAGTAAGCTTTTGTCCAGTTCGGTTCTCTTTGAAAGCAACGGAAATCATGATAAAAACTTGGCACCATGTCTCTGAGAAATTTATTCTGTTATAAAAATCTTCATCTTTCCCCTTTTTGGGGTTTGGGGATGCATAATATATATTACAAAATTTGAGCGGTCACTTTCTCATTTCAAACCGTATCTCAGGCATTTTGTCCGTTGCCAGAAATTCATGCCTTGCCTCCTTATAAGGGTTTCATAAGAGCGCTGCCTTAAAAGAAGAAACAATAAAATACTTATGAAAGAGCCAAAAAAATGACTGGTATATAGCTTTAGGACAGCATGCCGGAGGCTTGAATTGAATGGGCTGAAATGGTGGCCAGGGGAGCTGCGCTCCAATAAAGCAATGGGTGGCATATTTAGCGTGGGCATTGGACATTAAAAAAAAAAAAAAAGAACCAAAGTCAATACACTACAACAGCTAGAAGGTTTCCCACAAAATACAGACAGAAGTAGAGGTGCAAAATGTTTTCACGTTGTAACTGTAACTGTTGCATTAGATTATAGAACCTAAGAACAAGGTATTGTTCCTACAAGGCTACAACAGTTCGTATGACATCAATATGAGATCTGAAATACTGAATACTCAAAAGACCTCTCCAGAATGTGTTCGTGTAATTACTAATTACAGTCGTTTCTTCCATAAACAATAAACAAGCAAGGCTTATCTACAAACTTAGTGGTAGGGGAATATTTTGTGCAGTATCTAAGCCCTCAGGAATTTGCTAATGAAGTAAGCCAAGGCAACTTTGTCTGTCTCCCATTTGTGTATGATCCAATGGAGCTTCGTTGACAAAGATCAGAGTAAGAGTAAGAGCAAGAGCAAAACCGAATGGATTGGTTACCATGCGAAATGTGGAGGCTTCCTACTTCACTGGTTCAAATCAAATATCAAATGCTGGCATTGCAAGCTCGGAAGCAAATGTCTCAACCTGATTTCTGAGCTCAACAATATCTTTGTTATTCTGAAGACCTTTGAGGAAATCCTTACAAGATTTTCCATGTTCCCTCTGTACATTGCTGGTAATCTGAGCTGCCTGCAGGAGAAAATCAGCTATGATCTCAAAATCATCCTCTAAGCAACCTCTTGATGTCATCGCAGGTGTACCTGAATATCCATGAAACAAGGGACATAAGTACCAGTGAAGTAGAACATTAAGAAAATCCAATCTCGATTGGATTACTAAGAAAATCCAATCTCGATTGGATTAAACAGAGAAATTAGATAGCACTAAAATCTGCTAAGAACTCCAAGAAAAATCTTGAATTCGTAATAACAGGTGATAATATGTGCTTCTTGAACACTAGCCAGAGGTGCGAATTATAGATGTTTTTCTTATTTGCTACTAATTAAATTCCATAAAAAAAAATGAGGACCCTCGTTCAAAATATACGGAAATTGGAGTTACAAGGTTTGATTGCACTTGGAAATATTAATTATTAAGAACCTATGGTCTTAGGCTAAGCACAGGTTACTGAATATATACAATAGTAAAACCTAACATAACTATTGCTGCAAGAATATCGAAGCATAAAAATCATATAAATAAAAAGATAATCTATGACTTTAGATTGTACCATGGCAGGGAAGCTCACCAATTCTCACTCCTCCTGGTGAAATAGAACCATAAATGGCACATTTGTTGAGTGTGATGTTACACGCCTCACAGACCTTCTCATAGTTTCTATCTGCAATACATAATAAAATAAATTAGAAAGCATGCTGATAACAAGTTCAACCATGACATAATTTACAAGAGAAGGGGAAAAAACAATATCAGAAACTATCAGGAGGGCTGTATAGATGAATAACAACATTGCTACTTCAAAAATAGGATTTGCAAAGCCGAAATCAGCAGGAAAAGTATTAGTAAAAACAATATCTGGGCTTTGGGAAATGGGAACAGCTGTGCACTGCACTAAGATAACTTAGTAACTAGTGATTAATCCTGTTGCACTGGTCACAAATGAATGTATAATAAGTACCAGCAACATGATTATAAGGAGGGGAAAAATAATGCCAATGGTTTGACTCATCTTCACTTTACCACTAGGCAAAGTGAAAATCAACCAAGCCACAGTAGGTCATTCAAGGAAAGTTGATAGAAAAAATTCAGCAGGCAATGCTGCTTTTGAATCTGAAGGTGGCCAAGTAAAAACAAGCTAACTCAGACGACTCAAACTTCCCCCTTCCATTATTATTAAGAAAAAACAGCATATTCATTTTCAATGGACATATAATATAAATATTGAAACAAAATCAGAGACAGATTGGAAGAATACCAACTAAGCCGAGTGCAGTCAGGTCCCAGAGCAACAAATGATTGTCAGTGCCATCAGTTACCAGTCTGCATTTTCTTTTCTGCAAAGCAGATGCTAAGGCCTGTGCATTTGTCTTCACCTGTTGCATATATGCTTTGTACTCTGGAGTTGCAACTTGTTTTAAGGCTATAGCAAGAGCAGCAATGTGATTATTGTGTGGACCTCCTTGTAAGGATGGATATAAGGCGAAGTTTATCCTTTCCTCAAAGTCATAATTACCATCATCTCCATGATTAAGAGTCAGGCCTTGCTTCCTAGGTTTTGGACCTCTCCTATAAAAGATTATACCTCCCCTTGGACCTCGGAGACTTTTGTGGGTTGTTGAAGTAACAATATCACAGTAATCAAATGGGCTAGCAACTTCCTGTGAAATCCAATGTCAATATAGTTATAAACACATTGACCATGAAATTCAAATAGTTTAACAGGAAGGAAACTAATAAATAAAAAACAACACAGTTGTACACAATCATTTCAAATATGAAGGAATTCCAAACTTTAAACATAATTCAAATGCATATTAAATTTCTTCAATTGTCAATATTATGCAACATAAGCCTAAGACAGCATGACCAATATCAGAAATACAAGCACAATGGATGCATACTTCATGATCAGCTTAAGCAATTTGACTCTCACTGGATAAATGGGAAAAGTTAAACTGATCCATCTGCCTTTAGTTTGCTTCATGAAGGTGATTCAGTGAAATGGATAACAATTAGCCAATTGGTCCTAAAATTAACAGCATTTTAATTTTAATTCATAATAGAAATTTCTATAGATCATGAATGGGGTAGTATTCAAGATAAAAAAGAATAACCAACAAAGGAAAGGTCATTTTGTTTTTTCATGTTTCATTCCTGCTTTATGAAGAAATTGGTCAGGAATCATATACTAGTCTCCACTCGCCAGAGATATAACTACCTAATACTACTAGTATATACCGTGGGGCGACAGCGAAAACGTTAATTCAGCTCAATTGTCCTATTTCCCAAAAAGAAGCAACGAACGATCTCTTAGAGATTTAAACACATAGACCGAACTGCCTCTAACTTTCAAATGAAACTAAACTAAAGTGTCAGTGGCATCATATAAGTGTGACGAATTATAAAAAATGCCAAAATTTGGAAAGGAAATAACTCAACACCGAAGAAGATAGAAACCTTAGCTGCCACAAGCCCGCTAATATGAGCCATGTCACACATCAAAACAGCCCCACATTTATCAGCAATCTTCCTAAACCTTGCATAATCCCATTCTCTGGGATAGGAACTCCCTCCACATATAAGTAGTTTGGGGCGATAATCGAAGGCCTTTTCTTCAAGCTTTTCATAGTCTAAGTAGCCTGTTAGAGGATTGACTTTATAAGGGAGAGTTTCAAAGAATATCGATGCCGCAGAAATTTTCTTTCCGCTGTGTGTATAATATCCATGACTCAGATGCCCACCGGATGGCAAATCCAAACCCATAATTCGATCCCCTGGATGCAATAGACCAGTATACACGGCAAAATTGGCAGAAGTACATGAGTAAGGCTGAACGTTCACGCCCCACTTGCTGGGATGAAGATCAAAGGCAGCCAGTGCACGCTTACAGCAAAGCAATTCCATCTGATCAATAAACTGATTCCCCGTGTAGTATTTGGCTCCAGGCATTCCCTCAGAGTACTTGTTCGTCAAATGACTTCCCAGTGCTTCCATGACAGCTCTGCACACAAAATTCTCAGAAGCAATCAATTCTATCCCTTTGAACTGTCTCCGCTTTTCCTTCTCCATTATTTCATGAATCTCGGGGTCAGCTACCTCCAATGGCTGATTCGCCCAAGCCTGCACTGAAGCTCGCCTCTCGTCATGCCCCGAATCAACAGCAAGTCGCTTCGGAGGATTTGAAGAGAAATTCGACTGCACGTCTAATTGCCTCTTCATACACACAGGCCGACCCATAAAGCTGATCGTTTCATCTTCCACTCCTTCCTCCTCCTCCACCTCCTCCTCTTCTTCTTCTGCAGTTTCTTCACCGGATTTGACCATAACCTTGTCGTCTTTTTCCTCGAGCAACTGCAACGGAACAGAAGGGGTTGTATTCGGGGAACTACGAACGCACGAATTCAGTTGAAAGGAAAATAAATTATCACCAACATGGCCTGCCAAAGCTGGCGACGAAATCTGAGTATTTAAGCCAAGAGACAGACCCGGCTGAGCACCCGACAAATCCATAATCCTAACTTGCAAAACGTCCTCAAGAAATGAGGAATAGAGCTTTTTATTCAGAAGATTGGCTTATGGGTAGGAGTAGAAACAACAGAAACAACGACAACACCGTCGGAAACAGGAACACTGGAAGAAGCGGAAGGGTGATCGGCGTGTGTTTGATGACGAATGAGATGTTTCCATGGGACAAGTGGAAAAAAGTAAGAAAAAGAGGCTAAAAAGTAAGTTTTCGTGTTGTGCGGAGAATGAACCTGGATGTGCTGTGAGGGTAGGGAGAAATGCTGTTGCTACAAGGGAGCCGGTAGCGTCAGAGCTATGCAGGTGCGACTGAGGAAGCGCGAAACAATGTAATAGGAGAAATTTTGCCTACAAAGAAAATACAGAATAATAATTCATACGCGGAAGGGGAACCTGGACGGAATTATGATTAGGTTCAGTTGGGCTATTCTTGTTGGCCGTGGAATTAGGTGGGCCTATTTTCTTTGGTTTGAACTCTGGATCATAAATTTGGTTCCCACTGACCAACCCATTAAATTAACGTGGACAAGGGAGGAAGTGAAGAAATCCAGGCAAACGAGGTGCCAATAGTAATATTTTAATTAAAATAATTTAGTAAAAATTTTAAAAATATAAATAATAACAGAGCCAAACCAGTCTGTGTCCAGTCTCAAGCATATTCCTTTGATCTCAATTGCCATACCATGGAGAGAAATTATTCATTCTTTATATACCTGTGTTAGTCAACCTTTGAAAGCCAAAGGGGTCCTTGATGTTTTTGATATTGGTCCCTTTGCTTAATTGGCTCATCTTTTATACTTGTTTTATTTTTTGATTCTTTAATGGAATTCCTTCTTCACTTAAAAAAAGAGCAAACCCCGTTCTGGGTGTAATCCATCCACTTGTTCATCCAAGGCTTGAACGACGTCCTCACAGTCACATTCAACACACACCTTACGAGCACCCAAGTCCCACGTCATCTTAAGACCCCACAGAATTCTTTCTAGTATTTCTATATGAAACAGAGGGAGTATATGTACCAGGTCTCGAAACCGAAACATTATGGATGTTCAATGAGAACATACCAGAAAGCCACGGGTGAGACAGGTATTCTTTCTTTCTTTCTTTCTAGTATTTCTTTTGGGCATTAAGGTGTTAGTAAAATATCGCTCCTTGCATTTAACCCATAATACACACACATATCAAAAACAATAAAAACTACTGTGCATTTCACATATCTGGAATTATACTCACTCCTATCGAGAAACATTTTATATATTTTTTTAGCCAAAATATAAAATATAAATATAGATTATTTAATGTATTTATTTGTTTTTTTAATTTTATCCTATATTAAATAAATGAACACAATTTTTCTAATTATATAATACAAGCTTTAAACATTAAATGGAACATTTTTTTTAAATTATTTTAAATTTCTGATAAATTTAAGGATCACAATCACTTTTAACTGTATTTTTAATTTATATGAATTAGTTATTTGTATTTTATATTTGAGGTGAAAAAAATACTAATATTTAGTTAAAATACTTATTTCTTATGCAATAATTTGTAAATAAATAGGTTTTAACTCAGATTAAAAAACATTCTTTTGGGAAAAAAAGAATTGTATGCACGGATTTAACTATTCAACAAAGAAATGTTTGAATTTGATATTCACTTATATTCGAGAACTAAAAAAAAATATAGTAATCGGATACTTAAAAAAAATAAATTAAATAAACGAGAACTAGACTTTATTACAAATTAAAAATTATTTTGAAAAATCACTTAAAAAGTTTAATTGTATCAGCCTAGTCCTTTTTTGGACCAATATAATCGCTCTAATGATCATACCCCTGTCATCAAAAAAAAAAAATGATCATACCCCTATTAGCTAACGGATAGGTTAGGGCTTAATCGAATGGATCGAGATAGCCCTACATATGAATTGAATCTCTGCTCGGTCTAGCCTCTGGCGTAGGTGGCGTTGAGGTTGCTATGGAGTCGTCGTTGATTGCAGATTCCCTTTCTTACTGGGATTTCATCGTTGTCATCCTTCTCCGCCCTCTCCTTGCCATCGGATTTGTTCTCTTCTTAATTTCTTTGGGTAATTTTTCTCTTTCTGATTTCTTATCTAGGCTCCATCGCTCTTTTCACTCTACGAATTCAACGAATTCCCATCTCTCTCTTCCATCTTCTGCTTCTAGATTTGCTTCTAATCGCTACTTGAAAGTTCAAATTGATTAATCCTTCCATGTATTTGATCGTTGCAGGCTGGTTCTTGGCATGGAAACTAGTCCTAGTACACGTTCCTTTGGTACAGGAGATTTTTGGTCTCAGAAAAAAACCCGTCAAATCTAAACCGCCAACTCGTCGTCTGTCTAAATTTTACAATACCATTAATGCACAAAAGTCTCAATAGTTTTCGGACGGTGACTTATCTTTCTTTTGTATGTTTTCCCCCCCTTAAGTACACTTACCCATTTGTTACTCAAATATGACATTGTGTTGTCCAGTTGACTACTGAAGCCGGCAATCATTTGTGCACAATGCGGTTCCTCATCATGAGTCGTTTTTGTGATTTTTCGTAATTTTTGCATACTTTCGTTAAGAGTATAAGAATTTGCAACCTGTTTTATGCTGTTGCTGAAAGACCTGAAATGGATCTAATGCTCATTTTATAATCTATATCTCGATTGTGGGCATCCAACTGTCAACATCTAATTATTCCCCATCAAGGTGGATCCTGTGCAAGATTTTTATGAATATAAAGATGCAGGTCACGGTGGTATCGGTGATGATATTGTTAAACTTGGTGGTTTACTTAAAATGTCACATAATTATAAATCTAGTCTAGTCCACTGTTATTAGAATCCAAAACTGATATATCATTATTAGGCAGTTGTTCTTTCCTTCCTGTGTCAAGGTAAAAAACAAAATGAGGGGCGGATTGTCTTGAATTTCAATGTACTTGGATGTTAGAAATTTCGGTTTACTATAGCAACTTTAGTATCATTTTAATATTTCTTTTTCCTGATGTTTTAATCCCATTGTTGTAATTAGAATATTGGGGCTAAGCTTGTGCTTAAAGAATAGGTGCAGAACTGCCTTTGTTGATGTTTACTGATAGAGCCCAAACGTGAGACTAGAGATGGAATTGAATTTCTTACCTATCTGTCAGTACAGAATTATTAAACTGCAAAGCCATTGAAATCCTTTTCTTCTCCTTTGGGAAGGAGGGGTTTCTCTCTGGAAAATGCTAGGTTTAACCTTTCCTCAGTATTTTATTAGCTGTCAGACCGGTTTCTGTTCAGGGTTTTGAGAATGATGAAAGCTCTCTTTCTCCGAATCTGATGTTCTAAATAGACATTTTACTGCTAACCAATTCAATTCAAGATGGTTTTTTGATGCACACAATAGAAAGGATCAGCAGTAATGGTAATGCCCTAATACGTTTAACCATTAGGTTTTAAGGTGACCAGGATGGTTTGACTTGGTTGTTTCTCTGGATGGCCTATTATTCTCTGTTGCTATACTTCACAGCCAGCAAATCCTTTCCGTATAAAGATTTATTGAGGAGAGAGAGAGGGAGGAAGTAGAGTCTTTTTTTTTTCTTTGGCCAATGGGGGAGGTAGTAGAGTCTTTTGTCGCTCACTTGTGTGAATCTCCCTACCTCCCTTTTTCTTCTTTTACATGGTTTTTTCCGGAGAATCCGTTTTGACTACTTTTGAGACATGATTAATGTCTTGATTTGATGCATTATTATTAGGGGAAGATATAAAATTTATCTTTTTTTCGGTAAATAAATATATCATGGATTTTGGAGGTGCCCACAAGTTGGGCTGGATTGTCTCTCACCACTACCAAAAATTTGGAAATGTTTTTGGCCGATCCTGGAGCCTGTTTCTTTGGCCTGTTTTTACTTTTTCTTAACTCTCTCTTTGCTGGTCTGATTTGGCGGGCTGGGTTTATCGGGATTCTAATGATTGCTTTCTTGGCATTGCAGATTCAACAGTAGGAAATAAAGTGACAAAATCGTGGAAATAAACGAGAAAGCTTGGAATCTTAGGCAACATGTATCAAAACAGTTGAAGATTGCGATATCATCTCCCTTGTATATAAGTGACTCCTACCACTTGAGTTTAGCTCAAGTCTCAAGTGGTAGCAAGAGTGGGGTGGAGTATAGATGGAAAGTAGATGGTTCAAATCCTCTTAATAAGAAAAAAAAAAACATTGGACTTCTGTATACATGGTCGTATTTTGCATTGTGCCATGCATTGTGGGGTTACATATCAAATACAAGTGATGATTGATTATGGTTTTACTTGTATCAATGCTCATTAACCTTTGTTTTCAAATAAAGGATAAGATAAATAGTAAATTTTTATCATAACTTTATTCATTAAAATATAATGAATAGATTATTTAATTAGAGAATGATTCATTTATTTGTAAAGATGGTATATTTGTGATGTTGTTATTGGAGAATTATATATTATTGGTATTTTGATTTAAGAATTTAATTGTAAAAATATAAAAAATTAGATATAATTTGTTTCCAATTAAAGAGTTGTTTCTAATAAATAATTAGAGGTAGAGGTGATTAAATCGAGGGCTATCATAAATTACTGTAGATGCGGAATGCTGATGTGATAACAAACCAGAAGTGAAGGAAGAAAAGTGAGAGGTAGGGGTGTTCACGGGTCGGGACGAGCCGAGCATCGCCTTGGCTCGGTGTCTGGCCTCGAAACACTCTTGGGCCAAGAAAATTGGCCTGTAACCCAATCCGGCTCGATATGACCTGGTCCTTCACTGGGTCGAGATTTGGTCAATATCAGGTGGCCCGGTATAAAAAAAAAACATAAAAAATAAATAAATAATAAGTTAATTTAATTTTTTAATAAAAATATAACTAGTTTCATTTAAAATATATTCTTATAGGAAATAATATTGGGTTAAAAAGTAATATTTATCAAAATTATAAATATCCAACAATTATACATTATTTATTTTATATAATATTAAGTTAAGAAATAAATTTAAAATTTGAAACAAAATTAAAAATTGGAATAATAAATTGTATCTATTATAATTATAAAATTAATTTATTACTTGAGACATATGAAGGAAAAACAATTATATAAAATTATTCAATATTTTTAACAAATAAAGAAAAATGAGAAAATTGAAAAAAAATAATATATATCAGGCTGAGCCTGTACGGGCCTGTAACTTGCCCGAGGATCGGCCCGGTCCGATCCTCTTCCATTTCAAGATTTTTTCTTTTTGACTTAGCCCGAAATGATCAGGCCAACTGGATCTCTGAACCCATCGAACAGCCCAAGTAGGAGGATAGTTAGGTTACACGATATGATTTGTGCAAAGTTGAAATATGTTAACTAGTCAATCTTCGATTCTATGGTTACTTGGTTGGGGCAATGCAATAGGTGACTAGTTAAGTCTGGCATATTTTCACCTTACACATCCATCTTAGGGTTTTTGACTTCCCAATAAGTTCATTTATAACTTACTTTTTCATTTCTCAAGTACTTAAGAAGTTTAATTTATTTTTTAAATAAATATATATTATGTTTTAAGGTTAATGATATAATATTTTTAAAAAAAAAATATTAACATAGTAAGGATATATTTAAAAACTTACTATAAGTAATTTGGAAAGTAAAACTTCTTTATATGATGTTTGTAAAGTAAAACTTTCTTAGTTAAACCAAATTCTTTAAAATTTTACATTTTTTTACAATTAAGTAAAAGTAATTAATTTACCCTAAAAAAGTTAAATTTTCCTTCCCTACTTTTTTTATACCCAACAACCCCTTGTCCCTCTTCCCGTCATTCCCAACAAGGATATCCATCCTAACCTTCCATTTTACCCCTCTTCCTCCTGTGCAAAATGTTGTATTTTCAAAAATATAATAATATATCTTTTTAAATATTAATGATGCACTAAACATAAAAAAATCTTATTTTCCTGAAAATACAAATCTTAAGAATCATATCATATTTTCTACAAAAATATGACAATTTTGCCCATCGAATTTTTCCACTTTCCGTAAGTTTATTTGTATTATCATATTTTCTACACAGCACTTGAATTCATTAAATTATAGAAAAAGACTCCATAAATTTATATCGTGTGAAAAAAAAAAACAAACAACCGCCAATCGGAGGCATGGAGCGACATGTGTGTGTGAGAAGCTCGTTTATAATTTTATACTATTTTTTAAAAATGCGCGACAGGCCGAAGTATTCTTCTAAAGGGAAATATTTATTATAGACTCTGAATTGCATATGTTTATGGCGACTTTACTGCTTCCTCCTGATCCCATTATCCCCTTCGGAGCTTCCACGCCTAACAGTTATGGTTTCAGCTCACAGAGGCACCGATCAACCGTCACTTGCTCATTGAAATAACACCACTCACCATTTTAACTTGAATTCAGAAAATGAATTCGAGGTTAGTCACAGTGTCTGCACTCTACCTGGCACTCGCCGGATGCAAGCTCAGACTGTGAAATTGAACGCTCTGAAGATAGATTGATTGATAACTAACAAGCCTGCCGCTCGTCGATTCAAGAATAGAGAGTCCTTCGATAATGCCCATAAGGTGTTTGAACATATTCCGAACCAAACCTTACCTAGCTGTGCGGCTCTGATTGGGTCATATTGTCGGTTGGAGAGGTGGGAGGAACTGTTTGCGGTGTTTGGTTCCATGATTGACGAGGGTATGCTGCCTGATAAATATCTTGTTCCTTCCATTTTAAAAGCTTGTTCCTCAACGCAATTGTTGATGCGAGGTAAAATGATTCATGGATTTGTAACAAGAAAAGGGATGGAATCTGATGTTTTTATTGGTAATGCACTAAGTCACTTTTATTCGAGTTGTGGGGATTTGTGATCTTCCGTAAATGTTTTTGACACAATGAAGATAAGAGATATAGTTTCATGGACTGCCCTCGTTTCAGCTTATATGGCCGAAGGTCTTCTGGATGATGCAAAAGAAATTTTCGAGTCCATGCAGCTAAGTGGAGTCAAGCCTGATGTGGTCTTTTGGAATGCACTTATATCTGGCTTTGCACGAAATGGAGAGACTGCATTAGCTCTAAAGTCATTGGAAGATATGCAAGAAAAAGGGTTAAAACCACGGGCCACCACTTGGAATGGAATTATTTCTGGCTGTGTTCAAAATGGATTCTTCGAAGATGCCTTAGATGTATTGCATTATATGTTGTGTTTCCCTGAGAAGCCAAATTCTGTTACAATTGCTAGCATCCTTCCTGCTTGTGCCGGATTGAGAGATCTAGATTTAGGCAGGGCATTTCATGGATATGCCCTTAAAAATGAGCTTGTTAGGAACTATCATGTGGAAGGATCATTGATTAGCACGTATTCTAAATGTCAAAAAATTGATTATGCCGAGAAAGTATTCAGTGAGGCAGAAAATAAGAACACTTCCGTATGGAATGAGATGATTGCAGCTTATGTTGATGAGGGGAGAATGGAGAAAGCAACGAAACTTCTTAGATTAATGCGAAATGAGGGACTGAAACCTGATTTAATAACTTATACTTCTTGCGGGGCATGCAAGATACAAATAGAAAAATGAGATTCATAAGTTGCTGTCTGAGATGGATCAGATGGCATTAGAGGCAAATATGATATCATGGAATGTCCTGATTTCTGGATTTCAGCAATCTGGCCTTAGTTATGATGCTTTAAAAGTGTTCCAGCACTTGCAATCTCGTGTTTGCTCGCCAATAATGAGACGGTCAGCCCAAACAAATTCCATTACTATAGCTAGTGCTCTTGTGGCTTGTGCTGATTTAAATTTATGGTGACATGGGAGGGAAAGACATGGATACATATTGAGAAACAGTTTCGAGTCCAACATATATGCGTCGAGTGCATTGGTTGACATGTATATGAAGATTGAAGATGTGGCATCAGCAACAAAATATTTAGCAGAACTGTGGATAGAAACACAATTTCTTGGAATAGTTTAATTGCAGGCTGCGTCAAGAACGGACAACTGGATATGGCAGTGAAACTGTTTTATGAGATGCTGGAAGAAGGCCATAACCCGAGCGCAATTACATTTCTCATACTTCTGCCTGCCTGTGGCGATTTGGTGGCTATGAGATTAGGGAGACAACTGCATACGTATCTTGTGAAAAGCCAATTCCAAGAACTCAACAATATCCTCGCGAGTGCACTGACAGGCATGTATGCTAAGTTTGCAAGTAGCGGTATTGAGGAGGCCAAGCATGATCCCAGATGATGTCACTTTCTGAATATGTCCATTCGTGTAACAGACTGCCTTGCCCAAAATAAAAACATGAATATCACTTCAATTAAAAAGGGGGGAATTAGCGATTCTTCCATTGTATGAGCAGTATAGTTAAATGGAAGATGTACACCCAAAAAAAAAAAAAGAAGGCAGATGGTTTTTATGAGGTAGGGAATAAGTGTCTGATAACTCCCTTGAGGAACCGGATCATGTCATTCCAGGCTCCAATTATAAACGTGGGAATTTCTGAATTTATCAGAAAAAGTTTAAATACAACCTCTCAACTTCAGATGTATAACCACGTGAACAAGGAGATAATTTGCTTGTGTTGGATTAACGGTATATAGGAGAAAGACCACGTTCATTTTTTACTTTCGTCTTCCACAAATAGAAAGACTGTTGTCCTCAAAACTAGCGTGCCGCTGGAAGTCTTTGGGTCAGCACAGAAGAGATGGGGATGAGATTTTCGAATTGTTAGTCTAACTTTGTATATAACAGACAGATTTACGTTCAAAGAAGAAAGCAGGTATTCAAATTTTATTTATTTAGTCCACACAGCCTCTTGGCTTATTCAAATGTTGAAAAGCGTTGAAGCGGGGAGAGATGGATGTCTATAATATTTTCAATTTGAAAAAAAAAATACAAAGAAAGAACCGAATCTGGCTCTGAACTTGTGGCATATGCATTATCTTATTAGTTATCTCATGAATATTTCCATAATGTTGATTTCAAGTATCTTCAATTGGAGGAACGAAACAAAAATTGGAGAGCTCTTGGACATGAATACTTGTTAGGTCCATTACATCAACCAGGAGCAATATATAAAAATATTGAATGACTGAAGCATTTCCAGTTGACAAGAATGACACTAATACCAGGTCGGCAGAATTCACTGCAAAAAGGAGTGATCATGTTATGTTGAAGGAATTATCTTTCATCTATTCTAGCTGTTGCTGCTGACTGTTCCTTGGACTTGTCAGGGGTCACTGTACCTTTCTTTTTGCCAGGTCCCAATGAAACCTTGACTTGAGCTGGCCTTAAAAGTCGATCTCTAAGCAAAAAACCACGTCTGGATTCTTGAATGATAATTCCTTCTTTGTATTCTTGGGACTCCTCACGTGCTATGGCTTCATGTACCTACGACAAAAAGGATCCATCAGAACAAATTAAACAGCCAGATGCCACTTTTTTCAAGTTTATTTACTTCTCATCAATTATGCATTCTAAATGCAGAAAAAAAAAATACCCACAAAGTAGTTTCATGACATGAGCTCACGGTGAATGCCCTTTTAACAGAGGCAAGCAAACTAGTAAAGAATGGAAAAGGAATGTAGGGAAATGCAGGAGGAAGGTCTACAATGACTTTTGCCCAAGTGAACATGTTGCTCAGAAGAAAATTGGCAAGCATGGCTTCCTGCCTCAGTGCAGAAGCAGCAGAAGAATGGTGCTACTTTTGCATAGGTCATACTCGGATTCCTAGCTTTTAAACATAAAAAATTACACAAACGACCTTATTATTCTGCACAATAACAAAATTATCTTATTACCATAACTCAAATAATTTATCTGTTAGGGTATTTTTATATCTTATTGGTAACTTAAGAAATGATTTTCCCTCAAAATACCCAATAACGTACCTCATGGCAATTTAAGATAACATTCTCAAAAATATAATTGATATGTCCAAAATCAACTCTCACAAAAGTGGTTCTCTTCAAAATCTAAAATCCACAGCAATTCCAAAAACACAATTGACTTCTAATGGATTTGTTTTGGTTTTTAATTCATTAAATCAACAATAGTTGCGAGGTCAGATCGCATCCATAGTGTGCCTTCCAACCTGATCACCTGGCAAGCCAATTGTAAATGTATGAATGTATCATAGTTGCAGGTTTGCAGCTAAACCAATAAGCACAGCATTGCTCCCATTCTTTTCACTCTAAATATTAATTTGACCTCGAGCTTACATAAATACAAAATTCAATAAAATTAAAATAGGAAAGATTCTTGGATTTGAATGTAAAATTCTCTTCATTCCTACTTATTATTTTAATTTTTTCCAGGGTTCCAGGAGTTGTCTGATGTAAAACACAGCAAGATTGCATGAAATTGCAAGCAAGTTTATCCACTCTATGATGAAATTGTTTCAATAGCAGGAAGAAAAGAAGTTAATTCGTGTATAGGATCAACATAGATTTTTTCAAATTTCACTTACCATGGGATCAAAATGCTTGCCCACTGTTGCTACCACAGCAACATGATGACTCCTCAAAATTTCTACAAATTGCTTGTATATACCTTGATAACTAGCATCAATCTTCTTCTCTTTCTCTGTTGCTGGTTTAATTTGTTGTTTGGCCCTCTCAAAATTGTCCACCATCAACAAAAGTTTTCCAATGACTTCTTCTTGGGCATTGGACAGTATGTCAAGTTTTTCTTTCTCGAATCTTTTCCTAAAATTGTCAAAATCTGCTTGCAAGCGAAGATAGGTCTCCTTTGAAGCAGCCTTCTCAGCTGATAAAATCGATATTCTTTGAATCAGTTCATTCTTTTGATTTGCCATTAATTGTATTGTCATCTCAATATGAGATACAGTTTTTTCATCTCCATCAAGAATTGCTTCCTTGTATGCTTCAATGAGGGCCATTAAACTGGATGTGGATATTTTATCTTCTTCATTATCTGTCAATTTCACATCACTCTGAGTGTCCTCATTTTCATCATCTGTCTGAGGAGACCAAGCAGAGACAGGTGATTCAGCTAAGGATCTAAGCATCAACTACTGATACAAAACCAATCTTATGGCATATGAAAACTTGTGGCATTATGAAAACTAATAATTCTAAGACAAACACAGACTATATTAGTTTAAATAAGGAAAAACAAGAGATTAAAATAAATTAACTGGGAAAAAATTATGTATTGTTCAAGTTTATCGTATTAATGATATTAGTACAAGAATGTAAAAGGGTGTGTGTATAGTATTATTACCACAAATGGAAGCAAGAAAAATAGTATAATTTGTAGCTGCAAATTTCAGAAAAAGAAAATTAAAAATAGAAAATATAACCCTGTGCTGACTTACATACCAATGAATCAAAGGTCAAAGCACACCATCACTACTTGCTGAATGGCAGCAAATTACTCATATGATAGGATTAGGGTCATGTCAGTTAACATTTAAGTTTAGAATTTTCCATATACCTACTCATATATATTGATGATGAGATTCACAATTATAAACTTGAGTTTCATTGACATTACACCAGAAACAGATCTTGAGAAAAAGTAGTGTTTCAGTTGTGAGTTGAAACTTGAGTTTCATTGAAATTACACCAGAAACAGATCTCAAGAAAAAGTAGTGTTTCAGTTGTGAATTGAAACCCACAATTCACGATCACCAATATATGTTATCTAACCCAAAAGTTTGGAAACATTCCTACTGCTTCAAAGGCACTGCTCACAGTTAGAAAATAGGAACTTAGAATACCAACTGACAAGTGATATCAAAACATTCACAATTTTGTCCAGAGTCCATATCTGCTTACTTGCCTGTTACAACTTCATCTTCATCATTCATTACTTTCTGACGCATGTTAGAACTCTCTGTTACACAGCCATCTTCATTTTCCACACTTTCTATCAAAAAATTGAGGCCCTAAAGAACTTAACCACTTCTTGCTAGTACAAATCAATGTTAGATAATTATAAAGCCATTTTGCAGCATCTCCCAAAAGCTTAATATTTGAGAATGAAATTGATCTTAACAGGGCAAGAGATCCTCTTGAATCTGCCAAGAGTTTTAGAGATAATAATAATAATCATAATCATCATCATTCCTAAGCCTTTTTCCAAGTAGTTTAAGCATTTGGGACCAAATGGTTCTTAACTCTTAGTACATCTATGAGGAGCTTTCATGTCATCCCATTTTAGACTTAATTCATACAAGTTGAAATTCCGCATAAGAGCATTGTTCGCTTTCGCTCTGATTATTATCATACTACCTTCCCAGGCCAGGGGTATAGACCAACATTAGATGATTAAATTACAATTTCTAATGTCAGAAATCGATACTATACAAGAAGGTTGCTTTCGGCACCAGAAACCATCAGAGACCGTTTTTACCTAGATTAATTGCAACATCGATTTATAAGCAAATATATAAATTAAATGATAAACAACGGAATTATACAACAAAATTCAACTTGCGCAAAGACACATAATTAGTGGGGTTGGGTGGATAAGTTCAGAGAAAACGTACATTTGGACTAGAATCTTCCGCAACGAGGTAAGACTTGAAGATATTCCTTCGATTAACATAGGAAAATGGGAAATACTTGCTTGAAAACCCTAAAATAGGCTTGCACGCATAAATGGGGTGACCAAGGCATGGATAGGAAAGAGATGGAAGATGTCTGATATTGGGCTCAAGGGTTTTAAAGGGCTTTGAAAACAAGGATGCAGAACAAGGACAGGAAGCCATGAGAGATAGATTTGAAACAAAGGCAGCCATAGAAATGGCTATACCCGGTGAGTAATGTGATAAACGTTGGAAGCTAGGAAGAAAACCCTTAATTAGATGTACGAGATATACGAATAAGGATTGGCTTTCTTTCCTTTCTCTTCTTCAATTCTCACTTCTTAGAATTTGGTCAACGCAATTTTCTCAATAAGAAAGAGGAAGATAAGCTTTCAGCAGAACTTTTGCAGGAAGATTAGAGAGAGACTTTGAAACTCTTCTCGATGTCTTGGTTAAAGAAAACAGAAGACTGAGAAAGGGCAAGGATTTTAACGGAGGGCGAAGGGTAAGGGATTTTTAATGACGACAGGTGGGGAGGGAGAGGTTTTAATATTTCATTTCATTGGTTTGGTTGAATGTAAAAGACGGACAAGGGAGGAGGAAATTTTGATGACTCGTTTGAAATTAAATGGAAGCAAAGCTAGTATAATTGACTTAGAATTTCTATGTCAATTTATTAAAGTAATAACAATTTGACTTAAAAATTTACTTTTATATTTTTTTACTATTATTACTCTCCCTCAAAAAAATTAGGAGATTTAAAAAGATAGAATTGAGTTGATAATTAACCCGTGAGTTTTTAGGTGATCATATAGTATTTGAATAATCATGTATAAAGGATATGATTTAATCTAGTCCTTGAAAATTATTTAAAAAATAAATAATTAATTAATTTTATTTATTAATTAAAATACAATTACATTCATCATATTTTTTCTTCAAAAATAATATTAAAATCAAAAGTAATATTTTCTAAAATTATAAATACTTCATAATTATGAATTAACTTTATCTAGTATTAAAAAATCAATACAAAATTTTAAATTAAACTAAAAGATTGAAATCTTACAAATATTCATAATAATAGTAAAATTAATTTATTATATATAATAAATCAAGAAAAATAATCATGTAATATTAATTAATATTTATAATAATTTTTTAAAAATAAAATCATATATATACATTGGGTGAAACCAAATTTAAACTAAATTAAGTATTCAACCTGGTTTGATTTTTAAGTCAACCCAATATATCAAGTTGAATTAAGGAAAATTCCCACTTTTAGAGAGAAGGAAAGAAGGGGATTCTTTTTTTTTTAATTTTTCTAACCCCTTCAAAGTCCCCCAACCAAAACAATAAGTTGGGGGACAAGTGACAAGGATGGTGTATTATATACTTCATTAAAATGGTTATTTGATTTTACATGTTAATTTATTTTTTAATTTTTAAACTTTAAAATAATTACAAATAAAATTTGTATTATTTTTTATTTATAAATAAAAATACAATTAACATTTTAAAAGTTTATATGCACTTTATTCTATAATCTTTCCTTCTTTTTCTGCGTGTATAGTACATAAGTTCTACTTGATCATGTTTAGTGAACAGTACAGCTATTATATTGGTACAGTGTTAATAGTATCATCGCTGGTCACTCAAACATATGTCTAAGATTCATCTATTTGCAAGAAAAAAAATATTGTAAAATGTTTTTAAACTAAATCAAATAAAATTTTAATTGTTCTGGTATAGTTTGATGTTACTTGTCTTTTTTTTTATAATGCAAAGGTTTTACATGTTAATTTATTTTTGACAAAATGAATTTGCACTAATTCTTCTTTATCATGAGCATAGGAAGTATTTTCTAACCAATAACTGAAAATTAATTTTTTAAAGATATAGAAATTACTGAAATAAATTTTATCTCTCCCAATAAAACTTTTTTTATATGCACAGCTAATACTAACACTAATGCTTTTCTACTTAGAACATACACTAATTGTTCAATTTCAAAAATCAAATTAAATCGTAAATTTTGGATGCCTTCCAACCCTTATAATTACAAAATCATTATTCTCTTCACTTTATTATTGAAGCTCATCTTCTACACTAATTAGATGTTAGAAGATGAGATACACTCGCTCAACATTAACTAAACATTTTTTGGCAGACAAATATAAAATTTGTTTGAACTCGACGTTTTAAGACTGTTTGGTATGTGGAATGAAATAAAATAAATCCGTAAATGAAATTTTTTTTATATCTTTTAGTAAAATATTAAAAAATAGAGACAATTATTATTGAATAATGATAATAAAATATAAAAAATCTTATATGCCTCAACTTTTATACAAAGAAAATATAATATCCTTTTCTTACACTAACAAAACAGAATATTATAGTTTCGAATTATGTATTCGCCTAGTATTTTTAGGGTGACAAGCATAAAAACTGGAAACTATAAATTTCAACTTCATTATATATTCTATGGTTGAGACGCTTTAAAAACTTCTAACTTGAAAATGTCCAAACTGTAATGTATCACTATTATTTAACAACCAATGTCATGCATTTTTCCCCAATTATTCACACCTCCAACCGCCTGAGAAAATATATAGTAATATTGAATTCTCACTAATTTAGACAAGATCACCTAATGGTATACTCGTTTTTAAGTCAGACAGACTGCAAACACGCAGTCAATGAACAAACATAAAGTAATATTGAATTCTCACGAAAAAAAGTTATATTGAATCATCAATATATATATATATATATATAGAGAGAGAGAGAGAGAGAGAGAAGGAGGGAGTGAGGGAAACAAAATAAATGAACATAATAGCATTCTCACTACTCAGGTCACTTTCTCATTTGAAAGGCACTTTCCAAAATCCAAATTTCACACATGAGAGATCCAAATTATTCTAATAACGAGTTCAACCCACTCAAGCATAACCATACCTGTACAGCTATACTAAATATGTGCTGGACAGGACATAACTACTACTTCACAAACAACATGCCTCTACTGCCCAAAAAGCTTTTTGGCATTCAAGCCAAACGAGCAATTTTAGGTTCAGAGTGATCCAGTGGTTAATCAACGCCTTCAGTATCATTGCAGCCGTTACTACCCTCATCTCCTGTGCAACCAGAAGCCTGCAAACCACTTTCAACGGGCTGTTCCAATTGAATGAGCTTACCAAATAGCTGAATTGAACTAACACCATGTTTTGTTAAGTTGCAGCCCCGTGTCCCAGCAAATTCTGTGCCAAAAACATGCAAACTACTTTGGCTTTCTGGTGACAAGCTATTAGATTGAGAACTGTCAATGTTTAGCTCTGTTGACAGAGGTTTCATCTTTGGTACCATGGTCCCAAAGGTATCACCAATATACAGATGAGAATTATTGCTTTCAAAGTTGGAAAGACTTGGTACAGAAGATGTATTTTGCCTGGCTCCCTGCATGCCAGCAGGAACAGTAGTGTAACTCAACAATGATTGGTTCAAGTGCCCCATTGTTGAATTAGTGAAACCGGTCATAGAAAAGAAGGGGTCTCCCTCTCTATCAGTTGCCACTCCACAAAACTGAGCAGCTCTAAACCTTTTTGCAGGAGGGAATGTTGTATTAGAGGAAACTGCGGAGGAAACAAGTTCAACCTCCCAGGGGCTTACTCGCTTTGCATTCTGCAAGACTTCAGGTTCATCCCACATGACCTACAATGCAGAGATCAGATAGTGTATAAGCATATATTAATCATACGAGACAGATGATAAATTCTATTACTTCATCATTTGAGACAAAAAATTTCATATCAATGATTCTCACAACAGATATAAAACTAAGATAGATTTATAAAAGAAAATAAGGTAGCATAATCCTGCCAATCCTAAAAGTTTACCCTATGTAACTGCTAACAAAGAATAGACACCCGCAGAGAGGAATTACTTTTTAACTGGATTCTAATCCAGATGAAAAGAAAAGGAGAGGCAAGGCTCTCATGCATGTTGTGTAATTTTCCGAATTAGATGAAGAAAAGTTTGACACCACTAGATTAAGGGCTAAAGGTAAATAAGAGAGATTTTCCCCCTTTCTCTTCTTATCTCAATAGATACAAATAAAAGACTCTGCCTTCTCTTCCATATCCATTCATGAGAGAACTTCCAACAGCTACCTAACTAATACAGTATAAATAACTCTAAAAACAATTTCAACTTAATTTTGCAAAGATATATCCAAAATATTAATGCATTTATTGCCATAATTACAAAAAAAAATATATGCCCATCGTGATGGCATATAAAATGCAAGTTGACCTTACTTCACGAGTAGTAATCTCTAGTAACTTCAACACAAATAGAAACAGAAATATAATTTTAGTGGCCTTTAAATTTAATTGGGGGGGTAGTGGTACATGCCGCCACTCATCACTCCCTTCTCAGTCAAGTTAATTCTGGTAGTTCACCCAGTGCTCTCTGAATCTAATGGAACTACATCTCTTGAACTCTCCAAACAATATATGAAAAACAAGTTGCAATAAAACTGCTAAGCTTCCACATATGGAAGACCAAGATGCAAGCAATAGACAAATTACCATAATGTACGGATGCTGATAAAAAGGGGGAAAAAGTTTCAGACTTCTTTTCTCCTATTTCACCTATCACTACAGATTAATTTTTCTGTAATGCTCACATAATATCATTTTGAAAGCAATTTTGAACACAGCATAAAATTTCATTCCGATATTGAAAACAGACTCCAACCAACTAGGTCTAATTATCCATTTTATGCTTCATAAACAACAGATGCTAATGTCTGGCCAAAAAAATGAATGAGCTAGAATTTTATGATAATGAGATGAAAATTTGGATTTCCCCTGCCAAAACATTTCACAAGCAAATGCAGAGCTTAAGCTAGTTAGCTCTTAGTAGTTGATTTATAACTCCAGAGCTTCATGCCTGCAATTCTTTCTTTCTTAATAGAACTCACCAAAGAAATAAAGGGCGCAATCCATCATTCACAAGTTTCACCCCCTCAAATTGTATCTAATTTGGAATCCCACTCGCTATTCACAACTTTCACCTCCTCAAAGTGTATCTACTTTGGAATCCCACTCGTTACTTAACTTCCAAGCATACACAAGCGGCAAAGGAATTATACAGGCATACCTGAAGCATACGCCAAGGAGAACCCCGCCAAAGCCCATTATCTGGAGCAGATACAGAAGATACTGTCCCTTGGAACCATGTAATCCTGGATGAATCCTCTGTCTCCATAGCCATTTTGACTCTCATTCCGGAAGTCCATGCGACCGTCCAAGCTTCCTCCACAACTTCCGCCTTCACCACAAAGTCCGACCAGCCCATCCTTGGATAATACACAACCTCAAACGGCATATTTTGTGCTGCCAATTCAGCAGCATCAGCAACTTCCTTAGCCGACAATTTCCCTCTCCCCTTCCTTGAAAACCCTTCTTTCCCTCTGGAACCTATATAGCCCTCTTGATGCTGCTCCCCCTCAGGCTTGTTTCTCACCCCGCCAAGCTGGGAAGACCATATGGAGCAATCGATACCACTTAATGCAGAAAATCGCAAAGCTCTGCGAATCCCAATGAACATCGTCCCACTGGAATTCTTCATGAAAACCACGGAATCACCGGCAACCAACTTCTTGTGATTGACAAACCTACTCCAGCCAGTAGTGAGTAAGTGCCGCCTCGGTGTGCCCCGATAAATGTGGCGAAAGTCCCAGACGTTGCCGTGAACATCAGTTACGTACAATGTCTGGGTGGGTCGATCGACCTGGAAGTTCAGCGGCGGGAAGATGGAGTCAGCACAGTACCTAGGAACAGAGAATCCACCGCCATTGTTCGCGTCAGAAGGCGTCAGAACCTTGGCAAACGACACAACCTTGTCATCGTCCGGCGCTTCCACGGGATCGGCAAAGTGCTCAGGGTTGCAATCACTCAAAGGATGGAGCGAAAGCTTAGCAAATACCTCATCAGTGTCAGGATCAGCAAGGAATTGAACATCGGAGACGCGACAGGGAATGGTTGGCCTGTAGAAGACGAGAGGGTTAAGGTATTGAGGAGCCGAAGAGGCGTGCTCGATATGGCCCTGAGGGAAGTAATAAACCCTAGAATGCAGAGCAGGGATTCGAACGGATCCACCGGCGCATGCTCGCCAGATTTTAGGGTCGAGATGGCCAGTCTGAACCGCTGTCGGATGAACTTGACGTGACTTTGGAGGACGCATCGTTCAGAGAATGTAAGAGACAGAGTGGAAAACAGGAATTAGGTTTAGCGACAAAGGGCAAAGGAAGGTTTCATTAGGGTTTCTAGACATGAGAATGAGAGAAGGCGCGAAGAGTTTGAGTATGACTCAGACTGTGCGTCTTTCTCTCCCTCTCTCTCCTAAAACCGTTGTGTTGTGTCCGATAGAGTCGAGCCCAGAGAATATTTCATTCGAAGGAGAGAGAAAGAGAGGTATTGGCGTCGGAAATCAAACAGGCACCAAAGTAAGAGCAGGGTGCGTAATTACTTAATGCCCTCTTATTCCCCCGAAAATTACACTTCTGTCCGCAACAGCTTAACTACATTAGAATCTCCACGTCACCTGTGGGGCCATCACTATCCAATAGGAGCGCCTTCTCTGTTGGCTTCCTTTATTTATTTCTGAACATCACCATCCAATAATCATTCAACTTGACAATTCCCCGTCACTCAGGTGTAACTTTATTACTTTTGATTTCCACGTCAGCGCTGTTGTGACCACTACTATTTTTTATACGCCACTTTAAATTTTAATAAAATGAAAGATTTCCTGAAAAATGTAACTTTAATAAATATAATATCATTATCGGCCAAAGGAAATATAATAAAATCAGCACATCATTACAAGATAACACAGCAGTAATATCTTTATTTTTTTCGTTACAACGTAGCAGTAATATCAAAACAGAACAAATGTCAGCACTGACCAGATTTTGAGTCCGTTATTCTATCCATTCAAACAAGTTCAAAATAAATGTTTTTCTAACTTATTTATTAATGATGAATGAATAAATATATCGTATAACTTTTGACTCTTTAAATATATATAATTTTTTTTAAAAAAATACATAATTTAAATATTACAAGTTTTTTAGTTAAAAAATGGAAAGGACAAAATAATCCCTCACAAGACAGACACAAGAATATAGAGTACACATTGACAATCATATAGGCATTGTTTGGTCTAGGAAGAAAAAAATTCTTGTGATTATTTGAGAATTAAACTTGTACTCATATTATTTTGTTCTGTCTTGTAAATATAATCTATTATATATATAAATATGTAATATGTATAGATATCTTCAGCATAATTCTAGAATCTCGATTGAGGTTTGTTGCAACTCCATGATTCGGAATCTTTGTTTTGGAATTAGATTTGGAGTTTAGAACTATTATTTCATTTCATATTTTAAAATTAAAAACACCAAATTTAATGAAATTCTTTTAACCATAACAAATATTTTTATTTTTTTAAATCTTATGTGTTTTAATATTTCCTAAAATATCTCCTTGAATGATTTTTTTTTATAAGATAGTATTTGGTTTTATAATTTAAAATTAAAAATGCTAAATCTTATGAGGTTATTTTAATCATGACCAATTATTTATATTTCTTAATATTTTCCAATTATTTATACATATATATATATGTTTTAATATTTTTCAAAAAAATCTCCTCAAAGATATTCTAAATTCACATCCTATTATTTGAATTTATAATTTAAAATTATAAGAACTGATTCTTATAAGAAACTAATAATTATATATTTTTATATTTTTTATTATTTATATATTTACGAGTTTTAGATTTTTGGAGAAAAATCTTATAAATTATTTAATACATCCAAATTTAAATTAATGGCTAATCAATTGTCTAATAAACATATCTTATATTATATAAACATTATATTATATCATTCATTTTTATCTGTATTATATATACACTTTTTTGGTCAAATATATATGCACGTATTTAAACTTTTATTCATTAATATTTTTTAATTATTTGACTAGCTCTAAACAATAGGGTTAGTTAAATCTCCATCAATGATTATGTTATATTACATATACATATAAATTATGTTAATATTTTATAATATCTAACATTGACACATTTTTAAAAGCATATTCAATTTATATCCAACATATTTGCAGTCAATGTTAATTAGTTAAATTTCAAAACCAAAATGATAGCTCATGTATTAATCCATTTAAAAAAGCAAAATTTAAGAAAAGATATGACTAAATCCCCCGAAAAAGATTATTTTCTTTGTAATGGCCAAGGTATAGCACTAATTGATATTATAATGGATATCTTTGGTATGACTTTAACATTTCGATTAAGGTTTGATGCAATTGTATGATTTGGAATATATACTCCAAAGTTAGATTTGGAATTGAGACATATTATTTTATTTTATATTTTAAAATTAGAACATCAAATCTAATGAGATTTTTTTAATCATAAGTAATATTTTTCCTTTGTTAAATCTTATGTATTGTAATGTTTTTCCAAAAAAAAATTCCGTAAAAATTTTCTAAGTTCAAATGGTATAAGACTTTTTTTTGTACACCTAAAAAAGGCCTATTTTTTTTTATAATTTACAATTATATTTTAAATATCTTTCTCAATTAATTGTATTATTTTTTATTTATATGTTTGAATTTTTTCATAATCAATTATATATTTCATTTAATTTAATAATTTATAATTATTAAAAAATATTTGATTCCACAATATAAGGATCTTATAATTTATTATTGATATTGATCTTAACAAACTATTTTATATATGATTAATCATAACTAATTATTTTGAGTATATCTAATATCCTTAAATCATAATCATAATTAACTAATTAATTAATTAATCACGATGATTATTGAATTGATTATATCTAATATCCTTGGATAAATTGTGTTAATCATGACTATTAGTTTTTCCTTTTAAAGGAAATGATCTCGATATGAAATCATTCATGCATGGTTATAATTAGTTAAATCTTTTTTTATGATTATAAAATACTTATGAATACATTATTACGGATAAAATTATAATATATATATATATAAATAATTAATTATTTCCACTTTCTTGAGCAATTTTCCTCACTCTACTACCCTGGTTAAATCTTTATTAACTAGTTTATAGGCAGAGTTTTCCTTAGGGACATTAGAAGTAAAATGATATATATATATATATAACGCAATACTCATATAATATTAGAATAAAATTATAAAATTATGATCAAAATTTAGGAGAATGGAAAAAGAGATCTTTATCTAATATTATATATTAGACAAATTTGCTAAAATTTTTTAAATAAAATAAAAGTAAAATCAAAATTTCTTGTATAGTTGCTTTATTCAAATAGAAAACAATCAACTCCTTCAGTTGTCTTCATTATTTAATATTTGTTAAATTAATTTAATCAATCAAAGTGAATAATCTATATATATAAACACAATCTAAACAACTGTTATTTTATGATCTCAATGTTTTTATTATCTTTTCGCTAACGATTGTTTTTCATTAATTCCCGTTGAATTCCATGGTTTTTAAGTTTTAAATTAAAAAAAATATGGAATTCAACAATTTTCTATTTTTCTGCAGAAAAAAAATCAATTCAATTACAATAAAATTAAATAATTCAATTTCAAAATTTTCAAATTAAAACTATTTTAGATTTTGATCCTAAATAAACAATTTGCTTATTTTAGGTTTACTTCGTATTTCTCCATATGATTAAGTAATAATTCAGTAATTTTTTATTGGAAATTTCTCAATAACTTATATTAAATAGTATAATTAGTTTATGCAATAAAGTCTGTTTTTTGCTACTATTAATTCATTTTATTAATAAGGAACTTCAAGAGTTTGAAGACCCGATACTTTTAAAATGTGATTGGATAATAACTAATAATAATGATGATGAAGATGTAGATATATGATCTATTGTTACATATTTTGGATGATTTTATAAGATTAATTATAGAATCCATGTATACTGACCTTCTTGAAAACTTAAATAGTTCATTTCAAAGATAGAGTTATACTAGCCCCTTTTCATTCCCAGAATTCTTAAATTCAATTTGAACAAGGAACCTTGATGAATCCATAGATCCATGGAAAGACATGCATCTCATTGTTACATGTACAGACAAGTATCACCTTCAAGCCAAAATGATGTCTAGATCAAATGAAGGGTTTAAGGTTTGTATATTGAGAACTTTTATGACTCAATCTGATTATAGATTACTCCTCCATTTTAAATATAAGATACAAAAGATGAGTTTTTTATTTGTTTATAAATATAAAATGTGTAGAGTGGTTCTGGTATATTTATGGCTTCTTTCCAATCTTAGTTTCACAAGGTTATATTAAATGGGGGTATTTTAGAAAATTATGTTAAATTTCAGATAAATTTAATGTATTTCTTCATCTATGTGTGTGTGTTTTTTTTAATCTTATATTTAGAAGAGAAGGAGTACCATTTAATATTGGATGATATGCATTGTTAATATTGAAGATTAGTTCATTAAGTAGTGTTACCTAATGGGTGCGTATCTAGTTAGTAAAAAGAATTGTAATATTAAATGAAATTTTTATTATTATATATTATTTTATTAATTTTATACCAATATTATCCTTATGAAGTAGAATAATGCAAAGTAAAGTGAAAAAAAAAAAAAGAGTTAAGAATTTGACGTTTTTGGCTATATTAAGTGGGTTTGTTTATTATACTAAATCTTAAGAAAATCATGTTATTTATATTTTTAATAATATCATTTGTTTTAATTTTATACTATTTGTATTAAAATTTAATACTAATATTTGCATTAAGAAATATGTCAAATTCATGTTGTTTAAATAAGTCTTTTTCCACCTTAATAAACATGATGTAACACTATTACTAGATTCAATTTCGAACTTTCATCTATTTATTCTATTTTGTCTAAATTTATTAAACATTTGATTTGCCAAATTCTCCCTCAAGACAACCCAAGCATTAGAGGCCTCAATGAGATGAATTGTAACATTATCTAGTGGTTGAGCTTCCGATTCAGTTGCATTGTACTCATCCTCAAGAGAGTCTGCACCTTGTTGGCGAAACAAATTATGCAGTAAGCAACAAGCTATAACCACCCGATTGTGTGTTCGCATAAGATAAAAGGATGAACTCCTTAAAATATTCTATCTTAACTTCAGCATTCCAAAACATCTCTTAATTACATTCCGTGCAGACGAAGGTGTCATGTTAAAGCACTCATGTGCACTTCTTGGATGTTGTCCTTCTCTCCACTCACTTAAGTGTCATCTTTGGGCTCTGTAAGGTGCAAGGAACCCCTCACAATTAGTGAAACCAACATCAACTAAATAGTAATGGTTTTGCAGAACTTTAGGTCCTACCTCCTACCTACTGCATCACTCAAGACCCTCCCATCAACTGCAGATCCTTCCATCAGCTGCAGATCCTTCTCATCCAGGAAGTACATAGACAAACAGTCCATCTTGATTACAGACCCCCAAGACATTTGTAGTGATTTCTTCTTTTCTATTCCGGTACTTTGCCTTCTCTTTTATTGGCACTTTGACTTTTATATGAGTGCCATCTAAAGCACCTAAACATTTCTGTCGACAAAACATACAAGATGAACTATTAAATCCAGGTACCAAAATATTAGGAAAAATTAAACTAAATCAACATTTCACAATTGTGTACCTTGAACCATTTCCATTTTTCATCCATTGAATCCTTAGGCACATGCTCGGGGTTCTTGAATAGAATTCCTCCTAGACGCATCATATCATTAGGTATTGAGTTAAAGCATTTACTAATAGTCTCTCTTGAGTAGACCAATGTTAAATTGTATTACCCTATTCTTGACATGGTGAGCAAGGATATGTACGAAAATTACAACTTATTCATCGACAAACGTATTCTTAGTAGGTTTAAGTCTACCCACATCAATAAGCATAGCACACAAGTTGTCAAATGTTGCTCTATTCATTCTAAGAAGGTTGTAACAAGTAATATCACTACTATATATTAATCCTTTCAGATAAGCTCTCATGGCATAAAAGTTCATGATATATGACACACTACTTATCTGGTGTCTCTTTAGCATCACAGTGGCACATAGGGAATAAAAAAAATCCATGCATTGTCTTAGCCATGCTCACCCACCAAAGCAACAACCATAATAATTATTTCTTTTTTTGTGACAATGCCATCACTGTGAAATATATAATATTTATATATGAGTCCATTTTCCAATCCACCTAGCAATAAAAAATACATAGGATTTACTTTCAAGGGATATTATGTAAATGTATATATATAAATATATATAACAGCAATATGTCTATCAATAAAAAAGTCTATCAATCCTTATTCCAATTAAATAAAAAAGTCTTTGTCCATGTTAACAATATATTTTTGTGGTTTCCATTCATATAACAATATATATATATATATTTAGTCATTAGCATATATATTTCAAATATATTACATAAATATATATTACTAAATATATCTTATTGTAGCTCAAACCAATAACGACAAGTCATCCATTAACTAACAGTTGTATAATAGAAGAATAAGTAGAGATAGCAATATAACAGATTATGATTGTGTCAGTGAGGATTGTGTTTTCATATCTACCATTTAAACAGGATCTCCAACCATTAATTCGACCTTGACCAATAATTATTTACAACAATGGGGAACATACATTAATATTATAAATTGTTTGAAAAATCAACAGAAGAAAAAAGAAGAACAAGAACAATTTGAAGAAGAAAACGAGTGGTCTGTTGCACGAAGATAATTTAATATCAAGTACAATGTCATACCGTATGCATAGACATTGACTTCAACCCCACAAATGTTAGCTAAACATAGACAGGAATCTTAATGCAAAAGGGAATCTTCAAATAAACTCACAAGGGAAAGATTTTCGAGAAGAGAACCCCACAAAAGCAACGAATTTTCATAAGGGAAAGCGTAATTCATCAGAGCATTATATGAAGAATGGGGTGTTATTAAATCTGTTTATGGGAGGAGGCAAGTGCAGCAGTTTCCTACCAAATATAGCCTCAAACCTTAATGTGAACGGGGATCTTCAAAGAACAGAAGCCTCGACCAACAACAACCACATCAGGGATTCAGCATTAGAAATCACACCACACCAGCACACACGATGGAAAACTACATTGATGAAGAAGAAGAAAAGGGATGACGGCTTACAAACGGCAAATCTATTACCCTCAACGACAACTTCAGTTCGAGTGATCTTTCCTCGCGTCCCACGGCTTCAGTCGTTCGCAGAGCCGAAGAGCAAAGGTGTTGTCAAGTGGAGGCAATGCTAATCTAGGGTAGAAAAGAAAGTAAATTATGTTGTCCAGATATGTATTTAGCAAGGATAATTTTGTTCACAAAATTTTTATTCCCATTCATTGAGCTCAATCCGACCCGCACCCCCCTCCCTCCCAAAGGTTTGTCTAATCCCTCATTAATGGGAGTTGTCTAATCCTGAGAATCAGAAAGCCTTCACACCAAACAGACCCTATTTGGGAATCACTCTCCCATTCTCATTCCCTTGCCACCATTCCTCCCTACCAAACAGGGCCATAGAGGGGACCTATCAATTGATCTAAGGAAACACCATGTGTTGCACCAGTGATGTTTCACACAAGATGGCTTATTGGATAGTCAAGGCTCTCAACTAGCCTACTGATATATTATAGCAGGTACTCCTACTTTTGCAGAGTTGAAAAGAGAGGAAATTAATGATGATGAGAAATTAGGATATATTTTATGGTTGGCATCACAAGTGCATGTGGTGTTTTAGATCATGCAAATTGATGAAGAGTATAAGGAAAAGGATTTCCTACTTAACTCTGTTGACAATATTAAACCGAACTGCTGAAGGTATGAGTGCTTTGTGATTTATATGAAAATGATTCAATTTTTGATAAGTTCCTATTTATGAAAATGATTTCTACTACTTTATTGAGTCTTAATTAGCTGAGCATGATCAATTGCGCGTGGCAATTGGCTCTTACAGCTCTATGATACGAAACCATTTATATACCTCAGTAATAAAATATGCTCAGCCACCATCTCATACTTGTTTTCTTCATTATTACCAGCAACCTTTGCAATGGAATTGAAAAAAATATTGGTACAATCTCGAGGCACTTGCTATCAGGTTAGGTAATGGAATTATGACATTTGGAGGATTTTGTATATATCTCTAGGCCAAAGTGCATTTGTATATATATTTCATCCTATGATCTATTATCAGCCAACAAGGTGGTGCAGACAAAGGTAACATATTTGATAAGCAAGATATATGGGAAAAAGACTAAAGGCTTGTTTGACTGTGTTTCATGTTATTATATTCTTAAAATAATTTTATAGAATTATTTTCTAAAACAAGTTTTGGAAATAAAAAAATAAAAAAAATCTGTTTGAATAGTTGTTTCCAAAATCATAATTAACAAGTGTTAAATATGTTATTCAAAATTTATAGTTTTGTTATTAGTGAAGTGGATATTTTTCACATTTTTTTTGTATTTTTCATAACAAAAACTGTATATTACTTTAAAGATGTTTTGAATTTTCTATTCTTGTATTTTTCTATTTTTCAGAACATTTTATAAAAAACAGATTTATAAATAGTTTTTTTTTGTTTTTCTGTTTTTAAAAACAAAAAAATTGTTTTAAAAACATGAATTAAACAGGCCATAAGTTTTGAGAGCTATTTTCTGGACATGTAATTATACCATTAATTTTGTTATGCTGCATAACAAAATGTGATTTTACTGTCTTGTTATGCTACACCCCTAGCAATACTCACTACAGCGCATTAATGATATGTGAGTTTTTCAGAGGTTAAATTTAATGGTAATTAAAAGGGCCTAGAATGAAAGATGGTTAAAGAGGTATACCTATGACTTATAAAAAACAAGAGGCTTTAATTCTTGATTTTTGCACAAGTGAAAGAGGATGACATATAAATAGATTAGTAAATCATTAAAGCTAATAAAAATAGGATCTCTTCATATAAGCTACCCCCAATATAGGACTGGAATGAATGTCCTGATAACAAGTAAACTCGAAATAAACCCAGTGGTGGCTGAAGTTCATATAAAGAAAACAAAGAAAATGGCTTAGAAGTTAATAAACATGAAGAAAACTTCTTTATTCCAATATGCAGTAATTCATTGACCTTTCCTTTTTCTGTTTTGTTATTGTCCTTGATTGTAATGTATACGCTAGAAGTCATGCTTGTGGTTCCTTTTTGTTTTTTCAGTGTCAGGCAAGGGATGGGAAGAGGTTTTTAGGGGAGGGGGTGTTGATGGATGCAATCAGTGAACACAACAAAATTTGTGACAGTCAAGCATTTTTTGGTAAGAGGTTCGTTAATTGTACTCAATTTATTAATTTTCACCTCCTAGCTTTTTTTCTTAGGAATCTGTATATACTATTAAGTTGCATAAGCTTGGTACTAATTTTTGTTATGATAACCTAACCATCTTACTGCAAATATGGTATGGGGTTTGTTAAATTGAGACAAAGTCCATTTATTTCAATCTCAAATCACTGGCACAACTTGCTAACAACTGATAAAAGGTACGATTTCAAATTGTTAGGTCACCAATGTTTTTGGCGGAATCATGGTTATACCATCTTCTGAGATATGAAAGTGTTATGGTAGTTTATATTCTTTTCATAATTAATTCATACTTTTAGGTTCAAGATACAGTATGGTGATGGTAAGAGTGCACTAAAATTTGGGGATTTAAAAATTATGCAAGCTATTAACATTATTTAAGTTTTTGATAATAAATTAACATATAAGTTTAAATTGTAACAAAATTTTGTATAATCTCCCCCATTGCCATAAAAGTTTCTATATGATTAAATTATGAAGAGACCTAGAATGTAGTTTAACTTTGCTCTAGGTTGGAATTCCCTGGTCAATTCTATATACCATGCTTTATGTGATGCAATGATTATATGAATGTTGTGCATCGTTGCAATGATCTAAACTAAAGACTCATGGCACATAATTCACCATTGTGTAAGATTAGTGTCAATTTCAGCTTCATTTCGCTTTGAGAAATTTACTAAATTAGCAATCTTCCCATTAAATTAATAGAAATGTGAGGATGGTGGGAGCATTATTATCATTATTTTCTTTTTTTTTTGGTGTTTTTTTTTGGGGGGGGTTATATTTTTGACAAATATGTGCTTCCATCATTACTTTTTTTCCTACATAAGCTATATTTTTTTTCACTTCCCAGATTTTTTATATCATTCGCTTTGTCTATCAATACCTTAAGCTATTGCATCAAACTTGATATGCTACACCCCTAGCAATACTCACTATAGTGCATTCATAATAAGTGAGTTTTTCAGAGGTTATAGTTAATGGTGATTAAAAAGGATATAAAGGTGTCGTGGATTTTCATTTAGTTGCTATCTTTTCTTTTGTGGTTTGGATTATTGAATTGCATTTAGTTGCTGTCTTTTCTAATTTTTCTCTAAGTGATCCATATGTATTTTCTTCTTTTTTTATGTTATGGATTTGGTGAGGAGAGAATCTTGGTTCGTATGAATTGATGGTATTGATATATGAGTTTTTCCACGTAGAGGTTGCTGGATCAAGAACTTTTGCAAGTAAGATGTAGGGGTTTTCAAGTGGCTTTATAAGAGGCTTTATAAGATGATTAGGAGCATGACTTTTTTTGTTTACTATCAAATTAGTCACCTACTGAAAATATGAAGAAATTTTGAAATGATAAGAATATGTATGAAAAATGTGACATGAAACTTAGTTAATGGCTCTTACCCAAGATGGATATCACAAATTTAATAGGTTGCAACTTGCAAGCTATATATCAGTCTTTAATTTCCTCTCTTTTTTTCATTATTGTACATAGGGGTGTGCACAAACCCGGTGGCCCGGTTGGCCCGGTCCAACCCGGTCCTATTGGGCCAACCGGGCCGGGTTTGTCTTCGGGTTGGGCGGGGCTTCGGGTTCGGCCATTTGGTCCGGCCCAACCCGAACTATATATAAATATATATATATTTTTTAAAACATATTATTTTATATATATTAATTGATTTTATAAGATTTTTTCAATATATCTTATATAATACATTTATTATTTGATTATTATAAAAAACTTTGTAAGGTTTTGATATTTTAATTTTATTTAAAATTTTAAATTGATTTCTTAATTTAATATTATATAAAAATAATGTATAATTATACAAAATTTATAATTTTTAAGAAAATTAATTTCTATCATAACATTATATTTTTTAAAAAATCTACTTTTACATTAATAATTAAAATTTTTTCATTAATATATAAAGTTAGATTTTTTTTTTAATATTTTAAAAAAATACATGGAATCGGGCCGGGCCGGCCCGACCCGCTACATAACCCGGACCAACCCGGGTGTGCACGGGCCGGGTATCGGGCAGGTGTGAAACCCGGCCCAACCCGGCTCATGCACACCCCTAATTGTACATATAGAAACACACACTGGCGACTCCTTTCTTCCTTATTATGCAAATGATAATTCTTCAAGAGGAAATAGGCATGTAGCCTTTATTTTAAATGACATTGGCCATCGACTAAATTATTATTACGTAGGCTTTAATCCTTTGGTATAACTAGGATTTAATATTATCTATTTAAAAATTTATTAGGAGTTAATTCTTGGGCTTTATATAAAGCCCTTTGCAGTTGAGTCAGGAAAACCTATCCTTTTATGTGGTAATAAAGCATTTTCCAATGCTTTGCATCAATCTATTTTCTTTTCCTTTTAAGCTTGGGTATGTTGGAAACAAATTTGGGGATTTTACATTGATCAAGAGAAATTGATATATGGGAAGGTGTGGTGAAACTTTGAAATATGATCAACCAGTCCATTATCCTTGCCAAATTGTAGTTGATTAAAAATAACATACATGTTCATGTTTTAAAAGGTTTTCATTCTCCAGTTTTTTTTTTTTTTATCTGTGCAATGGTTTTTACAAGGAAATTATGGCCACTTTGTTCTGTAGTGTAGATTTCATTTACCTTGTATATTAGTTGAATTAAATTGAAAGGGAAATTACTTGCCTATTGGATCAATTTTGTTCAAACATCAATTCCTACTTCTTTGAAAAAGTATAATTTTGCATTTGTATTTATTGCTAAAAATTGATCATTTTATCATTTCATTTATATTAATCTTAAATTTTAAAATTAAAATAGTTTTGTCTTTGCACTCCTAAATATTTAATATATAAATATTTTCTTTGCTTATTATGTAGGTCCTTAAGGAAAGGATTGCTTGGCTTGAAGCTTCTAATGAAGATATTTGCCTTGAACTTCATGAATATCATGGTAGATACTCTCTCATAGAACGATGTACCCCTGTATGTGCCCATGTATCATAGTAGATGCTCCCTCATTTTTAATTTTCCTTGGCATGGAACGAATTTGCTAGCATTTGTAATGCCATTGCTTTGAAGTTCCAGGGAAAGGAAACTGTAAGTTTAGATATTACGTTCATATGTAGAATCATATATATATATATAATCATATATGTATGTATTTATATTATTCTAGAATTTTACTAGTGCTCAATTTTCTTACTAATTTCCTAGATGTATGCATGTTAATACTTCAAGTATATGGTTCGTGAACATTGCTTGATGTCTTCCCTCTACTTGGGTATAAGGTTTAAAATGTTATTTTCCAATTTTTTGGTAAAGAAAATTTTCTTCACTTTGTAAACTACTTTTGGTTTTTATCTCCATTCCTACTATATCCATGTAAAGAAAATTTTTGTATTTGAATGAGTGAATGAATTAACTTTATGCTTTCTTATTATAATTTTTTATCTTTATTACAAACTTGCTGATATGTCTCCAGCGAGTATTCTTCTTTTACTTTAGTTATATTTTTAAATTTTAGCAAGTTGTTATTTCTTTGATATCTTCCATTTTACAGATGCTTTGGACTTCCTCAGAGATAAAAAGAGAAGGGATAAATGGATCATGTTGTGTGTTCTTACTGCAACTTTATTCCATGAAATTTCTTTCTCTTCATTATCAATGATTAAACCGTTTGGAATTTGTGATCATTAAGTCAACCAAAAAAAGGGTACCCTGCTTTTGCATATCTTCATCAATGAGGCATGCACCATGAAGCTTTGGACTCACAACCTGGTAATGGAAACTCTCATGATGGTTAAAGACCATTTGTGTAAACCTGGTCCTATCTTCAGTCAATAAGTAATTGCAAAACGCTACTATTTTGCTTCAACAATTTTCAGACTGATATGAGGACCACACAGTCCCTTACAGTTTATAAACTGAGGTCTGACATTTTTGCTTTAGCCCGAAGTTTGTTTTGCATTTTGAAGCTAGAACATGAATTTTGTAACTAAACCCTAGCTAAAGAAGGTAGAATGTACTTCAGTCTTTCTTAAATCAGTCAAACAGAAGCTGGTATATGGCAAATTGATACTTTACTAGGGGATTAGACGATCAAATTTGCTAACATACTCATAATAGAAGGTTTTCGTGCATAAGAGTAAACTGCACTTTGCTACCAAATATTCAAAACATAACTAATTATAAGACTCCAAAACTAAATTAATTGCTTTAGGAAATTATGGTCTTATTTCGTTTTCTCTTATATGCCCTTTGAGTTTGTAGTAATTCTCTCATGTTTTCTTGAGCTTTATAGTTGGGATCAGTGAAAGACCATGCTTAATAGTACCTTTCAGGTTTCAATGATGGAATGGGATTTCTATCTTGGGCGAATTTTGACTTGATGTATTCATTTTGGAATCGTTCATGCAGGTGACAGGTTCATGGTCTATCTAATGAAGATTCTGGACTACTAAAGGTTGAAGATGAAAAGGTTTGTAGATCTTGTAGTTTTAGATTTAGATGGATATTTTGAAACCGGTATTAATCATTATGTTCTTAAGTTCTATTAGCATCTCCCTGAAATATGATTTTATGATGGAATTTTTAGAGCATTTGTTGCTATAATCCACCATGAGAAAGTTTACAACATGTTATTACAAATGAAATTAACAACCAAACATCAGAGAAAAATGTTCCAATTTATTTTTGTTAGAATGCTCTCTGGTGTCTATTATTTTTTTATCCCAAATACATTACAAGAAAATATGTCCAGTGACAATATGGAGTTCATGCTCTGGGAGAAAAAGCAGTTATAATTTTGGACTCTTTCAAATCATGGGTCCCTTCTTTTGTTATCTTATATCTAAAATATTCTTTTTAATTGTAGGAATACATTTGGCTGAAGGCATAGCCTAAATGCAAATTCATATGAAGTATAAAACTATAAATTTTAAGTGTCATCTTTTCTTCATTATTAAGTTGTATTGAAGTGGGCATTCAAGATAATCAATCTTATGCAAGCATGAAGAAAGCAGTTGACTTCATATTAACGGTTAATATATCTTATTTTTAAAGAGATATTTAAATTACATATTTTTTAACAGAAGTAAAATTAATTATTTATATTAAAAAAATAATTTGTTGTCCTACTGAATGCTAAATGTTTTAAACGTTTCTTTTAAGATCCTAGCTGAAAAGATTATCATAAATATTTTATTTCCCCAACTATTACATTAATCTTTGAAATTATAATATTTAGTATAATGTAATTTTAATAAATCATAGTATAATAGTATGGTTGAACCTGTGCGTTAGCGCGAGTATCCTCTCTCCCAATTTTCCTATTGATTCTGAAGACAATGAGAATGAAGACAGTGAAACTAATATAAATGACCACTGGCCCATCAGTGAATATGACCACCAACACAACTAATACCCTATCAACCCAAGAGACAAGCATTTAACAAAACGTTACAAATACTCTTATCTAAGCAAAATGTTGGTTCACACACTTAACACGTTACACAAACACCACTCTTTGTAGCTTAATAAGTTCCCACATGAAACACACTCTTGATTACACTTTAACTGCAATATTGACGATATTTACATCTCCAAAATACTTTCATCTTGTTAAAGAAACTTTTCAATCCAGCATTACAGAATGAGGACAACAACAACGGGCCCGCTCGACTTTACTTCTAGTTCATTTAAAAGATAAAGAGTATCCTATCCGGCCAGTCCAGATTGTTTAGGATTGAAACCAAGTCCGTAACCCAGACCATCCCAGTTTTTACTAACCCAACAGGACTTGGGTCAGGTTAGGTTGGGCCAATAGGGCTCACCAGGCCATTCTCATCCCTACTTCTTTCGTTCCATCGTCATATGTCTCAAATCAGGCAAGTTTTTCACAGATCTAGCATATTCGTACACTTCATCTCATCTCAGATCTTGCGAGGACTTGAGCTTTGCTGGTTTAGCGTCAAAGCTCCAAACCATCCTCCACCGTCGCTGCTTGGAAGATCTTCGTTCTTCCCATTCGCAGCTAGTCCATAACCTGTCGTACTTCCCATCTCACAAGCTCACAACCTTCCCTCAGATCTCGTCGTTCTCGCCCATCTCGCAACCTTCATCCTTCTTCCCCCAGATTCACTGTTCTTTTTCATATTTGGACCGTTGATCGATGATAATTTTACCATTGGGAAACTGACAGGGAGAGATTTTTTTTTTGGCTTTTTGGTCAAGGGCAAAAATTCATGCGCTTTTATTTTTTTTAATAAAAAATAAATATCACTTTATTAGTTTTTCACATCATGCCAAACAAAAAATTATGTAATTATTATTCTATTACATTATATTATATATCATTACATTGTCTAATCCCTTTATAACTGAGCGCCAAACGGACTATCAATGTTTATTTGTTTTGTAATAATAGTTTTAGTTTAATCAAATAAGAAATTAAAAAATCACTGAGTACTTGATTTAACCGGTAAAAAGGTTACATCAACTTAATCAGACAGTCTTAAGTTTAAACTTTAGGAATGTAATCATGTTAAATGCTTAATAGTAGAATCTGTCATCTGAATAAATCCTCCTTAAAGTATGATAATAATAAAAATTTAAAAAAATTGTGAGAGAGAGATGTGGAAAAAAAAAAAAGATTGAGAGAGAGAGAGAGAGAGATGTGCACCAATACAGCTTTGGGATAGGAATGTGCCAACAATATTACAGTATCCCAGTATAATTTCTCCTGTTAAAAGAGCAATAATTTTGTTGAGGAAGAGAAAAAAAACCAAATAAAATTGCTCACATTCACTAACGCGGAAGACATGTGAACGAATATTTGTGGTATATATAGCATATTATTTCATATTCCCCAGTCCCTTGCCCATCGTTCGAATTGTTCACCGCATTATGTCATTACATGATCATTAAATATTCAATAATTCAATCCCAAAAAAATTCTTATTTCTTCATTATATGCATTAGATGAACCATAACAAAATATAGAAGCATGATTTTTAAATTGCTATTGGTCTGTATCCAAAAATAATAGTACTTGTTACACATGATTTCTTACCATCAGGTTTCCGTTATGTATGACAGCAAGTAACTAATGTCGTTACCCTCTGCTTTTTTAAAAAAAAAATTACAGTTAGGGGCCAATATAATAAATTAATTGTAAATAAGGATTTTAACTAAAAGAATGCTAAAATTTAGAATACTAAATAATAAAATTGAAAAAATTAGTAATAACATATCCTATTTTATAATAAATTTATTATTTTAATCTTTAATTGCAACTCTCCTTTTTTTTTTTGGGTACAAGTTGTTCTTAACTATTGAAGAAACATGATACCGGTGTTGGTGTTTAATTTCCTGCCAAAATTGAAAGATTAATTACCAAAGTACTCCAAGAAGAGAATCTGCTCCTCCTGTAATGCCAACCGTCACATATAAAATTTGATGTCTACAAAAGGTAGTAGTATTATTAGCATAATTTTTTTCTTCACTCCTAAGACCTGCTTGGTCACAGCAAAAGAAATGATGGAACATTGAAATGGGCATGTATGTTGGCTTAAAACACAATAACATATGTAAAATATGATAATTTTTTTACAATTTTATGATACCAGTATAGAAATACACACTTATAATTTATATAATCATCTTTATATATGTATATGGAGAAAACCAAGGTACTTGTCTTTATATATTTACTACAAATAAATTTTTTATTCTTTTTTCTTATGCACAAAACATAGAAATATCACATTACTGCAAAACAACCATAATACATATTGATGCGTATGAACAGGAAAGTTCTTATTTTTGTCTGAATTATTGCAAATAAGAAACACCGATTTCTGTCTCATATTAGTAATTAAAAAAGTTTCTATTTTTCTATAAAAAGTTGAAGCATATACGCACTCACATTATACATATATCATACAATATATTTAGTATTAATATGTCTATTATCTTAAACTATCAATGCAATATAGTGGGAAAGAAATGAAAAGAGACGGAATATATAATGAAAAGAAAATACTGTATGTTTTATATTTGTTAAGATGAAATGGAAATAAGTGGTAAAGAAAGAGGGCTTACTCAAACTTAGTCGTATTACTTACAAATTAACTAGAAAATAATCATAGAGTATAGTATAATCTAAATCGTATTTTTCGTGGAACCTTTAACTAAATTTTGGTTAATTCAAAACACTTTATAAACACAAACAATAGAGATTTGATTTTAAACTCAATTGAAAATAATTTTATAAAAAGAAATTAAATGTTTGTAAATTTTCAATTATTTTGAAAACAAGAAAATAAATAAGAAATTCTGATTTATTTGATTAATCATAAGTATTTTTCAAGAGTTTTAGATTTCACCTCATTATCACATATCCTAATTAATTTTTATAATTCTTCAATTGGGAGGTAATGAAACTTAATTATTAAAAGACTTTGGTATTAAACATAATATATAAATCTTAGGCCTTAAAGTTATATATTGTATCTAACACCTACAGAGTCCTAATTAATCATAAACTTTATTTGAATTATCTTTATCTTTGCTCACCAATACTAAATCAGATTAGAAAGAACACAAAATATCTTACTAAACATTATCAAAATACATTATCATAACTCACTCAAACAAAGATAACAAAAAACAGTAATAACATCAAGGGAATGGTATCTAATTATAATTTTCTAGCACACTGATAATTCAAACAAAGTCATGATAATCTCCCTTCTAATTAAAATCTAGTCATAATATAATTAAATCTGTCAAATACACATTTATTCAGATCCAGACAAACAAAAATTAAAATAGCTATAAGGGAAGGAATTAAGGAAATATAAGCCCACTGTTAATGCGATAAGGTGGTAATCCAATCTATTGAGGAATCAATGAGATCAGCTATTCATGGACGGATGCTTGAAATTCCTCTCCATCTCCGTAATCTCTCGAGTTAGCTGTGGAAATAGCGACGTACAAAAGTTCAAGCTTCTCGCGACAGTGTGCTATGACTTGAAGCCCGACGCGAAACCCGAGGACAAGTCCGATGACTCAATTCTGGCACCGGAAAATTACTCTACGGATGCTACTTAGCCGGAACACAGGCCACCAGTCACCAAGGCGGTGAGATTTGCTGATTCAGCGGAATAATCTATTTAGAGCATCGGAAGAGAAGAAGAAAGAGAAACAGAAGGATTTGAGGCAACGACACTCTTTAAAGGAACTCTTCGTATCTTCACCGCCAAAGAAAGAAAACCCAGCGAGGAGATTCCGATGAGAGAGTTAAATTTTCCCCCAAAAACATCGTGGTCTTCACGGTTCGGTTCCCTGGAGCAGCCACCTAACACTGATTTTTTTTCTTTCTTTCTGCGCTTCCCGTATCAGTCCTCCTGATGGATAAAAACAAAAGAATAATAATAATAATAATAATAATAAAAGAAGAGCTAAGTATATTATATATATATTTATCTATTTATCATTTATTTATTAAAAACTAAAATTAAGTTTTTTTCCAACTAAATTCTTAAGAAAATTAATAAAATAACATTTAATTTCAAAAATAATCTTTTTGATAAAAAATATAAAAAATACTTAATTAGCTCAAATAGATCTAAAATGTCTCAATGAATCTAAAAATATTCATAAAATATGCTAAAAAATTAAAAAAATAATATTAAAAATAATAGACTAAATATGAAATATCATGGCTTCAGCAGAAAAGACTAAAGATCTGTTTGATTCGTGTTTTCAAAACAGTTTTTTTTATTTTTAAAAATAGAAAAATAAAAAAACTTATTTAATAAACCTATTTTTTATAAATTGTTTTGAGAAACAGAAAACTCAAAACAACTTTAAGATGTTTTGTAGTTTTTGTTCTGAAAAATATAAAAAAAAATATGAAAAATCTCCACCTCATTAATAGTAAAGTTATAAATTTTGAATAACTCATCTATCACTCATTAATTATGATTTTAAGAACAATTATTCAAACAGATTTTTTTATTTTCTTATTTTCAAAACTTATTTTCGAAAACAGTTTTACAAAACTGTTTTGAAAACAAGAAAACAGAAAATACTATCACACAAGCCCTAAATATCTCTCAAATAAATCAATAAACAAATGAAACTGCTCGTGAACCAAATTTGCAATGACAACCCATCATCTTGGTCATATAAGTATTGATTTTGGTCATGGAGTGGATAATATCTATGATGACACGTATCCTCCGGCAGCCCCATCGTAGTACCTCCATAATTGTTAATCTCTTTGTGGTAAATATAAAATTTTTATCTTAATTTTAAATATAAAATTATTTACCGTATATATGATTATATTTATTATGTATTTAAAAAAAATTATTTAATATATTCTAGAGAAAACAAAAAAAATTAAATAAGAATAATTTTTAAAAAATATTATATTTCTTTTAGAAATTAAGGTAATTAAACTTGATTTTTAACTCATATTCTTAATTCTTCATCTTGTGCACGGAGATCTGTCGACGGCGAGCTCATCATCATTGTTGTTGCAGTATTAATTAGGGAGCTTGTTTCATCCCAGAAGAATAATCCTCTCTTACCGTTACTGTTATTTCAATTTCGGATTAAAAACACATGAAATATCACTTCAAGAAACTAAGTGTAAATCCAAAGAAAACTAAACCTGTAATTGGTATATAGATGATCCATCCACGACTTCGTCATTGCTCTCTGGCAGACTCTGATGAGGTGGGCCAAGAAACAGTTCCCATGATCCACTTAAGTTCAGAATCAATGACTTGTTTAAGGCAGCTCACTTAACCATGTTGCCATTTGGCAAAAACAGAGCTACAATGGTCCATCAAGCAGCGACTTCTTTTGTTCGCTTCATCTCTGTCACCTCCTTTCTCTTACATGGAGTTGTGCCAGGGTGTGAATTTAATGCATATCTCAGCAATTGGCAGTTTCTTTCCATTGCAGAATTCTCATTCCATCATCAACCGCTGAAGGGTGTTCCTTTTCCTTTTGATGAAGCCATCTGTTTTGTGTAAGCTATCTTTGGTTTAATAGAGAGGAGAGAAACTTTAATTTTTCCTTATCTGGATTTATTAGAGGAGAGGAATTTTAATATTTTCTTGTTTGATTTAAGAGAAGAGGAAGAGAAAATAATAACATATAACAATTATATCCTTATTCATATAAAGTGTTTTTTTTTCTTAATTTTAAAGGGATAGGAAATAACCAATCTCATTACCCAAAATTAAATAAATAAATATATAAATTAGCATTCAGAATAGATCATATTTTATTTTGAAGGTAGTAGAATAAAAATTATTTTTCATTATTAACTTATTATAAAATGATTATTATTATTATAACTAGAAGGGAAAAATAAAATTTAAATAATTCAATATGTATGTACGTAGCAACATCTAAATTGCCTAAAAATAATTCTTTTTTTTTATACTTCACTTGTGAGTACTGCACATTTCACTGTACCAAAATTTAAACATTTTATTAAAACAAAAAACCAAAATAATGAGAATGAAATCTAGGTTAAGTAAAGACATCAAATGTTTGAAATAGTGAAAAAGAGCAACAATATTTTTAGTCCTTGCAATTTTAATGATCAATTTTCCCCCTCCCCAAAAAAAAAAAAATTCTCCCATTTTTTTTTAGGGGGTATGAGAGGATTAAAATTTAGAGGGGTATGAGGGGATTAAAATTTTTCTTTCTCTCCTATAAAAAAATTTAAACTAAATAGGAAAAAATTGCTATTTTCCTTCTCCTATCCTTCCCCCAATCCCCCAAAAAACAAAAATCATCTAAACCAAACATAGCCATAGAGAATGAAGTTTCCAGGGAGCACGTTCCAGACACAATCATGATAGAAATGGAATGATAATTCCTCTTCCATTCTATCCAAACAAGTTTTGATAACATATAATCAAGGACATTGGAAATTTCCATTGACATTTATAGTTGGAACTACAAAGTGATATAATGGATCAAAGTCAAGCAACGGGTACTGAATAGTCTAGCATCAATAATTCGCATTATCTCTAAATATACTTACTCCCTCCTATTTATAATATAAGTCATTTTTGAAAAAATTATTTTAATTCAACATATAAGTCATATTTAAGTATTTCATAATACATTAATGATTTTCCTGTTTTGCCCTTTGCTTCAATTAAGAAATGCGAAAAAAATAATTAGAATTTAACATTCACTAGGATAATAATAAAAATGACTATAATTTTTTTTGTGACAAATTTGATAAACTAACCAGCTTTTAACTTCTTTCCTTACCTAAGGTAGTATTTCATAAAGATGTTAGATAATATTTCAGATTGATTATATTACTTATTTCAGAGTAATGGAGAACAACTGCTGAATGATTTACAATTCTAAATGGTAAATTATTTCAGATAGATCTTACATAATAATGAGTATTAAAATTTAGACACCAGGTATTCAATCAATTAATGAAGAATATTGGTAAAGAAAATTTCAACCAATTTCACACAATAGAAATGTTAACTTGTCAGTATTATGCTTGAAAATTAATGGCATACAAGCCAGGAGAAAATGATGCAAAATTGCCCATTATGCACAATATATCGTCATACTCATTTCGCAAGAAGAAAATCCTCGTTAACGAATTAAACATTTTGAATAATCATTTAGCTAACTCCACCTATATAGTGCCATAGTCTGTCCCAAGTCCAAGTAAAAGAGAATAGTTGTGTTAGACCCTCAATAGTTAATATAAAAATTTATCGAATCTTTATGACATGGATCAAGAATGCATTTGTGCTGAGGTTAGATCGTTATCCAAAAGTAACACATTGTATGGATCAAATGCAGTGTCAAATGAGTTAGAGCCATTACATCGGTACTCGGATGTAGTGTTAAATGAGTAAGAGTTCTCACATCATTATAGACGGATGTGAGTAAAGAAGTTAGTCCAGGAAAGTAAGATTCGGTTCGGTTCTTGGAATATTAGTACTTTAACAGGTAAATCTATGAATGTTGTGGATGCTATGATTCGAAGAAGAATTAACATCTTGTGTCTTCAAAAAACTAAATGGGTGGGGAAAAAATCAAGGAGTTAGACATTACTGGTTTTAAACTTTAATAAGTTGGGAAAGTCAGAGCCAGAAATGCAGTTGGTATTATTGTGAAAAAAGATTAGAAAAAGAATATGGTAGGAGTCAGAAGATTTGGAAATATGATCTTATTCTTAAAATTGATTATTATGCATAATACTTTCAATGTTATTAGTGCTTAACCACCTCAAGGAAGGTTGAAAGCACATATTAAGGAAAAAATTTTGGAAGATTTAGAAGGCTTGATTCGAGATATCCTACAAAAGTAAACGATCTTCATTAAGGGAGACCTTAATGGTCATGTGGGAAAAGAGATAAGGTAATATATGGGAGCTTATAACAGTTATGGTTTTGGAGAAGTAAACGAGAAGAGACATTTCATTTTTCATTTTTCAATAACTTAGAACCTTATGATTGTAAACATTTGTTTCAACAAATGGAAGGAGTATTTAATTACATATAAGAATGGAGCTCAAAGGTCACAAATTGACTTCTTTTTAGTAAAGAACTCAGATAAAAGAGCTTGTAAAGAATACAAAGTAATCCCTGGTGAAAGCTTAACTTCATAACATATAGTCTTAATCCTTAATGTGTTAGTTAAAAGCTGTAAACTGAAAAGTCGAGAAGTCTTAAATCCTAAGATCAAATGGTGCCAACTAAAAGGTGATAAACAATTAGCCTTTACAAGAAATGTTCTGGAGGAAGGTAATTAGGACTCGTAAGGAAATGCTAACAATTTGTGAGATAAGATGGATAAAAAGATTAAGGATACCGCTAAAGCAGTGCTGGGTGAATCCGAAGGTTTTAGACCTAAAGATAAAGAATTTTGAACAAAATTACCAAGAGAAGGGAAAGAAAGTCAAAAGATTTGAACAAAATAAGATTTATTAAGGATGGGAAAGGAAAATTTTTTGTTAAAGATCATGATATAAAAGAAAAATGGGGGAGCTACTTCTCTAAACTTTTTAATGATGGATTGAGTATGACTGTTGATACAAAAAGATTAACAACTCACAAAGATTATCTGAATTTGAACTTCTATCGTAGAATTCGGGTTGGAGATGTAAAAGAAGCTCTTAAGAAATGGATAATAATAGTAAAACTATTGGTTCCGATGGTATCTCTATAGAAGTTTGGAAATGTTTAGGAAAAAAGGGGGTTTTGTAACAAGTTATTTAACGAGATTTTAAGATTTAAGAAATGTCAAAGGAATGGAAAAAACACTGTGGTGCTTATATATATAAACAAAGGGGATATTCAGAATTATACAAATTATCGGGAGATAAAATTCATAAGTCACACTATGAAACTTTGGAAATAATAATTAAGCATATACTAAGAAAGGAGTCTCGTATTTCAGAAAATTAATTTGGATTTATATCAGGACGGTCTACAACAGAGGCTATTTATTTATTAAGGGATTTGATTGAAAGATAACAGAGTAAAAAGAGAAAGTTGTATATGGTTTTTATTAATTTGGAAAAAGCACATGATAGAGTACCAAGAGATGTGTTGTGAAAATTAATGGAGAAGAAATGTATTCGCGTGACTTATATTCGAACTATAAAGAATATGTATGAGAGAGTAACAAGTGTGAAAACTCCCGGAGGTAAGACAAAGGATTTTCCTATAAGGATAAGTTTACATCAAGGATCTTCCTTAAGTCTATATTTATTTGATTTGGTTTTGAATGTTCTAATAGAACATATATAGGAGGAAATTCCAAAGTGTGTGCTCTTCACGGATGATATAGTCTTAATTGAAGACTCAAAAGAAAAAGTCAACGTTAAACTTGAGTTATGGGGACACATTTTGGAATAAAAAAATTTTCGCTTGAGTAGAAGTAAAACAAAATATATGCATTGCAAATTTAACAAGAGGCTAATTAGAAATGATTTAGAGGTAAAAATTAGAAGAAAAAAAAACTATTTCAGAAGTATCAAAGTTCAAATATTTAGAGTCGATTTTACAAAGTAATAGTGAAATTGATGAGAATGTTATACATACGATACAAGTGAGGTGATTAAAATGGAGAAAAGTATTAGGAGTTATTAATTTGTGGCTGCAAGATACCTATTAAGTTTAAAAGAAAATTTCATCCAATAGCTATAAAGCCAACGATACTATATGGTAGTAAATGTTAAGTTTTGAAAGGACAACAAAAATATAAGATAAGAATAGCAGATCTGAGAATGTTAAAATGAATGTGTGGTCATACAAAATTAGATAAGATATAAAATAATTGTATATGAAGAAAAGTCATATTAGCATTTATCTCGGAAAAAATGGTGAAAAATCATTTAAGATGATTTGGATATATACAAAGAAGAGGGTAAGAGAAGCCAATGAAAAAAGCTGATCAAATATCCTGAAACTCTATCAAAAGACGTAGATAAAGACAAAAAAAAAAATACAAAAGGAAGTTATAAGAAATAATTTCTTAATAAAGAATTTATCTGAGAAGATGGTGCTTGATAGAGTCCATTAACGTTATATAATTTACATAGCCAACTTTACATTAGTAGAAAAATATTAATATTTTTGTTGGTGAATAATCATTTTGCTAATATAATACTCTTCGCCTCCCCCCCTCCCCCTCCAAACATTGGAAGCACGTCAACGAAAAATATACTGTGTCATTTGTCGGCTATAAAGGTAATGAGTTTTACATTACCTAACTTATTGCATTTGGTTGAAAACATGAGAATTACATGAGTAATCCTGATTATCTAAATTCATGTAATCAGCAATACTCCCCAAAAATTGAGTATTACATGCCTATAATAGGATTAAAATGACTAAATTATTCTTATAAAAAGGGAAAATTACAATCTCATAGCATATCTCATTCTTCCTCCACCTACACCTTCCCTTTTACACGACCTCCACTTGCCATCATCAAACTCTGGTAACCTCCACTACCATTTTCCTCTAGCAGTGATGACAATGTGCTGCCATTAATCCATCCCCTTCTTCCTTCCTCACCTACTTCCTCACTTGATGGCGTTGAAGAAACCCTCATCGACATTCACCCGTCATAATCATCACCTACTTCCTCACTCTTATGACCTTCGTTCCTCGGTCACTAATCATCCACCATCGGACCTTCATCTTCCAGATCAACTCTAGCCGCCTTCGAACTCGCTCTTCTCACTTGAGAGAGGTGCGTCTTAAAACAATCTTTGAAGATCCCATCTTCTCTCTATCGTCATTGAGCTTGGCATCACCATTTCCATTTTGTTATTCTTCACCCCACATACTATCAAACTCAAATCTGGATTTTAAACTCAAATTTGGATTTCTCAATCTATTTTTTTTTCTTTTGCTTTTACTAGCTTATTGTTGTTGAGAAGAGAGACTGAGGTGGATTGGTGTGGTTGGTGAACACACTGGTGATGACGAGCAATAAGAGTGGCAAAGGAGAGGAAGAAGATAAGGAAGGAATGTTCTTTTTCAATCCAGAGAATATTTTAGCCTTTTTTATTCATTTATATTAAATTAAATATAAAAAATATATTTATTTCTTATATCCTTAATATCATAATCATAATTTCATTCCATAACATTATATTACATTACATCCTCCTCAGCCATGTAATTGAATCGAAGGAGGTGTAAAGTTACTAGGTCATCATAAAAATATCAAGCACAAACAGAAACAGAATACATAGTTAACAGAAATTGGATAGTGAACACAACCATGACGGCACAGGTCTCATAGAAAGCTACAATTAGGGCAAGTAAAAACATAACCAGGACATCCAAACAACAAACACCACTGCCCAAAAGCACAGTTCGACTGAGACCACAGAGACATGGGAAACCATCCCCCAGTGATCCTTATTTAGACAAAAATAAAAGCAACAACTAAGCCACTAAAATGACAGAAACAAATTATATTTAAAATATCCAAGAACGAAGACGGGAAATGCACCAAAGACAGGAAAGTGTAGCTTCATTCTTCCTCGGATTCAGACTCAGCATTTTCAAGCCATTCAATGAAGGGCTTCACGTTTTTCCAGATAGGCAAGTTCTGGTTGCTGCCAACCAAACCCTGCTGGTACCATTTTAGTATAGATTCCTCCTCCAACACATCGCAGTCATAGAGCTCCTTCAAGACAAAAGCAACTTCCTTCCCGGCATTCCTGCTTGCTTTCCCACAAAATGATTCTAAAGCTTGCAACAAAACCATTTGCGACCCTCCATATTGAGCAGCTACTGCAAGGTAGTTCTTCTTCTTTGAAGCTACTTTGGCAAATCCTTTGCCAACATCTTCAAAAAGAGCTTCAAGTAGAGCATTAATTACCTCTTGGGAGCTGCCAGAGAGAGAGCCCAGAAAAGTCTTCAGCTGACCAGCAGAACCGCCCTTCTTCAAATAGTCCCTTATTTCATCAACAAGCCTCTCATGGGTACTAACAACAGCACCATTATCATGCTCTTTACCCTCAGATATCACTTGATGCTTTGGAGCAGGTTTTGGAGACTTCTCTTCACTGTCAGTAGAAAGCATGACCATATCAGCAGTAACAGCACTTAACTGTTCCTGAATGCGCTGACGAGCTGCCTCCAAAGATGTGTCAGTCTGCCATTGCACATCATCATCATTATCATCCCCATCAGCTTGATCATTTTCATCGGCAAGACTGTGAGCAGGGGAGTGATCCTCATCTGAACCAGTGTTTTTCTTCTTTGCTGATGCCTTAGAAACAGCATCCTTCGAGTTAACTGAAGTTCCTTTCTTCTTTCCTTCCTTTTTAAGCTTCCTTTGTTCCTCATCAGCAGCCTCACCCTCTTTAAGCCGCTCCTTTTCAGCCCTCCTCATGGCCTTCTTGTCCTTTGAACCCTTCTTCTGCTCGGGAGGATTCTTGAGTATAAAAGTAGTAAGCTTGTCTCTCATATCAACATCAGAGATAAAGCCACAAGCAGCACATTTTAAGGTGAGCATCTGTGTCTTCGTAATAACTATCTCAGTTTCAGGGTTCCCACAACCATAGCACTGAACATACTTCTTAATGAAATTCTCCAGTAACCCTGCAAGCTTTGCAGTGTCATGGGCCCCATTCACAAGAGAAGTTCCAGTCTTCTCATCAAATTTTGATTGGGCTCCAAGCTCGCAACCAAAATACTTAGTAGTGTATGCTGCAGGTCTAGCTAAGGCTTTTGCAATCTCAACCATGTTGACAACGTTAGTCCTGATGCCATTTCCTCTACCTTCAATCTTTGTTATCATTTTAGGCATCTTATACCTATAGAAGGCATCATCACGGTTTGAAGCACCAATATTCTGCAAGGCCATCTTGATTTTTTAAAGTGTCCAGAGACTGGATTAAATCTATCAGAAGGGAGGGAAAGGCTGCAAACACTGACAACCAAGGCAAGAATTTTTATGGCTTTCTAACAACCCAATATACAAGCAGCAAACTTCATCAGCAGAATCTATACTCTTTTTTCTGGACGTAGGACAATACTCCCCAAGCAAACCGATTGATGTCAAAAAGAAAGCTCGGTCAGACATAAAATAGGATTCAAGATTTAGACCCTCCACTTTGGCAAACTGCAGACACCACCGAATGAACTCACAACTTCCCTATGAAACAATAGGCATCAAGAGTTATTTGGGATGGCAGTAATAAACAATGAAATAATATGAAGAGACATATATCACAGGTAAAACTTTGCATTTTTCAGCATAGTTTCAGTGTTTGAGAGCAACACCTTTTACGTTGCCTCGTATAACTGTATTAGAACCGATCAACCCATACTAACATTATGCGAATATACAAGCAGCATTCGCCGACAGAGAAAAAAAAAATTAAATAAAACAAGGTCAGTGGATCAAGAGGAGGAAACAAAATCACAATAAATGGGGGTGCGGGGTCCCAATTGACCTATAGCGTTATGCAAATCAAACTGCCATTGAGTATTCTAGCAGAATAAACACACAAAAATATAAATCAAAATCGAAACTCAGCAAATCCAAATCTTCGCCCATATTCAGCAAGCATGTTTCCCCATTCTTAGTTCAAGCGTTCTCCAGGTATTTTATGATTAAACACGAGCAATAATATCCCCGACCATAGTCCATCTAAACAAATCAGCCAACTAAAATCTGACTCTAATTGATTCAGTATATCGAAACCAAATAGAAAAGAAATATAATCGAAAAGATTAGACGTCGAAACCAAAGATAGAAGACAACAGCACACCAATCGAACAGACACTACAAATCTAATCTAAGTCTTTGAGAATTTACACAACAAGGGATGACAAAGGCTCAATCAAAGAACGCGAAGCTCAAAAGGAAACTCAGGACGCCGTAAGATTACCTTCGCAAGGGTGAAGATCGGAACAGGGCTAAGCGTTCCACTTCGGGTTCACTAAAGAGAAATAGTAAGCGGGTGGGAAAAGGAGCAGAGAATGCGGTTTTTATAGGCACCTTAGAAACCCTACCTATGCGATAAGCGTTAGGGCAAGCTCAGCTTCATGATTTCATTAATATTTAATTCCTTTTTTATTTCTGTTTTGGACGGCCCATAAAATTACTTCCTCAACCGACATAATCACATAAACATAATACATGCATTTGCCCTTTAATTTCGGCCCTTGTTTTTTTTTTTTTGCGAAAATAATTTTGCCCTCGGACAAAAAATCCTTTCATGATTTTTATCTAAAATTTCCATTTTTCAACAGTTTTAAATTTTTTATTAAAATGAAAGAGAAATTATTCAAATTATTTTTTCAATATACAAAGAGCAAATGCAAGAAGATCAAAATCCAACCGGGTATAATTGAAAATTGAAATATAGTATTCCAGTGGGCAAAGATTACCTGTCAAATGATGAAAGCAACCAATAGTATTATTAGTCGTTTTTCATTTTTATAAACAAAATCTATTATATTGATCACTTAAGCGTTAACAAATGAAACTAAAACAAGGGCAATATCGTGACTTCATAATAGTGACTGAAATAAAATCTAGAAAGCACCTTAAAAAATCTAGGGAAGAAAATCTGTTTTCGGCTTGGGCTCAAAGTTTCCAAGTAATGACCCACTATTTTAGTTTAGTGCTTAGACTGCTCCTAAAAATATGGCAAAGGCAAAAACCAAAAAAAAAAAAAAACTGCTCCTACCGAATTAACAACCTCTCTTTCCTTCGCTTTCTCCCCATCCCAGACAAGATTATATTGCTTTGCTCCCATCCTGTGTTTGTCTCGCCGTGGATGGTGCGTAATTGTCTTGAGATACTTGAAAACAAGATGCGGATCGAGCAATTTCTTATAGTTAATTATCATTTTTTTTAGGAAAAAAAAACTCATAGTTATAAGATTATTCTATTTTGTAAGATGATTTTTAAAGTAAAAAATATTACTTTTTAAAAAATATATATATAAAATCTAAATCATTTAGATCAAATATGAATAGTCCATCTGCACTTGCACACAAGTGTTGTTAGTGGCTGATGCACCTTATAGGAGTAGGAGAGGGGGGCTATATCTTTTTCTTAAACATGTTTTTGTGAATCCTAGCCAAAAAAAAATAAAATAATAAATACAGCAACTCGACCCCTCCCAAATCTAGATCTATACTTCCATAAATATAATGAAATTGATAGTAAATTATTTAATATCTAGACGTTATAATAAAATTTAAAATTTATGATTGATAGATGAGTTTATAACATCATCCTGTTGTATGACGAATGAAAAAAACTTCTTTGAATATTAAGCATTCTAATTTTTTCTCATGGAGAACTCTTACCAAAAGTGTTTTGCAAAAACGTTTAACAATACCCTAGTGGCATGCACATCAAGTGATTACAAACATGCATGCATGCATGCATGCATACATACATACATTCGTATGTGTCTTGGGATATTGGAAGCGAGAATCAATTGGTTCAATTTCCAGTCTCTATATAGTCATCCAATCACAACTAAACTTTTGAATTTGCAACCAGAAATGATGAGTCCTGTGTGAAGCTCCCCTCCTTCGTATTTCCACTGGTAGCATTATTGGAAAGTATGAATAGAATACTAGCTACATTATAAAGCAAACAAATTTAAAAAAAAAAAAAAGTTAACAGTGATGGATGGGATTTTAAAACCCAGTTCTGAGAATTGTCAGTCAATTACTTTTATTCATGTGTGTGTGTGTGTAACAAACATATCACGTAATTGCTGTCTTCGAAAAGCCAAACGACTATATATTGAATTAAGATCTAACTTTTTTATGTTGTTATAAAAAATCTTAATCAAAATATATAATTATATAATTTTTTTAATAGTAACTTCTTGCTTGGCGCGGGGTTTCTATTACAAATACAATCCCTAATCTAATGTGTTTGTATAATGGGTAGCTTATTATTATTATCATTAAAAACATAATGTTTGTCTGTTCGGGTATCAAAATTTCTGATTTAGACATAAAAAAGAATGGACAATCCACATTTTTGAAACAATCTATGAATACAATTAATAAGTCAAGTGAAAATATATTGAAGACAAGCTTGACTATTATTTTATCTTTAATTCACCTATTTAAGTCAGTTAAATCTCTTACTTCTGTAATCTTCAGTATATTCAATCTTTCCTATTACATGCATCATGTAATGGCTGTTTTTGAATACATGTAAAAGCCAAGTTCATTTAAAATATTAGAGAAGGTTAAAATTTATTTTAAAAGATTACATAATAAAAAGACGGATATATGATATAAATCAATCGTTGATTAATTCAGTCAAGGTTAAATAAAATTAGATGGTAAAGTTTAAACAGATAAAAATCAAGGGATGAAGATAATAATCAAACATATAAATGAAATCACTAAAAATTCATTTTCACCAAAAAATATAAAAAAAAAAAACTCACTGCACAACTCTGTTTGTAATAAAACTTACATCTCTTCATTCATAATCGTTGAACTAATAAAATATCTCAAATCTGCATTTCCTAAATTGATGTATTGGTTTGCACGTAAGTATGATCAAGAATAATATTTATTGGTCACTCTTTCTAAAAGCATGAGAAAGAAATTGCCCACTCAATTTGAAATTTGAAATGTTGGGTCGCACGAAGACTTTTCAAGAGGCCCTACATTGACATGTAAAACCAATGACGTGGTTGCTAGGCCTAATTGAAAGACAGATAAAAAAGTTAGGCCACGGCGTTGGCCATCGATGGCTCGGAGGAAAGCTCATGAGAAATCACCGGACTTTTTATTTGATTATTTAATTTAAATGAAGAACATCAAACGTAAAGTCTGCGACTTAAGTACGACGTTCACACTCACCATTCGCGTTAGATGTTTTTACATAAGTATTTAGTCCGAAAATAGTTGTTAATGAAAGATAAAATAGTAAAAATAATCATTAATACTTAATTAGTAATATAAAATAATAAATAAATTTAAAAATTTAAAATTTTTTAAAAAAACAAATAAAATGGATGAGAGATAGTATACTAATATAAAAGGAAAAATCTTGTGATCTTTTAACAATTGATTTAATTTAATTGCATTATTTGTAAATGGCACAAAGGTAAAAGTTGGTAATAAACAGTAACACTGAATTTTTTTTCTTCCTTGATGCGGTTCGGGCTTAACAAATCAAAGAGAGGTCCAAGCGTGTCCAATTGAAACACACGTCTCAACTTAAGGCGTGACTGGCGACAGACGCCATTGGACTGGGGAGAAAAGAATAAGTGTCACAGGTAATTATTTTTTGTTTTGCCGAACCTTTGACGGTCTGCGTGAAACTCATACTAATTCTGAATCTATTTAACCCCAAGTTGTTGTATAAATATTAATCAATAGGTCTTCCAAGTTGTAGTAAGTTATTATTTCTGGCATTCTCCTTCGACGCTCATTTTGATGGCTTCTCTTAAACAGACCCAGAACTCGATTCAGAACTGGAAAATGAAGTATCGCAACTCTAATAGGATCTCTGCCAAGTGGGTTCCCATTGTCTCTGTCGTTGCCTTCCTTCTGGGTATGCTCATCGCAAGCAGGTCTCTTCCTCGCTCTGGATTTCATTTACTTTTGACTTTCCACTTTTTGATGAAAACGAAATAGAAAACTTGGGAGTTAGCTTGCTCTTCATATTTCAGTTCTAACAACTTTGTTGTGACTGGAAATCGCCGTGTTGCAGGATATGGGAACCACCTGAATCAAACGGTCACCTTGTTTCGCTGCATCGGAATCAGCAAGAACTGCAAGTCGTCTCCAAGGATTCCACATCTGAAAAGGCATGCTTTTTTTTTTCTACTGGTTTTCAAATACATTTCCAAAAGCGTTAAGATTCTTTTCTTTGATTTTGAAATCTTTGGGTTTTGTTGCTATATCAGAAGCCCGTGCGAAATCAGGACGTAATAACCGAAGTTTACAAAACCCACGAAGCTATTCAGTGAGTGCTGGCTGGAATCTGGTTCCATTTCGATCGATTTGTTTGCAATAGAGGTTTTTGTTCAATACTTACAGTTTTTTTATTTCTTCGGAGGCATGCCAGATCTCTAGACAAACAAGTTGCCATGCTTCAAATGGAATTAGCAGCAGCTAGGAGTTCTCGAGAAATGGGGGTCTCAGATAGCTCTGTGGCCACCACCTCTGGGAAATCTACGGAAGCACCGCCCAGGAAGAAGGCGTTTATAGTGATCGGCATAAACACAGCATTCAGCAGCAGGAAGCGGAGAGATTCAGTTAGGGAGACTTGGATGCCGCAAGGTAATGAATTGCTTGTTAAAGTTGGTTTAATCTGCAAGTGATGGATTGATTTCTCATGCTAGTTGGGATTTTGCTCTTATGTATGGTCAGGGGAACAGCTCCTTCGATTGGAACGTGAGAAGGGAATTATCATCAGATTCATGATTGGCCACAGGTAATTACTCATATGATTCTGCTTGCAAAGCTTTAGCCATTAACCATATGATCACTTGAATCAGGATATAATTAGGCATTTTTGCAGCTGATATTGATCAGTAGTGTTTAATAAGTATACATAACAGGTTCTAAAAGGATTTCGCGAATACAATATGAAGCTGTAGTACTTTACCTCTATTCCTTTTTTTGAATTCTTACCTGAGAGAAATGCGAATGACCACAAAATAGGGTTTTGCCATCTCTCACTAGCTGTAGTCTTGCAAGTGTAAGTCGCCATCTCTATGAAACCCTTTTTGTCTCTGCTTGTTATTGTAAATGACCAAAGATTATTGACGGCATATCTCCTTCAAGTTGCTCCTTCCGTTGAGGTCTACATTGTCATTGCTTATATTCTCTTCATGTTCCACTCATTTAAGATCACTTCATTTCATCAGTCATTTCACATATGCCTGTACTCTGACAGCCAATATCGTAATTAAATCATCAAATCCTCCAAATTTAGCAGTTGAAAGGAATTAGTGAATATTCTTAAAATCTTGTTTAAATTTTTAAAAAAGAAAGAAGAAGAAGAAAAAAAAGCTTGGAAAACCTATCTTTAGGTTCAGGGTATGATAGGCATTATTATTTCATCAATCAATACTTCTTTATCTGAGATAATGGGTTGCATATGTGTACATTGTGGAACTGACATGAGGGATGCTTCGTGGTTGTCTCAGTGCAACTTCCAACAGTATTCTTGATCGAGCAATTGATTCAGAAGATGCTCAACACCAAGACTTCCTTCAGCTGGTAAGAAAGTTCATAAGAATTGTTTAGGTGAGAAGAGTTTGGGATATCTGGTGGGGATCGTAATCTTGATTACACATTATTGTGTAGGAACATGTTGAAGGGTATCATGAACTATCTGCAAAGACAAAAATTTTCTTCTCTACAGCAGTTGCTAAATGGGATGCAGATTTTTATGTCAAGGTGGATGATGATGTCCATGTCAACCTAGGTATATGCTGTCTCAGGATTTCTCATATTCTTTCTTGAGTTTCCCAATTTCCTCACAAGGTTTATCCTAACGTGTTGTGATTTAGGTGTCCTGGCAACAACTCTCGCTCGTCATCGATCAAAACCAAGAGTCTACATTGGGTGCATGAAATCTGGACCTGTTCTTTCCCGAAAGTAAGTCCACTTAACCTTTCGTTTCCCATTATGTGAGATATAGGTGCTATTCTCTTCTGTGCCCCATGCAGTGGATTTGTTTTATCTTAAGAATTTGTTTTAATGTTTCTAGGGATGTCAAGTATCATGAACCTGAGTTCTGGAAGTTTGGAGAAGAGGGGAACAAATACTTCCGACATGCTACTGGACAGATATATGCAATTTCTAAGGATCTGGCCACCTACATTTCTATCAACCAGTAAGGATATGGTTTTCCGTGGAGGAATTAATTGCAATCCACTGGTCTCCAAGCAACGCATGTGTACTTTCTGATTTATATTTAATATTTCACAGCTGAACTGAGTTTGCTTGAATGTGAAATTTATCCTCAGCCAGATTTGCTGTTGCGCGCAGAATATTATTTCTGCAGATTTGATTAAAAGCAGAAAACTTATTTTGCATTACTAGGTTAAATTCTTTAACAGGATGGATGTGTAAAGGTGCCTCCATTTATATAAACTAAGCCCTTGGATCGTCATGTTTCATGTGGCATACAAACATGTTGCTTTGATGTATGTTTGGCACAGAACACTGATGGAAGTACAAATTGTGAATGCAGGCCAGTACTACACAAGTATGCAAATGAAGATGTCTCACTTGGTTCATGGTTCATTGGTCTCGAAGTTGAGCACATTGATGACCGCAATATGTGCTGTGGGACTCCTCCAGGTATGGTATATGTATCTGACTATTCCAGTTGTCATGTAATACTAAGAAAGGGTTGTTCTGGCTGTGGTTCTCACATGGGATTAATGCTTTGTATAGACTGTGAGTGGAAGGCACAGGCAGGTAACATATGCGTTGCTTCATTTGATTGGAGCTGCAGTGGAATATGCAAATCAGTGGAGAAGATTAAATATGTCCACCAAAAATGTGGTGAAGGGGATGAAGCTGTTTGGAGCGCTTTATCTTAAATTGATTTAAATGAAGAAGGGTTTTGCCTGGTTGGAAGAAGGATTAATTGTTCGTTTGAATCTGGAACTAACAAGGCAATTTTGAGAGACAAATCCAACTAAATATACAGAAATGACAGAAAATTTTATAGCCATCTAAGGCTGGTTGATTAATTTCATTGAAGCTGTTCCTTCGAGTCCGGAATTGCACGGCATGAATGTGGATTAACAGATCTGTTCATACCTTTCCCGTTTTGTTCTCGGAAATTGGAGGATATGGATAGTCCTCTTTTTTTTTTCCTTTTTTTTTTCTTTCCACTCATTTTATACTTGTTCCTTTTTTACAAGATTGTTAGAATATAATTGTGTGTTGTGTTCTTTGTAATGAAAAGCAATGCATTGATTGTTTCACTGATACGTTCAATGTGATAATATAATTTATATACCCATTTCTGATCTCATTTATCACAATTGATGTCGAAAGGTTTTCAGAATTGAGAATCAAATATTCACATCACATCAAAGAGAGTATTTAATGCTCTCATTGTTATATTTTCTTGGGTGGGTAATCAATTTGTAAAATCTGTCTACAGATTCTGACACGCAATAGAAATAAAAAAACGGTGGGAAAGAGACGAGAGAAGAGAAATGATTGGACGAAATGAGAGTTGTATTTTCTATTCATTAGCTTATTTATATATACAGAGTTGAAGTACTCGGGGTAAATAAGTAAAAGTCTAACTAACTGAAAGTATAGTACAAAATTAACTTAGTTACATAAGAAAAACTGCCCTTTTTCTCTAACTACATCTGTTAGATTCCCGCAACTAAATTTTCTTCCAGTTTGGGAGTTCATAGAATTGATGTGCTTTTTGAAAGCCCCTAAAATTGAGATGAATTATTGGAGGGGAGGATATGTGTGAAATACTTAAGACAAAATGAATCTGTTTTTGATGTGAACTTAAAATGACGTACGTTTATCACATAGTTATCAATCTCATCTGAGTATTATCGCATCAACTTAAGTCAAATTTAGAAATGAAATGAGACATTTTACAAATCAAAATTAAACGATGAGCAAGATTTTTTTTTTTTATTGGCATCAGAAGAGCAATAAATTTTTAAGAATTAAACTGAGGACGAGAGTATGAGAAACTTTCTGATTTCTACAGATCTCGTTATCTTGGGCTTTATAGTCATGGCAAAGTTTGATGGGTGATATTCTTGATAGGTCATCCTAAAAGAGTTTAATTGTTCAGACTTGGCCACTATGACAAAATTTCACCAGGAGAAGAGAATAAATTACGTAGTTGAGATCGATGTCATTTTTTCACATTACTATATGCTTTCCAGAAGGGCAAATTTTGCACAAAAATACAAATATTAATGTCTGTTTGGTATGTAAAATAAAATAGAACACAAAAAATGAAATAAAAAATAATTTTGTGAATGACAACTATCTGTTAAACTTTTAGATAAAAATGAAACAATTAATTATGTACTCTCAGTTGCGACGTGTTGAATGATGTTCTAGGATTTGATCCCTCTTGATGCTTTTAGGGCCTAACCCTTTTGTTATTCATTAAAAAAGAAATAAAAATAAAATAATTATTATTATTATTAAGTAATAAAAAAATATAATAAATATTGTTTATTTCTACTTTTTATGTAAGAAAAAGACATTTCATTTCCCTTGCGGTTTAGGTTTCAGAAAACAGTTAAAAAGGTTAGTGCAATATTCAATCCTTCATTCGAGTCTTAATTTAATTTAATGCTGGCAGCTGGCACAGAAAAAATTAAAGAAGACCGGCATCAACATTTTATTTATCATAACTAGAAAATATTCCGTGGGTTGCACGGGAATATCAAACAAATTTATTACATGAGATCTAGTATAAATTGCTTGACACATGTAAAGCGTTTAACTTTGAACAAAAATTTTATATATGAGTATATAGCATCATATTCCCCATCAAACAAGTACTAAAAATAAACATTAACAAACGGATATCAGCTACGTAAGCTTCTGATGTTTACACCCTCTACCTGCGATCTTTTCAAGCCACAGTAATTAATTAGTACTAATTAACTTGACTGACACCTTCACTATAATCTAAAATACCTGTAGCTTTTCAGCCAGGGATAGATCACATACTTGCATGCGATCCTGAAGGGGCAATGTTTTGCAATAATGCTTATTATGTAGCTTCACCTTCACTCTTTTTATCGTTCTCCCTTTTCATCTTCTTTATATACCCACCTTTTCTCACAGAAATAATTTTCTTTTCTGTTCCATTTTTGCCTTCTTCTTCTGTAATACCACTATTTACCAAATATTCAATTGACGATTGTGTGGATAAGGGTTTTAGATGAAGTTGTTTCCAGAAATTAAACCCTTTATTTAACAGCGAATAATTATTTATGTGAAACTTCAGAAGCCACTTGATAATATCTTAGGGATGAAGTGTGCTTAAGTAGAAAGACTTTGGCTTCTTCTGTTGTACACTAATGAAGACCTTCCAATTCATCATTGCATGACACTGAAGAAATTTCCAGAGTAGGAGGTCTACCAATTAATATATATATATATATATATATATAAAAGCTTAAAAGAGCATACCAAAAGCGCGGCGCCACGTGCCTCCCACATGCAGCATTCGATGACTGTCGGCCGCAAACTAATGCTTCATCACGTATAATCGATTTTATCGCACGTGATGTGCATGTGATTGGTTTCCCATTTAGACTTCACCAAATAATTCAACATCATGCCCACTAAACATGTTTCATCTTCTTTTCTTTTGAGAATAACTCGTTGTAGGTTAACAATTGACACCATTATGTAATGAAGGGGGAAAATGTTATTTGACACGATATAGGTGCTAAAAAATCTGTGTCTAATTAATTAGCCTGAGTTTTATTGATGTAAATTTTTAATTAATATATAGTATAAACTAAGAAAATCATTTTGGTCAAAAGCTGAAAACCCAAATGAAGGGGTAAGTATGAGTGGCGATATATGATTAAAAATTTTAAAGAAGGTGACAGACACATGTATTGCGTGGCAAGAAAATGAATGATGGGGCCCCACCCCCACAAAACACGTTAACCCCATAGGTCATAACCGTACTTTGACTTTCACGTACGCCGCCCTATTTTTCGTAATTCAACTTCTCCGTATCGAGTGGCCAAAAAAAATAAAATAACTTCTCCGTATCGCACAGGAAACGCCCTAGACGTAATTAATTATTCTCACTATTTTTAATATAAAATATTTTTAATAAATTATATAAATTAAAAATAGGTTAAAATTTTCATCATTTAACTTTAAAACATATTTTATTTTAATTTTTTATTTTTATTTAATTTTATTATAATTCTTTAACTTCTAAAATATAATCAAATACATCCTAATTATTAATACCGTTAAATAAATTAACTATAAATAATAATTTGTATATTTAAAAGATAAATAATTAATGTTATTATATATTTATTAAGATTATAATTATTATAAGTATAACAACTAGGCAAAAAATCTTGTAATTATAATTAAAATAATTTTAAATTCTTATAATAAATAATTACCACCTTTAAAATAAAATCTAAATTACATCATTAAAATAAATATACAATCTCAAAATAAACCTAACTTTTAAAATAAATTATTATTTTAATGCCTTAAAATTAAAAACTATAACTTAAAAATTTTATCATCAAGCTATTATAGACACAATTTAACTTATATTTATTTGTTTTTAAATTTTTTATCAGCTATTTATTTTTAATTTATTATTATCAGATTTAAGACTGTGAAATAATTATTTATTTTAAAGTTAGGTTTTATTTTAAGATTTCATAATTATCTACGTAATTTAATTTAGATTTTAATTTTAATTTTATAATTATTTATTATAATATTTTAAAATTATTTTAATTATAATTATAAAAATTTTGGTTAAGGATTATAATTATAAAATCAATAATATAAAATAACATTAATTAGTTATCTTTTAGATATGTTAAGTCATCATTTATAATTAAATTATTAATGGTGTTAACATTAGGAAGTTTTTTATTATATTTTAGAAGTTATAGGATTATAATAAAATTAAATACAATTAAAGAATTAAAGTTAAATATGTTTCAAAGTTAAAAGGTCAAAAGTATATTTTAGCCTTAAAAATAAGAGTTAATCATACTTAATTACCTTTTTTTTTTTAAATGTTGACATACGCTGCCCTATTTTTCGTAATTCAACTTCTACTTATCACACAAGAAACTCTTTGGACCTGATTATTATTCTTTTCATAAAATATTGTTAATCTTATCATAAATTAAAAATAAAAGTTAAAATTAGTTAATTATTTAAAAAAAATATTTTTTTAAAACTACTCTTATCTATTTCTCTCTCTAATTATTATATCATTAAATAAGGGTATTTTTGGTATCAAGTAATAAATATTATCTTATATATAGAAAATCATTATATATTTAAAATCAAAGCAAAAGTTCCTATATTTAAGAGTATCTACTACCCTTTCTAATCTTTTTTATAAAAAACTTTTTGGAAGAAGTATTTTATTCCTTTTTATAAGAAAGCAAGTGTTATTGTCTCAAGCATTAAATAATCATTTCCTTTTTTATCCTTCCTTCTTAATTAACATTATACTTGGAATTAAGACTATAATTAAGTTATTATTAAAAGTTTACTCAATCAAATATGGGCATTTCTGGAAAGAATTTTCAAATTGTGATATATTAATTACATTTAACTAAGTTTAATTGTTTTTCTTAATTTTAATAAAATAATTATTTGTTTCTTATAAAAAGAATCAGGGGTAATATTTACTACTCCCTTCAATCCTAAATATATAATTTTTTACTTTGATCTTAAATATAAAATTTTTTTCTGAATATGAGATAGTATTTATTACATATTTTCAAAAAATGTCCATATTTAATTCATTCTAAAGAAAGAAAAAAAAATTAAATAAAGATAATTTTGAAAAAATGACTTAATTTTAAAAGAAATCAAAATGATTAACTAATTTTAATGTTTATCTTTAATTCACGTAATTTAGTTAAAATGATCTTATATTAAGGATAGAAGAGAGTAGTATGTATCCAAGCGGTATTTGCACCCAAACCGCATTTGTTGGATTAAATATGTGATTAATATTCCATTTAATTCAAAATGTAAGAAACATTTTCAAATATATTTTGTTCCAAAATATAAGTAATAAATGACTTTTATATAATAAATTAATATATTTTTTTAATTTTATTTTTAATTAAAGTAAATTTACTATTATTATATATGAGTTAAAGAAGAGTTAAATGAGAACATTAAATTAATATATTAGTGAAAAAAATATTTCTTTATAACATATTTAAGATGTTTTATTATTTTTTTAATTATGATGATTTAATTATTTATCTTTTATTTTTATATAAAACAAAGAGAGTAGTAAACATACCATTCAATTCGCAAAACTTATGAGCTCATTTTCTTGGTTAATCCAGTGGGACAATTCTTTTATTTTGACCCATCATATAGAAACTTAATGATGGTTCTGTTACAGAAAAAACAAATAAAGAAAGGCCAAATATTAGAGACAAACTGTCCTTTTACTATAATTAATTAATATATCTTAAAGAATATTAATTATACTATTATATTAATTGACAAAATATATAGGGAATACTACATAATAAGGAGCCAGAGCTTCCCGGACAAGAGGCCTGCCTCAGCCTCTTTGTTTATAAGGCGAAGGCCATTGATTGGTAATTACTCCATAATTTTTAATATTAGTTCATTTTAATTGAATTGTATGAGTTAAAAATAAAAATAAAAATAAATTATTTATTTTAATTTTTTAAAAAATTTTAATATTTTTTTAGAACTATTTTTATTTAATATTTTTATTTTTTTCTTTAGATTTATTAAATAAAAATATTTTTTAAAAATATATAATAAATATTATTTTGTATATTATAAATAATTTTATATTTAGATGATGTGTGTATATATATATATATATCATCGGAGGGAGTATTAGCTTTTGACCCTTTTGACTTGTTGGAAACCTCATTCCCAAATTTCGTTGCAGTTCGGAGCAATAATAAAATAAAAACTTGTATAATAACAAGGGGAACAAGCCATCCCAGTAATCAACTAAAGAGTTAATTTATAAATCCCCAAGAAAAAAAAAAATAAAGCAGCAACAGCAGCAAGGGGGGAACAAGACAACAAGGGTGCGGTGAACCTATGATTTATGGAGCAACATGATCAATTGGGTAGGACAAAGAATGATTCAAATCTCTCATTAATTTATTGAACCAAATCATATCTTGGCTAAACTCCAAATAAGATAATATAATCCACCAAACCAGTGGATGAGGTGGTCCTGCTTCTCTCCTTTCTTCTCTGCGTGTTCAAGTCTTCCTTGACATGCTCCTTCTCTCCAATGATCTTTCTTCTCTTCTTTATTCTCCACATGACCAAGTGAAACTTCACCATCTGCTTCATTCGTCAGAGACTCACTCTCCTACTACGCCGTGTAAACACCAAGACGACTTGGTCATTCTTGTTCTTATCTTCATCCTTACTCATCAATTCCCTCCCCTGCTCAGCCTTTCTCTTCTTCTACTAATCTCACTTTGATCTTTCGCTCTGAAATTTTATTAACTGAAAAACGATATGGCGGATCAATACCACAAGTTCTATCAACATCATCATCATAGGAGCACATTCCTGCCAATGCTCTGTTCGAGGCCTTCCATGATCAAAGATGTTAGTGTTCCCCGGTGGCGGAACCAGACGGCGTCGTTCTCCTCCGACGACCTCTTGTCCCCTAAAATCGGTTGTATAGGTCAAGTGAAGAGGAACAACAAAATAGCTGGCTTACCTACTACCTCGCAGTCTCATGGATTCGTCAGCCTCACCAACAAAAGTAACGCCACAGGTACAGCAACCCCCTTCTCTGCTCTTGTCAAGTACTCCAAGCTCAGAAAGATTTTCTATGCCAAAAGCCTGAGCACCACCACTCCCGATACTGCTCACACGGTGTCCACCTGTGGAAGTCGGCGACGAGATAAGGCGAGGAATAGTAGGAATAGGGATAAGACGTGCGTCAGTGTAAGCATTGATGAGATGGACCCTCCGTTGCCGGTGGTCAAGCGAGCACCAAGATCGGAGGCCGAAAGAGAAGCGGAAAGTCTTTGGAAAAGGAGATCAGGAGGCGTTGCGATAAGAAATCTACAGCTTCAACACATTCATCAGCCAAGGCATCTTCTTCAACCTACTAGTGTGTGATGGTTAGACGCAAATTTTTTACTGATTGGATTTAAAAAAAAAAAAAGATAACGTAAATGATTTTGTTTAGCTTACTCAACTTGTTTGAAAGACTTTCTTCGTGTCAATCTTGAGTACCTACCTGATGGTGACGCAGCATAGGTCATAGATCTAGGCTCCTGTACCCAGATTAACCAGAACACCTAACATTATATCTGTTAAAAGTGGCAAGCTTTGTACTGAGAATGTTGTAAAATGGATTTGCTTTCTGGACATAAAAATGGATCTAGTGAACGCTGTGTGGTGGTTAACAACACAACTCAATAGCATTGATATTATGGAAATAGTTAGAAGGATCACCGTTGCATAGAAATTAGACAAGAAAGTCTTTTTTGTGTGGAGCCCCCAAGTATGTATGAATTATGATAAGAGCACTGGAAAAGTGAGTAGTTCAAACCCTAGAGGGCGCAATGTTTAGATAAAATCATAGACATGTGCAGCACCAGGCTTGGGAATCTGCATTTCCGGGGTGAACAGAACTAGTAGTAGCGACACATCCTGACGGAATCATGGGTGAAATTCATGACTTGTCAAGCTTTAGAAACACAGGTTGGAAAAGAGCAATATACTACCATGCCATGACAAAAAAAATATTCTACACAAAATTTCAAAACACATTCAAGGATTGACAACTTAAAACTGTTGAAGACTCGAACTCTCATAGCACAGTTCGCTGAAGAGTTACCCCCAAGACTTTGTGTTCAATCGACATCATGATTACTTTATTAATTAATAGTGTATACTTCCTTGATTTCATAATATGAGTCGGAAATTTCATACAGTTACATACCAAGAAAACGAATCAAAAGTTGATTAGCTAATTAAATTTGTCCAAATACAAAAATTCCTTTTCACTATTACCCCTATTAAATGCATTAAATTCTAATATAACATTAATTTGAATGAAAATTAAAGTCAAGAGTAAAACAGAAAAAAAATTAATGTACTATATAATATATAAACATAACTTATATTTTGCATCAAAATAATTTTTTAAAACATAACTTATATTATAAATTGAAAAAAAGTACTAGTTTAAGGGAGAAAAAACAACTCCCACTACAATGGACACAGTCACGGATAATTGCGGTGAAATTTGAGTGTGCACATACTTCAAAACACTTCCTAGTTCAGTAATTTCAAATGTTTTTTGACCCCTCAATTTCACTAGCTAACTATACCAAATTTGTAGAAATAATACCTGAGAAAGTTATCGACTTCCATTTCTAAATTTGGGACGGGAAATTAGGAAGATTGTAATGTAATAATCAAGACAATTTGGTAAGGTACAATCAAAATAATTTTCAGCAAGTATGCCAGCAGATCCTGTAAGGTGTAATATTAATTAATTATAAACAATACAACTCGATCTTCAAACTCCATATAATGTACGGAAGTCAACCTAGCTGCTATCAATATCAATAGACACGTCAATATATGCCCCGCTCTGCCCCCCCAGCTAAATCAGCTAAGAGCATGAGAAACAAAAAAGGACACGATGAGAAGCAATTATGGTCTTCTGATTATCCCTTACAGGAATAGGAAGAGTTAAACTTCCTGTGCTAAATCATATGTACACAAGCCTTTTTTGCTAACACATACGGTAAAGCGGTGATATTAAATAACAACCCTAACCTAGAATCTATATCCATACAAGCTCATGTTACATAAAAAAGTGCCTCTTTGCTAGTACGTCACCATCACCCCTGTTCTTTATAAGGAGTCCAGATCAATTTGCTGACATCAACATCCAGACCGCCTCTTCCAGCAGCTTTGAGATGGCGATCCAAAACTTTTGGATCTGCACATATAACATGCTGTCCTTTCCTGTATTGAATCAATTCTAGGCTCTGAAGGGTAGTCAATATATCTTCAGCTTTGATGGCTGTCATGTCACTCAGCTCCTGGGGAAAAGAAGCCAATTCAGTAGCAAAGCCTTTATAACTATCAAGACCATGTGCAATATCAAGGATGAAAATAGAGAGAAAAATCCCAAAATACATAATGCAATAAATTAATCACCAAATCAATATCTTTAGTTCCTTATCATTATTCTGCATTATAGGTGATTGAGTTTAAAGATCATAAAGAGACTTTCTGCAGTGACCACCTTATATCCGGAACTCAATGCTAAACCCTAAACAACCAACATAATAGATAAACGAATAAGAACCTCTAACTAAAACCTAATCAGAAACAATTCAACATACAGATCAGATAATAGAAGATAACTTTTATTTCCAGACAAATTATTAATTTCACAACTGGTTCATTTCCTTAATAGAAATAACTGAGCAAAGAAAGTAATAGATATATTTCTAGAAAGAAATGCCAAAGATGCTTACCTTAATAGATATATTACCCTTGTGCTTCTTCAAGATGTCCAAAAGAACCCTGGTCCAATATCCTCTGTAGCTCAGCAACCCAAGGTCAGAAAGGGGTCTTTCAGGTGTGCCAACTTTGCCCTCCTTCTTAGAAAGTTCATATGCTGCTCCAGGTTTGAAATAATAACAGATTTGCTCATATAGGACTAAAAGATATATGCAGGACCCATTATCCAAAGAGATATAGAGCTTACAGAATGCTATTAGAAATTTGCCATAGCCTTTCCTTTGGTAGGGCGGAAGGGTGAGGATGCATGCCAAATTATAAGATTCCTCTGAATGTTTTTCCTTCATGATCAAACGTAGAAAAAAATATTAATAAGTTTAGCCATCATAGAAAGAAAAATACTAACCAATACGTACAAAAACAGTAGTGAAGGAAGCAGAGGAGATTTATGTGCTTCATGTTACAGAACTACTATTACCGTCTGTCAATCAACAACATAGAATGAACTCCTCTTAAGTAGAAGCTAACAAATAATTTAAATAAAAGAATTAGATAGGGAGACTAAACCGCATGATAAATGGCCTATGCTTCCTGTAAAGTTTGAAGTACTTCAAAGCCAGCATCTTAGAACGGACAAAATAAATGATTCAAAAGTCATTAAAAGATCGTATATGAATTGAACCATCTCATGCAAAACCAAAGAAAGTGACAACAAAGTAATAACATTACCTTGGAGAAATAACCAACCATATGGCATCCTCGATCATCACATTCACATAAAACATAGAACAGAAACAAATCTACATCATAATAGAGGGTCTTGTGATCAAGAAACAACTTTGCCAGATAACAAAGATTCTGCCCATAAATCTTGTTCTTTTTGCCGTCAACCTGTTTTTCAGACAAGTAAGAATTTAAGGCAACCGCAAAATGTATAGCACCATAATATCAAATTAAAATAATGCACACAAGCACATTAGAGAGATAGAGAGACAAGAGAATATCATATTTAGTTCACAGTTAGTAACTGACTAGTAAATAATTGCAGTGTCCCATTTTAGCATTGAAATGAAATGTATCAGCAAATAAATTAACGAGAAATTCAACATCAGGCATTGAGTAAGATCACATTAAAACATATAAAAGATATCACTTCAGTGTTCAATCAGTCCATAAATTGAACTTGATGTGGATATCATGGAGATGGAAAAATGAGAAAAGCACAAAGGAGGAAAACAGGTCCAACTCTGATTGTAATGCACTGGAGACTTCAACAATAGAGATGTGACAAAGCCTTAAAAATGATCTGTTAAAAGAATAAAATAAAGAGGAAGAGAAGAAAAAGGCTCTTCAACAATAGAGATGCGACAAAGCCTTAAAAATGATATGTTAGAAGAATAAAATAAAGCGGAAGAGAAGAAAAAGGATATTTAAAATCTATTGCCTCAAACACAATAAAATGTTGACTGGTAATAATAAAAACAACACCAGCAATGATAAAAGTGTACCTCAAACATTGACAGAGTACCACTTCTGTATATCTCATCACCAGGGGGATGCTTAAGGTCACACTTCCTCTGCATAAATAAGGAAAGAAGAGGCAGAAAAAATGTATGTAAGATAGTTCAGGTTAAGTATATAAATCTTCAAATTATGTTTTCTTTTAGGGCAAAAGAATGTGGGAAAGGGGGAGGGCAGATTTTTAAAAAATTACAACTAAAAATAAGGATACACCAACAATAACAAGCCTATTCGACTAAGTTAGGTTGGCTATGGATTGCATGACGTCATTGAGCTCTATCAAACAATTAAAAACAAAGATATGAACATAAAAATAAATAAATAAATAAATAAAAAAAAAAAAAGTTCATAAAGTCAAATGGAGTTTAATTGTAAAGTGAAATGTTTTACATAAATCTTTCTCAGGTTTTCTAAAGATGCATTTAAAGGATCAGTAATCCATTAAATGTAGTACCCCCTTTATAAACCTCCAAGTGTTCAGCAAATCTTATCATGCACCAGTACAAACGTGCGTGTTGGGATGCTTTTCTTTTCTTATCCCATTTTTTGTACAAATAATTTTCAACAGCTGAATGGGGTTAAATTTTAAACAGCTGCTGCGGCTTATTAGAAGCTAGAAAGTAGGTTAAAATGGTGCAGTGATGACACAACTTACGTTGACTCTTTTGGGTTTCTATTGACACCATAAAAGGCTTATATATATATATAATAGCATAGATAAGAATACGTGTAACTAAATACCAATTAAAGCAAACTACACATTCTCAAAACAAAACAGAGAAAGAGACCAATGCCCAGCAGAAGAGAAAAGAAACCAATCAGATGTGCACTCCTCTTCAAGAAAGCCTGGTGAACCAGAAAATAACCACTCCACAAAGTAAAGAAAAATAAAAGTAAAAAGGAAGCAGTATTTGAGGCACAGCTCACCATATGCCTCTGAAGCTGTTCTTTGCGCTTCATGAAATTGAGGCAAAATTCACAAAAGTACAGCTTCAAACAGTCATTGTATTCTGGTGGGAAGGGGGAGAAGTACCAAGTCTCAATCTCATATCTTCCAAGCTCAATAGTGGCTATATTTTTCACTTTCGTAAATTCCTCATGCTCTCGCAAGCTAGCAGCATCAAGTTCCTCATGTCCCTCCTATAATGCATCAATATAAATTCTGTCACAAAAAGTCAAGAAACAAAACAAAGGCAGGATAGTTTGACCAAAATATGTAGATTTGTCATAGGAGAAAGCAATTATCAGCATCAAGATTTAATGTAGTTTTAACTTGATTTTCATAAAATTGCTCATCCAGTAAATAGCACCAATCTACATGTTTCATGTGAATTCATGAGTTAATTTCTCTAAGAAAACCACACACAAACAAATGGAAAATTTTGAAAGGATAGCAGAGTTAGTTATACAGTTAGTTTGTTATGGTTGTTATCCTAACTTAGTTGTGTACTGAACTCCTGTGTATATAGACCTCAAGCGGTACACTAGAAGGTTTGCCATGTGCAATAATTGTGTGCTAAGCTTCTGTATATATAGACCCCCACAAAAACTTAACAGGGTATCAAAGTGTAATAGGTTTTGCTCAATTCTTCTTTGTGCATAAAGCGGTTTTTATTTTTGGAAGATCCCCAAAGTGAGATGGCTCAGTTCTTTTCATATCCACAGAAGAAGTCATAAAAGCAGCTTAGTACAGAAAAATGTCTTATTTCTAGTTTAAATTTGCTCAAATGTATGAGCTTTTGCAGGGTTCCAGAACTGATTATATACATTTCCTGACCATTTGTAAGGCAAAGGCCTCAATTTCACGTAGCACTTGCTTATCCCAGAAACACATAAGTAGAAAAAGTTATAAACAAAGTCTAGCACGTCTTCTTTCGTAAGCGAGTGTGCAATTGGTTAGGGTAAAATAAGAATTCAATACCTCTACATGTGTCTCATCAATCTTCCTCTTTTGGTGGCGTGTCATCTTCAAGCTTGTCACCTGGGAATTTACAAATGACATATTCTAAATGAGGTAGACAATATTAACATAAGGATGGCAAGCGCACGTTACTGCACATATGTATAAATCATTCCAGGCTACCAATGAATGGATGAAAAATAGTTCTTGCCATCCATAGCCACCCAAAATCGGAGGCAATGAAAGGAAATAATTTATTTTCATAGAGTAAAAAAAATTTCAATAAAAATGTTTAAGATCCAAAATCAAATTCTACCAAACCCAAGGTTTATTTGAAAAAGCAGAGCTATTTGACAAAAATATAACTATTACCTTTTTTTTTTGGCCAAATATATAACTATTACCTTATCCTCCACTTTCTCATCAACAACAGCCTCCACTGAATCAAGATCAAGTTGCTCAAGCTTCACCCACTCATCAAGCCTCCTATTAACTGCGAAGAAAAGAAATTTAAAGAATCTGAGACAAATATCCCACTATTGCCATCAGTTAACATTTCTACCAAAGGTAAACAGATGTGAGATGACATGGCAATAGTTGGCTCAAGACTGTTGACATGAAGTGATAATTAGAAAACCATTATGAAAATAATATACAAGCATCAGGGCCACACACATCAATCTGGCAGCTCATACACCACAGAACCAATTTAAAACTTGAACCAACATCGATGTCACTCACAGCCACATCAAACCCAAAACCCTAACCATTCAAAGTTGGGCAAGAACAAAGTGCCGGTAAATTGAAGGTCTTACACTCAGTGTAATGAACATAGTACTCATAATCATTGGGTCCACCGGTTGGCATCTTGCGGCGTTCAATGACTTTCACAGGGTGAAACTTTCCATCCCTCCAACGGCACAAGACCCTAGTACCTACCTCCAGGGGAAGCAAAGCCATTCTCCGCTTCTTCGACTGATCGGATTCCAGCGGCTTCTCCAACGCCATTTCGACAGTCTCCGTCGGCTGCAAGGTTACCCCATCGGCAGCGGGAGCTTTCCCGTTGCCGACGACAGGTGCAGACCCGTTTTCCGCGCTTGTCGGTGCTTCCAGCGAGCCCATTTTGCAGTCCCAGTTTGAGAGGATCTGATCCCAGTTTCGTCAGGGCTCTCAGGGTTATGCATCCACAAAAGTGAGTTAGGCCCACGGATTTTCTCTTGCAGAAGCCAATTCTTTTTTTGGGCCGGAAGCCCCCAACATGTTCGTAGGGCTTCTAATTTGGGAAACCAAAAACTAGTAAACAAAAATCGCTTTATAAGAGGTTAGCATATCCCGTTTCTATTTTCCCAATATACTAATTTTAATTTACTCCAAAAGCGTCAGCATACATGGATCCCGTTTTCAAGGGTACCGGAGGACGAAAAAGGTTATATATATATATAGATATATGCTTTCTTTCAGGCCAATAACAAAAAGGGCACCAGAGGTTAAGAGTTTTGCTGTGCTTCGTGGTAGAAAGCAACAACAATCATTAGTGATCTTTGAGCTCAGATTTAGGTATAAGGGATATTACTCATTGGAGGTTACATAATAGATATGCAGTAAACGAGTTCATAAAAAATTAAGGGAAAAAATATATGCAGTAAATGAAAAAATATAGTACATACTTTAAGAAAGACGGGAGGTTGCATAATTTAAATGCCCGGTGAATCTCATGCCGAGCACCACTCTCCTTTGAAAATTAATATTGTCATTATATATACAACTTTACAGAGAAAAAAGTGATGCCCTAAACTCTCCCAGGTATTGTTACAAGACGGAAAGCTACTGTTCCGTACCTCCTCCAGTATGAGTATAATGAAATCCAAGCCCTTCTAATACAAGTAAAAGCAAGCAACGCTCATCCACTGTACAGTTTACTCTCACAACGAATGTACAGCAATGCTATACTTCCCCCCCCAGAGCAGAGCACAACTTCGTGCCACAATAGAAAATAGCGGCCGGAGCCCTGTCTTCAATCTCCAGATACATTTTGCCATTCTCCTCAAATGTCCAGATACTCCGCGTGCAAATTGGTATCGGATACTGTGGGTGTCAGCCTCAAATGGGCATTCAAAAAGTCAAGAACCCCATCGCTTTACCCATCATGATCTGCAGGTTCACTAGGAAATACGTCCTGGTTAGATTGCTTATCATTAGACAAACAATCAGCAGGAACATATGCATATCCTTTAGGTAACATTGAATTCTTCATAGATGCTTCATCTGACGTCATAACCAGCTCTTTTCCAAATGTCTCTGCATGCTGTAATGGATAATATAGCATGAGCACTAACCCCAATCCAATTCAACCACCAACAATTAATTTTAAAATTCGAAAAATTATTAATTAAAAAAGAAAAAGAGGAAAAAAAGTGACAAAGGAAACAGAAAAACCAAGATAATCCAAATCATAGAGCAATTCTTTGCAGCCAAACTCACCTTTCTTGATTTTGATCTCCATCCACTGTCATCCGAAAGATTACGAGATATGATGGAAGCTCTATGAGGAATCTGCTTGCCAGAAAATTGCACCCTCTCTGGAATCTTATGATTATAATGGCTTTGTGAAGTTGAACAGTCATCATCCAACTTCGGGTCATTGTCCATGGTAGCAGCAACTCGTACTCGATGCTTCGCAGAAACTGAGCTGTCCACAGTTACATCATCTGACCTTTGGACAGCTTCAGTGCATGATCTGTATCCCTCTGTGTTCCCTTTAAGGGATGTAGTAGCTGATTCTGAACTACAATCAGGAAGGAAGAAAGGGCTATGAGCCAAGACAGACCTAGCAACATGATCTCTTTTGAAGGCAAGTATGTCATGTGAACATAGAACCAATTCCCGCTGTAAATGTCCACAAGAGTGATGGTTAATCATCAATAAAGGCAGTTAGGTAAGAATAACAAAAATCATCGACAGATATAGGAATCTGCACCCTGACTGTAAAAACCAAACACAGAAATTTCAACTAGATTTTGGCATCCCCAGCATTATTAGAATGGCCAAAAGGTTACAAAAGAACAATCTCAAAAACATCTCTGCGCACATAATTTAAAAAGGGTTACCTTTATTTTTTCACGTTTGACAATTCTTTCACAAAGGAGACGTAATCTCTCTAACTCCACCTGCACAAGAGAATTTACACAATCACCCTAGCCATTTGATAAACTGAAAATAAAACAACCGCATCACCTATGACTGGCAGTGCTTCTGATAAAGGCCGTGTTCATATTATGTAATAAATACATACCTACATACCTACACTCTTTACAGGGTGACAACCACTACAAACCAAAAAAGGAAACCATGACAATTATCATGTACAATCACTGTGATGTGTGATCCTTGACCTAATAAACTATAAAGCTGCGGTCATTGACTAGTAATTTGGAGTTCAAAACTTCAATCACTTTAACAATTAATTTTTTTTTGGAAAAAAAAAAGTGAATTGGACATGCATGAATGCAAATCAAGAGACAAGTCCATGTGACCCTGGACAATACTGGCCCCATATCAACTGTCGAAGTTTGGGGGAGTGTTCCCACATGCACAAGCAATTTTATCCTCTGTCATTTCCCACATCTCCGCTATTCCTTCTCCACATCTCCTATAATCGTCAACATTTCACCATTCATAATCCTAACACGAGTCACTCTAACCTTCGGGGACAGAGAAGAAAAGGTATACAATTATCAGTGGCACGGAAATTTCAGTTAAAAATAATGCCAGCATACTGATGGAACCCAACTTCTCAAATGTATTATTCAAAGATAAAAATCCAGCCAGAGTATAAGTCAAAGTTGAATTAGCTACAATTCTGGGAAAAATAAGAAGAATAAAGCACACATATATATTCCATCACTAGCTTAGTCTCTCCCTTCTCACAAACCTCGCACACTTCATGTGAGTGCCTTGGACCATTATTGATGTGCCCAACAAATACGTACCCGTAGCAGTTTATTTATTGTAGGTTAACATAGGTTGTTATCCTAGTAACACCAGTTTGAGAAGGGCTACAGTATTACATCTTCACTCATGATCTCTTAAAATCTTATTTATAAATTTATTAAAAACAAATAAACAATTTCTAAGAACGGAGACAGACAATAAAAAGTAATCCCTTAATGAATGAAATCAACTAAGTTCTGTCGGACCCTAGTACTGAAAAGTCATGCAAAGGGAACAACATAACCTTTATTGGCAAATGACTATCCAAAGCATTTCATGCACACTGAAATTAAAAACTCCAAGTGAATATTTATGTTCTATGGCAATCATTTCTTAAATGCCCAGAACTTTGGCGTACAACCAGGCCCTCCATTACAATGGAACTCTACCACTGTATCTTAAGCCCAAACCCATCAGTCCCATAAAACTTTCAATCCCCTCAGAGCAGAACGTCTGCAATTCCTTTACTTTATTAGCTCTAGTGTTCAGAGATGCAACAAATATCACAAATATTTAGAAAAACTTTGGAGAGCTCCAGATTCAAAGAGCCAACAGATCTATTGGTGTGCAGAATTTCTGAAAACTGATTAACTATTCACATGACATTCACACAATGACCTAGGGATGCATAATAACCCTGAAACCCTGACAGTCATACAAAACGTGTGAAGACACCACGGCAAAACAAAACACACCTAAGTTGAGTCGCTATCTTAGTCAGCAACAACTAAGCCAAATGAAACGCATAACATCAGGAAAAACTAAACAAAATGCTCAGTAACAGCAACAGATCATAAAAACAACGTATCATCTATGTATAAAGTTTCAAACCATCAACAAAAATATTATGTCTAAAGATCAAGCATTAAATATAATAAGTGTAAATTTCAAACAAAAGATCAACTAAAGTGACAAATGAAAAACTTAACAAAAATCAGGAGCAACTTGGAGGAAAGATGGAACGAGAAATCTTACCCTAATTTGCTTGATACTTTTTAACTCTTCAATTCCATGTTTCTGGCTTTCAGCCTGAGCAATGGAGAAACACTAACATAAGGTACAATTATCTCAGACCTTCAATAAGAATTTTTTACCAGTTAAAAACAAATCAGACCTTTGCCCTCTGCTCTGAACCATGCTTTTCACAGTAAGCCCTATGCTGCAGCTTGCCACTGGCAGCCCTCACATTCATGTAGAAACCAGCACTTCTAGCACAGGATGGATGAAATGTGGTCTGACAATGGCCATAGCTACACTGCATTCACCATATATACAACTGCTTAGAAATCATGAATTAAGATAATTAATTCCAAAAGCCCATGGCATAAAGATAAGGTCAAGTAAAGGGGAAAAAAAACAGGAGAAGGAGGATTTTGATGTTATCATTACCTTTAAGCATACACCATGCTTGTGGCGGCAGATGCAACAAATATCAACTCCTTTCGGCACAGTATCCTGCCATTCACAAATATACAAAGATAGGTGTTTGAATAATTACATGCTCAAAATTTAAACAGCAAAGGAAAAGGGCAAGGATGGAGTTCCATGTCTCATGTCAATATATTTCCAAAATGTTGGAAGTTATAAAAGGACGTACCATTCCTTCAACAGCATTTACTTGTCCTCTTCTGAACGTTGACTCAAAAACCCACTAAATCATATTACACATATCAGTATGTTATACTACAGCAAAATAAGGCACTGAAAATGACAAAACTTTCAGAAAAAATTAGCACAAATAACCTCGGCACAAAAGGCATGGACCCAATGACCATCTGAAGACTTCCTGTAAGCACCAGTAGTACCACCACATAGCCCACATTCCGCAACAAAATAAGGCTTCTCCCAGAAATTAATAGAAGGTGCTCCAGATGATCTAGATGATAAATCTTCACATAATTCACAGTACCACGGACCAGTAAATTCCTTCACACTCCGATAGCAATCCAAGTGAACAGCAACCTGAAACGAATAAATTTATTAGGAATAACAGAACAGATGCCAAGTTAATGAAAATGAAAAAAGGGTAGCAGCCTCAAAACCTTGCAACCAGAGCAGATAAGAATTGAATTCAATATAGTTTCAGATCTTCTACAGATATCACATGATTTGGGATGCTCCTTAGAAAAATCCGAGGTTGAAAAACCAAAATCTGAATGTTTTTCCGATGAAATCCTTGTCACAGCTACTCTTGAGAGTGTCTCTTTGGCCCGTGGCATTGGCTGAGAGCAAACACCAGTCCTTCCACTGAAAGTGTGCTTTAACAAATTCTGAAAATAAATACAATCTATAGTCAATAACAGCCAAAAATAATGTTGGCCTATGGCATGAAATTTTCAATTCAATATAAAGATGCATATAAGACCTCCGGCTGTACAGATTCATCAAAGGCATCCTTCCGGAATGAAGAAACCCTGGACGATGCTGCTGCTGCAGCAGTTGCAGCAGCTAGCACTGCCTGTGCTTCCTTGTGTCTTCTCTCTTTTCTGCCCTGCTTTTTTGCCTCCCTAAGATCGCACAGATACTGGTTAACAAGCACAGCATCCCATCTTTGCTGATGTGTTGCATCAATCTCCTGTGGAAGACTCTTAGCTATACTATAGATTAAATTATCTGCAATTACAAAGGAAGGCACAGTCGCATATTAATATAATTTATCACAGTACATGGTATAAAAAAATTCAAGGAAAAAGAACATGCCAGCAAACTTCTTCCTTGCAACTGCATTCTGCAATAATCTATGCTGAAAATATATTAGTTCACCCTCCACTTCATCTTTTGGACAAGATTCTAATAAACCCATATTTCTAGCCATAGCCAATTGCTCTGTATTTACTTTATCAGCCTCACAAATGTCACCGCAGGTTACTTCCAGATTTTGGTCACTGGAGCCACGGCCACCACTAGCCCTCGAGAATTCTTCCTCCCTTGGACCTGCCAAATGCCATATGTATTAAGACTCATCCGAAAAAATTAGAAAAACAAAGATCTAAATATAACTCACATATAACATCCTCTGAAAGCACCCCATTGCGAATCTGCAAATATTTTTTACGAATGTATGGGTGAATGTAACAAGAGCTTCTTTCAATCTTCCTGCGTAAGAGGCCAGATTGGAAATAATTTAAAACTGTAAGATTTCACTATACAAAGAAATGAAGTGTATGCAGGTGCACATGGAAAAAAAGAAATGAAGTGTACGGACTAAGTTGAAAATTAGATGGAATGAAAACACAACCAAATGTCTAATTAAACCAAAAAGGTATATCCACTTTGAATAGCTCACATGAAACCAGATGCAGGTGGCTCTGAAGCAGAACAAGAATAATGGTGATGATCAGAAAAAATAGAAGCATTAGGAAACTTTTCTCCTAAAACACATCCAGATAAGCTGCTTTTCCTAGGTTTATTTGCATTCCCTGCATTACGTAGTAAGACAATGTAAATAAATCAGCAAGAGAAAGACCAGATAAACAGGAAGTGAAACTTGATAAACAAGATTTGAATATAGGGCCACCACAAGAATCCATAAGTACTCATATAAGTAGCTCGGGTAAATTTGCAGTGAAAATCAAATCGTGAATTTCTTCTTACACAAAACCATGTTCCAAGAAGATACAGCAAAATTTAGGAAGAAAAAGACATATTTTTGTATCCCACGACATTAGTTTCATAATGAAGCCATACCTTGAGAATCGGGAAAAGCATCCTCAGATTTGTTTAATTTCTGTACAAAATAAAAAGACAAGCATATAAAAAAATTATAAAAATTATGAAAAGTATAATTATTTTCCATGCGAGTGGAGCAACTAGCACAGGGGAGCCCTCAAAAGTCAAAACTAAAATATGAAGATACCTCTGAAATTTTGACTGCAACAAGTACATGAACTAAGTGAATATTGCATATACACTTCCACTCAGAATCACATTGTAATTATAAGACACTGAACAAGTAAATAGATAAAAATTTAGAAACTTGAAGCACTATAAACCCACAACCAAATGACCATCAAAGCGATACACAACCTGGCTCACTCCCAAGTTGAAACACCATCAAGAACAACTGGTGTTGAATGAAAATCGAGGAACAAGGAACAGTAATAAAATAATTATTCAAATTCAATGATGAGTAAAACTCCTTTGACAGGTACTATGCCTCTATATGGGAAACTCAAACAAACCTAACTCCAGCGAACTACAAGAGCCCCACAGAAACACTAATATTGCATAGGGTAGTCCCACTAGGACACTACTATGGGATAAGATATCCCAAGGCCATCAACAACCAAATAAAATATCCTAACATGTCACTCATAAAGTAACCCTAAATTCCCAATTAAAATCCCAAACTACAATTACAAGCTAAATTAATTAGACTATCAATAATTAAAATACCATCATACAGCATCATCAACTGTCCAAAGCTAGATGATGTAGGACAAGGTTGGGACTCGGGAGGATAAAGGTAGAGGAGAAAGAAGGGAGAAGTAGAGGGCAGATACTAATAATTTATTCAATTCATCAGAAGGTCTAACAAATGAGGAAACCATATGGGCAACTTATAGAGCCCTATGTACAGTTATTAAAAAAAAAAAACAAATAAGAATAGGAATAATTCCAACTAACTTAGATAAGATAAACTTAGATATGATAACATAAAACCTAATTCAAACTAAATTAAATCTAAAAGATGATATAGATATCACAATTTAAATAAAAATAATTCTAATTATCTTAAGATAAAGATAAATGAACCCTAAATTACGTTTCCCATCACTAGGTTAGCCAAACAAGGTCACTAAGACAGAGTATTCAAAAGAAAAATCACCATTACTTTTATACCTTGTGCATTCTAAAGTATTCACTAAAATAAGAGGAAGCTCCACAATACAAAGACAAAAGAAGAGAGAGAAAGATAGCAAAAGAAAACCAGATTTTCATAAAACCTCCTTTATGATTCCCGGACCTGTACAAGCGGATAATCTGACCAAGCATTTGACAAGTAGATTTTTCCAGTTCGGAATCACACCCTTCATGCAAGGGTAACAAATAGGTATATTGATATAATTTTGGTATAATTATATTAAAATCAAAGTCAAGTACAGATCAGGAAGAAGTACCCAACAAAAGAGCAACTCCAACAAAAACATTTCCAGAACCCAGATTATATATGACCCCAATGTCACAATGCCAATGAACCCTAATAGATTCTTGGGAGGAAGGTTGGCAGGAAAGAACCAGCTTTCAAGAAAGGGAATTAAAAAAAAAATCTAAACCTACAATATTAGGGATACAAAATAAATCTGAATTGCTTTATCATACATTTTAAAAAAAATTAAAAGAAAAAACCATAAAACGTTCAGAATTAAGTATTAAAATATTCAATTGCTCAAGGCTTCGAGAAAGATGACTACTACAAGACAAAATTACCATTTCAGTTGCATCAGAAATGGATGCTTCATTTGTTGTTTCAGAATTTTCATGGTCAGATTGACCTACTTTGACCTCGTCCGTTGGCATTCCATTCTCACTAGAGACCACCCCAGATGAACATATCACTTTGTTATCCTTCAAAATCCTGATGTTACCAATTGTTCTTCTCCTCGATGGTACTGACTTGACAGCAACAGGATCTGGCAACTCAGAGTCCGATATCTGTAAAGAATCAGAACCACCAGTGACTCCATTTTCATCCGTGGATGAATTGGCTGGCTTGAATTTGACTTTCAAACTTTTCTGAAATGCATTAGTATATACATGAGCTTTCACCCAATTAACTATCTTGAGTTGCACATCAGGAGACATGCAAGAATCCTGAGAGAAGGAAAAAAAGAGAAAACAAGTTAAAGAAAATACAATCAAACACCACTTGCAGCAAAGTGGACTCAATATTTTGAGCATTACATTGATATTTGCACTTAATGTATCTGGAGAAATACCAATCTCCAAAGCTACATCTTTAAGATCAACTTTTCCTCGATCTATCAACTGCCAAGGAGCAACTTTTGATCTCAGGATCCAAATCACAATATTACATTCATTCTAAACACGCAAATGAATTTACTTTTGATGTAAAATACCTTCTTCAAAACAAGTGCAAAACCAACAGAGTCGGATGCATTGGCAATTTCATCAGTCCTCCCTGCCACTACAGTATTTAGTTGTGGCAAACCACTGCATTCCGATGTGTCACAAGCATTTAACTGACAATCAGATAATATTTCATCCAGTGCTTCACTATGACTCAATTTATCAGGACTACCATCAGAAACTATCCCAATATTGTCTCCATTTCTGCAACCAATTTTCAAATTGTGTTGTCTGCCTGCTGGAAATGCCACTGGAAGGCTGTCAGCAGAGGATAAGTCACTGCTGAAAGCTACAGCGCCACCTGAAGGCAACATGCTGCTGTTCTCTTGTATATCTGAGTGCTTGGAACAAAAGGCCCGCAACTCAATCTGATCATACAAAACATATGAGAGAATATAACAATCAACTCCTGAAACAAAGTTGGGATGCTTGTGATAAAAAAAAAAAAATGATGCAAAATAGTAGAGCTGTTCCTAAGTTGATCCTAAACATCTTGATCATTTTCTTTTCCTATTTCTGCTGGGACAGAAAAAGATAATTTAGGTCTTGTGTTTTTACAAATAAACCATACTCACATTGTCATAGTCATTTTTTGCCCAAACCTCCATCCTGTGGCTAGCTTCCCTAGCACATAAAGGATGGAAAGAAGACCTGCAGGATCCTGCAACACCACCCAGCAGGAATGAGTTACAAGACATTAAACGAGAACTTAAAGTGTACTACACAATGAAGAACCTCAGCACCAAATACCAAAGAACATATCAAAGCTGAAAATCAATTGAAAATAACTACTGCTCAGAAGCATGGTATCAAAAATGCCAGAAGCTGCTAGCAGTGCATCAAACAATAGGATAATAAAACCTATGTCAAACATTGACACTTGAAAATAAACATGAAAAGGAGGGGGAAACGCAGCATATATGCTCAGGAAAAACTACACAATCAACACTGAACCACAAATGCTGTACCACAAAAAGACAAAAAAATCATCAACTCATGAAACTTTTTGCACAGTTGTCAGAACAACTTCTTTTTGAGAGCATAAACACCCAGCTTTCACTAATAGTACTTTCTTGCTCCATAGTTGACATATATCACTCTGTATTTACATTAAGTATAATATAAAAAGGCTGCAAATAAATTCCTTAAGATCAATAAAATCAAAGTATCCTCCAGTCACACAAAAAGAGACCTGTGAGACCATTCAAAGTCAAAATTGAACAACAATAACCCTGGCAAAACATAAATGAAAATTTTTCTTCATTAGCATATGCAAAAATATCAACGCAGAATAGCCCAGTAGAAACAGACAAGAAATTGACTCTGCTGCAAACCTGCCATTATAAGCAGAGATTTTTTCCCCATTATAGAACAATCGCACTGCAAACCAATAATGTGCCTTGGCCATTTTCACCCATCATCTTGAAGATGTTATGCATTAAGGCCCAAGGTTCACTAGCAACAACTATATCAGAAAGGCAACATGAACTAAATAAGGTGAAACACTATCACCCACCGAAAGGCTGATTCAAAACACAAAATACATATAGTACACATTAGCAAGAAGAAAGACTAGAAGCTACCTTGAAAAAACCAAATCCATGAACATCCTATTTCCACTTTAGCTTCAAACATAGCCCAATCTCCCATTCGAAGGTCAATTAAATGTCACTAGAAGCAGATTTAAAAACACTCCCCCTGCTTCGAGTCTATACTCGAATTAAAAAGTCTAGTCAAAAGACACAAAGAGGCAGCTTTTGGTATGTAGGCATCCTAGTTTTTAAGGACTCCAAAACCTATATATAAAGAAAAAATAATGATAAATAATCTTATATTATTTGGGAGATATACGGGACACAAGTTTTAAACTTTTCATAATTGTATGAATCCAAACATCTTATAAATAGGTTTCGAGTGCTTGGCAAACTAAAAATCCCACATACCAAATACCACATAAAAGATGCTTCATATTTTAATGTATCTCATCACAGTTTAGTCACTATAATGTAAATGGCCACCAACGCATACAAGCTCTTTTGGAGTACCAAACTAAAAAAGTCACTGAAGAGGAAGAATAAAAAACATGGAAGACTTCATAAAAGATATAAGCAGGAACTGGGTCTTATTAAAATGCTTCTTGAATATGAAACATAGTCTTGACAAGCCATATTCTGCTACAAAAAATTAACACCAAAACAGAAGTAATTCAGAAAATCTCCCTTGCACATGGCCACCACTTAACAAGGATTTCTTATAATAAAATAATTAAGTTTCCTCGAATGTTTAACCAAATTGATAGTTTAACTTAAACCATTGCAATAACAATGATCACTCAATTTAGTCTGAATAAGCATTTCTTGATTTAGCATTTTAAGAAGCATTTTGCGTCTTAAAATTCTCAGGCTTTGATCAGTCTGACGTCCGCATTCGTGATCAGTACAGGATTAATAGTGTAAGCCTGCACTTAATAGACCAAAATATTTGCACAAATAAATTGCAAAGGTGATGAATTGACTGGTCTGCACCTTGATACTGGCCTCAAAAAATAATAGAAAGTAGTACAGGAGGATCAAACGCTAAATAGCTTTAGATCAAATCACTTACATTCACTAAAATACATGAATTCACAAGAACAAACTATTTTCAAAATTGCCCAAAATTACCAGATAGTCTTTTTATCAGCAAGCAAGAAACATATATGCCCAAAATCTATTGATTATAGACAAATACAAAGTACGTGACGAATAACATGAAACAGTGGACATATCATTCCAAATCAGAGCTCTAACAGATGCACAATGGTCAACAGTCTCCAAACACTAGAATGTTCTCCAGAATACCAGCCTACGAAATGAAAATTGGATAGTACCAGAGAGGAACAAAACATACCATGGCTACATCGAATACAAGTGCCAAACTTCACCTTGCAAATATTACAGACTAATTTTCTCCGGGTTTCCTTGACTCCTCCTACATTCATAACAGGCTCCATCTTCTTCAAATCATCTATATAAACCTCAGGCATCCACAAACAACAAAACAAGTGGGCAAATTGCACAGACCCATCACTTTCTGCACGTCTATGAACAGGCTTTAAAGCACCACCCTTCTTTGGGCAAAACACACAAGGGTTCACCATTTCACCAATATCATCCTTTTGCTTGCACCAAGAGCACAACCAAGATTCATCTGCATCATCTTGCACACCATAGCACTTCTTATGAACTGCAACTTTACAAATAACGCAGACAATTAATTGATTGGACTCTCGACTGGTGTCTCCCCTGCAACAATAATGGCACAAAGAAGAATCTCCATCACACGAACTAGCCATTAAAAATTTCTCCATCCCAGCTTCACCACCCAAAAGTTTCCTCCTCTTTGAAGGGCGCTCAAAAGTTAAAGAAATCTTATTCCTACATCCTAAAAGCCATTCTAAACTACTAAACGAATCAAAAGTACGATGACCCTTCTCATCCTTACCTAAAACTTCCCCTGCAACACTGTTACTTTCCATGACACGGTCCTCATTTTTCACAACCTCGCTATGTAGGTTTCCATCAGTCTCCTTGTCATTCTCATAACTAGCTACATTTGACCTTGGAGCATTTCCCGCTGGTGGAATAGAAAAACACTTCCGAGCAGCTAAACTAAAGGAGGACGATGCCTCCAACAAGGTGTCTATATCGGGCAATTTTAAGTCTCTAAAGTACTCCTCGGTCTCAGCCCAAATGCTTGAACAACGCGACTTCTCGCATGCTCTAGACGATTTCTTGTCCGCGCCCGAATGGGACTTCTTGTGGCGCCTACGACTTTCAGAATGGCGGTTTAAGAAGCTTGCCCACCCACTGGGCAGAGTTGGCACCGTCGATGTCGAAGTCTCCTCCGCAACATCAAAAGGCGAGCGCTCGCTGAGCGCTTTTATAGCCTGCGAGTAGTAATCAATTTCAAGTACAGTGGAGTTATCAGAATTTCCCGGTTGGGTACCCGGCAATTCAACCGGAACCCTCGAAACCGGGCAAGGCCCGTCCACGGTTCCGCAAACTCCTTCCGCACCCATGCCCTTCATCTTCTTCCTCCGGTGACATCGCCCCCCGTTCATCGACGGCAACAAACCAAACAACCACTTAAGCATTCCATCGTTGAAATCCAAACCCTATCCAATATCCTGCACCAATCTCGTTCAGGTTCTCCCTTACCCCTGTGAAGAAGAACCCCTGACACTAAAAACCTAATCGAACTTCGGTTTCTGCATTCACGTGCACAGTGTGAGGGTGAGGTTAGGATAAGCCCCGGTCTAGGGTTAGGGTTCAGTTATTCTGGTTCGTATTCTTTCGGATCCGTTTTTTAGACTAATTTTGTTTTCTCGCAGTTCGATTACGCTTTCGGGACCAGAAAGAAGAGACAAAAGGGGAAAAAATAAAGTAATGGAGAGAGAGTCGCGTTTCTTGCAGGCAGCGATGGAGGTTCGTTTTGACAGATATTTTTATAAGCAGGCATGTTCTAGTGTTGTGCCGTCATAGGGTTACTTTCGTAAACCACAAATTAACGTACACGTGGCATGTTTAGAACAATCACCTCGCCGGTTTCCTTGTGTCAACCGTAGCCCCGTGAATTAGCAACTACTCGCTCCGATGGTTATTATATGTGATTTTCAATTTTTCAATTACTTAAATAGATTAAGAAAGGTTGTTATTTTTTTAAAATTTAAAAAAAAAATAAATATTTTTTTATTTCTATTTAATATAATAATACAATTTATATTAAATATCATTTGACCAATTAAGAATGTATTTTTTTATCTAAAAAATTCAATAATAATTTATGAGAAAAAATAAATAATAAAGTCAAAACAGGAAAAATTCTATAAAATATTACAAAGTTCCTTATAAAAAGAACTAAAAAAGATTTCTGAAAAATCTCTTATAAATAGAACCAAAGAGAGTATGTAACATTGATATAGGTATATGTAGATACGGCATAATACGAAAAATATGTTAATTTTTAAAATTTTAGAATATGAGTACAAGTGATATTTATACATATATAATATTATTTATATATATAATTAATAAATTTACTTATTAAGATAAAAATATGTATTAAATATTCAAAAATGTATAATATAAATGCTAAAATATATCATAAAATATTTATAATAATTTCAAATAGCCCTATTTTAATATACAAATTTAAAATGGTACAAATAGGTACAAAGTGGTACGGATGAATACGTATGCACAAGTACGATACATACATCATATCGTATCATGTATCAAATATGGATATATCTGCTTTTTTGAAGTATCGGTGCTTCATAGATTAGCAAGTGAATTTTGTTGGTTTGATTTTGCTTCTGAATTGTATTTATACTTTTTTCCCCTTAAAATCTTTAAAAAATTACATTTAAATACTAAAATAATTTATTTCCAAAATGACACCTAAATTTGGTCTAATTACAAAATGGTATCATGGTATGTTATTAGAAATAAATTTTTATACTAAAAAGATTGAAATAGCCCTTATAAATAAAATATGATTAATTAGAAATTAATAGATGTCCGTTCCAAATCTACGAAAGTTAATTATAAATTATAAATAAGTTATAATCCATTATAAATAAGATGTGATCAATTATAGATAAATGAGTGTTAGTAATTTTAGATTAACGAAAATTAGTTACAAATAATTATAAGGGCATTTCAATGTTTTAAAAAAAATGTATTTCTTTTTTTTTTTAATAAAAAGGCAAGCATAGCTTGAAACAACAATACAACTAGAAGAAAGACAACAAGCTACAGGGAATAATTTTCATAGAGCCTAATATCATTCTCCAGGAGTTCTTGGCAGCTAGCGGGAGGATCTTGCACCAGCATCATGTTGATCAACACAAAGAGTCCTTCTCTGGAAGAGTAAACCAGTTCAATATCCCAGTTTTCAATCAAGAGTTCTCTAGTAAGCTAGATTTCATCCCAAAAGGGATGATCTGGGTTGCCATCTCTCCAAATAAGGTTGATGACCTCCAAAGAATCTGAATGGATCTTAAGTTCAGTAATACCCTTATCTTTACAGACTTATAGTCCAGTTTTGATCGCCGCTATCTCAGCTTCTGTGTTTGGAACACATCCTAACTTCTGCTTGAACCCAAGGATCCAATTACCTTGAGCATTCCTCACTAAGCCACCACAAGAAGCATGCATACTAATATCCAAAGAGCCATCGACATCCATTCTTAAGTATCCTTGTGGGGGGGAGTCCAGAAGGGTGGAGTGATATTTGAGCATTTGACATCCATTCTTAAGTATCCTTGTGGGGGGGAGTCCAGAAGGGTGGAGTGATATTTGAGCATTTGAATCGACATCCATTCTTAAGTATCCTTGTAGGGGGGAGTCCAGAAGGGTGGAGTGATATTTGAGCATTTGAAAATTTTGTTGTTGTAGTCACCATTGGATGTATCTTCAAAAAGTCTAAAAGTACAAGCTTGTTTGATGGTGTGAGCATTCAATCTCTTCCCTTGGAACACACCATTACACCTGGAAGTCTAGAGAATCCAGCACACATAAGCAAACACCTTACACCAGGGCCACCTCTTATATTCTTGTTTGCTTGCACAATGCTTGGAGTTCCAAAATAGTCAATCCTGCAAGTCACAATTAAAGAAACAAGTAGAGCAAGAAGGGTTAATAAAATAATTCCACACCTCTCTCGCAACCTCACAATCACAAATAATATGTAAAATAGTTTCCTCTCTTTGACACTCAAAGGGACAATTATCATTCTGTGTGAGCCCTCTTTTTGCTCGAAAGTAGTTTGTCGAGAGCCTCTCATGAAGTACTTGTCAAAAGAAATATTTAACTTTCTCTACCACAGGCCATCTCCATATTTTCCTCCACATAGGATTAAAATCAACATCCTCATTATTTAGAGCGAAATCATATGCAGATTTTACTGAGAACCTCCCATCTGAAGAGTGTCTCCAGCATAACACATCATCATCATCCCTTGAGGAAGGTTTCATCTTGGTAATTTTAGCAACCACCCATGATGGGAGAATTTGGTTCAGGTATTGTCTATCCCAAATTCCAGCAATCAGTACAAAGTCACTTACAAAGGCATTTGAATCAAAAGGTTGTGAGTTTGGAGAGGTATAGGAAATAAGTGGGGCTTCTAGTGGAGACCAGAGGTCCCACCAAAATTTTGTTCCTCTCCCATCATTGATCTTCCTTCCAACCCCCTTGATAAAAAGGTCCCAAACTTTTACAATACTTCCCCACACATAAGACTCAGTTTTTTTCCTCCCAATAACTGGCATAGTATCATTACCGCATCTGTATTTTGCTTTAAGGCATTGAACCCACAAAGCATGTGGTTTCTCTAACAAGCCCCAACACAGTTTCATAATGAAAGCCATATTATGATGTTTAAGTTTTTTAATGCCCAAACCTCCTTTTTGCTTACTAAGAGTAACTTTATCCCCAGAGACAATATGTATTTTCTTAGCTCCTTGGTCTTGGCTCCACAAAAAGCTTCTGCTACATTTTTCTATTTCTTCGAGGATGCCTTTCAAAAGGAGCATCGATTACATGGCATAGCAGGGCAAAGCTGAAATGACAGCTTTTATAAGAACAATTCACCCAGCCAAGTTAAGGTATTTACTTTTCTAGCTAGAGAGTTTTTTCTGGACTTTCACGACAATAGGGTGGAAAGCAGCTTTGGTGACTCTCTTATGTAAAATAGGGACACCAAGGTACTTCCCCAAATCACCAGTAAGCCCAACTCCTAGAATTTGGCTGATTTCAAGAGCCCTATTAAAATGGACATTTGCAGAACAAAAGACTTTTGTTTTGGAACTGTTAACTTTGTGTCCTGGGGCCTTACATAACCTTTCCAGAACCTTTTTCACCACCTCCGCTTGATTCAAAGAAGCCTCAAAAAAGAGAATAAGGTCATCCGCGAAAAATAAGTGTGATAAGGCCGGTCCAAGTTTGGTAAACATAAAGGGCTTCCATCTCTTAGCCTTACATTTTTCTTCAATAAGATGCCCCAGTCTTTCCATGTATAAAACAAAGATATAAGGGTTGAGGGGGTCTCCTTATCTAATTCCCCTAGAGGGTTGGAAGGGTCGAGTTACCTCCCCATTCCATAGCATCCTCATGGAAATGGTTTTGATATAGGACATGATAAGTTGAATAAAAGGGTCATCTAGTTCCAAGCACCTTAGTGTCTCCTCAATAAAGTCCCATCTGAGCTGATCGTATGCTTTCTCTAGGTCAACTTTGATGGCAATGTACCCCTTCTGACCCTTCTTTGTTCTCATAGTGTGAATGGCCTCCTGCACAAGAATAATATTGTCACAGCTTTGTCTTCCAGCAATGAAGCTACATTGATGTTGATTGATGAGGTGATTCATGTGATTCTTCAATCTGTTTGCTAAGACTTTCGTAACAATCTTGAAACTAACATTGCAAAGAGAGATCGGATCAAACTCCTTAAGGGATGAGGGGTGATCCACCTTTGGTAAGAGAACAATATTCGTTTGATTGATATGTTGCACTTTCCTGGGGTCTTGGAAGATTTCATGGATGAAGTTACAAATCTTGTCTCCCACAATTTCCCATTGTGTTTGAAAGAAATGTGCTTGTAAACCATCCGGGCCTGGGGCTTTAAAGGACCCCATAGAGAAAACTGCATTCTTGATATCTAGATTTGTGATCAGAGCCTGAATCTCTCTTAAATCTACTTCACCAAGGCTAGGAAACTTTGCCAGGAGAGGTTGATGGTCATCCAATTCGTGGTCTGCAGTGAACAAATTCTCAAAATAGTTGCAGGCCAGAGATTTGAGTTCATCCTTGTCATGAGTCCATTCTCCATGATCATTCTGTAGGGCATCAATATAACTTCTCTTTCTTTTAATCTTGGTTGATGTATGGAAGAACTTTGTATTTTTGTCCCCCCCCATTTTAACCACTTACAATGCGCCTTTTGGAACCAAATAAGTTCCTCTTGAGCAGAGAGTTTGAAGTATTCCTGCCATAAAGACTTTTCAATTTTGTGGAGCCCATTACGATCCTTTTCACTTCTAGCTTTATCAATCCCTTCAAGCCTCTTAATGATCTGTCTTCTTTTTTTGGGAATACTTCCCACTTTAATATAGTTCCAGGAGGAGGCCATGGTGGAAAAGTTTTGTATCCTTTCAAGCCAATTCTTATTCTCCTAGGCATTAGTGATGATATCCCTGAAATCTTCTTCCAGGTTCCAAGCTGCTTGGTACTTGAAACTTCTCTCCCGAGGCCTGGAAGGTCTATTCCAACTATCAGGGATAAGGATTAGACGATGGTCAGACTTATACTTGAGAAGATGGTGAACTTTGGCATTCCAATGGTTCTCTTCCCATTTAGTATTGCATAGAACCCAATCAAGTCGTTCTTTTACTCGGTCTTTTTCCCATGTGAATCTGTCCCCCGCTACCACAAGATCCATTAGCTCAGCACTATTTACACATTCATTAAAAGCATTTATAGAAGCCCAGTTGGGAGCCGCACCCCCCATTTTATCTTCGAAAGACCTGTAAGCATTGAAATCCCCAAGGATAATCCAGGCTTACTCGGTGATTTCCCCAATTTCCAAAATTGAGTCCCAGAGTAGTTTCCTTTTATTATGAGCGGGTTCCCCATAGACAAAAGAAGCAAAAAATGAATCCTAAGACTTTAAATTGGTGATTCTGCAATGGATCAGTTGGACATTAGAATAGAGGTATTCAATCTTTACTGAAGTGTCATTCCATAAAATCCATATCCCACCAGCATAGCCACTTGCCTCTAACCGGAGCCAATTTGAAAAACCTAAACGCCGAACAATTTTATCAGCTCGAGGACCACTAGTTCTAGTTTCAATCAAGCAGAAAACATCAATATCATGCTTCCGGTATTTCCAATTACATACCATGATGGGTTTCTGGAATTAGACTAAATTCAATGTAGGTATCATTTTGGAAATAATTTTCTATCTTGGTACTTATATGAAATTTTCCCTAAAATCTTTCATGCACTCCTATTTTATGGAACGTTTTATATAAAGTTTAAGCTGAAGTCTGACCAGAAGAAAAGAATGTATTATTCATAATTTATAATTTATAAATAATTTATTTTTTATATATGTATATATATTTACAAACAAAAAGTATATCCATTTTTTTGTTATTATATTTTTCATCAAGACATAATAAGTTTATAACTAGTTATAAATAGTATAATTTGCTCATATATTTTTTCTTTTTGCAATTGCAAGAGACTCACCAATCTAATTTAATAAAAAAAAATGTAATATTTATGTTGAAGAATATGTATTTTATGGTGTAAAAAAGGGGACTATATCTAAATTAAATGGTTCTTTCCTCCTCCTACTAGTTGGGTCAAACTCAATAAAGATAAGGTTCTCAAAAGTCAATCTAGCCAAATTGGGTGTGGAGGTCTTGCTCGTGGTGATGATGATGGGTCAGTCTAGCAAACTAGTTGTAGAGATCTTGTTCGTGGTGATGATGATGGATCATGATTAGTGATTTTATGGAAAATTTGGATATATTTACTGTCATTGAAGTTGAATTGTGGAGAATCTACTTAAATTTAAAGTTGTTAAGACATTTGGGCTTCAAGAGATTCATCATAGAATGAAATTCAAAATCAATTCATCCCGTCAATAATTTTCTCACCACAAAATTTTTTCATGTCAAATTTTGAAACTTATTTACAGGCTTATTCATGCAAATTAGCAACCATGGGTAATGCACACCTTTTAAGAAGATTATTATTACAATGATTGGTTGGCTAACAAAAATCTCTTACAATCTAAGGGTTTGCATTTTTTTAATAGTTTCCATTATGATATTTATCCTTTATTATGTCAAGATTCTGAGTTGTACTATTCCACATAGTCCATGCTTAATGTATTGATGCAATCATTTAAATAAATTATACATCTATGTTTTATAAAAATAATCCATTTAATTATAATGATATTGTTAAATATCCTGCCATACGATTATGAAAGGAAATAAGAAATATCATAAAAAAGGTATAAGAAATATTATATTCTGTTACTATGTTTTTCTTTTTTGTCTAAATATGTGCTCGTTTGGATTATTTTTTTGTAAAAATTTTTTTAGAATAATCACAATTTATAAAAATGAAGTTTGGATAAAAGTAGAAAAGTTTACTATAAACCTGTTTGGATAAAAAGGGAAAAATAATGGTTTGGGTTGCAAAACAAGCACATAGTTTGGTTGGCTTTATATTATTCCTATCTGGCACAAATATTTTTGGTAACCATGACCTTATATTCCACCTCATGATTGTTATTTCCTCTTATTAAAACCATGTGATCCATTTGGTTTGTTTAGATGAGGGTAAGGAATGGTAATGATAAATATGATTACATTACTAGAATAACTGTCCTTAGTTGGCTTTTTATCTCTGAATTACCATGACATAGGTACCCCTTAATTCCTCAGATCAGGTAATCATCAAGCCTCTCAAGATGCTAAGCAATCAAGATTATGAATTATTTCCTTAGGATTTTCCAAAATTGTCCTCATCTTTCCCCTTCCATACGACCACCAGCTTTGTCCTCCACAACTCCACCGACCCCACCCCATCAAGGACATACCTAGCTTATATACAATAGGAACAATCCCCCTCTCCCAACAAAAAAAAACACAAATAATCCATGTAATAGTTAAATATTTTATATTAATTTTTAGAATATTACTAAATCTGCCACCCCAATTTTTTGATGAATTTGTTTTTGCCCCCTAAAATTTTTTATTTGTCTCCTTTAATGTCTAACTAAAACTCTTCACCCCCTCTTTAGTTTTTTTTTTTTTAGTTCCATCCCTGCACCCTATTATTGTCATCCACAAGTGACCTTGCCTAAGGCAACCTTCCACCTCCTCTAGTATCCTCCGTCATCTCTTGGATGACAAGAACAACAAGCTACCATCATCACCCTTGATCACAATTGGAAATCTAGTCTCCACCCACTCTCATCCCTCATCCTTCCATATTCATAAATTTGGACCATCAGCTTTGTTGTTCTCCGTAATCTAATTTCAGTGGCTCTTGCCTTCAAGGTGACATCTACCATGCGTCAAATTTGTTATCACCTCTCCTCCCAACCTCATTTGTTTTTCATGTTGATCTTCTCCATTGTTTTCATTTTTGGTTTTGAATAAGTGTTTTCGATTTTGATGTGGAAATATGAGTTAGGTGGTTTATGCAATTGTTTTCAATTTTGATACAGAAATCTAGATTGAGTGTTTTTTTAAATTTTAATGTGGAAATCTAGTTTTCAATTTTGATTTGAAATTGTTGTGTGGTTAATGGAGGTTGTTCATCATTGATGAATGGTGGGAGAGGTTGCAATGGTGGTGGCAAATGGCATGTGGTGGAAGAGGTGCATATTGTGGGGTGAAGGGAGGAGGAGGGAATTTTTTTTATGTCAGAGGGCAATTTAGTACTTTTGTTAAAATTATTACTTAATAAAATCCAAAAGCTACATTTGTACAAAACAAATTTATCATAATTATCATTCCATTATATTATATTATATTTTTCACACCCTCTATAATTAAATCAAACAGGCCTTTTATTCGCTTTTAATGATCCAAGTATGAATAATTCATATGTTTCATTCTTAGTGATAAAGGGTATAAATTGTCTGGGACAAACAACAAATGGTGATGAAATAATGATTCCACTTTTTACTTTAAATTTATTATACAATTTTCATTTTCATACCAAACTTCATCTACAAAATACAACTTGATATTTAAAATATAGAACCCTACAACACAAGATATACTAGTTTTTAACTACTAGGAGTCACTTAGTATTCTTTTCAAGAAGTAACTTCTTGATAAATATACTTTATGAGAAGTTAGCTTCTCAGAAAGTGCATGTATAACTTTACTTGTTTTATTTTTAGTTTCCCAAAAAGTTTAAATTATATTTTAAAAGAAATATATTATACTTTCATAATAAATACATAAATAGCCTTTTTACTAGGAGTAGGGGTAGATCGAATTAGACTAGGTTTACTAACAACCCGTGGTCTGATCTTATAGGGGATCAGGTTTCAATCCAAGAACTCGTGACTTGATTTGGTCTGGTTTGGTTAGGAGGATAGATTGTGTCAGACAGGTCCAATTCAAGCTAAACCAGGTTCTAGACTGCATGGCACATTTTTTCTACAAACACCTGGACCCTTATTTTTTCAACGTGGCCCAAATTGTAGATTTGTTCCTTTTTCCTTATCTTCCACCAAAAACCAAATTTATAAAACCCAAATACAGACATTAAAATCACAGTATCCAAATTCAAACATGTCAACTGGAAGTATTAACATAAAACATACATCTTCAACTTTCAAGATGGGATTGCCATAACAATTTTTTTTGTGGGCCGAGGTAGCTCATATAATTGCAATAAAATATGAAAATAGTCTAAAAATAAATAGTTGAAGAAGCAAAGGAACAGAAAAAATGCTATCAAAAGTTAACAACTGAAGACTGGGGTGATAAAATAATTAGATGGGTGTGGTTGAAAGAATTATGGTACAAGAAGATAGAAGGTGACGAATGGGACATACTCAAATGAGATGCAAGGAAGGATAAAAGGATATGGAGGAGAGGAAGAGTGAGGCAAAGTGCAGCGAACCCAAAGGAGATGTGAGCAAAGCAAAGATGGCCTAATCGTCGACAATGAATGGTGACAACAACAACGTTGATAGCAAAGTAGAAGGATATGTGAGGATCAAGTGAAGGATAGAGGAAATAAGGGGAAGAGTGAGAGAAGCGGCGAACTCAAAGACTAGATGGGATGGACCTACAGTTTGCTTATTTTGATAATATACTTAGAGACTCTCACAAAATAAAAATTTAGCTAGACAAAATGATGTTGTTTTTATGTGTGTGTGTGTGATTAACCTCGGGCTAGACTAAATTATTTGGTTGAACAAGGCAGCTTGTAACCCAGTCTAACTCAATAACCAACCCAATCTGAACCTCGAGGTTTTTGTCCCAGGTTACTAAGATTGGGTTATTTTCAGGTTAGACCATTCTAAGTCAAACTGGGTTAGCTAGGTCTGGGGATTTTCCTCCCCAACCCGACTTTTTACAAAGAAAATAAATTAATGAGTTAAGGGTTGATAATTATAAATTTTCATTATTTTTATTCCTCTTATTTAAGAATTTTAAAAATTGAATTTTGGCTAATTTTATGTAATTTAGATAATATTTAGGTAATTAGCCTTAATTTGTAATAAATGAGAATTTTGGAATAATTTTTAGAAATTAGATTTTAATTTTGATTTTATTTACTTTTCAAATTATTCCAATAATTTAATTCTTCTATTTTATTTTATTTAATAATTCTCAATGTGATTATGGGTCATTTGTGGTTTAATTGTGATTAAGAAAATAATTCAAAATTGACACATTTACTGGCAAAATTGTTAAAGAGCTTTAGAAATTTATTTTTAGTATTTTATTTCTTTTATTTTTATCTTTTAACTCATAATTTTTCTCCAAATTGAGTTTAAACTTCATCCCATAATCAATTTAATTTTCTTGGATCAAAATTTAATTTACATTTATTTAATTGAGAACATAATATATCTCATGTAATATTTTCTTGCAGATTGTGGTCCATAGAGATTAAAATTTTGAAGGGGCATTTTGATTATTATAATGGAAAAATTTTTTGAAAAAATTATTTTCTTATCTTTTTCATTTTTTATTATATTTAATTATTCATTTTTATCTGTCTTTATTTTAATTGATTTTTGTAACATTTCCTTACTTTATTTCTATGCAACCAAACATGCCCCTTGCAATTTTTACTCTCAAAATTCGAAAACCCTTCAATCCCCTCTCATTCCAACCACCACTCATTTTTTTTTCTCATTCTTTCTTCGTTCTGAAGCACAACCTTAAGCAACCTCCCATTCTCATCAATTTCTTCACTTCAACCATAAATTTGTCCATTATTCTTCATCCTTCACTCTGTTCTTGCATCAATTTCATTGGTTTCTCCATCTCACATCTTCTCAAGTCTTGATTGTGGAGAACTTGCTGAAATTTTGTCAACAACCAAAAGAATTTGGTTTTTATCATCTCATTCAAGTAGTTGGACATGATTTGCTGCCTTCCTTTGGTTATGGATGAAATCTGAACCTTCTTTCCTCACCTTGAACTCAAGGTTTCAACCTTAGAAGCTTGAAGTAACTTGTGGTCCTAGCTTGATGTGGAAGATAGTGTGAAGACTTGGAGTTTTACAAGCATCTAGGGAAGCTAATTCTCACCTCTTTCTCCTACTTTTTATGTCAATTCTATTGATATTTAGATTAGGTTCAGATTTGGAAAATTAATGAAATTGATATATTTAAGTTGATTTTAATATGTATTATGCATTGGAATGTTGAAACATATGTAAGAGGATGAAGTATTGTTGGAATTGATTTGTTATTCAATGAAATTGTTTTGTTCAATTGCTTTTCCAGCTGTTATACTCTTTGATTATCATTGGTTTAGTTATCTAATTTGATGATTTATGAGCTTGATAGACTTGCTTTTGATGGCTAAGGGGTTTATAAATTGAGAAATGAAATTGTTTTAATTGTTGACAAATGGAAAAATTAATTGAGCATAACTACATTATCTAATTCTTCAAACCAGTATGCATAACTTTCATGCCTTTTATATGTTTGTCAAAATTCTTAAGTTATTGGTACATAATTAAAGTTAATTTTGTCATTTACATTGTAACAAAAGTTGTTTAAGGTTCTTGAATTGAATGGTTATATATGCTAGTTTTAATCATTGTCTCCCTAAAAATCATATTTAAGTCTCGTGATTGCCATCTTCCATATTTATGTTAGGAACCACATTCATTCATATATATATTTGTGCATTTTAAGTGTGGTATTTTCATTCATTATTTATAGGCTTAGTGTGTTCATTTTAGTTCCTAGTTGTTAATTTATTTTGTACTGTATAGTTTCAAGTTCGTCTAGTTTATTGCATCACATTTGATCCTAAAACGCCCTCAAGTAAATCTTAGGCTTTGCATTGCATAAATTAATTTTCTAATATCTTGCATTAGTATTTAGACATTTCATCAAATACCTAGCTTGCATTTAAGTACATTTAGTTTTAATTATAGTTAGGCTAAATTCATTCAATTTAATTATTTTCTATATATCAAATACATTAACTATCATTCCATATTTGCTTAATTATTCACTTTTTCACTTAAACTCCATTTATTCTACTTACATTTTTTTAAATTAGCCTTTAACTAGATTAAGCTAATTTTTTATTTCCATAATTGTGTTTGCATTTAGCTCCTTTTGTATTTAGAATTTAATTAAGTTATAGCATTTTGTTAACTTGCATTGGTTAGTGATTGTATAATCCAGATTACATTCACATAGTTTTCTTTTATCCTTAAGCATACTTTTCAATCATAAAAATTTAATAAAAAAATAGAATAAAATATTATATTAAAATATTCATTATTTATGTTGTCTTTACATCTTATCTTATGTTCATTGCATCTAATTCATCAATCACTCAAGTTTTAGTATCATTATTTTCTACGGTGAGAAACGACCTGGGTAAACACCACTAAATTGCATTAATCATTATTACTTAGTTTAATTGGAGTGGTACAACAAGCTTGTCAAGGGTTTTTGTCAAAAAAGCATTGTAAGTTCAAATTTTTTTTAATCAAGTAACATTAATAATTCTACTTTTTTAAAAGTTGAACTCTTTTTCCTTATTTCTCCTATACCAAACAACTCCTTAGTTATATTTTATAAAGTGTTTTGGGTTCCACATATATGTTGCATTAATTATTTTCTTTTATTGATGCCCATAATTTGTAATTAAGATATGACAACTTGATACATCAATAAAGAGTTAACTTAATAAAATTATCAATAAGGGCAATAATAAAATTTTTTTAATATTTTTTATAATTTTAATATATTTTTTCTTTATTTTCAAAATATACACTTGAATTCAATTTTAATGCTATGAAGAATATTTCGTTAAAGATTTTAAAACATTGTTTTTATCAATTAAACTTTATATTTATATAACTTAAAATTATTTTCACCCTTATAATATGAAATTTCTAATTTTTATCTCAATCAAATTTAAATAAATTTAAAATATTTATATAAAAAATCCATGAGAATATTTCTTATTGATTTGACATTAAAAATGTAACATATTTAATAGATAATTTTAAATAATTAATTATAGTACTATTTAATAAATAAATTTAAAAATATTAAATTAAAACTTAATACAATTTATAATAAAATAAACATATGTGAAATTAATCCATGTACAATATAAGAAGCTGCAGTTTCATAGTGCGAGTGAAAAAGTTAAAAAGTATTTTTTTAATTGGCCAAAGAAAAAACATGCGTGGAAGTGAAAAAGACTAAAGTGGGAACGTATTTCACTGTGTTTAGGACATCACCAATAGATAATATTATTAAATTCCGCATTAGAGAGAAATAAATGTGTATAACTATATAGAATAGGAATAAGGGTTTTGAATTGCCACCTGTATTATGTGGTTGTTGAGTCCCATAAAGTCTAATATGCTATAATGTTTAAAGAAAAATGTGTTGAAAATATTATTAAATAATTATTTATTTTAAGAAATAATATTTTTATTTTTAAAAAGTTAAATTTACTAGTTAAACCTTCATTAAGAAGAATGGAAATGAAATTTTAAAAATAAAAGAGATATTTTATAATCAAATATTCGATTTCAAAGAGTTATATCTATGTATAATATCTCAAAATACATTATCTCAGTATTCTATGATGTGTTTGGGAGTTTAGCATGAATAAAATGGACCAGTTGTCGCACCCGAATTTTATCCAAAAAAATAAATAAATAAAAATGGAAAAATGGAGCCGCAACCAAAATTTTAAGAGAAAATTCTGAAAAACCTAAAGACGTGGGAAAAAATGATCTATGAATAAAAGAGTTAGGTTCAGGAATCGATTGTGTGTAAGGAAGGTATCAGGTACTCTACGCCATTCATTCAAAAAAGTGGTTACCCTAAGTTTATTGTGTTATAATAAGACCTTAATAAATATTTTAAGTTATACGTGTGAATATTTAACTTAAGAGGGAAAATTAATCAAATGAGATAAGGGGAAATATTATAATTTTATAAAGATAGATTTGACCTAAAATCGAAATTTAGGACCTATGTATCTATAAAGGATCAAAGTCCACATAATTTGAGTTATAAATTTGAGATATTTTATTTTTATTTTTTAAAACTATTCTTTGTTATTTTATTTTTATTATTTTTATTTTTAATTGAAGAAAAGATTTTTTTATTATTGTCATTTAAAAAAATGTGGTGAAATTGTTACCTATACCCTTAGAATAATCAAGCTTTCTCCTAAACTTTTTCCCCTTTTTAGCTTCCTCAAAAATCTCAATCTTGGTACTTAAACTCTTAGATTTTTTTTGTTGTGATTATTTGAAACTCTCTCTAATTGTTCATGTCCCCTTTGACTCTCAAGTCATTTATTTATAAAGAACCTTTACCATTCATTTTTTCAATTTGAAATATTTTGAATTATGAGGATAAGAATCATATAGGAATAATATCTTGATTCTTTAATTCTTTTAAAAATTATTGAATCCCAATTTTTTAGATCTTTAAAGATTTTCTATTATTAATATTTTTCTATTCACCTAATGTTAGATTATTTAATTCTTTTTTCCTTTTATCTTTTTTTCTTTTAAAATCTTATGAATAGGGAGGTTGATAAGATTTTAAAAAGATACTCCCTATATTTCTTTTCTTTTATCTTTGTTTCTTTTGTTAAATAAAAAATTTTGATAATTTCAAACAATTAGGGTTTAAAAAGGAGAATATCGAAAGAGTATCAAATGACAAAGTGAAGAAATCTAATGAAAAACGTGTGAAGATTTAGTTGTAAGGATTTTTCACTATGTACACTGAGTAAAAAGTTTTAATTTTTACTTATTTATGTTACCACAGCACTCTAACAAATAATTTCATTGTTATCTTATATTAGCATATGTTAAATTTGAAAAATACTGAGTAATAGACACATTTTGTTATTAACTCATGTATATTTTGTACAAAATTCAAACTTTGCTCAGTGAAATTCGAATATATAGAAGTTTCATCCTAGTAGATGAATTTCAGCTATGAAATTCGAATTTCGGTTATGAAATTTGAATTTCGGTTAGAACTGTCAATTCGGGCCGGTCCGGCCCATTTGGGTCGGCCCGCCTCAGGCCGGGTTAAAAGCCCGGATTAAAAAATGGGCTTGGTTTTCCAGACCGAGCCTGTGGGATCGGGCCTACGGGCCGGCCCGTGGGCTTTTTTAAAATTTTAAATATTTGTTATGTTTTTTAATAATTTTTTAATATAATTATTTAAATTAATATAACTAATTATCATTATAATTTAAATTAATATAACTAATTATCATCATAATTCATAAAAAACTAATATAATATTTAAATTTTATAATTTATATATCACTAATTAATAAAATAATATGTATTTTTTAATATTTTAAACCAAAAACAAAAGAAAAAGAAAAAAGTTTCGGGCTTTCGGGCCGGCCCACCACGGGCCGGGCTAAAAAAGCTCGGATTATATATTTACTCTCGAAATTGAAGCTTGAGTCCGCTCATTTTTTCGGGCCGACCCATCCATTTTGATGGCTCTAATTTCGGTCTAAGCATTATTAGTGAATGTATGTAAAATTCACATGAAATTTAGTCAAAATTTAAATGTTAGTCAAGTTCAGAGAGAGTTTAGAGTCACCTCCTCTGATAGACGAACTTTAGATTTCAAAATACGAATTTTGAAATAAGAACTTGTGAGTTTTGTTAGAACATGCTTCTGATAGACGAACTTTGTAGTTCAACATTCGAATTTCACAAATGAGCACTTTTATGCTATATTGAACAAGTCTTTGACAAACGAATTTTAGCTTCTGAAATTCGAATTTCGAGTGCACTGTGAAAACATAAGACAACTATTCAAACTCGATAGATACACTTTTGATATAAAAATTTGTATGTTATAACATGGAATATTTTTGACAAACTCAAAATTCAAATGTCACATTTGAACAAATAAATGTTGAAGTTCAACATTGAAATCCTTAACCTTCTGTCTCTGTGAAATTCATCTGTCGAACACCAAAATTTGAATTTTGGCATGTCAGACGCATTAAATGTGATTGGTGAACGACTATTTTGCAGAGTAACTATTGATTAATGTTTCTAACGGTTAGATCTTGTATCTAATGACTAGTTAAATCACAAATCTATAAATAGAACTTCATTTAAAATTGTGAGTAACGAATTTGAGTTTATCTTTGCAACAACTATGCCAAATTTCTGTGTCAAAACTTTTTTACTACACACATCATTTACTATACATCAACTTTCATATCCACTACAGTCTAGAGAGTATTCATTTTGTATAAAATCTTTTTTTCATCTGGAAAAAAGATTCTTTATGAGGAGAATCACAAAGGGTATTGGAAAACACTTATAAGAGTATTGAGTGTAAAATTTGAGTACTCTTAAAATATAGCACGAGGCTATACTAAGACATTGCAAGAAACCCGTTGAATTCTTACTAATAGTGAAAATCTCAAGTGGTGACTTGAGGACTGGACGTATGTCAAGTGGATTAGACTGAATCAGGATAAATTTCTGAGTCCTCTCTTTCCTTATCTTGCATTTACGTTCATTTTCACTGCACTCTGTTTTTCTTTAAGCTTTTACTTTCATTGTGAACTTACATTTTTGTAAAAAAATTTTAAATTTTTCAATTCACCCCCTCTTGAGAATCCAACAATTCTAACATCTCTAATTTATGTATTTTTATCTTTATATTTAACTCTAGAATCTATGAAGATAACCTTAATATATTTTGTATTTAATCTTTTTCATCTCTTAAGAGATAATTTTCTAAATTATTATAGATTTATTTTATTATTTTTTCTATGAACCCTAAAAGAGACATTTTTCTATTTTTATGTATTTATTATTTTTTGTTAAATGGAATGGGCAAAATAAAGTGTTCACATTAGTCATTAATAGAATTGAGTAAAATGGAATAAAACAAAATGGAATATAATATTTAATTGTTTGGAAGTTTTATGATGGAAATGAATAATCTCATTTAACTATTATTTGAAGTTATTATAAAATGAATAGAGGAGAATGATTTATAATACTTATTTTTAACATTATTTTTATAAATTAATTTAGATGAAAAAATGTGAAATAACTTCGAATTGAAAAGGACACGATGTTCTTCAAAAATTTCAAACAATTCCCCCCCTCCCCCCAACAAAAAAAAAGTAGCCTTTCTATAATGTAAAAATACTGAATCATTGATTTATATCAACACACATATTACGGAGATTAAACTATGACACAAATATATATCACAAAAATTATATTATATAAATAATGATTTTCCTAGAACACTATCTCTCAAACTTAAAACGTCCTAGTTTCAAAATGATCTTACAAGGAAGCTAGGAAGATGCCCTATATATAATTTGTAAATATAAATTATGTTATATATAATATTTTGGAAATTATAAATATAAAGTTGTTCATCAATATGTATAATATAATTTCATAGTTTATATAATTTAATAACATTGAATTAAACATTTTGGTTGAGTATGCAGTACGAAGTAGAAGGAAAAGAAGATTAAATTATATGCATAGAAATATAAGAGATATATAATGTGTTTTAATATGATTTTGAGTAATTTTATAATTGTTATATTACCTCCAGACAATTCTATCCATAACCCTCATGTGTGGGAGATAGGAAGATTTGGGTTTTGGGTGATTAAGGGCTTGTTTGGTTTTGTTTCTCAAAATAATTTTTTTGTTTTCGAAAATAGAAAACTCAAAAAATTTGTTTGGTAAACTTGTTTTTTATAAACTGTTCTAGAAAATAGAAAAATAAAAGAACAGAAAATTCAGAACATCTTTAAGGTGTTTTGTAATTTTTGTTCTGGAAAACATAAGAAAAAATGAGAAACATCCACCTTATTAATGGTAAAGTTATAAATTTTAAATAACTCATCTATCACTCACTAGTTATGATTTTGAGAACAATTATTCAAACAGATTTTTTTATTTTTTGGTTTTCAAAACTTATTCTTGAAAACAGTTTTACAAAACTGTTCTCAAAACAATAAAACAAAAAATACTGTTAAATAGGCCTTAAAAAAACTTAGGAGCCTTTCTCATCCCATCCCTTGACCTGTGTTTGGATAGGATAAAATATGAGGGGAAAAAATATAAGAGAAAATATAAGAAAAATGTATTTTTCCATTGTTTGAATATGAAGAGAAAAGTTGAGAGAAAATAATATAGGTGTCACATATTTTTTTTTTAATTTCTCTCTATAAATATGAAAGTTTTGGAGAGAAAATTTTCCTTTCAAAATCGCTCACATACTTTTTTACTTTTTCACTTATTCTTTTTCATCTCATCTGGTCATTTGATGCTGGCATTTAAAGATATAAATATTGACATGACATATATTTAAAATTTTAAATTATTTTATAATTTCTAAAACAAAAAATTAAAATAACAAAATAATTATAAATTAATATTATGTTTAAAATTTTATTTTAATTCAATTTAGAATTATATTATGAAAATTTTATAAATAATATGATAGATTAATAAATTTTATTATATGTACATATTTTTTTCAAAATATTTGGGTATTATTATTTTTATGAAATTAGTTAATTTTCCTGCTCCCTATTCTCTTATGTTTAACAAAACATAAGGAGATAAAATCCTTCCATCACTTTTCACTTTTCTTTTATTTCCATTTACTTTTTTTTTCTCTCCTTATCATTTTCTCTTCTCTCTTCTCAACCGAGCCTAGAGTAAAATAATTGATCCAAATAACAGTTTAACTCAAGGTACTAAAAGTTAGATCAAACATTGAATCTGTCAAGGTATGATTCAAGATTTAATAGAAATTAAATTGATAGCAATAAAATTAATAATTTTTTAAATTTTATATGTTATATAAAAAAATTAAAAATATTATTAATAAGTTTCATAACCTAATATTAAAATTTAAATAAATTAATATTCATCTATAATCATATTTTGAAATCAAAATAGTCAATTAATATGTTATTTTCATATTATTTATTAAATAAATTTATTATTATTAATAATTATATATCATGATAATATATACAATATTATAATATAGAAATAAACAAATTTATATAAAATAACATTATTTAATACTAAAAATAATACTATTTTATCTTAAAAACTAAAATTTTCTAAAAAATTTTAAAATATTTAAGTGGTATTGTATCAATTTAATATTGGTTTAACCAATTTTTCACTGATTTTTTCTGAAAATTGTCAGTCGCTATCTATGTTTGGATCAAACATGTCATTAGTTCATGATCTAACCGGTTGAATTGGCCGATTCAATACATCTTTTTAAATTTTGGTCTAACCCATTAAGCATTTAGAGATGGGAGAACGGGTCAACCCGACCTGAATATGATGACCCGTGATGGGTTATACAGACTAATATGTTTTTCTAATAGATTGAGAAAACCCCAACCTAACCCATTAAGGGTGGGTTGACAGGTTATACGGTCTAATCCTACAACTCATGAATATATTTATATATATATATATATAATTTGTTCCAAAATTTTTTAATATAAATCAATTTAATTTTTTTAAAAATTAGATAAAATTTTTTTTTATGAGTCTATGTTAATTAACAAATGTATAATAAATCACATATATATACATAGTAATTTAAATTTTTATGAGTTACTAATTTGATTAAAAATCAGCCACTATTATCTCTAAGGGAGAGTTTTTCAAATTTTTATTTATTCTTTAATTAAATTGAACTTCTGTAGCCTTTTTCTATCGTCATTATTTATTCAACTTTTATGTCTTTACAAGTTATAAATTACCTATTTTATTTTGGATTTGCTTCAAATTTTTCTTTTTACCATTTGTGCCTAATAAAAATTATAAAAAAAAGCCAATCTATATATTCCCTCTTATCCTTAATATAAGACCCTTTTAACCGAATCACATGGATTAAGAATTGAAATTAAAACTAATTAACTATTTCAATTTCTTTGAAAATCCTAATATTTTTTTAAAATGATTCTTATTTAATCTCTCTCTTTTATTTTAGATACATTAAATAAGGTTATTTTTCTAAAAATATATAATAAATACTACCTTATATATTATAAAAGATCTTATATTTAGAATAAAGATAAAAAATCTTATATATAATATTGGGGGGACTAATGCTCGGTTAGCTTATTTAATTCAAGGTTTGGGTTGATTATGACCTATTTTAAATAGGTTACATATGTCACAACATAACTGGTAAAATAAACGAGTTACCCGCGTTAACCCGTAAGCAACCCAGATTCCCAGCCTGTTCCATCCCGTGTTAAAAAAACTCCCTAACAAATAGCGCCACTGTGGTTGTGGAAAAAAAGAAAAAAATAGCGTCACTGTGAATGATACAACCAACTTTCAGTGCGTGAGTAATTAAATATGACTGGGAGAGTTGTGACTATATATGACTAGGAGAGTACCTGCCAACTCGTAAGCGGAACACGCACCAGGCTGTGGATGTTCAAGGTGCCTTTTGGATTTGGTGTAGTTGTGGAGTAAGAATCACATAAAAGAGTAGGAAGAGAACATGGACTTAATGGAATTATGGGCAATCTTTGGGCCGGGTATTGCTGGCGCCGTCTTCGGCGCCGGCTGGTGGATCTGGGTTGACGCCGTCGTGTGCAGCTCTGTCAAGGTGTCCTTCCTTCACTACCTTCCTGGTTCGCTCGATTTCTCTTCCTATATATCTCCCATTTTATTTTGTTCGTATACAGTATCATTCCCTGCTAGGGTTTACATTTTGTCTTATGTTTTTTCCTTCCGCTCTTCTACATATTAAGGAATTTTCGCATCTTTGGCGGCTTTGATGTTCAACTGCGTTAGGAAAGAAGACATTGATTATTCTCCCTACGATGAAGGCGAGTGGAGGTATGTGATTTATCTAGTGTTGGCTTGTTTCTTCATGTTTTGCAAATTTCTTTTTTGTTGTGGTGGTTATCTAGTTAATTTAGTTTCTGCTTCATAAATTCAAACCCTCCCAACAATTCAATTCGACGTGTACTAGCTATTAATTATGGCTAAAATCAATTAACCATAGCGCCCATGTTCTGCAAAATATTTAATAGTCTATTTGGAGCATCTGAGAGCCTTTCAGTAATATATTCAGAATGATGAGTTTCTATTGGTGTTTATATCATTGGTGATTTCGGTGACACCATCCAAATTAGAAACTTCTAAAAAATGTAAATTGATGATTGATTGATAATATCTACAGATTTTTTTTCTTTTGGTTGCTTCTATTCTTCATAGAGCACCAAAAAACGGAAGTTAGAAGGCATGGTCAGTTTTCCTGAAGGCTGGACTGTGTCTAATTGACCACTTGCAATTTTCACTAGTTTTTGCATACGTCAGGAACATAGAGGCAGGAAAATGTGGCCATTGTCCAGTTACTAGACTGGTGAACATGTTGTCAACTATATATGAAACTCACCTTTTTGTATCAAATTTATAGTTTTCCTGTACATAGGTTGAGGTCTCGAGACAGAGTGAGGTGATGATTGTATAGGTGATTGGAGTTGGTTTTTGTATAGCTTTGCAAGCAATACTGACTTGTCCTCAGATTTCTTGAGTTGTCTTAGGTGTGCAACCAAACCTGTGATAGGGTCAATTAACACCTTGGTCTTAGAAGATCATTGGACTATTGATCCAGGCTTTTATGTTCTAATTTACTATATTCATTACCTGAAAGGTGCTAGTGGTCACCTGAAATTGGGGAGGGTCAATAAAATACACTAGTGTTAGATATAATTCAATCATTTTCAGACCAAAATTGTAATCAACAAGAATGAAAACCAACGTTATCTCATGCCATCTCAAAAGAAGACATGCAATAAACATGCAATCTGAGGTCGCAGCTGTACAATATAAGGAGTCACATGGGAATTGTAATGTTAACTTAGTCCATGCAGCAGATAATATTGAAAATGATTAAAGACTATGAGCACCCTTAATCACTTTATACAATCCATATTTTTTCTTACAGGGTAGCAAACTTGCAATTTGAGCTATGGTTCAGAGTCACCAGACTTTTTGCATGAAAAGTCACCTTTTTATGCTTGGATCTATGCTTCCAAGGCTGATGCCAGACAATTTATTGAGATGCGTTTGGAGTTGATTAAATTTTCTCCAATGATCTCTCTTCCTAAGTCATGATTGGAAGGAAGGAGTCAATTTTAAAGGAAGGGAAAGAGGAAAGTAAAGAGGTGAGAGATTTTCATAAAAGTCTTTTTTGTAGGTCCAAAATATGTTCGGGAGGCATGAAAAGGAAAGGGAGTTTTATTACTTGGTATGTAGGTATTAAGGCTGGAAAGGAATAATAATATGATACAATTACATATTTATCCCTCAATTTTTTATTAGAAAAATCCTTATAAGAGAAATCTCCATCGAACTGCAGAAACGTGTTGTCACTGAACTGCAAAAAAATAAAAATTAAAATCCCAGCATTGACACTGATGGCTGTTGATGCTCCTTGTCGATGCTAGAGTCCTCTACCTTGCAGTTGCTGGCGATGTCCCTATAAGGGCCATCCTCCTTGTATTATTTTCAACACAGGAGTCCATTTTATCCTCCTCCTCATTGTTTTTGTTGGAGTCATCGGCAACTTTGTGGTAGGGGTTTGGCAGAGGTAGCTTCAGTGGCAATGGCAACAATGGTAGTGTTTGAATTGGCTTCAGTGGTGACAATGTGGCTTCAACAAAGACAGCTAGCTTCGGTGAAGAGAAAATGGGGGTTACGGTTTCAAGGCAAGATTGTCAATATATTCTATAACTAAGGGTACAATGGTCATGGATTTTGGCTTCTGTGGAAGCCAGTCCCTTTCCATAGGTCTTGTGACGGAAGTGTGGTTCTTTTATTTGAAGAAAGTATTAGTTCCTTAGGTAGCTTGAATAATGTGTACCAAACATGGGAGATAAGAATTTCTCTCTCCTTTTGCCTCTCAGTAAGCCACTTGCCAGCAAGCCAAATATGACCGAAGTGCTGCTGCCAAGGATTTGTAACTTGGTACAATTCAAGTTTTGTTTGTGAAAGCAAATTCCACACTTTTTTTAGTGTTTCTGTAGGCATGCGCATTTCACATTTGTTAATTAATAGTTGTTTCTTTCTGTCATAATCTGTTTTTAGGTTGCCATTTTTAAAATTACAGAACAAAAATCACATGCTGGTTTATTCTTTGGCTGTCTTTTACTCAGATTTGACCTTTAACATTTTCTCTTTTGAACAGACTGAAGCTATGGCTCTTCATTGCTTACGTTGTATCCTTCGTTTCTTTAGCTGGATCAGTGGGTTTTCTGATACAAGATTCAATTGATAAATCTGCCCCTTCAGTATGGACAGGAGCTGCTGGTGTTTTGCAGTGTGTATTTGTCTTGATCAGGCAAGTGGTATTTCAACATTTAATAATTGATTGGCGCCCTCTCATTTTCCCTTGCTCGAATGTGAAGACAATGTTTGCATGAACCTACTACTGTCTAAGAACTTGCCTCCAGTTGTAAGGCAACAGGTCTGGCATTGCTTGATTTATTGGATTTGAAAGAATTGTGCTGAAAACCATCAAAAAGTGAATGTGTTAGAGTTCTAGGAAGCAAATATTTGAAACTCTGTTTTCAGCTTAACTAGATTGACGCACAAGGGGGACGCAAGTAACGTTTTATTTAGTTCTAAAATATATTGAATTCAAAAAGAATTTTATTACTAAGTTGTCCCACTCCCAAAAAAAATTGATATAAAAGATATTAATTAGAATTAATATAGATTTAGAAAGTAAAATCAAAACTAATTAATTAGTAAAAAATGATAAAAAAGAATTTATAATTAAAAAATATTGAATTTGGCAAATGAAAAAAAGGAAAGAATACGAGGCTCTCCTGAACAAAATGGAAAAAGATGGACTTCATTTACAAAAGAAAAAATGAATGAAAGAATGAGAAAAAAAGGGGACCAGTCCAAATAGAAAAGAAAAAAGGAAAATAGAAAAGAAAATAATGGCACGGAGCCTGAGGATGGAGTTGTTTGGCTAATATACTGTGCTACTCTATCCTCCTCTATATTGTATAGTGATGATTTTCTTAAAGTGAACATAATTTCAGATTTATTTTTAGGATTGAATGTTATCATTAAGAATTTAAGATATGTATTTCCGTAAGTTTCTGACTGTTTCTAAATAAAATTTTTTAGACAGTTTGGAAACCAAATTAAATCAAACATATATCTGTTGAGGCCCTTCTCTTAATTAAGAGCAAAGCATACTCCCGTCTCTTCCTAATGTATCACTTGAAAACTGTCCGTAATCGATATTTCCACTAAGTTAATTTTAAATTTAAATTTGGCTTTGATTTTACCATTTTCTTGGTTTTCTTTCTAACATCAACAACCTCACCTTCATCGTCTCTCTTTCTGCTTGCATGCTAATTCAAACTACGTCACTTGCAGTGGACTGGTTTATTGGACTTCTCATCCCGTGTAAGGTAAAACCAATATATCGTTAGGAGCTGCAAATTCTACCAGGAAACATCCACGCATCTATCGTCCTGTTCACAGGAAATGGGAAACAGTCCGCCTCATGTAAGTAGAAAATGTAAATTTTGCTAACAATATTGAGTAACGGGGTAGATTTGCATGATGTTTTACTTAAGATTTGATCGTTGCTTAACATGTTTCAGTCATGTTTTAGTTTCATTAAGATCAACCCCTATTGTTATCCTTATAATTTTTGAACTCGCCCGTGAATACAAGTTATCGATCATTCTCTTCCCTCTCTCTCTCGTTTGGATTTATTGTAGTTGTATTAGTATAAATACGTGGCTGCAGTTCAATTTGGCAATGATTGAAGTTTAGATAGTACTATTTAAACATCAAATGGAGCAACCTATTAGAATCTAGTGTAGATGAAGAAGGTTACTTTTATGTGTATGTCGAATTATCCGATAGCCTAGTACTCCTTTCCTTCAATTTACTCAAGAGACCTAAGGCATTCCCTCGAATGCTTATTATTTATGGGAACACTCTGTCGAGAGTGTTGCATATAATTATTAAATACTAAAAACTGTGGTAAATTAAGAAATTCAAGAATTTATGGGACACGGGCGCCTTAATCTCATTAATTGTAATTTCAATTCGATTTGTGAATAATTTATGTGAATTTGCTTATTGTCATCGGATATGTATCCCTTCACTAACACCTGCTATTTTTCAGTGACGATGATACATCAAATAATAATAATAATAATGATGATGATGTTGTTGTTGTTGTTGTTGGCACACCTTTCTCATATAAAAGTGGATTTTCACTTGGTGTGTGTGTCTATATATATATATATATATATATGGCGCTACAATACAATACGCATATGAGATTTGATTCCAAAACCTTGAGTCATGACATTATGAAGATTGAAGTTGCCAAATCAGGTTGGTCAGGTGCATGAAGTGACCGTTACACAAGCAATCCTGCGTTTTTGTGCTTATCTTTCCGGGATGTTTGAAACGGTGTTGGAAGAATAAAAATCACGTTGAGGGGTGGGTAATATTTGAATTCTTCAATGATCAAAATTTTAGGAAAACATACCGCTTGTAATTAAATCGGAACCATAAATCAGATAGCAAACTTGGCCACAACACGGTCAACACCCACTTTCTTCTGGTTTTGCATTAATTTGAACCTTTTTCTTTTTAGCCAAATTAGTTTGGGCCTCTAAATACGTTGCTTTTAGCATACCATAACACGTGAATTGATTGGGGAAAGTATCGAAATAAATTCCTGGCGTGACAGGAGAGTGCAATAGGGAATAGGGAATGCAAATTCATTTAAAGGATGAAATCACTGTCAAAAATAGCTTGAAACAAACTAGTTATGATTGTTGTGATAATATGTATTATTTATATCATGTTCATAATAAGTATTATATATAATTAAATTGCTTTTTTTATATATATAAAACAGACGGTAATTATCCTTAAAAATATCATGTTCACAGAAAATCTCATTACTTTTCTGGTCTGGTGGACCGAGTTACTCAAGCCCAACCTTGTGAACGAAGGTTGTCCATAACTGGATAGGTGCTTAACAGTGTACTGAGAGCCCAATAAAGGCCTTTATATTTCCCGTTACCAATTTGAACCAAATGCCTTTTATTTTATACCAAAATTTAAAAAACAAAAATAAATGCCTAGAAAGCAAGACAATGAAAGAAAGTAAAAAAAAAAAAAAAAACGACGGACTTTTGCCCTTTTTTTTAGTTACCAATATGACGCTAAGCATTGGGACTATTCCAGCAAATATGCCGCTTAAACTCACTGAATACTGAATGATCCATAGGCTTGTTGAACCTTAATAAATCGTGACTTCTTTTTTCAGAGCTGTCCCTGCGGTAAGTGAGAGATCTTTTATTATCATGAAAGATTGAGTCATCAAGATGATGTTAAGAGAAGCAAATGAATATGCTAATTGGTTAGCACACTAACCTCATAAAATTGCTTGTAATTTTGTTGTTTTGATGCAACCTCATTCTGATTGTGAGTTTATTCTAGACTTTTTTTTTTTTTGGGGGGGGGGGGTTCCTCATTGATATCATTGTGTAATTTCCTAATGGCCTATTTGGTTCATTCATCAAGGATATGTAAAGGTGATCCTCACTACATTATCTGAATATGTTTGTTTGGTTGCGAAAAAAATGAGGTGATAGAGTTTACATCGATAACTTAGATCGCCCAAATTAAAGTGAAGAAAATCCCTCTCATTTTTTAGAGTAAAGGTGCTTATTGTAAAGTGAAAAGTTGTTAAATGATCTTTAAACCCCTAAAAAAATAGGAATGACATGCCTTTCCTTTTCCTTCATCGACATACCCTCCCTTCCCCCTTTTATCTTTGACTTGTCTGCCGTCGCCTCCTCCGTTGTCCGCCATCCACAGCATTGCCATCACCGGAGCTCATTCTTCCAGCAGCAACAAAGCAGATCTAGTGACAAGGGACCAGAGCTAGCTTCAAATCTTGGATCTCCAGTGATCTGCATCTTCTCATTTTAAGTCACAAATCTCATGCTCCTTGGATCTTCCGTTTCAAAATCACTATCTCCTTAGATCTTCAAAGTCACAAATCTTGCACTCGTCCATCCTGTTTGAAGCACGTCCCGCCATCACCGTGCTTGAAGTCTCAAATCTCATGGAGCTTGTCTCGCCATCATAATTTGTGCCTGTCCTCCTTTGAGCATACCAATGATGAGCATGCTTGAACCTTTTTCCAGATCTTGTTTGTTTTGGACTTTGTTGATATTGATATGTGATGTTGTCCGACGATGAGCATACAGCCAAGGAAGGAGAAGGGTAGGGGAAGGAAGTTTTTTCCCCATGGGCAAAAGATCATTTCTTAATTATCATTCCATTTCATTCCTTTACATATTCCCATCACATTATCTAGTTTTTATAATTGAATCAAATGAGCTGTAAATTTCTTGATTTTTCTCTCATAAGGAGGGGAAAATAAGGCCTATCAACCCCAACTGACTCGGATAGTAATGCGTCAATAAATCTTGGTTAGCAGTTGGATGAAGTGACATCCACTCAATAGTTATGCTGTCTCATAGCAAATTGAAACACGAATACACGTGGTCAACAGAAAATAGCTCTGCAAGTTTACATACCATTCAGCTACCGGGATTCTCAACTTGTATCAATAAATTAATAAAATGAATACGAAAAGTCGGAGCGCGTTTAATAGCTCATTATGAATTAAAAGAAAACGATAAGTAATATATCAACGGATAACGTAAACAATGTGAATTCTCCATCCTGCGTCTTTCATTTCTCATTCATGTGATTTTTTACTCTTTCCCGAGAACCGCTCCCAGATAATAAACAATGGATAATAACGGCTTGAAATAGGGCACTTGTTAAGAATCATATCAACATGATCTAGATTAAAAGTAAACTAAACTTCAAATTCCTTTTTTTCTTCCGTAAAATTGACCAAAAACATCGTAAACTTTATCATGTAAAATCAAACCCTCTTGAAAGAAAAGAAAAGGATCAAAATACCCCAAAAGATGCAATTGCCCAGCGCCTTCACAGCAGACAAAATAGCCCCTACGCTACACCTAGCCAACCAACCTATAGGTTTCAGCTGATTAAAAAAAAAAAACGTTATGCAGGCAGGATTGAGGCACCTGTAACTTATTGCCATATTTGCAAAATGCAGGTTTCCAATCAAACCACCCTCTTCCTCCACCCCAAACCATTAGCCTTCTTTCAGAACAAAGGGAATAATGTAACTAGCCGTCTCCCACCAAAAATTGTAATTTTGGATCAATTATCCATGATTTCACAGTACATCAAGCATCATATCCGGAGTCAGAAGAGCTTGATTCAGCTGAAGCTCCATTCAAGTTAGTTGCATAAGGTTCAAACAACTTGGACAGCTTTGGCTGCATGCCCTGGCATAGCTTGAATGTGGCGGCAGGCCCCAATTTCCTGAACTGGAAAACACAAAATGAACAATGAATAAGTAAACCTGACCCCGTTGATCACCGCAAGAAGTTTCTACAATGGCATTTTGGCAATAAAAAATTGAAACTCCAATAAAAATCACCCCCATAAAGTTATTAATAGCAATTAGCAAGTCCCTTGAAGATTATTTGGTTAATTATTAATTGACTAAAGTCACTCACGACAAATCACTTATGCCTTCCTTGGCAAAAGAAAAACTTGATGAAAGGGAAAATAAATTGATACCAAGCATGACATCATTACCAATATCGATATAAAAAGTAAAATCCATAGCTAGCAATACTATTTATAAATGATGAACATATATGACTCATTTCTCAAACTCCAAACAACAGTATGACCCACCTAATCTTTAAATGAATAGAGAAACTTTGCAATTCCAATTTGTAATGATCTCAAACCACATAAATTAATGGAGGGTTAAGTGTTGCTTACCTCCTGATAGAAGGCATTGATCTCCTCTTCTGTAAGGCCTTCATCTTCACCAGAATTCTCCTCCCACCCAAGAGAACGAAGGAATGCAGCCTCTTCCTCATCAGGATAGACAGTATCACTTTGAATTGAATCCTTCTCTTCTCCGTCAGGAAATCTGTGAACCTCTTCATGGGCATCGCCATTACTAGTCACTTCAGCACCATTTCCAAGAGCTTGAGGACATGCAGGCTGATTGATTACTTCCCCAGCCAATTCACCAGATTTCTCTATTGTGGGGGATGAAAGCAAGGGGGAAGAATCAGGATGACCAGTAGATGAGTTCATCAGAGTTTTCTTCTTAATGAGATTGAAAAAATCATTACGGCTCTGTGCTTGAGACAAGGAAGGCTTCTTATCCATAGTGGAACCTAATTTCTGATCCAGAGATACCGGCTTCCGATCTGTCGGAGATTTCAGGTTATTGGGGTTCCTCAAAGGTGGAGAAGCAGCTGCAGAAGCAACCGCAAGATTATTTCCAGATCTGCTATTTGAAAAATTTGTTGGAGATGAAGCATCCTTAGAAGTGGGGGAAACACCATTTTCCCACACCACTGATTTAAGATCAGTAAATTTGCCAGAGGTCTTTGGAGTATCAGACTTGGCATTTCCACCACGAATGGACAGATTAGAAATGTGTAATGAGGGTTGCTGAGGCCCACTCTTGGCAACCGCATTCATCTCAGAAATTCTGACTGCTGTTTTGGGTTTTAATTTGTCAGAAGAAGTAAGAACCTGAAGAAGAAAGTGTTACAAAGTCACCAAGTACTAAAGTGTAGAAACTACAAAGACACACCACAGTCCATCAGTTAAATAAAAAAATGGGAGCACATAACAGAAATGAATAACTTTGAAATTTGTTTCGCCCATTCATTAAAATGTACCAGCAATTATCAATATCAGCACAAAAATGGCAATAATAAAATGCCCACCATGTGTTGAATTGTTGCCAAGACTTCTAAAGGTTTTTCCTTCACAAAAAAAGAAAATCCACCCATGACAGATTACTATTCTCAGTAACTTAACAGGATCAAGTCCCTCATATGTAATAAAGAAAGATGCAAAGGTGATCAAACCAGTCCTGTACTTAAACTATGCATCACCACATGAATTTAGCCGACTATTATAATCCTTTTACCAGAAAAAAAAAAAACTAATTGGCTTGTCAACCAATTATAGTTCTCCTACATAACAAACTTAATTCATAATTAAGAACTAAAATTGCTATCATTCAGTGTTTCCCTTTATGTTGTTTTCAAAAATACATTGAACATGTACAGTCAAGAATACATGATAAAAAATGCTCAAGTTATAAAAAGCAAACAGGATGTTAAAATGTGTATTTATATGCTCTAACATAAATTAGTTCTACCAAAGAAGAAACCAACATAACAAGCCACAAACCACATCACCCAGTCCAAGAAAGTGAAATAACCACTACATAATGGAACGTCTGTTGCAATAATATTAACTTGCAGTAACGCATCAGGAGTTGAGTGCAACCACATTAGTTTGTGGTGAAGTATTATTTCAAGACCGCACCATTGTGATTAGTAAATTATAAAAACATAAAAGCAATTAGCAAACAGAACTTGATATGAAAAGTGAAATAAAATTTTCAATATGCTTGTTTCGGCTTTATTTTTCTCTTTTTATGCATCAGTCCATAATTAATCATAGTAACTGCATATCACAACAACCATGACTTATCCCCACCCCACCTCCTGCCGGAGCACCCCTATTAAATCAGACTAAGCAATAAAAAGCAATTACATATCTCAGACTTCAGACAACTGAGACTCATCAGCCAATCCACTACAACGAGAATACAAAAGAATACCAGTAATCACAATAAAGTATATATATAAATATCTCAGCTACCTATATCTGGATCTGAACTATTTTTTCTTGTTTCCACTAGACAACCCTCCGCTCCAACTAAAAGGAATAGGTCAAGCCGTCAAGGTCAAGTCCAACATCAAATGCTACAATGTGGGCTACCACTAGATAATAAAAATTACTCCATATACAGAGTCATATAGAAGAAAAACCAACAATGTATGAAGATCCGGAACATAGAAGTAATATTAAAAATCAAATTACATGATAAATCTACAGACAGAATTCACAAAACTGAAATATATGTCCTATAAAACAATATTTCAAAAATCAATTCTCTTACCGAAGCTTTGGGCATTGATGGTGTTACTGGAATTAACTGTCTTGACTGCTTAATGGCCAATTCCTCAAGCCTTTGGGTCTTGACTGACACCTACAATTAATTAAAAGCTATTAATTGGCCCAAAACAAAAAATAAATAAATGCTGTTAACTGACCACATATGTGGTTCAATCACTGTAATAATAAAAATGAGATAGTTACTCAGGCCTACCTGGGGAGTAGAACGAGCACGGGATGGGGTCTGAGCCAATGCTTCAGCCATATTAAGACCAGCTGTTACACTTAGTGCTGCAGGCCCAGAAGTTGTGGAAACAGGTTGTTGCATTGATAGAGATCCAGTGCTATTGCTTCCAATTATTGTGGGTACCTCTGCTAGAGCAGATGTCCATCCCTCCCCACCAATCAAAGCTGAACTACCAACAGGTAGACTTTGACTTGATGTAGCACCCAAACCAGGAGATGAAACTCGTCCTATTTCAGGTATCCCCTGCTTCTCTTCAGATCCAAGTGAGGGAAAATCCTTGTCGAACACTGCTTTCTGAATGCTAATACCAACATTAGCCCCAGAGAGTAAGCCATTGCCATCACTATGGTTGCTGTTGCCACCAGATTTTGTATCAACTGCAACTCTTCTAGGCAAAACCTCATTCTGTTTCCTGGAAACCATTGAATGAGAACGCCGCAATGTGTCCCTTTCTACTCTTCCAGAAAAGAGGTTAACCAAAGGATCAGAACAGTCACGATCCCATTGATCTCCAAAATTTGATCTCTCTTTCTCCCTATCACGGTCCTTATCACGGTGATTTCGGTTGAAATTACTGTAGGCATGCTTGGCAGAACCATTAATAGAACTCCTCCGAGAATTTGACGAAGATGTCCGTTCAAGAAAAGCAGAGCGAGGGCTATCAAAATCACTAATGCTCTTAGAAGATCTATTCCTTGTATGTTGAGCAGCAGATAAAGCATCTACACAGCAATGATTATACCATTATGACTTTTTTACACTGATAATGCAGTAATTATGAATTCCAACTAACTATCTTTGGTACATGTATGAATTTAAAGGAATATCTTATAAAAAGCCTAAGTTGAAAATTAGACAACATAAAGTATAAAATAAATAATAAAATACCTGTGTGATTAGATGATGATGCAGAATGGTGGACTAAACTGCCAGACCCAGCAACACTTCCAGCACTTCTCAACCATTCTGGAATTAATGTAGGTTCACTTCTTTCCATAACGAAAACTGAACATGATCAGAACTAACACAAAAGACACATGCACCTTCTTCAACACCTCTACCCCCTTCAAATAATAGTATACTTCTGTACAGAACTACTGGTTCTAACCCTAACTCTTCATCTTTCTCCTATATGCCAAAACTAGTCAAGAATAATTTGTTGAAGCACAGACTGTACCAAATGGAAACGGTGTAGTACTACCAGTCTGAAATTAGATTAACAGACAAATCAGTATCCACCAATAGTAGATTCAACAGAGGCTTAACTTCAGAGAGGCACTACGCCAGAAGAATAATCAGGCAAGATTTGTTAGGCTTCCACACAAAACCTACAATCTTCTCAACCAAACAACCGATTGCTGATCAAAGTTATCACAGATTTACGCCAGCCGCTGCCACATAAATACCCTAATGTATGTGTGAACTCAAGGAATCCTTAAACAAATTCTCCAGTAAAGCAGAGAGCATATCCTCACACGCATTCCGAAACATAGGAAAGTGTACTGCTAGACAATGTTGGAAGCAAAAGCTTCTCTACGCCTCCATCTTCAAAGAAAGATGGATTTGCAGACGATTGTAAGATACTCAGAGATGCCTCATTCCTCCAGCGAAGAGAGAACAAACAATTGGGAACCCAAACACCAGTAGAAGGAGTCTAACTATTGATACGCAAACCAGAGCACCCACGGATATTAAGACGCCAAAAGGCCCTAGTAGAAACGACAAGTTTAGAGTCGAACGCAGAAGGAAAAAAACGTTTCGAGAATCGAAACCCTAGAACCTATGCATGGATATTAGAGATGTATGTGGAAAACATCCAGAACCTAGGGTTACAGAGCGGGGGAAAAATAGGGAAAAATTAGAAAAATTAGAAAGCGAAAGTGTGAGATAAGAAAGGAAGAAAACGAAATAAAGGAACAAGGAACTAACCCAAAACGCAGAGATTGATAGAGAACGTAACCGTTACCAAAAACCGCCAAGCGAATTGCTGAATAGAAGGGGACGCGTATTCGGAGAAAGAATTGGAGATAAAAATGAAGCGAGTGTGATTGTGGAAGAGGAGAATGGTGTTATAGTATCGGGAGAGGAAAATAGGGTTTTGTTTAGAGAGAGTGCGATGTGCGGGGGTGCGGGTGAGTGAGAGAGAACGCGAGAGAAGGTATAATTTCTGTTAGTTTCGGATACCCAGTATCAAACGTATGAAGAAGAGCCTCTTCTTCTAACAAATCTTAAATTAAATCCCTTTTTTCCATTTTTTTTTCTGTCCTTTTTGCGTAAGCCTCCACGGCTTCACCCGGACCTTCTTCGACCCTTTTAGGTTTCCTGTTTTCGTTGTCCTCTTTTCTTTCTTTTTTCTTAAAAAGCCCTAAAATGTTTTTTTTTGTTCGTTTAAGAAAGCCCTAAATTGTTGAGATATCGTATGGGGTTCATTTAACAAAGCCCTAAATTGTTGATATATGGTCAATAATCATCCTTGACTTCTATTAAAAAAAAAATCATCGTTGACCATAACGAATGGGTGGCGCCTTCACATTTTTTCTTGGACAGAACATTGATGGCACACTGTTAATATTAAGAAGCTGCAGACATGCACATCATGTTAATTTATAGATATACCACATTCAGAAGTGATTTATATTAATTGTACTGTTATTTTATTTGATATATGAATATATAATATATTAATATAGTATCAAACGCTAAATATATATAGATAAATAACAATTATGTATTTTTCTTTTTAATATTTTTAAAATATAATTGTTATTTTTTCCAGATTTGAAAGGAGTGCGAAATGAAGGAATTTTTTTTGTATTTTCAAAGTATTTTTTCCTTTTGTACCTAGATCAAAAGAAACAATGAGAAAAAATAATTTTCTAAAAAAAAACAACTAGCTTTATAACTTTATTAGACCTTCTAAATTTTCACATGGAAAATAATGATTTCCTTAACCTCAAATGAATTGACTTTGAAAACTTTCTTTTAAATTGTTTATTTTCGAAAGAAAACTATTTAGAGAAGTAGATTCATGTAACTTCGTTAAAGTCGTATCAATTTTGTATAATTAATTTTTAAATTATTTCTAAAGAAAATTAAAAACGTTTTCCACTAATTAAAAATTACCATCTAACTAACATGAACTTTTACCCCTTCAAGCAATGAGGATTTTGACAAATGTAGCTAGAGGTACAAGAGCCTTGGACTTTCATCTTAACCAAGGGTTATCCTTAATTTTACACACTAAAGAGCTAATAATATTCGTTTGCAAGATAAAAACCACAAGGTGCTTAACACCTTTCATGCATTTTTTTTTTAATTCAAAAGTTTGAATTTACATCAACATAGGATCATTCCTTGAAGATCTCTAGAAAATAGGTGGGAGCACGTACTGGAATAGCTCATGCGCTTGCTTATCTATATTCAAATTATTTGCATTTCGTGCTAACCAACCTGCATTCTGAACATAACTAGCTAGTATGATGCAATATCACTGTCCACTGTTTCTCTAAGGCCTCTCTAATTTGTTCAATAAGCCAATTATATGGATGTTGGCTCGAGAACAACTTAGTTATGCTTTGCACCGCTTCAATGGAATCTATATACAACTGAATCACTTTAAATCCTCTAACCCTCCAGCATAATTCCAAAACCTTTAAGGTAACCCAAAGTTTACAGTAATATTGCTACAATAATGGGTTAAAATCCCAATTGTTGTGAGGAACCGACTAACCAGTTGCCCTTTTTTTTTTTTGTCTCTAATGACACCCCCACAAGTTGCCACGCCTTCATCGGTACATGCTCCGTCAACGTCAAGCCTTAATTCATTCTCCTCTGGAGACCCCCATCTCTTTGAATTTATGATTGCTGCACTAGTCACTCTCCATTTATGGCTCAACATATTTTTCTCCTCCCAACTTGAAGAGGCATTTGCTTGTCCATCTCCTTTTCATCCAGTGCCCTGCAACACCGGCCAGTCCACGAAATCTACATTAGATAGAAAAAACTATAACCCATTTGAAATTTCCTACCTCTTAATTAGTTGCCTATGTGGTTGGAAAAATTCACATTTATCCCAATCTCCGAATTCATGTGTCTAGTTTAGATTTTCTTTCCTCCTCAGAATTCTGGAACGGCAGAATATATAAGCAAATAGAAGATACAAATATTAATTAAATTCTCACTCAATGAGTCTTTGTTTGGTTCCATTCTCAAGCGACAGATCTCTCATTTTCAACCTTGGAAATCCCTAGGGCCAAGCAAGTCGATGCAAACAAGTTGGGCAACTATAATATGACATGAAGGGTAATATGCTCAAGCGAACAACAATGAAGTCAATCACTTTCCAATCAAAGCTTCAAATGAGAGAAAATCTACCATTTAGCTACTTGAGACTTGTTCAGGTGATAAAGGTCAAGTAAAGTATACATAGAAGTCAATATTACAAATTGTCTTGATAAAAAAAAAAATTCCACTTGAATATTGAACAGACGTTTTTACCATGACCAAAGTTTACTATAGAAAATTTAAAATTAAAATGGCCTAAAGATGAATTTTTTTGTTAGAGATGATCTATCGTCATCATCTCTAGGCAGAAAAGCTTCTGCTCTACATCAAGGTCAGAAGGCAAGGCCTTGGCCACTAGAGTTGAAGTGCTAGAGATTTGTGGGGATAAAAGAAAGGTGTTTTCTTTTGTCATATCCACTCCTATTTGCCGACCTATAGCTCACGTCACATTTGACTCATGATATGGGTCTCATGTCGTAATTGTCTAGAATTGTCAACTAACGTCAGCATGCAAATTTCTTTCAAAAATACTATTCAGAAATAGTATATTTATTAATTTGAATGAAATATGGAAAAAAAATTAAATAAATGTATCATTAAGCTTTCACAGATTTGTATGTTTTTTTTATGAAGTAGAAGAAAAAAGACAGTTAAAGGGGAACTAGGTTCCCATCAAATCTTCTCTAATTAGTAGCTCCACGTCCGTTGGGGCTTCCTCAAAGATACAAAGATCTGTTGTTGAGTAGACTCCATAGTGAGCCAATGCACCTGTAGGCTTATTGGCCTCTCGAGGTACAAAAACCAAGCGCACATCCCACTTTCTTTTCATTAAATTTTTCATTGCTAGAATGAGGGAGTCAGCAAGGTGATTAACCAATAGCTCATCATTGATGGCACGAACAACATGTAAGTAATCCGATTCAACAATAAGACGCCTTAAACCATTGTCCCATGCTATATGAAGACCAACTAATGTGCCCAAAATTTCTACTTCTTGGATGGATCGCCGACCCAGGAATTTATAGTATCCTTTCCGCCAAGTGCCATTTGAATCTCTAAATAAACCTCCACAGCCAGTGAAACTGTTGTCATGGATAGACATGTCACAGTTGAGTTTGATCCAATTATTGAGTAGTGGTGACCACTTTGGATTCCAACCACTAGTCCTTCCCTTATCAAAGACCTTCTTTGCATTAGGATAAGAAGTGAACAGAGGACTTTTTCGAAGAATTAAAACTGCAGGATTACCGAACCTCCTAAATTCTTCCATAAAAAGCTCTTGATTCCGCCATCTCCACAACTGCCAAATACTATATGCCCAAATACAAGACCAAGTAGCATCATGTGAAATGCCTAGATCATTTGAAAGATTAAGAACAAACCAATCTCTAAACTTTGAATGACTAAATAGTCACCATTTGTCTGGTTTTACCAGTTGCTTCCATAAGATCTGAGTATACCTATAGTCCCGTAGGACATGCAGAGCATCTTCAAAAGAATCTTGATAGAAGGGACAATAGGGAGATACCCTCACCCATTTTGAAATACTATTTGTTAAGAGTTTATTTTCCATAGCAATCCACATAAAGACTCTGATTCTTTTAGCACCTCTCTATTTCCAAATTAAATTCCAAATTCTATCAGGGTTGCCAATATCCACATTGGACATAAAATTATAAACAGAAGCAATGGTAAGCTCTCCTGAGGGAGAGTACTTCCAGGAATATATGTAGTTACTAGAAGCTGCATCAAAGCTTCAAACCAAACTATCTTTAATATCTGTGAAAGAGTAACAAATAAATTTCCAGATACTGGAATCTCCAGATTTAAAGTCAAAGGAGACTTGGTCAGATCTCCTCACAACATACTTAGTTAGAAGAGTTCTACACCATAATTTTTTCTGTTGCTATAATAGGTTCCAAGATTGCTTACTACCACAGGCTATATTCTTCTCCCTAATGCTCTTGATGCCCAGGCCTCCATATTTTTTGTTCTTACATAAGGTTTTCAAATTGACCAAATGAGTTTTCTTGTGGTCAATAGAATTCCCCCAGATAAAACCCCATTGCAATTTTTCCATAGAATCACACAAAGAGAAAGACAATCTGTATACATGCATGAGTAAATCGGCACAACATTAGGAACATATTTGGTAAGTGTAATTCTACCTGCAAGGGAAATACAACGAGACTGCCAACCTGCTAGTTTTGACTGAAGCCTCTCCAAAATGTAGCCGTAATCACTAGTCTTTTTTCTTCCAACCTGCATAGGGACTCCTGGATATCTTCCAAAACTAGTCAAAATACGAAAAACTGAGTACTGGCTAAGGCTCTCTCTCAAATCACTGCTGACATTACGAGAAAAAAAATATATGACTTGGAGAAGTTCACTTTTTGACTTGAGGCCTCACAGAAAGAGTTAATACAGTTCAAGAAACAATTAACTTGGGCATTAGTTGTTTCTCCAAACAAGAATAAGTCATCAGCAAACATCAAGTATGAGATACTAGGTTCGCTCTTAGAAATTCTGAATGGTTTTCAAGAGCCTGTATTAACCTCATCATTGATAAAGTGTGAAAGTTTATCCATACACAGAACAAAAAGATAAGAAGCCAAAGGATCTCCCTAACTCAATCCTCTGGAAGGTCAAATAAATTCAGTCTATTTTCCATTCCATAGAATATTAGAAGAAACCGTTGAAACACAGTTCATAATAAGAGATAGAAGGCAATTAGTAATTCCTAATTCCTATAGGGTTTGATTAAGGAAGCTCCATTTGATTCTGTCATAAACTTTGTCAAGATCAATCTTGATAACACAGAAACCCTTTTTGCCCCTACACTTAGACATAGAATGAAGAACTTCTTGACAAATGACAATGTTGTCCTATATGGCTCTACCAGGAATGAAGCTTGCCTGGAAAGGAGAGACGCAAGTGTCCATGAAAGGTTTCAAGCAATTTGCAATCACTTTTGTTAAGCACTTATAGCTAACATTGCAAAGTGAAATTGGTCGATGACCTGTGGGTGCTCTACTTTTGGAATTAGAGTAACAAGGGTTTTGTTAACTTCCTCAGTGGGAGAAAGATTGGTAAAGGACTGTCTGATGAAGCGAACAAGACTTGGTCTTGTAATATCCCAATTGGATTGGTAAAAAAATGGAGGAAAGCCATCTATACCTGGAGCCTTAAGGCTTCCTATAGAGAATAGGGCCCTCTTTATTTCCTATACATTGGGCAAATGACTTGCATTGGATAGCTTGCTATTCTCAATAATAGGGAAGCCTGTTATTGTCTTTAACTTCATAGTAGGAGTATCATCTGTAAAAAGCCGGCGGTAGAAACCAAGGACATGGTCCTTTAAAACATTTTCTTCTTCGATCCAATCCCCCGCATCATTCTTGAGGGATTGAATATTATTTCTTCTTTGGCACATCTTTGTTTTAAGATGATAAAATCTAGTATTTCGATCCCCTTGTTCCACCCATTGGGATCTTGACTTTTGAAACCATAGAATTTCTTCTTGGAAAAGAGTGTCATTTAGTTCCTTTTGAAGCTTTATCTCCAAATCATGCAAAAAAAATAAAGAGGTAGAATAATAAGGAGAATTTTGTATTCCTTTCAATCTCGCAAGCAAAGTAAGCTTCCTCTTTTTAATATGACCAAAAGTCTTAGAATGCCATTTCAATAATGCAGAGCACATTTGCTAAAGAACAAGAGGAAGGTCCAGGTCACTTCTCCATTTCTCCTTCAGGAAAGAATTGTAATTATCATGTGTCAACCAAGCTGCCTCAAATCTAAAAGGTCTTTCTCTAAGAGAGGAAGAATCGTTAGGAGTAAGAGTCAATTGGATTGGGTTATGATTAGAAACCTTCATTCTTGGCAACACTGTATTATGACAGAGGGGATAGATGTTCAAACAGGCTGAATTAGCAAGTGATCAATCTAAACGTTTATAAACTCTGTTGTATCCTTTAATCATAGGACCTCGCCAAGTGAAACATGATTCATTATACCCCACATCAAATAGACCATAGAGATTAATGCACTGACGAAAGAGGAAACAACGTCTATCTCCAAATGGCGCCCCACTGGACTTCTCACTCAAGGAGCTGATATCATGAAAATCACCGATAACTAACCAGGGGTCTTTCATGTGCTTAGATAAATTCTCTAAACCCTCCTAAAGACGGATTTTCAAATTGGAGTGGGGAATAGCGTAGATGACGGACAAGTAGAAGGGATAACCATTTGAAGGAGTACAGAAGAGATGAATTATCAAATTACATTAAGATTGCAAAGTAATATTAACCTTACTAGATTTCCAAGCCATAAACAAGCCTCCAGATCTTCCATCACTGGAAACCACTACCTGTTCGTCATAACCCAGCTTCTGGAACAAAGTGAAAACTTTATTACTCTGGGCCCTTGTTTCTGCTAAAGCCACAATGTCAAGCTTTCTTAGAAGATAGAGTTCTCGAACATGCTGCTGGGAGTCACGGTTGCAAAAACCTCTAATATTCCAATAAAAGATATTCATTTAAAAATATCTGTTGATAAAAGGCCTAATCGGAATATAATCTGGCCCAATATTTCACATTCCTCAAACGAATCAAGGTTTTCCTCTACTACAGAGCTGGCCCTTCCAGTTGTACTTACTTCTAGATCCCTTTAGGCAAGTGGGTCAAGTCCATTGTGTTCGAAGGACCCAGGGTCATGCCCAAAAGAGACATTATCTAAAATGGGCCTATCCACAAGAACAGGCCCAACAAACTGGGTAGTAATGGCTTCCATGGGCTGAATAATAATGGGTAAGGGAGTTTTCTCTTATAGCATGTGAGTTTCCTCGTTGGCAATATTTTCTCTCTAAGTATCGTTGTTATCCCTTGCCATCATTGAATTACGCGTGTCACTTGGTGGGGTGGAAACAAAGTTTTCAGGTTGTTGATTCTTTTTCTCCACAGTGCACGCAACGCCTCTTTTTTCCTTTCCCTTACCTTCCTGCCTTTTGGGTTTCTCTCTCTTTTGATGCTTGGCTATATTTGTCTTGTTCTCTACAGGATGTACACGGTCCTCAGGTGTGATTTGATTGCCACTTCCCTTGTCTGTATCGCCATTATCCACTAAATCAGCTAGCATGGCAAAACGTGATCCAGTCCATACGTTAATGCCATCACTACCAGCCATATCAAGGTTACGTGGTCTCTTCTTTTGTATAACTGTCCAAGTAATGTCCATGCAATAGTCTGGATTGGAGCAATCCCCTATACCACCATTATGTCTCTCTTCATGGACTGGAATTCGCGACGGAGCAAGCTTTGACAAGCAACCATTGGAGTAATGGCCATACCTGCCACAATGGGTACAAAAAAGGTGGAGGCCCTCATACTCAACCCTATAATAATTCCCTTCCACTTCGAAGCCAGGGAGCATTGCTTCTTTCAGATCAAGGGCAATACAAATTCTAGCATATAAACCTCTTGTTTGAAGGTAGGTACTCACGTCTACCTTAATGGTCCTCCCCACCTGATTACCTTTAAACGCTAACACCGTTTCATAGTAAAATTCAAACGGAAGAGTTGGTATTCTAATCCATGCAGTAACGTAATTAATACTTTCCTTAGTCGGATCAAAATTGGACACCAAGGTCGGATAGTGAGGTAGTGATCATAGATCATCCAAGGACCCTTAGTAAAAGCAAAGTTAAAATCCTCCCAGTTTAAGAACTTAACTAAGAAAAAGCCATTGCCAAGGTCCACAACATCTAAGGTTCCATGTTTTGCCCAGAGGGTCTGCAAAGGTGATTCTAGAGCCTTGAAACCAATGGATCTTCCTAGCAGCTTAACAATGAGCGACTGCTCCAAGGGCTTATATAGCTTTTCCTTGATCCTCTTCGAGAAGCTGAGTGAAGGGATCTTCACACCGTTTCTTACCTTATATTCAACCTTAAAATCGCAAATCCTTTCTCCTTTTTCATCTAAAACCTCTTGTGGCATTTGTAGGGCTTCAAGACCTTTATACCACCAAGCATCTTCATATGTGTTTCTCTCGATCCTTTCCCTGTTCAAGAGAGATTCCAGTGAGTTTCTCTCTAAAAGACAAATCAGCACTCCTCCCTTGAGGTTGAAGAGACTTTGGGATGAGAGAAGGCCAAATATCTTCATAGGTGCATCTCATATTCTAGGTGCTGAAACCTTCCTCATAACTCTTAATTTTCTTAGAACTACGTGATTTCTCTGCATTCAAAGTTGGTTGGGGTTCTCCATAGATCACCTCATTTTGCAATGGAATAGTGGATTTCAAACCGTCACCATTGTTATCACTGTGTGCCTCTGCCATGAGCGTCTACCAGTATTTGCTAGCTCTCTCTGAGATTCTCCTCCTACAAATTTGTATGTTTTTACGTCCCCAAATGGAATGGATCACTTATCACGTTATGGCATGTATGAATATTTTTCTATGATTCATATTTTTAGAAACAATTGAATATTCATATGTATTTTTTCCAAGACCATTTGTCATATGATATTCTAAAAGAATTATATGCCTGCTATTAAAATAATAAAAAAATAAATATTGGGGTGATATCACCAGATCATCGCTTGAATTTGGCAGGTAATATCCGTTATCGAATCAAATATACTAAGAAAAAAACGCAGAATCAAGAACCTAAGAGAATCAGCATGGGTCTCCAAGTAGCCGTATCCATACACGTACACTTCACCGATGCCTCTTATACAGGTTATAACTTATAAGCCTGCCACGGTGGTTTGTTTATTTATTTAATATTTGTTGATTTTATCTCATTTTCACTAATGACTTTCATGTTCAATAATGTCATAAATTATTAAAATATTGTATTATCAGGGATGCACATTATTAATTAAGTAAATATTTAAAAAAAATTATAAAATTGTTTATCCCATCTAGTCCTTCTCATAAAGCATATTTTAGAGATTTTTTTTAAAATTTTTTATTGGTTTCAAATATAAGGTGTTAATTAATATTATAATATTTTTTAAATTATTTAATTTCTACTTCTAAATTGTTATTATCAATAAGGTTTTGATTGGTTAATAGTATTTTTGTTAAGATTATCATTCTCTCACATAAGAATGGCTAATTTAATAAAATTTATATTATTTTATATTAAATATAAAAGTGAAATTTTATAATCTTTTTTTATTAATTTAAAAATATAACTAATTCTTTTTAATGCTTAGTGGTTGGAAACATAAAAGGGCAGCAGGGAGTGGATGGATACATCTTCAAATTTTTTTCCGCAAAGAATGGAAATTATTTCGTGGAAAGTGCTACGCTTTTTGGTTATATATTATTATGAACGACCAGCTGCTCATATTTATTTGTATCCAAAATGCCAAGAGCCACTTAAAATGTGTTTGAATTGATTTATGAATAAATAATTATAAGGAGAATTATTTATTCATAATAAATTATAAAAATAAGTAATTATATAAAAAATAATTTGGGTTTAGATATTTTTATCCTATTAGTAATTTTAAGAAAAGAAATATATTTAAATATTGAGATTTATATGATTATTGGATAGATAATAAAAAGAAAAATTGAAATAAGTGATTATAAGAAAATAGTTAATTATCATAAGTAGAAAAAATCAGCTTATTTTATAAATATTTATTTAAAATATAAATATTTATTAAAAAATAACTTATATTTGATAATTTCTTCACATAATTTCTTATTTACTATTATTAATAATTATAAAAACTATCCAAACATACTTAAAAATGTAGATGGGGATAGAGTAAAGGCTTTTATTTTTTTGTGAAAAGAGTAAAAGAAATTTATCATTACGGAGTCCTCCCAACGGAGAGGGGATCATTGCTTTTGACTCTGAGTTTGACCCCGCCTGTAGGAATGAACATATCCGTATTATGATGTGATCACGGAACACGGAGGCATGCTTAGTTGTACTTTCATGTACAGGAAGGTTAATGAAATAGGTAGCCAATTAGCCACATCCTAGATGTGCTCATGACCTTCTTTTTAACTGGTGCCCTTTTGAAAAGTCGCCATACTGTAGTCTCCAATTTTATTTTGTTTTGCAAACAATAGAAAATGGAAAGGGAGCTGTTACTCGTGAACAAAGAACCAGACGGGATTAATTAGTTTGATCGGTCCGGTTGAGAATTGACTCTTGATCTAATTTAATAGTAGATAAAAATTGGAAAATTTTAGAATTGGTGGGAACCGGTTAAAAATCGGTCAAACCATTATAAAATCAGTTTGAACCGGTTTGATTTTTTTTTGTAATTTTTTAAAAAATAAAATAATATTTTTTTAGTATTAAGAAGTATTACTTTTAGTGTATATTTTTTTCTTCTATATTATACTATGTTATAAGTATTATTATAATACATAATTATTAATAATGATAAATTTACTTAATAAATAAGATAAAAAAATATCAATTAACTATTTTAAATTCAAAATATAATTATAGATGAAGATTAACATGTTTAGATTTTAATGTTAGGTTGTAAAACTTATTAATAATATTTTTAATTTTTTATATATTATTAAATTTACTTTTTATACAAGAATAATTATTAATTTTATGATCATGGATAAATATCTTTTATATTTTTATCTATATTATTAAAAATATATTAATTTATTTACAATCGGTCCGACCCTGATCCGACCACTGAACCTTGAACCGTTACCTCATCCTATTTAATAACCAGTCCAATTTTTAATATATTGACAGTTATCCAGAATCTCATGTAATGTCAACATGATCAGCACAACGTTTTGATTCAATTTTTTCCCTGCTTAATTTAAAAGTAATCATAATTAAAGATTTTAAACATGAAATAAAAAATACGATCGTAATTTTCACTTATAACAAAGATTTTCATTTTTAACATAGTTATTTATTTTTTTTACCAAAACATAGTTATCATCAAGATATTAAAAATTAAACCGATCAAGTAACAATTTAAAATTTAATAGTTCAATCGTGGTTGAATCGTAATTAAACTTATAATAATAAAATTAATAATTTTTTTAATTTTATATGCTATATATTATTAAAAAATCATTAATAAATTTCATAATCTAATATTAAATTATAAATAAATTAATATTCATCTATCATCATATTTTGAATATAAAATAGTCAACTAATATTTTATTTTCATATTATTTGTTAAGTAAATTTATCATTATTAATGATTATATATCATAACAATACTTATACAATATTATATTGTTAAAAGAAAAAATTATAAAAAAAATAATATTTAATACTAAAAATAATGTTATTTTATCTTAAAACCTAAAAAAATATAAAAAAATTTTGACATGTTGAAACTGGTTCCAAATGGGTTTTTAATTGATTTTCACTGATTCAAACCCAATTTTACTAGTTTTCAACCAATTTTCACTAGTTCTATGTTTTGTTGATTTTCCTCTTCTTTTAAAATGAACCAAGCACCGGTTCTTAGTTCAACAAATTGAACTAGCAGATTCGATTCAAATTTTTATATGAATAAAAGTTATATATATATATATATTTCCTTATGTCTTTTTCATGCTTTTTTCTAATTATAATTTAACATATAGGTTCTTTTTAACTTATATACTTAGTCATTAACAATGTTAACTTTAATCTATTAAACTTAAAATTTGTTTAAAAATCTAATTTTATTTGGTTCTCTCATTTTCTGTAAGGTGGACGATGGCATGTGCGCATATTCTAATGGTTTGTGATAAAAATTCAGCAATTATTAACACATTACCAAGCCAAATTCATTCTCTTGATTTGTAAACATGTTGTCTTATATGCCACCAAATAATCAAATTCATTGTCTTGATTTACAAACATTTTGTCTTATTTGAATCAAACATACATACCTATAAATCAATAATAGCCCCAAAACAAAAAGAATGAAGACTTACCCTTTAGTGCTCAGGAATTGGAGAGTCAGTTTTTTTCAGTCAATCGAGTATATATGACTACAAAGGCTGCGTCGATTAAGGTTAAGAAAAATGGAGTTAGGGTACGGAATTTTGATTTTCTTTTTTGAAATTATTTGAAGTTTATTAATAAGCTAACATCATTAAATCAATAGTTAATGAGTAGGTATATGATATATTAAAAAAATTTACATATTAAATTATAATTGGAAAAAAACACGAACTAAAAGAATGCAATGAAAAATTTGTCCTTTTTATATATTGGTTGTCATGTTTACCAGAAAACATTGCTAGGGGGATTAATTTTTTAAATTTAAAAGGATATCAGCGACGGCAGGCTGGGACGTTATTCACAATTCATTACGCGGGAATAACGACCGGCGACCGCCCAGTAATAGTAATCATAAAAAATGTTAAAAAAGAAAAAAAAACTCGCGTGGACAAAGTTCAAGTTAAAGTTGAAATAAAAAAATCCAGTTAAGCAATCCGAGTCATCGTTTCAGTGGCCCACTTGGCACGTGGCACCGCGTTTTCTGTCTCTTTTGCAACGGCGTTTACCAGTTTTGTTCAGTCTTCGTTATGCTTTTCTCTTTTCAGCGATTTCAAGTTTTCCCTTGCCCTGGTCAGCATGGTTTACTTTTAACTCTCTCCCGTTCACCACCACATCGTCAATCCTCAACGGCGAAGCACACGTTGTTTCCGGTTTCTTTAATCCTCTCCCAGGAAGAAAGCGCAAGCTTCAATACAATAACTATCAAGCACCTTCTGAATTTTGACTGCGATCTCTGATAAAAGCCCTGCTATAGTTATAGATGGATTTAGTTCTCTATGTATCATCTACCTCGATTTCTCGGTCATAGCAAGCAAACCAAGGGCACGGACCAGAAGATGATCCGAAGAAAACCGAAGCTCGAGCGCCGTAATGCTGCCAAGTACTTTGAGTATGATGCTGGGTCATCTTCATCATCGCTGGACGACTCCTCTGGATCTCTCTACACTCGATCAATGGAATTTTATGACCGAACCAGCTTCCGAATTGAGGGAGTTGATGGTGAGTTTGATATAATATGCAGGAGTTTGGGGCTATCGGGGCCAGAGGACTTCGCTATCCCGGCGGCGGCGTGGGAGGCTTTGAAGTTTAGGTCGTCTTCGGATATTCTTCCACGGTTGAAGTTGAACGATTTGGAAAGTCAGGAGAAGGAGGAGCTGAAAGACAAAGAGTGTAATCAAGTAGTGAGGGAATCGGATGACAAATGTGAAGAAAGGGTTACGATTATAGATGTGGCTGAGTCAGCTAAAGACGAGCCAGCTGAGACTAGTGGAAGCTGCATTGCTGGTGATGGTATATGTGGAATTGACATCGAGGGAGGTATCAAGGGTCTCCGTCCGCCGGTGATTAAGCCACCGCCAGGGATGAGGCTTCCTGTTATTGATAACATGTGTTCTACGTGGGATATTTTGAGGGATTTTGCTCCGCAAGGTGAAAGACAATCATTGGAAAAGTATGAGGAGCTCAACTCTCCCGACGATAACCAAGAACGACGGCGAGAAACTGAGAGAGCAGAAGCACAGAAACAGGAAGAAGTAGGAGGAGGGGATGTGGATGGGGTTACTCCGAAGTTAGAAGAGGATAATGCAACAAGACTTGCGGATGTTGTTGCTGAGTTTTCGGGATCGTGTTCGTTTACTACGTCAAACGAAGATGATTCTTCTAGCTCCACCTCGGATCCTAGGTCGACCAATATATCACCCAACATAAGATTTAGAAGAATTATTGCGAACTGGCAAAAGGGTGACCTTTTGGGACGTGGCTCGTTTGGGTCAGTCTACGAAGGAATTTCTGGGTAAGTTTTCTGTGTTGAATTTTTCCTTTCTCCTTTTTATTAGCTTAATACCATTGTCAAGTCTTCTTGCCTTGCGTCCAGGGTTAGAAATGTTTTGGCATATGTGATTTTTGTTGTAGTTCTCTGCTGCCACATCTTTTCTTAATATAAGAATGGCTTAAAGCTTATGATTTAAAGGTTCAAAGCATTTTTTTATCCGGGTCTGAAGGACAATCACAGCAGAATGGGATAAGTGTTGGTTGAGGGAGGGTGCTAATGCTTTTGTTGTTTAGGAGTTTCAAGTTGAGAAGGTTTTTTTAAGAAAATTGCAGCTTTTGGTTTTGGAGATGAAATTCAAGTATAGCAGGCTATGTCGTTTAGGTTTCAATGTAACAAGTGTTGTGGAGAGTATGGGAGCGTATTATCCTTTCAACCCTCCAATTATTTTAACTTTCTGTCTAAACTGCTTTTGGCAAAATTTTGCTAGTCAACAATCTGCTGGGGAAAAGCCTGACAACTAAAGCCATTTGTTATATTTATTGAGGTCTTGATCACATGCATTGATTAAATGGTTGGTTCTTAGGTTCTCAATCTTTTACTTTCCTCCCTCTTTTGTATGCCTTGGATGATTCATTAACAGTTGCTTCAATGTTGAGAAATTGGGGATCCTCTTGTAAGTGCAGATTGTGCACCAACCGGAAGTCCCTGGCCTCTGCCTTTTGTGTCATAACATCATTTTGAAGTGCATTTCATTGCTTTTATTCCTTTTTTTTCTTAATTTACCAGGAATCTTTAAACCTATGATAACCCTTCACCTTGCGGATGCCCCCGCTTCTATGCATCATGTGAATAGTGGCTTTGTTGACCTCACTATCATTGATTAAACTAGTTTTCCAAAATGCTACTAAATTGTTGTCCTTTATAATCCTGATTTGGAAATCTTGTTGTTCTTCACTGAATAATGAAATTATTGGCCGCTGTGAAATTGATGTAGTAAAGTTGAATTGCTTGAGGGCCAGATAAGAAAAAGGTGAATGGTGGCGATTAATAATATAATTTGCAATTATAGTAAATTTGAACTTTTTTGGAAATATAATAAGTTTAGGTCGCTATATTTAGCAAAGGCATGCATCATGTAACTGCTTTATAATGTTGCCACATTCTCTGGACAATTTTTTATTTAACATGACATTTTTCTTGAGCTTCTTATGGCAGGGTTAAACTTTCAAAAGTCCTGTATCCAATCTTCATTATTTGAATTTATTTATGTACAATGCAAGAGCGAAGCTCTCAACAAAATTATGGAATTTGATGTTTTTACCTGTGATTTAGTCATCAATTTTGTTACATAAGTGCCAACTTCTGACCTGTTATTGATATCTTTTGATTGTCATGGTAGAGGTGGATTCTTTTTTGCTGTAAAAGAAGTTTCACTGCTTGATCAAGGGAGTCAGGGACAGCAAAGTGTCTATCAACTGGAGCAGGTGAGATGGGCCGGCTCTCTATTTCTATTGCTTCATAACTAACCTATCTTCTGCAATGCCTTATAAACCACTCGAGAGGAGACTAACTCTTTGCACTCTGTCATTGACATGTCTCCTGTAATATGTCTTTTCTCTCATTGTGCTTTCTCTCCCTCTTTTTCAGGAGATTGCTCTTTTGAGTCAGTTTGAACATGAGAATATTGTTCAATACTATGGCACAGAAACGGTACTTTCTTCTTATCTTGTCTTTTCTTTTCCTTATATGCTTCTTGATTTGAGATTTTTTCTTGTATGTTAAATTACTGTGATAGGTGCTTATGCATGTCAATCTATTGACTGAATGTTTATTGTATGAGTGGATTAGCAGTGCTTAAAGAGTCAGTATTAGAATGTGCCTGACCACACCCACTCCCTGGGAAAACAATAACAGTATGTGCTTGACATGTTATCTTGATTGGATGTCAGAATAGGCTGGGGATTAATGTTTGCAATGTAATCTAATGTTTATATGAAAATGGATCCTTAAAGCTCAACAACTCAATAAATTTTAAGAATATAAAAAAATCAACACAGCTTGTACTGATTCATTATTTTGATATTTTAGGCCTTCTTCACAGTGCCAAGATTCACTGTGGATTAGTTTTCCTTGATTCAAAGAAACATGCGGAATGCTTGATTTCATATTTGCTATATTTGACAACCCTTCTATTTGACACACAATATCAATTACCAGGATAGCATGTGCACAATCGATTTCCAATTTGAAATTGCTATTTTGTAAACAAGCCAACTGACATTATCTGACATCACCAATGGCAAGCATGAGACATGCTGTGGAATCCTATCAATAAATTTCATTATATACTGTATTTTTCCTAGAAAAACTGTCTAATGGTTATTTTTATGAACTCTGTTTATTGTTTGTTGCAGGATGAATCAAAGCTGTACATCTTTCTTGAGCTTGTTACTAAAGGTTCCCTTCAACGCCTCTACCAGAGGTACAACCTTCGAGACTCTCAAGTGTCTGCCTACACAAGGCAGATTTTGCATGGTTTGAAGTATCTTCATGATCGAAATGTGATTCACAGGTAATTCAAGAATTGTTTTATACACGATTTCTGCTTTTGTGGTAATCATGGTCTTTAAAGATATTGTATGAGCTCCTTTTCTAGACAAGTTCCTCATTGGACTTAAGTTTTTATGCAAGGCACCTGTCTTCCTATATTTGAGGACCATGAACTGTAACATATATTGAACCAAAGAAGGCAGTAGGGGAGAGTGGTGGAAAGTACAAAAGTAATATAAGGGAGAAAAGGATTTCTCTTCCAGTTATTATTGTTACCGCCCCTTTCAAAGAAAGTGCAGATTAGGAAAAACACATAAAAACAGAGAAAGTATTATGACAACGCATTTAATCTCTAAATAAAGTTTCAAGAACAATCATTGCTGATAGACTGTGGAACTCAAATGTGCATAAACATTTGAGATCGCGGTAGAACTTATGGCTATCCTACATGGTATCAAGCTTTGTTGGGATAGTGGGTTTGAGAAGATTCTGGTTTGCAGTGACTCTACTGAGGCCTTTAATCTTATAAATCATGGTTCCTCAAATGATCACCCATAAAGAGACACTATCAGTGACATTAGGGAGCTCACTATGAGAGATCGGACAATTAGGATTGACCATATATTTAGAGAAGCTAATAAATGTGTGAACTGGTTTGCTCATATGGTGCGTGAGATTGATAATGATTTGCCATTTTTTGGCAACCACCAGTTGGCTGTAGGCATTTATTAGTACTTGATAGGGGGAGGAGAGTCTCTCTCCGAACCATATTGTGTAACTTCCTAGGCACTGTCCTAGCTTTTCTTTCCAGAAAAATGTGCATAAACATGTGATGAGATACATGAGGGTTCAAATTTGGACATTGTAATGCACACTTGCATACCATGAGTTTTCTCTTTGGGTTAAGCTCATGTTTCTCTAACATCTTTTCTATATTTCTGTATTAGTAATGTACTATCATGAAGCAATATATGTAAAACTGAACTACTATTCTCTTCGTGAATTTAAGGGATATTAAATGTGCAAATATATTGGTGGATGCAAACGGATCTGTCAAGCTTGCAGATTTTGGATTAGCAAAGGTTTTACCCTTCCTCACTATTTCTCTTTCTACTCTATCTTTTGTTTCTATTATACTCATTTCAGTTTTAGTTTTCTGAACGCTCTTCAATTATTTCCCTTCTAATTTCTAAAATTTCTTTATGTTTTTTCCCCTCAGGCAACCAAATTAAATGATGTTAAATCATGCAAGGGAACAGCATTTTGGATGGCGCCTGAGGTATGCTATAAATCTCCTCCCTTCTGAAGGAATTTTTTGGAATAACGTATCAACTTCATTATAGGAGTGTACAGCGCTCTAACTTCTACATAATTTCTTTATCAGTAGTTAGTTAGGTGTTATGATACTAAATCCTATGCATGGTTATGAGTTATTCAAGTTTATGTTTTTGCTTAGGCATTTGACAAAATACTGGTCTATGTGCTTCATTTACTTGCCTGTGAGGTTGTTGGTGGTCCTACGATTCCCCTCTTTAGTCTAGTCACATAGGAATTCGGAACCATTCCATGGAAATCAACTATGGTGTAACACTGGATTGTGTCATAATATTTGTTACAATTTTTCATACAATTCTGTATTTTTAGAAAAGCTGTAACTTTGAAACTCTGGGATGTAGTGTCAGCATTAAGCTTTAAGTTACAAATATCTTCTTCAAAATTATGGAGTCTGCAAGGATTTGAGTAGTAACTTAAACGATCATTTTCTTGATTAGGCTCTATCTTATTGCATTTTTACCTTGTTTCCTTGGCCCGTGTTATTAGTCTTGAGAATAGATCAATGTAATGTATCATGGATATAATTAATGATAATGGCGCAGTGCAGCTACATATTTGTTCCAAAAATTTGCTGCCCTTGCCTCTATTTGAGAAAAAATCTGTTTGCCTTACCTTAAATTGCCGGAAATTTCTCTTTTGGGATATTTCATATTCTGATTTGTCAAGAACTTAGCTATTAATTATGAAGCTTGAATATGCAGGTTGTAAAAGGTAAGAATCAAGGTTATGGGCTTCCAGCTGATATATGGAGTCTTGGTTGCACTGTATTGGAGATGTTAACAGGCCGAATTCCATACTCTCATCTGGAATGTGTATGTGTCACATTAATTGTCACTTTCACTTTCATTATAATTTCCAGCTCATATTAAGGATTTACCAATAACCCTGCCTTTTGTCACTTGGTCATTTTTCCTGCTTTTATTCCTTGTCCTGAAGTCTCTCCAGTTTCAGTTTATATATTTGTTTGCCTTCATTAAATTTTACAATTGCAGTTTGTTAGTTTTTATGCAGTTCAGGCTAAGCATTCAGAATCAAGGTTCAATATGTAAATTAACTTATTGATTTTGATGTCCTATTTGTCCCAGCTTTTGCATTTGGTAGAAAAATGGCTTTCATTGTTCTAGCTATATCACTAAAACTCTGTAATTTGTATTCGTAATATTGCATTGCTATCATTTTTGACTTTTGATGAATCTCTTCTTCTGACAACAGATGCAGGCATTGTTTAGAATTGGAAAAGGTGAGCGCCCTCCTGTTCCTGATTCTCTTTCAAAAGATGCAAGTGATTTTATACTGCAGTGTCTCCAAGTCAATCCTGATGATCGTCCCGCTGCTGCTAAGCTCTTAAACCATCCATTTGTCCAAAGGCCGCTTTCCATGTCGTCTGGCTCTGGCTCTGCATCCCCTTATATTCCTGTCAGAAGGAGTTAACAAGTCATCTTCAACTGGGGAACACAATGAGGTAAAGATTGTTACTAGCGATCTCTTTTTGCTCCATGTTTCTCCAATTTTAAAGACATGCGTTTAACTGAAAAACTATTGTCATGGCTGTCCAATGTTTATGCTATTGGAATTTTCAGGCATCACCTTTTGGATGGACAAAACACATAAGATGCTTGAATATTCACTTGTGGTCTTCGCGATGCATAAATACTATTAAATAATGCCTAACTCCAGCTTAAATAAGATCTCATAAGTTTCAAGGAACTGGTAATGCATGCTAATATCTGTGATGAGGGGAGAGGGAAAGTGAACGATACAAAAAACCTTTCTGATTTCTCGTTGACCTCTTGCATTGATGCATTGCTCATGATGACAGCAGTGCCATGTGTTAATAATTCTCTTTAACTGGCTTATTGATGTATATTGCTTGTGATGACAGCCGTGCCCTTCCATTGGATGTAAATTATCTGCAATGCTCAATCTTCAACTGCAGTTGGTCTGGGATCCACTGTTGCTGCAACTGTTCTACGTTTCTGACTTTCAGAGTTTGCTTGCTTGTAGTAACCTAATCAATTTTGTAGGGAATGATCTGGGGATTTTAGAAAACCAAGTACGGACTGGGCTTTAGCTTCCTATTTGAGAAATTATGGTCCTTGTGCGAGTGTATCTAGTGACTATATGGTTAGTCCGTTGCACCAAGCTAAAATTATCGGCACCAAGCTGTCACATATTGGCCCCTCCTTCCCGATTTAACTGTTGAAAGAATTCAGAGTTTAGCCCTGGTAGCAATTGCTGTAAGAATTGGAAACCCTGTCATTTTGTACATATTTATACCAATGCAAGCATATTGTCATTTTTGTGGATATCGACATCATCCTCCAAGCACTGTATTTTTGTTCTTTTTGGGTTAACTTTACAAGTTTTATTAAGATACAGAGCTGAGGTCAAGATTGAATAAAATCTCATTGATTTCTTACCAAACAATTAAAATAACAAAAAATGCGAAGAAATTTAAAAATATTAGAACAGCCCAAAAATAACTTTTTCGGCTTGAATCCTAAAATAAATTAAATTGAGAGATGTTAGACTCCAAAATGAGTTCAGGAAGTCAAGCTTAGGTTGGGCCATCGACAGGTTATGGAAAACATTTCTTTTAGATATGTAAGAAAGATTTAATTTCTTTTTTCAAGTTGAAAGTTATAATCATTTGAGAGGGGTTTGTGAGTTGATGGATAGGGTGTTGATGCCTAACCATCATCATTCCAGTTTGATCCAACTTTGGTTATCAGAAAGTTATAATCATTTAAAATTAAGTGGGTTCCCCCACGAAAAATAAAAAATCAAGCGGGTCTCTCTTTTGAAACTCGAATGATAAATTCATTCTGTATATTTCTGAAACAGCTCATAATTACTCCACTGTGTAACTCTCTTAATTTTCTTTTAACTTTCTACCGTGTAACTCCCTCGTTATTTCTTCCCCTGTAACTCCCTCTTAATTTTCTTTTAACTTTCTGTAACCCCTACCCCTGGAAACTAGTATAAAAGAGGCTTCATTCTGTGTTCAGGGACATTCAAAAATAAACCCAGTTTTCGTTCATTTGAGTTTGTGTTTTCCTTTCGTTTCTGAGCCATTTTTGGTATCAGAGACTGGTTAGAGAGTATTCAGGAGCATTGTAGAGTGAGAGAGCCGTTGAAGAGTCACTTAAAAGTGAGCCACTGCCGCCGTCGAAATCCAGTTTCGATCACTTTTTAGACAAACAGACCTCGCCATCAAGCTCGAAAGGCCAGAAAACTTGGGACTGGAAAGTTTCACTGCCTTCTGACACTACACGCGCTCTCACGCGCCACCGCCGGAACTCCACGCGCCATCGCCATCTGTCCACGCGCCGCACGCGCCTGCTAGAGGTTGAAGATGATGACGTCATCTGCCATGTCATCCTGACCTGTCTTGTCAGCGACAGATCAGCCACCCTGTGTCTACCACGTGTCAAGTCTGCCAAGTCATCCTGCCCAGCCAGCCAAACTTCTCATATTTACAATTTGACCCCTAAACTTCTTAACATTTATATTTTTGCTCCCATACTTTCAATATTTACATTTTGGCCCCAAATCTTTTTGAAAGTACATTTTACCCCTTTACTTCCAAAAAATTGCAATTATACCCCTAAATGTTTTGAAATTGCAATTTTGGCCCATATTTTTTCAAAATTACAATTTTACCTCAAGTTTTCTTAAAATTCCTTTTCCACCCTAAACCCCAGCAAATTTCCTTTTCACCCCTATACTTTTAACTGTTTTTGCCTAAGTCCTAATCTTCTAGAAAAGGCGAAAAAAAAAAGCCTCCAAGAAGCAGGAATGTACAGGACGTTGCAATGGATGAGATAAGACGTCGAATACAAGAATTGGAAGCTACCATAGAATTACAGTGAGCTTTGCTAGAAACTCGTAGAGAAAATCCAGAAGGTGATTCGGGTAGCAGTAGTTCGTCATCCACTGGCAACCACCGCTGACCTCAATAACAACCATTCCGCTCTAGTGACATCAAAGTAGCCATTCCTAAATTTGAGGGAAGACTCCAGCCAGATGAGTTTGTAGATTGGTTTCAAACAGTTGAGCAAGTATTTGAATATAAGGAGATTCCAGACGGACAGAAGGTCAAGATAGTCGCTCTTAAACTCAAGAAGCATGCTTCCATATGGTGGGAAAATCTCAAATGAAAGCGGATACGAGAGGGAAAGCGCAAGATTGAGACTTGGGAGAAAATGAGACGACAGCTCACCAGGAAGTTCCAACCGGAGCATTACCACCAGGATAATTTTATCCAATTACAGAATCTTCGATAGAGGTCCTTGTCTGTAGAAGAATTCACCAAAGCGTTTGAAAAACTTATGAAGAAGTGTGACATACAGGAGAAGGAGGAGCAAACGATAGCTCGTTATCTTGCAGGGTTAAACGCTGACATCAGTCGTCCAGTTCAGCTTCAACAATATTGGACTTTGGATGATGTGATTTGCCTAGCCATCCGTGTGGAGAAGCAGACGCCCAAGAGGTCTACTTTTCAACCTTCTTCCTCTAGGGGTTATTTTGATAGCCGTAAGGCAGAATTTCAGCAGCCTAATTTCTCAGGCAAGCCGCAACCTAGCACTACGCGCAAGTCTCCACCAAATACTGTTAAGGAATCTGGCTCTAAAGCACCCCGATGCTTTAAATGCCAAGGATTTGGCCACATCGTCTCAGACTGTCCTACTCGAAGGGTTATCACCATTAGGGAAGGGCAAGTTTATGAAGCACCTGAGGAAGATAAAGAGGAGCCTACATTTTATGAAGCTGAACCAGTATATGACGAGGAGATTACGCCTGCAGATCAGGGAGATGCTTTGGTTATCAAATGAAGTCTGCATGCAGCTGTAGTTAAGGAAGAATCCTGGTTACGACGTACCATTTTTCACACCCGTTATACTGCCCAGGGCAAAGTTTGTAATGTCATTATTGACAGTGGGAGTTGTGAAAATGTAGTGTCTGACTACATGGTGCAGAAATTGAAGCTACCAACGCATAACCATCCGCATCCTTACAAGCTTCACTGGCTTAATACTAGAAACGAGGTAAAAGTTTCTAAGCAATGCCTTGTTACTTTCTCTATTGGGAACAAATATTGTGACGATATTTTGTGTGACATTGTTCCCATGGATGCATGCCACCTTCTTTTGGGGAGACCATGGCAATATGATCGATATGCTCTGCATGATGGACGCACAAACACCTACTTTTTCACTAAAGATGGTGTCAAGATCAAGTTAGCACCTCTACTGCCTAGTGAGTTTAGCAAAGCCTCAACAGAACCTAAGCCATTGGTGAATTTGATGACGAAAGAAGAGTTCAAGATGATGAAATCTGAAACCCAGACAATGAGTTTCATACTGGTACTCGAGGCAAACAGTGAGTCCACCATCTCACCAGCAGTTATGCCCTTATGATCCGAGTTTCTCAATGTGATAGCTGATGAGATACCGCCCGGGTTGCCACCCATGCGAGACATACAGCATGCCATTGATTTTGTTCCAGGAGCAGTCATTCCTAACAAGTCTGCTTATAGGATGAGTCCTCAGGAACATGCCGAAGTCCAGCGACAAGTTGAAGAGCTGCTGAAGAAAGGGCTGGTTCAGGAAAGTGTTAGCCCCTGTGCTGTACCTGTTCTGCTAGTACCCAAGAGAGAATGTGCATCGATTACCGAGCTGTTAACAAAATTACTATTAAGTATCGGTTTCCGATACCCCGGCTTGACGATATGTTAGACCAGCTGCATGGTGCCACTATTTTTTCCAAGATTAACCTTCGTAGTGGGTATCATCAAATTCGGATTCGTCCAGGAGATGAATGGAAGACCACCTTCAAGACAAGAGATGGCTTGTATGAGTGGAATGTGATGTCTTTTGGACTAACCAATGCCCCTAGCACATTCATGCGCCTGATGAATCAGGTATTACGACCTTTCACTAGCAAATTTGTTGTTGTTTACTTTGACGATATTCTTATTTATAGCAAGAGTCAAGAAGAACATTTTGATCACTTACGGCAAGTTTTGCAAGCACTGCGAGACCAAAAGCTTTTTTCCAATCTAAAGAAGTGTACCTTTCTTGTCAATGAAGTTATTTTCTTGGGGTACATCATCACCACAGAAGGTGTTCGAGTTGATCCAAGTAAAGTTGAAGCCATTAATAACTGGCCAGTTCCAAGATCTCTTCAGGAAGCTCGAAGCTTCCACGGATTAGCTTCTTTCTACATGAGGTTCATCCGCAATTTTAGCTCTATTGCTGCACCCATCACAAATTACACTAAGAGAGACAAATTTCAGTGAACAGAGCAAGCTCAAAGGAGTTTTAAGGAGCTAAAGAAGCGATTGACTGAAGCTCCAGTCCTAGCTCTTCCAAATTTTGACCAGGTGTTTGAGGTGAGCTGTGATGCCTCTAACACTGGGATTGGGGCTGTCTTAAGCCAGGAAGGCCATCCCATTGCTTTTTTTAGTGAGAAATTCAATGATGCCAAACTCAGGTATTCTACTTATGATAAAGAATTCTATGCCATTGTCTGAGCTCTGCAACATTGGAGTCACTATCTCTTGAGCAAAGAGTTCATACTTTTTTTAGATCATAAAGCTCTAAAGTATTTGAATTCTCAACAAAAGATTAGCCGAAAACATGCCCTTTGGAGTGAAATCTTACAGTCTTATCCCTTCCTCATTAAGCATAAGGCTAGGATTTTAAATTCTGTAGCTGATGCTCTTAGCCGTCGACATGTGTTACTAACAACAATGCAGGCCAAAGTTATTGGTTTTGATCTTGTCAAGGAGCTGTACCAGGATGACCCTGATTTCCGTGGAGTGTGCGAAGCTACAGCTGATCAATAACTACACCAGTATTACCGGCATGATGGATTTCTATTCGGAGGTAAAACCCTATGCATTCCTCAAGGTTCTTTAAGGGAGGCGATAATTTGGGAAGCTCACGATGGAGGGTTAGTTGGTCATTTTGGCAGAGACAAGACAGTTGATCTGGTCAAAGAGAATTTCTATTGGCCAAAACTTGAACGAGATGTTAACCGGCATATACAGCGATGCCGAATATGTCATTTGGCTAAGACGAAAGGGCAAAATACAGGATTATACATGCCATTGCCGGTTCCAGAAGCACCGTGGGAAGATGTGAGCATGGATTTTGTTCTTGGTTTACCCCGAACACAGAGCCAAAAAGATTCCATCATGGTTGTTGTTGATCGATTTTCGAAGATGGCCCATTTTATTCCGTGTCAAAAGACCAATGATGCGGTGCAAGTTGCAGATTTGTATTTCAAAGAGATTGTTCGTCTCCATGGAATTCCAAAAACTATTACTTCCGATCGTGATGTTAAGTTTCTGAGCCACTTTTGGAGGACGTTATGGAAGAAGATGGGAACTAAGCTCCAATTTAGCAGCGCTGGCCATCCACATACGGACGGTCAAACTAAAGCTATTAACAAAGTTCTGGGAAATCTTCTTCGAAGTTTCGTGGGGAAGAATTTGAAGCAATGAGACCTCATTCTTGCTCAAGTTGAATTTGCCTATAATAATTCTGTTAATCAAGCAACTGGAAAGTGTCCATTTAAAGTTGTTTATGGCACTTGTCCCCTTAGTCCATTAGACTTGACCCCGTCACTTGATAAGCAGCAGTATAGTTCTGATGCAGATCAAAGGGCTAAGGAAATCAAGAAGTTGCATGAACAGGTTCATGGAAGAATCCAGAAGCAGAATTTCAAACTCAAGACACAGCGAGACAAGCATCGGAAACAACAGATCTTTAATGTGGGAGACTTGGTTTGGATATATCTTAGAAAAGAGCGTTTTCCTAAACAACCCAATGCCAAGCTGTCACCCAGAGCTGATGGTCCTTTCAAGATTGTACAAAAGATCAACAACAATGCTTATAAAGTTGAATTGCTTGGTGCTTATGGAGTTTTTGCCACTTTTAATATTGCTGACTTGTCACTCTATTTGGATGATGATGCTGACTTGGACTCGAGGGTGAGTTCCGTCCAACCCGGGGAGAATGAAACAACTCATAATTACTCCACCGTGTAACTCCCTCTGAATTTTCTTTTAACTTTTTGTAACCCCTACCCCTGAAAACTAGTATAAAAGGGGCTTCATTCTGTGTTTAGAGACATTCATAAATAAACCCAGTTTTCCTTCATTTGAGTTTGTGTTTCCTTTTTGTTTCTGAGCCAATTTCTCTACTAGACACCATGCGAAGATTTGGTCAATTAAATTTGATGTAGTTCTCTACTTTTTTTTATGAAAAGTTAGTTATAAACTCCAAACTTCCAAAAAATATCTCAACTTCTCACTTTTAATTTTATTAATTGCCAAGTTTCACTTATTTCCCTTTTCCAAGGTATGAAATAAGTAATAAATCAATAAAAATAAAAAAATAAACCACTACTAAAAATTAACACACCATCTTATAGTTTAGATCAATTAAAAGTTTTAAAAAACTCATTGTAATATGGATTGAACCTACGTTATAGTCAGATAAGGCAGATGCCCCCCTTTGTTTTTGTAAGCTGCATGTAAATGCAATCTGAGATTTTCTTCTGCCCCCATTGCTTTATTAGCCTTGAATCCACTGGAATGAAAGAGGAAAAGGGAAGAAAGTGAAGAAGGACTACACGAGAAAGAGGAAGCTGTGATTGGAAGAGGAAGAGACCAAAAAAGAAAAATTAAACGCGCTTAAGATGAAAAAGAGGAAGAGAACTCGATAAATCAGAGCAATGGAAAAAATGCAAAATACTTGACAGAAATGAGTGCGGGAGAGAGAGGAATTGTGAGGAGAGAGAATTGCATTGGAATTTGCAATAGCTGGGAAGAGGGTTGAGAGATTGAAATTTGTGACAACATATTTTTTATTTTTTTGGTAAATTATTCTATTTGTTACATATTATGAATTGTTACTTTTTTTGGGAGACCATTTATTAATTTTTATATTCTTTTAAAATGATTTATTTATTTAATTTTTATATTTAATTAGTGAAATCATTTATTTGTTACATTTTTATTTGTTATTTTTTGCGTAATGTATTTGTTATAATTTTTAGCTGAATCACCATATTAATTTTCTTTTTCCTTTTTGTGAAATAATTTATTTTTATAATTATTTAAAATTAACTATAAATTTTTTATTTTTAGTTATTTTTAATTAATTAAATGCACTCTTGATCTAATAAATTAAAACATGATTTAGTGACATATGAATTACAAATTTACTGAATTTTAAATAGAAAATAGAAAATTTTTTTAAGATAAAATTGTTCTTGACTATGAGCTCATTTTTCACCAGTTTCAATAAAAAAAATTACATAAAGAACAATGATAAGAAATGTAATTTATTCGATCATATATATAATTTTTATTTAATTTAACAATTACAATTTAATATCATATGATAATAATTATTTATTATTTTCTTTAAAAAAATATATCACCTCCACTAATTTGGGGTTCTAGATCCGCCTGAATTGGATATATATAGGTTAATCATAACACAGTAATGAATAAATACAAGCAATCCAGTCAAGTTGGAAATTGTCAGCTCCAAGGACGTGAGGGTGCGGTAGAAAGAGTCAGTCTTGACCCATTGCATTAATTTTTTGGTTACACATTGCATGTTAAAAAATGAGTTATTTTTTACCCAAAATATAAGAAATAAATATGATTTATTTCTTTATTTAGTTTTTTTTTTCAAATATATTCTTACTAAATATGGGTTAATTTTTTTATGAGAAAGAAATGTAATAGCATATATATATTAATTAGAGATATTTTGAAAAAAAATTTAACTTAAAACATATTTAAGAGGATTAACTGTTTTTAATCACCATTGTTATCTATATGAATTAGTTACTCATCCCTTAGATTTAAAACTGGATGAGATACTATTAAGGCGGATATTGGATAAATGTAGAAAATCACAGCATGCTATGTTATATTCATTGCTTTGCACAGCCAATCATATTGTAATTGATTATTCTATGTTTTAAGCCAGGGACGTCAAGCGGCAGAAGCAGATTAAAAAATAAAAAAGGGAGCCGCGGGGAATTGAAAGTATGTTTGGCTATGGTTTTAGTAGGAAATGTTTCACTGTTATGCAGCATATTTTCGGAGAATCTATCATTATCAATTGTTTATTTCATGCATGCCTCTCGGCAATTTAGGTGCTTCGTAGGAGTACCAATTATATGTATTACCGAACACCCTAAATTTGAATTCCAAGCTACTGAACACCATAATTTGGACGAAGAACACAGAGGCTTAAGGGAGAATTGTGTTTTGGTACCAAAAAAATCTAGATATTTGGAACATACGACCAAAATTTACCTTCTTTCCAAGAAAGAATTTTTTCATTTGAAAATAGAAAATTTTCAAGTTATGATAAAAAATTTTTAATAATAAGTAAAACAGAAAGATTTTCTCTTCTCACTTGAAAATTTTTTATTCTCACTTATAAAACTTCTATCTTGACATGAAAATAAGGTTGTTTTTGGTTTTATTTTTCAAATATTTTGATTTTTCAGTCTATTTTCCTAATTTTTCGGAGGTTTTATGATTGTGGCCATCATAGATTCAATAATATGAACACAATTTAATTACCATAAATTCTCAAAAGATGTCTTCAACCCTTGTTTTTTTCTTAATTTTGACAATAAAAAGAAGGTTTATTCATATTAACGTGCTCCATCAGTTTCCAAATATAATAAAAGAGATTTTTTTTTTGTTTCTAAATAGAAAATGTAGAAAGGGGTTGTTGGATACATTTAACTTTACATTAAATAAGTGAATATAATTAATTTTTATTAATTAGAATATGAAAGTATTAAACATTAAATAAGAGTATTTAGAAAATTAATTTAAATTTCTGACAAATTTAATGCTCTCAACTACTCCCTCTATTTTTTATTTTAAATGATTTACATATACTAAGAAAGGTAGTTAAAAATAATTAAAATTTTTTAATTTTAAAAAATTTATCACAATTTTCTAATATTATCCTCATTAAATTATACCATATCTTAAGTAAATCTTTCTTATTCTCTTTTCACCATAATTACTTAATAAGAGGTAAATAAAAATGAATATTTAATATTTATAAAATGACTTATATTTTGTATATTTCTTAATCTGTCTAATATTTACTATTTGTATCTTATATTTAAAAATGAAGTAGTTGCTAAAAGACCAGTAATTAATTAGTTGCACATTGAATAAACGTTATTGCAAACATGTCACCCAACTATAATCAATGCGTGAAGTTCACTCCAAAACAATTAGTCTAATTGCCTCAACGTCAATGGGCCACCCAATAAAATCGAGCCACCGCCAGTCTGTACAGATATAAATTTATTTAGTAATTAATTGACGTAATAGAATTATAAGAAGAATTTTTTCTTTTGGTCAAGTGAAGGTATTACTGCCGATAGCAACAGGATTCGCATGCTGTGCGATCATTGAACAACGTGTGAATTGAGGCCAATTGGGCCAAAATTTAAATCACTGTCCTACAGCGACTGAGCCACTACTTTCTTGCCCTACACCCAATCCATTGGCTCTTTTCTTGAGGCATACCCTTCTCTCTTAATGTAAGGAACAACCTGAATGCAACCAAATAAAATAAAATAACAACTGGAAGATCAATGTTGCGAAAACGATACGGGATAGGCATCTAATCTTGAAAGAATTCCAGAAAGGCGTCAACTTGCTACCCACATAGCTGGAAGCAACTGCAAGGAAAATGACTGAGTTTTATATATAATTATCTTGCTAATGATAAAAGGAAAAAGCAGGTCGAGTAATAAATGAATTTGTAATCTGATCCATTTTCGTGTTGTGGCTCGTCAAAAAGGCAGTGCAAGTAATGCAAAATCACTTCAAATGACAAATTTCGATCTTATCAGTTACATCTTTTATGATTCTGTAGCGATGATGGATGGCATATTAATTCCAGATTCAACAGTGACCTTAACTATATAAAATTCGGGCTGTCCTCCGCTAACTTCTTCTGTCACAGTCTCTGTAACTTTATTTATTCCCAAGAGAAGAAGATAAGAACGAAGCAATTCTCCAAGCATTTGATTCTATACTTGATTTCCCTAGGGCTATTTATAGTCACAGGAGAGGGGGGCAAAAGAGCAATAACAAGATAAGCCAAGTAGCTAGAAAGTAGGGTTTTTGAAGTTCAAAGGTTTCGGAATTAATTTATAATAAAATGGGCGATGTAAGTGGTGAAATAGAGACGCTGAATCATGTGGTGAGACTAGCGGAGGCGTTCAGAGCATTCGACGGAGACAACGATGGGAGGATCACGAGGGCGGAGCTAGGAGGAATGATGGGGTCAATAGGGTACAACGCAAGCGAGGAAGAGGTGAGGAGGATGATGGAGGAAGGGGACAAGAACAAGGACGGGCTGCTCAGCGTGCAGGAGTTCTTGCAGCTGTACACGAAGGATTTGGAGTGTGGCGAACTTGGGAATCTGCTCAGATCAGCATTTGAAGTGCTGGATGAAGAAGGGAGTGAGTTTGTGACCGGGGAAGAGCTGCATGAGGTGATGGCCGATGCACTGTCTCTCGAGAATTGCGAACATATTGTTGCCTCGCTTGACGTGGATGGAGATGGAGCTGTGAGCATGGACGACTTCAGACTCATCCTCAGTGCCCTCCTCTAATACTAATACCCTTCATTTATATATTTAAGCTGCTTTATACTCAACAAACAGACTTAATTCCTATATTATCATGTTCTGTGTCTTCGTTAATCTCAGGTGTAAACTTTAAGACTCACACCCCATATAAATATCGGTGTAAACTTAGAGACTACTTTGGTAATACTGAGTTTTGGAATAAAGCATATTGTGCGTCAGTTCGTTCTTACTATCAGCTCAAGCAAGACCCTTAGGTTTGTGTTCCACCTCGAGTTTCTATTTACTCAAGTGATACTTGCAGTTCATAATTTTTGAATTCCCGTACATAGCTAGCTTTAGTGACGAAATCTTTCTGGCTAAATTTCACAGCAAAAATTTAATGAACTTAATTGACATTAAATAGAATGAAATTAAGAATCTCTCATATTGATTTTTCTTAACTTAATTAATCCATAGTTCCTACGAGTTGGGATCTTCTGAACTTTGTTTTTGATGAAGTTCAAGTTAATGGAATAGAGGTTCACTGATAGAAGGTGACTAGGTGAGTTTAATTAATTGAAAAAATAAAAAAAAATACATAACAAAAAATTTTATGGAACTTCTTTTTTTTTTTTGGCCAACAAATTTTATGGAGCTTTAAGAATGAAAAATTAGGAGGATCCGCGCGTATCCATTCCTGCCTTAAATTGATACAACAAATTAGCAAATGAAATGCTGCTGTTTTATTTTCGGTATAATAATTCATTCATGCAATCGGGCTTGATAAGCATAAAGGCACGTATACAATTTTTTCTGTCTATTTCAAAAAAACATATTTCTCATCTGAAATAAAAAGAATGTTATATATATCTTACAAGATGAAACCAAAATGATGAATTAATCTGACATGTCAAATTTTGTTAGTGAAATTACAGAAATAATAATGGTAAGGGGTTTTTGGTCAAAAAGTAAAAACTGAAGGAGTTGTTTTGAAATCTAAAAATATTAGGGATGTTATTTACAGTTGACTTGACTCAATTTAAGGGTGTTGTGATCATACACGCAGCATATAAATGTCAATACAATAATTCTGGAATAATGATCATAATATTGCATAAAAAAGTCACTTCAAAATGAATACAAGTAATGCTTTTTAATACAGAGGGAAATAATGGAATAAGCAAAGGAATAATAAGAATATAATAAGAGGGGAGAAAATCGTAAGAGGGGGTCCACAATAATCATCCGCACCCATTGACTTGTTTTTTGACCTTTTTTTTATAACTAACTAATCATGGCCCACACCTTATGTATTCCTTTTAACTGCTTCTACCACGTTAATTCTCTTCGACTGCCTCATCTCATTTTTCATACCCCTTAGAAGTGAATACAAGTAGAGCTTTTTGATGCAGAGGGAGATAGCAAAGTAAGTGAAGTAATAACAAGAAGAGAATAAGAGGGAAATACGAGGGTGGAGAAGATAAAATTCAATAACAGAAATAACTGATTTATGGAGGGGAGTAAATCGTAAGAAAAAAGTTCCATAATAATCATCCACACCCATTAATTTGTTTTTGACCCTTCGCAACTTTTGGATTTTCCCTCCCACCCTCGTATTCCTCTTAACTACAATTCTGCCACGTCAATTTCATTCATCTGCCTCATCTCATTTCTCATAAGTTAGCATAATCATCACCGAGCGGTTATGGATGTTTTCGCATGAGAAAAAATTACGAAAACTAAATCTTAAAATTAAGTAACTTAAAGATAATAATTTATTTTACTAAAAAAGATAATAATTTGCTTTATATTATAATAAACTTAAATATTTCCTTAAATTTAATAAATGTTAGTGATAAATTAATTTTTTAAATCTCAAATAAATAACATTAAACTAAAAGTTTTGAAAAATATTTTAAATAAGAAGTTAATAATATTCATCAAAATAATTCATCACTCCTCCAGGTCAACAAAAAAAATTAGATTAAAGTAAACAAAGGCTTGCAGCTCCTAAAGATAAACAACGAGCACATCAACTGGGGAACACAGACAGAACAAGCATATGAATTTTGTTGTTTGATGCAACACAGTGAACAGAAATGCAAGTGCAAGTTTCAAAATATGCAAAAAAGCCCAAAACATACAAAAACATTCCTTCCCCCAAACCCATCATCAGCCCAAAGTAGACAAGCCCAAATAACCTGAAATCCAAACCTAGTTGAAGTGGAGTTCTAACCCATCATTGAAACGCCACTTCGGCCCTTACAGGAAATCTTACCCAGAACCAGGAAAAATAACAAATACCTGCAAGGATAAGCTTCTGGCCTTTCTGGACGACCCTTTTCTTCTCGTCTTCTCCAGCAGGTGGACAACAGTGGGAAAATGGCACAGACGCTCGCAATGCCTGTGGCTCCTTCTCTCTCTGTTATTTGCGATACCCATGTCTCGAATTCGCTTTCTAGAAGCGTCTCTTTCCGATTCTCGAACCCTCCCAAGGTAACAATTTTAGCGCCTATGTATCTATCTGTTCCTAATCTCTTTGCATCACCTTTCTTATTGTCCCGTTTTAACGCGTAAATCGCATTATTGTATGAGTATCCTGGTGCCATTCCATTCATATTGAGCGTGCCTGCTTAGGAATTTGGCTCTTTTTTTTTTCTTTTTTTATCGCTAGAAGTCTTCAAATTTTGGTATTCCATACTGGTTTTCTGCGATTATTATACTCCATCACCATGAAAGCTGTGCAATAGAGCATGATAGGAAGTAGGTAATCCAAGGATTAGAATCTCAAACTTGCTTAAAGGATCAATGAGGTATCGACGCTTACCTCGAATTTGGACATTTTCTGCGTCAATATTTTGTTTTGAATTCTATAATTTCTAATGCTTATATATAATTATAAAGGTTAAACGATACCTCTCGAGTTGAGACCATTAAGCTCTTGGCTATCACTTTTCGAATATTCCTAAATTAGAAAAAAAATAAAAAAACTTTAGTTTTTATTATTACTGACATCTTTTGGAACTAAATTGACACTGTGGAGTTTGAAAAACACTGTTATGGACTCGAGACACCACAATCATTATAAAATTTGAAGTGTTCATTTTTTCGGATCATGTCTAATGTATGGACGCAGGTTCAAGGTCTAAGCATCCAATGTGTTCGTGTTGGAGGTGTAGAGATTCCGAACAACAAGCGAATTGAGTTCTCACTTCAGTATATACATGGAGTTGGGCGGAGCAGAGCCCGGAAAATCCTGTGTGACATTAACATAGGCAACAAAATCACGAAGGACTTGACTGACGAGGAGCTCATCACTTTGAGAGATGAAGTCTCCAAGTACATGATTGAAGGGGACTTGGTACCTCCCTCCCTCTCATGCTTCCTCATATATTTGACTTTTTTGTATTGATGTGTCTGTAAATGTAACAATGGATTTCTCTGGGTGTTTCAGAGGAGGTTCAATGCACTTAATATAAGGAGACTGAAGGAGATCCAATGCTACAGAGGGGTCAGACATATTCAGGGGCTTCCCTGCAGAGGACAACGCACCAAGAACAATTGCCGGACCTTGAAGGGTAAGAGGGTAGCCATTGCTGGAAAGAAAAAGAAGTAATTTGCTTCCATTCATTTTGAGTGAAATTGGTGAATTGTTGTGTTTGTTTTTGTAAGAATCGAATTGTAGTGCTGAGCCACCAATTTAACTAAAATTTGCCGTCCATGTATTCCATGATTTTTTTTTGATGAATTTCCTGTGAATCTGTTAAAAATTTGCAGTGCCCAGAATTTAGTATGGAAATATTTTAGAATGAGTTCTGGCAAGAGTGTAGACACATTGAAAACTGATATATATATATATATATATATCCCACGAAAATATCCCTACGTTTTAACTGTGAGACTAATCTCACTCTATTGGGCTGTCCCGTTATTCTTGCCTACTAGTGTTTTTTTCTCGAGCTTGAACTCTTAATGTTGCAGAAGAGGTCTTTCAGCATTTGAGCTCGAACTCTCAACAACTTTTGAAATGAGGGAAAAAATGTAGAGATGGATTGGAGGCGAAGAATTAAAGCTCTTAGAAAAGCTTTCTGAAGAGCCAACAATAATGGGTCTCTCTTCCTTGTTTTCGAATTCACTCCATATTGCAGGACTGACAACCCATTGAATGCCCGGAAGTTGGAATTCGAATTCTAATTCTAACTATACTAACTTGTTATAAGTTAGGTTGAAAGGATTTTTGTTGGCGAATCATCTATTATTGACATGGATTATCAATCTTTATCCAAAGTGGAGATATATGGTGCGCTTACGTTGGTTACGACATCGTAGTAAAAAGAAAATGATATATTTTTAAGTTGGGGCTGTGGAAGCACAGAAAACCTCAGCACTCTTTCAGGAATTCCATCGCTGATCGTCTAATCCAAAACACAAATGCCTGCATTTCCTTCCTACTAAGTTCCAATTCCAAGAAGGAGAAGACTGTGGAGGAGAGGCTGAACTCAATTTCCTTGTGAGATATGACACTCACAATTTAGCAAGCTAGGTAGTTATGAATTTTCCAATTCCATCTATCCAGCATTTTGGCTCATTATTAAAAAAAAATTACGTTTTAGAAAAACTGAAAAAAGGAACTTGTCTAAATTGTAAAATAACAATCCCTATCAAGCAAGTCATTTTTTCTTAATTTCTGAAAACTACGAATTTATTTGCTCCACAGATGCCAAGTAGAAGACCACTCCATTTAAAAAATGTAGTGGCAAGTTACTCATCCCGACATATGAGGATTTCGAGGTCACTAGTGAGTTAGCTTCGACGAGAAGAAATTAAACAAAATGATTCCTCGTATGTAGTATCTTTGTTTTCCGTTGAGTATAAAAAAACCAAAACAAAATGATCCGCTTTTTAAAATATGAGTTCAAAGATCTAAATTTCAATTTTAGAAATTTAAAAAAGTATTTGTTGGTGACTTAAAAAGTATTTTGCGGACAAACGTTTTTCCTTTTGGGAGACGACAAACGTTTTAGTTTTTTTTTGTATTTTGATACAAGGCGAGGGAAACTAGTCCCTTAAGTGCTCAAACAGAAACAATAGGGGATTTACATCCCATAACCTAGGATTCAAACAAGATCACCAGATAGCCTGGGACATTATCTAAGAACTCAAAACCATTTCACTTCTGAAGACTAGCTTTAGCAAGAGAATTAGTAAGTCTATTCATTTCCCTAGGGACATATAGAAATTTTAATTGCCAATTTCTGCACTTGTAGCTCTTAGTCTTCCTGAGCATGGAGCTTTCTCCAACAAATTCCACTGACCCAATAATATAGTCCACAATCAGATTCAACCATTACTGAACGAAACCCAAGATTCCATGCAGTTTCAATCCCTTTGAAAAAAGCCCATGCTTCTGCTTCTTCCGGAGAGCAAACATCCGGACAGAGATTAAATCCAGCAAGCCACAAGCCTGAAGCGTCCCTCATAACGCCCAGACAAACGTGTTAGTTGCTTTGGACAAATATGAAAAAAGTCTGACCTAACGAGATCCAGATTCGGGATTCCAGAGGAAATAGAGAGACTATAATCTGCTACATAAAGATCCAAACCCAACTCAGTCGACACTCTGAGGACGCATATTGGTTTTTGTCAATAATCAAATTGGGCCAATAATCTAACAATGAGCCCAACGAAACGTATGTTACTTTGATTGGGCTCATCCAATCCCGTTGATTTTTGTTTCGGACAACCAATTCTCGTTAGTCATTACTACAACCTACCGGCTACCAGCAGTGGTAGGGCAATAAATTACATGTCAAAGATTTGGTTTCGCTTTCATCAATTTTCTCCTAATTTTTTTAAAAAAGATAGATATAATATATAAATTTATTCTAGATCTATCTCTATAAAATTAACGAAAATATATAGAAAACCAAGTGAGAAGTGACAGAGTGTCCCACAACTCACTCTCACCACCCTGGTTTGTTGAAACAAATGTGGAGGACCACAAAACAAGTTGGCTTAAGGAGGAGGCAATTCTTGAAAATCTAGCGATGATATGAGATACGATGCTGCCTACCCAAATCGCTTTTGATTCTAAATTCTAACACATACCCTCCCTTTCTTTTCAACCCATTTTATTCCAACCACGTGTCCCTGTCAAGCCTGGTCTCCTTTTGGACTCTAATTTGTATAGAACCAACATTATCTGTTCCATAACCAAACATCCCACGAGGCCTGGATTTCTCAACAATTATTGCCAGAAAATCAACGCAAGCTCAATTAATAGTGTGATAACAATTTATCAGGAAAAAGAAAAAATTGTAAAGTGGGACTCCTGAGTTCACTAACGTGGGGCTTCTTTGTACTCATCCTCACGAACCACGTTCGTGACATTCCTTGTCTAGTGTACCCCTCCATTATATCCATTTTGTTTTCCTATTCAAGTGGTCTCCAATTTGATTCCCTCGTAATAACTTTCTGGTTCGATAAGGACTGAAAAAAAAAAAAAGCATCATATATATCATAACTAATGTAATGCAAACACATCTCAACTTCAGGTGTAAACGCATGCATGATCTGTCAAAGTTAATCGCAGGAATTAAAGAAAAAAGGAACAGTCATTTCCCGGGAAGCTTGGAAGTAGGGTTTGTGAAGTCAGGATCCATAAAAGCATATCTTGACTGAAGATCATAGATTTCTAGATGTGCACAAACCACTTTAATTTTTCTTTATGGTTTTGGTCGATCATGGAGCATTTTTGGAATTGAAATAATAAATATTGGGTGGGGTGGGGTTGGGTTGAGATAATATTGTGTACATTTATAGCATCCATAGAAATGGTAGTGGGTTAAGGAGAAGATGTGGGGAAAATCTCGAAAGAGGACCTCCACCTAAAACAAGAATGGCAAGGAAGGCCAGATTGTGGAATATACTGTCACGCTTGCCTTAGCTTTCATGAATTGTAAGCCAGAGAAATGCACATTGCCAATTGCTTTCACTCTTATTCCAATTTGCCTGCTACTGTTTGTCAACAGTAGCCACCACCACCACCATAGAAGGATTCCTTTGCTGGGAATTTAAGACAGAAATTGATTCCCCAGTCAATGTCAATTATATCCAACACGTACACCTACCCTAGTCACCCTGACATCATCAATTCAATTTCTTATTCTCCCTTCAGCCTTGTGAAAGGCATTGAAGTATTATTAAAACGATATAATTAATTAAGGAAGAGCGGTGATCATGATCATGCTTTTTCAGTGAATGCATCATCATAAGAGTGCTTTGGCCGCCCGCCAGTGTTGCCAAACATTCTTCAATGAAGTTGAAGCTGTAAAGGAATTTGGTCACTGGGAGGCATATTAAATAAGGAGTTGTAGAGGATGGCCTTTGAAGTAATCTGGGACAGCATGATTAAGATTTTTATTTGTTGAATCATTTGCTTATGAGTTGAGAGGGTTGTTCCATCAGTTTCCAATCAGTATCAAAATGGAACATATATATATATATATAGTTAAAAGAAATAATTATTAGGTAGGAAAGAATATGTTTGTGCTGGAAGCTCTTGTTGGGATTGTGATTCATCTTTTACAGACACCATTACATGAGCAGACTCTTTTCTTTTCATATTAAAACCACTTTTTCATCATTCAACGTCTCAGGAGTTTCTTCTCGTTGTATAAGACTTGGATCTATGAATCTCCTCAAAGATCACATAGAACTAATCACAAGGTTTGATGGGACACAATCTTAATAACTAGTGGTAGACATATATAGTAGTAGTATATAGTATATGCTGAGTTATGCAGTGTACGTTGTTTAATAAAATATGATGGATTTCTAAAATCGTGATTCATGGCGGTGCTTTTGTGAAGACTAATGTTTCTCTGTTTGTTTCACATAATGGAGGAGTAATAAAGGACAATGCGATCCGTAGATTGCTGTTGCTGCTGTTCCATGTCAAAAATCTTGATAATGAATGAAGGGAGAGTGGCAGGGGCCAGGGTATCCATATTCAATATTATTCACCTCAATTAATGAAGGTATATATCCAAGTTCCAAAGCGCCAAAATGATGGTGTCTATTGTCTAATTACAATTCAAAGGCCCCACCCACTAGTCTAGTTTTCTCATTTTTGGCATTTGCAGCAAAGCAAGCATCCATCTCATTTGCGTTTTGGCAAAAAGCGGAACCATCATTTATGGTTTGAAGCAAAAATACTTGGTTCTCGGCTGGTAAAAGTTGTGGTTTAGGGTTTTTTATGTAGATTAATAAAGTTAGCAAATGATTAAAATTATTGTAAAATTTCATAGTAGTTTTTTTACCAAAATATCTTAATTTAAATGTTCTCTTATGCTCCATTTATAAAGATAAAATAGTAAAATAAGTATTTAATATTTTATTAAAATTTTAAAATAATAAATATTATTTACTTTTATCCTAAATATAGGACTTTTCATTTTTATTCTGAATATAAGATACTTTACAAAATAAAAAATATTATTTATTATACATCATCAAAATATGTTCTTATTTAATTAATGAGAAAGAAAGAGAAAGAATTTTAATAAAAAAAATTAAAAAAATTAATGTAATTTTATAGAAAATTAAAATAGTTAACTAATGTGATTAATTATTATCATATAACTTAATTAAAAATATTTTATATTAAAAATAAGAGGAAGCTAACTAAATTTTAAAAGTCCTAATGTTTTTACAAAGTAGACCATATTATAATATGGTACGTACTATTACATTACTCCATTGCAAAACCACTACTAATAAAAATACGTAGTATCACATCTTGTCGTTTTATGGGGGTTGCTTGTTGGAATGAATGAATGAGGCAAAGAGCAGCAGATGTGTTTGTGGAAGCCAGAAAAAGGATTCAACGGCCTTAGGCAGAGCCGCAGAGGCGGCGACTTTGTCTATTTGAACCGCGACACACCGTACAACCCTATTTATTATCCATTGTGGTTCCGACCAAACATCATCCACCACCACCAATATTCTTACCCATGAAACACCTATATTTAAAAAACAATAGGCGTACCCGTATTTAATATATAATATGATGTGATATTTATATTATATTTATGTATATATATTTTCTCATATATACTATTTCAAATTTTTATATTAAAATAAGATTATTTAAAATTATTATAAATATTTATAATTTATTTTAATATTTATATTATATTTTTTAGAATATTTAATATCTATTTTTATCTTAATAGGTAAATTTATTAATTATATATATAAATAATTATATAAATAATATTATATATGTATAAATATTTCTCGCACTCATATTTTAAAATTTTAAAAATTATCATATCTTTCATATCATATCATATCCGATACATATATCCATATATCGATGCTATATAGATTTTCACTACTTAAACTCCCCGTACATCCCTCCTCCTTCCAATTCTCTCTCACTGACCAATTACTACTTTTACGGAATTTTCTTTTCTTGTGCAGATCTTACCTGGACCATATCAAAATTTAAAAAGAGACCCTCCTTTTTCATACACTTGGTTCAATTTCACATATTTAATTAGCGAACCATGCTGATACTGTTGAGATGTGTGTATATATAGTGTATATAACTACACACACCCACACCCAGCTAAGCTGAATTGAATTGGCTGGCTAATGTCCTCAAAATCTTTGTTTAAGCTATGTTTAATACCTGACCACCTCATGTTTGTGAGGTACGAAGTGTTGTGGCCACGTCTTTGTATGATAATTATTAATATTAGATATGACCAGATTTTAGGTAGTTGTTGGAGGCAAGCCCCTCGACATTGAAAGTTGAAACTCAATATTATATATTGTTCTAAAACAGCACAAGAATGTGTGATGAATATAGTAATTTTAAACGAATGGGATTTGGTAATTAGTAGTAATTGTTACTAGGTCAAGTGGTACAATACAATCAGCATTGGATTCAATGGCACGTGCAGAAAGCGAGGCCGCTCGTGACCAGTACACTATGCAAAGGGTTTTCCACCTTCCCAATAATATCTGTACGTACGTAGATAGTATATTTGCGTACTTCAATTACCGTTTATTTTTATCCTCTTCGTTGAAATTGGATCCTGCAGAAGCACAACCCTTCTCTATCTTCGTCAACTATATCAATTTAACAAATCCTAGTTGTCAACTTTTCATTGATATATATATTTCATTTCAGTATACCAGAAACGGGAACCAAACAAACCAAATTTCACTTTTTTTTTTTTGCCAGAACCAAATTTCCCTTGTTTAGAATGTACGTGAGAGTAAGCGAATTCAAATGTTAGAAAATAAATTTATGTTGGAGAATGGATAGCTGAAATTGATTGATCTGGACGTGAAAGCCACGTTGATATCCACAAACACTAAAACTGGGAGAGGAACATGGATTCGAGTGACGTAATGGTCCCCACCACTCACGCCTTCTAAATACTACTATTATTTATTAATTAATTACATTTACAATCCAACTGCTAGTATTACTAAATTAGCAACTAGTAACTTAATAAATCGATTATTAAGTGAGATTAAAAATAATGCAAATAAACATAATAAATGTTAGAAGATTATAACAAGTTCAGAGGTTTATAAGGTGCTTGATAGGAAGGAAGTTAGCCAAAAAAATTAAATTTATTGAGAAGTAGATTAATTAATTTTGTTTAATTTAAAAAAAATGTAACTTTCTTGGAAATTGGATTTAACTCGAAAATTTTACTTCTCAAGCAGACCCTGACCCAGGTAAGTTCTGCTTTCTAAGAAAATTATCGTATTTCTTGAAAATGATCTTGACTTTTTAATCTATTTTATTGATAAGAGGGATATTTATGATATTTAATATTTAAACGTAATTTATTTATTTAAAAAATAATTTAAAATTTTCAGGAAACTAAAAGTAAAACAAGTAGATAATTTATAAATTTTCCACGTACTTCACTTTCAGGAAATATACCAAACCAACCTTAACTATCTTGCAGTTATAATATGGAAGAGTAAATTTTTTTTAAAAGAAAAAACACGTCTCCGAAGGAGGACAGGCAGGAACTCATACAAAGCTCTGGCAATGACTTTGACCTCTGCAGTTCAAACCAGCTTACACGAAGTCCAAGGTCTTACACTGGTCCCCGCCATCTTCCAATTACATAACTTCCCCTTCAATTCAATCTAGTCTTGAATAATATTATTATTATTTGCCAGCAGCACCAAATGCCCTGCCATGTGAGGACAATTATATGTTCCCAGGTGATTACTGATTAGTGCTTCTTTTGTTGGTTAAGAACACCAGGTCGGTAAAGCTCATTATTATATGGAAAAACAAAAAAAAATGAAAGCAGGACAGCGTAAACAGTAAAAAGAGGGAGGGTGAGAGGGAAAGTATGAATATGAGAAGAAAATGAAGATGGGGGCAACCACATCTTTCTCTGCTTTTTATGCTTTCCACACTCTTTGCAGCCCCAACGCCATGGCTTTCACTGCAAAAAGCTATGCAACGATCCCATTTTCTTGCGTTTCTTCCCTACACAACGCACCCACTCTCATTTCACATCTAAAGTTGAAATCGAATCCCAGGCCACTTGACTTGGCCCTTCGCTTCAAAACACATACCCAAAAAAGAAATTAACAATGACCATCCAAAAAGAAATATCTCTCGGCTATCGTCATTTTTATATATACGACCTGTACATTTTCTTTATTTCAATCTATCCGTGCATTTTGGATATTATATCCGGGAAACATTAAGCATTGTTCCCTCCTCTACCTCTCTCACATCATTCTACCCCATTTTGTAACCACAAAAAATTTCACAAATTCCCATCCCCCCTTAATTGAAACAAAAATAACAAAAACAAAAATCCCCTATCAAATTTCCCTCCATCTTCCATGTACAACTTTTACTCCCAACAGCGCAATCATGGCTGCATCGTCAAAAATTCAAGCCACAAGCAACCCCAATTCTAGTGAGCTTCCTGATCACAGTCGCAGAAACAATGGCATGTAAACCGAATGGTCATTGGCAGTCCCAACCTCTGTCCAGGGTCTCCAAAGCCGAAGCTGTATATTTCCAAGACGTTGCCATCAAACAAGTGAATTCAACCAGAATGACAACCATTCCTTCTAAGTCTTTTATTCACCGCTACACGTCCTCTGTAAAAACTCTCCCAACAAAATCACGGAATCTCTTTGAATACAGCTTTGGATCAACTGCAGAGATTGAAGTGGAGTCAACTTGCAAGGATTTGTATGCTCGCTCTAACTTCTTGCTGATATCATAGTCTTGCAAAATGTCAATAATCCCAAAATACAGGACAACATCATATGTCTCTCCACATCGATAAGGGATCAGATGGCTGATACCACCCATGGTGTATTGATCAAAATCACTCCTCCGAGCCATTCGCTCTGCTCTTGCCGGCATATTGGCTCCTAACCTAATTAACGATTTCCTGAAACACCAAGAATACTTTTTAGCGCATGTCATCAAATGTGCGAATATGCCTGTACAAAAACAAAATGCATATATACACTCAAATAAAACAATAAACTTTTATAGTTTGATAGTTTAATATAATTGTGACTGAAAAGTTGAACATCTTTACAAGCTTTCAACCCTACTACCCTTATAGAGAAACTGGAAGTTGTACGTGTAATATAAGCTAGTATACAGAACAAAACTGCAGAAACAAAAAAATACATAAATAAAGGGAGACACAATCATCATTCAGCCCAAAGGAAGTTATAACTTCTTATTCTAGTGAAACTAGGACCACAACCTGCATGTGCCCCACAAACAACTGTTGCCTGCAACATTAAAGCCCACTGACTTGCCAAATAAATCCGAACAACTTATAATTATTCTCATGACTGTTTTCAATTCAATTGTAGAAATTAGACATCTTTAACGCCAGCAACAAATTAGAACCCAGCCATAGTATCTGTTTACAAGTCTACACCATTCTTCCTGAATTTTTCTGCTCGCACCCAGATGGCAATTTTCCACATACCCAACCTCAATAATCCTCTCCTTCTCCTCCCCAACCCAAAAATAGAAAAAACAGAAATCTTGTTTCACTCTGGGCCAACAAAATAGATGCATATTAGGCATTTTACAGAAACAGAAACTAATAACCTTCAGGGAAAACTCTATCCATTTAAGCTACAGATCAGGTATTTTAACAGGTCCATTAAATTAAGGATATCATATGGCATCTAAATCAGCTATCAAAGAACTGAACACATTATGACATACCGGCCGGATATAACTCGATCCCTATCTTGTAGCTCAGCTTCAAGGAAGCGGTATCCACGCATGAACTTTTCAATCTGATAAGATTCTGGATTTCCTACAAGCAGCAAGATATTTACTATTTTAAAATGTCTAATGCAACATGATCCTAGTCCTAAACTACCAGAAAGGAGAAAGATGGATCAATACCAGTCCGCAAAACAAAAGGTGACAATCCCATTTTGTCATAATTATTATCATCACGAAAGTGAAGGCCAACCAGAAGACTATAATCCATTATTCCCTCAGCTTCCAAGAACTCACAATCTCTCTCAATTTGTCTGGCATAGAATCATGAAAGTACCATAAGATATTCTAATGCTTACAATATAAACTGCAGATGAGCAGCAAAAGAAAACTCCAAAAGAAGCACACAATTGATGTCAAAACTTACTTGATAAAATCCTGGTACCAATTTTGTTGTAGACGAAATACAAAATTGAGATCGAGGTCCTTCAAGGTAGTAGTCTCATCAATCTCCTCCTCAGGCTTATCTGTCATCCGGCCATGAGAAGATCCTTTCAAGTCAAATCGTCTATGGATTGGATACTCAGAGCAGAAAAGATTTCCCATCACAATGAACCGCGTCTGGCTTCCAATAACAATAAAGAATCAGATGCCAAGAACCTTAGCCCAACCCTTAAAACAGAACAAAACACATTCCAAGCCATACCTTTTGGCCTCCAATTGGTTTGACACAGTGTACCCCATAGAATTTTGTCACAAGGGAATTCTCATATTTAGAAACATGTTGGTAGTAACTTCGAAGCATCCGCAGAAGCACCTAAAAGTTTATCAATTGAAATCAAAGTGAATCAAGTCGTCCACTTATTCAGGGTGAGACTTTATAAACTATTTTACAATAATGGTCGCTTTTCTATACAACCCCCCCCCCCAAAAAAAAAAAAGTAATGGGTGCTAAACTAGTATGGAAAGTCCTCCCTCTTCCCAAGGCCAAACCAACCTCTGTCTATCTAGATTAGATTAGAACTTCCAGTAACATGAGAATTGATACTAAGGCCTCTAGAAATAGAGATGAGGCTAAACCATTATGCCATGGATTGTCATCTAAAATTTAGCAGGATACAACTCAATTGATCAGGTATCTATAACAAAGGTAGCTAACCTTTACTTCAGATTTCCTCACTGTCTTTATCATAAATCTGTCGTCCTGAGTCAAGTAAAAGATACTTCCACTCTTTCCCGGAGAGGAAAGCTCCCTAAGGGCATCATCCCCGCATATAGCTAACATGTAATCAGCAGGATCCACCTGAAATAGCTTCCTCAATTGCCTGAAAATAAAAGCAGTATCCCAGTCAACAATACATCAGATGACAAATTGTACCGTTGCAAAAGTATTCAATGCATAATGGAAGAATAACCACAACTATCCCCTTAGGTAAAATAAAATGCTAACGAAAATGAAAACGAGAAACGGTTAATTGCTTTGATGCAAAAAAAACCTAGCTATACCTAAAAACCATAGGGCAGTAATCTTTCCACCGGAACTCCACAGATTGATGAGGAGGTGTAATCTTGGATCCTTCCGGAGGAAACCTGGTCCAGAACTTCTCCTTTGGATCAAAATCACTCGGTTTAAGCTCTCGATTTATTGAAGCTTCCCTCCCAACAGAATACCTACACAAAAGAACACCGAGTCAGTATTGATCCAAAGACTAAAAATAAAGCTCCCTAAACCAAAACAAAAAATCGCAGGCGATTTCTGCATTTTCAGATAGAAGGATATACAACTCCCCTTCCACTGCTATACCTTATCCCCAACTGCAGATTGAGCATTAAATCGTAATTCTTATGCCCCTTGGATATGGTTTGCCCTGGTCTTTTCACCTCATTGGAGAAGCAACAAGAGTTCCGCCGAAACGGCTTTATATCATCTTGTTCTACCGTTCCATCTCTATAGAACATGGATGCTTCCACATTATCGATAATATCACAAGTTATATCACCCGCTTCTCCGTCTGATTCCCATATGCAAATTCTAGGAAAGTTCTTCTCTGTCATGCTCCTTCTAGCACCATCCACAGAAGACCTCTTCCTCATCGTTATCGTCAAATTATCACCCTTAAATGTCCCATTTGTCAATAGATAGTTCTCCTTTCCATAACCAGGATAGAAAGTGCCATTCAACTGCTGTATTTCAGTTTCCTTGTTCCAGTTGCCTATGTAGCAGCTTCCATCAGGCCAAGTGAAAACCCCTTGTCCCTTGGGAACCCCGTTCTCCCATTGCCCTTCATACCGATTCCCATTCGCCCAAATTAGCACACCTCTCCCACAGATTACACCGTTCTTCCAGTCGCCCACATACTCGTTCCCATTAACCCAGATATACCGGCCCTGGCCATCCTGAAGGTTCCGCTTCCACGAACCTTCATAGAAATCACCGTTGGCGTAGCGTTTCTGCCCGTATCCGTGTTTCCGATCGGCAATCCAGGTGCCACGGTAACTGTCACCGTCGGATCCGGTGAAAGTACCGAATCCTTCCATTCGGCCCGCTTTAAATTCACCCTCGTATGTTGCTCCGGAAGGCCAAGAGAATTTGCCTTTCCCAGCAGCTTTGCCTTTCTTCCACTCCCCCTCGTACATGCACCCGTCCGTCCACAAGTATTTCCCCGATCCGTGAGGAGCATTCGCAGAGAAGCTGCCCATGTAAAAATCACCGTTAGGTAAATGCTTCTCTACCGTGGAAGTCGAGCAATCGGAGGCGAAGGATACGCTGGTTGGGGTGACTCTGCGGGTACCTCCCTGGGACCGACTCCGGGCAACCACAATAACCGGCGGCGAAGGCTTCTGAGCCTCCTTGTCCAGCTTATCGGCCTCTGATTTATTCTTCTTGGAGCTGGAAAGAGCGTCACTGGGCTCATCTCGCACGAGTGCTTCAAGCATTTTGCTTTGATAAATGAGCCTCCCAGATCAATGCATTTGCGGCTATCAGTCTCGGTGAACTTGCAGAGTATGGGCTACTCTATCCGCTTACGGCTATCGCCGGAGGAAGCCGAGCGCATCCGTCAATTTCTCTCTCTGGAACTTTCTTTCTTCCGCACTTTCCCTTTCCTTCCTCTTTTGGTGCTTTGCGTTTGGGAAAAATGAGTGGGACTCCTACACAACAACTCTAGCACAGGAACGAAGCGGATAGAATAGAATGAATGAATGAAAGAAAGGGGCCTGCGAGTTTTAATTTTAACGAACAAAAAATACAAAAATTAAAACCCAAAAAAAAAAAGGGAGAAGAGAGAGAAAGAGATAGAGGAGCGTAGGTGTGGGAGTTAATTAGCCGGCTTTGCCTAGGAGAGGTGGCTTAGTAAACAGTATGTATAAATAAATGGGATTAAAAGTTGAGCTGTGGAAGAAGAAGAGCCAGCTCAGCTTTAAATATACCGCTTGAGTGACGGATATACCCTTTTCCTCCTCTGTAATTTCATGTCCGTGTCATGCCCCCAAGGCTGTGCCTTTCATGTCTTTTACTCTGATACCCTCTTCGGTAGTATCGTGACGTAACGGAACCCCCTATGCTAATGAGAAGGCGGGCATGGGTTTGTATTCTTTCCTTTTTTCCGGGCCATATAGACTGACATAAAATTCTTAAAATATAGGGGGGTTGCAGCAATAATATGTGCCACGAATTTTATGAAGTTAGTATATAATGCTTGGTTCCAAATTCCAACAACATGGGAATCTCTTTGTATTGCTTGGAAATCTAAATTATTAGGGGTTTGTTGTTTTTTCTCTTGGCCAAAATTATTAGGGGTTTGTTGGATCATGGGTGGCCGATATAGAGTATTTTGTAATTTGAGCATTTCGGTGCTTCCTGGAAATGCCGAAATTACTATTATTACTATATTATTTTTGTTGCTTTTAGTGAAATTACCATTATTACTATATTATTTTTGTTGCTTTTAGTTATTGTCCCAAAAAAATAGAAAAAAACTGATATACTTCATCTTATATACTTAATGTGTTTTAGCCCAATCAAATTATAACAAGTAGATTTTTCTTATGTATTATTTATTTTATAACTAACTTTTATTATAAATTATTAATTTATTTTAAAATTTAAAATCTGAATGTTTTAATTTGATTTGAAAAATGTACATTAAATAACAATAAATACCTAAGTCTTCTTCAAAAAAAATATATACTCCCTCTTATCTATTTTTAATTATCTCACACATTTTAAAAAAATAAGTTTGATAATTGAATTTATTAAACAAATTTTAATATTTTTCACTATTTATTTTTGTAAATTACATTATCTCCTATATTTTTAATAATATTTATTTCTTACATATTAATTATAAAATATGGATATGAATTAAAAAAATAATTAATGTATTAAATAATTATACCAAATATTTTATATTTTACACCAAATATTATTTCTAAAATATATCTTACATTTAAAAGTATGGGGAATAGTTTTAGTAGTATTGTTCTCTTGGAATGATGACTTTGTTGGGATTTTGTTTTTCGAATTTTTCAGTTAATTAATAAAACATGTAATCAGGTGGAAATTATAGAGGCATGGACTTGTTTTATCCGACATGACCCACTTTGTGTGACAATTTTATCAGTGGCTTGTCCAATCGTCATGTCCTTTTTTCTGTTTATGAATTCAAAAATCAAGAAGGACATAATTGACAAATTACGCTCATATTTGAACTATTGTAGGGAAGTGTACTAAGTCCGTGGTCCATTATATGTCACCGAAGGGTTTGCTTGTCACTGTATAAGTGGGAATGAAAATGGTAGAATAGAATATTGGAACGGGTGAAAATTTAGGATGAAAAATACTTCTACAGCCATTCGTGATTGAAAGAAAATTACCACCACATGAAAATAGGATGCACTTTGTCATTCTTAAATTCTTCTTTTTTTTTTCACTGTCAACAATGATGAGACGTATTAAAAAGAAGAAGAAGAAGAAGAAAATTACTACTGGTTGCTTGTTTATTTTTATTTTAAGGTAATTAATAAGTACTAAGAATGAGAGACTTGCCTTCATTAGGTAAGCTAATCTACTTACAGAAATGGAAATTAACCTTTACTAATGTCACTAACACTTCCGTGTCACCTTCATGTGTATGTGAATCTGCACGTTTTAAATGATTTTAACCTCCACCTTGCTGTCTAAATAAATGAAATTCGATTCCTTGCAATATCTATATCCATAGAATGTTAAACTAAGTACATTGTAAGATCAAAATATTTATATTACTTATGTATTTTATTTCAGTTATAAGAAATTTATTCTTTTTTTAATACATTGCTCTTGCACTTTATTAATCCAAATGTAATCCATATTAAAAAAAGAAAAGAAACGTGTGTATAGAAACAACTCAGCTGTCTATAGTAATTACTCGTGTCCAGTGCCAGACACACGTTGGACTTGGGAGGGGCTGTGGCCCCCCCTTCCAAATACACACAAATATACACAGCAACACAGTAAAATATATATACAATTATACACACATTTGGCCCTCTCCCCAACACGTCCATACCCTCGTACACTAATCCCATTAGCTAAACATGACTAACACACATATTTTTTAATATAACTTATTTTTAACTATTTTACTTGAATAAAAAAAATTTACTATATTATTAAAATTATCTTAAAAATAATATAGTTTTTATTTTTACACTATAATAAATATCAAAAATTTAAATAATTTATTTTTTTCTCACAATTAAATAAAAATATTTTATAAATAAGGTAATTAATATTTTAAAAACATATGCAAGGTGACTTATATATAGAATCATTAAAATCTTTTAAAATATGACTAATAAAAAGGACCAGAGAGTATTAGTGATATACTTAAAAAAAATAAAATATAAAGTTCACATATAAATGTATTGAAAATATAAACTTTTAATATATTTTTATAGTTTTTCTTAAAATTAATATATTACATATCTAGTTTCACTTTATATATATTTTGAAAAATTAATTTACATAATTTATCATTTAACTTTATATATATATACATAATTTATCATTTCATATTTTTTAAGTTATAAAAATAATTTAAAAATGAATTATTATAAATATTAAAAATTAAATTAATAATATAAAATATATATTATTTTTAAAAAATTTGACCCCATAATGGTTTAGCTGCGTCTACCCCAGCTTGTGTCGATGATTTTAAATTTCAGCATTTGGTTTTAGCAAATAAGATGAAAAAGGTAACACTGGGACCAAACAATACTTCTGTATACTTATAAAAATGATAGAATAGAAAAAAAGTAAAATAAAATAAAAACTGTAAATAATCGTCATCATAAATAAGTTTATAATGGCAGTATAAGAAGACGTACTGTAGCTATTTTTTCTGTACTAAACGAGTGGTAAGAATTCATGAGCTGTAGGATTGCGTGAGAAGCTTGTGTGATGCGTTAATGTTATTGAGTGAAGGTTTCAAGTTTGAACTTTCCAGTACCCACATGAAAAAACAGTTCATAGGGTATATTTTGTGTTTTTCTTTTTTTCATCAAAGAAGTATTGAAAGCAAATGATAGATTGTTCTAACTAAATTTACTTTATATGCAAAAGCTAGGAATTGACATCTCCTGAGATACAAAATATTTTTTTCTTTTCATATTTCTAAAAAAATATTTAGTGTATTTTTCGGATATAAAAAGAAAAAACTGTTGATAGTATTCGGTTGTGGCCAACGAAGCAGGGAGCTAAGTTAGATGCATGGTGGCAACCACCAATTAATCCAGCGTTAATGAAGAAACACCGACCCATTATCTGTGTTCTTCTCTCTCGTTGACTCAACGCATGTTCTCCTCTCTTGATTAAAACTACAATTCCTTCTCCACATCAAATTTTCCCATCCCATCTTTTCCACGACAACATATAGAGTGCATGCATAAATACTTGTTACTTTTATTATGTTGTCAAACATATACCATTTCCATCCTATATTATATTATATGGTAATGGAAGAAGTTCCATAAATATTAAAAAAAAGTATGACATTCTTAAATTTAAAAAAACACCAAAATTTTTAATTTTATTTCTATTAATTTCACTCATTTTATTAAATAAAGTATAAGTTATAATGCTAATAATATAATAAATATGGTATGAAAAAAATAAATTACTATGTGTATCTTTTATTATATTATGAGATAAAAAAACACTTTTATATTGTCTTATAATACAAGATGGAGGAAGTAAGTCATGACTTGCTCTTTTTTTTTTAATGAAATTATTCAGTAGTCATGTTAAACTCTGATTAATCTTGGTCGAGTTAAGTAGAACTATGAATATGACAAATCTCTCATGAGTATTTAATAACATTGCATACTTAGAACTCAAATATAAGGGAATTGGTCGGCTAAGTTAATACATCCTGCAACCAGTTAAAACTATTTTTCATTGGGGATCATGGCTAATTTTCATGACATGGACTTTTGTGCAGGATTATTCATAAATTATTACCGACAGAATGATAAATAAATGAACAATAATATAGGAATACGATAGTGATGGAAATTATTTCAAAAGAGGGCCACGATTCACATGATTCTGAGTTTTGAAAAATCTAGCTCCAACAGTTGAAAAGATATTAATCACGGTATATATCTGCAACGTGTTCTAATTCGTGGTGTATTAACAATTACATGTAAGTTTTTGTTTTTGGGGGGGGGGGGTGAATAGATGTAAAGTTTCATACATTATGCAAAGTCCATGGAATAAAATGCATGTAAATTTACGCATATAACATATATGTATGTATGTATTCATAATATACTTTGACAAAAAAAATTATAAATCACAATTTGTTGTCGTTGATTTTTTCGCATAGGTCCTACAAACTAGCTAAACTAATTAATCCCAATTCAATAATAAAAGTCGGCCAAATTATTAGTCACTAATAATATTTATCCAACTAATTTTGCTCCAATTATTTAATATCTTTGCTGACTTTAAATGGGGATTAATAGACTTTTTTTTTTTAAATATCACTCAGCGTCTCTTCCCCCCTCCGAACAGAATTGAATCAACAACATATATACTTCCCAGAGGTTGTTTTTATTCGTTTCCTGTTTACTTTTATTACGTCGTAATAAACTCAAAAAAAGAGATTTTGATCTAGCTAAATCCAAATAATTGCTTTTACAACTCACCTAAAGATATATTAAATAGTACCCGAGCTTAGGTTGTAAGGGTGCATGAAATAAGTATTGAAAAAGGTTCAGGACTCAATCCTTCCCAATAAAAACATATATCAAATAATACAATACTTGAAAGTAATTTTCTTAATTATTTACATATGGTTCAGTTGTTTCATTAAACCAAACTTAATATACAATTTTTTTTTTAAAAAAATCCAATTGTATAATTATAGTTGAATTAAAAACTTGATAATGAATATATAGAAGCTCCACTAATTTTTTTTTCAATCAAATCAGATCTGACCTGAAAAAAAGAGGGAGAGGGAGAGAAGCAGGAAGGACCCACGCACGCTGCCGTAGTTGCTGTGTTGGGGGAATAATATGGTAAATTATAAAACGGCATCGTCGCTTTCCGACACGGACACAAAGACGTGCCATGCTGCAAACTGCAACCTCTCTTTCTCGTCGTTTCAGGGAACATCGTTTTTCATTCCCCACGTGTCCCCCTCACAACCAACCACTTCTTCGAACCCCTTCACTTTCTGAGTTTTGACTCGAACGATAAAATCTATTACAAAATATTTAATATTATTATATTTTTAAAACTCAAATTTAAGACTTCTGATGAAGCTGATATAACTCAAGATCTGCCATTCAAAACGTGCCATTCACTTGCTCTTATTTTGTGTTTCTTACTCACCTAATCAAAATATTAAATTTCACTCGCCACTTTTGTTTTATCCCAAAACAATATTATCGCTTATTGCTCATAATCACAGTACAGTCGGCTTATATAACATAGTATCTAATCTAAACTCTTCAAAATAATTAACTTAATAGAAAAACAGCTAGCTGATTCTCCAGTGGTTACTTCTCAAACCATTTCTAGTATTAATATATTGTCCTCCAATCCCAGAGTAGCCAAGTGTTCGATGAGCAGAATTTTTTATATGTTTCTGAAAAATTAAAGAATGATATCTGTGATCAATTATTAAAAGAGGGGTGGTGGTCGTGAGTCATGAGATCGATGGGCATTGTACAAATTCAGACCTTTTGATTAACTAATAAATCAATTATTGTCGCCTAAGTAAGTTTCGATTTTTTATAAAAAAAGATAATGTATATAACGTTGACAGTTTAATGATTCGCTGCGAAACTAAACATAATCTCTTAATCTTAACGATACGAGGCTCAGTTTTTTAATTATGGGATTGATTAGGTCTAAGTTAAAAGTCCAAACACTAATCAAGAAGGAAATAAGAGAGGAATTAAGGATCATCTGAATCGAAAGAAGGACGGAAAAAGAACGATGGGCTTACTTTTAATTCTAAGATGCACACATTTGCTATAATAAGATAAAGCCATATATATAGTCAAGTTACGGAGAAATTAATTCTACTTCATGTTGAATGATTTCTTTTTATTTTACTTCAAACCATGAAAATATATATCGTCCCATCAGAATATGGATTAATTGATATATATCCCATCAGAAGTCGCATATGAAGTTGTCTTGAATTTTAAGAAGTCGCAGCAAGGGAAAATAAAATAAAATTATATATAATATGATATTCGAAAAATGTGGAATGTGAGTACAAAATATAAAAAATAAAAAATGGTCAAAGGGGAGGATATATGATAGATGAGATGGAACATGTTAATGAAGATTAAGACCAATAATAATTGAACAGGAGAACAGGTGGCGATCCCACAAATGGTCAACGTTGGTAAAAACATAGATAATTTTTTTTATAACTAAAATATTTATATATTATTGGCAAAGGGCTATATACCACAAATACGGATTCCAGTATTGATATAGTGCAATATTATATTAAGATATGATAATTTTTAAAATTTTAAGATATGGGTGTGATGATATTTATACTTATATAAGTAATTATTTATATATATAATTAATAAATTTACTCTGAAAAAATAGTCTTAAATATTCTTAGAATTCTAGTATAAATGTTAAAATAAATCTTAAAATAAAATATTTATAACAACTTCAAATGATCTTATATTAATGTAAAATTTTGAAGTAATAAAGATGAATACAAAGTAATACAGATATATATATATGTATAAATACAATTTGTATATTATATCATATTGTATATTAAATATGGGTGTGTTTAGTTTTTTAAAATATCAATGATTCATGATTAAAGGATCGATTTCTAGTTTTGTTAGATACTAAGAGCCTGTTTGGTTTGCATTTTCGGAAACTAAATTATGATTTCTAATAATCATTTTTTTCTTTTTCATCCAAATGAGTTTATAGTAAATTTCTTTATTTCTCTATTTTTATCTAAATTTCATTTTTATAAACTATGATTATTCTAAAAGGTCTTTTATAAAAAAGGTAAATCAAACGGGCACTAATTAGATATCCTCGCATCCTTTACTAACCGCATCTTCTCTTCCTAAAATCATTTTTTTGTATTTTAATGGAGTATATTTCCTAAAGATAACTTAATTAAACCTCATGTCTTGCGTTCCACACTACCTATTTTTAAAAAAATAAATTATCTTTTATTTTTTTGTGGTTCTGTATTCCTCAATGAGTTTCGTATTTTTACTAAATCCATATGCTAGTCTCTTTCAAAAATTTTCTCATATTAATTTCCATCCCCATGTCGTTATAATTATTAATTAAGGGAGATGTATATGGACTTCTTGTTCCGTTTCTTTATCAAATATATATATCTGCCAGCAACAGGCAGAGACGGAGTAGCTATAGCTAATAATATTAATTAATTATTCAAGATAAAGATAACACAGAAGATCGATCAATCGATTGGGAAATGAATATTATTTATGTCTATAGATTTGAAAGTCCTTACAATATCCTTCAAATTTCTCATATCCATTTATGCTTATTAGGCAAATATTAATGGCATTGTTCAACAAAGGAAGATATATATATGTGTGTGTGTGTGTAGATTTGTAGGGCTGTTGATATTTAGTAAGTCTGACTTTCTCAAATGCAGTTAATTTGTATGGAAGTTGGAAGTAAGATGCCCTCGATCATAAAGCTTGGACTATCCAAAAACATCTCCTTCCTTGTCCTCCTCCACTTCTTTGATATATATAAAATAAATTAATGTACGTTTGTTTGTGTACATACATACATACATATGTATGTATGTTCAGTTCGTAAACTAAATTGGGAGTTAAGATCACGAGGTGTTACGAGATGCAGCCACACGGAACTACTATATATATATATGTTGTCTTTGTGTTGCATTCGTATGGAACTATAAGCTTTTTGAACGTTGCGGAAGAACCGCTTTGATTTTGCCTTTTATATAACATCTGTTGTTCATTTCAGATAAACAAGAAATACTTAAGCATATCCCAAATTTAATAAATAAATTAGGCAAATGTTCGCTGGACAGTACCACTATTTTTATCGTGGCTGATCGATGCTTTAATTATCTACTGCAAAATATCATCAGAAAGTAGATGAGTGGGTCTGTAGATAAGACTGTGAGTGAGATAGTTATAGAAATAATGAAATTATATTATAAGTAGAAAATAGAATGCTTTTGGTATTAAGATTTTGGTCTTTAGTGTATATAATGACATAAAAGAATGTATGGTAGGCAAAGGAGGAAGATTGGCATTTGGGATAAGGAACATATGGTCGGCTGCCTAATTAAGCTTGAGATATGCATGTGACTCGGTTTCCTCTTTTCTCTTTATTATTATTGTTTTTTTTTTTTAAAAGGAGAACTGTGCAACCCAATGCAGCAGCTCTCTCGATGTTTTCGAGAATAAGGAAATGATTAAGGCAACAATTGTTTGCAGTGGGGGTCATCGTTTTCCAGGAGCGTGTCATGTATTAGCCTTAAATCATACATTCAGATTCACTAAAGATACACTTGTTTTAACTTTTGGGATGCTCATGTACCTTAAAAGTACAAATAATAATCCTTATCAGTATTTCCATACCTGATGAACCAGAAATACTTAATCTGAGTACGTACGTCATTAGGCTGGGATTTGATCGATTCAGATCAGTTCAATTCAAAGCCTGGATAGTCTGATTAATTATATATTTCATTAAAATTGAATTAAGGGGCAATGTGAGCGATCGAGGACAACGTCCAGTGAGGATTGGGAAGACAACTCAGTAGGGTCTGTAAAGTGAGGGTCACAACTCACAAGTCATGTAAGCGTGTATATATATATATATGTATGTGTGTGTGAGGTTTAAAATAGAAGAGCAGATATGTAGAGATACGTCGAAAGTGATGAGTGCAGGTGAATATTCTCTGATTAATTCCATACCACTAAAAAGCTACACTTCCACATTGTCCTTGCTCCAGCTAGTCCCAGCCAGCCCACCCCCCCCCTCCTTCTCACCTAGAATACCATGGTGTACGGCCATTATTAGTTCCAATATATGGGTCATGCCTCTTAATTAATCAGTGTTTAATTGTTTAAGTCATCCTCTCCTACCAGCTTTCATTCGTTCTTCTGTATCTTACCCTCCGTCCAAAAGCTTGTAAAAGTATTAGTATATATGTATCACGTACAACTGGAAACTCCTTGTATATGACGAACTTTCCATGCCGGTTTCGGTTATATTCTAAGTATGTTGTAATTTTTACCCCTTATTTTATGGGATTCATTTTATATTGTATATATGGCCCCGGAGTGAGTTGAAATGTGGTAGTGGAGGTGACTGGAGTGACATCATGGAGTAGAGGAATCAATGTAGAAGCAAGTAGGTAGAGAGAAACGTGCGTGACAGATCGAGCTAGCCGACCTACGATGATACTTTATAGTTTATACGCAAGGAAGGATCGCTCCGTCAGCAGCTAAATCTGAGTCACAGGAAGTGATGGTCAAAACAAGAGGAATGGCTCCAAGTGAAACTGGTTGTGTGTAGAAACTGCTGAAGGAGAGAGAGAGAGAGAGAGAGCAGCTTTCTGAGATGACAAATCAGAAAACAGAGATTGAGGAGCAGATCTGGTAGAGTAGATATGTTCATTCACAAATGATGGTTTAAATACTTGAGAATCTTGATTTGAACGTGACTAATACATTTGCTCAGAAAGCAGAACAGAACCTAGCAAGAACCGACAAAAAGTATCGAAGAAAAGATGAGAAAGAAACATAGAAATGCGAAAAGAAGGGGTGTAGTGTGATCTCGACCTGAGCATTTGAAGAAGAGAGGAACGACAGATATGGAGATGGATCCGAAACGGCGGATCTGGAATCTGCCGTTGTGGTTTGATGGGATGGATATGCACATCGCCAACTCTGCGTCATAGCTACTGTACGCAGGGACTGTAAAAAAGGAACTAGTGTGGTCGTGATATGATGATAAAGTTGCCTATTCAAACTCCCCATCTGACTCCAATACTCTAGTCTCTTCACTCTATAGCCCCGTCACATGTCACTCAACTTCCTCCTCTACCATTTTATTTTGTTTTTGTTTTTGGCCATCCGCTCTTCCATTTTGAATCAATTGTTTTTACTTTTTATCAATTTTAGGACAAGGCACTGCACCGGAAATTAAACCAGACAATTTATTGGTTCAAGGTCCAATGGTTTGACCAAGATCAAACCGAAGTCATATCGGTAGTGATTAAAATAATATATTTAAAATAAATAATATAAATTTAGATAAATTTTATAACTTAATTAAATTCTCAAACTAAATAATATTAAATTATCAATATATTATTCACCATAAATAAATTATTAATGAGTTTTATAACTCAATGTTTTAATTTAAATAAGCTAATATTCATTTATAATCATATTTTGAGTTTAAAATAATAAATTAATAATTTATTATTTATTAAGTAAATATATAATTTTTATTAGTTATATATCATAATAATACTTATATAATATTATAATATATAAAAAAACATATTTTGTACTAAAAATAATGCTATTTTATCTTAAAAATTAAAAAGAATTTTTTAAAAAAATTTGAAAAAAAAAATAATGCAAAACCGGTTCAGGACTAGTTCAAAACCAGTTCAAGGCTAGTTTCACCGGTTTTGGACCGGTTCTCACTGGTTCTGAACAGTACCGGTCGAATACTGTGACTGGACCGGACCAGGCACCGGTTCCCGGTCCGACCGGTCAAACCGGTCGGTCCGGTCCGGTTTTAACATCCATGCTTTTTACTCCCTTATTCCTAAGCAGTTAGACTAAAAATTTAATCATGCATGCATCATATAAATTCTCCCACAATTTCACGACAATTAAATATTATATCACTTTATATTATATATTTTATCATTATATCAATAAATTAACCTGTAATATTTTTAACTATTTAGTTACATATTTTGGTCTGTGGACAAAATTAAGATGGTAATGATCGTTATTATTCAAATTTTTCGCTTGACATGAGAGTAAGACAATTATTGATGTTATTATTTTATTACACATGAATACGGCATGCACGTAACATTAAAAAAGTACAGTCCCTGCTATCAGAAACTTGAAACTAGAGAGGAGCAGATGAGGTTGAGGTTTGGGCGTTGAATCAGAAAATGGATTTGGAATGGAGAAGCAATGACAGGAATTTTTAAGGCGTGAGGTGTGATTAGTAAATGAAGAAAATGTGTCTATTTAGCAGAGACCAAACTGCCTCTAATTCTAATCTGGACATGCACCAATCACCATCAACGCTGGGTTCACAGGTCAAAATCTGCAAACTTGTTATTCAAAATAACAGCGCATGCATGCTCCCAAATACAGATAGTCAAGTGTTGGAGCAACCAAAATTCACCAGCTTGCTTCCCCTAAACTAATATCTATGCTAGCTTCCTTGTCCAACCTGTAAACTCGGTGTCATCGCTTCCACCATGTTTTTCTTGCCCGCAAACACCTTCTTTTTATTATCGTGTCTCTTCTCTTGTCCATATTATATTATTCTAGACTAGATAACACTAACGTTAACATTCACGTTATTCACTTTGTTCTTGTCTTTTATCTTTTCCCTTGTTTCTTTTTATTATCGTGTCTCTTCTCTTGTCCATAAATTTTCCTTTTTTTCTAGTATTTGAGTTGGAATGGAGCTTTGGTGGCAGAAAATAACTATAACGTCTCGGAATTGGGCCGACGTGCATGAACATATTTAAGGCATCATTTATCTCCTGGCCCAAAAAGAGAGGCCTCATTTATCTCGTTGAACATGCTCAAGTTTGTTGGCCGGAAAAAGAAATGAAAATTCTTCAAATTAATTGAGAAAAGTAGGAGATGGATGATAGCTAGCGAGAAATACCCGGGGGGGGGGGGGAGAAGGGGAAACTCACAAAAGTTTATTTAAAAAAGAAATCTCACAAAAGCGCCAGTCGAATGAAAAGTAATAAAATTAATATATTTTTATTTTAATTTTGATCTTATTTAATAAATATCATGTAGGAAATTGAAGAAACCATCACTAATAATTTTATAACTCAATATTCAAATCTAAATAAATTAATATTAGTCCATCAGCATCTATTGAATTCACAATAATCAACTCATGATTCATCATTATAGTATACATTAAATAAATTTATAATTATTAATAATTATGTATGAAAATAATGCTTATATTAAAATATAAAACAAAAAAATTATCCAAAAAAATGCTGCTAGTTTGCATTATCTCTCTCTCACTCTGTTTTTTGTCCCACCAAATTAGTTTGTACTATCAACTAAAAATTTTTAATAAAAGAAAAAATTTGAACCGACCAAACCTATAACCCAACTGATTTTCCCAGTTTCTTTTAAGTTTTTTTTAATTGGTTTGATTTGTTTTGTAAAATTTAGGATCGATTTTGATACCGGTTCAATAATTTTGACCAGTTCTTGACCTGATTGTGTCACGACCTTGAAAAGGATATCAATAGAAAGTCGAAACTCCTGTTTTCCTCTTTTGATTATTTGAGTCACAACTTTCAAGGCATTACAGCAAGCAACGGTGGCTTAGCTGCTAAATGGGGGAATTAGCAAGAGGTAATCCCGTTGCCTTGGGGATCTGATATACTAGTGGATTTTCGGTTTGTGGGGAATGACAAACAAAAGCATACATGTTACTAGAACTGTGGGTTTCAAAGAGTGGCCTCCATTGCTTTTACCCAGAATAGTAAATAGAATAGCAAACTAAAAATCAAGGGGGTCACGTACTCACATATTCCCTTCCGCAACCTTATGAACCTGATTTCTTCTCTAAGCTAATTCTCTTCGGAGCTTTCATTCATGAAGCCTCTCTAAGCACCATGTCCCTATCCATGCCTTTCGTTTTGAGCAATGTAGTACCGTTTAATTGTTTTATGGATTCCGCGGGAAATTGCTCCCATCGTGATGTTTAAAGTTGATGAGTTCTGGCTTTTTCATTCACTCGTTACAACCAATAAAAAAAAATCAATAATAATGAGCACAAGAATGAGAATTGCCGGGGGGAAAAAAGGCACTTACATTATTACATGAATATTGTAGGGTACAATAACCGCCAACTAGCAGTCATTGGGTACCCTACCCATCAGGGGAGAAAAAATGGTGAAAAAAATTTGAAGGAATTTGGGCTCTCAATCAGAAAGATGATCGGAGGGAATTTGACCAAAAATGTCAGGGCAAGAGTCCCAATTTCCTCGTTCCCTGGCCTCCCAATACCCTCCCAAGTAGCGGTAAGTCCCGCTTGCTTTATCTAAGGCGAACCACTTTGGTTTCCAACCGCTCTCCTGCATCTTCCGTGCCTGCATGCCACCCAAACATACATCGGATCAATTTAAATCCCGAGTTAATAAAATTATTTTTGACCAAGTCTAAGACACGCCCCACCAGCATATCTGCTTATAACCCAAGTTCCTTCCCTCACAGGAGCACCCTATTAAAACTTTCATCACAACCTCATATCCAACCAAGGAGGCAATCCCCAACGATCAATCATCCAGATATCTTGCAAAGTATACTACTGACTGAGATTACAATGTCACAGAAAGTATACCCCTCTCTCACGCTTTTGCTTAATGAGCGAGCTGGATAGAATGTGAAGAGAAAAGGAGATGTTGACTCTAAAAGAAAATATAAATTTGCTCCGAATTCAAGGACCTCTAGAAATGATTCCAGCTGAATAGAGCTTGCTCCCTAACGGATCCAATACCAACACGCATCATGACACTGATAACCATTGAGCACATGAAAAGCATTTTCCTCTTCCATTAAACCAGTGCATCCCACATACATTCATACTCACATTATTTTTGTGAAGTAAAATCTAAAAGAGGGTAATCGAGTATGGCCATCAACTTTACTTGTCAGATGGAACAAAATTCAAGCGCACAAAACATCCTACTCAGAACTGAGTGCGAAACCACATTTGCAACCAAAGATAGGGAGGGGAAAAGGAAAAAATAGAGACCATAAGAAAATTGGTCACCTGGCGTTGCCGCTGCTCTAGCCGCAACTTCTCTAAATTCGCCATTTCATACTCCCCATTTTCCAAATACCTTTGGTCTGGCCTCAACCTAGAATCTGTTGGTGGCAACTTTTCCTGCATATTAAGTTACAATTAAAATCAATGTTCCACACAAATGCCAAACACAGACACAAACAGCAACAACTTTTTCAGTTTATCTTTGAAAAAGAAGAACTGATAGATTGCTATACAAAGGACAGTGTCAACTAAAGAAGGAAAAAAGACCTTCAATCCAGGTGTTGGTTCATTTAACGTGATGGCAAAGCGAGTGAAATTATATCTAGTAGGAAACTTTGGAGGCTTGCTCCGCTTCCACAGTACTCGTGCTTCTGACAGAGAGTCATAACCTTTTCCCTTAACAGCAAAGTCTCCACTAACATAATGCATGCTTTCATCCCATTTTCCAAACAGGGTTGCCATTGTTTTTCCATTCTTATCTTGAACTATGCCATGTACCTGAAAAAACAGTCAAACTGCAATAAGGGAAACCTCCGGTACAAATGTTAATATGCTGAGCAAGAGTCCAAATGAAAAGGTTATAACAGTAAATCCCATTGTTTTACTAATGAGAAATTAATAGTGCTTTTGACATAACCGGTTCTTTTACAAAGTCAGATATAACTGCACGAGGTCATTAATTGGACAATTTGCAGAAATGCACACCAGGAGTGCTTTTTCTTTCAAAAAGCATTTAGTTGTGTATGAAATTCAAGAGAAATCTGAGGCAGCCATACAAATGGTCTGCATAAGGAGCCTAGACAGTGAGGCAACTCAGCCATATACATAGACTTATGCTATAACTGAGAAAGATAGTATTCATGAAACAAATAGAGCACCTGGTGGGGATTTCGATCAATTATAGATTGCTCCTTGAATTTCAGTTTACACGAGTAATCTCTGTTTCCTTGTATACGCATTGTTCCATAGTGATCGCAATACAGCTTCCCCAATATGAGATTGTATATTGATGTTGTTACCTGACAGAAAAAAGACAATTGAGATAAAAACCATACCAGGGCAGAATAACAATTGAAGCAGTCTATATATACCTTACTCCACTGAAAAACTTCCCCATCATCAAATTCCAAAGTCAAAATACCAACAGGATCAAGCTGAATTGATCGGCCCCAAAATTTGCTCTTTAAGTTGCTATCTCCCCAAAATTTCCAACCTGTACCTTGACAGTGACATGCAACTATCATAGGATGATGACTAACCTGAAAAGAAAATTACATATTAAAGCTTTCACATAAGAATCATAGATTCTACGAAACAAAATTGTTTCTCTTTGATGCCAAACTCCATAACCAATTATACTAATTTAGTCCTCTGGAACTTATGACTCAAATACACACTACAGCAACATAACAATTATTGGAGCTCTCCCATTCTTCGTCTTCCCCTATTCTATGTTTTCCTTATGAAATTTCAATATTTAACACATGATAAACAAGCTAGAAATATATATATATATATATTAGAAACATCATTTATCAAGGGTTAAATTACCTTCTCTGAGAAAAAACGAAGGCCTTTATCTGGATAATCTGCCTCATATGTTTCCCCTAGTAATGGATTAAATGGCTTGCAAATTCTTCCTTCAGTTGAGGCATAGCCAGATACAGCAAAAGCAGCCACGTTAAGAATCCTCATGAGGCTATTACCCTGCATATGTCCAATAATATAAAAGTGGGAACTTTGAACACTGAAAGAACTAACAGCAAGTAATGAATCCAAATAAAATAATGGCATCGAGTTATCATCCAGATTTACCCTTCTTCCCCATTCATATGCTCGATCCAAGAGATATGAGTACTCCATTTCTTCAAAACATTTTTGCAGAGAGGAAAGAGGCTCGTTGAAATAAACAGGAAGACATACTTTTGTTAAATCCTTTCCAATATTATCCTTAATCATTGACCAAAGACTGACACCTTTCTCTTTTTCAACAGGGTCAGGCAATTTCTTACGCCGCTTAACATAGGGATAGCTGGTTCCAGCTGATCTAATTGATGGATCTACATCCTCCTCTGATTCTATCGCATAGAGCCCTTCATCATCTGAAGAGAAAGATGAAACCCTATAATCAGACCCATTACTTTTAAAAGAACTGGATGATAGAAAGTCACGTGTGTCAAAAAAGGCATTGTCATCATCATCTGTTTCTTCCTCTGCAGCATCATTTCTCTCATTATCATCCTCAGATTCACTTGCACTTCCTTCTGGATTAAAAATGTAAAAGGTGAGAATAGAATTGCAAAAGGCACAATCAAACTATAGTTAGACTGAAATGCATCGCCAGACTGATGACAAGCCAACTTTAAGCTTCCTGCTAATGCAGGCATGTCTGAACTATTGCCCATGAAAATAAAAATACAGAGACACATGAAAAGTAGAAGTAGCCTGAGTGTTGATATAACAAGCAATAAACAGATTCCATTAAGCATAAGGAAGTAATAATGGATAGTAAACAGGTCATCATACAAAAACTTACCACTAAACTTATCCTGCTTTAATCTGGAGAAAGCCTCTTGATCATTAAACTGTCTTTGGCTCTCATCAACAACTGTATTCTCCAGATCAACCTTTTCTGTCTACAATAAAGCAGTATAAACAATGGTTTCTTCTCACACAAGGAAAAAGGACATCTTGATATCAGTATTTAAATAAAAAAAGCAAGTAAAGTTGGAAAAAAGAAAAATGAAACAGACCATCTCGTTTGACAAATGAAATCTTAGTTTGGGCAAAGGAGAAACCGGTGGCAATTCAATAGGTTACAACATTTAGAGCCATTTCATTCCCGGGCAAGATTGAAACTTTCTTCTCTTCCAAATTAACTAAGTCCATCCCTATTCCCCCTTTCAAAATCTTTCTAGGTTGAAAATAAGAAAACCCATCTACTTATAGCCTATATAGCTCTTCACCCACAATATTTATTCCAGGTCCGTACATTGTCTGCTAGGAGAAGAGACCTGCATTTTCTTATTAAGAATTAGTACACTTACAAACAAGGACTGCAAGCCTGGAAGGATTGAATATTAAAACCTTAATCTAGTATCAACCTCATTATTTGCCTATTTATGATCTATAAACCACCATGAAACACATCATCATCAAAACATACTTTAAGTCCTTAATCAAAAGCAATAAATAAACCCAGTTACAGTAATTTATTTTCTGCATGGCCTTTAACTGGATTAAAATTTAGAGTGAGATAAATAAACATGACACAGAAATACATCGCGACAATGTCTCAAACAGCTTATACAAGTTGCTTTGTGAACCACGGGGAAATCCATTGTGTATATGATAAATTGTAGGTGCAGATTCTGAAACTATTAAGTTCAACAGAATTCTGGCAATTTTGAATGTGGACTCAACTGGCTACCAACATCCACAGAAACAGTGAAAGTAGGACAGGGAATCCATGTGATACTGACAACATATTGGTCAAAGTTACACTTACTCTCAAGTCAGATGTGAACTCTAGAGAGAAGCCATTAAGGTTTTTGCGTTCGTTGCAAGGATACAGAGGCATGACCCAACAGCATGAGAAAATAATAATCAGCCAGCTGATACACATTAAGAATCAGAGCAACCCCCCCCCCTTATTTTTTTTTTCTTTATTGAGAATTTCAGTGTTAAAAATGACTCAATTTGATGTTGCAACAATAATCGAGCAAGAATGCCCAATTTATTTGTTCAAGGTACTAATTTTCATAAAATGTACCTCTAACTGTCGTAATGTGTCTATCAGGATCAATTGCTTCTGCTTCAGCAGCACAAGCTGGTTTTGTAGCGCCACAAATTCACTTCTCATAATCAGTTCACTGTCTTGAATGGTTGCCTCACTTACACCTTCTTCCAGAAGTCGTTGTCTTAGCTTGTCAGTTGAAATTGTAAGATAGTCTAATGGAGCCATCAGCTCACTGTTGGACATTCGGGGGAACATATCTTTAACGGCCTGCAATGCTTCCACCCATGCCACTCGATCTTCGCGGGTCTCAGCCCTCAAGTGGAGTCTCTTAGTTCCAGTGAAAATGGAAAAGCGCTTGTCATCTGACCGACTTTCGCGAATAGTCGAAACCTACAGAAGAAGAACTAACACTCAATAGAGAAAGGACAGAAATATAGAGATGAACCTCGAAGACGCATGATACAAGATTTCCCTGTTCTCATAAAACTAGAATGGAACCCAAATCAACGAGTCCGCATATTAAAAATACTGAATAAATATATATCTCCTCTGTTAGAATCAGGAAGAAAAAATCCTACACAAAATTGATCACACATTCTGGTTCATAATCGAATAGACAAAGGTTTATTTCTTCAAAATGTAAGAAAAGGGGCACAAATTTCTATTTCAACAATCAGCATTTTTCGCTACCAAGGACCCAATCATCAATAGAACAAAATAATTGGAAGGAGAAACAGAAATCAATTACACCCGAAAGTAACAAAAAAAAAAAAGACATAAGCACAACAAATAAATAAACGTCAAGTATCAAAGAAAAAAATCTATGACTGGATAGTAGAACCTTGAGATGGATTTCCCCAAAGGGCTTTCGTCGATGGAGGACGTGCTGATGAGGGGAACAAGAATTGCCGTTGCGAGAGATCCTTCGCATGGATTCTTCGCCAATAACCTTAGACCCCTTCTCGGTTTCCTTATTGACGACGATCTTATCAGGCCCGTGAATCTTATAGTACGAAAGTACGCCATCTTGAAGGACGAACCATCGAGGTCTCCAGCCTTTGCCGTAATTGACCCACTTGTACAATATCCCCGATATTCCATTCCCAACCAAGTCATTGATCTTCACATCCACCAATGGTTGTTGCTGCTCTCGTTGACTCATCCGTCCGTACTCGCCGAAACTGTGATTACTATGAGTGTGGTTGTGGTTATTGGAGCGGGAAATCGAATCGGATCGAATGACAGAGGCAGAGGCGGCTGGAGGAAGAGGAGGAGGCATATTGAAGTTAGGGAAGGGAGCAGGAGAGGGTTTGACCGGGGAGGATTGATCAGAAACGGCGGAGACGCAGCAAAAGGGATGCATTACGAATTAATGCAAGAGATGAATGGATACGACGGTGGTGGTGCAGCCGGAGGGGGCGGCAACGATCGGAAGCTTCATGTTATAAGCCATCAGAAGAATGGAGAGGGAGTAGTGAAGAGAAAATCGAGAAGAGAAATTCACGTGAGAAATGAGATAAAACGGTTACGTCTAAGAAGAAGTAAACGATGGGTTTACGGGTAATTAAGGAAGCTAAAAATTAAAAAAAGAGGAGAAAAAAAAAAGAGAAAAGGGAAGGTGATTGATACGAGAGGGTTGGTTGTGAACTTGTGAGACGGAGTGGGAAGAGGGGAAAGGAATCGGGGTTCCCCGGTGAGATGAGGTGGCGGAGAACGGGGAAGACGCAAACAAAAAGAAGAGAACTGCTCTGGGGGAATTGGATGCTCTTCATTTTTTAAATATGAGGCGGTTGGTTGAAAAGAACTATGATGATCCATGGTCAGGATTGTGTGCGGAGGCCATACCGCCGGGTAAGAGCCGCCGGCTCTGCCGGATGAAGACACGTGGCCCTGAATCTGGAGTTACACCCAAGAATTAAGATTTCACTTTGTAGAACGAACTTTTCAGGTTGAATGATTTTTCTTTTATTGCTGAATGTTTGTATGTTATAGTGTGTGCACATTTTTTTTTGTTTCAAATGGATAACTTTTGCTTGTTTCACTATTTTAGTTTCTGAAAAGTTAAAATCAATTTTTAAAATAAATATATTATAATTTAATTTTAAAGATATAAATACACTCTTTAGAGAAGAAATGAATTACAAAATTAATGATATTTTTTGAAAAAAATTATGAACCACTCAGAACATATAAACTTTCTAAGATTTTTTTTGAAAATAAATGGTCTGTTTGACAGTATTTTTTATTTTATTATTTTTAAAATAGTTTTATAAAACTGTTTTCAAGAATAAGATTTAAAAATAAATAAATAAAAAATTTGTTTGAATAATTATTTTTAAAATCATAACTAGTAAGTGATAGATAAGTTATTCAAAACTTATAACTTTGTCATTAATGAGATAACCATTTTTTACATTTTTTTATATTTTTCATAATAAAAACTATAAAACACGTCAAAGATGTTTTGAGTTTTCTGTTTTTTTATTTTTTTTATTTTTTAAAATAATTTATAAAAAACAGATTTACGAAATAAAATTTTTTATTTTTCTTTATAAAAATAAAAAAAATATTTTCAAAACATCTGTCAAACATGTCCAAAATTTTCTCAATTAAATCTAGTTTCTCAAGAATTTTCATAATTTTTTAAAACTAAATAATAGTTGTATTTCCCTCCCACTGTGAGTCCATTAATATATATATATATATATGTGTGTGTGTGTGTGTTATTTAGGCGGAAAATACGAAGAGAACATAATGAGATGCAATAACGTAATGAAGTTAGTTGGAGTTAGAGAGGAAATGAAAATGATGAAGGAAGAGAAGGGAAGGAAGGTAGGGGGAAAAGAAGAGTATATACAGATGTGGAAATGTTTGGGAATAAGGAAGGAAATTGGAATACAAGTATAAAGTACTGGCTGTCCGGGTGGCAGATTAGTTAGTGAAGGTACGCCATGAAAACGTCTTGTCAATTCTGAGCTGCTGAAGCCAATTATGAGAGGCTCTTTTTTATTCACTCCTCTTCATCAAACCTTCCGTTCAGTTCAGCTATACTCTTTCCGTACGTATGTATTTATGCGTGAGCCTTTATTGTTTTGTTGTCTGAACTATAAATGCTGCTGATATATATATATATATATATACAGTGAACGTGTTTGACTCTCCTCTTGACCCAATAAATCAACCCACTCCTTGATCTCTGTGTGGGTGAATGTTTCGTAACTTATTATAGATCATTCTTTTGCTCATGGTACATTTCACTGCGCATCAAAGGGAAATTAATTTTCCAATTTGCGAACCCAATTCGAATCGCACACTTTATAAAATACGCTTGCCTCCAAGCTTATCAAGTACCTCAACATGATATATATTATTAAAAAAATTGTAGAAGCGTGATCCACAAATAAGAAATTATTAAGATGGGTTTTATCTTTTTTTAATAAATTTTTTTTTATATATTCAGTTAAAACTAAATCTAGAACAACACCAAACTATCTACCAAATATATCAAAATTTATTATTTTATTTCTTTTCATTCAGACATAAAGAATTGCTATTTAATTAGACAATAAAGAATATGTATTAATTTCAAAATGACAAGTTGCTTACACCCAGACATGATCTGTGAGCTCCAAATCACAACTACGCGTTACCTTTTGAAAATAAAGATTATTATTGCATAATAGTTGAGTAATATACTATTTTGCCTGGGTGGAGGTGGAGAAACAGTAAAACGGGATTGATTCCATGCATGCATTATTATAATCAAACATATAGATCTCGCAATATTTTCACATTCATATTCCGCACCACCACCATCATTACCTAGACTTCATTAAAGTCTCTTTTTGCATATCTAAGTTCATTTTTTAAGTCAACATTTTTTTTTTAAGAAAAAAATCAGTCTTAGCCTTCAAGGTAAGGCAATTTAAGTACATAGCACCTAGGTAGTAGACTCTCACTGCGCTCTTTTCCCACCCTACTTTTGAGTGGTTAAATAAATTAAAATTTAATTAATCTCGCGCAACATTACATATTTACATCATAAGCATGGCTTTACGCGGTTATAAATAATAATATATAGAAATTGAGATTGCTATTGGTAGCCGTGGTTAAATATTCTTTGCAGGGACGGCGTGTATAAATGTTATAAATGTAAAAAAAAATTTACAGAAAAAAATAAACCTTGACGGTTACTTCTTGTTATGATTTTTTTGTTAATAATATCATGATACGCTTGTCGCTTTTTAAATTATTTCTCTTCAACTTAATGGAAAATTAATGTATTTTTTAAAAAAATATTATTCATATATATATATATATATGCTATCATTTTTGGATTACATTACTATTTAACATGTCTAAATCAAAGTCTTAATAATTTGAATTATTACTAGAAATAACATATAAATTTAAAGTTGAAATATAAAAGCTTCTGGATAGCACTTAATATTAAAAAATTGTATAGAATTAATGGATTGTGAATGCGGGCGGGCGCGAGGTTAAAAAAGAGTTGAGGGAGAGTAATAAGGGGTCCACACAAGAAGATGAGTTTTAATTAATAAATATAAGATTTAAGTGGAATATATCATAGAATCATTCTAAATCAAATCCGACTGGGAACTTTCCTCGTTGACGTATCTACTAGCAAGCGTGACTGATAGCTACAGTACCTTGGTTTTCTCATGTTTCTCCTTCTTCATATAACCTAAAATAATAGCAAACGGAGTAACGAAGATTAATGTTCGCATCTTTCATTTAGAATATCCCACACGTCTCATGATTCATTTTTGTGTTTTAATTGACAAGTTTTAATAAATGATTGTTTATTATTTGAAAATAGACTTTTTTTTAGCCGACAGAAAAATAGACTATATTCATTCGTTAATGTGAAAATATTCGTTTACTTAGTCTTGGGCGTTTTGATGAAATTCTATAGCTATGAACGGAAGCTGAAAAGGATGAAAAATGGGGTTTAGAATAGAGCACGGCTCTGGTCTCAAAAAGAGGAGAGAAAATACGGAATTTCAATTCTAGAAAATAGAGATCGATTGAAGTGCTCTTTGAAAGAAAAAGAAAATTAAAGACAGTTTCTTGATTAAAAAAATGATCAATATATGCAGAAACAATAGCAGACTTGTGTACAGTTGAGAGTGTATGAATGGCTCTCTTAACTTTTTTAAATTTACATGTAACGTAAAATTTTAATATTATTCCTCCACGATATTTAAAACTCTGAATCCACAAAACTTAATATATTTGTCATACTCACATATGTATTTTTTATATTATTTGATATTTTATTTTAATTCCACTAAATTTCACAAAGTATCTTTTTTTTACTGTTTTGTCATTTTTTATTTTCTTCTTATCTTTTTCCCCATTTTTCTCTCTCACTTTTCTTACTATTTTTCAAATTGCTATTGACTTTAATGAGATTTTACACATTGCTTTTTCTCTTCTTCTTACTGCTTATCCAATATCTTTTTCTATTTTTCAATTTCTTCAATGTCAAATTCTTCCCTTCTTGCTTTGCTTTTTATGGCCAAATTATGCTTTCTAAACATTTCATAAACGAAGTACAAAACCTTTTAATAAGTGTAGTTAAATGAAATAATTTCTGTGGTTCTTTGTAAATACACTTCTCTTATAAATTGACAATAATAAATTGTTATATACTATGGCAGGATATCTTCCATTTCGAAAATTGAGTTATTATTCATTAAATTATTATGAGCTTTTTTTTCCAGTATATTCTTATCGAGCATTACATTAATAATAATCATATGCTAAATTATGTTCTCATGCACATTTAATTAGTGAAAATTTTTATATTGATATAAAAAATAATATTTAATACACTTCTCATAGAAATTTGATTTTTCTAAAAAAATAAATTTTGAATGTATTTTTAGATTTTGTAAAGAGAAGTAATTTAATTTAAAGTGTAAATTTTTTTTTAAAACAATATATAACAGGCATAATATATAATATTATTAGAACAAAAAAAATGAATTTACAGATAATTATATATGTTTGTGGTTGTGATTGAAACAAATGAAGAGTAAAGAATTCATCTTACAGGAAAATAAAAAATAAAGAAAAAGAAGAAGAGTTTGACGAAAAAGGGAGTTAAACACGTGGGGTGATCAGTGAAGGAAACAGAGGATGAAGGATTTGATGGCGTTGGGGGAGGGAGGGGCCTGTAAACCTGTTTTACTGCACATGCACTCCCTCCAATTTCCCTCATCTCTCACCTCCAACTGTTAAATTCCCTACAGTAGTTCACCATAAATGAACTGTCATCTAGTTTTCGTTTTCATTTTCACAACTGGAAAATCAAGTATGGTGGTCTTCGTTTTGATTACTTCACCTCACCTATCTATCCCCACAGTGATGAAATCTCAAAGCTAGTTTCAGTACTAGCTAGATAAGATTCCATCATAGTAAATTCATGTGCTATATATATTTTAATATTTGAAACTGGACCCGAACTGCTAACTTTACATCATAAGAATAAGATATGAAATCTCTATATTCCTCATGAAATCACGCATGCATGACAAAGTGTGCGTGAATAAAAGGCAAAGTACATATAGGGTTAATTTTTATGGTTTGGTGATGGACGACCATCTTTTAATCTGTTTCATAATCTCTCCCACACAGCCCCATTATGATTTGAGGACACCAAAATTCGTCCCAACGTAACAAAATGGTCCAAAGTGGGTGCAATTGAAGTAGACACTGTCCTTCTGTTGGGTTCCGTGTTTGTTAAAAATTGAGTTTGGAAGATTGAATTTGTCAAAACCGAGTTTCGATAAAAGTAGAGGTAGATAACCTTTATATTAACGAGATTCTGGGTTTATTACGTAATTTGCGTTTTAATGGTTTTATTTTGGGACAATCAACAAAACTAGAGTTTGAGATAGAAACTAAGTTCTAAATGTGAAACTAAAGAGGCCTACCTGCTTCCAAATACAACCGGACAATCATCTTTATCATCACATGAATGGACCCACCTCCTCCTTCCTCCTCCTCTACTAACTAACATTAATATTCATAATATTCATCCTCACCCAGTTTCTCACCACCCATCTCACTTACTTGGAGCACCTTGTGTTCACATTACTCCCAATTCATGTGGAATCAAAATTATATAAAATTAATATTACCAAATACATCCACGAGATAAGGAAGAAAAATGCAGATAAAGTGAGGTTGAATAGATCGAAGAGCGATTTCCTCAACTCATGCGTAGAAAATCAACATATATCACTTTCTTCAGCCACTATTAAATTCTTTCTGGGGGCACTCCCCTGTGATCCATTAATCACTTTAATGATTGAATTTATCATATCCATTTCGATAACGGTGAGATTATCCCTTGGGTTACATCAGCAGAAAATGTAGAATATGGCATTCGAAAGTACATTTGAAATTACGTCCATTGGGTAATTGAATAGCAAAATGGTAAAAAGGAGAAATAAAAGAAAAGATCTGAATACACATTTTATTTTATTATATCATCAAGTTGATGTGGCATCTTAAGCTGAGCATGCGGGAGAAGTGTCTTATTCCACCTCCTCCTTGTGACCAAAATGTGTTTTTTATTTGGCAAACTACCAAAATGCTTATTTTTTGTCCGGATTAATTTGAATCAAGTCCAGCATAATCATAAAAAATGATAGATAACAAGTATTGGACATGACTAAATTCTTAGGAATTGACCTTAAAACTTTAATTAAACTAGTACAATTTTTCTATCAGTTGAATTAAATACTTAGTGGCTTATTAAATGACTTATTACTTATGAAAGGGAGTCACGCTCACAACAAACTTGGCCCACTAGGTCTGCTCCCCCATGTGATCATCCGAAGGATCTTTGACTAATCTTCTTTTGCTTCGTTTTGGCATTTAATCATAAGGGATTATCATTCGCCAATTTATTATACAGCAGGGCCTTCAGGTCTGAACGCCATCTCATGCCTTTTGTTTGTCTCCGAGTCAGATGCTTCTTAATCATTTCCCTTTTTCTCCTTCATCATCCGTCCTCACTTTTAACCATGCATCCTTGCAAGGACCACAACAGTAAGCCACCAGTTTCATTTATTCACTTTTGACATTTCCACAGTTTCTATAAACTCATTCGCACATTAATGATTGCACCAGTCATTATCCACAGTGTAAAAAGTATTGATAGACTCATTATTTGCACATAAACCCCACCTTCTTTCCACTTTCGAAGTCTAAAATCTCTTTTGTCCATACTGAAGAAGTATTGAGGATCTCCACTTTCCCGAAGTCTCTTGTAATCATATAATGAAGGTGAAATTTTCAATCACAAACCTTCTTGACAGTGCCGAAAACAACCTTATTCCCCAGACAGCTAGACTGTTTGTTTGGTGCCTTGCATGTTTTTTCTTTGTATTTAAACAAATTAGTACAACTGTTATGGTATTATTTAGTATCACATATTGACATCCGACGGCGACATATACCAACCATTTTCCCAAACCGGCTGGAAGACACTCCATGGGGCTCGAGACGTGATAATAAGTTAGCTTTTATCATTCATCGACCTATTTTCCCAACAAGTGTAAATAAACTCCATGGGGCTCGAGACGTGGTGACAACGCGGCTACCAGTAAATACCAAGTCTTATATTAAGGTCATTGCCTCCTATGGAGAGCTACATCTTACTAACCTAAGTGTTTGTTTTTATTACATAACGACACCCCTAGTTTAAACCTTTTCCTCTCACTTTTTATTATTATTATTTTCTTTTTTTGCAGTTTACTCAAAAATTTCGTCTTTCATATAACTACATCATAACTAATAATTAATGGCTTCATCTGACTCTTGTTTGGACCAAATGAGGGAAGCTTTGTCCGCAAGGGGGTTTTGGCATATCTGAAACTTTAATGAATGATAAAGAGATAGAAAGTTCGACATGCACCCACTTCCCATTTTGCTGTCCTTTTGAGAATGACTCGACAACGATGATTACACGTAGTGACAGACACATTGGATGTTAAACATCTATCATGGTTCTTGGCCTCGAGCGACATATCGCTTAGGCATTTTGTTGAAACAGTGAGGGTTGTGCATGTGCGCGCATAGAGAACTCTTACGTAGGAATACAAGCAGATAAAGACAATAAGACCAAGACCCGAAAAGAAAAAGAGCAAAGCACCCCACAATTATGGAACATGTCACCTACAAGTTTTTGTTTTATACCAAGGGTCGATTGTCCACCAAATGATTACTAACCCCTTCCTTTGTTTAGAGCCAGATATTAAAATAAGAAAACGCGCCCCTGCATGTTTAAAATGAAATCAAACACTTGGGTCATGATGGGATCGAGGTGGTTATGGAAGGATGTCGGTCAATAAATCTGATGAGGCATCACAATTAAACACAATTTATTAGGAAAAACAATGAACCATACAAACATTTGTTCAAATGATTTCGTAGCTGGCGAGAAAAGGACCACCATGTTCCTTAAAAATGATTGACAAAGTAATCATGAATTCAAGTCCTTTGAAGAGAAAGAAAAAGACCTCATTCATTGCGTTTTGGTTGCGACCGTACGTAGTTTTTACATACCATACCATGGAGTAATCCGCTATTGTACTGTACACACTGTCTATAAAGAAACAAGTTTTGTGCTGTAAAGCAAGGCTCTTTCTTAGTGCTGTACACAGTGCGTAAGAGCTGTTGGCTCGAGTGGAAATGTGCTAAGGAATATTCTTCACTCAAGTTTCCTTCTAACCAGTCCTTTGAAAAAATCAAAGCTGTAAGCAAACGAGAAATAAGTGTTTAACAAGGCAAAGCAATAACTTGATCGGAATGGTTATTAATCGGTTCTATTATATTCTCTCCCACTCTTGTAAGAGATGTTTAAATTCTACCATGTTTTCTTTTATTTTAAAAAATTATACTACTTCTTACTAAAATAAAAATATATGCCATATTAATGTCTCTGGTGTATATAAATATATATATATATATATATATATATAAGCTACAAATGTACTTATTTTGACCAAAATCCCTTCTGTTATAACTTATATAACAAGTATTAAATATACATTTGACTAATATATACAATCACTTTTTCCAATACAAAATAAATCAATTGGAAATCAATATTATAGTTTGGAAAAAAAAAAAAAAGAAATCAACATTAGAATTTAAAAAAAAATCCAATAAATTATATTTTGAAAGAAAGAAATCCAAATTATCCTCAAGGGAATTTTAGTGTTCTGATTTGAAGAAAAATTTGCATATATTTTTATAATAGAAGCGAAGAATATATAATTTAGACATTTTTCAATTAAGGAAAGAGCTATTTACCCTCATTAATGTTCTAATGTACCATGTGAGACTGAGCACTGTTTCTGATAACTTGTTCGCGAGCAAATTCAAAAGCCCAAAGACCAAAATTCAGCAGTATTTTGATGATACTCGGAAGAATTAAATAAAAAAAGAGACAATCCCTGACTAATCATAAGAAATTACAAACATCAGAGATTTGCATCCGACACATTCATGGAGATTGGCAGAAAAGCTATTTATTACCTATTGCCATCAGGATGGAGCTCACACATTTGATTATCATCGCCAACAGCCAACAAGTAACCAGAGGATGCCAAACCCTACATAAAAGAAGAATTAAATGATAGGACATCATTGTAGGTGTAAGTGGCTGGCAGATAATAAAAGAAGAATTAAATTTATGAAACATATATTTCCGTTTCAACAAATCTAACGTCTTTGTTTAAAAAAAAAAGTCAACTGCAGAAATTTGCTACAGCAGGACAAAAGAAAATATTCATATCTGCCTTACCTGAACGGTTACCACATGTTCAATCACTTTGTCTTCATTCTTTTCCTGCACAATAACTCTCTGCCCGCTGCATGACATTTTGAATATTTGGATTACTCTAAAACTAAATTATTCCATGTATATGAATAAACTAGTGTGTAGCATGGTAGAGCATGTTGCAAGATATAAAATTATTAGTTTTGACTCTCAATATGTAACCACACACGTTCATTCACTAAAATCTATATTGTTCATCCAGAAAGATGAAAGAAAAATGAAAAATTCCAGATTAACAATTCTCTGATTTGAGGTTGGAGGACTGACAAAAAATTCTATCATCTTTTATTAATATACTACAAGTTTGAAGCCTCAAGCCACCATTCCTCACTTCTCTTTGAACTCTAACCATGATAAAGCAATCATATGCCCATATCCTAATCAGTACCAGATCCAGTCTGAATCCTCATTTTAGAATTCATCTACAACTAATACTCGCAAAAAAATTTCTGAACATTAGCTTGCATGCCAAAAGTTTCAGAGCCAAAGGCTACTTTAGCAGACCAGGCTTTTCTTCATCCCATTGCCCACAGCTAACCCTTAACTATATCTTACTATGAATGACTCTGCCATCCAAACTGACAGATGAGAATGACAACATAAGAGTACATAAAATCCATGTCACCTGTGCAACCATGTCTTATAATATAGCTGCTCCAGGGCTTGGAATCCTGCATCACATGGAGCAAGTGAACTTGACATCATTAGCCATACAGAGTTCTGCAAATTATTATTTGCAAATAGTTACTAATTGACAGAGGATAAAGTAAGGGCAAGAAAACTCTAGTTTTAAATCAAGTCAACAATCATAAAACCATAACTGTTGCTACTTCATTTTGGTTACTTGATTATTTAAACATTCCTAACTGGATTAATAGAAGAATAAATTATAGAGGAAAACAGCATGCCACGGTTTTTCTTCTTCTTTTTCTTTCTCTTGAATAGAAGCCAAGAGTAACATCTCTCTGTAAAAAATGTCAAACCTCTCAGAATAAAATTAACCTAGCAAGAAGATAGACGATACTAAACTCTTGCATCCACGAGGGCTAATAATGTCCAGCAGGTGGAGTTACAGGTATGTCTTGATAGACAAATAACCACACAGAGTTTAGAAAGTGTTAAAGTTTCCAAAATCTCCATCTCTATATATGATCACCCACACAATCCATTTTAATTACATAAAAGGATGGCTTTACAAGTGTCATCAGATATCCATCATTCCATTTGAAACAGTTCTTTTCGTAAAGCCATTGCAATGTTTCATTGTGATTGATAGATGAGGATGGGAAGCATGCATTCCGCAAATTGATTTCAATTAATAATCCAACAGCGAGTGTCCAACAGATGTAAACGGAGGGCGGGAATTGGGAAAGTTGGTTTAGATGTTAATGAGAAAGAACTTGAATTTTTCATTAAAGTACCTTGATTCACAAAAAGATCATAAAATTTCTCAAATTTGTTAAAGAAGGTTGCCAGAACATCTTCTCTTCGAAATTGGTATGCTGTCAAAGACAATTCTCTTAGAACTGTATCCAAGCACGTTGTTGGCTTCTTGTTGTTGACATTTAGGCCGATACCTACAAGAGTTAGGAGTTACTGTCATTATTATGAGCAGAGATTTGAAAACCATTTTACTGATACCAAGATGACATTAACAGAACTTAAAATTTTATACAGAGAACAGAGATTTGTTAATTGAGTATTTGAAAGGAAGGTCATTGGTCAGTCATCAGCCACCATAGAATATCATTTCAAGAGTATGTCTAATTACCTGCACTAACATTAAACTTCTTAGATTTATAGATTGAAGTGCATAGAATGCCTCCAACTTTAAGGCCATTTAAGTAGACATCATTTGGCCACTTAATTTTTACATCAACACTGGGTAAGCCCTGGAATGGAAAAAGTTGAAAGAGGAAACATTTAAGAGAAGAATCAATCACAAATTAAATAAGTATTGCACTAAATCGAGCATGCAAGTTTAAATAACTGACCAAGCACAATGAAAATAGTTTATTTCTTAAACATACAAACTTACTAAACCACCAACCATCCCGTTAATTGTCACTTATAAATGTGGAACTTAATCTTCCTCTTCCTTTTAGAAAACTTGCAGCAATGTGCGCTTCATCCTTGATAGGTTTTGTGGTCACATTCTTGTTATCTTAAAAAGTAAGACTAATTAAACAGGTCTGGCATTGAGCTCAGTAAAATTAAGTCTTTCTAATAACATATTTCTCGCAGATATCAATGACATAGATTTTCCAGGTGAAAAAACACACACCGCAGAGATCATTAATTTTCTCAAGAGGTATTCAAATGTTTACTTTTATTAAGTTAAAGAATTGCACATCCTTCAATGGTACTGACGTAGAGAATAATCAAAGAAGTGATCGAGCCAGTAGTTAAAGATCAAACGCTAACATTTTTGTCACAGATATCCTTTATTGCCTCCGTCATAGCCAGGGAAACTACATACTGTAGTAATGGAACAACTCGCCCATCCTCCATTTGTAGAGTGAAAGAAAATAGGAGGCAGCCCAAAGGAGACTCCCACACATTCTTTGACCGACCTGAGATTTTATGGAAATTAAGCCATTTTGAGTAGACATAACGAAAATGCAAGTGGATAAGGACAGAGAAACACAGTAACACTGTCATTTCAAACCTCGTCCCTTGGTCTGAACATCAGCAACGCAGACCGTACCAATCGGAAGCTCACAGAAATTGCTGTATAAAAATAATTTGGGATTCAGAATAACATGATATTAAATCACATCGAGCATTCATAATGCAAGAATGTAACTCTGGAAGACGTACTGTGAAACCACATCATGCGTTGAAGACAACCGTGGGGACCAAATGAGAAACCGGCCAAATTTATGAGTGCAAAGAGAATTCATGAATAAATCAATTGCAAAGGAGTCTTCTTTGAGATGTTTATTAACCAATTCAGACTGCAAAATAATCGAAATTTCGCTATTGTCAGGAAGCTTCAAAGCGTTATTCGCCTTGATTGTTTTAGCTATTTCATTCTCTGCCGGTGACTTCCCGCATAAAACCAGCGAACTAGGTGTGTTGCTGTCCGAAGCTGAAAAAAATTACAGAAAGAAGATTTCAAACTTCTACCGTTCAATAACTATGGTTGATTCAGTAGTCAAAGAAAAGCCTTAAACTTTAACCTCCCAATAGTTCCCCCGGGACAAATTTTTATTTTTAAAAAATTCAGCACAGACAAATTCATAGAAAGAATAAGAATAGAAATTATGAACGAACCTGAAGACGCCATTAGTGAAGCGAGACTGCAGAGCCTGGTAGTATTTGCTAATCTTACTGTTGGTAAAGAGAAGAAGGACGGAGTCGGCAAAGGGTTCTGCACGAAGGGGAAGAGCAGCGGCAGCATTAACCGCCGATGTTTCAAGTCGTATTTGCAAAAATCTTGATAGTTGAAACGTTTCTTGAGCATTGAGGAATGATACGGTTTTGGATCACGTACTGTTCCCTGCGTTATCGTCAGAGGCACGTGATTGCTAATAGTGGGTGTCAACCTGGGAGTTGGGAATGGCCGCCCACACGACAACCCCGCTGTGCTGCTCTCCGCCTTCCAACCTAACAAAGGTGTCAAGCTCAAAACTATTGTTGGAAAAATATTAAAGAACTCAAAAAGTGAGTGGTACTGATGGTAAATAACGCATCATCAGGATATAATATTAATATTTTTTGCCTGAATATTAATATAAATAGTTATATCGATAATTATCTACTTTGAATAGTAATCCGTATAAAATATACAATTTATATCAAATAATAATATTTCATAAATTTTATATATCAAGTGTGATAGTGATGGATTATTAATGTTAATACAACCATTTGCAGGAGAAGGACCATAGATTTCTAGGCCATGAGGTCCGTAATTGGGTTTTATGGGCCAACGGCCCAATAAGTTGGGTTAAGGATCATTTTATAGCAAGGGCCCTCTCCTCTTCAGTTTCGACATCCAAACCGCCTTCTTCTTCTTGTTTTTCATGCTTACCATGGACATCCAAATCTTGTATTCGGTTTTTCTTTCTTTTCAATTTTCCGAGCTTACCCTAACATAATTAAAGACGATATTGTAACAAAAAAAGATAGTTATTTGAAGGACACGGTAGTATCGTACATTCTCGTTTTAAATTTAATAACTGAGACCAATACCATGCAAACTACTCTTATAAATTTATTAACTAAAAGTTTATATAAGTAAAAAATATTTGTGGGCTGCTAAAATTTATTTATTCTAATTCTAAAAAGTCTACTAAATCCACGAAGTACATGTTTAAACAAACACACATAATATATATATATATATATATTTCCATAGGTAACAACTTAATAAGCATGTTACTAGCTTACGTCGATGTGAGTGATATATACTCTCATTCTTTGCGCAAGTGGTATATTCTTAATCTATGAGAAAATTAAAAAAAGAAAAGAAAACAAAGAAAGAAAGAAAAGTACACACTACTACACACCATGAGCTTACAAGTTCGAACAACACTTTGGTGGCTTTGAATGCCTATCCTATGTGTCATTGTTCGTTGCTGTTTTGTCCCTAGGGTGGAGTGGACAATAATATACTCTCTCCGTTATGCTATATAGTGCACTGTTTTGAGAAATTCATATTTTAAAATATAGTGCATTACACGGATTACATTATATTTTTTTTATTGTCTTTTTAGTATTGCCCCTAATAAATAAGTATATATATTATACGGTTACCAATATATTTAATGAAAATCTTTAATGGTTTAGTCAAATCATAAATGAATGAAAGAGAATTTCCTAAAAAATTTCACTTTTCACAATTATCAATGACTCATGGGAACTCGGAAAACAGAATGAAGGAGATGATTGATGCAATTTATTAATGTAGGAAGTATTATTAAATAAGGGTAATTTGAGAAATAATGAAAAAAATTTCGGTTACTAATCATTATCTTGATATGTGTGTGGTAGTTAAAAGTGTACTATAAACTGGAATCGAGGGAGTATTAAATTTCTTTGTACATATATCCATATATCTGTCTCTCGTTTAACAAAGGCTCTTCTGTCTCTCTGTTTCTTAATTTTCGCGCTCTCCTATTTACATCGTATTTTTGTAAGTAAAGTGTCGTGTCCAGCATTTAATCCAAAATCTGATATTGTATCCACAATGAACCTTCCAAATCCACCCATTACCCGCCCTCCTTTCCTTTTTCTCTTTTGAGAGTATTATTCCCTAAGCGTGTCTTCAACTTCCCATCTCTATTCTTAAATATTGTTAAGTGTGCCTTAACTAATCAGACTCAGATTTAAATTTCAAATCAGTGTTATGCTCTAATGTCTGTACTCTGTACTGATGTCTGTTTAATTATTATGGTATTATCAAGCAATAGTTAAATGTTTAACTGAACAAGGCAACAAATAAAGCTATTTATTACCTTATTGTCCCACTGAAAAAGGCAATTTAGAAAATAAATAATAATATTAATAAAAAGACGTGTGTGAAAGCAAGATGGCAGCTTTCCAGAGTTTAAAAGATTTTCATTTTCCCTGCGAAAGTGAAAATCAAAAGCTCTCTCGCCTCAATTTTGAGAGGTTTGTGATAAGTCTTTACCCTATCATCAAATCTTAATTGTCAAAAATCTGCTTTGAGATCTAACTTAGAGAAAACTTTTGCATTTTTCAAGTGAACTGCCTAGGTGTTAATTTTAGGAAGAGAGAACTTATCATTTTATAAAAAATGATTAAGAGACTTATAATCAATCACAAACATTTTTTCCCCTTATTTTTTTTGCATCTTTCTCAACATAGAAAGCTTAACATGCCCATAGTAAATTAGTGGGTTCAATTAAATCTTGTCTTAATAGTGCTGCACATTCATCTCTGGCAAGTAATAAATCTTCTGGAGGCATTCCAGGATAAGAGACCTTGGTAGGATTGATGTCTTCGGTCTTTTTGAAAGAGAGTCAAATGAAGAAATTTTTGTTCTTCCATAGAGCAGAAGGATGGTGAAACTGTTCATGGTTTTCAATCAGTAGGTCTTTGTTTGGTAGCTTACTTCCAAGCACTTTGGTCCAAATTGTACAGTTTAGGAAAAATTGAATCCCAATTTTCCTTTTGGAAATCATATCAATCATGAAAGAATTACCATCAGCAGTTGTAAAACATTTCTCATGAGGAATCCATTCACTTGCTGGTAGAACATAAGGTTTCATAACACAGCAACAAGAATCAGTGTCTATAAAACCAATGGCCTGTGTAGGCTTGTCATATTTGTCTACAAATACTTTGATTTTCATATAAGGAAGTGGCACTGTAGATTGTGATATGGTAGTTAGATTGATATTATAGATGTGATGGTGTGAACAAGAGCTTAACACCTTTGGACAAGGAAGGATACTAAGCATCTTTTCTTCTTCTGAGGAATCAGAGTCTGTTTCTTACTTAATCACAAACTTTATATCCTTATTTTGAAAGTCTTGTTCCTGCAAAATTAATTCGACATCACCATCATTCAAAGATAATGTCCTCTGAATAGTGAAAAATATCTTAATATCTCTTTTGGACTTATTAGGACACTTGTTGGTATAATGTCCTTTCTGGCCACAAATGTAACACTTGTCAACTTTCTTAGAGGTGGATGATCTCTTTTTGAAAAACCGAAATGGTTTTCGTCATCTTCTAAAAAAACCTTTTTTCTTGTGAGGGAATTTGAAGAAATGAGATTCTTCTTTGATGAACACAAACAGGTGGTTTTGTCTTTGCACTTGATTTTCAAATCAGGTCGTTTGTAGACTTTGTACAAGTTGGCTTTGCTCTTAAGAACATTCTTAACAAACTTTTGCTGCTCACATAATCTATCAAGAGATGCTAAAGCAAGTTGATAAATTTCTCCCAGAGTAACCTGTGACATTTCCCGGTTAAGGGAATTAAGAGCTTTCTATAAATCTGGTTGAAGTTCTTTTGGAAGAGAGGTAATAAAAATATGCCTAAGATTAATATCATTAGCTCCTCCGATCATATAATATTTTTCAGAAATTCTTTGAAAATGCTTCTGTAAATCACATCGATCAAGAGAACAGCATTTCATTTCAAAGAACTCATGTCTTGCTCTTTTATCAATGATACTGAAATCACTAATGAATTCTCAAAGTAATATTCCCAAAAATGTGGAAATATCATATTGAGCCATTTGAAGTTTTTGTTATTCACTTAAACTTGTAAATCATTCTCTGAGATTACCAGTCATTCTCGAGAGAAAATTGCTCAAAACATCATGAAGATTGGCATCTGGTTCATTCATCTGGACATCTATCCATACACCAAACTCATGCATCTTCTCTCTTCATCTGTGAGGAGGAAGATCATCAAAAGTAAAATAAAGACCATTGCTTGGCCTATGATGCGTGTGTATTTCATGAGATTGATCAATAAGATCTTTAATAATAGGAGATTCTGGTTGTTCAATTGGTTGTGAATCTGTATTTATCATAGACATGATTGGAATAGGATGAGATTGAATAGATGAGTATGACAAATCAGAGTTTGGATTATAATCTTCGTTAGAATTATCAGATTCAGATTCAACAAATGATTCAGATCTTGGACAAATAGTAGCTATGGACTTGTCTGATGGAGTTGGTTGTTGGTATTTTGGTGAGGATGGAAGAGTCTTAATTAGTAAAAGTCTTGTAGGAATGACAGGGTCTAGAATATAAGAAGTAGATGGGTATGTGGTTGAGGATGGTGGTTCCTGGGTATAAATCGGTTGGGTTAATTCTTAAGTAATTGGAGCTTTTCTGGATGAAGACATTTGTCTAGCTTGTTTGAGAATAGGATATGTCATCCGAAAAGGTTCTCTAGTAGGGGATGGGAGAGATGAGCTTATAACAAAGGTGGAGTATAAAGGTGTTGGGTAAAATGGATCATGAGGATAATTTGGTTTCGAGATATTTGTTGGAGATTATGCCCTAAGCCAATCATTGTATTATGAATATTGTCTTTCATTATGAAAAAGAAGGTTTTTTTCTTACATTATTATATTGTTTGCATGTTTTTCTTTATAATAATATCCTTGGATAAATTATTTTATCCTAAATATCCCTAGTCAATCATCTTTGTGGGAACAATGATGAATTAAGACTAGTATAATTTTGATTGATAATTATGTATGAAGATACAAATCAAAATCATAAGCTCCTGTTAGAGAATAGGCACTGGATTAACTCATCATGAGATAGCTGCATGGATCAAGTCATAAGCATATCTCATATATAATCGTGTCATTAAGCCCTCAAACTTGATATCACCATGGCTACCTATATGGGGAACACTATACTTTGGCATAATCAAAAGTCATCTTTAATTGGGAGATCATAAAGGTTATGATCGAGCATAGTGGAACTTGTGTAGAGGAAGATGAATGGTGAAGATGGAATTTGTCCCTCTAATTAATAGAGAGATATATTTGGGCCCCTCAATGAGTGGGACTGAGAAAATGCATGGCCGTGCTCGAATGGAAGAGTTTTCATTTGTTCTGTCAGTCTGCTCGGAGATTGAGAAAGTGATGGTCGAGTAAAATGATGATGATGTTTCCATGTCTCATACTTGACATATATATATCATGAGACAAAAGGGATGTGATCGGGTTATATGATAGGTTTGTATCGGATCACCGATCTCATATGATTTGGGTAGTCACAATGTCTTGCTAGAGGCCACTTGTGACTTGTGGGTCTAATAGTGTTATTAACCCACTGCCAACATCATATGGACCTACAGGGTCACACACAAGAACTAACCAACTCGAGCTAGAATGTCCAGATTCATTGAATCTAAAATATGTGTCTAGATTCAATGAATTTAATGTTTAATTTAGAGTGATAGAATTATATATATATGTTTGATATATTATATATTTGATATATATTTCGAAATATATATTTTTTTTTAAATTAATTCAAATTAATTAGTTTTAAATTTAATTCTATATGATAGATTTAAATTTAAACTAATGTCATAATCTAAATTAGATTTAGATTGGATTCTAAATTTGAATTTAAAGTAATAATATAAATTTGATTTATATGATAAATTAAATCTAGATTTGATTCTGAATATATATTAGATAGTTAGTTTAAATTTAATCTATTAAATAAATTTAAATTCAAACTAATCTATTTAATTAATATTTGATTCAGTTTAAATCATTGATTTAAATTAAACAAATACTGAATCCTATTTATATATATTGATATAGACTAGGATACAAGATCAACACGATTCAAATCACCCTAAAGAGAGAGCGACCGTATACTCAGAGAGTGAGATTGTATGGATGAACAGTGTAGGGACGTACGGACAAACGACGAACAACGTACGGATGTATGGATGAACAATGAGATTGTACGGGATAGACACCGGGTTGTACATACAGACGAAGAGACTGTACTAATAGACAGCGGGCTGTACTGACAAACAGCAGGATTGTACAGACAAACAGTGAAAGCTGAACTGACGTACGAACATTCACAAATAGAGGTGCTAGCACACTGTTCGAGTTGGACTCACCGTTCGTGTGGATACCGGTAGAGGGAGCTAACTAGTCACGTTAGTTCTTGGGATCTGATGAAACAAAAAAAATACCAAGGGACGCACTGAAGGTAAATGCTTTTCCTACATCTCAATCTAAACAACTTTTACAGATCTATGGGAAGAAATTTCTTGATAGTTTTTCGCTGCGTGTATATTAAAATTCCTAACAATGGTACTAGAGCCACGTCAATGATTGTTTAAATTGAGTTCTTGAATATATGATTGCATGTATGTAATATATGTGGAACTCAATTTGTCGAATTCGGTTTTTCAAATCAGTTTTCAATTTAATTGTAAATCTGCCATTTATATATGTGATATATGTTTTTGAAAAATCGTATTCTTGAATTCAATTTCTAACTTCATATGTCTATGCGAAATAAGGTTTTTGAAACAATTGTGAATCTGTTTAAAACAATTTCATTTTCTGTATGACGTGATTAGATTCATGTGATTTTCGTATGTGATGCGTGTGACATCCCAAGAAAGTTAAGATATGTAGAAATGTATAGAGACTTTGCAAAAAAGGACAAATACCGTTTTACGTGAAAAAGGGCAAAGAGGTCATTTTTCCTAATTGAATGGAAAAATGAGAAAATTATATTTTTGCCCCTAAAGAATTATGGAAAGGACATCCATGTCCTAAAAGTTTTAAAATTTACGTGGAGGATGAAATAGAAAAGTCTTGGAAGAAATTACACCTAATGACCCGAAAGTTTCAAAAATTATAATTTAAACTCGAGTTAGGGGTAATTTTGTAAATATGCAAAATTACTGTCAAAATGAAGCTCTCGACGAGAGAAGTCCAATGGTATATGGCACTGAGGGTTAATGTTCAAGAATAAAGAAATAATCAGTGCCGAGTGTCCAAAAGTAACAGTAAACCGATAAAGTAAACTGTGGGCCCTACCGATGGTTAAAAAGAAATCGGGTCTGGATATGGGTCATATACAGATATCATTTGGGATAGGATAATTATGGAAATATAAAAATAAAATTAGAATAGTCCTGTATCCTAAAAATGTTAAATTACTGTAAAGACGATTTTATCGGTATGATTAAAAAGTATCCGAATTGAGGTACATCTGGATCAGGAAAATTGGACAATTTTTGGACACTTCTCTCTCTCTCATGCGTGACTTTTCTGCAGCCATGTGACACAAAGAATATTATATTATTTTAGGAATACTTCTTGAAGAAGTATGTAATAAAGTAATTGGGTATTAGCAAAAAAGTAATCATGGTTAAGCCATTTAATTAAGTCCATTAACCACATCCTTTTACACCATTCTGCACGCGTGAACCAGCAGCAAAACGAAAGAGAGAAAACGCAAGAAAGAAAGGAAGAGAGAAAGAGAGAAAGAAGAAGAGGAAAGCTCAAGGGAAATCAAAGGCACAAACTTTGGTAAGTTAATCTACCACCTTAAACTTGTTGTTGGTAGTATTTGGAGTATGATTCATGGATTAGTTTTCTTCTTCACTCTCTTAGGGTTTCATCCATGGCATGATTTAGCAAGAAATGGAGTTTTCCAACCATAAATCATAGGGGAAATGCTAGACTACACATTTAAAGCATGAATATGCAAGTGGTTTGTTGTATAACAAAGTGTAGCAATTTTTCTTGAATTTCCCTGATTTTGGACGAGTTACTGTTCACACTTAGAGTTGGAATTTCATGTTTTTGATGCCAAAAATGAGTTCCTCATGGTGGAAAACCTTAGGAACAAGTGATAGTTTCATGAAAAAGCTTAAGGTTAAGGAAGTGAAATTTTGAGGTTTTTGAAGTTAATTCGGAATGAACAGTAACTGAGTTAGAAATGGAATTTGGTCATTTTGAGGCCATATTTGGATTCCTCATGAAAAATTACATGAAATAGAGGTATAATTCATCATTTTTGAGTTAGAAATGAATTTTTGGTGAATTTTTAAAGAATTAGGGTTTCATGAATTGAAGAAAGTCATGGAACCATTAGTTTGAAGTTCTTATGAACTAACCCTTGGTTCAAGTTGATTTATTTGATATTTGTTGATGCATTAGGGTGTGAGAAAGCTTAAGGAAGTCCTTGAAATGGTTGAATCAAAGAGGAAAGACATAAAGTTTCATGAGGTAGCATAGTTACTTTTTCTCACATTATATTGTCTTGCTATATTATATTGTGAATGATGACTTGCCATATTGTTTTTATGATGTTTGAGACTGGTTTTGGCTGTTTTTATGAAAGGGATAGCACCCGGGATGTCCATTTTCTATGCCGTTATAATGCCGAAATTTTTATAAACAATATGGTGATTTATGCCTTGAAATTATTGTTATGATGTTTTGAAGGTTTTATAGCATGCATGATAATGTAATTGTTTGAGATGTGACTAGCTACTGGGATTTCCAAAATCTCATCACCCAAATAATAACATGATAGGTCCAAGTTATGGAAGAAATCCAAGGGAGGCAAAGAGCTAAAGGAAAAGAGGAAGAGAATGATGAATGATATTATTATGCAAGTCTTGATGTTATGTTTTGGGAATCTGTATAAATTCGTATGAAAGGGGACAAATCCTGCTTGATGCCTTGAATATATTCTTTTAAGTCCTCTATGATATTATGCATGAAATTGGAGCACTAAATGTCAATGTAAATGTGTTATGAAGCTTATCATGTAAGTTATGGCATAAGTTCATTAGAGATGACCAGTATTGATTTGAGTAGGGGAACTCTATCTGAAACAGAGTATCCTATAAAAGTGTTATACATGCTTTTAAAGTAGACAGAACAAGCTTTTCATAGAGCTAAAGAGTACCTAAATTGGATAAATGTATGAATTATAATGAGTTTTTGAAATCAGGGTTTAGAACAGGGCAAGAAGGGGAAAACTGAAATCTGGAAAGTAAGTACTGAAAAATTCAAAGGATAATATAAAATTGTACAAAGCTCCAAAAATTCAGTGATTTATATGTATAAAAAGATCTATGTTTTAAGTTTTGTATGCCACTGATTTGGAGTTAATTGGAGCTATATAATAGGAGATATGGAGTTTTTCCCAAAACTATTCCAGTAAGAGTCAAATTCTGACCCTTCATGACTTAAGTTAAAGTTATACCCTGTGTAAGTGAAATAAATGTGTACGAAAAATATGTCATTAAGTATACATGTAGAGTTTTCAAATGACATAGATTATTCATAGTTTGGAACAGAATAGAAGGAGATATAATTTTTCAAATTTGAGGTCAGAAAACTGGAACATAGCAAAGTGACCAAATGAACAGTAAATGTCCACGAAATTACTGTACAAATTGGCCCAATGATGTTGCTATTTTATATTTTTCCCATGTAGATCTGAATCTAAGAAAATTTTAGAGACTTTAATCAGCTTAAGATGATTTTTCTAGATTTAGTTATGAATTTTCAAAGTTCATCGGGTAAAATAGAATTTGCCAAATGAACAGTACCCCGAATTTTGTAAAATTCTGACTTTATCATATTATGATTTTAGTTTCTAATCCATGATGAAAGACATCTGAAATGATCTAATACATGGGAAATGGGTCCTAACATAAGGTGTTACAATGCGAATATGTTTTTGCATATGTATACGAGAATCTGTTGTTGCTGCGACATGATCCGATTAAAATCCGTTTGTATGTAATTCGGGTTTTCAATATGTTTCGTATATTCTTAATTTGATTTAATGTTAAAATCGCAAAGTTTACAACTTTTCATTAGATGAGATGTTTGTTACATGTTGTGATTTATTTGTTTGAATTGGATGAGTATGGTGTATGATATGGCCCTAGGATGAAATTGTGGTTTTAAATACGACCTGCGTGTCGTGTCTCTCTCTATATTCTGGCTATACATTCTCTTCTTACCTTACTCCCCTCGAATGTTCAATTGAGGTTTCTTTTGTATATAAGTGTTATATTAAAAGAATCCTTTCATTGGCTTGGGAGGATATAGGTTAGATGAGTCATATTATGACACATTTATTTTATACTTTATGATGAGATCATATGCATGTATGGGATGACACTTTTATATATGTTCATGTGATGACTACATGTATGAATAACAACAGTATAATAAAATCCCTTGAATCAAATTTTAAGTTTAAATGCCACCCATTAATGAACATCTGTCAAGGCTTTGATCGCCTAAATGTAGGATCCACCAAAGTGGGATACACTTAGGTTATCTTAGTGAGGAAGTTTGGATAATGGTGATACTCATAAAGGTTCATGATGATATGACTTAATTGAGACTATCAAAACAGTTTTGGGTCTCAAGGCATTAGATGAGATTAAACATGCCGAGTCATAGGATGACAGGATCCCATAAAGATTTAAGAGTTACATGTGATGTAATTGGTAAATAAGTTACCTACCTAAATAACTTAATTTTAAGCGTCTTGCCAAAGCGGACTTACAATTAGGTGAAATATGGGTCTTAGCCTGCTAAACTAAATTGAGGGTTAATTTTTAGTAGGAAATTATTACTTTAATTTTGCATATTTTGTTGTAGAAAATGTCGACGAGTAATTCTGCTACACTATCATTGCGATCTATCCTTGAGAAGGACAAACTCAATGGGACTAACTTTCTTGACTGGTTTAGGAACTTGAGAATTGTTCTCAAGCAGGAAAGAAAGTCATATGTCCTAGATGAACTCATTCCTGAGGAGCCTGCAACCAATACTCCAAGAGCCCAAAATGATGCCTATAATAAGCATCTTAATGACTATGTGGATGTCGGATGCCTAATGCTAGTCACATGATCCTAGAACTTCAGAGAGATCTGGAACATATGGAGGCTTATAAGATGATTGGGCATCTCCAGGAAATGTTCCAACAACAGGCAAGGTTAAAAAGGTTTGAAACCACGAAAGCCTTACATTCCTGCAAAATGACTGATGATATATCAGTTGACTCTTATGTTTTGAAGATAAAAGGCTACATTGATCACCTTGAAAGGCTCGGATTTCCCATAACCCAAGAGTTAGTTACAGATTTGATCTTAAACTTACTCCTGAAGAGTTATGACCAGTTTGTCATGAACTACACTATGAACAACATGGAGAAATCAATTTCTGAACTGCATGCGATACTTAAGACTGCTGAGCAAAACATCAAGAAAAAGCCCAGCAGCATTCTAATGGTTCGGAAAGGAAAAGGAATGAAAAAGAAAGGTAAGGGTAAGGGAAAGGGAAAAGGCCCAGACACGAAGTCCAAGGAGCAAGACAGGCCCAAGCCCAACCTTAAACCCAAGCCTAATACCAAGAAGACAAAGCATCCTGAGGAAGGACTTTGTTTCTTTTGCAATGAACCCGGTCATTGGAAGAGGAACTGTGAGCTCTACAAGGAAGATCAAAAACAAAAGAAGAATAGCGGGACTATTACTTCAGGTATTTATGTTATAGAAATTAATTTTTCTACTTCTCCAACATGGGTATTAGATACTGCATGTGGAACTCACATTTATACAAATGTGTAGGGTCTCAAAAGGAGTAGGAAGTTGAAAAATGGCGAAATAGACCTACGAGTCGGAAATAGAGCAAAAGTTGTTGCTTTAGCCGTAGGCACTTATGAATTAATTTTACCCAGTGGGCTTTTGTTAATTTTGAACAATTGCTGTTATGTTCCAGCTTTGAGTCAGAACATTGTTTCACTTTCTTATTTAGATGAGGAAGTATTTACTTCAATTATTGGGAATAAAAAATGTTCTATTTATTTTAATGACATCTTTTATGCGGATGGAGATTTGCATGGTGATCATTACTATTTGAACCTTGAAGCTCCCAATAAAGAACATATCTATAACGTATCTGCCAAGAGGATCAAGTCAAACAATTTGAATCCGACCTACCTATGGCACTGTCGTCTAGGCCATATAAATGAGAAACGCATCTCAAAGCTCCATCAAGATGGACTTCTCAATTCATTTGATTTTGAATCATTTGACACTTGTGAATCTTGTTTATTGGGAAAGATGACAAAGACACCTTTTACTGGACTAGTGAAAGGGCCACTGACTTATTGGGCCTAATACATATAGATATATGTGGTCCGTTAATTACAATTGCCAGAAGTGGTTACCTGTACTTTCTTACTTTTATAGATAACTATAGTAGATATGGATATATCTATCTAATGAGACATAAATCTGAATCTTTTGAAATGTTCAAAATTTTCCAAAATGAGGTATAGAATCAACTTGGCAAATCTATTAAAGCACTTCGATCTAATCGAGGTGGTAAATATTTGGGCCAATAATTTAATGACCATCTTAGAAATTTTAGAATTGTTTCACAATTAACTCAACCGGGAACACCACAGTGGAATGGTGTTTCTGAATGGAGGAATCGAGCCCTATTAGATATGGTTCGATTTATGATGAGTCAAATAGATCTTCCACCATCCTTTCGGGGCTATGCATTAGAAATAGCTGTGTTCACACTAAACCGTGTTCCATCTAAGGCGGTTGAAAATACCCCATATAAGATATGGACTGGAAAGAAGCCCAGTTTGTCTTTTCTCAAGATTTGGGGATGCGAGGTATATGTTAAGCAACAAGCCTCTGATAAGTTAGCACCTAAATTTATAAAATGCTTTTTTATGGGGTATCCCAAGCAAACTAAGGAATACTACTACAATCCCATTGAGAATAAAATGTTTATTGCTCGAAATGGTATCTTTCTAGAAAAAGAGTTGGTTTCTAAAAGAACCAGTGGGAGTAAGATAAATCTCGAAGAAGTTTGAGACCCACAAAATCGCATTGAGCCAGAGATGGAAGAACGAGAAGACTCACAACAAGTTGATGAGCCTACTCAAGTAACACAAGGCCTAAGAAGGTTTGATAAGACACAACATCAGCCTTAAAGATATGGATTTCTTTTAACTGATAGTCATGATGTGTTGCTCTTAGATCAAGAAGAGCCAACCACCTATCAAGAGGCCATAACGGGATCTAACTCTGAAAATGGCTACATGCCATGAAGTCTGAGATGCAATCCATATATGACAATCAGGTCTGGACCTTGATTGACCCACTTGAAGGTGTAAAAACCATTGGGTGCAAATGGGTTTTTAAGAAGAAAACCGACATGGATGGCCAAGTGCATACCCTCAAAGCACGATTGGTTGCAAAAGGATTCAAGCAAACTCATGATAGACTATGATGAAACCTTTTCACCAGTTACCATGATTAAGTCCGTAAGGATCTTTCTTGCCATTGCAGCGTACTATGATTATGAGATTTGGCAGATGGACGTCAAAACATCATTCCTTAATGGAAAGCTGCTTGAGGATATGTATATGACATAACCTGAAGGTTTTGTACGTCCAGAAGATTCTGCAAAGGTTTGCAAGCTTCAGAGATCCATTTATGGATTGAAGTAACCATCTCATAGTTGTAATCAACGTTTTGACAAAGTAGTTAAAGAGTTTGGATTTATCCAAAATATTGATGAACCTTGTGTTTACAAGAAGGTTAGTGGAAGTACAATTTTATTTCTAATACTTTATATTGATGACATCCTACTCATTAGGAATGACATTCCTACCTTGCAGAATGTCAATACTTGGTTAGAAAAGTGTTTCCCAATGAAGGACTTAGGAGAAGTCACCTATATCCTAAGGATTAGAATCTATAGGGATAGATCCAAAAGGCTAATTGGCCTAAGTCAGTGCACTTATATAGATAAAGTATTGCACAGGTTCAGTATGCAAGATTCAAAGAGGGGTTACATACCCATGTCTCATTGCATCAATCTCAGCAAAGCTCAGTGTCCTTGTTCATGAGATGAGCGAGAATGCATGAGCAAGATTCCATATGCTTCGGCAATTGGATCTATAATGTATGTCATGTTGTGCACTCGATCGGATGTATCATATGCCTTGAGTATGACTAGTAGATATCAGTCGGATCCAGGTGAGAATCACTGGATTGCTATCAAGAATATTCTGAAGTACTTAAGAAGGACTAAGGATGTATTCTTGGTGTACAGAGGATTAGAAGACAAGTTGGTTATAAATGGTTACACAAATGCAAGTTTCCAATATGACAAAAATGATTCCAGATTGCAATCAAGATTCCTATTCTGTTTGAATAGTGGAGCAGTTTGTTGGAAGAGTTCTAAGCAAAGCACTGTAGCTAATTCTATAACAGAAGCTGAGTACCTAGCAGCATCAGATGCAGCTACGGAAGCTGTTTGGATTAAGAAGTTCATCACTGAGCTTGAAGTGGTGCCTACCATCTCAAATCCGATAAATCTATTTTGTGATAATAACGGCGCAATAGCACAGGCTAAAGAGCCTAGGTCACATCAAAGAACCAAACACATACTCAGGCGATATCATCTCATCAGAGAAATCATTGATAGGGGTGATATAAAGATATACAAAATGTCAATTGATGACAATGTTGCTAATCCTCTTACTAAGCCGCTTGCACAGATAAAGCATAAGCGTCATGTTAGGTCAATGGGTATTAGATAGATTAACGATTAGACCTAGTGTAAGTGAGAGTTGTTGGAGATTGTGCCCTAGGCTAATCATTGTATTATGAATATTGTATTTCATTATGAAAAAAGGTGTTTTCCTTACATTATTATATTGTTTGCATGTTTTTCTTTATAATAATATCATTGGATAAATTATTTTATCCTAAATGTCCCTAGTTAATCATCTTTGTGGAAACAATGATGAATTAAGATTAGTATGATTTTGATTGATAATTATGTATGAATATACAAATCAAAATCATAAGCTTCTGTTAGAGAATAGGCACTGGATTGACCCGTCATGAGATAGCTGCATGGATCAAGTCATAAGCATATCCATATATAATCGTGTCACTAAGCCCTTAGACTTGAGATCACCATGGCTACCTACATGGGGAACACTAAACTTTGGCATAGTCAAAAGTCACCTTTAATCGGGAGATCATAAAGACTATGATCGGGTATAGTGGAACTTATATGGAGGAAGATCAATGGTGAAGATGGAATTTGTCCCTCTAATTAACAGAGAGATATATCTGGGCCCCTCGATGAGTGGGACTGAGAAAATGCATGGCCGTATTCGAATGGAAGAGTTTTCATTTGTTCTGTCAGTCTGCTCGGAGATTGAGAAAGTGATGGTCGAGTAAAATGAGGATGACATTTTCATGCTTCATACTTGACCTATATATATCATGAGACAAAAGGGATGTGATCAGTGTTGAATCAAGTGTTTTGATGATTCCAAACCAACATTCAAATAGCTTGGAATAAAGATATCAAAGGTGCATAAAAGGTTCAAGTGAAGGAATCATGGAGAAATCAGTGCAAAGATTTATGTAGGATGTTTAGTAATGTTTTGATTTGAGTAAAAGACTTTGATTTGATGAAAAGATGTTTTAAAACTTTGATTCTATGTTAAATCATGGAATATTTGAAAAACACCCACCAACAGACAAAGTTTGAAAGGTTTATACTGATTTGTCATCTTGAAAATTCGAACTTTAGCTTTGGAAATTCGAATTTCGTAGTGAAAATGAACAAGTCTGAAGAGAAGACTCTCTGATAAACGAATTTTGATAAGTGTCTGAAAGGAGCGTTCAGTAACAGACGAACTTTGGGTTTTAAAAATTTGAATTTCAGACAAAATAAAACTTATGAAAACTAAAGAAATTCGTCTGAAATTATGTCAAAGTTCATCTGAAACCAAGTTTGGATTGGGTTTCAAAATTGCTCACTGACAGACAAATTTTGAATATGAAAATTCAAATTTCAGAAACAAAGCTTGTGAGTCTGATATATTGATATGTTGACATACGAATGACAATATTTGTAAATTCAAATTTGGAAGTAAGTTTGAAAAGAGGTCTCTCTGACAGACGAACTTTGCCATTTGAAATTTCGAGTTTCGAATTAAATGAATTACTGTGCCTTATAAGCCAGCTACGGACAGACGAATTTCAGAATGTCAGAAGCATTAAATGCGGTTGGTTAACGGATAGTTTTTAGAGTAACCGTTAGATAACTTCTCCAATGGATAGATTGTGTCTCTAACGAATAATTGAGACCTAATCTATAAATATAACATCATTTGAAGTTGTAGGTAACGATTTTAACTTTGTATATACTGAAACTCTGCCAAATCATCTACTCAAAGTCTCTTACTCTCTCACTTCAATATTTGTACTTCAACTTTCATATTCACTCTGTCTAAAAGAGTTTAATCATTGTAAACAATCTTATCTTCATCTGAAAGAAAGATTTTCTTGTGAGGGGATATCACAAGGGATTGGGGAAGCACTTAGTAAGAGTACATAGAGTAAAAGAGTGAGCTCTAGAAACAGAGCATCATCTTTGTACTGAGGCATTTGCAAGAAGCCCATTGAATTCTTGCAGAATAATGGAAAATCTCAAGTAGTGACTTGGGGACTGGACGTAGGTCAGGTGGAGAGACCAAACCAGGATAAATATATGAGTTTTCTTCTCTTTACTGCTACTTTTACGGTTTATTCATTTATACTTTGTTTTACTATCATACTTTACTTTCTTCACCTTCTTGACATTTTGCAGAAAATTTTAAGCTTCCTAATTCACCCCCTCTTGGGAAACCAACTTATCTAGCAAGTGGTATCAGAGCCCGAATTCCCAATTAAAGGATTTCACAGTCTGGGAATTAAAATGGCTGGTTTTGGAGAAAGCATATTACCAGAGGGCAACAACACAAATAGACCACTTAGCTTTAGTTAAAAACACTATAGTTACTGGAAGATAAGGATGCAAATCTATCTCCAGTTAATTGATCTGGACATCTGGTCAGTCATTCAGAAGGGAAATTTTGTCTCAATGGCTTTGGAAGATGATGGGAAGTATAGAAAGAAGCCAGAAGCTGAATGGAATGAGGAAGATAGAAGAAGAGTCTTGCTGAACTTCAAGGCAAGACACTGTTTGGTCAGTGCTTTGAATCAAGACAAATTCTACAGGGTCTCACAATACTCCACTGCCAAAGAAATGTGGGACACCTTGCAAATTGCTCATAAAGAAACAACTGGAGTCAGGGAAAATAAACTGAATACATGCATAGGTGAATACGAAAATTTTTGAATGGCTGAAGGAGAAAATGTAAAAGAGCTACATAAGAGATTCACCCTCATTGTGAATCAACTAAAGAGTCAGGGAAAGGAGTACACTCAAACAGAAAAAGTTAGAAAGATCCTCATAGCTCTCCCTCTGGAATGACAACCCAAAGTAACAGCAATAGAGGAAGCTAGAGGAGAATCAATGGTCTCTGTCATTGCTCTTTTTGGTAGCCTCAAGGAGTATGAAGGAAAAATGAAGGCTCTCAAGAAAGCTGGACTAGACAGAAAGAAGAAAGGTTTTGCTCTGAAAGCTACTGAGGAGAATGAAGAGGAATCTGACGATGGAGATGAGCTAGATGAAGAAACTCTGGTAATGATGGTCAAAAAATTTGGAAGATTCTACAGCAAGAAGAGAAACAAGAAAATCTTCAAGAAATGAGCAGCTGGAGAGAGCAAGAGAGAAGCAAAAGAACTTGTCACTTGCTATGAGTGTAAAAAGTAGGGATATATCAAATAGGAATGTCCACAATTCCTCAAGAAGCAAGAGAAAGAAAAGAAGTCTACAGACAAAGGCAAGAAGAAAAAAGCTTACATCTCATTAGTATGGAGCAACAGCTCAGATGAAGAAGAAGATGATGAACATGAAATTGCCAACATTTGTCTGATGGCTCTTGCCTCTGAAGGAGCTGAAATCCCATGCAGTAATGATCAAGAAGATGAGGTATATGAATCTGAACGTTCCTATTCTGAATTACTGGATGCATTTCATGAGCTACATGACGAATTTGTTAAAGTTGCAAAAGAATTGAAGCAGGCCAAGAAAAAGATTAACAAACTAGAATCTAAATGCAACATCTCTGAAATTGCTTCACTACCTGTTGCTGAATCTGCTTGCTGTAAATTATGTATTGAACTAAAGCAAACTAATGAATGTCTAGTGAAAAACATGTCTAGGCTTACTAAAGGTAAAGATATGTTGTTTGCTTTAATGGAAAGCCAAAGAATATCACAAAGAAAGGCTAGACTTGGCTATGATCCTTGTGCTGTAAAAGAAAAGATTAGGAAGAAAAATCAGAATGTGTAGATGAGACATTTTGTGCATGCTAATGGCAATAAAAAGAAAGATCATATGTTACATCACATTGAATCATATAATCAACCAAGACATGCAAAACAAAAATATTATCTACATTATTTTCTTCCTACTTCTCAATTTAGCAGTTCCTTTATCACCTGTCACTTCTGTAACAAGAAGGGACATATTTCCAGTTCATGTGCTTTAAAGAAAAATGGACTTGACAAGAAGATTAAATGGATTCCCAAAGGTACATCTGTATCTAGGGAAAAGACTACTGACAGAAAAGGACCCAAACAAATTTGAGTACCTAAAAAGAAAATATGAACTTTGTTTTGCAGGTCTGTCTCAAAGTTAGAAAGAGTAATAAATGGTATATGGACAGTTCCTACTCAAGTCACATGACCGGTGACAAGGAGAAGTTCATCACCCTTAGAGACAAGAAAGGAGGAAATATGATATTTAGAGGTGATCAATATGGCAAAATAGTTGGCATTGACATTGTAGGAAGGAATCCTGAAACATCCATTGAAGAGGTGCTGTTTGTGATTAGCCTCAACCACAATTTGCTAAGTGTGAGCCAAACATGTGACAAAGGAAACTGGGTACTGTTTAACTCAAAATTCTGCCTGGTCATCAAAAAAAGTGATCACAAAGTAATTCTCAAAGCTCAAAGGGATGATAATTGCTATACTATTGATTTTAATGAACTTCCTCCCTTAGATTCTATCTGTATGATTAGCCAAGATAATGATAGTTGGTTGTGACATAGAATATTAACTCATGTTAATATGAATCAACTATCAAAACTGGTTAAAAATGAGTTAGTCACCGGCCTACCAAAAATTACTTTTGAGAAAGACAAAGAATGTGATGCATACCTAAGAGGAAAACAAACCAAATTTTCTTTTAAACCTAAAAACGTAGTCACCACAACTAGACCACTAGAACTGTTGCATATGGATCTAATTGGTCCATTTAGGATAAAAAGTATTGGTGGAAATCTGTGTGTGCTTATAATTGTGGATGATTACTCTAGATTTACATGGACTTTGTTTCTTTCCTCTAAAAGTGATACCTTTGATGCATTTGTAACCTTAGCTAAGAAAGTGCAAAATGAGAAAGGTATTTCCATTGTGTCTATCAGGTTAGATTATGGAGGAGAATTTGAGAACTCATATTTCTTGGAGTATTGCAATAAGCATGGAATTGATCACAACTTCTCAGCTCCAAGAACTCCTCAACAAAATGGAGTAGTAGAGAGGAAGAATAGAACAATTGGAGAGATGGCTAGAGCTATGCTGAATGAAAAAGGAACTCTCTCAAGTATTCTAGGCTGATGCAGTAAACACAACAAGCTACATCATAAATAGAGCCTACATCAGACCAATTCTTGGGAAGACTCTTTATAAGCTATACAAAGGAAGAAAGCCAAATATCTCACATCTCCATGTGTTCGGTTGCAAATGCTTCATTCACAACAATGGAAAAAGAATCTGGGTAAGTTTGATGCCAAATCTGATGAAGGTATATTTCTGGGCTATTCTAGTAGAAGTAAGGCTATAGAGTTTTTAATAAAAAATCTAAATTAGTAGAAGAATCTGTGCATGTAGTATTTATTGAAAATGAAACTGCTTCCCAACATATTACTGCTAAGGATGATCTTGTCTCAAACTTTAAAAAGTTAGATATTTCTGATGAAGGTAAAATTGAACCTCCAAAAATATCTGAATCTACTAATATAGAGGAAGATATTCAGGAAAGAGACTTTAAGGATGAAAATAATGATGAAATGTCTCAAGAACTCCCTAGAGCTTGGAGATATCAAAGGAATCATCCTGTTGATCAAGTGATAGGAAATGTTCAAGAGAGTTAAAACCAGAAGACAGTTAAGGGATTAAATGATTAATTGTGCTTTCATCTCACAAATTAAACCTAAATGCACTGAGGAAGCCTTAACTGATGAATATTAAAATTTGGCAATGCAAGAAGAGTTAAACTAGTTTGAAAGAAATCAAGTTTGGGACTTAGTGTCCAGACCCAAAAATCATCATGTCATTGGCACTGAATGGGTTTTTAGAAATAAATTTGATGAATTAGGGTCAATAATAAAAAATAAAGCTAGATTAGTTACAAAAGGATATAATCAAGAAGAAGAAATTGATTTTGAAGAAACTTTTGCTCTAATGGCTAGACTAGAAGCAATTAGAATTCTGTTGGCATATGCATGCATAAAAAATATTTTGTTGTATCAAATGGATGTGAAGAGTGCCTTTCTGAATGGATATATTATGGAAGAGGTCTATGTAGATCAACCTCCAGGCTTTGAGGATTCTACAAAACCAAACCATGTTTATAAACTGAAGAAAGCCTTTTACGGTTTAAAGCAAGCCCCTAGAGCATGGTATGAAAGATTAAGTAATTTTCTCACTGAAAAGGGGTTCAACAGAGGAAAAGTAGATACAACCTTATTCACCAAGAAAGAAAATAAAGATTTACTTATTAATCAAATCTATGTTGATGATATTATATTTGGTGCTACTAATGAATCTCTTTGCAAGAATTTTTCTAAGCTAATACAGGGAGAATTCAAAATGTCCATGATGGGTGAACTCAACTTCTCCCTTGGATTGCAAATCAGACAGTGTGATGATGGTATCTTTCTCAACCAATCCAAGTATCTAAAGGAATTGCTAAAGAAGTTTGGGATGGAGAATGTCAGGCCAATGGGAACACCTATGGCTACAATAACCAAACTGGATATGGATGAAAAAGGGAAAATGTTTGACATAACCCAGTATAGAAGAATGGTTGGATCCCTACTGTACTTAACTGCAAGTAGACCTGACATCATGTTTAGTGTCTGTATGTGTGCAAGATTTCAGTCATGTCCCAAGGAAACCCATGCAACTGATGTGAAGCGTATCTTCAGATATCTTATTGGAACATCACATATGTGTTTTTGGTATCCAAAGGGCAATGGAGAAGATCTCAAAGGATACACTAATGCTGACTTTGCAGGATCCAAAACTGACAGAAAAAGCACAAGTGGAACTTGTCAATTTCTTGGAGGATCCTTGGTTTCATGGTTTAGCAAAAAGTAAAACAGTGTGGCCTTATCCACGGCAGAAGCTGAATATGTTGCAGCTGGAAGCTGTTGTGCCCAAATCATCTGGATGAGACAACAACTTGAGGATCTTGAGGTTGAGATGAAGGAAATATCAATCATGTGTGACAATCAAAGTGCCATTAACATCACAAAGAATCCTGTCATGCATTCAAGGACAAAACATATTGAAGTTAGACACCACTTCATAAGGGATCATGTTCTGAAGGGAGAAATCAGATTAGAATACATCCCAACAGAGGATCAAGTTGCTAACATCTTGACAAAGCCTCTATCAGAAGATAGACATTGTAAAATCAGGAGAGAATTGGGTATGGTAAATTCCAGTGAATTGTAAGTAAATCTTTGTACAATTCTGTTTTTAAATTTTCTAACATTAAATTAATTCTAACTTAAGCATCGGAGAAAGTTTAATGTAAGTTGCAGGTACTCCTCATGAGTTTGAATGACACTAGATCTGAAAAATGGAGTAAATCAGAATGGAACAGTCAAAAGGAGAAAGAGACAGCAAGAAATCTGAATTCTGGATCCATTCTGTAAGTTTTTAAAGTTGAAATTTGTATCTTAGTTGTGTGTTAGACGAATTTCCTTGATAAACTGTGTTTCTGAACAAGTCAGCATGGTCAACATTCGAATTTAGATGCCCAACAGACGAACTTCAGCTTGATATACATTGGAACAGTTCTCGGTGGTCCCTCGAAATTCGTCTGTTGGTCCTTGAAAGTTCGAATTTTCAAAAATAAAAATTTCAAAGTTATGTTTGTCCAACATGATGATTATACAAATGATTATTTCTTAACATACGAATGTTGGAGAATCTTTACAAAGTAAAGAAATTCGAATTTCGGATTCAAAATTCGTTTGTTGAAACTTGCTCATAATGTTGAATCTCTAACAGATGAATGTTCATATGCATAATTTGTCTGTTGATTGTTGCATTGATTGTTACTTGATGCTTGCTCTTCAAAATTTGAACTTTGTTGAATCAAAGTTCGTCTATTCATCCTGTACTAATTGAATCAAGCCTCTGTCAAATGAACTTTCATAAGAAAATTCGTCTATCAGTAAGCTTTTCTGAACAGTTTAACTTTTAACTGCTCAAAGTTTGAACTTTGACCCCTCAAAATTCGTTTGTCAGGCAGTTACTTACGTTAAAATTAACAGTTTTTCTCTAAACAGACGCAACCCTATTCATTCCTTCTCTGAGTCTGTTCAAATTCTCTCTTCAATGCTCTTAAATTCTGACCGAAAATCTTCATTTCCCACCATTTAAACTCCCTTTCGCATCCTATAAACTCATTCCCAGCTTCACTCTGAAACATTCATCCGCGGAAATGGCAAGAGTAAAGAATCCTGAAGCTGGAAAAGGAGAGGCACGTCCAAAGAGATCTGTCAAATCCCAATATGCCTTAAAGGAGGGTGAAAAATCGAAGAGAAAAGCCGAATCAAACAAGGCAACTTCCTCCAAATGACAGAAGTCAACCCCAAAGGCAGAATCAAAGAAAGCTGGACCCTCTTCTTCGAAGAAAGCAGAGTCTTCGGTCCCTATTCCTGCTGCTGATATAGTTGCTTCCACTTCCTCCTCCAGTACTGAATCTAGAGAATACCAACTCAGAACAACGCCATTATGGAGCACTCCTCAGATTCAGGAAGAATACTCAACCAAGTTTGCAAGTAAAAAGGTAATCAAGCCTCACTGTATGAACTTGGAAGATTTCTTGGTCTCTAACAGTTTTGATGCTGGAATATGGATGCTAAGATATAAGAATCTGTTAGAGATACTGGAGAGGTATGATGATGAAGTGGTTAAGACATGGTATGCCTCCTTGAAGTACAACAGCAAAAAGAAGAAGTGGGAGGTCAATCTGAGATCAAGGACCATCTGGCTCACAGATGAGACTCTTAATGAAGTATTGGAAATACCAAGGCAAGATGGCCTTAAGATTGACATCACTGCTTCTGGATATATGGATGAGGCAAAGACTGCTGATAAAGAAGGTGATCCCTTTTTAAACTACAAGGAGAGCACAATCCTGAACACTTTGTTCAGAAGAAAGAAGAATAAGCCAACCATAAACTTGCTAAAGCCCACAGATCTCAGTGTTCCAGTGAGGATCCTATACTATATAGTGTCTAGGATTATCTTCAATAAAGGAGGCAGCTTCAATCTGATCACAAGGCAGAGACACATGTGATGGCAGCCATCATGCGTGGAAAGCTCATCAACATGGGACATATCATACTCCAGTGCATGATCAAGGCAAGGGATAAGAGGAAAGATTCCACACTCCTCTATGCAGCAATCATTTCCAGAATTCTACAATATGCTAGAATTCAGCACCTTGAGAAAGGGAAAGGGAAGCCCACTGAGATTTTCAAGGAAGAAGAACTGCAAAGAATGGGAATTGAGAGAAATGAAGGGAGATGGATTGGGAAGGGAGTAGGAAAATCTGAAGATCTCTTCTTTGTTGAAGATATCTCCCTACAGCAAGAAGGTACCTCTGAGGCTCCTGCAAGACCTATACCTCAGCCTTCTCTATCTGTCCCATCTCCATCTAAGCCTACTCACATTCCATCTACTCCTTCCTCTCATGTCAAACCAACCAAGATCACTGAGTTGTATGATAGTTTGTCTACACTCATACTTAGCATCAGGGATGAGCAAAATGCCAAATTTGCTCATCCGCAAGATCAGATTCATCAGTTGGCTAAGAACATGAAAGTGGTTGGTGATGCATATGAAGACATTCGGAGTGTAGTTCCTGCCACATCAGCTCCATCTCAGCCAGGGTTCTCTGAGCCTGACAAGTCTCCAACTCCTGAGCCTCCAAGCCCCTTTGAGCTAGCCTCTTCAGAGCATGGTGATGATGTAGATAATACTGAGGCTGTTGGTACATTGAGCATACCAAGTTTTGGTCCTCCCCCTTGGACTACGGTATGGAAGAAGAAGGCCCTCGGGATTCAAGCTCTCATGATCCCATTCCAGCAGATGCTCAAGAGTCAATCCTGTCCCAGCAAGAATCTGAGCAAGTAAAGAGATTAGTGGCAGCCATCTCCACTTCACCTTTCATGCCAGCTGCCATAAATGAAGAAAGAAGCATTGTGCCTTTTATTGATCTGGAAGCCATTGCACACAATGCTCTCTTACAAGCTCAGAGAAGAAAGCTTAAAAAAATGTTTCCTCATTCTGCTCCCTCACCTGTTACATATTATGGTTTCTCGAAGGAAAGAAGGGCACAACTAGCAGTCACAAGGTGAAAAATTTATGAACTTCTTGAGATTTCTAATGATGAAGATGAAGACACAAGTTCTGAAGTTTCTGGGTCCTTGCCATTTGTTTCTGTGCCTCTTCAAGCTATTCCAGTGTCTCAAATCCCTCCTCCTGCAAATTTTGTTCACCCTTCTGATGATGTCAAAAAGAGGGAGAAAAGTGAGCAAACTGGAACTGGAACTGGAAAGTCTGCTGCTGAGCCTTCTGGAAAGACTTACAGCAAGAAGACCAAGTCAAAGAAGAAGTGGTTAGAACTTAGGCTTGGGTCCTCTTGTAGTGTTACGTTATGTTTCTGTGTTTTGTGTTTATGTATTCTGAACTATTTTGCATCGATTGTTTTCTGTAAAAACAATGATTGTTGAAATGAAAGAATTCCTTGCTTGTAATGATCTGTACCGGTTAATCTTTGAATCTCTTTACTTGATCTACTATATATGATATCTTTTGAAATATAATGCATATGTTGAGGGGGAGCTTGCTAAAGCAAACCCAAGTACTAATCCAGTTTGTAAATTGTTTTGTCATCATCAAAAAGGGGGAGAATGTTGAATCAAGTGTTTTGATGATTCCAAACCAACCTTCAAAGAGCTTGGAATAAAGATATCAAAGGTGCACAAAAGGTTCAAGTGAAGGAATCATGGAGAAATCAGTGTAAAGATTTATGTAGGATGTTTAGTACTGTTTTAATTTGAGTAAAAGACTTTGATTTGATGAAAAGATGTTTTAAAACTTTGATTCTATGTTAAATCATGGAATATTTGAAAAACACCCACCAACAGACGAAGTTTGAAAGGTTTATACTGATCTGTCATCTTGAAAATTCAAACTTTAGCTTTGGAAATTCAAATTTTGTAGTGAAACTGAACAAGTCTGAAGAGAAGACTCTCTGACAGACGAATTTTGACTTGAGAAAATTTAAATTTTGATAAGTGTCTAAAAGGAGCGTTCAGTAACAGACAAACTTTGGGTTTTGAAAATTTGAATTTCAGACAAAATGAAACTTATGAAAACTAAAGAAATTCATCTGAAATTATGTCAAAATTCATCTGAAACCAAGTTTGGATTGAGTTTCAAAATTGCTCACTAACAGACGAACTTTGAACATGAAAATTCAAATTTCAGAAACAAAGCTTGTGAGTCTGATATATTGATATGTTAACATACGAATGACAGTATTTATAAATTTGAATTTTGAAGTCAGTTTCAAAAGAGGTCTCTTTGACAGACGAACTTTGCCATTTGAAAATTCGAATTTCGAATTAGATGAACTACTGTGCCTTATAAGCCAGTTACGGACAGACAAATTTTGGGGTTCCAAAATTCGAATTTTGAAGACACTGTAGCAAATTGAGAATACTATTTACACTTAACAGAAAAACTTTCTATTTGAAAATTCGTATGTCACAATATAGAAACACATTCCAAATATCAAAATTTGAATTTCACTTCATGATAGATGAACTTCGGGCATTCAATGTTGAAGTCTTTAGTCTTCGGTTCTGTGAAATTCGTCTGTTAACCAACTGAAATTCAAATTTCAGAATGTCAGAAGCATTAAATACGATTGGTTAACGGATAGTTTTTCAGAGTAACCATTAGATAACTTCTCCAACGGACAGATTGTGTCTCTAACGTATAATTGAGACCTAAATCTATAAATATAACATCATTTGAAGTTGTGGGTAACGATTTTAACTTTGTATATACTGAAACTCTGCCAAATCATCTACTCAAAGTCTCTTACTCTCTCACTTCAATATTTAAACTTTAACTTTCATATTCACTCTGTCTAAAAGAGTTTAATCATTGTAAACAATCTTATCTTCATCTGAAAGAAAGATTTTCTTGGGAGGGGATATCACAAGAGATTGTGGAAGCACTTAGTAAGAGTGCATAGAGTAAAATAGTGAGCTCTAGAAACAGAGCATTATATTTGTACTGAGGCATTTGCAAGAAGCCCATTGAATTCTTGCATAATAGTGGAAAATCTCAAGTAGTGACTTGGAGACTGGACGTAGGTCAGGTGAAGAGACCGAACCAGGATAAATATCTGAGTTTTCTTCTCTTTACTGCTACTTTTACAGTTTATTCATTTATACTCTGTTTTACTATCATATTTTACTTTCTTCACCTTCTTGACATTTTGCAGAAAATTTTAAGCTTCCCAATTCACCCCCTCTCTTGGGAAACCAAGTTATCTAACAATCAGGTTATATGATAGGTTTGCATCGGATCACTGATCTCATATGATTTGAGTAGTCATAATGTTTTTCTAGATGCCACTTGTGACTTGTGGGTCCAATAGTGTTATTAACCCACTGCCAACATCATATGGACTTACAGGATCACATACAAGAACTGACAAACTCGAGCTAAAATGTCCAGATTTATTGAAGCTAAAATATGTCTAGATTTAATGAATTTAATGTTCAATTTAGAGTGATAGAATTATATATATATCTAATATATATTAAAATTTGAAATATATATATTTTTTATATACTATATATTTGATATATATTTTGAAATATATATATTGTTTAAATTAATTCAAATTAATTGGTTTTAAATTTAATTCTATATGATAGATTTAAATTTAAACTAATGTCATAATCAAAATTAGATTTAGATTGAATTCTAAATTTGAATTTAAACTAATAATCTAAATTTGATTTATATGATAAATTAAATCTAGATTTGATTCTAGATATATATTAGATAGTTAGTTTAAATTTAATCTATTAGATAAATTTAAATTCAAACTAATATATTTAATTAATATTTAATTTAGTTTAGATTATTGATTTAAATTAAACAAATATCGAATCCTATCTATATATATTGATATAGACTAGGATACAGGATTAACATAATTCAAATCACCCTAAAGAGAAAGTGGCCATATACTCAGAGAGTGAGACTATACGGACAAACAGCATACGGACGTACGAACAAACAACAAACAACGTACGAACGATGAACATTGAGACTGTACAGGACAGACACCGGGCTGTACGAACAGACAACGAGACTGTACATCGGGCTGTACGGACGAACTGTGGGCTATACGGACGAACAGCGGGACTGTACGGATGAACAGCGAAAGCTGAACTGACATACGAACATTCACAAATAGAGGTGTTAGCACACCATTTGAGTTGAACTCACCATTCGTGTGGATACCAGTAGAGGAAGCTGATCAGTCGCGTTAGTTACTGGGGTCTGATGAAATGAAAAGAATACCAAGGCACGCACCGGAGGTAAATGCTCTTTCTATATCTCAATCTAAACAATGTTGACGGACCTATGGGAGAGAATTTCTTGATAGTTTTTCGCTACGTGTATGTTGAAATTTCCAACAATATTTGCTTCAATTCTTCTTTGATCTATCTCAATTCCTGTTCCTTTTTTGCAAATTGAGGACCCATGTAACGAGTATCAATATATTCTTTGAGGTCTTTATCAAGTTGCTGAGCTCTAATAGAATAGTTGATATATAACTTTTTCATTTGTTCATCAGGGGAATCCAAACGAATAGAAAATTTATTATCTTTTCATGAAGTTGATCCAGTCGTGAATTGATTTTGTGAAGAACTTTGTTTTGATTGATTGCGTTCTCAGTTTGCCAATTCAAAACTTCATCTAATTGGGATGTGATTTTAGGACCTTGAGGGGTCATTTGATCAGCTTGAACAAATGATCTGGCAAAATATCTGGCTCTCTCATTGATTCTTCGTTCTAGAGAAGGAAAATCCTCTTCATATGTTGGCCTGATCATAGCAATACATGGTAAAGCTTGTACTGTGTTTTTTGGAATAGGATTAATGATTGGTTTAGGATAAGATGTTAAATGAGTTATCTTTCAGCATGTTGAAAGTTATCTTTACTTTTGTAAAGTAGTTTGATAAAGGTGGAAAGTTGTCTGTCACCTATTTACATTTGTAAAGTAGTTTGATAAAGGTGGAAAGTTATTGGCCACCCGTTTAGAATTTGTCTTCAATCATGTAAGAAAAATGCTCCTTCTCTATAAAAGGAGTATAGTTGTAAGTAAGAAGCAGACGGAGAAATCCAAAGACCTCTCTTTGTAAAATAGAATGACTATTCTCTAAACTTCTCTCCTCTTTCTCAAAATTCTAAAATAATCATATCTTAAGGCTGTCTGCTTAGACTCAAGTATGCTTTACACTTGCTTCTCATGAGGAACTTGTGTATCAAAATGAATTTGAACAAGATTCACCTCAGTAACTAGAGTCTCAAAAAGTTATGGTTATCTTGCTCTCTGTGTTAATCGTAAGGTGTCCTTAATGCCTAGGAATGACTGTTTATACTCGAGAGTAAATTGGTTTAACACATTAGTAGGTGATTAGGCAGCCCGATCTCCAGGTTATTGAGAGGGCACAACCAGTTGGAAGTGAGGAAAAAGTGAGAAAGATTAGAAAATAAAAATTTTCATAAAATTCTTTCATTCTAATGATGAAAAGGTCCATTCAAAATTTTAACCTCCATGAATCAAAACCTATAACAAAATGTTATATTAGATCAATTATGTTTCCAATAAAATAAAATGTAATATCTATCATATTAAATTTTGATAAAAAAAAATAAATTAATTATGGGGATAAAATATAAATTCAATTTGAAGAAAAATCATGTGCTAGAATGATAAAAATAAAGGAAATAAAATACTAAAAATAAATAAATTTTCAAAACTTTTTGATAATTTTACCCCAAATGGGTCAATTCCTAATAATTTCCTTAATCATAATTAAACCACAAATGACTCATAATCACATTAAAAATTATTAAATAAAATAAAATGAAAGAATTAAATGTTTAGGATAATTGCGTAAGAGTTGTTGGCTCGAGTGGAAATGTGCTAAGGAATCTTCTTCACTCAAGTCTCCTTCTAACCAGTCCTCTGAAAAAATCAAAGCTGCAGGCACACAAGAGAAATATGTGTTTAACAAGGCAAAGCGATAACTTGATCGGAATGGCTGTTAATCGGTTCTATTATATTCTCTCCCACTCTTGTAAGAGATGTTTAAATTCTACCATGTTTTCTTTTATTTTAAAAAATTATACTACTTCTTACTAAAATAAAAATATTATTAATGTCTCTGGTGTGTGTGTGTAAAAGCTACAAATGTACTTATTTTAACCAAAATACCTTTTGTTATAACTTATATACCAAGTATTAAATATACATTCGACTAATATAAACAATCACTTTTTCCAATACAAAATAAATCAATTGGAAATCAATATTATAGTTTGAAAAAAAAAAAAGAAATCAACATTAGAATATGAAAAAAAAAATCTAATAAATTACATTTTGAAAGAAAGAAATCATATTCTCCTCAAGGGAATTTTAGTCTTCTGATTTCAAGAAAAATTTGCACATATTTTTATAATAGAAGCGAAGAATATATAATTTAGACATAGTTCAATTAAGGAAAGAGCTATTTACCCTTATTAATGTTCTAATGTACCATGTGAGACTGAGCACTGTTTCTGATAACTTGTTTGCGAGCAAATTCAAAAGCCCAAAGACCAAAATTCAGCAGTATTTTGATGACACTCGGAAGAATTAAATAAAAAAAGAGACAATCCCTCTAACTAATCATACGAAATTACAAACATTAGAGATTTGCATCCGACACATTCATGGAGATTGGCAGAAAAGCTATTTATTACCTATTGCCATCAGGATGGAGCTCACACATTTGATTATCATCGCCAACGGCCAACAAGTAACCAGAGGATGTCAAACCCTACATAAAAGAATTAAATCATAGGAATGATAGATCACTTTCCAGCAAAAATGACATAAACCTAATCCAAACTAAACAATCTAGGACATCATTGTAGGTGTAAGTGGCTGGTAGATGATATACTATCAACTTAGAGTTATGAAACATAAATTTCCTTTTCAACAAAACTAACATCTTTGTTTAAAAAAAAAAATCAACTGCAGAAATTTGCTACAGCAAGTCAAAAGTAAATGTTCATATCTGCCTTACCTGAATGATTACCACATGTTCGATCACTTTGTCTTCATTCTTTTCCTGTACAATAACTCTCTGTCCGCTGCATTACATTTTGAATATTTGGATTACTCTAAAACTAAATTATTCCATGTATATGAATAAATATGATGATGCATTCAGCATAAAATCCAAAACTTCAATTCAACTGCTAACTTGATTCAGCCAACTTGAGTTCAGCTTTTAGACATATGGCATATGTTTGAGGATTCAGATGCAAGTTCAACTCATTCATGGTTAGACTACATGCTTAAAGGGCATAAAAAGGTAAACAAGAAGTCATTTCAGAGTCTCAAATTATTCAATCGGAAGAAATCAGTCCTCCAATCATCTAGTTTTTACAGAATTTTTGTTCCATGCTAGTGCCAGGACACCAGTCTGGCAGAGTCGGAAGAAACTAGTGTGTGGCATGGCAGAGGGTGTTGCAGGATAGAAATATTATTAGTTTTGACTTTCAATATTTAGACACACACGTTCATTCACTAAAATCCATATTGGTCATCCAGAAAGACGAAAGAAAAATGAAAAATTTCAGATTAACAATTCTCTGATTTGAGGTTGGAGGACTGACAAAAAATTCTATCACCTTTAATTAATATACTACAAGTTTGGAGCCTCAAGCCACCACTCCTCACTTCTCTTTCAACTCTCACCATGATAAAGCAATCATATTCCCATATCCTTCGTTATCAGTACCAGATCCAGTCTGAATCACCATTTCAGATTTCATCTACAACTAATACTTGGAAAAAAAAATTCTGAACATTAGCATGCATGCCAAAAGCTTAAGAGGCAAAGGCTACTTTAGCTAGACCAGGCTTTTCTTCATCCCATTGCCCACAGCTAACCATTATCTATCTTAATATGAATGACTCTGCCATCCAAACTGACAGATGAGAATAACAGCATAAGAGTACATAAAATCCATGTCACCTGTGCAACCATGTCTTATAATATAGCTGCTCCAGGGTTTGGAATCCTGCATCACATGGAGCAAGTGAACTTGACATCATCAACCATACAAAGTTCTGCAAATTATTGATTTGAAATTAGTTACTAATCGACAGAGGATAAAGTAAGGGCAAGAAAACTCTAGTTTTAAATCATGTCAACGATGATAAAACCATAACTGTTGCTGCTTCATTTTGGTTACTTAATTATTAAAACATTCCAAACTGTATTACTAGAAGAATAAATTATAGAGGAAAACAGCATGCCACGGTTTTTCTTCTTTGTCGTTCTCTTGAATAGAAGCCAAGAGTAACATCTCTGTGTAAAAAAAAGTCAAACCTCTCAGAATAAAATTAACCTAACAAGAAGATAGATGATACTAAACTCTTGCATCCAGGAGAACTAATAATGTCCAGCGGATGGAATTACAGGTATGTCTTGATAGATGAATAAGCACACAGAGTTTAGAAAGTGTTTAGTTTCCAAAATATCCATCTCTATATATGATCACCCATATAATCCATTTTAATTATATTAAAGGATGACTTTACAAGTGTCATCAGATATCCATCATTCCATTTGTGACAGTTCTTTCTGTAAGGCATTGCAATCTTTCATTATGATTAATAGACAAGGATGGGAAGCATGCATTCCACAAATTGATTTGAATTAATAATCCAACTGTGAGTGTCCAACAGATGTAAAAGGAGGGCAGGAATTGGGAAGGTTGGTTTAGATGTTAATGAGAAAGAACTTGAATATTCATTACAATACCTTGATTCACAAAAAGATCATAAAATTTCTCAAATTTGTTAAAGAAGGCTGCCAGAACACCTTCTCTTCGAAATTGGTATGCTTTCACAGACAATTCTCTTAGAACTGTATCTAAGCACGTGGTTGGCTTCTCATTGTTGACATTCAGGCCAATCCCTACAAGAGTTACGAGTTACTATCATTATTATGAGCAGAGATTTGAAAATCATTTTACTGATACCAAGATAACATTGACAGAACTCAAAATTTTATGCAGAGAACGAGATTTGTTAATTGAGTATTTGAAAGGAAGGTCCTTGGTCAGTCATCAGCCACCATAGAATAGCATTTCAAGAGTATGTCTAATTACCTGCACTAACATTAAACTTCTTAGATATATACGTTGAGGTGCAAAGAATGCCTCCAACTTTAAGGCCATTTAAGTAGACATCATTTGGCCACTTAATTTTTACATCAACACTGGGTAAGCCCTGGAACAGAAAGAGTCGAAACAGGAAACATTTAAGAGAAGAATCAATCACAAATGAAATAAGTATTGCACTAAATCGAGCATGCAAGTTTAAGTAACTGACCAAGCACAATGAAAATAGTTTATTTCTTAAAAATACAAACTTACTAAACCACCAACCATCCCGTCAATTGTCACTTTTAAATATGGAACTTAATCTTCCTCTTCCTCTTCCTTTCAGAAAACTTGCAGCAATGTGCGCTTCATCCTTGATAGGTTTTGTGGTCACATTCTTGTTATCTTAAAAAGTAAGACTAATCAAACGGGTCTGGCGTTAAGCTCAGCAAAATTAAGTTCTTTCTAATAACATATTTCTCGCAGATACCTATGACAGATTTTCCAGGTGAAAAAACACACACCGCACAGATCATGATTAAATTTCTCAAGAGGTATTCAAATGTTCACTTTTATTAAGTTAAAGAATTGCACATTCTTCAATGGTACCGACGTAGAGAATAATCAAAGTTCAAAAAGTATTAAAGAAGTGATCGAACCAGTAGTTAAAGATTAAACGCTTACATTTTTGTCACAGATATCCTTTATTGCCTCCGTCATAGCCAGGGAAACTACATACTGTAGTAATGGAACAACTCGCCCATCCTCCATTTGTAAAGTGAAAGAAAATAGGAGGCAGCCCAACGGAGACTCCCACACATTCTTTGACCGACCTGAGATTTTATGGAAATTAAGCCATTTTGAGTTGACATAACGAAAATGCAAGTGGATAAGGACAGAGAAACAGAGTAACACTGTCATTTCAAACCTCGTCCCTTGGTCTGAACATCAGCAACACAGACCGTACCAGTGGGAAGCTCACAGAAATTGCTGTATAAAAATAATTTGGAATTCAGAATAACATGATATTAACTCACATCGAGGATACATAATACAGGAATGTAACTCTGGAAGACGTACTGTGAAACCACATCATGCGTTGAAGACAACCGTGGGGACCAAATGAGAAACCGGCCAAATTTATGAGTGCGAAGAGAATTCATGAATAAATCAATAGCAAAGGAGTCTTCTTTGAGATGTTTATTATCCAATTCAGACTGCAAAAAAATCGAAATTTCGCTGTTGTCAGGAAGCTTCAAAGTGTTATTCGCCTTGATTGTTTTAGCTATTTCATTCCCTGCCAGTGACTTCCCGCATAAAACCAGCGAACTAGGTGTGTTGCTGTCCGAAGCTGAAAAAAATTGCAGAAAGAAGATTTCAAACTTCTACTGTTCAATTACTGTAGTTGATTCGGTCGTCAAAGAAAAGCCTTAAACTTTAACCTCCCAATAGCTCCCCCGGGACAAATTTTTACTGTGAAAAAATTCAGCACAGACAAATTCATAGAAAGAGTAAGAATAGAAATTATGAACGAACCTGAAGACGCCATTAATGAAGCCAGATTGCAGAGGCTGGTAGTGTTTGCTAATCTTACATTTGGTAGAGAGAAGAAGGACGGAGTCGGCAAAGTGTTCCGCAAGAAGTGGAAGAGCAGCGACAGCATTAACCGCCGACGTTTCAGGTCGTATCTCAAAAATCTTGATAGTTGGATCATGGATTCATTACAGACACGTGATAACCAGTAGGTGTCAACTTGGGAATGACCGCCCACGGGACAACCTCACTGTGTTGCGCTCTTCCTTCCTTCCAACCTAAAAGGTCTCAAGCTCAAATCTCCTGTTGGAAAGATAAAGAATTCAAAAAAGTGAGTGGTACTGGTGATGAATAATGCGTCATCAGTATAAAATATTAATATTAATGACCATGGAGCTTTTCTAAGCCATAAGGCACGTAGTTGGGTTTTCTGGGCCAGGGGCCCAATAAATTGGGTTAAGGAGTATTTTATAGCGAGGGCTCAACGTGACAAACAGTGCAGACTGCCCCCTTCCCTATCAATGACCATGGGCCCGTGGGCTTTTCTCCTCTTCTGTATCCACATCCAAACGTTCTTCTTTTTAGCCCAGTACTAAAAACTGGATCAGAAGTCAAGGCACTAATTTTATGTTCAATAATTTAATCATAGTCTAATTGAAATTAAATTGGTAATAATAAAATTAATAATTTTTAATTTTATATGTTATATAAAAAATTAAAAAATATTATTAATAAGTTTCATAACCTAATATTAAAATCTAAACAAGTTAATATTCATACATAATTATATTTTGAGTTCAAAATAATTAATTAATATTTTGTTTTCATAACATTTGATAAGTAAATTTATCATTATTAATAATAATATATCATAATAAAGCTTATACAATATTATAATGTACGAAAAAATCTATACAAAAATAATGCTATTTAATATTGAAAATAATGATATTTTATCTTAAAAAGTTAAAAAAATTAAAAATAAAATAATTTAGACCGATTCAAACCTATTCTAGACCCGTTCATAACCAATTTCCATTGATTCAAACTTTATTTTATTGATTTTTGACCAGTTATAAAATCTACTGGTTCTCCTCTTTTTTTAGAATGGACTAAGCATCAGTTCCTTATCCAACTGGTCGAAACTAACCCGTTTAATCATTTTTTTACCCTGCTTTTTACCACAGACTTCCAAATCTTGTACTCTGTTTTTCTTTAATAAATTTTCTGAGCTTACCCTAGCAAAAATAAAGACGATATTGCAACCAAAAGGGGGGAAAAAAGACAACAATGTAAATTTAGAGGACACGGTAGTGTCATACATTCTCGTTTTAAATTTAATAACAATGCCATGCAAACTGCTCTTTTAAATTTATTAACTAAAAGTTTATATAACTAAAAAAACATTTGTGGGCCACTAAAATTTATCTATTCTAATGTCAAAAACTCTATACTAAACCCATGAAGAAGGTACATGTTTAATAAGAGCTTATACATATATATTTCCATAAATAACAACTTAATAAGCATGTTACTAATTTAGGTTAATGTGAGTAGTATGTACTCTCATATATAAGTGGTATATTCTTAATCCATGAAAAAAACAAAAAAAAAAAAAGAAAGAAAGAAAAGTACACACCATGAGTTTACAAGTTCGAACAACACTTGGTTTGCTTTGAATGCCTGTCCCATGTGTCATCGTTTGTTGCTATTTTGTCCCTAGAGTGGAGTGGACAATAATATATTAAATTTCTTCGTACATATATATCCATGTATCTGTCTCTCGTTTAACAAAGGCTCTTTTGTCTCTCCCTGTTTCTTAATTTTCGCGCTCTCCTGCTTATGTTGTATTTCTGTAAGTGAAGTGTCGTGTCCTGCATTTAATCCAAAATCCGATATTGTATCCATAACGAACTTTCCAAATCCACCCATTACCCGCCCTCCTTTCCTTTTTTCTCTTTTGAGAGAATTATTCCCTAAGCGTGTCTTCAACTTCCCATCTCTATTCTTAAATATTGTTAAGCGTGCCTTAACTAACCAGACTCAGATTTAAATTTCGAACCAGTGTTTTGCTCTAATGTCTGTACTGATGTCTGTTTAATTATTATGGTATTATCAAGCAATAGTACGTTGTTTAACTCAACAAGGCAACAAATAAAGCTATTTATTACCTCATTGTCCCACTGAAAAAGGAAATTTAGAAAATAAATAATAATATTAATAAAAAGACGTGTGTGAAAGCAAGATGGCAGCTTTCCAGAGTTGAAAAGATTTTCATTTTCCCAGCGAAAGTGAAAATCAAAAGCTCTCTCACCTCAGTTTTTAGAGATTCGTGATGAGTCTTTAGTCTAAGATCAAATATAGTTTAAACTTCTAATGACCATCAATGTGATCTAAGCAACGGCTATGGGTTGAGACTATGATGTAAGGAGTAATTTAGCGTTGAACAGAGTTATGAAAACTTTATAGGGAAACGGTTGATATTCATGCACAGATTTATTGAATTTGCGGCAAAGGGAATCAGGTTTAGCAGCTTTTCTCCATAAAAAGACACCATTATGGGGTAATTAGTAGAGTACCTTGCAAATGGTGCAATGCGCTTAACCCAAAAAAAAGTTCACCTTGGGCTTATAATAACGACAACCCCAATTAATTATTCGCAACCCCTCATCCCAAAATTGAAAATTCTTGCTTGCTTGGACTCCATGAAAATGAAATGAGATGAGCTAGTCATTACTGCGCCTATATGTATTTATTTAGATAGTCATATAATATAGAACTTGCTTATTCATATACAAGACCATGGCGGGTGTATGGTCCTGTCAAGAAGAATTAATTCATCTACTGACTTATTGTATATGCCAAAAATAGGCCCAGTATCAGTGACCATGACAGACTCAAGTAGACATGGATGCTTCTGTTGTTATAATGCCTAAACCGACATTTCCTAGGCAAACGGGTATATTCTTCTATCTACCAAAATGATGTGTGAATGAATGGTTTCAGAGCTAGTAAAAATATTAATTTAGATCTTTATAAGTCATAAAATTGACAAGAAGCAGTTTTTGAGACAGGAAAGGAACCAACGGCGAATTCCAACATTATAAAGGGAAAAAAATCATATTTGAAGAGTTATATTCATTGGGGTGCAATAATGCTTGAAATTGACCAGCTAATACTGAAAAAAATATAGGAAAGGAACACAACATGCATCACATGAAATATTGAAGAACAAATATGTATGTGCAAGTTAAAAGCATATATTGGGCGGTTCAATGGCCTCAAAAGTAGAGAAGCAGAACAAATTTGGAGTTCTGAAGCATTAAAGATGTGTGTTGAATTCAATTACTCAGGGTGGGAACCCCATGAATTATCAGTATGGTATTTACAGAATGTTTAATATGAAGATAGGACCCATAGCATTCAACAAAAGCGCAAAAAAGTTAAGGCCGGGGCCCCTGGACCTTATCTTCCTTTCTACAAATTAAAGATATCTCCTGCCTCCCCAGAAATCAACGGTTAGATATAGCTTAGAACAGTCCCATGGACCCAAACAAGAAAAAAAGTTGAGAGTAATACTGTGATAGTAGCAATTTGCTGTCATGACATTTCACCGTGTTCTGCAACAAGTCATCCACGCACAGATCAGAGGCAGAGAATAGAAGGAGAATGAAGGATAGTGAAAGGCATATGACACTACTGACACGCGAGACTCAAATTTTACATTTATGTCATTTCCATCTCAAAGAACTTCGTGTATACAAACCCTAATGCAAGAATTGCTCAATTTACATTCCATTGTAAAAAGTAGAATCTGAGTTGTGTATTTCTTTAGAGGTATGCATGTTTCAAGAATAAATTTATCAAATGATAATAAAGAAATTAAAGTTATTAATCACTTTATAATCTTAAATTATAAAATTAGACAGTGAATTAATCTGTATATAAAAAATGACACGTGCGAGCTTCAACTCCCAGCCCTTACAAGTACAGGAGTGCAAACTTCAGGTCTTGTTATAAACAACCTAGTGAGCGGTGTTGTGAAATATAATTCCAAAAGCAAGCGGCCACTTGCATCTTTTCCTACGATGAGCAAACCCAGAACCCAAAGGAAAGACTGCAACCATGCCAACCGAACCCAAAATCAACAGCCTCAGAGAATAGAGAAACAAGCCTCGTGGGCAGTGATAAGAGGCCTTTTGCCTTGTAGAAATGTCCAAATTCAGCAGCAGCAGAAGCAGCCGGAAGTGAAACAGCCGAAGCAGAAACAAGAGCAAAGGAAGCTGCAAGAAGAAGAAGAAGGAGTCCCAGAAGAAAGCAGCAAGAAATGTAAGAAAATGAGATGTTCAGGTTCACTTTGTAATAACACCAAGGTGGTGGCAAGGCCCGAAACAGTGTCCCCTGACATCAACAAGATCAAAAGGGGGTCTCTAGGTCTATGTAACGCTACCAACAATGATGCTTCTAACTCTAACAGGTCCTTGAAAGCTCCTCTACATGAACTCAACGGGGTGGTTGTGAATGCCTCTTCTTCTAATTCTCTGTCAGTATCTTCTAGTTCTTCTGTTAGTGGCTCCTTTAGGGGAATGCCATTCAGGAGGTTCTCTGGTTGTTATGAGTGTCGAATGGTGGTTGACCCTCTTCTCGCTTTCACTAGAGACCCTTCTCTCAGGAGCAGCATTTGCCCTTGCCCTCACTGTGGTGAGATCTTCATGAAGCCTGAAAACTTAGAGCTTCATCAGGCTGTTAAACATGCAGGTATCCCCACCCTTTACTTTCACTCTAATATCCCGTAATTATATAATTGCTTTCAATATGCTCCCAGAAAGAAATTCTTTATTATCTGTTCTTTGGCTTGTGATTAACTAAAACTGAGTTAGATTATCTGCTTGATTACTCTGTCAAATTCATGACACAATAACTTGATATCTGTTTTGTAATCCTTCTCTTGCGTTAAAAATTTCAGTATCTGAACTGGGTCCAGAAGATACGAGCAAGAACATAGTGGAAATTATATTTCACTCAAGCTGGCTAAAGAAGCAATCTCCAGTATGCAAAATAGACCGCATCCTTAAAGTCCAGAACACCCAGAAGACGATTACCAGATTCGAAGAGTACAGAGAGTCTATCAAAGCCAAAGCCACAAAGCTTCCCAAGAAGCATTCTCGTTGCATAGCAGATGGCAACGAGCTGCTGAGGTTCCATTGCACCACCTCTGTGTGCTCACTGGGCCTGAAAGGATCCTCTAACCTCTGTAACTCAATACCACAGTGCAACGTGTGTGGCATAATCAAGAATGGCTTCAAGGTGGTCGCTGGTAGAAAGGGGATCTTGACGACGGCGACAAGCGGGAAAGCACACGACAAAGCCGAGGTATCAGGTGATGAGAATAATAAAGAAAAGAGAGCAATGCTGGTATGCAGAGTGATAGCAGGGAGGGTGAAGAAGACCATAGAAGGTGGAGGAATTATGAGTATGGAGGAGTATGATTCTTTTGCAGGGGAAGTTGGGGCTTACTCCAATTTGGAAGAGTTGTATGTGTTCAATCCTAGAGCTATTTTGCCTTGCTTCGTTGTTTTCTATAGTGATTTTTGATGTGTCTTCTTGGGTTGGAGCCTTAGGACTGAACCTTTCCTACCATGAATTTCTTTGCTTGATTAGCTCTTTTTTTGTTTTTCCAATCATCTCAGTTAAATTACTAGTATGTGCCAATGTGGCGTTTTGTGGGGAAGGATGGAATAATCTTTGCTTTGTATGCATTGGTGGGTATCACTGATCATTACCTTCCCAATTGAGGGCTCACCTGACCCAGAATTGTATATTACTGTAGTAGAATTTGCCTTTTTCCTTTTGTCTCACCTAAGCCTACAAACATCACTGCTTTAGGTAAAAGCTATTTCTTTATGAAACTTTCTATAAAAAAGAAGTATTTCTTTAGTTGCTTGCTACTACAAAATTTATGGACAGATATTATCCGGTTACATCCATTATACTGTTATTACTTTATTTTATTTCAGATCTCTAGTTAACTTCAAACATGATGCATACTTGTCTTTAACATATACATGACTTACAGAGAGGTTTTATCCTCAAATTTCATTACAATGAGGTAAGAGATCTTTATGGAAGAAAATAGACAATTTCCTTCCACACTCCAGGTACAGAGAATGTTCAACCAGAAACTAAGGGCCCGTTTGGTTCTCCGTTTTGTAAAATTAAGTTAAGATAAATGAAGTTTGTAAAAATGAAGTTTAGATAAAGTAAGTGCCTGTTTGGTTCCATGTTTGCAAAACGTAACCATGGTTTTCAACCATGGTTTTCTAAAAGATGTGTTTGGCCAAATACAGATGAAACACAAACTGACTTTTTGAAAAATGAAAAATGGGTTAAACTGTGGTTTTGAAAAAGGAGGGGAAAAGTTACTTTTCCTTTAACAAAACATGGGTTTTGGAAAAGGAGAAACAGATTTACTCTGTATTATACATCTAAAAATACTTTTAACCCCTATCATCCAAACAGATTTTTTGTCAAACTTACTTTTACAAAAAGAATATCCAAACATAACAACTTCCAACAAACTTACTTTATCTAAACTTCACTTTTACAAATTTCATTTATCTTAATTTAATTTTACAAAACAGGAAACCAAACGGACCCTAAGTTTGTTGGAAGTTGTTATGTTTGGATATTCTTTTTGTAAAAGTAAGTTTGACAAAAAATCTGTTTGGATGATAGGGGTTAAAAGTACTTTTAGATGTATAATATAGAGTAAATTTGTTTCTCCTTTTTCAAAATCCACGTTTTGTTAAAGGAAAAGTAATTTTTCCCCTCCTTTTCCAAAACCACAGTTTAAACCACTTTTCATTTTTCAAAAAGTCAGTTTGTGTTTAATCTGTGTTTGACCAAACACATTTTTTAAAAAACCATGTTGAAAACCATGGTTATGTTTACAAAACAATCAACCAAATATGCACTAAAAAGCTGAGTTATTTGTAGTGATAAAGAGTCAAGGAAAAAAATAATTTAATGCTATGAATTATTATTCCTTTTTTTCTTTTTTTTCCCCTGTCAACATCTGATAAATGAGAGGAAGTCGAGAGTATTCATTTGTTATCATTAAGGGTGAGCGAACTGATCCATTAATCACTGCAAAAAAGTGAAGATTAATTGAGTTCAGCGGAAGTTATCATCATTGCAAAACTTCGGAACATTATGGCATATATTTTATAAATTGTTATTGTTTTAAACTGTGTATATTATTATACTCGGTTATTGCTTGTGTTAAAAATTCAATACTTCTCTGAGAGACTGAGACCAATGGGAGATTACTGTCTACTGATGATGACAACAACTTTATTTCTCTTATTATTCTTACGCCACTCACCGTCAGTCCGTCACTGCCTCTTTGAATATCTCCTTAACAGGAGAAATAGCTGGCTAGAGAGTGAGAGAAAACGTCAAAAAGCTATTATAAAATACAAAAATGGACAAACGCTACATTCTAATGGTAATGGAATAGAAGGGCTTCATAATCGAGACATGGACGCGTGAAACCATTTTCGTGGCGGGTGCATTTGTGTAATTATGGGGTGGCGTGGGGTCTAGATTTGTGTGGTGTGTTTTTTCCATTCCATGGATTCCAGAACCAGTTGTTCTGTTAGTTGACTCTTGTTTTGTATTCATTGTGTAATGATTTCGGATCTCTTCGACATTTGTTGCCTAAAGTTAAGCAGCCCGGCATGGGGCTAACAGGCACCAACAATATCAAAGAGAAATTTCACGTCAAACCCCATAAAAGAACTGCACGAGAAAACATTTTAACAAGTATTTTGATAATTATATAGTGAACATTTAGCCGGGTTCATATAGCAAGAGTGAATACGACGCCAAGAGAAGGAGCAACCAAGAATGCGAACGTGGAAGTTTTGAGGGAACTTTTGCAGAGCGTGCTTTGTAGCTATTGAAAAAAGTAGGAAGATCAGAATTAACTTGACATGTTATGCTTGTCAAAGAACAAAAAGAGAAGGTCATAGGAAGTCAGAATGAAGACTTCGCTGGGACACGAAGTGGGTGAAATGATTAAAAGGAAATCAACCTAGCATCAGCATGCATCATAAAGAATTGTCCCAAGGGCACAGCCAAAATGCCCCTCCCACCACAGCATAGTGATTTTTTTTGGGGACTAAAGCTTAGCGAAGAGTAAAGAATAGAGATTGACCTCACAGAGCAGAGAATGAGTCCTAGTGTAGCCAGCTTACAATGATAATGATGAGGGCTGAGGATGTGGGGTTCACTAGTATTTGATTTTTTCATTCCAGTGGGACCTACCCATGTTCTTGGTGTTCACGGTACAGAAAATGGGTCACGCTCATATGGATTAATAGGGGGCTTAATTGATAGGACCACTTCGCATAGATTTGGTTTGGGAGATTTGGGGAACAAATACTTGGCGTTGTCGCAATTCGGCTACTACAGTAAGCGTATAATGGAAGAACCAGGAAACAAAACAACAAAAGATTTCCTAGGATAGGATGGTATTGTCCTTCTCTTCCCCAGTGAATAGATGATAACAAGTCGCCGACCCCAGACCAAGTGCTGCCCAGTAGTGTCTCAAGCCACATTCATACGGTGGATTCTCTGATGCCGCTAGGGCACAGGAGATTTCACCCATAAATATTCATGTCAATATTCGGTAACGCTACAACGAACATTGGTCCTGATATGTTGGGATTATAGGGACGGCAGAATAAAACCAATTTAGAATAAGAGTTTAGAACTTAGAAAGCAGGAAAACCCTACTATAGTTTATTTGCAATTTAGTATGAGAGTTAATTATGCATGGGCGTAGCAGTTTCCAGACATGACAAGTAATTAATTATTTATAGTAAATATCCCAACTCCTTTTGTATGATCTTCACTACCTCTACCTGGTTTTCAAAGATCATCATCAGAGGAACCTTCACAGTACAGAAAGTTTTAAAGACTGAAAAAACAAACAAATGCTGAAGAAATGGAATTAAATCTGTGAAAATGATGGAGGGGATGAGCCACACTAAACATCTACAGGACCTGAAGGATGTCTCACTTAGTTGAAACTGGAAGACAGAATCCCAAAATGCAAAATCTGATCAATTCACTCATTCAGTTCCCTCTCCTAGCCTCATATTTTTGCAAAAGCAATAAATAGGTAGAAGGTCCGTATCGGTTCTAAAAACATGGATTAGAGGAAGAAATCAAAATACAACTCTGTAGTCTGTACCTGAGCTCATCTAACCTCCTTTGTGGAACACTAACGAAGCTGTGCAGTGTTACCACTTCCACCTTCCCATGGCAAGCCAGCAAACTATCAGACTATGGAAAACATATAATATGCACAGAAAATCACACAATGGAATTTCTCTTGTCATCAGAACTGCAATACCCATATCTTTGCATACGGCAGTAACAACTCATCTTCTTTACCCCCAAAATCAGAAGCATATAGCATCATTAGCCACAAAAGGGTGAAACACCAAAGGTGTTTTCTTTTTCGGCAAATAAACACCAAAGGTGTTGAACTAATGCAAATCTGATGATCATTATAGTGGTGTGGAAGACATCAGAAGTATGGCATCCAATCAAATTTTTCTTTGGATGTAATTATCAGGACCATCTAGATCGTGGTCAATTTGACTGGCATGCAACTGTTGTAGACATCTGCATTCTGGCAATGGGTACATGTAGACCGAAGTCTTCCTGTTAATTTTTCTAACTCTTGGTACAAGGATTCCTTTCCGGTCATTATCACTAAGCATAACTTCCATCTGCTCCTTGAAAGTTCCCCAACTGCAAAACCAATACACAAGTATTTTCTATCATTCAGTGTCTTCAAATTTTTTCAAAGCCTAGCCCCAAGCCTAAACTTTAGTGACCACAATTTTAAACATATATTATTATATATTAGATACAAAGCAGTGTTCGAGGGCTGCTCAAACTAGTTGAACCATAGTAGTCATGAAACAAAAACCACGCTGAGATGTCACCCAAAAAAAATAAAAATACATGCTGAGAAAGTTGCGTCTAAACCTCAATACACAAATTATGCAAAACCTGAAGTTGAAAAACCCCGTCAAATATTTATAAGATATTACATGATTTCTCTTAAATTTTGTCAAAATCAAATAGACATCCCTTTATTTTCAAAATATACACTTAGTTCAGTTAAAATTTTGGGACTAAATATCCTCTATTAATCAGTGCAAAGACTAAGACCTGATTAATAGTGCTCTGCAACAATTTCATTCTGAAGCCAATGCCATGGTTTTTTTGTTAGTATATTTCACTTTTTGTAACTTTCCTGGTTTGCCTTGCTGAATCACCAAGTTTGACAGCATGGCCGCACCAACTCATATGCTAACCCTCAAACTCTCCAAATTTCACCACAGATCAAAATTTTAGCAGATTTGCTCAATTTCATGGTCAAAGTTATATTGCCAGTTATTAATTAAGAAAAAAAATAGAACAAGTTGAATATCTAGCACTCTTGCATCTGCTTTTTCACTTTTATCATACACATCAAAAGGTTCTCTTTCAAGTCTATGGGAAACAAACAAAACAACCCTTGTCATCTATTATAATCTTATAAAGTAACTCTTTACAAGATCTAATTTTTACAATATTTTAAACAAGATTTGAATGAAATACAGGACAAAAAATTAAATACTCCTATCAGCAGTTTGAAATGCTTTACCTTTGCTGGAACATAGAGGACCTATAAATGATGAGAGAGAGAGACAGAGGAGGTTGGGGGAGAGAGAGAGAATATACCTAATACTAGCATTCCCCAGGAGAACAACAAGCTTGCGCTTATCAGGGTTGACGGTCTTTGCATGTCCATCATATAGAAATCTTCGATGACCCATCAGAAAATGAGGGAAGTTACCGCCCTGAGTTGTAACAAAAACCTCACTAAACAGGCATACTTTGTAGTCCAGTGCTGCTAATTGAGAAGAATATTCCTAAAGAAGGATGAAGTTGAGTATCAGAGCATTTGAAAACTCCCAATAACAAATTCAGCACACACTCTATAAGGTAATACACTAATAGCAACAAGAAGAAAATTAATCCTCCAAATGACAGATAATTTGAAGCTTTTCATATTTTTGAACCTCCCAAAAATTGCAGTAAAAGCTAGCAAGAAATAAAAACCGCATGAGATTGAAAAGAACCATACTTTTTCTTTTTAATAAAAAGGGTGAAAAACGTTGTCCCTGATCATTATAACCGTGTTTGAACGATAAACCAAGGAAGGAAAAGAATGGGAAAAATTGATGAGTTTCAAATTTCAATGTAATCTTGTACATTCTACACAAACTTCTTAACTAAAACAGTTAGGAGGTAGATTGGAGTCAGATGATAAAAGTAGGATGCGTCCCCTATATACTTCTCTTGTTTCAAGGGTAGGAGGGGCATCCCATCCTCTTTAAACCCCTTGTCCTCCAAACTTGAATTAAACTCATAAATATGGGGAATGATTCCTTCCATCCCTTCCTCCACAGCTGCTATCCAAATACACTCTTAAGAAGATTTACCTTAAAGGGAGCAAGTTCATTTGGCATTGCAAGAGATTCCTTTGTATGCAAATTGGGAAACATCTTTATTAAAGGAGCCAAATGTCTCTCTGCCTGATATATTTTCCCAGAAGCCAAATATATTGACGTATTGTTATCAAATCCCATGCCACGCAGCATCATCCCAACCTACAAAGTGGAGTAAAACAGTAGGCAGTAAACATGAGTCTTCTGTGTAACATGACCTTTCTCACAATCTCAGCTTGTATAGATTTGTTTGGTTCTTTCATCGTGCTACTCTTTAATAACTATATATAAAGATACAAATACTGAAGACAAAAGCCATTGAAATCAGGAAACAGAACTACAATAACACAACAATGGAAACCCCCATTAGGTTAGTACCAAAATCTGGTTAAGTTTAAATTAAGAAACCTTTTTTAATAATTTAGAAAGATCTGAGAAGAAAAAAAAACCTCCAAAGGGGTAAGTGGGCATTTTCCTTCAACTCGATTGATGTTAGGTACAATGATTCGATCTTTTCGCTTAAATTTCCCCCTCCACCCTTTTTCTCGAACTGAATCCATTTCCAACCTTTCAGCCTCTCCTCCATCATATACACAACAGGAGAATGCCACCATGTCCTGTATGTCCAGAAATAACATTCAATCATAACATGAAACTGGTTAAAGTGAATCCCCTGACCATAATGTACTGACACCAATGACTAGCTCTCTACATGGCAGAATGGGCATCAGTACCTCCTCAAAGCGGAGATGCACAGCAACATACTTTCCATCAGTTCTTGAGCTCTTCTCAATCATTCGGTTAACCAGTTTCTTGGCTAGTATTGATATTGAAGAAGAGAACCTTAGTGCTTTATAATTAGTAAGACATCTTAAAAATTGAATGTAAGGAGGGACACTCATTGCCAGACGGTTGGCAAATGGTGATATTCGAATGACCCTGCATAAGGTTTACCGAGCCCCAAACAAAAGAAAAACCTTGGTGTTATTAAATTGTTTAAAATCAGTGTTAAATGACTAATTTGGATACTAAAAGAATATTATTTCTGAAATGATATATTCAAATAATAAAGGATGAGAAAGCTGTCCAATACGTACCCTTCCTTTTGCATGATTGGATAAACAACTCCCAAGTAATAACTAACAGGAGCCCAAGCTTCGACTCGGATGGTAGTGATATTACTGACGTTGTAATTATATCTCTCCATTAGTACCTCAGGAAGTTCTTTAACCACCTTCACATAACCCTCAAGGGTGGATATAAAATGATCTTCATCATATATATCCCCAAATTCACTGTGAGACAAGTAATATTAATTTAACTATTGGAAGCAGCTCCAAGATAACATCATGAACAAAATGGGTACAAGAAGCATTACTATGTTCACTATATTGCATTTAAATATTAAAATCCCTATTCTGGGCTGTTTCATAAGGACATACACAAACCCAGTAAGGTCTAGTTTAATCTCGTCATCACTGCAAGTTAGTTAAAACATTTACTAAATTAAAAACTTGATCTATCACCTATCAATACCAAAAATTTACAAGCGTTAATTAATTTGGCTCAACAAATCAGATTGTGGGAGATTTGCTCCTGATACTACCTTGTATAGCCTGAGTAACTAGCTGATAATTGTAAACATCTTTCATTTTTCCAACTCATTTATCTAGAAAGACATACTAAAGTCAACATTGCAGGGAACTACCAGCATAAGAAACATAAAATTTTCTCAGTACTATGTAACCAAATTGTCAGATGACTCAGACCCTCAGATACAGGAAACATTCTACAAACTGATATAGAATAATCTTTTCCCTCTAAGTTGAAAACCATGAAATTAGCCTAACAATTCACAAGGTTTATACATCTAAAAGTTCTCAAGCACCACTTTTAAGGCCTAACTTTTATGGTTCAACCGTAGAGATAATAAGTAAATCAGTCACCTTGGATCTCTCCAAACATTGTGGAATTCGAAGTGAGGTATAACCAGTATGGCATTCAAGAGTCCAGCCACAGCCACGGCATTGCAAATCTGCAGAAGATACATATGATAGAAATTATAACAATATAAGAAGAGTGATGCCATGAGCTTAGTCTTATATGAAAAGAAAACAAGTTAACAAGAGGAAAAGGAAACTATCGTACTGCAGAACGTTGCTGGTTAAGGCCTCCATTAGCCTCCACAATCAGGAAACCATTATGGCCTGAAGACACTGAAATTAAAAAGAAGCATTGATTTAATGTGATACATAAAGCTTAGTCCTATGCAAATCCCACTTGGCAACATAATGTTGTCAAAGAACAGATATTTGAGCTAAAAAGAATAGTTGGGAGTTGGGAGTGGATGATAAACGGATCAAATAACATAACTTATACTTCACAGAAAGATTTGGAAAAATTATATAATATCTAAGTAAATCAATCCCAATCAAATGGGATATCAAGTAGTGTAAGTGCATACCAAAATGTTCATGTTGCACTGCAGTCATATTTGGACAAGGTTTGTGCTCCCTCGACTTTCTTTTGTACTTCCATACTGAAGATAACTGTTGAAACGAGCAAAAAAAAATCATTGCTCCTGAGGAAGTAGAATGGTTTTCTTACTTGAGAGTCAAAATGTTTTTTTTTTAATATATATCTATATATATATATATATAATTGATGGTAAAGGCAATTTGGTTAAATGTGAGATTCAGTCAATAGACCCTAGAATGTAGTAGCTTCTTCTCCCGGAGCCAAACAAATAATTGCTAACAATATGATGAACAAGGAAAAGCCCTTTTTTATCACAAGGATCTTACCTCGTGAAATAATTAAAGGCTGCTTTTTTTATTAAATTTTGCCAGTAAGCAGTGGCTGCTAGAAGAAAAGATTTCAATAGAACTTCAGATTCCCCTTCTTCTTTTAGTTTAATTTTGATAAGAAGAATGACAATTTTAGCACATGGCATATGCTGCCGCATGCATACCTCATGTGAATTTTACCTTCATTAATATATGTGTCATTTTCTGAAACCCAAGTGGGGAGGAAGAGGACTTGTAAATCGAATGCTTACTAAGTGTATTCAATCCATTCCCTTCCAGAATACAGATCACTAATAACGAGAACACGATAGAGAATGCAGTGCAAATAAGAGAAACCCGTGAAACGAACCTCCACTGCAGACGAATTATCAGACTCAATATCGGGCCACAGCTTTTGAAAAATCTTGTGACTACGATAAACAGAGCCGGGAAGAGAGGCATGGCCAATGAGGGCAGAGAATGGCCCCACGCACATAAGCAGGCCGGAGATGTAGAGGAGTGGCAGAAGGAAGAAGTAGCGGAGGTTGCGGCGAGCAATGATACCGGCGGCAAAACTTTCTAGACGGTGGGTGGTGTGAGAGAAGGCTTTGGGCCGCAATCGTCGGCGGCAATGGGATATGTTGGTGGTGGATTGACTGCGCGGTGACCGTGGTGGGCTGGGAGAGCTGCTGCTACCACTCTCGCTTGCGTAGCCATTTCCATTGTGAGCATGGGTTTTGGATTTCATGGCAAGCTATACCAGCGATCCTCAGCTGCTTCTGCTGCCTCTAATACAGTAGAGAAAGAGAGGTAGGGAAAGACAAGAGGGTGAGTTCTAGAGAGGGATGGTTACGAGCGATTTGAGACCAGTGAAAAAGATAGGTGTCTGTAATTTTCGTAGTAGTTGTGAAGTGTGGGTGCTTTCTTGCCCCGACGCCAGTTTTTTTTTTTTTTAAATTGTGTGCAGTAAGGAGAAAAGGGGGACACACACACAGCAGACAGTGACGGTGACTCTGTATGAGTGTAGCAACAAGCAGCGGTGGCTTTGGCTTCGGCTAGAGGCACAGCTGACGAAAGCGACAGTTGGGTAAAACGAGAATGAAATAACGGGATTTGTATTGGTATGCCCTATATTTTTTATTATACTTTTTTCGATAATTTATATAGGTCACTCTAAAATAAATTTTATAATTTTAAATATAAATTATTTTATAAAAATTTATGAAGTATTAATTATTTTATTTTAAAAATATTTTTTAAAATTATTTTATAAAATATTAATTATTTTGAAAAATTTAAATATATGATATTAATTATGGATAAGAATGGAAATTAAAATAAATATTAGATAATTTTATTAATATAACTAATTTTTTTTTTCTTGTAAAGTAGATGAAAGTGACTTATATTAAGAACTGGAGGGAGAACTAATTTATAAGTCATGTGGCTTGGCTATCAAGAATAATTTTTCATTTTGATTTCAAAATAAATCATTTAAATTAAAAAAATTAATATGATTATTATGATTGAATCTTTTAGGAGTTCATTTTTTAGGAGCGAAATAATTTAATTTACGTTGTCAAAAGTCATATTATTAAAACAATGAGTTTAAAAATAATGGGTATGATGTTTTTTAAATTAATGATTTTTGTTTTCCAATTGGACATGGGGGATTGAACAAACTCGTACATATTTTAATATAAAAAAATGCTAACATTACTAACATTACTAACATTATCCCATAAATAGGGGCCATAGTGATATGTGGAATGGATTCCCGAGGATGAGGAACAGAGAAAACCACAGCAATACAAGCAAATAACACCATATCTTATATATGTACCGATATATGTAAGACTAAGACCAGAGCAATAAAATAAAGTAGAAGAAATTAACTTACATATTTACGCTGGTAAAAAAAAAAAAGAAAAAGAAAGACTTACGTAAAAGGGAATGAAATATAGTGATCGGGCAGAGAAACAGGGCATGCAGGTGAGAAAAAGAAAGATAGATAGATGGGCAAGAAGGAACAGAGAATGCTGACAAAAGCTTACGGGCATTTTAAAATGGCTCAAGGAAGGAATAAAATTAAACCCAGAAAAAGAGCAAGGAATAAAAAGAGAATGTTTAGGTCACCCAGTTTTTCCTTTTCTTGATAATGATGGAATAGATAATTGGTAATTTTGTATTGAGAAGCATTATAGTACATAATTGTCGAATCAATCAATATCAAATTTATAATAATTCTTTATAAAATGGAAGAGAAGCGCAAAGTCGGTAACGGAACGGCGTTGCCGGTGGGGGAAACGGGATCACACCATCAAGGCGGTCGGCAAAGCGAGTCGCCTCGGTTTTGCTGCTCTAATCATAAAATTGTCGTTTTAAATTTGTTCTGTTGCGTTTGATAAATCAATCAATTAATTAATGCTAAAAAGACGAACATGATCAAACTCTCTGGTGTAGCCTTTTGTTAGGACCTTCCAAATTTTCCACTTTTTATTGTCACTTTTTTCTTTAGTCTCATCTTCTCTTCCCATTTTGTCAATGTCATACCCTTTTTTGTAATGACAATTTAAACCTTCATTCATTCGCATGGTATTGGAAGCTAACCTTCATAAAACATGTAACCCTGATTGGAGTTGTAGTGTAACCCGGCTACAGGGTATATTTGGTTTAGAGTTAGTATATTTTAACAAAAGTAATATAAGAGTAGTTTTGTCTTAAAAGCTGCAAAATTTCCTTTTTGACGGAAAGTCAAACAGGTTCAAGAGAAGAAAAGAGAGGGCAAATGGGTAAACTGAGGGAGGGGAGCAATAAAAGGAACGTGAGCTGAGATAGACGTGCCGAGGTGGTGGGGGCTGAACTTACCGGCGAGACATGCGGTTGATCTCTACCACTTACTTTTTATGTCCATATTATGTGATATTGATATCTATTATATTATATGCGTATTAAAATAATTATTTTTTATATGAAATTAATATAAAAAATATTAATATTTTTTATTTTATTTTTATTAAATATATTATTCTATTATCATTATAAAATTATAAATAAAAAGTAAAAAAAATTAAAAATATAAGTAAAATAAAAAATATATATTTAACATCTAATATTTTAAACTAAAGACTTATTATATAAAATACTTTATAATACATATAGGAGGGAGTATATGTTTATGTTCAAAATTTACGGATGTAGAGGAGGGCATTCATGTAAAACCAGCCTGGTTGCCCCCCGCTATTTTGGGTAAATTCACGCGCCTCCACCCCCCCCCCCCCCGGCCCCCTGTGACTGTTAGATTGGGGGCACATTATATTGTCCTTAGTGGCAGATCCAACCTTTGCTACTGAATGCCATTGAATTGGCTTTCAAAAATTTCACTTGTCAACTTCTACACCTATAGCTACACCACCCGATCTTGCTGCTCATTACTTGTTTTCTTCTCTATTTTAGTTTTCTTCAAGTTCGCATACTTTCTTTGGACATTCAACCTCTTCCTCTAGTGATCACTATTATTCAGTATATCTTCAAAGTTCTGTTTTAGGTTAGGGTAGACCTTTTCTTTTTTTTCCTTTTTGGCAAAACAAGAAAGAGGTTAAAACCCCGGTTAGGCTAGACCCTTCATGCTAGTAAAAACCGCCTCTGGGCCAAAACTGGTTGGCATACATTAAAATTACAGGACAGAAGAGCATCAGTTTACGTACGAAACAATCAACTAAAAAAAGCAGTTTAAGCATGTTAACGAGTTCCCATAAATATAAAGACCAATGACATTTATTGCATAGGCAAGGGTTTCTGGAATTCAACTGTTATCTTGGATCACAACTATTGATGAAGCTTTTCACAAGATTCGTTATTTGAACAGTGTGTCTCCAATATCCTCACCGTGGTGAGGAATTTTATGCTCATCGATTACCAAGGAACCCATAAAAAGAATAGACCGTGTTGCCTTTCCTTATACTCTTTTTCATCACGGCTTCTCACGACTTCCATATTTTTATTTAACTGCCTCGGAGTCTGTCGTTATCTGATTGCAAAACGTGTGTTTGGTGCTTCAAGTTGAATCCTATTAGGGTATCTTTGTATGGTTGTACCATGATTGCAGGTAATTGAGGCATTTGGGAAAATGGAAGGGTAAGTAAAACTGTATAATTAGATAGCTGATTACACCCTCTTTCGCATCCTAAATAGCCACGCAAACACTCAAATCGGTTAATCTCTTAATTTCATCGTACCAACAATTTTACTCAGCCTTACCAGACTTTCCCCTTAATGTTCACTTTCCTTGTCTCGATTGAAATCTTCCATGGACGGAGGTACGTAACAGGTTTATAATTCAGGGAAGTTAATTTATTGAATGAACTTACGATAACTGATTCTTCATATGGTATAGTAATCATGAAGTTAATTTGTTGACGGGTGTTCGTATTACACTAAATGGAAATTTTACCGTAAAAGGGTACGAATAAGAATAATATGCACTTTCGCATCATTTAAACACATACTTACTGTATCATACTACTTATTTTATGCCGTCAATAATTAGACAAGTGTTTGACCAATATTGTCAAAAAAAATTTCAGATCACATATGCGTACGTGGCAGAAGTTTTCAGGAACTGAGAATGGAATTGAATGCCTGTAATAATTGGGCGTTCTAGTAGGAGTAGCTTTGGGGGAAGTTGGGTAAGGGTAAGCCTTATCTTGTACTATATTTCTATGTAAGTTGAAGGATTGACAGATTGTTGAAGAGGAAGACAGTAAGTAAATGTCATGGGACCAGTTCAGCAAGAAGCAGTGGCCACTGAGCGTACCATCTGTGTAGGATACAAAACCTAAATGCCGCTCTCATTACTTCTCCTAACTACCTGACCATCACCCAGTATGGCTCCCTTACCCTGCACCATGCTCCCCTCACCTTATTCACTTTAATGACGGACTATATCATGGGGTCCAGTGAGGAACTTAATGGCTTTATATTACTACATCAATATATCATCTAAGATACGATAGGAATAGGAATTTTACCAGAACCATCCTTACAATGCGCACTAACTAAACTTTTTTTGGGGTGCCGACAGACTATTATGTAATATGCATCCAGTTATGTTTTTCCAATATTTGCTTCGGGTGGGGTTGCCCATGGAAAAAAGCCACCACATGCCTAAAGTGATTGAATAAAGATGGCTTCTTGCAGCTGAACATCATCAAAGCCCAGAAAGCTCTGGAACGCCGGGAAAGCTTGCGTTATCTTTTCCGAAGAATTTATTTAATTATTCAGCCAAGCATTATACACTACTACATGAAATCATTATAACCTGTATTTATTATGAGAACGTCAGCAATACTCAAAGTATCTAGGAAGCTACAACCGTTGAGAAAAGTATAACTAAACGGATCAGTATTCAGACATTCTGCAACATCTCAGAGGCTCCAACTCTGTCACGCGGAATCAGGCGTAACTCTGAACCATGCTTAAGGAAAACATTACCTGAAGAAGTCGTTTAAATATATGTCAAACCAGAGATTTCATCAACTGTAAGCAAGCTATTATTAATTCACCGTGCATATAATTGATTCACTATCATTGTATAAACCTTTTAGGAGTCCATCATAAAATGAAACTCACAACCATGTGAATCATGCGGTCTCATCATAAAATTTTAAGCATAGTGCCAACATCAATATCATTATGTTCATCAGAATAATGCCTCCCCAAAGGTTCAACCAACAGAGTTTTTCATCTTTTGCTTTGTGCATGACTTATTATATGGGTATTGACAGATATGTGACATTCGGTATAGCTAAAATCTCAGTGAACTAAATTTAGCATTGATAATTTGACATACCTGCACTCTGCTGAGGATTTATACCAACGCCATCTGCATGCATAAGAAGTAATAAATATCATATGAAAAATGAGAGACTAAATTTAAAACTTCAACCAGTCACAAGTCTTTTAGTCACACAAGTTGAGCATAAAATTTTTCAAATGAGTGAAAAATAAGTAACAATTCAGAGACAAACAGAATATAACTTTGGCGAAAGGCTGACAGCCAACAAGGGAATGGGTTTGGGTTCCCTCCTTTTTTTTTGGCACGAATATAATTCATTTCTAGTCAATCACGGCAGTCTAATGAAAGGTTTAGATGTATTCTTCCTTCAAAAGTAAGAAATTATTCATGAACAGATCTAGATCATCCAAATTAATTGAGCGGTAATATTTTACTTCAAATGACCATCATTTCCCTACCACAACATGAGGGGATCTATACATAACGGTGCCAAACATATCTGATAAACAGTGAATGATGGGTTTGTAGCACACACAGAAGAAAAAAACAACAATGAATGATGAGCTCACCAACTAATAAGTAGCCATCCAAAATTTATAAGTTCAAATATTTAATTTGTCAGCTTCCCCCAATGAAATCTCAATATTTATTTATTTTCAGTCTGGCACTTTGCTTTTGGAATGATGCGGGGCCCACTTTTGTAAAGATATAATTAGGCTAAATTGTTCAGCAAAGATGATACAAGGATCAGAATATCCACGACTATGTTGCTACTAAGAATCATCTGAACTCTAATACCGGATATATCAGCATCTTGGTCAGAGCATATTTATACACAACCTAGAGAGCAAGCCTCTTGGAATCAATCTTCATTCAAAGGACACATCACATACAATGTTAATTACCACACAATTGCATCAACAGATACACATTATCCGGGTTATGCAGTACCTACTAAAATTTCAGATTTCAAAGGGCTAATGATATCATTGAAACTCCCATGCATCTTCCATTAGAGGATTTTTTTTCTTTGCCAAGGAAGGAAAGGATCTTTGGCGTTTTAGTTTGCTCCATACAACGTGATGTATAAACCGAACAAAGGACAGTCAATTGAGGTTATATCACGAAGTTAACATGAATTAGGTTGAGAAAGAAAATGAAGTTTGCATCTCAACTTATACAAGGATATGAACAAATAATTTCAAATTAAATTTCCTTTTAGCATTTAATCCTTATTGTTCCTGAAGCATGCCAAGGTAACCCCAAGCAGTGGAGGACAGACAACCCTCAAACGGTTACCCAAAGTCTCAGAAATTGAGAATTCAGGGGAATACAGCTCAGAAATCATGCAGAGGAGAAAATGATTGAGACATAACCTATCATGAGACAATGACGTAACTTTATAGACATCAGATTTAACTGATATTTTTATAGGCATCAGATTTAACTAACATGCAACATTTGCACTTTTGTGATAGTTTAGAAGTTCAGTGTCATGTTTTAAAGATCATAACTTTGTATACCATGAATTATAATTAGTATATAGTTCAAGAGGTATATGTAGTTTCCCCTATTTATTTTCAGGTATTGTTCCATTCCTGAAGTTTCAGCATAGAATCCCTGATGCGTAGCAAATAATGGATGATATTGCAGCGCATTTCAAATAATATTTAAACTTCCTTGATAGAAATCATTCTTTCCACTTGCTACATAAAACTATTACAAAACATAAATGTCTACTTATATCTTCGACAATAAGCAAAGCAGGATAGTTTAAAATGGTGTAAGTACTTTTAAAGGATTCAACAGCAGGCTGGCTGCACACATCAGTATTATACCATGAACAAAATCTTGCAAGCTGCAAGAAAAGTGTGCCAATGCACACTAACATCTATTTTTGAGCTGCACTAAACATGTTGGCTATGCTGTACTTAGTCATTAATGAGACAATTCCCATAGAATAGAGCAACATGATAAAATTATTAATGTTTTAAGGTGTGCTAGAACAAATCTGTAAATTCAATTCAATGTCAGGCTTCAGGAATAATTTGATTCCCCCTTCCTCACCTCATCTTTTACCTTTTTTCTTTTTCTTTTTTAAGGGCTCGGAAAGTTGTTAGATAGATTTAGTCCAAGATTATGATAAAGTGCTTTTCTGTTGCAGAGTACTAGCAAAACGTTTTCACAGCGGCAGAAAGACAATCAAAATACAATTCGGAATATGAAAAACTCCGCGTAAATTGAAAGGTAGTCTGAATAAACCAAAAAATTTACAAATGAACAACCCTAATCTATTGATCCGATCATTGATCACATTGTAAAAAAATCTGAACAGAAGTTTAATCTACCGATATAAAAATAAAGAAACGCAAGAGAAAAAAAAAAGTTAGAAAACACACAACGATAGAGAAAATAAGAATCTGAAAGACGAGCTATAGAGCTAATTACCGTTGGTGATGATTGCGCTGGTCTGTGGAGGCACTTTGAATTCTTCAGCTGCGAATTTGAGGACGGCAGTAAAAGGAGCGGCCTCTGGAACGCTGAACCTGAAATCGAGAAGACCACGATATCGAGAGATTAAGAAGCGACCAAAAACGAATTCAAATTTGGAGCTCAGAAACGAAGGCAATAGGAGAAAATACGAGGATATGGGAAATTACGTACACTTTGAAGGGTAACTTAGGATCGGAGGTGAGGGTAACTTTGAAGGAGACCTTTCCACCGCCCGCCATTTTTCACTATGCTGAATGCCCTCTTCGTGCTCGGTGCAGCAGCGATCACTCCATAAATCTCCCTGCAACCATAATGTTTGCGTATTTATAACGCCATTGTCGTATAACTGGCCAGCCTTGACTCTTCTTTCTGGCGTTAAAACGACATGCGCATTAACATTATTGCCAGTGCGGATTTGTTTTGGAATAAACTATTTATGCAGCAAAACTGCGGAATCGACCGCGGGTACCCCATGCACTTATGACAAGGGCTTTTCTTTTCTTTTTTTTACTTGTTTTTATCCTCATCACTCAGTTATTTAATTTTTTTTATTAATAGTTATTTAATTTTCTTTATTATCTTTACCCTCATGTTATCTTGACGTGGTCACCTTGGCAACTGATTTAAGAATTTTATTTATAAGAGTAGCTATTACCATTAGAATTTTAAATTCTTACAAGTGGAAAATAATTTTAAAAATCTCGTTATATAATTATATTTGTTTCTGCTTCCAATGACAACTATTTGCTCAACAGAATCAATATGCAAAAAGAAATAAATTTGTAGATTGACTTTTTGTCATGTTCTGCATGGTACTTACATGATTGCAAATTGATCAACCCATAGCATTACCGAAGTAGATATTGTTTTAGGAAAAAACTTACATACAGTTCTTTGTATCCTTTTATGCTGTTACCTAATAAGCAAATGATATGTGCAAGTTTTTCCACCTTAATTGCCACCCCTTTTAAGTACTTTAACTCCGTTAACTAGACGTTCAAGGCACTGGAAAATAAAGCTACCTCTCTCTCGGCCTCTCCATCTCCATCTCCATCTCCATCTGCACCACCATAGACCCAAGGAATTCAACAATGCAACATTTACCCAGAAAAAAATTCCATTAAGGATGAATTTCTAGAATGCTGAAATTGAAGATTTGAGCAAATCTAATGGTAACAAACTGTCATATACCCAATGGTTGATATTTTTAGCGTATTGTTGTAGTCGCAAACGAGGTGGACGATAAATTAGCACTTGGAACAAGAAACTCAAGTCTGCACTCTCTCAAATCACAATCTATAACTATTATAATGATCTTTGGCTATATGGTGCTCCAACTACTGTATACTTGAATTATTCCAATGATTTCCTTTCACAATGTTTCCAATTCAAACAGGAATAGGGTGTATTGAAATCAATTCTTGAGATGGAGACCCCTAACTTATTGGGCTTGGGATGGTTGTCGGAACATTTGCCTTCCTCTAGTTCATGTTGCTGGAATTAATTTGAGAAAAGAGAAGAATAAGAAATGGAGTAGGGCAAGCCGTTTGTGATTCACGAACAAGAACGAAAGCATTTTCTGTAGGGCTTTTGACGAGCTAAAGTCTTTTGGGCGTTGTGGATATTTGCTTAACGGAGTTAAAATAAAAAGGTAAAATGAATAATGACATTGAAAAAAAATTACACATGTCATGCATTAATTACATAACAGCATAAAAAAGATATAAGAAACTGTATGTAAGTATTCTCCATTGTTTTAATATGATAATAATGATAATAATAATAATAGTAATTAATAACAACAACAATACACTATTAAATGTTAATAATAAAAATATAATAAATATAATAATTTTTTATTTCTCCATTTTTTACGCAAGGATACACTTAAATACACAAATACTCAAAATAATATATTTTTAAGTACAAAAACTCTATTAAGAAACCAATATGATAAATAACTTAAATATCTTAATTTTAGAAATTAAAAAAAATAAGTTTTTCGTAAAAAAATGCATCCGATTTCACTTTTGAAGGGATAGTTACCTTTGCGAGCTGACAAATTTCCGACCCGCTTTGTCTTGCAAACTGCGTATAAAGTTTTCCTTAGCATATGTTTAAAGTGCAAATGAATGTGCTACTCGACTTGCTCAAAAAACTCATAGAGTTGAGATGGATTTTGTCGTCCTCAGTCAACCTGGGCGAGATGCACGCACATCTTAGTCATAGGGAGTAGAACCCTCCTAGCAACCTCACTACGTCACTTCTATGAGATTTCGTAGAATTTTTTTCCAAAAAAAGAAAAAGAAAGAAAGAAAGAAAGAAAAACTGTATTGACTCTGATCAAGAAACATAAGAATAAGGACACAGAAAATAAACAAGACAGAGACGATTGCATTTGCGCATCCCAAATTATTCTTGAACCGAAGGAAAAGAATGTGAACAAATTGTTGAAATATATTGCACCAAACTTAAACAGCTTCCGATTGACGTAACTTCTTCCAGAAGAAAAAAAATATGGGTTCTTCAATCCAAAATCATTCACACCAACCGAGCAGGATCAGACGGACCAGCTATATATATTGAGAAGGTTCAGAACAGAATATTCCAAGAACTAAGCATCGAAAACCCCACAAGCACAATCATCATCCAACTTCCAATCAACGAGTTTAGGCCCTTCGATCCATTGCACTGAAGCTTGTGGTCATGGTACGTGCACACTTGTTGTTTCCTGCATATTAATATGCCCACAAAAAATGTTGATATTTTCTTTTGCCAAAGTCCTAAAGAATATACAGAGCTTCGATATACTTCAAACCTGGAAGAGCAGAAGGCAACGACATAGTCAGGCCCCGAGCAAGAGAAAATACTAGTTGGATCATCATATGCATAACTATACGAATTAGGGCACGCATCCTTAAACTTCTTGGAGTAATACGTAGGTTTGCATGTAGTGGGGTTCCCATAATTCCCTCTGCAGCAATACTCATCGGTGTTAAACACGTCGCAGGCGCTACGGCACGCCACCACTTTCCCTTTGGCTTTCACGGCCAGTTCTGACGGACACTTCGGTCTCATGTCGTAGTCACACCCAACGGTACTGCAATTTCCTTTTCCATTAATGGGCAGGACAGCCACTGGCACATTGAAGCCGTCGACGAGGCTTACGTCGTAAAAATCCGTCGCTACGAGGGTGAATTCGGCTAGTGAAGCGGGAGGCTTCCCGGAGGCGGCGCATTTCAAGGAGGATCCACAGGCTCCGGTCACGCATGACCCGTTTCCCTTGGAGTCGAAGTTGCAGCCGGTTCGGGCCCATACGCGACCCGACCACCCGACCGGGGCTGTGAACACGCGGGATTGGTGTGGTTTTAGGACGAAGCCTCCACCGTCGAAGTTGTCCCCTGGTGTGACTGCGGGCCAGATGGTGTCCTTACAGTTGTTGACAATGGTGAAGACTCTAGCTGACTCACACGTGTGCAGCCCTGTCCTCCATTGAATCAAGAATTAGAAAACGAATAGGGAAAAAAAAAACTTGAAAAATTATTTAGACGATTAATGATGCCATGGCTATAGCTTGCTATAATTACCCGATGAAATTATGGCTAGAATAATGGAGACTGATAAAATCATTTGGAGATGCAGTGCCATGATCTGTTTGGGGTTAGATAGAACGGCGAAAATGCGATCATGTATATATAAAAAGGAGAGAAGGAGCTGGCAGAGAGAATAAGAGAGGAAAGGAGGTAAGTGAATCAAAGAAGCAAAAGGTATGCTTTCTGGGGAAAGAAAGGATGATTCTTTTCCTAATACTCATTTACAAGTTTATGCTGGTTCTATTCTTCATCACTGTAGTTGTGGAACTGTGCCCATTTTGAGTCTACTTACTTCCACCTCAGGCTTTATCAATCAGTGGCTTTTAATGGCTTATTTGAGCTTTGATATTAGTTCCAACTTCCAACAAGTTTCTTTTTTTTCTTTCTTTCTGGGTCAATTTATTCCTTTTTGGCATGCTAAAGAAGCAGATTCCTTTCCTACGCCCCATGCAATTTCTTAAAACGGCAGAGATTCAAGCTCACCCAAGCTTGCATGTGGGTATTTCATTTCTTGCTAATCTGAAGGCAGGCATCTTGATCTCAAGTCAAACTGTGCATTCAAAGATTCTTCAAAAAGTTGAGTGATGCAATCACCCTCCAGCCCCATAAGGCTTATCACTATTAATGTGATCGATGTTCTGGTGAACTCAAACAGCTGAGGCCCAAGTTGTAGTTTAACTTTCTTATTCATGTTGTTGGGCTTTGAGAATACCCATGACCTATGTTTGTATTAAATGAGAGAAGAAAGCTTATTGATATAGCATCCCAAAAAAAAATATTGATATTATGAATCTGAAAATGTTATGGACCTAGCTTTGCTTAGCTTACTTTCTTCATATCTCACTCAACGCGCAACATGTGTTTTCTTTTTTTTGGTTCCTGAGGATCCAGTCAAATGAAATCATCTAATCAATGATCACATGAAAAAATGTGCTTCTATTTAACCTGCTTTTAAAAGCTTTTTGTGGTTTCCGTGTTGGTCCCCCTATATAATTTGGATGAAAAATCAAGAAAAAGAAGGCAGTGACATATTCATGTATAGGCATAGTAAGATTAGGCCATGGTGGGGGTTACAACCTATCCATTCACGCAAAAGTTACGATTAGGCCATCAATGCCATCGCCATCAATATCGAGCTAACTTTCCATTGATTGAGAATCACCATCCAATTGTTTTTTTCACTTTTTTTTTCAAACAAAATGAGCAGTTATCGTTGTTATATATGTAACTATCTAGGTAGCATTTCAGAGAAAGCAATGTTTCACGTGGTTCGCTAAGTGTGTTCAATTCAATGATTGCTCCATAGGATGCGAATTCACCCTACTTTTCTTTTGGTTTATCAAATTAAAGTTGAATCATTCTTAATCATTTTTGGAACGCATACATCAAGACTCGCGTTATGATTAAAAGTTCCCCCCTTTCAATTCATCCTTTCCATCAGCTGTCAATTTGCGACTCTAACAGCACACACACACATAAATATATATATTTCAATAATTTATCAAATAAAGTCATATATGCTAGCTTAAACAGAAAACAAAAGCACTAGCACTAGTTGAATTGTTCATAGACACAGCTTTAGGTTAAAGACTCGGTGTAGTAATCGTTTCTTGTGGAGTTTTTCCTATGATTGGAATATTGTTACAAATGTATACATATATATATTGAAATGTGTGTGTGTGTGTGTGTGTGTGTGTGTGTGAGAGAGAGAGAGAGAGAGAGAGAGGGAGAATGATAGAAAAGGCTAGGTTTAAGTTGGAATTGGGCCTAGTGGATCGGTAGCAATTGGGCCATTCTAATTCAGTTTGGCCACCTTATCTTACAAGATGTGACGCCTACCTTGAGAAACTTTTGCTTTCTTTTCATTTTGTGTTGATGTTTCTCTTGTTTTGACCACAAGATAAGGATCATCTCGTAGTTATATCCGAAAGGATTAGAATGAGAACTGTAATTTATCGTTGGTGTTAAACCTGTGAAAATATTCGCAAGGAACTTTAAACAAACGAAATACCTTTGACTCTGCCATTATTACAACTTGGAATTTTTTTTTTAAAAAAGGAATTTCTTTTATGTGACAATGGCAAAATTAATTTTGCCAACTAATCGTGACTTCATAAGGCACTTAGCACCATCATTAGCCCATACCACATCGATGGCCCATACATTCAAAATAATTAATTAGTTCGTTTAAAAGAGCAAATAATGGAAAAGAAAAAAGAAAAAAATAAATCAAAAAAGAGGGGGTCTCATTAGATTTTTTGTAAAGCCAGTTGGAACACGTGTGGTACTAATCATGATTAGCACCAAGCCCCTCTTAAAAGCAATCATTCACTCCATCTTTGTCTCCCCCACATAGACTCAACACTCATATTACATCTTTTCTAATCTTCTGCAGAAAAATTTCTCCTTTTTTTCTCGCTTTATCCCAATCCACAATCATGATTGATCGGTATGCATGAGCTCTTTCTGATTAAAGAAAATGAAATAGGCCCATAATGGGCCATCCTGCTCGTGCAATGCAGCTAGCTTGGCCCCATCGAAACCACAGGCAACAATTGAAGTCTTATTTATTTAAAATAACCAGTGGTTGAAAGTGAAATATCACCCTCAAAACTGATGCCGAAGCTGCACCTTAGTGATGGGAAAATTACGAAGAAGGTTGACTACATCTGATGGTTACATATATTCCTTAGCTTAGGGTGAAGAAAGCAAGGTCCCCACAAAAGAGTTATTCAGTTTATTGGTGACGAAAAAGTTTATATAAGGAAAGTGGAGCTGCATAGGATGTGAAGAGAGGGTGAAAAGAAAACACTTCTCCTATCTATCTTTAGTCACTTAGTCCATCGTCTTCTCCCTCACAGTTCCTGAAGCTACAACCATGGCTTCCGAGAAGGTTGAGACTGTGGTTGCCGGAAACTACTTAGAAATGGAGAGAGAGGAAGGAGATTCTAAGTCAGCTAAGAGCAAGCTATCTAGGTTCTTCTGGCATGGTGGCTCGGTCTATGATGCATGGTTTAGCTGTGCTTCTAATCAGGCACTTACTCATGAACCACCACAGTTTATTTCATCTTCTAGTTCGATAGAAGCAGTGGTTTTCCATATCAGTTAACTGTATGTTGTAATTAATGCAGGTTGCACAAGTGCTACTGACATTACCATATTCGTTTTCCCAACTGGGGATGTTATCTGGGATTCTATTTCAGCTTTTTTATGGGTTGATGGGGAGCTGGACTGCTTACCTCATCAGCATCCTTTACGTTGAGTACAGAACCAGAAAGGAGAGAGAAAAAGTTGATTTCAGAAACCATGTGATTCAGGTAACTATGTTCACTAGTTTCTTGACTCCTTCATATTAATTCCACATACGTGGACCCTTGTATGAACGTTAATGAGTTGCTTTTGGGTCTTGTACCAATCCTGTTTGTTTTGCAGTGGTTTGAAGTTCTTGATGGACTCCTCGGCAAACACTGGAGAAATATAGGTCTCTTCTTCAACTGCACTTTCCTTCTGTTTGGATCAGTGATTCAACTGATTGCCTGCGCAAGGTAGCCTTTGATTATCACTCTGATTGTTTATATAATTACTCTATATGTTCTGTATATAGCAGCTAAATCAAGTGTTTCTTTTTTCTATTAATAAATGCTTCAGTAACATATACCATATAAACGACAACCTCGACAAAAGAACCTGGACTTACATCTTTGGCGCATGTTGTGCGACAACGGTGTTCATCCCTTCTTTCCACAATTACAGAATTTGGTCATTTTTGGGCCTTATGATGACCAGTTATACTGCATGGTATCTCACCATAGCTTCCCTCCTCCACGGACAGGTAAATTCCCTCACAAGCCTCATCATGATTTAAAAAAAAAAAAAAAAGTGAATCACACCACATACTGTCAGTAATTGCTGCTTTTGCATCTCAATCATGTGATGATACACTTTCTGAAGGTTGAGGGGGTGAAGCACTCGGGCCCAATCAAATTGGTTCTCTATTTTACTGGCGCTACTAACATTCTCTACACTTTCGGTGGGCATGCTGTCACAGTGTGAGGACTCGAAAGTTGATTCAATTTTATAAACAGGCAGATTTTATTGTTCATGTTGTAACTGTAAAGCATATGAACTTGATTCATATTGCAGGGAAGTTATGCATGCGATGTGGAAGCCACAGAAGTTCAAGCTGATATATCTGTTGGCAACACTGTATGTGCTGACTTTAACTTTACCATCAGCAGCTGCAGTGTATTGGGCATTCGGTGACATGCTTCTTACTCATTCCAATGCCCTCTCTTTGCTCCCAAGGACAGGCTTCAGGGATACCGCAGTTATTCTTATGCTTATTCACCAGGTCTCTCTCTCTCACCGTTCAATAAATATCTTCTCAATAAGAAAACTATTGAAAACTGTCTTAAAAATTCATGCTTTATGCAGTTCATAACTTTTGGATTCGCCTGTACTCCGCTATACTTTGTGTGGGAAAAGTTCATTGGAGTTCATGAAACCAAGAGCTTGTTCAAAAGGGCGTTGGCTAGACTTCCTGTGGTCATTCCAATATGGTTTCTTGCAATCATATTCCCTTTCTTTGGGCCCATCAACTCAACTGTCGGATCTCTATTGGTCAGCTTCACCGTTTACATTATTCCTGCCATGGCACACATGTTCACTTTTGCTTCTGCCCCGGCTAGAGAGGTTAAGCAACTTTACATTAATATGTGCGCGCGCACGCACACACACATATATATGCAATGCTTCGTCTAGTGCTTATAAATTATAAACCAACCAATCACTAATTTATATTATGTATTTTTCTTATGACAGAATGCAGTGGAGAGACCACCAACGTTTATAGGAGGATGGGTAGGAACATACTCCATGAACGTGTTTGTGGTGGTGTGGGTTTTGGTGGTAGGATTTGGGTTGGGAGGATGGGCAAGCATGCTAAATTTCATACAGCAAGTTAACACATTTGGGCTATTTGCCAAGTGCTATCAGTGTCCTCCTCATAAGGCATAATTACTGTATTCACTCCTTGCATCTGATACTTACTGTGTGTAAAGAAGAGATTGCCTTTTGTAACTTTTCCCCCCTTTTATTGTTTCCCCACCTCCTTTTTTTTTCTTTTTTTCACTGTAAGAGGCCATGGACTATTGTTGATTGTTTCAGCGGAAGGTGTGATGGCAATCACGGCCACCCCCAATACGGACTTACTGTTAAACCTTTGTGTGCTAATCAATCATTTCTTGTTATGCAACTACATTGCATTTTTCAGGACCGACTTGCGTTTCTTTCAGTCTATTTTTAAATAATCGAGGTTAGCTAGGCTATAAGAGACTTTTCACTTGTGAATCTTTCTTCTATAATTAGATTTTCGAGTAAAGTGCAACAGGTAATTGTTAATCAGAAAATTGTGAGAGTTAATTTAGAAAGGTAAAAAATAAAAACTAAAAAAACTGAATGCTACTTTTTTTGTAAAATGTCTTTTAAAATAACTACAATTTATAAAAATAAAATTTGGATAAAAATAAGAAAATTTACTATAAATCTGTTTAAATAAAAAAAATAATTATTAAAAATCATAATTTGATTTTTAAAAATACAAATCAAACATGGTTGCACTACTTTGATTTTTATTTATCACTAGTCAGATTTCAAACAAGATAACCTACTTTAGAAAATTTGGATCTACTGCAATAATTGTACCCCCTTAATTGCTGTCAACATGGATTAAGGAAATTAGAAAAGACAGAGACTTGAACGGAAGATCCATAGTGTTGGAACAAGAGCTAGCTCTAAGTTCAATATTATTCATGCTGAGGGGAGGTTACCATTAACTAATCCCCGAATCTTATCTCAAATCCTTTGCTTGCAAAGGTGGAAAAAGGACTTGACCCTCTTGATGGGCTTTCCTCAAATCGATTGTCTACTTGGGTTGGAAAGTTAAAAGTGTGAATTGCAAAATCTTGGAGTACGATATATGGACCAGGGGCTATTCTGTGATATCTATCAACAAAGGTACTATTCAGTCACTTATCACACAACTAAAATGGATGTCCTCTAATTTGATGTATCTTCTTTGTACACTATCCCAGACGACAACCATAATGAACATCAGAAATTTTTGAAACTTTACCTGCTACTCATTGTCTCCTGTCCCATCTCTCTTTCTTTCTCATCCCATTTAATCATAATTTCTGGAAATAGGTTCATTACTTTGCGCTATTATCTGACAGAGATGAATCTCTATTAGGTTAAAAAAAGAGAGATCATAATTCCACCAACCAATAGAAACGAAAAAGGGCTTATGGGTGGGAGAATGGACCTACCATTATATCGTCCTTTAAAGTAATCTATGATCAAGAAAAAAGAAAAATGGTTACAACGTAAATAGAAGCTGATAGCAATCACATGGGGATGCTCAGTTTAAGCCCATGAAGCTTAGAAAGCACCCTACAATTTCTCTACACGACTACATCTAACACAGAAAAAGACTCGAAGAGTGTACCTAATCTCGCCAGCAGAGACAGTTGTGGAAAGAGAAAGAGAAGTTCCAATAAAGGTAAAGTTTTAACATTGAGAATGAAATAGCAACATGAAACTTGTGCATCATCGAAACGCAAATGGAGGTAGTGATGGGAGAAAGCAAATCTACTAACAGGTGGTAGGGTACAAAACCTCAAGTACTCATATTTTTTCTCAAGAACCTTCCATGTCCAGGATTGTCCAGGAGTTTTCATAGAGATGTCCCAATTATTTTTCTCTTGTGGATCATTGAATCTGGCGATCCGCAGAGAGTTGGTGCTTTTTGACCAGCCATCCAATCTACATCTGCAACATATATTAAAGCGATGACCCCACTCTATAATTGCCAACCAAAAAAGTCACCTTCAAAAGGGGAAAAAAATGGTTCCTCGTTCTGTATTAAATGGTCAGAACAGAAAGATAAGGTAAAACATGTTAAAGAGATTAGCAGTAACAAGTGAGAAAAGTTTCACAATAATGACAGCATGAACTTCGAAACAACATCAGACTGCTACCGTCAAGTCAAGTTAGCAGCAGCAAGGTGGATAATCAAACTTCAAACATATATATCCTTTTCTTAGCCAGAAAAAAAAAAACTTAAATAACAGAGAATATAGTTAGTCTGAAAGAAACCCACGCATGTGGGTTTCGTAGACAACTTGGCATTCGCTGTTTGCTTTTTGGTGTAGAGATATTTGGATGGGATGGTATGGAATATGGTGGATGCTGCCTGAATGTGGTTGTTCGGCCATGGTCCACGTTACTTTCGATACAGGTCTAGCAAGACTGCTGATAAAAAGTAGTTTATTAGAAGCAACAGTTCATAATATGGACACAAGCAAGATGACGTTGTAGTGCTTCCAATAATTATCACAGCAATTGGCCCGCACCACACTGAATCATTTCTTCCAAACCACTTTCAAAGTTTCATCAATCTACAAGTGTTACAGAGCTATATATACTTATGGATGTTCTAGCTCCTGTTAACTCTCCATAATGTTGCGTTTGTCAACAAAACCCTTGCATTTGAAGTTTTCTTGGTTTTTCTTTTCATACACGTCCATACCGCACCGAGTTTAGAGTGTGTATACAAAGTTGCTTAAATTTTATAAATATCTCTAACAACAATAATGGAGCAGACTCGGCGGAAAACACTGAAACTATAACTCAAATCAATAATTAAAGTCTTTCTACAAATGAGTAATAAACTCTTATTTATAAAGTTTTAATCCTAATCCTACTAGAATCCTAAGATAAGATATCTCTTTTCTCTTTTCAAAATATTTTAAATTTAAATAAAAAATAAATCTTAATTCAAATAATTAAATCCTAAGAATAAATAAAAGATAAAATTTAAATCATAATAAATTCAAAATAAACAAAAATAAATCTAAATATCCTAATAATCTTAAAAGATATTATGAAATCTAATTAAATATAAATTGTAATATAAAATATCTTAATAAAATAATTTTATTTAAAATTCTAATTATCTAGAATTATTCATTCTCCATCATCTTCCTTTCTCCCTTTTAAAGTAAAACAATAACATAGTTCCAGGAGATGAATAGTGTAGACAGACATGCCAATGTACACTGAGGTGAGGTGCGTTCTTTCCCAGTTGAGCTAGGATCTATGATATTATAATTCTCTTGAATGATAAATCCCGTTTGTTAACTTGTCGTGGCAAACGTAACATGCTGGAAACCTTCTCTAAAGAAAATGAGTGTGAAACAAGACGCAGAAGTCCTGAAACACTAACAGTTGTATTTGTAATTTCCTACTTGAGCATCATGCATTTGGTCCTACTGATTGAGATCGTTCAAATGCTTTAACGTCTATATTACTATCACTATCAGGGAGCACATACACCAGCAGCATGACAAGACGATACTGCTGGGTCGGTGGGTCTTGTCCATTCTTATACACTTATATCGCAGCACTCAATTTTCTTCTTCTTCCAAGACACTGTTCTCAAACAACAGTAACTAAGATGCTGCATCAATCTGCTCGGATGATTCACGTTTCATACTCGCTCTGATATGTTCTTTTTCTTTTTTTTTCTTTTCTCTACTTCCTCATTCGTTGACATTTAATTTATATATATATATATAACATATTATAATGGGGGAATTCTTAATAAAAACTAGTAGAGTAAATTAATTATAAAGAACGATATTAACCAAATAAAAGTGTTAAAATTCAAAATATTGAGTAGTAAAATTAAAAAAATGAGTAGTAGCGAATCCTATTTTGTAATTAATTTATTATCTTGTTCTCTGAATGTAATTCTCCCTATTATAAAAGAACAAAATAAATTAATATTGTGCTTCTATTGCATAATTATTAATCATTTTGTTCACTTAAATTTTTTGGGTTGAGGTGTATGTTTGAAACAAATTTATTTTTAAACAAAATTTCATATATGAATTCTCTCATAGAATTATAAGAGTAGCGGAAAACTTATAAATATTTTTTACCATACTAGAAGACTTGATGTAAATATTTCAAAGTTATTTGATCTGAATATTATATATGAAATCATAAAGAAGAACAGTTTAAAGAAAATATAAAAAAATAATCTTGACAGGTAGTTCTTTTAATTAATCATGAGACTTAGTGATGGAGCATGAAAATTAGACTCAACTAGTTGGAGAACTAGAGTGTATGTCAAACTCAACTTAATTTGCCTCTATTTAATAATTTTGACCATAATCGGTTATTACATTTAAATTTGAATTTGAATAAAGATAAAGATAAAATTATAATTAAATTTATCCTTTATCTCATAAAATTACTCAACCAATAATATCTTCTATTAAAAATAAGAACCACACTCACTTAAGATATATGTAATTAAATAACAATATAAATATATAATTTGAATAAATTTAAATTAAATATTATTAATTTAAATATATCTAACTTTCTCCCACTTGATCCAATCTTAATTTGTCAGTTGATATATTAAGAAATATTACAAGAATCATTATGGTAGGTCCTCATAAGTCGTGAGTATTACATTTTATGTATCACAAGTAGTATCCTTACTTTATAAGAAATTATACTTATTAATATACCTTAAACGTTTTGGTTTCTGACGTAATGTTCATCAATTTTATTAGATTTGTATACAATATATATATAATTTGAGATGATAAACTACAACATGAATTTCATCATTTTAACATACCTCATTTAGATCATCACAATGCAATTTATCTCACATGAAGCATATGATCTTTTATATTTTTTAATATGAGGAGCATGATCCTTTATATTTTTTAATTATATGCTTTTAATCAATGATCATTTATATATTTGTTATATGATTTTATAACTTTATACGGTCAATACACTTCTTTATAGGATCAAATGAATCATTAATTTGAAACCCATGATGAAATTAAACATTCTTTCAAACTTATCTCTAATCAAATCTAGCATTTATAGCGGAAGTTAGCATTCAATAATTGCTTAACAATCTTGCACTCATCCGTGACATAATTTATTCATCTAGCATTAAGATGTGTCATGAAGTCAACTTACTTTACTAAATTGAACAAACGCTATGCTATATTTTTCTAATTATTGATATTTATATGTAAGTATAAATTTCTAATATTCTTTACAACTTATCATTTATTATCTAAGTATAAATTGCTTTAGATCTTTATAATATTTCTTTCATAAAGACTATGTCAATTTATGTGTATATTTAGATAAACATTATACATTTGACTATTAGAATAAAAGAAATATTTTTCTCATCTCTTTCCAAATCTCATTAAGGACTCATGGCAAATAGTAGGTGTCACACATGGTAAATAAATCCTTATTCACTAATGTTCAAATGCTTATGAATATAGGCTCTTTATGATAATTTCTAAATTTGATAATTATCTCTTTATATGCATCTTTAAAGATGTTTCACCAATATTTTTTACATTATACCTTCTGAACAAAGTTATCATATTCTTTGTAACATCTCAAGTCGCTGGTCATAAGCAATATTCCATTTATAAGTAAACTTAAATAGATTACTCAACTTTTATTAATCCAGTGGTATAAACAAGGATTCATGATATTTTCAACATTATTTAAAAGTATGATCATATCATGAGACATCAATTACCACTACCATAGGAAGTCTTGTCTAACTAAATTTTCCTTAATATTTATTGAATCCCTCACATTATTTCACATATATATCTCTCTCTTATAATCATAATGAGAGTAATAGTTTTCATAATATTTCAAAAAAAAATTTGGCATATAGATTTATGATAATAATGAAGGAATTATTCATCAATATAAAAAAAAAAGCATGCTATCATCAATCATTTCCTTTAAAGAGAAAACCTTTAACAAATAATCTTTAAATTGTAATATATAATATTAACTAATGAATTTTTTCTCATCTTAAAGACCTATTTATGATTAATTTTCTTAGTCTTACTAGCAATTCTACAAATTTTCAATTATTATTTACCTTTGAATCTCTTATATTTATCATGAGATCATACCTTATTTTGGAATTTACTTCATTATATGTGAGAATATATATGATTATTCTTAATGTTCATATTCTAATCAAGTTTTTTAATGTACACCATATAGTTATTAAGTGTTTCCAAATTCTCAATTATAATTGGTCATAATTCAATTTATTATTAAGATTAAAGTTCCATAATAAGAATTCCATTCATAATTATCTTCAAATATATTTTATTCTTTATGAGATTTTTTTTCAATAGTTGATAAAATCCATGATATTGATACTCTTCATTTTTAGCATGAGAATTAGATTTCAGAACTTCATTATGCTTTACATTCATTTTATAAAATAAGTTTCATGCAAAACTAGTGTTGCACTATAATTAGTGGTTTCATTCATCAATATATGATCATTCTTGATAAATTTGTCATATGTTTGATCACTCCCACTAATTATGACATTTCTCAATAAATTTGGCATTCCTAATTTCTTTTCTTTTTGGATTAACCATAGGTATCCTCCTATTGGAGGCAATCTTGTTCGAGACATGGTCGCACACTAAATGTAGGCACCTCTCCCAGTGGGGATTCGAGCCTTGATTAGTCACATTGTGAAGGACTAACTCCTTCCACTAAACCTAACCCCCATTGGTGGCATTCCTAATTTCTATACATTTTATATATAATAGATAATATAGCTCTTATCTCTCAGACTTCTACACATTTTCACCTCAAATAGCAATAGAACCTTTTGAAACAACCTCCATTCACTATTTATCTTCACAAGACAATTCTATGAAAGTGAATTTTTTAAATTAAGATTCCAATAGTATAGACTTCAAAAGATGTATTTAATTAAAAGAAATTGAAACCTTAGTTTAAATATACAATGAGAATTTGTCCATTACAAATATGCTTATAAAAATATCTATTCCCTTAATTAATCTCACCATACTAATCCGTTTATTGCATTAACTCTCTATTTTTACTTTACATTCTTATTAAGACATCAGGTGTCTTATAAGGAGTAAGTAGCATTTATAAATTGTGAGAAATCAAGAATAATAGGAAACAATAATTTTAAACAATTAGACAATGGGCCTCATAACTCCTGAGCCCAATGAAGGTAACTCCTTGAACCGTTGAACGAAAGGAAAGCGCTTCAAGTTTAACGGAAAAAAAAAAAAATGGAAAGCGCTTTTGGGAACCTTGTTTCTCACCTCAGAATTATACGATGTGGGACAAACCTCCCTTGCTTCCCCAAGTGGAGAAGGAAACAAAAATTGAAAAGCCACTGATATCCCAGGAACCCCTTTGTCCGAGGATCACAATTCATTTTGCAATATCGTTGGTTAAAAGGGTATTAACCTAAGAAAAAAGAGCAATAAGGACTATACAGGATTTTTACCTAACTTAGAATTAGAAATAGAATAATGCAATTCAAAATTTTAAGTGGCAGAATTTACAGTATATATTTGATACTTTAACTTTGAAACAAATTTTATTGTAGTCCTTTAACTTTTAAAAGTTTCATTATAATCCTTTAATTTTAAAGATGTGGTCAAAAACTTTTTGAATTTAACACCATTAGACAAATTAACAGAAAATTTACTTAAATTCATCTAATCACTATTATTATACATTAATTAATATAATAATTATAATTATCATTTTTAGGCTTAAAAGAAATAATTAATACCTTAGAATAAATTATTTTTAAAATATTACAGTAAAATGTTTAAAATTATTATATTAAAATGAATAAGTTTTATTTGTTTTGGACAAATTAACAAGTTGAAAAATTTAACTTGAAAATATAAAGTATAAAAAATAAATATTTATTTTTTATAATTAAAATATTTTAATGTCTTAAAATAAATATTTAAAACCTAAAACTTTTGATTTTAAAGTTGTAGTCTTTAACTTCTTCCATTAACATATTTTTAAAGTAGTAAATATTTAAGCCTTAAATTTATTTTTGTTATAATTTTTATATTAATTAATACATAATAATATTAATTATATGACTTTTAAATAGGTAAATTATCATTTTTTGTTAATTTATTTAACAGTATTAAGAATTAGGAAGTCTTTAGTTACATGTTAATAGTTAAAGGATTAATATAAAATTTAATAAAATTAAAGAATTAAAATAAAACTTACCTCAAAATTAAAGGAGAAAAAATATATTTTACCCAAAAAAGTAGTACAATTAAATAAGTGCGAAAATTAGTAAAAATTACAATCAAATTGGTAATAAAAATAATTTTTCATGAAATTAAGGTCGTTGGTTATTTTTTTTTTTCCTACTTTTGTTTCCTGATTGTCTTTGGAATTTGGGGTTTTGGAAGTAGGGATTTTGTTTTTCATTTACAAAAAGGAAGGGTGAGTTGACGCCGTTATTATTCAACCATCATTGATTAATGAAGATTTCTTCTCCCATCACGATAGGTAGGCATCCCATTCCACTTCAATTTTTGAACATGGACGTATAATTGGACAATAAGGAACGAGAGTTTAATGCATGTTGTGAGAGGACTGTATACTGTCTCCAATAAAAACGATCCATGTATGGAGAAAGAAAGTAAGTAAGAAGGTACTTCAATGAATAGAGAATACATGCGGGTTAAAATAAAAAAAAATAACCAACATCAACATGAAACTAATACAATTGGTAAATAATTTGATTTCTTAAGTATACTATCTTAAATTCAATTATTGATCATGTATATGAAAAATGTTTTATTGGGAGATGCATTTCTATACCTCAAAAGTATTACTCCTTCTGGTATTTAATATAAGACTCTTTCAATCGAATCACGCGAATTAAGAATTAAAATTAAAACTAATTAATTATCTCGATTTCTTCAAAAATTTTAATATTTTTTTAAAATTATCTTTATTTAATCTCTCTCTCTTTCTCTTTAGATACATTAAATATGGGTATTTTTCTGAAAATATATAATAAATACTACCTTATATATTGTAAAGAGTCTTATATTTAGGATCATAATAAAATATTTTATATATAGGACCGGAGATAGTAGTGTTTTTATTGCCAGCTAGTACTCAAAGAACAAAATAAAAAAGAGCCACTTTTATTGATGAGAGCATGGATAATAAAAATTTCCTAAATATCCAATATTTTGATTTTGATTTGACACCGTTAAAAGATTAGTGAGGATATAAAGAGCATGAAAAGTTGGGTGGAAAAGAGAGGAAAAGCAAGTGAAGGAGGAAAGGGAAGAATGGAGAACAGGGGTTATAAGCGTGTGATGTGATACCTTGGACCAGGGGATTCGTGGCCTAGGATAGGGAACCAGTGGCTACCAATCATCATTCATCAAATGCCATTCATTCATTAGCATTACGCCCTTTCTTCCGAGGCACCTTTCACATTCACTCCTTTTTTTCTCTGTTACTTTGTTTCTTTTCTTCACGCATAATTCTCTCATTTTCTGCTTTTTATTAATATTTTATGATCATAACTCCGCCCGTAGACAAGTAGAAGCGAATGGCATCTACAAAGCCACACCTAGTTCCACGTAACTTCCACAAGTAATCTGGACTTTCGAAAGGTTGAAAGTTGGAATAAAAAATATAGGAATAAAGGGCTTTTGATCCTTAAAGTTTTATCAATTTTTCATATTTGCTCCTATGTTTTTATTTTAACTAAATAACTCCTTTATAATTTTATTTCATTCAAAAGTTGGTTTTTAATATTTTAAAAATTTAGTAATTTAATTCATTTGTCCTCTTCCCTCTAGAGGAGCATCGATATTGTGATTAAAATTAAGATATAATTAACAGTTACTACTTAACTCAGACTGACTTCTAGATTATTAAATATGCGTGGACTACTTAACTTGGACAAGTAATCTGGACTTTTGAAAGGAAAAGGTTGGAATAAAATAGTAGATAATTTGGTTATTTAAATATGCTATTTTAGATTTAATTTCTGATTATATGTATGGAAAATATTTTATTGAAAGAGACAAAACTCACTTAGGTGATATTTATACCTCGAAAGAATTAATATTTAACTACCAGTTGAAAATATTTTCATATTTATTAGAAATATATATATATATATACATGAGTAAAAAACAGTTAAAAACTTGTAATAAAAAATACTTCTAAATGAACAATGCCAATTAAAAATCTAATTTATTTTGGTTAGAAATTCAGTTTATATAATTTAAAAATTTTTAAATATTTTCATTTTTGGTCCTTAATGGTCCATTGCCCCGTATGGTCGTAGCACATGGAGTTAGGAGTCTGAAAGCGAGAAAGTGCGAGTGGCCAATAAGTACTATGTGAGAAAAAATATATATATATATATATATATGTGAGAAAAAGACAGTTTGAAAACTTGTAATAAAAAATACTTCTTAATGAACAATGCTAATTAAAAATCTAATTTATCTTGATTACAAATTCAGTTTGTATAATTTAAAATTGTTTAAATATTTTCATTTTTGGTCCTAAATGGTCCATTGCCCCCGTATGGTCGTAGCACATGGAGTTAGAAGTCTGAAAGCGAGAAAGTGCGATTGGCCAATAAGCATCAGCTGTCACTCTCATATTGTTTCGCTGGCTTTCTATGAGTGGCCTCTAATGTGAGCTTTCGCTGGGTGTCCGACGTTTTGGTAATGTCCAACCAGCGCGGTCCTTAACTGTCACGTCATCAAATCAAATTCCATCTCCAAAACCTCTCACCGACTTTCGCATTCACCGCAACCAACGCAACTTTGAAAATCCAAGCATCTTCATATCATTATTGTAAAAAATTAATCCAACTTATTTTTTTTTTTAAAAAGTTACACTATTGAATTAATTTCTATTTAATTGTATTGATATTTTTAGCCAAACTTGATATTTAATGTAAACCGCAAAAATCCTTCATCCATTGTATTACTTGATAATAAAATCAATTTTTCAATTAACTTATCTCTATTGTCTAGTGTAAAAATTGAAAAAAAGAAGTACAAGTCGTTTGATTATATATTATTATTATTATTATTTGTGTTAATATATTCTTAAATTGGCCCTAAGGCAGTAAAACCTAGTTTCCTCCAAATTATCAAGACATTGGCGGTGGCGGAGTTGGAAGGAAGATGCTGGGGTGGGCCTTTTTGTGGACCAAGCTTTTCTCCCCTTATAATACATCATATATTTGTCCTTCTTCTTCCCTTCTTCCTCAGACGTCTCCTCCATCGGCTGCAACCCTCCTAACTTGGGCCAACTTCCGCCGTACGTTTGTCGGGTTCCATTCCAATATTACCCGATCCGTCCTTCTTCCGGTACCTTCCCTTCTTCCCCTCCTCTTCTTACTCATTGATGTTTTCTTAATATTACTCTCAACTTTTGTTGTGATAGGTAGGATATATAAATTTTAGGGAGTTACAAACTCAGCAAGTTAAACTTAGTATGTATGTTCATTTTTGCAAATATCAGCTAATGCTGACTTAAATTATATAGCTTTTATTCGTTGCATAGCGAAGAGAATATGATGAATGAGACTTGGTTTATTTTTGAAAGAATGATACTAACTTATGGCGGATAACTCACCTCATAAGAAATCGAGGATATCAATATCTCTTATTATTAGGAGTTTGAGCTTTTTCACAGCGTCGCTTTGGGATTTTATTTTAAGGTTCCCAACAAAAATTAAGGTCAAAATCTTTAAGTAAATATATAATGATATAATGATTGAATCTCTGTTATTTCATAACATTTTCCCTTCAAAATTCACGAGCAAGCAGAAGACAACTTTGCCTTGATTTCCTTTATGTTTCGGGGAAAATACATCTGTGATTTTTTTTTCACGGTGACAGTACTTCAGACTAATAATTTCTCCCCTACATCATCAGTATTATACACTTGAGATTTTTTCTTAATGATAGTTATAAAGTTTGATCTTGAATATTACTCTCTGTTTTATAAATCCTGTTATTTTAGACTTTTGATTTTAAATATATACTTGTGATTAATGTTTCCTGTCATAGAAGCAAAAATCTGTTAAGATTTTAGCTCGTTTTGGGCCAACACATAGAATTATTTAAAAAAAAGATTTTTAAATAAAAATTAGTAGTAAATGGGAAGGCTAAGTTATAAAATTGGAAGAAAAAATAGTAAAAAATTTTATTTTATAATTAATTTGAGATATTAGTCCCAAAATGTAACTCCCCCAAAATCAAATGTCTAGCAAGTGGTGTTGCCATTAAATTCTTTTAGTCTTTTATAGCCAGGAACACATCACTTTCAATTTTCAACTAATTTAAATTTAAAATTTCAAGATAAAATATGGAAAAGTCTTGAGATTTCACAGTTTAAACTTTGAAGTACTTCATTTTAATGCATGGTTGCTTCGGCGTTGGCTTAACTCTTATTTCCCGTTTCTGTAAGAAATCACTTAAGATTAACTGGATATGTAAGTTAATAAAACTAACGGTAGTGTGATGTCATGTAAGATTTCTATGGGTTTTGAGTTGGATGAGACAAAGGTGCTATCATGTGGCACTGTGATATTCTAGATGATATACACAGGTATCTTTTAGATCTCTCACCATATATTTAAGATATCAGGGTCAAAATGGTACTACTAAACTTCTATTGCTCTCTTCGTTTCAGATATTTTATATTAATTACATATATATTAAAAAAATTATTTTTTTATTTAAAATTAATATAAAAAGTAACAACATTTTTTATTTTATCCTTATTAAATATTGCATTCTATTATCATTCTAGGATTATAAATAAAAAATAAAAAAATAAAAATAAAATATGAAAAAAAAATATTTAACTCCCTTTATATTAGATCAGAAACTTATTATTATATATAACATCTTATAATACATCCGTTATATGCTTTATTCTACATTCGAAATCGCCCTCTAGTGGCTGGCGCAGCATAGGTCTCCATGACCCCATCAGCCTTTTTGTTCTTTTTTTATGGTTCAAAGTAGAAGGCAACAGAGAAAAGAGCAAGAAACTGTCCCAGGTGACTCGTGAATATTACGGTTTGGACTTCTTTCATTTCCCATATGGCACTAATTAAATATGTTAGTGCGGTCTGATGCATGCGCGTCATGTTTAAAATGAGCGAGTTAATTAATCCATTTAAATATGCTAGTTAGCTAGGTTTCATTCTTTTTGGAGGCTGTAGGTAGTTGTCCCCTGATCTTCCTAATAGTATATTTCTAGACTTGCAGTCATAGTTATTGTAAGTTACTCTCTTTTTATTTTAAATGCAAGATTTTTTATTACTCCTATAATCTTAAATATAAAATTTTTTTATTTATTACATATTTTAAAAAAATATATTTATTTAATATATTTTAGAGAAAAAAAATTAAATAAAAATAATTTTAAAAAATATTATAATTTTTAAAAAAATTAAAATAATTAATTAACTTTAACTCCTATTTTTTAATTTGGTAACTGATAATTCAGTTAAAATAATTTTATATTAAAAATCACATGAAGTAACTATTGCCTCATATTCCTTCTTCGATCTTTATTAGTTGAAAACACTACTTCATTACTTTAATTTAAGAGTTAGTTGTAGCAGTACTTTGCTTGCATGTTGCTAGTTTTTTCAAGTTGAATATAGTCGTCAATTAATGATACACACACAAATAATCCTAATATGGATATGTTTCAACGCGTATTTGATCTCTAAAAAAACTCCATATATAAATTTTTATTATTATGGTCATTGTCGGTTAATATAAAAATAACACAACTCTGCGCCTCCTAATCTCTTTTGAATAAATATATACTTTGATCTTTAAAAATATATATTTCCTGACACCCTTTAATTTTTAAAATTTAAGCTCACATATAGAAGTGCTTTTAGCAGCAACACCTAAGCGGATTTCTAGCCGTAGGTTAAGCAGTTCAGGTCAAACATAACAACAGAGAATTGAAAGAGGCTGCTCCTTTCCTTGCTGCCTCGGGAAACTCGGAGTCAAATTTGTAGTTTTTTCTTTTTTCAGAGCCCTCAGAACCAATTTGAACAATATTAATATTATTGACACCACATCGCTAGTTGACCTCGTCTCTCTCCATTTCGTAACCGTAAAATATCCCAATGCAATCTTTTTTTCACCACGTCACGTATCTATTAGTTCCGTTCTTTTTTTTTAACGTACTTATTTATTTATTGGAATTTTTGAGGTTTGATTTTATATGTCGGCGCTGCAGTTGATTCGCTGGGACCAATTACGTAATTAGTTTTTCTGAAGATGGGTTAGTTCAATCTCAATAATCAAACTTGTAGGTACATGTTTGTGTGGTGTCATCGTGGAACCGTCCCGCCCCTATCCTATTAAAAAATATATGATAAAAACAAGGTCAGTTATGGTTGCTGCAGCCTGCATGTGAATCGTTCTGAGGTCTGTTTCCATATTTAATGTAGTTTTTGCGTCAATTCAGCGGAACCAATACCTTTAGACCGACGTCGTCTTGCTGTTCACATGGAGCGAACAGGGAGTGGAGATTCTTCATTAAGGCGGTGTTCCTTGAGCATATCAAGTCACAGAAGCCATCAAATACAGCAACATGATGATACAGAGAATGATAGTGTTTCAGAGGCTGGAGATATTGGGGATCGAGCTCTTCCCAGCAAGAGGTACAGTGCCAGCGGCAGCCTCCGCTTGTCCTTTGATAGCCGGTCAGATTATGGGGTTGCTGCTTCCGTCACAGAGGATCTCAGCTTGCAGCCGCACTTTGCCTTTTCATATTCTAATTCCTCTGTTACTCCTTTTCCGCCTCACACCTTGTCACCTGTTCCCACCGAAGAAATATTGGGTTCTAAGGACTCAGGGCAGGTGAGCTTTTATGGCGGATGCTTCAAAATCAATCTAATCGACTCCTGCATCAAATGATGCAAGTTAAATATTTCTTTGTTGTTTCTGCTTTCAGGAATCTGATAAAGGGCTGCCAGAGTCACTTGATTATGCTTCATGCCTTATTCATTTAGCTGTTTTTGGAATTCTCGGGGTAATATGCTAACCCTTGAATTATTCTTCACTGATTTGGTTCAATTATATGAAGTGTACGCCTGACGTAGGACAAGGAAAAGAAGGGATAGGGTGAAGCAAGAAGGAGGGAGAAATAGCGGAGATCAATGACTAATGCATTGGTCTTAGTTGACATTCGATAGTTCTATCAATATTGCTTTCTTTGAACAAAAGTTGGAATTGTACTTTGACCTACTATTTTCATTTCATCCTTGAGGAGCACGCCGGGCAATGAGGCATGCCTGGTTATCCTGCACAGCACGAGTTGAATGACTTTACTTTTTTTATAATGTGTTCATTGCAATGCATACTCTGATAATTAACACTGTGAAAGTTAAACCCTCAAAGGCCAAGTACATTTTCTAGTCCACTATGATATCCTTGTAACGATCAATTCTCATGTTGGCACATCTGGTGATTGTTAAGATTCTAAAATACTCATTTTCCATCATTATGCAGGTCTTAACAAGATACTTACTGGAAAAGTTATTTGGTCCTGGGGTTGCTGATGCGACAAGTGACCAAACTTTCATTTACCTGGACCTCCCTAGTAACATGGTCGCCCTTTTCTCTGTTTTGATTAATGTTTCCTGTCATAGATGCAAAAATTTAATCAGAAAAATTTCTTTTTCAAGAATGACAATTTTGCGGCCCGTTTCTAAAATGTTAGTTTCATCTAATATTTATGCTTTTGAGCCAAAAAGATTTATATGAAGACTTGAATTACAGGATATGTGCTTGAATAATCATTTTGTTACTTTTCTCATAGAAAAACAGAAGCTTCTTCATTTGAATTGTGTCCTCCAAGATTTAATCTGAAGGACCTACGCAGCAACCACTAGAGTTGCAGAATTGAAAATTAGTATTGAATTGTTTAAATATGGCCAATCTGATAGTAAGTCTTCGGTGTTAAATGGAACCTGGGTTCATGTTGAAGTTCATTCATTACGAAACTTGATCAACATAATTTGCTGATGCGAATATCGTACATATTCTGCTAGGTGGGTTCTTTTCTTATGGGATGGTTTGGTGTAGTATTTAAAGGAGACATATCACGCGTGTCAGACCATCTAGCGATTGCAATAACAACTGGTTACTTAGGAAGCCTCACAACTTTCAGTGGTTGGAATCAGAAAATGCTAGAACTCAGCGTTTCTGGGCATTGGCTTTTTGCTGTGCTTGGCTTTCTAATAGGTAAAATATAAGCACATCTGTGTCATTTTGAAAGCCTTTTCTAGTTGCATTTCTCTAAAAACAAGAATGCAATTTTCAGGTCTATTCCTAGTTGCATATTCCTTCATCTTCGGAGTCGAGACAGCCAAAGGTTTCAGGTGGCTTCTCAACAAGAGTCCGATTCAGATACAGTGGAAGGTGAATAGCCGCAAGCGTCAGTTGGGAGTGATGCTGGTGTTGTTGGTGATGTTAGGCTTATTATGGGGTGTGAGTGGTGCATTGGTAAATGCTAAGTTCAAGCATGGTGGAAGCGCTGCCCAGTTATGGTTTGGTTGTATGGTTGGACCAGTAGGTGTATGGATTCGGTGGTTCTTAGCACGCCTCAATGGAAGAGGACTAGGAAAGGAAGGCCTCTTGAAATGGATTCCTTTTGGCACTCTACTTGCTAATGTTTCTGCTGCTTGTGTTATGGCAGCACTTACTACTGTCAAGGACGCAGTAAGTTTCTAAAAACACCATCATGTATGTTGTTTTGATTTTGGAGATCGTGACTAGTAATAGCTTTTTAATGCAGGTGAACACAAGGAATTGTGATACTGTTGTGGCAGGGTTACAGTTTGGTCTAATGGGATGTTTGAGTACTGTGTCTACCTTCGTAGCTGAGTTCAACGCAATGAGAGAAAGCAAGCATCCTTGGAGAGCATATGCATATGCCGCGATTACCGTATGTGTATCTTTTTCTCTTGGGATTTTAATTTATTGTGTGCCTGTCTGGACTAAAGGGTTGGATATCGACATACAGTAAAGAGATTGTGGCTTCAAAAAGTGCGATGGTTTTTGGATCCATTGGGGAATTAAGCTATATGCTGAAGAATTAAACAACTCTGCTTTTCAACTCAAAAGCACAGTCATCACAAAGGAATTATGTTGCTTTCGGTAGTCATAGTTAGTCATGTAAATACAGTTCAATCTTCTTAAATCAGTGTAAAATTACCTACGATGCAGGAGGGAAAAAATTTTTCTCTGTTTTTGACCGAAAAAAAATGCTTTTCATTTCAAGAGGACGGCATCAGCCAATGCCAGTACGATCTTGAATATCATAAATTAAGCCAAATCCAAAAGGGATGGGGTTTGAGGAATTCAACCACCGAGGCACATCTGCTAACGGGTCATCTTGGGAAACCAATCAGATCTTTCTTTTATGAACAACCAATCAGAACCTTTATTCCAACACAATTATCACATTCTCATTTTGGCATTCATAAACTTGTTTTTCGACCGTTTGTCAGCATAAGGCCTGAGGAAGAAGCTCCTCTAACAATCGTTTTCGTCCAAATTCATCTTCCTCTTCAATTAAGACACATAGTTAGCAAAAAAAAATTAAGATACCTAAGTGGCTGGACTTATATCGTTTGGAAGGCAGAGGATTCATCTTGGGTTCCTTTGAACAGAGCCACCAATTGTAGACTTTTCGTCGTTGATTGATATTAATATTATACTATTTGTGAACACCTTTGTCCGGCTGCATCTATAAAAAAACATTAAAAAAAAATTGACGCAAAATTTTTCTTTTAATGCAAATTTTATAAAATAAAATAAAAATATAAAAAATAATAAATAATAATATATTCTCTGAATCCAATTCTTTCTTTAGGATTTTCAAAAGGAGAATATAAAAATAAAAAAAAATTTAGAATTTTCTTTTAATTTGAATGAAAAATCCATAGAGAAATCCCAAAAAGATCACTATCTAAAATCAGTCTCCTTTATTTTATGAATTTCAAAAATCTTATCCCTTTATTTTGATTTTTTAGAAATCCAATCTTTTTAAAAAAATTAATCTTTAAGAAGTAAAAAAAAAGACTCAAAATACTTACTTTAAAATAAAAAAATTTTTAATTAAATTTTTTTATTAATTAAAAATTAATTAAAAATAATAATAAAATAAAAAAAAGGAAAATGGAGTGAAACGCAGGTATGACTCTACATTTCACTCCCCCCAATTTTTGCCCTAACCTATTGACTCCATACAAGCACGAGAAGGCGAAGGAAAAAGGGGGTTGTGCTTGAGCAGAGAAGACTAAAGAAAGTGCGAGTGAACAGGCAGAGGAAGACGTGCACAAGAGAGACACAGAGAAAAAGAGAGGGAGCACACAGGAGAGAAGTTGAGTGAAAGGGAAGGCTAGGAAGCAAGAAAAGGAAGTCACTCCACCTGCCATAGCAGAGCACAGGAGGTGAAGGCGGCTGGCATGGTTGCAAGTAACCAGAACAGGGAAGCAAGCGGGCGACGCACGAACAGTAGGATTGAAAAGCAGCCACACGCTCGAGATTCCTCTATCCTTCACTCACGAAATTGCTATAAAATAGATTAAAGGAACACGGTGAAATGGGGAGAGGCAGAGAAAATTTCAAAGGGGACACGGACAAAAAGAAAGGAGGAGGCTTGGAGACAGGAGACGTACGAAATCTAGGAGGAATAGAGTAGATCCAAATACGGGGGCATGAAGTAGAGGAGGTGGCGGCCAGAAAAAACAACAACAAAAAATGAAGAAAGGAGGTCGAGCATGGAAGACAGAGGTGCCACGACAGCTTCGCAGGTGAGAGACTCACACACCGAGAACCCTAAGCGAGAGCAACAAAAGGATTCAGATTAGGCTCTTTGATCAAACTATAACAAAAAAAAATTTACCAATATACAATAAACTTAAAAATATTTACCAATGTACAATATTTTTTTAGAAATCATACTATAGAATTCTGTTTTATGTTGGAGTAGTTAACTAAGAAAACGTAACTGAGTATCATGATTTGCAAAAAACATAAATTATAATTATGATTTATAAATTTAAAAAGAAAATATTGTCACGGACAGACTTTTTTTTTTGTACGTGACATGACTTAAAGTCACAAACTTTAAGTAAAAGGTTGCAGCGCCAATCAAAGCTAATTGGTGCTGCAGCATTACGCTGCCACAGAGTAGCGTAACTCTGCTCCATGGCAGCGTTAGTCTTTTAAATTGAAAAAAAAATATTTACTGCATACAGCAGTAGCATTTGGTCATTTAATGTTGTTGCATGCAGTGTTGATTGACGTATAGCATTGCGTCAATCAGTGTAGGTAACCCTAAAAATTAGAGAGTACTCACGTGATGCTACAGGAGTAATTAGTTTTGATTATATAAGAGGTCTTAGTTTCGATAGATTATGAATCTTTCTTCACTCTCGAATCTCCACCTCAGTTACTCCTCTTCAGATGTCTTCACTTGCCAAAAAATTTTTCCTTTGTTTGAAGCAGAATAATTTGCTAGATCATTAGCCAAGAGCTGGTTTCTTGATCTTTCACTCAACAATATCTATTTTGATATTCACTCATTTTTCTACAAATTTTATACCAGAATACAAGTAAGTATATTTTGTTATATATCACATATATATAATTTTATAATCTAATTATCTAGTTTATTTTGATTTTACTGCATAATATTAGGTTGTTAGATTTTTAATATTGTTAGATTTTACTGCATATATTTGTCATTTATTTAGGAAACTACTATTAGTTTTCTTTTTCTGAAATAAATTATTTTTTATATTTATTAATTATTATGAGTTTATAATTTTGTAGAATTTTTTATTTATTAAATGTACTATTTATTTATCTTAAAACATGATTTAAGATATATGAATTACAATTTTTTTATTTAAAAAAATAGAAAAAAGTTCAAGAGTAAGTTCAATGAAAAAATATGATAGAAGACAATTATGAAATATACAATTTATTTAAATATATATAAATATATATTAAATTTTATATAATTTTAACATTTATATATATAATATTTAGTTGATAATAAGTAATGAACTTTTTTTAAACATATCACCTTCTACCATCTTAAAATCCTAAATTCACCGGTAGATTAGAAAGAGGAGAGCTGTGACGAATTTTTTTTTGCTAGTTGAGATGACTTTTTTTTTTTATTGTTTCATTTATAATATGTTTATTTTTACTTAGTTCATTTATGGCGTTAAAATATTTAGTTTTTAAATCCTTTATTTTTGTATACTTTTGTGATGTTCTAAGTTTTTTTATTTACAAATTGTACTTATTGTTTATATTAATACTACACGATTTAGGGTTAATAGAATGTAAATTTTTCAAATTTTGTATAAAGAGAAATTTTTTTGGACAAAAATTATCATTATAAGAGTATCAATTTCCATGAATCAAACTTTTAATAATAAATTAAGAAAAATTCAAAAAAAATTGCCATCAAGTATAAATTTTTTTTCATTTTTAAAAGTTTAGCATAATTTTAATATTTTTATATCTAACTTTATATGATATTTATCAGCTTTAACTTTTATAAAAAAAATTTGGCCCGACACAGCCACTTTCTTGGTTCTTTATATATATATGCATATATATTTTATATAACCTAATAAACTTACATTCTAAAAAATAATGAATTAACTTTATTTATGAACAAAAATATAAGTACATTTATCTAAAATGTATTTTTTTTTAAAATAAAATTATCATAAAAAATAATATTTTATAAAATTAGAAGCACTAAGTAATCATACATAATTTTTATATAAAAAAATTAAGAAATTGATCTTTAATTTTTAAAAAAAATAAAAATATTGAAAGCTTAAAAATATTTATGAAATAATAAATTCAATTTATTATGCATAACTTATTAAAAAAATCATATAAATAAATTATATATATGAACAATTTATAAAAAAAATCTCTAAAATTTAATTAATATATGAACAATTTATATATCTACACTTTGTATTAAATATATTCATATATGTTTATGTTAAAATAAAAATTATAATATATAAAAATAGGTGGCATGTAAAAAGATGATATATACTTTCTTATATATTAAATTTTGTCATGCATACATGAATTTATATAATAAATTTAGTCGTTAATTTAAGAATGTAATAAATAATTATAGTTTTAAAAGATAATAAATAAATTGTATAATTGCATGAATAAATTGTAGTTAGGAATAATAACATGTTATATGAATTATAATAAATAATAACATGTTATATGAAGTATAATTTTGTTAACAAAGAATTTTATGTTCGATATCTTCACAGCAAAAAGGTTATTAGCCTATAAATTTTTATTGTATAGTTATCAATTTTTTTATGCATTCATATTTATTTCTTGTTTATGAATAAATAATAAATGATTCTATAAATAGGAACAAGAATGAACAATAAAAGAGAGTAGGTGTATGTATATACAAATGGATGGATATGTACTAGTCCACATGGTGTAACATTTGAATTATATAATATGAGAATGATATGTGTTGATTCAAATATTAGTTTGGTTTAATTGAAGTAAGTTATTGAGCAAAACCTTCAACTTCCTCCCAATCAAATTGTGTTAGAGTTAGTATATAGATATCCGGTATACATAAATCCACCATGGCACCAGTCATCTATTCTTCTAGATGATCATGGTATACAAAGGATGTGGCAAATGAATTCACAATATTCAAATTAATTGACTGGAGCAGAGTTGTATGCATATATTTCGAATGTAGAAATTGACAGTCATTTCGAATCACAGCCACTACAGGTCCATGTGCCATATACAATCCCATCAAGTAGCAATCAGGTGCATGCAAAAGAATAGGGATCAAGGCTTAGTATGCACTTGGGAAATTTTCATCCATTTGATCCTTGTCCAAATGTTGGCAATACTATACCATCATCTTCACTTCATCCAACTGAGGATATTATAAATGACTTTGAGAATGAGGATGAGTATGATTTTTTAATAAATGCTGATGGTCAGAATAATAACGATGAGAATGAACATGAAGCTCATGAGGAGAATTGTGAGGGTGGTGATAATGTCCCAAACCTAACATTGCGTATAAATGAACATGAAGAGCCTGCAGCTAATTTCTTTTCACGTGTTAATATAGAGTCAACTGTAGCTCCTGAGTTTAGTGGAATAGAAGATATTCTATCTGTTAATAATAGTCAAAAGTTTGAAATTGGCCAGACTTTTAATCATGTCTGTGCACCACGACTTGCAGCAAAACTATACTTTGTCCGAGTTCATCATACATTCAAGGTGTATTTGTCAAGCAATAAATATGAAGAATATCGATGTATAAAATATGGATTTAGTTGCGATTGAAGACTACGGGCTTGCAGAAACCGAAATGGAACCGTTTGAAAAGTCACCAAATATATGGGGTCCCATACATGTTTAGCCACATCATTAAGTTAATATTACCCTAAGTTGGATGCTGATGTCATCTTATCTTCTATAGTAGCAATGGTGACTGATCAACCGGATGTTAAAGTTTTTCAAATAATTGAGTGAATGATGTTCGGGTACGCCGTGTCATACAGGAAAGTATGGAAAGCAAAGCAATTAGCACTTACTATTGCTTTTGGTAATTGGGAGAGCTCATACTCATTACTATCTAGATGGTTAGTTGCTGTTCAACACCTTATGCCTGGGTTATATATTAAAATTTCAAGCAAGTCATGTTCACAAATCAATTCTGAAGGGCATTTAGTTGACATGTTTAAGCATGTTTTTTGGGCATTCAAACCATGTATCATGCATTTGGTCATGTATAGCCTATCATCCAAGTTGATGGAACTTTCCTGCATGAAAAATATAAAGGCACACTTCTTATGGCCGTAACACAGGATGGTGACCGTAATGTTGTACCATTTGCATTCGTTGTTGTTGAAGGGGAGATAAAAGCTGCTTGGATATGGTTCTTATGTCATGTGCGCCAATGTATCTGGATATGTTTAATTTCTGATAGACATCCTTCAATCAAATCTGCAATTGCAAGTGCACGTGTTGGATGACAAAGAGCATAGGGATATCATGTTTTTTGCCTATGGCATGTGGCCGCTAACCTCCACAAAGCACATGGAACAAATTGGTTAAAAGAAAAGTTCATAAATATCAATGAGTGTTAATCACTTTGTTCACATGAATTAACATGTGATAATGAAATTCGTAACTATAAATTTCTAATTATTTGCAGGCTATATATATCAGCGCTATTATGTTAACCAACAATTGGAAGAGATTGCATTAACTCATCCACCTGTAGCTGCTTGGATTGCCAACATCCCAATAGAAAAATGTTCTCGTGCATATCACAGTGGGTATCGGCGTTACAGTCATATGACAACAAACCTTGCTGAATGCATGAATGGTGTCTTTATAGGTGTTCGGAGTTTGCCAATTACTGGTATTGTGAAGGCTATCATGTATAGGGTCAATAACTATTTTATCAAACGTGCCCAACAAGTGCATGCTCAAATAGCTGTTGGACAAGTATATTCTGAGACATTGAACAGAAAGTTAGAAATGGCGACACAGGGTGCATCTGCATGCATTGTTCACATATGTGATAGAAAAGAAACATCATTTAAGGTTGTTGAGCCGTACAATGTTCAACTCTGTCAATTTAGTTGTTGTTGCAAGGTAAGCTCGAATGAAAGAACATGTAACTGTGGAGAATTTCAGGTGCAGAAGTATCCATGCATGCATGTCATTGTAGTACGTGCCTTCATACAAGTAGGCCATTAGCAATTTGTGGATCATGTTTTCAGTTTAGAAACCATGAGCCTTGCTTATAGTAACGAGTTCCATCCAATAGGTGATGAGGTTCATTGGCCAGAAACTGATATTCCAAGTTTGATCTCGGACCCTGCAATGATTAGAGAAGAAGGTCATCCTTATTCAACTAGAATACGTAACGAAATGGATTGGATTATGACTGGACAACCTAATAAGTGTAGACTATGTAGGCAAATGGGCCATAATCATTCAACTTGTCCACAGCATCAGGCCTCTAGACGTTAATTTATATACTTCCCCATGTATTTAAGATTTTTCAGATATATGGATATGACATTTTTTAAATATTGCAAAAGGCATGGAAATTGTTAATTGTAATTGCTTGTATAATTTTATTATAGTGACTATATTAGATTGTACTTTATTTTTAATTAACTAAAAACATTGCAGAGGCAATTCTCAAATGGCACAACCACAACACATCATTAACCAATGTCTAGAGGACAATTCACTATTATATTTACAACCACAACATATTTCCAAGGCTGTGTGAACTCAAAATGTAAGTGAATTTTTTTCACAATCATTAAATATTTTATTTTGACTTTTTCAAGTCAATCAGATTCTTCAAACTCGAAGAGTCATGCATAAAGACCGACTAATTGAGCCACCAATCCAAATTATGCCTTACCTTATAGAGTTGCTAGAATAAACCAGTTTGAGTATAATCAATCCAGCTTTAATTTCAGCAATTGTTGAGAGGTAGCGTCCGGAGACCCATACTTTCCATATGTCCCACGGAGAATGCACAATTACTTTACAGGATGTGGCAATTCAATTAGGCCTTCCTTGTGAAAGACTATCTATGAGTGGTAATACAGACTTAGATTGGGCTAATATTTGTCATATGGGACTTAACATTATACCACCTGCAGAGTATATGTATGGACAGAGGATACCAATTACTTGGTTAGCAGAACACTTTCCTAACCTTGATGATGACGCAGATGAATTACAAGTACAAAGATTCACTCATGCATACATACTCCGGTTGATTGGTGGACTTTTAATGCGAGACAGGTCAAGCCATAAGGTTTATTTAATGTACCTCTCATTGCTTTGGGATCTCTCAAGTGCTGGCCAATTTTCTTGGGGTTCTACAGTATTAGCACACTTATTTAGAGAATTATGCAATGCTACAAACTAAACAAAGAAGGGGATAGGCAGATGTATGACTTTACTCCATCTCTGGGCATGGGATCGTTTCATGATGTTAGCACTAGAACGACCTCCACTAGCAAATTCACGTACAGATATTTATCCTCTATTACCAACTTTGGGATTTAGGTATGCTTAATTTACACTCCAACTATTTGATTTTGACTTAGTATTTTAACCATACAAATTTTAACAAGTTCTTTCATGTCATTATAGATGGAAGAAGGTTGGAGGACAACCTCGTCTGATTAATGAGGTGTTGCATACTTATAGGAAGTTGCTTGATGCAATAGGGGAGGAAGACATAGTCTGGCAGCCTTATGAATCTCCAATGGTGCAGCAATTAATTATAAGATATTACTTAGAGTCACCACAAATTTGGCAAGCTTCAATCCTATTGATATATTTCCATATAATTGAATGGCATCATCCTGATCATGTGTTTAGGCAATTTGGTCTTCAACAACCAATACCTATTGCCCCAGTTTATTTAGGAAATTGCCACACAATCCAACTAAGAGGAAGAATAACAGAAAATTGGATTCAAAAGCATATGGAGTATATTACATTATGGTTTGGGTGGCATAATGCTATTGTTGAATCATCTGTGGTACATGAAGCATTAGATCGCAGATCTGAGTACATACAATGATATTGGAGACACACTCGACGGTGGATCCACCCTTTTAGTGCAACAACCAGTTTTGCGGTCAGTATCTAAAATCATTGTCTTCTTATCTTATTTTATATGGATAATGTCATTAACTAATAATATCTTATTGTTGATTTCAGATCAATATAGCTGATGAATTAAGTCAACTAAGTATTCAAAACCTTTTGCCGATGCCAACCGGGGAATATCAACAAAGGGTTATACGGGACCAACAAAATATTAGAATGGCATTAAGAGAATAACACCACAATATGGTCCCTCAGCCTGCTCCACCTACAATTGAGCTACCACGTCCAGTAATTGCTCAAGGTAGACCAAGTAAACGATGTAGTGGTTATTTGTCAACTCAACCACTGGTTGCGGCTGAAGAAGAAGAGGAATAAAATCAACATGTAGTGGGAGATGTAGAGGAACCAAATCTTGGAGCCGCTTCTTCTTCACATATTTATACTCAATACCATTAGATGTCACTATCATCTGCATCTCAATTAAGCTCGCCCAATTTACATCAATTCGGGTCATTTATGTCTTTATTGGAGAATTCAACACTTTTTGAGTCTGAGTATAACAATTATTCATTTGAAGCTGGAGGGCCATCAAATGAAGTGTTTATGACCCTCCACCAGTCAATTCCTCCAATTGAGTCTCATGTATTTGATCTGAATAACCCACCGGCTGCAGCTGCCATCGAGTCATCTGAATTTCAACATGAAGAAGAGCCCATAAGACAGGATCGACCACAACATGTTTAGAAGAGACCAAGATGTCCATAGGAAGTCATTACGAGTAAGGTTAACAATTTCTTTTTTTTGTGAAATAAAAAATTTTTACCTTTAATTGTTGTGAAAATTTGGCTTTATTAATTAAAATTTAATAATTACTAATTAATTTGTTAAAAAAGTGTATCTTTAAAAATTAATTTTTTATTACTTACAAGTTTTTAATTAATACTTTCTCAATTTCGCTATATATTGTAATTTTTTGAGAAATTTTTATTTCATAATATAGTGCACTTTGCTGATTATAGTATTTTTTTTTTCTCTCCAACATTGTCCCTAACTAGTAGGCTCAAATATTCTCCATTACTAAAATATTTCCAAAGGTCCAATGTCATTAATGAGGGTAATTTAGGAAAATGTGGGAAAATTTTTTAGTTACTAATTATTATCTTCATCCGTGTGCGGTAGTAAAAAATGCACTATAAATTGGAAAAAATAGAGTATACTCCCTCCGATCCACATTATAAGATATTTTGTATCAATTATATGTATATTAAAAAAATCATTTTTTTTACTTCAAATCAATGCAAAAAGTACCTATATTTCCTATTTTACCTTTATTATATACCAAATTCTTTTATTATTATATGGTTATAAATTAGAAGTATTGACGCATTAAAGATATGGGTAATATAAGAAGAAAAATATTCGATACCCTATATTTTAAACAAATAACTTCTCATACAAAATGTCTTATAATATAAACCAAAGGAGCATTTATTATACTCAATTATTAATCATTACCTAACAATTATTATTATTATTTTTTAACAATTATTATAATTATTACCTAATAATCATTAATCATTACCTTATATTAATCATTGTGTATTAAATTATTATAATAATTAATCTTAAAACCAAAATTATCTTTATTGTCAAAACCAAAATCGTGGTGAGGCAAAATCCTAACACATATAATTATTGCGTAATAATTTATTGTCACACATGATGCAATTCGTGAGGCAACTTCACGATTTGCATCATGTTTTAAAAAAATAATTTATTACAAACTATGTTGACTTGCCAATTAACAACACAAATCGTGATTCAAAATCACAATTTGTGTTGTTAATTAAAAAAAATAAACATGCAAAAACGTAAGCTCAAATTATGATTTCAAGTATAGTATTTTGGTAAATTTTATGAAAGTTGTTGTATATGGGTAAAATCTTTTTACAAGTGCAGTATTTTGCTCATTTATCCTTCACATTACTTATATAGGTAATGTTTCCTTGCACTTACTGGCTTCATCTTTGCTGCAATATTGATGTTGCTTTACCGAAATACGTAGGTATTGTTTGGCATGTTGTGCACTTGGAACAATTGTGCTCTCTTTGCTTTTCTAAAGCCTACGCATGAAATGTTTGACAAAATGCTTGTGTGAGATGTAACTTACATGAGAACAGTGACTAGCTTAGTAAGGGTCAAATGTCCGATTTATATCTTTGGATCTAATGCAACCATGCACCTGATGGAAATGTTGATTGCTCGCGACATATAAATTTGGCCGTGAGCTCAAAAAAGATGGTCATATATATTTATATTTTACTCTCTGCATGTACGTAGACTACCATTAAACTCTTGAGTCATGCTCCATATGGTTTTGTCTTCTCATATAAATCTTCTTTGCTTGATACATTCATGTGGGTGCTGTTCCAAACTTGTAAATGAACCACCGTTGTGAGTTTTGAAAACTCATGAGATATAGTGCTGTATTATTGTGTTTGTAATCCATTGTATGAGTTTTGGTAAGTTTGAAAGTAAGTACTTGTTTGCATTTTGTATATTCTGTGAAGTTTTGTTGCTTACCACTCAAAAATGGAACTACAGGCTATGTCTTTAAGATAAAGTAAATTGGAATGCATATTGCTTACTGGCCCATGGTTAAACTTTGTGCTTCTGTTTCTGACTCTTCCTTGTTGTAACCCTTATTCATAAGAAAAGCTTGTCTAAATACTGAAGTAGAGTCATTAGAGTCATGTTCTGCAGGTCCTTAAACTTCTCCTTTTAATGGTAAAATTGGGAATAGAATGAAATGGTGGGGTTTGCTTTATGGTTCTGTTTCAAATTACAAATCATGCTTATTGCATCCCCCTTGATAGTAAAAGCTTGTCCTTGATGTCTCAAATTAGTGGGTCCAGTATTGTGTGGTTTGGTTATAAAGGTTAGATTCTTTAGCTTAAACGTGGTCAAATGGATGACTCAAAATAGCTTGGAAGGCTGCTAAAGATATTGTCTTTAGCTCTCGTATGTCTCCCTTAAGTCGTGTAAAATTGAATGGGTTGAATTGAGATTTCCAAAAGCTTCTTTGATGATTCCTTTACTATTGCTATTAGTAACTTTTGCTGCACTAGTCATGAAAATGCATTGCTAATTTCCTTGTTTCTTATTTGTCTCTTGCATCTTCACCACGTGAGAATTCAATTATAGCCTTCTGGGAGAATGAAAAGAAATTGATGACCAATGTGGATGCCAAGGGGGAGATCAATGAATAAGCTTTCTGCACGAGTGCCACGGGAGCATGGATCAAGCTTAAAATTGGGTAATCAACTTCCAAGCAAAGGAAAACATAAGAATTTGCATCTCCTCAGCTTATGATTGTGTTTAACTTGCTTGAGTTTACATATTAACACACACTATCACAAAATCCTACATATTTTTAAATATTTGTTATAATACATACTCTTCTTGTTTACTTTTAAAAATTGGTCACAAAGGTTTCTAGAGTTTTCGCGGACCGCTAAAACAATCACACAATATGAGCTTACAGGGCTGCACGATTGTATTATAAAGGGATACTTATAATAAATTACCTTTCCATTCAAAATTTTACTTTCTCATAAAAACAATAAATAAAATAATAAGAAAATAAAATGAATAAATAAATAATTGCCTATATAATTACATCACGTGAGGTTATTGAACCCATGCAGGCATCTTAATTAATCATGTTGTCACATGAGTATGCGAGCCCACACAAACATATGATTTAGACGGGTGAGTTGTATTATTATTTTATACGCAATTCATTAAAACATATAACAATTATTTAAAAGTTTTTTTTAAAAAATAAGAAAATAATTATATTTAAAAATAAAAATAACACAATAAGTTTTTCAAATTTTATATATAATAAAGTCTCCATAAAAAACAATAATAGTATTTCTTGAATTATTGCCTTAAATGCACAATAAGACCTTCATATCGCGAGGTTTAGAATTTCCTCAGGTAATTAAGGAATCGATTTATTAGGCATGACTACGAGTTTGCAATAGGTAAATTGATTTTTTTAAAAAAAAAAGAAAATTGTCAAAAGTATAAAAAAATATATGATGATATTTCAAAAGTCAAAAATCAAATAAAAGTATAAAAAAATAAAAATAAAGAAAAATACATTTTCATAATTAAATAAAAATAAGAGTAAGTAAGTGAAATTAAATTATTTTTGGCAAATTAAAACACACCAACCTAAATTTCAGAAAATTGTTTTGTTTGTAAAAAGATGAATTATTTTCAATCAACTTTCTCTTATTACAAAATTATACAAAAATTATAATTAAAAAATACCAACCAATTAATACGCATTTTTATCCCGAATTACGTGGATTTTGATCCCATCGCATGATACGTAGGTCATAGGCTCTGATTCTGGGTCAAGTCCGCCATTGTAAATAAATAAATATTCTTCCAATTTATTTTCTTAATTTATTTTGTTTTTAAAAAAATTTCTTTTTATTTAATAAATATTTTGCAATTTAATTTTCTTAAATACTTTTCTTTATTTTGTCCTTTAAATTTCCTTAATTTCTTTAATCTCTTCTTTTCTACCTTTATCCTCACACGTGAATAATAAAAGAAAAATTAAAATATTTTTTGAAGTCATATTAATTTACACAATCAATGTAAAGTAACCATTCTTTGGAACGAGTGTCGTGGGGTGCCTAACACCTTTCCTCACGCACAATCGACTTTCGAACCTAACTCTAATTAAGCAGACCATCATTTTCCTTCTTAATTCGGTTTCCCAAAATTTTTTCTCAAAATTTTAATGATGATTTCTCACAAATCGATTTTCATATGAAAACCCGATTTGCCTTCTTTTCCTATTGTGGCATTTTTCCAGATGCATATTTGACTTTCGTATTTGTTTGATTCTACCACAATCGGGGAAAGAAAAGAACCCCCCCGGGGGGGGGGGGAGCTATTGTTCGGCCAATAGAATAATTTATTTATAAATTACAATTAATTTGAATTTTAGAGTTAATGTAAAATTTAAATTCGTCAAAATATAATTAAAATACTCAATTCTTTAGTACTAAAAAAATTACCAGAAATGATTTTCACAAGCTCATCAAACGACGAGTTTCTGGTCAATGATGGTGAAGGCTTTTACTCTGTTTCTGTATTATTACTATTGACGCTGACTTCACCGTAAATTGACATAACGAAGATTTTTCTTTGAAAAAAAAGATAGGTATAGTTTCAATTTTTATATTATTAAATAAAGTTTCAATTGAAAATATGAAAATTATGTCAATTTTTTTCCATTCAGAGCGTTAATATATATATTTAAGAATATGATAATAAAAATTAAAAAAAAAAGTTATATTCTGGTTTTACTTGTGGTTCACCGATGTTGCCTCGCCACCTCATGTTTGATGGCCCTGTGATAACTTCATATAACCAAGACGCGTACAGTGTACTAATTGTGAAAAAACATTGACCACATTGCTTTAAAATTAAAAAGGACCATTGTAAAATTTTGTCATATATATATATATGCGTAATCAATTTAGAAAAAGAATGATGAACTTTGATGTTTATCCCCATTACTATTAATTAAGTGAATGAATTGTTGATTATTCATTCATCAATCATATCTCCATAATTTTATATAAAGTCAAATATATACACATTTAAAATCTAAAATTTGTTCTTTCTAAATTACTCAAAGCAGTCACCATCACTACAAGCAAGTGGAAAATATAAAAAATTGTTCAATATATATTAAATTTACGGAGTCATAATACAGAAGCTATCGATTACATTTATTGTCCACTAAAGCAGGGTTGAGGATGGGACGCCAATCATTATTCTCTGTGGATACACACACACACACACACACACATATAAAACAAGGTGATATATTAGGGAAGAACCACATAGGTGAGTTATATAACACGCAATTTGGAAACAGAAGCAAGATAAAAAATCACTGAGGAATCTTGTTGAGCTTGCAGTAAGCATATATAGTCACCGTAAGTCACTGAGGAATCTTGTTGAGCTTGCAGTAAGCATAGTCACCGTAAGACTTGGTCTTGAATTTGGGTGGATTTTGCTGATTGGTAAGCTTACGGAGAGGCCCCACTACATGATCTGACGGGGGCTCCAAGAACACTGGCCAAGACATTCTTGTCTTGTCACTCACCGTAGTCCGATGAAACACCGCCTTGTACTTGCCGTTGCTCAGTATCTGCCATTAATTCCACTAAACAATCAATCATGCTTCACTGGTGACTGTAATTTCATTTCATGTCGACCTCATCCTATAAAAGCAGAAGAAAACATGTTTTGGTGGTGGTCTATACGTACGTAAGTGCACGTACCTCAATTTGGTCGCCAATGTGGATGACGAGGGCGTTAGGGATGTACTTAACTTCGTACCAGTGGCCATCCCTGAAGGCTTGAAGGCCCTGGACCTCATTGGGCACGAGGATGGTGATGGTGGACATGTCTGTGTGAGCTGGAACGCCAAGTGCCAGATCGGGGCGAGGACATGGAGGGTAGTAATTGATCTTCAGAAGGTACTCCAGTTTCTCACCACCCGAGGCCTCCCACAGTTCATGCCCTTCCAGACCTAAACCTTTTGCCAAACTCTTAAACAATTTATCTACCACTTTATGTAGGTACTTTACGTATTCCTGGTTGGCCTTCCTGCCACCACCAATTCAATTCAACTCAATACCCATTTCCATCATATAAGGAATTTTTGTTTTTTTGGGTCAACTCATTCCATGTGTGTGTGTCTGTGAATATTGATCTCATCTTCTTAGACTTCTTGTTTATTTAATTTAATTTATATACCATCCTTGAATTAATTAGTTAACTCGTTACAGCATGTCTTGTACACTGAGATATGAATTTTCAAAATGGGACTTTGCTGAGATTAATGAGAATACGACAGGCATATATATTTGAAAAAGTTTATATATATACACACACACTACTGCTTACCAAGCCTTTTCTTTTTCTACCTAAAGCCGTCTACAGTAACTAGCGTTAGGTAATAATTTAATTTTTCGTCATCAATCTCGTTAGTTTTACTTCGTTAATAAACTTAATTTGATAAAATCAGCAATCGCATGCAAAATTGAGTTTAGTTGTATATATATAGCAACTATTTGGTATACTTTTCCAAAAAGGAAGATGATATTCATGAGAAAAGTTGATTTTGCTTTTCGATTTCTCTACCACTTTTCATCAAAAATCCCATGACCCCTGCAATATGTGCATCCATGTGACTTGCGGCAAGGTGACACATCTCTATATGCATGTGTTGGTGTGTGGGTGACACGGAGCGAATACTCATTCAGGGCAATGATAAATTCAATAACTGTAAAATATTGATAATAAGTAAGTAAGATGTGGTCGAAAATGTGCGACATCATATATAATAATATTAATAATTTCGAATTTTAAATTGACATGGTCTTGAACCAAATTTGGATCTGAACATCAATAATTTTAACCTTTAAACTAATTAACATGATCTTTGATCAATAATTAATTTGGATCTCTTCAGTTAATTGAGAAATCGAATTAATACTGAACGAGAATAGATAAAGAGTGAGGCCAATCAATTTGGATCCCTTCAACTATAAGGAGATTCCATCCATATCTCAAAAGTACGTACTCAGCTTATAAAAAAATGCTGATCAAGTTAATTAATGTTTAGTTTGGCCAGAATTTGCACAAATGTTTTTTTGAACTTCAACCGGGGACAAAGTAAACACTTAACATATTCGAAATTGATATTATATATGGGTTAGGAAGCTCGATCAGATATATATACCATGTTGAAGATCATATATAAATATATATATATTGATTTAAAAGTTGAAATTATTAAGTGAATGCTTATGAATACAATTGTATATTGTGCTATAATGTTCGAATGTGAAAAAGGTGGGGCGCAAAAAAACCTGTAAGAAGGAGGATTCTTGGGCCAGAAGCGGTAATTAATGGCAGAAGGAGGCCAAACTTTATGAAACAAATGGTCAACCCAACCTTTCTTGCCTTCGATCTCCTTCTGAAGCAGTGTGCCGTAACCTTCGATGGAGCCAGCAGGAACCTTAGCAATGAGCTCTTTCTCTGGTTGAGGCAGATGGAAGAAAGCCTTACCCACAGCCTGCAAATTGGCTATCACCTCAGCGGGAATCCCATGGTTCACGATCTGGTACATACCCCAATGGCTGCTGGCTTCCACAATCTGAGATACCAGGTTGTCCTCATCGGCGTCGGTGAAATCTATGGTCGGAACCTCAAGGTCAACCCCTTGAACGGTCGTGCTGCCCGGTTGCTCTGTCTCGGACCTAATGAACTCGGGTGGGATGTTGTCTTGAGACACAGAGGCCACGTTCTGCACTCTTATGGCCTCCATGGATTCCGGAACAAGGTAGGTAGGTTACAAGAGGGTGGCAAGAGATAGCGAATAAGCACGTATCATGTGAGAGAGTATATATGAGGCATATGAGGGATGTGGCGTCAGAATTTATAGAGAAATTTAAGAGAGCGTAACGGCGCAAGAACGACGGGATAGCTCATAGCTCCCACTACGTGCTCTTCACCAGTTTAATTTCCTGCTATATATATACTATTACGTAACCTAGGTTCTTTTTTTTTTTTTTTACCAACTACGTATCCTAGGTTCATTCATTGTCCCATGGTAAAAAAATACTAGGTTCATTGACATTTTTGTTTTCCCTAGCATTATTAATAAATATCATTTAGGTCAGCTCAAAAAATAGACACATCATTTAGGAAGGATATGCATCAAAATTGAAAATTTTCTCCTCACAAGGCTATATATAACCCTAATTTTAGGTGGCATTCAATGTAACTAATAATATGGTGAAAATCCCTATAGATCATGGCATATTAATAAAATATACAATAAAACATATATATATACATATAAAATAAAATTTATAAAAAAAATTAAACCGAAATATTAATAAGTGATAAATAAATATGAATCACCTTTCTCAAACTACTTTCAGTACGCGGAAATTGTGTCCACTTATTTCAATTGTTCCCCCTTATTAATAATAAACCGTCTGTAGACGTGGAGGCTTAGGGAAGATCGTGAGGCGAATGGGCCAAACATTATACTACGTTTCAGAATACTAATTGCTTCGGAATTTTGACTTTGTTCTAAATAATTATTGTTTTGAAATTTTAATAATATATTAATTATTGTGTACTATTTTATTCCTGTAGTGTTGTCAAAGTGCTTGGTTAAAAATAACTCATTAATATAAGGATGTTTTAGTCAAATATTATTATATTTTTCTACTATTACGTACTCTAGGCTATTATTTAATTTTTTTAATATGTATACATAACTTTAAATGGCAATTATTTTAAAATGCTGGTGGTGCAAAATTTTATGGATTTAATTTGCTTGAAGTCTCAAATTTAGAAATAACTTATATCAAAATAACTATGAGCTCTTTGATCATTCACCATAATTTTTTAAAATTTGAGTGTCACTGATGCAATTTAAAATAACTTCGTAGATAAAACTTGGAAGAAATGAAATTTACAATTAAATAAACTTGAAGTCTCTATTTATGGACAGAAACATCACAGCAAATTAAACTAAGCATGTGAAAAGGTAATAATAAACTGAAAGATAAGCTGTAAGTAAAGTAGTGCTGGGGATTGGGGAACTAACTAAATGTGAAGGTGAATATAAACAGTGTGCTAAAAGTAAGTCTAATGCTTGAAAGAATTAGTGTTGATATTTCGTTGTGCTGTGATTGTATGTTTGTGTGTCCTATATTGCTTGTGCCTTGTCTCTTATATAGCGGTGCTCCTTGACACTTGTGCTTGATTTCCCGTGCTTCTCAGTTCTCACCACGTCTTGCATTTTCATAACCACTCTCCAGCTATTTACTTGTATAATTTTGTCAAAGATACTAATGGATGTTGGTCATAGTGGAAAAAGTTATAGTTACTTAATCTTGGGTTTGAGACTATATAAATATAAAAAATACCTCTAGGAGGTCTTTCCCTCATCTGGGACTTACTTAATGCGTGAGCCAATCTGAATTAGTTAAAATCTAAATTGTGATAGGATATTGAACGGTTTTATCCAAAAAAAAATCTCTCAAAGATAACTTGGTCATTTAAGCTTATAAGAGCCACTACCCACACTATATTTTTGTCGAGAAATATAAGGCCTACAAATTTTAAATGAGCTCATAAAATCATTCAGACTTTATAAAAACTGATTGGGCTTGGTAAAATTTATTTGCTCTCGGCTCACTAAAATTAGTTAAAAAAAATCTCCCCTTCGTTTTTCAACATGTTATCTTTGAAAATTGAAATCTTATCCTGTGGGAGCAATTTTTTTCCCTTTTATTGATTTTTTTAGTGTTTTCAGTCAAACTTATTTATTTGTAAAGATTTAGAATAAGCAAATTTTTTTAGATTGATTCACAAAAAAATTGTTTCAAAAAACTACGATAAAGATTAAAATATTTTAAACAACTTATATTTGTATAATTCAAAACCCACAAATGATTATTTAGATGATTTTTCCCACACTTTTAATAATGTACAAAAATATTTATTTCCATATAATTTTGTCTCATTCTTACGCCGGGAGCAGTAGCGCAATTTGCTAAAATATTTGTCCATACTTTTTCATGCTTTGAATGAGATCAATGAAGAGGTTAGGCTATATTTAATTCAACAGAGGGAAAAGGAGGGGAGATTTTAATAGAGGAAAAGGAAAAGAAATTATTTTAATTTTACCTTATTTGAAAGAAAAATGAGAGATTTTAATGTTATCTTAGTTGATTTAAAAGGAAAGGAGAGTGAAAATAATTATAAATGGACAATTATATTGATGATACACTATTTTACTATTTTATATCAATTGTATTGTGATTCCCTTCTAATTTATTTGCCAATCTCAATGTTTCTTCATTTAAAATTTCAAACATCTATTTGTGGAAGTATCACGTTTTGAATTTCTTTTAGACCTAATTTAGTTCAATCATCATTTGTTTCTATCTCAGAATATCTACTTTGCATTCATTGAATTGTAATTGATTTTATTGATTTGATTTCTGGATAAACTCAAGTTGTAACAGAACAAATGGCTTCAACACTATTGAAACCAAAGCTTAAGAAACTGCTAGGTTACAAAGACTCGAATAATCTAAAAAGTTGTTGCCGGAAACCCGTTCTCCCACTCTCCCTTAGGTCCAACAAGCAACGCCGCCGACACTGTTGCCAGAAGTGCTACTATGTCTTCTACTTCTTCATCCTCATCCTCATCCTTATCGTCACCGTCATCATCATTGCCTTGCTTATCTGCATCGTGCATGACCCTTAACCGCCGATTTTCCACCTCCATTCCTTTCGAGCTCCCAAGCTAAATGTCATTGTAAAGCCCAACGGCACATACCTTGACAATGGCAATACTGGCGCACAAAGGAGAGAGATGTGAGAGTTTGGATTTCTAAAATGTTCAAGGGCAATTTAGTCATAGTCGAATAAAATGATATATTTTCCCTTCAAATTACTATAATTTGGGAGAAAAATATATAAGGGGGAGGGAGGGAAAATTTTAACATCATTTTCCTTCCCCTCTCCCAATTTTTTTTATCACCATACAAGGGGAGGGGAGCAAAATCCCTCCCCTTCCTTTTCCCCAACCAAACACAACCTTAATGCTTGACATATTGCGCCAACGTATTTATAGATGGTAATAAAATAGATTGGCAATAATATATTTTTATTATGACCTTGTGCAAAGATGGCACACATAAGTCGAGAAAAAATAATATAAATTGGCAGTAATATATTTTTATTATGAGTATTTTAATAATCCTCTTAATGTATTCTTATTGAAGTATATACGTTTAGAGCTAGCTTGATATACCTTTTGGAAAGTATAACATTCCTAGCGGGGAGTTCAAGTTAAATTTACTTGGTTCATTTTCTATTTCTTAGGAAATTCAAGTTATGTTTTAAATAAATATATTATATTTTAATATTAAAGACATAAATACTCTTTATTAAATAAAAGAGCTAAAGAAGTTAACCTTCCATTTTGATGAGGGGGAAATAGGAGGAAAAAAATTAGAGGAGAAAATAAGAGGTACCTAGACACCCCTTATATAGGTTCTTTCTTATTTTTCCTTTTAATATTCCACCCATTCTATTTTTTCTTCATTCCAAATAATGTCCAAAGATATTTTGGAATAAATGTTATAAACAAATCGAGAAGGAGAACTTTCTTAGATTTTGCCATGGAAGTTTTACATCTCAAATTTAACTTAACTTTTTGAGAACTTATATAATTATATATTCTTTTGAAATCAAGCAATAGCATTTGAGTTGCTTCGCAAAATGTTTAATTTCTCCTCCTTACTTTTCCCACACACTCCTAAATTTTGAGACTAAAAATTAATTATTGAGAAATGATGAAAGAGATGGTTGAAAATGGAAGTCATATGTGAATTGGAAAAGTAAACAGAATAGGAATTCGAATGAGCCTGATATCATAATAGTTGTTTTAGTATTGTAACATCAGAATTTTTAATATTTAATGTTAGAAAATGGAACTTAATAAATGGGTAGAATAATGTTTTAGTCAATGTGAATACAAAAAATGAGTTTCTATGAACCAAATTACTGAATAAGTCAAATTTCGCCCACAATATCTTCAGTCCTTCCCATTCCAATTCTGGGAGTGGCATGTTAGTGGCAATTTGATATGTTGGATAAAAATTGAAGGAACAAATTTATCCACTTTTAAATTACTTTCAAACATATAACATAAATGTATGTTTCTTTTCGGCAGGAAAAAAAAAAAAGAAACTTATGATGTAAATGGGATAAAACTAGGAAACGAAAAACAAAAGTGTAACAATGATATCTATTTTTTAAATAAATAATCATCATGAATCTCGATTTCCTGCTAATCTTAAAAGATGAGCAGGATACTCATATGTGAATAGGATGTGTTAGATGTATCTAATGGTTCCCACACAACTTACTTAAGGCAAAGATATTGAAATGGCATAATTTTCATTGGTGAAGTAAGGGAGAACATCTTTACCATTGAACACTTTTAATCCTTGCCTTTAAAAGCATTTTCTTATTTAAATATGAAAGGCATTCTTCTTCAGTGTGTGCGGGAGTGTTTCATTGAAGTGGGAAAAAGAGAAAAAATGGAAAACATACGGGTACGTTTCATATGCCAACTTTGCATTATTGAACAATGAAAATGTGAGTAAATTCTGAAGCTTTGACGTCTTTTGTTCATTATTTTCCTATTCTAAAGCTATTTTCTTTGTTTTTTTTTTGGAGGAATAGCAATGGGTGTAATAGGCTTTCGATCTACAAAGATTTTAATATATGTTTCTAAAAATAAAGTTAAAATAAGGACTGATAAATTGTATCATGTTGTGTTTGGCACATAAGAAGATAAAATCTTGGAAAGATTAAATCTTTAGTTATCTGATGCATGTAAGTTTTGCACAAAATAAGCTTTAGAGTATGAGAATAGGTGATTGATGATATATTTGTCTTACTTTGATTCACAAATGGGCTTTGTGATGATATTTGGAAAGTTTATATTCTTAAAAATATTGGTTTATAATATAGTTTACTTTGTTGTATGTTGGTAAGGGAACATTTGGTAGAACTTGATTTCACTCCCAAAGAAGGTATGGAATTTGACAATCTAGAAGAGGCATGGAGATTTTGGGTTACCTGTGTAGGAAGAATAGGATTTGAAGCAAGAAAATATAATGGTACACAAAGCAAAAATAATGGTTCTATAGTGTCATATAGATATGTTTGTGATAAAGAGGGAGGGCGGAAACATGACAAGAGACAAGAAACTATTGCTAATCCCCGGCCTGAAACTTGGACTAATTGTAAGGCAAAAATGCATGTTACACGGATTGCTAGAAGTCAGAAATATAAAATCATTGTTTTTGAGAAGGAGTACAATCATCCTCTTCATCTCCCTGAAAGAGTTCACATGCTTACTTCACAACATGAAGTAACTAAAGTGTAGGCTAGGGAAATTGAGTTAGCTGAAGACTCAAGCTTATCATAGAAAGCTGCTTTTGAGTTGATGAGTAGGCAAGCAGGAGGAAGAAGTAATCTTGGATTCACACATTTATATGTAAAAAACTATCAAGATCTAGAAGACAAAGAATGGTTTACAATGAAGTTTGATGTTTGTTGAAATATTTTTGAGAACAAAGAACAAGAAATCCATCTTTCTATCATGATTATTAAGTGGATGCAAATGAACAAATTATGAACATCTTTTGGGCTGATGCAAAAATGCTCATTGATTATGCTCACTTTGGAGAAGTGGTTTCAATGGACACAATGTATAATACCAACTGCAATCATAGACCATTAGCTATTTTTTTTGGCTACATTCGCGATAAAAGAATAGTAATCTTTGGTATGTCCTGGCTTTATGATGCAACAATAGAATCATTTAAGTGGCTTCTAAAAACTTTTTTGGAGGCACGTAATCAAGAAAAGCCTTGAATTGTTTTTTCTGATCAAGATCAAGCTATTTTGAGAGCATTGCAGGAGGTGTTGCCAGATACTGAGGATGGTTTATATGCTTGGCACTTAATGCAAAATGGGATGAATCACCTTGGTAACTTGATGAAGGGAACGTTACGATTTTTAACTAATTTTAGGAAATACATGTTTGAATCTGAGAATGAAACACAAGTTGAGAATGCATAGAGCCATTTGATATTTACCTACAATGTTGAGCAAAATGCTTGGGTGCAATCAGTATATCGTATAAAGGAAAAATGGGCATGGTGCTTCATGAAGAATGCTTTCATGCTTGATATGAGGAGTACACAACTAAGTGAAAGTGTGAAATTTTAAATCAAGGCTTGCACAAGGTCTGACTTAGATATAAACCAGTTCTTCAACCACTTTGAGCGTGCTCTCAATGATAAGAGGTATAATGAATTAAAATATGAGTTTAATACTCATTAAGTATTACCAAGGTTGATTGTACAAAGTTCACTTATGTACCAACAAATGTCAAAGATTTATATAACACCTACATTTTAGTTGTTCCAAGAACAATTCGATCTTTATACATTAACTTGTTGGAAGTTATTAAGTATGAAAGAGACTGAGCATAAGTATGTTGTGACCATGGTAGGTAAGGAGGGAGAGTGGTAAGTAAAATTTTATCCTCCAAACATGTCCATTTGTTGCACTTGCAAGAAGTATGAAGCTCTTAGCATTTTGTGTTGTCATGCTTTAGTGATATTTTTTGTGAAGCAGGTGAAGATAGTTAGAGCCGTCAAAATGGACCAAGCTTGACGGACCGGCTCGAAAAGCCCAAAAAAATAAGCGGGTTTGAGCCTCAATTTCGGGAGTAAATACATAATCCAGGCCGTTTGAGCCCGACCCGTGGCGGGCCGACCCGAAAGCCCGAGACTTTTTTGGTTTAAAATATTAAAAAAATACACATTATTTTATTAATTAGTGATATATAAATTGTAAAATTTAAATATTATGTTAGTTTTTAATAAATTGTGATGATAATTAGTTGTATTAATTTAAATAATTGTATAAAAAAATTCACTAAAAAAATTAAAAAAATATTAAAAAATTAAAAAAAGCCCGCGAGCTGGCCCGTAAGCTTGATCTCGCAGGCTCGAGCTTGGTTTTCCAAACACGTTTGTCAAATCGGGCTTTTTGGCCAGCCCAAATGGGCCGAGCCGGCCCAATTTGATAGTACTAAAGATAGTCCCCGAATAATATATTTTGAAAAAGTGGACTAATCAAGTAAGGAGTGGTATTGTTTATGACAAAAATGGAAATGAGGTCTAATAAGATCCTAAGCTTAAGAGTGCTCAAAGTTTTAGAGAAATGTGTCCCATGGTGGTTAAATTATTAGCTAAGGTGTCTAATAGTGTAAAAGCATATATTATATTTCAAAAAGTCATGCTCAAAGCTGTGACATCCGGGCGCTGACGAGGGCAGGGAGTGATTGATCGGGATCCTGCAAGTATACAGGGTCGATCGCAGTAATAAAAAATCTCCAGAGTATTCCAGAGGTCGAACCCAAGGGAGGTAGTAAATTTATAGTCCAAACTTTTAATCCCAAAAATTAATTGATAATGAAATTGATAATTCAAATTAAAAAGAAAAGAAATAGAAAACAAAATGGAGTCTGAGTTTGATTCAGTTCTAGAAGCGTCAAGGGATCAGGATTCACCTTATGAGATAACTAAATTTTATTTCTTAGTTAGACTCTATATAATTATAGTGACTGTTGTTTCTAAAGCGTCCTAATTACCTCTCGGTCAATTAGTCATAATTTAATTAGGATTCAATTCGCTCTCGCGCAACTAAATTTTCTAATTAAACCTTGAAAACTACAACATATATCACCATGAATTCCTAATTCTATCTCTAGATTAGTTATTCATGTTTATCTCTCTATATCTATGTTCACTCTTCACCTCTCAGTCCATCAAGTTTACCCATTAATTAGATTCTATGGTGATCAAGCATAAAATCCACATGAACGAATAAAAGAGATAAATATAATAAAAAGATAAATTAAATATAACTTGAAGAACAAATCAAAGAGTCTTAACTAGAAAAACAAATACAATCCATCCCAATCAGGCTACATCCCTACCCCTGACTGGGAAATTTAGCTACTCATATAAATAAAAGTCAAATTAAAACTAAAGCTAAAATCCCAAATCATAATAAGAATAACAAAAAGGAAGAGTTTATAAAGAAAAATATAATCTTGCTTATATACTCCCCAAATCTCCTTGCTTTCTCTCTATATGATGCTCCTAGTTGCTCCCAGATGCATTTAGGATGGTGTTCTCTGGTTTCTGAGTGCGTTTCTGAATGTCCCGTTGTGTTTCTATCGTGTATCTTTATATAGAAAAATTTTAGAAGCCTATAAAAGCCCAAAATATCATGAAAACACGTTTCACGGACCCCCCATTGCATGACCCGGCGCCGGGTAACTATAAAATTAATTGATACGGCGCCGGGTGCTTCTAACATGCTGAAAAACGTGAAAATCCGAGTTGACCCAGCGCCGTACGGACTTGACCCGGCGCCGGGTGGTCACTGTTGTACGGACAGCAGCTTCATGATGTTATCAGCTCGTGTTAACACTTTGAGTTAGATTTTATCCATGATAACGTTGGAATTTGGGAAAACTCAAAACATGAAAGTTGTAGCTCTATGTCTTAGCTTTCTAACGCATTATAAATCACCTCAATCGGAGTTCATATGTGAGCGTTATGATCAAAATACCGAAAGATGTCATAACTTTTCAGCATGAACGATTTGTGATGTTTTTGCTCCGAATGCTTCCAAATGAGCCTATAAAGTCATGAAACACAAAAATATGTAAATTCATGCTAAAATATACCAATATAAACATATTTAAATATAATTTAGAGCTTAAATATGGGTATTTTATATGTATAAAATGGACACATCAGTGATCGTCGGTGCAAGAAAAGTATGGGTCAGATAAAGTCATGAGGATAAAGTAATGAAGCACCGACAAGGAAAGGCTCCTGGCAGGCTTCTAGGCGGGAGGGGCACATGAATGAATCGAATACATACCAGAACGAGAGGGATTCAGAGACTGTATAGGTATGGGACTATACGGTTAAGGATAGCTTAAAGGAATTGATAGGTACTACCTATACCAACAAGGTGTTGAATCAAGAGTTTTGATGACTTTAAACCAACACTCAAGAGCTTGGATGGAAGATATCAAAGAAGAACAAAGCTGTTTCAAGTGAAGATTTTCTGAGTATTGATGTTAGATCTTTTATAGGATCTTTAGTTTTCAGTATGATTGGGTAAAAGATTTTGATTTGAAGAAAAGATGTTTTCAAACTTTAATTTTATGCTAAATCTTTGAACATTTGAAAAACACCTTCAAACAGACGAAGGTTGAAAATTTAAACTGAACTGTCAAGTTAGAAATTCGAACTTTGCCTTTGGAAATTCAAATTTCAAGCTAAAACTGAATAAGTTTGAAGAGATTGCTCTCTGTCAGACGAATTTTGGTTGTTCAAAATTCGAATTTTCATCTTGTCTGAAAAGAGGCCTTTTGAAACAGACGAACTTCACACTTTCAAAATTCGAATTTCAAGTAAAAAGAAGTTTGTAAAAATCAAAGAAATTCATCTGAAACCATAACAAAGTGCATCTGAAAACAAAATGAAATTAAGTTTTATAAATGCTCTCTGACAGACGAATTTTGAAGTTCTAACATTCGAATTTTCATATAAGTCTGAAAAATGCTTCTTTACAACAGACGAACTTTGAGTCTTCAAAATTCGAACTTCAAACAAAACAAAACTTAAGAAATTGGAAGAAATTCGTCTGAAACTATGTTAAAGTTCACCTGAGATCAAGAGTGATGTAAGTTTCAAAACTGCTCTCTGACAGACGAACTTTGAACATTGAAATTCGAATTTCAGAAGCTAAGTTCTTAAGTCTATTGAAATGAAACATTGACATACGAATGATAAGAACTTGCAACATTCGAATGATGAAATGAGTCTGAAAAGAGTTTCTCTGACAGACGAATTTTGCCTTTCCAAAATTCGAATTTCGAAAAAAGTTATCTACTGTGTCCCTTTAAACGTTCAATGGACAGACGAATTTTGGGGATCCAAAATTCGAATTTCGAAGACACTGTAGAAAATTGAAAACACTGTTCATACTTAACCGAAAACCTTCTTCTTGAAAATTCGTATGTCACATTGTGAAAATGTTTTGTAAGTCTCAAAATTTGAATTTCACTTCATGAACAGACGAACTTCGTGCTGTAACGTTGGAAGCTTTAATCCTTGGTTCCTTCGAAATTCGTCTGTTGGCCAACCAAAATTCGAATTTCAGTATGTCAGAAACATTAAATGCGGTTGGTAAACGGATAGTTTTTTCAGAGTAACCGTTGAATAACTTCTCCAACGGATAGATTTAGTCTCTAACGGATATATGAGACCTAAATCTATAAATACAACATCATTTGAAGTTGTGGGTAATAAATCAAACTTGTATATACCGAATTTCTGCTGAATCTTTTTCTCAAAAGCTTTTACCCTCTTAACTTCTAAACTTGTACCTAAACTTTCATATCTACTCCTTTCAAGAGAGTTATTTCATTGTATTCAATCTACTCTTCATCTGAAAGATAGATTTACTTGTGAGGGATATTCACAAGGAGATTTGGAAGCACATAGTGAAAGTGCTTGGAGAGTTTGAGAGAGCTCAAAAACAGAGCAAACTCGTGTACTGTGGCCTTTGCAAGAAGCCCATTGAAATTCTTGCTGTATAGTGGATAAATCCCAAGAGGTGCCTTGGGGACTGGATGTAGGTCAAGTGGAGGGACCGAACCAGGATAAATTACTGAGTTCTCTTCTCCCTATCTTTACTTTTCAGCTTGCTCTGTTTCACGCATTGTTTTATTATACTGTGATATTTTCACTTACTTCACTTTGTGCAGAAAAATTACAAACTTCCCAATTCACCCCCCCTCTTGGAAAGTCAGTCTTGCTAACAAGTGGTATCAGAGTCCGGATTCCCATCCAAAGGAACTCACAGTCCGGGAATTAAGATGGCTGGCTTTGGAGAGAGTATACTCCCTGAAGGAAACAATACTAACAGACCACCAGGCTTCAGTGGAGAGCATTATGGGTACTGGAAGATGAGAATGCAAATCTACCTCCAATCAATTGATCTTGACATCTGGTCAGTCATTGAAAAAGGGGATTTCGTTCCAATGGCTCTAACTGAAGGTGGAGGACACAAAGAGAAGCTGGAAGCAGAATGGAATGATGAGGACAGAAGGAGAGTCCTACTGAATTTCAAAGCAAAACACTGTTTAGTCAGTGCCCTGAATCAAGATGAATTCTACAGAGTCTCGCAATGCACCACTGCAAAAGGAATGTGGGATACTTTACAGATTGCTCATGAAGGAACATCTGGAGTCAGGGAGAACAGACTGAACACGTGCATTGGGGAGTATGAAAGCTTCAGAATGGCTGAAGGAGAAACTGTAAAGGAGCTACAAAAGAGATTCACCCTCATTGTTAATCAACTTAAAAGCCTGGGAAAGGAATACACTCAGTCTGAGAAAGTAAGAAAAATACTCAGAGCTCTCCCTCTGGAATGGCAGCCCAAAGTAACAGCTATAGAAGAAGCCAGAGGAGAATCAATGGCTTCTGTCACAGCTCTCTTTGGCAGCCTTGAGGAATATGAAGGAAAAATCAAAGCACTCAAGGAAGCTGGGATGGACAGAAAGAAAAAAGGCCTTGCCCTCAAAGCTGCTGATGAAAAGGAAGAAGAATCTGATGAGGGAGATGATCTGGATGAAGAAACTCTGGCAATGATGGTCAGAAAATTCGGAAGATTCTACAGCAAAAAGAAGAACAAGAGATTCTTCAAGAAAGGAGCAGCTGGAGAAAGCAAGAAAGAGACAAAAGAACCTGTGACTTGCTATGAATGCAAGAAGCAGGGACACATAAAGTGGGACTGCCCTCAATTCCTCAAGAAACAAGAAAAGGAAAAGAAAGCTGCTGATAAGGGAAAGAAGAAGAAGGCCTACATCTCATCTATATGGGGCAACAGCTCAGATGAGGAAGAAGAAGATGAGGATGAGATTGCCAACATTTGTCTGATGGCACTTGCTTCTGAAGAAGCCACACTCTCACACAGCAGTGATCAGGAAGAAGAGGTATATGAATCTGAACCTTCCTATTCTGAATTACTAGATGCATTTCATGAGCTTCATGATGAATTCATTAAAATTGCTAAAGAACTGAAATTAGCAAAGAAAAAGATAAATAAGCTGGAGTCTCAAACCATAGTCTCTGAAATTGCCTCTTTACCTCCTACTAAGTCCGGTTGCTGCACCTCATGCACTGAACTTAAACAAACTAATGATTATCTAGTTAAAAGCATGTCTAGGCTCACTAGAGGTAAAGATATGTTGTTTGCCTTGATGGGGAGCCAAAGAATATCACAAGGAAAAGCTGGTCTTGGCTATGATCCATGTGCTGTCAAGGAAAAGATCAGGAAGAAAAATCAGAATATGTATATGAGACATTTTGTGCATGCTAACAATAATAAAAAGAAAAATAATGCATCACCTCACATTGAAACATATGATCAATCCAGGCATGCTAAACAGAAGTATTATTTGCATTGTTTTCTTCCTACCACTCAATCTAGCAGTCCATTCATTACCTGTCATTTCTGTAATAAAAAGGGACATATTTCCAGTTCTTGTGCATTAAAGAAAAATGGGCCAGGCAGGAAAACTGAATGGGTTCCCAAAGTTGCCTCTGCACCTAAGGAATTACTCACTGACCGAAAAGGACCCAAGCAAATTTGGGTACCTAAAAGGAAAACATAAACTTTGTTTTGCAGGTCTATCTCAAAGCTAAGAAAAGCAACAAATGGTATATAGACAGTGCCTGCTCAAGTCACATGACTGGTGATAAGGAGAAGTTCATCACCCTTAGAGACAAGAAAGGAGGAAAGGTGACCTTTGGAGGTGACCAATATGGCAAAATCATTGGTATTGGAATTGTGGGCAAAAATCCAGAAACATCCATTGAAGAGGTGCTGTTTGTGATTGGCCTCAACCACAACTTGCTGAGTGTGAGTCAGACCTGTGACAAAGGAAACTGGGTGCTGTTTGACTCAAAGTTTTGCCTGGTCATCAGAAAAAGTGATCACAAAGTAATCCTTAAAGCTCAAAGGGAAGGTAACTGTTATACTATTGACCTTGATGAACTTCCTCCTGTGAACTCTGTATGTTTAATTAGTCAGAATAATGATAGTTGGTTATGGCATAGGAGATTAGCTCATGTCAACATGAATCAATTATCTAAACTAATTAAAAATGAGCTGGTAACTGGTCTTCCTAAAATATCTTTTGAAAAGGATAAAGAATGTGATGCATGCCTAAGAGGAAAACAAACCAAAGCTTCCTTCAAATCTAAAAATATAATTACAACAACAAGACCACTTGAATTGTTGCATATGGACTTAATTGGACCATCTAGAGTGAAAAGTCTTGGTGGTAATCTGTATGTACTTGTAATTGTAGATGATTACTCTAGATTCACCTGGACATTGTTTCTTTCCTCTAAAAGTGATACCTTTGATGCATTTGTAACCTTAGCCAAGAAAGTGCAAAATGAGAAAGGTATTTCTATTGTGTCTATCAGGTCAGACCATGGAGGAGAATTTGAAAATGCATACTTCCTGGAGTACTGCAATGAGCATGGGATTGACCACAACTTCTCAGCACCAAGAACTCCTCAACAAAATGGAGTGGTAGAAAGGAAGAACAGAACCATTGGAGAGATGGCAAGAGCTATGCTGAATGAGAAGGAACTTCCTCAAGTGTTCTGGGCTGATGCAGTGAATACAGCAAGTTACATCATAAACAGAGCCTACATCAGACCAATCCTTGGGAAGACTCCCTATGAGCTGTACAAAGGAAGAAAGCCAAATTTGTCACACCTCCACGTGTTCGGGTGCAAATGCTTCATTTACAACAATGGGAAAGAAAATCTGGGTAAGTTTGATGCCAAATCCGATGAAGGTATATTTTTGGGCTATTCAAGTAGAAGTAAGGCTTATAGAGTTTATAATAAAAAATCAAATATAGTAGAAGAATCAGTGCATGTGGTTTTCATTGAAAATGAAGCTGTGTCAAAACATGAGGATGATCCGACTATCAATTTTGAAAAACTGGGAATTTCTGACAAAAGTAAAACTGAACCTCCAAAGATATCCGAATCTATTGATATAGAGGAAGATGTCCAGGAGCAAGAGTTTAATGAAGAAAATAATGAAGAAACAACTCAAGAACTCCCTAGAGCTTGGAGATATCAAAGGAATCATCCTGTTGATCAAGTAATAGGGAATGTTCAAGAGAAAGTCAAAACCAGAAAACAGTTAAGGGATCAAATGCTCAACTGCGCTTTCATTTCTCAAATTGAACCTAAATATGCTGAGGAAGCCTTAACTGATGATTACTGGATTTTAGCTATGCAAGATGAATTAAATCAGTTTGAAAGAAATCATGTTTGGGACTTAGTGCCCAGGCCCAAAAATCATCCTGTTATTGGTACCAAATGGGTTTTCAGAAATAAACTGGATGAATCTGGAATAATAATCAGAAATAAGGCTAGACTGGTTGCTAAAGGGTATAATCAGGAAGAAGGTATTGATTTTGAAGAAACCTTTGCACCAGTAGCTAGACTAGAGGCTATAAGAATACTGCTAGCATATGCATGCATGAAAAATATTTTACTATATCAAATGGATGTAAAGAGTGCCTTTTTAAATGGATATATCATGGAAGAAGTTTATGTAGATCAACCTCCTGGTTTTGAAGATTCTACTAAACCAAACTATGTTTATAAACTGAAGAAGGCTCTTTATGGTTTAAAACAAGCCCCTAGAGCATGGTATGAGAGATTGAGCAACTTTCTAACTGAAAAAGGGTTTAATAGAGGCAAAGTTGACACAACTTTATTCACTAAGAAAGAAAATAAAGATTTACTGATTGTTCAAATCTATGTTGATGATATTATTTTCGGTGCTACTAATGAAACTCTTTGCAAGAAATTTTCTGAGTTAATGCAGGGAGAATTCGAGATGTCCATGATGGGTGAACTTAACTTCTTCCTTGGACTGCAAATCAGACAGCTTGATGATGGTATCTTTCTTAGTCAATCCAAGTATCTAAAGGAGCTGCTAAATAAGTTTGGGATGGAGAATGCCAAGCCAATGGGAACACCTATGGCTACTGCAACCAAACTAGACATGGATGAGAATGGGAAGATGTTTGACATTACTCAGTACAGGAGAATGATTGGATCTCTGCTGTACTTAACTGCCAGTAGACCTGACATTATGTTCAGTGTCTGCATGTGTGCAAGGTTCCAATCATGTCCCAAAGAATCCCATGCAACAGCTGTGAAAAGAATTTTTAGATATCTTATTGGAACATCACAAATGGGTCTTTGGTATCCAAAAGGCAATGGAGAAGACCTCAAAGGATACAGTGATGCTGATTTTGCAGGATCTAAAACTGACAGAAAAAGTACGAGTGGAACCTGTCAGTTCCTTGGAGGATCCCTAGTTTCATGGTTCAGCAAAAAGCAAAATAGTGTAGCCTTATCTACTGCAGAAGCTGAGTATGTTGCAGCTGGAAGCTGTTGTGCCCAAGTCATCTGGATGAAACAGCAGCTTGAAGATCTTGAGATAAAAATAAAAGAGATACCAATCATGTGTGACAACCAAAGTGCTATAAATATCACCAAGAATCCTGTCATGCACTCAAGAACAAAGCATATTGAAGTCAGGCATCACTTCATAAGAGATCATGTTCTGAAAGGAGAAGTTAGATTGGAGTACATCCCAACAGAGGATCAAGTTGCTGATATACTGACAAAACCTCTGCCAGAAGACAGACTTTGTAAAATAAGGAGAGAATTGGGAATGGTAAACCCCAATGAGCTGTAAGATATTTTCATGCAATTCTGTCTTTAAAATTTTCAATATCAGAATAAATTCTAACTTGAGTTTCGGAGTGTTTATCTGAGGTGCAGGTGCTCCTTGTGAAAATCAATGGCAACAAGCTTGAAGATTGGAGCATGTCAGAATGGAACAACCAGAAAATGGAGTAAATGATGTAAATCCTAAGTTTTGGATCCATTCTGTAAGTTTTTAAAGATGAAATTCACATTTTAATGTATGTTAGACGTATTTTACTTCATAAAATGTGCTTCTGACATGGTCAATATGGTCAACATTCAAATTTTAGTTCACTAACAGACGAACTTCGGCCTGTTATGCCCTGGAACAGTTCTCTGTAATGCCTCAAAATTCGTCTGTTGAAACTTGAAAGTTCAAATTTTCAAAATCAGAAACCTCAATACTATGTTTGTCCATCACTGCTACACAAATTATTACCTCCTAACATACGAATGTTGGACAATCTTTACATAGTAAGAAAATTTGAATTTTCAGTTCAAAATTCGTCTGTTGAATCATGTCCTACATGTTGAATTGTCAAAAGATGCAGCTCTGCCTGTTTAATTCGTCTGATTGTTTGATAGTTGATTGTTAACTGCCTTTTTCTATTCAACATTCAAACTTTGGTAGAACAAAATTCGTCTGTTGTCCTTGTGTTGCTCGTTTCAAGCCACTGTCAGACGAACTTCCAAGATGAAAATTCGTCTGTCAGTAAGCTGTGCTAAACGGTTTAACTTGTAACTGCCCGAAGTTCGAATTTTGGCCCCTCAAAATTCGTCTGTCAGACGGTTACACACGTTAAATGCTACGGTTTTCCTCAGAACAGACGCAGCCCTATCTGTAACCTCTCTGAATCCGTTCTAATTCTTTCTTTAATCCTCTTAACTCCTGTCCAAAAACCGTCATTCTTCACCGTTTAAACTTCTATTCGCACCCTATAAACCCTTTCTTGACGTCTTTTTGCTTCATTCCACTGAAAAAAATGGCGAGAGTGAAGATCCCTGGAGCAGGACAAGCTGGAACTCGGCCAAAAAGAACTGCTAAATCCCAATATGCTACAAAAAAAGGAGAAAAATCCAAGAGAAAGGCCGAATCCAGTAAAGCTACCCCTTCTAAATGCCAGAAATCCTCTTCCAAGGCAGATTCTCAGAAAACTGGGCCTTCCTTTTCAAAAACTGCAGTCCCTTCGGGTGAAACTGCTGCTGTGGCTTCCTCCTCTTCTACACAATCTGGAGAATTTCAGCTTACCACATTACCACTTTGGAGCACTCCTGAGATTCAAGAAGAGTTTTCTGCCAAGTTTTCCAGCAAAAAGGTAATCAAGCCTCACTGTGTAAATTTGGAGCAATTTTTGATATCCAACAACTTTGATGCTGCATTATGGTTGATAAGATACAAAAACCTGTTGGAAATTGCTGAAAAGTATGATGATGAAATAGTGAAGACTTGGTATGCCTCTCTTCAATATAACAGCAAGAAAAGGAAATGGGAGGTCACTTTAAGATCTAGGACCATCTGGCTTGCTGATGAGACAATCAATGAAGTTCTGGAAATCCCAGGACAAGATGGGCTGAAAATTGACATTACAGCCTCTGGATACATGGATGAGGCAAGCACAGAGGATGAAGAAGGAGGATCCTTCCTGAACTACAAAGAGAGCACCATCTTGGACACATTGTTCAGGAGAAGGGAAAATAGACCAACAATAAATCTGTTGAAGCCCACAGACCTAAGTGTACAAGTCAGAATCCTGCACTACATAGTGTCCAGGATCATATTCAACAAGGGTGGCAGCTTCAATTTGATAACAAGGGCAGAGGCTCATGTGATGACTGCTATCATTCGTGGGAAGCTGATTAACATGGGTCATATCATCCTCCAGAGAATGATAAAGGCAAGGGATCAGAGGAAGGATTCCACACTCCCCTATGCTGCAATTATTTCAAGAATCCTGCAGCATGCTAGAATTTAACACATTGAAAAGGGTAAAGGGAAACTTACTGAGGCATTCAAAGAAGAGGAACTGCAAAGGATGGGTATTGAATGTGATGAAGGCAGATGGGTTGGAAAGGGAGCAGGGAAATCAGAAGATCTGTTCTTTGCTGCTGATGCCTCCCTCCAACAAGAAGGCACCTCTGAGGCCCCTGGCAAATCTGTACCTCAGCCTTCTCAGCCAATCCCATCTCCCTCCAGGCCCACTTACCCTCTTTCCACTCCCTCCTCACGGGCCAAGCCAACAAAGATCACTGAGTTGTTTGACAGTCTGTCAACACTCATTCTCAGCATAAGAGATAAGCAAAATGCCAAATTTGCTCATCTACAAGATCAGATCCATCAGTTGGCCGTGAACATGAAAGTGGTGGCTGATGCTTATGAAGAAATAAGGAATGCTATTCCTACCACTTCAGCTCCACCTCAGCCTGGTGTCCCTGAGCCTACCCTATCTCCAACTCCTGCGCCTCCAAGCCCCTTCGAGTTTGCCTCCTCTGACCATGATGATATAGATGGTGCTGGTGCAATGAGAACACCAAGTCCTGGTCCACCCTTAGACTATGGATTGGAAGCAGAAGAAGGACTTCAGTAGACAAGTCCTCATGAGCCCATGCAAGAAGTTGCTCAGGAATCAATTCTGTCCTCTCAAGAATATGAGCAAGTTGAAAAACTGGTGGCAGCCATTTCAAGCTCCTCTATGCAAAAAGTTGTGAGCACTGAAGAAAGAAGCATTGTACCTGTTGCTGACTATGTTGCCATTGCTCACACTGCTTTACTGGAAGCTCAGAGGAAAAGACTGGAAGAAATGTTTCCTCCTACTAAACCAGCTTCCTCTTCTCTTGCTGCTTATGGGCTATCAGAGGAAGAGAGAGCTCGGCTAGCTCTGTCCAGGCAGGAAATGCAAGAGTTACTTGAGATCTCTGATGATGATGTTGAAGCAGATAACCCTGAGCCTGATGAGCCCCCTGTACCAGTTCAGCCAGAGATTCCTTTTGCTCCTGTCCCTCTTCGTGCTGTTCCTCTCACTCAGATACCTCCTCCAATGGACTTTGCTGGACTTCCTGCTGATGCCAAAAAGGGGGAGAAGATAAAGCAAACTGGGACTAAGCAAGCTGGAAAATCTGCTGAGCCTTCTGGAAAAGGAAAGACTTACAGCAAGAAGTCTAAGCCAAAGAAGAAGTGATGTTTTTAGATCTTAGGCTGAATCTTCTTGTTGTATCTTGTTTTGAATTGATTGTAATTGATTGGTTAATTTTTTTTTTAACTGCTCCTTAATTGGAATATGTATTGCAACAGTTTGGTTATATATATTATGTTCTTGGTTGCAATATGTTGGGCTTTGAATCTCTTCACTTAATCTGTCGTTTTGATATCTGATGCATATGTTGAGGGGGAGCTTGTGAAAGCAAACCCAAGTACTAATCCAGTTTGTGAGTTGTTTTGTCATCATCAAAAAGGGGGAGAATGTTGAATCAAGAGTTTTGATGACTTTAAACCAACACTCAAGAGCTTGGATGGAAGATATCAAAGAAGAACAAAGCTGTTTCAAGTGAAGATTTTCTGAGTATTGATGTTAGATCTTTTGTAGGATCTTTAGTTTTCAGTATGATTGGGTAAAAGATTTTGATTTGAAGAAAAGATGTTTTCAAACTTTAATTTTATGCTAAATCTTTGAACATTTGAAAAACACCTTCAAACAGACGAAGGTTGAAAATTTAAACTGAACTGTCAAGTTAGAAATTCGAACTTTGCCTTTGGAAATTCAAATTTCAAGCTAAAACTGAATAAGTTTGAAGAGATTGCTCTCTGTCAGATGAATTTTGGTTGTTCAAAATTCGAATTTTCATCTTGTCTGAAAAGAGGCCTTTTGAAACAGACGAACTTCACACTTTCAAAATTCGAATTTCAAGTAAAAAGAAGTTTGTAAAAATCAAAGAAATTCATCTGAAACCATAACAAAGTGCATCTGAAAACAAAATGAAATTAAGTTTTATAAATGCTCTCTGACAGACGAATTTTGAAGTTCTAACATTCGAATTTTCATATAAGTCTGAAAAATGCTTCTTTACAACAGACGAACTTTGAGTCTTCAAAATTCGAACTTCAAACAAAACAAAACTTAAGAAATTGGAAGAAATTCGTCTGAAACTATGTTAAAGTTCACCTGAGATCAAGAGTGATGTAAGTTTCAAAACTGCTCTCTGACAGACAAACTTTGAACATTGAAATTCGAATTTCAGAAGCTAAGTTCTTAAGTCTATTGAAATGAAACATTGACATACGAATGATAAGAACTTGCAACATTCGAATGATGAAATGAGTCTGAAAAGAGTTTCTCTGACAGACGAATTTTGCCTTTCCAAAATTCGAATTTCGAAAAAAGTTATCTACTGTGTCCCTTTAAACGTTCAATGGACAGACGAATTTTGGGGATCCAAAATTCGAATTTCGAAGACACTGTAGAAAATTGAAAACACTGTTCATACTTAACCGAAAACCTTCTTCTTGAAAATTCGTATGTCACATTGTGAAAATGTTTTGTAAGTCTCAAAATTCGAATTTCACTTCATGAACAGACGAACTTCGTGCTGTAACGTTGGAAGCTTTAATCCTTGGTTCCTTCGAAATTCGTCTGTTGGCCAACCAAAATTCGAATTTCAGTATGTCAGAAACATTAAATGCGGTTGGTAAACGGATAGTTTTTTCAGAGTAACCGTTGAATAACTTCTCCAACGGATAGATTTAGTCTCTAACGGATATATGAGACCTAAATCTATAAATACAACATCATTTGAAGTTGTGGGTAATAAATCAAACTTGTATATACCGAATTTCTGCTGAATCTTTTTCTCAAAAGCTTTTACCCTCTTAACTTCTAAACTTGTACCTAAACTTTCATATCTACTCCTTTCAAGAGAGTTATTTCATTGTATTCAATCTACTCTTCATCTGAAAGATAGATTTACTTGTGAGGGATATTCACAAGGAGATTTGGAAGCACATAGTGAAAGTGCTTGGAGAGTTTGAGAGAGCTCAAAAACAGAGCAAACTCGTGTACTGTGGCCTTTGCAAGAAGCCCATTGAAATTCTTGCTGTATAGTGGATAAATCCCAAGAGGTGCCTTGGGGACTGGATGTAGGTCAAGTGGAGGGACCGAACCAGGATAAATTACTGAGTTCTCTTCTCCCTATCTTTACTTTTCAGCTTGCTCTGTTTCACGCATTGTTTTATTATACTGTGATATTTTCACTTACTTCACTTTGTGCAGAAAAATTACAAACTTCCCAATTCACCCCCCTCTTGGAAAGTCAGTCTTGCTAACACAAGGTGCACCAACCTTTTCGGTAGCCTATCCCTTAAGAACTTCTCAGTTAAGCGTGCTTGACCTGAAGCAATTATAGGATGGGTGACCTCCTGGGAAGGAGGTGTGTGAGTGAGGACAAAGCACACCGAAAGGGCCTGTGTTGGTTTGTGGGGACAGTCATCAATCCCAAAAAGTGGCCGGACGTTACAAAAGCAAGCAAGAAAATTGAAGATGTTCTAGTCAAGGAAGGAAAAAATTATGGACCCCCTGCACCACTGGAGAAGACACCTATGCAAGTAAAGGGATTCAAGAAGAAGGACGAAGTAAGGAGAAAGAGAAGACCAGGAAGTTGGATTGGACCTCTTAAAGTGATAAAGAGAACAATCACCCAAAAAAAGGTCATTAAAAAAATAGTCACAAAATGGATGAAAAAGAGAATGTCTCAAACACACCAACTACCATTGCATGAGTCTCAAATGGAAAATGAATTGATATCCTCAACACCACCACTACCATATGTCCCTACAACAAATGATAGTCATATGACCTATGCTGAAATGTTAATGGTAAGAATATTGATTAATGATTGCATTCTAATTTAATTATGACTTTCATGAACGATTTATACATGCACATTACTTATGACTTTAAACTATATACTATAGGCACCGAATGAACATCCCATGTCATCATTTGAATATTTGGACTTTATTGGAGATGTTATACAAGGTATTGACTTTCTATCAAACATATAGAAAAGGTTTAGAATCATATGAGAACAAATGAGTAAATTTTATTTCACCAAAATGCTTAGTACATACATCACAACTTTATACATCAATTCACACATCACACTTTTCAATATTTTTTCTTTACATTTAAATGCAATGCACTTTGGAATAAATTCCTAAGCCCTGACCATACAAGTGGTACATTTGCAAGGGAAACAAATCTTAGACAGCTTTATAAGAGTCAAAGCAGTAACATGCTTCCCTATATGATAGCAAACTTCAGTTTCACATATCTACAGCCACGCCATATTTTCTTGGATATACTTGTCTTTTTTGTTATTGTAGCTACTGATATATTTCACTATTTTTTTTTTGTTATACAAGTGTATGTTAATACTGATGAGGGCGTTTTGCTCAAACTGATTAGTCAAATGACCTTGAGTGAATTACTTAATGGACCTTCTGTCTAACATCATCGTGGAGTGCATTCTATTAATGCTCATTTTTACCTTTGTTAAAATCATAGCAATCTACACCATAAAAAACTAACAATATTGATAACTAATATCATCAACTGTGACCATTGAATATTATACTAGACATAAACCAAAAAACCAAAGGAATAAAAAAAAAGGCCCTCAAATTCTTCATGATACCAAAACATTTTACCTTTCGAACACTTTACAAAAAGAATAAAAATAACAAGCACTAGACTACCTTCCACAGATCCATGCATATAATTCTCAATGCAATCATCCAGATAATAAATATTTTTGCCCTTTACCTCATAGAAAGGTGCAGTTGTTCTTAGCCTCAGGTGATTGAAATCAAGGTCTAAGTGTTTCAATTTTGTATACTTACAAACCATAGAATTATGACAAGTGATTTCTTAAAGAGTATACCTCAACTTGAGCATTGTGACCATTGAAGCAAAATTAAAATGTCCATTCATACATTTCCAATTTCATATATCTTGAAGCAACATAATTGTAAAATCATATCAAATCCAAATTGTGCGGGCCTAAATGAGCATGCCGAGATTACAAGTCCGAGGTGGATGGATGCTCCTTTGTCTCACTTTCCGGGCTCATATACACCGAGCTATAATTCGGAGGCCGAGCTTAAGCGCGACGAGCCGAGTAATACATCGGTTATTCGATGATAGGGTCGAATAATCAAAGGGTCAAATGATCGTCCGACTGAACAACATCTCGGACATATAGCCGACTACGGGTTTTTCCACGGAAACTGTATTGCCCCAAAAATACCAGATTAGGAGTAACAGTTATGGGATCATAGCTGTTACGGAATCATAACCGCAGGACGAAAAATCGGGGATCATGCGAAAAGAGCGTGATACTCCATAATGATCATTTATGAAATATCCCGATAAATTAGGGATTATAGGGATAAGGTAAAAAAAAAACCTTAACGGTCAGAGAAGGTCAATAAAAAAAGAAAGAGGATAAGCAGAAAGAGAGATTGCACTACACAAAGGCCAGGTGGAATAGTCTCTCGGTTTTTTTGACGGAACATTTTTGGCGCCCACCGTGGGGCCGAGGAAAACTATCTCACCATCACCAAGAATCATGGTGCGAACCAGGAGCAGTGCGGGTGCAGGAGGACGGCGTTCCGAAGACAGGCCTTCTTTGGAGGACCACCCTGTCATTCGGGCAATGCGTGAGGAGATGGAGATGCTAAGAAAGGAGAACGAGGAGATGCGTGAAAGAAATAGGCAGCTGGAGCAGGAATGCTATCATGAAGGTACTTCTCTTCCTCGAGGAGGGGAACGGGGGAATACCAACAGAGATACTCAACGATCACATCAGGAGGGAAGTCGACGTGAGGAAACACACCACTCAGAGACACACATTGACAATTTGCGAGGAGATAAGCAGGCTGCCCGGAGACATCCTTTCGTTGATGGCATTATGGAGACGTCATTGCCAAAAGGGTGGAAGGGCCTAAATCTTGAAAGATATGATGGTACTACCGATCCGGATGAGCATGTGGATGCATATGTTACACAGGTAAATTTGTTCACGAATGAGGATGCAGTTTTGTGTAGGGTCTTCCCTACGTCCTTAAAAGGAGCAGCTCTGAGTTGGTATACCCGACTCCCATCACGATCTATCGATTGCTTTGAAACTTTAGTTAATAAATTCAAAGCGCAATACGTGACCAGCCGACCCCACCAGCTCACATCGGCTGCGTTGGTAAACTTACGACAGGAGAAGGATGAGTCCTTAAGGAGTTTCATGGAGCGTTTTTCTTCAGTCTCGGTAAAGATCCGGGATCTAAACCCTAAAGTAGCAATGCATACGATGATAATGGCTCTCAAGCCGGGACTGTTTGCTGACCACCTATGTCGAAAACCACCTTCCGACATGGATGAGCTTAGAAATCGTGCGGCCGGATATATACAAATGGAGGAGGTCTCAAAGTTTAGAAATAAGGTCAAGACTGATCTGGATAGGCGAACGGACTCAAGCAGTCGTGAAAGTCTGAGGCCGACATTAGAAAAGGGGAAGTTTAAAAGAGAGGGTGTTAGTCGGGGACCGAAGTATGATTTCTACACCCCACTAAACACCAGCCGTGCTCGAATTTTGGATGAAGCTTGTAATACCGAATTGATACGGCTCCCAGCTCCAGGACACACCCCGGAGACCGCAGATCAGTCAAAACATTGCAGGTACCATCGCAATTATGGTCATACCACGGAAGAGTGTTAGACATTACGGAACAAGATTGAGGAGCTGATCCAGGCCGGGCATCTCGGCAACTTCGTACAAAGGGGTAACGGAAGTCGACCCTCCTATGGGCGAGGCCGAGGGGGAGGTCAAGTTCGGGCTCAAGTGGAACCTCGGCAATCGAACAAAGAAGGAGTGCAGCCAGCCGATACTCGAAACAGGGAAGGAGACAGAATAAGAGGGGTTATCAACACGATAGCAGGAGGGTTTGCCGGAGGAGGAGCAACCAGCTCGGCCAGGAGAAGACACTTGAGGGCCATTCGGGCAGTAAATGCGACGATGCACCGAGCGCCCTGGAATTCTCGTCCCATCACCTTTTCGGATGAGGATTTTGAGGGAGTCGATCCTAATCAAGATGACCTCATGGTGATTTCGGTGGAGGTGGCCAATTACGTCATTAGAAAGACACTGATAGACCAAGGGAGCTCGGCGGATATCTTGTATTATTCCACCTTCCAGAAACTCGGGATACCTGAGGAAACAATCAAGCCTTATCGTGATCCGTTGGTCGGCTTTGCAGGAGAACAGGTGCATGCCCGAGGTTATGTGGAGTTGTTGACCACCTTCCGTGGAGATCTCGGATCAAAAACCATTATGGTCAGGTACCTTATAATTGATGCAGTAACTTCTTACAATATCTTGATAGGTAGACCTGCGTTAAACGAGCTCGGCGCCGTGGTTTCCACTCTGCATCTCACAATGAAGTTTCCCTCGGCGACCGAAAACATAATTGCAATAAAAGCTGACCAAAAGGTGGCAAGACAATGTTATTTGGATAGCTTAAAAGTTACCAGAGGAAGGGTGGTTGGCAGCAGTGGACATACGAAAAAGGATACAACATCAGTGGGCTTGGTGGAGCTTGATCCTCGACTTGATGTACAGGACCAAAGGTCGAAGCCTATTGAAGAATTACAGAAATTTCAGCTCGCCGGTGAAGACCGGTGCACTAGCCTTGGAAGTAAACTTGGAGGTGAGGTCAAGGAGCAGATAACAAAGATGCTGAAGGATAATGCTGATTTGTTCGCATGGACTTCTTCAGACATGCCGGGAATTGATCCCAATTTTCTATGCCACAAACTGGCGGTGTACCCTGAAGCTAGGCCGATAGCGCAAAGGAAAAGGCGGGTAGGCGAGGAAAGGCGGAGGGCAATGGAGGAAGAAACTGCAAAGTTGATTGATGCTGGGTTCATCCGAGAAATTGAATATACAACATGGTTGGCCAATGTAGTGCTCGTTAAGAAGGCTAATGGAAGGTGGAGAATGTGCACGGATTATACCGACCTAAACAAGTCATGCCCGAAAGATACATACCCCCTCCCGAGCATAGATCGGCTTGTAGATGGAGCATCAGGATGTGGCCTACTCAGTTTTTTGGATGCCTACTCCGGGTACAATCAGATAAGGATGTACCCCCCTGACGAGGAGAAAACCGCGTTCATGACTGAGGACGCTAATTATTGTTATCAGGTGATGCCGTTTGGACTGAAGAATGCTGGGGCTACGTACCAACGGTTGATGGATAAAATATTTCAGGAACAGATTGGAAGAAACCTGGAAGTATATGTTGACGACATGGTAGTGAAGTCCGAAGATCCCTCCAAGCATGCTGCCAACCTTGGAGAGGTGTTCGGAAGAATACGGAAGTACAACATGAGGTTAAATCCTGAGAAATGCGTATTCAGAGTTAACGGGGGGAAATTCTTAGGATTCATGTTAACACATCGGGGTATTGAAGCCAATCCCGACAAATGCCGAGCTATTATTGACATGAGAAGCCCCCAAAACATAAAAGAAGTACAGAAACTGACGGGGCGACTAGCATCACTATCACGCTTTATACCGAGGCTAGCGGAGAAAGCTAGGCCGTTCTTCAAGTTGCTTAAAAAGGCCGCGCGGTACGAGTGGAATGAGGAATGCGAGCAGGCGTTTCAGAATTTCAAAGGCTTCTTCTCGGTATCTCCGATACTTAATCGGCCGACTCCCAACAAAGAATTACTATTGTATATGTCGGTGAACGAACATGCAATTAGCTCGGTGATGGTACAAGAAATGGGCAGGCAGCAGATACCGGTATACTTCATCAGCCGAATACTGCACGACGCTGAAACGAGGTATCAGACTATTGAAAAGCTAGCCCTGACTCTGGTCACATCGGCGAGAAGGTTACGACCTTATTTTCAAAGTCATGAGGTTATTGTGAAAACCGACCACCCTGTAAAGCAAGTCTTGAGGAAACCCGAATTAGCCGGACGAATGATCTCGTGGTCAGTCGAGTTGTCAGAGTTCGGTATAAGATACGAGCCTAGAGGGCCAATTAAGGCGCAATGTTTGTCTGATTTTGTCGCCGAACTTACTCCATCCGTCGATTCCAAAGACGGGGTCCGATGGACACTTTATGTAGATGGCTCCTCTAACACTAAAGGGAGCGGTGCGGGAATCATTCTGGAAGGTCCTGGTGGACTAATTTTGGAACAGTCTCTTAAAATCGACTTCTCAGTCACCAACAACCAGGCCGAATACGAAGCTCTTATTGCCGGGTTAAAACTAGCTAAAGAAGTGGGAGCGAGGCAAGTTAGGTGTCGGAGTGACTCACAGTTGGTTTCTGAACAAGTCTCGGGGACTTATCAGGCTAAAGATCCACAGCTGGCAAAGTACTTGGACAAGGTAAAACGATTGGAAGAATGCTTTGAAGAATTTGCGATTGAGCACATTCCAAGAGAGGAGAACTCTCGAGCTGACCTGCTGTCCAGATTGGCTAATGTCAAAAAGCTTGGACAACATGAGACGATCATCAGGGAAACAATACATCAGCCCAGTATCGATCTTGATGAAGTTATGATCGGAGACAACGTGGATCGGGACTGGATGACCCCTATTTGGAACTATCTAGCGGAAGGGACCTTACCCAGCAACCAGAATGAAGCAAGGAGGTTGAAGATGAAATCTTCCCATTACATAATAATGGGAGGAGACTTATACAGGCGAGGATTCTCAACTCCCCTCTTAAAATGCCTCTCTCCTGAACAGGCTAACTATGTTATGAGTGAAATCCATGAAGGAGTGTGTGGGATGCATACTGGTGGAAGATCTATGGCAGCAAGAGTAATCCGGGCCGGTTATTATTGGCCCACTATGCGAGCTGATTGTACCGAGTATAGTAAGAAGTGTAATGAGTGCCAAAGGTTTGGTAGTCTGCGCCATGCACCGCCGGAAGAATTGCACACAATGATGTCTCCGTGGCCATTCATGGTCTGGGGAATGGATATTCTTGGACCTTTCCCGATAGGTAAAGGGCAGGTCAAGTTCTTACTAGTGGGCATAGACTACTTCACTAAATGGATTGAGGCGGAATCGTTGGCTAAGATCACGGCACAGCAAGTACAGAAATTTGTATGGCGGAATATTATCTGTCGGTATGGGATTCCTCACTCGGTGGTTACGGATAATGGAAGGCAGTTTGTTGATAGAAACCTGAAGCAATTCTATGAACAGCTCGGTATTAAGCATCGAGTGTCTTCAGTCGAGCATCCCCAAACCAACGGGCAGGCAGAAGCGGCAAACAAGGTTATCCTCGGAGAACTCAAGAAGAGATTGGGAAGAGCGAAGGGGGCCTGGGCCGAGGAATTGCCGAGTATCCTTTGGGCCTATCGTTGCACGCCTCAGTCAAGCACCAAAGAAACCCCTTTTAGGTTGACTTTTGGAGCAGACGCAATGATACCTGTGGAAGTGGGAGAGCCGTCCTTTAGACGAATACTCTCCGATCAACGTATGAACCAGGAAAACATGGAAGTTGAACTTGATCTATCCGAGGAGGTCAGGGAAAACGCACGTATACAGGAAGAAGCTTGTAAGCAAAGAGCAGCTCGGCGTTATAATTCTAGGCTTAAACCAAGGAGTTTTGTTAGTGGAGATCTCGTTTGGAGAAAGCAGAGTGAAGCAAGGAAGAACATCGGCGAGGGAAAGCTAGCTGCAAATTGGGAAGGACCTTACCGGGTTACTGAAGCGTTGGGCAATGGATCATATAGACTAGAAAAGCTGTCAGGAGAAGCAATCCCTAGGACATGGAATGCTTCTCACCTCAAAAATTATTTCAGTTAGTTGATGTATACAAGGGGGGCGAGGTACTCTTTTTCCTAACTCGGTCTTTTGTCCCAAAAGATTTATTAAAAAGGGTTTTGGCCGAGAAGGTTTTGACGAGGCCTGTCTACCTACTTCAATAAAGGAAATTCTTTGTCATGATAATATTCATCTATCTCGGTCAAGTATGAACCGAGCATTCGAATTAAATTTGATCAAGTCTGAACCAAAAATTTGTTCAAAATTCGGTCAAATATGAACCGAGCATTCGAATTAAATTTGGTCAAGTCTGAACCAAAAATTTGTTAAAAATTCGGTCAAGTATGAACCGAGCATTCTAATAAAATTTGGTCAAGTTTGAACCAAATTTTTGTTAAAGACTCGGTCAAGTGTGAACCGGCGAATTGAAACTTGGTCAAGTATGAACCAAGGTTTCTATCGTAAACTCGGCCGAAAATGAACTGAGGATAAATTAAATCTTAGTCGAGAACAAACTGCGGGATTATATTAAACTTTTTTTAAAGCGGTCAGGTCGTCAGGAACCAGCAAAAGATTGTTATCATTGCTTAGAAATAAGTCTGAACAATACATCAAAGTAAAGAAAAGAAATAGACAGTCAAGGAGATGGGCAGTCCGAAGCTGTAGGAATATCCTACAATTCTTCCTCGTCCACAAGCATACCATCTTTGACGTCTTTATTTACATCAAATGCCGAGAGCTCAATTTTCGGCAGGAAAAGATGCACCTGACGAAGTGCTTTATGGAAGCCCTCTACGTGCTCCTTCATTATTTGTTGCACGGCTTCCTGAACGTCAGCCTCAAGCTCGGCCTGTTTTTTCTTAGCTTGTTCCAAATCCTTCTGCAAATTAGCAGCAAGGGCCGAGGATTCGGCTTCAACGCTCTTTGCCCAAGCAACCTCAGTCGTCAGGGCATCCCGCTCTTTTTCGACCACTTGTATTTTCATCTCGGCATCAGCAAGGGATTTTTTCAGCTCCTCCACTTGCAGAAGGAGAGCTGCTTGAGACTTTGCAGCCTCGGCGAGTTCTGAAGAAGCCTTGTCTTTTGCATTGGTTGTTTCCAGAAGCTCGGCTTTAGCAGCTTTCAGGCGACGGTCACTCTCCTCAAACTCCTCCCCACAGAGTGAGGCCATAGTCGCAGCACGCAGGCACATAGCTGACACAGAATCCAAAACAGCCTTGGGACCCAATCGTTGCAAAGCTTCTTTGTCCTCAACTTCCTGGATGCCGCTCCCAAAAAACCTGGCAATGTTCGGATCAATGCTCGAAGGTGAGCGTCTAATGGGAGACGGAAAGAGAGGTGAGCGAATTGAAGAAACAGGCTCCTCGTCGGTGGTCGGAAGCCGAGCGCGTTTGCTTGGGGGGCTGTGTGGAGAGGAGGTGATTTCCACAACTTCCGGTGTTGTCATTATCTCGGCATGCCCTCTCTTCTCTTTATCAGGGCGAGTCTGTAAGTTCTCGGTAGAAGGTCCTGCTGATGGGGCCATGTTCTTTATTGATCGCCAGTTGAACTTCCCCATCACCACTGCAGAGTAGAAAGTATGTATTAAAAACTCAGACAAGTATGGCAGCATAAGAAAAAAGAAACTTAGCACTCACGTGAAAGATCTTTATTAGGAGTTGAAGAATAAGGGAGCCTAAGTAAGATTTTACAGTTCAAGGGCCGAGGTAATTTATTTAACTTGTCGACATCCGCTTTTTCGGATGCCGACATATCCTCATAGCACCAAGACTGGAATTTGATCGGAGTCCGAGTCCAGTATAGAGGAAACCTGGGTCGTCCCTCCTCATTGAAAAACATCTCCGAGTAACCCTCGGCCGGGCGCACCTTAAAGAAACTTCCTTTGAAGTCTTTGTAGGATGAGGTATATGGACCGATTATTCCCTTTTTATTCATACCACTGAGAGAAATCCAGCCGATCTTATTTCCAAATCGGATCTGGTAGAAGTAGAGAAATTTTGGAGCGGTCGGTGTCATGTTCAGTTTTCTGCACAGGACTTCGAAAGCCTTTAAAAACGCCCAGCTGTTGGGATGAAGCTGAGTCGGAGCGACATTCAACGCCCTTAAAACAACGCACTCAAACTCCGAGAAAGGAAGGCCAACTCCCAGTGACTCAAATAATGTTTTATACATATAAGTAAAATGTGTTTGCCCTCGTTGTGCCGACATAAAAACGTGTTCATCTTCTGTACACGGCTCGGCAACCACGGCCTCCTCAGTTTGTCTGCTAGACAGAGAGATGGATTTCCTCATTTCCATGATCGATTCAGCAGTCCGAAATTTAGAGTGATAAGATCCAACTTCTCCCTTAACCCAATAATATCCCGGAAGTTGAATGTCGGGAACTGGATCTTTTCGCACCCTTGAAGTGATTTTTCGCGCGTTTGGTACGGTTACTTGCGCAGCAGTAGCCGAAGATGAAGCTTCCCTTTCAGTCGGGAGGTCGGCCAGACGAAAATTCAGCTCCCCGCTTGGAAAGGAGGAGTTTGATGGTGAAGGATCCTCTCCGATGCCTATAACTTCCCTCTCAACCAAGATTCGATGAAGGGACGACCCAGCTGATGTCTCAGATCCTCGGATTGAACTCATAATGATTGAGAAAAATATGGAATAGAGCGTAGTAACTGAGAAAAAGGGGAAGTATAGAAGAGGGCGTACCTGGAAAAATGACAAAAAAGGCGAAAAAAAAAAAGGGAGGTTAGAGACGACGGAAAGATTCAGAAAGGGATGAAAAGCAAATGAAGTTTAAAGTGAAAGGATGAACATTCGAGTCCTACACGTATATAGTGAAAACCCCTTCTCAAAAACAAGCAGATTAATCATGACTTTGGGGAGCCAATCGTCACCATTGGGGAACGTGCTTCGACTGACAAAAAGACGCAGAATTAAATAACGCTGCACGTAGCCGTACGTGTAAGCACGTTACCGTTTTAGAAACCGAAACGACAAAGAGCCTCTGGAAAGGTTTTGGAAGCCCTAGGGGATTGGAACGATTCAAATTCCAAAAAATTAGTCTTTAGTCAGTCACGTGATTCGGAGCCCTCTTGTCCAAATTGAACTCGAGGCTCGGGGGGCTAGTGTGCGGGCCTAAATGAGCATGCCGAGATTACAAGTTCGAGATGGATGGATGCTCCTTTGTCTCACTTTCCGGGCTCATATACACCGAGCTATAATTCGGAGGCCGAGCTTAAGCGCGACGAGCCGAGTAATACATCGGTTATTCGATGATAGGGTCGAATAATCAAAGGGTCAAATGATCGTCCGACTGAACAACATCTCGGACATATAGCCGACTACGGGTTTTTCCACGGAAACTGTATTGCCCCAAAAACACCAGATTAGGAGTAACAGTTATGGGATCATAGCTGTTACGGAATCATAACCGCAGGACGAAAAATCGGGGATCATGCGAAAAGAGCGTGATACTCCATAATGATCATTTATGAAATATCCCAATAAATTAGGGATTATAGGGATAAGGTAAAAAAAAAACCTTAACGGTCAGAGAAGGTCAATAAAAAAGGAAAGAGGATAAGCAGAAAGAGAGATTGCACTACACAAAGGCCAGGTGGAATAGTCTCTCGGTTTTTTTGACGGAACACAAATCAAATACATATATGAGATCAAAACTGAATTTGAAGAAGAAATGTGAAAGAAAGACTAAATTTTCAAAAGATTAAAATCAAAACTCAACTATAGCACACAAGTACAAGGAGGGTTTCTCCAATCAATGGTAGAGTATTTCTCTAGTGGCATCTTGTCCATTCTTCCTCTTGGTGGAGGAAGGATACTGTTCATGTTTGCCAAGGGAATGGCGAAGTGCATGGGGAACGGTGGAGGAGGGACAACATTTAAGCTCACAGGGTAATGTGAAGCGTAAGGAGGACTGCGGAGGAGCGACGATGTTCAAGCTCGCAGGGCAAATAGTTAAACACGAAGAAAAGACAATTTCAGAATGAAGAAAGTCGGGAGAGAAATTATCATTGAATGAACGGACATGATTTGTTGAAATGGACACCTTGGATTTAATTGAGATTTTAATGACATGGTGCAACTTAGGGCGATAAATGTATCTAATGGCTGTGATATAATTCATAGATGAACAGGAAATCCAAACCCTAATTGTCACGAGGTGAGCGGTGCAATGATTGGGTGACACCATGATCCTAAGTGGATCTGACTTATCTAATTTATAGGCTCAAGTGATTATAACCGAACTGCGCCCTTTGCTAAATTAACCTATTACCCAAACATTACCGTAGGTTTTAGCCACTAAACAACATCTAATTTTAAAATCAATCCCAGAGCGTGAACCATTAATCTCAATAGAAATAACCAAAGCGGAATACCGGAATTCATCACCCGATTCACTTACTATGTATGGCAAATACACCAAACAAAACCCAAACTATTATTTATTTATTTATTCTATTAATATCAACCAGACTCTTTGTTTGTTTGTTTTTTACCTTTCTGGTTCACCTTTCTTTTTGATGTACAAGCTTGACCCTCTTTGTACATTGCTCTGATTTAATGAATCCCCTTTCTCATGAAAAAATGAAAATAAAAATAAAAATATCCACAAGTGCAATAAAAGGGTATAATCTTGGGCCTGAACCTGACGATAACCCAATGACCACCTGCCCCACTATAGAAAAAAATGATTGTTCAAAAGCTGCCATCCAAATTTTTAATTAAAACAAAAGCCACCAAAATGATCGCTTTTTTATTTTAGAACATACGCCTAGTCTTATTTATCACACCCTCTCTATTTATGACCCCTTTTGAAAAAAAGCATATAAATTAATGAATATGATTAAAGTGAGTTGAAAATCTTAATTTTATAAAAAAACATTTATTATCATTCCAACAATATCCTTCTAAATTACTATTATTCTAAAAATGCCCTCAATTCATTTCATTAATTTTTCATTTAGAGAGGGGTTAGTTGTAAAATAAACTTATAAAAAATATTTTTAAGAAAATTATAAATATTTTTATTATATTTTATAAAAAATCTTATATTTAGAAGTAGAAAAAAACTATTTAAAAATATATTGTAAAAGGTCACAGAATTTAACCCATCCCCTTTAGGATGCTCCTCCCCCACCCGTCCCCCTTCTCTTCTTTTAGGATTTGGCTAATTGCTTGGAGCTGGAGGTACAGGGGTAAGTCACATGGCCAGAGAAGAACTAGAGGAAAAGCAAAATGAAATTGAGATGCGGACGTAGATTATAACGGTGAATGTGATCTCTTTGGATCTAGTTTCTGTTGCTGAAAAATAACAGCACATTATTTTTTTTTGGTGTATAATAACAGCACATTATACTGCTGATTCTAACAATATATCTAAATTGTTAATATTAAATATGGACGGTCCGGATTTTATATTATATTTTTATTGTTAAACATTATTTTTAAAAAATATTCTTACCGTTTAGAGATCATTTTTATTTTGTGTTTTACTTTTTTAAAAATTAAAATAAGATTGAAATCTTCAAAAAATTTACATAATAAGTATTGATCATTCAAAATTAAATCAAAATGGTCCATGCTGGTTGCTTATTTTTTTTATTTTTTCTCATTTTTATTAGTCTATTTTTATTTGAATTTAAAATAAATACCAGTAAAAATGAAGAAGTAAACGGAAAAATAACAATTAAACCGTTTCTTCCCAAAATCCGTTTTGTGCGTAAAATTAGTTTCAAATGAAAAAGTAAAAATCAAATAAATATACCTAAAACTCTATCAAACTCATTTTTACTGTCAAATCACTTTTCCAACTGAATACCAAACAGAGCCTTAAACAGCAGCACCAACGCTGGGAACCTATTTCCGATCTGTTCTTTACTGAAAAGTTATTTATACTCCGATTATATTCTCTCTCCATATTCAGATTGCTTTTATTAGAGTTTGCAATAGTCTCTCCATTTTGTTAGGTGATTGAAGGATGCTGCTATTTCGTGTGGCTGCCACCTGTGCAGATTCCATTTAATTTATTCTACGGATGGAGTTTGCAATAGGGAAAGAATAAAATAAAACTTTTAATGGTTTAGATTTAGTGCATGTTTGATTTTCATTTTCCCAAACTAAATTATACTTTTTAACCATTATTTTTTCATTTTTCATCCAAACAGCTTTTCAGCAAACTTCTCTACTTTTATCCAAACTTTATTTTTATAAACTGTGGTTATTCTAAAAGTATTTTTATAAAAAAGCAAACCAAACGGGCAGTTAGAGGATATGAATATTGTGCCTTATCTCAAGCTCTATGCCCATCCTAATTTAAGTTAATATAATTATATGTAAAAATTGTTATGCATACTCCCTTCAATTTTAAATATATGATGCTTTTGAAGAGTTTTTGTTGGTCTATAATACTCTATAAGATATTATATAATATTATGAGATAATTTTTCTTTTTTATCTCTTATATATAATAATGACCAGCCTAATAAATTGTTTCATGAAATTTCATCCATTATTTTAATTGATTAGGCCCTTTTTTTCACTTTTCCTATATGGTATTTCTTCCATCCCAGATTACTCTATCCAGTCCACATTATAAGGCATTTTATATTAATTACACGTATATTAAGAAAATTACTTTTTCAATTCAAATCAATGAAAAAAATACCCATATTTCCTATTTTACCCTTATTAAATACGCTATTCTATTGTTATTGGAGAGTTATAAATAAAGAAAAATAAAACATTAAAGACATGGGTAAAATGGGGAAAAAAATATCTAATGCCCTATATTTTAGACCAAAAACTTATCATACAATATGCTTTATAATATGGACTGGAGGGAGTATATTATAAAGCAATACAAGCAAGGGAAGAAGCGGCCAAGAAGGTTGGGGGGCCTTTTTCTTTTTAAATTGATTTAATATAATTTTTAATTTTAATTTTTATTAACAATCAAATTTTAAATGAACATATTCTGCACTATTATAATAATAAATATTACAAAAATTTTTGCCATACGGGTGACAACATTTTTCATAATAAATATTATCAAAATTTTCATTATAAAAATGATAAAACATTCCAAATACTCATAAGGTTTTGACATTTTACATTGGATGTTGGCAAGTTATTTCGCAAAGCAATATCATTTATGTTAATCTTGTCAACTAGCATTAGGCCAAATTAGTTAGTAAAACCAAATTAGATAAATTTATTTTGAAAACTTTTCAATAAAAAGTAAGATGGAATAGAGTGAGTCAGCAGTGAAAAAGGATAAGCAAAAAGCAAAAAGGAAAAAGCAAAATTTAAAATAAAAACAAACAACACTAAAGAATTCGAAAAGAAAATGTGAATCCATGACTCTGGAAGGGAGAAATATTGAGGGGGCCAAGTAGATAGATTTGCTTTTAGTAAGGATTGATAATAATGAAAAGTTTAAAAAATAAAAAAAAAATTGAGGGGGGGTTGGTTAGGGTCCCTCCCATGTGTATATATATATATATATATATAAAAGCTTGGACCCATCATAAAAGATTTTTTTTATCTTATAATATAAAATAATATATAGTGATTTATCATTTTTATTTCTATTTTTTGTATTAATAGTATTGTAACTTATTTTATATTTAATGAAAGAAATAGAATTAATAGAGGTAAAATTAAAATTTTTTATTATTTTAGAAATTTAAAAATGTAATAAATGTTTCTTAATATATATAAAACCTCATGATTGTATAATATGAGATGAAGGGAGTAAATCATAATAATGATTACTAATTGAATGGATTTTGCATTATTTTAAATAATAAAGATAAAAATATAATTTTTATCCTTTTTAAAAAAAATTAAAAATGTAACAATAAATTTTTTTTGATACACATAAAGTATCTATAAATATTTTATATTTAGAACCAAAGTGAGTATGTAGTAGCATGTTACTGTTAGCATTAAAAAAAAAAATTTTGGGGTAGTTCCATTTCATTGCTGGTTTTACTGTTATCCGTTCAATTCTGAAATTTAAATTTAAGGCCCAAGTTATTAAGATAGCCTCTCCTTCCTGATTTTAGATGTGAGGAAGGTTGATTTGATTTCACTCAGCATTAATGGATTCTGATGAATAATTAAAAGCTCCCAAGCAGTGCAAGGATCCTTAACTCCTACCGACATTATTACCAAACTACCAACATTCCCTCACCCTCACCCTCACCCAAGGAACCAATGTCTTTATTGTACTTCTTCGTGCTCCCCTCTTATATTAAAATAAATAGAAATTTTATAAAAATTTTATAAAAAAATAGTGGAGCTCACTTATTCCTATCATAATATAAAGGGATTGCAGAGAGATATCAGACAAAAATGAGCAAAGGATCCGTACCCCTCACTCAATGGTACTCATTTAATTTATAAGAAAAAATATTTTGTTTTTGATAGTTTTAATATAAGAGAAAAAATAAGTTAATGGTGCATTAAGTTTTTTAATTTCAAAAGATACTCTTCATTAATTTTATGAGGGAAAAATTAAATACATTAACAATTTAAATTATTATTAAATTAAGTAGAGTTAATTTTTAAAAAAAACTTAAAATGTGAGATAAATTAATTAATTTTAACTAATTAAAACTATTTTTCTTAATACTATAATTTTTTTTATGAATGGGACCGAAGAAAATATTAAAAAGACAAAAAAAAAAAAAGCCAGTGTGGCTCGTTCGAAATTTTTTGCTTGACAGTAGACACATATTTTTCTTCTTCTTCTTCCTCTTTTTCTTCTTTTTTTATTTTGTCCGTTCTATAAGCTTTCTTGAACTTGAAATCCATTCACGGTCTGTTGCTGCAGAACTAAGTAGAGTATACTTCAAGTAAGTGATTTGTCTAATTTGAAACACAGGTCACCAAATCACACTCTGGGTGCTGAGAGGAGTTGAAAACATCTTTTTTCCTTAGTAAATAAAACAACCACAAAACACTCTTGAAGGGATCAACTATTAGTTTCATCTTTGAGGGAAAATTTTGAGAAGAGATAGCTTTATAAGGGATAAAAAATTCAAAAGATGAAAATAGAATCTCATTGAAAAAAAAAGACGAAAATGGAAGGGGCAAAAATAACGTGCCATTTTCAACATCGTCATTTCAGAATTAAATTAAAATTAAATTTTTGTTGAGACGTCGAGCGACTAGAGTTTAGAAGTGATTAATCTGATAGTAGTTTTATTTGGGAAGAATTTAATTAAGAAAAGAAATTATGGGGGGCCAAATTACAAAAGACTTTCATAAGCAAGAGATGAAAATTCAATTCTAGTATATATACTATAAAAAACCATACTTTATTTTTTCAATTTTTTTTTTTTGGTTTGGATGCTTTTTTTATGGGGGAAAAAATCTGATCTCCGTTGATGGGGTTGTTATGATCCAAAGAAATGTTGTCAAACGTAAACTTGCAATAAATAACCTTTATAACAAAAACCCACTGCCTTGAGTAGATACTCTCTCCATTTACAAGTTGATAAGAGATTTTTTTTTCTCATATTATAAGGTAATATGATTTTTTTTGTCAATTCTATCCTTCATTAATATAATATCTAATATTATAAATTGTCTTCATTAATTATGTTTAATGGAGTAAAATATGAATTTTCTTTTTAACAAAACTAAAATTCAACATAGTTTTTCTTAAATTAAAAAATAAATATGAATATATATATTTAACATATTTTTTTTAAATTAAATGAAAATATGTGGAGTAATGTCATATATCTAATATACTAATTTTAAGAAAAAACTATGAAGAATATATGAAAATTCTATATTTTCATATGTTAATATATGTTATTGTGTAAAAATAATTTTAACAAACTTAGGATAGGATAGTGTTTCAAATTTTATAAAAAAAAATCAATATATATTCTTATAAGCTTTGAAAAATTATATGTTAACATACTTAAGCTAATATAAATTAATATTATATGCAAATTAAATAGCAAAAGATGAATCTATATTCATGCAATTCCTTAAATTTTGTAATGATTAATATGTTTTCTTCCAAGTTCCAAACGATTAGTAAAACAAGATGTACATGTATAATATAAATATATTAAGTATCATTCTCGTTTCTTAATGAATAGTTATTATTAATTAATAATAATATTTTAATAAACTAATAACTTATTTTATTTTGAATATTATATATATATATATTGTGTGGTAGAGGATTTGGCGGTTTGAAATCTGGGGGGAGGAGGGGGGCCATTTTAGGTGTCCGGGTACATAGGGATGTGCAGAGAAACGCGTGGCCCGATCTAACCCGATCCTATTGGGCCAACCGGGTCAGGCCAGACTTTGGATACACTCTGTTTTGTTCGGTCTGGCCCGTACTATATATATATATTTTTTTTTAATAAAAAAATCTATTATTTTATATATATTAATTGATTTTATAAGATTTTTTTCTATATATCTTATATAATACACTTATTATTTGATTACTATGAAAACATTTTTAAAATTTTGATATTTTAATTTTATTTAAAATTTAAAATTTATTATTTAATTTAATATTATATGAAAATAATGTATAATTGTAAATATTTATAACTTTTAAGAAAATTAATTTCTATCCTAACATTATTTTTTTAAAGAAATATACTTTTACATTAATAATTAAATTTTTTTGTTAATGCATGAAGTTAGTAAAAATAAATTAAAAAACTATTTGGTATCGGGTCTGCCCGACCTCGACCCAACACCAAACCCGAGTATGCACAGGCCGAACATCGGGCGGGGGTGAGGCCCGGTCTAACCCGACCCATGCACACCCCTACGAGTACGTACATCCCTCCATCACCTGGTCGCCCCTGTGCATGAAACCGTTTCAACTGCCCACCTTATATTGGGTTTCAATTCAATTGCAGACCTAATAATCAGAATTCATCAGAAGATCTATGTTGTGTTGTGGCTGGCTAACAACCCCTAACCAATAGTAGGTAAACCTGTTGTTTAGTGTTAATCTTACACAGTCCATTTTATGTCATACTATATACGACCTTTTATTTCGGTTTTTGAGCAATATATAACAAATAAATAAATAAATTACCAAAACATAACATATCAAAAAGTATTTACCATAATATAATAGTCAAAGTCAAATAACTACAATTCTCTTTACATGATTACACTGAAATTGAATAAGAACTAATCGTCTTCTGTGTTATTATATGTATTTTTTTAAATTTTTTATTGACATAGATGGCATGCGTAACCTACCAACTAAATCCCCTCACCCCTGAACCTGTCCCCCCACCCCTCCCCCCTTCTGAACACGTCACCCCCCTCCCCCATCTTATTTATATTAATAAATATATATACTTATACTATATTATAAATATATATCATAATTATATTTTTATACAAAATAATATAATATATATTTTAATTAAAATATATCTCATTCATATAAAAAATATATTTTTATACATTCATTAAAATAAATAGTTTTTTGAGTATAAAATAACAACAATAAAAAGATTACCGAAACATGACATGTCAGATGATATTTACTAAAATATAACACACAAAGTCAACAAGTGGTAACGCGACTTGAGTTCGTACAAAGAAGTTGAACAGCTAGTTATGCGATTTCATGTCTAACAATTTTTTTTTAAAAAAAAAGGTAAGTTGCACGGTCATCCATGGATTTACTCACATTGCATGGCCTTTATTTTTTTAAATAATTAATTTTTTAGTTGTTGGATTATTTAAATGGATTCTCTGATCCTATTTAAATGACTAATATTTCTTATTATACTTAGATCAACTTCCTCCCCTGTCCAAGTGCGCTTCGACCATTCCCAAATATAATTCTTTGTAGAAAATATTTTGTATAGGGATCTGAAATTATCTTTTTTATATTAAATAATTATTAAGAAGATATAAATTTAATTAAAAGTGCAACACATATTAATTAATAATTAACTATATTTATATAAATGTTGTTCCAAATTTTCTCATCCCTAAACTCATATTAAATATATACATGTTTTGTTTTTTAAATATTCAAATATCATATTATAATTGCATAAAGAGTGCAAAAATTCATGTATAGTACGTTAATTTTTATGATTAAAATTTAAAAAAAAAAAGAAATATGACATGTTAGACAATAGGTATTTTTTAACTTAATATAATAAAAAATAAAAAAATACCGAAATATGACATATTAAACAATATTTATTAAAATATAATAAATAAAGTCGATTAGTGATAGTGTATTTTGACTCCATGCACACATATACACAAAAAAAAACATGTATTAAAAATTAAATAAATTTTTTCTAAATCTAAAACTTTAATTATGCCTAAAAAATTATGTCTTAAATTTTTTTTTTACTTTTTATTAATTTTATTTACAAAAAACCTGGGCAGGAATAATTCCTAACCAGATTGGATTGATGCAGCATGCCTATGACACAGGCACGCTGCATCCCAAAAAAGTGACTCCATTAATGTGGAGTTACTTTTGAAAGAGTGAAAAAGTCGCATGGCTCATCATGCCACTTCTTCACTCTTTTTTTTTTCAACTTTAAAAATATAAATTGAATGATAAGAAGAAGTTTTACAATTATAAATTATGATTAATTAAATTATATTAAACAAAGTATATTATATTAACAAAAAAATTATTACTAAATAGGAAAAATCATATCACAATTTGCATTAATAAAGAAATAAATATACTTACTAAAATTAATATTTCACCTCTTGTGGAAACTAAATGAAACTAGAGGACTCATGTGGAAGAAAAATAGAATAATGCAGCACAAATTAAGTAATATAATTATTCAAGTGTATAATTCAATTAAATATATTAGTATAAAACTTGATAATTAAGAGGAGAATAAGTACTAAGATGAATAATGTAAAATGAAACCATTGCAATAAAACACAAAATATATATGAAGTTAACAAAGATTGCTGAATGAAGATGGAAGCATGGATGGACCCTCGTGTAGAAATGAGGAGTTGCAACGAAGAAGAGTAACAAAAAATGAAGCAGACAACCCTTTAAATAAAAGAATGATGGAATGAGGAACTACTGTAGTGTCACGCCTGCACTGTTGTAATATCACGCCGGCACTATTGAAACTCTGCCATACACAATGTGTTTTTCTTTTCCAATTTATTTTGAAGAAAATTAGGGCAATAATTTTTTTTGAAAAACCAAAGAAGTCAAATAGGCAAAGTCAAATGGTTGCATATTCGACTTCTTTAGTTTAGTTTAAAAAAAAAGTTAACATGTACAATATGTAATTATTTAACTTTTTCACTTTTTGTTAATTTTAATTATAAAAATTAACGTATGAACAAGGATTTTTTTTTACCTCTTCATGCAATTTTAATATGATATTTAAAAGTTTAATAAATAAAGCATATATATATATATAATATGAGTTTACAGATCAGAAAATTTGGGATAACACTTATACAAATATAGTTAATTATTAATTAATATTTTTTGCACTTTTAATTAAATTTATATCTTATTAATAATTATTTAATGTAAAAAAGATAATTTCGTATCCCTATACAAAATATTTCCAACAAAGAACCATATTTGGAAATGGTTGAAGCTCACTTAGAATAGGTAAGAAGTTAATCTGAGTATAGTAGAAAATATTGATTATTTAAATATGATCAGAGAACCCATTTAAATAATTCAACAACTAAAAAATGAATTATTTAAAAAAATAAAGGCAAAGTTGCATAGATGACCATGCGACTTTGCCTTCTTGGACATTGTGAAGGGGTAAGTCACATGGATGGCCACGCGACTTCCCTTTTTGTTAAAAAAAAAATTGTCAGATCTAAAATTACATAACTAGCTGTTTAACTTCTTCGTACAGACTCAAGTCGTGGTACCACTTGTCGACTTTGTATGTTATATTTTGATAAATATTATCTGACATGTTATATTTCGATAATCTTTTTATTTTTTGTTATTTTATGCTCAAAAAATTATTTATTTTAATAAATGTATAAAATATATTTTTTATGTGAATGAGATATATTTTAATTAAAATATATATTATATTATTTTATATAAAAATATAATTATGATATATATTTATAATATAGTATAAGTATATATATTTATTAATATAAATAAGATGGGGGGAAGGGGTGACGTATTCAGAGGGGGGGGGGGGGAGGGGTGGGGGGAAGGGGTGACGTATTCAGAGGGGGGGAGGGGTGGGGGGACAGGTTCAGGGGTGAGGGGATTTAGGTGGCAGGCATATGTGAATAAAAAATTTAAAAAAATATATATAATAACACAGAAAATGACTAACTCTTATTCGATTTCAATGTAATAGTGTAAAATACACTGTGATTATTTGATTTTGACTATTACTCCCTTCTTTTCTTAATATAAAGGATAATTGGAGGAGTTTTCGTATTTCAAAATATAAGAGACACATGGGGTTTGTCTTGTATATTTAATGACTTTTTCCCAAAATAGCCTTAATTAAGATAGTGTGTTTTCAATATAATTCATTTGTATTAATTGCATGATGAAAGAGTTATTGACATTAAATGAGGGTATTTTTGGAAACTACTTTATATTTCTGACAAATTTATTATTATTTTTTGTCTGTGTGATTTTATCTCTTATCCCTTATATTAAGAAATAGAGGAAATATATTGTAATAAATACTTTTTAAGGAATAGAGTATAATTTATTTATTTTTTTGTTATATATTGCTCAAAAAAACCTTTTATTTCCCTCCTTTTGATGGTTCTTGAAATTTTTATTCCACTTTAAATGTCCATTAAAAGGGGAAGGAGGGAGAACATATGGTCCACTTATGAGAAACCTAGCTTAGTAATTAATGCAAGAAAAAGTAGTTTCTCGCTGTGATAATTAACGTTTCACTTACTTTTATCAATTTCAAAGCATCGGTTTTGACCCACTGTTTCGTTTTAATTCAATTAATGCTCATATTTGTCTTCAGAGTAAACGAGATCGATCCTCCACTGATCCAATCCGTGATATCTTTGAATGTTGGGTGGAGGAGTCTCGCACATGTATCTGATGACTTTGATCGTTAAGTGGAATATTATACAGGGTGGCTTGACAATCCATAAACACAGTGGCTTGATCAGTAGGTCTCATTCTGATCTATCAATGTATATATATTCCCTTCCTAAGCTTTGACTTGACAATCCATACACAGATGGAGGTTGAAAGAGTGCAATGCTTGTCTTCTGGGTTGCTGAAGGAGCTTCCTCCTCAGTTCATCCGCGCAGCCACTGAACGGCCCGAGAATACCAAAGCCTTGGAGGGTGTCACGGTGCCTGTCATCTCTCTGTCTCTCCCTCACGACCCTTTGGTCAGGCAAATCACCGATGCTGCCTCCGACTGGGGATTCTTCCTCCTCACCGATCACGGCATATCGCCCACTCTGATCGAACGGTTACAAGAGGTGGGTCAGCAGTTCTTCGCTCTCCCTCAGAAGGAGAAAGAGGCCTACGCAAATGACCCCTCCACTGGGAGCTTTGAAGGCTACGGCACCAAGATGACCAAGAATCTTGAACAGAAGGTGGAGTGGATTGACTACTACTTTCATATGATGGCTCCTCCTTCCAAGGTCAACTTTGATATGTGGCCCAAAAACCCTCCTTCCTACAGGTTCGTAAAATAATGTCATATGTGGAGATTGAATCATCAGATTAATTAACTTTAATTTTTTCTGACTGGGGGATGTTAGGGAAGTAACAGAAGAATACAACAAAGAACTGTTGAGCTTGACGGACAAGGTGCTGGAGCTTCTGTCAGAAGGGCTAGGATTGGAAGGGAAGGCATTGAAAAGCAGCTTGGACGATGAAAGGATAGAAATGGAAATGAAAATAAACATGTATCCACCATGCCCACAACCAGAACTAGCATTAGGAGTTGAGCCTCACACTGATATGTCAGCCCTCACCCTGCTTGTCCCAAACGAAGTTCCGGGACTTCAAGTTTGGAAACACGATAACTGGGTCGCCGTCGATTACTTGAAAGATGCCATGTTCGTGCATATCGGCGATCAACTTGAGGTAATTTATATAAATATAGCTAGTCTTGTTCCTGAATACATATGCGACATTACTATTATACGAACATGTTTAATTTAATTATAATATATATATATATGGTGGTGGTTTTAGGTGCTGAGTAATGGGAAGTACAGGAGTGTTCTGCACAGAAGCTTGGTGAGCAAGGAACGAATGAGGATGTCGTGGGCAGTATTTGTGGTGCCACCGCATGAGGCGGTGATCGGGCCTCTTCCGCCACTGGTGAACCAAGAAAACCCTCCCAAATATTCAACAAAAACCTATGCGGAGTACCGATACCGCAAATTCAATAAGCTCCCTCAATAAGAATCCCAAATCTCACCACTGTATGTTTTTGTGTGTTCCTAGGGGTTAGGTTTCCAGTTTTCTATGAAATCCTGGAAATTTTCGACGTTTATACATGGCATAAAGTTGGTAAGTAGTCCTAAGAAATTCTCAAACCATACCGGATATTCATAGCGTCTACCAATAGTGTTGTTTGTTTTCCGTTTGTCGTTTTCCGTTCATGGAATAAGTGTTTACACCATGTGTGCCTTCTCACTGAACTCTATAACTTTGCGTTTCTTTCATATTAAAAACTCTCTCTCTACACACAAAATGGAAATAACAGATGTCTTTCATATTAATTGGTTGTAAAATGCAGGTAAATTACAACATATATGGAGAGTTTTACTATCCAGTAACGTTTATAACTGAAAAAAAAAATTTCTTCAGTTTGAAAAAGGAGGCTAGTGGCCACCCAAAAAAAAAAAATTACGCATGCAGCAGCTAATCTGGGAGTCGTTGAACTCCCCTTCATGTCTCGAAAGAGCAGGATGCTAATTAGCAATTAAGATCCTTCAGATGACTAGATAGAAATTTCATTCCATGCCACTTATCGATGCTCATATTAATTAGCTAACTAATTCCCAAATATACATGTTGCCCTCGCGATCTTCCTCAAGTATGGGCTTGTAGCTTCCTTAGGTCCGTAATATATAATAGCCACCGAATCACAATAATATATAATCCTAACCTCTTAGTACATCACATATTCTTAAGCAGTTGAATGGCAAATATAGTACATGTTCGAATATTACAAGTGATTATAACGAGAAATAATTAATCCTGGAAAAGGTTGTAAAACATATCCTACTTTTTAATAAATATTTATATTTTGAATAAGTGTGTGGAGAAAAAAATAATTTTATCTACTTATGATAATTATTTATTTTTTTATAATTATTTATTTTATTTTTTTCTTATTATTTACCCAATAATCACTTAAATTACCAAAATTTAAATATATTTCTTTTCTTAAAATTACTTATAGGATAAAAATATTCAAACACAAATCATTTTAAACATAACCACATTCTAATAATTTATTATGGATAAATATTTATCCTTTTAATCAGTATACATAAATCAATGTAATACAATTTTCATGTTGTCTCTTAGCAACCCCCACACACCCGGTAGTGGTACAACCTAGTTGTCCAGATTTGTATCATATATCTAAAAGGTTGGTGAATTTGAACACAAAGTATGAATACTGTGTTTGCATATAAAAAAATAAACGCAAAATTAATACTAATACTTGGCAACTTTTTCAGAGATTCTTAACTTTGTATCCGAAATCACTAGTTGCCCTTTTGAAGCGCCGTCGGTGTTTATTGTTTTCCTTGATACAACCAGGTGGGTGATATATCCAACTGATGTTGTGCCCATGTACTCTATCGTCATCCAACAAGTTCACAGATTAATTATGAGAGATAAGTCAATATTTGTTAACTAACAGGAAACTTTGGTATCACGTTGAACTGAATTTCAATTTTCTTAAACGTGAAGTAAATATTTTTTTTTATAAAAAATTTAAAACTTTGTAATAATAATGATAGAATTCTTTGGCAATTTTAAGTGCAGGGTATCTGTACTCTCTATCATCCAGTACTCTAGTCTCTATATGAGTGGTTGGTGCATTTTGTTTTTAATCCAAGAAACACCCCCTTTCATTCCTCTTTTCCGTCCACTCATTTATTACAAACGTACATGACTTTATAAGTCAATATTTTGTTTTCTTTTTTATTTTAATTAATTTTCTTAGCTGTCGTCCTTCCGTTAGGCATGTGGCTTTTTGGCAGTTCAGAGGATTACTGTATTTAAATTAAAATCTTTTTCTATCAAATCCTCTCCCGTTTGATTTTTGGGTTCTTGGAGAAGTGTAGATATAGTTGGAGAGCGGTAGGTGGAAGTTAAGTGCACAGTCTCTGTGTTACAGATTTTAATACTTTGGATTTCGCCGGGTCCTTATTTTTTTATCTTTTTGGGCTAAATTAGTCCCCGATGTTGAATTTCACTAATGTAACAATGGGGTTTGGCCCTCATTTACCGCCCAAAAAGAGAAAGAGGTGGAGGGTTTTGTTGTGAGCTGTGAATGTGTTTCAATGGATAGTAGGAAGTATGAACTAATATTCTTTAATCTTTAGGATATAAAGGATAAATGATGTAGTTTTTCTAACTAGATTTATTTCGTTTATAAATACTAAGAATATAAGTCCCCCCTAAGACACATCAGCAAATGACTAAAGCTGACTCAGCTAAGAAGATCAATTGACCGAGAAATTCTTACATACACTGGGAGTTCCACGTCATTTGTACTCTAACCACTTTAAAAATGACACATCATATCCAATGGGCCCCACAGATCCACTATTTTTGCAACTTTTCTCCCTCCGCGAATTAATTGCTCATTCTCTCATTCCAACCTCTCCGTAGTCCAGCTCTAGCATGTCTTCAAAAACGTCGACCCTGTGTTATCAATCCTCTCTTCCTTCTTCTTTTTTGTTATTCCTCCCTTCTTCATAATCTCTCCTCTAGGCAAGGCCATTGTCTCAGAATCTCCTGTTTCTATGATTTTTATTTCAGCTGAAACACCCAAAAAAAATGGAGAGGACAAGGAAAAAACATTTGTTAAATGAAATCCCACACTTCACACGATACCAAGACAGTAGAAGATTGATGTAGTTCCATAAAATACTGAAAGTTCAATATATATATATATATATATAACAAAAAAACTGTAAATTGACATAAGGACTCATCATGGTAGGAATTAAGAAGGAGGACCAATCATTCCCATAATTTTGTTTTTCCTCAACAGTTTCCATCTTATCAATTTTTTTTTTTTACGGGAAGTCGGCTTTTGCAATTGTGCATGAGAGAAATCCAAAGCTAGATGAAGAAGTTTTACGGTGCTCTGTTGCTTGGAGTACGCCGTTGTTAGTTTGCAGACCCCATTTTCTTTTTCTTTTTAATTCTATGATTGAGAGGATTTTGAAGAATGGAGAGCAGACTGAAAATTGATTTTAATGTGAAGAATTGGAGAGAGAAGGAATTAATAATAAGAAAGAAAGAGAAAGTTTGAAAATGAGAAAATTGGGAACGGAAGGAAGCAATAACTCAGGGAAGAGGGAACTGGAAGTAAATAAGAGAATTGTGGGCCCCATGAAATATGGTGTGTTCCATTTATACTGGCTAGAGTACAAATGATGTGGAACTGCAGGTGTATGTAAGAATTTCTCTGACCGACCTTGACAGATCATATTTATATTGTTTTATTTTTCTCTTTACATTTTGTTTCTTTGTATCGGACAGGTGTCATACTTCTCTGACATTGAATTGACTATTCTATTTAAAGGCTGTAAATGCATATCGAAAGCTTCAATGAAATATATACTTGATTTCTTTACTATTCTGTATTGAATTGACTATTCTATGAATAAAAAACCATCAGTATTAAAATACAGGACAAATTTACTAGGTGAGGTTTTAAAATATATTTCCTCTGCTACTTAATATATTTTTTATATTTAAAATATAATTTTTTTTACTCTGACAAAAAATTTTTTTTTCATTACTTACGTGAAAATCAAGAAAAATAATTCTACTTATTAAATTTAGTAAAAAATATATTATTTTTAATAATATTCTTATTTAATACATTATATTTATAATTTGTTATCTTTTATACATTTAATTACATATAAAGGTAAAATAAAAAAAAATATTTAATATTTTAAAAATTATCAAATGTAACTTATATTTTGAATCAAAACAAGTTTTTGAAATAAAATTTTCATGTTTTAAAATATAAGTGATACAAAAGTTCATGTAGTGTATTTAATAATTTTTTTCAAAATTATTCCTAATTAAGTTGACATTTTTTTAAAAATTAGCAATATAACTAATTTGTATTAATTATATAATGTAAAAGTTATTAACATTAAATTAGAATATTTTTGTCAAAAATTTTATATTCCAAATAAATTTATTATTTTTTTATTTATATAATTTTTTTTATCTCTTATATTAATGGACTAAGGAAGTAAGTTACTTTATAAAAATTAATAATTATTTATTTTTTTTTATTTTTACTCTCATTTATGATAGATTTTAATTAGGTGGATATTTGACTTTTACCATAATGAAGAGAGATTAAAATAGATAATAATTTTAATGAGAATAAATTTAAACATTTATAATAATTTTTTAAATAATTAATGTATATAACTAATTTTAATTAATTGTTATTATCATTTTATTTTGTGTGAGTAGTAGGAGTATATTTTGTCTTTTTGTATCTTTTAGAGGGTTTGTCCTTACGTTAGCTTCGGCCATAAATATCAGCTTCTGACCGAAGCGTCCATTCTATTTACTCTTGCCTTTTAGCATGTACCAAGGGGCGGACCTACTTATATACTGCACCCACTGACCCAGTGTCCTAAACCGCCACTGCATGTACCTCTGTACCTGGTTCTCTGATTGAGGCTGACATTGGCATTTGGGAGTCGACATTCATACCTGTCGTTCAACTGCAGCCCAATATATTTTTGGTTTTTTCAAAAATAGAAATCTCTCCCCTACGCGTGTTTTATTTAATTCTAAAACTAAAATATTAATTTAAATATGTTTAATTTGTAATTTTAATTAATCTTAAATCTACCATGCTTATTTTTAGTGAAGTATGACAAAAAGGAGAAAATTCAACTATTTTGTGTTATGAATGAAAAAAATAAAAATAAAAATATGTAATACCCATTATATCTTTTTGAATTTTTCACCTTTTAATTGTGTTTTCAAAAGGTAACTATGAGTGTCAACAAAAAAAAAATAACAATGTGATAATTTCACTGTATACAGTGGTGAGCATAAATCCCCCACTAAACATCTTATCCAACAAAAAAGTAAAAGATTGCTAGATACAAAAAGACTTTTACCTGGTAATATCAAAAGATACAAAAAAAAATTTGATAATATTCTAACATGTAGAATTAAACTTAAAAAAAAATACTCAGCCTCTTCTACCCCCTCTCCTCAATATTCAGAGAAAGTAATTCTAAGAAATCATTTTCTTATCAAATTCATATTTTGTAGAAAATAATTTTGTTATTTTGATTATCATACTTGGCTTAGCAACAAATCTTCTAATAAAAACTTCCAAAACAATTTTTAGATCTATCACCCATACATGCTCTGGGCTTCCTCTAGTGACCAAATTATTCTACTGCAATCATATAATGTTCAAATATCAATCATGATACAAAATGCAATAAAGGAAACATATTCAAGAGAAGAAACCCAAAGACATCCCGGCCCAAAAAAATATAAAAAGAAGTTACATGTCCCTGTGTATATCTATGTATACAAACAATGTATATAGAATTTGAAAATAAAAAAATTCATATCAAACTAATGTTAATTGAAGATAGTGTTTTGAATTAACATAGAAAAGAAAAGAAAAAATGGGTTTTAAAAGGAAGCTTGACCTTTTGGTTCTAACCATCTTGTATTGAGATTAGTTGGTGGACAAATCTTCCCTCACAATCTATGGCAAGTCACTTGATATGTTGTACCTGAAAAAAGAAAAGAAATTGCAATTAAAGAACCCTTAATCAAACAGGAAAGTGGAACATCAAGTAGTGGAAAATAAAGGAAATATACGCAAATAGTACAAGCAAGATGTAAGCTAATAAATGTTTCCCCTACTCCCTTCTGTTGAATCAAGAAGTTTTGATGATTCCAAATTAACTTTCAAGAGCTTAGAGTAAAAGATATCAAAGGTGCACAAAGAGTTCAAATGAAGAAATTCTGGATAAATCTGTGCAAAATTTGTTGTTGGATGTTTAATTATGTTTAAATATGGGTAAAAGATTTTGATTTGATGAAAAGATGTTTTAAAAACTTAATTTTAAGTTAAATCATGAAATATTTGAAAAATACCCACCAACAAACGAAATTTGAAAAGTTTACATTGAATTGTCATATTGGAAATTCGAACTTTGGCTTTGAAAATTCAAATTTTGAGCTAAAAATGAATAAGTCTGAAGAGATGTCTCTCTGACAGACGAATTTTAATTTTCCAAAATTCGAATTTTCATAAGTATCTGAAAGAAGCTGTTAAGTAACAGACGAACTTTGAGTTTTCAAAATTCGAATTTCAGACAAAATGCAACTTATAAAAATCAAAGAAATACGTTTGAAACAATGTTAAAGTTAATCTGAAATCAAGATTATGTTGAGTTTCAAAATTGCTTACTGACAGACGAACTTTGAACATAAAAATTTGAATTTCAGAAGTTAAAGTTGTGAGTCTGTTACAATGACATGTTGACATACGAATGACAGTGTTTATAAATTCGAATGATAAAGTAAGTTTGAAAAGAGGTCTCTCTGACAGACGAACTTCACTCTTTTAAAATTCGAATTTCGAAGTAAATGAACTACTGTGCTGTTTGAGCCTGCTACGGACAGACGAATTTTGGGGTTCCAAAATTCGAATTTCGAGGGCACTGTAGCAAATTGAAAACACTGTTCACACTTAACAAAAAAACTTTCTTCTTGAAAATTCGTATATCACAACATAGAAATACTTTCTAAGTTTCAAAATTCGAATTTCACTTCATGAACAGACGAACTTCAGTATTTCAGTGTTGAAAGCTTTAACCTTCGGTTCCTTCGAAATTTGTCTGTTGACCAACTAAAATTAGAATTTCAGTATGTCAGAATCATTAAATGTGGTTGGTTAACGGATAGTTTTTCAGAGTAACCGTTGGATAACTTCTCCAACGGATAGATTTTGTCTCTAACGGACATTTGAGGCCTAAATCTATAAATATAACATCATTTCAAGTTGTGGGTAACGAATCAAACTTTGTATATACTGAAACTCTGCCAAATTTTCTACTCAAAGACTTTTACCCTCTTACTTCAATACTTGTACTTTAACTGTCATATTCACTCTATTCAAGAAAGTTTTATCTTTGTAAACAATCTAATCTTCATCTGGAAGATAGATTTTCTTGTGAAGAGATATCACAAGGGATTGTAAAGCACTTTGTAAAAATGCAGAAAGTGATTGAGTGAGCTTTAGAAAACAGAGCATTGATGTTGTATTGTGGCATTTGCAAGAAACCCGTTGAATTCTTGTTGAATAGTGGAAAATCTCAAGAGGTGTCTTGGGGACTGGACGTAGGTCAAGAGGAAAGATCGAACCAGGATAAATATCAGAGTTTTTTCTCTCTCTATCACTACTCTTTTATCTTACTGCTTTATACTCTATTTTTCTGTCATACTTTGCTTTCTTCATTGTTTTCACTTTGTGCAGAAAATTTTAATCTTCCCAATTCACCCCCGCCTTGAAAAGTCAGCCTAACTAATACCTTCCCCTTCCTCCCCTCCCCTACCTTTAACCAAACACACTTAGATCAAATGCCTCCTTTAGTCCCCTCCCCTCCAAGACCCTCTATAAATGTAAGCTAACAACACCATAACTGTAAATGTGTCTATTCCTTCACACTCCATAGCAAAAATGGTTAAAAATTTGCAAATTTTAATTGGCTATAAATGTAAGTTAACAACAGCATAACTGCAACAATGCATGATCAGATATGAAGAGCTACATACTGTTAATTCTTTTCTTTTTTTCTTCAATTTGTTCCTTTTTTCCCTAATTTTACTAAGCTAACATCCGTCTCAACAGTCTTTTGCATTGACATGACAATGTATAAGTATTATAAAGGTTTAACACATTATATCTAACAATTGATAAAACAAAGTTATATTTAACTCTGAATACTTATAAGTAAAAAGTACATGATTACTCTTACTGAGAAAGTCGAGTGAGTAAACACATTATTTGGAAATTGATATTCAGCTGGTAGTTATGTTGAACACACGAACACTCGTCTTATACTGTCAACTCAAGCCTACCATTTATCATTTAGAGGAACCCACCATGATCTAAGAATAATCTATCATGTACATTGTAACAATCCTTGGTTTTGAGACCTGAAATGCTACTGTTCTTGGTGAATCTTCCAATGACCAAAAAGCCTGTTGTGCTATAGGACAGGAAACCTGAAATAACAAAAACAAATTAATGACATGAGTAACCATGAACCATCCATTAAAAGGTAGAAAACCACGATATAACTTTATAGCAAAAAAATGCTGCAAATAATGAAATACTAAACAAAAAACTACAAAGTACATATCCCCTATAGGATGATCATGCCAAAGTCTTTTGATTAGCGGTTCAAGATTAGGATTCTTGCATATTTTATAACAAAAAATAAACTTTTCAAGACAAGAGTAACAAAAACTTGAGAAATTTTAGAAACTAAACAAATGCCAAATTATCTTGGGATAACACAAAAAGCAAGCTAAGCTCCTTAGCATAATCGGCTAATTTCCATGATATAAAAGCCCTTAATAGCTTATTCACTTCAAGCATACAAGAATCACAGTTTAAGGATTCATTCATTAATATCATAAAGATTATATATCTCAGACACAGGTTACTATTATAAGTTTAGGGCCCACACACCACAAGCTTTCTACATTGCTATATATATATTTACCAAAAGTTAAGCCAATGTTATTGAACATAAATTCAGAAGAGGAGACCACAATAGCAATACTCAAGAAAACAACTAAAAACCTGAGTGAATGTAAGAATTTCCTAGGTAATAAAGTCATTTGGCTATGTGTTTAAACTTTTCAAATAGTGTTTTGAATAGACAAGAAATCACTCTCATCAGAATGTAGAAAAGAAATATAAACTGCAAGAAAGACGTGCAGAATTTAGAAATTTACCTCATTGATGGCAGGCACAAATAGTAAGAAATCCAATGACATGTACTTGGTGCAAGCCTCGTTCATGGCCCAGAGCTTCGTGTGGTAAATCATTAGGTGTTCAAATGCTTCTGTGGACAAAGCCCTTCCAACGACTTGGTGGTAGTGAAACTGCAACAGCAACGAAATAATAATTAAATCAACCCCAAATAGAAAATTAAGTTTGGTTGCTAAGAAAAATACCCTAAAAGTAATCATTGAAATGAGAAGACAAAGACAAGAAGAACTCTGATGTCTCTCACTCACTCGTTGCCACAAGATTAGAAATGTAGGAGATAGTGCGCAGCCGAGATTGTGAAATATATGAGGAAAGATTGGTGGGGGGCGATAGGTTGATATTCGGCTTTTGATGATGAAGGCGTCGCTGAAGGATGAGAGCATGTCAGTGATAAAGACGAAGAAATTGGTAGAAGGCGATAAGTTGATATTGGGTTTCCGACCAGGCTTGGGAGCATGGCGGCACAAATAAAGGCGTTCTTCGAATGGTGGAAGCCAATGGCAAAAAACTGGTGGGTTATTTTTCAAGTGCATCAAAAATAATCCGAAACTAATCAAATTTTAAAATATGAGAGGGAAAAATTCCCCCTATTTTTTTTTGACCTGTGGAAAAATCCCCCCAATTATTGCTTGCTAAAATCAACGATGGCATAAACTAGGTAGATTCTTTTTAAAAAAAAATTTTTCTATTGCTTTGTTTATTAAAAAAAGAATATGGCAAACATTTTAGAGAAAAATCACATCACCATACTTTAAATAGTAGAAATTTTGAAATTGAATTTGATTATTAAGAAGGTAATAATTTATTTTTTTGGCCAAAAAAAGATAATAATTTATTAAGAAGGTAATAATAGATAGATAGATTGAAATTTGAAATTGAATTTTGAAGGGATAGTTATTATGTGCACTGAAAAATAACAGTGTATTTTATGCTCATAAATATTAAATTTAAAAGCATTATATCTAAACGGAAGTGATTAATTCTTATTAGATAATAATAATCTAAATGGATTAAGAAATGTTAAGAAATGTCAAAATTTAAATATAAATGGGAGTGATTAAGAAAGATTTTCATTATCTAATAAGAATTAATTACTTCTATTTAATTTAAAATTTGAGACTAAGAAATCTTAACAATATAAAAATGTTATTATTATTAAAAAAAAATTGACATCAAATGTAATTCCGTAAAATGAAAATGGATGTAAATGAGTATAAATAAGTACAAAATACAATTAAAAAAAATGTGAACAAAAGAGCACTCATGCTCTGAAGCGGGTCCCACGCATTTGAGGAAAATGAATACATGTATGACTGAAACAACACACATGGTAAGCGGGTCCCACAATAAATGAAGAGAATGAATCAAGGAATGAATGCGTGCAACATGAACGAATCGATATACATGAGAATAGAGGAAAAAAAAAAACATAGAAATGCATATGTGGCAGAAATCAAGATATTAAGAAGACACATGGCAACATCAGAATACATCTACACGAAACCCAATAAAATGAAACTGTATATTAGCTACAAGTGTGGCTTGATCCTCCTTTTTAATAATATATATATATATATATTTGATTGATTGGTTTCGAATTTGGATGGCCACCTCTTACGTATTTTTAAGTTTTAAGTTAGTTTAAAAGAAAAAAATAAAAAAAAGATTATTATACATATTTGATTAGAAAAAGAAAAGTACAAAGTTGCAGATGAACATTTACAAAGGAGATTTAGTGTGTGTTTGGTTCATTGTTTAATTAACTGAACCATTGTTTTAAACTTCAGTGTTTGCGTGAACGTGTTTGGCTGGCCAGAAATGTACTTTATGAAAAAATGAAACGGAGTATAAACTCACGTTTTTTGAACACACCCTGTCCCTTCCTTCTCAGTTTACACAACAACCGTTTGCTTGATATTATTTTACAAATAAAATAAAAGAATGGTACTTGACATTAATCTGACCATTGCAACATTTTCGGATCCTCTTTGCCCAGCGTGTAGAATTTCTGTTTTGTCTCCACCGTCTGTTCTCCGTCGCAGAGAAGAGCGAACACCGGTTCATCACACACCGAGGCGTCCTTCATTCTGACCATAGCCATTCGCGGGTCATTCATCAGCAGCTTCAGATCGTTCTCACTGCCGGCGTTGATCGTTGCTGCTGCTCATTCTCAGGCGACGTCCCCTGTTCCTTCAGCAATGTCACGCGAAGGTTCGGAAACTTCGGTTTTCTGTTGTGCTTGCTTGATCTGTGATTTGTAGCATGATTCCAGTGCACCCAGAAGCTTATTTGGTTAGATCCATGACTGTGTAGCTTGATCCGTGACTTCTTAGATATGTGAGGCCCATCATCGGTGTTCTGCATCTTCGGTTGTGTAGATCTGAGCTTCAAGGACTTTGCTTAACCGGTGGCGGTGGCTGTGTGACCGGACAGTGTGAAAGCTCAGCCCCACAACCCACCGAAGACTGTGTGCCACCGATGAACCCACTGTAAGTCGCTCTTGCCGAGTCCCTTCACTGGTCAGGTCGCATGTTTAACTTGAAAAGCTCCAAAACCAAAAATTAGCTCATGTCTTGTGTTGCTGCAAGTATGAATCTGGCTTCCTTTTTCATTTTCTCGCAGAGGCCATTGTGAAAGTAATATGAAGCAAATGAGTAATAATTTTTTTCTTATTATTATATGCAGTTTATAATCACTCGGGCTAGGGAAGGCTACATTTTTTTTGGTTGGAGATGAGATAGGGAGAACTTGTGGTTGGACAGTTTTAATTTTTGTGTTGCAAGCGTGAGAGTAGTGAAGGAAGAGTTTGGGTTTGTGTTAGAAGAGGCTAAACTCTCATAGTTTTTCCTTGTTAGTCTTGGAGTTTATTAATTTTTCCTATTCTGCCATGTTAGTGTAGAATTCAAAAACATCATGGAGATTATGGTAAGTGGGCATGTAGTGACACCTTGTTAGACTCTAAAATTAAGGTCATAACTAGTCAGGGTGGGTGCTACTGCATTTACATGAATTTGGTCTTCTTATCATTTACTTTCTCTGTTCTTTGTGACTTGGTTCATTGATCGTAAGTGAAACAATGCAGATTGGTTATCTTTGTTTTGTAATCCGGGTTATTGTGATAGCGAATAACCCCACATGTGAACTTAATGCATACATTATTTTGGTAATAAGGTGACATTTATAACAATGAGCACTGAGGAAAAGAAAAAGATTACATGGGATCACACTGCAACTGAGTTATTCATCAAATTATGCTTACAACAATTTGGTAAGAATAAACGCATTGGAGGAAACCTGTCAAAGAATGGCTGGAAAGCTGTTATGGCCGCTTTCAATGAAAACACAGGCAGAAATTTGACCAAGATGCAATTTAGAAACAAATGGGATAACCTTAAAAAAGAATGGTCTGCATGGTACAAGTTATTTGCTAATGAAACAGGTTTAGGATGGAGTCCAAAGTACAATACTTTTACGGCTCCAGATGATTGGTGGGTGAAGAAAGAAATGGTATGAAATAATCGTGTAATGACATTTTCTATATATATATATAGATATTTTCGGATGGATATTAATTTAACTTCATTGCTTACATGCATGCAGGAAAATCCACTATATAAGAGATACAGGTATAGTGGCCTTCCTTTTTCCAAGGAGTTGACCGCATTGTTCAAGGATTCCGCAGCTTCTGGCATACATGCATGCTCACCTAATTCTGGTATTATACCAACTACCATGGAAGAAGAGGATGATGTCTACTGTCCTACTGTGGATGGCATTGATCTTGAGGAAGGATCAGGTGATAGTGATGAAATCCTTGGTGGAGGGGGTGCAGGAGAAAGTGGGGGACTTAGTTCAGATATGCAAAACATAAATTTAACTAGTTCTCGCAGCACTGATCAAAGCTTAGGCAAGAGGAAGAGGGAAGGATGTTATCGTGGTCAGCAGAAGAGGAAAGGTGCACCCACACAGGAGATAGCTTCTGCAGTTAGTAGGATTGCAAGTGCGTCTGAAAAGCGTACAAATATTCTTGCACCACCCGACACATCAATTACAGAAGTAGTAGCTGAAATTAAAAGAATCTCAGCTATTAGAAATGATAAAAATTGGCTTCCTCGATGTGTTGAGCTGATGTTATCATCTGATAGAGCCAGAGAAACATATGTTGCAATGAAAGATGATGAGGAAGCATTGCTTTGTTGGCTAAGATATAAAGTTTTTGAGACATAGACAATTATGGTTGCTTTTGTGTTGTGACTCATATAGATGACTATCATGTACTAGATGTTGTAGTTATGTAGCCTAGATGTTTCTATGGTTGCTTTTATGGTGTGACTGCTGTTGATGACTCATGTACTGGTTGTTGTAGTTATGTACCTTGGAGGTTTCTATGGATAACTTTTGTGTTGTGATTGGTGTAGATGACTCGTGTACTGGTTAGTGTAGTTATGTAGCTTGGAGGTTTCTATGGATAACATTTGTGGTGTTACTATTGTATTATATTATCATGTACTGCTTGTTGTAGTTATATAGTTACCACAAAGTTTCTATAATGACCTTTATGTTATGACTGCCATTTACTGACAATTATCATAAAAGATGACTCTATTTTATGGAAGGATATCATTAATATGATTATATTTAAACTTACAGGTTTGTAGCATGGATGATGCACGCCGACGAACTATTTTACATGATGATTTAACAGAGGATGAATAAGTGGCTGCATTAATTGGCCAGTATATGGTAATGTATTTGTGTAAAGAGCCGTGTAGAACTAATGAACAAACAGGCCATTCCTGGGTCCAAGACGTTTTGCATGATCATCCAGCTCGATGTTATGAGATGTTCAGAATTGAAAATGTAGTATTTCATCAATTTTGCTTGGAATTGCGAAATTATGGGTTAAGAGAGACCACATGTATGACCATTGAAGAAATGGTTGCAATGTTCTTATATACTGTTGGACATGGAGTAGGAAATAGGGTCATTCAAGAAAGGTTTCAACATTCGGGGGAAACAGTGAGTAGAAATTTTCACAAAGTGTTGAAAGCGTGCATTCGTTTGTCACTAGAATACATAAAACCACGAGATCCTACGTTTCGTGAGATTCATAGAAAAATTCAAAATCGTTACCCATTTTTCATTGATGCCATAGGAGCTATTGATGGTACTCATATCCCGTGTGTGGTGCCTTCCCGGGACCAAATCAAATTTATTGAAAGAAAAGGAATTGCAACACAAAATGTGATGGCTGTGTATGATTGGGACATATCTTTTATTTTTGTCTTGGCCGGATGGGAGGGTACTGCACATGATGCGCGTATATTCACTCACGCTCTAACATCTCCCAGCCTAAATTTCCCACATCCACCTCCAGGTTGGTTTTTTCTACCCCTGTATATTTTAGTCTTATTGCTTCTTGTTCGTTGACATCACAAATTTATTGACATTTTTTTCTATTGTTCATTAGGTAAATATTATTTGGTAGATTCTGGCTATCCAATGCCAACTGGATATCTTGGTCCATATAGACGTGAACGTTATCATCTTCCAGATTTTTGACGTTCATCTCGTTTTGTAAACCCTAATGAAGTGTTCAATTATCATCATTCAAGTTTAAGATGCACAATAGAAAGGACCTTTGGAGTTTGGAAGAATCGATTCAATATTTTAGGCAAAATGCCAAACTATCATTTTGATACACAAGTCCAGATTGTTTGTGCAACAATGGCTATACATAACTTCATTAGAAAGAAATCTATTACTGATTCTGATTTCTTGCTTTATGAAGATGGCAACATAAGTATTGACAACGATGATCACAATCATGCAGGTGAGGGTCTAAGCACACTTTCAGCTATAGCCTTTTCAACAACGATGGATAGCATTCGTGACTCACTCAGAGGTCAAATAGTACAATACTTGCAACAGAACTAGTCACGCCGAATGTTTAAATATGTTTGACTAAATTATGAATATTATTGTGGATAGACAATTTGCAATGAAGGTAGTATATTTATTATATTACACCGGTTAGTTATTTCAGAAATTATTATGTCACTTATATTTATTTCTGATAATTGAAATTAACTATATTATTATTATATACCATACATAATTAAATTAGTTATATCTACTCCTCGGTCATATATATATATAGGACTTTTTGTCCTAATTCTAAATATCATACCCTTTATACTGTACGAGGTTTTTTTTTTTTTACAATTTTTTAAAAATTCCTCTATTTAATAGATTCAAAGAGAAAGCGAGGGAAATTAAATAAGTAGTTATACAAAAATTTTTCGATTTTAGGACAAATCGAGGTACTTAATTAGTTTTAATTATAATTTTTATTCTGCGTAATTCAGTTAAAAGAGTCTTATATTAGAATCCGAGGGAGTAACTTCATTTTATAAAACGTATGTCCTTTTTAGTAATTATACATCTAAAAGTACTTTTACTTTTTATCATCCAAACATATCCCCTTTTACCAAACATACTTTTTCAAAAATAATATCCAAACATCCTTCATTTTTATAAACTTACTTTTATCATAACTTCATTTTTATAAACTTCATTTTTCTCAACTTCATTTTACAAAACTGCGAACCAAACGGACCCTTAGACTTACAAAGTCTAAATGGACGGACTTCTATTAAAATTTCTAACTTATGATGACTTATTTAATTAAATGATTGAATCTATTTTAATATAATGCCAGACAAATTAATTTGATTATTAATTAATGCATATGTGCACATAATAGTTAAATTATTCTAACATTTTATTCACCTCATTTCAATTAAATCATCGTGTTTCCTCACACTCTCTCTGGTTTAAAATATAAATTATATTTTAAAAAAATTTTATATAAAATATAAATTATATTTAATAATTTTGTAGACATTAAATGTTTTTTTCTTATTTATAATGAAATATAAAACTAATTTAGTAAACTTTAAATATGATGTATTAAATAGAGATGTTATTAAAAAATAATATATTTTTTTTATAAATTTAATAAGTAAAACTTATTTTCTGAATTTATATATAATTAGTTAACTAAAAATTATATTTTGGGTATGAGAGATTATAATCTTTCTCACATGATGGCCTGCACGATACAATTGTGGTGGCCCGTGATCATCATGGCAAGGTCAGCGTCCTGGTGGTCGGTGCATGCATTTGATGATAGTTACTTGGTGGCATAACCGTCTTGCCTCATCTGGGGACACATGCTACAGAGTAAGGGTGACAGTTGCGGAGGAGGTTTCATGTTTGGATGTCCTTGTGCCACGTGACATGTTACTGTTGAGGGGAGAAAGTTGGACCCCTAAGGCCCAAGAAATTCACATTAGGTTCCATGTATCAGCCCACTTAGGTGCTCGAGTCCAGCTACTTTTCTTAATTGGACCTATGCAAAGCCTATTAACTCAACATCAGTTTTTTAGAAGTCCTTTAGGATATGTTTGGTGTTACTTTTGAAATCAAGTTTCAGCTCAAAATTCAGTTTATTACATTTTTTGATATGTTTGGCTACCATAATGAAGTATGTTGGAAACTGGGTTTGTCTTTAGAACTCTTTTACTTCTCCATTGACTCAACTATGTTTTGTGATTGGTGAAAGAATTATTTATAACTATCAAACAATTTCTTTCTGGAGGTAGGAGTTGAAAGACAGAGAGAGAGAGAGCGAAGGAGGGAGGGACAAGTTGAAATGAATAAAAAGAAATGGAGGAAGGTGCTAAAATGGGATGGAAATGGAGGTAGGAGTTGAGAGGAAGAGACTCCAAGGAGAGAAAGTTGAAGATACAATGATGAAGACGATGGAAAGTGAGAGACGAGCTTTAGGGCTTGTTTGGTACGTAGAAAACTTTTTAATGGAATAGGAACATGAAAGGGAAAGGGAATGGGAACAGGAATAGGAATGGGAATATAATTTAAAAGTATGTTTGATATGGAAGAAAATTTTAGTATGGAAAGGAAGCTAAAATATATTCAAAGATAATGATACCCCTCAATGAAAAATAAATTAACAAAATATTGCCCTTTCTTTGAAAATAAAAAAAAATGGAACTCTGAAACTAAAACACGAAAGAGATGAAGAAGCCATCTGCATAATAACACCCCTCGATCTGTGTGACGAAGATGGAGACGCCATAGATTTGTGCAACGGAGGCGAGGAAGATGGCAGACAAAGGTGATTTCTTGGATGACGGTGGCGATGAAGAATCGGATTTGAAAATCCTCCGACACTTACTAGAATTTGTCTAGTCCATGACGACGGATGGTGAAGACGGTGATGCTGGCTGACGAACAATGAAGCTGAGGTGCGACTGCGATACTGGTTGACGGATGACAGAGTTGAGTTGTGACGGCGAAACTAGCTAAGGGAAGATGAAGCTGAGGTGTGATGGCGATAATGGCTGATGGAGAAATGACGACAATATTGGTATGTTGTGGAAATTTGGGTAATATTGAGGGTATTCAAGTCATAAGAAGATTGATTCCCACAAACCTGAAAAATTCCCTTAACCCCTAGAAGGAAACTAGGCTCCCATGTATAATGGAAAATTTGGATTCCTGGGAACCTTGATAATGTATACCAAACTAGGTATTTTGGGCTTTCCATTTCAGATTCCTTTTCCTTAAGATAAAATCCTTCCTACCAAACAAGTTTTCAGAGAAAATGGAAGAGGTGACTCTATTTGTCTCCACTAGAAGAAGGGTTAGACAAAATGAAAAAAAAAAAAGGTTAAGGCCATGTTTGGTTAGGGGAAAATAAAGATACAGGAAGTGAGATAAATTAATTAAAATAGAGTTAGACATAAATGGATAAATAACGATGACGAAAAATAGGAAAATTAAGAAAATAAATTTTCTATAAAATTGCTCCATTCTAATGAAAAAAATTTCCCTTTAAAATTTTAATTTCTATGGATCATGACCTGTAAGAAAATATTAAATTAGATAGAATATGTTCTTAATTAAATAAATGTAGATTAATTTTTACTTTAATAAAAATAAATTAATTATGGGATAAAGTTTGAACTAAATTTGGATGAAAAGTATGAGTTAAAATGATGAAAGTAAAGAAAATAAAATACCAAAAAAATAAATTTTCAGAACTCTTTAATAATTTTGGCCTTATGTGGGTTAATTCTTGATCAATTTTTTTAATCACAATTAAAGCTCTTTTATTTTTTTAAACAAACATATATACATATATATTTATTAAATAGATATTAGAAAAAGAAAATTTATTTATTAAAATTTGAAAAAAATTATTGTACTAAAAATATTTTCAATTAAAATCATCCAAACATAATTACTTTTGTAAAAATCAAATTTTAAATAAATCATCTAAACATAAATATATTAGTTTAAATTTAATTTTTATTATAATTACATTACAAAACTAATGCTACCAAAACTTTAGTTTGACTACCTAAAAATCAATCACAAACAACTAGTACTGTATAATCCACGAGTTAAACTACATCCAGAGAAAATGGGTTGCAACCTATGAGTTGTTCATTTAACCCATAAAAATAAATAAGTTGGGTTGAAAAATATGTAACTTGTTTAAAATGGATCACAAACAACCCGTACCGTATAATCCATGAGTTAAACAAGCTAACTCGTGGCATATATGAGTTGTTTTTTTTATTTTACAATTTTTAGTAGGCATCAACAAAATAAAGAAAAATTTAAAGTAACTTTAAAAGAATAATACTTCAAAACTTGTTAAAACACATAAAACCTAGGTAAATTGCTAACTCATAAAAATTTAGATCATTATATTTGAAAAACCTCCTAATGATAGATTTTTTATCAAATTGTTAACTCATACAAATTTAGATTATTATATATATATATATATGATTCATCACACATTTGTTAATATAGGTTTATAAAATTTTTTTTATCAAATTTTTAAAAATTTAGATTGATCTATATTAACAAATTTTGAAAATATATATTTCCTCCGGTACAAAATATAAGTTTTTTTTAGAATATTTTTTATCCAAAATATAAGTCTTATTTAAGTAAAGTCAAAAGTATTAATTATCTTTTTAATTTACCCTTATATTTAATTAACTCATGAGAAAAAAATTGTCTTGAAAATTATTTTTATTAAGGGTAACATTGAAAAATAATGTAAATTTTTTACAAATTTAATTAGTTTAACTCTCTACTTTAATGCTTATATAATTAGTTAAATATGACGTATATTTTAGATTAGATAAAGTATATATTAATGGGTTGGATTGAAAATTTTCTAATTTATCAAGAAAATGGGTTAATCCAATCTGTCACGAGTTATAATATGTTTGAGTCTTATTGACCTATTTTTCCAGTTATAAATTTAGACCTCCTAGGCATAACTTGGAGGGTCAAGATTTACCATTTTCTATTCTATTTTTTAAATAATATTATTTTTAAAAAAATAATAATTATAAAATTATTTTTATTTTAAATTTTACATTTAATAAAATAAAATAAAATTTAAATCGCTTAGTTTTAATTTGGATGATCTTAATTTGTGATAAGTAATATTGATTACTACTAAATATTATACGGAATTTTTAACTATTTCATATTTATTAAGAAAATTTGGTTATATTTCTCAAAATTTTAAAAAAACTCAATTTTCTAATTTTACTCAAATTAATTATCTGTAAAAATTATTTTAAAAATTTATTCTCTCTCTTTTTTTCTAATTAATGGATAATAATCAATAAAAATAAAAAAATAAATTACTATTAAAAATTACATAATTTCTTATATTTTAAATTAAATAAAAATTCTAAAAAGAACCCTTATAACGTGTAAGGTGTAAGGGAGGAAATAATCTTTATATACTAATGTTGTATATTTTCTTAAAAAGAAAAATAAAAAAGAATCCACTGTGCTTTTCGCGCCAAAAAACAATTGTTTCAACACCGAGTGGCGGAGTGGGAAGTCAAGTCAAAGCGATTTCCATTAGGGCTCATTGGCTCAACCTGAAGATGGCTTCAGCGTTGGGATGGTACGGTCCTCTTATAGATCTCTCGAGGGCATCTTCTCACATCGGCGATTTTGTGCAGCTTCTCCTCTTCGTTCATCGCTCCACTCCGCTTCAGGTTTCTGATTTCTCTATAGCATTTGCCCTTGTTTGTGCTCGATTGAGATTTGCTTATGCTTCATTCTCATTCCCAGTATAAGTCGTCGAAAGGTAGAAACCTGATCAGGACAGATATTCAAGTTGGGGATGATACGAGGCCGTATTTTGGAGTGTCTGTTTGGCAGAAGAATATGGGATCCATGATATCGGTGGGAGATGTCATACTATTACAAAGTACGATTTACTATCCATTTGATCATTTTTGTTTCGAATTAAAGGGCCTCATTGGTATTAGTGATCTTGCGTTTTTTTCTTGAAACCAAGTTACGGATGCTTATTACAAGAATATGACCTCATTATCATGTTCAATCTCTATGCTGTGCTAAATAATTTTTCCTTGCTCTGAATAACGGTTTTTTTTTTTTTTGCGAAAGTTCGAAACACAGCTTCGTTTCCATCTGTTAACGTTGTCAAAGAAACTCTCTCTGACAATAGACATCCAGATAAAAATTACACTTCAGTGATATGTTCAGATAGAAGTAATATGAAATTTGTGTTCTCTATGAGACTTTCTGTGCTTATTCTGTTATGTTTTAGTACTTTGGTTTTTTAAGTCATGTTTGGCCTTTAACTGTGTCTACTTACACACACGCACACACCAGTCCCAACTTTCTAGTGTAATATTTTTCACACATTGAAGGAAAAGGGAGAAGAAAAGATACAGAAAAGGGAAGTATAGATAATCATAATCAATTTTCGTTATTGTTCTTAATGTTGTTCTGCATATTGTAGATGTCAAGATCATAAAATTTGGAGATATTGTTGAGGCCAGAACTGTTCAGTGGTCGTCACTACTTTGTTTGATCCACCCTTATGAATTACTAATCTCAAAGGGTATGTCTCTGTTTTCTTTTCCGCTTCTTGTTAGCCTGGAATGACCTACATGAATGACTGGTAGTAAAAAAGTTAAGTTCTTAGTGTGTTGTTGCGTTTCATCCATTTGTGCAATAGTCACCAAGTTTTGCTACTAGTATACAAGTCCTTGTATAAGATTTAATTTTTTGCTTAATAGATTCAAGCTTTATAACCTATGTTTTCCTCATCTGCCTTGTTGAATAGCTTTGTAATACTTTTGAGTTTGCAATACATTTTTTCTTTATCTAGAATTTTCTGTTATTTAAAAAAAAAAAGCAGTCCAATATGATGTTTTCCACTGCAGATATAGAAGAGTTGGTAGCGGGCTGTCGTGTTGGGATAACCAGTAAGGACAAACTTAGGAAGGTCATCAAGTGGGTGCAACAGTCTCGACCTAACATATGTAACATAAGCTCCCATCAAGTATTGTCATTGCTCAAGAGTTGTTACAATTTATTAAATTTCCCGAAGGTTCATCTTTGATTGCATATATGCTTTTTTTTTTTGGGTAGTTTTTTTTTGGGGGTTGCATGTATGTTAGTTCATGTTACATTCCTGATTGATTTTCTCTAAATCAATAAAATTTTCAAACTGCTTTTTCTCTCCTATAGATTTGCTATCACCATGTCATGATATGATGTATCTATTCTCTTCAATCTCTTCATTTCATATTACCTTGGTTTTCATTGAGTTTATAACTGAAATTCTTATTTTCTATTCAGGCCTATTGCACAGTCAAGTGCACTCAATCTATGTGTCTTATTCTATCCGTGATTCTTAAAAATGTTGGGAATAGATGAGGTTTTATGTTATTATAATATAGGTATACTTTTAGACATAATGCTTCCATCAATTGAATTTATCATACTTTATGTGCCCTGGGGAGGAAGAAATTAGGATATCTACAGTAGGCAATTAGTCATGATAATGGTATAGGTGTACAGTTTATTGAACTCTAGAAGAGTGACAAAACTCTGAAGAAAAGGAAAATAAATACATAGCTTACTAGTTTTTCAGTGTACTTTTTCCTGGTTAATTTTTTTTGACTCTGATTATCCTGACTACTTTAGGTTTAATAATTTCCATATGGTGAACAATTTGTATTTATAAGTCCTTGACTTCATTCATTTACTAACGCTACTTTGGTGAATATGCTTCATCTCATACTGCATTGATTTTTATGTTTTGAAATTCTGAATAATGCTGTGATATGCTCAGCAAACCGGGTATCTGCCTAAAAACTGGAAAGTGCTGGAAGAGAGAATGACTACAGACTGTTTTTCACTTTCAGAAGTATCTCAACTAACATCATCTTGCAAGGCTACTGTCTCTGCATTTATTGGTGAAATGTTTCTACAAGCGAGCACAATGGTTCTTGGTGATACTGAAAGAGAGAAGATTTTCCTAAGCTGGAGAATTTACAAAACTGGGGATAATAACTTGGTGGAAGATCTCATATGTACTGGCTGTCAGCTATGTGGTTCACCCATGGGTTCAAAGTATGAATATATATATATATAAACACTTTAGATTCTATGCAAAACATGGGCCCCACAATCTAGTCAAGTTTAAAATGTAAAATCTTTAGCCTTGTTGCAGTGGCTACCACTATGGTTATAGATGATTCTTTACTTTTTTCAGGTATGATCAAAATGTTATTCCACTGAGTTGTTCGAAAAGCTCAAGTCGCCTTCATGCTGTATGTTTGATATACAGGCCTTTCATGGTAAAAATTTATTCATTCTTCTTTTTCCTTACATTAATTTTCATTATTAAGATAACATTTAAGATATCAAAGGAGAGATTGGGTTTAGCGGAAGGGGCTAATCTCTCATAACGTAATGAATTAAAGTTTGAATTCCTGTTGAAAGAGGTGCCCATATTTAGTGCCCAATCATATCTCAAACAGAATTGTCTCCAATAGGAGAATACCTGTGGTTTATCCAGAAAAAAAAAGAAAGTTAACATTTAAGATTATTTTATGGCTGCATTGAATTATTGTAAGCTTAATGGCCATAAAAAGGTTTGTTTTCATTGAGGGTTTCACTTACCTGTAGTCAGTTTTATTTTCAACAACTCAAACATAATCTATTTAACCAAACCAATTGATTTCTACGTCTTTTAAGCTCTTAAAATTTTGGCCAAACAGAAAAAGCTCTTAAAATTTTGGCCAAACAGAAAAAGCTCTTACAATTTTGGATACTTTACATCTTATCTGTTACATAATCACAAAATCAGATAATGTTATGTATCTGGTTATAATATCTTCTGTTATTCTCCTTATTGTCATATAAACTTACAAATATCAGCTTGTCTTATAGATGTACTTTTTGGCAGCTTTATCTGTGGGATGAATCAGATTACATGCCAGTTCTTGTCAAGAACAGGGCCGCAGAAATCTTGTTTGGGAACATCAAGGCTGAAAAAGTTTATGCAAGTTATAGACAACAAATGCTTAATCAAAATCCTGATCGAAGGAAGGAAGACAAGGGTGAAGATTTTATTTCCAGATTTAAAAATAACCTGAATGATTCTTGGAAAGGACTTCTGAATTCCTATCCATCAAATGCTGATAAGAGGTTCCAATTGGAGGAAAAGCAATGTCGTGCTGAAAAATTCTATCAGATCTGGTTAATTTTTCTAAAATTGTTGCTGCAACAAGGAAAGAACAGTCCTTTGAAATTTGAGATCACTGTTGATTCCAGTATAGATACAGAAAATGGAAAATTCGAAATGGTTTCGGTATCAATGCCCTGCTACGAAACCACGTGATACCATCTGCCAACTTCTGCCTATTCAACTTTGCAACTTAAAGTTGGCTAAAATGGGTACTAATGCCAAAACATTTTACACCAATTAAAATTTCATTCCACATATATGGCTCCATTCATTAGCTTGAGAAAAATAACTTTGTATGTAAATTTTTGAGGTGCACATGCAGATATCCAGACATCGTATAATACTAGGCTGAAATAATCATAGGATGATATAAATAGAAATCAATGGCTTCCGTGATGAGAGATTACTGAGACTCTTTTTCAACAAAAAATTGTGGTGAAAAACTGGAGCTGGGACATCAAGTTCTATATATCACTGGGTTAAATATTAGAACCCGTAAGATCAGCCTCTCCTTATAAACAAGAAATGTGCTACTCCGTTTGACCGTTGTGCAATTTGCCAACTAAAATACAAGATTTTCCGATTTTAAGCTACCTTGGAATTCTTCCCCCCTTTAGGACTAAGAAAAAGATAACAGATCCCCAGCTTCTATGAAATCAAAGGGTATATAAATAAACTAACAAAGAAATCCTTCGTTTCTTATTCACCTGCATGAGCAACAACGATGTGCACTGGTTCGTTTGTTACACCCATCTGCCAACAGAAGTTGACAATACTAATACAGGGACATCATGAATCAGTTTGCGTTTCATTTGCAGCACCTTGGGCTTCAAGTAGCTTCATTTGACGCTCTGCATGTTCCCTTTCACAGGCACTGATTCCCATAATAATATCCAGCATAGTACCTGTTGTTCCAAAGAATACAAGCGGAGCCAGAGATTTGCGCTTTATCCCCACTGGAATTGCCAGCAACGCTCCTGCTACAGAGAACACCCATGTCCCTAACGCACTGCAATGCAGACCTTCAAATTTCAGTAATATTTCAGAAAAAAATATTGGTTTAGAAGTACAAACTCAAACTTGAGGGAATGAATGTGTCAAAATAGCCCTGCAGTATATCAGTGAAGAATTTTGAACACGTCAAGCTGAACTGATTAAAACATCTTATTTTCTGACTCCAAAGTCCTTGTGCTCCTGTGGGTATCTGGATAAAATATGGCCATAGAAGCCGAAATTGTAGTTACAGGTTCTCTTTCTACCTCTTCATCCAATTACAACTTTCACAAGAGGTGCTTATAGATGACTATATAACCTGAGTGATACTATGACAACTATTCACCCTAATTCATCACCAATTCACCACATTCTGTAAATATTCACAAAAAAGCCAAATAACCTGAGTGAATTGAAGAATGTCAAGAATCTTTCTTCAATGCTTACATGAGCACCTAAATATATCATCTTAAAGGTTGGGTTAGCTGTAGTACTTAGCACATATCATTCCACAATAGAGGATTACTCATGACTATACGCATAGTGAGTTATGCCTGAATCTACTAGATGACCAGCATTTTATAAACAGGATTTTCAACTTATATAGGTATTTCATGAAAAGAAGAACCTCTTGTCTGAGTGAAATGAAATTACTGTATAACAGAAGCCCAGGGAAGAGACGCGGCTAATCTTATACAGCTGTGCTTCGAATTTCATAGGTAGTAAACTAATCATAGATGCACCTGGTCTACAAAAGATTCCAAAAACGAAAACGATAATGGCATCACAACAAGTAAGAGATGACATTTTCAATCTCCAAAAGAAGAAGGGGGAAAAAAGACTAATTACTCATTAACAATAATAGATTCGTGACTTTAAGGGAACAACAGATCATCTACCAACATATACCATGAAATAAATCTAGAAACAAACAAGAACCTGTGGCTAAACCAGTTTGACATATTCATTGAACAATCTACCCATTATAAGACCCAAAATGAGAACCTGATCTCCCTGTCTGAGCCCCTTTGATCCCTGTCCCTGGTGCTACAGCTAGTTCTTATTTCTTAATCCTCGTAAGGAACTGATCATTTTCAACAAGCTAAATCTAATTATGTGAGCCATCACCTTTAAAAAGATAATCGATTAAGATGAGTATATCAAGTTATAAATTTCGGAAACAAGAAGCAGAGATGATGAAATAGTTAATTTTAAAAAATAAAAGAAAAGACAAAGACAAAGAAGAAAGTGACTTGGAAACGGAGCAGTCTTCGAGATGCTTCACATTATCTTGGCCTGCCATGTCTCTCCCTCTTCCCTTCCCTTTTGTGATAACTCTTGGCAGATGGAGCTGGGTTCTCCGAAAGCTAGGGCTAGCAGGAAAGCACTGGGTAATCGTCTAATCGACAAGTCTTTATCTTTTTTTAAAAAAAAAGTAAATTGCTTTCAAAATAAATTAACTTAATACTCCATTCTTTCAAAATTGATGTTCTCATAATCTCATCAACAAATGGATATATCAATATATATAATAAAATAAAATCAGGGTAAGTGTAACGCGTCCACTTCATAGTGTTAATTATTTTTGGAAAAAAACTATATATTTAAAAACCTTATTAGTCAATAATTCAATTATTATTACTTGGAAACACGACCATACCAACATGAGGATCCACACAAAAACTCTAGAAAAAGTTGCAAATAGGTCACATTGAACAAAGCAATAACCCCCTTCAGGCCCCGCCAAAAAAAAGCAAGGCAATAACACAGATAAATACAGAAACTGAGAATTTCTCATGGATTGATTACTGCATAAGAATTGAAAACTTCTCACGGAGTACTTTTTTTGTTTTTTTAAATATATATTGCTATTCATTAAAAATTTAAGGTAGAGTTTACAGAAATGGAGAAACAAGGAAAAAACGATAACATACAACTGATATCAAAATAGAAGCTAGAGGAACGCAGGAAAGAAGAAGAAATACTAGAGACTATTTTAGCAAAAGCTTGATTCTCACAAATCAGGCTGAGAGGATGCAAGGAAGGATCATTATGAGAAGACTGAAGTCGAATGAAACTCAGAGCACGTCTTAGGCCTTCCATCCTATAGTACGTTTTCCCAACTCTCCCTTTAAATTTGCAGCGCCAAGACCATTTGTATTCATGCCCAAACAAAATATCAATATCTGTCTCATAAACCCGCTTCCTTGGCTTCCTTGTTTTGAGGAACACATACCAATTGTTGTCAATAATGTCATGAAGATTCACAAAATTCCTATCATTGATACTGGGATTGGGAATGGTGTCAAAACTTATACCATCTGTAAGATTAATTTGTCTTTTGATCTCAGCAATCAAAGCATATGGACCTCATCATTCCTACATCGCCAAATGCGGCACAAAGTGATTAGGATCCAGGATAATTTGAAATCAATCAATGGTTCTTGAGAAATGTTGACAAACCAATCAATAAAACTCAAGTTTTCAAAGGAGCTGGTTCGATGGCTAAAATCCAAGCCAAACCACACAGCTCTCGAGAAGGAGCAGGACAACAAAAGAGATGCTCCCTAGTTTCATCAGATTCTCCACAAAAATAGCAAAGGTCCATGGCATTAAGATGATGGTGCATGAGTGTCACATTAAGAGGCAGAGCATCTCTTCAAAAGTCTCCTTGTAAAAATTATATATCTTGGAGGAAGAGAGACTTTTCAGATTCGAGACCATAACTCATGAAGGTGGTTGTTAGAAGATGGATTGCCTCTTGAATCCTTCACTAGCAAATTATAAGCCAAGGCTGGAGAATATTCACCCGAGTCGGATGCATTCCATATCAAAACATATTTACCATTTGCCCAAGAGAAAGGCTTTAAGACAATTAGATCAGCATCATGTCGAGAATAGACTTCATATAAGAGTTTCTTATTCCAAATTGCTTTATCATGCATTATAAGATCGCCCACCTTTGTAAAGTAAGTGGGCAAGCTACCTGCATCCGTCGCCAGCAATGATTGTATACAGGTATATTATAACTAGTTCCAATACTCCAATCCAGGTGATTTGTTACGATGTTCTTAACCTTTAAAAAACTCTAGACCAAAGCCATGACATAAAGGAACAATGCTTTAACTCACCTTCATTATAATGAGGCAAAAATTTAGGAGCTAAAACTTTATGAAATAATAAATTTTTGTCACCTGAAAATAGTCTCCAAGCAAGCTTGGCAAGCAGTGCATGATTGAATAGTTCCATTTTCTTTAAGCCCAGACCACCAAGGTCACGAACATTACATAATTCATCCCACTTTAGCATATGTATCCTCTTAGAATTCTCATTCATTCTCCAAAAGAAATTTACTATAGTCATATCAATGTCATGACAGACATATTTAGGTAGAAGCAAGTAAGAAAGAGGATAAACCATATCAGCATTCATGATGGATTTAATTAAAATTAACCTCCCTGCTTGGGAAAGAACATGAGATTTCCAACCTTGCAATCTGTTGCTTAGTTTTTCAATGATTTCTTGATAAATGAATTTGTGCTCCTTTCCAACATTGACATAAGCCCCCAAGTATTTCCCAAGCCTTGCAGCAAACTTTGAGTTAAAGAATCGAGAGATTTCCATATTTTGAGTATTAGATATACAGGGGCTAAAAACAAGAAGGCTCTTGTTGAAGTTAAATTTCAGACCAAAGATGCAACCATACATGTCAAGAATAGATTTAACTAGATTGATTTGATCATTGTACGTCTCAAAGAAGAGGAGAGTATCATTAGCATACATGAGATGTGTAATGGGGAAAGAGTAATTAGCAATCTTAGGTCCTTTCCATTTACCCTAAGATTCAGCAGAAATAATCATGTAAGAAAGAACATTTGCACACAAAAGAAAAAGGTATGGAGAAAGAGGATCTCCTTGCCTTAATCCTTGTTTTGGCCAAAATGGGTGCGAAGGGTTACCATTAATGATAACTCTGTATTGCACTGTAGTGACATATGCCATTACCATGTGAATCTATCTTAGAGGAAATCCCATATGACTTAGAACAGACTTACAAAATGGCCATGAGACTTTATCAAAAGCTAAGGCAACATCAAGCTTGTAAGCACACTAGCCCTTTTTGTTTCTTTTTTGGTGTTAAATTTTGTGCATCATCTCAACAGCAATAGCAATGTTATCAGTAATTAACCTTTCAGGTATAAAACCATTATGGTAAGGTGACATAACTTGCTGCATGATCCTGCTAAGACGATTACAAAGAGAGCTAGAAATGATTTTATACAATACATTGCACAAGCTTATTGGTCGAAAGTCAGCAGGAGTTTGCGGAACATTAGTTTTTTTTTAAGAACAATGGAGGAATAATTTAAAGTTGGATGAAGAAACCTAGTGGAAAAGAAGTCATTGACCATTTGAGTGATATCATTCCCCAAGATGTTCCAAAAGCATTGAAAAAATCTTGCATGATATCCATCCGGTCTTGGAGCACTATCTGGACACATACTAAAAACAATATCTTTAGCTTCAGATCAGGAAAATGACTTACTCAAGTCCATGATCATAGAGTCATTGAGAACAGGAAAGTTAATAAATCTAAGCACATCAGCCACAAGTTCTTCATCATATGCAAAACCAGATATATAAAGATTTTGAAAATAATTAGCAATGATATGCATGATGTCATTGTCTTGATCCCCCACTCATTGTTATCATTCATTAGCATCATGATCCGATTATTCACTCTTCTCATATTGACAGACTGATGAAAATACTTGGTATTTCTATCACCATTAATCAACTAAGATTGTTTGGCTTTTTGGGCCCATAAAAATTCCTCATATTCTAAACAGAATTCAATTTGTTGTCTAGTTATTTTCTCATTTGAACAAAAAGCCACATTATTAAGATTTTGTTGGAGATATTTGATCTCATCTTCTAATTTACTAATATTATGTTGAGTTTTCCCCACCTTAGATTTATTCCAATTTATCAATTTCATTCTTGGGGAATGAAGCTTATAAAGAATTTGATTAATGGATGCACTACCAACAGTCTCTTTCCACGCTCCGGCAGAAGTTGCTGGTGCAAAAAAAAGTGAACAGCGCGTGTATGGTCAGAAGATTGTCGGACTTGGCGGTCTGGCCGAATCGAGGACGATGAGCACGATAGGGTGACGCGTGTCTACAACAGAGGATGGTGTACGCGTAGATCTGAAACTCATGAACAGTGACGGTAATGAATAGTGACAGTAATTTGAATTTCTGGCGTTATTTCTATTATTCATTCTGGAAAAAAAATGAGGGCTTTGGTATCGTGAAAGCAGGAAGAATGAAAGCAAGAATAAAATTGATGAGAATTGCCGTGAATTGCATTACTGAAAAGGTTTACAATTTACACACAAAAGAATCACAAATCTTCCTAATAAAGATTAATAAATATAAAAAATAATATTCATATAATTATAGAGGATTTTAGAATGTAAGAGGCATGATAAGAAGAAGAATGCAAATGATTCTTCGCCAAGAGGAGATTCGCTTGAGTGAAAGATGAAGTGCCAAGCAAAGCTATAGAGTAAACATTCTGCACAATATGACCCGAACCGAAGGCTAATGAAAGCCCGTTGGATACGGCCAGCAAAGTACCTGCTGAGATCCCTACTAAGTGAGGAGGGGATGCCTGGCCAAGAAAAAAGTGAGGGGGGTAGCCCCTGACTAAATGATGGTCCAGCAAAAGATTCCCTCTCATTGAATAAATGTAGACCACGTTCACTTCTTATGACCGGTCGAGGCCCACGAACTTTAGAGATGGTAGTAGTATTAGAAATATCTTTTCAAGTCACAAAAGGATTGGGCCCAGAAACAAGCCCAAATACATCAACTTCATTAAGAAAAGCCAATCGCTTCCCCTTTCGGTCCTCAGGAAGATGCTCACGTGAATGCTCAGTGTTGTGTGACGTCAGCAATCATGCTTTCTCTTCTGCCTCGAAAGATTATTAAAAAATTTTCCTTGATAAGCTTGTAGGATAATCTCAGGAGATCTCGCCAGATCATCCACCTCTGTGGGATTTTGTGTAATAAAAACTGAGGTAGCCAGAAAGTTTTAACGCATCTTAAGTAGTACTCCCTCTTGTGTTATATATAAGAATATTTATTCTGATCTTAAATATAAGACTATTTATAATATATGAGATAGTATTTATTATACATTTTAAAAAAATATCTTTATTTAATATATTAAAAAAGAAAGAGAAAGAGATTAAATAAGGGTAATTTTAAAAAAATATTGAAATTTTCAGAAAAATCGAAGTAGTTAATTAGTTTTAATTCTAATTCTTAATCTACGTTATTTAGTTAAAATGGTCTTATATTAAGGATTAGAGCGAGAAATTAGCATGACTCCCTAGATAAGAGTTCAAATGATTATCCCTTTGCTAATTAAGAGAGAGGGGAGTAAGATTTGCAAACTTTCATGTGATGCATCAAAATTAGCCAATTGTCGCCCCTCGCAATGCAATTAGCTACTCCTGTTAGAATCACTAGCCGTAAATTACTTACGGAAAGAAGCGTTTGAATTACCCCTGCCAGTATCTGAAAAATGATTACTTTCCCGACGCTTAGCAGAGCTTGAATGACGTGGGTGAGATTCGATGAGATCCAGAAATTCTTTGTTTGAAATGAAGAAAAAATAGGGGGAGAAATATATTAGAAGAAAAAATAAAGAAAAATTTAGATCAAAAAATATATGGATTCTTTCTTTTTTTTTTCTTTTTCCGCTATTTTCCCTACATTCAAGAGATCTAGAGAAACTTGTGCCACTATTGCCCCCGCCACCTCATCAATCTCATTTGACATTGGCTCGTCAGTTTCTTGCATGAGTGTAGTATCATTATTGTTATCTGCAACGTTCCCATTGCAACCCTGTGTTCATGACTTCCTTCCTTTTCCGACAATCCACCGTGATTGTTATAGCCGTGAAAGTCTTCATCTTTCGGATGAACATTTTCTTGATCCTGAGCATAAGTGTTCCATGAATCAATAAGAATTTGAAAACAAAAGGGAAGTAAATGAAATTTTTAATATCTATTCTTATTTAATTGCCAAAAGTAAAAAAATTATTATGAGAACAACTCTGAAATTATTTATAAAGCCCTAGTATAATTTTAAAAATAAAAATAACTTCAAGTAGAAGAAATTCTAATCTAACCCTCAAGCAAAAGGAATTATAAAATAGGAAACAACTATAAATCTTAAAACAAGAACCTCAATAGTAATTTCTAAGAGATCACATAAAAATAATATAAATATCCAAAACATTATTTAAAATTCTAATTAGTTTAAAATAAAAGTCAAAACAATCTAGTCTCGTTTCCTATCTCACATTGTAATTACTGTCATTAATCATTTCTTTATGGCTTGATGGCACATAAGCATAAAACATATTTCCAATTCAAGCTAATCAAATTAAGTACTGTTAATATCAACCAAATTTTTATATATAAATAGGAATTTAATTAGGAAGGAAGGACAGAGAATTAAGTATATGTATCATGCTCTTAGCTTGAAGAATGAAGGAAAGAGTAAACTTTATAAATTGAGCAAATCTAAGGAATCGTTCACTCATTCTGCTTCAGAAATCGGCATGCACCTCTCTGAAGGGAAGAGTAAACTTTATAAGTCCGAATTTTGAATTTAGCCAAATATTATAACTTTATTTTATAGCTGATTCAGTTTCAAATCTGACTTCATTAATTAAAGCTGTTACCGTTAATTATTTTCCTCCTGATTTTTCTCTCCCCTGCTGGCCGAAGATCTTATTTATTTTGGTCATTCTTGTATATATATATATATATATGCATGTGTCGCCGTTGTAATAACACAGACGCAATTTTCAGTCCATTATATATCTTACTTCCGTCATCTATATCGATCTATATATATCTATTTCAAATGCCAGAATCCTGACACTAATGCCCAGTGAGGGACATATTGAGGAAATGCAAATTCGTGTTGTGCAACACGCTGTCATACTTATTTGTACCACTCTATGTCACGAATAAGATATATATTGCCCTTAATTAATAATTGTAGGTACAAGAAATTTATTAGTGTATCTTTTATTTTTGACTTGACACTCCTGGGTTTGGCATATAGACAATTAATAACAGTTTCCCAAAGCACAGTACTTTTCTTTGGTTTTCAGACTCTGGTGCTTTATTGTTGGCTATAAAAAAAAGACTCTCTAGCTGGTGCTTTATTAGAAACAGGAAAAGAGGAATATTTAGTTGCATAAATGTACACTCATCTTAGCGCCAACGTAACTGAGAAATTAAGATCTGTTAGATTGTTCTGTTCAATATTCTTTGTTACATCTTGAGGTTGAATCCATTTTACAAAATCTACTGTCGTCGTCAAACCTTAGAGTGATTAATATCGTAGTCTTGGATATAATCCTCTCCTCTGTAACGTTATGTAGAAAAAAAAGCGGAAGTAAAAGTAGTAGCTATCACGCATGTACCCAGATATTTGGCGTCTGTTCTTAAAACTTATTTTGTAAAAATAATAAACCTTGTCCTGACGTAGTATATGCATTAATTTTTAATTGCTTGATGTGCAGTTTTCAAGTTAATTATTAAAAGTTAGGTTGGTGGAGCGAACTCCTGAACTGATTAGCACATGAAAATGATTTTGATTAAAAAATTGAGAACAAGAGACAAGGAATTTTGCTTCTTAAATGATAAATAATCATTCTAGGATTAAGTTAATTTGAATGATTGAGTCTCCAACTGCTAATTATTAAAATAATTTCTAGGATTAATGAACGTGAAAAAACAAATACTACAATAAAGAAAACAAGAAAGTGAACACCCGCGAGTGTCGTGGTGTGTCCAAGATTGTCAATCCCAGCACCATTTCTGAGGTTGAGATGGCGGTTGTTTCGTTCACACTTCCCTCGGCATAATTCTCACTTTAATTTTAAGAAAAGTTTTCAAAACAATAAATTACTATGCTACTCATTGTAGTATTTTTTTTTTATGAGAATTACTATACTATTTTTAATTTGGAACTAGATCAGTTATTTAAGTTTACAATACACTTTTCTAAACACACACAGCATATGATTTTTTTCTTAAAAAAAGAACTATAGTTATATGATGTGTGTGCGGATAGAGACACACACCAAAACACAATTGAAACAAAAACAACTAATATTCAGTAGAGCCTAATAGGATATAGGAAAACTTGTTTATAACGCTATTTATGAAAAATAGCTATTATATATGCAAGGGGCGAGTCAAGTTTTGTCACCTATGTACCTTAGTTAAAGATGTTGAATAATAATAACATAAGTTCTATTTGATTCATATTTTTAAAATAGTTTTTTTTTTATTTCTGAAAACATAAAAATAAAAAAACTTGCTTAATAAATTTGTTTTTTATAAAATATTTTGAAAAATAGAAAAATAAATCTTTAAGGTATTCTGTATTTTTTGTTCTGAAAAATACAAGAAAAGACGAAAAATATCCACATCATTAATGGTAAAAGTTATAAATTTTGAATAACACATTTAACATTTACTAGTTATAATTTTTGTAATAATTATTCAATCATTTTTTTTATTTTCTTGTTCCCAATACTTGTTTTAGAAAATAATTTTACAAAACTATTTTGAGAACATGAAAACAGTACACGTATTCAAAGAAACCTTCTAACAAAATCACGTGAATTAAGAATATGAGTTAAAGTTAGTAAATTACCTTGATTTTTTCAAAAATTATAATATTTTCTCAAAACTACCCTTATTTAATATATTTTTCTTTCTTTAAAATACATTAAATAAGTGTTTTTTTAAATTATAATAAATACTACCTCATATATTGTAAATGGTCTTATATTTAGGTTTGTAGGGAGTAATTTATTGGCAACCGAAATATCAGGCATGTGGCTTTGTCATCAGTACTCAAATTTGGACTTGAATTAATTAAAATTAATAAAGGTAATGCAAAGGCTGATTAGTTTATTGATTAATGAGTAAATTGGTGGGTGAGTCAAGTTCTGCCACCTAGCTCGCAGCTAGCAATTAAGCAGCTTGTGAAACATTTATGCAGTGTTTTTAGTTTTTACAACTGCAAATCACAGGTTATTACTTTAATTAATTGAAGTAAGTGAGGGAATCTTGGCTCTCTGCTAGAGATAGTTGTCCATGTACGAGAGGATATATCTTATAATTTCTCTCCTTATAATATCAATTACCATCGTTTTGTCATTGATAATGATGCTCATTAAGCTTTAAACAATATTCAAAAGAATATTCAAACCCAAATTTGGTGGGTTTATCTTATGCGTTTACTGTTCCTTAAAATTAAATAATGCCTTGGCCAATGGCCACGCAGTAGCTCCAATGAAATCATCAAGAAAAAATAATATATATATATATATATTAATGTCTCATTCTATATATTTCAATATTATTTGAATGGTGACAAAGAAAATTTCATAATTCATGCATGTTGCAATTTTTTAAGTTGAATACGTGTGTCAACTAACTCCATATATATATATGTAGAGAGAGAAAGAGATAGAGAGAACTAGTTTTTGGAAATATACTCTTTCCAGTCCATATTATAAGGATTCTTCTAGAGGAACCCTTATTTAGTTTAAAATATAAGGGGTTATGTAATTTTTAATAAGAATTTATCTTTTTATCCCTATTAATTATTATCTCATAAATTAGAAAAAGGAGGGGGGATGAATTTTCAAAATAACTTTTATTAGTAATGAGTAAAATTGATGTTAGATTTTTTTTATAATTTTAAGGTGTGCAACTAACTTTTCTTAATAAGCGTAAAATAATTACAACCCCTTATAATATGGACGGAAAGAAATACATATTCTAATCTACTTATTAAATGAAGTTATAGATTAATCCATTTGCAATAAGATATAGAAATTGATGTGCGTACATGTAGTTAATCTTTTTGGATTAAAATCCTTTAGGTTTAGGGACAAGAATCAATCGGATTTGGTGCATACCCTAAGGCATGTGCACCATGCATCTCTTATCTGGATCATATTAAGACAATCACAATTATTTTATTTTATTTTTGTACTTTTAAGTTAAAACTAGAATTTGAAATCCGTGTGATGCACAGGAAGCTCTAGATATATCTAATTAAATTATATAAATATAATATAATATAATGATTATGAATAAAATATTTTTTAGCATTTTAGGTATATCTAATTCAACTTCTATATAACATTGAAGTTAAAGTTCATCCATTTGATTTTAAATGTTATATTCTAGTAAATAATATTCAATATATTATAGTTTGATAAATTATTTATTTATTTTATTATATATTGCTAAAAAACTGACCTGTGGCTTATGAAATTTATTTTTGGTTAAGTAATAATTGGGTGATTTTATATTTTATTGTGAATAGATTAACAACTTATTAATATATGTCATCAATTAAGAGAAAAAATAAGTGAGGATATTTAAATTATTGCCCTATGATTATCACGAAATCAAATTTTAAAAGGTAAACATATAATCAAATTTCAATTTACAAAGTTTTCATATAAATCTATGAAAGTTAGACATAAAAAACTACCTTTACTTTTTACATGATTACATCTTCTTCTAAATATGAGTTATATATAGTATAATTAAGTCACCATACTGAAACAATGGATAAATTAATATCATTCTATATGATAGGAGATACAAATTAATAGTTAAACTTAGAATTCTTTACATCCAAACCCATATAAAAAAATAAAACAGGAAATAAAGACTACACAATTGAAGGATTGAGTTGCAATATGTGAAAATAATGAGTAAAGTAACCAACAAACTTCATATTGCAGTGTTAAGAATGTCAACAAATTGATATCAACATTAACAATATAACAACGCAGTAAAACATTTTTGCAATAGAAACAAATTTAAAAACAATACAGTAACAAATCAACATAATCTAAACAACCTTATGTTGTAGAATACGTATTAACTACACCATTATTAGGAATGCAAAAGGTAGGTCACTATGATCATTGGAGTTTGATTTTAAATTGAATGAAAATTATTCTGATTTTCTCTAATTGACAAATAAATGTACAAACAAATCGTATTTTTTCATAAATTTATAAGTGATTTTTATTTCCATATTTATCCTAAGAAATTTTAATAAAATAAAAAATAAATATACATATAAGGAAATAAATATTTTTTAGAATATATGGGGTTAGATTTTTTTATGGTCGACATAATATTTTTTTGTACAAATTTATAATAATTTTTATTTCCATATTTATCATAACAAATTTTAAAAAATAAAAAATAATATTTATATATTTAAGGAAATAAATACTATTTGGAATATATATGGATGGATTCTTTTATAATTAGCATGATGATGTGCAAGTATAAAATCATGACACATCAAACAAATCCTGTTTTTTCACAAATTTATATATGATTTTTATTTCTATATTTATCATAAGAAATTTAAAAAAAGTAAAAAATATATATATAAGGAAATAAATATTATTTGAAAAATATGGGGTAGATTTTTTTATAGTCAACATGATATTTTTTTATACAAATTTATAATTGATTTCTATTTTTGCATTTATCATAACAAATTTTAAAAAATAAAAAATAATACAAGCATAAGAAAATAAATATTATTTGGAATATATAGGGTCAGATTTTTTTATAGTCAGTATGATGATGTGAAGTCATAAAATCGTGACATGTAATGTTTTCGATATTTACTTTATAATATATAATATATGTTGTTTTTATGAAATGGATTATAAGATTAATATTATTTTATATTATGTTTCATTTAAGATAAAAATTTGTTAAAATTGCACTAACCTTTAATCCCTCGGACTAGTACCTGTTGCCGTCTCCAAGGGCCTAAAAAGGTGTCAAATTCTAAACAAAACTGGAGGCCGACATGGAAACTTACAATATGAAACAAGTTCAACGGGACTCAGTATTTATTAATTACCTGGTTGATTATTAATTAAATTGGTCGCCTTAATGAATATGGAAGATTTGACAAAACCCGGTAAGAACTCAAAGATCAAAGACGAAAATTATAGTGAAGTTTAGTAACGTTAAAATGACGTTTGGCAATCGTTGTCTAGGAGTACCATTGCAATAAGCAGATAATGGTTGATGGAATTTTTGTGAACTTATTAATATATATATATAATTTTAATAATGGATGAGGACCAACATATATATATATGACCTCGTCAGCCGTTTTCTACATGCACACGCTACTTATCCATTGGCTAGAGATGTGACTAACGTTAAGTTGGTACTAAAGGTCGGATTATAATTAGTGATATAATATTTATCAAAGTCATCGGAACGTGACGGTGAAAAGTGGTAAATTTTGGACATGTAAGGGAAAGTCATATTTTTCCTTTCCTATATATGCGTGCTTCAATTGTATGGAACGTGACATTATTATTGACGAATGGGATTTAATTAATAGTTGGTTTAATAATCCAGAACAAGAATATATCCATCCTTAATCACAAACTATATAATTAGGTATCACTCTTTAGGTGGTTTATTTAGTGCTGGTAATAAAAAAGTGTTTGTCAACTGTGTTTGATATATATAGTCATAAATTTGAAATATAGCAGCTGGACACTGAACCTTAAAAACGATATAAAGAAGTGAGAGAGAGAGAGAGAACGGGAATGGTTCATTCTCGAATGTACAAGTCAAAGCGTTTGTGAGTCTCCAAATTATTGATAACCTAAATGAGCAACCTTAATTGATAAGAAAGTGAAGGGAGTGAGTTTGGCGTCCAAATGGGGTTATGGGAGGGAGGTTGTGATAAATTGAATATTATATATATATATATATATATTCACTTAACGCAGCTATACAGGGATATATATATATAGAGAGAGAGAGAGGAAAACAAATCCTGTAGATACATAATCTCCCCCTATCTCGCTACAATCTAAACATATAAACAAATATTTTGTTATTTACATAACTAAAAGATATTTATAGATATCTCTAACACTCCCCCTCAAGTTGGTACATGAATTTCATGCCCACCTTGCCAATAGCTTCTTGAAAATCTTGTACGGAGATAGCCTTCGTGAGTACATCTGCAAGTTGATTGTTCGATCTCACAAAAGGGAACCTAATGATTCCTCAATCTAGCTTTTCTCTCAAGAAATGCCTATCCACCTCTATATGCTTTGTTCAATCATGTTGTACAGGGTTTTGGGCTATTTGTATTGCAACTTTGTTATCACAATACAAGTTTATGGGTCCTTTGTGTCTGTAGCCCACTTCTTTCAGAATGCTCTTCATCCAAAGTAACTCGCAAACTCCATTTGCCATACCTCGAAATTCAGATTCGGCACTTGACCTCGAGACTACCTTCTGCTTCTTGCTTCGCCATGATACTAGATTACCTCCAACAAACATAAAATATCCAAACATTGATTTTCACGTGGTTTGATCGCCAGCCCAGTTAGCGTCAGTATACCCTTCGACTTCTAATTTTTCTTCTTCTATCTTCTCACCACCATCAGTGTATCTTTCAACATTTAAGTTGCCATTTTTGGAAAACAACAGTCCCAAGCTCAGAGTAGCTTTCAAGTACTTGAGTATTCGAGTTGCTGCATTCATATGTTCCTCACTTGGGTCATGCATGAATTGACTTACAACCCACACTGCGTAGGTAATATCCGGCCTAGTGTGTGAGAGGTAAATCAACTTCCCTATTAGTCGCTAGTACACACCTTTTTTAGTTGGAATCTGATCTGGGAGCAACTCAAGCTTGTGATTCATTTCCATGGGTGTATCAGTTGGTTTGTAATCCATCATCCCAGTTTCTATTAGAAGATCCAAGATATACTTCTTCTGAGTAAGAAATATACCTTGCCTTGTTCGTTGAACTTCAATTCCAAGGAAGTATGTCAGTTGCCCGAGGTCTTTCATTTTGAACTTCATCTTTAATTGTTCCTTCAAGTTCTACATTTCTTCTTTGTCATTTCCAGTAATGATCATATCATCCACATAAACCAGCAGCATTGCAACTTTTCCTTCCCTGCAACTGATAAATAACGTATGATCAGCATTACTTTGTCTATACTTTAGTTTTTTCATAGCGGCCGTGAGCTTTCCAAACCACGCTTGTGGGCTCTGCTTGAGGCCGTATAAAGATTTTCGAAGCCTACAAACCTTGCCCATACTCGCATCTGATTCCATCATACCTGGAGGTACTTGCATGTACACCTCCTCTTCTAATTCACCATTCAAAAATGCATTCTTTACATCTAGTTGTGACAGTTCCCACCCTTGATTTTCTGTTAGTGAGATCAAAATTCGAATTGTGTTCATTTTAGCCATTGGTGCAAATGTTTCTTCATAATCTACCCCGTATTGTTGTGTGTATCCTCTTGCTACTAACCTAACCTGTATCAATCTAGGTTGCCATTAGCTTTCAATTTCAATGTGAACACCCATTTGCATCCAACTAACTTCTTTCCTTTGGGCAAGGTGGTGAGATCCTAGGTTCCATTCTTTTGTAATGCTTCAAGTTCCTCGTTCATTGCTTTTACCCACTCAGGATATTGTAATGCTTCTTCTACGTTGGTGGGTATTACGATGTCTAATATTGCAGATAGTACATGCGAGTCCATCTTCTCATCAGGATCCAAGTAATTACATATGGGATACCTCCCTTGAGCATTCAGGTTCAGTTCATATGTCTTCCTTGGTACTCCCTTCGTTGATCTATTAAAGATTCTATAACGTATGCTTTCGATTTCAACAACTTCATTCAAGGTTTCTTCTACACGAACCTGTGAGTTTGTTTCCATTAATCCAGAGGATTCATTAGGGGGATTAGAGCATACCTGAGTGTTCATATGGATATCTGGAGGGTTTGAGGCTATTGGTATAGGTGTTAGAGCAAATTATCATCTGGCTCTTCATTTATTGTTTGACGAAACTCAGCAAGTTCTTCGAGTTCTTCAAATACTTCTTCAAACTCTCGTTCTACAGTTATCATCTTCTCTTCGTTTCCTTCCTTCTCCCCCTGAAGAGAAGTAGTAAGTGGAAAATACGGAGATGTCTCAACAAAGGAGACATCCAAAGAGGTGTACAGTTGTTTCTCAACAAGATCATAACACCGGTATCCCTTCTGGACATCAGAATAGCCCACAAAAAGACATTTATGTGCTCGAGGGTCAAGCTTACCTCAAAGTGCCAAAGGAACATGAACATATGCTGTACATCCAAAGACACATGGTTCAAGATTAGGCATATGAGGAATTTCAAGGTGGGTTTGGAGAACTTCAAGTGGGGTTCGAAAGTTGAGAGCACTTGAAGGTGTACGATTGACAAGATATGCTGCTGATCATACTATTTCACCCCACAATATATGAGCCACGTTCATCCCAAACAAAGATGCACGAACAATTTCTAAGAGTTGGCTGTTGCATTTTTCAGCCAAGTCATTCTGTTGTGGTATGTATACACAAGAAGTTTGATGACGTATTCCTTCTCTTTGAAAGAAGTCTCCGAGTTTAGTGAATTCAGTCCCATTATCTGTCTCTAAAATACTGATGGTTCACTGATACTGGGTCTGTACATATTTATAGAATTCCTGGAAAACTTGAGAAGCTTCATTTTTATTTTCAGCAAAGAAACCCAAATCATCCTAGTACATTCATCAATAAACGTAATGAATATCATGCATTTGAGTGAGTAGGAATTTTAGCTGGGCCCCAAATATCACTGTGAATAACCATAAATGGAATAGTACTTTTATTCAAACTAGGTAAATATAGAACATGATGACTTTTTGCAAACTCGCAAGTTTCACAATGAAAATCAGAGACTCTTAAACCACTAAACAATGCAGGCTTTAATTTTTGTAGATAACGAAAAGACAAATGACCAAGACGATTATGCCACAACCAAACTTCATCTTTGGCCTTATTACTACAGATACGGTAAACCTCTTCCTTTATTCTATCTCCTGAACCTTCAGCTTCAAAATAATAGAGATTGCCTCACCTAATACCATAGACAATTATCCTCCTCGTTGGGATGTCTTGAAACACATAGAAAGTAGGCCCAAAAGTCACTGTATAATATAATGCCGCGGTAATCTGACTCATAGACATTAAACTATAGTCTAATGATGAAACAAGAAGTACAATTTCTAGATTAATTTCATCAGATAACTGGCATGATCCTTGGCCTTCAATTTTTGACTCACTGCCATTGGCCATAGTAACATGGGGCTTTATATGAGGGCGAAGCTTACCAAGAATCTCAGTAATATTCGTGATGTGATCGGTGGCTCCTGAATGATCCACTTATGAGAAGGAATAGTTCAAGAATTACCATATTAGGTTTGAAGGACTACATTTGCAGATGTAGTTGTTCATTGGACTTGATGGCAAGAGGTTCTTTAGTACTGGTACATGTGGCCTTTCCTCCAATCTTTCTTCTTGGTTTTTTTGTGAAGTCCCACCAATCTGGATACCCGATGAGTTTGTAGCATCATTGTTTCAAGTGACCTGCTTCTCCACAATAATTACATATTAGTGAATCAGATTTACTATTCCGATTTGATTTATGGTTTCCAGGTGCTTGCTTCGTAATCAGGATCGTGTTTTCTATGGAGGGTCTACTCCCATCATCACTTGTTTTTGTTGAGACTCTGTCCGTACATATGCATACGTGCTTCCTAGATCGAACTTAGTCTCTTTTCGAAGGATATCACCTCAGACTTGGTCAAATTCTGCATCATGACCTACTAAAAAAATATGAACTCTGAGACTAGTCATTGCAAAATTCATCTGCACTATACCTTCTATGGTGTCTGCTTGCTCCTTTGTTTTGTAGTCGATTTTCTGAAATATCGACACAAGTTCGCTGTAGTAGATTGAAAGTGGTTGACCATTTTGTCTCATGGTGAGAGATTTCTGGTTCAGCTCGAAGAGCACTATTTTGATCCATCATAGAAAGTCCAAGCAAGAGCTTCCCATATATCCTTCACTGTTGGGAGTCTAATGAAATGTTGCATCAATATAGGGCTCATTGCATCAATAAGCCAACTTCGAACACGATGGTTCTCAGTAACCCATGTTACAAGAGTTGGGTCTCTAGGGTCAGGCTTCTTCATCTCTCCAGTTAGGTACCCACATATGTTCCTTATTGTAATTCGCATATCCATGAGTTGAGACCAGAGAGAATAGTTTGTCTCATCAAGAATGATGGTAACTAGCAAAGAGAAGTTCTCTTGGTTCACGACGATCCTCCCTAAAGTCATCATGCTTCCTTCGGGTTTGGTTTTTAGCCCGTCATCCGTCATATTCGAGACTGTCTTTCGAAGTTATGTGTTAGGGTTTACAAACTACAAGTTCGTAGCCTGCTCTGATACCATGATAAATTGAATATCATATATATATATTCACTTAATGCAGCTGTACAAGGATATATATATATATATACAGAGAAAAACAAATCCTGTAGATACGTAATCTCCCCTTATCTCGCTACAATCTAAACATATAAACAAATATTCTGTTATTTACATAACTGAAAGATATTTATAGATATTTCTAACAGGTTGTCTGGCTTTGAGGAGCATGTCAGCCTATGAATTGTTAACTTTTCTATGCATATATATTAGAGGCTTGGATATGATATTGGCATGTTGTTTTGTTTTTTAACTGAAAATGCGATCAGATCTTTGAGTTAAGTAGTCTCAATAAATATATAGTGATAAATTAATGTAGATGCAATGGCTCTTTCTAATTAATCTTGAGTCAGGGCGTGCCATACGTAGCAATCTCAGTTTCGGCTGAAGCACAATAGAATTACTGACTAAAATGCTAACTAAAACTTTAGATCAATTTTGTGGCCCATCGCTCTTCATAGAGTTTTTCTCCATGCCGCTAATTGTAGCATTTGCATTTAGATTAGAAGGCATGGGTTTTAAATTACTGCTCACCTTAGGTGATTTTGTCCAATCCTGTATAAATTCACTTGGCAAAATTTTTGCCAACCAATTAATTAAATTCCCAAATCGAAATCAATATGTTGAGAATAACACATGTTCAATGATTAAAACTTTAGTAACTACTAATACTAAATACTCCCTCCGATCCGTTTTATAAGGGATTTTCAATTACTCTACATAGATTAAAAAAATTAGTTACTCCCTTCAACCCATATTATAGGGTGTGAGACCCACTTTCACATCCATTAAGAAAGTTGAAAAACATTCTTAAATATATCCAAAGTTTCAAATTTGCCCATATTTATTGAGGGAATATTGCAATAATTAAAGTATGCAATTTTCTATGCGGGGTTAGATTTTTATGAGTAATTACACTTGTAGAAGAGAGAGAAAAACAACCAATTAAATATAGTAAGAATAAAATTGTTCATTTGAGTCCCTCCACCTTATATTGTAGACCAAGAAAAAATGGGTCTCACACTTTATATTATAGACTTGGAGGGAGTATCTTCTTACAATCCTAAAACAAAAAGCAAACATTCCATTTTTACCCTTATTTAATATAATAATACAATCCATATTAAATATCATTTGATCAATTGAGAGTACTTCTTTTATTTAAAAAGTCCAATAACAATTTACTAATTACACAAATAAATGATGAAGGTAAAATAGGTAAAGTTTTATTAAATATTACAAAGTTCGTTATGAAAAGGATTAGAAAAAACTTCTAGAATGTCTCTTATAAAAAGGGCCGGAGGGAGTATAAGTGAGAGAGCACAAAATGACTGAAACATTTTAATCTATTTTTCCAGAAGTACTCTAACTAATTACACTTTATAATCAATGAGGTTAAAATTAAAATCAATTAATTTAATTGGAGCCATTTTGTAAAGTAATGAAATTTTTTTCCACATATGCTCTTACTAATTACACTCTATAATTTTAATTATTTTTCTTATTTTATGTAAAATAGTTAAAAATAACTTATATTAAAAATATATGGTAGCAATTGATTTTTATTACAAGACCAATTAGATTGATAATTAATTTCTCAATCTTAAATCAAGAGATTTGTACTACCCTCTCTTGTTGTTACGATGAAAACCTTTTCAAAAGATTTTCGTGATACTTATTGTAGAACCCCATTCAAATTGTGTGAAGCATTAATTATTATTTTTCCTCTATGCCTTTTTCAAATTGCCAATAAGTATTAATACCCTCTCCAAATTGAGATTAATTAAGTTGACACAGGTATCAAAGAGATTAAGATGGGGTTACATGAATTTAATGAACTTTTTAAGAATAATTTTGAAAACATATGAATTTTTTTTTACAAATTTAAGAACACTAACTAATTTTAATTAAATGTTTTAATTTGTGTGAGGTTATTATAAAGTCCTTACAATAAGGACCAAAAGGAGTATCATAAGTTTGAATTTTCTTAATTAAAACAAAAAAACTCTTGGAACTCAGCACCCAACGGCCTCTCATGATCGACAATCGTAATTGGGGATAAAATAACATACTCTTAAATGATTTACACATATAAAAAAAATAGTTAAAAGTAATTAAAATTCTTAAATTTTATAAAATTTACTACAACTTTTTAATATTATCCTCATTAAATTATAACATATTTTAATTATATTTTTTATTCTTTCTCCACTATAATTATTTAATGAGGAACATATATGAAAATAAATATTTAATATTTACAAAGTGACTTATATTTTGTATAATTTAATTCTTTTAGAATATGACATATAATAGAAAACACAAGTAGCTAATTTGCTAATAGTTGCTATGACAACTGAATGTCTTTGGCAAAGTGGGTAATTGTGAATATTTAGAAATTAGGGAACAAATCATACCAAAACTTCATTAAAGGTGGTAATTAGCATTATTCACGGTACATGATGTAATATCTCCCACACATGTTGCCCTTCTATATAAATAGACACATGCACATCTCCCTTCACAATATTTGGAGGTGACTAATCCTTATTACCATATCTTAATATATGCGGCAAATATATAATTAATTAATTAATTATATATGAAAACTCGATCCCTCACATCTTTTCACTGATTATTCTATATGTGTATTAAAAACTTGCAATTAAAGACCTCTTTCGCGTGGCTCATTTTAAAAACATGAAATGAGGTTTATGTGTGTATATATATATATATATATCTAAATTTAATAGAATATATTGTATTGTATGCCCCAAGAAGTAAACTTTTTTCTCCTAATAAAAGTCATACCTTTTGATCGATCTAAGTGAAACGCTTAGGACATTGGAATGTTGAAGAACAGTGCCTAAATAAGCCAAACGTCATGTATTCAAAACAATATATTGGAAAAATTGAGTTTTGATACCAAAAAATAAAATATATAGTTTTTAGCACTAAATTTGAAAAATTTTATAAAATTTTTTTATCATCACTTAGAAATATTCTATTCTTATTTTGTACCAAAAAATTCTATCATAATTTTGGAATTTTCTATCATAAGTTAAAAAATTTTTATCCTGACCCCAAAACAGCGTGAAGTTTGGTTTTATTTTCCAAATATTTTTATTTTTTTTATCTTTTTTCCCAATTCTCCTTGATATATATATATATATATATAAATAAGGTGCACCACTGTTAAACTAAATAGTAAATAGAATGGTAACCATCAATTTTGATAGGGGTAATTATAGTTCAGAAGCAGTTTCCAAAATTAATAATAAATATAATTTGGTTATCACTTAGTTTTCAAGTTTTACTGCTTAGTTTTTTATTTTTATCACTCTTTATCAGTCAAAATTTTTTATTTATTATTAATTCTGAAAACTGATTATAAAATGTAATTTCGCACTTCCATTAGTATCCAGCCCTTTCAATTCATGGTAACTCTTTGTTCATCCTGATGCCGTACGTACGAGCTGAAGATATCACATTATCATCCAATAAACAAATTATTTTTTTAATAATAAAAAATATTATTCTCTTATATATGTGATATGTCGCAGAAAATCTGATCCGGTATAGTTGTAGTTGTGTAGTGTTGGTAGTGATCGTTTCCGCGATTCAACCCAAAAACAACACAGCCAATGAAATAATCATTAATATCATTTATATAAAATATTAAATATATCATAATTATAAATAATAATACAACTTTCTACAAATATACAGGACTTACTCTAGTTCAAGCATTTTTTATTTTTATATAATATATATAGTAATTGACTATTAGATTTTTTTTTGTATTGCAATTTGCAACACAAGGAATATAATTTTTTTTTTAAAAAATACACCTAAGGTGAGGTGGATAGTAATTTAATAATGTTTTATATTTTAATTTTATAAGTAATGATATTATGAAGATTTTTTAAAAAAATTTCTCAAATTTATACAAAATTATGATAGGTCTGGATCATTTATTTCTTCTTGACGATATAAGGTTCAGTTCTTGTTATTCCAAATTTTGGCATAAAATAAGGTAAATGTCTTGTAAGAAACTTTGAATGATATTATGTAAACAACACATTTTATAATTTTTTACTTGTCCAATTTCAAAGTTGAATTATGTTGTGTAAACGTCTTGAACAATAAAAAAAACACTTTCAAAGCTTTAAAAATTATTATTATTTTATAATTTTAGTGAAATATGAATTATTTTCATCATTGTTTTACCTTTAATTAATATAAATCAAAGAGAATATTTAAATCAAGTTAAACGAATGCTTCATTGTCTTTGTCCCTGTTGGCATATCGCACCTTATATTTTTGTTTTCATATTTTGTTTGTTCTCGCCCTCGTCATGAAATAAAATTATAATAAAATCTTGACTAGTGAACCATATGCATCGGCTCGTTTAAGCTGGTCAACTGATGATTTTATATGTAATTCTAATAATGATAAATTGCTTAATTTGTTCTCCTTCCCAGTTTTTATTTTGTTAATCCATTGTTGGGACTTGGGAACATGGGCGGACGAGGCCTAAACAATGTTGGGGCCAAATTTTTTAAAAATAATATATATTTTGTAGTATAAACTTAATTTTAATTATTTATCATAATTAATACTTTTAAATAATTTTGTAACTTAAAAAATGAAATGATAATATTATATATAATCATATAATATTTTAGAGATTATGTATAAGGTGAAACCATACATGTAATATATTAATTTTAAGAGAAGATTATAAAAAAATATATTAAAAACTTGTATTTTCAATACATTTATATATTAGGTTGTACATTAATGATTTGAATAAAAAAATTAGAATGGATCCTCGAATTTTATAAAAATAAATCAGTATATACATATAATTTAAAAATTATATTTTTAACATAAACAACTCTTAATTAATATTACATGTAAATAAATAAAAAATTTATATTTATATTTATGCTAATATATTTCTATAATAACTAAATCTAAATAGTTTAATAAAAAATGAATTAACATGTATAATATAAATATTAAGTATTTTTTTTATAAAAAGTTAATATTAATCGATAATAAAAATATTTTAATAAGCTAATAAAATATATATATATATAATATTTTTTATTTTTAAATATATCAATAATATATATTGTATATATTATATATTTGTTTATTTATTTATTGTTTGCATTATTGTATATTATAATATGTATATATATATATATATATATATGACGTGAGTGTATGTGTGTAGGGATTGGGCGGGGCCAGATGTACACATATTATATTATTTTTTGTGTGTGTGTGTGTGTGCGCGTGTGCGGTGTATATTGTACGCACCTACCTCCTCCGTAGGTCCGTGCTGCTTGGGAAGAGAATTTAATTTATTGACAATTTTTGTTTTTGAATCTCGAAATCAGATGAAGACGAACTCTTGGATAGTAACAACAAAAACCGAGGCATTTCCATCCATGGTGGCAACAGGGACAGTGATGGCAAGTAGGTACAACATCCATCTTAAAAAGTTTGATCTTTTAAGGTTATGCGCACATAAATCTCGGGAAAACGTACTAAAGTTACATTTAGAATTCGCATCAGATAGTTTACCCTTCAGCTTTTGGTCCATTGTTTTATCCTTGTAAAAAAAAAAAAACTTGACTTATTAGACTAAATAATAACAAGGGACAAAGTGGTGGAATGACAGTGTGCAGGAGAAAGCTAAATAATATAAGAAAGATTATTTCAAAACTTTGTATTTGTATTTGTATAATAATGATAAAAATTGAAAATATTATCAGTTGGTTAGAAAGGAGACTAAGAAAGGATAGGATGATGCTCAATCTAAATCTTTTATGGAATTCTACCAGAATTTAGAAATTAAGAATGGTGAACATAAGATTTACAAAATTATCAAGAGAAAGGAAATAAAGTTAAGAGATTTGGACTAAATAAGATTCATTAAGAATGAAAAAGGAAAAATTTTAGTTACAGATAATGATATCAAAGAAAAATGGGAGAGCTACTTTTTTAAACTTTTCAATAATGGATTAGGTATGACTATTGATACAGAAGGATTAACAACTTACGAAGATTATCTGAATTTAAACTTCTATCGTAGGATTTAGGTTGGATAAGTAAAAGAAGCTCTTAAGATAATGAATAATGATAAACTATTGCTTCCGATGGTATTTCTATCGAAGTTTGGAAATACTTAGGAAAGAAGAGAGTTTTGTAGCTCACTAAGTTATTTAACGAGATCTTAAAGTTCAAGAAAATCACAGAGGAATAAAGAAAGAGTACTTCGGTGTCTATGTACAAAAATAAGGGGGATATTCAGAATTGCGTAAATTATTGGGAAATAAAACTTATGAGTCACACCATGAAACTTTGAGAAAGAGTGATTGAGTATAGACTAAGAAACGAGTCTTATATTTCAGAAAACCAATTTAGATTTATACCAGAACGATCCATAATAGAGACTATTTATTTATTAAAGAATTTGATTGAAAAATATTAGAGTAAAGAGAAAAACTTGCACATGGTTTTCATTGATTTAGAAAAAGTCTATGATAAAGTACTAACAGATGTGTTGTGGAAAGTAATGGAGAAGAAATGTGTTATTGTGGCTTATATTCGAGCCATAAATGATATGTATGAGGGGGCAACAATAAGTGTAAGAACTCCTGGATGTGAGACAAAGGATTTTCCTATAAGGATATGTTTACATTAAGGAACTTCCCTGAGTCCATATTTATTTGATTTAGTTTTGGATGTTCTAACAGAACATATATAGGAGGAAATTCTAAAATGTATGCTCTTCATAGATGATATAGTCTTAATTGAGGACTCAAGAGAAGATATCAATTCTAAACTTGAGTTATGAAGACATACTTTGGAATCAAAAGGTTTCCACTTGGGTAGAAGTAAAATGGAATATATGCATTTCAAATTTAACAAAATGCCAGTTAGAAATGATTTAGAGGTAAAAATTGGGAAGTAAACCATTTTGAAAGTGTCAAAGTTAAGATATTTAGGGTCGATTTTACAAAGTGACAGTGAAATTGATGGAGATGTTATACATAGAATACAAACTGGGTGGTTAAAGTGGAGAAAAGTATCAGGAGTTATTTGTGACAGCAAGGTACCTGCAAAACTTAAAAGAAAATTTTATCGAACAGCTATAAGGCTAGCGACGTTATATGGTAGTGAATGTTGAGCTTTGAAAGGACAATAAGAATATAAGATGGGAGTGTTAGAGATGAGAATGTTGAGATGAATGTGTGGTCATACAAAATTGGATAAGATACAAAATGATTATATATGAAGGAAAGTCGAAGTAGTACCTATTGAGGAAAAAATGGTGAAAAATCATTTAAGGTAGTTTGTGTATGTATAAAGAGGAGGGCAAGAGGAGCCAGTAAGGAGAGTTGATCAAATGGCTTGAAGCCCTGTCAAAAGGTGTAGAGGAAGATAAAAAATGACACTAATGAAAATTATAAGGAATGATCTCTTAAGAAATGATTTGTCTGAGAAGATGGTGTTTGATAAAGGCCAATGACATTGTATGATCCATGTAACTGATCTCACATTAGTAGGATAAGACAAATGTTATTGTTGTTGTTGTATGAAGAGTATTAATTCTTCAACTGATAGATAAAAATTAGTCTCTTCAAAATGTAGAAATAACTAGTAAGTTTTACCCACTTTTAATTTGATGTAAACTTGAATTAACTAAATGCAATAGCAAAATAAATTAATTATATTTACCAAAGTGGTACATTGTTGCCCAATTCAAGAAAAAATAAGATACAAATTGAAGGCATATTGCATAGATCGGGTCATGCTATTCAGATATGTTTAATTTAAACCCAAATTCCTCCCCCCAAACAAGCGCATAGTTAAGCGCACACACATTAAAATATGGTAGGAAAAACCGGACCAAGTCGGCCAGTTCAACTGGTTCAATTGGGAACCGGTGTCTAATATGATTCGGTCACAAATGAAGACTGAGATTTTTCAGAACTGGTCAAAAACCAGTTTAAACACGAATTGGCCTTTTTTTTATTTACTTTTTAAATTTTTTAAAATATTTTTTATTTTAAGATAAAATAACATTATTTTTAGTACTAAGTAGTATTATTTTTTGTATAATTTTTTTCTATATTATAATATGATATAAGTATTATTATGATATATAATGATTAATAATGATAAATTTACTTAACAAATAATAAAAAAATTGAATATCAATTGATTATTTTGAATTAAAAATATAGTTATAAATGAATATTAACTTGTTTAAATTTTAATATTAGGTTGTAAAACTCATTAATAATATTTTTAATTTTCTATATATTATTAAATTTACTTTTCATCTTAGATTGAATATTAATTTTATGATCATTGATAAATATCTTTTATATTTTTTCATTTATATTATTTAAAATATATTAATTTATTCACAACTAATCCGACCATAATCTGATCATTGAATTTTGATCTGGTGACTCAACTGATTCAATGGCCGATCTGGTTTTTAATACTTTGCATTAAAAACAAATGAAAGATAGTATGGCTGAACTTGTGCTTTAAAGGAGGCATGGTGTTCAAAGTCTATTGTTCCTAGTAGGTTAGGAAAAACCAGACCAGATTAGACTGACAAAATCAAGAATCGGCACTTGGTCCAATCTGGTCACAAATGAAGACCGGGGCTTTTCAGAATGGTATGAACCGGTATAAAACTGGTTGAATCGGTCAAGAATCAGTACAAACAAACACATAGGGAGTTATTTATAAATAGAAGAAGATCAATATTCCCAATTAATGGACAATTTGAGGAAACAAACAAACAAACGCATACGGTTATTTATAATGAGATTTTATGCAAATTGACATCTAATAATAATAAAAGAAAAAGATACTTAAAAAATGCACCTACTCGAATAGTTCCGAATATCTTCCTCTTTTTAATTACTTCCAAAAGTTGTTGCAATTTTAATTTGAAGATTCAACTCATAATATTTGTTCGTTTAGAGGGAGACACCCCATCTTTCTCATGTTCTCTCTTAATTTCAGGTGAAGCAAGGTTACAAGTAAAAGTAATAAATATATTCAAGTAACCAGCCCATTTACATATGGCCATTGCATCTTTATTATTTTGAATGAGGTATCTTGCTCCCCTTGTGAAAGATGATGGCAAAATAATGTGTTTCTCTGTATGTGAGGCATTTGTCTCACCTCTCATAACATCATCAGATAATCCTTGATACATTTCACATTGTAAATCTTTTTGATGCAATTAGATAAATTTAAGCTTCTCAGATTCCATCATTGTATACCCATCAGCTATGAATTGTTGAAGGTTGAAGCAATTGATGTCCAAGAAGTAAAGTAGAAAATTCTCCATCCCATTTCACTAACATAAAAGCAAGAAATTCACGAATTGTAAGTTTCTTGTTTCGTTGAGTTCAAGCAAGAGATGATTCGTGATGTCTAACTTCATCACTAATCTTCACCATAGGGGAATAAAAGAAGATATTGTAAGGGAAGAAAATGTGGATCAAGTTCATTAATTCGTTGCAACTCTCCAGATTGAGTTTCAAGGATAATATCTCTTTGAATATAAGATAAATCAAAATCTCCCACAACTAATGCAGCAACCTCAGAAGCTGATGGCGAATTGTAAGTGTGACCATCTTTGTCTCTTTTAGACAATTAACGTGACTTTACATTTTTGGCAGGGTCATTTCGCAACATTGTAGAGGCCATTTGAAAATTCTTCACAAATGGATTGACTTGATTCAACTCTGACACTATCCTTTCAACAATGACTGGATCAATGTTGCAAGTACGATCATGAGAACTACAAAAAGAAAGTAAAAGACCATAAATAAACATTTAGAGAATAATTGTCATTCCAATATATTAAAAGGATTAGGAAATATTACCTTAAAACACACGTCCAGTTGCTAATACTTTTTTAAAATTATTTTTATTTAATTTATTTTTTTCTATATATAAAATTGTTAAAAATATTTTATATTATGAACTAAAAAGAGTATCCCATATTATAAAAAGTCCTATATTTATCACATCCTCCTAAATTCTCATAAACATCTCATATCATTATTAATTGGAAAAATCACTAAAAAATCTCAAAACATGAAAATATTTACTTGAAAATTTTAATATTAAAAAAATATTACACCTAAGTTTAATGATCCAAATTAATATGAAATTCTGAAAAAAAAGTATAAAAAATTTTAGTATTAAGTATAAAATCACACTCTAATATTTTATATTCATACTCCATAATTTTATATTTAATAATAAACTTTTTTGTATTCATTTTTTATGAGATTTCGCTGTAATAATTTTTAATGGTAGGAACTTGAAATACATACTTTTATGTTGTGGGATTTTTTAATGATTTTCCCTTGATAATATAAAACGATCGGCCATGCCACCCACGTTGCTTCTCTCTTTCATCACACCTCACTTTTTGGACCTCCACTGTCTCTTCCTTCAACTCTTTCTTCTCTTGTTTTCTCTCTTAACTCTAACAGGTTTTTCTCATCCCGTACCACTCCCACACTTCCACATATAAATACTACGTCACTCATCTACTGCAACGTATACATAATACCTTTCTCAGCCTTTTGGTTAAGTTCAAGTGTGTCTACCATACGGTAGAAAGACTCCTCTTCGCATCCCTACCCTTCCCCCATGACGAGCTTGGACAGCTCAAGCTCCGCTTTCCCCATGATGCCCATGGACATGGATTTGGACTCCATACCTGGGATTGAATTCTCCGGCTACAGCACCACCACCACGCCTACCTCGGACGACGACTACATCGGTTGCAATTGGAACCAGTGGTCCCCCCTTATCAACTGGGATGCCTTCAGCGGTGGCCAAGACGACTTTCACGGCCTCATAGATTCCATGATGGACAAAACTGCCGGGATCCTTAGCCCCCAACACGGAACGGGAGAAGGCTATAACTCGGCCAATTCCACGTCGACGGAGGAAACCGTGGTGGATGAAGAAGCAAACGACAGTGTCGAGGATTTCAAGGGTCTCAGGCTGGTGCACCTTCTGATAGCCGCCGCCGAGGCTCTCACCGGCGCCAACAAGAGCCGTGATCTGGCTCAAGTGATATTGGTTCGGCTCAAGGAGTTGGTTTCCCCCACCGACGGATCCAACATGGAGAGGTTGGCGGCGTATTTTACGGAAGCCTTGCAGGGTTTGCTAGAAGGCGCAGGGGGTGCACAGAATAACAACAACCACAAGCATTTCATCGGCAGTGGACCCCACCGTGAGGTCCTCCATCCAACGGACATTTTGGCTGCCTTCCAGCTCCTCCAGGACATGTCCCCCTACGTTAAGTTCGGCCACTTCACCGCAAATCAGGCCATCGTGGAGGCCGTGGCCCAGGAGAGGCGTGTCCACATCGTCGATTACGACATCATGGAAGGCATCCAATGGGCTTCCTTGATTCAGGCCCTCGCCTCCAAAATCGATGGCCCACCTGGCCCACATCTCAGGATCACTGCATTGTCCAGAAGCGGAAGCGGAAGAAGATCCATCGCCACCGTGCAAGAGACGGGGCGTCGTTTGTCGGCGTTCGCGGCCTCCTTGGGTCAACCGTTATCATTTCATCAATGCAGGCTGGACTCGGACGAAACTTTTCGACCTTCGGGCCTGAAGCTGGTTCGAGGAGAGGCCTTGGTATTTAACTGCATGCTACACCTTCCTCATCTCACCGACCGGGCACCCGAATCGGTGGCATCGTTCCTGAACGGAGCGATGGCGTTGAATCCAAGTCTAGTGACGTTGGTGGAGGAGAAGACGGGGCCCATTGGGGAAGTGGGGTTCGTGGGGGGGTTCATGGACTGTTTGCACCGTTACTCGGCGCTTTACGATTCGCTGGAGGCTGGGATTCCCATGCAAAGTGGAGCGAGGACGCTGGTGGAGCGGGTGTTCTTGGGGCCCCGAATAGCGGGGACGGTGGCGAGGATGTACAGAAACGGAGGGAAAGAGGAGAGAGGGTCGTGGGGGGAGTGGTTGGAGGAGGTAGGGTACAAGGGAGTGGCCGTAAGCTTCGCGAACCATTGCCAGGCCAACTTGTTAGTGGGACTATTCAACGATGGGTATAAGGCAGAGGTGTTGGGCTGCAATAAGTTGGTGTTGAGTTGGAGATCTAGGAGTTTGCTTTCCGCCTCTCTTTGGACATCCTCTCCCGCTACTACTCAATCCATATAATTCTAATTAATCATCCATTTTCGCTTCTCTTTGTTCTTCTGCTTTTGTGTGTGTGGAGACACGCTAGCTAATTGATGATGAGGTCTTTATATTTAATGAAGAATGAATGCTCCATCCATCAAAGCGTCAGTTGAGTAGTTGTTTGGTGAAGCAGCTAGTATGGTATGGTATGAAATTTCATGCGCCCAACTGCTCTATATGTTTCCTTTCTCCTCTTCTGGCCATCAGTTCGCAGATGGAGACGCATACTAGCTAAAAGCTTCCCCTGACTGAGTACGATGTAGTTGCTGTTCTCAGGACTCAAGTTCATGTATTTTTCTGATTGCAATCTTTTATTGTTCATCCATGGAGGCTTTTGGACTTGGGATTCTTCTTTTTCCCCCCTTCGGAGTCTTCAAATCTTATTTGGCAATCCGTTGATTTATAGGGAATGCTTAAAGCTCCTTTTCGCGTTTCATTTTTCTTTATTTTAGTAGTTTCATGATACTGTACTGGTTTAGCTGATGATCTCTGCGAGCTTCTTGAAAATGTTAACTTAAAGTGCAAAAGGGAACGACGCAGAGATAGCATGACTGAACCATATATTTAATTTATATTTAGCTTTGATAATGAGTTTATATATTGATTGTATCTGTGTCCTTTTTGCTTGGACAATTACTAAGGGCTTGTTTGATTAATTACTTGCAAAGAAGTCTAACTAAAGTGATGCAATGCTGTTAACAAGCTGGAAACCATGGGAAGTTAGGAACAAAAGAATTTTTACGGGTGAAATCTGTACTTTTAATACTATTATAAGAGATATATAGATACATACAGAGCACACTATAAAAGCTCTTAATATGTCTCATATACTTTATTTAGATCACTGATAGTTTTGCTATAAATACTCTCTTAGCAGCTCTTGTTTTTGTGAAGTTGCATTTGATATAATTATTAATCCTTGAATAAAATCCCTTTATTCCAAAAAAAAAAAAGTGATGCAGTGCTGTGTAAAATAATACTCCTCCCTCTACATTTTAAAAGGGTTTTCTTAGAACCCTCATTTAATCCAAAATATAAGGGTTATATAATTTTAAATAAAAGTTTATTTTTTTTTATCCTATTGATGATCATTTTGGAAGTTGGAAAAGAAAGCGTGAATGAATTTTCAAAATAGCTTTTTGTTGATAATTAATAAAAATAAAATTGAGATGTTGAATTTTTTTAAAATTTTAAGGTGTATAACTAACTTTTTTTAATAAGTGTGAAACAGTTGGAAACCCTTTATAATATGGATAGGGAATGCATTTTAATTTATGAGACACTTTTAATTATTGTACATAGATCAATGATAATAATTAATAATTAAAAACTTTTTGTCTTTCCATAAATTATTCTCATTTAATGTAGTTAACTAATAAATTAAATTTCTCAATATTAATTAAAAAATTTATTATTTTTCAAGGACGTTTTGGATAAAAAAATTAAATATACTACATAATCTATAAAATATCCTATATTATGAAATATAAATTTATACAAAAAAGATATCTTATACCGTGAAATGAAAAAAGTAGTTAGTACCAAACCATATTTGGTAAATTATACAAAAGAAAGCGTTAAAAGAGAATAGTATTTGTTTAGTAAAACATGAAAAGTGATTAATGCAATTGAGACAGTGAAGATATTTATTTGGTATGAACGCGATTTCATGCGTGGAATCCAAATCCAAAAAATGTATGGATTTGCGTGAGTGATAGGAGAGTTTTTTTTTTTAATTTAAAATAAAACAACACAGCTACAGTATTCTGTGTGTTGTCGTGCAGGCAACGGAAACAGCGCCCTTATTTGGTAAGGACTTTGCCTAGGTAAAGGTGACTTAAGGAACCAAACGGACCCTTAGGGGGAGCGTTTGGTAGGTGGCATTTCCGTCTCTTCAGTCCATGTGTTGGAAGATTCTCGGGAATGTGCCCGTACATGACACTGTTTCGGATTTGCATAAAAAATTAACTCATTTTATAACTACCACTATGAGTTAATCATATCGTAATTAACAAATTAACAACTCCTTTTCTTTTATTTATTTTGCCCTTTCTTTTTCGATCAGAAGCAGTCCGTTTGTTTTATCTGTTGAGCAGGACGCAGAGACTGCTCCAGCTCAAAGTTAAAAGCACAATGATCACCATCCAAATACTCCGAAATCGTAATGAAACTGACATTCTTCCTTCTACTTGTAATTAAACGACAACCAAGTTGCTTAATTACATATACTTATGGATCAGAGTTTATTAGGATCATTCGCTAACCAAACTCAATTAATGACGTTAAAGTGTTTTATATATACATGTGTGTGTATACATTTATTGAGAGAAAGATCTAGAGATGGAATGGAATCTGATGCAGACAATCACAATTTTTCATCATTAACTATATATAGGTAACATTTTGCCAGCTCCATATCTTTCTACATGGGAGAAAGACACTTAAGGACCTTCATGTAAAAATATTGTCAAATGAACAGTACAAGTGCTGAATTCAGTTAATTCAAGTTAGGAATTCAGTTTACAGGAGTACTGAAATTTTATTCTGGGTCCTTGGAAGGGAATATCTTCATATGGGGGTCTTTAAGCGTCTTTCTCCCTTTCTACATTTCAGTATTGGTAAAAATTTATTTTGATGACAGGTATTATAGATTGTCGTATTTGAATAATTTTTGGGTACACAGCAAAGTTATTGGGCCCGTTTGGTTCATTTCTTAGGTATCTATGAAGTGAGAATTCAGATTCTATTCTCATACTTAGATTATTTAGTTAGACGTGAGAGTAGGAATCTGGACACCCATGAGAATGAAGATGACCAGAAATTTGGGAATTAACTTTCCTACCTTGGACCCTGACTTTGTTTATTCCTACCATTGGGAATGATGACCAAATGGCAGAAATAATCTTAATTATGAAATATTATTCTTAAAATACCCTTCAAAGATTATGTACTCCATTTTTTCTTGAAAATTCTTCATTAATTCATACAAGTTATTTAGTGTAATTTTTCTATATAATTTTTTCTCTAAAAATATTTAATTTAAAAAATTTAAAATAAAAAATAATAAGAATTGAAATATACGTAAGTTTCCCTTCTATTTTTTATATTGCAATTTATACTTAGATTTTTTTATTTAATAAAAATAAAAATATGTAAAAGCTTAAAATATGAGGTTATTGTCCAAACAAAAAAAAGATGTCACCCGTTTGTAATTAAAAAATAAATAAAAAAAACTACATTACCAACACAATATTAGAGCAATTGATGTTGGGCTAAATTTTTACTTAGGTGCAATTCTGACTTTTTGCACATTATTTCCATCTTATTCCATCATTTTCTTATATCCAACCAAACAAATTCAAGTTGTTACCTATATCTTTCCTATGGTGAACAAACAAAATTTTAGCTTACAATATTCCATTCCATTCCATTCCCAACCATTCTATTCCATATTATTCCCAATAATTTTACGTACCAAACGGCCCACTGTGTTTAAGCAACCTGTACTCAGTGTGTGGAAGTCATCAGATCATAGGAGGCTTGCTTTTTTGCAGAATTCTAATCGGCTCCAGAGTATACTACTTCAAGACAAGGTTGCAAATAAAACCAAATAAATTGTAAATATTTAAAAAATATTTATTCATAATTTACAAAAAAAATATTTAAAGAAATGAAATTAGTTCTTGTCATTGCGTTCTTTCTTTTCCAACTGCGAGTTTTCCAAGACCTTTAAATTGTAAGTTTGATCCAGTTCTATTCTACAGTTTACCTGTTACTTCTTTTTTTTTTTCAAAAGTAAAGATAGAGAAAGAGAAAGGGGTGTGAGCCATTTTTTGTTTTTTTGGTCTCACTTCAATTACTTGCAAGTCCACCGAAAGTGAAACACATCCCTGCCTTTTCCCCCCTTTCACTTCAAACAAGACAACACCACAAGCCAGAGCCCATTTATAATAAATCGGGCCGCTTCCATGAATCTGAATCATGGCTGGTTGAAAGTGGGCCGAAAAACTGAGATTACTGATTATCATTACAACGGCCCAAAATGTGACGTCTCTGTTTATTACTATTTTTATTCTTTTTATTTTTTAACGTATTGACGTATAGTGCTGTCCACTTTCATTCCCCACCAATAAACGGTATCCGTGATTTGGTTTGTGGGCATTGGGCAACCTTGTAGTACTGATTAATCATGATCATCAAACTCAAACGCACACCACAACCCCTTCTATTCACCAAAACAAATAAAAATAAAAAACAACAAAAACCATCTCTATTCTGATACTCTCACAATATCTCATCTCAACTCTCGAACCTTAAGAATGAGAAATCAACAATATAATCGAACATGACACCCTCGCTGTTTCTTCTCTGCTGCGCCTTCCCTATAAAACCCTAAAATTCGCTTGTTTTTCCTGATAACATTAACATGCAAGTTCCGTGTACCTTGACGCATCCCCAAATGAGATTTAAATCATCCCCATTGCCAAACTTAACAAAGCATTTCTACAGGGTCTTCACCCCCTCCTCTACCCCAACATCAAATTCCCGCTCCTTCCTCCCCACCATGTCCACTCTTTCCACTGAGAAAGAACCCCTCTCTACTCAGAATGATATCCCTCACAAGACCCACCACCCTTTACAGGTGCACCCTCTTGTCCCTTTTCAGATCTGTGCTTCCCATATTATTGGTTCAACTTGTGTTTTGTTAATTGATAATTTTTTCTCTTCCTTCAGTTTCCATTCTAGTCTCATTGATACAGACGTTGCTCAAATTGGTCATACTATAATCATTTTTACGATTTCTCTTTTTGGTTATGCAATTAACCAATTACCATCTCTTGTGAAGGGCATTTCTCCATTTTCCTTCCTTCTGTTTTTCGTCTCCTGCGATTGATGCATACAGTCTTGTTGGCTAATCAAGTGTTCAAGCCTGACTCTTGGACCCTGAGATTTGTTTAAACGTGAAAATACTGCCAGTCAAGTGGCTATCAATTTGTGGTTGAGCTTGTTTGAAGTACGTTCACCCAGTTTAAATTCATTTCTTATCCATTTCCAATTGCTTATGCAACAATACCTTGAACTTGATTGGTTTGAAAAACCGCATCTGTCGAGTGGACTGGAATCACTCTGGGGCCGACGAATGTTTGTCTTCATTGTCTTTCTAATATATGATGCTGCTGTTAACCTGATTTGAAATCGCTATGATTTGCTGTTATTAATAATCGTTTGGATCTGTTCTTATTTTGTTCTCAAGGTTGTCCGAATGGTAGTGATTCAGTTACATTCCCTTTATTATGTTTACCAAAACACAGAAAAAAAATCCCTTTATTATGACTATTACGATTCTCTCTTCTTCTTTTTTTCCCCTTTAATGCATGAACATATCTCACCCTCGTTTCTTATTGTCATTTTGTTACTGTATCCTTGTGGATTTTTTAGTTGCTTGGCAAAGGGCACATCTACTATAGTTTCTTTCATTAAAAGAATGGGGGAAAAAGAGAGAGATTGCAGATGCTAGCTCTTAAAGTTTTTGAATTTGCTGCAAGGACCTAGGGGTCGGATTAAATCATGCTCAGTATAAAAGGGAAGGTTTGCGAGGGGAAGAGTTTTAGGTTTCATTATGAGAATCATATTAGATAGAACAAAGAAATACAGAAGATAAAGTAAATAGATGAACTTCATATTCTTCACTTGTAATGTGTTCTCATTGAATCTTAATCACGATAATTTGTATGCAAGGTTGCAAAGCGCTTAGAGAAGTTCAAAACAACAATCTTCACCCAAATGAGTCAGCTTGCCATAAAACATGGAGCCATAAATCTTGGTCAAGGCTTTCCCAACTTTGATGGTCCAGAATTTGTCAAGGAAGCAGCAATTCAGGCCATTCGAGACGGTAAAAATCAGTATGCTCGGGGATATGGAGTTCCGGACCTGAACTTTGCGATTGCTGATCGATTTAAGAAAGATACTGGACTTGCAGTGGACCCCGAAAAGGAAGTTACTGTTACAAGTGGGTGCACAGAAGCCATTGCCGCAACCATGTTGGGACTAATAAATCCTGGTGATGAGGTTATCATGTTTGCTCCATTTTATGATTCTTATGAAGCCACTCTATCCATGGCTGGTGCAAAAATAAAAGGCATCACTTTGCGCCCTCCAGATTTTGCTGTTCCACTTGAAGAATTGAAATCTGCCATTTCAAGGAATACTCGTGCCATTATTATAAATACTCCTCACAACCCTACTGGAAAGATGTTCACACGGGAAGAGCTCAAAGCCATTGCATCACTTTGTATTGAGAATGACGTTCTGGTTTTCACTGATGAAGTTTATGATAAGTTGGCCTTTGATATGGATCACATTTCAATGGCTTCTCTTCCTGGAATGTTTGAAAGGACAGTTACGATGAATTCCTTGGGCAAGACGTTCTCGTTAACAGGATGGAAGATTGGATGGGCAATAGCACCTCCACACCTAACATGGGGAGTCCGACAGGCACACTCATTCCTCACATTTGCCACTTCCACTCCTATGCAATGGGCAACTGCAGCAGCTCTTAGGGCCCCAGATTCTTACTATGTGGAGCTAAAGAGGGACTATATGGCGAAAAGGGCTATTTTGGTGGAAGGACTGAAGGCTGTTGGTTTCAAGGTATTCCCTTCCAGTGGAACTTACTTTGTGGTTGTAGATCACACACCTTTTGGACTGGAAAATGATGTTGCGTTTTGTGAGTATCTAATTAAGGAGGTGGGAGTGGTGGCAATTCCTACCAGTGTGTTTTACTTAAATCCAGAAGAGGGAAAGAATCTAATCAGATTTACTTTCTGCAAGGATGAACAAACTTTAACCGCAGCAGTAGAGAGGATGAAGGATGAGCTTAAAAGAAAGTGATCAGAATTGGAAGTAGTTTTTGAAACCTACTAAATTATGGGATGAACGGCGTAGAAATTATTGGATCGAAGGCATTTTCATTTCAGGAAATACTGTCACTGTTGTAGTGAGAATTTGCTAGAATTGCTAACTTTATCAGTGAGGATTTTGATTCTAGAATGGTGTTCTTTGCTGGCTCTCAGGCGTTGGTCCAAAGCATGTGTCCCCTCTTGTTTTCCTTTCTAATAGAATGGGTGCGTTATGTTTGTTTCTGGTTCTGGGGTGTACGAACTATGAAACCTATTGCAAAACTATGCATAAGAATTAGTTATTATGGCTCAACCTGTGCGGACGCTACAGGAAAGGACTAATTGATATCTAGTGAGATCAATTTTCAAGCTTGCCGTAATAAGATTTAACCTGAGCGGAGCGATTGCAGAGTTCAATAAAATCAGAAATCTCGGATTTTAAAATGAACATAATACTCTGTGGATTGGGCTGCCAAAATAGTGAGTGGGTTTATAGAGAGTAGCCCATTTAACATCAATATTTTTAGCCCAGCCCGGGGGTAATACGAGTGAGCCCGCAGAGTCGACTTCTTAGATGAAAGAAAATGGTGGATTGATCTGGGCATGGGGTAAGGTCACTAAGCCCTTTTAACCGGTTTCTTGTAACAAAATTTAGGTTTCTAAGCTCAAGTGATGAGGGGGGATAAAGCGTGAATAATAGTCAAGGATTTAAACCTCACAATGTAACAAGAAAAGAAAATTTTAGGGTTTTGATTAATTAATACTCCCTTTGGTTTATATTATAAGGTATTTTGACATGACTTTTTAGCCCATAATATAAGGTGTCATGTCATCATTAGTCTTTTTTTTTTCTTTCATTTATTGTATTATTAGTATTATAATTTGTGTTATATTATTTAATTAAATTAATGCAATTAATAGGGATAAAACCTATGTAGCATTTATATGGGTATATGAATCGGATACGATACAATATGATACGAAATATATGTTAATTTTTAAAATTTTAGGATAAAGGTGTGGGGAATTTATATATATATAATATTATTTATGCAATTATTTATATATATAATTAATAATTTTACTCATTCAAAGAAAAATAAGTATTGAATATTCTAAAAATTATAGTATAAATAGTAAAATAAATCATAAAATATTTGTAATAACTTCAAATGAGCATATTTTACTATAAAAATTTTAAGTGATATATATGATTATAAAGTGGTATAAATAAATACATATGTATAAATATGATATACATATTGTATCATATATTAGATACATGTGTATTTATTTTTTTTAAATATCGGTACTTCATAGTATAAAATTGAAAATTTTAGCTTTTTTTTTCCAAAAGTTGAGAGAGATAATAAAAATTTTTTAATATGTGTGAAAGTGTTTCCAACCCCTTATAATACGAATAAAAAGATGTTTGGCTAAGTCAGTAGAAAGATTATAGATTAGGCTGACCTAATGCCTTATTATGAGCTGGAGTGACACACAGCTAATAAATGATTCTTATATACGAGCTATTAATAAAGATAAACATATTAATGATGGCTTTCTTTTAAGTGTTTCTCAAGAAAAACTCGGGAGGAGGGTCTTGTGTTTTAGAAGAAAAAAATGTACAAATATTAATTGGAAGTGGTTGGTTCAATTTGATGAGAAAAGAAAAAGAAAATGTTCTACTTTAGCAATTAGTAGTAGAATTATACTCTTAATTGAGATCATCAGTCAAGAAATGGAAATCAATAAAGTTAACTGTAATCAGCAGTGGCCAATAATGGTGGCCATTGCTAGAAAGAATTAATGGGTGGTGATAGTGAGTCGCTGGAACGCTGGCATGAATGCTCATCAATGGCTTTGCCTATAAAGGATTGGGTGCGTCAGAGCTGGGAATGAAGCTACAGTTGGAAGAGAGCAATAGTGCCCTTATCGTTGGGGCATTTATGCATCGGTGGTAGGGTAGCAGATAGATTTTTCCCAGAGAAGCATCTGACATTGGAACACTTGTTAATTCAAACTCCTTCAATTTTACATTCATTCATTCCTCATTCCTCAGTACTGATGTCCATGCTTCTCTTTCTACGCATAAAAATTAATTCAGAAGTCGGCTAAATGCCGAGTATGATGCATCAAATATAGTAGGTTTTATTTATAACCTTTGCAACTGGCTGTTAATAAAATGACCGTAACATGGATTAGTACTATTTTTAAGTGCTTTATAGATATGACAACTTAAATTAATATGAGTGTATGTGATGGACTAATGCACAGTTAAAATCTGCATATGAAATATAAAAAGTTAACCCAAGCTAGTTAGCTTAGCTTAGCTTAGCATCGTTCCATGAAGAAGAAGCCAACTTTGAACTTGTTTTTTCCAGGGCTGGTGTCGGTTGATTGATTCTTATCTCTGCTTCTTGAGGTTACAGACGCTAAGCACTGATGTGGGAATGGGGACAGGTGAGTGTAAGACTATTTATTAATTATCATTATCAATTTAACATTAATCCTCAGAGTAGCACACTCATCTGAATTCTTTTTCGATTTGAATACTCCTGTTCCTATAACACATTATAATTATAATATTATATAAAAATATAAAGGAAAAATGTTTAAATAAAAAAAGTTAAAAAGTTTAGAAACTGTGATGGCACGTGCCGGCCTGCTACAATAAAGAGCGAACCAGATCCAACGAGGCGACCATATCTTTAGGGTCAAGACTCAAGAGCGGGAGGGACCCCTTTTTAGAACGGACGGTGATAAACTCACTTGGAGATACCAATGTCAGATTTCCATCACACGATTCAGATTGAATCTAACTCCCTCTTCTCGTTGCTTTTGCTTTTAAATCCCGGCGGCACCAATGTTAATTCCATGATGTAGCCGCACCGATCATTTACCTCTCTTATTTCATACTACTCTCCCTTGAAAGGCCAATTCCTCGAAACAGTGAAATAATAAGAATTAGGTCCCTCGGCTTTCTCTCTTTTATGATGATACGAGTTTAGTTGCTGTTGCAAACTTGATTGGCACTGCTTCTTGTGCGCCGCCTGAGATGTTGCCGGAGGCATCGGGCCCAGTCGTAGTCACGAGAATATCTCGTTACAGGAGAGGTTAGTCGGGAAGATCGAAACTCTCATTCGGATCCAAATCCAATACCCCTCAACAATGGAAGGTCAGAAGAGCCAGACCAAGCTTTCCAGAACTCACTCTTCACTCCTTCGTTCCTCACCCACAATTCGTTCTTCCATTCACAGCCTCTCTTCCATCAACGAAGACGAAGTTATGGCTGCTCAAGACGAAGAGGAGCAGAAGAAGGTGAAGCCCCACTTGCCGGCTCCCACTCCACGAACCGGGTCAACTCGGATCAATTTCCCGGTTATAGCCACAGCCTCGCTCGGTTTCTTTTTCTTGTGCATATACTCTTTCTTTTTCTACCTATTATACTTTTTCTACCTCGAAAGCGACCATATACTCACCTCGGAGAACCTATTAGTAGCGCTGATTTTTATCGCTGTGGGGCTATACTTTGCATTTAAGAACAGGGGGGCGATCCACCGGAGCCTTTCTATTCTGAAACATCCGTGGGATGAGAATCTGAAAAGACTCGGCCTTTCGAAGACGAACTCAAAGCCCGTTCAGTGGTTCATCGGAGATTCGACCGCAATTAAAGGGCGAAAGGTGAAGAAAATTATCAGGGAGGGGGTGGAGTTTCACGGCAATGGTGACTTCTACGAGGGGGAGTTCCACAAAGGAAAGTGTAATGGAAGTGGGGTTTACAATTACTTCGCGAACGCGAGATATGAGGGTGACTGGGTGGACGGAAGGTACGATGGGTATGGGATTGAGAGCTGGGCAAGAGGTAGTCGCTACAGGGGACAGTACAGGCAGGGACTGAGGCATGGATATGGGGTTTATAAGTTCTATATTGGGGACTCTTATGCAGGGGAATGGTGTAACGGGCAGAGCCACGGTGTGGGAGTGCAGACTTGCTCCGACGGAAGCGGTTACATCGGCGAGTTCAAGTACGGCGTTAAGCATGGTCTCGGATGTTACCATTTTAGGTGAATTTCTGCTATCTCTGAGTCGGGAATATACATTGATGGCGGAAACTGAATTGCGGTGTCTGTTTTTCGATTCTTTATTGTATCTGAGCCATTGTCCTTTTTTGTTGATTACTTTCTTCCTGCATAATTATGTAGAATTGGCGTACCATGTTTTCCAAATTTTTACAGTCTGCCCTTGAAATTAATTACGCATTGAAGTGGTCTCAAGTTTGGTTGGCCTAGTTATTGAATTGACTGATATTACCAATATTGATCTGAGAGTTTGTTTTTCAAGTCATTATTTAAATATAATTACTGTAAATACTATGTCCATAGAAACTTAATGTTTGATATGATAACATGGATTGCTACTATTTTTTGGTGCTTTATAGATATGACAACTTAAATTAATATGTCCATAGGAATGGAGATGGATATGCAGGAGAGTATTTTGGAGACAAAATACATGGATTTGGGGTGTACCATTTCGCCAATGGCCACTGTTATGAAGGAGCGTGGCATGAAGGTCGTAGGCAAGGTCATGGCGTCTACACTTTTAGAAACGGTGACATAAAATGTGGTGAATGGGATGCTGGCAACCTCAGTCATCCCCAACCATCACTAACCCATAAGCTCCTCGGAGCTGTTCAGGTATGTGTCATTCTAATATCACCTTTAACAATGGACTTCTTCCCATATCCCTTTTGAGATGATGATGCTGTGTTCTCATTTGTTGGTGTTGAACTGAAGGCTGCCAGGAAAACAGCAGAGAATGCTATAAAGCTTCGCCGGGTGGATGAACAAGTGAATAAAGCAGTAATTGCTGCCAACAGAGCCGCCACCGCTGCGAGAGTTGCCGCCATAAAAGCTGTTCAGAACAGGATCGATGGAAAATTTTGCGACACTCTTGTCTAAAACTTAGACCTGAGCTTTCCTTTGAATTGTAATTGTAGAGTTTACTAATTTTAAGTCTTAATTACTTAGGGAATTGTAACATGTCACCTCGTCGAGCAAAAGCCCGTCTGAGGTTCAATAGAATGAGAGTGTGTTTTGATGCAGGTTTCTCTCACCACTGTAACTTGTATATAAACCACGTACATGAATGATAGGTTAATTTTCAACTCAACTTTCTTGACGGGGCAATTATGGAGTGGGAAATTTGAAGTTTAACTCCAATAATTTCCATTGAAAGAAGAACTAAGGATGGTTCCTGGAAGTTTCCTTTGTCAACCAATTATCCATTGTATTATTAGTAAGATTCATGGCGAACTGAATGTTTCTAACCCAAGAGGAAATTGCTGTCAAGTGAAGAGGCAAAAGCTGGTGTGAGCTTGACCTTTGTGAAGAGACATTGACGAAGGCTAGGATCACAACCTTGTTATCGTCGCAATGGACACAATGGTGAAGGGCAACTACTCCCAATAAAAGGTCATAAAACACCCTCCATCCCATGGCCATTAAAAACCCTGTCTCCCTGTTTCCATGTAGGGCGGTTCCATGTCGTTCAAGACATTATGAGACAAACCCTCATTATTTTTATACAATTATATTTTGAATAATAAAGCAAGACAGATATGCGTCAATACCTACCATAATCACACGACACTATCATAGAAATACATCTGAATCTCGCAGCAATCACGGAAATTCTCTATCTCTACCATAGGATTTGCATCAGGTACATGATATTATGGTGGGTAGGATCGTTGTTCTTTTTATGAGAAAAAAATTTTCCCGACTTTCAAGCATGCAGGATCTCGCATCTGAGTTTTATCCATTCTTTAAAGGCATATATAATTATCTATATATAGTTTTTGGTTCTGGTTGATTTGCATCTAGAAGTCCGAGATTGGTTCTCCTGCCTCAGCTTCAACTTAAAATTCCATCTACTCCTAGATTGGAATCTCTATTGTTAAAGTTTTCCCGTGCAACCTCTCCACATGTATCTCAGAGAAGTCCGAGAAAAGGGGAGTCTACAAGAGAATATTTGAAGGGTTGCCTTAGTGGAATGAACTTTAACTATCTTTTTGAGTTGCCCTCTCCGTGTTTTGGCTCTCACATATTCACAAAGAGATAGGAAAACATGTATCACTCCCCCATCAAATGGTGCTGAGCGCCCTAGCAAAGGGGAAAGAAGCAAACCATTAATTAAAAAAAAAAGCTTTCACAAAAAAGAAAATGTTTGTGCATTACTGCACATTGCATTTCATGGCAGGACTCTTAACATTTAGGCATATAAATATACTTTATGACACCCGTATTGGTTATCACTAATGGGTGGGTTGTGATTTAAATAGCTAATAATCTTGGTTTTGTCCCCTAGGGAAGGGTCAATTTCTGACCAAGTACCAATAAAGAATTAAAATAAGGATATCATAATACGCAGGCCTTTGTTTTCTTTGTACATTTTAAACCTTTTCTAGTTGCAGAATCCCCACATAAAGCACCGGGCCGTGCTGCCATAACATTATGCAAAAGATCATATCACAAGAGTAAGGCAATTTCTCGTGGTTGGTTTACCTAATTTAACAAACGGTTTCAAGTTCTCCGAGCCACTAGCATTTTGACTGCCTTCGCCATAACACGTACTTTAATCATTCACCAAATTAATTAAGCATAAAGTTCTCTTATCAAGTTCTAAAGCTGCCAATAGTAAAAGCAATATTACTGATTAAATAGTTTAAAATGACCTTTTATGATTAATGAATGCTCAAATACCATGTCTAAGTCTTTTTCTCAGCATAAAACTGCAGTGATCTGGAAAGCCGAGAAACTTGTTTGAGTAACACCGGGATAGCTGAAACAGGACTACAAGTACGTATGATCATAGGCAATCAGAGCTTTGTCAGTGCAGTTGTACTTATAGAATTGACATGCTGAATTCTGCTGTTCAATGCTGCCTGGGGATTTAAAATCTAATATTATTTCTAACATTTTTCTGTCCACACCATGTTCTAAATCAACCCGTTCACTTAGAATCTGATCCTTCCAGAACAAGAGCCAAGACTCTGCTGAGTTGAGCTGACCACACTATCCGATAAATAATAATATATATATAGATCTATTAGATTAATTAGATCTCGTATAGAGTGTGTCCCACGCCATTCACAAGCGAGGCGTGAAATAATTGTGCTATCTTCGGTCCATGTGGCACGTGATGATTTGAGGTAGGATGTTCCACCGTGCAAGACTATGCAGAAATCATAATTGTGGAGCAACTAATTGCTTTGCTTGCAATTTAGTCAAAACCAAAGACCATAATATAAAGGGGACTCATGATTAATACTATTTCAATAAGGGTGTGGTCCAACTGGGAAAGGTTAATTTCTGCGCAGGCTGATTAAGCAGGCGAGGCTTCTGTTTGCTATGATATACATTGTTTTGGCCTATATGGAAGGGAGGAAGGTGTTGGAAGCCACTTTAAAGTCCATTTTTGAGTTTTTTGAAGTGAAGCTGCATGTGAGGGATTCTCTTGTCCTTGGCTATATATCACTAATTTCTTGTGTTCTTTCTTTTATTCCGAGTCCATTTTGCAGGGACTTCCATCTTTTTGTCTATTTCTGATAAGGAGTGAGACTGTGAGAGTAGTGTAGGTGGCCCAGAAACTGAATATTGCGGTATCAAATCAAACCCAATCTAGACGACACAACGGATTGCCTCGCCATAATCAAGTTCGTAACACACTGTCAAATGCGAATTAACAAATAAGAAATTACTCCTTTATCGTATTTTTAAGGACAAAATTTTTTCTTTTAATAATGATCATATTTATAAGAAAAAAAAAATTAATGTTATATTAATTTTTTTATTAAAATTATCTTTCTTTATTAATATTATTGAGAATAACGAGATATATTTTTAGAAAAAATTAAGAGAAAGATTAATTAAGTAGAGATAATTTTAAAAAAAATTTAAAATATAAAATAAATTAATTATTTTTAATTAATTTTATTTTTTTAATCCTAATTTTTTTTTATAAATAGATAAGATGGAAGTAATATCATAGCTCCACAAGTGCTATTAAACGGCCTCATTTATGTACTATTCATATGGCACATGGCATGATTCCATTTTTCTCGTGTTTAAGAACAATGTATAGTGGGCGGCACTTTTATACTTTTAGGCCATGTTTGATATACAGAATGATTTTTGAAGAAATAGGAATGGAATTAGGAATAAGAATGAGTTTTAAATATATGTTTGATATATCAGGAATCCTGATGAGAATAAAAAAAAAAGATTCAAAAAAATTAAAAAATGACTCAAATGCCCATTTCCTTTCACAATGTAGAACTATCATTATGATCCAATCCAAAACCACCATGGTCGTCCAGAACTATTGTTGTTGTATTCTCCCTCCCTTGCTCCTAGAACCACTGTCATCCATCACCATCATGTCAAAATCGAATTTGGGGACAAGAAGGACACCATCCAGGATTTTGGAGAAGCAGATATTACGATTTCGAAGAAGCAGATCTGATAATGGCGGCACAATAAACCCAAGGCAGTGGCGGAGGCATCGACGGAACAGCAATATAGAAGAACGGCAATTGGCGACTTCAGAAGATTGCGCAAGCAACGAGACCGAAGATGATGACAGTGTAGGAATAGAGATAGAAGACAATGATAGTGTGGAAAAGTGAATGGAGAGAAGCAATTCACGGTGGTGTGGGAGAGTGAACGGAGAAGAGAGATTGGGAGAGTGACAGTTCTCGGAAGGTTGCTTGTTGCTGGTCACTGGAGAAGAATGGAGAAGATGAAGGAAGTGGAAGGGGCTTAATTCTGAAGGATGAAGGCAGGGTTAATTTTGTCAAAAAAAAGTGGATTCCCATTGTTACAGTAAGATTTTCCATGGGGGGAGATGGGTTTGCCAATTCCCATGTTTAGGGAAATCAGTCATTCCAATGGCTTTTCATTCATATGTACCAAACACACATTATCATGGCTTTTCTTTTTCATTCCCATTCCAGAATCCTCATTCCCATGTACCAAACGTGGCCTCATAGTCCATTTTTCCAATTACAGTCATCGGGACAAGCCACAAATTTCTTGCAGAGATTGATATTTCCCTTCTCTCTCTCTCTGTCTCGATATTCCTCTAGATACTTTTCTTTTATATATTGAAATCTTTGACCAAAATTTAAGTATTGTTGCAGTTTACACTATTTTTCATTTAACACGAGATATTCTCAACCGATCCAACCGGAAACCGGCCCCTGGTCCGGTCCGGTCATAGATGAAGACTGGAGCTCTTCAGAATTAGTGCGAACCGGAGCAAAACTAGTCAAACCGGTAAAGAACTGACCAAAAACCGGTACAAAATCAGTTTGAATCGGCTAGTCCTTTTTTTTTTTAAATATTTTTTTAATTTTTAAGATAAAATAAAATTACTTTTAGTATGAATAACATTATTTTTTGTATAAAATTTTTCTTTCTATATTATAATATGGTATAAGTATTATTATGATACATAATTATAAATAATGATAAATTTATTTAACAAATAATATAAAAATAGAATATCAATTGACTATTTTGAATTCAAAATATAATTATAGATAAATATTAATTTGTTTAGATTTTAATATTTAGTTGTAAAACTTATTAATAACATTTTTAATTTTCTATATATTATTAAATTTATTTTTCGTCCGAGATTGAATGTTAATTTATGATTATGGATAAATATCTTTCATATTTTTTATCTACATTATTTAAAATATATTAATTTATTCACAACTGGTCCCACCCCGGTCTAACTATTAAATCTTGAACCGTTACTTCATCCGGTTCAATGGCCGGTCCGATTTTTAGTACCTTGAATATTCTTAAATGATAACTAAAATTAATTCCTTTAAAGTATAAAAATCAACTAGATGGATTAACATTTCCACTCTTATATACAAAGTCAAAGATTAAACCCAGAACAATATGTTTAAAGGATTTAATTACCTACCAATTATGTCGATATTAATTATTTTGTAAAATCTTGATAAAATTTGAATCTCAACATTAAAATACCTAATCAATTGATAGGAAAACTCATCACATTAATACTAATTTATAAAAAAAATGTGATGTGATGTATTTAATTATATCTAGTCTTACTGATCTTATGCAACGCTTCTAGAAGAAGAGTTTGCTTCTTCATTTTTTTCTTCGTAACAAAGTAGCTTTTTATTGCCCAATTATGTTATTAATTAAACAGTTCGATTCATTGATTTCCCATACTTCAAATATATAGGTGACATGATAATATTTCAAAGATAATGCTAGCGATACAGGTATGGCTTAGCTTTCATTATTAATGATATTTTTCTAATATGACCAAGAAGCATAACCACACATATACATGATTGTGTATACTTGAAACCAAGGAGTTGTCTGCTTCAAGTTTGACTGCTAGTGCTAATTAATAGAGTTTTCAAACAAAGAAAAGTTAATTCTACAGAGTCAACCCATCAAAAAAAGTATTACAGGGACATTTAAACTTTTGAAGAGCTAACAAAAGAACAAAGCAACAAACTTTAAGTTTCAAACTTCAAAGTAGCTGGGCAGTATAATGTATATGACAAACATGATGTGAACTCAAAACCTTAAAGCCCTGATGCTGTGAATTTTATATATAAGAAGAATATGCACATACTCTTATATAATATTCCTACCCACTAATTAATTCTCAACTTACCTAATCCCATAATCTCTTCGATTTTCTTGCGTCTACATCTATATCTCTTGCTCCTCAACGTTCAAATGATGTGGTCCATTAGGTTACGTTACGTACTTCATAAAATGCTACTGTTCAAGCTAGCTTAATTCCTCATTCAATAATTAATTAAACTATATATATATATATCTTTCCTTACTCATACATGCATGCATACGTGCACGCACCACCAAACTACTTGTACATATTATGACAACCCCACCATTCAAACCTTCCTCTCTTGTTCCTTCTTTTTACTAAACATCACCCTCGTTTTTTCTTATGATAGATGCTTTAGGTGCAACATCTATTATATAATTAATTATACTTCAAAATAAGCAAGCTAATTCGACTAAAAGTATTATGGTGCACAAATTAATTGTGTTCAAATGAACTAAATTGTAGTGTTGATATATGGATGATAGTTGGAAATTAAGACTAAACCAACAACCATAAAATCAACTTTCATTAAATTGACTGGTGACTTTCCTACGTATGGACGAGGTCAAAATACATGTATGTTTGGTTGGTGAGCTGGAATATATGATAAATTCAAAGGCTTCATGGAGCTGTTGAATAGTATTTTTTTGTTTTTTTTAATAACATGTTGAATGGTATTTCTTCATTAACAAGGTAACTGAATGCTTGCGCTACCCACTCAACCTCAATAATAAATTTCAAAATATTGGAAAAATCAACAGTGAATAAGATAAATGTTACACAACAGGGGCAGCCTAGCATATGTGAAAAAAATGGACAACACCTAAATCAAAGGAATACTTTCATATATATATATATATATATATATATAGCCTTACTACTATCACGTGATAGTTTAATGATTCATCAACTGAAAAGTCAGCTCCTAGATCAATTATGGTATCTGAGGATATAAATTTTATCAAAATTATCCTCTTTTAATAATACTATTGATAATCACATGTATTTTATAAAAAAATTAAAAAAAAAATTAAAAATAATTTTAAAAAAACTAAAATTATAAAATAAATTAATTATTTTTAATTAATTTCTACTCCTATTTTTTAATATCTATAAAGTAATTTTTTTTTATAAATAAATTAAAGGAAGTAATATATATAGATTATTTAATATTCGTAAAGTAATTTTTTTTAATAAATGAGATGAAAAAAAGTAATATACATACATATATATACATATATATATATATATATATGATATTTAGCTAGTCAAACTTAATTACACGTGTTGTTCCCCTTCTCTTTCAATTTTCATTCTCACGGCAACTCAGCTGGCAGAGGAGCGGTGTTGTAACTATACAAGGCAAACTCTTGCTCTACTAGGTAGCGTTAATTAATCAGTTCTCTCTCACAGTTGACTTCAAAAATACTTTTGGTTTCTTTGTTGTTGGAGATCTGGATGGTCCAAATTAAGTCTGAATGATCCATATTTTATGTATTTTTCTAAATTTTTAATAAATATTTTTTTTTTGTAAAATTTGTAGTTAGAAGATTATTTTTACTTTTAATATTGCTTTTTTAAAATAAAAAATATTACTTTTTTCAATATATATATATATATATCTGAAATATGAATTATCCATATATTTGATTTAAACGATTTAAATCTGCCTCCAAAACAGCAACACCAAAGAACCCAAATCCCTTTGAGACTATTCATGATGAGTGAGAGGAGCTTAATAATGGAAATATAATGATAAAAAAAGCTTTAACTCTAAAGCAAATGCAATTTTCTATCAGGGATCTTTTAATCAAATCACATGAATTAAGATAAATTGTTGAAATTACAAGAAGTTTTGATTTTGTCAAAAATTATTATAACATTCTTAAAATATTTATAATAAAATATATTAATAATTTCTATCTCATATTAATACCTTTAAAGATGTTTATGAAAATCACAGATTAATGTCTCACTAAACTTTACAAATATTCTCATATTTTGAATACCATAAAGATCTTCTAAAAGGAATATTAAGAACTAAAAGGTGTATTTTTAAACACAATTTTTTTATGAAGAATCTCGCTGCCAAGATTTTTTTTTCTTTCAAGGCAAGCGCTGCCAAGAGCTTCGAATTCGAACCACGCGTCAGTTAGAAGTTGGATCTGTAGGATACCCATAACTCAAAGGGCTTTTGCAAACATGACTCCGCTTTTGCTTGGTCTTACGCACAGCAGATGAAGCAACCAAAGCCTACAGGGTTGGCTCTGTCTAGACAATGGTTAGTATTTGGCCCACAAAATACAAGATTCTTTAGTTTGTTGGCCCATTTTCTAAGTTCCACTTGTTTGAGCTGGATGGGAGCCCATTTCGGATATGTTTCAATTCTTCTCATTGGGGGATCAATATCACCTCCAACTAGGCAAATGCCATCATGTGAATAATTTTGCCAAATGGGATGGCTTCGACTTGCGTTAGCCATTCTTCGCAGAGCTTTGGGGTGGTTGGATTTTTCGTTCAGATTGTTTCAGAGGCCATGGCATGGAAGAAGTCCGGGTTGTTTGCATAAGTAAGGAAGCTAAGACTTTTTTTTGGGTATGAATAATGTTTTTAGCTATGATATTAAATCCCTGTTAGATAATTTTATTTTCTATACGTTTGGTACTATTGTGGACATAGAGGCTTAGAGATTTGTGTTAGCGGTCCCTATTTGTCCTTATCCTTGTAATTTTCCTTTCTGATTAATAAAATTGTCCTCTTATTATCAAAATTTGAAAGTGAATAACTCTGGCAGAAGGCCATCTCCTTGGAAAAGTACTATGATTGAGTGCTAAGATAGTAACCTCCTGAGAGGAAAGAAAACCTCCCAGGATGCTCGAAAGATAAGAATTACTTCGTTAAAGCCCATAAGTCATTCCTTGGTTGATCCACTTCATTTTTCTATACGCTTTCCCAATTGACACTTTTTTATTTTTTTGCTAAGCCCAATTGATTCTTTTGAAACCCATAATTTCATATGATAACTGAAACCCATTTTACCTTACGCCTACCAAGTCTAAAAACCATGTCTCTTAGTCCTCCTCGGGAAAGGACCAATGGCGAACCCAGGACGACGAACCAGTTCTACTGGTGCCACCGGTGCAACCGAATGGTCCGTCTCCCCTCCACGGACTTATCCGACATTTCCTGTCCACTTTGTTCCGGCCAATTCCTCACTGAAATCAACATATCGAGGCCGAGACTAGTCCTGGATTTTACTGACCACGATGCATCACCAGAAGCACGTTTGCTGGAAGCCCTTTCTTTGTTGTTTGACCCACCCATCAGGCAGTTTAATGGCCGTCTCCACGACCCACAAGCTCAACCTCCTCGCTTTCGTTGGATTCAGGGACGACCACGCCAACAGGAGGACAGACCTCTTGCCGAATCCGATGGTGAAATTCCCGTCCGTCGCGTTACACGTCGGCGACATCGTCGTACTGATCCCAGAACTGGGGACACCGAGTCAAATGGGCCAGAACCTGAGATTCTTCCTCGTCCTAGGACTTGGATAATTCTTCCACCTATTGATCCGTCTAGCCCATTGGAATTGATTCCGCGACGACCAAACTTAATACCGCGCGGTGTTGACCCGAGAGACTACTTTCTTGGGCCGGGTCTGCAGGAACTGATTGACCAGTTGACGGAGAATGACAGGCAAGGTGCACCGCCGGCGCCAGACAGAGCAATCGATGCGATTCCAAGTGTGAAAATCTCGCAGAGCCATCTGAAGGAGAACTCATACTGTCCGGTCTGCCAGGAAGAGTTTGAAGAAGGCGGAGATGCAAGGGAATTGCCCTGCAAGCACATATACCATTCGGATTGCATTGTTCGCTGGCTAAGGCTTCACAATTCTTGCCCTGTTTGCCGGCTTGAGGTGCCGGTGCCGGTGTCGTCAGACTCCGGTGAACCCACTGAGGGAGAAGGCAGGCTGCGGAGGTGCTTAAGGTGGACTCAGATTCAATTGGCTTCTTTGTGGCCTTTCCGTTGGAGGCATCGACGTATTCATCCAGAAGGACAAAATGATATTCCTGCTACTGCTGCTTCTTCAAGTGGTGATAACGGAATACTTTTTCTGTCACTCTACTATTTAATGAATAGAAATAAAATCAAACTCTACTCCATTCTATTCTTTGACAAACCCCGCCATCTTAAAACACAAGGCACATTCACGACATTGGTAAAGGAGTTTTTTTTTTTTTTTTATGGAAATTAAACAATATGTGGGAGGAAAGAAAACGAAAATCCCTAGCGAATTGAAGATCTAATTCAATGTTAATAGTGATAGCATAATTGTGAATGTGACATGAGTTGGAATTGTACGTCCCTCTATACTAAATCTCAATTTTGTTTGCCATTTGCAGCAGCTACTCCATGGAGGCTCCCATGCTGTATTCTTTAGCAGTCCATTGATTTGCATCAGCTTACGCTTGAAGTTCACTCTGTCTCCTATCAGAAAACAGTGGTCCCAATCCCAACTTCAATCCAATTCCATTTTTTTCTTGCAGTTCTAAGGGCAAAAAAAGTGTCCAAATATAGAACTTTGGGCTAACAAAAATGGACATCCCAAGACAGATATCAAGCCCATCTTAATATATGTACTGGGACTTGAAATGATTTGTAGTCTCACGTTTATTGGGAAGCATGGTTATGCACACAAATTCATCCCACTTTTTTTTCTTTTGGTAAACAAATTCATCCCACTTCAGTGGTTTTCAGTATTGTTCTGGAAGCCATTTTTATTGGGCTACTGCATAATAATGAACGCGTAGGTACAAGCAACTAGGATAACAGCCCCTCATCATCTCCAGTCAACAAAGGCTTTGCTTGGAATTAGAGAAGAAGAAGAAAGAAAAATACTAAAAATAAACAAAAATAAAATTTAAATAAGAGTATTTGGTTTTTCTTTTGTTTTATTTTCAAATTTTTCTCTTTTTTTATTTTTCCCTCATTCAAGTGAAGTGGAGGATTAAATGTTAAATTTTGCCTAACAAGCGTGAAAAACAAAAGGACTTTTAAGAACCACATATGTTCTGAAACAAAATGCAGTCGTTGAGTTTCAAAATTATATTAAACAAAATCATAGTTACTGAGTAGATTAGTTAACAAAACAAAAAAAATTATAGTGGCCTTAATTGATCATATGTAAAATCAAATGTTATTTTGTCTTTTTTTTATTAGACCAATCGAATTTCTTAGAAATTAGACAAAACAACCCTCATATGAAAGACAATTGTTAAGAGTCACAGTTCCATGTCAAAAATGGCTTGGCGTTGTGGGAAAGGGGGCCATGTGAATGCTAAAGTTCAGTCTGCAAAAAGAGTACTCCTTTATACATATTGAACATGTATCATAAAGCCACACATCAATAAAAAAATATAACCTTATTAAAGTTTTATCAGTAAATAACATTTAAACATGTTACCCAAAATAATAACATTTAACCATAATTTTCATTAATTAAAAATAGTCAAAGTTATGTCTTAATAAGGCCAAACCTAGATCATTAATCTCATGCTTAATGTTGGATCTGGAACTCCCTTCCACTCCCTTTCTTTGTGGCAAGCAATTATTCCTTCTCACAATGATGATATGTGAGAAATGAGTGAACTCACATGAAACATCTTAAATAATTGTTCATACTTTTGTTTTAGCCTTCTTTATGTAGTCAGATAATTGAGTGCTATTCCACACGTCATTTTCTGGATGCATGAAGTAACTAAGAACAGAGACAATAATTACAACGTTGATAATGGCCCTCGTCCAATTATACACACATCGTATCTCATTACCTCAGACTCAGATTACTATAAAATCCTACGCTTACCATTAAACTATTAGCCCCAGTTTCAAAGGGGGTATATATCTGCCCAAAGTCTGTTAATATCAAACAAAAACACCCATATTCTACATATTAATATAATCTGGGATTGATTGACGTTTAGAACACGTGCTATGTCTGAAATGCAGCAAAATTGAGATTGTCATTTTGTTCTATATTTTCATGTGCACCAGCATCATGGTGAGAATAAGTTAAAATAGTTGGTATAGGAGAACGTAGCCCTGTGCAGACCCAACTACACAGATACATACATGTTCAGGCAATAGTCAAAGGCAAGGGATGATCCACTGCTTGCCATCATTCCTGTAAACTCCCTCGGGTCTATAATATAAATTATTTTTAATAATTTCATATCTTTTAAGAAGATTTTATTACATTCTTAAATTTTTTGGAAAAAATTAAAAATCTCATTTTTATTCTTATTTATTTTACCTTTTTACTATTTCAGCATAAGTTACAAAACCAATAGTGAAATGAATGAGGAGCAAAAAGAGTAAAATAATACATCATACCTTATATTATATTATGAAGGAAAACCTCTCAACTTGTAATATAGACTGGTTTGAACACGTAATACAAGAACCAAAAGCTTTCTTAATTTCTTCTGCAGACTTCCAGATTTGAGATGACCAGATCCAATGTGAAAAGAACAAGAGAGAATGGGACCCCATAAGCACCTCTCCTATTTGCACAATAGGACACCTCATGTGTCCTGAACTAGCTCCATCCCATGACCACCTTCCATACTTGGCCCAAAAGTGTCAAAGAGTTCGTCTGTTAGCCTTCTTAATAGGTAAAGAATATAATCTTGTATATAACCTTAGCATGAGACATAAAAAGAAAGAGTCGCTTGCCTCATAAGGGAAAAAAAGAACATGGTAGATGTGATGCTCAATATAAACAGAGTTGGGTCGACTGAAAGACAAAGAATACCGACAAATCATCACGTGATGAAATGATCTTAGATAGCTTATTTGTCAATTGGCTTTAAACCAACTTCAAAACACTCCTCAACTCAAAAATGGAAACAAAGCAGTTTATACCCATGGAAAGTTTACCAGAAAAGCACAGTTCATGCATTGCCAAACTTAAATGTTCAAACAAGGAATCATCCTTTCTTCTTTAGATACGGTTCAGTGGACATCAGATACATTGAAACAAAAGGCACATTTTCCAACAGATTTCAAGTTTCCACACTCTTTAACACATGGTTCCCCCTTCTCCGTGATTTTATTTGGAGTAATTAATTATTTCTGAGAGTCTAAGGTCGTTCTATTGGTGCAATAAATGAAGGGGCTTCCCACAGTCCTCATACTAATCTGAAAAATAATCAAAAAAATTGTTTCTACAGGGGACTCAGAGGAACATATTCTACTACACATGGAACAATATTTATAACATAGATATAACAAAGCTTCGCATCAATGATACATATGACTTCAAATGTGTAGAAATTCACGTCGGAGAGGCCAAAAATTTGTCTTCTCTCTGTGAATTTCTTCTTCTAACATACACATATAAGAAGCATATATATATATATATATAAATATAAATTTTAATTTGTCACAGTCAGTAATATGTATCCTCAAGATGTAGCACTGAAGACAAAGGAATATGAATCTGTAAGGAAAAAAAGAATTTTGTTTTGGCTTGCATATCTCTCAGCAGAAGCTCCACAAATGAATATCAGTTTCTTCGTAAAAATCATCGAGCAGCTGGGTTGGATCAATATCAAACAAATTACTACCGAGCATTTGATTTACATATTTTGGGGATTGTAAATCATCAAAGCTATACCAAGAGTCCATCAAAGAGACTGGTTCATATGTCTGATCACAACTAGTGTAGGCCCCAAATGATGAGATTAGTGAGACATCATCATCGATTTGATCAGAGGACATTGATGGGGACGAGATCAGTGAGGATGAAGAGGTTGAGGTTGAGGCAGAGGCTGGAGGAGGAGAAGGTGGGGATATGGCACTGTCAACAAAACTATGAGCAGCAGCAGCAGCGGCAGCTACTCTTTGGATTGATTTGGGGGACATGACAGTATCTTGAGGAATGAAGTGTGAAGAGCTTGAAGGGAAATTGAGATTAGCTGAGGAACCCTTAAGGCATAGAAGTGCAGCATCATAGGCACGAGCTGCGGCCTCTGGGGTTGAATAAGACCCTAACCATATTCTTGTTTTCTGGTTTGGTGCTCTAATCTCTGAAACCCATGATCCCCAGCTCCTCATTCTCACTCCCTTGTACTTCTTTTTCCCATCTGATGGTGCCGATGAAGAAAGAGACCGCATTGGCTTTGATGCCTCCGTGGGGATCTTGTGCTCTCTCTTAACCATTATCCAGTATGAACTCAAAATGTTTCAAGATCACTCCTTGAGGTCCAAAGAGTGTTCAACAAGTCGCTGTCCCTCTCTTTTTGAATGCGGTGTTTTCTTTCTTTTTCCTCCTTCTTGCTGTTCTGAAAGTGAGGGAAAGAATCAGATCGAACTGAACGTGGGGGAAGGAAAGGTGACCTATTTATAGATGGATGCTTGTATTTCATGGTATTAAATGCCCCGTTCAAGATATGACATTTCTGCGAGATGGTTATTTGTTAGTAATTCAAATTGAATGTGAACATTAACATCAGACAACTGAGGTCTTAAAATGACTCCTTTGTCCTTTCTAAGTGAAGCTTCCTCCAGATATGAATTACGACTCGTTTGCAACTGTATCGCAGTGCTGTCACATGCCTTTCATTTTGTGCCAGAAGTTTCAACTTTTACCCCTTTTCTTCATTTTCCCAATCTGAGCTTATTCATCATTTCGATTTTTAAAAAAGAAGTTGTTTTTCAGATTTACTCTTCAGCATACTTTGATCCCTCCACTTATGTGACTAGTGCATTAAACAAATTTTTCATTATGGTCTTCGGGGGCAGTTATGGTTTAGTCAATCGCAGATTTCTTGTTAAAACATGTTAAATATTTCAAGTTTACCACGTGGATGCTAAAGAAGAAGTTATTCTATGGAAAGAATAGTAAATAATGGATCTGACTTTTTTGCAGTCAGCAGTTAAAGAACAGCTTAGAAGAACAAAATGTCAAAACGCCCCTGTTAAAATGCGTTAGACTTAGACTTAAATCCTATGGACGAATAAAAAAGCAGCGGAGAGTAAACAACGTTAACCCCATTCACTGACGTGTAACATCATCGCTCCCAAGTGGGCAGTAAATAAAAAAATGAAGGGAATTATATTATATATATGAAAGAGGATGGAGATTTTATATTAAATAATAAATGATGATGATAATAATAATAATAATAGTAATAATAACAATAATAATAATGTAAGTAGAGAGAAAAACCTAGGATTCTCTGTTAAATAAGAGGCAGCTTCCAGGATGAGCAGGTGGGGATGCTTAACAAGCATCCAGAAAAGGTAAGGGTAAAATATGTGAGCAGATGAGACGAGACGCGCAGTGTCTGTAAGAGTGAAGCTGAAGCCAATTTGCATATCACATTCATACCAGCTGTTGCTTCTCTGTACTCAGCTCCAAAACCGCGTCATGTATTGGAATTGGACCCTCATGCATCTTTGCTCATCTCTAACTTTAATTAACATTATTTAATAGTAATACTACTCCATCTCACTCTCTTATGAGTCTAGTCTCAACGGTACGATCACAATGCTTAGCTGCTAACGCCTGCATAACTTGACTTTCACTCCCCTTTCTTTGTCCCTCCTATTTGTTTTTTTTTTATTTTCTAGTTTTAAGGTATTCAAATAGATTCTCCACTGGTACGGCACAACCTTATACGCCTTTTACTTTGGGAAAAATGAAAAATGCCACCTCACATGCATGGGATTGCAGGATCGGTGCTGAATTGAAAACCCTTCCCTTTTTTTTTTTTTATAAATTTATGACTCTTTCTAACATGGGTCTGCACGGTCAAATTTCATGCATTCAAATACCTTCATTCTATCTTTTTAAAAAAAAAAAAAAAATTGAAGTTCATATCGTAGGCAAACCAAAGTGTGTATGTGTGTTTGTCAACCTGACGGCAAAGGCTTTGTAATTAGTCCACAAGGCCACCTTCTCTTCCAGTTTGTAATTATTGCAGATTAGATTTAAGAATGGTAGTAATTTGAAAGAAAAGATAACCAGAGAGTTAAAACTAGCTTTCCTCGAGTTAAATAAATAGTACTAAAAGATAACAGCCCTCTTAACATTGTGTAGCAGTATTTTACTTCGACAACTTTCCTTCTAGTTTGTGTAAGCATAATTACAATCACGGAAAGTGATCTTGACCTAGGTGTGCCTTTTTTTAATAATTAAAAATAATGTACGCCAGACACAGAGATTAAGAATGGGAAATTAACAGTCACAGTTGCACCGCCCAATGATAATACAGGAGTGAAGAGAATAGTGTCGTCAATCCGTACAAGTCGCCTGCCTCCTCCCTTCTTCCTAACGCCCTTGTGATATACTCGGGAACATAAAGAATAAATATCAGATTTCAAGGCATCTCTTTAGGCATAGTATTAAGAAATTGTGAATCTTAAAACCAAGTACTACTAATTAAGAAATTTGACATTTGATTAACTAGGTGCAGCTAAGGGTAAGGGTACTGTCTTTGACCTGCCATTACTTCTTTTCTTTATTATGATGATTCTCACATGTTGCTGCCAAATTCCTTTTGTAAATCGAGGAGGGAGGCAAGGGTTCTGTTTGTTGGAAGTTGGAAGGAAACTTCATATGCAAATTGGGTTTAAGCCTAATGGTGGATTAGCTGGACATTGTGGAATTTGTTGACAAGTTTGCCGTTTAATTCTGCTAATATGTGTGAACATGATCACTGATATTACAGTGAGGCAACGGGAACACGTTTATAATAAACTTCTGCATTTGTTTTGACCGATATATTCAATTGGTTTGGGCTAATTATATACTACTACATCATAACTTGGAAAGAAAAATGCATATCTCTCTCATTATATCACTCAAGTAACTTCCTGATACCATGGCAAAATTAAAATTTACTCCATTTGCCAACTTGTTTTGGGGAGCTAGTGCCTAGCTAGCTGGTGGCAGACCATTTTTTGACCAATTAACGTGTGGGTTGAAAAATGACAATCAAGAATTTATGTCGTGCCTATACTCAAACTCCATCTCAATCATAACTTAGAGAAACTTGATTATTAATGAAAGGACGTGTTATCTTATCTGTATCATAGACTAGAACCTCAGGATGAGAAAACAAGAGTAGCTTGTGGCATAAATGTAGGTGCATGCTTGTGCGATGCTGATAATGGAGCAGATATGTGTACTCTCTCAATCTATCCAAACTGGCCCGTACCGACTAAGACCTTCCGTACGTACCCCTTAGGCATTGAGTGAAAGCGACAAGCAAATAATATAAGGTAGCAATTAATGAAGGCGAGTACAGCCAGCGGGAAGTAGGGACATACATATTGAGACCTCACAAAATTAAAGAAGCATGCTTATGCATGCATATGAGAGCAGGATCCTTCATTTTCAAATAAAAATTATGGAGACTCGAAGAGATTGGGAGGGATGGGCGAAGCTGCGGTCAAGGATTTCTTTTTCAGTTGGATGGTTGTTGGGGGATGAAGAGGCAATCTCCATGTGCCCTCTGAGATCGTCTTACAATTGCAGGAATCCAAAATCTCCTTTTTTTTTCCATTGGATAAAAATGGATTTCTAAATGAAACTTCCTGGAAAAAATTGTTCTATCACTGCACGGATATCCTCAACAACCATATCTACATAGTGCTAGCTACCTCCCTCTCAGTGTTTGATAGCTGTTTTCTTATGTGCAATAATATATAATACCATATATCTCTCCGACTCCCACCCATCTACCCAACCTCTTCATCCACAGTGACCTTCTTGGCTCCTTCCTTTTGCACAACTTGTTTCATTTTTTCACTGTTCTAGCAAATAATGTCCACTAAATCTTCTCCTAGCTTTTTAATTGACTGTTCATAAGGGGAAGTTTTGAAAAGGCTATAGCATGTGTCTAAATGTATGATTAATGATTTTACCAACAAAAGGAACATATCTCAAAGACTTATCTTCTTCTAAAGTTTCAGTGGATCATTCTGTACGCTTCTGCTTGAGAGAATCGAGTCTCCATCTGCAACAAAACTTTCGACGGGGGAATGAAGCATTGTTAGTCATTCATTACCGTAAAATTAACTCAAAATGCAATTCGAATCAGAAGAGATTATTAAATATGACTCTGAACTAAAATTTAGTGTATTGATAATTTTATCATAAAATTTTCCACAGTTACTTTGTCCCTCAAATTAAAAAGATGAAAAAAATTTTAAAAAAAATTCCATTTGAAGTCAGAGATGTTTACTGTAATTCATAGTATTCAGTCCTATTAATATATATTTTGGAAGCTAAACTTACATAATCATAGTTCAATGGATTATATGACTGATTAAAAAAAAACTAGATTATATGTTAAAATATAAATAGCAACGGTTTTAGAGTACCAACTATTCACCCAACGAACTTTGGGTAACCAAGAAGATACAAAACGGAAATCATAGTAAACTTGGAAGACCTAAAGATGTTGTGGAAACTCTCAGGGCCCAAGATAAACATGGTTATCATTTTGGTCTTACACGTGGAGGATGGAAGAATGATATCAAAACTATTGAGATTTCAAAACCACAAAAAGAATGATATCAAAACTACTGAGATTTCAAAACCACAAAAACGAAGTTTCGAGAAAAGAGCAAATGCTGGCCCAAAACGATGACAAAATCATGGTATACCGTATACAGACGAAAACGTAGAAACCAAGTTCATGAATAAAATATATTCCACCCCACCAACAAAAAGAGAAGAAGCAACTTATGGATGAGTCTTTCCAATGAAGAAATTTGACATCAACTCAACGTGCTACTTAAGGTTCACAGAGACATCTTGTTATTGGCTTTCCAATGCCTTATTATCAGTTTATGGGAACTATCTAGGATTTTACAGATTACATGGACAATTTTTCAACGTTTCTACGTGTTCCAAGCGTTGAAATATATATGATTTACCAATGCCTCGAGGGATCGGAGCATCCAACGCGAAGAACTTCTTCACTTTAAATGTTACACAAGGCTGAAGCATGCATAGTGATAACACCATACTTCGGACATATTCTGTCGGAATGAGCTTAGTAAAGATAGCCTCGTCCGTTACCAAGAAACATCTGTGGACACCGATCATGATGCTTCCATAAATGAACTCAAGGAACTTATCAGAGTCTCGTATATCTTTATTCCCTTCAAATATACAGTATCTTGTAGGTGCTGCAGGTGAATTTATGGAATTCATCGGAGTTAAGAGAAAGGAGCTATCACTGAACTCATATGGAATAGCAAGAGAAATGCACAGTGATGAAGAAGTAGAAACCGTCTAACCTCATTGTGGTCATGAAGCAAGATGGGAGTATTTGACATTGGTGAGAAACCAAGTACAGGAATGCCTCTCTGTCTAATGTACCGAGCATCCGTTGTTGAAGCCAGAATTTCGGGCTTTGCTAGTTTTCCCCCAGCAAATGTGATAGCCTGCTCAAAAACTAACCACCATGGATTGGAAGAATTAACTAAAGTCATTAAAGGGCGCCCCATGAGGTCTCTAATAGGTCCTTTCTCTATGATCTGCCATACACAGAAAGCACTCAGCCTGTCAGCCATATTTTTACATTTTTGTTTGATCATAAACAAGACAAAAGAATAACAGTCCAGAAATAAAAGGCTAACACAATGATTATTAGCATAAGGGTCAAGGTTTCCTAGCCTAAGCATTTCAGTATTTAGTGTTATATATCCTATACGGCTAAAAAATCAAGGTTGTCAATGCATGCAGCAAGCCAAGAACTGAACAATGAAATCATGAACTAATCAAGGCAACAAGCAACTTTAAAAAAAAAAAAAAATCTCAGATCACTCGGTAGTTTATTAATTCACCCCAGGATGCATTGGGGCAATACCAGCCCCGACATCTGGTTTGATTTGAAGGAAATGATTTCTAAGGCAAAAAACTTTAAACAAATGGTACTTATGCAAAACAATAATGAGTGTGATATAACCAGATGACCTTCCCCTACACAGCCCTTGAATTGCAAAATTTTGGTAAAAATTAAAATGCTTGATGATACCTGTCAAGTTTCATGCACAAAGGCGAAAGGCACCCTCAAAGTGCCAGACCTGTTAAACACCTACGGCAGGAGGCACTAGAAAAGCACTCGTCTAAGTGAATGAAAGTGCTACAATAAGAAAAAATTGTGATATATAGACAAATAGAATTTGAAATAACCCTTCCCATATGACTAAGGTGCCTAAGGTTGCATGGACTTTTCCGAAGGTATTATGTGGATTTTGGGCTCAGGCTTCAGGTCAGACTCTTTCATATGACTAAGGCGCCTAAGGTGCTCAACCTTCTTGATGTAGAAGTTGCCAAAGGCACTCGCCTTTTGGTGCCTTGGTGAAGCTAGTTCCTCTCATGCTGTGAGAGACGCTAGGGCTATTTGGCTTCTTGCCTCAATGCCTTAGACAATTTCGTATAGAAGGATCCACGCAGCATTATTTTACTTTATAAGAACCAACATTTTTCTCCATACCAAATGATACAAATTAGAGGGAATCGGAGTAGCACCGGTAGAAAATCATTTAAAGTGGCTTGGGCATGTACAAAGAAAAGGACAAGAGAAGCAGTAAGGAGAGTTGATCAAATGGCTTGGAGTCCTATTAAAAGGTATAGAGGAAGACCAAGAAGGACACTAAGGGAAGTTATAAGGCGTGACCTATTGATAAATGATTTATCTGAAGAGATGGTGTTTGATAGAATCTATTGGCATTGTATGATCCATGTAGCCGATCCCACTGAGTGGGATAAGACTAATGTTGTTGTTGTACAAAATCATAAGAGCAAATAAAAATATAGATAGAAAAAAAAGTTCATTTACCCTCTTTTTCGAACTTGTTTGAAGTGCATGGCTGACAGTGCTAGACTATAATTTTATGATTTTGTTCATTAATTCAATAGTTATAGTTTTATCAACTATAAGAGTTTCTTGACTATCACCAAGCAGCAACATAAATAATCATGCTATAGCGCTGGTTCAGATTCTGTCAGGTTCATGGATCTAATACCCATATATTGAACAACAACAACAATATTAGCCTTATCCCACTAATGTGAGGTCGGTTACATAGATCATACAACACCAATGGATTCTATTAAACACCATCTTCTCAAATAAATCCTTTATCGAGAGGTCATTTCTTATAACTTTATTAACTTTTCAATACCCATGTATTGAACCAAAAAAAAAAATTGGCCAACGTTTTCATACTATGTAATTACGTAAGTCAGGGCATCTAGAATAACAGGCTATGCCACCAGAACAATTTCCTCAAACAAGGAAATTCTACATAAGCAAAATGCAGCTAACTTCACCTGTGGCAACATAAGTCACTAGTTGATGCCTGAAATGACATAGCATTATCCATTGAAATGAAATCGGATAATACGACTGAACACTTTCTAACAATGACAGATATAGTTGCACAAAATGCCACAAGATCGATTTCACAGATACTTAACCTCATATGAGATATTTCTAAAAGCTGGAACCCATTCTTCAGCAATTCTCCCTTTCATTTCTTCTGGGTTCGCAGTCGGGGGCAACCTAAGATCGAATCCTGCTTCTGCTTCGGAAGGCTGCACATTCATCGCAAATCCCTGCATAAATGCCACGAACCATTTTATATACAATATGTATGCAGAGGTTATAACTTCAACGTATATTTGTTTATGAACTCACTGTATCTGAGGTAACCCCAGCTTTAACATAAACAGGATTAACTGAAATAACTTCGGAATTAGCAGCTTTACCCGCCTTAACTACATCAAACTGACTCTCCCTAAACCTACTGATAACTTCAAAGCTCTTCATCAAATTCTCCATTGCACTATTATCATACATCCTCGACCCATGTCCAGGTGGTCCATTTGCCTTTATTTTCAACCCCCACGGTGATCTATCCGCATAGAAAACTCTAAACTCTTCACCAGGCGAGGCCTGCCCTTCATCTAATGCAAACCCAACATTCAAATCCTTGAAGTCCCTCGAATTCACAAACTTAGCGGCCCCATCAAGCCCACCTATCTCCTCATCCGGCACATAAGACACATGGATTGTGCGAGTGGGCGTGAAATTCTTGTGCTTTAGATTTCGAATTGCCTCAATATATTGCATGCCAATGCACTTGTCGTCCTGGGCTCCACGAGCAAATATTTTGCCCTCAGGGGTCCTTACAGCAGAGAAGGGGGGGTGAAGCCATTTGGAGGGCTCGGCAGGAACAGAATCGAGATGGGAATTGAAGAGAAGAGAGGGAAGAGAAGGATTTGAGCCAGGCCATGTGAGGAGGAGGACGGGTTTCCCAGGTGAAAATTCTGGAGTTTGATATTGGAGGCCGATGGATTGTGCTTGAGAAATAAGGAAGGAGACAGCGGAAGAATAGTCGGGTTCTGGGTGAGCCGTCTTAATCCTCAGGTATTGCTGGAAGCGAGAGATGGGCGTGTCTTGTTCTTGGGGTGAGGTTGGTGGAGTTGCAGAGAGGATGATGAGATGAAGGAGTAAGAAATGGAAGCAGAGAAGGGTGGCCATGGAAGAGGGAAGTCGATAAGTATTTTGATCTGAGCACTTCAGTTGGGAATTGGAATTCTTTTGGCGAAACAAATACCACTGCTTCATCCGAATTGTTATTTTAAAGAAAAATCACGTAAAAATCCCAAAAAATTACATCTAAAATCCATTAATGTAAAATTATTATAAAATTATGAAAAATAAATAAAACATATTTCATTATTGAGTATAAAATTGTATTCTAATATTAAATTATAAAAAAAATTTATTAATGTAAAATTATAAAAAAATAAGTATAAAAATTTTATTATTGAGTATAAAATAATACGGTAATATTCTATGTTCATGTTTTGCAATTTTATATTTTAAATACTCATTTTTTAGGATTTTTGAGACTTTTAATGATTATTTTTATATTTTAGGATTTTTATCATGATTTTCCCAATATTTAATTATTTCATCCCAATAGTGAAGTCCTTCATCATATGATATGTGGTGCCGAAGGACGAACGCATGAGTTGGGGAGCTCCTCAAAAGTGCTTTATTTATATGATCTTTAAATGGGAAACTATGTTTAAAAATAACTCTAACATCCTGTTTGGTTCAATTACAAGAGAGATGTAAATGTAATGGGTGTTACATTACTTGATTTATTACATTTGGTTGGAAATATGAGGATTATATATGTAATTCTGATTACTTAAATTCATGTAATCAACAATATTTTTCAAAAATTAAGCATTACATGCATGTAACAAGATTAAAATAACTAGATTATCCTTATAAAAAGGGAAAATTACAATCCCGTAATAGATTTCATTCTTCCTCCACTAACACCTTTCCTTTTTCACAACCTCCACTTGCCATCATCGAACTCTGGTGACCTCCATCTACCCTTTTCATTCGGCAGTGATGACAATGTGTTGCCATTGATCCATCCCCTTCTTCCTTCTTCCTTCCTCACCTACTTCCTCACTTGATGGCGTTGATGAAACCCTCATCGGCATTCACCCATCATCATCGTCACCTACTTCCTTACTCTAATGACCTTCGTTCCTCCATCACCAATTGTCCACCATCAAACCTTCATCTTCCAAATCAACCCAAGCTGCCTTCAAATTCGCTATTCTCACTGAGGATAGGTCCATCTTCAAATAGTCTTTGGACATCCCATCTTCTCTCTAATGTCACTGAGCTCGGCAACATGATTGCCACTTTGTCGTTCTTCACCCCACATACTATCTAACTTAGATATGGATTTTAAACTCAGATTTGGGCTTCTCAATTTTTTTTTTTTGCTTTTACTGGCTTGCTGTTGTTGAGAAGAGAGATTGAGGTGGATAAAAGGAGTGGTTGCTGACGGTCTAGAACACGATGGTGGTGGTGGGCAATAAGAGTGGCGGAGGAGGGGAAGAAGAGAAGGAAGGGGGTTCTTTTTCAATCTAGGGGTATTTTAGTCTTTTCTTATTTATTTACATTAAATTAAATATAAAAATACATTTATTTCCTGTATCCCTAATATCATAGCAAACAAACTACATGTAATAATAATTCTATCACATTACATAGCATTATATTATATTACATTCTCTAACACCTATGTAATTAAACTAAATGGGGTGTAAGTAACTTTTTCTTTTCCTTTGTTTCCCTTTTTCCATGGTTTGTTGTTTGTCCTCTGATTCCCCAAAAAAAAAACCTCACTCCTTTCATTTTCAATATCTGTTTGATATAAATAAAAAGATTTTAATATTATCTTCCATGGTTCTATAAGAAGGGAAGAGATTTTAATATTATAAGAGAGGAGGTGAAAAAAAAATAATAGTAATAGATGAATAAATATATCTTTATTTAATTTAAGTTTTTTCTCCTCTTTCATAATTTTTATATTATAAATTCATTAAATAAATAATAATTGAATCAATATCAATAATCAATATTAAAAACAGAAAATGAGAAAATAGTATTTATATTTTGTTGGGGCTAGGGGAAGTTAATCTGTAGTTCTGTACAAGGCTACAAGCCGAAGAATCCATTTACCATCATGAAATGAAATAAAAGCCGCAGAACGGAAATTGCTAAAAATTCCCCCGGGACACCTTCGGGTCACAACTTTTTTTTTATTACTTTTTCTTCATCTTCGATTTTTTATTTAGTTTCTGTAGGGATTAGAGGCATTTTGAAATATTAAAATAATATCGAGATATTTTAATTACTTCCTCTAATTTATAATGCAAGGTATTTTTAATAATTTCACACGTTTAAAAAAAATTTTATTCTATCCTTAAACTATTTAAGAAGAGTAAAAATTTTTATTTTTGCCCCTATTTGTTTCACTTATTTTCATAAGTTACCAGACTAGTTATTAAATAAATGTAGGAGAAAAAAACAAATCACTGTATAACATCTAGTATTATGGATCAAGAAAAAATCTTTTAAAACACTTTATAATATGAAACAAAGAAAATACACTACAACAAAAATCTATTATTCCCCTCAAAATTTCTCAATTTTGAAGGGGAGGGGACGAAAATAATTCCCACCATGCCTTCTAATTTTGTTGAACTATAAAATTTAATCGTGTCTCTTCCATTCTCTGTAGGTTTCGCTTGGTACAGGGAAATAAAAATTGAGATTGGTATGTATCAAACTTGATTATTGGAAATGGAGCATTGCATCGAATGTGTGAATGCTGAAACCTATCCCCGACCTTAGTAATGGCTTATTCTTGCCAGCAACAAAATTTCAATGGCAATCTTGCCCCTTTTAGATCTGCATATCAATTGTCTGTCATCTCCTTCCATATCTGATCTACATTGTGGCTTCTGCAACCCATGCTTTCCACCCACTAATCCTCTAACCTCCCTAATCAAGTTTGATGGTGGCATAAACTTCACCCATTGATGCTCTCCACCCATTCTTTCAATAATCTCATCAATAGTGATAGAAACTTCTCAAGAATTTCATCAACAAAGGCAATGGCAATAACAATAACAATGGTAACGTCTACTTCTCATGCTTCGATGTCAAGAAATTGGTTCAATCTAGTGAGCCATTTAAATTAACAACCCAGATCTGCAACATTGGCCAATGACCTTGCCTTCAGTATTCATCTCCCTTCAATTCTGGAAATTTGTCATTTGCCTCAAACCCCTAACATCCCTCTTCTTCCTCTCCCCCACTCCTTCCTCTATCTCTTGTCATCGGCTCCATCTACACCATTGTTGTCCAAGGCTTCTTGTTTTCTAGATCTAGCATCTATGTTTTGTACATCCTGTGTTTTGGGATTTTGATTGATTTTTTAAATCAATGTTTGTGTATCTATTTTGAGATTTTGGTTTTGATTTCTAGTTTAGTATTTTTTTTTCTTCATGATTTTGCTAGATGCATGTTTACCGTCACTGAAAAAAAGGAAGAAATGAAGGAGGAAGATGAAAGAGAAAGATTTAAATATTCGTGTTATTTATCTTTTTTTCTCCTTAATTTTAGACTTATTTTTTTGTTATTCTTATTATTTTTTTCTAATGTAGCAAACATGTAGAAGAGACCCATTTTCTTTTTTATTCCAATTCTTATTCTCATTCCCATTTTATTAAAAGTCATCATGCATACCAACGGGTTCTTAAATCAGAGGGAAAGACACCTATGGCTTTATTGACCAAGAAAAAAAAACACCTAGGGCTTTTGGTGTTCCAAGATTTACTTTTTTATGGAAGAGGTAAGAGTAACTGATATGACCCACACATGTATATTCGTTTTCTGTTTTCATTTTTATTTTTTTGTAGTGAAAAGGGATTCTATTCAACCAAAACCATATTTCCAGTAGTACACAAAGGTCAATTAACTAGTGTCTTAAGTTAAAAGTTAAAACCAAGACACCATTACCCTTGAATATTCTGTTTTTACTTGATGAACCGTAAAATCTTATTACCAACAAATATAGTTTTAATTACAACTAGATTTTTCTCCCTCATTTCCGCGGGGATACGAATGCACGTGGAGATACGAGAACATTTTATTTAGTTTTAAAATATACTGAGTTAAAAAAATTTTTATCATTAACTCTCCTATCCCAAAAAAAATATATCAAATAATATTAATTAAAATCTATATAGATAAACAAAATAAAAAAAAAAAGAATGTGTGGCCATCTAAAATAATAGGAAAAAATAAATTTCACCTATAAAAAGAAAAAATAGAGAGGGCATGGAATCCAATAAATGGAGCCGCACTGCGCGGCTAATGCACAATGTGATTCTATTATACTTTTAATTATATATAGATTAAAAGAGAAAATTTGAGTATTTGACATTAAGAAATAATCAAAATTATACTAATTCAAATCATCACCTTAGATCATTAATATTAATCATAACTTAGATTTTAATTCTTGTTTTATTTCCTTTCTATTTTGTGTTTTAGTCAAATTAAGCATAAATATGAGATTAATACTTAACTAAAATATGAGAGTTTGTGACGGAATGGAATGAAATGATTATTAATAGAATATAATGGAATGGAACGGAGTGGAGTGAAATGAAATGAAATGTTCTATTGTTTGAGAGTTTTATGAGGGGAAGGAACGGTCTCTATTGACTATTATTTGAAAGTTATTATAAAAGGGATGAAATGGAATGTAATGAATTATAACTTTTTTCCCAATGTTACCTTTATTAGCAAATTTAAATAAAAAAAGTTCTTCTTTTTTTCATATAAAAAAATTCATATTGTTTTTACTTTTTAATGAAAACATCTTTCAATAATAATAATAATAATAATATATTGTACAACAACTTGATTCTTCCAATAATAATATTAAGAAGGATGTAAAAATTTTATCAAAAAATAAAAATAACTAAACCAACTATGATAAAGTACAAAAAGTAAGAAAACTATGATAAATCACGTATTTGTGGAAGAAAGCATACCTTAAAACAACGATTCAATTGTACGTGTGAGGTATGATGTGATTGGAGTAATCTATAATTTGACGAGATAGATTTGATAGTATGAAAAAAGTAAAAAAAATCATGAGAATGAATATTTTTTTTTTAGGGTTAATTGGTGTTTTTCTAATTTAAATAATTATTTTTTACCATTCCATCCTTGATCCCCAATTTGGGGACAAGAAAAATTAGATTTATGATGGCTAAAAATGGCCTATGAGACAATCCATTGCCATTGTCATTCACTTCTAAAAAAATATTTTAAACAATGGCACAACTCATATAGTCATTCCATCTCATTCCACTCTCCCCTTAAAAACTCTTAAACATAGCATAAAAGGCTTACGGCTCGTTTGGTTCATTTCCTAGGTGTCCATGAAGTGAGAATCTAAATTCTATTATCATACTTGGACTGTTTGATTAGACATAGAAGTGAGAGTCTAGACTCCCATGGGAATGAAGATGGCCAAAGATTTGGAAGTTAACTTTCCTACCTTGAACCTTGACTTTGCTTATTCCTATTACTAGGAAGGGAGACCAAATAACAAAAATGACCTTAATTATGAAATATCATTCTTAAAATATCTTTCACAGATTATGTATCCCATTTTTTCTTGAAAATTCTTTATTAATTCTTACAAGTTATTTAGTATAATTTTTCCTACATGATTTTTTTCTCTAAAAATATTTAATTTAAAAAATTTTAAATAAAAAAATAAGAATTGAAATATAAGTAAGTTTCCTTCTACTTTTTATATTGTAATTTATGATTAAATATTTTTCATTTAATAAAAAGAAAAATATGTAAAAGCTTAAAATATGAAATTATTGTCTGAAAAAAAAAAAGATGTCACCTATTTGTAACTTAAAAAAAAAGAAAAAAAATAAGTCACATTGCAAACATAATATTAGAGTAATTGATGTTGGACTAAATTTTTACTTGGGTGCAATTCTTACTTTTTGCACATTATTCATATTTTATTCAATCTTTTTCTTAACTCCAACTAAACAAATTCAAATTGTTACCTATGTCTTTTCTATAGTGAACTAAATAAAATTTCAGCTTAAAAGATTTCATTCCATTCCATCTACATCAATTCTATTCCAATCCATTCCTAATAATTTTACGAACCAAACGACCCTTAGTATACTTGCTATTTATCTTAAAAAAATTAAATGTGGAATTATTTAAAATAATTGCTGTCGATAAAAGTATTCATATTCATTGATATTAACTAAATATAAGTACTCATGCTGATTTTGCTGTAAATTTTTTTATGTACAACCATATTGATATATGGATTTTTCGTTGTCCATTTCTATAACTAAAAAGAAAATAAATGTTTTATCAAAAACAAATAAATGAATAAAACAGGGCGAGAAACCTCCACTGAAAAACAATCCCCCGAGGGAACCGAAGCGGAGCGAAGACAGAGGTTGGCATCAACGGCATAATTGGGCAGCCAATCTGCCCTGTGCGCACAGGTTGTGGGCAGTAACCAATTCTTTCGAAGCGAAATCCATTGTGGGTACCCAATTCTTCCTTCCGCCTCGCACCAATGGCATTTGCAACCGCAGCCATGGCGGTAGCCAGTCCCTCCTCCATTGTACTGTTAAGGAGACCAAGTGTTAGGTGGGTCTTCAAGCCTCTAACTATTTCTTCATTCTCATCTTCGTCTTCACCTTCTACACCTTCCCGAAGACTCGTCCTTTACTCCAAGCCCGGTTGCTGTTTGTGCGATGGTCTCAAAGACAAACTTCAAGCTGCTTTCTTGCTCTCTGGTCCTGATTCGCTTCACGACGTAGATTTGCTGGTATCTCTATCTATCTATCTATCTCCGCCGTTACATGTTTGAATATCAGGTTCCTCATGTTGGCTTTTGTCAGATAAGGGATATAACTAGCAATCCTGAATGGGAAAGAGCTTACCAGTATGAGATACCCGTGCTGGCCAAAGTACTCTCCGATGGCACAGAGGTCAGTTCGAAATACTGTGCTTGGTTTTTCGGAACCGCCGTCTTGTTTAATTGGCTCTCCCTTGGATCTCATTACTGCTCATTTTTCTTGCTTAAAAATCTCATCAAGCCGTAGTTTACCCAAAACTAAAATCACATGCTACATCATACAACAAATTTTGACCTTTACAGTGGAGATTGAGAGCTTACAACATTTTATAGCTGCATATCAACGCCAGAGTAGTTAATGCTTGATACCATGATGAGTTTGAACTGAGTGGGGAAGAGGAGTAGGGGAATCGATGACATTGGGGTTGGGAAACAGTGACTTCAGCTTTAAGATGATAGTTTTGTTGCTCTGATAATGCTAAGGATTCAAGTTCATGTCAAATTTCTATTGGTGAAGGCCTATGACTTTTGGGCTAGGCAATGCCTAATTTATTGGGTTACAGTTTCGGGAATAAGGTTTCATTAGGAAAAAATATACGGTATACACAAGTTGTTTTTTTCAGTTTTCTTTGTTCCCTTTGAATAGTTTTAGTTTGTTGTTCGAAAATAAGCAAATGTACTTTTCATGTCCCGGCATGTGATAATTGTTGGAAGAGTAGCATATAGATTCAGTAACAGAACAAAGATCTTCACAGACGATTGAAATGTTATCCATGGATGAATTCTTGTTCTTGCCACTCTCTTGAAAGTATATTCAAAACGTGGGTTCTTTTCTTGTTCTATGGTGTCACAAAGTCCCAAAACTGCCTGACACGGAACTGTAAAATTTCATTCAAGATTATATCCCCTTATCGCAATATATATTCTTCCTTCGCCTGGTAGAACTTGTAGCTGTAATACTTCCTTCTTTGACCTCTAGTTTGGAGTTTGCCTGTTAGTAAGCACTCAAAATGATCTCTTAGGTCTTTACCTGAGCCACTGTACTGTTCCAACCTTTTAACATTAATCCATGCTTTCCAGTGTAACACTTAGTTGTTTCTGTTCTCCCTTATGCATCACACCCTCTCCCTCCAATTCTGATTTGGTGTTTGCATGTTATTTATCATTACATAACAATTGAATATTGATTGATTATAAATGAATTTGATCTTAATTGTTTCAATATTTAAACGAAGTCAATCCTGGATGAATGAGCATTATTAATTCACTTTCAGTTTGAGTATTAATAATATTTGGGTTTGTGTGCCAGTATTCTCTTAATTCTCTATAGACTAAAGGGCATTTGCAAGGGTGAAATGTTGGTTACTGTGCCATCTAGTCTGCTTCATCCATAAAGGAAATTGTCTGAGAGTATACACATTTTTCCATGCATTGCATGGAACCTGAATAAGCCACACTGTTAATAAGTTGTTAATAGTATGATTTGCTTTAGATTTTATTATATATTGATAAGTTTAGATTGATTAGAGGGTAGAACAGAGTGTAATTTTAAAGCAACAGGCTGCTATAGTTGAACATACAAACTATATTTGTCCCGGGTACAAGCTAAATTAAGCTTTCAATGAGTTATTTAGTGGCTAGGGGCTCTGGAAAACTGAGAATTCTGAGGTTTTCATGTAGGAAGGGAACATGACTTGAACATTTGACTGTTAGTGTTAAGAGTTCTGATATTATCAAGTAGAGAAAAATGGTACGAACACGCCAAACTACCTCATGGAGATCTAATCAGACACATTTGATTCATTGCACGTGCCTCTTCATGACACATTTATTCTAGTTGTGAAGATGTATCTAGTCTGACAGCATTTGGCAAGAAAGATTCCTCTCTCATCATGGCGGTCCAATGTGGAATAACCTGTAACGGAACTCCATTAGCATGACAATAATGCTGTTTCAGAAGCTTCATTCAGATGGTTTGAGAGAGATCTTGCTTTTCTTTCTGGCCTTCATAGAGATGCTTGCCTTAAAAAACACCGAAATGAAGTGAGCTTTGGACTGTGAACGGCTGGCCCCTACGGTCTGGTGACAGCCCGGCCTAAAAAGCATTAGAAAGGCTGGATTTAGGCCACTATCAGGCCCACCATGATTCGGCTGAGTTAAGCACAGGCCTTCCTAGGCCCAAGGAAGTAGCATTAGCATTTGTATGTCACTTATTTTGTAAGGGTCACTTATTTGAATCTCTATCTCATGGCAAAGTTTGTCTGCTTGTCAGGAAATTCTTCCGCGGTTGTCTCCTCGACTCGGAGTGGAACTCGTCCAAAAGAAGATAGCCGCTGCTTTCCGACAATAGAAGATAAAATTAAAAGAGACCGACCTTTTGTATAGGATTCCCGAAGCAGCAAGAGATTTTATTGTTTCATCATTTTGCTATTCTCAATCAACTCTGAATTTCCTGAATCTTATTCTTTTTTTAGACTTCCAGTATTCATGTTCTGTCCGATAAACTTAGTAAAGTATTTTCTAACTCGCGTAACTGACCGCACATGAAAGTATGTTTGGATGTGATTGAATTGTTCTTATCTCGTTGACTTGATTTTGTTATGACGCCTAATTTAGTCTACCTTTTCATATGAAGATAAGACTATTACTATTATTCATAAAATTCATGCTGCCATATTTATGCAGCCGTCATTGAAAAGGGGTAGCGTGTTGCCTTCAGTTTCGTGCTCGCTCATGACAAGGGTTCCTACACAATTTCGCAACAGGATATCAAGCATAACCTTTCCACTATTTTAATACCCTCTCCTTTTCTAAATATAGACATTTTATCTTGATGTTAAATATGTGAGCTTTTATAATATATAAAATAATATTTATTGTATATTTAAAAAATATTTCTATTTAATGCATTTCAAAGATATAGAGAAAGAGATTAAATAAGAATAATATTAAAAAAATAGCACTCCCTTCGATTCAAAATATAAGTCATATTTGATTAATTTTGCGGGAATCAATAAAATTAGTTTTACTCATTAAATCTACCAAAAAATACATTTTTTCTAATAGTACTCTTATTTAATGCATTACATTTAAAGTATGTTATTTTTTTTTATATTTAATTATAAATAAGGATAAAATAAAAAAAGAATATTTAATGCTTCAAAAATTGCTAAATGAGACTTATATTTTATATCAAAATAAAGTTTTAAAATATAACTTATATTTTAAACTGGAAAGAGTATGATTTTTTGGAGAAATCAAATTAATTAATTAATTTTAACTCTCATTCTTAATCCGTGGAATTCAGTTAAATAATCCTATGTTAAAAATTAGAGGGAGTATTATTCTTTAGTGCACTAGTAGCCAATAATGGTGCATGTGTGAGGCCAAATCTATTTCAGAAGAACTTGAATAGGAATTCCACCCAGCATATTTATTTAATTTCTCAGGCATTTCCTCATTGGTTTTAGTGTGACGTCGCAATTTATCCCTAAATTTGAAGCAAGTAGATATGGACGAACCCTAAATTATTTAAAGCTATGAGTAGCAATCAAGGATTCCGGACAGCATGAAGCTGCCTGATGATGATGGCAATTTGGTAGTGGAAGAAACACCAACATCCCATTACAATATTGCTAGAGTAGAGATTTCTCATGTCACGGACAAGGGACATCACTGATTAATCAATGTGCTTTGATGAGCTTAAAGGAATTCCATAATCTTATTTCCCTTGACCAGATTCTTGACCACATTATTGTTATTTCACTTTTTTTAGCAGAAGATGATGGATGGGTAGGTCGTCGTTGTGGTACCCAGGTTCCTATTTGCATCCTTGTTGTCGCCTTCATCTTTCTTTTCATTTTTAGAATTGGACCTTCTTTTATCTCTACTGAACAATGGGCCATCGTATACTTCTATCATGCACGTCTTCTCTCTATAATTGGTACCAAAATACGCCAAGTAAATTGATTTAGCCAGCTTTTTTTCTATTTGCTAATGCAACGTTACCATGTATAGTTTGAGTCTATTGGTAAATGCTTTCCTCTTTCATTTGTACAATTTGTAAGTCAAAGAAATCACGCCCCTTGATTCCATTAATACCAACGACTAGAAACCATTAGCCATAGCCCATATACTCTTATTGCGCTTAACTGTATTGATCAGTGACCATTATGCAGACACTTAAATTTGGGTCTTCTGAATCATTTCCCTTAATTGCAGAGCATTAAACAAAAGCGCATGATTATGAAGGAAACGGTTTACTTTCAGGACCCCAGATTTTGATTTATGCATGCTGAATAAGAAGCAACCAAATATGACCACGTTGAACTCAATAACAATTTTTATTCCCTAAAAGATTCTATATAGGTTATCGTCAGATATAGAGCCACTCTCCATGATATGCGGGTACAATCTTTCATCACATTTATTTTTTGAGTTTAATATTAATTTTGAGTCTTTTAAATTTAAAGTGATTAATTAATTTTTTTAATATTTTAATACTCAAACATTCTTTTTTAAAAAAAATCATATTTAAAAATTTTTATTCACATCTGATTTTTTTAAATAAAAAAAAACACTTTGCATTGTTTGAAACTTTGAATTGGATTGGAACAATTCATATACTTATATATGAAGCAAGATTAAGATGTTCCAAGTTCATAATAAATCTGACCAAGCTAGTATTGTGGTTTACAATAATTTTGATTCTCCCAATTCTCCTGATCTTTATTCAAGAAAACGAAGTTTCACTAAACCCCATATTTCCCAATAAAAAACGTGCACTGTATCAACTTTTGGATGATAAATGATGAGAAAAGCTTCCAAGATAAAAAAGCCGAACCCCACCCCTACTTTGCGTCCCACCAGGCGTATGATCTCTCCTTTCAATAACGAACTAAATAAGAGATGGTTCACAAGATGCTCACAATTTCGAAGGCACTTTCTCTTCTTGGCCTCATGATTAGTAGCTACCTATTTTATTCTATATATATATATTAATTAATACAAAAACACGATATTAATTTGCGTAGCTTATTTGTCAAGTATATCGCGCATTAACTAAGGATCCAGATGAACTCATTATTAGGACTACTACTACTACGTGCGTCAGTACGTATTGGGATTGGAAAGACAAAGCTTTCACAATATATCAATAAAGAAACAAGTTTAGCCATATTGATATGGCCTCGTGAGCCCACCATATTTGTGTTTGTATGATACAAGAAAAGGCTGGGGATTTGATGGGAAAACACATGATGCATGGTGCCACTGCCATGCTCCCAAGTGTACTCTGACTCATTGCTATCCAACATAGAGGAAGTTGGTCTAATGAAGAGTACTCCACTAATCAATAAAACAATATAGCCCAATAAACTAAAAGAATCTCTTTTGTTTTGTTTTTTGCATGAATAAGATGCTAATTCAACGAGAATATCTAATAATTATATAAAAGCAGAAGAGAGTCCATGCTTATCCTGATGCACTATTGCCTAGTGGGTCGTCTGGGTCATCGCTCTGGGTATTTGTATATAAGGAACACGTCCTAACACACTTGGACTATCTCTGAGTGTTGTGAACGAAAGGAAGGAGCAATACGTGGAGTGAGACATAGAGCTAGCGGTGCAGAAAAGGTGTGGGATGAGCAGTATAGGGAGTTTGTTGAATAAGGCAAAGCCTTATTTGTTAATGGTGGCATTGCAATTTGGAATTGCAGGGACTGTGCTGTTTGGCATGACCAGTGTCAAGCATGGGGTGAATCGTTTTGTGTTTAGTGCCTACCGCAATGCCTATGCTGCACTTTCCCTCGCTCCTTTTGCCTTCTTTCTTGACAGGTGCTGCATGCCCCCTCATTTTACCAACCTTAACCTCTCATGCATGCCTACCTGCTACATATATAGTTCTGGGAAAACCTTTTCCATTCCATTGGAGTTTTCCCCCGCGATAGTTTAAATAAAGGCATCTTTGACCTTTACTTTGTTTAATTAATGCTTTTTTCTTAATTTTGCAGGAAAGTGAGACCCAAGATGACAATCTCTGTATTTTTACAGATAATGCTTCTCGGCTTTCTGGAGTAATAGTCTTTACCTATTCGGTTTATTCCTCAATATTCATATATAATGCAATATCATCTATAATTATATGAATTTATATATGTATTGATTTTTATCTCCATATATATCTAATAAAAACAAATTAAAAAAAAAACAGTAATAGGTATAATAATAACACAAAAGCATAAGTACTCCGCCCTTATCTTATGACACAAGAAATTAATTTGTTAGACCAAGACAACAAATTTTATAATCGAAGAGCTTTGATATCGTATTATTAATGAGTCATTCAGAAAGTACGTACAAATGTTATGACAATCATTTTTAGTGCAACCTAACCTGGATATGATTTTTCAGGCCGGTGGTGGACCAAGGTTTCACTTTCTTAGGGATGCAGTACACTTCAGCTACATTTACATCTGCTATTCTAAATACAGTGCCCTCCATCACCTTTGTACTTGCAATCATCTTGAGGTAAAACTCGCAAGTTAATTAGTTATATATATTAACTTTGAAATTAGTTATAAAATAACTTTGACATGCAAAAACACGTAACTTAATAGTCGCAATCACAACAAGCGAACCCACGAGTAATGAATAATTAAGGGGTTTTGATAAAAAGAGAAATTGTACGTGAATGCATGTGATGAATTGGGTCAGGTTAGAGCGGTTAAAGATGAAGGAGGCAGGGAGTATAGCGAAGGTGATAGGGACGGTGGTAACATTTGGAGGTGCTTTGGTAATGACACTGTTCAAAGGACCTATAATACCCCTATTTCATTCTGCAAATCCAAGCAAGCAACAGGTTGGGGGAGGCCAATCCCCTCAAAAACATTGGATCACCGGCACACTTTTCTTGCTCCTGGGTTGTTCCGCTTGGTCTTGTTTCTTCATCTTGCAGGTGCATGATCAAATCCCCCTGTATACATAAAACCCAAGTCATTAAGTACGTAATTAACCCTAATTTATATTTAACTCATAATTAATTAGTGAATATTGGGTATGTGTTATAGTCGATAACGGTGAAGAAATACCCAGCGGAACTGTCACTGGCGTGCTTGATATGCTTCGTGGGGAGTTTACAAAGTGGAACAGTGGCTCTTATCTTGGAGCATCACTCTGGTGCGTGGTCTGTTGGATGGGACTACAGGCTCTTTGCTCCTCTCTACGCGGTCACTACTTCTCATAATACACATGTTTTTCCTTAAATTTATATAATCAATAAATAATTAATTATGCTCTCTGGATGGATGATGATACTGATGGTATATATATATATATAATGAAATGGCAGGGAATAGCAGGGTCGGGAATAGCGTATTACATGCAAGGATTGGTGTTGCAAAGCAAAGGCCCAGTGTTCGTCACGGCCTTTAATCCCCTTTCCATGGTCATCGTTGCTGCTTTGGGCTCCTTCCTTCTGTCCGAACAACTCCATGTTGGAAGGTTATCTGCTATTCCTTGCACCTCAGTCCAGCCCATTTGTTCTTTTTTAACCAAAATAAGCACTACATATTTAGAATTTTGTGGTTGTTTATATCAATGTGCTGACGACTGATGCTATATATGCCCGATGATCCAGTATAATTGGAGGGAGCATTATCGCAGTGGGCCTCTACTGTGTGGTGTGGGGAAAAGGCAAAGACGATTTAATAAAGGAATCAACCCAACAGCTGCCACTAACCTCAATTGATATTCCCAAAATGGGTATGGATGATGCTGCTGATGAAAAACCCATTCATCATAATCAACAAAGCCGAAGCCCCAAGTAAAGTCTCCAACAGAGTTAATGTTACCCACCGAGGAAAAGAGAAATTAAGCCAAGTTACTGGTGGCCATATATGTGGTTCAAACAAAGTTTCGGGTTTTTGCGTAAAATGACTAGTGGTGATTGCGTAATTTGCAGGGCGTTCGTGGTTTGGTTGTGTTAACTTAAAGTTGCAGTGACTTGTGAGTCATTTTCTTAAAAAGAAAAATAAAAAAAAAATTGTAGTGAGTTATGTCTAATTAACAGTGACAGTGGATAAATTTGGATCCTTTATGCTTGAGAAGGAGGTGACATGACAATCAGTTCATTATATTATATGTCCCTAAATAATTGGTAATAGATAGTTAATTAGAAATTAATTAAAGACGTCAGGAATTTGCATGCTATAGCGATTATGGTGGTTAGATACTCCTGTTTGATAAAGAAAGGTGGGACTGTGGGACAAGACATGACAGCATGATTACCTTACTTAATTGGCACTGATTAGCTATATTTATTTAAGTCGCTAAAGCCAGAGCGGTCAATTTTGCATTATAGCTTCATCAATGGCTTTTGTGACTATTGGGTGTGGCCTGTGTCTCCCATTTTGATTTTGCCATTTTGTTGGTGAGCACTTGGATTTCCTTCCTTGTTCTTTTTTTCCCCAACTAAATCTTTTCTCTTTCTCTGTCCAATATTCCCAAATAGATTGATGATCATGTTAGCAATTTAAAAGCTAACCCTCATAATTAAGCCTGAGCGCTCCTGCCTTGGAGCTTCCCAGCTCGATTTTCTTTCCAAAACCTACGAATTTTTTTTAATTATATAAATTTTTTAATATTTAAATCTTACTTTGTATATATATGATTGAATGAAAAGAATATAAGAAGTGACATACAGAGCTTGGAAACAATTATAACTCATCAATAATGTGGATCTACGTAGATTTTATATTTTATATTAATGATTTTAATTTATCATTTATCTTATTTTCACATTTAAAAAATTTGAAACAAAAATTAAAAAAATAAGCTTTTATTTCACAGACTCAATCTTTGAATCTCTATCTATAGCTATATATTTTTATTAGTTTTCTAACAAGAAAATAAAGAAAAAATTTAATTTCAAACAACTTAATAATAATTTATTTTTCACTATTCAAATTTAAAAAACCAATACGTTTTTTAGATTCAAGTGTACTTGTAAGCTTTATTCTAGAATAATGGAGAACGAAATAATGTGATCAAGATGGATTATTTTTGCAGAGGGGATGTGGCACTTCCTCGATCTAATTAAAATAGATCAATTATTCTCCTCTAAACATTTATGTATTGAGCTTTGTGCGGCTTTATTTCATTGGGCTTATGCAAGATTGGTTGAGTACTTTGAGCTATCCATATCAAGGTGACTCTTTTGCTCTTTGGTTTTCAAAGATTTTGTGCCAGGTAGCTGAAGTGCCAGGTAGCTGAAGGGCTAATCAAGTACTTCATCTAATTTATAATATAAGTTTTTTCTCTAATTTATAATATAAGGTTTAGAGTCTATTTTTTTATTCATAATATAAAATATAGGGATCTAAATGGATAATTTTATCTTTACTATATTTAAGTATGTAAATTGATTGATTCTTTCTCTCTTTCACTTGTAAAGTTTATAAGAAATTGCTTGTTTTAATTATTTTAATATTCTATCAATAAATAGGAGTAAATTTAGAACTTTTGATATATTTAAAGATATATTTCAAGTTTTTTAATGGGTGTGAAAATGAATCTCACATCCTATAATATGTATCAAAGAAGTATTTCAACCTAGGGATGAGTGTTTTGCCATGGGATTCTGATTCCCCATCCTTTTTACTATTTTTTGTATTTCTCTTATTTTATTCGACTTGCTTGGAAGGCTCCTTTTATGATTTCCTATTAGTATTGTAATATGATTTATTACTAATATAATCTTTTTTCTGGCCAAAAAAAATTAATAAAGCCACTAATTTCGTCCACCAATTAACACTTGGATATTTGGTCTCTTTAGTTATTTATTATAGTGCTCCAATCAATGAAATATCAATGTATATAAGAATCATGCATGTTCTTATCTTTGCATAAGGAAAGTGAACCACAAAGTTAAATACACTTAAGTTGGTATTTTTGTGAATCCAATAATTAAGTTGTGAAAAAATGGGTGAAGAGCTCTATGATAGGCATATATGTAAGAATTTTTATTTAAGTACTCTATTACTTTAATTACTTTGTTAATTGAGTAACTTGTACTTTACTTTTTGGTAAACTATTGACTGGCATATAAAAGTCATATATGCTCCTTTTTTTGTGATTTTCTTTTTTTTTTTTTTTTTGACAAAGGAGGGCACAACTCAAAAGCTTAGCAGAAGTTACAGAGTGGGGATAGTGATCCCAAAATTGCCTAATAAATTGTATAATACGCAGCAAAATCCTTCATCCCCGTGACACTTAATTAAGGAAAAAAGTCCATCCTATTTGATTCAACATATATATAGAAGGAGTATATTTTTACATTGGCAACACAACAGATTCCAATTTGTTCTCGAATCCATCGAGTCTGGCTTGGCCCAGAAAAAAAAACATCGAGGTCGGCCATCCAAACGGCATGCCCCCTCCCTTCAAATTATATTGGCTTCATTTTGATTAAGGTTTTATGCATGCAGGGTGTTTAGCTCCACTATGATGTTTATAGAAATAATTGAATACTTATTGGAAAACTAAAAAATTATTAATTAATTAATTAATTAATCTTTTGCATGCAGGGTGTTTATATACTTATTGATTAAGAATATAATTTGGATTAGAAATTAAAGAAAAAAAGGGTAAGCAAATCAAGTATTTCTTCATCCCATTTTATTTATCATTTTAAAAAATTTTAAACATTCTAAATTAACGGCCATTTAATATTATCGATGAAGTATTAATTATTTTTTACTATTTTATTCTTTATTAAAAATAACAGTAGGTGGAGTATAAATTATTTTTTAATATTCATGTCAAGGATATTTTGAAAAAATGTTATTAAATTTTATTATAATTTAGATTATTTAATAATTTTATTAGTTTATGTAAAAAATTTCAACATATAAAATGGGACGAAGGTAGCATATAACTGATATAAGTGGGAAATGAAAAATGGTTCAGGTATGTGTGTGTGATACTTTCTTTTTCCGGGGAGAATTAAATGTCAAATATATCATACCACAATGCTAAAATTTTCTTTTCCCTTTGAGAAGAAATTCAGTTAATAAACCCAGTCCTCCCAGCTTTGTCCACCCTCCCCCAGTTAATCTTGTTTTTTCCTATTCGTCTCAATCGTAATTTTATTTTATTTAAAAAGTTCAAAAGCAGAAAAGTTAAATGAATACATTAATTCTTAATTAATAATTAGGTGCCTTAATCTTTTGTGTCAAAAAATACAATGACAACAAATATAAAAAAATCACGTTTCTACAAATGATGTAGGACATTATGAATTATGATAATTGCAAGACAACAAATTAAAGAAATCGCTTTGCTACGAAGGACAATTCCGGGAATTAAAAATTTAAAATTACTTTTGTCCTTCTATAAAATGTTTATATCATATGAGATTGATCATATCTAGATTTTCCTATTTTTGTTCTTTACTCTCACTTTTGACACCTCGACTTGCTGCTGATATACTTAGATGATTCTGATCACATCAAATTGATGGAAGAAACACTAAACTCCAAGAAAAAGAACGGTTTTTTTCTTAGAAATTCCTTATATCTTCCTGAGCTTTTCATGATCTTAATATGTCATCAGCAAACTTTTTTTTTTTTTATATATAAACATAGATCAGTAAGTTTAATCATTTACATTTTGTATTTCTGCTTGATATTCATGGGCGTCATTATCATTTATTTATTGTCACTTTAATTCGGATATATATCTATTTATGATCATTCTTCTCATCGCTTCAATTTTCTTTATTAAAGTAAAGACATTCATATGTTTATTATATCTCTAGCTAGCTCCTTTTTCTGTAAAGGCATGTATCTATGGGTGGAATCTTTCATAGAATATTTTGAGCCATTATTATTGCCTACCGTAATCGGAGGTTTCGGAACTCTATACAGTCAGAATTATATTGGGTGGTATAACGACCAAAACATGATAAGTTCATTTGAGGCCAAAAGAAAAAATGATAAGTTCATGAAAGGCTATAATATATATATATATGTAAGAAATAAATATTAATATTCAAATATAAGCGTAGAAAACGATTAATTCATTTGATTATATATAAGGCTCACAATAATACAATTAAACCTCTCCCTCTATTTCCTTCAACTTTTCAAATTGCATTTTCAATTAGTAAACTTATTGCCAGTGAGCACGTTGTAAAATTAAGGAGGTAATTAGCTAGTGTGCTTTAACGAAGTTTTTATTAATATTACATATAAAATTTATAACAAGTTATAAATCATCATATATATGACTCTTTCTTTGAAGTTAGTGAAATATACTTGGGACTCATTTATTTATTACGAAAAAAAAAGTCATTTTGTAATAAGTAAACATAAACATAGCAGTAGTTATATATCTACCCTAACTATTCCTGTCTCTTTGGCAAGTAGCTAGATAATCAATAACTTGGAGATCTGGCCTGTTTTTTTTTTTTTTTAATTATCTGGATCATCTGCTTAGTTAATTTCCATCTTTCCGATTATTGAATCGATTTAGAGATTGTGATAGCAACACAAGCATCCATAACATTAAATCAAAAGAGATATAAGGTGACCTCGTGATTATCCTGTTCAGATTTTTCTTATAAATAATCCAAAAAAATGTATAATTAATCATGCACAATAACAAATATTTCTTGGCAGATGTCATATAGCCTTTATTTATATATGTTATTTATTTTTTCTTTTCGAAAGTTGTTGCTTTTTGTGAGCCCATCAATACCGATCTGCGTGGTTGCTAACTGATCCCAAATATCTGCAGATGAATACACACACACACACACACAAACACCATGCTTTTCCTTTATCTATGCTTTATATAGCTGCGTGCTTCTCAATTAGGAGAAGCGCAGAGCAATATAAAGCTTAGATAAAAGGAAAAGTATGGGTGCATGCATAAAACGAAAAAAATAAAGGGAAGAAAAGGTGTCACCAAAAAATAAAAAAAGGGAAGAAAAGGATCTGCATTAATTAAAGTTGATATCAATCTTTTCCAGCATTCTTTTTTTCATAATAAAATGATTTGCGCATAACTATCCAATCAAAGATAAAACCTGTTACTCTCCTTCAGTCCAATTTTTTTGCCAGCTCCTTCCTTTCGTTCAAATCTATTAATCAGGATCAACCTTCTTTCTATCATTAAAAAAATATAAATGTCAGTATAAGTTGGTCCAGTGCATGCCTCATAAGGGTATGTATATTTTTTAGAATCAACTCATCTATTATTTTAGTAATACACATTTTTAATTTAAAAAAATGATAAAAATATTCTAAAAATAACAGTATATACTTACATTAAGTAAAAAATAGTAATACACTTTTTGTTTTTAAATTTTATTTTAAAATTATTAAATTCATATTTTTCTGTTTATAAATATATATTTTGTGAAATTTTTTTGTGGGAATTAAATATATTATTGTATATTTTTTTATTATTAAAATTTATTTGTGAATATTTTTCTTTTTAATAGTAATTATTTACACTTTTAACAAATAATTTTGCAATATTAAGTTCACATAATCTAATATTTTATATTAGTCAAATATATATTGCTTTCCTTTTATATTAAAAATAATTAATATATATATAGACTTTCCGCAGTCGTATGACTTCCCTTTTATTAAAAAAAATTTTGTATTTTTAATTAAATAGTATAATTTTTAAACATAAAATAATTTGATTCACATATTCCTCTCAAAATAGAAAGAAGTGTATTTTTTTTCATGGATTAGAAGCATCCTCTACTAACAATTTTAATCAATTATTCCTCTCAAAGAACACATGTGATTTATTTGACTCATGTTGGGCTGTATATTTTGATATTTTTAGCATAATGTTTAAATTCTTTTGTTCATTTCAAAATTGGTGAGTGGAACCAGAAAAATTACATGGGGGCGAAATTTGTATCCATTATATAAATAATTGAATATTAATTTTAAATATTTATTAAATTAATATAAAATGAAATTTATTAAAATTATTTTGAAACATAAAAAACTATTAAAATTAAATACTCACAAAAAATAGAAAAATTATAAAATTATAATAACAGTAAAATATAAAATTGTCTTAATATAAGAAAAATGTATATTAAAAGTGATGCAATAAGTATTAATTATTAGAAACGTTCTCATTTATTTTTCATTAAATAATATTTTGTATAGTAGTGAAAAAAAATTTTTGATAAATTTTTCAATTTGAGCAATTAAAAAATTTATTTTCTACTTAATTATAAAGTTTTATTAGTGAAAAATGATTTTAAATATGAAAGAATAAAAATTAAAATCAAAGAATATATGATTAATGTTTCTTTGATAATAAATACCAAAATTCTGGTTGCAATGCTTAAATATATATATATATATATATTAATGAGAGTATCCCATCCACATATAAAATTTATATTTATAATCAATATTATAGCAATTTAATTTTAAATAGGAAAATTCCATTTAAATACTATGGAGACAAGATATTTCAAAAACAGAAACATATCATGAATTTTTAAAATCTCCAATAGTTTCAAGGTATTAAATTGGAATTAAAATATGTCATGAAATGTCAATATTGCTCCTACTCTCCTACTTCCAAGTTTAAATTGTTCCTCACTTATTTCCAATTGATTTTCAGACATTTTAAACTAATCTTCATCTATTCTCTAACTAATTTTCACTCATTTCCAACCAATCCGCATATATTCCCAACTTTGAACTAGGTGCAAAATTGACTTATCTCATCACATTTTAATTCCAGTTTAATATCTTGGTAACTATTGGGAATTTTATAAATCTATGGTATATTTTTTAAAATATTTTGCCCCTATGATATATAAGTGAAAATTTCCCTTTTAAATATATATTTGAGATCTTAAAAAAATTAAGGAGCTAACGGGGTAGTACTGGACAATGAACATATGGAAAAAAGTGAAATTGTAGTATCACCATAGCCGAATGAAAAAACTTTTTTCTTGTGTTGTGTTGGGGGGGTCTTACGGACCACTTCCCCCAAATCATAATACGTGGGTCCGTCCATGGGTATGTCCTAGTGAATAATTTTTGTTGCAAATATGTTTTCTTCTGTATTCTGGTTATAATTTAATTATTCGAATTAATATATATAGTTTCCAAATAAAAATTACGAACAGTTTTACTCAGAAAATAGATAATATAAAGGAATGAAACTATAAATATTTCTTGTAATGAATTTAAAAGATCCTACTTTATATATTACATATAGCGGTAGAGCTGGGAAAATGGGCTTCAACCCGCGAGTTGGCCCATTTTGGCCCGTTTTATGACGGTCCTGGCTTGAAAAAATAGAGCCCATATTAAGGCGTTCTTTTTCCAGCCCAGACCGCTTAATCCACGGGTTAAGCGGGCTAACCCGCCAAACCAGCGGGTTAGCCTGTTTAGCCCGCTTGTTTTTATTTTTCCTTCAAATTATCTTTTTTTTCTTTATATATATTTTATTTAATATTAAAACTTGAAATTAGAATTGTCTTATACTTAGAGTTAAAATTTCCCCATATTTCATATTTAATGTTGTTGGATTATAATACTTACATAAATAATGATTAATATGTGTTAATGTATTTTGATAAATTGATGATTTATATGGTTTCTATTTCTAATTTAATTTGGACTAGACTTATATACTTTTCCTTATATACTTTTTATGCTATTCATCAATTAAAATTTAACATGTAGACCTTTCAAATTTTTTTAAGTTTAAGAAGTTAAAAATTTTAATATATAATAAATGACTAAATCTACAATATATTAAAAAATAATCCACATATTAAGGCGTTCTTTTTCCAGCCCAGACCACTTAATCCACGGGTTAAGCGGGCTAACCCGCCAAACCCGCGGGTTAGCCTGTTTAGCTCGCTTGTTTTTTTTTTTCCTTCAAATTATCTTTTTTTTCTTTATATATATTTTATTTAATATTAAAACTTGAAATTAGAATTGTCTTATACTTAGAGTTAAAATTTTCCCATATTTCATATTTAATGTTGTTGGATTATAATACTTACATAAATAATGATTAATATGTGTTAATGTATTTTGATAAATTGATGATTTATATGGTTTCTATTTCTAATTTAATTTGGACTAGACTTATATACTTTTCCTTATATACTTTTTATGCTATTCATCAATTAAAATTTAACATGTAGACCTTTCAAATTTTTTTAAGTTTAAGAAGTTAAAAATTTTAATATATAATAAATGACTAAATCTACAATATATTAAAAAATAATCCACATATTAAGGCGTTCTTTTTCCAGCCCAGACCGCTTAATCCACGGGTTAAGCGGGCTAACCCGCCAAACCCGCGGGTTAGCCTGTTTAGCCCGCTTGTTTTTTTTTTCCTTCAAATTATCTTTTTTTTCTTTATATATATTTTATTTAATATTAAAACTTGAAATTAGAATTGTCTTATACTTAGAGTTAAAATTTCCCCATATTTCATATTTAATGTTGTTGGATTATAATACTTACATAAATAATGATTAATATGTGTTAATGTATTTTGATAAATTGATGATTTATATGGTTTCTATTTCTAATTTAATTTGGACTAGACTTATATACTTTTCCTTATATACTTTTTATGCTATTCATCAATTAAAATTTAACATGTAGACCTTTCAAATTTTTTTAAGTTTAAGAAGTTAAAAATTTTAATATATAATAAATGACTAAATCTACAATATATTAAAAAATAATCCACATATTAATCTTTAATTGGAAAATAACATTTAAAGCACATAAAAAAATATATAAGTATTTTTTATTTAATTATGAATTAATTATATTATTTTTTTTATTATTCATATTAGTGATTTAGGTTATTATTCAAATATAAAAAAATTGAAAATATATATATATATATAATATTTGACGGGTTGGCGGGCTAACCCGCCGTGGCGGTCCTGGGCTAGGCAAATCCCAGCCCGCCAGAAAACGGGCTGGCCTGCCCCTAGCCCATTTTCTGATGGCCTGCCACGGGCCAGCCCGTTTTAGGGCGGACTGACCCGTTTTCTAGCTCTATATAGTGGGTGTATAGCAATGTGCGGTGTTATTTTGACACTGTCCTTTGTTTTTGCCTGTTTGACATTTTGGCATTCTTCTTAACACCAAAATACTTTTGCATGTTTAGAATGTGACGCGTGGTAGCAGCAGCAGGAACTTCCATTACCATTATAATTATAATTAAATAAAGTAGGGTTGGAATATATCCAAATCAATATATTCTTTTTTTTTTCAGATCCAATTTATTAGTATTTAATAATCATTTTAAACTTTGACTAATTTAAATTAAACTGTATTGGACTTTAAATAAAAAAAGTTCTTTCAATGGCTTTTTCTGTGTTTATATTATCTTAAACCTGAAGTATTATATTTAAATAATCTTAACTTTTTCTAGTAGAATTTGGGGCAAAGGAATATTGATGGTTCCAATTAAACTTGTCGCACTCATTGCTGCCACGCGCGGCTAACAACCCCCCACTATATATTTTGGGTGCTCATATAGTCTTGATCTAAATCTAATTGAGTTCTCCGTTGGGTGCTCCCTGCTTCAAATTATATATAATTAATAAATTAATTTAATGCTTCAAAAACCAAAAGGAGGTCTGTGTGCGTGAGTGTACTGACTCTGTACTGTAATGTCCAAAAATACAGAAGATAAACAAATCGTAGGCATGGCCGGACAAGCATATAGCTAGGCTGCTAGAAAAGTGCAGTTTGTGAGACAAAGGAAAAGAGAATCACTGTCTCTAACAAAAGCCGTTAATTAATTATAGTCAAATTCATTAATCTCCTTTGGCACAGACTAGACTACTACTACTAGTAGTATTATACAGTACTCCCTCCGATTTTAAAATTTATCCTCCTTCTAAATATAAAATTCTTTACAATATATAAATTAATATTTATTATATATTTTTAAAAAAATATTTCTATTCAATAAATTAAAAAAAAATTAAATAAGAATAATTTTAAAAAAATATTAAAATTTTTAAAAAAATTAAAATAATTAATTAATTTTAATTTTAATTTTAATTCTTAAACTAAATAATTTAATTAAAATTAAAATAATCTTATATTAATTATATTAAGAAATATGCTACACAGCGCCGCGCCTTTCATCATGAATGGAGCATAGCTTGAAAAGTCGTGCAATCCCCATTATAGAATTATCTCCATTTCTTTATGTGTGTATATATATCATTTAAAATTTTATTATACATATTAAAAAATATAATTAATATTATAAAATTTATTTCAAATTTTTGAAGATATTTTTAAATAAATAGATAAATAAAAAATAATTAACACTATATTTGACTTTTAAAAAGACAGGCATGTAAAAATATAATTAAAAATAATAATAATTAATAATATTGTGTAATTTGAAAATGAGATAAATAGAAATAGAATTCTTGTTTAAGAGTGAGAGATTAAAAAAAACAAGAGGAAGAAGCAAATAGTTTAGCTTCCATTAAGTAAGTGGCCATCTTCTACTGTCAATCCTCCAATACTCCGCGTGCAACCCTCCAACTAATCCACCGTCTGCTGTCCTGTTCAAGTCTGGTGCTTGTGTGCTGATTTTAATCCCACACTGTTTTTCCGTGCTCTTTTTTTATTTTAACTCTTCTGTGGGCGCTTCCTCAATCCTACTCACTCCTCACTTGTTTTACTCCCATTCGTTTCACCTGTTTTTCTAGTTCTAGCTACACCTATACAGTTGGTTCAACATTGTTGGGCCTTTGACGCGTGGATTAATTTAACTATGTTTTTCACTATACTTTTGAGTTTGCAGCTATATATTAGTTTAAACTTGCTGGTTAAATTAATCACCTCCACTAACTTGGCAATAGAGCTTCTATAGCAAAAGTGATATCCAAGAGATCTAGAGTATATTTATAGTTACTATACTCGCCACAACCTCTTCTCTTAACTATAGATAATTACTAGATTCCTTTTGGTGCTTGATTAACTAATAACACTTTATTCAACTTCGCATAGCTTCCTAGTTTTATTTGAATTGTTTTTTCATTGGCGTTTAATATGCACAAGTCATCGATCTAGATGACTTAAAGTTAAGACCTATTAAGCACGGACGTATTAAAGTTTATATGGTCAATTATAATTAGTATATCAACAATTCTTACATATGAATAACCAAAAAAATTATATGCCGCTATTTATGTTTTTGCTCTCAAATTGTTCAATTAAAGTAGGATAACCATACTTTTCACTTATAGTTAACATAATAAATATATAATTTTTACAATTCAACAGCATGTTTTTTTAAAAGATTAATTACACCTAATAATTACATTAAATTAATAAGCTTGTGACAGATTTAAAAAATATAAATAAATATTTAAATATAAATTAATTCATAAATAAACACAGATATTGGCATTAAATTAAAATAATGGATCACCATATCATATAATTAACCTGCTGAGGCCCCCATAATATTAATGTGGGACCTAGAACTTGACTATATTCAAACTCAAAATAATCACCTGTGCATCATATCAAATTAATATATAATAAAAACCTTCAACCAAAGAAAAAAACATAATAAAACCAATAACGAGTGGCACTAATAACCGGTCTGGCTTATTTCTTATTGCTTTACATTATGTATGGAAAAATGTGTATGGTTCAAAAATGAAAAGAAAAAGATAATATTGGTGCAACTAATTACTTATATATAGTCAAAGGGTTAATTAATTGTTTTTAGTCTCTTAAAAAAAAATCTTATAAAGTGTGTATTGCTCCATGGGTAGTAGCTGGAGAAAAGCTTCTTCAAAGTCAAATAAATTGATTGTTGATGGGGCAAAATCTATAATGGATGAACGGATGAAAGCATTAACAAACAGAAAGTGATAGGATAAGCAAAATTGTACACTACTCGACTTTTTATCTTCTGTATTGATAAAAAAATGGTCTAGAAATGGTTAGTTTGCTTTCATGACATAAAGCATTTAGCAGCGAACTTGAATTGCTCCTGATGTAATTGCATGCTGATTGGGACGCAACTAGGTCTAGGTGCATGCATAAGCATCGGAGAAAATTAACTCAGAAGAAGATGCTGTACCACCACGAAAAAATTCTACTTAATTAATTAAAATTTTAAACCTATAACAGCGACTTTGTTTTTACTTCTACTGCTTTTTTTTTTCTGGCCTGAAATTGTACTTCTGATCTTTTCCACGGTTTTGCACATGTATCGCATTTGCACGAGCTACTTAGCTTTGATTTGCTTTCATCTCCCCACATATAATTATTGGTTTTAATTTCTCTAGCCAAACTCACAAATTTATTTATATTAGTAGTTCATGGTTTAATTTACATCTGAGTTCAATTTCCAACCAGACATCCTCAATTTTTTTAACCCGAAATTGAGACACTTTAAGGAAACTTCTCATGTTTTATTATATGTTTTCGTAAATGAAATGAAAACTTTATTAACAATACAGTTTAATTTGTTGATTACAATTTAAAATTTATATCAACAGAGATAATATTAAATTATTGCATTACATCTTTTATCACTAAGATTTGTTTTCTTATTATTAGTAATTATATGTGTTTATATATATAGATACACACACACTTCCAAGTTGAAGACAAATTTTGGTTGAGATGGAGGTTGGTGCCAAAATGGATGACATATGAACTGTATAAATTTATACGAATAAAACTGATCCGGAACACATGGCCAGAAACCAAGTACTGGTATATTCTGTATTATTTAGAGTGCGGATGAGAGCAGTGGAATCGAATGCCACTCCTGTGTTAATTAGTAGGAGTGTTTGGCATTAAAAAGCAAACGCACGCACATGAAAAACAGTGCAGAAACAAAGTGAGTGGCATTTCATTTCCATTAAGTAATTGGGGCATTGGGCAGCAGCATTACAAACGTACTTCCAATCTACTACACACACACACACACACACACAGATTATATTATATTATCTGTATATATATCTCTGCGAAAGCATTGCGAGTGTGATACACATAGATAGTATTAGTCTATTGTGTCTACAGCTTTTATATATATATGCGGGTATTGGATAGGCATTATAATAAGTCCAAATGAATCCTACGTGGAATGCTTTGTGTACCACTGTGGACGCCCTTGGATTACGGTCCATTTGTTTAAACATTTCCTAACAAAGGGGCCCTTAATTAAATATATATGAGCACCAAAAACCATGGCATCCATGAAAATGATAACACGTTTATTTATGTATGTCCCAGCTGATGCGCTTCCTTTTATATGAGTGAAGCCACCAAAAGCAAAACTACTATACTATATCAGGCAGCCCCATCCCAATCATTCTTCATCGCCTAACTTATCTGTTGTATAAACCATTTGAGCGTCAGTTATTCAATTAAACTGCGTCTAGCAACAATTAATACAACCCCATCACATATTGTGTATTAATATTAGAAATTATAAACAAGTCCTGACGTGCAGTGTTTGCTAACACGGATAGTGGGTAATGCACTAAGTACATCTATATATACATGGACATGGTATATCTAAGTACTTTTGTTATAAGTTTTCTTTTTTTTTTTTATCGAAAGAAATAAAACTACAAGCAATTAAGCAACCAAACTAGACCCACCTTCTGCGGGGAGAGCATCTACGAGAAAAGCTCGGAGAACAAGAAAAAAATGAAATTCCAGGATGCACATGCAGAGCCTCCTTCGCCACCCCATCCGCAACCCTGTTCATCGAACGAGCACAGTGTTGGATATCCACCACCCAGACCCTCCGCAAAAAACCATTAAATAGATGAAATTCAAAGGTTATATATTAGTATAGATGAAGGATGGAATTTTATGAGATACAACAAATAATCAGCAACTTTATAAGGTAATTTACCGCTTTGCTAGCTAGTTAAATTTAAATCTGCATAAATAGCTATTTGATATCCTGAAATCGAGCATTTCATCATTTGCTTCTTAATCAGTGAACCTCTCTAACTAGGGATCGATGACACTTTAGCGACCACGCTTTCGTAAGAGCAATATAGTGCTAGCATGCATCTTTTTCATTCAATCCTCAAGTACTTAATTAATTACTAGCTAGTCTTATTAACACCCTGGATCACATAAAATATTAGAGTAGAAATGGCTTTGTATATTTATTATATAAAACATGAGAGACCAGTCATAGACTTTCTTTCTGAAATAAAAAAGGAAATTGATCTAGCTGGCATATATATATATTTAGTATAAGTTGCGTGTGGAGTTAGAGGTTACAGGCACAACGAAGAGATGATGGAGATGGTGAATAAAAAGGAAAGTTAATGACCACTATATATAAAAAAGGTCGTATATATACACTTCTTGGGTATAACATAAAAATATTCGGGTTAGGTCGGGATATCAAGTATATACTCCCTCCGTTTTTTTATTTATCACTTTTGGGAAAATGTTTTGTTTATATTTATTTGCCACTTTTGAATTTCAAGATAATATTAATTATTATTTTTTAATTATATCTTTATTTATCTTTTCAGGGCTTTTTTTTTTTATTTTTTTCAAAAGAAAATCATGGTTTTTAATAATGGTTCTCCAATAAGATGTGTTTGATAAAACATAAATTATTTTTTTGAAAAATGAAAAATAGGTTAATCTATGGTTTTGGAAAAGAAGGGAGATAGTTACTTTTCCTTTAATTTTGAAAAAGGAAGTGGATACTAAATTTATATTATACATTTGAAAATATTTTTAACTCTTATCATTCAAACAGATTTTTTTATTAAACTATAATTTTGTAAAAAGAATATCCACACATAACAATTAACAACAAATTTACTTTTACCAAACTTTACTTTTATAAATTTTATTTATTCTAACTTATTTTTATAAAACTACAAACTACACGAACCCTTAAAAGTTAAAGATGACATTAATTTATCATTTTTATATTTATCTATTTATTAAAGAACATATTAAAAAAATTAAAAAATGACTTTAACATGTTAATTATATTTTTTAATTTGTGTAATAAAATTTTAAATAATAAAAAAAATTTGGATGTAGTACTCCGCATAACTTCCGTCTGTACTTCATTCCTCAAATGCTCGGATCTGTCCAAGGTCTCGCAATCTGTGAGCTTCCGGCGGTAAGGGAACTACTGCACCCCTTGTGGGCTTGTGTAGCTTTTCTAATCAAAAGAATCTTATTCGAAATTCGAATGATTCCAACAAATCATTTTTTTTAAAAAAAATTAATATAAAGTATGCATCCATTTTTTTTGGTAACATAATTTTTTTAAATTATGCATCCATTGATTCCATATATATCCATGAATTTATGTATTTCAAATTTCGGGTTTTAAATAAATTAAAGAAATGAAAATGGGAATCGTCATACAAGCATATAATACGGGGAACCCCACTGTACGGATATTCCACTATCAATTGTCACAATTAATTGAAAATTGATAGTTCACGTGGCAAGCACTTTGACGTCCTTTCGCAACGCTGCTATGTTCTTTGCTCTTAATCGCCGCTTATTGCCTCGTTTATATATTGGAATTCGAAGTTATTAATATAACAATCAGGAGTTACTTTGGCTGGATGGGTTAAAATTAGCCGTCCCCCTCTTAACATAACTAGAATCACTCTCTATTATTTTTCATGTTACGTATAGAATATGTAGCGCTTCCATGCTGGGAACACGTGACCTCTGGATTCTTTGTTTACTCTTTGCAAAAGGAACGGCTTAGATGGAAGCCCCAAAAACTGAAAGAAGGATATCCTTATTTTTCTGAAAAGCTGGGGATACTCAATAGATTCACTCGTGCAGTATTTCTAAAGTTCATTCTTGTCTATGCTACTACTCAAAAGAAGGGTTCTCTATCCCTCTCCCTTTCTCTCACAAACTTAGCAGTCAGGATGCGGAAAGCTAATTAATTTCTTCCCGGGAAGAAAGGATTATTGCTGTAAATTTTAACAGTTCTACGTATAAAGTTAGCTTACTTATTAATGGGCCATCTTGTTAACTTTTCATTATTTAAAGATAATAGAGCACATTAATTTACGCCATATAATAGTACTTGATTGAGATTTTTTCCCCCCAAAAGGTGAAGGTGAGTAAATGAAAAAGGAAGTGTGTTGACCGTAGACTGTTGAGATTGCACGATTTTTGTCATAGTGGTTTTGGAAGGCGTGTGGAATTAAATTGAGTAATTAATAGAGGGTACGTAGTTGGGTATAAATATGGAGAAGGTTAGGCTTGGTGTGGCATTCAGTCCCACACAAAGAAGACCAACCATATATAAAACTATCATCAGAGTTATCAGGATGGGGGTGAAGACATATTGGGATATGACAAGGGCGTGGTTGAAGAAGACGAAGCCTTTTCTGCTGATGCTGGGGATGCAGTTCGGATCGGCGGGCATGTACCTTTTCACCATGGATGCTCTGAATAAGGGCATGAGCCATTATGTGTTCATTGTCTACCGTAATGCCATCGCCGCGATCACTCTTGGCCCCTTTGCTCTTTTTCTCGAAAGGTGATCATCTCTCCCTCTCCTCTCCATGCATATAGCCCTTATTCATTCCTACGCATTTTATTCATTCTGAACAATTTTAATTATTTCACCAACTATATATCCCTTTCTGTTTTCTTCATGCATGCATCACTGTCATCCCCTTATAATGATCACCTTAGTCCTCTATTGAAGATGCTTTGCTGCTAAATTAATGGTCACTAACCATTAATTTATGCAACTTTTTTTTGCTTTGGTATTGCAGGAAAGTTAGGCCCAAGATGACTGTCAGGATATTTTCAGAGATGATGGCGCTTGCTTTTCTTGAGTACTATCATATTTTAACTTCATTTATGGGATTCTTCTCACAAGCACAATTCTTTTTGCTTACACTGATATACTGTATGTGTACAGGGTAATACTTGATCAGTGCTTCTCCCTCTTGGGAATGAAGCTAACTTCGGCATCATTTACATCTGCCATCATGAACTCCGTTCCTTCTCTTACCTTTGTCCTAGCCGTTCTTCTTCGGTAAGATCAATTTGTATTTACGTATAAACAAGAAGCTCTAGCTATTTAATAGCTAGCTCGGATAGTTCTATTATTGTCCGATGCGACTCAACGGATAGATAAAACTCATGCCGTGTGGTCATAAGCTATACAAAACACGCATGCTAAATTTGCATAAATTTTTGTCCCTTAGCATTTAATGTAGTGTCAGATATTGAAGGCACTAGTATCAATATCTAAACTATGACCTGAAAGATAAGGGGCAGTACGTCTAAATCTAACGGTTCTTTCACACTCGTTAAATTCATGAGTTTTTTTATTAATGAATCAGGTTCTATGACTCTGTCAGGCCCCTGGATCACATCTCACCAATACGCTTGCTAAGTCACTTTCTACCTTGCCCTGCCCCCACTTCTGCGGTGTGGCGCTTTATTGAATTTTTATAATTATTTATTATTTCTTTCTATTTAAAATAGAAATTTTATTTTAAATTTTTTAAAAAATATAAGGCTTATTTAATAATTTCTATAATATTAAATATTATTTTTTTTATTTTATTCTTTTCTATAATTATATGTAAGAGAAATAATAAATTTTAAATATAATACATTAAATAAGAATATTATTGAAAAATAATGTATTTTTTTTACATATTTAATAAGTAAATCGACCTTTATTGTTAGTTCACGTACATTTAATCAGATAAGGTTTATATTTTGGATGGGAAGGAGTATTATTTTTTCTTCAACGTAAGGTACCATTTCAGTTGGAAATATTTGCACGTATATATAAGTGCGGTGCTGTTTCCCACGTGCGTGGCCATTAGCGAATTTGGTTCGTTTCTCCTTCTATTTCCCATTCTTATTATGGGATTCATATAAGTGAACCTTACTGGTTTCTTTTTTCCCCTCCACTCTTCCACACATTATAGGAAGCAATAGACAAGTTGGACACTAAGCTAGGCAGAACAAGATAAAACCCATTCGTCCGTGCATTTGTTTAGATAGTCCGTCGCAGATGATATTGATATTAATATTTTATTTTCACATGTTTACAATTTTTGTCATGGTTATATATGTGATTAGCAATATTCATGCATCTTTTCCCCCTTGTATATGATAATTTGTTTTGCCTTTTGAGCTGTCAGGCAACCTAATTTTAGGTCTCCTTCATCTTTATATTTTACTATTAATTAACAACTAGGCACAAACTAATCTTTCATCTACTACTGTGTATAGAGTTCGAAAAAAAAAGGTACTATATATACTAATACTAATTATAAATAATGTAATTTAGTATAAATTTTATAATTGATATCGATGATTTGGTGTCCATATAATATATATATATATATCCTTATCAATGTTGAAGACAATGGCAGCAAGATAAAAGAAATGAGTTTGGTTCCTCTCTAAATTATTTCTCTCTCTTTAATTTACTGGACGATACATGCATGTAAGGGGTAGGAAAAGGTATGTGACCAGTGACAATGAAATACGAATTTCTCAGCGACGATAAATGCACAATTATGCTTTTTCTTCTTGACCATCACGATCTAATCAAAAGTAAACAAACAAAACCACACGTATATAAATAATGCATTTATAATTTTCTTTTAAAAAAAAGAGAAAATGATATAATGAATAGTATATGAAAAATGGGAAATGATAGAAATGAAATTATATGAAATGGGGCAGATTGGAGCGGATGAAGATAAAGGAGATACGATGTCAAGCAAAAGTGATAGGGACGGCCGCAACATTCGGAGGCGCGTTGCTAATGGCGTTGTACAAAGGACCCGTCATGATGGGAAGCCCTACTGGTCGGCCGGAGAACGTCAACGACCCCACCGGCAACCATTGGGTCATGGGCACCTTCTTCCTCCTCATAGGTTGCGCTGCCTTCTCTGGTTTCTACATTTTGCAAGTAAGTATAAGTATAAAATCCTCGTCTCCAACATCAAGATCAAATGAAGGCTTAATTTTAATGAACGAATGCAGGCGATAACACTGAGAAAGTATCCGGCAGAGATGTCTCTGTCCACCTGGATTTGCTTGTTGGGCACATTTCAAAGCGTTGGAGTAGCTGCTTTCGCCGAGCGCCACCACGGCCTTCGTGCTTGGGCTCTTGGCTGGGATTCCAGATTCTTCGCTCCTGCTTACTCGGTTAGTGACACTTCGCTCCACAAATAAACCAACCAATTATATTGGACTGGATTAATTGAAATGAAATGACAGGGAATCGTGACGTCGGGAATCCAATATTACGTGCAAGGGCTGGTGATGAAGGATATGGGTCCGGTGTTCGTGACCGCCTTTAACCCTCTGCGAATGATCATCGTCACCGGCCTCGCCTGCATCGTTCTCCGGGAGCTACTTCACCTTGGAAGGTAAATATTATATTATAGTAAATAATATTTGAATATATATGTTTGTTTATTTAGTGTGTGGTTTGATGAAGGAAATTAATTTTGAGAATTTTGGATGTGATGTGATGTGATGTCAGTATAATTGGGGGAGTGATAGTGGCGGTGGGGCTTTACCTAGTTGTTTGGGGGAAAGCTAAAGAAGCTCGAGGTCTGGTAATACCTGACCCTGTAAAAGATGGCTCCCATTCCCATCGGCAGCAGCTCCCCGTAACAGCCCCTGCAAATGATAACAAGGATGCGGATGAGGCCCATTTTAACCGAACCCCGGCCACCCTATGAGCCCATTTCTGACCATCAGGGTTTTGTGGTCGATGTTTCAATATGAATTGGGCATTTTATGTGCTGTCATGGGGCCACTAGTCTGCTGGATCCATGTATTGTTTTTGTTCTTCGGGTGAACTCTTCTGTTGTATTTTATTCCATTTCAAGTTGGGAATAACACGAAGCCCAATCTAATTAAACTTAACCCCTGATCACTAAAAAAAAGAAAAACAAAAAAACTTCACCCAATTCCAGCAATGTCATATAAATATGAATATCCACGTGTGATGCTGAGGATTTGGGTTTTAATTTATTATTAACATTTTAATATTTTCTTTTCACTTTAATAGGAGTATAATATAAGATAAAAAGTAAAAAAATAAAAATAAAAATTTTTAATTTACCCAATGTCTCCCAATATGCATGTACCCTATTATAAATACACACTCACTCACCCATCCACGTACATACCCAAGATGGTAACATGATATCAGTCGGACTTAATCCTCATGTCAGAAAATATTGGTGCCACTAGGCCATTAGATCATTGGCTATGAAATTGTTTATCAATATGATATGTTACACATACACATATAATAAGGTATTCATAGGCTCAATGTATTCAAATAAATTTCAAAGTTAAGTTTTTTTTTTTCAAATAACATTTCCAAAGTCAGGTTTGATATGCATTATTTGAGTATTATTCGATCCAAATGAAACAATTCTTCCAATATAATTTTTTTCATCTATAAGGGTCAAACTTAAGACTTTGTTTAAGGGATGTTGAATAAATCTTACCACTTAACCCAACTGTTATTAGTAAACAATTCAATAAATCTTTAAACGTTTACTATGATGAAAAATATCTTCAAACCTTGAGTAGTGAGTTTTAATATTGCATTATTGGTGTTGGGCTGTAGAATTTAAAAAAAGAAAAGGAAAGAAGAGATTATAGATGATGGGCCAAATTTTCAAAGATGTTAAAAGAGGAAGCCCATTCATCCTTGACTGCAAAAACTTGGGGGTGCTTCTTTAGTTGTTCAGGAGATTCCTGACTAATGGCATCCAAATCCTTTACTAATTGGGAACAAATCCCTCCTTTCCTTCATTACACATACACTACCCTTCTAGGCGCCAATGTGGGTTGGTATAGGTAGTTAAAGGACCCAAACGATACTCTCACCTCCTTTTGGGTTATAGGTTCAAATTCCTCCATAGTTACTCAAATCTTGCTTTGGTGGTAACTTGGGGAGTTTTCTACTACTAAGGGGTAATATCAATAAGTCCTTTAAGTGTTCAGTGCTTGACCTGTTGTTAAGGAAAGTATAGCTTGGTGCCTTATCGATAATAATGGGAATATCTTCCCTAACTGCCATTTTCTTAATTCATCAAAGAAAAAAAATAAACACTGCCCTTCCCGATATAACCAGTTTTAGCTATTGCAAAAACAATTCCACGTGTTGAAGTATGTTATTGGACTAATTCATTGATTTCATCAACTTCCAAATTGCATTATGAGGCACAGATTCAAACTTCATTTATTTTGGATCTTAGAAGGATACACAAGTCCTTCTAATAAAAATTACACATATCTTTTTCATCTAAATTTTTATGTGTCTATTTGATTCCAATACAAACTATGAGTGTTGAACCGATGGATAAATGTCTATCCTCATTTTTTACAAAAAATAACATGTAGGTATATTGATCAATGATATTTTGTCTTTATTACCCTTAAAATTTTGGGTTTATTAGACCGAAGTTTAAACATAATTGGATTTAATGATTCTTTTTTCATATTTTTAACTTTTTAACTTAACCTCAGTTTAGGGGTTTTGTTGACAAAAAAAAAAGTAATTTTATTTGACCACTATTTGATAGTTATTATAAAATGAAGGGAATGGATTCTAATCATTTTTTAATATTACTATTATGAGTTATTTTAAATAAATAACTAGTGACTATTAGTTTAGAAAAATCAAATTTATTTTTAAGTTATAATTAGATATTTATCCCAATAAAAATTAATTATCAAATGAATTGATTAAGAAACATTAATTAAGAGATAAAATAATTTTGGTTGAGGAAATAAGCTTAGATTCTAAAACGATAGCAAATTATGATTTGCAATAGGATTATTTTATTTTCATGACAATATGATGGTCTTTTTTTTTTTTGACCACAGAATATGATGGTCAAATCACATGTCTTTTTGATTGTGGATCCTCTAACATAATTATGATTTTTATACTCATTTACAATAAATGCTAGCTCGTATGTAAATATAATTCTTCTGGTGTAATTTTCCCTAAGAAAAATATAGCTGTGCTACAAATTTTTTAAATTTTGAATAGAAAATGGAATTAAAAAAATTGAAGAGAAAATTGTGACCAGCAATCTTCATCTAAGTTTTATGAGTCAAATTTTCAACAATAATAAATTGAAATTAGTTTAAAAAATTTGTTACATGACTCAATGAAACAAATTAAAATTTTACCTTATCATTTTAATGATTAAGAATATAAGATAAGAAAAAAAAACATATTTAAAAAAATATCATATTAACTTATTGCTCAGCATGATTTTTTAACCTAAAAATAATTAAAATTTAAAATTCTTTTAGAAAATTTTGTCTTATTGATATATACACACACAGAGATTGAACTTCATAAATTAATTCATATTTACATATTTATAGTTTTATGCAACAATAATTATTATTAATATTTAAAAAAATAAATTGCTTCTGAGCTGAAATCCTTTTTTTCCCCTCTTTTGATGAATTCTGACATGAATTCTTGGCTCAGCCAGCCACTGGATTGAAAATAAGACATGGGCCCATAAAAGCATGGCACCTATCTGTGGAGCCTTTACCTGAATACTTAAATTAGACCAAAAAACAAAAAAGCAGTTTGGGCCATGGGGTGCTTCGATGCTTGGATCGCTGGTCGATGGTTTCAGAAATCTTATGGTGTGACGAAAACTTTGATTTTTTTTCCCCAAAAGTTCTTACAAATGTTGATGTCTGCACCCTCTTTATAAAATTCAAATACAAACCCATCTTTTATATAGAATCAATCGCCACACAAAGTTTACCAAAAAAAAATCGCCACACATACTATTTTTTGCTTAAATAATTAGTTTTAAATTTATGATATTCGTTTATCCATATAAATTTAATGGTTACAAAAAATCCTAAATTTGAAATCTTTTATGCATTCATATAAAATATCAATAAAAAAAAAGTGTAGTTATTTGTTAACCTACTCTCAATCGGTAGGGATGAGAATAGGCCAAGGATCTATCATGTAAATTATGACCTGGCTTGTTTAACAAAAAAAGACCAAGCTCAAGTTTATAGATAGATATATTTAAGTAAATAGACTAAGATTATATACTTAAAAACATGATTTGAAGTCGGTTAGACCGGCGTATTTATATAATATAATATATACATTATTCTTTTATTTTATATGCATATCAATTTTTTTCAAAATTTATTTTGAATTAAGTACAATCATGTAGGTTTGAAGGTAGATACCTTGAAATCTATTTAGATGCCTATTTGTTTAATAAACCTACTACAAATAGACTTTAGTGAAGTCAAATATTTTGAAGACTCAAGCTTGCGTTTAAAAAATATCTTATATAAGCTATCACGTCAGAGTCAGATTTTAGGTATATAATACTTCATTTGGTTTTCAATAAAAGGTATTTTATTTTGGTCCTAAATATAAGACCTTTTTCAGAATACAATATAGTATTTGTTATACATTACCAAAAAAATCTCTATTTAATTTATCATAGAATGAAAGAGAAAGAGATTAAATAAGGGTAATTTTAAAAAAATATCTTTATTTTTGAAAAAATAAGATAGTTAACTCTCATTTTTAATCAGTGTGATTTAATTAATAGGGTTTTATATTAGAGATCCGAGAGAGTAAATGTCTAACCTATCCAGCTTGGACTAGTTCTTCCCCTAAGCCCAATTATAATATAATCAATTAATGCATGGAGTATTTGTGCATATTTAAGTCTAATCAATATCATTTATCCCGCCATGTTATCAATCAATTAGTTCATTTACCACACAAACGCACCATTTGCAATACGTTAATCTATATGATGGTATCCAGCCAAGCCAAGTATCTCCAGGCACAATGCTCCGGCCTGAAGCTACTCCTTTGACCAACTTGCTTCTGGGTCAATGTACGCAAGCTTGTTCCTAGTTTTTTTCTTATTTTGTGGGAAGCAAAAGAATATTTAGTGACAATGTACGAGAATGAGTTCTGATTCTGAATAAATAAATAAGGATAAAGTGTGGATGGCTGTCCAACTGTGATTCCTGAGTAAAAAGACAAGTCCCCTTCATTCGCCTCCCCAAGTCACCTCCATGTATATGTCGTCTTTACTTAATAGCTGCCCCTCTAATTAAAATCATATACACCTTCACTCCAATTAATCCTGCTTCTTTCTGTATTAATTGCCTTTTCTTATTTATTTATTTATTTATTGTTATATTATTCTTTCTTCTCCAAACTGTTCTGGACACGTACATATATTCCGCGCGTGCCTGTGGATGCCTTCTTCTGACAGAGCTTCAAATTAAAGCAATTACTGATTGATTAAGTTATAGAGATTAATTAAGTATAAAGCTCAGGGTGTGAGCGATGGAAGCAGGCTTTTGTTGTGCTTATATATGCTTCCACTATGGGTGTGGGGTTTAGAGCCAGCTTCGCCCTTCGCTATAAATCTGGTGGCTCACATATCAGTCTTCTCACACTCCTTCACCCTCTAATAATTATCTTGTATTCATGTACTTGGGGATCTCTCTCTCTCTCTCTCTCACTTCCTTGAATAATTAAGTGACTTCAACATCTTAGCATCTAAAACATCACATATCAAATGATACTTCACATTAATGTGTTTGGACTTTAAATGGAAAGTTGGATTCTTACTAAGATGAATTGCACTTTAACTATCACAAAATAACAAATATTTGTTTTGAGTAAAACTAAGTTTTTGTAAGAATTTCTTCAACCATAATAACTCTTTGCATGCTTCGATAATGGCAATAAACTCTGTTTTTGTTATAGACAAAGATACATATTTCTGCAACTTATATTGTCAAGCCATAGCTCTTCCTGTAAATTTAATTAAGCAGCTCAAAGTGAATTTTCTAGAATCAATATCTCCAATCATATATGAGTTTGTATATCCCTTAAGGGTAGGCTTATCACCTCTAAGACAAAACCTCATACTAACAATACTACAAAGATATTTCAAAATCCATTTCACAGCATTCCAATGCTTTTTACCTGGATTTGATAAAAATCTCTTAATTGTACCAACAGCATGTGCTATATCTAGTCTTGTGTATATAATTACATATATCAAACTACCACTAAATATACATTGAAAACTCTCTTCATATCTAACTTCTTGGCTTCATTTGAAGAATTTTGTTTAGTACTCAATTTAAAATGAGTAGTAAGAGGAGTGTTTACTGCTTTAGCATTTGTCATTTGAAATCTTTGTAGCACATTTTTAATGTAGTGTTCTTGAGATAGCCAAAGCTTGTTTTCATTTTTGTCACGTAAGATTTTTATGCGAAAAATCTGATTAGCAACTCCCATATCTTTCATGGAAAAAAACTCACCAAATTGCTTCTTTAACCTATCAATCCTGAAAACAATTTTTCCAATAATAAGTATGTCATCAACATACAATAATAGAATAATGAAGTCATCACCAGAAAATTTTTTAACTAAAATACAATGATCAGAAGTAGTCTTCTTGTAGCCTTACTCACATATAACAGACTCAAATTTTTTATACCACTGCCTTAAAGCTTGCTTCAAACCATATAAGCTCTTTCTCAGTCTACACACATAATTTTCTTTGCCTACAACATAAAAATCATCGGGTTGCTTAATGTAAATGACTTCCTCCAAATCACCATAGAGAAATGCAGTCTTCACATCCATCTACTCCACCTCTAAATTAAGAGTAGCAGCTAAACTCAACATAATTCTAATGGATGACATTTTCACCACAAGAGAGAAAATTTTATTCAAATCAACACCATTTTTTTAACTAAAGCCTTTTGACCACTAATCTAACTTTATACCTCAAAGATGTAAAATTGCTTTCGTGTTTTACTCTATAAATCCACTTATTGTCCAAGGCTCTCTTGCCCTTAGGCAACTTCACCAAATAAAATGTGTGATTGTCATGCAAGGATTTCATTTCATCCTGCATTGCATCTAACCACTTTTGCTTTTCTTCACTCTCCATGGCCTCTTCAGAACACTCAGATTCTCCCCCATCAGTCAAGATCACATACTCATTAGAAGGATACGTTTTAAATAATTGTCTTTGCCTATTAGACCTCTTAACTTGGACTTGAGGTTGTTTAGGTGCATTATCTAGAGTCTCATCTTGTGACTCATGTTACTCTTCAATATTATTTGTTGGAACATCCAACCCATCCCCAGGCTGCCCATCATCAGGATAGTTGTGTTGCACTCTATGTTGAACATTATCATTATTAGCGTCTAAATTGTGAATAGGTGATTGTACTAGATCAACATCATATGGATTATACACAGGAGCTGTCTTCTCCACTTGATCAATGTCATCAATGGTTTCATCTTCCATGAACTTTACATCACGGCTTCTAACAAGTTTCTTCTCAACAAGATCATACAACCTGACCAAATTCATCCAAACCATAACTAATAAAGATGTATTGTCTTGTCTTTACATCTAACTTAAGGCTTTCATCCTTTGGAACATATACAAATGCTTTGCAACCAAAGACTCGCAAGTAATCATAATTGACATTCTTGCCAAACCAAACTTTGTTTGGCACCTCACCATTTAAAGCAATTGTAGGACTAAGATTGATAACATACAACACTGTGTACAGTGCCTCACCCTAGAAATGTTTGGGCAATTTTGCTTCAGAAAGCATACACCTAACTCTCTCAATTAGTGTTTGATTCATCCTCTCTACTAAGCCATTAAGTTGAGGAGTTTTAGGAGGAGTCTTTTAATATCTAATACCCTGTTATTTACAAAACGCATCAAAAGGTCCACGATAATCACCACCATTATCAGTACTAATGCATTTCAACTTCTTACCTGTCTGCCTCTAAATCAAAGTTTGAAATTGTTTAAACTTTTCCAACACTTGGTCTTTTGTCTTCAAAGTATAGACCCACAACTTCTTAGAATAATCATTTACAAAAGTTACAAAGTAAAGAGTAATACAAAAGGATTTTACCTTCAATGGACCATAAATGTCAGGGTGTACCAATTCAAGTAGCTCTGATTTCCTTGAGGGAGGATATTTCTTGAAAGATACTATAGTTTGCTTACCGGCCATGCAATGTGAACACTTTTCCAATTGAGCACTCTTTAATCTCATAAGTATATCTTTTTTTGCTAAGCAATTTAACCCTTTTTCACTTATATGACTAAGTCTTCGATGCCACAAATATGAAACTTTCATATCTATGACATTCACACTGTTTTTAGCAACTAAAGCTTTTCTCCAATACAATTTAGATATTTTTTCCCCTCCAGCTACAACCAAGTTATCTTTTGTGAGCCTCCACTTTCTAGAACCAAAATAGTTATCAATACCATCCTTATTAAGCTTTTGGACAGAGATCAAATTAAAGTGAACATTCAGAGCATGTTTAACTCCTCTAAGCCATAACTTCATTTCTGTGTTAGTTTGTAGACAAATAGCACCAATGTTAATCATCTTAGCCTCACTATCATTACTTATCTTTAACACTTCAAAGTTACTTGGTGTATAAGATATGAAAAACTCCTTCCTTAGTGTAACATGCGGTGCATTATCACTATCTATTGCCCATATGCTCTTATATGAAACAAGATTAGCTAATTCATACCACGAAAAATTAGAAGATCTTTACTAGTAATAATGGTAAAACAATCATCGTCATCTTTTATCCTTATGCTCTTAGTTGATACAAGATTAATTGATTCATGAAGAATAAGAAGATCATCACTGGTAGCAATAGTAACATGATTATCATCATTCTAACCCTTCTCTTTTTGCTTACCATTCTTGCCCTTGTTCTTTTTTTTCAAGAGAAAATAATGCTTCTTAATGTGTCCTTTTTATAACAATGATGACCCTCTAAATTCTTATATTTGGACTTGGACTTACTTTTATTTTTCTTTCTACCACATTTCAGTTCTCTTTTCTGACTTCTCCCCTTATTTTTAGTGATAAGCACCTCTGAATAAGATGAAGAATCATGTATATTCCTTCTCATTTCTTCATTAAGATCACTGTTAACCATACTAAATTACATCCTTTCATTGTATTTTCCTTGAGTTACGCATACATATTTGTACATAGTAGACACTCAGGATAGGAAAATGTGTAATCTAACCCTAATAATGCATGATAGTATATTTTTGCCCTATTATGCATTATTTTGCTCTCAATTGGATCCTATAGTAGATTATGAATTCTTATCTTTGTTGTAGGCCTCATGGGGAGGACAATAGAGCGACTCAAGCCCCTTTTCTAGAGCTGAAAGACTAGGAAAAGAAGGAGACCTTGTACCTTGAGAAAAATCTGAGAAGAAGTAAGCAAGGAACAAGGTAAGCTTCAGAAGCATCTCAAGCCACAGCCTGAGCTAGACAAAGACTGATGAAGTCATGGCATATGAAGCTAAAGTTAGGGCCTAAATCCCACGAAAACGCATGAAGCCACAGCTTGGAGCAATTTGCTGTGGCACCATGCCTTTCTCAGAAAAACGCATAGCTTTATTTTGACAAAGAAACTTGAGGGTATTGGGATATATTGGAACTCCTACAGCTAGGGCATCATTCTGGACAGTTTGGAAGGGTTTGGAGGCTTTGGGTGTGCTAGGGTTTAGGCTCTTGGTGGAGATTGAAGCTAGGGCTTGGAGCACTGAAGAGATTTGAGCTTCCTTCGTTAGTTTTCTTTTATCTCCTTCTTCCTTTCCTTACTTGTGTTTAATAGTTGTAATGATTAGGATATATTCTCTTGTAGTTTTGTTGAACATGAGTAGCTAATTGCCTTATTTTTAGGATTATTTTGAACCATTATATGGATTGAATGCTCAATTCTCCTTTATATTTATGATTAATGATACATTTATGTTGATTTAGCTACATTCTTAATGCTTCTTATTGTTTGGCCACCAATAAGATTGTCTTGTTCACTTAATGATACTTGAGAAAGCTAGATTAGGTAGAAAACTTGAATTATGTTATGTGAGAACTTGAATCTTGCCTTGTTGAGTGGATAGTTTTGTTAGTGGGGTAGAGATATACCCACTAATCTCATATAGTTACTTTAGGATTTGAATTGAAATAGGGAGTTTGATTAATTAGTTAAGAGATCAATTGATTAATTAAACTAAACACTTATTTGGAGATTTGAGAGAGTACGTATAGGCAATTTGGTTTCCTGACTAACATAATCTATTCTTAAGAGCAAATGTAAAAGGAGTTTAATTGAATATTTATAAAATATAGGGGGGATAAATAATCTTAGGTCTCTTTACATTTCTAAAGTCCTTAGTCATCCTTATTACTATTTTTATATATTTTTCTATCCTTTTATTATTTAACTAAATAGTGAATCATTTAGTTGCCTTGCTCAAATTAATTGAAAATGCGATGTCCAATGTTTGATCGTGTTTGATCTAAGTCCATGTGGAAATGATACTTTGCTCATCACTTTACTATTACCTCGACCCATATGCTTGTGGTGTACCCTAGTGGCAAACAAGCACCACTCTTTGCTACTTGTAGGGAAACAACATCATTAAGGGCTGAGTTTGTAATTAAAACCCGAAATGTCTCCCAAGAATCAAGTAGAGTGTTCAAACCCTATGGTCTCAAAACTTTATCATCAAACTTCATACCCATTCCTGACAGTTGATCTAAGAGTCCTTAAAATTTATCTAAGTAATTTAAAATGGAGGTTCCTTTCTTGTACTTCAAATTCATCAAATATAATTTATTATTTCCTGACTTAGAGATATATAAGGACTCAATCTTCTCTCATAAAATTCTCATTTGAGTCTCATTAGCAATGTGATTATATACATTATCTTCTACATATTGTTAAATAAAATCACATATCTGCCGATGTTCAACATCTCACTCCTCATTAGACTTGGAATCTGACTTTTAAGTAGCAAATACAGGGAGATGCATATTTTTTAAAAATAATAAGTCCTTCATCTTGCCCTTCCAATAATATGCATCCACCCTTTTGGATGCATATTATTTTTTAAAAATAATAAGTCGACGGAGGCCCAATCCCTCTGACTCAAAAAGCCCCATCATATCTCTCTAACCATTCCAACAATATGCATCCACCCTTTTCTCAGCTCACAAAAAAAATGCTTCCTCATTTTTTTTTTCATCTCTTGTGCTAATGGCCCTCAGTATTTTGTTCTTTCTCCATATATAATGGACTTCCTCGCACTACATCTTCCACATATTGAATTGAAATATTGACTAAATTACTACCTCGTGTTATGGTTTGACTCAATTATAAAAAATAACAATTAAGTTTTATTATATATAGTTATATATTATTTAACTATCTTTATTATTCAGTTGTTAATAAGGTTATAATAATATCATATTGGAGCTTATAACATTCACTTTTGTTGTCTCTGCTTTGATGTTTTATATAAAATCAGCCTTTTATATTGTGAAAAGGAAGTTTTTTTATTAAAAAATAAATTAAGATAAAATTTTTTAAGCATATACAAAGATATTTAAAAATTTTGAATACCATCTTTTATACAAAATTTCAAATGTAGTTGACGTTAATTAAAATATCTATACATACATTACTCTAAAATATATGTGAGTACAGTGTTAATAGTGAATTTGGATTCCTTAATTTGAAGTAACTTTAGGTAAAATGAGAAAAGAGAAAGACACAAAAATTATAAACACTTTTTTTTTGTGAAATTTACATGTTAAAAGCGGGTTCACTTTTTATATTTAGCTCCTCTCACATCAGGTTATTTTAGATAATCCAAATTAGTTACATGTTCGTATTTGGTTGGGACATCTATAAAATAAAACAATAATTCTTTTTGTTAGCAATGCCCTGCATCGTTATTTTTGTTGAAATTAATTAATCCTTTGAATCTTTCACCGAATATAATTCACTCAACTAAGATATTTTTTTAAGTTGCTTTTATAATTAAAGTGATTTTTTTGTAAGTCACTGGCATAATTAACAACATAGTTAATTGGGTATAGCATGATAATTATGCCGGGTAGATGCTAATAACTCAGGCTTCTATTCCTCACAGTAAATTATAATCGTTTTCGTATCTTTGACTAATTAAATTCTATTTAATACAATTTAACTCTTAAGAAATTACAGTCTAATCTCATTCATTTTATTTTATATCAACAAAAAAAATTAAATTTCAATCCTTCATGCGCTTTTTTATAAAAAGATAAAATTATTTCTTTGTCCGTCGTTCAAATTGATCTATATATATATATATATATATGTATATGATATATCTAGAACATAAAACAAATTAATTTTAGGATACTTGTGTCGTGAGATGCTGTAGCATCCCTTTGGTACTTGGAGGGTATTTTGATGACACAGATAAGGTGATGTAACCAGAGGATTGATGAGAATCATGAGAGACAGCTTATTCTCCAATTTGGCCACAATGACGTTGGAATTGGAAATACTGAAACAGAATAATCTTAATTATATATGTTATTAATATTCCACAGGGCTCCCTATAACCTGTAGTCAAAGAATGAAGTGGCCTACATATAATAAACATTAATCATAACCACATATATCTAATTCATGCTTGATTCTGATTTGGGGATCAGGCATAACCGACCCCTCTGTCCCCCAACAATATTATTAAATTTAATTTAAATATTTCAAAATATCTTCCCATGCATGTATATCTGGTTTTTACTTTTTTCTTAGTTGGATGATGAGTTACCGCATCAATCCAAATGCTAGCCCCATTAAGTATATTTTATTATTATACTTACTTTTCAGTTTAAAATATATCTTCTGTTTCAAAAGTTTTTTTTATCAGAATATAATTCATATTTAGTAAATTCTAAGATATTAAATACTTTTTTTCTATTTTATCATTTTTTAAATTAAATATATAAGAGATAATAAATTTTAAATGTAATATATTAAATGTGGATACTATTAAAAAATATACTTTTTTATAGATTGAAGGGAAAATGACATTTGAAGACCAAAAATTTAATTTAATACCAATTATGGATTTAAACATTTCAAAATTATAGAATAAGATCAAGATCCAAAACTGAACCAAGAAATTGATACAAAATGACTACACTACCCTTCATTTAAGTGTTTAGCTTCCAGTGTATATAAACATTTCTTGAGCTCGTGAGTTCCCACTTACAGAAGAAGATCAAGGTCCAAACATTTCTTCAGCTCGTGACTTCCCACCTATTTCCCTCCTCCAAAGCATTTCTTCTTCTCACCATTTTTTTCATGAGACTTCTTCTCTCCATTTCCATTTAGTGATTGTGTGTTGTGTAAATGTTGTCTTTCCTCCACAATTAGTCTTTCCCTCCATCATATTCCTTCTTCCTCTCTTCATTGCTCATGCACTGTATCACATGAATGCTGTACAGGTAAGCATTGGTCTTTCTATTACATCTCCTCTACTTAGGGTGAAGCTTGGTAAATGCAAACAATAATATAAAGTTGTCGATTTTAGTAATGGATATGTTAATGACCCTTATACAATGAAATCAACGTTGCATAAAACAAACGTAAACTTAAGTTATTCTCACTAGTCAAATTCAGTTTACATGCTTCATCTCATAGATTCTCCAACACAAAGAAAAGTTGAAGAAATCCAATGTGTGTTGAAGTTACGAGCCCTATGAACCTTTTCTAACTTCATATGAACCTTTTGAGTGACAAAGTAATAAATAACATAGACTACATATCATGGGTCTTCATGTTAAATCCTTATATTTGTTGAACTATTCATTTTTTGTAATGGGTATTAGACGTTGAGTTATTTTTCTTATATTAATCCCTATTGTATAATTTGCTAGTCCTTCAGTGTTAATCAGGGGATAATTGAGTAGTAAATAAGTGAATATCAGTAGCAAATATTGAAAGGTATGTGAGTATTAAAAATTTGAAATTGTATTAGTAAAAATGGGATAACAGTTGGTAATTCATTATGTTTATTAATAAATTATGATTTGATAGAGTAACATAGTATAACATATCTACAGTGCTGATTAGAACATATCTCCAGTGCTTATGAGTGAATGTTAGTAGCAAACTTTAAGGAAGATGAAGTAATAAATAACTAAATATCAATAGTAAATTATACTAGATGTAGTAGTAAATATGGAACAAAAGTTGGGAAATCATTGTTGTTATTAATAAATAATGATTTGGTAGAGTAACATACTATAACATTTCATATTTTTTTATTTGTCCAGGTTGATATATCAGTGGCGGAATGGAGAAGGAAATTTTTTGTTATTTCATTTTGGTGGAGAAATGGTGAAGGATTTAAATGACACTTTGCATTATGATGGGGGGCAATTAAGTGGAAGCTTGATCAAAGAAAGAACTTTTTAAGACCACTTATAACAAATAGGCCTCCTGGTAGACTACGGAAAAAGCGAGTTGAGTTACAATTTCAGCACAAGAAGCCTTATCATTGTTCTCGATGTCAACAAGCTGGTCATACCAAGAAGACATGCACAAATCCAAATCCAAGTTGATATAGTTCCACATGGGTACTACATCAAGATGGATTTGGTGGATATCTTTTGTTAGTATACTTGACTTTATGACTTGAGTGTAAAGGGTAATTTTTTGTATATGCACCTCCTAATTGCACATAGTGTTCTTTTTGTATATATGAACACTCCTGATATAGATGGGCTAAGGACATACCATTGTAGGGTACGAGGGTATGAACATTTTTTGGTACATACAGCTGATATAGTGTTCTTTTATGTATATGAACACTTCTAATATAGATGGCTTATTGAAGGGCATTGTATGGTACATGGCATAACTGTATATGGGTAGAAGGGTTCTTTTCTATATATATCACATCATATACATAATGTAAAGATATAACACCCTGTGGGTGTGATATGAATAACAATTAAGTATATGTAAAAAGTTAAAATTTCCTGTACTTTATTGAACATGATGTAAAACATGGGTTGTTGAGTGCAAAGTCTTCATAGACCAGTAGTAAATTCAGAAATCCGAGTATCAAATACTGGATCTGATGAACTGAAATTTAGTGAACATAATTTCTTCAATGAAAAACATTCGAATATAAGTAGTAAATTCATGGTACATATGGTCAATAACTGGAATTAATCACATGAATTTAATGAACATAATTTCAGCAATGAAAAATTGGGGTAGTTCAGTATGAAATCTTTGAACATCAGTAGTAATTTAGAGTATTGAGTGTCAAATAATGGATCTGATTACATAAATTTTATGAACATATTTCCATCCATGTGAAATTGGGGAAGGTCAGTGTAAAATTTTGGAATATGAGTAGTAAATTCAGGGGTTCGAGTTTCAAATACTGTATCTGATGAACACAAATTTAGTAGTGTGAAATTGCAGAAGTTCAGTGTAAAATCTTAAAAAATGAGTAGTACATACAGGGTTCCGAGTGTCAAATATTAAATTTGGTCACATGAAAAATTTGAAGACAGTCCGATCACATGAAACTGGGGGAGTTCAGTGTCAAATCTCTAAATAGAAGGAGTAAATAAGGGGTTCCGTGTGTCAAATAACATATCTAACCACATGAAAATTTTAATGAATACAACGTTATTAGTGTGAAATTGCAGATGTTCAGTGTTAAATATTGAATTATCAGTAGTAAATTCGAGATTTGGAGTGTCAAATATTGGATCTGATCCATAAAAATTTAATGAACAAATTATAAAATTACAGATATTCAGTGTCAAATCTTGGATTATTAGTAGTAAATTTTGGGTTTGGAGTGTCAAATGTTGGACCTGATACATCAAAATTTAATGAACACAATGTCATCAATGTAAAATTGCAGATATTTAGTGTCAAATTTTGGATTATTAGTAGTAAAGTCAGGGTTTGGAGTGTCAAATACTGGACTTAATCCATAAAAATTTAAAGAACACAATTTCATCAGTGTGACATTGCACATGTTCAGTGTCAAATAGTGGATTATCAGTAGTAAATTAGGGGTTTCAAGTGTCAAATACTATACCTGATTCATGAAAATTTAATGAACACAATTGCATCAGTGTGAAATTGTTGATTTTCAGTATCAAATATTGGATTATCAGTAGTAAATTCAGGATTTGGAGTGTCAAATACTGAACCTGATCCATGAAAATTTAATGAACACAATATTATCAGTGTAAAATTGCAGATATTCAGTGTCAAATTATGGATTACTAGTAGTACAGTCGGGTTTGGAGTGTTAAATACTGGACCTGATCCATGAAAATTTAATGAACACAATATTATCAGTGTAAAATTGCAGATGTTCAGTGTCAAATCATGGATTATTAGTAGTAAAGTCAAGGTTTGATGTGTCAAATACTGAACCTAATCCATGAAAATTTAATGAACACAATTTCATCAGTGTAAAATTGCAGATGTTTAGTGTCAAATAGTGGATTATCAGTAGTAAATTAGGGGTTCCAGGTGTCAAATGCTGGACCTGATTCATAAAAATTTAATGAACACAATTGCATCAGTGTGAAATTGCATATTTTCAGTGTCAAATATTGGATTATCAATAGTAAATGCAGGGTTTGGAGTGTCAAATACTGAACTTGATCCATGAAAATTTAATGAACACTGTGTAAAATTGCAGATGTTTAGTGTTAAATCTTGGATTATTAGTAGTAAATTCTGGGTTTGGAGTGTCAAATATTGGACCTGATACATCAAAATTTAATGAACACAATATTATCAGTGTAAAATTGCATATGTTTAGTGTCAAATCTTAGATTATTAGTAGTAAAGTCAGGGTTTGAAGTGTCAAATACTGGATCTGATCCATGAAAATTTAATGAACACAATTTCATCAGTGTAAAATTATAGATGTTTATTGTCAAATAGTGGATTATCAGTAGTAAATTAGGGGTTCCAAGTGTCAAATACTAGACTTGATCCATGAAAATTTAATGAACACAATTGCATTAATGTAAAATTGTAGATTTTTAGTATCAAATATTGGATTATCAATAGTAAATTCAAGATTTGAAGTGTCAAATACTGGACATGATCCATGAAAATTTAATGAATACTGCATAAAATTGCACATGTTCAGTGTCAAATCTTGGATTATGAGTAGTAAATTCAGGGTTTGGAGTGTTAAATACTGGATCTAATACATCAAAATTTAATGAACACAATGTCATCAATGTGAAATTGTATATGTTCAGTGTCAAATCTTGGATTATTAGTAGTAAAGTCAGAGTTTGGAGTGTCAAATACTAGACCTGATCTATGAAAATTTAATGAATACAATTTCATCAGTGTGAAATTGCATATGTTTAGTGTCAAATGGTGGATTATCAGTAGTAAATTAGGGGTTCCAAATGTCAAATATTAGACCTGATCCATACAAATTTAATGAACACAATTGCATTAATGTAAAATTGGAGATTTTCAGTGTCAAATATTGGATTATTAATAGTAAATTTAGGGTTTGGAGTGTCAAATACTGGATCGGATAAATTTAGTGCACAATTTCTTCAGGCTTCACTCCAAAGACATTGTTTGACCTGTATAGTTAAAAAACTAAAGAAAGAAAAAAGGACAACTTATATTCAAAGAATCCCTAAATTTTTACAAGGATATGCAAAAGACCTTTCTCTTTGGCAGGAAAACATATTTGAAAAGGATAGTGTAAGAACTGGGGCACTTCAATGTAAAATATTCGAACATGAGTAGTAAATTTATGGATCATCGTGCCAAGTAAATATAGGGTTCAGCCCCAAAGCTTTGAACATGACTAGTAAATTCATGGATCATCCGAGTGTCAAATAAAGCATCTGACCACTGGAAAAATTTAATAAATATAATTTCATCAGTGTGAAGTTGGGGAAGTTCAGTGCCAAAGTTTTGAACATGAGTAGTAAATATAAGGTTCTGAGTGTTAAATGTTGAATCTAATAAAAATGCAATTTCATGCCCAGTGTGAGTAGTCAACAAGGGAGTCCGAGTGTCAAATACAGGATCTCATCACATGAAAATTTGTTGAACATAATTTTATCAGTGTGAAATTAAGGATGTTCAGTGTCAAATGTTAGAACTTTAGTAGTAAATCCAGGGTTCCGAGCGTTAAATACTGTTTTTAATCACATGGAAATTTGTTGAACATAATTCCATCAATGTGAAATTGGGGATGCTGAGTATCAAATCTTGGAACAAGAGTAGTAAATACATAAGTGTCAAATACTGAAACTGATTACATAAAAATTTATTGAACATAATTCCATCAGTGTGAAATTGGGAATGTTGAGTGTCAAATCTTAGAACATAAGTAGTAAATATAAGGTTTCAAGTGCCAAATACTGGATCTGATCACATGAAAATTGGTTGAACATAATTCCATCAGTGTTAAATTTGGGATGTTCAGTGTCAAATCTTGTAACTTCAGCAATAAATCCAGGGTTCCGAGTGTTAAATATTGGATATGATCACATGAAAAGTCTAATACACACAATTTCAAGAGTGTCAAATTGGGGGAGGTCAGTGCAAAATTTTTGAACAAGAATGGTCAATTTGGGTTGCCAAGTGACAAATACTGAATTTGTCAATGAAATATTTCTTATTTTTATAAGGTTGTTTTACATTTAAAATTTAATATTGCATTGCTATTAATCTAATCTTTGAAATTGTGAATAATCATATGCTCTTCAATTATCATCTGGTAACATATTCATTCTTATCCTTATTTGAGATAATTTCATCCTCCCATTTCCACAAAACAGGGGATGCAATTACGTGAAATATCAAGTTGTACAATATTATTATTATAAGAAAATCAGAGTACATTAAAACAACAAGCAAAAGCCAGATAATGAACACAATTTATAAACATGGATTTTATACAAGAAAGATGACAAAATGTACAACTTGCATGTTTCGGTTAACACAACAACCACGAGGAAGTTGAAAATTTTGTTCACATCAGACAACTCCTTTAGCTCTTTTTCCGGTACTGGATCATGAAACTGACCTATGTTTACAAAATTTGAAACTAGTTGGTCCTGAACCCCGAATCTGGATATGAGACATGAAGACATCTTGTCTTCCGATTCTGGGATACAGTCGGGGCAGATGCAGATCACTTGGATATAAATTTCTGAAGGCTCCACTCCAAAGATATTGTCCGACACGATGACATTTTCTGACGGCCGTAGTGCTCGTATCGTTTGCAGAATACCTTCCTTTGTCTCAAAGAACTTCGACAGGATCTTACCGAGTCAAGGATGATAATGTGGGAATTAGGGCAATATCTCATCGTTAAGGGACACTTGAATAAGAGTGTTTAGGTCATTTAAATTGTAAATTGTGTTCAGTTCCGGACCTTGATCTATTTCTGCAATTTTAAAATGTTTGGATCTATAATTAGTATTAAATTAAGCTTTTAGTCTTTAAATGTTATTTCCCCTAAATTTAATGAGTAAAAGTGACATTTTGGTTCCATACAATTAGTCAAATAAAATTTATATTTTAAATTAGAAGGAATATTTCAATGGTATCCGTACTAATGGTGAGATTATATCCATATGTCAAACAATCTAGGACTATCCCTTACTAATTACTATCAAAGGCTGCCGTCATTAATTATTAAATAATCAACAAATCCTCATCCTAACTACCATCATAACAAAAATTTTCCCTTTGAATTAACTGGAGCTATATAAAAGTCAGTGAAATACATTCATTATAATTTTTGGAATATATAACAGCGGAAAGGACAACATGCTAATAGTATTAATCCAGAATGTGAGACACAAGTCATCATTAATCACAACTGGTTGTAACTCTCTCTGTGATCGATATTTTATCCTCTCTCACATGTCCAGGGTAAATATTCTTTATAATAATAAGGGTATGGTTGGAAGTATTCCTACCAACCACTTAATTAAATGTATTTTCACAGTACTGTATATGTGGGCGGTGTGCTTAAGTGTCGTTAACAGGTAGTTTGCTTTTTTTTTTTTTAAGATAATAAAATGAATAAATGTCAATTAAAGTGGCTTTAATTAGGGGACTAATAGGATAGCACAAGCCGGCATACGCACTTGCATGTTGTCGAGTTGATCCAAACGTGCGGTCTTTAAAGTTTTTGCAAAAGTGTTTACTTTAATGTCATTATTAATGGAAATTATCAAAATTTATATTTAGATAAATAAATATTTTTTAAAAAAAATTGGATAGACTTTAAAGTTAAATTATGCAATTTTATTTCAAATAAGCTTAATTACGTGTTAAAATAATAAGAATACTAATATTACGTATTTCAAGGATTATGAGTATTAAAACTAAACCTTTATGAAGCTTTTTCTCAGGTGGGAGCAATCAGGATAATATTGATGTGCAGTGTTTATTTCTAATCTGTCGAAAATAATAAACCATATGAGAATAGTAGTATCAATTTGAGTGTGGTGAATGACTGAATGGATATATATAACTCATCCGTATATAATATAAAATTTAAATTAAATTATATAATTTATATAAGTTATAAATAATATAATTTATTTAAATCCCATAAATGCACGAAAAAACATATATTTACTTGCACAATATCACCATATTTTACTGCTATGATTAATTATAGTATGTCATTGTCACTTCCACTGGCCACGTTATTAAGGATTAGGGTTGGAGTGGCGTGTGTCAATTATTGATAAAATTTAGTATACAAAATATGGTGACGTGAATTTAAATAATTTTAAACACTAAAGTTATCACTGTGAACCAAAAAAAAAAAACTGAAGTTATCTCAACAAATGAAACTTGATGTTTTAGGAACTTAGGCAGTGTTTGGTAAGAGGAAATGAGGGTGAGGAAATGGGAATGGGGAAGAGATTCCTTTGTGGTACCCGGTTGGCATGGTGTCTTATTTTTTCCTAGGAATCAATGACACCCACGATTTAAGGCAATATGGAAACCCATAGGGGATGGAGGTGGGATTGAGGAAGGCCGATGGGAATAGGGTTTGTTCACATCATAATGCCCCTTTGAAATTCACCGTATCTTTCTTCGATCTATGGGTGGGAATGAAATTGACGGCACATCTTTCATCAATCTGGAGCTCCATCACCAACCTGAAGCTCACCGCCGTAAAGCTTCGTCACCGAGTCGACACAATGTCCATATTTGTTGCTGCATCGTGGTCCACCCATGGCACCCCAAAATTCAATTCTGACATGGTCACCGCTGATCACCCTTGCAGATCTTCCCCATCATCGTCTCCATCTCTATATCCATCAACCACCCTCAATCTGAGCTCTTCAATCTTCATCTCCGTCTTCAAGAATCTCACCTCCAATGTTAATCTCTGTCTTCAATCTGAATACAACGATTTGCTTTTTTTTTTTTTTTAAAGTTGCCTTGCTGTGGTGGTGGCTGTGTGGTTGAAGGAAGATGGTAATGGTGACTGTAATCGGTGATGAGGGAAGAAGAAAGGAGGGAGGAGGAGTTTTTTATTTTTATTTTTTAATGTGAGAGCATGTGAGTTATTTTATAAATTTTTGTGTATCTTTTCTTTTTTGTTATTCCTATTTTTTTTTAACATACCAAACATATATTTAATATTCATTTTCATTTCTAATCTCATTCTTATATATTCTTATTCATATTCTCATTCTCATCCCATAAAAAAATTATTCTATGTACCAAATAGGGTCTTAAAGAATAATTAGTGAAGGTGCATTTCCCTTAAATAATTTATTTTTATCACACACACACACACACACATATATATATATATAAATAATAAACTTACGTGATTAAAGGAACAATAAATTAAGGGCATAAATTCGATTAATTAGGATCTAGGAGAATCAGAAAATACATTGTTTGAGAAGGAAGCTGGGAATGAGATAGAAGCAAATTCTCAGCGTGTCAACGCCGATTGGACTGGTGACAAATTGATTCATGTTCCAGATTAATTCTACATCTTGCCTACCAGTTATATTCCTTCCTGGGTGGATGAATATGAATATATAATCCACATAATTCATTGTCCTATATATATATATATATATATTCCCCTTGGAAAATACGCACCTCTTTTAAAGGAAATCTCCCAGATTTTTTTCTCCCCGGAGAAATGATTTCTCAAGAATATTCGGAAGGCATGACTTATGAATAAAATCTGGGCCACATCCTTCAATATAGAAAATAACTGTCGCTGTAGTAACCATTACAAAGAAGATATTGATGGGGGCTTCGTTTCACAAATGAGTTGTTATGTACAGTGCTTATCCCCAATATATTGAAGACACGGTGGGATTCCACCCACCTGATTGCTTGATGGAATCCAAACCCGAAAAGCACCAAACTTTATTTCTGGGAACCTGTCTCCCTCCACATATTTCTCTGCTCCCTCTCTTTCCTTTCATTAAACCATCCCATTTTCATCGTCATCCATACGAAATATATTATTTATGTACCTATTCCATATATGTATATGCACAATCTACCCATCCCTCATTAAAAATCCATTATCATGATATTGCTCTATATCATCACCAACGTTTTCATTATTAAAACCGAAGTCTTTGTCCATAATGATTGATTCGTCTCTGGGCTACGGTTGAGCTGTGTTCTTTCAAGAATTTTGGGTTCAATTCGTGTTTGTTTAACAATATACTATATGGTATTTTGAATATTCTATCTTGATGTTTAAATTTAATTCTCAAAATTAATTCTTTAAGTATCTCATTCATCTACCGCTACGAAAATTTTATACATATGTTTTTAGAATGATAAATTAAATTAAGTTTGTGGATTCAACCCATATCCTTATGTATGGAAAATACTTTATTATGAAAGAAAAAAGTCCACTTCAATAATTAATCTTTATACTTTGAAGGAATTAGTTTTTTATTGTAGAATTAAAAAAAATTAAGTTTGTGGGGGTAAAAATAATTTGATTCGTTCATGTGTAAGTTACGAGAATCATAGATTAAAGATCTTAAAAGGAAAAAAAAATCTGTCATGCATGTGTTAGGATTTTTTCGGGCCAGCTCTCATGTGCTAGGATTGTATTAAAAATATAGTTGGCAAATAAAATATCTACATAACATATCATGACACTGGAAACATGATGCCAAACTGTAGGATATGGAAAGGTATTCTCCATTAACTCATAAAACCTCATAAATCAGAAAGATGATGAGCAAATACGGCATCGTGTCCGAGTTTCTGGGTAACTATTTTAAGGAAAAGAAATGAATTGCATGCATGATTGAGAATACGCGACGAAAGTGCAGTTTTAAGTATATCTCTGTTTTTCACTCTTTGCTTTAATGAATAGCGAAACTAATGATAGCAACTTGACCTCCTTCCACAAGAGATTAAGTTTTAATGAACTACGCAATTGCAAATAAAGGAAATAAGAAGAATTTTCATCAAGTTACAGCTGAAAGAAGGACCCAGCAGGAAAAAAGCATCAATTGCCCTTCTCATATGATAATTTCAGTCCTTTATTGCCACGTATATTTCTTTAACGAAATATATAAGGAAGATCTTGTTTAAGTTAGATTCCGTAATCGGCCTTAGTTTGGAAGAATGCTTTTTCTCAGGGATGCAGAAAGCCAATCATCAGAGATTAACAGTAAAAAAATTTGGATAATTTGAATATCCGCGTCAGTTATAGGAAAAAAGAATATTAAAAAAAAGGGCTTATTTCACACCGACATGTCACTAATAAATTTAATTTGGCTTGAAGGGAGTCAAAGTATTACTTACTTGTGATAACTGGAATCTAAATAGTGCGGCAAGAAAAGAGAAAATCAATCTTCCACATGATTTTGCTTGTCAAGCAAATATCTTATTCTGTTTTTTTTATTTGCTTTTTAATTGCTTAAATAAATAAATGATCGATGAGGGTCCATATTATATACATATGTGACATGTGCATCTCGGAAATTACTCCTCACATCACTCGCACTAAATTTGTCGCCTTACATTATCGTGTTCCAATTGAATAAAAATATAATTAATCATGAATCATTGGCCAAAAAATATTCATGAATATCGTAACATCCTCCCTCACTAATGGAGGGATACTCTAATTATAATATATATATATATATATAAACTTAAAAATCAGCATGCGCGTGCCATATCTATATTTTTTATATTATTCTATTTTTATCGATTAAATTTAGAGTTACCGCACACCACAGATATCTAACGTTGTTCTCAAAAACTAGGTGACTTTATCAGTTAATCCCATTCTAGTAATTTTTCCCTCTTTTATCCGTCACAGTATAAATTTTATTTTTAAGGAATTCTTACGTGCATATCACTTAAATTCTTGGTTTTATATTAAAGTGAGGGTTACGTTCAGATTTTGTCTGAGCTAATTTTTTCTTTCAAAGCGTATTGAGTTTATGCAATTCGAAAGATGATAAATGATTAACATTATATAAATTAAAATAAATACAAATGAGTTGAGTATTGAGTTTATGCAAGTATATTTAAGGGGAAATGATACTTGAGGACCAAAACTTTCAATTAATCCCATTTTAGGATAAAAAAATTTAAAAATATCAGAAAAGGACCATGGTCTCAAATTGATCAAAATTCTAAATAGGAAATGATCTAAATGCCCTTGTTAATACATTTTATATTCAACATCTATTTTTTACTACTCTTCTTCATAAATTTAATACTAAACTTCCCCGATTTTACACTGGACACAATGAAGAATTCAACTCCTAGAATTTTACACTTATCTTTTGTGTTTTACTACTCATATTCCACGATTTGACACTAAAGACCCTCGATTTTACATTGGATAAGTCTCAGAATTTTATATTCAACTTCCATTTTTTACTACTCAACATCTGTTTTTTACTACTCTTTTTCATAAATTTGACACTAAACTTCCTCAATTTTACACTCATATTCTATAATATGTTCAGTGTAAAATTTAGAATGTTCAGTATCAAATTTATGAAAAAGAGTAGTAAAAAACAGATATTGAGTGTGAAACCTTTTTACAAGGGTATTTAGATCATTTCATATTTATATTTTTAATTAATTTAAGATCAAATCTTTTTTGATATTTTCAAATTTTTTATCTTAAAATATAATTAATTAAAAATTTTGGTCCTCAAGTGTCATTTCCTCTATATTTAAACTTAACAAGAAATTCAATGTAGGGGCGTCGAGGCTGAAAAAGAAGAAAGAAGAAAAACGAAAAAAAGGGGATCAATTAAGGAGTGATCATTCACGTATCCCTCTTTATGAAGGAAATGGTGTCCACATAGCATCCACTCTTACTTAACACCACAAAGCAGCAACATCACCTTTCTTTGCTTGCGTCACCATCGATGCACTAACCCCATTTTCCATTCGGTGGTCAATGAATCAAACACCCCTCCACTTCTCCCAAAACAGAGACACACATTATTCCCCCTCCCCAAAAAAAGCTAGCCACCTGAATTATTTCCATACAAATACAGATATAATTAATTAACAAACATCCCTTCAGTTTGATGCGATTCTAGCAAGTGTCAGGAATACAGAATTTATTTTTATTCTTTCATTTTTAGTTGCTTTGTAAAGGGATATATATAAGAGAATGATCTGGGGGTGGAAAAAGAAAAAGAAATGAAAATAAAAAAAAAGTGAGAGAGTTAGTGGCTTAATTTGACAAAGGAGGAGGTGTAGTGTAAAAACCAGTGTTCTGTATTTTTGCTTTTTTGAGCCTATAAGAGGGGACATTTGGCCTTGCAAGTTTGTCACACCCACAAACTCAAGATCTCAAGTCATAAACCATAACTCAGGGAGCTCTCGAGTGTTGGGGTGTGTGACTTCCAGAGATAGAGAGCGAGACGAGGAGATGGGAAAGGAAGTGGGTACTAGTAAGTTGAGCGATGTGGTGCGCAGGGTGAAGCCATACCTTGCTATGGTTTCCCTTCAGTTTGGGTACTCTGGCATGTACATCATCACCATGGTTTCCTTCAAGCATGGCATGAGCCATTGGGTCCTCTCTGTCTACCGTCATGTCGTCGCCCTTCTTATCATGGCTCCTTTTGCTCTTGTCCTTGAAAGGTCTTCTTTCAATCTCTCTCTCTCTCTGTCCTTCTTCTCCTTCACTACGTACACACATGCACACCCATTAAACTTTCTTTTTTCTTTTCCTACTTTCCTGCTGCATCATGATAACGAGGGTACGTTTTGATCTTCTTCACAGAAAAATAAGGCCTAAGATGACTCTCCCAATCTTCCTCAGGATAGTGGCGCTTGGTTTCCTTGAGTAAGCTTTCCTCTCAAACCCTCTAATCAAATCAGCCTATCTGCGCTACTTTGTCATACCTACATTTGTTTCTTTCTTTTCACTCATTCTCTTCATGGGCCCTGTGATAATCTTCGAAGTACAACTTATACACATGCATGTACTGCAACTATATTTTTCATACCATTTTTTTCTTTTGAAAATGATAATTATATGAATTTTTGCTTTTTCTGAACATGGTTTAGAACTATGTGACGGTAAGACACTTCACTGCAGAGATTTTCTTTGGTTCAGATGCTAATCAGGTTCTGCTCTGTATCATCATGATAATAAATATTAAAGAATATTCTTCACAATACATGATCTTAATTTATAAAATGAGATTATATATACCTGCTGTTGCTTCATATATCATATTAGTCCACCCCTTCTAATGGATACGGCAATACTTTCGCAATTCATGGTACAATTAAAGTTTCATTTCTCTCACACGTACCCCCTTAATACTTAAATCCATTCACGGAAAGATTGCCAGTGCCAAGGCATGTTGTTAGTATAGCATGCTTATAGTAAAGGGACAATTTGATGTAGCTCGTGTTGCCATCCAAAGAAAAAATTCAGGTCATCAAGCAAAGAGCATGCATATACATAATTAAGAAAATGATGCCGGGGTTCACTAACTTCATTTTCATTTCATGAACAACGAGTTTGGCATCTAGCTAGCCATAGTAGGATTACAGAAAGTACTTTAGTAGGTCAAGATATACTAAAGCACTTATTGATCGGATCCTCCAAATTGCGGATAAAATTAACATAGCATCTTCTAGAGAGGTTTAATTTGTCTGTTGCGAAGATATATTACCATATGTAGAATTTATGGTCTTTAATTTGTCTGTTGCGAAGATATATTACCATATGTAGAATTTATGGTCTAATCACAGTAATTATGTTGAATGATATGAAAATGAACAGGCCAGTGCTGGATCAGAACTTGTACAATATGGGGATGAAGAACACCTCAACAACTTTCGCATCTGCCTCCGTTAATGTCCTCCCAGCCATTACTTTTGTGATGGCACTCATTTTCAGGTAAAAGCTTCAATCATTGAAGCATGATTGGCAGCTTATATATGCGCTTACGCAGTTGAAAAAAGGCTAGTTGCATTCCTTCTTAGAATCCAACAATTAATTTGGAAGCCACACTACACTGCAGGACATGGGGCCACTAGTTGACAAAACGCCCTCACAAATCCATTTTTTATAGTTAAATATTAAGCTTGATGATGTAACGTAACATAAAAAACGAAGCATGCATATCTAATCAGATTCCTCTCATTTAATAGTGTTTTGGATTTATTCTCATTCTAGTGAGTGAATAACGTCGACCAGGTTAGAGAGAGTGAACCTGAGAAAATTCCACAGCGTTGCCAAGATAATAGGAACCGCAATAACAGTGTCAGGAGCCATGGTGATGACTTTGTATAAAGGCACAGCCTTTCAGATCATAAAGACGAGAGCTGGGAGCCACCACGATGCTGCCTCCACCGACCCCTCTGAACAGCACTGGGTGCTTGGCACCGTTTACCTCATTGCAAGTTGCTGTGGCTGGGCTGGCTTCTTTATTTTGCAAGTAATAACCCCCCGCCTAACCTTTTTTTTTTAAAAAATAAATAAATAGAAATTTTATCCTTCTTTAATTTTTTTGGAATTGAATTAAAGTGTTCTACTTTTGTGGTTCTAGTCATTCACTTTGAAGAAGTACCCGGCAGAGCTGTCTCTCACGGCTTGGATTTGCGTGATGGGAATTATTGAGGGTTCAATCGCAACCTTTATAATGGAAAGGGACTTGAGCGTCTGGGCCATAGGCTCGGACTCTAGGCTCCTCGCTTGTGTTTATTCTGTGAGCACCACAACCTCTTCTTTTTAACTTTGCCACTGCATTAATTTCATCTAATGATTTAAACTAATGAACTGATTTATTTTGTGACAACTAGGGGGTGGTGTGCTCTGGAATGGCTTACTATGTGCAAGGGGTTGTGACCAGGGAACGTGGACCAGTGTTCATCACTTCTTTCAGCCCATTATGCATGATAATTACCGCAGCATTAGGTTCCCTTGTGTTAGCCGAGCAAGTTCATGTGGGAAGGTATATGGTTCTTTATGTTCAATTTGATATTCCTTGTCCATCACTATAATTTGCTTCGTTTTTCTAAACAAGTGCAAATGATTTTTCAGTATAATTGGAGCTATTCTTATCGTGTTCGGACTTTACACTGTGGTGTGGGGAAAAAGCAAAGACCGTCAAAACACAAGCGACACAGAGAAAGAAGAAGGTCAGGAATTGCCAATAAAGGATGATACAAGGTCAGGATCAGACATTTTTGACAAGATTGAGGTCAGTGTTCCTGCCGAGAAATCGAAGGGTCCGGGCAAGAACAATGTCCCACCTCCTACATCATGAAACTCCTTTACGACTAGCCTTCTATAAATTTTCCCACCCAAAGAGATGTCAAGAAAGATTTGCATCCTGTACAAATCTTTGCCAATGCATTGACCACTCTTTCGTTTGTACCTTTCTGAAATCATAATATGAAATAATAATGTACTAATATTGCTAGCTTTTGTCTCAACTGTTTTTGTCTTTTTAAGTGACGCTCTTTTTTCTTTTGCTTTTGTTTTTCGTCTTTAGTTACTTAACTCAATAATTTAGGGTTAAGCAAAGATTCCATTTATATAAAAAAATGTGCAGAGCATTTAGAATTTATAATAGAATAATTGATGGATGCTTTATAATTAACATGCGAAATTAATATTCAAAGATTAAACAAAGAGTCAGCATTTCCCATTAATTATGTCTCCCGATGAATCCAAAATAGCGCAGCAAGGAAGAGAATTGAATTCCGATTCCTTGCAACCTACTTCTCCCACAAACACCCCCAAAGCTAAACAATGCCAGAGAAGAGTAGCTAGGGCAGGGTTTACCCATAATAAATACTATATATATATAAAAGACGATAAATGCATGAGGGAAACCCTGAGGATGCGCGTCTTATAGGTAGGGTCTTATGCTTTAGGATATGTAGTAGCTAGCCTTTAACAAGTTGATTAATAGCTCAAGTGGGTTTTGCTTTTCTCTTTATTATTTGTGATTGCGGGTGTGTCACTTTTCCAATGTCCCTGCTGGTTTCATACTGGGGTGTGTGTGTGTGTGATATCGGTACGTTAATTCCTAATATTAAGTGTTTGTTACTGTTAGGATGTTCCTCTGATGATGGTAAGTTGGCGAGACTTGCACGCTTCAATATATATGGTTGATGGGTCAATGCTTGTCACATCTATCTCCTCAATCCTATCCCTCCAACCTCTTGCTACCTTCTTCCTCTCATGCATCGATCAATAAAATCCTGACTTACAATTTGCAATGCTTAGCAGATATCCATGTATTATAAACGTCACCTTGTCGTGCTCTTGTCACCAATTCCAATATTGCATCCAACACACTGCACCACAATTAATGAAGATCCATCACACTCGTATTCCTCAATTACGACGCTCATATCTGAGGGGATTATATATATAGAATAATAAATAATATTGAAAACGAATAAAAGAAAAAATTTATTGACAGTTGCATTTGAGGTATTCTTGAAAATGCAAAGACATTTTTTCCCCATGTATAGCATTTGTCCTTCACGTACGTAAATAAATTTTGACACAATAATTAATGGAAGTGGGAACAAAACACCCTTTTTTTTTATACTCAGGGAGTGTGGTAGCATCAGTCACCCTTAAACTTTCCATTTTCGACCTTCCTTTTGAAGCTGTAGGTATCATCAATATATCATCGAACAACCCAGCTTCACAAGTCATATAATTTGTGCATTGGTCAACCAGCAAGAATTTTGACGACTACGTACGTACTTGCATATAACAAGTGGGCTATACATAGATAGATGTTTTCCACCTTGCCCATGAATTTTAGCAACTTGTGCTTGTCGTCCCTATTGCTTGTCTATTTACATACCTTTTCAACGGGACCAAATTCACTTACAAGCTCTGGATTTCTCATTTGGCCTGAACTAAAAATTTGTCACCGTGCCCTTTCTTCTATTGGTGAGGACGAGGTGGATACCAATCCCCCCTTTTTTTTCTTTGGCATAGAAAGTGCAATTAAAGTTTCCTTAAAAGAAAACTTTCATTTCCTTCTTCATTGTCTTGATTATATGGAACGTATATGGATTATTAACGTTTGCTAGCAGAGGAGGTGGTTGTTTCCCAATCTCTACCGCTTCCTACGGATCAAACGCTCTCTAATAATTAAGTTTTCATTTTCGCTGTCCAAATTTGATTGTTTTCAATAGCGAAAGATGGTGGCGGGACACAACCATTGGATATATGCTATAACAGATCACTCACCTATTAAAAGGAAGCTTCGCTAATCTCCACTTAAAGATATACTCCCTTCGGTCCTATATATGAGATCTTTTGTTTTAATTCTAAATATAAGACTCTTTAAAATATATGAGGTAGTATTTATTATACATTTTCAAAAAATGTCCTTATTTAATGTATCCAAAGAGAAAGAGAAAGAAATTAAATAAGGGTAGTTTTGGAAAAATATTGAAATTTTCGGAGAAAATAAATAGTTAATTAGTTTTAATTCCAATTCTTAATCCGTGTGATTCGGTTGAAATTATCTTATATTAAGAATCAGTGGTATTTTATATCCACATTGAGTGGGTCCTTTTTTTTTTTTTGAGTTTTGGATCCGACTTTAATTTATCTCTTTTTCAAATTGCACTTTAAATTTTCAATTTGGCCGTCCCATGTTATATATGATTCATGATTAGTAATTCGCAGAATTCACCGCCCTTCCCTCGACCCCACTCTCCTATCATGGTGGAAAGTGGTCATCTTGTTGTCCCCTTTGTTTTGACTAATGAAATTCCAAATTAAGGACTTCCTATCTGTCATGTGGCTGGTAGGTCCAAGTCTATCAAACCTGCTTACCACCTCTTGCCTCTTTTACAATTAATTTTTCTCCCCCAAATATGCGTGCGTACATTAATACAAGTTGAACACTTTAAATCTGAAAATCTCCTCAAATCCTGCTAATTCCATGAGTAATAAATTACTTTCTTTGAAGTAATGTACGATATATAGCATATACGTACATAATAAGAAAGATAAAGAGTATATAAGCTTGTAACAATCTGATCACATAACGTAAGCTATTTTGGTGATATAGACAGGTTTGAATATAGGTCTATACATTAAAAGTTAACAATGCATAATGAAAAAGTGAGATAAAATGGGGCGGATGGGTACAAACTACAGTTTGCTGTGTTATAATTGAATAATTGAATCCCGCCTTTAGTTGAATTAATTGCATCAGTGGATGATATTGCGGGTACTTTTAGATAGAGTTGGATGGATGCATGAAATCTGGTGCGGCATTGATGAATTTTGTCTTTGGAGGACATACTCATAGTCATAAACAAGCTATTGAGAGAAATGCATTATTGCGCAAATTAAAGCATATATATATTGAGAGAGATGCATTATTGCGCAAATTAAAGCATATATATATATATATATATGCATACCCCAGCTACAGCTATAAATTAAATAAATTAATGGGACGGGAGAACCATGCTTTCTATTTGCAAAGACCTCCTACTTTTTGACCAATAGATCCAAACCTTTTAAGAGATAAGGACTTTATCGTTTTATAAATGTGAAAGAAAAGAAAAGAAAAGAAATGAAATCTTCCAACACGCGTGCCCTTGTGATTAAGCGTATCGGACATATATGTTACTTGTGACGGCCGGAGACTATGAATGTATTTATTTCTATATTTTTCTTTGGGTGATAGCTAGCAACCCTTGCTTGAGGATCTCGTACGTTCCAAAAAGTGAACCAGCATACATTAACCACGCTGCATTTTTCGTGCTCAAGGAAACCACAATTACTTTAGGTCACATATATCCAAAAAATGATAAAAACCAACCAAAAAAAGAAAAAGAAAAATACCCATTTCCTTATCCTACAAAAACCAATTATTGATCCACTATGATTTTGTGGGTTTCATTATGCATTTGATGTGCATTGCATACACTTCAAAGGTTTGAGAGTGGTGATTGATAAGGAGAGGAGAGAGTTGAGGTGAAGGTCTTGAATTGGATCTCTTGTTATAATGTCAAAAGCAAAAGATAGACATGGAGACTTTTTTATTTTGTAGCTATTGCTACTTAAAAGGAAATGATAAATGGGAAACGGATAATTGGATATATATATATATATATATAATAATCATTTCATTAATACTCCCATAATTTGCAACCACTTCCTCGTACTTGTTAATTTTTTTAATATCTTTTTTTTTCTGGATGAAATTTTTTTAATATCAATTAATTTTAAAAAATTATATTGAATTCTATTAATTCATATCTAATGGTGTTATATCATATAAGTGTAATGTTTTTTTCAAGAACAATTTTTTTCATATATAAGACTTGAATATTTGAAACCTTACCTAAAGAAAACAAGTGAACTAACGACGGTTGATTATTTGTCAGCAATTCTAGAGTAGTAGTCTTATATAATATTTTGAGGCCAAAAAAAAGATATAATATTTTAATTAAGGAAAAATTACACTTAAACATCTATATGAACTAATATTTATTTTGAATGACCATAAAAATCATGATTATAATAATTAATAAAGGATTAAAAGATAATCAATTACTATTATACCATCATAAGAAAAGATGTGTCATCTTCTCTCTGTCTCTTTTTTCTCTTATTCCACCGGACTCCCACTCTGCCACGTTCTCTTTCCTCTCACCTCAAAACGCTGCCGCTTGTCTTTCAGCAGAAATAGTTTTATCTTTCAATTATTGTTTTCTTTGTATGTGTAGGTGCTGGCAACATAAGCTTGAATCTCCCGTCGACTCAATTGAGGAACAGAATAAAACTTACTTTAGGATGCTGCTGAGTGATTTTTTTTTTTTATCTAAGCATGCTAAGAGCTTTGATGTTTTCATGGTGTTAATAAAATTTTGGCCCAAGTACTCTGACTTTTTCATTGGGCATCAATAATTTTTGGCCCAAGTATTCTGACTTTATCATTTGGCATTAATAGTTGAAGTTTGCTTACCAAAAAATAAAATTTAAGTTTAAAGAATGACTCAAATAATTAAAGACACGTGATCAAGTAGGGGCGACGATGGGGTTGGGGGCAGCGAGAAATTTTTAGGGGAAGACAAATTTTTTATTGATCCGAGATTATTTTATTTTGTTTTTATCAAGCCCCAGTATTTAGATGGAAATATTAAACTTCAACCAATTTAATTTTAGTAAGCTAGCCCAATCCCTACTAGGAGACCAACGTGCTCCTTGGTGTGATTATTTTATTTTAACAAGAATGTAATAGTCAATTGATTATTTTCTCAGTCTTTCACAAAAAAAATTATAATTGATTATTATTAAATTAAATATAGAAATTGTGTACAAATTCTCATGACCTGTAAATAAATAATATTTCCAGCATTTCAAAATGATTGTGGCTTTAGGCTTGTATATAGACTAAAAAATGGAGAAGACTTTGGTACAGTCCTATATATATATATATGTGTGTGCTGTTTACACTTTTTTCAAATAAATAAATGCCACGTATGTTATTTGTCCAACTATTTTTTTATCTTATTTTTTATGTCTTGACAGCGTGAAAACAAAGCTCGTTAGTAGCAGAGATTATACCCATTGAGACCCCTGATTCCTTTGGATACAGATATTAAAATCCCTTTCCCATGCTTGTCAAATAAAAGAGCCCTTTTCTTCATTGCTGCAAAAAATCCAATCGCCATAGTAATAATGGGACATCTGATCAGTTTCTTGGTACAGGTTGAGGTAGTGAAACCGATACATGTTTCACACTCGCCTTTTCAGAAATTAGGAATGGGTGTAAGTCCAGAATCATCAAGGATTCTGCTCTCTAACCAAACACCAGTTTCTAAAATCTAAAACTCTAATAATAACCTCAGAAGCTGCTTCCTGTTTGGAAAGGGATAAAAGTGATAGACAAAGACATGGAAAAAAGTTGTGTTGTATAGAGAATATTTCTGAGATGCATGGAAGGCTAGAAAAAAGAAGAGACCTGTGTGGAAAGAAATTTCGAAGGAGAGGCAGATTCTAACCCGTGACTATGAAGAACAGCTTGTAACTTCTTTTTTCTTTTTCATTTTTTGTCATTTTAATCTTAACGTCGTTAAAAATAAAACAGTTTACATGCTAAATGAATTTAAAACAAAAAAGACACATGGCAACTCTTTATAACATAACAGTATAAAAGTACTTAAAAAATCTACCATTAAATAGCCGAAATTATAATAAAACTTGTTCACTGTTCTGACCGCCGTATGGCTCCTGTTCTTCTCTGATTGGGTAATTTAATTTCCTCTACTTTCTCTGGCAATCCAATTGATTTTCTCAGTTTCTCTCTTCGCTGCATTTTTCTATTTTTCTGCCCTTTTTGCGGAGAGAGAAAACTGAGAGTTGGCGAACTGGCGATTCAGGTCTGTGGTGCTGCACCCATCTATAAAACAGCTCAGAGAAATTAAAGTGAGTCAAAACTCAAAAGCCAGAAAATGGTGATGTGGATATTCGGGTATGGTTCACTGATTTGGAAAGCTGGCTTTCCCTTTGATGAAAGCGTCGTGGGTTTCATCAAAGGCTATCGACGTGTCTTCCATCAAGGTCTGTTCCTTTCATCCCCCCCCCCCCCCCTCCCTCGCTGTGCTCAACTCAACTCTTTATTGGACAAAAGACAATGTCGATAATTTGCTTTGGTGGGTCTTCCGTGCCAGGCAGCACTGACCACAGGGGGACCCCTGAATACCCTGGAAGAACAGTAACTCTCGAGCCTGCTGAAGGAGAAGCATGCGTAAGTCTTGGAAGCTGCATAGTAACTGTGTTCACATTTTCCTTACTTATTTTACTGGTCTACCAATACATGAAGTTTCATTGTCTAAGTCCACTAGTAGATCTGTCCATTCTATATCAGATGTTCATACAGATATCTCATCTCAGAATGGCATTAACTTCATGGCCCAAAAAAAAGCATGATCTTAGTTCAATGGCTTCTGGCGTGAATAATGTATAGTCCGTATACTCTACATTCACATAAGTGAGTAAATGAATGTAGAGAATGCCAGAGAGGTAGAGAGAAAAGAGTGGATGAATGTGACTAGACGACAGCTAAGTTCTTTTGTGTCACTCTCTCCCCAAATGCATTAATGCATGAACGGAGAGAATCCAATTTGAACAACATATATGTTTCAGAAGTCTTTCACATGATGAAACCTGCTATGGTATGAGTCCAATGTTAACGATTGTAATTCAATTCTGTGAAATTTTAAATCATGTCATTAATTTGGAGTGGAAGAAGCTCTGTGCCTTATAGTAAAATTCTGAGTGTTTTTCAAATTAAACTATTTCTTTAATCAATCTGTTTGTTAGGTTAGCTAGTTGGACTTAGCCATGACTGTTGCTTCTATAATTTATGCTTGTTTAAGAATTTATTAAAAAGAGGTATAAGGGCCCATTTTCTTTACTGTTAAAGTTATATATGCTTTCCTTTTGTTGAGTGTCTAAGTAGCTAAATCAAGAAGCATGGTCTAATTAGTTTCTGTACTTTTCATCACTGTGATTAAGTATCTACAAGATGAAGTTGATTCTTCAAAAAGAATAAAAATATATTTTGGGTTGTAAAAAGAATGAAAATATTTTGATTGGTGGTTGACTGTAGAACTAAAATTAAATTTCATTTATTGTTCAAATTAATACTTTTTATCTGGTAATTTTTTCATTCCACTCCGAGATGTTATGCAAAGGCTTTTGTACTAAATCTTAGTTGTGTCATGAATTGAAATGATTGAATGCTATTTTTTCAATTTTCAATATGTGACTTGTGAAATAATACTTCCTTGATTTTGCAAGGAGATAGTGGGGAGTTGCTTACAAGGTCTCAAGGAAGGAAGATGAAGAAATTGCATTTACGGTATGCTTTTTAACATGCACGTCCTTTTGCTGTTGCTAAAGCTTAAGCTTATAGATGGTTGTGTTATGTTTTTTCCATGACCAATGCTTGCTCTAACTTTAAAGTGGTATTTTTGTTCTCATGTTACTGACCATGAATGTGAATTTTACTGTCACATATATTGAGAGTCTATTCAATTGTTGTGCTGTTACCAAACGATTATGATGAGATAGACTTAGAAATGAGCCATAATCTGGAGTGATAGAAGATTACATATACCTATTCAGGGCCTGATGCTTTTCTAAGCATGATATAGGTAATACAGTCGAGTTAATACTCAGTTAGATTAGTGCTCAGCTGCTTTGATGTCCTTACAGTAAGATTTTCTTTGAATATACCCTTTATATAAATCAAAGTGAGGGGAGATGGTGTTATTTGGTTTAAGCCTTTTATTTGACTTATGGCTTCATTATCCAAGGAACTAGGCAGTAGCCAAGAAGATCTTTAAAAGCATTGAGCAAGGATGGGGTAACTACGACTCTGACCCATACAGGAAATTGGATGCATTAATAAGTGGTTGTTTGCTAGGGACAGACTGAATGAATTTAAGGCGATAACCTTTCTAGTGGATTATTCTATAGCATGTATAAGAAGTAGAGAAAGAATAGATATTACTTGATATGGTCACCAAATCCATAGCTTTAACATTAAAGTCACAAAGAAGTAGGGAGTAGAAGAAACAATGGGATAGTAAACTCTTATCTTCGCATAGTGTGTATTTCACGTGTTACCTCAATGGGGCAGTGGCACTACATATATAAGTAGAAAGTGGGAACCTCTTCTTGTGTAACCCTAATAGGCTGACCTATTCATCACTAGTCAGTCCATATAAGGTCTAGCAAGCACAACACCCATTTAGACTTATTAGTACGGCAATCTGGATCACATGTTTGGGCTCAAGACCTCATATTTAACCAATATTAAATCTGAGTTTCATAATATAGCATGATTTATGTTAAGTCCACATTGGAAAATTCAACACAGAAATGAGATGCTTAAGCTTAATCTAGCCTGAAAACACAGACAATGGGGAATGACTAGGCCTTATGATCCTAATATCCAACTTCATGCTATTTGGGTCTATTTTACGCTTGTGCTTTAGGTTTTTTGTTTGATATTTTGGCTAGCCTTATTTGCAAATAAATCTTAGAGCAGTGGCCTTTATATACATTTTCTGGTATTGTGGTTTACTGTACTCTCCTCATGATGTTGTACTATTACTATTTTTCTCCAAGATTAGTTCATCAGATTTATAACACAGTGAATGAAAGGCACTACTGAACAGTGAAGTCCTGATGATTATGATAACATCATAAACTGGAAATGTTCATCCATCAATCTAAACCAGTGGAGAAAGGCATTCCCCCTTCTCAAGCCCTACTGAAAGAATCTTATTATTTGAGAGTACAATAATGCCAAACTTTACCGAAATTGTTACAAAACGACTTTTTGCTATAGAAACTGCATTATGCTTACTAACCAAGCACTGATGAATTGTTGCATAGGACTCAATGCTGTTGAGAGGCCACAATTCAATGTTGATATACTTGATTGATATATTTTAATGTAATTATTGCACAGTATCTTGAAGTGAGGGAGAAGCAGTATGACAACAAGGCCTACCTGGATGTTTTCACTGTGAGTAATATATATGTCCCAATTCTTCTGGGTTCTAGATGATTAACGTATATTATTTTATTCTGCTCTATCAAAGTCGTTTTTTTTTAAGTTAGCATCTGCTGAAATTTATTTCAGGAGCCTACAGCTACAACTCCAGCCATTTCTGGAGTGATGGTGTAAGTGGAAGAGACACTGCAGAACCTTTTCATTGTTTACATGTCTCGTCATCAATAGTTAAAATTATCGGTATTCACATATTACAGATACATAGCATCTCCAGACAGGAACGTTAACAAAAATTACTTGGGCCCTGCATCTGTTGAAGAGATAGCGAGGTTTGCATCTTTGCCCCATGCGTTTTTGGTCCGAAATTTTGGTATAAAGTAAACTCATTTGAGAATGATACACCCTCCGGTCTATTTATAAAGGAAAAAAAACTACTTCATGGATATTAAGAAAAGTAGTTTTAGTTAATTAAAGTTAATTAAGTTATCTCATATTTAAAATTTTTTCCAAAATTACCCCTACTTAATTTAATATTAATTCAAATCACTAATGTATGTAATCTCTCTCTCACATAATTAATGAAGGGTAATTTGGAAAAGAAAGCTTTAATGCACCATTAACTTCTTTTTTTCCCTCATATTTAGGACCACCAAAAGAAAGAAATTTTTCCTTATAAATAAGACTAGGGAGAGTAAATTTGTTGCTTCAGTCTGAATTCTCAAACTTGAGCATTCAAGACCATATCAAATGTAAGTTGTAGGAGACTAACAAATTAGCAAATGACTTGTGATTTTCTAGCTGGATGGTTATTGGAAATCTACAAGGTGATGATTAGTTTGTAGTGGACTATCAAGTCTAGGAATCAGATTGCTTAGGCTGAGGGAGGATATAGAGGCATCTACACCAACCTGAGTTTGAGACAGAATATTAGAGACAGTTTAGTTCATGTGGTAGTTTGAGTTTTCTGTTATTCTGTTAGTCCTTGTAATTAGCTTCAGTTCAACACTCAGTGCTATGTATATGATGCATCTGGATCCGTATTTAATGAATGAGAGAGAGATTCAGCTCAGCTCAAACCTTTGGTCTATCTCTCCCTCTTTCTTTCTTTCTTTCTTTCTTTCTTCTGTTATCATGCATGATCTTCAGCAAGCTAAATATAGGATCATGTTGAATTTTTTATTTATTTACTGTTCTATTATGTAATTCTCGCTACAGTACCACATGTACTGTGGAATCTTGGGACTTAAGTTGCTAGTCGTTATGTTTCAAATTTTTCTTTTTTCATTGTATAGACAAATAATTTGGGCCGAAGGTCCCTCAGGACCCAACAGAGATTATCTTTTCCAGCTAGAAAAGGCTCTTCTTCAAATAGGTAAGGTCTTTTTATAAGAGTATACTTGTCATTCTGATAAATTTGTATCTTATTTCTCTTTTCTTTTTCTCCTAATTAATTGTTCTTTTAGGATGCGAAGACAAACACATTATGGATTTAGCGAATGAAGTTAGGCGCATTCTTTCAGAACTGAACTGAATTTTGCAGGGTGCATTTGGCACTCAATGTGTGGGCTCTGATCCTCAAAATAGAGCAATCTGTGTTGAACTACATTGTAAACTTGTATTGGTTCTAGACAATAGAAGAAGATTTATCTCCATGTCCACCCATGCCTATAATCTTCCAGAGTAACATTTTGACCATCTCAATGCATACGCCGCTGACTGATATACTACATTACAATGTTTGTCTAACACAATTTTGTATCTTTGCTGCATGTTGTGAAGGCTTGATTGATCATCTATGTGCAGCAATTTTAGGGCGTGTTTGATTCATGTTTTTGGAATAGTTCTTTTGTTTTTTAAAGCAGAAAAATAAAAAAATGTTTGATAAATCTATTTTTTATAAAATATTCTGAAAACAGAAAAATAAAAGAACAAAAAATTTAAAATATTTTTAAAGTATTTTACATTTTTTATTATGAAAAATATAGGAAAAGGTGAAAAATACTAACTTTATTAATGCCAAAGTTATAAATTTTAAATAGCTCATTTAACATGTTTTAGTTATGATTTTGATAATAATTATTTAAATAAATTTTATTATTTTCTAGTTCTCAAAACTTATTCTAGAAAATAATTCTATAAAACTGTTTTGAAAATATTGAAATAGAGAACAGTCAAAAATAAGTTCTTATTTTCCCCCGTTTTCAATTCTTAGTTTTCTATGGGACTGACAATTTGTTTTGGTCAAATTGATAAGAATGTTCTTATATCAGATGCGCTGAAGATTAAAAGCAAAGTTGTATTTGGAAAATCCTCTAGGTCGATCTTACTCATTCTATGTTTTTAACGAAAGCGATGCCAAAAAAAAAATGCAGGAGCTAATTAGCATTTACTGGATGAACTTTTTGAAACAAATTGAGTACTTTTGAATTATAAATGTGTCTATTCTAGAAATACTTTTTATGTAACCACTTGATTTATTATCATTACTAGTATTCTTAAAACTCGAAGTGAACATAAATGTCGATGCCGGTATCATCCATGAAACCAACATCGCTCGGTCTTTTCAAATTACGGGATTTTATGCCCCCATCATGTATTGGGACAGCAAGTTCCGGTCCAATTACCTCTTGATCCAAGGGAATGAAGACACTCATTGACTTGAGTGAAATAAAATCGTACGTCTTTTCTGTCTTTTTTTTTTGGCTTGAACATAAAATACTTGTCTGATAAAAAAATCTAAGACAATTTTTCACTTCGCTGCCATCTGCTCCCAGATTCTAAGGCCCATTTTGTGCAGATGTGTAATACCACTGACACAAATGTAGTCGCAAACCCTACCACATTTTCTTTGTATCTCCTAAAAATCCGAAAGTCCGATGATGGCACCATGTGATCAAAGCAAAGCAATCTGTTTTATCAATTGCACAGCACCCCTATGTATTAGATGAAATCCGAGAAAGTAAACTGTATTATTCACATATTGTCAACAGTACAACTGCTGTAAAATTATATGTATGTATGTATGTATGTATGTATGTATGTATGCATCTGTGTATATATATGTATGTATGTATATTTCAATCAAGTTGGATTACAATGGTTGGTCTTTTGCATATGAAATAAAAATAATAGATCTTCATAAAAACTTACCGTTACTTCCATTAGCCAAGCTGACATCTGACTTATATTTAAGATGTGGCAGTAATTTAATTACCTACGAAAATAGGAAAACTGAACCTCACTGTCAATGAGTAGTTCCTACAAACGGACCACCAGAGAAACAGAAGTGTGCCTCTCCGGGCCACTTGCACATCTTAAATCAATTGTTTGCAACACCAAACAACTATTTGTCCATTTCCACAGGCGGCAAAGGGGCATTAAATTACATGATACACTATCACCTCTAATTTGCAGGAAAAAAAATCGCCTTTTCATTGTCCAGCAACCGACCTTTCACATGTCAGCAATTGCATGATTTAATCACTGTCCTCTTCATCTGCACAACGGAGAACAATGTAAGGACACAATGGACTCTCCTAAAAAGGCTGAAACCATTTTCCAACTCCAACTCAGGGACAATTGCAGTACATGCATATGGCATTACCCAGAATGCACCTTAAATCTCTCTGCTCACCCTTTTTTTCCAAAAATAAAGAATTTCCACACGTCCCCAGTTCAAAAATGACCCTCACCCTCAACCCTTCAATTCAACACAAATAATAAAGCACACGGCAAGGCTTTATGTATATTAACTATTAAGAGCCTGAATTCAGACCAGGTTCCTAGAGAATGAAGGTTTTGCGCACCCAGGTAACTTTCAAAATTCAATATTAGTCCCACTCTGTAAGCTCTGAATATTATTAATGACAGCATCTAGATACCAAAACAATACTTGTAATACAGGATATGTCACATGGACATGTCCTAAAGAAGTAAGATATTGAAATTGAAATTATCAATATATATATATATATTAAAATATCTAAAAAATCATACTATCCACAAGTCATGAACAATACGACTTTTCTCACAAACACTGTTTGGGACTCTGTGAACATCTAGTTTAGTCAAATAGCTCCTACTATCCATGATTCCATGGTGCTTAAGCCCTACTAAAGAATTTAGTTATTATTTTGGAAGCAATTTAACGGCACAGCAGAAAGCACAATGGGTCACATGACGCTAGAATCTAAGGTAATTTCTGTAATAACCAACAAACAAGAATAAAAAATAACCTTATTGCATGTTAGATAGACATACCCTCATTAAGTTCGTCACTTTGACTTCCATCATCATCATCACCATCACCGTCATCACTGTTATCTTCTTCCTCATCTTCTTCGTCCTCTTCATCATCATTACCTTCATCATCATTGTCATCATCATTTTTCTCAACATCATCGCCATTAGTTTTAGTTTCAACTGGTTCTTTGGCCTTTGGAGGAACAGCAAAACTGGTTGTTGACCTTCGACGTGAACTTGACACAATGTTGCTCACATCAATACCCTCAAGTTCCTTTGCTCTTTCCTTCTTCCTTTTTACTTCCTTAATTTCTGTGTGAATAAAAAAAAGGAATGGGACATTAATACCAAATTCAAAATAACAAATTCCTACACCAAATTATAGGTTGTCATGTCTCACCCTCAATGCAGAATTGTGATTTCCAAAACTCTGACACCATAAGAAAATTCATAAACAGAGATAAATATCATTCTAATGGTATTTACAAGAAACATTTTGCCCATTTTAGTAGTTTGAAAAGATTATAAACTAATATGAACAAAAATGTTTTATTTCTCAACAATATTTGACATGTTTAACAGGTAAAAAAGTATACAAATTAAATTCATTTATTTTAATGCCATGCAATAAAAATTATAAATGGAATTAAGGTCCTAAAGATGTCATACAAATTTAGGAATGAGGATTATGGGTATTTCAAGGAGCCAGGTTTCAGCAGTATGAAACCCACCTACCTCAGACTGTAGTGAATATATAATTACTTATTTATATTTATAAATATATTCACATATATGAATCAACACAAAATATTATTAAAAAAAAAAGTGAAAGAAAGATGACATACAAATAGCAGTATATGAGTTTTGAACTATATTAATAATTGTTTAAGACATTACACTCTGATTTTATGTGAACAAATTTTATGTAAATGAGTTTCAACTTCTTCTTTGGGCCTGAGAATGAGTCCCAACCTTAGAAAACTTCATTGTGAAATTTTTCACGTAAATGGAGGCAGGGATCCAAAGGTTCATTACTCCTCAGTTTCGTTCGAGGGATTTTGGAAGAGAGGGAAGGCCGGAAGGGGAGGAAAAATTTTTTATCTTATTTTTTATTTAAACTAAACAAGGGAAAATGAGTATTTTCATTCCCATCCCTTCCTTTCCTTCCTGTCTAAAGATGGGAAAAAAAGTGATCCCTTCCCTTATTTGGTTTGAAAAAAAAATAAGATAAACAATTTTCCTTTCCTTCCAAAATCACTCGAACCAAACAAAATACACATGATCAACCCCACGCAAGTTATGAGATAAATTAACTTGGAAAGTCTAATAAATTTTGGACAACATAATTTACAAGATGTACAAATTACAGCCTTAAAGTCAATTATACTATTAAATACTCCCTCCAGTTCAAAATATAAAGTGTCTTCTAAAATATTTCTTTAGTTCACAATATAAGGTATTATGTAATTTTTTTACCCCTATTCATTTATGATTGGTCTCTCGTAACTTGTAATGAAATGAAGTGTAAATAATTTTAATTATTGGTAATTAATAAGAGTAAAAATGGGATGTTAGGTTTATTTTTTTAAGAAGTTTAAGAATATAACCAACTTTCCTTAAGATATGTGAGATAGTTAGAAACACCTTATATCTTGGACCAGAGGGAGTACTGCAATTAAGTTTCTCAAAAAAAATTAAAGACTGATTCAGAACAAACAAAACAAGGACCAGGCAAGACTAGCAATTGTTTCAATTGTTTAAAATCTACAAAATATGATAGCACAGAGAGGATAACTACAGCTCCAACTCCAAGAGCCCTGTTTTAAAGAATATTCATCTCATTATACAGCATAAATATTGCAGCTAACATCCAGGGACATAAACAAACATAAAGCTCAACAAGCAAAGCGAACCTTTTTCAGATGGATTTGAAGACAATCCTTCTCTAGACAGTATTTCTTCTAACTCCTTAATTAACTGGGCTTCCCGCTCATTTTCAGGCACCTGCTTGACTCTTCTGTAGATAACAGGTGGAACACTGCAACAAAAGTATATAATGTCAAGTTATCATCCTCAACAAGGACCTGGAATCATAAAAAGGAAAGCAAAAAAAAAGAAAAGAAAAAGGCAAATGACCTCATTCCACAGGATTTAATAACAGATTTTAGGTGCTCCACTCGTTTACCATATGCAGGAGTTGAAACTTCTTTCTTCTGCATTTGAGGCAAAAAATAAAGAAGATATAAACACAATACTCACGAACACACAACATATGTGCACATATAAAATATGAGTTGTGTGTATGTGTTATTCAGTCAACTAGTTGGCAGATAAGTAACAAAGAAAGTTGATGCTTGCTTCATGCAAACCAAAACAGCACGACTATCATGTGTATTTTATTATAAAAAAGCAGTTATTTAGCTTCAATGATCATGGTATTCCATTAAAAGGGGTTATTCTCTAAACAACCATCATATGATAATCAGTGTCACCTTTGTAGGTTTCTCGGCTGATGATTGGGACTGATCATCTTCAGAGTTTTTTCCAGGATCTTCTGCATCATTACTGTCTTCTGAGACTTTTTTAGCTGTCTTGATCCTTTTCTTAGCAGATAATTCAGACTCCTCTGGGGCTCCTTTCCGCTTTTTAGGTTCAACAGAGTTCTGCAACTTCCCTTTTGGAATACTTCTTTTTCTAGGTTTAATTTCATCTTCCTCTTCCTCATCCTCTTTGACGTGCTGATCTGAGGCATCAGAGCACTCTTCACTACTGACCTTTTTAGTTGCTTTAGTATTAGGTTTTTTCTTAACAATTTTCTTGGCAATATTTCCAGGTTCTGAAACCTCAGAAGATTTTAACGCCTTCACAATAACAAAGAATATTAAACATCTGATAGAGTCCACTTTATTAACCTCAATCACACTTTCTGGACTTAAATCGCTCACCTCCTCTAGCTGCTGAGTTATAAGCTTCTTACAGGGATCAAGAGAAAATTTCTCAAGTTTAAGATCTTCCTCCAATAGCCGACGAAGACCAGCCATTGTCACTTTCCTGAATTTAGAAAGCCAGAAGTGACCATTTCCAAACTCAAGAATTAAAAATTCATAAAATCATAGGTAGAGCAATGGGAACTGTACAAAAGATGTTAACAAAGATCTATAATCTTGTCGAGTGAAAACAGAATGACAATTAATTGAAAGAATAAGTTGAAAACAGAATGACAATTAATTGAAAGAATAAGTTACGTACTCTGAATTGGCTTTGACGTAAGAAGATCTTTTCCTAATGGCTTTCTTAATCGTGGTCTCACTTGGAATTGCATTTTTTCCATTGCCTTCAGCTTCCTCAGTTTCAAGTTTAACTGATTTTTCTTCATTTAGTAGACCAAATACTGGAGAATCTTCCATTTTATCTTCATCGTCAGGACAATGATTCTTTACATCCTTTTTCAATTGGAATTCTTCAGTTGATCCTTCTGTCTCTTGTGTACTTGCACCTTTTTCCTCTGCATCCCCAGATATCTTTGAGGCCTTATCATCTCCAACCCCTTCTAAGCTCTACAAGTAAGAAGGAGAGATTAAAAAGGGGGAAAAAAACATATACACATATTGATATATGGTCAGTAAGAGAAAAAAAAATAAGCATGCTTCATTACAACCAGAGTTTCAAAATTGAATCAGATAAAATACGTTATAAGGCATAATATTATTATTAACAACAATTAGCAGTAAACAATACATCCAGCATGACAGTCCTCTACAATAATTGATTACATTCATCAAAGTCTTGTTAACACATTGAACTCCCAGTTAAACAAAGAGTAAAATAGTATCCATAAAAAAGTAGAGTTGTGCTTCATTTACTGATTAACTATTAATTTTTACAGCCACAACCAACCATGTTTGAGAGTTAACATTGACAATGCACATGTTCTTTGTCAAGATCATCACATACACTGGTAGACAATCAAATATGTGAGAAGCACAGCATGACCCTAAGTTAATGAAATAATCAAGCACCAAAACACCAACATGCAGTACAAATGCCCTTGACCTTTAAGATTTCAAGGAGGAACCTCTCAAATGCTATTCTACTTTTTATGGGCCAGATCCTCCAAACAAATGAAGTAACTAATGGTAAATAGGTTATTGCTTCCAGAATCAGGGGACTACATGTTGCATCCATTAAACATTAAACAAAGGAGACCATCACAACACAAAGCACCATAGCTTATTTTGGTCTCATAAAATAGCATTGATTAAATATTGCCCCTCATTTTACAAAAAACTTAAAACAGAATTTCAGCCAATACAACTGAATAGCAGCAGGGTCTCTTTTGACTAGTGGAGTTTTCATTTTCTTAAATTTTTGGATATTAATTAATTTCCTTGCTGCCCTCCCTACTTCATAGCTCAATGGACAGCCTTACCAGAGCTGTAGACATTTCAAAATATGATTTCCTTTTTCTTTCCTAAAAGAAATTTAGCAAGTAACTATTGATAAGAACAATTATCATAGAGGCCAATGCCAAACCCCATAGCATTGAGATGGAAAGGGCCCATATGATACTGGAAGATTGACATGATAAAGAGTAAATACCACGGTCTACCTATTCCCAAAAGTTTGCATTTTTTGAACAGCGTACCACAACAGTGCTCACCAATGAACTGGAACTATTAGTATATTACAGTACCCATCATAGAATGACCTTGGCCCACAAATCCCACTGAAGAATAAACGCAGCAAGAGGTTCCATAAATAAAGACTCTATTTTGATCATATTTAATTAAACAATGTATTGGCAAGTTACTCAACAGTCAGTATAAAACATCACTTCTCTTTCACTTATCACACAGAAAGTGACAAAAAAAAATGCAGTGATGTGAATTTAAAGAGGGAAGAGGGAGGGGAGGTGGCAGATTTCCAGCAAATTCTCAAGCAAGTTTAATGTCTTTCCATATCCATCCTTTGTAGCAATACTTGGAATTTCTAGATTAAAGTCCAAGGTTACCAATGCACAGCCCTATGGCTAAGCAAATAAAATATAGGTTTGTCATCTGCTACTGTGTAGCCGAAAGTGGACAGTACCAAGATAAGTAATCAGGATTTCTTCTAAGTGTGAGGCTAGCTTCAAGTTTAACCACAGTATATCCTTAGCATCTTCCCTATGGTGTATATTCTCTGTACAGAGAATAGCAGCAGCACCTAATATAATTAAAATTTGCAAAAATGCATAGCACCCCTTTGGACAGACTTTCTTAAAAACTAAAAGATAAAATGTTTGGTGCATAGGCATTTAAAATCACTTGTTCATTTGTTATGCATGCCCATGAACAAAAAATTATGTTATACATCTTATTTCAATTTGCACACAATAAAAGATAATGAGCAGCCGTTGTTACTAACAATCATATTGTTAGTGGATGAAAAGAATACAACGTATCCATAGTTTCATACTAGGTAATACAAAATAAAGTACCTTCAGCAAGCATTGCTTGACAAATCTCTTATGCACATCTAATGCATATGCCTCCAACCCCAACTCTTTCTCAAGCAATCTACGAACCCCCTCAAACGTCAAAGAACTGCATTAAAGACACAATTGCATATACTTATAATTTTAGATATCTCGATACATGGTCCAAACCGGAATTCATCAGTAGTCACGTAGGCAAAGAAATTATGGTTATTGCAACAAATCGCTATAATACTATAGGTATACACATATCAATGGATTTTGACAGTATTCAGTGTTTGCTTGGGTTCGCTATGTTGCATGGAGGAAACATTCATGTCAACACAGAAACTCTAGCTAGAGATTGCAGAGCAACATTATACTTTTCTGCTAATGGAAACTGCATGAGGTGTTTCATGATAGCTGCACACGTATATGCGGGAACTAAAACACACGTTTTGTCGAAGGTGAAAAATGAACATTCATTTAAAAGTTGGGAAAATGCTGACGATAAGATGATTATAAAGTATAGAGAATTTTCAAAGTAAAGAAAAAACATATGGCTCGAGGAATAATTGATTCAAATTTGAAACCAATTAAGCAGCGAAGCAGAGAGAAAGGAATTAGGTACTCGGCTTGTTCCTTGAAGTGAGCAACGCGAGAGCGCATAGCAGTCTGAATCTGCGACTCAATATCGCGAGTATCTGCCTTCACATCCTTCTTAGGAGTGTCGGATTCCGGTGCCTCCTCTGCCATTTTCTGCTGTCTCCAGTGCGCAAAAGAAGCTATGGGAGTGTTATCGCAGTGTATCTAAAACGCCGTTCTGCTTCGAAGCGGAAACCTCGGAGGAAGGGCAGAGAGCGGGACTTCTGTGTGCGGGTGTGGGAATAGGAGATGAAGAATGGAGATAGTTCGATTGCTACCGTGTAAGCCTTACGGCAATTTAGGTTACCTTTGAGCCTTCCTACTCACTAAACACTGTAGTGCTTAACGACTAACGATGTCAAAATCACGACCCATCCCAATGCTTCGGATTTTTTCCCCCTTTCTTCCCCTCGGAGAATTACATTTTATAAAAATTCTTAAAAATCATATATAATGTAATTTCAACTAATATTTTTATTTCATTCGTCCCAAATTGTGGCTCATTTGATTTTATTATATAGGAAGAATTTTAGTTTTTACATAAAGTAAAGTATGTAATATTCATTATGTTAATATTATTTATATATTATTTTTATTCAAAAATTTCATTATCACTTTTATGTTTAAAATTATTTTTACAAGACTGATTATTAATTTTATTTTATTTTTATATCATCTTTTTTATTGAAAAAATGGTAATTTTGCTTCAAAATTCTTTACACATAATGAGTCTCAAATTGTAATATGAATAAAATGTATTGCTATATAATAAAGTATCCATAAATCAATATAAAATGTAAAATTTATAATATATCCTATTATTTATTATATAAATTATGAATAGTATAATATAATTTATTATTCAAATTCCTTGTATTTTACTAATAATCTAACATATACAAATACAACTTGTTATATAATGAAGACCCTCATTCTACAAGGGTTTTAAATTGTCATCTGCTTTAAATAGTTTTGTCCAACTTCATAAGTATTCTCTTGTATGATAAAAAAGGTCTCTCATGTGATTAAAAGTCCAACCTCTTTTCTTTAAATTCTAATAATTTATTAATATTTAATAACTTGTATACATAATAATAATAATAATAATAATAATAATAATAATAATAATAATGTATTGAAACAGTTCCACTAATAACACAAATTATTTTTCTTTTGGCCAACAAATACCACAAATTATTTCGAAACAAACGACTTTTGAGTTCTGTGATCAACATCATTGGCAGAAGGCCCAGATAATTGACGGAGCTTCATATCAAAGGGCTCCATCTGAGGAGGGCATTAGCTCATACTCCTTCGATTTCATTTATAAGGTGTTATTTTAAAAATTTGTTTAGTCCTATTTATAAAATGTTATCTTTTTTTTTATTTAATTTTTTTTATCCTTTCTTTAATGACTTTTTTTGTTTTGTAAATTATTCCAGTTTTTAAAAAATATGGATAAAATTGAAAGTTTGTATTAATTTTTTATAAATTTAAAAATATAATTAAATCTTCTTAATACCGTGTAATGAATAAAAATACCTTATACATAGAATTGGAGGGAGTAGTATTTTAGGTCATTTGGATTATTTTATGTTCTTTTTTTTTTGTTCTATCTGTTATTTTTCCTTTTTAAAGTTAGAAGTCTTCCTCTTCTGTTACTATTTTTCGGCTGTGTTACTCTTTTGTGGCTTCTTTTAATATGTGTTTATCATGTGAAATGAAAATTTTATTTGGTTGACCCAAAAAAAAAAAAGCAATAATTGATGTCAGCATATAAAAACTGGAAAAACTAACGTTATGCGTCCAGAGACGTTTCTCTCAAATATTTTACGCAAGCGCAATTGAGGCCGGGCAGAGAACCCAGTTAGGGATTCCAATTTCCAATCGAACGATTCTCCCAAATCAGGTTCCAGATTCATAGTCCCTGCAATTATGGGGAGCCGTGGCGCCATAGAGGTGGCCAAGACCGTGCTGGAGGTCGCCGATGTGGCTTGGACAGCCGTGGAATGCAGTCACCATCTCCGCCACCACGGCAAGTCTCAAAGCTCATCCGATGAAAACGATGAAAATTTGGAGTCACTTCAATCCGAAAATCTCCGCCTTAGGAGTTTGCTAGAGAAGAATTTGGTTCTACTTCATAAGCTTTCTCAATCTCCTTCATTCTTGAACGATTGCCCTCCAGATGTATGCCCTATCATGTTACGTCGGTTCTTAAGAATAGTTTAATTTTATTTTATCAAAGATGCCAGTTTTCAAACTAATTGTATTAGTTTAAGCTAATTGAAAAAGAGAACAAAATGAGCTCTCTTTTATTTATTTTTTAATAAGAATTTGGGGATGATCTCTCGCCCCCTATTCGTCTCTTGCATTTTGTTGATGTGTTTTTATTGTTAATATAGTTGCACGCTCGATTAGTGGATATTGTGAGGTCTGATGAGTACCTGACACAGCTCAAATGCCTACAACAGGATTGTATTGATGGAGGCAATCAATTTCCTTTTAAGGAGGCCACAGGTATTGACCATTTTTTTGTTGGGGGTGCGGGTGAGGAGGAGTTAAATGAATGGCTTATATCTTGTGTATTCAATTACTTGGAATTGTGAGGCCAAAAAAATACTTGGAATTGACAACTTTATTCTGCTGGTGGTTCATCGGCAGAGCTTGATTATCAATCTGCAGATATTCTGATCAATGTTGATTCTGAAGAACCCAGCTGGTGGGTGTGGATCACAGATGAGATGGATCCAACCAACGTTGAGGAATGGAGTGGAATTGATGATGAAAGTTACATAGTCATTGGCGAGGAACATGTGGTAGATGGAGTTGCGAACTTTATGGCTAAGTGCATTCTGTCAAACCCAAAAGCTCGAGTATGTCCTCACTTATACTGTTATACACATGTTTATTTTTATTTTCTGTATCTAACGTTATTTATTTTGTTGTGATCACAGAATTTGTCACCAGAGGAACTTCGGAAAAGTAAGTCTATGGTCAGGCCGTTGTTATATCTTGTATGGGTTGTCCATTACATTCCCTTAATCCAAATTGTAAGAACGAAACTTGCATCTTAATTTATAATATGTTCTTGCATGAATGGGTTAGTTGAAGGCTCTCCCGTCTGGCCCATTTAATTTTATACTGTACAGGGAAACTATTTAATTATTTATAGAATCCTTGATCTTGTGCCATCATCTTATCCTCCTAGTTAAGTGGTAACTGTTGTTCAAAATGGTGTAAGTATTTCTTTCTCCAATAATCATTCATTGTAATGATTTCTACCTTTTGTTTGTTGAGGTTTAGCGTCTCTAATTCTAATAGCTAAATATTATTTAATTTTCTTTGAACACTCTACATCTTTTGTTCTGATACGATCTTGAAATAAGTACAGAATTGTGTCTTGCTGCTGTTATGATTAAGTGGCAAAATGTTGGCATCTTTTATATTTTAAATCATTTGATGCACAGCTCTATCAAAAGCATTGGGTGGCGTAAGCAAACTGGACAGGGTAATAGATATTTGGCATGCGGGGAAGATATTTTATTTACTGTCTACCTGGGGACTTGCTTTGGCTGGGTATGACTCTCTCTCTCTCTCTCTATGTCTGCAACTAGTAGCTTGCTTAGACAATGTACTAAAATCAGCTGATTGATAACTGATTTACCTTCATATATCATCTAATAACCTACACGACAGACATGTAGTATTTATGCAGGGACCTCCTCATACATTTTGCATGTGGTTGTGTGTATTTATGTATATACACCTGCATACAAACATATATATATATATATGTTAATTTTATTTTTTTTGGTGTAAGGTGGGGGAGGGATTTTCAGAACTCAAACTCTTGAATAATGAACCTTAAAGTGATAGAGCGTCCCTGGGAACTTGTTGGAGTAGGGAAACCCGGGCTTTGGAAGCCAAAGCTAAACTCCATTCTTATTTTTGGTCCTTTATTCCTTCATAATCATTACTATGATGAAATTGCCAAGAAAGCATGTTGGCGTTGACAATTTTTTATTCCTCAATTTATTTATTTTATTTTTTATTTGATAACAGACTGTACAAAAGCCGTGCTGTTCTGAAAGTTGCTGCTAAGGGTATTCACACCGGCAGTAAACTAGCTCTCAAAGCTCTTTGAAGATGGAGGTTCCATGGCCATGGCAAATGTAAAAACGACAAGAACTCATTGTGTCTTGCCAGACTGGCATATGAACTTGATAATTCTTCCTATGAGCTCTAGTTAATGTAAATAATTAAATTGTAAATAACATTGATATTGTCCATTGGCTTCTGAAACTAATTGGTTGATTGTATTGAACGTCTGGTTTCTGCATGATAATGCTGAGTCTGGATTTGTGGACGTAAAAATGTTGCTTCGGGGCTTGTTAGGTGAGATGTATTAGACGTATTTAATGACTGATCATGACGGTCTTAGTTCCCCCAAAAAAGACTAGGATATTCGTAAGGTGAATCAGAGATATTTAATACGAATGAAAATTATGACTTCTCTAATTCATCAAGCATCAGGGATTATGAGTAGAAAACGTGATGGAGAGTCCTGTTTTGGATATTAATGAATTATTAAATCAACGAATATTTTGGCTAATTAAATATCAAAATCTAATGGCTTCTTCTTCTGAATGACGTACAATGATCACTAGTGTTTGGTTATGACATTATCTCAAGCCAACCACATTCCAAAGAACAAAAATTGGGTCAGAAACAGGGCCGAGGTTCATCCTCATTCAAAAAATTTTCCTACTGATGGATTCCAGAACAATACAAAACGATTTTTTATTAACCATACAAAACAAATTTTACCAGTGTTTTGGTGCACTGCTGTTGCAAGGAGACCACTGGGAATTAAACGACATGGCAATGGCTAGGGGAGGTAATTAGTGCGAACAGAAACATTTCACTAGCTCTTTACTTGTTCTCGTCTTTCATCATGACAAGAAATTGCCAAATATTGAAAAAAGGTTGTTAAATAATAAGTTACCAACCGCATTTTCTGGAGAACAAGCAGTTCCGCAAATGGAAAAGGTCCAGATAAATGTTAATAGGCTCCGTGGAAGTAGATCAGAAAAACTAATGAAAGTGTATTTTTCACAAATGAAATATGCAGCAAGTTCAGCATAACATTAAGCAAATATCTATGAAGTTACACCTCAGAACATGACCGCGCTACCGAAACCAACTTCCAGTTAGCATCGAACAGAGCATTAACGCAGAGCTTCATAAGGAAATGTAATAGAAAAGTTTAATTAACATGTTTGGTACACAACTAATTTTCTTCAGAAAGGTACTTTCCTCCGACGTGATGAAATTTTGACATCCGTTTCAGGATGGAGAAAAGAAATGTATGGCTTAGAATAAGATAAAGATTTGACTAAAATACTGAGACATCTGGTGATTGAAAAAAAAGTTTCATGAAACCTGAAAGCCGATGGTTTTCCAGATTCGTGAATCCATTCAAGAGTACAAATGAATAACTAGAGATAGAAAATGGAAACTGACTGACAAAGGAAACCCATCATCTTGGGACAAAACTAAGGAGATTACAAATTACAATGCCAAAGAGATCATCAACTTGACCAGCAAAAACACAAGCGCAGATGTCAAAGCGGGCAATGGCTTCACTAAGGAGCAAGCAGCAGAAGCACCAGAAGTAAGCCCACTGATAGGGCCATTTGCTGGTTGGAACCCCGGAAATGACCCTGTCACTGGCACCACAGATGATGTGGGTGATAAGGGACCGACTCCATCTGACAGAGGTGATGGGGCCGGTGCAAACACTGGAGCTCTAGCAACAGATGTAGGCGGTGCTATAAGTGGAGGAAATTGCTGCGGCCCTTCATCATCATTTAAACATAGCAGGCACGTCAAAAAATTATGAGTAACACATTAGATCAGCAAATGAAGCAGAAATATTATGTCCTTACACCTTTTTCTTTTTCTATTTTCGGAAGAGGAGGGGAGAAGAGCGAGAACATATTCGGAATTAATCCTATGACATTCATCCAAATGTCTATCCACCCAAATAGGTGAGCTAAGCCTAGGTTGCTATGCTTACTTTCATCACTTTAATCTGCATTATAATGCAAATGCCACAAACATCCAAAACTCTGTTGACTGAGTCGCCCAAAAATGAAAGAGGACAAAACTCTTGTACACTTTGGTGGACTACAACGATTAGAGTGAATATGCATTCAGAATCTGTGTGTGTGTAAAAACAGAAACTTGTGACTACTCTTACCTGGACATCGAGGTTGAAGAGATGAAGACAACCTGCAGGGTGAGATAGAAAGATTGAATAAGCTTACAATTCAAAGACAAGTCCAGCAAACGGGATCATATTGCAAATCTAACGGAAAAAAGCAGGCAGGCACCGGATAAACATACGCTGCCAATATGGTGCCATTAACAAAACCATCATAACTACAAGAAATAACATTGCAGCCACCACTACTCTGTTGCGCTGTAACATTCCCGAGCATGAGATTGCTTCTTTTACATTGCATGCTGGAACAAGAAACAGCCAGGGAAGCAGGCATACAGTATAAACTGCAGAATGCAAAGGTTAGCAGTCCATGAGAGAGAATCCAGATTTATAATAATAAACAAAAAGAAGAAAGAAGAAAGAATGGAAGCCAACAGAGAAACAAAAGCTGCAGAGTACTTTAAATTTCGTGGCCCGCAGCTACATAGCACACAGTGACCCGCTGTAATGGCGTAGCTTCCATTAGGGACAAGCAAGCCATGATCAGAGGCAAATTTTGGGAAATTTGATGCGCAAGCTGTAGCATGAGAAACGGAATTAGAGACTGAACAGTACAACGATGACTTGTAGTTTGGACACAAAAGATTGAAGCAAAGTTAGCATTACAAATACTGTTTCCCAATTGGAAAGCAATTTGATAGCATTACAGTGAACCTCTTACAAGTTGTATAAAGAATAGCAGCAATTTAAAAGCATAACAAATCAACTGATAAGAGCCTAAACAGGAAAACTCTCGAAGTGCACACAGAATTATCATGAGTTTAAACAGAAGAAAGGAGGTACTTAAAGGGAAAAAAGATAAACTCTTCGAGCAGAAATAGAACCAGAAATTACCCGGTATTGGTATAGCGAGAATATCACCATCGGTGATAGCTGAACTTCCCAGGGCATTGACGTTCATCAAATCAGTAAGAGTAGTGAAATACCTCGCAGCAATCGCGGCCAAAGTATCAATTGGCTGGACCACATACGACAAGTAGATTGCAGGCAAAGAGTTATCGGTACCATTGAAGCAAGTGCAAGGGAGCGGCACCACAAGGTTCTGACCCGCATCCAGTACCGAAGGGTCACTTATCGAATTGGCCTCCCTAAGCTGGTCAGCAGACACCAGACCCCCATATGTGGAATCCGCAATCAACGAAAGAGTATCAGAGGGCCGAGTTTTGTAATGGGTCGACACCGATTTGCGAATTCCATCAACACACGAACAAGTAATAGGGATTTTGAGGAAGAGCCGGGAGGGAAGAATGTGATGCTCCACGTCGGGATAAGAAATGTCAATGGCATTGGCAGTAAGAAGAGCGATTGGGTCGATTTGAAAGAGGGAAGCCACCTCAGAGACCTTCAGGTCAGTGTAGAGAGTGTATCCGAGCAGAGCGTTGCAGGAGTCAGAGTTGGAGCAAGGCTCGATTGTGGATTTGCAGCTCACATGAGCGACATTGATCAAAACCTGCAAAAGTAACAAGAGGAGAATGCTTTGCAAGGTGGACTTTTGATTTGACATTGTGGAGACGTCTTTTTTCTAGCTGCACTCCTTCAGAGAAAGCGAAACTAAGTGAAGATGTTATCAATAGTACTAAACACCCTCAAGACCCGAAAATGAGTGTCTCTTCTGCAGAGGGTTTGTCTCTGAAGTTGACAGAGAAGGCTGAACGAAGCTCCTACTCACGCAGAGGAAACGTTTTGGCTTTCAAGCCGGAGAAACTAGTGGGTTTAGAAGGATTGACCAAAAAAATGGAACGTGATGTGTTACCGAAGAATATTTCCAGAAAGAAGATGAAAGATTCCAGGGGCAACGCCTGCCAGAGGTAGCAACAGAAGGGTCGAATTTTCCCCCAGCTAAGATGAGGAAATTGGGGGGTTTAGGATTTATTGTTGCGTTTTCTTTTGAGGCCAGGGTAGAAAGTAGAAACTAGAGGGCAGAGGGAATTAGGAGGATGAGTAAAAGTTTGGAGGAGGAAAGGGGCGATGATTGTTGAACAGACTACGGAGAGTTGTATCACTACACAAGTCGGTTGTACTCTCAGTGATGGAGAGTTTCCAACAATGGTATCTCACTGGACTAGTTTGCCCCCGTGTACCTTCAATTTTCATTCTTCAAGTACTAAAATTTTCCCCGAAAATGGCGCCGTATAGACAAATCAGCATTAAATTTAATTAAATATAAATAATTTTTATGGTGTTGTAATAGAAGTAGAAGGACAAAGTAAATTTGCAGATAAATATCAGCAACTCATGCATTTTTTCGTTCATGAATATCATTTGATATATTACATACTCTCCTCGTTTCTCAAGGGTTCAAAGGAGCGGAAGGAAGGGAAAGAATTTTAATGGAGAGAAAGAAAATGGAGAGAAAATAAGGAATTTTAATTTTATCTCGTTTAGAAGAAAAATAAGAAATTTTAGTAAAAGAATTTTAATTTTACCTCATTTGGATTATGAGGGAAAAAGAGGGAAAATAATTATAATTTAACTATTATACCCTTAATTTATTTAAGTTAATATAAGAATAAGACTAACAAGTATATTGTGTGGTCGAGTAATGAAAAAATAAAGGATATTTTAATCATTTTGGACATAATAATATATTTTCTCCCCAAATTGGAAAATATATAAGGGGAGGGGAGGAAAAATTTTAATAACATTTTCCCTCCCCTCCTGATTACCAAACAAGGGAAAATTTTCTCTCCCCTTCCTTTCCCTCGCCCCATTTCCCTCCAACCAAACAAATCATAATATAAGAGACAAGAGACAAAATCACACAGATCAAGGAAAGTAATAAATTTATCAGGAATATAAAATAGTTTTCAAAAATGTCCTCATTTAATATTAATAACTCTTCCATCATACTTCTTCCGGTCCATATTATAAAACATATTGTATAACAAGTTTTTGGTCCAAAATATAGGGTATTAGATATTTTTTTTCCCATTTTACCCATGTTTTTAATGCTCTATCTCTCTTCATTTATAATTCTCTAATAATAATAGAATGAGGTATTTAATAGGGGTAAAATAGGAAATGTGGGTATGTTTTACAATGATTTGAGTTGAAAATGTGATTTTCTTAATATGTGTGTAATTAATACAAAATGCCTTATAATGTGGACCGGAGGGAGTATAATTAATGCAAATAAATTATATTGAAAATATACTATCTTAATTAGGGATATTTTAGAAAAAAGTCATTAAATACACCAGACAAATCTCATGTGTCCCTTATATTTTGAAATACGGAAACCCTCCAATTGTCTCTTATATTAAGAAACGGAGGGAGTATATTATTTATGATTTATAAATGGTATTTTTTTTTGCCACCATGTATAAATGACAAAGTTCAAAAAACCAAATCGAACATTAAACTAGTCAAAATACTTATTTAAAATTTAATAATTTAATTATAAATTAACTAAAATTGAACTGGTGGTAATAAATTTAATAGTTTTTTAATTTTATGTATTATATAAAAAATTAAAAATATTATTAATAAATATATTAAAATCTAAATAAATTAATATTTATCTATAATTATATTTTGAATTTAAAATAGTCAATTAATATTCTATTTCTATATTATTTCTTAAGTAAATTTATTATTATTATTAATTATATATCATAATAATGATTATACAATATTATAATATAGAAAAAAATTATACAAACAATAATACTATTTAGTAATAAAAATAATATTATTTTATCTTAAAATTTTAAAAAAATTATACGGATTCAACTGATTTTGTACATGTTCAATGTCAGTTCATGACCTATTTTCCATAGGTCACCATCTATGATAGATCTGACACCGGTTCCTAATTTAACCAGCCGATCTAATCTGATCTAATTTTTTAAACACATAAATGATATAGTTTATTATAAATTTCATATCAATATTATAGTAAATATAATAACATATATAAAGCTATTTAAAATAAAATTTATAAAAATTTTATTATTCATAGATCTTAAATAATATAATTTTTAAATTATGTACAAGACACATAAAAGACAAAAATATATTATTTTACATTGATAAATTGTGTTAATTATATATTTATGAAATATTCGATATTTGTATTCATATTGATTATTGAATCATTAGGGCAAAAAAATATTGACTGGGGGCGCATGTTATATATTCCTTTTAGTCAAAAAAACAAAAGGCGCATCTGATGAGTTTTGAGGGGACCACCGTAAAAGCGATGGAGGATGTTTAGGTAAATGAGGGAGCTGTTTTTGAAATTTGCGGACAATCACAGGTGGCCCCCACGTGCAGACTGGATGTTGGCTTGCTTTTCTGGGCGTTGGGCAAAGAATTTGCTAGGTGGACCTACTTTCGAGCCCCTGACCGGAATGCCATTCCATTCTACTAATGGGGATGGATTCAAATTTAATTTAAACCATTATATCCCTCCCTACCATTTAAATAAAAAAAAACTTTATAAATATTAAAAAAATTATTTTAATTAGTTAAATTTAATTAAATTATCTTATATTTTAAATTTTTTTAAAAATATTTTTATTTAATTTAATATTAATTTAAATCACTAATATATTTAATCTCTCTTACATAATTAATAAAAAATAATTTTTTAAAAAAAATTAATGTATCATTAACTCTTTTTTTCTTATATTTAGAGTCACTAAAAGAAAAACAATTTTTATTATAAATATGGCCAAAGGAATAATTGTATTGTACATTTGTACTATTATTTTATATATTTAAGACATAAACAAAAATATGTATAGAATCATTTTTATTTATTTTTATATTTTTATGTAGTCTAAATATATATTATATCAAAGTCAATCATTAATATATTATATTGTATATTTAAGATATAAAATAAAAAAAATGTATAGAATCATTTTTTATCTATTTTTATATTTTTATGTAATATAAATATATATTATATCAAACTCAATCATTGACACATCAATATATACATAAAATAAAATTTATAAAAGCTACGTTATTTAAAAATCATGAATATTATGACTTTATATATTTTTATACTGACTTACTTTATATTTTATGCAATTCACTTGCTAAATTATATATATAACTAATATCAATTTTGTGCACTTGCACAATATACATTATTTTAAAAAAATATATACAATTTTTTAAAAAATATATTAGTTATTCAAAATAAAAAATAAATTAGTAATCAAAGTGATTAGCTAATACAACTTACTCTTCTTATCAATATATCAATGTATATAACAAAATTAATACAGAATTATGAAAGTTTGTCATGATAGATAATTAAGTCCCTTAAATATATTTTCTAAAATTGCACCTAGTCATTTCTAGTTTTTATATGATATATTAATGTAAAACTTAATGTTTTTGAAAAAAATAGAAATTAAATTTAAAAATAAGCCAATGAGCTATAAAAGAAATTTGAAATATGTCAAAATCACATAATCTTTAGGGTAAAATTTGTACCTTTTTATTATTATTGCAGGATATCTAGACTATTGAATTAATGGACACACAGGATTTCACTTGATTTTTAAATTTGAATGAATGAATGAGATCTTTTAGTAAAATAGTGACAATAGACAAGTATATCAATAGAAATAACATCAGGAATGCATCTGTTAAAGGAATTTGTGGACTTCTTCTACTATGATGAAGTGGATCTCACTTTCATGCTATGTTTCAGCTTATAAACATAATGGGGAAATGCTGTGGAAGGCATCATATTAAAGATCACATGCACCAGCTGATAATGATTCAAAATATATGAAACATACCACTTTTAAAAAAATAATGATGGTATGTTTTTAAAGATTTATAATGATTTTCATTTGCACTTTGCATTTGGATGTTATTGGATTTAAAAAGAAAGAATTTTAATAAGAAATTGTTTCTTTATATCTGCTCTAGTTCTTAATTTTTGCATGTGAATGGATTTCTTGAGTCTATGAAAGAAATGAATTTAGGCTCACTCAAATAAATTTAATCTGCATGATATCCAATTTATTTACTTTGAACATGAGGTTCAAGTCTACTTGGCCCAATAGTCTTTTACCATATAGCTTATGCCACTTGGCTAAAAATTAAGTGTGACATCTGTTTTTATCAATTTACAAGGCTTATCTCACCCTATGGAGCCTCATTTTTGGTAATTCCAGCTCAGCGGAAGGCCCAAGTGCAACACTCACACTGTTGTGACACAAGCCCAGTGGTTTTACTCTTACAATGCTTCGTTCTTTGCCTATCAATCTTGATCCGGGTGGAGGCTCAAATGGCACTAACTTAAATGGCTACATGAGAGTATCAATGATCAACATGTATCATAATCGGCCGAAAAGACCAAAATAGAGTTGCCGTTTTAGAAGGGTTTTCTAATTTCTTTTTTTTTCTCTCTCTATCTTTTTAGAGTTTCACTTTGAAAACTCCTCTATTGGAATTGATGTAGGTTATGGGGAAACACGGCAGCCCATCTTCATGAACTACCATATGTTATAGATACTATAAGTTTGACCTTTTTATTCCTCACAAAAACTATTTGTTCAGTACAGCAATTCTGAGCCTTTTGTTTTTTCCAGATGTACATGGTGTGTTACTTGTCTGATGTTCCTTCCCCTGTTTTAGATTCTACCACACACTGGATTCACTATAGAGTCACAAAACTTGACTTGCCAGTTTATTTTATTTATCTATAATGTCTAAACATAATCAAACTAATTTAACAGTGCCAATACTAGAGTCTGTAATTTGAGGGATTCAGAAGATCTTCGAGTGTTATGTTGGTTTAGGATGTTGTTCTCTTCAATGTGTCATGAGATTGAGTAGATAATAGTATATGGTTTGAGGAATTTAAGCTAATGGATATTGAAATATGGCTTTAAGAACTATTTTGATCTATATGAAAAAAAAATGATAAATTATCAATTATGTGAAGCAGCAAAGTGAAAAGTTTATTGGTTAAACTTAAGGGGTGCCTTTTCATTGTGGAAGCCAAGATAAGTCGGTTTTATGTTAGATTGCATGAGTGATGTGTATTTTCTGATCTTTTGTCTAGTGTCATGGAGTTAACCTGCACACGGTATATGCTTGGAAATCTCACTGTTGCTTTGACTTAAATTTTTATAATTGATGACCCAATTTTAATGGACCTCATTGATGAAACGAGATCTTAAACACTAAATTACAAAAAAAAACTACCGTACGAGATTCTCATACAGCAGTTTCATTTTCTGGACTGAGGACAAAGTAACTTACATAACAAAAAAAAAAGTTTTTTAACCAGAGAATAAAAAATAATAAAAGAGGATCCGAATCTGAAAGGTACCCACATTAACACTATCCCAGTCGGCAAACAGCTTAGGCCAGTCTTAAACTTTTTATTCTGTGTACATCGATTTACTTATTTTTATTTTGAAATAAGCTTAAAAGAGTTAGTCACAACATATTTTTATTATTTAATCACGTCTTTTTCAAAAGTCTATTTTATATATAAAAATAATAGAAAAAACAGTTATTTTAGAGGTTCATAAGCTCGAATCTAAAAACAGCTTTTTTTCATAGCCCTAATAAATCCAAGACTAACCTATTGATTAGAATAAAATATTCATATATATATATATATATAAATAATTCCCAATATTTAAAATTACGTAAGACTAGCTATAATTGAAATTTAAAATTATACTTTAAATTCATATCCTATAAAATCTGCCAATCACATGTAAAAATAAACAAAAAGTTGTTGGTGACATATATAATATTTATATTTGCCGTATAAAAAAATTGAATTTATGTGATATCTTTTAAATTTTAATGTGAATAATGTTAATTTTAATTTTAGTTGTATATAATATATAAATTTTAGTTATAATATTTAAATTATATTCTTGACTCAATCTAGAAAAAATTATTAGTTATCTTTTTAAATTAGATAACTAACTATCTAATTTAAATATAATATGAATAAACTTAAAAAATTACCAACTAACTAAAATATAAAATAATAAAATTTATAAATACATCTTTGAATTTAAAATTTGATTTATTTAGGAAATTTTTTTTAATATATTATTTATCAAATCATATGAATGTCAACTGATTTTTAGATTCTAATGTGTGGATACATTTGCTATAAATAAATACAGAATTTTGTCATACCATTTCATGATTATCCTAAATGCACTTTCAAATCTTAATATGGAGAGTTTTCCATATGTGTCATACCCTAAAATGCGACACAAACGCTGCACACTGAAAAAAAAAAAAAAGAAGAGAGAAAGAGAGACAAATCGGGTTTATGAATGAAAAATTAACTTGTGAGGAATCGTCACCGAAATTTAAAGAAAATTTTGGAGAACCGATTCAAGAAAGAAAATGATGGTTTGTGTAATCAAAGTTAGGTTTAGAAACTGATCATGCGTGGGGAAGGTGTTAGGAAGAAATTAAAGAAATTAAGGAAAAATTAAAAAAAACTAAAGAAAGGAAATAAAGAAATTAAGGAAATTTGAAAAAAATAAAATAAATTAGGAAAATCAAATTAGAAAATATTTATTTATTTATAATAGCACACTTGATTTAGAATCAGAGTCTGGAACTAATGTACCATGCGATAGGGATAAAAATCCATATAATTCGAACTAGAAATACGTGTCAATTAGTTGATATTTGTTAATTATAAGTTTTGTGATTAGAGAAAGCTAATTGAAAATAATTTATCAATTTATAAATAAAACAATTTTCTAAAATTGGATTGGTGTGTTTTAATTTATAAAAGATAATTTTAATTTCGCTTAGTCACTCTTATTTATTTAATTTGGAAAATACAATTTTGATTTTTTTAATTTTTGAAATGATATATATTTTTGTTCTTTTAAGAATTTTTCTTTTAAAAGAAAGCCGATTTACCTTTTATAGATACGCAGTCATGCTCAATAGACCAATTTCTCAATAACATATGGAAATTCTAAAAACCCCCTACAATATAAAGGTCTTATTATAAATAGATAAAAAAACATATTGTATTATTACTTTAAAATACAGTGATTTATTTTATATATATTTTGAAAAGAAAAGGCATTTTTCAAATAAATATTGTGTTTGAAATATAACGTGCATCCTGACTGATACATCTACATAAATTTGTAATCTATGTGATGATATGGTTAAACAGAATATCTGCGTAGGTTCTAAAAATCTTTCATGGTGTGATTATTAAGCCAATTATTTTCCACAATAAAAATTTATTTAGTAGTTATTATTTATATATATATATATTTTAAAACAACATTGTTATTCATTATTGTTATTTCTTCTTAAAACATTTTTATGAGACATTTAAAAACATCATCTTATCATTATTATTATATTTTGTTTTGAAACTATTTTATAAATAATTGTTTAGTCAATCCCTTTTTATAATAATATTATTATTACTTTTACTTTTAATAATATCATTATTGCTTTTAATAACTCTCGTAGTAATAGTAGTATAGGCTTGTGGATAATTTGCTAACGAGAGGTGAGTGGCGGTGAGTGGTTGACAAGGAACAGCGGAGACACGAAGGATGGGGATGGAAGGAGGAGAAACAAAAAGAAGGTGAGACAGGCTTCTTCGGAAGGGAGTCTTAAGGCCGGAGGAGGTGAGCAAGAGATCTTGTGTAGGGACAAACTGGTGGCTCATGAGAACAAGCATTGTTCTATTAATAGAAGAGGGAGCAATGTCTTTGAAGAAGCATGGCGTGAACATATAGAAGGACTGCATAGCTTATTTGGGGATGGGAAGAATGAGAAGACTAGGGACTCTGATATAATGAGGGAAAACAAGGAGGATCTAATACCCACATTAGTTGTGACACAAGAGGAGTATGAGGGATGATGTGCACCATGGCGGAAATTTTTTATTCTTAAAGTGTTGGATAAGTAGATACTGATATGTCTATTTTATACATATAAAATATTCACATTAGAGCTTTAAATTGTATCTAAATATGTTTACATTGGTATATTTTAATATGATTTGACATATTTTTATATTTTATGATATTATAGGCTCATCTGAAAGTATTCAGAGAAAAAACGTTACAAATCATTTACAGTGAAAAGTTTCGATATTTTTCAATATTTTAATCATAACTCTCATATATGAATTCCGATTGAGGTGATTTAAGATGCGTTGGAAATTTAAGACATAGATATACAATTTTATGTTTTGAATTTTCCCAAATTTCAATATTATCATGGTGAAAATCAAACTCAAAATATCCATACGAGCTGTTGACTTTTTGAAGATGAATAGAGCAATGACTGTAGCATGGCACCCACCCGGCACCGGGTCAGCACGGGTTTTCACTTCTTTTTGCATTTTTGAAGCACTTGGTGCCGTATTAATTGATTTTATGGTCACCCGGCACCGGGTCAACCAATAGAGGTCAGTAAAAATACGTTTTTGATGTGTTTTCATAATATTTTAGGCTTTTATGAGTTTCTAAATTTTTTCTATATAAGGAGACAGACGTAAAGGGGGATTCAGAAAACGTACTCAGAAACCAGAGAATAAGGTTCAAAACACATTTGGGAGAAACTATGAGCATTTTATAAAGAGAGTAATGAGATTTGAAGAATATTAGCGATAGATTCATTCTCTAATATAACTTTGTTTTCTTATTATTTTTACTATGATTTAGGATTTTAGTTTTGCGTTAATTTTTAATTTTATTAGTAGCTAAATTTCTCAGTCAATGATAGGGATGTAGCCTGATTGGGATGAATTTGAGTTGTTTCTCTAATTAAGACTCTGTTAATTTATTCTTCAAATTATATTTAATTTATCTTTTTATTATATTTATCTCTTTTGTTCATTCATATAGATTTTATGCTTGATCACCATAGAATTTAATTAATGGGTCAACTTGATGAACTGAGAGGTGAAGGGTGAACCTAGACATAAAGAAATAAACATGAATAACTAATCTAGAGATAGAGTTAGAAATTTGTGGTGATATATGTTGTAGGTTTTAAGGTTTAATTAGAAAATTTAATTACGTGAGAGCGAATTAAATCATAATTAAATAAGGACTAATTGACTGAGAGGTAATTAGGACGCTTTAGAAACAACAATTACTATAATTATGCCGAGTCTAACTAAGGAATAGAATCTAGTTATCTCATAAGGTGAATTCTTATCACTTGACACTTCTATAATTGAATCAAACTCAGACTTCGTTTTGTTTTCTATTTTTTTCCTTTTAAATTTGAATTATCAATTTGATTATCACTTACTTTTTTGGGATTAAGAGTTTGGACTGATAAATTTACTACCTCTCTTGGGTTCAATCTCTAGAATAATCCGGAGACTTTTTATTACTACGATCGACTATGTATATTTGCTAGGATCCCGATCAAGTTTTTAGAGCATTTGTTTTCTCTCTCGTCTCTCTTAGTTTTTTTTTTCCGATATACCTCCTCTCTTTTTCTCCTCTAGGGTTTTTTTAGCACCCTTCCCCTTCGCTCCAAATCACTCCTCCCTTTTATAGAATTCCTATGGGTGGCTTGCAAACTGAACAATCGAGCACGTGACTGCTTCTCCAGCTATTTCTCATTCCTAATCTCATGTTCATCTTCTCTATTGCTTCAATTTGCCTTCACCCCTAAATGATTCTTGCCTCCACTACTCTACTACAGTATAGTACAAAGTAGTGGAGGAATTTCTTTATCGCTTTTGACTTTCAAGCTCTTTGCCTCCTTCTCCTGTGTGGATTATGGTCGAGTCCTTGTCTCTCGCACGCACGGCTCCCTTTGTTTTTCTTGTGCCTAAGTCTTCCTCTATCTGTGGTCTGAGCTCGTGCCTCTCGTGCCTAAGCCTCTCAAATAAGGCTCAAAATCACTTAGGCTAAAACGCTGAAAGTTTCAGCCTTTTGGTCCTTCTTCATTTTTTTGGGGTTATAACACTTGGGCCAAAACGCTGAAGCTTCAGGGTTTTGGTCCTCCTTCATTTTTTTTGGGCTAGTATTTGGGTTTTGGGTTGAAATCCCATGCCACCAGCACTACAAACTTGGCCCAAAATTCTCTTCTTTCATGCATTTTTTGTTGTTTTATTTATTTTTATTTTATTATTATATTTTTCTCTCATTTTCCTTGTTTTTCTTTCTTTTCGTTTTATTTTATTTTTACCAAAAGCTTGTTATAAATCTTTTGGAAAGTATAGAATCTACTTAAACCGGAAATCTTGAAGAGAAATTCTCTACAATTTTGGATTTTAATTATTTTAATTATTTTTATTATTATTTAATTTTTTAAAATTAGTTAATTTAATTAATTATTTTATTTTAAAGCTTAATTCCGTTAATACTTGGACAAAATTAGGTGTTCAAAATATGAATGGTTAATTAAGAAGTACAAATAAGTAAATTGTTATCTTTTTTCTTTTCTTAAAAATGGAGAACCTTCCATATAAGCACCCATATGTATGTTTATGGCATGTACTTTTCTATTTGTATTTTCTTCGTCTGTACTAGTAGGATGATTGGTGATTTTTCAAGAAAGGGAGGAAGATGAAATTTACAAGTTACTGAGAAGCTAGATAAGGCATGTGCTCAAAGATATTGATATTGATGCTATGAAAAGATGAGTTTATAGGGGAAGAAGAAGATAAGGCAATGGTGAGTTAAAGGATTTTTCAAATTATATAATTTCTATCTGTGATGGAACCACTGAGCCAAGTAATGAAGGAGAAATAGAAATTACAATCCCACCAAATCATCATTTAGACATGCATGGAAATCCCATCGAATGCGTTGTTTAGTCCACATATCCTAATATGCTTGATAACCTCAACAACCCCTGTTATTTTATAGATAGATCAATATAAGCTCATATTTTATTGATAGTTGATGATATAAATTAATATATGTTATCCATGCTTTTCGATGAGGTTATGATATACTTGAGTTTTGATAGTGTATAAAGCAAGATAGGAATGTTGAAACTATTGATGAAGTTTCATTCCATCGAGTTCCTTAATCTTGTGTCTATGTTCGATCTTCATAATCACTTGTAAGAGTTAAAATTGGTGCATCAATTATGTTGATACGAATTATTGACAAATTATTAGATTTGTGCAATAGTACATGTTTCACTGTAACCAATACAATAAAGCATGTGCTTAAGGTAAAGATGATGTCTAGTTTTAATGAGGGTTTGCATGTATATATCTCGAGAATTACTATCACCCCTTCTAACTCTAGTTTCCTATCTAACTCCAGTTTCCTATTTAGTATGCTTATGATGTAATTCCCTATCATGTTGTCATTTGCAATAACCATAAATAAGAGTCAAAGATAAAGTTTGTAGGATGTTAATTTATATTTGCCTAAGCCAATCTTTATATATGGACAACTATATATAGCACTGTCATGTGTAAAAAATAAAAAATCTTTAAAAATATTGATTTCAGATCATGATAGTAGACCTACAAACAAAACATCAAATATAATATATAAAAAGATCTTCAATAATCTAGATTGATAACATATACTCGCATAATTAGATTTAATAGTAATGATACATATGATTTAATTTTTATCACCATACATATATAAATAATAGCCTTTACTGTTGTATATATAACGAAGCATCATTGCACGGATACTGCATTAGTTATGTCAAATAAACTGTATTTTTCCATAAAATACATGGAATGGAATAAATAATAAATTGAAAGAATTTTTTTCATTAAATGATATATTATTAATTTGAACAAGATTTCAAATGAAAATTTTAAAATTTAATTTTAAATAGTAAAAAATGTATGAAATCGTGGAAAAATAAATAATAATAAAATAAATGAATAAAAAGAGATAAAATTCCATTACTAATTGTATTGTTTTCCATACTAGCTACATTATTTACTTAACTATGTAAGTAATATTTACTTAACTATGTAAATAATAAATTAAAAAAATTGCTGAGCTTGTGATAATAAACTAAAAACAAAAATCAAGTGAATATGCCCATTCCCAAGACTCAAATCCCTTCTCTCATCGCAGATGGAGCAGAGGTGGACGTCGCATCCGCTCGTCAATGCAACCAACAATGAAGGCCTCCATGGATTTCACGGTTTTCTAGTTTTTGACCAACTCAACCTAAGCTATATATAAAATCTCTTGTTTTAGCTGAATATGAGTTGCTAATAAATTATGGTTTTTGATCTTTTTTTGTTAGTTGAAACTTGAAATCTGCTCGTTGCTCAACAAACTTGCCAGGCTTTGCAACTCTATCAGGGCTTCAGCTGCGATTGCCAAAATACGAGAGTAAGAGCACTATGATAGCTTTGAAATATGTTCAAATTACATTATTTTTAAAGTAAAATTGTTTTTTTTGCAACTCATGAGATAAATAATAATTTCATAGAAAAATTTTTAATTAAATAATATTTTGATTTGAATAAAACTTTGGATGAAAATTTTAAATTCAAAAAATAAAAATCTATTGATAATATATAAAAATAATAATTATTTTTAAAGTTATATAATATATTTTTTCTATTTGTCATTTTTTTAAATATAATGATAGGTTATTTGATAAGATCGGGTAAGATTTAATCATTGTTAGACTCAAATCATGATAGCTCTCATAACATTTTTAATCCCCAAGATAAGAATTTGAGACAATTTAAATTTTTTATTTATCCCTAAATTAACAGTAAAATAATTCATTCTATTATACTTTATATTATATATTAATTAAATTAATTTAATTTAAAATATAAATAATGCATAAGTACAGTCTAATTGAAATGTTGTTATCTGCTTAGTTTCTTCTATTCACTTTCTTATCAATATTAATAATTAAGTAATTTATAAAATCACATTTTTAACCTTATGTATCAATTGGTTATTGATAATTCATTTAATAATGGTGGCTTATTAGAGTTCATACTGATGATGAATTTCTTATTATTTTTAAAATTTGAATTTAATAATCTTATATAGTTATAGATGTATATATATACATATATCCATATGTTAACGTCCGGGATATATACATATATCCATATCCTAACGTCCCTGATATATACAGATATCCATATCTTAACGTCCTATGATTTGATTAGGCTTCAGCGCTCCAAGTCAAGCCCCAAGCCCGGATCCTTTCCATCCGAAGGCGGGAACGGAGCCGTCATTCCCTCCAATTTTCTCCGTCTGAAAATTTATCCTAATTGCTCTCGGGTGTACATCACTCTTTTCCATTACCCCTAATACCATTCTACCTTAATTCCGTCTGATTTCAGGGGCAATTCTATTAAAATGGACGGCTCTGCGATGGAGCTTAGTCCCAACAATCTGGGCACACCCAAGCGCCGGAATGTTCGCCGGAAGTTGGTTCAGTCGACTTTGCTCCCTCAGAAAACCCAAGAGTCCGATGACAGAGCTGATGAAAAGGACGAGAAAAATCGCCGTGATGATCAACAAGAGGAAGAAGAGGCACATTGTTGTGCGGATGAGAACAAGAAGGGAAAGTCCAAACAAAAAGTTACTCCTCGAACCAAGGTCAAATTTCAGCCATTTAGTTTTCTCGAATTGTCATATGTGAACAGCCGATAGTAAATTACACCTAGGATTCTTACATTGCACCTGTATTTTGGCGGACTCGAGATTTTACTCTTAAATTCAACTCAGTTTGATTGCCAATAATATCGTAGTGAATCTTCAGTATTTTTTTTTCTTCCAAAAAAGGCCAAAGTAATTTTCCGTATTGAGACTGAATAGATAATTGAAAAGTTGATGGATTAAAATCCTAATAATATGACGCTTACTCCTTTTTCCTTTTCCCTTACAGCAAAAGGAGAAGCAGCTGCAGAATACTACGCCAAAGAAACTGGGCACACCCAAGCGCCAGAATGTTCGCCGGAAGTTGGTTCAGTCGACGTTGTCCCCTCAGAAAACCCAAGAGTCTGATGAAAGAGCTGATGAAAACGAGGAGAACAATTGCTGTGATGATCAACAACAGGAAGAAGAGGCACATTGTGCGAATGAGAACAAGAAGGGAAAGTCCAAACGAAAAGTTACTCCTCGAACCAAGAATTCCAAGGTCAAGTTTCGGCAATTCAATTTTATTGTCAGTATCATAAGTAAACAGTTGAAAGTAAACTATGCCTGGGATTATGCCTGCATTTTGGCGCACTGGAGATTTTATTGTTAAATTCAACTCTCAGTTTGATTGCCACTGATATTGCAGTAAAACTTGAGTATTTTTTCCCTGAAAAGGGCCCAAATAATTTTTTGTTGAGTCTGAATAGATAATTGAAAAGTTGATGGGTTCAAATCCTAATAATATGACATTTACTCCTTTTTCTTTTTCCCTTACAGCAAAGGGAGAAGCAACTGCAGAATACTACGCCAAAGAAAAAACTATCATCCAAAGGGGTTAAGGGGGCAAGTTCCCGGCAAATGTTGACTGATGTTGCACCGATTTGTATGCCAGTGCCTGATTTGCGTTTGGAGGCAAAACTGTCAGCTGAGGTTTGTGCATCTGGTTCATATTGTGCTATTCGTTTATCTAATGGGTAACCTGCAGTGTTGGAATTTGGTTACTATTGTGTTATTTGTTTTGTAAGCCGTACTTCCACATTGATATTCTCCTTTACCTTTGACCAATTATGGACCCTGATTATGACTATGGCTTCAGCTTTGCTGCTACTTGACAGACACTCTGTCTCTTTGATTTAATCAGGAAAATTCAAGGATTTTTGCGGGACGGCAAATTCATCCCTTTTTTTCTTCATGGAAGGCAGGGAAGAAACCTCAGGATCCAACTGAATCAGAACTGAGTTTATGTGCAGCGAGGAGGAAGGATGGGCAAGCAATTGCCTGTGCTCCGATTCATGTATTTGAATATAATCTGGTATGTTACTTGTCCTATGCATTGTTTTAGTATTCTATTATGACAAAAGTGGATGATTTGTATTTCCTTGGTTGATGACTTCTGCAATCTCTGTTTGAGGTAATACTAAAATTCTTTGATGCAGGATGATACATTTTTGCCAGATTGGAAAAACTGGACGTTTTTGGGGCACACTGCCAAAGCAAATTGTGGTCCAGAAAGTTCATGTTCCTCTTTTTTTGAGGGTTCTATTGAACCCTTAAATTTTGATAAGCTTCATAGTACTTATCATCCATCTGGTGTTACAATTTCTCAAAATGTTCCATCTGGTTCAGATCAACATCCTATAGAATCTACACAGCCTCAAAATCTGCAAGAAATATTACTCGAAAACTCAGCTGCCAGCAGGCATACAAGTCTTAAATCACTAGAACCCAAACTGGTACATGTGTTATTGTAATATTAGATTAGAAAATGCCTTCTGTCTATGCTCCTCAGTAATTCCTGTGCACAATTAAAAAAGCAAGATATATGAGATTTAAATGCCTGTAGGTAATCAGCGGAAGCTTGTTGAAGGTAGAGATATATATTTTCCTCTATCCTAATGATTTGTTACTGTTGGCAAATGCATTATCACCAGGACATGGAAGCAGATACTGAGCAAGCTGGCTTTTTCAGGAAGTCAGATCCTGAGCCACAGAGTAGATTTCTTCAAGAAAGGTTGATACATGCATGACCCATACCTGACATGTTGCTGGCAATGGCATATATTCATTGTATCATTACTAGTCATTACTTGTGATTCTATATTTATGTAATGTATGTTCACTTCATACTGCAAATGGTATTAAGAGCTACCAAGTGTTGTCATTACATATATTCAGTTTATGACATCTCTGATCTGCCTGGCATGTGCTAACTGCTAAGTTAAGAAAGATGCATTTTCTGTGAAGTGCAATATTTTGGAATATTAGAATATGTTGCAATTGTTTCCCACTGTTCATTTATCTGTTTTCTAAGGCTTTTATTGTAAAAAAAATTGCTTGGATCTCACCTAAGATATGCCTAGGATAGATATGGTTCAAGTTACTTGGTTTATTTGTGAATTTTTGCCTCAAAGCAAGGAGGTTGTGACTTCTTAGATCATTTTCATATCAAAATTTTTTCCCTATTTGGAGTCTACATCTTGATAGGCATGAATTCTTGGTTATAACATTTTATTTCTGCTGTCTACATTCCAATTTTGCTTTCTCTCTTCTTAAATCTAAAGGGTTCTTTGTGTATGGTCCTACTGTACTTGAGTTTCTTGGCTGTTCAGCAAGGGAAATTTTCAATTGTCAAGAAGAGAAAATAATTGTATTGCTGTTGCATCTTTTTTAATAATGTCTGCAGCAATGGAAGAACTCATTTATTATGTCCAGTGTTAATTAGGCTTTGGCTAGGGAATGTTATTTACTGACAGACAGGTTTTTTCCTTGTCCTATGCATTGCAGCATGAGGTCATATTACCATAGTTGTGAAGATAACGCTGAAGGAACCTTATGGACCTACAAGTACAAGCCAACAAAGGCCATTGAGGTCTGACATTTTTGGTTCTTTTTTAATTTTGAAGTTACATCTGCTAATTTTCCGCAGCTGTAAATTGTGCATTTATTACTTGATGGCTTTTATAGGTATGTGGTAATGATGAGTCTGTGAAATTTTTGCGTGACTGGTTACGTCTCTGGCATGGAAGACGTTATCAAAGCAGGAAGGATGCCTTGGACAGGGATAAAGGTGATATACAAGGGGATGATGATGATTATGACTGTTCTGATTGTCATTATGATTCAGAAGACATGACCGAGGAGAATGTTCTTTTAATTACTGGACCAATTGGGGTGTGTGAAAATGTACTTATTATAACTGTGGCATACATTTTGTCTGCATAAATTGACTTTTATATTTTTCACGTATATCTCTATTGAAGACTACCATTATTTAAAAGATGGCTGGTGTTAAAATATGGGTGCTGCATTTTCAGTGAAATGACTAGGGTTTAAGGAACCTTTTGTTAACGCCATATACTAGCTTTTACACCATCTAAAAAGGTGTGATTACAAAATTTAAGAATAATAAGCCATATGTATACGATCATTTGATTGCTAAAATTAATTTAATGCTTGTAAGCTGCAAACTAAGAAATATCAAAATGGTATGGAAAATGAAAATGTTTTTTTTTCTCCTGGGTTACAGATGAAAATGAATTTGATTCGTAACAAGCTAGAGTCTGGAAAGACTGCAGTCCTTTAAAGCCCTTGAAAATTCACTTGCACAAAGATGAATCTTGACTGCTTGACATTCCAATTATAAATGATAGTAAAGCTGTGGAGTTGAATTTGTAATGAGGTCAACCCCTTTTGCCATGCACATGGAATTATTATGTGGCAAATTGAGTATACTAGTGTTTGGGTTACTACTGCTTAGTATTCCAGTTTAGGGATAGGATAATCTGATTTCCTGTTATTTTCATTGTAAATATGTGTGTGAAGTCTGAATTGTCCCATCACTTATTTTAGTTTTTTTTTTTGTCTTTGCTTGGATATGTCTAATACAATTGTAGAGCATCATCATTATCTATCTTCACTACATGGAATATTTTGCTCTATGTAAACATGCATTCTCCTAATTGGTGGCTAAGGCATCAGTATATTATGTTGTAGAGTGGCAAGTCTGCGGCTGTATATGCTTGTGCACAGGGGGAGGGGTTTGACGTTCTAGAGGTATTTCTTTTCTTTTCTTTTGGTCCATTTAGATGCATCTCGGTTTGTTTAGATGTTTTCACTAGTTATGCATTTTGACTGGCCTACATATGTTGTTATATAAATTCATTGTTCTCATGCATCTGGTTACTTCCATATTTTGAAAAGCATTTCTGATGTTTTATTATGCTTGCCCGTATTTTTCTGAGCTTTGGAATCAAGCTTAATCTTGCATTTGATGTTTGATGAATGTAGATATTAATTTATTTGAAATAATGAGCATTGTGCTCCAATATTGTCCTCTGCAATTCAATGCTCAATGCAATTGGCATTAAACAATTATGGTGTAATCTTATATGCAATACTTTTGATAAATAGATGTATAATATATCCCACACTCTTATTGGCTACTCTTTCTGTAATATTTTTACTAACTTAAAATTTCCTTTATTTGCTTTTATATAATTGTAATTTTTAAATTATTAATAAGTACATTATGTTATACTTTATTGCTTCTATTGTCTAAACAGCTCAATGCGTCAGACTGTCGAAATGGGACTGCTGTCAAGCAGCATTTTGGAGATACTCTTGGATCACTTGGGTTCAAAAGGTGAGTTAATTCTGCCAATGCATATATATTACTTTACTGATGGAAAGGTTTGGAACCTTAGCAATTTTGTATCTGTTCTGACCATAATTACAATTACACGCATTCACTCCTGCAGTGTCAGTTAACCTATTTAGCATTCCTTTTATATGAGGAGGTGCATTTCTTCCCAACAGGAGATCAGTAGTTCATTAAAATGAAAATACATATGCTAGATGGCATGAGCCATTGCGTTCTTACTTCGTAGAACTCATGCAATTCCAATAAGTTTTCTGGTTGTTGTCATATTGTCAATTGTTGGAGATTTACTAGCTTTAGTTGTGATATTATCCAGTGGAAGAGAGGAAATTGAATTTTAGATGTTCAGAATAGTAAGGGAGTTGGAATTATCAAGCTTGGGTTAAGCATTATTATGTGATACTGGTTACTTTGTTTCCCTACCTGTCAGAGGTGATAAGCTTATGACGTGGAGTTGGGCTGGTTCTTAGTTCATTCTTCACCTCGAATTAGAAAACACAAAAAAGTAGGTCTGAGGAAAAAAAAAGAAAACGAAACTTTTGTTTAAATTGCTTTATTACATCATGTGCCTTGATTCAATTAAGTTATTCTAATATAATTAAGCTGCTCTTGTTGAGAAATCTTTCCATTAAGTTGTCTTATAAAAACGTGTCTTACATGTTGTATATCAAGGTTATTGGAACACACCAATAGTTCGCCAAAGAAGAAAAAGAGGAAGTTGTCCTCAGGCCTGGCTTTGCCTAGCGACAAAGCATATGAAGAGTTAAATGAAGGGGCAGTTGAACCGATAGCCATATCTGATAATGAAGCTGCCTGCCCTGTTGCAACATCTTGGAGATTACCTGACCAAAGAAGCATAATTGGATATGATAAAGTCCGAACATTAATTCTAGTTGAGGATGTGGACATCCTTTTTCCTGAAGATCGTGGATGTATTGCTGCCATACGACAAATTGCTGAGACAGCAAAGGGGCCAATTATATTAACCAGCAATAGTAAGATGACACGTTAATTTAGTGAATCCTTGCTCAACACATTGCTTTTGTCAAAATATTCATTTTCTATATGATTCTTGTGAATCAGGCAATAATCCTGGTTTGCCAGATAAATTTAATAGACTGCATGTTTCTTTCTCATTGCCATCGCCAAAGGAGTTGCTGTGCCATTTGTACATGGTATGTGCAGAACGATTCTCCTACCTCTTAAAAGTAGGGAAAAGATGAAAATCCAAAAGTTTATTTTGCGATGAATGAACTGCAGGTTTGTGTCACAGAAGGATTCAACATTCATCCTCTTGTACTGGAGAAATTTATACAGTCTTGTGATGGAGATATCCGCAAAACCATTATGCATCTTCAGTTCTGGTTCCAGAGTAAAAGACTAAGAAAAGGTGCAACACCCAGAACATGTTTATTGAATCATGCATACTTCATGATTATGAATCACTATCTTATATGAAAAGCGAAATGATTTTGCTTCGTCAATGTGTACTCTGTTCTCTTACAATCAAGACCTTTCTTCAGTTCCTATCTTCAGTAATAAGATATATGTACTCTGCTAAGATGAAATATATGCGTTTATTAACTGAGGAAAGATTTAAAAGGTGGGTATAACGACATTTGAGGCTAGGATGGGTTAAGTCATGCAAATTTTAGTGGGACTAGTATTAGTATTATTACTGAAAAACAAGCAAACTTAATATATTCTTTAAGTGGGCCTTTTTTTGCATGAGTATAGGATGTCTTGAAATTTCCTCACAGCAGTAATTGGTATCCGTTTATTTATTTGTTCTGTCTTGTTCACTATTTCTATGTTTTGAGGGTGATTTTTGGTCTCTGCATGGTTTTTTTCGGCCTGAGTTTCTACATGGTTATGACTTACAATAAACTGATGATTTCATCCTTCACTGTTCAGACAGAGAAGGACAAACATTGTACGGCTCACTTCCATTTGATCTTGAGGTTGGTCATCAGATACTGCCCAAGATGATGCCCTGGGATTTTCCCTCTCAGTTATCTGAACTAATTGAGAAGGAAGTTACCAAGGTAGTAACCACAATGGAAGAAAACTCTAGTTTGCAGGGGTTAGCTGAAGAACAGCTTGACATAAATGAAAAGCACAGTGATTCAGATGTGCAGCAGATGGGGACTGATTATATAGAGGCCAAGAAGATAGAAATGCTTGAGAGGAATGGATGTGTTACTTCTGGCACCCCAGTTACACCTTCTAATCGAAAGATTCAAAGGAAACTTGTAGTGATGTCTGATTCTGAGGATGAGAATTTAAATAATGGGCATCCTCTGGACATGTGTGAAGTTGCTGACAATCGACCATCTCTTGAGGACAACAGTGATTCTCCCTCTAAATTTCAATTGAACAAAAAATACACCAGCCAATCATTTCTTAAGCTGGGTACTGGATTGGAGGATTCAGAGGTGGACCTGAGTCAGCATTTTGGAACAGCTGATGATACGCGTTTAAATGAAACATCGAAGTCATTTGATGTATCATGTGTTCCAGAATCAACATACGTTCCTGAGACTGTTAATGAAATTGAGACTAACTCTGAAGCAGTGTCTTTTGGCCATCCTACTGGTGCTGTAGAAGTCTCTGTGAATAATGAGTTGCTACCATTCACTTTCAGTGTTTGTAAGCGCTTAGCCAGGTTACCACATAATGATGATTTGTTGGAAAGTACCGAAGTTCCAGAATCTTCTCCAAAAGAGATTGAGATTGTGCAAGATTTAATAGATGAAAATATGGAAACTGCGCCTGTGTATAGCGTGATGGATGAATGCAGTCGAGTGGATTTCAAAATAAAGTCCGATTTTATTGAACCCTCTCCATTGATGGAGACTGATGGTGTCCATAAATTTTGGAGAGAACTTCGTGAATGTCGAACAGATTTAAAACAGCATGTTCCCACTGAACAACCGGGTGCTTTTCAAGTTGTTAAACTAGCTTGTGGTATGAGCAATCTAATTTCAGATGCCGACTTGCTGTTTGGTAATTACCGGGAAAAAGAATGTGTAAGTTCCTTTTAATGGCTGCAATAAAGTTTTTTGTTCTTTGTGCTGTATCAATATTATGATAATGATGAATGTGCAGGGTATTTTGGAAGCTCCAACTTCACTTTTTAATGGAGCCTCAATTGATTGGTATGATGAGCAAATGATGGTGTCCACTGTTGCTGAACATGGGTTTTGTTTTTATGCTAAATACTTGTCAGATACTGGATCGAAGTCAGGCTTCGAGAGCAGTGTCGATTTAACTTCGGAGTTCTTGGCTTCCACAACTAACATAATGGCTCTGGGCTATTTATCTAGACAGGGCCTCTCGAACCGCACTAACTTCTGTACTGGAAAGGACTTGGTGAACAAGTCAAAAAATGATTTGCCAGACAGGTATTTATTCTTGCTGCCATATTGTAGTGAATACACATAATTTCTGCCATTCACCTATTTGATTATACACATTTCCATGCATGGTAATCATCCTTCTGCATTAATTATTTACCTGTCGACTTGGATATTATTACTACCTCCGGTCCTATATATAGGATTTTTTGTCCTGATCCTAAATATAAGATCTTTTATAATATACGAGATAGTATTTATTATACATTTCCAAAAAAATGCTCCTATTTAATGTATCTAAAGAAAAAAAGAGAGAGATTAAATAAGGGTAGTTCTGGAAAAATGTTAGGATTTTCGGAGAAATTGAGGTAGTTAATTAGTTTTAATTCCAATTCTTAATCCACGTGATTCGATTAAAAGGATCTTATATTAAGGATCAGAGGGAATATTAAACAGAATTTTTTTCCGGCAAAACTACTCACTATTGTCATCCACTTTGAAACTCGCAGCAAAACTGATTGAAAATTATTACGTTTTATCTGGGAAAAAAAAAATCCCTTGCAGAGTCATCCTTATCCTTTTCGTTTGAACTTTCTTTCGATATACTAATTTAGACTGATTCTTTAACGTTACATTTTAATATTGTTATAGCTTTTGTTGCTTTGATTGTTGCTGCTACTACTAATACTAAACAGTCCGCTGATATTCAGTTGAAAGATGAATTATTTTAATTTCTTTCTTGTGATACTTTTCATTATTTTATACTGTATTTTGGACATGCTTTTACGTCAACCTTACTTTGGGAGACTTCAACACAGACAAATGCAGGCATCACTGTTCAATGTAGTCCAGTCCATTGTTCCTGCAAGATTATCTTTAGCATTGAAAGGCGTTGCATTCAGTGAATATCTATCTTCACTGCGCCTTATTGCAAGGTTAGAAGCTTTCCGTATATCTCAAGGTGCTGAAAAGATAAGGAGGCGAAGGTACATGTTTCTGAAGAAAATTCTGTGATTTTCGGAACCCTTTACATTGATTGGAAAAATTAATCCTGGCATCACCTAAATAGTTTCTTAATTTGCATTATGTTTCAATGCAGGGTGCGGGGTGTTCAACATTACTTGAGCAAGGGTTCTGTGATGTTGTCGCGTGAAGATATATCATTGTTGTGTGAGGGAGATTTATACAGAAAGATTTTTTCACAGCATACTGGTGCCGCAAGACAAGGTGGATAGCAACTTTACATTATTCAACTCTTCGGCATAGGTCTCATAATATATTCCTTCTTCAATTTACACCCAGGCATTCAGAAGAATGCATTGATGACTGGTATAAGATGAGGTTCGTACGGTCGTGGGCTGAGAGTGTAAATTAAACCAACAGAAATAGCTTTAGAATCAGGAGACAGGAATTAGCCTGTTTCAGTAAAATGATTTGATTAAAGCTTAGGTTTCTTTTTTTTTTAGTAGTGAAAACTAACAAGTAAAGCTTAGTCATTTAAAAAAATTGATTAAAAAAATAAAGCTTGAAGGGATTAATCCATTGTATGCATATTATTTGAACAATATTATATTCAACTAAATTTCTCTAACTGTTTCTAGATTACATCAAAATTATGATCTAAGGAAAAGTTGTCTTGCTCCTCGAAATAGCCTGAGCAAATGCCCGCATGAAAGCTGGGTGTCCATCGTCGATGGGCTTTAGCACTTCAATTTGAATTGAACCGAGTCGTAAGTATTTGGTGCTAAAAAATCATAAAAGGGCTTTAATATTTTTGTCAAACTGCAAAAGTGAGCCCTGTAGCATAGCTTTAATATTTTTGTCAAGTTGCAAAAGTGAGCCTTGCAGCATCATATTGACTAGTGAATTAAGTTATATAAAATTGTGAAAAAATTGAGACAGTAATATGGCTTGAGACGGCTAAAGTGCTAAATAAATTATTTATTTATTATTTTTGTTGCCAATAAATTGCTTGTTAATGTTAAAGGGAGGCAGAGATGAGAATGCCATTACAGTGCTTGATTGGATAAGTGATGGAACTTTTAAAGAATTCTTTTATGTAGCTATAATCACCGATACAGCCATAAAGTCTCCGGCAAGTGTTCCCAAAGCATTGAGGTAGATTGCCGAAGTAAAAAAAGGGACTTATAATATTGTGAATTTCCTCAAATGAAAATTGAACATGGCGGTCGAAAATCAGCGTAGAGGACTGCTACGAATGGATGAATAAGAGATCCCTTGGGACAGAAGAACCTTTTTTTTTTTTCCAGCACGTATTATGTGCAGACACACGTTGCAGGATGTTGAAGAGAAAAACTAAGAAATAATCAAAGTGATAAAACTAATGAGCAGCATCAAAACGCACAAAATCTGCAGAGTCAGTTGGCATGGTCTCCAGGAGCACTATGTTGTCCTCTCCACCATGGGTCGTCTTTACTGGATGATCTGCACATCTCAGTGCCTTGCGGTGGCCCTGGAGATGTGCAGATCAAAATATAAAAATAGGGCACTTCTGAAAGTGAGGAACAAAACAAAATATAAAAATATGCCATGTTGTTGGGCTACACAATATACTAATTAGTAAGAATACGGGTTTAAATTTTGCTGTTGTTGATGTGAGGATCTTATTAATGGTTAATCTCTAAGTGGTTTTAGAGCTATAAGGCTTATTTTGACCTTACTTTGACCTCAGTGAGTATTAAATTTTTTATAATTGAAGGAAATACAACATTATACCATGAAACAAAATTGGAGGGGGTACAGTTTACCCAAAAAAATGGAGGGGTGCATGGGGACCCAATCTTTCCTTTAAAAAAGTTAAAAAATATTAAACATTCAAGATCAAGATTTAGACCCTCAATCTGGAAGTGTCACCTCCTTTAGATTTTTCCCATATTCTGATACTTTTAGAAGTTTCTTTTGAACTTCCTCAATCTGAAATTGTTACTTTAACTCTCTGCGCTAAAAAAAATGTAATAAAACAAGGAGCTGGTAAATCACTTTGAGGGCTGGAGGGGTGCGGAGCTTTCAACTTCATCTTTGGATAAATGGTCATAACAAATTTGATTTCAATGGAGTCATCATCATTGTAAGACGCCAACAGGCTTTTGTACTGACGTGGCTGTATTATTGAGTAAATATGGTACTTACTAACTTGTCATGATTGTTGAAACCTATTGCGGACAAGTCTGTGATTGCTTCTCATGCTTTGGCATTGCATGCCAAACCTGACATTCAAATTCGACTTGATGCTTTATTTTGTTTTGTTCGGTTTGGTCCCCAACTCTCCACAACTTTGTGACCAGAAACTCCATATGTAATTATTACCCTCACTCTCTCTCGGCTTTTTCTTTCTCTTTTTGAAACCCCACCACCATACTCCCCGGACCAAATATTCGTAAATGCATCCAGATTTTCCCACAATTTCTCACTAACCATCTCATGCACAAGGATTTTTCTTTTTTCTTATTAAAAAATGCTTGAGACTAATTGGAGCCGATGTAACCAAAACAGCAAGTTAAAAGCACAATACACGATTCCCCCATGAAGTTTGGTAAGTACGTAGTATTAAAAACACAATTCACCATTCCCACAATTTCTCACAACCCATTTCATGAAAAAATGCAAGAGATTATAGGCTCTGTTTGATTCTGTTTCTGAAAATAAATTTTTTATTTTTGGAAATAGAAAACTTAGAAAACTTATTTGGTAAACCTGTTTTTTATAAACTATTCTGGAAAATAGAAAAATAAAAGAACAGAAAACTCAGAACACCTTTAGGGTATTTTGTAGTTTTTGTTTTGGAAAACAAAAGGAAATGTGAGAAACATCCACCTCATTAATGGTAAAGTTATAAATTTTGAATAACTTATTTATCACTCATTAGTTATGTTTTTTAGAACAATTATTCAAACAGATTTTTTTATTTTCTTATTTTCAAAACTTATTCCCGAAAACAGTTTTACAAAACTGTTTTCAGAACAATAAAACAGAAAACATTGTCAAACATGGGTTTGTTTGATTCTGTTTTTGAAAATAATTTTTCTGTTTTCATAAACAGAAAACTTGTTTGATAAACTTATTTTTTATAAACTATTCTAGAAAATAGAAAAATAAAAAAATAGAAAACTCAGAATACCTTTAAGGTGTTTTGTAATTTTTGTTATGAAAAATACAAAAAAATGTGAGAAACATTCACCTTATTAATGATAAAGTTATAAATTTTGAATAATTCATTTATTACTCACTAGTTATGATTTTAAAAATAATTATTTAAATAATTTTTTTTTATTTTATTATTTTCAAAACTTATTCTCTAAAAATAATTTTATAAAACTATTCCCAAAATAATAAAATAAAAAATACTATCCGTGATTACGTAGAACCAAAACAGCAAGTTAAAAACACAATACACCATCCCCATAAAGCCCATAAAGTCTGGTAAGTTAAGAGTGTTCACAAAAAGAAACAACTTTCTGGGAAGAAAAAAAGGCAAATATATTTAAAAGCTACGAGATGTACACTGTCTTCAACAGTGTTCTTTCATCATTGTCGGAGGGGGGAAATTCCGTGCAGATTAACAACACTAATTACTTATTTTATTGCAAACACAGTTCTGGGTCCGATCCCATATTATTATCATGCCTGGTCGCATAGCACATGAAAGAATATGTCGATACCATTTGATATTTAAATTTAAATTAAAATTACTTCACGATTTGCGAAGATGCAGGTTGCTGAACGCTAATTCGTCTGTATTCTACTTATTTGAAATCCTCCCTCATCAGAATCATCGCCTCCATATACATCCAATCAGGTCCCTGTGGTGTTGTGTTGACTGTCATTTCATTTCTAAATTCACAAGCTCAAACTTTCATAAATATCATTTCCAGATAAACGGTCGTCGGAGTGATCCTGGTCTTAAATCACCATTCCCTTCAACTCTGGAACGGAACCCAGCAGAATACTCTACCACAGCCATTCCATTTGAATAAAAGTCTAGCCCTTGAAGTGGAGCAAAATAAATCCCTTATCCCTTGTACGGAGGATACATGCATAGCATATATGGCCATGTAATAGCAGCCCATTCACGTATTAATAACTCGTAAGGATGCGGAAGCAGAACCTTTGACTACTTTAGTAGTACTAAATTGAATTTAATGACCAATTAAATATTAGTTAATTATATTAACAGAGAATTGAGAGAGGCCATTTTGAGCCAACGTACGAACCATCGGTCTGAAGTTATTAATCTGATCAACCAATTGACGAAAATGAAAATCACGTTAATGCAACCTGACACATCTATAAGAAGTAGAAGAACCGTGTGGCTCTTCACTTGAGAACAAGTGGAGGACCATCTTCATTCTTCACTACACCAGCTAGAATTTGATTTCATTTTAAAATTTTTCAAAGGAGGTAGTTACATGAGCGCCAGAGGAGTAATGAGGATAAGTAATTAGATAGCTTTTAATCATATAATAACATGCAGAGAAAGACCCAGAAGAATATTAGGAAAGTTCTAAAAATAGAATTTTTGGATAAATAATTTTGAGAGGAAAATAAGATTGATGTTATTATACCCATCCAGGAATAGGATGGAGGCAGACGCAGTTTGAATGGTAAATAAGAGAAGTGGGAAAGGGTGAAATGGTAAAATGATTGCAGCGAGTTTCCCGGGATCAATAATTTGTAAGTACGGCCTTTCTGAGAAGTGAGTGCGACTTCGCTTCTATAACTCATCACCATCCAAACTCAAACAAAACCCAATTCACGAGGGGTCCCAATTCTGACACCCACTAACCCTCCTTCATCTGTACACGTAAGTATTTACAACCAATTTCCTTTTTTATGAGTACTATTATATTTTCGAAATTGCCCTTGTTACTCATATTTATTATTATAGGCTGTCTGCTCAGGATTCTTTTACTGTTGTCTGACAACGGACGAGTGAACCGTAAGTAAAGAAACCCAGTACAGGTTTGCTTTTGTTTTTATTTGTATGTTTTCACTTTTAATATATCTATATACACAAACGCTACAATGTTAGTCTAATACTATATATTGCTACTTTTTTTTTTGGCCTGATACTATATTGCTGCTTAAACATGCCAATATCAGTTCTAAAGAACGCAGCGCAGTATGAAGAGAATTCCTCAGAAAAACAAGGGAAGAGGATTATGGCATAAGAGGGAAATTTAATAATTTCTATTTGGTTTTATATAAAGTATTGGTTGTTTTAGGATTTATTTGGATGAAATTTTTTTAAAAAATTCTAAAGAATGGGAGAAGGGCTAGAAGAGATTAAATCTCATTCCTTTATTTGATTATGAAAATTAAAAAAAATGGAAAATTTATTTAATTCCCTCTTCCACTCCTTAACTTTTTTTTTTCTAAATTGAAATTTTTTTAAAAAAATTAGATAATAATACTTAATCCTCCTCAATCTATTTCTAAATCAAATAAAATTTTATTAAATTTTTTTTAATTTTTTATTCTCTGATCCTATTAAACAAAAAAATTTTAAAATTGTTCCGATCACCTCCTTTCAAAATCCTTCATATCCTCTCTTCTCTGCATACCCTTACATATTTCTCTAGCATCTGTTGCCTGCGAAACTTCAATTATGTTCTCCTTAAGTGGCCCCTCACGGCTATTGTAGGCCACGTAGCTCAGGTCTCAGACAATAAATTTTTTGCATTTAGATGGTGAGGTTATCCCCAGGTACTTTCTAGTTACAGTGGTTGTAGTTCTTTTCAATTTCACCCTACACCTAGAATGATGATACAGATCCAGACTTCCTCATTTGTGCTTCTGCTTCCCAAAACAAAAAAGTGGAGCTGCCTTAATTACACGTTTATATTTCGTACAGTTCATTATACAAGTTATGTCTCATATAAAAAATTAAAAGTTAATTAATTCATTACACTGTTTTTTCTTAGTGTTTATATAGAATACATTAAATTCTAATATAACATTAATTAAAATAAAAATTGACAATAAAAATAACTACTGAAAAGTAATTCTCACCATATAATATCTAAATATATCTTACATTTTGATAAAAATAATTTTACAACTTATATCATGTGCAGAAATAGTATGCAAAATGATGATATACAATCATATCTATACATATACTATATGAATCTCATCATAATGATTTGGAAATGCTAGAGGACTGTGCACGCCAGAATGCACATTTCCACTCAGGCTCTTGAAGCATTGCGACCATGTATCACTGAGAGTGAATCAATTTTTATTGTAATAGTAATAAGATCTAATGATTCTGGGAGTCGCCTGTGTAAGTGAGTTTAGAAGATGGATCCCTTGAGATCATGGGCATCATGTAGCATGAGGTAACCCATCATACGATATGGCATCATGGGTCATGGGTAACTTGCTTGTTTTTATATGCGAAGCTCTCAAAAGTCGGTCTATTTATGATGACACAAGATGTCAAAGTGTTGTACATAGGGAATCTGAAATCTGAAACAGAGAAATAGATGAAAGAGATCGTACAAAGATCCTCTGTTCCATCATCAAAGCACACTGCACCGTTCTTCATTCATCACACTCCATCTCTCTAGAATAAAGCCACAATTAGCCAGGGATTCCCGTGACCCTTCAACCTGCACACAGATAAATCATAACACCCCCCCCCCCCTAACTTGCATCACCCATTCCAATCCCAACACATTCATCTCTCTCTCTCTCTCTCCTGTGGAATAATTTGTCATGACCTCTGATACACTCTAGCATCCTACCCACCGTTCATTCTCTCTTCAGCTCGTGACAGAATACAAATCAGGCACAAAGGGGTGCGTGTATAAGAAGGAGGATGCATAGCTCGGGCTCATTTCTGAGGCAGTTAAGTGCGAAGGAGGCTTGGAGATCAGCATCAGACAGGTGGGGTGCGATCAACAACTATAGCAGTGGTGGGTGCGAGGGAAGTGTGAATCAAATGGAAGGGTTTAGTGGCATGTATGGGAATGAAGACAATGGGATGGTGGTTAGGAAGAGAGTGATGGTGGTGGTTGATCCTACTTCACATTCCAAGCATGCTCTGATGTGGGCACTCACCCATGTTGCAGATAAGGGTGATTTGTTCACTCTGCTTCACATTATCCCTCCCTATAAGGGCTCTGATTCTTCCTCTTGTTCTACCTATCTTGTCAACTATCTAGGGTCCCTCTGCAAAGATTGCAGGCCAGAGGTATATCTGTTTCATGTTCAACTTTTATGGGCATTTTTCAGTCATAATTTAAAATCTATGCTTCTCGTCTTGAGATTGAGTTGTATTTGTCAACATAGGAGGCTATGTTCGGTCCTGCGTGCGTTTTCCTTTTTTTTTTTTTTTTATATATATTATGAGTTTGGTCTTGAGAGCTAGGCCGGGGATCGTCACAGGGCTTGCTAGATCTTGAATCGAGCTATTTTTGAGAGCTCCAAAGCTATTCAAAAAGAGGGAACTGGAAACTCCTTTTTCTTTTTTAACATTTCGTTTGCCATAATTTTTTTCGTCACCCTTTTCTCTTCTCCCGAGGGCAAAGAGTCTGACTGTCTCAGTTTCCTGCATTCATCTCTTCCTTTACTTCCACTAGTCCAGAGAGATAACATGGGAGTTCAGATTTTTCAGTTTTTCTTTTCTACATCTCCCCCCTTTGAGTTTATTTATTGATTATTTATACTGATGATAATGTGTTGGTGTGTCACAGGTGGAAGTGGAAGCACTTGTAATTCAGGGGCCAAAACTGGCCACCGTTTTGAACCAAGTGAAGAAGCTGGAGGTTTCTGTCTTGGTATTGGGCCAAAAGAAGCCACCATCCTTTCTCTTCAACTGGTTAGATTCTTATGCTATTCTAACTTTCTAAGACACGGATCTCAGACAAGAAAAAAGTAACCATTTTTTGAAAGTTAAGTATCTTAATCAGTTGTGTTTCTGGCAGCTTGTGTGGAAGTAGCAGCAGCACAGAGGAATTTGTAGAGCATTGCATCAACAACGCAGAGTGCTTGGCAATAGGAGTGAGGAAGCGAAGCCAAGGGACAAATGGCTACTTCATCAGCACTAGATGGCAGAAGAACTTCTGGCTACTGGCTTAAAACTTATAAACCGCTAGTTACTACTTAGGATCGTCTCACAAATGTGACAAGTGTGGAGATTAACCTACCATGTTAATTGTTAAATGTAGCATCTATCCTATTTCACCCTGTATCTACTAACTCCATCATCCTTGCACTAATCATATGTGATTTGAGGGTACAACTTAATATCAATGTTGGTTATGATATGAATGAGTGTTTAATATGATTATGGACTGTTCTACTCATGAGCAAATACTTATTTTTTTACTATATTATTGATGACCATTTAAAAGATTTTAACAATGGGCTGAGTAGAAGTTGTAGAGAACTTCTAGTAAAATTGTTGCTGAGATCAAATCAAATCAATATCTGCGGAACACCGCCTCTGTAGCGAGAACAAATGAATCATTTACCATAGGACTTGAAAACCCTATTCACCGTGAACAAGACAGGGAAATAGAGCACAAGCAGAAATTCCTATGAAAGGGAGAGAACTCCATGGGAATAAATGACGCCAGAAAACAGAGCCAAGATAAAAAGAACATGTATTTAAAATTGTGGGCATCTAATGGAACGAATAACTGAAAAACACTTCTTCCCTTCTTGTACCTTCAGCTATTTACTCCCCTGCAAACAGCAGAAAAGTCTGAAATAGCTAAAGCAATCAGACCTTATCATCCAATTTATCATTTACAAGAGGATGCAGCTCCATCTTACTCCTAGGAGTTCGGGGTGTTCGAGGGGTTCGAGGTGTTCCTGAAACCGGTGGTGGCTGTTGGGATAGCATTTGCCGGACATAGCCGTAGAAAGTGCAGCCAACAAGAGTCACCGCACATCCGAAAGCATTTGAAGCCGAAATTGGGTTCTTAAATATCAGCCAAGAAACAAGGACTGCAACAGCAACCTGCACAAATAGTGTGATTCCTTAATGTTAATTTGAAAGAAAGGATTACTATTATACAGGACAAGATCACAATTTTTAGACATGCACTTGGTGATAAACAAGCCAGACTATCAAGAAAGAAGCCACACTTTTTCGAGGCACCATTTTAATGACAATGTGTGTAATATAGAGATTCTCATTTTGGTTACTGAGTTGAACCGACTAATAATAAAAATGATGAGTTCATGGGCGATGATTGAAGACAAAAAATAGACTACCTTAAAACACCTAGATCAGCCTCATATCTTACCTTGAGGTTTCCAGCAACATTAAATGTGACGGCAGTGGTGGAGTGAATCACATAAAAAATGGAGAAGTTAAGGCAGAAAGCCAAAACCCCTGAGCTCAAAATAATGGTGAGGGCCGACCAAGGATAAGGATGAGTATCAAGCCACTCAACAACTCCTTTGCCTTCAAGTAACATTGCAGGTGCTGCCAAGATCATGGTTGCAAAAGGTGCCATGTAATAAACTGTGTTTATGCTAAAGATAAACAAAAAGATATATCAGCTTCCATACAGCAGCAAAATCAAGCCCAAGGAGTTCAGAGAGAAACCAGACACTTAAAAAAAATACAAACCCACTTACACCATCACCAATGGAAAATAAAAAAAGAAAGTGACAATTTCAAAAACTTAGGACCGTGGGGGAGTTGATTGAAAATGCATCTATAGAAGCCAACACACAAACCTTAGCCACAAATTATATAATTTTATTCTTGATATTGCTTGCAAGAAGTATATCCATGAAAAAAAAAAGACCAAATACCAACACAAGACAAACTATTTAATTCTACCCATCACCAAAATGCAAATAAATATTTAATCAACAACAACATTAGCCTTATTTCATTATGTGGGGTCGATTACATGAATCATATAACACAATTGGACTCTATATAAAAAATTATCTTTTTTGATAAATCATTTATCAAGAGATCTCGTCTTATAACCTCCATCAATGGTGCATCTATATAGCTGAAACCATCTATGTAGCATATGAATATTGAATACGATATGTTTGGAAGCATACAAATGAAGTGGTGCCTAAGAGAATTTATGCAACCTCACAATTAGTCATATAAACTGCAGGATGTCATAGTGGTTTCAATGTGTGTATCCATGATTATGAATATCAAATGCCATTATGCCAGAATGAAAGCCAGACCCAATCTAACCGGTGAACCAGTCATTGAACAGGTTTAATTGATCCATAAAACTAGCATGCCAAAAATCCAGTCGAACCAGTTAAAACTGGACCAGTACAAGGGTCACTCAATTTTGAAATTTTTTAAGAAGATTTTTTTCCCTATAAACCAGCACAACTCTTGTACAAATCTGAAAATCTGAAAACGTAAAGTAATGGGAGAAAGAGAGTGTTGAAACAAAGAGGAATTTAAAGAAAAAATAATATAAGAAACAAAAAACATGTACTCGGCCATCTCCGATACTTGTCTCCAAGAAGCATCTCTCTCAGATATCAAGGTATTTATCCAAAAATTGCTCCTTCCTCCACCATTTGGTTCTTTTTATAATTTGAGAACCTCAAAAGATCAATATTTAATACTCTTAAATTCTTAATTATGGATAGTTTTTATTGTTTAATTAAAAAAATGAATTCTTAAACATCTTGAGATATATCAAATCAGTAACTTATTATTAGCATTTATTTGTTATATTAGAATTCTAATATGTATAATTCTAAAAATATATATTGAATTATTACCAATTCGATAACTACTAATAATGTCTTCACTAGTCTAATAACCAGTCCCATGTTTTTTTTATAAATATTGAGCAAAATTTACAAGAGCAGTTCACTTTAACACCAAAATAGAAAGGAATTTTTTACACCAACCATGTCGAGTTAAAACCTGCCTACTATCTGAATATTGCACGCAATCATGAAGCTGAATGAGATGCATCTGCAATTATCATTTCTAACCAAATAATATATTTAATATGCAATTGCTATTATGTCATTAGATAAAATTATTAGTTCTAAGATGCGGGATATTAAATTTCCCTTCCTAACTTTCAAACAGAACAAGGACCTTGAAACAAAACCTCCCACATGCCAAGCCTGTTTCTGGTGTAATATCCAGTTAAGTTTAGCCAAACTTGGATCAGATTGTGATGCTTCATGGACTACTGAGTCAGTCATATTACACATGATCCTTTTACTATCAAGCTTAATGGATGCAGGAACCGGTGCAGTAAATAAACTAAACAGCACCTAACAATTTTATAAGCTCTAATAAGGAAATTTAGGAAATCTACAAAGAGGGAAAATGATCTTAAAAACCTATTCTTCTGCAAGAGTAGTAGTAGGTGATACAGACGCGTATATAAGTGTCAAGTCTACATAGAGAAAACCCCAGAGAGAGAAGAAGTGGAAGAACAAAAGAACAATAAAATGCAAATCTTGAAGAAAAGGCATGAATAAAGATCCTACCTATCAAATTTGTATCCATGCAGAAGAGATTCCGCAAGGATGGTCTTTGTGGATGTGGCCAAACAACCAAATAATGCCGCGCAAAATCCAAACATATTAAAGCTAAGCTCTGTGATGGATGTGAGAAGTATCCCGCCAACAATGGGTACAAGAGAAGCCCAAATACGCCAGTCAAATTGTTTTCTCCAAACTAGCCATTGCAAAACAACTGCGCAAGTTCATTAAAATCAGATGAAATTGTTCTTGATAATTTAGATATCCAGCAAGTAACATATACGGCATGGGGGATATGCTATCAATTATTGGACCTTACCTGTGGTTGCAGGTGTGAATGACTTGATTGTCTGCATAAAAGAAACTGGAATGTATCTTAAGCTCACATTCCCCAACACTATGTTAATACAGAACACAAAGGACATTGGAAAGATTCTTTTCCAGCGATCCTCTCGGTCAACAGTTATTAGTGGTTTAAGCTTCAACACCTTAATTACCACGTGTCCTCCAATTGTTGAGCAGATGAAGTGGACACAAGATACTGTGAGGGGAAACTTGAAGTCCAATTTCTGAAAGGAAAATTTGACAGAGATATATTTTATTTATAGCATTTGTTATGATCTATTAAAATATTAAATACGGTGATTGAGCAGACAAGATTTTGAAGGAAATACAGAAATATTGATAAACATTTTTACAAGACTGATGAAACAAAAAAGATCTAAACAATAGGGAGATTATAATAATTTAATTAAAAAAAGAAGTCTTCTTCTTCTTCTACATATCAATGACAAAATGGCTCATTCATCAGTAACTCTGGTCCATATGTATATCTGGGAACTTGGAACATAATTTACAAGAATATCATTAGCAGTTTTCTAAACGATAAAAGTTGGAACTGAGTTCTGTAGATTATGTACCATTGAAATGCCAAAACTCTGAAGAAAAGGACACTTTTCCAGCAGCTTGGAAGCCGCAATTATGTTTATTCAAAAAGTTGATTAAGTGTATAACAAAGCCACTAATATATGTCTGCTCAACTCGATAATTTAAGGATGTGGTAAATTACAATTTACGTGTTCGCGCACAGTTTATAGATCATTTAAGAGAATCACAGTTTTGAAACAGGTATAGCTCCATGAACAACACACTGATGCACAAAAACTAGAATTCCATGAATCAAAAGGTATGTCATACTATAAAGAATGTCTAAAGACCGCAGTTATAAGAATTTAAAAAGTTGTACTTTCGTATAGTTCTGTTCGTTCGGGTAGTTTCTGATCTTTTCAGATTCAGAGTGTTTGACGGATCAAGTTTCAGCTTTTTATCGGGTGAATAACATTAAAATTCCAGAGAGCATACCTGGCATAAAACAAGGTTATAAAACTAGTCGCGGGAATAAAAGGTGCCAAGCAATATATGGCGACATACTTTATTTAAAATAAAAAGGGAGGAGGGGGTGGCATGAAGCATAAAAAATATAGCCAAAATTAAATAGGGAGAAATGAGAAAACTTTCTTAAAGGAATGAAATGAACCGGAGAAATACCTGGAAGATCCACTTGTTCATGATAATTACAGTCACATTGAAAGCCCACCATTGAAGAATTGATAAAAGGGATCGAATCACGCTCGACTGGCAAACTAGGCTCTTCTCTTCCATCACCCTCTCCGAGAGCCCAATAAAAGCTGAAAACAGATCAAACAACTGGAACCAGTCCCGACTCAATAACCGACCTCCTTTACGAATAACTAAGAAAAGGCAGATTGCAGGAAATGGACGATAACCCAGCTGCAAATTGGGCAAGGAAGAGGGTGAAGGGTACGAAGGGAAGAGAGAGCTTGGAACGGTGAAGGTGGCTCTTGCACTCTGGGATGATTTATGAGGCCGTGCCTCTCTTTTTATTATGTCAAGATTCTAAATGTTTCTCTTTCTTCTCTTTCCCTGTTGCTCCCCTTTCTTTCAATCACGCCATGAAAAACTATGTTGTTTTTCGTAGGTGGAATGGAAGCCCCGTTCTCTCACTTCCTCACTCTTCGATTTGGAATGTGGGTCCCATAGTTCCAAGGTTCGGGTGGGGTCCATCGGGTTACGGAATCTTGGCCATTCAATTCATAATCATATATTTTTCTTCATGGGGCTTTTTAGTTTGAAATTTAGGATTGGACATTCGTTGCCTAATTACATAATTGCAATTAAGTTCTTTCAAATCATAAGAATATGCTCAGAATCAATTTCTACCGCAATTACGGTGGTTAAGTTTTTGGCAAAAGGCCGCACCGGAATTATTGCTTTAAAAATGCTGGCTCCAAAAAAAAATTAAATCCAAATAATCAAAATAAGAATAGCATATATAAAACTAACGTTTTAAATTTCTATAATTGAACTTGATACTTGATAGAAGTGAGAAAATTTTATTAATATTTTTTTGTAAAAAATTTTCAATTATTAATGTTGAATGATGTTTGATAATTGATGAATAAGATCAAAATGATAAGCATGCATGAGAATGGTCAGCCCCCGACAACTTGGTGGCGTATCAATTAAGCATTCGTTTGATTTTTTATTAGTTAAAAATGAGATTTGGTAGAATTGATTTTATAATGTAGTTATGATAAAAATTAGTTTTTGACTAATATATTTATGTTGGGACGATTTATTTGAAAATTGGTTTTAACAAAACTCATAATTTTTTTCAAATTAAGCTTAAACTCTATTTCATGATTAATTTAATTTACTTGAATTAAAATTTAATTTATATTTATTTAATTGAAAAGATAATATATTTGTTGTAACATTTTTTTATAAGTTATAGTTCATGGAGAATAAAATTTTGAAGGGATATTTTAATCATTAAATAGGAAAAATTTTACAAAAATTTTATTTTTTTCAATTTTTTTATTTTTTTTATTTTTATTAGTCTATTTTTATCTGATTTTATGATTTTAAAGTAAATGTAGATGGGAATAAAAAATTAAAACAAAGAAGCAGGTAGCCATCTGCTTATGTGGAGACTATGTTTTGGTTCAAACCTGATTTTCCAACTGGGAAGCAAAAATCAACCAAATATATATAAAATACATCAAACTCTATTTTTACCTCAAAACTTGGTTCAAAAGCCTTATACTTGTTAGCCTCATGAAGTATTTGTGTGTGGTCTAACGAAGGAGGTAACCTTACGAAGAGCCTCCCAGAAATTGCGCCGTGTTGAATTCAAATAGGTTTGGCAGTTTGGAACTGGGACAATTGGTTCTTAGTACATAAAAAAATTAAGATATTTGGATTTTGGTATTACCGTTCATTTTTTTTGGGGGTCAAAGTCAAATTTTTACAAATGAAACTTTAAAATTTCCAATTAGCAATTGGGATTTGAATTTTTCCAATTGAAAATTGAATTTTTTAAACTGAAATTTCATTTTTTTTTTCTAAAAAAAATGAACTATAGTAAAAAGAACAAAATATCTTGATTTTTTTTATATTAAAAACCAATTGTCCCTTGGGATTTGATAGGGGAAAGAAATGATGGAAAGGCTATCCCCTCTACATACACAAATTAGGCTCGTTGGTTTATAGTTTTATAAGTTAAGTTATGATTTTTAATTATTATTATTATTTATTTAAATAGATTTATGGTAAATTTTTTATTTTTATCTAAATTTTATTTTTATAAATTATAATTATTTTAATATATTTTATAAAAAGATAATCTACACTAGCACTTAAAGCTCATAATTAAACATGTTTTTTTTTATTATGTTCCATCTGGTCCAAATGCTATCATTATATTATGTTTAATTTTTTACAAAAAATTTAATTTCTTCCACGTTTTACCTTAATCCTGACAAAAGCTATTGGATGAAGGACCCGAGGTAAATGGTGCGAAATATATAATCAGTTATCAGTGGGACACATGGTTTGTCAGGGGCCCTAACCCTCCTGCCTCCCCAAAAAGCTATGTTTTTTTAATAAAAATATTAACTGTTAACCCATTTCTAGTTCTCATCAACTTTTATGCCTTGATACACAACGTTTAGAGTCTCTTCTCATTACATAATTTTATTACAAAATAAATGTAATAAATTTTATTTAAGTTTAAAAAGTATGCTATTCAAGATAAATACCTAATTTGATGAAAATTAGTGCTAAATTGTAGGAAATTCTTCACATTTTTGTCTATTTTTGCATCTCTTCTTTATTTATCAAGGTTATTATTTATCTATTTTTAATATTTTTTATTAATTTTAAAAATAAAAATTATTTCTGGTTTCAGTCACATATGTAATATAATATTAAAAATATTACTTTAAAATAATATAATATTTATATTTAACCAAAAATAAATCCCCCAAAAAAAAAGTTTTGTTCTGCGTCCGCCCCTGGTGTTATTAAGGAATAAAATACTTTAGATGATGAGTCATATTACTAACACGTACTGGTATTCACATTTAAGCTATTAATAACTTTGTCTTTTTTTCTATATAATAAAAAGTCTCCATATGAATCAAGACGATGCATCACCGTGTAATATTGACGCATTAACTGGGAAATATACATACAGATGGGATCAAATATAATGGAAAGCAAATTGTGCACTCCATCTTATCTATTTTATTATAAGATATTTAATATAAATTATATGTATATTATAAAAATATTTTTATTTAAAATTAATATTTTTTATTTTACTCTTCTTAAATATTATATTCTATTATTATGTAAGATTGTAAATAAAAAATAAAAAAAATTAAATATAAAAGTAAAATAAGAATATAAAATACCTAACATTCTACCATAAGAAAGTATTTGGACCTGTGGTGTGTTAATTTCTACCCCGGAAAGCGACAAGGTCCACCCCATCAATCATCTTACATGACAATCATACGAATGGTAGTATATATCCTGCTCATAAGCATAGCACACATGTCACGCTGCAGTTGCTCCTCACACAATAATATGCAATTAGAGAGTCAACACTATTAATTACATACTTTTCTTATTATTAATATAAGATCATTTTAATTGAATCACGTGAATTAAGAATTAAAATTAAAATTATTTAATTATCTTAATTTTTTAAAAATTTTAATATTTTTTCTAAAATTACCCTTATTTAATTTTTTTTTTAAATATATTAAATAAAAATATTTTTTAAAAAAATATAATAAATAATATCTTATATATTATAAATGACGTTAGACGTAGAATCAAAATAAAATATCCTATTAATGCGTATTCCCCAAAGCTCCCAGCATTTTGAAGTTGGGCTGGCACAAAAAGCATAGGGCGCAAAGCAAACGCCTTCAAAAATAAATAAGCGCAAAAAGTCCATGTCAACGCCCACTCCCCTCGTTCCATCCCTTGTATTTAACTCTGGACCTAACCAATTGACTCCCTTTGCTTCAGCTTTAGTGGTACTTTGCACCAAGTTGCCAAAGCAAAATCACATGGTATCAGATATGCTTTACCTTCTTAATGCATATATACAGCACTGCCATTTAATACTTTATGTGATTGGTTGTACTTGTACATACAAGAGTGACTGAAATCTGAAAATTGAAGTTCAGCATTACAACTAAATATATATCAAATATTGTTATGAATGTAATTTTTCATGAGCATAATTAGGGTGTTTTAAGACTCCCAACTCTAACATGATTTTGGGTTTAGGGTGTGGTGTGAAGGGCAGGCGTCAAATTTGGGTATGTTAATGTGTTTGTTGGGGGGCAGTAATGGACAAGTGGACTCTTATGGCAGCAAAGTGGATGAACACATGAAAACCAGCGGCAAACTAGTTGCCAATATACTATTTTTGTACTCAAATAAAGGCCAATTCACTACACTTTTACGTAACTCGGAATTATTTGGAATGCTTGCCATTAAAAACAAAACAGGAAAAGAATATCCTGAAATTCGATTTGGCTATTCCGAATAAAGTCATTATTACGTTTTATATAGATACATAACGTTATAATGGAATTCCTTTCCAAGCCTAATTTCTAAGTTCATGCCCCTCGTTTACCGCCTTAACCAAAGGGTCTAAATGTAACAAACAAATCATCATATTGAATTATATGTAAAGTTAAAAATGTCAAATAACAGAACCCAGTGATGGTCAAACTATGGATGGGGCATGATTCGGATCCAGTTGGATAACGAAATCTTCTAAAAGGGAAAGATCTTAACTAGTGTTTTAAAAGAGGGAGGGAGGCACTGATCAGAATGTAGTGTTGCTGCACCCTCACACGCAATTACCGTAAATTTGGTCGCCCCGTACAATCAATTGGTAGGGCTTTCAGCTTTGGAAGTGATGGAGGAATGGATCATTTTCCGATACCCATACCGGCGACAGTTAAGTTAAGACAGCCTAAAATTGGATTGTCACGCTAATTAATTATCACCTCCGCTGAGCAGGGCGATTGAAGTTGTGGGGGGCGACTTTCTATAAAAATTAATTTACATATATAATAGTATTAATTTTTGTTTTTTAATATTTTTCATAAATATCTTTTAAAATAATTTTATAACTTCAAAAAGATCATTAAATGATAAATCATGTATTTCTTCTTATCCTTAATATAAGACCCTTTTAACCAAATCACTCGAATTAAGAATTAAAATTAAAATTAATTAACTATCTCGATTTCTCCAAAAATTTTAATATTTTTTTAAAATTACCCTTATTTAATATCTTTCTCTTTTTTTTAATATATTAAATATAAGTATTTTTTTAAAAATATATAATAAATACTATCTCATATATTATAAAGAGTTTTATATTTATGATCAAGATAAAAGATTCTATATATAGGATTGGAGGAAGTATAAATATATAATATTTCAAAGCAATGTTAAAAATATATAAAGTGAAACCTTATGTATAATACATTAATTCCAAGAATTATGAAAAATATACAATATATATCAATAAAAAAAAGATATTTATATGTATAAGCATGCACGTGTATATATATATATATATATATACACGTACAAATTCTTCATGTGTGGCACATTGTGGGAGGCTAAATGATTGAAGTACTCCACGATGGCTATGCTTAAGGACAGGAATATATGGTAAGGGGCAAGGGATGGGAGGGGCCACAGCCGCCCCTAAGGTATAACGTCGGTCCAACACTGCTATTTTGCTTGCCTAGCCTTCTATACTGTTGTCTCTAATTTGAGGGCAAGGTGATAGTTAATAACTTAAAAATTTTATTATTTTTTAAGTTAATTTAATTTAATATTATTTAATATAATTGGTTTATGAATTAAGCTTCTTAATTTAATTAAATTTCATCATTTCTTGAAACTATTTTGAGCAAAACAAAATTAAATATATTATATAATTTATAAAATATCTTATATTATAAGATATAGATTTATTACTTTATAAACAAAAAAAGGAGGGAGTATATTATGCGCCAATTTTATTAGTCTAAATATTTTATAAAATTCACTAACACTGAATGTAAAACGTTCTACTCAAGTGGCATTTTTTTAATAGTTGAATTTGGAGAAAAATGGAAAAAGCATTTTAGGAGAACCAAATTGTCAAATGGCGCAATTGTGTTGCGTTTGATCCATCCATCGTTTCATGCCATCAATTTATCAGCATACCATACCAATTATGTAAGATTGATGATGGAAACCAAGAAAAATGAGACACTGCAGATTCTACCAAATATTCATTGCCATTGCATAATATTGCCAATCAACAAAGGATTGTCACGCCACTAATTTCAACTCCATAATTTATTATCTCAAATTTTTTTCAAAAAATATTTTAACATTATTTATTTTGTGCTGAAAATTATAATATTTATTACATGATATTAATAACAAGTTTAAAAATAATATTCTAGTCCAAGTGTGATTGCAACTATTTTTCTCATTACAAGATTCTTGAAATTATGTCACGTGGCTTTCTAGGGATGTAATCGATATGAACCCGGGGCAGAGGCCCATCGGATCGGAGGTTAATTGACATCGTATATTTCCGCCTTTCGGGTATCTTTTTCACCTCTTACATCCATGACCCAAAAAAAAAAAAAAGGTTATCCAGTTATGCATTATAATCAACTATATATAAATAGATATACAAACCATATCCTACTAATTAGTTCTTCGGTGAAAAAGACAATCCATTCTTAAGAAATTAGGAGATACTACCCGTTATCTTTTTTTTTTTTTTGAAAAAAATTTGTCGAATTGACATAGCTTTTGTTTTTGTTTATAGCATAAATACATGCTTTTTCAAATAAAAAATGAACCCATACTCACAAGTAATTCATTTTTTTACTTAAATACTCTCAATTAATTATAATATATAAAAATTTAACACTAATAAAAAACAAACAATATTTTACTAAAAATTAAATTAATTGTGTTTTTTTTTTCGCAAAACAAATATGCATATAGAAAATGGTGTAATTTTTTCCTCCAAAAAAAAAAAAGAAAGAGAGAAAAGGAAGGTCATCCAATGAACGTTTCAATCAGCATGTCATTTGGGCTGCATTCGCCGCATCCAAGAATCTTCGGCCCACAATATAAGGTTATAACAACCTTTTAAACAACGAGAAAAATTAAATAACACTGAAATTATTTTTTGTATTTTAAAAATATTTTTTATTTAATTCAGAATTTTCTTATTCTATTAATTCTATATGTTTAGTGTTTTTTGTAAAGTTGACAATATGAAATTATTAAACTATAGTTGAAGCATTGGACTTCAACTAATAAAATTGTTAGGTGCTGGCCTCTCTAAACTACCCAAAAGGAAAAAAAATTAATGTCTAAGAATAAACCAAAAGGACACAACTGTCTAAATAAGATTAGTCAAAGATCTTGAGAGAGGCAATATTCATTTGAGTAATCTTTGTATTTTAAAGGGATTAGTTTTCAATTATTGGTTGGAGAATAATCTTAGTAATCACAAAAAGACACAATTATCTAAGTAAGATCCTTTTTTTTTTTTTTATAAACTGTTTAAGTGTGTGTTTGGGTTAGATTATATATAATTGATTATAAGGATAAGTGATTATTCATAATAGATTATGAGAATAAGTGATTATATCAAAAGTGAGTTATGTATGGATATTTTTAACCCATTAGTGATTTTGAGAAAAAAAAAGTGTTTGAATATTGGGGTTTAAGTGATTATTGAGTGGATAATGAAAAGAAAAAATGAAATAAGTGATTATGAGAGAATAAATAATTATCATAAGCTGGAAAAAGTAGCTTATGGAAATAATTACTTAAATGGTCATAAGTGATTATTTTGATTTGCATTGCGTTTGAAAATTGGTAGCATAATTATCTTTCTCCACTCCATAATTACTTATAATCTAATCCAAACAAACTCTAAGTAAGATACTAAGATTAGTAACACATGATGTGTAATAGTGTTACTAATCTTAGTATCTTTTTGAGAAAGTGATGTGAATATGGAGAGCTAAATTAACACATTATATAATCTAACTCATATATTAAACTTCAATTTCGGAAGCCCATTGTTAGGAGAACTCTTTAACATATTAGAAATTGTTTTTGGAGCATATTTCATCATACTGAAGGCTTAATGTGCTAATATACTCTTGGAAGAATCAAACAATCTAGCCCAAATATATGCTGGAATGGGCCATGCAAGATTAATGATGTTCTCATATATCCCAAAGAAGATTAGAATATTTTTGAAGCCCAAATGGAGAGAGAAGCTTAAGTTCCAAGTTTCACTTATATTAATTTAGGATTATCTTTTTATTTTAATTTAATTTGATTTGATTGAAATTATATTATGATATTTTATGGCTTCCCACTTATATTTCATAAAGCCAAATTTTAGATTTAAAATAGTTTAATTTAAATTCTATTAGATAAGCTTTATTTTTAAGGAATGTCTAGTAGTATTAGAATTAGAATATTAATTTTTTATTATTTTCTTTAGTATTTTTGTTTTTATTTTTAGACCTTTAGATAATTAGTTATCTTTTTATGATTTATTAGATTTATTAAAATTAATTGAGTCTTAAGTATTTCTAATTACTTTAAGAAATTTATTTACCTATTTATAGGCTTCTTTTGTACATACAATGGAGACAGATCAATATTATTCAGAGTTTATTCAATTAGTGAATTTCACTAGTTTTTTATGTTCTCTTGAGAATACATTTGACTTATCAAGAGTTTGATCTACTTTTATAGAGTCTTTCTATAACTAAATTCCTGATATAGGTTCTTATTGGGTTTTAATTTGATCAACTCGTTTGAGTCAAGTTTCTGCATTGCTGTACTATGTATTTTCTGAGTTTTCGAGACAGGTTATTCGTGGGAACTATATTAGAGAGGCAACATTCATTTTAGTGATCTTTATATTTTGAAGGAATTAGTTTTTGACTATTGGTTAGGGAATAATTTTAAAAATTGCAAAATGACACAATTGTCTAAGTAAGATTTTTTTTTTTTTATAAATTGTCTAAGTAAGATAATAGAATTAGTAACATATGATGTGTGTGTTACATAGAATCAATAATATGAGTCAAACCCGATAAATCAGCATGTTTAACTCAATAAAATATGCGGGTTGGGTTTTGAAAATAGAAGTTTGAATAAAAAATGAGGTTTTTTGGATTAGGCCATTTAACTTGTTTTTTTTAATATTAAAAATATATATTATTTTATTAATTAATGATATATTAATAATAAAATTTAAATATTATGTTAATTTTTGATAAATAATAATGATTAATTGTATTAATTTATATAATTATATAAAAAAAATAAATATTTAAATAAAAAGCCCATATGTCGACCTGTAGACTTGAACACAGGTTGGATTTGAAAAATCAAGCCCCTATGACAATTCAGGTTTTCCAGCTTGATCTGAATTACCATATCTAAGGTTACATTTGAGTCCATATTGAAGGAGTGGACTTCGAAATAATGAATTGCTTATTTAGTAATAAGGAGTTCACACCACTTTTTAAGTGTATGTCAGTGGTCTCCTCCATCAAATTCTTTGTACTTTTTTTTACCCCTTTAAATTCTTTTACTTGTATCTAGTAATACGTGGGGATTAATTTTTGAGTTTAAAAAAGGTAAGTTTTCACATACCAACTGTGCAGCCTAGAGTTATAGTTAAGTAATGCAAATTTTGGTTTTAAAATTTTAGCACTTCATCTAGAAAATACCTCAAAAAAAAAAAAATATATATATATATATATATATTCATGAAATATAGAATAGGGTGAGGGAAGGACCTTATGATATGTGATCAACGAGGACGCTATTGTTCATTCCTAAAGACTCACTCCTTTGGAGAGAAGTTTGAGATCCCCTCAAAATTCAGTTTCCTTTATGAGCGGACTCACTGCAGCTCGCTCTCAAGGTCATGGGAGATATCCACCAGAAAGCCTTTCTCTATATAGATCTCTCCACCCTATATCATATGCTTTAATAACTATGATCAAACCTGTCAATAAAGTCTTCCCAGTTTTTCCTTTTGTCTTGAGGTTGAGTGTGGGTCAGGCCAAAGAAGTTACTTTAGTTACATTTGGTAAAGTTAAGATGCTCTATATAAGACGGAACTGCATGGATAGTGATGATGTTGTTTTGAGGTGAAGGGTAAGCCAGGAAGTGGTGATTGGATTGAAAAATGGATGGTTGAACTTGGGAAGAGATTGATTTCAAGCAAAGTGAATTAAACGGGTCCGTGTGAATGTGACGGAAGGCATCACTCACTTGAACCCAGCTCACGTATGAAACTGTCCCTCACCCTCCCTTCTCTCATCCCATCTCTTCAATTCCCATCCCACGTGACCATTGGTTTGTTTGTTTCCTTCACTTTTTAAGCTCCTCCTTTTTTTCCCCCTGATTATGTATGTTTATGCATCAACAACAACACTGTATCTATCTCCTGCGTCCATCATCCCACTATTTTCCTCCCCTTTTCTTTCCTCAAACAAAGTACTCATACTTTAATGTGATGCCTCACACCAGCTGAGTGCGTGTACTGCTGATACCCCCCGTCTACTGTTCTGTCTGGCACGTTCTACAAGAGACAACATCAACAATAAACAGTGAAGCAGAAGCGGAACAAGACAGTGTAATTCGCCCTAACTCCCTTATATTTGGGCATTAATTCCTGAGGAGTTTAATAATTGAATAATGGCGCATTGTATTTTAATCAAGAATCCTTCTGGTTGATTCTGTGATCAATTTGTGGAATGGTGGGAATATTGCTGAGAAGAGTGGGAAATATGTGTCATCCTAAGGAAAAAATATATATATATATATATATAACAGAAACACTACTTTTGCATTTGTTGAAATCATTCAGTAGGATAGCAATTTTTCTGGGGACCAGAACTGGGGAAAGAGTGCAACTTCTTGGATATGCCATCGATACCGGCATCGATAGCGATGCAGAACACAGCATCCACACCCAACATCTCACTTGCAGCTGCTTTCATTCCTGCTCCCTTTCCAAGCTCCAAATCACAAACTCAGTGGCGGTCACAAATTTTGACTTGATCTCCACAAATCACACCCTTTTATTTTTTTTAACAAAAAAGAATGAGTCTTGAGTTGAAGTGTTGGACACTGCGAAGCAATAATTTATGTCCTTCTACCACCAAAAGATTTGGTTCAAAGTAGCAAGATTATACCTGCTAAACCCAAAGTGTTGTGTTTGAACCCTAAAAATACAATCATCTTAAAACTTGTTGGGAGGGATTGTTATCCTTTAAATCTTACCTAGTTCAATCCGTATTAGATCATAACTTGATAATTTTTCAATTAAAATAGAATAAGTTTAGAATATCAAATATATATGAAAAAAATTATATATTTTTAATTCTATTATACGTTACCTAAAAATGAAATCATTTGACCCCATCACTAACTGCATGTCTGTTCTTTATTTATTTTTTTATACTTTAAACAGTGGAATCAATTTGAAGAATGAGTATAATAACACGCCCCAGTGCCCTCAGCAACCTACGAGTGTGTTTGTTACGACAGGAACATGCGATTTAAAAATTCATAATTATAATATAAAAGAAAAAAAAGATAAAATTAAATTCCAGTGCGCTACTTTTTTTAATATTTACTATTTATTAACAATGAAAGAACAACATTAGTTTCAGAATTAGTACATTTTGACTAAATTAGGCGAGCCAGCGACCATACATGGATAAAATTATAATTTTAGTCTCTCTCTCTATGCTTAGCCAGTCAGCCACCTGAACTAAGCACAATAAAAATTGAATTATATTATTCTTTTTCTCTTTCTCCACACACATACACATAAAACTGAATTATATTATTAATTTTAATTTTAAAATTCAAAACACATGACAATAAAATTAAACTTGAAACCTAAAGGGCATGTTTGGTTCAAAGGAGGGGAAGGGAGGAAAGAGATTTTAACGGAAGGAAAGGAAGAGGAGGAAAAAGAAGGGATTTTAATTTTATCTCGTTTGGAGGGAAAATAAGGAATTTTAATAGAGTGATTTTAATGTTACCTTATTTGGGTTAGGAGGAGAAGGGAGGGAAAATAATTATAATTTCACTATTATACCCTTAATTTATTTAAGTTAATATTTTCTTTCTATATTAAAAAAAAAGTTTTTTTTTTCTGTTTGAATATTAAACAAAATTCTTAATCAGAAGAAAATACTCTTTTTTTTTCTTAACCTTAACCATGATTGTATGTATCTTCTTTTTTTTCCTTAATTTTAACTATGATTATATATATTAATATATGAATGTGTCTGTGTGTATTCATGACTTCATGCATGTATGTCACTAAGATATTTCATATTTTAAGAGTAAAACTAAGAATGTGTGGTTGGGTTATAAAAAAGTGGAGGGTATTTTGATTATATTGGACACAATAACATATTTTTCCCTTAAATTACCTCAATTTTGGGGGAAAATATATAATGGAAGAGAGAAAAAATTTTAATAACATTTCCCCTCCCCCCTCCAATTATTTGATTGACAAACAAAAGAAGGGAAACAAAATTCCTCCCCTTCCTTTTCCTTACCCCCATTTCCCCCAACTAAATATAACCAAAGTAAATGTGTTCGCTTGATATATGAAAATTTTCCCTTTTTGAAGATTATCTAAAATATTTTTTGCCAACTAAAATTTTATAAAATATTTAAAGATCTTTTTTTTTCTAAAAAAGAAATTATTGGTAAAGTTTTAAATACTTAAGAGTCAATACTTACGTATCAAAGACAACAAAAGGTAATAAAATAAAACTAAAAGGCCAAAAAAAGGGGGCTCATCCAGTGAAATCCGACAACTGTATTTCCCTCATTTCATCTGTCGTCTCCTCACATGTATCCTTCAATAATCCACAAAATTACACTAGAAGGGAAAGAGCACTATTACATTGTTCAAACTTCGAAGTGGGATACATTTTTGGTGGGCCATCCTCATTTTCTCCATTTTAGCTTCTCATCATCATATATAAACACACACACGCCCAAGAAACGCACTGCATCATTTTAATTTCATACATCACAGCATTGGATTTTCACTTTTCTTCTTCTTCCTCTTGTTGTTTCTCTTGTTTAGGAGGAAAAGGCATAAGATGAATAGGAATGGGAAGAGATCAGAGGAAAGCTGGAGCTGCTATTTCCACCCAAAACAGAGAGTTGTGGGGGTGTGTCCCTTGTGTTTGAATGACAAGCTCCTTATTTTAGCAGAGAAACAAGGCCACTCTGCTTCCATTCCAACTTGCTCACGCAGGAGACCTCAATCTACTTCTTCCATTCAAAAGATCTTTCCTTTTCGCTCTCTTTTCACTCGTCCTCAGTCTCACAACCATCACTCTGATGCCTCTTCCAGTCCAGAAGGTAATAAATTAATAATACCTCCCTCCTGTCTGTTTCTCTTCTTCTTCCCATCTCTCTCTGTACAAGAATTTTGCAAGGCAAATGAAACTTTTTTTTTCCTGGGTATCACACATAATAATTAATAGCTACAGTGGGTATTTTGATTTTTGTTCTCTTCTTATTAGTTGTTGATGGTGAGGTGGGGGCAGGAGTAGTTGGTATCCATGAATGACTTTCATAATGAGAGGAGAATTAGCAGGAGCAGTGCATGTGTGTGTCTTTGTGCTCAAGATTAGGTTGTGGCGGTGACAAAATTAAGGTCAAAAAGCGTAGATATGTTAAGACAAGAGTGGTGAGGCAGCAGGTGAGGATTTGCCCTGTCATATGGCAGCTTGATTCAAATCCCAAGAGCCATTATGATACTGAGAGAAGATTACTGTTGCTACATTATATTATATATGGATATGTTGGGAAATTTGGGTACAAAACAAATTGGGTTAGTTCTCTTCTTTTGAATTTAATGCTATTACCAAAGCTATATCCACCTTTCCTTACATGTACCACTGTTTCTAGCTAGCTAACACAAGATTAAGAAAAACTTGCGATATTGATAAATCAAATATAGTTGATTTTGAACTTACCTCCTTATTTAATCACATGCATCTGTGCACCATATATGATATGCTAATTCAAAAAATGAACAGAACAGGTAGGTGTCTATCTGTTGGCATAATACCACATGAATTGATCTTCTTCCATAAATCCAAAACTAACAGTTTCTTCAGGTGCATGAATGCTGCTACTACATAATTTGCAGTTATATTTCTTCCTTTAATTTTAATTTTGCTGTTCTCTCTTTTTCAAGATTATAGAAGTGTTGGTAACCATAATGACATTCTAGATTAACCTTTATTTTACAGGGTCATACATATCCATCAAATTTGAAGGGAATGGGGCAGCATCGTGGGAGAAGAATACAGTGTCTGAGGTGTCTCTGGATAATTGCAATATGTCCTGGAGCCATCCCAGTTTGATGATCCCAAACAAGGACTCCAAGAAGAGGGTGGTAGAGCATGGGAAATCACGTGACCCACTTAGGTGGCGGAAGCGGATAGGGCACCTGTTCCACGTCATCAGATGGAAGAAATCCATCAAGGGCCACGTGGAAGGAGTCAAGATGAGGAAGACTTGGATGAGGACACTGACAAAGAGAAAGGGAACGGATTTGAAATAAAGGAAAAGGCTTTCCAATTTTCGTTGTGGCGTGGGTGGGGTTGCTCATCTCTCCTCACTGTCACCATATAAGTATAAAGTTATATCATCAAACACCATAGATCGTAGACTCAGATATATTAGCTTTACTTCGCTATAAAAGAAACTGCCTTTTCAGTTCACAAAAAGAAGAACTGCTCTGTAATAGTAATAGTGTGCATCTGAGGCTTGAGTGGTTGGAGTTCTTGTCAATTGATTTTCTTGTACGATCTCCCAATCTTCTTCATACAGCCTGTAAAGACTTGTTGAAAATGCTTTTGATTTAAGATTTTATTATATATAATTAAAAAGGATCGAATTAGAGTATTTCTTTTGTGTACTGTGGACTGCCATGCTCCCCCTGTTAGGCACCCATGGTGGGAAACAGTGAAGCAAAAGGGGGGGGGCCTATTGGGGAAGGGCATAGGACATGTCATATTGTTGTCTCAGCGGAACAATGTCTGGGGTTCCTTAGAAATGAATTCTCAAATGACACTCAAAGGTGAGAAAGATAAAGTGGCATCAAATTATGAGTGTTAAGAGGTACTGGCAATCAATAATAATGATGAATCCCAATAATATTCTTCCCACGTGCAAGTCAGAGTGCATGTGTGCATGTCCGATTAGGCCCCTTATTGTAAAAATGGACGGCAAATCGATAGGATAGGACCCCCAATGGAATGGAATGGACATGGACATGGCAGGTAGAGAGAAGCTCTCGAAGGAAAAGGACAAAACATACCTTCCAACCCAAATCAACAAGTGTATCACAAGAGGGACATGTAGGAAGTGTGGCATCATTTCCATCACAGGAACGAACATATATTCATTCATATGTAGGAATAGGATTGAAATTTCCATTATTGTGTGTGTGTGTGTGTGTGGCTTTATCATTAAGTTTAAGGTTCATCTGAAAAGGGTTGTGTAATGAGCAACTTTATCGTAATTAATGAGCTGCTGCTAAATTCTCGCCATAGATTGAAGAATTAATAATTACTGCATTTCCCTTTCAGATAAAGAAATTTTGATGGCTAATTGATCACTTCAACAGAAGGGAGCAGTGTTGTGAAGCATTAATTCACAAGGAAGGAAGGCAGACATAACTTATATTTAATATATCTAGTTGGTATGTTCAGGTCGAGAATATGTTACATATACGTGAATATTTAGAATATATGTCTCAATCTTAAATTTGAGATGGTAAGATCATATTGAACAGGCGGGGCACACTTGTATACACACATATATTATAAAGAATAAATTACTTCTTTATTTCTTTTGGAGATGATTAAATTACACGTCTTTTTATCAAAAAAATTCTACACAAAAATCTTTTAAAATTGAAAGATGCATAAAAAACTTAATATTATTCATTTTTACTAAAAGATATATTTTTAAAATTTTCCTTTTTGATATTTATTTTGTGTTCAAAATTAAAAATTTTGATTAATTTTAAATAATGTATATTAAACATTTGTTATATTATACAAATAATAAATATAAGGTTTTTTTGATCAAAATAAATATTATTTTTATTTATCATATATAGATACATATTAAATTTAAAGAAATACAGACAAATTTGATATATTTCAGCCATGTAGGATAAAGTTGGGGGAGAAAAGCCATGTTGGATAGAGGAGAGATTAAATTTCTAACATTTGGATAATTTGAGGATTATCTCTTTCACCGTGTAAAACTATAAGGAGTGATATAATAAAATTGAAACCACATAGACCAATATAAAAATTTAGTAGAATTTTAAGGATCAAAAGGCCCTTTCACCCTATGAGATGTCATTGATAACAAAATTTGACAAATATAAAAAAAATTAATAATTTTAAATTTAAAAATTAACAAGATTAATAAAAAAAAAAGCTGTATATAGCTATATAAAATATAAAATCTTTAATAAGTTATATTATTCATAATTCATGAATAATAGGACCCATTTATCATACTTTTATATAACCCACATAACCTACGCTAACCTATGATAATAGAATTAATCATTCCCATATTTAAAAGGCAAACTAACAAACTTTTTCCTTAAAGCAAAACTAATTTTTGATGACAAGGAATAACAGAGCAACTGCAGTCGTTTTCCCATAGGGAAAAAAAAGAAAAATCAAACATATGATTTAACAGCCCATTCATGTGATGTGCACATGATAATACTTAATAAATGTGACTATTACAGCAAGGAATGTTGCCCTAAAATAAAGGGTGATTTGAATGGGTAGTGACAATGAGGGACTTGAGACGAGAGTCACAACTTTAGTTTGATAATTGTCAAAGGCAAAGCTCATGAAAAGTAAGTTGAAGTTGCCATTTTTCTCCGTCTTACCAAATAATACAGAGACGTCGCTAACCCCCTCGGTCCCCTTCATGTCCCCTGTTCCTTTCTCTTTCAATATATAATATGATGTAATTGCCACCAATCTCCCCTATCTTCCTTCATTTTCTTCCTCATCCCTCTTTTCATTTCATTTCAAATTACTACCATCCCACTTGATATTATTCTTCTCTACCTCTTTCTTCATCTGCTTTTAGATTACTATTCATTTGAATGCTCAAACCTTTATTACTATATCAGAGTTTGAGCTGCTGGTAAGGGTGAACCTTTATTTAGTAATAGCTTCTCAAAGCTGTAGGTAATCATATATATATATATAAGAGCAGTTATACACCATTATTAATGTTACAAACATGAAATTTAATTCAAGCCCAAGTGATTCCCATCAAGAAGCCTTTGATTATTAGTTCATAATCTTGGAAAAATTTCTGAAACATGCCATGTTCAAGGGAAGGGGTGGATCTGAGAAAGCCCCACTTGAGATTTGATCAAAGACGACTTTGTTAGCTGCCTCTGTATAGTGAACTCCATCCCAATTCACTCTCACTGATGGCCTTTCACAAGATCCCACAAAAAATTCAGTGCCATTCGCAATAATTGTGCTTCCACACCCACCATTGCCATAGTTATACTCCCCGCCATACCCACAACATGCTCCCAGTGGCTTCTCAAATCCTACACTTTCATAAAGACAAGCTTACTGGTTACCACTCACATCATAGATAGTAGGCAAGCATAAGAAATGTTGTCATTTGTAATTAGACTCACCGTATTTTTTTGAGTTGCAAATCAGAGAATACTTGGCAGAATAAATATCTACGAATGTGATTGCAGCCAAAGGAAGGTCCTCTCGAAGTTGAATTATGGTTTCTTTCAACTTGTAGTTGAAGTATTGAGCTATTTCATTATAATGTTTCGCACAACCACATCCATCTCTTTCAGCTAATAAAAAACTGGTGAGAATACGAGGGAGGCAACCAATAGGTCCTGTGTTGTGTATCCAAAATGATCTTCCTCCCAAATTGTATATGTTCTTCATTACCCAATTCATTCTCAAAAATTAGTTGAAGTTAATTAAAACCCAAGCACAACCAAATTATCAGTGATGGGGAAGTAAGTTACCTTGATATTATATGAGAAAGCATCAGTTATATTAGGTATAGAAGCATTGACTTGTTCTAAAGTCTTGTTACTAAAGAATCCAGCATCAAGATCATTCTGACCAATATCAAATGTGTACAAAGCTTTACTAAAATATTTTTCCTTAGGCATCAAGCTTGCAAATATTCCTCCTACCAACAAAATTTCATAAAAATCACAGAATAAATAATATACGTCATATTAATAGATACCAATTCATATAAATTAGTTACCTTGGTGTCTAATAAACTGTGTTTTCAGTATGAATGTTTTGAACTGAGAGACTTGTATATCAAGGTAGAAAGGATTAAATATATCCTTAGACATGATACTGGGTGGGAGTGTGATTCTTGATCCTGATACTGCAAAATTGGCTCCGTGTGTGTAGTTGATTGCCAAGGAATCAAGATATGCACTGAGATAGGGAAGCCCGAAATTTTGGGCTGAATTAAAAAAAAAAATCAAATTAATAATTGAAAATATTTAGTGGAAAATAAATTATCGGCCCTTTTGGTTAATCTAACCGTCAAAGTAACCAAAGTGGTTTGATGGACCTATTGCGAAGTCATCTTAACCGTCAATACCCCAGTATTTCATGCTCTGCAACATTAAATTTCAGAGAACCCAGAAACATGCTCCTCTAGTCTCTACGCCTTAAAAAAACAAAAGGAAAAAGAAAAGGACCATTTTATCCCAAAAAAAAGAAAAAGAAAAGGACTATCTGTAGTGAGGCTCATCATGTGCTGTGCTAGGCCCAATAGTTAAGATAGATAGTCAGTTGCGAGTTTGTTGAGCTAAGTCGTTGACTGATTAGTTGAGTCTAAGAACGATGAAAGGAGATGTACTTCTTGATGACAGAATAGATTCCAGATCTTTCGCTAAATCTGGATTCCTGCAGCTATCTAATAGAAGAACTATAAGAAACTCTAGTTGGATGGATAATTGGGTGTTTAAGTTAAAAGGCTATATGTTACCGCTTGAACTGCTTAACGAGAGGCCCGTCTAAGAGACTAACAATAAAATGTGCAGCAGAAAGTGAAGATGGATTAAACAAATAAATACCCATGAAATCGATGATGAGCCGGCCATCACACAGCCTTCCTGCAGGTCTGTGAAAATAGGTCTCCCCATATGGTGATGTTGGTGCTCTAAATGCAGCAGCAAAGCCACCAGTATCGGAGTTAGAAGCCCCGAAATTAAAGATTGCAGGAAATTCGCATACTTCAGTGGCCAAAACTGGGTTCAGTAATATGGTTGCAATACATAAAAGCACCCAACAACAAGGGAATGAGATGGGAAACTTGATAGTGTTAAGAGACTCCATGGGCAAAAAGCAGAGAGAGATCAGAAGTCGGGTCTCTCGTTTTGCTACCGTATAAGATAGATACGACTACTAGACTTTCCTAGTTTATAGTCGCGTCTGACGTCATTTTGGTCGGTTTGTCAAATTTGAAAAAAAAGATGGGCATGGAAAAACGTCATGTCGAATCGAACTTATCTCTGCTAACGCCAATTGGCAATGAATCCCAACCAAAAAGTTTTAGTAGTTATATGATGCAATACGAGAAGGAAGCGAGCCTAGTTATGGAAAAGTACTTAAAAAGTTTCTTATACACTAATACACACACACACACACACACACACACAGATACAGATATAGATGAACGACCGTGAAAACATAGAGAGAGGGAAGACATAAAAACATATAAAGCTCACTAAATAGTGAATAATAAGAGCCACTATGAGTGTGGCATATGCACGGAGGAATTCACTTTATTTGAAGTACAAATGGAAGAAGTGATAAGCAGCTAAAGTTTATTAGTTCAGAGTCTTCTATGAATTTCTGTAACACGCCTTGTTCAAGGGAAGGGGTGGATCTGAGAAAGCCCCACTCAAGATTTGATCAAAGATGACTCTGTTGGCTGCCTCTGTGTAATGAATTCCATCCCAATTCACTCGAGTTGATGGGCTTTCACACGATCCCACAAAAATTTCAGTGCCATTCACAGTCACTGTGCCTCCACACTCAACACTGTCATCATAGTTGTACTCCCCTCCATATCCACAGCATGCCACAAGTGGCTTCTCGAATCCTACACATTCATCAGACCAACTTTACCGCTCACATCCATATGTTACTAGCTAAGTTTGTGCATAAAACAAGTGTGATCATTGCTAACTAGTCTTACCATATTTCTTTGGGTTGCTGAACAGAGAATATTTGACAGAATATATATCTACGTATGTGATTGCAGCTAGAGGGAGGTCTTTTCGAAGTTGAACTGTGGCTTCCTTCAACTTGTAGTTGAAATATTGAGCTACTTCATTATAAGGCTTTGCACAACCATACACATCTCTTTCAGCAGATAAAAAGTTGGCCAAAATGTAAGGGAGGCATCCAATGGGTCCTGTGTTGTGTATCCAGAACGATCTAGCCCCCAAATTGCATATGTTCTTCATCGTCGAGTTCATCAATTCAGACCAAAAAATGATCAGTACAAAAATAAAGTCTAAACATAATCCACATAACCAATGTTGGGATATTAAATTACCTTAAGATTGGTTGAGAAAGCATTGACTATGTCAGGTACAGAAGCATTAACTTGTTCTACAGTTTTATTAGTAAAAAAGCCAGCACCAAGGTCATTTTGACCGATATCAAATGTGTATAAAGCTTCACCAAAATACTTTTCTTTGGGCATCAGGTTTGCAAATATTCCTCCTGACAACAATTTCATATCAGGCACAAAATAAGTGATAACTAATGATCCGAAAAGCATAAAAAAGATCTTAATGATTTATATCAATTACCTTGATGTCGAATAAATTGTGTTCTGGGTATAAATTCTTTGAACTGAAAATACTGTATGTCAAGGTAAAAGGGACTGAAACCGCCCTCAGGTATAATACGAGGTGGAAGTCTGATTGTTGATGCTGATGTTGCAAAATTTGCTCCATGAGTAAAGTTGGTTCCAAGAGAATCAAGATATGCACTAAGATAAGGGAGTCCAAAATACTGTGCTGAAATTACAAAAATACTAATCAAGACAATAATCCAAAAATACATAGTCTGTCATACAAGTTACAACTAGGAAATTACTTCCGTTCACTGTCAAGATGAAATGAAGGGAAAATGGGTTTGGTAGGACCCAAAAGTATTTTACTGGGTATATTCCCAAAAATTTTACTTGTCATTTAGGCCCCAAATTAAATATACTTGTTAGTTGTCATTATTATTATTATTTTTTATTTTATAACATTGTTAGTTGTCATTATTGGCAACTTTGTTAAAGCAAACGTAAGTAGCTTTGAATGCTTTGATTGACTATTCAAATTACTACTACTCCAACGTCATCCTCACCATCAATATCCTCTGTATCCCTTTCTCTGCTACATTACAGAGCAAACAGAAACATGCTTTTCTGATAGAACTCAGAAATTTTGGTAAGAAAAAAAATCTCAGAGATTGTGGCTGCATGTGTATTTCTGAATAAAGGGCATGTTACCACTTGAATTGCTGAACGAAGAAGCCCGTCTAAGTGACAAAGTAAACATGCGAACCAGAAAGAGAAGATCAATTAAACAAATAGATACCTATGAAATCGATGATGAGACGGCCATCGGAGAACCTTCCTACGGGTCTGTGAAAATATGTCTCACCATACGGTGGTGTTGGTGCTATAAGTGAAGCAGCCAAGCCACCAGTATCGGAGTTAGAGTCGCCGAAGTTAAAAATGGCCGGAAATTCACATGCTTCAGTGGCGAAAACAGGGTTCAATAACGTGGCTGCAATACACAAAAGCACCAAACAACGAAGGAATGAGACAACAAGCTTGGTACTGTTAAGAGACCCCATTGGCCAAAAGCAGATAGAGCTCAAAAGCAAACTTGGGTCTTTTTATGGTACCGCAAATGGCAGACTTTTCCAACGTACAAAACACCATTTTTTTTATACTCCCAACGTACAAAATAAAATACTGCCGGAACCTAGACGCTTGCACATCTTGTATCGGCCTTTTCACCTGTTAAAATATTATAAGTAAAATATTATTTCTCAAAATATTATAAATTTCGATTAAATATCTACCGTCGCACATAAATTGAGATTTTGTATTATTTTTTTTAGTTAAAATTTATTTTTAATTTTTTAATTTTAAGATATATTTTATTTTAATCCTTTAACTTTATTTAGTTTTATTATAATCTTTTAATTTCTAAAATGTAGTTAGATATATTTTAATTGTTAACACAATTAAATAATTTAATCATAAATGATAATTTGACATATTTAAAAAATAAATAGTTAATGGTATTATATATTTATTAATATTATAATTATAACAACTCGGTAAAAAATCTTGTAATTATAATTAAAATAATTTTAAATTCTTATAATAAATAATTATCACCTTTAAAATAAAATCTAAATTACATCATCAAAATAAATATACAATCTCAAAATAAAACCTAACTTTAAAATAAATTATACTTTAATGCCATCAAATTAAAAACTATGACTTAAAATTAATGAATAAATAAAATAAAAATTATATCATCAAGAGTTTCTCACATTAATAATTAGAAAAAATAACTATAATAAAAGATGCAATTTAAATTTTATTTATTTATTTTTAAATTTTTTATCAACTATTTATTTTTAAGTTATTATTATCAGTTTTAAGATTGTGAAATAATTATTTATTTTAAAGTTAGATTTTATTTTAAAATTTTATAATTATCTATGTAATTTAATTTAGATTTTAATTTTGAGGTTATAATTATTTATTATAATATTTTAAAATTATTTTAATTATAATTATAAAGTTTTTGGCTAATGATTATAATTATAAAATCAATAAATATAAAATAACATTAATTAGTTATCTTTTTAAATATGTCATGTCATTATTTATAGTTAAATTATTAACGATGTTAATATTAGGAAGATTTTGATTACATTTTAAAAGTTATAAGATTATAATAAAACTAAATAAAATTAAAGAATTAAAGTAAAATATATTTTAAAATTAAGGGATTAAAAGTATATTTTAATCTTTTTTTTAAGACATAAGGTGACATATTTATTAGCCATTCCCCTACTCCCCTCTCCAAACCACCTACTCCCCCATCACCACAAAAAAATAATTATATAATTATAATGATAATATATATAATATTTATATTGATAATTATAATATATTTAGTATAGTATAAATAAATATTAAAATAAATCCCATTTAAATGTTCAAAATTTAATAAAAAATTTAAAATTATATTTAATTAAATTAAAGGAATAATTTTTTTATTAGCCTCTATGAAATTATATTTGATTTAAAAAAATTAAAAATTCTAATTAATCTTATTTATCCTACATATGAGGTATTTTGCTTTGATCATAAATATAAGATTATTTTTAAGATATGAAGTAGTATTTATTACACATTTTTTAAAAATGTCCTTTTGTAATTTATTCCAAAGAGAGAGAAAGAGAATAAATAAGAATAATTTTGGAATAATGCCTTAATTTTTTAAAAAATAAGGTAATTAATTAATTTTAACTCACATTTTTAATCTATATAATTCGGTTAAAATGATCTTATATTAAGGACCGAATATTCCTATATTAAAAAAATGGAAACATCGATATCAATTAAGATATATGATAAAATGTGGTGAGAACTTTTTAAATATTTCTTCAAATTTATAATATAATGACATTTTTTTAAAAAATATGTAATAAATATTATCTCGTATCTTATAAAAAATTGTATGATTTGGCTAAAAAAACTTAATATAAGATATGAGGTAATATTTATTATATATTTTAAAAAAAATATCGTTATATTAAGAATTTGAAAAAATATTTAGAAAGTTTTCATCCCATCTCATCATCTATCTTAATTGGTATCAATGTTTCCATTTTCTTAATATAGGATCCTTTGGTTCTTAATATAAGATCATTTTAATTAAATTATGTGGATTAAGAATGCGAATTAAAATTAGTTAACTACCTGATTTTTTTTAAAATCAAAACATTATTCCAAAATTATTCTTATTTAATCTATTTCTCTTTCTTTGGAATGAATTACATAAGGACAATTTTTGAAAATGTGTAATAAATACTATCTTATAAAAATAATCTTATATTTATGATCAAAGTAAAATATCTTATATATAGGGTAAATGAGATTAATTAGAATTTTTAATGTCTTTTAAATTAAATATAATTTCATAGAGGTCTTTTGAAATTATTATCAGTTTAATTTAATTAAATAAAATTTAAATTTTTTTATTATATTTTAAAAATCTAAATGAAATTTATTTTAATATTTATTATTATCAATATAAATATTATATATATTATTATTATAATTATTTTTTGGGGGGTTGTTGGGAGGCGAGAGGGAAGTGGGGGAATGGGTGATGGGTGGATGAGGGGATAGGGTGGGCCTATTATCTTATGTTTAAAAAAAAATAATTATAATACATTTTGATTTGTATTAAATCAAGATGTGTGAGAATAGATATTTGATTTAAAAATTTGTAACACCATAAAAAATAATGTCAAACTCATAGTATTTTGCTAATTCGATTTTATATTTATAATCTGCGGATCAAAAAGTCTCCTGTATCACTTGTAGAGGTGCGGCCACATATTGTACAGATTGAGGTGATTTGATTTTGATGTTTTATATATATATATATATATATATTAATATATTATGTGACTAAGTTAAATTTGAATTTTATTGGATCAAATAAAAATAAATTTTGCCATTTTCTCATCCACACTTTCCAGGTGAATTTAAGCCTCCATTTCCATTTGGCGAGAAGATTTTGTTTTTGGGGGGTTGGGGGTGGGAAGAAAAATTTTTAATTTTATTTGTTTTTAATAAGCCTCCATTTCCATTTGGTGAGAAGATTTTTTTTTTGGGGGGAGGGGTGGGAAGAAAATTTTTTAATTTTATTTTTTTAATTAAACAAGAGAAATGTGTAATTTTTCTCTAGTCTTTAGACAATCAATAGAGAAAAGAGAAAATGAGAGAGAAAATACTCTCATTCTAGTTAAAAAATAAAATGAAAAATTTTTTAACCCCTCCCATTCAGACAAAAATGAGAGTAAATGATTTACGGGTCATGTTTTATAGTTTGACCAAGGCTTTATTCATTTTCTTGGCGTAAACAATGAGCAAGAACGCCCACCTACGGAATCGATCTCCATTATACGTAAGTTGTGGGCATATAACGGACTTTTCTCATCTTGGCCCAATCAATGCAATCTCCAGGTCATGTGCCCAAATGAAAGTTGCGATAAACGTTGAAGATTTCCCCAAATAATAAAAATGAACAAAGAAGTTCATAGGTATAGGCGTATAGCTGCGTGCATATTGGAATTTGGAGATTGGAATAGTCTTCCCGATAATGACTTGACTCTTTTTTTTTTGTGAACATAATGACTTGACTTTTCTTCTACACTAATATAACTCCCAGGCCCATCCGGAGGCACGGTTAGTTGTTCTTGACTAAAGTGTGGGCTGGACTAAGATTCTGATATCCTTGTTGACCATTCCTAAGAAAGCCCATCAATGGCTGTCCAATTCAAATGAAAAGCCTACGCCTTTCATTGTATGTAGCACAACTAAGAATTATCTTTCTTGTCTTCGATTTCCCACATTCATGTCAAAAACTTGTTGCTTTGGTAAACTCCTTCACCTCTTTTTTAACCTTTTCTTCTCATCAACTTGTTTAACTGATATAATTCTTACTGGTATGCTCTGAGAACTTAAAAGTTGATGGGATAAGGAATACCGACCATATCATTCAATTTCTTCGTTTATATTCTGTAACATTAATGACATATTATGCTTTATAACTTTTGACACAAGGGGAAACTCTGGAACTTGATTAAGAGGATAGAGGAAAGGGATGTGAACACAAAACTCACTGGATAGCAAACAGCAAAGATTGAATACGAGTATGAGACCAGCTTGCGGGGAAGAATACTACGCTTACAACCAAAGTGATTAACGGCTGAAGATTATTAGTTTACAATCTTCTTTAAAATTTTTGTGACATGCCATGTTCAGGGGAAGGGGTGGATCTGAGAAAGCCCCACTTGAGATTTGATCAAAGATGACTTTGTTAGCTGCTTCTGTATAATGAACTCCATCCCAACTCACTCGGCTTGATGGTCTTTCACATGATCCCCCAAAAATTTCAGTGCCATTCACTATTACTGTGCTCCCACGCCCAACTATGCCATAGTTGTATTCCCCTCCATACCCACAACATGCCACCAGTGGCTTCTCAAATCCTACAGTTTCATACAACCAACTTTACCAATAACATTCATATATAGATGGTAGGTGAGTTTGTGAGTAAAAATATGATCATTGTTTATTAGTCCTACCGTATTTTTCTGGGTTGCTGGACAGAGTACTTGACAGAATAGATATCTACGTATATGATTGCTGCTAAAGGAAGGTCCTTCCGAAGTCGAACTGTGGCTTCCTTCAACTCGTCATTGAAATATTGAGCCACTTCATTGTAAGACTTTGCGCGACCGGACACGTCCCTTTCGATAGATGAAAATTTGGACAGAATAAAAGGGAGACATCCAGTAGGTCCTGTGCTGTGTATCCAAAACGATCTAGCCCCCAAATTGTATATGTTCTTCATCAAGTTCATCAATTCAGAATAAAAAAATTAATATAAGAAGTTAGAACCTGAGCATAATCCAAATGATCAAAGATGGGGTATTAAATCACCTTGACATTTTTTGAGAAAGCATCGATCATTTCAGGTATAGAAGCATTGATTTGCTCTAGACTCTTGTTAGTAAAAACGCCAGCATTAAGATCATTCTGACCGATATCGAATGTGTACAGAGCTTTACCAAAAGACTCTTTTTTGGGCATCAAGCTTGCAAGTACTCCTCCCAACAGAAAAATTTTTCAGCAACGAAACAATGAATTATATGTTTCATATTAATGAAAACCCAGATACGATAAAAAAAAAAATCAATGGATCTAATTATTTACCTTGTCTAATAAATTGTGTTCTGGGAATGAATCTTTTGAACTGAGAGCATTGCATATCAAGATAGAAAGGACTGAAAGCACCTTCAGGCATAATACTAGGTGGAGGTCTGATCGTTGATGCCACTTCTGCGAAATTTGCTTCGTGTGTATAGTTCGCCCCCAGAGAATCAAGATATGCACTAAGATAGGGAAGTCCAAAACTTTGTGCTAGAATTACAGGAAAAGAATACTAAACAAGATCAATAATCTAAAACCTTCATGTTAGAACTATATAAGTTTACAATTTATAAATAGGACTTGGGTTTAGACTAAGTCAGCTTAACTATCAGCATCCTCTTTATTCCATGCACTGCAACATTATAAACATGCTTTTCTAACCTCAAGAAAAGAAAAAAAAGATGAAAAATGTTCCTATCCAACAGAACTCAACTGTAGTGTATATAGTGGGATGTGCATTGAGTTAAGGGTACAAGTGACCACTTGACTTGCTTAACGAAGAGCCCATCTATGACAAGAAACATGTGCAGCAGAAAGTGAAGATCAATTAGAGAAATAATAAATACCTATGAAATCGATTATGAGACGGCCATCAGAGCCCCTTCCAGCGGGTCTGTGAAAATAGGTCTCACCGTAAGGTAGTGTTAGTGGAAAAAAAGAAGCATCAAAACCACCAGTATCGGAGTTAGAGTCACCGAAGTTAAAGATGGCTGGAAATTTACAAACTTCAGTGGCGAACATTGTGTTCAATAAACACAAAAGCACCAGCCGACAAGGGAATGAGAAGGGAGGCTTGGTAGTGCTAAGAGACTCCATTGGCCAAATGCACATAGAGATAAGAAGGAAGTTTGGGTCTTCTTATGGTATTGCCAATAGTAGAATTTTTGCATCTTTGAAGCTTTCCACCACTAATTATATAATATGGTCAACTGCAATGTAGCAAGTCCAGGGTCCAATAGTAGTGATTGCGAGCTATAAGATTAATATTTGTGATTTAAATTTGGACGACAAGTCATGTTCATGGGAATGGAAGGATCAGAGAAAGCCCCAGAAGAGATTTGATGGAAGACGAACTTGTTAGCAGCCTGTGTATAGTGAATAACATCCCAATGAATTCGCCCTCACAGATGGTCTCTCACAAGGCCCTCCATACAGGACTGCTATCCCATCCACCACTTTTGACCTCCCACACTCAACTATGCCATACTTATAGTTCTCTCCATGCCCACAACATGCCTCCCGTGCCTTCTCAAATCCTGCACACAGCAATACAACAATACATACAGACAGAGCAATTAACCTTAACCAGCTGAAATTAAAGAAGAATTAGACCAGAAAGCTAGCTAGCGAAGATCAAATGAATGAGTGAATGGATGAATATATATACCAATGAAATCCATGATGAGACGGTCATCGGAGAACCTTCCAGAAGGTCTGGAAAAATAGGTCATCCCATATGGTTGGGGTGGTGCCCAAATGGAAGCAGCAAAGCCACCAGTATCGGAATTACAGTCGCCGAAGTTGAAGATGGCTGGGAATTCACACACCTGAGCGGCAAATACAAGCACAGGGTTCAGAGACGATGTGGCAGCAATACCCAAAAGCACCAAACAAGACCAGAATGAGATGGAAGACTTGGAAGAAGGCGTCGAGTGATAACAAGGAACCTTTCCTGAACTTGCAGACATTTTCTGTGTAAATTAAAACTGTTCTGCTCGACATTTCGACGCCGATACTGGGTCCTTTTTCCTTTTTTTTTTTGGCCAATATACAGGGTCTTTTTAAATTCAACACTGTTTAATGCTCTAATGAAAACTGTTCGGACTTAACACATGCACATACAAATTTGGGTTTTTTCCCTCCATTTATTTGCTGCCATTTTCTTCAACTTTTCGACTCTTGAATTCAGATCGCATTGTCGAAGGGCCCAGGATCTTATTTGAAGATTTCCCTCAGTATATGAAACGGGGCGAAGATAATAATTATCGACAAATGAGCCCACGAATTTAAAATAATGTTCCATGTTTTTTTTATATGAGATTTTTAATTATTTTATATAAATTAAAAAAATTAGTTATTTTTATAAATTTTTTTTAAAAAATTAAATATTTTTTTACTCTTATTTATTATATTAATACAGTACAAATTAAATATTATTTAACCAATTGAAAATATTTTTTTTAATCGAGAAAATTTAATAATAATTTATAAAAAAAAATAAATAATAAGAATAAAATAGAAAAAATCTTATTAAATATTACACGATCTCTTATAAAAAGAATCAAAATAAAATTCTAGAAGATTCCTTATAAAAATAACTGAAAAGAATATATATTTGTGAGAAGAGGTACCCTATATACAATAGCTGATATTTTGATATTTTCTCTGTATAAATACAAATAACTAATTTAGGAAATATAGTTAAAGGAATTTGGAAGCATGATGAGTAATTTAAAGTAGTTTTTTAAAATGCATCCATTTTATATTTAACGCATATATCTTATAATTAATAAAAACTAATTATATTCACTTATTAATAAAGAATAAAATTAAAAAATTAACTAAATGCAGGAACAACTAATTTCTATATCTTATATTTAAGAGAAGTGAAAACACCCCCATTTATGTACTGGGACTCAAGGGCCACAATTCTTTACAAACTAGTAACGATGCAAATAATGTGCAATTTATGATAATTATGGAGAGAAAAAACCGTTAAATGAATTTTTTAATGGAGTAAAATATATTGTCCTACCTTTAATATTATTAAAATTATAGATACTTCCCTTCTATTTTTAAAATATATAAGAATATTTTATTAAAAATTCTAAAATACTTTTTTTATCAATCAAAATTTATAGTAAAATAGTTTAAAATTATTAATTTACTGCTAACTCTAAAAATATCTAAAGTAAACAAACATTACGACTAAGTGTGCTAGAGGGATTAAACCTCAAGAATAATAATTGCAACTTGACTTCTGAATCAAACATAGTAAGCCATTGAAGTCCTTTACCATATAATTTCCTCAAACGTGGAATACAAATGCAAAATGAAAAGAAAAACATAGCTACAATGCAGAAACTCAAATGTGGATCTAAAGACTGAATTATCTTTTGGCATCGTGTGAGTCTGGGCACATTTCAAATCTCGAAAATTCAATCAAATTACTTCTAAAAACTAAAAGACAATGAAAATAGCACCGCAGACAATGGTTCTCGTTGGAATAATAGGATAGAAATTGTGAGAGTTTGTGATCATAATTTCATGTTTTGAGTTTGATTTGTGACAATGTGTATGTTCTTCTTCTGCTATTTCGTCCACATTCATGTATGCATAAAAATGGCGAATATTCTACATATCCTAGAGTTTTCCTCAGTGTGTCCTCATTCTCCGTCATATCCATGAGTATGTATTGAAATCTCATGTAGTAGGTACTTGTTGTCAAAACTTCTAGGTTGTAATCTTATTTATTGAGTTTTGAACCTCTTGAATCCTTTTGGATCTCCAAAAGACCTATTGGGCCTGACCCACTAATGGAATAGTGTTAACATTTACCCTTATAATTTAAAATCTCTAATTTCCATCCAATAAAATCTAAATATTCTTGATAATATTTCGTATTGATTTGATGTTAAAAATCTAAAATATTTATTAAACAACTTTAAATAATTAACTATAGTTATAGTTAAATAATTGCCTTTGAAAATATAAAACTAAAAATTAATAAAATAAAAATATATCAAATTAGTTATTATAAAAAATGAAAAATGTAAGGTATACTATTAGTGCAAATGTACAAAATTCATTCTAATTAAAAGTTAAAATTTTCAAAAAAAGTGTTTAAAATACTTCTAAATAAATATTTATGTTAAAAAGGGATATTTTGGTAAAAATAATTAAATTTAGTGAGTTAACGATTTATTAACAGTCAGGTGAATGTAAATAAAATCTTGAACAGAGGTCAGTATAAGATTTTAGAATAAAGGAGAAATATAAGGGAGATTACAATATTTTTTTATTATTATTTTTCTTTTGAGTCTAAAATGTATGAATGAGACTGTGCTTGATCAGAAGCTTATAGCCTTATATTGAGTTTTTTTTTGGTGGCTAAACTTACATTGAATTGTCTTACTCGGGCAGAGGGCATACCATGGTATCCTTGTTTAAATTGGATGGTTATGGCCTAAAAAATTGTAGGGATATATCTTGATTTAAAGTCTCTATTGTATGCAAGGAGACAATCTCTCAAAGTTGCTGGCTGACAAGCCAAGTGTTTTCACAGAACAAGCTGGACCTCTTGCTGCTTCCAAAATCCTCCTCCCGAGTGCTTGCCCCTCCTGGATCAAGACCGTTCTCTTGGTAGTGTTGACAGAGGTAGTTTAACCAGCAAGTACTTTTGTAGTCGTGTTGTTATTAAAAAAATCTCAGAATCCAAGTATGACCATGATAGTTAGCGGATTTAAATGAGTCTGCCTAAAATTCATTTTATTTGAGCATTAAAATTTCTAATTTACAGCGTCTATCCTAAATTCCTAATGAGCATCTCATCAGTTGCATGACATGAGAGTTTAAGCGGCGAGGTCTGCAACTCCAACACCAGCTCCAGGATCGGCAAGTTTCTCAACATACGCAACCAACGGGAATTAGGCAGCAATGTTCCCCAAACTTTGCATTATCCTTCGGCTCAACAACCATCTCATATATCATCAGATTCATAGCCTTGTCAAGTAGCTACAGCCACAGAAATGATTGCCAAGACTACTCACATTTTCCAAACAGGTATGCAGTATAGCAGGATCCCAGAAATGAATGAAACACATATTGTAATCATAGCATACAAATATGCTCTCCTAGGATGCCCGCTTTCTCTCATGTTATTGAACTCAGCAACAAAAGTAGAGACAGTACTCAGATTACCCAGCAGACCAAACTGTATGCCTGTTATGATGGTGCCACTGTTCTTAGTATTCACCTGCATCGGATTCAAGAACGTGCATATAGCTTAGTCCTCAGTACCTTCAAATTTATCATGCAGATTATCAGTTTTCAGTGCAAAACAAGGCCCCATCGTCAAAACAGTAAAAAAGGAATAATATAGGAGTAGGAGAATAGAAGCGCATGAACAGAAATTTTGACGAGTTAAATACCAGTAAAATTATAAGATTTGACAGTAATATGGCCGTAACTTAAAAATGGAGATGATATCCTAAGGCAGAAAATAATGGAGAAGCCCAATCATCCAAGGGAAATAAATAATACTCTCTCAAGCCAATCCTGATATTAGTGTAACTTACTGATTTCTTGAGGGTAGCAAGTGCAGCCACGACTGAAGCAGCAGAAACATTGGCAATTAGAGTCCCAAATGGAATCCATTTGAATGACCCTTCTCTTCCTATTCCACGACCATTGAGTAGTGCTAATAACCACCTAACCCACACACCTGGAGGTCCAACCATGCAAGCAATCCACAACATAGCTGCACTACCGCCATGCTTGAACTCCTCAGCTGCCAGTGCACCACTACCACCCCATAATAAGCCTGCAATTATCAAGAACACTACCATCACTGCCAGCTTACGCGTGCGTCTGGACACCTTCCAGTTGACCTCAGAAATACGATTTTCACTTCCTAAACTCATCTTCTTGCTGAGATAAGACCTAAAACCTTCGGCTGTCTCTACCCCAATGCTGATGGAATAGGCAATAAGAAACAGGCCTGCAGAATTCCAATCGTTCACAATGTCATATTATTGATTAGAACACGCTTAGATAAAGTTGGAATTGAACTAGAATCATTTAGGATTAGAATCTGAAGAGAGATAGGGGAATGGAAAAAAGGGAAGATGAGCGAGACAGCTATGCCAAATAATTATTCATATCAAATGTGCCATATTACCTATTAGAAATCCAAACACAGATGAGAGCCAGTGTCCAGAAGCTGCGAGTTCAACCATTTTCTGATTCCAACCACTGAAGGTTGTTAGGCTTCCCAAGTAGCCAGTTGTTAATGCAGTGGTTAGATGTTCTGATATATTGGATAAGGCTTCTTTAAATACAACACCAAACCATCCCATTAAAAAGGAACCAACCTGAAGAATTTATACAAAATTTTTGTTAACACGTTATCTATATAGGCTTCCTCTAAATAAACCTAAACGTAAACAATATTATCAAACGGCAACGAAGAAAATAGTATGCAGCAACTTCTTATGTAAGTAGTACAGTTCTAAAGGTCAAATTGAACTACTATGCCATTGAGATACACCATTTCTAAACTAGTATTATGTTGCAAAATAAGACAAGAGGCTTTTTCAAGATATATCCCTATACTTTATTAGGCCATTAAGATCCAAGTTAAACAAGGATACCTCGGTATGCCCTTGTAAAATAACTCTTTATAAGCTTCTAATCAAGTGCAATCCCATTCATACATTTTAGACAATAAAATAGCATAAGACAGAGAAACAAATAAAGAAACTGCAGTTCATCATCATCATCATCATAATAATAATAATAAGAATAATAATAAAGAAACTGCTACAGCACAGTACTCTGAATAATACTAGGGAAATTTATCCTACTGCTAACAACCGACTAGTTTATGTCTTGGATCACAAAGAAAAATTTTGGTTCCAAGCGTGTTAAGATAGAGTAAGCACTTGAAATTTCTCACACAGCGCAAGAATGATTCTGCAATATGCTATTCAGTGCTTAATAACCCATAATTTAATCAGGATATAGTTACTAGCAGCACACAACGCTTATGTATGATTATCCGTGCACGAGAGATAGGGAGAAAGACCATATTAGAAGGTAGGTCAGGGTAGAGAATTGTTTGGTCACTTGTCAAATCAGCATATTTGGGGCCAAACAACTTCTGCAATAAGTATCTCGTTAAGACCTGCATATTAATAATGGTTAATGGTGCATCAGTATTGGGCTTATTACTGCAAGTTTCAACTAGAAATTGACGAGAAAGAGACTAAAACTAATCTTATTGTAGTTTGGAACATGAAATGTGTACCCCTAAAATTCCAAAAACAGATAAATGGATCAGACAAAAAACGTAATCCAATATCTTTGGCCACCCTTGATCAGATTCCTGCGACTGGAGACCAAAAACAAACGGTGTGAATCCCATGATATACACATCAGAAAATTGAAACGTTTTAAATTATTCTTCTTATAAATTGTCATTGACAAACATATAAGAGTTACAAAGCAGAAAACCCACAAAACAATACAATTGGAAAGGAGAGCTCACGTTTTTAATGTCTTCAGACCTCACTTTCCCATTAGCAGAAACAGGGGTCATGAGTTGACCTGATGCTGGAATGGGGGCAATAATTCCTGTTTCTGTCGTGTGGTCGAAAGGCAAGTGGAAGCTGATACTCTCACTGGGCCTTCTGCTATTAAGAGCTCGCTCCCCAATGTTTCCTGCCTCAGAAACACTCCCACTCTCCACATCATCATCTACAAGATCGCTTATACGCCTTGATACGGTTAAGGATTTCCTACTGGCTGAAGAACTCAAACTACTCATCCGCTCCATGAGCCACTCAAACATAAGACAAATTGTTTCCTCCTGAATTAACTGCAAATGTGCCATAGAAGCCACGTAAAAGATCAGTATGAAAAATCCAACAGCCACCAAAAGTCCTAGTATTTTTTTTGGTTCTTTTCCACATCTCTTTTTCGAGAAGGATCAATCTAGGACGACAAATCATTTACTTGTTAATCGATATCATTTAATGACAATTATTAGGCTTGAAGAAGCTAACAACATGCGAACAAAATATATAAGTGATACAACTAACTTACACAGTAATAATGAAGAAGAACAAGAAAAACGCCGAGCTTGAAAATTTCTAGTTATCTACAACAGAAGAAGGAATATGAAGCAGTTGTTCAGTTGCTAGGACTGTAAATCAAGAAATAAGAGAGATCAAGAGGCAATTGCAGCTTCCAAAAAGCAACGAAACAGAGCATATTATAATTTTTTTTAACGACAAAATAAAATGGATGTTTTTCTTTGAGGAAAAATGATATTTACAGAAACCACAACATGTTTGATTAGTGTTTTCAAAATAATTTTGATATTTTTGAAAATAGAAAAATAAAAAATCTTATTTGATAAATTTGTATTTTATAAAATGTTCTGAAAAATAAAAAAATAAAAGAATATAAAATTTAGAACATCTTTAATGTATTTTGTGATTTTTGTTCTAGAAAATACAAGAAGAGATAAAAAATACTCATCTCATTAATGATAAAGTTATAAATTAACTTATCTACCAGAGATTTTTTATTTTCTCCTTTTCAAAATTTGTTATTGAAAAGAGTTTTATAAAACTATTTTAAAAATATTAAAATAAAAAATACTATTACTCAGACCTGTATCATTGGAGGACCAAGCCTGAGACAATCGTTATAGACCGATTTCTCCACTTCATGCGGAGCTAACGGATTAATTAACCCCATAATTTTTTAACATGCAATGCAGTACACAAATCAAACCACACTATAATAATTGGTGCCATATTGCAAATGAAAGGAGTGCCCAAAACAAAAAAAACCTCATGTATCTTTACCCAAAAGATAGAGGAAATTAAAGTAGCTTCCGCTTCCTTGTGAATTTATAAGGAGAATGTTATGAAAAGCTCTATGAGAGATTGAATCGCTATGACATTAAGGAATAAAGTACCGCAAGAATGACGGGTTGGGCAATATTGGAATGTGAACCGAACCGCTGCGTCAATCGGGCATGGACGTTGGCCGAATTGAGGATGTTTTAGCCGAAACAGGAGATGACCGATGAAGAAGGGACTGAGCGAGGGAGGGAAGAGCGAAGCGGGACGAGTCGATTTGCATGACTCCAAGCATTTATGAGCGGAGAAAAGCGGGGCCCACAAAAGGCCCATCCAACTTTCTACTTGTATAAAGTGTACCTCGATTTACGGAAGAAAATAAACTTTGCAAGAGGGGAAAAAAGAAAATCAGATACACGAATTGAAAAAAATCTGAATTCAAAATCTAAAAATTAAATATAAAAAAAAAGGTTGATTTCAAAATCTAAAACTCAAAATTCAAATCAAACATTTATGGAATATGCATATGAAAAGATTTGCATTACTTTTTTAAAGATTTGAATATTAAAATGAAGGATTTAAAGATATGGCTATATAGTTAATATAATTATAAAATTATATAATATTGTTTTAGTTATGATTTTATACAGCTATAAATAATAATATATACATGGTACGGGTTGCCCGACGTGGATTGAGTAAGATTAGATAATAGGTAATGGAGAATTAGTTTCCTGTTTATTTGGCTGTGTCATAGCCAATGGGGTGGAGGCATGCATGTTATGTTTAGGTATGAAAAACTATTTTTAGGCCCCATTTGGTTGGCTAAAATTATCACTCTAGAAGTGGAAATGAAATCAGAATATGTGCCTTGGTTGATTTGGCGCATTAAATGCCTACTTCCTTGGGAAGCCAACTTTCATCAAACCTTATTGATAGCAATGGAACTCTCTAGAGTTTCACGGAAGTCAATTTTCAGACCATTTTACCCTTCTGTCCCAACCCCTCCAACGAACATAGCAACCTTTCCTTTATCACTGGTGTGGTTCATCCCCTTTGATCCTAGGCTCAAAGACACCATTTGTCCCTTTAAGCTTCCACTGCCTTAAAGAGTACTAATGAAGTTTGAAGACTGATCTGGATTGAAGATGATATAAAGCATTCTCTCATTTGAGAGCATCGATAGAGTTCGAGAGCACTAGTGGAGTTTGAAGATATTCCAAATCATCTTGTTTGAGATTTGGAATGTCAGAGATTTGAGATATCGAAGGTCCAATCTAACATTTGGAATGTCTAAGATCGGACAAAGCACCGAGTGATTCGCAAATCTACTTTCTTGTGAACGATCAATGACAGAGCAATGAAAAGGACAATGGCAATGGTTGATGGTGACGACTATGGTTGAAGGTTCTATGGTGCCTCCGTTGCAATTCAAAAATTTGTTTCTCGATGGGATTTTGCTAAAGTTTCAACAATGCCTTTGTTTGTATTTACATATTTGTCTTGGTTTATTTTTTATTTTTAGTGCTCTTGTGGATTTTGTTGATTTGTGAGAAATTTTGTTCATTCCTGATTTTTGAGTTCATGATGGTTGTTGTTGCTGACTGGTGGTGGATGGTAGCAAATGGTGGTTGTTTCCAACGGTGGATAGTTGTAGGTGAATTGATTTTTTTTTTAATTTTCGCAAGGACACTTTGGTCTTTTCACATTATAAATTTTACATATCAATTAAAAATTATATCACACTTCCTGAGTCATATCAAACGTGCTTTTTAACCCCCACTTTCTTTTCTATTTCTACTTCCACTTTACTCAAAAACACTTCTACAAACCAAATGGTGCCTTAAAGTTAGAACAATGACATAAAATGGAGGAGCATAGTGAAACTTGGGCACTTGGAGGACTGCCTCATGCTAATGAATGAGTCATATGTTAGGTTAATAACTGAAATTTTTGACAAGAAGAAATACTACCAAGTAGTCTCACTATCCCACTTAACATCACATTCTTTCAGACTAAAGTTTCTTACACATTCATCATGCATATCATTGTAATTCTACACAGTCCAATATCACAGTATGATGCCATTCATTAGCGGTAAAGGTAAATATATTTATCAAAATTTATAGAAATGTATTTAAAATTTTTGGAAGACAAAAAACAATTTTTTTAAAATAAAAATCATTAGTATTTATAGTGATTAAAAATTAGGAATAATTATGAAATATATAAAGACACTAATACCAAGAAAGTAGAAATACTAAAACACTCATGAAATAAGAGGATATTTGGGAGATTGGAGTTTTAATTATGGTAGATAAAAATAAAAAAAAATTAAAACCTAAATGGTGGTTTCAAGTAGAAGTTAAGAAGGGAAAAAGACAAATAAAGACCTCATAGAAAAAATATTTTCTAGGCATTAACCACTTGGGCATGTAATTCATCCTACTTGAGCATGTAGCTTATTCCATTTGGGTATACCCAAGTGTGTCCTGTATGTGGAATGTTTTCTTTGAGTTCCTGATTTATCTTTTTCTGAGTTGAGAATGTTGTCATTTGGAAAAAGTGAAGTCACTTACTTTCTATTTGGTTTGAGAGATTTAGAGGGAAGGAGAAAAGAGGAAAATTTTTCCATCCTATTTTTTTTCCAAACCAAACAAAGAGATGAGAGTATTTTTCCTCTTATCCCCTTCTCTCCTTTTTATCTAAAGAGGGGAGAAAAAGTACTTTCTCTCCTTATTTGTATAGAGAGAAAAATAGACTTGGAAATTTTCTCCCCCTCTCTTCCAAATCCCTCCAACTAATGTAGGCTTAAAGTCATGTTATTTGGTTCCCTATAAAGTCACGTGTTTGTGTATATATACACGTTGTCAATTGGGACCAAGCTTCAATACGTCACTTCACTATACATGCATAAGAACTACTGTTTGCAGGACCATAACTGTGAGTTCAGTGTTCAAAGCAGAGTGAAATTAGATTTCAAAAAGCATGGCCATTTGATAATGAAAAGGAAGAGCAATTAATAATTGCTAACAAGAGATTATAGACCACAGCACAATACAGACTAAGAGCTTAAGGGCTATGTTTGTGAGAAATCATATAAAAAAATAATTAATTACCTTTGCAATTCTACTTCAATTTAATTGTTTCTTCTTCCCCACGCCTCTCAAACTCTCAACTTTTCTTCTTTCCATCTCAATCCACATTCTCTCTTTTTCTTCCTCGCCCTCCCATAGTCTCATGTCCTCGATTAGTCACACATTTTTTATTTGAAAAAAATCTTAAAAATCTTATGAATAAGGATATTGGCCAAAAGAATTATCCTTGGATGATATTTTAATCTCCTAATCTCTTTCAATAATTATTAACTCATTTTTTCTTTTTTTAGTTGAAGATTTTAAGGATAGCAAAATTATAAGAGATAATTCTTAGATACTCTTTTTTTTAATATATCTTTTTTTATCTTTTATTTTAATAATTTTTAGATAATAATCCTTAAAGAGATTTGTTGGAAATTTTGGATTGGGTCACCCATTGATGGGTTAACTTATGGGCCCATAAAACTCTTATATATAAGGAAGAGTTAAACTTAAAATATTCTCTCCCTCGCCAGTGGCATCTGCTGTGAACAACAATCAGAGTACGTCATGTGATTTTGATTAAAACCAGGTGGAATAGAAGATTGAGAAGATCTGACGTATAGAGAAGGAGCCAGTAGATTAATTTACCAAAACTGGTCTACATTTTAATCCTCCTCTCTATTTTACTTTTTGGTATCAGAGCCAAGTTGCCTCAATCTTCCTTTTCCCCAGTTATATGAACAAATCTTCATATGTAATTGCTTGAATGTTTGATAAAAATTACATATAATTAAAAGATTTTTGCATAATAAATCATAGAGACAAAAATTAGGGATTTTCGTATAAGCAAAATTAGGCCTTGAAATTTGAACCGAAGGTGGCTTGTGGGTGCAGAAATGTCATACCAAAATTTGAAATTAAACCAATAAATCATTAAAGAGAAATTAGAGAAAGATTTTTTTATAGAAATGAAAAATGACAAACTTTAGGGCACTCGTGATTATTGTACAAGAAAATATTTTCTGTAAAATACGTGTGGTTGAAAAGCCTATGAAATAAGATTTCTAATGTCACCAAAATAACCAAAATCAGAGTTAAAATGAGGGAGATATGGTGACTTGAAGTTGGGAGTTCAGAATGTTATTTCTAGAAAAGTGTGATCAAGGGGTCAACTTTTGAAATTCAAAGTTTTCTCACCAGTGAACTACTGGATGCAACCATATATCAATGGAAAGTGTTTGAAGATCTTTCCAAAGATATATAATATGCTCAATTTGAGCAAGTATTCAGAGAGATATGCCGTCCAGAAGTTCAGTACTTGAAACTAAAATTTTTCAAAAATTCCAAAAGAAATGGTTAAAGATGAAATTTTCGAGTGTCTATATTTTTTCCTTAGGAAACGAATAAAAGTAAGCCTTAAATCAATGGAAAGTACATTTAAAGGGCTTTCCAATGATATATAATATGCTCCATTTGCATAAAAATTGAGAAATATATGATGGACGAAAGTTGGTAATGAAAAGTATATTTAAAGGGCTTCCCAATGATATATAATATACTCCATTTGTATAAGAATTGAGAAAGATACGGCGGACCAAAGTTGGTTGCTCAAATATAAAAATTTCTAGATGTGAAAAAAAAAAGAACGCAATGACAAAGAGGAAGCTAAACCTACTACCCCTCATTTGAAGAAACTGCAACAGAGCCATGGAGCCATGTGTTCAATGACACTTTAAATGGCTTGCTTTATTAAAACTTATGATAATAAAAATTTATTAAAAAAGAGACAACCGTACGAACAAGTGTTCAATGACACTAGGGCTGTTCATCGAGCCCAGTGGTTCGGTCGGCCCGACATGTCTCGGTGATGTCGGGTTGGGTTAGAGAGAGAAAAAAGGAGACAAGGAGGAAAACACCGGGCCGACAATTTCGGGCTGGTCTGGTCTCCGAGCAACTAATATACTCGTTCCAGATCAACCTGGATATATATATTTTTATTTTATATCTTAATATTATAATATTTCCAAAATTTCCTTGCCTCACAAATCAAAACGCACAACACTACAAGCCTAAGTTAGATCACAAACTCACTCACCCACTCTTCAATATGCTTTTCGGACTTTCGCTCATTCACTCTCTCTCACTCACTTGAACTCACGACGGCACTCACGATAGATATCTTTGAACCCTAGTCACCATCATGCATTGTCGTGGACCTTCCTCCTCCTAATCGTCGTCGCCCTCTCAGCCCCACAGCAAACCGAGGTCAGCCATCCTCTCTTCTGGTTTAATTTCACTTCGTCGGTGCCTTTGTGGTTTGTTCTTTCTCGCGTCCGTGAAGCTTGTCATCGTCTGTGGGTGTTGGTGCTTCTTCGGGCCTTATTTGGGATTTCTGGTAAGTTAATTTATGTTATTCATCGGTTTCTAAAATTTTTGTTCATTCTCATCTGAACCCTAGTTACCGCTCACTACCATGCGTTGCTGTGGACCTTCCTCCTCCAAATCTCTTGAGTGTCCTTTCAACCCCACGACAAATTGAGGTCAGCCATCTTCTCCCCTGCTTCAATTTTGCTTCATCGGTGCCTCTGTGGTTTGTTCTTTCTCATGACTGTGAAGCTCATCATCTCGTGTCCCTGAAGCTTGTCATCATGTGTTAGTTCTTCAAGCCTTATTCAAGTAAGTTAATTTATGTTATTCTTGGGTTCCTGGTTGTTCTTTCTTTAGGCCTTATATATCATATAACATCACTGTCTTATTAATCTTATTTTGTTGCATACTGAAAGAAATTTGTTTAAACTCGTTCAAATGACCATCAATTACATAAGTTAATCTCTTGAGTGTCAAATATGAGAAAAGTTATGAGAGTACAGTAGTACACCACTTAATATGATCACAATACAAGAACAATGTATTGGTCACTAATATAACTAATTATTAACTTTAAACTCGTAATTCACATGACAATTCTCTAAATATATGAACGATTCCAATGCCTTTCTAATTGTGAAGGGATATGATTTTTTTCTTGACCCTTAATTGTGAAAGGATATAATTAAATATAAGTTTTCAAGAAACTCATTGCTTATATCACAGCATCTATTAGGAAGTTCATGTTCTAATTTTGACACAGCAAATGTCCATTCTAGCCATACTTGAAATAGACTATATTTTGTTTGTTAAGTAAGCTTGACTATTTGTTATACCTGACTTGCAGAAAATAGGACAATGAGTTTGTATTGCAAAATTACTTATTGAAAATACCTCTCAGTTTCAGTGATTTATTTTCTTTAATATGGACAGGAAAATGGCTGACAACATGAATAACCCCAAAGAAAATATTCAAGGTACTCAAGGAGAGGCTGAAACTGAAACTACTGCAGCATCGCTCCCTACCCTTGCCACAAATGTCACAAATGTTGAGACAGCATGTGGAAAAAGGAAATCTACTGTGTGGGAACACTTTGAACAACTACCACTAGAAGAAACTCAAGGTGTTCGAAGGGCAAAATGCAATTATTGCAAAAAAACATTTGCAAGCGACCCTAACACACATGGAACAACTGTACTTAGGCGACATTTGGGTAGGTGCCCTAAGAATCCAAATAAAGCTAATAAGAAGATCCAATCTTTGTTCTCATAATCCGGGTTGGGGTCTAGTAAAACATTGACTCATCATGTGTTCAATCAAGATCGATGCAGAAAGGGTGTTGCAAAATTTTTGATACTATATGAGATGCCCTTTCGAACTGTAGAAGGGAAGGGCTTTAAACTACTATTGAAAGAGCTTGAACCTTGTTTTGAAATTCCCTCAAGAACAACTGTCACTAGGGATTGCTTCAAGTTGTATCTGGAAGAAGCAAAAAACTTAAAATGGTATTTCAAAAGATCAAAGGTACATGTTTCCCTTACCACTGATACTTGGACTTCAATTCAAAATGCCAACTATATGTGCCTCACTGCTCACTGGATTTGTAAGGATTGGACATTACGAAAAAGAATTTTAAATTTTTGTGTGGTTGAAAACCATAAGGGAGACACCATTGGTAAGGAGATTGAGAAATGCTTATTGTATTGGGGTGTTGAAAAATCTTTGCTATAACAGTTGATAATGATTCTTCCAATGACACTATAGTGGCATTCTTGAAAAAGCGTCTAAGAAGTTGGAATTGTCTAGTTTGTGATGGAGAATACTTGCATTTGCGATGTTGTGCTCATATTTTGAATTTGGTTATTTTTGATGGCTTAAAGGATCTTAATAAGTCCATTGAAGCCATTCGAAATGCAATAAAATATGTAAGATATTCTCCAACAAGATTCCATAGATTCAAGGATCTTATTGATAAAGAGAAAATTGATTCCAAGAGTTTATTGAGCATAGACTGTCCAAAAAGATGAAATTTGACATATTTAATGTTAGAGAATGCCATTAAGTTCAGCAAAGTCTTCGAGAGGATGGAGGAAGAAGATAATGATTACAAAGACTACTTTCTTGAAAAACAACTGACTAGTCCTCCTCAATCATATGATTGGAGTGATGCTAAAGGATTTGTAGTCTTTTTGAAGGTATTTTACAACATGGCTTTGCAATTTTCTGGATCACTTTATGTGATCTCAAATGCATGTTTTCAGCAAATAAATTATATTCATACAATGCTGAATTAAAATGCAAGTAGTTATAATTCTATGCTGAGTGATATGGCTAAAAAAATGCAAAGTAACTATAATAAGTATTGGGGGAAGCTGAAAAATATTAATCCTTTGTTGGTGATAGCAATCATACTTGACCCAAGATAGAAATTTACATATGTCAAACTTGCTTTTTAAGATATGTTTTCTGATGCTGCACAACGTGAATCGATGACAAAAAAAAGTGGTAGATGTTTTGTATCGTTTATATGATCATTATTCACATGAGTCAAATCCTAGACACTAGCCATGAAAACATGCCTTTCTTCAATCAAACAATGAAAAGGTTCATGGCCTTAAGAGAGAATGAGCATCAGTTGGAGAAAAATGCAGAGGTGGAGAAGTATCTTCAAGCTAAATTAGCTGACATGGGTGATCCAAAATTTGATATTTTGACATGGTGGCAAGTGAATGCTTCTAAATATAAAGTCTTATCTCTACTTGCATGTGATTTATTAGCTATGCCTGTATCTACTGTGTCTTCAAAATCTGCTTTTAGTACTGGGGGTCGTGTACTTGATACTTTTAGGAGTTCATTATCTTCAAAGATGGCTGAAGCACTTATTTGTACACAAAATTGGATATTTCCACTCTCTACTAAATTGAAAGATCTTGACATTAATAATTATAATGAGACTGAGTGTGCAACAATTGGTAATCTTAGAATTTTTTTAGTATATTGTATTAAAGTTTTTTGTTCTAAAATTTATCTACTTACTAATTATTTTGTTTGCTTTGCAGAAGAATCAACAGCTGTGTTAACCATGACAGTTGAAGATGAGGAGGAAGATGATAATGATGAACCAATGAATATTGATTAGGAATGAATTATGAAATGCTTGTTATTGTGTTATGTGTTTTTAGTGTGCTTTGTTTTTCTTTGTGTTGTAATGATCTTTGGTGGTGTACTGGACTTATTAGTGTATGGCAAGAAGCCAAAAACTTGTATTTGTATGTTATATTATGTTATATATTATGTTAGACTGTTGGTGAAATCTATGTTATTTATGTTTAGCTTTTTAATTACAAATTTGCAATTGGGGATATACTAGTAGCTCATACGCAGATATGATTGTTGCCCTTGGTGCTTGTTGGAACAAATACAATTCTAACATTCATTCTTGTATTCTTTTTTAAAACTATAGGTTTAAGAATATGAAGCAGGTATGGACGTATGGTGCAAATAGAATGCAATGGTACATCACACAAAATTGAAAGTAAGCCTTGGCAACATAATTATAATTTATTTTGCTGTTTGCATTAGTTTTTCCCTAAAGTTGAATGTAATATATTATTTTTGTTTTGTTTTCAGGTTGAATTTATTTTGACATGGATGTTACTTCATAGGGAAAGAGACGAAAACACCTTAAGCTTAGTCATACTCATATCTCTTGAAAATTATCTCTTATGAACATGAAGGTATAGTTAATGTTGAATGTTTTTTATTGATCAAGGATTAATTTTGCTACTTTATATTAGATAGAAGTTATTAGAACTCTTTGAGATAATTACTTCGATAATTCCATTTTTCCATTAGATATTTTCAATAGCTATGCTTTCTTGTTTTGTTAATTTTGAATCTTTTCCAATGTGTCTATTTATATTAAATTATTAACTGCACCTGCTGAATGATATATATTTTGTAAATATTTTCAATTTCTTTTTAAAATTAATTTGCTAGGATCATTATGACTATTATTTTCTAGTTAATATAGATAATAGAATGGTGCTGAAAAATATTTATTAAAAAAAATACAAGGAGCCATTTCATTCACACAATACCAAGCTAGTCTTGGCCCGATACTGTCCTAGCCTGATCCCAAAGGCCTCGGGCCTACTACCTAGTCGGGCCGGGACATGGGCCTCAAAATAAGGCCTAGTCCTTACTTGCTCAGAACACCGATCTGGGGGTGGCCCAGCCAAGCCCAGATCGTGCACAACCCTAGATGACACTTTTAAAGTGGCTTGCTTTATTTAAATTTGTAATAATAAAAATTATATTAAAAAAGAGACAACCGGACAAGTGATCAATGACACTTTTAAAGGTGGCTTGCTTTATTTAAATTTATAATAATAAAAATTATATTAAAAAAGAGACGATAGTACGGACAAGTGGGAGGGGAGTTGAGCCCACGTCTCCTCTTTCAAATGACCGCACCTCAACCATTCAGCCTAGTGTTCTATGGTTGCCATGATAGTGACTCATACATAATATATCATGTTTGTAACCAAAATATATATGTTTGTATTATAAGATATTTTGTATCAATTAATTAAACGCATATTAAAAAAAATTATTTTTTCACCTAAAATTAATGTAAAAAATATTCACATTTTCTATTTTACCCTTATTAAATATCATATTCTATTATCATTGTAGGATTATAAATGAGAAGTATGAAAGCATTAAAGATAGGGGTTAAATGAGGAAAAATATTCAATACTTTATATTTTGGATAAAAAACTTATCATACAAAATGTCTTATAATATGGATCGAAGGGAGTATTAGATTAAAAAAAAAAACTGTGCAGACACATGATCCCTCCTCAAGAAAACCACCATCAAACCACTAAGTGCTTGTTTGGTTCTTCTTTTTTAAAAAGTAACCAAATTTTCTAACCATGATTTTTTAAGAAAATGTGTTTGGTCAAACACAAACTGTCTTTTTAAAAAATAAAAAGTGTGTTAAATTGTGATTTTAAAAAAGGAGGAAAAAATTACTTTTTCTTTAATAAAACATGGGTTTTGAAAAAGAAGAAGCGAATTTACTCTATATTATACATCTAAAAGTATTTTAAACCATTATTATCCAAACAAATTTTTTGTCAAACTTATTTTTATAAAAAAAATTCAAACATAACAACTTACAACAAATTTACTTTAAGTAACCTTTATTTTTACAAACTTCATTTATCTTAAACTTTATTTTACAATAACAATGCATAAAGAATGGGCGCAATAGACCAATAGGCACCTGGTCAAATGGTAAAAGACTTAATCAGCATTCCTGAGAGGGGTCTGGATTAGTCTGAGGCAAGCAATGAACTCAGGATATTGTGTGATAAAGTATCAAACGAATGGGCACAATAGAGGTAGTTGAAGTTTGAAAATAGAACAGTTCCCTAATAAGTTGAACACATGGATTGCCATTGAAATATGGCTTATTTTTTAAAAGCAACCATTTATATTTATAAAAATATACTCCTTTTATCTCATTTTATTTATCGTTTTAGAGAATTTTAAATATCTTAATTTATCTGTCATTTTATATTACCAATGAAGCATTAATTATCCGCTTTATTTTTTTATCCTTCATTAAAATCAATGGTGGGTGGAATATGAGTCTTCATTTATCATTTAATTTAAGGATATTTAGGTAAAATATTATTAAATTTTATTATAATATAGATTATTTAATAGTTTTATTAGTTTGTATGAAAAATCTTAAAATGACAAATAAAATGAGACAGTACATTTAACGGCATTTTTTTTGTGCCAATGAATGTCCGTGTCCACGTTTTGTGTCCACTTAATTTTTACTTGGCCCATTATTTGTGGTATAAGTGGCTCATTTCATTTCTATGCAAATGATGCGGAAGGTAAGTGTTGAATTTTAAATGAAACACATGGAAGATAAATTTTGAACATGAAACCACCAGAACCATTGAGCCACGAGAGCCACTCCATAAAAAAAATAATAATAGTGGTCATTCTTCTAATTCAACTATGAACAATAGTACACTTAAATATATATATATATAACCACTTTTGAGAGTTGAGCATGAGGCTCACCTTTTCACTATTTGGCCAAATAGCACAAACTAAAAGAAATAGCAAGAGCTTGGAATAGCTACAAAGCAATGAATATTACTGGAAGTAGCTTCCATAGCAATGTGTAGAGTACATGTGCTAAAAGCTCCCATTTTTCCTAATTTTTTTCTTTTTTCTTAATTTATATATTCCAAGAGATTTATAAAGTACAAGTGGGGTGTTTGGAATTCATTTAGGGATGAAGTTTGACTCTAAAAATCCCTAAATCTATGAATTTCATAGTAGTATGAGTTTTGTCAAACTTGGAAGTAATTTTGACAACTTTTGGGTTATTTTGGTTTGAAATGGTATAATTTTCGTGTTTTTAATCAATTTCTAATCAAGAATCAATTTAAATGTATCCAAAAATTATTGAAATAACAGGATGTTTAAGAGCCTATATCAAGACACTTCATTAAAGAAGTGATAATATTTTTACAGCACACATATTTGTGCTTAGAAAACAAATGGATATTATTTTTTTTATATAACAAAAAAAATTCATATGACCATGTGAGTTCATATGATACTTGATACATTCCTACATGATATGTTATGGGAAATAATATAAGTAATTGTTTTTTGAAATAACCCATGAATGTTAGTACATGTGTACATGATTGAAATTAAGCTCCAAGAGGAGCAATGCATAAGGTAAACAAGATGAGCATTCTTGTGATTTCAGTCTTTGACATAAGAATTATACAATGTTATGGCCATTGTATATGAAGGAAGGGGATGTATTTAAGGGTCCCCTTAAAGCTCTCATAGATAATGCTAAATTTGGGCCAACATATTAAAAATATTACTCAAATTTTTCACCAAATTAAGGATGATGAAATTATGTCCATAAGCATTTAAGTTTGTTAAATTCCTGATTAGTAGTGAGTAGATTTGTGTTTGATTATTGATTTTATTATATTGACATATTCTATTGAATATATCATGTGTTAAAACATGCTTCTATGTTATATGATTTTAACTATATCCTTATGATTGTCAAATGAAATACCCATCTAAGTGGAAGCTCCTAGAAAATAGACTTGGGGTCATCTAAGAGCTATGAATTTCCGAAGCAATATTTGCACATAAACTCAATAGAGAAGCTATGACTTTTTTAGCATATATGTGATGGGGGAGTATAGAGTAATATTCTGATTGTTGAACTGTTAATTTCATTGTAGATTTATTTGAAGTTTCTTGCAAATAAAGTGGCATTGTATATATGTTAATTTTGTGTTGTATCTATGTAAATAAATAATACTTGATTATAGCGAGTAAATACTGTTATATCTTACATTTAGAAATATTTTCCTATGAAAACTGCTTAAAACTTTAAAATTGGACAAAGTTGTTTTTGCCAGTTTATAGTTTATTGTACAGTAATTTTTTAAAAATCATAACTAAATTTAGAAAAATTATTTTCTAGTGGTTTAGCTCTCTAAACATTTTTCACATCTTGAATTTTTAGGAAAAAAATAAGGAACTAGGAAATGAACGCACAGATTCATACAATTTATTGTATAAATTTTACTGTTCTTTTTCACATCCCTGATTTTGTCTGAAAACTGGACCTTAATTTTGAAAATTCATTTCTCTTAGTATACAAAGTCATTTGGTGCATGCTTATCATTTTTGGAAAGCTTTACATGTCTACTTTCTAAGAAAAATTTTTTATACATTTATTCTAACTATAATGTTCAAAGCATTAACATATATCATTAGACATAAGAAATAACATCTATTGGAGCAGTTTTAGAAAAACTTGAATAACTACCATTATATAATTTTAAATATAGTCAAACTAGTGTCATTTTGTTCCTGAGACATAGATATATTCATACATGTAGACACCAAAATTTTTGGACATATATTTTATTTTATACAATAGTTCGAATCAGATAGTATAAAACAGAACATTAATAGCTTTCAGCAAGATTCCATCATCATTATTTCTTATGCTCCATATGCTTCCCTTTACCATAACTTGGCCCTATCATTGGCTAACTATGAGGTGAGATTGCAAAATCTTAGTAGTTAACTTGCACATACCATTATGTCATCATAGAAACATTTGAAAGCATATAAAATATAACATACTGTCATTAAATCATCAAAACTTCCATGTTGTTTAACAAAATTTCAGCAACATAATGGTTTACTAAATGGGCATCTCAGGGCTTAGCCCTTAACATAAAATAGTCACCAATCATAGAAAAATATTCATAACAATAACATGATATTATTTACAAATCATTATAATATATAAAATATTCATAAGTAATAACATTAAGCAAGATAAGAGACTACCTTGGAGTTTTACTAATTTTTTTTTAATCTTACTTTCATTTAGCTTTTGATCACTTCCTTAGTTTAATTGAACCCCCTTGGAGACCTCCTCTAACCTCCATTTCCTTCATCTCTTCCTTCCCTTTCCTTCTCTCTTCCTTTCCTCCTTCTTTTCTTTCTTTCTCTTCCTCTCCCTCTTTCTCACGCACTCTCCCTCTCTTCTTTCTCTCTTCTTGCCTTGGCTTTGCTAGGTTTACTGGCTTCCCAAAATGGGGTGAATTGGGAAGTTTAAAAATATTATGTAAAATTGTAAAAGAGCAATAAAAGTAAAAGTTGTAGAAAAATACAGTGCAGAATATAAAAAGGCAGTTTGCAAAGGAGAGGAAGGGAGGACACAAAGCTTTATCCTGGTTCGATCTACTCCTCTTGACCTACGTCCTGTCCTCAAGTCACCACTTGAGATTTTTCACTATTTTCCAAGAATTTAGTGGGCTTCTTACAATGCCACAGTAAAGCTTTGTGCTCCATTTTAAGAGCTTACAAATTTTCACTCTGCACTCTAAGAAAGTGTTTCCTAAATCTCTTGTGAAAAATCACTCACAAAAAAATCTTTCTTCCAAATGAAGAAAAGATTTGTTACAGAAACAAAAACTCTCTAATACAAAGTAAATGTGACAATTGAAATACAATAAATGAAGTGTGAGTGGGTAAAGGACTTTTTCTAATGATTTCAACTGAATTTCAGCATATACAGTATAAAATCGTTACCTACAACTTCAAATGAAGTTCTATTTATAGATTTGTGTCTTAATTATACATTAGACACAAGATCTAGTCATTAGAGACGTTACCCAACAGTTACTCTGTAAAACTAGCTGTTCACGAACCGCATTTAATGCTTTTGACACTTTGAAATTCAAATTTTGGGGTGTCAATAGACAAATTTTGCGGAAACCATAAGTTAAAGATTTTAACATTGAACTTCCAAAATTCATCTATTTGAAAGTAAAATTCGAATTTTGGTTTTAATAAACATTTCCTATGTTAAAACATACGAATTTTCAAGTTTAAAGTGTATCTGTTGAGTGTGAACAGTTGTCTTATATTGCTACAGTGTACTCAAAGTTCAAATGTTAGGATCCAAAATTCGTCTATCAGTAAGTAACTCAATATGGTACAAGAGTTCTACTTTTCAAAATTTGAATTTTGAACTTTCAAAATTCGTTTGACAGAGAGACCTCTAATCAGACTTAACATTTTCAATTTAAAGTTCTTATTTTGAAATCCAAAGTTCATCTGTCATAAAGACTAACTTTGAATTCTTTTTGCATTTCAATATCAGGCAAACTTTGACATAACTTTAGATGAATTTTCCATTTTTCACAAATTATACTTGACTCGAAATTTAAATTTCAATCAATTGAAATTCATCTAACAACATCTCTATAACTTTGAATTTTAGTTAGCAAAGTTTGAATTTTCAACTATATATATGGAGTTTAACAACTCAAAATTCATCTAATGGTCAGTGTTTGCAAATTTAATATGAGTTAACATAGGATAATTGAAAAGCACATATTTAAAACCAGTGGGAGTGAAATCAAAGCCTTTTACTCTGTGTTTACTGTGAGAAATCCTACAAACTAATTCTTTACTCATTTTTTCCTGGATTTCTTCAGTTGAATGCTCTTACACTCCTTTGATATTTTCCTTCCAAGTTTTAGTTGTTTAAAATCATCAAAATTCTTGATTCAACAGGTTTGGTGTGAGCAAATGGGAGAGGGAGGCTTGGTATTTATAGAGGGAATGAGAGGATGTGAGCCATTAGATTACAACTTGATCCAAGGGCTAAAATTCATTCTTGCCCACCAAGTAGCACTTGGCTTCTTGGAGAAGCTTGGTGAATGGTAATTTTACCATTTTGTCCCAAGATATTTTATCATGTGAGAGAGAAGTGAGGGGCATTTTTGTCCAATGATTTTTGGTAAAAGGTCAAAAAGTGGATATGTACTTTTATTACTTTAGCAGATCTATTTGGATTCGATTTGTACTTTTATCTGAGTTTTCCTTTGTACCTTGTAACTTTATCTGTGTGATCCAATTACTTTTCTCTCTTATTTTTTTCATGTGGGGACCACTAGTCTTGCTCACTTTTTTACTGGTCATTTTACTTGTTCGGCATTTACTATTCATGTGGAACCCACTTTTATCAGACTTGTATTTTTTCCTCCCCAGGACCATATATCCAGTATCACATATACTTTTAACCTACACCAGAGTATTATAATATTATTTTCTCTTTCTTATTGTAAAATGACTATTTCACGCTTACCTTTTGGCAAAATGACCGTTTTACCCTTTTAAGCCTCTTTTTGATATTTTTATAATATTTTGGGCCTTAAACCTATTTAATTAAATATCCAAGCTTCCTAAATTATCATAAATTAATCCAGTACAATTTAATATTATTTATAATATCATCTAGTCATAATATACATATAAGAAAAATGAGGATGTTACAAATACATTGAGCATGACAATTGAATGCTAAAAGACTAAGGATGAAAACACTAAATAGTGATAATTTATGACAATAAATCACTACAAAATTTTAGTCATCCTTAAAAATCAAAAGAGAAAGGAATACTGAATATACAAGTGTAAGCTGAGCATGAAAATACAAATTAGTATTGACTAAATGGCTGAGATTTGTCAAGTCAAGGAAGGGGAATATAGTAACTCAAGTTACAATGCTGAGTTAGGTGGTTTTGACAAAATCTCATCTTGCTAATTAAGTATATGAAAAAGGTTCTTGCCTAATTTTAAGTTATGAAAAGGATAACTTGAAGTTGTGTTTAGAGTTATGCATCGAGAGATTGTCAAATTCTTTGATCATTAGTATATGATAAAGGATGAAACTTCAAGACCTATGGGTAAGAATAAAAGAACTACGAGTAAAGTCATATGGCTAATGATTTAAGAAGACTGTGAAAGAATTCAAGAAGAGGAATTAGCATGGTGAAAGAAATCTTAATGCAGTAAGAGTCAAGTGACATGTTTAACAAAAAAAAAGTGATAGATGTTTTGCTTGCATTTACTTTAAGCAAAACCAATTATCACTAAGCTGTAATATCCCACCTTAAGGCATATACTTTTAGAATTGAAATATTGAATTCTTTAATAATATTTTGTCTATTTTGTGGATGGTGATTCAAGAGCTATAAACAATGCATCTAAGGATTAAGATCCTTTGTGGAATATTATCAGTTAATTGCTTTTGGAAAGTTGATAATTGCATGTAGGAAATGACATCAGAAAAGGAAAAGAGTGCTTAAAGTACAAATTAGTTTTGTACAAGAAGCCTTAATCTTACATGATATGCTTCATGCATTAAAAGTCAGACAAATTTGATTTCTCTAGTACATCTCTTCTTGAATTAATTTAAGTGTGTATTTCCATTATAGCTTGTTAAGCACCAATAGTGAGACAAATGACATTAGTTCTTTGTTTTTAAAATCGTATCATTGTGTTGGTCATAATGTGTAACGATGCAAGAAATGTGAAAGTATGGTAAGCTAGGCTAAGGTTTTATAAGTCGGGAACAAGCGACTTAGGATAACAAAAGAAAGATAACATTAAAGTTTGTTCCCAATTTTAAAATGTTCTAGTGAAAACGTAGCCTAGCAAGCAGAGTAACTAATAAACCATTTGAAATGAGCTAGGATTAACATTTCATTGCCTATGATCCATTATAACATATGCAGTCCTAATTAATGAGAGGGTAAGACATGGAGTATGATATTTGACCACAATCACTATTAGAACAATTTAAGGTACTCTGTGAAAAGAATGATCTCGCACTCTACAATATAATAAAGTTGCTGTAAAAGGAGAAATAGAAGTTTTATTATATGTGGTTAAAATCAACAATTGTTGATCAATGCTTTTATGCTTAACCACGTTCCCTCTCAATCAATTACTCATATTTATTATGAATCATGGACAAAAAGGCATGCTAGATTCAAGAATCTTAAGACTATAAGGGTTAGCTTGTGTGTTCATGATTTTTTTTCCTATATATTTAAGGTTGGGAAATTTAGCTGTAAAAGCTATAATAGTATTTTTATTAAATACTCAAAATTAAAAAATATCATGTTTTCATTGATGAAAACAATGTTATATGAGTAGTTGAAATTGGATTTTATTTTTTCAAGAGAGTAGTCTTCTTAGTAAAGAAAGTATCAGTAAAAGTGTATCTCTTCATGAGAAACATATTCAAGAAGCTTGTAAAGATAGACAATTGTACTATAAGCTATCAATCAAGATGAGAGTTGTTGATCCTAATGGGAACTTCTAGTTCAAATAGGAGTTTCCAATCCAAGTGGAGTAACTATAAATGAACACCCAATCAAAGTCTAATGAATGAGTATTTCTAGCAAAAGAGCATTGCTAACCAAACAAGCTAAAGCTCGTCAAGACCAACAACAAAAAGAAAATATTTCAAAACTCAAAACACAAAAAATTTTCTACCAACAAAAGAATGATTAACTTGGTTAGTATGATCAGCTAAAATGAGCACCAATTGAGCAGCTTCATAAGGAGTAGCCTATTCATCAGCAAAAATTCTTTTATTTCGAACCAGCCAAAGCTGCCAGCATAATAAACCAAAAGACATTTGCCAAAAGGTATCAACACTGCAGTGTATATTGTTCAAAACCATTACACAAGGTATTCTTCAGATGATCCGGAATGATCATAGACCAACAAGACTAGGCAAAAGGACAACTTCAAAGCACATGATCAATAATTCAATATCTTCATTGGTGTTATCACAGAGAAATATGATTAAGGCCTTGTGATCCAATATCCAAGTCAAGTAAGCCCAAGGGGCAATCCTATACTATAATCTAAGGACGAAACGTACGCCCAAAAAAAACAAAGACGAATTGAAATATACAAAATCTTGGATCAACTCTCCCCTCTTTAATTAATGCCCTCATGACATAGTGACATGAAAGTCCTCCGGTGGTTGGGAGGTCACGGGTTTGAGCCGCTTCCTCCATCGAGTTTATTAGCTTTTTGTTTGTAATTCAAAATTAAAAAAAAAAAACTCTCCTCTCTTCACAATTGTTTAGGAATAAGGAAGGCATTATTAACATGTAAATTTTAGCCAATAATAACTTTGCTATTTCTGGGAATTAGGAAAATATTTCATTTAAAAAAATGAGATAATTAAATTTTTTTTAGAAATTACGCTATTATTAATTCATGATATAGCATGTGTATATATAGATTATAATGAAAAATTCATTATCAATTTTATGAGTTTTTTCTTTTTTTGCTTCAATATGAATTATCTTAGTTTTTGGTTTAATTCTTTTTTTCTAATGATGGATTCAATCTTTGACCAATATAAATATATATATATATATATATCATGTATCATGCTAGCAAATAAAGCAAGACAAAGGCAGAGAAATAAATCTAGAGGGGTAAATCCTCGTCATGCTTTGCTTAATTTGCTTGCCAAACCCAAACCCGGGCGTGCAAAATGACTGTGCCTGGTCCACGTCAGAAGTTGGACTTCTCTAGTTATATGAATTATGAAGTAATGGAGCCCATTTTATTTATCAAAGCCAAGAGTTTTCTAGCTTGCTGATAATTGATAAAGTAAGCAGGTTTGAAGATTTCTAGGGGTGATCCATTTACCTAATTCGTAAACACTGTTTCCCCATAATTTTTACATCAAGATAATTTCGTTTGACGTATAATTAAAATGAAATATATCCTGAGACTCGATTCAACCGAAGGGGCGCCGAGTAGCACTCGCGTCAATCAATTTCTACCATGAGACTACAGTTTAACGGGGGAAAACAAACCGTATATGTTTGTGAAGCAAATCGAAGCAGTGATATAATTAATTAGGGGCTATGTTTGTGTTTTAAATTTCTATGACACGCCATGTTCAAGGGAATGGGAGGATCAGAGAAAGCCCCAGTGGAGATTTGATTGAAGATGAACTTGTTAGCCGCTTCGGTGTAATGAATCCCATCCCAATTCACTCTCATTGATGGCCTTTCACACGACCCACCAAATACTTCAGTGCCATTCATCAATATCACTGTGCTTCCACATCTAACAACGCCATAGTTGTATTCCCCTCCGTATCCACAACATGCCACTATTGGCTTCTCAAATCCTGCAAATCCATGAAACCACTTGATCATTCGTATCCATTGTACAAAAGTTTTTACCAAAAAGAAAGTGACTATTTTTCATTAGGCTCACCGTATTTCTTTGCGTTGCTGATCAGGGAGTACTTGACAGAGTAGATATCCACATATGTGATTACAGCCTGAGAAAGGTCCTTTCGAAGTTGAACCACGGCTTCTTTCAACTTGAGGTTGAAATTTTGAGCTAATTCATTGTAAGGCTTTGCGCAACCAGCCTCATCTCGTTCAGCTGATGAAGACTGAACCAATATATATGGAAGGCACCCAATGGGTCCTGTGTTGTGTATCCAAATATATCTAGCTCCTAAATTGTACACGTTCTTGATTCCCAGCAGGTTCATGAGTTTCCAACAAAATAAAAATTAATGAAAAGCCAAGCATTATCCAAATAGTCAATAATGGGGTATTAAACTACCTTAATATTAATTGAAAAGCTGTTGACTATATCAGATATCGAAGCCATGATTTCTTGCAGAGTCTTGTTCGCCTGAATGGCAGCACCGAGATCATTCTGACCGATATCAAATGTGTACAATGCTTTAGCAAAATACTTTTCTTTGGGCATCATGCTTTTAAATATTCCTCCTATTGAAAAAAGTTAATATATATAGCTAATTAAAAAAATATCATGTTAAAATAATATGTTTCAGATCTTAGTTAAAACTCAAGTTATTTGAAAGGCATAAATTATAGAATATAAAAATTGTTTACCTTGATGTCTAATAAATTGTGTTTTATTTATGAATTCTGTAAATTGATTGTATTGTAGGTCAAGGTAGAAAGGACTATATAGATTGCCACAAGGTGGGGGCTTGATCGTCGATCCTGCTGTTGCAAAATTTGCTCCATGTGTGAAGTTGGTACCCAGAGAATTAAGATATGCACTAAGATACGGAAGTCCAAAACTTTGTGCTGAAATTATAAAAGAATAAAAATCAAGATTAAAAAAAAAAACAGAAAAAGAAAACGTTCATTTTGATAGGAAATTAAGATAAGTTTATTAATTGAAGTTATTTTGATACCAATGAAATCGATGATAAGACGGCCATCGGAGACCCTTCCCGAAGGTCTGTGAAAATAGGTCTGTCCATACGGTGGGGGAGGTGCAAGAAAGGCTGCAGCTATGCCACCGGTATCGGAGTTAGAGTCGCCGAAGTTAAAGATTGCGGGAAATTCACAAACTTGAGCGCCGTACACTGGCTTCAGTATACATAAAAGCACCAAACCACAAGAGAATGAGATGGGAAACTTGGTGGCGCCCACAGACTCCATCGGGCAATGAAGAATACGGAAATCAAATGCTAGACTTTTGTGATCTCATGTACTAGCGGAAACCTCGTACGCAGACACAAGCTAGGTTGCATTGCATATCAGAACGAGAAAGATTTACGTACGATATATATCTTGGAACCTACACTATTCTTGGGAATTTGTTGTTTATATGGTTAATTGTCGGTTTGATAGACAGAGAGAAAATGAGGAGAGAATGATAAGACAGTGAAGGAAAATGAAGTCATGACCATTACAGTTGCACAGGCTATCATATATAACAGGTCTAGTTGCTCTTGGGGTTGTCTTTCTATATATATATTATCGGTTTGGTTAGTTCGCGAAACTAGAGTAAAAGCTCAAATAATAGACTCTGATCATTAATTATATTGTATTAAGTTCAGAAAAATATACATGTATTTTTGAATAATTAAATTAAGTAGTTCCGCAGCGAACAACTATAAATATCATCATATTAGTGATTTTTTTCCCACAAAAGTCGTATTATTAATAGAAAGGAGAATTCAAAACAATACAAACTAGACATCACCAAGACAAAATATCAACACACCAAACAAAACAACAAAGTTAAGAAAACATAATAACAAAAAAACTAGAGGGAAAAATAAGAACACACTTACAATAGTCAACTACCATATTGGTGTTGAAGTCGCATTCCTCGAATTTATACCATCCCCACATCTAAGGGTGGAAATAGGTCAAATCAGGACAGATTTTATCTAAATAGGTTAGATCCGTCATGTAAGTCTTAGGTTTGAGTCTGACCTATTAGTCTATATAAGATTTTTTTATAGACTCAGACTTGGGTCTATAAAATGTCTGATTTGACTTGAAGCCTATTTAAAAACCTTTCAAATTGATAGGTCTTCAAATAGATTTGAAAGCTTTGGCCTTGAAGGTTTTAAAGCCTATATAATAATATGAGATCAATTTAAAAAAATCTATGTCTGAATAAAAAAAATTAATAAAGGCTTTATCTAGTATATCATCCTACGTAGTAATAATGAAAATTAATCTTACAACACAATTCATATTCAAATTGTAGCTAAATCTTATCTATTCAACCTGTTAGTTTCTCTTTAGCCAAAAAAGTTATTTATCTTTTTATTATATTTATCAATATTACATTTCACTATTAACGTGGCTCTTATAGAGTATACAGAACTCATTCATCCATGTTCATTACTTTTCTGTGTAATTTACTAGATAAATTTGAAAGTCTTTGATATCCCTTAACCAAGTTTTCATACTTGATGGAGGATGGAGGCGTCGATGGAAGCTTAACTCAGTTAGGTTTTATCCGTTTGAGTTGAGAGAGAGTAGTAATTGAAAAATGAAATTGAAAGTAAATGTCTAGGGAGGAGAAGTAAGTAATTGACCAAAAAAATTGCATTATAATAAATAAAATTAATTTATATTATATGTTATAATATAATATAAAATTAAAAAAATATAAACTGGCTTGGCTTGTTAGGTTTCAGGTCAGGCCTATTTATTTAAATAGGTTTGACTGTTAGGTTGAGTTTGACCTATTTAGATAAATTGGCTAGGTTTATTTAGACAAATAGAACAGGCTAAGCTAGGCCTAATGCAATGTTTTAAAAATCGGATTGAATATTGAACCGGAAATGTTATCGAGTCAAGGTTTTTTATAATTCAACCAGTCAGACCGGCAGTCAAACTAGTGACGTAATAATTAAATAAAAATAATATTATATACAATAATATATGTATAAAAATAAAATATCAAATTGTTAAGACAATAAATTTAAGTTGTTCAAACTCATAATAAGTTAATAAACTCATATAGTAATAATATATGTTAAATCATTGAAAATAATGTTAAAACATTTTAACATAATAACACTATATGACCATAATATTATAAAATGATCATACTCTCTCCATCTCCAATTATAAGAAATAAATAATTACTTCATCTGTGTCAAGAAAAGAGCAATTTTGGTAGTTAAACTCGTTAATTATGCTACAATTTCAATTTTTTTCAAGAATTATCCACATTAAAAATTTGGAGTAAGATTAATTAATTATTGGTAATTATCAATATAACCTTAATTACTCAAGTGTATAAAAGAAACAAATTTTATTTATATTTTTTATATTTTGTCATAAATAAAAAGTCTCAAAATTCTCTTATAATTAGGGACAGAGGGAATATAATACAATGAAAATTTTCATTTTTATAATTAGTAATTTTAAAATAAAAAGGAAAATAATGTTTTACTCTCTAATAATTTTTATAATTTATAATTTTGGTAAAAAAAATAAATTGAAGTTAAATTTTGCACAATTTAAAAAACCGTCCAGTTCTCTAAAAGTCGCTCTGGTTCCCGGCTCAAAAGTCAGTTCAAAATGGTTCAATCCTGTTCAACCCCCAAAACAATTTAATACTAAAAACCAAGCCCTTTTTGTATCTGGGTGATGGTCCAACCAGTCTAACAGTTCGATCTGGTTCGGTTATTAAACTATTGGCCTAATATAGGTCAGGTTATAGGCCCCTGATAGGGATTTGACTTATTCTCACCCCTTCCCACAGCAAGTGAAAAGTGAATAAATGCCTACTTGGATTTGAAACCAAATCTTTGGTAGCATAAAAGCTTTCTGGACAGCTTTCAACAAGACTTGTAGTCTAAATATTGGAAATTGAAGCTAATGACATCTAACTAAAACAGTTAAACTATAGGATTCTTGAAATATGAAAATAAATTTAAAAAAGGTTTTTAAAACTTATGAATTTATTTAAATTCTACATTTGATCTCAAATATAAGATATAAATAACTAAATGACCATTTAATTTTAACTTTACAAATTTAAGTTAGAACAAAATGAAGTTATCAAGTTAAATTTAAATAAAAATAAATTTGTTGTAACATGATTTATATTTGAACTTTTTTTACAAAAGTAAATGTGACAAATTGATTGTAAAGTAAAAGTAATAAGTTTATAAACTCAAAAATATTTTCTCAAATCCGTTGGTGAAGCTTTTGTTTAAAAGCCAAAATAAGTTTAGAGGAATTTGGAGAGAATGTGAGGGGGAGAGGAGATTTTGCGATGCTCCTCTTTCTTCTAGTTTGTTTCTTGTTAAGAATAAAATATAAATTCGTTTCCTTCTCTACCCTCCCTCTAAAATGGGGAGACTTGGAAGGGATGAGAGCAACCAATTTAAAAAATTATACTTAAATATCGTTATTTCTTTTTAAATTACAAAATTACTATAAATATCCCTAAAAACTAGTTGCATTCTCATATCCTCATATCGCCATTCCTGCTCTATTTCTTTGCTTTGCTTCAACTATCAAGTCTCCACTATCCAGTACTTCTCACCATTGTTGTCACTGCTAGTGCTTCTCACAAAACAGTGATCATTAAAATGGTTTTTGGTTTCTCAAGTCCACCTTTCTAAGCAGATCATGTTAATATTACGTACCATGCTCTGAGAAATTTTGTTGCTACGTGGAACCATGCTTTGAACTCTAGCTTTTTGGTTAATAGTTTGTAGTATGCTCTAAAGATTAAACATTTCTGTCGGGGGCACTCCCCCTTCCTCTCTCTGTCAGCCGAAAAAAAAGGCCTCAGTTTTAATGTCCAAGGTTGTCTGAGCAGAGCCCGTTCCAACTTTTTGATGACTGAGGCCCGAAATTGAATAGTACTTAGGAATAATTCAGGCCTAAAAATTTGTGGAATTTTCATTCAGTATAAAAGCTGTCTACTTAACTCAGGCCCAAAATCTGTAGGTACTTTACTTTAAGTTGGATAATTTAGTATAGGATGGGTATTGTGTGGGTAAAGGTTGCTTCAAACCTTCTTGATGTAGGCCGAAAAAAAAAAAAAACATAATTCAGTATTAAATTTAGGACCAAATTTATATATTTTTTATATTATTCTCTAATTAAAATTTAACATATGAATCTTTGAAATTTTTTTATGTTTAAAAAGTTAACACTTTTAATATATAATTAATGATTAAGTCTATAATATACTAAAAACCAATTCACATATTAACTTTTAATTGAAAAATAACATCAAAAAGTATATAAGAAAAAGAATATAAGTATTTTTCTATTCTTTATTATCTTCATGAATTTTTATTTTCAAATTCTGAAGTTTTGAATTATTCAAATTTGTTTTTTGTTATTTATTTTGTAGATGCTTTTATAATTAATTTATATGACAAACGTATAAATTTTTTATAATTTATATATTGATCTAATTTTTAAAAATTTGAATTTAAAGTGTACTAATTTCTCATTCAAATTATTATATATAAGATAGATATTAATGTACTCAAAATTTTCACTATCACAATTCTCTTAAATTATTAAACTGAACTTTTAAATTTTAATCATTTTTTGGAATACTTTTGTTAAATTTTTTTCACTTTTGTATATTTTTTTAATTTATTGAACTTTTTATATCATTATAAATGATATGTTATCTTATCATATTTATCTTACACAATAAAATTATTTCGAAACATTAATAATAATAAATATTAAAAATAAAAATAATATATATACATATATTTTTCTTTTTAATAGAAAATTGGCCCCGGTACTTTTCTTCTGTGTCCGCTCCTAGATAGTCCGTGGTAGCACAAACATTTCCTTCTCTGTATTTTGGTATTATGTCGCTCATATTTTATATTGTCTACGAGCATGTTTGGTTTAAATTACGACCATGTTTGATTTAAATTATAAGTAATTATGAAGTAGAAAAAAGTGATTATACAATCAGTAAATAAACGTAATCCAGATCAAAATAATCACTTATGGCCATTTAAGTGATTATTTTCATAAATTACTTTTTCTAACTTATGATAATCACTTTTCTCTCATAATCACTTATTTCACTTTTCTTCTCATTATCCACCCAATAATTACTCAAATCCCAATATCCAAATATATTTCTTTTCTCAAAATCACTTATGAGTTAAAAATATCCAAACACAATTCACTTTTGACATAATCACTTATTTTCATAACCTATTATGAATAATCACTTATCCTCATAATCACTTATATATAATCTAATTCAGGGTGTGTTTGGATTAGATTATGTATAAGTGATTATGAGAATAAGTGATTATTCATAAGTGATTATGAGAATAAGTGATTATGTCAAAAGTGATTTGTGTTTGGATAGTTTTATCCCATAAGTAATTTTGAGAAAGAAATGTGTTTGGATATTGGGGGTTTAAGTGATTATTGAGTGGATAATGAGAAGGAAAAATGAAATAAGTGATTATGAGAGAATAAGTGATTATCATAAGCTGAAAAAATCAGTTTATTCCATAAGCACTTATTTGAAGCATAAGTGCTTATTGAAAAGCTGCTTTCGTTTGGCAACTCCACCATATAAGCACTTATGAGACCCCATAAGCACTTATAAGTGCAATCCAAACAGGCTATCAAACACAAACTACTTTGATTAACACAATTCAACTAATTAATTAAAAGAATAAATAGAGTATTTAAATATGCAAGCCCCTTCAAGGACAAAGAAAGAAAAAAATAATAATTCTTCTGCAAGCTCATTCGCGGTGGAAGCACATGTCCAGTTTTTTAAATAAAAGAACTTAAATTTAATAAGGATATAATAGTCAATTTATTTTTATTCATCTTCTCCTCCCCTTCCAAACCAATCAAGAAACAAAATTAAAAATCCTCTCCTGTAACTATATCAAACAAAAAAATTTTAAAATAACCCTCTCTCTCCTCCATTATGTTCCTCCATTAAAATTACTTTACTCTCATCCCCTATTGCCACGCTTGGTTTGCTGCATGGGATGTTTACTGTTTAGATGGAAATAGAAATAGGATTCCTTGAGTGGGTGTGTTTGGTTCATTCTTTGTAAAATCATTCATTTCCATCAGGAATGATGATTGTTGAGATACCTTCATCCAAAGAGCAACGGAATGGGTACCCATTCCAGGAATTACGTAAGACCGAGATACCTTCATCTTAAAATTTCTCACATCATGTGCCGTAAAGCTATGGAAGGCGGGTCTCAAACTCCCTCCGATTGCCAAAGTTGCTCCAATGGTTTTTATACAAAATTTAATGTAGATATAAAAATTGAATAAATTATATTATTAAAATGAACTACATTATGAGTTTTTAAATATAAAAATTAAAAATATATTTTATTATTTTTTATCAAATGTCATTTTTTACCACGTATTAAATAAATGTTTAAAATGACTTTTTTTATAATAAAAATTAATTACAAATATTTTAATATAGTTTTTGTATTAAAGATATTATTATTCAACTACAAATATCTATTCGTTCATCACATACTAAATATACTTATTTTATTGCGCCAGTCCAATTTTCATTACTATCCTCATTCTCGTAAAAACGATTCAAGTTAAACGAGGCCTACGTCAAAAACTAAATGGACTATAAGGAATATTTGTGCTTTTAAAAAATGTTTGATCTTCTATATATATAAGACAATCAACATTTCATTAAAATAAAGAAATGCAAATCTAAATTTAGAAGATAACTAGAGGTGTGTTGTGTGGAAGTTTGAAATTTGTTACACTATTCATAATTAATAAATAATGACTTCAATATATATATGTTGATGTTGATAATTTAAAAATATTATGATCATGCATCAAGTGGGGTTAAAAAATATATACAACGAACAAGTCTCTCTTCCAACCTTGCAAGTGCGTGGTTCAATTGGCGACATCCATTTGTAATTTTTTTTTTAACAGAGAGATATATTATAACTCGAGTAAGCGGTAAGTTGACTGAAAATTCTGGTGAAGATGTTTGTAAGTTACAGAGGTGCTCGTATATTCTGATGGATAATAATCTATAACGAGAGTAGGAAAATAGGATTTTTTTTTAACCTCTTTTTTATATTTTATATTGATAATTTAAACATTAGAGACAGATGGCATTATTAGAGGCTTTGAAGAACTCAAAAGTAAAGAAAAAAAAATTATTGCCACTTGAAGCAAAACGTGGAAAATAAGAAAAGACAAACCTGATCGTTTTTGTAGAGAACATAATAATGTATGAATTTATTCAAAAGGAGAAAATACATGAATTTATTGAAAGATGATGGATGGGATGAGGAATAGAAGCCATCAGAGTGAGCTTTTACGGATATTTAACTGACATTATTATGGTATGAATGTATCATGGAAGATGGAATAGAAGGGTTATGACTTATTTATTCAGAGGACATGCATGGAGCAGTTCAAATGAGAGGAAAGAGAGCTAATAATTTGAAGCGCGACGACAGGACATGTCGAGGGGAAGGGGGGGGTCGGAGAAAGCTCCGGTGAAGATTCGACGGAAGATGAAGTCGTTAGCGGCGTCGGTGTAGTGAAAGCCGTCCCAATTCACTCTGACCCTTGGATTCGCACATGCTCCCACCACCTGTTTTGTCCCATTCTCCACCACCGTCATTCCACAGTTTTTGGCCTGATCCTTGTTGTAGTTGTACGGTGGCCCTCCATACCCGCAGCAGGCCTCCAGTGGCTTCTCAAATCCTACACAAACACACACGTGTTTCAATTCATTCATCTATATGTATATATATATATATAACATCACACACCCCTCACATATTCAACTGATTAATCTTAAATATATATTTGGCTTAATTACCGTATTTCTTTGCGTTGCTGATCAGATCATATTGAACAGAGTACACATCTATGAGTGTGATGCTTGCCAGAGGCAGATCTTTCCGCAGTTTAACTACAGCTTCCTTCAACTTGTAGTTGAAATACTGAACCAGTTCATTGAAAGCTTTTATACAACCAGCAGCATCGTGTTCGAAAGGGAAGTTGATGAGTAGATAGGGGAGGCACCCAAGAGGTCCTATGTTGAATATCCAAATATTTCTTGCTCCCGAATTGTATACGCTCTTTTTTTATGATCACCAAATTCCCACAACCATGAACAAAATCAAGATGATCAGTATAATTAAAGGTACAAACCCAAATAGGTAACGTTATATATATGTTGAAAATGAAATATACATACCGTGACATTTTGTGCGAAAGCACTGATCTTATCCGGAATGGTAGCATTGATTTGCTGCACAGTCCAATTCATGAAAAGTAAGCCATCGATATCATTCTGACCGATGTCAAACACGTACAAGCCATCATCGTAATACTTCTTTTCCGGCACCATCCAAGCCCAGACGCCTCCTGCAGAACAAAACAAACATTGATATATATCAGCCTCATGCAAAACCAAATAATAAAGATACGACTCACGATGATGAGACAATTAATTAACCTTGCTTTCTAACGTATTGTGTTTTGGATCTGAAAAGTAAGAACTCAGCGTACTGCAGAGGGAGGGAGAATCCACTGACTGCGGGTGGGCTGGTGATGGTCGCTCCTAAGGTTGCAAAGCTTACTCCATGTGAGAAGTTGGCCCCCACAGCATCAAGATATCCATGAACAAGGGGGAGTCCAAAGCTCTGTGCTGAAATTATCCAAACAAAAACCACTTGAAAATATCGGTCGGTACAGAAATAAGCAGGTATATGTGTGTGTGTGTGTGTATACATATATGAGAGAGAGTGAAGGAGAGGTAAATATACCAATGAAATCGAGGAGGATGCGGCCGTCAGAGTACCTTCCTGAAGGTCTGCCAAAGTAAGTCTCACCGTAGGGCGGGTTTTGAGGTAAAAGGGTAATAACAGAATAGGTGCCAGTTTCGAAGTTGGAATTACCGAAGGCAAAGATGGCGGGAATTTTACAAACTTTTCTGCCGGAAACTGGGTTCAATGTGCATAATAGAACCAGACCCAAAGAGAGCAAGCTCACAAATTTTTTAGAGCTAAGGTGATCCATATTGGACACTACCTAGCCAGCTAGCGAGCTACTACTTGTGGCACTTTAATTCCATCTCTTCGTGATCTCTTGTATATATAATACCGGAGAAGGTAGACTTTTTCCACCATACTTCATCAGTTTTCTCTTTTTTCTTTTCTTTTTTTTTTTTTTTTTTGGTTCACACGGTCAATTTTAATCCTCTCAGTTTTTATTTCTTTTCTTTGTCTAGCGACTAGTTTGGTTTCTCTGCAGATAGGGAAGACGTCAGATAAAAAATGGGCAAGAGCGCTGAGAATGTTTACCTGACTCAAATGTTTATAATTATTAAAACTATAATATTAATTATTAAATATTGATCGAATTCATATAATATAATCATATGTTTTATTAAAATTAAAAAATAGACAAATATATTGATCTTAAAATACATAAGTTACTTTGATATAAAGTAGTATAATGTTTTAATTATAAAATTATATTTATTAGGATCATTTTTTTTATTTTTAACTGAATGAGATTTATTTAAAATTTTTTATAGTGAAATTCTTCACAAACTACTCATTAATATAAACAGTTAAATTATTCATAGGAAAGTTATCTTCTAAAGTATTATAGAATTTTATTTTATATTGATTATATAAAATATGGTTAAAACCCAACAGAATTGCCAAAAAAACGAGCGAACAGTATATTACTATATGTTTTTTAAATAAAAAAAAGAAAGAAGATGAAAAACTCCTTGAACAGTTGTAACTTGTAAGGAGTTGTCTCTTTTAGGAAGCGTCAACAAGACTTTGGATCTACGCTTACATTGTATTACTATTATATTATTATATATGAATCAGATTGTCTTATACATGATTTTGCTTCTTCCACTGTGTTTAAATAAATTTATTTTAATATTGTGAAAGATGTTCGTTTATCATCAATCTAGTTGTGACTTTTTTTTATCTCTATATGTGTGAATTAAGTGGCTTACACAATATCTTGATAAATGGATATACCCCTTAAAATAAAGGGTGTGATTGCTTGTTCAAGAGGTTTATAAAATATCATAAGAAAGGAGGTGAGAAAAGCAATCCTTAGCTGACATTTTTTTTTCAACCAAAGACAGTTGACTGTATTTATATATATATATATTTGATGTGATTAAGAATATTTTTTATTGAAAATAAGAACTAATCTCGTTTGAGATACAAAAGATAAATGGTAAATATTTTTTAATTAGGTTTGTCTCATATTTCAACCACTTGATTAAGAAATAAGAGCCGAACTTTTACCATTTACATCAACCTAAATTGAGAATTTTTTTTGGCCACACCTAAATTGAGAAATTAAGCAATGGTTATCATTTGCATTTTTTGTGCCACAAATGATAGTTGACTATATATTTTTATAAATTGATGATTGCGTGCAATCAAAAGCCAATTCCGTGGTTTGACTTCAAAAATAAAATTTGTTTTTTTTAATATTTTTACTTTGAAATGGTGTTTAACTATTTATGGAACATGTTAACAATGGATTTAATGTAGGTTTGAACGCTAACTAATTATCGCTTTAAGAATACATTATGGTGTTACTTTGGCACATAAAAAATATTTAATGTCACATTCTGGCATTCTCCAGATGCACAGTAATATTACAAGTTGTTGATGATGACGGAGCCATATTTCATAGTCACAGTTTATTTATCTGATCACACGCTACATAAATTTGTTCTATATTATTATTCAGGAACACCTTCTTCCCGATTCCTAAGACAATAGGCTGCCAGCTATTTTTTAAAAGAAAAAAATCCACCAACTTAAAACTCAAATCACAAGAAACAGTCAGCTAATTAAGTTATACATACACCCGAAGACCAAAACAATTAGTCCACCGCAAAAATAATTCAAGAATCAAACCACAAAAAATTTAAAAAAAAATCAGTAACAGAAGTATCTCCGGAAAAATTCAAAATCCAATTTCTCACTTTAATTAATTTGTATTTTTTTTCTACCGTAAATTTGTATTATTGTGCACTTTCGTTTTCCTTTTTTTGTTTTTTTCTTTCCAGTGGACTAGCTGCAATTACGACAATAATAATTCTACAAAAGAAGTACATCAATTCTATTTACTAGGTAGTTGGTCAAGGAAAAAAAAAGCCCTCTATTGACTGGGTATGTTTAGCTAAAACTTTTGTGGTGCCTTCTACAGACCGAAAAAAACAATTTGTGGTGCCGTTTTCTTTTATTGCTGTATTCGTGACTTTGTGAAATATAAGGTTTATTTGACAGTGTTTTCTGTTTTTTTATTTTTAAAATAGTTTTATAAAATTGTTTTCAAGAATAAGTTTTAAAAATAAGAAAATAAAAAAATTTATTTGAATGATTATTCTCAAAATCATAACTAGTGAGTAATAGATGAGTTATGTAAAATTTATAATTTTACCAGTAATAAGGTGTGTGTTTTTCACCTTTTTTTTGTTTTCCAAAACAAAAACTATAAAACAACTTAAAGTTGTTCTGAGTTTTCTGTTTTTTTATTTTTCTGTTTTCCAGAATAGTTTATAAAAAACAGGTTTACCAAACAAATTTTTTTATTTTTCTATTTTCGAAAACAGAAAAACTGTTTTGAAAACACGAATAAAACAGGTCCTAATTTCCCCCTTTTACTAAAAAAGAAAAAAATTGTGGTTCTTTAAGTGCAAATTTTAATTTCTCAAATATTTAAATATTTTGTTATAAAATTTTTAGAGATTATTTAAATTTTAAAATGTATATATTGGTTGTATCTGTGTTTATTGGAATGTTATGCACTCAAATAAACTATCAATAGCTTTCAATTATGGTAGGTTTTTTTTCCCTCTTGGGGCCAGAATGGTAGGGTTTCTTAATTACAAGAGGTGCATTATGCTGATTCCAGAAGCTTCTCTGTTCATTACAAACTGCCAGCAGAATTATCAACTTCACATTGTACTCATTGTCACATCTTGAATGGAAACTCCCTCCAGGCTTGGTTCTATTGCTAATGACATTAGGAAGTTAGCTGCTTCTCTGTTTTCGTCTATTAATTTTATCTCTCCTAATTTCTGTTGGGACAATATGTATTTTAATATAATATTTTTAATGAAATATCTACTTTCTTGTAAAATAAAATTACTGGCATAACACTAACAAATGCTATCTTAACAATAATAAGAAAATTCTTGGCAAAAGAAAAAAGGAAATTTCACTAGAGCGTATTGAAGAGCCATGACTTAGGCGGATATAATACTTTTATAAAAAAATTTAGAAATTGAGTTGTAAATTTAAAATAAACAAATCATAAATTTTGCAAAAAAGGTTGACACAATTCATGAATTGCAAATTTAAAATAATTAAATTACAAATTCTAAAAAAGAAGTTATAAACCACTGGAATAATTTATAATAAAAATTAATTAAAAATTGAGTTGTAAATTCAAAATAACTAAATTTTATATTTTTAAAAAAAATTGTAAACTATTAAAATAATTTATAGTAAAAATTTGAAAATTAAATTACATATTCATAACAAATAAATTATAAATTATAGAAAAAATTACAAATCATTGGCTGTCGTGATTGTTTACCATACAACTATTACAATTTAGAACTACCAAGATTATCTCCGGACAGCAAATGCTATTCCAAGGTCATATAATCTGCTCCCTCCATTCGTATATTATAAGACGAATTTAATATTTCACGCTAAGAATTGAAAATAACATTCTTAAAACTTTTTAAAAAATTTAAATATTCATATTTTATATCTAGTAAATACTTTTTTTAATAATTTCAATATAATTTATAATACTATACGTAACAGTAATTAGAGGTAAAAATGACAAATAAAATAATATTACCTTATATTATAAGATAAAAAAAATCATATTTGTTACCTTATAATATGAATTGGTGTGAACATACCTTTATTTTGATGAATTGCTAGCAATAGCTATAGTACAAAGGGCAAAAAAGGTAGAATGAACTTGAAATTGAAAAAATATAGAAGTGCTATTGTTTTTTTTTTAAATTCTCAAAATAGATTTTTATAAAATTAAATTGTCCAAATTTAATTTAATTTTATTATATGTAAAATCTAAAATAAACATAATTTTATATAGGAAAAATTCTAAATAAATATCAAGAACATAAGATATTTAAAAAAACCATAATTTATCTTAATTCCCTAAAACTATTAAGGTTTGTAATTAGAATTAGAATTGGAAGATAAAAATGAAAATGTCTTTTCTATATAAATAACTCATTTTCAAGAGATATAGGTTCATTTGCAAGTAATAATAGTATATTTGCAATTTACAAACATTTATTTGTAAGTGATATAGCTTCATTCGTAAGTTATAATAGTATCATTTACAAATAAGTTTATTTCACTTGCAAATATAATATTATTATTTGTAAAAAAGACTGTGTCACTTGCAAATGAGTTACTTGTATAAAAAGGGCATTTTCGTTTTGGAAAACACTTATATACTTTTCTTTATATGTTTTTTGTGCTATCTTCCAATAAAAAATTAAAATATTGATTGTTTTTTAATACATTTTATATTTAATCATTAATTATATATTAAAAATGTTAACTTTTTAAATTAAAAAAATTAAATAGTTTATATGTTAAATTTTAATTGAAGAATAATATAAAAAATATATAAAAAAAGCATATAAGTTTATTTCTTTCATTTTTTATCTTCTAATTTTAATTCCAATTATAAATTTTGAATAATTTTTTAAAATTAAGTGAATTGGAATTACTTTTTAGAAATATATTATTTTCTTGATATTTATCTAAAATTTTTCCCTTTATATATAACTATCACTTTTTAGAAAAATGATCATATCATTTAAAAAGTTAAAATAAAAAACTTTAACTCATCTACGATGAGCACTAAAAAAGGGTCCCAGAACACCAATTCCGCGGTTTAATTAAACCCTGAAGTTTGAACACTTATTATGGCCTACAGCAAAAAGAAAAAGAAAAACACTTATTATGGGTTTAAAAGTACATTATCGCTTTTCTTTGGCACATAAAAATTACATAATAACACTATTCTCCAAATAATGCACATTAATATTATAAGTTGTCCATTATGGATCCGTATCTTCCAGTTTTGACGTCAAATCTACAAATTATTTTTATATTTCTTACTCTGATAATGTATTTTTGGAACTTTCAACTATGTACGCGGTGTGGGTTTGAACACGAATTTTCGTGCCACTTTGTTTGGCACATAAAAAATATATAATGCACCATTCTCCAAATGCACATTAATATTATTGCACATTAATATTATTTACAAGTTATCGATGATGCAGCCATATTTCATAGTCGTAGTTTTTTTTTTTAGTATATAAATTTGATCGCACACTAAAGAAATTTGTTCTATATTGTTCAAGAACACCTTCTTACCGTTTCCAAAGAAAATAGGCTGATATTTTTTAAATCAAAATCACCCATGATGATAAAACTCTAGAAATGTGGGAGAAGATTTTATATTTTACAAAAAGTTATAAAAAATTAAATATTTAAAAGAAAAATTGAGAAAATTTTATGGACCTTCAATTTTAGAGTATTTATATATATTAGTGATCAAAGAAAGAGTTCAAATAAAAATATGGGTTGAACAAAATTACCCGTCATATAGTTTTTCCCCCGTTTAATAAGGGGGTTTGAGAGCCTTCTCCATAAAACTTGCAAATTCCAAAGAGTTCCCCTCCCCTCCCCTGCTTGGATAGACAATTTTAGAAGGGAGGAGAGTGCCTCCCCCTCAAACTGTCCCCTTTGAAATTGGAGGGTGAAAAATTTATTTTGCTTATGGCCTCTTTTTTTTTAATTTAATAAAAAATATCTTTAAAAATAGGAAAAATCACTAAAAAATCTCAAAACTTAAAAATATTTACTTGAAGGTTCCAATATAAAAAAAATATTATACCCAAATCCCATGTCCCGAAAAATAAGTATAAAAATTTCAGTATTAAGTATAAAATTGTGGAGTACGAGTATAAAATTATTTTTATTTTTTAATATTTTATACTCAACACTGAAATTTTTTATACTCATCTTCTATGATTTTATATTTATTTTTCAGGATTTTGTACTAATTTTGACCATGGGACTTAGATGCAATAATTTTGTAGTGTTGAGATTTTTTCATAAATATTTTAGTGTTTTAGGTTTAATAATAATTTTTCCTTAAAAATAGAATGTAAAATTTTTTTAATTAAAGATAAGGTTATAATATTTTTATAAAAAGAAAATAATTACTAAAATAAAAATGATAAAAAACTTCTTTAATTTCAAAAATAAAATGATCAAATTATTATTAACTTATCTCCCCTCCCCTTCTAAACTAAATAATAAATTATTAAAATCCTTTCCCTTCCCTCACCTCAATCCCCTTCTCTTTTTTTCTCTCTCCTTCCCTCAATATCTCATCTCTCCTTCTTTCCTCTCCCCTCAATTAAAATTCCCTCCCCTCCTATCCATCAAACCAAACAAACCCTTTTCTCGAACCAACAAACCCTTTGCGCGTATTGGGTGGACTTACAACCATATGGGTGAATTGCATTTACTAATTTGTTACACGGAGTTTTGCTTGCCTTACGGAGGTCCATCGATGTTAGAGATTTATTAATCCAACAATTTCAATTCTTAATATTTATGTATATTTTATAATATTTCTCATCATCATTTTAATCAAATTATATGAATTAAGAATTAAAATTAAAATTAATTAATTATCTTAATTTTTTAAAAAATTATAATAATTTTTAAAAATTATTCTCATTTAATCTCTTCCTCTACCTTTTGGTTATACATTAAATAGAAATATTTTTTAAAAATATATAATAAATATTTTTTATAAATTATGAAAAATTTTATATTTAGAATTAAGATAAAAAACTCTATAATTAGAACCGAGGAAATAGTAATTTGTGTAGATTAAAAAAAATACTATAATTTGCAACATTAGCTCCCGACCTTTTAATGTAATAATTTTCTTAACGGTAAAGGCCTGTGAAAAAAAAAGTTAGGTGTTAATCATTACGTCTAAGGGCCCGTTTGGTTCTCCGTTTTGTAAAAGTAAGTTAAGATAAATGAAGTTTGTAAAAATGAAGTTTAGATAAAGTAAGTTTATTGGAAGTTATTATGTTTGGATATTCTTTTTGTAAAAGTAAGTTTTGACAAAAAATCTGTTTGGATGATAGGGGTTAAAAGTACATTTAGATGTATAATATAGAGTAAATTTGTTTCTCCTTTTCCAAAATTCACGTTTTGTTAACGGAAAAGTAACTTTTCTCCTCCTTTTTCAAAACCACAGTTTAACCCACTTTTCATTTTTCAAAAAGTCAGTTTGTGTTTCACATGTATTTGACCAAACATATCTTTTACAAAACCATGATTAAAAATCATGATTACGTTTTGTAAAAGATAAACCAAATAGGCACTAATTCTCTTCTCCAGTATTGGTTCAAGAAAAATCTCCTCGAGTTAGGGGTGCATTCCTTTTTTCGATTTAGTACATCAGAAAACAATTTTTTTCCCTTTCTTTTCTTTTCTTTTCTTCCAATACTAAGCCTAGTGCTTCTGATACTTCATTTGTAAAACTAGGGCTAGAGAGGGGGCAGGGTCTCTCCAGCCAAGACAGAGATCCTGCCATCCCTTCTCTTTCTTTTTTTCTTATATATTTAAGTTTAAAAATTATACAATAAAAATAGTAGATTTACAATCATATAATTATACAGTTTGAACCAAAAAAATATAAAATAGGATAAAATTACATATATATATATATATATATAAATATATAACTATAAGATCTTTGGAAACATATTATCTTATCTATAATTTTTAAAATTAAAAAAGAATTCTAACATTATTTTTTAGTATTCATAACCTTCAAAAATGTTGTTTTTTTTTCTAACATTATCTTTTAAAGAAATCTATTTTTGGGAATAAATAAGTATATTTTTTGTTAATAAATAAAGTTAATTTTAATATTTTTTAATTAAAAAATACTCTTGATCGGTTCAATACTTGGCCTATGTTGGCTCAATACAGACCGAGTGTTTATGAGGCCGGGCAATGAATAGAGGTATAGCTCCACCCGACCGGTCCACTTGAACACCTTTATTTAAGACTCTAACTAGAGATATAAAAAAATTTTTGTCTCACACTTTATCACACACGGTGCAGTTAAACAAAATCAGTATTTATTCTCTCTTATCTCAAATATAAATAAAAATATTTTATATATTTCAATAAAATTAGTCAAGATAATTTAATTTATAATAAAATATAATTTTTTTAAAATTATTCTTAATTAATGATTTTTTCCCTTACACTAGATTAATTAATACCCATTAATTTGATGAAGATTATTTTAGAAATACTATATTTATCACTACATGCATCTATATATTTTTCTCTTATATTTTGAACCTATTCTCCCCATCACAATTCACTAATATTTGAAACAAGAGAGAGTATTTCATTTAGGGTTTAAAGTTTTAAAAACTCATTTAACGATTGAAACTAAAAAAAGTCAGTTTGCCAAATAAAAAAAAACTGTTTGGTTTTATGTTCATAATTTTTTAAAAACCACGTTTTACCTCTCAACTCACTTTTCATTAGAAGGCAGTGAGAAAATCCCGTTGAACAGTTCACGAATAGTGTCCTTCTTTATTTTAACTCTCAAAGTGTTTGCATTTTTTCATTTGTACTTTTTCTTTAACATTTTGTTAAATTTGTTATATTAGTAATTTTTCTAAAACTTTCATTTAATTATTTACTTTTGCGTCTTTTTAGTTAAATTGTGATGTCCTTCGTTAAAGATATGTATTTTTTAATACTAAAATCAAGAGTTCTAAAAAAATTATTACAATATTCAGATCAATTATTAAATTATATTTGATAATTAATTAAATGAAATAATAAAGATAAATTTGCGAAAGTGTAAAAGCTATACCTTTCTGGTAATTATATATTTAAAAAGTAAATTTGATAAATATATCCAAACAAAAAAAATTCTTTCAAATCACATTTTAGTTTTCTCTCCTCTTTTCTTTTCCTAAGATCATTTCTTTATAAAAAAAAATATAATATTTCTGAATCTATGAACTGTAGCCAATCAATATAAATTTTTTTGGACCAAATATCATAATAATATTTTGAACAAATTCTACTATTTACAAGCAATGGAAAGTACCTTTTGAAAATCCCAGATCCGTGATATCTGTTTCAATTTGTTTCAGACAATTCCTATATCCAGATACCAAATATCAACACTTTCCCTTTGGAGTGGGGCGAACACAAAACCCAAATCATAACATTACGTACACTATTTACCTCCTCCACAAATCTCGCAACCGCATAGTATGTATGCTAGCCGGAAAAACGAGAAAACAACCTTCCGCAGGTACGTCACGCAAAAACAGGGGCTCCACATTCCTCAGAGGACGAAGGTTGTAAAGCACGAATGCGAATGTCATACTTCCTATGAGGGGATGCTTCGTTACTTAAGGATGACTCTGTTCCATCAGCCACCAGAACAAGGGTTGAATTGTGGCCGTTGTACGCATTTCCAATATGGTTACCGCACTTTCTGCAAAGAAGCTTTGTTCTTCGTCGAAACAATCCCCACGAGTGCTTAGACAAATGGGGCACGCATTGAATCTCATCAACCTGAGTAAATCTGCTTTCATCGATGTTGATGAACGATATGATCCCTCGCTTTATGGATTTCCCATATTTAGAACCGATGGTTGAGGTGTTCCGGTTAGAGGATGTCAGGTTTAGTTCATACCCACAATTACCGCAGCTGCCAAATTAAGAGAAAGCAAGAAGATATGGTAATTGCTACAGAATGAAAAAAGCGAGCGTAATTGGAAACAGAAGACATGGTTGTCATCATATATATATATATATATCATGTAAGAAAGAGATAATGTTCCGAGTCTGATCAGGCTATGACTCCTTTGCTTTAAAAGAAGAATGTAAATATAGAATCCTTTTCTTCAATTTTCTAGTCTAAGATCCTCAAACTAGCCCAAATTACATTTTCTGAATCTCCTTTGAATCTTAGTGAAAGAGGGAAAAGCAAATGCCACTATGATAGGCAGCTTGAAAAAGGAAACCAAGTCTTTTTCCAGTTTGAGGTGTTTTAAGGACAGAACGGAAAGACCCAAATTAAGTTTGATCATAGTTTAAAGTAATATCCTATCTTTTTTAATTCTTCTGAATACAGATAACGCATAAAAATGTCATTATGATAGCAGGTTACATCAGATCCTTCATACTAATAGATCAATTATATCACACCAAAATCCAGATTCAAAAAAGAAAACATTGCAATTCATAAATTTCCTTGCTTCATCACATTTAGGCAAAAAATAACATTGTACACAATCTGCTCATGAGTTCAAATATTTTAGGAATTGAAGTAAACAATCCATTCCTTTCCCAAGGAAAGGTCATTATCCAGTCTGCTCTTGGGCAGTGCCAAATAACAAAAACAGGATAATCCAAAGGAATTGGATAACATCTTAACCATCATTACACGAGTACAACCACGGCTGTTCAGAACTAGAGGTTATCTATATATAGCAGATACTATTCCAAGGTCATATGATCGATATTTATATTTTGGATGCAGTGCCGATAGCAATGGCCATAGTACAAATGGCAGAAGAGGTAGAATGAACTTGCAAAAATCTGAAAGTGATATTTTTATTAACACAAAAAAATCCTCAAAAGAAGTTTTCTCTAATTCATAAAAACGCCTATGCAGTCAAGCACAAGTTAACAAGTTTTGCCGTTATGAATAAAATCTTTACTCAAGAAAAAGAAAGTATGTGATGCGCAGTCACTTTATTGAGAATCAATCTAGTCATTGTGTTTATAATTGCTCTTCACAGTTTTTCAAGAAAACAAAATGCAACAAGTGTAGCAAGAACGAAATATAGATTTCCCCTCCCTTCAATATGAGGAGAAGGGGGAACAACCAAACAATCTCATTTAATTGATACTAGCAGAGTTTGCTCCGCATCTTACGTTTGAAGAAAATGTATTTTTATAGTGCCCAAAATTGCTTAATCTTTGGAGTAGTTGATCATCTACATAGGTAGAAGGCTCGATGATCCTTACTGGCTTTCCCAGTAAAGAAAAGTTGAGAACTGATGAGTGCCCATATATCCCTTATCATCATACGACGTGTTCCTAGAAAGATTAGCAAAGACCTGGTCATGATAATGGTCTTATCTTACGATTCTTATCCAGAATCATGATCGGCAGCACATGAAATTGGAATTACCAAAAAGAATCCGTAAAATCCCAACACCTCCTAACCACAACTACAGTGTTTAACACCCCCTCAAAATCAAGAGTTGGAATCAATTGCATCCCAGTATTCTGAAATTGAATCTATTAGTCTTTAAACACCAACGAGTCACAGGGAAAACAAAATTCAGAATCCGACTTCCGTAAAAGCAAAAATAATTGTGAAATTGAGCAAACCCACTTCGGAAAAAGCAAAGCAGAATCTCAGAGGGAGGGAGGAGAGGGAGAGATTGAACCTATAGCAGACGTCTCTCCGAGAAGAACAAGAATAGGAAAATGTTCGGTTGTGGTGAGCATCTCCATTAATAACGGATTTCTCCATTTATTGTCCGATATCAGCAGCTTCGACGGTGACGGTGACGGTGACGGTCAATGCAAAAGAGCAACGGAGACGATAGAAGGAAGGAAATGTCTTGGAAGTTAACAAAAGAAACGAACGAGTCCAAGAGGACTCGGTATGACTTCGAACACACAAAACAATCTAAACGACGCAGTTTTAAGAGGGAAGATTCTTTCTCAGAGAAAAGAAGGAAGAGAAAGATGATAAGAATCAGGGTATTAAAAATTGGACCGGTCATTGAACCGGATGAGACAACGGTTTAAGGTTCAATGGTCGGACTGGGATCGGACCGGGCTCGGACCGGTTGTGAATAAATTAATATATTTTTAATAATATAGTCAATTGATATTCTATTTTCATATTATTTGTTAGGTAAATTTATCATTATTAATCATTATGTATCATAATAATACTTATAACATATTATAATATAGAAAGAAAAAAAATTACACTAAAAATAATACTATTTAATACTAAAAATAATGTTATTTTATTTTAAAAAAATATTTAAAAAAAAAAGTCGGATCGGTTTAACCCGGTTTTGTACCGGTTTGACCGGTTCTTCACCAGTTCCCACCGGTTCCAATTTCTCCTGGTTTTCAGCTATTTTCGGACCGGACCAGGGGCCGGTTCCCGGTCGGACCGGTCGAACAGGCCGGTCCGGTCCGATTTTTAATACAATGATAAGAATAAAGGAAGATTGATAAGGACAGTATCAGTAGTAGGACGAGGTAAGTATCATTATTGGGGTTTGGATGTTTTCTTTTGGGAAATTACTATTATAGAATCAAAATCATGATTTTTTTTTATTTTAGAATTAAAATTTTGTAAAATTAGAAAATTAGATCTTTTAGTCCTTAAAACAAATTAATTCGAAGTACAAGTTACTAAAACGCTTTCACTAAAGGTTGAAATATGATAATTTCATATTAAAATTTGAAAAAAAGTTACCAAATCAAAACATGAGAATTGTAAAATTTGAGTAAGAAATTGTAAATTTCTAAAGTCACTTTGATACTTATAAGGTAAAAATTTAATTACTTTATGTTAAAATTTGAAAAATAAGTTGTAAAATCAAGACATGAAAATTGTAAAATTTAAGTAAAAAGTTATAAATCCTTGAAACCAATTTTATACTTATAACATTAAAATTTTATTACTCAATGTTAAAATTTAAAAAATAAATTACAAAATCAAAATATGAGAGTTATAAAATCTAAGTCAAAGTTACAAATCCCTCGAGTCAATTTGATGCTTATAACATTAAAATCCTACTATTCCTTGTTAAAATTTAAAAAATAATTTGTAAACTCAGAACATGAGAGTTGTAAAATTTGAATAAGAAATTATAAATTTCTTATGTCATTTGATGATTAAATCTGATTACTTCATATTAAAATTTAAAAAATAAATTATAAAATCAGAACATAAAAGTTACAAAATTTGAATAATAAATTATAAATTTCTTATATTATTTAGATACTTATAAGGTTAAAATCTAATTACTTGATATTAAAATTTGAAAAAAAAACTTGCAGATACATAGAGCTAATTTAATACTTATAAAAATATTTTAGTAATCTTTATTTTGAATTAATTTACTTTTAAGGTTAAGGTATCTATTTTTCTAATTTCACAAACTTTTAACCTTAAAACTTAATAAAATTATAATTTTGGTCTTAAATAGTAATTCTTCCTCCTCTTTTCTCCCTCTGTTCACCATGCTTCGCAAACGCGGCAAGACCAGAAAACCAACATAATACCAAGACTCAAAAACTCAATTAGTCATATTCAGGTACTTTAGTCGGCCAATAAATATATAAATATATGTATATTTAGAGTACAAAATCTATATATATGTATGTATGTATGTATGTATGTATGTATGTATACATATTCAGGTGATTTTGGTTCTTTTATATACGTTTGTATTTTAGTCTAATATTAATTTTTATTAAAATTGTATTTAAAGTATTTAGTTTAAAAATAAAATTAATCTTGTTCTCATCAAATATTCAAATTCAAATGAACGAATATAATTATGTTGATTGAAAATATGTTAATAGAAAATTAAAATAATTTATATTAATAACAATATTAATATTAATATAATCAATATAAATATCACCAATATATTAATATAAAATACAAAATTTATAATAAGTTATACTATTTGATATTTACAAATCATTAACAATATGGATTTTGTAATTTTAAATTTATATGATATAGAAAAATTCACTTATAAAATATATAACATATAGTCAAACTAAAATAGAATGACTTTTTTATATGAAAAAGATTTATTTTAAGTATGATTTTTAAAAAAATATATATTTAATATACCAAGTTCTAATCAAAGGTTATATTATTATAGTATCAGTTTAATAAAGAAATGTTTCATTTATAAACGAAAAGAATATTGTTTGTTCATTGTTCATCATCTTCACATTTTGTCACCTTACCTAATGAGCAACAGTTTATGTGCCGTGATTATAACGCAATTTTTTAAATGATATTTGACACCTGTGTGAAATGGGTCGGTTGGGATGCAGCCAGACTCATTTGCCACCTATTCATGCCTTTTATTACATAATCATCACTAAAACGGAAGAATCTAGATTTTTCCCCCTATTGTTTCATTGAATTCAGATCAATCTATCATCACGGCTATGTATTTGTTTGAATTTCCAAAATAATTATTTATGAAGTTAAAAAAGTGATTATATCACTAGTTTCTAAATATAACCAGATTCAAATAATCACTTATAGTCATTTAAGTAATTATTTTTATAAGTTATTTTTTTCATCTTATGATTATCTCATAATCACTTATTTCACTTTTTCTTCTCATTATTCACTTAATAATCACTTAAATCTCAATATTCAAATATATTTCTTTTTTCAAAATCACTTATGATTAAAAATATCTAAACACAATTCATTTATGACATAATCACTTATTTTCATAATCTATTATAAATAATCACTTATCATTTATACATAATTTAATCCACATGCATCATATGTCCTAAAATGCTAATGCCTCAAACGCTGACCATCTATGTACTATGTAGATTGTGAAGCAATTCTTATCTCTTCAAAACGACAATACAAGTCTATTACCGTTGGGGAATTCGCAGAACATTGGTTTCCTGTGAAACTGCGGAGGAGCTTCAAAAACCACTTGAATATTGGACTCTGTCAGTGCGAAATCTATTCTGAAGAGTAGCTCGTAGAAACAGTACAAGTAACCACCATGGTTTGAACCATTGCTTAAGAAGCAAAAGACAAAATTGAGCTGCTTTACTCTCGTGTTAGCGCAATTGCTTCAGTTACAGTTTCAGAGGAAGAGATTTATAATATAGTAGAATAGAATAGAAGAGGATGTTAATGATCATCACAAGCATATTGTGGGAGCCTGGGCCAGGGGACACCATGTCTATGTTGTTAGGAATTCCTTCTCAGGTCTCATTCAATCCACGATTGACCCCACAATCACATGTGCTGTCGGGTATGGTCACTTTGTTAAAAATAGACTTGCGGCATCTGAAGTTGACAAATCCTTTTTTTTTTTTTTAAAACAAAAAAAAGCTTCCACCGACTTTTTTTTGCTCCCTTGATTTTCTATGGGCTTATGTAGTACAAGATTTTAGCTGACCAACTTTAGCCCAAAATAAAGCCCAACAAGCTCATAATGAGAAGAAGTAAAACGGTCGAGGCTGGAGAAGCAAGAATGCGCCCGTCATAACGTTCCTTCAAGGCTTCAACTCCATAAGAAGTCTGCTGCTACAGTTATTTAATGACGTTGCTAATTTGGTAGATTCCATTCAATAAGAACGACAGCTTCATGGAGCGATAGAGCTTCCACCTCTTGTTGGAAACCTTTTACAATTAAATACTACTAATTAACATTAGCTAGACTTTCTAGTTATAAGAATACTAGATTTTCCTTCTTCCGTGCGACATGCGAGAACACATCATTCTATTTAATTATAAAATATATTGAATTTGAAAAAAAATTCATTATCAACTCCTCTTATGACAAAAATGATATCAAATTATATTAATTAAAATTAATATATATTTTAAAATTAAAAATATTAAATTTTTAAAAAATGTGAAACCACTTAAAAAAAATGAAAAAAGATGGCCCCACTTGTAAAATAAAAAAGATAGAACCACTTAAATAAAAAAAAATGATACGGAGCTCAAAGTAAGGTAGAGTCACAACTAATGCATATTATAGACTCTACTCTACATTTTATTATATATTGATGCTGTGTTCCCTTCTTGCGATCCCCTGCTTTCACAATTCCTGACCCATACTCTTAATACATGGCCCAGCTCTTGCATTAATTTTGAATAAACCATACAATGTCGCCAAAGAGCTTGAGTAGCAGAATATTTATTTTCGGAATTTATAATGTTTCGTTGCTCATGAACACAATCTAATGCGTGATGACCTTTCTCGTCCCCTCAACTTTTGCTTAAAACATGACATCTATTACATTGAAAGGCGGGACTATGAAGACGACGTGTTGGAATGGAATTGAAGTAACCAACTACAGCTAATAATGTGATTTTTTATCACTCGCACGCTTCATCCAGGTTCCATGGTTAGCACTCTGGACTTTGAATCCAGCGACCTGCGTTCGACTCCCGGTGGGACCTTCATTTTCGTTACATCATAAATCTTGCTCCTCATGCATTCGTGGCTCGTAGCCATCCTTTTTTCCTGAAAGAATCTAAATTAAATTTGCTCCACATACAAGCAGGCAGAGACTAAGAGCAGCTTTTCTTTAAAAGATCAAAATCCCAGAAGAGGACAAGAGACCCAACACACAAAGGATAGAGAAGATATCTGGGCCAATCTGAGGTGGCAAGGGTTGGGGTCCCACTGCCCTAAGATACTCTAAGAACCGTCAAGAGCATGTGGAAGAAAGAGGTGCCACATGGGAAAGCAAGCAGTCCACGCTCTTCCACATGGCGCCCCTTGGAAGGCCAGACGAGATCGCGCCTAACTCCGACCCCTTATCAACGAAATCCCCAAAATAAACCTGTCTCAAGAATATTACTTACGCTTCTTCGCTTTCCTTGTCTAGAGTCTGTCAGCTGCGACCGCCATGAACGCAATAGCCACTGCTGCAGCTCTCTCTCTCCCCATCTCCTTTTGCAGACCATCCAAGCTCGACTCCAAGAAGGTGCTGACTATTTCTCTTTATTGACGTTTATTTTGTTTTTGAAAGCAAAAATCCAAAAATAATATTAATTTGATTTCAAACGGTGTTGAGGGCGGAGGTTACGTATTGTTGTTGCTCGTTTTACTTCTGAAGTTTTATTCTTTCCGTTTAAACTCGGAGGGAAGCTCGTTGATCCTCATAATTTTCACATATTTAAGGTGGGTTCCTTCTTTGTGTTTCCTGGGGAGGAATTTGGTCACAAGATGAAATTTTGGTATAATGGGTTGATCTTTAGCTTACTTGTCGCATACAGTATAATTATTGGAATCAAGTTACACGCTTTCTTGCGAGTTTCAAACATTCAATACTTAAAATTCTAGCTATCATGGCATGCAGCCCAATAGCCATAAGTTTGTCCTCTATATGCCACATTTTCTGGTCCCTCCAATCCTGAAGATTCTTGTACTACTTTGTAACTTTATTTTGCATTTTCTGTGTGCATGTCAAATTTCAGGGTTTGAAAGGAAGGTTTAGAGTGTTTGCTGTATTTGGAGAAGAGCTGGAGAAGAAGAATGTCTGGGATGCGCTCTTTGATGTGGAGGATCCAAGATCTAAAGTTCCACAGTATAAAGGAAAGTTTTTGGATATATATCAAGCCCTAGAAGTGGCTAGATATGATATTCAGTACTGTGATTGGAAGGCTCGACAGGATGTGCACACAATCATGCTTCTCCATGAAAAGGTTTCAGATGATTTTATTTAAAATCGTATTTGATGTTTGAATGAACTACTACATCACTTTTTTGAGGCTCATACTTTAAATTTTGCATATCTAAAACATGGAATTGGATCAGATGTTTGTCAGTGTGATATAATTCTTGTTTGGACATCCGCTTTTCACTGTATGATCTATGCAATTGACTAAATGGTTGAGTCATACTTCCTAAAAATAAGTGTAGGTCGTGGAAGTTCTAAATCCTCTAGCTCGTGAGTATAAATCAATTGGCACCATGAAAAAGGAGCTCGCAGAGTTGCAGGAAGAATTAGAACAAGCACACAGACAGGTACAGGACATTAGCAGCAATAGACTAATCAACACAACTTCAATGTCAGATGTCACTTGCTCTTAGGTGACTAACCCATCATTGTATCCATGGCACGTATTTAAACAGGTCCATATATCTGAAGCAAGGGTTGGGGCTGCTCTAGATAAACTAGCTTACATGGAAGCATTGGTGAATGATAGGCTGTTGCAAGACCATAGCACAACTGAAGTTGACCGGACATCCTCTTCTGCAAGTACTTCTGTACAAACTGGGGATATTGAAAAGAAAAGGTTGCCACAGAAAAGCCTGAATGTATCAGGTCCAGTTGAGTCCTACCATCCACGAATGAAGAATTTCTGGTACCCTATTGCTTTCTCCTCCGACCTGAAAGATGATATCATGGTAAGCCTGTTCTTGAATTGCACCATCTGCTCTTTACCTATATCAATATATCATATACGTGCTATTCTCCTAGATGTGTTAAAATCAACTGGAAAGCCATTATGATATGACGATGGGAGCACATTATACTTTGTCAAATAAGATAGCGCAACACTGGCATAACTTTTGCTCGAAATTACCGTTTTTTATTTGGCAAGGGAATTGAACTTTAAAGTTGTATCCTGGTTTCATCCAATTTGACAGTACCATATTATGTCACCCCCCTGATTGACTTATTGCAATAAAGAATTTACACAAGTAGCTCTAAAAGTGAATGTGAACTGTCATTAATGTGTTACTCCGTTTCTATTTCAGATCCCCATAGAATGCTTTGAGGAACCATGGGTTATCTTTAGAGGGAAAGATGAGAAACCTGGATGTGTACAGAATACTTGTGCACACAGAGCGTGTCCTCTGCACCTTGGTTCTGTAAATGAGGGTCGCATTCAATGCCCCTACCATGGTTAGTGATTATTGAAGCAAATAGTTAAGCCTTGTGCTGATCTTTTTCCAGGACACATCGTGCATATGCATAGCATATTATATGCAGCAATATATATGACATGGACTTCTTCATATGTGTATTTTAACACCGAAGAGATACAGATATGTATTCTGAAACTTACAATGTCTGTACGAATGTCAGGCTGGGAATATTCAACGGATGGAAAATGTGAGAAAATGCCATCTACTCGACAGCTAAATGTGAAGATAAAGTCTTTGCCATGCTTTGAAAAGGATGGGATGATCTGGATTTGGCCGGGCAATGAGCCCCCAACAGCCACCCTTCCATCTTTACTGCCACCTTCTGGATTTGAAATCCACGCAGAGGTATTATGCCTTGAAAATATACGTCCGGTTTAGATATTGTGAGGCAAAAAGCAAGAATCACGATTATGTCTTCTTTTGAAAGAACCTCGTCGTCTTACTTGGTTGCTCTTTTGCATGTGACAGATTGTCATGGAACTTCCAGTAGAACATGGGTTGCTTTTGGACAACCTTTTGGATCTTGCACACGCCCCTTTTACTCACACTTCAACTTTCGCCAAGGGTTGGAGTGTTCCAAGGTTTGTTTTGGTCTAGATCATGAAAACTAAAACTAATCTGTCACCTAAAAATGATAATAAATTGCTAATTTATTATAATATAAGTCATGTTTCAAAAAATTTCACATATACAAAGGAAAGGAGATAAAAGTTGATCAATACATTAAATTTGTCAAAGAAAATTACATTTTCTTCCATTATTGCCTCTATTAAATGCATTAAATTATAACATATTGATTAGAATAGAAATTGAAGCTAAGGGTAAAATAGGAAAAAAATATTAATGCATTATACAATATCTAAACATGACCTATATTTTGGATTAATATAATTTTTTGAAACATGATTTATATTATGGACTGGAGGGAGTAAATACTAACTGTTAAGTTCCATATTCTTTGGATGGTTTGATGGTGAATGTATGGAAATGGTTTTATTTTTCAGGGGTCATGGATCCCTAAATCATGATGTAATCATCCTGTCATACTTCCATATTTAACTAGTACTAGTATTAGGAATGAATAAACAAGCAACGTACCGTTAAAATGTGAGATTCATGTAATGAAATGAAATTGTTTCTGAGGAGCAGTCACTTCACAATTATTTTAACTTGCAGCTTGGTGAAATTTTTGACACCGGGATCTGGGCTGCAAGGATACTGGGACCCCTATCCAATTGATATGGAGTTTCGACCACCTTGTATGGTTCTATCGACCATCGGTATTTCAAAGCCCGGAAAACTTGAGGGACAAAACACCGAGCAGTGTGCTACACACTTGCACCAACTTCATGTCTGCCTACCGTCATCAAAGCACAAAACAAGATTACTATACAGAATGTCTTTGGATTTTGCTCCTCTGCTTAAGCACCTTCCCTTCATGCAGTATCTATGGAGGCATTTTGCAGAACAGGTGACTTGTTTAGCACACGACTACTTTATGTTTGAACGTGGGTAGAGAAAAAGGATAAAGTTATGCTTCAAAAGGACCAAACTAGTTCTGTTATTAATATTCTTGTGAGTCTGAAGTACTTGCCTTTAAATCAACACATCACAATCGGAAGCTTTTTAGTTTTGAGCATTGAGAAATTATGTAGTGGCATTTTTGTGATTGAAATTGAACATCATTCTGTTCCATTGAAATTACTAGACTGTTGTTATTATTATTTGGATGAATGCATTACTTCTTTCTCCCAGTCTCTAGAGGCATTCACCCAAACCTTGCTGGTATGTTCAACTTGTTCATTGATGTGTTGTTCCCATATAGGTTTTAAACGAGGATCTAAGGCTGGTGGTGGGGCAGCAAGAGAGGATGAACAAAGGTGCAAATGTGTGGAATTTTCCAGTATCTTATGACAAGCTTGGAGTAAGGTACAGGCTATGGAGAGATGCTTTGGAGCGAGGAGCTAAGCAACTACCCTTCGCCAAATAAAATAAAAATATTTAGTGATTAAACAGTGCTCTTTATCTATCTTAATGATGCTTCTTCTTACATGATGATAAAACCAATCTGGGATTCTAGCTCAATCCTCTCCAACAATCTTGCAATAAGGGCCAATTCCCAGATTGGCTTATCCCTTGGCGCTTACAAAGGCACCTCTGGGACCATGCGGGAACTGTCAATTGATCAGAGGCTATCTCAAAATTCAAAGTCGCCTTGTAAAATTGAACCAACTGTACGCAATTCTTATCAATGTGTACAGTGTAAAATCCATTTTTTTCCCCACTTTTGATATTACCACCATCTCAACTGGTGGCCTAACCTCGCCACGTAAACGGATGGGCATTTGTTGTATGATGTAAGTAAAGCATTTTAGTTCGATGATGATTTAGAGGTTCCTGAATGATTGGTGTTCATCTGAATTCAGACATTACTCGATTGATAATCATAAATTCGCAGCATAATTTTGTAGAACTAGAATTTCGAGCAATGCAAGCGATGCAGCAAATCTATGGAAAGAAAGATTATTGATGAAATTGACGCAACATTCCCATAAATCTCATTCACATATAAGCATCGACGTTCTTAATCAAATATCAAATAACAAAATATTATGATCACAGCTTATAGCTTCTTATTAGTTCAAGACAGAACGACCAAATTATTCCAGAACTCCTCATCCGCAGTTATTAACAGCCACCACTTAGACAGAAGGAAAAAGCAGTAAATTACAGTTCGGAGCCGCAGGAAGGGCAGAATCTGAAGTTGGCCTCCACAGCCCGATCGCAGAATCCGCAACGCAATTCATCGGAGACTTCCGGCAACGATGCGGTATTATTGGGCGGCGGTGGGGAGGAGTAGGATTGAGGGAACAAGAACTTGCAATCTTCACAATACAAGAGAGGCTCCTTACCGGGCCACCGCCAGACGGGAACAAAGAAGAGCTTCAGGACCTTGTCGTAGTCCACCAGATCGGCCGGCGAGCCACAGTTTATACACCTGCCCACATCCGATTTCAGCACCTGACGTACCTGTTGCTCTACCCCTCCAACAAAGAAGAAGAACATCTCTCCCCGCCTTTCTTTATTCGCTTTTCGTTTCTCACTTTCCCCGCAAGAATACGGTTATTCTAGCTTAACCGAGCTACTCCCTTACTCCGGTTTATTCGCTTGACAGTTATTCCCCTCCTGTTCTCTGGAGTATTCTCGGCCCTGCTCTGATAATAATAATTTTAAAATTAAATTTAGTAAGCAACCAAAATTTTGGAAAAAATTTTCAAAAAACCAAAAGATGTTGAAAAAGATGATTTACAAATAAAGAAAGTTAGCTTGGGGAAGCCAGTCATGTGCCACCCAAAAAAGAAAGAGAAACTAGATGAACTTAGATTAAAATAAAAATATAATAAGAGGGATCAAAATCCATGAAAAAAAATTACTAATAAAAAGGTTTTTTAGTTATATAATAAAAATTAATATCATAGTTTGTTAAATAACACTAAACGCCGTCCTTCATGGCAAACAATAAAAACGATTAGAATTTAAAGATGAAAAGAATCAAGATGATTGTAAAGGGCACTATCTTGCCAACTAGAAGATTAGAAAAGAAAAGGTCTAGCCCTGATGACCCATATTAAAACACCCCTGATATATGCACGGAGGAGAGATTGCAATAGAGAAGCAAATACGGAGGAAAAGAGAATAGAGAAGCAAATACAATTCGATACCTGTTTTACTCTGTCCTGTTCCTTTCCTCTAACTCTTAGGTTTTCTATTTATAGAGGAGCTTAACATTTATTTTTTTTAATTTAAAATATTTTAAATTTCAAAATAAGAATCCTATAAGAATAATATCTTAACCTCATAATCTTTTTGAAAATTATTGAATCTCATTTAAAAGATATTTATTATTATTGATTTAATTCCTCCTTCTTCTTACTTTATATTATTTATATATTTTTTAAAATCCTATGAATAGGGAAGTTAATAAGATTTTAAAAGATAATTTCTTGATTTCTTATTTTTTTATATATATTTTAATCAAAAGACAATCTTCAACTTTTAACCTATAATCTTTAAGGATAACTCAAGAATATTTTATATTTTAATCTCTTTCAAATTTTTAAATCTTTTAAAATATTATGAATTTATTTTACTATTTTTCCTACGAATCATAACAGAAACATTTTCTTTTATATATTTATTAATTTTTTACTAAATGGACCGAACAAAATAAGTGAAAAATGTAATGTTGAGAGTGCAATACAAAAAAGGGTGACTCAATTTCTCCCAGTAACATTAGACTAGACAATCGACCTAATCTTGGCAGAATTAAGATTGTTCTAGATATAATGAAGCGACTAAAATGTCCTTGACCTGATTAGGTTACTATGATTCACCTTACATGGAATCATTAGATATTTGACACTAAGTCATTCATTATATACATTTTTCAATAAGGATTATGTGATTATCTGATATATGTTGATAAAAATAGCTTACCAAGGAAAATGAAAGTTTTGAAAAAAGTATTTCCATTGGCCATGTATGAACTATGCAAAGAGAGGCAATGGAGAGTGCTTTTACATCCAATTTTGACACTCAATAAGGATGTAGAGGTTGCTTCTCCTCCCCAAGTTTAAAAACAAAAAATTTAGATCAAGTAATCAAATAATATTAATACACTACTTAAAAGCAATTAAATAACGACAAGTCATAAGCTAAAAGTATAGCCTATTTGTACTCACATATTGATCGCGGATCTTCTAGTCAAGAAATTCAACATCGATAATGAAATTAACTGGGTGTGAAACATCAAGCCAATGTCCAATCTTGCCTTCCACAAACCGCAACATTTCACGATGGAGGTATAAAATTTCACAATCTGCTCAAGCCAACAAAATGCAGTTTTCAACTAGTTTGAACGCCAAATTGATTAGGTGGCATGATGGATCAAGAATGAATTAACAAAATGTAGTTTGAATGTTGTGCTATTTCGGGGGCAGGAAAACAAGATTAAAAACCACAGGTTTTATGTTGGCCTATGATTAATGGGCCGTAAGTATAAACATGACAGCCACATAACCACATAGTCTTTGAAAACAAAAATTAAACACTGCACAATTTGGTTATAACTTTTCGATGAATTTGTAAACTTTACAAAGATTAAAATATCATCTTCCTGCGTGTCCAATAAAAAAATATCTTCCCGCCAGCATTCTAGTACAGAAATCTTTAACGTTCTTTGACCAGTGACAGTGGCACCGTTGGCTGGCGCGATAGATGTTCAAAACCGTTCCATAACCAAACTAAAAAAAAAATCGATTAAAATTGAATTAAAATAAAGGCTGCATTAGCTTTTATAATTGTGGAATTAATCCAATTTGGTTTGGTTTAGTTTCAGGGTTTTGAAACTTGAATCAAATCTCTTATACTTTTTTCAATTTTTTATAATACAAATACTATATTTATTTAATACATTTTTTAACTACCCATTAATGTAAGTTTCTTAACATATAATGAGTAAAAAAACTCATAAATAAAATTATAAGATATTTATTGATTTGGAAGAAAGAATGTAGATAAGTGTGTTGTTCTAATTAATTATGTGAATTTATAAAAAAAATAAATAATTAGGTGGAAAAATTCACAAAATTTTTAAATAAAATATCCATATCTTAATAAAATATTTAAATATAATTTATGTTAATAAAATATTTATATAGAACCTATTTGATTTAATTTTCTAAGAAGGATATCTTTTTTTTTAAAAAAAAATTAATTTAACATAATTCAAACCAATACAAACCAACAAAAAATAAAACCAAACCAACTTTCTTGCAAAAACTAAAAAATCAAAATTTTTAGAAACCAAACCAAACCAAATTATGGTTGGTGTCTAGAAATTGAACCTTTTAAGTTTTTGTAAAAAGTTAAATCAAACCAAATTAGACCTTTGAATAACCTTCTCATAATTGCATCAAAGTTATCCTAAGGTTGAGAGTTTGAGCCTATCTCACTCGATACCTTTTCCATAATTTATTTTCATACTGATTAATGGTAAAGGGACTAACATTTAGATTCCTTTGTTGCTCTAATATTCATAGCTATCTCACAGACAATCCCATTAAATGTGGAGGAGACGTAGTGACATATATGAACATCAGTAATTCAGTTTCAATAGGCCCTTTTTGTTTTTCAATTGGGAGAATACATTTGGAGACCATGTAAGATTAAAAACCACTAGAAGAATCCTAAATTAGAGAAATGCCATTGAAAAACTAAGACCCTTTAGAGTTTGCAGGATGATGCAAAGTAAAAATAATTATCAAAATAACCCTAGGCCTTAAAAGAAAGGAGCAGATCCCCACTGGAATAGGTGCCCACATTTAGTGTCTGATCATGCCTCGAACATAATTGCCTCTTATAGGAGGATAGCTATAGTTTATCCAAAAAAAAAAAAGAAGCAGATTAAAAATTGTGCCCTAAAAACTCATTTCCTCCACAACTCTTATTTAAGTTTCATTAATAAGAGTGCACATGAAATTTTATCAAGTTGATTTCTGTCGTCACATATTTTATATTCGTGACAAAATTCAAATTCAACCCCATATTTTTTTGGCCACCATAAAACCCCAACTTGAAGGACGTCTGAACTGACAAAAAAGAATAACTGTCGAATGAGAAGAATCAGTTCTAACATTTATTTTAATGTTATTTCAATAAACATTTTTCCATCTTTCAAGTCTAATCTTCTCATAACCCAAAAAATGAAACAAGCATGCCCCAAACAAATCTAAATTCTTCTTGATCCAAACAAAACGAAACAAAGCACACGCCACACAATTTGAAATTTTGACAGAAGCTAACTTGGAAAAGCGGAAAGATGGAGGAACCGCAATTAATACTTCCATACTTTCATGGTGCCCAAATTGCAAGTATTTCTTGAAACATCTTCATCATCAACTTCCTATCAGCAAGTCTTAAGAAGTCATTCACTTTATCTTTCAAATCATGTATCTTCCTAAACTCAGATAAGGATCTGAAGCATTCTTTCTTTAACTTGTCTAACTGATATTGCCAGGCATCATTTAGCGTCTCCAGCACATTTTCTGTGCAATTGCAAAGATCTTCTATCAGACTTTCCTCACATGCATCTTGGAGTCCACCAATGTTATATTTATTGGCTGCTCTCAGCAATTCAATCCTGTGCTTGCAAAAGTCATCTTGTGTTAATGTGCCATACAAGTAACTGATAAAAGCCTTGCAAGATTCCATGGACATGTCTATTATTAAGATCGTCGGTGACCCTTTTTCCTCGAAGTTGCGATGAAACTTGTTCGGAAGCACCAGAGAACTTGCCGAAAAAACTGCCTTGTGAGCTCTCAAGATACCATCTAAAGTACTAAGGACGTGAGAGATCAACAAGTAATGCCTCGTTATGCATGCAACAGAGGCATTGGAGAGCCCTTTGATATACATTGCATCCAAATTTCCTATTTAATGGCAATATAGAGCTCAATTATCCTTCCTGAGTTTAAAAGCAATAGATCAAGAACCAAAAAGTGTGATACTGTGTCCAGAAGTCTCTTTGAAAGAAATAATCAGTCAAGTAAGCAAATTGAAGTTATTTTTAGATCTTAAGCATTACTATTATCATTCAAGCAATTTTTTTCCGGGAATCTTATGTATATTTTTTGACCTTTTCCTTGTTTGTGAATATTAAATAAAAATAAAAAAAATCATAAAATGATCTCTTTCTGATCCTTAATATAAGACCCTTTTAATCGAATCATGTGAATTAAGAATTGGAATTAAAACTAATTAACTACCTCGATTTTTCTAAAAATTCTAACATTTTTTCAAAACTACCCTTATTTAATTTCTCTCTCTTTCTCTTTAGATACATTAAATAGGGGCATTTTTTAGAAATATATAATAAATACCACCTTATATATTGTAAAGGGTCTTATATTTAGGATCAAGACAAAATGTCCTATATATTGGATCGAAGGGAGTAATTTTCTAGAATAATTATGAAAAAGACTAAACTTTAAATTATTCATATTGAATATAGTTTAGATTTATTAAACAGATATTATTTAAACAATCAACCAAATTCATCATAATTAATATTATTAGAGATAAATAATTATGAAAGAGAATAAAGAAAATAATTTTTTAATTTATTTAATCTCAAATACATATATTTATTTAATAAATATAAAAAACAAATTGGAAAAATAATTGTCTATCTAAAATTAATCACGAATTCGTATATTTTGTAAATCAACATCAATTATCAATTATTTGATTTAAAAAATGAATAGAGAAAATTTTGTTGGTATCTTGTGTAATTAGTATACTACTAATAAAAAGGATGAAAAGTTAAATTTTTTTAACAATCAAAGGAGATCATCATAGTGGCAAAAAAAAAAAAAGGAGATCATCATATTATGAATTAGAGTATACTAAATTACTAACTTATATATATATATATAAGAGAATGAAAATAACTTTTTAAATTTATTTTCCATCAAATATAGATCTGAATAACAAATATGAAATATTCAAATTTAAAAAAATAATTATCTACCTAAATTTAACTTTGTAATTTTGATACCTATATTTTCATAATCAAAATCAGTTGTTTGATTTAAAAAAATATGTATATATATAATCTGTTTGTATCCTATTTAACAATATTAAAATCTTTTGAAATATAATCAGCCAAGACAGCCTGCAAGCTACAAATACAATCCTTATCTACATCATCTACATATAATATTGGAAAGAATAAATAGATAGGGAAGATATACATACCGATCGAGAATATATTCTTCCACACAGAGAGAATGAAAAACACCAAGCGGTAGAAACAAAGTCACTCGGACTTTATTCACTAGTTCACCGTAGATACACTCAAGAGAAAAGAGTTGAGAGGAAGAACGAGAGCATTTACAAGAGAGGAAGAGAGAGAGCAACTCTTAGAGAACCGAGAGCGTTACTCTGTTAGAAGAGTGAGTTTTTCAGAAACTGATGCTTTTCCTTAAACTTCACGTACACACACGATCACTTAAAACTTTCGGGCGTGCGGTGTGTGGAACAGTTAACATTAATCGTTCCCTCGCTCTCTTATTAAAATAATAATTAAGAAAAACTATTTATTTTATTTGGGCTTGAGCCCTTTTGTTTGGGCTTTCTACCCATCAAGGGTGCAATCCAACATCTCTCACTCATACTTGATTGGTTAACCTCTTACAATTCTTCCTTTCCATTTCATACTAAGTATTCTACCGTGACCGCATGGGCATGACGTCTATAATTAGGTATTTTTATACTATAAATCATTTTCAAGGACCAGTATAGAATTACCTTATGTATTTCGCATTTATCTTGTTCATGTATTATGCCTTGAATGTCCTAGATTTACCCATATACATTTTCATCCATGGTAAATCTAATCCCTCATAAGTTTTCATATAAATTTAGATTGTCTAACTGTCATCATAACTTCGTGTCTACGCTTAAGATGTTAACATCATAACTTCTTAACGAACATATCTTAGACACCAGTATAAGTGTGTATATATTCAGATAATCTTTCTTTCATCCATATTTCATTTCAATATGAAACAATTGCTTTCCTAGCATAATACCTTTTGATCGAATTTATCATGATCATTGGATATATGCTAAAGTAGCTAACATTGAATCATTTTCCATGAAAATGTTAAAGTCATAAGGACATTAATGAGAGGATTTATTCCTCTCAGGGATTCACACAGTAATGAAGCAGGGATCTATTCACTTGCTTCCCAATTGCAGTTTTTTTTTTTAAAAAACACATGCAATATGAATTGCATGCTATGGTGTTACTCGTATCACATAAGAGCGTATGTTGATTTTGGTTTGTTGTTAACATCGTATAGACTTAAGTTCAGACACACACAATGTCTAACCCGAATTCTACCAATGCTTCCACTTATCATAACGTCTTTATTAGAGAATTCATCATCTGGTTACATGTATTATGGATTGTGAGTATCCATAATTCAATCCAAAATTTATATTTATTGGATTTCATCCCGACTAATTCTCTTCTTTTGTTGGGGCGACTTATTTTGTATTGTTTAACTATCATATCTGCCCTCTTACAGATTTACTAGTGAATACAAAAGATGTCTCATCTTTACCCACTCTCCATGAGTGTCAAAGGCAGTTGCTCGTATGAGAAAGCTAATCTTATCAACATGTACGACATACTAGACATTGTATATTTTCATAAGTATATGTACTCAAATGACTCAATTATAGAAAAATGCACTTAATTTTATTCATATAATTGATCATTACAGAGATTTGTGTTACATCATATCCTACGAATACCAAGTGATTTTACATGATCAACATATATATCTCTAGGTATTGGCTGGGTAAGGGGATCAACTATCATTTGACGTGTAGGAATATGACGAATTGTAATACTTTTCTGTGCTATGGCATCTCTTACAAAATTATACTTGGTGTCTACGTGTTTTATCTTACTATGATACTTGGGATCTTTGGTGTAGGCAATGGCAGTCTCGCTATCACAGTTTATCAAAATTGGATCCAATTTATCATCAATGATCCCTAAGTGTTTTATGAATCTTTTCAACCATACTGTTTCTTGTACTGCTGCAGAACATGCAACGAACTCTGCTTCCATCGTAGACAAAGTAATACAAGTCTGTTTCTTGCTACACCAAGATATAGTTCAATTGTTTAGCAGAAAAACATATCTAGAAGTCGAATTGCACTCATCTAGATCTCCTCCTCAATCTACATTGGAGAATCCTACCAAGCGTAAATCGCTTCCTTGATAACATAGGGCATAATATGCTGTGCTTTGCAAATATCTCAGGATTCTCTTCACAGCTTTCCAATGTTTCAGTCTAGGGTTTGACTGGTACCTATTGACCAAACTAACTGCATAACATATGTCTGGTCTTGTACACATCATGGCATACATTAAGCTACCAACTGCACTAAAATAAGAGACCCTTTCCATCATCTTCTTTTCAGACTCAATCTGAGGACACATATCTCGGCTCAGATTTTCTTCTCTTAAAATAAGGGTATCCATAGATTTATAGTTTTTTATATTGAATCACTCAAGAATTTTCTCAATGTAATTTTTCTGAGAGAGGGATATTAATTTTCTTGGGCTTTCTCTATGGATTTTAACTCCCAGTATATAATTAGCTTCACCCATGTCTTTCATTTCAAAATTCGAAGATAGCCATTCTTTGATAGCTATAATCGATTTTAGACTATTTCTGGCTAATAGTATATTATCCACATAAAGAGATAATATCACAAGATTCTTTTCAAAGTTCTTAATGTATACACAGTGGTCCTCATCGATCATCTGGAAATCGTACAAGATTATAACTTGGTGAAACTTTAAATACCACTGTCTGGATGATTGTTTAAGTCCGTAAATGGACTTTTTTAGCTTGCAGACTTTATTCTCTTTCCCTTTCCCAATGAAACCTAATGGCTATTGCATATAGATTTCTTCATCTAGTTCATCATTTAAAAATGTGGTTTTTACATTCATCTGATGCAATTCTAAATTTAAACTTGCTACTATTATCAGAATTAGTCTTATGGAGTTAAAACGCACAACAGGTGAAAAAGTATCTTCATAATCTATACCTTCCTGTTGAGTATACCCTTTTGCCACTAATCAAGCCTTGTATCGTTCAATCAATCCATCTGCATTTCTCTTAATTTTGAGAAACCATTTATTCTCAATTGCCTTACGTTCAGATAGAAGATTGACCAAATCCCAGACTTGGTTTATCCTCATTGAATTCATTTCATCTTCCATTGCTTTCTTCCATTCATTACTAGCAGGACATGATAAAGCCTCATGTATTGAATTAGACTCATCATAATCTTGTGGGGTAACTATAAATGCAGTCCTTTCTATTGGGAAACGTCTCTTTGGTACACTTTCTCTGTTACTTCTCCACAGTGGGATCTCTTGTAAGTTATTCTGTTCTTGAACAAAATCTTGTACTTGTCCTTGTGAGCTCCCACTCGAATTAAGAGGTTAAGGTATATAAATTTGTTCCTCAGTTTCTTCATGTATCTCATAAAGAAATACAGTACGATCTATCTCACCCTTGCTAGGAAATTCATTTTCTAGAAATGTTGCATCTCTAGATTCTATTTCAGTGACACTTCCATCCTGATTTTCTCCAATGAAAACGTAACCCTTAAATTGTTCAGAGTATCCAATAAAGATACATTTCTTCCCTCTTGGACCTAGTTTTGCATATTTGTGGGAAGGATCATGGACATAAGCTGCCGACCCCCAGGGTTTTAAAATATTTAAATCCGGCTTACTATTTGTTCATCGCTCATAGGGTGTTGATGTGACCGATTTTGAGGGCGTACGGTTAAGTATGAAGGCTGCTGTTAAAATTGCATCTCCCTAATACCAAATGGGTAGATTGGCTTGTGCCATCATGGACCTAACCATGTCTAGTAATGTTCTATTTCTTCTTTCGGCTACACCATTTTGTTGTGGGGTGCCAGGGATTGTAAGTTGCCTTACTATTCCCTTTTCTTCACAGAGCTTTTTGAATTGATCCGATAAATATTCACATTCACGATCGGTTCTTAATGTTTTGATTTTCTTGTCCATATGATTTTCAGCTAAGTTCATATATCGTCTAAAATATGCTAGTGCTTCAGATTTATGTGACATTAAATAGACATAACTAAATCACGAGTAATCATTAATGAAAATGATGAAATAAACAGCTCCATGTTTTGCCCTCATACTCATAGGACCACAAACATCTAAATGGATTAATTGCAAAGGAGTTTCTGCCCTGGTTCTAGTTTCAAATGATTTTCTAGTTGCTTTACCAGCCAGGCAATGCTTATACAAGGACATTTCCATTTTATCAATTGTACCTAGCAATCCTTCTTTAGCTAGTTTAATCATTCTATTTTGATTAATATATCCTAGTCTAGCATGCCAAGCATTCATATTAACATTTGAATTGGAAGAAGTTGCAAAACAATCATGCATATAAAAATCACCAACAATGTCCATAACAAAGAACTTCTTTGAAAGAAAAGCTGAACTATGAAAGGTTGTCCTTAATGAAATGTTTGCTACTTTATCATAAAAATTTACATTAAACCCACAAATTAATAAGCAGGAAATAGAAACTAAGTTCTGTTGGATGTTAGGTGCATGAAGTACATCATAGAGGATTAAGGTTTTCCCACCTCGCAAAGTTAATTTGCAGGTTCCTATACCTTTCACCTCAATTCTCGCATTGTTACCAACATAAAGCCACTTACTTTGATTCGGCAACCGATGGTACTCTGTAAAGAATCCTCAATCCCTGCTCACGTGGTCTGTGGAGCCTGAGTCAATTATTCAAGAAGAAGAAATAGTTTTTGTTAAAAAAACAGTACTTGAAACATAAGACATATGTGAATTAACGTAATTCACTAATACCTTTTTACGTTCATAAATTCGGCCACACGTGCCGGCCCAGCATCTTCCACGCATTGCCGGCGTTCTGACAGTGTCCTCCATGTGGCCAAATCACGTGCTGATGGGCCCTACACGCTACGTCAGCAATCCCAACCCCTTTTTTTTTTTGGTTTTGGGCCAAATGTTCTCGGTAAAAAATTTTTTTTTTTTAATTTTCTTTGTTGGGCTAGTCATTTGCGGCCCAGAAAAGATTTTTTTTTTTGTTTACATTCATTGGGCTGGTCTTCTGCAGCCTAAATCCTTGTTTTTTATTTTTATACGCAGCCCATTTTTCTGTTTTTGGTGATTTATTTTTAAAGGCAAAATGACGTGTCGTTGAGGTCATCCCTGACCTCCAGCAGGGGTCAACCCGACCCGGTTCGGACCCGTGAACCCACCACCATTTTTCGCTATTTTCTCCTTCGTCCGGCATTCGTTTGGGGCGATCTTGGTGTCGTTTTTCTTGTCTCGTCGTCCTCTACATGATGGTGGCCTCCTTTTGTCCAAAAAATTGTGATTTTAATTAAACCCAATTTTTTTTTTAATTTCCTCCATGGATTTGAAACGTTTTCCGCCACTATTTCTCTAATCCAGTGTTCATTTAACGCAATTTTAGTAGCCTTTTATTTGTATCTTCATTCTCTACATGATATTGTACTTCTTTGTCTAGGAAGGGATTATTTTACAGAACTCAAAAACTATATCGTGTATATATTTTTAAAATTTGAAATCCCCTATAGCAAATTCTATTTGCATATTTTATGAGTATAAACAGTAGACAAAAATATACCAAAAAACACTCATAAGAAAAATATACCATATGCAAATAATGGAACTTAGAGAAACAAGTTCTAATTTTCAATTGAAAAATAAAATTGCAGCAGATATAGTTTTCCCCTGAATCTAAACCTGGCTCTGATACTAATGAAAGAATAAAAAGATAGGGAAGATATACATACCGATCGAGAGTGTATTCTTTCACACAGAAAGAATGAAAAACACCAAGCGGTAAAAACAAAGTCACTTGAACTTTATTCACCGGTTCACCATAAATACACTCAAGAGAAAAGAGTTGAGAGAAAGAGCGAGAGTGTTTATAAGAGAGGAAGAGAGAGAGTGACTCTTAGAGAATCGAGAGTATTACTCTGTTAGAAGTGTGAGTTTTCAGAAACTGATGCTTTTCCTTAAACTTCACGCACACACACGATTACTTAAAAATTTCGGGCGTGTGGTGCGTGAGAACAGTTAACATTAACCATTTCCTCCCTCTCCTATTAAAATAATAATTAAGAAAAATTATTTATTTTATTTGGGTTTGGACCCTTTTGTTTGGACTCTCTATCCATCAAGGATGCAACCCAATAATATTGATGAAGACAAAATGAAGAAATGCGCTTTCACTAACCTGCTCGAATGTAATTCAAAGAACTCACATGGTGTTGACAAAAAAAAAAGAGAGATAACTCCCATGTTGGTTGCAGATCTTAAAGTCAACAAACTCAACATCAATAATGGAATTATTTGTGCATGTAATGTTATCAAAAGACCAAATAAAGTATAAAAATTCACATCTATACGAGCATTTCAATGCATTGATAGTTTTGAAATTGCTAAAAGAAAGTGTCATTTTCAACTAGTTGAAAGCCAAATTCAGGTGGCTTGATGGGTCAAAAATAAGCCAAACAAATGTTTGCCTGTAGTATATTGTTTTGTGGGGAGGAGATCAAATTAAACATTACAAAGATAATATATACATGGTTGAGTCCAACAAGAAGATTAACAGACCCAGGTTTCATGTTGGCCTAAAGATCATTTGTAGTATAAGCATGACAATCACATATAAGTTTTTTTTTTGTTTTAATTAATGCATATTAAACATTACACAATAAAGTGCCTCTCATGTACAAAATATAAGTTTTATTTCAAAAGTTTATTTTAGTCTAAAATATAAGTTTTATTTAGTAATTTTTAATATATTAAATAGTTTTTCCTATTTTATCATTATTTCAATTAAATGTCTATGAAAAACAAGATTTTAAATGAAATGAATTAAAAAGGGATATTATTAAAAAATAATTTATTATTTTACAGATTTAATGAGTAAAACTACATTTCTTAATTCTTGTGCAATTAGTTAAATATGACTTATATTTTTTTATAAAAAATATGACTTATATTTTGAATAAGAGAAAATAATAATTTTTAAATCTATAAACTTCTTTTTATTTGATAAGGTTCAATTTGTAACATATACTATACATGACACATTTGCCTGATGAGGTCTCGACATATGAAGAAAATAAAAAAAAGATTAATAGGAATAACCACATTAAATTGAGAGTTTTACTGTTCTTCTGGTAAAGTAAGATTTATTCCTGGCTAATTAAAAATTAAAAAATGAAGAAAAATATAGGCCACGTTGTTGTCAAATTCATCTTGCATGATAAAGAGTGAAGTAAAAGTTAAGTAGTTCTGCAAACCTCGAGAAACGTAAATTTTGGATGAGCCGGGAACGGAAACTCGAAGAATAAATCAAGCATTTGGAGGGTTTTCTTTGGAATTCTCAGAATAATCTGGAAATAGATGTATGTTGACGCCCGTCCTACGTTTCTCTAGGGATAAATGCCATTATAAATGTGCGTGTCAAAATGAGCGTGCCGAGGTTACAAGTCCGATGTGGATATACGCCCCTTTGAAGCCTCACTTTCCGGGCTCATATACACCAGGCTATAATTTGGAGGCCGAGATTAAGCGTAATGAACCAGGTAATACATCGGTTATTGAACGATAAGGCCGAGTAATCGTATGGCCAGATGGTCGTCTGACTGAACAACATCTCGGCCATATTGCCGACTACGGGTTTCTTCATGAAAACTGTATTGCCCCAAAAACACTCGGCTAGGAGTAGTAGTTATGGGGCCATAACAGTTACAGAATCATAACTGCAGGGCAAAAAATCAGGGATCACGCTAAAAGAGCGTGATACTCCATAATGGCAATTTATGAAATATCCCGATAAATTAGGGATTACAGGGAGAAGACGGTTTAATCTTAACGGTCGGGAGATGGTGAATAAAAGGAAAAAAGATAAGTGTAAACAGGGGGCACTGCATACGTAAGGTGGAATAGTTTCTCGGTCTTTTGACGGAACATTTTGGCGCCCACCGTGGGGCCGAGAAAAACTATCCCACCACCACCAAGGATCATGGTGCGAACCAGGAGCAGTGCGGGTGCAGGAGAACGACGCTCTGAAGACAGGCCTTCTTTGGAGGACCACCCTGTCATTCGGGCAATGCATGAGGAGATGGAGGTATTAAGAAAGGAGAACGAGGAGATGCATGAAAGGAATAGACAGTTGGAGCAGGAACGCTATCATGAAGGTACTTCTCTTCCTCGAGGAGGGGAACGGGGGAATATCAACAGAGAAGCTCAGCGGTCACATCATGAGGGAAGCCGATGGGAGGAAACACACCATTCAGAGACAAACATTGACAATTTGCGAGGGGATAAGCAGGCTGCCCGGAGACATCCGTTCATTGATGGCATCATGGAGACGCCATTGCCAAAAGGATGGAAGGGTTTAAACTTAGAAAGATATGACGGTACTACAGATCCTGATGAGCATGTGGATGCGTATGTCACGCAGGTGAATCTGTTCACAAATGAGGATGCAATTTTATGTAGGGTTTTCCCTACGTCCTTGAAAGGAGCGGCTCTGAGTTGGTATACCCGGCTCCCATCACGATCTATTGATTATTTTGAAACCTTCGTCAATAAATTCAGCGCGCAGTACGCTACCAGCCGACCTCACCAGCTTATCTCGGCTGCATTGGTAAACTTGCGACAGGAGAAGGATGAATCTCTAAGGAGTTTCATGGAGCGCTTCTCATCAGTCTCGGTAAAGATCCTGGATCTAAACCCTGAGGTAGCTATGTACACGATGCTGATGGTATGCACACGATGCTGATGACTCTCAAGCCGGGGCCGTTTGCCGACCACTTATGTCGAAAACCACCTTCCGACATGGATGAGCTTAGAAATCGTGCAGCTGGATATATACAAATGGAGGAGGTGTCGAAGTTTAGAAATAGGGTCAGGACTGATCTGGACAAGCGAACGGAATCAAGCAACCGTGGAAGTCTGAGGCCGACGTTAGAGAAGGGGAAGTTTAAAAGAGAAGGTATTAGTCGGGGACTGAAGTATGACTTCTACACTCCACTAAACACCAACCGTGCTCGAATTTTGGAAGAAGCCTGCAATACCGAATTGATACGGCTCCCAGCTCCCGGACACACCCCGGAGATGGCGGATTAGTCAAAGCATTGCAGGTACCATCGCAATTATGGTCACACCACCGAGGAGTGCTGGACATTACGAGACAAGATTGAGGAACTGATCCAGGCCGGGCATCTCGGCAACTTTATACAAAGGGGTCACGGAAGTCGACCCTCATATAATGGGAGAGGTCGTGGTGAAGGTCAGATCCGAGCTCAAGAGGAACCTCAGCAACCGAACAAGGAAAGAGTGCAGCCAGACGACACTCGAAACAGGGAAGGAAACAGAATCAGAGGGGTTATCAATACTATAGCAGGAGGGTTTACCGGAGGAGGAGCTACCAGCTCGGCCAGGAGAAGACACTTGAGGGCCATTCGGGCAGTAAATGCGACGATGCACCGAGCGCCCCGGAGTTTTCCTTCCATCACCTTTTCGGATGAGGATTTCGAAGGAGTCGATCCTAATCAGGATGACCCCATGGTGATTTCGGTGGAGGTGGCCAATTATGTCGTCAGAAAGACACTGATAGACCAAGGGAGCTCCGCGGATATCTTGTATTATTCCACCTTCCAGAAGCTCGGGATACCTGAGAAAACGATCAAGCCTTATCACGATCCATTGGTCGGCTTTGCAGGAGAACAGGTTCATACCCGAGGATACGTGGAGCTGTTGACCACCTTCCGTGGAGATCTCGGATCAAAAACCATTATGATCAGGTACCTTATAATTGATGCAATAACTTCTTACAATATTTTGATAGGTCGACCTACGTTAAATGAGCTCGGCGCCGTGGTTTCCACACTGCATCTTACAATGAAGTTTCCATCAGTGACCGGGGACATAGTTGCAATAAAGGCTGATCAAAAGGTTGCAAGACAATGTTATGTGGATAGTCTGAAAGTCACCAGAGGAAGGGTGGTTGGCGGTAGTGAACATATGAAAAAGGATACAACATCAGTAAACTTGGTGGAGCTTGATCCTCGACTTGATGAGCAGGACCAAAGGCTAAGGCCTATTGAAGAATTACAGAAATTTCAGCTCGCCGGTGAAGACCGGTGCACTTGCCTCGGAAGTAAACTCGGAGGTGAGATCAAGGAGCAGATAACAAAGATGTTGAAGGACAATGTTGATTTGTTCGCATGGACTTCTTCAGACATGCCGGGAATTGATCCAAAATTTTTATGCCACAAACTTGCGGTGTACCCTGAAGCTAAGCCGATAGCGTAAAGGAAAAGGCGGGTAGGCGAGGAAAGGCGGAAGGCAATGAGGGAAGAAACTGTAAAGTTGATTGATGCTGGGTTCATCCGAGAGATTGAGTATACAACGTGGTTGGCCAATGTGGTGCTCGTGAAGAAGGCAAATAGAAGGTGGAGAATGTGCATGGATTACACCGACCTAAACAAATCATGCCTGAAAGATACATACCCCCTCCCGAGCATAGATCGGCTTGTAGATGGAGCGTCAAGATGTGGCCTGCTTAGCTTTTTGGATGCCTACTTCGGGTATAATCAGATAAGGATGTACCCCCCTGACGAGGAAAAAACCGCGTTCATGACTGAGAACGCTAATTATTGTTATCAGGTGATGCCGTTCGGACTGAAGAATACTGGGGCTACTTACCAACGGTTGATGGATAAAATATTTCAGGATCAGATTGGGAGAAACCTAGAAGTGTATGTTGACGACATGGTAGTGAAGTCTGAAGATCCCTCTAAATATGCTGCTGACCTTGGGGAGGTGTTCGGAAGAATACGGAAGTACAACATGAGGTTAAATCCTGAGAAATGCGTGTTCGAAGTAAACGGGGGGAAATTCTTAGGATTCATGTTAACACATCGGGGTATTGAAGCCAATCCCGATAAATGCCGAGCTATTATTGACATGAGAAGCCCCCACAACATAAAAGAAGTGCAGAAACTGACAGGGCGACTAGCATCACTATCACGTTTCATACCAAGGTTAGCGGAGAAAGCTAGGCCGTTCTTCAAGTTGCTTAAGAAGGCCGCGCGGTACGAGTGGAATGAGGAATGCGAGCAGGCGTTTCAGAATTTCAAAGGCTTCTTTTCGGCACCTCCGATTCTTAATCGGCCGGCCCCCAACAAAGAATTGCTACTGTATATGTCGGTAACTGATCATGCAATAAGCTCGGTGATGGTACAAGAGATCGGCAAGCAGCAGAAACCGGTATATTTCATCAGCCGAATACTGCATGATGCAGAAACAAGGTATCCGACTATTGAAAAGTTAGCTTTGGCTCTGGTCACATCGGCGAGAAGGTTACGACCTTATTTTCAAAGTCACGAGGTTATTGTGAAAACCGACCACCCGGTAAAGCAGGTCCTAAGGAAACCCGAATTAGCTGGACGAATAATCTCGTGGTCAATCGAGTTGTCAGAATTCGGTATAAGATACGAGCCTAGAGGGCCAATTAAGGCGCAATGTCTGTCTGATTTTGTCGCTGAACTTACTCCATCCGTCGATTCCAAATACGGGGCCCGATAGATACTTTACGTAGATGGCTCCTCCAACACTAAGGGGAGCGGAGCGGGAATCATTCTAGAAGGACCTGGTGGATTAATTTTGGAGCAGTCTCTCAAAATCGATTTCTCAGTCACGAACAACCAGGCCAAGTACGAAGCTCTCATTGCCGGTTTAAAACTAGCTAAAGAAGTGGGAGCGAGGCAAGTTAGGTGTCGGAGTGACTCACAGTTGGTTTCTGAACAAGTCTCGGGGGCTTACCAGGCTAAAGATCCACAGCTGGCAAGGTACTTGGACAAGGTAAAATGATTGGCTGAATGCTTTCAAGAATTTGCGATTGAGCATATTCCAAGAGAAGAGAACTCTCGAGCTGACCTGCTATCCAGATTGGCTAATGTCAAAAAGCTCGGGCAACATGAGACGATCATCAGGGAAACAATACATCAGCCCAGTGTCGATCTTGATGAGGTTATGGTCGGAGACAGCCCGGATCGGGATTGGATGACCCCTATTTGGAACTATCTGGCCGAAGGGACCTTACCCAGCAACCAGAATGAAGCAAGAAGGTTGAAGATGAAGTCTTCCCATTACATAATAATGGGAGGAGATTTATACAGGCGAGGATTCTCAACTCCCCTTTTAAAATGCCTCACTACTGAACAGGCGAAGTATGTTATGAGCGAAATCCATGAAGGAGTGTGTGGGATGCATACTGGTGGAAGATCTATGGCAGCAAGAGTAATCCGGGCCGGTTATTATTGGCCTACTATGCGAGTTGATTGTACTGAGTATAGTAAGAAGTGTAATGAGTGCCAAAGGTTTGGTAGTCTGCACCATGCACCGCCAGAAGAATTGCACACAATGACGTCTCCGTGGCCATTCATGGTCTGGGGAATGGATATTCTCGGACCTTTCCCGATGGGCAAAGGGCAGGTCAAGTTCTTACTAGTGGGCATAGACTACTTCACTAAATGGATTGAGGCGGAATCGTTAGCTAAGATCACGGCACAGCAAGTACGGAAATTCGTATGGAGGAATATTATCTGTCGGTATGGGATTCCTCACTCGGTGGTTACTGATAATGGAAGGCAGTTTATTGATGGAAACCTGAAGCAATTCTATGAACAGCTCGGTATCAAGCATCGAGTGTCTTCGGTCGAGCATCCCCAAACTAATGGACAGGCAGAAGCGGCGAACAAGGTTATCCTCGGAGAACTCAAGAAGAGATTGGGAAGGGCAAAGGGGGCCTGGGCCGAGGAATTGCCGAGCATCCTCTGGGCCTATCGTTGCACGCCTCAGTCAAGCACCAAAGAAACCCCTTTTAGGTTGACTTTTGGAGCAGACGCAATGATCCCAGTGGAAGTGGGAGAGCCGTCCTTTAGGCGAATACTCCCCGACTAACATATGAACCAGGAAAACATGGAAGTTGAACTAGATCTATCCGAAGAGGTCAGGGAAAACGCACGTATACAGGAAGAAGTTTGTAAGCAAAGAGCGGCTCGACGTTATAATTCTAGGCTTAAGCCAAGGAGTTTTGTTAGTGGAGACCTCGTTTGGAGAAAGCAGAGTGAAGCAAGGAAGAACATCGGCGAGGGAAAGCTAGCTGCGAATTGGGAAGGACCTTACCGGGTTACTGAAGCGTTAGGCAACGGATCATATAGATTAGAAAAGCTGTCAGGAGAAGCAATCCCTAGGACATGGAATGCCTCTCACCTCAAAAATTATTTTAGTTAGTTGATGTATGCAAGGAGGGCGAGGTACTCTTTTTCCTAACTCGGTCTTTTGTCCCAAAAGATTTGTTAAAAAGGGTTTTGGCCGAGAAAGTTTTGACGAGGCATGCCTACCTACTTCAATAAAGGAAATTCTTTGTCATGATTACATTCATCTATCTCGGTCAAGTATGAACCGAGCACTCGAATTAAATTTGGTCAAGTCTGAACCAAAAATTTGTTAAAAATTCGGTCAAGTATGAACCGAGCATTCGAATTAAATTTGGTCAAGTTTGAACCAAAAATTTGTTAAAAAATCGGTCAAGTATGAACCGAGCACTCGAATTAAATTTGGTCAAGTTTGAACCAAATTTTTGTTAAAAAATCGGTCAAGTATGAACCGAGCACTCGAATTAAATTTGATCAAGTTTGAACCAAATTTTTGTTAAAAATTCGGTCAAGTATGAACCGGGCACTCGAATTAAATTTGGTCAAGTTTGAACCAAATTTTTGTTAAAGACTCGGTCAAGTGTGAATCGGGGAATTGAAACTTGGTCAAGTATGAACCAAGGTTTCTATCGTAAACTCGGCCAAAAATGAACCGAGAGGCTAAATTAAATCTTAGTCGAGAACGAACTGCGGGATTATGTTAAACTTTGTCAAAAATTTGAACGCAGTCAGGTCGTCAGGAACCGACAAAAGATTGTTATCATTGATTAGAAATAAGTCTGAACAATACATCAAAGTAAAGAAAAGAAATAGACAGTCAAGGAGATGGGCAGTCCGAAGTTGTAGGAACATTCCCTTTTTTGTATCCTACAATTCTTCCTCATCCACAAGCGCACCATCTTTGACGTCTTTATTTACATCAAATGCCGAGAGCTCAATTTTCGGCAGGAAGAGATGCACCTGACGAAGTGCTTTATGGAAGCCCTCTACGTGCTCCTTCATTATTTGTTGTGCGGCTTCCTAAACGTCAGCCACAAGCTCGGCCTGTTTTTTCTTCGCTTGTTCCAAATCCTTCTGCAAATTAGCAGCAAGGGCCAAGGATTCGGCTTCAACGCTCTTTGACCAAGCAATCTCAGTCGTCAGGGCATCCCGCTCCTTTTTGACCACTTGCACTTTCATCTCGGCAGCAGCGAGGGACCCTTTCAGTTCTTCCACCTGCAGAAGAAGAGCTGCTTGAGACTTTGAAGCTTCGGCAAGCTCCGAGGAAGCCTTGTCCTTCGCGCTAGTTACTTCCAGAAGTTCGGCCTTAGCAGCTTTCAGACGGCGGTCGCTCTCCTCAAACTCCTCCCCACAAAACGAGGCCATGTTCGCAACGCGCAGGCACATAGTCGACATGGATTCCAAAACAGCCTTGGGACCCAATCGCTGCAAGGTCTCTTTGTCACCGATTTCCTGAACGCTACTCCTGAAAAGCTTGGCAATGTTTGGATCAATGCCTGAAGGCAAGGGAGATTGATGAGCTGAAAATACAAGCTCCTCGTCGGTGGTCAGAAGTCGAGCACGTTTGCTCGGGGGGCTTCGTGAAGAGGAAGGAATCTCAACAACCTCAGCTGTTGCCATTACTTCGGCACGACCTCTTTCCTCTTTATCAGGGTGAGCCTGCAACTTCTCGGCACTTGGTCCTGCTGATGGGGCCATGTTCTTTATCGAACGCCAGTTGAACTTCCCCATCACCACTGCAAAATAGAAAACATATATTAGAAGCTGAAACAAGTATGGTAGCATAAGATAAAAGAAAATCAGCACTCACGTTTAAAATCTTTATTAGGGGTTGAAGAGTAAGGGAGCCTAAGTAAGATTTTGCAGTTCAGAGGATGAGGTAATTTATTTAACTTGCCGACATCTGCCTTTTCGGATGCCGACATAGCCTCGTAACACCAGGACTGGAACTTGATGGGAGTCCGAGTCCAATAAAGAGGAAACCTGGGCCGCCCCCCTCATCGAAGAACATGTCCGAGTAACCCTCGGCTGAGCGCACTTTGAAGAAACTTCCTTTGAAGTCTTTATATGACGAGGTATAAGGACCGATTATCCCCTTCTTATTCATACCACTAAGGGAAATCCAGCCGATCTTATTTCCAAATCGGATTTGATAGTAGTAGAGAAATTTTGGGGCGGTCGGTGTCATATTCAATTTTCTGCACAGGACCTCGAAAGCTTTTAGAAACGCCCAACTGTTGGGATGAAGCTGAGTCGGAGCGACGTTCAGCGCCCTTAAAACAGCACACTCGAACTCCGAGAAAGGAAGACCAACTCCCAATGATTCAAATAATGTCCTATACATATATGTAAAATGCGTTTGTACTGGCAACGCAGACAGGAACACGTGCTCATCTTCAGCACACGGCTCGGCAATCACGGCCTCTTCTGTTTGTGTGCTAGCCAGAGAAATCGACTTCCTCAGCTCCACAATGGATTCGGCAGTCTGAAATTTAGAATGGTAGGATCCAACTTCTCCTTTCACCCAATAATATCCCGGAAGCCAAATGTCAGGAACTGGGTATCTCTGAACTCTGGAAGTGACTTTTCGTGGCTTTTGTACGGTCACCTGCACAGCAGTAGCCGAAGATGAAGCCTCCCTTTCGGTCGGATAGTCTGCCAGACGAAAATTCAACTCTGTGCTAGGGAAGGAAGAGTTCGACGGTGAAGGTTCTTCTCCGATGCCCAGAACCTCCCTCTCAATCAGGATTCGATGAAAGGACGACCCAGCTGATGCCTCGGATCCTCGGTTTGAACTCATGGTGGGTGGGAAAGGTATAGAATAGTGTGAAGTACTTGAGAAAAGGGGAAAACACAGAAGAGGGCGTACCTGGAAAAATGACGGAAGGGGCAAGGAAAAGGAGGCCAAAGACGATGAAGAGATTCAGAGAAAATGAAAAGCAGATGTAAGTTGAAGTAAAAGGATGAGCACCCAAGTCCAATACGTATACTCCTCCTCGAAAACGAGCAACTTAATCATGACTTTGGGGAGCCAATCGTCACCATTGGGGAACGTGATTTGGCTGACGAAAAGACGCGGCATTAAATAACGCCGCATGCAGCTGTACGTGTAAGCACATTACCGTTTCAGAAACCAAAACGTCAAAGAGCCCCTGGGAAGGTTCTGGAATCCCTAAGGAACTGGAGCGATTTAAATTCAAAAAGCCAGTTTTTAGTCGACCACACGATTCAGAGCCCTCTCATCCATATTGGACTCGAGGCTCGGGGGGCTAGTGTGCGTGTCGAAATAAGCGTGCCGAGGTTACAAGTCCGAGGTGGATATACGCCCCTTTGAAGCCTCACTTTCCGGGCTCATACACACCAGACTATAATTCGGAGGCCGAGATTAAGCGTAATGAACCAGGTAATACATCGGTTATTGAACGATAAGGCCGAGTAATCGTATGGCCAGATGGTCGTCTGACTGAACAACATCTCGGCCATATTGCCGACTACGGGTTTCTTCATGAAAACTGTATTGCCCCAAAAACACTCAGTTAGGAGTAGTAGTTATGGGGCCATAACAGTTACGAAATCATAACTGCAGGGCGAAAAATCAGGGATCACGCTAAAAGAGCGTGATACTCCATAATGGCAATTTATGAAATATCCCGATAAATTAGGAATTACAGGGAGAAGACAATTTAATCTTAACGGTCGGGAGATGGTGAATAAAAGGAAAAAAGATAAGTGTAAACAGGGGGCACTGCATACGTAAGGTGGAATAGTTTCTCGGTCTTTTGACGGAACAATAAACTATAAATTTTTTGAACGCGTGAATCTCCATTACACTCCTAAATAGTAAAATAAAATACAAAGTGAAAATGAGAAGACAGAGAGCAACATCCCAGTTCCAGAATCCGACCCTGAAAGGCTTGGACTTGATGAAGGAGCCAAATTGAATGGAGTCAATTTTCCATTGGGCTAACCTTGACATCGTCTCCACAGGTGAATCCATCACGTGCGTGATTTCTGTAGCCCTGGCTATAGGCATTCACAGTTGTGGAAGATGATACTTGGCGGTGGAGACTAGAGCTTAAGTTTTGCTTTTAAACGCGTTTGGCTTGCTGCAAAGTCGGATTTGTTTGATTTGATTTACTTTTTTTTTTTGGACACTACGACTATGATTTGGATTTTGCGGACATAACTACCCCCATTAAGTTGTTATTTTGAGGTTTGATTTTATGTTTTAGTAGCAAAAATCTGTGTAAATATGTACCCAAAAAAATCTGAATAAATAATGTTCTCATCATTCAATTAATTTTAGATTTTGTTGTCTCTACTCTCACCACCAATTTGTCGGAAGACTTTACCTGTTTAGCAAAAAATTGCTATTTTATGTTCTTGATTCCATTGACATTGATTCAGACTTCTTTTTTAGTTGTTGATATCAAATGATATTTTAAGATAAAATTTTTTTCTTATTAAATTCTAATGTATATAAATATTAATAATTATGAATTATATATTTGCTTAATAAATACTGCAATTAATAATTATTAGTAGTTTATTATGAATTTAATTTATGATTCTAAGTAGATTTGGCTGCGTTTGTTAAAATTTTTTAAAAAAATAATTTTTAGATTATCTAAAAAAGTGATTAATTATTTAGAGATTTTTTTAAAATGCAGAAATAATTTTGTGTTTGGTGAGAATAAAAAAAAATAATTTTTAAATTGTTTAGCAAATAAAGAAAAAATATGAATTTATAGTTAAATATTGTTATTTTTATAATTTTTAAAGTTACTTTATTGCACCTCTGCCTTTCATACATTTTTCTCTTTCATTTATCGTAACTGCTTCTTTTCAAAAGCCACTTTAAGTAACTTCTCAAAATAAGTAGAAAACTATTTTTTTTTAAGATTATGATTATTTTTAAAAGTTTAAATAAACACCCTAAAAATTTTTAAAAGTGTTTTTTATATAAAAAAAATTATTTTTGCATAAAAAAAGACTGGAACAAATAGACTCAATTAACTTGTTTGATTTTGAATATTAAACTATGAAATTTGAAATTTATTATTAATAATAGTAGTATAAATTTTATTCGTTAATTTTTTTAAATAAATCAAAAGTTGCCTGATCATTTTTTTTTCATGAGCATCTTCTTAACATATCAGACTTGTAAAGTGCTTTGGTAAGCTCTACCACTAAATATTTAACGTAATTATATTTTTAGGGCTTGAATTTGATACCTCTAATTTAGCTAGTATAAATCTTAGTAGTTGAACCAAATGTTTGATAATTCCTTCAAGTCTTAATGTTACATAAAAGGTTTTTTTTCCCATATTTTGGACTTGAAGCAACATGAGAGTTTTTCTTACCGGGACATTAGTTTCTTTTTTGGGTGTAATAAAGGATAGATTTAAAGGAAAATGACATTTTATGACCAAAATATTCTATTAATACCATTTTAAGATCAAAACATTCCTAAATGATAGAAAGAGATCATGGTTTTAAATTAATCAAAATTTTAAATAAGAAATGATCTATATACTCTTGTTAAAAATCTCTTGCTTTTTATTAGTCAAATTCCATGATTTGACACTGAACTACCATAATTTTATATTAGACACATGATAATTATAAAAAAAATAAAATGAGGAAACTCAGTGTAAAATTGGGAAAGTTCCGTATCAAATTATGGAATATGAGTAATAAATTGTGGGAGTTGAGTATCAAATTTTGGGATTAATCAGTTAAATTCTTTAATAATCATAATGTATCCAGTGTAAAATTGAGAATACTTAATATCAAATTATGAAATCTTAGTAATAAATAGTGAGAATAGAGTATTAAATATTTTAATAAGGACATTTAATTTATTTTTTATTTAAAATTTTGTTCAGTTTAAGAATGTAATCTGTTTATGTTATCTTGAAATATCATAAGATATCATTTTCTCTATATTTAACTGCCATTCCGCTTAGACAATGAGGCTCGAAACTAGAGGCGTATGGATACTGAATCAGGTAAAATATGGGCTTTGACCCAGCCCAATCGGAAGACAAGACGAAGTGCCACGACGACGACATCGGAGTCCCGGAGTGCAGGAAAAGGGCATAATGGTAATGTCAGAGCAAGGCTACTCCCCTCTCTCTCTCTCTCTCGGGCTTGACAATTACCCCGATGCAATTTTCCCCAATCAATCATTAACACCGACCTCTCGTCGCCGTCGTCATCCTTACCAATAGAAAGAAGATCACGCTGCCGTTTGGACAGTGACCAAGCATGGCAGGTTTTAGCGGCGACGAAACTGCTCCATTCTTCGGCTTCCTCGGAGCCGCTGCTGCCCTCGTCTTCTCCTGTAACTCTCTCTCCTTTCTGTTTTTTTTTTCTTCGTCGTCTTCTTATTGCTCGAAACTTCTATGTACATGTACCTGGGCGTAATTTTCTAGATTTTAGGCTGTTTGGATTCAAAGAAAGATTCAATTGATGAATCAGCATTTTTATGTTAAGTGACATTCTTTATTTATGTTTTATCTGGGAAGTTGAGTAAAAGGGCATCTTGACATTTGATTTATTTATTCGGGATGTTTCCCTGATGACTTAGTGGAAGCTTATAAAGACTTGTATTTGTCAGAGTCTTTCAATGTCAATATCTGGGAAACTCTTTCCGATTTGAAGACTAGGGGAACCATATCTCGCTTTTCCGTTCGATTTAGTCTCATTCGAATTACTTTAATTATCGATCCCGGTTGGTGTCGAATGATATTGTAGTTGTGTTTTCTTGTACTCTGTACTAATCCTAGAAAACAACGATTTGGAATGGATATCATTGAGATTTTGCATACTTAATTTTTCTCTTCGATATCAGGTATGGGAGCCGCCTATGGAACTGCAAAGAGTGGAGTAGGCGTGGCCTCTATGGGAGTTATGAGGCCAGAGCTTGTCATGAAATCCATTGTCCCTGTGGTTATGGCTGGAGTGCTGGGTATATATGGATTAATCATAGCTGTTATTATTAGTACAGGAATTAATCCCAAGGCAAAATCTTACTATCTCTTCGATGGGTATGCCCACTTATCGTCCGGCCTTGCTTGTGGTCTTGCTGGACTCTCTGCTGGAATGGCAATTGGAATTGTTGGTGATGCTGGAGTTCGGTATGTTTTATTTTTCTTTTCTTTCCAAGTAATTTTCCTACTCTGTGATCCATCTATTTTTTCCCCCTCTTAATTTGGTGAAATTATGTGCAGTCCCAGACCTATAAATAAAATACAGGTGCCAACAATAGTGAAATAATAAATTGATTACTGAAGATAAATTGAGCTTGTCAACCATATGAAATGTCGACTCCTGACACAACTTCAAGTAATCAATCTTCTCATGAGCTGCCATTTATCTAAATTGAATCCCAAAAATATGTACGAAGGAATTCAGGACTTCAAATGTTGTGTCACAAAGTTGGATGGAAACTGTTGCTGTTCCCATATAATTTATGGTTGTTCAGGATGTACTTCAGTCCACAGCAAGTTAAATGCCTTCCCATCTTCTGTTATCTATTATGGATCGTTAATGATCATTTGTGCACCTAGTTAATTTACGGCATTTCCTTTGGTAATTGACGAATTAGGTGTAAATCTTGTCATGCAACAAAATAGGGAAACAAGTAATGCTAATTCATTAAGCATATTTGACTCCTAAAAGTATTTGTGGAAATTGCTGCTGAGTTCAAATTTCCAGTTAAAATTAGCTGTTAGCTATAAAATTTTCTATGTTTCTGTGTTTGAATGCTTTGATTTATCTTGCAATTAGAAATTTGTAGTGATCTTATGTTATTATAATTATTAATTTTTATTGATATACTTGTTTTGTATTCTATGCTGATTAATTTGTGTTAAGCTAACATAATTATTCATAATGCAAATAGATTTGCTGGGATGGTTTTTTTTTTTTGGGGGGGGGGGGGGTGGGCAGAGTTGGGATGGTACTTGATTTTAGGAAATTTCCGTCTCTTTTTTATGTTCTGATGTTTTTAATTTTTGGCACCTTGCCATTATGTTCTTTCATTATTTGTGTGCGTGTGAGCACCTGCGCACGTATGTTCCCTTTTTTCTTTTTTATTTTTTATTTTAAATCTTGTCATACATGAAAATATGGAAGAAGTCTGATTCCTGAGCTAGTTAATTTTGTTTGTAATTTGTTATTTTTTTCAGGGCTAACGCCCAGCAGCCAAAGCTGTTCGTGGGAATGATTCTTATCCTGATCTTTGCCGAAGCTCTTGCTCTGTACGGCCTCATTGTGGGAATCATCCTCTCATCCCGTGCAGGCCAATCCCGTGCTGAATGAAAGTAGGCCGGATCGGATATACTAGTTGATAGCCACCATTAAAGTTTTATTATGTACCATAATTGTGAATTCCTTGACCTGACCGGAGTTTATAACTACTTATTTCTGGAGACATACCTTGTAGTATCTGAAACGCGGGTTCCATCTGTTATTTTTTTTCTGCGCATTATTCCAATCTCCAATGTCTAGGATGTCATGATATTAACAATAAGTCTAGAGTGAGTCTGTTCTATGCTTAGTGACAGCATTAGGGAAGAGTGTGAGAGGATTATGATTCGTGGTTGTTTCTTTCTGGTCTTTTTTGTTTGCTTGGGCTCTGGGCCTTCTCTGTTTACCCAAAAATGAAAAAAAGAAAAAACAATTAAACCAGAATATGACTTGCCGCCATAGTTTATTTCATTTAATTATATGTTACTAATAAACATTCCATTTCATTTTAAATTCTCAAGTGCATGCTTAAAGTGTATTTGGTATGGTAGTAAAAAAGTGTATATTTTTGTATTTCGATAGTCATATATATAATGAAGGATCAGATCATTAATTTCAATAATTATATTGATGGGTTTAACATGCAAAATGATTCTGGATTTTTTTTTCGATAATCCCCGACAGCCAAGGTTAATTCTTCGAAACGTAAAAATCACTGCATTTTCACTCCCGAACGGCCTTTTTATCCCCAATTCCCTCCTTTCCCTGTTTTTTTTTTGTTTTTAAAATCATCACTTCCCTTCACGATTGAGAATGGATTATCCCCACTACTCATCAACTCTCTCCATTGCGTTGGCCAACCTCTCTCCTTCCTTATTAAACCCCCTTTTTCCCTGCAACTCAATATCGCTCTACTCTGTTTTGGTGGTTATCTTTACCCTCTTTCGCTCTGCTTGTTCGATCGTCAATCATCTCCCTCAAACACTACCGTTTTCCTTTCACTCAGTTTCTGCTTTGGCTTGCCTTGTTTTTAAGGATATGGTTTGCCACTGGATTTAAAAAGTTTCTTTTTTTCCCCTGTTTTGGGGTTTTGACTTTTGACATGCACATAATCAATTGCTTGATGTTAACGCACAACGCAGAGTCGCAGGCACAGGAGTCAAATGGCAACGGCGACCAAATCGGAAGGCGAGGGCGGTGCGAAGGCCGTTCCGAAGATCGTATGGAACGAGGCGCAGCACAAGTTCGAGACGGAGGATAAGGAGGCGTATATACAGTACGTTCTGAGAAATGATGGTAAAGTGATGGATTTGGTCCACACTTTTGTACCATCTTCCAGGAGGGGTTTGGGCTTGGCCTCTCACCTCTGTGTTGCTGCCTTTCAACACGCCCAATCCCATTCCTTGTCGGTCATTCCCACCTGTTCTTACGTCTCTGTGAGTTCAATTTCTTCAATCCCTCTGTGTTTGTTTCATTCACACTGCAAAACTATAGTGTGTTAAGATTTACCCTTTTATTTAATTCACCAATTTGAACTTTAAAAACTTATGACATATGTTTCTTGAAGCCATAACCCCAAATGAAACTGCTTGTAACAAACAAAATAAGCCTTCTGCTGAGAGCTTATTATCCTTTCGTTTTGTGAAGCCCCTATAAACAGGACCAGCTTTTACTGATTGACAGATAGCATTTATTTTTTTAAATCTTAATTGCTACGAGCAATTCCTAAGAAGTAGAAAATAAAAATTTGCGTCAATTATCTTTGTTTGCTTGAATCTCAACAAGGACATGTTTCATACTCTTCATTATTCAGGTCAGTTAAGCATGTCTAACACTTGTGCTGTTGGCAGGACACATTTGTTCCGAGGAACCCATCTTGGAACTCTGTCTTGTACACAGAAGGCGGTAAATCTAATATGTGAACTTAGCAACGAGCTAGCTTTGCTGCTATTTGAATATCAATTCTGTGATAGATCCAACTTTGAAATAAGTATTGTGTTTGGAACATGGTATCCTGGTGTTGTGTTGAAATAAATAACTAGGCATCTATTTCGTATGAAACTTGTGTTATTGATTCACAGCCTCATTGGGTATATTGTTGTGAAGCTGGACTAACACAGCACAATACTTGTTTGTTGTGAGGCTGAGTAGCATAACTGAATGGTAATCACACAGTCCTCACTTGCCCCCCCCCCCCCCCCAAATTATCTGCCCTTTTTGACGTCCTACTTTCCCAACGCGTATTCCTTAATTCTCGGGACAACACAACTATTGGTGCACTTACACAATTTACATGTATTGAAAACATAACCGTAGGTCATCCAAAATAATTAAACTGAATCAAACCGACATGAATGATCAAAATCGAACTGAAATAATATTTGCTTTGACTTTTGCAATTCTGAAACCAATTCAGTTCAGATTGGTTTAATTTTAGATATTTGGAATCTCAACCAAACTAAACTAGGCCTATTATACAGTTACTATACTTATTCAATACATTGTTTGGTTCGAATTTTCAGTTAAGTTAAAATTAAATCATACCTAGACTACACCATATATGTTTTGCATAATTTAGGCCCAATCTAATAGCTGATGGTTTTTTAATTAAAAATCAACTCATTAGAATATGTTAATTAAGATCAATGAAATACTTGTGGCATAGCCTGGAACTCAACTCCAAAGAGCCTCGGGCCTCGGCCCATTTTCTTCAATGTAGTTTCAAGTCTTGAAGGTTGAGTTTAAATAACATTGGGCTTTTCAATGTAACCAAAAACCTTAGGCAATTCAGGAAACTTGTGTTAAAACTTAAAAGAGCAGTAGGGACCCGAGTCCCACCTCTTATCAAGTCTGCTTTGCTTAGGCTTAGTCCCTCTCTTTCAAGCCCAAAAGAAATGAAGGTTGTATTCGAAAAATTGAAAATAAGATATCAAAGGAGGAGGTTGGGTTTAGCGGAAAGGGATAGTCGAGAGGTGTTCACATTTAATGTCTAATCATATCTTGAATAAGATTGTCTCCAATAGAAATATACTTGTGTTTATCCACAAAAAAGATTGAAAATAAGATTTTAAAATTTTACTTCAACTAAAACATTTTATAAATATTTTATTATTTCATGAATAATAATTTTATTTTTGAGGCTGGATGGAAATTTAATTTTATGTATTAACAATTGCAACATCACATTTTTCTTAAACAAAAAAATAACCAGCACCAATCAAATCAACCCGAAAAATAGGGGGGTGAGTGTGTGTGTGTGTGTAAGACTTTATACTTTGATAGGAGCTCAAAAGCTTTGATTTTCTTATAATATTTATTATCATATTATTATTTAATAAATTTAATTCTCATTATTTTTAAAATAAGATATAAAATTATATTTTATTTATAACATGTTTTTAGTATTGTATACACTAAACATTCGATTCATTTATTTTGACTAGGTAGCTGGCAATGTATCATTTTATTTTTTTCCTCCAAAAAGTAAAACAAAAAAATAGAGACTTAGGAGGAAGTTTTAGTCAAAATAAAATTACGGAGCTACATTCTTTTTCTATGAGGGGGATGCTGAGTTTGGAACTTCAGTTACGTACGTTGAACTTCAAATTTTTTATAATAAATAATTTATTTTATTTAGCCCTATGAAATCTAAGATATATAAAATGAATGAATCTCACTTTTTTTTAATGTTACTGTTTCTTCCGCGCTACTACAAAGATCCAAACTTGGTTCACAGGAAGGAAGGCTGTTTAGTTTAGTTTAGTTTAGTTGGCAATATGTGTTTGTGGGTCAAATTAAATTAAAGGGTCAAAATCATAATCATGTTCACACAACTAAACCCCTAAAAATATTCAAAATTATAATCATGTTCAAACAACTAAACCCCTAAAAATAATCAAAATCATAATCATGTTCAGACAACTAAACCCCTAAAAATAATGGAGCACATGCATATTTACAATCTTTGTTGTTTTTTCTGGCCATACAACTTCACTCTTTCAAATTTTTGAAACTTTTCTACAGAGCTTTCATATATTATCAAAGTACTAAAAATTGAACCAAATACTGAACCAATTAAACATTGATTTAAAGTTTAATTGCTCAACTGTAATTCAACAAAAATTAAATTGATGATAATAAAATTAATATTTTTTTATTTATATGTTATATAAAAAATTAAAAAATATTATTAATAAGTTTCATAGCTAATATTAAAATCTAACCAAATTAATATTAATTCATAATTATATTTTGAATTCAAAATAGTTAATTAATATTCTATTTTCATATTATTTGTTAAATAAATTTATCATTATTAATAATTATGTATCATGCTTATACAATATTATAATATAAAAAGAAAAAAAATTATATAAAGATAATGCTATTTATTACAAAAAATAATGCTATTTAATCTCAAAAACTAAAAAAATTAAAAAAATTAACAATTCCAATTGGTTTAAGCGGTTTTCTAAAGGTTTATTACCAATTTGACCTTTTTCACTGGTTCCCAAACTAGACAATTATCCTCTACAATCAAACTAGACTTGGCATTATTTCTTGATTTAATTGATCGAATTGGCTAATTTGGTCCAGTTTATTGATCCTTGTATATTATCTTTAGTGACATATGTATATGGTAGTATTTATTAGTATTGTACATGCCCTGACCTAAGCAAGACTCTACTCAACCCAGGTACGCAAATATAAAGGGGTGCCTCACCCTCAGAATCTAACTTAATCTTCTCTTCTTCTAAATGAATAAAAAATGGGGAAAATAAATAAATGTATCATTTATTCACAGTTGTGCGTTTGTCTTGTATGTATTAATTATTCTTGGGCTTTCCAACACTGATCTTTCCCCATTGCACTGTTCAACCACAACCAACCTCCCTCTCAAGAATATCAATCTAATTGGTAAACACAGCATACTAATTCTCCTCAACACCACATGATAGATATTACTCCACTTTAATAAACAAACAAAACATGCAAGATCACATACATATTGGTTAACTATTTAATATTTGTTTGGTTAAACCTCCGTTTCCCAACAATTGATATTTTCGATCTTTTAATTTGTTTTCAAACACTTTTCATTTTAGAATTTCAAGATGACATCAAGTTTGTTTTTAAATTTATTCTTCAATAATAATAATAATGATAATAAAGGAATAGAGAAACATTGAAGGGTACTCCTTCCATTTTATTTTATTTATCATTTTAGAAAATTTTAAATGTTCCAAATTACCTATCATTTTACATTACTATTAAAAATAAATTTGAGAAAATATGCTCCAAAGGTGCTGTGAACCTCAAAGTATACGTGAATCATGACTTTTAATCAAAACGAGTGCGAATCCTTGGGGCCCTTTGGCATAATTTCCATAGATACTGATAGCAAAAAATAGAGATGAATGGAAATTTTTAAAGATTTTAAGGAATATAAGTGTAAAAGGCTTCAATTATTGAAAAGAATTACAATGATTATGTTTCGAATTGAGAAACAATGATGCTAAGAAATTAAAGAAGGTTATGAAGAGTAATAATAAAAGCTAAAAAAATGCACAAGAAAAATAAGAAAGCTTGATGTACAATAACATTGATGTTGGTATGTGTTGAGCAACAACTGTAAGTTGTTAGTCTCTTCTTGATTGTCGGTACCTCTAATTTATATCCCATATCTATTTCCTTTCCATGGCCACTAACTACACGTTAAGGTGTGTAACTCTAACCCACTAGATTTTTTTGTTATTTGCGTTTCTTGCACTTTTGAGAATCATCTTGACAATTCTCTAGGCTTCTCCTTGCAGTGTGTACATATAATTTTATCATGCTTGTTTCTACCCAAAATATCTCATTGATTTAGATATTCAAGCAGGAACTAATTTATGTATATGCTAAAAAATAGCCAATCTTAACCATTTAACTCCCCACTCTACCAATAAATGAACTCCCAGATGGCCTTGTAATGATATCATGTGTCTTAGAACAAAGCATTTAAACTCTATACCTTGATGATGTTTCTGATGACGATATGACCCTTTCTCCACTGCTTTAGACCCTGTTATAATCAAAATTTGCTTATGCCAAAATACCATGCTATCTTTTGCTCATTCTTGTATTGTCTATATAAGTCGCTATTCTGGGGCCTTTAGCCTTTATTTGCCTACTCTTTTCACCAAATATGGGCATTTGCTTGTTCTTCTGTATATTTATTATCTATGAAAGGCCATTTCAGCAAATAGATTAATTTCAGTCTAGAACCTTCTCCAGTTACTTTAATCCATCTTTTATGTTCAAAGGCTAACACTGATCATTAGGCTTGAGGCTATCTTGATTTTTATGCACTTAAAAATTTCTCTTTTAAATTTAGCCATCGACCTACATGGATTCATATATGTGACATACTTCCTGTCATCTTTTGGTTTATCGATTAAAAAGGGAAACCGGCATTATGACCATATTAGTTATTTCTCCCAAGCACCAGCAACGTAGCCTTTATACCCTCCAAATGGCTTACCATAAATGCCATAATAGCATGCTTTCAGCTAAATTATTCCCAACTCCAGAAACTATTTTCGCTCTGAAGTTATCTAGTGGCTTAACACTATCTGAGGAATCCATACACATAGATGTATATGTGCCTTTGTCTAAATTCCCAGATTGTATGGGCATCTAAATTTTTCACTTGTAGAACATAAATCATGATAATGGCTCTTAATAGACATTGAAAATATTTTATTCATACCTCTACAATGTTCACGGGTTTAGGAGAAATGGAATCTAGGTCGAATGTTGGATCAAACTTCACCAACGTCTCTACTTCATGCGCTTAAAGGAAAGACGAAGCTGCAGCTTATAACAAGGTATGTCCCTTATCATGTACTTCTTCTCTATCTACTTTAGCTACTCCTATACTGATACTTTATTCTCTATCTTTAGGCTCTTCAGCAAATGACAGCATATTGTTCTATGTCTCTTATCCCTTCATTCATTCAGTTCAAGCAAGCCCTATTCACTCCTTCCTTTTTTTTTTCTTTTTCAAAAAAAGGTCTTCTTTATACTTACAGAAATTCTTTTGCCTTATGATTAATTAGGGACCATCTTTTTCATTTGTCCAATATAATAATTCTCCATTATCTGGCTTAGGCACACTCCCAAGTGCTTCTACCAGCCTACCCTTTCCATATCCTTTATTGGATTTCAATGAATTAGTGTAGAGGCCAAACCATTTGTGAAATCTCTTGGCAAACTGAAATCATGGACTAAGCCTTCCACCGAATGGGTAAAGTGGGTCAATAGGCTTGCCCATTCTTTTGTTGACCAATGCCATGAGCTTGGCTTGTATGAAATTATTCAAATGAGTACCTTTCAATACCTTTGGATGAGAAATTGTTAAAATCAGCTACGCAATTCTGGGCTCTAAGTTGTTCTAGCTTTCTCTTTCCCTTTGGATTGCTCACTCTTACTCTAAGAGACATCATATTATTGACAAGATTACCTATACTTTGGAGTACTAAACCTATGTTGATTGACACCTTTGACTTTGCTCTTTTCTAGGTGAACACTCCCTTTTATGCTTACTCATCATATTCTGTTGCTGCAAAGGCACATTACAACGAGGACTAAGACCTTGGTATTGAAGAACACACAATATTTTTATGGAACCTCATTTGCAAAATGATCTTTTGTCCTGCAAGTGGTAGACCTACAATGGAGTTTTTACCCCCTAGCTCACTCTTTAGCCATCGGCTCACCATATTCTCTTGGAGTTTCTTGCTAGGAGCCACCTATCATGCCCTCACCAAGTATGTCACTAACAACCTTATTGGCCAAAAATAGTGGCAACTTATAGTTTGTTCAGGTTTGGTTATTGGCATACATCCTTGAACTTCATCCTTAAATATCCAAGTTACCATCCAGTTTCATTAGTCTCAACTAGTCAGCTTGATGCCTAGCTCTTCATTCTGCCACGCCATCTACTGTTCATTCTGTATCTGAGTTTTTCTTTACTCTAAGTCATGAACATAATTAATCCTCAATTTTAATTCTGACTCATGATAACCACCTTCCTTCTTGGGTTTTTCACCATTCTCTACCCTTTAAGACACTATGAGACCAGCTCTTCTGTATGTATAATACATTTAGAGATATTGTGGAACATGGGACACAAGTTACAACTTGCCCACCTTCAGTCCCTCCTTTCTTAGAAGAGTACAACCCGTAACTTTTTGGTCGTCAATTGGGTCTTAATGCTTCCATATCCCTATTCATTATTTACTTCGAAGTAGAGATCCATCAACATCACTCTTATTGGCTAAGAAAAATGATAGTATTGCTATTCCTTGGTGCTTCGTGTAGTCTGTTTCTTAGTTAACATATGAGGCATTTTTGTCATGGTGGCAAAAAAGATATAGTGAAATTATCAAGGAAATAGTTGGTATGTATTTCCCTTCTTTTTCCTTTATTTCTTTTTGGCATACAAGTTGTGTATATGGCTACAACCTCACGCTTCTTTCTTTCCTTTTTTTTCTCCTCTAGGAACCTTTCCTATTGATGAAGCTTAAGCAAGCCTTATTGCACCTTTTCAAGATGGTTCTCTAAAGACCAAATGGCTTGAGAAAGCCAAGTGCTACTCAAAGTCCCTTTACTTATGGCATTCCTTCTAGCCCGAACTTATCTTCTCCTAGTCCCCCTACTATAAATGATGTCATTAATACCGCAATGGCTAAGCATAAGATTGCCAAAAAGACAACTAAAATGTCAGTACAACCCCCAAGACCTCAAAGAAAGAGCTCTTGTCACAAAACTCTGGTCATTCCCTCTCACCCTTCTTCTCCAATAGTTCTTGATAGCATTGAAGAGGATCCCAGCAAGGAATGTGACACTGTTATGCTGAGTTCTATAGTTTCATCTATGGGTCTCTTTGACACTTCTCCCAATTTTGAGCAACCATCCCTTGAATATCTTTCTCCCATCAATGAAGATCATGAAGTACATAGTAAATTCTTTACTTGAGGTTTTTTTTTTAATAGATGGTCATCAAACTTATCTTTATTTCATTAAACTAAAGTGGCCAAAAGAGGTCTACTTACAAAGTCAAAATATAGAAGCCATGGTATTGGCTAGATAATACAATGATGCTTTTCTATATATCAATCACTATTACCCTAAGACATACATTGTTGGCCATGTTAATGGCCTTTTTTTATTCATGCTTGTTCTCCACCATTTCCCACATAGTGGGAAAGTATTTCTTCAAGTATTTGCCATTGATGAATCTCCTGTGTGCCTCTCCTTCCAAACTTGCTGACCAATAGGAATTTTCTTTTGGGACTTTGTTTATTTTTAATAGCTCTTCCCAGTTATGAGACCATATCTGATATTCTTTATCTTTGGTTCATAATGATACAATTGTCTTCTATACGAGATCTCCTTCTTTGAACACTTTCTTTTTTACCCTTTTGTTGTAGAATCTAGACACCTTTTTCTTTTGCACAATCATATTGTTATAAGCCTAAAGCCTTAAATCACCTGCATCTTCGATTTCCATCATCATAGCTTTCGAGTAATCTTCAAGCATAACCTAATTTTGCTTGGTGACCCTGAAAGAAGGTACTACCATTTCTATAGGCAACAATATGTTGTAGCCAAAGATTAAAACAAAAGGACTTAGTCCTATAGCACTTCTCTTAGAAGTCATATATGCCCATAATGTTTCTTATAGAATCCTCTGATAATCTCTAGGATTATCTTCTAGCATTTTCTCCAGGATCTTTATGGGATTTTATTTGAAGCCTCCACCTATCCATTAGCTTGAGCATAGCATGGTATTGAATTTAACAACTGAATTCCATAGTCCTCTGCAAACTCCTTTACCTCATTACATGTAAACATAGTTTTTGGTTAGTTGTTATTGTCTGTGGAATACCAAATCTATAAATTAGATTCTCCTTAATAAATTAAATCACATCCTTTTGTTCAATTTTCTTCATAGGTATGGCTTTAACCCATTTAGTAAAATAATATGTAGTAACCATTATAAACGGGTGTCCATTGGAAGAAACTGGATAAATTTTGCCTATAATATCAATTGCCCAACCTCTGAATAGACAATGCTTAACAATTGAATGAAGGTTTACAACTAGAATCCTTTGGCACATTCCCATAGCTTTGGCACTATTGACATCCTTTAGCATAGTTGATACGGTCTTTCAGGATAGTTGGCCAATAATAGCAATACCTTCTTATAAGCCACCTCATTTTAATGCCTGCTTGGTGAGCTCCACAAGCCCTTTCATGAACCTATTTCATCACTTCAATATAATCTACAAAACCTAATCACTTTAACAACAGACTATCATGACTCTTCCTATACAACTCATTCTTAATTAAAATAAAGCTAGTAGCTTGCACTTTTACTTTATACGTCAATCTTTTACTTGGGTTCTCTAGGTAGTTTTTTTGAACTCTTTTCTCCAATCTTCAACTAAATTCACATCTATATTAAATGTATCCACCTGGATACCCCTTTCCAAAATTGTAGAATGATTCTTCCGCTGTGCTTGGCCTTTTATGAAGGATGATTTGCTTAAAAATCAGCTAGCACTTGGCCTTTTATGGACTTATGAGGATGATAAACTAAAGAAAACTCTACAAAAGCTAGAATCCATTTTTCAATTCATCCAAAAATCAAAGGTCTATTCAACATATATTTAACCAAATCAGTTTGAGAAACTACATAGACTATTGAACAAATTAAATAGTATCTTAACTTAGTGTAAGCAAAATATAGGGCCAAACATACCTTTTCTATTGGGGTATACTTGATCTCCGCAGGAGTAAGAAACCCACTTAAATAATAAATTGTCTGCTCATGACCCATAGAATTTTTTCATGCTAAAAGACAACCCATAAATTCATTAGCGGTAAATGAGTAGAGTTTGAGAGGTATCTTCTCCTTTAGAGGGACAAGTATTGCAGGCTTGCTCAAATATTCTTTTATCTTGTCAAACGCCTTTTGATGCCAATCCTCCCACAAAAATTCTTCCACTTGTTTCAATTTTAACAAATTAGAAAATTTGTTTGTCTTCCTAGCAAGATTAGAAATAAACCTTCTGAGACAATTAACTTGTCCAAGAAATCTTTGTAATTCCTTTTTGCATAAGGGGGTTTAGCCTCCAGTATTGCCTTGTCCTTGTTCTTGTCTATTTCAATTCCTCTTTAGTGACTAGAAAGCCATGGAAATTTCCTACTAGAACATCAAACACACATTTAAGTCATTAAGCTTTAAACTATATTCTCTCATTCTTTGAAAACTTTTTCTCAAGTATTTGATATGTTCCTTAGCCAACTTTGACTTTATCATAATTGTCACACCCGGAGATGCGACGCGGATGGCGCGGGAAACGAAAATAAGGAAGAAAAAGGAGAAATCGGCCCGCCTGGCGGAAGGCTGATTTCAGAGGGAGTCGCCACCAAAATTTTAAGGGAAATTTTGGAAAACCAAAATAAAAACAAAAAGGGATAAGGATGGTCTGCGAATTAGAGTTGGGTTCGGGAGTACGATTGTGAGTGGGGAAGGTGTTAGGCACCCTCACAACACCCATTCCGAAGAACGGTTATCTTAGGTTGATCATGCAATTTTTATGACTTTGAAAAATTATTTTGGTTGCTCTTTTACCACTCACATGCGAAAATAAATATAAAAATAAGAAAAATGTAAAAATGTAAATAAAGAATAAAAATAAAAATATGAGAGGTTGGAAAAAACAAAATAAGAGGAAAATATTATTTATTTACAAAAGTGGACTTGACCCAGAATGAGAGTTTGGGGCATACGTACCCTGCGATAGGGATCAAAGTCGACGTAGTTCGGACTAGAAATGCGTGTTACTGGGTTGCTATTTTTTATTATATATATTCTTTGAAAAGAGAAGTTCATAGAAAATAATTTATCTTTCCACAAAGAAAACAATCTTTAGAATTGGTTGGTGTGTTTTAATTTGTAAAAGACAGATTAATTTTCAATATTTGCCCTTTTCATTTATTTATATATTTTTTGGTTTAATCAATTCCTAAAAGAGAATATATGTTTTTTCCTCCATTTAGAAAATATGATTAAAATTATTTGTGATTTTGAATATTTTATTTTGATTTGAAAAAGAAATATTTGAAAACCATTTATTTTCACAAATCAATTGGCTCATGTGGTGACTTTATCACTCACATCTACCCATTGATACCTAAGTGTCCACGGTGGTATCACTCGAGACAAAAAGGCACAAGAAGAATTCAAAAGAAACAAATAATTCTTTGTACAAATTATTTTTATTTTATTTTTATTATAAAAATAAAAATGCATAAGATCTTTTTAACGCACATTTTATTTATTTAAAATGAAAATACTAAGAATAATTTCAAATATGATCATTACATAAATTTTTGAAGAAAAATAATCAGCATATGTGGTGACTTTATCACTCACAAGTTACTGATCTATGCTTAAAATACCTACGGTGTTACCACTCGGAGTAAATAAGCAAAACGGATAAGAACCTGGAAAGAAACGGATAACTTTGGTTTCAACAATTTTATTATTATTCTTTTATTATGAAAAGGTAATAAAAATGAATAAATAAAACATGGAAGGAAAATAAATGATTTTGGCAAGAATTATTTTATAAAAAGGAAATTGATAAAATTCTCTTACTAAAAAAAATTTGAATATTTTATTTTGATTTGAAAAAGAAATATTTGAAAACAATTTTATTTTCACAAAATAAAACCCATTGGTTCATGTGGTGACTTTATCACTCACATTTACCCATTGATACCTAAATGTCCACGGTAATGTTATTCAAGACAAAAAGGCATAAAAAGTTCAAAGAAAAACAAATAATTGTCTGTACAAATTATTTTTGTTTTGTTTTTTTTATTATAAGAATCATTTTAGCGCCTATTTATTTATAAAAAAAAGGAATCAAAGAATGTGATCATTACGTATGTTTTGGAAAATAATAATCAGCATATGTGGTGACTTAATCACTCACAAGTTACTGATTAATGTTTGCATGCTTACGGTGTTACCACTCGCGACAAAAGATATATAAAAAAACATAAGGGATAAAATTGGAGAGAATAATTATATATATTTTTCAATAATCCATTTTTATTTATAAAAATAAATACGGCCATGATAACACTATTTTATTTTAGAAAGGAAAACAAATAAAGGTATTTTAAATATGACTTATATACATATATGAACATATATGTTACAAAAAATCAACCAGGATCTGTGGTGATTTTATTACTCACAGCTCACTAATTGACACCTAAATGCCCACGGTGTTACCACTCGGAGCACAAAGGCAAAGAGAAATTTAAAATAAAGGATTTTTATTTTAATAATTTATTTTAATAAAATGAATAAATAAATAAAAGAGATCATTCGAACCCAGAAATACTTAAGGCATTGCTAATATAAATACCATGATGACTCCTCATTCATGGCACTTTATACCCTAACTATTCGCTCACGGAGACTTAGTCCCTCGTGACGAATCCCGAAAAGAAAATGGCCATAACAAGGTATAAAAATTCATGCTCATCATGTGTTAGGTGTGTACACAAGTATATTATTTATTTTAAACTTATCACGTAGGAATCACAAATAAATTGGGCAAAAGGAATGATCACTCCCTCTAGTTCCCCGTCCAATGCGTGCTCCACACAGCTTGACATTTCGCATCAGCAATGAGGTTCTCCCACGTATGTAACTCCCATGCAAAGGGACAAAAGCATGAATTAGCCGTGACATATGAAAGATCAGAGAACAATATCACAAAAGCCACTAGGTAAAACTTTTACTATAATGCATCAGGGTCCAAGGGGAAACACTCAAACCATCAACAATAAGTAACGGCTAAAGACATAATGAGATTGCCCACGATTGTTAGAACATTAACAGAAGATTTAAAAACAAAACTTGCATACAAAACAGAACAGGTATCAACCAAAATAGTCAATCAGAGGTCTCATCAAGAGGCACACAATGGGTCAATAGTTTATCACAAAGCATTGTAAACTCTTGGTCGAACAAGTATATGCACGAGAATCCATTCTTTCATGAGCAAGTCAGATATCCAAGGATAAAGGAAAATCACATTCAAGGACTACGGGAATGAGACATCAAGAGGCATTTGAACCTTGAACCCATCCTCTCAACTTAATGGTGATAATGGACAGAGACATTAAATAATCAAAAGCAAAGGTTTTGATTAAACTTTTCCCTGCATCATAAACAAATGAACCGCCCTTGGGGCATTTTATCAGGCATTTGGTAGGCAAGCTCTAAAGAATTATAGAACACAAATTGTGTTCCTTATGATGAACACTAAACGCAAAAACCAGAAAGGATCCCAGATAGCGCATAACATCACAAGAGTTATAGGCGAGTAAAATGTTTATTGACTAAAGATTCTCATGTGGGACAAGTTAAAACTTCACGCCCAACCACCTCTCCAACATGAACCTTTCCCCAAAACAGCTAAGATTACAGCATCAAGCCAAAAATAAAACAACAGAGAGAAAAGAGCGTGAAATCATTACCCAGGTGTTCACTTGATATCTCGACTTCCACTCCCCGCGCGTTCTTCATCTTCTCTGACACTCGAGCCTCCCTCTCCCTTCGGATCCCACTTACTCTGCTTTCTTCGCGGCTCGCCCTGGTTTGTCCTTCGACCTCACCTGCGGTTCCCTCTGTTTCAGATCTCCCTCGGTTTCTGCGGCTCCACGGTGGCTCTGCCCGAGCTCAAGGCTCCCTCTGGTCTGAGCTCACCTCCAGCTCTCCTTCACGGCCAACTCAGAGCCTCACCGTGGCTCACTTTGTTTCAAATCTTGCCTCCAGCTCTCCTTCGTGGCCAACTCAGAGCCTCACCGTGGCTCACTCGCGACCTCTCCTTTTTCTCTCTGAGCTCCACTTGTGTCTCTCTCTCCTCTCTCTTTTCTTGCGGCCGCCCTAGGCCTCCTCCAAACCTCAGCTCCCTTTTCCCTCTCTTTCACGGCTCTCTTCTCCCTCTCAGATTTTTCCTCACGCCCGCAGCTCTCTTGGTTTCCTCTGGTCTCTTCGATCCTCCTCCCTCTGTTCTCTACTTGCGGCTGCCTTTGTGTCTCCGACGTGCTCCCTCTGACTTGCTCTCTCAATTTCTTGCCGCCATTTCAGATCTCCCCTCCTCTGTTTCTGATCTCGGCCTGAGTCTCGTCCATGGCTTCTTTTTCCTCGAGGCCCAGACCCTAGCTCCCACCGGCGGCCAGCTCAGATCTCCCTCACCCGAGCTCCCCCTGTCTTCCTCGCACTCTCCGGTTCAGATTGAAGTCCTCTCTCGGTCTTGGTTTCCATCGCCCCCTCTCGGTCTTTCCCCTCTACTTTTTTTTTCTTCCTCCATCGTCCTCGGCTTCCCTCCATTTTTCTCTCCATTTTCATTTCGTACACGCCTCATCTGCCCCTCTCTCTGTCTCCACGCCCCCTTCCTTTTCTTTCAGTCTGCTTCTCTGTGCTTTTCTTTTGGCCAGCTTTTTCTTTTTCTCCCGTGTACTCTCTCCCCTCTGGCCTCTAGGGCTGAAGCCCTTAACCCCACGAGCCCTTGCATATGGGCTCGTGGCATGTTTGGTCTGAAGCACTTCAGCCCAAATATGTTTTTGGGTTGAAGTGCTTTAACCCAAATGTATTTTTTTTTTTGAGCTTTTTTTCTTTTTTTTGTTGTTGTTTTGCTTCCTTTTTTTCTTTTATTTTTTCTTTCTTTTTTTCCTTTTTTTTTATATTTTCTATTATTTTATTTATTATTATATTTTTACTATTATTATTTTTTATTATTATCATTATATTTACATATTTTTATATATTTTTAAAATTACCCGGACAAAATATGGTGTTCACAATAATATCATCAATATATAATTCTAAATGTTTTCTGATCATATCATGAAATATTGTGTTCATAGCCTTTGGTATGTTGCACCAACATTTTTTAAAGCAAATGGCATAACAAGCCATTCAAAAGTTCCAATAGAGTTGGGATACATAAAGCCGCTTTAGAAATATTTTCTTCAGCTATCATTATTTGATTATAACCATGCAAATAGTCCATAAAAGATAATAATTCATTCCCAGTAGCAGCATCAACTATCTATCAGCAATAGGCATAACATGTATATCCTTAGGTGTAGCAGCATTTAGATCTCTAAAATTCACACATACCCTTAATTTGTAGTTCTTTTTATTATAGGCACAACATTAGAAAGCCAAAGAGCATACCTGCAAGGCATGATGAACTTGGCCTTTAGTAGCTTCTTTATCTCTTCATTCACCTTTAGCTCCACCTCTTTAGACATTCCCATTGCCGACTACTGCTAAGGTTGAAATCTAGGCTTGATTGGCAGTCTATTTTCCATGAACTCTTGACTAAGTCCAGGCATCTCATCATAGTTACATGCAAAGCAATCCTTGTATTCTTTTAACAAAGCAATTAGTTGTTCTTTGAGACAAGGCAATAGGAGAGAACTTACATACGTGACCCTTGGCTCCTTAGTGGTGCCAAGATTAACCTCCTTTATAGGATCATGTATTTCAGGCTATATATCCTCAAGTTTAGTAGAAGCCTTTTCCAATTCATGCAACTTGATCTTATCTACCTCATCTTCCTTATCCTCTTCAAAAATTATAGCTACTCCATAGGAACCTTTGACGTCTTCCATCATTAAATTGTCTAAAAATACTGTAAACTTGCTTTTTGTATTGCGGCTGCAGCAACCGTTCATTTTTCTTCTGTGTAACTATTAAACATTGACCTCCTCGATGATAGGAGAACTTATCGGCCTATTGTAAGGCAAAATGGCCATGGACTTTAGTAGTTCTTTTGCCTGCTTCCTGCAAACTAATTTTTCTTCGTTAGAAATAGTAATACTTGTAGGATTTCCAAACCTATTCTTTCCAAGGAATTGATGCGCCCACAGTTTGAGTCATAAAATCTTATATCTATTGCGTTCGAGTTTATGTAAAAAGGCTTATCATCTGCTCAAACTATTTCCACATCGTTTCCTTTCTAGAATGATAGGAACTGGTGTAATGAGGATGGCACACACTAATTTGCATGGATCCAATCTCTTCCTAAAAGTGCTTTGTAATTTGCTACAATATTCACAACAAAAAATGCAAACAAAGAGGTTTTGGTGCCTACTGTAACCTTTATAAGGAGTATTCCTATTACTTTGGCTGGAACCTTAGTAAAAGCCACCACTAAAACTTTTGTGGAAATCAAATCCTCTTGAGATTTCCCAAGGGCCCACAACATTTAGAATGGCAAAACATTCATAACTGACCTATTATCAATAAAAACTCTAGAGGTAGGTTTATCGTTCAAATAAGCCTTAATATATAGTGGCTTAAAATGCTTTAACATTTGCTCCAATGGTTTATTAAAAACCGCCTTCTTGAGCTTCCCAAGTTCAGCTTGAACAGTAGCCTTCCCTTCCTTAATCTCTTTTGCTAGTGCTTCAGCCTTCATCTCCTAATTTTTTCTTTCACTATTGCTATGAAAAATTGCAGGTAAAGTTAGAGTAGACATAGCACATATAGGTACAGGAATATCACCCACTAAGAAGAAAGGCATTTTTGGGTTCTTGTCCTCCTTTTTATTCACCATAAACTCTAAATCTTCTGTTGCTTTCCTCCTAAATTTACTTTTCACTACAGTAACATTCTCCTTAAAGGCATTCTCCTTTTGCTCCGGTATCTCCACCTTTCTCCTTAAAGCAACTCTTTTTCTTTGAAGTCGTCTCTTGTGTCCTAGTAAGTGATGGGGGAAATTTCTTGTGCATCACCATCCATTATCATTTTGTTGGTACATTCTAAGGAGGAACCATGAACCTACGTTGCTTCCTATTGAATTGGACTTTTTCTTGTCCCTTATTAAGTGATCTCCAACCTAACGACGGCTTACCCACCGATTGGTTCTTAACTAGTGAAGGCGTGTGCCTAACCATGAAATCATATTTTCTAGAAGGTTGCCCCAAAGTATCCCATACTTGCTGCTGTTTTCTTTAAGAAGCTTCCTTTCTTCTAGTGCATCAGCAACCTCAACCCTTCTCTACATGTTTTTGGGGCATGAGAGATAATATTTAAGCCTCCATTCTTTTCTATACTTCCTTTTAGGATGAAGTTGAGGTTGATGGTAAATTCCTTTTGCCATCTTTTTTTCATCAATGAGAGTCCGTAAATCAAACCCGACAATACTGATGGTGGCTACAAGAAAAGGATCCTCATCCACCATCATATTTTCCTTCTTCTCAGGAAACTTGAGTATTCCTTTATTTATTCTTTCTCGCAAGGCATTCTTAAAAGACTAACAAGCATTAGTGTTATGATTCTACGAGTGATGGTACTTATAATATTGTTTCCCTTTCAACTCCTCCTTAGTTGGAATCTTACGGTTAGCAGGAAGTGTGATAAACTTTTCTTTTAATAAGTAATAAAAAATATGTTCAATCTTAGAAACATTAAATGTGTAATTAGGTTGAGCACTAGTTGTTGATGCCTTCTACCAAGTTTTTGGAGTCTTCCTAACCAGTAAAGGACACACAACTGAGCCAAAGTTAGTTGAATCAGCTACAGCTACTTCGTGATTTACCTCAGCATAACAAGTTCTCATGGCAACTTTTTGTCCTTTGATTTTCTTCATACAGTAACTCCTCATATTTAGATACCTTCACTAAGAGTTCATAAAAATCCCTTATCTCAACACCCTGGAACTTTTTCCTTAGCTTTATGAGAAAACTTTTTTGCACCATCTTCATGTGCTTATGTTCAAGCAGCTGAATCTCATGCCTACTTTTCATCTTTAAAAACCTAGAAATAAACTAATTACCAGTCTCACCATTTCTTTGAGTGGCCCTTGACAACTCAGCAATGTTTACCTCAGTCTCAGCTCTAAAGAATTGTGTGTGAAATAATCTCTCCATACCATTCCCATTAAATGCAGAGTTTTTAGGTAGAGTGGCATACCATATAAAAGTTGTACCTATAAGTGAATTAGGAAACAATCTCAAATTGAAGTTTGCAAAATTCTCATAGTTAGCCAACTCACCACATTGTATGCTAAACCTGGCCACATGTTCTAGTGTAGATTGCCCCTCCTCCCTAGAGAATAAAGTAAACTCGAGAACTCTATATAACCCTGAATAAGAATTTTCTCTATCAATTGTCTCAGGATACAGAGTATGAAACTCTGGCCTTCCAACCTACCTTAAACCTAAATCATAGTGCTCTTGCACTACCTTCTTTATTGCATCAACATTTGCTTGTACTAACTACTCCCTAAGAAGCCTTTGTTGAGAAGCTAGCCACTGAGGAGTAGCCTGAAGAACTAGCTGGGAAACTAATTGGGGAATTGGTTGTGGCCTTCTATAACCACTTTGAGGATTGCCTCCCGAGCCCTCTACATACACGTTAGGTTCCTATTCATATACATGAGAGTTAATATTAGGGTTAATCATAACAAAGATTTGATGAGGAGTAAATGATCTTACTTCCTAGCGGCCGTTTAGACTAACCCCATTTGATGAACCTCCTTTATTTCTTTTGTGTGGAGGTTGGTATCTCTCCTTAGCTTGAAGATTAATCTGAGTAACTTCATCATAAGATCCTCAGAAGATTATCCCCCTGAGTTCTTCAACAACTACTTGCTTCACAAGCTTAATACTGGTGGCTAGTTCTTCTATCCTTGGCCTTTGCACTTGTCATAGTTGTTAATCCAAGGACTGTAATATGCTTCTCCATTCTTTTTGCATTGTGCGAATTACCTCATTTTGTTTTTTAAAATGCTCATCAAACATATTAGCAATCACAGATGAAGTATCATCAGTAGGAATTGTAATATTAGGAAGAGAGCCTTCCGCACACATTTACCCTCTAATGATCATAACTCGCTCCTCTTCCTGAGGATTCGATACTCCTCCATGCTTGATAGTCTCCACTATTTGTGAAACGTGACCTCCATGCCCTGATATTGTAGTGGCATCCTCTAGATCGTGAGACCTAGTATCTTCTTTTCCAGAAACACTCCTTGTCTTTCGTAGCATGGTACCTGCACGTGTCCCATCAGGCGTGCTAAAAATTATATGTTTAAAATAAATTTGAGAAAATATGTTCCATGAGTGTTAGAGCTATGAACCTCAAAATATATGTGAATCTTGACTTCTAATCAAAACAAGTACAAATCCATAGGGTCATTTACCATAATTTCTCCATATGTAGATAGCATAAATAGAGATGAAAGGAAACTTTTAAAACTTTTAAGAAATATAAATGTAAAAAGCTTCAATTATTGAAAAAATAATAATGATTATGTCTGTAATTGAGAAATAACAATGTTAGGAAATTAAAAAAGTGTTATGAAAAGTAATGATGAAGGTTAAAAGAACGTATAAGAAAAATGAGGAAGTCTAATGTAGAATGTTGAGCGATAGTTATTGGTCTTTTATTGATTGTCTGAGTCTTTATTTATAAGACACTCAATAATAGTTCCTTAGCTTTTATCCACCACCCATGCTTCTAGCTCCTTAGTCCCATCATGGCCACATTCTTGCTTTTTCCACACTTACCTCCTCTTATCCTTAGGCCACAGTGTATTTTGCTTCCCACTTACTTGTACTTTTAGCCAATTTATCACTTAAAATATACATATAGAATTTATCATGCCTATATATTTCAAGGCCTAATAATTAGAGAATAATTTTATAAAATTGGGTCTTTTATCATGGGCTTTAAGCAATTTTAATGTTTTAGCCCAATTTTTATTTTTTAGGCTAAACAATTACTAATAAAATATTTATTATTTTTATTATTTTATTCTTTATTGAAAATAATGACATGTAGAGTATAAGTCAATTTTTAGTATTTAAGTCTAGAATATTTTATTAAAATACCATTAAATGTTACTATAGTATAGATTATTTAATACTTTTATGGGTTTATATGAAAAACCTCAAAGTAACACATAAAATGTGACGAGGGGAGTACTACATAATTAATAAAAGTATTATAGTAAAATATAATCATATTTTGTTAATTTTAAAGTTATTTACTAGTACCTCTGATTTCAAATATACTCCATGCATCTTATTTTATCTGTCATTTTAAAGTTTTTACATAAACTAATAAAATCCTTGAATAACTTATATTATAATAAAATTTAATAATATTTTACCAAAACATCACTTACTTAAATGCTGAAAAATAAATTTTACTCCACCCATCGTTATTTTAAAAAAAGGATAAATTGGTAAAAAGTTGATTAATACTTCATTAATAATATAAAATAACAAATGAATTATGACATCCAAAATATTCTAAAACGATAGATGAAATGGAACAAAGGGAGTAGTAAGTTGTTTCTAACCACCTCAAAGATATTAAGTAAAATTGTTAAACTTTCTAAATTTGTCTCAAATTTAATTTATTTTTTAAATTTGCCTCAATTGAATGATGTACCTTTCCCATCATAAATTTAAAGTTTTGTGTACTTCCAGCATTTATAAATGTAGAGCATCTCTAAAAGCAATATTTGTTATAAAATATATGGCATCTTGTAATATTAATAATTTTTTCAACTTCTACCCTTATATCGTTTTTATAAGGCCGCATCATGTCCAAATGGAACTTCGCTTGCTATTATTAAACACCCTTCACATTAGGGTGCCATTGGTTTTTTTTTTCAATTTACACCAATTCGATCTTGATAGTGATGAATTTGAAATTAATGTTTTAAAAAGAGGTGTTAAAAACAAGTTAATGTAATTTTGTACATTAATGGCATAAATAGGGCTAAAATTGAGAACAATTGGCATTTTTTTAAAAAAATTATAGATATAACTAACTTTTTTTAAAATGAGTAAATTAGTTAGAAATAACTTATGTTTAGGATTAGATAGAGTAATCTCTTTTTTATTATCTAATTAGTGAGAAATATTTATAGAAAAGCTTATTTCATAATTTAAATATGACTTATATTTTGAACTATGAGAACTCTTTTTCAAGTAACTAATATTTAGGACCGAAAAGAGCAACTTATTTAATTTCAAGTGTCAATTATTAGAAAATAGAAAAGTAATATAACACTGATATAATTTTTAAGAGGGAATTTTGCTTGTCCTTTTATTATTATTATTTTATTTCAGTCAATTTATTCGAGAGGGGGAAGAAATTTGAGTGGCAAACAAATTGATTCCCTGCCATCAAAGGCACGCACCTAGCATAATCAGCACGCACCATTTAAAAATACAAGTCCACAGTAATTAAAGAATTAATGGTGCATTTGACAAACTCTCTCTCACATTCTTCCTGTCTCACAGACACACACACGCAAACACGAAAGTCCACAAACATGACAGAATTACTTTCTTCAAAATTAGATATGATCCTAGAATTTCCTGCCCTGCCACGTGCAAGAAAACATTAGTTTATTTCATTATATAACTAATTGGATTGGAAAAGATAAAGAAATCAGTTATTGAAATTAAAGTAATGGCGCAAATCAATCATGATATCTACTATTGAAAATTTCAAACTGTACATATTTTTTTTTACTTTTGAAACTAATAAAAAATAGACTTTCCTTCATATATATTAAATTATATAGATTTTACTTTTATTTTTAGACTCTAAATGAACTTTCTTGAAAATTAAAAAATAAATAAATACTCTTACCTCGTTTCACATTATAAGTTATTACATGTATATTAAAAAAATTATTTTTTTATCAAAAATTAATGTAAAAAATATTTATATTTTTTATTTTAATTTTATTAAATATCACATTCTATTATCATTATAGGATTATAAATGAGAAATATGAAAAAATTAAAAATAGGGATAAAATGGAAAGAAAAATATTCAATATCTTATATTTTAGACAAAAAAAAAACTGTCACACAAAATGTCTTATAATACAGATCGAAGGAAATAAATTATATGTACTTCTATGAAGTTATATAACTTTTTTTTAACTCCTCTAATGCTAAATATATATAGGACCTTTTAGTTTAGTTCTAAATATAAAATTATTTTCAAAATATGAAATAGTATTTTTTTTATGCATTGTCAAAAAAGCCCATATTTAATTCATGAGATGATGAGAGAGAGAGAGAGAGAAATAAAAAAAATCAATAAGAGTAATTTTAAAAAGATATTGTGATTTTTTTTAAAAATAATATATTTAATTAATTTCAGTTTTTAACCTTAATATGCGTGATTCAATTAAAAGAGTTTTATATAAAAGATTAAATGGAGTATAATTTACTTATTACTCTCTATGACAATTAATATAAGATCTTATTAATTGAATCATGCGGATTAAGAATGAGAGTTAAAGTTAATTAACTACTTCAATTTCTCTAAAAATTCTAACAATTTTTCAAAACTACCCTTATTTAATATCTTTTTCTCTATTTAGATATATTAAATATGAATATTTTTTGAAAATATATAATAAATATTATTTCGTATACTATAAAGAATTTTATATTTAAAATCAAGATAAAAAATATTATATTTAAAATCAAAGAAAGTATATGGTAAGCATGTGGTACATCCTCTGAATGAATGGATTTAAATTAACTTGCACACATTTTCTCATACAGGATACGTAATCTAAAATAGCAAGAACAAGGAGTAAGCCCAAAAGCAAACACAAGACCCAAAACAAACTTAAATAATAATTATACTATTCCTTAGCAAAAAAAAAATAATCTAAAAATGAGTTACATTATTCATAATTTATGAATAAAATGATTTGATATAGTTTTTTTATATATCAATATACATATATGCTTAAAATGTAAAAAACGTTATGTCAATATAATATAATATAATTATAAAAATAGAAAATAAGTTATTTCTCAGGAGTTTGAAGCAGTAATTACATGATTTTGTCCCATAATTACTCATGTGTTGTGCATTATGGATCTATGGTCAACACCTAAAATATCTATTACCCTGACCCGATTACCCTAAATTGACTGAATTGACGTGAGAGTGTTTCCTAAGGTTGTTCTGAAAGAGATTTAATTTTAATTAATACGGAAATTGACTTGAAATTACGTACCTTTAGGTGCAGGGGGAAAATATGCTTTCCAATTAACTTAAATTATGCCTCCACGATCAAAGAAATTGGGTTCTCTTTTAAATTTTCCAATTTCTGTATATATATTTTGTGTGTGTGTGTGTGTGTGTGTGTACAGAAATTGGTTCCCTACTTCCACGGGTGCAGAAGCATTACTGTGAACAATTAGATTAAAAAAATAGAGGGAAATAAACAATGAAAATATATTTAGGTAATCTATATATATAAACAATCAAAATAATAGGATCCTCATATTTTGAGTGTTTTTTCAAGTTGAAGTCTGTGGGTTCATGTGCCGACCACAGGAAATTTTGTTTACAAACAGACCTTTGTGAAAGTTACACGTCACAGTTGCAATGTTACATTCTCCACAAGCTACTATTGGCGATATAAAATACAGGACTGCTATAACCAAAAGTGAATATGATTTATGATCAGAGCATAGCCCTCAGCTTTATAAGCATTTACACTAAATACTTATTGGGATGGAGATCTTTGTTGCTCTTGTGATTTTATTTAGATTGATTTGAATTAGTTGGAATTTAATATATTTATTGAATACTGAGTAATTTGATGACAGAAAACAAAGTGAATATGAATTTAATTTGATATTTCTAATTTCTTATATATATATATATATAGTTAAAAAAAAGGTGAAAATAACGGCAGTTGCATTTTGAGGGTAGTCGGCAAGTAATAAATAATAGTATTAGAATTGACAATGAAGATAGAAAATGGCTGGCTGCGGTGGTGTTATTTTTGTTGGGGTTGGTAAGTCGCTTTCAATTGTACAGAATCAGGGTGTGGTGCCCTGGTGCCCTCACATGAGCCCGTTTTGAATTATCCTTTTATATAAGATTTGTTAAAATTATTATAATTTATAAAAATAAATTTAGATAAAAGTAAAAAAAATTTATTATAAATTTGTTTGAATAAAAAAAATGATATCTAAAAACTATGATTTAGTTTATCAATCATGCTCTAAATGTAACCCCCCTAATTTATAAAAATAAATTTAGATAAAAGTAAAAAAATTTATTATAAATTTGTTTGAATAAACAAAATGATATCTAAAAACTATGATTTAGTTTATCAGTCATGCTCTAAATGTAACACCCCTACTATCTAATTATTTAAAAAATTTAAAACTCCTCTACTATATAATTATTAAAAATATAAAAAAAATCTCTCTAGTCTCTAATATAATCCTATGGCTATAATCTCTCTAGATCTCAGGCTGCTCCTTCCCAACCTGCCGGCCTTGTCTTGTGCCTACCCCATATAATCCTTCTTTCGATCTTGCATTTCCCATATTTTATTCCACCGACCAGGAACAGGAATAGTATTGTCTAAAAATATAATACGCATCAAAGTAGACAATTTTGTGCTTCTTCCTCCATATGTCATATATACTTTCAAAACTATACCAAGTAATTTTTAGTTAATAAAGCCTAACTATATAGAAAACTTCAATCTTCAGATATATATATATATATATATATTATATATTCATATTTTTCCATTAGAAAAATTAACCATTTTAAAAGGTGAATAGGTTTCAGGTTGAATCAAATATCATGTATATTGGTGGAGGGACATTTTTGTCATTATAAAAAACTTAGTTGATGTGGCTAGTCACTCAAGATAACGGTGAATTGGGTGTTTTAAAATTTTTGCCTTTTAGGATAACAACCCAATGTCTTAGAAAAGCATGAAGAACAGGAGCGAACAAAGCACTTATTGAGAGATACAAAAGATGAAGAGCAAAATAAAAAAATTTATCCTGGGTCGACCAAACCATTTGGTTTACATTCAATTCTCAAATAACCTAGTTGAAAATTTTCATTATATCCCTCGAGTTCAATCCGAGAACTTGTGAAGCCACAATATAACCAAAACTCCCACACTTTCATTAGTGTGACTCCAAAATCTCCTCAAGAAAACTTTTCTTGAATTTCTAGATCACCTAGACAACTCTCTCATATAAAAAATATCAATACAAAAAATCTACTCTTTCAAAGAGTGGATAAATATATCAAAACTCATAGAATGTAGTTAAGAGTGTTTAATTGAAAAATAAATATGTTGGAATAATAAAAACAGTTTTAGAACATCATTTTCTATATTCCCAACTTAAATGAGGCTCTTAGAAAGTAATTAATTAGCCATTAAACATAATTAACTAATTGTTACTTTCAAGAACTAGTCATTGCAAGTAGTTTGCTGAGTTAATCAATTATATAATGAAAGTTTAATCGATTATGGTGTGATTTTAGACTATTTTTAGTAATATATCCACAATAATAAATTGAGTTTTGTTTAAGTCAATTGATTGAGTTTAATAATAAAGAAGAAAGTAAGTTTATCAATCAATTGAGTTAAGAATAATCAGTTAAAAAATTTTTGAAATGTTAGGAAACATAATTGATTATATTTAAAAAAAATAATAGGTTATCGAAGAAGAGAATGAATGAGAAATACAAGGATAACAAGTTACATTTGAAGATATAACATATTGTATTTCTAAGCATAACAAGTTACATTAAAGATGGTAACCTATTATATTGGCGATAGTAACCTATTATCGCGAGTTATAGAAGAGACATCCAATGAGAAATTTTGTGCTAATAGGTTAGGTTACGAAATTATTCATAACAGGTTATCAAGGAGCAAGTGAAACATGAGGCATATGTAACAGGTTATGAAGGAAAAGATGAAAAGAATAAAAGTGTAACCTATTTTATTGTAGAATATAACATGTTATCAATAGGGGAAAGAGCTAAAACTAGAAGTTGTAATCGATTATATTTGCTCAAATAAACACTTACATTAGTAACAAAGGAAGCAAGGGTTGAAAAATTGATGTAACAAGTTATATTATCAAAGGTAATCAGTTACTTTTTCTGACACTTTGAAAATTCATAGAAATGAAGGAACAAATGCTCAATTTGATTTTGAACATAAAATCTTCAATAGTATTAAAAGAGATGTTCTAAAAATTATTTGAAAAACATTTTAAATTCAAATATCCTCAATTACTTATATCTGAACTCAAAGACTAAGAATTTGAATCTTGATATTTTCATTTAAACTTCCAAGTTCTTCTTCCCCAAAACTCTCTTATTCTTTTTTAAATAAATCCAAACTTAAAGACTAAAACTTGAGTTTTGATTTTTCCGTTTAAGCCCTCAAGTTCTATTTCTCCAAAACTATCTTCTTCTTTTTGAAATAACTAAATAAGAAATTCATATTAAATCCAGTTGTTTATCAAATTTTTCCTTAAATAATAAGCATGATATAAAAGATATAAATAATATTAAATAACCATATCATATAAACTTTTTACTTTACTATTTGACACAATCAAAACTAAGTATGTATATACACACTCTTTCTTGTCCTTTTTATATGATGTTTATAACTATCTTATGTGGATTAAGAAAAATTTATTACATTCTTAAATTTTTAAAAAAATTAAAAATTTTATTTTTACCTTTATTAATTAAAATAATATAAACATAATTCAATTAGGGATTATTATTATTAGTAAGAGAGAGAAAATGAGCCAACTAATTATGAAGTAAAACATCTAGTAAAAACAATTTACAAAGGTTGGTGATTTAATGTAGAAGTAAAAAAAAAAAACACTATCCCATAATATTACACAACACCTTATAAAAAAAACTCTAAAAGACAAGAAGAGTATATGTATATATCCAACATTTAATATTTATTCATTATTGCAAAATCCATCGTACAAAATAAATCCTGATTAGTTAATTCATACATGTAAAGTAAACAAAAGGATAAAAATTATAAGAAAAAAAAATCTATGTATATAAAAAAGATCCTGATCATTAAATGCTTAAAATTTTTAGTAATCTATAGTTTTGATTAATTTTTCCAATTTAAAAAAAAAACTGCGTGAGTGTTTGAAACAAAGGAAAGGAATATCCAAGGTTAAGGGAAAAAAACAAACGGACCGTGCCACTCAACCAGTCAACCTCACATATGAAAAGGAAACCGTGAAAGTGGTGGGGTCCCAACTCCCAAGTCCCAACTGCCCCGTTTCGACGCCTTATATTCAATCACACCACAACCATGTTACGACTTCTATTCTATCCACGTGCTTATTTCACTTATTCTGGACCTTTCTTACCCTCAAATAAAAACAGGCAAAAAAAGAAAAAAAATACATATATATATATAGGGTATTGTTAATTAATCCGTAAATCTTATAAAAGTTTACTCTTGTTTACTCCATGAACATATCTCCTTTTATAACTAAAGAATGAGTTCGCATAATATATCACGTTGTTGCACAGTAAAAGATACTCCCTCCATTTTTTAGTATAAAAAATAATTAAATTTTTTTTTATATTTTAAAATATAAAGAAAATAAGGTATTTATTTAATATATTCAATAACTTTTTTTTAAATATATCCATAATTAAGATAATATTTTTTTAAAAAAAATTAATAGTATAATTTATTTGTATTAATTATATAATGTAAAAATTATTAATATCAAATAATAATATTTTTTAAAATATTTATATACTAGATAAATTTATTATTTTTTAATTTATATAAAAGAATTAAGAAAGAATAAGTGCAAAGTTGAAAAAAATTTTATATACATGATACCTGACTAAATTTTTTTTACCAGATATTTATGACTAAATAAAACTTTTAGGTAACGTCATCGGTGGGACCATATATATATATATATATACACACACAAACACACACGCTCCTATATGCTTTTCATCACCACGTGTTAAATTCTTCGCTTACCTTTTCCTTCTCTCACAACATTTCCTATCGTTCTTCACCTTCTCTCTCTCTCTCTCTCTCTCTCTCTCAGTTTCAGACAGAAAGATGAAAATCAATAAAACTTATTTATCCTATGCGATTAGTTTCTTATTAATCGTTCTGGCTCCTGAAGACTTCACCGTCTCACTTGCCGAGCCCGCTGCCTCCTCGTACGCCGGCGTCTTCTCCGTCGACCGGACATGTTACTGCAGTCTGGAGAACGGAGCAAAGAGGAAGAACTCGTGGTCGTCTTCGGCCGCTTGCAGAAACCAGACGCTCAGAGGAACACCGATATATGGCTGTGAAGTGTGGACGAAAGCGTGCTCGGAGGCGGTGCTAAGTATAGCGCGGCTGCCGGAGACTGTGGACTGGTTGAAAAGGCTGAGGCGGAGGATCCACGAGAATCCGGAGCTGGCTTTTGAGGAAATCGAGACGAGCCGTTTAATCAGAGAAGAGTTGGATCGGATGGAAGTTAGTTATCGATATCCACTCGCTACGACGGGTATTCGAGCCTGGATCGGCACCGGCAGTTCGCCTTTTGTTGCCATCCGAGCTGACATGGACGCACTCCCTATTCAGGTTTCCCTAAGTTGTACTTTTTCCTTTTTTTTTATCCCTCGTGTTGTTCCATTTTTTTTTCTTAATTTTCGTAATGCATTTCTCCATTTTGGAGGTTTCTTTGAATATTCTTCGCTTCACACTTCACTGATCATTCATGTTTTTATGATTCTATTTATTTCAATATTTTTTACAAATCCCAAAAGAAGAGTAAAATTTACTAACTAACTGTTCTTATGGTTTGTTTTTTGGCTGAAACCCTCTTTTGATAAAATATTAACATGACATAAAATTTACGAAAAATTGCATTATTTATTAGTGATTAATAGTATGTATGACATTGGATGTCTTGCAAATTTTCATCTCTTGACAATTTTTTGACACATTTTTATAGGGCTTAAAATGCTAACAAAGTAAGTATTAAAAAGTTTTAAGTTCTATTTAATTATAAAAATATCTACCTTATCTGCTTTTGACCACCTCTTCCTTATCTACTTACCATATATCACGCAATAATTAAATAGTGCTAGTATAACTAAGATGTCTATTGAATGTCACAATGTAAGCTTTTGACAAATTACTATTAAATAACGTACTTAATAATTATGTATTTTTCTCCAATCTCAATCATGTATTTTATAACTTGTGACTGTTTATCCAGATTACGACTTATCTGAATTCTAAACACTCAATTAGTCTTACTTGCTGATCTAAAGAAAAGAGGTTTTGCGTGACACTTTATACCAATGTATGTGTGCATTGTTATATCTTGGACATTAAATGTGCGTTTATTCCAACAAAGCAAATATAAGAGACTCATTTTTTTTAATTAATAGCACATTAAATTGCTTTTATGTGCGTACTATTTATCATTCAAGAAGAAACAAAGTATAGTAAATCACACGCAGTAGGCTTTTTTTTAGGAAAAAAAAGTGTTTGAACTTCAATCAATGAAGGGGGTATTTGGATGTAGGAAGCTGTAGAATGGGAGTACAAATCTAAAGTTGCGGGCAAAATGCATGCTTGTGGGCACGACGCACACGTGACCATGCTTATTGGTGCTGCTAAAATCCTTAAGAGTCGCGAGCATTTATTGAAGGTTAGTCCTTTCATCCTCTACAATATACCGACTTCACATTGTTCAGTATAAAAAATTGTCGGTTTATTTTTATACTTAGACAATGTTTATGTTCAAAACTTTATTTGCCTGCATCCTGTTATATATATATATATACACTCACTTTGTGTTCATAAAACCATTTCAACATCTAATTTTTTCGTACATATTCTTCAAGGCTTGCTCGCTAGGGCAAAGATCATTGTTCTATTTATATTACGCTAACCTATTTCGTTCACTGCAAGGGGAAATGTGTTATGCAATATTCTACGGGGAGAATTGTGAAAATACCAAAATGAAGAAATGTTTGGCAAATGGGACCAAAATTCACCATTTTTTCAAGACAAGTTAGAATTTTTCCAAACTATTTTAGAAAATTTCCAAATCATAATAAAATTTTTTGGTATGAAGTGAAAATAAAAAAATTTTCTATTCTAACTTGTAAATTTTTTAAATTCACTTAAAAAAATTCTAATTTACCTCGAAACGAGGTGAACTTTAATCCAATTTTTCAAATATTTCTTAATTTTGGAATTTATGCCCAATTCTCCCTATTTTTTTCTCTTTTATTTTAATTTAATTTCTTGAAACCAAACACACGTTGATTGTGTTTAGTTAACATTTTTTTATGACGGGTCCAACCAGCATGTGGTTCAACCCTTTTAAGACCAAATGTTTCGTGTGCGTTTAGGATGCTAATGGGTCACCCAAAATATTATTATTTCTATCAAAACCTAGATTTTGAGTAGCTTCCCCGCGACTCTAAAGACACTATCTGGGGATAGTAAATTGACATGGTAGACATTAAGTAAATTGACATGGTAGACATTAAGTGCTCATTTGGTTTGTGTTTTTGTAAAAGTACTTTTAGAATAATCACAGTTTATAAAAATGAAGTTTAGATAAAAATAAAGAAATTTACTGAAAACATATTTAGATGAAAAATGAGAAAATAATGATTAAAAATTATGATTTGATTTGTAAAAATACAAACCAAACCTGCCCTAATTAATTCCTAGAATTGACGGGGAAGAGAAAAAGGCTACTATCATATCATGTCTGTAATTTTTCTCCAAAATCCCAAGCACATAGTACTAATTCGCTAGTCATTCTAAAAATCTGGCTCCACCACGATATTTTCACTACCCTTCCATACCTTCATTATCCATTTACTATTAAAGACCAATTGAAAGCTGTACCAGCTGGTCGATCTGTTTCTCAATACTGATTAACGGAAAAAGCAGTTTAAAAAAAATGGAATATTTGGTCAGGACTATATATGGAGATTATTTTAATTTATTTATGTTTTTTAAAAGGAATTTATGTTGAAAATGTATATATATTGTTGTTCGTGACACTTCCATCTGATAATTAATCTATGAGAGGACACTCTTTAGGTAGACAAGTCAAGATGGATCGTTGCGCGTCTTTTTAATTTTCATAAAGAACTTCATTATCGTAATAGAAACTGCAGAGATTCCATTTGGACCATTTGCTTTTGTTTTACATTCTCTCTTTCTTACACCTTGAAGCCAAATTTTTTTTTTCACAAACTACTACTTCGCTTTCTGTCTTTCAACTAATATTTTTGAACAAACCATTTGCTTTTCGGATCATATAACTTTAGTTAAAGCCATTCTTGTTTTATGAATGACTATGTTATCTTATGCTTTAGATTGAATACTTTTTTCTGAGTAGGACAGGTAGATGGCATCTCCTGCGTCACTAGGAAAGAACTTTTTCTGACGAAACATTAAATATGCTGATGAGTAAAGATGCTCACCTATCGAATATCGATATTTAATATGGCTCGCTTTTGTCTTGCATTGACAATAGCACGTGATTCAATAGAGCTGCTCTGCTCGGTCCCCTTTCTTCTTGTTCGAAGAAAACGGAATCTTTTAGTATATGGGACCTGTGAAAAGTTAGATGAGTAAAAGGCTTAAACTTTTTTTCTGTCCGTTCGTATCGAATGGGGTACAAATTCAGATGCCATTATATGATTATATATTTAAGTGGACTACAGCCTGTGCATTGGAAGAGCTAGAATTATTAAAAAGTACACTACTTTGTCTACTATTGGTACTGATCGAAACATTAGTTGTTGGGATAGAATTTTTGTCTCTCAGGTTTCAAACTAACACAAGTTGCAGTGATTAAGAAGGTTTCTAGGGAAATAATATTTAGTATTTAAGGATCAAGTTCAGATTTCAGTTGGAATCATTTTAAGGATAAGAGAGAGAGAGATAGAGAGGTAAATGGTGATAGTTGACAAAACGCTACTGTACATGCAGGGATATATATTATGAGATTAATCTGTTTCCTTTTGGGCTAAGTCCTCGTCCAATTTCGTGTGTACGTATGTTACTATGCTTACGCCGTATTCTTCTGGGAGAATAGTTTCTGCTTTTTTTCTTGGGTATTTATCTCCGTATTCAAACCATTAATGGCATATCCTGTATGTCACCAACGTCACTAAACTTCCTAACCTTGGCCCCTTACTTTGATGATTGTCGTTTGCTTTATAGGGAACTGTAATACTGATATTCCAGCCAGCGGAGGAAGCTGGGAATGGAGCAAAGCGAATGATAGAAGAGGGCGCTTTAGAGGATGTGGAGGCTATATTTGCAGCTCATGTATCCCATCAACTTCCGACAGCCGTTATTGGGTCGAGGCCCGGACCTCTGCTCGCCGGCTGTGGTTTTTTCAGGGCTGTCATTAGTGGCAAAAAGGCACGAGCCGCCACTCCACACCGCTCTCTTGATCCAGTCTTGGCTGCTTCAGCTGCTGTCATCAGCTTACAGGGTATTGTCTCTCGAGAATCAGATCCATTAGATTCACAGGTCTGCTCTTCCATACCCTCTTTTCCCAATTTTTAGTCTGTGTTGTCCTTTTTGTATATAGTGGAAACTCTCACTAACGATGTGGCTGACTTAATAACTCAGGTTGTCTCAGTGACTTCTTTCAATGGAGGAAACAATCTTGACATGATACCGGATACAGTGGTCCTCAGTGGAACTTTCAGAGCTTTCTCTAACGCAAGCTTTCAGCAGCTCCTTGAAAGAATAGAGCAGGTTAGCCACCCATATATGTTATGGACAGGACAAAACTTTTAATTAATGTTGACCTGAAAAAATGCAACACATTAAAAACTAGTTTCACAACGCCAGAAATCAAGAAAACTCAGATAGTCCAAAATGGTCGCAATATACGAGAATCCCACATTTTAAAATATTAGATCCACAGATTGTTTCTGTCTAATTAAGAATGATGGGATGCAATTGTGCTCACGTTAACTAATTAAATAGCAAACGGCGTAGCTCAAATAGCATGCATCGTCTCAAACAGGTGATTGTGGAACAAGCCAGCGTGTACAGATGCTCGGCAGAAGTAGACTTTTTCGAAAAGGATGACAAAATTTATCCTCCCACAGTTAACAATGAGAGATCGTATGAGCATGTGAAGAAGGTGTCCATGGATCTGCTGGGCAAAACGAATTTCAGGTTAGCCCAACCCTTGATGGGATCTGAAGACTTCTCCTTTTATTCGGAGGTGGTACCTGCTGCTTTCTTCTACATAGGGATCAGGAACGAGACATTGGGATCTACTCACACAGGACATTCTCCCCTTTTTATGATTGATGAAGATGTTCTTCCCATTGGCGCTGCTACTCATGCCACCATTGCTGAGAGGTACCTCAATGAACATGATGACTGATTGTGGAAATTCCAACTTATTTCACAACTTCGTACAAAATTACAATAGAAAAGTTTATCATCATATCTTCCCCGTGCTCTGAATTTCTTACTTGGGTTGGGATTGAGGAATGATAGAGTCAAAGCCCATCCTTTCGTTATGCGAAGAGCCGGATTATAGTTATGATAGGATTCACTGTCAATGGTGGTTTAATTCTATATATTTAGGCAGACGTCCATTAGTTCAAAATATATAATAGGCAGTTCAGGAATTTCTGTGTATAAAAGATCCAAATTATAAAGTACAAGACTTGATGGAGTATACCTATTCGTACTACTTTGTTGCTCTTTTCCCTTCTGAAATGAATTCAATGTGCATACGCTATGTTGTTAAGAAGGTTATTACGAGATGATGGATACTGTGATCCCACACCCGTTGGACGTCCAAGAAACATTAAACATGAAAGAAAAGATGAGCCTTACTCATCCAAATGATGCAAGAGCAGATTGAGATTTGGTGACATTTCACTGTTGGCCTTATCACTCATCCATGAATAATAGATTTGAGTCCTTTTAATACTTATGTGTCGAAAAACATAGCCAGTAATTTCTTTTTTAAAGTATTTTATGATTGACTCTTACTCTTTTTTATGTGTCTTTTCTTGATCATTGTAATGCATGAGGAGATCAAAATCCTCATTTAACACTTACAGAAAACTAGACTTTACTTCAAATAGACACACATATATACCCCCAAATTTTTTTAATTTATTATTATTATTTGTTTGAGGAAGATTAATGCGTATATTCTTGGTTTGGTCTCGTTTAAGTTAGTATTATAATTGTGTTTAAGATCTGTAATTCAATTTATTGAAGATGAGGAGACGACACATGTGGTTGGGAGGTGGAATACCAAACAAACATGTTTTTTTTAATAATGCGTCTTCTTAAATTTGCACTCCCCCATTCTCATTCTCCTACTTCTGTTTCTTTTTTTTTTTTTGTAAAAATTGCTAACCACTTAATTTAACCCATATTCCCATGAGGACCCCGTCTAATAATTTCCTTAGAAAAATAAGGAAACATAACATTTTTAAAATATAATGCCAAGGTTTGCTCCCCTGCCCCATTTAATAATTTCCTTAAGAAAGCAGATAAACACTAGTTTTTTATAATATACATTTGATATATTTCGGGTTAATTAATTCTATTTTGGTTAATTTCTATCATAATTTAAAAAATATTCATCGATTGTGGAATATTCATTTGAGAATTGCACTCCCCCATTGTTTTTTCTTCCCAAAAATAAAAAAAAAAATTGTCTTTGCACTCCCCCATTTTTCCTTTTTTTTTTTTAAGAATTACTAACAAATTCAAGCCATAATCCTATGAGTAGCCCATTTAACAATTTCCTTAAAAATATTTATCAATTGTGGAATATTCATTTAGGGTACGAAAAATCAGACCGGACCGACACCTGGTTTAGTCTGATCACAGATAAAGGCCGAGATTTTTCAAAACTAGTACAAACTGGTTTGAACTGGTCTAACCTTTTTTTTTATTTTTAAAATTTTTTAAATATTTTTTTATTTTTAAAGATAAAATAATATTATTTTTAGTACTAAGTAAAATTATTTTTTATATAAATTTTTTATTTCTAGATTATAATATGATATAAGTATTATTATGATACATAATTATCAATAATGATAAATTACTTAACAAATAATATGAAAATATAATATCAATTAACTATTTTAAATATAAAATATAATTATAAATAAATATTAATTTGTTTAGATTTTAATATTAGGTTGTAAAACTTATTAATAATATTTTTAATTTTTTATATATTATTAAATTTATTTTTCATTCTTAATTGAATGCTAATTTTATAATCATAGATAAATATTTTTTATCTATATTTTTTAAAATATATTAATTTATTTACAATCGGTCTGACCATTGAATCTTAAATTAGTACCTCAACTAGTTTAATAATCAATCTAATTTTTAATATATAGCTTGTATTCAGTTGTCAAACTTGCTAGTTGACTTTCACTTCAAATGTTTCTCGGCCTCCCACAGCTTCTTCCCATTTCAAGCTACCACAAGTTTAGCCTACTCTTTTGCTTCATTACATAAAAATAGAAACTATATTTGTAACAATATATATAATAGATCACCAAGCGCTTGATTTAATTGGTAAGAAGTTATACCTCGTTACCAGAGGTCTCAAATTTGAGCCCAGTAATATAACTATATTAAATACTTAGTGTGATAGAGGTTACCACTTGAAAAAGTCCTAACTGACTCGATTTAGATTAATTTAAAATCTAATAAATTTTTCAATTGAGATGAAGAGATTCATAATACCATATGTAAATGCAAAAATAATATATGAAACAATATGGCTCTCACTGCCTTCATGGCAAGAGCTATAGATGTTAGCATGAAAGCAAATTTTAGACACCTGCTCTGGAATACATAGGTTACCAATAGAAAACAGTTATCCCAGATGTCAGAATAAGAGCCTCAACTCTACTTTCCTTATTTTCTGATAAATGAGAAAGAAACATATTTTTTTCTTGGTGATCTCGACAATCTCACCCCAGTTCATGAAAACAGCCACATGCCTTCCGCAGCCAAATCTACTTCAGTCAACCTGTGTAATTAGCCTTAACACTATATATTCTCACTCTAATCCATTAAATTGAGGAACTGATCTCCCTTATATATATATATATGTATATATATTCTTACTTAAATCCCAAAGCTCTACATTAAACATAAATTAAATGCGAGACTGTACAACTCATGATATATTGTACATCAAAGAAATAATCCCAAAAGGAGGATTAGCAAGAAATTGCAACCCCTCAACTTGAGAAAGGTTATTATTAGCTAACCAATCTGGACATTTCTTTTGTTACTTTTTTACTCCCACTGCTAGCATATCATCCAGCACTAACTACTACTGCACTGGCAGGTCTTCCTTTCCTTTTTTTTTTTTTTTATGGGAGCCCTTTTTCGGTTTCTATAGGGTAAAAGAGCAGCCGACTTTGCCATTGGGCTTTGAATAGACTTGGCTATCCAACGACAGCTCACTAAGGCAGGAGCCCAGGCTTCAGTCTAATAAGTAAAAACCTCAAGTCCCAAACCTATGATGCACGGAACTCATGATATGCGCTGCATCCCAGCAACACGACGTCCAAAGTGAACTTATGAGATTAGAAAAATTCATATAATGCAAGTGGTTGTCCAAAGTCTCTACCTTCTTACCTAAATACATTAGCTTTTTTTATAAAATTGATTGAAATTATATATTTAAATAACTGTATATATTTTTATAAATTAAAAATTTTGTACATTTTTATTTAGTTTTTATTTTACTATTTTATTTGAAATTTCACCAAAAACTTATTTAAAAATTTTAGTTTAACTTAAAATATGTATTAAAACTGATAGTAAATATTCTATAAAAATATTAAAATTAACATTTAAAATTAAATTAAAACTAATAGAGATTGAGAAGAAGTGGGGTTGATTTATAAATAAAATAATGATGAAGATGACAAAGAGAGACAGAGTAGTGAATACTGGATACTGATAGTGATGAATTATCATTAGACGTCGTGTTTGTGGGATGCAGGCGCCTATTATGAGTTCTTTTTTTATTTCAATGAAAAAGGAGTTTATTAATCAAGAAAATATTTACAAGATTCCAAAGAAAAAGCAACTAAGGGCGTCACGTATCAAAAACATCAAGGACACCCTTGGCTCTAATGGTATGGTTAACACTAGCTTGCACAGTCTGGATCATGGTTTCAACAGTGGAGGTTTTATTTGAAAAGATCCCTTCGTTCCTCACTTGCCAGAGCTTCCAACACATGATTCCAAAGGCTAGTCTCCACCTTGGTCCACGTATGTTTCTAATGATCCATTCCTCGAGCCGAACTTGGAAGAATTGGAGCCTGTATTGCCTCCGGGATGATCCTACACCAGGCTGATCGAGCAGGCATGCAGTGCCTCAGTATATATATGGTTCAGATATCCTCAGCTGTGGATCTGCATAGGGTGCAAGTGGTGCCATCCGTAAGATGTCTCGATCCTTGCTCTTTCAGAATTTGTGAGCAGTCAATCTTACAAAGCTAGCCAAAGAAGGGAACGTATCCTTTGGGCGGCAGGCCATTTCCACACTATAGTCCACTTGGGATCTTTGTTGTTTTGTTGTGCAGCCTTGTATGCAGTGGAAACAGAGAGCTCACCATTGTTGCTGTAGTTCCAATAACTATATATTACGCTCTCCATTATCTTCATCCTCTTGGAATGTAATCCCCCTGGATAGTTTCATCCCAAACTTAATTTGGAAATACTTTTCCATAGGTGGGAACATGAAGTAGTTTTGAAGTCGCCCGAGGTGGAGGTGTTCCATCCATATTTGCCATAAAGTACGTGTACCCAGAGTAGGTCAATGTATTTGTTAATAATATATGATCTTCAACTGCTATATACATACACAATAATCGTCCACATATTTTAAAATATCAACTAATGTTATAGAAAATCAAGGCCATCTTTAAAAATTTTAGGGCTCGAAACAAAATTATTGGTGGGTCTACTGTAATATAATTTATCAATTTTTATATCATTTTTTTAGATTTCTAAGGTGCAAAATCACTTATTAAAGTTTTAGATAGATCACAAATTTTCTATTTTGGAAATTTGTCTTGTTTTAAAAAAAAAATTTGTATAAATTTTGTACAATCTATACATAATTTTTGTACAATTAATGTGTAATTTTTATACAATCTTCGTACAATTTATGTGCAATTCCCGTGTCACCTATATACAATCTCCTTACAATTTTGTGCTATCATCATGCAAATTTTTGGGCAATCTACATGTAATTCTTTACAATATTTATGTAATCTATATCTGTATATAGAGAATAATGCTGATTTCATGTTTAAAAAATTAAAAAGACAATCATAATTAATAAAGATAAAGTCAAATTAAAGAGGTATTAGCATTTATTTGAATAGAATAAATGAATATTTCACTATTTATTATTGAAAAGTTTAATAGTATATATTTATTATTATTAAATTTTTTTATTTTTATATAATATTTTAATAAAACATTTTTAATATATTAATTTAATTACATTTAACCATGTGAACCAAGGAAGGACTGAAGTCTTCCTTATGTTTTGGGTGGGGAAGGGAGGTTTGGGGGACAGGCAAGGGGTACCATAGTCCTGCAAAGTTTTCGAATTACCCTTAGTATCATATGCTCCTTCCAGTCTTGAGTTTTTTTTTGAAAAAAAAATTATTCAAAATATAAGTTTCATTTAATAATTTCTAAAATATTAAATATTTTTTCTCCCATTTCATCCTTATCTACAATTAAATATAAGAGAGATGACAAATTTTAAATACAATGCATTAACTAGGAATATTATTAGAAAATAATGTATTTTTTTTATATATTTAAAGAGTATAAATGCATTTCTTGGTTCATATGATAAAACTTATATTTTGAATTGAAATGAATAGTTATCATACATTTGTGGACTCCCAAATTTTTTTCTTCAATTACCATATATATGCTTTTTAATCTCGCTCCTCCCATAACCAAATCTTGGCTTTGCTTCTATATCCTGACTAATTCAATGGCTATTCTAATTTTTATAACATTAGTGTGTGTATTTTTTCCCTTTTAAATATCAATATGGCACACATGAGACTTTTGAATACTATAGAACTGATAAAAAAGAACGGTGGGCTTAAGGCAATGATGTCAATGGTTAAGTTTGTTGCCCTTTTCTTTTTAAATCATTTTGGTGCCATCCTTTCTAGGTTCATAGAAGGTAACCGTATTATTGGTGAGTTCAACATAAGTTAGGAGGCCAAAAATCAAAGATAAGGCTGCATGCGCATGCAAACTTTATTACTCATTCATGCAATTTCTTTGTTGTACAATTCAGATTCCCCATATGAAAAAAGTGCAGTGTCTAAATGGATTACCGTTCATCGCCATGAATTTAAAATATCACACTTAATTAGCATTAATTTGGACCTTAACTAGATTTCATAAATTGATATGTATGGACCACATGAACACTGCGCTTTGGATATATATGCAAATTAAGAAAGATATATATATGGAGGGGCATGCATGTGGCTTGTGAGGCTGGCCATTTATCCAATACTGGCAAATTCCAACACAATCAGATAAATTGAAGTGACCCTTCCTTCCTTTGAGTTGTTTTTTCTCTTTTGTTTTCTCTGATCCTTTTCCTTTTGAGAGTTACATTTTAATAAAGCAACACGTTCCTTTACCATGAAAACAATGTTTCTTACCTAACTGACCTCCATTTTTGGTGGGCTTGTCAGAATTTCAAACACCAGATCTTGAATCATCATGCGTGGCTTGATATAAAGCTTCACTTGTCCCACTTGGCTTTCAGATTTGAAATAAAGTGGGAACGACATTGAATATCTATCATCACGGATATTTCGACATCTTTTCTCTCTTTTCAACGTCAAATAATTAATATCTATATGCTTCATATCAACGTTAATTTGCATATATACCTTGATTTAAATGTCTAGACAGAGACCACGTTCTTTAATTTGTTCTTTGCTTGCAAGAATCAACCACAAACTAATGGGACCAATGCAGAGATATGCAGGCGAACAACAAATGATAATGGATCCTTATAACACGTGAATTATGACGAGGACGATAATTGACAATCGATAATGATTTATTTATATATATGAACCAATCTAGCTAAATTATACTTGCATGTTTAGTGATTAATATATACTTTGATCATAAACTTGATAGGAGTCCATTTAATTATCTTCTAGCAAAATAATTAAACCGAAATAGGATCTCTTTAAATTATCTCTTTGCAAATGGACGTTCTGCTTGACAATGGAAAATCGTGCTATTACCAACGGAAGTTGACCTGAGTGGAAGGGACTCTAGTCGTTTAAGCAAGTGATCTTAAGTTTGAGTCCTTGTATATACAAAAGAACTTCCCTGGGAGAGGTCCCCGCCTTTGGCGCCCAACAATACCTTAAGGGATTAGTCCTGAACTTTGAAGAGGTTTGGAGATATCCTGCGTTCAACAAAAAAGAAAAAAGAAAAGAAAACTGTCATATCATGGAGGGATATGGCTTATTTCATTTCTTCAAGGAGATTGGACACATCCGGTGAATGGTTTCCTATACTAGTAGAGGGAAGTTCCAATTAATTAATATTCTCTTTTAAAATTTTGAATTCAACTCAAATTATAGGATAATATATGTAAATTAAAAAACAATTAGATTATAGGATTCCATGAAGTGACATTGTTAATAACTTATATATAGTATGATTTTGTATAGATTTTATGTAAGATGAACTGGTACCCAAAAATATGTGAGCAAATCACATATTGTAATTAAGGTAATATTTGCCCCTATTATGTTTAGTGTTGGATATATGACAAGTCACACTTATAAGTTATCTTAAGCACCAAGAAAGATGTTCAAATAGCAACTCCTGAAGTCTAGATGTTCAAATAGCGACTCCTGAAGTCTCACCGACACACGACAATACAAAATTTTAGAGTAGAATGATTTTCTTGAGGATAACACGAATTTGCTATATGTATATTCCTAAGCTGGCCATCTCTCGTGTATATTGAAAATAATCAAACGTTTTATCAATTTAAATCACAATCATAAATTATAAATGGGCAATTACTTTGTGGCTATTTTTGACTGTTAGGATTTAACTAAAATAATTCACAATCGTCAGTTACAAAGTTCATTATTTTTATTAAATCTAGCATTCGTCTCTGATTCAAATTTCTTCAGGTTTAATTAGCTATCATGTTTCCATGATCAACTAATTCATCCCAATCAATGGAGACAATCATAATTAATTAATTAATCAGGCTCAATCCATCCTTTTCTTTGTAATGGGAAAGCGCGAGTGAGGAAGAAAGAAAAAAGGAGCACAGAGTATCATAGATAAATCAGAACGGATCCTTGTAAGCATTAACTAGTTAGCTAGGTACCATGATCCTTCTTCTTTCAGTAGAAAAGAAGCATTTTAAAATTGTGATTTTGTCCCGCTGTAATCCAAACAAAGGGTCATTAATTAGTTGACCAAAAGAAACTTGGCCAGGAAGAAGAGTATGAGTGAATATTTCACATTCCAAAATTAACAAAAGGGTGGTTTGGCCATCGCTTTAGAAATTTTTGCATACAAACAAAAGAACAAAATTAAAGAGACATGGATCAGGAGTACGTGGACCCCGAAAATAGATCTAGGGAAATCTCGTATGACTATGGCATGACCTAATTTAAATATTAGTAATCTGTCAAGATTATCCTTTTTATCTAGTGGGAGATGGTCCCACATTTGGTTACCCAAGTCAAAATGAACGTGGAAAAAGTTAGTAAATAGGAAGTAATAAAAGAAACTCATGGCTGGTTGGTTGATGAATTAACTGCAGGCATGAAATTAATTAGCAACCGGCTTTGATCCTAGTAGAAGGAATTATGGTTGTTTAAGTATAATTTCACAAGTTTAAAATTGTGTTAATGCAAAAAATGCCTTTCGAAGAACTTCCCCTTGTTTGAGACTCAATCCACATTAATCGGAAGTCAAAATGACAACTTAATACCAAACAGTTTAAAAAAACAAAAGAGGCATGCATGTAATTGCAAAACGCATGTAAGAAACAAGGAAATCTTGATTAAATACGGCATAGATAGATTTTAATTTTACCTTTTTCTATCTGCAGTGTGGAATTAGTATCCAAAGGGAAATTTGCATAAAGTTAGTGTATTTACATTCAAAGCGACCTTTTCTGCTTTTGAAATTCATGGATATAAATAGGGTACCTTGGGTGCATGTGATGTGATCTGATGGGATATTAAGGAGGATGAACTAATTAACGGGGTGTTATTTTAAATTCGACCTGGTATTTCTAGAAAATATCTAAGTTTTCTTGAACTTTGCTAGTTTTTTTTTGTAAATATTCCTTACTTTTTCAAAATTGATATGAATTTTTGACATTGTAAGAAATATGTCATTTTGTTTATTTTTAAACAGTAATGAGCCATGAAATTATATTCATTTGCCATAGAAGTGGGATAATGTTTATTATTAGGGAGGTAGTTCATCAACTGGAGTGGGCTCAAGTCACGGGGCAGCTTAAAATTGAGGCTGAGGTTGACTGCTTAATTGGTTAATAATGAATAGTGATTAAAGATATAAACTTATATGGTTATAAACAAACAACCTAGCTATCATTTGATATGACTCCTTGATGATCGACGAGACAAATTTTGGATAAGAATATAATCCTCATGACAATATTGACTTGGGATAGAGGTGTCGGGCTTGTGAGTCAACTTCTGATTTTGTTTAAGCTTACGAGGATTATTCAAATTCTGATCAATATCTTCGATCGTAATTGTAAGTAATGTCCATTGAACAGACTGTCAAACACACACGCAAATACAAAAGTGTGTGTGTATCCAAATGAAAGAGGAAAAAAGAGAAGATAGGGCAGGGCCGTAACTCAGAAATTTGTTACAAGTTTGGTTGACAAATAGCGGGATGAAGAGATATATATACTTTGATAATTAATTTGCATGTTTATATATATATATATATGTAAGTTATTATTTGGGGTGCCGTGCCGTGTTGGGTTGCATAGTCATAGTCTGTCATAAAACACATTGATGGAGTGAGTGTCTGTCCCATGAAGAGAGCAAACAATAAGGGCGATAAAATTAAAACGACAAGTTCAAAGTGAGAAAGCAACAAACGAGGGCGGATACCATATATATATATATATATATATGTATGTATGTATGGGAACTAATGGGAATGGCGGTGGAAGATGGTGATGTGATCGGACGGTCAATGTGCAGCCACGTTAGGACTTGATTGTGAGACGTATGATTGGGTCTACGCACGAAAGGAGGAACACGTGGCAGACAACAGTCGGGGCCCGCACTCAAGTGTGAAAAATGGACATCCTCGATCGGCAGCAGATTCCAAAATATGGGAGATCTATTTCACAAGAGACCCCACCAAAGATTATATTTGCTCCCACCCACTTTCACATTCACATTTCAATTATTTACTTCCTGGGGTCCCCCATTACTATTACTATTATTATAAATAATTAAAATTACAATAATTATTAGATGAGCCTCTGATACGGTGGTGCTTTAGTAATTTTCTTTTTTTTTTTTCCTTCGTTTTGTGATCTGTTAGTGTGAAACATATTTTCAGGGGCAAATATTGTGAGTCACATGGGCAGTTTGAGATAAATGGGTAAGGGAATAATCAGGAATATTGGCTGAAATTTAATTAAGTCACATGAGAATTATGAGTTATCTAGATTGAGCAAAGTGGAAATCCAAAAGTATGAAAGGATATCAAATAAATCACTTGAAATTTCTTTGAGAATAAATAAGTAACCATCCCTTACTTTAAAACATGCAGAAACAGTTTAATATTTATCTTTTTGAATATGGTAATTAACGAATAATATTAATTGTGAGATCAAGGCAGAGAACTGTGTACGTATAATGTCAAAAGGAAAATAGAGAACAATAATAATAATAATAAGGTAAGTTAAATGGGAAGACAATGAAGGCCCCACAAAAAGAGAGGAAAGAGAAAAAGTAATAGCAGTTTAATCAGTTAAATGAAAAGTGATGATCCACGCCCAAATTCAAAGTTAACTTTGCATCATGATGATGGAATCAAAAATTAATCTTGAGATTTTGGTAGGCAATCCAACAAAATCCAACAGAAAAAAAAGGAAAATTAGAGAGAGAAAGTAGTGTCGTTGTCATATTATATATATATATATATATATATAGTGTGTGTGTGTGTGTGTGTGGATTTGGTGGTTATACCAACGCCAGAGCGAATCTGTGAGAGATTTCTCGGCATGAATTGTAGCACAAGGCTAATATTACAGTACATCGTAAGGTAAAGTACTAGCCTGTTTGGTATCACTTATGATAATCAATAATGACGACTTTTAATTTTTAGATTAATTTAGATTTAAATTTCATATATGATAGTAAATATATATATATTTATTAAGTCAAACAGTACTATACAAGTATATAAGATCTTCTTTCATCCTTCCCATATATATACAGAGTCTCTCTCGTGCGTGCATCCATCCATCCACTTCTACAAAAGGGCACTTAAATTGCCACCTCTCACAATCACTCAGTCATCTTTCTTCCCTCTTTTCCTCTCTTTTCTGTGTGTGTAAAATGTGGACTTTGTGGTTGTACTACAAAGTAAAAGAAGAGAGAAAAAAGAATCAATAATGGGCTCTACCTGGATGGGACCTACACGGATCGATCACTATTTCATTTCTAGAGTACAACTCTGTAGCTGCTTGCTGGAATATATATCACTTGGTTTGGGGTTCAGTTGTAATGCACATCCCCAGGAAGAGAGAGAGAGAGAGAGAGAGAGAGTCTACTTAAGTCTTTTAGAGAGGATCGATCGTCGATCGAGAGGAAGAATATATGAAAATGGGAGACGAATCAGAGGTTGTGGTTGTGGAAAGACGAGAGCAAGAGCATTTCCACGTGCTGGCAGTGGATGATAGTGTCATCGATAGGATGGTTTTGGAGAGGCTCCTTACAGTTTCTTCATGCAAAGGTGTGAAGCGTGTGTGTGAATAGTCTTCACTTTTTAATTGTTTGTACTGCTTAACACACACACACATATATATATCAGAATTTTGAGTATATATGGCAGTGACCTGCGTGGACTCCGGGGACAAAGCTTTGAAGTACCTTGGTCTGCTTGATAACCTTCCCAATATCAATGCTTCCTCCAATTCCCAATCATCTTCGTCTTCTTCTCCTGATCAATCCCCGCAACACGAGGTAACTAATCATCATAACCATCTTCTTCTTCTTCTTTGTGACTACAATCTGAGAGTGTGTTCTTGTTTACTACTGCTTTTGACTGTTTGTTGAGCTTGCCTTGTACGTAGTATATTATAGCCCATATCGGGATTCTAATACCAGATAAGTAAATCTGATCACTTCTGCCAAAACAACGTTTCAAAAAGAATGAGTATCCGGTCTTAATTATATTGGTTGAATTTTCCAGTAAAGAGCAATTCCTTTTCTATATTTTCTACAAACTCATAGAATTAATTCCTAATCTTCAGAATGCCTCTCAATACCCCCTGGGATAAAGTACAGTGTCAGGTTCTCAAAATTCTACAAAAATAAAAAACAAAACAAAGCATCAGATATATCCATGACATGACATATGTATGCAGAGAAATTATTGAACATCTTAATGGTTGTACAGATGCGATGTGATTTCTTGGAAAATGCATATGAATCTCCGACTATATGTTAATTTATTTTTTGATCGATCATATATTTATCTTGAAATCGATGATAGAAATTAAAAAAAAAATGGTAATGGAGGAGATTTTTTCACTGCAATGAACGTAGTAGCTTTTATTTGGTGTCTTATTACTTTAGTGCGGAGCCTATTGATTCCGTTCTATAAGAAGATGGGAGGTGAGGTTTTGAAGGGTGCTGATAGGTATAGATAGGCAGTCTATTTTTGGTATAGCTGGGTTAACAAGGTAGTGGTACTGGTGGGGTGGGGATCTGGGGATGGCTATATATTATTCCAAATATATATATAGTAACAAGGAGTGCGTGGTGAAATTGAATGTAATGTTTGTGTAACTGCAGGGTACAAAAGTGAACATGATCATGACAGACTACTGCATGCCTGGAATGAGTGGTTATGATTTACTTAAACGTGTCAAGGTCTAACCCTCTAACTCTAACTCTAACCACATTACATTTACATTTAATTAATTCCTCTACATTATTTGTCATTGTATTCCATTCCTAGACCGCCTATATTGCTCTTCATTTCATTTCATTCAATTGCATATACACCATGTACCAGTTTCATTTTTCACTTAATTTTCCTTTCAAAGGTTCTGAGTCATGTCTGAACTGTCTCCCCCACTATTAGTCTCATTTTCTTCAATTCCGAATTCAAAATCAAAGACTGCTATATATATAATTATATTCATTATTTTCTGTATTTGTCTTGTTTTTATTCTCTTGTCTTTTTCTTTCTATCTTATGTTTACATTGCTTACTACTGCAGGGATCTTCTTGGAAAGATATTCCCGTCGTTATTATGTCATCAGAAAATGTACCTTCAAGAATCAGCATGTGAGAATGTTATTGTTATTTCTCTTTCACATCCAAAGATTACATCTTCCTAGTAAAATAAAAAGGAGAATTAATTACTTAAATCTTTAAAATTTACTGTACGCAATTGGTTGCGTTTTAATTCATTAATTGTCTTAACTTGGCAATTGCCGATTTATCAGAACTATAGAGATCAGAAAATTAAAACAATACACACAATTTCATTTTATTAAAATTGAGACGTAATAAGTAACAGTGTTTTAAGATTCATTTTTGTATTATATATATATATTGATAATATAAATATTACGTCGTTGCAATCGAGTACTTAATGTGAAATATTGTGATGATTAGGTGCTTGGAAGGAGGAGCAGAGGAGTTTCTATTGAAGCCTCTCCAGCAATCAGATTTGAAGAAGCTTCAGCCCTACTTTGTGAAATCCCTCGACAATTCACGCGAAGGAGAATCCATATCTACCGATAATGACAACAATCAAAATAATATGAGCAAAAGGAAGGCGATGTCACCAGAACCTCCGGAGAGATCAAGATCCAAAATGAAAGAATTAGAGGTGGTGTGAATCAAACAATAATTAATAGACTAGCTTTCATCACACAAGTTATTGAATTTGTAGAGCCTAGTAGTACCTAACATTCGCAATCGCAGTCGCACCAATATATGCAAATCCATGTATACTTCAGTGCTATATATATGTATATATATAATATTCTATTTATATATAACTCAAGTGATTTGAATGAATTTACTTGAATTAATTATCTAAAATTTGAATGAATTATATATATATATATATGTAAAATCCCTCCCCTCTGTTGGACCAAACAAATCCGCCTAACAACAATGACCTAAATTTGTATGCATCAAACTATCACATGCATCCAAAGACAATACCCTTTGAAATACTTTATTTTTTACGTGGTTCAAGTTTCAAAATATTGTTCTTCGGATACATTACGTCTACAAACCTCTCTTCATTATAAAATCTAGATAGATTGTTTAAGTTTTATATTGATAGTTTACATTTTATTTTTATGTTTGAATTTAAATCATTGTTTGTTAAATTTTTTTTCTATATTTTCAACAAAAATTTAGAATAGAGATAGTTTGGATGAAATATAAATATAAATTATTTAAATTACTTAATTAAATAATTAATTAGAACTAATGATTGAAAGAATCGGTTTTCATAAGGATCTTTGGTGGTGGCATGTGTGCCCTCTAGCTCTAGTTTTGCGTCGCTAATAGAAGAATGAAAATTTTTGGACTACGTACGTCTAGGAGCCTGAGGTTATTATGGTAAAACTCTTTGGGAAAATGAAGCATGGTCCTCATAGTTTATATCAATTTTCAAATTAGTCCCTATAATTTCAAAATTTTCAAATCACTTCCTACACTTTCGAACCGTTAAGGAGTAAATCCTTGAAATCATTTACCATAGTTACTAATTTCACCCCTAAGAGATGAGACATCGGTTAACGATGTTAGATATTTTTAAACAAGGCTAACGTTTATATGGGCTCCATGTGTATTGCACTGTGAGTATATATTTACTTTAAAAATAATGTCATGGTCAAGCCACCAAGGACCCTTGAGGATGTTGAGCTAGCAATGGGGGCTAACAAAATGGATGGGAGTGCCACCAATAATGTGGTTGGTATGAGTGGACAGCTGTCAAATTATCCGTCTAATGAGGAACACCCTGAGGTAGTGTTGAGACGTAGCACTCGCATGCGTAAGAAATCTATAAGGGTAAGAGAGAGTGAGGGTATATGAACGAGGTGTATGGGAATTAGAGGGTGTGGAATTTGTTTTGTCTATTCTCTCTTTGTACATCTCTTCCCTCTGAATCCTTTCTTTTCTTGTTTCCTAAATAACCTTATCTCTGTTTCAGCTACATTAATAGTTGTAGTAGAGATTTATTTGCTTTCAAGAATACTACACCCACTAGAATTTCATCTATTGATTCTGAATTGGTTATTTACCCATTGATTTGTTAACCAAGTGCAGGTGATCGTGACATAAGGTGCTTTTGTTGAGAGACGTAATGGTAGAGAGCACTAGAATGAAGGAAATGGCAGCAGAGATTAAGAAGCTTATGGAGTTGGGAGATCACAAAGACTTTGAGTATACAGACCAAATGGAAAGATTTGAACAATCGATGGAAGAAATGTCTCAGGCAATTTCTGAAATTAATTGTAACCTTGCGACTTTGATTCAGAACTCTGCCATTGGGTCTTTGGGCTCCAACAACATGATCACCCCCAACCAGAGCAACTATCAACCTTTTTATCTTAAGCAGGTGAAGCTTGACGTTTCGAGATTTGATAGAACCGAACCTGTGCAATGGTTATTTCCTGCAAAACAATTCTTCAACTATTATGAGACCTCCGACTCTCAACATCTCACTATAGCGGCTATTTATATAGAGGGTTCTGCCATCGCTTAGTTGCAGACATTGCAGAAAACACACCAAATCCTAACTGGGCCTCTCTTGCTCGGGCTATTGAGCTACAGTTTGGGCCTACTGGTTTTGATTGTCCAAGAATTCAATTGTTCAAACTAAGTCAAACGAGCTCAGCTGCAGATTATCATACCTAGTTTATGGTGCTTGCAAATAGGGTTGAGGGTTTGTCCAAAGATGCAATGCAAGATTGCTTCATCAGCAGGCTCAAAGAGGAGATTAGGCATGAGGTGGTAGCTAAAGAACCCACCACGTTGGCTCGAGCTGCGGCATTGGCACGTTTAGAAGATGAAAAGATGTTTAGAGTGAGCAATAACCATAAGAACCAATTAGGAACCTCATTCATGGGTTCCAAGTCCTTGGGCACTCCTTTGTCCTGTATGCCGAGCTCAATGACACCGCTCAAATCGATGTTGCCTCTATTGTTACCAAAACCTACTAGTAAGTCATTAATGTCGGTGAAGAAATTAACACCGACAGAGATGTAGTTGAGGAGAGATAAGGGGTTATGCTGTACATGTGAAGAAAAGTTTACTCCCAATCATAAGTGTCCAAATCGTCAATACATGCTTCTGTAATATGAACCTGAAGGTGAAACTACAGAAGCTGGGGATGCTAGCCTTGATTTTGAAATTTTGAATGAGACTAAAGAAACTCTTGAACTCCATCATCTTTCCTTACAAGCAATGCAAGGTTCTCCAGGTAAATGTACTATCCTATTTTGAGGTTTGATTTTGGGAACTAATGTTTCTATATTTCTGGACGAGGGAAGCTCAGATAATTTTATGAAGCCCCACATTGTCAAGCATCTTAAACTACTTATAGAGAAAGTATCTGGGTTTAAGGTTTTAGTGGGTGTTTGAAGATTTTTGCAAGGTAATAGCATGGTGCGTGATTTACCACTGCTTATTGACGATAATCACATCCACATATCTGCCTTTGTATAAGAGGCCACAGGGTATGATGTAGTTCTGGGAGCTGAGTGGTTAACTACTTTGGGAGAACATTTAGTAGACTACAGTACTGCCACTCTTAAATACTTGAACGGCAATCAATGGATCACTCTTAAAGGTGAACGTGAGAAGCTTCCTGAGATTGCTCACTTTCATCAATTGGTATGATTTTGTGAAAGTGAGGCCATAGCTGAGCTCTATACTATGGAGTGCCACTATTATGAGGAAAAGGTTGTTTCCACTCTTGATTTACCTGAGGATACTTCCTTTGACTCAGCCATATTACTCAATAGGTACTAGGAGGTTTTTAGTACTCCACAAAGCTTGCCACCTCCTCGGTCTCATGACCATGTGATCAATCTTCAACCTGGAATACCTCCTGTAAAGGTTCGACCCTATCTCTATCCATTTTGTCAAAAGAGTCAAATTGAGCAAATGGTGAAGGAGATACTCGCTGAAGGACTTATTCGCCCTAGTACTAGTCCTTATTCAGCACCAGTGCTATTAGTGAAGAAAAAGGATGGCACATGGAGGTTCTGTATAGATTACAGGGCCTTAAATACAGTGACAATAAAGGACTCCTTTCCAATACCTTCAATTGATGAATTGAAGGGTGCCTGTTATTTTTCTAAGCTTGACCTCAGATCCGGATATCATCAGATTTTGGTTAGAGAAGAAGAAAGGCATAAGACTACTTTCTGGACTCTACAAGGTCACTATGAATGGCTGGTCATGCCTTTTGGACTAACAAACGTCCCTGCTACTTTTCAATCCCTAATGAATGAGGTATTTAGAGCTTATCTAAGAAGATTTGTGCTAGTATTTTTTGACAATATTCTAGTCTATAGTAATGGTTGGTCTGATCATCTTGAGCATTTGGAATTGGTTTTGGCGTGTCTACTAAACCATCAATTATATGCAAAATTTCCAAATGCTCTTTTGGCAAATTGAAGATTCATTATCTAGGGCATGTTGTTTCTGTTCAAGGCGTGGAAGTAGATAAAGCCTAAAGAGAAGGTGCAGGCTATTGTAAATTGGCCTATTCCAACTATTGTTACGCAACTTAGAGGCTTCCTTGGATTAACAAGGTATTATCACCTATTTATTCAAAATTATGCTGCCATACCTATCCTCTTACTTCTCTGTAGAAAAAAATAAATTTCAATGGAATGATAAAGCACAACATGCTTTTGAGACTCTTAAATCTGCTTTAATTCAGGCTCCTATCTTAGTGTTATCGGATTTTTCCAAACCCTTTATTGTAGAGACAGTTGCCATATAAGGCCGAATAGGAGCTGTTTTATCTCAAGAAGGCCACCCAATTGCATATTTTTCAAAAAAATTATCCTCAAGGATGCAAGCTCAGTCCACATATATTAGAGAACTATATGCGATAATTGAAGCAGTTGCAAAGTTTAGACACTACTTGTTTGGCCATTATTTTGTCATTCGGACAGATCAAAAGAGTCTTAAGCATCTTTCAAAGCAAGTTATACAAACACCTGAACAAGAAGCTTGGTTGCCCAAGCTCTTAGGATTCAATTACTCAATTGAGTATAAACCAGGGAAGGCAAATCAAGCTGCGGATGCTCTGTCTAGATCATGTTTCATGGCTATTTAAATACCTCGGTCTAATATAGTTGATGTCATTAAAGAGGAATTACAGAAATCTAATGAGATTCAACAACTTACGCAGCAATTTTCGGATGAACCCAGCAAAATGATTAAGTATACAGTGCAAGAAGGGTTATTGTTTTGGTAACGTTGTATTGTTATACCTTGCACAGCAACTACAATCCTAACTAAATTGCTTGAAGAGTTTCATTCCTCTCCATTAGGTAGACATGTAGGCTTCACTCGAACATTTGTTCAAATATCTACATATTTTATTTGGAAAAGCATGAGAAAAGACGTCAAAGCCTTCATTCGTAATTGTCAAATATGTCAAAGAGCAAAAATGCTACAACTACATCCTAGTGGGTTACTAAGCCCACTTCTTATCCCTACACAGATTTGGGAAGATGTTGCTATGGACTTTGTGACTGGACTGCCAAGTTACAAGGGATTCTATGTTATAATGGTTGTTGTGGACCGTCTTTCTAAATATGGTCATTTTACACCCCTGAGAGCTGCTTACAATAGTTTCCAAGTTGCAGAAGCTTTCACTCAATCTGTGGTTAAATTACATCGGATCCCAAAGTCAATTATTTCAGATGGGGACAAGGTTTTCATGAGTACATTTTTACAGCAACTTTTCCAGCTTCAAGGTACAACACTGAAAATCAGCTCTACCTATCATCCATAAACGGATGGGCAAAGTGTGGCCTTAAATCATTGCTTAGAGATGTATTTGAGATGTTTTGTATTTGATGCCCCCAAAACTTGGGTCTCGTTTTTACCACGGCCTGAATATTGGTGTAATACCTCCTTCCAAAATCGTCTATAGGCATGACACCTTTCAAAGTTGTGTATGATCGTGATCCACCTATCATCATACGGAGTCCAGTACCCCAAGAGACTACTTCAGAGGTTCAAGAACAACTTCAACAATGTGATGTTATGTTGGAAGTGATGAAGTTCAATCTAGAAAAGGCTCAAGTTTGAATGAAGAAATTTGCTAATAAAAGACGCACTGAGGTTCATTTTGATGTTGGTAATTATGTCTTTGTCAAGCTCCAACCATATAGACAACATTCTATGCAACTCCGGAGGAACCAAAAATTATCACTGCGATATTTCGACCTTTTTAAAATCCTTGAGAAAATAGGCAGTGTGGCAAACAAACTACAGTTACTTGAAGAAGCTCGAATCCACCATGTTTTCCATGTTTCTTTCCTTAAGAAATGTGAGGGACCACCAACTGATCACTATCTACCACTGCCCCTGCTGAATGATGAAAGGGGGCCTATTATATCTCCCACACAGGTGCCAAAGAAGCATATGGTTCAATTCTATGATCAATGGAAACCACAATACTTAGTTCAATGGGATGTTGATATACCTCCAACATGGGAGACTGAGGACTATCTTCAGCTACATTATCCTGATCTTGACCTTGAGGACAAGGTCAACCTTAATGGGGGAGGTAATGTCATGGTCAAGCCACAAGGACCCTTGAGGATGCTAAGCTGGCAATGGAGGCTAATAGAATGGATGGGAGTGCCACCAATACTGTGGTTGGTACGAGTGGACAGCTATCAAATAATTCATCTAATGAGGAACGCCCTGAGGTAGTGCTAAGACGTAGCACTCGCATGCGTAAGAAATCTGTGAGGGTAAGAGAGAGTGATGGTATATGAATGGGGTGTATGGGAATTAGAGGGTATGGAATTTGTTTTGTCTATTCTCTCTTTGTACATCTCTTCCCTCTGAATCCTTTCTTTTCTTTCTTCCTGAAGAACCTTATCTCTGTTTTAGCTACGTTAATAGTTGTAGTAGAGATTTATTTGCTTTCAATAATACTGCACCTCGTGGAATTTCATCTATTGATTCTGAATTGGTTATTAGCCCATTGATTTATTAACCAAGTGCAGGTGATCATGACACATAACAGCGTCATTCCCTATCCCATTCTTCTCTTCCTCCTCCAACTTCTCTCTATCTCTATCTAGACACACACTCCATCTTTCTCACATTTTCACGACACTAGCTACCAGGCATGGTGAATGATGAGCAGGTAAGTGATGTGCGGCGATGACTAATGATACAGCGGTGGTCAACAAAAGAAATCTTACAGATTGAAGGCAATGAAAAACTACAAGGGCAAGTCAAAGAAGTAGAACAATTCTTGTTTAGTGGGTAAAATAAGAATCACAAAAAATTTGATTAATGAATCGAATATGTAATTGCAAAAAATTCAATCTACTTGTATGGACCTCTAGAAAGTAAAAGACCCACAAAAAGAAACAGTCCAATAGAGAAATGGAATAGATATAGAACTCCACGAAATAGAAAACCCAACTAAAGTTTCATGAAGTATAGGAGACTTGCATTGAAGAAAACGGTGAAATTTTGAGGCTTGTGAGTTAAGACGATGATTCGTGGAGGACCAAATAAAGTCCTTGTCAAAAGTGAGAAGCAAGACTCGTATTTGTTGCCATACTGAGGATCAAGTCCAAAACCGGAACATGGTGAACAGATGACAACTAGCCTCTACGTGTTCTAAGAGCAAAATCATGTCATTTTTCATCTCTTTGAATTTAGTTTTAATCATTTTTTAGTAAATCTATTTCACGAAATCATAAAATTCTTTTTATTCTAAAAAAATGTAAAAGATGTTTCGTGTATGAAGTGTATTGTTATATTTATAACACCAATGTACCAAAATTATACTTATAAATGTACCTTAAAAAAATAAAGAAGATAAAAGATTTTTTCTTAAAAATCTAAATGAAGCATCAGTCATTCTTATAACTTAAGATGAGGTTTTATAATATTTTATTCAAATACATACAAACATACTCATTTAACTTATTTTAAGGTTTAACTAATGAATTATTAATGTCAACTAGAAGAATTCATTTATATAGTAAATAAGATATCTGTGTATGTTTTTCCCAAAAATCTGCATATGTCTTTCCAAGAAATTCTTTGATGAAGAGATCTCAAAAAGTGAAGGATAATAATATCTCATTAACCTAAGTCACTTCTTCTTTGTCAATATTTCTAGTATGCTTGTACTTCATAAATTGAAGAAACAAAGCGAGGGACAGCTAAAATCCTTGTAACCATCGGTGGTGAGGGAAGGAGGGGCAGCACCACTACAACAGAGGAGTCTAGTGGAGCTACGTGCATCTAGTAGAATCAACGTCCTTTCATGGTGTTAGAGGGGGGCACAACAACTACGATCAAAGGGTGAGATTTTTGGCAGAGAAGGAAGTGACTTGGGACAACCTGAGATAAATTACCCGGCCACCTCGTCGTCCTCATGTTTGGTAGTGTTGTGAGAATTGAGAAAGCTACAGTGTGTAGAGATAGAACGAGATAGGTTGGGGGGTAGTGGACGGAAAGAAGAATGGGGAAGCGAATGACAGAGAAATATATATATATATATATATATATAAACTAACACATGGCAGTATAAGTCGAGCCCATGTCAGCTATTATTAGCCGTGTGTGAAAATATATACCACCATTAGCTGATGTGTCAGCTTTTAGGGATTAAATTAGTAACTATTGTAAACTATGTAGATTAACTCCATACAGGTTTGAAAGTGTAGGAAGTGATTTGAAAATTTTGAAATATAGGGACTAATTTGAAAGTTGATATAACTATAAAAACCAAATCTTTCATTTCCCCCAAACTCTTTTTTCAATAATGATTTTACCTTATTATTATACATATAAATATTTACAATCAACTATATTTGATTTAACTAATTCCACTTGAATAGTTTTTATAGCCAGTCTTAAACCCGATATAGGAGGAGAGTTATGTTAAACCTTTGACAGTCAATGTGTAACTCTGTTGAATCTCTATGATATAAATCAACAATATTATTGTACTAAAATAAGACTAATATTATTCTTGTATATTTGATTTAACTGAAAGCAATGTTCTAATGCACGATATTTTGTGGAAGGGAGGTTATTTCTCTCAATTAGGATAACCATGTAGGCTGTAATGTAACTTTCACACCCCCTGCATCCAGAACCCTACTACTAACAGACGGAATTAGTGAGAACAAGTACATTATTTGCGCCGATATCAAGAGATAGAAGAAGCTCAATGGACATCTGAAGCTCTAACTCTGACAATATAACGTTAAATGCTAGCTACCGTCCATGACAAAATTTTGACGGGGAAGAAAAAACACCCTCCCAAAATTTTAAGTCATTCTCATACCTCACTTGCCTTTTGGTTATTCCCATTCCCTGGAGTAGCTACCACGTGTCATTGCTGGACCCATTTATACTTGGGGTGCATCATCACAAGATCCTTTAGAGCCTGAGATTTATTAGTTGAGTAGTGTTTCTTATAAAGGAAGGAAACGTGAAGGGTGTGAAGATTGTTATGGAAATTCTCCCTCTGAAGTTTATCTTCTCTCCCCATGTGATTCTGATTCTTTTTCTCTGAGTTACTTTCTTTTCCTTCCGGTTGCTATCATGCTTCTGAGTTTTATTCGCTGTAACTGCATATATCTGGATTTCAGTATTGCTCTATTGCTTGTAATCTGAAATTTTCTTTATCAATAATACCACAGCGTCATATTTTCATACTATTTTTGCCATTTGGTTTCTTATCTGTTACAGGATCATAACAGATCTCTTCAGGGAAGGTTAAGCACTTCGTGGGATTATCTGTCAAACGAATATTCGATAATTTAAACATGAAATATACTTAGTTCGAATTCCTTCAATCAATTGAGCTAAACAATTTGCGTTGATGTAACCATATTTCAAACTAATATTGTTTAAACTAGATGTGGACTCCATATTTTGTACCAAGTGTTAAACAAAGTATTTGTAAAATGAGTTGTACTATTCATGATTTGTGAATAGTTCAGCTTTGTTGAATTTTCAATATATATTGATTTTTAAATAAGAGATTAAATGGTTGAAATTTTTAGGTACTGGATCTACTAGCCCCTGCTAGACCTCTTTTTCTTTTTTCATAATCATCAACCTTGTGATCAGACATAGTTTCAACTCCCAACAATGTAGTATTTAGCTATATATTATAATTTGTAAAGTTATTAATTAACGCCTTAACATCCAACCATGTTAAGGCGGTTTTCTTCCACCAAACCAAACAAAGATTTTTTTCCACGGACAAAAATTATAACAATTCTATATGCCCATGCAATTACAGAGATAAACCAAAAAAAGGGGAGTCTAACTAGTTTCCGAGCAGCGACGTCAAAAGTGCCAAAACAGCAATGATAATCATGATATTTAGAAAATAGTTAGACTTTAACGGCTTATCTGGGCTTCCGCCAATTGCCTCGTACTCGGCTCGAATCTTCTGCTTCATAGCTTCTGACAACTCTCTCTGCAAATTCAAAAAGGCAAACTATTGAATTTTATTCCATATTCCTTCATTAAGACTTCCAAAATTTTACATGTGAGATCACAGGATTATTCTTGTGTTACTCATCAACAAACAAAGAAAAGTAAAACTAAACAATATGTATATATAATATTTCCACTTTAAGAATCAACGTTAAGGAAGTTCTAAATCTTCCACAACCATCAATAAAATGAATATCCAAATTTGATAAGTTTTGCAAAGATTACAACCTTTCCAGATGAGTATTTGGCTGCCACAAACTTCTCTGGCTCAGCTTTTGGAGAACCGCCATCTATCACAATACCCTATTAACCAGGTGCCACGGGAAGCTATTATTATCTAACTTGACCAAGTATGTAATATGTTGGCCACAGCGAGGCTCTGGCAACAATTGTAGAGTACACAATCCCATTCATCTAAAGATCAAGTAATATTCACCAAAAAATAACCTAAAATGAACAGACCTCCGGAGGATCAAATTTGGCTCCTAGATTGCTAAGTTTGGCGTGGGCTTCAGCATAATCTTTAAAGAACGCTTCCTGATCTTCAGCATATTTCTCAGCATATACCTGCACATTTTTCAAAGTTAAATACTGAATTATAACAGCCATGATCATAAAATCTTCAATTACTTTACCTTAAAAGACGAATCCTCAAAAAGAACAGCATCAGTTGGCAACACCAATAGTTCTTCATCCTTCCTTTCTTTGACGTCCTATATAAAGAAAACAGTTTAAAAATGGAAATTGAGTATCCCAGCCTACATCCTCCCTTCCAATTCTCTCTAATTTTTAGTTCCTTCCTGCGTCAAAGAAACAAAACGGAATACGGGTCTCTGACCTTGAAGTAAGAGTTGTCAAACTCCAACCATTGCACTGCCCAGGATTGCCCCCCAGGTGCTCCTGGTCCATCTTTCTGTTGAGAAAATGACCAAGGTCTTTCAAATTATTGTTAGTTCTATTAACATTCTATTTCATAAAATTCCACAAGAAGCCAGATAAATCTGTACAAAAAGGTATAAGAGATGGACTCCATTTATACAAGGGCAGAGAGAACAAAGTTGAAGCATAGACCAAGATTCCTTCTTCGAAAAAAGAAATTGAAGCAAGACTTCAAGCATAGGAGCATCTATAAAAATAATGACAATAACGTGCCATCAGATCAGATCAAGATACTCAAACAGTGAGATATATTTTGTTTGTGCAGCAAAGAGATAATATAGTTCATATCCAGCCTAGAGACGAGGCATGTAATAATAGCTTCCACTTAAGGACAGTGATCTGCTGGACAAAAACTTGTTTTTAAGGGTAACTGCAAATCATAATGTACTTGCAGTGCCCTCTGACATTCCACCAAAGTAAATTTTAATTCCAAGCGCAATAATATACAGAATAAATATATACCACCCCGAGTAAGCAAAATTCTTAGCAGAAAAGATCTATATACAGCAAGTCTAAACCCTCATTTCTTCAAAGTAGACCACTCAAGAATTGAACTGATGAGTTTATCCAAAAAAACGTATTTTGCGGTACCATATATTGGGAGAACTCCCAGCAAGACACAACTGAACTTTTAAAAAAGGGGAGAGAACCATAATAAGAACATCATGCATTTGATAGGAATGTTCGTTCTACAGATAATATTGATTTGCATTATCAGAGACCTAAGAAGCATGGGACATTGACACCAGACAAATGATTCTGTAGTTTTGTAACGCAGACATCCGTCCAGCACAGTTTTACAAGACTTTTTTTTTTCAGGAGTTTGCGCTTCACGCTCAGTAACCATTCAAATAATAACTGGTCAACTCAAGTCAACCAATCATGTGACTTGAAATTATATACGAGCATAAAAGAACCGTGAAAAAAAGGTTCATCTTCTGAATGAATAATCAAGTATCAGACGTTTCAATGTAGAAGACAGTAGTATCCCACGTCTCTCATCATCACCTACAGCTACCAATTTTTTGTGCCAACACCAGTTGACATTTATTGCTCATCATACATTACAGCATTAAATATTAGAATATCTGAAAATGCTGCAACAAATTGGAAAGGAATTTACTACAATATAATTCCTAAATCATGTGGGGGAAAAGGATTGATAATATACCGTGTACTTGGTTTCTGGCTTGCCCCAGCCACTACGTTCTGGTCGAGAACGTCCCAGTGTGTGTGCACCAGATAGTGCAACTATTTCCTGCAGATCCAGCAACTTGATAATCAGGATCACAGTCATATTGCTTGCATCCACAAATACCGGAAAGAATTTAAGTTACCCTGTCATTCAAACCCATTCTGTAAAACACTTGCCGTAAATGATCAGCAGGCGAAGGGGGGCCAGCATCTAGACACATAAAAGTTCAAAAAGTAAGGTGGTTTCGTATGTTGGAAAAAGAAGGAACGATTCAGCATAGGACACAAACTTCAGGCTATTAAGCCCCGAGTATCCTTTTGAAATAAGAGGCATGATCATACAAGACTACTTGATTTGACGTTCTCCATGCGAATGTATGTTAACAAATCAGTTATATATACAAAGCAATGCAAAATTTTAAAAAGCAGAAAAAAAGGAGAAAGGGTAAATAGTGGTATCTGCTTGAATTTTTTTTTTCCAAGAGCAGGCTGAGGAGCCAATGGAACAGAAATTAGATTAAAATTACATTTGAAAAAAATAAATTCATTCTATTATTTGTTGCCTTGTGAATTACATAGCTGTATTTTCCATTTTTTTACTGGAGTTTTCTATTCCCCAAAACGTAACAGAATTAGTTAATCCAAAATAGAGCTGATAGAGAAGCAAGGGACGAAGTTCTCTGCCAGAACACAACACCCAATGGGTACATGGTCAACTTACCAGGAAGTCTCCCTTCCTCAGGACACTGTTCAGGTCCTGAGACATCAACTCTTCCATACTTCATAGGGATTTTTGGTCCACCAGCCTCCTGAAATTTCCAAGGAAGCGGTCAATGGCATTATCTTTCAGTTAATAATAGCCATAGTCATTCCTGAAACATAAAAACGACTGAGTACAACCTCCACAGCAGTAGCAGCAGCTAGCTGAAATAAATCTGCATATGTCAAACCAGAGTACTTGTCCTTGATTGGCTGAAGAAGCTTCAATGCATTGACTAGTCCTGAAAAAGTAGTGCATCAGGCAATATAACTATCAACCACTATCAACCAACCAAATGTAGAAACAGTCATCGTTAGATAATCATACCAGCATTGGCTGCATGTTTCAGCTCAACTTCAAATCTTAAGCTACCATTAGCTCCACCTCTTTGTGGCCACTCCTCAATATTTTTATTGTAAGTACCAGCATCATGCCATCCCAAACGGATCTATCAGATAAAAAAGAGCGCACATTAGTTGTTGAGATAAATGAAAAGCCTCAATCTATGCTCCAAAACTTATACATGACAAAGATTCAATTACATGCAGAAGGAAATATATAATCCATCCAAAATATCTTGTGGAAATGAGTATGACATCTTGACCTACCAAATCATGTTAATCTCTTTTGAAGTTTATTCTCCATCCTAAGAAATTTAAGAAGTGAGAAAAGACAAGCAATTGATAGGTTCTTATGGTCATTGTCATGCATGTATTATATCCCCCATCATCATATCGTCATAGCCAACAGCTAAAGCCTTTGATTTTTTCAAATTTCACCCTGAAGATATTGTCGACTTGAGCTGAAAATTCTACATCAAGCAATAAGGAGTAGGGGCTTCTTATTAAATGCTAAGGAAGAGATTGAACTCTAACAAGAAGCTTCAGAGTTCGGACCTTGAATCAATACAGTAAAAGGTCCATCTCCCTATGATATAGGATAGGCAACCATGACACTAAGACTTCTAACCATAAAACAAAGAGGAAAGTTCTAAACAGCCCAGCAAATTCACTTTAAAAAAAAAAAAACCTGGTAAGAAGTAAGTGAATCGGAAAGTTATATGCGGAAAAAGAAGAAGAAGAAGAAGATATCAGTGTACCATTATCATATAACTATAACCTTCAGCTTCATGCAATTCCAAAAGTAATGAATCAGTTCGACTAATCAAAACAGGGACTAGCAAGTTCTAGTCCCTATGCAGCCAAACTTATTCTCCTACTCTGTCACATTCTTAAGAATTTTATACGTACATTTTAGGGGAAAATGTGACTACAAAAATCCAGAAACTGAATAAGCTATCAAGTCCTACTTTAACGTTTTCTCCTTATCTTGTAGAATGTCTCCTTACGGAGAAAATGCATTCAGTTTGGACTACGTACATCTGCTAACAGGCCTCATAAAACGTATTGGTGCTTGAAAGTACTTTAAAAGCCATGATCGAGGTGCGTGCTGTGTAATTCCATTCGATAGCAGAATAATAGTTCCGATGCCTTATAACAAGCATATCAGAGTAAACGCTAACTTAGCAAAAAGCATATCGAGATCTCTCCGGTATAATCCTTCTCAACAGTAGTGACTCAGAATATGAATTCAAATTTGAAAATAAAAAAGCGATTTACTTTTGAATTTTGATCCGTACACCAATTGGACTGAATATTACCAGAATAGGATGGCAGAACTCAGTCTTGAGCAGCTCTCTGATATCTTCTCTTGCACTCCTCAATTGATCAGGATTAGACGCGAATGACTTGGGCACAGATACTGTGCTATATCCAACATTTGATACACGAACCTCTGCTCTTCGCTGAGCCTGAAAATGGCAAGTGAATCGATCACAAACTCATACTTTAGTTCTTCGGTAATAAAAGAAAGAGCAGTACGGGAAAAGAGAGTAAAAGAGACGGAAACCTGGATGAAAAGAAGGTGAGAAATGTGAGAAGAGGTTCCTAAGCATGTGAGCGAAGAGAGAGTAGGAGAGGAAGAAGCAAGAGAGATGGAGGCTCTGGTGGTGCGGGAGGGGATGATGAAAGGAGAAGAGGCAAGAGCAGCCATTTTAGTTGGAGACGGTTGAGATGGTAGTGAGGGTGAATGCGTGAGCGACACCGTGAGCGACACACGCTCATCCATTTGCGTGGATCGTTGGAGCTTTATTGGTAGCTATTGATTGCCTTTCCTTCATTTTTGGATGATGTAGTAAGTATTACTTTCTGCAGCCAAGAGCGCGCACTGCCAGCCTGCCACGCAATCCAAAACCTTCCGTTTGGGAATGGGGCTCTGGTTTTTTCAGGATGGACATCCAAACTATATGGCCTCTCACTTGGAGCTTTTAATTCCGAAGCGAAGAGCCCATTATTGTTTTTTTTTTTACTTAAAATATACGACGGGCCTGGGGCTAACATTGTGTTTACCGAATATGATCCTGGGCCGCGGCCTGTCTACACGAGATTTTCAATAAAAAACAATGGCCGCGCTGTTTGGGTTTTTAACTTCATAACTTAAATCTGAATATGATGAAATGAAATTTTCATAAAAATAAGTTTGTTATAATAATATAATTTGTTTAATTACCTTTTTAGCAAAAGATAATTTAAAGGAGGATATGAGGTAGTTTTCAGCTTCTCTCTAAACATCAATTTAGAAACGAAAAAGGAACTTTTTGGTTCATTGGAAAAAACCATAGTATGAGAAAAACCCCAATTGTAAAAACAGAGGTCACACTGTTGCCAAACAAGATAATGGCCCCTTTGTTTTCCAGACATTTCAGGGGAAGCAGTGGTTTCAAAGGGAAAACAAATGGGCCAGTCAATGTCCAAACCCCAATTTGGCAAAAGAAAAACGGATTTCCAAACAGGCTGAAATTTATAAATTTGCAAAGAAAATGCATTGCGCTTGAATGACGACGCATACTCAATTTAACTAACCGTAATCATCACACGATACAACTAATAATAATAATAATAACAACTAACTCCACCAGAGGTAGAATTCATGAGAGAGGATCTACCATCAAGCGTAAGGATTCCACGCATACTCAATTAACTAACCGCTTGAATGACCCATACTCTCTGGATTTACCTCACTCCAGTTCAGGTCCAGATAAAAGCTGGCATTTTGTTTTATTTCTTTAGAAAAATTTCTTGTTTTAAAATAATTCTTACGTGACGTATATTAACACAGTTTATGTGGCAATCAAATTATGCCTTTGCCTTTGGCTTCTTTTCTACTTCTTTAACTATACACTTCCCACCCAATTCAAATTTATTATTTTATAAAATTATTATTAAGATATTAAATTATAAAACATGAGTGAATAAATTTAAGTTGTTAAAATTTTATTTGAATGGGTCAGAACTGCCATAGATGAAACATGAAAATAAAAATTCACCTTGTAAAATATTGAATCCACGCCATTCAAATTTAATCCAATAATTCATAAATGCTTGTGCGGTATTTTGACGGTCCATAACCTACATAACATCTTTTGTGGAAATGATTTGCTAAACGTAAAAACAAAACAGTTTGGAATAAGTCAGTATCCTCAATAATCAATTATTCATGATTTAATTGGAAGCTTGACCACTTGTAAAAATTAGTTTTGGCTAATAATATATATATATATAATATAAACAAGTTCGTTATATAAAAATTCTGTCACAACTAATTCTCCAAAATCTATAAAAAACTGTTAACTAGTTTATATATGTTCAATTTGTTAGTAACTAAGATGCCCATTTAAAAAAGAGAGAGAATGTTACCAAGCAGGGTCTCCAGCTGGCAAATAGCAATAATTGAAAAAAATTTTATTGAAAGCATAGTTGTATATTTCGGCTTTTTGTGGAGTGGGACTTTGGAACTGAAGCATGATTTGGACTGTACCCACAAGCTCTAGCCGAGCAAGGGAATAATAAGAAGTCAAATGCCAAAGCAAAAGACAAGGCACGGCCATCGGAATAATAACAGTATACAAACACAATGCTCTAGGTCTTATTGCACTTTGTTGGATATGTGCATATACATTTGAAACTTCTCCTCAGGTCCGTAGAAGACTTGAGTGTGAATTAAATAATCGAGGGTGGCTAAGATGAGCAAGAATTATGGGTTCGATTCGGAGGAGGCGTCGGCGATGGTGAACAAACTGAGAGCTACGTTTGATTCCGGTCAGACTCGGGGCTACCGGTGGAGGGTTTCCCAGTTGGAGGCTCTTATCAATCTAACTGATCAACACCAGCATGAGATCGTTCAAGCTCTTCACTCCGACCTCTCCAAACCCGAAACTGAAGCCTTTATCCACGAGGTTCTCTCCCTCTCCCTGATCTCTCTTTTAAATTTCTAGTTTTACTTGTTCTCTTCCTTCTTCTCGGTATTTATTTGCTTCGGTCTTACACTTTTGCTTACTTCAGTAGTCTATATGCAATAGGACACGAATTTGGATATGAGATAGATAGGTTTGAATCGGAAGATCAGTCCCAGGTTCTCACGTTGCTATATTTATAATATATACACATACATAATAATGGAAGAAAAAACTATATGGATCACTTTCGTATGCACATTTATATATTTCATTAAAAAAAGGCCGAAAATGTTAGTTTAATTCATAAATCAATTAGGCAAACGCTGTTGGCAAAATAAGAATCAAGCAAACCTTCTTTTTTCTTTTTTCTTTTTTCCATTTGCCTTCGATTTGAGATATTTTGTCGACGAGGCCTGAATCTTGAAATTCTTTCGGTTTTTTTTCCCCCACAGAATTCTTTGGCACTTGAGAAAACTAAATTTTATGGTACATCCTCATTTCTTTCGTTTTTCGACTGAAAGTTTACAGTGTATTTTGTTGTCTTTATTTACTGTTTTTCTTACTTTTATGGAAAAATGATTAAAATTATATTTAAATGGGTTCTGTTTTTCTGAAATTTTACAGCAGACTAAAATAATTATTTAATAATAAAACTATAATTACTGATGATCAAATTCAGAACTCAAACAACACTTTTATGTTTATTTAGTTTCACAGATTTCATGTGAAAATAAAGATAAATAAACTCCTGATAATTCATTAATAAGAGTAGATTTCAACAGTTCAGACTTGGGATGCCTTGCTTGTCTGGCAGACTGGCACTATGTATAATCCTTGAACTCCAATAACTCCGTTTGAGGATATTTCATCACTCACTTTAGGATCATCACGTAATCGCGAGTCTCTTCTGATTCTGGGTAGTTGTGCGTGTTCCTTTTTTTTTAATGATCAAATTATATTTAATATTTTTTATTTGAAAATATCATGTAGAATGTATGTATATATATATATTTAAAAACAAATATTTTATCACCGAGTACTTAGTTTAACTAGTAAGAGAGTACGTTGTACCAGCTTAACTAAAGGTTCAGAATATCGAGTACAAAAAAACATATTTTAATTTTTATCAGTAAAAGTCCATATTTATTCTTTTTGAAAATAATATTACCTAGTTACCTAATGTTGGTTATTACTATTTTGATGTAAATCAAATCATAAAGGCTAAATTATATATAACTTTCTGGAATTTGGGATTATGTACATATAATTTCTCTAAGCTTTAAAACTTGACAATAAACCTCTCTAGACTTTTAAAAGTAATTAAAAAATAACACTTTTGCTGTTAATTTGCCCATTACCTTACTAATATAATGTGACATGACAGAGGGCTTATTTGCATGCGAGGTAAGATTTAGAAAAATTATTTCCATATGATTCATGGTTTGAGAGGATTATTGAAAAAAAAAATTAGTTAACGATAGGGGATTATTTGCATAAATTTAAAAGTTCAGGGGTCTCTTATCAAATTTTAAAGATTAGAAAAATTATTTACATATAATTTCAACTTCAAAAAGAGTTTTATATAATTTCGCCACATTTATAATTAATATATTAATATAAATTATATATTAAAAACTAAAATTATAGTATTCAAAACTCATAAATATAATAACTTAAAATTTTATAAATATTTTATTTTAGACTCCAAATATAGGATGGAACATACGTGTAGTTAACATGAATATGATTATCTTATCAAAACAAAAAAAAAATGAATACGATTATTGGGTGGTTGAAGTCGAGGCTACCAACTAACGAGAAAAAAAAAACTGGTGGCCCAATTCTGGGAAGATAAGGCCAACTGTTCCACCAATATTTAGGTCGTTATGTGATTTGGAAAATTAACTGATTACAAGAGAGCTATCTGATTCCCTTTTCCTAGTTCAATGTTTAACACGAATGCGACATGTACCTAATATGATATATACCCTTCTATTCGCCCAAGAAAAAAAAACTTTTATTTTCCATAATTTAAAGAAACTAATACAATTTAAAATAGCAGAGCAAAATACATTCTAAAATAGCTTTTATTTATTTATTTATATAATTATCCGATTGGATTAGGTTGGAATATTCTCAAGTTTAAATTGGGTAACTCTTCCTATGTAGTTTTTTTTATTTACAAGGTTTAAACTTAAAATTTTAATTAAGGGGTGTTAAGCCTTTTCTTGTATGTTATATAAAATTTTGAAAACCTAATCATATCATTCATAATTAGTGAATATTATGATTTATAGTTTTTATTATATATTCTGATATATGTATGATTGGAGATTAAATTAAATTATATTTTAGAAATAGGGTATTTAGCAATTACTATAAACAAGTTTTGTGATTAGAATAGGTGCTGTGCATTTTTATAAAATTTAAAATGAGCTGCATTACTCTTGATCTATGATCAATGCATCTCTCTAAATTTTCATATTTTATATTGATTGACATAACTTATCTTCTTTGAACAAAAAAAAAACTTCATTATAGTGGCTGCATAATTTGAAATCAATCTTTCTGAAACGAATTTCCTTCAAAATCAAAATTTACAGAGGCAAACCAAAATGATTGAATTAAAATTTTCTAATCTTGTTTGAGAACTGCACTGTCCAAGTCTGGTAAGTGGGCGTATCCACTATCAGAAAAATAGAATCTAATTGCTGCCATCATGTGATGTGCGGTATATCTTTCTGACCAGTGGACATGTGCAATATATTGGCAGAAGCCAGAAGATATTTTCCTTGAATATATATATATATATATATATATATATATTCCCTCACTTTATAATTATTTTGGTTCAAAATAATCCACGATGTCAAATATAAAAGAATTTCGGGAGAATTGTATTAATCCAAACTATAAGGGAAAAAAAGTAGATGTTTAATGCAATAAATAAGATTTTTTAATACTATTTCTTATTAATTAGGGAAAAAATTGTAATTTTCAATGATAATTAATTGATTTGTTGTAAAACAAAAACCATTAATTGAAGGTAATTTTAGGAAAAAATTATGTTTTAGTACAAATTAAATGAGATCAACTAATAATGTTGATATGTGTGAAATATTTTTTTTTTCTTATATTCTCTCTGGTTCATATTATAAAATATTTTGTATGACAAATTTTTGACTCACAATATAAAGTATTAGATATATTTTTTCCAATTTTACCCCTCTCATTAATTCTCCACTACTTCTCCCTAGTTCCTACAATGATAATGATGATTGATTATTTAATAAGAGTAAAACAAGAAGTTATGATACTTTTTCATGAATTTTAAATAAAAAAGTAATTTTTGTAATATGTGTGCATTTAATACAAAATATCTTATAATATGAATTAGATTAAATATTTGAGACGGAAGGAGTATAAATTATGTTTAAGTATTGAATTGTGCATTAATAATTTTTTTCAATTTTGTCCTTATTTTCAATTTTCATTATAATTAATTCTATATTAAAATTTAATATACTATTAGATAATAGTTAAAAAAATGTAACTTTTTAACCAATTTAAAGAGCTAATAAACTTTGAACCTTTTTTTCATATGTGTGAAATTTTTTAAACATATAACTTATATTATAAAGAGAAGCAAATACAATATTTGGACCAATATTTTCCGTGGATATGAAAGTCGTAATAAGTGCCACACATGTTGACATCCCAAATGCCAAATCCCACTAATTGATGTTCATTTATTGAAAAGGCCTATTGGACTTTGACTCTGATTTTGAAAGAATAATAAACTTAAACTGCTTATTCAGGCCAAAAAAAAAAACTTAAACTACTTATTATATACGGTATTTTGTGAACTTCTGTTTATATCACTTAATGAGTTATTAGTATAAATGATGTTATATACTTTTTTTGTTTGGTCAAATTAAATGAATTGTTTATCAACAAAAATAATTTTTACGTGATATTTTTATACTACAATTATAATGTTTTTTACTACCATCAAATTAAGAATAAACTTATAAAAATTAATGCTGTGTGGTTTTATGCATCATATATTTGAATTTTGCTTATGAAATATTTGAATGAATTTTGATGTCATTACTTATAGTTTGCATTTTGAAAAAATATAATCAAAATATTTCTTATATTAGTTCGTTCTTGTCATGTGCCTATACAAGGCATATATTATTTTGGTATTGTAATATACAACCACATTTCTTCTTTTTGCACAATTGTCTTTTGTTTTATTATTTTTAGTTTTCTGTATATTATATAGATTATATTTTATTTATACTTAGTAACATAGATTAAACTTTTCAATCATATAGATTAAACTTAGTAACATAAAAAAGACAGTGTATGTGATGTTCTTTTTCTCTTTTTATTTAGTATCTCTTTTAATTATCTCTCAATAAACATTTTATTATTTACTCACTTAATTAATAAAATCTAAATAAAAACTTATATTCTTTTTTTCTTCTTGAAAATAATCGCAAGCGTTTCTGGATTTTTTTCACCAGAATAGATTTGACAATGTGATTCTGACAATTTTATAAAAATAAATTTATCTCGTATGTTGTAATTCAAAAAACATAAGTGTGGTGGCCAGAAAAACATATATATATATATATAAAACAATCAAGCCATGAATTCATAACTATTTATTAGAACTTAGCATGAATTTAATTGCCTTCATGGACTAGAAAATTAAAGAAAATGTTTATACTCTAAATATTAAAAAGTGGGAAGACTGAACAAAATTTGAAATAAAAACATCAAATAAAATTGATCTAAATTTCATATCAAGTTACCCTAATTTCATTATAAAATAAATATTTTTTCATGCATTCTATGCAATCTATAAAAATGAGCCCCACCATTCATAAGTTGCTAATCACTTATTGGTCAATTTCATTATATATATTAATATATTTATTAGATATTTATTTTTATTGAGGTTTACAAGTTAAATGATTAGGTTTTTGCTTTTCCTCCGACAACATATATGACTAGTTGGCATTCATATTACTCGACAAATCGTAAATAATTGACTTGTAGAGTTCATACTACTATTAGAGTTGGTTACCAATTTATTTGATGGAAGAAATTAAAGTAGTTTGAAACCACTGATTTCTAGGCAACCACTATACTGGAAGATTTTAGAATAATATGCAATTAAATTATATATACAAGTTTTTATCTGATTTTCATTCTGAATAGGTGTGAATTGAGGTTTCTTTTTGTTAAAGAGTTATAGCTCATGAGATTATATAATTTTTTCACTTTTATATTAAAAAATAGAAACAATAATTAAATGCATGCATACAAGTTTCAAAAACTAGGCGCGCCTAACCTCAGTTTGACCCCAAAAAAAAACTTAGTAGAGTCGTGACTCATTGAATCACCTAGTCACGAATACAGTGAAATTGGGTGTGTACATTGTTGAAACCATTGATTTTTTTTTATATAAATAAATTTGAGTATCATCAAACCTAAATAAAATAGCTTTTCAAACACAATTTTTTCTATTATCAAACTCAAAAACGATTGAAACTTTTATTATAGATGTAAATGTGTTTCTCTAAGCTTTATGTAATTTTGTATTCTTTTTAATTTTTTTTATATATTTTATTGGATTTTGTGGATTTTTTTAATAATTATTCTAATATTTTTCTATACAATTCAATTAAATTTAAATAATAAAAATATAATTAAAAACTTTAGTTATTATCCATAAAAATAGTTATTTTTATTTATCAAATATTAGAATTATTTAGTAGAAAAATTAGTTACGCAAATTCAATATCGAGGTAAAATAAGTTATTTAATTCTTCAAACATCTTGACTTCTTTATGATTATGGCAAAAAAGAAAAGAATCCTTCTTATAATAGCAAAACATCACATCAACTCCCCAAATTAAAATGGAGGTGTGCTCATGAAATTTGCCGTCGCATGAATATCAAAACCCAGTGATTAGGGAAACATGGCCTTTGTGCGGATTCAGCAAGTTTTCCACTGAAGCATAATTCAAATTCTTTGAAGTGATACCGTATGATGAATTTGGAAAGAAAAAATTTGGCCAAAAACATTAATTTTGTGTGAATTATATACTTTTATATCATTTTTAAACGTATAATTAGTACATAATTAAAAAATATCTTGCTTGATTAGAATTTTTTTTATTGATAAAAATAAATGTCAGATCTTAGAACTAAAGCAACCTTGATTTGGGGAAGATGCCCTCCTCTCAAGTCTCAAGCAAGCCAACCTCCTGATCCTGCGCGCTCTCAACAACGCGTGACGAACACTCTCCTTGCGATAGTCCACGACTTTACCATATAAATGTGAATGAATCTCACCCGCCTAGTCTATGCCATAGATTCACCGAGATTGATAGTACATCACGACACGACGTCTTTGTGAGTCGTTGTAGCCTTTTGTTATTTTATTCTCTGGCAAGACGATAAGGCTATTCAACCTACAGAGACATTATATCAGCGCTACTTCAGTTTTCTAGCACCATCAGGCAGCAAAGCAATCCTCGTTCTTGTTCTGTGATTCTGGGCGTTTGAGTTTGTTGTCGCTGATAATGTCGTCTGAGGAGTCCAAGAAAGTGTTCGATGCAGAGGCAGCGGCTTTGCTCGTGGAGGAGCTGAGAGGAACCTTCGCTTCTGGCAGGACAAGAAGTTACGAATGGAGAGTTTCGCAGTTGAAGGCCTTTTCCAAGTTGGTCGATGATCGCGAGCAACAGATCGTCGAAGCTCTCCGCTCCGACCTCTCCAAGCCCCCACTTGAAACCGTCGCCTACGAGGTCTTCTATGTTACAACATATTCTATATTTGATAGTCGTTCATCTGTTTTCTTTTAGTTTTCTTTAATATTCACTCGTTCTTTAACCTTCCTGTTTTATATGTAGTGATGAGTTGTTCTCGCTATAAATTCTATTTGGTCTAAATTGTTCAATAGCTGGTTTTTGATAACCTGCTGCTTAGGATAGAACTTCAAAGACTAACAGTGTCTTTGTCAATTTGAGCTTTTGGATTATTGACATGTTCATTTATTTTATATGGTCCAATTTTACGGGAAATATGATATAGATGTTTGTTCAGCTTTAATTGCGCACGTTCTTTGGATTTGTCTGCTGTCCCTCCCCATCAGAAATTTTACAATATGTTCTATTCTATGTAACATTTTTCTATGCTCATGTCTTGTTCTTGGGGTACTAAATTTATCTGTGTGCTTCTGCCGTTATGGAATTACTAGGATAATTCTTTTCATGAAATGGTCTACTCGGTGGTAGCCAGGAAAAAGTTTACCATATGGGTGGCAGGTGCGCACATTAATGGCGCTCTCCAAAAACCTCACTTGGCCTTCCATTTTGGGGTGGGCCAATCTTATGGTCCTCTCATGTTTCACCATTGCCTCTGATAGGTGGCTTGGGGTCTTGAATTTATTGCTTACGATGAGGGAAGTATTTTTAAAAGCATTTTCAAAGGATGTCTCAGTTGACGTGCATCTCGTTATTAGTCCCTGGCACATTGATTGTAATTTCTCTTTTTCCTTTTTAGCTTCTGTTTGGGTGCGCCTAGTTTAGGTGTTTCCGCGTGAGTGTGTGATCATAGTTGTAGATGCTCATTTCTTAACCAAGAGTTCACTTTCGAGCATACTTTTCGTGAACTTGACACATTGGATTCGGTTATGCATTGAGACGCCACTGGTTATATAGTGTATAATCCGATTATTCAACAAAGCATGTCTAGCTAATTCAGTTGGTAGTTGGACTAGTCCAAAGGGATGGGCTAGGATGAGCTCTCGCTTTGGACTTATGCTCATAACATTACAATTCCATGTGCATATTGCATACAATGTGTGCCTATTTAAACTGGATTATCCTCATTTTTTGTGAAGATTCCAGAAGACTTGCACTATTGCTCTGATATTCACAAGAAATACAGAAGCATATAGCAGGCGATTCAAAGTTGGTTAGGACTTGCATTTTCAATAACGATTGCCATGTGGTTTTTGCTTATGGAATGAACTTATTCAGATGCTAGACTGCTGCTGCTCAAGCCTAACTTGTCTCTCAAGACTGGGATATATCGTTGCATCTCAATTTTTGAAAGATTGCATTAGGTTATTACATCTGTGTATGCAGTGATCTTTTATGCCTGTGCAACCCGGGGTCCTGGATATCTATTCCGATTACTACTGCCTGAGATGTCAACCAATTGTAGGTTTTACCATTTGGATATTCACAAGTTTTTTCTAGTCCCGGAAACTTCCATAACACATATTACCTTTTAATAATAGACTGATGAAAAAGACACTGAATATGTGTGTTAACTTTGAGCTTCCAATGAGGATTTGGAGCTGAAAATTTAGAATTTTGGCTAATTTTCTGATCATGTTCACTGGTTGAAAGGTCTGGTGCAATCAGCATAATGTATAAAAATGATATTTGTCATCTTCTAACTGAGAATTGGACATGTCATGCAGATTGCTATGTTGAAAAATTCATGTAAAGTCGCACTGAAAGAACTGAAAAATTGGATGAAGCCAGAAAAGGTATATTTTTTTCTGTATTTCTTTCACTGATTGGGACAGTCAGACATTTAGTTGTATAGTTCTTTGATATGATTTTTTATTTATTACTCTAGTTTCCTTTAAATGCAGGTCAAAACTTCGATTGCTACTTTTCCTTCTTCAGCAGAAATAGTATCTGAACCTCTGGGGGTTGTGCTAATTATTTCGGCATGGAATTATCCATTTTGTATGTTGATCAGTGACTTTGTTTACTTCTTTAAATGTTTCTGAGATGACATTTCAGCTTTTGCTTTCCTCAAAGCTCTTTCTTTTTTAAAATCTTTCATGATGATATTTTTAACTGCTATATCTGTCTTTCCAGTGTTGTCACTGGACCCAGTCATCGGAGCTATTGCAGCTGGTAATGCGGTGGTGCTTAAACCATCAGAAATTGCTCCGGCCACATCGTCGCTGCTGGCAAAATTGTTAGGGGAGTACATGGATAACTCATCTATAAAGGTTGTAGAGGGGGCGGTAGATGAAACATCTGCTCTGCTACAGCAAAAGTGGGACAAAATTTTCTATACAGGTCTCTCTTATTGCCATTCTTCTGATTTCTGATATTTTAGAATTCTGAAATGATTTACTTGTATAATGATATATTAATAACTGCATTACAATTAGTTCCTTTTATGTCAATAAATGCTGCTCTACTAACAATACATACCACTGGATTATGGATGGTTAAATGATAATTTCCTTTCCCTTATTTGGATGTCTAACATGAACAATGAAAAAAGAGGTTGATGAAATGAAAGAAATTTGTTAGTTGTACACTGTTACCTGTTGTTATAATAAGCACGTATAACTGTATAATTATTTAGTTACTTGACATTAAGATTTGACAGAATAGAGAGCTTAAAAACATGAGGGTTGGAGGACTATCTGATGGCTTTGGGAGGTTTGTTGAAAATCTCTTGTTCCCTTCCTTGTTATAAAAAACTCTTGATCTAAAAAGAAGGTTTCAATGAATTCTTTCTTGCTTCTTTCATAATTCCGGTCCTCCATTGAAACATACATTAAGTGCCTGTTTGGTTTGTCTTTTTGTAAAAAATCGTTTAGAATAACCACAGTTTACAAAAATGAAGTTTGGATAAAAGTAGAGAAGTTTACCACAAACCTGTTTGGATAACTTTGGGAAAAATGATGGTTAGAAACCATGGTTTGGTTTACTAAAAGGTAAACCAAACAGGCAGTAAGTCTTCTCCTCAAAACAAGTACATGACTTCTCTATGGTGCTCTAAGCCTCTGAGTGCTGTATCTGATATGAAAATGTAAAGCCATTGGACAGCTCTTTTCCACTTATAATTAAGTTTTGTATGGATGTTGTTCTCAGTCCTGTTCTTAGGTTATCTTGTTATTTCTGACTTGATGATATCTTATCCTTCAACAAGTTGTACTTTCTTTTCTCTCTAATAAACTTTCTTCTGTTATTCTCTCTCTGTCTCTACACACACACAAACTGTTCCAGTAATTTATGACAGAAGTTGTGCTGTGATAAAACTGTGGTCTGGGACATTGCATAATCCTTCGATTTGTAGGTAATGGAAGGGTGGGACGCATAGTGATGGCTGCTGCTGCTAAACACCTTACGCCAGTTGTTCTGGAGCTCGGAGGAAAATCTCCAGCTGTTGTTGATTCAGATATCAATTTACAAGTATAGCCTGAGCCTTTTTTTTTTTTAACTTGCTGTTGCCTGAACTTCTTTTCGTGCCATATCTAATTTAAATTGATTTATATTGACAAGGTAGCAGCTAGACGGATAATTGCAGGCAAGTGGGGGTCCAACAACGGACAAGCCTGTATTTCTCCAGATTACATTCTAACTACACAAGACTTTGCCCCCAAGTTGGTAAGTAGTTTCCTCAATGCACAGTTAGAATTCTGAATCTATGTCCTTGTTTATTTGTTGTTTGGTGCCTTTTTTGTTTTTCTAGATTGATGCCCTAAAGACTGAATTGGAGAAATTTTATGGAAAAAACCCATTGGAATCAAAAGATTTGTCCCGCATTGTGAATTCCAATCACTTTGCTCGCTTGACAAAGCTTTTGGAGGATGATAAGGTTGCTGGTAAGATTGTTTACGGAGGTGAAAAAGATGAAAGCAAATTGTAAGCTCTCTCTGCTTTCCTTATTGAAAAGTTCTGGTTTAGTGAATTGAAGTTTGCTATGTATCTTGACATCAACACTTCTTTCCTTCAAACGGCAGGAAGATAGCTCCCACTATTTTATTGGATGTTCCGCGTAATTCTCTGATAATGAAGGAGGAGATATTTGGTCCTTTACTTCCCATTATCACGGTAATAATCAAGTCTCTCGGTTGATTGTTTCTTTCAATAATCTAGGATAAATAATATGAAAATGACTTTGATTGCTTTTGAAAGCTGCACCTGCGAGAGTAATTTATGTGTTGTTCTTTGTGAAGAATAAGAGCCAGGGATCAATTCTTTCTTATCAGCGTAAAATAAATGTTCATTTAGAGTGACAGCTTACACGTCATGACACTTTTCTGGGATGGTTGCTGAGAGAAAATTTTAATTGCTCATGTTGTGAAGACTAGCTCAATCCATAGTGAATGATTGTTAGGGATATAACAAAACTATTCATATTCCGTAATCTGCGGTAAAGATTTGCAGAACATAGAGGCCGAGTATTATATTGACCTGGAAATGGGTGCACGTAAATTTAGGACCCGTTTGACAGTATTTTCTGTTTTTTTGTTCTTAAAACAGTTTTGTAAAACTGTTTTAAGAATAAGTATTGAAAACAAGAAAACAAAAAAATCTGTTTGATTGTTCTCAAAATCATAATTAGTGAGTGATAGATAATTTATTCAAAATGTATAATTTTACCATTAATGAGGTGAGTGTTTTTTACCTTTTTTTTTTATTTTCTAGAATAAAAACTTCAAAACAACTTAAAGATATTCTGAGTTTTCTATTTTTTTATTTTTCTGTTTCTCAGAACAGTTTATAAAAAACAGGTTTACCAAACAAATTTTTTTATTTTTTTGTTTTCAAAAACAGAAAAATTATTTTTAAAAACTGCACCAAACAGGTCCTTAGAAGCTTTCATTAGTAAACTTCCTCAATTATAACGCCTTTCTTATTACTTGGAACAGGTCAATAAGTTGGAAGAAAGCTTCGATGTGATTAATTCAGGAACAAAACCCCTCGCTGCATATTTATTTACCAACAACAAGAAACTCACGGAGCAGTTTGTGATGACTGTATCTGCAGGGGGTTTGGTTGTAAATGACACTACCGTACATGTAATATTTTCATATCTTTTCACAATTTATCCACGACTGCATGAGTTGTCTGTATCTATATCTGTATCTGTACCTGTGATTCTTGTTATTCATTCATATATACGGTGCCAATTTCCAAATAATTTAAAATCTAGCACTCTTAGCTCCATTTTCATTTTTAGTATTTTTGCCTTGATGCAGCTTGCCACCCATACTTTGCCATTTGGAGGAGTTGGGGAGAGTGGAATGGGTTCATACCACGGGAAATTCTCGTTTGAAGCTTTTAGCCACAAAAAAGCAGTTTTGTATCGTGGTTTCGTTGGGGATGCCTCAGTGAGGTACCCTCCTTACACAAACACGAAGCTAAGATTGCTCAAGGCTTTGATCGGTGGTAGTATACTTGGTATAATCCGTGCTATTTTTGGATGGGCTTAGGTGTAAATTGTCTTGGAATATACCTTTCATTCTGGCTTGGTTGTAATTTAATGTGCTGTTTTTTCTTTTAAGTTGTGTTTATGAGAGTAAATTGAACATCGTTGTTTCCTTTTATATATGTATGTATGTATGTATGTATGTATGTATGTATGTATGTATGTATGTATGTATGCTTTTATCTGTGAAATTAATTTAAGATGCCGTCTGGTTGTTCTGCCTTATGAGAGATCATTCTGGCAAGATTATAAATGTTCTAGGAAAGGTGATCCAAAGCGTGGGAATAGTATCCTGTTGAGGAAAAAAAGAGAGGAGGAAGAGAGAGAAGGGGGGTATGAGGAAGAGAGAGAAGGGGGGTATCTGAAAGCCATTGATCAACATGAATCCTGTAAGATGCTAAACATTTCAGATCGTTGATCATCTGTAAGTTGTTTAGGAAAAGCAACTAGAAAAGTATTTCTCAAGTTTCCTCTCTTTCGTGGTTCGTTGGAGAATGGCATACCCTGGCCAGGGATTACCGGGGTATACAATATCGTTCACTGTCAAACTCATTTTTTCCGGCCCAATAGAGGGACTGAAATTGTGCAGCCAGTAAGTGCCTTGAGAAGAGGAATCTCCAAACCCAAATCCAAATCATCACCTCCTCTCCTAAACAATCTGTGCCTCATCTCGGAGATAGTAAAAATGATGTCTTAGCGGTATGCACCAGGTCTTTCGGTTCCTTTTCCTTCAAATGTTATCCTTGTTCCAATCTTCCATCCAGGCTTCACGTCTATTGTCAACATTTCCTCCTCTTGAACCGTTCCCCTGTTTCAGAACAAAATAACAAGTATATTGAGTAAAATATGTAATTTCTAGTGTTCTATGATTCGTTGGAAACAAAAACAACTCGTGATGTTGATGGAAATTGGAAACGCACCTGGTATCTGTAAGGACGGATCCGGATCCTCTCCCAACCTTGTCTCAAGCCATCTCTCCATACTCAATATGAGCCATCCATTTAATCTAATGGGTGAGATTAATAGCGATTTCTCTTAGGGATTATTGCCTTCTGGAATTAGGGGGAAAGGGAAGAACCGCACTTTCCATTGCTTGTTGCAAATGGTGAGCAGCACAGTGAGGCATAAGTCACCAAATTGACATCTATCTCTGACAACCAATGGTGGTTCTCAAGCATCTATGTTGTCCTCTCCGATGGATCTCCTTAGAAGAACCGCACCTTCCATTGGTTTCTGCCAATGAGCGGCACATGGAGGTGTAAATGACCAGATCGACATCCATATCTGACGACCAATGGTGGTGCTCAAGTATCCATGTCTTCTCTCCCATGGATCTCCTTCTGAACATTATATCTTTGTTTTCTTGCAGTCCCTTTCAGGCTCCTTCAAGGCCTTCATCATTGAAGCAACGACAGATGACAGATCATTGCTTTGAAATTTCCGCAGGAAACTGTAAAGGAGCATCTTTGCAAATGGTGATGAAATTGCCGTCAATTGTAAAGTGAAAATAAGGGTTTTTTATGGTAAACCGTACCTAAGAAAAACATAAAGCACACTGTTTCAATAGCTCTCCTTAGTTGGTATACATGAACCATTGGATCTCATGGACGTTTGATCTTGGGTATGGAGAGATGGCTTGAGACAAAATTAGGAGAGGATCCTAATCCCTGTAAGGACGTCCCTTATCATCTTGATCCTTTTCTTGCATCCATAACACAACTCTTCAAGGGTGCATTCCTGCTTTTTCTCAATTGGCGGGGGTTTTAACATCCCATGCGAATTAGAGAACATGATAGGCGTGCTGCTCCGACCGAGGTCTCACTTCTCTGTATGGCAGCGTTCTTAAGCCGCCACTTGTGCCACCACTGCTTTTTGTTAAACCAGAAGGGGAGGGTGGTACATAATTGTTTCTCACCTCGCTCTTGCTTGGGATTTTATTCCTTGGGTTTGCATTTATCAATAGAGAACCGGGAAAACCATTATCTGCAATATGCTGTCTATAAAAACAAACTAGTCTTCACTGGATCACTACCTCGAAAATCTAATGCCACGAACTCCACGCTTGTACCCTGTTTTGTTTTTTTTTTTTTTCTTTTTACCTTCTTCAACAGGGTCTTGAAAGCGAAGGTTAATTGAAAGATGGAAAACAATCCTCTATTGAATGACAAGCTGTGTTGAAATCAAAGTAAGAATTCTTATCAATATATAACCACATGTTATCGTAGAAGGACCGTGATTTACTGCAACCAATTGGCCAGATTGTGTAACCAATTAACTATTTTGTTATTTTATGTACTGATTTAGAAGTATTAATTTTTAATATAAAGAATGGAACAAGGATATTGGTATACCAGTTGAGTTTGTTGATATAGCTGCGGTTGAATATTGCCGGGAGATTTGAGTATAATGATTTCTTCTGTTCTGCAAAACTATTTCCTGGTAATTGCTTTCTATGGTTTGGAAAGGCTGTGAATGGACGTTTGTTATGTCAAGCATTCACTGATAGAGAAAAGAGTGACGATATCCACAAGAGAATGCATGTAAATATGAGGCGCTTTACAAGGCCTTGTATTCGCAGTATCCCATTTTTGGGAATCCTTTTGAGTGTAGCTTTCCTTAGTATATTTTAAATAATATAAATATTTATATATAATTACTCTATAATTTCTATGACCTAAATCCAGCTCACGTAGACTCTCGTTGTCTCACACAAGCCTCTCTTACTCTAATGCAAGTTTTTAAAATAATCAAATCTTTATAAGATTATATATTTTTTAGGAGTATCAATATAAATCGTTAAACTAATATCGATGATAATATAATTAGGAATGACAATATTACAAGATAAGGATGTCTGTTGGTGTTGAATCGATTAATTTTAAGATCAATTTATGTATGCCTAATACACACAGTGTTTGAGCAGTGCAGCTACCACACGATGGCCTGAGATTAGTGTGGTTCGAAATAGTCAATGAGTCAGTCACGTTTCATTTATTAGTTAGGAAGATAATGAAAAAAGAAAATCAAACAGAAAATAAATGAGATATCACTTACTTTAGTACAATACGATAGAAAAGATAGTTCTCATTAGTTGTTTAATTTATGACAGAAAATATATAAATAAAATGACAAATTATTGATCCTATTATCCTAATTACTTTGTATTGGTTTTACATGTTAATTTATTATCTCTCATATATAGCGCGATTCTTACAATTATTTTGATCTAAATTTTTTTTGTGTGAATACGAATACCACAGATTTATTTATATTAGTATATGGACACTTAATGATGACCAAACTCAGTAAACTGGAATAAAATTTATCGCTATCCCAAAGAATTGAGAGCTAGGGCCTAGGCTTGGTTCAAAGTTAGGTAACTAAACTAATATATTTAAATTATCTTTGTAATTAAATTAGAATAACTAAACTTTCAATTAAAAAATAAGTTAAAATTTTTATTATCAAGAATTAATAATAAAGTAAGTGATAAGAAATCAAATTGTCCTAATTTAATTGAAAAATAGCACCATAAGTAGATAAATTTTAGTATTCAATTTTTTTCCTTCATTGAATTATTCTCATTTTGTGTGCAACAACAACAGTGATATAGCAGCACAAAACCAAGCCAACAACAACAACAATAATAATAATAAATTGCTAGACGAGAAAAAAAGGATAGGCTGCTTGTGATCCAATATTACAAGATATAACAAATTTATAGTACCAAAACTCATGCGATAAGTATGAGATAAAATAGAGGTTCAAATTCTCTTGAAAAAAAAAATTAAGCATTGGTTTTTCAATAATTGAAAAAATGAAATGATTTGGTTTTACAAAATTAAAGCTTAAATACTTAGTTTTGTAAAAATGTGATAGTTGGCTTGATACTTGATTTAATTGATCAATTTTTTAATCAAAATACATTGAAATCTAAATAAACCTCCAACTTTTATGGAGTCAATTATAGATCCAATTTCTTGGAAAACAGCATTTTAGTAGCAGATTTGAATTGTCTATATTAAATATGAATGATCCAAATTTTATCTTATATTTTTATTTTATTTTTATTATTAAAAATTATCTTTTTAAAATCTTATAGTTAAAAAATTATTTTTATTTTGTGTTTTTCTTCTTTTAAAATTAAAAAAATTAAATTTTTTAAAAATATATATAATAAAGCTGGACCGTCCAGCTTTTTTCTGGACGGTCCAGACTGCTGCTGCTGAATGCTGAAGAGCAGCGGAAGCAGATTCAGCATCAGCAGAGAATCTGCTTCCGTCAATTACAAGTCCTGATAGAGTCCAAAACGTGGACCTTCTGTGACTATAAAACACGTTGACTCTACCACACGAGCGAAACCCGAGCCACATAACGAGACACGCCAATAGGCTCTTCAGTTCAGTTAAATTTTCCTTCCCTTCTCAAATTTTCTTGTTCCCTTTCGATCTCAACCTTTTTGTTTCACTCCTACCTTTTCTCCTCTGATTCAGAACAATCAATCCCTTTCATTAAGATGAGTGTCAAAAACAAGAAAATCGCATTCACGGTCCTTTTTTTTCTGGGCTTGTCTCCTATTTTCCCATTCTGTTTCTCTGCATCCAATCAACCCCGTAACTCTAAAAAGCCGACGCACCCAATTTCTGCTAATCGCGTCGGCTCCACAGCTATTTTCCAGGTTCAGGGGAACGTGTATCCTCTTGGGTATGAATCTTATGATAAAACTAATTTCCCTCATATCATCTTGCTGACATTCTGTCACTGATTTTAGGTTTTTTCAATAGGTTTCTATTTTCTGAGATTAAAAGTATGTCGTGAGCTTTGCTAATCGTTTGAATCATTCTTCATCTATCTGTCTTCTATAAAATAGGTTCCTCATTTAACTGCCGATTCTACGTTTCTCTCATTTTGGCTCTGATGCTGCCATGTCTGGAGATTCTAGATTGTTGAATTCGCAGCACAGTCATTCATTTTATTCTTATCAGTTCTTTTGATATCTGTTCCTTTTCTAGCTGCATGAATACTTTCAGAGTAGTCTTCGTTTGGGTTGAATTTGTCCTACGGTTCCACCCGTCAATTTCAGATTAACTATACAGAAAGATGAACAAAAATGTTTTTTTTTCGTTGTAGTAACAAAAATGTACTTTTCCTCTTTATTAAAAATTGTACATTTACTTGAGGGGCTCCCTTTCAAGGGTCGCTTCTCCTTCCCATCAATAAAAAAGTGGACCCATCTCTTGCAGTAATTTCCCACTAAATTAGTTTTTACCTGTGCTTAATAGTGGCTTTGAAGTAATAGCAACATAGGCGTTGGTTTTCTGAAAATTTATTTTATTGTCAAATTAAATCATATGATTCGGTGAAAATATAATCCATTTGCTTCTCTATATGCAGGCACTACACTGTCTCCCTTAACATCGGCAACCCTCCCAAGGTCTTCGACCTTGATATTGACACTGGCAGCGACCTCACTTGGGTACAGTGTGATGCACCATGTAAAGGTTGCACTAAGGTGAAGCTTTTTTTATTATTATTTGCTTCCTACTTCGCACTGAAGGTTAGTGGCCACCAGCCAGCAGTAACCAGTCATTTTTCCATCCTCAACTGTTGTGTTTGCAGCCCCGTGATCAACTTTATAAACCCAAGAACAACATTGTCCAATGTTCGGATCAGTTGTGTTCTCGAATCCACTTATCCACAAACAATCAATGTTCTGCCCCAGATGAGCAATGCAACTACGAGGTCGAGTATGCAGACAATGGAGCATCTCTTGGTGTGCTTGTCCGAGACTTCATTCCCCTTCAATTAATCAATGGCTCTATCCTAAGTCCCCAAGTCGTCTTTGGGTGAGTTTTCTAACTCCATGCTAATGACACTGTAATTATGCTGTATTTAACTGTATTAAGATTTTCCTAACTAATTGATAGTGCATTTATCTTTTGCATGCTAGGTGTGGATATGATCAGAAATTCTCTGGCCCAACCTCTCCACCTTCTACGGCTGGAGTTCTTGGCCTTGGAAGTGGCAAGACAAGCATTTTGTCACAGCTTCATTCTTTGGGTCTCACCCGCAATGTAGTGGGACACTGCTTAAGTGGGCAAGGAGGAGGCTATTTATTCTTTGGAGATGATCTCATCCCTCTATCTGGAATCGTTTGGACCCCTATGCTTTCTAGTTCATCGGAGTAAGTTATCTCAAAATGTCTAGTGTTTTCCTCACATGGATTTTGTTTTCTCACAAATATTTGCACAAATCATTGCTTCAGAATGCGCTACAACTCAGGACCAGCTGAACTGTTTTTCAATGGAAAGCCTACTAATGTTAAGGGTCTTGAAGTTATCTTTGACAGTGGGAGCTCCTACACATATTTCAATTCTAAAGCTTATCAAGCCATTGTTGATCTGGTGAGATGTGAATGAAGGAGCCCCGTTCTATAATGATCATCAATCACCTTTTGTGTTTTCAGCTTTAAGATATTAATCAGTTAGTTATCAAAATCTATCCTTTATCTATAATTCAGGTGATTAATGACTTAAAGGGAACACAACTGACAAGAGCAACAGATGATCCATCTCTACCGATTTGCTGGAAGGGTGCAAAACCTTTTAAATCATTACGTGGTGTTAACAGATATTTTAAGCCTTTGGCACTAAGCTTCACAAAAACGAAAAACGTGCATCTGCAATTACCACCAGAAACTTATTTGATTGTTACGGTGAGCACCTTTCAACACCAGATCATTCTCTTCCTCACTTAGCAACAAGGGAACAAACGTAATCTTATTTCTAACATGATGTCTGACCCAGAAACCTGGCAATGTCTGCTTCGGGATCCTAAATGGTGATGAAGTAGGACTAGAAGATCTCAACATAATTGGAGGTACGACCTAGACATGCCAATATAAGAAATCATGTTTTATTTTACCATGCTTTGTTGGTTATTTGATTGTTAGTTATTCTCTTTGCTCCTAACAGATATCTCTTTACAAGACAAAATGGTGATATATGACAATGAGAAACAGCAGATCGGATGGATTTCTTCCAATTGTGATCGGCTTCCCAAGTAATAAACCAATCTTTGTGATATCTTTTACTGTGATTTATTGCTCATAGGGTTTTCTTACTAGGGGAGTTTTTTTTTCCTGTTCGTTTAACAGTGTGGATCGTGAATTTGATGACGTTTTTCCACTGCCTTACGCAGCCAATTTCGGTAATTTAGCTGATCGTTGACCTGCAAACTAATGATAGCATAGATTACTGGTGCATCCAACATTGGATTGCACATGTAACTGCATGTCCACGGTACAACATATTACAGATACTACGCAGGTTCACTTTTGGTCAGCCTTCCTAGAATACTATGTGCATCATACGCAACTATATATGATTTGTAGGCTGGAAAACCCAACACGCGCATAATAATAATGCTTGGTAGAGAACAATTGATGTAGAGCCCCCAAATCCCATCAGCATAGTTAGTCTATCATAAAGCTAGATGATCCACCTTCCCTGTAGCTTCCATGTAGCAGCCAAAACGTGATTGATTGTTCCTTATCAGTATGAGTTACAATGTATACTGTACCTGAATATAGTGCATGATAAATGAGTTTAAGCATCGTTAAATTAGGAACATAATCGTTGGAGAACTTATGTATATGTTATACTCACAGTAGCCAAAGCAAGATTCTATAAGTCCTGATTTGCATACTGCAAATTGACCAATGAACTTTGTCAGGCATGTTATCATAGTCACGAGATTGCAATATTAGGCAGAAGAGATTGACGAAAACTGTGTTCAAAATTTAATGGCTGTTTGAAACAGATACATCGACCGCCAAGTGCTCAAACTGATGGATTTGTTCATTTTAGGAATTTAACTTCTGATATAGTGAAAAAATTGAGAATATCGAGATTATATTAATCTATTAAAAAATGTTAATCAGTTTTTCAGATTTACAAAAAAAATAAAAATAATGGCTCAATAAATAGGGGGCAAAGCAAGTTGTCCCTTGGACATTTTCTTGTGAAATATGATTTTTAAGTTTGCAAGGGATGCGGGTGCTTATTTCAAACTATGATCATGCGGCAGCATAAACAAGCAGCTACAACCATTTAAATTTAAAGTAGCATCTAAAGTAAAATGTTGACATTTACCAGATATATAGTGACAGTGAAAAGATATGAAATCTAAAATGAAGGTTTGGCAAGCAAGAAATATTACCTTGGCTTGGCAAATCTTTGTTATTGCCTCAATATGAAGGTTTTGAAGTTCTTCAAGGGCCATAACGTCCAGACCAGCAATGTCGTCACCCTATAACGTTATTAAAAAGAGACGTCATTTCTACATTCTTTCTCCAGGTACCGGTGAATACTATACAAGTCTTAACTTACTAAGCGCTCAAACAGAATATTCCGTACCGGAGAGGGTTGAGAAATCAAGCAAACAAGAAAAACCAAAGCATGGTTCATAAGATCTATGTTCAGTTTGCCAAAAAAAGAAAATATGTTCAGATTCAAGCTCTCACTGGAAATGAATATACTTGGATTCTCATGTCTCTCTGAAGTCATTCTCTTCTACAAACCTGTCACCTAAACTTAATTTCTCTCAGCAATCGGCAGCATTACCAGAAATTTAGTTTATGCAGACTATGAGCATTAAGTTATTAATTAATATTGTCACTTGGATGATGTATGACATGATTCGATAACCAGATACCTTCAATGTGGAAATAACACTCTCCAGTTCTTTGCATCTTCTTCTTTCTCGCTGATAACTAGCCTTGAGTTCTTCTAATGCGATCATCTCTTCCATGTTTGCAAAAGTTTCATCCTCGTCATAAGTTTTTCTGTTAGTGTTGCCGTTAGCTGGACGGAGTCCATTTTTAAACCTGGTTTGTACATCATTAGGCTTATGGACTGTTGACTTGTCGTCAACATTAACACCAGACTTTCTCATCTTTGCAACCAGCACCTGCATACTTGCTAGCTCATTTTCCAAATCTTGTTCATGGTGTCTTGTTTCGTCAAGCCTTCTTCTTAGCTCGGCTTCTATTTCATCTTTTGCGGATAGAGCGGCTTCTAACGCAGCTTCTCTTTGGAATCTGGCTTTAAGGTCCTTCTGCAACTTCTCAATTAGAACATCATTCCCTAGCTTTCTGGATCGTCCATCTTGTTGAACAGTATTATTAATACTTTGTTTGTGATCATATGAATCGGATCTCTGACAACAATTAGATTTGCAACTAGCCACTTTTGCAGCTTCCAGATCACCTGTTAGTTTTGCATTTTCATAGGTAAGTTTGGTTACTTCTTCAGCCAGATTTCGAAGTTCAACAGCTGCAACTGCTGCTAACTCTTTTGCATACGAAGCTTCCTGTGCAAGTTTGCGGCTCTGAATTTCAAGCCCATCTTTCTCTTCAGCCAATCTCACTTTCTCTTGCCTCAAATTCTCTATTTCAGCTGCCTACACAGTTTGATAGAGAAAAAGATTAAATGATAAACCAGTTCCTACAGAAACCAGACAATGTGTTTTTATATTTATCTCTAATGCTGAAGGCAACTTCATTTCACCAAAAAGTTTCTGCAGAAATGCTGAAAAAAATGAGTGGGAGGGAGAGAGTGAGTAAGAAACCTGCATAAAAATTTGAGAAGTATAAGCAGAATTGCTATCGCCCTGCTTAGAGTGCTCCTGGATATTTGAGTATGTAATGCTTGATGATTCGAGAGTCTCTTCCAATATCACTTTAGAACACATGTCATATGGGTCAGTCTCACTTTCGGCCAATTGTTGAGAATTGTTTGAGGTTTTATCCTTCCATAAATCTAGCTGTTGCCTTAGCATAAGAATTGTCTCTTGCATCTCAGCATTTTCTGAATTCTGCGGAAAATAAGGAAACGAATTGGAAATTGCAAGTCCCCATACAAGATTGTACAGTTGTGTGATGTACCTTGGACTGGAGTTGCTCTTGGAGTATCCTATTGTCTGCTGACTTGATCTTGAACGCTCAAACAAGAAGACAGAATACCTCAGTATGATACTCGTACCATTTTCTGCTTGCTAATAGAATTAAAAAACCATAACACTTGTACCAAGAAGATAGAAGAACCAACCTCAAGTTCGAAAATTTTTTCATTGAGCTCAGTGGTAAGCTTGGCCAGAGCCTACATTAGGGAGTAATTGACTTATCAATCTAAATATTCCAATACATTAGATCTAGACTATCAAACAATCTTGTTAGACCTAAAAAAGACTAAAATAATAAAAAGCTACTGAAATTTCTGTCCCTATTACTACCATGTACCAAATATTTTTCTTCCCTTCAATTTTATGACAACTTTCAGTACTCTTAAGTGGCCACATAAAATGTCTTAAGTATGTCAGGGGCTTTAAGTTTTAGAGCAAGAGATGCTGAAAAGAAAAGGACGAGTTAGAGGAAACAGAATATGATTCAGTCACGTTATTTGTCTTTGTTTCTTTTATTTTTGTCCTTTGAATAAATTTTCAGTTTATTCTGTGGATTGTAATGAACTATTTTGGACAATAAATATCTGTTTCTGCTCACCACAATACGCATACAATAACATGAAACATGCTTTAGTTTAAGAAATAAATTTCATGATTCTAGTTATTTTTGGTGATATTAAACTTTTTCTTTCACGATGCATGCGACAAAAAGTAATAGCAAGGCGTTGCATGCAACAAGGATAGAGTTCTCAGAAGTGTTTTCACAGAATATAACTGCATTTTAATTGGGTCTGAGTTTAATCTAATGATGGTGGATGGTAGTTCCTGGTAAATTCTACCCTCATACTTACCTCAGACATTTCGCTGTTATTGGGAGTATATGGAGTCATCCGAAGTGGTCTAAGCATACACTGCTCCAGAATACGGATTTGGTCCTTCTTTTGGTTAATTTCATCCTTCAACTTCTGCATGTGCTCCTGCCATCATCACCATAACAGCCACCTCAATTTTGATAATAAAAACAAATTATGTTCCAGTCCTCATTTGACCATCTTAAATAATAGCTCACTTGTAGTTGTAAATCTTCAGGACTGTTAACAGCTTGTTCAGATAGTCGTTTTAGAGAACTGGTACAAAGTGCCACCTCCCCAGCCAACATTTTTACTTGTTCACGAAGAAGATCCATTTGATCAGTAATTGTGCTCCCCGTCTGCAAAATAGTCATTCAGCACATTTATGTCAGACTAATCCACTTTGTAAAATAAACATCTTTGCAGTTACATATTTCACTAGTATTTGAGATCTCACCGGAGGAAGTTGACGACCTCCAATAGTTCCACTAAACAAGTCACCTGCTTGATTTCTTAAAGGAAAGGAATTAAGAGCTGAAGCATTGTCCTTTGTGCTGATTGAATTCCTGCGTGATTCTTTCATGTCATGAAGCATAACTTTATTTGGCATTTGTTTTGAAGATGACGCGGGGTACCCATTTCTGGGGCTCTCGCTATCTACATTTGGTGATAATCCCCCCTGATCAGGTTTCTGCAAAGGAGGCATTTATTATTAATTGGCCAGATCACAATAATAAGTTACTAATTTGGCCTCACATAAAATAGAGAGAGCACCATAAAGAATATTTGTTTTTGTTTCACCAGAGCCTTGAGATGAGAATAACACGTAAAGAAGGATAATCATTAATAACGTGTAGAGGAACTTATTAGGCATTTTCTACTTTACGGACAACTAAAAATATCCTGTATTAAATAAATTAGTTGCATTAGTTCTACAGCTTGAAAGACAGAAGCTGTGCCACTGAAAAAACTTACGTAGCAAAGCTAGTAAAGTGGCCAATGACATATGATTTATAGTTATCCTTGCCAATTCAGTCGCAAGTATACTAACCCTTAAATTTGACGCCTATAAACCTACAATTGGATGATGACATTAAAGAAATTCTACCAAAGTACGGGAGGAGAGAAGAAAATATTAAAATCTACAAACTAAAGAGCATGAAACACCCACCTCAGAACACATAACAAGTCCTTGCTACTACCTTTCCTTGTTCAACACTTCAAGTAAGAAATACTAGTCTAATTAGGATTATCAAGTCTTGCTTCAGAAGTGTGTTTTATCTTGTGAGGTTAATCAAGTTTATCATTAGTAAAAATATATATTATAATCCATAAATATATTCTCTCCCCCGCAAATCTCAGCTTGGCAGAAATTCGTATCCATACTTTAAATACAGTGATCAATGATGATTAATGAAATGCAATTTTTGCATTAATTTAAATAGTAACCATAATGTTTGTTGTTAATTACTAACATGATAAATCATACAATTTCCACATTCAAATAAATAGAAAGATAACTCACTCTCAGCTTGAACCAATTAAGCATTCCACGTCTTTTGTTCCTTTTATAATCCTTCATCAACTCATCTAAGTTAACATCATCCTTTCCTTCCACTGAAGGCTCTGAGGCATGACTTCCAGCGTCATCATCTATCAAATTATCACGTTTTCTATCTGGAAGATATGCTAACTGTAACCACAAGAATGAGTAATTGACTTTATTACTTTTCTTTCCAAGTAACTGAATTGATATTGCAAAACAGCATATCACTTGAATTATATCAGATCATCTAGCACAAAGCGTATGACTGACTGCATCACCAAATAAAGTAACGTGCTAAAATATACCTCATCTTCCCCAAAAGAATGCCTACGCCTATGGCCAGGCCTTTCAGGAATGTTTGAAGACATTGCAGTCTTTGTAGAAACCAATATTAGCTTGGTGAGTCGCTGAATTCTTCCCATCAAAGCTGCTTTAGCTTGTTCCTCCTCTTCCAATCTTGACTGCAATTTGGACTGGCCAGCTTCCAGCTTTACATCATGATGTAATTTTTTGTTAATGGGAAGTGAAGTAAACAATACACCAATGAAACATACAGTTTTAACGTGCAGTGAGAAAACCAAACACAACGTTCCCAGTGGGTTAGGAATCACGACGTGACATATTATTCTAGGCTTCTGGCATATCATAAAGTTGCCACTGAGCGACAAAGTCTCTTCTTAGACATTTCATGAAATATGCAACATCACGAACCTGAAGCTTCAAATTAACCAGATCTTCTTGTGAAGATACAGCAGTATTGGGGTTCTCCAATATACCACGCTTCAACTGCTGAAGCTCCTGTTTTAAATCATGAATTTCTCTCTGATATTTTTTTATCAGAGACTTCTCATCCATAATCTAAGGCAAGGAAATCATATAGAAGTTAGCAGAATGAAGTCACAGTGGTAGAGAATATCCTATTACTGACAATCACATGATATCACCTTGTTTTGAGAAGCCTTGATTTCAACATGCTTACTTCGAGATGCAAACTTCAATGTGTTGTGTGTCTCTTCACTACTGCTAGAGGCAGGCGTAACAGTGCAGATGAGCTTCACCAATCAAGGCATAGCAGGTCATTTCAAGCATTAGTTAACCTCACAACTCTTTGAAAAAAAAAATATAACTCAGAATATTCAGAAAGTTGCTTAAGAAAAAAGAAACAATTTAAAAAAGGATATTGAACTAACAGAAATCTGTCCATGGCCACTAAGGGATGATTGCAATAAACGAGTGAGTTTTGAATCTCGATATGGAATATGAGTTGCCTTCTCATCTGTTAATTTAGAAATTACCTGCAATACAGAAACACAAATGACCAGGGAGAGATTTTATTTACTTCACTGAACATAACATGCGAACCAGATTGTTAGAAACCAAAAGAATATGAAACATCAGCACATCCACTAAAGTGATTAAAAAATGCAAGGCAAATTACATTCTATTACACCAAAGAAATTCAACCAAGAGCATTCATTTAATATCCTCCTTTCAGTGTGCTCAATAAGATGCACTCCACTGTCCACAAGACTGTTAGACATGGGGACACATAAGCCCCACTAATAATGCATCCAGCCCAAAAAAATATGTTTAAAGGCTATTAAGGACTGTCAAAGAAAGTCATATATGAAACACACCAACCAATTATTCCAGACACTACTGCCACTAAAGAATAATCAAATTTAATCATGTTACACATTAATAAGTAACTAAGCACAAAACACAATGTTCACAGTTATCAGTTGAAATCAGATGAACCCTATGTATCATATAAAAAACAGAGCAAGCGTTAGACTAACAAATATAAAGCTAGGATTGAATTACGGTGAAAAGAGAGCAAAAAAAGTAGATAAATATTACCGTTCCAAGAGTGAGTAAACTTTTATTAATATATGAACCCTCTTTCCTTCGCAACCCAGTTGTTTCAGTTTTAGAGCTTTCAGACCCTGCAAGATCAATTAAGTGCTGGAAAGGAGGGAGGAGGTGAGAATTCAATTAAGCACATAAAACTAGTGAGAATTTCAGATTATTAGGGGCATTGATTGAAGCAGTACAGCATAGTGTTGAGAATCCTTGTTTTATGGAAGAGTCTTACCAAATGGGACAATGTCACATCTTCTTCCCCTACGTTTTCCCCATGAGCACTGCTTTCAATTGTCTGAAAGAAACAATGTACCCAGTAAAGAAACAATGTACCCAGTAAAGCAGATAGGCCAAACAAAGAAATCAAAATAACAATAAGGTGCCAATTTAAAAATTCATGTTTGGTCAAAAATATTAGATTCAAAATGAATTCGATTTGACGTGGTATAGCCACTGGTGAAACTGAAATAATCCATGAAACATTGTGGTTATGATGCCACAAAAAGCTTAAGAATGCACCTATCATATCAAATTTAATTCATTAAAAATTGAAATAATTCAGCTAGATAATTTATTTGAGCAAACATCCAAATGTTGACAGCATGTTTTAAAGTCCAAAAATTGACTTTTCTCACTTTATGATGGGGTAAAAAACATGCATTCAAATTTTAAGCATATAAAGATCACTGGGTAAGATTGACATACCAAGGTGAATATAGTGTGGCTCCGACTGCTAACCAGATTGAAATTATTAGAACCCACATGTCTATGCGCTGGGTTTTACAGAAAGAATTTATCAATTACCAGGAACAAGTATCAAACTAACAATATCAGGCTAAAAATTAAAACCATAATTAACTAATAGATGGTCATAAAATCTGCAGTAGGCATGAACCTGAAGAGGAAAAATCTTCCATGCTTCCATCAAAGTTCCAGTGAAGCATGGACGAAGCATCAAGTAAAGCATTTTGAAGGAAAAATTCAGCCCACAACTTACAAAGAAACCAACGATACAAAATAATGCCAAAAAGAACACAAAAAATTCAGAGGTTTGTATACCTTCTCCTGTAGCAATCAAGGAAAGGGCATGGGCAGGGGATAGCACAACTTCCTCTTTGATTCCTTCAACATAAGTCCCCTGTCAACGTTATACACCTTGTATCCTCATTATAAGATCAATTAACTGGCATATTAAGCTTACTTTAAGCAAGGTGTAAGAGAGAAATAAGAACAGATGTCTGTATATGAACAATGATTAACTTATGACTTTCCTATATTCATGTACACACAAAACACCTGAGCATCTTCTCTTATTCTTAGGTTCTGCCCAGTAGGATCCAGCAAGTCATTAATGACCTAAAACAAAACAGATAACAATGAGAAGTGATACCGATTAAGATTTATATACATATGGAACAAGATGCAGATAAGCATTATTTGAACTGCTATTTTTCATTTCTTTTTATAGAAGATTCACAAAGATGAGTAAAGTTAATATAATGTGTTTTGTGATGCTGACCTCATTATAAATCTCAAGATAAGATACACGGAGTAGGAATTCTCGTCCTGGTGTCTGAAATTGATAAACAAGATTTGTCACCAAAGCAATAGGATTTTATGGCTGAGTCAGAATTTTGGCCAAAAAAATAGCCAAGTCTGAAAAAATGAACTCTTTACCTCTTGTATAATACTAAAGACATCCTTCACTGCAAGTGGGATAATTCCAGGTGACTTTTGCTCCCCCTGGGAAACATGTAACTAGTCTTTATTTTTTTGCATGAATGGGGTTTTATTACTCGAATTAAAATTATATAGAACAAGCAGAAAACTGCAACAAAATTAGCAATCAAGCAACTACCCAGGAAATAGAATCTACAAGGACATTCAATGAAGAAACAGAAGTTTCTACATCTGATCAGAAGTTGAGACATCAATAGTAGGGAACTAGGGATCAATATGCCACCTATGCAGATGCTTATTGACAGCAATACAATGAAAAAAGTTGGAAGTCATGACTCTACATTTGCATCTGCAAATTCTTCACTTATATGTTTCTCATTTCCTCTTGCTTCTTCATAGGCTATATTGTGTCACTCTCCCCTACAGTAAATCACAGTTTTCCTAGCTAAGACAGCCATGGTTTGATCCATTTTAGGATAACCATTATAAGATAATAACTAATGTAACCTTTTTCAAAATAGATTAAAAAAATAGAGGGTTTAGGAAACAAAAATATAATGAAGAGAACAGTTAGAAAGGATTTATGAATTTCACATCAAGCCTATTCCTGGTGCTTGCTAATAATGGAAAAAACAATAATGCATCCCATTCTACAGGTTTATCTTACAACAGTGTCAACGGGTAGGATCAATTGCAGGATGAGCTATCAACTGCACTTATGAGTTGCTAACCTTAGAAGTTAAACAATGCAAGTAGGCACGATGCCCCTTCAAGAGGAAAAATTAGATTAACTTACATGCATGGTATGTGTCTTTCCACTGCTAGTAACACCATATGCAAACACAGTGCCTGCAAATAAACAAATCAACTGTTAGCCGATCTCCTAGCAGGGTGCCTGCTGGGTGGGAAATAAACTCAAACTCATCAAGAATGAGATTGATTATCAATATGTAATGCCAGCAATACCAATTAAGCCCTACCTCAAACTGGCCAACCAAGTCTAAAATTAGGTTTGCCAGTGAGTTAAATGTTTAAAGAATCAATAAATGCCTGAAAATAAGTACTCCTATCGTAGGTATGTATCTATGCTGTGCATGAGTGCATCATTCAGTCTTCTTATGCAAGTGAAGCATGATGGGGTTTATTAAGTTTGATTACATACTCAGTTCTATTAGCCATTGGCATTTGGAATTATTAATATTCTGAATTGCTATGCAAACAACTTAATTCATGAACACCCAAGTATAGGAGAGATGGAACCCAAAAAGAGATCACCAACAAGGTAAGAGACAAAATTGCTGGGGGCCTTATATTCCCGCTTACACACTCTCTAAAGGTCGTGGTTCCATTAATTCCTACCTCATACAAATAAGAGATTGAATACACCGACGTAGAATTAACAGAAAAAATATTACCGTTGATTCCTTCCATGGCACCGCTGACAACATGCTGAGCAGCAACGTCATATACATGCCGCGTAGTTGTTGCGGGCCCAAACACCTTATCTGCCACACAAGATATTATTACAAGCTTACAACTAATATGAAAATATGGAAGTACAAATCAAACCAGAAATATTTTGTTGAGTGGCGTGCGGGAGCAGAATAGATGTTATGCTCGTAAAGTTCTGTCAACCCGAATCCGCACCCCACCCAATTGGAACAAATGAAAATGTAAAGAATCAACCTTTTTATTTTGCGTCGTTGAAAGGTGAAACGCTACTATCAGAAGGTCACAAGGTAAAAGACTAACCGAACCCATACGCAATGGAAGAATTGTGCTCATTCCTCACTATATGATCCCCGTCTGCATACCACGCTATCTCGTCTCCTTTATTAAGTTCTCTGGCACTGCTTAAAAGTCAAAATGCAGAAAAGGAATGAGAAAACAGGAAAACAGGACAAACAACAACAACTCAAGTTATAAATACAACCCGCCCCACGAATTCTAGTGACAAACCAAGAAAAGAACAATGTACAATACCTGAGGGGTCGAAACCTGACGGTGACTGTGACATTCTCCTTTGCCTTGCTGACCCCAGGCCGGTCAAGGGTTGACGGGCTTGAGCTGGCGGGAGTAACGGGAGAGACAGACAATTTCGGGGAATGCCTCGACGAAGTAGTCGAAGATGGAGTAGTTGGCCTCCCGGAGGATTTTGCAACCGGCGGCGGCGCAGCCGGCGACTTGCGTGACCGAAACGGCGAAACAGTGGAAGCGGCTCTTTGGGAGCGGCTGTATCCAACGGCGGACATTGATGGAAAAGTATATGTGAAGTGCTAGAGAGAGGAATGACGCAGAAGTCACATGCCGGCCATTGGAGTGCAGGCTTTTGAGAATGATCCTCCACAGTCCACGCCACCCTCCAGCAGCTCCCTCCAAAACAAAGCTCTCAATTTTTAATTTGGTCGGCATATGTTATGTCTTTTGGCGTTTAGAAAAAGGTTTCTTTTTTGTTTGAAATTTTTTTTTTTTTGGGCGCAAAACGTCAGGATTCAGAATCACTAGTGGGGGCTGTACTAATCTGGACGAGTAATGGTGATTTTGTTTCTTTACGGAGTGTCACTGTTGATGGCTTTTGGGGGCACGCAATGTTCTGCCCAAACTAGCTAAACAAATCTGTTAATTGTTGAACTAATGTCATCGTTTGTCTCAGAAACACAGGAATCTACAATTAAAACTATCGCTAGTAACACAATCACGCCATTTGCTGCATCATTTTAATCTTCCTCTTCGTATCGTACCCAATGAACTCTTAACTCCAATAATGGATCTATTATCTACTTTCTTTGCTGCTCATAAAATAATCTCAAATGGATTTATGTTTAACGGATATATATAGTGTCAGCGTAATAGATGAGGTGATGGATTTATGTTTAACGGATATAGTGTCAGCGTACCAGATGAGGTGAGATAAACTAAAACGAAAATGACACTTTGTGACAAAATTTTGAGTTAATGTAGCCAAAGAGTATAAAATGACAAAAAACGATTAATGATTATAAACTTAATGGGAGGTGATTATTAAATTATCTAAATAATTTTGTTAAAATGATAATATCAAATGACTGAAAAAAAGTATCAAAATCTGGATATAAGAATACTAAATTCCTAAAATTAAATGTCAAATAACATGGACTAACAATTATAATTGATGAGTGAAATTTCAGTCTTTAGTGTAGAATGGGAAAGATTAGTATCAAACTCTAAAATTACAATATCAAATGGCTAATGAAAAGTATTAAAAACTGGGAGTGAAACTTTTAATTTTAGTAAATATAAACTATTCCGTGTAAAACGACTAAAGACTAATATCAAATCCTAAAATTTAATTGTCAAATTGCTAAGTATAAGTGTCAAACATTTGATATTTGATACTCCAAACTTCTAAAACTAAAATTTCTACTCCCAATTTTTTACATCCTCATAATCGAATGTAAGTTGCTTTTTGATACACAGGATCTTCAAAAGATGTAAGTGTAAAGCATACTTGCATTAGATAGACATTGTAAGAGTAATGAAAGAAGATTTCATAAAAGAGAAGAAATTCTTAGTAGGGCATTGATGAAAACATACAAGGGATTTTTATTGATAAATACTCAATGATCCAAACACGATGAGAGCCCCCTATTTATACAGAGAATTCTGGGGGACTATAGTTCATAATACAGGACTACACTCTATTACAGTGCTATTGCTGGCAATAAAAGCTCTGTATACTACTAGATATAAATCACTCACATCCTTCTGTACCGGAGGGTCTGCACACCTAGTTTAAGACAATGCTAGTTGGCACACACAATAACAACGCAAAAGTAAATATTATTGCCAGGTTGGTAAGTTAATTATCACGTGACTAGCCTTTGCAGATAAGCTCATGTGAGGGAGAGAGGTTGGTGCCAATACTGGCTGATATGTCAAATTGTTTTCATTTGTAGAGGGTTGATTCGAACTCTTCCATGAGCTGGTCAAGGTATCTTGGATCGACACCATTTAGGTCTTGTAAGTGTTGGAACAGCTTAGAGAAATCCTCAAAGTTGACTATGGATAGGTCAAAAAAGTCTCCCCAAGCTGTGGGTCCTGCAACTAGTTGGTTCTAATGGGCCGGAGGCCCATATTGGACTAGATAATCATATCTTCCAGTACTTTCGCCAAGGATATCCTAGACTACGGGCCCAAGATTGGCAAGGTATTCTTGTTGGGCATTACGGAAATCTTGTGGAGTTTGAGGGTTACTTGCTTATTGCTCTTCAGGATTGTTGGTGGAAGAGAGGTCTTCCTACTCATTGTCAGGGACATAGCAGTCTGGTCCTTATGGGAAACTTGGAACAAATTCTCTAAGGCATGGTCTGAGGGATGTGGAGAAGACTGCATCTTTTAGAGTGAAGACACAATCATTAAGATCACACAAATAGCGCTATAAGTCTTTAAGAACTGTCTTCTATTGGGTTGGCCAATCTATTGAGGTAAAATAGTGGGAGGCTTGTTGTTTGTAAACCAAGTTATCTCTTCTACCCCAACTGTATGAATGGTAAACTACCAAAATGCAGCATTGTCTTGAATGCTGCTAGAGATTATTTTCTTGAATGGTGTCATAAAGGATGTGTCTCCACCAAGGGAGAGGAGAGAACCATTTGAGGATGGTCCAGAGTTTAGAATACTAGTTTTGCTTATGGATAAGGTGGTGATAAGTCTGAACAGGGGCGAAATAAGGGTGGCGATGTAAAGGGTTGAGAGGGACCATAGATACCAAAGAAGTTCATTAGGAGTTTGTTTCTTTGCTATGGACTTATTGAAGGTTGTGAGGGTGGGGAATGGAGCAGTAATATTAAAGAAAGTGTTTTGAGTTGGAATTCTGGTTTTAAGAAGGACGGAATGAAGCCAGTAGAAAAGACTTTTCTTGGCTATAAGCTAAACTTCTCCTAGACAAGCAAGCATTTTTTAGGAAGGCAAGAAAAGTTTTATGGTTTTGGCAATGAGCTTGTAATTTGGAATGGTTTGTTCATGGATGAACGATCTAGGATGCTTTTGATGAGTCATGAAAATTAGGGGCATTGGTTTTTTTGGAGTAACTAAGTGGAGTTGTTTGGGTACGGAGAGAAGATCGGCAATGAGGTTTTTGTAGCCTTTCATATGTTGTACCATGAATTTATAGCAAGAGAACTAGTCTTGTCACCAAAGCAATTGCTTATCTAGTAACGCTTTCTTGTTGGAATCTGACGTACACCTTTGGAAAAAGATGAATTGTCTATTTGAACAGTAAAGTGGTACGAGTTGAGATGGAAACTGAACTTTTCTATCCCTCTTTTAATAGTAAGAATCTCTTTGTAAATGGCATGGTAATGCTTTTCTTACTCTTTGAACTAGCCATTGGGTGTCCATAGTAAAATGTCTGTCCATTGATATCTTCAAGAAGAATAGCACCCCAATAGTGTTCAATGACAATCAGTTTGTAAGTTCAGGTACCTTTTTCTAGGATTTTGAGAGTAGGTAGATCTTAAAAGATCTTCTTAAGATACTTTATAGTAGCTATCTAAGCATCTCCCCATACTAGTGGATTTTTCTTTTTTAAAAGCTTAGACAGCTGACTAATGTAATTTGACACATGAGGAATAAAGTTTCAGATATAGTTGACAATTTCCAAAAATTGTTGAACTTGTTTGGTTGTGAGATTCTTGTCAGGAAAGCTTAACATTTCTTGCACTGTATGTGGCCTTGGTTGGTAGACTCCTTTATTGAAGATCATTCCAAGGAACTCTACTTGGGTTTGGACCACTTGGCTCTTCCAAACTGAAAGAATGATCCTATATTTCTTTGTGATGTCACAAAACTGTTGAAGTAACAAATAGTGGTCTTCTTCTGTCTTCGAGAAAAGTAAAATATCATGAATGTAAATAAGGGCACTATAGAGAATGGGCCCATATATCTTTGTCATGACTTTTTGAAAGAGAGACTAGGTTACTTTTAGCCCAAATGGCATAACCGTCCATTAGTATTGGGCATTAGGGATGCAAAATGTTATTTTGTGCCTATCTTCAGGGTTGATTCCAAGCTGTCAAAATCTTACTTTAGGATCAAACTTAGAATAGATTGGGGCATCCTTGAGATGTACCATTAGTGTGTTGATTTTTGGGAGAGGAAACTTATCATCCTATAAAAATGCATTAAGGGGTTTGTAGTCAATAACAAATTGTTTTTTCCCTTTTTCTCTCTCAGATCTTTTTTCAACATAAAATGTTGGACAAGCCTAATTAGATGTAGTAGGCTTCATGGGACCTTGGGCTAAGAGATTATCACATTCTTCCCGGGTAAGAGCTAAATCTTCTAGATTCATCCTTGGATGAGATGCTTTAGTTGAATTAACATCTTCACTTTTTTTGAACAGCAGCTGGATGAAAAAATCTTCATTCTTCTAGAGCGGTACTAGATGTTTAACTATCATGACTATCAAAACAATAGAGGAACAATTGTTTCTTAATATCTTCATATACAAGAGGAGCTTCTTGAAGCTCATAAAGTTTTGGTATTTCATTTCAGGGGAAAAGGACTTTTTGTACTTAAACCCTTGTGGGAGCATTTGGAGAATTTTTTGTTTTGTGATAGATGTCCATGTCAATGAGAATATCCTTATCAAGGAGATAACTTCCAAGTATACAAGCCTAAATTATACAATCAGGGAAGAATCTGAGTTCAGTGGGTTTCATGATGATAAGATTAACTTTGAATACTTTTCCATCTGCGGCACAAAAGAACTCTTGGTGAGGTACCCATTCTTTTGCTGGGAGGATTTCAAGATTCATAATATTTTCTGTGGCTCCTGTATCCATGTAGGCAACTATAGGGATTGGTTTGTTGAATTTGCTTATCATAAGCTGGGACTTAACATACGGCATCTGTAGAGCTTCTAATTCTCTTAAAAGGATGCAAGGACTCATTCGATAATCATAATCTGAGAATTGTTCTTCATTTTCTGAGTCATCATATTCTTCTTTGGAATTATATGTGGGAAGAGCAAAAAGAGTCTCTTCATCTTCTTCTAATCGTTCTTCAAATAGTGATTTTATATCATCATCTGTTGTGAGAGGCAAACTTGTCTGGAGTGCATGTATGAGTTTTATAGCCCTTTTTGGTTTTTTTCAAACAATGTTTGGCAAAATGCCCCGGTTATCCGCAGAAATAGCATCTGTCAAATTTCTTCTTTCCTTGAACTAATCTTCTCCTGAAATAGCGCACAGGCTTCTTCTTGTATCTTTTATATTTCTCCTTCCATCCGAAATAAGCAAAGTGAGATTTCTTCTTAGTAGAATAGGTGCATTTTTTCTTGTCTTTGCATTTGACTTTTAGGTAAGGCTTTTGATAAAGTTTTTTATTGAATAATGCAAATTAAGAATAAAAATAAAAATTAGTTAACAATCTTATTTTTTTAAAAAAATCATAATATTTTTTCAAAACTACCATTATTTAATTTCTTTCTTCTTTTATTTAGAATGAATTAAATAAGGATATTTTTTAGAAATGTATAAATAAATACTATCATATATTCTGAAAATGGTTCCAATATTTAGAATTAGGCAAAAATCCTAAAAAACACTCTCATATGTACATAGTCAATATGAAACACTAAAAAATTAAATGCAAGGAACCGAAATTCTTTTTTAACTCGCATATCAAATTGTTGCATCAAAGTAAATATGCAAATTACACTAGTTGCAAATTGCAAACTATAATCAATGTTCATATTTAAGAAAATAAAAAAATGTGAGCAATTAAATAATTTGCATGATCTCACGTATATTTTAAATTATTTATTTATAATTTTATTTTTTAAATGTGATTTAATTCGTTAAACTAATTCGAGACCAAAGAGCAAAAAACATTTGTGTGAATAAATTAAGCCTGATAAGTTATGACATTTTCAGGAAAATGCTTATCATTATTATAAAATTAATAAAAATATAAAAAATACAATATCACTACGAAAAATTGCTTATAAAATTATAAAATAAAATGTACATTTATTATTTTACTTAAAACAATATATATTTACTATATAATCATCAATATAAAATTAAAAACATAAACAATATAAGAAATCGCAATTTCTGAACAGTTTTGTACAACTGATCAGGACTCTAATTTCCATCAAGTCTTCAATTATTGATATTATTATCAAGAAACGTAAAAAATGTAAAAAATTGGTCTTTAAAAATAATAAGTAAGATAAATATATATTTATAAAATCAGCAAGAAGGCGAGCCATTTTAACCCGACTTCCCTCACTAACTATACTGTTCATAAGCAATCTTTCTAAAATTGTTTATTTATCATTTCTGTTTTTATTATAATAATATCTTACTTTTATTTCTCTGATTTTACTGTAAACTCTTTATCTTATTCGTGTAACTACCTTATCATCTTTACTATTATTTCTTAAAAATAGCCAAATTTAAATTAGTCAATTATTAGCTATTTAATGACATTTTGAAGTCAAAGAAAATACCAAAAAAATAAAGAAAGAGTACTTTGGAACTTATATATAAAAACAAAGGGTTATTTAAAATTGTGAAAATTATTGGGAGATAAAACTTATGAATCACACTGTTAAACTTTGGAAAAGAGTAATTGAACATAGGCTAAGAAAAGAGTCTCGTATTTCAGAAAATCAATTTGAATTTATATTTAGACGATCTATAATAGATGTTATTTATTTATTAAGGGGTTTAATAGAAAGATACTGAAGTAAAAAAATGGACTTGCACATAATTTTCATTGTTTTGGAAAAAGTCAACGATAGAGTACCAAGAGATATATTGTGGAAGGTAGTGCAGAAGAAAAATATTCGTGTGGTTTATATTCGAGTAATAAAAGATATGTATGAGAGAACAATAACAAACATAAGAACTCCTAGATGTGACACAAAGGACTTTCCCATAAGGATAGATTTACATCAGGAATCTTCCTTGAGTCGATACTTATTTGATTTGGTTTTAAATATTTTGACAGAACATATATAGGTGAAAATTCCTAAGTGTATATTCTTCGATAATGATATAGTTTTAATTGAGAACTTAAGAGAAAAAATAAATTTTAAATTTGAGTTATGAAGATATACTTATGAATCAAAATATTTCTATTTGAGTATAAGTAAGACGAAATATATGTATTGTAAATTTAATAAAAAGTTAGTTAGAAATGATTCAGAGGTAAAAATCGGAGAGCATATCATTTCAAAAGTGTCAAAGTTCATATATTTAAGGTTAATTTTACAGAGTAATGATAAAATTGATGGGGATGCTATGCATATAATATACATCAGGTGGTTAAAGAGAAGAAAATTTTCAAGAGTTATTTGAGATTGCAAGATGTACTAAGCTTAAAAGGAAATTTTATTGAATTGTTATAGAGATAGTGATGCTATATGATGGTGAATGTTGGGTTTTGAAAGAACAATAAAAGTATAAGATGAGAGTAACATAGAAGAATGTTGAAATTGATATATGATCATATAAAAATAGATAATATACGAAATGATTATATACGTGGGAAAGTTGAAGTAGCACTTATTGAGGAGAAAATTGTAGAAAATCATTTAAGGTGGTTTGGACATATACAAAGAAGAGAATAAGAGGAACCAATAAAAAAGTTGATCAAATGACTTGTAACTCTATTAAAAAGCGTAAATGAAGACTAAAAAAGACATTAAAGGCCTGTTCAGTACGGTTAAAGGGTTTTTTATTGAAAGGGAACATGAATGGGAACGGAAATGGGCTTTGAAAATATGTTTAGTATAGAAGAAAAATTTATTGAAATGTTGCTAAGAATTTTGTTTGGAATGTGGTTTTTTTACATGGAAGGGAAGTGATAATATATTGAAACACTATAATGTTCCTAAATAAAAAATAAGTTAATAAAATTAATTTGATCTCAAATGACCTATTGAATCAAGAAGACCCATCTCGTCCTTGCCATTAATCTGCCTTGGACCATGATGGAGAATAGGGAGAAGCAACCAAAAAGATAGGTAGGTGATGAAGGATGAGGGAGAAACAACAATAGTAATGGATTTGTGGTAGAAGGAGATGAAGTTGAAGGAGATTTGAGATGGGAGGGAGAAAGTGACAAAGGATAAGGAAGAAGCTATGGTGGGAGGTGGAGGAGGAAGTGAGGGAGTCAACAAAGATCTTGAGTGACGGACGACAAACGGGAATGGCAAACATTGGCAAAATGATGACAAAGACAAATGCTTCTCTTCTAAACATGATGGTGAATAGAGCTCAACTGCTACTTGATGGGATGCTGTGGTGGTGGTCGGAATGATGCTCAAGATAGAGATTCTACTCAACAGTTAGAGAAAAGGTTGAAACCAATGAAAGAAAGTTTAGGCTACTTTGAATCAGTTGGACGTAGTGTGAAAATTTAATTAATGTATGAGGGTATTTTGATCATAAAAGTAAGGTTCCCATAAAGCCTTAAAAATTCCATTGATCCCCAAAGGAAGGTATGTTCAATGACAAATAGTCTATGATTAGTCTCTCTTTATATTTCCTTCTATGGAAGTTATTTTTTTATTTGAGACAACTATTATTCACACACTCACACAACTAAAATGATATTTTATTGTTAGTGAAAACCAAAATGACATTTTATCGCTAGTGGAATTTAATTTAACGACCTCCCTCCATTTAAAGAATATTAGTGCAATTGGGCATCTAATTTATTCCTGCCTAGTTATATATATATTATTTGCTTATTTATCTATCATTATTTTGCTTATATTTATTTATTTATTAATTAAAAGCTACCTTAGGAACTGTAATGTCGTGAACTGCACCGGACGCGCACCATTATTAGCGCTTTTGGAATGGCTATTTGGCGCCATCTACCATGAGCATCGTCCTCGTCACTGGAAATTTCACTTCAGTTCCTACTTACGACTTCCTTCAACTGTCTCATCTACGAAGGAAAATCTAAGTGTAGCACTCTTCACTATGGCTGACACATTCTGTCCCATGGCCATTGACGACGATGATAACAACTTCTCTGCCGTACCCAACAAGGGCAAAAGCGTGTTCGTTGCCTGCAATCCACCCGACGGCAAGGATACTCCATGGGTTGAAAAGTACCGTCCTAAGTCCCTCGACGACGTCGCCGCACATCGCGACATTGTCGATACCAGTAAGATTCATTGCTTCCCTTCCTGTTCTCCTTTAAGCTCTAGGGCTTATCATTTATGATACTGATCGTGAAATTTATCGCCTTTTTCTGTTTGCCTCTCGAAACTATTGCAAAGAAAATTTCTTCCTCAATTAGCCTAATGCGAGAATTTTTATGATTATGGGATTACTTTTCCTAGTATTAGATTATGTGCAATCTATGTTATTTCTAGGGTTATACTTATATGGTGTAATTATCATGTTGAAACACAATAAACCTTTACTTGCATTTTTGGTGGGATATCTTTGGTTGCTACAACATGGGAAGGGACTGCCTAATTACCTAATATCGTTTATTATGTTACTTGTAGAATTTCCGTAGAAGTAATTCTGTCTTAAATCCTTCATCTTGGACAGTATTACTCTGGAAGTTCTATAGAAAAAGAAAGAGGACATGTAATATACTAATATTACAAGTGTCTGGTTCTTGGGTCCATTTCTATCATAAGAATATAACTCATAATGGCTTTATTGGTGTTTAGTTGTATACTCTTTGTTTCTTATTCATTATTTGTTCGTTGTTGAATAGTTGATAGGCTGACCTCTCAGAATAGATTACCCCATCTCCTGTTGTACGGCCCTCCTGGCACGGGCAAAACATCAACTATTCTTGCTGTGGCCCGCAAACTATATGGAGCACAATTCCAAAATATGATTTTGGAGCTCAATGCATCAGATGACAGGGGAATTGATATTGTGCGCCAACAGATCCAAGATTTTGCTAGCACTCAGAGCTTCTCATTTGGGTTGTTCTCGTTATTTGCATTCTGCATTTCTTAATTTTTGTTCTATATTGTTTTGATTTACCATTTTGTGGCTGCAGAAGAAATTATTTCTTTGTAGTTTATAATTTATCGGCTTTTATTTTTATTTTGAACTGGCATATGACATGATTTTGCTTAGTTTTTCAGTTATGTAGTGTGGTAAATGCCCTGATCCAGAGTGTGAATATATATAATCCACTGCCATGGTGTGGAATATTTTGTGTTGTCTAGGCATGCTAATGAATCTAAGTATTAATCTCCCTGTCTCTAGTAATTCTGTACTTTCAGGTTCTTGCACTGATTTGTGAGCTTCTAATCAGTTAGGTTGTTCAATTCAGAGGTTCTACATTGGTTTCATATAAATTTTCTGTGTTTGTGTCTTTGCCCTGTAGATTTCCTTCTCCAACAATTGCAAATTTGGTGTGGAATTTTTTTTATTTGACATTATTTGATCCTAGCTTCGGTTCCGTAAGATATTATTTTGCTAAGCTGTTAATATTTTTATGGTAAAGCATTACATTTTTCAGATAATTTCCTAACTGGGAACTATAGTAGTTATAGTTTAAACTTTACCTTCCCTTATTTAGTTATGAACATTTTTTTTTATTTGTATCATTTTTCAGTCATGATGTTTTGCATTGTTTGAGGCAGGAGATGTTTTTCTGTGTTTTGTTTTGTGCATTTGATTGTGAAGCCACATGTCAAGGCATGGAACTATACTGAAATTGCCAGTTTTGGCTTTAGCTGATGAGCAACAGGTCTTTGTTTTACAGAGTCAAGTCCTCTGTAAAGTTGATCTTGTTAGATGAGGCAGATGCAATGACAAAGGATGCACAATTTGCATTGCGTAGAGGTATAATAAAACTATTGCCTATATAGTGGAACTGTGAACCATTTTGTTTTGTTATAATACCCTTCTTCTTTTGGTGCAGTGATTGAGAAATATACAAAAAATACTAGGTTTGCGCTTATCTGTAACCATGTAAACAAGATTATTCCAGCACTGCAATCAAGATGCACTCGATTTCGATTTGCCCCTCTTGATTCTGTCCATATCACTGAGAGATTGAAACATATTATTAAGGCTGAAGGGTAAGCATCATCATCACTTTTATCATGTATGCATATTCATATACAATTTGTTTCCAAAAGCTCTCATGAGAAGGGAAAATCACGGCACTTCTTCAGTATCATTTCATTCAGAGGAACTTTTTTGATAAATATTCTGTTTCTTCTTTGATAACTGTCCCGGAAGGTCAGGGAACTGGGAAGGCTAGTGTGGGAAAATTTTCTTTTTTAACTTTCTGTTGACTCCATTATTATAGCATATGTACCTACTTTCATTTGATTTGAGAAGGTGATTATAAATTGTCCACACATGATTTGGAGTAATTACCTAATCGGAAAGAGCTATTTTGTTAGGCAGAGTCACCTTTTTTTTGCCAGATTTTTTATATATGACATCTTGAAGAATTCTAATTTTTCCAAATGAGAATCACGCTAAGAGGAACAATTAAGATTGAAATATTTAAATTTAAAATTTTATGAAAGAGAAATTTCAGTGTTTCAGGAACATCGATTTGTGTTGGATGTCTGTGACTGCAAAATATTTATAAATTGATACATTCGTTTGTGCATAAATGCAGAAATGCCCTGTTCAAATGGATATTATGCTTTCTTATTAATTATTATAATTATTAAATAGTAATTATTAAATTATGAACCATTTTTTTTTTGTTGACTACTGTGATATATAGTTGGATAATTGAGCCATGTAGATTTTCTTTTGGAGCCGACCATGTACTTTCTTAGGTCCAATTTTGCTACTATATAGTCACTCTAGTATCTTGTTATTAACAGTTGTAACATTGTTATTCAACTGTTATACTGAATAACTTACAATATGATGATTCCTTTTTTGTAATTTGACTAGGCTTGATGTTACAGACGGTGGCTTAGCAGCACTTGTTCGGCTTAGCAACGGTGATATGAGAAAGGCTTTGAACATTTTGCAGGTTGCATTTGTTAATTACTTTCTTTTTGCTGGCGGCCTTTAGTTCTCTTGGATATACAAATCTGATACTGCCTGTTCTATTTCTATGCTTAATTTTTCTAATAAAGGAGTAGTTATACGTCGTATGTTTGATCAAATTTTAATTTGGGAGTATTTCAGCAATCTACACTATAATTTCTTGAATATTCTCATCCTCAATACTATAAAAATCTTGGAAAAGTGATGCTGGGCATCATAGTGTGGCCTATGTTAGGTATCAGTGTTTTTTCCTGCTGACCAACGGTTGATGATGCAGACTTAGTATTCAATTTCTCTATATTTGATATTTAGGCATGATTCTTGGGAAGTCTTCCCATACAATACCTTTGAACATATAAAGGAAATGGAGGAAAATTGAATACTCCTTCTGGTCCTTAATTTAAGTGTCCTTCTAGAATATCTTCATGGTTTTTAATATAAGGGTCTTTGTAAAATTTAGTGAAGTATTAATGAGTGATTTTTACAAATATCCTTAATAGTTGTAACTCTCTCTCTCTCTAAGCATTAATGTAGGATTGAGGTTAATCGTTTTTATTGAGGATATTTTAGAAATGTTATAGTAATTTTTGATAAAATCATTTTAACTATTTGTTTTAATCTGTGTGATTTAGTTAAAAGGTCCTCATAAAAAGGACTTAAGGGAGTATAATCAAAGAAGCATTGACATTGATAGGTACATGGATATATGAACACATCAACATGATGAAATTTAAGGCATCCAAATGTCTAGGACTCCTGTCAACTTGCTACCGTGGAAGTGATGTTATCAACGATTATGTTCTGGATTATTTGTGCCAATGGTTCCTCAATGACATATTTTGTTGCTTCATTTTTGCAGTCAACGCATATGGCTTCTCAGCAGATAACAGAAGAAGCCGTTTATCTTTGTACTGGAAACCCATTGCCCCGAGATATTGAGCAAATATCTCACTGGCTTCTGAATGAACAATTTGCAGATAGTTTTAAAAGTATTATAAGCTGATTTCTTACTTCTTTTGATGTTATTTTGTTTAGTTAATTTTACTAAGCATTTAATTTTTATGTGTGTATATATATATTTTGCATAACTTCCTATAGGAATATATGAAATCAAGACAAGAAAAGGATTGGCTCTAGTGGATATTGTGAGAGATGTCACCATGTAAGCCTTAGGCATCATTGCTAACTGTCCAACTTCGTGGCATTTTTTTAATGATCTTAATTTCTCCATATTGTTATAACAGGTTTGTTTTGAAGATTAAGATGCCTCCAAGTGTCCGGGTACAGCTGATAAATGATTTGGCTGACATAGAGTAAGTATTGCTGTCCTATTCTTCTGCATACTATCTTCTTTCTCCATGATTGACTGATAGATGGTAACGTTAGATAAAAAGAGTTACTCATATCCGAACCACATATATATAATGAAACTTGAGTCGCTCCCATGCATTGTCCAGGATTAATTTATATTGATCAATGATGTGCCTAAGAAGATCTATCTTTTAGACGTGCTGCGTGTGTGATAGGTTGTAGTTGATATGACAAAGTTAGTTATTCATGTTTCATAGAAGTGCCTTGAGCCTATGATGTGCCAGCCTTCATTTTTAACCTCTTATCACTTTCATCCTTTTCTTCCTTCTGGGCTCTAGTGCAATTTTGAAGTGAATCGCTGGGGTTGCTGGAATTGTGGCTTGTGATAATGGAAATGGAATTTTGTGGGTTGATGCAGGTACAGATTGAGTTTTGGGTGCAATGATAAGCTGCAGCTGGGATCGGTTATTGCTTCTTTCACACGTGCTAGATCTGCGCTGGTTGCAGCTGCTAATTAACTTGCTTCCAATTTTCAGAGAGGTCCTGCCTTTACGTTCTTGGGCTAGGACATGTTTCGTTTACTCAACCTTTGTAAAGAAAATGTCACCTTGTTAGGCTTTTAATTTGAGATTGAGTTAGCTCGCATTCTGAATTCCAAAATCTTAATGTAAGGGGTATTTATGTCTACATCGATATTTATTCAATCTCGTTCTCATCAGCTATCTATGCATTTTTTATTATTTCAACCCCTCATGTCATTATCTTGGCAGGTAAGATATTTGAATATATGTGCGTGTATATATATATATATATTTTTTCAAGTTCCTAATACTATTTATTCAGTCTGGCCAAAAAAAAAAACTATTTTATTTAGTGGTTTCAGCATTCGTGCATGATTCATCCTCACCATTGGTTTCGGACCTTTATAGATATGATTAAATCATATATAAATCAAAATTCAACTCAACTAATCATATATAAAATAGAATCTGAAATCCACATGACACATCAGATTTATATATGAATTGATTTAAGTGCAAGTGATGGAAGCGATAAATTGTTATAGATTCTTGTTTAAAAAACAAGTACTGTTTGGGAATTGATCAGGGTAATCATAATGCTTAGGATTTTTGTTTGTAGTCTCTTTTATTATTGTGCCTTTTCATTAAGTATTCTTGTATTATGAATGGTTCTGTATGTCGTATGAGTTCGGCCAAGAAACGAAAAAAAAAAAATAATAGTTATGTATGAGTTGTTTAATGCATGGGTTGGCCAATTTCTTGGTGCTTTTACCGTTTTATTCGAGTTCGGAAGCTACATGCCTATCGTGTTAGATGTTTAGAATTTCATCACTATCTCATTTTAATTAAAGGAATTATATACAATTTCTCATATCATTCTGATATTTTTTTAAAATTAAAGTATAACAAATATTATTTTTGTTTACAACTTAGTATTATACGGTTTGAATAATTTAAAAATGTTTTACACTTTATATTCTAATTAAAAAAATTGACAACAAAAAATACAAGCAAATGCATCCAAGTTTAGTCATTTTAATTAATCAGAGACATAAACAGCAATGTTGAAGATACGAACAACTGGGTTCAGTTCTGGGCCGCCCACACTGTGCAGAAGAAATATTAACAGGAAACCAACAGTAGATCGATTAAGTGATAATAAATTTAATATCTCTTAAATAAGATTTCAAGTTTAAATTTTGCGAATAGAAAAAATTACATTGGGAGAGTTACCCCATTTAGATCCGACAATGTTCAAATATAACCCAATTAGATAACTATAAAAAAAAAAGAAGAAATATTAACAAGACAAAAATTTTAAAATGCACTTATAAAAACTCATTAATTTATAGCAACTCATTACCCATCTCTCTCTCTCTCTCTCTTTTTCGGCTCTGAAATCCCATCTCAATTATCCTGATTTAATTCTCCGACTCCCAATTTTGATAGCAGAAATAAAATAGGAGGAGAAATATTTAATTGTTACTCATACAATTTTGCTTAGAAAATACAAAAAAGTACTAATATATATGGATTTTAAAAAGTTCGTTTACACATCATGGGATCCAAAAAAACAAATAGTAACAAATTAAGGGCCGATTTAACAGTATGGAAGAAGAGAAAAATAAATCAAAACTCAATAAGAAATTAATAATATGTATATGGAGACAAATATTGAATAATAAATTTTTTATAGATACATAAAACAACACCTAAAACTGTTTTATTATAAGATGCATGGTTTCCTTCATTAAATGATTATATGGGACATCAATTACAGATATAAGAAGGTCTAAATTTGACCATCCGTCACATGGCAGGCTGTGTACGTACGTATATACAAGCTATACACATGCTCAAACCTAATCCCTCAACCCTAGCTAGCTACAGAGATACGTCCGACACTCCAACATGCCCCCTCCGACTTCAACGTACAAAGACAATAATGGGTGCACAATGCTAAACCCAATACTTCCCCACTTGCTGTTAATCTTCCTCCACTGTTAAGACCTGAAGAACTAATCACCTACCAGACCGCACAGGCACACTCATGGACCTTCTGTCTCGTGCTGCCGTGCGATGCAGCCCCAGCAAATCTTTTGTTTCTCTATTGAATTCATCTATATGATGATATGATCAATTAATTCATCATGCACCGTTCAGTAGGGCTTCTGCAAGTACATGAAAATGTCCTGCAACGGCGACATCTGATTATTGCTCTGGATCAATTGAGACTCGAAGCCATGGTTCATGGTGGCGCCCGCGTAATTATACGGAAACTCGAGGTTCTTTTCCCACTCATTCCACTTAGGTTCGCTTTGCACCTCGCTTGCAAACTCCGGCGACACTACATGCTCGGAACAGCTTGAGTCCGTGTGCAGCTTCGGGACTGAATCCGACGTGTCAAAGTACAAATAATCGGTCATCGCCGCATGATGAGGCGGTGGTGGAAGCCCACCACCGCCAGGCACATTTTCCGGCTTCGTGTCCTCGATTTCTGAGCACTCAGTATTGCGGCCGCCGCCAACACTGGGCTGTTTCTCAATAACGCCCTTCTTGTTGTATATCCGGCAAAGCACCCAATCATCCAGCTGCAAGATCATATATATATATATGTATTTACATATATAACCATGGGATTAAGCATTATGTTGGCAATATATATATTTTTTAATTTCGAAAGGAAAGTACTATACTCATATTTTATTTTAGCTACAGGTCAAAGAGATAAGAAGAAATCATTTCTATAAATAGAAAAGTAATAATTGAACGCTAGGAATTAATTAATTTCCACCAAATCATCGTTTATCATGGAGAGTAGTTTTCTCATCTTCGGGCCCAAAACAATATGATACCGCAAGTGTGAAGGTGAGGTAGTTTTCAACAAAGACGAAGTTTCATTTGGATCGTCCATTATTTCATATCGTTTTCACCTATCGTCATTAGTGGACCTTGAGGTACTTAATATAAAACCTCAGCTTACAAAGCCGAAGATGCATGCGTGGGCGTGAATAGTCTTATACTGGGAGGCCAAAATAGTCATTTCAAGGAAAGGAAAGGAAAGGAAATGTCATTTATGCCCCTAACGTTAACAGTATAGTACATACCCTCAGGGTGTTCTTTTTGCGAGCAGATCGATCGACGTCGGCGAGACGATACTCGTGCATAATCCAGTTGGTTTTCTCTCCTTTAGGCGCTTTCCCCGAGTAAAACACCAAAGCTTTCTTGATGCCCACGGGTTTGGGGTGGCCGATGGGCTTATCGGCTCCGGTTGCCTTCCAGTAGCCGGTCCCCGCCGCCCGGTTGGGTCTGGAGCCGTTGGGATATTTCCGGTCCCTGGGCGTGAAGAAGTACCACTCCTTCTCTCCATACAAAGCCTTGCCTGGAAAAACAAAAACATGTTACAAGTCAATAACAATAACCTCTTCTGGTGAGGGAATTAATAGGAAAAGTGAAGAATACGGACCGGGAAGGTCCCAAGGATCGAACTTGTAGAGGTCGATATCGGCGATGATGGGGACGGCAATAGGGTGGGAAGTGCATTTACGGCAGAGATAGTGCATGACGAGCTCGTCATCGGTAGGATGGAATCTGAAGCCGGGGGGCAACTGGAGGTGAGCTGCCATTTTAACCGTTCGTTTGTGATGGAGTTAGTTAAAACTTGAAAGGTTAGAACGAAGGGGAGAGGAGGGGTATATATAGGAGGAGGAAGAGGAGACACGTGGAGGGGAGGGAAGCGAGGTGCCTGCACATGGGGAGAGGAGGTGAGATTAGGTCAGTGGTGACGCCAGGAGGAGGATATAGAGGGAAGGAGAACATGAAAGTCGTGGAATAGTGTGGAGGGAGGAGGGGCCCTCAGTTGATGGGGATGGCTCGGTTGTTGTGTAGTAGTACTAATGCGACGGGGTAACTACTGTGGATGTGAGAGTGAGATGCGTACTACGTAGGCGTGAACAGTCAACAGTGAGGGGGGGGGGTGAAGATGAAGATGAATGCGGTTATTATGTGTGTGGCCTCGCGTGATCTATCGTCGGTTGCTTCTACCTTCTCATGTTCCGCCCGACCCCACTCTCTGTCCGCGCGCCGCCACCACTTTCCATCCATCCTTTTCATTTACCCATTAAATTTCATCTCTAGTTATAAAATAAAGCTCCACCTTAATTGGGCAAGGTTTCATTTTGCAACTTCAAAATCTAATCTCAATTAATTATCTACTACTACTAGAATGTATTACTCTCTCGTGTACTTTTTATAAAGGAGCTCTTAGAAACTTTTTTTTTTGTCTTTTTTTATAAGAAATATTGTAATATTTTGTAAATTTTTTTAATTTTATTCTCCGCATTTATTTTTTATCATAAATTATTGTTGAATTTTTTGAATGAAAGATACATTTTTAATTAGTCAAATGATTATTTAATGTAAATTATATTAAATAGAGGTAAAAATAAAATGTTTATTTTTTTAGAATTTTAAAAAGATAGCTAATTTTCTTAATTTAGGTAAAGTAATTGAAAGTCTCTCATAAAAAAGACCGGAACAAGTTTAATACTCTTTCTCTATCCATAATATTTTATCCATATTTTTAGAAAAATTTAAATATTTCAATTTAACTATTATTATATTCCAATAAAGCATTATTTATTTTTTTTATTATTTTATCCTTTATTAAAATAATAGTAGGTAAAATAAATGTCATTTATTAATATTTAAAATATGAATATTTTAATAAAATATTATTAAATCTTACTATAACCTATGTCATATTTAATAATTTAATTGGATATACATGAAAAGCTTTATGCTATGTTTGAGATTTTTGTTTTGAAGTGGAATGGAATGAAATTACTATATGGGTTGAACTATTATTTGAGATATTTTTTTAAGAAGGAATGAAATGACAATAGATGGCCTCATAAGTCATACTTAGTCATCCTAAATCTAATTTTTCTTGTCCTCCCAAATTAGAGGGTCAGGGATGGAATGACCAAAAATAATTATTTAAATTACAAAAAATACCCATTAATCCTAACAAAAAAATTCATTCTCATGATTTTTTCTACTCTTTCCATACTGTCAAATTTATCCCACTATATTGTACCTTTTTTGGTGTTTTATCATCATATCAATCAGATCACTGCAACCACATCATACATCACACGTACAATTGAATCATTGTTTTAAGGTACGCTTTCTTCTACAAATCTTGTGATTTATCATAAATTTCTTACTTTGTATGCTTTATTATAGTTGGTTTAGTTATTTTTATTTTTGATAAAATTTTCACTTTTTTCTTAATATTATTATTAGAAGAATCAAGTTGTTTTACAACATATTATTATTATTATTATTATTATTATTATTATTATTATTATTATTATTGGAAGATGTTTTTATTAAAAAGTAAAAGCAATATAAATTTTTTTATATGAAAAAAAGAAGAACTTTTTTTAAAATTAAATTTATTTAAATTTGCTAATAAGAGTAATAGTGGGAAAAAAGTTATAATTCATTTCATTCTATCTTTTTTATAATAACTTCCAAACAATAGTTAAATGAAACTGCTCCTTCTCCTCATAAAATCCTCAAACAATGGAACATTTCATTCTATTCCACTACATTCTATCATATTTTATTAATGAGTATTTCATTCTATTGCGTCATAAACTCTTAATCATAACCCTAAGATAGCAAATAAAATGGGACAAAACACACACTCTTATAGAGTATTTAAGTCATATCGTTACTAATTAAAATAATTTTCTGTCTTACGATGAGATGGAGTTTAGGGCACAAGTTGTGGGTGCAACAAAAAGGCTTACTCTTTCTAATTTTTAATATGAGATACATTCATTTATCTTACCGGAATTAAGAAAATTTTATTATCATATTAAAATTGTCATTAAATTAATATGATTTTCATCTTTATCCCTAATAAATATATTACAAATTTAAATAATCTAAATTCTTTCACTTATAAATAAGAGTATTTTGGAAATAAAGTATTTTAGATCATTTTTTAAGGGACTTTCAACTACTTTATATAGATTAAGAAAGTTAATTATCCTTTTAAAATTCTAAAAAAAATCAAATATTCTTTTTTTATCCCTATTTAATATATTAATATAATTAAAATTAAATATCATTTGATTAATTAAGAGTGTCTCTTTCATTCAAAAAATCTAATAATAATTTATGAGAAAAAATAAATGATAAGGGTAATATAAAAATTTTTTTTATTAAATATTATAAGATTTCTTATAAAAAAAATAAGAAAAAATTTCTACAAAATTTCTTATAAGAAAGATGGAAGAAAATAATTAGTAAACTCATATAAGGTAGTTTATATTTAGAATCATAATATAAAGTAGTTTATATTTAGAATAATAAAAAGAAATCTTTAAAATAAGAGTAATAAAAAAGGATAAGGGAAAGTATTAATTAGACAAATGCTGGGTAGGTGGTGCGGTCACTCTGGCGTGGGCGTTGGAGGGGTCTATCGTGTGCCGCTTCACTTTCGGTGTTCAGTTGTTTGTTGTGACTGCCGTTTCGGGAGTGTTCATGGCTAAGATTCGTTTGATTTTTAGTCGGTTAAAAATAAATTTGGATATAATTAATTTTATAATGTAGTGATGATAAAATTTAATTTTGAACTAATATATTTATATTTGAATGATTTATTTAAAAATTAATTTTGATAAAATTTATAATTTTTTTCTAAATTAAGTTAGGACAATATTTTTTTACAAGTTATTATCTATAAAAATTAAAATTTTAAAAAAATATTTTGGTCAATAAATAGGATAAGTTTTATGAAAATTTTATTTTTTTAATTTTTTTAATTTTTTTTTATTTTTATTAATTTATTTTTATTTAATTTAAAAATAAATATAGATAAAAATGATGAACTAATAAGAAAAACAACAAATGAATTGCTTCTATCTCAATTATGTTTTGACTAAAATTTACGGGTGCATTGATTTATTTTAACACCCAAACATCAATAAAAAAAAAAAAGAAAGAATTGGTTTGAGCTGTAATGGAGTTTGAAAAACAGAGCCTTAGCCTATCATGTCCAATCACGGTGTCACCCTCTCGGACCCCCGTTTTTTCGCTGAAAATTACGTGTCATTAATGAAAAGAAATTATACTATTGGTTAGGAGTTAGGACAATCAACAACCCTTAAACTAGCCTTTATTGGCAAGAAAAAAAAACTATTAGCTCTTTAATACATGAAATTAAGATGCACATATTCCATTGTCCCTACAGGTAACAAGTTTAAGAAATGCTAACGTCTTGTGCAAAGTATTAAAATCCACCTGTAATTGAAATGGTTAAAATATCAGTTTAAGGTTCAACAATTCAATTTTGGTTTAATTGTGATTAAATTGGTTGTGATTAAATTAAGATAATTTTAATTATATATTAACTATTTAAAAAAAGAAGATAAAAATAATAACAAAAATATATAAAAAATTGATTTTAAATAAAAATAACAGTACAAAAAATTTAAAATGACTAAATATAAGAAGTGGAAATATAAATTAAAAAAGTGAATAAATATTTTATAATTTTAAAAAAATAATTTAGAGATATAAGATATCTATAATGGATATATACTTATTTTATAATTAATAATTTTATAAAATATATACATATTTTTTCTCATTTAAACATTATTTTTCATTTCTCAATATTTATTAAGTATAAATATACTCTTCTGGTCCTATTTATAAAATGTTATCTTAAAAATTTACTTGATCCTATTTATAAGATGTCGTGTTATTTTTTTATTTAACTTTTCTTTCTTACTCTTCATTTAATGACTTTTTTATCTCGTAAATTGTTCCATTTTTTAATCAATAGGGATAAAATTGAAAGTTTATATTATTTTTTTATAAATTTGATAGTATAATTATGTCTCCTTAATACCCATGTAATGAAAAATAATACCTTATAAATGGGACTAGAAGAAGTACATATTATAGTTTATAAACACAATTTAAATTAAAAGAACAATAAAAATCTAATATGTTCAAATTATAATTGGTTCGACCAGTTTTAATGGTTTGACCAGTTTGTAATTGGTTCGACCAGTTTTGTATCAATTCTAAAATAGCTAATTTCTTCATAATTCTGGTGAGACTTGAAACAGATTCTTTGTCCGGTTCGATTATGAATTGCATGTATATTTTCATTTCACCCTTCCTTACTTTATTCATATCCTAAACCCTATTTCCTTTTTTTTTTTAATAAACATCCTAAATCCTAATTCTAAATATCCTAGTTTAATTTTCTTTATTTTTTATTACTCTCCCTGCGAAATTCAATTTCTCAAACCATCACTATCTTGTACGTTATTTAGGAAGTCACTTGGGTCGTTTTGATCAGTGGTCCAGATTTTAATTATGGGAGTCAAGCATGCTTAACAGTTGAGTTGTTGTGCTTATATATATATATGAAGGTATACCTGTTTCCAGCGGCTCACATTAATTGCAACCATGTCTTGGTCTAATTCATCATTAATTAATTACTTTCAATTTTCTCCGTGTAAGTAAGACACCGTGCATTTTATTAATTTGTTATTTCATTCTAACAGAATAATGTTTAAAATAAAAAAGTTGGAAATTAGTAATTACAAATTAATGCAATACGAAAGTCCAACACACCACGGCCTTGTCCTCTCGGCTTAAGGGATTCGATTAATATATATGAAGGCTTCGATTAAGAGTTTCGTTTTTTTGGCTGAAAGGATTTATTATGAGCTTAAAATTATTTTTTATCCACTGTTCACATTTTACCTTATATACCTTATTTTATTCCTTTTCATACACTTGCTTTTGCTGCAAACTTGCGACCGAAGCAGTAAAATATTGTCAAATGATCAAGAAAGAAAAGCTTAGCATTTGGATAATGGAGAAAACCATTAAGATGGTGACTCCCTTAGGCGCCTAGGATAATTAATGATGAGTATAATGAGGGAAAATGTAGCCGTTTTTCATGAATTAAAAATAAAAAAGCAATCCGTAGCTTTAATTAAACTGATAATGTGAATTAATTAATGCAAAATAAGGACTGATTGAGATTAAAAAGGAAATTAATTAATGCAAAATGAGGAGTGATTGAGATTAAAACGGAAAGAGTAGGTGATCACAATATAGTAATCGATCCCTCAACTGTGCAACTATTCTCTTGTGTTTTAAATATAGGAATTTTTTTAGAATATGACATTGTATTTATTGTCCATTATAAAAAATACTCTAATTTAATTCATCTCAAATTTCTTCATAACCACAACTTTTCTGTCATCCACCATTACCATGAATTGATGATTGACTATCAATAAAGATTCTTTCATAAAGATATTGTAATTTTTGAAACGCTAAGAGTGTTAACTAATTTTAACTCTTTATCTTAATCTATTATAAGAGGAAGTACTTCCTCTGATTTTTTATATATGTCATATTTTAGAATGATTTTATAGTTCTAAATATGAGTTATTTTATACAAGTTTGTGAATTATTAATTATTTTATTATAAAAATACCTTTTTTAAAAATTATTTTATGAAGCATTAATTACTTTATAAATATTAAATATATGGTATTTATTAGAGGTAAGAATGAAAATTAAAATAAATATTAAATAATTTTATTAATATAATTAATTTTTCTTAATTGCTGTGACGTAGTTAAGACCGGAGGAGGGAGTAGTTTGCTACAAGAATTCACGGCACATGATCATCGACTTCAACAATCCCAATGTTGCTAGGAAAAAGGAATGCTTTCACCTTTATGTATATTCGGTAAAAAAAAAAAAGAAAAGGCTATGGCATGCGTTTTTCTACTGTTGTTTATTTTTAAAAGGACTTTATAGTTAGTGGGGGACATCTTTTTACTACATTGGGTTAAAAAAATAGAAGAAGCAGCTTCATTATAGCATGATTAAACCAAAACCAGGATAGTTCATGGTACGAGAATATAATAAATGATTCGGGGCAATCAAGTTGGTGAACACTAAAACCCCCCCACTACACATAACTTGGCCTAATTAATCAAAGAGGGTAATGGGTTGGCTTGACCTTTGGTTCATCAAGTTGAAAATTCTGCCATTCATTTCCAATATTGGGGAACGGCGTTGCATAATCTCACGTCTAAATGAAATGAACACGTTGTGTTAGTGTTGGTGCTTTTGTTTTATGGAAAGACAAGTATGATGAAAAAAGGAGAGGCCGTAAGATCATGAGTTTGTTTGCTGTCAATTTCTTCTGACTAAGAAAACAACTAAAAGGTGAGTGTGAGTGAGTGTGAGTGTGTGTATTCTAGAAGGATTAAAGAGGATGCTATACCCTTAGAGCCGCCATAAGAGCCCTAAAAAATTCTCACTTGCATTCACACGGTTCCTTTTTCACTTTTTATTAGCAACTTCAATTCAATGTTGTTGGTCTATCAATTTAGAACCAATCCACTTTATAATTACTGAAAGGTACATTTCATGATAAAAACTAATATTGTAAATGAAGATGATTCTCTTTTTTGGACATGAAACTAATAATAAAAAGAATAAATAATGTTTAATAATCACTGATAATAAAAGGGAGAAAGACATTTAAGGACCTCCATATAAAAATATTGTCAAATGAACAGTACAAGTACTGAATTCAGTTGATTCGAGTTGAGAATTTAGTTTATAGGAGTACTGAATTTTTAATCTAGGTCATTGGAAGGAAATATCTTCATATGGGGGTCCTTAAATGTCTTTCTCCCAATAAATATCACGTAAAAAATTGATGATGCATAGAGATTGGGCAGTGGACAGCTAATTATATAGACTTGACGATAGTGATAGATTGGAACTTATGAGAACTGAGTTTTGCAAGAAGTAAAAACTAGCTTTCTCAGGGGTATTTTAGTCATTCTACAAAATCGGAGTAAGTTGGGCCGGCCCACTCAAAAGTTTAGACCAAGTTCTCATAACTCTCATTTATTTGGGGAACAAATAACAAAATAGTTTCTTTCTGTATCTCAGTCTTAGCTTGAATGATTGATTTTAACTTGACTGAGGTGGCGATACTAAGCGCCATTGAGAGAATGTATAAAAACCTGTTTCAATTCATTCCACTCTTAATTAGTTATAATTTTACTGTGTGATTTTTTTTTAATTAAAATTTAAGTGACTTCGAATTCGAACTATAAGAAGTTGACTTTCTTGTCAAATTCCTACGTACTGGGGAGAGCCGGGAGAGGGAGGTGAGAGTGAGACTTCAGCCGACTTGACCTTATCTCGTTTGTTGTTTGTTTGGTTTGCTGTGTATTTTCAAAATTAATATCTTCTTCCTTAATTCTCACGCCAAAAATAAAAAAAAGATGTATAATATATATTGTTTCTTTGCAAGTTGGAATTTTATGATTCCCATCCTAGGCTAACTTAAGCTTTTTCCAAGTTGCAGCCTGACAGCCTCCATAGAAACAGCAAGCACACATTTTCACGTGTCATCTTCAAACTGAGACTAATGAGTTCTTAATATCTATATCTTATTATGTTTAGTGGTATTTAGGTCAGTATTCAGATTTATTCTCCATCTCAATATTACAATCCTACATCTTAGAGGTTGATTGAATAAATAGAATAATCATTTAAGGGAGAGTATAACTTTTTATTTTGTAAAGCTGCCAAACACATCAATTTTTTAATAAGTATTTATTCTCAAATAAATAACTATGGGAGAAGTTAATTTTTTCTTCTTATGATAATCATTTATCCTCTTATAATTACTTATTTCACTTCTCCTTCTTATTATTCATCTAATAATTACTTAAACTCTCAAAATCTAAACATATTTCTTTTTTTAAAGTCACTTATAAGATAAAAATATCAAAATACAAATTATTTTTTACATAATTACTTTTCCTTGTAATCAATTATGAATAAACTAATTGAAAGACACACTCAATTTTCAAAGGATGCGATTAATCCGGAAGAAAAATTCTTACCGCAAGGAAACAGCTAAAAAAAATCCACAATAAGTAATTAAATGAAGAATACTTTGAATTCGCTAATAGAAATTATCGGCATGAAATCGTGTAGAAATCAATAACATTGAGAATTTTAAATAATTTTTTAGCACTAAATTTCTGTCACTACGATTATTTGACATGTAATGCTCTAATGGTTTCTCAAGTATGCATTAACAGATTAGTTTTTTTTAGAATGAAATTAAGGGTTGTTAGGCAGCTTTGGAGCTGAGACTTCAGTGCTGCAAATTGGACAAACCTTCTTAATCTGAAGCCACTTGGTGATGCAATCTGTATGATAAGGGTGCTCACAGTGAAGTGCCATCAGTGCTTCACCTTCTTCATATTCAATCTGACATATCACACACCGATCTATCCCACTTTTGTTTTCAGCAAAATGGCAAGTGTAAGGTTGCAAGCAGGAAGGGATTTCATTCGCTGACAGTCCTCTCCTCTCTTCTCCTATAAACTCCCCCAACTCAATCAACTCTTCATAAGTCATTTCATCTGGATCAATCTCATCTTCTTCCATTTCCTCGTCATTGCTTCCTTCACCCTCAAGAAACTGAAGGTCTCCCAAGTCGAATTCTTGGGTCTCGGAAAAGTCAGCATCTCCATCGTCATCGTCTTCGAAAGAGGACTCCCTTTCATCTTCATCGCCGCTTTCTTCGCTATCCATGGTTTCAAGCATCGTCAAGGTTGTTCCCTCTTGCTCTTGCATAGCGATGGCAAGGATGAAATCAGAATTAACTTGCTCGAGTTCAGTGTATGGGGTTTTGTGGGAAGACTGTTTGCCCTCTTCCGGTTCCATATTGAAGGAACAAGAGGGGTGTTCCACCACTATTGATGGGTGGAGATGAACAGAGATGAAGCGACTGTGGTATTTGAGGGAATGGATGGAGGCATGATTTTAGAGAGGCTTTCATGTCAGGTAATGGAAACCCTTTGTGATGGATTCTTAATATTCCAGATTCTCGGCTATATCAAAGGTTTATTGCCTTGGCGTTATCAACAGAGCCCACAAACTTTGAACATTCTTGTTGGACGAGGCAGCTTTTGATCGAAGCAATAGCAACACATCCTCCGTAAGCAGCAATATACCTTTGTCCATAATCAAAGCTATCAATTGCCCTTGGTTGCTGCTTCATTCTTAACCATCGTTTGTGGACTCCATCTTTGAGCTACTTTTAGTTCTATTTGGCAATGCTGTTCGTCATTTCTTGAGAGTTGTGACAAAACATATTTATTCCCCCAATGTATCAGCTCTTGTACAAATGCTTCTCGTTACAGGCTTCGTGATTTCAAGAAAACAAAAATTTTATGAAAGGGCAAATTTTATTTAGCATGAATAAAAATCTTCAGCAGCAATTGTTCAGACATTTCTGAAGAAGTTATTCTCGTATGCTACTTGCCATCGACGAAAGATACTGTTTCCCCTTCCCTCCCAATAACAACATACACCGAGCACGGGTAAATCATAAAAGGACAAATAAACCTGCAGTCTCATTATCGTGAAACGTCCTAATTACTCTATCGAAACTCTTCAACTAATTTGCATGCTAAATACAATTAGCCTTATGTATATATTTTTCACGTAAAATTTATAAAACACAATTACAGACACATATAAGTTGCGGGAGTGGTAAAAAATTATTAACCAAGCAGGTAACAATACTGTTTTGTTACTTGTTAGTTTCCAACATAGAAGAGAAAAAAGCTCATTAGTTTGGGTATCAATCAAAATAAAGTACAATTATATTCGGGCGAGAGAAAAAAACAATATTGCATTGTTTTCGCGCTTAACAAGCCGGTATCCACTAGAACAAATTTGAACAGAGTATTGATAATTTAATTCACAACATGCGGGACTAGACAACCATCTCCAACATCATTTCAGTGCGCCACACAAAGGAACCCATCGGCATGACGGGGGAGTAAATAATCTACCATCCAGCTCCTTAATTAAGCAGACAACAAAAGGATGTGAAATGGGTGACCGGGTAGGGTGGCTTGAAAGTTAATCCATTCTTCCCTTCAAGATCCTTTCCTTTACTTCAGTTGGCGTGCTGCAGTTGTCAATCAAAAGACCATCAGTCTCTTACGATATAATACATAATGAATAGTCACAGAAACACAAATCTGGAATAGAATACAAATTCAAGGCGTATGCAAAGGCCCCAGTTTCAAGGGAAAAAATTAGATCATGTAAACCGGAGGAAGGAACAAAAATGGAAACACTTAACTTGAGGACAATCACTCAACTCTGAAAAAAAAAAAAATCACCATAATAAAATGGGGAATAAAGAACTGACATGTGCTTCAGTTTACTACAATCCACCTGAAACTAGCAATAGTACATTTCTTGTAAACCTTGTCACAAACCAATCCTTAATTATAATTCTGCCAAAAATAAGTTTCCTTTATTCATCCTTGGAATTTTCCATCACTGTGGTTTCAGGGATCTATTATCCAACAAGGGGGATCAAAGCAACAAAAAGCCTCTAACTTCCAACCTAATTTTGAACTGCAGAGCACAAATCATCATTCTAAGTCATAAGGTGGCAGCCACCATGGCAACATATTTTCCCCTAAATTATGTAAAGCGGCATACCATCCAACCCATTGTTTGTAGGATATGTGAGCGCATAAAAGCAATAGGATGAGTACTTTGGCAACATAAAGGAATATGACCAGCTACTAAGAGAAAAGAAGAATCATAAGCTTACACAACATAGACATGTCCACCCCAGCCACTCAAACAATCACGATCAACCGACGAAAGCAGTGCTTGGGAGATGGTCTCAAATAATTCCTCTGGTTCCTGTAACACACAAGAAATCATCACAAAAAAATAATAAAAAAAAAGAAGAGCTGTATCTCTTTATAAAGATATATCAACTAAACTAACTTCTATTGGACAGCAAGAACTACTTTCTTAACATCAAATATGCCCGCACATTCTAGGACATTGGTGAATTTATGCAACTTCTCTCTCAGGGAAGAATGAGGATAATATGATCAGCTTTTAAAGTGATGTTTGACTAAATGATTTGCATTGTGACAATCTATAAGTCATACCCTCGACAAAAAATGCGCCCACGAAATGCATTCCAGACACCAATCTTGTGTTAATCAAGCACACAAAACCTTGTATTTTAACTGATCCACTTCCATTGGAGGGGGAAAAAAACCTGATCTGCATAGATCTTTAAAACCTATAATTTCATCTTCAGGAAAATCCCACCTAAGAGCCATAAATTGGTAAAAGTGACACTAAAACCCTTATAAATGTGTTTTGGATTCGTTATTACTCTGGGAACAAAACATTCTTGTATCATAGGGAAGATGAGGTTGTGGCTTTAAAGAATATGAGAGGTGACTTTGAGAAACACCAGCAGTAACTTATTCCTTTTGTCCTTCGGAGGAATTTTCACATGGTACTTAAGTGGAATTCTCCCTTCATCTTTCATCCATAGTGTAACAGTCATGGGCTTAAAAAACCAAGACATCGAGAATTTAAGAAGACCACTCCAGTGATATGATGAAATATCGTGTATGATATAAATGGATGACAGCCTGAATCTAACGTTAGGAACTGTCCACATTAAAATTTAGTCTTTATTTCTACTAAAAAAATTGGCATTTATTACACATTTCGGTTAGAAGATGCTTAGTCAATATTCATTTAAAAGCAAGTAGCGACACATGTAGATGATGATACATGACTGCAACAATTTTCAAAAACACAAAAGAAAGTCACATAAAAATTGAATCAAGTTAAATTTAGTGACAAACCATGTCAGGCTTAAACATTGACTCACAAGCACCATAAAGAGACTCAGATGCAGTGCCTGCAACAACAAAATCTTTTGCAAGCTCCCTGCATACAAGAAAAACACAAAGATATTATCATCACAAACATATGGCTTAAAATAAGGTATATAACTCCTATAATATTCTAATAACTAAAAGGCCAAATAGACTTGCATGAAAGGAACCTTCAAAACAACATGCAATCTTATCATCATCCATATTAAGAGGATACAGGAGACAGTGGTTGGGCATAAGAAGGGAGAGAGAGAGAGAGTCAAATCTAAATTTACTTAGATTTTTTTTTTTCCTTTTTTAGTGGGTTTGGGAGGGGGGGGGGGGAGAATTTCCTTACAGTTTTGCTGTCAAAGGAATTGTGCATAAATCTTAATCTCTCAGAGCTTAAAGATGTTTCTGATATAGTTCTCAATATATTTTCAATTCTAATATGCAAACAACGTTTTTCAACAAAATAGTAGTTTGATAAATACTACCTGGTAACAGAAAGAAACCATTTTTATTTATATTAATTTTATCAAATATACCTAAAATCCTAAGAAAAAGAATATGATTCAAACACACAATTAAAACTTCATAATTCCATACCTTTAAAGATGATTTTATTTTAAACAATTTCAAACAGGAAAAAAAAAGCCTGAACACAATACGTTTAACATAGTAATTAAATATGCAAAAGTCTCTCCTAGGGCATTTTAAGGTTCTAATACCTTTTGCCTTTGACTACCTTTGTCATAGTAAAAATCCAAAGTCAAGACATGTGAACACAGATCATAAGAAAAGCCAACATGCAATTATAAGTTTGAAATCATTAAAAATTCTCCTTAAAAAAATGGACACAGATTATAAGAAGAGTCAACTCACTTTGCTCCAATTGAATCCATGGTGCAAATGAAGGGTTTGTCTTCATCTCCTAATCCAGCAATCACAGGCTGGCAAAAATATGGACCAAACCTAGAAAGCAAAACATGCATTTACATTTCATACTGAATAAATTTGCAAAGTTGTACAATCTTATAACTGATTCTGATGATAACAGTCACGCTCATAAAATTGACTTACATATAATTCAACAACGAAATGCTAAATTATAAATTATGTACACATATTCCTCAACCTCATTGATAAAATAAAGCATTAATTTTCTTAATAAGAGAAACCTTGTGTTTATATTTTTTTTAGTCAATTAACTATTACAGTTGTTATTTTATCTTTGGGAAGTTTATTTTGATTTTGTACTTTATATTCTTAAACAGCCCTTAAACATTATAAAGAAAAGAGAGCAAATTTAGAAGAAATGGCAAGGCAAAAATTACTCTATCCCATTTTAGGCCTTTGGATAAGTTAAACCAGTATTAAGTCCTTTCTATCCATCAAGGACATTAAGTCCACAAATGACAAGTCTCTTGATTTTCTTGCTATACTAGAGATTGTTAGGCCACTCAATTGGAAAATTTTTTTCATACCAATTTAACTACATGTGGGAATGGTTATAATTATCACCATCATTTAAACACTTGAGCCTGTGGCTTCAGATAATATTTTATACAAGGAGTTCTGGTACAGCACAAACAGAACTTAGAGGCCTCCAGATTAGATGTAAGTCATTTGCATTTTGTTGCCTTAGTACACTGGTTCTCAATCATCTCTTTATTTCAGCTGTTTTTATTATTACCATCAATGCCACCAGCCATCTAGATTATATCTCAACTAACTATGTATGGCTGGTCACTGGGTATGGTTTCCTTATCATATCTGTCCTTGACATAGGTGTTGATAGATAAATTCAGAACATACTGATAATCTGTAATTAATTGATTTCGATTTCAACTCAGACAATTTTGGTTGACTTCAACTTGGAATATAATCTAAATGTAAAGAACTCCCTTCCTTTATCCCATCACCTAGCAGAACAGATATCATAAACAGGACTTGCAAGTTTAAGTATGACAATTGGTTCAGTTAATCTTGCATATGTCCCTTCGGTTTAAAGTTTAAGATGTCATAATCAAGAAAATATAGGACAATATGGCACACGCATAATAAATCAATTATAATACAGAAAATCAATGTTATTCAATTTTGGGGCCTTTAGATGGAGTCCTCACATATACGTTTTGGGAAAAAATGACTGAGAAAGTGCAGTGTTCAAGTTCCAAAGGGGGCTGGTATAATATGAATTTCGGCAAGAATTTTCTATTTTGTGAATCATTGTGAAGTTACAAGTTTCCACAGAGAAAACATAGCAGTAATTAAATAAGGACATGTTCAAAATTCTGATCCGTAAAGATATGATCAAATCTCAACACCTTTTCTCGTATAGAATAGCAGAGACTAAGCTGGCAAATGTCTCGGGCTTCATATCCCTCTCCTCCCGAAGCTGGTACAATTTGTGCCTGAACACGAGTCGTTGATACCTTCAAGTAGAAGGGAACAATAAGAAATTAAAAAACAAAGAGAAAAAATGAAACTAAACCTAGAACAAGTGGGGAGATTAAGAGGGGGGTGATAGTAATTCTACAGTGTCTGGGCATCAGTGGCGAGGCCAGAGAGACCAATGAAAAGCTTGTCGTTAATCTTGTATATCCTCTGGAAATCGGTGGCGATAGTCTGAAGCTGAACACCGAGCCTCCGATCGCTGGCGATGGCGAAGCAGTTCTTACCCACCATAGCCACTAGGGCACTTCCATTGTACTCGAAGATCGACATCTTCCCTAAACTGACTTTTGATTTTAGGTTTTCTTTCTGACGTGAAATTGAGAGTGAAACGTACTTTATTGAATTTGCAGCGAACACTGAGACGAAGGCTGGCTTGAACACCACTCCACCTCCCTCGTGATCAGGGCATGACGGAAACAACAACGGGCCCATTCCAGCTCTTGACTATGGGCCAAATAATGGGCTTTTTACTGATTATAGTAATGGGCCAAGCTAACCGTTGACATTAGGCCTGCACTAGTAAAATCAGACATTCAAAATTGTATGGACCTTTTGTCCAAAAACGAAAGGTGTGAGGACTCCAGCGGAAATTGCTCTAACATATGCCATGATAATGAGTTAATTTCATATGGTAGGTATATTGTGTTGAGATAAAATAAAAAAAAATATATATATAAATTAAAATTTATAAAAAATCATGCTATTTATTATTGATCATGAACAGTCGAGCTTATCTCAGTGCAACATACAAGACTCACTTCTAATTACCATATATTGTAAAGTCACTTATCAGTGGGGAAAAGGCTAAAACAAATGAGTGATATTACTAAGTATAACATACATTTCATTAATTTTATCAAATTTATATTACAATTATGCATATTAATCATGCAAAAGCTAACTCAAAGTTATTAATTTATTGAGTAAGTTAGCATTTTAAGTAATTGAGGATAAAATAATTGATAAATTAGACATATCATATAATATATATTAATTTGGTCATGGTTTTATGGGTAGATGCATAACGTGCTTTGAGATTGAACAATAGGAAATTATAATATTTTGCTGGCAAAGCTAAATATATTTTTTAAAATATTTTTCTTTTCACTACAGGGGCGTTACTAAGGGTGCCTGATGGATCATTTGGATCAGGGAAAATTGACATGTACGAACAAGTTCAACGCTATAGGATATTAGGAGGGGGCATATTAGCTGCTAATGAAAATAAAAGATGGTCAGAGTTGCATCGTATATAAGTTAATAAATTCCCAAAAATTAGCATTGACGTTGACAATGAGTACTTCCACTTAAAATGGTAGGACTTGGCTTATAGCAGCAGGCTTCTGTGTCGTATTGAGATTTCTTCTTCGTATGATGGATGACAAGATTTTTAATGCTTTAATTAATGATAGATTTTAATTAGCGACGTAATAATCTTTCCCCAAACTCAAAAATGATTATCCTGCATGCAAATAGAAGGTCAAGTATATTTTTTGCACATTAGTGGTAGTGATCGATTTCATATTGAAATATTGATGATTCGAGAGCTGTATATATCGCGTATTAGTTAATTAAGTAGGTTTTTGGTGTGTGTGAAAGTAATTAGTATGCTTGAAAGTGACAGACAACTACGTTACCAACTTCAGTTTGTGGGCGGTTTACAAAAAAAAAAATAAACAAAGAAATTCACAAATGGTTTTTGCTGTTAGAAAAGCTACATAATTGTTTTGTTAGGTTTTGTTGATGAGGGTATCGGTAATTAAGTTTGAATAATGGTAAAGTCAAAGGAAACTACTTAAAACTTGGTTCAACTTACAATATGGTTGTAAATTTAATTATGAATTTTAAGTTTGAATCTTAGAAATGTAATCACATAAAAGATTTGATGGTAAAATTTATTGGTTGAAAGGACCATACCAGTTTCATTTCGGATTAATTTAAATTTTGATAAATATTCGAATTGAAATAGGGTAAGGTTTGAATATAGCAAGTGTACACGGAAAAAAAAAGCCAAAAAGGAAAAAGAAAAGATTAGGAAGAGTTTGAAGCTCTAATAATTTAGTTCACAACGTCAACGTTGCTTGTCTGTCTTCTAACCCAATCTTTTTGTTCCTTCTCTTACTAAAAAACTTGAAGAAACCCTTTTCTAGACAGACTCCACGTTATTTTTATTATCACCCTGCAAAATATTGGTGTCCATCCATCCATCTATTTCTTCCCCCTTAAAAGAATCCTTGATTTATAAACATATAAGTCAATATTCCTTCACTCACGAGGCTGCACATGTGGACGAGAAGGCTAACAACCGAGTAATTATTAAGCTTCACAGGCTAATAGTTTCATACTCATTTGTTGGTAACCTAATCTATATGTATATTATATAGTCATTATTTTATTGGTGACGTCCTAATTTCATAATAAGAAGAGGAGATTTGAGTTTATTGTTTAGAGTACATATATATATATATATATTTTAATCTGATGTGCTGGAGCACCCTGTTCATGTTTGACTGATACTTCCACGTCTAGATCAGCACCATTAATCAGTTGCTGTTTGAATTAAATTAAACACGGCACTCTAGTAAAAGATACTGCATTAATTAATTTATTTTGCTGGTTTCACCATACTTATCACATAAGATCATATGCAAAAGCATATAATTAATACATTAAACAATGAACTTAAGACATCTAATATAAATGTATCCTTTGGATGAATTGAATTTTGAAAATGGAATGAATGGGGATATATATTAATTCTTGTTAAATGTATATTAATTTATACAATTAGGAAAGTTTTCTTTAATTATAAATGATTCATTTTTACAACAAATTATGGTAACTCATCCTGACGTATATGAAATTAACCCGCATATATATTAACTATTACAGAAACTAATTCTCGTGTTAGTTATCGTTTATCATTAAAACAAATTTCTCTGCTAGAGCATTAATTCTTCTAGAACAAAAATTAAGTTCTACAGTGATATTAATAATTGAAAAATAATTTTATATCAATTTTTTTGATAATGAATTTTATAGCAGATTTTATTGCTATATTACATTGGTTTAACTAATTCATATTTTTATCAGACAAGTAACGTGCATGATTCATCATTTGACATGAAACGCAACAAATAATGAGGATAAAAAGTAAAAAATGTTTCATAAAAATAAAATAATACTTTCATATTTCTACAAGGAATCCATGTTATGCAAAAAGCGACATCATGACAAGAAATAAGTAGTAAAGAATGTTTTCCTAATATTTATTAAACATGATTAAAATTGAATGATATAATTTTTAGGAAAAAAGTGTTAACTATAGTGTAGTTAAATTAATATTAGATTTCTAATTCATTTATTGTCTGTTTGGATGTGAAAGTTCCAAGAAGGGTTTTAGTGCAGCTATAATCACGTTTTTAACATCAATATATTGTTATGGGTAAGCGCTAGAAAATTACGTACCGAGATTTTATAATTCCATCCTGTTTGCTTTTATAAATGCAGAAAGCATGTTTGCTTTTAGATTTAAAAAACTTAAACTTTCATTTGAACCGATCCATCTTGCTAGAAATAAGCTTTTTCGTTATACAACAAAACAAACACACACTGACTCTCCAATTATAGAGAACTTTTTTTTTTTTGGAAATAGATAGAGAACCAATTTATTATAATGGATTGTGATTAATCTGTCCACACATTTCACTGCTCTCTCTCTCTAGGCAGAGATCAGAAGCATATATATATATATATAGCTAGCTGGTTGGCAAGTTACGAAGAGGCTTTAAAAAGCAAAACCAAACAAGTTTATCAAAATGGCGCACAAGGAGAAGTTGGTGGTGAAGTGGTGGGGATGGTGGCCTATAGCACTTGTGCTTTTAGCTGCAGCTTTGGGCGGCGCCCGCGGAGGCAATGTCACCTACGACGGTAGGTCTTTAATCATCGACGGCGAACATAGAATACTTTTCTCCGGTTCAATTCACTATCCTCGCAGCACTCCTGAGGTATCAGTATATCATCATCCATGTCCATCCTAGTTTCTTCGTTTTGTAATCTTCCTAAATTATCATGTTCAATTATATGGGATATTGAGAGCGAAGCTCACACACACACACACACGGAATCATATATCATATATTCTTATTGTCTTCGTTAAGTAAGAAACTTATGTTGTGTTGCCCAGAAAACCATGGGCTTTGACACAATTCAATTCACGAGTATAATTCCCTGAAGCGTTGGGTATAATGTTAACTAGCTATATAATAATGGATTTGACAAAAACTCTCAGAAGATGGCAATTAATTAAGCTGCTTCTATAGGTTGTACTTAGTTATTGATTTATTATTATGACAACGAAGCAGAACAGCTTGATCTTCTACATCTATTATTCTATGCTTTGCTGTGTGTTTTTCTAATATTTATTCCGACACTGTTATTTCATTTTTCAAGTTTCTCTATATTTTATTCTCACGAAGTAATTATATATATATATATATATATATTTCTTTTTTAATATTTCTTTTGAGTTTTGACTATATTATTTTAGTTCTGTCTAAATTAGTGTTCTTGAAATTCAAATGATTAACTTCCAAATTTTGATTTCCTGTGTAACTTTCTCAGTTTATTTTCTTGATTATTTCTTATAAATAATTTTCATCATTTCATTGATTTGTTAAAGTCAAGCACATGATACTAACTCCTCGATTCAGTCGGTCAATCCAAGTAGAAAAATAACCAAATATTTATTTGAAAGAATCTCATTTGTTTAATTTAAAAGACTAAATATGTACTTCATCTTTTCAGTCCCAAGAAAACCCAAAAAAAATGCACTTCATCTTTCAAGGATTAAAAGAAGTTAAAAAATGCAGTTTGATCCGGATTAGTTGGAATTTAAGGTGGCAACTGAATACTAAATAATTTTATAAAAAACTTTGTTTTAAAAAAAAAACTTAATGAAGACACAGCTTTTAGTTCACCATAATACACATTTTTTAACAAAAAAAAAAGATTAAGAGAAGTTATAAACATAACTATTTTTATGGATTTTCTAAAAATTAAATCTTTAAAATTTGAACCAAGATCATGTTTATGAATTTGGTGCAATATTATCAAGAGCGCCGTTTTCGTGTATAGCGTGAAGCGTGGTTTGACTGAAAACACATTACTCCTCTTTTTTTTAATTATTAAAAGAAGGTTACTCTCATAAAATTTCACACACGTAGTGCGTGATTTCAGACTCCACGCATAGAATCGGTTTCCATATCATTAATTTTGATTAACTTTATATGAACCATTATTCGGTGCACTCACAAAAATAATATTATATAATGTAGTAAAAACATAAAAAGAGAATAAATCACATGACTGGAATAGTTACAATTTTTTTAAATATATAATTAAAAAAATATAATTTAAAAAATGAATGAGACTAGCCGTACGGAGACTGTATAACTATAACATGAAGAATATTACTGTTTCTTCATAAAAAAAAAGAATATTACTGTTTGAATGGTCTTGGGCCTACCCAATGGTATCAAAGTAAGCCTAGTTTTATGAACAGATGTGGCCGTCCCTAATTTCCAAAGCCAAGGAGGGAGGGATAGGTGTCATTCAAACTTACGTATTTTGGAACCTTCATGAGCCTCAAAAAGGCCAGGTGACCCCACACATTTCTTCTCCCACATTCTTTTGTTATTTTGGCCATTTTTAATTTGATTTCATTTACAGACAGTCCTTGTGCTGATTTGCAGTATGACTTCAGTGGGAGGCGTGATATAGTGGGGTTCATTAAGGAGATTCAAGCACTGGGTTTATATGTGACCCTCAGAATTGGACCATTCATTGAGGGTGAATGGACTTATGGGCAAGACCTTCCCGCACCTAATCATTACTCTGTAACCAAAGCCATTCAAAACCCACTCTCTTCTCACTGTGCTTTTATTGGTGCAGAGGTTTACCCGTTTGGTTACATGACATTCCAGGCATTGTTTTTAGATCAGATAATGAGCCATTCAAGGTGCTTACTCTTCCAGTTACTGTAACTTGAGCTACACAGTAGAAGTGTTTCACTCAAATTCCTTTCTGTTCCATGAATGGCAGTATCACATGCAAAAGTTCACTACCAAGATGGTAAACTTGATGAAATCGGCTAATCTTTATGCCTCACAAGGAGGACCTATCATACTATCACAGGTTTACCGCTGCTGATATAAAACTTGACTGTTAATATCATATGCTTGTGCCATTTTCCTGCTTGTGTGGATTTAAATGTTCTATGCAATTCAGATTGAGAACGAGTATGGTTCGATTGAAGCGGCTTTTCAAAAAGCAGGACCACGCTATGTTCGATGGGCAGCGCAAATGGGCGTGGGGCTTCAAACTGGTGTGCCCTGGGTTATGTGCAAGCAAGATGATGCTCCTGATCCAATGGTTAGATTTACAGTTTCATTTTCATGGATTTATCCTCAATTTACCGTAAAGATATGAACGGCTTAGCTAAATATGTTATGTACATTTTGGTAGATTAACGCGTGCAATGGTATGGAATGTGGGATAACATTCAAGGGACCCAACTCGCCTCATAAGCCTTCAATCTGGACAGAGAACTGGACAAGTTTGTATGTTCTTGTGGACGAGATTTCTTCCTTATATTTACAACCCCACCAAATAGATATCAAAGTTTATAACTTGACTAATGCCCTTTAGTTTACTTGGAAATTTGAAGCTTGCAAGCCTATGGTGACGACCCATACTTGAGATCAGCTGAAGATATCGCGTATAATGTTGCCTTGTTCATTGCAAAGAAAGGAAGCTATGTCAACTACTATATGGTATGAATATCATCTCCGATACAGTGATCATCATCTAAGTTGTAAATATTTTTCTTTCTCTTTTAAATCATGGGTTTGATACAGTACCATGGTGGAACCAATTTTGGAAGAACAGCTGCTGCATTTATCATTACGGCTTATTATGATGAAGCTCCTCTAGATGAATACGGTACGTTTCTCTCCTTTCTCAAATTACATGACTGCAGAATTACAAATCACTTCATTATTGTCTACGTTAATGTGATTAGGTTTAATTAGGCAGCCAAAATGGGGTCATCTAAAAGAACTACATGCTGCAATCAAGTCATGTTCAAAACCTCTGCTTTCCGCAACCCAAACTACACTCAACTTGGGCACACAACAAAAAGTAAGAAATATAAATACAACTGTTAGATATTTATCAGATAAATAATGACCTTATTCTTTTAACTGACGTATACTTGAAACAAAATTAATCCTTTGCCATCCCATCGTCTTCAGGCCTATGTTTTCAGAAAGAGCAAAGCAGAATGTGCTGCCTTTCTGGAAAATAGAGATGATACAGAAGTCACTGTCCAATTTCACAGCATCCCATATAAACTACCTCCAAAATCAATTAGTATTCTTCCAGATTGCAAGAGTGTAGCTTTCAACACTGCCAAGGTAAGAATCAAATGCTCAGTAAAACGTTTAAACTAGGAAAAAAGGCACTTAAAACCTGCTATTGTAGGTAGGGACAAAGTACAGTACCAGGACAATGAACCCTGTAGTGCATTTCAATTCAGCTGAACAATGGGAAGTGTACAAAGAAGCCATCCCTAAATTTGGTGATACTACCTTAAGAGCAAACAGAATATTAGATCAGATCAGCGTGGCAAAAGATAAATCTGATTATCTGTGGTATACTTTCAGGTAATAAAAAACATGAGTAATTAGTATCAGTTTCACTTTTAATTTTTGTTGCATTAACTAAATTTTGTTATACACTAAGATGCTTGTTGTCAATCTTGCTCATCCAGGTTTGATGATTCAAGTTCTCAATCGTTTCTTAGTGCATCTAGCCATGGACATGTTTTGCATGCATTCGTAAATGGCGTTTTAGTAGGCAAGTTCTAAATCTCCAAGTCTCTTTCATAAATTGAAAATATCAAATTGATCAAATGTTGATCACGTCCGATATATATCTGGATTAGGAGTTCAATAGGACCAATTATGGTAATGTATCTTTCATATACCCCAATTTGACAAACTAATATTTGTGGTCTCCTCCTCTCAATTGCAGGTTCTGCACATGGAAATCACAACAATATATCTTTCACCATGAAGTGCAATGTCGAGTTGAGAAAAGGAGACAACGATATTTCCTTCCTCAGTGCAACAGTTGGATTACCGGTACTCGTGTCTTTGTTTTTAACAATTCCTTTCCATTCACTACCAACAAGCAAAAGAAACCATATGAAAATGTTGTACACTGGATTAACATACATAATTAATATTTCATTTGGACTAAGAATTTTTTTCCTATAAAGAACATACATAATGAAACATTCTAACTGGTAGGGAAGTATCTGCTGCATAATTCATTTAAAATCATGCAAAATTAAGATTTGACAGCATAGCCAAAGAAACATATTGAATAACATGGCATATGCATTCTATTTTTACACAAAGGGTTCTGGAGCATACCTAGAGCGCAAAGTTGCTGGTTTGAGTAGTGTCAGAGTTCGTGACAGAGATTTCACTAATTATTCTTGGGGATATCAGGTGATTAACTCGAAGCTTCAAGACACTATAACTTAGCAGAATGCAGAGAAATGAGATCTCCAATCTTTATTTTTTAATGAGAAATTATATATTATATAGGTGGGTAATTTTGTTTCAATACGTGCTTATGTTAAATTTTTGAACGAAGGTTGGACTACTAGGAGAAAAATTGGAAATCTATACAATTTCTGGATTGAGTAAAGTTCGGTGGGAAAGGCTTGGAAGCTCAACTAATCCACTCACATGGTATAAGGTAAGAGCACTTTTAAAACATTTAGTTCAATTAATTAGATCCACCATGCATAAAAAAGCTTACAGGAAATCCAAATGACTGCAATTTTCTCCTATTACTTTGTGCTTGAGACTGTCATTCGCCTTCTGTTGGTGACAGATTTTTTGTTGTATTCCTGTATAGTGATTAGTACTAGTGTCATTCATATTTGGAAAATTGAAATTAATTTTGCAGACCACATTTGATGCACCGCCAGGAAATGATCCTATAGCAGTTGATCTTGGTTCCATGGGGAAGGGTGAAGTTTGGGTTAATGGGGTGGGTATTGGCCGATATTGGGTATCCTTCCTCACGCCGAAAGGGAATCCTTCACAGAAATGGTAGGATCCTCTGTCACTTTTTGTTTTGTATTGAGGCGTTGGCTGACAACTTACACAATTGAACTAATTGATTCAGGTATCATATCCCTCGATCCCTCCTGAAACCTTCCGGGAACCTGCTAGTTCTGTTTGAAGAAGAAACTGGGAACCCCCTGAGGATTTCTCTCGACACAGTTACATCCTCATGAAAATAAATATCATTGCACATCTTGCATGAAGGGATTGCTCTTATTTTTTATTTTTTGGTCAGAGGCCAATAAATCTCGTTGAGTTAGCTTATGCAAGCAATTAAGATCAAGAATTTGCGAGCCATTGTTACTGTCTTCATTAATTGCCAGCGCTGTTGTACTGTTACTGCGCATTCTAATCCTGTTGCTTAATTGGTTATGCCTTACGAGGTTCGATGTGTTGGGTCTTCCAATAAAATTCAGGACAATGATTTAGAACAAAAAGAAAGAGGCTCAATGTGTATCTATTCTTGAACCAGACGTGGGTGAAAGAACAAGGGAGAAATGAAGATTACTTATTGTACTAATACTGACAACTTCAGGATGCTGCACATAATGTGAAGATCCTCACAATCTAGTAGCCGTTAACTTCAACAGTATTTGAAAATTGGTTTGAGTTTTTATTCATTAATTGTATGGGTCACTATGACAAAACAAGATTATCCTTCTTTTCAACATCCACAATGATCTAACAAAATGATGGACCTTGCATCTTTGAAATATAGCACAGTCCAAGCAGCAACTGGAGAACCAGAAGAAATTACAGACTGCGATGTGGTGCTATTTGATATGCCTCCATTACAAGATTTAATGTGTTGGGTCCTCAAATAAAATTCAGACCAATGATTTGAACAAGAAGACATAGAGAGGGGCTCAATTTGTATCTTTTCTGACACCAAAAGCAGGGAAAGAACAAAAAAGATAAATTATAGTACCATTAAGAAATTCACAATTTCTCACAGAATGAGAAAGATCTTCACTTGTGGTAATGCCGCTAACTTCAACAGAGTATTTGAATCCTGGGTTTAAGGTTTTATTCATATATTTTACAGGTCACCATACCATATATAATTGTCTTTCTTTTCAACATCCACAATGATCTAAAAACATGATGAAACTTTGGCCCAAAAAAGCATGATGAAACTTGCATCTTGGAACTACATTACATTCAAGTGGCACCTGGAGAACCCCAAGAAATTACAGAAACTTCGCAGGAAAATTTTAGAACCAACGAGCTTCATATGTTGATTGCTCTCCAAAGGCAATAATTTTAGGACTCCCCTATTCCGGAAGTGGTATGTCCGCTAAATCCTCTCTATATGGAACGTGACCCAACTCCAACTGGCCACTAGGATTCATGAACCCCTTTTCCATGTGGGTTTGTACGGTTGGGTCGTTCTTCGTCTCAATGTATGTCTTCACAGTGTCTTTTCTTACGGTCAGGTATATCACTGCTATAATGTACAGTGCCATTAGAGGGAACACTATGATCCCAATGAACACGTTGGCCACCTTTGGCAGACTGCTATGAATTAGCCAATCCACGAACGCTGTACTCAGGTAATACACATTGATTCCGATTATCCCTATCCCGAGAATCCATGATATGACAATGATCTGCAGCAATTTTTTGTCACTTGTTGTTCAATTTTGATAGACAATGGATCATATAAAAATGAGAGATGGAGAGAGAAGAACAGCTCACAATTATAGAATTCTTGTGAGGACCCATCTTGGTGCTGGCGCTGCTAAATTTGAGAAGTGGTATCAAAGCAAATGGAAGCTCAAATGAAAGTATCATCTGAAAAATCATTTCTATCAGCATGGTCAAAAATGGGAGAGAGCTTTAATGAAAAAGAAATGATGAAGTTTGAGATTACAAACCGAGGCAATGATGATAAGTCGTCCTGCCCCGGATGATCCACCAATAATGGAGACTATAAGACTAGGTGTGATGGCAATGGTCCTAGTAACCAAGTTCCTAATCCATTTTTTCATCTTGAGGTCCAAGAAACCCTATAGAACCAAACAAGGCAGCCACAATTTCAGTTTCCCATAAAAAGAATAATGGTTGGGGATAGATTATAAAAATTCTTAAATGACCTGCATAATGTATTGGCCTGCATATGTGCCAGTGATAGCAGAGCTTTGTCCTGAGGCTAGTAGTGCTATGGCATAAACAGTTGAGCTAGACCGTCCCAGAACATTCTACAAACAACGAAAAATGAAGAATGTGTGTGAGAATTTAACGGCGAATGAGGATTAAATTTGATGTTATGATTGCATTCAAACCTTGAGAAGGAAAGAAGCAGAGTTAAGGGTAAGATCGCTGCAATTATCTGCGTCTTCAGCAGAAAGGTTGGTGGCGGAACAAACAGTGCCAGATACAGAAACTACTGCGACGTTGATTAGAAAGGCTATAAAGAGTGCGATCCCACTCTCTATCAGAAAGTATCTACATGCGTCCTGCATTATTATTAAGTGTAAACTATATATAATAAGAATCATTGAAGTAAAAGAAATAGTTAAGGAGTTTTGGAGGTTGGAAAAAGAATGGCTTACATTGATGCCACGCACAGTACTGGGTATTTTCCTAGAGAGCACGAGAGCAGAATGAAGGAAGAGGTTGTGCCTGCACTTTTTGTCAACAGAGCAAAATTAAGAGAATGATGGAGATGGAAAGTGAAGCTGTAGATGTTGCTAAATATAATTCATTTTGCAAAGTGGACGGGCATTTAATATTTTTTTTTCATGAATATCCTTTATTTATTTGTTTGTATTTAATTAAAATCGGTTTAGTTACTGTATTTAATTAAAGTAATATAGAAAAATACGGGTTGTTTTATATATTTAATAATAAAACTTATTTTTAATTAATTCCTTGATGTCTTATAATAATAAATAGAGGAGTATACATTTTTTTTATTTTAAAATATAAATCATATTTATCTACTACCTACCTCACAGTTATTAAGGAGACCTTAATTATTTTAAAATTTTTCATAATTTTTTAAAATTACCCTAATTAAATAGGGTAAAAATATATTATTTTCTTTCTACCATAATTTTTTTTATTTTTCTCTCCCATAATTGAGTAGCATCATAAATCAGGATAAAATTGAAAAGAAAATATTAAATACCTACTAACTTTCACAAAATTATTTACTCACTCTATTTCTTTTTAATTGTCACATTTGAAGAAAAAAATTGTTTCCATTTATTGTCATTTTCAAATTCTAATATTTCATTAATTACTATTTTTCCATATATATCCCTATGTATTCTTTCAAAAGTCAAAGATAATATTATTATTCTTTCTTATCTATCAATTTATTGAGAGGTATATTAGTAAATTTAAGAAAAATTTAAACATATTAATTACATTTATGTGTGAAAAAACCTTAAACGTCATTTATAAAGAAACAGAGGAAGTATATTTGACTTATACTCTATCCGTTTCATAAACTATTTTTTTAAAATTTTTACACAAATCAAGAAGGTTATTAAGGTTTCATTTGGTTCGAGGGATTTTGAAAGGAGGGAAAAGGAGAGGAGAGGAGGAAAAATTTTTTATTCTATTTTTTTTCAAACTAAATAAGAGAAATAAGTACTTTTCTTTCCCGTTCTTAGATAGGAAGGAAAGAAAGGAATATAAGTAAAAATATTCATTTTTCCTTGTTTAGTTAAAAAAAAAAAGATAAAATTTTTTTTCTCCTCTCCCTTTCTTTCCAAAATGAAGTATAAATGGTCTAGAATATTGTAAAATTTAATAGTAATTTATCAAAATAATCTTAATTAAATATTCTATTAAATGATCTAAGTTATATTAATAAAAAAAATAAAGCAGTAAAATAAGTCATTAATGTTTTATTAGAATTCTAAAATGATAAATATTATAAAAAAATTTCAAAAAACTGTAGCAATTTTAATCAATAGTAGGAGTATTCCGTATCCTCAATCCTCCCGAATTTTATTATGAAATGGTGCTAGTACGTACTAATTATTAATTTAATTAAACAATATTAAATAAACAAGGAGTTAAAGACCAAATATTATAATATAATAAGAAAAAAGGTATTTTAGAACCTGTATAAAAAAATATTAATAAATAAACAGTATTAATTAGAAATTCAATTGATTTGAATTCCTAAATTAGTAATTCAGATAGAATTATTAAATTTTTAAATTGAATTCTTTTTCCCTGTATAATAAAGGGCAGAGAGAGATGTGTACGTACGGCATGACAAGAGCACCGAGAAGGGCAATAGCATCTCCTGTAGCTCCTTGACCACTGAGTTTAGGGACGAACATCCCTTTCATTACATCAGACGCAGGTGGCTTTACGTAGCTCATTTCTCCGAAGAAACATCCCGCCATTACCAGCACTAGCGTTGTTATCAGCATTTCCAGCTTCCTCACCTATATATATATATATATATATATATATTCATTTAATCTTCCTTTTACCGTTCCATAATGATATTCTCATTTCCTTAGTTATAATCTCCTCACTCCACAAGACTATAAGACAACTCATCACTACTAGTTTTTTTCCAGTGGGCTGTAGCCATGTTAAAGAAAGCGACTGAGATACAAATCAAGGCAACTTTCCATAAAATAAAACTACAAACTAATCATTAACTATAACTGATAAGGTTGATAAAACGGGCGGCACCATCCATGCTGGTATTCTAAATGTAGAAAGAAACAGATCATAGAACTAGTCAACCCCTAATTATATTTGAGTATACAAAAGCAAATTTTTGTTTCATATACCGACAGATTTTGAGCCAAATCAATCCCCAAATTATAGTACATGTTAAATATATAAGAAGATCAATTTAATTCTAAAACAAAATAGATTTTTTACGTACCCCAAATCTCTGGAGACCCAGAAGCAAGAGAGTGCTCAAACCAGTCAACAGAACGCCGGCCCATAGTGGGATATGGAAGAGTATGTTGAGAGCAAAGGCGGTGCCAATTACTGCCACACAAATTAAAAGCAAATATTATGATTAGACACAACTAATTAGGATTAATTTCCTTAACAAGATCGATGGAAGAAAACAAATACAAACAAGTATAAAAGCAAAGCAGTACCTTCGGGGATGTCTGCGGCTATGACGGCTGCCTCGGCTAACAACCATAAGCAATACTTGATAAACAGTGGATACTCCGCTTTACATAATTCCGATAGGTGTCTGCCTGCCCAAATTCAAATATAATCCAAAAATTTAACACACATGCACACACACACACACGCATATATTAAATATAGAATCAACTATAATTTTGATCCTACCTAGATTAACACAGGCATAAGTGAGTGTTAGTGCTCATAAATAAGACAGAAAATGATTAATTACCACTGCTTACGCCAAGATTGGCGGCCAATGACTGGATAATGAGAGCGAAGATGAGCCCAATGAGAATCACCCACAGCAGCTGCAGATGGTAATGACAAGATCACATTCAATATATGGAAAACTTCATATGCGCATCAAATACATGTCAAGAATTTGATCTGTTCCGTTGTACATCTGCAATTACGTGCACTCATGCACGTAAATGGATGTATGCATATGGATGGAGAGGTTTTAAAAGTTTAAAATTGTGTGTGTCTTGTGTTGTAAATTTGCTGGTTTTTTGTTGTTTTAATATTAATCAGGTACCTCATATCTGTGGTTAGCTCCAGCTTGGAGATCAGTTTCCACTGCAATGACCAAGAGAGAAGAACATTTAACAATAAGCAGACAAAGTAAATAATTAGAGATCAGAGAGAGAGAGTTAGAGTTACAGTTTCCAGGATCAAGGTAAGCCAAGGAGACCAGGAAACCTGGACCTACAAATGCTAAAAACTTCTTCCATCCAGGTGGTTCCTGTTGAGTTTCAAAAATTATAATTAGAAACAAATGCTGAAACTAGCATATAATACAGTAAGGATAAGACAAATGAGAGAAGAAGTGTTCCTACATCAGTATTTTAGATCTTGATTGTATCACATGATGTATATATCTGTGAATATTCATGCTTATTCCTAATATTTATGAAAAAGGTAATGAAGGACCTGGTGATTTGAGCCTGCATTTGTGGTAGTTGGAGGAGATGCGTTCACGGCTGCTATCTGGTTGCTACCTCCAAGCTGCCGCTGCTGCTGAGGGCTTCCCATTGATCTGTGTTTGTGTGTGTGTCTGTGTGTGCTTACTTAAGGGTGATAAATGTTTGTGAGCGAAGAAAGAAGAAGAAGTGTTTGTATTTATAGTCCAAATGAAGTTGAAACCTTCGTCCCATGCATAAGTCAGCCTTCCATGGCGTCCATCTCCTCGCCTCTTGCATCAATCCATAATCGGCACCTTATTATTTTGCATACAGCGGACAAGAAACAAAGATAACATGTGCACCTTCTGTCACGCCATCTCTAACCAAGCTTCTACGTCATCCATGGTAACCTGTAATATACAATCACTTTCAGAAAATTATTCTAACTCTTCTTCACTAATCCATATATAAGATTATAAGATCTACAACAAGCTGTACTATATATATATATATATATATATATACAATCCATACATTTGCACAAAGTCTAAAATCTAGTTACAAAAAATATATATGTTGCATCTCTAACTCTTTTTAATCCATGTGTATGTTAAAAGGATCGTATTTTATTTTATTTTTTGCCAGAAGATCATTTTTTTTTTTACTTTCTTTGTAAGTTGTACATATCATATCATCAATGCATCAAAAGAATGCTAAGCTAAGCTTATACGCATAAGTGATGTGTTAAAATCAATGTATAAAAAATCGGACCGGACCGACCGGGAACCGGCCTCTGGTCCGATAGTAGCTGGAAACCGGGGGATTAGAACCGGTGGGAACCGGTTAAGAACCGATCAAACCAGTCAAAAACCGGTACAAAATCGAGTTGAACCGGTCCCGATTTTTTTAAAATTTTTTTTTTAAATTTTTTTAAAATAAAATAATATTATTTTTAGTAATAAGTAGTATTATTTTTAGTATAAATTTTTTTCTTTCTATATTATAATATGTTATAAGTATTATCATGATACATAATGATTAATAATGATAAATTTACCTAACAAATAATATGAAAATAGAATATCAATTGATTATATTATTAAAAATATATTAATTTATTCATAATCGGTCTGACCCCGATCAAACTATTGAACCTTAAACTGTTACCTCATCCGGTTCAATGACCGATCCAATTTTTAATATCTTGGTAAAAACATCCACTTATAATATATAAGCCTAAAGAGCTAAGCTTTTGCCCGTTAATTTTTTTTTAGTATCTAAAAATTTGATTAGTCTAGTTTGCATTAAACAGGCAAGGTATATATCTAATTGTGTAGTTGCAGGAAACAAGTAAACGATAGAGACAGGAGCTGCGGAAATTCAATTATAATCGGAAGCATCAAGTTTTATTTTTACTGATACTGTAGTGTACGCAGACAATTATGGCTGATGAGCATTGAAAGGGACATCTTTGACCTTAAATTTCTTTAAGTTTTGTGACCAGTTTCTTGGTGTCATATGCAGTTGATGGTGAAATCAAATTTAAAATAATAGAATGCATTTTATAAGTTGGATAATCATCTGGTTGATATATTATCTTAATTAATTTGACATAACTATATGAGAAAAGCAGTGCATAAAAAACCGGATCGGACCAGCCGGTCCGACCAGGAACCGACCCCTGGTCCGGTCCGATAGTAGCTAGAAATTGGGGGGATCAAAACCGGTGGGAACCGGTCAAATCAGTCAAAAACCAATACAAAATTGGGTTGAACTGGTCTTTTTTTTTTAATTTTTTTAAAAATATTTTTTAAAATAAAATAATATTATTTTTAGTACTAAGTAGTATTCTTTTTAGTATGAATTTTTTTTCTATATTATAATATGTTATAAGTATTATTATGATACATAATGATAAATTTACTTAACAAATAATATGAAAATAGAATATCAATTGACTATATTATTAAAAATATATTAATTTATTCACAACTGGTTCGACTCCGATCTGACCATTGAACCTTGAACCGTTGTTTTATCTGGTTCAATAATTGGTCCGATTTTTAATACTTTGGAGAAAAGTCAAAAATATATACGTTAATTGGTATATTTTTATTGTTAGCGCGTTCCGTTCCATGCCTCATTTATTTCATTGAGGTAAAATTCATGCCACTTTTTTTTTTGGGGATGTACAAATTCATGCCACTTTATTATTTCTCAACAAATTCTGACGAACGCCTCGACGTATATCTTGTCTTCATCGTTGTGTAGCTATATGATTAGATTGCTTTCTTACTTATCATTCACTGATAGACTCCAAAAGCTACAAGCTAAATCCAACAGAATGCGCACTCATTGATTCCAAATGGCATGGAGTGTGACATAGAAATCGTTTTCCCTACACAAGCATGTCCATGATTTATATTTTAATATCAGTAAAAAATTTTTTGAAAATTATTCTCACCATGTGAATAGGGATAGATTCCACAACTATTCACAAGCCTTTAAATTTGGTGCCATGACTTATGACATGTACATGAGACTTGGCCACCGTCGAACTGGCACTACTATGAAGACAAAAATCCCTTCTCTGCAGCCCACAGTGCATTCTTCAACCAATATATAAGGGCTTGAAAGATAAATTGGACAAGGGTACAGTCATTCTCCCTGACCTGAACATTAGCTTCCTGTGTTACTGGACCCTTCAACTAGACAATACATAAGTCAAACACACATCAGCAGACGTAGCTAACAGCTATAGTAATCAATGATCAAACGTTCTTTACGTTAAGTTTCATCTCTCATCACTCTGGTCCCTAGACAAATTACCCGTCTTTAGGGTTATCTCAGTATAAGAACAAGATCGCTTTCAAAGTAGTAGCTGATATCTTCCCTGTGTCACTGTCAAATTGACAGTAATTCTCTCCTATCTGACTGGTGACCATGCGCAGTTAACCTCATTACATGTGTTCATAGTTCCCTTAGCGCTAGTGTCTATGATTTATCCCAAGTAGAAAATTCGCTTTGAGAGCCCAGTTTCTGATTTACTTCTGGCTCAACTCGTGACATGTTAAAGCAACGCAAATTACATGCGTTTCTCTTAAGAACCTGCTGGAGAGCACCAGTTAAGCTTTTTTACTTCTTTTGTCCTCATTCTCTTCTCTCCCTCAACCAAACAAGGTTGAAAGACCTGGTACTCCACGTCCTTTGGTTGATCATCAGCAACAAAAAGGAGGACAGATATTTCTGAAGTATCATCCATAAGTGATAGACAAATTCACCCGCTTACTTCGATTGAATCAATAGACAGTCGTTGGGGAAGGTAATATGACAAAGAAGCACTGTATCTTACCAGCAGAGTGTTCTCAAATTCTTGGCTTGTTTGAAGCATAGTCAACTTTTGTGAAGAATCAAAAACTTTCTCTGGTTGAAATAGTGACTACTCACATGAGGAAAAAAGATAATAATGTCCTGAATTCTCAATAACAGCAATCCCAAACTTAAACACTAGTCAGCATTGGAACTTCTTGATTGGTTAAGCATAGCCAGTTCCATTAAGAAAATAAATCAAACATCTTCCATCTCAGGATATCCTTTGCGAGCCATAACCGGTTTGATTTTCATGGTCTGCATGTGTCTACTCCGTATGCCATTTCTTATTCTCTTTTGCACTTCTTCACTTAACAAGCTGGTCTCTCCCACGGAGTGCAAGGCATCACAAACCAATCTATATGTATATTCTCTAGGTGTTGAGCCTCCATCAACCAACTCAACAAGGAAATTCCTAGCATCAACAACTCTTCCAGCTTCACACAATGCATGGATAACAGGGGTATATGAACTTGAAGTGGGTATTCCATGATTCAACTTCTGCATACACCGTAACATCTCAACAGCTTTATCTATCTCATTTACAGCACTATAGTATCTAATGAAAGAATCATATGTAACTCGATTGGGGACACAACCTCTTTTCTTCATATCTTCAAATAATTCCAACGCTCTATCAATCCTATATGTTTTACAACAACCATCAATCAAAGCATTATAGGTCACAACATCAGGAACAAAGCCCTTGAAGAGCATTAGACGAAACAGATGGTTAGCTTCCCACAATCTCCTCCTAGTTGCCTTCCTGCTCCCAGTTTGCATGCTAAATTTGCAGTAAGAACTTATTAATATAGTGTAAGTAAATGTGTCAGGTGGGCATCTAAAGCCAGGTAGCTCCATCTGCTCCAACAAAAACCTTGCCTTTTTGAAATTCCTCACCCTGCAAAGAGCATATATCATAGTGTTGTAAGCATAAACATCAGGTTTACAGTGGTATTGCTTCATCCTATAGAATGTAGCCAATGCTTCATTAACTAATCCTTCTTCTCCTAGTACTTTCATCAAACACGTAACAGTCACCGTGGTAACCAACCCACCACTTCTCCTCGACATCTCCTTCAGAAAATCCCAGAGAGCATTCAGTTTATTCCCTTTAGCCAATACACTAGCCATCTCCCTGCAAGTGGTCTCATTATGTGTAAATTCAAAATGGGTTTCGACCCAATAGAAGAACTCGATTGCTTTGTCCAATCCCAGCTTGACCCTATGGGGGTCTCTGTAAGCAGCAGGGCCAAGAACAAGCACATTCTTGCGAAGCTTATCTTCTTCCTCCTTGAGCTTGCGTTGTTTCAGAGGAGCACGATGCCGGAAACCTCCCTGACGGCCAATGGAGCGAGACGATTGGAAAAAGTATCTGGAAATAGATCTTAACACTTCCGAAACCACATCAACCGTCCATAAAGAAGCAGCATTAGGATTGGCAGAAGCTGATGCAGCGGCTAAGGGGGCATCAAAAGGACGATTTTGAATCACGGCGACAAGAAGCTGCTTCGCAAGGTATTTGTGATACTGTTGCACAGGCTTTGTTGGAGTCGTAAAATTCATTATCATGTAGAGACCGAGACTACGCACTATACAATAGCAAACTGGTCTCTTTTGGGATACAATTTTAAAAGCAGGAAAACCAAATCACTTACTATGCAATCAAAATCAAAATGACAATTGAAATATTTATATGGTCAGTCCGATAAAAATTTAATAACGAAGTTTAAAAAAAATTGAGAATTTCGGGTTTGTAGTTGTCAGATTCACAGGACTAAATTAAATTAAGTAAAAAGACTGTAACACTGTGTGATATGATAGATACGGGAAGCTTGTGTATGAGTGACGGCAGCTTCATGATCTTCAACAGCCAAGTCAGAGAAAAAACTAATGCAGTGCGTTAATCAAACGATCAAGTTCCTCAGAACTACGAGACTTGGCAAATGCTTACGAATTTGGACGCGCTCATGGACAATGCAGATGGAACAGGTAGTGATGTCATTGGATATTTGTCCTTTTTTATTTTTTTTCATTTCTGTTTCAAGAATTATAGAAACTCAATGTCAACCTGCGAAATACATCTAAAGTGGTGCCAGAACATTAAATAAGCCAGAGTCCCAACTCAATAGGACAATGTAAGGTTGCAAGTATTCATACCCGTTCTCTGTTTCAAATGACAAATATATAGCAAACTAGAATGAGCAAGTTTCAACTTGCCACATTTTGAGTCATGCCGTGAGTAGATTATCGAGATGGGTAGCAGTGACGACACAATTTGAGTGAGGCATACTCATCTGGATCGACATAACGCCATAGTTGCTGATTATGAAAATTTTTTTTCGCAAGAGCTGATTATGAAATTCTATTATGTAGCTAATATACCTCAAAATGAATATGGGATTCATTTTTAATGTCCATATATAATCCAAGTAACAAGACCTTTTTTTTATATACACTCGATATTTTAAACCTATCTCATTCCACTTCAACCGAAGGATTTATCGAGACCCAAACTAATTTAGATCAAACTGGGTCAAACCCTTTTGAACAACAAGTTCTACTACCGAATATTTAATATGACTGCATTTCCAAAACTTGAACTCAAGACCTTCAATGAAGAAAGTACAATCCCTTATCAGTTGAATCAAGAGTCCGGATGTAAGCAACAAAACCTTGATTCTATTTGGATGCAAGTAATAGTAGATAAAGATTACAGCCAGATATGTTCCAGCTAGTTTCCGAATACCTTGACTCTACTCTTGCCACCAGTACACAGTGCGAATGATATTAGACTCGAGTTCACTCCAGGAGAGAGAGAGAGCTGTGTCTCTATCATCACTGTTCGGAAACCAGAACTCACTGGACTACTCACTTGGAGTGCAATTACCTAACGTTTTTTAAAGTTCAAATTTCCTAGAGCAGGAATTTGAAAATGACACTTAAGATTTAACAAGCATGTGGATAATTTTTAATTCCTATCTAGCCCTCGAAAGAAAACCCCTCTGGCATGTTACAAAAAGCTCGAATTGTATTGCTGGCCACATCAAGAAGCTGCAAGTATTCATCAGCACCATCCACTAGGCACTGCAAATCCATGAGCGATAATTAACACGTGCACAACACGGGCCATGAACAAACTTTATAAGCTTTTAAAAGAGCCAACAGAAACACTGATTCGGTCAGAGAAGAGAGGCTGAAGACCAAATCAAGGAGCAGGTTAAACTACAGTTAGAACAAATCATGATGGTCAAAACTTCCGATAAAACATGGAAGGGTAAAAATTTACCTTATCTGCCTCACCCAATTTCTTGGATATTCTTGCCTTTTGTTCATCTGATATATCGTCTGCTTCCACGATGGCCTCAAATAACTTAAAAGAAAAATCAATAGATTCTTTAGTAAAAGAATCAGCTCTGCAATTACTGACAAAAGGACTCCCCAAACACAAACCTGACTTAGCATCTGAGAGACCGGATATCCCTCTGCGATGAAATTGTTGACTTCCTTGTTTGATAAATCAAAATTACCACTTTTACACGCTGCAAGAAGTGCTCGCACAACCTCTGTTGGAATGACCTAATAGATTGAGAGATTTTAGAGAGTCAGGAAATGACAGGGTGAAAATATCATATACAAAAATAATCATTTGTCAATATTCATTTGCTGTTCATTAACAATTTATCCAGAATGCTTCTTTGAATTCTGTACAAGAAATCTGAATATCTTCCATGCATTGCTCGAGGGACTTTTCCAATTTATATAAAGAAGAGTTATGCTGTTAACAACTTTATCACAAATGGTGTCAACATAAATACATGATTGAATTGCAGATCAGTTCATCTTACCAAAAACTGTCAATAAGTTGCTATCATGGCAAGAACAGAAGATCCCATAAAGAAAGCCACTTTGAACAATAAGTATTAGCCTTAAACACAAAATAGCATATATATTATTTACTGTGAAGCGAACTTCACCCAACAAACATTCGAAGCCCATTTTAAACCAGAAAAAACAAAAGATGAAAGCAACATGTTTAATTCAAACCCTTCAAGATTTTCAGTCAGAGATATACAATTAAGCAACAGCACAATTGACTACCTGATAACCAGTTTTTGCTAATATTATGCAAATCATAAAGACTTCAAACAATTTGTAATATCAGATGCATGCCATCTTTTCATTCTCTTAGAACTTGATAAGACCAAAGGAACTTAGTGCCATAACCTACCCCAGATACCGAAATCAGGTCCTTTGAAGAAATGGAAGATCCAAATAAGCGGGCAGCTGACTGTAATGTCAATATGTTAGTTCAAATGATAAATGAGAAGATAAATTATACATAGATGCTTGACATCATTAACATAAAAAATTGAAAATAAATTTCATCCCTTCACTTCCTAAAAAACTGCTTCATTAAAAAGACAACACAAGATTATACACTGATCTCATATGAAGATTAAGAGAACATAAGCAACTAAAATAGCAACACCTCTTAGTAGTAACACTACATTTGTAACTTACTATTGTGCATAAGAGAATCCTAATTTATTTTAATAAACTAGTTTTGCAGATAAGGTGAAAGCAAGCATGCCTACTATCAGTTAACTTCAGAAAACCACCAAAAATACTTTAATTTGGTAGATATTTTTTTAGAAAATAGTGCAGTTAGCTTAAAGGAATTTACAAGGTGGTTTGATAGACCTCATTTCTTTGAAGCAAAAATATGATATCAAAGAATGAATCTCACCTGCAAGAATGTAATAGCCCTACGGAGATCTCCTTGAGAAATAGAACTCAGGGTTGAAAGAGCCTATGGGGGTAAAGGCACATTAAATATTTAATTATGATGTCTACAAAACCACCATAAACACAGAATTGAACTATAAACAACACTATCACTGTACAGGCTCTAATCTGTTAGCTTCGCACCTCAGAATCAAGATTGAGCCCTTCTTCTTTGCAAATGTACAATATCCGGCTGCTCATGATTTCTTGTGACAGAGGCTTAAACCTGAATTTTGCACACCTTGAAGCAAGTGGTTCTATAATCCTACAAAAATTTACAACCTTTCTGTTATAAAACCCAAAGCACATCTCTCCTTGATCAAAACATTGACAATTTGATAAAAAAAAAAAAGACAATAACAGAGGGATAGAATATTATGTAATTTCTTTAGCTTTGTCTTTTTCTGTGGACTATACAAGGAACTCTAAAAAACAAGAAAATCTTTAATATTCAAGGATATTATCTGTACGGTTGTAACCAGAAGAATGATCCTTAATGTAATTTGCATATTTGGGGAAAAAAAAAGTTAGCAATTAAAATAGCGGTTAACATGAAATCAATGGAAAACAAATATTTATTTAAAAATAGCACCAGAGAACATATTTTAGGATTGGGTATAGGTTAATCAAATCTTACAGCTGTCAAAACATTTGAGATATAGGAAAATTGATTGGAATCAGGTTTATCATGGCTGCCAAAAGGATAAAAATTAAAAAACAATGGAGAAGAAACAAGTAAATAATCCTATGTAAATTTTTAGAGATGTGACTATAAAAATACTAAGGAGAGTAATTTGTAAATTATAATATGACGGATAAGATACCTGCTAATGTAATTGCATATAAAAAAGAACCTTGTAACCTTAGAGTAAGTTTCCATCGTACGACGCAGGGCATTCTAGACAAAAGAATATAAGAGATAAGAAACCATAGAACTTCATGACAACCAAAGTTAGGAATGCTAAATATAAACAAACATGCCTGAGCATCTTCGGTCATTGAATCTGCTTCATCTAGAACAATAATCTTGTACGGTGGGCATGGATAACCACTGAATTTTATAACACCAAAATAATGCGAGGAAGGCAGAAAAAGTATGTGGACAAAATATAGAGCGAAAACCAATCACAAAAGAGGACTAGATATAACAATATTACATACCTCTTACGTTGACTGGTACTAACAGCCACAGCAGCAAAATCCTTGATCTTTGTCCGCACAACATTAATCCCACGATCATCACTCGCATTCAGTTCCAGCACCCTAGACTTGTAGAGCTCAGGCCTGCAAGACAAGAAGGTTGCCGATTGCCAAGATGACAGTAAATCTGATCAATGAATTAAAGATACTTGAAAGCACTAATGCATATCAGCTTACAAGGTTGGGTTAAGGGAGGGAGCAACAGCACACTAACTACTAATGAATGCCAAGTCAAATAACAAAAACACAGAAATATTTCAACAATGGAGTTCTCACAATGCTCCTCTTAACTTACACATTTATCCCATTCCTTCCAATTTTTCAGACATGAGTTTTTCATGCAATTTATTGCCATAAACTGTTGTGCATGCAATGCATTTTTCTTTCTCGATAGTCCAGGATCTTTATGACAAGATATCACTGACTTAAACCTCTTTTGTAATAAGAACTTTTTATTTTCTATACGTATTCCATGGATAAATTTACCAACTAAGTAAAGTTTCAATGCTATATTTATGCACATGGACACCGCAATATATGCGTTTCACGTTAATCACACAAATAATACCCGAAAAGCTGATGGGCGATCGCAAGTGCAGTTGTGGTCTTCCCAGTGCCGGGTGGACCGTAGAACAGCATGTGCGGGCACTGTAATACAATATTGAAGTAATTAAATCGCGTATTCAACAAAAAATAAAATCCTAACAAACGAACAAGGAGAATTTGATGCAAGCAAAATAAGCTCAAATAAATGCAGCAAAATGGGTAACTAGGAATTACACTTCCGGTTTCGAGGGTGTTTGTGAGTACTCGAACCACTTCATCCTGGTGGGCAACATCTTTAACTTGCTTTGGTCGACTGGGGTTATTCGTAGAGAGAATATAAACAAAATATAGCAGCATATCAATAATATAAGGAAAGTGAAAAAGAAATTCGTACTATTTCTCCACCCAAGGCTGAGAGCTCTGCCCGATTGGCGCCATCTCTTGCTTCCACTACACAATTTCCTCTTTCTGCTATGGCTGGTTGCTGAGTAGCAGTAGGGCTTTTTTCCCGCCCTTTGCAACGCAGCGTTTCGTCGCTTAATCGAACTTTCACATCTGGCAAAAGAACGATGTCACGGTTGATTTTTTTTTTTTACTACAAGGATATGGGAAACCCATAAAAACAATATCGGCCACCCTAGGATTCATCAGTATTTTTTATTTTATTATTTTTAAAATAAATTTTATTTATGTAGTGTCATAGTCAGTCTCAAGTCTGGGTAAAGGAAGAGGATTATGTTAAGCCATCGACAGCCAACATAAAAATCTGTCGAATATTTATGATATGGATCAAAGACGTATATGTGCTAAAGCTAGATTGTTGCCCAGAAGTAACACACTATATGGCTCAAATGTAGTGTCAAATGAGCTAGAGCCGCTACATCGGTGCCCAGGTGTAGTGTTAAATGAGTAAGGATTCCTACATCATTCTAGATAGATGTGGGTAAAGAAGTTAGCCCAAAAAAGTAAGATTTGATTTGATTCTTGGAATATTGGTACGTCAACAGGTAAATCTATGGAGGTGGTAGATGTTATGATTCAAAGGAGAATTAGCATATTATGTCTTCAAAAAACTAAATGGATGGGAGAAAAGGCTAAGAAGTTAGACACAACTAATTATAAACTTTGGTACGTAGCGAAGGTTAGAGCAAGGAATGGAGTTGGTATTATTGTGGACAAAAATTAGAAAAAAAATGTGGTAGGAGTCAAAAGGATTAAAGATAGGATCTTATCATTAAAATTGACTATTGGATACGATATTCTCAATGTTATTAGTGTTTATGCACCTCAAGTAGGGTCGAAAGCACGAATTAAGGAAAAGTTTTGAGAATATTTCGAAAGTTTGGTTCAAGATATCCCACAAAAGGAAAAGATCATCATTGGAGGGGGACTTTAATGGTCATATGGGAAAAAAGATAAGACAATATATGGGAACTTACGGTTATGACTTTGGAGAAGTAAATGAGGAAGGGTATTCAATTCTTAATTTTTCAATGGCTTACAACCTCACAATTGAAAACATTTGTTTCAAGAAGCGAGAGGAGCATTTAATTACATATAAAAGTGGAGTCCAAAGGTCGCAAATTGATTTTTTTTTTAAGGAACTCAGATAGAACAACTTGCAAAAACTGCAAAGTAATCCTTGGTGAAAGTTTAACTTCACAATATAGGGTCTTGGTCCTTGATGTGTTAATTAAAAACCATAAACTGAAAAGTCGAAAAACCTTAAATCATAAGATTAAGTGGTGACAACTAAAAGGTGAGAAACAAGTGACCTTTACGAGGAAAGTTATGGAGGAAGGTAATTAGGACTTGCAAAGAAGTGCTAACATCTTATGGGATGAGATGGCTAAAAGGATCAAGGATATTGCTAAAGTAGTATTGGGTGAATCCAAATGTTTTGGACCTAAAGATAAAGATTCTTGGTGGTGGAATGAAAACGTGCAGGAGAAGGTCAAACAAAAGAAAGAGTGTTTCAAAGCCTTGCATCTGTGCAATAACGATGAAAATTGAAAATATTATCAGTTGGCTAAAAAGGAGACTAAGAAAGCAATGAGCGAGACTATATCTAAAGTTTTTGAGAAGTTCTACCAAGATTTAGGAATAAAAAATGGTAAACGTAAGATTTACAAAATTGCCAAGAGAAGGGAAAGAAAATCAAGATATTTGGACCAAGTAAGATGCATTAAGGATGAAGAAGAAAAAATTTTAGTTACAGATGATGATATCAAAAAAATATGGGAGAGCTATGATCGGGAGCCTGCAAGTGTACAGGGTCGATCGTAGTAATAAAAATATCTCCGGAGTATTCAAGAGGTCGAACCCAAGGAAGGTTATGATTTACTCAATTAAATAATTTCAGTCAGAACAAACAATTTGTGAAACGATAATCAAATTCTAAACTAAGAGAAATTAACAATAAAAGCAAGGGTTTGAGTTTAATTCAATCACTGAGAGCGTTAGGGAATTAGGTTTCATCTTTCTGGAACAACTAAAGTTACTCTTAACTTGACTCCTTATAATTATAGTGACAGTTATTTCTAATTTATCCTAATTACCTTTCAGTCAATTAGTCTGTTTTTAATCAGGTTTTAATTCACTCTCATGCAACTAAAATTCCTAATTAAATCTTGAAGTTATAACTAAAGTCACCATAAACCTCTAATTCTATCTCTAGAATTATTGTTTATGTCTATCTCTCTAGGTTTAGGCTCACTCTTCACATTTCAGTTTATTAAGTTTACCCACAGAATGAATTTTATGGTGGCCAATCACAAAATTTCCAATAAAACACAAAAGAGATAGATATAATCAAACATACATATATTGGAAAAATTCAATCATAAACAAGAGTCAAAATCCAAAGTAAACTCTAATCAATCCCAGTTAGACTGCATCCCTATCCCTAACTGGGAAGATTAGCTACGCATAAACATAGTTCTTAAATTCAACATAAAAATAATCTCCCAAATCATCTGAACAAAATCTAAAGAAAGAAAAATAATGGAAGAATAGAAAGATTCAGCCTCACTACGCCTTCAGTCTTCTCATATTTACCTTCAAAATGCTCTCCTTTAGCTCCAGAGAAATTGGAATAAATCCTCTAGGGCTTGTGATTGTCTTCTTCTCTCCCAAACTTATATATATATATATATATCTCGTACGACGCTCATGGAACAATTATTTAAAATGCAGTTAACTCCTTTACCCGACGCCATATGATGTCATTTTTCTCCAACCGACATCGAGTGAACAACTTCATAGTCTTCCTCCGTGATCCACCCGGCGCAGGGTGGATTAATGCTGTGGTTGACGCGGCGCCAGGTCAACTCGAAATTCTGAGCATTTCACGTCTCCTCACCCGGCCGTGGGTGAGGAAAACAAATGGGGACCGGATGACTTTTTCTTGGTGCCTTCTTGTCTTCTTTTTCACTTTAAAATCCTCATTTATCCTTCAAATTTTCCTGAAATGTAAATATGTCTCAATTTAAATAGAATCATGCAAATTTGATATCAAAACTTAATATTTTTCAAGCAAAATAATATCAAATATGGGTATTTTATAGGTATAAAATAGACACATCAAATCCCCTCACACTTGAACTTTTGCTTGTCCTCAAGCAAACACTAAGCATAAGATCAAAGAAATTTTCTACATAAAATTCACATTCACCTATTTCCAAACTTTAAGAACAATCTACTACCTATCCAGTCAAAAAGTACGATGTATAAATGAAATATTAAGCTCAATATCCAGCCAATAAGTTCTTACTCATATTCACTAACCCAATGATATGTGTGCCGACCAACCTATAATTAGTTTCAATAACTAGCTAAACAAGTGGATTGAAAATTACAATACTTATTTAGGAACTTGCAACATCTCAATTTAAAATCATACGAGTATCAATTTAAGAACAAAAGATCCTCAGGTTTCATTTCATGCTCCAAGGCATTTTCTAATATTATTTTTCCCCGCACATTTTGTGCGTCAATTTTATCTGGGGATTGTTGCTTTTCTTTGACCGTCATGTGCCCTTTTGACGCGAAGGTCTCGCATCTGTGATGCGTACCCCCGGTTACTCAAACTAACATCACTTTGGCACAAAGATGCCTTTGGCTCACTCATAGCTCACTTTGCACCTTTTGACGCGAAGGTCTCGCATTTGTGATGCGTACCCCCGGTTACTCAGTACAGGTCAAACCAGTGGAGTGGATAATTTTTCACATTTTTTTTCAGCTTCCTGAGTCATGTCTCACAAATGATAATACTCATAAATTATAATTGACACTTAGCAAGTTCAAAAATAAATATATAATTCACTATCCTACTTATTCGACTACTTATCTTCACCTCTCATAAGTTAGCTATTAATGTTCAATTTTAGGTTTCATGATTTCTTTCTTATTATAATTGGCTGTCTATCTCACATAGTTAACAATGAAGCTTAGACTCACAACTTTCAAGATAGTGATTATACTTAAATAGCAGGAAATAGATGATTGTCAATTCAAAAATAGAAATAAATGCAAAGAATAAATTAGAAATATATATATATATTTTCTAATTTATGCTCCCCCCACACTTAGCATGAACACTGTCCCCAGTGTTAGAAATGGCAAACAAGTGAAAAAGAAAACTAATGCTTCCCTAGTGAATGCTGGTGGTAGTTCAATTTTCTCTAATTGTTCTGCAACTGCATCTCAGGTACTATTCTGGTTATACAAAAACTTAGAGGGAAGGGGTGAAGTAGATCAAAAGACAATCAAAAGAAAAAAAATCTACTTAATTAGAAAGAAAAAAAAATGAAAAAGAAAGGGAAAGACTCTACGACAAAGAAAAACTAAATGATCGAAATAATGATGGTGGAGACTGTCTAGCTTGGATCAGCTGATGTAGCAACGCCTCAGTACGCTGCCAATGCTCCTCATCCTCCTATCACGTTTAGCTTGTTCTCGTCTCATTTCCTCAATTGTTTTCTCCATATGGGTGATCTTCTTGAAAAGGCGTTTCAGCAGGCTGCGCTTAGGTCATGGTTGCTAAACCGGAATAGCTGGTTGTGATGGTTCAGGTTCCTCAGCTGGTTGTTCTGTGGCAGCCTCAACCTCAGCCATATCTTGTGCTTCGGGTACTGGTGGTGGTGGTCCTTCATCTCTTCTTCTCCAAATCCCATCCACTTTTATATATCCCAGGGAGCCAAGTGTCTTCTTAGATAAGACATCGTTATCAGTTGGCGTTCGGGCTACCTCCCCACTCACATCAACTCCCGTAGCCTCCATCAAAACATTAATCAGAACAGGGAATAAGAAGGCCATCTTTTTGCATTTGGCCAGGATGACTTCCCTGATAGAGCAGATGATGATATGGGCCAATGGTATCCCTAGGATATTACCCATACCGTGTGTCATCTTGTGGAGAAAGTACAAGTCAGTGAATCGTACTTCATTTAGACTGCTTGCACGCGATATGATATTGAAGCTCATGAGATATACAAGCAACCTGTGAGGAATGGCCAAAGACTTTGCAAGAAGGGCTTGCCTTTGAGTACCCCTAGTGGACGCCCACTGGATCTGAAGATCATTCATGGCATGGAGAATATTCCAAGTGGGATCCGAAGAAATCCAATCTCCAGTAGAGTTGAAAATAGGACCTTGTTGAGGAAGTTCTAAGAGCTGAGATAACCACTCAGGTGTGATGATTACTGGAGTTCCCTTGACTGATGAAACTATGCTGTGTTCAGTTTTCGAGTCCTTCTGTTCAATGTTGGCATAGAATTGTTTAACCAAGTCAGGATAGTGAGGTCCATATAATATGAGAATACCGCTCCATCCAAGTCATTGATAGAATTGGCTCAGATGAAATTGATCTTCAATTACTGGATGGATAGTCTTCTCATAAATGAATGGGTTGTCCTTTCTTGCATTGTACCAAGCTTCATTATCGGTGCTTGTAAATCTGTGTGAGTGAGGTGGAGGTGGAGCAGCTGTTGAGTGAGATGAACTGGTGCTCGCCATATGTATGCCTGAAAAACAAAGAGGAGCCTCTCTTAAGTGCAAATTTTATCAAGAAAGCAATCAGGAACCAGGCTCACACATTATCTGTAAAAATAAGTAACTACATAACTAATGCTGGAATGAAATTCATGATCAGCAGTTACCCATTATATCCAATAAGATAATAGACATAACAAAACAAAAGGGGTGGTCCCCACCAACATGCATGGAAATATGCATATCAGTACCATCTACTGGGGTCCACACTAGAGTTGAAAACATTCAAATCAGTAACATGCAAATGTCATTTATCTGTATCAAGTTTAAGAGGACCCCTAGGACAAGCAATTCAAAGTACACGTGATAGAATCGTTCACCTCAGCACGAAATAGGAACTCGAGTGTAAACATGCACAAATAGGATGCAACAACCATACGAAGGTATATTAAAAACAACATATCCATTATCACGTCTCAGGAGGTTTCTATTGCAGTGAAGCATGTAAAGCAGGAAAGACCAAATATGCTTTTAATAGTAATTCTCAGAATGTCCGGAAATACTACTTCAGCCACTTAATAATTCTATTCAATCAACTCAGAAGCTTATTCGATATAAAACGCAAAACAAATGGGTTTGAAGTTGCTTAAATAATATCCCGTGTCAGCAATGGTGGCAGCAGTAAAAGAAACCAAGGGAAATAAACATACCTTGAGCCAAGAATCAAACCCTGAGTAAATAAACCACTAAACCCCAGACCACAGAATGATGAAAAACTGAAAACCCACGCGTTGAAGCTAAAGATTTGTTATATCCACAATTCAGAAGGCGTGAAGGCAAAAATCAATCGGTGGATCTTGAAGAGGGTGTGATTTAATCGGTGAAAAAGTATGGAAGTAGTTGAAAATGGATTGGAAAGGGCCGAAAACCTCCTGTTGGTGGTGGAGGAAGGCTGCCGACGAGAGAGGGAGAGAAATGGCCTAAGAAATACGAGGAAGAAGAGGCTCGGGGCTTTAATTGTGACCACTCGGCACTGGATGGGTCCAATTTAATTGACCCGGCACCGGGTGTAATTTTCTTTTTTTAATTGATAATGACTCGGCGCCGGTTGGATCCAATTTAACGGATCTGGCACTGGGTATTTTTATTCTTCCCCATGCCATTCTTCATTTTTCATTTTTTTTTTATGTGGCTGAAACTTTCCCCCACACTTAAAATTAAGCACTAAATTATTTTAAAAGAAAAGAAAGTTTTCAAAGGATTAGAAACTTCCCTGGATTGTTGTTGAACTTTGTATCCAGCTTGAAGAAGAGTTCCACGCTCATGATTTCGAACCTAAAAGTCATTATGAAACAAATTGAAAGAAAAGAGAAAAATAAAGACAGGAAGAAAGATTGGGTTGCCTCCCAATAAGCGCTAAATTTAATGTCTATAGCTAGACTAAGCCGTGGCAAGGATGTCAAACTTCATTTAGAGGCACTGATTGTGGTGCATCAACTGATTCCCCGTCATAATAGATCTTAAACCTCTGACCATTAACTACAAAATGATTTCCATCAGGTCCTTGAACTTCCACAGCCTCATAAGAACGCACATCAGTAACTTCAAATGGTCCCGACCATTTGGATTTCAATTTTCTTGGAAAAAATTTAAGCCGTGAATTGAATAATAACACTTTCTGTCCAACCTTAAATTCTCTCTTTAGAATCCTTTTGTCATGCCAAGCCTTAGTTCGCTCCTTATAAATGTGAGCATTCTCAAAAGATTCCCTTCTAATTTCATCCAACTCAGTCAATTGGAGTAACCTTCGCTCACCTGCAGCTTTCAAGTCATAATTAAGAGTACGTATAGCCCAATATGCACGGTGCTCTAACTCTACAGGGAAGTGGCAAGACTTTCCATAAACTAATCTATAGGGAGACATTCCTAGAGGTGTTTTAAATGCAGTTCTATATGCCCATAATGCATCATTTAATTTTTGTGACCACTCCTTCCGAGATACATTAACAGTCTTCTCTAGAATGCCTTTGAGTTCCCTATTAGAAACTTCAACTTGCCCACTAGTTTGAGGATGGTAAGTAGTGCTAGTTTTAAGATGGCACCCATATTTCTTTAATAGGGATCTAAATTGATAGTTCTGAAAATGCACCCCATTATCACAAATAAAGGCTTTAGGGATACCAAATCTAGCAAACAACTGTTTCACAAACTTAACCACACTAGCAGCAGTGTTATTAGACAGTGCAACTGCTTTTACCCACTTAGTGACATAATCAACACCAACTAAAATGTACAAATTACCGTTAGAAGGAGGAAAGGGACCCATAAAGTCAAGTCCCCAAACATCAAAGGGCTCAACTTCCAGAATTCCAGTCTGTGGCATCTCATGACGCTTACTAATGGAACCTGTCCTTTGGCACGTGTCACATTTTGTCACAAAGGTTCGTGCATCCTTAAAAAGGGTAGGCCAATAAAATCCACTTTGCAATACCTTTGCAGCTGTCTTGTGAGGACCATGATGCCCACCATATAGAGAGGAATGGCAATGTTCTAAGATAGGAGTCATCTCCACCTCTGGTACACATCTTCTTATAATACCATCAGCACATCACCTGAAAAGTAATGGATCATCCCAAAGATAGTGTTTGACCTCTGCTAAAAATCTCTTCCTCTGATGAAAATTTAGATCTTCTGGAATAATGTCTGCAACTAGAAAATTAGCAATGTCAGCAAACCAAGGCAAAAATAACGGATCTAGTGCCCACAATTTTTCATCAGGAAATTCCTCCTTAATAGGAATATTAGATTTAGGCACATGCTCTAATCTAGACAAGTGGTCAGCAACCAAGTTTTCAGAGCCCTTTTTATCTTTAATTTCCCAGTCAAATTCTTGCAAAAGTAAAATCCATCTAATCAGATGAGACTTGGCTTCCTTTTTCTGCATCAAGTATCTAATAGCTGCATGATCAGTGTAAATAATGACCTTTGAAAGAGAAAGATATGATCTGAACTTATCTAGGGCACACACCACAGCCAAAAATTCTTTTTCAGTGGTAGCATAATTGAGCTGTGTATCATCTAAGACTCTACTTGCATAATAAATCACATGCAACTTCTTGTCTTTTCTTTGTCCTAATACTGCTCAAATAGCATAATCACTAGCATCACACATCAATTCAAAGGGAATGCTATAGTCAGGGGACACAACAATAAGAGCAGAAATTAAGGCCTTTTTCAAATAATTGAAAGCATTCAAACAATTGTCATCAAAGATAAAAGGAACATCTTGGACAAGTAGGTTAGTTAAAGGCTTAGCAATTTTAGCAAAAGCTTTAATGAAGCGCCTATAAAAACCTGCATGTCCAAGGAAACTCCTAACAGCTTTTACCGTTGTGGGATAAGGTAAGTTTTCTATAACCTCTACTTTAGCATGATCTACCTCAATCTCTTTTGCAGAAATTTTGTGCCCTAAAACTATACCTTCAGTCACCATGAAGTGGCATTTTTCCCAATTGAGCACTAGATTTTTCTCCTTACACCTCTGCAAAACTCTTGTGAGATTAGACAAACAGATATCATAAGAGTGGCCAAACACAGAGAAATCATCCATGAAAACTTCAATTATATCCTCAACCATGTCAGAAAAAATAGCCATCATGCACCGTTGAAAGGTAGCAGGTGCATTGCAAATACCAAAATGCATCCTCCTATAGGCAAAAGTGTCATAGGGACAAGTAAATATGGTCTTTTCTTGATCTTCAGGGGCAATGGGGAGCTAAAAATATCCTGAATAACCATCAAGGAAACAATAATAGTCATGCCCAGCTAGTCTCTCGAGCATATTATCAACAAATGGGAAAGGAAAGTGGTCTTTGCGCGTCGCTTCATTTAATTTCCTATAGTCAATACAAACACGCCAGCCAGTAACCATTCTTGTAGGAATGAGTTCATTCTTCTCATTTGGGACCAATGTTGTTCCACTCTTCTTTAGAACAACCTGCACAGGACTCACCCAAGAACTGTCAGAAATTGGATAAATTATACATGCATCAATGAGCTTGAGAACCTCAGAGCGTACAACTTCTTTCATATTAGGATTCAATCTCCGTTGATGCTGAACTTTTGGTGTAAAATTTTCCTCCATTAAAATCCTGTGCACACAAAGTGAAGGGCTAATACCTTTTATGTCAGAGATGCTCTAGCTAATAGCAGTTCTATGCTCCCTTAAAATTCTCAATAATTTTTCTTCCTGCTCAAAATCTAAATTAGTAGAGACAATGACAGGAAAGCTACTAGAGTTGCCCAAAAATGCATATTTCAAATGAGATGGAAGTTGTTTTAACTCAACTTGAGGAGGTGATTGTTCAGAAGGCGGTGGGAGTGACTTCCCTTGTCCTAATGCCTCAAATTTTCTAAATTGTGATGTATATATAGGACCTGAACCTTCTAATTTCTTCACAGAATCAATAAAATTAACCTCTTCCACATGTTCATTAAAGTTCAATGCAATGCATGCTTCTAAAGGATCTTTATATAAATGTTTAACAGCATGTTCTTCAACTAGTTTATCAATTATATTAACTCTAAAGCAAGATGCTCCAGTTTCATGAAATTCATAGCCCTTGAAAATTGAAATTCTTCCCGCTCATCACCTACTCTCAAAATTAATTTTTCAGCGGGCACATCAATCAAGGCCCCAGCAGTTAACAAGAATGGCCTTCCAAGAATTAAAGACACATCTAAATCATCATCAGTATCCAATACTACGAAATCAACAGGAATAATAAGATTACCGACTTTTACGAGCACATCCTCCATAATTCCCATTGGATATCGTAATGATCTGTCGACCAGTTGTAGAGTCATACCTGTGGGCTTCAGCTCTGTAACCTCAAGCTTCTTACACAAAGAGTAGGGTAATAAATTTATACCTGCTCCAAGGTCACATAAACAATGTTTAACAAGTTAAGAGCCTGTAACATAAGGAATAAAAAAACTCCCTGGATCCTTTAGCTTTTGTGGCAACTTCTTTTGCAGGATGGCACTACATTCTTCATTCAAAGGGACTAGAGCACAATCTTCTTGACTTTGCTTGTTAGAAACCAGCTCCTTAAGAAATTTGACATAAGATGGCATATTCGCTAGTACTTCAGCAAAGGTGATGTTGATGCGGAGCTTCTTGAACATGTCCATGAACTTCTTAAACTTGACATCGTGCATCTTCTTTTGAAGGCGTTGTGGAAAAGGAATAGGAGGAACATATGGTTTAACTTCAGGAGGTATAGGATGCTCCTGAGCAACATCTTTGGAATTAAGTTCCTCATTATCCTTCTCGTGTACGCCCTTTTTCAAACTCTCATCTTTTTCTTTTGAATTTCGTTCTTCTCTCACAGCTTCTTTTAACTCTTTTCCACTTCTCAATGTAATTGCCATAGCTTCTTCTTTCGAGCTCACCTCTGTGTTACTGGGAAACTGCCCTGGATTCCTTTCAGCTACTAATTTAGCCAGGTTATTCATATGAACTTCCATATTTCGAATTGCAGCTTGAGTGGCATTGTTTGTAGTGACTTGGCTAGCCATGAATTGATCAAAATTCATGTTTACTGCTGCTTGACTAACCATGAACTGATCCAGATTTTTGTTAGTGGATGCTTGACCAGCTAAGATCTGGGAGAACATATCCTCTGACTGCGGAGTCTTCCCTGTAGATGATGCAGGAAACTGAGGGGGTGCCTGAGTCTTATGCTACTGAAATCCTGGTGGTGTTGATGGATTTTTCCAAGAGAAATTTGGATGATTTCGCCATCCAGGATTATATGTGTTTGAGAATGGATCATTTTTCCTTTGCATTAGTTGTGGACATTCTGCATTGGAACCCATATAATTGACTTCTGCATTCCCTTCAATCATATGCACACATGTGTCCGTAGTATGGCCTGAACCCCCGCATGTAATACATGATTCTTTAGGAAGATTAGGATTATTACTCTGTTGTTGGAAAAGAAGTTCTATGCGTTGATTTAGCTTCTCTAGCTGTGCAGACACATTAGAGCGAGAGTTAACTTCATTGACAGGTACTCTCCTACCTCGTACTCCTTTTTGTCTAGTCTGAGTTGCCACTTGATCATAGATATTCATCATTTCTTTAGCAGTTAAATTACCATCCCTTGCAGCAATATCCACTTGAGACTGGGAGGTAGGGTTCAGAGCATTATAGAACAGTTTAGCAAGCATCATATCTTGAAATCCATGGTGGGGACATACATATAAGTAATCCTTGAATCGATCCCAAGCTTCATAGAAAGGCTCACCATCCAGTTGTGCAAAGAGATATATCTTATCCCTTAAATCTACAGTCCTCTGAGGGGAGTAAAACTTGGCAATGAATGCATCGTAGATCTCCCTCCATGATGTCAAAGAGTTTTCTGGCAGATTAAGAATCCATCTTCGAGCACTATCATTCGTGCAGAAGTTGAAGCATCTCATTTTAAGTTCCTCCGAAGTCAGACCATTAGGAGAAAGTTGATCAATCCGACTGTAAAAGTCTTTCAGGAAACCCAATGCGTCTTCACCCATTCGACCATGAAAGTTTGGCAAAGAGTTTAAGTGAGTGGTCTTAAACTCATAGTTCTTTGCGTTATCAGATAGCCTGATACAAGATGGACTGTCATATGCTGCAGGCTTGTCTGCATCCCTCCAAAATGGACGATTTGGATTTTGAACAATTGGATTTCTATGCGGGATTATTTGATCATCTTCAAGCAGGTTATTGATGTTATCAAGATTATCATGATTCATACAACCGTTTTGAGCCATCTCTCTTCTTCTAGCTTGATTTGCTTTGCAAGCACGTTCAATTTCAAAATTAATAGGAGTCAAATCAGAAGTACTATTGAGACTTTTGGATCTCAATAACATGGAAAAGAAAAGTAAATTCAAGAAAATCAATGACAGAAAAAGAAAGACTAAAATTAATAATTCAGCAAATCGTTAGCCTCCCCGGCAACGACGCTAAAAACTTGATCGGGATCTTGCAAGTGTACAGGGTCGATCGCAATAATAAAAATATCTCCGGAGTATTCCAGAGGTCAAACCCAATGGAGGTTATGATTTACTCAATTAAATAATTTCAGTCAGAACAAACAATTTGTGAAACGATAATCAAATTCTAAACTAAGAGAAATTAACAATAAAAGCAAGGGTTTGAGTTTAATTCAATCACTAAGAGCGTCAGGGAATTAGGTTTCATCTTCCTGGAACAACTAAAGTTACTCTTAACTTGACTCCTTATAATTATAGTGACAGTTATTTCTAATTTATCCTAATTACCTTTCAGTCAATTAGTCTGTTTTTAATCAGGTTTTAATTCACTCTCATGCAACTAAAATTCCTAATTAAATCTTGAAGTTATAACTAAAGTCACTATAAACCTCTAATTATATCTCTAGAATTATTGTTTATGTCTATCTCTCTAGGTTTAGGCTCACTCTTCACCTTTCAGTCTATCAAACTTGCCCACAGAATAAATTTTATGGTGGCCAATCACAAAATCCCCAATTAAACACAAAAAAGATAGATATAATCAAACATACATATATTAGAAAAATTCAATCATAAACAAGAGTCAAAATCCAGAGTAAATTCTAATCAATCCCAGTTAGACTACATCCCTATCCCTAACTGGGAAGATTAGCTACGCATAAACATGGTTCTTAAATTCAACATAAAAATAATCTCCCAAATCATCTGAACAAAATCTAAAGAAAGAAAAATAGTGGAAGAATAGAAAGATTCAACCTCACTACACCTTCAGTCCTCTCATATTTGCCTTCAAAATGCTCTCCTTTAACTCCAGAGAAATTGAAATAAATCTTCTAGGGCTTGTGATCGTCTTCTCCTCTCCCAAACTTATATATATATATATATATATCATACGACGCTCACGAAACAATTATTTAAAATGCAGTTAACTCCTTCACCCGGCGCCGGGTGGATTAATGCTGTGGTTGACCCGACACCAGGTCAACTCAAAATTCTAAGCATCTCACGTCTCCTCACCTGGCCGTGGGTGAGAAAAACAAATGGGGACCGGATGACTTTTTCTTGGTGCCTTTTTGTCTTCTTTTTCACTTTAAAATCCTCATTTATCCTTCAAATTTTCCTGAAATGCAAATATGTCTCAATTTAAATAGAATCATGCAAATTTGATATCAAAACTTAATATTTTTCAAGCAAAATAATATCAAATATGGGTATTTTATAGGTATAAAATATACACATCAAGCTACTTTTATAAGCTTTTTAATAATGGATTGGATTTGACTATTGATACTGAAAAATTAACAATCCATGAAGATGATTTCAATTTGATCTTTTATCATAGGATTCATGTTGAAGAAGTGAAATAAGCTCTTAAGAGAATAGATAATGGTAAAATTATTGGTTCCGATAGTAATCCTATCGAAGTTTGGGAGTACTTAAGAGAGAAGGGGGTTTGGTGGCTCACTAAGTTATTTAACGAGATTTAAAGGTGCAAGAAAATGCTAGAGAAATGAAGAAAGAGCAATCTAATGTCCATATACAAGAGCAAGGAGGATATTGAGAATTGTGCTAATTATCGGAGGATAAAACTTATGAGTCACACCATGAAACCTTGGAAAAGAGTGATTGAGCATAGATTTAAAAAAGAGTCTCGTATTTCGAAAAACCAAATTGGATTTATGTTTGGACGGTTTACAACATAGGTTATTTATTTATTAAGGGGTTTGATTGAAAGATATCGGAGTAAAGAGAGAGACTTGCATATGATTTTCATTAATTTAGAAAAAACCTATGATAGAGTACCAAGAGATATATTGTGGAAAGTAATGGACAATAAAGGTGTCCCTGTGACTTATATTTTAACTATAAAGGATATGTATGAGGGGGCAATAACAAGTGTGAGAACCCCTTGAGGTATGACAAAGAACTTCCCTATAACAATAGGCTTACATCAAGGATCTTCCTTGAGCCCATACCTGTTTGATTTGGTTTTTTATGTTTTTACAGAACATATACAAGAAGAAATTTCAAAGTGTATGCTCTTCACAGATGATATAGTTTTAATTGAGGACTCAAGAGAAGAGGTCAATTTTAAACTTGAATTATGAAGATACATTTTGGAATCAAAAGGTTTCCGTTTAAGTAGAAGCAAGACAGAATATATGCATTACAAATTTAATAAGAGGCTAATTAAAAATGATTCAGAGGTAAAAATTGGAGAGCAAGCTATTCCAGAAGTGTCAAAGTTTAGATATTTGGGGTCGATTTTACAGAATGATGGTGAAATTGATGGGAATGTTATGCATAAGATACAGTTAAAGTAGAGGAAAGCAATAGGAGTTATTTGTGACTGTAAAGTACCTACTAAGTTTAAAGGAAAATTGTACATAATAGCTATAAGGCTAGTGATGCTATATAGTAGTGAATGTTGAGCTTTGAAAGGACAACAAGAGCATAAGATATGAGTAACGGAGAAGAGAATGTTGATATGGATGTGTAGTCATACAAAATTGGATAAGATACAAAATGATTATATACGACGGAAAATTAGGGTAACACTTATCAAGGAGAAAATTGTGAAAAATCGTTTAAGGTGATTTAGGCATATACAAAGAAGAGGGCAAGAGGAGCCAGTGAAAAGAGTTGATCAAATGGCTTAAAACCCTATCCAAAAAACGTAGAGGAAGACCAAAAAGGACACTGAGAGAAATTATAAGGAATGACCTTTTGAGAAATGATTTATCTTAGGAGATGCGTTTGATAGAGCCCATTGATATCGTATGATCCATGTAACTAACCCCACATAATGGGATAAAGTTAATGTTGTTATTGTTATATTGTTCTCAAAACTGTTTTACATAACTCTTTTCAAGAACAAGTTTTTAAAATATGAAAATAAAAAAATCTATTTGAATAATTGTTCTCAAAATCATAACTAATAAGTGTTAGATGAATTATTTAAAATTTATAATTTTACCATTAATAAAGTGGGTATTTTTCATCTTTTCTTGTGTTTTCCAGAATAAAAATTACAAAACACCTTAAAAATGTTATGAGTTTTCTGTTCTTTTATTTTTCTATTTTTTAAAATATTTTATAAAAAACAGATTTATTAAACAAGTTTTTTTATTTTTCAAAATTGAAAAACAAAAAAACTAATTTTTAAATAGCCACCAAACAGGCCCTTAATATCTATTTTGAATCCATTTAATTAATATCCTTATATATCTTCATGCAAATCATACTCATAGAGACGGAATCTTCACTTCATTAGAAAATTGCTTTAGTTTTTTTTTTCCACTAGAAAAAATTGCCTTAGCTTAAACAGTGTTTTTTAAAAAATAATAAAAAGTCAATAGCTTCATACCATAAGTTGGCACTTCATGTGGATACACATGTTTAAAAAACTAGACTGATCACCAGATGAGTTGTGATATTGGTTCAAAATTTAATTGTTAAATTTGGGTTAAATTGATAATAATTAAATTAATATATTTAAAATAATATATATTTAAAATGTTAAAAAAAATTAAACATCCAAAGTCAAAAAACAAATATTTAATTCCAAAAAAAGTGATATTTCTTTGCACAAAAGATGATATTTAAGATGATATTATAAAGTAATTGAGTTTTCATTTAAATCAATAATCATATAAAATTACAGGGAGTTCACTCTATAGTCCATAGTTTTCAATCAAATTTATAATCATACAAAAAACTCACTCCTGGAACATTAAGATTAAGTAAAATATTCATACTCTTAAAGTACCTAAGTTTGTAATTGAAAATGTAGAGAGAGAAAAAGATTTGGCTTCTTAATTTCTTAATTTTCATAGTAGGATTATAAAAAAAAATATAAATAAACAAGAGATGCAAATTTAGGGATAATGAAATAGTTAAAAAGTACTTGGTGTGGAGAGGAAGAAAAAAACAGTTTTTGGGGGTGGAGCTGCTACCTTTTGTTTGTTTGGCTGGGCAACTTTTTAGGACGATAGATTCCCGCGTAACACTCCAAGTGGTGGGGTTTTGGATGGTACAGTTATATTTTTATCATGTTGGAACTAAAATGCGGTCATAATTAAAATCAAAATATTTATCTTATTTTTTTTATCATTTGGCAGATAATAAAAAAATTTAAATTGCTAATAACCTTGATAATGATATTAAATAGTGATATTAAAAAAATAATCTTTTTTCAAAAAATAGATTAATAAAAATTTTATTATGTGAGATGAAGGTTTTGACATTGTTAAACTAAAAAGTTAATAAAAAATAATTACAAAAAAAATAAAATAAAATTAATTTTATGGGGATAAAATAATAAAATTATTATTAACTCACTTTCCTCCCTTTCTAAATCAAATAAAAAATAATTAAGTTCTCCTCAATCATTTTTCATCTAATTAAATCAAATAAGGATGATTGATGTGTCTATTTTATACATATAAAATACCTATATTTAAGCTCCAAATTACATTTAAATTTATTTATATTGATATATTTTAGCATGATTTGACATATTTTTTTATTTCATGGCGTAATAAAATAAATTTAAATGGACTGATAAATTTACTACCTCTCTTGGGTTCGACCTTTAGAATACTCTAGAGAATTTTTATTACTGTGATTGACCCTGTATATTTGTAGGATCCTAATCAAATTTTTGGCATCGTTACTCGGGAGCTTAACAGATTTATTAGTCCATTAAATTTTAGTCTTTTGTTAAAAAAATAAAAAAAAATCTTTTCTAATCCCTTGCTACGTGTTGTTAGGGTTTGAAAGTCTTGATAATACTTCTAAATTGATTGTTATTAATCCTGAAACTGAACATGCTTGCAGGGAGAATAGAGCCAGAAGGAGGCGCGAGATGACTGATGAAATAATGCCTGTTAGGGATCAAGCTAATCTACTTTAAAGGGATGCAAATAAGCCTGAATCTGAAGGGCTTAGACCAAAGCCTCTAAAGGATGCCATCTTGTGATCTCCTAATCCGTCTAGCTATCAACGTTAAATTTAGCGCTTATTAGAAGGCAACCCAACATTATTTTTCTTATTTTATTTTCTGTTTTTATTTGTTTTCTTTTTTTGTTTTCTTGCTTTTGTCACCCCAACCTCTCTTCCTCAACACTTTTTAAAGGATTGAATTGATTATGGTGAAAAGAAGCTTGGAACAAACATAAAGGACTCCAAAGAAAATATCAAGTATTACCTACAAATCTGGGGAATCTCAGTTCCTTTATCTTTTATTTTAATCCTAAAGCATTGAGGACAATGTAGGATCTAAGTGTGGGGAGAGTTTATTAGATACTCTAAATTGATCTGTCCTAAGAATTGTGTTGATGTACTGAAACTAGAAAATTTTTTGCAAACTTATGTGCTTAATTGATTTTATTTAGATTTATTTTGTTTATTTTTCTAAGCTAGTGATTATGTCTGTCACTATAGGATACTCAATTATTGTGCTTAATTGGGTAAGATAGTTAATTTACAAGTCAGGAACATGAGTCTTGAGACTATGAAATTGAACACTATAACTTAGTATGTGGTAGGTGTGGAAAAGTGGTCGAGTTTGTAAGAAGATTGATTATACATTTATTTATGAATTTGATTAATTATAATCGTTGTGTATGAATTTATTATTTAGTTGGAGAGATGATTCGAGATGTAAATGAAAAAAAAAATTCACTCTGCTAGCTTAAGCTGTACTTAGTAACCTGGGGCTTCACCAAAAAACGTTGTCCTTCACGTAAAATGTTGCGGTATAAGTTATGAGTGTATCAAAGGCATCATGGTGCAACGGGTTATATAGCTTGAGTAATCGGGGATACGTATCACAAATGAGATACCTTTACGTCAAGAAAGCGCATAACGGCTCAATAAAAGCAAACAAATTCCTAGATAAAATGGAAGCACAAAGTGCGGGGAAATTAAATAAATAAATAATTGTTGATCTCCATTGTATATGAGCTGAGTTAAGGTTTATGCACAACTGATTGAAGTATTTTAAGTTCTTAAATAAGTATTATAATTTTTCTTCCTCTTGCTTAATTGGCTGTCTACGTTTGTCACATACTAAGTATATACACATACTAAAGTCTAATGGACTAATGAGAATGATAACTGAGTTGCTATTGAACCTAGTATTTGATTTATTGAGTATTCCTTTTATTTATCTTGGTGACAGACTATCACTAGTAAAGAGGAGTGAGTTTGATGAATTTACAAAATAACTTTATGAGAGCAGCACAATTTTAGTCTTGCTTAAGGACAAGTAAAGATTCAAGTATCGGGGGATTTGATGTGTCCATTTTATACATATAAAATACCTATATTTAAGCTCCAAATTACATTTAAATATGTTTATATTGATATATTTTAGCATGATTTGACATATTTTTTTGTTCCATAGCGTTATAAGTTCATTTGGAAGCATTCGAAGTAAAAACGTTACAAATCGTTTATTCTGAAAAGTTTTGACACTTTTTGGTATTTTAATTATAACTCTCACATATGAACACTAATTGAGATGATTTAAGATGTGTTGAAAAGCTAAGACACAGATATACAACTTTCATGATTTGATTTTTCTCAAATTCCAACATTATCATGGTGAAAATCAAACTCAAAATGTCAATATGAGCTGATGATTTTCTGAAGCTGAACGAAGCAGTGTCTGTAGCCAGGCATTCACCCGGCACCAGGCCAAACTCATATGGTGCCTAGTCAACACTAATTTCTTGATTTTTTGTCTTTCAGAAGCACCTAACACCGTAGTTGTTGATTTTATGGTCATCCGGCGCTGTGTCAACCAACAAAGGTCCACAAAAACACGTTTTTGATGTGTTTTTATGATATTTTAGGCTTTTATGGGCTTCTAAACCTTTTCTATATAAGGAGACATGGTAGAAATACAAATGAGAGATTTAGAAATGCACTCAGAGAACACGGTTCTAAACACATCTGGGAGTAATTATGAGCATATTATAGAGAGAGAGTAAGGAGATATAGGGAGTATTAGAGATAGATTTATTCTTTTATAATATAACTTTATTTTCTTATTATTTTTACTATGATTCGGGATTTTAGCTTTGCGTTGATTTCTAATTCTATGTGATGTGGACACAATGAAAACCTGTCCCAAGCATCCAGAAAATACAGAGTAGCGGAAGGACTTGACTCAAAAGATTCAGAAAATGATCAGTTAGAACCCTAGAGGAACTCGTCTCTAGATCCCTAACTATAACGACGCCCACAAGGTTGATCACTCTTCACGGTAGGTAGGATGAGAAAAAGGAGAGAGAGATAGGAAATAAGGGAGAGAAAAAAAATAACTCAATAAATCCTTACTAAACAATTCACAATAATATCGTTCCACTATTCTCCCCCAAAAATTGCATTACATAGAAGCTTTTATATAGGTAAAACAAGAAAAACCCTAATCCTAAAATAATTGGACTTAAATAATTTTAATAAATCTAGAAAATCTAAAAGATATATCTAATTATAAAAAAATCCTAATAATAAAAATGAAAATTCAAAGAAAAAAATAATAAAATTGATATTTAATCATAATACTATTAGATAATCTCTTATATCCAAATCTAGGAAATCATTTTAAAGATATCTAATATATTTTATTTATTCTAATTTAAATCTAACTAATGATTTTGGCCCCCAAAAAAATACAAATTGGGAGCCAATAAAATAAATAAATAAATAAATAAACAAAATTATCTAAACAAAAAAAAGACCTAGAATTTCCTTGGGAGAAATCATGTGAGTAGTGATTGAGAATCCTTGACGTGCCTCTGTGATTTCTATCACTATGAGTAACTAAATTTCTCAGAGGTAGGGATGTAGTCTGACTATGATGGATTGGATTTGTTTTCTCTAGTTAAGACTCTATGGATTTATTCTTCAAGTTATATTTAATTTGTCTTTTTATTATATTTATCTCTTTTGTTCGTTCATGTGGATTTTATGTCTGATTATCATATAATCTAATTAATAGGTAAACTTGATGGACTGAGATGTGAAAAGTGAACCTAGATATAGAGAGATAAACATGAATAACTAATCTAGAGATAGAATTAGGAATTCATGGTGATATATGTTGTAGTTTTGAAGATTTAATTAGGAACTTTAGTTACCCGAGAATGAATTAAATCCTAATTAAATAAAGACTAATTGACCGAAAGATAATTAGGACGCTTTAGAAACAATAGTTATTATAATTATTCAGAATATAACTAAAAAAAATAAAATCTAGTTATTTCATAAGATGAATTCTAATCTTTTGACGCTTCTAGAACTGAATCAAACTAAGACCTTGTTTTGTTTTTTATTTCTTTTCTTTTTAATTTGAATTCTTAATTTTATTATCACTTGCTTTTGGGTTTAAAAGTTTCGATTGATAAATTTACTACCTCTCTTGGGTTCAACCTCTAGAATACTCTAAAGAATTTTTATTACTACGATCGATCTTATATTTTTGCAGGATCCCGATCAATGATTAAAACTTATTCCCTCTCGTCCATCCCTCCACTTCTTTATGAAAAAAACATCGCCTTTGTTTAGGATGGGGATTTAGGAATTAGGGGATTTTGATTTAAGGTTATTCAAAATTACAAAAAAAAAAGACAAAAAAGAAAATGTGCCCAGCACACATATTTTAGAGACATCTATTTTATTGTTAGTTTTAATAAAAACAAAAAATTTTCGATCAGTTAACTTGCTGATTATACTGGTTTAAGGCATGATTAACTGATTCTTAACCAATTTTTAAATCCCCTAATACCTCATTGGTCCAAATTAAATTATATACTGGTTTTCAATTAAATTAGTCGAACCCATTGATTCTATTTTTCACAATCTTAGGATATAGAATTAATCAGTATCAATATCAATAAGATATATAAATTTATAAAAAAATAACTAGAGGTGTTCAACCAACCCTACTTCGTAGGTCCAATCCTATGTAACATACTGGGTTAGTCTTAGAAACTAAGTTGGGTTGAGCATTGAGTTGATATCAAATCCAATTTCACTTAGTCCTTATGTATATAATTTTTTATATAATTTTAAAAATTTATAAATATTAATTTTATATTATATCCTTCTTGATACATTATATATAATAAACTAGCAATATTATTATTGTAAATATTTTTTAAAATTCAATTTCTTAATTTTATTTAAAATTTTAAATTGATTTCTTAATATTGTATAAAAATAATGCATGATTATTGAGTATTTATAATTTTAACAAATATTACTTTTGATTATAATATCATTTTTAAGGAAATATAATTTGGGTAAATGAAATTATATTTTGGGGCAATTACTATTTAGAATCAAAATTAGAATTTTATTACAGAGTGAGACCTACTGTTTATTTAATTATAAGAAGGGATCGAATTTCTTAAATTGAATGTAAAAAATATGAAATTATCAAAATACCTTCAACTTTTATTTTTCCTTTACCATAAATTTAGAGTAAAGCAATGTCAATTAATGGTTGCAGGTGACTAGTCAACATTCACCAAAATAAATGACTTACAATTTTTTTTCTAAATTTTATAATTTACTTACTCTAAATTCGCAACTTAATTTCAAATTTTTATTGTACAATTTTTTTTCCAGAATTTGTAACTTTTTTACTTTAAATTTACAACTTATTTTCCAAATTTTCACTATGAATTGTTTCAGTACTTTTACAATTTTTTTTTTCAAAATTTATAACTTGTTTTCTAAGTTTTTATTATGAATGATTTTAGTGTTTTACAATTTTCTTTCTAAAATTTACAAATTATTTACTCTAAATTTGTAACTAATTTTTTAAATTTTTACTATGAATTATTTCATTGTTGTTGCAACTTGCTTTATATATTTTGTAACTTACTTATTCTAAATTTGTAACTCATTTTTCAATTTTTTATTATGAATTATTTTAGTATTTTGTAATTTCTTGTCTAAAATTTGTAACTTATTTTTTAAATTTTTACTATGAATTTTTTCAGCATTTTTTAATTTCTGTTTCAAAATTTTTTAACTTGGAACAATTCATGATAAAAATTTGGAAAACAAATTACAAGTTTAAAGTAAACAAATTACAAATTTTAGGAAAAAAGTTGTAAAACACTAAAACAATTCATAGTAAAAATTTAGAAAATAAATTGCAAATTAAGAATAAATAAGTTGCAAAATATATAAAAGAAGTTGTAAAAGCACGGAAAGAATTCAAAGTAAAAATTTAAAAATGAGTTGTAAATTCATAGTAAATAAGCTGTAAAAATATTGAAATAATTCATAGTAAAAGTTTGGAAAATGAGTTACAAATTCAGAGTAAACAAATTGTAAAATTAAAAAAAAGTTGTAAAAATACTGAAATAATTTATAATGAAAATTTGAAAAATAAATTATAAATTTAGAATAAAGAAGTTGTAAATTCTGAAAAAGAAATTACAAAGTAAAAATTTAAAAATTAAGTTGTGAATTCAAAACAAATAAGTTGCGAAATTTTGAAAAAGAATTTTCAGTCATTTGCTCATATGAACGTTTGCTGACCGCCGCCAGCCGTAGAAGAAATGCTTGATCATTTGCTGGAGTTTCATGGGTTATTGGAGTCGTGGTTGTCTCCATATGTCATTGTTTTTGTGAATCTATTCCCTTAGTATTCAATTCATATTATGTTGAATGCATGGCAAGAACCTGTAGTTATTGATCCAAAAATTTCTGGAGAAAAAACTTTTCATCTTGTGCATAGGATTACAAAATGCTAAGTATATTTATCGATATTTGAAAAGATTGGGCTTCCTAAAATTTTCTTTGCCAAACAGGCTCTATACATATCCTTGAACCATGTCTTCAACCAAAGTAGTTGACTCAAGCCTTGGGTACCTCACTCAGAAGAACACTAAAGTGAAACTTCCTCGACTTACTAGGGTTAAGAACAAAAACCCAGCTCCAGTGCAAATCACAGCAGAGCAGATTCTTCGTGAGGCTCGAGAGTGACATGAGGCTGAAATCCGCCCTCTAAAGTAGCAGATTACTAATGCTGCTGAGCTTGCTGAGTATCGCCTACACAAACGGAAAGAGTTTGAGGACTTAATCAGATGTGCTCGATGGAACACAAGTGTTTGGATCAAGTATGCTCAGTGGGAAGAGGCACAAAAAGACTTCAATCGTGCTCGTTCTGTTTGGGAAAGAGCCCTAGAGCTATAGACTACAAGAACCACACATTGTGGCTCAAATATGTTGAGGTAGAGATGAAGAATAAGTTCATAAACCATGCTAGGAATGTTTGAGATTAGGCGGTTACTCTTTTGCCAAGAGTAGATCAATTGTGGCACAAATATATTTACATGGCGGAGATGCTTGGTAATGTGGCTGGTGCAAGGCAAATTTTTGAGAGGTGGATGAGTTGGAACCCTGACCAGCAGGGATGACTTTCGTACATTAAGTTTAAGCTCAGATATAATGAAGTTGAGCGAGCGAGAGGGATATTTGAGTGATTTGTTCTATGCCATCCAAAGGTTAGTGCTTGGATACGTTATGTCAAGTTTGAGATGAAGAATTGGGAGGTGGCAAAAGCGAGAAATGTTTATGAAAGGGCAGTGGAGAAGCTGGATGATGAGGAGGAGGAGGAAGCAAAGCAGCTTTTTCTTGCATTTGCTAAGTTTGAGGAAAGATGTGGAGAAATAGAGCGTACGAGGTGTATATATAAATTTTCTCTTGATCATTTTCCCAAGTTACGGGATAGAAGAGTTGTATAAGAAGTATGTGTCTATTTGATGATGTTTTGTACGGCTGCAATATTATAATTTGCTTATATATTAACGTTGTTCATGCAATGTGTGAGACAAAAATCACATTATAATTATATATAATCATTTTATTATGCACTGGTAGAAATTTTTAGATATAAAAAATTAATACATATTTGTTATAAAATTATTTAGTGTGAAACCATTAATTTTATAAATTAAAAACAAAATTCAAATATTAATCACTCAAAATATATATAAGCTTAAAGTTGTATTATTCATAAAGTCATAAATATATTTCTCTAATATAATTGTTTTTACGAGAGTCCAAATCTAGTTATATCATAAAGCAATAGTATAGATAGATTAATATAAGTAAAATATCTCAATTTAGCAAGAAGTGTAGAGCTTTTCATCCCTAACTAACATCTATGTATGGAGTAAAACTACTTAGAAGGGGTCCACCTTTTACACTAAGTAGCCTCTGTGAGATTGTTAAATCCATAAAATTTAATCCATTGGCTCTCAAAAGAATTCTGGGGGGCCATAAGAAAATTTGATAATAAAATTATTGCTATAAAACAATATGCAAATTATCATTGAAGTTTGAAACATTAGAATGATGTAAGAATTTGAATTTTAATAAAAATCTATAGAAAGCTGCACTTTTCACAATGTCTCACCTCATATTTCATGCAAGAAACTTATTTCTAATTTGTTCATAAGGTGTGTCATGATTTATGAATGATGTGACTTGTTATAAATTTTATTATATATAATGAAATTATTATTTGCATGATAGAAATTTAGTTAGATGTAAAAAAATAATACATAATCAATTTTTATTTATTTAATGAAATATATATTAACCAAATTTATTATTATTTTTGTTATATTTTTAATATAATGATAAATGAATGCAAAGCATTGGACAATTTATATTTTTTTTTATTTTTGGCCAAACATTGGACAATTTATCTATTATCTATTATACCCACTTCAAAGAAGTTTGATAAAATGACATAATTTTTAATTTATTTTTATAATTTAGATATTTGTAATTAGATTCATGGACTTATTTTTTTTAATTTGCACTTATTTATTGCAATTTTGTAACTATTGCTCCATTCTTGAGTAATTTCTCAAGCCCAAAAAAAATTTCTTGAGTGATTTCTAATGCATAAAGATGCTTTTATCCCCATGGAAAGCTAGCGAAAGGTTTCAAAATACTAATCAATATCACTAAGGGTGGAAACAAGTTAGGCCCCTTTCAGGTGACTTAAGGCCTGGCCTGATTAAGAAAAAGGCCAAACCAAGGCCTTTTTTTAAGGCCTAATTTTCTTAACAAGCCTAGTCTAAAGTCTGTCAGGTCAAGCATGTTTATGTATATATATATATATATTAATATATTTAATATAATAATTTATAATATAATATAGAATAATGATATAATATATATATATATACTTTGAATCTTTATTTCTTTTTAATAAATCAACAAATAAAAAATTCAGTTTCCAAATTTCCAAAATTGAGGAGTAAGGACTGACAAAACAAATGAGCAATACGCATAGCTACTGTGGTCGAGCTGAGAGAGTTTGAGACTGAGAGAGGAACAAACGAACCCTAGTGTTGGTCGCCGCCGTGAGACATCTTCTCTGTAGCTTAGCTAGTTAGCTTCCATCGCAGATTCACAGGTGCCAAGAAGACTGAAAGGCGTAGCTACTGTGGTCTATTGTAGTGCGTGCGGTGTGGGTATGACCTTCGACTGTGTACTGCGACTTTCAACTCTATCTCCGGCAATTGGCAACCTTCAACTTTGTTTCTTCACTTTCTTGCAACCTCCGACTTCATCTCCCTTTGTATTCTTCCTATCGACCGTCGCCTCCCTCTCCCCATAGGCTATAGCTTCACATTTCGCAGGCGCCTCCCTCTCCTCGCAAGTATATATTTATTTTTTATATATTTCTTTTATATATATATATATAAGATATATATATTTCTTCTCAAGTATTATATGCCAACTATTGGGCAATCTTTTTCCCACTGAAGCTCGTAATGTTTTTCATTTTTAGTTCAATATGTTTAGTAAAAATAAGTAAAGATTCAATTTCCTTCATACAATTTGTTTTTGGGTTATATTTTCATCCATACAATTTATTATTAATTAAGTAATAACAATATAATTTTATCCTATAGTCATAGCTGCATTAATCTCCAATTATCAGTCCGGACGCCTGGTTGTGGTGCCAAAAAAATGAAAGAAAATAAAACGTCCCACAAGATGATTCTGATGTAGTGTTGCATATCTGAGCTTATATATATATATATCTTATATATATATATATAAGATATATATATATATTTCTCTATAGTAATTATCTTTTTGTTGGTCGAGTCTGTCATAAAATTGCTTTCACCTCCATTATCCACATATCAAAGTTTGAATAGGCCTATTTTCGAGATTAGTTTGAATGTCTATATAATTACTTTGGGTTCCCATATAAGTTGCTATATTACTCTACCTTTTTAGAATTGTATATATAATTTAATATGTATGTATATATATGTTTTATTTGCAGGTCAGCCTATCTAATGGAAAATAATGGCAATACAGTTGAATCTACCACTCAAGAGCAAAAGAATGAGCATGGTCCAACTGGTTCAAGTTAGCCTCATGACACTAACACTGTTGATCTTACATCCACTGAAAATGAAGATACTATGGGTGGCGGAGATTCTCTTATCACAAGAAAGAGGTGAAAAACTTCAAAAGTATGGAAAGATTTTGAGGAAATTCAACTTTTTGATGGTGTCAAGAAAGCAATATGCATATATTGTAAGGAGAAACTAGCAATTGGTGGGAGGGGAGCTAGCACTAGCCATCTTAAGAGGCATTCACAAATTTGCATACAAAGGAGATTAAGTATATCTCAACAAAAAAAGCAAGCCACCCTCTCATTTTTCCCCTCTAGTGATTCAGGTAGTAACCCATTTATTGTTTTTGGCTTAAAGTATTCTAATGAAAAAATGAGAGAAATCATTGTTGTTGTTATTATGGTGCATGAGCGTCCTTTTAGTATTGTAGAAGATCAAATTTGGATGTGAGCTTTTGAATATGCAAATCTAGAATTTAGGAAGGTTTCTCGTAAAACAGCAAGAAGTGATTGTTTGGCATTGTATGAGGAGGAGAAGAAAATCTTGAAAAATATATTGAAGAGTGTAAGCAAAGTTAGTATTACAACAGATATGTGGAAGTCAAGTTACTAAGTAGCTGAATACATGGTTATCACTGGTTATTTTCTTGATTCAAATTGGGGTTATCAGAAAAGAGTTATGAATTTTGTCAAGCTACTTGCTCCAAGATGAGGAGTGGATGTAACTAATGCAATTTTCAAGTGTTTGAAAGGAAGGGTAATTGAAAACAAAGTATTCTCAGTTTCTGTGGACAATGTTTCTTATAATGACTCATGCCTAAGGAATTTGAAGGAGAACTTGTCATTGAGCTATAAGTTGTTACTTGGTAGACAATTATTTCATGTTAGATGCTGTGCGCATATACTGAAGTTGTTGGTGCAAGATGGCCTTAACAAGATTAGGGATGTCATTCATAATGTTCGTGAAAGTGTCAAATATATAAATGCTTCCGATGCACGATTGAAATCTTTTTGTGAAGTTGTTGAGTTAAAGGGCTTGAAAGAAAGGAAACTTATTATTGATTGTCCTACAAGATGGAATTCTACAAGATGGAATTCTACGTTCTTGATGTTGACCACTGCAATGAGATTTAAGCATGTCTTTGCTAATTATCATGAAAAAGAGCTTCATTATAGTTATGCACCATCATTTGAGGATTAGGAGAAGATTGAGAAGGTTTGTAGGCTTTTAGAAGTTTTCAATGATGCCACTCATGTCATCTCTGGCAGTGAATATCCTACTTCTAACTTATATCTTGTTGAAGTTCATAGGGTGAAACAAGTACTTGATGATGCGGTAAATGATTATAATTTCTTCATGAGGGAAATGATAAAGCCTATGAAAGAAAAATTTGACAAATATTGGGGGGAATGTAATTTGTTGATGGTTATTGCAAGTGTTTTGGATCCAAGGACCAAATTAGATGCTGTTGAGATAAGCTTCCCATTGATATATAAACCAGAGAGTGCGGCTAAAAGGAATGTAGATAAGGTCAAACAAGCATTGCAAGATTTATATCAAGAGTATATGGACTTGTGTAAAGAAGACTCATCCTCTATATCTGGTGAAGTAAATGTTGATGGCACTGTCTCTTCAGAAGCTATTGAGCAACAAAGTGATAATAAAGGAATGCAGTGAATGTTGACAATGGTATGTCAAAGGCATTCAGTTCCTCCTACCAAATCAGAGTTAGAAATTTACTTGCAAGATGATCCTTATATCCCTTCTCCCGATTTAGCTTCATCTTTCTGTGCCTTAGAATGGTGGAAGAACAGCAGTACAAAGTTTAAAGTTTATTAAGGATGGCAGCTGACATACTAGCATTCCTATCTCAACTATAACATCAGAGTCTATATTCAGTGTTGGAGGTAAGGTGATTGATGAATATCACTCTAAGTTGAATGAAGAATCTATAGAAATTCTCATTTGTGGTGGAGATTGGCTTCGTCATAAGTATGGTCTAAAGAGAAAACAAAAGGTAAAAAACCTTCAATACAATCTTTTTTTTTCATACTGCCAGTTAAAAAAATTATTAGTGTAGTTATATTGTGTAACATATCAATTATTTTTCATTATGTAGGAGACACTAGAACAATAAGATATTATATTAAAGACTTTATTATTGGTGCTACGATTATCTCTTTTAATATTAGTATTATCTTTTAGCTTGGTTGGTCTAGTTTGATTGACTTTGAATTATTGTACTTGTGTATTGTGTTTTTAACAAATAAACTTGTTTGTATTATTATGAACTCAAAATTAAATTATGGTGTTGTTTGTTTTATTATGAACTTATTGTATTGTGGTGTTGTTTGCATTTTTATGAGCTTATAATTGTATTGTGGTCTTTTCTACAAACTTGAAATTGAAAACATAATGAAAAGCACACCACTGTGGATATTGCTAGCTTTGTTTGAGAAAAGATTGTTGGAGAAAAAGTTAATAAAGTTGACTCTCATGCAGGTGAGATTATTATATTCTTTTATCCCTTATATGAGAATATTACTCGTTACACTTATCCTTTTGCATATCTTTGAAGGAGGGCTAAACATATTCCATTTGGTGTGACTACAGCTCTCATAAAACACATTGGCATCATTAGCCTTTGGAGAGTGACGTTGAAAGTGTGGCTACAACTTCCAGGTACATCACTTCATTTCATCCTCAAATTCAATAGTTTCTTGCAAGATTAGAAAGACAAGAGAGCAATTTAGTGTCATTGCAGAAAAAATGTCTAAGTTGAGTTAGTTGATGAAATATATTGTTATACTTGCTTTCTCTTTTATCAGTACTTGGTGAGATATGTTGATGTGCTTGATGCTGTTTGATATTGGTGTAGACTTTAAGTAGGCTTGTTATGTAGGCTTTAAGTAAACTTAAAACTGTTTAATATTTATGTAGGTTTTAAGTAAGTTTGAGGCCTAGTTAAAGCTAAGAAGGCCTAGGCCTTGAAGCCTATTTAAAAGCCTACTAAATTAGTAGGCCTTTAAATAGGCCTTAAGTTAGGCTAGACCTTTCGAAGGCTCGGGCCTGAACATAAAATAAGGCCTGATATAGGCCAACAAACCAGGCTCAGGTTTAAGGCCTGTCATGTAGGTCTAGCCTGTTTAGGCTCAAGTGTGGTCTGATCTGACATGTTTCTATCCCTAAATATCACTAGAGTTGGCTTAGATTGGAAGTATGCTATAAAGCTCCAGCGACCAAAAGTAAGATACATGCCTATAAATATATTAAAAAAAGGAGTTTAAAGGAAAATTATTACATACACCTTTTAAAATAATCAACTAACATTTATGTTGATTTTATCACTCATAATTTATTGATTAATACCTAAATGTTAATAGTGTTACCACTTAGACTATAAAGGTAAAGGAAAAAATTACAAAGGAAAAGAAAGCTTTTATCTTAATTATTTATAGGAGTATTTATTGTGGACATTAAAGACTAATTTTCTTCAAGTTGGCAACATTGAGGATTAATCTTTTTCAAATACTTAGAACAAAAAGATAGACCCTTCATAACTATATTTACTTTTCATATAAAAGTTGAAAATCATATCTCAATTACTTGTTTAGGCCACAAAAACCTTGCGACTCACGTCAAGTTAAGTTGATATCCATATAAATATCATTTTAAATGCTTTTTAAGATATGATATTAACTACAAGATCCAAATCCAACTAAATTTTAAAAATTGGCCAAAAAAATTTTCAGAATTAAAAAAGGAATAGATTTTTTTTTATCAATGAAGAATAAGCAACATTTAAAAAATTGGCCAACAACTGGTTGGATGAGAAATCAGTGCCAAATTCGGTCCGGTTATAGATGAAAATTGACTATTTTCAAAACAGGTGAGAACCAATGGAAAATTGGTTGAACTGCTCATGAATCGATATAAAACCGATTGAACTGGTCTTTTTTTTTTTTTTTTTATGATAAAATAATATTATTTTTATTACTAAATAACATTAATTTTTATATAAGTTTTTTATATTATAATATTGTATAAATATTATTATAATACATAATTATTAATAATAATAAATTTACATAATAAATAATATAAAAATAAATTATTAATTAACTATTTTGAATTTAAAATATAATTATAAATAAATATTAACTTATTTAGATTTTTATATTAAATTTAAAAACTTATTAATAATATTTTTAATTTTTTATATAATATATAAAATTAAACCATTAAACTTTAATCCTATTTGTCATGACTTATTCAATTTCTAATATGATTTTTTGAACATTGAGAAAAGTCATTGTAGGTAAAATTGGATTAGACCGGTCGGTCAGACTAGAAACTGGCCTCTAGTCCGGTCCGATGATAGGTGAAAACCGGTGGATTTCAGAACTGGAATAAACCAGTTTGAATCGACCGAGCTTTTTTTTTTTTAATTTATTTTAATTTTTTTAAATATTTTTTAAAGATGAAATAATATCATTTTTAGTACTAAGTAGTATTATGTTTTGTATTTTTTTTTTCTTTCTATATTATAATATGATATAAGTACTATTATGATACATAATTATTAATAATGATAAATTTACTTAATAAATAATAGAAAAATAAAATATCAATTCATTATTTTGAATTGAAAATATAATTATAAATAAATATTAATTTCTTTAAATTTTAATATTAAGTTATAAAATTTATTAATAATATTTTTAATTTTCTATATATTATTAAATTTATTTTTTATTATAAATTAAATATTAATTTTATTATCACAAATAAACATTTTTTATATTTTTTATATATATTATATAAGATATATTAATTTATTTACCGTCGACCCAATTTTAATTAAACTATTAAATCTTAGTATTTCAACTAGTTAAATAATCAATCCAAATTTTAGTAGCATAACTTGAAAGTTTCCCCCATGCGTGCTTTAGTTTTTTTGTCTGAACCGTGTGCTGGCTTCAAGAGTACGCAACGACTCCAATGAGGAATGGACGGTTCAGATCTCCGTTCGTCTCCATTCGGACGGTCAAGATTGTTGATTTAAACCCGCGCATTCCACGATTTCATTGCGAAACTGAACTTCGCAGTCATCTGGCTATCTTCGGTACTGCGCCTCTCTGGAAATTTATCAGAAACGAAAAACCTGACAATCCGAGAACGCTACCAAACTCAGGTTTCTCAAATCATTCACCGCAAAACTGGTTCTTTTGTGTCTACGTCCACTTCTACCTTTTCTTGTCAACTGTTTCATCGTCATTTTTCTGTTCGTGACTTCCTTCTTGGAAGTAAAGTGATCCTTCTTGGTGTTTCTTGCAGCGAAATTTGGTTTAGGGTTTGATTAGAACAAAATGTTCAGCCGAAATCTGCATGGTTCGTCCTCTTCTTCATCCGACGAGAAGAGGACGTCAGTTTCGGAGAATTTTCGCGAGAAGGTTACGGCCGTGAAAAACCATTTCACGAGGAAGCGTCCTGTTCTCGGAGACATAACCAATCAAAGAAATGCCTCTCTTATTGGTAAAAGGACCTCTTCTGCCTATCCAAGCAAGCCTACGATGGTAGTGATATATTATCTCTGACTACTAATTTCTGGGTAATTGAGTATTATGTTTGCCGGTTATTCTACGATTTGTTCGGCTTGGGACTCCTTTTCAGCGACAAGGTTGAATAGTGCTGATTATTATGTGGTCCTATCCTGTTGTTGGTCCGAGTGCAGTTGCATGTGAATATGAACGACTGGTTGGATGGAATCAAAGTCGGTTTTGCATGACGAGTAACGCCATATACTGACATAGGATGCATTTTAAATTGTGTTAGCACTATGGACATATGGGGTGATGCATAAAATTTTAATCCTCGCAAGAATAATGCAGTCAAGTGAACATGACTTGATTAGTTTTGCTGAAAACGTGCACAATTCTAACGGGAAGAAATATGTTTAACTTAGCAACGATTCTACCGTTGGTTTTTTATTCCTAAAGCTTAAAGACGTCGTAAGCTTTTACACATCCAGCATTGAATTGCATATGTCTTGAAACCAGTACTTTTCTCAATATTAACAAGAATACCAATTTATTTTTCTTATAACTTCTTAGTGGGTAAGTGCCCTGCTTTTATGCATGAAACTAGGTTGTATTTGTTTGATTTCTGTGCTTTACAAATTGATTTTATTATTATTATTATGCTTTATTTGAAGGTTCCATGTGCCAAGACAAAGAAGGAATTTACCAGCTCTCAGAAAACAAATACATCTAGGGAAACGTTGCAAGCCTCAATTACAATGAAATGGAGTGATTTGTTTCTTCCTGAAGGCACATCTTCAACCAGTAGTAGTCAAATGAAGGCCATGGATGCGGTCCTCCATGATTCAAGCGTTGTTAATACTGTTTGTCCTTCTATTAGTTGTATGGTCTGTGCCTCCAAAACGATGGACATTTTACCTAGTAAATCCTTTAGTGACTCAGTTTCATTGGATGAGAGCATGTCAACCTGTGATTCTTTGAAGAGTTCAGAATTTGAATATATTGACAATCAAGACATTGTATCAGTTAAATCAATCGAGACAAAGACAAGTAGCATTCTCAATATTTCAGAATGTCCAAAAATGGCATGCTCATTTATGAAAGGTTGAATCTATTTTGACCCTTCTCTTTGTGCTTTGGCCTGAATAGGCTGAAATATTTTTTATCAATTACAAGTGAAGATTAAGAGATATTGATTTTGTGCCATTCCATTGCCCTTTTGCTTCCATGATTTCAGGGAGAATATGTGATGGTCAAACAGCAGATATAGACAAAGATTTCAAAGACCCACAAGTTTGTGCATCCTTTGCACATGAAATCTATGAATATTTGCGTGTATCAGAGGTTTGTTATGTTTGTTAGTGAAATTTTCATGGTTTCTTTTTCTTGTGATATGTTAAATGTTATGACATTTCTTGTTCATGTTCCTTTAGCTAAAATGATACTAGCTAATAGCCATGATATTTTGTTTTCAAATTTTGGGCCTTAGGAAAATAAAAGGCCATCTATGGACTTCATGGAGAAGATACAGAAAGATATCAATGCTAGCATGCGAGCAATACTTGTTGATTGGCTTGTGGAGGTAAACTATGGTGGTTGATGGTGTTGGTAGGGTGTATTATTTAATTAAGGAGGCTTCTTCCCCTTATCTATCAGCTTGTATATCATATATGATATACCTTGTTATATTAGTGGGGCTTTCTGTTACATGAAATGAATTACATTGCCTATAATTTCTTGCTTTCTTATTGATGGTTTTTTATTCCAGTTCTGCACTTTTTTCACCTTAATACATCTTCATATTATAGGTTGCTGAAGAGTATAGGCTTCTATCCGATACAATATTTTTGGCAGTGAATTACCTAGATCGTTATCTTTCTGGCAATGCAATAAACAGGAAGCAATTGCAATTGCTCGGTGTTGCCTGCATGATGATTGCTGCGTAAGGAACCTCTCTAGTAGTACTTGTTTGTTAATCAGTCTAAACTTTATCTGTATGTTCCTCTCTTTCCCTTTTTGTGTATGTCTATTTCAAAATTATAACCTTGTTAATTTGATTGTCAGCAAATATGAGGAGATCTGGGCCCCCAAGGCAGAAGAGTTTTGTTATGTAACTGATTATACATATTCGAGGAATCAGGTTTGGATTTGATTGCTTATTTTTTAGGTCTTCATTTCCACTGTCTCTTTAGTCACCTCTCATACGACATATGTATCAAAGTATTACAGGTGTTGCAGATGGAATCTGATGTGTTGAGATTCTTGAAGTTTGAAATGACAGTTCCAACAGTTAGAAGTTTTTTGAGGTAATGATTTGTTGGCTTCTTCTTGCTGAATATCTGGTTGTGATTGTGAATTTTCTGGTATTGACTCCTGTTCACACCAATATAGGCGCTTCATTATTGTTGCCCAACAAACCTGTGAGGTATGCATTAGTGAACAAGATATGATTGAGATTCCCTTGTCTCATGTAGTTAGGGCTGATAATTATTGAATCTTGACACTTTAGCCTTTTACTTCTACCTGTAGGTACCAAAGATGCAGTTGGAGTATCTGGCAGATTATATTGCAGAGTTATCTCTTCTGGAGTATAGCATGCTTCAGTACAACCCATCATTAATTGCTGCATCAGCCACTTTCTTGGCTCAATTCATATTACTCCCTAGGAAGAAACCTTGGGTACGGAATTGATTTTTATGAAAAATATTTTTCTTCTGATTGACACGTTAGAAACTGAGCAACTACGTGTATGTTTTGACACAGAATTTAACCCTAAGGCATTACACAAAGTACCGAGCATCGGAACTGCATGATTGTGTCAAGGCATTGCATTGGTTGTGCTGTCGCGGAAGTTATGATTTACCTGCCATTAGGGAGAAATATAGTCAGCATAAGGTGAGTGCTTGGTCTCTTGTTCTTGTGCGAGTGGAATCAATCAGGTGACTAAATTAAAGCACTCTGCAATTATATTTCCCTAAGTTCTAGGCCTTTGCTGCATCTCCAACTGATATATGAGTGTACGATAATAAACATTGGCTTATGTTCCCTTCACCTGCCTATTACTTCTCATCAATATTTGGCTGATGACTCATGCTCTTATATAAGTTACCAAATATTGCGAGTTCACATTTGGGACGGTTGCTGCTAAATTCTTTTTTGTTTTTTCTTCTGATGTTATAGCAGCTATCGATATACGACAAAAATGTCCAATTAACTTGTACTTAAGAACAAGTTTACTTGCATTAGAGTCATGTTATGTTATCTTGAGCATCGACTTAAAATATATCTAGATAAAGTTTTCAATTTAAGGTTGCAAATTGCTGATATAAATTTATGTGGGTACACATTTGTCTTTGTATTCAGTTCAAGTTCGTGGCAAAGAAGTATTGTCCTCCATCAATACCCCTAGAGCTTTTCCAATAATAAGACCTTCATCATAATTCTAATGCGCTGTTGGATGCAATCGTCCTGTTGATGTCCACTCTTGAGTTCTGGATCTTGGTAGCAGAGGAACGTGGGATGCGATGCTCTTCTTACTCATCTTGCTATGTGGAATGTAGCGTCAGCTAATTCTGTGGCTATTATAGATAAATGGGCTCTGCCATTGCCAAGGTGCTACGCTTGAACTTCTAAGGCGTCTGCATTCTTGTTGTCTTGTATGGTTTCCCTCTATTCCCTGTCACCCACAGATTTATTTGATACTAGTCCAAATTCAAATAGCGTACATATGTTCATTTTTTTTTCTTTTGGGCGTGCAAACGGGATCAAAGACCCATTTGTTCTTTTTTTTTTTTCTTAAAAAAAAAAAAGACCCATATGTTGATTTTAATAATGTTGATTTTAATAATGAAGCCTTTTTCCTCCAACGATGATGAAACCTTGAACCATAGATTTTAGGATTCTCATATTTCAAGTATAATTTTTAAACTCATGGGGAAAGAATATAATCATATTATGATTGAAATTCATAATTAGCTAACCTATTAAGAATTATGTGTAGAAGGATAATAAAAAATTAACCGACATAACAAAAGTTTCAGAGACAATAAAGAACTATGTTGATATTTTTTTTATTAATATTTTCCTTATAAAATATTCATTTGTTAGAGTATCTTGGATGATATAGCTATATTAATTAAATTTATAAAATAAAAGATATAACAAGTTTCATGTATTTTTTTATTATTTTGAAAATTTATTCTTATAATTAAATTAAATTAATGCTATTCCAAAGAAACACAATTATAAATACAATTACAAATCATAAGTATCGTCTGAAATTTTTACCACGTAACTATAATTTTTACCATGTAACTATATTAACCGAAATATATTTTGTTTATAAAAGAATTTTCATGATCTAAAATATAAGTTATATATGGATTACTAAATAATTTTTTCATAAATATCCCTTGTTAATTAGACAATGAGAAAAAGATAAGATAAGAGATCAAATTTATGAACGAAAAGGTACACTATTTAATTAAGAATAAATTTGAACAAAGTTCTTAATATTCATAATATGATTAATAGAGTTTATATTTGAAATTGGAGGCAGTATTTAATTTATTAATTGATGATTATTATTAATTAATATTCAAATATACCAAGTACAAATAAAATATTTACAAATTATCTATAATAATATATTCTTATTAACTGAACCAATATTTATGAGATTAATTATAATTAGATAAAAATAAAACGTATAGAAAAGCGCATTCTTCATGAATTGGTATAAATTGAAATGCGATGGTGGCTAGCTGCGGAGGTCTTGTCGGAGGCCATGAAGGCAAGTGGTCTGGAGGTTTCACGAAGTACTTGGGGTGGTGTCATTTGAAGAAATTGAATTGTGGGACTTCTTATTGGGCTGGAATTTGCGTGGAATCAGAGGCGCCTACATATAAAAATGGTATGATATAGTTTTAAGTTTAAATTTTAGTATTTTAATATTATTAATTTTGATATTTTGATTTCACTAAATTTAAGTTTTTTTTATTTTTAAACTCAAGTTTTTGAATATATTTTAATTTAACTTTTTTTGGATACATAACTCAAAATTTTAGTAATTTTATTAAGTTTAATAAACAGAGTATTGAAGTGTTTTGCAAGAGAAAAAATCAAACTAACTTAAATTCTTAAATAATTTTTATAATAAATATTATTTTATTTTTTTTAAAACTCAAATTAGTAAGGAAGAGAGTTGAGAAATTATTAAATTAAATCTTCTTCATATTAGGTTGCCCCCATTGGTCTCAAGTACCATTGCATAGAATTGTGGCATAAGAAGTTTGGTGGTTGAATTTGATGCTATGATTATGATCAAGATGTTGCAAGAGAAGGAAAATGAGAAAGGCTTAGACTAGATTTGGTATACTTGAAAGAAATTTTATGAAAAGAAAAATGAGAGAGAAATTTTTATAAAATTTATTTAGTATACATCATTTAAATTTTTTATTAATAAAAAAATACCCTTTTTGTGTAACCCTTTTCTCCTTTTTTTTTTTCTCCTTTTCTATTTCCCTCAAGATGCCTCTTAGTTTAACTCTTATGATTATTAAAACTAGGTTTGGTACGTATAAAAAAAATTTTATGAAAAAGAGAATAAGAGAGAGATTTTTATAAAATTTGTTTGATACATATTATTCAAATTTTCTATAAATATAAAACAATTCTTTTATGGAACCCTTCTTTTCTTTTCCTTTTTCCTTTTCATTTCCCTTAAAATAACTCCTTCCTATCAAATGGAAGATAAGAGTTTGCTGGATCAAGATGTAAATCAAGATTGAGGATTAAGTTACAATATGTACCTCGTGATGGCAATAAGACCATTATGCCCTTCGCTAGAGAGATTACAAGAAGACAGCAGAGTGCTGATCTTCAATGAGGCTCCACATGAAGTGGAATATTTGATTTTTATTGATTGTATATTTGTATAGAACCTGAGCCCCACACCCCACAAGTTGTAATTTGTTGTTTTTTCTATAAATATCCTTATTTCCTAAAAAAAAAGCCATTTATTTCCTCATTCAAAAATATGTACCATTTATTTTATTTTATTTTTACAGGATATACCATTTATTTCAAGCTCTCCCATATACCACCCACTTTATTTATTTTGAAATAGGTCAGCCACGAGTGTAATGACTGGCGACTTGAATTGGGTACTGTGCATTAGGCTCCGCAAAGCAGCTACCCCAGACCATCAGACCAAGTGACCGTTTGAAATTCGAATTCAAAATGAAAAGCTTGAGTTTACAGCCCGTCACTTTCAAGACGGAGACAGACCAATCAGATCTGTCTAAACTGTGGAAAATATGAGGGAACAATCGTTTGACTCGTGCATGGCATCAATAGTGCCGGGCGTTCTGTATGGATCGTACCCAATTTGAAACCCCAGAACCATGTAGGGCCCACCTCTGCGTCCGCTCCAAACAATCACCGAGCCGAATCAACGGCCCCGATCTCGTCCTATTTCAAATCAGCCCGTTTCTCCGCCCCCAAAAAGATATTTATTTATTAAATTAAATTTATTTAAATTTAAAACACGAAACGCTCTCTTTCTGTCTCTGCAAAAGTCTCAAAGTAACACACAAAGCAGAGACCCTTGTTCTTACCCCCCTCTCTTTCTCGTCATCCACTTTCTTCTTCTTCTTCTTCACTGCCTTTGGTTTCCATTACTTTATTGTGGCAACAAGTAAGCACATTGGAGGAGCGGAGGTACCCAAATAAACATTCGTGTCCCCAAAATTGACCTGGCTTGATCTCGAAACTAAAATGTCCACCCATAATCGTCGTCCATCGTTTTCCTCCTCGACGACGTCGTCTTTGGCAAAGCGGCATGCATCATCTTCGGAGAATGCGGGGAAGGCTATAGCAGCCCCTCCACACCTGGCCAAGAAGCGAACGCCTCTCAGTAACCTGACCAATCAAAAGAATGCGTCTCACAGTGCTTTCCGGAACTCACTGCCATCGTCTACTTTGGTATTAACGCGTACTTTGGTTGTTTAGCTTCTTAGTGCGCTTGAACTAACACAATACGTGTGAAGCAGTGTATTTATTAGAATCTTTGTCTGTGTGTAAATTAATATGAGCTAAATTCGGCTGACTTATGGTTTGGATCTAACCCCTCGTGGTTTTTGTTTAATTATTCTTGCACTTGAAAAGCAAAATGATGTTTTGTATTGGGGGACTTCGGATGTTGAGAAATCTTGAGGGCAGAGATCAATGAAATTAGGACAGAACTTGGGCACAGTTTTTGGTGTTTACTGGCTCTCTACTAGAAATTTGATATGTGGACATTTTTTTTCTATATATATATTGGGTATTTCAAAAAATTTCCTCCTCATGTCATGCATTTATTGAGTAACTTGACAGCAAACAGTATGAGGAATTTTATCTAAGTCTCCTCAATGAAACTGTCTCAGGACATTCAAGGTATCAGCTCAACCAAATATCAAAAATAGTTGAGCGAAGTCGTCTTTAAGGCAAAGTCTTTGTAATCAATTTTTATCACAAAACTGTTTGAAGTTGTTGCATAACTGGGTTAGTCGTTTGCTGAAAAATACATCTTGGGTTATGAATTAACTGAATTTTGTATTGGAAGGTACCATGCGCAACTAAAATTCCTAAGACAAAGAAGAAATTCCCTGCTTGCACGACAAGTTCAGCAATTTCTGAGAATAAAATAACTGCTTTGGCGAACGTTCAATCAAGTGCAGTTGTTTTCCCAAAGGCCACTTGTTTTTCACAAAGGGATGAAAGTGCTCCTGCTACTGTTCCCCTTCCATGCAGCATGGATACTTCTCCTATAAAATCAGATGGGATGTCAGTTTCTTTGGACGAGACAATGTCTACTTGTGATTCTTTCAAGAGTCAAGAAATTGAATATATTGACAACAGTGAGGTTTCAGCTCTTGATTCTATTGACAGAAAGACCTTCAGCAATCTGAACATCTCAGATAACAAGGAGGCAGCAGGTTTCATGTTGTTGAATTTTTCCTTTGCTTTTCCTACGTAACTAGTTTCACTGGCATAGCTCTGATGCAGCACAAATATTTGGCTAAACAATTCTTGAGCTGTCATGCGTCTTTATCTTTCGGGAATTGAGGTGCAAATATTTCATTTTCTAATGCTTTCTAATGTAGTTGTGTTGGTTTCATTGTAGGCAATGTATGTAGTAGAGACATCCTTGTTGATTTGGAAAAAGATGATAAAATCGTCAATATCGACGACAATTACCTGGATCCCCAGCTTTGTGCAACCTTTGCATGTGATATCTACAAGCATTTGCGTGCATCTGAGGTTGAACTTCTTTTCACCTGATAAAACTTCACAACTTAACAATTTCTGTTTGTTTTCAGTTTTCACTTTCTCTTTGGAATATAATTATTTATTCTACTTGCAACCACCCATGACATGTTAAGTATCTGTTACATTTCTAGATTTATTACAAAAACATTGACCGCTTATTCTGTTTTAGTATTGTTCTGAACTTATCTTCTTGTTTACTTTTTTTCTTGGTTCATTTTCTGGACTTATAGGCAAAGAAAAGGCCTTCCACAGATTTCATGGAGAGAATTCAGAAGGACATCAATTCCAACATGCGTGCTATATTAATTGATTGGCTTGTGGAGGTGATATTTGTTGAACGTGTTGCGTTAATTTGTTTCTTGCATTTCCTCCATATGAATTCGAAACTTATGGGGATCAAAACTGTTGTTCTTGTATGTCGTATTGCAAACGGGGAACCTTGGACTAATAAATAATTTTCGATTATGCCGTAACTCAAACAAGAGTTCATCATCACAGCCCCGTGAATTGTTAAACTTCTATTTCCTGTTGCAGGTGGCTGAAGAGTATAGGCTTGTTCCTGATACATTGTATTTGACAGTCAACTACATAGATCGCTATCTCTCAGGGAATGTGATGAGTAGGCAAAAGTTACAATTACTTGGTGTTGCCTGCATGATGATTGCCGCGTAAGGAAGCATAATGATCCTCTTATGATTTTCTGCTGATTCATGGGAATTTTGCTTTGTCCCCATCAACAGTAGTAGTGATCTATAGGCATAAAGTGACAAGACATTTTATGTTTGGTTTTGTTTGACAGTAAATATGAGGAGATTTGTGCACCTCAGGTGGAGGAATTCTGTTATATAACTGATAACACATACTTCAAAGAAGAGGTTTGGGTTCTCCTGTTTCGCTAAATTGTGCCTTTTTCAAGTTACTTGAAGTGTGCAAATTTCAAGCAAATCACTTGGTGCAGGTTTTGCAAATGGAATCTTCTGTCTTAAACTATCTAAAGTTCGAAATGACAGCTCCGACGATAAAATGTTTCTTAAGGTAGTTCTTTTACGGATGACCATAATATAAACCTTCAGTTCTTTTACGGTGCCCTAATACTTTGATTTTTTTTTCCTTCTTTTATTCATTTGACTTCAGACGATTTGTTCGTGCAGCTCAAGGAGTAAACGAGGTATTTTTCTCGCATTAGCTTTTCTTTAAAAGGTTCATGTGTAATCACTGTATTTAGAAATATTGGCATAAAATTGGATCATTTTTATCACAGAGGCAGTTTGAATTGCAATACACATGACCTTGGATTTTGTTAGTATGATGGATGTTGTTGAATTTTTTAGATTAAAATCTTTTCAGCCAATATGATTGATGTTTAACTCCCGATTTCTCAGGCGGCATCATTACAATTAGAGTGCTTGACCAACTACATTGCCGAATTGTCTTTACTGGAGTATAGTATGCTCTGTTATGCCCCATCACTAATTGCTGCTTCTGCAATTTTCCTAGCCAAGTTTATCCTTTTCCCTTCAAAAAAACCATGGGTATGCTCTTCATAGCAAAAAAATTGTGTAGATTGAGGCACTCTTTTTACTACTTTAGCTTGACTTGATGCCGGTTCTGCAACAGAATTCCACATTGCAGCATTACACACTCTACCAGGCTTCTGATTTGCGTGAATGTGTGAAGGATCTCCATCGTTTATGTTATGACAGTCATAGTTCTAACTTACCAGCAGTCCGGGAGAAATATAGTCAGCACAAGGTAAGCTGATGTGTGCGTGTGTGTGTTTCTCTTCGTCCATTATAAATCTAGTTTCTGACGTTTTCCTCCAACTTCCGTTTCTGTTTCAGTACAAATATGTGGCAAAGAAGTCGTGTCCTCCATCAATCCCTCAAGAACTTTTCCAAAATTGAGCAGAGGATTTCATTTTAATGGTCCAATTCTCGGTTGGATAAGCTTAGTTTGACTGTTACTCCAAGTGAAATAACTGCTTTCTTTAACCTGCAACTTACATGATGTAATATTCTTGTAGTAGAATTTCATATTGGAGCTTGCTTTCTTGTCACTAATTATCTGGCCTGGAGGAGTGCTGCAACAACAACAACAATAATAATTTCAAACCAAAGTTAGTTGATTAAAATAACTTGACACACGTTTCACTAAAACAAGATTGAGTTCAAATTTTATAGATGAAAAAACCATTATTAGAAGTGTAAAAACTATATTTTATACCCAACTTGATCTAAATTAACCAATTCTAATGTGATTTTTGGAAATTGGTAGTCATATTAAAATGATGATTGTGATGATAGCATAATTAGAGAGATTAAACATTACATTTTTTAAATTTGATAACATTTTGAAATTTTCACAAAACACATGAAAAAAAATAATTTTATTTAATACCCTATCACTACGAATAAAGAAGAGTAAGTCATTACTATATTTCTTTTATGGGATTAAAAGACTTTTTTCTAAACAATTTAGGTAAGAATGAGGAAATATATGTCTTATCTATAATTGATCATTATATTATGGGAAATTTTCAAAATATTATTTTTAGTTCAAGATCTAGAAAATTTAAGATTTAATCCTTATGCAGTTAATAAATTAATTAATTAATATTCAACTATATTCTCTGTTTCTTAGGGATGCAATGTATACATGGACACATACATGCGTACATATATATATAATTTATTATTATAATTATATGTACAAATCATTATATAAAAATAAATTAAATTAAATTTTTATAAATGATAAATGGCATTTAATAAAATATCTATTATAAAATATTTAATTATATTACATCATCCCCTAAAAGGAAAACCTGATAATTGGGCAAACTTTTTTTTTGGTGACATAATTGGGCTCACGAGCTCTGCAACAGTAGCTTTGTGGGGTGGTTTGCTTAACGGTAAGATTAGCTTAGACCGCGTTGCCTTTCCCTTTATCGTGTGAATTTAGACGACGTCTGTCTTCGCTAATGGAAACTTAGCCAGCAAGTAGCCAAATGTATCCTCTGATATAAACAAATATATACCCATTTCTCTCTCCCTTTTAGCTGAATTCTAAAGCTGGGGCTTCGCTCATGGTGATCACAATGACCTCACTCATTGCTATTCTCATCTAAAAATCTTGTTAACCCACAATCGAATCGTTTGCATTCTGTCTTATGAGTGTACTTTCATTGTGATTTCTCAATTCTCAATTTTCTGCTTTTAAATTCAGGCAACCATTTCAGTCAAAAATCAGAGCCCATCTCGTCTTTGACTTTCCCCTCTACTCTGCAATTCTCGACATTCAATCAAGTTCGAAGTTTGAATCTCGAAGCTTTGATTTCCGCGTTTCTTGACTTCCCTTATTCTCTTTGCTTTTTCCGCAGTTTGCATGATGAGCTTCCTGAAGCCCTCAGCATTGTACGCCTTTCTGATCGCTTACCCTTCCTTCCGATGGATGCCCTGTCAGAGTTGGGGCTTTCTTCGATGGCCCGGTCTTGATGGCTTCTTGAGACTTTTGGTGGTCTTCCTTCTCTGGTCTATGTGTTTGGAGCTTCGTTACATACCCTCATCTTCTATGTACCCTACTTTTACGGTTGGTGATCGAATTATTGTCGAGAAGGTATACAACCATTTTGGGTTTCTCTTGATTCGTTCACACCCTCAATATTAAAGACATGTCTTTTTGTATATTTTTGTGGCCCTAATGCGCATCATGCTTCGTAGGGTATGTTTTCTTATTCTCTGGGATTCAGAGGAGTCTAGCTAGTTGTATATGGATAATAGCTTCCAGAAGTTCAGTGATTATTGATTAATATAGTAGCTTTAGTTGCACACGGATTTACATGCATATATTTTCCTTTAGTGGGAATCCCTCTACTTAAAGTGGAATAAGTGAAATAACTCAAAAGCTCTTAGTCTCCCTCTCTTTATATGCTTATGTTTTTATCATCCTATTGTTGCTACTAGATGAAGTATCTATTAGTCAATGGCCGGATCGCATCTTGCAAATGGAAAGTATTCCGTGCCTCTTTCTTTAGCCGTTAGCGTAGTTATAACAGTTGGATTATTCCATTTGGGAGAATATTGCTATTCAAATTTATTAATTAGATGTGCCTTTAGGAGTCTTGCATGTACGGAGGGGGAGAGACAACATCGGAGCATGTTTTAAGCGGATAGATTTGACAACTAATCACCATGTGCGAACCTTTCATAACCATACACTTTACAAGAAGTACTACGACTTCGCAGAGAAAACATCTTAGTACGGTTTTAGCGGCTAAATTAGACTTTTGTATCCCTTTTCTGGAACCATAATGTTATATGAATTTTACTTTTAATGAGATTGTTTATTTTGTAATCTTGATGTTACTGCTTTCTAGATGCTAATCATGTTTGGGTCTTTAAAGTCCTTTTCCAGCTCCCTGGGGATAATCTAGGTGAAATCTTGAAAATTTTCCAATGCTTGAATCTCCAGGGTATGAAGAAATGATGTGTGTGTTGCATCAGAGATGGATTTTGACTTTTGATTATAGCCCCTTGCAAGTTTATTAATGGACTTGAAGTTCAAGATGACAAGAAGAGGATAATGGTGGTGGATATATGATCTTAATTTTTCTGTTCCTTAATTAATGGTCAGAATTCATGCCTGTAAACTTCTGAAAGTATATCTCGTTGTGAAACAGTTGAGAGATATAGGGTGTGGCTATGGAAAGCTCAACCTCTTGAGAGATAGTATTTCAACCCTTGGATTTATGTTAATTTGATACTTATCCTAGTCATTTCAGTTCATCTGTTTGACATGTGTAATCAATATCATAGGATTTATGGCAATGAGGTTGCTATTCTATAGGAAAACATGCTGTCAGTCGTGCTAGTGGTGTGAAAAGTAAAATGTGAAAAGTAAAACGCAGAGATGGGAATGTCAAAAATGTCTTAGTATTGATTCGTTATTACATTAATTGAAATGGATCAGGGGTGTTCAAAATTTTCTGAAAATGCCTAAACAAGTTAGTAATACCTTTGGGTAACTGACAGTGAAGACTTATGTTGGAGAAAAGGACATGAGACAAGGATGAAGAATGCCTAAGGTCAAAGATAGGATCATGGGTTGATGACAAATGAGTGCATGTGTACTAAAACAATAGAGGATCCAGATGAAGTCTTGCAACTGGCTTTCTTGAGGATTTATGTTTGAACAGAAAATATTTGATTTTTATCCTTGCTTTTAAGTTCAGGACCAAGAACTTACCGAAACTGATAAACTCTTCTTATTTGTTGAACAAATGTTGGGGCATTTAAGAAATTTGCTCATTTTTCCTTCTTGTGCAGCTATCAAAAGCTGGTAATATTTTATTGCATTATATGCTGCATGTGTAATTAATTCAGTAGATGACCATTTGTATTCTGGTAATAAAGAAATACCCAGAAGTAACAATAGTGAATATTTCTGCTCTTTACTATTCTTTTTTCGTTCTTCATTTGCAATCTGATCAGTGATTCAAATTTTCTTGGGAACTTCTGCAGGCTTCATATTACATCAGGAGTCCTGCCATTCAGGATATTGTATTATTCCGAGATCCAACACAGGTATATGTTAGTGGATGATGTGGCATAGAATATCTAGCCTACTTTCACATTCATAGAATTCAGTTACATGGTTGGTTTTCTATTTAGCTATCCGGAGACAAAGCAGAAGATATATTTATCAAAAGAATTGTTGCAAAAGCTGGAGATTTTGTTGAGGTAGGTCTAAGTGTTTATTGAAACTCCTTTCTTGAACATTATACAAATCTAACAAGTGGACTTGGTAATTTAGGAAAACCTGTTATACTAATATATCAACAAGATTGATGTAAATGAACATTCATTTCCTAGATCTTCCAATTTTGGAAATAAGCATTTTTTTGGCATTAATTCATTGATTTAGTGGAATAAATGGGTTGTTCCTCTATTATTATGACAAACACTAATAAATCAATTCAAGAAGATGGATATCTATGTGCTAATTTCCATGAACTAGTCACTCTACGTTTGATGAGCAAAGGGTAACAGTTCTAATAGCATCAGGTTTTGATTGCTTCAAATTTCTATTCCCTTTCAGGTTCGTCATGGGTCTCTCTACATCAATGGTGTTTCTCAGAAGGAAGATTATATAGCAGCGCAGCCAACATATACAACAAACTTAACTGTGGGCCCCTAATCAATTATTATACTCCCTTTTCATTTTACTCTAGAATTAAGATTATGACAGCTATGGATTTTGAGCAGGGAGGGTAATGCTCCAATCAATTAGTGCGCCTTCTCAATAATGAGGTCAATAGTTCTGAGCATGGAGAATTTTGAATTAAACCTCAAAAGCTCCATATTATCTCTTCCATTTGTATTGGGGAGGAATCATGTGCATCTTATGTCTCTTCTATGTTCCTTCTATCTAGGACTAAAATCCAGAGTTGTTGCTTCATCTGTATTCTACCTTCATTGATTTGATTTTGCTTTTTCTGATATTAATTCCTCCCCTTGCAGTATGTACCAAAAGGCCATGTTTATGTATTAGGTGACAATCGTAACAACAGTTATGATTCCCATTTTTGGTGAGTAACTCCCGCTACAAATTAGTGTGCTTTCATTTCTTTTTCCTTTTTTTCCCATTAATTTTGTTTGATCTCCGTTCCGCTTCGATATGAACAGGGGACCTCTGCCTGTCGAAAACATAGTTGGACGATATGTCATATGCTGTCACAGACCCACAAACATGTGACACAAATGTACATTTCAATACAATACCCCATGTGATTTTGAAATGAAGAGTTAACCTGAAGTTGTTCCATAGATGAAGCAAAAGATCGCCATGGATACTGTAAATGGGTATCAGAATGTAGGTTATGTTTAAGATCGAAGTTGTACATGTTTGTTCCTTCTATATCACAAATATGGTCATAGTTTATGAAATTAAAATGCCACGCGATTTCAACATCAATGTCACTCCTGTTGTTCCATAAACGAAGTAATATTCCTTATGTTAACTGATATTAGTAATGGTATTTCAGTCTGTTAAATTTGGTTACCTGTGTTTTTGGCGCTTTGTTGGTGGTAGTTGTAATGTGTCTCTCTTTCTCTCTCTCTCTCTCAATATATATACTCCTTCGTGTGTTTTGGGTGATAAATTTTTTGTTCAAAATATATGGTATTAAATATTTTTATTTTTATTTTACTCTTATTTTTAATTTTTTCTTACTTTTTTATTTATAATTTTATAATAATAATATAATGAGGTATTTAATAAGAATAAAATAAAAAATATTGATAATTTTTATATTAATTTCAGATAAAAAAATGATTTCTTTAATTTATTATTTTATAATATAGCCAGGGGCAAGTGTATATATAACTTGAATGAAAGGGAACTGATGTAATGGCAAGTCTTATTGTCTGGATGGGGAGACAGCCTGATCCGATAGCAATTAATGCAAGCACCAACATGGATGGTGCCACTACCCTATGCTTATTGGCTGGACAGAACTCTAGCGGTTGGAATATATATATATATATATATATATATGTATATGTATTTATGAAAAGCAGTTTTTATTTATTTATTCATTTATTTATTTTTAATGAAGAGGACACCCAGTGGTGTCATTTTCGATCCAAGGGTTCATGCACTTTCTTTGGCATTTTAGAAGATAAATATGCAATTTGGATGGTGGTTACTAGAATGGGAAAGAAGACATGGAACCTAAAATCGACCCGACGTACCACGTGCGCTTACTGGATGAGAAAAATAAGTGCCGGGCGTAAGGACGAATAAATTATGAACGCTTAAGTTGCTTTCAGAAAGGCATCAAATAAGGGCATGACTGAGAACACTTCTTAAACTAAGTTTTGGGTAAAAATTAAGTTTAATATATTTATTTGTATCTTTAGTAAATTTTGCTTCTCCGTTTCAAAATTATTTTTCTTCCCAAAACCAAGTTTAAGAAGAAGTGATTCACTCCATGTTTCTCTGTTATACTTCTCTATTTTTATCTATATTTATTTTATAGTCAGATAAAAATGAATTAATAAAAATGAGAAAAAATAGAAAAATTAGGAAAATAAAATTTTCGTAAAATTCCTCCTATCTAATGACTAAAATGTCCCTTCAAAATTTTATTTTCTGTGGACTATAACCTATAAGAAAATGTTACATCAAATATATTATGTTCTTAATTAAATAAATAAAAATTAAATTTTAGTTCAAGTAAATTAAATTAATCATGGGATAGAGTTTAAACTTAATTTGAAGAAAAATTATGAGTTTTGTCAAAACTAATTTTCAAATAAATAATCTAAACATAAACACGTTTGTCCAAAACTAATTTTTATCATAACTACATTACAAAACCAATTCTATCAAAACTCATTTTTAACCAACTGAAAATCAAACGGGCCCTAAATGGTCATAATTGCCTTTAGGAGTATGATGTTTTCTGCCGATAAGGATAAGCTTAGCAGATACTCTTTCTTTTATGATTCTTTTTATAAGAAATTTTTAATTACTTTATGTAGATTAAGAAAATTAGTTATTTTTTTAAAATTATAAAAAAATTAAACATTCCTTTTTTACCCCTATTTAATATAATAATATAATTTATATTAAATATCATTTAATCAATTGAGAGTGTCTCTCTCATTCAAAAAAATTCAATAATAATTTATAAGAAAAAATAAATGATAAGGATAAAATAGAAAAAAATTTACAAAATATTATAAGAAGGGATAGAAAAAACTTATAGAATCTCTCTTATACAAAAAGACCAGAGGAAGAACATATATATATATATATATATACACACACACATATACATATATTTATTTTTTGCAACTCCAGAAACTGTGTTTCATACGGGTCAAGGTCAAGGATAATGTTTGGGGAAATTACAACTCAGGACCAAAATCTCAATTTAATTATAAAATGAGACCTATTATTTTTTTAATTATAAAAATGGACCAACATTTTAAAATTAAATATAAAATATGAAATTACCAAAATACCTTAGGTGTTATCTCTCTCCCCCACATTGCCCGTTAATTATCACCAGTGACTGATCAACGATGGTTAATTGTTGCAGACGACCAATCAACACTGGTCAACCATCGCCAATGATTAGTCAGTGCTGGTCACTGTCGTCGGTGACCAGTCAACAGCTGCATGCGACTGGTGAACATTCACAGGAGAAAATGTCTTACAACTTCTTTTTCTAAATTTTACAACTTATTTGTTTTAAATTTATAATTTAGTTTTTAAATTTTTATTTTGTAATTTCTTTTTCACAATTTACAACTTTTTTACTCTAAATTTATAACTTATTTTTTAAATTTTTCCTATGAATTATTTCAGTATTTTTGTAACTTTTTTTTTCCAGATTTTACAACTTACTTATTTTGAATTTGTAACTTATTTTTCAAATTTTTATTATAAATGGTTTCAGTATTTTACAACTTCCTTTCTTAAATTTACAACTTATTTTTAAAATTTTTACTATGAATTTTTTTTTGTACTTTTACAACTTCTTTTACATATTTTGCAACTAGTAAAAATTTTTACTAAAACAATTGGTAGCAAAAATTTGGAAAACGAATTATAAATTCAAAGTAAGTAAGTTGTAAAATATATAAAATAAGTTGTAACAATATTAAAACAATTTGTAGTAAAAATTTTGAAAACAAACTATAAATTCAAAGCAAATAAGTTGTAAATTCTAGAAATGAAGTTGTAAAACACTGAAATTATTTATAATAAAAGCTTGGAAAATAAGTTGTAAATTTAGAGTAAGTAAGTTACAAAATTTGAAAAAGAAATTACAAAAGTAATGAAACAATTTATAGTAAAAATTTGGAAAATAAATAGTAAATTTAGAGTAAAAAAGTTGTAAATTTTGAAAAAAAAAATTGTAAAATAAAAATTTGAAAACTAAGTTATAAATTTAAAATAAACAAGTTGAAAAATCTAAAAAATAAAGTTGTAAGTCATTTTTTTTTGTGAACGTTGACTAGTCACCGGGAACTATTGATAGGCCGCTGTCAACTATTAACCAGTGGTTGCGTGGCTATTGACCGGCAATGGTGGGGGAGAGATAATATCTCAGAGGTATGTTGATAATTTTATATTTAATTTTAAAAAATCAGTCCATTTTTGTGATTAAATGAATACTTAATCCCATTTTTTAATTAAATTAAAATCTTGGCCCTAAATTATAATTTTCTCATAACGTTTCAGTTGAGACTATCAGTATCTAATGCGTTGGTCACATTCAGTGGGTTTTTATGAGTAATTTTCAAATAATAGCTAGAAGAATATTGGTTAGTAGGACAAAAGATGGAATAAAATATGAGAGTAGTTGTTAAGAGGTGAATATATAAGTGAAAATATCTGCGTCTAGCATGTTTGATAAATTCAACAGACACCTTTGGTATTTGGGCTTTTGGCACTAATTAAATTAAATGGGCTGAAATTGAGAATCTTCCAAGTAGAAGACAGTCAAGCGACTTACCACAAAACCAAATTTCGTAGTCACATGCGTATAATCCTGAACTGTAGACCTCCAACGGACATACCATAAAACCCAAAGCTGCCAGTCACCTGCATGTCTAATTTATTGGAATAAAGAAAACCCAAAAAAAAAGAAAGAAGAAGAAAGGATAATTTTCAGACTGTTTCCGGTTTGGGGGAAAAGGTCAGACCAATAAATAACCAATTTCTGGTGGTTCTTGATTTTGCCTTCTCGTTCTCATTCGTCGGCGACTTCAATAAAAAACGATGCAATATTGCATTCCCATAGCAATTCCGTGCGGGGAAAATTAAAAGAAAAAAGAAAAGAGTGATAATTTATTTTATTGGAATGAAGATGAATTTTCAAAGGTGGGATTTGAAAGTAGGAAATGTGGTGTTAGTCAGATTTTTATAGTCTCAACAATGACGTTTTAAAATTTAAACTGAGGATATGTGTGTGTGTGTGTAAATTATATAGATATGTGTTTTTGTGTGTGTATTATATATATCAAGTTGAATTTCTAACCTCAGAAGAAGTAACCTTTTGTTAAAGTATGTTGTCGGTTTTATCATATACCGTCAGATTTTTTAGTTTTGAACCTTCCCAGGAGGGAATATATGGATAATCGAACCTGACATTTAGATGGTAGGTCGATGTTAAAAAAAGGAGCCAAAGATAAGAATTTAACGTTGAGTGAGTCAAGATTTTTTGCTGTTGTTCGTTCATTTACCTTAAAATGCTTCCAAAAAACCTTTTTACCAGTCGGGTCGGTATCTTTTATGGAAGATGCAAAACACGTGAGGCTATACCAATACCGTATTAAGATAAGAAACCTAATCAGTGCATCAATGAAGATGGCCATTGGATGTGGGTGCTGTCTTGATTCACATCCTCCAATTCATTTGTCCCTTCCACTTGTCACAGCCCGCGCTTTCAGTGCTCTACCCATTCGCCGCGTTACACCTTGGACGGTCAAGGTCAAAGTCAACACTTAAACACTAGAATAAAAAAAACTTAATTTGGAAGGTAGTCAAGGCTACTAAATGGACCTTTACCCGTTGGGTCAGTCTGTTTAACCTATAAAAAATGGTAGAGTGGGTTGAAAAAATTGGAATGTTTTATAATAGGTGTAAAAAAATCACTCTCCCCAACTAGGGTTGGTTTGCTTTTTTTTTTTAATATTTTTTTTTACTTTATATAATTATATCTGAAAAAAAAAACTAAAAAAAAGCCCTAGATGTCATTCTCTTTCTCAAGCCTGCTGTCTTCATTGCCCCCCATGAAATCTCAAATTGTCATTTTTTTCTTAGTATTTCTTGTATTGTAATTTTAGTTATATTTTATTTTGTTGAACTAAATATTACTTGTAATATTATCATATTAATATGTTAATGTATCATGATTTAAGACTTTAAATGCCAAATTGGTAAAAGATTTCATGAATGTAATCATTTAAATCATGGTAATGACTAAGAAATTGATAATTTAACCAAACAAGAAAAAAAAAAGATAAGATGACTTGTTTACCTTGCTGGCCTATATATGGTGAAACGGGCTAGAGATTTTACTGCCCACCCTTATAGGCCTCCCAGCCTGCCCTGCCCCACCAAAAATAAACCCATAGGGGCCGACCCGCTTTCCCAACTCTGATACCATGTGACACCATTTTAAATCTATCTTATTTTAATTGAAGGATTTATCATAATCTAAACTAATTCAGATCAAATTAGATATAATCTTTGTAACACCCCTCATGATATTGTTTTGGTATTGTGAATAGAACCAGAGGAGATAGAACAGAGAAAGGATGAAGTGGAGAAAAAATTGAGCTCTATGTCGTGGCGAGAGCCAATTCCAATGACGTGTTTATAGCTGGATGAGGTGGCGCCGCGACAAACTACCCTAAAGCCACAACAAAAGTCAGGTTTAGTCTATCCATCGAAAATCAAGTTTAGTCTATCCACCCAAAAAAAGTACGGGTTTAGTCCTCCTACAATTTAAATTTAATTGAAAAACATAAAAGGAAAGGAGATTTGAAACCTGAATTTTGTTTCTAATAAATGAATAAATTATAATATATAATATTATAAAAATACATTAAAAAATTATATTTTAAACACATTTTTCCTATTTTTCATCTCTATCTTTCCATTACTAAACATATCTTTTGGCATTGCATAAAATTTGGAAAATAAATCATATACAGATTGTTTATGGCACCTATTGCACTATTCATGATTTATATTATAAACAATACAGCTTAATTTAAATTTTATATTTTATATTAGTATTGATATTATTGTACAGAATTATAAAATCTGAGAGTTATTGATAATAGCGGAACATAAGATGCGATTCTAATTTATGTATAGTGGCAGGTCACGCCAGCAGTGAATTAATTAGAGAACCAAAGTTGACCGGTGCACCATATCTGGAAGAATCGTCTCCTGTGGGTCCCATCTTACCCTCCCAATAGTTGCGTTTACTCCCTCCGTCTCCGTGTTGTGCTTGGCTTTCATTACAACTTCATTTGGACGGAAGGGAAAATAAAAATAAAAATAAAAATAAAAATAAATTTAGACAAGAGGTATATGACGCCATAATTAGTTTTTTTTTTCGTATTTTTCCTTTATCCAAACAAGGCTACTTGACACCTCCTCCATTGTTTGCAGCAGTCAACTGTCTTTAAACAAATTCTATCAAATTTATTTAAAGCTAAGAATGCAAGTGTTAAATACTTGGTAATCAAATTTTATCATCTTTTATTGTCGTGTTCGATTTGATCTGAATTAATCTGAATCATAATTAATTTTTTAGTTGAAATGAGATAGGTCAAAAAATATTGAATACTTGAAGAGAAAAAAAAAATTCTCACAAACTTACTAGTATTTCTCAAAAAATATAGTAGTTCTATACAAGATTACATATTTGGTGGCAAAAAGCATATAAATGATTACATACTTCGATGGCAAAAAAAAAAAAAAAAGATTACATATTTCAATTATATATGATTGTGAATATTTCACAGTGCATTGTACCGTATAGATGACCTAAACTTGGTCGTGGTCGTGGTCGTTCTCTTAGTACTATTTCATGGCCATGAGATATCATATGATCATTATTAATCTTATTTTCCATTAGCACAATCATCTCACTAATAAATTATTCAATTACTTTTTATAGAGCGGTGATTAGTTTTATTTACAAGTTCATCCCAATATATTTGTATCTTGTTAATTACTACAAGAAAACAATATTTTTCTGAAGAAAATTTTTCATGACAAATAGAATTTTCAAGAACATTTATCATGGAAAAAAAGCATGGAGAGAAAATCTGTAAGAAAAAACGCGCCCTTTAGTGGTGGGGAGGTGGTGAGAATTTTTCATGAAAATATCTATAAGAAATGGTGTGAAAAATAATATAAAATTAAGAAAATGAAAAATCTTTTCTCGATTCCCATGTCGTGTGAACAAAGAAAAAGAGCTATATATTAGTTATAAAAAATGATGATATTTGTCTTGTTTTTGTTTGGATCAACATAGGATATGTTATTTTTTGTTGACCGCACGATTCAACCGTAGGATTATGGGGTATCGTGACGGGTAATTATTAGAGTCGTTTCCATCACTTTTGTCAATTTGTATAAGCTGTTCAAATTCCATGCGATAAGATGATGATGATGATATACCCCCGAGTTAAGAAGAAGCATCACGGCGTTCCCCCCAGTAATATCTAAATATCTATCTCATTTATTCTTTTTTCTTTTATTCTTACAAAAATTCTTTCAAAATATTAATCCCTTCAATATATACATGCCATCACTTTAATGCTTTATAAAAGTTCCATAACTATACCCCAAAAGTATACTTCTTTTTTCCTTTTTGATGATACACGGGGTGTAAAGCCAGAAAAATAGAGTATGATTCTTTTACTGCAACCAAAGAAAAAAATAATAATAATTTGTGGGACGGTGGGTTACTTTGGTGATATTTCACTACATCTTATCAAACTGAAACAAAATCCCACAAGGGCCCATTCAGAATATATAAACTAGTCACACAATGGATTTTCCTTTTTATGAGTAACCACAATTTCTTTTTTTTTTTTTAATTTAACTGGGCTTTATTTGAATACTGTTACTGCTAACATGACAGCCCCAAAATGAATATAAATTTCTTACAAATTATTTATCTTTCATAATTATTGACTACACCACCCATTAGTCATGTGTCTTTCTCTCGTATAGATTTTGTTCCAATTTTTTTTAGATTATTTAAGATTTTCATCGACATTTAAAATTTTAATCTACCAATCAAAAGCCACCTAATTCTATATAATCCCTTTTTTTTTTGCGTTTGTATTTGTTTGTTTTTATTTTTTTTCCATATATACCTAATATCTTAAATCTACCTCATTTCAACTGAAAGATTTATTGAGATTCAAACTAATTAGATTAAGCCGGATAGCACATTTTCAAGTGGCAAGTTTTACCATGAAATATTTAACATGACTACATTTTCAAAGTGACAAATTCTACCATTAAATATTTAATATGATTACATTTCTAGAAATTGAACTCAAAACTTCTGGTTGAATTAGTACATTTGTATTTGTTTATTAATTTGCTGGACTGCACTGCTCAATGAGCTTAGAAAGGTCTTGTTTAAGTTTCGTCTTCAAGGTTCTCGTTGAAATGTCGTTTCTTCATTCTGAAGCTAAACATAGATCTTATATCCAGACGAGTCTCCCTACGAGTATTTTTTCAATAATTCAAACCTGAAAATTCTGTGGATCTACGTCAATGGTTGATTTGGCACCTATTTTAATTTTGTCCGGAGGATATATCATACATTATCGAGTTCATTAAGTAACGTAAGCCTTAAATAATAAAAGCGTATATTATTTATACTTCATAGGATACATGTGAAGTATAGGAAATCATGCATGATTATTTCCTGATTGACTTCTAGAATTTTAATATTACAAATAAGTTCTAAGATAATTAAAATAATCAATGTCCTTAATATTAATTAAAAATATAAAATTTCTATCAAATTGCAGTTTTTTTATAAATTATGAATAATGTAACTCAATCAGACAGTGCAATACAAGATCCATTTAATTTGAGAAAATATACCTGCGGAAGCATTTTACTAATTAATTAAAGCTTATTTCCAATCATTTTTTCCTATCTTTTCTACAAGTGGTTTTCTTTTAATTTAATTATTTAATCAATTGAGCATTGTTTCCAGTCTCTGAATTAATAACGTGCTTCAGGCCAAAAAATGGTGTGTGATATAGTCCTAGAAGTCTAGACGTCAAAGCAATTGTACGTAGCACGCATAAACTTTAATTATTAGTATTTTGAAGATAATGTCAATAATTTATTTATCAAAAAAAGATAATGTCAATAATTGATTACGGTGAGTAAGGATTTAAATAAATATGACGCGTTTAAATAAAATAATATTACTATTTGATTGATTTAATTTATAGTCCTTGAAAATTGTTTTTTTAACACATAATATTAGTTGTCTCTTAATTAAAAATGAAAGACAACAACTGATGGAATGAATATTCTAAATTTTACTTTTTTTAATTAAAAACATATTACTATTTTTATAGCTATTTCAAAGTTTCTGTAATATTTTAATTTTCACAAAATAAACAGTTTGTTAGGGGAAGATGAGAAGCAGTTTATTTGTATATTGTTTATCAAAATAAATTAAGGAAAAATTAAAATGAAAAACAGTTTGGATATATACATTAATGTTTCGTGCAAATTATTCAAGAGTAGTCCCCCCACTAAACAATAATTAATGACTTGACTATGTAAATTATATTGATTTTAGCTAGAGTTGCATTAATTGTATAAAGAAAATTACTAGTATTTTTAATAAATGTGATGACGCCCACCCCACGATGCGATGTGTGAAACTGAAACGTACACACACAGAGAGTGATGGCTAGCTTAGTCAAGTTATTAATAATGGACAAAGGTCTTGGGGGCTTCAATTCAAATATTATACCATAAGAGAAAAAAAAACACACATTATTGGGGCCATTCATAAAGTTGAGATTTCACTATCAGTTTGGTCGTCTTCAATAACTTCAAAACATATGTTCCTGTAGTCAAACACACGGATAGATCTCATCATTTGAGTTAATGCACGTTTGATACACGGCATATTAAATAAAATGTAAAAAAGAAAAAAGAAAATATGCATAAAGAATTAAAATTGAAAATACTCTTATTATACCACTAATTAAAAAGATAATAATTATTATGCTTGAGTAATGGTAATAAAACTATAAGAATTATTGCATAAATAGAATTACATGAATATATATCCTTGAAATATCCATCTATAATGGTTTTCACGAGCATTATGGGATAATGTAGCTAGTGGGTGTATATATATATATATCCCTACCATAATTAACTACCCCATTTATATAGGGAGCAAGGTTACTTTAATTTCCATTTTCTATTGTTCAATTGTTGTGTGTTTGTGTTCATTTTGTGATCATTATATATATATATATATATATATATGATGAATGTACTGTATTTGAATTATTGGAGTGACAGCTTTGATGATTGTTTCCTTCACACAGAGCAGGCTGAGAGTATATAGTAGAGGAGAGGAGGAGTTTTGTTTTCATATGAAATTAGGAGGGACCTCTCATCCCCTTATTTGATGGTTCTTTTAGGGAGTCAGATTTAAATATTATCAAATCCAACTAAAAATAACTCATTTTACATGATTTTTTTTTGAATGTGTAATCTTATTTAAAGAATATTAAATCTCACCCCTCGTTAGTGAAATTTAACATAATTTAATTTCCCTTCACCCCATAAAAAAAAGGAACATAAGACTAATATTTATTCATTACATGATTTTTTTTTTTTGGGGCCTTGCTATGGGTGCTAGCTTCCATTGGTTTTTGTTCGTTTCCCTGGTTTAGCCGCCTTTTCATGTGAAATAAATCTTTTGCAAGTTACTACAACAGAGAGAGAGAGAAAGAGAGAGAGAGAGAGTAAACGAAATGAGAGAACTGATCTTACCTAGAAGGATATTGAGGACTTTTGCAATTAATAATCAATAACAAATCCATAATTAAGTGTTACTCTCGTAACATTTTATTTATTATTTTAGAAAATTTTTAATGTTATGATTTATTTATCAATTTACATTATAAATGAAATATTAATTATATTTTTTACTATTTCACATATCACTAAAAGTAATAGTAGGTAATACAAGTTATTTTTTAGAATTTAATTTAAAAATATTTTTGATAAAGTATTACTCCCTTTGGTCTTTTTTATAAGGACCATTTGAGAATTTTTTTCGTTAATTAATATGAGAGCCTTTAGAAATTGTCAAAATTATTCATTTTTTTTTTACCTAAAATATCCTTTATTTGGAAAAATTATCATTGAATAAGGGCATTTAATGAATTTCATTGAATAAGAGCAATTTTAGAAAATAATTAAAATTTTAGATAACTTTAATAAGGTTAACTATTGTGAAAATGGTTAAAATACCTTTATAAAAAGGATCAAAGAGTGTTCAATTTTATTATAATTTATATTATTAAATGACTTTATTAGTCTGTGTGAAAAATTTTAAAATAATAAATAAAATAGGAGAGAGTATAATTTAAAAACTCATGGACCTTCGATGGGTATTAATTATTGAATAGTTTAACTTATTTTTGCACATAAAGAAGATTTTTTTTTTATTTATATCATCAATTTAAAATCGAAGAATTTTTACACATGCAGACACTCTATGGGCGCAAATTCATGATTTGCACCGTTAATTTAATTACCAACATAAAAGATAAATTTTAATTGCATCCACATAAATAATCTATGGGTAAGGAATTTTAATTAATGAAAAAGGAAAAGAAAAGTGGTGCAGTAAATTAACGCGTTTGATAATGGAATTTCATGGCAATTTGCTGATAATGCCTACACGGTTGGTGCTTACAACTAGCTTGACGTACGCATGCCAACTTGACCTGTCTCTTTGGTATGGACAATGCATTCTCCCAAAATAAAATAAATTAAAGTATATAATTAATTAAAAGTCATTTTTTGTATGAATGCACCTACTCAGGGCTCCTCATGTTTTTGCTCCTCATGTTTTTGTTCAACCTAGCAATTGTCTCTCTACCAACTAAGGGATTAAAAATCAGACCAATTATCGAATTAGACGAGGTAACAATTCAAGATTCAATGATTAGATCGGGGTCAAACTAGTTGTGAATAAATTAATATATTTTAAATAATATAGATAAAAAATATAAAAAATATTTATCTATGATCATAAAATTAACATTTAATTTAGGATAAAAAATAAATTTAATAATACATAGAAAATAAAAAATATTATTAATAAGTTTTACAACCAAATGTTAATATCTAAACAAATTAATATCCATTTATAACTATATTTTAAATTTAAAATAGTCAATTGATATTCTATTTTTATATTATTTGTTAAGTAAATTTATCATTATTTATAATTATGTATTATAATAATATTTATACCATATTATAATATAGAAAGAAAAAATTTATATAAAAAATGATGCTATTTAGTACTCAAAATAATATTATTTTATCTTAAAAATTAAAAAAATATTTTAAAACAAATAAAAAAAGGAGGCCAAAACGGTTCTTGACCGGTTTTGCTCCGGTTCACACTAGTTCTAAAGAGCTTCGGTCTTCAGCTATGACCGGATCGGATCAGGGGCCGGTTCCCGGTCGAACTGGCTGATCTGGTCCGGTTTTTAATACATTACTACCAACAAAATATACACAAAACATGCATGCTGCCTTTTCCCAACTTCTGATTATTGATCATATATATATATATTAAAATAATAGTGTGAGAGAATATAATTAATATTAATATCAGGACGCATAATTAAAGGCTAAGAAATTAAAAAAGATGAACGAAGGTGTTGCAGTTATATGCCGCTTTCAATTCTGTGAAACTTGAAACCGGACTAGCTTTTATAGTATAACTATAAATAAGCAACTGTTAGAATCACCCAAGATTCTCTCTCTTTCTGTTTCAAACATTAAACTAATTTACTTAAAATAATTGGAGATGTATATATATCCACTCTTTTTGCCTCTTATACGTGTTCATATAATTTTCTTATTCTTAATTTACCAATCTCGTTTAAAATTGGTGCTCAAGCGTTTCTTAGGCAAGTCGGACGTTAATCCAGCTGTTTATAACTTGTTAATAATGTGGTTTAATATATATTTTTTATATTATATATAGAGCATGATATATTGATAAGGAAAAAGAGAGATATTTATATACCCACCATCCTAAAAGCAAAATCGCATTTTCAAACATTTCTGCTGAGCCTTTTGACCCACATATCAGGTGGGTCTGATTCTTCTTCTCCTTCATTGGTTTTGTTTTTTTACTGGTTTTAATCTTGTTCAAATTGGACATGGCCATCTAACACTTTTTTGTCGCCCACTTAAATTCTCCTATCTTTACAACTTACAACTGTCACTTTGCGATGCGGATTAGCGTGTATGTTGGAAATAATTTTTTATATATAAATAATAAAGACATAAAGAAAACAGCACTAATGAAAAAAAAAAATATATATATATATATATAGTATAATTGGGTAAAAATATCCAAGCAAGTAGGTAGGTATAAGAAAGTTAAAATCTAGTTTGAAGTAACCAGTTCTGACCTTAAAAATATGGGAAATAATCGCGACCTATCAGAAAGAAGGTCGAGATTTCGCTATCTAGTTAATTAAGCAGGTAAGGAATTTAGGCTTGATAATTAGGATAAAGTAATCTAAAACTAATCCACTAATTACCGCATATATGGCCCATATAAATAACATTCTTATACTCAATTAATTTTGTTAATTTGTTAACGGTAAAAAGGTTAAATTAATATTTAAATTCTTCACGAGAAAAATGAAATATTTAAAAAAAATGAATTTATTAGACCAATTTGTTGACAGAAAAGAAATAATCTCTTTCATGCATAGTTATTAATGATGTATAGCTGTTATCGATCAGAATAATTAAGAGAAAACGAAAACGACAGTAGTCTTAAGATAAAAGGATGGGTTAGAATAATTAAAGACAATATATAGTTCTGCTGGAATTCAAACTCGTGAAGGGATTCCCTAACAATAGCAGACAAATTATTATCCGTGTGATTTCCTCCACATAAGCCTCAATATTATTCATACTCTACCAGACCTTTCAACGTTAACGGACAAATGATATATATATATATATATATATATAAAGTTACCACTTTACCACACAATATAAAAATAAAGAGTAGGTAATATTTTAGCAGGTGTACACACCTAATAGGACAAATTAAAAATGTGTGAAATTAGTTTTTATTTATTTAAAAAGACATATTTTTCAAATTTGTAACCATCAAACGGATCGCTTGTCATTGCAAAGTTTCATGTGAAGTTGATTTCGTGTCATATTTGGCGTTTTGTTTATAGTCATACCCATGCCTTCACCTCCGACTCCAACCCTTTTCGTCAAGAATTATGTACGTGGCTATTCATATGTAAATGTTGAACCCACAATTTAGCGCCTATTTGATTCTCATTTTTCAAAATGAAATTATATTTTTTAATTATTATTTTTTTCTTTTTCATCCAAACAGTTTTTTAATAAATTTCTATACTTTTATCCAAACTTTATTTTTATAAACTGTGATTATTTTAAAAATATTTTTATAAAAAGACAAATCAAACGGACATTTAATGAGATTTCAAAGATGAGTTAATTGTGTGAAATTAAAATTCTTTAAGCAAAGATCTCTATTAGTCTCATCCATCGATCTCATATTCAAGTATCTGCAACAACATTATTGCATCTGGTATATATCACGTGAAAGACAAATAGAGAGATCTAGATCACAGCAGTTTTAGTATGATAATTTAATTTAATTTGATCATCACATGGCATTCAATTAATAATATTAATATTTTTGTAATACTATAACAAAATACTCGGTGCTTAAATCAATAAAAGAAAAATCAATTTGTCCATCTAATTAATTCCCTCAAAGGCATGCAACCTCTATCTATATACATACTCCCTCCAATGTGTAAAAATTGTAGTTTTGGAGTTTTTAAAACTTTTCATAATATTTGTCACTTTAGAATATCAATCAAGTACTAGTTATAGTATTCACTTTTTTATCCTTTATTAATACTTTTAATTATCTCTTGTATGTGTAAAACAAATTTAAGTCAATGGCATTTTAGAAAAATACTGTTAAATTTTATAATAATCTAGTTCATTTAATAACTTTCTTGATTTGTGTAAAAAAACTATAAATAAAAAGCTGAGAAGTATACTATAATACTCCCTCTATTATGCTATATAGTGCACTATTCTGAGAAATTCATGTTTCAAAATATAGTGCATTACGCAGATTACATTGTGTTTTTTTTATTATCTTTCCAATATTACCCCTAATAAGTAAACTTATATATTCTACGGTTATCAATGCATTTAATGAAAATTCTTTAATGATTTGGTTAAATTATAAATGAATGAAGGATAATTTCTCCCAAAAACTTTACTTTTCACAATTATCAATAATCCATAGGAATTCGAAAAAAAGAATGAAGGGGAGAATGTATGCAATTTATTAATGTAAGAAGTATTATTAAATAAGGGTAATTTGGAAAATAATGGAAAAAATTTTCAGTTACTAATCATTATCTTGGTACATGTGTGGTAGTTGAAAGTGCACTATAAACTAGAATACAGGGAGTACAATTCTTGCACATAATCATATGCCCATTCAACCACCTAGGTTTCTTGTCTTCTCTTGGTTTAATTAGGTATGAACTTGATTGCCTTAACATTAATTGTGTCAATAATACTACCTCTGTCCTAATTTAAAGGATCCCTTAAAAAATCCACACAAATTAACAGAAGATGGTTTAAGTTAGGTGAAAGTCTTAATTTTGTAAAAAATATTACTCCCTCCGGTCCTATATATAGGACCTTTTACCCTGATCCTGCATATAAGACCTTTTACAATATACGAGGTAGTATTTATTATACATTTCCAAAAAATACCCCTATTTAATGTATTTAAAGAGAAAGAGAGGGAGAGATTAAATAAGTGTAATTTTGAAAAAATGTTGGGATTTTCGGAGAAATTGAGGTAGTTAATAAATTTTAACTCCCATTATTAATCATCATGATTCGATTAAAAGGGTTTTATATTAAGGACCAAAAAGAGTATTATCTTTCCAAAAATGCCTTTCATAATTAATTTATTAACTTTTTTTCTAAAGAGATAGATGCGTTACAGATGTAGAATGTACTTCCTCCAATTTGTAAAAACTGTCATTTTGAATTTTTTCACACATATCAAGAAAGTTATTAAATGATATAAAATATTATAAAATTTAGTAGTAGTTTACCAAAATATCCTTAATTTAAATGCTCTATTAAATTATTCATTTGATGTTTAATGATGGGTAAAACAATACTCCCTCCAGTTCATAAAAATTGTCACTTTGTGGTTTTTCAAAATTTTCACAATATTTGTCATTTAGAATTTCATCGAAATATTAATTATTTATTTTATTATTTTGTCCATTCATTAATATCAAATAGATCATTTAAGAGAGTATTTAATTAAGATCATTTTGGTAAAATACTATTCAATTTTATAATATTCTAAATCATTTAATGACTTCTTTAATCAGTGTGAAAAATTATAAAATTTTTTTTATGAATCAGAGGGAACAAAATAAGTAATTAATGCTTGAGTAAAATTTTAAAGTGATAAATATTGTGAAAAATTTTAAAAATTCTAAAGTGACAATTTTTGTAAACTAAAGAGAGTAATTATAAATGGTATTATAGCTAGGAAGAAGCTTATAAATAATTAAATACTCTATTAAATCCTATAAAGCTCTTTTAGTATGGGAAGAGAAATTTTTGTGAGAGCTCTTCTAAATTGGGATTGGGACAGAGAGAGTGTAGCTTATACGCATAACTCGATACGTTTGTATTATAATAATCGTCATCATCTTTTAGTATTTGGCCCAAAAAATTATCGTATTTTAGTAAATTTCATTCAACATTCTTTCCGTACCTTGTCACCTTAAATTCATCCTTTGTTTAAAAACAGAAAAGGTGTTGTTGCCCAAAAAAAAAAGAAAAGAAAAGGTGTTCAAAACCGTGTTAATTTGTTAATTATAGTTTTATACTGCTGCATTATGATTGCAATATGGAATTTGGAAAGGTGATCTTATGCGCATAGTTGCGCACTTATTTATGAGCTTGTTGGGTTATTTATATACCTGAATCACGTTTAAAGCATCCAACGTGTGCCTCGATGATTTCAGCTTGTTTAATTGCGCAAAAATATTGGTTCTTTGGTTCAAAAAAACGCCATTTTAGCAACTGAAGCTTTTCTCTACCTTTGGGTCTTCACTTAGAGCACTTATCTCGCCTTTTATGAACCTTGTTCATCACTCAGACATTACTGGTTTAATGCTTCTTGGAGGTTATTAATCTAGTTTCTATGGACCCTGTGCCCCGTTTCTAACCAAAAAAAAAAAGTCATTTTAGGATTTTTTTTTTTTGTAATAAAAAAGCTTTAATAGTACTCCATCCGGTCCTATATAGGATCTTTTGTCATGATCCTAAATATAAGACCCTTTACAATATTTAAGGTAATATTTATTATACATTTTCAAAAAATACCCCTATTTAATGTATCCAAAGAGAAAAAGATTAAATAAGGGTAGTTTTAAAATAAATATTGAGATTTTTAGAGAAATCGAGGTAGTTAATTAGTTTTAATTCAAATTCTTAATCCACGTAATTTGGTTAAAATGATCTTATATTAAGGATAAGAAAAAGTAATATTTTATAAAAATATTTTTAACTCAAATATTCTCTTAAATACCCAATGAATGTTTCATTGATATTTTAAAATGATAAATAATTTAAAAAATATCAAAAATTCAAAAGAGACAATTTTTACCAAGTAGGGGGAGTAATTAAACCCACCATAATATAATTTAATTATTTTATTTCTATGAAGCATTACCTATTTTTAAACTAGTTTACATCTTATTAATGAAAATAATGGAAGATGGAATCTAAATACTTACTTAAAAATAAAGGTATTTTAGTCTTTTTATTTGATTGGCAAGGTTATTTTAGTCTAATAATATTAGATTTTGCAACATATATAATACAGGGGTACCTACCTTGTGCAACCAGCCAAAACAACAGTAAAAGGGAAATGAATAAAAAAGTAAAAAGAGCAGTGAAATTTATTAGTGTAAAAAGTAAAAACAGTATCCTTTATTAAGTTTTTGTAAGTATAATGATTACGGCGTGTTTTTGGTTTTATATCCAGGATTAAATTTTCTCTTCCAGCAAGTTTAAAGGCACAGTCTCTATTATGGATATTGATTAAAATAATAGTTGTATTAATTTTAAAATAAAAACAAAAAGCGAAAATTAGAGGGTGAGGTAATAAAGAAATACCCTCTATAGTAAGGAGTGGCAATAACCTTTCTTTCCACAGTTATCGGGGATGAAGATAAGAATAAGATGCCAATGGTGTCCACCCAATAACAGTAGTATTCATATTCATATTCATATAATAATGATAATAATATTCCCAGGTGGATCGAGGAGACTTGTTAGCCCTATTTCTGGATATTTGTGTGTGTGTATATCTATATATATATATATATATTATAAAGAAAGATGACCATGCGAGAAAGGGGAAACTTTAAAAAATTATATTTGACTGATATATAAATATGCCATTGGGAAAAGGAATTTGATTTGAATAATTAAGAGATAGTTTTAAGAATGATAACAATGTAAAGGAACGAGAACCCTATTCTGTTTCAGTAAGGATGGATGAGAAGAGAGGGGCATATGAGCATTTTGGATTCTAGGGTGCTCCTTTAAAGAGACATATCATTCTAATATCTTATGGCGCTCCCAGTTCACACTATATAAGCCTCGCCATATTACTCCTCCAGAGTCACCCCAAGCCACTGATCATTCCTATATATACCGTAGCTTCTATTTCCCCTTTTCAGAGGCACCAGTGTGCTTCCTCTACTACTGCACTGTCGTTTTGACCCTTAAATAAAGTCCTTTCTGGAAACGGCAGCGCAAATAAAGAAGGAAGCTAAGGTATGAGAAATCTTGAATCTTTTTTTCTCATTTAGAGTTTTATTTCTTGCTTGCAGTTACTCAGTTATATATATATAAATAATTGTTTCAAAAATGTGTTACATCTAAGTAAGAACAAAAAAAAAAAATAAATAGGGCTGGCTTTATAGTGGGGTAGTTAATGTGATAGTTCGAAATGATGATAACAAAGAAATTAACAGAAACAGACAGAAGCAATTTTTTTTTTGGATGAGGACAACATTGTTGAGTGACTTTTCATTTGACATTTTAGGTAAATAGATATACTATACTCATACACAAGCCAATGGGGTCACGGTCTCTCCTATGGAAACCCCTACTGCCACTGCTGTGGCAGTTCCTGCCCTCTCTTTTAAATAAAAATTATAGATAAAAAATAAAATTACATAAAATTGTAAAGCGTGAAGATTGAGTTTTTATTGTATAGTATTATTTTAATAAATAAAAAATTTAAAATTATATAAAATATATATTTATATGATTTCTGAAAAATCTAATTTTTTTTTATAATTTTTAATTAGAAAAAATCTTACCATGATAGCACCATGGCAGCTGGAGGGGGTCTAGTAAGAGTGATCTCATGGCCAAAGCCAAAATTACCATGCTTAAAACTTATACATGGGCTTTGTACTTTGTATGGAAGTTTGTGAAAAAAGTCATGCTGTTTTTCCTTGTGTGACTTTCTAACATAATATTTTATTCAAAATAGAGAGGAAACAGAGAGGAGGGGAGGTGATGGGCTCAAATGACCTCTAATTTAATTAGGCTCAAGGGGAGAAGAAGTATTTTAATAATTTTTTGTTTGGTTTACGGGAAAAAAAGAGCATCGGAGAATTATATATGAGTTGACTCTTATACTCTTACAGATATGGAAGAGTAATATAGTACTTAGTTTAAGTTTGTAATGCCTCTTTTAATTTTAAATATAGAGCTTTTTATCTCGATTCTTAATATAAGATCATTTACAATATACGAAGTAGTATTTATTATGTGTTTATAAAAAATCCTCCAATTTAATGTATTGCAAAGAGAGAGAGAGAGAGAGATTAAATAAGGGTAGTTTTGGAAAAATATGATTTTTGGAGAAATCAAGATAGTTAACTAATTTTAACTTACATTTTTAATCCATGTGATTTGATCAAAAGAGTCTTATATTAAAGATTGGAGTGAGTGTTATAGATATGTGAGAGTAATATAGTCTATATGTCAAAATTATATACTTCCTATATTTTAAAATATAAGTTATATTTATTACTTTACATCCATCAAGGAGACCTTAATTATCCAAATTTTTTTTTACTTTTTAAAATTACCTTAATTAAAAAAAGAGTGAAAATGGATTATTCTCTATTCACTACTTCCACCGTTTCAAAATATAGGGTAGATTTAACTATCTTACTCCTACAAAGGAGAGTAGTTAAAGTTAGTTACATATTCTAATTTTTTCAAAAATTACTGTAATTTTTTAAAATTATTTTCATTAAATTACTCATTGTAATTACTACTATTTTTTTTAATTTCTCTCCACCATAAGAAAAAGTCAGTATCCACTTTAATTGAGGCTCATCATAAATAAGAGAGAAAATAAAAAAAATAATATTAAATGATTACTAACTTTCACAGCATAACTTATATTTTGAAACTTTATTTTCAACTAAATCCGTCCTATATTTTGAAATGGAGGGAGTATAACTTTTTGGATATTTTTCTCTCATAATTAAGTACTATTATAAATAGGGATATAATTGGGAAAAAATATTAAATATTTCACAAAGTAACTTATATTTTGAAAATTTGATCCTCTAAAATTTCACCTATATTTTAAAATAGAGATAGTATATTTCCCTCAAAAAAATCCCAACCTGATGAGAAAAGAAGAAAGAAGATAAATTTCGCCTTCTCTTACCTCCAATTTTTCCAACCAATGAAAGGGAAGGTACCTTTCTCCCCTTTTTTCCTTTCCCCTTAAAAAATCTCAACCAAATATTGCCTAAGAATTTTGATAGGTATTGATGTTAATACTAATTTTTTCTTTTAAAAAATATTAAAAATGAGATCCAAAATACTTTCTTTATCTCATTTCTTCTATACTCCAATCTATCTCAAGTATAAGTAATTTTTAACTACTTTATATATATTAAGAAAAATTATTGAATTCCTTAAATTTGTTTTAACAACTTTATACATATTAAGAAAAATGATATAACTTTAACTTTTTAATCATCGTTTTCCTTCATCATGATTAATGAGGGGTACATATGAAAAAATATTTAATAATCAAAACATGACTTATATTTTAGACCATCAAACATCTCTCATCAACCTATATTTGAGATTGGAGGAAATAATTTTAGGGTTTTGATTTTGTTTCAAACCTATAACTGCTCTAGACTTTCAATACATTACTAATTGGTTTTTTTTTAAATATTTCCTCATCTCATTTAATTCAATGCAGATTATTTAATTCAATGTAGGTCTTTTATTTTTACTAGAACAATATAGGCCACTAATTGAGAGTATTTTAGTTAAATTCTTAAAAATTTTTAATATAATTAACAATCTTTTTTATGACACAACTTTAAACAAATAAAGAAATGAAATGGAGGGGGGTGCTTGTATGTAACTAATACTAGTCGTTTTTTCCAATATGTTCGGTAGGAGGCATTTACGGTATTGTCTGAGAAAGTTCAGTTACGTTTAGGAAAACGATGATGATAATTGTAAATTCCAAAAAGAGAAAGAAATTAAAAGCCAACTGTTTAGGAAACTGAAGTGGGGTAGGGCCAAAGTTATACTATTCGTAAGAGTGGTAAATTAATCTCATTGAATTTATACCTTTAATGAGGAAATATGCATGCATGAATAATACACCGAAATTGGTAAGAAATGAATTGAAAAATACTAAAACATGTAATTATATAATTTATTTTTTATGAAAAATACAAAAATTATACAAAGTCAACTCAAATGAGTTTTTCTCTCATTTATCCTCTTTCATTAAGTTCATCATCTCCATATAATACCCAGGTTTATAAAGTATACCATGTGCATCTTGGATAACCTTGTATTTTTCTTCTCTTATATATATATTTATTAAATGCATTACAATTATTGGGAAAAATCCAAAAGAGGGGACACACGGTTTGAGTCAGAGCGGTGGGAGAGCGAGTGAGTAAGGCCATGGAGGGGATTGCGTCACGTGGCTGTATGCTTTGATTTCCAAAATCATTCTTCAAAACTCCTCCTCTTCTCTTCACCTTCACCTCCCTCGCCTCCTTCCTTATTTATACCCATCTTCCCTCTCCCTCTTCATTGCAGCAATACATACCATTTCTTCTCACACACTCTCTCTCTCCTCTCCTTCTCGTGACCACACCAGTTTAGTTTTCCCTGAATCCATCTGTCTCGGATTCTGTGAGTGTTGGGAGGTGTGTCTTTCTCTCTCAGTTTCAGGTAGAACGAGGAGTGGGACTTACCCTTTTCCTACTCAAATCCCATCTCTTTCTGCTACCCCATTATTCATATCTCGCAACTTGCTCTTCCCTCCTCTGAATTAAGCATACTCTGCATTTAAAGACTGCAATTTCATTCACAAAAGCTAACAACTTGGGTGCCTTCTTTCTGCAACGAAGATGGTTGAGAACGGCACCGCCAAGAATCGTCAGACATTCGAAGTCTCCATCGACGTGGCTCAGCAAGGTGGCTCCAAGTGTTTCGACGACGATGGCCGCCTCAAACGAACTGGTAACTTTCTCCGATTTCATCATCATCATCATCCTCTTTTCCTCAAGAATTTAACCACTTCTTCAGCAGCTGCTTGATTATTTTAAATTGTGTTTGGGAAAACAGGGACTGTGTGGACTGCGAGTGCCCACATAATCACCGCCGTCATAGGCTCCGGTGTGCTATCCTTGGCTTGGGCTGTAGCTCAGCTCGGATGGATTGCCGGTCCTGCCGTGATGATTCTCTTCTCTTTTGTCACTTACTACACCTCCACTCTCCTCTCTGCTTGCTATCGTTCCGGTGACCCTTTAACCGGCAAGCGAAATTACACTTACATGGACGCCGTTCGATCAAACCTCGGTAAGTTCAGCTCCTACCTAACTTGATTAATTTAACTCACTTCTGGGGTCCAGTTGTCTTTGTGTTCAACATCTGAGTAATCTTTCAAAGTTTCTAGCTTAATTGGGTGGTTGCGTGTTCAGGCGGCTTCAAAGTCAAGATTTGTGGGCTGGTTCAGTATGTGAACCTTTTCGGAGTTGCCATTGGATACACTATTGCAGCTTCCATAAGCATGATGTAAGTTTGGAATAATAGTGATCTTTGAGATACAAAGAGATCTATTTGTAGTGCAATTAATTTGAAAAAAATAGTCTCAATGGCTCTTTTGGATCTTTTATGAAACAGGGCAATCAAAAAGTCTAACTGCATTCACAAAACTGGGAGCAAAGACTCGTGCAATATGAATGGAGATATATACATGATTGCATTTGGTATCGCGGAGATTATCTTTTCTCAAATTCCAGACTTTGATCAGTTATGGTGGTTATCCATTGTAGCTGCCATCATGTCCTTCACCTACTCAACCATTGGGCTCGGCCTTGGTGTTGCTCAAGTTGTAGGTACGATTCTGTTCACATGGACCAAATACGGGCTGGGATGATCATTACTATTCATAAATCCTTGTGTTTTTGAAGTTTGTTTAATTCTATTGGGATGATCTCGCTTACTTTGGACCTCTGACTGACAGAAAACAAACGAGTTGGAGGAAGCATGACAGGGATAAGTGTTGGTGCTATGGTAGATTCTCAAATGGTGACAGAAACGCAGAAAGTTTGGAGGAGCTTCCAAGCTCTCGGTGACATAGCCTTTGCCTACTCTTATTCAATGATCCTCATAGAAATTCAGGTATATTCTTCTCTCTAATTATTTAGACACATGAATCCCATTTCAATGGAGACACTGAAATTAAAAGAGGCATGTGACAAAAACAGGACACAGTGAAATCCCCACCATCGGAAGCAAAAACAATGAGAAAGGCAACTTTGATTAGTGTTGTAGTCACAACAGTCTTCTACATGCTATGTGGTTGCTTTGGCTATGCCGCATTTGGGGACTTGAGCCCAGGAAACCTACTCACTGGTTTTGGCTTCTACAAGCCATATTGGCTCCTTGACATAGCCAATGCCGCCATAGTTATCCACCTTGTTGGTGCTTACCAAGTTTACTGCCAACCCCTTTTCTCTTTCATTGAGAAGACAACATCAGATAGATTCCCACAAAGTAATTTCATCACCAAAGAGATTGAAATTCCCATCCCTGGTCTCCGATCACCCTACCAACTCAACCTCTTCCGATTGGTCTGGAGGACCATTTTTGTGATCACAACCACCGTGATATCGATGCTCCTCCCGTTCTTCGGCGGCGTCGTGGGGCTTCTCGGAGCTCTTGGGTTTTGGCCTCTTACTGTCTATTTCCCTGTGGTGATGTACATAAACCAGAAGAGAATACCAAGGTGGAGCACTAAATGGATCTGCCTCCAAATGCTCAGCGTGGCTTGCCTTATCATTTCTTTAGCAGCTGCTGCTGGTTCTGTCGCCGACATTATCAGTGCTCTTCAAAATTACAAGCCATTCGTGGTCACCTTATAAGAGGTGTAAGTAGGACTACACAGTGATCGCCATAGATAAGGATTTCAGACACACAAGAGAGAGATTTCAATTCTTGTTTCATGTTTATATATATGAAACCTAGGATGGTGATCCTAAATCAATCTTAATGTTGGTTTCTTAATTAATTAGCAGCCTTTCTTATTTCCAGTCCTCTCATCAGTTTGTATTTTCTTTCAAAAGCGTCCTCTAGCTGTGTAACTGCGCTATGCAGTCCGATGTAAAATCCAAGAAATGAAGCATAAGCTTACAACATTTCCTTTTCCATTTAAGCTTTTTTAGTTTTTCTTCCAGCTGGTCAGTCACGTGAGCGGCTAACACAACTCTTATTACCTTTTAAAATTCAATATAAAAAAATGGGACGCTGAAATACGACATACACTATTGGTGTATATGAATTATTTCACATTGACCATAATTCATTCTTTTTTCAAAATACTCCTTATGAAGAATTATTTGATAGATTCAAATGATAGATAAAAAATTAAAATAACAAAACATTAAAAAGTTGACAAACTAGCGTGTGGCTAGGCCCCACCTTTCTAACGGCGGGTTTAAACTCCACATGGTGAGGATTCGTGTGTGTGGGTGGGATGTATGTCTTTTTTAAATTTCTTATATAAAACAAGAAAGCCATATAAAATATTGTAAAATTTAATAATATTTTACAAAAATAATCTTAATTAAATATTATCTTAAATGATCTATTTGATATTAATGAAATGATAAAATAATAAAATAAGTTATTAATATTTTATTGTAATTTTTAAGTAACAAATATTATAAAAAATTTCAAAAACACTAAAGTAATAATTTTTATGAACATGAGGGAATAGTACACTTCACCATTCGAGTACCACTTATCTTGTCAAATGGTTTTTTTATTTGATATTGGTTAAAAAAAAAAAGAAATTAAAGAAGCTTATGGTAACTTTTAAAAAGAAAATTATTACGAAAAAAAAAAACTCAATACATGCCCTTTGGTACGAATGGTGATTGGTGAGGAAGATGGTCCAGGGGAAGCTTGGTTCGTCCGCAAGGGCATTATTGTGTGTAGTTGACATTTATGTTGATTATTAAAGGAAAATGACCCAAATGGAGTAAGTAAATAAAGATGCAGCATAATTGCTTTGGTGAATAGAATAGTGTCATCCCAGGACACGGAAGAATGAAGCAAGCAGGAAACCAGAAAAGAAAGGGAGGGGAATTGAAAGTGGTGGATTCATAAGCACCACAGAAAGTGCATATGCAACAGTCAGATATATAATTGATGAAATGGCAATCCCCACTCCACTGACAAATCAAAGATGGAGAGAATCGGGTCCAATCTGGACCATCCATTGCACGCCGTGTACCCTGTTTTTCCAATCTCACTTCCAAACTTGAAAGTGATGGCTCACTGTTGCACCCATCTCTTACATCCACACACACACACACACATATATATATTCTGACATATACATACATACATAGCTTCAGACCGAGCTAGCTAGCTACCTACTTCTGTGTATATGTATATAATAATATCTGATCATGGTGATGACAGAATGAGTGGTGGTGGGTGATGATCATCAGCTTTTTTATTCATGCAGGAGGATCCAACTTCCAACATGCATGTACGATGGCGTTGTTGGTGGACCATTTTGTTCGTTATATTTATATTTGACTCTGAAGCGGTCACTTATTAACTATGTCCTGAGAACTTGGGTGGGATCATGATCATCATGAGCCATGAGAAGTACGTACCACGCTTGAAAGTGATTCATATGTAGAGATGCATGTGAAGGGAACCCTTTGGTGTATGGATTTGAAAACAACACTTGTGTTAAACTTGGGAAATGAGACAAGAGTTTTGCTCTCTAGTGACTTCCGAGTTGAGCTTCCTTGGGCTTTCATGTCTGTAAAGGAATCCTTCCTCATACAACCAGAGAAGTCCCAATTGAAATTCTCTTTTCCTATAATTATGTATATATCACTTTGGAGGGCTGACCTAATAATGCCCATGGAAAGGAATTGCCTCTTAGTGACAAGCCCCCACTTTCCCATGCTCCTCAATTATATTGGTGTATTAGAGGGAATGGGGGAAATAATGGAATTTGGCCTTTCATGAACACTAATTATTATAAAAGTTACTAGAAACAACAAATAAAATAAGATGTGGAACATTTTGATAGGAGAATTTTGTTAGTGATAATTTGTAAGTACCTTTATAAATAGCCAAATTTTTTGAGCCTTGAAATTTGTCCTGATTCTAGTAAACCACTGTAACACCTAAACTTTTGTTTATATAAAAAAATAATTAAGCTCTTAAAGTGGGGAAAGAGAGGCTTTATATGTGGTGGGGTGGCTACCACCGGAAAGTTTGCCTGAGAAGTGGTGGGGCCTCATAATGCCCTGACTCAAGTATTCCAGAGTGCCATGTAAAACAAAAAAAAAAAGGTTCTTGATTGTGCTTCACATGTTCTCTCTTTCTTGATGATTAGGTTCTAAATATGAGGACTGTAAATGGGTAAGTGGGTGATAGCTAAGTGGGGTTATATGGGAAGTTTCTGAGCTCCATACTTGTTGGCTATCAATTTCAGATGTGACTTGTATATCTTTTCTCCTGTGACCAGAATAAAGTAATTAATTATTGATAATGGAGGATTAAACAAGAATCTCCAAACACCAAGGGAAACCCAGATTCATTGGCTGCTTTAATTTACAGCAGAATCCACTTTATATGAGGAAATGATTTACAGCTATGACAAAAAGCAAAAAATGATTACTTAATACTACTCATGGCGGACTTTTCTTCTATTCCTTCTTGTTAATTATGAATTTTTGAAACGATATATGTACAATATGATGAAAAAGTAGGATAAAATAATAATTTTATCATTGATAAAAAAAACTTCTAACTTCTCTGGTTTAGAGCTTTTATACTTCTACTTTAAAACAAGATGATAACAAGAATAACGGCATTATGAACATTATATAACTTGTCTCGTAATAAAACAAATTTTATTTCCCCAACACTTAATAAAAGTAACTTCAAAGTATTTCCTTAAATACAACCAATCGTTGCAGATACATCTGTAATTTTTTGACGCTGTGGCTTTCGAAATTTGTTGTCTTTGTTGTGAATTTGTCTTGTCTTTTTGTTTTTAGTGGAGACCTTTTAAAATTATTTATTGGAATATTTGTGGTTAACAGGCCAATATAGAGACACAGAAGCCAAGGGGTCCACATCCAATCTTACACTTTTCTTATTCAGTTGGGTCTTATGGCCCATAGTAGCCAAGTGGTCCATATTACTGCTTTTAATATGTGATTATTATGTGATATTTTTGTATTCTTTTTTCAAAATACCAAGGAACAAACAAGTATCCAACCACTTGGTATTTTTGCATTCCAAATATATATTATTCAGACAAAAAAAATTAAGAATAATAATGAAAATAAATGAAATATGATGTAAGATATTTTAAGTTAATCATGTGAATTAAATTAAGAATTGCATATTATAAAAATAATAATAATGAAGAATAATAAAGAATTAAATTAAGAATAATAATGAAAATAAATTACATATGATATAAATTATTTTAAGTTAATCATGTGAATTAAATTAAGAATCGCATATTATAAAAATTCATAACAACATTTGAATAAAATTGTAGAAACCAACAAAATTTATTTTTAATTAAACCAAACTTATACAAAATTTCATAGTTCTATCGCTAAAACAAATAATATAACTTGTCATGTTATTTTTTGATGGACATAATTTGAATTATTTAGTATTTAAAATAAAATAACACTGAATTTTGAGTCTCATGCATTGCACAATTTTAAAAAAAAGTAAATTACACTATGGACCACTCCTAAACAATGCAACATATTACCCTTTTCGTCTCATATTATTACCTCGTCTCATATTATAAGATAATGAGAGACATTTTATACATATTAAGAAATATTTGTTATATCTTTAAAATTTAAAAAAACATAATTTTCAATTTTACCCTTATTAATTTCATCCCTTTTATTAAATATAGCACCAATTACAATACTAATAATACAATAAATAAAAACTAAAAATAATAAATTACTTATATTATAAAATAAGAAAAATCTCAATCTCCCTTAGTATGAGAGGGAGTATAAATTTTGGAAGTCTCATTTCGAACGTCTTCTCATTAAGTTCCTTCGTTTGTTGGTTGCGGCCCATTTGCTTTGAAGATATCATACCACATAGAAAGTATTTTAGGAACAAAATTATATGGTGAGATTTGTGCATTAGTGCATTATATAGAGTATTAGAAATAAGCCATATATTCATGATTTATGAATGGTATAATTTGTTATAAATTTTATTTTTTATATTAATAAAAAATAATTTTATGTATAAAACGAACATACCAATGCTACATAATAATGAATAAAAACAAAAATTCTTCCCCATCTCTTTTTCATTTGTTATGCCGAACATATCCTAAATAGTAAATATTGATTGAGCTTCAGCCTAAATCGAACGCACCCATGAACAAGTACAGCCAAGAATGAGGGGTGGACAAGCACAAGAGCATTTATTGTGTCGATTTAGAATATATAAACGTCATGTGTAATTGTACACACACTAAAATTACCATACAACTACTGTAACTTCAAAGTGAAGTGAAGCATATAAAAAGAACAAGAAACTGAAATGGCCAGAAATATGGACCTCTTATTGGAACTTATTATGTGATATGCTTAAAATTCCTCAGTCAAATTGCTCAATTTGTGTGCTTCTATTGCACCATCCACAATTTCCAGAATCTCAAGGACCAACCATTTGCCAAGGCTAATGAAACGAGCAACTGTAGCTGTCAAAACAATAAAAGATTACAGGGCATATAGTTCCTGCCGACTAATTTCAGTGCAACATAATACTCGCAATTTTGCAAGAATGAAAAAGGGCTAATCAATCTAAATGTTGTTCTCTACTAGCATATAACCTGTTTCGCTTTACAATAATGGGTGAAAGAAAAACGGCTTGCCATAAGGTAGAACAAACCAACGTGAGAATCATAATCACATACAATCTCACTAATTCAAGGCAAAAATCAGTTGAAGAATTTCTATTCTTTCACCATATCAAGGGAAAACCTATGACACAAGCCTAGTTACAACTTACAATTCAAGTAAATAAATGAATTCTCCCCATTCCCACGAAAGAATATGATGAATGTAACTATGTGGATCTATACCTCAGATAAACTCTTGTACGTCACATGATAGGGAGGGCTGACTGAAATTTAGGCAGACCTATCTCAACCGTAAAGGAAACTTCCAAATTTGCACAGAATCCTCAATCAACATTGTCAAGAAATATTTATCCCAACGGTATAATAACAATCTATCAGCAGGGAAAGTGAGTAGTCCCAAAAACGAAAGGGGGCTAGTCTTAGATAGATTTATTGATTTGCAAGAACAACTCAGCAAGGAGATCTAAGAAAGCTCTTCGGCATTAAACTTGTTCCAAGCTTCCTGTTTCGTAATCAGAAAAATAAGAAACCCAATAGAGGTATCAAATATTAGATATGATACTCAGATAACTAAATAATTATCGTGCAATGGGGAAAAATGAACTGCCAACTGGAAAGAGATATAGGTTTTGAGTTTTATTTTCTTCCCTTTTAATTAATTTATTTTTTCAATACATAAATTGAGGATGCAGGAGTCTGCTTAGATGACCTCAAGACATGCCAGATCTTAAATTGATGTCCAACAAACTTCAAACCATCATTTAATTAAGTAAATATCCAGTATATGTCCAACAATTGAAATTTCTAGAGCAGTAGAAAGGGAGAACATATGTTTAAATATGAAGGTGGATAATGCTAGAGACAGAAACCCGGTAGATTCTATGTGGACATATCTTACAGATCTGAAAAATATAAATAAAGACATTTAACAATATTTGAGGACCGATATAATACACAAAGGACTACTAAGCAAAGTAAATTATTTCTTATTTGTTGGACATACCTTAAGGATGTCAAAAACCTTCTCCGCAATATATTTCTGTTCAAGACTAGCACCTTTCTGTTGAACTTTATCTGGGTGAACGCATAATGTTGCTTTTCTATAAACTTTTTTTACTGCAGCAGAAGCAATAATATCTGTCAAAGACACTTGCTGCCAACCACATTCAGGCCAAAGCACCTGCTTATAAATTCAAAAGTAAGAGTTATCCCAGGAAACAATCATTTAAACGAACAATATATGCTTCATTAAATTGAAAATTTATCATGTCAAAATTAAGCAAAGAAACCTCCTTCAGCATTTGTAACTGCTACACAGGCTTTCAAAGTAAAATGCAAAAGCATATAGAAGTAACTGTCGTTTAGAACCATTACAGTTATGCTATTTAAATAGTGCTGTCTAGAATATCATCTTCTATCAACATTACTTGGGTTGAACAGGAAGAGACTCAATAAATGCCCTTTAAGTAAGGTCTTGAGTTTGAGCATTGTGAATGAAAAAAAATCATCAAAGAGAGCCACTCCATTTAAACCCAACAATATTCAAATCTAAATAGTACCAAATACCAGATAATTATATTAAAAAAAAATAATATCCTCCTCTACATCAAAAACCCAATCATTTTACACCAATTGACAAGCAAAACATAAGAATGTCTTAACAAACATTGGAAACTACTGAAGAGAGTATTAGCAAATCATAGGTCCCCACCTAACAAAAACCATAAGTTCCCTTGTAGAAGGATAAATATATCTTCCATGTCAAATAGTTATTAGCAATTAATCAGATTCTCTGATCCCTACCTGAAAGATACTTCTGACCTTGTCATCATGAAATTTACATATCTTAGTCAACATAATTTATTTGATCCGCCATTGATTTCCCAATATCACAAACAAATTGGATATAAAACCAGGAAAAATAGAACATTCAATTAGGACTAGATACATTGATAGAACTTTTGTTCTTCTATTCAATATAATCAATATATAATCTACTGTTTATTCCCCTTTCCATCTTTTCATATTTTATATGGAAATTTATCATACTGCCCTAAAATTCCTGATGGCCACTTTTCTGAACCTGTCATAAATGACTATGAATAAACAAAGTCTGATGGACCCACATCCATTGAGCCATCACAGTCAAACCACCTGATGCTTCTATTTCCGTCTTTTTCATATCATGATACTATGATTTCTTACAGTAGCCACTAAGAATGCAAATCATACTACATAAAAAAAGGGTGTATTTTAGAGCCTCAAAGCACAATGAAGATTTAACAAATATAACGGTAAAAGAGCGCACATTTTGTAATGTTGATAGCAAAGCACGCATATTGCCTTCTTTCCCTGCAGCCCATTGCTTTATTTGAACATCCAGGGTTTCAGCAATTCTCTGCCAAAGTAAAATCAAATTCCACACTAAGAAATGTAACAAAATATATGGAAAGGAATAGTAGAAGAATGAATGGCATCAATAACAACCCACCCACAAAATATGTAATTGATCAATAATGTTCAGATAAGCTAGCAATTACAAAATTAAGTACTGGAAAATGATACCATAAAAATCCTTGGAAATTAAAAGCTATTTGAATATAACACAAATAGAAACTTACACGCCTCTCTTCTTGCTCTATTGAGGTTTGAAGGTTGCGCTGCTTCATATCAGCCACTGCTTTTGCCTGAAAATATGACAATTAACAGAATAATAAATCATCCAGACAAAATTTATTTTAGAGAAAAGCCTGTACTTAATGATGGTAAGGTAATGTCCGGTATGAAGTTAGAAGTATGAAATACAAAGATGTCATGTGCTCCAGGTTCACAATTACGAAGATTATCTAGGCCTAAAATGTTCAAATGCACTTGCGCACATATTGTACGCTGAGTCTCTACAAGACCAAATAATAAAAATGGCCAGAAAACACGGAAAATTAGAAGTTTGTGAGGAAGATAATACACACCGCTCGCTCCTGTGTCCTTTGGTGACGTCCTAGTCTAGCTTTTCGTCTTTCTTCAGTTTCCCCATCAACTTCCTCGAATTCAGATGATAAGGAAACTTTTGCAACCAAAAAGAACAGACCAATATTTTGTCAAGTAAATTACTTAATAAAAATTTATCAAAAAAGAATAATAAAAATTGATACACTCAAACAATAACTTACAATCAAATATCAGTGAAATGTCATCAAACGATGTTGTCACTGAAGATTTCTTCATACTGGCTGAGGATCCTGATGGCACTCTTTGATGTACTTCAGATCTCTTGTTTTGCATTTGGCTATCAAATGTTTGATCCTAAGCAATGTAAATAAAAAGAAAAAAAAACTGAATATGATCTGCCAGTGTTGCTGAAACATGTAAACTTATTACTTTAAAAGCTATTACCAAGGTTGTGGCCCTAGACTTTAGTGCACTGCTTGATCGAGAACCTGAGCTGAAAAAGGATGCAAGATCATCCACGGTTTTTAATTGATCCACTTTTGCAAAATCAGGAGCTCCTTTACTTTTGTTTGTCTTAGCCACTGAATTTTGTTTAATTTCACTAGCATGAATATGGGCTCTGGAATTGTTCCGCACCTGGCCCATGGCAAATTTCTCAAGTTCATCTATTGATGATACACCCGAGTTGTTATCTGCATCGTAAACAATTCAGGGATTTACTTAGTGAAATCAGTGATTAAAGTCTATGACTATTTATGGATTTTAACTTGAGCATTTAGAACAACCTTTGTTTACATTTAAACCATTAGTTGGTTTTGGCGGAGGTCTCAATGATGGGCTCTTGAAGCTGCCTCTTGTGCCACCAGAGTTATTTAACTTACTAGTCTGTTCTAGTGGGTCCAGGAATGATCCTGAAGATTTTCTGGTTGAAGTTGTTTCAAGTACCGAAAATGGATCGTCAAATGAAGTGACAGTCTGCTTGCCAGGCTTATTCACCTCGGTAGGTACTCTACTGAAAAGACAAATAAGCATTAAGACACAGTGAGATCAAGTTGAAGGATGACAGCTACAGATGTAAAAGGTAAGAAAAAATGCCTTCATTTGAAATTCATGTGATAAACAATTTAAATCACATGTGGATTAAAAGACAAGTTATGTTTTCGAGGAAATTAATTAGGAATTCAGGAAGATCTGCGTCGTTACAATCCAGTATATTATTATATGGTATTTAGAAGCACACATTGATGGCTTAAACTTTCTGATGTATAGCCTGCGAGCCATGTTTTAGATCAAATTCAAGATTATCTAATGTGCACACCCAAAAGTGAAGGTCACACATGGATCCAGAGTCTCTGTAAAGTGTTAAACCTTCAAATGAGGATGAGGAAATTTTATGTCGAAGTCCCCAGGATGGAATGGCCAAAACCACTTCGTAAAAGCAAACATGATTCACACGCCTCAATTTTTATTGCCACCACAAAATTTATATATAATGATGGAAAGTGTGCTCCTCCAGAAAAATGAAACTAAAAAGATCAACCCAAATTGTATTTCTGTATTTTCTCACATTTAATGAACTGACAGATCTAATTTAGCCGGAGACAGATTGATCCACTATTTTCTCATCTTGACACTCCTTGTGAGATTATTATCAAAGCTGCAATATTGCCTCATATATAACACATCCTCAACACGTCAGTAGTCTTTCTTCCTTTCAAGGAAAGAAATGATATTTTCACAATTATTTTTTAACACCCCTCAATTTACTAGGAACACAATATTATATGCTTATAACTTGTAAAAACATGTCATATTCATAAAATTTGTACAATTTGCTAGTTCTCGTGCTACTGCATGCCACTATAGTTAGAAGTTACGATAAAAAATATTGAAACCGTGCAAAATTTACACCTAAAAATTAGTGCCAGAGGAATTATCATTACTAAGAACGGAAACACATGCTAATCACCAGTGATCTCTACGCCCTGGGACATCAGTACTTAATCAAAATAGAAAGGACTAAACTCCATTTTCTTACATCTTTCTTATCACATTCTCCAATAAAGTTATAACACTAACAAAATCCTTCAAAAATATAATTATTTGATGCTAAATTGTAAAAATTGCAATGTTACTAGAAAACCATACGATGATAGAAGAATGAATAAGAGTTCTATACCTATTATTTCTAATATTGCTCCCACCAAATCCAGGTATCAAGTCATCAGACTCAGGTACTAACTTGGCAAGTCCTTTAGATCCTTTTTTGTTAGAATTTTTGGATTTTGATTGCAGCGACTCGATATTACCCAGTAAATCAACGATAGGAACATCCTGCTTAGGAAATGCCGGAAACCCTTGGTCAGTTGTGGCAGGAACCGAGCTCTTCAGGTCAGGCGTAAATATGTCATCAACGTAATTATTCGATGCGGAAGATGTTGAAACCGAATTATTCGACCCCATAAATATTGAATCAATACCAATATCAAATGAATCGCCATAACCACCATTCGACAGAGAGGTGGGTTTATTTGGTCCCCCAAAAATATCTCTCCCATCATCGGGACCCCCAAAATGCTGGGCTTTCTTATTGCCAGTGGATCGAAAAACTCCATTTTCATCGTCGAGAAAAGAACCATAATCAGAAGCGGAATGTTGAGGAGATTTTGATCCATATTGGGCAGATTTGGAGTGTAGACTTGGATTGATCCAGAAATTTCCTGTTTGAGATCCACCAAAATTGGTGGCTTGTTTTGCTGACGCCATAGGAGCCGATTTTCCTTGTGGCCTCAACCCATAACTTGCAGTTAACACACCAAACTGGTCCATCTTTCGGTAAAACCAAATTCAACAGCTGAAAAGCGATTAAACAAATGCTAGTAAGAATATCAAGGAAAAAGACGTTTGCTTAGCCAAAGAACAGCTGAATTCTCCAGCTATAGCGCGGGTGCTAGTAATCACCTCAAGAAAATCTCTAAAAAAAAAGTCAAGTGTTTATCCGTAAACCAGAAACGTGAGGCTCGCGATCGGAAAAATTTGAGTGGAATGAGAGATGGAAAGAGAAAAAGAGAAGTTTGCAATCGTATCTAGGTTTTTTCTCTCCACTTTCTCCGATGGCGAAGACGAATTGGCGGGAAGCCCGTGATAAAAATAGAAAGGGCAGGAAAATTTTCCGGGAGTACGGGAGACGGAGAGAAGGAAATCCGATCAGCGAAGTTTCTATATTTCGCCCAGGCTGCCCTTGCCCTTTCTTCTGTCTTTACTTCGATCTACTACTATACGGGTCCTGCCTAAAAAAAGACGGGTAGGCTTGGGCGGCAGTACGCGTTGATCTGGTTGATTACGTTATTTTTATACTTTACCTTTTTGTCTATAGTATATAAAAAATCTTTCTATCGATCAATATGTGATTTATATAGATATTAGATACCTATAAAAGAAAAAATTTAACAATTCCCTACTTGGAAGTTATGATTGGATTCTGTTGAGTCTCGTTTGTCTGAGGCGGTTTCTGCTGCTGTAGATGAGAGCAGTGGCATCCGATAATTTCTGTTCTGGTTTTGTGGGCTGTGTTGTTGTTGTTTTTTTTTCCTATTGCTTTGTTTGGCTTTGATTTATGCACATTATGTAGACTTTTGTCCACTCGTTTGCAATTTGAATGAAATTTCATGGTTGGCAACCAAAAAGAAAAAGTTATAATTGGATTTGGATTTGAGACGCAGTTCTGTGCATCAACCAAAAATATATCATTTTTACTATACGAGTATGAGTTGGTCTGTGTAATCTCATATTATATTATATCAACCCAAAATACATTTTATTTCATTTGTATGTAATCATTTAACAACCAGCCAGCTAATTTGGTCTGTGTAATCTCATATTATATTATATCAACCCAAAATACATTTTATTTCATTTGTATGTAATCATTTAACAACCAGCCAGCTAATTCTGCGTTTGCGCCCAACCACAACTTATAAGAAAGGAATCACATAAGTAGTATCCTTTTTTTTATTTAAAGAAAAAGGAGCTAAGTAAATGTCCTAGGCAAATGTTAGTAGGAGGAGGACACTTTGGTCCATTCAGTTTTTCCCCCTTCCAGGAACCTGAATTCCTCCCAGAGATTTTAATTTACTGTATTTTTTTTTTTTACCGACTTATACTAATATTTCCTCAATCGACAATGTCCGAGGAAAGAAAGTAAAGAAAGTGGGCTTCGACTCTTTAGATATGTTCAGCTGCCCGTGCGTCGCCGTCCGTGATCCACGCGATTCAAGCGTGAGATGTTTGGGTGATAATAATTTACGGCCTCCGAGTAAGGAAGAAGATAATTTTGAGAGGAAAAGCAAATCGGAGGGAAGAAAAAGAGTAGCGAGAGAATAGTAGAATACAATCTTCCCACGTGCTTGGATAATGAAACGAAACGTTTGGAACGGGGATAAATTGTGAATGCAACTACGGCAAATGTCTTCAATGGGAGAAGAAAAAAATTGTATAATCTTTGTCATATATTTGTAATTATTATTTAATAATTTTTATCTTCTTTATTCTTTTCCGAAATAAATATGTAAATAGTCTTATTTTATTCAATAATTTGTTTTTTCAGTCTTTTTTATTTTATTAGATTCTAAACTAGAAAAACCCTCTGTATTACATTTGCACTAGTGTTAGGCCTGTTTAGTTTGGGCAGGCAAAGGTATTAAATTTTATATTACTTTAAGTGGTTGTGTTTGATTGGAGAAAGGAGATTTATATATATAATTCTGACTATTTAAATTTATGTAATTAGCAGTTCTTACCAAATGTTGAGTCTGAAACATTCCATGTTTGTGATGGAATTAAAAAAAATCAGAATATAGAGGTAAGCAAAGGTAATAAATTTTATATTATTAGAGTGATTGTATTTGATTGGATAAGAAGTATTATATGTATAATTTTAATTACGTAAATTCATGTAATTAATAGCTCTTGCTAAAAGCTGAGCCTTGAACATTCTATACCCAGAATGGGATTAAAAAAAATTTAGATTACCTTCCACAAACATAAAAAAGACATTCTTCCATCCTCTCTCTCAGGGGCGGACCTACGTATATGTCAGTGGGAACAGATGATCCCCTCAAATTTTTAAAATCAAATACATATTTAGTAGTTAAGTTCATAAATTGCTCCTACTTATTCTTTTATTTTGCACCCATTGATTCAACTAACTGGCCAATAAAAAATAAATAGAAAGGAGGAACAAAATGAGGGTTGATAAGGCTAAAATTGATTTCATTGAAGAAGTACTCATTATCCAAAAGAACTATTTTTAATTATTAAAATTTACTCTTTTTGTTAACATTTTGAATAAAAATAAAAAAAATAAGAAGAAATTGTCCAATAACAATCTATTTAAAAAGTGCGAATGAAATTTTTAGCAGCAATAAAACAAGACAAATTAAAAAAAATACCATTAGACTTAAAAATTATAAATTATGTAATTTATTTGATTATAATTTATATAAATTAGTATATAATTTTTCACTTATATATTTAACTTTAAATGATAATATGCATTGTCATGTATTTTGTCCCCACTGGTACGAGGTCTTAGGTCCGCCACTGCTCTCTCTTCTTGTCAACACCACCTTAACTTATGAGAAAAAAGATATTTTATAATTTTTATAAAAAAATATTGACAAATAAATAATACCAATAAAAAATTTAGTTAATTCAAATCAAAAATTTAATTTATATAACTACTAAATTTTTAAATTAAATCTTTAAAAAAATATTTTTGATTATGAGTCTTAAAATATTTTTTTCCCCTGTAAGGTATGGTCACCACTCATTCACAGTGAGCCACAGCCCTAGATAAACAAGCTTGCCTACGTATTTTATATTATTTTCTAGAAAATTACTTAATCTGACCCCTTGTTTTGTGGTAATTAACTTTTGGCCCCAAAAAATTGTTTATTGGCCTTCTTCAATTCTTAATCCTAAAGTTTCACCCCTTTCCCTTCTCACATCTTTCAAGTTCTATATACTACCAATCGTAGACTTAACACTACCATGTTTGGGGATAATTTAAATTTTTTCATAATTATTTATATTTAATTAAATATAAAAATAAATTTATTTTCTATACCTTAATATCATACCAAAAGAGCCTACATATAATTATTATTTTATTATATTATATTATATTATTGAATTCTTTGTAAGTAAACCAAACAAGGTGTTAAAGTAAATATATAGAGCCTAAAATAATGAAAAAAGCAAAGTAAATACTAAATAGTTTAATTATAATAATTTCATAGTGCTAATCCATTTTATTTTACTATAATATATTTATTCTTATTTTATTGAAATCAAAATACTTGCTGCCTTTTCCAAAAAAAGAAGAAGAAGAAAAGTAATTATTACCTGAGTTTAGCTCAAGTAGTTATGAGAGGACATAATAAAAAGGTTAAAGTCTACTTTTAATCCCTTAACTCTAAGACATATTTCATTTTAGTTCTTTAATTTTATTTAGTTTTATTATAATTCTTTAACTTATAAAATATAGTCAAATACATCCTAATTATTAATACTGTTAAATAACTTAATCATAAATAATGATTTGACATATTTAAAAGATAAATAATTAATGGTATTATATACTTATTAATATTATAATTATAACAATTGGGTAAAAAATATTGTAATTATAATTAAAATAATTTTAAATTATTATAATAAATAATTCTCACCTTTAAAATAAAATCTAAATTACATCATCAAAATAAATATAAAATCTCAAAATAAAAACTAACTTTAAAATAAATTATTATTTTAATTCCTTAAAATTAAAAACTATAACTTAAAAATTAATAAATAAATAAAATAAAAATTGTATCATCAAGTTGTTTTGAGTTTCTCACATTAATAATTAGGAAAAACAACTATAATGAAAGACACAATTTAACTTATATTTATTTATTTTTAAATTTTTTACCAACTATTTGTTTTTAATTTATTGTTATCAGTTTTAAGACTGTGAAATGATTATTTATTTTAAAGTTAGGTTTTATTTTAAGATTTTATAATTATCTAGGTAATTTAATCTAGATTTTAATTTTAAGGTTATAATTATTTATTATAATATTTTAAAATTATTTTAATTATAATTATAAAATTTTTGGCTAATGATTATAATTATAAAACCAATAAATACAAAATAGATATAACAAGTCATCATTATAGAAAGCTTTTGATAACATTTCAAACGTTATAGGATTATAATAAAATTAAATAAAATTAAAAGATTAAAGTGAGATATGTTTTAAAATTAAGGGATTAAAAGTATATTTTAGCCTAATAAAAATATTTTTCCTAAAAAATCACTCATATTTTGTTGACATGGTAAAAGTGAAAAGCAAATAAATCTAAATTGTTAAAATTTAGTTTAATTTGCACAGCTTAAAAAACAAAATAAAGATCAGAAATAAAATGTAAAAGAGAAATAAAAATACAGTAAATTACAACTATTCTAGAATACAATTATATCCTTCATGTTTTAAACTAAACAAATTGTCGTACATTCTTCATCATAAAAATATGCGTAATTCAACCAACAACTCTTTTGGTTATTCAGATGAGTTATTTGTTGCCCAAGAAAAAATTAACTATTTGATGAATCGCTTATGTTTATACTGCATTTGCATTCACAAAATGATAACAATTTTCCATATTCTAAACAATTATGTGAGTACTATTATTTTCTTAAAAATTTGTTTTTTCGGTCCATTAAAATTGTTTCCTACCAACCAAAGTTTAGGCAATTGTTCAACGTGTTTTCTATTTTAATATTTTTAAAATAATTTTATAAAATTATTTTTTAAAATAAGTTTTGAAAATAAGAAAATAAAAAAATATATTTAAATAATTACTACCACATTCATAACTAATAAGTTTTAAATGAGATATTCAAAATTTATATTTTATCATTAATGAGATGAATAATTTTCACTTTTTTTATATTTTTTAAAATAAAAAATATAAAATATTTTACAAATTTTCTGAGTTTTCTATTTTTTAAAATATTTTATAAAAAAAACTTATCAGACAAGTTTATTTTATTTTTCTGTTTTAGAAAAAAAACTATTTTAAATACATGAATCAAACATGTCTTAAATTACTTTTTTTGTCTACCAAAAAAAAGATTAGTTTCTAGTTATATCCACGTTTTGAATGATTTGGAAAACAAATGGGTTCAAACCTTGAAACCGTGAGGAGATTAAACTAAACAAAAATCTTAAGCAAAACAAGACAATTGATAATACTTTGACTGAAGGGTGAAGAGTTTGGCCTCCAAGCAGGCATTGACAAAACAATACGCAAGTTCCGGATACTGCCTCAGGGGTCCACAAGTTTGTTATTTCGGTCATGTTTTACAGTATTTTCTGCTTTTATATTTTTAAAATAATTTTATTAAAAAATAAATTTTAAAAATAAGAAAATAAAAAATATTTATTTAAATAATTATTCTTAAAATCATAATTAATAAATAATAAATGAGTTATTCAAAATTTATAATTTTATCGAGATAGATATTTTTATCTTTTTTTTTATTTTTTAAAATAAAAACTACAAAACATATTTTGAGTTTTTTATTTTTCTGTTTTTAGAATAATTTATAAAAAATAGGTTTATTAAATAAATTTTTTATTTTTTTATTTTTGAAAACGGACAACTTTTTAAAATATCCAGCGGGGCCCTTTCTTTTCTGATTCTTTATGCTTCTGTTCACCAAACGTGCCTCTGCCTCTTTATCATAGCAAGCCATGGTTGACTGAAGAGATGAGTATATATGAAAGTTCACAGGTGTTTCTCTTTCAGTCTCCTCCACCACCAACTATGGCTAAGCCATTCATCTTCATTTCCCTCTTCATCTCTCTCATCTTCACCATCTCCCTCGCTGCTTCACCTCCTCCTCCTCCTTCTTCTTCATGTCCCTTCGATCTCACCTACGTCCTAACCTTCCCCTGGGACACTTCATCTTGCCTTCAAGTTGACCCAAATAATGGAACCCAGCACTGCTGCCAAACCCTCCTCAGCCTCCTCGGGATTGGACTCGCTCAACACCTCAAGGACACCTCCATCTTCGAGCTTCCCGATAAAAACTCTTCCTCTTCTTGCCTCTCCGATTTGCGTACGAAGCTTGCAGCTTTATCAATCCACCCCGACATGGTCTCTACCTGCTTCCGTAATTCCACCCAGTTCGTTGCCAATACATCGAGCTGTGCAGGAATTGAAACCGTTCAAGATTTTAAATCAAAGGTAGGCATGATGACCCCTCTAGATACAGCTTGTACTGGTGACCTCACGGGGTTGTCTCGGTGTGGTATTTGCCTTGATGCTGGCATGAAGGTCACTTCCCAATTGACTGCTATGGATCCAAACGCCACTAAATGTTTTTACTTCACAGTCTTATATGCTGCTGCTATTGTTAACCAGTTTGGTCCTAAAGATGATAGAACAGCTAGTTGCATACTTGGCACACCTCTGTCTAGTGCTGGAACAAAAGCGTCGTCTGACGAAGGACGTACTCTGAAGCTGAGTTTTGGGTTGTTAGGTGCTGTTATTGGCGTTCTTCTTGCTTTGGTTCTGATTGTTCTGTATAGGAAGTGGGATAAGAAGAGGAGGGAAAATATTTATCACAGAGAGGTTGTGAGCAGTGTGAGGGCCAGCGTTTTGCCTTACACTGGCGCGAAATGGTTTCATTTGTCAGAGCTTGAAAAGGCTACTGATAAATTCTCACGGAGGAATCTGATTGGTCAAGGGTCTGATGGGATTGTCTACAAGGGGACTCTTCAAGATGGCGCTTTGGTTGCAGTGAAGGAGATTTTTGATTTGGAAACCAAAGGGGATGAAGAGTTCTGCTATGAAGTGGAGATCATCAGCAAAATAAAGCACAGGAATCTTGTTGCTCTTCGAGGTTGTTGTGTTACGAGTGATAACTCCAAAGGTAAAAGGAGATTCTTGGTTTACGATTACATGCCTAATGGCAGTCTCGGTTACCAATTATCTCTTTTTGGGGCTAACAAGCTAACATGGCCACAGAGAAAGAACATAATTCTCGATGTGGCTAAAGGGCTTGCCTATCTGCATTACGAAATCAAACCCCCAATTTATCACCGTGACATAAAGGCCACGAACATACTTTTAGATTCCTCAATGAAAGCTAAAGTCGCAGATTTTGGATTAGCCAAGCAAGGCAATGAAGGCCAGTCTCATCTGACCACCAGGGTTGCTGGCACATATGGATATTTAGCACCAGAGTATGCTCTTTATGGGCAGCTAACCGAAAAAAGTGATGTTTACAGCTTTGGGATTTTGATTCTTGAAATCATGAGCGGAAGAAAGGTGCTTGACACTTCAAACTCATCAGTTCTTTTGATCACAGATTGGGCTTGGACGCATGCAAAATCAGGCAAGATAGAGGAAATATTGGATGAGTCAATAAGAGAAGGAGGGCCAAAGAGGATAATGGAGAGGTTCGTTCTTGTTGGGATTCTTTGTGCACATGTGATGGTGGCTTTGAGGCCTACTATTTCTGAGGCCCTCAGGATGTTAGAAGGTGACATTGACATTCCCAACTTACCAGACAGACCCATGCCTCTGGGTCACGAGTCCTTTCAATCTTCTCTTTTGTATGGTTTTCCAAGGAGTGGAAGATCAACACCGTTTGGTTCATCTATTCAAGTATGAGCAAAATACAGATTGGATCAGAATCAGTATACATGGATCAGAAATTGACGCCCCCCACTTGGGATTTGAAAGTTCGAATTAACTTTCAAAGGCGTGCTGTACCTGTCATAATTTTTTCCTAATTTTATTTTTTAATACATTTGTAATACTATAATATCATAGAACAGAAGAAACCTATTTGAATACGTTTCTATTTGCAGACGCAGTCAAAATTAAACAGCAGAGTTTGCTTCTATATTTGAGCTGAACTGGAACCATGTATTTGCCTTGACCTTAAACCCATAAAAATAAATACTCGTTGATCTAGTTTTTATTTGCATGCTCGTGGTTGTTGGGCTGACATTGAGATCACATGTTATTAATACTCCTAACCTAACCAATTATTTCTTTTGCGCTGCAATGCTTGACAAACCTTCTCATAGACTGAAGGCCACGTTTAAGTTAGATTTTTGTGGTCTGCCCAACCCAACAAGCCTGTTAAAAGTAATACTGTGACTGGGTGACGTTTTATTCATAAAAAAATCATAGAGCATCGCAACTGCCTAAGTGGGCATCTTTTTATAATATAATTTTTTTTATTATTTTAAATACTCTCTCTAATTTTATTTATAGGTGAAAAAAATTACTTCACAAATATTAAGAAAAGAAATTAAAGATAGTTAAAGATAATTAATTTATCTTATATATTTAATTTCTTTTAAAATTATTTTTACTTAATTAATTTTTTCTTAATTCCTTTCAAAAATATATTATCATTAGCATTAATAAAGAAGGATAAATTTAATAAAAAGATATTAATATAACATTAATATTCTTTTTTTTTATAAATAAAATTATCAAAAGAAAAAAATTCGCCCCCAAAAATAAAACTGGTGGGAATACTTTTTATAAGAAAGTTCGAAACCAATTTCAAACTGACAAGGCAGTTTTTGTTTTCTTGATTTTGGTTTCACGAGCATGCACTGTTTTTTAAGATTTTAAATTCTTCTTATAAAAAAAGGAAAAATTACATATAAGTGCCTTTAGAATAAAAAATTACAAAATCATACCTCAAATTTATGAAATTACAATGAAATACTGGGATACCAAATTACAAGTATTGTTGTCATATCAAAAAATGATTTTGCTCTTCCTTCTGTACTGATCGACCATCAGAGGCCGCATCCTCTCATAGTTGATCAATACACACTTTATAATTGGATTGTAAATATATGATACTCAATTATAAATATATAAAGATCAGTTACACATAACTAATAAAAATAAATCTACACATATTTACAATTGATACACATAAATTTACAAACTTTTTTTACCTAAATTTATAACTGATACATATATATTTTCAACTAAGAAAAAACATAATTTCACATACATTTATAACTGATATACGTAAATTTATAATTGTTCTATCTATATTTGTAACTGATATAGAATTGATACATGTACATTTTCAAATGAGGATAAAAAAATAAATCCCCATATAGTTGCAACTAATCTACATAAATTTACAACTGATCCACCTAGATTGACAACTGATTTACATATATTTCCATTTTATTTTGTAAATGTTACAAACCAATAGATCTACAATATTTTAAACCTATAAACAAAAATTAAAAAAACAGTTCAAAAGATGAAGGCACAAAGGAGGAGGAAGATGAAAGCAATGGAGGAAGAAAAAGATGAAGAGGAAGATGAAGATGAAGACAAAGAAGATGAAAGAGGCGGAGAAAGATGGCAACACAAATGATGAAGATCAATGAATTTGAGTCATGGGTTACGAGTTGGAGGAAGAGATGATGGATGATGGATCTGAGCCTTCATTTCGACATAGGGACCACAAAGGAGGGAAGGAGAAGAGAAATGATTTGGTCAACTTCTTGTCGAATCTGTTGCTCGTGAAGTGAGAGGAATGAGAAAGAGGGAGAATAGGGAGGGATTAGGGAGGAAAAGGGGAAGAAGGAAAAAGAGGGAGGGTCAAATGGTTTTTTCGCATAACAACAATATTAACAATTTAATACTTTGGTATGTCATTGTAATTTCATGAGTTCATGGCATGTTGTTATAAATTTTTGCTCCCAAAATAATTTATCTATAATTTCCTCCAAAAAAAAAATGCAATACCAATTTCAAACTGATGACTAAGTTTTTGTTTTCTTTATTTTTGCTGGACATGCATACACTCGTGTTTAAGATACAAACGCATTTAATTTTTTTCGAGCTATTTTATTGTTATTGACTTTTGCTATAATTTTGGGGTGATGAGATCCAAGACATGATTTCGTAGTTTCTACGTTTTGGCTTTTGATAATTGATTTTGGAGTGACACAATATGACCCCAAACATGCACTTACTGGTACCACAAGTGATATTATAAAACTATCCCAAATGGTTTGATAAAAAAACAAAAAAGAAAAAACTATCCCAAATGGTAAAAATATGATAATTGTCATGGTTGGCAATAGTAATCTTATATATCAAATAATAAAATATTGGAAAAATTAACATTTTATTTTAGTGGTGCATAAAAAGAACATTTTATTTTAGTGTATTGTCCAACAAAAAAATCTACATTAGTGAATTGAACAAGAGGATTTTTAAGTCATGTTATTCTAAATTTGAATTTTTTTCCTCTTATGAAACTAGGGTACAATTTTGTCACTAATATATATTATAAAAAGTTCTAATATTCATAGGTGATGAATATCGTAGTCTGTTATAAACTTCAAGTAAAGTATGAGTTGCAAAATTTAGTTAAGAACAAATTATCCAAAGCTGTAATGGGGTAGAACTCCATATATGTTGCTTTAAAATGTAACAATAGAAATTATTAAATCCTTTTATTCATTTTATCTTCAATAAAAACAATCCAAATGTTAAAATTAAATATAAAAGTTAAGCATTTTTTTGTTGAAAAGGTTTAGTATTTAAATGAAGAGAATGAATATATCAGCATTGAAAATATGAAATGATTACTAATGTATGTATTTGTTTTGAATTGATTTAATTGATAACATCTAGTAATTATAATTTTTCATGTATCAAACCATGCGGAGTTTTGGGGGTGAAAAAAATGTGAGAAGTAAACAATACTTCCACTATTTTGATTTATAAGACATGTCTCTAAGAAATTTATATATTAAAACATAAAGTATTTTATAGATTATGTAGTATGTTTAATTTTGTTTTGCATAAAATATCCTTTAGAAATGATTTAATTTAATTAATGTTACGAAATTTAATTTGAATATCAATTATATTAAATATTAAATAATATTAAAGAAAAGTAATTTAGAAAAGGATAAAATTTTTTAAGTTATTAACCATAATTATTGATTCATGTGTAGTTAAAAATATTTTAAAAGCCATTTTTGGGGAATCAAATGAATATGTTTTAGATTTTTAATCAATTGTCCTCTCTCTCTCTCTAGGCAGTGGATAATATCTATTAATCCCTATAGTTTGTACCTATTTTGAAATAGGTCTTTATACTTTGAAAATTTTTAAACCCATCCTTATACTTTATGATGGCTATAGAGTTAGTCCCTATACTTTTGTCTGTTAGTAATTTTATACTAACAATGATAATGTGGTATAACAGGGTTAATAAACAGCTGACATGGCAAGTTAAATGATGATTTGGAAACTAACTTAGTAAGTGATATGGACAAATGTTTTTTTTTTAATTTTTTCTTCACTGCCCCTATTCTCCTCTTTGCCACCAACATGAACACTATTCCCTTCTCTCTTTCCTTATTACTTCTTCCTCCTTTCCAACTCTTAAATCATCTCCTTCGACATCCTTTGCCACTATCTTGCTGTTGTCAAGCCCATGAAGAGACTCCTTCCCCACCTCACTGTCCATCCTTCTAATATGTAGGCAATTTGGCAATGGTCTGGAACAAAAAGTGCAAATTTGCCTTCTCTCTACTTCCCTTGTAATAGGAGAACTAATGTTATGTTTTTAAAAAAGTGAGTTTTGGGTTTGCATGAATTTGCCTCATCAACATTATTAACCAATCTTTGTATTGCCTTATGTCTTATTCCCACGACTTGTATACCCAATCATCAAAGTCTTTCAGAGATCATAAAGCCAAGCACAAATTTGTATAACTTGTAATTGATTGTGAAAAGAAGCTCAATGGTCATCAATCTAGCATATTATCAAGCTTAAAACATCTAATATGGGAATTGAGAAAACCAAGTTAATAACACTACTTTGAAGCCAATAGCACCTCCCTCAAATGATACAACTATTAAGAAGCCTCTTAATATGTGAATCCTTATGGAACCCGTCCAAAGAACCCACTTTTATGTGTATGACACCCTGATCTTTGCTAAAATAAGGAATACAAAGACTAAACAGCAAAGGAAAGAATAAAGACCCACAATAACAGAAGCAAAAGAAAGCAAAAAATAAAGAAATAAGATGGATAGATATTGGTCTTGAGAAATAGAACCCAAGAGAACCGGTCTCTTGAACCCTAGTTCCGTTGACGCCACAAAGATTGATCAATTCCTTGATAAATCATAGTATTCTCTCTAGCACTCAAAGAATCGCAAGAGGAAACTCACAAAAATCTAAAACTTTAATCATTCAAATCTCCAAAAACGTACATGAAAGTTAACCTTAAATAGGTAGGGTAAAATCTAATCTAATAAGCCTAGAAACCCTAATTAATTTGGGTTTAAGTAATCTTAATAGGATTAGGAGACTTTAAGCCCAAATAACACTCCTATTTGACCTAGGAAACTAGTAAAATAAAATAACGAAAATTCATAAGAAAATAATAAAATAAGACATAAACCCTTATAAACATGCCACCACATTAATGAAATCACATGTTTGGCACATGACATACTTATTTATAAGGTGGGCTATCAAAATGACCACTAATTAACTAATTGGGTTTTATTAATTAATAAAGTTCAGCCCATAATTAATAAAAATGAAATTAACCCTAATTAGGCTCAACAATACTTAAGTCACATGCTATTTTAGTGAAACATATGATCTTTTAAATAATCTCTTCCAATGGGCTTATCTTGGGCTTGAATCTTTCCAAGTGATAAGACCTCCTACCATGTTCCTGAAATTGTCCAAGCCATCCTCCATCACCTCCATTTTTCTTTCCTCTGCCTTTTGTTCCGAAAACTAGAGCTAAATAGAGTAACCTATGATGACTTTGGTAAAAGAGAGAGAGGCAGTGATTTATGCATTGAAATTGAACTATTAATTTATTTTGCCAGAATTCAAGTCAATTCGCTTAAAAAATTTCTTAAGAGATTTTTAAGAAAGATTAATATAAATCCATAAAGATATTATATATATTTTTTGTGACAATAAATGTGTTTTAGTTGTGTGAATATATATTGTGGCCAATATAATATACACACATATATAATAAAATTTTTGACAGGTTTCTCTCCTATCCATTTTGCACTTTATGCATTATCATACTAACCAACTTTGGTTATCAAAATCAATTACATTCCAATAGGTATATATTGTCATTCATAGTTCACAATATTGGCAAATATTTATATACATGCACGTATTGACCTGCACAAGTCAAAACAATCCAAACACAATACTATATTGACAACAAAACCATCAACACAATACACTCAGTGAAACAGAGCCATGACAGGACTTTATTGACAACAGAGATTCGGACTATTGCTTGATTTATGGTTCATTTTTCTTCTTGTAATGTTTACTTAGCTTCTAGCTACTCAATGGCATGAAGTCCTTATCTTTTCCAATGTTTGCTTAGCACCTTGGCTCCTGCAATTTAATCACCATAGCAGCAATATATACACAGATTATAGAAGTCCAATTATATACAATTTCAAGAGTTACCAACATGAATCATAGTTCATAGCACATAGATGAATCATAGTTTCCACTTTGTTGGTGAGCTCTGCATTTTCAGCAACATGATACACTAGCTTAAAGGCCGTGAAGATTAGGAGCTCCATCATACAAAATTAACACCAATAAGACCAAACACAATCAGCTGACATGTCTTCTAGTTCTACATTGGATAAGTGTGCTATTGTGTCATCAAATCATCAACCACATCTACTTCTGTTAGCCAACTCGGCATAATTGATGCTGTTTGTGTGTCATGAGGATGTTTACATATACTTTGATTAAACATGGCTATCAATGATATAGACGGCGGAAACTTTAAGGAGTGTTTTAAAAAAATTTAAATTGCTGGGACTGCTTTCAAATCTAGTGAAAACTAAAGGGACTAAAAGTTCAATGTTCCCTGAGTAATCAATGTAGCATTGAAAAACATCTCTCTCTCTCTCTTTTTTGTTTTTTTTGCCAACATGTTACTGTTTCCCTGCTGAGGGTCATTGACAAAAACCGCGCAGAAAACATCGCTGGCAATAATAGCTCGGAAAGGAGTTACGGCGACGGCGAAGAGTCGTAATTCCGATGGATTTACCGGAGTGTCCGGTTTGCCTCCAAACCTACAACGAAGAGAGCACAATTCCCAGGGTACTTGCCTGTGGCCACTCGGTTTGTGAAGCCTGCCTTGTTGAACTCCCACAGCGATACCCCACCACCGTTCGCTGCCCTGCGTGTACCCAACTCGTCAAGTACTCTACTCAGCAAGGTCCCTCTGCCCTTCCCAAGAACATCGACCTCCTCAGACTCTGTCCCGAACGCTCATCTTCTGCTTCTGATGACTCCCGGAATTCGAGGCATCATCCCACAAAAAGTGGTGATGATCACTCTGAACTTTGTCGTCGGTTCTGGTCGGACGAGTTATATGCCGCCTGGAAGGATTGGATTCTCCCACAAGACGTCGTTTCGATTGAGTCTGAACCCCCTGACCGCGAAGGCCCTGCTCTTGGCCTTGTTCTGCGAGGGCGATTCAGTTCAACTTCTTTCAATGGTAGGGTTTGCGTAAAAGAAAATCAGAGCCTGAGCCTTGCTCCGATTGTTTCTTTACCGCCCGTCGATTCTAAATTCAAGTTTAGTTATGTGGCAAGAATTATGATGTGTTTGGAGGGGATGAAAGCGTTTCAGAGGGAAGAGCTAGCATTGTTTCTCAGAGTGTCCATGAAACAGAATAGGATATGTGAGGTTTATGGCTTGTGGAGCGACCCAGTCGATGGTAATCTATATTTAGTGTGTGAGAGACACAGTGGTAATCTTGCTGAGAAGTTCAGTGAGTTGAGTAATGGGTTTGTCGGTCTCGCTGGAGATGATTTGAAAAGAGATGGATTGGTTAGTTTTGCAATGAGAGGTTTGAGTATTTGCGAAGCCTTGATTGCTCTGCACACAGAAGGTCTGGTAGCCGGCTATTTTGGACTTTCTTGCTTCTGTTTTGATGAGCTTGGTGGCATTTATTTTGATTTGAATGAGGCATTAGTGAAGGGAAGGAAGATTCGTTTCGCTCTAATGGATGCTATTTCTAGTGGGACTAGTGATACAGATAAGCAAGAAGCAATTTGTCAGTATGTCTTGAAAAATGAAGATTTCATAAGCCCAGAGGGTTTGTTTGAATTATTGCAGAAGGAGTCTATTACTCTATGGAATGTGCACACAAGATACCCCATTGGGTATGGCTCTGATGTATGGTCATTGAGTTGTGTACTGCTGCGACTTCTTTTTGGAAACACACTCCCTCGGTATGAATTAGAAATGAATGAGGAGAAGGAAGGCTTTGACTTTTCATCTAGCTATATTTGTTGGGCTGAGAGAGTTAATTCCTTGTTGAATGATAAATTGGGATCAGAATATTTGTTGTTGAGGCAGACTCTCAGCAAATGTTTGGAAATAGATCCAGGAAATCGCCCTGATGTGGCAGGTGTAAGGAAATGCATTTGGGATATGCTAATTCAACCTCAATTTGATGTTCTAGGAACCTTGGAGGTTGCAATATATAAAAACAGCGCATATTGCTGCTTGATTCTAGGGGAGTTGTGTCATTTTCCCCAGGAATGCTCAAAATCACAGAGAGAATGTGAGTTGCAGGAAAAAAAAGATGGTGATCTAGCAAATTTTGTTCAGGATGGTGAGGAGAAATCTGATGGCGATTTTGTTGAGGTTGAGGGCCTACCTAAGGGAATGACTGAACTTAAAGATCTAAGAGGCCATCTTGATTGTATCACTGGATTAGTTGTTGGAGGTACATATCCCAATTTTTCTGTGATTCATTTCTATCACTCTCAGTTATCTTCCTTGATTTCTTTTTTGCTTTTTGGTAATTTGATTTTGTTCATTTATTATGCCTGGATGACCCAAAACTTAAGACTATAGTTTTGGATGTAACAGGACAAAGTACATTTTTGTTTTGGTAATGTGGCGGAAGTCCGCTTGAGGCCTTCAGCCAATTTGACATATAAGGCATCCGTTGATTTACATATGTTGTGGGTTGGGATGCTAGATGAACCTAAGGCTTCTGAATTGGTTTGGTCGTAGTTTTTCATGCTTTGCATAAATTGTTTTGCAAGCTTTTAAAGTGCTTATACAACTTGGCACTGTGTGGTACAATGCAACATTTCATCCTATATTATAAGCTTAGTTCTTTGTCAGTTTCTGCATCAAGGTTGCTTTACCTATGTCAAGGCTAGAGTTTCACTTTAGTGGTGCAGGATCTCTTAGGGTTTGCGGTGATTGTGCAATGAAGAAGTGTATGTAAGTCCATTAAGCATATTTGTTTTTAAATGGTTTTTCTTTGCTTTTGCAGGGGGATTTCTGTTTAGCTCCTCATTTGATAAAACCGTCAATGTATGGTCATTGCAGGTAACACTCCAAAAGCACAACTATCTGATAATAATCCACTGGAGGAATTATCTCATTTGTAATATTGTCTTGAGGATGCCATTATTGCTATTGTACGCAATGAAGATTCTGTGGTAGAAGATTAGCCTATGAAGTTTTCCAGAAAATAGTTTTTCAAGTGTTTATGTGATGTGATGACAGTTGGCAAATTGCCCTCTGGAAAGTTTTTGGGCCATTTGAAAAATAATGGAGGAAGAATGAGAAAAATAGTTGGGTATTTTTTTTTTCCCCACTTGTTACTTTTGTAACTTGAAGGACTTCCTTATTTCCCTTCAAAGTTCCTTCAAAGTTAACATTGGTTTGATTTTAAAATGACAACTACGTTTGTGTGAAGTAAATAAACGTCAAATTGTTAAAACTTGAAATTAGACAATCAGAAGTCTATAAAAAACTGCATTAGGCACGTTTCCTTCATGAGCACATTTACAACTCCTTGAGCTATATTGGGTTATTAATTTTTGTTCACAGGGATAACTTGCAGTAACTCACTTGAATGCCTAATTGTTATGCAACATAAAACATTAATTTTTAAATATGACGAAGTTGGAAGGCTATTTTGTTGTTGCCATGGAATAAAAAGGTTATTATGATATCTTTTATTCTATTAATGAGACTCCTGTGTGTTACGTAGGACTTTTCTCATTTACACACCTTTAGAGGTCATGAGAATAAAGTCATGGCTTTGGTTTATGTGGATGAAGAAGAACCCTTGTGCGTAAGTGGTGACAGTGGAGGGGGTATACTTATCTGGGGAATAACTTACCCTTTTGGGCAAGCTCCATTGAGAAAGTGGTATGAGCAGAAGGATTGGCGTTTTAGTGGCATCCATTCTCTTGTTGTTTCAAGAAATCTTTGCCTCTACACTGGAAGTGGAGATAGATCAATAAAAGCTTGGTCATTGAAGGTGAGTTTGGGATTAGCTTTGTTAACTCACGTTACAGCTGGAAAGAAAACTTTGCTTGAAATGAATTCCTATGGATTTCTGTACAATTTCCCAGGATGGAACTCTAATGTGCACGATGAATGGTCATACATCTGTAGTTTCCACACTTGCAATATGTGATGATGTTCTTTACAGTGGTAGTTGGGATGGTACCATTAGGTTGTGGAGTCTTATTGATCACAGCCTGTTGACAGTGCTGGCGGAAGATGGGCCTGGGGAGATGAAATGTGTCCTGTCTATTACAGTTGATAGACATTTGCTTGTTGCATCTCATGAGAATGGATGCATAAAGGTATTTACTTCCTGAAATTGGTGAATTGTGTTCCACTTGAAAGTTGAAAATAATATAGGGACTCAATTTGTGTTCCACTTACTGGGCAACATCTGCTTTATCCTTTTGCTTGTCTAGGTCTGGAGAAATGACATCTTCATGAACTCCAAAACATTGCATGGTGGTGCCATTTTTGCTATTAGTATTCAGGGAAAATGCCTCTATACAGGAGGCTGGGACAAAAAAGTTAATATACAGGTACAAGTGCAAAATTGAGTGGTCCATTCTGTTCTCTGGAACTACATGCATGTGAAGTCCGTCTGCTTTGCTCATTCTTTTATGGCTGTGAGAAATTAATTTTTGGTATTTCATTTATATAGTTATTTTTTAAATTATTTCCAATCAGCATATGAGCTCATTAGTGAAGTTATTGAATTGTAGGAATTGTCTGGAGATGAGTTTCAACTGGTTGTCAATTCAATCGGACATATTCCTTGCAGTTCAGTTGTAACAGCTATGTTATATTGGCAAGGAAAACTATTTGTTGGATTTGCTGATAAGTCTATCAAGGTATGCCAGATCATCTCCTTAAATTATTGTTTGTAAGAGGAATATCTGAAGCATTGTAGGAATGCCTCAAAAGTTTTAGCATTGTGCTTCAAGTAAATAAACCAAATCACTGCAAACTAATTCCCAAGTTTATGGTTATGTAACTTGTCATCACTCTAAGTTTGTGTTTATTTATGCTTATGAATTATCATCACTCGGCTGCTATAATTTATTTGCTGGTCCAGGTTTATCATTGGAATCAGTAGAGCTTCACCAGGTATGCTTTCGTTCTAATTAATTTGTTTAAATGCTGAAACTTCGAGCAAGTATTTTAATATTTTTTTTAATTAGATACGTTTCTCCTCCTCTTTTTGTTTCCAGGTGTCAATAATAGGATATGAGCGTCAATTATACTAATTGGGGGGCTCCCATCCCTCCTGCTACACTGGCTTCCTCTCAATGTATTCCAGCTTCAACACCGACTGAATCAATAACTAGTGAAGTAAATCCTTTTCTCTTTGACTCAACAGTTCCCATCCCATGGCTTTCTATTCACCTTTACCCTGGCATCCTCCATAAGAAGAGAAGGGTGTTATGTACATATATTACAACAAATATTGGCGCTTCTCGGTTTTATACCATAGGCTCCTTTTTGTGTATAATCTAGATAGACTTGAAACTGTCCAAGTGTAAAGGATTTTCTGCGATTCCATTATACTTTCTTTATGTTTCCCGTTTTATCAACTAGAGAGTTTAGATATATATGTGTGTGTGTGTATATATATATATTAAATGAATTATCTCACATATTTCATAAAACTGCCGTGAGAGAGAAATTATCCTGCATTCGGACCACTGGGTGACTTGAACTCCTTAATTATCACGGTTTTCTTTAGCTACCACATCGTCTTGACTATTGCAACCAATTCAACTTGCAACCAATTCAACTATGGGTGATTAAGAAGAAAATTTTCTGTGGTCTGTTTAAAATATGGCTTTTTCGAGCAACTGATTTATTCTCATGCTGGATATTTTCGAAGGATTGAATAGTTGAAGTTTGACTTTTTTTTTTTTATAAAAAAAGTTTTCTTTTGTCATTTTCTTTGTCTCAATTGTTTGCTGACGGAAATGAAATACATTGAGGAGAGGATAACAGATCTTCCATAATGTTATGCCCGAAGAGAAAATACAACAACAACAATAGTCTTATCCTACTATGTGAGATTGATTACATGGATCAAACGACGCCAATGAGCTCTATTTAACACTATCTCTTTCGATAAATCATTTATCGAAAGGTCATTCTTTATAACTTCTCTTAATGTCCTTTTTGGTCTTCCTCTATGCCTTTTGATCGGGCTCCACGCCATTTGATCAACTCTCTTCACTGGCTCCTCTTGCCCTCTTCTTTGTACATGCCCAAATCACCTTAAACGATTTTCCATCATTTTCTCCTCGATAGGTGCTACCCCAACTTTCCTTCGTATACAGTCATTTCGTATCTTATCTAATTTTGTATGACCACATATCCATCTCAATATTTTCATCTTTGCTACTCTCATCTTATGCTCTTGTTGTCCTTTCAAAGCCCAACATTCACTACCATATAACATTGCTGGCCTTATAGCTGTTCTGTAAAATTTTCCTTTAAGCTTAGTAGGCACCTTGTGGTCACAAATAACTCTTATTGCTTTCCTTCACTTTAACCACCTAATTTGTATCCTATGCATAACATCCCCATCAATTTCACCATTATTCTGTAAAATCGACCCCAAATATTTAAATTTTGACACCTCAAGGATGATTTGCTCTTCAATTTTTACCTCTGAATAATTTCTAATTGACCTCTTATTAAATTTGCAATGCATATATTCTGTCTTGCTTATACTCAAATGGAAACTTTTTGATTCCAAAGTATGTCTCCATAATTCAAGTTTAGAGTTGATCTCTTCTCTTGAGTCCTCAATTAAAACTATATCATCTGCGAAGAGCATACACTTTGGAATTTCTTCTTGTATATGTTCAGTAAGAACATCCAAAATCAGATCAAACAGGTATGGACTCAAAGAAGATCCATGATGTAAGTCTATTGTTATAGGGAAGTCTTTTGTCACACCTCTAGGGGTTCTCACACTTATTGTTGCCCCCTCATACATATCCTTTATAACTCGAATATAAGCCACATGGACACCTTTCTTCTCCATTGCTTTCCACAATACATCTCTTGGTACTCTATCATAGGCTTTTTCCAAATCAATGAAAATCATACGCAAGTCCCTCTCTTTACTCCGGTATCTTTCCATCAAACCCCTTAATAAATAAATAGCCTCTGTTGTAGACCGTCCTGGCATAAATCTAAATTGGTTTTCTGAAATACGAGACTCCCTTATGAGTCTATACTCAATCACTCTTTCCCAAAGTTTCATGGTGTGACTCATGAGTTTTATTCCTCAATAATTAGCACAATTTTGAATATTCCCCTTATTCTTGTATATGGGCATCAGAGTGCTCTTTCTCCATTCTTCTGGCATTTTCTTGGACCTTAAAATCTCATTAAATAACTTCGTGAGCCACCAAACCCCCTTATCTCCTAAGCACTTCCACACTTCGATAGAAATACCATCGGGACTAATGGCTTTACCATTATCTATTCTCTTAAGAGCTTCTTTCACCTTTCCAACCCGGATCCTATGATGGAAATTCAAATTGAGATCATCTTCATGGGTTATTAATCCTTCAGTATCAATAGTCATATCCAATCCATTATTGAAAAAGTTTATAAAAGTAACTCTTCCATCTTTCTTTGATATCATCATCTGCAACTAAAATTTTTCCTTCTTTATCCTTAATGCATCTTACTTGGTCCAAATCTCTTGACTTTCTTTCCCTTCTCTTGGCAATTTTGTAAATTTTATGTTCACCATTCTTTGTTCCTAAATCCTGGTAGAATTCCTCAAAAGCTTTAGATCTAGCCTCGCTCACTGCTTTCTTAGTCTTCTTTTTAGCCAACTGATGACGTTTCCAATTTTCATCGTTATTGCATAGATGCAAGGCTTTGAAACACTTTTTCTTATATTTGACCTTCTCCTGCACACTCTCATTCCACCACCAAGATTCTTTATCCTTAGGTCCAAAGCCTTTGGATTCACCCAGTACTACTTTAGCGGTATCCTTGATCCTTTTAGCCATCTCATCTCACAAGATGTTAGCATTTCCTTGCAAGTCTCAATTACCTTCCTCCATAACTTTTCTCGTAAAGATAACTTGTTTCTCACCTTTTAGTTGCCACCACTTAATCCTAGGATTTAAAACTTTTCGACTTTTCAGCTTACGGTTTTTAACTATCACATCAAGGACCAAGACCCTATGTTGTGAAGTTAAACTTTCACCAGGGATTACTTTGCAATCTTTACAAGTTGATCTATCTGAGTTCTTTACCAAAAAGAAGTCAATTTGCGACCTTTGGACTCCACTCTTATATGTAATTAAATGCTCCTCGTGCTTCTTGAAACAGGTATTTACAATCGTAAGGTTGTAAGCCATTGAAAAATCAAGAATGGAATGTCCCTCCTCATTTACTTCTCCAAAGCCATAACCGCTGTGAACTCCCATATATTGCCTTGTCTCTTTTCCAACATGACCATTAAGGTTGACCCCAATGAGGATCTTTTCCTCTTGTGGGATATCTTAAACCAAACCCTCCAGATCTTTCCAAAATTTTTCCTTAATATGTGCGTCCGACCCTACTTGAGGTGTATAAGCACTAATAACATTGAGTGAATAATGTCTAATAGTCAATTTTAAGGATATGATCCTATCCCCAATTCTTCTGACTCCTACCACATTCTTTTTCCAGTCTTTGTCCACAATAATACCAACTCCATTCCTTGCTCTGACCTTTCCTACATATCAAAGTTTATAACTAATAGTGTCTAACTTCTTAGCTTTTTCTCCCACCCATTTAGTTTCTTGAAGATATAAGATGTTAATTCTCCTTCAAATTATAGCATCCACCACCTCCATAGATTTACCAGTTAACGTACCAATATTCCAAAAACCAAATCTAATCTTACTTTTCTGAGCTAGTTTCTTTACCCACATCCGTCCAGCATGATGTGGGAACCCTTGCTCATTTAACACTACACCCGGGTGCCGATGTAGTGGCTCTAGCTCATTTGACACTGCATTCGAGCCATACAGCGTGTTACTTCTGGGCAACGACCTAGTCTTAGCACATATATGTCTTTGATTCATGTCATGAGATTCGACAGATTTTTACGTTGGCTGTCGCGGGTCTAACACAACCCTCCTCCTTTACCCGGGCTTGAGACCGGCTATGACACTACATAGGCGGAGTTATGCCCGAAGAGAAAATAAAAAATAAAAATTGGTTTGAGTTTCATCAAATGAGAAATTTATGCATCCTCTTCAATTGGGAACAAACCCTTGAAAGACCTGCTATGTTGAGCATTGTAATGGTAGCAGAAATTATTGCACTTTTACTCAGCCGTGTATATAAATGAAGAATTTTGGAGGAGGAATATAATTCTTGCACATATTTTAACTTTGAAATTATTAAAGTAATTTAATAAAATAATTTAAAATTTTAAAATTTCACTTTAATGGACGAAGGATTATCTTATCAATATATAATTAATAAATATTGACACCAAAGTTAATTAAAACTATTTTTCTAGTATTAAATAAATTTTTATGGAGTTTTTTTTCGGAAAATCCACAATTAGAAATTTTAATAATAAATTTCAAATAAAAAAAATACTTTAACGTTGTCGGATTCATCATCAACATATCATCAAGTTAATTTACAATAGACTTTTTACTTATGAAAATGGTTAAACTAAACATTTCAAATTCATTGTTATTATTGATGAAAAAGTAATAATAATAATTATTTCAATTATCATTATTTAAATGGAAATTGCTTAAAGTCTATGTGTGTGTGTGTGTTATGTGCAAGATGCGGATGATTAGGAAAAGAAAAAGAGCTGCCGAAGGTGTCAATGTGTCGTGTAATTGGGAGTTAGGACAGAGAGGGGAAAAATGTATTATCTATTTTCTTGAATGAAATTTTCTATTTTTGGAAAAAACAAAAGAGGGGAAAAACTGAAAAAGAAAAAGGTCAATGTCAGCCACCCCTTTTGCTTTTTTGACTGGGAACTGAAAACGATAATATAACTTGTGTCGTTCATACTAGAATAGTTGCTCCTCGAGCTTGATCCAGATAAATGTCGTTCAGCGTAACCTGCCTGGCTCGTCAAAATTCCTTGTTCACTTCATCATCAGACTCGAGTCCAAACCAGTGGCATAGATTTTTGTAATTAGCTAGTTAACTAGTGCATTCAAAGCTCTATACAAGCAGTTCCTCTTTCACTCATTCAAGTTTGGGGGTTAGGTACAAGCAGAGCTCCGCTATGGCCACTGTGCCTGCTCTCTCAAATTCGTATTTCTTTGCTATAAAACCTCTTCCGAGCACAACTACCTTCAATGCCAATGTTACCTTTATTGTACCGTCTTCTTGTGTTTCCTCCTGGCGTCGGCTGCCTCGACGTTGTGGCAGGTCCACACCCGTTGTTGCGTCTGTGAAGGTGCAATTATGTGCTCCACGCCCACTACTTGTTTGTTATTTTTTTAAGTGATGATTGTATATCGTTTCTTGTTTCAGGAGAATATGGGCCGTATTAAAAAAACTATCAACGATTTCGCGAGCTTGAACTACTGGGTTGTTCGCGATTACTACCGTCTAGTGGACTCCGTCAATGCCTTCGAGCCTCGGATACAGATACTCTCTGATGAGCAGGTTGTTAATTTTGATTACGAAGATGATCATCTCTGTATAGTTTGCCTGGATTTAAAACGAATTCTTTCGTCCGCAGTTGACTGCGAAAACCCAGGAGTTTCGGCTCCGGCTCAGGCGAGGGGATACACTTGCTGATATTCAAGCTGGTTCGCTTTTTTAACTCAAATTGTTAGGTCGGAGTTCGATGTTTCTATGCCATTTTTTTAATTTAATTTTAATCTTTCAGAGGCATTTGCTGTAGTTCGTGAAGCTGCAAGAAGAAAACTTGGAATGCGCCATTTTGATGTCCAGGTTTCTGTCTCTCTTGCTTGAATGCTTTGCATATATATGAGGAGTGGGTCTCTGAGTTGTTTCAGCTGCATATTTTCTTGCTAGATTATTGGTGGAGCGGTGCTTCATGATGGGTCCATCGCAGAAATGAAAACAGGGGAGGGGAAAACATTAGTTTCCACCTTAGCGGCATATCTTAATGCCTTGACTGGTGAGGGTGTCCATGGTAAGTATTGTTGACGTTGAAAACTTTGATGTGTAGAGTATTTTTAAGCTGCAGCGATTCAATGATCGACCAGAATAACTGGATCTGCTTCTTCATTTGCTTTCTCTCTCTCCATCGTCCTTCGTTGCAGTGGTAACTGTCAATGATTATTTAGCTCAACGTGATGCTGAATGGATGGGCCGTATTCATCGTTTCTTGGGTCTATCTGTGGGTCTTATTCAGGTAATCACCTCCACCAGGTTACTGAAGTTTGTTTGGTGGTGGGTTAGATTAAAGCATGTGTTCTAATGATTTAATGTATGGACAAACCTTCTGGCCAAAATAAAATGACAAACCTGTGTTAATTTTCAATATTTTATTATTTCTATAGCAAACGTAAATGACAATCTTTACTAAATAAACAATCATAGCATAGATTACTTTTAAAATTCATTATATGATCTTTTTAAGCAGAGGGGGATGACTGCTGAAGAGCGGAGATCCAGTTATAGATGTGATATAACATATACCAATAATTCGGTACATTCCTCACTTGTTTTTTATGTTGTTATCTTTCTTGTTATTTGTTTTTCCTCTTGGTTTATTTGGATTCTTTTTCGCCGCTCTTCTCCCAGGAACTTGGCTTTGACTACCTGCGAGATAATCTTGCTGGAAGTAGTGGACAACTTGTGATGAGATGGTAGTATATATTACTTGGATATTTAATATTTATTTGTCTATATATATGAAGAGGATTAATTTTGACTGTCCTATGTGGAAACAGGCCAAAGCCATTTCATTTTGCAATTGTTGATGAAGTAGACTCTGTCCTGATAGATGAAGGAAGAAATCCTTTGTTAATTAGTGGTGAGGTAGTTAACCTTTATATTTGGTGTGGTTGCCCATCCCCTTCAATATCTAGGTTAGTGGTTTTCATGAAAAAATAAAAATAAAAACAAACATAAATCTGGGCTGGTTGTGTTCAAATGATCATTTTGATGGAGGGAGCACAATGATAGATTGATTCTAGTTCCTACATCTGCATCACAGGCTAGTAAAGATGCTGCACGGTACCCTGTTGCTGCAAAAGTGGCTGAATTGCTGATAAGGGGAATTGTGAGTAAAATCTTTTGCAATTTTTTCATAAGCAGTTTTAAGAACTAAATATGCATAAAGTGAGAAATAGTTATCTGCACAAATTTTTGTAACAGCATTATAATGTGGAGCTTAAAGATAATTCTGTTGAGTTGACTGAGGAAGGAATTGCTCTTGCTGAAATGGCTCTTGAAACAAATGACCTTTGGGATGAAAATGACCCCTGGGCCAGGTAAATATGCATACAAGCTGGATGCCTTTAGTTAAATATTATGGCTTGTTTACCTGTTTTGCAATTCCAGTGCTTTCTTGAAAAAATGTAATTGGGAACATATACAATCCTCTCTTAATTGATTTTTTTCTCCTTGAATTTCTCTCAAATATTTTTATTTTCTTGGATGAAGTGGTATATTGGTAAATTCAAAAGAAGGAGAATTTTGCTTGTTCCTTTTGCTTCATTCGAATTTGAGTACTCATGTAGAAAAAGATTTGGCCAAAATACTGGTCACATTTTATTTTGTGTTTGCATATATACGTAGTAAAAATTGAGTTACTGCAGATTTGTGATGAATGCTTTGAAAGCTAAAGAATTCTATCGCCGTGATGTGCAATACATAGTCAGAGACGGGAAGGCCTTAATTATCAATGAGGTAATTTTTTTCTTCATGTTTTTAGAATTATGCAATTTTTTTTCTATACATTATACGATGTGGCTTTGTATGTTCTCCTTTTCTTTTTGCTTTCTTCATAATAATGTTCTCCCCTTCTTAGTTTTCTATTTATAGCGTATTTTCATGTACTGTTAATACTATTTAAAGGTGAAATTAACTAGTCTTTTGCACCAGCTATAATGCGGCCTTCCAAAATTTTCTTAAGATTTAAACTCTGATGAGTATGTAGTGTTTTTTGTGGGGGAAAAATTTTAATCTCCTCTGCACCAATCTGCTATCCAAATCTTTGCCTCTATAGTTAGCATCATCCAGGAAAAAAAACTCTTTGCTTTTTTTCTTTTTCTTTTTTTTTGGGGGGGGGGGTGGCTGTTTTGTTGCCAATACAAGGTCAAAATAGAAATATATCCTTTGAAATTTGTACTTTGAAACATATATGAGGTCAACGTATATTTCATCATAAATATAGGGCTTGCTTGACAGTGTTTTCTGTTTTCTTATTCTCAAAAACAGTTTTACAGAATGAACCAAAATTAGCTCATAGTACTCTCGAGTTTTCTTTAAATTAGTTGGTCTATAATGAAATTCTGAAGGGAAAACATTAAGAGCAACTTGGTTTGGGTTTTGATGATAAAATTCAGGTTCTGTTTGAAGCAAATTCCTTACTTGATTTTCTTTATGGTAGTAAGGAATGGTTAAGTTTGGCTGAGTGGGAAGTATAATTGCTTTGGAAGAAGAGGAAGCAATTATTTGTTTCTGAGGATTGTTTCTGGTTATGAGTGGGTTTTGGGACAACCTATCATACTCTTGTTTTGAGATGATAGCCTGATTGCTAACAATCTGCTGCCAGGTGTTACCAGGTAACTGTTTGTTGGCATAAGATTGTGCATAAGAGGCAAGGGTCCTTTTGGAAGAGGGTTTGGTTTGAGCTGAAGGCCCAGTTTGAGTTTGTTGGGCTGAAGGCCCAGTTTGGGTCAGCTGGATTGATGATCCAGATGGAGTAGATGACTCCTGTTTAATCTCTGGGTTGGATCCTTGAGTTTGGGACCCAATTTGCTGAAGTAAATTTTTCACCACAATTTCAAGCTCAGCACTCGAGACTGCTGGTTGAGCATCCTGAAAGATACTCAGTTCCTTTTGTTTCGTCTTTTGGTTCTTTTTTCTTTTTGGGTGGCATTTGGTTCGCTCAGCTTGTTTTTCCCTGTAAAAACTCTCGGGTAAGAAAGTCTGGAAGGGAGTTTGAAGAACCTTTTATAAATTCAATTTCAAAGTCAAAAACACTTAAAATTGCTTGCCATCTGGCGAAGATTTGTTTTGAAGCAATGTTTTTAACATCCTTTTGCAAAACATCTTTTGCTGACTTACAATCAATTCTTAATAAGAATTTTTGATTTAATAAATCAGACTGAAATTTTGAAATGCATAAAACAATTGCAAGAATTTCCTTTTTAATAGTGGAATAATTCTGTTGAGTATTATTCCAATGTTTTGATGTAAAAGAAACAATTTTCTCTTTACCATTAATCCTTTGTTTAAGAATGCCACCATAACCAATGTCAGAGGCATCAGTTTCTACTATTTTAAAAGCAGAAGGATCTGGAAGGTTAAGACAAGGAAGTTGCTTAACCTGAGACTTGATTTGCCTAACTATGTTTGTATGAACATCAGTCCAGGGAGGAGGACTAGATTTAAGACGCTCATGTAAAGGTTTAATGAAATTGCTCAAATGAGGAATAAAATCAGAAACATAGTTTAAACAACCAAGAAACCTTTGGAGTTGGGTTTTGTCAATAATCTGGTCTGGGAATTTATTAGCAAATTCTATAGACCTTTCAATTGGTACAATAGATCCTTGAGATATCTAGTGTCCCAAAAATCTAATTTTTGTTTGGAAAAGACTTATTTTTGTTTTACAAACTGCTAAACCATTTGACTTAGCAACTCTAATAAATTTATAAATATGTTTAAAATGTTGATCTATTGAGTGAGAATAAATCAATACATCATCGATATATACAATAATGAATTGATCATTATCACTAAATATTTCATTCATTATTCTTTGAAATTCAGAGGGGGCATTTTTCAAACCGAATGGCATAACATTCCACTCAAATTGACCAAATGGGACAGTAAAAGCGGTTTTATACCTATCCTTTTCTGCGATTTGAATTTGCCAAAACCCTGATTTCATATCAAATTTTGAAAATATTTTCGCAGAGTAAAGTCTTTTCAATAAATCAGATTTATTTGGTATAAGATATCTGATCCATTGTAACACTTTGTTTAAAGGTTTATAGTTTATGACTAACCTAGGTACTTCTCTTTCTTGTTCTGCGCTATTATTGACATAAAATGCAGTATAAGACCAAGGACTTCTAGATCTTCTGATCAAATTTTTGTTTAACAAATCATTTATTTTTTTTCAACAAATTTGAAGGTGCTCTGAACTCATTTGAATTGGTCGAGCTTTTGTTGGTATTTGTTTTTCAGAAAAATCCTTTTCATAAGGTAGATCTACTATATGCTTTTTTCTGTCCCAAAAAGCATTTGGTAAATCTGAGCAAATGGTTTTGAGGATTTCTTTTAAACAATTTTGAATTTGACTTTGTGTATTTTTGAAATTTAATTGTTCTTCAATTTGTTTAAAAGAAATTTCTTATTTAAGGAAATTAATTTGTTTTTGTTTAGCAGAAATAAGATTTAATTCTTTTATTCTAGGACTATAAGTAAAAGGGAATAAAATTGTTTTTCCCAAGTATTGTTTTGAAATTCCATTTTCATCCGTTAAATAAGGTTTGAGTAAATGGGCAAAATGTGCTCCAAGAATAATCTTAGATCCCATTCCTTTAACCATAATAAACGGAGTTTTGACTTGAAAACCTTGATTTTCAATAACTACATTTGAAATTTTGTACTGAACTTGGAGAAGAGTTCTTTCAACTCCTCTAAATCGTTCAGTTGTTTTTTCAAAATATTTTGTTGGGATGATTCCTTCTCTGAAACAGTTAGCCTCGGTTCCTGTATCAAATAAGACATCTTCCAAAATAAATTCATTGTTTACAATTATTTTGGCTTTGATGTGAAACTTTTGCGATAAAACTTTTGTAATTAAGTTTAAAAATGGTTCTGGAGGATTTGGTTCGTTAGAAACACTATCTTCGTCTGTTTGAGGTAGTTGAGTTTGATGATTTTGAATTAGTTGTATATCCTGAATTTGGGATATGGCTTTACCATGAACTTGTTGTTGTTCTTTGATAAGGCGGATTTCAGTTTTGAGATTTTGAATCTCAGACCGAAGGTCGGAGAGGGTAGCTAGTTTAGGTTCCTGTTTAAACTTGGCTAAGGTTTGAGTAAGATCATATCTATTTGATCGAATTAAGGGTTTGCTATTTGAAGAGCTTGGTGTGTTTGAAAGGATATCTCTAAATTTTAAAAGATATTCTCCCTTTTCAGAATCTGGCAGTTTGCTAATGATATCAATGAGGAGATCATGTTCCTTATTGATAACATTTATCTCAGAAGATGAATTTTCTTGAATATCATCATTTTGAAAGGATTTAAGATCTTCAGAAGATTCCTTTTCTGATTCTGATGCTGATTCTTCTAGAAGAATGTTGTTTATCTTTTCTAAAACATCTTCCTCAAGATCAATGTTTCTTAATTTTCGGGTGACCCTACAATATTTTGAAATATGACCGGGCCGACCACATTTGAAACAGACAATATTTTTCTTTGGTTTAGATTCAAACTTTGGTTTGGGCTCAAATTTTTGTTCAGGTTTTGAATAATATTGGACCCTTTTGTTTTTGAAAAAAGGTTTTTTGTGTTTTTTGTGAGGCTTGGTTTGTTTGCAAGGGGGGAATCCGAATTGCTCACAGAAAGTACCTAATTCACGTTTATCATAGGCCTTTTCCTTTTCAAGCTGGGTTTGTAGTTTATTATCTTGGCAAAATTTTAATGCAGTTTTCTGGGCATAAGATACCAGTTGACCATAGGTTAAGTTATCATAAGGGATCTTACCATCCTTTTCATTTCTTAATTTATCTCTAACTTTATTACCAAGAGATGTTGGTAATCCAGCTAGAAATTTTTCTTTCCAAAATGGTTGGTTTGAATCATCCCTTGTGAGAACTCGACTAATGAAGGTATCTTTACACCAACGAAAATCTGATAAAGTTTTGCATTTAAGATTTGACAAGAGTTCAGCTGACCTATCTAACCATAAAGATGGATCACCAATAAAATGTTTAATTATTGTAAAAATGAGGTGGTTTGTGGAATCAGGAATGACTTGATCATTGAACAGAATGGGTGTTCCATCTGCTTGAGTTTTAATGGAGGAATAAATTGTATCTTTATCCTCAGAGGAAAGATAAAAATCCCACCAACCTTTTAATTGTCCAGTAAAACCAGAAACTAAAAGATCAGTTATTTGTTCCTCTGAATAATCATTTTGAGTTTGATAAGCATTGCTTACCATAGTCATATGTTGAAGGGTTTGAAGGATACCTGTTTCACTTAATCCATCTATGTTCCATTCATAGAGATTGCTTGAATTAAAGGCTTTGAAGTTTTGGTGTGGTTTTTCTTCTAGGAGGACATCTGGAGGTGTTGCCCTACTGTAATACAGTTTGGATGGTTTTTTCCAGTTTTGCTGATTGATTTGTAAAGAGGATGTTTGACTAGACTCTCCTTCAGATTCTACAGAAGAATCCTTCTTGAGAACCTGGATGGTTCTTGTGTTTTTGGATACTGTGGAGGAGGGAGTCTCAGGGACTACAGTTCGACGAAGTTGTAGTTGAGACATTTTTTCTTTGATTTGGTCAACTATCCTTACTTTAGCTTTCTCTTGTAAATCAAGTTTTTGTTGAGGTGTATACTCTAAAGGTTTAAATAAAGGTTTTTGGATTAAAGGAGTTTCGAATTCAGTTTTGGGCTGAATTGTTGTTGTTTGAATTTCTGATTGTTGAATTAAACAATCACCTATCCTTTGTAGATAAAGGTTAGTATAATTGTTTTGTTCAACAATATTCTTTATATCAGCAGGATTTACATTTTCAGAAGTATGTTTGTATTTGTAAGGAGAGGCCCAAATAGGTTGGTTTTTGTCATCAACCTTTCCTGGAATTTGGACCGTTCAGAAGTATGTTTGTATTTGTTAGGAGAGGCCCAAATAGGTTGGTTTTTGTCATCAACCTTTCCTGGAATTTGGACCGTTCCTGCAGGAAATTCAGAAGAAACAGTTTGATCAAAAGTTTTCCATTCTTGTTTTATAACATCAATTTCAGTAAAATATGGATAATCCCATTTTTCACTTTCGGCGTAAGCCTCAAACCAATTAAAGAATGGAAGGTTTTCCTGTATAATTTCAAGAAACAAATAAAACTGTTCTTGAATTTGTTTTCTTCTAATTCCCTGAAAATGTTTAAAAAACCATTCTCTTTTCAAGGTATTTTCTGAAGAGTAAAATTCCTTTTGTAAAGGTTTGTCGATTTTGAAATCTTTTTGCAAAACATTTATGTCTCTTGGTTCTCCTAATGCGGAATAGTCAGGAGACTCAATTGACCTTAAATCATCTTGTGTTTCATAGTTTACATGGGGAATGTTTGTAGAATTGTTTATCCCAGAAACAGAGGCATTTTGAAGTTTGGGTTCAGGATTGTTTGGGGCAGGCATATATATGACAGAAGGAGGTTGTGGTAGTGAAGAACAAGAGACTCTTGCTGATTCACTTACCGTGGACCTACAATCCTCATATACAGACGGTTTATAAGTTTGAGATATTGATTTTCTGGGTCTGTCAAATGATAACCTAACAGTCCCATCTTGGGCTTGAGTAACCCTACTGATTTGTGGCATCATTTTAGGAACTGGCTGGGTAGCCCTTTCCATGATCCATTCTTTAGGTAGCTTTACTTCTTCCCACATGATGGTTTTTGGGATTGAAACATTAACATTGTTATAATCAGTTAAGAAAATTGTCGTTTGACCATTATCTGGAAGGATTTGGGCATTGGTAGCGTTTGAGTTTAAAACTTTATAGCTTATCCTATAGATTAGGGTAGCTGGTATTGATCCTGGTTTCATGTTTAAACCATGAAGCTGTATCCTAAGTTTAAGGGCATCTAGGACATGCTCATCTGTTAGATCTAGGGTTCGATCCGAAAAGCAGTTGAAGTAAACAGGCCCATTATTAAGGCCCATCTCCGCAGCTGCTAATAGTGAATCGACGTATGTATAATGTCTAGTATCTTGAAGACATACTAAACATGATACATTTAACCCTTTTCTTATTAGAGGTTTAATTGCCACTTGGACGCATCCTATGTGTAGGTAATTAAACTCCTTTTTATGTTTTTCAATTGATTTTTTCGAAAGAAGGAAAAAATCTTCATTTTCTGGTTTGATAGGAATTGATTCTTCAACTGTTCTGATTATGTAATCAGATTTAGAGAACCATTTTCTATTATTTTCTGAAATTTCGTAAAGATAGTTTGGCGTGATAGTTGGTAAAGCCCAATTATCAAAAGTTTGATTTAAGTTTGAAAAAGAAATTTCTTGTGAAAAAATCTTTTTGTTTGGTGATTTTAATTCCTCATTTGAAGGAGGGTTTGAAGAGGAAGCAGAAGAAGAAGATGATTTTCTAGAAGAAAAGGAAAAAGAGCGTAACAAAGACATACTGAAGAAAGTAAGGAAAATGAAAGCAGTAGATAAGCAGAAATTGAATTAACGGTAAAAGATAATAAGAATTCTCCCATATCTAAGTATCATTACCGTATGGATCCATAGTGGTATAAGAATTAAAACTTTACCTGTCTCTAAGGTTCAGAATAATTTATTAAAACTCTAGTAGAATTATTTTAGAACAAAACTGTTTTTGAGAATAAGTTTTGAAAACAAGAAAACAAAAAAATCTGTTTGAATAGTTGTTATCAAAATTATAATTAGTGAGTGATAGATGAGTTATTCAAAATTTATAATGTTACCATTAATGAGGTGGGTGTTTTTTACATTTTCTTTTATTTTCCAGAACAAAAACTATAAAACACCTTAAAGATGTTCTGAGTTTTCTGTTATTTTGTTTTTCTGTTTTCCAGAACAATTTATAAAAAACAGGTTTACCAAATAAGTTTTTTATTTTTCTGTTTTCGAAAACAGAAAAACTGTTTTTAAAAACTGCACCAAATAGGCCCATATACTTTGAAGCATTCAGCAAGGAAAATTTTGTTTCAAATAGCTTCTGAACCTGGCTTGAGATACATGCTATAAACTAAACTGTTTTGTATATGTGTTGACTTTGATGTTTAATTTCTTGTGTGTCCACAAGCAGTGTATGAACTTAATTAGTTAATGACTATCATTTTGTTGCTGATGCTTCCATATGAATCTGATCATGTAATGCAAATAATTGACACAAATTTTCAGCTGACAGGAAGAGTTGAAGAGAAAAGGAGATGGTCTGAGGGGATTCACCAGGCAGTAGAGGCAAAGGAAGGTTTAAATATTCAGGTATATGCTGTTCTTTGTCTTTTTCCTTTTGTTTTATGACACCTGTGATCAATATTTATCTGATTCTGAGTTTCACTATTATCACCTTGTACAGGCAGATTCAGTTGTTGTAGCGCAGATCACATACCAATCATTATTTAAACTCTATCCAAAGTTGTCAGGAATGACTGGAACTGCAAAAACAGAAGTAAAGATGCTATATAGTTCTAACGTTAAATTTGAATAGTTAATTTGCAATTACTATTCTAAATGTGAAATGATGTGTTCTTGACAAGAATGATTATATATCATTGTAGGAGAAAGAGTTCTTAAAAATGTTCCAGATGCCAGTCATCGAAGTGCCCACCAATCTTCCTAACATTCGGAAAGATTTGCATATCCAAGCTTTTGCTGTATGTCATTGTTTATTTGTAATTGCTACTTTTCTTTTTTTTAAATAAACCAGGGTAATTCCTACTTTTTTGAGCTTAATGTATATGCAGCAAATAGAATTTAGCTTTCCCATTATAATATACTTTAATTTTTTCCAAGTATTTAATGCTTCTATCATTTATTATTCAAGACTGCTCGAGGGAAATGGGAGCAGGTTCGTCGTGAAGTTGACTATATATTTAGACAAGGTCGTCCAGTCTTAGTTGGGACAACTAGGTAAATTTTTTTGCTAGTTAATAACCTTTTTTGGCACATGATGTCCTTTTAGTCATCGTTGTAATTTTGGCTAATGAATTTCAAAATCTGTGTATTGATATCCTTCTTGTAAGTTTTTGCTATTTAATAGCTTTTTTCTTGCACATAATATCATCTGGTCTCACATCATCTTCTTTATTGTTATTTATTTATGATTAAAATCATATGATGAAATCTTGACTTTTGCTGCTTTACTTGAGCATATTGGATCATCAGATAGTAATTGTATTTGCAGATCAATTTTATAATGATCCATCATTGAGAGGATAATTTTATGCATACTTCTTAATGCAGTGTAGAAAATTCTGAGCTTTTGTCTGGTCTGCTTAAGGAATGGAATATTCCCCACAATGTCCTGAACGCTCGACCTAAGGTTTGTGAAAGTATAATTTGCTGGTATCTTCGAAATCAAATGCTCTGTGTCTGTCATTTAACTTACTAGATATATATATATATATATATTTTTTTTTTAAATTTTTCCTCTCTCATCATTTTGGCTTCCTTTTTTCTTTTTCTTTTAAAATAATCAGTATGCTGCAAGAGAAGCTCAGATTGTTGCCCAGGCAGGGCGTAAAAATGCCATTACAATCTCTACAAATATGGCAGGCAGGGGCACAGATATAATCCTTGGTGGAAATCCAAAAGTAGGTATCCCAGTGAGATGAGTTATTTGTGGCTAGTGTTCTGTCAGTAACATCTTGAATCATTTTGCATATCTTCTACTATATGATATATTTTGTTTGAAGTTTCACTTTGGCTTGAGTTTGATCTTGGTCATGACTGACTGCCTACTCTTTCCTGGTATGCTCAGATGCTTGCCAGAGAAATTATTGAGGACAGCTTACTTTCATTTTTGACACCAGAGGCTTCTAATATTGAACTTGTTGGGGGGGAGGCAATTTCACAAAAGGTAATCTTGTGGTGCTTGTTGGAAAATACGTTTATTTCAAAGTAAGGCTTATTTGTTATTTAGTTGTTTATGGGGAACACTTCTTTGCATTTAGGATTAAGTTAAATGTTTTGTTTCGGTTAAGATAAGATTAGTCCTATTTTGATTAGGTCAGGATTAGCATTAAGCTATGTCTTTTAGGTTGACTAGCCGTCTGCTCTCTTTCTATCGTCTACATATGCACATGATTACTATTCAATTTAATAAGTGCAGAGAATTATTGAACCCTGAATTTCTGTTCTTGTATATTAATTATTATTATTTTGCCAGGGTTTATTGCTTATTAATGAAACATTTGGTACAGGTGCTTCCAAAGATAAAGGTTGGATCATCATCACTGGCTTTATTGGCTAAGACAGCCTTAATGGGTCTGTGATTCTAGTCTTGAAAATTTTCAATTTAGATAAAATTTGGTTCCTTTTAGTCGTCATTGTTATATAAATATAACTTAATAATGTAATATTCTTTGCAACATGAATTACTCAGCTAAATATGTATCCAAAAGTGAGGGTAAAAGCTGGACATATCAGAAGGCTAAATCTTTTATCTCAGAGGCTATTGAAATGAGTCAGTCATATAATTTGAATGAGTTGGAAAAGCTTGCAAACGAAGAATCTGAGATGTATCCTCTGGGTCCAACAGTAGCACTTGCCTATTTGTCAGTTTTGAAGGATTGTGAAAAGCACTGTTTGCATGAAGGGTCTGAGGTGAAAAGACTTGGGGGCCTTCATGTAATTGGTACATCTTTGCATGAGTCCCGAAGAATTGATAACCAGGTGGGTACTTAAACATACTGACAATCTAAATGGTTACACTGTTTCTTTTTGGCCAATATTATTCAGTGCGTGCCATGGACTTGTGGCTCATGAATTTTAACTGTATTAAATCTCGTATGGTGTATTTGTCCAAATGATTCTTTTAAGTGGGAAAATATCAAGCCCCTACTTGTAGGCCTAGTGTATCTTTAATTCACTCCAAGAAAACAATGATGTGGACATGTGGTAACTCTAGGATATATCTCTTCGACGAATTGCTAGATTTTACTTGTGATGAAGTTATTTATGATTTAAATTATAGTCTTTGTTACAGAATTTCAAGTTTAGTGTGTGTGTGTGTGTGCTCCTCTTCTGCAGACAGTTTAGGTTTTTGACTGCCTATGCTGTGAGATCTAACTTTTAGTTTACTATGGTGTGGTTGTCCATCAATAAGTGGAGAATGTGGCCATATTTGCACTGAACTTAATTCCATCTTGAATTTGATTATTTGAAGTCAGTCTTAAAGTGTTATAGCTATTCGAAAGTGAAACATTTAGGGAAGGTATAACTTCAGAATTGATAAAATGTTTCTGATTCATCCAGTGAGAAGTTTGTGATAGTTATTTATGGTTTGAGAGTAATCTGGTGTAAGTTAACCATCATAAATTTAACCTTGATAATGTAAAACCCGGGATTTTCTCCTTTCATTAATATCATATTATATGGTAATCGTTATCCTTGATACATGTGTTTTACTTATGGGTCTAACCCAGTTATGATAAATTTTTTCCAGCTCCGTGGCAGAGCTGGAAGGCAGGGGGATCCTGGATCAACACGATTTATGGTCAGGTAGTATACTACTACATCGTTTTACTTATATATTCTGGGTAGCTGTCACTGTTGACCAAGCTAGGTTTCACTTATTAGGCTTTGTACTGACATTCCATATAAGAATTTTTATTCCTCAGAGCCTTTTATAAATGTCCTAGCATATTGACATTGATAATTGTGCCTGGGCTCTCTGTTTTTTTCAGAAAATATTATAGGGATTTAAGTAAAAAGGATAGTCATCTCTTTATCATTACTGTTCTCCCTCTTTGTATCTAAAAAAAATCGTGTTAATATAAAATTTGGATTTTTTGGTCATTTTAAGCCGTTATTCCGTTATCATTGAGTAGGTAATAATATGGATAAATCTGCCTGTAAATATCAACAAACTTCATCTCAATAGTTGTGTGGATATCGAATTCATGAAAACTGCAAGGTCAATATAGAATTTAGTATTGTAAAGTGTTTGAAGTTTCTTCTCAAATACAAACTGAATTGGAACAAGCCAAAAACTATTTTTATTGTCTTGAGTATAATTTGTCATTGAGGTAAATCTTTGAATTGGGGTTCTATCTCTTTCTCTATTATTGTTTTTGTTGTTTTTTAGTTTAAGAGCTAGAATCTTGGCTATAAGACTATGACTATAATTGTATAGTTTTTTTTTTTTTCACTGTTTACTTCCATCAGTTCAATGGTGGGTGGGACAGGGAGTAATGAGGTGGGTTTTACCTAACAAGGATAGTCAGCCAGCTCTCACCCTATCTCATCATGAAATAGCTTGCAGGATGAAATGTTTCAGAAATTCAATTTTGATACTGAATGGGCTGTAAGACTTATATCAAAGATTACAAATGATGAGGATATGCCAATTGAGGGTGATGCCATTGTCAAGCAGGTCATTGTTTATTTATTTTGGCTTCTGATCGATTTGGAAAATGTTATTTTTTTTCATCGATTAATGTGTTTTCTTTTCCAGATGGCCACTTTTCCTAATATTATTTATTTGTTTATTGTAAGTTGTGTTTGTTGAATATTATCTTCCAACTACTGACCGGAATTATCGTGTCTACAGCTCTTGGCACTGCAGATTAATGCGGAGAAGTACTTCTTTGGTGTGAGGAAGAGCCTAGTTGAGTTTGATGAAGTATTAGAGGTATGTTTCCATCATGTAGATGTTTCAAAAAATACTCTGGTTACATTATGTATTTAGTTGGATCTTGTTTACTGTCCAAAAATGATTTTCAGCCATTGAAATGACATTTTAGGTTTCTGTAACTTTGTAAAATGAAATTATGAGTACTGTCCACAAAAGAAGATTTTGACCTTATTCCTTTGCAAGCTTTGTTCAATTATAAAAGTAGTTTTCATATGAGAAACTCCCAATTCTGTATAAAAAGCAAGAAAGATTCAAAGTTTAGTCTCACATTTAATTAATGAATGTTGAACCCAAAATTTTTCTCTAATTTTGCCCTATTTATCTTTACTATTAGATTGCATTTGCTCATGTTTTGTTCCTTCATAGATCAGAGGAGAGGCTTACATTATATTCATGGCTTGTGAAAAAATTGTGAAGTATCTTGTATCGTTTCTATAAATCTCCTCTGCTTGGCTTCCTTTTGAATGAACTAAGGCTAAGTTTGGTACGCATGAAAAGGAGTCTCATTAAAAAGGAAAATAAGAGAGAAATTCTTGTCAAATATATTTGGTATACACTATTTAAACTTTCTATGAATAAAAAATAGCCTTTCCAGGAACCCTCCACTCTCTTTCATTCTCCCTTTCCATTTCCCTAAAATGTGTCTCCTTTCTACCAAACATGGCCAAAATGTTGTGAATTATCTTCACTGTTAAGTGAACTCTATTTGTGTAGCATCTTCCTTTGAAAGTACAAACTTTGTGGCAATGGTGCAATGCATTGTTCATGGGATTTTGTTATTCATCTGGTTGGAGAAGAAGAATGTCTGCATCTTCAAGCCATGTCTCAGCTTTAAATGTGTTATGGAATAGGACTTGTTTGGGGCTTGGTGTTGATCAGATATGTGCAGTATTAACTTTTGTCAGTCTCCCTCTCAAAATGTTTTAATACCCTCATCAGATAGAACTTAAAAGTATCAAGAGCTTCTTGAAGTTGATTTCATGAACTATTCATTCATCTATCTGGAATTGAATTTTTTGAACGTATTTTTGTCTTTTAAAAGTCTGAAAATAATCTTTTAGAAGCTAATTTGTTTTCTTAATTATTCTATTGTCAGGTCCAACGAAAGCATGTTTATGACCTTAGGCAGTTAATTCTAACAGGAGATGATGAAAGTTGTTCCCAACACATATCCCAGTGGGTTCCTTTTAATTTTCAATCATGATGACTAATCTGATGCCTATCTTACATGATAACATACTTTCAAGGGCTCCAACTCCAACATACTAATTTTTGCCACTTTTTCATTGTTTTGACATGGTGCATGGAGTGTAAGTCATATAAATCAACAAATGTGTACGAGGAAAATGACAGGGTAGATTTATAAACTCAGAAGCATTTATTTAATGGGATGAGGATGTACAGTTAAATGAGTTCTTTGGTAATTAACGCTGTTCAAGTTAGTATTATGTATCTTTATTTTTTGCTCTTGCCCTTTTCGTGCTCATTTAGTTTTGCTTTAATGTGCAACATCGCTGTTCATTGATATATTGAACAACTCACACACAGAAAATGTGTACATTATTTGCAGGCATTTTTAGTTGAATGTCGCTGGTTATCCTCAGATTCTTTTGAATCATCTTTGTAGTCCAGTTTTGTTGGTTATCAGGGCTTATTGTTGTATTTCTTTTCTTCTGCTATTTCTTTCTTCTTTTCTCACCTACTTCCCTCCTAATTTTTAATGATACATGACAACACGGATGTTTGAACCTTAGATCTCTTGCAATTTACACAAACCTCTTACCAGTCACTGCCATCCCACACATAGTGGCTCCTTTATAATTTAAGGAGAATTTGTTATAGGTACATGCAAGCTGTGGTGGATGAGATTGTCTTCAGTAACGTTGATCTTCAAAAGGTGTTTAAGATTTTCTCTAGCATGATATGTTTTGCTATCCATCTTTTCCTTTTATTTATTGCTTTGTGTGGGTGTTGTAGCATCCAGGTAGCTGGGATTTGAGTAGACTTATTAGAGAGTTTATGACAATTGGTGGAAAGCTGTTGCATGGTAAGCTTATTATTCTTTCTCTTACCTGATTTTGGCACAAAGTGAAATATCATTCAATTATAGCAGAATAAGCTCAAATAGAATATAGCAGAATCTTTTGCAGGGATTACTAAAGACACTTTGCTGAAATCACTTGGGCAATTGCATGATGTGGGCTCCATTGATGTTGTCAACTTTTCCCTTCCAAATTTGCCAGCACCTCCAAATGTGTTTCGGGGAATTCGCCGGAAGGGCTCTTCATTAAGACGTTGGCTTACTATTTGCTCTGATGATTTAATTAAGTGAGTTAATGGCTCCACAGTAGATGTAAGAAGTTTACATATATATACAATTCTACCACTCACCACTGGTGTATCTAATATAGGGATGGAAATTATCGGACAGTTACTAATCTTCTTCGCAAGTACCTTGGAGATTTTCTAATTGCTTCATATTTAAATGTTGTTGAAGAGTCTGGTTATGACGAGAGACATGTAAAGGAAATTGAGGTCAGATATTTTCTTCAAACTTACTGTTTGTGGGGGATTTTTGTTATCATTGGTTAATTAAGTAATTAACCAACATATACTACAATTGCCAATTTGCCATGGTGGTGCCAGTACTATATTTTAACCAATTAATATATCAGCAGAATTGCAACCAAGGATTTTAAATGTGTTGTATTAGATACAACAACACGCTATGCGGCACTTAGATTTTGTGATGTGGCTATGTCATGTCAATATCATGTCCTATGTTTGTGTCAGCGTCCACAATTCCTAGGTTAGGAACAAGAGTCCGATAATACCACGTTAATATATTTGTTTGTGCTGCCAGTTTCTATTTCTTTCTTTGAAGAAATTATTTAATTGTTTTTTTTTTTGGGGTGAAATACAGAGAGCAGTTCTTGTGAAAACGCTAGACTGTTTCTGGAGGGATCATCTTGTAAACATGAATAGACTCAGTTCAGCGGTAATTTGTCCTTTTCCCCTCTTTAACCCTTTTGAGCTTTCTTATTAGCAAAAGGCTTATCTCAGAGTTCTGGCAGGTAAATGTGAGGAGTTTTGGACATAGGAATCCTCTTGAAGAGTACAAAATTGATGGTTGTCGTTTTTTCATCTCAATGCTTAGTGCAACTCGAAGGTTAACTGTGGAGTCACTGCTGCAATATTGGGCATCTCCAATGGAATCCCAAGAACTATTTGAATTATAGCTGTTCAATGCCTCTGAATTAAAGGTAGATGTCAAAGGACCAAAAAGAAGCAGATCTGCAACTCCAACTTGTGCTTAACTTAGTAGTTAAACGGACCAATATCATCTCCTGCTTGTTAATGGACTCACGAGAACTTTTTTCCCCCTTTTTGCCACTTGTAGGATCCTATCGTTGTCGCTGCAACATTTTTATATGCTGGTCCTATTATCCTTCACATGAATGAGTTCCAAAACATTAGGGGTGGCGCATGGAGGGTTTTACACTTCTATCTTCCTTGATGCACTGACAAAGAGTCAGGAGGATGATATTGATATTGTTCCTTCTTAACAGGAAGGTTAATAGAAGGTGTAGATCTTACCTAGCTTTTGCTATATCATGATCTTTTGTTGCTTACTGGAAGTGAAGTTGGATTATTCCTAAAAGAGGCTTAGCATTTGCTGCGCCAAACATGTAACTTCTGTTGTACAGGGAATTTTTGTCATCTTGACCTTAATATCCATTTCTAACCTATCTGATGTCCAGTTTATAGTTACGCCATAGCTGATATGCCTAATATAGTATCATGGGTGCTTGACAAATCTCTCTTGGACTATGTGAGTGGAGGGCCATAAGTGAAAGTTATAATCGATCCGGTATTCTCACAATTGTCTATGATTTCATTCTTTTGTCATTGGTGTATAAGCTTATTTTATATAAAATCGATTTATCAGTTTGCGGTGTTTTATTTTACATTTTTCTTGTTCTTCCTCATCTCCATTAATTGAATGGCAATATCATAGATGAACATATTCAGCCGATTAAGTCCTGTTTGAGCCGCCGTAGAGATGCAAATGAGCAGTGTATGTAAATTAAAATAATATCTACATAACATTTTATTTCTGAATATTGTTACATGTATTAAAAACTGGAGCGGCCATTGAACGAATTGAGATATTGATTCAAGATTTAATGGTCGGATTGAGATCAAACTATGGTCAGACCGGTTATGAATAAATTAATATATTTAAATAATATGAATAAAAAATATAAACAAATATTCATCATAGTAATAAAATTAATATTCAAACTAAGATAAAAATAATATTTTGATACAATAATTAACTAATATTTATCATAAATATCATGAGTTTACAAATTTTATACCTTTTTAAAATTAATAAAAATATAAAAAAAAAGTAAAATGAAGAAAGTCAATTTATATTATCACATAATGAGAATAGAAACATAAAAAAAAGTAATAAAATATATGAATAACATCATTTGATGATATTAGTTTTGGATTTATTTTGGTTAAGATTAGCATGTTTTAGCATAATTTTTATGATGACTTATGATATAGTTAATTACAAAAGTTTAATTTAATATATATATATATATATTAAATATTAAACATGTATAACAAGAACAGTTTGTAGCTTAGATGGTGGAGGGGCGCAACTCTCATTATAAAATTAAAAAAAAAATGATATACATAACATTTTCTTTGGTTTAAGATGTGTTATTCTTTTGTTTCTTTTAGACTTACTACTTGTATAGGGTTTTTTTTAACCTACTGAACAGAATTATAGGCGAAGCCGTGATTGTATAATCCTAAATAAATTCCTAATATATCATTTGAATTTGCAAGAATTGTGCAAGCATTTTGAGCATATGATATCAAACCATTGAAAAAAAAAATTAAACAAATAGGTTTACCAAGTGGAATCATTAGCAGCCCTGTTTATTTAATTGAAAAAGAGTTTTACCCCTTAATTAAGGTAAAGCAAGATGAACATGTGGGTGTGGCGCCCTCCTGGCGGGACAATGACGAAACCCTAGCTAGTGTGGTATACAGTTATCAGATAATTTAGTTGCATTGCATGTGCAGCTAAACCAGGATGCTTCAAATTTTCAATATTGAGCGCTTGAAACTTGGTCAGCAATTGTAGTACTCCACTAAGGTCAAAATAGAATCGAATTTTTTGTAAGTTGATAGAATCATTTTTTAAAGAAAATTTATAATTACAATGTGAAATGTAAATATAAATCAGTTGACTTTGTCTGGAAACTTATAGTAGTACTTTAAAACGTTGAAAAAAGTAAACTGGTTTTAGTAGTTTCCAATAAAAAATGATTGGGATGTGAAGTTGTTAACTAATACTACCACTTTCGTTGCTTTTATAATGCGGCCCTTTAATTGAATTATATATATATATATATATTAAAGAAATCGGTTAAAATTAGCGAAGAATTTTGATTTTTTTTTTCCTAAAAAGTTTACTCAAACATTTCAAAACTACCAAAATTAGTTAAGAATGGATTTATGTAGGGATTTTTTGGGAAAACAACTCATAAATACTTCTTTTTTTCTACATACAAAAATTTATGTGAGTTGGATTCCAAGAACTCATTAAAATCAGAGAATATTTCATTTTTTTTATATAGAGTCTTGTATTAAGAAATATAAAAAACTTCTAAAAGGAATCTTATAAAAAAAGGAACCAGGCAATAGTTAATGTCAAGAAATCAACTTCCTTGAATCTCTCCAAATGAACACTCCGACCACTCAACGACAGTGCTGGCTTGATATGAAATTTTTATTATTATCAGAAACAACATTAAAGTTAGGCATCAGCATCATGTTCATGCGGAGATCAGAAAATTAAACAAGTCTACGTAGACTGTACACACATCCAATGCCAGTTCTATACGTTTGGATTCTCCTATCTAGTAGTTTGTTTTGTACAATTCAAAATCCAAAAAAGAAACTTCTAATGTTAAAATTGTCTTCAACCTTAGCATCTTTTAAATTTTCTCTCTAATCACATTCAATATTTCTCTTTTTTGATACTTTATCACTTTGTGTCCTAGGATATCCTGGGTTTATTGTCGACTAATCCGGATCTCACTGCGTAGGACCTTACGGCAGATCATGGTACCGATAGGAAGATCTCTTTGAGACCTTAATTTTTTTAATATTGTTGCACCTCTTAGAAATCGAAACCTTGATTCTGAGGAATGCTGGTCAAGTCCCTTATCACTTGACCAGACACCTATTGGTACATTCAATATTTCTCTTTTCAACTGTATTTATTAATTTCTCATTTTAACAACGGAAAATTTGAATTTCTACCATATTGATCACTAAGTGATGTATTTTTTAGGGAACATTATTTCTTAAACATGATTATAAATGCGCCATACATACTTGTAACTTATAACACTTATTAATAGATACTATGACGAAAAATTATTAGTGATACAATATAATTACATATTCTCCATTTAGTGAACGGTTGAGATTGAGCATTTTTTAAGCCACTTTGTGAAAATGCAACACAGTGTATTGATCTTTTTGGTTGTTAAAGCTCCTTCCACCTCGTGTCATGTCTCCTTCCTTTCTTCGGTCAGCTTGATCTTTTTGGCCCTTTCTCATTACTTTGATTATTAATTACATAAGCGAGTTGCCTCCAAATTGAATTATACTAACTACATACATATACTCAACACTCTAAAATCAGTCAATAATAAATGTTCATTATTAATACATCTTCATTTTTAGCTCAGTTAACGGCAAGGTCCCTGCAAAAAATAATTCGTGCAAATTTTCATATCCTAGTAAAGCATACATATATGTTCTCTTGCTATATTTTCATATGAATTTTCACAATAAAATAATAGTATATACTTCTTCCGATTCATATTATAAGGGTTCCTATAAAATTCTTATTTGGTCCAAAATATAAGGGGTTATGTAATTTTTAGTAAGAGTTTCTCTATTTTACCCTTATTGATTATCATTTTGTAAGTTGAAAAAAAGAAATACGATGAATTTTTAAAATAACTTTTATTAATATTTAATAAGAGTAAAATTGAGATATTGAGTTTATTTTGAAATTTTAAGACATGTAACTAATTTTTTTAAATAAATATGAAACAACTAAAAACCCCTATAATTTGGATAAAATGGAGTAGTTATTTAGTAAACGTTGCTTTTTTTTTTTTCCAAAAAAGAATTAAGAATCTTACCCAATCCTAGGAATGAAAAAAGTATGGATGATTGAAGTTTGTGATCTAAACTTCAGCGCTGGCAGTGAGCAACTAATTTGTCTTGGTATGATAATGGTGTCATATATAATTGATCAGAATGTCCTTTATTGTTTACTCCTACATATTATTGTCTTCCATGGCTACGCCAGCAGAGCATTATTACTTCTTATGATTCAACCTTCTAAAATTTGTATCGCAGTATTATTGTAGAGTTGAAAGATAAAAAAAACTAAATAAAAATAAAAAAATATATATTTTATATATTATCTTTCTGATTTTCTTTTGGGTAGACTTATTATACAAAACTTTAGAGAATCCTTTCTCTTATTAATCCTCACCCCATTTTGCAGTTTTGATCGTCTTCTTTAAGCACTACAAGAACAACCAGTTAAGGGGTAAAAGCTGGAAACTTCAAACAAAGCATTCATAGCTATACATAACTATAGGAAGCAACTTTTTAATCATGAATTGGATCCCACACTTGAATGTCGTTCGCTTTTTAGAGTTTGACGTCGAAATTCAATATTTTTTCATAAAAAATTCATAATTTATCCCGCAATGAACTTATGATATTTAATGTTTAAATTAGTTTATGTATAAATGATTATGAGAATAAGTGTTTATTCATAATAGATTATGAGAATAAATTATTACATAAAAAATGATTTGTGTATGGATATTTTTACCCCATAAATAATTTTAAGAAAATAAATATATTTGAATATTGAGAGTTTAAGTGATTATTGGATGACTAATGGGAAGAAAAAGTGAAGTAAGTCATTATGGGAGAATAAGTGATTATCATAAGTAGAAAAAATTAACTTCTTCCATAAGCACTTATTTGAGGAATAAATATTTATTGAAAAGTAATTTAACGTTGACAACTTCTCCATATAATCACTTATCTGCTTAAGTGTTTATAGATGACATCCAATTAGGCACTTAATAGCAAATATAAAATACTAAAAGGAAGGTAAGTTGCCATCCATTCATGAGATGTTGGCAAGGAATTAAACATACTCCCTACATTCCCATTTATGGGAAAAAAAACTATTTTACTAGTATTAAGAATAATAGTTAAAGTTAATTAAAGATAATTCATTTGTTTCTCACATTTTCAATTACTTCCAAAATTATACATATTTAATTAATCTCCATTTATTAATTCCTTCTAAAGATACATCTCGTGACTCTTAATAATATAAATGAAGGAAGATAGTTTTGATAAAAAGAAATTAATATAACATTAACTTTCTTTTTTTTCTTTATAAATAAGATCATTAAAAGATAAAATGTTTTCTTCATAGATAGGACAAGCGGTAGCATTAATTAAAAGCCTTCCTTAACCCTAAAACTATGCCCGCAAATCTGCCCGTTAACGTTTAATAATGGAATTCCAATAGTAGTGACGTGCCTGTTTGGTTCCATGTTTGTAATACAAAATTATGATTTTCAACCATGGTAAAAATATGTGTTTGGCCAAACATAGGTGAAACACAAACTAATTTTTTGAAAAATAAAAAGTGGGTTAAACTGTGATTTTGGAAAATGAAGAGAAAAATTACTTTTTCTTTAATAAAACGTGGATTTTGAAAAAAGAGAAATAAATTTACTATATATTATACATCTAAAAGTACTTTTAACTCCTATCATCCAAATAGATTTTTTGTCAAACTTACTTTTACAAAAGGAATATCCAAACATAACAACTTCCAACAAATTTACTTTATCTAAACTTAATTTTTACAAACTTCATTTATCTTAACTTAATTTTACCAAACGGAAAACCAAACGGGCTCGAAGAAGTATGCCATATTGCCATGTGTCAAAAGTCAATTGGTGATACTACAAAGTATTATATATGAACAGGAAGATATTTAAACTATAAGCAAAATGATCAAAATTTTCTCAATAAACTAAGGAGTTCACACCAACGATTTAATACTCAAAGCGTCATAATTATGCAAAGCCAAAGTGGTTCAGTTAGTTGAAACAAGACTTGGCTGATTTTGAACTGCAACAACATGAAGGCAGTGGTGGAATATATAGATTAATTAATTGAAAAGTACTCTCCAATGGTGTAATCATCATAGAGAACCAAAGAGGTTTATCTGTGACTGATCAAATGAAAACAACTAATGGTGGAAAATTTACGGATGTACATTACGTGAAGGAGCCTGTGTTGTAGGCTAGAAGTGCCCCACAAATCAAAGCATTCACAAAATATATTTTTAACCCAAAAGGGAAAGCGATACTATAGGTTCAAATCCAAGATAAGTGGAAGCTATTCTTATAAATAGGTGAAGGTACCCATTCTATCAATCACCACAGAATAGGCTAGCTAAGCTCAAACTCTCAAAACTGCCTGTTGTGTTTTCTCCCTCTGCATAATAAGCATCCACCAAAGCATCAAAACTTTTCTGTACTACCCTGATGGCGATTCCCGTGATTGATTTCTCAAAGCTTACTGGGGACGAAAGGGCCAAAACTATGGCAAAGATTGCAAATGGATGTGAAGAACGGGGGTTCTTCCAGGTACTTGTGTAGTTTATCTTTACAATTAATGGCTAGTGATGTGCTTAAGGCTGAAAAACATGGACACATACCTGTTATACTTTGTTGCTTTTTTGTGACCGGGGTATATAACTTTTGTGGCTTTTTACAGCTTCTGAACCACGGAATTCCAGAGGAGCTGCTTGAGAGGGTGAAGAAGATTAGCTCAGAGTGCTATAAACTGGAAAGAGAGGAAAACTTCAAAAACTCAACACCAGTGAAGCTACTAAATGAAATAGTTGAAAAGAAGAGTGGTGAGGAGTTAGAGACTGTGGACTGGGAGGATGTCTTCACTCTCCTGGATGATGATGAATGGCCTGAAAATACACCTGGATTCAGGTATATATTCAAAACCAATGATTATTTGTACTAAAAACACAGTCAGATATCCTTTTTCCTTTTAGAAATTGTGCTTTTGTATAACTTCAGGCTGACTGCTGTAAATCAAATTTCAGTTTAAGTCCAACTTTTCTCCACAAGGGCAAAAATGTATTGAAAATCCTTTAAACTTTCTGCAGAGTTCAAAGTAGGAACTTTTAATTATTGAACAATAAAAATGACAAGTTCATAATTCAGACTTAAAAAGCAGAGTTTCAACACAAGTTCATAATAGACCTTTTCACATGATGACAGGGAAACCATGGTAGAATATAGGTCTGAGTTAAGGAAATTGGCAGGGAGGGTCATGGAAGTGATGGATGAGAATTTGGGGTTAGCCAAAGGATATATCAAGAAGGCATTGAATGGTGGAGAAGGAGAAAATGCCTTCTTTGGTACCAAGGTCAGCCACTACCCACCTTGTCCCTATCCAGAGCTTGTGAATGGCCTGCGAGCTCACACCGATGCAGGAGGTGTTATCCTACTCCTCCAAGATGATCAGGTGGGTGGTCTTCAAATGCTCAAAGATGGGCAATGGATTGACGTCCAACCTTTGCCAAATGCTATTGTCATAAACACTGGTGATCAGATTGAGGTCCTGACCAACGGCCGATACAAGAGTTTCGGCATCGGTTTCTGGTAACACCAGATAGAACCAGGAGATCAATTGCTTCCTTCTATAATCCATCATTCCAAGCCATCATATGTCCTGCACCACAATTGGTGGCAAAAGAAAACCAAGAAGCGGCTTACCCTAGATTCGTTTTTCATGATTACATGTCAGTCTATGCTGAGCAGAAGTTCCTTCCAAAGGAACCAAGGTTTCAAGCCGTTAGAGCCATATGAAAAAAAAAACAAACTCTTCTTTTACTTGTGGCTGATGACTCCTAGTGATACTGATGTAAGACATGCTTGATGACTAAAAATTCCACTTGGTAGTCAATTTGTCCTTATCTTTGTTTGTGGAAGAGAAAAGAAAGCCGTAGTAGGTAAAGGTAAAAGTAATTACTGTTTCTTCCTGGTCTTTTAGAGTGTTGATTTGTCTTATCAATCTGTTGGTGAGAACTTATGTGAGTCCATCGAGGTTTGCTATGCATAATAGTACCATCACATAAATTCTGCACTTTACATGTATTGGATAGAAATTTCTCTCTTCTCCTTGCATGCTCATAGCACAGTAAACACTTGTTCTGACTTAAACTTAGAACAAAAATTCACCATTTTACCCTCAGCAATCAAGTTTACCCTGCATCCAATATAACAAATCACATATGCCTTTTTCATTTGGTAAAGCTATATCACCAATATCAGTTATGTTCTTTTGCTTCTTAATCAAGTATATACATATTTTAGAAGTTAGCAACGGGCTAAATATTTAAGTAAATCTTAAACACATGACAAGGAAATGGTACATACTTAACTGGAGTCAATCCAGCCAGCTGAAAAAGAACTATAAGAAGCATCTTCTTCCCTGAACAGTGTTGCAGGACTTCACACTTCTCAGTCACAGAATTTCCATTTGCCAAAGAATATAGAGCAAATGAAATCGAGTGAACAGTGTGGACTTTCAGATGTGCCCATGGCCTCCATCTAAGATAAATGCTTTAGTGTTTAAAATATTGTTACTATACAGCAGCATCGTGTCAAGATAACATGTGGGGAAACAAGTGGCAAGCCTATCTTTACATGGGAAGGCACTGTAAGAAACTGGTAGTATCAGCTAACTCTAATTTCTGTAATTTAAATGTATGTATATTCTGTACAATAGTTACACAGGTTCTGTCTTCGCTGGAGTATAATGCTTGTGTTTTTCACGTTCACATGCTTTATAAAGCCTTCTGATCAAGTCTTTCATTCCAATTCAGACAGCGAATTAAGCTACGAAACCAATCACCCGTTTGGTCAAATTTGTTAATGGTGGGAAGTGGATGCTGACTCATAGATATTCGAACAGAATCTCCTCTTGAGAGCTGCTGCCTTCTGTTCCCATCAAATGAAACCCATGCATTGCTTCTTGCATCTTCTGGAATCTGTTAATAATTTAAACAATCAGTTATCAAATAATAAATAACCCCTAAGTCCCAGGTCACACAAAATCCCTAAAGCTAGTAAATAGAACCATCTTAAATGTTCTTACTATTCGTCATGCTTCTTAATTCATGCCCAAGAGACAACTTAACATAGCACAAGAAATGAAACAATAATGTATCATTCTGGCTATGAGTCAACAACATCCAATATCCATTTTCACCACAGGGAATGATTAGCTTCACCTTTAATTCAAGTCGAGCAGAATCTGGAAGTATAACTGGTCTAAATGAGAGTGAATGTGGACAGATTGGGGTGAATAGAATGCAGGGAACATTTGGATGTACCTGTAGTAATTTTTTTCTCATTAGTAATAAACATTACTGTAAACAAGGTATAAATCAACATATATTAAGAACGAGAAAACATTCTATTAACATCAAATCACCAAGATTACTGTTAACAACTAGAGAATTAACTTTTTTAAGATAACGAGAAAAAATATTTAAAACAGAAGTACATTGATTGGCTTATAAAATCATCTACAAGTGGCAACTTTAAGTCAAGTCAAACTTGAATCCGCAAAATTATGATCATCAGAATGATTAAAGAAAAAAGGACAGATCCTATTTTTTATTTTTGAAAAATGGTGTTGCTATCAATTAATCAGTTTTTTCTCACCTTACTACCCATTAGTATGAAATTTATTTCGGGCTCCACAGATTTTTTTAAGCTCAAAAGATGGTGTTGATAATATTTTAGTACCCAAGAGGGACGAAACTAGAACAAAATCATACACTTGAACACTAATAGTGATATAAAAAATCTAGAGTATCAAATTGACAAGACGTCATCTTCCAAGGACCTAAATAGGGCATTTGTCCAGAAAAAATGAAAAAAAAGTAAACCTCCACCAATAATGTTGTGCCACAAGAATAAGAAGATACTTAAGCACAGTATCCAACATCTACTGCTGTTTGCTCTATAGAGAGACTTTGTAAGACTGCAGGGGAAGCTTGGATGAACCGATAACAGAAGAAGATTATACAAGTTTTAAAAAACAGGCATATCAAGCCAATGCATCCCATCAATATCATTAGTACAAAATATAATGCGTCCCATCAAATTCTTAATTACAAAATATACAGTAACAGTACTATGGATAAAGGTCAAACATAAGCTTACCATGGAACCTCCAGCAGCTGTAGAATAGGCCGTACTTCCTGTTGGCGTGGCCACAATGACTCCATCACCTTGTACCTGAAAGTCATAACAGCGATAATACATAAAGCATGACAATGCTACATACAGGTATTTAGCGATATGAAATACTGAAAACTGATTATTCTAATCTACAACATAAAAGAGATTTGCAAGTTTCAAGCGCTGGGGAAAATTAATGAAAACTCACCTTGGTTATAAGTCTATTGTGTTCATAACATTCTATCTTTGAAAGGTAAGGACTAGAGCCCCGGTCAACAACCACCTCATTAAGGACATCAAATACTTTCCCAGGCACTGTATTACCCTTGTGAAAAAGTTCACATCGAAGACGCATTCTGAGAGTGATGTATACCCCATCTCGGGAATTATTTCCATGGATGACTTGTCGTAAGTCCTGCATGTAGTCTTCAAACTATGTGCAGAAGACAAAATGGAAGTCAAATAAACTACCAAAGAGCTGCCTATATTATTTTATGGCAAAAAGATATTGTTGATTTGAAACAGCGTACATTGTGAGAAGTTAGAAAACCAAGGGAACCAAGGTTAAATGATACAACAGGCGGAACAGCATCCCTGAATATATTTGAAGCATGCAGTATAACACCATCTCCACCCAAGCATCCCACAAAATCTACTTTCTCGTGTAGATCACTGTGTCAAGGCATTCGATATGGTAAGAAACTAGCAGTTCTTCTATAGCTCTAGTAGAAAATAAATTATTACGTTATTACACAAAGTCACAAACTCCAGTACCTGGTATCATGACTATAGAAGGTCTGAACAAATCCAAACCCTGGAATCCTAGCAAATAGATCATGCACATCAGGTTCCACAAGAACGTTCATTTTCTCTTGGTAATATAAAAAAGAAGCAACCTACAGAATAGATATTGAAACTGAACTGAGAGTGGACCTAGTCATATTAATGATAAAACTTCTAAACTCTTGGTTAATAACATATTTTTGTGAGAATCACTATACGGAAATCTTAGCAAAGATATGGACTAATTAATCATACTTTCATTTAATGTTAACTTACGTTATTGACAAAACACATTAACCAACTTAATTAACTGATGAGACCCAACTCACTGCTGCCACCAAAACATACAGAAGGAGACATAAGGGAGCGGCAAAAGGCCAGAAAAGGAGAGACTGCTGGTCTAGAAGAAAGCACAACGATTAAGAACCAGAAAAGACAGAAAAGTAGGGGAGTAAGAGAAGGTAGTCATGATGAAGAGGTAGAAGGAAGCAGTTAAAGAGTTGTTGACAGGGGTATAAAAAGAGAAAAGCTAAGGAGGAAGAGAAGAGGGAGAATTTGGATCATGTTTTGGTGGAGAGAGCTAACCCCTCGGAAGTTGGCAACTTTGTTCTGTTCTTGAAGGGGATCGTGTAATCACTTATGTTCTAGTGAATGTCTGTGTAGTAAGGTATTTCGAGTCCTCACCTGTTTAGCTTCTTCCATCAGTTCTTCCCCGAGCTTTTTTAACAATAATACAGTCTTTGGCATAGATTTCCACATAAGCATCTGTTGCTGGGTGCTTGGATGAGTGAAAGCCAAAGAAGATTCAGTCACCTTTTCTCTGGTACAAGAAAATCCATCAGTTCGAACTAGGAACATCTCTGCTTTCTTTCTTGACTGCACCCTTACAACACCCGTTGAAGATGCGCACATATTCCCTTCAACAGGTCCCAAGTCTTCATCGCGTAAGGCTATTCCCATGCCATCTCCAACACTTTGAGATTTATTAACAGCAGTAGAGACACTGGAAGTAGGCGGGGAATACATTTTCCCATCACTAAACCCATTTATTGTGGTCTTAACATCACTAGAAGCACTTCCATTCACTAACATAGAATTGCCATCAACTTTAATCTGGGGCTCTTCAGATAGATAACCCACAAGAGCTGACCCATTAGAACTTTTTGGATCCACAATTTTGGGTACAGGATTGTAACCACTGCTGACGATCAGACCCCCCTGCAACCGGCCAATATACATGTTCCTTGAATCTGGTAAACTTTCTAATCTTTTAATCTGATAATTAAAAAATAAGTGGGGTGAGATCTTCCCACTTCCCAAAAAGCTGGACATCTCCTTTTTCGAAAAGACATCACGAGGAGGTATTTGAGCTTTGAAAGGATTAGTTTTGTTGGAAAAATCTGAAATTGATTCCTCCCTTTCAGCTGCAGTTGTGGCTTCCGACAATGTGCCATGCCCATGGTTATTAGTGAATCCACTAAAGGTCCCATTACTTTGCATTTTTGGGTCACCATTCTTTGGGGAGGTACTTCTATCATGTGTTACACCCAAATTCTCTGATAATGAATCAATATCCTTGTCCAGAGTGAATCTCTCTGCAGTCATCAAAGAGTCCTGCAGTTTTCCATTTCCGTTTCCATTTGTATAATGTGATGACTTGTCATCAGAAATTACTGATTGATTAGAAGCAGACTGAGATGCAGAGCGAGTCATGTACTGCCTCCACCTGGAGACCATGGCAGATGTTCTCCAAACTCCTTCCTTGCTGTGAAGATAGATAGGCCTTTTGCTGTAGTCTGAAATAAAAGATGCAAACCTAACAACCTGTTCCATTGTAGGTGCAGTCTTAACTTCGACTGGAATTTTGACCACTTCGATTTTCCCAGATGAAACAGCATCATGCATGGCTGCTTGATAGAAGTTATCATTGACAGTCTCCGCTCTGAGATCTACAATAGTTTTATATCCTTGGTCCAATAACCACTTCAGGCCTTCTTCTGTCACCTGACCACCAGTCCAAAAAGCTGCCTCAGAGTTAAATTTTGTGTCCTCTTTCGAAGTGGATAAATAAACAGGACTCCAATTTGCAAAAAGTATATGGCAAGGCTGATTGTCCCCGCGAGGAAAACCAGAATCATAGCAAACATTCTTGAGTCTCTGAAGTTTCCTCCATACATCCAAGCTTCGATTATCATCAGGTGACAAATAATTCTCAAGAGCTACATGCAAGCTCTCACAACACCTTTTCATCTCACTCCTAAAAATGGCAAGTGGGGGAAGCTTATCCTCCATTATGCCAACTTCTGCAACACGAAAGGGATTCATAATTGAGGATCTACCAGAAAGAACATCCTCCCTGGCTTTGTTCACAAGAGAAACCATGCATCCAAGGACAGAAACTAATTTATCTTCCAGTTGAGGTTTCTCATCAGATGGAACCTCATATGAGACACTACATTCACCAGTCATAGGGTTGCATAATGCGTCCATTAATGCTGAATGAAGCCTTTCAGAAGTTCTAAATATCCTACAATATGCCTCTACTTCAGCAATATCACCTGGCATCGGTCCCATCCAAGGCAATTGTGATGGATCATGGTATTGGAATGAATTCAAATTCTGAAAAGAGGAAGACAAAATAAATTTGCAAAAGAATGTCAGTCTATGGCCTGAAACTTTTCTGGACAATACATCAATGCAAGCTGTTGCTTCGTCCATGGCATATATCAGAACTACCAAAGGACACATTCTAAAAACATAGGAATTGAAAGGATGAAATAGACAATCCAATCCAGACGCTGAAATGTACAGCTAAATCTCTGAAAATAGCTAATAGTACATCTTATAAGTACTAAATTTAATATAAGGGGGAAGATCGGCTAGCTCAAGTGAAAAAGAAAGTACAAGCAATAATTCCAAGCGAACTAGATCAAGGCAATCAGAGCATGATACGAGCGTAACCAGTTCAGTATATTCAAAATTCATCGAAACACCAGTCAAGCGATCAACAAGAACATTTGAACCAATCAATATGAAGTAAAATGGGCTTCGCCGCGTGCGCATGATATTTTTTATTTCTCAATATTATTTTAAAGCATGATCATACAAAATCATCCCAGGATTTCCTGGCTTGCTATTATCAAAATATCTCAGGGACACCAAGAGCGTTAAAATCAAGCCCTCATAATGCCGTAAATGACAAAACAACAGGACATAGTGGAGATTCAGCTGCTTAAGCAGTGTATCAATTAGCAGTCTTCCAAAGAAACAAGCAGGAAATTCAAATTTCAAGAACCATCAATCCAAAAAGGAAGAACTTTATTGAGATAGTAGAGGAAGAGAGCAGAAAAAGGACCTGGGAATCCAATCCAAAATTTAACGAAAATGAGTTGGAAAGCTCCGCACTGGTGACGAACTTGAGCTGTTTCCGCGGCCTTACTTTCCTCTGAAACTCGAAACCGAAGGCTGTGCCATTGCCAAAGGACTGAGGAGGTTTAAAGAAACGAAGATATGAAGGTGAGATCACTCCAGTCACCGGCGGAGGAGTAAGATTCGTGTCGACTGAGAATGCCATGCGACACGTGCAGAGACATGCTACCATGGAAGTTTAAGAACGAAGGATCTCCAGAATAGATTTTATGTTGTTTTATTTGTGTGGGAAGTTGTCTGGACGTGAAAATAAATGGATATGGATTGGAGTGGATAACTGGAAAATTTGAGATATTGGATAATGGATTGCACCAATATCGTGTTTTCGTGGTTTAGGCATCAGATAGCTTTGAATTGATGGATCATTTGTCTTCCTGATGTGGCTCGTTGCGCCACCATCTAACGGTTTTCCATATTTTATTTTTATTATCATGCCCGCCTAATAGCCAATTCCAAACCCGCTCGGAGGAGGATTGGATTAGGTTATCAATAACTAATGTAAAAATATAAAAATTTATCAAATCTTTATAACATGAATCATAAAATTATTATGCCTAATTTTCTCATTTCAGTTGGCAGGTTTTTCTTTTTTGCCAAACATTTGACAAGGTTGAACTTAAATAACTTATGCTTTTATTAAAATTTTTGTCAAATAAAAAATTTTGGTGCAACATGTTTGCCTTTTGTTATCACACACACATACATACGCCCGCGTATGTGTAACAAAGCTAAAATAAGGATAATTTTCTTTAATATTGATTTATAAAAGTTACATTGAGCCTTGACCAATATTCAAATTGAGTTAAATCAGATCATATAAATTTAAAGTTCTCCCAATATTTATTTTCTCTATACAAAAAATAAATTTTAAATATTGTTTAGAAAAAACAATAAACCACATGAATCAAGTATCATAAATAATAATTTTTTTTTGTTATTCCTTTCCTCATTTTTCACTACATGGACAAAACAAAATGACCCTGGCATTATGCCACTTGAGATTATAAGTGAGATTGTCCTTTTCATTAACTTTGTTTACATAAACAAATGAATTAAAATTGTAAACAAAGAAGTTAAGGAACATTATATTAAAAAAATAAAAAAGTGAAACCTTTTTGGCATCACATTTTAAAGCTGATTTCTTTATTTAATTTTATGACATGTGTACGACTGTACACAACTAAAAAAAAATTCAAAATCTTTTGACATAACTTTTTGAAACTTTTAAAATTGATTTTTTTTATTCTCTCTCCGTCTCTCGCTGCCACTCATTGCAAGAAGTCAATTTAATGTATTTATTAAATTTAGTTTTTTATTTTTGGAAAATAAGGGAAGATATTTAAATTTAATTTTTAGAAGTAAATAACTTACGACCATTAATATCATTATTCTGTTGGCCCTTACTATACTTTAGCCTCTTAAATTTCTTCTGAACGGAATTAAATATTTCTTTCATATCTGATTTGCAACATGACGGTGAACAAAAGGGCTCATTTAATACCCAAAACAGAATGGAATGAAATAAAAGAATAAATTTTGTAAATGCCAAAAAATTTTTTACCCCTACATAAGAAAATAAGAAAAGACAATTCCTTTTCTTTAATTCCCCAATATGCCAAGATTTTCGTTGAATTCGAACAAGTGAGCAGACCGTTACGATCATGTCTTCTTCAACGAGGAAATTTGTCACGTAATAATAATTGTAATTAAAATTGAGTAAAAAATGTTTTTTTCCCTCTGGCGTTGGTAAACAGCCAGGCACTATGCGGCATGACACAATGATCACCGTCTATATTTTTTTGGGGCCAAGCACTTCCTAGTTTCTTTGCTAAGAGTCTAAGACGAGCTTTTTTTTTTTTTGGATAACTTTGCCAAGACTAGCTTTATAATTTGTTACAAAGTAACCATTACAAGACACCTGCAAGGATATATATTAAGTCCTAGTGCTGCTCGCGCCACCCCCCCCCCTCCTGTCCCTTTCGGCCCTAGTAATGTGGGGCATAGGTGCAACTTCTCTCGATCAACCGTTAATATCGATTTTCTAACACTGACCAGCTGCATTATTAACACATCCGCTGACTGTTACCAAGGTTGATCTTTTTAAAACGTATGTTAATGATACAGGACAAGACCTGATTCTCTTGCATTATCTTGTAAGTGCGGATTTACCGTCTGCCCATCAAATAAGCGCATGCTTCTCTACCTTCCTTCCACGGTTGTCCTAATGTTTCAAGCCATGCTACTTCGAGTTCGGACTCTGTCGATAAGCATTTGTCTTCCAGACAAATCTTCTTCATAACCAACAACCTGAATTTGAAATACAGAACTGCTTTTTAGGATCAAATCATCAGAGTAAAAGCAGGATAATATTCAAAAAGGATACCAAACATTGGTCACAACTAGTGTAGGCAGGAGATAATTAATCTCTGATCAAGTGACAGACAGAGATCTCACAGTTGATTATAAATAGAACAGAAGATGCAAGCCAAAAAAAATACTAGCTTAAAATACTACGAGGAGTTGTATATGATTGCCAGATAAAACCTGAGATTCTGTTTGTGTTTCACTAAAATTATCATAAGCCGCTCTTCCATCTCGAGAGGCATCATCATGCTCCTCATTTCTGGTACTTCTGATGAAAAATCATAAGCTCAATACGAACGCAATAACAAAAGTGATTAATGAATTAGCTTTCCTACAACAACACATTTATTGCACATTTAAGATGGTTTTTGCATTAAATACAGAACAATGACAAAAATAATAACAAAACTATATAATTTTGACCAAGGACGACCATGTAGAATAATGACAACAAAATGTCAATTTGTAAAGAGAGAGAAGTAAAGAGCTTGCCTGTTAAACCAGTGTTCAGAAAATCCAATGACAGTATGAGGATTTGATTGGTCTTCACCAAGAACAGAACAATCAGACGAAAAATTCTAATCTATCATCAAGGATCACAACTCATTTAGAGGGAAATGAAAACTCAATCGTATAATGAATGAAACAAAATGAAAATGAATAATATGCTTGAAGGATACATTACGTGTACTCACTGTCTTCCCTGGGGATTTCTGTTCATGCATCTTTAAAGGGAAGAAGAAAAAAAATAAATTCAGAGGTAAATATGGACATAATGGATCAAATGCCAAATATCAATTATTCAAATATTCTATATTTCAAAATCATTAAGAAATATAAGCACTTTTACCTTACTAGTCTGCTCTAACAAGTCCTCAATTGCAGCAGCAACATCAGGAACAGCGGGAGAAACCTCACTAGTATCTATTAGCAAATTGTTTCCAGTAGAACTCATGTCATTGATAGGGGACACTGAAGCTACAGCAGACTCTTCTAAAAGCCTTGCCTTTTTGCAGTAAACACTTGATTTTTTAGCATCAACCCCACAATTGTCGAATTGACTACCTACATTTTGATTTGGTATGTTGCTCAAATTTTGTGATCGACTCAAAAACTGGGCAGAGCTGTCTCCACTTGTTCCAACAGCCTGGTTAGGAAATTGACTCACAGTAAAAATTCCTGCCTCTTGGTTCTCAAGGTCTTGAACAGTGACTTCTTTGGGTAAAAATTGATCAACAGCAACAACTTTATTCTGAAAAAAATTACAAGCAATAATTAGAAGGCACATATTCAAGTTCCTATCCCCCCCTCGGAGAAACTAAACTGAATACCTGTTTGACACATTCAAATATCCATTCAGAGGTAACCGACTGGATCCCCCACTTACAAGCAGCCTCATACTTGGGTCCATTGATGAATTTACACAATAAATGTGTGACTTTCTTTGTCAACTTCTCCACAAATTTGGCTCCAAGAACAAAACACAAGTTCCTAAGTAGAATTCTGTCTTTCTCCTCATATTGTGAAACACAAAACCGAAAGTTTTTAAATCCAGACAAGGGCACATGACAAGGGAGTGGAGAATAAAGAATGTGACTAGCAACATCCAGCAAGGAGTCATCCTTCAACAAAGACATCAGAATTGCCTCAGCAATAATTAGAACACAGAATGGTTATGCATATAAATAAGGTAAGTATTAGAGAATTAAGTTGACAGTAGAAATATATTAATTTTGAATGCATTTAATGACTAAATGATGAGACAAACTGCAGCTGATTATAGTAAGAGCCAAGACTATTCAAATCATGCTAAAAAGTATTAAGAACATGAAGATTGAGGCGTGAATTATTTAGTATGATATAAGAAAAGCAAAATAAAGGGCATATAAATTTATGAACGCTAGCCCTTAATGATCATACAAACTAATCTACTTGTAAGAGCAATGGAGGAAAGACAACAGAGAAACTTCGACAGAGGACCATGAGATCTCATTCCTTCTTTCCCAAGAAACGGGGGCAAATAAGCTTTTGCAATATTCAAGATATAATTCTTTGGTTGCTGTAAGTAAAAGAAACTGGAGAGGAGACAAGAACATAATATATAGATCATGTAAAATCTGAAAATATAGTGCTTGCAACCATCTTCAAATGAAGCTGACCTTCCATATTCTCCCAAGTGATTGTACTTCTGAAGTAAAAATTAAAACAGTTTAACCAAATCAAGTTTTCTTTTTCTTCTCCAATTAATCCATATCCCAACTTATTCATGTTTAAATCAATAGCCATATGAGCAACCACAAATATAATGTTTTGCAAAACTGACAAATAAACTGAAACAGGGAAGTTCACATTTGTAAAATAATCAGGCTTACCTCTAAACAAGATCGTATCCAATGACTGGAGATATACGTAGTTTGGGAAATTTCTTCCAACCTCGTTGCTACACCATGACATTCAATAGTATAGTGGGCATTCTGTTTTGCGTGCCCATTTACTACCTTTCCTCCCCCTTGACTTATCCATTGAACTATCTCATCTCTCTGGCAAAAGAAACAAAAACCATATTATTACTTCAACAGAAATCTTTTAGTTGCCAAATTTTATAAAAAATTTTCTTATAATCATCGGGTATTTGGTAATATAGGGTCAAATTCAAGTATTGTCAAACCTAATTGGGAATAAATTTCCCAACATGATTTTTTTGTCACAAGGTTCAAACCCTCGGCCTTGCTTAATAGGAATTGAGTCCCTTCCACTTGACCAATCACTATTGGTCAAATTTTACAAATATTAAAACAAATGTTTTCATAATAAACAGTTTTCAAGTGGTTTTTTCTTTTTCCTTTTTTTTTTGTGCAAACAAAGTAAACTATTAGATTGTAAATTAAGTTTTAATTAAAAAAATTATCTTTTGAAAAACATGTCTAAACCAACTATGCAAAATTTAAGTTTAAAATATTATAATATGACAATAAAAGGTTGCATGGGCCTGACTTGAAAAAACTTAGCCCAACCCATTTTATTTTTGGGTTCTTTTTTATAACAGACTCACTTTTTGGGGTTTTTTTTCACTGGCTCATATTCCTTTTTTGGAGCCAGGCCTATCAGGCCAGACAAGCTTTTTGGCCATGGTCAGGTATGATAGGAACTCATCATTTTAGAATAGCATAAAAAGGAAAAGGACTATAATAAAACCAAATAATGCATGACAAAAGCATTTGACAATGAGGTCAAATCGTCAAACCACCAAATGGTTATGACCATCTAAATAATTTCTTCAAAACTTCCTACACTTTATAATTTAATGATGTGTAGACATAAAGAATGTCTACACATTAAATACAGTATTATAATTTATAGGTAAAATTAGACTCAGCTCCAACCCCTACACTTCAGGTTAGTAGAAAGAACACTCTTTGGAACAGCAGGTATGGGGAACTGAAATTTCATTTAGTTAATTGGAATGAGGTTTGTATTTTTATCTTAATGACAGTTGAAGTTTATAATGGAAGACGCTGCATTTTGATGCTTGAAAGGAATTATCTTGTGTGTGAAGAAGGTTTGCCAAATTCATAATATCATATGGGGAATTAAGAGGCAATTAGGTAAATCCAAACCAACTGAATGGCTCAAATGTGTCTTTCCAGATATATTTTTTTAACCAAAACATTTAGGACTCCTACTATCTATTATCTACTTTGCTCTAAAACTTCTTATGCATGCATATGTCATTGACTACCTACGTCAAAACTCACAATTAGAATGCAAGATCATATCATGTTCATTAACATAGACAATAACTTACTCGCTCTTCAGGGAAAAAACTTGAGAAACAAAATATCTTCCCTCGAAAAACTGTTGATGACTTCATGCATTGAGAAGAGTCATTATGCATCTTCTTTTGACCCTTCATTTTATTATTAACAATAGGAAGTTGAGTTTGCTGTGTAGAGTTGCCCATTGATTTAAGAAAGGTTTGATCATTCACACCGATCTCCAGCTTCTTTTCTTCCTTGTTCTCCACATATAATGGCATCACAACTCTTGAGTCCATGCTACTTACGACCTGATCAGCCTGCAAGCTTTGATGAGTGCTGGAGCCTTTACCTTTATTCATGCCCATAATGCCAGTTACAGCTCCTTTCACAAAGCATGCTGAACCTATACAACCATAAGAAAATGAGCACGCATTCCACAAAAGCATACTTATGACCACTATTAAAGAAAATCTAACACAACAAAGTTTAATTAAACGATTTCTCCTGCTTGCATAAGAGCAGGAGATAACAGACGCAGACCACAAATGTGCACAGTTGCACATAATAACAACAGACCTTTTGGAAGAAGAACATCTTGTGCAATGTGTCTTCCAAGAACAGGGACTTCTTTCTTTTCACGGTCACAATCTTCAAGCCATGCAGTTTTAACAACATAGATGACACCCAAAGCAGCAAGACTCCTTATATCCTTCTTTTCTCTGGAGAAAAACACATAACGGGAATAGTAATTATCAAGCCTAACTAGAAGAAAGGGAATATAGTATTCCAAATAAAGCCCCAGCCACATTATGATAATGGCAACCAGGTAGCATCAAGGCTAGGTTTGATATACATGAAAGAGGCCTCATGAAAGGGAGAATGAGAGAAAAATTCCTATGAAATTTGTTTGGTACACATTATTCAAACTTTCTATAAATATAAAATAGTTCTTTTATGAAACTCTTCTCTCCTTTTCCTTCTCCCTTTCCATTTCCCTCAAAATAACTCCTTCCTACCAAATATACGACAAAAGTTGTGTAACTTACACATGAATGCAATACTACAGGGGCACAGTCAAGAAACATAGACAAGACGTGCATCCATAATATTTCTTGAAGATGTCAAACTAGACTTACATTTCTGAAGGGATTCCAATTACTATGTGTGTCAACTTGTCATTAAGAGACATATATCTGGATCCTCCTCCTTTACGAACCATATTAACAAGCTTACGCATTTCAGAAGCTTCAAAACCAACAAGTGATATTCTGCACTCTGATAAGTACAGGTCATTATCATCAGATTCAGAATCTCTGGCTACAGCACCATCAAGGTTTAGTTCATTATTAGGTTGCATGGCATGTGCTTCAGGATCTGTCCCATTTACAAAGATAGAAGCATCTAAAACAGCAGAAGAAATGTTTTCTGACTGTGTAGCATCTGGATCTCTATCCACAGACTCAGCACAGGAAACAACACGCATACATGAATCAGAAATTCCACATGATGCTGCAGATTGCAATTTCCCATTTTCCTTTTCTTGGCTATGTTGTGCTGTTAAACTATCCATAGACACTCTTTGTGAAGATATAGGTCCATGCTGAACAAGGTAGGACTCCTCGTTCAGACACGCTATTCATAAAAATTTTATAAAACAATAATGATACAGGGGTGTTAGATATGGTGGGTGGAATCAAATTATCAAGGTCAAAATACAAAAGGCATAGCAACAAAATGTATCATGTCCAAGAAGTTACCTCTTCTGACAATACACTGATCAAACCATTTCTTTGTCACAATATGAATGTGACCCCATCGTTTTGCCACCTTATATTTGTCACCTTCAGGAGCTTAAGAACAGTCAAGAAGACAATTGTCCACCTAGTTTAAAGAATACTAACATCTTTTGAGTTTAAATATTGTACTAGTCATAGAATATCACTTGCACACAAAATGACAAGAATATGCTTGGTAATATTGACGCAGATTGCATGTAAAACAGGGTGTCCAAGGCAACATAATACTTGTCACTGCAAGAAGATAAAACGTCATTAAAGAATCTTATATAACTTCTAAGGTGATTTTCGGGCAAGGACAAGAAGCAGCAACCTTAAACGGTTTGTTCATATCCTGATTATGACATGAAGGCATTGCTTCAAGTTCTTTGCAACTGAAAAACTAAAGCCCTGAGAAATTTTATTGCTAGCAGAAATTTATACATAAATACCTATTCTAATAGCTTAAGATTTCCAATTAGATGTATCTTCAGTTTCTCTCTGTTTAAACTCAAAAGTACACAGTATTTGTCAATTGAAGGAAGAGTTTTGGTAAAATATGAGTCAACGGGTTGAAAAGCATGCATAGAATATCATACTCCTTAATAGCTTAAGCTTTTGATGATGATAGATTATCTACAAGCAGATATATTTAGAGTATTACAGACTTAAAAGAGAAGATATTTTCATTAGTTCACGATAGAAGTGTGAGACTTCTTGTCAATTCTAAATTATGAAAATGATATGATACAACTGACAATCAATGCCAAAATCATTTAATGTTTAAAGAGAATGCTACGGAAAGTCCAACCATGAAAATGTCCTCAAAGCAGTATGAAGAAACGTGTGCAGATGGCCCCTAAAACGTAACAAGAAACTTTGGTCAAAAGCAAGAAGGATGTCTACTCCCTCCTTTGGATACTAGGTGAATATTCACATGATTTAAACAGAGACAATTGTTTAGAGAAACATTAGCAAGGATATATCAGAAATCAAATGAGTGCAATTCTTTGTTAGCTCTGCAGAGTATTTTCCACCATTCTGTACAATAAGCTTCTCAATTTTTCTGCGCTCATCTGCATAAAATGCAAGCAAATTAGCAGCAACAAACAAAAAATATATTGTAAAAAAAATCAACAGATAACTAAACTGAAACCTGCTGGAATTCGGGTAACACAAATTGTCAACCCAGAAAAGGGAAGAATCCTGTATGACTCTTGAGGAACAACACGATGCTCAATAGAGCATTGCTTTAACCAATTAAAAGTGACTATTGGTTTCTTCAGCATATTCAAAGCCCACTGCCAGATGTAAAGCAATTTAAACAAATTAGATTGTACAAAATCAATTTGAGCTCTATGACATTTCAGATCATCATGAAAATCTGTTTATGGAGTTGAACAGGATTGATGATCTATCAAACAACAACCTCCTATATTTAAAACTAGATTTTCCTCCCCCGCGTGAGGATGCACAGGGGCACATCGGGGACATTTTATTCAATTCTAAAATATATTAAATTTAAAAAAATTATCACTAACTCCCCCTATCTAAAAAAAAAAGATATCAAATGATATTAATTAAAATTAATATAGATTTTAGAATTAAAAATATTGATTTTTTTTTTATAAAAAAGTGAGGCCCACCTAGAAAAAGGGAAAATATGGACCCACTTGCAAAAGAAAAAAGATAAATAAAAAAAAAATGGAACCACTTAAATAGAAGAAACTAAAACAGAAAAAGAAAAAGAAAGGGCACGGAGTCCAAAGTAGGGTGGAGCCGTGGCTAATGCACAATACCAGCTCCATTCTACTTTTTATTATATATTGATAGGCAAACAAGATTTAGATATCTGCAACCATCTAAATTAATTTAGTCATCCAGATACAGTTGAAATGTCGCCAAAATCATTATGATGAGCCAAGAAACAAGATATTAACTCTTTCCAGATTTAAATTAGCCACCAGCAGTAATTTGGGAGCTGAGCTATGCAAAGCAAAATTGGTTACCAAATGATGATTTGAAAACCATATATATATATATATATATTTACTAGACTGCAGATAGATGTCATCAAGGTTCCTAAAAAAATATCTAACTTCCCTTGAATGCTGAAGGCATTACCTAAGGAAAACAACCAAGCCATATCTGGAGTGCAAAAACAATCAATAAAACATGTTCTGCAAAGGTGCAAACTGCTAAATTCAATCAGATAGTGACCTAAACAAGTGCAGCTGGGGGAGGACACAACAAGAATTTAATAGCATTAAAAAAGACAAACACAAAACCCATGCCATAAAACTTAATATTGCAAGAAGTATTCTGTTTGAAACAGTGATTCACCAGGGAATAATTAATTTGCTTATCACCTTCATATACATTACTAATTTATCTAACTCATGTTGGGTATAACTTGTCTCACTCTCACAAAGCAGTTAAAGTACTTTTTGTTCCCAGTCTAAGCAATCATTTCATCAATTCCTATAACTATTAATTTTTTTAATGTCATCAGACTAAGACCAAGACCATAATTAGTATTGTCTACAAAATAATACAAACAACATTCAAAAAGAAACAACAACAGCCTTATCCTACATCATTCAAAAAGAAACAACCTGTATTAATTGAAGATCCTTACTTAAGTTTGAAAGAAAAATAATTAGTAATCACTGAAACAACCAAAAGTTCAATAATTGTAACGATCTCAAGAATGTGCCACACTACTTCCTATATCACAATCCAGTAATAATGCCTGATAACACCAACTTTATGTACAAGCCTAGGAGTTTCCCCCATCGGAGGTTTGACCAAGAGCAGTTATTAGATCGTTTAGCAAAATTCAAGCAGTGGGAAAGTTCATTATGTTGACATTAACAAGCATATGATTCTGTGCGCAGGCATGTATGACACTAGGACAGAGAAGGTAATGAGAGTAAAATAAACAACATATTAAAAAAATAAAAAAAAAAGTGATTAAGATTTAACAATAATATGGAACATAAGCATCTTTTACCAAACCTTGTACTTTGCAGCTAAAACATTTTTCACAATCACAAAGTTTACATCCAGTGATGCTTTAGCATGCAAAACTCCTCCCATTGAATTCACTAACTCTCCTATTTTCATCTGCAACACAGTAAATATGTTGAACATCATCAATAGAGCAAAACAAGTGGGAGGAGGAAGTAAGAAGATAGTCACAGAAAATAACTAAAAATTGAAGAGATTAATAAAATTGTATGAAAATTTTTTACAAAATTCTAATCCATTCAAGAAAATCTAATTTACAAGTTATTACTTCTTTAAAAAATAATAAAATGAAAAAAGAATGAAAGTACAAATTCAAACAAATAATAGCTAAACCCCACTAAATAATGATGAATAAATATGGAAAAATTTCATTTGTAGTTCTTTATATATTGGCTATCAGGTTCTCTCTTAGTTATTTCAAAGCTAGAGGCCTGAAACAAAAATGGAAAAGAAAACATGATATCAGTCATGCAAGGAATGCTTGTCAATTTGCTAAGAGAATAGAAAATAAGTAAATTACAGCTAGCATGTGTCGATAATATTAAAAATATAGCAGCAAGTGAACAAACGCTAATACCTTCTCATCCATATCAAAGCCAGATGCAAGTACCTTGACACCATCCATGGCAAGGCAACAAGTAAAACCCTGTTTGGGCAGAGGTCTTTGTTCTTTTGCACATGAAAGCACACACTGAGGACCTGCCCAAGAATGAATACAAAACTCAGGAGCAACACCACTTTTCCTAGCCAAAAAGATAGCTGATATTCAACAATGGAAACCATCTATACTTGACAGGTATAGGGTAGTAACAAATGCTATCCAATTCAGACGAACGAACCATCAAAATTCAAAACGACATACTTTTACTAAATACTAATAATTAATAACAGCACGCCTCGTCAGATTTTAAAATGCCAATCTGGCGTCTGTAGTTGTCTAACGCAAACACTAATACTGTTTTAACTATCGGATTACAAGGTTCTAAGCATCCAAAAGCAACTTCAGATAATTACAATGATAAAAGCTATTAAATCCACGTTGCAATTTCCTATTGAATGCGAAAGGAAAAAACACAATAAAATTTCCAACAACACAGTTAACGACAAGAACAGTAACAATAGTTTTAACAAATAGAAAATTAAAAGTAAAACTTACCAAGCAGATTACAAACCCTGGCTTTAAGATCCTCAAGTTTCTCCTTCAAATAAATTTAAAAAGTAGAAATATCAGAAATGCAGAAATCAAACCCAAATTCAGCTAAAATTAGTAATCACAGGACCCCAAGCTATTACGTGATCGTGAGATATGATGTGATAGTCGTGAGGCCCGTTGCGCGAAGGGTCGCAGCAAAGCTGGACACGTGCGCCGTTATTCTTAAGCGCGTCATGAAGTGTGTCGAAGACTTCCGGCGGCACGAGGTTCCGTGACATGAACACATTCGCGCCTTCGAATGCATTCGTCCGCAGCATCTTCACCGCCAGCCCTCTCTCTCACACACTCAAATGCAATAATATCAGTAATCACCCTCATTTCTTCCTTCCATCGAAATGATTTCGGGAAAGAAATCGAACATGTAATAAGACGGGGAGCGTAAATTAGGTTTACAAAATGTTTTTTTAGCGAAAGAGGAAGAGAGAACAGGCGATTGTGCAAGATAAGAAAAGAGGAGAGAATATAAAAACGCGGGAAAGTGAGTTCAGAGATACTTCCCCAACCCTAACTCAATTTTTTTATCCATTTATATAGGAAATGGAAATTCATGGAAAGAAAACATAAATAGTGTTTTTATTTTAAACGAACTATATGTCCGATGACATGCGTGGCTGTGGAGTACAATAAATAATACTCCCTCGCCTCAAAGTGTCCGTTTGGATTAGCAGTGGATAAAAATGATTTTAAAAATAAATTTTAATTAAAAGTAAGTTTATTTTATTGTGATTTTTGTTTAAAATTTTTTTTAAAGAAGTGATTTTGAGAGAATTAATTCTGTTTGCATATTATTTATAAAATTATCTTTAGATTTAAAATATTTAGAATTAAATTATTTTTGAAAAGAAGTGTTTTTATTAAATATTTAAAACAGCAAAAAAAAATTCTCTCAAATGGAAAAGTAAGAAAATTTCGCTTCTACAACTATAAAATCTCGATATACTATGATTTTTAAACTTTTATCCAAACATTTGCATATGCCTCCAAAAGTGATTATAGATACATAGAAACACTTTTTTGATGGCTTTACTGCTTATCTAAACAAGTACAAAATATAAATTTTATTTTAAATATTTATTTTATTCAAAATATAAGTCTTATTAAATTTTTTATTTTATTTTTATTTATAATTAAATATAAAAGAGATAATAGATTTTAAATACAACACATTCAATAAAAATATTATTAAAAAATAATTTATTTTTTGATAAATTTAATAAATAAAATAGCTTTTTCTAATTCCTATCTAATTAGTCAAATAAAATTTATATTTTAAAGTGGTTGGAGAATATTTTTGAATACTAATTTTAGTGATTTTTTCTAGTGTTGGCCTTAGAAAAAAAAAATCAAACTGCCAAAACACGACCTAAAAAACAATATTTGACGAACCGAAGCACATAGTCCTGCTGCCTATAAAATTTAACTACAATTTTACTTCAAGTTACTTAAAATAACGTCGTATTCTTTCTTGATGTGAATTTATTTAAGAATTATAGTTATATGTGATTTCTTGTGTCTTTACTATTAAAATAGAATAGTACCCCATCTTAAAAAAAAAGAAAATAAAAAGAAAGAATAGTATGCCCCTTCATTGCAAAGATTATTTAAACTTAAAATAGAACACAAACATTGAGATACAAAATAAAACGAAAAAAAAAAGAAAATAGTTATCTACCTATCTAATGATTTATCTATGTATATGTGAACCATGAATAATATAATTTATTTTCTCAAAAAGTATGTACAATTTCTAAGTCTTTATCTAGTTGTTTAAAAATAATGTTGCATTATATGACCTTCCAATTGACAATCTACGGGATGAACCCATGCCAATTTATTTTATTTCTATGCATATGAACTTTTTTAATTAAAATATAATAATTATATAATTCTCTAATAATAACTTCACAAATATATAATTCAATTAAAATATTATATAATTATATCCACCATGCAAAAGCCACCTCATTTTTTGTGGCTTGCCGTGCCGCTAGTACAAGAGCTTTTTATTTTAACAATTCCATTTTCCCTCCATCATTTTAAACTTCCCCACTTTTTCATTATATTTCTATTTCTACAGTTTCCTCCAATTTTTTTTTAATTTCAAATTTCTTTATCTGATTTAATTATTTTTCTCTCATTCTTCAATTTTAGACTCTATTTGCTATGGAAATTTTTAAGGAAATGAGAAGGGATTAGATGAAATTAAATTATATTTTCTTATTTAACTAAAAAATTAGAAGAAATTGGGAGGAATTTAATCCCCTCCAATTGCCTCCTCATCACTATTTTAAAACACCACAAATTAGGTTTTTTCTTAGAATATTGAGTAATTATAATTCAATCCCTAAATCCTCTCATAAACCAAACAAAATTTTATAAAAATTTCTCCCATCCCCTTCCCTCCAATCCCATGAAATAAGGGAATTTTAAAATCTCTCCAATCCCCTCCCTTAAAATCCCTTCAATCCCCAGTAAGTTGAACCAAACAGAGCCTTACTCTCTTTCTCTTCCTATCTATTATATCTTCTCAACTCCTCTAACTTGAGCATTGCAGAACAAAAATCCACCGAAATTGAAAGAAAAAAAAAGTAAAGCAAAGGTTGAAGGGCAAAGCAGTACTTTGACACAACCAAGGCAGAGAGTTAGCTCCTGTTTGGTAAGGGGTTTGAAAGGGAGGGGAGGGAAGCACTCCCCCTATTTGGATCTAGAAGTTTTTATGGAGGGGAGGGAAGCAATCCCTCCCTTGTTTGGATAGGATATTTTCAAAGAGAGGAGAAGAGTTGCTTCCTTTTGTTGAATCAAGTGTTTTGATGATTCCAAATCAACCTTCAAGAGTTTGAAATAAAGATATCAAAGGTACACAAAAGGGTTCAAGTGTAAGAATTCTAGAAAAATCAGTGCAAGAATAGTTGTGAAATGTTTGGTAATATTTTAATTTGAGTCAAAGACTTTGATTTGGTCAAAAGATGTTTTAAAACCTTGATTCTATGTTAATTCATGAAATATTTGAAAAATACCCACCAAGAGACGAAGTTTGAAAGATTTATACTAATTTGCTGTTTTGAAGATTCGAACTTTGGCTTTGGAAATTCGAATTTCGTGTTGAAAAAGAACAAGCCTGAAAAGAGGCTTCTCTAACAGACGAATTTTGACTTGAGAAATTTGAATTTTGATACGTGTCTAAAAAGAGCTTTCTCTGATAGACGAACTTTGCTTTTTGAAAATTCGAATTTCAGATAAAATGTAACTTATGAAAATTGAAAAATTCTTCTGAGAATATGTCAAAGTTCATCTGAAAACAAGTTTAAAAAGAGTTTGAAAATTTGAATTTCAGGCACAAAGCTTGTGAGTCTGTTGTGTTGATATGTTGACATACGAATGACAAAATTTAGAAATTCGAACTTTAAAGTAAGTCTGAAAAGAGGTCTCTCTGACAGACGAACTTTGCCCTTTGAAAATTAGAATTTCGAATTGATGAACTATTATGCCTCATTGAACCAATTACTGACAGATGAATTTTTGGGTTCCAAAATTCAAATTTTGAAGGCATTGTAGCAAATTGAAATTACTATTCACACTTAACAGAACGACTTTAAACATGAAAATTCGTATGTTCCAACATAGAATCATTTTCTAAAGATGAAAATTTGAATTTTACTTCATAACAGACGAATTTTAGGAGTTTAACGTTAAAGGCTGTAGCTTTCGGTTTCTGCAAAATTCGTCTGTTAACTAACTAAAATTTAAACTTTGAGTGTCAAAAGCATTAAATGCGGTTGGTAAACGGATAGTTTCTCAGAGTAACCATTGAATAACATCTCTAACAGCTAGATCTTGTCTCTAACGTATAGTTGGGGCAGAAATCTATAAATAGAACTTCATTTGAAAATGTATGTAACAAAATTACTTTGTATATACTAAAACTCTGTCAAATCATCTATTCAAAGTCTCTTACTCTCACATACTTCAAACTTTGTACTCCAACTTTCATATTCACTCTGATTAAGAGAGTTTATTTGTTGTACACCATCTTATCTTCATCTGGAAGAAAGATTTTCTTATGAGGGGATATCACAATGGATTAGGGAAGCACTTAGTGAGAGTGCAGAGAGTGAAAGTGTGAGCTCTAGAAATAGAGCATCAACTTTGTACTGAGGCATTTGCAAGAAGCCCACTGAATTCTTGTAGAATAGTGAAAAATCTCAAGTGGTAACTTGGGGACTGGACATAAGTCAAGTTGAGAGATCGAACCAGGATAAATATCTGAGTCTTCCCTTCCCTACTGCTACTTTTACTGTTTATTCATTTATACTCTATTTTACCATCACACTTTGCTTTCTTCACTTTCTTGACATTTTGCAGAAAAATTTTTAAACTTCCCAATTCACCCCCCTCTTGGGAAGCCAGTTTATCTAACACCCTCCCTTCCCCCTCCTACTTTTCTCTCCAAAACTGGGGGGTGGCCAGGAGCAATAATTTTTTTGTTTTTTGTTTTACCATATTGCCCTCTGAACTAATCGTGTATTTCTTTCTCTTTTCTTTCTAATGTGTCTTCTTCCTCTTTTCTTCATATCAAAATCACGTCTCTGAACTCTAGCTCCCTTCCGAGTCATCACGGCATATCATCATCTCCAGCTGAGCAATCCTTCTTTGTCGCCGCCTAAATCAAGCATCCTCCATCATCCGGAATCGAGCAATCCTCATTGTTGCGTTCTCTGAACTCCGACTCCCCTACGAGTCATCACAGGTTTGCCCTTCTCATTACTTTTTTCAAGATTTGAAAATCGATTGCCTAGATCTAGTCTATTCTCTGTCATACATTATGAAATTGGCTGAGTTTCTACGATTTCATATGTTTCATCATGTCATATTTGCTAGATCTGTCCAATTTGCAAATGATGTCATATTTGGTAGATCTGTCCAATTTGCAACTCGTATATAATGTTAACTGTCCATGAAATTCCCAAGATTTTGGTTGCGGTCTAGGGTGGATTTGCTAGATCTGTCCGATTTCATATTTTAGGTTAGCTGTTATTTGTTTGTTTATAACTTCAATTGGGTGCAATCAAAACCTACTTCCTAAGATTTTTTTTTTGTTTTTTTAATTTGGTAAACTGAATACTTCCCAAGATTTTGGTTATAGTCTGGGCTGGAAAGGGCACTGACATGAACATCTTTTTTTTTTTTGGTGGAGCATGGACATCTTTTGTTATAGGGCTGCATTTCATTTATGTGAGTACATATATTTCATTTGTCAAATTTCTTGTAATTACTGTATAGTAATTTTGGTGTTTCAGAGGCTCCCTCAAGTACATGGTTGAGGGTTTTTTTTTCCTTTTTAATGACAATCTCAAATTACATGTGATATTGAAAAAGTTATTCTAGGAGATTGGGACACAAATGGATTTGTATCTCTTTAACTGTTCAATTTGGAAGTATAAAGTTCTGGTATTGCTCTATTTTTCTGCTACTTTCTATGTAAGTCCTGTGTGTGTATTGCTAGTTACCATACTAGCATCCTAACCAAAACTTTGAAAGAAGATAGTGCACATATCCATTACTAGTCATGTATATGTATTGTTGGTTCTTATATGATGCTTTAGCCTTCGGATGATAAATTTGTGCATCACAAATGATTACATATAATGAAAATATAGTCTACATTTTGACGCTAAATTTTACTTTAGGTATAGGTGGAAACTCTTCTCATTGGATCCCTTAAACTATTAGTGTTATAGTTCACCTCTTGTCTAATCAATTCTTTCTGAAATTCCAATAATAATGATGATGATAAAATGTCTAAAGCTTGCATCATTGAGGAAGAACAAATATCATGTTTGTTGGAATGTCATGTTTGCTGGGCCATATGACAGTTTTTTTCTTATTCTTGTTCTTATCATCTTGCTTATAGTCATGCCTCCTATCACATACTCCATCAACTGAGAGCTTTAGAGATTTTCTTTGCTTTATGTTCTTTCTTGGCTTGTGTTTCATGAAAATACTCCATGTACATGCTTTTTTTTGAGTTTCAACTTACTACTTTTTTTACTAACAAATATATAACTCAGGTATAACTTTTTCTTTTAGCTGAATTGCTATTGATTAATACTTGAATTAGATATTACCAACTCTTATTACCAAATTTCGTTATTAGTTTCATTATCGACAGCTTGTTTTTCTAAATATGATGGGTCTGTATGATTAGGCATTGGATATAGTGGACCAAAGAATGAGGGCACTGTTTTCACTTAGTAGACAATACTCTTTAATCATTTGCCGATACTTGGATATGTGTCGAAAAGTTATAGCTCAACTGATATATGTTCTTGTGTACTACTACTTGGATCAGATGTCTCGAAAAAGACAAATAAATTATACTATGAGTTCTAAGAGAGAAAGGAAACGTGCCCAAGTAATGAATCGAAGAACTTGTAGTAAAACTAGTCGAGATATTATTAGGATGTGTCCTCAAGCTTTCCTAACATTATGTGGTATGTTAGAAAGAGATGATAGCTTAAAACCAACTAAATATTCTAGTGTGGAAGAACAAGTTGTCAAAACTCTTTACATATTAACACATAAAGTAAAAAATCGTGAAATAAGCTTTAGGTTTTAGCATTCTGGAGAGACAATGAGTCATCATCTCCATACAGTTTTGAGAGCTATCCTTGAATTAGAAGAAAAATTTCTTATACAACCTGATGGCTCGATAATCCCTCCTAAAATCTATCGTAGTAGTTGATTATACCCATTTTTTAAAGATTGTATTAGTGCCATAGACAGAACGCACATACGTGCCAAAGTATCTTTTGCGGATGCTCCTCGCTATCGTGGTAGGAAGAACTACCCAACACAAAATGTGTTAGCAGAATGCACATTTGATTTAAGGTTCACTTATGTACTTCCTGGGCAGGAAGGCACTGCATCTGACTCAAAAATTTTGAAAAATGCATTAACACGAGAAGATAGGCTTAAAATTCCCCCAGGTAACTCTTTTAGACATGATTAAAAGATTATTCAAATTCAAAATAGTATTTTAAAACTATATTAGTAATTACTTTCATTGATTCTATAGGGAAATATTATCTTGTAGATGTTAACTTCATGTTAAGAAATGAGCTTGTTACACCTTATAGAGGAGTTCGATATCATTTAAAAGAATATTCAGCAAGAAATCCACCTGAAAACCATAAAGAATTATTCAATCTTCAGCGTGCATCATTGCGTAATGCAATTGAAAGAGCCTTTGCTGCATTGAAAAAGAGATTTGAAATTTTGTCTAGTTCAGCTAAGCCAACTCATGGAGTCAAAGCTCAAAAATTGATAATTGTTACATGTCGCATTCTTCATAATTACTTGATGAGTGTAGACCCCGATGAAGTTCTTATAACTGAAGTAGATGCTGAACTTGCAACTCGAATTGAAACAAATGACAATAATCATGCTCCAAGCATTGACAATTCTGAGACTGCTCGAGGAGAGCTTATTAGAGATAACATAGCTAATCAAATGTGGATTGATTATGAAAATAATCAGTACACTGAAATTTGATGTACTATTCATTGATGATGTCATTCTTAATTTGATTTGTTTACTTGAGTTTGAACTTTTCAGTTTGATGTACTTATAAGTACTTTGATAAGTTTCCTTGAGTTTGAATTTCGGCATTTGATATACTCATTTGTACCGAGACTCATTTCCTTTACTTTGTTGTTTGATTTCAATTTACCTTGATTTAATTAGTTACTATGAGATTGAACCTTGTAGTATAATTTGATTGAATTCATTACTTTTAGTTTGATTCCATGTGTAACTTGGGTTAATGTATAGTCATGATGTATCTTTGCTTGATAAAGTTGGCAAATCAACACATCCTATAGAATGACACCAAAGAAGGACACAGGTAAAGAGTTGATGAACTGGACAAGAATTATGGATAATGCTCTGTGGAAGCTTTTATGAATGAGTATAACGTAGGTAGGAAAGTTAATGGCCAATTCACTACTCAAGCTTATGATAACATAGTGAAAGTATTGAGTGAACAATTTGGCAAAAAAATTGAGAAGGAAAAGGTAAATAATAGGTGGAAAACCTTGAAGAAAATTTTTTTAGAAGATTATGAAATTTTCAAGAATGGTTTGAGTGGATTTGGTTGGAACCTATCATTTGAAATGTGGGATGAGGAGTCCGAAGTTTGGGATGCTTTGATAGAGGTTGGGTCACTCCATTTTTTTTTATGTAATGAATATGTTCTTATTCAAAACTTGTTTAAATTCTCGTATTGTCTAACTTTAGATATTTGGTACAAATTGTTTTTTTCAATCTAAACCTAAAGCTGTAAATTGGAGAAATACCCTCATCCCAAATTATGACAAAATAATGATATTGTATGGAAATGATCGAGCAAAGGGAGACAAAGCTGAAATTGTAGCTGAGATAAGGAGACGACATCATTCGTCCACTGAGTAAGACTTCAATAATGCCACTATTAATGACATTGACCATCTTGTGTCACAAAATGAGGTGACATTAGAGAGTTTCGATCCTTATATTGATGTTGGTAATGATCATTCTAATTTTTCGGTTAATGAGCAATCAGGTGGAGCGACTAGTGGGAACAGTAAAAGGAAAAGAAAAGTGGCAGAAAAAAACATTGATTATAGTGGAATTCAAGGGGTACTATTTGAGATTGCATCAGCGATTAAAGAAGGAAATGAAGCAATTAGACAAGGCACTGAAGCATTAAGGGACAAAAATGAAGCAATAAGAGAAGGAAATCTAATACAAAAAGAAAGCTTCAACTACAAGAGACCACATATGTCTAGGGAAGAAATTAGTACTTTAACAACTGAATGTGGATGTAATAATGACAAGCTGCCAAGGATATATAACTTCCTAATGAGTGATGTTGACAAGCTTAGGATAGTTGTTGGATGTCCACCTCCACTACGCAAGGCAGTAATTATGGATATGGTGTTTAGTTCTTCAAATCCTTGTTAAGGAGTGTTTTTGGTTATAGTTAGAATGTGGTGTCATGTGTCAGAACTAATTTGGAACCAAGGAATTATATGGAACCAATTTTTTGGTGTATTGTAGTAGTGTTATTTTGGAACAAGATATTATGTGAAACTTTGTAATTCTCATATTATCTACTTGGTACTGAGGTATATCTTTCTAAATATGCATGAATATAACATTTGTGGCTACATGAATGTTTGTGTTTATTGTAGGAGCAGTAAATATTGACTTCCTAAAATTGAGGAAACTTGAAACCCAAAAGAACTATTGTCTTCATACTGTTTTAATGAGGACTATATTTGTGGTTTGAATTGATCCCAACATACACTAGTGTTGATGTGGGCTTTTGTCGTGATGAATACAACTTTTGGCATGATTTTTGTATTAGATTCTCACCCTTGTGGTAGGATACCTTCCTTACTATGGTTTTTAGTCATGTAATTATTGCATGGGAGACTTATAGTTTTCTTTTGGATGTCATGTGAAACAAAGTTCGGTAGTTCATTCTTGCTTCGTGTTTTAACAACATGTCCTGGTTGAACTTAGATTCTATAATGCTAAGAATTACATCCTAATACATATCAAGCTTTACCGTGGGTCTTCAAGGCTTTCTAGTTCTCATCTTACATAATGTTTTGCTCTTCATATCTCTACATGGTGTGTGCTTGTAAAATTTCCACTGGCTGTGTAGTAAAAGGAACTCTGAATCTTGACAAATGTACTGTAGAAATTTACAAGATTTATTTATTTGTACTTTCGAATTCTCTACCAAGTTTAAACTGCCGTATCTTGTCAAATTTTTTACATAGCATAGTCACATCTCTCATTTCCTATTAATCACGAGAGCCCTTGCTAGGTCTATGAACAACTATAGATAAAAGGTTTAGATGGGATTCTAATATGATTTTCTCATCATCAATGAATTATTCAAATCCTAAATAAAAGATTATCATATTCCTTGTGTTTTCATTTCCAAACTTTCTATGAATTTGTAAGATATATTTCATAATGTAATTAAATATTGAAATTAAATTGATAACTTAAAAGTAGTGTAAAAATTTTTTTAATTAGAAAATAAGGTTTTGATATTCTTATAAGAAGAAAATAATTACTAAAACAAAAATGATAGAAAACTTCTTTAATAGAGGGGTAAAATGACCAAATTATTTTTAACTTCCCTCCCCTGCCCTTCTGAACTAAACAAGAAATTATTAAATTCCTCTCCTTCCTTCTCCTTAATCCCCTTCCCTTCCTTTCTCTCCCCTTCCCTCCATAACTCATCTCTTCTTTCATTTCCTCCCTTCTATTAAAATCTCTCCTCTCTCCTTCCATCCATCATACCAAACACACTTAGGTTAGTTTGGTTTAACTGAGAAGATTGGAGGGGAGGAGATTGAAAAGATTTTTAATGAAAGGAATTAGAGGGGAAGAGATTAGAAAGATTTTAAAATTTTCTCGTTTGGTGGAATTGGAAGGGAGGGGATTGAAGAAATTTTAATAAAATCTTATTTGGTTCAGAAAGGGATTGAAGGGGATTAAATCCACTCTAACCTTTTTAATCAAACAAGAGGAGAAGATTTAATTCCCTCTCCTCTTAAAATCCTAGGGGACGCCCCTAACAATCAAAGCCTTAGGGATGAAAGTAGAGTTGCGAGAGTTGGTGACAATCTTCTCCAGCTGTTTAGATTCGATTCTAATCATCCTTTCTTTCTTCACATGTTTTGGAATCTTCTTCAACGGCACGAGACGACGGTAAAGGCTAAAGGTCCTTTTATGGTAAATTTTAAATAAGGTAAGCCCTTTCTCGTTTTTGTTACTGGTGGATATAGGATTGGATTTTTAGGTTTGATTTTTGAATCAGAATTTTATAAAGCATTTAGCGTTTTCCTCCTTTTCGTTCCCTTCTTTCTCGACGTCTGGCTAGCCATTTCACTTTTGAATATATAAATATATATTTTGTGTAAACAACATCTTCCATGCGTTCATTGTTGCCTTATTTGTTAAAATTTTGTGTAAATAGAGTTTTATAAGGTATGGCTTCTATGTTTCAAATTCTTTTTGCCTTAGCTCCTTGCAGTTGAAATGGGTTTAAAAGACCTTGCTTCTCTAAAGGTTCTTTTTGATAAAAATTTATATTGAGGATGTTGTTGTGCTTGCATTAGCCCAACAAAGACACCCAAATTTAGTTCGACATACCATTTTAGATATCTTAATTTAGTCATTCTTAAATATGAGTTATCTACCTTTTTTAATAAGTAAGTTTTATGACTTTTTAATTATTTAGTTTGGTTTCTGAATTCCATTTGGTTATTTATTATTTTATCCATTCTTGTACCATAATGTGCTGTGCTGTTTTTCTTTCATTTTTTTGTTCTGCATTTTGTCAGGATCCTGTACCATAATTTTTTGTAGCAAATAAAGCATTACTTGGAAGATTTTTCATCCAACTGAGTGATCTATGATGGTGCAAAAATAGCTTTCTCTTTTTCCAACATTAGAAAATGAAATTGAGCTGGAGCAACCTCCTCCTTCCTTTACTAAAATTCCTTTACAGATATGGTAGTCATTGGATGAAAAGTAAAGAACAAATATGGCAGTGCTCTGTGGGGGGAATCGGTAGGTTTGCTTTTCTAAGTAAGGTTATGAAGTTTTTGATTTATACATTTTTAGATTACATGGTAGAACTTTCATATTTCTACCTAATTGTTTGAACCATGTCATATAACTATATTTTAGATCTATATATGAGAAGATACAACAAGCTATGCCTTATGGTTTGTTTGGTTCAAATGAGGGAAAGTGAGGGAAGGAATTTTGATGGAGAAAAAGGAAAGGAAGGGAAAAGAAGGGATTTTAATGGAGAGATTTTAATGTTACCTTGTTAGGGTTGGGAGGGGAGGGGAGGGGAGGGAAAATAATTATAAAGTGACCATTTTACCCTTTGTATGTTTAATTTAATATTTCCTTCCTATATTAAAAAAATATTTTTGTAGCTTAAATATTAAAAAAACTTTTGAATAAGAAGGAAATGCTCTATGTTCTTTTTTTTTTTCTCAACCTCAACCATAATCATATTTGTTAAATTTCCCATATCATACATAATAAGGAGGAAATGTTTATGAGTGTGTTGCATTTTTGACATTCTTGACCACACATGGGAACAAAAGAAAGACGTATCACATATATGCAAATTAAATAGAGCTAAGCTTCATAGTATGAATTGATTAGGAACAAGTATCTGTCTTTGTTGCACAAATGAACTTTGGGAGCTGGGATTGATGCACATCCGACACTTCTAGAAGATTTGTTGAAGAGTAAATATTCAAGGTGAAGAACTGTGAAGATCTATCATCTATGCATTTAGTGGCCAAAAAAAAAATTGATGCCAAATCACAATTTGAAAATGATGGTCTATAGTACAAATTGCTCCACTGCTGACACAGACTTATCTCACACTATCAAAATCCAAATTGGTCAAGCATGCTTGCAGTCCCCACACAAATTGGCTCAGGTGACAAAGCATATATTCAAGACTAGCTTTTACTTCCCCAGTAAGAACTTCTAACATCCAATTAATTTCAATATCATATAAGTCAACAATCACATGCAGATGAAAATTTTATCAAAGTTCAAACTTTACAAAATATCACTTAAGTACTAAATATTATAGCTTCCAACAAAAAATTACTGACTAAATATCACTAATAAGTGCTCATCTATAGAGCATATCGATGCTAAATATGAACAAAGTTTAGCAATATATGGATGCTCTAATATTTTACAATCACGTAAGTGTTAAATATTAGAGCATTCACAACAAAATATCATGTAAGTGCTCATCTATAGAGCATACAACAAAATATCAACAAAGTTTAGTAATATCATTTATGTACCAATTTATGCACCAAAGACCTTTTTCATTATCACTTCCTTGTGCAGCCGAGGTGGACATTGTATGACTGTCCTGAGCTTGGCAACGTCATTCATCAGGAAGCAATAAATATTAGGGATCTTCTTAACATCACATCCACTTTCTTCAATCAGCTTCAAAGTTTCTTCCCCTGAAAGCCATAGGTTGAATCTCTCTCTAAGCATGGTATTCCCATCTCTCAGCGCACTTGCAACATTTTCTATTGCCCCTTCAATCCGAGCTAGTTGTGCAACTTGTTTATCTTTGCTTGCAGCACCCTTTTGTTCTTCCTACCACTCTCACTAGTTGCTCTAGGTGATTGGTCTTCAATTGAATATTTATCCAAGTCAATGGATGGAGCAAAGTTTTCCAAACTCACCTTATTTTGAGAAACAAGATGATCAATCTCATTAAGATTAGCCTCCTCTCCCGTGGCTTTATCTCTTCCATAAAGTATAGTCATCTTCCCATGATGTGGAAGTGGTGTATTCCTCCAAAGCACTGATTTCGGATTAGCCTACAAACCAATTCCACTCATCATAAGTAGATAATCATTTCTGTAGCTATACAAAGTTTGGTACTCAATGCTAAATACAATCAGCATAGTGAATAATGTTTTTGTATCTCAATGCCATATTCAGTAGCTAAACAGAGTTTTCAGAAAGCTGTGAAAGTGTGAATAGCACAAGATGTAATATCCCTATTTTTATGGGATGTTAGAAAATGAATAAAAAGATGAGAAACGAAGTGAGACGAAAATGTTTTATATAATCGGGCTTTAGAAGGAATTAATTTCTCATCTAATTTTCTGAAGAAACTATGTTCAGTCTTTAATTGGAATTAATTTTTCATAGAGTCCTTAGCAGAAATTAATTCCAGAACTTATCCCGGAAAATATGCAATATACCACTTGAATGAAAGGCCGCTCCAAGCTGAGTGTAATGGTATAAGTATTGCATGCCCGGGAGGTCTAGGTTAAGAGATAGACCAATTTGAAAGTTAATGTGAATAGTGAAAAGGAAATAATGAAAAAATTGGTCTTTGGGTGAAATTACAAGAAAGTGCCCGAAAGAATGGATAATTATATTTTTGACCCGGTTCAGGGGCAAAATGGTCATTTTCCATATTTGAAGAAAAATATGAGTATTGAATTTAAACCTCAAGGAATAAATGTTGATATCATAAAATACATGAGGAATTGGGAAAAATGGAGAGACACCGTTAAGCGTGAAAAAGGGCAAAGAGGTCATTTTTCCTAGTTGGACGGAAAAATAAGAAATTATATTTTTGCCCCCAAAGAATTATGAAAAGGAAATCCATGTCCTTAAATTCATAAAAAATACGTGGGAAGAGTATTAGAAATGTTTTGGGAAAAATTACACCTAATGACCCGAAAGTTCTAAAAAATTATAAATTATCCCCGGGTCAAGGGCATTTTTGTAAATATAAAAAATTATAGTCAAAATGAAGCTCTCAATGAGTTAGAACCAATAAAATATAGTAAGAAATTTATTAAGGTCAAAATAATATTTATTGGGTAATTAGGGTTTAATATTAATATTTTACCTGATAAAAGTCAGTTTACATGTATAGCTTTCAAATTACATAGATTATGCATAATTTGGAACAGAATGGAATGAGATATAATTTTTCAAGTTTGAGGTCAGAAAACTGGAACATAGCAAATTGACCAAATAAACAGTAAAAGTTCACAAAAATACTGTACAAATTGGCCCAATGATGTTGTTGTTTTATATTTTTTCCATGTATATAAGGTTTTTATCTATTGTTAGAGACTTGAATCACTATGAAATGATTTTTCTAGAATTAGTTATGAATTTTCAAAATTCAGTCAGAAAAGTGGAAACTACCATATGAACAGTAATTGAAAATTTTGGAAATTCTGATTTTCATTCTTATGTGATTCAAGTTTAGGATCAAGTATAATTAGACTTAAAAGGAGTCTAATTCATGGGAAATGAGTCTAAAGTAAGGTGTTACATTTTTGGTATCAGAGCCGAAGGTCTTGGCTCTTAGAGTAAAGATTTAAGTTAATCTTTGCAGGAAAATACATATTTTAAAATTAAAGTTTTTTTCCTATGATGTTAAAGTGGTATTCCTTATGGAAAACTGGCCTAAGAATATTCTAGGGGCATAAGGGATTAGTCTTAAGGATAGCTAATTGTAGTTGCTGGATTAGTTGAGGATATTTTACATATTATTTGTTTACCTTAGGTCTTGAATTCTTTCAGAGTTAGATCGCAGTTAGATCCTATCAGTAAAAAGATGATGTAGGATCACAGAGGATCCTAGTAGGGCTTAGAGATCGCAGTAGATCTCATGGTCGCAGTAGACCAATAATGAGGTTGCAGTAGACCTCCACAGAGAATGAGATGATAAGCCATACAGTACTGATAGTTCTCTGAAAAAGGATGACCTAGGATGATTTTAGAAAGATATGATGCCTCATTAATCAGTAGCTAATATGAATGTTCACCTAAGGCTTTTCTCGAATGTCCAGCCACTAACTCGAAAGTAGCAAAGAAATGTGATGGTGGGTGATGATAAGTTGAAAGGTAAATACCCCACATATGAAATGAAAGTGGTATCAGTGGCAAAATGTTTTCAATGATAAATAGAAGAGGCCAGTAAGGAATAAATGATAGTAATGAAGAAAAGTAATGAGAAAAGAGTTAATAGGGGAAAATTAGTGTATAATTTAAAAGAATGTAAGTTACAAAAGGAGAATGAGTAATTACCCAGGTGAAGGAAATTGGCCTAAGCCTAATCAGAGTCCTACACAGGAAAATATAGGACCTAAGGTGAATGTATGATGATAGCTATATGATGATCGTTAAATGAAAGAAATACCTGAGTTAAGAAGTTACTTAATAATAGTGGTCTTCTCAGGTATAACCCTACTAGAGCAAGTAAATGTACATTAAGGTAAACTATAAGCTGTGCTAGTAAGTTTGGGCTTGAGGAATCATTTGAAGGAAAAAAAAAAGTAGCTTTGCCCAACTAAGCCAAGGACTCCAAATCCAAAAGAATAATAGAACTACTTTAAGAAATGCCAGGATAGATCTGGAAGAAAAGTTTAATTTTTAGATCTCCTGAGTACTATGATAGAAGCAAAAGAATGTTTTAAAGGGCATCATGATCATTGGCTCCTTGGAAGTGAATGGATTAAGCCAGTAGTTGATGCTATATAGAATCATGAGCTATGAAAGTTTGAGAGGATGAAAACAATAGCAGTAAGTTTGATGCCAGTATGGAAACCTCAAAAGTTCAGTATGATGATAAGGATGAAAAGTATATGTAGAAGTAATGCACAACCATGGTTTTAAGCCAAGTAGGTATGCAGTAAGGTATTAAAGTAGTGAAGTAGTCAATGAAACTGGTAAAGTACAATTATTAAATGCAAGACAACAATGATTGAGATATGAAGAGGGGTTCAACAAAGACAAATAGCACAAGCATGAACTTCTCAAATGACCTAGTGATAGTAAAGAAAAGTACAACAACCAAGATTTCTTATAAATGATCCTTATGGCTTGGATCAATAGCAAAGAATTGTGAAGAGCAACTACAAGAGAGAATTATTACTCAGGAACAATAGGTGGAAGCTAGAGCCTATAATGCTTCATTTGTATTGCAAGAGTCTCGAGTAAATTGGTAAGTTCCTATGGAATAAGCTATCAGGCAATTAGTTGAATTTATTGATTGTCAACATATGGTTATGTAATATAGAATGTATCAACCATCATCCTTGATGGTGAATTTGATATGCAAAATATTGAGGGATGGATTATGAACCTGAAAAGAGTTCTAAGACAATGGATGGCACATTGGAAATGAAAGACTTTGATGGCAATATATAAGTTGAAGAATAAAGTTGATTAAAGGAAGTGAAATTTATAAGAATCTACTCTAATATGAATGAGCTGGTCAATGAAAGTATAATAAGGCATAACCAATGGGCTCGAAATTCGACGTACCTCAGTAGTACGATGATGAACAAGAAAAGGTGGAAATAGTCTGAATCATATGAATGTTGTACCAACATCTCCAACTACCATTAGTAAGTAAGAATAAGGTAAGAAGCTTTGTAATAGCAATGAATTATGAAACAAGGGAAAAGAGCAGATGAGGCAGATCAAGCAACCTAACTCTATTTAAATACAGAAAGACTCAGGGCAGAAGGCCATGTTTAGTAAGATAAAATGATGCTTCAAGTATGGAAAGCCAAGATGTTAAACTTGTGACAGTATTATGGAAATGGCCAACACCAGACCAAAAGCACAAGGGAGAGTCTTTAACATGGTGCTAAAAGGTTGGGTCTAGAGGTTATTATAATATGATTTATATGTGAATGTTTTACTATATACAGGGCCGTAATTTCCATTGTCAGTCTGAATAAATATTGAAGCACAGCGGTAAGCACGAATATGCTTTTTGTACATGATTTCCTCTTAGATTGTAAAAAGAAGATATTGATTATGCCTACCCTGAAAATGTTCCATGTGCTTAGATTAAATCATATGTTATACCCATTGTTCAAGTTGATAAGAGCTTGTGGAAAGATGTTGAGTATAGACATAAAAGTTGAGGTATGATTTTAAAGAGAAAGTTTGATAAGGATTCAAGGCCTTTATAATTGAAAGTTAGTAATGTGTTGACGATGCTTAAGACATGAGGTATAAATCTAAAGTACAAGTATAAGCCTAAGGGTTTAGTGATAAGCAGTTAGGGAACTATGAAACCTAGAGATAGTTAATTGTTGAACTTAGTATAAAATCTAGCTATAAAGAAAGTACCTAGTCGAAAGATCTCACAATGAAAGAAATCCTTTGTCAGCTGCCAAGGTGAGAATAGAGGGAGGTAGCTCTTGGGTAGAAGCCCAATTGAGCAAGCTCTTGGAAAGAAGCCCAATTGAGCCAAGAAAGATGAAATTCTCCAAATGATGAAAGTCACCGAGGCGAGGTAGAGGAGAGATAGCTCCTGGGGTGATGCCCAAATGAGTAAGAATGGTGAGAGGCTAAGAGCTAAATTTAAACTAAGCTAGCAAAAGACTATTGAAGGGTTAAGAAGTTTTCCTGAAATTGCCACATCACTGATTAACCTTGGCTAAGAAGTTAAAGAGGTTATAAATACAAACAGAATGTTAAAGAGCCAAAAAGTCAGTAACCACTACCTTAATGTCTGCCAGACTCCAACCCACAGGAAGTCAAAAGAATTCGAAAGCTCTGGTAATAAAAGCAAAATACAGGGTTTGGAGGTATGTTTATATGCAAAGGTATAGTGGCGAATTAAAGCTCTGAACTGATAAAAGTTAGAGAAAAAGGAAGCAAAATAAGTATGAATAATAGATGAAGATGAAAATGATACATAACTATCATTATAAGAAGTATGAAGGGTAAGATGTGCAAATAGTTTAATGTGCACACTATTACAATATGAATCGAAGTATGAACAATATATGGTGGTCAGGTAATGATGATGTTTAAATAACTCCAAATCTTTAGAAGAGCATGAAAGACTGTTAGCAAGGCTGACTTCCCAAGAGGGGGGGTGAATTGGGAAGATTGAAATTTTTCTGCACAAAGTGAAATGGGTGAAGATAACACAGTGTGATGAAAGCAATGTATAAAACAGAGCAAGCTGAAAAGTAAAGATAAGAAGTAGAAGACTCAGTAATTTATCCTGGTTCGGTCTATCCACTTGACCTACGTCCAGTCTTCAAGGCAACTCTTGAGATTTTTCCACTATATAGCAAAAATTCAACGGGCTTCTTGCTAATGCCACAGTACACGAGTATGCTCTGTTTCTGGAGCTCTCTCAAACACTCTAAGCACTTTCACAATGTGCTTCCCAATCCCCTTGTGATTTCCCCTCACAAGTAAATCTATCTTCCAAGTGAAGATTAGAATGTTTACAATGATATGACTCTCTTAAATAGAGTAGATATGAAGATTAAAGTACAAATATTGAAGTTGAGAGGGTAAAAGCTTTTGAGAAGAAAATTCAGCAGAAATTCAGTATATACAAGTTTGATTCGTTACCCACAACTTCAAATGTTGTTGTATTTATAGATTTAGGTCTCAAATGTCCGTTAGAGACTTAATCTATCCGTTGGAAAAGTTATCCAACGGTTACTCTGAAAAACTATCCGTTAACCAACCGCATTTAATGCTTCTGACATACTGAAATTTGAATTTTGGTTGATCAACAGACGAATTTTGAAGGAACCGAAGGTTAAAGCTTTCAACGTTACAGCACGAAGTTCGTCTGTTCATGAAGTGAAATTCGAATTTTGAAACTTACAAAACATTTTCACAATGTGACATACGAATTTTCAAGAAGAAAGTTTTTCGGTTATGTGTGAACAATGTTTTCAATTTTCTATAGTGCCTTCGAAATTTGAATTTTGGAAGCCCAAAATTCGTCTGTTCCTAGTACGTGAAAAGGAGGCTCAGTAGTTCACTTTCTTCGAAATTCGAATGTTGAAGAGTGAAGTTCGTCTGTCAGAGAGCAGTTTTGAAACTTAAATCATTCTTGATCTCAGATGAACTTTAACATTGTTTCAGACGAATTTCTTCTATTTTCTCAAGTTTTGTTTTGTCTGAAATTCGAATTTTGAAGATCCAAAGTTCGTCTGTTTCAAAGAGGCTCCTTTCAGACTTATGAAAATTCGAATGTTGGAAAGTCAAAGTTCGTCTGTCAGAGAGCATTTTTGAAACTTAATTTCTTTTGATTTCAGATGCACTCTATCATAGTTTCAGATGAATTTCTTTGGTTTTCACAAACTTCATTTTACTTCAAATTCGAATTTTGAAAGTGTGAAGTTCGTCTGTTACCAAAAAGACTTCTTTCAGATTTGTATGAAAATTCAAATTTTGAAAAACCAAAATTCGTCTGACAGAGAGCCATCTCTTCAGACTTATTCAGTTTTAGCTCGAAATTCGAATTTCCCAAAGCAAAGTTCGAATTTCCAACTTGACAGTTAAGTTTAAACTTTCAAACTTCGTCTGTTTGTGGGTGTTTTTCAAATAAGTCATGATTTAACACAAAATCAAGGTTTGAAAACATCTTTTCTTCAAATCAAAATCTTTTACCCAATCATAACTAAAACTAAGGATCCTACAAAAGATCTAACAGCAAATTCTCAGAAAATCTTCACTTTAAACAACTTTGATCTCCTTTGATATCTTCAATCCGAGCTCTTGAATGTTGGTTTGGAATCATCAAAACTCTTGATTCAACAAAGACAACTGAGAATTTTTGAAATGATGTAAAAGCAAAGACTTGCTGAACTTAGGAAAGGGAGCTAGGCTCCAACAAGTATGGTTAGTAGGTTACAAAATCTCCCATAAGGATCACAGTAGATCCTAGTAAAGCAAGTAATGTTATGAGATGGGAGAGACCGAACCCCAAAATGAAATGAAAATTTTTATAAGTTTAGCAAGGAGTTATAAAAATTTCTCTCAAATGGTCTTACCGCTTAGTTAGAAAGAAAGTTTTGTGGGAAAGGAATTACAAAATGAGTTTTTATGAATTAAAGAGGTTATACCTCCTCTCCTATGTTAAATGTTCCTGATCCAATGATGACCTAAAAGGTCTACAATAATGAAAAGTAAGAATGGATTAGGGTATGAGTAATATATCAGGGTTGAGTTGAGGTGGTAGCCTATATTTTGAAAGATAAAATTTTTGTAAAAATGTATTTCCACTTATAATAGCGGTAATGAATGCTCTCAAAATACGGAGTTAGTACAAGCTATTATGTCTATAATACCACTATAAAGGTATTGAGACCACAGTAACCTCAAGTGATCATGAAATAAAAAGAAAAGTTAAACTTGAGTATAGAAAGTAGAATGGAAGAAATGTTGAGATGACCTGAAAGTGTCATCTAGGCAGAGCTAATAAGATGAGTTTATGCCTCAATAGAAAGATTATTATGTGAATAGCCAGTCAAAGGTTATGAAAAGAATATGAAGTAAAAAGAAGGCACAAATGGCTTTGTAAGTGCCATTCAACCAAAGCTAATGCAGTAAACTTATGCATTAGCAGAAAAGTTATTCATAAGATTAGTTTTGAAGTCCGAAAAGATACAGAAAAGAAAGATGTCAGATGCTGATAGAAAATTTATAGCATGAAAAGATGAGAAAATATCATGACAGTATGAATAAGTATGTTATGTAGAAGTTATCAATGCCCTAAGATAAAGGGAATTGTGAGAGTAAGAATGAATATATTTTATGGAAAGCTTCCCATACCCTTATAATAAGATAGATATATGATGTCTTCGATATTTTCCCAATGTGAAAAGTATTGCCAGACTTTGCAAATGTAGTAGATTAGCGAAGAATACCAGAGTGAGGCGATGACTATTAAATAAACAAGTAAGGAAGAAAGTATTCCCTTACTAAGAGATAGTCTGGAAATTGGGAAATGATAAGAAGGAGTAAGTAATGTGTAAGAATTCAGCAAAATTTTGAGGACGAAATTTTAATTAAGGGGGGAAGAAATGTAATATCCCTATTTTTATGGGATGTTAGAAAATGAATAAAAAGATGAGAAACAAAGTGAGACGAAAATGTTTTATATAATCGGGCTTTAGAAGGAATTAATTTCTCATCTAATTTTCTGAAGAAGCTATGTTCAGTCCTTAATTGGAATTAATTTTTCATAGAGTTCTTAGCAGAAATTAATTCCAGAACTTATCCCGGAAAATATGCAATATACCACTTGAATGAAAGGCCGCTCCAAGCTGAGCGTAATGGTATAAGTATTGCATGCCCGGGAGGTCTAGGTTAAGAGATAGACCAATTTGAAAGTTAATGTGAATAGTGAAAAGGAAATAATGAAAAAATTGGTCTTTGGGTGAAATTACAAGAAAGTGCCCGAAAGAATGAATAATTATATTTTTGACCCGGTTCAGGGGTAAAATGGTCATTTCCCATATTTGAAGAAAAATATGAGTATTGAATTTAAGCCTCAAGGAATAAATGTTGATATCATAAAATACATGAGAAATTAGGAAAAACGGAGAGACACCGTTAAGCGTGAAAAAGGGCAAAGAGGTCATTTTTCCTAGTTGGACGGAAAAATAAGAAATTATATTTTTACCCCCAAAGAATTATGAAAAGGACATCCATGTCCTTAAATTCATAAAAAATACGTGGGAAGAGTATTAGAAATGTCTTGGGAAAAATTACACCTAATGACCCGAAAGTTCTAAAAAATTATAAATTAGCCCCGGGTCAAGGGCATTTTTGTAAATATGAAAAATTATAGTCAAAATGAAGCTCTCAATGAGTTAGACCCAATAAAATATAATATGGAATTTATTAAGGTCAAAATAATATTTATTGGGTAATTAGGGTTTAATATTAATATTTTACCCGATAAAAGTTAGTTTAGACTGCAGAAAAAGGCAGTATCGAGTCAAAGACAATGATTGGATCTTAATAAAATATATTTTGGGTCTAGATAATGATTTTGGATCAAAAGTAATTATTGGATAATCCTGTGCCAATTTAATGACAAATTTGGCAAAAATACTTAATCGGTACAGGTAAATTCAATCGGTAAAAGGTATTTTGATCCATTAAAATTTGAGAAGCATTTTTGGACAATTTTCCCTCAATATGGCGTGACCAAGGCTGCAAGGGACATGGAGGGAATTTATTTCATTGATTTTTGTCCAATACTTCTCAAATAAGGTAAGGCTTTTTGGATAAAAAGGTAACCTTGATTAGTAGATGATTAGCTAGCTAATTAAATCACTTAATCTCTCTCCCCTTCCATTTCATACGTGGACAGCTGGCCATGTGGGAGAATTCATTATTTAAATGATTTTTGTAAATGCTTCTTGAAGAAGCATTTGAGAAAAAAAAAAAGAGGTAAAGTAACTTTGTGAAATAAATATCTCTCCTCTCCTCACGTGTTGGCCGACCTTCACTCATTCAGAAAGAAAGGATGAGTGGTATGGAAGCAAGAACGAAAGGGAGCATGGCGTGAACAAAGGAAAGGGAAAGAGAGGAAGAGAAAGTGAAGACAAGTGAGCAAGGTTGGAAGTTCAAGCATTAAGGTAAGCTTTTATGCTATTAGCTTGTGTTTTCAAGAAATTAGTGAAGCCTTCATGAAATTGTCTTCTTCCTCTTTCCTCCATGAATTTCAGCCATGATAGAGCTTGAGGAAGCGATGAGTTTTTGGCCAAATAAATAAAGGGGAAAGCTTAGATTAGTTGCTAGAAGTATGATTTCACAAGTGGTTTGCAAAATAGAATTTTAGGGGTTGGTTTGAGATTTTATGAACCAACACTGTGAGCCAATGATTTATGTAGCTCTTTGATGTTATGGTTAGGTTCAAGAAGATTAAGTAAGTGTTTGGAAGAGGTATGCCAAAGGTGAAAAGCAAGGAAAGTCATTAAGGTAGCATATTTCCGTTCTATGCATTATATTGTCTTATGAATGTTTGTGAACTCTATGACTTGTTTGATGCCATGATTAATATTTTGTGATGTCCATTGATTGTTGGCTGAGTTGTTTAAAGGGGCTTGAAGCTCCGGAATGCCCAATTTACAAAGTGAAACTCTGCCGAAATTTTCATAAAATTGTTATGGCATTATATGAATTGATGAGTTTGCTTGATGATCTATGTGAAATGTGATGATATATGTGTATGACTAGATAATGCTACGGAGATTCTTTGAATCTCACCCCCCTTCAATGACTAACCATGCTAGGGAGAACCAATGCAAAAGAGTTAAGGAAGGAGCAAAAGGCATGAAGAAGGAAATGATGTTGCAAGCCATTGTGTTCTAGTGTGAATGGTTATTTGTGCCTTGCTTTGTATGAAATTATAAAATAGTGAATAATATGTTAATGTTGTAGAAAATATATGAAAATTTCCAGTTCTGTATGTTGGGATATGAAGTTATATTCTACCAAGTTACATGCCAAAATGAGTTCATTTACAAGGGTTTTGGCAAGCAAATTGCAATGTAGACTGAAACAGGGCATTTTCCCAACATGTCTGTTTCATTCACCCTTGTTCTATACTTAATGTGAGGTTAGATTTATGATATTCTTATAACAGATATAGGGCATCTCAACCTTTAATATGACACCTAATTCACCCCATTTGGAGTTGTGTACAATTAATGGTGAATTTTCTAATTCAGGGTTCAGACCAGGGCAAGAATGGGAAAACTGAAAATTGAAAAGTAAGTACTGGAAAATTCAAAAGCTAATATAAAATCGTGCAGAGCTCCAAAAATTTCAGTGGTTTATATTTATGGAAATTTCTATGTTTTAAGTTTCATATGACACTGATTTGGAGGCAAATAGAGTTATATGATAGGAGATATGGAGGTTTTCCCAAAACTGTTCCAGCAAAAGTGGATTCTGACCCTTGGTGATTTAAATTAAAGTTATGCCCTGAGTAAGTGAAATAAATGCATAATAAAAATATGTCATTAAGCATACATGTATAGCTTTCAAATTACATAGATTATGCATAATTTGGAACAGAATGGAATGAGATATAATTTTTCAAATTTGAGGTCAGAAAACTGGAACATAGCAAATTGACCAAATAAATAGTAAAAGTCCACGAAAATACTGTACAAATTGGCCCAATGATGTTGCTGTTTTATATTTTTCCCATGTATATAAGGTTTTTATCTATTGTTAGAGACTTGAATCACTATGAAATGATTTTTCTAGAATTAGTTATGAATTTTCAAAATTCAGTCAGCAAAGTGGAAACTACCATATGAACAGTAATTGAAAATTTTGGAAATTCTGATTTTCATTCTTATGTAATTCAAGTTTAGGATCAAGTATAATTAGACTTAAAAAGAGTCTAATTCATGGGAAATAAGTCTAAAAGTAAGGTGTTACACAAGACACAACAAAGGTGCCTCAAAGTGACCAAGAGATATGACATAATATTGATCTATGTGACATAATACTAATAAAGGGATGCCAGAATACAACTAATGACTACACAATTATTTTGTCTAGTTATCTCACTTTAAATATTTATAAAGTTAAAGGTCAACTTAATACATTTATAAGTGATGGACTTAACTATTTATATGCCTAGAGCCGAAGAGAATTTATAATAACAGCCCAGAGAGTGAAGTCATCTACAATAAACTCCTAAATAAATAAAAGGAAATATTAGGAATTCCACTGTTATCACACTTAAAGTCAAGAGATCAATAAATTTCTAATAGCAAGATCCTTCCATTTTGTATCTCTGCATCAAATAAGATCTGATACTACTTTCACCTTGTAGTGAAAATATTCAACAACACATACCCAGGGCTAATCAAATTGAATTGCTTGAATAAATGATGTCAACTGATACCATCAATTTTAGTACTTGAAATAAAGATGACAAAGAATCAACAAAACACAAAGAAAGAAGCATTATGGTCAAATGATATACCATCAACAATTATTTTATATGAAGAAAAACTAGATTATATATCTATATAAAATATGATTTTCAACAAAAGGGGTTGCATCATGGTTACAGAAGGAATCATACACACTCCAACAGAAAAAGGCTTAAGGATTTAGACTTGGGACCTAAAATTTATAAATGCACAAGAATGCCTTCAGCTGCTGGACTTTCTAACCTTCTCAATTCCCAAGATGACATATTGAAGCAATTAAAAGCAAGGAAATCAATGTTTCTGCACTATAACTGGCATTTAAAACATCAAATTTCTACCAAAAGTCATGGCCATTGGAGATTGTGGAGTGCTTTCACACATGTAGACATTCTTGACCTCAAAGAACAAGGTATGATCATTTCAAACATGAAACTGCTCTCATGGATCAGTTTATCTCAAGTAACTCCTCAACTAGTACAGCGTTTATAACCTAATTGACAAGACTTTAAAGGCTATCAAAGTCTAAAGTGTTTTGCTATAACATCTATAGGTTACTAATCACTTTCTTCTTTGGATGTCATCTTAAAGATAATCTTGAGATCTATTCCATGAAGCTATTATATATGAACAAGATGTTTAAAAATTAAAAAGCATAATTAATACCAAATAACAACAATTCTTATGCGTTAGCATTTTAATTGTCATAAATAGGTTAAAAACATCATTCATACAAATGCCATATTCAATTGCTAAACAGAGTTTTCAGAAAGCTGTGAAAGTGTGAACAGCACAAAACACAACAAAGGTGCCTCAAAGTGACCAAGAGATATGACATAATACTGATCTATGTGACATAATACTAATAAAGGGATACCAGAATACAACTAATGACTATACAATTATTTTGTCTAGTTATCTCACTTCAAATAGTTATAAAGTTAAAAGTCAACTTATCATATCTCAATCAAAGCATCCCACACTTCTAGCTCTGCATTCCATTGATTTGTTGATGAGTCCCAAGAAAAGCCACTCATACCATTCTTAAAGATGTCATACATTTCAGAGAAGTTCTTCTTCAAAGTCTTCCATCGATTTTTAACCTTCTCCTTATCAATTTTGTTTCCAAGTAAGGCACTCAAATATTTGACTATGTTATCATAGGCTGTGGAAGTAAATGTTCCATTAACTTTGTTACCAATATCATATTCATGCATAAATGCATCAATCAATTGATCATCCATTTGTCTTGTCCAAGTCAAGTTCTTATCCCCAATGGTAGTGTTTGAGGTTGATGTCTTTCTTGGAGCCATCTAACAAAATTTATGCATCATTGAATACAATCAACATACGTAAACAATAACCTCAAAGAAAACAGCAAATTGCAAGTCACAATTTTGTTATTTGTCAAAGGATAAACTCACAGGCATACATAAATAGCAAACTCACTGGAATACATAAAAGTTCAATATCAACAGATCCATCACATAAGCAAATAAACTCAACCGAATACATAAAAGTTCAATGTCAACGGATACATCAAATAAGCAAATAAACAAACAACACATACAAAGAAATACAACAGACAATGGTCAATTATCATTTTGATAATCAATTTACATCTGATGAGCTATTGCATCCCTTATAAGCTTACCCCGAGCAGCCTCATTGCTATCACCCCTTGCAGTATGATTATTATCATCAGATACATGTTGAGCTACAAGCTCTTCATCAGGGTTTACACTCATGAGGTAATTATGAAGAATGCAACATACAATGATGATCAATTTCTGAGCTTTGACACCATAATTAGGCTCCGATGAGCTGGATAAAACTTGAAACCTTTTTTTCAATACCCCAAAAGCTCTTTCAATAGCATTATGTAGTGATGTATGCCGAAGATTAAATAGTTCTTTATGATTTTGAGGTGAATTTCTTGCAGAATATTCTTTCAAATGGTACCGTACTCCTCTAGAAGGTGTTATAAGACCACTTGCTAACATGAAATCAGCATCCACAAGGTAATATTTCCCTATCATCAAGTAAAGTAGTTACTATGATAGTTATGTCATGCCTTATTTAATTATTTAAGTTGAACAATTTTACTAGCTTATAAAACAAATTACCTTCAGGAATCTAAGACTATCTTATCTTAATGCATCCTTTATAATTCTTGAGTCAGATGCAGTGTTTTCCCAACCAGGGAGCACATAAGTGAATTTCAGATCAAATGTGCATGCTGCTAATACATTCCATGTTGGGAAGTCTTTCCTACAATGATAGCGGGGAGCATCTACAAGAGGTACTTTTGCACGTATATGTGTTCTGTTTATGGCACCAACATAATCCTTAAAATATGGGTAGAATCTAGAACTATTCTAAATTTGGGGAGGGACTCTAGAGCCATCAGGTTGTACAAGTAATTTATCTTCTAATTCAAGGATAGCACGCAACACACAATGGAGATGACGACTAATTGTCTCACTGGAACGCCTAAACCAAACGATTAACTCACGATTTCTTACTTGGTGGGTTAATATGTAATGAGCTTTTGCAACTTGTTCTTCCACACTTGACCAAAGTGTGGTGTAACATCCCAATAAAGCTAAAATATCTAGAAATATAAAGGAATTTTACAAAAATGGATAGACACCGTTTTATATGAAAAAGGGCAAGGAGATTATTTTTCCCGGTTAAATGGAAAAATGAAAAAAATTATATTTTTACCCCTAAGAAAGAAGGAAAATTACATCCACGTCCCAAAAGCATTAAAATTTACGTGGAGGAAGAAATAGAAAAGTCTTGAGAAAAATTACACTTAATGACCCGAAAGTTTTAGAAATTATAATTTAATCTCGAGTCAGGGGTAATTTTGTAAATATGTAAAATTACTATCAAAATGAAGCCCTCGACGAGAGAAGTCCAATGGTATATGGCACTGAGAGTTAATATTCAAAAATAAAGAAATAATCAATGCCGAGTGTCTAAAAGTAATAGTAAACCAGGTCTGGATATGGGCCATACACAGATATCATTTGGGACAGGACAATTATGGAAATATAAAAATAAAATTAGAATAGTCCTGCATCCCAAAATTGCTAAAATAGTATAAAGACGTTTTTATCGGTATAGTTAAAAAGTACCCGGACTGAGGTATACCTGGATCAGGAAAATTGAGCAAATTTTGGACACTTCTCTCTCACCCATGCGTGACTTTTGCTGCAGCCCATGAAGCTCACCAATCATCTCAAAAAGGTTAAGAAAACTTCTTAAAGAAGGAGTTGAATTTTTTTGTCAAAAAGTAACTTAAGGTGGTTAAGTGTTAACTATGATTAAGCTATATGATTAAGTCACTTAACCACCCATTTCCACCCATTCTGCACGTCCATTTCCAGAACTAAACCAAAAAAGAAAAACTCAAGGAAGAAGAGAGAAAAGAGAGAAGGAAAAGAGGAAACTCAAGAGGAAGTTCAAGAGCTCAAGTTGGTAAGTGTCTTCTACTACTCCAAGCTTATAGTTCATGGTGTTTAAAGCATGGTTCATGGAGTAAATTTTCTTCCTCTTCCTCTTAGGGTTTCATTCAAACATGATTTAGCAAGGAAATGAATTTACCAACCATAAATCATAGGGAAAATGCTAGACTACACATTTATAGCTTGAATATGCAAGTGGTTTGTTGTATAACAAAGTGTAGCGATTTTTCTTGAATTTCCATGATTTTAGACGAGTTACTGTTCACACTTAGAGTTGGAATTTCATGTTTTTTATGCCAAAAATGAGTTCCTCATGGTGGAAATTCTTAGGAACAAGTGATGGTTTCATGAAAAAGCTTAAGATTAAGGAAGTGAAATTTTTAGGTTTTTGAAGTTAATTCGGAATGAACAATAACAGAGTTAGAAATGGAATTTGGTTATTCTGAGGCCATATTTGGATTCTTCATGAAAAATTACATGAAATAGAGGTATAATTCATCATTTTTGAGTTAGAAATGAATTTTTGGTGAATTTTTGAAGAATTAGGGTTTCATGAATTGAAGAAAGTCATGGAACCATTAGTTTGAAGTTCTTATGAACTAACCCTTGGTTCAAGTTGATTTATTTGATATTTGGTGATGCATTAGGATGTGAGAAAGCTTAAGGAAGTCCTTGAAATGGTTGAATCAAAGAGGAAAGACATAAAGTTTCATGAGGTAGCATAATTACTTTTTCTCGCATTATATTGTCTTGCTATATTTTATTGTGAATGATGACTTGCCATATTGTTTTTATGATATTTGAGACTGGTTTTGGCTGTTTTTACGAAATGGATAGTACCTGGGATGTCCATTTTCTATGCCGTTATAATGCCGAAATTTTTATAAACGATATGGTGATTTATGCCTTGAAATGATTGCTATGATATTTTGAAAGTTTTATAGCATGCATGATAATGTAAATGTTTGAGATGTGACTAGCTACTAAGATTTCCAAAATCTCATCACCCAAATAATAACATGATAGGTCTAAGTTATGGAAGAAATCCAAGGGAGCCAAAAAGCTAAAGGAAAAGAGGAAGAGAATGGTGAATGATATTATTATGCAAGTCTTGATGCTATGTTTTGGGAATTTGTATAAATTCATATGAAAGGGGATAAATCCTGTTTGATGCCCTGAATATATTCTTTTAAGTCCTCTATGATATTATGCATAAAATTGGAGCACTAAATGTCAATGTAAATGTGTTATGAAGCTTATCATGTAAGTTATAACATAAGTTCATTGGAGATGACCAGTATTGATTTGAGCAGGGGAACTCTATTCTAAACAGAGCATCCTATAAAAGTGTTATACATGCTCTTAAAGTAGACAGAACAAGATTTTTATAGAGCTAAAGAAAACATAAATTGGATAAATGTATGAATTATAATGAATTTTTGAAGTCAGGGTTCAGAACAGGCCAAGAATGGGAAAACTGAAATCTGGAAAGTAAGTACTGGAAAATTCAAAGGATAATATAAAATCGTACCAAGCTCCAAAAATTCAGTGGTTTATATGTATAAAAATTTCTATGTTTTAAGTTTCGTATGCCACTGATTTGGAGTTAATTGGAGCTATATAATAGGAGAGATGGGGTTTTTCCCAAAACTGTTCCAGTAAGAGTCAAATTCTGACCCTTCATGACTTAAGTTAAAGTTATGCTCTGTGTAAGGAAAATAAATGTATAATAAAAATATTTCATTAAGTATACATGTATATCTTTCAAATGACATAGATTATGCATAGTTTGGAACAGAATAGAAGGAGAAATAATTTTTCAAAATTGACGTCAGAAAACTGGAACATAGCAAATTGACCAAATGAACAGTAAATGTCCACGAAATTATTGTATAAATTGGCCCAATGATATTATTGTTTTATATTTTTTCCATGTAGATCTGAATTTAATAAAATTTTAGAGACTTTAATCAGCTCAAGATGATTTTCCTAGATTAAGTTATGAATTTTCAAAGTTCATCGGGTAAACGAGAAAATGCCAAATGAACAGTACCCTAAATTTTGTAAAATTCTGATTTTATTATATTATGATTTTAGTCTCTAAACCATGATGAAAGACATCTAAAATGATCTAATATATGGGAAATGGGCCCTAACATAAAGTGTTACATGTGGGATGTAAGCCACCATTTCTTTTTAACATAGAACATAATGTAAAAAAAGCTTGAGGACCCATTCTAATAATATTTTGACTAGTTTGATGACTAGTTACTTGACTCATTACTTCCTCATGAACCTTTTCTCTCTTGGAGCTCATACTATAACTTATTTCTCTCCTATGACACATCTGAACCAAATAATAATATACAAGAACGCATACAAGGTTAGCTACGAGTCTTCAGTGCATGTCCCACCATTGGATCAAAAAGTCAATGTCAGACTCCATCTAACAAATCAAGAAAAAGATTTCAACAAGTTATGATGTATGCATGCAAAAAAAAAGGTGCTACAACAGTAGAAAGTGATATAGTTATATTGTTGATTAGAGCCTCTATTACAAACTTCATGCCAACTAGCATAGAAACAAGTAGACCAGACAGCTTCATATATAATCATTATAAGCTAGTTTAAATCATGAAAACACAACATTAATCATAGAATTGGAGCCACTACCATAGGCAAGAAAAATCTAATAAAGCATCAGCACATCAATTCAGCAAATGACAACATAGTAGCAGGGTTAATTCAACCCACACTCATAATGGTAACCATTTAGCTACAACCACATTTAAACATGGATTAACATATATATATATATATAATTCAAGAATATATATATATATATACACTCTTTTTTTGGCCATGAAATATATATATAACTGCAAAGCAAATTACTTCCAGTGTTCACACAGTATCCTAGGAAGGATCCTAGATAGTTCAACCATGCAAACCAGGAAAAAGAAGACAGTAAAAGGGATTAGTATATATCTCAGGAAGACAAACCCATCTTATATAATCGAAGTGCTTGGCAAACCAAACGACTGCCTTGTTCAAATGCTAAAAAATCCAACAAATTACAAGCCCAAGTATGTGTACACTAATCAAAGTTAAAATCATGCAACTAATAACAACTCATGCAACTCTTTTATGGAGCCTCAATTTTGTTTAATAAGTGGAACGTTAATTATCATGAGCAATACCAAATTCATACAGATATACCTAATTTATTGTTCTACAAAATCACAATGACAAAATGGTACTGCAAAAACTTTCATACTATATATTCATTTTTATGTAAAAAACTTCATATGGATTCATTACTCATATATCAATTTGTTCCACTAGATTCCAAACCCAGAAGTTTAGTGAGAAGCCCAAAATTTTTTACAAAAGAATGATAAAATCATTGGAATTTTTGAAGGTAAAAATAGTTCAAATGAGCTTAATCATACTGGGGATGTATATCAGGGCATGGATTCCAAAAATGAAAAAAGCAAAACAGAGATAGCAGCGATGACACCTAACTTGAGACCACATACATGATGGTTGGAGAAGAAGTTGAATATGATGAAGATAGCTAGAAATTTATTACAACAGAATGACAAAGGCAATTTAATAATGGTTAAAATAGTTCAAATAAGCTTAAAAATCATAGTTGGGAAGTAGATCGGGGCATGGAGATGGGAAAATAAAAGGTAAAAAAGCAGAGGGAGCCATGATGAAACCTGCGTTGGACCACGTACATGACGGCACAGCAGCTGAAGAAGAGGTCGAAATAGAGGGAGTAGTGATGAAACCTGGCCTCGGACCAAACACAATGACAACGGCAGTTGAAGAAGAGGTCGACGATGGCAACGATAGCTCGAGAAGAGCACTGGATGCGAGAACAAACCTAAGTCTTCTGAAATGTTAATAAAAGGGAGATTGGAATTTTTGAAAAAGTACAAGGGTAATTTAGTCAGGATAATATAAAATGATACATTCCCCCCTCCCAAATTACCCCAATTTGAGGGGAAAATATGACCGACTGATGGGGGGAAAATTGTGACCAAATTTTCCTTCCCCTCCCCCATTTATTTTTCTACCAAACAAAGGGAGGGGAGCAAAATCCCTCCCCTTCCTTTCATTTCCCTTCCTTTCCCCTAACCAAACAGACCCTTAATGGTGCATTGAGGATATGACAATGATGTTCTATAAATCTGTAAACTAATAAATCTCTGTTATATACTTGTAATTAAATCTTCCAATTTTTTGGTGTATTGATAATCTAGGCAACAAGCATTAGATGTACTTTCAAAGTGCAATTTAATTTGCATGATTGATATTTTGCTTAGTGTAAGACTAATGAAATTGTTTTTTCCCACCCTATTTCAAGCAGTAGATACTGATCCTCCAAACTCATTTAGATTGCATTTAGTTTCAAGCTTTGTTTCTCTATGGTGACAAGTGGCATCTTCATCATTTTAAGGAAGTTATACTTCAAGCTGCAGCCCAAAAACTGAAGGTTTGTACTGTAAAGAATTAGCTTAATCCTTATATTTTTGGAAATTATGATTTTGAAATACCATAGCATAAATCAACCAATATCAATTCTGGTGCACTAACAAACATGTGTTTCCCCTCATACTTAGATGTAGAGAACTAACTAACTAGATGTCAAATTTTCAGGTTAGTGATCAAGAATGATTGATTGCATATTAAAGCTTTGAAGAAGTTTCCTTTTGCTCTTAATAAATGATTAAGGTGAATATGGCATGAAAATTTTCTGATTAGAGGGTATGTTTGAAGATGGAATGTGAGGAGCTATATCTTTGGTTAAGCTGCACAAGAATGGCTAAATAACAAACTGTAACTTGTATATGTTTTTATTGCATAAGCCATTTTCTTGGGATTATTTCTGATTCTCACCCATTGCCTCTCCATCTTGCAGGTTGCTCTTCCTATGGAAACCACTACTGGAGCATACTTTTTACAGCATTACATTGAATCTATATTGTCTAGAAATTAGAGCAAGCACAGTAGGGTTAAAGAAATTTCCACGTTGTTCTCATTTTTTTATGGTATATGATATCTAGAAATTGATTCCTTCATTTTCATCACTAACACTCATTTTTGCAAGAAAAGTAAAAGCTATAAATGATTCTCCTGAAAATAGGCATAGTAATTTTTATGAAACAAACTGATATGGCATTGTTCTACAATCTATCTCAAAACTATATGAAATAAAGTTATAATTTTATATAAAATTCATGAATTCATGAATAAGCATGATAATGATCAATTATTATAGTAAATTTTGGATTCTTATGGCATTCTAGATATCCAAGCAAATGGAGTTGCTGGCATGAAGGAATCTAGCAAGCAAGTGTCCACTGAAAAATTCCAAGATTTAAGAGGATTGTGCAATCCTATGATCTCATGATCTGGATCATGATCATGGGCCTATCTTGGAAGAAAACAATCTTCTATAGAGTTGGTATATATTCTTAGTGTAGGGCAATCAAAACCTCAATTTTGACTAGGGTTTTGCTTTTTTTTTTTCTAGAGAAAGGTTGGTTAATGAAAAGAATAGGACTTGTAAGGAACAAATACCAAATTTTTTGCTTTTAAGTAGCCTATTTGCTATTGATAACTGGGTGTGTCTTTTAAGTGACCAGGCTTGAGTGTTTTGGTTTGTAGATGTTGGGGTGGATAATAAAGGTGTGCCAAAGAGCTGACAAATCAGGTACTTTCCTTCAAGTATTTTATTTCAGTACATGTTATTCTCTATTTTATTTTGTAACTTATATAAGGCTTTGTACTGGAATAGCTTCCCTAATAATTAAAAGAATCTGGTTATCTACATTCAGCAAGACCTGTTTGTCTCATAAAGCAAGGCAACACTCCTTTTAAGTATTGAGGGAAGAAAAGAAAAAGAAATTGGCATGCCATAGTTACGTAGTGTTTCATTCTCAAGACTTGAAATGACAATTACACTTCTGGAATGATAGTTACGCTTCTGAATTTAGAATGAATTGTTCTGGTTTAGTTTCCAAACTTTTAGTAACAATATTCATTGTATGAAGTCTGCATGAATTTGAGATTTTCCTTAATAAGAATGAATCTGAGATTTTTTACACTTCTGGAATGAGTGACCAATACAATATACCAAAAGTTGAATGTGGCGACAAGTTCAAAAATAAATATATAATCAACTATCCTACTTATTTTCACTTTTCATAGCTAGCTAATTGTGCTCAAATTGAGGTTTCATGATTCCTTACTTATATTTAATTGGCTGTCCACCTTTCATATTCAGAAAATTTAACTCAACCTCCTGGCTTTCAAGGTAGCAAATATGCTTAAACAAATAGGAAATAGGCAGGTATCAATTCAGAATTAGAAATAAAAGCGGAAAACTTTCTTAACTTGGCTAAAATTTTTCTAATTATTCCTCCCCCCACACTTAGCACAAACAATGTCCTTAGTGGTTAAAATGAAAAACGAAATAGTGGAAAGGAAAAAAAACTAATACTCCCTAGAATCATGTCGTTTGTTCAGCTTTCTACAATTGTTTTGCAGTTACATCTTAGGTACTATTCTGTTTATATAAAATTCTCAAAGAGGGAAGGGGTGAAGTAGATAATATATATATATATTTAATTAAAAAAATAAAAGAAAGGGAAATAAGAAAAGGGAAAGGAAAGCTAAAAAGATCTAAGTAACTATGGTGAAGGCTGGCTAATCTGGATCAACTGCTGTAACAATGCTTGAGTACGCTGCCTGTGCTCCTCATTCATCTGGTTGCCTCCTGCTTGCTCTCATCTCATCTCATCAAGTGCCATCTCCATGCGCGTCATCTTCTTTGAAAATTACTTTAATAGACTGCACTTTGGTCGTGGCTGCTGACCCTGTGCAGCTAGCTGCACTAGTTCTGTGCCATCATCTGGTTGTTCTTGTGATGTCTCAGCCATGTCATGTTCTTCAGAAACTAGATGTGAGGGTTCTTTGCCTCTTTTTCTCCAAAAACCTTCCACTTTAACATATCCCAAGGAGCCAAGGGTCTTTACAAATAGTACATTACTTTCAGTTGGCATTTTGGCGACCTCTCCATAAACATCAACTCCCGCAATCTCTATCATCAGATTAATCAAGACAGAAAATAAGAATATTGTCTTTTTACGTTTGGCTTGCACTACTTCTCTAGTAGAGTGGATGATGATAGGAGCTAGTGGTATCCCTGAGATGTTACCCATACCATGAGTCATTTTGTGGAGGAAGTACAAATCAGTGAACTGTACTTCATTCAGGCTGCTTGCTCGATGTTGAAGCTCATTAGGTAGACAAGTAGTCTATGGGGAATAGACAATGATTTGACTAAAATGGCTTACTGATTAGTTCCCCTAGTGGATACCCATTGGATTTGAAGATCGGTCATGGTGTGGAGGATTATCCAAGTGGGGTCTAATGATATCCAGTCTTCGCTAGAGTTAAAAATGGGACCTTGTTGTGGGAGTTGTAACACCTCTTTTATAGGCCTATTTCCCATGTATTTAATCATTCTAAAATCTATTTATATCATAGTAGGATCTTGAATCACAATAAATGCCATAACAAAATTTTTCCAACTTTAGCACTATTCATTTAATCTAATTTATTTATTCCGATTAAACTTTGGAAATTCATAACTAAATCAATAAAAATTGTATGCATGTGATTCAAGTCTCAATACATAGCTTAAAACATTATTTACACGGAAAAAATATCAATCAGAGCAATTACTTGGCCAATTTATACAGTAAATTTCGTGAATTTCTACTATTCATATGGCCAATTTCAAAAATTCCAGTTTTCTGGGCTAACTTTGAAAATTCACTATAAATCTTACACTTATCCCATTTGAGGGATCTTTGGACCACATGAAAGCTCTTTCTATCTAGTTTTTAAACATAGATAACATCCATACTTTATACATCAACAAGCCCATACTGTAGCACATTCATTTGGTAGTGATCAGAATGACCGTTTGTATCCTTACACTTACAATACAAAAATTGTAAGATATTTACATGACCATAATTTATCTTCATATCATGCCACACCTTAGCTATAACTTAAAGGAATATTAAAATCTTGAAGAAACTTATTTATTATCACATTTACCAATTTATGCAACAGATCAAATCTCATGGCCGAAGCTTTAATTATCACGTTAATGGCCAAAGTCTTTCTCCTTTCCTTTCTCTTCCTTGGTAGTCTTGCCATTGTTGCTACCTATTCATGGTTAATATTTGGGAGGGTGAGATTCAAAGAATCTCAGTAGTTAACACCCAACATGCCATCACACTATCACATTAAACATAAAAATATCAAGATAACACATTTTGCATACCTTAACACATTTTGAATGCATTATCACATTTGCATCATATGAATTCATAAAATTTTCGGCAAAGTTTCATTTTGACAAATGGACATCCCAGGGTCTCAATGCCCTTCCAAAAACTCAGCCAATACACATAAATTATCTCAAAACATCATTGCAATCATATGACAAGGCATAAAACACATTGAAACAAACATGATAACATAATGCTAGTATGGGAAATTAACTACCTTATGATGCTCCCTTGCTTTCCAAACTTGGTCCACCACTTTTTGAGCTTTCCACAACCTTCTTGAACCTATCCACATCATCATTGAACCAATTTAGCCATTGGTTTTTCGGAATTACATAATACTTTATACACTAAAGCCTAAATTTTCCACATAGCTTTCCTTTGGTCTTTCTTTGTACAACATACTTATTCTTAAGGTTTTGGACCATGGGGAATCCATTTTTGAGGTCAAAATAATGAAATTCCAACTCTAAATACCTCCTTTGTTCTGGCCGAAATTATCTCATAGTGATTAAAAAAAAATTTCCTTCAAATCACTTCAAACCATCCATGGATTCATGCTTCTAGTGTCTAGTCTATGATTTCCCTTAAGTTTCATGGTCCAAAACTCATTCCTATGCTAAAACCCAATTTTGCCAAAACCCTAAGGTGTAAAGGAAGAAAACTAAACCATAAATCATGCTTTGAAAACCATGGATAGTAAGCTTAGGGTAGTAACATAGAAGCTTACCAATTTATGTTTCAATTTTACTTTGACTCCTCTTCCTTTTCTTCCTCTTTTTCCCCTTCCTTTTCTTGAGTTTTCTTCCTCTGGTTTAGCTACTGGTTCACGCGTGAAAATGCAGAGGAAAGAAGGCAATTAAATGACTTAACTAGGTGGTCAATAATATGGCTAATCATGGTTAATTAGCAAAAGTAACCATGCTTACTTTTTTGTCTCCTTCTTTAAGAAGTTTGCCTTCAAATAATCATTAAATAATTAGGACAATTGGCTGCAGAAAATCACACATGAGAGAGAGAAAAATGTGTCCAAAAATTGTCTAATTTTCCTGATCCAGATATACCTCAATCCGGGTACTTTTTAATCGTACCGATAAAATCATCTTTACAGTAATTTAGTATTTTTGGGATACAGGACTATTCTAATTTTATTTTTATATTTCCATAATTATCCTATCCCAAACGATATCTTTGTATGACCCATATCCAGACCCGGTTTCTTTTTAACCATCGGTAGGGCCCACAGTTTACTTTATCGGTTTACTATTACTTTTGGACACTTAGCACTGATTATTTCTTTATTCTTGAACATTAACCCTTAGTGCCATATACCATTAGACTTCTCTCGTCGAGAGCTTCGTTGTGACAGTAATTTTACATATTTACAAAATTACCCTTAACTCGGGATTAAATTATAATTTCTAAAACTTTCGGGTCATTAGGTGTAATATTTCCCAAATTCATAAAATTTGATTCAATGTGCGCCTCTTCGTTCTCATCCTCTCTCTTTTTTTTTTTTCCATCTTCTTTTCTCTTTTTTTTTTCAGAGGCAAAATGATCATTTTCTCATTTTTCTTTATAATTAGGATAATTGACCTCTTTGTCTTATTTTATACAAAACGGTGTCTGTCCATTTTTGTAAAATCCCTATACATTTCTATATATTTTAGCTTTCTTGGGATGTTACAGGAGTCCTAAGAATTATGATAGATACTCTGGCGTGATGATGGTTAGAACTCCCTTGACTAATAATACTATACTCTGCTCTGTTTTTGAATCTTTGTTTTCAATGTTGGTATAGAATTGCTTGATCAAGTCAAAGTAATGGGGTCCATACAGTAGGAGAATGCTATCACATCCAAGTCTGTGGAATGGTTGGCTCACATGAAATTGCTCCTCTATCAGCGAATGTATTGACTTCTCATAAATGGAGGGATTGTCTTTCCTGGCATTGTACCAGGCCACATTCTCCGCACTTGTAAATCTCTGAGGTTAAGGTGGAGGTTGGGGTTGAGGTTGATCTCCAGCTGCTGATCGAGATGAACCTGCTCTGGATGATTTTTCATATGAGGGCCTCTCTCTTGCCATATGTGTGCCTAATAGACACAAGGAAAGCTCTCTTTAAGTGCAATTCATGTTAAGAAAATAAAGAAAGCATTTAAGTACATAATCTATGTACTATCAAGAGAAAGTATTAGCTAAAGAACTAACGCAAAATTGTTCATATAGGTTCACCACCCAGCACTCAAACACTATACACCAAGGGATCAACAGAGTCAGTGGGCCTACCCAGAGATATAATAATCAAATGTAACCTAGGAGGAGTTCAAACAATACGTGGATAAGCCAAAAAAAAAAGAGTTTAACTTTTTCCAACAACATGGAGTTTGTGCCAACAAAGAATCATGAAAATAAGCTTTATGATATCCATATTAATCACCAAAGATTTACAACCCCAACCCAACCTCCACCTCAGCCTCAGAGATTTACAAGTACAGAGAATGTGGCCTGGTATAATGTCAGGAAAGACAATCCTTCCATTTATGAGAAGTCAATATATATGCTAATAGAAGAGCAATTTCATGTAAGCCAATCGTTTCACAAACTTGGATGGGACGGCATTGTCTTCTTGTACAGACCCCATTACCCTAACTTGATCAAGCAATTCTATGCCAACATTGAAAACAAAGATTCAAAAATAGAGCAGAGCATAGTATTATCAGTCAAGGGAATTCCAGTCATCATCACGCCAGAGTGTCTATCACAATTCTTAGGACTCCCATAACAAGATCCCTTTTTTAACTCTAGTGAAGATTGGATATCATCGGACACCACTTGGACAATCCTCCAAGCCATGATTGATCATCAAATCCAGTGGCATCCACTAAGGGCACTAATCGGCAAGCCATTCTAGCCAAATCATTGTCCATTCCCCATAAACTACTTGTCTACCTAATAAGCTTCAATGTCGAGCCTGAATGAAGTGTGGTTCACTGATCTGTACTTCCTCCACAAAATGACGCATGGTATGGTTAACATTGTAAGGTTTAGTACAATATAAGTTTTGATGATGACAAATATAGAGTAATAAGGAAGAAATGCATTATATGTATCTGACATATATAATGTTCCTTAAGGAAGTAAAATACATATTAGCTTGTATTTAATTATGGTTATAATACATATATTATGCTATGTGTAAATATATCCACTGTACTTTTACAATGAATAATATAAGTTGGATATATAAACTGGACTAACTACTTGGTTTGTAAGTATAATATATTAAATATAGGTTGGTCCAAGTAAGAAGAGTGAGCATTAGAATACAGAAATGGAAATAAATATCATGCCTCACTCAAGAAAGAAGAAAAGAAAGGATGCTCAAAAAATGGAAGATCAAAAGGGAGCATGCCAAGAAGGAAATGACCAAGTGGAAGTGGAACTCAACATTTGAAGACCTAGTCACTAGGTATGTTTTATTTTCACTTAGGTCTTGAGGTGGGATTAATCTTTAAAAATTACTTAATCTTGTTACCATATGTTCTAAATGAGTTAGATTAAGTAAATCTGATGTTAGCTTTGAAAAACTCTGATGACAGATGAATTTTGAGAAGTTAAACTTCATATACTTTGTGAAAATATGACTTTGCTGACTGAAATTTGAAGTTCCAGAGATATCACCTCTGACAGACGAATTTCAGGTGTTGAAATTTGAATTTCGAGTCAAGCATAGTTAGTGAAATCTGGTTTTCAAGAATCTAGAGTTTGACCTTTGCTTAGTATTTTTAATATATCTCTCAAAATACATATGGCTTTGATGTAAAACTTATTTCATATGAAACTAGACTTAATAAGCTTTTCAAAGAAGGTTATTTCACTCAAAATGAAAGTCATATGAAAAAGCTATGGTTATTTAAAGTTGAGAAGTAAGATATGAATTTTCAGTTTTGATCTCTTATCACTATTTCGATCATATCTCACAAAATAAGTTTGTTTTTTAAGTGAAACTTATTTCATTTGAAAGTAGACATTCATATCTTTCCAACCATAGGTCATTTGCTTAATTTGGAGTTAAAATGAGAGAGTTATAACTTCTGTAAAATTGTCTATAGTGCAAAATTCGAAGTTACGTTGGTTCCATTGCGACAGACGAATTTCGGGCCTCCGAAATTCAAATTTCGAAGAGAACCTTCGTGCAGAATTGAGCTTGCCACTGACAGACGAATTTTGATAGTAGAAATTCGAACTTCAGGTTCAACAGACGAATTTCCACTTTCAAAATTCGAATTTCGCAACTCCAGAAACATGAAAACACTTCTGAAACAACCAACAGACGAATTTTCACTTTTAAAATTCGAATTTCGCGATTTCAGAAACGTGAAAATACTTCTGAAACAACTAACAGATGAATTTTCACATTCAAAATTTGAATTTCGAAAGGAAGAACTTGTGCCATATTGAGTTGCTCACTATCAGACGAATTTTGGAACCAAAATTCGAACTTCGAAGGCACTATAGCAATATGGAATTATTGTTTAAACTTACCAGAAGAACTATAAACTCCAAAATTCGAATGTCCCAACATAGAAACATTTATCAAGATGAAAATTCGAATTTCAGCTTTGGACAGACGAACTTCAAACTTAAACGCTAAAAACTTTAACTTATGGACTCTTCGAAATTCGTCTGTTAAACATCCAAAATTCGAATTTTAGTGTGTCAGATTCATTAAATGAGGTTGGTAAACGGCTAGTTTTGCAGAGTAAACCGTTGGGTAACATCTCTAACGGCTAGATCTTGTATCTAACGTCTAATTACACTACAAAACTATAAATATAACATCATTTGAACTTATGGGTAACAATCTTAAGAGAGTTTATGCGAAAATGCTGCTGCAACTTGTAAAATCTTTTTGTTTTAGCATAGTTTGAAAAACCCACCTCAATAGAGTGAACTCTTAATGTATTATCTACTCTTCAAGAGAGTTTTCATTCTGTAAACATTTCTTTCTACATTTTCTGGGTAGAATCTTAGTGTGGGGAAACACTAAGGAATTTACACATCTTGTAAGGGTGTGAGGAGAGTGGCTTCACAAGTGCCTACTGAAACTTGTGAGAATGTACTGAGGCTTCACAGGTGCCCGGATCAAACCTGTGAGATATAGTGGAAAATCTCAAGTGGTGGCTTGGGGACTGGATGTAGGCCAAGTGGTTGGGCTGAACCAGTATAAATCATTGTGTATTGTTCTTTATCTTCTCTACTCAGCTGCTACACACAACCATCTCTGTTTATCCCTGTTTTACTGCACTCTTAGTGAAATTGGGTTGTGATTCAAAAGAGCGAAAATCTTGCATCACCCAATTCACCCCCCCTTTTGGGTGACCAGTCAACCTAACAAACATCCCAGGGATACTACTAGCTCCTATCATCATTTGCTCTATCAGGGCAGTAGTGTAGGCCAAACGTAAAAAGACAACATTTTTATTTCCTGTCTTGATTAATGATAGAAGTAGGGTGAACCTCCCAAGAACAAGTCTTAGGCAACTCAAGAACCCAGAGTAATAACTAAAAACAACAGAAGCAACCCAGTGCAATTAATAGACCAAATGGAACCTCTAGAGAAAACTCTAGCAACCCCAAATACAAGACGCCACAAGAGTTGATCAATTCTCTTGATAAGTCGAATCCGTATTCTAGGAAAAACACGAAGAACCCTAACAATCTCACACAAAATTGAAGAAAGAAATCACTCAAAATATTATTCAGATCTAATTTGCAAAGTGGCACCATATGGTCTTTAAATAATAATAGAAATCTTAATCCTAATCCTAATAAGATAAGTGATTCCTTATAGATAAGGCTTATCCTTTTGTTTTTTAATTTTAAATTCAAATTTGAATTAAATCTTAAGTTGGCCTCATAAATACAAGTGAGAACCAATCAAAACTGATATAATCTAATTTGGAAAAAATCAAATCAAAAATAAAATGAAAATTCAAAATAAATTAAAAAGGAATAAATCTAATCCTAGAGTCACATGACTTATTAATGAAGCACATGACTTCTTTTAATCAAGCCCTTCTATTTGGACTTGGGTTGGGCCTTTAAGATGTTCAAATTAGGCCTTCAAATAAATAATCATTCTTTTTGGATTAGAAGGTGGTGCCATTTACTCTAAGTCTTCCAAATAGATGGGCTTTTTCTCCTTAAGCTCTCGGACCAATCCTTGTAAGGCCTCTTTCATGGCTTTTGTCCTACCTCTTGTCATTGGGCCTCCTACTCCTTGAAGATGATCTTTGGACACATTGGATCTCTATTATTGAGAGTTCACTTGTTCTCTATCATTTCCTACCTCCTCAAAAGGATTCGTTCTCGAATCTGCAGCATCAAACAAGGACAAGTTTGAAACATTGAAAGTGGCACTAATATTGCCATAGGAACTAGGCAAGTCAATCTTGTAAGCATTGTCATTAATCCTTTCCAGGACTTGGAAAGGACCATCTCCTTTCAGTTATGTTAGTTAGGCTGACTTCCCAAGAGGGGGATGAATTGGGAAGATTAAAAATTTTCTGCATAAGGTGAAAATAATGAAGAAAGTAAGGTATGATAGAAAAATAGAGAATAAAGCAGTAAGATGAAAGAGTAGTGATAGAGAGAAGAAAAACTCTGATATTTATCCTGGTTTGGTCTTTCCTCTTGACCTACATTCAGTCCCCAAGACACCACTTGAGATTTTCCACTATTCAACAAGAATTCAACGGGCTTCTTGCAAATGCCACAGTACAACGTCAGTGCTCTATTTTCTAGAGCTCACTCAATCACTTTCTGCACTTTCACAAAGTGCTTTACAATCCCTTGTGATATCTCCTCACAAGAAAATCTATCTTCCAGATGAAGATTGGATTGTTTACAAAGATAAAACTCTCTTGAATAGAGTGAATATGAAAGTTAAAGTACAAGTATTGAAGTAAGAGGATAAAAGTCTTTAAGTATAAGATTTGACAGAGTTTCAGTATATACAGAGTTTAATTCGTTACCCACAACTTCAAATGATGTTATATTTATAGATTTAGGTCTCAAATGTCCGTTAGAGACAAAATCTATCCGTTGAAGAAGTTATCCAAAGGTTACTCTAAAAAACTATCTGTTAACCAACCGCATTTAATGCTTCTGACATACTGAAATTTGAATTTTAGTTGGTCAACAGATGAATTTTGAAGGAACCGAAGGTTAAAGCTTCCAACGTTGAAATACTGAAGTTCGTCTGTTCATGAAGTGAAATTCGAATTTTGAAATTTAGAAAGTGTTTCCATGTTGTGACATACGAATTTTCAAGAAGAAAGTTTTTCTGTTAAGTGTGAACAGTATTTTCAATTTGCTATAGTGCCCTCAAAATTTGAATTTTGGAACCCCAAAATTTGTCTGTCCATAGCAGGCTCAAACAACACAGTAGTTCATTTACTTCAAAATTTGAATTTTCAAAGAGTGAAGTTCGTCTATCAGAGAGATCTCTTTTCAGACTTACTTTAACATTCGAATTTATAAACACTGTCATCCATATGTCAACATATCATTATAACAGACTCATAACCTTAGCTTCTGAAATTTGAATTTTCATGTTCAAAGTTCGTCTGTCAGTGAGCAATTTTAAAACTCAATATAATCTTGATTTCAGATGAACTTTTGACATTGTTTTAGACGAATTTCTTTAGTTTTCATAAGTTGCATTTTGTTTGAAATTCGAATTTTCAAAACCCAAAGTTCGTCTATTGCTCAAAGCTTCTTTCAGATATTTATGAAAATTTGAATTTTGGAGAATCAAAATTTGTCTGTCAGAGAAGTTGTAACACCTCATACTTACACTCATTTTCCATGTATTAAATTATATTTAAGTCCATTATTACTTGATTAGAGACTTGATTATATAAAACAACTTAAACCAATTTATTTCATTTCGGGTACCATTCCCTTGGTTAACTTCTTTTTACCCGGTAAACTTTGAAAATTCATAACTAAATCAAGAAAAATTATATTGATATGGTTCAAGTCTCTAAATATAGTTTAAAAGATTCTATACATGGGAAAAATTTTGAACATGGAAGTTACTTGGCCAACTTATACAGTAATTTCGTTTTATACGCACTGTAGCAATGGTCATTTTTGAAAATTTCTGATCCTGACCATAACTTTGAAAAATCACCATAAATTATACACAACTCCAAATTAAGTGATCTTTGCGTCTATGGAAAGCTACACATGTATGGTTTTCACACATGTAAAACGCTCATACATTAAACATATTGAGGTATGTACAGTACTTCAAATTCCCAACCATGTTCAGAAAAGTCTCTTGCATTCTCCCAACTTTCCAAAATACACACTCATATATACATAAATAGCCATAACTTGCCTTTATCTTACATGATACTCCATAAAAGTTAGAGGAACATATTAAAATGGAAGCATAGCATGATCATATCCCATAAGGTTTTACATAACCTATCATATAATAGTATCAATCTAAGTATCATTATCTTGAATATTACTTTGCTTCTCCTTGCCTTTCCTTTCTTGGGTAATCTTGCCATAACTTGAACCTAAAATTGGTTAGACATTTAGAAAGGGGTGAGATTCAAAGAATCTCAGTAGTAACTACCATCATGCATACATATCATCATATATATCGCAAGTATTCATCTCAAAACACATTAAGCATGCAATCAAATCATTTTGGCATAACCATTTTATAAAAATTTGGGCAGCATTTCCCCTTGTATTTGGACATATCCAGGGTCACATTACCCTTCAACCAATCCAAACAACAATGTCAAATCATCACAAGACAACATTTCAAATTTGTCTGTCAGAGAAGTTGTAACACCTCATACTTACACTCATTTTCCATGTATTAAATTATATTTAAGTCCATTATTACTTGATTAGAGACTTGATTATATAAAACAACTTAAACCAATTTATTTCATTTCGGGTACCATTCCCTTGGTTAACTTCTTTTTACCCGGTAAACTTTGAAAATTCATAACTAAATCAAGAAAAATTATATTGATATGGTTCAAGTCTCTAAATATAGTTTAAAAGATTCTATACATGGGAAAAATTTTGAACATGGAAGTTACTTGGCCAACTTATACAGTAATTTCGTTTTATACGCACTGTAGCAATGGTCATTTTTGAAAATTTCTGATCCTGACCATAACTTTGAAAAATCACCATAAATTATACACAACTCCAAATTAAGTGATCTTTGCGTCTATGGAAAGCTACACATGTATGGTTTTCACACATGTAAAACGCTCATACATTAAACATATTGAGGTATGTACAGTACTTCAAATTCCCAACCATGTTCAGAAAAGTCTCTTGCATTCTCCCAACTTTCCAAAATACACACTCATATATACATAAATAGCCATAACTTGCCTTTATCTTACATGATACTCCATAAAAGTTAGAGGAACATATTAAAATGGAAGCATAGCATGATCATATCCCATAAGGTTTTACATAACCTATCATATAATAGTATCAATCTAAGTATCATTATCTTGAATATTACTTTGCTTCTCCTTGCCTTTCCTTTCTTGGGTAATCTTGCCATAACTTGAACCTAAAATTGGTTAGACATTTAGAAAGGGGTGAGATTCAAAGAATCTCAGTAGTAACTACCATCATGCATACATATCATCATATATATCGCAAGTATTCATCTCAAAACACATTAAGCATGCAATCAAATCATTTTGGCATAACCATTTTATAAAAATTTGGGCAGCATTTCCCCTTGTATTTGGACATATCCAGGGTCACATTACCCTTCAACCAATCCAAACAACAATGTCAAATCATCACAAGACAACATTTCAAGCATTAAACATATCATTCAAACCAAGCAACATCAATGACAATACATAAGCATAGATAGGTGAGTTAACTACCTTTGAGCTTTCCACTAATTTCCAAACTTTGCAAACTCTTTCCTTGATATTCTAACACTTCTTTAGATCCTATAGCATCATAAAATAATGCCATTAACCACTAATTATCCAATTTCATTCACAAAGTGCTCACTTGAACTAAAATTTGCACTTTGTTATCCATCATGCATTCCTTGTACAACATACTTGTTCTAACCTATTTTGGACCCAAGGAATCCATTTTTGAGGTCAAAAACTTGAAATTCCCTTCCTATAATGAACCCTAATTGGGCAGAAAATTATCATAAATCATAGAAAAATAACTAACCGATTAATTTGTAATCTAATGAAATATTCTTGCACCTTATGGCCTATATAACCCTTTTCATGGCTTAGTTTTTCCATACCTTCATTTTCTCTCTCTACTCTCTCTCTAGGTAGAAACTTTCAGCAAGGAAATAGAGAGAAAATAATCATTAAAATACCTCAAAATTGCTAGGAGACACAAGAAAAGGGTTATAAGATAATACCTTGAAGTTTTGGGACAAATCTTGTGATTTTCTCTTCTTCCTTTTGCTCTCTCTCTCTCACGCCTAGCAAGCTCTTTTCTCCACTAAACCAGCGTCTGTTTTTCGTGGGGAAGATGAAATGGTGTGCTTTAAATGATAATTATGTAATATAACAACTTAATTAACTTTTATATCTATTTTCATTTACTTTTCTTTTAAAAAGCTTTTCCAACAATTCTCTTCATGTCCCATTCAGAAATCATATGTTTTTCATCCCCTTTCTGGCCAAAAATTTCCTAAATAATATTTATGGACTAAAATACCCTTTACCGATTAAATTTATCTATACTGATTGGGTATTTTTGTCAAAATTGTCATTAAATTGGTACAGGATTATTCAACCATTACTTTTGGTCCAAAATCATTATCTAGACCCAAAATATATTTTAGTAAGGTCTAATCATTGTCCTTGAATTAACACTACCTTTTCTCTGCAGTCTAAACTGACTTTTATTGGGTAAAATATTAATATTAAATCCTAATCACCAAATAAATATGATTTTGACCTTAATAAATTTCATTCTATATTTCATTGGGTCTAACTCATTGAGAGCTTCACTTTGACTATAATTTTTCATATTTATAAAAATACCCTTGACTCGGGAATAATTTATAATTTTTAAAACTTTCGGGTCATTAGGTGTAATTTACCCTAAAATTCATAAACCTTCCATCAACACCCTCCTGCGTCCACCGACTTGAATTTTTTTATTATTATTATTATTTTCTTTTTCCCTTTTTCCTTTTTTTTTTCTTTTTTTTATCATGAGGTAAAATTATCATTTTTTTATTTTTTTTTAACTGAGATAATTGACCTCTTTATCCTATTTCATGCTAAATGATATCCATTTTTACAAATTCTTTATAGATTTCAAAATAATGAGTCTTGAATATCCATAAAAATTTCAAGATGTTACAGAAGCATCTCTACAGACTTATTCAGTTTTAGCTCGAAATTCGAATTTTCAAAGACAAAGTTCAAATTTTCAATATGACAGTTCAATGTAAACTTTTCAAATTTCATCTGTTGGTGGGTATTTTTCAAATATTTCATGATTTAATATAAAATCAAGTTTTTAAAACATCTTTTCATCAAATCAAAGTCTTTTACCCATATTTAAACATAACTAATGATCCTACAGCAAATCTTGCACAGATTACTCAGAACTTCTTCACTTGAAACATTTTGAGCTCCTTTGATATCTTCATTCTAAGCTCTTGAATGTTGGTTTGGAATCATCAAAACTCTAGATTCAACAGGTTACAGCTTAGATTTCCTTTGTGTTGGAAACCTTTCCTTTCTCAAATTTACCCAAGCCCAATCTCCAGGGTTGAATACAACTCACCTTCGGCCTTTGTTTGCTTGCTGAGCATATTGTTCATTCCTCCTTTCTATATTGGGTCGAACTTTAGCATGAAGTTCCTGCACAAACTTAGCTTTTTCCTTGCCATCAAGGTTAGTTCTTTCATGCATAGGCAAAGGTAAAAGATCTAAGAGAGTCAAAGGATTAAATCCATACATAAATTCGAAGGGAGAATAAGATGTAGTGGAATGAACAACTCTATTGTATGCAAATTCAATATGAGACAAGCAACTCTCCCAGTTTTTCAAATTCTTTTGAATGATTACACGCAACAAAGTAGTGAGTGTTATATTTACTACTTCTGTTTGTCCATCAATTTGTGGATGTGCAATTGTAGAAAACAAAAGTTTCGTTCCAAGTTTATTCCAAAGAGTTCTCCAAAAATGACTATGAAACTTTACATCCCTATCACTCACAATTGTTCTTGGTAAACCATGCAATCGCATAATCTCTTTAAAGAATAGATTAACAATATGAATAGCATCATTAGTCTTAGAACATGCAATAGAATGTGCCATTTTACTAAATCTATCTACAACAACAAAGATGTTATCTTTTCCACTTTGAGACCTAGGGAGCTCTAACACAAAATCCATAGATATATCAGTGCAAGGTTGGTTAGGAACGAGGAGTGGGGAATACAATCCATGCGGTTTAATCTTTGATTCAGCATGTTTGCACGTTATGCATTTGTCACACAAAACAACATCACGCCTCATAGCAAGCCAAAAGAAATGTTCATGCAACATACTTAAAGTTTTATCAATGCCAAAATGGCCCATTAAACTACCACCACGAGCTTCCTTCAAAAGTAGTCCATGCATTGAACAAGAAGGCATAAAAAGTTTATCTCTTTTGAAAAGAAAGCCTTCAAATCTGAAATAATCTTGAAAACCATGTTTTTCACAAGAATTCCAAATCTTCCCAAAATCAAAATCAGATTCATATAATCCCTAAAGCATCTCAAAACCAAGCAATTGAGTTTGTAAAGAAGTAAGAAGAGTATACCTGCGAGATAGAGCATCCGCTACCACATTCTCCTTACCTTGTTTATGCTTGATCACATATGGAAAGGTCTCAATAAATTCTAACCATCGGGCATGTCTTTTATTCAACTTACCTTGTGACTTTAGGTACTTTAAACTCTCATGATCATAATGTATGATAAATTCTTTAGGCCAAAGATAATGTTGCCAAGTCTCTAAAGTTCTCTTTGAGGTATAAAGTTCTTTATCATAAGTGGAGTAGTTTAAAGTGGGACTACTAAGTTTTTAACTAAAGTAAGCAATTGGCTTATTATCTTGCAATAAGATAGCTCCAATACCCAAACCAGATGCATCATACTTAACCTCAAAAACTTTGCTAAAATCTGGTAAAACAAGTAGTGGTGCATTGCTGAGTTTTTCTTTTAAAGTGTTGAAAGCTTTCTCTTGTGCCTTAGCCCATTTAAATGTGACATGGTTTTTAACTAACTCATTCAAAGGTGCTGTTATAGATGAAAAATCTTTAACAAATCTCCTATAAAAGCTAGCTAAGCCATGGAAGGATCTCACCTCATTAGCATTCTTTGGAGTAGGCCAGTCTTGAATTACTTTAACCTTTTCTTCATCTACTTGGATCCCTTGAGCACCTACAACAAAACCAAGAAACATAACAGAATCCATGTAAAAGGAATACTTTTGAATGTTTGCATAAAGCTTATTTGCTCTAAGAGTATTAAAAACTTCACGTAAATGCACCATGTGGTCTTCTAAATTCTTACTATAGACTAAAATGTCATCAAAATAAACCATAATAAACTTTCTTATGAATGAACGGAAGACATGATTCATAAGACTCATGAATGTATTAGGAGCATTAGTTAATCCAAAAGCATTACCAACCATTCATAAAGTCTAAATTTCGTCTTAAATGCAATTTTCCACTCATCTCCTTCTTTCATTCGAATTTGATGATAACCACTTCTAAGATCAATCTTAGAAAACAATGCAGAACCATGCAATTCATCAAGCATATCATTTGGCCTAGGGATAGGATAGCGATACTTAACCGTTATTTTGTTGATAGCTCGACAATCCACACACATTCACCATGATCCATCTTTCTTAGGAATTAAGAAGACCGGTACAACACAAGGGCTTAAACTTTCACGCATAAAGCCTTTTCTCATAAGCTCCTCTACTTGTCTTTGGATCTCCTTAGTTTCTTCAGGGTTGGATTTATATGTTGGTTTATTTGGAATGGCAGATCCACGGATGAAATCAATTCTATGTTCTATGCCTCTTAGAGGAGGCAAACCATTTGGAATTTCTTTCGGAAAAAGATCACCAAATTCTTGCAAAAGAGAGATAACACTAGAAGGCAAAGAAGTATCAAGCTTGTTAGTAGAAAAATAGGTGTCCTTGTATAGAAGCACAAAGACTTCTTGTCTTGCCATTAGTGCACTCTTCACCTCTCCTTTTTCTGTGAATAAGCTCAAGCTCTTGTTTTGTTCACTCACTCTTTCTTTTCTCTTACATTCTTTCTACTCTTTTCATTTTTCTACATTTTTCCTTTCTCTTTCTCTTCTTTTTCTTTCTCATGCCTCTCTCTTTCTCTTTTCTCTCTATAATCACTTATAATTCTATATTGATTTTCATATGCTTGCATTGGCCTAAGAGGCCTAAGCACAATGTTACACCCTTCAAACACAAAAGAGTAGAAATTTCTATAGCTGTCATGAGTCACATGTCTGTCAAATTGCCATGGACGACCAAGAAGTAGATGTCCTGCATACATAGGTGCTACATCGCATAACACCTTGTCATGGTATTTGCCAATAGTAAATGATACTTGAACTTGCTTGGTGACTTTCATCTCACCACAATCAGTTAGCCATTGCAAATTGTAAGGCTTTGTATGTTTTAGAGTAGGCAAGTTCAGTTTCTCCACAAGTAAAGTACTAGCAACATTGGTGCAACTACCACCATCAATAACCAAGCTACATACCTTGTCTTGAATGAAGCATCTAGTATGGAAAATCTCTTCTCTTTGCTCATCATCATGTTTCTCATCTTTTGGTTGAGCATTGAGAATTCTTTGAGTAACAAGTGCATTACCATTTACAGGATCAGTATGTTCATTATTTGAACAAGATTCTAAAGGAGGCATATCATCTAAAGCATGAGGTGTTAGTTAGGCTGACTTCCCAAGAGGGGGGTGAATTGTGTAGATTAGAAATTTTCTGCACAAAGTGAAAATGATGAAGAAAGCAAGGTATAATGAAAAATAGAGTATAAAGTAATAAGCTAAAAGAGAAGAGATAGGGAGAAGAAAAACTCATATATTTATCCTGGTTTGATCTCTCCACTTGACCTACGTCCAGTCCCCAAGTCACCACTTGAGATTTTCCACTATACTGCAAGAATTCAAGGGCTTCTTGCAAATGCCACAGTACAACGTGTATGCTATGTTTTCTAGAGCTCACTCAATCACTCTTAGCACTTTCACTATGTGCTTTACAATCCCTTGTGATATCTCCTCACAAGTAAATCTATCTTCCAGATGAAGATTAGATTGTTTACAAGGTGAAACTCTCTTGAATAGAGTGAATATGAAAGTTGAAGTGCAAGTATTGAAGTAAGAGGGTAAAAGTTTTTGAGTAGAAGATTTGGCAGAGTTTCAGTATATACAAAGTTTGATTCGTTACCCACAACTTCAAATGATGTTATATTTATAGATTTAGGTCTCACATGTCCATTAGAGACAAAATCTATCCGTTGGAGAAGTTATCCAACGATTACTCTGAAAAACTATTCGTTAACCAACCGCATTTAATGCTTCTGACATACTGAAATTCGAATTTTGGTTGGTCAACAGACGAATTTTGAAGGAACCGAAGGTTAAAGCTTCTAACGTTTTCATCTGTTCATGAAGTGAAATTCAAATTTTGAAACTGAGAGAATGTTTCCATGTTATGACATAAGAATTTTCAAGTGAAAAGTTTTTCTGTTAAGTGTGAACAGTTTTCAATTTGCTACAGTGCCCTCGAAATTCGAATTTTGGAACCCCAAAATTCATCTGTCCGTAGTAAGTTCAAAACAGCACAGTAGTTCTTTTACTTTAAAATTTGAATTTTCAAAGAGTGAAGTTCGTCTGTCAAAGAGACTTCTTTTCAGACTTACTTCAACATTCGAATTTGTAAATACTGTCCTTCGTATGTCATCATGTTATTTCAACAGACTCACAACTTTAGTTTCGAAAATTCGAATGTCCATGTTCAAAGTTCGTCTGTCAGTGAGCAATTTTGAAACTCAATATAATCTTGATTTTAGATGAACTTTAACATTGTTTTAGACGAATTTCTTCAATTTTCATAAGTTTCATTTTGTCTGAAATTTGAATGTTCAAAATCTGAAGTTCATCTGTTGCTCAACAGCTTCTCTCAGACACTTATGAAAATTCAAATTTTGAACAATCAAAATTCATCTGTCAGATAGACATCTCTTCAGACTTACTCAATTTAGCTCGAAATTCGAATTTCCAAAGCCAAAGTTAGAATTTCTCATATGACAGTTCAATGTAAATTTTTCAAACTTCGTCTGTTGGTAGGTATTTTTCAAATATTTCATAATTTAACTTAAGATCAAGGTTTTAAAACGTTTTCCCACCAAATCAAAGTCTTTTACCCATAACAAAAGATCCTACAACAATCCTAGCAATGATTACTCAAATTTTCTTCACTTGAGACACTTTGAGCTCCTTTGATATCTTCAATCCAAGCTTTTCAATATTGGTTTGGAATCATCAAAACTTTTTGATTCAACATGAGGATCATTATTAGAATCTTCACAAGAATCTTCACTATCAACTTGCCCATTATCAAGGATAACCATGGTTCTTTTGTTTGGACATTGAGCAGAAATATGCCCAAAGCCTTGACATTTAAAGCAACGCAAGGTACTAAATTTAGAAGAGGATTTTGATTTAGAAGTACCTTTAAATGCAGAAGCCTTCATCTTCACATCTTCTTTATTTTTTTGGGCTGATTTGGAATTTTGATCTTCATCTCTTGTTCTTGACTCTTTTCGCTTGAAGAGAGGATTAGTTCTCCAAGGAACAGAGTTAGTTTTCCTACTTTTCAATTGCTTCTCCAAGTGGACAGCTTTATGAAGCAATTCTTCCATATCCAAGTAATGTTCTAGCTCAATTTTTTCTCAGATTTCAGTTTTTAATCCACCAATGAAGTGAGCCATTGTCTGCTCTTCATCTTCGTTAACATCAGCTTAGATCATAGCCATCTCTATCTCTTTATGATACTCTTCAACGCTCATAGATCCCTGTTCAAGTTTTTGCAATCTTGTATGCAAATCACGATGGTAATAGGAAGGGATATACCTCTTACGCATGATTGTTCTCATGTCACGCCACGTGTCAATAGGTTATTCACCATTCCTTCTTCTAGTATGCTATAATTTATCCCACTAAACACTAGCATAACCAGTAAACTCAACAGCTGCAAGTTTCACTTTCTTTTCTTCTGAGTAATTATAACATTAAAAAACGAGCTCTACTTTCCTCTCCCATTCAAGGTATAAGTCAGGATCCATTTTGCCTTGGAATGAGGGAATTTTAAGCTTGATGCCTCCTAAATCATTGTCTTTCTTGGAGGAAGATTTGCTTTTTGAGTTGGAACCCGTTTCAGAATCATGCTCTTCTTCATCGTTGGTTCTACTTTTGGACTTTTTCAAACGCATCTTAGATTTCATTTCAGCCATATCATTTCTGATGCTTTTGAGTTCATCACTGAATGCTTTGATCATGAATTTCATATCAACTTCACCTTCACTTTCACTGCCTATCATTATTGCAAGAACTTGTAGAAAGAATTAAAACAAAGAGAAATTGAAAGTTAAGAAACTCACTCCCTCTTCTCACGTGTTTCACTAAATTCTTGTGTAACAATTTACTCGTGTTTGCACTCTTTATTGGCCTTTTCTAATTATGATCTCACAAATCTCTCTTGCCTTTTACTACTCTTATAGGGTGCTTATGGTGCTCTTAATGGAATCAGATGACCTGTCAAGAGAAACAAGTTAGTTTGAGTGGCAATCAAATGTTCAAGATAGCAAGAGACCTTTAAGAATTCAAAGGAGGGAAAAACTCAAGGACTCTAAACACAAATAGGAGAGACTCAAAAAGGAGTGAAAAAATAATGGTGCAAGATCAAAGCTTTTCTTACCAAGATATGAGAATTAGCACACCAGACACAAGATAAATCAATTTAAAGGGTGAGCCAAATTTCAAGATTGATTCTTGTTGGTCAAGATCAAATCTTTTTCTCTTTTTTTATTTTGTTTTTGTTTTGTTGGCCTTTCTTTTCTCTCTGTTTTTTTTCTTCTCTAGGCCTTTTTTCTTCTTTTTTTTTCAGCAATCTTTCTTCCTTGCCTTTTTTTTTTATGATCAAGAACCAAAGAAACAAATTATGGACAGATTTGGAGATTTGTGAAGAATGAAACAGATGTTGGTGATTGGGAGACAACGTCTTGGATCCAATCAAGTATAACTTTTTGCACGAATCTCGGATTGGGACGTCGTTAAAACGAGGTGAAAGCACAGATTCTAAGCTTCAAGATAGACATATAATTCGTCCCAAAACTCAAAGGATATAAGACATTTTGATGTGTTCAAACTTTTAGATGTTTAGAAGGCAGACAAGAGGACGGAACGCTTGAACTCAACCTTTGCTATGATTACCAATCTGATAGAAGTAGGATGAACCTCCCAAGAACAAGTCTTAGGTAACTCAAGAACCTAGAGTAATAACTAAAAACAACGGAAGCAACCCAATGCAACTGAGAGACCAAATGGAACCTCTAGAGAAAACTCTAGCAACCCCAAATACAAGACACCATAAGAGTTGGCCAATTCTCTTGATAAGTTGAATCTGTATTCTAGGAAGAACACGAAGAACCTTAACAATCTCACATGAAATTGAAGAGAGAAATCACTCAAAATATTATTCAGACCTAATTTGCAAAGTGGCATCATATGGTCTTTAAATAATAATAGAAATCCTAATCCTAATCCTAATAGGATAAGTGATTCCTTATAAATAAGGCTTATCCTTTTGTTTTTTAATTTTAAATTCAAATTTGAATTAAATCTTAAGTTGGTCTCATAAATACAAGTGAGAACCAATCAAAACTGATATAATCTAATCTGGAAAAAATCAAATCAAAAATAAAATGAAAATTCAAAATAAATTAAAAAGGAATAAATCTAATTCTAAAGTTACATGACTCATTAATGAAGCATATGACTTCTTTTAATCAAGCTCTTTTATTTGGACTTGGGTTGGGCCTTTAAGATCTTCAAATTAGGCCTCCAAATAAATAATCATTCTTTTTGGATTAGAAGGTGGTGCCATTCGCTCTAAGTCTTCCAAATAGATGGGTTTTTTCTCCTTAAACTCTCGGACCAATCCTTGTAAGGCCTCTTTCATGGCTTTTGTCTTACCTCTTGTCATTGGCCTCCTACTCCTTGAAGAGGGTCTTTGGGCATATTGGATCTCTATGATTGAGAGTTCACTTGTTCTCTATCAATTAATCTAATGATAGGGACTGCGGGAGCTGATGTTCATGGAGAAGTTGCCAAAATTCCAGCGGAAAGTGATGTTCTATTTACAAAGACCCTTGGCTCCCTGGAATATGTCAAGGTGGGAGGGGTTTGGAGGAAAATAGGCAAAGGACCCTCACATCTAGTTTCCGAAGAACATGATATGGATGAGATAGTACAAGAACAACTAGATGATGGCACAAAACTAGCATAGCTAGCTGCCCAAGGTCAGCAGCCACGACCAAAGCGCAATCTATTAAAGTGATTTTCGAATAAGATGACGCGCATGGAGATGGCATTTGATGAGCTGCGATGAGAGAAAGTAGGAGGTGACCGGATGGATGAGGAGCATAGGCAGCATACTCAGGCATTGCTATAGCAGTTGATCCAGACCAATTAGCCTCTATCACAGTGACTTAGATCTTTTTAGCTTCCCTTTCCCTTTCTTTTATTTTTTTAATTATATATATTTATATTTTATCTGCCTTAACCCTTCCCTCTAAGAATTTTGTATAAACAGAATAATACCTGAAATGCAGCTGCAAAATAGTGGTAGAAAGCTGAACAAACAACATGATTCATGGGAGTATTAGTTTTTTTTCCTTTCCACTATTTCGTTTTTCATTTTAACCACTAAGGACAGTGTTTGTACTAAGTGGTAGAGGGGAATAATTAGAAAAATTTTAGCTAAGTTAAGAAAATTTCTCACTTTTATTTCTAATTCTGAATTGATACCTACCTATTTCTTATTTGTTTAAGCACATTTAATACCACAACAGGACTTTATTGACAACAGAGATTTGGACTTTTGCTTGATTTATGGTTCTTGTTTCTTCTTGTAATGTTTACTTAGCTTCTAGCTAGTCAATGGCATGAAGTCCTTATCTTTTCCAATGTTTGCTTAGCACCTTGGCTCCTGAAATTCAATCACTCTAACAGCAATATATGCACAGATTATAAGAAGTCCAATTATATACAATTTCAAGAGTTACAAACATGAATCATAGTTCACAGCATATAGATGAATCATAGTTTACACTTTGTTGGCGAGCTTTGCATTTTCAGGGACACGGTACACTGGCTTGAAGGCCATGAAGATTAGAAGCTCCATCGCATAAAATTAACACCAACAAGACCAAACACAATCAGCTAACATGTCTTCTAGTTCTACATTGGATAAGTGTGCTAGTGTGTCACCATATCATCAACCACATATACTTCTGTTAGCCAACTCGACATAATTGACGCCGTTTGTGTGTCATGAGGATGTTTACATATATTTTGATCAAACATGGTTATCAATGATATAGACGGAGGAAACTTCAAGGAGTGTTTTAAAAAAATTTAAATTGCTGGGATTGATTTCAAATCTGGTGAAATCTAGAGGGACTAAAAATTCAATGTTCCTGAGTAATCAATGTAGTATTGAACAACATTTCTCTCTCTCTCTCTCTATTTTTTTTCTAATTTTTTTTGCCAACATGTTACTGTTTCCCAGCTAAGGGTCATGGACAAAAACCGCGCAGAAAACGTCGCTGGCAATAATAGCTCGAAAAGGAGTCTCGGCGACGGCGAAGAGTCTTAATTCCGATGGATTTACCGGAGTGTCCAGTGTGCCTCCAAATCTACAACGAAGAGAGCACAATTCCCAGGGTATTTGCCTGTGGCCACTCGGTCTGTGAAGCTTGCCTTGTTGAACTCCCACAGCGATACCCCACCACCATTCGCTGCCCTGCGTGTACCCAACTCGTCAAGTACTCTACTCGGCAAGGCCCTCTGCCCTTCCCAAGAACATCGACCTCCTCAGACTCTGTCCCGAATGCCCACCTTCTGCTTCTGATGACTCCCGGAATTCGAGGCATCATCCCACAAAAAATGGTGATGATCACTCTGAATTTTGCCCTCGGTTCTGGTCGGACGAGTTATGTGCCACCTGGAAGGATTGGATTCTCCCACAAGACATCGTTTCGATTGAGTCTGAACCCCCTGGCCGCGAAGGCCCTGCTCTTGGCCTTGTTCTGCGAGGGCAATTCAGTTCAACTTCTTTCAATGGTAGGGTTTGCATAAAAGAAAATCAGAGCCTGAGCCTTGCTCCGATTGTTTCTTTACCGCCCGTCAATCGTTCTAAGTTCAAGTTTAGCTATGTGGCAAGAATTATGATGTGTTTGGAGGGGATGAAAGAGGTTCAGAGCGAAGAGCTAGCATTATTTCTCAGAGTGTCCATGAAAAAGAATAGAATATGTGAGGTTTATGGCTTATGGAGTGACCTAGTCGATGGTAATCTATATTTAGTGTGTGAGAGACACAGTGATAATCTTGTTGAGAAGTTCAGTGAGTTGAGTAATGGGTTTGTCGGTCTCGCTGGAGATGCTTTGCAAAGAGATGGATTTGTTAGTTTTACAATGAGAGGTTTGAGTATTTGCGAAGCCTTGATTGCTCTGCACACAGAAGGTCTGGTAGCCGGCTATTTTGGACTTTCTTGCTTCTGTTTTGATGAGCTTGGTGGCATTTATTTTCAGTTGAATGAGGCATTAGTGAAGGGAAGGAAGATTCGTTTCGCTCTAATGGATGCTATTTCTTGTTGGACTAGTGATACAGATAAGCAAGAAGCAATTTGTCAGTATGTCTTGAAAAATGAAGATTTCATAAGCCCAGAGGGTTTGTTTGAATCATTGCAGAAGGAGTCTATTACTCTATGGAGTGTGCACACAAGATACCCCTCTGGGTATGGCTCTGATGTATGGTCATTGAGTTGTGTACTGCTGCGACTTCTTTTTTGGAAACACACTCCCTCGGTATGAATTGGAAATGAATGAGGAGAAGGAAGGCTTTGACTTTTCATCTAACTATATTTGTTGGGCTGAGAGAGTTAATTCCTTGTTGAATGATAAATTGGGATCAGAATATTTGTTGTTGAGGCAGACTCTCAGCAAATGTTTGGAAATAGATCTAGGAAATCGCCCTGATGTGGCAATTGTAAGAAAATGCATTTGGGATATGCTAATTCAACCTCAATTTGATGTTCTAGGAACCTTGGAGGTTGCAATATAAAAAAACAGTGCATATTGCTGCTTGATTCTAGGGGAGTTGTGTCATTTTCCCCAGGAATGCTCAAAATCACAGGGAGAATGTGAGTTGCAGGACAAAGAAGGTGGTGATCTAGCAAATTTTGTTCAGGAAGGGGAGGAGAAATCTGATGGCGATTTTGTTGAGGCTGAGGACCTATCTAAGGGAATGACTGAACTTAAAGATCTAAGAGGCCATCTTGATTGTATCACCGGATTAGTTGTTGGAGGTACATATCCCAATTTTTCTGTGATTCATTTCTATCACTCTCAATTATCTTCCTTGATTTCTTTTTTGCTTTTTGGTAATTTGATTTTGTTCATTTATTATGCCTGGATGAACCAAAACTTAAGACTATAGTTTTGGATATAACAGGACAAAGTACATCTTTGTTTTGGTAATGTGGCAGAAGTCCGCTTGAGGCCTTCAGCCAATTTGACATATAAGGCATCCGTTGATTTACATATGTTGTGGGTTGGGATGCCAGATGAACCTGAGGCTTCTGAATTGATTTGGACGTAGTTTTTCGTGCTTTCCATAAATTGTTTTGAAAGCTTTTAAAGTGCTTATACAAGTTGGCATTGTATGGTACAATGCAACATTTCATCCTATCCTATAAGCTTAGTTCTTTGTCAGTGTCTGCATCAAGGTTGCTTTACCTATGCGAAGGCTAGAGTTTCACTTTAGTGGTGCTTGATCTCTTAGAGTTTGCTGTGATTGTGCAATGAACAAGTGATGTAGGACAAGGTAGGAGAAGGGTAGAAGATAGATGAGAAGAGGAGAGGAAATTCAACAAACAAATCTCAATAATATTCAATCAATAAGGAAATAACTCTAAATACAATAAGAGAGGTCCTAGGGTCTATTTATAGCGCCCTAAATCCTAATCTAATTAGAATCTTAAAATAGTTTAAATCTAAAAGATAGATATTAAACTCAACTATATTCTAAATATAAGATAAAGATAAATCTAAACAAAATAATTAAATTCTAAAAGATAAAATAAATTAAATCTAAATAACTTAATATCCTAATTAATTTATGATAATCTAATTATCTTCTTTGCATCAAGAAGTGTATGTAAGTCCATTAAGCATATTTGTTTTTAAATGGTTTTTCTTTGCTTTTGCGGGGGGATTTCTGTTTAGCTCCTCATTTGATAAAACCGTCAATGTATGGTCATTGCAGGTAACACTCCAAAAGCACAACTATCTGATAATAATCCACCCGAGGAATAATCTCATTTGTAATAGTCTTGAGGATGCCATTATTGCTATTGTAGGCAATGAAGATTCTATGGTAGAAGATTAGCCTATGAAGTTTTCCAGCAAATAGTTTTTCAGGTGTTTATGTGATGTGATGCCAGTTAGCAAATTGCCCATTTGGAAATCTTTTGGGCCATTTGAAAAATAATGGAGGTAGAATGAGAAAAAGAGTTGGGTATTTTTTCCCCCCACTTGTTCCTTTTGTAACTGGAAGGACTTCCTTATTTCCTTCAAAGTTAATATTGGTTTGATTTTAAAATGACAACTACGTTTGTATGAAGTAAACAAATGTCAAATTGTTAAAACTCAAATTAGACCATCAGAAGTCTATAAAAAACTGCATTAGGCACGTTTCCTTCATAAGCACATTTACAACTCCTTGAGGTATATTGTTTTTATTAATTTTTGGTTCACAGGGATAACTTGCAATAGCTGACTTGAATGCCTGATTGTTATGCAACATAAAACATTAATTTTTAAATATGACGAAGTTGGAAGGCTATTTTGTTGTTGCCATGGAATAAAAAGGTTATTATGATATCTTTTATTCTATTAATGAGACTCCTGTGTGTTACGTAGGACTTTTCTCATTTACACACCTTTAGAGGTCATGAGAACAAAGTCATGGCTTTGGTTTATGTGGATGAAGAAGAACCCTTGTGCGTAAGTGGTGACAGTGGAGGGGGTACATTTATCTGCGGAATAACTTACCCTTTTGGGCAAGCTCCATTGAGAAAGTGGTATGAGCAGAAGGATTGGCGTTTTAGTGGCATCCATTCTCTGGTTGTTTCAAGAAATCTTTGCCTCTACACTGGAAGTGGAGATAGATCAATAAAAGCTTGGTCATTGAAGGTGAGTTTGGGATTAGCTTTGTTAACTCACGTTACAGCTGGAAAGAAAACTTTGTTTGAAATGAATTCTTTGGATTTCTGTGCAATTTCCCAGGATGGAACTCTAATGTGCACAATGAATGGTCATGCATCTGTAGTTTCCACACTTGCAATATGTGATGATGTTCTTTACAGTGGTAGTTGGGATGGTTCCATTAGGTTGTGGAGTCTTATTGATCACAGCCTGTTGACAGTGCTGGGGGAAGATGTGCCTGGGGAGATGAAATGCGTCCTGTCTATTACAGTTGATGGACATTTGCTTGTTGCATCTCATGAGAATGGATGCATAAAGGTATTTACTTCCTGAAATTGGTAAATTGTGTTCCACTTGAAAGTTGAAAATAATATAGGGACTCAATTTGTGTTCCACTTACTGGGTAACATCTGCTTTATCCTTTTGCTTGTCTAGGTCTGGAGAAATGACATCTTCATGAACTCCAAAACATTGCATGGTGGTGCCATTTTTGCTATTAGTATTCAGGGAAAATGCCTCTATACAGGAGGCTGGGACAAAAAAGTTAATATACAGGTACAAGTGCAAAATTGAGTGGTCCATTCTGTTCTCTGGAACTACAAGCATGTGAAGTCCGTCTGCTTTGCTCATTCTTTTATGGCTGTGAGAAATTAATTTTTGGTATTTCATTTATATAGTTATTTTTTAAATTATTTCCAATCAGCATATGAGCTCATTAGTGAAGTTATTGAATTGTAGGAATTGTCTGGAGATGAGTTTCAACTGGTTGTCAATTCAATCGGACATATTCCTTGCAGTTCAGTTGTAACAGCTATGTTATATTGGCAAGGAAAACTATTTGTTGGATTTGCTGATAAGTCTATCAAGGTATGCCAGATCATCTCCTTAAATTATTGTTTGTAAGAGGAATATCTGAAGCATTGTAGGAATGCCTCAAAAGTTTTAGCATTGTGCTTCAAGTAAATAAACCAAATCACTGCAAAATAATTCCCAAGTTTATGGTTATGCAACTTGTCATCACTCTAAGTTTGTGTTTATTTATGCTTATGAATTATCATCACTCGGCTGCTATAATTTATTTGATGGTCCAGGTTTATCATTGGAATCAGTAGAGCTTCACCAGGTATGCTTTCGTTCTAATTAATTTGTTTAAATGCTGAAACTTCGAGCAAGTATTTTAATATTTTTTTTAATTAGATACGTTTCTCCTCCTCTTTTTGTTTCCAGGTGTCAATAATATGATATGAGCGTCAATTATACTAATTGGGGGGCTCCCATCCCTCCTGCTACACTGGCTTCCTCTCAATGTATTCCAGCTTCAACACCGACTGAATCAATAACTAGTGAAGTAAATCCTTTTCTCTTTGACTCAACAGTTCCCATCCCATGGCTTTCTATTCACCTTTACCCTGGCATCCTCCATAAGAAGAGAAGGGTGTTATGTACATATATTACAACAAATATTGGCGCTTCTCGGTTTTATACCATAGGCTCCTTTTTGTGTATAATCTAGATAGACTTGAAACTCTCCAAGTGTAAAGGCCTTTTCTGCGATTCCATTATACTTTCTTTATGTTTCCCGTTTTATCATCTAGAGAGTTTAGATATATATATATATATATATATATTAAATGAATTATCTCACATATTTCATAAAACTGCCGTAAGGGAGAAATTATCCTGCATTCGGACCACTGGGTGACTTGAACTCCTTAATTATCACGGTTTTCTTTAGCTAGTACATCGACTTGACTATTGCAACCAATTCAACTATGGGTGATTAAGAAGAAAATTTTCTGTGGTCTGTTTAAAATATGGCTTTTTCGATCAACTGATTTATTCTCATGCTGACTATTGCAACCAATTCAACTATGGGTGATTAAGAAGAAAATTTTCTGTGGTCTGTTTAAAATATGGCTTTTTCGATCAACTGATTTATTCTCATGCTGGATATTTTCGAAGGATTGAATTTTGGAGGATGGATATAATTCTTGCACATATTTTAACTTTAAAATTATTAAAGTAATTTAATAAATAATTTAAAATTTTAAAATTTCACTGAAATGGACGAAGGATTATTTTATCAATATATAATTAATAAATATCGATACCAAATTTTATTAAAATTATTTTTCTAGTATTAAATAAATTTTTATGGATTTTTTTTTCAGAAAATCCACAATTAGAAATTTTAATAATCAATTTCAAATAAAAAAATAATTTAACATTGTTGGCGGCAATTCTTACATTTAGTAGGTATTGTTCTGTAGGTGAGTTCGTGTAGTTGTGTGTTTTTAAGACTTTTAAAACTGCCTTGCAATTTTATAGCTTTCATTTTATAGTCATAGGTGCCGATTGCTCTTTCAGACTGGAATTTTATTTTACGTTGTTAGGAAATTTTCTTCGCTTTAGCTTTCATATGAATTGTTCACATCCTCATTTATTTTTGTAACTAAAAATATGGCTAGAGAAATAACCTTACTATGGAATAGAATAGAAAACTTGAGTTAAAGTATATGTTTAAAGAATATGTTCAAATATTGAACCACTGAAAATTCTCAGTGACCCGTATATAGTAGTGTGCCATGTTTGACCTTGGGTGCCTTGATTTGATTAGCACATTTTAGACACTATTACTGTGTCTTGGCTCTCGATTTTTATACTTGGCCTGGAGGATCTTGATTTCAAAAGTCTGTAGCAATGTGTGGAAGACCTCAGCTGACTCTAGGATATTAGCCATCTTTGCCTCCATTTTAAATATAGTTAGGGGATGTTATTAGAGGATCATTGAATAATTTACTTGTATTATTTCTTTTGCTACATATAATAATATAAGATCAAACTTGGATAGTTTTAGCCAATTCCTTGCATTGAAAGTCAAGGTGCTCATGATTTTGTATTAGTTTCACTGATCTTATTTTGTCCAATGTGCTTAAAGAACTTACTCTGTTCAATTTTACAGGATCATTAGATGGCTGTCTTTTTTTCACTGATTTTTGACAGCAAAGTGATTGAATGAATCACCCTGAGTTTGTTTTTTTCATCTTGAATTTCAGGGGACAAATCATAATATGCTATCAACCTTTGTTTTCTGACTTCCTTGTATGGAAATTGGACAGTCAAGTGGCTGGATGGATCATTTTGATTTCCTTGCTATGGTTCAACTTGAAACTTTTAAGCTTCACCCTTGAAGTTCAACTCTAAAGCCTGGCTCCCTGGTTTGCTATAATGGAAACTGTTTGTGGCAGTTCAGCAGCCTCTCTGAGACATTGATAGTTCAAGGAGGCAACAATGTCCTCTTGTGTGTTATAACTAAGCCATGTTAGTTATGTATGGTTGATAGTGACTGTAAATTTTGGGGTTAGAACTGAAGTTTTGCCCTCCATTGTGGGGTGGACTATGATGGAACAAATATCCTTTCTTGAAACTAGTGATTATGGAAAGCCCACTATCACTTTTGCAGCAAGTTTTGTGACTATTTATGAACAACTCATACTTTAACTTTGTTTGCACTAATAACTAAAACTTGGAGATTGGGCCTTTAAATACTATAAAGAACTCCTGAAAATGTTTTCAGTTGTTAAGGTATTAGAGTTCAAAATTATGAATGGTGTGTCGGATTGGTGTTAATAATATATTCTAAGTTGAATCTTATATAAAAGTTTAACATGTTGTTACTGAGCACATGCATTCCTATATGACGTATAAATATGCATAACTGAACAAAACTTTATGTTAAAAAATTTGCTCCAAGCTTTAAGTAAATGACAATAAAGAAATTATTATAATACATCAAATATTATGCAAAGAAGATGAAAATTGATTATTATTACTATTATTATTTTTTAATGTTGATCACCATACATGTCACGTGTATTCCAATTCATGCTAGATGATAAAAGGCCGATTCTCTGCTTTCCCATCAGGCTTATACATGTTAAGAAATAAAAATAAAGAGAATTAAAAAAATAATTAACACATTTCCATTTTTAAATTAAGATACTAATATTTTTTATGATATATACTTTTCATTTTTTATATTTATTCATTTATTTAAACATTTAAATAGATGCTGAACCAAATCAAAATCAACTTAGTAAATCCCATTATTTGCCTAAGTAATAAATCTACTTAAATTCTAAGGGCCAAATGGGTGCTCCCAACTAAACAAAACTAAATTAGATACTTCCTTGGTGGGCAAGTTCTTTGTGGGTGTGTTAAGAAATGGTAATAATTATAATAATAAAAAAAACACACAATTCCATTTTATGTGAAGCATTGTCTAAACAAATAATTTCCATTACTTATTGTTATTGAACTTTTTTATTTGGTGTAAAAAACTTGTGGAGTAAAATTCTTTTATAGTTTTTATTTAGTCTTTATAAATTATATAAAATTGCATATTATTTTTATTTATTGCAGTGAAACATACTAAACAAATTTTAATAAAATAGCATATGATATCTTGCATCACACGCTTTACACGGATTTTAATATTGAAAACATTTACATCATAACATCCTTGTAATGCAGGAGGGGAAAAAATCTAGTTTACTTACAAAAATGGAGACAACCATTAGGATATCATTTACGCTAAGTGGGGATACTGGGAGAAAGAATTTAACCAAAAAAAAAGAATGACAGCGTGATTCACAAACAGTTGCACATTATTTTCTATGTAAACCTCCTAGCTTGACATCGCGTTAGCTTGACTGTTCAAGACTTGGAATAGAAGCCAGCCGAAAGTTTGATTCAAGAGGAAGATCTGCAGTCTGCTTTAGAACCTTAGGCCCATATTCTCCCTGCAAAGAACCTACCTTCTCTGGACGAATGTGAGGTCCTGCCGATTCCACTTCAGCTTTTCTCTTTACCTTCTTTCTTAAAACGCCATCTGCAATCCGGGCATCATCCCGGGAATTACTTGAACCTCCTTTAACTATCTCTTTTTTTAGACCATTCATTGAAGAACTGGGAGCCCGGGCAGTGATGATTGTATTAAAAACCGGTTTGTTCACGGAAGTATAAGCATGGCGGCCAGATTCTGGAGCTAGTCTCTCTTGCATGTTCTGATGCGACGCATTTGCACTAGCATCGTATCGACGATTCTCCTCTGGCCTAGCTCCCAAAATCTTTTTCCTCTTAATTTTGTCCTGATCCTAATTGTACACAAGTCAACCAGTGGGATAAAAATCAGATAATAAATGACATCATCCTGAGAAATATCAGATCCAGACAATGGTCAGAACAAGAAAAAAACTAAAAGTGCTTACATTCCTCACCAGGCGGAAAAAAATTCGAGAAACTCTTCTCTTATTTTTGTTATAACTTTGAGAACAGCGAAAAATTGTTCTTCTGAGAAAATGTCATGGCTTCTTCAAAACTAAAAAAAATAAAATTAGTATTGGATGGAGAAAGCACACCTTATGTCTGCTGTACAATGCTTTGCGCCTCTCTTTTGCTCTAGAAATTGCATGCTTGATCTCATGGTTGTCCATGTAACCATTTGGCCATAATTGCGCAAGCTGAAGATGAAGTGGTGTAAGTGTCAAAAAAGAGATAAATCAAACAATTTATTACCCCCACATCTTATAAAAACACATACGGATTAAATTAGACATGACCGGAACTAGATATTCAAAAATTAAATGGCACCATGGCACCTAAGAGAGAAGTATAAAAAACTGAGAGAAACATCACTGATAGAAAGTGCTTCTAAGGGTGTGTTTGGATTGGATTATATATAAGTGATTATTCATAATAGATTATGAGAATAAGTGATTATATCAAAAGTGATGTTTGTTTGGATATTTTTACCCCATAAGTGATTTTGAGAAAAGAAATGTGTTTGGATATTGGGGTTTAAGTGATTATTGGGTGGATAATGAGAAGGCAAAGTGAAATAAGTGATTATGGGAGGATAAGTGATTATCATAAGTTGAAAAAAATAGCTTATGAAAATAATCACTTAAATGGCCATAAGTGATTATTTTGATCTGAATTGTGTTTAAAAATTAACATAATCACTTTTTTTACCCCATAAGTGCTTTTTAATCTTATCCAAACAGGCACTAACCCATAAATCCTCAACACAACCATTTTCTTTCTACCGTCATAGAAAAAGGAAATGAAGGAGCGGGTGGCAGTCTATGGGGCATTTTCATTTTTGGGTTACATAGGAGGCCCATGAATTGGGAAGAGAAGTTTGGAGGCAGAGAGTAGGGAAGGGCTAGAAAACTAGTGCAATTCAAGATTAACAAAATACAAGCAACAGAATCTCTGATAGATATTGAAAGGAGAACTAAAAAAATCAAATCACCTCAGCATACAATTTTCTGATTTGTGGACCTGCATCTTCATCCAACCCCTAGAACAATTACAAACAAGATTCAATAAAAAAAAAAAGTTAGATTCAACAAAAAATGTTTTTCCACTACCAAAAATGATTTCGAAAATAAGCAATTATAAACTTCCAACTTCTGTACATCGACAAAAAGGTCATAGAGATCACAAATCTTATCCTCCAGTGCAGTGTCCATGCTAAGCTTCCTTGTAGTCAAAGCTTTCTGATCAGGACCAAATTCTCGGCAATCACTAGATGCTCCACCTTGTTGCTGTAGCTCAAATGTCCAAAAAAGTCATTCAATCTCAAATTATACAAGTGAAACAGTCAAACAAAATTATAGTCCCAAAATTGTGATCAAGACACAGTGCCCACATCATAAGATATGCAAAATATGAGTCAGGATTCAGCACCACAAGCAAAAAGATAAAATAAAATCTATTTCCAGTCAAACAATCTATTACTCAGCATTCTAAAGAACATAACATGACAATGGCAAATACAACACAATCACAATTTCTATTTGCAAATTCATGCAACAATATAACAGGTTCTAGGTCTTTAGAATTGAATGAGTAAAACTGAAAAGCATGTAAGCCAGATTGCCTATCATTGGTAAGGAATGAAAAAGCTAGAGTCACTATGGTATACCTTGGATAGTAGGGAGGGGCCTTGCACCTTAATCATCTCAACAACTTCCTTCTTTATCTGCTGAAACTTATTATCTTTCTCCTGCTTTGCTGACATGCTCATACTTATCATCACTTTTAAATTTCTCTGTAGCAGGAAGACAATGCATTAGAGAAAGTAATAATGAAACCAGTGGTAGGGCAATTGTTAAGACTATGATATTTAGAATAATGAAACCAGCAGTAGGGCAATTGTCAAGACTATGATATTTACAATAATGAAACCAGTGGTAGGGCAATTCTTCAAGACAGATTAGTTTTTGTTACACATTTGCCAAATTATATCATTTAAATAAAAAAATGTCATAGACCCAGTCACATCACATTTAAGTACTTGATCAACAGTGAAAGGGGAAGAGGGGAAGGAAGGAAAAGACAATATTTTCAGAATATCAGAAAAATTAGTCACCAAAACCAATCTGAACTGAAAATAAAAAGTAAGGTCATAGACATGACAAAACGTAACTAGACGATTATTGAATCATATCCTAATAATTGAAATTACAAAAACTTGTGTAGAAAGAATAAATTCCAAACCTGTCTTTCCCACGCATTCAATGATAGGGGCTTAATAATTCTTGCAATTTCTAGCCCCCTTAGCTTACTTGTTTATTTATTTACTTATTTATTCATTCATTTATTATTATTAATACATATAGTAATACTGAATAAGGTTTGGTGTATTTCTTAAGAGGAAAAATAGACGTGGTCTCAACTTTAAAAATTTTTCGGTTGAACAACCAATAGTAATATTGACAAATTATAAGGCATGAACCATCAATAAATTTCCCAAATTGCAGCCTTGCAATAAGAATACTATTAGAAATTGACATGAAATAAAAAGCTGTTCCAAATCCTTCTTTGAACAACTTATTTGGACTATGGGGTGAGTAACTTCTTTACAAGGTACCAAAGCCTTCAAGACTAGGCTAGCAAGAGTTAGATCCATGCTGCCCTCATTTGTGTAATTAGATCAAATTTCAGAACAAATTAGTGTAAGCCTATGCTTTGTCCATGCTTTATGCCCAAAATCCTTTCACATGAGAAAGGGTGGTAGAAGTAAGTATCCAAAACCATTCCTGCACTTTCTCCTATCTTAAGTTCATGGGATAAAATGGTTATAGATATACACCAACATAAAAATACATTTTTCCATCTTAGCAAGACACTATCCCCACTATAGAGTTATCTCACATCTGTTTATATTAAAAGGCAGCAATACCTTCAATGTTCTGAGCTGAATTAGGTGCCCCAGTATACTCATAAGACGGTTAATTAAGTCCTTCGATATTTTCCCTTGACTTGCCTACAGCACCAAAAACTACATGTTTTATTATTCAACAAAAATATAATAATAATATCAAATAGTGAAAAGCCCTTGAGTAAAATAGAACTTAATACTGTATATATATCTAGAAGCATAATATCAAGAGATTATCAAGTGCCATTACTGCTATCCTAGCAACTTTAGCAAGCTTTAGCTTTATTTCACCAGGCAATCTCCTTTTGACTGCTTGAGATACAGTATCAGCCTCCTGGTTTTCCCCTGCAGGTGGCCTTGCTGTAAAGATAGCACCATCAGAAAACAAAAACAGGAAAAAAAGAAATTAAGCATTAGCCATGAACTCCCAAATATTCAAATCTAAGAGAAATGAACTTCATAACTATTTAAAACTTACATTCTACTACCAACTTCTCTAAGTCTCGAATTGCCTTCTCAAGCACTGATATTTTTGGCCTAACACTAGAACCATCTTTCTTGTGCATGTAGTGCGATTTCTGCTGAGCATTTCAACAAATTCATGAACACCACAGTTACCAAGATAACATATTTACAAGCATATTTATTGTAAGAAGTGGCAAGAAATGTTAACATATCAACAGTCCATTGTTACAGATTGCATCATCAGCAGTACAAAATAAGAAAACACGCACATATATATATATATATATTACACCAAGTACATGAAGATGACAATATAAGGATGGCACACTTGGCCAAAATTTTTTCTCAAACTTTTTTAAATATAATCACTCTATGGCCCGTGCATGCCTGTTTTTCTTAAGCCAATTAATTTCAAACATAGAGAATTACCCATGACAACCAAGAAGACAATTCAAAAGAGAGGGGTGAAGCAATATTGCGTAACAGCTAGGAATGCACGCCTAACACCAACATTACATCTTCCAAACCTTCCTGTTCTTCATGAGTGAAGGGCAGGGAGCCAGTAAAACATTTTCTTCTGCCTTATTCTTTCACTCAATTGTTGTGAAAATCAGTGCTTATTTTGTTTGTCATACCCCAAGCTATGACTCAGTAAGACTCTCAATGGAAAATGAACTTGATTTCATTTTTATTTAAAAAAGAAAAAGATTTATTTGAAGAGCAGTTCCTCCTGCACCACAGGGTCATGATGGACTGAAAGGAAGAATCAAATATTAAAAAGAAACAAATTGATGGACAGGAGCAGAGCTGGAATTTTTAGTAGGGACAAGATTCTAGGTTACAGTATATATTGTAACAAAATCAATGAAATTAGAGTGCTGTAGTGGTGTAGTGTGCATTCCAACATTTTATGTGTCAGAAGTCTATTTCCTAAATAAGTCATATTTTAAATTATTCATCTTATTAACTAAATTTCTGTGAATATATGATTAATTTCTAGTGAAAAAGAAAAAATATATAAGATCGATAAATAGTTCGATTACGATAATAATGTAAGGCAATTTTTCAAACCTATAGGTGAGAAGAGACTAAAGAATTTTAGGGACAAGGTGAATGTAAAAGGCAAGTTTTAAAAAATGAACAAAAATACCTTAAAAGATTAGAAAAAATAAAGCATTAAATGGAGTGAAAGAATGAGGAAACGAAAATAAAATAAACAAAAATAGTGAGAAATAATGGCTATCCTACTTTGGTTTTAGTTTATCAATATAGCATTATTAAAAAAAAAGGGAAAAAATTATACCTTTCAAGTTCTTAAACTTACCAAAGAGCTTTTTCCCAAAAAAAAAAAAGTCAAAAATGTAAAATTGTTTAAGTGACTTATTAACAGTAGGTAGCAATCAGTCATATTTTGTCATGAAAAGTATGACACAAAACAATCAAAACTAATACTCTCTCTGGTTCAAAATATAAGTCATATTTAATTAATTGCAGAGGAATCAAGAAAGATAGTTTTACTTATTAAATTTGTCAAAAAAAATATTATTTTCCAATAATACTCCTATTTAATGCATTGCATTTAAAATCTATTATCTCTTTTACATTTGATTGCAGATAAGGGCAAAATAGGAAAAATAATATTTAATGTCCTAGAAATTACCAAATTCGACTTATATTTTAGACCAAAACAAAATTTTGAAATATGATTTATATTTTGGACCGGAGGGAGTATGTAATTTCTCATTCATCAAATATTAGTCATATTATCATGTTTCTTACACACAATACAAACTTTTTCCAGGGGAAATATTTAAGTTCTATTTCTTCTGTTCTTTCTTTCTTTCTTTCTTTTTTTTAGACCATGTAGCAAAATTCATATACATATTGATGGCACTACCTATCTCAATTAAAAATATAAGCAAGAAAAACTATCTGCTTCAGTAATGCACAATGAAACTTAGAAACATCCAACTAAAGAAACTACTCTACAGAACAACTCACAAACCTTTTACTTTATTATCGTAATCTGTTTCTAGACTTTGACCACTAACTTTCTCCAGTAGACTCAACTCCTTATCATTCTGTTAACCAAAATAACCAATTCTGGCAGTCCATATTGGTCTATTTTAGAATGCTTCCTAGTCAAGCATCCATCAAGACTTTCTTATGGCCTTTCATACCTATCTCCTCCTCCTCTACATCTATATTTTCATCATACTGCACTTCCTCTTATATATGTATGTGTATATATATCCAAAATTTCAGGGCAGACCATGGGGTGCACCTCTGTCTATCGAAGTCTTATATAGAGGACTTTAAGGTATCACTTGTTAATATAAGAATCGAAACTAACAATGGCTAACAACAGAAGAACAGAAGACATCAACTTACCACTGTTTGCATGGCAGACTTGCCCTCAGACAAGTTAAGATCTGGCAGTTCATAGACCCTATTTTTTTCTTTTGACTGACCTGTACCTTCCAAATCATCAGTATTACTCAAAGGCTTCCCAGGTTGGGATTTGGAATGTGTACCAGCACTTTTTTCACGGTACTTCTGTTGAAAAGCATCAGATAATGCACCTGCATCATTGTATTTGTTGCTCATGTTCTTTGATTGAAGAACTCCTACGTTCTGTTTATCAACATTCTTTGCTTCAGTAACAGAAGGAGGACCATCATTATTTGACACTTTCAAAAAGACAGAAGAATCCAATACTGGTTTAGTATCAGCAATTTTCTTTTTTGAACTAGTTCCCAGGACATCCAATTGATTCCGAACTTTTGATTCCTCATAATTTTCACCAGCTATAACCAAATTTTGCGAGGAATTATATATATTCTTCATCGGTAATAATGCTGTCTTTCCAGTTGCTGTCTTGCCCAGTTTTACATCTTTATTTGATCCTTGACCATCATAACTTTTGCCAGGATTCTTCAACACATCTTTTTTGCGCCTTTTCTTTGGGGGCTGGTCAGCTGATACTGATGGTTCACTTCTAGTAATTAAGAAAGAAACAAAGGAAAATGATTAATGCACAGCTTGTAGACAAGTGACACAGAAGTTAAACCATGAACCCAAAAAAATGAAGAATTTTGACAGAAACATGGAAAATGAACTTATGACAGCAGATTAACTAATAAAGGCAAGCACATTAATTAATTAAAAAATGTATATCTAATGAAACCTTCCTTAAGGCTAAAAATATTTCTGCCAGTCAACACAACTGTGAATGGTAAACAACTTTTAAGCAGCGAAAGAAGATAAACAATGGAAATAACAACCACATACTTTCTTACATCAAAATAAAGGAACTTACATTGGTTACATCTAATATTTTCCTTTTCGACAATATATCAAACAAAACTGGTGTAAGATTATTACTTTAGACTATAGAGAAAGAAAGAGAGAAGTACAAAAGCTCAGGCAGCAGCTTAGACAACCTCAGTGAACATAGCAACACCGACTGCAACCCTAAAGTTAATCTTACAATAGAGTACTCATTTCAAGAACTGCAATAAACATTATTGTTAATAGCTATACTATAAAATGCTAAAATATGTAATACAAAGTTGCTCAAAACAATTATAGTATTTTGTTTTCTCAAAATTTCAATTCACAATGACCATGACTGATAAAAGATCTCCCTTCACATTACACCAAAACACACATAAATGACTATAAAAAAGGAGAAATCATAGCAGTGACATTTTCCAATTGACTTCACCAATCAAACAAAGAAGGAGAGGTGGAATGATTTGCTAAACATGAGTTATTGGGAAAAGAAGAATAAGGAAATACTAAAGAAAAATATTCAGAAAAATGAAAAAAAAAACTAAATTAAACTTACATGCGCTCCAATTTCCCCCTATTGACAAAGAAGCCATCATGTTTAATTACTGAATTATCAACCTCAAAATATTCATCCTGCAGAAAGGATAGGAACCCTAAAGCAAAAGTAATATACATGTGGAGAAGTACATAATACAAAAGAATACTACTCCAGTCAGCCATCAAACCAAAACAATATACAAAGATACCAACCAGCTCAGCATCATCAATGAAAGAGTCTTCTGTATCATACTGATCATCATCAGGAACATCAAGTAGATCTTCCTCATCACTACTATCCTTACCCTGAAATATTATCATCCAGCATGGAAAATTCCCCTGAATAATTAACACTTGAATGCACATATATGATATAAATTGATAACTAAAGTGATGCAATAAAGATACAGACAACAGAGTAACAAACTCAGCAAACATTATATAAACAGTCGCACCATGTAAAGACGTTCAATCTTCTCTATTACTGCACTGAAACGGTTTGGCTGGGAGGCATCCGTTACTTTGTTTTCAGCAGGCTGTCCCTATAAAAGATGAGGAAGGCATGTAGCAAAATTAAGAGAAGTATACAGGCAAATGCAATTTCGAACAGAAAATATCCTGAACCTCATACTAGTGCCGCAAAGAAAAATAAGAAACAATGTAGCACAAGAACATGCTATTAGATTGACATAACTAAAAATAATAATTAAGAGAAACAGTAATTAACTTCCATTACGAGTCCAAAATATATAATAAAATCGTCTATAATTTTACTTGTGATGAAATATTTGTATTGAAATTATAAGACCTGAATTGTTCTGGTAAGTAAACAAGAGGAATCCAAATTGTAACATTGCCAAATGAGAAACCACGCCCACGACTTACTGGACAGCCTCTCTTGTAATGCCAAGTATCACGCATAGTTTGAGAAAAATGCTAATATGGAAAACAACTCTAGTAGTGTCTTAATTATAATGTATGCATAATTCTTAAAGGAGATGGCCGCATTCTTCGAAATTACATCAACAGAGAAACATATCGGATAGTAGAGAAAATAGAAAGTCTCACAGGAGCGATTCTTGTCTCCAGGGCGGGGTGTGCATTGGCGGGAAATTCGGGGGCCGAAGTGGATCCATTAACCTTGTTAGCGTCTTTCATCAGCTTCTTCCATGAGACAATAGTGATGTCTCCAGGATTGAGCTCCACCGTAAAAATTTGGCGGTCACCCTTTTTGGTGAACGACGATGAAACCCTCGCCGAATGACCGTCACCCGGAGGAGCCTTCTCTTCCATAATCAAAATTAATTGGTTTAGCCTCGAAATGTTGGGCTTTTTACGTAGATTCACTAATTAGGGTGCGGAAAACATGTAGGATAAAGATTAAGCCCTAAGCAGAAGAAATCGGTTGCGGAGAAATTGCGCGGGATTCCAAAATAAAAAAACAAAAAATAAAAGCGGAGGAAAACTAAAAATTAAGAAATAAAAATAAATAAATAAAAAGGAGTCAGCGGTGCTTTGAATTTGACTGCAATTGAACTTGGTCACAAAAGTTTTCCAGGTCTTCATTAAAAAAAATAAATAAATAAATTTCCTGCTCTCTTTCCTGGAACGGAAGGGAACGGAACAGGCCGTAGTGGAGTAGGGGCTGGATTGTATCTAACGTACATGTCTCATAACTCTCTGATTTTTTTTTTCTTGCATATCGTATATAAAAATTGAATTTTTTAACCAGGCATAGAAATCGAAATTAAGCAAATTATTGCTTATTTATGTTTTTTAACCATCGCTGAGCTTTTTAATTATATTTGGATAATTAAGGGGAATAAGAAATTATTTGATCTTTCTCCCTCAAACTATTTATCTTCTCTTACTTTTTTGTACTTTCATATTATTTTATTTTCATAATAGCCACACTATTTATTTGGGTCCTTCTAAAATTACTGTTTTTGTTTTTGAAACCCTTTTGCCGACTTGACTGTGAAACCCAGAAGACGCGAGAGGGATGTAATTTTCTGAAATTACTGTTTTTACCTTACTTCTTTCAAGATATTTTAATCCTTTAAATTATATTTTAATTTTAAGTTTTGATATGTATTCTTTTCTTTTTTTATATAGAAATATGTATTCTTTTCTTTAAAATTACTAGACACCAATTGAATTTAACATTTTAAAGGATTATGCAACAGTCAAAATAATGCTTCCCTGGCTTAAGCACGCAACTCAACAGAACATACTCCCCTTGCCGCACTCTCTGTTCTCAGCAAGTCTATCCGACTACACTTCATGCCCATCCAAGCTCGTACCCTCCCTCCAAAACCACCATCAATCTTTCTCAAAATCCATGACCACCAACCCCACCTCTTCATTCCTCTTCTCCTCGCCTCCCCTCTGCCCAAAGTTGCTCACTTTAACCTTTTCACTAGCCCCACCGCCCTCCCAATCCCCTCTCCCTACCCACTCTTTGTCCTTCAAGTCCAACTCCATTTTAAACCCTCTCGTGGTGGTCTCACCTTCTACCAGAAAAAACCCATTTCTGGTACGTTCCGACGATGGCGACGGCGACGGCGCTGCCCCCGATGACTATGAGATGATGGATCCGGACGAAATGGAGGAGGTCGACAACAAGAAGGACTTCGAAATCGAGTACGACCCATTGGCTGGCGCTCTGGCGCCGTCAGCTTCTGGTGGCGACGAGGACATTGAGATGGTGCAGAGCAAAAGCTTTGTGTCAACGCAAGGATGGGACTCGGAGATGGTTGTAGATTACAGAATCAACGAAGAAGAGTTTCACAAGATAAGCTTATTTGGCTGCGATTTCTTTATTAGGAAACCGCCAGACCCCGATAACGATGTCTATGATTTTAGGGAGGTCAGTAGGGGCAACCCCGCCCTTTAAAAGACTTGATTTTCTATCATGTTTCATTATGCCGGATTCCCCTTTCGATATATAACATTCTTCCTCTCCCTGGGGAATATTTGGTTCTAGATGTATGTTACTCCTCCGGATACGGACGTTTATTCAATTCCAAAGGTTCTCGCTCCAATGCCTCAGAAGGTGCTGTTCTTATTTCTATTTTATTACTCATCTTCTCTCCTTAACAATAAATTTCCAAGCGTGATGCTTTTGATATTTTGTGTTTCGTACACTAAAGTCATTAGAACTTTTTATGTCTCTTTTAGAAATCAGGAAACTCATGCTGCAATTTTGCTGCATAATGTCTAATACCGGGAAAAAATTTTAATTATCTGCCAAAAGCATAATTGCGGAATCACCCCCAATATTTATAATTATTCACATTTATATAGAGCTGTCATCAATCGAGTTTTCTTTTCTTTCTTTTCAAATGCCGCCGCAGCTAATTGTATCATAGGATGTTCTTTTTCACACAAAGAATGTGGCAGTCTTCCTTTTACTTCATTCATATCAAGTGCTTCTTCTTTGTATTGTGTTGTTATAAAATATCATGGAATCAATAATTCAAAAATAAACCTTGCTTATGCTTGTCAATTTAGTCTGAATGGTTCAACTGAAGGATTGGATGAATTTTAATAGAGGGAATTGAAGGGGTTTTAAAATTTCTTTGTTTGGCGGGATTGGAGGGGAGGGGATTGGAGGGATTCTAATTTAATCTTGTTTGGTTCTAAGGGGATTGATTAATAAATACTCTCTCTCCTCCAAAAATCCTAATTTGGGGGTTTTCAAAAGTAGGGTGGGGGTGGGGATTGATCCCCTCCAATTTTTTGAACCAAAGGAGGGGAGCCTTTGCTTTTAAAAAACCCCTAAAATCCTCTAACCAAACACATTTAAGATGACGAAAACATAATATGAGCAATTAAGTGCATTCAATTTGTTTATTGTTTCTGTATTTCCTTAACCCTTATGCATGTTATGATTCCAGATTATTCTAACTTTGGTTTTACCTGTTTCTGTAGTATATTCGATGTGCCAAAAGTGATTATGGATGCTACAATGTGACTGAGCCGCCAATTGATGCACCTCGAGATCCACTATATAAAACTACGAGGGAAATCCAGAAGGTACAGACAATTATTGTAGTTGAGCCCTTAGGTAATTTGTGATATGATTTGCTTTGTTTTGTTGTCTTTTTTTTTTTAAAGTAAAATGTTAATGTCAAAGGTTCCTCTTACCATTAGTAGAAAATTTGTTATAATGCAAGTCCAAAATGGTGATATGATTAGAACTGAAAGGATGCACTCATTGGCTAATGATGTCTCACAGCTCTTGCTCACTTGACTTCTTGCTGCAGGTCTTCCTAACAAAACACTACAAAAATCGGAGGTTGGGTGACCCTGAGTTTGTTCTGGATTTTGAAGAAATTTATGTTATTGATTCAAAAACCAAGTCAATCACCAGAGCAAAAGTTCTGGTAAATAATTGTTTGTTAATTTTCTACTGCTTTGTTGCAAGTACATGTTACCTTTCATCGCCATATTCTTTCAGCCTTGACAATTTAGATTAGAGTATATCACTTATGTGGTACTTAAAAAATAATGTCTCAGTTGGGTCCCTCTACTTCCACCATTAAATCCTGAAATGTTTTCCAATTTGGTGATTTGGCATGCCATAAATGATTTATATCCAAAACTGTAGAGTTGGATGGAAGTACCAAATTGAAGCCAATTGAATGATTCAAGGATGAATTTAAAAAACTGGTAGTAGAAGGACCAATTGAGAAATATAATTTTTTACGTTTATACAATTCCTTTGTGGGATTTAGACAATAATTTTATGGAAGGTACCTTTATTGCTAATATTCTTACTGATTGCTCTGAATTTCTTGCTGAAAGCCTGGGGGGAGAAACTACTATATTCCTTTTTGGATGAATGAAATGTTTTAAGATTTAAAAGTTTCAACTTTATGTAAGTGGTATACCCTTTTGAAGATCCAAAGTTTAGACTCAACTATATTGATGTGAGAACAGAAATCTTGTTTATTACCCACGTTTTCTTATTTATTATAGTGATTTAGGATTGGATTATATGCTCTTATATACGAACCTGTATGCTGTATATTCTGATTCTGTGACTCTGCATCTGCAGTGAGACATTGATAACTCTGATGAATTTTCTCATTATGACCAAAAATGGATTTTATGCACGTACTGTATTTGATGCAGGGCCTTTGCTATTAAAAAGTTTCAACCTTCAATTCACTAACTTAAATGGATGTCTTTGCTTATGGACAGCTTTGACTGTTGCTTGCAATTTCCTTACATCTCATGCATATTACTGCACCTTTCTTCTTAAATAAGTTATGGCTTTAAATTCCTAGTTTCTCTAACGTAATCCTAGGTGCATTCCTACAGATCCTTCTTACTATGCTATTTTGCATACCACCTTAGTGACTAAAAAGAAAGAACCCAACAACCCAGATTGGATATATCTGCCTTGCTTGTCTCTTTCAGTCAGAAGTGCTTTAGTTAGGGTTACCTACTAACAGAGCAATTCTTGTTCCCTCTTTCTCTTTGCTTTAAGAAAGTTATAAATATGAAGAGTGATCTGTGATTTTACAATTTATGTTAACCGTTAATATGCTTTTCTTTCAAAGGTGACAGCTCCTGGGGGTAGAAACAGAGATAGAAAGAGTGACTTGCTTGTTATACGAGATAATGGGAACTCCTTCAAAATAATTCACACGGTAACTATCTCCTCACTGAAGCTGTTATTGGTCTCGTGCACGTGAGCTGATTATATGTATGTTTTTTAATGTGCAGAGTGAAAAAGATGATCCAACAACTGTCATAGAAAAAGAAGAGTGGGTCAAAACCAGACAAGACATGGAGAGACATCTTAGCAAGCTTCGAGACTTCAGCATTTCGAATTGGTTTTGATTAGGTATTCAAGTGCATCGTACTGTAAGACCGCCTCGTGGTTATTATTAATATGAAGTGTGATTAGATGAGCAATTTGCAGATGTACTGAGGCAATTACACCTAGGACGTACGGGCAATGGGAAGATCAATCATAATCATTACCAAGTAATACCCTGCATCATCTTTACTTTCATGATTTGTAATTTGGATGGTTCTACAATGCCATTTTTATACCAATCCAGATGGGGCTACCTGTTCTCTCTATCTCTTCTCTGCTGAACGATCCTATTTGTAAAGAATGGGCATGTGACACTTGGCTTGAGCTATATGGTCGAGTTCATTCATTTTTTGAATTCATGTGACACTTAATCTCATCCACAATGATTGGGGAAATAGAAAAGTATACCACAATAAAATTCACAAAATTTGTGTGTGGGGTGTGTTGCATTATAGTGCTTGACATTGTGTGCATTCTGTCGTAATTATTCAGGGAGATGTTGAGCTAGTTCTCCGTCGAAAATTTTATGCCTTGGTTTGTCAATCAAGAATTCAGTTCAAAACCTATGAAAAAGACTCAATGGAAAATTCATTCACAAAATATCAGTTGTTTTCTTCGTGATTAGAGAACCTTACGGAAAATATAGAAGCACGGCGGTCTTCTCAAATTCAGGCTATGTGTATGTGTTTGCCCACGTATATTGTAACTAGAAATCAAAGTTTGGCACCTAACTTAGTTGAAAAACAATAAATATCAACTATTCTTTTCTTGTTTCCAAGAACTTCATCTAACCTCGATCAATGAAGCAAGACCATGAAACCTATAAGCTTTAGCACAGTTGATGGCGCGATGAGATAAAGAAGTGTTTGAGATCAATTGAACACTATTATTTAAGGGATAATAACAAGAATCACCTCCAATTCAATTCTTTCCCTTTTAGAGATCTGCCTATGTTTCCAGAGAAACCTCGAGGCCTACCCTCTCAAAATAATGTGGACGAAAGCCCCATCTGGTCAAATGACACAATACAAACTGAGACGTCAAAACTATTACGTGCAACAAGAAACAGTGGACATTCCTTTAACCTCAGGTCATATTCTAAACTCTCCTTTAACTTTTAAGGTCTCCTTCCTAGCCTGAATAGAGTAGACACTAGAGATGGTGTTTAACGCTTACCTACCTATGATGTGCTAAAGTTCTGATTGGACTCCCTTATTATATAATATGTGTGGGTGCTGCGTTTTTTTTTTTTGTTAGTAATGTGTGCTGCATTTTATGTTATTTAGAGAAAAAAAAATTCTACGGAGCTGGTCCAAAAGCATAAAGAAAAAAGAACTTCTTTACATGAAGCAGGGCAACCAGATCCTGACACACTTCCATCCAAACCTCTTATCAAACCTATTTTGGGTTTGACCGGTCACCACTAGGCACTAGAATTAAATACACACACACACACACTGGATGTAAGGATGATTTCTTTTTTAGTAGTGAGAGTGAAAATTAGTTAGTGATTCAATCTGTTAAAAAAAAAAACCAAGTCAATAAAGTTTAGAGTGCTGATTAACGATATTACTAACATACAAAGCCGTATTATTATGATAGCATAGATAGAACTATAGAAGAGTGTAGTTTAACAAGCCAAAGAACACATTCTATGGAAAAGTACATCCAATTTATAAGTAAGTTCATGCATCTACTTGGTGACAGAAGTGATACAATTATTAGTGAAAAATATTTAGGGAAAATTAATAGATTTTATTTTTTATATTTCGAAACTGAAGAAAATATTTGTATCACCTTTTAGAGTTTACAAACCAATTTTATATGATGGGGAAGTTGTCCTGTCACGCATCCGACTGAGGGTTTGCAATTTCTACCAACCACCACCTTGCGGATCTTTCAAATCAGAGGCGCCATACTAGTCCTCTTCTCACCGGAATTATAGTGTATTCATTTTTTTTTTCAAGATATTTATTATGTTTTAAGTGATTCTTCATTTTGATTTATACGAGCATTTTTAACTAAGAGTAGGTAATTAATAATTAAAAAAATTTATTATTTTTAAATTACCCTCATTTAATATAGTTAGCTCATGAATTAAATACAATAACATTAATTAAATTTTATTCTTTTTTAAAGATATTTAACATTTTAGATAAAATAAAAATTAAATATACTATATAATCTATAAAATATCTTATATTATGAAATATAGATTTATCTAAAAGATGTCTATGGAAGAAATATATTTTAAAACAAAATACTCGTCCCTACAATATACATAAAAAATTAAATTATATTTACAAGCAATGAATAGGAAAAGCATAGTAATACTGTGAACAATCTAGTCTAGTAGTATAAGTTTTCACTTGTAATAAAATTAAGTAGTTTTGTTAAAAAAAAAATAGTTTTTTTCCTTTTAAAAGTGCACAGGTTAAAAATATTTTTTAAAAACAGTCTCGCTCAAACTTATTAATGACTATAATTGCTTTTACTTTTTAAAATACCTTATTGAAAACACATTATTTTAAGTGATTTTACTGTAAATGATATATATTTTTTAAAAAAAATAGTTGTCAAACAAAAATTGCTTCTCTCTCTCCATATGTTTTGATAAATTTAAATTATTTTTTCTTAAAATGCTTATTTAAAAAATAAATAAATACTTATATACTCCATTCATTCTCTATGAGTCATATTTACATATCTCACACATATCTAGGAAATTAGTTGAAAATTTTGATATTTTCAAAAATTACTCTAACTTTCTAAAATTTCTCTCATTAAATTATAACTCATATTAAATATATCTCTTTTAATTTCTCCCCACTATAAATTTTTTGGGTATTTCCAAGAAGGGTAAAAATGAAAAGTAGATATTAAATGATGCATAGATGTCATAAAATGACTTATAATTTGAAACCTTAATTCTTTAAAAATATGTCATAGGAAATAAAGAAAGTATTTGATACTATCAAGCATTTTTAACAAATCATAAAATGTATATGACTTTTTAATATCTATATTATAAAATAATACACTTGCATATTATTTTTAATACGTATAGCCACTTTTCTTTTGTATATGTTGGAGAATGATCGAGCTGCAGTAGTCATGATTTGTGCATATTGTGGTTTTCTTTTCTCATTTTATATTGATGTTGGTAATAAATATATATATATATACACACATTGCTACTATAATTATATAGTATTATAATTAAATTATATGATTTTTTATTAAACAATATAAACATAGTTGTCCTATTATTATTAGTTATTGAAGTATATATATTTATCTTATTTTAATTGAAATTAACGAGTAAAATAAAAAGGAATTCTAAATTTCGTCTTTCTTATAAAATTTCATTTAAAAATAAACTAATGCAAAATAAATACTCTATTACTTCTTCCATTCCAAAATATATAAGATATTTTTAAATATATTTTATTTCAAAATGTAAGAGATAAATGACTTTTATTTAATAAATTAATATATTTTTAACAATTTTTCTCTTAATTAAAGTAGATTTATTATTATGAGGTATGAGTTAAAGGAAAATTAATAGAAAACATTAAATGAGGATATTTATAAAAAATTTAAGATATCTGACTATTTTTTTTATAATAATATAGTTGTTTGTTTCTTTTATAATTTTGGAAGCGGGAGATAACATTTTTTTATGATAATTCCAAAGCTCCTTTTTAATACTATTTGACGCATGACCATTGAAACTTGCCCTCCTGGTTGCAGTATTATGAATGGAACTCCTTCCTCTCCTTTTTTTTATTACTCTTGTTTTTGAAACTTTATGATAAGTTTTTAAAGTATTTATTACATTATTTTTAAAATATTCTTATTTATGAGTAAGAGAGAATGTGTAAATTATTTAAATTTATGATATTTATTATGAATTAAAATAAAAATTATATCAATTTTAATATTATGTTCTTAATTTCAATAAGTTTGTTAAAATTGAGTTATATTAGGGAGAGGAGGAATAATGCTTTAGCCCTTTTAGACACATTAATTACTAAAAGCTGACAGTTATAATCCAACTTTTGATTTGATGTTTAAGATTTTTCAGTTCCATCACAAACACCAATGCGCGTTTAAACACGTAACTAGTCTCGAAACCCTGCGCCGAACCCAGTTTACGTATTCCACTTACCCTTCTTCAAACGGGTAACACAACTCAAACCGGCAAGTGACCTAGAATTGAATTAAAGCCCATTCCTTCCTCTTAAATGAACGTGGAGAAACCAATGGTCAAGAAGGTGGCAACACAACTCAAAACAAAACCAAATCAAACAAAGAAATAATAGTTGCGGTGGGTCAGAACCCGCAAACAAACCCTTCCTTTCTGTGCCACTTCGAAAGTGTTTCATCCGCAAACCCATAATGGAATATTGCACCATTACTTTTCTTTATCTCCCCCACGTCTTCTGAGATCCATTAATTCATTGACAAGCTCGAAGCAAGAGAAAGAGGGCCAAAGAAAAAGGAGGAGGAGTAGAGAGGAAGAAGAAGACGAAGAGAATATCGGCATAGATGGGGAGGGGTAAGATTGAGATCAAGAGGATTGAGAACTCCAGCAACAGGCAAGTGACCTACTCGAAGAGGAAGAATGGGATCCTAAAGAAGGCAAATGAAATTACTGTTCTGTGCGATGCCCAGGTTTCCCTTATTATCTTTTCTGCATCTGGGAAGATGCATAACTACATCAGCCCTTCTACCACGTAAGGACCATCTTTTTCTTTCGTTTTGTTGATGAAATTGAAGTAAGAAGAATCTAATGCATGTGTCCAGGAAAATGTTTTAACTTCTTTTTTCTCTTTTAATGGTAGGTTGATTGACGTTCTGGACAGGTACCAGAGAACGTCTGGGAAGACGCTCTGGGACGCCAAGCATGAGGTAGCTAGGTTTATTAATTCTGATACGTATATAATGCTTCTTCTATTATAAAACAGAACTGGAAACATGTACTGGTAGTTAAATGGCTTGCTAAAATCATGTCGAGGAACATAAATCAAGGAATTCTGAGTAGATCTACATTCAGAATGTACACTTTCTTTTATTTGAGTAATTTAGGGTTATTTTTATTTTTTAAAAACACAACTAGGAAACCTGTGACAACGATCTATTTACAGATCTGGGATATATAAAAATGATTCACTTGCTTCCGTCTCTTATATGACGAATGAAGAAAATGAAAAACTGAAAGGATATATAGAAGGAGTTTTATGGAATAAAATATTTGTAATAAAATAAGGGTTCTCCTAGCTAGCTACTTGGTAGATCTCTCTCTTGTCCAGCACTGTAACCCTTAAACACGCTCTCACAGAGAGAGAGAGAGAGAGAGAGAGAGAGAGATCAGAGGTTTATTAATTAAGTCCCTTTAATTTCAGCTTGCAAAGTAAATGGTAGGGTTTACCATAATATAATTTGTCTAACTCACAGAACCTCAGCAATGAAATTGATAGACTCAAGAAAGAGAATGACAGCATGCAAATTGAGCTCAGGTATTCAACGCTGCACCATATTACCCTACTAGATCGTTCTCTCTCCCACACACATCTTTGATCAAGGTATACTTTTGTTCAGGCACTTGAAGGGAGAGGACATCACGTCACTGAATTACAAAGAGCTGATGGGATTGGAGGCTGCTCTTGAAAGTGGTCTCAATGGTGTCCGTGAGAAACAGGTTCTTTCTTCTATATTATTAACGATATAAGTACCCTATAATTTGTTTGTACTTGAGATAATATGATTAAGCTTTCCCCTCATATATCTTCTTTTGTTTCTGTGATAGATGGAAGTGCACAGGAGGTTTAGGAGAAATGTATGTTGGAATCTTTAATTGATTGATTATTTTTGTTATTTGTATATATATATATATTATATTGGAATGGAATACTAAAAATTAATTTCGAAACTTTTTATACATGTATCAGGGCAAGATTTTGGAGGAGGAAAATAGGGAGCTCAATTTCCTGTGGGTAAGTGGTGTGTGTATATATATAGCTATATCAGTGTTATAGCAGTCCGCGTTTATGAGAATGCTGGATTGTTAACATACTCCTATATGATTGCCAAAACTTGATTGCTAAATTTTCTATTAATTTAAGATGCTACAATTTTTTAATTTGTTACATTAATTTAGAAAGTTTGAATCTTGGACTACTATCCACACACCCTCATCTATAATTTTCATTGCTAATGAAAAGTAGATTAATTTCGTTAAGTCAATTTGAGCACATCCATATATGGAACCTGTATAGTCTAACATGCCATTTAAACATGTGGAATTAGAGAAACTAGGTGAAGGAGCCGATACTATTCAAGCTCATATATGTGCTCATTGGCATCACTTTGTACTTGTTACTCTACATATATAGTTGATATCAACGTTAGAAAAATGCTTTTTAAAAAAAAATTAATAAGTATATTCCTCCTGGAAGTTTTGTCATAAATTAATAAGTATGTTCCTCCTGGAAGTGATGTCATATATAAACCAATAATTCTCCTTTTGCATTATTTCAAACAGCAACAGCATTTGGCGGTGGAAGGTGCGAGAGACATGGACAATGGATTTGACCAGAGCATTAGGGATTTCAATTCCCAGATGCCATTTGCCTTTCGCGTGCAGCCTCTACAGCCAAACCTGCAGGAGAGAATGTAGAACATATATATATATAATGTTGCTACCTAGGACCTACTAGCTAGGGTCTTTTTCTAACTAAAACTAGATTATGAACTTCTGGGTTGGGTTCTGGCATTTCCATATAGTATGAGCAAGACTTAATTGGAGCTATTGCAGGTTGGCTGTTGAGTGTCTGACTTTCTATAATATATTTTGTGTGATAAAGTCTTTTGAACTTTGAACTTGGCTTGTCAAACTGATGATCAATTTATTTTAGTGTGGAATGTTAATTATTTACACTCTTGCTTAATTTCCTTTACGTCTTAGGAATGCATGAATAATTAAAGACATCGAATGTGCAATTCTTCATAGGTCTGTGTTACAAATACAATCATGAGATGATAATAAACATGCAGGAGGTCTGGAAAAAAAATTAAATTAATTAAACACATGCACAACACCATCAGCTGGATATACTTTATATCATAAATAATGTAATAGTTGGGGAGTTGTTATATATAGAAGTAAATGGTTATAGTTTAGTTTTGCCACAGATACTAAATTGAAATCGATCCATATTGGATCTCCTTTAATTTAATTTCCTCGTCCCATCATCAAAGCACAGAGCTAGTTAATTAAGGGTTCTTCATTATCAAAAGCAATTATGGGGTATATATATATATAGCCTGAATGTTGAATTGCGAAGAGATCGATCGATTTGACTCTCGTTGTGTGATACAAGTATGCTTATACGTGAAGAGCTGACTTCGAACATCAGAACCAGAAAGAAAGATTCCTACGAATATATATGCAGCTCCTAAAACGTAAAACACAAGCAACCTATTTGCCCGCCGACTCCGGCTTGGTCCTACTCGTAGGAAGTCCTAGCGCCTTCGTAGTTCGAAATTTTCGAAGCATTTTGGCCCTAATTAGATCCGAAAGAATCTAGAAAATTCCGAAAAATATGGCTGTCTTTTCTTGACTCTAGCTACCTAGTACTAAACAAGTAAACATCAATCTAGAAGGACCTAAAACTAATTAGCAAGGAAGATAAAGTTGAACTTAAAATTGTTGGATTCGAAAAAGGAGGCAGTGAACGTTGCTTTCCTTTGTCTCGGGTCATATCAGGGAGGTTTGGCGCCTAGTCAAGTCAACTACATATCTGAGTATAATATGTCTGACCGAAAATTTCTCAGATGCACCTGATACTGAAATACATACAGTATGCTCATGTGAATTTATCCATCTACAATGTCTATTTATATCTATTTTTTATTATGTCACTTTTAATATTATTATACATACAGATATGGTAAAAAAAAAAAACTCCATAAAGATTAAGCTACACATGTGAAATCTCCTGGGAAATTAAATCTTAAGTTTATCAAAATATAACTCTTATTTCTTATCATAAATCACTTTTTATCTACTTTACATAGATTAAAGAAGTTAGTTAGAAATAGTTTATGTCATTAAAATAGTCAAAGGTTACCATTACTTTCCTAAATTACCATTTTGCAATGTGACTTATAAATAGAAATATAGAAACCTTCTAAAATATGACTTAATTGTAGGCAATGGTGGCTGTAAATTTTATATAGTTATATATTTTATTTATTAAATTTCGTTTGATATTTCTTGCAATTTATTATGTTATGGATAAAATTAGAGCAATGTATTTAGGCTATAATATATATATATATAGAATATTATTTACAAGAAATTATCTAAGATCAAATATGATCGATGTAGCATGAAAGTTATCCCTCCATGCGTATTTTTATGTGTCAAAAGGTAATTAATTTTCATTATAAAAAATATAATTTTTGTTTACCAGAAAAAAGATAAATAATTTTTTGAAAAACAATATAAGTTAAAGAAAAATTTCACGAACTTCGTTACTTGAAAACATGGATTAGCAATCATGTTATGGATCAATTAACGATATTCGAGCTTAGAAAATCGCACTAGTTAGGAATAATGACACTCACGAAATTCATATATAATTTTCTTCAAAATATCATCTCACCGATCAAGCTAGCACCCGACCTTTCAAATCAAAGACATTTCACTTCACGCAAGAAGTCATCAAATTGATGGTTTGTCTAAAGTATAGGCAGATACCTCATCTCGGTAATTCCTCTGTGGTGCATGACCTTGACACAGCCGATCGAATTTCTGTTCTATCATTTGTGGCTGGAAAACTTCCAATTTATTCCTTTACTTGTTCGGACTTTACTTTGAAAGTTTCCTTTGCTAATAGTAGAAATCACTATCCTTAAATTCCTTTTGATTTGATGGTTGATTCTGAATTTTGTTGTACCACCTTTTTCCTTGCAATAGACTACTATCACATAATTACTGTATTTTGTTCGGTCACCAAACCCTAGGGGAGTTTATCACGGACTTGAATGTTCGTTGTGGACTCATTAATTTGAGCCTTTAGACGATTGATAATTAATGATTCTGATTTGCCTTCTGCATTCAAGCTCAACGCGCATTTTGCTACGATTTCGAATTTTATGTATAAAACTATGTCTTATTTTTAAGCTAAATTATCGTATATTTTAAGCTCAGTGACCCCCAAAATTAAAAAAAAAAAATCCTATTTTAAACTCCCATGAATTTTAGGAATATAGTTATTCCAGTGTCCTTTTTCCTTCAAATGCCATATATGTAATTAGATATTAGTGAGACCTTGTTCAAGAGAGTTGAGCTGTTGGTAGATCATAGATTTATAATTACATGATTCATTCAAAAATTAACATTTTTCTTGTGCGGTGTATAGGTTGATCTTTAATTTTATTTTTAAATTATTCTACTGCTGGTTGATCCTAAAATTTGAATATATCCAATAGAAATAATAAGCAGATCTCTCACCAGACTAATTTGTTTGGATTTTTTTGGCCACCAGCGAATTTGTTTGGATTACATCATTATCATCAATATTAGTTTAAATATAGAAACAAATCAAAAGATCCAGAAAGCACTTGAAAGATATTATATAAAATTTGAAGACCAGAAGAGGGTATGAAACCAGTGGTTAAGAAGATGAAGCTGGAAATTAATTACTCCCTCCCCTGTAAAAAATGTAAGAAACATTTTTAAATATATTTTATTTTAAAATGTAAGAAATAAATAACTTTTATTTAATAAATTAATATATTTTTTAATTTTACTTTTAATTAAAATAAATTTATTATTATGAAGTATAAGTTAAAATAGAGTTAATGAGAACATTAAATTATGGGCATTTGTGAAAAGAAATTTCCCTTTATGATGTATTTAAAATGTTTGAGTATTTTTTTGAATCTGATGGTATAATTATTTGTTTCTCATTTTTTTTGAAACGGGGTAATAATTAACAAATCCAAATTAAAAACAATTAAATTTGGTTTGTCTTTGTTACAATCCATAAACGAACCCTCCGTTTCTGTGCCTCGCAGAAAGTCACTTTATCTACAAACCCAAAATGGGAAGGGTTTGTTAATTGCTACTACTCCTTTTGTCCTTTATCTCCTTCCGAAATTTCACCATTCCAAAAGCAAGAGGATCACAAACAAGAGAAAGAGAGAGAGAGAGGAAGAGGAAGAGGAACAGAAAGAATTTGCTGTGAGAGATGGGGAGAGGTAAGATTGAGATCAAGAGGATTGAGAACTCAAGCAACAGGCAAGTGACCTACTCGAAGAGGAAGAATGGGATCCTAAAGAAGGCCAAGGAAATTACTGTTCTATGCGATGCCCAGGTCTCCCTTATTATCTTTGCTGCATCCGGAAAGATGCATGAATACATCAGCCCTTCAACCACGTACGAAAATTCTCTTTATTTTTCTTCGTCTTCTGCCATTGGTTTCTCCCAAGTAGTTACAGTGTGTTTTGTTTTGTTAGGGATTAACTAGGACATAAAAAGATCAAACACAGGAAAATATATCTTTTTAGTAGTGATCTGCACATTAAACTCGCTTTCTTTAATTTTGTTTCTTGGTTTGGATCTTTTTTCCCCCTTTTTGTTGATGAAGGTTGATTGACGTCCTGGCAAGATATCATAAAACGTCTGGGAAGAGGCTCTGGGACGCTAAGCATGAGGTTGGTTTTTAGTCCCTAGCTTTCTTGGTTTCTTTTGCAATATCCTTTCAATTCTGAAAGCCCCTCCTCCTATGTATGTAAATCTGTTCCTAGAAAATTAACAGATGGATATTTCTTTGCCAAAAATATATCTGCTGAGGGCATGAACTGTGAGCTTCCTCTTCAGATCTATGTTTTTTAATGTAAAATGATATACAGGAACAAATAATCAAGTAACGTCGATCTGTATATGACCAGATCTGGACCATCTGCTAATACGTATAGAATATTATCATCTACTTACCTCCTTTTGGTTGCAAAAAAAATTGAAAGAAGTGAATGGGTTTAACTGGAAATTAAATCCATAGCCATGAAAATGTGATAAATGTCACTCTCGTGATTCGACCGTTTCTTGACTGACATTCAAATCAGCTAGTCCCAATATATATATATATATATATATATAGCTCTCATTATTTATTATATATATTTCTTTTGAGGGTTTAATTATATCTTCCATTCTTTTCTTTCCTTATTCTCGGTGATAAAGTAAATACATATGCTAAACATGGCATCAATAATTAATGTTGCTGATAACTCGCAGGACCTAAGCAACGAAATCGATAGACTCAAGAAAGAGAACGACAGCATGCACATTGAGCTCAGGTATAGAGCCTTGATTATTTCATTCATTAATTAATCCCTCTCTTTGAGTGTAATTAATCTCATACATACATACATACATACATACATACATACATGCTATATATGATTAAGTACGTTTCAGGCACTTGAAGGGAGAGGATGTAAACGCACTTAATTACAAGGAACTGATGGCCTTGGAGGATGCCTTAGAATGTGGCCTCACCGGCGTCCGTGATCGACAGGCAAATCTCCCCACAAATCCAATTTTCATGCTTAATATATAAAGGAGCATATTTTAATGGGTTGTAACAAAAAAAATGTTTTCACTTTAGCTTCTGTAAATTGCAATAACTCTTTTTCAACCAATCAATATATATATATATATGCAACCTCCAGCTAGCAGGTAATTAATTAGCGTACATCTTTATATATGATTCATATATGAATAGAAAGTACATGCAAGTCTTCGATAAAAAATTGTATGTCCCTCGCAATAATAACGAGTATATATATGTTAATTCCTTTTTGAATTGATAAATGGTAGCAGGATTAAACTTCCTTTGATATAAAGATCTTTTTGTGCAGATGGAGGTGTACAGGAATTACAGAAGAACTGTAAGTATGACTAAGATTATTATAAATTTATAGTGAGCAAGTTTAAGATTATTATAAATTTATAGTGAGCAAGTTTCTTTACACACATTATGCATGCTAAATAGCTCATATAATATAAATAAAATTGATGAGTGTTCAACTTAAATATGGAAATTAGTGATTGGAAATGCTAAATAGAAGTGGGTCCAGAGATGCACTACAACTTCCTATAAATTTTATTATATATATATATATATATTGATAACAAAATTTAGGTGTTTTTTTTGACTGAGCTACATAATTTGGGAGAATTCAGGAGAGGAAAGTTATTATTGAAGTTATTTGAATTACTCCATAAAAAAGTTTATTGTTTTGGATTAGGAAGGATTAATTTTTTATTTTTTTAAGTAATATAGTCAAGTAATTATGAAAGAATTGAAAATTCCAACAAGATAAATAAATATTAAAATATTCTTTTGTTTCATTTTTTTAGTGGATTATTATTTTTTATACTATATATAACTCACAGGCAAAACATACACACATAGAATATATGCACAGGGCAAACTGTTTTTCAAAAAGAACTCTGAGATGCTTATTTATATAAGAATTTTAAACTACAAAGTATATTTTTTGATCAATAATGAAAACTAGATATTCAACCTTTTTAAAACATGTATTTAAATTATTAATATTTATCACTTAACAGTAGTTGTTTTCTAAAACATAGATCACTAAAAATTAATTCTTTTTAATAGCTTCACAACATGTCTGAATACAGAATATTGAATAGCAAATCATAACGCAATGTTATACCTAAGAAAATTTTACGAAACAACTGCGTGAAACTGAAGTTTGAACTATTTAGTGATCAAATTTTATTCAAAACACATTTACTTGAAACATTCAAACTACAAAGTCAAACGTCTATGATCAGTAGAAGAAATATCTGTATTTTCAAATATACAATACATGATTATATATATATCTCAACATTCAAAAGAAAGGCTCTACTAATTTTATATCTTGCTATTTTTCAGTCAGTTATTAGTCATATTGTTAGTATACGAAGTTCTAGTCCAAGTTATGTCTCATAGTATATAAACATATGAGATAAGTGAGACCATTTAATATAGGATGGAATTGGAGGGGGAGGGGCATTCAATTTGTAGTATCTCTCCTTTTCTCTTAGCGACCTCTAATACAGACATTTGTTTTTCTGAAACATTGCCGCTGATCAGGGAAAAATCTTGGAGGAAGAGAACAGGGAGCTCAATTTTATACTGGTAATCCTTAATTTGATCCAATATTACTGGCCCCGAAGACACTTGATTCAGACATTTAAGACTTTGATCATTATACGGCTATCTTGAATGCTCCTGCATGCGTTTGACAACATGTGTGTGTGTGTGTGTGTAAATGCTCATGGAGGTGCATTGAATCACCTACCTAGCTCCACAAACCTTAAACAAGTTCAATTGCACTAGATCTGAGCACCTTTATATTTTCCATTGGGGCTAACTCGTGAAGTTAAGGTATAATTAATTAAGCAGCCTAAATGCCAATAATATGCCTATAAATATATACAATGGCCGGCTCTCAAATTGTTAAGGTCATTATGTATGCATACTGTATATATACCGTTCATCGATCTAATCAATATTCTGGTCATAATATAATATACCTATATAGCTCATATCATTTTTGACCAGTCAGAACCCAACAGGTTTCATTTTTTCAGTTATTTACATGCAAAAGGAAGTCAAGTGTGTATATATACATATATATATAATCGATTCCCTGCATGGACTCTGAATAGAAACTATCTTTAATTTTTTTCCTTCTTAATAATATATTTGTGTGTGTGTGTGTGTGTGTGTGTGCGCGTGTTTTAATTAGTATATATACAACATTTTGAACATACAGCAACAACGTCTGGCTATGGAAGGTGCGAGAGAAATGGAGAATGGATTTGATCAGAGCGTAAGGGATTTCCATTCCCAGATGCCATTTGCCTTCCGTGTGCAGCCTATGCAGCCAAATCTTCAAGAGAGGATGTAGCACAGCTGCCATCAAATATATCTGCTGTCACCAAGTCTTCAATCATCAACTTGCTACTATATATATAGGTTATTCAGAGCTAGCAGCTGGTGTGTGCTCTAAGAATATATATATATATATATATTGAAGAGAGCAAAAAAATGTTTGTGAGAGTGCTATATATATACTACTATCATTGAGTGCTATATACATATATCCTAGCATTGCTGCTGGGGCTAGCTGTGCATGGATTAGACCAGTGATGATACACAGACACCTTCATTCATATATATATATATATATATGCTATGACACAATATATTTGTGTGTGCTTAAGCCTTGAGGTCGGCTAATTTTATTTATATCTACTTAATCAAAAGGATCAGAAGCCAAACGGATGATACAAAAAAGACAAACATATTATACAAATAAAAAAAAAAGATATATACAAATATAAACTACATGTATGAAACGTTTTTTAATTCCCCGAAATTTTATTTATTAATAATAAATCAAATCACAAGCCTAAGAAGGCATATAATTGTACGTAAAGAACTTAATTTTCTCGAGTGCGAGCCAAAGCAAGTACGCGCAATATTAATATGCCCTGGTACTTTTTTTTTTTTGACAAACTTGATGTGTCCTTGATTTTTTATTCCGATATTATTCACTTCAGTCCAGCCTCCCGTTCTTTTTATATTATTTCAATAACAATGATTTGACAAATATAAATTCTTTGAATTTAGTTTAAAATTATTATGCATATATATATAATAGACCTTAAATTATATTTTCATTCTAATCAGTCACATCTAAAGTCTCTGGCTAAGAAAAAAAAATTGCATGGAGCCTAAAGATAATACTAGAAGGCTTTTAGGATGTTGTACTCATTTTTCTAACATGTAAATCTAGCTAAAATGTATATAGAAAATATTCAAAAAATAAATAGAAATTTGCATATAGTCTAATGAAATATGTGAACTGCATCAATTTGAGAGAACTTGTATTATTTATAACTTATAAATAGTGTGATCCCCTATAAATTTTATATTTTATCTTGATGATATATTGATTAATGCTATATGTCATGTGAATTGTTCTGAAATCAACCTTAAAAATAGAAATATTTTTTATGCGTTGATACAAGTTTCAAATTCATACATTACACCAATGATTATTTCTATTCTGACAATAATTTAATGAAAATTTAAGGAGTTTGAGTTATTTATTATGTCAATGATGTTTATTTAATAAACTTAAATTATGATGTATAACGGTTCCTTTTTTTAAAAAAAAAAGAAACAAATTCAGTATAATCTTCTACTATATATATAAAAGTATAAGTGAAAAACTGAAAACTCAAGTTGCCCACGTCAGCATTTCCAAAAAAATAAGAAATTTTGAATTTTAATGCTTATATGTTAAATGACATTTAATTTTTTTTAACCACTCTCAATATTAATTGAGTATTCCAATTAATTTATTGTGAATGTAAATGATTTCATTTAAGAATTTTGATTAATGCTATATGTCATGTGAATTGTTCTGAAATCAACCTTAAAAATACAAATATTTTTTATGCATTGATCGATACGAGTTTCAAATTCATATATTATATCAATGATTATTTCTGATATTAATTTAATGAAAATTTAAGAAGTTTGAGTTATTTATTATATCAATGATATTTATTTAATAAACTTAAATTATGTTGTTTTATAATGGTTCCTTTAAAAAAAATAACAAATTTAGTATAATCTTCTATTATATATATAAAAGTATAACTAAAAGTTGGAAGCTCGGGTCAGTATTTAAAAAAAAAAGAATTTTCAAATTTTAATGCTTATATGTTAAATGGTAATTAATTTTTTTGAACCACACTCTCAATATTAATTGAGTATTCCAATTAATTTATTATGAATGTAAATGATTTAATTTAAGAATTTTTGTCATTGTTTACTTGATATTGCATACCTATTAAAATATTTTAAATGATTTATATATGTAAAATAATATTCTATTTATCTAAAATATTCTCATGATATCCACATATTTATTATTAAATTAAAATTAAAATCGATTATAATGTTATCTTTCTACTCTATATATAATTGCATCAATCCAAAATGAATTAGTGTGATGTTTCATCTTTTATCGCATTTGAGAGAGCTTTTTTGTCCGCTGTAATTCTTCCTCTATCATGTTGGGAGAGCTTTCATCCTCTGTTGTGTTCAATTCACTCTGTTGTTAATGTTTCTTCTATATGCATTGAATTAATGACTATAATCAAATTATTATCTGCAATTTTGAGGTTAATAATCTAAATTCTCATGGATTATACACAGATTATCTTAATTTGTTCAATAATAGTTATCTAACTTTTTATGGAATCCAACTCTAATGATTTTTAATATTCATTTTCTATTCATTTTTTATGATTTTATCTACAAACACACACATATATACTTGTATGTTGTGTTTAATTTAACATTTGATTTATCGTCGCACAATATTTATATATTTGCAATTATATTGTTTAATCTTTTGAAAAGTCCACTCTTATGCTATCAGAATTCCTTTCTTACACATATATCTTTAAATTGTGAACAAGTTCCTTGAAACTAATAACTCCATAAATGCTTTGTAGAATTGTAGAGTTTGAATGATTTTCACATTATTAGAAAATTAATGTGATCTCTACTAAAATTACAGAAAGGGGAATTTGAAAAAAAGTAGCTTACATTCTAATACATAAGATATTTCAAACTAATTCTACAACATATTTTATGTAAGATCGATGGCTATTGTCATTCGGATCAAAAGATTTCATCCAAGTTCATGTATATTGAATTTGTTGAGGGAATTTGTTTAATAGGATATTACTCTCAAATATTCATCAAAGATTTTTTTTATATATTTTTTCATATAGTTCATATATATGCTTCATACCATTATATATATATATATAGTGTTATATTGTGTATAGTTCTTTGACATACATGCTGAAAGATGTATAAAATTTTTATAGTTTCCTATGATGATGTGGCTAATTAATTTTAGTCACAAAATACACATTAAGCAATTTCAAATTTTCAATATTGAATTCTTTTTTCTCGTAAAAAAATATTGAATTCTTTTCTCCTTACTTTTTTTCATCATAACATTGAATTCAAATATGCATTAAAAGAATTAATTAGAATTTGATTCGCTACCTTCACTAATTTTTTAATGTTAACCAATTTGATTCCCTATACTAATACTAACTAATTTTTAATATTATTTTTTCATAATCATATGTAATCAATCCTTAATCATATTTAACATTAATCATAGTTAATAGATTTTTTCTCTATTTCAATCTTCACATGTGAATTCTATAGTTATGATTTTTTCAGTTGAATTTTGATTATATAATGGATTTGATTGATCTTGGCAAAAAGAAAAAAGATTTGCTTGAATAATTGGTTTAATTATTTAAATTTATTATAATTTTAAAAAAATATAAAGAATTAGTTAAGTTTAAAAGTACATGCCATTTTCATTTCTTCCATCTAATAGATGTAGACAATCTGCACACATTGATTTAAAACTTAAATTAAAATAGAGAAATTTCATGGAATTAATTAGAATTTTGACTAATCATCGATTAAACATTAATTAATTATTGATGTGGATGTAAGTTCATATAGTGATGCATTCAAAAATTTTTCAAGTTTTAAATTTTAAAAGATATTAAAAAAATATTAGAAAATGTGGAGAGATGATGTTAAGAGAAATAATAAAAAGGTTAAGATAAAACAAATTCAAGTGAATTAGATCCCCCACCCCCCTTTCTTTCTTTATTGCATTTTGATTTAGAGTTATTTTCTTAGACTTGGTTTGTAATTGATAGGGATATTTTCTACAATTGTGCAATGAAATTCCTATTTATTGGCAAAAAAAAGTGAAATGAAATGAATATAATTATAAAAATGAAAAATTAAAGGGGAAAGCGAGAGTTAACATAGATAATGATCAAAGAGAAAGGTTATGTGACGGGGAAAAAATTCGGATAGTGGGTTGATTTGAATCAATAATCAATGATTTAGTTTGTTGGCAGGAAAAATATGTGGTTAGATTTTGAATCTACATATATCAATCTATAAAACCTTGATACAATGTCATATAGGTTAGTCACATTTTGCAGCACAAGATATGTGTCTATATTTTTTTTGTTATATATGGATTTATTAGTTAATTATAATTATCGGTTATAATTATATAACTAATCCGTGGGTGAAGTAAATGGTTAGGTCAACCAATTATCAATTGAGACATTGTCATAATAGAAAAACCTTTATTTGTTAATATTAATTAGATATAAAATTTGAATAAATTCAAAAATTAATAATATGAATAAATGTTTTTATTAAATATAACAATTACATTACTTGAAAATAACATTTTAATTTTTTATATGGAATAATGTTTTTATTAAATACATTTAATACACAAAATCTCCAAGGGAACAAAGCTTTCAATTTTAGTGTAAATTTTTTCATATAAATACAAAAGTTAGTAGAAATTTTTATTAATGATTCTAAATTTAATCAAAAAAACAATTATTATATTTTGTGTAATAAAATGTTTTTTAATTAAATTCTAAGAAAGACTTGACTGAATGGTGCAAGGCTGGAGGAGGAGTTAACTGAGCAAGGAAGCAAATTTTTTAGTTGATGCTGCAATAAGGTGTAAGGCCGTCGCGGTGAGATATGCTGAAGTGAGCTTCTAGGCCAAGATAGTGGGCATTGACACTGTGGTGAGCTTAAGTGGTGTTGCGAAAGCCAATTGGGAAATCTATTTCAATTAGAAGTTGAACTAGTCATCGAAACGAAGGGAAAAATGAAGGAAACAAAGGAGTAACGCTAGGGTTTCGAATTTCCAACTTTCAGACTCGATTTTTGGTATCTTGGAAGCTTAAATCTTGTTATTAAATCATCTCTCTCCTTTCCTCTTCATTTTTCTTCAAGTTATTCAGTGATTTTCTTGGATTTCGTTAGGATTCTGACTTGAGTTGCATTTCTACCGATTAATCTATGTTTAAATGCCTTATTAATGCATTATTAGATGTGTTTAAATCTTTGGATTAAGTATTTCAAGTGTTTAAGTGGTATATTTTCCAAACCTTAACCCTTAAATCTTGAGATATTTGAGAATCCGAATATGTGGTGATGTGATTGTAATTCTATGAGTTATTGTGGATGTTTTGATGTATGGGTATACCTTGAATTGCTTTGTTACAGTCAGTTGGTGCTTGGGATTGATGATTATGTATGATAAGGATTGAGAATTTGTGATGCTAATGAAAACTTGATTATGTATAGGTTGTAATACTACTCAATTGGAATTTCTCGGCTTCGGGTTGTATTTGAAAAGCATTGAATTGGTTATGGTTGCTCCTTTTGACCTTCCGAGATGTCGAGTGGGTTGGACGGTTAAGGTAATCGAGATGTCTTATCTTATGTTTCTATTTGATTATATGTACGACTAATCTTTTTTATATCATGATATACATGCTTGATGTATTATGTTGTGTTCTTTCATATCATAATATGCATTTAATATAGATTATGTGTATTCATTTTCATGTTATGATATGTGCAGTTACACGGCTAGTAAGTTCTCTGTCTATACTCTATATTATGCTGATATGACTATTGATGATAGTGAACATAATATACGTATGTTATGATTGAATGTAAACATGTAGTAGTGATTATGCACCTTATGACTTATCATATATGATCTTATGGTATGCTAACACCATAAAAGATAGTATGTGTTATTATGTTAGCATGCATCGAATATTGTCACATGTTATACATCGATGAGACATACGGTTTGGGTGATGATACTCAATATACCACGTGGTATACTAATTCTCTAAATAGCATATGAGGTCTTGTGTTCAGGAAGTACGGCTTATATTATTCCAGTCACTAAATAGTCGTCCTATGGACAGGAGATTTAGGTGGCTATGAATTGGGATGCACATTCTCTAAATAGCCACCAATTCGGGTGGTTCAAGTGAAAGAGAACCATGATCTAACCTTTAGTACATTGACCTTTGACTGAGTTAAGACTATTAGGAGAAGAGCTGGGTGCTGACCTCAGAATTGGCCATTACAGGTCTCTGGAAGGGGCTACTAGTTAAGGTTACCTTGTTATGATGATTAGCTTATGGTTCTAGCCTTATATTGATGAAACTTGTGTTTGCATATCATGCATGGTACATTCATACTAAGCATGGCATTAGAATACTATTTCGGTAGCATGTTTCAATGTTTATAAACTATCTGTATATGAAATCCCATGATTACTAGGACGTATGTCTCATCCTGTGACTAATAATTCCCAGGTGAAAGATTCAGCACTAATAAAAAAAGCACCAAGGAAAGCTTGGGAGAAGAAGGCTAAGAGTACTTATGGGTATTACGATCACTCCCCTTTTGTTGTTATTGTTTTGTTGAGTTGTTAGTAAACTACCATTTGTGTTGTTGTGTAATATTACATAGATCATGGTACATCTCTATTGTTCTGCAGTTGAACTATTGTGTGGCCCCTCTTACACTCTCTATGTTTAGTGTATGGCCCTTTGTATGTTAATGGGCCTAAGGTTATGCTAGTGGTATATTGAATATCAATTATGTTCTATATGTGGCATGTGATTTTTAAATCTATAATGTATGACTGTGTTGGACTTGAGATTTGTAACTACAAGTCCCTTTGAGTATGTGTGCTCGAAATGTGATCCCATAATGGTTATTAGGTCCTTAGAGTATGAAATGAGTATTTAGCCTATTAGCTTGATTGAGGGTTTAAGGAGATTAAAACTCAGAGGAGTGGTTTCTTTGGGTTAAGACCTTCTTAAAAGTGTTCCTTGTACCTTATGTGACTTGTTGGAAGGGTCTATGGGTGCCAATTGCCCATTAATGACAATTGGAGATGTTTGGTTTTTTATTCTGGTCAAATAGTGGCCAATTTGGTTCCAAGTGTCAAAAATCTCCATACAGAGGTATTTTGAGATATGGTTAGCATCTTTGGTTAGAATGAGATTAGAGTGATCTATAGGATTTTGAATCAGGTCAATCGAAGTGCAAAATTATGCACGTCGGAAGTTCATCGGGTGCATTAGCAAACTGCTGATATAGGTTCTATTATTGGTGTCACGGCTCCATAACTGTGGCCATAGCACCATGCGTCTCGGGTCCCATCCTCTTTTCATCCAGGAATGTTCCTTACCTCAACGCTACAATGCGTGGCCGTAGCGCCACTCTATCATTTGGCCTTCTCTCACCTATTTCTATGTATTTTTGTGTATATTTAGGGCAATTGAGTTTAGGGTGTTACAGTTTGACCTCTACATTATCAATTATTTAGATAATTTATATTACAAAATATCAACTTGATTAGTTGCCATTTAATAAATTTCAAAACTTATTATAATAATTAAACGATACAGCTAGAACAAATCTTAGTAAGACAATTTTTAAAATTTAGTTTGATATTTTACTAAAATATGATTAAAATATAATTTTAACTTAAAGTTTGACAAAAAAAATTCATTTTGTAGAGTTGAATAGGTAATCTTTTAGTTATGGTGACATAAATTACTTTTGAACCTAACACCCAATCTGACTAATGAACAACTTAGCACAATATGAGACCAAGTTGGTCAACATGGGTTGGACTAGGTTCATATCAGCCTAGATTTGTAGAAAGCACTAAGAAAAAAAAAAGAATAGCCTATTGGAATACAAATGACAAACATTAAATAAATTATCTAAGCAAATAGATGAATATTCTTCATATGCTTATCAAATTAAAAAAAATTGTATTGGGTAAAACATAAAAAATTTCATAACAAATCTCAAAATAAACCTGATATACAAAAATAAATCATGAGAAATAGGAATCAATGTGCATAGCTCAAAATAGACCTTCAAAGTTGAAGCAACGACAAGTAAAGCATGACAATAGTACTTAGATCTTTTGCACTTTTGAGATCTAAACTACTCAAATGAATCATGAAAGAAGTTGAATAGGGTTGGGAGATGAATGACAAGTATATTTGGGAAGAAAGCTTTGAGGTGGAGTCAAAAATGGATGAACCATGGTAAACCATGATAAAGTGACAAATCACAATAACAAACGTATGAAGGAGAGGAGAGGAAGCTTGGAACCAATAACAGAATAATGGAGTAGATGAAAGGAAGCTAATTATTGAATGAGACTAGTTTTCACGATTCTTCATTCCTTGCAGAATCACAAGTTTGCTTGTGTTTATATATATATATATATATAAAATACGTATTTGAAAAAAAGAAGAAAAAAAAGTAAACAACTCAGGTGATTTGGGACTTATAGTCATGAAGGTCCATCCATTACCCCATCTGACATTGGGGTGACTAGCATGGCTTGAGATTTGAGTTTCAATTATGAGTTTCTTTTTTGGTTCAAACTGAGCTAAGTCCTTCTAGATTAAACCAAATCTAATAGGTTTTCATATTTGAGTGCACCGCTCTAATTAAGACAAAAATTTTTCAATTAATAATTTTCATAATTATTTTAAATTAATCTTATAATTTTACTATTAATTGAGAATTAAAAATTCAATCATTTGTTAATTAATAAATTTCAATATTAATAAGTGTATTTTAAATTAACAATAAGCTACTACCAAGTATAATTAATTTTTTATAATTAATTAGCCTAATCATTTTGAATTAATAAGGATTTCACTTCTATTTCACCAAATAAATTTTAGTTTTAAATTAAATATGTTATTAATTAATTAATATTTTCAAAAAACATCGTGACTAATTATTTTAGACTAATTAAAACTAATAATAGATAAATGGAAGTGAAACCAATAAGAGTTGAATCTACACAAACTATAAGAAAGTGACATACTACAATGATGGATGAACAGAAGAGAGAGGAGAGAAAGCTTACCACCAATGATAGATGAATGGAGGAGAGGAGAGTAAGCTTATCAGTAAATCAGATAAGGTTTTTAGCTTGTTTACTCTATATAGAATCATAGGTCTCTTTATGTTTGCATATATGATACATAATTTTTTTTTTTAAAAAAGGTAACCACTTAAGCCAAGCCAAGCCTTATGGTTATGAAAGTCCACTGGGACCAAATCTAATCGGTAACTAGACTGATTTGGGATTGTATTTTAATTTCAAGATTTTTCTAGATTAAACCAAGTCATTCCAGATTAGACCAGGTTTGCCGTGTTTCATATTTGAGTTTGTAGTCTCAATTAACTTTAATTTTTTCAATCAATAGTATGCCTAATTATTTTAAATTAATCTTAGATGAAATTTTACTATTAATTAAAAATTAAATATATTATTAATTAATAAATTTCAATATTGATAAGTGTATTTTGAATCTATAATAAGTTAAAGTCAATTGTCTTCGAATCTTTTTAATAATTAATTAGCCTAATTATTTCAAATTAATAAGAATTTGGCTTCAATTTAACTAAATAAATTTAGGCTTCAAATTGAATATATATAATTAATTAATATTTTCAAAAAGCACAATTACCAATTATTTTAGACTAATTAAAGTCAATGACAAATGAACGGAGATGGAGCCAACAAAAGATGAATTATGACAAATCATGAGGAAGTGACATACCAAAATGGCAGACCAACGTAGAAGAGAAAGATTGGAGCCAGTGACGGATGAAAGCATGAGAGGAGAGGAAGCTAATCATTAAATAAGATTAGGTTTTGATGCTTCATTATTTTTTTGTAGAACCACAGGTCTGATTGTATTTATATATGTGTACATATTTTTTTTTAAAAAAGAAAAGTAAAACTTGAGATAGGCCGACCCTTATGGTCATAAAGGTTGACTTGAGACCTGAGCTAATTCTCATGACTAGCCAGGCTTAGGATTTGGGTTTTACTTTGTTTTTTGTTTTTGGACAATGCCAAGTCCTTTTAAGTTAGATTAGGTTTGTTATGTTTTATATTTGAGGGTGCAATCATAACTATTCAACAACTTATTTGATTTAGTTTTTTTGTATGCTCTATGTATTTTGTTTCACTTAATAGTCACTCTTATTTGTTTAATTTGGATTTAAGTAATTTATTTTAACAATTACAACTTCTTAAAATTTTCATGTAACATAATACAACATGATGATTAGTCTTATTAATTTTTATGTATACCTATTTTCAATTTGAAAGATTCATATAGTATGATGATTTTTTTCTACCAACATATAATTTGATGATTAAACATGATGGTTGATATTATTATTTATTATGTATGATTATTTCAATTTTCTAGAACACTCGTGCATTGCATGGGTCACATACCAAAAATATGAGACTCTACCCACATATCTATTTGATTTTAATAAGAAACTTTAAGAGTTTACTAACAGAATACTTTCTATAGGTGATGAAACAATTATTGAGACTAATAATGTTGGAAACATTGACAAAAAGATTCCTCATGATTTGTTATTAGATATTTATGATGATCCAATAGGGTCAGTAGTAGAGTTCATATATCCTAATCTTCAAGAGCAATTAAACATCCCATCTTATTTCAAAAATATATAACTCTATTGCCCTTACTTTGTTTATTGTTGATACTATTAATGTATATATTCTATCTTTATTACTAGATGAATAAGTGTTATACTATAGTTTTGGCATTATATTGAAGAAAAATGGTAATGCAGATTCTAGTGATGATCTTCATTTGTTGAAGTTTTGATCTCTATTTTTGTGCCAGGTTTTTCTCATCATGAAATAATGTTAAAAGTTGGAGCACCTATAATTTTTATAAGGAACATTCATAAATCATTAGGTCTATATAATTGCACATATCTAATTATTACAAAAACTGACAAGCATGTTCTTTAAGTTAAAGTGGTGTCTTGATCAATAAAGGGTTAAAAATTTATATTCCTAGGATATTTATAATTCCATCGTATTTTATACTACCATTTAATATAAAGAGAAGATAATTTTGTGTCTTGTTAATGTTTATTATGGCCATAAATGAGAATCATAGGCAAAATTTATGTAATGTGGAATTATACTTACTAAGACATTTGTTTATTTATAGCCAACTATATGTTGCTATATTCCGTATATGATCTAGAAGTGGATTAAAGATTTTAGTTATGATTGTAATTCAAGTGATACTATTTCAAATTTGTGTTCAAAGAAATGCCTTATAATCTCCATTGATACTTTTTATACTATACTTTTCTCTTTGGTCACGATTTATTTTTGTATTATACACTCAATAATGTTACTTTGTTCTCCATGTATTTATATAATTTTATAAATAATAATGTTTATGAAAATCCACTTATCTTTATTGATCTTGTGCATCGTATTGGTGCATATCTATATATCAAAGAATAATGGATGATATTATACTTTTAGAGATGCATGTTATACACTTGGATTGTTATATTATGATAAGGAATGCATTGTATAAACAAAGATTTGTTATAGGTTATCAAGATTTGTTTTAGCTAAATCAAATCTAATATATAGTCAATTATTTTTATTTAAACAATCAATTTGATCATTCAATTACAATTATGTCATAATATTAATAAAGTTGTCTTAAAGTTATTATAATCGGTATTTTTTATTAATATGCATTTTTTTCAACAGGATTACAGTTAACACGTGAAGAAATACAAAATTTTACTCTTATAGAGATTGTGAATATTTTGCAATCAAATGGTAAGAGTCTTAGTGATTTCCAACTTATACATGTTCCCAATATGGCAAACATAAATGTTAGTAAGAACAAGTTGATTTGTGTTAAATTAATTTATGATACGGCTACTCTTACTAGTTAATTTCCTGCATCGATTACATCCTTAACTCCTAAAACAATTGATAAACAATTGAAAATTTATGATAACATTATGTTAAATGTTGAATATAAGAAATAAGGATTACTTTTTTGTTTATAGATATGAAAGCACTGATAAAATATATGTATGGAATACTCTTTCAATATTTTTTTAGGTCTAAAGATAAAATTGTTTTTAATATAGTATCAAATGGTATTGCTTCTTTATTGCCTTCTGGTGGAAGAACTGCGCATTCACAATTCTATATACCTCTTGATATTTATGTAGATACCATATACAATATAAAGCAGGGTAATCATTTTGTTGAGTAATTGGTTCATACTTCATTAATTATATGCATGAAGCACATATGGCCAACAAATTTTACTTTAAAGCTTACAACTGTTGTCTAAGGGATATCTTAGAACTATCCAATCATTCAGCTGTGAATCTCCCTTTCAAAGGCATGTGGTGCATATTTTAGACAAATTTTACTTGTAATACCAAGAGGGACTCGGGAGGATATATATTTTTTGCTATTATTAATTCTTCTTACATTTGAAATCAATGTAAACTTCTCATTCTTATAAGAAATATGAGACTCTTTTCAATAAATTCATCTAATGTCAATAGAGAAATACAAGAGTTTGCTCACTAGATTCTTTCTATAGATGATAGAAAAATTACTTATCATAATAATGGGATCACAAATATTAAGATTCATTATGATGTGTTATTGAATATCTTAAACAATCCTATTAGATCAATTGTAGAGACTAGATATCTAAATCTCTATGAGAATTTAAATTTTCATCTTATTGTTGAGATAGAATTATACTAGCCCATACTTTTTTCATTGTTGATAATGTTAATAGATACATGCTATTTTTATTACTAGGTAAAGAGATAGTGCACTATAGTTTTAGTAATATATTGAAGGAAAGTGACAATGTAGATTTTGTTGATAATTTTTATTCCACTGAATTGCTGAATTCAATTTCTATGTCAGGTATTCCTAATCATTAAATCAGGTTAAAGGTTGTAGTGCCTATTATTCTCATGAGAAATATTGACAAGTCATTAAGTCTTTATAATAATATTTAGGGGTGAACAAGTTGGCCCGAACCCGATTGGCCTGGTCCGGCCCGACCACTTTCAGGCCAATCGGGTCGGGCCAGGGTTAGGGTCAGACACCTTAACCCCGGCCCGGCCTGAACTATATATATATATATATAATTTTTTTAATTTCTTTCAATTATTTTATATATCTTAATTAATTCTGTAGGATTTTTATTCTTCATGTATCTAATATAATACATTTACTATGTAAATATTATAAAAACATTTTAAGATTTTAATGTTTCAAATATTTTTTAAATTTTGAATTAGTTTTTTACCTTAATATTTATGTAAAAATAATGTATAATGGTTAAATATTCATAAATTTTGAAAAAATTATTTTTTTTCTAAGATTATGTTTTAAGAAAATCTATTTTAAGTATAAATGAGTATATTTTTTATTATTAAATAATTATTTTTTATTTTTAAATTTTTTTAAAAAAATATATAATAATATCGGGTCAGCCCGGCACTTGACCCGGAACTAGCCCGATATTGGCCCGAAGAACATCGGGCCGGGCATCGGGCATGGGCCAAACCCGGCCCGGCTCGGCCCATGTTCACCCCTAATAATATTCATCTCATTGTTACACAAACTAACAAGTATGTATTTTGAGCCAAAGTCATGTCTAGATCAAATGCATGAAGGTTTAAAAGTTTGTATACCCATAATATCTATGATTCCATTACATTTAAAACCACTATTTATTATGAAGATACGACAATTTTCTGTAATGTTAGCTATTGTTATGACCATAAACAAAAGTGAGGGGTAAAGTCTATGCAATGTAAGTTTGTATTTACCAAGACCTGTATTTACATATGGACGACTCTATATTGCTGTATCCTGTGTATAATCTAGAATTGAATTGAAGATATTGATTTTTGAATAAAATGACAATTCAAATAACATAACTTCAAATGATGTGTACAAAGCAATGTTTAATAATCTCAACTCATGGTTTTACATTATCATTTTTTTATGGTCACTTATTATTAATGCACTAAATATTTTGTAATGTTATTTTGTTCTTCATTTATATGTGTAATTTTATCATTAAACATGTTTAAAAATGCAAATATTCTTATTAACCCCATGTATTGCACAGATTACATTCTACTAGCTCCGGTTTTGAATATAAGAAAAAAATAACTATCTTATAATTCTTAAGAAAATTGGTTAAAAGTAGTTAGCCTTCTTAAATGTGTCTTAAATTGAATTTTTCTTTCCTCAAATACCTCTAATATTACTTCTTAATTTAATAATACTTATTTATTACATACAACTAAATGAGAGATACAATTGGAAGAATTTTTTAAATGCACTAGGCATATAGTTACTTTTTTTTATAATTTGGATCAAAATATTTCTATTAAAATTTTCTTATAAATGAGATCGGAGCAAGTAATATATAAAAAGGATATGCTATTTATTAAACTTTCTAAACTAATTCATAATATTATTTTAGAGTTATCTAATAAGAAATATATAAAAAGGACATGCTATTTATTAAACTTTCTAAACTAATTCATAATATTATTTTAGAGCTATGTGATAAGATAACTCTTTTCATATTATTAAATAACTCTTTTCATAATATCTTAAATCTAAACAAATATAAATTTTAAATAAAAGATAAACTTAATCTTAATTTAAAAATATAATTCTTTTCTCCGTTGACCTGTGTTTCTTGAAACATCACATAATTGAAAAGTTGAAAAATTTATATTATTTATGCTATTCACCTCTTCACTTAAATACTAACGTATTTATGACTAACTTGCATAACCAAAAAAAAAAATTCAAGATAAGAAGTCCCTCTCCTGCATGTATTTATGCATTTTTGTTCTTTCCTTTATGCGTAACTTTAAAATAATGTTATTATGTTTATAAAAATGTTATTATAATAAAAGATAACGCTGACTGCTAATTGCAAACGCAACATTTAAAAAGAAATCAAGGTAACGAATAAATAAATATTAGACGAACAAATTAATAAACATTAATAATAGATATGAAAAATTTGATGGGCGAAATCAAAATCTATCTTAAATGAGGACGTCCTACGAATTTTTCCCGGTTGATGTGTGACTTGTGAGTTGTGACTGTGAGGACGCGTATAGGGTGAAACGGTCTAATCAACGTAGAATTGATTATCAGAAAGAAAAGAACCCTTCCGCGTCGCTTCCTTCAAACCGTTTTGGTGTCCACACCAACCCGTCTCTCTCCTCTGCGCGCGCGCAACGCACACCCAATTTTCTCTCTCCAAGCCTCAGAGGGAAAAGAATTTTCGTATTCTGTATACCATTGTTGAAACGGACAAACTTCCGTGTTCCATCTCTCATCCTGTGCAGGTATCCTTTTATCTGTTAATCTGTACTTGCTCCCCAAGTTTGTTTGTTTTCCTCCTCATGATGGCATTGCTTTGAGTTTTCGTTTATTTCCCGTAATTTTAATATTTATAGTAACCCAAGTGCCCCTCTACTCTACATTGCATTGCGACACTGAAAGCAGGGAACCTTGGGAGAACGGTTTTTTTTAGGGCTCTGTTTGTGGGCTTTGATTTTTCTGTGAGCTCCGGCTGAGGTAACGTCGTTAACTTGTGCTTTTATTGAGCGTAGCGGTGAATGATGATTGTGTTAAGGTTGTATGTGGAGATATTGGGTGATAAAATGCGATCGGTTGGTGATTGATTCTTTTTTTTTCCCCTTCTTTTTCTGTGTAGTTTTTGAAGTTTAATTGTTAGTCAGATATTTTGGTGCCCAGTGAAGGTTAGCAGTAGTCGGATAGATTTGAACGAATTATTTAAATTGAGATGGGCTCGTGTGAGAGATCAGTGATGGTAGATGATGCCACAGGCGAGCCTCTTATTAAGCAGTATTGTTCAGAGTTTCCAGCGCAGCCTGTTCCCGTGGAGCAGTCCTGCTCAGAAGTAGGTTGCAATGTGTTGGACTCTAACGTTGACCTTTTCAATATTCTGGATGGTTGTAAATATTTGTCTACAAATGAAGAATCTGGTTCTGCAACCTATTTTGAAGTTAGGGACATGTCCAGCGATGCTAGGGCAAGTGAATATGAAGATGCTAATATGTTGCTAGTGGAGAAAAACTTGCATAACGATAGTCAGAAATGTTACAGGACATTTTATGGGCAATGTGAAGTTTCAAACCTAGAAAATGGTGGGTTATGCTCAGAAGAAAAAACTCACAATCATGATGACTGCCGACTTCTATCAGAATGTAAATCCATAAATGGTTTGCCAATGGATGAGAAGAGCAACATAGTTCCCTCTGCAGGGGACACTTTAGTGGTTGTGGAAGAAAAAAACAATGATTCTGGTTTACTCACTGATGCTGGAAATCATATATTTGATTTCATGTATTCTGAATATTACTTGGAATCAGAACCCATGACTGGCTTTCTATTCAATTGCCACAAAAAGAGTGAGCAGGAGGACATTTTGAGAAATACAGATCCGTTGGACTTTGTAGACAACTGCAATGCTTTATGTGGGCAAAATGTTGATGTGACAAATGAAGGAAGTGTTGAAATGAAGTACAATATATTGCAAATAGATAGTGATTCCTCCAAATTGAAGGACAATTCTCCAGAAACTTCTACCTACTATACCTTTTCTTCTGAATCAGGTCTTCCCTCCTTTGTTTCTATAAACAATAGCCCTTCAAAGGATGTGACTGATCTACTACTCAAGGATAATAACTGTTCTATCAGTTATAATAGCAATGTGTGCAACTTTGGACAGAATGATAATGAAGGAAAAGATATTGTCAAAGTTGACAGCGTCACTAAAAACAAATGTTCAGACATTTTATTATTGCCTTCTCCAAGGAACAGTCAACGAAGCAAATCTGGTCGTCAGCCACAGACCAAAAGGGCTCCAAGAAAATGCAATAAGCAAGCCACTGTGCCTCAACCGGAGTGGTGTACAAAATCAATCTTAGAGGTTGCAAGAAAGAAAAGAAGCTGTTTCTCCAGACCAGCTCGCTCTTCTGAGTGGGGATTGCTAGGGAATATTAAACAGTTGTTTGAACAGGATAGAGAGTTAAATGTAAGTAAAGTTATGTGTGAAGGATTGGGGAAGGCTAAGGGCAGCTGCCAAAGTGGAAAAACAAATAAAGATAGTACAAATTTTAGCACATTGAATTCGATGCTGAATTCTGGTGTTTCAACTTCAAATCCGCGTATTCGTCTGAAGATCAAAGTGGGGAAAGGGTTGGATTTAAGTTGCCCAAACATTGTGGTTCGAGAAGCTGCTGATGGCTTGGCTTCCGCTTCCTACTTGATTTGTGGTTCAGGTTCTCAAAAATTAGGTGGCAATACTGGAGATAGATTATTGAAAGAGGTGGCTGTGGGCAAGTTTGATTCTTATAAAAATAAACTGGACAAGCATGCTGTTGTTCTGTATGGGCAAATCGCCAACAAGAACAACTTAGGAAGTGCTGCACCCTTGGGGAAGTCAAATGGCAAGGCAGAGGAGCCTTGTCTTTTCGCTCCTTCAAAGAGGTTGGATGATGCATTGATAGAGCCTGTCAATAGTAAGGGTATGGATCCTGGAACTGGAACTTCACCTGATTCAGAGGTAATCGATTCAGTTCCTGAAGTCCAGGTGGGAGAAAGGCATCAAGAAGATCTGAATAATACTGATTTTGGTTCTTCTATGGAGTTTAATTTTTCTGTCTATGATACTGCTAGAAAGAGAGGGAAGAAGAAAGATAAGCTTACTTGTTCAAGTAATAATAGTATTAAAGATGGATCACAGGGTTCCCCAAGGAAAAATAAAGCTAAGTATTCAAAGAATCTTGGACATAAGAAGAATTCCACTGATGTGATTAGTTTAGTGGATTTGCCTTGTTCCACTTATGTAAATACATTAAGCAGCTCTGTAAGCTGTGGAGAAGTTCATACAGAGCCATTGCACCTTTTTGGAGATATTGGAGTTAGAGATCCCACTGATGCTTTGGAAATCAAAAGTGGTGAGGAGGTTAAGACATGTTGCAGCCTAGTTGTTAACAACGGATATTCAGGTTCCCCAGGTTCTGAGAAATTTCTGTCTCCTGAGAGACATTTGAGTTGTAAACTTCCCAAAAGTCTAAAATCTAGTAAAATCAGCAAAGTAAAGTCTAAAGTTTCTGAGTCAAAAGGCAGGCAAATGACTGGTTTCAGACATGGGGAGAAACAGGGGAGACTTGTTAGTAAGAGTGATGTTAAGGGAAAAAGTATCTCGGATAAAGTTATATGTGAAATAGAAGATCACTTACAAACAGGTAGCTTTTTTCTTAAGAAACAGCTTGCATATTAATGCTATTACATCCATTTTTGAATTTTGAATTTTGGACACTTATTACATGACTGTGCCCTTCATTACTATTGTTAAAATTTTACTTACCTTTCACATTTTAATCTTATTTGTTGTTTAGTTTGTTTGGCCATTTAAATGCATATATGGTTCTTTTTTGGTCACAGAAAGTGGCATTGATGAAAAGCACAAGTTGGATTTTGTTGGAAAAATTAATGCCAATGACAACAAAGGATCAATCAATGTATATAATCCAGACATGGTACCTGATGTTGGTTTGGGGGAACAGCATCTATCACCACAAAATGCATGGGTGCGTTGTGATGATTGCCACAAGTGGCGACATATTACAGCTGCACTTGCAGACCTAATTGAAGAAACAAACTGTCCCTGGTACACCTTATCATTTTTCCCTGTGATGTGTTGATCTGTAGTTTCTGAAGGTTTAGCTATATATTTGTTTGTCTTAGTGCAGAAATATTTTTATCACAGCTGTCAATGGCTTTTACTTGATTGATCATGCTACTTCAGTTATTATCGTTGAGTGTCTATTTTCAATGTTCTCCATTATAATTTATATTTTTATACATTTGAAGTGACTGCCTTTTTCATAAATCTCTACATATATAGTTGGAAAATGCCCTTGTCCATATTTTTTGCCCAATTTCTTTAGTAACTTGTATCTTGTCATGTGCAATTTTCTTTTGAAGGACGTGTAAGGACAACAATGATAAAGCTTTTGCTGATTGCTCTATCACACAGGAAAAGTCAAATGCAGAGATCAATGCAGAGTTGGGATTATCAGATGCATTTGGTGAAGATGTTAATGAAGATCGTAAAAACTATAAGGATTTGGAGCCTCAACACCCACTGTGTATGTAATATTAGTAATTAGCTAGATAGAGAAACAGAGATTTGACCTTGATGCTAGACTGTTTTTAGAATGTCATCGTTCCTCCTTCCTAAAAGTTTTCATTATTGTCTGATGTTGCTATGCATTGCAGTTTCTCAGGAGTCAACTTTTACTCATATTTCTGCCAATGAGTTTCTGCATCGTAGCCACAAAACTCAGACTATAGATGAGGTCCAAGTTGTTCTAGTTTGTCCTTTTCACTTATGATTTTGATATTTTATTGTTTGCCAGAGTTTTTTTATTTTGTTAAATATATGGCAGTGATAAAGGTCAGTTATGCTGGATCAGCAATTGTAAATTTAATGTGCAAACTGGTCATATCGGTCTATTGGCTCATAGCAGCAACTTGAGTATTCCTATGTCATATATGTTTGTGCCATGTTCTCATTATGGTCTAAGGAAGAAATGTTATTATATTCTCTTGAATATTTTTTATTATAGTCTCTAACACACTTGCATGAAATCCTTTTGGGCTCAAAGTGTGGACAATGCATAGGCCCAACATACCTGGTGCTGAAATTTCATTTAATTATGGAGAATGGTGGTGACATTGATCAAAGTCCCTACCACTTGGTTATAGAGGCTTTGCTATCATGTTAAAAATAGGTCAACTCAAAAGCATAAGCTATTAAATGCAGGCTTATGAAATAATCTCTAAATTGGGTGTATTTGGCTAGAGCAGACAGCCAGATTTTTCAAGCAATGTTTTTTTCCCTCTTTTTTGCATCTTACTTGGCAGAGGGGGTTTTATCTTCTGTTTTTCATATCTTTACTCTTTGTTTTATTTTAGGTGGAGTTTTTGTCCTCCTTTCTATTTTTTTTTAATCAATTTTCATAAAAAAGTTAATGTAAAATAGGATATTTAATGTCTATTTAGGTCAGATTGGGTTAAGGTGAAATTGATGTGCCTAAATATGACTTGAACTATTTGTGCCTGCATAGATATGGGTGTACCCTGCAGAGGATTGGATGAATTATTGACATTGTGTTTGTAATTTTCATGGGAAGATGAGGAATCATGTGTTTTATAGCTTTCAGTCTGATCATGGCATATGCTTTTCTTCCTTGTTCTCATATCAGTCGCTGTTACGTGTATATTTAAGTAGGACTGAATGGCACTTAGGTTTCCATTAAGCTCTATGATTTTTTAATTTGCATGTTAGTTTAATTTACTTATTCATTGTACTTACGAATTTTTACCAGATAATGGTTTGCCATTGCAAACCACCTCCAAAAGGTCAGTTGGGATGTGGAGATGAATGTCTAAACCGGATGCTTAACATTGAATGTGTTAAAGGGGCCTGCCCATGTGGGGATCTTTGTTCAAATCAACAGGTATATGAGGTTTTTCCCCCTACAAAGATAGTGTATTGACCTTTTTGTGCAAAGAGCATCATTGTAGTCCAAATGCCTGATTTCAGTTCCAGAAACGCAATTATGCCAGACTGAAGTGGTTTAAATGTGGGAAAAAGGGTTACGGGCTGAAGGCAATTGATGGAATATCTGAAGGACAGTTCCTTATTGAATATGTTGGCGAGGTAACTTGGATGATACTTTTTTAAGTCCTTTTTATTCTCTTCAATCATCATTTTCCTTGATAATATTATATAGGATATTGATTATTGGGTCTGAATTGCAAATTTTGAGGGAAGAACAAATTAACTAGGCTTTAACAATATCATGGATGCAGTCAATTTAGACTGGTTGTTGATCCTCCATCTTTTGCCTGTTACTAGTCTTTAGATGTATTTTCACTTCGTTTTGTGAATCAATTCATGTTTTTTAGTGACTGCTGGGGAGTAAGATAACTTATTTTCAGTTAACCAGTGCCATATGCTTTCATGAGATCATGGAGAAAGTTTGATCTACATGCTTTTGTGCGATTGGAGTTATTCTTGGTTTAGTCCTGAAGAGTGACTCAGTTTTAAACTTTTAGCTAAGAACCAAAGAATATTGTGTTAATTTCTAATGCAGTCCCCCAACTATTGGGCTTTAAGAATATTCAAAGGCTAGACTCAATGTTTGATTCTTTTTATTAAACCTCAAATTTAATCATAACTGCAGTGGTAAAAAAGAAAAAATTAATCACAACTGTGGAGGTGGCTAGGATAAGTTGATGCGCTTAGAAAAACTCAATGTCATCTTGTGCTTTTAAGTTAGAGCTTAAGAGTAGCTTATAATTTAATATTCAACTTATGCTGCATTTTAGGGATAGCTGAAACTGTGAACGGTATGCTAAGAAGATTGGAACTATTTTAAATGGATTATGCCATCTCTTACATAGCCGGCATTGATCCTGTTGTTCTATTAAGGCTCATTGATGCACATGTGTGTTTGCATAGTTTACTCTTATTTGCGAGATATTTGATTCATGGCCAAAACAGGTTCTTGATATGCATGCTTATGAGGCACGACAAAGAGAATATGCTTTGAAGGGTCATAGGCATTTCTATTTCATGACCTTGAATGGCAGTGAGGTATGTGTTTAACCTATATGTGCTTACTTCAGTGAAATCAATTTTGTTACTTTCACTGTGCTGGTTAGTTTCATTGCCTAAAAACATATAGTTGTTGGTTTCTGAATAATGTCATGGTGAAAGAAACAGTGCACAATAGAACGTGATTAGACTGGGAAATAATTGCTTGAACTTCTCCCTCTTCAAGTGTAGATTAATCTGGGATGTCTATTTGTTTGATGTTTTAAAAATAGTGATATAAGGAGAAAAACAGTGAACTGATATAGTGGAAAGTATGATATCTATTTGTATCTTCATTGGGCACATATTCAGGGCATGAAAAATGTATAGCAACGAAGGTTTAGTACCAGCAAATCTCTCTCTCACTTTTCCATTTCAAGCTGTACACATCATACATTCTGAGCACAGTTGAGCTAGGTTACATATGAATTGTGTCCTTATCTGGTTCTCCCAACAAAAATCATTATTTGCAGTATTTTTTCTCGTTCATTTTTTTTTGGACTTTGTATCACCTTTTCTGTTATGTCTAGTTGCATCTCAGTTCCTTCTGTTATTACAAGGTGTTACTGCTACTAGTACGATTTTCTTAGTCTGTGTTTAAGTTCTATTTACATTTCTATATTTTTAGGTGATCGATGCGACTGCAAAAGGAAACCTGGGGCGTTTCATTAATCATAGTTGTGATCCTAATTGTCGTACAGAAAAGGTGAACATATTAGTTGCATTTTATGTAGTGTTTTCCCTGGGAGCTGCCCATAAGTAAATTTTCTACTTGCATTTTATGTGCAGGAACTTTTGTCCATGTATGTATATGATTTGTTTCTGTTGTTATGTGATAGATATATTATTAAGCTTGTTAGTTTGATCCATTGTGATACTTTATGATAATGTTAATTTGAATACAACAGGGCAGTATACTTTTCCAAAACATATCCCTTTGGGTCTTTTTATATGTATCAGTTGCTGGGTTTTCAGAACCATTTACTTAATGTCATTTTCTTTTTCCTTGTGCATTGCTTGACCTTTTTTTTGTTCTCTCCCTTTGGAACAGTGGATGGTGAATGGAGAAATCTGCATTGGAATGTTTGCAATGAGGGATATTAAGCAGGTGCTCTTGCAGACTTTTCATTATTCATATATTGTTTTGCATATATAGATTTCTTTTCAAACATCTGAGTTGACGAAAAGGTTTCATGTGAATCCATTTCAATATCAGGGTAAAATATTTTTAGCTCTCCAGAATTCAGCATTAAATACGTAAACCACCCATCTATTTCAAGAAAAGAACATGTAATCCAAAATCTTAACTTTGGTAGGAATATTCATAGTTGATATTTAACATGTAATTTAACAGTTTTGTTAACGTTAACTATAAAATGGATTGACTAAGTTGTAGCATCTTCTTAAAATACAAGGGAGGTGCATGTTTATTTCTGAAACTGGGGGAATCCATGTATTTAAAGCTAAATATGTGGTTATTTTAAAGTAGTGGGAAGTTCAAAGTATTTTGGTAGTGAAGTGAAACTAATAAAGGGTGCCCCGGCCCCCCTACCACACGCTGGGGGGAGGGGAGGGGGTGTGGGTGTGGGTGGTGGGTATAGGAATATTTATGTTGTCTGTTTGGAGCGATTGAGGGTCCAATTTATGGGTTATGGAATGTACTTACTTTGTGCTATACTTTGCCAAGCTTAACTCTCTTTTCTTCTATCTTTTTTCTACCTTTCCCAGGATGAAGAGGTGACATTTGACTACAACTATGTTAGGGTTTTTGGTGCTGCTGCAAAAAAATGTTATTGTGGTTCTCCTCAATGTCGAGGATATATAGGTGTTGATCCACAGAATGCTGAAATCATTATTCAAGATGATTCAGATGAAGAATTTCCAGAACCTGTGATGCTTACTGAAGGTGCTAAAATTGAAGACGGTATGTCTATACCCTATCCCTATGATAATGTTGATATGCCGAGTGCTAGGCATATGTTAAAAAATAGAATTTATCTGATAACTCTACTGCTACAGGGCCAGGTGTTAGCCCAGAAAAGGAGAATTCTCTAAACCCTGCCTCTGCTACCTCTCAGTTACACAGCTCAATAGAAATGGAAACCTCAAAGGGCAATTTATCATCTTCCATTCAAGTGAAACTACTTTCCCACCAAATGGAGGATGTAACAAGCAAACCTATGCCTTCTGTACAACAAGGATATGCAGTAGAATTAAAGCTTTCTGACAATACTTTGATTCCAAATATGGATACTCCCTCCTCTCCATTTGTTAGCCAATCCAACTATGAAGTAGCTGAAGACAGATGTGGTCTTTCAGAACCTTGTCTGCCTGTAAAGACTTCTAAAATAAATGATTCTGTTAAGAAGAGAAAGGTACGTGCTAATCCTCCAAATGATCCCAAAGTTGAAGGGACCACCAACAGGTTGCAGGTGTCATCCATCAAACATAAAAAAGCAGTAGAAGGTTCTTACAATGTCCGCTTTGAAGCAGGTTTGTCAAATTCCTTAATTTCTGTCAAACATCTGTTATTGTAATCTTTTTCATTCTAATTTCAATCAATATACTTAGTGTGATCTTAAGGTTCATATATTCTGAATTGATTATTTGTCCCATGTATTGCACGGGAAAATATTCTAGTTGCATAAAGAACTTGTATAATGCTGGCAAAAAAAAAAAACAGAACTTGTATAATGACTCCTTCTCCAAACCTGCAGTTGAGGAGAAACTAAAGGAGTTGCTAGATGCAGATGGAGGAATTTGCAAAAGTAAAGTAAGTAACCTTATGTTGGTTCTTAATTGCCATGATATTTCAAATTAGATTCATCTGGAAGTTTGTGTATCATGCATTTTTTCAGTGTTCTTTTCCACCATTAAGATTTATTTTGTCAAGTCAGGAGGCAAGAAATTTCAGCCTCTTTCTGTAATGTTTTATTCTTTACCATTTTGGTAATTAGTGGAAAGTTTTTTCGTCTTAAATATAGCTTGCATAGTTATGTATGAGATGCATGTTGTTTTTAAGAATTTTGTCTGTTATGGGATCATCTTGATTCTATAAAGAAACTTTTGTTTTAAGAATGTGCTGCTGATGTGCTCTGGTTCCTTTGCCCTGGTTGATTTTGTTCCATGCTTATAATGTTCCCTTTATTTGGAGGTAGTCTTGGATATGTTATTAAGGCAGTTTTATCATGAAATTGTTTTTCACCCTGAAATTCTCTATAACAGGATGCCACCAAAGGCTACTTGAAACTTCTTCTTCTCACTGTGGCATCAGGTGATAGGAGTAATGGTGAAGCCATTCAAAGGTCCTCTCTTCGTTTCCTTTTTCCATAATTTGCTTTTCTTTGTTAATCTTATGCTTTATAAGACTTATTCATGCAAACTTTGGAATCCGTAAACTTGTAAAATGCTTTGTAAAGGAATCCAAACTTTGGTTGCAGCTGCAGCAACCGAGATCTTTCCATGATTCTTGGTGCCCTTTTGGAAACTAGATCAAGAGCTGTGCTGAATGATATTATTAACAAAAATGGTAATGTATACTTGCTGCATACTTATTGCAATTTTTATTCATTTTTATCTATAGTAAGTAAACTTGTCGCGCTTTTGTCCATGTCGAAGAATGACTATAGCTTTTCCTTTCAGGTTTACGCATGTTACACAACATAATGAAGCAGTACAGGCATGACTTTAAAAAAATTCCGATACTGCGAAAGCTTCTTAAGGTTTGCAGATGGGAAATGATTCACAATTTATTTGCTTTTTATCTACATTTTACTTCAGAGGTTATGTACATTCAAATACATTATTTTGGGCCCACTGCATATCCTTGTTCTATTACAAAAAGCTACAGGACTGTCAGATTGAATAATTGACTTGCAAATTTAATCAAGTCTACTAATTTGACACTGTAGATAGACCATAAAGCCACTGTTGTGTATTGTTTCGACTGTATATTTGTCTTTGAAATTTCAGGAATTTCATTGCTCCATTAACATAGAGTGGTTAGAAGAAATATTTGTTATTTCATGCTTATATCTTCTCTGTAGAATAACAGATTCATTCAATCAACGTCATTGTGTTGATTTCAATGTATTTTATATGCTTTGCTAAAATGCTGTCAGTCTTGTCCTTTGATCCTTTCCACCAAAAACATGAAGTTATTCTCTTAAACCCTAAACCCTAGCCAAAAAACTTTTTGATATTTGCCTGATTTTATTGTTATTTACATGATTAGTGTAATTGCTTCCCCTTTTAGGTGTTGGTCAATTTTTTCATTTTTTTTTCTTTAAATGTGGGTGTCGACATGTAGTTTAATCCAGTGTTTGCATATGTGACAATCCCATACTCTTCGCTAAATTAATAGCTGGTGTTTTGTGTGCTAATATTTTCTTTATTGTTCTTTTCTTTAAGGGAGGTGAGTCTACAATTGACGATACATTTTAAATGCACCTTCTTTTGCAGGTCTTAGAGCGCCTAGCAGAAAGAAAGATTTTGACATTTGAACGTATTAATTGCAGTCCTCCTTGTCATGGAATGGAGAGGTTAGAAAATTTCAGCTCGTAACTTTTTTAGTTTCCGCCCAATATCACTGAACTAATTCTTATGAAAATCGGCTAGTGTTTGAAGAATTTCATCTTAATGGTAAGATTCCAGTTAGTATGAATTATACATTCCTTACTTTGGTGCTAAGGAAGGACTGATCTATTATGGTAAAGGATTTTAGTCAGTTGATACAAATATTTACGGAAAAATTGCTGAGGTTCTTTTGATTAGACTTCACCGGGCTCTGCCAAAAACTATTTTGGAGAATTATGCTGGACTTTAATTAATTGTCTCAAATCTTTCTTCTTTTGTGTCTGTGAGGGGATTTGAACTCAGGATGCTATCCATATCCTACCTACCCTTATCTCTTAAACTGGCCTCAGGCTGAAATTGTCTGAAATCTTAGTTTGAACTCTGGAATGATGAATTTCATTTGTGCTAAATCTTTTAACTTATCCTCTACAAATTGCTGGTTATTATTATGATTTTTTGGGGAGAACTTATAGCAATTCCCCTCCCTACAAATTATATGCGTTTGTCTCTGCCATTTTTCCCTATGAAATTGTGCTAATGAGTCTAAAACTCTCCGCTTTTTCTAATTATCGGGTTTATGTGCAGCTTTAGGGATTCAATGCTGTCTCTGACGGAACATAAAGACAAAGAGGTGTGTCATGCTAACTTGTTCTGCCCACTCTTTGCATTGATTACAGCTTTAGTCAGGTCAAATGTATATCATCTTTTAACAAAACACGCTGTTTGGATCTTTTTTTTGGGACCCCAGAAGTGTATTTCTTTCGTGGGTGAGAATCTGAACGTTTGTATTCATTTCCTCTTTTGTTCATGTAGGTCCATCAGATTGCTCGAAGCTTCCGAGACAGATGGATTCCTAGACTTGTCAGAAAACATGGCTATATAAAAAGGGATGATTATGGGGTGGAATCTTACAGAAGTTTCAACCGAAATAGAGTTTCAGCATCGCCAAACTATAGGTGTGAACAGAGTTGGAGACCTGCCAAAGTAATAGATTGTGTAAAGCAGTCAATGATTGAAACAAGTTCACTCAATGCTGTTGCCCACGAGGGCAGCTCTGCACCATCTCTGAATGGTTGTGAAATCGACGGGGGAACAAGACGTAAACGTAAAAGCCGATGGGATCAACCAGCGGAGACAAATTCAGATGTAGTATCTTGCGAGCACAATAAAGGAAAAGTTGTCTCTGGGCAGTCAAAGCAAACTGACACATGTATTAATGCTGTTGATGGAGGGCAGAACATTTCTGAAGATTTTCCACCTGGCTTTTCATGTTTATTTCAGCCTTTGGGTTCTTCAAATGCCTTGCAGAACTCAGGTGATCTTGCTTTGCAACCCGCGGGCCATTCTGGTTCTGGATGCCCCTCTGATGCAGTTATAGGTTATCCAAGGGAAAAATTCAACTCTCGCTTGCCTGTCTCATATGGAGTTCCATGTCCTGTTATACAACAATGTGGAACACCTCATGCAGAAAATGAAGACAGTTGGGTCACTGCACCAGGCATACCTTTCTATGCGTTTCCTCCATTACCCCCATTTCAACTCAAGAATGACTGTCAATCTTCAAATTTTACTGATGCTACGAGGATTGGTCAGCCTGCTTAAATTGTGAAGCGGGATTCTAGTGGTGTAGTATTTGGTTGTTACTCGGATGATATGACTCCCAGCACAACTGGCGCTAATGCTAACGATCTTGCATATGAGGATAATAACCACATTTCTGAACCAGTGAAGGTTTTCCCTAATGATTTGGGAAGAAGTTACTTTAGGCAACAGAAATGGAATAAATCAGAAATAGACCGACCATGGTCCCGGAAAAATTTCTGGGGATATAATGGGAGCAACTCTAGGGAAGGTTTGTGAGAAATATAGGTGTAGTAGATGTAACAGAGGATGCAATTTGTGGAGAAGAGGGAGTTGGCAATAATATCTAATAGCATTCACAGAAGCTAATTCAACATTAATCATAGGGGAAAATATTTTTTTTCTTTCATTTATTCCTGAATCCTTGTTCAATGTAAAAAATTCATTCAGCAATTTTTTCCCACTTCTTGAAGCTCTTCGCCATACCTGGGGGAATTTTATGCCGTTTTACATCGTGCTGTTATGATTGTAGATCAGCCATGCCTAAGAGTAGGGATGGGATTTTCTGAAGTGGTATAGTGTAGTTTTACCGTTTATTTTGATAGATTTATTTAAATAAAAAAAATAAGGAAGGTTTAAAATAACACTCAATTCACCCATTCTATCACCGTCTTTTTGAAAGAGGATGACAATAGTCCTCAGAAAATGGAAAGCATGTGACTGTCATGCACGGATGAGACAGATAATTTTTGTAATGTTAAATATGCAATCTTTTTCTTACTATGTAGATTCAGGGTAGAATGCAATCTCATAGCAATATATATTATGCCTTGTAGGAGTGTCGATATTGTCTCGTGTTTTATATCTGTGTCAATCGGTTCTTCTTAGTACTCGAGAACATTATACGATTTCAGGTCACACCTTTGCTAGAGTGAGTGTCATTTCTTTTCCTTCTCATCTTTCTCACGTTATACAGTCTAATGCAAAATCTTATTAGAAACTCTTTTGAGTTTACACATACTGACGAATCCCATTGTGACGTTGCTATGCGTACATTTTGACCAAGTCTGACAAACAAAGATATTACGCCAGAGACGGAGAATAAACTATTGGCATCCCACTAATCAGGTGTCCAGCGAGAATATTAAAACATTCCTGGAATTCCTCACACATGCACCTACAGATTCTACTCTTGTATTGGACAACGAGAGCAGTTTTGAATTAAGAAATGCCCCATTGGCTGCCATTTAATTTAAGCATCCTTCCTCAGACAAACCAGTTGGCAGCATCCCTGCACTACCAAACATGTTTGCTGCCACAACCCTTCTTGAAGGCCCTCTTTTTCAAAGCTAAATGAGGGCTCTCTGCACTTCCTGAGTAATAGTAGTAGTATTTAATACTCGTCCTCGTCATCATCATGTTAAGTTCTCGGAGGCACATTTTCTTTCTCTTCACTCTGCTTCCTGAGTAATCGTAGTAGTACTCAATACTCGTCCTCGTCATCATCCTTTATTGAATGCCCTTTTCATTTTGAGTAATCTTGCTTCTGTGGTGATTTGAAAATATAAGTAATTAGGGATAATTTAAAACTCAATTTTCTCTTAATTTAAGTTAGCATCCTTTATCGAATGTCTTTTTCGTTCTGAATAATCTTATTTCTGTAATTATTTAAAAATATATAATTTTTTTGGCCTGAAAAAAAAAATCGGTAATTGAAGACAATTTAGAGTTCTTCTCTCTAAATGGAAGCTAGCTATTGTCCTCATTGTCGCTAGTTTCGATATCCAATTTCTCATTCCTTATCTTCACTTTCACAACTACTGTATCATGGAAGAAAAACAATCCAATGCAACCTATCACGAAACACACAATAATCTTCCTGTAGCCCCTTGAAAAATTCATGTGGTCTTATCAGATATGACAATTTGATTTTGTTTTTGTTTGTGAATGGGTTGCAGATGCAGGGAGCCATTATTTGTAATTGAAGTGTAAGATATCTTGTATTATTTCCCATTCAATATGTTTGTTTCTGATTCTCACCAACATATAAGGTATTTCAGTTTCACTGTTTTTTTTTCTGCATCGTTACAACAGATTTTGCGCCTCTCGGAGTGCTCCATTGTGGCATTATATAAACTTGAAGTAATTACTTATAATAATGTAAAAACATCAGGAGGAACAAAAAGGACTCTTCGGTCTTTAACAAATTAAAATTTAGAGGGACATTTTAAAAACCAAATACAAGCCTTATTATTATTGGTCTTCTAATACATCACGATCGGCAACTCTGCCATTTTCCATCTTTTATTTTCTGACAGCTTGTTCTATTACAAGAGACGATAGAGAAGCTCAAACACACAAGAGACAAACCAACACTAAATGATCATCGCCCATCTGCAATCTCGAATGCCATCTGGTTCTGTATGCTATCATAGACAGCCGAATTGCTAGCACCAGCACTCCCAGATCCATCAGCTACAGGACCAAGTAAGTATTCACATTCTTCTGACATCGAATTCTCGCCCTTTACCCAGGGATGCTTTTCCATAGCAATCAGACCCTCCAATTCTGTTGCTACTTCTTTCATAGTTGGCCTTTCCTCTTCATTAGCTCTAATGCACCTCCTTGCCAAAAAAGCAACTTCCTTTAGCTGGTCGGCATTCTTTTGATTCAGCACTCGCTTGTCAAGAATTTCCTGCAAACGGTCTTCTTTCATTGAAGACACGAAGTACGTAGCCAAATTTCTCTGTTCAAGCCTATTGAATTCAATTGCCTTATTCCCGGTGAGTAGCTCCACAAGGACAACCCCAAAACTATAAACATCACTTTTATCATTTAGTTGACCCGTGCGGAGGTACTCCGGATCCAAATATCCTAGTGTTCCTTGAATCATAGTGGTAACTTGAGTTTCATCAAGAGGAACAAGTCTTGAAGCTCCGAAGTCTGAAACTTTTGCTCTGTGATTGTGATCTAATAGTATGTTGGCAGATTTAATATCCCGATGAATAATTGGAATAGAAGCAGCAGAGTGTAAATATGAAATGGCCTCAGCTGTTTCTGCCGCTATCCTTAATCGGGTCTCCCATGGGAGAGAGTGTTCATTCTTTAGTGGGTCCATGTGGTCAAGCAAGGTGCCATTGTCTACAAATTCATAAACTAACAAAGGAACTTCGGTTTCAAGACAACATCCAAAAAGTTTGACCACATTTCTGTGGTTGATTTGGGAAAGTACAGCGACTTCATTGATAAAATCCTTAATTTGTCTGGGATCCCCTCCTACTCTGGACTTTTTAATGGCAACAGGTACGCTGTCTAGTAATATACCTTTGTAAACCGTACCTTGTCCTCCACGACCAAGGATTCTGCTTGCGTCGAAGTTGTTTGTGGCATTCTTAAGCTCAACTTCGGTAAATATCTTGGTTCTGTTGGTATATTCTTGTCGTTGAGAAAGTTGTTGCAGCATAGTTCCTCCATTTTGCTCGAAATATCTTCTCCTAAGCTGTATTAGTGCTCTTTGCTTGTATCCCCAACATAATGTAGAGATCAGTGTGAAGACAACCAGCAAGGCTAGAGTAATGCCTGCAAGCGATGTTGTTCAAGATATTATTCTGAGCAGAAATAGACGCTAATGCTCTGTCTGCGTACCTTCATCCCCCATTAACCCAAAGCCCAAATTGGGAATCCTTTGAATAAACAAAGATTTCTTTGAATGAAGAAGACATGCAATTTAACCAATGTGACACAAGCTGAAACAAAGTTTCTAAGGCGAGTCGAAAGTTAAGGGTTTACTATTCTTACCTAATGAAATTTCCAAGATAGGGAATTTGCAGCCTGATCCGTCGATTTTGCCGTCGCCTTTATATCCCCAGGGACAAGAACAAGAATAGCCACCATTGACATTGTGGCATCTCACACTGCAAGGATTCTTTGTGACGCACTCATTAGTGTCTGAAATTACATAGCAGAATTAATCTTTAAGGACAATCTTGTATTAGACTCTATCTCTCAAACAAACATAGAGAAAGAGCTGATTATATTTATTTCTGGGGAAATAAAACTGTATCAACTTGGACTAACCATATAAACAAACGTGGTTGAAACTTACCTTTGCAGCCTGCATCGAGGTCAGAGAGGTAGGGGTTGCCTTTGAACCCATCTTGACACTTACACAGGTAGCCAAACCCACTACCATTTTCTGAATCTTGGCATATGCTGTTCTGCTTGCAGGCATAGCTGCTAGCATTTTTCTTGGCTTCAGCGCATGTCTGATTGTCAACAGCCCAATCAAGAATGACAGGAAATTTTGTTCTGTTGCTTAGATTAAGGAGGTCTTGACGAGAGGAAAAGTTGAAGGAGCCATCCTGGGCAAGAAATGCATAACCGCAAGGGTTGAAGTCCCGCACGACCTTGTAGCGGTTATAACTTCCTATACTAATATTATAATTCTTGATGGCTTTGGGGAAACTGGTCTGGCAGCATCCCACACCAGAGCATGACCCGTCCTCAAATCTGACTGTTCGGTTATTGCAAATCAACATGCAGCCAGTTTGAAACTTGCTTCCCGTCAAGTCTTTGATGTAAGCGTAGGTGTCACAGCCGACCACGGTGAATCTGTTCTTTGTATTGGATATAGAAAACTTTTGAAACCACATCGCTTGCCAATAAGAAGAACTATCAGAATCATAGCAATGCTCGCAAACTGTTGCCGAGACTGTCAGTTCACCAATATCAAGGGAGATGTTGAGAACTTTTATGTTGCTGTCGGTCAAATATGCTATGGGTTCTCCAGAGGACGTAGTAGTGCAGTTGATAAGGAACCTTTCATCTATGTAGCAGTTTTCGCTGGTGCCAAAGGGATAGGGGATGCTCAAGTTCCCACACATGCTCCTGCAACCCGCTTTCGATTGGGCGGCTGCCGCTGCCACCGTGCAGACCAGCAATGCCAATTTCAAATGTAATGATGCCATCTCAGACGAAGGATTTTTGTCTTTTTTGGTGTGGATATTCAGGAAAGGTGACTAAGATTTGATGATAAACTGTGCGTCTAAATCCTGATCATTAGGTTACACACAGCTTCATCTGTAATGACGCACACAGTGTTTGGCCGCGCCAGAGACTCACGGTGACAAAAATAAGGATGAAGGAACAGGCTTGTAGCAGTATGGAGTAGGGACGACCTCTTTATTGTGTTCACGAGCAAGCAAAATCATGCACTGGCTTTAGAGTGCAAAAGTAATAGGATGACAGACTTGACCAAGTCATGGACTCGCTCGTTTGTAACAACCTCTTAATAGTTTTTACTTATAAAAAATATGAAATCGAAACCTTTACTCACTGCACATGAATTTTCACTATAATCAGATGACTGTAAGAGGGAAAAAGAATCCCATAAAAAAATATTTTTCAAGTACTACCTTACAGTTTTTTTTCAAATGGAATTATAATTTTTAGTCCCCAAAGGACATGTCCTCTGGTAGAGAATAAAAAAATATTAAATAAAATCATTTTTATAATTTTTTAAAATAGAATTAACTAAATTTTTAAATAAATTAAACTAATTTTTTCAGTTAATTAAGCTAAATTTTCAATTTTTAAGTTGATTGAACTAATTTTAATTTTTTAAATAAACTAAAATAAATTTTAAAGTGAATTGAACTAAATTTTTAAGTGAACTAAACTAATTTTTTAAATTTAAAATTTCAAATCTTTTGTTGATTCAACCTTTGAAAATTTTTTTCAGGTTGGTATTAAATAAAATTTAGTTAATTATACTTAAAAATTTAGTTTAATCTATTTAAAAAGTTAATTCATTCCACTCAAAAAATTAGTTTAATTTATTTAAAAATTTAGTTTAATTCATTTAATAATTTAATTTAGTTCACTTTAAAAATTAATTTATTTTACTTAAAAAATTAGTTCAATTTATTTAAAAAATTTTATTCATTCTACTTAAAAATTTAATTCAATTTATTTGAAAAATTAATTCATTCTATTTAAAAAATTACTTATTTCATTTTTTAAATTTAATTTAATCAACTTATAAATTTAGTTTAATCTACTTAAAAAATTAGTTTACCTGAAAAATTTTCATTTCATTTAGAAAATTAATTTTTTTATTCCATTTAGAAAATTAGTCTATTTTATTCTGAAAATTTAGTTAAATTTACTTAAAAATTTAATTTAATTCACTTGAAAAATTAGTTAAATCTACTTAAAAAATTAGTTTAGTCTATTTAAAAATTTTATTCATTCAACTTGAAATTTTAGTTCACTTCACTTAAAAAAATTAATTTAATCTATTTGAAAAATTATTTATTCCATTTAAAATTTTAATTAATCAACTTGAAAAACTAATTTAGTTCACTTAAAAAATTAATTTATTTCACTAGAAAAATTAATTTATTTTATTAAAAAATTTAATTCAAAACACTTAAAAATTAGTTCAATTTATTTAAAAATTTAATTTATTTTACATAAGAATTATAAAGATAATTTTGTTCTCTCATTTTTTTTTTATATTTTTCTCTTTCCCGGATCATATGTTTTGAGGATTGAAAAACTTGAGAGTCCTTTTTGGATATTTTTTTCATTGGGTCCTAATATATTTTTTCCCCGTGTTATTTTAATAAGGTGACGTTGACGAAGACTTGTTTGCTTGCGTTGCATTTGCTTTTGTCAGCCAGAGATTGAAGGTGAAGTTTCTCGCTTTCCACAAATACGACAAAAGTGAGAGACTTTGACCAAATCTCCCCCTTCCACGCAAACGGTCAGATACATATCCACGTGTACGGCCTAACATCCATCCAAATCACCTCTTTTTCCCCCGAGACATCCATCCCAGTCACACTTGCATCATACAGTTCCACCCGACTGACAACCCGTTTGGTTTTCGTTAAAAATAAATTTTGGTAAAATTAGTTTTATAATATTATTATGATAAAAATTAATTTTAAATTAATATGTTTATATTTGGATACATTATTTGAAAATTAGTTTTGACAAAACTCATAATTTTCTTCTAAATTAAGTTTAAATTCTATTTAATGAATAATTTAATTTACCTAGACTAAAATTTAATCTGCATTTATTTAATTGAGAACATAATATATTTAATATAATATTTTCTTACAAGTTATGGTCTATAAAAGTTAAAATTTTGAAGGAACATTTTAATCAATAAATATAAGATCTTTTATGAAAATTTTATTTTTCTAATTTTTTTATTTTTTATCATTTTTATTAGTATATTTTTATCTGATTTTAAAATAATTACAGATAAAAATAAAGAAGCAAATGGAAAAGCATGTATGCAGCAGCTTCTTCCGAAAACTCGTTTAGAAGGATAAATGATTTTCAGATGGAAAAGTGAAAACTTGCCAAACATATGCTCTAAACTTATTTTGGCCCTCAAACCGTGGTTTTGAACGAAATACCAAACACATCCTGAGTCTAAACAAGAATCTGTCAAACGAAATATGTAATGTAAGTCCCCTGTGTGTGTGTATATATATAAAACAGTTCCATCTGACTAAGTCTTCACACTAAATTTACTTCTTTCATATGTATACATAAATACAATATACTAGATTTTTCCTCCTGCTTGTGGAGAGATGTAGATGTGTAAAGAAGTATAGGAGAATAATTTATTTAGTTTTAAAATATACTGAATTAAAAAAAATCTCATCAATAACTTCTCCTATCTAAAAAAAGTTATATAAAATAATATTAATTAAAATTAATATAAATTTTAGAATTAAAAGAGATTGAAATTGGTAAAAAGAAAAAGAATTTGGACCCACCTAAAAAAATTAAAAAAAAAAATAGACCCCATCTATAAAAGAAAAAAATAAAAAATAGGAAAAAAAAAAAAGGACACAGAGTCTAAGGAGTGGAGCCGCACTATTTGCTTAATGTACTGAGCAACTCCATTCCCCTTTTAATTATATATTAATATATACACATATTAGGTTATCCTAGTCAAAAGAGATTTAATTGTGTGTGGCGTTTTTTTCTTTTAGAAGAGAGCCCCGTAATTAAATTATCTCTTAAGGCAATAGAGAATAGTTTTTGTAAATATCTTTTTTGTGAAAATATTTCTTCCTTCAACTTAGTTAACTAGATGACTTTTCTTTAAATTTTTTAAAGAAAAGTGAAGTATTTAATTTTTTTATTCATAAAGTTGATAGCATTTTTTTGCTGATTAAAACAATAGAACATGTTGAATTGATTTCAAGTAGACAAAATTTAAGATATGTTTTATTTTGTTTTTGGTGGGAGGGCGAGCTGGGCCTGTGCACTCACGTACTATTATTGTAACTATTGGACTGATCTGTTGGAAATTATGGAACACTAGGAACTTGCGGAACTTCACTGACAGGCAGTTCACTTCAATGGCTATAGCACAATCTGTTAGAGCCTTAGCTGACCATACCCTGAACGCAATCAATGTCTCTCAACTCCTTGAACCTGCCTAATGACCTAGCTGGCCTGTACATGTTCGACTTTTTGAGGATGCCTTATTTTCTGTAACAAGGCTCCCTTCATTGTAATTTTCTTTTTTTAATACATCTCTTTTTTCATCAAAAAATAAGAAAAAAAAGATGTTCCTGATTTGATTGTACTTCCTCCTTAATATAAGGAGATTTTTTTATTCTAAAACATAAAAAAATAAATGTGGATTGTCATGTTCATTTAATATTTAAAAAATATTTCTAATTAATAATAATATAATTCATACTTATTAATTACGTAATGTAAAAGTTATTAATATTAAACGATAATTTTTTTAAAATTATTTTATATTTTTGACAAATTTAATGATTTTAATTGTTTTTTTTATGTGTGATTTTATTCATTATTCCCTATATTATATTAAATTAAGAAACGGAGGAAGCATCACATATGGATATGATTTTCTTTTTTTTCTAAGACTCTTCCCCTTTAATATGAGCTCTCTTTACCAGCTTTCGCTCATACGTTATACCCAAAAATTAATTCCTATCCACTCAAAAGAGTTATACTGGCTAAGCTTTGAAATTGTGGCTGATGCTTTTGGCCAGCTTAAGGAATGACTTGCTCAGCCTTCTAAACAGCTTGATAAGCATGAGGAACAACTTGAGCACTTCAATGAAGCTAAGAAAGTTTGAGTCTGGACTGAAAAATTGTCATAATTGTATTCCTCTATGGCTCTCTCCTGCGAAACTTGAAGAGGAGATGAATGGATTGAGTAAAGCTCGTGCAGTTCTAACCATGGCTAGTGAAAAAAAATTCCTCCAAACCCTGAACTCTGGCTGGCTGCTATTAGATCAGAATTGGATAATGGAAATAAGAGGGAGGCTGATATTTTGATCGCAAAAGCACTGCAAGAGTGTCCAAACAACGGTATTTTGGGGGCAATATGTCGATTGAGATGGTTCCTTACCCTAGCTTAAAAGTAAGAGTTTGGATGCTCTCAAGAAATGTGGTCATGATCATCATGTCATTGCTGGTGTGGCAAAGCTAATACTATAGATGAGGTCCAAGTTGTTCTAGTTGAAATTACAGTATTCTCTACTTTATTTTCAAGATTTACAAAAAAAATCCTGTAAAATTTTAAAAGGCACTGCAAAATCCTATTGCCTCTTCTATTGGATTTGATGTGTCTATTTTATACCTACAAAATACCCACAATTTATGTTGTTTTCCCCTGGAAAATGTTGAGTTTTAATATAATTTTTGCATGATTCTATGTAATTTAAGATATATTTTCATTTTAGGAAAATTTTGAGGACATTTGAGAATTTTAGTGTGAAAGAGGAAGAAAAGAAGGCTCAAGAAAAACTCATTCGGCCCCAATCAAGTTCCTCACCTGGCCATGGGTGAGGAGGCGTAAGGAATTAAAGGCTACGAGTTGACCCGGCACTGACTCAACCAAATACTCACCTCATCTGGCACCGGGTGAGGATCAGAGAGAAGCAAATATATATGCCACCTGGCGCCAGCTAAACAAAAAGAAGGAGAACCCGGAGTTGGGTGAAGTCATTTAAAAGGTTATCTGAATCTTATCCACGACATCGTATGAGACATGTATAAAAGGGGTTTTAGAATGAAAAAGAAGGGGGATCACTTATTCTGAGCCCTAGATGAACTATTCTGAAGTCTCTGAAGCTTAGAGGGAGCATTCTGAAGGTGGATATGAAAGAATTGAAAGCATAGTGAGGCTGAAGCATTCTCTTCATCTATTACTTTTCTTTCTTTAGTTGTTGTTCAAATAATTTGGGAATTTATTGTTATTTTACTATTGAGAATAATGTTTTTGCGCAACTAATTCTCCCATCCCAGTTAAGGATAAGGATGTTTAGTTGGGATTAATTAGAGTTTACTTTGAAACTATGACTCTTGTTTATGATTGAATTCTTTTAATATATTTATGTTTAATTATATCTGTCTCTTTTGTGCTTCATTGAGATTTTGTGACTGACCACCATGAAATTCATTCTGTGGGTAAGCTTAATAGACTGAAAAGTGAAGAGTAAACATAAACTTAGAAAGATAGACATAAACAAAAATTTTAGAGATAGAATTAAGTGTTTATGGTGACTTCAGTTATAACTTCAAGATTTAAATAGGGATTTTAGTTGCACGAGAGTGAATTAAAACTTAATTAAATATAGACTAATTGAATGAAAGGTAATTAGAATAATTTAGAAATAAATGTCACTATAATTATAAAAGGAGTCAATTTAAGAGTAACTTTAGTTATCTCTGGAAAATGAACCACAATTCCCTAACGCTCTCAATGATTGAAAACTCACATATTTGCTTTTATTATTGTTTTGCTCTTATTTAACATTTGCTTAACTTGTTATAAATTGCTTGTTTTGACTGAAATTACTTAATTAAGTGAATTATAACTTCCCTTGGGTTCGACTCCTGAAATACTCCAGGATATTTTCTATTACTACGATCGACTTTGTATACTTGCAGGATCCCGATCAAGTTTTTGGTGTCGTTGCCGGGGAGGCTAACGAATTTGCTGAATTATTAATTTTAGTCTTTCTTTTCTCTCATTGATTTTCTTGATTTTTATTTTTCTCTCCCATGTTATTGAGATCCAAAAGTCTCAATAGTGCTTCTGATTTAACTCCTATTAATTTTGAAATTGAACGTGCTTACAGAGCAAATCGAGCTAGAAGAAGAGAGATGGCTCAAAATGGTCATGTGAACAATGACAATCTTGATGGCATTAATAATCCACTTGAAGATGATCAAATAATCCCTCATGAAAATCCAATTGTTCAAAATCCAAATCGTCTATTTTGGAGGGATGCTGACAAGCCTACAGTGTATGAAAGTCCATCATGTATCAGGCTCTCTGACAACGCAAAGAACTATGAGTTTAAGACAACTTACTTAAACTCACTACCAAACTTTCATGGACGAATAAGCGAAGACGCATTGGGTTTTCTGAAAGACTTTTATAACTGAATTGATCAACTTCCTCCAAATGGTCTGACTTCAGAGGAACTTAAAATAAGATGCTTCAACTTTTGCTTGAAGGATAATGTTCAACAATGGATTCTTAATCTACTAGAAAACTCCTTGATATCATGGAGAGATATCTATGATCCATTCATTACCAAGTTTTACTCTCCTTAGAGGATTGTAGACCTGATGGATAAAATATATCTCTTTGCACAACTAGAGGGAGAGCCATTCTATGAAGCTTAGGGTTGAGTCAAAGATTACTTATATGAGTGTTCACACCATGGATTTCAAGATATGATGATTGGCAAACTGTTTTATAATGCTCTGTGCTCTACCTCCTAGTCTCTAATGGATATTGCTGCAAGGGATGGTAATTTGACTACCGAAAAGATGATGAATATCTATGATTAAGTGGCAACTTAAACCAAATAAAAGGGAGTACGAGGCAGGAGAGTACCTGTCAATGAAGTTAACTCTCGCTCTAATGTGTCTGCACAGTTAGAAAAGTTAAATCAACGCATGGATCTTCTTTTCCAACAACAGAGTAATAATCCTAATCTTCCTAAAGAGTCATGCTCTGCATGCAGGGGTTCAAGCCATACTGCTGACACATGTAAGCATATGATTGAAGGGAATGCAGAAGTCAATTATATGGGTCCAAATGCTGAATGTCCACAACTACTACAAAGGAAAAATGATCCATATTCAAACACATTTAATCCATGGTGGTGAGATCATCCAAACTTTTCTTGCAAAAATCCATCAACACCACCAAGATTTCAGCAACATAAGACTCAGACACTTCCTCAGTTACCTGCATCATCCACAACGAAGACTCCGCAGTTAGAGGAGATGTTCTCCCAAATCTTAGCTGGTCAAGCATCCACTAACAAAAACCTGGATCAATTCATGGTTAGTCAAACAGCTGTAAATAAAAATTTTAATTAATTTATGGCTAGCTAAGTCACTACAAATAATGCCACTCAAGCTGCAATTCAAAATATGGAAGTTCAGATGAATCACCTGGCTAAATTAGTAGCTGAAAGGAATCCAGGACAATTTCCTAGCAGCACAGAGGTGAAACCCAAAGAGGAAGCTATGGCAATCACATTGAGAAGTGGAAAGGAGTTAAAAGAAACCATGAGAGAAGAAAGGAATTCAAAGGAAAAAAAGGAGAGTTTGAAAAAGGGCGAGCACGAGAAGGGCAATGAGGAATTCAAATCCAAAGATGTTACTCAGGAGCATCCTACACCTCCTAAAGTTAAACCATACATTCCTCCTATTCCTTTTCCACAGCACCTTCAAAAGAAAATGCAGGATGTCAAATTTAAGAAGTTCCTGGAGATATTCAAGAAGTTTCGAATCAACATCACATTTGCTGAAGTACTAGTAAATATGCCCTCTTATGTTAAATTTCTTAAGGAGCTAGTATTTATCAAGCAGAGTTTAGAACATCATGCCTTAGTACCTTTGAATGAAGAATGCAATGCCATCTTGCAATAGAAGTTGCCACAAAAGCTAAAGGATCTAGGGAGTTTTTCTATTCCTTGTGTTATTGGCTCTCAACTTGTTAAACATTGTTTATGTGATCTTGGAGCAGGCATTAATTTATCGCCCTATTCTTTGTACTAGAAACTCGAGGTTATAGAGCTGAAGCCTACAGGTATGACCCTACAACTAGCTGACTGATCAGTATGATATCCAATGGGAATCATGGAGGATGTGCTCGTAAAAGTTGATAATCTCATTATTCCTGCTAATTTCATAGTATTGGATATTAAAGATAATTTAGATGTGTCTTTAATTCTTAGAAGACTATTTTTGTTAACTGTTGGTGCCTTGATTGATGTACTCACTGGGAAATTAATTCTTAGAGTAGGTAATGAGCGGGAAGAATTTCAATTTTCAAGGGCTATGAAATTTCACGAAACTGAAGCTTCTTGCTTTAGTATTGATATAATTGATAAGCTAGTTGAAGAGCATGCTGTTAAACATTTATGTAAAGATCTTCTAGAAGTATGCATTGCATTGAACCTCAATGAACAAGTGGAAGAAGTTAATTTTATTGATTCTGTGATGAAATTAGAAGGTTCAGGTCCTCTATGTACATCACAATTTAGAAAATTTGAGGAATTAGGACAAGGGAAGTCACTTCTACCACCTTCTGAGAAATCACGTCCTCAAGTTGAATTAAAATAACTTCCATCTCATTTGAAATATGCAATCTTGGGTAACTCTGGTAGTTTTCCTGTTAGTGTCTCTGCTAATCTGAATTTTGAGTATGAAGAAAAATTATTGAGAATTCTAAGGAAGTATAGAATTGCTATTGGTTGGAGCATCTCTGACATAAAAGCCCTTCAATTTGTGTGCACAGGATTTTAATGGAGGAAAATTATACACCAAAAGTTCAAAATCAACGATGATTGAATCTTAATATGAAAGAAGTTGTGCTGGCCGAGGTTCTTAAGCTCATTAATGTAGGTATAATTTATCCAATTTTTTATAGTTCTTTGGTGAGTCCTGTGCAGGTTGTTCCAAAGAAGGACAGAATAACAGTGGTTCCAAATGAGAAGAATGAATTCATTCCTATAAGAACAGTTGTTGGTTAGCATGTTTGTATTGATTATAGGAAATTAAATGAGGCAACGCGCAAAGACCACTTCCCCTTGCCATTTGTTGGTAATATGCTCGAGAAAGTGGCTGGGCATGATTATTATTGTTTCCTTGATGGTTATTTCAGATACTTTCAGATCTGCATTGCCCCTGAAGATCAAGAAAAGACCATATTTGCTTGTCCTTATAGCATCTTTGCCTATAGGAGGATGCCTTTTGCTCTTTGCAATGCACTTGCTACCTTTCAACAATGCATGATGGCTATTTTTTCTGACATGGTTAAGGATAAAATTGAAATTTTCATGGATGATTTCTTTGTGTTTGGTCACTCTTACGACATCTGTTTGTCTAACCTTGCAAAAGTTTTGCAGAGATGCAACAAGAAAAATCTAGTACTTAATTAGGAAAAATGTCACTTCATGGTGACTAAAGGTATAGTTTTGGGGCACAAGATTTCTGCAAAAGGGATTGAGGTGGATCATGCAAACTGCAAAGGTTAAAGTTATAGAAAACCTACCTCCTCCCATAATAGTGAAAGCTATTAGGAGTTTCCTTGGACATGCAACTTTTATAGGTGTTTTATTAAGGATTTTGCTAAAATTGCTAAGCCTTTAACCAATTTACTTGTTCAAGATGTGCCTTTTATCTTCGATGACAGTTGTTTCAATGCTTTCAATTATTTGAAAAAGGCTTTAATTTTTGCTCCTATTGTTGTGTCCCCTAACTATAGTCTTTCTTTTGAACTGATATGTGACGCTAGTGATTATGCTATTGGAGCAGTGTTAGGACAAAGAAATGACAAGAAGTTGCATGTGATTTATTATGAAAGTAGGGTCTTAGATGATACACAGCTCAATTATGCTACTATTGAAAAAGAATTTTTGGCTATGGTGTGTGCTCTGGATAAATTTCGATTCAATCTTGCTCTTTCAAAAGTCATTATTTACACTGATCATGCAGCTATTAGATATTTGACGCAGAAAAAGGAAACCAAGCTTCGTCTGATCAAATGGATTTTGCTTTTGTAAGAATTTGACTGGGAAATTAAAGATAAAAAGGGCTCTGAAAACTTGGTTGCTGACCATTTGTCTAGACTGGAGCATGTGCCTAAATATGATACACCCATTAAGGAGGAGTTTCCTGATGAAAAATTGTGGGTAATAGATCCTTTATTTTTGCCTTGGTTTGCTGACATAGCTAATTTTCTAGTTGCAGACATTATTTCAGAGGATCTAAATTTTCATAGGAGGAAGAGATTTTTAGCATAAGTCAAACACTATCTGCAGGATAATCCATTACTTTTTAGGCGATGTGCAGATGGGATTATAAGAAGATATGTACCAGAGGTGGAGGTGATTCCTATCTTAGAACATTGTCATTCCTCTCCATATGGTGGATATCATGGTCCTGATAAGACAACTGCAAAGGTACTGCAAAGTGGATTTTATTGGCCTACCCTTTTCAAGGATGCACGAACTTTTGTGACAAAATGTGACAGATGCCAGAGGACAGGTTCCATTAGTAAGCATCATGAGAAGCCACAGACTGGAATTCTAGAAGTTAAGCCATTTGAGGTTTTGGGGCTTGACTTTATGGATCCCTTCCCTCCTTCTGATAGTAACTTGTACATTTTAGTTAGTGTTGATTATGTCACTAAATGGGTAGAAGCAGTTGCACTGTCTAATAATACTGCTACTAGTGTGGTTAAGTTTATGAAACAATTGTTTACTAGATTTGGTGTTCCTCGAGTTTTTATTTGTGATAATGGGTTGCATTTTCAGAATTGTCAGTTTAAATCCCTATTAAAGAAATATTGGTGTCAGCTTAAAACTAGCACTACTTACCATCCTGAAACTAGTGGGCAAGTTGAAGTTTCTAATAGGGAGCTCAAAGGTATTCTAGATAAGACTGTTAGTGCATCTAGGAAAGATTGTTCACAAAAATTAAATGATGTATTATGGGCATATAGGATTGCATTTAAAACACCTCTAGGAATATCTCCCTATTGATTGGTTTATGGAAAGTCTTGCCACCTCCCTGTAGAGTTAGAGCATCATGCATATTGGCTATATGTATTCTTAACTATGACTTGAAAGCTGTAGGTGAGAGAATGTTACTTCAATTGGCTAAGCTGGATGAAATTAGATGAGAATCTTTTGAGAATGATCGTATTTATAAAAAGTGAATCAAGGCTTGGCATGACAAAAGAATTTTAAAAAGGGAATTTAAGGTTGGACAAAAAGTGTTATTATTCAATACATGCCTTAAATTTTTTCCAAGAAAACTGAAATCCAGATGGTCGGGAGCACTTGAAGTTACTTATATGCATTCTTACGGGGCTGTGGAAGTTCAAGGGCCTGATGAAAATCGCTTTATGGTTAATGGTCAGAGGCTAAAGATAAAGAGTGAACCAAGGCTTGGCATTACAAAAGAATTTTAAAGAGAGAATTTAAGGTCGTTGGACAGAAAGTGTTACTATTCAATTCACGCCTTAATTTTTTTTCCAGGAAAATTGAAATCCAGATGGTCGAGACCATATGAAGTGACTGATGTGCATTCTTATGGGGCTGTGGAAGTTCAAGGGCCTAATGGAAATTGCTTTGTGGTTAATTGTCAGAGGCTAGAGATATATTATGAATGGGAATCAGTTGATGCACCATAATCAGTTCCTCTGAATGAAGTTTGACATCCTTGCCACAGCTACATCTAGCTATAGATTTAGCACCTGTTGGGCGACAACCTAATCTTTCTTTCTTTCTTTTTTACTTTTCTATTTTTCTTTAAATTTGTTTGAAACTAATTTTTGTTTTCCAAGTCATGTGTATGGAACTCTTCTCCAAGCCAAACGACAAGGTTCAGCAACAATTTAAGAAAGTTTCTAACCATCCTTAAATTCTTATTTTTGCTTAATTGTAAGTGTGGGGGAGGGGATGTGTAGGTTTCTTTCCAGGAATTCTCATAAAAGAGCAGACAAAACTGAAGTTTAACAATTTTTGGTTGGGGTTATAAAAAAAATGGTGTTCACCCGGCACTGGGTCCATTAAATTGGACCCACCCGGCGTTGAGTAGAATCAGGTTTTAAGAACTCAAGACCTTTAAAATCCTAGCTCTCTCAGTTCCTCTCAATTTTTCTCTTGCCGGCAGCCTCTCTCTACCACGTTACATTGATTTTGGCCTCTCCTCTCCATTCTTCCCCCATTTCTACTATTTTCCACCGTTTAAATCCATTCTTCCTTAAGATCCATCAATTGATTTTCGGGTTTTACACATCCTGCACCATGGGTATAGCAAAATTAGTCACTCAAGCATGGGTCATCGATTTTTTCTGGCAGTGTGCTATGGGGTTAGTGATTTACTCACTCAGGGTTTGACTATTGGCTTAAGGTATGCTTATTCCCTCGATTTCTTTCACTGCTGTCAATATTGTGGGTAAGAGATAATTTTGAAGCAACTTGAAACCCATTTTGGTGTTTTATAATGAATAATCTTTTGGGTTGATGGATTCGAAATGCAAATAGGCCAAAGTATTGTTCCTAGACATTTTGAGAATTGTTATGCCATGATAACGAATCTACTATAAGTTGTTATCATTGTCTTTCTTAGTTATCCTTTATGCTTGAGGTGTTATATTGGTTATCTTCTTCTTCTGACTTACCTTTAGCATGGTTGTTGCGTTCTATTTGTGCATGGGTATATTGCAAATTGATATTGCTTGCTGAGGTGTAAGGTACTACCATGTGTATTTGACTTGCTTGTCATAGGGGTCCCATTAAACTTTGGTATGATACGAATGAATGCTATCTGCATGTTTACTGATTTGACTGCTTTTTGCACTCCAATGTGGTTCCCATTGGGTGGTACTAATATGAATAATTCCATGCATGCTAGTGTGGTCCACCTTTTTTTATTATGTCTATTATCTTCCTGGGTATGACCACTGCTACAGTTTATCTTTTGACATTTGGTGGTCGACTGCTGACTGTGAACTTAACTTTCGCATTAGTTTTTTAGTTACTAATTTCTCTAGATAATGCATGAGTTAAGTACTTAATTGCCTCCTTGTTATAATTTGCACTTAAAGAGAGCCTTCTCTTTATTTTTCAGGTGCACATATGGCAAGAGGAAGCTCTTCTCGTGGCAGCCCATCTGGAGCCAGTTCATCTTGATCAGTAGCTAATCTACCTCACCCTCCACCCCAACCTCAGTGATTTACAGGTGCAAACAATAAGGACTGGTACAATCCAAGGAAGGACAACCCTTTTATTTATGAGAAGATAATACATCTAGCAATTTAAAACCAGTTTCATCTGAGCCAATCATACCAAAGACTTGGATGGGGCGGCATTCTCATATTGTATGGACCTCATTCCCCAGATTTGATTAAACAATTCTATGCCAACATCAAAAATAAGGATTCAAAAACTGAACAGAGCATAGCTCCATTCGTCAAGGGTACTCCAGTCATCATTACACCTGAGCGATTATCACAACTCTTAGGACTCCCGCAATAGGGTCCTATTTTTAACTCTACTGGAGATTGAATTTCTTCCGACCCTACTTAGACAATCCTCCAAGCCATGAAAAATCTTCAGATCCAGTAGGCGTCCACCAGGGGTACTCATAGGCAAGCTCTTCTTGCAAAGTCATTAGCCATTCATCACAGGTTACTCATTTATCTCATGAGCTAAGCAAGCAGCCTAAATGAAGTACGGTTCACTAATCTGTACTTCCTCCGTAAGATGACACACGGTATGGGGAATATCCTAGGGATACCACTAGCCTATATCATCATTTGCTCTATCAAGGAAGTTGATCAGGTGCAAAAAGACAGCCTTCTTATTTCTTATCCAAATTAATCTTCTAATAGAGACTGCAAGAGTTGATGTGCGTGGGGAGGTCGCTAGAATGCCAATTGATAATGATGTACTATCTAACAAGACGCTTAGCTCCCTAGGATATGTAAAAGTAGACGGGGTTCGGCGAAAAAGAGGTGAGGAGCCCTCACAGCCAGTTCCCGAAGCACATGACATGGCTAAGATTGCCCCAGAATAACTAACTGAGGACCCTAAACCAGCACAACCAATTGTCCAGGTTCAACAACCATGACCTAAGTGCAGCTTACTGAAGCGATTTCTGAAGAAGATAACCCGCATGAAGAAGACAATTGATGAAATATAATGAGAGCAAGCCGAACGTGATCGGAGGGATAAGGAGCATCGACAGCATATTGAGGCATTGCTACATCAGTTGATCTAGGCTAGACAACCTCCACCACAGTGATTTAGATTATTTAGTTTTTCTTTATCTTTGTGTCTTTCCCTTTCTTTTTTTATTTATTTTTTTAGTTAATTAAGTAGATTTTTCTTTTCTTTTGATATGCATCACCCCTTCCCTCTATGATAATTTTGTATAATCAGAATAGTACCTGAGATGCAGCCACACAACAATTGTCCAAAACTGGACTACCAGCATACGCCAGGGAAGTATTAGTTTTCCTTTCCCTTCATCTCTCTTATTTGTCAAGTTAAACACTGAGGACAATGTTCGTGCTAAGTGGGGGGGAATAATTAGAAAAAAATTAGGCGAACTAAGAAAATTTTTCAATTTTAGTCTTCACTTTTATTTCTACTTTTGAATTGATACTCATCTATCTCCTACTGCTTAAGTACACTTGCTATCTTTAATGTTGTGAGTCTGAGCTTCATTGTTAACTAAGTGAGATAGACAGTCAATTAATAATAAACAAGGAATCATAAAACCTAAATTTGAGCACTAATAGCTAGCTTATGAGAGGAGAAAATAACTAGTCGAATAAGTAGGATAGTGAATTATATATTTATTTTTCAACTTGCATAGTTTCAATTAGAATTTATGAGTACTATCATTTGAGAGACATGACTCAGGAAGTTGAAAAAAATGTGAAAAATTATCCCCTCCGCTGGTTTTATCTGTGCTTAGTAACTCGGGGGGAGGGGGCTTCACCAAAAAAGTGTTGTCCTTCGCGTAAAGTGGTGCAAAGAGAGCTATGAGTATGCCGAAGGCATCTTAGTGCCAAAGTAATGTTAGCCTAAGTAACTAGGTATACGTATCACAAATGCGAGACTTTCACGTCAAAAAGGCGCATGATGGTGGAAGAGAGGCAATGATCCCCAGATAAAATTGAAGCACAAAATATGCGGGGGAAAATAGAAAAAAAAATGCCTTGGTGCATAAAATGAAACCTGAGGATCTCCTGGTTATTGAATTAGCGCTCATATAATTTCAAATTAAGGTATTGCAAGTTTCTAAATAAGTATCGTAATTTTCAATCTGCTTGTCTGGCTGGTTGTTAACACTAATTATGGGCCGGTTGAAGCACACACACACCATGGTTTCTTGAATATGATTAAATACCTATTGGCTGGATGTTGAGCTTAGTATTCCATATATATATTGTACTCTTTGACTGGATAGGTAGCAGGTTGTTCTTAAATTTTGGGAATAGGTGGATGTGAATTTTATGTAAAAAAAAAATCGTTGATCTCATGCTTAGTGTTTGTTTGAGGGCAAGTAAAGGTTCAAGTATAAGAGGATTTGATGTGTCTATTTTATACCTACAAAATACCCACAATTTATGTTGTTTTTTCCTGAAATATGTTAAGTTTTAATATAATTTTTGCATGATTCTATATAATTTAAGATATATTTTCATTTTAGGAAAATTTTGAGAACATTTGAGAATTTTAGTTTGAAAGAGGGAGAAAAGAAGGCTCAAGAAAAGCTTATCTGGCCCCAATCAAGTTCATCACCGAGCCACGAGTGAGGAGGCGTAAGGAATTAAAAGCTATGAGTTGACTCAGCACCGGGTCAACCAAATACTCACCTCATCCGGTGTCGGGTGAGGATAAGAGAGAAGCAAATAATATGCCACCCAGTACCGGCTAAATAAAAAGGTTATCTGAATCTTATCCACAACATTGTACGAGACATGTATAAAAAGGGGTTTTAGAATGAAAAAGAGGGGGGATCACTTATTTTGAGCCTTAGACAAACTATTCTGAAGTCTCTAGAGCTTAGAGGGAGCATTCTGAAGGTGGATCTGAGAGAATTGAAGGCATAATGAGGCTGAATCATTCTCTTCATCTAATACTTTTCTTTCTTTATTTGTTGTTCAGATAATTTGGGAATTTATTGTTATTTTGCTATTGAGAACAATGTTTTTGCGCAACTAATTCTTTCAGTTAAGGATAGGGATGTAGTCTAGTTGGGATTGATTAGAGTTTACTCTGAGATTATGACTCTTGTTTATGATTGAATCCTTTCAATATATTTATGTTTAATTATATCTGTCTCTTTTGTGCTTCATTAGGGTTTTGTGACTGTCTACCATAAAATTTATTCTGTGGATAAGCTGGATAGACTGAAAAGTGAAGAGTAAGTCTAAACCTAGAGAGATGGACATAAACAAAAATTCTAGAGATAGAATTAGGTGTTTGTGATGACTTCAGTTATAACTTCAAGGTTTAATTAGAGATTTTAGTTGCATGAGAGTGAATTAAAGCCTAATTAAATACAGACTAATTAACAGAAAGGTAATTAGGATAATTTAAAAATAACTGTCACTATAATTATAAAAGGAGTCACTTTAAGAGTAACTTTAGTTGTTCCTGGAAGATGAACCCTAATTTCCTAGCGCTCTCAATGATTGAATTAAACTCAAATATTTGCTTTTATTTAACCTTTACTTAACGTGTTATAAATTGCTCGTTTTGACTAAAATTACTTAATTGAGTGAATCATAACCTCCTTTGGGTTCGATTCCTAAAATACTCCGAAATATTTTCTACTACTATGATCAACCCTATATACTTACAGGATCTTGATAAGATGAATTAGTTGAGAGCCATTTGTTCTAGATTAAATTTAACATATATTGATCACGTGTCAAAACTTCTTTTATTTTAGTGGATAAATTAACTCGGTGGATCAAAGTCCCATCTTTTATGGACATGTCAGGAATATTTATATTAATATCATTGCTCACTTGGGTAGGGGTGAAGACTGGTCAGGTTAGCCGCCCCCCAACACGAAACCCAGCCCGAAATATCACCCGGAAAAAAAAAAAACCCGAAACTTGGCCCAGCCTAAAAATTAACCTGGAACCAGACCTGGCCGGGATGTTCCATTTGGGCTGGACTAGGTATATCACCTTTTCTCATTATTTACAGTATTTTTGTATTCATTTTTCTTGACTTTGTATCACCTTTTCTGTTATGTTTAGTAGCATCTCAGTTCCTTCTGTTATTAAAAGGTGTTACTGCTACTAATATGATTTTCTCAGTCTGAGTTTTTCACTTCTACTGTTTTATTTACATTTCTATGTTTTTAGGTGATTGATGCGTGTGCAAAAGAAAAGGTGAATATGTTAGCTGCATTTTACGTTGTGTTTTCTCTGGAGCTGCCCAGAAGTAAATTTTCCACTTGCTCTTAACATTTGTAAGTGCAGCAACTTTTGTCAATGCAATGTATATGATTTGTTTCTGTTGTTATGTGGTTGATATATTATTAAGCTTGTTAGTTTGATCCATATCGATGCTTTATGATAATGTTAATTCAAACACAATAGGGCTGTATACTCTTTCCAGAACATATCCCTTTAGGTCGTTTTATATGTATGAGTTGCTGGATCTGAAAACCCATAACCATTTACTTAATGTCATTTTTCTTTCTTTTTTCTTGTGCATTACTTGACCTTTTGTTTGTTCTCTCCTTTTGGAACAGGGGATGGAGAGTGAAGAAATCTGTGTTGGACTGTTTGCGTTGAGGGATATTAAGCAGGTGTTCTTACAGCCTGTTCATCATTATTCATGTATTGGTCTGCAGATCCAGATTCCTTTTCGAACATTTGAGTTGATGAAAAGGATTCATGTGAATTCATTTTAATATTAGGGTAAAATTTTTTGACCTCTCCATAATTAAGCACGAAATATGTAAACCACCCATCTATTTTGAGAACAAACAAGTAATCCAAAATCTTAAATTTGATAGGAACATTCTTAAGAATACACTTTCTCATAGTTGATATTTAACATGTAATTTAACAGTTTTGTTAACTGTAAAATGGATTTGTAGCATTTTCTTAAAATACAAGGGAGGTATACGTATATGTCTAAAATTGGGGGAGGAAGTCCACTTATTTAAAGCTAAATATGCGGGTTATTTTAAACAAGAGGAAGTCCACATATCAACATTCTCTAAACCCTGCCTCTGCTGCCTCTCAGTTGCACAGCTCAATAGAAGTGAAACTCAAAGGTCATTTTATCATCTTCCATTCAAGTAAAACTACTTTCCCAGCAAATGGAGGATGTAACAAGCAAACCTATGCCTGTTGTACAACATTATGTGGTAGAATTAAGGATTTCTGACAAAACTTTGATTCTGGAAATGGAGACTGTGTTAGCAAATCCAAGTATGAAGTAGTCGAAGACAGATGTGGTCTTTCAGAACCTCGTCTGTTTGAAAAGACTTCTCAAATAAATGGTTCTGTTAAAAAGGGAAAGGTACGTGCTAATCCTCCAAATGATGTCAAAGTTGAAGTGACCACCGACAGGTTGCAGGTGTCATCCATCAAACATAAAAAGCAGTGGAAGGTTCTTGCCATGGCCACTTTGAAGCAGGCTTGTCAAATTCCTTAATCTCTGCGAAACGTCTGTTATTGTAATCTTTAGTTTTTGTTCAAATTTCAATCTATACAATTAGTATAATCTTAAGGTTCTTATATTCTGAATTGATTGTTTCTCCCGTGCATTGCACATGAAAATATTCTGCTTACATAAAGAACTTGTATAATGATTCCTTTTCCAAACCTGCAGTTGGGGAGAAACTTAAGGAATTGCTAGATCCAGATGGAGGAATTAGCAAAAGACTGTAAGTAACCTTAAGTTGGTTGCTAATTGACATGATATTTCAAGTTAGTTAGATTCATAAGGAAGTTTGTGTATCATGCGTTTTTCAGTGTTCTTTTCCACCATTAAGATTTGTTATGCCAAGTTCGGAAGCCAGAAATTTCAGCTTCTTTCTGTAATGTTTTATTCTTTACCTGTTTGGTAATTAGTGGAAAGTTTTTTTTTTTTTTATATTTTAGTCTTAAATATAGCTTGCATAGTTATGCATGAGATGCATTTTTTTTTTAGACTTGTCTTTCATGGGATCATCTTGATGCTATAAAGAGACTTTTGTTTTTAGATTGTACTGCTGATTTGCTCTGGTTCTGATGTAGCTTCCATTGCCCTTGTTGCTTTTGTTCCATGCTTATAGTGATCCCTTTTTCTGGAGGTAGTCTTGGGTATGCTATTAAGGCAGTTTTATAATGAAAGGTTTTTCACTCTGAATTTCTCACTGGCATCAGGTGACAGGGGATTAGGAGTAATGGTGAAGCCATTCAAAGGTCCTCTCTTCTTTTCCATTTTCCATAATTTGCTTTTCTTTGTTACTTGTTCATGCACCATAGACTTGTAATCATGCACTTTAGACTTGTAAAATGCTTTGTGAAGGATTAATATATCGGACATTATTTTTGTATTGATTTTCACGATATTCCAATCATCAAATTGATGAATTGTTTGGATTATTAATGTCTTAATTTTGTGGTAAATTTAAAATTTATACACCTACGGACTATATAACTTTTTTTTTGCCATCCCTGTATTAGGTTATTCTAGTCAAAACAGATTTAATTGTATATGGCGTTTTCTAATTTTAGAATAAAGGCGTATAATTAAATTATCTCTTATAAGACAATAAAGAATAGTTTTTTGTAAATCTTTTTATGCAACTTCTTGCTTCAACTTATTTAACCACATGACTCTTCATTTTCAGTATGTATGTTTCATTTCATTGTAAAAAGTTCCACTTATAACCGAGGCTTTTGTACACTTATATTAAAACACATTTCAAAAAGTAAACAAATCATCATTCTCTCTCTCACTCACACGCACACAATTTTCCCTGCACATGTTTTTATTTTTTATTTTTCAAGAAAAGTCAAGTATTTTTTTATTCATGACGTTACCAGTATTTTTCCCTGAGTAAAACAATAGAACTTAGTGAAGACATGCCACTTGACAAAGAAGAAAGAATATATAGCTATGTATAAATAACAATAGCTATATATATAAACAACATGTTGAATTGGTTCCAACAGAGGAGATGGCAAACATTCATCTCATGCTGCCTTCAAATTTATGAGATGAAAATTGTGTAGATTTTGAATGAAATATATTAACAGGGGTAATATTAAAATTTTTTTTTTATAAATTTACTATGATGTATAGATATGGGTATGAGTATTGGATATGACACATATGATATGCCTAATACAACAAATTTTAAAATTTTAGGAGATAATATATATAATTTGTTTATATATTTAATAAATTGATGTATTAAAGATAAAAAATGAAAACATTGAATTTTAAATAGAAATTTTAAAAATAATATAAAGATATGTAAAATAAGAAATTAAAAATTGAGTTTTTCTATAAAATTTTTAATTGTTTTAAAATTTTTGAAGGAAAAAAAAGCTAAGAATACATATATGATACATAATGTGAAGTATAGTAATAGTACACGTATCATTTGATACATATCGGATATTGGTTTTTTTTTTTTTAAGTTTCGATGCAATATAACAAATTTAATGAGTAAAACTATTTTTCTTGATTCTGGTATAATTTGTCAAATTTGATTTATATTTTAGATGAAAGAAAATAAAAGTAAAGAACAATAGCCCCCCCCCCCACACACACACATATATATATATATAAAGAACATGTTGAATTGATTCCAATAGATGAGAGGCCAAACATTCATTTCAAGCTGCCTTCAAATTCATGATATAAAAAATTAGGAATTATATAGATTTTGAATACAATATATTAGATAGAGATAATATTAAAAAATAATGCTTCATTATTTTTTTACAAATCTAATGAGTAAAATTACCTTACTTGATTATTGTGTAATTAGTCAAATCAAATTTATATTTTAGATTAAAGGAAGTAGAAATAAAGAATAATAGTTATATATTTATATATATATATAAAGTCAATATAGTTGAGAGGCCAAAATTTCATTTCAAGCTGCTTTCAAATGCATTCAATCTGTTGAGGATTGAATTGAATGGAGGTTTTGTCAGGTGCATGACATTCCCCTTTCAAAAGAGCGACGCCCACTTCCTTGGTTTCATGGCATTATTCATGATTATGGATATGATTTTTTTGTTTTCCCCTAAAACTCTCTCTCCCTCTAATATGAGCCGTCTTTACCGGACATAACACAAACATTAATTCCCATCCACTCAAAAGAGATATTGGCTTTAGCTTTGAAAATTCTTTTCTCTTCAATCATGCAATGGATACTCCTTGGTCTAAAGTATACTTTCTTTGATTTATATTATAAAATATTTTGTATTAATTATATCTATATTAAGAAAATTATTTTTTCACTTGAAATCAATATAAAAAAGTATCTATATTTCCTATTTTACCCTTATTAAATATATTATTTTATTATTATTATAGGATTATAAATGAAAAGAGAGAAAGTATTAAAAACAAGGGTAAAATGGGAAGAATAATATCCAATGCCCTATATTTAGACAAAAAATTTATCATACAAAATGTTTTATAATATGGATTAGAAGGAGCATGTTTTATTTGATCAATTGCACAAGAGCCAAAAAAGGTAGTTTCACTCGTTAAATCTATAAAAAAAAATAAATACCCATATTTAATACATTATATTTAAAGTTTATTATCTTTTTGATATTTAATAGTATATAAGAATAAAATAGAAAAAATATTTAATATTATTAAAATTATTAAATAAGACTTATATTTTAAAAAAAAATTAAAAAATTTATATTTTAAACAAGAGAGAGTATTCCTCTTTTTATACTACCTCCGGTCCTATATATAGGATCTTTTATCTTTATTCTAAATATAAGAAAATTTACAATATATGAGGTAGTATTTATTATATATTTTCAGAAAAATGTTCCTATTTAATGTATTAAAAAATAAGGGTAGTTTTAGAAAAATATTAAAATTTTTAAAAAATTAAGATAATTAGTTAGTTTTAATTTTAATTTTTAATTCATAAAATATAATTAAAAAAAATTTATATTAAAGAGACGAGGAATTACTTATCGCAAATGCATTTTGACTGCCTTGGGGAGTCTGTTTTGGTTTTGGAGAGGACCACGCGAGAGTTAGGGCCTGTTTGATGCTGTTTTGGAAAACAGTTCTTTTGTTTTCAGAAACAGAAAACTCAGAAAACTGTTTGACAGTGTTTTCTGTTTTCTTGTTCTCAAAACAGTTTTGTAAAACTGTTTTCGAGAATAAGTTTTGAAAACAAGAAAACAAAAAAATCTGTTTGAATAGTTATTCTCAAAATCATAACTAGTGAATGATAGATGAGTTATTCAAAATTTATAACTTTACCATTAGTGAGGTGGATGTTTTTCACCTTTTCTCGTGTTTTCCAGAACAAAAACTACAAAACATCTTAAAGTTGTTCTGCATTTTCTGTTATTTTGTTTTTCTGTTTTTCAGAACAGTTTATAAAAAACAGGTTTACCAAACAAGTTTTCTGAATTTTCTGTTTCCGAAAATAGAAAAACTGTTTCGGAAACACGAATCAAACAGGCCCCTTGTTTGGTAAACCTGTTTTCTAAAAACTGTTTTGGAAAACAGAAAACAAAAGAACAGAAAACTCAGAACAACTTTTAGATGTTTTGTAGGTTTTGTTCTGGAAAATACAAGGAAAGATGAGAAACATCCACCTCATTAATGATAAAGTTATAAATTTTGAATAACTCACCAATTACTCACTAGTCATGATTTTGAAAACAATTATTCAAACAGATTTTTTTGTTTTTTTGTTTTCAAAACAGTTTCTTAAAAACAGTTTTACAAAACTGTTTTTGAGAACAGGAAACACTATCAAACAGGCCATTATTTGTTCGAGTTTTTTTTTTTGTCACTTACTTGAAGAACTTACACCTAACAACTTGATTTTGTCGGCCGAAAAAAACAAAAACAACTTGATTTTTGAAATTTAATGCTGTATATTGGATCGAATTTTAATTCACCTCACAGGCCACGTGACAATTGTTTCGGTTGCATTTGCTTCGCTTCTCCTCCACTCCCCCCATTTATAAAAAATCTGTCCACTCTTCATTTGAAGTACTCCCTCTAATTCTTAATATAAGATCATTTTAATCGAATCACGTGAATTAAGAAAAAAATTAAAACTAATTAACTATCTCAATTTCTTTGAAAATCCTAATATTTTTTCAAAACTACCATTATTTATTCTCTCTCTTTTTCTCTTTGGATACCTTAAATATGAGTATTTTTTAGAAATATATAATAAATACCACCTCGTATATTGTAAATAATCTTATATTTAGGATTAAGGTAAAAGGTCCTATATATAGGACTGGAGGGAGTATCTTATACAATACTCCATAACTGTACAGTATGTACCAGTCAACTTTAATGTAACTCACTGTACTAAATATATAGGATATTTTTTAAAAATAATATTTGATATAAAATATAAAATTTTTTACATAGTTATTATATAATATATTAATTATTTTTTATTCATACTTTTGATTTATAATTAATAGGTAAGAGATGAATATTATATGAAATATGAAAGATCATATAATTAATAAAAGTAAGTAAAAGATAATATTGAAATTTCTTAAAAATTTAATGATCTAATTTTTTATTTTAAGATGCATGAGATAATTGAAAATATTTAGAAATAGAGCATGAAATAATATTTTTATGACAAAAAAATTGAGTACATTTGTGTCTATGTGAATTAATTCAACAGAGTAAAATTTTTTATTAGAATGGTAATGGATATATGACTAACTAGGATCAGCCCACCAACTGACCAGCAAGGTTTCACTGTCATCTCGAAAACGTCTGTTTTAAAAAACTGCAGTGAGAATAATTTGGTTTGCCATTGCTTTTATATATGCACTGTTTATAATTAGCTTTTTGGTTAAGGCGTCGTTATAGTGTTCCAAACCTCATTTTTATAGCCATTATTTAATTAATTAATTGCCACGAACGAACTCAAAACTATGGCCAAAGTATCATTGCATGTAACTGCCTCTTTTGAGCTCAACTTACTTCCTTAGTGTGACCCTACAACTTGAGTCTTCATTCGATCCATACGTTACGTGAAAATCTCTCAAGTAGTATCGTGTTCTGATTTAGGAGTTATGAAAGTGATAATACTTAGTTTTCTACTGATTAATTCCCAATGATCATTAATTGTTCATATAAAATCCAAGCAAGGAGCGCAAGGTTAAGCCTACTGAATTTTCTTAGAAAATTCTCTAGGTGCGATAAGATAGATCCTGATATGATAATTGAGAAAGAGAGTAAAATTTAGTGTAACCAAACAACAAAAGAAAGAAGCAATTTCATGCTAAGCAATATTAATGTGTTCACTAATTAATCCACTCACAGTTGTGCATGTAATAAAAAATAAACACATAATGGTTCTTCAGGTTGGATCCTTGTTGTAATGGAGGAAATTAATTCGATAAGGAGGGAAAAAGGGAAGGAAAAAAAAAAAGATAAGAACAAAAGACGATTGAAAGAGAAGATGGAAGAAATAGGGGTGGAAGGGTGTAAAGTATCATCGTGAAACCGAAAAAAATCTAGAAGAGGTATATCAGCGACTCAGGGGGAAAGAACGTTGGGTCTTTGTCCAGTTGTTTTAAAAGAAATGAAGGAAGCAGCATTGAGCACTTGGTTGGTAAGGAGTTATAACTTAAGATTTTGAGTTGGAGTTTTAGAAATACAATCGTATTAAATATTTAATAATAAAATTTGATGCCTAAAAAGAGTTAACTTGATTTGGATTAGTTTGTACCCAGCAAACCCTCATCTAAAAGTGGGTGCTCATGTAAAAAAAAAATAAAAAAGAAATGAAAGAAGGGGGAAAAAGCTCCACAGGGTAAATCTGGAGCACTACCTAACATGATGAGATAAGAATCAAGCACATGACTTGGACCATTACCGCTGAAATTGAAACGTAGAAAGCTAAAAGTAAAGCGATGAATCGTGTTTGACTGAAATCCCATGCATGAAAATTTTACTTAATCATATTTAAATCAAATAAAACTATGACAACTAGTATACCGATTTGTTCAATATTGTGTCTTCCAAACAGATTTGATCCCCTTGTATCAGACCCATAATATTATAAACTTTTACTGTAAATGGATGGATGATTTCTTGAAGAAGGACGTCATCAGGAAAATGATGCTTTTATTGGTACGCCTTTTTGACCAAAAATAATCTGGAAAATGAGGAACAGGACGATGCAGGAAGCAAAGCATGATGCTTCGTACCAGGGTGGGATCAGACTCAATTGAGGCTCGTCCACATCAGAGATGGAGCGAGCTACATTTGGAGGCTTCAATAATTTGTCCGCATACTACAATCATGATGGGGCGGCCCGTCTTCACAGGTAATCGTAATTAAAGTTACCTTATTAGAATTTTAATTCGATCTTTAGAGAAAAAAGAAAAAACAGAGTGGATATATTAAAAAAAATAAAAAGAATTTAGGATTTGAAGAAAGTTGTGGTGCACATGTGCGCCTGTGAGTAGTCGATTGGCATAGGTGGAGTAATAAAATAAATAAAAAAACCAACACCCAATTGTTTGGTGGTTAGATATTCTATTTTGAATTTGATTTCTAATACGAAAAATATTTTAATACGAGATGTAAAATCTATTTTAATAACTTTTACGTTTTAAAGAAATTCATTTTTAGTTGTTTATTTATGATACTTTAATACTAAAAAATATAAATAAAAAAACGCCACGTGGGAGGGATGTGATCAGGATTCGCGTGATGGAGCTGTAACGGGGAGTGAGGTGTTATGGTGGTAGGTAGTTAATTTGGCGCTCCTCCTTCACAGGTTGATACGTGTCCTATGAAAAGCTCATTACCTTTCATCTCCACCGACCAAATCAATGCATCAACCCTCAACTTCTGTGGTTTCTGTTATCAAAATATCATACGATTATCTTCATCATAAGCATGCAAAGACGAAGTTTAACGAACGTTATAAATTAATAGCTTATGTAAACAGTATGTTCATGTCATGTTGTTCAATACATATACCAAAGGTATTTCGTCAACATTGATAACGAATCAAATTAAATTTAGCATCATGTTAATTAAATATGAATGATGTAGCATATTAGTCCAAAAAATATCTGTTAAATTCGTAATCTTTTTCCGTTTAAAAAAAGAATGAGAGAGAGAGGGGGAGGAGGGTACGGCGGTCAAAATCTTGGGCGTTTAAAGGTGCAAACTTCGTTAGAATCTTGCTCGAAAAGCCAGAAGGTAATGATGATGCGAAAGTTAAAATGACTTCATCAAAGTAAACTGAAATAATCATGGTGTGTGGAGTATTAGTTCAAGTTGTGCGATAAAACTATAGAGCCTTTCTCTCTCAAGTCTGGTACTCTGGTCTGGTGTGCCAGCATGAAAAAAAGCAAACCAAACGATCGTTAACGCCAATCCTCCTTTCCAGTCCCAAACTATATGAACCTCATTATCAGTTACAATAATCACCCCCAACAAGAACACTACCTCCTCTGATTTTGACCCACGCCATGAAAGTACTGCAAATGGGAGAGGCCGGAGAAGTCCCCGACGGCTGCTCCGGGAGCCGGACGGTGGTGGTAGGGATGAAGTTGGACTCGGCTAGCAGAGAGTTGCTCACCTGGGCTTTGGTCAAAGTCGCTCAGCCTGGTGATGTTGTGGTTGCTCTTAATGTTCTTGGGAACAATCGTAAGTGAGGATTTCTCTTTCAATTTTTATTTGTGGATTAGAGTGGAGATTGATTGGTTTTGGTGGAATGGATTCATGCAGAAATTGTCGATCGAGATGGAAAATGGTCTCTTCTTTCGCTTGTCAACGCATTCGACTCTGTCCTTGCTGTCTATGAAGGTTTCTGCAATTTGAAACAGGTTCCATTCTCTGTCCTTTTTATGTTCCTCTGAGAAACGAGAGCTAAAAACTACATAATTTCAGATTATATTTTAGAATACGTTTTACGTATGAGATTTTCATGAAAATGATTCAGGTGGATCTCAAGCTCAAGGTCTGCAGAGGTTCATCAGTCCGGAAAATTTTAGTCCGAGAAGCAAATGCTTATTCTGCAACTCATGTTGTAGTAGGAACAGCCCATGGCCTCCACACAATTCGGCCATCTGCCTCCGTAGCTAAGTACTGTGCTAGAAAGTTATCCAAGAACTGCTGTATTCTTGCTGTTAATAATGGGAAAGTTGTGTTCAAGAGAGACAGCTCCCCAGCAACTCCTCACTTACAAGGTTTTAATTTTTCTAAAGAATATTGTGGTGTATTGAAAATGTCACGGTTATAATGTAATCTAAAGCATCTCTGTTGCAGGAATTGATCGTCAGTACAAAACTGGTCTGCTTGAAACTATCCACCGGACATTCCATAAGAGCTCTAAAGTACTAAATTATGACAATACAGAAAATATGCAGGGCAAAGTCTTTCCGGGGTCTAAAGAAATTGTTGTTCAGGAACCAAGCTGCTCAACATGTGGCTCAGTTTCAGCACTGCCAAACATTTCTTCCCACCAACCTTCAGAAGAGTCTGCAGGTGATGGTGGCTCTAACGAGAACGCTTTGTCTATAGTGCCTGTACAGACAACTGAGGCAGCATCAAGTGCAGCAACCACCTTGTCTGTCAGAGAACTGCCTGAGCTGAAACCTGGTTGGCCACTACTACAACGAACAGTTTTATCAGATAGAGAGTCTCGTGATAGATTCTCAGTGCACCAGACATCTGTGGTCCAGTGGGCAATGCAGTTGCCCAGTAGAAATCTTTCATATGATACAACGGATCATGAGCACAAACAAACTGCAGCTTTAGATGGCAGAAGTGGTGCTATTGTTCCAATGGATGTTGTAATAAGAACTGATTCTTCTTCACCTGACGGCAATTCGAAAAGCATTCCAAAAGAATTGGAGGATCTTCACGGGAAATACTCATCCACGTGCAGATTATTTGAGTACTCAGAACTTTTGCTAGCAACCTCAAATTTCTCGCAAGGTTTGTTTTTGCAATATTAGTTCGATGGGAAGCTCATTTTGTCTGAAAGTAGTTCACTGTTAACATGAATAAACTGTATGATTTCAGAAAATTTGATTGGGAAAGGAGGAAGTAGTCGGGTTTATAGAGGTTGCCTTCCTGATGGCAAGGAACTTGCCGTTAAGATCTTAAAGCATACTGATTATGCTTTGAAAGAGTTTCTATTGGAAATAGAAATTATCACTACCTTGCACCATAAAAACATTATTTCCCCCTTGGGGTTCTGCTTTGAGAATGGTAATCTTCTTTTGGTCTATGATTTTTTGTCAAGAGGAAGCCTTGAAGACCATCTTTACGGTAAGACAAATTACATTATCTAGGCTATTGTTGTTAACTTGATTAATTATGGTCTCAATAACTTACCATTTTCTTCATGTGTCATACCTAATGGCCCTAATTAGGGAACAAGAAAAATCCACTTGTTTTTGGCGGGACTGAAAGATATAAGGTGGCAACTGGTGTTGCTGAGGCATTGGATTATCTACATAACAATGGTGCTCAATCTGTGATCCACAGGGATGTAAAGTCATCAAACGTATTGTTATCTGAGGACTTTGAACCCCAGGTTGCTTAACCTCCCTGTTGGCTTACTTTCTATGCTAATTTTATTTGCATTTGTCGATCCTTACACTATTCTGCTTGAATATGTTCAGCTCTCTGATTTTGGCCTTGCCAAATGGGCGTCAACCTCATTTTCACATATAACCTGCACAGTTGTTGCTGGAACTTTCGGGTTCGTAGTTTCAACTCCTATATATCCATATCCATAACAGCCGTTTCTGTCCATAAATATCCTATTTTCTCAGAGAAAGCAAGCATGAAACGGTCATAAAATAGAAAGCTCACTCATTTATGCAGTTACTTGGCTCCTGAGTACTTCATGTATGGCAAAGTCAATGCCAAGATTGATGTCTATGCCTTTGGCGTCGTACTCCTTGAGCTTCTTTCGGGAAGAAAACCCATAGGTGGTGATTATCCGAAAGGTCAAGAGAGCCTCGTTATGTGGGTATGTCCCCATAATCCGATGCTCTGGCATTAGCCTCTTATTTTGCAGCCACATGTGTTGTGGAAGAAATAATGAGAATCTCTTTTTCCAGGCAAGTCCAATTCTTAATAATGGAAAGGTGTCACAGTTATTAGATCCAAGTTTGGGCGATAACTATGATCATGAACAGATAGAGAGGATGGCCTTGGCAGCCAAACTCTGTATAAGACGTGATCCAAGAGCTAGGCCTCCTATGAGCCTTGTGAGTAATCTATACTTGAATTCATAGCAAATTGAATCTTCTAGGCCACTTAAGAAATCTGAAGTATTTTCTTTCTCTTACAAAGTTCTCATGTATTCCTTTGTACGTATTTTAGATTGCAAAGCTGCTTCAAGGTCATGTTGATGTGATCAAGTGGGCAAAGTTAGAAGCTAATGCTTCGGATAATCCGGGAATGCTTGCCGGTGAAGATTGCCCACCTTCTAATTTGCAGTCACATATTAATGTTGCGCTGCTTGATGTGGAGGATGACTCACTCTCCATGTGCGGTGTTGAGCAGAATTTGTCATTGGAGGACTACTTGAGAGGCCGATGGAGCCGCTTATCAAGCTTTGACTGACAAATCCAAATTGCTACGATTCTCTCTTTTTCTATATCTAAATCATTGAGATATCAAAGTTTTCTTTTCTTCATCTTTTTTTCTGTTCCTAGGTTTTTTAGAAACGATGGGCTTAGGACGAGAGGTTGTTTGTGGGTGTCCTCCTCCTTCCCTTGAATAGTCTGGAAATTAGGCCTTATAACTTCACGAGTTAGTTTTTTTATTGTTGATTCTACTTGAAATGTATCCAGGTTTAATCCTTCAACTCAGTTATTCAAGTTGTAATCTTGTTGCAATCGTGAGGGATGAACGAGTTTGTATCACAAGTGTTCATATGAATTCCAATAGAAATAAGAGCAATTTTGTTTTTCGATATTAGGTTAAATTAATTTTAGGTAAAAAATTACTAATTTTTAATATAAGATCATTTTAATCGAATCACATGGATTAAAAATGGAAGTTAAAACTAATTAACTACCTCGATTTCTCCAAAAATTTCACTATTTTCTAAAATTATCCTTATTTAATCTTTTTTTCTTTCTCTTTAAATACATTAAATAAGAGCTTTTTTTAAAAATATATAATAAATATTATCTTGTATATTGTAAAAAATTTTATATTCAAAATTAAAACAAAAAATCCTATATATAGGACTAGAGGGAGTAATGTTTAAGTAAGTTTCAAATTCACCCCTTAAATTAAAAAATATCTTAGATTAAGTTTTAAACCCAATTATATATATAAGCATTTAAAATCTACCAAGTAATATCATAGTATCACATTATATAATCTAATACAGAGATTTCTAATTATAAATGATCAACGTACATTTTTTTATAATTTATGAAGAGTTCATTCTTTCTCATTAAACCATATTTCTCATGGCATTTTAAATTTTTGGCCAACTTTTAAACTACTTTCTTCAATTCATATTATAGAGCATTTTGGATGACAAGTTTTTTATTCAAAATATGAGATATTAGATATTTTTCTTTCTATTTTACCTCTATTTTTAATTTTTTCCTACTCTTCATTTATAATCCTATAATGATAATAAAATAATGTATTTAATAAGAATAAAATAGAAGATATTAGTACTTTTTGTATTGATTTCAGGTAAAAAAGTGATTTTTTTAATATGTATACAATTGATACAAAATATCTTATAATATAAATAGGAGGAAATATTGTTTTATATGTTAGTATCAAGCTAATAACCTCATTCTTATTTATTATAGCTCAATTGAGTGGAATGTATTTGATACTTCTTAAATAAGATTAAGATTGAGGTTTTAAGGATTCGTGAACGAAAACAAAAATTTTATGTTTAAAAGGTTTCTTTTAGATATGTCGAATATGAATTAGATGATAATACTAAATACAGTATATATATAACAAAATTTATAAATATATAAGACCGAAAGGCATCAAAATTTCATTTAGAAATTAACTGATATTATATTTTATATACTTAATACAAAAAAAATTTTAATTGTATTGGACGTTATATGTCAAAGTGAGAATCCAAGTCAGTGGAAACTACACGTACTCATCGCATTATTAGATGTGTTAAAATAAAATCACATTATTAGTTTTGTATCTTTTTACACACCGCTTCCTTCAATCTAGCATTTTGTATCAATTATATGTATATTAAGAAAATTATTTTTTTAATAAAAATTAATATAAAAGTTATTCATATTTTATATTTTATTCTTATTAAATATTTTTTTTATTATTATAGAGTTATAAATAATGGAAGAGAAAATATTAAAAATTAAAAAAAAATATCTAAATTTTTTTATTTAAAATTAAAAATTTATTATATAAAATATTTTATAATATAAATAAGAGAAATAAAAAAATATATAGAGTAAGCATAATGATCAAGCAATTCATATTCACGCAGTGATACACATGATATATGGACTTCTCTGATTCTAAGGCGAGGGCTGAGAAGAAAGAGAAGAACAAATGCTAGGTGAAATGGCTCATGGCTGTGGACACACTTCAAAAGCAGATCAATGTGGACTTCTCTGATTTTAAGGCGAGGGCTGAGAAGAAAGAGAAGAACAAATGCTTGGTGAAATGGCTCATGGCTATGGACACACTTAAAAAGCAGATCACTACCCCGTAGCTTTCGTTTTCAGATCCCCATGATTTACGGATATTTGCGTTCTTATTGCGTAAAACACAGCTCGCTTCTCCGATTGCTACTACCAATCTGCAACCTTGTTCTTCGCCTTCACTCTATCTCTTTCTCCTCTCTCATTCTTCATCTCAAAATTAAACCTCCGCTGTTCCTTCACTCTCCGCATTTCAATGGCTGTCACAGTCGATTCCACGACCCATAAGCTCTCCCAGCTTGGTCTCGATGATGATTTCTTTTCTTCTGCAGCTAATCTCAAGAATAATCTGAACCTTCTGTCGCCAGAACAGGTATATCTCATGATACATGTGAATGGATTTTTTTTTTTGTCTGTGTGTATATCCATTTCCTCTGTTGATGTGAAATGGCTTTGGTGTGGTTTGGGGGTGACGAAACCAGGTTGGGCTCGCGAAGATGTTGTTGGAGATGGGGCAAAGTCATTTATTTGAACATTGGGCGAACCCGGGTGTCGATGACGAACAAAAGAAAGGCTTTTTCGAGCAGGTAGGGGCTCTGCTCAAGCAATTTGTCCTTGGTGGGTTTTCCGATGCTGCATTTGAAAATCGTTAGCTTGATTGGAATGCAATGTGTGAGTAGCGATTTTGTCTGCCTTCGTACTGAGTAGCTGTTTGATTGATTGCTGACAGAGCCATCCATGCTCGTTCAAATTAAGCTAGAACTCAACTCAACTCTGCTTTCCCCCAGCCCTCTCAACTTCTAATTTTAGTTCTGAACATTTGTTAATTTTTTTTCTCCTATAGCGATTCTTCCCAAATTTTCTTGTTTATTATGAAACATTAAATTAGTTAAATACATGTTTGTTATGATCCTATCATCTGGTTCGATTAGCATGACCTAAGATTTTCCTATTACTATGTTAATATGCTTAGAAACAAGCTTCTAATTGAAGGTCTTGTGTTTGAACTAGAACTTATGTTTCCTTAAAATCTTTGTCTGTGATAGTGTCGTAGTGATGACATCGCTTTGAGCATACCTGAAGAACCATATCTACCTGCATATCTCATCTTCCTCTAACAGCATTTTCTATAGGTGGCTCGCCTAAATTCAAGCTATCCTGGTGGTCTGGCATCATACATTAAAACCGCTAGAGGACTCTTGGCTGATTCAAGAGAAGGAAAGAACCCATTTGATGGCTTCACGCCTTCTGTGAGTGATAACATATATACTGGTGTAAAGATTGTGATTATATAGCACGTTGTCTTAATAATTTAATCTGCCAATGTTGACTATGTAAACCTTCTGATGTTAAAATTCTTAGTATGGATGTAGAATATACAACTAAGCCGCTTATGATTGTGGTAAATTTTTATTTATTTTAAATAATTTTTTATATTGAATTGGGATGACATCATGTGTGAGCAAAGCAGTTTTTGTTTAGAAAATTTTTGATACGTTTTTATAAATATTATTGTTGTTTACAAATCTTTCGAGAAAACATTTCTTGCTGTCAATTTTCTAAAATGGACTAAATAAATTAAATTTTGTGATTAATATTATTGGAATGAATAAATGATTTCAAATTTAATTATCATTAATTTTAATGAATTGTCTTTTTACTTTTATTTAATCAAAATATAGCAAATAAAATAAAATAAATAAATAAACCATTTTAATCAAGATAAATATTTATGAAATATGAAATTAATTAAAATAAATATATAAAAATACATCAAAATAAGTGTACGAAGTTGTTGGTTAAAAAAAAGTATATAAAAGTATGAGAATAGAAAAACAAAAAACTGTTGCTAAAAAAGATACTGAATGACCTAATAATTAATGATTGTGAGAATGGTACTTGTATCTTCAATAAATGATTTTTTCTTTCCTTTTTTTTAAAAGAAAGCTCCAATTTTCTACTCCATGTTTATAAAGTTGTGATAGAATAGTTGTTGAATCTGGATTCTTTACTGTGCATGTTGTGCAATATCAATATATCAACATATGTAATAAAATCTACAAGAAAAAGCACTATTCATAAGTCATGAAAGATGTGACTTGTTCTTTAGACTCCATGCAATGCATGGGAAAATGTTTCTAATTACATTGAGAAAAGTTTTAAAATGAAATTAAATTAAGTTGAGACGGTTTTTAATTAAGCACAACACAGACACAAGATCCCAGCACAAAGTTGCTTCTACTGTGACTCAAAAGCAGCTTCCCTATTTTATAAAGCTTCATCAAACACTTTGAAAGTTAAAATAAATACTTCTTTTTGAAAAATTAAACAATTTCTCTCCAAAAAAAGCTTGGTGCATCATAAGGTCTTCTGTTAATATTTTGCAGGTTCCGACTGGTGAGAATTTAACATTTGGTGATGATAATTTCACCAATTTTGAGGAGGTGGGTATAAAGGAAGCTCGAAAAGCTGCATTTGTTCTTGTTGCAGGGGGTCTTGGTGAGCGCCTAGGATACAATGGAATAAAGGTGGCTTATTGCTTAATTTGCTTTCTAATGATGCCTTACTGTTTGTCATGTATGTCTAATGCATCAACGTATGTGAAACTATTATCTAGTTGGGAGTAATTCTGTTTCCCAACTTGTGTTTTTTCATCTTACAGGTTTCTCTTCCTGTAGAGACAACTACTGGAACATGTTTCCTACAGCATTATATAGAATATATATTGGCTCTTCAAGATGCCAGCTGTAAACTTCTACCAGGTTAATCTTACACATAATAATAGATTTGTTTCCTGCCTCCTGTTTTTGATAAAACAAAAGGCATGAATAAGTTAGTCTGTATAAATTTTAAACAGATGATTGTATGCTATATCTTCATGATTCACTATGATCTTACACTGGGAGATTCTCTAAAAATTTTCTCATACTCCTTTTCAATCCCCCTTTTATGACTAAGTGAAAAGAAAAATTAAAATCAATAGATTGTGAGTGTGTCATTATGAAATCCTTTTCTTTTCTTTTACATGTAATGCATAACACATCATCTTGAATATATGATATGTGAGATTCAATGAGGAAAGGTGTTGACATTTCTTGGTTTACTCTCAACATTTCTTTCTCTCCTTCCCTGGTCAAACAGTGGCCCACTTTGATTTCATTTGTTAATTTTAGTTTATATTAATGTTGCTGCTTTCAATTTTTAGGTGAATGCAAGACACAGATTCCTTTTGTCATTATGACATCTGATGACACACATGCTCGTACCTTGGAACTCTTGGAATCAAATTCGTATTTCGGCATGCAATCCACACAAGTAAAACTTTTAAAGCAGGTATGGCTTTTGATGTCCAAGGGAAAGTTCAATTTAGCTTTAAAATGGCTTTGTTGACCTGTTAAATTTTGTACATATTAGGAAAAAGTAGCATGCTTATATGATAATGATGCCAGGCTAGCAGTGGATTCACATAACAAATACAGAATTCAGGTATTGTGTAATGAGTGTATAATTGTAAGGCTGAAAATTTTACTTAGTGAAAGGCATTGAATGCAGTGAGTTGTAATTTAGTTTCTGAAGTGCAATAACAATTTCTCTTTTAGTAGACAAAACCTCATGGACATGGTGATGTGCATTCAATTCTTTATTCCAGTGGTCTTCTGAAAGTATGGTACGACTCACAGCTTACACATATTTTATGATCTGTTCATGATATCACTATAAACTGAAAAAGTTCTGTTCGTGTCTCCCATCATATTTTTGTGCTTTTGGTTTTGTATTGGTTATGTTAATGTTGGAACATTTTATTTACTTGTAAAAATTTAATGGATCTTGCATCTGAATGTCTAAGTAATTTTCAAAATCATTTGAATATAATTGGTCACATGAAAAGAACTGATTGTGTAAGATTAGATATCTTGGTTGCCATATCTCTAAATTGATTGGATTCTGAACTTACTAGAAAGGAGAGAGGAGATGTGGGCAAGTAGAATATGTTTTGTATGAAACAAGAAATGCTGTTTCCGTGTCTCTAAAATTAATGGTATAGCATTCTAGAATTCTTAGAAAATGATGTGGAAAGGTATTTCTTTCTTTTAATATACTGTTTGATTTTAAATTCTATACAATCTGCATTGGTCAGGCTTGTTGCTGGTTTGAAATGGGTCCTCTTTTTTCAAGATACAAATGGACTCCTTTTCAGGGTTAGTTACTTTGCATATGTCATATTTTTACATTCTTTTGGGTTGCCCGTTAGTGTTATTCAAATATTCATTGCCTAGTATTTTGAGGGTACAGGCAATTCCTGCAGCACTAGGTGTCAGTGCTACCAAACAGTACCATGTTAATTCTGTTGCTGTACCTCGGAAAGCAAAAGAAGCTATTGGAGGAATTACCAGACTCACTCACTCTGATGGTAATTTCTACTTGTTTTCCTATTCGACAAAGAAAAACATCCATAATATGTGATCTCAATAGCTAACTTGTTTCTTTGGACTTTGTTGACATCACTTTTAGTTTTTGAAGTGGCTAACAAACATATCGTACTTTTTATGTTGATCTTTTAGGGTTCGGCCTGAACCTAATGTTGTTAATATTTCCTGGACTGTGACAGATAAATGTGATTTAGAATTTCCTGCTTATGCTGCTGACTATCCAGCACTGGTCTCAAAATCTTGGTCACAGAACTGCAAATAGTGTTAAAATGTGTTAAAATGAATTAAGTTCTATAAACAAATGTGAAGAATGTAAGAATATTAGTTTGCCCAAGAAAAATCAAATTTTTGGTTCAAAACGTTTAACATTACTGACAAACGACAGCTCTTTAAGAAATAAAACAAAAAATCACTATGCCCATCTATCCTTGCCTACCAGAGACAGAAAATGCTATCATACTTCTAGTTGGTTAAGGGACTGCTGCCTCCCTCTGAGATGAAATACAAAGACTTGGTGAGATTACAGTTAGAAGTGCATTAATGTTTTGTTTGTAGTGACAAGAAGTTATCGTGTCTTCATATCATGGAATGAAAGACTGAAAATGCTACCTCATTCTTACTCTGATTCTTAGGACAAATCATTTCCTTTGAAGAAAAGGATGAAGTGAGTTTCTAAGTTGAAATCCAATGGTAATGTTTGCCTTTGCCAAAACTAACAAGTTATTTTTCATTTATACCATGGACTGTGAGGCTTGGACATTTAACTTTAAAGCCTCACACACACACATACAGGTGCCATTTCAAATGCTTACAATTTTTCTCTTGAATTCATTATCTCAGTTCAATGAGTTTCCCAGATATGCTTGTGATTATATGTTGGTACACTATGTGAATACCATATTTCTAGCATTTTACTATCAATCTGAGACATATCATCTCAGGAAGGGCGATGGTGATAAATGTGGAATACAATCAACTAGATCCTCTCCTCAAGGCAACTGGACACCCTGAAGGCGATGCCAATTGTGAGACTGGCTACTCGCCTTATCCGGGAAATATAAACCAAGTAATCCTCTTGTGAATCTCAATATTCTGTTTATGCCTCTTGGAGTAATTACCTTTTATTCAATTATTTATTATTGCCCAGGAATACGTGGTTTATTAATCTGTATTGTTAACTTTCCTTTTGGTGTGAGCACTCAATTTGTAATTTCTTTATGAGTGAGAGGCTAATTTTGGATCAATACTTCCATTAGACCATATATTTGCCCTGTATGCCAAAAGTGATGTATTATTTGCCCTTTTAAGTATATAAATTGTATTTATTGTGATATGTCTCCTGAGACACTGCTTAGTGTCACGTGAACCCCCAAATCATTTAAAAAAAAAAATGATTCCCTTCACCTGCCCCTCCCTAATGGTTCTGAACCTCTATGTTCCTGAAATAAAAGAAAAAAGATAGAAAATGGTTTATTATAATGATTATTGCTATTTTGTGATAGGCATGTTCTTATTTAGTTGACCTACTTCATGCTTAAGTTACATTGCTTAGTGATAATATCTTTTCTTTTATTTAACAGTTGATATTAGAACTTGGTCCTTACATTGAAGAGCTCACAAAAACAGGAGGTGCCATAGAGGAGTTTGTTAACCCAAAGTAATTCTATTTAATTGTGCTCATTATATTTGATTTTTCCCCAAGCATTGCTGTAGCATGCTTTAACTTTATTTAGTTGTTTTCCATGATCAATTTGTTAATGCATTAGAAGCTTTAAAATGTTTTAGTCTTTTCTCCAGATAGAAATGTTTTGGTAGAAATTTGTAGCAGAATTACCATTATTTTGTTGGAATTCTTTTACAGTTAATTGTGATGATAATATTAAATAAAGTCTACTCTTTTCATTCTTTGCTCACTTAGATGTCTACTTTTTTATTTTTGACCAATCTATGAAACTCATTTCAATGACTAATTTATGAGGTTATGGTAGTTCATAACCACTTTCATTGGCGCTTCTTGCATATGATGAATCAGAAAGCCTGTTAAGGAAGTTTCATCCAGAAGTGTGTATTAATTGGAATTTGGAAGAGGGCATGAATTATTAAGATAACTTGCATTATTTTGTATTTTGGAGAATGTAATGCTGTTTCTGTATTATTATTTCTGAAAATAAGGAGAATTAGGGTCTGTTTGACAAAGTTTTCTGTATTATGCCTGTTTGACAATGTTTTGTATTTTATTGTTCTCAAAATAATTTTGTAAAATTGTTTTCGAGAACAAATTTTGAAAACAAGGAAATAAAAAAATATGTTTGAATAATTGTTCTCAAAATCATAACTAGTAAGTGTTAGATGAGTTATTTAAAATTTATGGATCTATTTGGCAGTGTTTTCTATTTTATTGTTCTCAAAACAGTTTTGTAAAATTGTTCTCAAAACAGTTTTGTAAAATTGTTCTCAAAACTGTTTTCGAGAATAAGTTTTGGAAACAAGAAAATAAAAAAATTTGTTTGAATAATTGTTCTCAAAATCAGAACTAGTAAGTGATATATATATTATTCAAAATTTATAACTTTACTATTAATGATGTGGGTATTTTTCACATTTTCTTGTTTTTTCCAGAATAAAAACTATAAAACACCTTAAAGATGTTCTGAGTTTTCTGTTCTTTTATTTTTCTGTTTTCCATAACATTTTCTAAAATACAGGTTTACCAAACAAATTTTTTTGTTTTTCTATTTTCAAAAATAAAAAAACTGTTTTCAAAACAGTTGCCAAACAGGCCCTATAATTTTACCATTAATGAAGTAGGTATTTTTCACTTTTTTTTGTGTTTTCCATAACAAAAACTACTAAACACCTTAAAGATGTTCTGAGTTTTCTATTCTTTTATTTTTCTGTTTTCCAGAACATTTTATGAAAAATACGTTTACCAAACAAGTATTTTTATTTTCTATTTTCAAAAACAAGAAAAACTGTTTTGAAAACAGTTACCAAACAGGCCCCTAGTTACAGTGGCTATTTTCTGCACAGTGAAAACTGATACAAAACTCTAGTTCTCCAATTAAGAGTAGCTATTCACAAGATAACAAAGTAAAACTAGATAAAGAGTAATAACTTTCCTGTCATTCGAGAGGTAGGACTTTCCCAAAGCCAACACCCCTAAGCTCAGACTTGTGATTTTCCCAGCACAGAACCCTAGAAGACAGCCCCACTCTAGGCCGCACACTGGATCCACACAACCCCACCTCAACTTGCAGATATAGTGGGCTGCTTTGACTCCTTGGCTCTCTTCCTATCGCCCTTAACATCAGTGGGCCTATTTCTCTTGTCCACTCAGCCCATAAAATTAGTGGGTTCAACATTTTCCCCTGCTGCATGTTTCACCTTGTCCTCAAGGCGGAATTCTGGAAATTGTGTAGCTATGGCTTCCATATCCTCCCATGTGCTGTCGCAATCTGGTAAGTTCTTCCATTTAACTAAAAATTGTTGGCTTCCATTAGTCATCCTCCTCACTTCCTTGATTTCTTCTGCTTGAACTTGCAATTCATAATACTCAGTCAAGAAGCTAGGTAGCTGTCTAGCTTCTATAGATGGAAGGATGGACTTGAGTTGTGAAACATGAAAAGTGGCGTATATTCTAGCCGTTTCTGGAAGTTTCAGCTTGTAAGCAACTTTACCAATCTTCTCCACTATTTCATAAGGCCCGTAAAAACAAGGTGCCAACTTCTCATGTTGTTTCTTAGCCAAATTCTGAAGTTTGTAAGGCTGTATACGCAAATACACTTTATCTCCCACCTCGAACTCCACCTCCCTTTGCTTCTTATCTTTGTACTCCGTCATCTTGGACTGTGCTTGTTCGAGATGTGTTTTGAGAGAGTGCAGAATTTCAATTCTGGTTCTGATCTGCTCATTGACTTCTTCAACCATGGATGCATCATCTTTCCATGAAAATACTGTAGGTGGTTCCCTCCCATATAAAGCTTTGAATGGAGACATTCTTATATAGCAGATAATAGTGTTGAACCAAAATTCAGTCCATGGTAAAACCTTTACCGATTTCTTGGGATTTTCACCAATGAAGCACCTCAAGTAGTGCTCCAAGCTGCAGTTAACAACTTCAGTTTGACCATCCGTTTGAGGATGATACCCCAAACTATATTTCAAGGTAGTACTTGATTGTGTGAACAGTTCCGTCCAAAATTGGCTCACAAATACCCTATCACGGTCAAAGACAATAGGTTTTGGAAAGCTATGCAACTTGACTACTTCCTTAGTGAATAGTTCAGCCATATCCTTGGTTGTAAAAGGATGAAATAGAGGTATAAAATGGGCGTATTTTGATAATCAATCAACCACAACCATCACCATGTCATATTTACTTGCTCTAGGTTACCCCACAATAAAATCCATACTCATATCTTCCCAAACCTAATTTCGAATGGGAAGGGGTTGCAACAGTCCAGCAGGGCTCACAACTTCATATCTATTTCTTTGGCATGTTTCACACCTAGCTACTTGCTCCTGGACGTCCCTCTTCATTCCTTCCCAATAGACAACCTTTGCTAACCTCTTTTACATCCTCAAATATCACGAATGCCCGCCCATAGGTGAATTGTGGAACTCCTTAATTAGCTCAGTAGTCTTTGGTGCTTGTCGAGGTAGAACTAGTTTGGCATTGTACATTAAACAGCCATTCTTCAAAGTATAACCTGTTGGAGCTTCTTGACCAGTTAGGACTTGTTGCCATATGGTATTGAGTCTCTCATCTTTAGCCGCTTCAGTCTCAAATTCTTCTAGTTCCGAATATTGCCAAACAGAAAAGGCTTGTAACTCCATCTTAGCATTCTCTCTTCTTGAAAGGGCATCCGCTGCACAATTCTCTTTTCCGAGTTTATAATGAATCTAAAATTTGTACCCCATAATTTTTTAGACCCATTTCTTTTGATTAGGATCAATTGCCCTTTGCTCGAGCAAGTATTTTATAAGTTCAAATAATAAATGGCTGCCCGAACAAGTAGTGCTACCATTTCTTGATCGCAAGCACAATAGCCGTTAACTCCTTCTCATATACTGAGCTTTACTTTGCTTTCTCAGAGTTACTGACTAAAATATGCAATGAGTCTACCTTGTTGCATCAGGACGGTCCCTATACCCGTTTCCGGAGGCATCCGCCTCTATTTCAAATGGTAGCTGAAAATTTGGCATGGCAAGGACAGGAGCTTGCACCATTGCTTCCTTGAGTTGCTCAAATGCGACCTGTGCCTTTTCTCCCCAATTAAAGGAGTCCTTCTTCATCAACTTAGTGAGTGGGGCAGTAATCTTCCAATAATTTTTGATGAATTTCTGATAGTGCCCAGTTAAACCCAAGAACCCTCTCAACACCCTCAAGTTCTTAGGTATGGGCCATTGTACCATAGCCTCAATCTTTGAAGGATCAGCTTGCACACCCTCTGAAGAAATCGTATGCCCCAAATACTCTAATCTATGTTGGCTAAAAGCACACTTATTTGGATTGATCACCAGCTAGTTATTCTGTAGCACCTCCAAAGCCATTTTTAGATGCTTCAAGTGAGACTCAAGATTGGGCCTGTATATGAGGATGTCACTAAAAAATACTGGCACAAACATCCTCAAATAACTCCGGAAAATATCATTCATTAAGCACTGGAAGGTTGAAGGCGCATTGGTGAGACCAAACAGCATCATAAGAAATGCGTAATGCCCATCACAAGTTTTAAACGCTGTCTTGTGTTCATCTCCTGCCTTGGTATCTGGTGATAGCTGGACTTGAGATCAAGTTTGGAAAACATCTTAGCACCTTCTAACTTATCAAGAAGCTCATTTATGGTAGGTATAGGGTATGGTCAGGTATGGTAACCTTGTTTAGGGCCTTATAGTCAACACAAAACCTCTAGCTCTTGTCTTTCTTCTTGACTAGTAGCATAAGACTTGAATAGGGACTAGTGCTTGGTTCTATGATTCCAGCATCCATCATCTCTTTGACTAACTTTTCTATCTCTATTTTCTGAGAGTGAGCATATCTATATGGCCGTACATTGGGCAAAGAAGTTCCCTCTTGTATTACAATTGCATGATCTTTAGACCGGTGAAGAGCCAACCTTTTAGAGGTGCACATACAGCAGGATATTCTTGTAACAAGTTACGAATTTCTGGAAGAACACCCTTGTTTTCCAGCTGGTCACATTCTACAGTCCCGAATTCAACCAAGTACCCTCCTCCTTTCCCTTTCAAAGTGCATTGAATAGCTTTGTAGGAAGCTTGAGTATGAGTTAGAGTAGAATCCCCACTTGAGCAAACCCACTTCCTGTCAATTTTTACCTTCATATAGCGTTCCTCCAATCCACCTTTGTTTCTCCAAGTGACTCTAATCACTCCACCCCTAAAATGAGATCCACATTTTGTAAATTGAAAGGGTAAAAAGTCTGAGTTACCTTTAATTTCGGAAGTTGCAATTCCTCACCCTTACATGTTTCTCTTGAATAGATCTTTCTCCCATCTCCCATAGTAGTAGAATAGTACCTCATTTTGGACACTTAAATGTTCTGTAGCTTCACTACTTTCCTACATATAAAATTATGAGTAGCCCTGCTATCAATCAACACCACCACCGGTTCCCCTTTTAACTCTCTTATAAGCTTCAACGTTTTGCAACTAGTGAACCCAACCACAGTAGTCACAAACAACTCCATGGTGGCAATTACTTTGTTAGGAATCTCATCTTCTAGTTTGAGTAATTCCTCCTCTCCTAGATCCACAACCTCTTCTTCATTTACAATAATCATATGTAACTGCTTGCTCTTACACTTGTGGTTGGTCCAAACTTCTCCTCACATTTGAAACACTAGCCCAGCTCTCTCCTCCAATTGATTTCAGCTTCTGACAACCTTTGTGTACCCCTATTACTGCTACTACTCTCGTTGTTTGTGGAAGTAACAGCATTAGTAACTCTGTTGCTGGCTATTTTGGTCCTTTCTCCCTCTTTACTCTCATTGCTCTTAGTGACTGGAGCACTGAGAATATTCTTCGAGGCCTCTAAAAGATTAGAATATAAAGAGGGAAATGACTTAACTCCTGTCCACTTGATTGCGCTACTGGGCCTGCTACCTCTAGCCTCCTCCTCCTCCTTGACCTTCTTGAGAATCAAATTCCTCCTCTCAATTTGAAAGGCAAAATCCATGAGCTGTTTCAAGGTCTTTGGTTGCAGTATCCGAACTCAGCTTTCATTTCTTCTTGGAGACCTTTTTCAAATATTCCCATCAAAGCGTCTTCAGGAACATCTGAGAGAGGTGCTGATATCAGTTCAAACTTCTCTCTATAGTCAGAAACAGACCCCACCTGTTTCAAGGCCACTAACTGCTCATAGTTGTCTCCACTTTGTTGACAATGGAATCTTTCCAACACTTCATGCTTAAATTCAGGCCAAGATCTAATGGGAGTCCTAGTTTCCACCCACTGAAACCAATTTAAGGTCTTACCTTTCAATCCCACATCTGTAGCATCCAACCTTTCACCTTCAGAAATCCCATTAACTGTGAAATATCTTTCCATGCGAAACAGCATGCTATTGGGTCTTCACCAGAAAAAATGGGCAACTCCAGTCAATAATGATAGGACCCATCACTTCCCCCACCAACTTCAGCAACCACAGGGGCGATTCCCTGCTGTCCAGCACCCGTTGCACCCTGTTCTCCTTGTCCGCCACCCCCAATCGTGTCCTATTGTCCAACTTTGTCATCTTCCCCTTCCTCTCTTTGCTCTGTCGCAGCTTGCTGATGAGGTTGTGGATTTGTTGGTGGTCTTCCTTGCAGCGTCGCACACATCTCGGCCATCTGAGCCAAGAGCATGGTGTTCAAGTGCATTATTTGGTCTTTCATTTCTCGAATAGAAAGTTTCACTCCATTCAGATCCTCGCGTCTCACTTTGACTTCATTTAACAGCTTCCAACCTATTTTCCATTCTAGTTACAACCATACCCTGTCACGTGGCCTGCTTTGATACCAAATTTGTTGGGATTCTGTATTATTATTTCCAAAAATAAGGAGAACTAGTTACAGTGGCTATTTTCTGCACAGTGAAAACTGATACAAAACTCTAGTTCTCCAATTAACAGTAGCTAGTCACAAGATAACAAAGTAAAACTAGATAAAGTGTAATAACTTTCCTGTCATTCGAGAGGCAGGACTCTCCCAAAGCCAACACTCCTAAGCTCAGCCTTGTGATTTTCCCAGCACAGAACCCTAGAAGACAGCCCTACTCTGGGCCCCACACTGGATCCACACAACCCCACCTCAACCTGCAGAGATAGTGGGCTGCTCTGACTCCTTGGCTCTCTTCCTATCACCCTTAACATCAGTGGGCCTATTTCTCTTGTACACTCGGCCCATAAAATTAGTGGGTTCAATAAATGCTTGTTCATTGTTTGGAACTTCTGGATTGTGCTTGCTTTGTATAACTGTATCATGTTATCAACGCTACATGTAATTGATGCAGATACAAAGATGCCAGTAAAACTTCATTTAAGTCCTCAACTCGACTGGAATGTATGATGCAAGACTATCCCAAAAAATTGCCCCTATCTGCAAGGGTTGGGTTCACGGTAAATTAGTCTTTCAAGCAAAGAAATATGAATTTCTAGCTTATGACAAATTACTGGGCCTTAGGGGCATTGCTCATTGCATGTGCTATTGAAGGATGAAATTTTACTGCTTCCACTATTTGAATTCAGTCAGAAACTGATTTTCCCCTCCATAATGGAAAGGAAAAAAATACTTAGAACAAATACTTTACATTTAATGTGCCATGTGACTGAATAATAAGCCAACAAACATTTATCGAAGTGGATGTTACTAGTGGCTACATCCATTGACAAATCCACTTTGATGAATTTTGGTTTATTATACAGCCCTGTTGTAGATTATATGTATTTAAGCACTTTTCCATGAAAAGATCCTATTTTCTGTTCTCCCTATTTCTTCAATTATTTATCTTGACAACTTCACCCTAGTTCATGAAATTCCATCCTACATTATCTATTATAAAGAAACGCTCTTATTGTTTAAACTAAGTGCTTCCTCACTGAATCTATGTAATTGTGTAGACAATGGATTCATGGCTTGCTTATGCACCTGTGAAGAACAACCCGGAAGATGCTGCCAAGGTACTACTAGAATGCATAGTATTGGCCCTTAATGTGCTCTATGAAGATTTGCAAAAGAAAACAATATATAAAGAAACTTTTTATGTGGGGAATCAAAAGTGGAGAAAAATAAAAGATAAGTCCTGGCCCGAGTGATTGATTTCAAAATTTAAATAAATATACATTATATTCAATTAAAGGTGTTTTAAAATTCTTTTGGGTGTTAGAAAAGGTTGAGTAATATTAAAACAAATTACTGTATGTGAGTTTTACTAAAAGATTCAAGAAAAAATATTTTTTAATATTATTTTTATTATTTCAACTGAAGGTACCTAAAGGAAATCCATATCACAGTGCAACCTCTGGAGAAATGGCTGTTTATCGATCAAACAGCCTCATTCTAAAAAAGGTAACATGTACCATTGCTGGTCATGATTGCTATGATGCGATAGTGTTGATTATCTTCTCTATACTATGAACTGGCAGGGTGTAAAGGTTGTATGCCCGTAAGTTCCATTAGTAAATCTTACTGCTAAAGATTCCAGTTCCCAAATAAAGCACCCAGAGATCTGCATTTGGTTTTGCTAAATCTCTACCTTGAGTTCATCACAGTCATCACTCAAAATAAAGCTCTATTGGCAGCGTACTTAGTCTTCATTGAATAAATTCAAATTAATTGGATATTCAGCTTGTAATTACAGTACCCCCAATAACAACAGCTTATGATTTAACCGGAAAATTATGTTTCTTTTATTTCTTTTGATCAGTTAGTTGTATGAGTTAGGGCGAAAAGTCACTAAAGTATGATCAACCAAAGATTAATAGATTTCTTTTTTTTCTGCGAAGGAATGCATATGCAGTTGCACAGGTAGAAGAAACTGATAACGGATTGGACTTGTATTTTATTTTGGGGAAATGGTGGGATGTTATTTTCATCTTGCACGGTGGACTTAGTACTTTCCAGCCATTTTGGTGGATTTGATACTTTTCTCTTTGATTTCCTTTTAATTGCATGGGATTAAACTTCAGAGAATGAATTAGTTTTAAATGATATTAACTGATTGAGGGTGTAAAATTTGATATGAATGTAATTATTTTCTTGGACTTATGGGAGCAGTGTGGCATTGTTTCTCACATCGTTGCTCAATTGATGGTGTACTTCTTTGTGGCAGGCAAGCATTACTGCCTTAATGCCGGTTAAATCAAATCCAAAGATCAGATTCTTATCAATTTTCTCTGCAAATTTATTTCTACCAGGCTGGTGTCGAAGTAGCAGGTCCAGAATTGCAGGTTATTAATGGACAAGAAGTGGAAGTGTGGCCTCGTATCACATGGAAACCAAAATGGGGTCTGACCTTCTCTCAAATTAAGAAAAGAGTCAGTGGAAATTGCTCCATTTCTCAAAGGTCTACATTGGTCATTAAGGGCGAAAAGGTCAACCTCAAGAATCTGTCCCTAGATGGGGCTCTTGTCGTTGATGCTGTTGACGATTCAGAGGTATGGCAAGTCAATGTAGCTGCATTTTATGTTTTGAAAGTTTCTCTAAGATGCCATAGTAGCTGCTTATGAAGAATATATTTGCTTCAAGTTCGAAAAACTAATCCTATTGAGAACGAATGCACATGCTCAGATCATCCTGTGTTTGATTGAATGTAATTAATTGAGGTGGTTCGTCATTCATGTTCAAATAGGTGGACGTGGTTGGTTCTGTTAAAAGCAAAGGTTGGACCTTCGAAACTGTGGACTACAAAAATGACTCGGAGCCTGAGGTATTAAGGATGAGGGGTTTTAAGTTCAACAAAATTGAACAACTGGAAGGGAAATACTCTGAACCGGGCCAGTTTACCTTGAAGTGTTGAAGTTACATTCCACTCATACATCATTCCTTATTCTTTCAACTGTTTTGCAACTTACCTTTATGAGCTGGGTTTGGAAGTGCCTTTCGAGTAGTGACATCACATGTTCGAAGCAAAGATTTATTAACAGTTTTTTGAGGCTTACAATTTTTTATTCTTTACGCGGGAGTTCCTGACTCTCTTTTCGGATTGGTAAACGTCAATTGTATGATTCATGTTCTTACCCCAGTTTGAATAAAAGGATTTTGCCTATTGCCTTACTGGCCATGTATCAGATCGATTGATCATTGATCTCACTTGTTATTGTATTCAGGGGACAAGATCAAAATTAAAATTTGGTTTATGATCTAGCACTTTGCAATTCATTCATTTTCATTTGTCTAAACAGAACTTACATTGTGAATTCAGATTTGTGAAGAAGGTTAAGGTCTCATGAACATGTAAAGACGAGAGACCTGCCCTTTCGAAAATACGAGTAGCAGAAAAACACCCCCGGCGAGAAGGAAGAAAATAATGAACGGTGGATTTCTCTTCTTTTTCTTTTCTTTGTATATTTGGGTCCACGAACTTAAAAAATAAAAACCCAAATTTACCCCACTGGCAATAATATAAAATGAGGTCTCAATCTCAGAGTCTCGTGCCTTGACACGTTCTCTTCATGATAAGACCCAAGGAAGGGCGCCCACAAACACTGATGAGTCCTGAACACTCGTTTGAAATACTTGCGTTACATTATCCATAGCATGAGGAACTTACCACCACTAAACTGGTTTTAAGCTCCCTATCTCTCCGATGCTACCGATAGCATTTAGCCATGGCCACGAGTTTTTCCAGCGCGCTCTCAACCAAATTACCCCTGGTGGGCTCCTTTGGTTGCGGAAGAGACTTAAGAAACAGAAAAGCATTCACCATTTCGGCTCAACAACAGCAAACAGAAGTTGAGGAGGAAGTGAAGGTACAACAAGAGCAACCCCGAGCAGACGCTGGCACCCAGAATGTGAAGCCCAAAGGAACCAAACCAAGGCCTGTGGAACCACAAGTGAATGTGAAGAGCAAAAACATGAGCAGGGAATATGGAGGACAGTGGCTCAGCTGCGCCACCCGCCATGTGAGGATATATGCTGCATACATCGACCCTGTGACTTGTGAGTTTGATCAGACCCAGATGGATAAACTCACCCTTATCCTTGATCCCACCGATGAGTTCGTGTGGAATCCTGACACTTGCAATAAGGTCTACTCTTACTTCCAAGAGCTTGTTGATAATTACGAGGTAATTGCTTCCAACTTCTCATTTTGATTCCAGTTTCTGTGGCTCTAGGAGAAGCTTGATGTGTGCAACAAGTTCACTTTTGATAAGTTTGTAGTACTAGATAATTAATAATGAATATTAGTTACAAAATTACCATATAATCTATCTTGCTTATGTTTTGTGGAAACAAGGTTTCAAGTTTTAAATCATGATTAAGTTGGATCCTTAATTTTGATCAGAGTTAGTTGATAGTAGTAGAGAATAAAAATATCTGCGAGGTGCATGATGTAGCACGTGTAAGGTTTGACAGAGTGAGAAATGAATTGAGCAGGGTGCTCCTTTGACGGAATACACGCTTCGGCTGATAGGTTCAGACATAGAGCACTACATAAGGAAGCTACTGTACGATGGGGAAATCAAGTACAACATGAACGCCAAGGTACTTAACTTCAGCATGGGCAAGCCTCGCATTGTGTTCAATAGTAATGATATTCCAACTCAAGAGGCACTCGAGTAATTAATCTCACCCCCCAATTTGATTTCGGTGGCGACAATTTTGTGGATCCCCACCACGCCAATTTGGAAGGGCATCCAGATTTCCAGGAATTCAAGACCATGATGCTAGCTGCTTACTTAGCTGCTTCATGATTTTCGTTTATTTTCTATTTGTATTTTGATTTTTTTCCCTTTATATATAGAAGTAAAATGATCACGATTTGGTCCATAACTTGATCCTTTTCTGTAAATATTGTATGTAGTTGCAGTGGCTGCTAAATTCTTATACCGTTAACCCATTGGCGCTGACGCAGGGTATATTGATGCTTCAGAGTTACATTCATATTAATTAATAATCTAGTGTTTTTCCTAAAGGCCTAATGTTTATATTTAATGTTATTTTTTATTTAGTCTCTTATGTATATAAGCTTAAAGGTAATCATCAGTGAACTATATATCGATTCATACAAATAATTTTACGTGTCTTTTTCTCTAAAAGTTAATATGACTTTCTTTTTTTGGACCAATAAAAGTTAATATATATGATTACATAGTTAAATTCTGTTGCATCTTATGAATTCCAATTAAGACATTTTCGTCCCTTAACCTATTCTGACATGCATCCATGGAACGAAAGAGGGAAGTTACGAGTTTCACATGGTTTGCGTCTGTCACTTTTTATTCTTCTCATTAGAATAATACATCAATGATCAAAAGTTTACAAACTACCGGTTAGATTGTTCATCCCAGGATTGGCTCAATATGACCCAGTTAATTAATTTATAAATTTTGTTGAGAAAGTTTGGTGATTATAACTTAAAGAGGGTCTAAAAGAAGAACATAACAGGGAAAAGGATGAGAAACGCAAAGGGAAGTCTGAAAAACAGATATGAAGCCCTCCCAAATTAAGCGAATCAGGATTGGATATTTGGATTGGCTTGGTAGAATAAATGAACAAAATAAAAAACAGGTTTATAGTCGTTAGTCTGGCCACGTGTTACTATGATAAGACCAAACCACGCGCTTTTTTGAATGCTTTTGGAAGTCTCCTGCTAAAATACGCACGTGGACCTCTCTAGACAAATCAAGAATCGTCGTGAAAATGACCCACCTTCAAATCAAATTGGCACAGCCTCAGTAGTTACAAGGTAAGTTTCCCAGCTCAGTCCTAATTTAATGAAATTCAAGGGAATTTAATTTAATTTAATTTTAGCATGTTCAAAATTCCATAAGTCTATTTTATATCATTGTTATATCCCTCCTTTAAAGTCTATAAAATAATGAATGGCTGAGACTTTTGACAAAACAAAATTTAAACCAAATGAAATCTAGAAACATCGCAACGTAGGTTTCGAGTCCATATCCATCGTGCCAAATTTTTTTTATAAAAAATCGATTTAATTTGAGTTATTCAAATTTTAATTTATAAATTACAATTTTCTATTTTGATTAAAATCATTATTATTTTAAATTGAAAATTAAAAAAAATTTCAAAATAAATTTATATAAAAGTTGATGGCAGAATATTACGAGGTAGAATCGAAGGTTGCTTTCTGAAGAACAGGACGCGAAACTTCCTACAAGTTGCCTTAAGGGGTTTAGACTTTTAGGGTTTAGACCATTCTCATCCACATCCTTAAAGAGTTATGGTCCCCCAATCTCATTATTTTTATATTTCGGCACCAATGGCCGTAGAAAAAAAATGAAAAAATCTATTTCGGCTCCATTTGGCACGTTTCCCGTACAATTAACCCGTCCCTCACTTACGTCTGTTTTTAGAGTCATGTATTATGCCTACATATATTTAAAAAATTATTCAAATTTAATTTAATTTGAATGGTTTAAATTTTATTATTATGTGTACATTAATCATTAAAAATATTTTTCTATTTTGTATATATCTTGTCCTTTTAAAATATTAAAAAATGTTAGTAATAAAAATAATAAATAAATATATAAATAGCCAAATTTATTAAATTTATATTTAAATTTAAAGAATCTTGAGGAGATATCTGGTCCACACCGAAAGCGCCTCTCTCTCTCTCTCTCTCTCTCTCTCTCTCTATATATATATATAGTCATAAACCCCTCTATGCTGTAACATATACAGTTAAGCCCGTTGTTGCATTGACCCGGCGGAAGAGCAGAAGCTAGGTAGCGACTCTGTATTATACATAAACCCTTTTAGTGTTGTCAGCGAATATGTCTCCCCTCACACTCGCTGACTTGCAGCGAATTTTTGAGAAGTTGGACATGAATGACGATGGCTTCGTCAGCCTTGAAGAGCTCAATTGGGTACTGGACAAGATAGGTTATCAGTTTGGCCTTGAAGAGCTTGAGTCTCTAGTCGGAAAGAAGAGCCTCGACTTGAATGAGTTCTTGTTCTTCTGCGACTCCATATCCAAGCAGAGAAATATTGAGCAGAACAATGGAGAGGAGGGGGAGGCGGTGGAGAGCGACCTTGAGAAGGCGTTCAAGGTGTTTGATTTGGACGGAGATGGGTTCATCACGAGCCGGGAACTGGAGTGCGTGTTGAAGAAGCTGGGCTTGTGGGACGACGGAAATGGCAAGGATTGCAACACCATGATTTGCGTATACGACACCAATTCAGATGGTCGCCTTGATTTCCAGGAGTTCAAGGACATGATGCTCCTTACCTCCTCTTCTTGATTCCTTAATTTGCTTTCTTCTCTCTCCCTAAAACAAGCTATGTTATGGTTTGCTTCTAGCTATATATATCAACCTGGAACTTTTTGGATGTCTGTGTATATATATATACTTTGCAATGGCAACTCAATAATCCTGACCTCCTCTTCTTGATTCCTTTGCTTTCTTCTGTCCCACTAAAACAAACTGTCTCATGGTTTGCTTCTAGCTATATAAACTTGGAAATTTTTGGATTTGTATATCTATATATATATAGTTTGCAGTAGCAATCCCTGTTTTCCCATTCACAACACAATCTAGCTATATCGCTACTGGTAATTATATATATATTTGATATGGTTAATTATTGACAAAACTTTGGAATTGAATATTTGATCCTGCAAAGTATCATCAATTCACTTTTTTGTTTTCGTGCCAACAATATGGATGAAAATTTGTGAATAATTAATAACACATATTTTTGCTTTAAATGTTTGTTCAGTCATATTGATATTATATGTTGATGTGTATAGATTAGAACTCAATGGCTTGTAATTAAGGAAGTCAACAAACATATATAAAATAGACATGACACACAGTTTAAAATAGAATTACGACTTAAACATTTTAAGAACAGAGAGAGAGTTGTTAAAAATTAACAAAGATATTCAATATTTTAATAGCGAGTGTAATTAATACTTCGTGTTAAGCAAGGAGCTGCAGCATGCACCTCCACTTAATTAAGATGAAAACAGGTAGACATGACATCATTGCTTAATTTGTCATATTATTTCAAACTTGTATAGTTTTCGCATTAACTACTTAGATTTGTTTAATTTTGGCCAGAATTAACATTAATTATTTAGATAATTAAAGATGGACTGAATAAGATCAATTGTAATAGATATTTGCAGAGAAAGATCCTCCAAGACAACATGTCTGTGGAAAAGTCTAGCATGCTCTAGTAGAATTAAGCGGTCTTGATATGCATAGCATTAAACTTGTGGTTTGAGGGAGGAAAAGTCCAGCACCTTCTAAATACAAGTCAGGATGCTCTAGGCGGTGGATTGATATAATAGACGGCGAGTCCGGCCAAAAGGGATGGCATGAAACGCATCACCACCGTAGACTATTTCTTATTTCTGTCGTTATTATGTGAGAGAAAGAAAAAAAATCTGCATTTTATTGGACTTTATTTATGGGCTCTATTTTTCTTCCACGGAATAAATATGAACCTTGAAACAAAAGGATCTGTTTTAATTAAATATGTTTTAATTGTAAGATTTTTTTTCGGAAGAATTTTATAAACCCAGAGGGCGCGTGTGCTTAGCGTGGCAGATATGATAGGGTACGTTGAATAATGAATATATAGAAATACACAATTTGGAAAAAAATTAATTTAACGTTCAAGACTTGGCAATTATATAGTCAGAAAAGAAAAAGGGGATAAGTTAGGGTTGTTATCAGTTTTAACCGTAGTCATAGGATGTGAGTCAGCCAGTGAGGAGGAAAGCAAATTCTTAATTAATTGGGCTTATATATATATATATATATATATATATATGACGTGACTTGCTTTCCCAACGGCCGTCACGGTCTTTACCGCAGCAGAGCATGCAGCCCATTGGAACACCGAACATATATTCCATGCCTTGTTTCTTCTGCAGCTTTCTCAAGCTTCACGTTCTTTTACAGTGTTTTTTGGAGGAAAAAAACTCTCTGATTACTCATAAAAAATCTGTTCGGTCAAATATGTGAGACAAGTTTTTTTTTAAAAAAAAAGAAGTATTTTTTTAATATATATTGTTGTTGCAATTTAATTTCTAAAAATCAATTAACATTACTAAAAAACACTTACAAAATAATTTTAGTGAACATAAGATGCTTCTCTTTCATAATCTTTTATCTATTTTAAAAATAATTAAAAATCTAAGACAATTTCAAACAACTAACACCCAAACAAATGTTGAAAGAAGGCAATACTACTAAGTACTAACTACTAACAACTACTTCTGTTCATTAAAAAAAAAAAACTTCTTCCTATGAAACATCAATACCCAAAGAAAAGCATATGTACCCATATTGGATACACAATACAATCTATGTATATGGTACTTGTAGATACACACCAATTTATATTACGTTGTATCTATTTATATCACTTTTATAATAAAATGGAACTATTTAGGTTTTTAAAATGAAATAGAAAAATGTTTGTAATAATATGATGTTTGTGCATTTTTTTAGGTCCAATGTTGTTTCTGTGTCAAGAAAAAAGAACAAATATGAATATTTGTTAGTTATTATTGACATTTTATTTATACATATCATTTGTTTCAACATTTATATTATAATTTTAGAATATTTGATACTTTTTTTATTTTATAAATTGATTTATTGATTATATACATAAATAGTTATATAAACAATTATATCTATGCACCCTGGTACCCATATGGTTGCTTTGCTGCATAAACTATTTCTACATGTAAACGGTAAATTTACCAAGAAGACAATGAATTACAAAAGAGACCTCAAGTATTCACAGTCATGGTCCTGGATGCCCCAACAATTAGAACCATCAAAACGGATTAAATCTGATGGACTGACTCGAAAAATCTGAAAAAATGAATGGACTTGGGCCTTAATTTTGGGAGTCCGTTTAGGCCCGGCCCGAGCAAGCCACAGGTCAGTTCAAAAAGCCCATTTCTTTTTTATTTTTTTTATTATTTAAAATATTAAAAAATACATATTATTTTATTAATTAGTTACATATAAATTGTAAAATTTAAATATTATGTTAACTTTTTATAAATTATGATGATAATTAGTTGTATTAATTCAAATAATTATATAAAAAAATAGTTATAATATTAAAAACAAAAAAACCCACAGGCCAGCCTTATCCCACGTGCTTGAGCTTAAAAAGTCAAGCCCGTTTATCAAATCGGGCTTTTCAGTCCAGCCCGAGGTGGGCCGTCCCAAATGGGTTGGGCCGACCCGATTTGACAGATCTACCAACAATACCATTTCCCTCTCCTCTCCTCTCTCTTTTAATGTTTTTTTTTTTGGTTTACCTTGCTTATGACAAAATTACAATAAAGAATGAACGTAAAAAAATAAAGGGCTAATAATAACTAATATTTATCGTGAAAAACCATAAAAAATATATAATTAAACTAAAGGATCAAAATACAAATTATTGCTCGGTGTAAAAAATTACCCTAACATCTTCCTTTATTTTCCAATCAACCCAGAATTTCTTTTCAGATCTCATTGCCACTTCAACTTCAAAGTCAGTGTTATTTAATTTATCCAAAAAAAAAGTCAGCGTTATTTAAAGTATGCAATTTTACAAACTGAGATTTATAAAAAAAAAAAATAGGCAAAAGACAAGATGATTTTATAATTAGGCTCCATATTTTCTCTTTTAGTTCCCCACCCTTATATCATCTACTTATTTATCTCCATCTTCTTTAACACAATTGTCTCTTGCCCAAAATTGAAATTTAACCCTTATTATTGATAGTATATAATCATCACCATTGTCTCCAAACTAAAGCAAGACATGGTTGCTCCTCGTATCACCACGGGGGCAGTGGGTTGTCTTACTTTTCTCGATCGTTCTAATATCTGTGATCTGTATAACTTAGCTCTTCGTGAACCCCCACAAACTTCAATTTGTAGAATGGCTAACTTCAAAGAACACACTGAATTTGAGCGTGAACTGCCAATAAATTTCTGAAAAGAAGAAAATTTGGGCTGATTGTAAAAAAGGAAGAAAGAAAGAAATTAGGGTAATTTTTTTTTTTTAATGAAGTGTGATAGTCTACTAGTTTTTTTTTTAGTCCTTTAACCCAATTATGATTTTTATGATGATTTACAATATATAGAGGTCCTTCAGTATAATTTTCCCTTTTAATATCTTACTATTGAACATTTATCTTATTTTTCTTTTACTTTATAACTATTTACTAATAACTAATTCCTCTTTTATTTTGTAACGATTAAAATAATAAATGTTGGTAGTTATAAGTAATAAATTATTGTAGCTATAGGAAAAGTAAAAAAAAAATTCTTTATAGAAATTGAAAAATATCATTAGTATTATTGAAGAATATAATTTTTTAAATAATTTTTAACTTCTATTAATAGTCCAAATCCTAATTCACTAATTATTATTAGCCATTTAATAAATAAATGTTTCATTTTCCCCTCCTTTCTAACTTGGAAGAGACAGAGACTCCATTTAAATAAGGCCACAAATTCAAATATTGTAAACAAAAAATTAAGTTAGAAAAATAGCCTTGTTAAGATCCAAATAGTTATACTGAGAAAAAAAAAAATCATTTGCATTGCAGTTTCATTAATCATTTCTCAATAACAACTATATTTTCCGGTGAAAAAAAAACAACTATTCTTTATTATTAATTATTATCTTAAAATATACTATATATATATATGACTTTTCATATTTAAATTTTTTTTTTATTTCATTCTCTTTTTCATTTGATTTCATTTTAGCCAAATGAGAAGTTTAACTTACAGACGGTTTGGTTTCTTGAAAATTCGCAAGTTAAAATACAAGAACTAATTTGCCCAATCTTTACTAGACTCTTAATTAAGAAATACTATAATAGAACAAATGCCCTGTCCAACAAAACTAATCCGAAAAGGAACAACTGCCCTGGTCGTGGAGAAGCATTATGCGGATGCAAAATGCAACCTTTCCCAAACTACGCCCTTTAGATTGTTGATGATCTGATCCCAATCCTATTATCCTCCGATGAGTCGTACGGTTCAGTTGATTCGAACTGGTTATGCTTCTCCGTCTTCTGATCATCACAATAAGATAACTAGTTATGGACGGAACGATAGATTAGAAACAAAAATGCAATTGGAGACGAGTTTCCTGAGAGAATTGAAAACACGAGTCACTCCATGAAATCGTCGTTGTATCTTCAACCATCATCACTGTTTGGGAATATCAGTTTGTCTCTTCTTTCTTTCTTTCTTTCCCCGTCCTGTCAACCTGACTTGTTGAAAACGAGGAAGCAATTCACGCCGGGTTGAGCTGATATGGACATCCTCCAATCAGCAGTGATTATCTGTTTCACCTCACAGCATAAACCGATGAACATTGTACAAGTGAGACAACATCGTGATCTCCGGTGCAGGGTCGGCACTTCTGTGGCACCCGAACATCTGACCCACCAATTATTCGATGAAATACCTCTTTGGGACACATTTGCTTGGAACAATCTTATCCAAACCCATCTCTCAAATGGAGATTTCAACCATGTTTTAGCAACTTACGGGCAAATGCTACTCCGCGGAGTTCGTCCTGATAGACGTACTCTTCCTCGCGTGGTAATTGCTTCTCGTCTATTGGGCGATTTATCCCTGGGGAGACAGGTTCATGGGCAAGCTCTGAAACTCGGGTTCTCCTCTGATCAGTACGCTATTGCCACTTTGATTGAAATGTATGGGCATCTAGATAGTGTGGATATGGCTAAGTTGATCTTCGACAAGTCTCCTCACCGGAATCAAGTGTCTTGGACGCTGCTTGCCAGATTATACATTGATCGTGGAAAACCGAGTTCGACCCTTGATTTATTCCATCAGATGGTTGACCTCGGGGTGCATATTGATCCAGTTACCTTAGCAACAGCAACCTGTGCCTGTGGATCACTGAAATCTCTGCAACAAGGAAAACTTGTGCACGAGATTGCCAGGAAATATGGATTAGAGTTTGATGTTTTAGTGAGTAATTCGCTCTTGAAAATGTATATAGATTGCGACAGTTTAAAAGATGCTCGGTTGATGTTTGATCAGATGCCTTCTAAAGATATTATATCATGGACTTTAATAATTCGTTCTTATGTGAAGATAGGAGGATTCAACGAAAGTCTCAAATTATTTCGACGGATGAACTTGGAAGGTTTGAAGCCTGATTCACTCTCAATTGCCAGCATTCTTCCTGCTTGCGGGAGAATCGCTTCCCATAAACACGGTAAAGAAATGCATGGCTATTTGCTTAGAAACGGTATTCACTTAAACCTAAAGCTAAAAAATGCACTTATGGACATGTATGTCAAATCGGGAGCTATTGCATGTGCTTCAAATATTTTCGCTGAACTGAGTGAAAAAGATGTGATTACATGGACCGTGATGATATTGGGCTATAGCTTACACGGTCAAGGAAAGCTTGGAGTTGAATTTTTCCGCCAGATGGAGAAAAACTCAAAGGCACGTCTAGATGACACAACCTATGCTGCTGTCCTTCATGCATGTAACACTGCATGCTTGGTTGAAGAAGGAAAGTTTTACTTTAACTGCATAAGGTCACCCACAGTGGTTCACTCTGCTTTAATGGTTGCTCTGTTAGCCCGAGCTGGGCTTTTTGATGAGGCGATGATCTTTATCAAGGAACACAATATTGGAAAATATGCAGTGGTACAGAGAAAATTGCTAGAAGGGTGCAGGATTCACCGACAATATACTCTAGGCAAGCGAGTGGCTGAGCAACTTTGCGACTTGGAACCTCTAAATGCTGATAATTACGTGCTACTTCTGAACTGGTATGCTGGGAATGCAAAATGGCACATGGTAGAAAAATTAAGGGAAACGATCGGAGACATGGGTTTGAAACCCAGAAAAGCCTATTCTTGGATCGTGTTCAGGAATAAAGTTCATGTCTTTGGAACTGGGGATGTATCGCATCCAAGGTCAGGGAGAATATATTCGGAATTACAGCGTTTCATGGAAGAAATGAGAATCCAGGGGGTTGAGCCTACTTGGGATTTCAACCTTCATGATGTGTATGAAGAGCGGGAGTGCATTGAGATTGGACATAGCGACCTACTGGCAATTTCCTTTGGGCTTATCAGTTCACAAGGTGGACCCATCCGTGTTACCAAAAATCTTAGGGTGTGTCATGGGTGCCATGAGGTTGCCAAGTTTATTTCCAAGACCACCAGAAGAGAGATCATTCTCAAGGACCCAGACCTTTTCCATCACTTTACGGACGGATTCTGTTCATGCGAGGATTTTTGGTGAACCCTATTTTGAGCGTAATTGCTATGCCAATATTTTCGCTTGACTTCACATTTTGATAGTTTCATGCTAGTTTTCCATATTTGATATTAAAATTAATGATTTTTTTTTTTAAAATTACATTCAATTAACTTTAGTAAATTGCATATGTGAGGCTTATCACAGCTTGGATAAGAACTTAACTTTTATTAATTTTTAAAAAAATTGGAGAAATTTATCATATTGATTTAATCTTTGCAAGTTCATTCCACATTGATTTAGTTTTATGTTGACTCAAATCAAGTTAATCATATAGTCAGGATTGAAACGATGTATTTTTTAAAATGATATTTTTATTTGATCAACTTAAAATGAAATAATTTGAAACTTGATCCATTTGTGAATTCATCATTCATCAATATCAACAATAGCGATGTCCAATTTATTATTTAATATAAAATATAAAATTAATAACAAATTGCATTATTTGTCAATCATAAATAATACTTATTTTTGTAGACTCTATAATATAGGTGGTTCTAGAATCTAGATAGTTCTCAAAAGGTTGGGGAAGGACAAATGGGCAATGGATCCAACCACCTTTTTTCCCAAATAATAAGAATGTTTTTCTACAATAATTTTTTACAACACTTGCCAGAAAATAATAATTATAAAAAGTACAATATTTTAACAAAAGGGGGAAAAAAAGAAGTTGGACCTATTCAAATATCAAGTGCTCACTGCACATTCTTCAAACACTTTTAGAGTAAAAGTGAAGTTTAATGTAAGAGTGTCACAGCTGACACCTATGAGTGAAGTTAAGATGAATACAATTAAAACGAAGAAAGAGGAAAACTGGTCAAATAAAAGGACATGCTGGGGTGTACAATCATACAAGTTAATCGCCATAAAAAGGTAGTTTCTTGGTGATATTAAAAATTAGACCGGTTTAGATGCTTATTTAAAGTTTAATTATTTAATTATTATTAAATTGTAATTAAATATGTAGTAATAAAATTAATAATTTTTTAATTTTATATATTATATATTATATATTATTAAAAATTATTATCAATAAGTTTCATAACCTAATATTAAAATCTTAATAAGTTAATATTTATCCATAATTATATTTAAATTCAAAATAATCAATTAATATTTTATTTTTATATTATTAGTTAAGTAAATTTATCATTATTAATAATTATATATCATAATAATATTTATACAATATTATAATGTAGAAAGAAAAAATTATATAAAAAATAATGTGATTTAGTATTAAAAATAATAGTATTTCATCTTAAAAACTAAAAGAAAATTAAATTAAAAAAATGATAAGTTCAAACTCGGTTCTATCAGTTTTTTACTGGTTCTCATCAATTTTGAATTTCACTAGTTCACCTCTTTCTTTGAATTGGATTTGGAACTGGTTGTCGATCCAATTGATTGAACCAAGCATCCAACTTTTAATACATGAAGTTTTTTCTTCCAAAATAGTGCAAGAAAGCCTTGGTTCAAGAACAATGCAACTATGCAAGTTGCAATAGACCATAGAGCTAGCTGCATCCATTGCAACTATTCTTTTAACTAATTGCCAATTATAATAATACCATTTTTTTATGTGCTCTAGGAATATTTTAACTGATAATTAAAGATTAATCCTTTTAAGGTATAAAAACTGGTAATGTAGGCTTTATCTCTTTCAATAAACCTTTTTTGATACACAATAATATTAATATTGCTAACCATTTTTATAATTTTTTCATTTATAAGGGCCTCATACTAATGATGCAGTTAGGCTCCTATTTATTTATAGTGTCATAGATTTCGTCCTGACTGAACAAATTTTTGGATATGACTTATATTTGTAATTTGTTCATTTTTAACTCTCAACACATTTTGATATGGCGAACAAATCTAACATATATCCTTAGAAATATGCACAATATATAAAACTAAGAAGAAAGATAGTGGCAAATATTCGTGATTCTGCTTCACCGTTGATGGAGGAATTAGAAGAATTTGCATGGAGCAAGCGGGAGGTGATCAAGGGTAATGGTGGTTTTTCAGGTAATGTATCTATTCATCCTAGAGTTGAAGAATGGATGGAAGAAGACGCCATTGGTATCTTAGTGGAGAATGTGAAGAAGTCATATAAAGAAACGCTAGTGAATTGCGATTAAGGGGATGATTTTGTAGGGAGTGGCAAGGCTTCGAGTATCGATTTTGATGATCTTATAGACTTTTCTCAAGGGATTACAGTGGATATGAGCAACCCTATGTGCCTAAATTTTATTATTGATGAGAAGGAAAAGGAACATTCATGGAAACCTTTTCGTCAGACTTTGATTGTGAAGTTGTTGGGAAATAGAGTGAGTCTAGATTTCTTGCAATGGAAACTTACGCAAATTTGGGCCAGAAGGAGAGGTTTGAAGGTTTAAGACTTGGAGAATGATTTCTTTTTGGTAAGCCTTCAGCATTAAGAAGATTACATGGAGGCGCTTACATAAGGTCCATGGATTATTTTAGATAGCCATCTCATTGTTTCAAGACGGAGAACTGGGTTTAAACCTTAGCAAGAAAAGATAAATCATATTAAGGCATGGGTGAACTTTTTGAGAGTGTCTTGTCTGTCGAGAATTTTGATAAGAAGTTGCTGTGGAATTTTGGTAACATTATTGGAAAACCTCTTCGGCTAGATGTTCATACAACTTCTAGATCCCCTACGCATTTTGCAAGGTTGTGTGTGGAGTTGAATCTATCCAAGCCACTACTCCCTGAGTTCGCTATTGATGGTGAGAAGGTGTTTGTTGAATATGAAAGCATTTATAATCTTTGTTTTCATTGTGGTATGATAGGCCATGGGAGGGAGAGTTGCCCATCAAACAAGAAGTTGAATGAGATGGTGGTTGTTGAAGGTTCAGTAAACACGAGTTGGGGGGTGAGGAGGTTCATTATAGGAATTCTAAAGTTTTTGGTGAGGCTGTACAGAAGACACGGTGACAGCAGAAAGCTAGCAAGGAGGAGGAGAGTATTCCAGTGTCTTCGCAATTTGTAACATCCTAGTTTTGATGTATGTATTTTATGACCAAATCATATCATAAATGATATTCAAGTGTTTTGGAATAACTTATAACAAGTGGGGAAGTCTAGATATTTAATTAAATTAGTTTAAGGCTCAAAATATCCTAAAAATATAAAAAGGGCTTAAAAAGGGCAAATTGTCATTTACAATAAGAGAGAAAATGATGTTTTAATACTCTGGTGCAGGCTAAAAGTACAAGTAATACTAATTATGTGGGTCTTGAGAGGAAAAAGTATAAATTCAGTAAAAGGTAAGTCCTACATAAATAATAAATGTCGGAGGAGGTAAATAGTAAAAAATAAACAAGATAGGTGGACTTTATATGAAAAAGTAAAAAAAGGAAAGGTAATGGATCTCTTAGATAAAGTAAATAGAAATAACACTAAATATAATAGAAAACTCGGATAAAAAAAGTACTTAAACTAGAGCTAAATTTATCTACAAAAGTAAAAAATACACTATCCCATTTTTTTAAGTGACATAAATTTAGGAAGGAAAAGTTGGACATTTTTGTCTTTCCCTACTCTCTCATAAGCTCAAAATATCTAGGGGTATAATAGGTAATTGGTATATAAAATGTGAGAATAATTATAAGCTCTCGAATTAAATTCTAATCTGATGGTCCATAATCACTAGCCCTTCCTATAAATATCTCTTCCCTTTTCCCCCTTCCCCACACACACGCACAATGAGAGGAAGAGGAGGCGTGAGAGAGAAAAGAAGGAGCCGAGAGTGGGAGGAGAGAAAGAAGAAAGAAGAAAAAGAAAAGAAAGAATAACAAATGGAAGGCAAGTAAAGGTCTTCCAAGTTAAACTCCTACTTCAAATTTCTTCTAGATTTCTTTTTCATTTATTTAGTTTAAGATTAGTTAGAGTTTAAGCAACTTGCTCTTCTTTTAGAATTAAGACATGATTTTGAGGAAAGAATTTATGGTTCATAGTTGAGTTAAATTTATATGATGATAATAAATTATTAAGTAAGGTTTAATGATATTAATAGGCTTTAATCAAGTTAAAGGAGTGATTCAAGAAAAAGAAAATTCAAGATTTAGTGATTAAAGCTACGAGATAGTAACTTTTATTCTAAGCTTTTATATTTATACATTGTGCTTACATTTTAAAAATGTTGCTGTGATGTTTGACTACTTTTTTATGATTGATTTGACTATTTTAAGTTAAGAACTAAGCCCCGAGATACCCATTTATTAAGCCGTTATGCTGTCGAAATTTCTATTGCAATTTATAGTTTTAATTGTTCTCCCAAAAGTATATTATGAAAGTACTATGATTTTACAATGTTTGTGTAAAGTTTAAGCTGATATGATAATATGATAAGTTTGAGTTATGTTACTATTGAGATGTCCTCTATCTCATCTCATGTTTCCCAATGATAGGGTCAAGTAATGCCAAAGGAAAGAATTTAGCAATGAAGATAGAAGAGGAAGATTGAAGTATGAAATTGAATTGCTATTTTTTTTTACTGTTTGCTTTAATGCATTGTATAAATTTAAATATGTATCTAAAAATTTTTTGGTTTATATACATAGATAGATCCATGTCTCAAGAACATAATGACACTAGTTTGGTTGTATTTGGATTTATACAATGGTAGTTAGACATAATTTACTAGAACTACTCTAGTAATAGTTTATCTGACCTCTGATGGTATATATTAATGCTTTGACTAGTAGGAGTAGAATAAATGTACAAGAAAAAATATGGTTATAAAGTAGACAAGTAAAGCTTTACAATGATACTAAATATGCACCAAATGACTTTATATATTAAGCGAAATGAATTTTCAAATTTGAGGTTTAGTTTTTGGACAAAAACAGGGATATGAAAATGAATAGTAATATTTATGGAATAAAATGCATGAATCTATGCTTTCATTTCCCTGTTGCTTATTTTTCCATGAAAATTCAAGATGGACATGATTTTTAGAGACTTAAATCACTAGAAAATGATTTTTCCACATTTAGTTATAATTTTTAAAAAATTGTTGTACAATGAGTTATAAACCAGCTAAAATAGTTTTGTTTAATTTTAAAGTTTTAATTGGTTTGAGTTTTTCTAAAAATGTTTTTATATATTAAATAAGTAGTTTTATGGGAAAATGTTTCTAAATATAAAATATAAAATGTAACATAATTGGGTGCATTAGAAGAGATTATCTCATAGGAAAGCACGCCATGTAATGAGGAGCTCGTTGATGTTTCAAATCTTCAATCTTACAAGTCTAGGTTGGATGATGCGTCCAAGAGTGAGAAATGGAAGGATGTTGTGAGTGAGCCTAAGAGGAAGTTATGTTTCGCTCCCTACGTGAGTTCAAAAAAGGTCCTCAATTTGGTCCCCAAAAAGGAGTATGGTATTGTGAAGCCTAAGGTGAAAAAGAGCGATGAAGAGGAAAGAGTGAAAACTGGGCCAAGTTGGAATACCAGTGCCCAAAAAGCTATTGTTGTGGGCCCAAGTCTATCTCAAGTGTAAAATAGATAGAAGGCTGTCAAATGATTCATAACTCGTTTGATAACGAGGCTATTTCTCAGGTGGTTGATAATGCAAAGCCACCTGACCCTTCTCATCGTGAGAAGTCTAGACAGATTGTTGGAATTGATGGGATCCCTAAGAGTCTTTTCTGTGGATGGTGGAGGTGAACTCCATGAGGATATCATGCAGAGCTAGTTTATATTGTTTCATTTCTAGTTGTTGTGGTTGTTTTTTCATGGTAATCTCGGGATTTTTTTTTCTTTCGTTGTGACTCATTACAAATTTTGTTATCTGGAATTCTAGCGAAACGGCATCGTTCTTTTCTGTGCTTGCTTTATAATCTATTGGGCAGTATAAGTACACCTTTCGTGCTTTGTAAGAAACTTGTCAACATAGTAAGAGAGCTTATACTATTGCTCGAAGATTGGGTTTTGCTAACTTGGATTGTGTAGAGACTAATGGTTTTAGGGGTGGTATTTTGAGCTTATAGGAAGATTTGATCAGTTGTTGCATGGTGCATTTAATGAAGGTAGTGGGAATGAATAAGCATTCACGATTGTATATGGTAGTCCAAATCTTGTTAAACGTAGAGAACTTTGGCTTTATCTGACAGATATTTGTTCCAATATCAAAGGTTATTGGTGAGTGGTTGGAAACTTTAATGCTACATTGGCCTCTTGTGAATGTATGTCTGTGTCATGCCATATGCTACCAACGGATAAAGGCTTTCAGCAATGGATGGAGGATTGTTTGATGATTGACTTGGGTTTTTTCGGGCCTCCGTTCACATGGAAAAAGGGGAATTTGTGTAGTAGATTAGATTGTGTGTTGGTAAATAGGAGTTGGTTTGAAGCTTTTCCTAATGCCACTGTCACGCATTTGCCACCTTTCAAGTCCGAACATGCTTCATTGCTTTTGCGTACTGATCATAGTCTTTTTTGTGGTAATCCTTGCAGGCCTTTTTTTTTTTTTGTGCCATGGGTTATGCATGAAGGCTTCTTTGACTTTGTTAGAAGTCATTAGGCTAATGAAATTGATTGGAGCAATGTTGTGGAGAATTTTACGTCTCATGTCAAAATATGGAGTAAGAAGGTGTTTAGGAATATTAATACAAGGAAAGCCATTATTTTCAAATGTTTGGAGGGGTGCTGGAAAGTTGACTTCTTCTCTTGAGAAGCTTCAAAATGATTTGTGGCATGAGTTAGAGGGGATTTTATTGCAGGAAGAAGTGAAATGGCTATAAATGTCCCGGTCTAATTGGTGTTCCTTGGTGATAAGAATATTCTTTTTTTTTTCATTCTATGTCAAACAGTTGTTAGAGAAAGAATCACATTGAAGCTATAAAGCAAGATGACAGGCAATGGATTTATGATGTGGTAAAAATCAAAGAATTGGGTCCTAGTTTTTTTTAGAAGCTTTTTTCTAATGAAGGAGGACAAGAGGTGTTTGTTGACATTGTGGTTAAGTTTCCTATTATTGGTTTTGAAGAGTTATCTTATGTGGGTAGGAGGGTTGAGGAGGAAGAAATAAAGTAAGCTTTATTTGCAATGGGGCCTTTGAAAGTGCCTAGTCCAAACTTTATTTGCAATGAGACCTTTGAAAGCACCAAATCCAAATAGATATAATCCGCTACTTTTAAGAGCCAATGGGATACAGTTGGTAAGATTGTTGTTGAGACAGTTAAGGCTATTTTTTGTGATCCAAGGCTTGTTTGTCCTATTAATAACACTTTTTTGGTGTTGATCCCTAAGGTGGATGTCCCAAAGACTATTGGGAAATTTCATCCTATTAGTTTTTGTAATGTTATTTAGAAGATTGTCACTAAATTGTTGCTACTAGGTTGAGATAGATTATGCTCAAGGTGATTGCTCCAAATCAATGTAACTTTGTGCTTGGCAGCTAAAGTGCAAATGATGTGATTGTTGCACAAGAGATTGCTCGCTCAATGAAATCTTGTAGGGGTAGGAAGAGCTTTATGGCCATCAAGATTAACTTGGTGAAGGCCTATGATAGAGTCCACTTGAGTTTTATCTTGCGTTGTCTTAAGTAGTTACCAAGTAACATCCATAACCTTGTTGAGCTCTGTATCTCTACACCTATGATGCAATTATTATGGAATGGGGATAAAGGAAATATGTTTAGACCTTCAAGAGGAGTCGGGTAAGGGGATCCTTTGTCTCCTTACTTGTTTATAATTGTTATGGAGAAATTAGCGCACTTGATACAAGATTATGTTAATGAAGGGAAATGACAACCTTTTCGCTTGCATAAGGATGGGATTTCGATGTCGCATTTGTTTTCTTTGTGGATGATTTGATTTTGTTTACGGAGGCTATTATGGAATAAGTAGATATTTTGAATCATTGTCTTAATGCTTTTTGTGAAGCTTCTATTCAAAAAGTAAATGGTTCTAAGTCTAAGGTGTTTTTCTCTAAGAATGTGCATCATTCTCGTAGGCAAGAGATAATTAGTTTTTTTGGCATTTATTCCTACTGCTAATGAGGGCAAGTATCTTGGGTTCCTTTTCATCATGATCCTGTCTCAAAGGGAATGTATCAGCATGTTTTGGATAAGATGAATAAGCATGTCCTTTGCTGCATGACATACCCTTGTTTCTTCTATTGTGTCTGTTATTCCTTCTTATGCTATTCAAACATGCCCGCTTCCTGCTAGTGTACGTTAAGGGATTGATAAAAAGTGTCGATGTTTTCCATCGGGTGGTGATAATGTGACTCGAAGGATGCACTTAGTGGCTTGGGATGATGTTTGTAAACGTAAAGATGAAGGTAGCTTGGGCCTAAGACATGCAAGGCTGCAAAATCGTGCTTATGTGACTAAGCTTGGTTGGGGGTTAATTACAAGACATGATGCTCTATAGGTTAAGCTGATCCTAGAAAAGTACAAGTGTAAAAGTGAGTTGTTGCCACTTATTGACATGTGTCGATTAGGGTCTAAAGTGTGGTGTGGGATCAAGAATACATAGGAAGGTACTATGAATGAGTTGGCTTGGAAGCTTGGAAATAGGCAGAGGATTCGTTTTTGGGAGGATGTGAGGGTGCCTCATCTTGAGAGCCTTATTAAGTATGTTACAACAGAGCTACCTCTATAGGTGTTATAATGGCCTATTGCTGATTATTTCTCCCCGAAGTGGTTGAGATTAGAGGAAAATTGAGTGTTATTTGCTTGCTCATATTGCGCGTGAGATAAGTAAAGTAGGTTGTAATGACCGAGTTACAATGGAGGATATGCTTAGGTGGTGATGGACTTCAAACGGACTTTTTTTCTAAATCTTCCAATTTTCAATTAGCGAACAGTATGGGCAGCATGGATAGATGCAACTAGCGTAAGATTCAGAAGATTAAGTTTCCTCAAATGTGCAAAACTTTTATATGGCTATGTTTACATGATAGTTTGCTTAAGAATGAAGTGAGACACACATGTGGTTTGACGGTATCACCATTATGTGGCCCTTGCAATGGTGGCTCCAAAACATTGTTACACGCCTTGCGAGATTGCCCTTTTCTATGAAACTTTGGAAAACGGTAATGCCATTGGAATTATCTACCTTTTTTTTTCTTACATAATGATTTTAAAAGATGGTTTCATTGGAATATTACCTAATCTTTGCTTGTTAATGGATGCCCGTGGAAGGTGTGGTTCTCTATTGCATGTAGGAAGGTGTGGCTTGCACGTAACCTTGGAATATTTACTCAAGATGCGATAAGAGCTCCTAAATTTTCTCCACATGTTCGTGTGTGTGTGAGTTGCTCGAGCATCACGCTAGGACGTTCTGACGAGGGTCTTGGTATTAGTCATCATACTTGGCAGCTGCTGGAGCATGGGGAGTTGAAGGTTAATGTTGATGGTGTATTTACCACTAATTTGGGTAGTGCAGCGTGTGGTGGGATAGCGAGGGATCATCGATCAAGGCAATCTAATACAGGGTTTTAGTTTTAACATTGGTTTCAAGAGCAGTTTCATGTGGAATTTTGGGCAATTTTATGTGGTCTTAAAATGGCATGGGATCTTAGTTTCCAAATTGTTTGTCTTGAAAGCGATTGTGAGTAGGCTGTGAAATCTTTGGAGGAGGTGTTTGATGGTACTCACCCTTAATGGGATTTGATTGTTCAAGTTAGAAACTTGCTTGATTGAGAGTGGGATGTTTCTATGAAGATGTGTTCACAATATGAGAATACGGTGGCTAATCTTCTTGCAAAGGAGGGACTTACAGTGGCTTCCGGACTATCTTTCTTTAGCTCCATTCCCAGCTTTTTATTTAATGTGTTTATTGGTAGTAGTTTAGTTTTATCTGTCCTTGATATAAAAAAAAATGCACAACATATATTTAATTTCTTCATAATATATATTTACAAATATGCATAATATATATTTAATTTATTCATAATATTTAATATTACAAATAAAATCAATCGATATCAATATATTAATATAAAATATAAAATTCATAATTTGTGAAATAGAAAATACAAAGACAATAATTTTAAATCACTTACTTAGAAAATAAGTGCTTCTACCACTTATATTCACTTATATTAATATGAGTTTGTCAAACTATATAAAATAATTTTACATATATTCATATTAACACTGAAATGAAATTAATTCATATAAAATATAAAATTTATTTACAAGATGCAGTATGCACAAATAATTTTACATTATATATTATTGGGCCTGTTGGCATTAATATTCACCTAAAACAAAATTGGGTCACCCGCTGGCAGTTAAAGGACCCGACCGAGATATGTACTCAAAATCTTATGTTATTTTTTGGGCCAGAAAACCTGACGCATTTTAATTTTATATTATATAAAATAAAATGAAAAAAAATAATAGTTAAATTAAAACTGCTAAAATCACAATGAAAGCAAATGACCAACGAAAGACGAAGGAAGCTCCTGTTTCAAAAATTAGATGACTCAGATAAGACCCCTTGCAGAGTGCCAAGTCCGCCCACGCTCGCAAACTCAGATTTACTGGGATTTCGGTTGCTAGGGCTTCAACTTCCGTCTCTGTAAGCCTTATTTTTCAATAAGCTAATCTCTTGTGTTTGAATTTTTGTTTGACTAGTTTCCTCTTTGGTTTCTGTCTTTTCTGTTAAACCGTTGGATTGGGGAAAAGGTAAACGACTTGGAGTGTTTAGTATTCAGTACATTTAGTTAATTTTGTGTCTGCGAAGTATTGTGGTGCGGGGACGATGTTGGCATGTTCAGTATTTTATTTCTTTTTTAGAATTACAAGTAATATATAGCTTAGAGCTTTAGGTTGCATTTTTTATCATCTTTTTAGTTTCTTGTGCTCTTACGAAGCTAAGTGGTGTGTCTTAACTTCAAGTTCTTCACCTCTGCTTATTTGGGTTTCTTCGTGCTTTCACTTTGTGAAGATGTTGAGTAATAAATCTCGAGAGATTCGGGATCTTTGAAGGCTTTGTTCGTCGTGAACCCTAATTTCTTGCTGCAAAGGTGAAAGAGTTGGGGTCCTTTCGTGCTGGAAGGATGGTAACTGAGGATGGAACAAGCAATGGCGATAACACGGAATGTTCTGAAGCGGTTCATTGCCTGAAGAGTAAAGTTGTAAATAACGGGGTTGCAGATAGCAATGATGTTAAAAAAGGGGTTCAGCGCTTGAAATGTGAAGCTGTGAATAATGGGTTGGTTATTGCAGATAGGAATGATATTATTCAAAGGGACTCTGTCGTAGTTGAAAGCTTTCGAACTTACAAGAGACGTAAGCATTTAAAGTTGAATTCAGAAAGCAAAGCTCAAGAAGATTGCAGAACATACTCAGAAGCTGCAAGTCAAATAGCAGGCCAGGTTTTAGCCTCTTCCTTTTCCAATTATATGCATCTTTGAAGGCCAGTCTTTCTCTTATATCATTGTGGATAATGATATCCCAATACCTCTGTTGTGTTTGTGTGTTTTTTGCTTGCATCTCGAGGAATTGTTGTGGACGTAACCTGCAAGACTTTTTAACTTCACATTGAGATGATTTGGAAAGTTACACATTAACTTTGGATGATGACCAAATAGCTTGTGTGATATACATGTCTTCCTACATCCTTTAGTGGGTGAATGAAGGATGTCTGTGGAGTGGCTTGCAAGATTGTAGACACTAAGGGTTATGTTTGTATCTGTGAAATTGAAACTTGTAATTACCCATAGTTATTTCAGTCATAGAGAGAAAGAAGATGTTGACTGTATAGAGATATTGTCCTTCTCAGGTTCTTTTGGGCTGTGATTATTGATTGGGTACTTCATTTTACTACTTTCTAAGATATCTCCTCTTACCAAAGATATCAGGTGTCAAGTGTCTAGCTGTTAACATTTACTTCAAGATCCATGTTATTATTTTTTAGAAAAATTTTTATCTAGTTGGTAGATCCTGAAAAGATGAAAATTGAGAAATATCAATCTTGCATAACTCTAATGCTTTATCAGAAGAAAAATGAAATGCTATTGATGTGTGTGCTTTTGTGTGATGTTCTTATTTTTTGATGCTATATGGAGTCACTTTGTTTTTTAATATTTGAAGTCAATAGTCTACTGTTTCTGCTTGTGAGAATAAGTTAGCTAACCCCAAAGTGAGCCACATTTGATTCATGTTTTGGTAACTTAAGGTTACTTCTATTTATATTTGTGGTTTAAGAATATAAAATTGCAGAGAACATGCAAACATGAAAAAATCCTGATTCTGGAGCATAATTTATATGTTATCATTGTACTTTGTAAAAGATAACTCTGCATCTTACAAACTTTTGGCTGAAATTCATTCTGTGCATAAATATTGTTAAGTTCAACTAAGGAGCTGTGTACTTGAGATCTCAGACACTAGGAAAAAGTATGTATTTAAAACACCTAGATAGTAGTTTACTTGGCTGCATTGATGATGGATAATGTTGAACCTTCCATGGGTGGGGGGCTAATTTGCTTGGTTTATTCAAGGCATGATATGATTGTCAATGATATCTTTGCTAGTGGTATAACATCCAGTTTAATATGAAAAATATACTATCAGTATGCTCATTAAAATATTTTACCTGAGATGATTTTGCCCTTTGCACACAAGCAACTTGAATCTGAGGATATACCATTTTTTGGTTCTTTTTACAAAGCTGTAATTGAAATTTTATTATTGCAGGCTGCGAAGAAACCATGTAACGTAGCTGTAGGAAATACTTCAGATAAGTATTCACGTGCACATTGGGGAAATGTTGTACTGAAGCATCTGTATCAGTCATTAGGCGATGATAAAGGCGGCATAGAAGGGTGCATGAGGGAAGCTCTCATGTTCCATCCTAAAATTAGTTGTGCCACTGCATTAAAGGTTTGGTTCTACTAAAAGAACTGTATGTATCCTGCTAATATGACTCTGTTCTAAATGCATTGTTCTATGTTGCATCTCATTTTGTTTCAGGAAACTTGTAAAATTGACAAAGCTGGACAAGATTACTCATCACACTTTGAGCTGATATCTCATACATTACAAAGGGAAGTTAATGGGCATGCAAATGTCTTGCATAATGGATGTTCTAGCAAGTCAGATGGCCTTGATGTAAATGAGATGTGTCAGCGTGCACTATGTAATGTCTTAGTCTCTGAGAAATTCAGTTCGTTATGTAAGGTGCTATTAGAAAATTTCAAAGGAATGAAGCCTGAAAGTGTATTTGACTTCAGTGTCATAAACTCAAGGTTGAAAGAGCGAGCTTATGAACAGTCACCTACGCTTTTTTTGTCAGATATTCAACAGGTAATATTCTGCATTTTTAATTTCTTATAGATCTGCTCAGTGTGATACATTGTCTTCTTTTTTGGTTTACATTTCTTATTTCCATGAATGGGTTATGTATTGTATTGTTATAGTCTTCCATATTTTGAAATTTGCAGTTTGCAGTCTGTTCATTTATCTTATCCAATTCATCATCTCCCCTATTGAGCAATTCTCAACTTTTTTTGTTTACCCCTCCAATTGACCTGCTTTTTATACATCGGTATTTTTAGTGCTTAGTTTCTTTAGTTTTGGCTCTTACTCTTGAAAAAATGAATTCTGTATGCATGTAAACCCTCAAAATTATCAAGTCAAATGTTTTATTGTGATAACTGCCACATTGAGAACTCTATCTCATAACACTTAGTTGCTTGTTCTTTCTAGTTACCTTATCCTCAACTGTTAAATTTGGTGAAAATTCTGAAACCAGTGCACTCATGACTCATGCTATAGGTTCAATTTCTTTCCACTACTAGTATCTTATAATGGCTAAAAGTATTATTTTAATCCCTTAAGTTTGGGGTGAGTTTCATTTTTGTCCCTAATGTTTTATTTGACTCACTTTGTCCTACATCTAATGTTTCAATGTTGCTAATTCCGTCTACTTGCATAATTGAAAATGTTGACGTGACCAATAACCATCTTACGTGGCTTCTATGTCTGCCAAAAGTGGCCAATAACCTTCTCTTTTGCTTCTTCTTTCTTTATGTTCTTTACTCGTCTCTGTTATTTTACCATCCTGGGAATGTCTCTCTGTCCTATATTGCACATCTTGGTCACCATCCCAGGAACAGTGACTCAGTTTCCAAAAGGTTCAATCATAATCTGGGTTAAATAGGATGACCTAGGTGGACAATGGCAGGGCTGATTTTTTAGGTTTCTCTGGTGAGATGCTAACCTTAAAACCCAAAAAGAGAAGCACAGTGAGTCTTCAAATTTGGACGTCTTTCTATTTGTATGGGATTGGGAAGATGATTCGGACCAGATTGCTTCAGGAATTATGGGTATCCATTGATTCAAAGGCTGCAAATAATTTATCATGATGAATAACCAGAGAAATTGACATCCTTAGTGCCTCGAAATAAGGTTTAAACTAGTAAGTAAACTATCAAGTATCATGGTTTTGAAGATTCTAGAGATCATGCAGATGATTCACTTGGTATAGGCCTTAAGATCATGATGCTTGTGCGGCTTTCCCTTTTTTTACTATTGTCTTGCTCATCATCATCTTCCATTTTAATGTGAGACTCCTTGAAAGTGGCTGATCCCAGGGTGCAGTCAGGGCAGGTCTGATACAAATGGGTTAAAATGCTCCAAAGGAATCACCTTGCTTTCTCTCATTCATGCCTGAAGTTTGAAGAATAAGTAGAAATAAACAAGAAAAAGAGGAGAATGAGGTAGCTGGGACCTGCACTTTTGGCTGACGGATGCCACTTAAGATGGTTATTGGCCCGATTAACATTTTCCATTACACATTTAGACAGAATTAGCCATTAGGATAACATTAAAATATTTAGAAAGACAACATTTAGAACAAAATTTAAACTCATTCCATACTTAAGGGATGAAAGGAGTACTTTTATTTATTATAATTTCTGGCATGAAAAGCTCTCGTAGCCCATAATCTTCTATAGACAATTTCTTTCAATAATTTATTTTGGCAAAGTGGTATTTGCAAAATAATTCTTTTTCTCTCATCTTTGTGCACTGGCTAAAACTTAAGAGGAAAATACTAATAACATTTATTTCTAGAATTTGTTTTGCATGCTCAATTGTTCAACCATAGAATAAAGCGAAGTGGGTAGTTTCTTAGTATTATTTATGGGAATGATTTGGAAAAATTTGTGAAATCTATGCCTTTAAAGAAAGTTACTTTCTCCCAAGCCAAGAAAGTATAAGGATTGTAATTGCACGACTAATTTCAGGTATTCAATCAGTTGGCCAAGGAAATAGAAATATATTAAAAAAAATTAAAAACTTGAGAAAGTCTGAAATACCTTGTCATACTGATTCATGGAATTCAGTAGATTAACACAAATTGATGCCATGGGTGAGTTAGCCTCCCTTTTGCATTAATAATTTCTTGATTGCTATCATCTTACTAATGATTGAACATTGAATCTATTTTGACTATCATACTCTAAGTTTTTCAAATTTTGGACATATTATATATAGTCTTCTGCCTGTTTCTGCCACATTTTGTTATTTTAATTATATAGATTGTTGTAGTTGAACCAATTGTTTTATTGTGTCTTGCTGCAAAGAGAACTCATACTTGGTTTATAAATATATCATATGAGGGCAGCTCTTAGCATGCTCCATGTTAGTTTCTATTTTTGAGCAGATGATTGGAGTATTTGATTGTTGGTTCTTATTCAATATGACTTAAAATTACGGATATTTTAAGGTTTGGAGAAAACTTCAAGACACTGGTTACGAGATTGTTTCTCTTGCCAAGGCCCTTTCGAACATGTCGAGAACTTTCTATGATGAGCAGGTAAAGCAAATCCTTATAGTTCTTTCAAAACACTGTAGTTTCATACTCTGTTCTTTGCTTCTTGACTTTTTGGGTTTTGAAAGCAAATCCTTGTACTTCCTATCCAAACACTGAAGTTTTATAGTCTGTTCTTTGCTTCTTGACTTTTTGGGTTTTGCTTCTTATGAGTTTAGTTATTACTATTATTTTGTTTTTCATGCTGTTATGCAAACCACTAAATCATACCATTTTCTTATCTTCAGGCTGGAGTTTCAGTGCACCGCACATTCAAAGATGGAAAGCAAGAGGTAAGAGTATTTATTTATTTGTTGGCTTCTGCGGAGATGATTGTATAGATATAGGAACAACTTTAAAAAAAACTTCAAAATTCAGATTGATTTATCTCTCACGGGTTGTGTGCTATGAAGATGGAAAGAAATTCCCTTTCCATCCAATTTTGTTGCAATGTATCACTTTATTATAATTACTCAACAATATCTATTCTTTTTTTTTCACTTTTTTCTAAATAGAGGTACAAGAGTCATTTCTCATTTATTTTTATTTTATTTCCCTTTCCTTGCATTTTCATTCTGCAAATCAAATGAGGCCTCAGATCACAACTATATAATTAGCAATTTTGTTGGTGTTTTGGTCTTTATAATCAGCAAAAAGTTTTACTGAATTCCCATCCCTCTCCTGCTTTGGGCACTATCCAGTGCATTTTACCTGATTGATTCCAAGTGTAAATCATTGTAACTGTCTTACTGTAGGCACTGCATGAACGGAAAAACTGATACCTCACATCCAGCAAATTGTGTGTGTGTGTGTGTATGTGTTTCTACCAGCAGACCTTAAAGTCCTCTATTTGAGAAAGGAGGGACATGGAGAATTTAGATATTGTTGCCTAAAGATTTTTTCTGGAATCAGACTGCCAAGGCATGTTTAGGTCCAGATCTTTTCTATGGCTGAAAGTCCTTTCTGTTGTCTTTCTAGGCTAACTTTCTTCATCAATGATGCATGTAAAAGCTCTGCCCTTTTTATCTGGAAGTGGATCCCCTCAATGGCAGGATCCTCAATTGTTCCACAATTGCTCAATTCTGCCCTGTCAGATTGATTCGAAGGACTAGAAATAAACGTGCAAACGGTGTGTTGCAGCTAGGCTTGCCATGTTTTGGAAATGTCACTAATTTTCTTATTTATTTAGTGTATCTTCTTCCTCATTTGCAGATCCAAGCAACCCAAGCTTCTCCATTTTTGACCCATATTACTTCTCTATGATTAGAAGAACACTAGGGTTGACTTTTACCATGCTGGACATGGGCAAAACCGCAAAAGCATTTTTACCCTTTTTGATAAATTGGTACTGGTAAATTTGTTAAAAGATAAAATCTGAATTCTTAGGCTTGCAGGACAAGAAGGAAATGTTTTTCCCATTCATTGAAGCCCAAAATTTGTGTGTTGTCTTGCTTCAATGAAACAGGGCTTTCCTTTTATTAGCAGATTTTTTGTCCCCAATTCTGTATTTTTTGTCCCATTCATTGAAGTTCTCATGCCAGAAAAAGCTCTCCTACACCCTTTGCCGCTATGCTTCCTTTCTCCAGAGATTTTGCCATGTTTCTGCATTCTCTCTCCTTCTCATAGATCACAACCTTCTCAATTGTAGCTCCACTGGACAACGAGCTTCCCTTTGCATGTCACTCTTCTTGCTGGCAATACGTCCAGAGGCTCAAAATCTCTTTTCGGAGCTCACATGCTGCCCATTAGTTTCTTTCTTTTTCTATTTTATTTTATTTTTTACTGAGATTTCTTCCCCTTCAAAACGCCCAATGCTGTATTTATTAAAAAAAAAAATGGCTCAGTGCTCTGGATTAGGAAGAAATGGTGAGTCTGTCTACATTTGTACCTTCGGATCAATCTAACGTAGGAAAATTAGGCAATGGAGGCGCATTTGAGGATCCCGCAATTGAGGGGATCCACTTCCTCTTTATCCTGTTGCTCTTCAGTTCCAAATGCACTGATTGCATATGAATAGTTTGTGTGAGGGAATTACTAAAATGATCTTTGAAATTTATTTTGATCTTCTTGTGTCAAGCAGTTCTGTAACCAGGAATCTGACTCTCGCATGAAACCAGAGCAGACAGAAGATTGCAGCATGTATAAAATTTGCGCTTGCAGGCACTGTGGAAACAAAGCAGATGGGGCAGACTCCTTGGTTTGTGATTCATGTGAGGAGATATTCCATGTCTCCTGTATTGAGCCTCCTGTCAAAGAGATACCCCACAAGAGCTGGTACTGTGCCAAATGCACTGCTGGTGGAATTGGATCTCCACATGAAAACTGTTTGGTATGTGAAAGGTTGTATGTCTCAAACAACCTGAACTTTGATGAAAGCTTCCCTATAAATGAGGAAACAATTAATGAATTGGAGGAGAATTCAAATTGCACTTATGATGGGGCTCAAGTATGTCGAAGGGGGAATATCAACTCGGTTTGCAAAATTTGTGGAAATGAAGTGGATGGTGAAAGAGATAAAATGTGTGGTCACTCTGCCTGCTCCAATTACTACCATGTGAGGTGTTTGACAAGTAAGCAGTTAATATCATATGGTCCCTGTTGGTACTGCCCTTCTTGTTTATGCCAAGTTTGTCTTACTGATAAAGATGATGATCAGATTATTATCTGTGATGGCTGTGATCATGCATGCCATTTGTACTGCATGAAACCGCCACGAACTTCTATTCCCAAAGGGAAGTGGTTCTGTAGAAAATGTGATGCAGGGTTACAAGCAATACGCCGAGCAAAAAGGGCATACGAGAATAACAAGCAGGGAAAAACAAGTCAAGATGGTTTAAAACCAGGCAATAAATTTGAAAAAAATTGGAACAGTAAACATGGACGAGATTTGGAAAAAGGTGGAGGAATGGACATGCTTTTAACTGCGGCCAATACTCTGAATTTGGAAGAGGACTTGGCTGCAATCCAGACGTAGAAAACATCAGTTTTCTTGAGGGAAAGTTGTGAGCTTCCTAGTTTAGTAATGGCTTTAATTTCTCAGGTTGGCCGCTAATACAGTAATACCCAATTATTTCACACTGCATTGTTTGGATGACTGATATTTTGGTAGGCTGTATAACTGTTGTAGAATTTGCTGACTTCAGTGTACATGACATGGAAAGACAGGACAGTAGAGAGGACTTTAAAGGCAGCTGGTATCATCAGAAACTTCGACGAGCGTTGTTGTCGGAGTAAACAATGGAGTGACAAGTTTACAGATGTGATTGACATTTGAGCATTTAAAAGGCTGCTTAGCTTGCTCGTTCCATGTGGATTATACCATTTTGGGTTGGGATGTACCTTAGATCTGTAAAAATCTAAATTCCTGTTAAATTTGTAATCAAAAGGAATGGCTTTAAGTTTTAACGGTTACTTTAGAACTAAGGGTTACCATTTTTAATTCATACCTTTTTCTCAGTCACTGCTCTTGCTAGTAGGTCAAAAGCCTTATATAGTCCATCAGTTTGAGTTTTGTTGTCTCCTTTTAAACTAGTGAATTCCGTACAATGAAGTGTGGCAAGTGAGCTGTTCATGAGTTATGGATAAATGTGTTATGTGCACCAGGTCAGGTCAGCCTCGGGTAAGGCAATGGGCTGTAAACGATAGCCATGGATGTGCCTTCATCCTAAGGCAGGACATTTGGGCCAATGCCCAATTTGGTTCTAGTTTGCCCACATCTGAGTGTGAACCATTGAATTAGCTTTTGGCGGAGTTGGCATCAGAAGTTTCATTTTCCCCCTCGCACGATGCTATAATTCAGAGTGTGAAAATGAGTCAATTTTTTTAAAATTTTTTTGAAAAGACCTGAAGCCATCCTGCTCTCTGTTCAGGCAATCCTCACTCGCAGCCAAAACCAAGGGGTTTCTTGTCCTTTTTGCTTATGAGTCCCATTGATTCTATTATTTTTTATACTGTACATCGTCCTGTTTTCTTGCCTTGATTCGCTCCTGGCTGTATATTTTATTTAATTAATGAAAGCATTCCCTTAAAAAAAAATTATCGCAATGATGTTTGTGAAGATGGGATTATTAGGATTAAAAAAAATTAAGCTGGCCATAAACAATTCAAGGCTGACCCTATATAAAGGATTTTATTTATTTATTTAATGAATAAGCTTAAAAATAGCATTGAACTCGTTCTTTTCACTAGTCTAGTTTGAAAATGTAATATTCCACCCATTTAGTTGAAAAATAATATATTTGGAAACAAAATAATACAAAAATAATTTATAAATGATAGCAAAAAGTAATCAATTAGGTATTAATATTTAGTATAAAATAAAAAATATATAAGAAGCGGCAATAAACTGAGTGTAAATGTATAGGATCTTTCTTTCTTCCTTTCTTTTCTTTGCTTTTTTTTGGCCACCACATATGACCTACTTCAGGTTTTTTTTGGATTCAACCATTCGGTATCCGACTTGCACTAGAAACCACCGATTAAGTTAGCATTGCGCCCAACCAATTGAGGTACCTGAGTTTTTAGAAAAAGCTATTGTGTTATTGTTATTATATGAAAAATAAAGTATATGATGCTATAGGTTAAAAATCAAATTTACCTAAAGTATGAAGATATTATTTTTATTAAATTGAAGGTAAATTTTGAAAAATGTTTTACCAAACAGATCGGTCTGGTTATTTGAGAAGAACTAATGTTTTTCAAATTAAATTTAGATGCGAGTCTAGGTCTATGATTATATTTTATTCACATCATAATTCAAGACATAATTATTCTTCAAGCCTCTGAAAAACATACTAGTTTTTGTATAGTTCTGAAAAACATATTTAATGCAAGAAATCAAATCAAACTAGAAGTTAAGGCTTTGACACGGACAATATTGGCAAATATCATTCATTATTATTTATTAATAATAAGAAGCAAGCAAACTGCAATACATATATATATATATATATATATATTCTTTTGGTTTCCCAACATGCATATATAGAGGACAATAACTTTCTTGAATTACTTGATTTGAATCTCATTCACCATCCACACCTCACTGACCCTTATTACTTAAGGCTGACGCAGTCCTGACACAATTGATTTTTGGAAACAAAGAGAGGCTAAGGTTGATAATGCCCAATCAAACGCAGTAATTTAAGCATGAACAGTACTTAAGTGGCAATGTCTGTGGGGGCACTGCAAGACCAAAGTCTCTGTGGTCAAGCCTGGTCCATATGCATGGAGAACACCCCAATTGAGTCCCTCACCAGTGGTGGCTTTTCCTTCCTCCACACTCTTCCTTCTCATCTCCTCCAACATGAACAACACGCTTGCACTCCACATGTTCCCACATGCTCCTTCAGCACTTGTTTCGTTGCTCTCAGCTTCCCTTCCTTCAACCCAATCCTTTCTTCTGTTCGCTTCACCGTTGCTGCTCCACCGGGATGCACTATCCAAAACAATGAGTTCCAATCATTGATCCCAATTGGGCTGAACCCTTCTTCCAGGCTCTTCTCTATCTTGTCTGCGATCAGCTGGGGTACGTTTTCCTTGAAGTAAAAAGTGTACCCCCACTTCACACAAGCGTGCCTCAATTGAACCTTTAGAGTCTGGTAGAATCATCCGCGACGCAGACACAAGATGATACAGTGGCCGTTCAACGCCAGTGTTAGGGTTGGACCCAACGATGACAGCAACGGTACCATCCCCAAACAGTGCTTGGCCGACCAAGGAGGACCAGTGTGTCTCACAAGGGCCTCGAAATGTAATAGAGGTGATCTCAGAGCAAACCACGAGAACCCTGGCGCCGGCGTTGTTCTTAGCCATATCTTTAGCAAGACGGGGTATGGTGCCGCCGCCGGAGCAAGCATGATGATAAAGCGTGAAGCTTTTGGTGGAAAGCTTGAATCCCAAGAGCTTTATCAGCTTGTGGTCGGCGCCGGGCATTTCAATGCCACAATAGCTGGAGCAAAAGATGAGATAAGTGATCTCAGATGTGGGCCTCCGCCATTCCTCGATAGCTTTAGAAGCTGCCTTCTCACTCAGCTTCGGTACCCACACTGCCACCATGTCTTGGCGTGCGTCAAGGAAAGGTTCATCGTAAGCACATAACTTAGGGTTTTCTCTTAGGATGTCTTCCGGCCGTCAGGTACACATGGCGCTTTTCGATCATCGACTTCTCACCTGCTCAACCAAACTTGATTGTTATTATATGATGCAATTAATGCATGTTAATAGAACGAGAGTACTATAGGTTGCGGAAAGTTTAATATCATGTTCTCTAACAAATACTAGTACATTACATGTAGAAAATTTTGCAAAACACTCGGTCATATCCACCTTATAAAAAATACTTAAAAAGTAGACATAAGTTCCGTATCACGAAAAAAGGGTATGTGCATATATGCACAAATGCTTGCCTACAGGTGCGTTGTAACTTGGCCTTGAGGTGAGGCAAGTGGTGGCCATTGGTCAGTCGGAAGTAAAATTCCGGAAAGTCGTACGTTTTGGTAGATGAAAGTGGAGGGATTTGCGGTGGCGATGGCTGGAATTAATGGTGGCTAATCCGTCCATATTTGAAAGTGCCGGTGGCTGTGCCTCTCGCATCTCGTTCAGATAGGCCATTTTCGGCTCTGCTTGTGTGGGCTCTAGAAACTCTCAAGCGGAGGGAGTTGCTCCGTGTTTGTAGATTCAATGTATGGCTGCATGTGGTCCAAGTAGGCCACAATTAGTACGCTCGAAGGATTTTTGAAGGAAAAAGAACACGAAAATGAAAGGTAATGGGAATAGGATATATAATGAATGGGAAGGGAGCTTAAAATGTATTTGTTATGTAAAAAAAAATAAATAGAATGTTATAATTTTTGTTTGGTATATTATAAATTAAACTACCATTTAATTTTCTATTGTAATTTCTTCTAGCTTTAACCTCATAGCCATTATTCTACCCAAGTTTTATTCAAAGTTGACGCTGACAGTGGTGTGGAGATGGATTAATTGCAATCCATTAAGCATAGCTTTCCCTGAACACCGATGCAAAAAGGTCTCAATTAACCCAAAACAAACCCAACTAAGATACGGGGCCAAAAATAAATGACCATCAATACTACAGGGCTTAAAAACATCCCAATTCACCAGAACGCCATATTGATCCAAAGTAACGTCCATTACGACCAGTCTCACCCTAAATGGGCCCCAGGTTACTCACAAAAAAAAACTGTTATTGCTTAGTTGTTAGTTCCACTTACAGCTCAACCTGCCTCTAGCCTCCTTTAGGGACTTAATCTCAAGGATTGATTTTAATTTTTAAGTTTTAGGAATATCTATAAGAGTTGGTCTTATTGAAGTTCATATTTTTGTTTGTTTAATATAATGATACAATACATTGGGTGTTTTTATATATGGTAATGCCAAATTACGTAAAAGTGAGCCTTCAAGCTAATCCAAGTGTTGTTCTCAGGTTTTAATTTCTGTGTGTGAACTATCAATTTGGGATGGATTCCATTGCCAGATCGAGTGCACAAATTGGAATTGATCTTCTGGGCTGGATGACGAATTGACGATGACCTCAGGTTCATGTTGCTGTGATCTCTTTGGAGATGGACGTTTCAACTTTCAAGGACAATGGCGGGACCCATTGCCATTGGAATCATGTGAAATCCAACCCAATCATACTTTATCCTCCCTCCGTTCCTTAATATAAGGGATAATTTGGGGAGTTTCCATATTTTAAAATATAAGGGACACATGAGATTTGTCTGATGTATTTAATGACTTTTTCCCAAAATAACCCTAATTAAGATAATATATTTTCAATCTAATTCATTTGTATTAATTGCATGATAGAAAAGTTATTAACATTAAATGAGGGTATTTTTGGAAACTATTTTATATTCCTAACAAATTTATTACTTTTCTTGATCAGTGTAATTTTATCTCTTGTCCCTTATATTAAAGAATAGAGGGAGTATGTATGACTACAAATAGCAAGATTTTCAACAAGTAGTAACATCTTCGAAAGGGGAAAGTGTAACCCTTTGAATTCCTACCGACAATTATGTTCCAAACGGTACCATATAAAGATATTTTCTCTGGTCCTATATATAAGATTTTTTGTCTTGATCCTAAATATAAGATCCTTTACAATATACGGGGTGATATTTATTAGATATTTTCAAAAAATATCCCTATTTAATGTACTCAAAGAGAAAAAGAGATAGATTAAATAAGGGTAGTTTTGGAAAAATATTGGGATTTTTAGAAAAATTGAGGTAGTTAATTAGTTTTAACTCTCCTTCTTAATTCGTATGATTTGATTAAAATAATTTTATATTAAGAATCAAAGTGAGTATATTCTTACTGTCATTGAAAAAGAGAGAAGAAAGTGTGAACACACATGTTAGAATGTCATAATGAATATGGCGGGAAATAAAATGTCACAATTCAGCGAAGATGGTGGACCAAAGTCAAGGGGATTTTTTATTTTCTGGTTGTAGAAAAGGGTAATATAGTACAATGCATGTTTTTTTCTTCTTAATAGAAAAGCAAGCAAAGCATAAGAGGGAGGGGAAAAAAAAAGAAGAAAAGAGAAAAGCTAGCCTAGGAAAACAAAGCTAGCTAGGAAACAAAACTACATGGACCTAATAATTAAGATCATCCTCTAATATCCCTAAGCAAAAGTCTGGAGCTTCCATAAGTAGATTAAAATCGCTTGACATCCCATGTCAAGACTATGTGCACACTTCAAAACTTCCGGGTGGGTACAATGCAGAGTTTGATAAACAAACTCTTGTTTCCTACATTGATAAGATCAAAGGAAATGCAGATTGACTAATGTTGAAGATTCCATGTGGGTATTAAAGTGGTGTAGAGGTAGAATTAGTACATGCACATTCAATTGATAAGGAATTATACTTTCTTAATTAAAAAAGTTTTGAATTTGAATCTTAAAAATACAACTACGTTAAATATTTAACATTAGGACTTGTCCCAAAAGAATCATGCTTGACTTTATTTGGATTAATTTTAACTTTAACAAATTTTTTAATTAGAATGAGATAGGTTTATGATCGGAGATATAGACAAAAATAAGAAGAAAAAAATCCGGCGCATGGAAATTAGGAAACGCGAATGTTGATATTAAAAGAAGTCTTTCCTGCAATTAGAGCGAACGGAAACTTCCTTAGGAAATCAGAAGTGTGAACACGGGATTGGGTGAGCATTGAATGTGTATTCCCGTGTGAACACAAAACGGATTGTTAAAATGTGGTCCCATCCCTTGCTTTTCAATAGGCAGTAGGCAAAAATAAAAGAAGGCCACCTGTGTGGCTCGCATCCTGCCCCCGATGTTTATCCCTCAAAAATATAGGGAAAGGGATATGATTTGACCCGCTATCATCATCTTTTCTATCTTACACCTTTCTCGTAGCTTGATTTGACCCGCTATCATAATCTATTCTAATCTGTCCCTTTTTTTACCCATAAGTAAAATTAATTATACTTTTTTTTTATCAGCAAAATTAATTATACATGAACTCATAATATTCCTAATTATTTAATACGGTTTAATTAAGCCGGCCAAATAAAAAAAATTAATCGACTGGTCTCAATTGGCCAAAAAGAAAATTAAGCCGGCACAAAAGCATTTATTGTCGACGTGTTAAACCACACGTCACGTTTCGGGTAAAAAAAAAAAACACCTGTCACGTTCTTTTTTCTTACTTTTTCTTTTTAATTTTAATATTTTTTATATAGATCAATAAAATGAATTAAACATTAAAAATTAACGCGTATTTTTCCTGCTTTCCATATTCCACTTTATGTATCATTTTAAAATTTTTTATATAATTTAAATTATAGAAAAATTTAATAATATTTTATTAAAATACTCTAAATTTAAATATTAAAGATAACTTGTACTTTACTTATCACTATTTTTAATAAATGGTAGAATAGTAAAAAAAAATAGTTAATACTTTATTAATAATGTAAAATAATAAATTATTTGATAAATTTGAAAAATTTTAAAATAATAGGTAAAATGAGATGCATAAAGTACTATTATTTTTATTGAAGGGTAAAATAGTAAAAATGATCATTAATGGTTAATTAATAATATGAAATAATAAATAAATTGAGACATTTAAAATTTTTTAAAATAACAGAAAAATTGAAAATTTTATTACTTTTTTAAGTTTTAATTAAGAATTGGACATCTTTATCACTATGGCCTTAAAACAAGCTCCAGAAATGAAAGCCCTTCATAGGACACATACTCGTGTTTGTCTCTAACTGAATGAGGGTGAAAGGTTAACCTTCTTCATTTCAAATATTTCTTCTAGCCTGTTTGGATAAGAAGTATAAGTGCTTATGGGGTTCCATAAGTGCTTATACGGTGGAGTTGGCAAACGGAAACAGCTTTTCAATAAGTACTTATGTCTTAAATAAGTGCTTATAGAATAAGCTGATTTTTTCAACTTATGATAATTATTTATCCTTTCATAATCACTTATTTCATTTTTCCTTCTCATTATCCACCTAATAATCACTTAAATCCCTAATATCCAAACACTTTTTTTTTCTCAAAATCACTTATGAGATAAAACTATCCAAACACAAATTACTCTTGACATAATCACTTATTCTCATAATCACTTATAAATAATCACTTATACATAATTTAATCCAAACACACCCTTCATATGCTAAAATCCACTTTGGAAAAGCAAAATCCATTTCTCTCCAGCCCCACATCACATGCCAAGAAAATGACTTAGTAAAAATAAAGAGAGAGACAAGGAACAAATAACAATAAAAAATTGGTCTGTCCCTGCGGCTGTGCTGACATAAATAAACTCCTGCCATCCTCATTTCGTAATCATTTATATTTCCTATTTTATTGATGGAGCGCACCTGAACCACACGTTTAATATGCTTATTTTTTCTTTAGTTCACACTTTCTTCTTACAAGAACCTTCGAATTCGAATTGGATAGCAAGTTAAGAACACCGGGAAAAAGTCCTATTTGGGGAAGTTTGGAAACTTCCTAATCCTTGGACCCTAAGAATTACTTAAATCTCTAGAATGAGAGAAAAATTATTTTTTTTTTAAAAAATATGGATTTTGAAAAAGAAGAGATAAATTTATTTTATATTATACATTTAAAAATATTTTTAATCTTTATCATCAAAATAGATTTTTTTGTTAAACTTACTTTTATAAAAAAAAATCTAAACATAATAATTTATAATAATTTTACTTTATTTAAATTTTATTTTTATAAATTTTATTTATCTTAATTTAATTTTATAAAACTAAGAAGCAGAGCTCTAATCTTTTATTACAACAGGTGCCGTACGTACAGTTGTCTAAGGAGCCAATAAATAAAAGTAAATCAATGGCCAGTAATCATAGCAAACAGGGATATATACTATATCATTTTTCTTCTATACCGTAATAAAATCCAACATAAAGGAAGGCATTATAATCAAAATTAAATCACATATTGACTTTTTCTAGAGGGCTAATAAATGGACCGGACCGGAACGGAACAGAACAGAGCATCTTGGGATCAATGTGTCGTAGCAAGCTGTGATAAAATTCGCTGGAACTTGAAAGCTGCTTATCCCCTGTCAGACTCACAGAGCTATCTCTTCCGTTTACAATTCTTAATGTGGTACGAAGAACCCTCATATATTTAATGAGCAGATGGGGGCCAAAACCGCCAAAAGTAGTTTGTCATCAGATTTGGTAAATTCATTCATGCCCTATAAAATATCAAAAGTCAAACCAATTGAAATGATTAAGATATATGTCTGCGTATAAATAAGGAGGCAGTGACAATACTCATAACTCAAGGGAGGAATTGGAAGCTGCAGAGTGTTATTTTTTTTCCCTGCATTCACATTGAGTCAGTACACAGAGATCATAACGAATCCTCTTCGCATACAGGGCTCGACTTCAACTAGGTTATTTTAATCATCGGATCTCTTGAAAATTTGTTTTGATTAACCATTTTTATAACCATGAAAACAAATTAAATACAAATCTATCCGTCCATGACCAATCTTTTTTTCAGCTACAAGTTCAAGGTGACCTTGTATCTTACACGTGTCACAACATGAAAGGATTACGACCATACCTAGTATTTTTCCTCCACCTTCCAATATCTTGGGCCCCCATTTAACTCTTTCAGTCTTCACTCATCACGGCACTTTCATCAGAGAAAAAAGGACACTCAGACTGAGAGAGACAGAGGAAGAGAGAGCTACGGGCAAAGAAGGTGGCAACGCTGAATCTAACCGGGGGAAAGATGGTGGTTTTGGCTGAGGCAGAGAAAACACCGATGGCAAAGAAAGAGACGCAGCTCACCCGCCTACGGAAGATCAATGCGACAGTGATCCCGGCGAAGCAGAAATCGGTGAAGCGAATGATGTTTGAGAGGGCGGTGAAATTCATCGGTCGCTGCTTTTCATCTCAACAAAACCCAAAGGACCAGAATTCAACGGTCGGCTTACCCTGCACCACAAACATCAAACGCCTATATCCATACGGATCACACTTGAATTAGCAGTAACTATTCGTCTTTAGCTATAGTTATATGTATGAAAGTTGTTACCTTCAATTTGGCTTTTTATTTAGTATGGAGATCAATTTTAGAAACCCATGTTTTTTGTTTTCATTCTACTTTGTATTTATCCATCTGTCTTCAATATGCGATACCGAGTTGTATTTTGTATTGGGATGTTTTGGCTTCTGAACCAAAGAAAATATAAAAACAGAGCACATGAGGAAATAGTAATAACTTCATGTCCAACGTCACATGTAGTATTTGATCAGAATCTAGGGGTGGGGGAAATCGCATAGTTTATAAAAAAATCTCTAATGAGTTTGCCTTCTGCTGGTTTCTATGAATCTATGTTGCTCTGAAATCGCTGCCGTGTTGGTGTGTCAGCGGTGACGCCGGGATATGGGAAAAATGAAGACAGGACAGTGACGGCGGTTACGAATAAAATAATATTTTTATTTTTATTGGAAAAAAAAAACAGTCTGAGAAAAGGGCATGGCAGCAATCTGTGTACTTTCACTGGTCCAATGGATTCACACGCATGAAAATTTGTGTTTTCGGGTTTTCCCATGTGGCTTTGCTTTCACGCCTCTCGGTTGTCATTTATATCCTGCGAATTAATAATCTCCCCCTATTCAGAAGTAATACTATTGTATGTGCATTTTCCCCTATTCAGAAGTACTGGTTTGTTTAATTTTGCGAGGGAAAAGGTCATTCGTAATCTGATTGTTCTTGTATTCCAAAATTGAGGGTTAATCATTGGATAGGCCTTGCGGTAAACATGGTTAAGTGCTTCCTTTTTCCCCCAGAAAAGGAAGAGCTCATCGATCAATATTGTATGTGAATTTGCCTAAAAAATTCGGACATATCTTTTTCCAACTTATAACTTTTTTGTCCAAATTTTTTTTCTTTTACACAACATTCTCAAGAAAGAACGCGTTCTAAAAATAGAACTAGAGTTGATAGTGAAAAGACAAAAAGTGAGGAATTAATTATGAGATTCTTCTTTTTTTTTATGTATTTAATTATGAGATTCTCATGTCAAGTCACAGTTATAATGCAAATAAATTCATTGTCTGAGTTGTTTCTCAAACTATAATAATCTCAACAAAAAAATAAATAAGTACTATAGTTTTTTCATTCCAATTTCGAAGAAAAAATGTATGGATTAGCTAATGAATGGATAAGTAGTATGTTGCCACAGGGTAGCGCAAAATACAAGTTGTGGAAATACGAACAATCCACTTCTGACTCACTCTCTGTTTCACACTTGGCGTCAAATTGAGAGTGGTCCACGTGAGATTATATTTTGATCCTCATAGGATTTCATAAACAAGATAAGAGATTTGTATGTGTTGCTTTAACGATTGGCAATAATATTAGGAGACCAAATAATCTTGCTCAATTATTCTCAGATATTTGGCAGAAAATAAATCGGGAATGAATCCGCTTGAAGGTGACCTTGAGGTAAATGTTTTGGAATTTGGACCACATCCCCATTGGCAAATCTTCGATCATATCTACCTTTTTGACCTCTTTTTTTTTAATTACTTCTCAATGAAAATTCACCCAATCCTCCAAGCTTGATCATTACTTTAACTTAATAGATTAACTAAGTTAACCGCAACAACCAACTATATGTTTGTTGAGTGAAAAGAAAAAGGAACCATAGTTTTGAATTAACAGTTACATAATTTTGAACATCATGTGAATTATAGAGTGATGGAATAAGTGAATTAGATAGTATATACAAGGCTTGGAAAAAGTATTTGCTTCTACTAGCTAAAGTACTATGGAGTTGTCCTTGGGATACATGGTGCAGTGGCAAATGTTATGTTATTATTGACAAAAGGTCTAAGGTTCGAATCCTAGCTGCTGCATTGCATATTTCATGATTCACCTTTCTCCATGAAATCTTACAGAGCACATTGGTGATATGATAGGAAGAGTGTCAAGGGATATAATAAAATGATGATTACATATAAATTTATTTAGTATAATATAAAAGAATGAGGGAATTATGTTTATTTTTTATTAAAAAAAATAAATATGAAATATCCTTTTTTTAGCAGTTTATTTGATATAATATAAAAGAATGAGGGAATGATGCTTATTTTTTTATAAAAGAAAGATATATATAAATAAAAAATGTCTTTTTTCAGCCGTTTATTTGATATGATATAAAAGAGTAAGGAAATGATGCTTATTTTTTATAAATAAATGTGAAATGCCCTTTTTGCTTGCCCCGAAAAAAAACCATCCCCTCCCATTCTCCTTCCCCTTCACCAGAGGTAGATCATTGCCTCACAAACCAACATCAATACAATTCAAAACAAACAAATTAGATCTAGGCAGGAGGAGGAAGGTGACAAGGACAAGGACGATTTGTTTAAGCTGATCGGTGATGGGGATGCAAATGTGGACACAATGATCTAGGGAAGAAAGGTGAGGATGTGATGATTTCTCTAGACAAGGACAATTTCTCCTTCACCTGAGTGCACGATGATCTCCAGTGACGAGGATGTGATGATTTGGCCGGTGATGATTTGCAATGACGAGGATGTGACAATTTAGTCGGTGATGAGTTTTGATGATGATTGTGTGATGATTTGGCCGGTGAGATGGAAGCTTAGTGGAGATGGAGATGAGAGGGGGGCTGACAGTGAGGAAGGAGGAGGAGGAGGCTCGGTGGAGATGGAGATAAGATGGGGGGGTTGACAGTGAGGAAAAAGAAAGGATGATGAAGAGGAGGGTCGACAAACTGAAGGGTATGGGTTTTTTTTATAAGAGTATTTTAGACCTTTTAATGTTGATCATGATGAAGTAATGGGGATCACATAGATTTTTTTATGTGAAGATGATCATTTAATTTAAGGTGATGAGGATCTTTTGTGTAAAGGTGATGCTGGCAGCAAAACACATTTGAGGTATGTAATGTAATCATCATCACATCACCTATCTCTTATGTAAATAATGAACCAAATGGTCTATCAGGGCAAGGGTGGTGAAAGCACTATTATGGAACATCATTAAAAAAATATTCATTTTGTTTTCTATTATAAGACATATTTTTAGAGGATGAAAGTTTTAAAATATAAGTTATTTCATCAAATTTATACATTATTTAATATTTATTTTTCATTTTTACTCTTCTTAAGAATATCCAAGAAAGTTATAATAGAAAAAAATTAAGAGAGACACATTTAAGATAAGTTATAATTTAATGAATGTAATTTTAAAGAATTAAAGTAATTTTTTAAAATATCAAGATTTTTAACTAAATTTTTAGATATATATAAAGTAGATAAATATAATTTATAATTAAAAATAAAAAAATTAGTGTAAAGTTTCACGCAAATGATCATTGAATTGAATTGAGGCAAAGCACGGAAAAAGTGGTGGGAGGGGGGACCTAATAATTCACGTGATTGTGTTGTGTGTGAGTGCGTTCTTTAATTTTTCAAAGCAAAGGAATGGATTTGAAATGTGAATGATGTTACCACGTCCTAAAATTAGTAATTGATGGGAAGCAGCTGATCAATTGACTTGACTTTGACTGGAATATAAAAGAGGCAAAATAAGATTAGAAAGATCAGGATGAATAAAGGGAGACAGTAGCTGTTCACTTGCTGGCACTCTCTAACCGTGATTGGAACACGTATCACCCAACCCAATTGCTGCTTCGCTCTTAAGTTTCCGAAATCATACAATTAAATGATTCTGGAAACTTAAATAAGAGAATATTAAGTAAGTGCTTGGTAATAGACAAAATAAGAATAAAATTAAATTGGCACATGTTTGGTGGAATACTGTAACAGTACACGGATCCCACCTGGAGTCGAAATTAAGTGACCATTAGGGGAAGAAGGGCTCTGATGTCTAGTGGGAACGTATATCCACTATTTAAAATTTAAGTGCTGTTAAACTTTAAAAAATAATTTTTTTATAAGACTCGAACTGTAAAATCTTACCTTGGGAAACGACAGTCTCATGTTGTTTGATTTAACCACAGTTTGCTATTATTATTACTACTCTGCACCACCTGAATTATTCCCCTGCCAATAAATGACGTTATCTCATTGGATCCATGACAAGGACATGTCGACCACACAATCCTCACAAGCTCCAAAATCATTTTTCACGAGTTTTTTCTTTTTCTTTTTTCTTTTTGGGGTTATGCTGTGAGTGACGTGGGTGATTAAAATCGAGAAGGACATTAAAAAGGCGCACTCCTAAATCCAATTAAGATTAACTACCAGGTTAAGCAAAGCATGTTTGACCAAATTATGATGACCTTAAGATTGTGGGGGTCCAGCAGAGAACTAGCTGTACTTAATCTCTCTTTGCCACACTAATGACGTTGATGAACCCCATTAATTGCATAATAATCTCTCTAGTCCTCTATATATATATATATATATGGTCTTTTATTTTGATCTAAATATAAAACTCTTTAGGTAATATTTATTATATATTTTTAAAAAATATTTTTATTTAATATATTCAAAAAGAAAGTGAGAGATTAAATCAAGATAATTTAAAAAAATTATTAAAATTTTTAAAAAAATTAAAATAATTAAATAATTTTAATTCTTATTCTTAATATGTGTTATTCAATTAAAATAATTTTATATTAAAAATAATAGTAATTATTACATTTTTTTAAAAAAATTAAAATAATTAATTAATTTTAATTCTTATTCTTAATCAGTGTGGTTCGATTAAAATAATTTTATGTTAAGAATAATAACAATTATTACACTTTAATATTAACTCGAAACATGTTTTTCCAAATGACATAATAACTTTTTATTTGATTGAAATAGAGAAAAAGCGGATTTTGAGATCTCGACTGTGGATGTATATACATATATACACACACACACATACAGCCTGTTATTATATATTGGGAAATCTGAATTGCGCAATCAATCCAACTAAAGTCAGGATATAGTAAAGATTTTCCCGATTCGGGTGGCCAAGTCAGAAAAGGCTGAATAAAGTATTAGATCACGGTGACGTCACTTTCTAATTTTTCAATCAGGAGATAATGTCATGTAATCATAATCATATCTTCAAGGTGGGGTCATGGATCTTAAGGCATTAATTGAACTAATTAATGGACACCATAGATGCAGTGTCTCCAACCACGTCCCAAATTTCTCAAGAAAATGACTGAGCCAGCTTGCTTACACACTTCTGTGCGTCTTACTTAGGTATAATCCAAATCCACATTATCTAATTTTGCTCTTAATGTGTGATTCCGCATGTTCACGATTTCTAATTATCTTGGTACACAATCTATAACCACATCTCTCACAGGAACATTTCATGTGATTAACTATGCCCCGTTTGGTTTGTTGGAAGTGGAGTTAGGGAAGTGGAAATGGAAGAGAATTCTATCTTGATATGTGTTTGGTGTGAATCAATTGGACTTTTTTAGGGAAGCCACTTCCTTTAAAATGGGCTGAAGTGGCTTCTAGCATAAAGATCATGGAAATCTGATTAGTTCCATAGAAATGAAAATTTTCGGATTGTATTATCCTTGGTTATGAAATTTCTGGACAATCTTACCCCTGCTCATTTTATCCCAAAAACCCTAGCCCTATTTTTGTCCCACGAAACAAAAGAGAGGAGACCTACCACCTCTGACAATGATGAGCAGCTGTGACGATAAGAGAGGACCTGCTACACCTCTCGGTGATGGCATTGGACAACAACAGCATAGGAGAATAATTTCATCGAGGGTATGTGTTCTTCTCTGATAGAGTTTCTTTTGGTTTTGGGTTTTGAGTTTCAATTTTTGCTATGCTAACTACTCATTCAAATTTCTTCAACTATTCGATGCCTCTACTTTGATTTCTGAAGTTTTTCAGTTATTCTACAATAGCTCTGTAACAAATTTTTTTCTTCGAAGATGATCTTATGCTGTAAACAAATATACTATAGCAATTTAGCAATTTGATTTATTCGAAGATGCTCTGTGGCAAATATATGTTCATAACTGTTTGATGCCTCCATTCTCTTCAATTTCATACAAACTTGTGCTGCTTGTGTGCATTAAAAATGAAATTTTCCTTTACCTGCTGCTATGTGACTTCATACACGAAGCAAAAAAAGTGATATTAATTTCTAGTATTCATACATTTGGTTGTAACAGATTTTGTTAAGGTATCTATCCTTGGGTTTCTCGTACCCCTGCATGTTCTGGCATGAGATTTTGCTGTCATTTTTTTGGTTTTCTTTTTTTTTTTATAGCCATCCCAAAGGTCAATTATTTTGCTAAGTGGGTATGGTAAAATTGTGTTCCTGTCTGCTTAGCAATGTACTATAAGCCTATTACTTGCACCAATTTTTTTTGTTATAGACATGTGAAGAATCTATCTATATTGTTAATTATGTCTGATGTCACACCCGGAGATGTGACGCAGATGGCGCGGAGAATGAAATAAAAAAGACAAAGAAAGAGAAACCGACCCACACGATGGGGCAGATTTCGGAGGAGTTGCCACCAAAATTTTAAGGAAAATTTTAGAAAACCGAAATAAAAGGAAAAGGATGGTCTACGAATCAGAGTTGAGTTCGAGAGTACGATTATGAGTGGGGAATGTATTAGGCACCCCCACAACACCCGTTCCTAAGAACGGTTACCTTAGGTTGATCATGTAATTTTCATGGCTTTTAAAAATTATTTTGATTGCCCTTTAATCCTTCACATGCAAAAATAAATTAAAAAATAAAAGAAAATGTAAAAATGAGAATAAAGAATAAAATGAAAATATGGGAAGTTGGAAAAAATAAAATAAGGGGAAAATATTATTTATTTACAAAAGTGGACTTGACTCATAATTAGAGTCTGAGGCCTACGTACCCTGCGATAGGGATCAAAATCGACGTAGTTAGGACTAAAAATGCGTGTCACTGTGTTAATATTTTTTATTTTATATATATATATATATATTTCTTTTTTTTTTTGTTAAAAGAGAAGTTTGGAAGATGAATTATCATTCTACAAATAAAACGATCGTCAAAATTGGTAGTTGCGTTTTAATTTGCAAAAGATAATTTTAATTTCCATGCCTTACTCTTATCATCACTTTTTCATTTTTTCTTAATCAATTCCTAAAAGAGAATATATATATATATTTTTTCAATTTAGGAGGTATGATTAAAATTATGTAATTTGGAGTATTTTATTTTTAATTTGAAAGGGAAAAATTTGAAAACACTTTATTTTTACAAAATAAAATCAATTAGTTTATATGGTGATTTTATCACTCACAATCTGCTGATTGATACCAAAATACTTACGGTGGTGCCACTTGAGGCAAAAGACATTAAAACAGTTTGGAAGAAAACGAATAGTTTTGCATGAGTCATGGAAGTAAATAGGATCCATTTAAAACATGTTTATTTATTTAAAAGAAAAAGCATTGAGAAGAATTTAAAATATGATTATTACATAAATTTTCAAAGAGAAATAATCAGTATATGTGGTGACTTTATCACTCACAAATTACTGATTGGTACCTAAATATCTACGGTGTTACCACTCGAGACAGATAAGTGAAAAGAATAAAAATTTAAAGGAAGACGAATAATTTTTGCTTAAATTGTTTTTATTTCAAATTATGCAATGAAAAATGCAATTAGAAAATCCTCTTTTTTTTTTACAAATAATTTTTATTTAAGTTATTTTTATTTTCTAATTTCAAATTATGAAGTGAAGAAATACAATAAAAAAATCCTTTTATTTATTATTATTTTTTATTTATAAAATTACTACATTGATTTTTTCTTTTTATTTATTTTTTTTCATAAATTATCTATATTTTCTTATTTTAGATTGTAAAAAAAACATTTAAAATTGTTTTCTTTTTAAACTCGAAATAAAAAGAAAAAGGAAAAAATTAAGATGAAACAACTATATATATTTTCTTATTTCCAAAATCAACTTCAGAACAAAACCAATCAGCGTATATGGTGACTCTATCACTCATGGTCCGCTAATTGGCACCTAAATGCCCACGGTATTATCACTCGAGGCACAAAGGCAAAGAGAAATTTAAGATAGAGGGCTTTCATTTTAATCATTTATTTTAATAAAAATAATAATAAAAGAGGTCATTCGAATCTAAAAATATTTAAGGCGTTGCCAATATGAATACCATGGTAACTCCTCACTCATGGCACTATTGACCGACACCCTAACTATTCACTCACGGAGACTTAGTCCCTCGTGAAGAATTCTAAATACAAAAAGAAAAGAAGCCCATAGCCATAAGGACCAAAATTACAAATAAAAAACACAACCGAATACAATTTATCAATGTGTGTGTGTTAAATGTACAAATTCAAGTAATTTAAACACAATCATAAGATGAGGAAATGCAAACTCTTGTGTCTTCATTTTCTTTTCCTTTGCTTGGAAGTTGATTACCCAATTTTAAGCTTGATCCATGCTCCCGTGGCACTCATGCAGAAAGCTTATTCATTGATCTCCCCCTTGGCATCCGAATTGGCCATCAACTTCTTTTCATTCTTCCAGAAGGCCAAAATTGAATTCTTACATGGTGAAGATGCAAGAGACAAGTAAGCAACAAGGAAATTAGTAATGCATTTTCATGGCCAGTGCAGCAAAAGTTACCAATAGCAATAGTAAAGGAATCACCAAAGAAGCTTTTGGAAATCTCAATTCAACCCATTCAATTTTACACAACCTAAGGGAGATACACGAAAGCTAAAGACAATATCCTTAGCAGCCTTCCAAGCTATTTTAAGTCATCCGTTTGACCATGTTTAAGCTAAGGAATCTAACCTTTATAATCAAGCCACACTATACAGGACCCACTAGTTTGTGACATCAAGGACAAGCTTCTACTCTCAAGGGAGATGCAATAAGCATGATTTGGAACTTGGAACAAAAACATAAAGCAAACCGCACCATTTCATTCTATTTCCAATTTTACCATTAAAGGGAGAAGTTTAAGGACCTGCAGAACATGACTCTAATAACTCTACTTCAGTATTTAGACGAGCTTTTCTTATGAACAAGGGTTACAACAAGGAAGAATCAGAAACAGAAGCGCAAAGTATAACCATGGGTCAGTAAGCAATATGCATTCCAATTCATTTTAGGTTAGAGACATAGCCTGTAGTTTCATTTTTGAGTGGAAAGCAACAAAACTTAACAGAATATACAAAACGCGAACAAACACTTACTTTCAAACTTGCCAAAACTCATTCAATGGATTAAGAACGCAATAATACAACACTATATCACATGAATTTTTCAAAGCTCACTACGGTGGTTCATTTACAAGTTTGGAACAGCACCCACATGAATGTATCAAGCAAAGAAGATTTATGTGGGAAGACAAGACCATATGGAGCATTCTTCATGCTTAAACTATTTGTTGTCATCACTTCCAAGCCCAAAAAGAACATCCATAAGCAGTAAGTTAAAACCAGATTTTTCCCATAGAAAACATATTCACGTGGTTAGTTTTAAACCCAACATCGAGCAACACCAGGCAACAATTAACACAGAATTCCTTTCTTTTCTTTATGGGAAAACATGATAATACAATCACCTCAAGAGTTTAATGGTAGTCCATCCATATGCAGAGAGTAAAATATAAATATGTGTGTGTGTGACCATCTCTTTTGATCTCACACCCGAATCTATATGTTACAAGCAATCAAAATTTATGTCAGGTGCAAGGTTACATTAGATTCAAAGCTATAAATCGGACATTTGACCCTTACTAAGCTAGTCGCTGTTCTCATGTAAGTTACGTCTCACATAAGCATTTTGTCAAATATTTCATGCGCAGGGCTTTAGAAAAGCAAAGAGCATAATTGTTCTAATTGCACAGCATGCCAAACAATACCTATGTATTTCAGTGAACCAACATCAGTATTGCAGCAAAGATGGAGCCAGTAAGTGCAAGAAAACATTACCTATATAAGTAATCAGAATCCTTTTGTTGCTCTCGCTTAGGGTTCTCAGCATCGGAGTCTCTCGCCCGTGAAGCCATTGTGGCTCTTCTGTCCTCCGTACTCGACCTCTTTTTTTTTTTTTCTCAGCTTTGCCCGCGGCCCCCTCTGTTTTTCGGTTCATCGCTATGGCTCCCTCTATTTCATGCTTCCTCCCTCTCTTCCTCGCGTCTCCTCTCTCCCTTTTCGCGGCTTCCTCCCGTTCCCCTTTGCTCGTGGCTCTCTCTGTTCCTTTTCGCGGCTTCCTCCCGTTCCCCTCTGCTCGCGACTCTCTCTCTTCCTTACTGCTCCCTCGGTTTCTGTCTCGCCTCCTTACCGTGGCTTCCCCGCGGTCTCTTGCCTGAGCCCTAGGTTAGGGCTTCCTCCATCTTTCCTCTCACTCCCATGGCCTCCTCTCAGCTGCGACTCCCTCTGCCTCTCAGACACCAGCCCCCTCTATCTTTCCCATTCGAGCCTCCTCGGTCTCTTTTTGCACCTCACAGCCGCTCCCTCTGGTTCCCCCCACTCGTAGCTCCCTCTGGTTCCTCTCCTCGCGGCTCCTCCTCCACGAACCCTAGCTCCCTCTCTTCCTCTTTTTTTTCTCACATCCCTCTCTCCCTCTGCTCACAGCTCTCTCCCCTCTTCCTCGTGCTCAACTCCCCTTTAGATCTCCCTCTGTGCCCTCTGCTCGCAGCTCTCTCCTCTCTCCTGTCTCGCCCCTCCCTGGTTCACCCATACCTGTGCCCTAATAGAGCTCAGGGTGACGTGGGCCTGAGCCCCCCAAATGGGCTCAGGAAATTAGCCAAAGGTTAAAACCCTTTTTTTTTGTTTCATTTTTTTTTATGTATTTTACATTTTGAGTCGAACTTCGGCCCAAAATTTTATGTTTAGGGAAAGAATTTGGGCCGTCAGCAACCCCGACCCCAACACTTCTTTTTCTCTCTTCATTTTTAGGTTTTTGAATTAATCCTTTTAATTAACTTGATTAATTTTTATTTTATTTTATTTTTATTTCTATCATTTTTTTTATTTTTTTATTTTTTTTAATCTTTAATTTTTATTATTTGTTATTATTATTTTTTTATCTATATTCATTATTATTTCTTTGTTTTGTTTTTTTATTTTAAATTTTTATGTATAAAGCCCGGACAAAATACGGTGTTCACACCTGACTACAGTAAAGAAATCCTATTTGGAATTAATATATTGAAAGGCAACATAATTTTGGCTATCATACAAATATTTGAGTTAGCTTAACTTAGGACTTAAATTTTTTAATGTCTCCCTTGTATCAATTAAACTTTAGTTTGGAGAGATAAAATTTAATTTGTTTAATATATTTGTATATGTGCTATTAATTTTTTATTTCATATTGTGGTTTCATTTTTAATTTGTTGATGGTGCAATTTTTTTCTTATTAACATTTTTTTACATGAGATCTTGATTACCTTTTCTTCTACACAGTTATGGATCCTGAAACAATAGAATTGATTGTACATCTATTGATTTGGTGGTTGCGTGTTGTGTTCGCTATGTACCAATATTTTTTGCCTATCTGTATCATTGTTCTCATGCGTACACAACGAATATGTCGTACACCATACATTGTGGACTTTTATGCTATGAGAGTTCATCTTCGTAATCTAGTTTATAGTAGTGACATAACTTGTTATAACCAAATTAGAATGAATAGGGCTACCTTTGACAAGTTATGTCTCATGCTTGATGGTATAGGAGGATTAAAACATACTAGAAATATGATGGTTGATGAACAAGTTGCAATGTTTTTGCATATTCTTGCACATCATGTAAAAAATAGAGTTATATAATTTTATTTTGGGAGGTCTGGGGAAACTATTAGTCAAAATTTTAATTCGGTCTTAGCTGCTATGATGCGCTTGGGCGGGGAGCTATTTAAGAAACCAGAACTGATTCTTGAGGATTCCATTGATGAGAGATGGAGGTGGTTCAAGGTATAGTGTTATGCATTAGATAAATTAGCTATATAATCATATCTTCTGCATCCCTATATTCATAATTGGTTCTATGTTTTTACCAGAATTGTTTGGATGCCCTTGATGGTACCCATGTTAAAGTCAAAGTCCCCATATCTGACAAACCAAGATATAGGAATAGAAAGGGAGAAATAACCACTAATGTGCTAGGTGTTTGTTCTACTAATGCACAATTTATATATGTTCTAAGTGGGTGGGAAGGCTCAGCCGCCGACAGAAGAGTGTTGAGAGATGCAATGGCTCGAAGGAATGGATTGAAAGTACCACAAGGTTTGCTATTTTTAGTTATTCATGAACTAAAATATCAAATTTTAACTTATATATCTCATTATGTAGGCCAATGCTATTTGTTGATTACCACCTCTTATGAATCACTAATTGTGGCTTAAACTTTTTGTTATGGTATGTCATGAACCCTTCTTTTGCAAAATGTATAAATATCACGTGGGTGGCAATCAAAAAAATTTTTTTTTGTGTCTGTGTGTGTAAGTATGAAAACCCAAGTATCAAATTCCTGCTTTTTAGTATACTTTAATTTAATTTAATTTAATGCTTGACAATGCACCTGTGCAATGTGATGAGAATTTTGACTTTTGGGTAAGTAAGTCTCTGTCAGTATGAAGACTGTTGTTGAATTAGAAAACAAGTCAATATCAAATATGGGGTTTTTGAAAACAGAAATCAAAGAGGTATATATCTTCAATGTAAATTTTTTTTTTCTTGACATACTTAATATTATAGCAATTGCCTGCAAACACCTATGAATAATGTATATTTATAAACTATAGTGATATAAGTAGTGATTCACAAGAGGTGGGAAGGCTTAGCTGCTGACAAAAAAGTGTTTAATATCATTTTTTAACTCATATATCTCATTATGTAGGCCAATACTATTTGGTAGATGCTGAGTACACAAATTGTGAAGGATTCATTGCACCATTTCGAGGTCAACGATATCATTTAAGCGAATGGAGAGATAGAAAACATCCTGTAAATGCACGTGAGTGCTTCAATATGAAGCATGCATCAGCCCGCAATGTGATTGAGTGTTGCTTTGGGATGTTGAAATTACGTTGGGCTATTCTTCGGAGTCCTTCATTTTATCCCATTCGAACTCAAAACAAAATTATAATAGCATGTTGCCTCTTGCACAACTTGATTCGTCAACAAGGATCGGATCCTCTTGAGGAAGAGGTGGAAGCATTGGACATAGCTAGCCCTAATGTAGATGCACCCCCAATTCTTACCATTGAGCCATCAAATGCATGGAGCAACTTCCGTGAGATGTTGGCAAATGACATGTTTACTGACTTCATGAGGCGTAGTACTGATAATAGATGAATGGTTAAAGATGTAGTTACCATATTTAGTAGTTGTGGGACTGTATTAGTTTATATATGTGTGAATAAGTAATTATGTTTTTAGTAGTTGTGGAACACTATGGTGTTGGTTGTTGGTTTTATATAATATGAAGTATTTCTAATGTTCTAATTTCATGTTTGGAAGTGCTTGCCAATATGACTATTAATAAGTTTGTATATATATTTTGTTTTCTTATTCATTTCCATTTGATTGCTTATATATTTTTAGCAAGACAATGGCAGATGAGGGATCCACAAAGAAAGGGTTGCATCATTGGACACCCGATGAGGATTGATGTGTCTATTTTATACATATAAAATACCCATATTTGATATTATTTTGCTTGAAAAATATTAAGTTTTGATATTAAATTTGCATGATTCTATTTAAATTGAAACATATTTGCATTTTAGGAAAAATTGAAGGACAAATGGCGATTTTAAAGTGAAAGAAGAAGACAAGAAGACACACAAAAATCCATCCGGTTCCCATTTATTTTCCTCACCCGTGATAAGGTGAGGAGGCCTGAAGCTCCAGAAATGCGAGTTGACCCGGCGCCGGGTCAACCACAGTATTAATCCACCTTGCGCCGTGTGGATCACGGAGATGCAACTCAACATTGTTCACCCGGCGCTGGATGGACAAAAATAGCTGATAATGCGCCGGGTGAAGGATTTAAACAAATTTTAAATGATGAGGGTAGTACGAAGGATGTAGATATATATATATATATATAAGTTTTAAAAGAAAAAGAAGAGGAACATGATCACAAGCCCTAGAGGATTTATTTCAATTTCTCTGGAGCTAAAGGAGAGCATTTTTGAAGGCAAATCTGAGAGGACTGAAGGCATAGTGAGACTGAATCTTTCTATTCTTCCACTATTTTTCTTTCCTTAGATTTTGTTCAGATGATTTGGGAGATTATTTTTATGTTGAATTTAAGAACAATGTTTATACGTAGCTAATCTTCCCAGTTAGTGATAGGGATGTAGTCTAACTGGAATTGATTAGAGTTTACTTTGGATTTTGACTCTTGTTTATGATTGAATTTTTCCAATATATGTATGTTTGATTATACCTATCTCTTTTGTGCTTTATTGGGGATTTTGTGATTGACCACTATAAAATTCATTCTGTGGGTAAACTTGATAGACTGAAAGGTGAAGAGTGAGCCTAAACCTAGAGAGATAGACATAAACAATAATTCTAGAGATAGAAATAGAGGTTTATGGTGACTTTAGTTATAACTTCAAAATTTAATTAGGGATTTTAGTTGCACGAAAGTGAATTAAAACCTGATTAAATACAGATTAATTGACTGAAAGGTAATTAAGATAAATTAGAAATAACTGTCACTATAATTATAAGGAGTCAAGTTAAGAGTAACTTTAGTTGTTCCAGGAAGATGAAACTCAATTCCCTAACACTCTCAGTGATTGAATTAAACTCAAACCCTTGCTTTTATTGTTAATTTCTCTTAGTTTAGAATTTGATTATCGTTTCACAAATTGTTTGTTTTGACTGAAATTATTTAATTGATTAAATCATAACCTCCCTTGAGTTCGACCTCTGGAATATTCGGGAGATAATTTTATTACTGCGATCGACCCTGTACACTTGCAGGATCCCGATCAAGGATGCTTTGCTTGTGAGTTGCGTACTAGAACTTCATGAAGAAGGGTCTTTGGTTGCTTATAATGGATTCAAGTCTGGAGGGTTTAAGAAATTGGAGCGAATGATGACAGAAAAGGCTCCTGGATGTGGGATAATGGTTGTCCCTCATATTCAGTCTAGGATAAAGACACTGAAACAAAATTAGCAAATAGTATATGATATGGTGCATGGTAATAACACATCGGGGTTTGGATGGGATCCTGAAAAACTGTGTGTTACAGCAGAGAAGCCTGTTTGGGATGAATATGTTAAGGTATGACAATTCTGTCACTTATTGTCCATTCATGATAATAAATTTAGTTATACTAGATGTGTTGCACTACTATTTAATAATGATAGTATAAGAATAAGGATATAATAACTATTATATTTCAATTTTGAAAACTGCATTTTATAGCAATGTAAATAAACTGCATTTAATTAAAGAATAATGTCTCTCATTTGTATGGTCTAAATTCCTTGTTCATACTATGCAAATATTATGATGTGTGACATTTTCCTTTCTGCTATTTTACTTTATATGATAAACTTCTACTAGTAGCAACCCAGTAAAGCAAAGGCCTTTTATGAATATTCTCTCGTTCGCAAGTCTGTTACTAGCTGGCAAGTCTCTTACTAGCTGGCAAGTCTCTCATAGTGATGAATTTAATTTACACACTTTTTAGGATGTAATAAATTATGGTAGAGGGAATTTCAGAAATTTCACTAGTTTTTTTTCTCTTGTTTTTTCTGACTTCAATTTTGTGTTGGAATTTTTTTAGATCAACAAGAAAGCTGCCCAGTTTCGGGGAAAATCTTTTTCTCAATTTGATGCACTTTGCATTGTCTTTGGAAAGGATAGAGCTACTGGTGGAGAGGCAATTTCTTATTGTGATGTTACTAATGAGGTTGGAGATGTGCCTATTGTTGATGTTGAGGCTGAGGTTAAGGACAACAATGATAATGGTGATATAGGGCTTGAGGATATTGATCAAATATTTGAAGAAACTCCCATTGCTGCCACATCTGTTGCTACAACTTCAAGAAATAGAAAGAGGAAGAGAAATAGTGTGGGACGAGATGAGGTCATGATGGAGGCTGTTGAAAGGATGCTAACATCCGCATCTCAAGGAATCTAGGATGTAACTCAAATCTTGGCCAGCCATGTAGACAAGTTGGCTCGTGATGTGATTTTAGATGCAAGATGTGAAGTGCTTTATGAAGAGCTTCAAAAGTTGGAAGAACTCACGGATGATGAGCGACAAGATGTGTTGCTCAAAATTATTAAAGATGATGAGCTACTTGTTGTCTTTCCTTGCCTTCCAGATAATGCGAAGTTGACTATGGTGCGCAAACTTGTTGCATAGGGAGGTTGCCATGTATATGCTGATATTATTTTGGTTTATTCCATGTGAATAGCTAGCTTGTTTATGTGGTAGATATTTTTTTGTATATTTTGGTATCTATCACTTTTATCTAACTTGGATATGGTGTGATACCACTTACCCAGGGGTATATTTTGTATAGATAGCTATATGAAAATGATGGTTCTAATTTAGATGATACATCTAACTTAGCTTAGGGTGATTCATCTAACTTGGTTGTACCACTTATATATTCTGTTTTGATCAAGCCGTGAGGCATTCATGATCATATATTACATTTAGATTTTATTTTTACCAACTGCTTTATTCCCAATATGAGTATACTTAGCTATATGTGATGGGGATTCTTTTCTAATGCCTTTTGATTTAAATATTAAAATGATTTAAATTTTGTCATGGACTAAAACAATAAGGCAAAATAACATTTAATTTTAAGAATCTTGCTAGTTTTGATTGGGATGGTGCAAAACTATCTACATATGCACAAGCTTTCTATGATCAATAGAGATGTTATTTGCAGTAATGTTTTCAGCAATGGGAATATTGTCCAGGCAACAATTTTTGCTTCCAATTGAAAAGTTTCACATACCTACAAAGACAAGTGATGAGGACTATTTTGATAGCTATATCCACAATTATTAGCAAATTATATGTATTTTTGTTGGCAAACAAAACTAATTAGATATCTGCAATTAAATAACTTTCAAGGACTACTAGTAAAACGTTAATAGATAAATAACTAATAGCCAAATAACTATAACCAATTAAATATGACATTGGAACATGATGTTTGAATAGCAATAATGAATAAGTCATAGTTCCTTTATAAGGACTACTAGTAAAATGTTCTACATCTCTACTCAACCAAAAAATAACATCTATCTTAATCCACAACCCTATGAATTTGCACCCGCAAGAAGCATATGAATCACATCTGCTTTTTCATTTTTTGGAAGAGGAACAAAGGCAACACGTAGCTCTTCATCTTTAAGGATCTTCATATAAACAATTTGGCGCTCATTATCAGTAAGCCCTTCCACCTTTTAACAGCTCATTGTATAGCACCTCAAACCCTTCCACAACTTCACCATATACTGGTGGTTTTGGCCAAATTGTTATTTTGTCCTCAAATATGGTGTGAAGTGCATCAAAGTGGGGGAAAGTTCTAGAGCGGACAAATGCAGCTCTCCTGTTGATCTACAAAATTTTATATGAAATATTAATTATCAAAATTTATATAAACAAATCAACTCACAATATTATTTGTTTGACTTATAATTTCTTACCATAATGTAGTCGTCCCAAACAACATCTTCCGCAATAACACACTTTGTATTAGGATCCCATTCAAAACCTGGATTGTTATCGCCATATATCATTTAATATACAATTTGCCACTGTTGCTTAATTACTTTCAAACGAGACTGAATATGTGGAATAGCTTTTAAGCCACATCCAGGAATCTTATATTCTAACATTTTTTCTAATTGCTTCAAATATCCAGATCTTAAACATTTGTTTTCAACCAAATTTCCTTCTTTGTGCAATTTCAACAAGCACACAATGAGGAAATCATCCTCCTCAGTTGTCCACACATGCAGTTTTGCATTTGAGCATCCCTCACCTGCTATGGTCTTAGGGAAAAAAAATTCCATTGTCATTACTTGTTTGGAACAGAAGATAAAACAAATAAGGAACATAATACTCCCTCTAATCCTTTTTATTTTATTAGTCCTCTTCTAAATGAACAAAAGTGCTATGTCTCAGTTACTAGTTAGTTTCCATCTCTATCTTCGTACCAGTCTCTCACTAGTTAATCAGCTTCAACAACTCAATTACAAATTTAAAGGAAAAATGTATTACCATTGTCAAATATGAACCAAGTTATGACAAAAAGATGTATTGATTGAACCAAGTTATGACAAAAAGATGTATTGTCAAAAATGCATTACTATTTTTTTTTTTCCAAACCAAGTTATCTAAACTGAACTTAATATTAAAGATTTCAAATTTAATAATTGATTGAAATGAAAAAAAAATATAAATAAAAAATATTTATGTAGAAGCAACATTATCAATTGGCAGTAATTCTTCTTTATGACACAATTGTAATAAGCAAATGCTCCACCATTAAATCTATAATCATAGACCCCTAATGCAACAAGTCAATTATAGGCTTAAATTTATAATCATAGGCCCCCAATTCAAGCATCACATCAATACCTCCCAACTCTCTGTCCCAGCCATTCCCATCCCTCCTGGTTCCTGTAGTGAGAGGCAAATTTCCTTCATCCTCATTCCTTGCAAGCAAGATAGGATCTAGGATCCCACAAGGGGGTCAAATGCAAGTGAAAGAATTACAAAAATTTTTTAATATACCATAAATTAAGGAAAAAAGAATGATAAATATGAACTACAAATTCCAAAACCACAATCATAGTTTTTCCCCCTCTTATTGGGTGAAAACCTTAGACGGCAACTTTTTATATTATAACAATATAGTGTTGAACACATGCCATTGTTGAAGTCCATGACTATTTCAATATTAGGTCATCACCATTTTGCTTTCTGCAACACTTTGTCAAAATCCTAGAAAGGGGTGGAAGTCCTAGTAGTAAAATATACATTTGAATAACTCTGATATGCGCAAAAGCCCCAAGTATCTGATAATGGTGTTTCGTACAGAGGCCAACAAGCTTTTGACCAATGAATAAGATATACTATCAATATAATAGTTTCCACTTTTGACCAATGAATAAGATATATTATGTAAAATGATATACCTACGTAATGCCATCTAAAGTTGGGAAAGTATAATTATCAAAGAGAAATATATATGTATAAACAAGAAGCGATCTGCATCTTGCTTCCCAATGCAGATCCTGAAGTTTAGATTGGGAATCAATCAACAAAGTTTGTTTGGTAGGAAAGATATTAGGATGAAAGAGAAGAGGATCGGAGCAGAGGGTGATGGGAGGAGGGTAAATTAAAAAATTGGAATGAAGAAAATGGGAGATAAGAAATGGAATTTTAATGGGGGGGCCTAGTTAGTGCAACCAAAGAGGGAAGCATATATGGACCGTATGCTTTTCAACTTTGCTACCAGTTTCGCATTCTCAATTAATCGTCTCCATATATGCCCTTAATATTACCTTTGTTTAACAAACCCAATCCCTCACCCCCAATCCACGCATCTGATTTGCTTATACACTTGGAAATTTATATTCGAACTTCCATAATTCGAAGGAGAAAATTATCTTGAGTACAATGTGAAACCCTATCCACAGGCGACAAGCCGATAGAGAACAAGTGAAATCGTCTATGTTGAAATCCACAACTAATCGAAGACAATAGGAACTGGAGGATGCCGATGAAGGATGCCGACTATGCTATGTCTGTCGCTAATGTTGCCGGTGTCGTCTGAGGTCTACTGTCTTCATCGTTCCCAACCTGTGTGATGAAGGGCAGATATTTTCAATCTTGGGATCAATTTTTTTTTTCTCTTTATTAAGGGCAAAATAGCCTTTTCATATTTTTTTAATTTCACTTCCATCTATCAAATATGCCATACCAAACAGAAATTACATTGGATTCATTTTATTTTTCTGGCACGTCAAACATATTTTTAAGATTCACTTCCACTTCCACTTCCACTTTCACTTCTACTTCCACTTCCTTCATACACAATTCTATGAACCAAACGAGGCATTAGAGTTGCCTTGTATTTTTTCAGATTTCTAATTAATTATCTTGAAGCATGTTCCAATGTCTTGATGGTATCTTTGAGTGATTCCCACAAAAGGTCCCCACATAAGTATGAAAGTGGCCAAATTAAGTCATTACGAGGGGACACTAGAATGTTTGGTTAGATTTTGAGATAAGAACATCAGCTTGTGTAATTCTAGTCAAGGGGACAGCATAATCTATTTAGTGAAGACTTGAGAGGGGACAAAATAGGGTTCTAAATTCGGAACAACTTGTTTGCGCGTGCCCAGCCTTCCCAACCTTATCCTCATTTTCCGCTTTCCTGATTCTAATTGATTGCTTCCTCAGACTTGGGACTTGCGAGTGCGAATGGCCTTTTTTTCTTTTGACCCACAGATTGTATTTTGAACTTTAATTCCTTTTACCTTTCCAAATGTTGATTTTATTTTAATGTGATAGATTTCCTTATTTTAGATTTTCTTACAGTAGTTAATCTGGACTTTTACTTGAAAAGGGAGTACTACTTTTGTGGTAGTGAAACTCAAAAACAAGGAATTGCAGAGTGGGAGGAACACATACGTTTGATGGGTGTAGGTGATACTAGAGTTTGCCTCAAAAGAATAGAAGCTCGTAAGGTGAGGCAGTTCAATGGAAAAAAGACAAATTTGGATGTGATAAAGAAAATATTTTTCAATTAGAAATTTCATTCAAAAATTTAAATCATGCCACTTCAAAATTTTTAAATGAAATCCTAGTTAGAGAATATTTTTTTTATTAAGTCCTAACTTGTTTTCATGAAAGAGGAAAGAGAATGAGGACATCCGTGGGACCGCCGAGTGAATTGCATCTTTGTTCTGTGCGGCAGCCCAGTAGAGAAAATACAAGTGGAACTGTTAAAAAGTGGATCCATCCACCAACAAAGAAGAAATTAATTACATTATGACAATATTCCAAATACGAAAATATATTGATTTAACTAAACTTATATGTTTTTCAATCATATTAAATAAGTAGATTTTTAATTTAAAAATAAGTTAAAACTTAAAAATATTGGTAATAAAAATTATCGACAGAACAAGTCATGCATAAAAAGTTCACATGCACTTATTTAGTTTTAGAAATACTTTAAATATCTAATTTCTTTTCATAAATTGAAAGATCCGACAGTAGAGAGATGCCACGTCATTGGGGGAGGTTGCAAAGATACAAGTTGTCAAGTTTGGCTTTTCCGACATAGTGAGTCAGTCCCTCGTATCCATCCGCCAACCACCTCACCATCACCATTTGTCAAAACAAACCATTTCTTTTCAAATGATGGCATATAGGTGTGGAGACATCAGATTCGTTTTGGCCAACTGGGCAATTACTCCGTCTTTAAGTGAAAAAATAAAAAATAAAAAACCGGATAATCACTTTATTTATATCCTTGTGATTGCGACAGAAACGTGGATTGGAAGGATTTTCTGTGGTGAAGAGAGTTGAGGGGTGGGCGGAAGACGATGAGGAGTAGATAGTTAGGGTTTTGATTTCTTCTGATGAGACGTTTCTTTGTCACCGGTTTTTTCTTTCACAGGAAAGATTTCGTCTCTAATTCTCTCCAATGGCATATGAGTTTGGAAAAGAAAAGAGAATATGTAAATAGAGTCCGATAGAATAAATTAATTATAATGAATGACTTTAAATAATAAAAAATGTTAAAATCTGAAATATTAAATAATAAAATTAAGAAAATAAATAATAATAAATTCTATTTTTGGATAAATTTATCATTCTAATCTCAAAATATAATTCTCTTAAAAATAAATGGGGATTGGACTTTATTATTTTTCATTGTGATTGCCATGCGTATCAGCTTTTGTGGCTGTCAATAATTTGATGTCATTTTCTATTGAGCAATTTTATGAATGCTATAATTTAATAACTTAAATTTAATAATAACTCTCTTCTTATATATGGGGCTTATTTTTTTTTTTTATCACATATACCGGTCATATTTTAAAAGTTTTCATGTGTTCAAAATATAAGTCACTTTGTAATATTTAAAATATATTAATTTTATTTTTCCCATTTCACCTAAAATAATTATAATGGAGAAAGATTGAGAAAGATATAAATATAATGACATTACAATTTAATAAAGATAATATTATAATTTTTTTATAGTTTTTGAAATTTCAAATATTCTAATTAATTTTAACTAACTTTATAAAGTAATTAAAAGCGATTGTATTGCAACAGGGTGAGTAATCAATAAAAAGAATGAAAACAGATTCTAGGAAGGGAGCCGCAGAAAGGGCTAAAATGACAAATGAGAAAAAAATGAATTAATTATAAATTGCTATAAAATGAAGAAATGGTTAATACTTTATATTTGTATAAAATTTAAAATGAATTAAATTATTTATGAATTTTAAATAATATAATTTTTTATATCTTTAATAATAGTTAAATACAGCATAAGTGAAAAATTATCTATCCAATTCCTTTTAACTGTCACTTTAAAATAATGGCTCTTTTTAATATTTTCATTGATTAATTATTATTAAATTCAAGGGAGTTTGGTGATGCCATTGATGATGCAGTTTGATGACGTTAACGATTTGGGATTCCTTAGTCAGTACGCATTTTAATCTTAATTTAATAATAGTAATAAAATCAACAAAAAAAGTTTCATTTTTTAATATATAATAATAAATTAAATAAAAAATGATATAGGGGAGTTTAAACTTGTAATGCTCCCTCCCTCACATATCTTTAGGTTTTTAATTTTGTTTCAAAATTATTGTTGTTTTACAAAACTAATGCATAATTAATTTTTATTTTTCAACCACACACTCAACTATTAATCTCATTTTTTCAATGGAAAAAGGGCAAATTAGGATGTGATAAAGAAAATATTTTTCAATTAAAAATTTCATTTAAAAATTTAATTCATGCCACTTCAAAATTTTTAAATGAAATCCTAGTTAAAAAATATTTTTTTATTAAGTCCTAACATCCGTGGGACCGCCGAGTTAATTGCATCTTTGTTCTGTGCGGCAGCCCAGTAGAGAAAATACAAGTGGAACTGTTAAAAAGTGGATCCATCCACCAACAAAGAAGAAATTAATTACATTATGACAATATTCCTAATACAAAAATATATTTAGATAACTAAACTTATATGTTTTTCAATCATATTAAATAAGTAGATTTTTAATTTAAAAATAAGTTAAAACTTAAAAATATTGGTAATAAAAGTTATCGACAGAACAAGTAATGCATAAAAAGTTCACATGCACTTATTTAGTTTTAAAAATACTTTAAATATATAAATTGAAACATCTAATTTTTTTTTTCAAATGATTGGCATATAAGTGTGGAGAGATCAGATTCGTTTTGGCCAACCGGGCAATTACTTCGTCTTTAAGTAAAAAATTAAGAAATAAAAAACCAGATTATCACTTTATTTATATCCTTGTGATTGCAACAGAAACGTGGATTGGAAGGATTTTCTTTGGTGAAGAGAGTTGAGGGGTGGGAGGAAGACAATGAGGAGTAGATAGTTAGGGTTTCAATTTCTTCTAATGAGTTGTTTCTTTGTCACCACTTTTTTCTTTTTCTAGAAAAATTTCGAGTTCACTTGGTAAAGGGAAAGTAAGTGAAGGAAGTTAATCTTCCCGAAAAGTAAATGAATTAATTTTGTTTGGTTTAAAAAAAAAATTCATCTTCTTGAAAAATTGTACTTCCTTATTTGAACCTAAGGAAGTTCTACTTCCTGAGTTTTTTATAATTGTTTACCAAAATTATCCTTTAATTTTTCTAATCATTTTTCAAAAACACCTTTAACCTTTAAACCCAACCCATCGTGAATCGCTTTTGCGTCTTGGCCTCCTCCTCTTGTCGGCAAGGCAACAGAGCAATAGGTATTCACGTCTCTTTTTAATTTGGTTAGCAACAACAAATTGATCATCTTCTCTCTCAAGTTTCTCATATCAATGATTTACTCTCTTTTCATGTTGTAGATGTGTTATTGCTTAATTATTATGTACTGTCTAATGATACCCTCTCATCGTCTCTTGCTTTCTTTTGGTTAACATCATCTCTTGTTCTTTATTTATGGTTGTGCGGTCAATTACGGGAAAAAAAAGGAGCCATAGACTATAAAGTCATAAGAGGTTTGGCAATGAAATGACACTTCATGAAAAAGAGGCTTACGTCTCAAACTGAGGTCCTTAAATTAAATATAACACAAAACGCAATTGACTTGGAAAGCCTTTCTTTTTTCTCTTCTTATAATTTAACAATGTTAAATTTCTTCTCCATTATTTTCATGGATATGGGAATAAGGTATCTCTTGCTAAGAACATATAATGGTTTCTCGGTTTCATGAGTATTTAGTTACATTGAAATTACTAATAAATTAGTTTGATGAATAAAATGATGAATCGATGGCATATTATCAAAAACAAAACTGAAATTAATGATATAGGCGTATATTTTTTGCTACGTTAAAAAATTATTTAGCTATTTCTTTTTATCCATTTCCTCGACTGATATCGTCTAATTATTTAGAGTTAGATGATCCACACTTTAAGAATTAAATATGATTTAAATAATCACATGTATGTTTCTTTTTGGGTTTTAATATTCTTATTATTAATCATGTCTTTATTGTCTTTACTTATTGATTTATGGTAATGGCAAGATTTTCAGTGCATAAAAAGAAAAAGATGGTTGTTTCTTGTACTATTATTTATATTAAAATGATGCTCATGACTATGGAAATTCTGGAAAAGATTTTGTACACTGTTGCTATGTTAAATGTTAGAATTCCTATGCCCATAAATTATAATTATAGTGAGACTGCTTAACAAAGATTGAAAAATAGGATTTTAAATTTAACATCAATTATTAAAGGTGATGATGAAACTTGTATTGATAATTTAAGAATGAATAAAACATGTTTTTATAAATTATGTGAAATGCTTAAGAATTTTGGTGGGCTAAAAGGAAATAAAAACATGAATGTAGAAGAAATGGTAGCTATATTTTTATACATACTCTCGCATGACACAAAACATAGAAGAGCCAAATTGTTTTTTAGAATGAGTGGTGAAACAATATCTAGGCATTTTAATTATGTCCTTGAAGTCGTACTTAGATGTCACCATCATCTTCTTAAGAAGCTTGAATCGGTCATTGAAGCTTGCTCCGATGAGAAGTGGAAGTGGTTTAAGGTTTGTTATCTTTAACTATGATTTTTTTTTCTAAATCATAAATGATAGCTAACAAGGTTCATGTTGTCTTGTAGAATTGTTTGGGAGCTTTAGATGGAACACATATTAAGGTTTGTGTTGGAGAAAAAGATAAAGTTAGGTATAGGAATAGAAAGGGAAATCTCTCTACTAATGTCTTAGGAGTTTGTTCACAAGATTTACAGTTTATTTATATATTACCTAGTTGGGAGGGATCTGCGCACGATAATAGAGTACTTCGAGATGCTCTTTCTAGAAGAAATTCGTTAAAAGTCCCTCAAAATATCAATTAAAGAAAATTATATTTTAGTATTGAAAATGTAATATTATAAAATTCAATAATATTGGACTCTTTTTTATTCCCCTTACGTTAGGATACTATTACTTATGTGATGCTGGCTATATGTATTCAAATGGCTTCTTAACCCCTTTTAGAGGATAAAGGTACCATTTGAATGATTGGAAGTCTAGACATGAGCCAAGGATAGCTAAAGAATGCTACAATATGAAGCACTCTCAAGCAAGAAATATCACTGAGAGATGCTTTGGGCTATTGAAGATGAGATAGGGTATCATGAGGTGCACAACATGGTACCCAATGAAGACTGTTTGCAGGATCATCTCAACATGCGCTTTGTTGCATAATTTTATTAGGATGAACATGGAATCAGATCCAATCGAAAGCTAATTAGATCAGCTGCAAGTAGAACAAGGAGTTGAAGATTTATATGGAGGAGAACTAATTGAGCACTTAGAGAACTCTTCAGAATGGAATAATTTTAGACTAAATCTAGCTAATGAGATTTTCAGTAGATGGAGACAGAGAAGAAATATTTGACATCCTATTGTTTCAATGTTAAAATAATTGTTTGTCTTACAAAGCTAGAGACATGTTTTTCGTTATTTTTCCTTATTAATGAAAATGTTTCATATGTTATATGTCATGCAAATTATATCCAATTATTCAATTTGTACCAGTTAGATAACTTCTTAGTATGGTTAAAAAAAATCCATTAATATATTTTTTTCAGGAATGGCTTCTACGAGTAAAGGGAAAAAGGCTTGTTTTAGATGGACACAACGGGAAGATGCAGCTTTAGTTTCTACATTGGTGGACCTAGATAATATAGGAGGATGGAAACAAGATAATGGACAATTTAAAGCAGGTTATCAGCTTGAGCTGAGGAGAATGATACTTGAAAAAAATTCCCACTTGTCAAATGGAAGCTTATCCACATGTTGATTCAAGGGGTTAAATTTTGAGAAACAAGTATCATGCTATTGTTAAAATGAGATGTCCAAGATGTACTGGATTTGGCTGGAATGACAAAGATAAATATATTACCTGTGATGATAATGTTTGGGAGAATTGGATTAAGGTAGTGTTTTATTTTTAATTATTATGAAGAATATATTTTACATTAACAAATCAATTATTTCTAGTACTTAGCTTTTTCATGCAGCGTCATCCAAATGTAGCTGGTTTGAGATTTAAGCCATTTCCTTATTATGATGAGTTGGATTATGTATATGGAAGAGATAGAGCAATTGGGGATGCTTCTGAGAACCTAGCTGATGCAGCCGAGGGAATTGATATGGAGGGGGTACAACATATGTCATTTGCATCAAAAATAAACAATGATGAAAATATGGAGACAACTCCTTCGACCGAAAATCAATCAACCCAATTTGCTCCCACAAATAATGATCCAACACCAGTTACTATGAATAAAAGGAAAGGAAATGTACCTTCAAGACATATGGATAAATTATGTCGTGTAATGGAAACAGCTGGAGAACAATTGGCAGACTTGCTAATTGCTTCAAGCATGAGTCTGAAGTAGTGGACAGGAGAATGGCTATTAATGGAGAGTTGATGAAATTAGAAGGGTTAACTAAAGAAGAATTGCACTTACTCCTTTGGAAACTGATTATTTTTTCAGTCTTCTAAAAGATTTTAGGAAGACTTATGTGCTCAATATATTATTACCTGATGTTTAGTTCTTAGTATTATACCTAAATATAATCAATACTCGGAACATTTTATTTGGATTGAGGTTTTTTAGTATACTGTTATAATTTTGTTTGGACCATATATTGCTATAATAAATAGTATATTTTATTATAAATTTTTGTTAGCCAATGTTTTTATTATAAATTAGAAGGGTATTTATGTCTTTAATACTAACACAAAATATATTAATTTAAAAAATTAATTTCAACTTTCCAGGAAATAAAAAATGAAACAAGTAAGATATATATGTACTTCCCAAGAAGTATAGTTCCTGGGAAGTTACTTCCTGGAAAGTATACCAAGTGACCCCGACGTCTCTAATTCTCTCCAATGGCATATGAGTTTGATAAAGAAAGTAGGAAGTGTAGTTAGAAACCAATAGAATAAATTAATTATAATGAATGACTTTAAATAATAAAAAATGTTAAAATCTGAAATACTAAATAATAAAATTAAGAGAACGAGTAGTAATAAATCCTATTTTATACTTCATCCGGTCTTAAATATAAGATCTTTTATCCTGATTGTAACACCTTATATTAGGGCCTATTTTCCATGTATTAGATCATTTTAGATACATTTTATCATGGATTAGAGAGTAAAATCATAATATGATAAAATCAGAATTTTTCAAAATTCGGGATACTGTTCATTTGGCAATTTCCATTTTACCTGACGAATTTTGAAAATTCATAACTAAATATAGAAAATTCATCTTGAAGTGATTCAAGTCTCTAAATTTATCTTAAATTCAGATCTACACGGGAAAAACATGAAACAGTAACATCATTAGGCCAATTTGTACAGTAATTTCGTGGACATTTACTGTTCATTTGGTCATTTTTTTATCTTCCAGTTTTCTGACCTCAAATTTGAAAAAATCATATCTCACTCTATTTTGTTCCAAATCATGCATACTCTATGTCATTTGAAAGCTCTATGTATCTACTTAATGAAATATTTTCCTTATACATTTATTTTATTCACATAGGGCATAACTTTAATTTAAATCACGAAGGGTCAGAATCCAACTCTTACTGGAACAATTTTGGGAAAACTTTCATATCTCTTGTTTTATAACTCCAATCACCTCCAAATCAATGGCATATAGATTTTAAGACATAGATATTTTTGTACACATAAATCACTAAATTTTTTGAGCTCTGTATGATTTTATGTTATCTTTTGAAATTTCCAGTACTTAACTTTCAATTTCCCCTTTCCCCAATATTGTTCTATTCTAAATCCTGATTTTGAAAATTCACCATTTAATGTACACAACTCTAAATGGGGTGAATTAAGTGTCCTATTAAAGCTGGAGATGCCCTCTATCTGGTAGAAAAATATCATAAACCTAACCTCACATGAAGTATAAAACAAGGGTGAATGAAAAGGACACATCTTGAAAATGCCCTGTTTCAGTCTACATTGCAATTTGCTTGCCAAAACCCTTGTAAATGAACTCATTTTGGCATGTAACTTGATAGAATATAACTTCATATCCCAAAATATATAATTGAAAATTTTCATACATTTTCTACAACATTAACATATTATTCACTATTTTACAATTTCATACAAAGCAAGACACAAATAATCATTCACATTATAACACAATGGCTTGCAACATCATTTCCTTCTCCATGCCTTTTGCTCCTTCCTTAACTCTTTTGCATTTGTTCTCCCTAGCATGGTTAGTCATTGAAGGGAGGGTGAGATTCAAAGAATCTCAGTAGCAATCACCATTCATGCAATTATATTATCACATTAAACATATAATCATCATAAAACATCAAGTGAATACTTTTAAACATTCATGCCATAATATTTTACAAAAATTTTGGCAGAGTTTCATTTTGTATTTTGAACATCCTGGGGTCTCAAAACCCCTAAATTAACTCAGCCAAGATTCTCAAAGTATCACAAATGAGCATATCAAATAATAGGCAAGTCATCAAATTCATTAAAAATCACATGACAATATAAGGCAAGAATAGGTAAATTGCTACCTTCATGCTTTCTCTTACTCCTCAACTTGATACCAATGCTCCCACTAGCTTCCTTGGGCTTCTTCAAGTCATAATGCATCATCAAACAACTACTCAAACTAATGGTTCCATGACTTTCTTAAAAAATTGTTCATGAAACCATAATTCTTCAAAAATTCACTAAAAATTCATTTCTAACTCAAAAATGATGAATTATACCTCTATTCCATATAATTTTTCATGAGGAATTCAAATATGGCCTAAGAATTACCAAATTCCATTTCTAACATGGTTACTGTTCATTTCGAATTAACTTTATAAACCTAAAAATTTCACTTTCTTAATCTCAAGCTTTCTCTTGAATCTATCCCTTGTCTTTAAGGAATTCCACCATGGGTAATCCATTTTTTGCATAAAAAACATGAAATTCCAACCCTAAGTGTGAACAGTAACTGGCCGAAAATCATAGATAATAGGAGAAAATTGATACACTTCTTGATACATCAAACTACCAACATATTCAAGCTTTAAATGAGTATCCTAGCATTTCCCCCATGTTCTATGATTTGTAAATTCATTTCCTTGCTAAATCATGTTTGAATGAAAACCTAAGGGAGTGGAGAGGGAAATCTAATCTATGGTTCAAGCTCTAAAGACCATATAGTAAGCTTGAAGATGGAAGAACACTTACCATAAGTGAAGCTTTTCATTTTGCCTTGAGTTCCCTCTTCCTCTTCCTCTCTTTTCTCTCTTCTTTCTTCAATTTTCCTCTTCTATTTTGCTGCTGGAAGTCACGCGTGAAATGGTGCAAAAATGAGTGGTTAATGGATTTAATTAGGTGAATTAACCATAATTACTTTTTGCTAATCATGGTTACTTTTTGGCAAAAAAATTCAACTCCTTCTTTAAGAAGTTTTCTCAACCTTTTTGAGATGATTGGTAGGATTCATGGGCTGCAGCAAAGGTCACGCATGGGTGAGAGAGAACTGTCCAAAAATTACCCAATTTTCCTAATCCAAATATACCTCAATCCGGGTACTTTTTAACCATGTTGATAAAAAAGTCTTTATATTATTTTAGTATTTTTGGGATGCAAGACTATTCTAATTTTATTTTTATATTTTCATAATTTTCCTGTCTCAAATGGTATCTATGTATGACTCATACACAGACCTGATTTACTATTAATTTTGGACACTTGGCACTGATGATTTCTTTATTCTTGAACATTAACCATCAGTGCCATATACCATTAGACTTCTCTCGTCGAGGGTTTCGTTTTGACAGTAAATTTGCATATTTATAAAATTACCCTTAACTCAGGATTAAATTATAATTTCTGAAATTTTCGGGTTATTAAGTGTAATTTTACCCTAAGAGCATTTCTATTTCTTCCCCCATAATTTTTATGATTTTAGGGAGATGAATGTGATTTTAAACTTCTTTAGAGGTAAAAATATAATTTTTTTTTATTTTTTCATTCAATAAGAAAAAATGATTTCTTTGCCATTTTTTTACGTAAAACGGTGTTTGACAATTTTTTATAAAATTCCTATATATTTCTAAATATTTTAGCTTTCTTGGGATGTTACACTGATCCTAAATATAACATCTTTTACAGTATACGAAGTAGTATTTATTATACATTTTCAAAAAATGTTTCTATTTAATGTTTCCAAAGAAAAAAATAAGAGAAATTAAATAATGGTAGTTTTGGAAAAATATTACGATTTTTGGAAAAAACGAGGTAACTAATTAACTTTAACTCTCATTCTTAATCCATGTGATTCTATTAAAAATGTTTTATATTAAGAATCAGAAAAAATAATAAATTTATTATTTTGATGTCAAAATGTAGTTGAACTTTATTATTGTTCATTGTCATTGGCACACATATTAGCTTTTGTGGCCGTCAATAATTTGGTGTCACTTTCTAATCGGTAATTTTATGAATGCTATAATTTAATTACTTAGACTTAATACTCTTTTCTTATATATAGACATATTCTAAAAGTTTTTGATATATTCAAAATATAAGTCATTTTATAATATTTAAAATGTATTAAATTTATTTTTTCTATTTTACTCAAAACAATTATGATGGAGAGAGATAGAGAAAGATATAATTATAATGGAATTGCAATTTAATAAAGACAATATTAAAAAATTTTGGCAGTTTTTGAAATATTTAAATATTCTAATCAACTTCAATTAATTTTCTTGATTAGTATAAAGTAATTAAAAGTGATTTGTATAGGAATAGAGTGATTAATAATAAAAAGAATGAAAACAGATTGTAGGAAGGGAACCGCAGAGAGGGCTAAAATGACAAATGAGATAATATGAATTAATTATAAATTGCTATAAAATGAAGTAATGGTTAATACTTTACATTTGTATAAAATCTAAAATGAATTAAATTATTTATGAATTTTAAATAATATAATTTTTTATATCTTTAATAATAGTTAAATACGCAAATGGGCATTAGTGAAAAAGTCTCCATCCATATCCTTTTTACTGTCACTTTAAAAAATTGTTTCTATCTTTCTATTATTTTAAAATTTTAAGGTAATAATTATTATTGTCGGTCAAATATAATGGCTCTTTTTTATATTATCATGGATTAATTATTATTAAATTCAAGGGAGTTTGGTGATGCTATTGATGATGCAGTTTGATGACGTCAACGATTTGGGAATCCTGAGTCAATACGCATTTTAATCTTAAAAGTTTCATTTTTTAATATATAATAATAAATTAAATAAAAAATGACATAGGGGAGTTTTAACTTGGAATGCTCCCTCCCTCACATATCTTTAGGTTTTTATTTTTTTTTCAAAATTATTGTTGTTTTACAAAACTAATGCATAATTAATTTTTATTTTCCAACCATACACTCAACTATTAATCTCATTTTTTTTTAACTCTTATCTATTAATTTCTTTCTTTTTTTTTTAATTTATTTCACTTCCAAAACTTTTTAAATGAGGATCTTTCAATTATTATATAGTATTATTTTACATTAATTAATTTATGTGCAGCAAGCTTATGGGATGGGGAGAGTAGATGATTTAGGAAATCAAAGAATATGTGATGATTTTCAAACACGATGAAAAATGTGTTTGATATTGATGGGATTAGAGATAAGTTGATGATAAGGGAGGGATGAAGAGAGTGGACCCCGGTACGAGACTGGATGAGCACACGCGCGGCTGTGGGTGGGGAATACCTGGTAGAGAAAAGGGGGGCAGTGGCAGTAGAGGCACTCCACAAGTGTGAGAAGTGAGAAGAAGACACAGGGCCTGGGGAAGCGGGGGAGCGCTGATCTAAAGAAGCATGAGCGAAGGCAGAAGCTCCGGCGGTGACCTTACGGGTATGATAACCCCAGGCCGAGGCGGTGGCGGCAGAGCAGAAGCCGATCACGCCTCTCCCTCCGGCGGTTCTGCTGCCAACAGGGGTCATAGACAATCTCTTCCTCCCAAAAGAGGTGCTGTGAAGCGCCAGATTGCTCAGGACATTCGTGGCATATTCCCTACCACCTGATAGTTAAGATCTCCGTCGTGTTGTTACAATCACATATTATATATATATATATATATCATGCTTGTATGCTCATCCTAATTTATAATTACCCGTTGTTACTCGGCATTCACCATGTTGATTAGTGATTACCCGCCACTCTTCAACACAAATGCCATTTCCTTTGTATCCACTTGATTTCTATCATATATGTATGTCAGATTTGGCTCTATTTGTGAAGTTGATTGAGTTTGTTCAATAGATTGCTTTCTATCCGGTTTGGTTTGCTGCACTTATTGGCCCCGTTTAGTACGAGGGAATAGACCAATGGGAATGGGAATGGGTAAGGCATTCACTGATGCCTACATGCCAATCCAAATTGCCAAGGAAATGGTAAACCCTTTAGCAAGGGAATGGCCGGTGAAACCCATAGAGGATCATGGGAATGGGGAGAGGACTCTGGGAATAACTTCTTTTTTGGACAAAATTGTCTCTAAATTGTGACTTCTCCAGCTCTCCTCTCTGCCTTCGATCCTCCCATTCATCTTCAACGGTGGCCTCTCCTCAATGACGGCAACAATGACATTGTCAACGACGGCGAAGGCGACGAAGATGAGTTAACGGTGACCTCTTCTCCTTCGTCGAAGATGACCAAACCCCTTGAGTTGAGGTCGCCGCTTGTAGAGAGGGCATCGGCCGCCATAGAGGCCGTCATTGCCGGAGAAGACGACGAGTGTGTGAGAGAACAGCGTCCGATTATACCGGTGGTCTTTTTTCCTGTTGAATATGGATCTGGATTTGTTTATATGGTTGAATGCCGTCGTTGTGGGATCTAGGATCTATACATTTCTGGGTTTTTGGGATCTGGGTTTTGCCACAGCAACAGTGTTTCCGTCACCGGTGTTCTGTCACATCTGGCCTCTGCCTTGTCAGGAAAAGGAAGAGATGGAGAAGGAAGGAGAGAATAGGAATATTTGGTGGCTTTTTGATCCAGATGCAGCAGAACAAAAAATAAAATATCAATATACTGTGCTTTCAAGTTTCAAAAATATTAATCAGGATGCTATAAATTATTGAAATCATAATATGTCATTACGTTTTTTTCTCAAAAAACAAGACGTAAAGAGGTAGTCTAACTTATGAATCTGCCACTTCATGTTTTTTATTTTTTTTTATTTAAAAAAGGGTCTATCACTAAAAGTCTGCCAAAGTGCTGTACCTTTGCCGCATGTAACGCTGCACACAACCATTTGTGTGCAACGTTACAATTTTTTTTAAAATAAATTTTATTATTATATATTAATTTATATAATAAATTAAATAAAATATTTAAAAATAAAATAAATAATTATAATTTTATAGCATAATAAATAAATTTGACCTAATATAATAATAAATTATATAATTACATAAATAAAATATGTGACTCGTTTAGTATAATTTTTAAAAAATAAGCTTTTTAAGAAGTATATTTCACAGGAAATATATTTTTTAAAAAGATTATAAATAATTTATTTATTTCACTTTTTATTTTTTAAAATATTCAAATTAATATTTTAAATAAAGACATAATATTATATTGTTAAAGATAAAAATATTATTTTTAATTTGAAAAGTGATTAATAAATTATGAATATATTTGAAAAATAATCATAAAAAATTGAAAAAAGCTAAGGAAATAGAACTTTTCTTGGGTTTTAGTCGGAAAATAGAACTTCTGGGAAGTTAAAGAAAACTGAGTCTCACCTCCATAAGTTCTCTTTCTCGACTAAAATCCAGAAAATTTTTTCTTCCTTAGCTTTTTCTAATTTTTTATAATTATTTTTCAAATATATCCCTAATTTATTACCACTTTCCAAATTAAAAATAATATTTTTATCTTTAATAATATAATATGATATCTTTATTTAAAATATTAATTTGAATCTTTTAAAAAATAAAAAGTGAAACAAATAAATTATTTGTAATCTTTTAAAAAAATATATTTTCTGTGAAGTATACTTTTTAAAAGCTTATTTTTTAAAAATTATACTAAATGAGTCACATATTTTATTTACATAATTATATAATTTATTATTATATTAGGTCAAATTTATTTATTATGTTATAAAATTATAAGTATTTATTTTATTTTTAAATTTTTTATTTAATTTATTATATAAAGTAATATATAATTACAAAACTTATTTAAAAAAATTTGTAACGCTGCAGTTGTGTGCAGCGTTCCATGCTGCAAAGGTACAGCACTTGGCAAACTTTAATAGCCTGTTTGGATTCAGTTTATAAGTACTTATGGGATCTCATAAGTGCTTATGTGGTGGAGTTGTCAAACAGAAACAACTTTTCAATAAACACTTATACCTTAAATAAGTGCTTATGGAAGAAGCTGATTTTTTCAGCTTATGATAATCACTTATCCTCGCATAATCACTTATTTCATTTTTTCTTCTCATTATCTACCCAATAATCACTTAAACCCCAATATCCAAACATATTTCTTTTCTCAAAATCACTTATGAGGTAAAAATATCCAAACACAAATCACTTTTGACATAATCACTTATGAATAATCATTTATCTTCATAATTACTTATACATAATCTAATTTAAACACACCCTAAGTCTGCCAAGTGACCTACCCTTTTTTAAATAAAAAAAATAAAAAGCGTGAAGTGGCGGTCCGATTTCGGACTGCCACTTTACGTCTTGTTTTTCATGAGTAGTATCGGACTGCCACTTTACGTCTTGTTTTTCATGAGTAGTAGTTTAAAATTGAGAGAAAAACGTAATGGCATGTTACGATTTCAATAATTTATAGCATTCTGGTAAATATTTTTGAGAGTACAGTATATTAGTATTTTGTTTTTTTTTCTGCTGCATCTGGATCAAAAAGCCATATTTGGTTCATGCTAATTTTTGTTTCACTTTTTTTTTATTATTTTAATTATTTTTTCTCTACCCTATCAAATATATTTTTAAAATTTATTCTCATTCCCATTTATATCCCTACCCTATTTTATTTCTATCCTCATTCTCATTTCACAAAAAATATAAAAAATATTCTATGTATCAATTAGAGCCATTCTGTTTTGCATGACTTTTTTTGTTGTGAGTAAAGTAATTTATATTTGACACCATTAAATATATGATATTAATTATTTTATTAAAAAATATTATTTTTAAAAATTATTTTATGGAGCATGATCACTTTAAAAAATTTAAATATATGATATTAATTAGGAGTGAAGATCAAAATCAAAATAAATGTTAAATAATTTTATTAATTAACATAACTAACATTTTTTATTTCATACACCATGTGACTTTCATTAAGAAAAGAAAAAAATAATAAAATAAATATCCATGTATAGTTTGATGGGTGGAAGTGGGACTTGGAGTTTGCCTTAAAAGGATAGAGGCATAAAGCGTTAAAGGTCAGGGAGTTATAAAGGAATTGAAGCAAGAAAATAATGAGATCCGTGGGACCGCGAAGTTAATTAATGCGTGTTCGGCTGGGAACACAGTAGCGAAAATACTTACTTATTTTTATTTTTAAGTATAAGACTCTTTTAATCAAATTACATAAATTAAGAATTAAAATTAAAATTAATTAATTATCTTAATTTTTTTAAAAATTTTAATATTTTTTAAATTTACCCTTCTTTAATCTCTCTTTCTTTCTCTTTGAATATATTAAATAGGGACATTTTTCTAAAAATGTATAATAAATACTAGCTCGTATATTATAAAGGATTTTATATTTAGAACAAGAGTAAAAGATCCTATATATAGAACTGGAGGTAGTAATAAAATGGATATCCACCAACAAAGGAGAGAGTAAGCAAGATTAATTACATTAATGACAGTATTCCAAAGCATGCACTTGACACATTGATGGTCGGTGATTAGGCTATTTACATTGTCATTAATTTGTAATCAGCAATGGAAATTGAAAGAGAGGGTACTCAGTTGAGAGAATATGACACAAAATTAAAAAGAGAGTCTTCTATCTTTCTCGTGTCCTCTATATAAAGATGAAATTGATTGTTTTACAAAGTAATTTATATTTTGTGTGGACTTTTTTATTAGTCATATTTTAAAAATTTTTAAATTATATTTTATAAATTTTTAAAGTATTAATTACTTTATTTTTAAAATATTCCTATTTATGAGTAAGAGAGTGAGTAAATTATTTAAATTTGTAGTATATTTGTTAAAATAAAAATGGAAATCATATTAATTTTAAGACAATTTTAATGTTTTAACAAATTTTTCTTGATTCTGATGAGTTAGTTGAAAATAACTTACATTAAAAATCAGAGAAAGTATTTTAAAATTTTAATATTAAAATATTCTCTATTATAAGTAATATTTTACAAGAACATAAGTATTCAAAATATAAGTTATTTTGGAAGTATTAAATCATTTCCATATTTGCTCCTAATTAAATAATTATGATAAAAAGAGATTAAAAAAATAATTAAAATAGGTATAATTTAATAAGAATAATAGTAAAAAGTTATGATAAATTTGGTAAAGTTGAATAATTTTAATTATTTTATATATATAAAATAATTAAGAATAATTTATAGTAAGAAGTTGAGGGATATGTTTTTTATTTTAAAATGGAAGGATAATTATGGGCGTGGAGATACTAAATTCGTTTCGGCCAACCGGGCAATTACTCCATTTTTTGTTTTGTTTTTTTTTTAAAAACCCGGATAATTACTTTATTTATTTTGGGCATCCTTGTGACTGTGACTGGAACGAGGATTGGGACTTCAACATAATGCAGGTTAATTCACTGTGATTGGGACACGTATCAGCTTTTGTGGCCGTCAATAACTTTTTGTCACTTTACTTAAATTGAATAATCAATAAAAAAAATGAAAACAGATTGCAGGCCGGAGGGAACTGCAGAAAGGGCTAGAATGGCATGAATTAATTATAAATTAGTATAAAATAAAATAATGGTTAATGCTTTATATTAATTATCTTCCACTTGATGTTACAATTATGAGTCTGTGTTCATCCTAATTTCCCTTTGTTCCTCGATTGGCATTCGCCTGCACACCATGGTGATTACCCGCCACTTCTTCAGCACAAGTCCTCTACCCATCACTGAAGCCTCCCCTCCACGTTTTCTGCGTTTACTCACCTGCTTTTCTCCTATATGGATATTCCTTGTGGCTGTGTTCCATATAATATGTGCTAATTTATGATTGTTCTCTCTCTCTCTACTTGTAAAGTTGATTTAGTATGTATGTTCAATGGATTGTTTTCTCTCCTCTTCTATTTGTAAAGTTGATTCCGCTTCTGTCCCAGAATGCCTTAATCCATTATGATTCACATCTACAATTTACCGTATCACTTCGTGTTGGGGCCTTCTCCAGAAGTGCTAGAACTGTACCACATTACTCGGAAAATTAACTCTCCACAATTCACACCCAATTACACTCTCTTCCTCCCTATCATTTATGTTCCTTTCCTATTCCGCTTTCCAATTCCCCCCAAAATGAAAATTTCTTCTTCTCCTTCTTCTTGAATCTCTTTTCTTTTTTCTGTGTTTGTTTCTGAAACCAACCGAAGCAGTTTGGGATGCATAAGATTCATTAAAAAGATAAATCATGGCCCAAGGAAAAAGATTAAAAACATAAATCAAGGCAAGGGTCAGGAAATGTCTGCTACAATGCGGAATAAACATAAAATGATCCCATTTAAGAGCGGCGTTCATTTTTTTTCCTCCTCAACTAGGCAACATCGATCTTATCCCATACATGTACGTGTGGTAAATGCGAGAAACGCATTGCTTTCACTTCTTTTTTTTTTTCTGGGTACAACATTGCTTAGACGTTTTGGGCCTCACGTAGCATCTGACTTGGCAGCATACATTGGTGAGCGCAAAAGATAGACCTATACGTTGGCCCAAAATGAAAAGTGATCCATCAGCCAGCTCATAAGGTCCCACCGACCCCACCTTGACGTCTCAGCGCACTCAAAAAGGTGTCATGATAGTCGCCGGGTCGCCACCATGTGCGTAGCCGTTGGGCAACGGAACCCATCCCCGGGCAACCCAATTCAAACATCTGAACCCAGATTCATTAAAAGAAAAAACCCAATCCCACTACCCTACTTTCCCTTCTTTTTAATTTCAAACACAACTTTTTTATCCCATATAATGGAGCCCCCCTCTTCTTCTTCGTCTTCTTCCAAACACATCACTTCCCCTGCTTCTCAACCCCTGTTTCTGAAAATGGGTTGTTGCATTAGTAAATGCAGACCTGACCAACATCCCATTCCTCCGCCCGATTCAAATCACGTCCAAGACAAGCTCGTCATCCCAATTTCAAACAAAACTTCACCTTCTCCCCCTTCTCCTACATCCTCTGCTTCTTCCTTCACTTGCCCCACTTTTTCTAACTCCACCGTCAGCTCGGCCTCTTCCTTGTCCAGTGCATCGTCGTCATCTGCATTTTCCTCTAAGGACAGGTCATTCTCTAATGACTTCCTTTGGTCCTGTTACAAGGACAACCCTCATATTGTTCGCATCAATTCACTTAAGGAAGCTTCTCTTTCCACGGCTCCCTCTAAACCTCATATTGACAAAACAAACCCATCATCGGCTACATCCAGGTTGACCCCACCACAGAAGACGACTGTTGGGTCCTCCATGCCACTGAAGAGAGTGCGTTCGAGCTCCCCAGCCAATCTAACTAGACAGAAGAGTATGAGGAAGGAAATAGAGAGGCCTAATTCTCCTTCCCCACACAATGTACCCAATAGAACGCTGAGGTCACCCTCTCCGAGCCGCAGATTCGATGGGGGTAGTAATAATCCTTCGAAGCGAATGATTAGTCCAAAGGCTAACTGTGAAGCTCATTCTCAATCTGTTTCGTCATTGATACGGAAAGAGAGTATTATAAAAGCAGCGAGTCCAAACAGGAGCTCGCTGGGTTTGAGGCGTAGAGAGAATTGGAGTTTCAAAATTGAGGAAACCGTAGTGAAAGAGGTGCAGCCTAAGCATGATACGGAATCAAGTGTGGGTATGATGGAGGACATTCATAATCCTCTCATTTCCTTGGACTGTTTCATCTTCTTGTAAGCGTCTCCCGTCCTCCTGTTGCGCATATTTCATATATTTCTTTTGGTGTTCATAGTGCTTCAAAGCAACAATTTTTCGTTTTAGGGCTTGTTCAGTAATATTTATGAGGATTAGTTCACATATAAGTTCGTAAGCTTGATAAATTCGCTATTAAGATTGAATGCATGCTTTTTGGTTTCTTTTTTTCTTTTTCCTTTTTTTTGGTGTCGGATTTAGTGATGCCAAATGGCACATAATTGGGATTAGCTTTGGGTCTGGGCATGGAATGCAAATCGTTGCAATGAATGACTTGATTCATGAGGCCCAAAATACATAGAAAAAGAGCCACTTGGGCTGTTCGTACCGTAAACAAATAACCGTCCCTTTTTTTTTTAAAAAAAAAAGGTCATTTGTACACATCATGTTCATGGTTTGCCCAAGAGAGCATTACCTTGGGGTGTTGGGATTCTGAGCTCAAATGGTGGTCCTGAGAAGCAGGAGGGAAAGCCAGTTCTATACAATCAGTTTCAAAGCAAATGTTCTTACCTTCAAACTGGTTAGTTAGGGAGCAAGCCTCTCTCATTGCAAGAGACTCGACCACGTGTATGTTTGAAGCCTTCAACTTGAGAATTCAATCAATCTAATTTGGATTTTATTAAATTTCATTTTTATAAAATGCAATTTAAAGTGAGACTCTGGCACTCTCCTCTCTTTTCTTGAGGAGAAAAAGAAGTTTATTGTCATCTTGAATTCTATTTGACAATCCAAATTAGTCTAACCCTTATCCTCCAATTAAAAAAAAATGATTCTTTCAATCCCTACAGCTCATACTCTCATACTAAACTTTGCCAAATTGAGACAAGTTAATTGTTAAGCCGAATTATTAAGAAAGATACTTCCTCTTATCCTTTTTATAAGTGACCTTGTAATATTTAGTATAACTTTTTCTATTTTACTCTCATCATTTATTTTTTCTTGTAAATTGTTATTAGACTTTTTAAATAAAAAAACACTCTCATTGGTCAAATGGTATTTAATGTAGATTACATTATTATATTAAATAGGAGTAAAAGAGGAATGTTTAGTTTTTTTCTTTTCAGAATTTTAAAAAAATAACTAACTTTTTTAATATAAGTAAAGTAGTTGGAAGTTACTTATAAAAGAGATTGGAGGGAGTAATTTTTAAAATTTTTTTTATTTTTGTTATTCAAATGTTAGATTCTGTTATTCCCACTAATAATTTTTTTTCCATAATTTATTTTTTTATGTGATATTATGATTGGCAATCAAATTAGAATTTATTAAATTCAGTTGAATTGCATCAAAATCAATATTTATTGTGACTACAGACATGAATCAGCAATAAAGAATTCAAAACAAATCAGTTTTCTTTCCCAAAATGCATCCTGCAAGCTTTTCCTTTTATCTTAGTTTTGGATGGGGGATTAATATCCAAAAATGACCATAAAAATCCTTATTTAATGTTCATTTGACGGATTGATGTCGGAAATCATTACAACGGACAAATAAAAAGAAAAGGCACCGATCATTTGACCTAAAATATCATCATATTCGCCCACAGTTTCGATCTATGATTTGCTTATTCCATGAAAAGTTACCAATGAAAATAAACCCGAGTGGGTTCAACTGTTCAATTCATTATTAGTCCCGCACTGAATTCTTTTCATCGAATGTATTCAATTAGAATCTATTACTAATAATTATCATTTTAAAATAGTACTATCTTTTCTGTTTGTGAAAAATATCTTTTAATAAAAATTCCTACAAATAATGATTTATACCATTCAATCAATATATCAATAAAATTTTTAAAAATTTGAATTATTTATTAATCATGAATAATATAACTTATTTAAAATTTTTTGTACACCTCTAATCTTATTTACACCAAATAAACTTAAATGTAAACTTTTGCTCCTATGGAAATCTTAATCTTATTTTTTGAAAATGGCCATGGAACCTTCAAATATATATTAGAATATATATATATATATCTTTTTTTTTTGCCAACACACACACACATATATATAGATATATATATTCATTTTATTCAATAGATGTTGAATTGAAATGTTTTGAAAAGTGGTGACGAATAATAAATGATTTGATGAGGCATTGAAACTTGAAAGACCTTGTGCCGGCAAAGTGCGTTTTGGTTTGGGATAAATTATTAGAGGTGATGTATATATTAACGTACGGTAAAGAGGGACAGATAGCCAACGAAGTTGCCTCAATATGATATGGTGCCCCCATCCCATCAATCCCTTGTTGGCAATTTGATATAGTGTCCCTTAGCGTAGATTTTTCCATTTATAGCTAGCTTTGAAGGGACTAATTTATACATATAGAAGATAATAGTTAAAAATAATAAATCTTTTTAAATATGTCTTAATTTAAAATTTTTTTCAAAATATTCATAAATTAATGTATATATAAATGTTTGTCCTTTACATTTTAAATCATAAAAAAACTCATATTTATCCGTTATGTTTAACATCGAAAATAAGATTAGCCCATGAAAGACACAATAAACAACACCCTTACCTCTCTCTCTCTCTCTCTATATATATATATATATATATTTTATAGGCCAACACCCCTACGTATCTAAGTTGGGGCAACTTAACACGGTATGAATCACTTAATTTGAATTTAGAATCTCATGAATAACCAACGTTAAATTTAGATTTTATAAATGAATCTGATTTACATGAGATTCACATGAAAAATTTAACACTTTTTATTCCAATTCTTTCAAATCTCCTTATTATTTCACTTTTTCTTCACCTTCACAAACACTTTAATATCTAAAAATTCAAATTATTTGGTCAAAAAAATAATATTATTTATTATAGTATGAATTAGTTATGCATATGTAAGAAAATTAGTTATGTACAATGACCCTTGTATAGCTGTATAACCTATATAAATCAATTTTTTGGGTCAAAAAAATAAATCATTCTTTTTTGTGTCATGACTATTATCTGCAGGAACGAAATAAGAGTGGCATCTAAAAAGGCATTTGATGTTGGGGAAGAATGGAAGATTCAGTGTTCTGACGGTAAACTGTTAAAAAAAAATTCATTTTACTATAATGAAATTTCTCGAGGCTTTTCCATCATTCCTCATGGGTCTAATTAATCGTAAATAAATTAATAATCACGGTTGTGGCGTACGATGATGGAGAAGTTCAGTGTTCTGACCGTATGTCGTAAAAAAATGTCATCGTAATTATTATTATTATTATTATTATTATTATTTAATAATCATCATCATCATTATATATAATTAAATTTCATTTGTCAACTATAAACAATATAAAGTATAAACATATTGTTGTACTGAACAGATTTTCTGTAAGTCTTTATATGTGTTCTTCCCTCCTTATATAAATAAGAGAGAGATTGATAATCCAATTTTAAATTTAAATCTAAATCTAAATTGAAGAATTTTAGTTTAATTTATAGATGATTTATAAAGAAATTAGATATGAATCATGTAACTTATCTCTGACCCTATAGAACTAATTTCTATTTATATATATATAAACACTCACAATATGTATGTATCTAATTATATAAGACAAATAAATCAAACTATTCATATTCATCAAGAGTACGACTATTTTTCAATTTTGTACAATCAATGAAACCCACAATTAATTATATTTGTTGGGAGCTGGGGATGGCATTTTATAAGAAAATCCATTTTATTTCTTAAATGCAGTTGTCCGATGCTACGATCTATAAATATATGAAATATTTTTCAAAATATATATAATAAATTAATAACTTACAAATTCAGATTTTTCTACTGTGAAAAATTTATGATACTATTATATTAGTTTCTTTTATTAAATTAAAATTATATAAATTTGATTTCAATGATCTAGATTTATATCTTACACTATATTTTTTTTATCAACAGATATATATCTTATATATTTTTTTAATTTTAATTATATATTCTTAAATTTATAATTAAAATATTATCTTTATTTTTGTATTTTGATTATTTTAAAATAAAATACTATAGTTAAAATTAAAAAGTAAATAGTTCTAATTAAAATGCAAACAATTTAAATATGTTACCCCCTACATTACAAAACTTTTGTTATTTAAGGTTTTAACATATAGATTAAAAAATATTAATTATTGTATATAATGTTGACAAAAAAAAACCTTCATTTCATTATTTATATGTAACTAAGAAAGATAAAAAAGTAAAGAGAATAATAATAAATGATGGTATTGCTGGAAAATAAAGTTTTGAAATTTTAAAATAATAAAAATTTGGAGTAAAATGAAAAATCTAAAATAGCAAGAGTTTTGGAATGAATCAAAGGGGTAGATTATAACAACAAAAATTACGAAATAAAAATATAAATTCATGAGCTGTTGGTTGGATCCTCTACTGTAGCAGAAGCAAATACTGGTCTCTCTTGAAGCACTCTAGTATGGTCTTAACTTCTTACTGAGCATTCCATAATGTCTTACGTTTGAGATTTTGGTACACGTGCATGGATATATATTAGGGGTGTGCATGGATATACCCGCCCCGTGCACACCCGGGTTGGTCCGGGTAAAGTACCGGCCTGGGTCGGGCCGGTACTTCATTAATTTTTTAAAATATTAAAAAAAAAGTTAACTTTATGTATTAATAAAAAAATTTTAATTATTAATATAAAAGTAGATTTTTTTAAAAAATATAATGTTATGATAGAAATTAATTTTTTTAAAAATTATAAATTTTTACAACTATATATTTTTTTTCATATAATATTAAATTAAGAAATCAATTTAAAATTTTAAATAAAATTAAAATATCAAAACCTTACAAAGTTTTTCATAGTAATCAAATAATAAATGTATTATATAAGATATATAGAAAAATCTTATAAAATCAATTAATATATATAAAATAATATATTTTAAATATATATATCTATATATAGTTCGGGTTGGACTGGACCAAATGACCGAACCTGAAGCTCAGCCCAACCCAAAATAAAACCTGGCCCAGTTGGCCTAATAGGACTGGGTTGGATTGGGTCACGGGTATTTTGCACACCCCTAATATATATATATATATATATATGGGACAATTGGTTTTTAGTACCAAAAAATCAAAATATTTGATTTTTGATACTATAGTTTATTTTTTCTAGGAAAAAGTTGAATCTTAATTGGAAAAATTTAATTTTCAATTGGAAAAATTTGAGTACCGATTTTCAATAACTCGTATAATGATCACTTATTCTATTTTTACATAATATATTACTTAATCGACATTTGATTTATGAATTTTTTTATGATTGGAAAAAATAAAATATCAATATGTCAATATCTATATTAATATAAAATATAAAAATTATAGAAAATCATAATTTTTATTAGCGTGCAAAATTGATCTTACATCAAAATATCCTGTATATGGTAGTCACATTATTATGCTTTTCTTTTAGCATTCACATTATTATACAATGCATGGGATTCATCTAGTCATATTAATATAAAACATAAAATGTATGATATATGACACTATATATAAATCATAAAAATAATTCATCTACTGTTTTTTTTTTTTTGCTAAAATAAGTGAACGAAGGGTGCCACGAACAGTGCATAAACATAATTCGTGACGCGTCGGATTATGAAAAGGTAATGAAGGGGTGATTGCTTTGTGTTATGTATAAATTTAAAAATTTCAACATTTAAAAAAGTGAAAAATTTTAGTGGTAAGGAGGATGCATCGCGTTAGTTATATATTATATAGCCAACATGGCGCACACACACACACATGTATGTGTGTGCCCGCGCATATAAGCAGGAGGGAGATTAGCCTGTTTCATTTTTGGAGTGAGTTTAAAATGAGTTTTTTTTTTTGCCAGAAAAAATTAGTTGCTGATTATTTATAATTAATAGACATTTAATATGTTTTATATTTTTAATAAAAATAAGTAATACATTTCGTATTCCTTTTATATTTTTTAGAAATAATGATTAGGTTGAGGTAATTGGACAATGGATGGTCCCGTCGGGGGCAGTTGCAGTGACGACAAACTTTTGAAGTTCTGATTCAGCATCGTAAGCTTTTGGATTCCACTGTTTTGGTAATTTTTACATTCTTGTATTTTGTGTCTTTTTTTTTAAATGATAAGATGTATTTTGTGTCCTTTTTCTTCCACGTGATTTAAAATATCTTCTGCACTATAGGATCACGAGCACTAATTATGGTGGAGAATTGATTAACTGTACTAGTATTTAGGGTTTTCCGGTTCATGCCCATTCCAACTCATGATCTTACAAAGTGATATTGATTTTTCACGTTTTTTCTTTTATTAAACTTGTGTAATTCTTTTAAAAGTTTTTTCACACATTTCAGAAGAATTTAAATGTTACAAAATAATATAATTTTTAAAAAATTTTAAATTATTTTTTGAATTAAATCAATTATATTCTATAATTATTTTAAATATTAACTAATTTAAATTGAGTCAGGTAAAACACATTCCAATAAGGTACTTAACACAATTACATATGTAAAACTCAAGCTTGATACAATTGGTTACATTAGCATAATTTCCAGCCAGTTGAACCATAGGCTAGTTGCATATTACATCCATGGGAGACATTTTTATATAGATTTGGCCAAATTTTGTGTTACCAATGTGTTACCCTCTTTTTTTCCCACCAAAGAAAGTAACCTATGCTCTCCCCAAACTGCGAAAATTATTATATATTTTAATAATACGACCACAGCCACAGCTTGTGCGTTCTGACCCCATCAACGTGTCTGGTATGAATTTGTCTCCTTGTACAATTGCATTTTGCCTTTACTATTACCTTCTTTTGGCCCTCCATGTCCATGTTATATCCAGGATTGACCTATGTATGAAGAAAGGGAACCCTCCTTTTTCTATAAAGTTAATGGTGTGCTCCATAATATGGCTCCAAAATTGCAACACCTCCCCGTGCTTTAACTGGCTACAAAGACTTTGGATCTTTGGCTTTTCAGCCTCTGCACAAGTTGCGTCTCTATCAGCCAAAGACTGCTTTTAATTAGATAAATAAATAAATCTCAGTCTGATTTTTTTTTTAAAATAATTGATTCCTTCGAAGATCTTCCTTGTTTACTTCTGTAGATTTGCCGTCGGCATGTAGGTGGCACCTCTATAATACATGCCATACCCTGGTGGCTTATCACACAACACATCCTCTCTCCTCTCTTTTTGAGGTGCTCATTAATAAAATTAGAAAGTGATGGATTCGGGTTGTAATGTCTTAGATCCACAGTGTGTTGAGATGCAATCCCACGTTTCCAGGAGTTTCTTCTGGCCGAAGGAGAAGATGGTGGAGGTCCAAGGAGAGCTCGAACCGCCATTAGTCGACCTCGACGGCTTCATTAGAGGCGACGAAGACGCCACCCGCCAAGCCGCCAAGCTCATCACCCAAGCTTGCTTGACCCACGGCTTCTTCCAAGTGATCAACCACGGAATTGATTCACGCCTCATTGATGAAGCCTATCAACACTTGGACGCTTTCTTCAAGCTCCCACTTCACAGGAAATTAAGCCTCCCGAAGACTCCTGGTTCCATGTGGGGCTACTCTGGTGCTCATGCTCATCGTTTTTCCTCCAACCTCCCTTGGAAGGAGACCCTCTCTTTCCCCTTCCAGAACCACTCAGAGCCTGTTGTCTCTAACTTCTTCACTTCTAACATAGGACAAGATTTTCACCATGCTGGGTACGTAAGACTAATTAATTACTCTAATTAAATTAATTAAGGATGTGCCTTTTTTCTTATTAGTTTCAAAAAGTATTAACTCAATGGTGAAGCACATGCAGGATGGTGTTTCAGGAGTACTGTGAAGGGATGAAGGAGTTAGGGCTGAAGCTGATGGAGCTACTGGGAATAAGCTTAGGGGTGAAGCGGCGGCAATATTACAGGGAGTTTTTTGAAGATGGGGAGTGTATAATGAGATGCAACTATTACCCGTTTTGCAGAGAGCCTACTCTTGTGCTGGGGACGGGACCGCATTGTGATCCAACATCCTTAACTATACTTCATCAGGATGATGTTGGAGGCCTCGATGTTTTCACAGATAACAAGTGGCACAGGGTTCCACCTCGTCCTCACGCTCTTGTTGTCAACATCGGCGATACCTTTTCGGTAAATTAAATATCCTTTGTGCTTTTGCATATATATATCATTGTTCATATATACATTCAACTAGCTAGCCATACCTTTCCGGTGATTTCCGTTAATCAGTTAGTTAAAGCAATATTTTTCCTTTTAGTTTGAGGTTTAGATAGCTAGGCCTGGGTAATTTAATTATAATGAACGCAGTCTGCTTATCATTTATTTCAGTCTCTTGTTCAACGTACATGACTTTAAAAAGATTAAAACATGTATTTCCATGGACAGGTTTTGTCCCAGCAGCTATATATTTCTAAAATGCTGTAGTTCTATGTTTAAAAGGAACAAGTTCAGTTCTAATCTAGTAAGGTATTGAATTCAAACCCCGTGAATTAAGGGGGAAAAATGTTTCAGGAGCTTTCCTCCAATCAGGGCTCAGTTTGTCTCAAATCTGATATTATCTACTTTAGGGTTGCTATTAAGAAAAATTGCACGGTCAAAAAAACAATTAGTTACTTGCCAAAAAACATTATTTCTAGTCAACATGCACCATTTTTTGACAAATTCGAATAATATCACATCCATGATCAATGTCATGAAACACAATTTCGCTTTATGTAGTTGTCTTTTTTCCCCCTTGATATAGACTATGTCGTTGTCTATTACTATGCTTTATAAAAGAACCTTTTTTCATAAAGCAATGCAAAAAAATGTTGTCTATTATATGGGTGCATACTAAAAAAAAAAACTTCTTTTATTCAATTAATATCACTATATATAGAGTGAGGTCACAAATTCCGGTGATATGCAAATATATTTTTCTAACACATGAAGCCATGATGCTTTGGGTTGTGAAAGCAGAAACACTCTATCCTTTTTATTATAAAAAAAAAAAACCAAAAAGAAAAATTCTATCTTCGAACTTCTCCATAGTCCATATATAGTAATCATAATAATGAAATCTTATATCACATGAAGTTTGAAAGTGAAATACACTATTTATGATCGATCTATTAATAAAGTGACTTTTATAGATTTTATTACATTTTAAATGAAAGTAAAGCTATCAATTTAACTTTTTTGAATCATTTTTTTAAATCAAGATCAAATAGAAAAACCATATGATATTTGAAACTTTTCCACAACTGTTTCAATAATAGATTTTCTAAACAGATTTTTATTTCGATTTTTTTAAATTTGTATTTAATTTTTATTAAGTTAAACCGTTATCCAAGTTTTTATAATTTTACAAATCTTTAATTTAATCTTTATATTTTAAAACCTCGTCTAATTAATGGGGTCGTCATAGTTTGTAGATTTTTAATTTAGTGCTTGATGCGATTGATTATTAGATCATGTTATATTGATATTTTGAATGTGTCTAATTCATGTTAATTTATCCCCATCACATAACGTAATAAATGGCTTCACATGTGAGTGAATTATTTTACTCTGTTATCTACGTACGTTTTTTATTTTCACAATTCAAAATGTCAAAGCCAAACACAAAACATTGATCCGGTAAATGACATGATTTTAAGTTATAGAGAGATCAAATAATTTTAAGTTTGATTAGAAACTACGTTAAAGAGGGGAACAAAACAATGAATGTCCACTCCCCACGTTTTATTTTTAATTTTTTTAAAAAAAGAAAGCCCCTAATAGTCAGCGTTTCAACATCTTCCATACATTTCTAATTAATTGTTGTGTGGTCCAAAGTGTTCATATATTCTCAACTAGCTCATGTGACAAAGGAGAGGGGACTGGTTGTTTATGAAAACTTGATACAAGGGATTGGATCCAGGATATCCATAAAAGAAGACTATGAATGAGAATATATATATATATATATATCTTGTGAAAATAAGAATTAAAGGATCGATTATTATAGCATGATACGTATAATGTGAACTTATTAGGTACATACACTGTGTTGGTTGCGTAGGCACTATCAAACGGGAGATACAAGAGCTGCCTGCACAGGGCAGTGGTGAAAAGGAACAAGGAGAGGAGGTCCATGGCATTCTTTGTGTGCCCCAAACAAGACAAGGTTGTGAGACCCCCTGAGGATTTGGTGGTCAGGGATGGGACAAAATTGTACCCCGACTTCACATGGTCCGATTTGCTTCGTTTCACTCAAAATTACTATAGAGCCGACGAAGCCACTCTCCACCACTTCACCAACTGGTTGCTATCCTCCAAAACCACTACTACTGCTTAACCTTTTTCTCCTCCTTTCCTTCCTTATTCCTATATATGTTCATCGATCTCAGTTTTATTATATATGTATTGTCTTTGCCCCTTTCTCTATTAATTCCGATGTTCATCTCAGTTATATATATGGAACCGTGTTTTATATATGTTTTAGACCAAGATGCATTTAATGAATACTCTTCTTTAATCTTCAGAAGATGTCCGACCTCTATGTTTTAGTCTGGCATTTAGTTCAGCGTAAACTTGGCAGAGTTTGAAAATATAGCTTATCAAATTATGAAAGGCTCAGATGACTAAAAAGATAAACAAGTAGGGTACTATTCACCATCTCTCTATATATGTATTTCCCGAAAATATTGAGATGTTTTCTGCTGATTTCACCCCATTTTGATACGTGGATGAAATTAAGAGGAAAATTAGCTAAGAGACAAACATGTTAATATAATTAGAAAACAGCCCTCCGTGACATAGGTTGGTCCAAGAAATGGAGGTGGAGAATGAGTACAATAAAAAGGACAAAGAAGCACAAATTAAAACTGTTTCGCAAGTCACCGGGTGACGAAGGCCTCGTCCGTGCAGCCCTCCCAGGTCGATCGTAACAATGGAGGGGGGTTAAAGAAATTAATTAAAGCTTCGGGTATATCATATTATGGATTTAACGTTGCTCCCAGGTTTGGTACGTAATTGATGCACATGTAAATCTAGGTCCTGTCTTGAATTGAGATCACACGGGCTTGTTCGATACTGGATATGTTGGTGGATTGCTGATTAGATCAACAATTGATTTTTTATTTGCAGATGCGTATTTATACTATAAATATTTGATTTATGAAAATTGAATGTCCAATTTCATTAATTTGGCTCCTAATAAAAGTTTAGAGGGAAGGAAATTTGTCCCACAACATTGAAAGTGAAGTGTATGAAGAGGATATCCTAACGATGGATCCATATTGAGCAATTGGAAAAGCTGATGTTTCCTGTCTCTTCTGTGGGTACCAAAGAAATCTGCGGGAAATGATGAGGCCTTTTTAATTAGGTAAACCATATACTGCTTTCATTTTCCCATAAAAGTCCAGAGAGCAAGACAAATACGGTTGGGCCCCTTCTGATCAAGCTTTTGTTTTACAGAAGAACAACGCTATCATAGTCAAAATCATGGGCCAGTTAAAAGCTTTAAGTACTCTTGCGGCAGCAAACCCATCACAAGTTTTTGGTGCTGTCGGATAAATTGGTTGCTCCGTCGCATCATCGTTAAAACTCTGGCATGTTATCTTTCAATCTCACGGATCAATGGTAATTAATTAAATAGAACAATCCCACAATCGATCCATTCATTTCGCCAATGAACAAAACCCCTACTTAATTTTCCCCAAGATATGGTCTTGCTTTTGGCAGGCAGGGGCATTAGTACACAAGAGATTTCTTGGAACAATTTTACCGGGTTGAGTTGAAGACTTGAAATTTTAGCTAGCTATTTGTCAACATGGTGGATTGGGTATGACTAGTGATATAGAATGTTTAACAACTTATAAATATGAACTGAATTTGAGTTTCTATTGTAAGATTCGGGTTGGAGAGATAAAAAAAGTTGTTAAGAGAATAGATAATGGTAAAGTTATTGACTTCGATGGTATTTCTATCGAAGTTTGGAAGTGTTTAGGAGAGAAGGAAGCTTTGTGGCTAACTAAGCTTTTTAATGAGATTTTAAAGTCAAAGAAAATGTCAGAAGAATGGAAAAAGAGTGCTTTGGTTCCCATATACAAGAACAAAGGAGCTATATAGAATTGTGCTAATTATTGAAGGATAAAACTCATGAGTCATATTATAAAACTTTGAGAAAGAGTGATTAAATATAGACTAAGAAAAGAGTCTTATATTTCAGAAAACTAATTTGAATTCATGCTAGGACGATCTACAATAGAGGCTATATACTTATTTATTAAGGAGTTTGATTGAAAGATATCAGAGTAAAGAAAGAGACTTACATATGATTTTCATTGATTTAGAAAAATCTTATGATAGAGTATCAAGAGATATATTGTCAAAAGCAATGAAGAAGAAATGTGTTTGTGTGACTTATATTCGAGCCATAAAAGGATATGTATGAAGGGATAACAACAAATATGAGAATTCATAGAGGTGAGACAAAGGACTTTCCTATAAAAATAGGTTTACATCAAAGATCTTTCTTAAGTCTATACTTATTTGATTTGGTCTTGGATGTCCTAACAGAACATATACAGGAGAAAATTTCTAAGTGTATGTTTTTTACGAATAATATAGTTTTAATTGAGGACTCAAGAGAAGATGTCAACTTTAAACTTGAATTATGGAGATATATTTGAATCAAAAGGTTTCCGCTTGAGTAGAAGTAAAACGGAACATATGCATTACAAATTCAACAAGAGGCCAGTTAAAAATGATTTAGAAATAAAAATTGAAGAGTAAATCATTGCAGAAGTGTCAAAATTCAAGTATTTGTTGGAAATTTTGCCCGAAGCCAATTATTGTATTATGAACATTGTATTTCATTATGAAAAAAAGAAGATATTTTTCTTACATTATTATATTGTTTGCATGTTTTTCTTTATAATAATATCCGTGGATAAATTACTTTATCTTAAATGTCTCTAGTCAATCATCTTTGTAGAAACAATGATGAACTAAACTTTTTAATAAGATTTTAAAGTCAAAGAAAATGTCAGAAGAAAGGAGAAAGAGTACTTTGGTTCTCATATACAATAACAATGGGGCTATATAGAATTGTGCTAATTATTGAAGGATAAAACTCATGAGTCATACCATGAAACTTTGGGAAAGAGTAATTAAATATAAACTAAGAAAAGAGTCTCATATTTCAGAAAACCAATTTGGATTCATGTTATGATGATATACAACAAAGGTTATATATTTATTTATTAAGGGGTTTGACTGAAAGATATTGGAGGAAAGAGGGAACATATGCATATGATTTTCATTGATTTGGAAAAAGTCTATGATAGAATATCAAGAGATATATTGTTGAAAGCAATGGAGAAGAAATGTGTTCGTGTGACTTATATTCAAGCCATAAAAGGATATGTATAAAGGGGTAACAACAAGTATGAGAATTTCTGGAGGTGAGATAAAAGACTTTCCTATAAAGATAGGTTTACATCAAATATCTTCTCTGAATTCATACTTGTTTGATTTGGTTTTGGATATTCTAACAGAACATATACAGGAGAAAATTTCTAAGTGTATGTTTTTCATGGATGATATAGTCTTAATTGAGGACTCAAGAGAAGAGGTCAACTTCGAACTTGAATTATGGAGACATATTTTCAAATCAAAAGATTTCCGCTTGAGTAGAAGTAAAATGGAACATATGCATTACAAATTTAACAAGAGGCCAGATAAAAATGATTTAGAAATAAAAATTGAAGAGTAAATCATTGCAGAAGTGTCAAAATTCAAGTATTTGTCAGAAATTGTGCCATAAACCAATCATTGTATTATGAACACTATATTTCATTATGAAAAAAAGGTGTTTTTCTTACATTATTATATTGTTTGGATGTTTTTCTTTATAATAATATCCTTGGATAAATTATTTTATCTTAAATGTCTCTAGTCAATCATTTTTGTGGGAACAATGATGAACTAAGCTTTTTAATAAGATTTTAAAGTCAAAGAAAATGTCAAAAGAATGGAGAAATAGTACTTTGGTTCCCATATACAAGAACAATGAGGATATATAGAATTGTGCTAATTATTGAAGAATAAAACTCATAAGTCATATCATGAAACTTTGGGAAAGAGTGATTAAGCATAGACTAAAAAAAGAGTCTTATATTTTAGAAAATCAATTTGGATTCATGTCATGATGATATACAACAAAGGCTATATATTTATTTATTAAGGGATTTGATTGAAAGATATTGGAGTAAACAGGGAACATATGCATATGATTTTCATTGATTTGGAAAAAGTCTATGATAGAGTATCAAGAGATCTATTGTTGAAAGCAATGGAGAAGAAATGTGTTCGTGTGACTTATATTCGAGGCATAAAAGGATATGTATGAGAGGGTAACAACAAGTATGAGAATTTCTGGAGGTGAGACAAAAGACTTTCCTATAAAGATAGGTTTACATCAAATATCTTCCTTGAGTTCATACTTGTTTGGTTTGGTTTTGGATGTTCTAACAGAACATATACATAAGGAAATTTCTAAGTGTATGTTTTTCATGGATGATATAGTTTTAATTGATGACTCAAGAGAAGAGGTTAGCTCTGAACTTGAATTATGGAGACATATTTTGGAATTAAAAGGTTTCCGCTTGAGTAGAAGTAAAACAGAACATGTGTATTACAAATTTAACAAGAGGCGAGTTAAAAATAATTTAGAGATAAAAATTGAAGAGCAAATCATTCCAAAAGTGTCAAAATTCAAGTATTTGTTGGAGATTGTGTCCTAGGCCAATAATTGTATTATAAATATTGTATTTCATTATAAAAAAAAAAAGAATGTGTTTTTCTTTATAATAATATTCTTGGATAAATTATTTTATCCTAAATGTCCTTAGTCAATCATCTTTGTGGAAATAATGATGAATTAAGGCTAGTATGATTTTGATTGATAATTATGTGATAATTATATATGAAGATACAAATCAAAATCATAAGCTCCTATTAGGAAATAGGCGCTAGATCGACCCGTCATGAGATAGCTGCGTAGATCAAGTCATAAGCATATCTCATATATAATCGTGTCACTAAACTCTCAGACTTGAGATTATCATGGCTTCTTATATGGAGAATACTATACTTTGGCATAGTCAAAAGTCACCTTTAATTGTGAGATCATAAAGACTATGATCGGGTATAGTGGAACTCGTGTAGAGGAAGATGAATGGTCAAGATAAAATTTATCCCTTTAATTAATAGAGAGATATATCTGGATCCCTCGATGAGTGAAACTGGGAAAATGTATGGTCGTGCTCGAATAGAAGAGTTTCCATTTATTCTGTCAGTTTGCTCGGAGATCGAGAAAGTGATAATCGAGTAAAATAAGGATAACGTTTCCATGCCTCATACTTGACCTATATATCATGAGACAAAAGAGATGTGATTAGGTTATATGATAGGTTGTATCGGATCACCGATCTCATATAATTTGGGTAGTTACAATGTCTTATTAAAAGTCACTTGTGACTTGTGGGTCCAATAGTGTTATTAACTCACTGCCAACATCATATGGGCCTATAGGGTCACACACAAGAATGGACCAACTCAAATTAGAATGTCCAGATTCATTGAATCTAAAATGTGTCTAGATTCAATGAATTTAATGTTCAATTTTGGGTGATAGAATTATATGTATATATATTTGATATATAAATATATTAAAATTTGAAATATATATATGTTTGATATATTATATATTTGATATATATTTCAAAATATATATATATATATTGTTCAAATTAATTCAAATTAATTAGTTTTAAATTTAATTCTATATAATAGATTTAAATTTAAACTAATGTCATAATCTATATTTAATTTAGATTGGATTCTAAATTTGAATTTAAACTAATAATAAATTTGATTCATATGATAAATTAAATCTAGATTTGATTCTGGATATATATTAGATAGTTAGTTTAAATTTAATCTATTAGATAGATTTAAAATTAAACCAATATATTTAATTAATATTTAATTTAGTTCAAATTATTAATTTAAATTAAACAAATACCGAATTCTATCTATATATTGATATAGACTAAGATACAGAATTAATAGAATTCAAATTACCCTAAAGAGAGAGTAGTCATACACTCAAAAAGAAAAACCTATGGACGAACGACGAACAACAAAGGTGTACAGACTTGTACGGACATCACAACCAGAGGTGCTAGTACACCATTCGAGTTGGACACACCATTTGTGTGGATACCGGTATAGGAAGCTGACCAATCGCATTAGTTCCTGGGGTCCAACTAAACGAAAAAAAACACCAAGGAACATACCGAAGGTAAATTTTTTTTCCACATCTCAATCTAAACAACGTTGACAGATCCATGGGAGGAAATTTCTTATAGTTTTTTTGCTGCGTGTATAGTGAAATTCCCATTAGTATTTGGGGTCAATTTTGTAAAATGGTAGTGAAATTGATGGGGATATTATGCATATGATATAAGTTGGGTGGTTAAAGTTGAGAAAAATTTCAGGAGTTATTTATGACCGTAAGATATCTACTAAGATTAAAGAAAAATTTTATTGAACTGCTATAAAGCCAGTGATGTTATATGGTAGTGAATATTAGGCTCTGCAAGGGCAACAAGAATATAAGATGGAAGTAGCAAAAATGAGAATATTGAGATGGATATGTGGTTACACAAGAATGGATAAGATACAAAATGATTGTATACTAGGGAAAATCAAAGTTGCACTCATCGAGGAGAAAATGGTGGAAAATCGTTTAAGGTGGTTTGGGCATATACAAAGAAGATGACAAGAGCAGCTAGTAAGAAGAGTTGATCAAATGGGTTGGAATCCTGTTAAAAAGAGTAGAACAAAACCAAGAAAGACACTAAGAGAAGTTATAAGGCGTGATTTTTTGATAAATAATTTATCTGAAGCAATGGTATTTGATATGGCCTGTTAATGTCGTATGATACATGTAGCCGATCTCGCCTAATGGGATAAAACTAATGCTATTGTTGTACTTGTCAACATACATCAACTTATCCCCATGGTGACTCCATCCGAAGTTTTTTCTTCCCCTCGCTGGCATTAGCATACACTATTATGCTTTATATTTCGTTAAGTACTAATAGCGATATATATGCATATCAGATCAGATGACCTTCATGGTAGCTGCAATCCACTTTTTCTCCCCTTTAATTAAATCTCTAGTTTGATAATAATATGAGCTCAGTGGCATCTTGCCGCATTATGTCTTAGTTTTCTTGTATGGTCACAGCACATATACCGATGTGATGTTGTTATAAATTTTATGTATTCTATAAGCAGTTAGGTCATTCAGGCACTAATTCTTACTATATATCACGCCATTTAAGATGCTTTCAATTCCTCAATTTTTTTTTATACCCTGCTTTCCTCAGTTTTGCCGATTCACTTGGATGAATGAATAGTTACATCTTTTTAATGCCATCCTTCCTGTCCATGCATTAATTACTTCATTTAAATTCATATGATTTTATTAAAATATCCTTATAAAATGAATCACAGGGAGCGCTCCCTCTGTTTTATATAAAGTATCATTTTAAGATTTTTTTACCCATATCAAGAAAGTTATTAATACACTCTATGTTATTAGTGCTTATGCACCTCAATTAGGGTCGGACGCACATATTAAGGAAAAATTTTGGGAAGATCTGGAGGGCTTGGTTCAAGATATCCCACAAGAGGAAAAGATTCTCATTGGGGGCGATCTTAATGGTCATGTTGGAAAAGAGATAAGGCAATATATAGGAGTTCACGGCGGTTATGACTTTAGAGAAGTAAATGATGAGGGACATTTCATTCTTGATTTTTCAATGGTTTACAACCTTACGATTGTAAACACCTGTTTCAAGAAGCGGGAGGAGCATTTAATTACATATAAGAGTGGAGTCCAAAGGTCATAAATTGACTTCTTTTTGGTAAGGAACTTAGATAGATTAACTTGTAAAGACTGCAAAGTAATCCCTGGTGAGAGTTTAACTTCACAACATAGGGTCTTGGTCCTTGATGTGATAGTTAAAAACTGTAAACTGAAAAGTCGAAAAGTTTTAAATCTTAGGATTAAGTGGTGGCAACTAAAAGGTGAGAAATAAGTGATCTTTACGAGAAAAGTTATGGAGGAAGGTAATTGGGACTTGCAAGGAAGTGCTAACATCTTGTGAGATGAGATGGCTAAAAGGATCAAGGATACCGCTAAAGTAATATTTGGTGAATCCAAAGGTTTTGGATCTAAGGATAAAGAATCTTGATGGTGGAATGAGAGTGTGCAGGAGAAGGTCAAATATAAGAAAGAGTGTTTCAAAGCCTTGCATCTATGCAATAACGATGAAAATTGAAAATGTTATCGGTTGACTAAAAAGGAGACTAAGAAAGCAGTGAGCGAGGCTAGATATAAAGCTTTTGAGGAATTCTACCAGGATTTAGGAATAAAAAATGGTGAACATAAGATTTACAAAATTGCCAAGAGAAGGGAAAGAAAGTCAAGAGATTTGGACCAAGTAAGATGCATTAAGGATGAAGAAGGAAAAATTTTAGTTGCAGACGATGATATCAAAGAAAGATGGGAGAGCTACTTTTATAAGCTTTTCAATAATGGATTGGATATAACTATTGATACTGAAGGATTAACAACCCATAAAGATGATCTCAATTTGAATTTTTATAGTAGGATTCGGGTTGGATAGGTGAAAGAAGCTCTTAAGAGAATAGATAATGGTAAAGCCATTGGTTCCGATGGTATTCCTATCGAAGTTTGGAAGTGCTTAGGAGAGAAGGGGGTTTGGTGGCTCACTAAGTTATTTAATGAGATTTTAAGATTCAAGAAAATGCCAGAGGAATGGAGAAAGAGTACTCTGATGCTCATATACAAGAATAAGGGGGATATTCAAAATTGTGCTAATTATAGAGGAATAAAACTCATGAGTCACACATGAAACTTTGGAAAAAAGTGATTGAGTATAGACTCAAAAAGGAGTCTCATATTTCAGAAAATCAATTTGGATTTATGCCAGGACGGTCTACAACAGAGACTATTTATTTATTAAGGGATTTGATTGAAAGATACCAGAGTAAAGAGAGGGATTTGCATATAGTTTTCATTGATTTGAAAAAAGCCTATGATAGAATGCTAAGAGATGTTTTGTGGGAAACAATGGAGAAGAAAGGTGCCCGTGTGGCTTATATTCGAGCCATAAAGGATATGTATGAGGGGGCAATAATAAGTGTGAGAACCCCTAGAGGTGTGACAAAGGACTTCCCTATAACAATAGGCTTATATCAAGGATTTTCTTTGAGTCCATACCTGTTTGATTTGGTTTTGGATGTTCTTACTGAACATATACAAGAAGAAATTCCAAAGTGTATGCTCTTCGTAGATGATATAGTTGTAATTGAGAACTCAAGAGAAGAGATCAACTCTAAACTTGAATTATGGAGACATACTTTAGAATCAAAATGTTTCTGTTTGAGTAGAAGCAAGACGGAATATATGCATTGCAAATTTAATAAGAGGTCAATTAGAAATGATTCGGAGGTAAAAATTGGAGAGCAAATCATCCCTGAGGTGTCAAAGTTTAAATATTTAGGGTCGATTTTACAGAATAATAGTGAAATTGATGGGGATGTTATGCATATGATACAAGCTGGGTGGTTAAAGTGGAGGAAAGCAACAGGAGTTATTTGTGACCGCAAAGTGCCTACTAAGCTTAAAGGAAAATTTTACAGAATAGCTATAAGGCCAGTAATGCTATATGGTAGTGAATGTTGGGCTTTGAAAGGACAACAAGAGTATAAGATGGGAATAGCAGAGATGAGAATGTTGAGATGGATGTGTGGTCATACAAAATTGGATAAGATATAAAATGACTGTATACGAAGGAAAGTTGGGGTAGCACCTATCGAGGAGAAAATGGTGGAAAATCGTTTAAGGTGGTTTGGGTATGTACAAAGAAGAGGGCAAGAGGAGCCAGTGAAGAGAGTTGATCAAATGGCGTGGAGCCCGATCAAAAGGCGTAAAGGAAGACCAAAAGGGACATTAAGGGAAGTTATAAGGAATGACCTTTCGAGAAATGATTTATTTGAAGAGATGGTGTTTAATAGAGTTCATTGGCGTCGTTTGATCCATGTAACTGACCCCACATAGTGGAATAAGACTATTGTTGTTGTTGTTGTTGTATCAAGAAAGTTATTAAATAATTTAAATTATTATAAAATTTAATAGTATTTTACTAAAATGTCTTGATTTGAATTTGTTATATATATGTCAAGAGAAAATTAAGAATATTAATAATGGATAAAATAGTGAAAAATATGACTAATATTTCATTGATATTATAAAGTAATAAATATTATAAAAAATCTTAAAAACCCTAAAAACACAATATTTAGGAACAAGAGGAACTGGGGGAAGAAACAAGGAATGGAGGAAGTATTTGTAAATTAGGTCTGAAGTCAATGTTGGTTGCGTTAGGGAAATCCCACAGTTCTGAGCTTGGTAATTTGTTTTCACCCTCTCGTTTTCAGGCATTGCCATTGATTGATGAGGAGACAATTAATGCTCTTGTGTTCATTGTTATATTTCCATGAATGCAATATTATTATATTCACCAAAGTAGATTCCAATTTATTACTTGCTTGAGTCCTAATTATAGCACTTTTTATCTTGATTTTAAATATATGATATTTTATAGTATATTAGATTATATTTATTATACGTTTCTAAAAGATGTCTCTATTTAATGTATTCTAAAGGGAGAGAAATGAATTAAATAAAGTTAGTTCTAGAAAAATATTGTATTTTTAGAAAAATCAAGGTAGTTAACTAAATTTAATTCTCATTTTTAATCAATGTAATTTGATTAAAAGAGTCTTATATTAAGAACAGGAGGGAGTACTCCTTTCGGTATTAGAGGTTTTTTTAATTTTTTTATCCTTGCTATAAGATTCTTTAGAAATTGTCTGGGTCATAATTTTCTTACCCAAAATGCCCTTCACTTAGTAGTTAGCAATTGATATTAATATGGATAAGTACATTAATAGTTAGTGAGATACTCCCTCTGTTTCTTTTTATAAAACATATTTTAGAGGATTAATGTTTCAAAATATAAGTCATTTTATTAAATCTATGTAGCATTTAATATTTATTTTCCATTTTTACCTTTTTTTGGGAATACCCAAAAGAGTTATGGTGGATACAGATTAAGAGATATATAATTAAAATGAGTTCAAATTTGAGTAGATTAATTTTGGAAAGTTATGATAATTTTTTAAAACAATAAAACTTTCAACTAATTTCTTACATATGTGTGAGGTAGGTAAATATGATTTATATTTCCTCTATCCCATTTTATTTGTCATTTTAAGATTTTCACATAGACAAATAAAACTATTAAATGACCTAAATTATAGTAAAATTTAATAGTATTTTACCAAAATATCCTTACATTAAATATTGAAAAATAACTTGTATTCTACCTACCATTGTTTTTAATCAAATGTTAAATAGTAAAAATGATAATTAATACTTTATTGATAATATAAAATGACAGATAAATTAGGAGATTTAAAATTATCTAAAATGACAGATAAAATGGGATGAAGGGAGTAATAAGGAATAGATGGAGTATTAAATGTCATTTTCTTGAAGAGAAGAAATAGTGCTATTAATAAATTTCATTGAATGTGGGTAATTTTGGAAAATAATTTAAATTTTATACAAATTTATAGAGATTAACCACTTTTAACTAAATTTCTTAATATGTGTGAAGTTTGTAAAAAAACTCTTATAAAAAGGACCACAAGTAATACTCCCTTCGCTCTAAAATATGGGAAAAATACTTTACATATACCACTGAAATTAGTTAAGTTCATTTAATTTGTAATAAAACATTTTTCCTAAAATTGTCCTCCATTAATTGTTTTTTCCTTTACATTAAATTAATTAATACTCATTGATGAAAACCACAATGATTGAGAGGAATTTTTAGAATATCATATCAATTGCTACACAAATCTACATTTTTCCTTTATATTTTGAGTTAAACATCTCTAAATAATGTACTTATATTTGAGACGAGGATTCTAAAATACAATGCCAAAATTATGGCAAAAGAAAAAAATACACAAGGAAAAAGTAAGATACTACTCTCTCTGGTCTTAAATATTAAACATTTATCCTGATTTTAAATATAAGACTCTTTACAGTATATGAGGTAGTATTTATTATACATTTATAAAAAAAGTCCCTAATTAATTGATCTTGACAAGAGAGAGAAAAAAATTAAATAAGGGTAATTTTGAAAAATATTGTGATTTTTTAAGAAATTAATGTGATTAACTAAATTTAACTCTCATTCTTAATTCACATGATTCGATTAAAAGGATTTTATATTAGGGTCGGAGAGAGTATTATTTTTGTCTCGTTTATTAATAAAAAAATTAGAAGGGATCCATGCTTCTAAAAATAAAAAAAAAAGCAAGATACTACTAGTCTACTACTTATTACTCCCTCCAATTTCAAATATAAGAAATTTTTTTTTTACATATATCAGTAAAGATAGTTAAACCCATTTAATTTTTAGTAAAACATGTTTTTCTCAAAAATTGTCCCTAATTAATAATTTTTTCTTCACACTAGATTAATTAATATTTATTGAACATCACAATGGTTGAAGTATATTTTTAAAATGCAATATTTATAACTTTAGAAATTTATATTTTTTTCTTTTATATTTTCAATGAAACTTTTTTTTGGCTAAATTTTTTTTTATATATTTGAGACCGAGGGAGTATTAATTAAAATGAGAAACAGTATGAGTGGGACGTGCGTGTCATAGGAGAAAAGACCTCTATCCCCTTCTTCAGTTACATTCAATTTCTATCCTCAATGGATTAGCTTCTGCAACCACACCTGATGTTTTCTGATTTCTTCCCTTTGGGCTACTAACTTGATTTTTGAAGAAATCCTTGGATCTGTGCCTAGGAATTTGATATTTTTGAAAACAGTCTTGTTCAACATTTTAAAACAAATTTTCAGGATCATTGGGATCAATGAGAGATTATTTGTGAGGAAATAATTGTGGAAAATTATTGTGTGTATTATTCTGAATACCTTGGGATATATATATATACATGAAAAATATAGATCTAATAATTATATAATCAAATCAAATAATATCCTATAATGACTACATAATATATTGACCAAATCCTATAATAAATACCTAATATTTGTCAAATATTAAGACCCACTTCAAACTCAAGAAGGTTTAATGACGAACATCTTGAGTTTGTTTACTAATATATTAAACCAGCTTAGACTGTGTGACTTAGTAAATAGATTAACTGGTTGATCAGTAGTCCGGATGGGAAGGAGTCTGAGAGTGCCTCGTGTTAATTCAGATGTTTTGATGATTCCAAAAGTGAGCTTGGTAGATTCAATATCAAAGGAATACAAGTAAAGTGAAGAACAAAGCTGGAACTTCCTGAAGAATTGGTTTATAATCCTAGAGAATTCATTTGTAAAAGAAGGTAGTGAGCTTTGAATCTGAATTAATCCAACACTATAAGATGACTAATGGAATGACTAACTGTTAACTCAATTTCAAAATTGGTTTTCAAAAAATAGCTACCTAATGAGGGTAAAACTCCAATCTTAAATTGATCAATTTGGTTTTCAGTGATAATGCTTTACCTTATGGGGATAAAATCAATTTCAAAGACTATTTTCAAAAGTACTTACTTTGTTTTCAAGATAATGGTTTACCTTATATGCATAACTATTGAAGGTTATGGGGATAAAGACTCAATCTCAAAGGTTTTTTAGTGTTGATTCTTCAATATTCATGAAAAGGAATTGAGGTTATCCGCATAACACAGGTTGAGAATCAAGTTCTCAAGTCTGTCCAAATGGTTATCTTGATAAGGTTGGCACTTTATGCGTATAACACAGTGAACAATGTAGAAAAGTGGTATTGTATAGTTCGATATTCGCATAACCTAGGGAGGTTATCCACACAATAAATGTCATAAAGCACTTGGACTCCTCAGGTAAACACGTTATTCGCATAACCAAGGGAGGTTATCCGGATAACATGTATTTCAGAACTCTTAAACCATTCTCGGGCAAATAGCTTGTTCGTATAATCCTATGAGGTTGTCCCGATAACCCAATTTTTACAAAGGCTCAGTTTTGAAAAAAACTTGACGTTATCCTGATAACTAAGTGGTTTTTATAAAAATGATTTCGAGCTAAAATTTAGTCGTTCTGGGAAATTCATTATCCGCATAACCTAGGTAGGTTATCCGAATAATGAAGAGTTCTATGTTAAAAATAGAGGAAAACAGTCACCCATTATCCGCATAACATGAGGAGGTTATCAGCATAACCTTTGTCAGATGCATTTAATGCGGTAGGTGAATGCGAACTTTATTGTGAGTAACGGCTAATCTTTATTTCCAACGGATAGTTTTACCCCAAGACTATAAATAGAACTTCATTTAAGATATTAAAGAGAGAGAATAACGATTTACATGCTGAAAATTTGCTATTTCATTTATTGATTCATTCAAAGCTCACTTACCTTCTGTTTAGTTCATTTATTACACTTTAACTTTCATATCTACTCTTTTGAGAGAGATTACAATTTGTACACATCTACACACTTATAGATTGTTCTTAGTGTGAGAATACACTAAGAGAGACACACTGACTCTTAAGTGAGAAGAGTGAGAGAGTAGGTTATAGCTCAAACGCTTGGGCTGTTTTTGTACTGTGATTTTTGCAAGAACCTATTGAAATCTTGTAAGAGATAGTGAAAAAATCCTGAGTGGTGGCTTGGGGACTGGACGTAAGTCAAGAGGATTAGACCGAATTAGGATAAACTGCTGTGTCCTCTTCCTCTTTCCTTTTATTGCTTATACTCTGTTTTCTATTATCTCGTTTGTATCACTACTGTTGTTTGCCTTTGTAGAAAAATTTTAATCTTCCCAATTCACCCCCCTCTCGGGAAGCCAGCTTAGCTAACACCTCGAACAATATGCTGTCGAGCAAAATGACAATCAATCTCAATATGTTTAGTACGTTCATGAAATACATCATTATGAGCATTATGTCTAGCACTCTGACTGTCACAATAAAGGTCAGTGGAGGAGTCTTGGGCCACCCCTATATCAGTAAGAAGCCACTGAAGCCAAAGTATTTCAGATGTAGTGTCGGCTAGAGCATGATACTCGAACTCAGCATTAGAGTAAGAAGCCAATGTCTGCTTCTTACTTCGCCATGAAATTAAAGAATCATCGAGAAAAATGCAAAAGCCAGTGGTAGATCTACGGCCAGAATGATCACCTCCCAAATCTGCATCAGAATAAGCTCATAGAACAAATGAGGAACTAGCGAAAAAATGCAAACCATGAGATAATGTGCCTTTAACATATCGAATAATGCGATGGACAGCAGCATAGTGAGTAGCACGAGGAGCTGACATAAATTGGCTGACAATGTGCACTGCGTAGGCAATATCAGGTCTTGTCATTGTGAAATAGATGAGACTTTCAACTAACTGGTGATAAAAAGTAGGATCTTTCAACAACATGCCATCAGTAGGAGTAAACTGAGCATTAGCTTCAATAGGAGTAATCTTTATCGTGTCATCAGTGAGTTGAGCTCGAGAAATCAAGTCAGAAGCATACTTGACCTGAGAGACTTCAAGACCAAGAAAGTAACTGAGATTCCCAAGATCTTTCATTTCAAAATGATTCCCAAGGAAAGACTTGAGTTCTTGAATTCCAATAGAGTCATCACTTGTGATAATCATGTCATCAACATACAATAGAAGCAAGACTATACCACGATCAGTAGTACGAAGAAATAGTGCAGAATTGTGAGGACTATAAGAAAAACCAAGCTGACTGATAGTAGTGCTAAACTTAGCAAACCAAGCATGAGGAGCCTATTTAAGACCGTAGAAAGCACGCTTGAGACGACAAACCTTGTTTGCCTGATGAGAATATCCTGGAGGAGGCTTCATATAGACTTCTTCTTCTAAATTTCCATTCAGAAAGGCATTTTTGACATCCATCTGATGAAGAATCCAAAACTTAGCTACAGCAATAGCAAGAAGACTTCTAACAGAAGTGATTCGAGCAACCGGAGCAAAAGTCTTCTCATAGTCGATCCCATACTCTTGAGTAAAGTCTTAAGCCACCAAACGAGCCTTACACCGTTCCAAGGAACCATTAGAATGAGTCTTAATTTTATATACCCACCAACATCCAACCAGAGTCTTATCAGGAGGAAGGTCAACAAGATCCTAAGTATGCATTTTCTCCAATACCTGCAATTCTGCTTGCATAGCCTGCTGCAAATGAGAGTCACGAGAGGCTTCCTTATAGGATTGAGGCTTCTGTAACTGAAGGATAGTAGAAAAGCAGTGGCGATCTCGAAGGTAAGAGGGAGGGTTTCTTTCACGAGTAGGCCAAGTGGATTCGGAGGACAAAGGCTCACGAGGCATGACTTGTGAAGGAGGATCAAAAGCAATAGAACCATCTGGAGAAGGTGCGAAATCAGACGTAGTGGTGAGCTCATCAACTGAACCTGTACTTGAGTCACTAGGAAAAAGATCAATAGAAAGATTTGTAAAGATAGGAGAGGAAGTTGAAGGAATCGAAGAGAAATTGGTCAAAGAAAAAAAATGAACATGTTCCCAGAAAACAACATGACGAGATATTCTTATACGATGGGATAAAGGATCTCAGCAATGATATCCCTTATGTTCAGAATCATACCCAAGAAAGCAACAGACATGGGCACGGGCTTGTAATTTGGTGGTCTCATGAGAGAGAAGAAGGACAAAACAAGTACAACAAAAAACTTTTAACATAGAATAGTTCAGAGAAGTACCATGAAGACACTCAAAGGGAGAGATGTTACCAAGAACAGAGGAGGGAACACGATTGATACAGTAGACAACAGTCATGGCTACTTAGCCCCAAAAATGCTCAGGACAAGAAGCGGAAATGGGCAGGGCTTGGACAGAGTCAAAGATATGACGATGTTTTCGTTCTGTACAGCTATTTTGTTGAGAAGTGTAAGGACAAGAATATTGAGAGATAGTGCCTTATTCATCAAGAAAACTAAGTAATTTGGAGTCACGATACTCTAAAACATTATCACGACAGAAGACTTTAATTGCCTTGGAAAACTGAGTTCGAACTATAGTAGAATATTTTATATAAATTTGAGATAATTCTAAACGATTTTGCATCATATAAATCCAAGTAAAGCACAAAAAATCATCAATGAAAAGCATAAAATATCATGATCATCCCATGGAAGAAGTAAGAGAAGGTCCCCAAATATCAAAGTGAATTAAATCAAATGGAGAATGAGAAATAAAATCACTTTTATTAAAAGGTAAGACAGATTGTTTTGCAGTATGACAAGAAATACAATGCAAGGATTTTTCACTGACAGGACCTAGAAAACTATTAGAAATCAAAAGCTGCAATTTATTCATGAAAGGATGAGCAAACTGACGATGCTATAATCAAGAGATGAAGAGGTAGAAGCAGCACATAATCTGGATGAAGAAGTGACATCAGGAAGATGCATAGAAGTGAGCTCAAACATAGATCCAACTTTACGCCCAGTCCCGATGATCTATTCTGTATGAGAATCCATCACAACACAACCATGCTTGTTAAATAATACATCATAGTCTATGTCAACAAGTTGACCAATAGAAATAAGATTGAAACTAATGGCAGGGACAAAATAAGTATCACAAAGAGATAAAGAAGGTGAGGAAACAATACCAACATGACTAACAGGCATTTAAGAATTATCAGCAGTATGTATAGAGAGAGCAGTGGAGTTGGATGTCATGGAAGAAAAAAGATTAGATTGTCCAGTCATGTGATTACAATAGGCAGAATCAAAAAACCAAGAAGATATACCTGAAGGAGTAGCCAAGGCAGCAAGTGGACTAGAAGAACCAGAAATAAGTTTCCAAAGTAACACTTAGAGATTAGAAGTAGAGGATGCTGAAGTGGATTCAGAAGGTGACTCGTTGTTGACAACATCAGTGGCAGAAAGAGCAGGCTTGGATGAATGCCCAGACAATGAAAACTTCCTCTGATCAGTTCTAGGTGGATGAGTGGGACATTGATCTATGAGATGTCCCGGCTTCTTACTATATCTGCAACACAAGGTGGGACAATTAGTAGCTATATGACCTTTCTTCTGGCATGCACGACATTCAATGAAAGGACATTTAGCAAAGGAGTGATTGGACTGAGGATAACGTTGACAAGACTTAGAATTCTTGTCACATTAAGCAAAAACCATCTCTAGATTACGGTGTAGAAAACCCAAGTGAGTTTCCTCAGATCTAAGATGAGGAAGGGCATATTCAAGAGTAGGAAGTGGATTTTGGTGCAGTAAAGAAGCGCGAACAGGCTCAAAACCATCTATTAGGGCCATGAGGAACTAAATGAGTTGGAGTTGATCATGATACTTCGAGAAGACTTGAGCATTTGCATCACATTTGAAAGTGGGCTCTGAATAAGCCAATTGATCCCAAATAAACTTAATCTTAGCAAGAAACTTATAAAGAGGTTGGCCGCGTTCTTGTTTGAGAATACTAAGATCCTTTTGCAACTGAAACTAATTGGATAAATCTGATGAGGTATAGCGACTAGTAAGATGATTCCAGACTTCTTTGGCAGTTTCAAAGCGGCCAAATTATTGATGAATGCTAGCAGTAGAGGTGTTACAAAACCATGTAATGATTTGATTATTTTTGCTATCCCACTTCTCTAATCGTTCATTAAACTTAATCTCTGTTTCTTCATACGCACGAGTACGAAATTTAATGTCACTAATAACATACCGCTATAATTTTCTGCCCTTAAGAAAACCACGCATGCTTTCCAACCAGAGACGATAATTGGGTCCATTCAAAATAACAGATATAGGTTAAGCAATATCAGATTTGTCCATGTTGACGAAACAAACTAATTCCAAAAGAGAAAGAAAATCCCAAGAGAAAAAGAAAATCCCAAAGGAAATATGAAAAATAAGGAATTTCGAGGAGTTGTCTAATCAACAAACCAACTACATGAGGAGAAGCAGAAGATGACGACGAGCAGAACGAGATAAACAATGAAGAGAACGGACACCGGACGCGCCCTCAAGCTCCGGGGAAAGAAGTTTGGCACAGACAGTGCATGACATGCATGTAAGCGTAGGTGATGGAGGATGATCGTTGGAATTGGTGGACCGGCCAAACTTGAGATGCAGAGCATGGTGGTGAGTCGTGTGTAACAACTGGAGCACTGGACGATGGCAGATCTAAGAAAGAACGCAGTGACGACAATGAAAAAAATAACTACCCTGAAGAAATTACCCTACCTCTTATATCATGAGGAAATAATTGTGAAAAATTATTATGTGTATTATTCTGAATACCTTGGGATACATATATACACGAAAAATATCTATCTAATAAGTACATAATCCAATCAAATAATATCCTATAATGACTACATAATATTTGACCAAATCCTATAATAAATACATAATATATGTCAAATATTAACACGTTGATTTAAATATTACTTAAACCCATACATAGTTGTTGTAAATGGATGAATATATATAGACCCACACATACTCCTAGTCTTTTTCACAAGTTACATTCTAAAAATTTTGTGTGATTTTATATGTAAGTCACATCCCATAGGTTTTTAAAATATTAATTATTTTATTTTAAAAATATTCTTATTTAATTATGATAGAGAAAGTGAATCATTTAAATTTATAATATTTATTAGAAAATAAATATAAAAGCTACATTATTTTTAAAATAATTTTAATAATATAATAAACTTTAATAAATTTTAATGAAATAATTAAAAATAGCTTATATTATGAAGTAAAAGGATAACTAATACCACCTCTGCACCACCAACTCTACCAGTGTCACTAGTCAAGTATACCTTCTTTGCCACCTCGTTCTGTACTTCTTTCTATTATTCATAATCCAATCCCACTCCAAAGCACTATTCTAAATTTTGGAAAGTTTATATAACAGTCCAAATCAAACAACAAATACATGAAAACTACAAAAAAGAACTAACAGATATACAGAGAAAAAACAATACATCTCTCAGCCCATACTGAAGATTAAACTTGCTAGTCTGTTCTTTTTTTGTTTTCCTGAGTTGCTTAATCCTTCCTTTTTCTCTTTTAACCAACAAAAATCTGGAAGCACAGTTTGTTCTGGTTCTAGACTTACAAAATTTGATTGCAATCAAACATGTAAAATCCACAATTTATCTGGTCATTTTAAGACTGCAAAATGTCAAGTGTGTGTTTGCTTAATTTGTTGGTGACACGAATTCTAATACATTTCAATGCAAAAGCTTGTCTCTAGCTAGATAACTAGATTGGTGGAGACGTGAATTTTAGTTTTTTAAACATAAAACCAAACACACTAAAATCATCCCTATACACCACAACATTCAGTTGAGTTTACCTTCCTCTGGGTTTCAAATCCTTAAATCAGATTACAAATGCTGCCACTCGCATAAGCGTAAGTATAGAAGCAACAGATTTAAGAGCAGAAAGTGATGCAGATGTTTGAGATTCTATTCGCATGTCTGTTAGGTCCAAAGCTGCTGAAATACGGGCCTTTGCTAGTGTCAGGAGGTCAAGAACTAATGTCAGAAGCGAGGGTAGCTATAATTCGAGCTTGTGGCATTGCGTGTCCCTTTCCTTTGTTGGAAGTTTGTGGGTGTGTACACACACACGCGCGAATATGTCTCTTGTTTTCGTTTGACAATGCCAATTAATTTGAGCTGACCAACCTAGAGCTGCAACAAGTAAATGTCATCGATGGGATCGATTTGGATTATATAAGAAAACGATAATATGGTAGGACCCCAAGATGGGAACACGGACAAGGGATTTGGTTCTCTCAAAGGGGAAACAATATTAACGAGTGATCTTTGCGACTAAGGTTGATGGATAAGTAAGCAGTTCTATAATGTGCAGTAAGTTGAAGATTTGTGATGTGAAATTCCATAAACATGATAGGGCAGGGAGAGGAGGGAAGTAAGTAAACTATATGTGTGACAGAAACCCTAGTAGAGTACGAAACCATATGGTCGCTTTGTCACTCACGTGTGATTGGCAGGGTATGAGAGGAGGGGACAAAGGGCATGTAATTAAGGAGGAAAAGAAGGGGGGGGGGGTGGTGAGAGAGAGAGGGTGTTGAATTGATATCGAGTGGGGTTTGCAGGATGAATGTGTATATAGAAAAACGTGAAATGCCAAACTCCAAGAAACGAAGAATAGTCAAGGAGGATGAAGAAGGTGATGGGTCAAGTCAGTGTCGCCCAATTCATTTCATACCCAATGGAATTAATCAGATATAAACAGGTAGAACCACAGGCACGCAGTGTTGGCACTGTCTAATAAATGCAAATGCCGTTCTGAATTAAACATAAAATAATAAAATAAAAGCTCAGAGGGATGGTGGAGTGAGTAGAGTGGAGTGGGGCTCATTCTCAGAGGAACAAATCCCAAATTAAATGCTCTCAATACTGCTTTTCCTGATCTCCCTCCGTAAGGCGTGCCTTTGTTGGGATATCCCCAACCTTCCTAACTTTCTCTTTCCTAGTATTTTTCCATCCTTTTTTTTTTCCTTCAACTCCACAAAATTCAACCTCACTTCTTTTGTTTTTGGCTGCCAGCATTCGAACATGTGCATTTATGGATTATGAAGAAGCAAACAACCACAAAGGCACAGAAAAGCTGTCAAAATTCAACCTTGCCTTTTCTTTTTTCTCTTTTTTATTCAAGCTCAATTATACTCCCTTTCTGTTCCATATATAAATTTTTTTATTTTATTTTTAAATATAAGACTCTTTATAATATATAAGATAATATTTATTATATATTTTTAAAAAAATATCTCTATTTAATATATTCAAAAAGAAATAGAGAAAAATTAAATAAGGATAGTTTTAAAAAAATATTAAAATTTTTGAAAAGATTAAGATAGTTAATTAATTTTAATTGTAATTTTTAATCCGTATGATTCAGTTAAAATGATCTTATATTAAGAACTAAAAGGAATATTTAACTAAAATATAGTATTAGATGATTTTTTTTAGTTATGAAAGAATGCAGTGCAGTACATATTTGAAATGAAAAAGAGCAGAAGAGGAGTGGTAAATTCGCGGTAGTAATTGAGGGTTGATGAATTTTGGCCAAAAAAAAATTAAGGGTTGATGAATAGGAGAGGGATACAGAGACAGCACTGTCAAATTCAATTAAAAGCAAAGCTATGATTGCACCAAGTACGTCATCATTGTCATGCAATTTGGCAATGTTCTGTTTTCTTTTTTTCCTTTTTGAAATTTCATTTGGTTGTTTTGACTGCGTCTGAGAATTTGAAGGGGGATGCAACTGAACTGTGTAATTGAGGTTGGGATCTCGAACACAGAAGATCTCACGGTGCAGAATGAAGCACTTCGCTTACAATGGCTGATATGCTTCAGTAGTTTACAGTGCTATATATCTCATGTGTAAGTTGGGAGGGAGGGTTTTACAATTTGGTCTCTCCCCGCGATCTGTCCCGAGAGCGCTTTGGTTTCTCTTTTGTGCATTGGATTCTGGGTTTATTAAATGCCTCTTTTGACAAGTCCTGTGCAAACGGCCTTACTTGTGTGGCAGAAGGGAAAGAGGGGGTTTGAGTGTAGTATCTCATATCATATCATATCTTAAATTCTCACCCACCTCTCTCTCGCCCTGTCCTTTTTGTCTTTTCTCATTGTCTTCTTCCTTCCCCCCCCCCCCCCTCGCCTTTTATCACTCCTCTTTCCGACGTTCACACTCCAGTCTGCTCATGCACTCATCATTTTATTTTATATGTGCAGCCCTCCCTCAAACTTAATTTGCTCCAACATCACAAACATGTAATACAGTAATAACCTTTCTGTGCGACACACACTAGTTAGTAATTTCTTTTGAGGTATATATATATATATATATGCTTAGATTGTATCAGTATCTGAAAGCTTCTGATGAGACAATCCTGTGAAGCACCCTACAAATCTTGACACTAGAGTACTTGTTAATGCCCCTAGCTGGGGAGACTCTATGCCACCTGATCATGACCGAGCATGTCCGATCTTGATAATCATGTCAATCATAACTTAGGAAGAAAAATTCAACCCAACAGTTAACAAAGGAGTAGCATTATTACAGGGAGCTTCACTGAATGCATCTAACGAAAATTTCAATTAAATACTACGAAAATAAAATTATTTTTTAATAATTTTAAAGAATTATTTTAATTTATCCTAATTTTTTAAAATTATCATGATTCTAAATTAAAATTAAAATTGAAAGGTAAAAGATAAAAATATTCCATTTGTAAAAATGACTCATTTACCAGTAATAATAATATATTTACAAGTCATAATAATATATTTATAAGTTTTTTTTGACATAGTATATTTATAAGTAAAATAAGTTTATTTACAACTGATACAATTATGACTAATAAATGAAGTTGTGTCACTTATAAATATATTATTGTCATTTATAAATATGTCACTTTATAATAAGGGTATTTTCATTTTTTACTTTTCAATTTTAATTCCAATTTAACATTGGTAATTTTTTTAAAATTAAGATGAATTGAGATATTTTTTAAAATTATCTTATTTTCATGATATTTAATTGAAAATTTCCCCCACATCTAAATAATTAATCTGCAGCAGTACGTATTTCTTTAATTTCTTCATTTATTAAACGATTTTAGTTGTAAAAGGACATTCGAAACTTCTTTTAATTTATAATTTTTTGCTTTTCTTGCTTTGAATATGAATATGGCTTAAAATTTTCATCACCAAACACAGACTGGACACCATGATCCGCTCCACTACTATCAACTTAGATCTCTCTACTGCCCTTACGTACCTTCACATCTTATACAAAGTAACACAGCCAAGTCTTGAAGCAACCGTTTTCTAAACACCATTAAACACCGCAAGCAATTTTCAACATGTAAGTAATCGTGTTATTATATTAATTTTGCATGTTGGCAATTTTTAACTGGAATTAGGTCTACAAATAATATACTTTACATTTTTGTTGTTATAGTCAACGTTTGTGCAGGCTAAATAAGTTGTTTCCCATTAGCTTATAAGTTTGGTAAAAAAAATTATAGATAAGGATATATAATTTTACACTGCAACTTTGTTTTAAAGCTTTGTAGAACTATATACACACATATATATATATACTCACTTCATTCTATATTATAATACAATATGAGGAAATTTTTTTTATCTCATAATATAAGATAACATATAATAATTTTTTATTTTTTCTCCTCATTTATTGAATTATTAGTATTGCACTTTGTGTTATATTTAATAAAAAAAGTGAAATTAGTAGGAGTAAAATTAAAATTTTTTATTTTTTTAAAAATTTAAAAATATAATAAATATTTGTTAATATATGTGAAATCCCTCCTATTGTTTTATAATTCTTGACTGGATTGAGTATAAATTACAATGATACAACTAGGATTACCATCCATTTGAATTTAAATATTCCTGCTCAAACGAATTCTAATAGTCCTCCCTCCGTTTTCAAATAACTTACTGTTTAGAATTATACATATAGATTTAAAAATTTAATAAATAGCATAAAAAATTAAGAATTGACAAAATATGGTTATATTTTACTATAATATCTTACTAATTATATAATATTTTTTAATACTTATCTCTTTTTTATTATTATTAAAGATAAAATTATAAAAAAAAATAATTTATACTACCTTAATATTCTAAAATGATAATTGTTTAAAAAAAAAGTAAAACGTTTAAAATGACAACTGTTCAAAAACGAACTAATTTTGTAGTACAGTTATTAATTAACATTGACTCTATAGCATGTACTTAGTGGATATGAAAATTTAGGGAACTAATTAAGAAAAAGGAGAAGTTAATAATATACAATCTTCGATAGTCATTATAAATAACTTTTAACTACTTCATATAAATTAAAAAAAAATAATTAAAAATGATTCATGTTATTACATTTTTTAAAAATTACCACTATATATTGTCAGATTATCCTTAACGAAATTTATTAAATTTCTTAAAAACAGTTAATTTTTCTTTATGAATCCACTCTCAAATTTTAAATTTCAAAAATAAAATCGACAAACTAACTTCTATCATAAGGACAATTATGAAAAAAAAAATGAATACTCCAAACATGTAGCAATGTGACTTATTATATTTAGAAACATGATAACCTTCTACAATGTCACCTATAAGTCAGGACATGCAGGAGGTATTATATATTTGATATAATCTAGTTCCAAATTTCTTGTCTGCATTTTCTCTTATTTTCACCGAAAGTTTGGCCTGTAATACAGCCATCAGCCAAGATGATTATACTGCACTATACTACTGTACATCTAAATCTAACCGAGCGATCGATGAGAAACACCGAGCACTAAGCCGATATGCAGTTTAATTTAGGTGTGCGTTGAATGGGAAAGTAAGTTGCGTTGGGACTCGACCATCTTTCTACTTAAGAAATAATAAAGATTGGGATTCACGTAAGAAGATTTACATATCCATGAGTCAATTTGACATAGAGCAAATTAAAATTAGAAGCGCAAGAAAATCCATCAATATATAGATATCACAAAATTGTCTATGCGAACGCAACAATATTTATACCAAATTAAGATGTCAGCTTCTCTCTCTCCCATATTGAATCCATCCCACCTGCATACATATCAGCCCAAAATAACAGCAATTATAAGAAAGTTGTGCATTACTCTCTGGCAGGGCGATCACTTATTTATTTGGAAAGTAATTATTATTAAGCAAATTTAAACAGAAGCATCTTTTTAATTCATCAGAACAATAATAATGATTATTATTATTTTTATTTTAATTTGATGATAATAATGATAGGAAGGTAATAGTTTTTTAATCCAGGATTTCTCCATTTTATTTCTTCTCATGGGGAAAACACAGGGATTAACGCAACAGCAATGAAAAAGGATCCATCCCAGTTCTCAAACTCACTACTACGTACCTTGATGATACTAGTATTGTATACAACGAACTAGGCATTTGTTTGTAACAGTGATCTTAATAATAGAAGAAATATGCATATATTATATGCGGAATGGAAATTAAAAATTACCTATATGGCATATGTCCCTTCGAGTTGGTTCAAAAGAAGGACCCATAAACCCTAAGAGGGATCAATGGTGCGACGGTCGTCCCCGGCAGCAGCTCTAGGGTGCTGATGCTGAAACTGATTGAGCTGCCCTATGCTTGCGGACACGTTCATGGACAAGAGACCAGCGTCGTAGTTGTTACCCGCATCAAAGGTCCTAATAATGGGGGTCTGATGGTGATCCCGAGGAAAGAACTGGTGGTGGTGGTAGTGGTGGTCGCCGATCAAGTTCATGCCCATGTTTTGGGCCTGGTGGTGAGCCGCAATGAGGCTGTGCCCGGTGATGCCCAAAGTCTGGTACCTGGACAGCTCCGACTTGGCGCAGGTGAGGTCCATTTGCAGCTGCCGTAGTTGGTGTTGCAGGAGAGAGATAACTCCCACGCAGCCGTACACGGGGTCACGGAGGCGCATGTCTGCCTCGTAGGCCAGAGAATTGACGGCGTCTTCCCGCTGGTGGGGGTGTAACTCGTTGAGGAGCTTGGTGACGTTGCTTGCTCCGAATACCTTGTGGACGTTTGCGAATTTCTGGGGCTGATCCGGTGGGAAATAGGGTGCAAACACGCACTCCGGTTGGCACTTTCGCCGGAGAAACTTACAGGCCGCACATGGTGAATTCGATGATGATGCCATTCCCTCCCCCTCTTTATTCCTCTCTGCAATCACACCAAACATTTTTTGATGCGCGTCAGATATATGCATGTAGTAAGATCTTAGAAGAAACAAAAAACACAGAGAATTATTGATCAATTCAAGTGTGCTAGATGACAACTATTGTTCTACTTAATGGAAGGAATCATGCGCAGTTGGGGCACACATGATATATGACTTTGAAGGATCTGGATTTTGTATTTCGAACTGCTTATACTGAGACACCAGTCGACGCTCTTATCATCCTCGCGGCTTTCGTAGTGGCTAACAAACAAGTTAGATTTATTGTTTATCCCGCGATCACAAAATAAGCCTATGGAACAAAAGAAGCCTGCTTTTTTCTCCCCAGTACCCGGGATGCGAGTGAAGTTTGAAGCTCAAAGGTCAAGTGATCAGAAGATTGAACTAGGTATGAAGATCATGAGGATTTTAAAGAAGAGGAAGAAGGGGTAAAGTTGTTTTATTTCCTTTTAAGAAAGAAAGGAGGAGAGGCAGAAAGGAAGAAAAGGGGATATTATTGATGTTGCCCGTGGATTTGACGGATTGGATCTCGTGAAGAGAATTTTTATTTCACTGCTTTCCATGAAAAAGTTGCTGGGCAGCAGATCTTGCTTGAATTTCACCGCATAAAAATATATTATAATAATATGTTCATCTGTGATCATCCCAATTCTTGAATTCTCTCGGAGTAAGGCACTTATTGGTCCCAAGAGAGGGAATAAAAAAAACAAAGAAATAGACAATTGTAAAGTAGCATGTGGAAGTGAAGATAGTAGGAGAAGAATGAGATGATGGTTAAGCCTAGCTGACTAGAAATGCTGAAATAAAATACACCACTTAAATATATTATGATTCCTCGTTTGTCACTATAGACTAGTAATCATAGAATAAAATAACCAATCAACAAGAATAGAGGTAGCTAGCTATGGTTAATTAACGGAGTGGGATTACTACCTTGAATGGGTGGCCTCGATTTTCTTCGGTCAACTTTCTTGGTTTCTAGTTTCACCAAAAATGTGCTAATAATACTACTAAATAGATCGATCGCCGATCCCAATCCCTCGGGGTTTGTTTTCTCAAGCTTCTCTTTTCTTTTTTTTCTTTTCTTTTCTACCTATATGTTTCTGAGCAGTTTCCCGTGGAGTGAAACCGAAAATTTCTTGGACAGTTTATAGGAAGAGCCTCTCAAGTATTGGAGTGGAAGAAGGAAAAAAGAAAAGAAAAATTGGAATTAGGTGGTGGGAGGTGGCACTCTTCTCACATGCAGATTATTCGCCGGAAAAGCCAGGGGGAGTGGGGAAAGCACAGAAAGATGATGATGGTGATGAGTGTAGGTGACCCCCAGTTGCAGAGGCTAAGGAAACGGGGAGAAAGGCAAGAGAGAGTGAGTTTAGGAAGAAGATGAAGAAGAAGCAGTGAGTGGGTGAGTGAGAAGAGGATGCATTGTATAAAACAAAGGCCATCATTATTATTATTAGTTAACTTTAAGAGAGACCATTGGGGGGATGTCGCAGCAGTGGTGTAATGTTGTGTTGATGTGACCCTTCATCAAATTTCCTATTCTCTGTACTTTGTTCCTACCACACCACACTCAGCATCTCTCCTTTTTGGACTCTCTCTTTGACCTTTAACGTTGTGCTGCCATTACCACCTACCCCCCCTTCCAACGGGTATGGTATCTTACCATATCTCTCCCCCCCCCCCCCCCCCCGCATCTTTCATCCTTTGGGCTTTTCTTCGTTCTGCAATTCCTCTTATTCTTATCTTTCCAAATTCATAATATTCTCTATAAAAAAATTAGACTTTTGACGTCAAGTTTGGACCACGTTTTAATAATAATAATAAACAGCATCTGGTAATTACTTGCTGGCTGGGTGGAGTTAAGAATAGCTCGATGGTACGTATGTATGTATAAATTCACGTGAGGTCATTTGGAGAATGATATACTGATTTACTAATGTTGGAATATGTTAATATGATGATCGGTGGCGTGCAAAAGCTGGACAATGGAGGAGGTCTACCCTAAGTACTACTACCTCTCATGATGATCAAGTCAGATGACAGAGAGAATTCTAGAGCCCCTTGAATAAATGCTCTTACTTTTTTTTTTCTTTTTTCAAAAAAATTTGGTTTACAACAACGAATTGCGAGTACGAGAGGATCCTCTCCTCTGTGATGAGATTATGTACGAGAGATGGTATAAAAATATCAAGTTTCTCACTCAAACTCGCGCGTCTGATATTTTATCTCTCCCTCACACAGAATTTTACCTTCTGATTCATCGCGAGTTCGAGAGAAGAAATTAAAAAAGGTTATCCACTAATGCAGGTTGTACCATCATCATCCATGGGTACAAGCTTAAGATCTTTCGGGAAAGGTTTTTTCTTTTTGGAGACCCAACTTCTCACTAAGTTTATGCCTTTACATCTTCTATCAAATTAAAATACACACACTGTATATGCTGCTACTTAACAATAACACTTACATTAGCAAGTCAACAATTTTTAACTACCTATAAAATAAATTACGTCCCTATCGAATGTACCAAGAAAATATAAACGGTTAAAAACATTTTAAAGTTAGACTGAAGTATAGAATAATTTTTTGTTAATATATTTATATGAATTGGTGATGAATTTGTTTTTGATAGAGTTTAATTGCGTTATGGGATTTATGTACGTAGCTTACCTCAATTATTAGAATAAGGTGATTGTTGTTGTTGTGCATTTATATGAATTTCAAAAATTAAAAAAAAAGGGCAATGAACCCATTGGTGAGATATGCAATTTACTCTCATATTTGGATTATGTCCATGAAACTAATGCCCCTCTTTAAAAAAAAAAAAAAAGGCAATACAGCCATTGGTGAGATAATGTCAATTTTTTTTAGTCTAAAACATAGCAATATATTTGAATACTAATCAAACAGCAAGAAATTAAAATAGAGCCAAATGAAAAGATATTCCATTAGAAATGATCCAAATTAATAACATCCCTGCATCTCACCCACCCAGAGCTAGCTGTTTTTTGTTTTAAGAAAAATTTACGAGCTAGCTGATTCTTTATAGCACCATTTTAATTGCAACATAATTTTTTTTTAAAAAAAAAACGAATTCACTACATCCACATTAACATATCATAGTACTTGTGAAGATTATTAATTAGTTATGCAAAAAATAAGCCCAAAAGGCAAAAATATTGCCTACTAAAATAGATTTTGATAAGACAGGATTGTGGGGATTGAAACTAAAAAAAGATAATTTGAATTCCTAAATATTAAAAAAAAGTTAAAAATCTGTAAAAACTGAAAAGTAAGACGGCATAGGAGATTGCACAAATAAAATTTTATTATTAAGGGTTATGGCAGGAGTCTGCAACAATCTAACACCAACTGGCTCGAAGTGTTATCCAAAAGTATATCAAACAAAATTTACACAAAGGTTTCTTCTATACCACGTCCCTTCTTTCCATAATCTTCCACTTGTCAACCTGGTCATCAATTCTAGAACGTGGGTTGGGTTGTGCTTTGCACTCTAAGTTGCCCTATTTATAATTCGTGATTTTAATTTACAGATAGTATATTTTTACCAATTTTATAGTATTTATAGGTTGTAAGAAAATCAATCAATATTAATATAGAACATAAGATTTATATACTTAATAAATTATATTGTTTATGGATTTTAAACTATGAAGCATTGATACTTCAAAAAAATAGATGCACTCGTATCTAATACACAATACGATATGATACTCATATTATACTTGTGCATACGTATCCATCCATACTATTTTATACCCATCTGTATCACTTCAAATTTGTACATTAAACTATGGCTATTTGAAATTATTATAAATATTCTATGATTTATTTTAACATTTATACTATACTTTTTAGAATATTTAATACTCATTTTTATCTTAATAGGTAAATATTTCGTATCATGTCATATTATATCCGATACATGTAACTACATAGATTTTAAATAATGTAATTTATTTTTAAATTTTGTAAAATATACCGACAAAAATATATTTCATTCTTTTTTTTATGTAAATATTTCATTCTTTGTCTGTACCCAATAAGAAAATGTAATGGAATGGTGCCATAGCTCCTCCATTTCACGCTTCCAGTTGTAAACTTCTTGGGTCCTAACAATAAAAAAATGAGAAAAAATGCTTGGAAAACCATTCATACAGAAGGTTCGTTAAATGACTAAGCAACGAGATCCCCAAATAAATGTGGGCCTATCCCTTTACGGATCGAACAATTTCGATCCATTGTTGTCTAATTTAAACTCACCTTAAACTCTGGGCCCTTGGCCCATTTTTTGTCATCATAACAAAAGCAATAATCTCTTTGCCCAATATGAAGGTTAACGATAATTCTTATGCAGTTGTTATTATTATTATTAGTTTGTCACTGAAGTTTGAAGTTGGTCACAATTCAGTATTCACATTTCATTATATTTATACCTTCAACTAGCCCCAAGTGACATTCTAATACGTAAAAATATATATATATATGTTAATTATCTTTAGGGAAGGCGGGTCGAGGTTACTCAAAGCCAACAAATTAACTAAATCATTTAAGTACAATGAAGGTATTAATTAAATTATTAACACGGTTCAAAATCTTTGGGCAAAAAAGAATTATCAGAATACGTCCAATAGACATGTATGTATATAAGTTCGTATGGAAATCAGTTGATTTATCACAAACACAAGGATAGATCCACTTATTGGTATTGGTCTATGTATTGAGCCTTGTTTTATCAATGTGTTTCAATATCTCTTATGCTAAGTAAAAAATAGAAAATGTGAGCATCATTGCCAATTTTTATTAGGAGTTTTGACTTGGTAAAGGCTAAGTTTAACGTTATCCGTCAGTATTGATTAATGAATGATGGGCACAGCAGTTAGAAGCTAATTCGTCCCTCAAATAGAACAATAATAAAAAAGAATATGTTTGTTGCTTTTTTTTTTAATGAAAAAATTCACTTTTTTTAATAAAAAAAAACTATTCTAAAAATTTTGTTTAAATTTGTAAATATAATCAGGATTAAAAAAACATATTTTTAATTATTTTGAGAAGTTATTTTAAATAACTTAAAAAAAAATAGATGCGGTAGATTAAGAGAAAGGGATGAAAATCTAGGATACGGTAAAAGATTTTTTTTCTAAATTTAACTTAACAGAAAGTAATTTCTACTTTTTACTAAATTTTTAAATAATTAATCACTTTTTTAAAAGATAAAAAATCGCTTTTAAAAAGATCTTAAACAAACGGCCTCAACTTAGAATTCATGAAAATCCAACAAGAACCACTTGCCGTTTCGCTCGTGCCTACAATACTAAGCTCGGCCGGCAAGTCCCCCAAGACAACTAACACTGCAAAAAAAAATGAAGGCCTGCACTTTTGGACACAAGCATGGCGCTTGGCTCTGCATAAACCGTAGCTATAGAGTATTATAACTTGATTAATCTGGATTTGACTAAGCGGCACAGTTAACTAGCACAATAATAAATTTCTATCTCTGGAATGCAATGGGGAATCACATTGAAATCTGCTTGAAGTGGATGATTCTAATCGCAGTTATGGCAGTTGCAGCAGCCCAATGTCTGCCCGGCTGCCCCAACAAATGCGGAGAAGTTGAAATTCCATATCCATTTGGGGTAGGGGTTCAATCTGGAACTGGCAACAACTGTTTCTTGAAGGAGGCGTTTCATGTGCACTGTGAAAACTCCATATTAAAGCAGGGAAACGTTGAGATTTCAAGCATATCCCTCCAAGGTCAAATGGATATGTCCATGCCTGTCTCCAAGGTTTGTTACAACGATACGGGGAAAATAGTGGCCAGAAATTGGGTCTCTCTATTAACTCCAGTTTTCACCATTTCCAGCAGTAAAAACAAGTTCATCAGCGTCGGTTGCGACACTTACGGCTACTTAAACAGCTTCCAGAACAGTCACACTTATTCCACCGGCTGCTTGACGCGATGTAATGGACTACCCAATCAGCAGAACAATGGGACTTGCTCTGGGATTGGGTGCTGCCAGGTCGATATTCCTCTGGGAATGAGGAATATCAGTATTGAAGCATTCAGCTTTGATTTGCAACGAAAGGCGTTGGACTTCAACAATTGCAGCTATGCTTTTGTGGCTAGACATGGGTGGTTTAATTTCTCCACGGCGGATCTCAAGTCCTTGCGGTTCAGCAAGGCACCGTTGGTGGTGGATTGGGCTATTTCCAGTGGGACTTGTGAAACTGAGATGAAATCACCAAACTATGCCTGCACCTCCAACACCGAGTGTGAAGACTCGGGCTATGAATTTGGATACCGTTGCAGATGCAAACCTGGTTTTGAAGGAAACCCGTACCTTCCTTATGGTTGCCAAGGTCATTACCTTCATTTTTATTTTCTTGTTCCTACCATTTTTGTTTCAAGATAGAGGATATATTCACTGAATTTCACATTCTTGGTGTTATGAACTGACTAACAGATATAGACGAATGTAAGGAATCAGCCCATAATTGCACCAGTAAGGATAATTGTCGTAACACTATTGGGTCTTTTGAATGTTATTGCCCACACGGCTACTCTGGGAGTGGAACCAAGGAAGGAGGATGTCAGCCGCCCTGGCACCACAATCCACTTATAATGGTTCTCACTAGTAAGCCACTGTGACTTACTACAAATGAAACTAAAATGTTCTGTTTTTTTAATGAATTTAAAATCAAAATGTCAATCTTTCTCTTTCTCTATGAAGAGAGATATAGGCACAAATTTTAATATGCAGATGATTTACTTTGTAGAAGCCAATTTATTGGTAAGCACATTAAATTAGTGTTCATATTCTTCTTCATGATAACTTCTGTAATATAAGAATCTCCCTCAGACGTATTAGTTTGAAAGCAAATATTACAAGTACTTTGTCCACTAGCTAAATTAATGCTTTTTCCCCCCTCATATATAGGTGCAAGTGCAGGTTCAATAGTTCTATTCGTAAGTCTGTCCTGGCTATATTTGATATACCAGAAGAGGAAGTTTATCAAGCAGAAGGACAAATTCTTTAGACAAAATGGTGGTGCTATGTTGCAACAAAAGCTCTCTGTAAAAAACGGTTCCTCCCTCACGGCTCAAATATTTACAGGTCAAGAATTGAAAAGGGCTACCAACAACTACCATGACAGCTTAATTATTGGTCGAGGAGGTTTTGGAACTGTTTATAAAGGGATTCTCCCAGACAGCACAATTGTTGCAATCAAGAAATCCAGACTAGTGGATCAATGCCAAATTGAACAGTTCATCAATGAGGTAATTGTACTCTCCCAAATAAATCATAGGAATGTGGTCAAACTCCTTGGCTGTTGTCTAGAAACAGAGGTTCCTTTACTGGTTTACGAGTTTGTTAATAATGGCACCCTCTTTGATTCCATACATAACAAAAGCAAAGCTTCTGTTTTCTCTTGGGAAACCCGTTTGAGGATAGCAACAGAAGTAGCAGTAGCATTATCCTATCTACACTCTCATGCCTCCATACCCATAATCCATAGAGATGTCAAGTCCTCTAACATTCTCTTGGACGAGACTTGCACTGCCAAAGTGTCAGATTTCGGAGCATCCAGATTAATTCCACTTGATCAAGCAAAATTAGCCACAATGGTCCAAGGTACCTTTGGATACTTGGATCCAGAATACATGCAAACGAACCAGCTCACAGAGAAGAGCGACGTGTATAGTTTTGGAGTTGTAATTCTTGAGCTTCTAACAGGTAGAAAGGCCCTCTCATTTGACGGGCCAGAAGAGGAAAGAAGTCTCGCGATGCACTTCCTTTCGTCCTTGAATGAGGGTCGCTTGTTTGACGTTGTTGAGCGAGGGATAGTGGATGAGGGAAATAAGCAGACGCTGCAGGAAGTGGCTGTGCTTGCAGGAAGGTGCTTGAGACTGAAAGGAGAGGAGAGGCCGAGCATGAAGGAAGTGGCGATGGAGTTGGAGGGAATAAGGATGATAGAGAAGCATCCGTGGATCAACAAAGACTTGAACTCGGAGGAATCACGGACATTATTGCTTCGTAAGACGTCAGGTTTTACTGAATCCGTGGATATTATTGTTTGTTAGAACTCTGGGTGGGGTAGCATTATAGATCGGGTGCTAATTGACTTGGACGATCGAAGACGATGATACCAATCTGATCCCCTGAGCGTTGGAAGTCTTTTAGATTTATTAAATTAATTAAAAAGAAGTTCGATTACTCTGTGCGTTTGTTAATTTTGTTATAAAATTGACAAATTAAATTAAAAGATGGAGGTTAGACAATGATATGATACACATGCTATAATTTTAATTTGAGTCAGTTTGACTATCAGACACAAGATAGCGTTTTGATGAGATAATATATTTTATTATTTTCCATGTGTATTCAGTTCACATGTAAAATTATACATAAAAATAACAATTATGGAAATTAATTTCTTACTTTTACAATAAAATTCAAATTATGTTTTTATATAAATCAAAATCAATTATAAAAATTCTAATAAAAACTATTATCTCTGAAATTTTATTTTTTCTTGAAATCATCTTAATTTGACATGCATAGCGATCATAACCATACAAGCGGACGACTACACAACAAGTGCTATATGAATATGCTTCTTTCGATCCATTTAATTTAAATTAAAATAACGTAATATTCAAGAGTTAAGAGGTTGGAACCAAAGACGGCAAGAATTTCAAGCAATCACACCGGCGGCACCGTTATGATATATCATATAATACATTAAGAGCAACAGGTGCAGTTAAAATTGAATGGGTCTCTTGAACACGTCTGGACGGATGCTTCCATGTTCGTTTAAATAAGGACGCTGTCTTAAGTCTACAAGAAATGTAGAACTTCTCAATTTGACCAGTCGCTTAAAACTGTATATTAAAGACAAAACAGGCGGGTCCTCTTCCCAAGACAATGAAAATGGAGACGATGCGACTCATGAAGCCATGGCTGATTCTTTTATTATCAGTGGCCACAGTAACAGCAACAGCAGAAGCTCAATCCCTTGAAGGTTGCCTCAACAAATGTGGAGAGGTACAGATCCCATATCCATTTGGTGTGGGTGTGCAACCTCATACTGGTCGCAACTGCTTCTTGCAGGAATCATTCAATCTCACTTGTAATACCTCCACATCCACTTTATTCTTCGAAGGCCTCCCTGTTTCTAACATATCCCTCCAAGGTGGTCACATGGACATATCCATGTTTGTCTCCAAGGTTTGTTACAATCAACCTGACAGCTCAAAGGCTAATAATCCTAAGCTCACAACCCATCCCTCCTTCGCTATTTCCAGCACCCAGAACAAGTTTGTGAGTCTTGGTTGTGACACTTTGGGCGTAATCAATTTCCAGAACAATCTTAGCTATTCTGGTGGTTGTGTAGCACTGTGTGACACGCCTCCTCCAGAAGATATGATTGATGGAACTTGTTCAGGCACTGGGTGTTGTCAGGTGGATATACCAAAGGGAATGAGGAATATAAGTTTTGTAGCAGCTAGCGTTTACAACCATACAAAAGTATTGGATTTCAACAACTGCAGCTATGCTTTTGTTGCCAAACGCGACTGGTTCAATTTCTCTCTTGATTATCTTCACTACTTTCCCTTGGACATGGTCCCACTCGTCCTGGATTGGACTGTTTCAAATGATACTTGTCAAACTGCTTCGACAAAATCAGATTATGCTTGCACCTCTAACACCTATTGCGACGCCTCCAACAATGGATATGGGTATAACTGCAAATGCAAAATTGGTTTTGATGGAAATCCATACCATCCGGATGGATGCCACGGTAATTTAATAACTCCATTTCTTTTTCAACCATATGAAATTATGCTCGTTTTTTCTAATTAGTATTCATTGATGCCCTTCTTTTTGCTCTGATCTAAAATTGCAGACATAGACGAATGTGAGGAATCAACTGACAACTGCATAAGGAAAATTGCCGCAACACGATTGGGTCTTTTGAGTGTTTTTGTCCTCCCGCGTACTCTGGAAATGGAACCGTGGCAGGAGGATGTCAGCCGCCATTGTCTAAAAATACACTTACAATGGTCTTCATTGGTACGTAAGGCATACTTCTTAGTATTATTGTTCCTCTTTTGTTTCCTTCAATCTTGGTTCACAATTTTTTTCATGATCAGTTTTATCCTGAAGCATGTGTTGCCAATCTTTCATTTAATATCTGCTTTTGGTAGAAGTGTTGCACCACTAAAAGGTACTTGGTCCACTAAAATATTTGACTCCAACATATATAGGTATAAGTATGGGCTTGGTAGCTCTGTTTTTGAGTGCGTCCTGGCTGTACTTGGTGTACCAAAAGAGGAAGCTCATCAAGCAAAAGGAAAAGTTTTTTCGTCAGAATGGTGGTTTCATCTTGCAACAACGACTCTCTAGAAAACAAGCTCCCACCCTCACGGCGAAAATCTTTACTGCTCAAGAGTTGAAAAGGGCTACCAACAGCTACCATGACAGCTTGATCATTGGCCGAGGAGGTTTTGGCACTGTCTATAAAGGACTTCTCCCAGATAAGAAAATTGTTGCAATCAAGAAATCCAAACTGATGAATCAGAGCCAAGTTGAACAATTCATTAATGAGGTGATTGTACTCTCCCAGATAAATCACAGAAATATAGTCAAACTACTAGGCTGTTGTCTAGAAACAGAGGTTCCTTTATTGGTTTACGAGTTTATTAATAATGGAACCCTTTTTGATTTCATACATAACAAAAGAAAATCTTCTCTAGTCACATGGGAAACCCGTTTGAGGATCGCAACAGAAGTAGCAGGTGCACTATCCTATCTACACTCTGCCGCTTCCACACCCATTATCCATAGAGATGTCAAGTCCTCTAACATTCTTCTTGATGAGACATGCACCGCCAAAGTGTCCGACTTTGGAGCTTCTAGATTGGTTCCACTTGATCAAGCAGACAATGGCACAAGGTACTTTTGGATATTTGGATCCAGAATACATGCAAACCAACCAACTGACCGAGAAGAGCGATGTGTATAGTTTCGGAGTGGTGCTTGTGGAGCTGCTAACAGGGAAGAAAGCGCTTTCATTCGATAGGCCAGAAGAGGAAATAAATCTCGCAATGCACTTCCTTTCGTACTTGAATCAGGGTCACTTACATGAAGTTCTTGGAAATGGCATAATGAATAGTGAAAATAAGGAGAGGGTGAAGGAAGTGGCTATGCTTGCAGCGAGGTGTATGAGACTTAAAGGAGAGGAGAGACCCAGCATGAAGGAAGTAGCAATGGAGTTAGAGGGAATAAAGATGATGGGGAATCATTTAGGGGTCAACAAAGACCTGAATTTGGAGGAAACTCGTACATTACTGGGAGAGACCTCCACTTTCTGTGAGCATAGTTATAGCATTAATTATAGAAACACAGGTTGGGATAGTGTTACAGATCATGTTCTCATTAACTTGGACAGCGGAAGATGATTATTGGGATTGATTCCACCAAAGCGCTGTGTGTGTGTGTGTGTGTGTGTTTTTTTTTTTTTTAATTATTATTACAGCTGGAGATGACTTTTGTTGATATCGTTTTTTCTTTAAAAAGATCTAATTCATAGCACATTTTCATGTAAATTTATGCGATAAAATGTTTTATTTTCAAATGCGATACACTGCGTATGTGTTCTTGATAATTGAAATTAAGACCATGATCGTAACTCAAAATTAAGCTTCCTATATATGCATACATAAAGTTAATATTTTTTTTAAGTAATAATGTTTGTGCTCTAATTTGCACATTTATTATTGATTCAATGTAGTGTAGTAGATAATATAAATATTTTAGCTAACACGTGAAAGTTTAATAGGAGAAAAATAATATCGATTGTTAGAAGCATAATTAATTGTCTACTCTCGCATAAAAATTGGAATAACCTGAATCACTGCTCCCACAAGTCAACTCCCTTTTTTGGATTTTTTTTTTTATTTGCCTTTGGGGTAAGGGTAAAGAGGAGGCTCATGACCGTCTAAGACACTCCCTCCGGTCCCATTTATAAGATGTTATTTTTTATTATACTAAGAAGACATAATTATGTTCTTAAATTTATAAAAAAATAGTATAAACTTCTAATCTTACCCCTATTAATTAAAAACTGAAACAATTTACGAGATAAAAAAATTTATTAAATGAAGGATAGAGAAAAAAATTTAAATAAAAAAATAAAATAACATCTTATAAATATGACCAAATAAATTTTCAAAATAACATCTTATAAATGGACCGGGAGTACCACACAGTGCCGGAAAGAAACTGCCGTTACATCATCAAGCAAATGACCATTAAAACCCTCAAGGGAAGTTGACAAGTGTCTCATAGCAAGCAATCGCAACCCCAATATCCAGGCCCAAAAAAACAGCCCAATATCATGTGCGTGGGACCCACAAATAAACTCCTTTCCTCCCATTGTTAAATTCCTAGGGTATCATTATATTGTGGTTGTATTTTCTTTTTATATTTGGATGAATAGAAAAAAAAAAAGATACAGAAAAGAGAAAATTTACTTAATTCACTATGATAATAACATTTATATTACTAAACATTTTTATTTCACAATAATAATAATAAATTTTATAGTGTAATGAAATGATTATTAATTATGGGGTGAGATTGGTGGTAGAAGAGAACTGCTGATGGAGAAAGTTGATAGGTGTTTGAAGGTAGTCGTTGATGATAGAGGGGTGTTGGTTGACGGCCGAGGGGACATGGTTGGCGGGGAAGGATAGCAACGGTGGCAATGATCAGTAGTGTGTGGTGGGGGTAGAATTAATTAATTTTTGAAATTCATGAATAATTTAACTAGATATTAAATGATATTGTTGAATTGATTTTAAATAATTTTGCATGCTACCAAAATTATTAATGACAAATTATTAATTATGATAGCAATCACAATAATTTCCTAATAGTAGTTAATTGATTTTGTTGAGTAAATGATTGATGTCTGCAATTCAATAAATAAATAAATGATGGCAAGAAAAATTCAATAAATAATCGGCCTAGGACAATATGAGATTAATTTAATCAATTTCTTATTTACATATATATTAATTGCATTAACTTTTATTAAAGTTTCAAACAATCTATTAAATTTCATTTATTTTGCTTAATATAGATAAATAAGCAACCATTGTACTATCCTTGTACCTAAAGGACAAAAAAAAAATCATATAAATTAATTAGAATCATTAACTTTGTTAGAAATATAAAATAGTTTTTAAAAATATTTTTATTTAATATTAATAATTAAGAATGAATTGTATTAACTTAATTAGGAGTATTTTTTTTTAAATATTAAATATATCATATAATTTTCCTTTATCACTTATATTTTAAAATAAAAAAATATTAAAAATTTCTTATATTAAAAAATAGAGAAAGTAATAATTAAGTACTCCAATCATTGAATAGCGTTGGGTTAATATTTGATCCATCCTTCCGTTTTTAATCTTGTGTGATATGACGGGAGTCACAATTAATCTCTGTACTTTTTTCCCCCTAAGTAATTAATCTCTCAACTTGTTTTTGAGAGAAAATTCTAAATAAATATTAAGAAAATAAAATATTTTAAAAAAATAATCCCAATTTAACTAATTTTCTAAAACTACCCAGATTTATAATTGAAAATAAAATTGAAAGAAAAAAGATGAAAATGTCCTTCATATACAAATTATCCATTTATAAGTGATACGTATTCATTTGCAAGTAATAATAGTATATTTATAAGTGATATATGCTCATTTGTAAGTGATACTGTTATCACTTGCAAATGAGTATGTGTCACTTGTAAAAAAATACCACTTACAAATAAGTTTTTGTCATTTGTATAGAAAGAGTATTTTTATCATTTATCTTTTAATTTTAGTTTCAATTATAAATTTTGGTCTTTTTATGGAATTATTAGGGAATTATGTGAATTTGAGGTTGGGTTTTTTGGAAATATTTTATTTCTTTGATTTTTATTTAGAATTTTTCCCTTTATTATTATGTAGTATATTTTACTATTTTATGGAGGGAATCGCATCATCACGAAATAAATCACTTGAATCTCTACTTGAATGCGCCATTCTAGACTGTAAAAACAAGACAGACGTTTTGGCATCCACGTCACCGGGTTTTAAGGCCAGATCTGCAATAATATTCTCTATAAAAAAATTTGGCCTATTTTTGCGCAACAATCACGAAGCCTTAGTCACTATCGCATATCAGATACTTAAGAAAAGTTCATCCGTGTTCTTTTATCCATTAAATGAAAGAAATTTGATAATTAAGGAAAACGAGTTGAATAACGGGATGGTCCCAAAATTGTCTCGTATACCTTAATTCAGCAGTCAGGACTCAGTACTGTCGCGTTCTATTCATTTCTTTCTTTTTCCGAAAAAATCACGATGAGGCTGAAGCTGCTCTTCTTCATTGCATTAACTGCGGCCATGGCAGCAGCTGAAGCTCAATCCCTTGCAGGCTGTCCCAACAGATGTGGAGATGTGGACATCCCATATCCATTTGGTGTGGGTGTTCAACCTGGTACTTCTCGCACCTGTTTCCTGGAGGAGCCATTTAATCTCACTTGCGACAACTCCACATCCACATTATTCTTCAGCAAAAACCTCCCAGTTTCTTACATTTCCCCTCAAGAAGGTCACATGGACATTTCCATGCCTATCGCCAAGATCTGTTACAATCAATCAGGAGTATCCCTAGACCTATCCATTAACGATCTTTACACTGGTGCTTTCACCATTTCCAGTGCCCAAAACAAGTTCATTGGTCTTGGTTGCGATACTGTGGGCATAATCAGTTTCCAGGACAATCTTAGCTATTCTGGTGGCTGCCTCACGCTATGTGACACACCTCCTCCGAAAGATATGAATGGTAAAACTTGTTCCGGAACTGGGTGCTGTCAGGTGGATATTCCAATCGGAAAGAATAGTTTCACCTTACAAGCTTTCAGTGCCAATAACCACACAAAAGTGTTAGACTTCAACAACTGTAGCTATGCTTTTCTTGTCAAACAGGGTTGGTTTAATTTCTCACTTGATTATCTATACTACTTTCCCTTTGATATGGTCCCATTCGTTGTAGATTGGACTGTCTCAAAGGTTACTTGTCAAAATGCATCAAGTAGTGTAGCAGATTATGCCTGCAAATCCAACACAGATTGTGTAGATTCCAGTAATGGAGTTGGGTACAATTGCAAATGCAAAACTGGTTTTGAGGGAAACCCATATCATCCGGATGGATGTCATGGTAATTCTATGATTTCATTTCTTTTCCAACCAATATTTATTTTACTATTTAAATAGTATTTACTATTACCCTCTACTTAATTTCAGATATTGATGAGTGTAGCATGTCCAATAACTGCAGTATGCCAAAGCAATGCCACAATTTCGATGGTGGCTATAACTGTTCTTGTCCTCCTGGATATAAAGGCGACGGCTACAATAATGGAACGGGCTGTACTTTTGACACTCCTCGTTATTCTAATCATAAGATGCATATCCTTATGATAGCATTCGGTAAGAATGTGAACGACAATGTTTTATTTTACTTTTTTAAAATGTTTTTTGTGTTTTGTTTTAAAAATAAAAATTTCTATCATAAAATAATTTTTAGTCACCTCACTTAGTAAAATAAGATTAATGTTAGCAGTATGATTTTATTTCTCTACTCAATACTGGCAAGCATTTTTTTTTTTAATTAGATAGCTTACCTTGTGAAAGGATTCTCAATGCCCTTGCACACGCAGCGGTTACCATGTAAATTCGTCCTAAACTTTTAGCATCCCCATCATTTCACAAATACTAATATAATCTTAGATTGTCTGAGCTCTACCACATTAGTTAATATTAAAAGTTTTCTTCCCCTATTCAGAGTGCGAATTATTTATTTATTTAAGGGATATTTTTTTTGGACTCCATTGCTTGCAGGCGTTAGTGTGGCCTTGTTGGTTGTGTTCATACTTATCTCCACAGTTTGTTGGGCACACAAGAAAAGAACAATTAAGAAACTCAGACAAAAAAATTTCGAACAAAATGGAGGAAACATACTACTTGAACAACTCTCACAACAGTATGGATACAGTGACAAAAGTACCAAAATATTCACTGAAATTGAGCTTAAAAATGCCACAAACAACTTCGATGAAGGCAAAATTCTTGGTCGTGGGGGGCAATGCACAGTTTACAAGGGTACATTACCTGGCAACACACATATTGCCATTAAAAAGTCCAAAGTAAGAGGGGATCCTAGACAAATTAAAGATTTTATCAATGAAGTAGTCGTGCTTTCCCAAATCAACCATAGGAATGTGGTTAAACTTTTGGGGTGTTGTCTTGAAACTGAAATTCTTTTATTAGTTTATGAATTTGTGGACAATGGTACTCTTCTTGACCACTTAGACCCATCAAAAAATGAGTGCTCTATTTCATGGAAAACTCGATTAAAGATAGCTGCAGAAACTGCTGAGGCCATTTCATATTTGCACTTTGCTGCTTCTATTCCTATTATTCATCGGGATATTAAATCTGCCAACATACTTTTAGACCATAATCTAAGAGCAAAGGTGTCTGACTTCGGAGCTTCAAGGCTTGTTCCTCTTGATGAAACTCAAGTTACCACCATGGTGCAAGGTACTTTTGGATACTTGGATCCAGAGTATCTCCAGTTAGGTCAATTGAATGAGAAGAGTGATGTTTATAGCTTCGGGGTTGTGCTTGTTGAGTTACTCACTGCAAGTAAAGTAATTGATTTCAATAGGCCAGAACAAATAAATTTGGTGGTGTACTTTGTGTCTTCAATGAAAGAAAACCATTTATGGGAAATTCTTGACAAGCGTGTATTAGACCAAAAGAATGTAGAGCAGATGCAGGAAGTAGCCTTATTGGCATGGAGATGTGTTAGAATAAAAGGCGAGGAAAGGCCCACTATGAAGGAAGTAGCAAAGGAGCTAGAGGGTTTGATTGCAATGGAAAAACATCATGGGGTGGATGGTGAGGATATGATATCAGAAGAAAGCCAATGCTTACTTGGTCATGTACCTGATGGAGATGGGTCAGCTGGTGCTAGTAGTTCAGCCACCTCTGATATCGTAGAGAAGATAAATGCTTTTGCGACTGCAGATGAACGATGATTATTCAGTATTTATACATGTTTCTATTATTGTTTCATAGGTTCTACTTATTTTTGTTATGCTATTGAATGATGAAAGTGCATTTACATGCGTCATTCAGTGAGCTAGTCCGTAACTCATGGATTTCCAAGCATGTTAGAGTTGTTTAAGAGTCTCTAACCAGATAAATTCTCAACAAATGAAAAATGGGAATTGGTTTGGATCACTTATCAAGTTTTCCAAAGGGTTTTGATGTCTTAATTTTTTATAAAAATTTTTTCTCTATCGTTACATTTAGTTGATGTTTAATGTTGTAGTTCAGCGTGCAATTGAAGCGCAGAAAATTAACAATTTGAGATCGTAAGAGTTGTACTTTTACAGTACTTTTGGCTGGACAAACACGTGAATATAAATAGAGGGAGCAAAACGCTACTATAAGGCTTCTGAGAAATCTGGGCAATCATATAAGAGCCTTAGAGCACGTGAGATGAGAAGCTTTTTTCTTCCATTTTTCTGCCCAGTCACTGCTGTACGTGATAACACGACCTAGTTCAGTAAAACTTTGTCAAATAATTGAGAGGTTAATGTGGAGAGAACGTATTGATCTCACGGTGATAGATAATCACCGTCAGTTTATTCATACTAGGCTGGTTGATACTTATACAGGTAAGAGCTTCCAATTCACTGCGGTTTATGGAAGCCCTAACTCAACCACTCGAAGGCGTCTTTGGGACGATCTCTCTAGCCTTGATATTCGGCCAAATGATCCTTGGCTTCTGGGAGGGGACTTCAATGCTCTTCTCAATGCTGCTGATAGAAAAGGTGGCTCCAGTCGTGGAGTTAATGGTTGTTATTATTTTAACCACTTCATGGATTGCAATGGGCTTTTGGATCTTAGCTTCTCTGGGCCTGCTTTTACGTGGAAGAGAGGGCTCCTTTTTGAGAGGTTAGATAGATGTATTTGCAATCAACATTGGGCTACTATTTTTTCTGAGGCCCAGGTCCTACACCTTGCTCGAATTCAGTCTGATCACAGACCTTTATTACTTAAGCTTCATGGACCAGTTTCCGATCCCTCTGTCAAGAAGCCTTTTAAATTTCTCTCTGCCTGGATTTCACATCCAAATTTCAATAGTCTTGTTAAAAATATTTGGGCCCAAAACAGGCCCCTCTCAGAAAAAATTGAAAATTTCGTTGAGTCAGTAAAGATCTGGAATAAAGACTGCTTCGGGCACATCATTCAACGAAAACGCAGGATCTTAAGTCGCCTCAGAGGTGTCCAGAAAACTCTTGAACAGTACATTACTCCTCATCTTGAACAACTTGAGATTGATCTAAGTAAGGAGCTTGAAGTCATTTGCAGTCAGGAGGAGTCCCTTTGGCTACAAAAATCAAGATCTGATTGGATTAATAAGGGAGACCGCAATACTGCTTACTATCACTCAAAGGCCCTGCTTCGTAGAAGGGCTAACAGAATTTTAGCTCTCAAAGATGACACGGGTAGCTGGTGTTCTAATAGCAATGAATTGAAACAGATGGCTCAGGCTTACTTTATGAATCTTTTCTCCTCTCATGCCAATAGTGTTATCCCATACAACACTAGGGGGTTATTTCCCAAACTCCTTCAATCAGAGATTAATAACCTTAGCAGATCTGTTACCTTCGAGGAAACAAGGTGTGCCTTGTTTGCTATGAAGCCTCTAAAAAGTCCAGGACCAGACGGTCTACATGCTGCTTTCTTTCAATCCCAGTGGCAAACAATTGGTGACTCTATTTTTGACATGGTCAGAACCACTTTTGAAGGTAAATACCTTGAGCCTCAAATGAATAGAACTTTCATTACGTTAATCCCGAAAGTCAAGATTCCTCAAACTCTCAAGGACTTTCGGCCAATCAGTTTGTGTAATGTTTTGTACAAACTTATAACAAAGATCATTACCAATCGTTTAAAGCCTTTGATGCCAAAATTGATCCAGCCTACCCAAACGAGTTTCATTTCGGGACGAAGCATTATTGAAAATATCATAGTTGCTCAAGAGGCCATTCACTCCATGCGAAATAAGCAGGGCCAACAGGGGTGGTTTGCTCTCAAAGTGGATCTTGAGAAAGCCTTTGATCGTCTGAATTGGGACTTCATTGCTGACACTTTGAGAGATAGCGGTATTCCTGAATCCTTATGCTCTATTATATTACATTGTATCTCTTCCTCCTCTATGCAAGTATTATGGAATGGATCTCCAACTAATGAATTCAAGCCAACTAGAGGGATCAGGCAAGGAGATCCTCTCTCTCCTTACCTCTTTGTGCTATGTATGGAACGCTTATCTCAAACTATTTCAAGTCTTGTTCAGGGGAAGCAATGGCATGCCATCAAGCTTGGTCGTACAGGTCCTCCCTTATCTCATCTATTTTTTGCTGATGACCTTATCATATTTGGAGCCACCGAGGATCCCCAAATTCAGTTGGTCAATAAAGTTCTCAATGATTTTTGTCTTAGTTCTGGTCATAAAATTAGCCCGGCTAAATCAAAAATCTTTTTCTCTAAAAATGTTAGCCAGGATAATGCCCGTAATATCTGTGATTATCTCAATATTAAGCAAACTCATGATTTGGGAAGATATCTTGGCGTCCCTATTCTTCATGGTCGAGTAACAAAGTCAACCTATGGTTATATTGAGGAAACTGTGAAGCAAAAGCTTTCTGGGTGGTCAGCAAGAAATCTTTCACTAGCTGGACGTATCACCTTGGCCAAATCAGTCCTTAATGCTGTTCCTAGTTATGTAATGCAATCATCCAAACTCCCTTCATCTCTGTGTGATAAATTGGAGAAGCTCACAAGAGATTTCATTTGGGACTCTGATGATAATCATAAGCGACCGAGTTTGATTAAGTGGATTGATTTCTGCCAACCAACCAATAATGGTGGCAGTGGACTTAAAGACCTTCGCTGTCAAAATGATGCTTTCTTGATGAAGCTTGGTTTTCAACTCATATCCAAACCCAATCTTTTATGGGTTCAAGTACTTCGGGCAAAGTATGGGTGGAAAAATGACTCTATGGACCATTTTAATAAGCGACCCCGCTCCCACTTGTGGACTAGTCTATCTCAAATTTGGGCTGATCTCAATCTTGGTGTTATCTGGAGTATTGGTGATGGTCAACAGCTGTCTTTTTGGAATGATTATTGGGTTGGCGACTTAGGACCTCTAAGGAATTTGGCTTTTAAAGATCTTACTTACCAAGAGCTTTGTAAACCTATAAAGGACTTTGTTGGCCAAGATGGCCAATGGAATTGGTCTCTTTTCAAAGACTCTCTCCCATACCGCACAATCTTGCAGATTGCAAGTATTAAACCTCCAATTGGTGAAGAAGGTGCCCCTCACATCTACTGGAATAATTCTAATGATGGTACCTTCTCTGTTAGCTCCGCTTATCTATTGTTAAGCAGTAACAATTGGCTTTCTGAGGATAGTATATGGAACCTAGCTTGGAAATGGCATGGGCCTCAACGTATCCGCGTCTTCATTTGGCTTGTCCTTCGAAATGCCCTCTTGACAAACAATGAGAGGGTTATGAGACATATGTCCAATGATAATACTTGTCAGATTTGTAAATCTTCTGCTGAGTCCATTGACCATGTCTTAAGGGGCTGTAATTATGCTAGACAGCTGTGGCGATCTCTTGTCCCCAATAAGTTGTGCAACTCCTTCTACCGTCAACCTTTTCAGGTATGGCTTAAGTCTAATTTAAGTCACAATCATGGAGACTGGAGTACCATTTTTGGCATAACTTGTTGGAAGCTTTGGAATACTAGAAATAAGTTGATCTTTACCAATGAAAATGAGGATATTTACTCTATTAAGGCGAGTATCCTGGCCTTAGCAGCCTCCATAGACTTAGCTAATGAGGACTACTCCTCCTCTGTCATACAAACACAATGTTCCATTAAACGGGTTCAATGGCTAAAGCCACCTGAAGGGTGGATTGTTTGTAATTGTGATGGTGCTGTTAAAAAAAGTGTCAACTTGGCTGGTGAGGGTGGCCTCTTGCGTGATCATTCCGGTGCTTGGATTTGTGGCTTCATTCGAAATCTTGGAGATTGCAATATCACTCTTGCTGAAATTTGGGCTATTTATGATGCTCTCCAACTTACTTGGAAACTTGGTCACAGGAAAGTTCAAATCCAATCCGACAGTAAATGTGCTATTTCCATTATTATGAAAGATGATATTCCACAAGGATGCTTACATAACATTGTAAGAGACATCAAACTTCTTCTACAGCGGAATTGGCTTGTGGATTTAAGGCATGTCTATCGTGAAGGAAACAGTTGTGCTGACTTTCTTGCGACCTATAGTTTCTCTCACGATCTTGGTCTTCATGTACTACAAGATCCTCCTTTTGATCTACTGAGCAAGCTTCATCATGATTTACAGGGAGTTACTACTCCTAGACTGAACTAACTTTGTTTTCCCTTATTTGTTACCCAAAAAAAAAAACACCATACATAAAAAAGAAAAGATATTTACAAAAACTATTCTCTATTGTCTTAAGAAATAATTTAATTACAGGGCTCTCTTCTAGTGTATAAATTTTAAATTTACCACAAAATTAAAATATATTATTCCAAACAATTCATCAATTAATTGAATATTTAAATATCTTGAAAATCAATAAAAAATATTGTGTGATAAAAGATAGAAGTATAGCGAGAAAAGTGAAATATTATGTAGTTTGTTAAGGTTGTTAGGTACCTAAGAGAAGTATATGATCAAGTGAAAGTTGGAACTGCATGATGCAAAGTGTGATTTGGATGGATGTTAGGCCGTGGAATGCAGGTTGGTACGTTGGTCATCCCATTTCTGTTGTTTGGAGAAAAAACGTAAAACTTGGATTAGCACTAATCATTATGTAACCCTTTGCGTGGAATGGGCGCTTAGGAAACTCGGTAAAATTCTCTCTTTTGTTGTATTTGTGAAACTTAGCTTTCAATCTCTCCATGTTTAAGACTTGGGGAGCCATGCAATGCAAGCAAGTCTTCCTCAACATCTACTCAAGGAATCTGAACTCCCAAGTTGGATTCGTTCAACTAGTCCAATTGATTATTGGGTCTAGGTAATCTAAAAGTTTGCATAGTTTGTGCTGAAGCGGTTAATCTCCTTAATTATTTCTTCTGTCTTTTAAGTATATGATACTTTTAACTATTTCATGCATTTTAAAAAAAAAGAATCAGATCATAAATTTGTCAAAAACATTTCAATATTTTTCCACCATTTATTTTTATTAATTACATCATCTCTTATATTTTATGTATTTCCTCCGGTCCTAATTATAGGATATTTTGTCCTGATCCTAAATATATGATTCTTTACAATATACGAGATAGTATTTATTATTTATTTTTAAAAAATATCCCTATTTAATGGATTTTAAAGAGAGAGAACGAGATTAAATAAGAGTAATTTTAGAAAAAGTGTTGTAATTTTTGGAAAAATTGAGATAGTTAACTAATTTTAACTTCTATTTTTAATTCACGTGATTCGGTTAAAATTATCTTATATTAAGAATCAGATGAAGTAATATTTATCATTCATCTATTAATTATAGACTAAAAATATTAATAAAAAAAATAATTGATGCACTAGATAATCATGCAATATGTCCAAATTATGTTTCTAGAATGTGTCTTATCTTTAGAACCAGGTGGAGTATTTGACAAGAAGGAACCAAACCAATCATCTATGTCAGGAGATCTCATTGATTAAGCCAGATTGCTCTTAAATAGATACTGCATTGTTTCTATCAACTTGATGTTTAAGGAAGCAAATAAATGACTTTTGTACCTTTGATCAATTACTCCCACCTTGTAAGAAGAAAGGTGGTATATGAAGAGAGACTGTATGATAAAATTATATAAACTTTTTATGCTTTCTGTGTGTTAATAGATCTGTTCATTCATTCAATATACATATATATATAGACAGCTTCAACTTCTCACAAAAAACTCCCCGTAATGGGCCAACAAATTAATGAAACATTCAAAAAACTTTTAATTATATATAATATGATAATAATTCCAAAATTTGTTCTTAAAAATATTCCATGTTATTAACCGATTTGGCCCCCCTAAATTTGAATTAATGGTGCCTTCGCCCGATGGATGAAGTAAGGTGAAATTGAACTAGAATGACTTGATAATTAGTTGGTATGATCATCACCTGGAAATAACCCAAATAATAAAGAAGACTGAAACGTGGATATATAATAACTAAATTCAAACCTTGATTTATTAAAACATAAAGATTTTGTACGAAATTTTAAAAAAAATGCTGGCTCTTATGATCTTATCCAGCCTCGTGGTTACTGGTTGTCACTGCTTGATGAATAGCTAATTGCTTCCTCCATCACCAAACATTGCAATCACTGACTTCAGCTCCTCTTAAACACAACATTTTATATACACATGTATACACACCTTGACATGTTAAGATATATGCCTATTAATTTGAAATTGACACACACACACATGAATTTTGAGGGCTTTTAGTCCCTTCTTCACTTTTGACTATATTTTTATATGACAAGAAAATATCACCAATGACGAAAAATCTCATTAATGATCTTTGGTGGGAGTTTAATTTTTAGATATAAATTGTACTTTTGGCACTTTTAATTCAATTTTTAATTTGATTTAGATAATTTAAACATTTTTTTGGTGGACCAGGAGTATCTTGTTGGCAACAAGGATTAATCTTCCTCAGGATACTGAAAGTAAAAAGTATATTCCTTCTAACTAGGTTTACTTCATACATAAAAGAATTAATTGATTAATTAATATAAATTTTTTAATTTCATCAATACTATTAAAATTTTGCAGATATTTGTTAAATTTGGGTGATATAACTAATTATATATATCCTCTTAATATTTAGAATATGTTTGCGTTATAACAAAAGAAATTAATAAAAAAAATATAGATAATTAAGTAAAATTAATTCACACATGTAGCAAAATATTAATAAAAATATAATAATATAAACTGATTAAAATATTAGTGAAACTGCAGCAACTAATATACAATTTTCCGTTAACTTTTTAAAGGTTTTTATGAAATTAATCTGTTCACCTATACCAGTAATGTAAAATGTAAATTAGAAAAACTATCTCAATATAGACAGGACTCAAACAGCTCTCGTGTCATTCTGTTCCAAAACGTTGGTATTGATCACCATCCATGAATTGGTCTAAGTCTGATATTTTAGAATCTGTGAAAGTTGACTCTCCACTCCACGTACACACTTTAGATGGATATGTAAGAACATGCGATGCAAGTTCGTCATCGTCAACATGCCATCTTCCACAGCCGTTATGAAAAAAAACCTGTTTCGTAGGAAACATATGTACGCATTAATTCATCATTTCTGTTGCATCATTTAAAAAGAAAGAAAGAAAGAAAGAAAACCCTTTTTTTATTGTTTTTTGTCATCAAAGCAGAATTTATCATCCAAACCAGATCTTCCACCATAAATTAATCAGATCTTCCACAATAAATTTTTTTGTCATCAAAGAATTGGTCATCCAAACCAGATCTTCCACAATAAATAACCTTTTGTAATTTGACTTAGTTGTGTTTGTGAGACTTTACCTGCATTCCATTGCTTAATTTGGAAATATACAAGTAGCAAGGGGTCTATTGTTATATTTTATATTTAGAAACATTTTTCTATGAAAACTGTTTATTTAATGTATGAAAATATTTTAGAAAAACTCAAACCAATTAAAATCTTAAGATTGTATAAAATTATTTTTTGCTAGTTTACAGCTCATTGCGCAGCTTTTTGTCAAAAATCATAACTAAATGTAGAAAAATCATTTTCTAGTGTTTTAAGTTTCTAAAATCATGCACATCTCTAATTTTCAGGGAAAAATTAGAAATTGAGAAATGAACGTACCAATTTGTACAGTTTATTATAAACATATTACTATTCATTTCACATCTATGTTTTTGTCTGAAAATCTGAACCTTAATTTTGAAAATTCATTTCTCTTAATATACAAAGTTATTTGGTACATACTTAGTATCATTGGAAAGTTTTACTTGTCTACTTTCTAACCATATTTTTTTCATACATTTATTCTATTCCTACTGGTCAGAACAGCAATATATGTTATCAAAGATCAGATATAACTATCACTGGAGCAGTTCTAGTAAATCATGCATAATTACCATTGTATAAATCCAAATACCACCAAATCAGTGCCATTATGTTCCTAAGACATGGAACTATCAATGCATGTAAACAACAAAATTTTTGGATATATATTCAAATTTATACAATGCATCAAAATAGACAACAACAAAAAATAGAGTAATAACTTCAATCTTCTTCCTTCATCCTCATTGCTATATTCTTTCCTTTGGTATTATTTGGCTTTATCATTGGGAAACATGGGATGAGATAGGGGGACATTTTAGTAGCAACATAACTCAAGCTTATCACATTATCACATTAGTTTAACTTTGCATAAACATTGCATAATCACAATACTTTCATAATATGTTTTTAAGAAAAACAATTAAAACTATAAGTTGCAATAGAAATTTTGGCAACATAACGGCTTAGCAAATGGGCATCCCGGGGCTTAGCCCTTAACTTAAAACAGCCAAACCAATCATAAAAAGCAGCCAAACATCACAACAACATTTTTAAAGTATAAGCACAATGTATAAATGTAAAAGCTTAGAGTAAGAGTTACTACCTCAGAGCTTTAATCTCTAAATCCTGGGATCTTTACTTCTTGAATAACTCCTTGGACTTAACTAGAGCCTATTAATATCATTAAACCTTACTTAATAATCATATAAATTTAACTCAACCATAAACTGTAAACTTTTATCCCAAAGTCATATCTTGAACCAAAAAGAGGAACAAGAGGGAGGAAGAAAATAACTTAAACTCTAACTAATCTTAAACTAAATAAATAAACAGGAAATTTAGAAGAAATTTAGAGTAGAAACTTACCTCAGAAGACCCATACTTGCCATCCCTTCCTTCCTTCTTCCTTCTTCCTTTTTCTCCTTTCCTTTTTTTTTTTCCTCTTCTCCCCCACAATTCCCTCTCTCATGCTACCAATTCCTTTTTCTTTTTTGGCTTACGTGAGTAGTGAAAAATGGGGAAGGGGAGGGGGTATTTATAGGAAGGTCTTATGGTTATGAACCGTCAGATCGAGATTTAATCCTAGGGCTCACAATTATTCTCACATTTAATATGCCAATTATCCATTATACCCCTAGATATTTTTGGGCTTGTGAGAAAGTGGTGAAGGGTAAAAATGTCCAACTTTTCCCTCCTTACTTTATGTTAAATTAGAAAAAAGAGATAGTGTACTTTTTTCTTTTGCCGATAAATTTGACTCTGGTTTAAGTATTTTTTTATCTGAATTTTCTATTATACTTTGTGTCCTTCCTATTTATTTTATCTGTGGGACCCATTACCTTTCTCTTTTACCTTTTTATGTAATGTCTACCTATCTTGCTTACTTTTTTACTATTTATCTCCTCTGTCACTTACTATTTATATGGGACCTGCCTTCTACCAGATTTATACTTTTCCCTCTTAGGGCCCACATAATCAATATCACTTGTACTGGAGCATTTAAAATATTATTTTCTTTATCTTATTATAAATTAATTTTACCCTTTTTAAGCCCATTTTTATAAAATATTTTGGGCCTTGGGCTGATTCAATTAAATATTCAGACTTGTCCACTTGTCATGAGTTAATTCAAAACACTTTAATATTATTTATGACATGATCTGGTCATAAAATACATACATAAAAAGTAGGATGTGACATCTATGTTCCTATAAAAGCTATATTTTGATTCAGCAGCTATAGCACTAACGTACTCCATTCCTTTCTTTTCGCCCTTGGGAAGGTGACCATGAGGCAGAAGGTGCTCTTCTTCATTCTATTAGCTGTAGCCATGTCAGCAGCAGAAACTCAACCCCTTGTTGGCTGTCATCCCACAGCAAATGTGGAGATGTGGACATTCCTTATCCATTTGGTGTAGGTGTTCAACCAGGTACTTCTCATAACTGTTTCTTGGAGGAGTCATTCAATCTCACTTGTGACAACACCACATCAACATTATTCTTCAGAAACTTCCCAGTTTCTAACATATTCCTCCAAGAAGGTCAAATGGACATTTACATGGATGTCTCCGAGAATTGTTGCTTTTAGCAATTCGAGAATAAGTTTAGGCCTAACTGATAACATTATTTACACCGAAGCTTTCACCGTTTCCAACAACCAAAATAAGTTTGTGAGTTTTGGTTGTGATGCTTTGGGCATAGTTGGTTTCTACAACAACTGTTCTTATTACACTGGATGCATGGCGCTGTGTGACACACCTCCCGAAGAGAAAAATGATAAAGCTTGTTCAGTGATTGGATGTTGTCAGGTGGATATTCCTATTGGAATGAATAATATCAGCTTTGTATACTACAAGAAAATTGGAATATTGGGACAGAAACAATTTCGTCTCAAAATCCATCACAAAATTTTTGTGATAGATTTTGTGGCGGAAATTTCACAAATCCATCGCAAATCCTTCACAAAATCCATCACAAAAAATTTGCAACAAGCTAAAATGTGACGGATATTATCGGTCACAAAATCCATCACAAAACCAAAATCCGTCTCAAAGTTTGCTTAATCTGTCGCAAATTTCTGTCTCAAATTTTCAATTTTTTTGTAGTCTGACAATACCCAGAACCATACAATAGTGTGGAATTTTAGCAAGTGCACCTATGCTTTTGTTGTAAAAAAAGACTAGTTTAATTTCTCCCTTGATTATCTAGGCTACTTTCCCTTTCATATGGTCCCACTCCTCGTCCATTGGGCTGTTTCAAATCTTACTTGCCAAAATGCTTCTAGCAGCATAATAGACTATGCCTAGAAATCCAACACATATTGTGTGGATTCCAGAAATGGAGGGTACAATTGCAGATGCAAACCTGGCTTTGAGGGTGAACGAAAAAAAGAGGAAAGTATTTTGGAGAAAAGATGTGTGTATTACAAATGAATATGAGTACAAAATATATATAGGAAGAATATAACCATCTAATAAAAGCTAATAAAAAGCAATAAATACATGGGAAATAATTACAATAATTACAAATCAGAATCTAATCAAATTAACAACCCCCTTTAAACTCAAGATGGTTTAAAATCAAACATCTTGAGTTTGTTAACTAAAATGTGAAACCAGCTTGGATTATGAGATTTGGTAAACAAGGCAGCAGGTTGATCAACAGTCCGAACGAGAAGTAGTCTAAGGGTGCCACGAAGAACATGTTGTCTAGTGAAGTAACAGTCAAGTTCATTATGTTTGGTTCACTCATGAAACACATCATTATGAGTGATCTGTCTGGCACTCTGACTGTTACAATAAAGCTCAGTGGAAGAGTCTTGAGCTACACCCATATTAGCGAGAAGCCAACGAAGCCAAAGTAACTCAGATGTAGTGTCAGACAAGGCTCGATATTCAAACTCAATGTTGCAACAGGAAGCCAAAGTTTGTTTCTTACTTCATCAAGAGATCAGAGAATCACCAAGGAAGATATAAAATCCAGTAGTAGATCTACAATCAGAGTGATCACCATCCCAATCTGCATCAAAGTAAGCTGGTAGAACTAGTGAAGAGTTAGCAGAGAAGTGTAAACCATGAGATAGAGTGCCTTTGACATATCAAAGAGTATGAAGGTTCGCAACATAGTGAGTAGTGCGAGGAGATTGCATAAACTGATTGACAATATGCACAGCATAGGCAATGTCCGATCTAGTCATAATGAGATAAATAAGACTCCTAACCAGCTAACGATAGGGAGTAGGATCTTTCAGTAAAGTACTATAAATAGGAGTAAATTTTGCATTAGGTTTAATGTGAGTAGTCTCTATCGTATCATCAGTGAGTCAAGCCCAAGAGACCAAATCAGAGGCATATTTAACCTAAGAAAAAGAAATGACATTCTCCCCTTGAAGTACCTCTAGTCCAAGAAAATAACTCATATTTCCAAAATCCTTCATTTCAAAATGATTCCTAAGATAGGACTTGAGTTATTGCATCCTAAAATACCATCACCAATGATAATCATGTCATCAATATATAGTAAAAGTAGAATAATACCTTGTTCAGCAGTATGAACAAATAGTACAGAGTCATAAGGATTGCAAGAAAAACCAAGTTGAGTGATAGTAGAGCTAAACTTAGCAAACCAAGCACAAGGAGCCTATTTAAGACTATAGAGTGCTTGCCTAAGTCGACAAATCTTGTTTGCTGAATGTAGATATCCAGGAGGAGGCTTCATATATACTTCTTCCTTAAGATCCATGTTCAAAAAAGCATTCTTAACATCCATTTGATGAAGAGTCCAACACTTAACTACTACAATGGCAGGACGACTTTTGACAGAAGTAATTCTAGCAACAGGGGTAAATGTCTCCTCATAGTCAATTCCATATTCTTGAGTGAATCCCAAAGCTACCAAATGGGCCTTTTGCCGCTCTAGAAAGCCATCTGAATGTGTCTTTAATTTATAAACCCATCGATATCCAACCAAAGTCTCATCAGAGGGAAGGTCAAAAAGATCCCAAGTGTGCATTTTCTCCAAAGCTTGTAATTTTTCTTGCATAGCTTGCTGTCAATTAGGGTCACGAGAGGCTTCCAGATAGGATTGAGGTTCCTGTAACTAAAGAATGGTAGAGAGGCAATGGTAATCTTTAAGGTAGGGAGGAGGATTTCTTACACAAGGAGGCCAAGTGGACTTAGAGGACATGGGTTCGAAGGATGTGTCTTGTGCAGGAGGATTAGGGACGGTCGAAGCATCAGGAGGAGGTGTAGCATTAGTTAGATGTGTCAAATTGGGGCAGGCCTAAAAGCCCGATTTGATATATGGGCTAGTAAATTCAAGCCCAATCTTGTGGGATTGGGCTTACGGGCTAGCCCATAGGCTTTTTTTTTAATATTTTTATTCTTTTTAAAAATTTTTTATATAATTATTTAAATTAGTACAACTCATTATCATCATAATTGATCAAAAGTTAACATAATATTTAAATTTTATATTTATATATCACTAATTAATAAAATAATATATATATATATTTATATATATATATTTTAATATTTAAAAAAAGGGGGGAAACGGGCTTTTTGAGCCGGCCTGTGGCCTGCTTGAGCCAGGCCTAAACGAGCCGGGTTTAAAAAGACCAAATTATATTTTGACACTAAAAATTGAGGCCCAACCCATTCATTTCTTCGGGCTTTTCATGTTGGCTAGTCAGGTTTGACCTATTTTGCTAACTCTAGCATTAGTCATGATGGTAAGCTCACCAGCAAAATCTATACCTAAATCACTAAAAAAAAGATCAACAGATGTATCGGTGAAAGCAGGAGAGGAAGCAAAAGGAATGGAAGAGAAATCAATCAAAGAGGAAAACTGGATATTTTCCCAATAGATAACATGACGAGAGATGCGAATACAGTGAGAGAGAGGATCCCAACAGCAGTATCCTTTGTGTTCAGGGTCATAACCAAGAAAATAACAAACATGTGCACGAGCATAAAGTTTAGTTATCTCATGAGTGGGAAGAAGAACAAAGCATGTATAGCCAAAGACTTTCAACATTTGGTAATTAGAAGGAGTACCATGAAGTCGTTCAAATGGAGAAATATTACCAATAGCAGAGGAAGGTACTCGATTGAGACAACAGATAGCAGTCATGGCTGCCTCACCTTAAAAACGCTCAGGACAACCAGAGGAGATGAGCAGAGAGCAAACATAGTCAAGAATATGATGATGTTTACGTTTTGCTCGACCCTTTTGTTGTGAAGTGTAGGGACAAGAATATTGAGAGAGAGTGCTCTGTTCATCAAGAAAGTGAAGTAATTTGGAATCACAATACTCAAGGGTATTGTCACGATGAAAAACTTTGATACATTTTGAAAATTAAGTGTGGATCATGATAGCAAACTTAATATAAATTTGAGATAGTTTTGAACAATTTTTCATCATATAAATCCAACTAAAGCGTGAAAAATCATCAATAAAAAGCACAAAATATCGAGATTTTCCCATGGAAGGAGTGGGAGCAAGTCCCCAAATATCAGAATGAATCAAGTCAAAAGGAGAATCAGAAATAGAGTCACTTTTATTGAAAGATAAAGCATGTTATTTTGCAATTTGACAGGAAATACAATGCAGAGTTTTATCACTAACAGGTCCTAAGAAACTATGAGAAATTAAAAGTTGCAATTTATTGAGAGATGGATAAGTAAGACGATGATGCTATAAGTCAAGAGAAGATGAGGTAGAGGAAGCATCACATAATCTGGGGGAGGTGATGTCTGGAATATGCATGGAGGTGAGCTCAAATATATGTCTAACCTTACGCCCAGTCCTGATAATCCAACATGTCTGATAATCCATCACAACATAATCATGTTTGGTAAACAAAACATTATAACACATATCAACAAGTTGTCCAACAAAAATGAGATTAAAACTAATAGCAGGAACAAAATAGGTATCGCTAAGAGATAAAGAAGATGAAGAAATAGCTCCAATATAACTAATAGACATTTGTGAGTTATCAGCAGTATAAATAGGAAGGGCAGAGGAATTGGGTGTCATGGAAGAGAAAAGATTGGATTGTCTAGTCATGTGGTTACAGCAGGCAGAGTCAAAGTACCAAGGAGATATACCTGAGGGAAAGGCCAGAGTAGCAGGTCAATTGGAAGAATTAGAACCAGAGATCAGCTTGTGAAGTAAGGTTTCAAGATTAGCAGCAGAGGACCCTGAAGTAGAGACATCATATATCTCATTATTGATAGCATCAGTGAGGAATAAAGTAGGCTTGGATGAATTTCCTTGTTATGTTGACCTCCTTGATCAGTTCTGGGGGAACGAATAGGACACTGGTCTATGAGATGAGCCGGTTTCTTACAGTATCTACAAATCACAATAGGAAACCCGTATCATCCAGATGGATGCCATGGTAATTTTCTAATTTCATTTCTTTTCCAACCATTTCCTCTTCTAAAAATATAGTTTTTTCAAATTTACTAATACCCCCTTTTTTTTTCTTAATTTCAAACGTTGATGAGTGTAGCATACCTAATAACTGAAGTATGCCAAAGCAATGCCGCAATTCCATTTGTTCCTACCATTGTTCTTGTCCACCTGAATATAAAGGTAATGGCTACACTAATGGAACAGGTTGCACTTTGGACACTACTCAACCTAATCATAATTTGCTAATTCTTATAATTGCTTTAGGTGACAATATGAAGAATTATATTTATTTTGCTTCTTTAAAAAAATTGTTGGATTGATTTTACAAGTAAAAATTTTCATCATGAAATAGCTTTTATTTATTTTACCATGAAGAATCAATTTTAGAGATAAAAAATTGCATTAGGTGATCACATAATTTCTTTTTTTCCTAAATGCCCTTTCTCATGCCCAGGTCTCCATATAAATCCATCCTTATTAACATTTTAGCATCCCCTTCTCTTTAGAAGTACTAATGTAATCCAAGTATGTTTGAACTCTAGCTACCCCGTTGGTCAATATTAAAGTTTTATTCTCATCTTCAAAGCACAATTTATGTAGTTAAGGGATTTTTTTTATCAAATTATCTGGTATCCTAGATCAACCTCACTTTAACCGAAAGATTTATCAAGGTCCAAACTAATTTGGATTGAGTCGGGCAGGATCACAAATGGTGACAAAGTTCTACCATCAAGTATTTATTGCAGTTATATTGCTAGGATTCGAGCTCAATACCTCTATTTAAGCTAGTACAATCTAATGCTACTAGTTAAATCAAGCATTTGGTGGTAGGGATTGTTTGTTTTGAACATTGGATTGGTAGGGAGAATTAGAAATAAACAAAATATTATAATCTTGACAAATTCAAAACATTTTTCTAGCTTGAAACCACATCTTGGACTACATTGCTTGCAGGGGTTAGTGTAGCCTTGTAGGCTGTCTTCACACTAGTCTCCACATTATGTTTTTGTACATAAACAAAGAACTACAACAACTTAGATAAAGGAATTTTGAGCAAAATGGAGGAAATATATTGCTAGAACAACTTTCGTAACAAGAAGGATACAATAACAGAACTAAAATATTTACACAAGTTGATACAAAAAACTTCGATGAAGGGAGAATCCTTGGTTGTGGGGGACAAGGCACAGTTTACGAAGGTATATTACCAAACAATACGCCTATTGCAATTAAGAAATCCAAAGTTTAAGGGGATTCTAGACAAATTAAGGATTTTATCAATGAAATGGTTGTGCTTTCCCAAATTAACCATAGGAATGTACTTAAACTTTTAGGGTGTTGTCTTGAAACCAAAGTCCTGTTGTTAGTTTACGAGTTTGTAGACAATGGCACCCTTATTAATCATATAGATCCTTTAAAGAATGAGTGCTCGATTCCTTGGGATATTTGAATCAGAATAGCTGCTGAAGCTAATGAAGCCGCTTCATATTTACACTCTTCTACTTCTATTTCGATTATTCATTGGGATATTAAATCTTCTAACATACTTTTAGACTATAATCTTAGAGCAAAGGTATTTGACTTTAGAACTTCAAGACTTGTTCCTCTTGATGAAACTCATGTTACCACTGTGGTGCAAGGAACTATTAGATACTTAGATCCAGAGTAACCTATCCATATAGGTCAATTTAATGAAAAAAGTGATGTTTATAGTTTTGGGGTTGTACATATAGTTACTCACTAGGAAGAAAATAGCTGAATTCAGTAGGCCAGAATAGAAAAATTTGGCAATGTACTTTGTGTCTTCAATAAAAGAAGACCATTTGTAGGAAGTTCTTAACAATCGAATATTAAACCAAAAGGACGCAGAACAGCTGAAGGAAGTAGCCTTATTGGCAAGGAGGTGTGTTAAAGTAAAAGGAGCAAAGGCCCACTATGAAGGAAGTAGCAAAGGAGCTAGAGGGTACGATTGCAATGGAAAAACATCCTTCGGTGAAGGGAAGGATTTGACGTCAGAAGAAACCGGATACTTAAGCTTTCTATGATAGCATACAGAAGGAGATTGCAAATGGACGATGATCATTTGGTATTCATACAAGTTGTGTCTATATCCTTATTATTTCATAGTTTTTAGTTATTTTTATCATACTGTTGTAAGCTAAAAGTACATTTTGTTGGATGCCGTGATTATGTGTCCGTTCAGTTAACTAGATTGTAAATCATGGATTTCCAAGCATTTTACAGTTGTTTAAGCTTTATTTTCACTCTCGTAAACTAGATTTACAGGCTGTCAACAAATAAAAGAAGTGTATTGATACTTTAGTTCCTAAAATAAAAGATTTATCCTAAAAAGTAAAAAATATTTTATTCCCTTTAAAGTTTGTCTTGAGTGATTAAATTACCATGGGTACTTAATTTCTGGCCAAAAAAAATTACCACAGCCCACAGGTACTTAAGGTGTTAATCTGAATCATAGGTCATTAAATTACTATAGGTATCATTATCAATAGTTATAAAAATATTTTTCCAAAATTAATTTAAATCTAATAATAAAAATCTTTTACCTTTAAAATTAAATATTTAGCCTTATCATTAAAACGAAGAATTCCCAGAATAAGATAAGAAATATAGGTTTTAAATACCATTTTAATATAAGATAAAAATTCAAAAAGAAGTTTTCGAAATGAAAAAATAATAAAATTATTTCGACTCTTCACAGTTTAAAACATATTGCATGCATTTTTTTATCCTTACAATAGAGCGTGTAAGTCCTAAACTTTTAATCTAGATTAAAACTACCCTTTATAAATAAATAATATTTTTCTTCTTTTTGTTTTGTTTTATATTCTTAATTTCTTTCTTTATTTTTGTTTGTGATTGGTAAGAGTACTATAAGTAAAACGCATTTAAGACATATATTAGTTTTTCTGTTTGCATAATCTAATAATCATTCTCCACTTTATCCATCTATAACCAATTCTTGAACATAACTCTGATTTTATAGAATGTCATTGCCATTTTAAAAACAGTTTTTTTTTAAAATATTTTCTTTCAAAATTTTAATCATAACTCCTTTTAAAATGGATTTTCATTTGAAAACTAATTTTTCTCTTTTTCTTATTTTTGTGTCTTTTCAAGTGCAACACTCTGTAACGTTCTTTACTTAATGTTTAATGCCGTTGTGTAGTGCCCCATTAAGGTCCGAAAAATTAGCAATTTGAAATCATAACATTTTTCTATTTTTCATTAGAGACCAGGGGTATCTCTTGGTGATATGAGGGACAAAAACTCATCTAAACTAAATTTGTTTTATACATAAAAAATAATAATAAGCTCCCTAAATTATTTGCTTAAAAAATGAGTTCTACTATTCATGCCAACTTGAATTGGTGGTGAGATCATAACAATTTTACAATGCTTATTGTAGATATGAAAGGAAATTAACAAGGATGAATGTACAAGGTGGACAAATATGTTAATATAAAGGGGAAATTAAAATTCAGGACCATGATATCAATTTAATTACAAAATGGGACATGCTATTCATTTAATTATAAAAATGGGCCAACATTTTAAAATTAAATATAAAAAATATGAAACTATAAAAAATACTCTCAGATGTTATTTTTCCCCACCATTGCCATTTGACAGCTACGCAGTGGCCTATTAATTGTTGCCAGTGACCGGTCAACGGCTACTGATGGCCACTTAATATTCACCGGAAAAAATACCTTACAACTTCTTTTTCTTGATTTTGCAACTTGCTTGTTATAAACTTACAATTTAATTTTTAAATTTTTATTTTACAATTTTTTTCACAATTTACAACTTCTTTATTCTAAATTGGTAACTTATTTTCCAAATTTTTCCTATATATTGCTTTAGTATTTTTGCAACTTGTTTTCCAAGTTTTTATTATAAATGATTTCAGTGTTTTATAACTTCATTTCTTAAATTTACAACTTATTTATTCTGAATTTACAACTTATTTTCAAAATTTTTATTATGAATTTTTTCGGTACTTTTGCAATTTCCTTTACATATTTTGCAATTAGTAAAAATTTTTACTAAAATAATTGATAGTAAAAATTTCAAAAACTAGTTGCAAATTCAGAGTAAGTAAGTTGTAAAATATATAAAATAAAGTGCAACGATATTAAAACAATTCATAGTAAAAGTTTGGAAAATAAGTTACAAATTTAGAGTAAAAAGTTGCAAATTTTAAAAAAGAAATTGTAAAATAAAAATTTAAAAATTAAGTTGCAAATTTAGAATAAGCAAATTGCAAAATCTAGAAAATGCAATTGTAAGTTATTTTTTTCGACGAAAGTTGACTAGTCGTTGGCAGCCGTTGACTAGCCAATGGCGGTCGGTGACTGACGTTGACTGGCTGTCGGGAAGTGTTGACCAGCAATGGTAGGGTAAGAGATAACACCTGAGGGTATTTTGATAATTTCATATTTTTGTATTTAATTTTAAAAAATTGGTCCATTTTTGTGATTAAATAAATAGTATATCTCATTTTTTAATTAAATTGAGATCCTAGTCTTAGATAGTAATTTCCCCTAATATCAGTAGGTCAAGCAAAATGTGAGACAAATTATAAATTTATTTTTTCATCTCAATAACATATATGAATTGTCCCATAAATTAAAAGGAATAGTGGAAGACGCAATGTTTGAAGATCTGATCCAAAAATTCCCTTAATTTCACCATCTAAATTAACGATATGAAATTAAGAAAAAGTCAAAATTAAGAAAATAATCAAAACAAATTGTTCTTTTGACTAGCGATGAGGTGACTGAGAATGAGTTTCAGCTAATGAAGGAACCCTCTAAGTGTGCATCCCTCAACACAATTTGCCATATACTTTAATAACCTTAGTCATTATTGAATTTGGATTCAAATTTAAATTCAGATGTCAATAAAATATTGATTGAGTTAAACCATTATCCTTGAATATCTTAACTCACGATTTTCTTTTCCTGAAGATAAAAACCACATTTGGTCATGATATACTTAATTAATGAAATAAACAATATCATGTAAATCTTTAATTTGAGTATTTCAAAATCTAAATATTATCCAATAAATAATTAAATATATCTAACAAAATGCTAATGAGCTTTCAAGAAATATGGGCATTAATCAAAGTAGAGTGAGCATGTTGGCCAAACAAAAATGGTAGGGTGAGCATGCTAAATGAAAATTTTCCCACTCTCTTGAAGCATTCTAGTTTTAACTTGTTTTCTGAAAATAATTTTGCGGTTCCCGTAGCTTCACCTCGTTGTTTTAATCCTTAAATGTTCGTGTTATGATATAGCTTTCTAGTTTTTATATTTCAAAGCGTTCCTGTAAGATTTGATTTTCAACAAAATTGAAAAATTACTTCAATAAGAAATGAGAAGGGGAAAGTTTTGTTGCACTCTAGGAGAAATTGAAGTATTTGAGGGTCAAATTAATTTGAGATTCTGCTTATGGCCGCTGACATATATGAAGAGGCAAGTGGGCTGGCTTCTGCAAGATGAAGCGTTTGTGATGCAAATTTGGTGTCATGTTAAAATGAAGAGAATAGGGAAGCCAACAAATGTGCTTATTGCTGATTGATTGGCTAAGGCTACTCAAAACTTAAACACTGAGTACATGTGCTTTACATATTTTCCTGTTAGATATGGATGTAGTAGGGAATTAATTTGTCACATCTTGCATTTATCTATCTTTCCTATAAATATTATAAGCTTAATTTAGTCCAAAAACTCGGTTTTTAAAAAATTCAAATTTAACTTGAACCTAAAATTGTAGGATTATTTTGTGCTGTTTTTACCCACTTGTATAGCAATTTTAAAAAATTTATAACTAATTTCTCAAAAATTGTTTTATAGTGATTTAAATATATAAAAATAACTTACATTTTGAATTTCATGAGAAAAATAAGAAACTAGACTTTGATCATGTGAAACAGTACAATTTATTCTAAAAGTTTTACTATTCAAAATTCACTCCAATAAATTGTCCAGTTTCATAACCTTAATTTTAATATATCTTTTCTTCTCACATACAGAGTCAAAATGTTCAAACTTTATATTATAAGAAAGCTCTGTTTGTCTAATTTCAAATCATGGTGATATTGTTACTATTAAACTAGGAATTCATTCAAGGCACTAATATACCGTATTGTTTCTATATTTGCACCATTTTGTAAAATATTCATTTCTATTTAGTGTATAAATTCAATATATATTCATATAGTACCAAATAGAAGCTAACACATAAAGGTACATGGAAACATAATTCACTAAATTTTTGGACAATAATATGAATTTATACATATCAATAAAGCACGAGCAATTATATCAATATTAGAAACTATTCTTAAATAACCCTTTCTTAATAAAATAATTTTTAAACCAACATTTTCTCTGTTATTCTTCTTGGTTCACACTCCTATTCTTGGGAAAATTTGTTCTTAGTATTTGAAATTTTAGGAGGTGAGATTGGGTATTTCAGTAGCGACATTGTATATACAGTCATATCATTACATCAACTTTGAAAACATTTCATAATCTTTGCAAAATAATTACATAAAATTCATGTTACTTTTTTTGAAATATTGGCATAACTTCATCATAACATAAATAGGATATTCAAATAAACATTTAAAATATGCTAATTATTCATATATATAATTCAACATGGAAATTTTGTAATAACATAAGAGTACTATAAGTTACTACCTTAGAGGTTTAATTTTTTTTTAATCTCTACCTTAATCTACACTCCCTTGCTAACTTTGCCTTGATTCCTTGCTTCAGTTCATTCATTCTTTTTCCTCTTCCCTTTCCTTCTTTCTTTCTCTCTCTCTCTCTCTTTTCTTCTCTTTCTTTCTTTTTCTCTTTCTCTCTCTCTCTTCCTCATGTTGATTTGGATAATGAAGGGGGAGGCGGGAGTGCCTTATATAGGCTCTCCAAACTTGACTTGCAAGTTGCTTCTTCTTACCTTCCAAGTTTCCTTACTTTCTCTCCAAGTGGCTTCTCCTTGCTTCCCAAGTTTTATAACATCATATTTATGACATCATCATTTCTAATTATGATATTATAAATGGCACACTAAAATTTCATTTTTGCCTCTTCAATTCCAGCCAAGAGAAAAACACATTTTTCCCCAAAATATTCTTTACCCATGTATAGAGAGAATTAGAGAGAAAGATTTTCCTTTAAACCAAAATGCTTTTACATTATTTGTATATATACTTTTCTTTGGATTTTACATTCCACAGTTTCTGCATTTTGGTTTCTCAATATTTTTCCATATTAATTTCAAAATTATCCTTTAATTTTCATAAAAATTTCAAAATTAATTACATTCAAGGGCCTTTGGAAACTTAATTCCAATTAAGAACTTAATCTCTTCCTTACCTTTTTACATCCCTATACATAATAATTTAGTCATAAAAATTTTATAATGTTACATAGTTAATAGGAATAGAATTCTTATGGAATTTTTGTATGGGGTTTATAATCTATATATATATCCCTTTTCAAATAAAAAATAGAAAAAAAAATAAAATGAAAAGTAGAATCCCCAAGACTTGAATTACTCCCTTCATTCTAAAACTTGTATTGTATATATTGACAAATATCTAATTTAATTAATTTATATTATAACTAAGAGAGAAAGAGAAAAGAAAAAATAATAATAATAAATGATTGCATAACTGAAAAATAAATCTTTAAAATTTTAAAACAATAAAAATTTTGAAACAAAATAAAAAATTTAAAATAACAAAAGTTTTAGAACGGATAGACTAATAATCATCTGAGCCTTCCACCTCTATTATTACTACGTAACCTCCTTCCTTGCTGTTGCTGGGTGGGGAATATATTTTAATTACTCCATCACCATCACCAAATATCGCAGTCAATCGAATGACTTCAGTCGTTATTAATTAACCAATTAATCAAAACAATTAGAACAAATTACAGAGACTGAATGGAGTTGGCCAATTAATGAATTTTGGGATCAAACTGGAGCGAGTAGGCTTCAGTGTGTTAATTTGGATGGTCTTTCTGAGAGAGGTCTCATAAAACGAAGTGAATATATGTGTGGGTTTATAGGTTAGGAGACAACGACTTTAGACTATCACGTTAGGTGCTTTTATTTAATTTTAAAAATTTTCAATTTTATTCAATTTTAGACTGTGTGGGTTTATAGGTTAGGAGAGTATTAGAAATGAATTTTGGGAGCGTTCAATATATTTTTTTTAATCTAAAACAGTCTTGAGCAGTAAACGCATTCTCACAAAATGAGCAGAAAAATTTTGGGGAAATTACACTAAAAGATCTATGGAAATTAATATTCATTGTGAAAAATTATAAAAAATGTAATTAGGATAAATGCTTAATTACTAAAATTTAAGTTTAAAAATATTAAATTACCCTTTGTTAAGCTTTCAGATTTTTTTCTCTAAAAAAAGAAAACAACTTCTTTCTGCACTCAATCTCATTTTACGTATACTTCGAAGACCTAATTGGAAGAAATAAGTAAAGAAAAAGATTATCAAAAACAAAAAAAAAAAAGAAGTAAGTAAAGAAAAAGGCCCAATATCACTGACAGTGATTCCCGTCCAACCCTGAGCGGTGGGTGGGATAGGCCCAAGGGGACCGTTTTTTTTTTTTGTGAGGGTCTATTTTCACAAATTTTGTATTATGACAATTTGTATTCATGAGAAATTTCGCAGAAACTTTATTTCTCGTAGAATTTTGAGATTTTTTTCTCACAAAAATATTTTGGGAAAATTTTGATATCTTTTAATAGTGATAGGAGTTATTGTCAAAAAAAAAAAAATAGTGATAGGAGTTACTCCTATAAATTGCGATTGATAGTAGGAGTATTTTTGTTTCGCAGGTGACGCAATAGTCTAGTGCAAACATGCCACGTGTTTTGATTTTCATGTTTATTTGAAAGCTTTTCATATCTATGCTTGTCTGCTTGAAATCAATTCAATGATACTATATTAACTAATTCTGTTATCTTCGTCAAGTGGTATGCCTGCACTGAATTCTATATTGTTTTTGACCTTTTTCTTTTAAAGATTATAAAAGAATTTTGCATTGAAAAAAAGACATTCACAGTGTATGAATATTTTCTAGTGTGTTGAACTAAATTTTTGAATTATATTTTTTAAGTTAAATAAACTAATTTTTTAAAGAAATTAAATTAATTTTCTAAGTTGAAATTTCAAAGCTTTTTCATTGAAATTGAACTATTTCTTTCTCTCCAAAATTATCTGTTCTTAACTAAAATTTAGATTATTAAAAATATATACTTAGAAATTTAATTCAATTTATTTAAAAATTTAATTCATTTCACTTAAAAAATTAATTTAATTTATTTGTAAATTTAGTTTATTTCATTTGAAAATTTAGTTCTATTTGCTTGGAAAATTTAAATTTATTTTAATTTATTTAAAAAATTAGTTCAATCTATTTTAAAATTTAGTTCACTATATTTGGAAATTCAGTTCACTTCACGTGAAAATTTAGCTTAGTCTATTTGAATATTTAACTAAGTCCACTTGAAAATATAGTTCAATTTACTTGAAAGATTAGTTTAATTTATTTAAAAATTTAATTCATTCTATTTAAAAAAAATTATAATAATAATTTTTTCCAATTTCTCTAGCAAAGACTCAAGGTGCTTATGGGGATTAAAAATATTATGGATCTTTTTGGGAAACATTTTTTGATAGGGTCCTGATATATTTTTTTTTCGAATTTGCATTCTTATTCCATCCACACGCCACTCCATTTTTATTATATATTAGTTGAGTTAGTTTTAAATGACCTGATATGATATCTGTTATTTTATCTTGTAAAAATTACTATTTATACAATGACTGAAAAATTAAATAATTAGCTTTTCTTCTATGAAAAAGTAATTAGCTTTTCTTAAAAAATTAAAAATGACAGAATATATCAGCAAATTAAAATACAGCTGATTTGTTTACTTTTTGGACTAATTCTTTAATATAAGTGTTAAAAAGCCTTGGTTCCAAGTGGAATTTTTTATAAATTACTAAATATTTTTTTCATGTCTTACATGTAATATATATATATATATATAATAAAATAAAATATTTATGTTTTATGAGTATAATTTACTATAAATTTTATTTTATATATTGATTTAAATATGTAACGTATATACTCAAAAGTATTCTAGTTAATAAGTTGAAGGAAGGAATCACTTGAAAACATATATAGAAAAATTATTCTCTATATTCTCTTAAGAAATAATTTAATTATAAGGCTTTCTTCTAAAATTAAAAGACCCTACAATTAAAAACATATCAATATATCAATTTTTTGTATAAGATGAGAAAAGTTATGTATGTAGGAATAAAGTTTGTGTCAAAATTATGTAGAAACTAGCATTTTTCTTTTATCAAACTAGTCAGTATTTGATAGTTAAATTAAGTTACGGTTAATCCAAATCGAATCAAGTAAACCACAAGAAATGCATACATAGGACTCATACTCTAAATTTTTTATTAAATTAGCAAAGTTGACTAATGTAAAACTAATATTAATGCCATTCATGAACGGACCTATGTTAACCATAGAAGGGCAACAGGCATCACAAAGATTTTATTTTATTTTAATAGTATATTATGATATGTATGGAATGCACCAATTTTCTTAGAAGTAATGCCACTCAACTTCTTCTCTCATATTCCAACATATTTCATAATAAGTTTTGACTTCTCATTTTTTTTAGTTTTCTCTTTTTCTTTATTTTTAATATCCTCTATCCGTGTCTTCTTTTTTCCTTCTAACATCTCAACGCTGGCACCCAAAGTTTCACTTCATCATTAAATTTGGTATGTTACACTTATTTATTTTTATTTTTTCTTTATTCATTCTATCTTTTTTTTAGATAATATACTTTTTAAAACTTTACATACTTGAATTGATTATTTAACAAAAGTGAGAAAAAAAAAAAGGCCTAGATCGGTTATCAGTGGATTTTTTTTAATAGTCTAATTTGCAACATATATATTGAAAAGTTGTCTGGTTTAAGAAGTAGAAGGAAGGAATTACATAAAAATAATAAAAAAAAATTTAGATCGATTATTCTTTCTCCTCTTAAGAGATGACTTAATTACATGGTCTCATCTCATGTAAGATAAAGGACTTCATACAATTAGATCTGTCTTGACTGAAATAAATTTTAAATTTACCGCAAAAACATATTTATCCAAACAATTGATAGAAGAATATAAGATGGAGAAAAGTGAAATGTTATGCATGCATGTAGGATTTTAAGGTTTGTGTCACTAAATTTTGTAGAAACTAATTAATATTAATGGCATTGGAAAACTAAGGATGCGCGGAAGGGAAAAATGGAAGTAAAGAATCATAGTTTATTTTACTATTTACATAAAACACACTCACACACACACACACACACAAACACACACAATTTGTCATTTTTAAAAAATTAAATTTACAAATAAAATGGAAAAGAAAACAATTGGTCTTTCTTTTTGGGTAATTTCTCATCCGATTTTTGCTGTTTGAAGAAAAATCGAAAAACATAAAACTTGGATGAACGTCATGTAACCCTCTGCGTGGAATGAGGCAGAAGTTGACTTGGTCAAAGTCTGTCACTTATGTTTGATGTAACACCAACATATGTATGCATATTAGATACGATATAGTGATGTAGTATGATATGAAAAATATATAAGTTTTAAAAATTTAGCATATAAATATGAGAAATATTTATACATATATAATATTATTTATATATCTAGTTAATAAATCTATTTATTAAAAGAAAATTGAGTATTAAATATTCTAAAATTTATATTATAAATATTAAAATAAACTATAAAATATTTATAACAATTTCAAATAGTCCTAGTTTACTTTACAAATTTTTAAAAAATAAAATGGTACGAATAAATATATATATATAAATACAATATATATATCATCTCATATTATATGGTGTATTAGATATGAATGCTTCTGTTTTTTGGGTGGTTTTTCATAGCTTTTGCTGTATTTGAGAAACTTCACCTCACCTTCCATCTCTGGATGTTCAATGGCTCTGCGTAGCCATACAATTAACGCAAGCAAGTCTTCGTCAACGTCTCCTGAGTACTCGAGGACTGGGGGAGATCGGACCCGACAAAACAGATTCTGTTCAATAAGGTCATGTCTTCCTTAAGCTCTAATAATATTTGTTAGTTGTTAATAAAATAGCTAAAACAGAGTCTCATAAAACGATTTGAACACTATCACGAAACGAGCGGAAATCTTACGAGCGTCTAGAATAATTATAAAAATTGAAATTGATTTCACAACTATGTGGTGATGACTGTCCAAATGCAAATATCTGGTAAGTGAAACTGAAGAGCAGAATCTCGAAGACTTGGACTTGTCAAAGTCCATCTGTTCTGCATCACCAGACATCGCAGCCAATCAAACGACGACTTCCCTTATTATTCATTAATAAGACATGGATTGTGAAAGACGCGTAGAACAAGTCACAGAAAGTGGAGTGGGCCAATTAATGCTGCATATGTAGTATATAAAATGCCTTAAAGTTAGCTTTCCTGAATCAATCAGAATGCACACAAATAAGATCACAGTGATGGGTTTGACTGCATTGCTTTCGGAAGTGGTGTTAGTGGCCTGCACTCTGGCAGTGGTGGTGGCGGCGGCACAATCAAAAGCGGGTTGCGAGAGCCAGTGCGGGAACGTGAGCATCCCTTATCCCTTTGGCACGAGGGAAGGCTGCTATAGAGATCCCACTTTCCTTATCACCTGCAACACTTCCTCAGGACTTCCCATTCCCAATATAAGAAAAGGCAACATCCAAGTTCTCGATATCTCCCTGGATACTGGGGAGATGCGCGTCTTTGCTTTGGTTTCTTCTGTTTGCTATAATCCCAACGGAAACATTAGTGACTTAAGCACTTTCTTCAGTCTTCAGAAGTTTGGAATATCCAACACCAAGAATAAATTCTACGTGGTGGGGTGCGACACCTACGCTTACATCACAGATTTCACAGGATTCAAGTTTAAAACAGGCTGCATGTCGCTCTGCAGTAATTTGAGGTACGTGACGAATGGATCCTGCTCCGGCGTAGGTTGCTGCCAGACCGCTTTCCCCAAAGACATTGCGAATTACAATCTTAGCATCCTTAGTTATTACAATCACAGACGCGTGAGGGACTTCAATCCTTGCAGCTATGCATTTGTTGCGGAGGACGGATCCTTCAACTTTTCCACCCAAGACCTCCTCAATCTAAGCAGAACAGAATCTCCTGTGCTTCTCAATTGGGCTATTGAAAACCATACCTGCACCCAAGCCCAGCAAAATGGAAGCAGCTATGCCTGCGTGGGCAACAGCGAATGCTATGAACCAGAAAGCAGTATTGGGTATCTGTGCAGATGTAAAGATGGATTCAAAGGCAACCCCTACCTCTCTGACCCCGATGCAGGCTGCAAAGGTAAGTTTCAGCCACAGTTAGTTCCTCTACATATGTTTGTTGGGGGTACACACACAATAGTATTATCTACAAGATTGTTCTTAAACATTATTAATTATGCTGTGTAATTTCAGATATTAATGAGTGCGCCACACAGAATCGCTGCACTATGAGATGCCGCAACATCGATGGTAACTATACTTGCTCTTGTCCCAGGGGATATAAAGGCGATGGCTACAGGGATGGATCCGGCTGCAAACTCCCCATCCTTGAAATATCGTTAGGTACCAATTAATGCTAGACCCTTTAACCTTCCAATCACTTAAGCAATTTCTTAGACTCACATTTATTGTCCATCTACCAATTATTGGATGATTTTTTTTTTGTGAAATTGACAATTAAAGAACACTTTATTTATATTAAAATTCATCTCAGAGACTACAAAACTAAAGTACCATTAGTACTTCATAAATTTATCACTTATTATGCTCATTAAATGAATTGGTATTTTAATTCAAAGCTAATAACAAATTTCAAACATTCTTATAATATTGAAAAAATTAATTTATCGTTTTGAACAATGAGTAATAACTTTAAAAGGCATAAGTAATAAGTTTTACTCTTCATGAAAGGTTCTTGTGACAGTAAAAAAAACAGCAACTTATAATTTTACAGAACAAAAGTGATAAGTCTAAGAAGCATAAGCAATATTTTATTTCTATGCTACTTCAGAAAAAAATTTAATCTTTAAAATCTATATTTTTCACTAATACCTGGTCATTCGGCAAGGATTCTAAATGCCTTGTTCCAATGTTGAGGCCCAAGCATATACATCCGTCGTACAAATTTGACCACCATCTTCTGAAACTCAGAAGGGAAGGATTGGACATAGACAGATCATTCTCTTCTAGAGACTCGATCCATGGTTTATTGACCAAACCTTTCATTTCTCATAAAAATATCTTGAACAACGTTGCTTGCAGGCATTTGTGCAGCCTTGCTGGTTGTTTTCATTCTAGTCTTCATATTATATTGGGTGCACAAGCAAAGGACAATGAAACAACTGCGAAGAAGATATTTTGAACAAAATGGAGGAACAATGCTACACCAATTTTCACAACGAGAAGGATATACTGAGAGAACCAAGATATTTACTGAAGATGAGCTCAAGTGTGCCACAAACAACTTCAATGAAAATAGAATCCTTGGCCGTGGAGGGCAGGGGATAGTTTACATGGGCATATTGCCAGACAACACCCCTGTTGCCATTAAGAAGTCTAAAGTAGGAGGAGATCCTAGACAAGTTAAAGATTTTATCAATGAAATGGCTGTGCTTTCCCAAGTCAACCATAAGAATGTGGTCAAACTACTAGGGTGTTGTCTTGAAACTGAAATTCCTTTGTTGGTTTATGAGTTTGTGGACAATGGTACCCTTCTTGACCACATTAATCCTATGAAGAATGAGTTTTTTATTCCATGGGAGACCCGATTAAGGATAGCTGCAGAAACTGCTGAGGCCGTTTCATATTTACACTCTTCTGCTTCCATTCCTATTATTCATCGTGATATTAAATCCACCAACATACTTTTAGACCATAATCTTAAAGCAAAGGTGTCTGACTTTGGAGCCTCAAAACTTGTTCCTCTTGACGAAACTCATATCACTACTGTGGTGCAAGGAACCCTCGGATACTTGGATCCAGAGTACCTCCACATAGGTCAGTTGACTGAAAAGAGTGATGTTTATAGTTTTGGAGTTGTGCTTGTAGAGTTACTCACTGGGAATAAAGCAGTTGAATTCAGTCGGCCAGAACAAAGAAACTTGGCTATGTACTTTGTATCTTCAATGAAAGAAGACCGTTTATGGGAAATTCTTGACAAAAGAGTGTTAGACAAAAAGAATGCAGAGCAGCTGAAGGAAGTAGCCTTATTGGCAAGGAAATGTGTTAGGGTAAAAGGAGATGAAAGGCCTACTATGAAGGAAGTAGCAATGGAGCTACAGGGTCTGATGGTAATGGACAAGCATCCTTGGGTGAAGGGTGAGGATCAGATGTCAGAAGAAAGCGAATACTTACTTGGTCATGTGCCTGATGGATATGAGGCAGTTGGTACTAGTAATTCAGTAGCCTATGATAGTATACAAAAGCAGGTTGCGTTTGAGATTGCAGATGGAAGATAATCATTTGGTAATCTTGCGTGTTGTGTTTCTATCCTTTTTGTTTCATAGTTTTTACCTATTTTAATCATGCTGCAGTTTGCTGAAAGTGCATTTTGAAGGATGCTGTATGTGTCATTCAGTTGGCTAGATTCTAAATCATGGATTCCGAAGCATTTTAGAATTGTTTTAGCTTTTCTTGTCACTTTTGTAAACTAGATAAGTTGTCAACAAATAAAAGTTGGGTATTGGTTTGGATCATTCGTCAAGTCTTTTCTGAATATTTTCTTATAAGGTTTTGTTTTGTTTCCCTGTATTATTTGAAGTTTAAAGTCGTAGGGCAACTATTGAAGTGTAAGAAATTAGCTATGTGAGATCATAACAAGTGTACTTGTAGATCTGAGGAGGAAAAATAATAAATCTGCAAAAGTGCGACCAAGCATGGATATATAGCATAAAATTATAGCATGTCACACTATTAATACATTGGAAACATAGTTAATACAAATAGAACAAGCAAAATGCTATTTAGGTTTCTCGGAAATCTAGGTAATTAAAGAATGGCTAGAGCGTATGGGATGAGAAGTTTTTCTTCCATTTTTCTGCACAATGATTGATGTATATATGTGATAACATGACCTACTTTAGTAATGCTTTCCTAAATATTCTCTTCGATTCATAATATAGAATATTTTATAAGATTAGTTTTTTGTCTAAAATATAGGATGTTGGATTTTTTTTTCTCATTTTATCCCTATATTTAATTCTTTCTTATTTCTTATTTATAATCCTATAATAATAATATAATGATATATTTAATAAGAGTAAAATAAAAAATATTGGTACTTTTTTACATTAATTTCAGGTAAAAAATAATTTTTTAATATGTATATAATTAATACAAAATATCTTATAATCTGGGGTAGGAGGAAAAAATTGAGAGTAATGCTCCTATCTTGTGGTAAGATTTACAAGAATTTAACGAGGAAATAACAATTGTTTACAAAAATGTTATAAATGAATACTTTGACACAGACCAAAAGTTCAGATGTGCCTCAAGAAACATAGGCAGCACTGCGATCATATTTAATAATTAATAATAAGATATAGCATAATTAATCATTTGTTTTTTATAGTTCAAACTATTTTTAATTTGATCCCTATATTTTATTTTCATGTAAACTAATCTCTATAATCATTTATTATCGTTTAAAAATTAATTCCTAAAAATTTTTCTGGTGAAAATAATTAATCCCTAAAATTTAATCTAAAAAGCTACCTTTCAGTGCACAAGTGCTATTAACACTAACAATATCAGTTAAACGCTGATGTGACAAGAAAAATTAGTATGTGTATGCTGATGCGGCAAATTAATCAGCCTTAAAACAAAAATAGACCGATGCATCTCTGATCTATCCTTTTCTTTTTTACCCTATTTCACAGGAACAACTCAATTGCAGGAGAAATCTTTGATTTCGACAACATGAATAACAAATTAAACTACTCCAGCCAAGCCTGCCATATACCCACAATAAGCTTGGATGGGAAAAAAAACCCGAAAAAAATAAAATACTGATAAAAATAGAAAGATCGATGTTTCAAGTGAAAGCAGTAATCTAAGACCCCAGATTTCAAAATCAGATGGAAATAAAGATGAGTCCCTTGAGAATTCGATTGCCCAATATAACTATTTTAGAGGTCCAAAAATTCCCAAATGCCGGGATTTATAGCTGGGAAACATGGAAGAAGAAGCAAATCGGGGTTTCACCGTCTCCTCAAACCTCTAATACGTTTGCGTTAAATTTCTTTGATTAATTAAATCCCCAAAGATAATTTGATTTCTGGCCAAAAAAAAAAAATTCCTCAGAGACATTATCAGAAAGCTTATGGCCAAAAACCAAAAAAACGATCGACCCATTGCCCATGAGCACAAACAGAAATGGAAAGATACATGAGAAAAATCATACTTTTGGAAATGGCAAAGAACTTCGATAAGGATCAGAGTGGTGAAGCATAAGAGTAGCAGAAACCCTTAGATCGCCGTAAATAGCCATTGCTCGGTTTCTTGAATTTCTCCTTCTACTGGGAATTTCGGTACCGTCTTCTCCTTCGTTGCTTTCGCTGTGTTTTATTGTCGTTTTTGTTTTTGGTTTTTTTTTCAGGTCAGCATTTTTTTTATGGCTAAAGAAAGACCTCAGTTACTCAGTAAGACTAACAGAAGATAGCAAACTACTATTGTCCCTAGAAAGCACATGCAGAATTTCACTTGGAGGCGACGTGAACAGGACCACATCTTGAATATGGGAAAAAGCTTCCTTGGCCAACGCATCAGCAGTGCCATTTTTCTCACGACAGCAAAGGATAATCTCAACGTCCCAATCACGCTCCAACATGGAATTAATCTCATGAAAAATGCTATATTCAGGATGCTCAAACTGAACACTTTCACGCACCCCTGCTATGGCTTCCATAAAGTTGCTCTCTAAAATAACGTTACGCCCTCCACACTCCCAGGCCGTCTTCAAACCCCAAAGGATGCCCCAGGCTTCACCGCTTAAACTTGAACCAATACCCACCTTAACCATAAAACCTCGAATCACCTCACCCTTATGATTTCTCACTATGCCTCCACAAGTGCAGGTGTTTGCACGATGATCCCAGGCTCCATCCACATTCACCTTTATAAAATTCTCAGGGGGAGGGATCCAGATCAAAGAATACTCCTTCCTATTCCTTTGATGCACCAACTCAGGATGACCCCAAGTAAGGCAAGCTCTCATCTTGGCCTTTAACCCTTGCACCGAATGAATAATGTCATTGAAGATCCTTTCATTTCTAGATAACCATATAGTACGACAAGCAATCGCAAACCAGAGTTTCCACTCCTTCCCCTCCACTTTATCAATAATGTTCAAGTTCCATTGAAACCATTCCCTCGAATTGCTTATGTTGAAAAAACGTTGAACGCGAGTGTGAACACCGTATTTTGTCCGGACATTTTATAAAAAAATAATAAAATAAAATAAAATAAAATAAAATAAAATAAAATAATAAATAATAATATAAATAAAAAAGGGGGAAGAAATGAGATAAAAAAATGAAAATAAAAAATATAAAAACTAAAACAAAAAAAGAAAAAAAAAACAAAACAAAACAAAAACAAAAATAAAAAAAATAAAATAGAATAAATAATAAATAATAATATATAAAAAAACAGAAAAAATAAAAAAAAAAAGAAAGAAAGAAAGGAAACAAAAGAAAATAAAAATAAAAATAAAAAAATGAATAAAAAAATAAAAAACAGAAAACATATATAGATTAAAAAAAAAGGGGGGGGAGGAGAGTTGTATTTTGGGCCAAGATACCACAAGCCCAATTGAGGGCTCATGGGCTTGGACCCAAAGAGCTATGGCCTAAGTGTTTAGGGCAGCAGGCAACTGAGAAAAGAACAAAAGCAGAGGCAGCCACAGAAAAAAAGTGGGGGTAGAGCCGAGCACTGGAAAAGAAGAAACCGAGGGACATGCGAGGACTGAAAAAAGAAAAGAAAGAGAGGAAAAAGGAAGCAGAGGGAGATGCATACACTGGAAAAGAGATAGGGAGGCAGAAAAAAAAAAGAATGGAGGGAGCACGTAAGCCACAGAAACAGAGGAGGCGTGCACGAAACGAAAATGGAGAGAAAAAGGGAGGGACGACCACGGAGATGAGAGGAGGCGAGACTGAGGAAAGATGAAAGGGAGAGAAAAGAGAGAGCCGCGAATGGAAGAGAGAGCCACGACTGAGCACAGATAAGGCCGAGAGAGCTGAGAGGGAGCCGTGGGTGAGAACCGAGGGAGAAAAAAGAAAAGGAGAGGAGGAAGGTGTCCTGGAGGCCGGTCCGCGGGTGAGAGAAGGAAGCTGAGACCGAAGAGGCGAAGAAACAGAGGGTGCCGCGAGCAAATCACGAAAAAGAAAAAACCTCAGGGACCGAGATGGAGTCGCGGGTGAGGTTGAAGGACAAACCAGGGTGAGCCGCGAAGAAAGTAGAGTGAGTAGGATCCGAAGGGAGAGGAAGGCTCGGGCGTCAGAGAAGATGAAGAATGCGCGGGGAATGGAAGCTGAGATATCAAGAGAACACCTGGGTAATGATTTCACGCTCCTTTCTCTCTGTTGTTTTGTTTTTGGCTTGATGCTGCAATCTTAGCTCTTTTGGGGAAAGATTCATGTTGGAGAGATGGTTGGGCGTGAAGTTTTAACTTGTTCCACATGAGAATCTTTGGTCAATAAACATTTTACTCACCTATAACTCTTGTGATGTTATGCGCTGTCTGGGATCCTTTCTGGTTTTTGCATTTAGTGTTCATGATAAGAAACACAATTTGTGTTCTATAATTCTTTAGAGCTTGCCTACTAAATGCCTGATAAAATGCCCTGAAGGCGGTTCATTTGTTTATAATGCAAGGAAAAGTTTAATCAAAACCTTTGCTTTTGATTGTTTAGTGTCTCTGTTCATTATCACCATTAAGTTGAGAGGATGGCTTCAAGGTTCAAATGCCTCTTGATGTCTCATCCCGTAATCCTTGAATGTGATTTTCCTTTGTCCTAGGATATCTGACTTGATCATGAAAGAATGGATTGTCGTGCATATATTTGTTCGACCAAGAGTTTACAATGCTTTGTGATAAACTATTGACCCATTGTTTGCCTCTTGATAAGACTTGTGATTTTGGTTGATACCTATCCTGTCTGTATGCAAAGTTTTGTTTTTAAATTTTCTGTTGATGTTCTAACAAACATGGGCAATCTCACTATGTCTTCAGCCGTTACTTATCGTTGATGGTTTGGGTGTTTCCCCTTGGACCCTGATGCATTATAGTAAAAGTTTTACCTAGTGGCTTTTGTGATATTGTCCTTTGATCTTTCATATGGTCCCATTTTCGTATTTGTTGGAGTTATGTGCCCAGCAAATATTATTTTGGCTAAACTACAAATGGTAACCTTTAGAGTCACGGCTAATTCATACTTTTGTCCCTTTGCATGGGAGTTACATACGTGAGAGAGAGAACTTCATTGCTGATGCAAAATGTCAAGCCATCTGGAGCAAGCATTAGACGGAGGACTAGAGGGAGTGATCATTCCTTTCACTTAATTTATTTGTGATTCCTATGTGATAAGTTTAAAATAGATAATATACTTGTGTACACACCAAACACATGATCAACATGAATTTTTATACCTTGTTGTGGCCATTTTCTTTTTGCCTTTAGGATTTGTCACGAGGGACTAAATCTCCATGAGCGAATAGCTAGGATGTTAGTCGAAAGTGCCATGAGTGAGGAGTCACCATGGTATTTATATTGGTAATGTCTTAAGTATTCCTGGGTTCAAATGATCTTTTTTATTTATTTATTTTTATTTAAAATCGATGATTAAATTGAAAACCTTTTATTTTAAATTTCTCTTCGCCTTTGTGCTTCGAGTGGTAACACCATGAGCATTTAGGTTTCAATCAGCGAGCTATGAGTGATAAATCGCTATAAATCTTGATTGATTTATTTAAAAGGAAATAAAATAATAGTCATACTTTAAATTCCTTTTATCACTTTTTTTAAATAAAAATAGGATCCTATGGCTTTATTTATTTTTATAATAAGACAAGAAAATAAAGATGATTTATGCAAGGAAACTTATTTTTCCCGATTTAATCTTTCAAGTTTTTATTTTTTATAACTTTTGTCTTGAGTGGCCTCATCATGGACATTTAGGTACCAATCAGTGAGCTGCGAGTGATAAAGTCACCGCAGGGAATGATTAATTTTTTGTTTAAAAATTCACTTAAAAAAAAAGAGAATTTAATTGCTAAAAAAAAGGGGGTTTTCTAATTGCATTTTTTTTATTTCATAATTTGAAATAAGGAAATAAAAATAATTTAAACAAAAATTATTTATTTTTCTCCAGGCTTTTATTCTTTTCACTTATCTGCTTCGAGTAGTAACTTGTGAGTGATAAAGTCACCACATATACTGATTATCTTTTCTCAAAATATAGGTTATAATCACAACATTTTTTTAACTCATTTTTCTTTTAGATAAATATGGGTAAATGATGTTATTTATACTCATGATGAAAAACACGAGAAGAAAATAAAAAAAAAATAATTTGCACATAGAATTATTTGTTTTCTTTCAAATCTTTTTTATGCCTTTTTGTCTCGAGTGGTATCACCGTGGACATTTAAGTATCAATGGGTATATTGTGAGTGATAAAGTAACCACATAAACCAATTGGTTTTATTTTGTAAAATAAAATTGTTTTCAAATATTTTCTTTGCAAATCAAAATAAAAATGTTCAAATCACACATAATTATTAATCATATTTTCTAAATTGAGGAAAAACATATGTTCTCTTTTAGGAATTAATTAAACAAAAGAAAAAACATATTCTTAAATGAAAAAGAGCAAATAAGGGGAATTAATCTGCTTTTACAAAGTAAAACACACCTACCAATTCTAAAAATTGTTTTCTTTGTGGAAAGACAAATTATTTTCTATAAATCTCTCTTTTCAAAGAATATATATAATAAAAAATATCAACCCAGTGACACGCATTTCTATTCCGAACTACGTCGACTTTGATCCCTATCGCAGGGTACGTAGGCCCCAGACTCTAATTCTGGGTCAAGTCCACCTTTGTAAATAAACAAATATTTTTCTGATTTATTTGGTGTTTTTTCTCTTAATTTAATAAATATTTACCAATTTATTTTTCTAAGTCCACTTTTGTAAATAAATAATATTTTTCTTATTTTATTTTTCCCAACTTCTCGTATTTTCATTTTATTCTCATTTTTATATTTTTCTTATTTTTATATTATTTTTGCATGTGAATGGTAAAAGGGCAACTAAAACAAATTTGTAAAAAGCCATAAAAATTACATGATCAACCTAAGGTAACCGTTCTTAGGAACGGGTGTTGTGGGGGTGCCTAACACCTTCCCCACTCACAATTGTACTCCCGAACCCAACTCTGATTCGCAAAACACCCTTGTCCTTTTTTGTTTTTTTATTTCGGTTTTCCAAAATTTCCCTCAAAATTTTGGTGGCAACTTCTCCGAAATCGATCCCCGTCGTGAGAGCCGATTTCACCCTTTTTCTCTTTTTCTTTATCATCCGCGCCATCCGCGTCGCATTTCCGGGTGTGACAGCGAGTATGCGGGAGCAGAGATAACCACAATTGTGAGGCGTGGGTGCAGTCCCAAATTGCATGTATGACAGATTCCTGACCTCCCCCACAAATTCCACAAGTCCCTGTCGAATGCATACCACGTTTATATATTGAAACATTAGTCATAAGCCTATCATTGATTGCCAAGCAAAGAAAACTTCGACAATGCTGAGGAACCCGCAATTTCCACAGATTCCGCCAAAAACTCCTAGCACCATTATTCGATTGAGGCCTCAGGAACATGTACGCAGACTTCAATGTGAAACTCCGATCCGATGACCATTTCTAGACTGGGATATCCGAATGACCTACCAACCCCTCCACATAAACTTTAGCTATCTCATTCAGGACATACGCCGGCAGGAAACGGTTAAAGCGATGCCACTCCCAACCTCCTGACTTCGACACACAATCTGCCACCTTCCACTCAGTAACCCCAGAAGGTAATTCACACAGAGCCAACGTTTCTAGCTCGTCTAAATGAGGGACCCAAGCATCTTTCCAAAACAAAGTCGTGCTCCCATTCCCCAGCCTCCAAGCAATACTTTCTTTCGTCTTATTCCAATTAGTTGTAATACCTGTCCAAGTACGTGAGCATGACCGCCGGTGTTCTACTTGGGGTATCACATCATCCCCACATCTATACTTCTCTCTCAAGAATTTAAACCAGAGTGCATCTGGTCGTTTGATAAGACCCCACCCTAACTTGATCATAAAAGCATTATTTTGGTCCTTGGCGTATCGTAACCCCAGACCCCCCCCGTCTCCTTACTTTTGCATACATTGTTCCATGACACAAGGTGAATCTTCCTACTCAAATTTGAGCTAGCCCAAATGAAATTCCGACATCCCTTATCTATCTCCTGGCATATCGAAGCAGGCAACGGTGTGGATTGCATTGCATAAGAAGGCATTGCGGACATCACAGAAGCAACCAAAGTGCGGCTTGCCGCGAAGGACAATGTGTTTGCTTTCCAACTAGTCAAACAAGAATCCATCCTATCCAATATAAATTCGTAAGCAGATTTGGATACACGCTTATGATGAAGAGGCAGGGTACTTGTCCAAATTAGAAGTGATTGTAAATCCCAAAAAATGACTCAATTCATTCGCCATTGTATGGTGTACATTTTTAGAAAAATAAATCCGTGTCTTCGAGGCATTAACCTTCTAACCTAAGATCTTGCAGAAATCATCTAGGATTGCCTTTACCAAACCTGCTTGTTCCATGGTTGCCTTGTTAAAGAGCAACAAATCATCAGCAAAAAATAAATAAGAAATAGTCGTACCATGTTTGTGTAAGCAGAAGGGACGCTAATTTCCTTCCACCACCTCATTCTCAATAAGGTGACCCAGTCGTTCCATAGCTAATACAAAAAGATACGGGGATAATGGATCCCCTTGTCTCACACCCCTTGAAGGGACAAACTCATTTGCTTTCATGCCATTCCACATCAATTGCATCCTGGGGGTTGAGATACATGCCCTAATAACCTCAATTATGTTATTAGGAAAATTCAACTCATTCAAACAATCAATTATGAAATTCCATCGAATACGATCATAGGCCTTCTCTATATCAATTTTAATGGCCATGAATCCCATCCGGCATTTCCAAGACCGCATAGAATGAATGATCTCTTGGGTTAATATGATATTATCTGCACTTTGTCTCCCTTTCACAAAGCTACATTGATTAGGGACAACCATATGGGGCATAATCTCATGAAGCATGTTAGCTACAATCTTGGTGACGATCTTATAGATAACGTTGCATAGACTAATGGGGTGGAATTTCCTAATGTTTTCAGGATGCTCAACTTTGGGGATAAGCACTAACTAGGTACTATTTATTTGGCTAACAGCTGAGGGGTTGCTAAAATCTCCTTCACCTTACCAACAACTAAGTCACCAAATATATCCCATTGACTTTGATAAAATAGAGGATTCAAACCATCTGGACCCGGTGCCTTTAGTGGTCCCATATCAAAAAGCACTCTTCTAACTTCCTGAGTCTCCACCCCTTTACTTATTTCATGTAACAAATCCCGCTAGATCACTAGATAGCTGCAATCGAATGCCAAATTATGATTCTGTGAACCCTCCTCTGTATAAAGAATCTCAAAAAAATGGGTACCCATCTTCATAATCTCATCGCTATCATAAGACCAGACCCCAGATTCTAATTTAAGAGCCTTAATCTTATTTTGCCGATGTTGACTAGAAGCCATGGAGTGGAAATAACTTGTATTCCTATCACCTTGTGTGTACCAGTTATAGCGGGACTTCTGCAACCACATAACTTCCTCCTGTGCAAGTACCTCCTCAAGTTCAAGCCATACATCGTTATGGATCTTCTCTAAATATTTTAAAGGTCCCATTTTAGCAATCTTCCTCTCCAAACCTTCCAATCTCCGATATAGCTTGTCTTTTTTCCTATGTATATTTCCAAAAATAGTATAGTTCCATTCACCCAAATTTTTCATAAACACGGAAACGTTTGTATTCCACTCCTCCTGACTCTTCCAATTATCCTTAACAAAGTCATTAAATTGTTTGTGCATCACCCAAGGAGCAAAGAACCTGAATGGATGTGTATGCTTATGAATAAATGCATTATTATCCAACTTAACTAACAAAGGCGTATGGTCCGATTTGAACTTCGAAAGATGCGTAACAATAGCATTAGGAAACATCTCATACCTAATATCATTGACTAGAGCTTTGTCAATTCTATTAGAGCTTTGACCTCTACTCCAACACCCTGTTTGGTTGGATTGCATGTGGTGGTATGTGAAGGTTAAGGATTACATCACTATCATTTGTGGTGTTTGGTTAGCACTAACACATGAGATCCCAATTACCTCATGTGAAGCTCCTCCCCTCAATTTATGTGATGGGCTTCACCTTCAAATTGTTGTATGAAGGCTTTCACTGTGCTGTAAAGGAACACAAAATTACCAAATTACCCACTCCATCTTGACCAAAATCAACTCGTGCGAACTACCGACAGCAGCCTCCCCAACTTCGACCCTTTTCCTCTCATCTTCCTCCTTTCGTCCTTCTCCCTTCTTCGTCCCTTTGTCCACCTCCGGCGACCTCAATGTCGACATCTCTCCCTCTCATCCCATCGTGTTCCTTCTCTCCTCCGGCAACCTCAACAAGCCCTATCGATCTGAGCCTCACGAATTTGGTTCTTCTCCAGTAGATTTGAGCATTTTCGTGGCCATCCATCTTCGTTCTCCCGACGTCGTTATCGTTGAAGCTTGTTGGCTCAACATCGAAGCTTCTTCGGCAACCTTCCTCATCTCTCCGTCAGAGCTTGTTGGTCAAGCACTGTTACAAATCTTTTCTTTTTCTTTTTTTTGTCTTTTTATTGATTTATTGATTTGAAGGTTGAGGAGGAAAATGAAGGAAGGAGAAATCATGGTGGTGCCCAAAGTGATGTTGCTGGTGGAAGGACAATCACGGGGGAGGGAGGTTTTTTTTTTAAAGCAAGGGTAAAAGGGTAATTTTATATTTATTATTTAATAAAAAGTAAACATCATCACTTTATCTCTAATGTCAAATCAAACAAACTACAAATGTAATTATCATTACATCACATCCCTTCATACCCTTTTCATCACATCACTTAATGTCACACCCGGAGATGCGACGCGGATGGCGTGGGAGAACGAAAATGAAGAAAAATGATAAACTGGCCCGCCTAGCGGAAGGCCGATTTCGAAGGGAGTCGCCACCAAAATTTTAAGGGAAATTTTGGAAAACCAAAATAAAAAGAAAAAGGGATAAGGATGGTCTACGAATCAGAGTTGGGTTCGGGAGTACGATTGTGAGTGGGGAAGGTGTTAGGCACCCCCACAACACCCATTCCAAAGAACGGTTACCTTAGGTTGATCATGCAATTTTTATGGCTTTGAAAAATTATTTTGGTTGCTCTTTTACCACTCACATGCGAAAATAAATATAAAAATAAGAAAAATGTAAAAATGTAAATAAAGAATAAAAATAAAAATATGAGAGGTTGGAAAAAACAAAATAAGAGAAAAATATTATTTATTTACAAAAGTGGACTTGACCCAGAATGAGAGTCTGGGGCCTACATACCCTGCGATAGGGATCAAAGTCGACGTAGTTCGGACTAGAAATACATGTCACTGGGTTGGTATTTTTTATATATTTTCTTTGAAAAGAGAGGTTAATAGAAAATAATTTTATCTTTCCACAAAGAAAACAATTTTCAGAATTGGCTGGTATGTTTTAATTTGTAAAGGACAGATTACTTCCCATTATTTGCTCTTTTCATTTTTATTATATATTTTTTGTTTAATCAATTTCTAAAAGAGAAAATATATTTTTCCTCAAATTTAAAAAAAAATAGGATTAAAATTATTTGTGATTTTGAACATTTTATTTGATTTGAAAAGGAAATATTTGAAAACAAATTTATTTTTTACGTAATAAAATCAATTGGCTCATGTGGTGACTTTATCACTCACATTTACCCATTGATACCTAAGTGTCCACGGTAGTGTTACTCAAGACAAAAAGGCGCAAAAAGTTCGAAAGAAAATAGATAATTTTGTTGTACAAATAATTTTTTATTTTTATTTTTATTTTTTTTTATTATAAAAATCCTTTTAACACCTATTTATTTATTGAAAAAAAGATTAAGAAATGTGATCATTACGTATATTTCAAAAAATAATAATCAGCATATGTGATGACTTTATCACTCACAAGTTACTGATTAATACTCAAATACCCACGGTGTTACCACTCGGAGTAAATAAGCAAAACGGATAAGAACCTGGAAAGAAACGAATAACTTTGGTTTCAACCATTTTATTATTATTCTTTTATTATGAAAAGGTAATAAAAATGAATAAATAAAACATGGAAGGAAAATAAATAATTTTGGCAAGAATTATTTCATAAAAAGGGAAATTGATAAAATTCTCTTACTAAAAAAAATTTGAATATTTTATTTTGATTTGAAAAAAATATTTGAAAACAATTTTATTTTCACAAAATAAAACCAATTGGTTCATGTGGTGACTTTATCACTCACATTTACCCATTGATACCTAAATGTCCACGGTAGTGTTACTCGAGACAAAAAGGCACCAAAAGTTCAAAGGAAAACAAATAATTGTCTATACAAATCATTTTTGTTTTGTTTTTTTTTATTATAAGAATCATTTTAGCGCCTATTTATTCATAAAAAAAAGAAATCAAAGAATGTGATTATTACGTATGTTTTGAAAAATAATAATCAGCATATGTGGTGACTTAATCACTCACAAGTTACTGATTAATGTTTGTATGCTCACGGTGTTACTACTTGGAGCAGAAAAATGCCAGAAAAATTTAAATGAAAATCAAACAGCATATATGGTGACTTGATCACTCATAATTTGCTGATTTACGCTTGTATGCTCAAGGTGATGCCACTCGTGACAAAAGGCAAAAAAGAAGTCATTTTTATATTAAGTTATAAAAATGAATGTTTTGCAAAAAGAAAAGCGGTAAAAAGAATTTACAACTATGACTTTTATGTATATACTCATATATTATTTATTTTTATTTGTTTTATTTTATTTTATTTTTTTATTTTTTTTAGAAAAAGAGTCAATTAGGATCTGTGGTGACTTTATCACTCCCAACTCGCTAATTAACACTTAAATGCCCACGGTGTTACCACTCGGAACATAAAGGCAAAAATAAAAATTTGAAATAAAGGGCTCTCATTGAATCATTTATTTTTAACTTTTTTTTTAAAAAAAATGATAAATAAATAAGATTTAGCCAACGTTTATACCATGGCAACTACTCACTCATGATATAATTGACTGACACTCTATAGGCACACAGAGAATTGGTCCCTCGTGGCAAACTCTAAAAGCGAGAAGAAGAAAAATTCATGACCAAATAAAAACCAAAATCAGAAATAAAAATCAAACACAATTTATCGATGTGTGTGTGTCAAATATGCAAATCCAAATAATAGCTTTATTCCACTACCATAAAAACTACATGAAGATAAGAAAGAAGATCAAACTCTCTTGTCCTCTTCCCATCCCTTGCTTTGATGCTCCTCCTTTGCCTTGATGAAGAAAATCCACTCTTTCTAAGCTCGATCTCACACTCCCATAGTGCTCAAAATAAAATATGGGGGCATTAGTATTTATTCATTGCTATATCCCGCAATTACATGAACTTTGTCCACTCATTTCTCAAATGGAATCTAGAAATAATTCATATCAATTACAGATGTCCCACCGCCCATTAATATTACGAATGAAGCCACAGTGACCATATACAATCACTCCCTCAACCAAAGCAGACAATCATTTTAAGGGCTTTAATCTACACACTAACCCTGCCCACAGATGCTATTGTGATTTAATTTGACTTTAGAACAAATTACATAAGTTAGGGAATTTAAATATACAACCAATACATAAATATGACCACTTGGATATCTCACAATGCAAAAGTCAACAAACAACCAAAATGGATATAACCCTTAAAAATAATCTTAAATGATGCAAGATGCAAGGCGCGTTCAAGTTTAAACCATGACATATCCATGAGGCAAGCAAGATCAAAATTTTCCATTTAAAGAAACACTCCTAGTCACTTTTAAAACTCAAACAGAACCATACAGATGCAGTAATTAACCAAACTAAGAATCCTCCATGGGTTATGGTTTAACGTGGCAACTTTTTAAGCCCAAAATGCCGTACACACATACAGCAATCAAACTGCATCCAGCCTTTAACAAAGACACAGGGAAAATGACTCATTTATGGGCGTAAACAGGGCAGCACAATAAACTGGTTTTTGGGCATGCAGAAACATGGAGGTATACCCCTTTCCCCACTGTTACAACAGCATGTAATCATACAGCATCCCAATCAACACTTAGGTATAGAAACACAAGGCCATATGACCATTTGAGAAGCTTAAAACCAAATAGGTATGTGCTATAACAGAATCCAATCATCGGATGAAAGGAACATGGTTTCCTAATCAACTTTCTGACACATGAGAAGGAACCAATGAACTTGGAACAGTGAAGACAAGTTTAGAATATTAAAGTGAGGTGTTATGAGCATGACTTGAAGCTTGCAACAGAAACATGGTTCTAATGGCTCAAGTTCATTATTCAATCAAACCCCTTTCATCAACAAAGTCATGACAAAGATGGGCCTCGGAAGCAGAAACACTGAACAATCATAGAACACAACTACGGGTTAGATATACAGGGCAAATAAAATTCATCCAGCTAATCAATTCCTAGGTTACGGCATTTGATTATCAACGGTTGGCATCAAATTCCAAAGACAGACAACACAACATTTTTCTAACAGGGAAGAATTTCAACAACTTCACAACATATACAAAGCGGGAGTAAGTGGTAGCCTTCTACTTAGCTGAAACGCACACAATGGGTTCAGAACATCATATCACAACATCGTCTTATACAAAAATTTCAATTAACCATAGAGATAGAGTACCTAATTATAAGCTAGTTTTTGACACAAATAAAATTTTCATCTCTCAGTCACCGTGACTCCAAACTACAGCATTTCATCGACATCAGACAAGCCAGTCCCTAGTGCACAGAATATAACATCAACTATTAAATAAATAAATAAATAAAGAGACCCATAAATTTCACACATTGGATATAAAGAAAAGCAAATCTCATGTTCTCTTCCAATGGCAATAAGAATTAAAGGCATGATTCTAAGGATTCAACTTCAGAATTCAATCAAGTTCCCCTCACGAACCGAAGGTTACAACAGAAGTAAGCCACTGAAATAGAAACACAAAGCACACTCAGAACATAACAATGGGCTAAGTCTCTAAAGCAAATAACATTGATCCAATTTGATCTATTCCATGGTTAAAACATTTCAATGGTAGCAGGCAAATAAATTACAAAGGCACGGAACATAACACCTTTTCTAGCAGGAAAGAACTTCGAGAATATCATATAAAGCATAAGTAAGAAATTGCTTTCAGGTTCACCAAAGGAGAAGACAAAAATCACAACACAGCACTGTCTGATACATGATTCCAATCAACCAAAAACACAAAGCATCTAATCAGGTGTCAACGGCAACCAATGTTAAAACCAGAATGCTAAGTGTAGTTTTGATCAAAAATTTCCTCAACCCATCGTCTGAAAAATAAGTTTTTAGAACAGAAATTACCAATTGAAGACCGAGGTCTCCTCCCCTCTCCCTCAGCTCTGCTCTTCCTTTGCTTCTTGGGGTTTCTCTTCGCAGCTTCGTACTCAGACTCCCTCGGTTTCCTTTGTTTTTCTTTCTCCTCACACGGCTCCTTCCATGTTCCAACTCCCCTCGCGGTTCTCTCTCCTTCTCTCGGATTTCTTCCTCATGCGGCTCCTCCCATTTTTTCAGCTCCCCTTTTCCTTTCCTCCTTTCTCAGTCACCTCTCTTTGCTCCCCTTCCCACTCCCTCTGTTTTTTTTTCTCGCTGCCCTCTCGGTGTTTTTCCTCAGCCTTCTCTGCGCAGCCTCCCCTCAGCCACGGCCTCCTTCCTTTTCACAGCTCCCTCTCTCTCCTCGGACACCCCAGCTCTCTCTGTGTTTCTGGAGCTCCACGGCCGAGCTCACCCACTCAAGCTCCCCTTCTCTCTTTTCCTCTCTTTTTCGCGCGGCCCCTGTTCCACCGTGGCTCCCTCTCTTCCTCGCGGTTCTCTGCTGCTCAGCCACCCTCTCAGCCGTGGCCTCCTTCCTTTTCACAGCTCCCCTCTTTCCCTCGGACACCGCAGCTCTCCCAGCCTCCTCCATCTTTCGCTCTCACTCCCACGGCTCTGCTCCTCGCGGCCATCTCCTTCTCCCCTCGCCAGCCCTCCTTCTTTCTGCCCTAAAGGGCTCCCCTGGTCCTTAATGCCCTGAAAGGACCAGGTCATGAGCCCAATTGTGGGCTCGTGACTTATTGGGCTGAAATGATTTCAGCCCAACATGGTCCTTTTTTTTTGTTTTATTTATATATTATTTTTTTGATTTTCAGGCTGAATTTGGGTCCAAAAATTCTTCTTCTTTTTTCTAATTTTTAGTTATTTTTCTTTATTATAATTATTATTATTATTTTTTCATTTTTTTTATTTTTATTATATATATATATATATATTTTTTTTAAATTATCCGGATAAAATACGATGTTCACACTTAACCTTTTAGATAATTAAACCAAACGGGCTACAAGTGAAACGAGGACCGTTGAAACTGATGTCTATCATACCATTATTCATAACCCAGCGTCTGAACTGTGAGTTTGCCCCCCTCGGATGACCTGAAGCTACTATACAATCCTCGGACTGAAGAACAGCGTTAAAATCCCCAAGCACCAACCAGCCTCCTCTCCTCATCGAGCTAATATGCCCCAGCGAGTCCCATAATTCCCTTTGTTTGATAGGATTCGGACTTCCATAAACCACCGTAAGTTGCCACCCATCACTCTGCCCTTTATTAACAATCCCATGGATAAACAGATCACTCTTTTCCTCAACCAAAAATTTAAATCTATCATCCCAGAATAACCAAATCCCTCCAATATATCCACGAGCTTCAACACAATCTACGTACTTCCACTTTAACCTCTTCGCAGGCACATGAGCTCTACTACTATCCCTACGCGGCTCAAGTAAAGCAAGGAAAGTGATATTGTGACGAGCTTGCAAATCACCTAAGAGGCGACTAAAGGTGACCCCACCTGTCCCTCTGGAATTCCACGTAAGCATCGTCATAGGCAACAATTCAGGAAACAAAGGGATCCATTAAGGTCAGCATTTAACTGGGCACGTTAATGCTCCTTGTGCATTGTGAAAAAAATTATATCCGGATTAAATTGCGAAAATTAGTTTTTAAACAATAACTAATTAACTAATTATGTTGCTTAAAAAACTAATTGTAGAAATTGATTTACACAAAAATAAAACATAAAAACCAAATTAATAATTAATAAAATTATAAAAATTGATTAATTAATGTTATCTAATATATGTTTGATATATCATGTCAAAGGCTATTTTCAAACCATGATAAATTAACTAAAGTACCATTGGAAGTCATAATCTATTCTCTCTCTTATAACAAATTAACCACAAATATCCAAAAAGATAAAGAGATATTGAACTTTAATTTAAATCCAGTCAAGTTGATTGGGTTCAAAATGGTATAGGTTTCTCAAAGGCGTATTTTATATATACAAGATTTTGAAGCTAACTCATTCTACTAGAACCAAATGCTTGTTAGTTTTTTTTTTTTATAATGACAAAAGAGAGTTAGAACACACCCCTCAAGGGCCAATCAAGATCAATGAACATTGCAGGGGACAAAGTCTAGGAGTAATAACTCCTTTACAATCATTTGAGGTGTCTATTCTCTTTTCATTGCAAGTCATTCCAACCAAACATAAGATAAAACTTGTTTGGTTTGCTGGAATTATTTTCCTTCTCCCATTTTCGAAGTAAATCCGTATGCTATAATCATTTCACCTCATTCATATTGATTTATTGTGGATATAAGAAACACATGGATGAAGATGATGAAGTGATTTACCTATATATGCTTTGTTCAAATGAGCAGTCTGTTATGAATTTGTAATTAGTTTGTAAGAAATGACTTTCAAATTTGAGATGCTGGTCGCGGCTGATATGTGGAGGCTAGCTAGTGGACCATCTATCTATATATATATATATATACACACACACATAATCAGCATCCCAAAGTACGCGTCCTGAAATATCAAACTGCCATATAGCCATATAGGATCCTCAAATTTTATGTATCCATGCAGGAACATAAATTTTTCTCCTCTAACCACGTGGTTGTATATAGCTGTTATTATTTATGTGTGAGACAGTAATTAATATGGCTTTAATTACATGTTCAAACAATCTTAAATTCAAATTTAACTTCTACTCATTAATATGGCTCTAATCACATATTCAAACAATTTTCATGGATCTTTTAAAAATACTCCTATTTGGTGACAATTAAATTATTTATTTATCTATTTTATTCAAAATGTTAATTTAAAATATTTAAACAGATTTTGACAATAGTACTATGTGATACAAATACAAAATAAAGTGCTAAAAATTAATTAAATTGCTAACATTTTGCAATTTTCATAACTTTTAATTATAGTATAACATCCAAAATATTTTATTTTTATCCATTAATTTTTTATTTCATCTTTATATTTGGTTTAATATATAAAAACTAAAACATTTATTGAATGGAACTGTCAACAACTAATTAAAATTAATTGGGAGATGAAACAATCTAAACAAATTTTGTTATATCTATATATTATATTAAAATTGATCCATATTATCTCTGAGTCAACTTAATCGTATGTTATAATTTTTTTCTGGGAAAAATGTTTTTTTATCTATTAATTTTTTTATTTTATATTTATATTTTGTTTAATATATATAACTAAAATATTCATTAAATCAAATTATCAACAACTAAAACGAATTGGGAGAACAAACAATTTGAACAAATTTTATTATATTTGAGTCACACAAATCTATTATATCAAAATTTGATCAGTATATCAAATCAATTCAATGGTATTTAATTAGGTTGCTATGTTTTCCTGTATGTAATTAATATGACCATAAATTCATCCAATCAAATATTATTAATGAAATGGACTAAATCAATAATCTTTTTATGAACAAAATGTAAAATCTCTTTTCTTTCTGTCAATTAAACTTAAGGAATGGATAAAACTATTTAATGTGTGTGGCAATCCAAAACCTTAGCTCCATAATATACACACACTCACCTCTCACTGATATAAGACTTAAATATTCATATCATACTTTATACATACAGGAAAATAGCATTGTTATTTTAGATGATTTTTGAATTACTACTTTTTTAATACAGTATATTGCTAATGTTATTTTTGAATTAATTTTAAGAATTTTTAATTAAAGATTAATTATTTTAAATGATTTCTAATTCATTTTGAATTTTATCATTTCAAATTCAATTTACTTATGCAGATTTCAATTCTTAATACCATTTAATTTTTGAATGGCATAGTGAAATTTTGAATTAGTCTAATGATTTTTCAATTAATTAATTCGTTATCAATAAATTGTAACCAATCAACAAGTGGGGTGAAAAATGGTTTTTAATTATAATTAATAAATTAAATAATTTCAATAATTAAAATTAATTTTTATGATAATCAACTAAAAATTATATTGAATATTTATTTCATATTGCAATCAATAATTTATTTTCCATGTATGTATTCACAATACATTGTGTCTTCTAAGTTTCTTTTATCTGTAACAATCAGAAACTATTAAGAGCAGTAGAGCTTTACATGGGGTTGATAGATGTATTGATGGATGGGACTAGTCCATAGTATAGAAGTTCTTAGAAAATTAGGCTTAACTTGAGAAACAAGATTTTACTTCCAGGGTGTTTTATAATATTCATTCTAAGAGGATCATCAATTCAATATTTAAAAAATATGAAATAAAAAAGAATTTATGTCCAACATGATATATTTATTTAAAAATACTTTTAACTTCCTAAAATGTAAAAAATTAAACAAGCAAATTATGCATGAACTTCTAAGAAGTATACCAAATGACCTTATAATTCTCATATAAATTATATATGTAATTAATTCTCGTGTTATAATTATAATGGTGAATTTATTGAAAGTTTTCCATGTTAGTTGTTATGTTGAAATGTGGTAGGTTTGTTTGGTCACCCAAGAGGGGATCGAATTTGGTGATGCAAAATTTTTACTTTTTTTGGATCACAATCCAATTTTACCAAATGTGTAACAAAACAGTGATAAACAGAGAGAGTAAAGCGTAGCAATTGAAGAGATAAGATTAAAAGCAAGACACAGGAATTTATACTGATTTGGCTCAAATCACTTGACCTACGTCCAGTTCTTAAGCCACCACTTGAGGTTTTCACTATATTATATAGGTTTGATCTGGGCACCTGTGAAGTCTCAATACATACCATAAGTTTTAGTAGGTACTTGTGAAGTCACTCTCTCCACACCTTTACAAGATATGTGATATCTTTTAATATTTCCCCACACTAAAATTCTGCTCAGAAAATAGCAGGAAAGAATGATTACAGAAATGAGACTCTTTTTAAGAGTAGATGATACATTGAAAGCTCACTCTATTGAGGTGGGTTTTTCAAAGAATGCTAACATAAAAAGATTTGATGTATTAGAACAATATTTTAGCACAAACTCTCTTAAGATTATTTTTTGTAAGTTCAAATGAGGTTCTATTTTTAGATTTGTGGTTTAACTAGAAGTTAGATATAAAATATATCTGTTAGACACAAGTTTTAGTTATTACTTTACAAAAAGAGTCATTCACCAACCGTATTAAATGCATCTAACATTCTAAAATTTGAATTTTGAAGCGCAACAAAAAAATTTCATAAAGATAACATAGTTATATGTTTAATATTGAAGTTTAGAAATTTGTTAGTCATATAGTGAAATTTGAATTTCAAATTTTTCAAAATTAACTCATGTTAGTTTATGCGAATTTTTATATTGAAAGTGTGTCTGTTAAAATTTGAATAGTTATTTCAAGTTCTCATAGAGTACTTGAAATTTGAATTTCATAAGTTAAAATTCGTTTGTCAGAAGTTTGTTCAATATGGCACAAAAGTTCTTCCTTTGAAATTCGAATGTTGACTTTAAAATTCATCTGTTAAAGGTATTCTCTAACTAGAAGTATAAATTCTCATTTTAAAATTCGTACTTTGAAGTACAAAATTCATCTGTTAGAAAGGGTGACTCTGAACTTTCTTTGAACTTTACAAACATTAGAATTTTGACTTAGTTTCATATGAATTTTGCATATATCCACTAATAATACTTAACTTGAAATTCAAATTTCATGACTGAAATTCATCTGTCAAAGATAAAACCTATGTATATTCAAATTTCTTCAAGTAAAGTTTAAATTTTGCACAAAATACCAAGGTATTAAAAATTAGACCGGCTATTGAACCGGTTAAGGTAGCAGTTCAAGGTTCAATGGTTGAGCCGGGGTCAAAGCGGTTATGAATAAATTAATATATCTAAAATAATATGAATGAAAAATATAAAAGATATTCATCAATAATAATAAAATTAATATTCAAACTAAGATAAAAATAATAGTTTGGTACAATAATTAACCAACATTTACTATAAATAATTAAATATCATAGGTCTCTAAATTTTATATTTTTTTAAATTAACAAAAACCTAGAAAAATAAAGTAAAAATTTATATTATCATGTAATGAAAATAGAAATAAAAAAAGAATAAGATATATAAATCATATTATTTGTTGACATTTTTTGATTAATTTATATGGAAATGAGCAGAATAAAGTATAAACTATAAAGGTTCTTATAATCATGTTAATTAGAAAAAATTTAATTTGATATATGTATGTATATATATGTATTAAATATTGCACATATAAAATGATTATTACTTGCAGCTCAGATGGTGAAGTGTCGCAACCCAATGGTATTTGGAGGTTTAATTTCAAGAGTTTAATTTAATATATATATATTTATTAGAAATTGAATAATATACAATAACAACAACTTGTAGCTCGGTGGTTAATTGTAGAGCTGTCAATTCGGGCCGGGCCAAAAAGCCCGAATTGAAAAATGGGCTTGATTTTTCAAGCCCAAGCCCGCGGGATCGGGCCTACGGGCCAGCCCGCTGGCTTTTTTTAAATTTTTAATATTTTTTTATGTTTTTTAATAAATTTTTTTATATAATTATGTAAATTAATACAACTAATTATTATCATAATTTAAATTAATACAATTAATTATTATCATAATTTAAATTAATACAACTAATTATCATCATAATTCATCAAAAACTAACATAATATTTAAATTTTACAATTTACATATTACTAATTAATAAAATAATATATATTTTTTAATATTTTAAATCAAAAATAAAAGAAAAAGAAAAAAGTTTCGGGCTTTTGGGCCGGCCCGTGGCCCGCTCGGGGCGGCCCACCATGTGCCGAGCTCAAAAAGCCCGAATTATGTATTTACCCCCAAAATTGATGCCCGAACCCGCTCATTTTTTCGAGCTTTTCGGGCCGGCCTGTCAGACTTAGCCCATTTTGACAGCTCTAGTTAACTGTGCTTGCGGAACGTCCAAGGTCATGGATTCGAGAAATAGTCGCACATGAGCTGCTTGGATTTTTCGCGAACCACTGGTTCTCAAGTTCCCCAGTTCAAGCCGTATTCTAGACTTGATCAGTGATCGGTTTTCCGGCCTATAGCAAAATTCATCTATTATTATCTAATATTTTTTAATTGTAACATGTACTAACAATGGATTTACTTAATCTAACTTTTTTAGAATATTTGGTAACAATATTAAGTAAATTTCAAAAGTTAAAATTATCTCAAGACCTAAGTGAAAATAAAATATACTTAATAATTAGGTTTTCAATGCTTAAACTCTATTTTCATTTGGTCATTTTCTTCTTACTGTGCTCCCTCCTAATCTTCAATTCTTAAAGCATCATTTCTCTTCTCCTTTCTTAAGTGAGATATGATGTTGATTTTCATTTCTGTATTCTTATGCTCACTCTTCCTACTTGGACAATCTTACATTTAATATATTTCACTTTCAAACTAAGTAGTTAGTCCAATTTATATATCCAACTTGTATTATACATTGTAAAAGCATAGTGAATATATTAATGCATAGCATGACATATGCATTATAAACTTAATTAAGTACATGTTAATGCACATTTTACTTCTTTAAGGAACATTATATATGTTAGACACATATGATGTATTTGTTCCTTATTACCCTATATTTGTTATTATTAAAACTTATATTATATTAAACCTAATAAAATAGATATATTTTGCTCAATTTAAAAAAAAACTGAATTTTCAAAAAACCTATATTTAATGTCATTTTTTATTTTATTTTTGTTTAATTATGAATTGACCTTTGAGCTATCATCAACAATCAAATTGAATAATTTAAAGATTTTATTCAAATATCAAGTATTAAAAATTGTTTGTAGAAAAAAAAATTCCCTCTTATCATATTTAGTCATAGTTTTAACGAGTTCATTTATTATGAGAACATTTACTTTAAGTCATGAATTAAATGGATCAGTCTATTATGATAAAATAGCGATTTAGTAAAATCTACTATTTCATATTTAATAAATAAATAAATAACTTTTAAAGTATTTGTTATCTTTTATTAATCTGAAATTGTTGTAAATACTGTGTTCAATGACATAGTTTCATTGAAAAGAAGAAGAAGAAAATATTCTCAAGTTTGTATATCCATGTCAATAAATAAAAATTTAATATGCAATTTAAGATAGACTATCATCTTTATGAGTTTTTGGTATATGAATCACTTTTTATATAAGATGAGAGTAGTTTTTAAAAGAAAGCAAATTTTATTTCGATGAGATTACAAGAGGATATAATTTTCACCACCACTAACTTACATATGGAAGCATAAGTTGTTGACTTTGACCAAAAAAAGGCTGCTAGAAATAGAAAAAATTGCTAATTAAATAATTGCTATAAGTTATAAAATAATTTTGCATGATAATGAAAAGTTAAAAGTAATTATTCTGCAAGATCTCCTAATGATCGTATCACAATTGTTGTTGAGTCTGCGTATCGAAAGACATGCAAAATTTTCACAAATTTAAAATAATGTTTACATATAGTCTCATAAAATGTTGACATTTATAAAAAAAAAATTAATTTATTTCTTATAAATATAAAAAATATCATTAAATATTTTTTTATATCAAATATATATAATAAAATTGATTTAGTAGAGCATCCCATGCATCGCACGGGTGTATTGCTAGTTGTATAATAATAACTATAGTCTCCTACAACTAATACCAGTTGAACTAGTTGCCGGAGTTATAAATTCCGTAAATAATACTACCTCCGTCTAGAGAAATAATTAAATTATGCAGACTACAAAAATAGTTAGACTTATTAAATTTGTTAGAAATACAAAATAGTTTTAAAAAATGCTCATATTCAACATTAATAATTTTTATCATATACTCCTTTTATTTTATAAGTCATACTCTTTTGATACAAAATATAAGTCCTGTTTTAAAAGTTTTTTTTAATCTAAAATATAAGTCTCATTTGGTAATTTTTAAGTCATTGAATTTTTTTCCTATTTTGTCCTTATTTATAATTAAATGTAAGAAAAATAATAAACTTTAAATGCAATGCATTAAATAGGGGTACTATTGAAAAATAATGTATTTTTTGGTAAGTTTAATTAGTAAAACCATATTTCTTTATTCCTGTGTAATTAGTCAAATATAACTTATATTTTAGACTAAAGAGAATATTCTAGAAGGATTGAAGTATGTAAAATATACTCCATTCGGTTCAAACTATAAGTCCTATTTAAATAAAATTAAAAGTATTAATTATATTTTTCCTAATTTACCTTTGTCTTTAAGTAATTTGTGAGAGAGAAATTTTTTTTTGAAAATTGTTTTTATTAAAGGTAATGTTGGAAAATAATATAAGTTTTTTTTACTAATTTAATTAGGTTAATTCCTTCCTTGGTCTGTATGCAGTTAGTTAGATATGGTTTATATTTTAGACCGACGGAAATAAGTCACTTTGTGGATATTAAGTAAATATTTATTTTCATATTTACCTCTCATTAAATAGTTATGGTGGATAGAGATAAAGAAAAATATATAATCAAGATAGGTTATAATTTAATGAGGGTAATTTTAAAAAGTTATGACAAATTTTATAAAATTTAAGAATGTTAATTACTTTTGACCATTTTTCTTGATATGTATGAAACGATTAGAAGTAACTTATAATACAAGAAGATTGAGTAATTAATGAGAATGATAATTAGGGGCATTTAAAAATAAAAAATATTAAATACATCATATAACTCTTATTTATCATTTACGTTTTAGAATAAAATAGGTCCCAAACGTCTAATGGAGGGAGTATTTTTCTTTGGCAAGTAACGGAATATTAATGGCTTAGTGCACAGGATCTTATAAAATAACGCAATGGAACCTCTGCGCTTTTAAGATCTCTCTACTTTTCAGCATCCTCTGGAGAAAAAAAAGATTCAAAGAAAAATTCAGAGTCACCCCATTCCCTACGTTATTTCCCACTTGAATGGTCGCATGGCGACAATGAAAAATTATTATTTATTAGTCTCTCGCGTTGGAATGACTGAGTTAATCAAAGTCTGTCAGTCTTGTTGTATTCGCTGTCGATGAATGGGACGTTTGTGAATTGTAAGGCCATGCAACCCAAAAGTCGTCTTCCTCGTGATCAATTCTTCGCCATACAAATATGAATACCCTCCATTTATATACCTTTAATCCCAAAGATATATCAATAGAAGAGAAACAATAACATAAATAAAAAAATTAATTTTTGCGATAAATTTATTATTCGCACCATGACAAGTTATATGATATTAGCAATGAAAAATTATTTATTTGAAATTATAACATCCACGCTGGCAAAAAAAAGAATTAAAACATCCATATAATTATATTTAGTTTTTTGAATTATTTTTTAAATTAATAATAATACTTTATGATTATATTGACATTTGGAAAAACAATTCAGTATTTGAATATTTCAGATTCTGGACTTTTCATTTTCACTTCCACGAAAGCATGACTATTTTCAATTTATGGACCTTCTAGAATCTACTAATATCGATCTAATTATAATTTTTACGGCAAGCCATTTTATTTATTAGGCTTATGAATAACATTTAAAGAAAAAATTAAAATAAAATTTTCTGTCTCGATCATTCTAGTTTTAATCTGTTGGAGAAATAATTTTGTGTGGTTAGCTCTACCTTCACTTTATTGTTTTCCGGTTTAGGCCGTTTTCTGGTTTAGGCCGTTGTGTTTGTTAATTTGTTTAGTTTTCCGGTCGTCAAGTGTAGTTTTAGGCCTTCAAAATCTGTGGCCAAAGAACTCAAAACAGAGGATATTGTTGGGATCCTATTATGCTGGAACTAAACTTCCATTATCTGCTCTGTCATTAATTTACTATGTGAATTCGCAGGAAGAATATTACAATGGAGTAATTTAATTTCCTTTTGGAATATTGAAATCTATTGTTGTTTAATAAAGCTTCTTTATTGCTTACCAAAATTTTCATTATACTGGATATTGAGTAGGATAACAAGATTCTGTTAAATCTTTGACATGGTTGAAGTAAAGAAGAATAATTTCCAAGTGGGTTCAGCTAGACATGTAATTAACCAGCAAAATCAATGCTGTGCTAGTTGATTTAATAAATGATCCTACGATATATGAAAGTTCATAGTTATTTAAATCAAGTACTCTATATATCTAAGAAACTCACTGTATCCTAATTAAGATTTGAGATCGATGCTGGTTATGGCAGCTGATATGCAAGTAGAGGCAAGTGGGCTAGCTTCTTTAATTTCATGGCTCCACACATTTTCATGATTTCTCTAACTATATTCTGCTGCAACTATCGCCAGTAGTAGGACTAGTCATGGGGAATTACAAATTGCGTAATTCTTTCGCATGTAACACAATAGTTTAGAACAGACCTGCGGTAATTTGTCTGGATTTTCATGTTTACTTCAGCCTTTTCAGATTTATATTTTGTCTGATTGAAATCAATTCAACGTGTTTCTTTATGTAGCTGGAATTCGACGCTCCTTATATTACTCCTTCCGTACCATTTTGATTGTCACTTTGAGATTTCTAATGCAAAATAATAAAAGCATTTTTTTGCCAATAAAACTGATAAAATCATTAAATATTCTATAATAGAGCAAAATGTAATGATATTTAATTAAAATATTCTTAACCTATGTACGCTTTAAAAAACGTCTTATACTTCACATACCACTATTTTTAATGAAAAATATATAAGACAATAAGAAAATAATTAATGTTTTATTAATAATATAAAATGTTTGTCAAATTGAGACATTTATAATTTTCTAAAATGACACTCAAAATGAGACGAAGGGAGGATATTATTGATTCAACTTTAACTAGTTCTTTTTCTTTGTGGCATCTATGCACTAAGGCATTTGTGCAGTAAGGGCATGTTTGGTATGTAAAAAATTTATTTATGAAATAGTAGTAGGAAATGAAATGGGAAAAGGAACAAACATGTGAATGAGAATAGGTCTTAAAAGTATGTTTGGTGTAAAAGAAATTAATGGAATCTTAATATAAATTTTGTTTGGTATATGTATTTTAATGATTGAATAGAAGTTATAAAATAATAAAGGGGGAATTACAATTAGGAAGCAAAATAACAAATTTATTATAAAATATGACATATTATTACTCAGTTTCACAATTTTACCACTCAACATTCCAGATTTTTACACTTTTTATCAGCTATAGTCTTTCTCTGTAATTAATTTGTTGTATTGATCTCTAATTGTAATTACCCCAATAATAAAAGACCAAAATATCCAGATAAAAGAATAATGAAAAATTACATTAAAAAATTGCATATCTTCCTTCTTGTTTGCAACAAAGGATTTGTGATGGCTACTAGGTTATTTTCATCCTAAAAATTACATTCCTTGGAAAGCTCAAATTTTCCATCAATATATGGAAGGAAGCCCAGTTCTCATGTGTGATGGAATCTTAGGCTCCTTGGAAAGGCTTTTGTGGCATATCAAATGAGGGATTTTGCCCCTTCCCCTCACTCAAATTCCTACATACCAAACAGGCTAAATTCTACTCCTCTAATCTTAAAATAAGGCATTTAAGAGAGGCTTCTTACATTCAAATTATAAGTCACAGATTTGAATGTTTGGTGCACTAAATTATTTTTCCACTAATGTCCTTTACAACTATGCTAAACGATCATAAGGCAAAAATTTAATTGGTAGAAGTTTAACCATTTAGGGTGTGTTTGGTTTCACTTTAAATAAGTGGTTTGACCTCAAAATCAAGTTTTCATTTTTTTTTTGTGGGTGTTTGGGTGTGTTACCGTATCACGTTGGAGAAGTGGTTTGGAAGTTAAACGGAGTTGAGGCAGAAGTGACTCCAATGTTGCTTTTCCGTTGGCTCCAACAAAGTTTGAAAAGAAGTCAGATAAAAGTGGATCAATAAAAATGAGAAAAAATAGTGAATCTGGGAAAATAAAATTCCCATAAAATTTCTTCTATCTAATAACCAAGATACCCCCTCAAAATTTTAATCTTTATAGATCATAACTTGTAAGAATATGTTATATAAGATAGATTATATTCTCAATTAAATAAATACAAATTAAATTTTAGTCTAAGAAAATTAAATTAATCATGAGATATAGTTTAAGCTCAATTTAGAGGAAAATTATGAGTTTTGTCAAAACCAATTTTTAAATAAATCATCCAAACATAAGCACATTGGTCAAAAACCAATTTTTATCATAAACTATATTATGAAATCAATTCTATCAAAACTCATTCTTAACTAACTAAAAACCAAACGGGCCCTTAATTGGAAGCATTTTTGGAATACTTTCAATTTGTGAAGCATTTAATTAAGAAATCTAAATGCTTTTAACCATTTTCTTAACATTGGTAAGATAGATAATAGTAACCTATATTTAAGATTAGAGGTAGTATTGCTTTAATTGGGACAGAATTTACTTTTAGAACTGATTCTTTATTCTTTAAGAAAAGGTGAAAAAAGAAAGAAGCCTTGGTTAATAGTGGAATTTTCACAAATAATCTGAATATGAAACATATATATGTGTGTGTGTATATGGAAAAGTCATAAGGTAATTAATTGAAGGAAGAAATTAATAACAAAAAATAATTAATAAATATTTATATAAATTATTTTCTCTACTGCTAAGATATAATTTAATTTAGAGGCTCCCTTGTGAAATAAAAAGACACCACACATTTATGTAATCCTTGCGTGGAATGAGTGACACTTCGCCTTCAATCTGTTCCAGATGTCGCTATCTACCATTGCAATGCAAGCAACTAATATCTCGCTCTCTACCATGCATGTACTGTAACTTACTCTAAAAGAAAAAAAATCCTCAACATGCAACTTTGATAGAATTTAAGAGAAACCTTTTTAAAATATTTTTAATAAAAAAAGTCTTGAAAAACAATGTTAATACTGTCACAAAACAATCAATAAACTTTAATAATTTTATATACTACTTCATTCAATCCAAAATATAATTTATTTTTAATCACATCATGTATATTAATAAAATGAGTTAAAAGTTGATTATATTATTAAATTTGTCAAAAAGATTCCAATACTTTGAATTAATTATATCATCTCTTGCATTTCTTATAACTTTTTTTTTCACCTATTAATTATTGACTAGAGGGATTAATGAAAAAAAAAAAAAGATAATTCATGCAACAAAGATTTCTCAAAATGATTTATATTTTGGACCACATTTTTCCAAAAAAAAATTACTTACATTTTGCATTAAAGGAAGTATATAAGGGTGTGTTTGGAAATATGTTAAAAACATCAAATTTCAATTTGGAAACTTCATTTTGGAATACATTGATGTTTGGCAAATTTTTTTACGTCATCTTCTAGACTTCATTTTGGGTCCAAACTTGGCTTTGGACAAGTAAAATAGAGTAGATGATTCAAATATATCGCCATTTAAATTTAAATTAAATTGAATTAAAATCCAAAGACTTGGACTTGTCAAGGTCCGTCCACCTGAGTCCCCAAATATGGCAGTCAATCAAATGACTTCAATCGATATTCAATTAAATTAAACTAAACGTAATCTATTTCTATTTATACTGTTTTTAACTATTTTATATAAGCCAATTAGCTAAGATTAGATAAAATTCTTGAAACTTTTAAAAATTATCAAAATTTTTTAATATTATCTTTATTAAATTGTCATAATTATATCTCTCTTAATCTCTCTTTCTTTCCTAAATATTTTATATAAAATTAAATAAAAAAAATTAAATTTTCTTTAAATATTACCAAATGATTTTTATATATTTTGAATAAAGAAAAAAATTTTATAGGATGTGTGTTATAATTATAAATGGAAAGAGAGAGTGCATAGGACCTGTCAGGCAAAACAAGTTAAAAGGGACCGGCGGAGGCGAATACCGATTAGTGAATTGCGGGGAGCAGATATTTTATATACTAACTCCGTTCCTAATAGTATTGTTTAAGATAATGACACACAAATTAAAAAACGTTACTTCCACCGACCCTAATTGTCATTTTGTAGTTTTGATTATTTTTTAAAACATCTGTCACTTCAAAATTTTAATTAATATTAATTATTTGTGTGCAATTTTACCATTTATTAATTTTACGAACTCCTCTTAATTTAACTTCAGTATGTATTAATTATAAGGGCAACTTAGTCCAATAATATTAAATTTTATTATTTTTAAATCATTTAATGAATTTCTTAAATTGTATGCTTAAGCTTAAGTGTTGAACTTCTTGAAATGAGAATATTCTAATTGAACTTGAATATAAGATATTTTGATTTATTTCTAAATATAGAACTCTTTTAGAATATAATATAGTATTTATTATATATTAGTAAAAAAATATCCTTATTTAATTTATGAGAAAGAGAAAAAGAGAAAGAAATTTAATAAGAATAATTTAAAAAAACATTGTGATTTTTTTAAAAAATAAAAGTAGTTAACTAATCAATTTTAACTTCTATCTTTAATCAATTTAATTCAATTAAAAGGGTATATTGAAAATAGGAGGAAGTAGTAATTAATGTATACATTAACCAAAAACCCCTTATTTAATTCCCTTCATCTCATTTTACGGTATGTCTTTTCCAATTTGAGCCACGTTAATATTTCATAGTACTCCTTTCATTCCATATTATAAGGTTTTTTAAAATATTTATTTGGTCAAATTTATAAGGGGTTATGAAATTTTTAATAAAAATTTACCCTTTTTACCTCTATTAATTATCATCTCCTAAGTTAAAAAAAAGAGAGACAGAGGAGATGGATTTTTTAAATAACTTTTATTGATAATTAATTGAGACTTTGGCATTTTTTTAAAAGAATTTTAAGATGTACAACTAACTTTTCTTTTAAAGTGTAAAACAGTTAAAAACTTCCTATAATATAAATCAAAGAGAATAATAAATAAGGGTATACTCCCTCCAATATAAAATATAAATTCTATTTGATTAACTGCACTGACCAAGGAAGAGAGTTAAATTAATTAAATTTGTTAAAAACTTATATTGTTTTCAATATAACCTTAATAAAGATAATTTTTAAAATAATTTTATTTTTTAAAAATTAATTAAAATTAAGGGTAAATTAAGAAAAAATAATTAATAATTTTGACTTAATCATAGTAGGACTTTTATTTTGAATAAAAAAATTTAAATAAGACATATATTTTAGACCAGATAAAGTAATAAAAAAATTGATCATATATTAAAATTATAAAACGACAAAAGTTTTAAAACAAAATAAAAACCAGGAGTTTAGGAATGGAGGGAATATTTATTTATTTATTTATGTTTACGTAACCGACTAACAAACACGTTTTCAGCTCTTTCACAAAATGAGCGGAAAAACTTTTATAATTTAATATATGTGATTTTTAAATGTATAAAAATATATGTATGATTTTTAAATAAATTATTTTTATCACTTTTTACAAATAAAAAAATGCATTATGAATAAAATATTTTTGCAAGTTACTGAAATTGAAATATAATATTTATTATTTTTATAAAAATAGATTAAAAACATTTTTAATAATTAAAAATTAACAACAAATATTCTAATATATTTTTATAATTGAGGCATTATTGTCCAAAATATCTACCAGTCAATTTGAAGAATTTTTTTTTTGGTGATTTCTCATCCGGATTAATCAATTTGTATTTTCAAATAAAGCATTAAATTTCGATAAGCATTAGTTAATTAATTGTAGGAATAGTTCCATTGCTGGGCTCCAGTGGTATTGACTGACTTGGTCTAATTCTCTCAGTTGGGTTGCACTCCTTTCTATGAAACTCTTCCAATTGAAATACCTTGTTTAGTGATGGTATTAAAATTAATTAACTATTTTATTTTTTAAAAAATCATAACATTTTTTAAAACCACCCATATTAATTTCTCTCTCCCTTATTACCATCTCACTAAATATGGGCATTTTTTTTATACATAATAAATATTTCTTTCATATTTTAGAAATGATGCTATATCTAACATTAAGATAAAAACCTTTATATTTTATGATGGAATGAGTTATTTATGAATTGAGCTTTGCACTCTCTTTGAAAGGGATGGATTTGGATCGTGGGGCATGCAATGCAAGCTTTTCTTCAAAACTCGTATAAATATAGATAATGGAACCATCTACTTGTCTTCAAGCAATACTCTTACCTATTATGAATTATTTTAAATGGTTTTATACATATTAAAAAATAGTTAAAATTCTTAAACTTTGTGAAATTCACAGAAATAAAAATTAAATATTATTCCCATGAAATTATAATCTTATATTAATTATATATTAATTATGCTTTTTTAATCACTCTCCACCATGAAAATAAATATTCTAAATAAGGGATAAATATGAAAATAAATGTGTAGACATATATAATGGTACTATCTCCTACTTTTCTTCCTGCAATGCTATTTCTTATTAATTTTATAATTTCTTATTATAAATTACTTTCAAGTTTCAACTACTTTAAATGGATTTAAAAATTTAGTTAAAAATATATTTTTTATTAAATTTGTCAAAAGTTATCCCTTTTTTTCACATTAACAATTAAATGCAATAATGTGCATTTGTGGAAAAAAATTCAATATTCCCAACTACTTTGCAAAGGACTCGTACTCCGAATATATCAACCTTTTAGAATGTGATTTATAATAAAAAAATAAATAGGGCATAAGCAATTTTTAACTATTTTATACATATGAAGTAAAACAGTTAAAAATAGTTTAAATTTTAAAAAAATTAATAAAAAAAATTCAATATTACTCTTATTAAATTATAATATCATCTTAATTATATCTATTTTAATTTCTTTCTATCATGAAAATAAATATTCTTAATGAGACACAAATATGAAAATAAATATGTACTACTTCAGTTTTTTTTAATGTATCGTTTAAGGATTTAATACATAGATTAATAAATACAATTAATATGTTAGAATTTATGTTAAATTTTGTTAGTGTGCTCTTCAATAAATGGATAGTAAACAAGAAAGAATAATTAATATTATTTTTTACCTTTAAAAGAATAGATAAAAGTATAATTGAAAAAATAATAATTAATATTATTTTAAAATTTGAAAATAACCGATAAATAAAAATAAAAATTTTCTTAAAAATGATAAATAAAAAAATAGAGAGAATAATATTTAGAAACTGACTTACATTATTTTGCATATTTAAATCATTCTATATAAAGCTAAATGAAGTCTTCTCAAAATAACTCCTATGCGGTTTCTTGATAGCGTCTTGGTTCGTGCTGGGACTCTGAGCTCGGACTGGGGATGGCAACGTTGATCTTTTGGGAATCAACATAAACCTTTCTGGAAACTAAACTTGACGAAGTTAATTTATACCCAAAAACTTTTGAATCCGTTTCATGTATATTAGCTAATAAATTTTATTTTCAAATTCTAATGAAATTTTAATATATATTCTCTCCAATCTTAAATGTAAGACATTTTTTTAAAAGTAATGTTTGATCTAAAATATAGAACATATTACGGGTTGTCTAGTGCATTAATTATTTTTTTTATTCATACTCTTGGACTATAATCAATAGGTAAGAGATAAATGTTTTTAGAAGTATGAGAAATAATATAATTAATAATAACAAATTATGGAAAATATTGAAAATTTTTTACAAATTTAATTATCCAACTTTTTTTTTCTTAAAATGTACTCTCTTCGGTCCTTTTTACAAGACATCCTCCATAAGTTTTTCCGGATCCTTTTTATAAAACACTTTGTAATTTTTAGTAATATTATTCATGTTTTATCCCTAATTATTTATTTCTTAACCTCGTAAATTGTTATAGGAGCTTTTATATAAGTGGTCATTGATAATATTATTAGTCTTGTTTTAATTAGTTTCACATTTTTCTATTTAATAATGATTGAAAGCCTTATTTAATAAGGATGGTATTATTATAATAAAAAAAAAAGAATGTTTAGTTTTTTTTTCATTTTAAGAATATAACTAAGAATCTGTTTGGTTTTTAGTTTTATAAAAATAAATTAGAATAAATGAAGTTTGCAAAAAAATTAAGTTTAGGTAAAAGTAAGTTTATTATGAGTTATTATATTTAAATATTCTTTTTGTAAAAGTAAGTTTGACAAAAACCTATTTAGATGATAAGAGTTAAAAATACTTTTAGATGCATAATATAAGTATGTATCCTCTCTTTGTCCAAAACCATGATTTTGCTAATACAAAAGTAAAAATTTCTTTCTTTTTTCAAAATGATAATTTAACCCACTTTCTCATTTTCAAAAAACCAGTTTATTAATTGTTAAACACACCTTGATGAAAAATGAAGTTTGAAAACCATAGTTTGATTTTAAAAAAAATAAACCAAACAAGTACTAACTTCTTTAATCTACGTAAAGTAGTTAGAAGTGCTTTATAAATAAGATCGAAGGGAGTATGAGTTAATTAAAAATACCTTATATTTAATACATAAAGAATTATATTTCAAAGTTTTAAAAATATGTTAGGACGGTTGGACAATCCCATCTAAATTAATAAAGTGCCATTGTAGTTACAATTTTTCATATTTCTAGCTCTTACCCGTTCCCCTTCTCCTTCTTCGCTAGTTTTCGAAAATGAGGTGTGTTTAAATCTAATTGCAATGTGTGATTCCCGTTCAATATTAAAGGGGGCAAATTCTAGTTTTATATATATACTACCTCCAGTTCAAAATATAAGGGATTTTCAACTACTTCATACATATTAAGGAAATATGGTTACACTCTTAAATTTCTAAAAAAAAACTCAACATCCCATTTTTACCCTTATTAATTACCAATAATTAAAGTTATTTCCACTCTTTTTCATTACAAATTACGAGATTAGTCCTTAATAAATAGGAGTAAAAAAAATAAACTACCATTAAATATTACATAACACCTTATATTATGAATCAAAGAAAAGTTCTAGAAAATTTCTTATATTTTGGATTGAAAGGAGTACTTTCTAATCATCCATTTCTTTTTACGTATCATTTAAGATTTTAACACATAGATTAAGAATATAATTAATGTATTAGAATTTATTTCAAATTTTTTAATATACCATTCAATAAATAAATAGATAAAAAAATAATTTATATTATTGCTTATTTTTAAAAGGATAAATAAAGATATAATTAAAAAATTAATATTATATTAAAATTTAAAAGTGATAGTTAGATAGAAATAAAAATTTTCTTAAAATATAAAAATTAAAAAACAACTGAGACGGACATTAAGAATGGGTTGCAAATCCCGAAGACTTAGACTTTGTCAAAGTCCATTTGCACATCACCATATATGTCGTAGTTTCATGAGGTCACTGTCACTTATTATTATTCTTTTCCTTTAGTACAGGCAACAATTACAAATTACACACGCACCCATATCTACATTCTTCCTGGACAGAAAAGGATCTCACTCATCCACAGATCCAGCTGAGGGCTCCAACCCACAACCCCCCGTTTAAGGGAGGTATTGGTGCATTGTGGCAGAAGGCCATTGGCCACTTACCATTACTTAAGTATTTATACACAAGTCTACGATACCCGTAAAACACGTTAGAGAGACAGAGAGTGGAGTGAGCCAATTATTAAATTAAATGTATATTGTACATGGTAGAGTATTATATATATATAATGCCTTAAGTTAGCATTCATGAATCAGAATGCACACAATATTACGATCACAGTAATGGGTTTGAGTGCATTGGTTTTGAAAGTGGCATTATTAGTGGCCGGGACTCTGGCGGCGGCACAATCAAAAGCGGGTTGCGAGAGACAGTGCGGGAACGTGAGCATCCCGTATCCCTTTGGCACAAGGGAAGGCTGCTATAGAGACCTCTCTTTCCTTATCACCTGCAACACTTCCCCAGGACTCCCAAGTCCCTATATAAGAAAAGGCAACATCCAGGTTCTCAATATCTCCCTGGATACTAGGGAGATGCGCATCTATGCTTGGATTTCTTCTGTTTGCTATAATCCCAATGGACAAAGTGATGGGTTTGAGGTGGGACAAATTCAATTTTTAATATAAATTTCATATATTGAATTTTTTCATAAAATTATAAGAGCAGCAGAAGATTTTATAAATAGCTCTCGTCATACTAGATGATCTGATACAGATATCTTTGGAGTTACTCAATCTAAATATTAAATCTGAAATCACATATAAAATTAGTTAGAAGGAAATATATCAGAAAATAATTTATGCAGATAGTTCTTATAACTAGTTATGAGACTCAGTGATGGAGCCTGGGATTTAGTCTTAACTAGTGGGGAACCAAAGCGTATATAAAGCTCAACTCAGTCTGCCTCTATTTAAATAACCTTGTCCATCATCGGTTATTAAATTTAAATTTGAATTTGAATTTGAATAAAAATAAAGATAAAATCAAGACTGAGTTTATCCTTTATTCCCTAAAATTGCTTAACTGACAATATTTTCTCTTGAAAATAAGGACCACATTAAGTTAAGATATATTTAATTAATTAAACAATATAAATATATAATTTGAATAAATTCAAATTAAACATTATTAAATTAAATATATCCAACATTCTCCCACTTGGTCCGATCTTGATTAGTCAGTTGATATATCAAGGAATATTTAAGCAATACTACAAGAATCATGGCGGTAAGTCCTCTAATCATGTGAGTATTACCTTCCATGTATCACAAATAATATTCTTACTTTATGGGAAATTATCTTTATGAATAAACCTTAAATGTTTATTCGGTTCCTAACTTAATGTTCATCAATCTCACTAGAATTGTATACAATATATATATTGAGTTGATGAACTACAAATACAAATTTCATCACTTAAACACACCTCATTTAGATCACCACAATGCGATTTTTCTCATATGAGGTGTATGATCCTTTATATTTTTCAATTGCATGCTCTTAATCAAGGATCTTCTCTTTATGTGGTGCATGACCATTTTACCTTACATGGTCAACACACTTCTTTATGGCCTCAAATGAATCCCCAATTTAAAACCCAAGATGAAATTCAACATTTATGTAAACTTGCCTCAAATCAAAGATCAAATCCAACATTTATGGTGGAAGTAAGCAATTAGTTATTGTTTAGCAATCTTGCACTCCTCCATAACATAATTTGTTCATCTTGCATTAGGATGTATCATAATATTGACTTTTTAAAGTCAACTTATCCTACTAAATTGAACAAATGCTGTATTTTCCTAATTATTGATCTTTAATGTGTAAGCATGAATTTCTAGTATTCTTTGCAGCTTATTATTTATTATCTAAGCATAAATTGCTTTAGGATCTTTATAATATTACTTTCATAAAGGCTATGTCAATTTATGTGCTCATTTAGACATATATTATGCCTTTCACTACTAGCATGAAAGAAATATTATTCTCATCTCTTTCCAAATCTCATCAGGGACATATGGCAAACAAATGTGTCACATATGGCAAATAGACTTTATTCATTGATATTCAAGTGCTTACAAATATAGGTTCTTTATGATAATTTCAAAAAATTTTGAGAATTATTTCTTTATACATTTCTAAAGATATTTTACCTATATCTTTTACGTCATAGCTCTTGAACAAAGTTATTATGCTTTTTTTGTGACATCTCAAGTCATTCATCATAAGCAATATGTCATCTATAACTAAAATTAAATAGATGACTCAACTCCCACTAATCCAGTGGTATAAACAAGGATCTATGATGTTCTCAATATTATCTATAAATGTAATCACATCATGAGATTTCAACTACTACTATCATGGGAAGTCCTGCCTAATTAAATTTTCCTTAGTATTGATTGAACACATCACATTATTTCACATACATCTCTCTCTTATAGTCATAATGAGAGTGATAATTTTCATAATATTCCAATTAGCATATAGATTCATGATAATAATGAAGGAATTATTATTAATATAAGAGAAAATCTCACTATCATCAATCTCTTTCTTTATAGAGAAGACTTTTAGCAAATAATCTTTAATTTGTAATATATAATATTGACTAGTGAATTCCTTATGATTTTAAAGACCTATTTATGGTTAATTCTCTTTATCTCACTAGCAATTATACAAATTTCCAAATATTATTTGCCTTAAGATCTCTCATATTTATCATGAAATCATATCTTAATTTGTAATTTACTTCATTGTATGTGAGAACAAATGAGATTATTCTTAATGTTCATGTTCTAATCAAGTTTCTTAATGTGCACCATATAATTGCCAACTGTTACTAAATTCTCAATCATAATTGGTCATAATTCAATCTATTATTAAAATTGAAGTTGCATAATAAGAGTTTCATTTATAACTATCTTCAGATATCTCTTATTCTTTATAAGATTTTTTTTCAATAGTTAATAGCATCCAAGACATTAATACTCTTAATTTTTAGCATGACCAATTAGATTTCAAAACTTTATTATGTTTTACATTCATCTTATAAAAATAAGTTTCATGTAAAACTAGTATTTCATCATAATTAGTGGTTTCATTCATCTTTATGTGATCATTCCTAATGGGTTTTTCATATATTTGATCACTCCCACTAATTATGACATTCCTCAATGAACTTGACATTTCTCCATATCTTGTATGTGATAGAAATTTTAACTTTTATCCTTTAAGCTTTTTTGCATTTTTTTTTATCCAAATATGCAATGAAACCTTGAGGAACAATCTCTATTTACTCTTATCTTTATAAAACAACTCCATGAGAGTGAATCATTTAAAAAATTAAGATTCCAACCTTATGAGTTTCAAAAGATGTATTAATTACAAAATGTTGGAATCTTATTTTAAATGTATATTGTTGTCTTGAGTGAATTTGTCCATTACTAGTGTACTTATAATAATATACATTCTCTTAACTAATCTCATCATATTAACCCGTTTGTTGGATTAACTCTCTACTTTTGCTTTACATCTTTATTAAGGCATCATATGCCTTATCTTAATTATAAAACAAGTAGTATTCATGAATTGTGAGAAATTAATAATAATAGAAAAAGATCATTTTAAACAATTAAAACATAAATAAAAAAAACTAGACACTAGCATTTATAATCTCTAGCAATTAAATTCTTCCAGGCTTATATATCTACTTAATCTTTAATGCATTTCATATATGAATTAGAGTTAATGAGGTTTTGAGATTAAATAATCTCATTCTTTATAAACCTTGTTAACTATCTATAATGGAGACATTAATATTCTCCTCTATCATATAATAGGAAAAATTTTTATTCTTGATATGCTTTAACTAAATGGGATTAAAAAAATATATTAAAGATAAGAATATAACTATTATTCTCCAATAAGATCCTTTTATGAGGTAATTACTTTTTATATGCCACTTTCTTCATGGTCTATCTTTGGAACTAAATCCCTTATTAGAATCTCACTTCTAATCCAAATTTGAGCCTAATTTTCCTTTCCACACATATATCCAATAAATATTTATTGTATATATCTCTTTATGTATGTTGTGAAAAATTTATAATGGCTCAAACTGATGAAATATCTAATTAAGGATTGTGTGCACAAAGATTAATGGAGATTCTCTTATCTTGAGAGTCATGTCTCTTACTTGTATGGTATGTCATTTACATACCTTTAGTGTCTATTTACTTTACGGAGAATTACTTTAAAGTTAGAGCACTAAATAGTGACTTATACCATAATTTCAACCATTGCCTATAAATAGATCTTGACATCCTGAAATCAATGATGTACCCAAATATTTAGCTCTACATTGAGATTTCATTATTATTGTATTGAGAGAATTGTATTACTCTCATCATTCATATAATATTATCTCATACTAATATTAATGGGTACAGGAACTTTAAGCCAATATCTCCCAAAAGAGTTAAGGATTTTCTCTTTTAGACTCTATAGTTGTCTCTAACCAAACAATCCAAGAGATGATAATAACACTGCAATTTTTCAGAATTCAACTTAAAAACATGCTTACATCAATTCTATATGAGGCAATCATCCATCACATTTAATAAAAAATATATGCTTACCAATGTAACATATACTAAACATAAATTTTGTATCACTAAAATCTACTTGTGGGTAAAGATTTCAGTATAGCATAAATTTATGTATCATTTATGATGAAACTAGAAGGCATTCATACTTCCAATACCTGAGGGCTACTTAGAAAGTACAAGGCAACATCTATTTCATCATAATTAAGTATGTATTTATAATTATCTACCTGTGGGCAAAGATATGTTATAATTATATGCTTAATTAGAATTGATGTCTTTAAGTCTTTATGTGATATCTTTGTTTGTTAAAACAAATCAATAATGCATGTATTCAATCATGTAAGGATGCTGTGACTACTCTCTAACTATACATATCAATCACAAGACATCTAGAATCACTATGATTACAAGGACATACATATGCACTCATATAGGCATCACACAATGAGAATCATTTAATTAATCAATCAATTGAATCATATATATGACTAATTAATTAAAAAATTCTCCCCATATGATTAAATCATAAATGTGTAATATTTTGTCCTATTAACTTGATGAAACTAGAATACATTCATATTCCCTAATACTTGTGAGCTACTTAGGAAACATAAGGTCATCCTATTACATCCTAATTAAATGTGTAACTATAATTATCTCCCTGTAGGTAAAGATAAATTACAATTACATATATAATTAGAATTGATATTTTAAATCCATATGTGATTTTATTGAAACAATAATGTATGCAACAATTATAAATAACTCATTGATCACTTAATTAAATGCATGCTAATAACAAATATCATAGATTATGTGTAATTAAATTCACATATATACACAATTATTATGAGAATTTAAATAATTAATTTAATCAACCAAACAAGCATGTGATTAAATAATTAAACAAATTCTCCCACTATTTTATTTATTCAATGTGTCCAACAATTGTTTAAAAAATTAATTTTGAGCTAATAAATAACTCGATTATTTTTGCAAAATCAAAACAATGTTATAATTGTCTAAATAAGATTTTTCCAAATTCTAAACAATTAAATAAATGAATAATATTTTTACAAAAATATTTTAATAACCCAAAAATTAATTATCCAAATTTCTAAACATTTAAAATGACACAACAAATAAATAATCAAACAACATTTAGTCTAATATAAAAAACATGGTTCAAGACATATCAAAACAAACAATTAAACCAATATCTAAATTCTGGAAATTTAAATAACATAAAAATATTGCTCAGATAAAGTTTAATCACAAGAATATGAGCTAAAGAATTATTTCCATAAAGGATAAGCATGCAATTTCAACATCTATGATGCTATACACAATCCGATGAATTCTCAATCAAATCAGTCCAAGACGCAGCCAAATTGTTAGTTGAAGAAGCGTGATTTGATACGCATGCTATGGTTCCTACTCCCAGATTTCAAAACAAAATAACCCAATGGGCATAAGATGCAGCATTTGGAAAGATTTGATTTTTTTTTTATAGTGGTTCACTTTACCGTTTCCATCACGTGACAGGACAATCACAACACATATTGCATAGCATGCGTTTTCTCCGAATGGAAATTACAAATTTCACACCAGATCAAAATTCATATATGTAAATGATGCCACATGTGAGATAAATTCAATTTTTAATATAAATTTCATATATTGAATTTTCTCACAAAATTATAAGAGTAGCGGAAGACTTTATAAATACCTCTCACTATATTAGATGATCTGATGCAAATATCTTTAGAGTTACTCAATCTAAATATTAAATCTGAAATCACATATAAAATTAGTTAGAAGGAAATATATCAGAAAATAATCTATGCAGACAGTTCTTCCAACTAGTTATGAGACTCAGTGATGGAGCCTGAGATTTAGTCTCAACTAGTCAGGGAACCAGAGTATATATAAAACTCAATTCAGTCTGTCTCTATTTAAATAACCTTGATCATCATCGGTTATTAAATTTAAATTTGAATTTGAATTCAAATAAAGATAAAGATAAAATCAAGACTGAGTTTATCCCTTACTCCCTAAAATCGTTCAACTGATAATATCTTTTCTTGAAAATAAGGATCACATTAAGTTAAGATATATTTAATTAATTAAACAATATAAATATATAATTTGAATAAATTCAAATTAAACATTATTAAATTAACTATATCCAACATTTGACACTTCCATGTGGATTGATAAGTTTCACATATCCAATACCAAGAACAAATTCTACGTGTTGGGGTGTGACTCCTACGCTTACATCCAAGACTATATGGGAGACAAGTTCACAACTGGCTGCATGTCCATTTGCAGTAACCTGTCATACGTGACGAATGGATCCTGCTCTGGCGTTGGCTACTGCCAAACCACTTTCCCTCAAGCCATTGCCGATTATTCTCTCAGTGTTGGTAGTTATTACAATCACAAACGCGTGCGCGTGACACTTCAATCCTTGCAGCTATGCATTTGTTGCGGAGGACGGATCCTTCAACTTTTCTACCCAAGATCTCCTCAATTTAAGCACCAAAAACGATTCTCGTGTGCTACTCAATTGGGCTATTGACAATCAGACATGCGCCGATTCCAAAAGAAATAGAAGAAATAGAAGCAGCTATGCCTGTATGGGCAACAGCGAATGCTACAAACCAGAAAGTGGTATTGGGTACCTGTGCAATTGCAAAGATGGGTTCAAAGGCAACCCCTACCTCTCTGACCCCGATGCAGGTTGCAAAGGTAAGTGTCAACTTGATTACTTCCTCTATATATGTTTGTTTGAGACATATAGCAGCTAATCCAAGATTCGTTTCTGATTCCATTTCTTTTATAAATGCAGAATTTGATTGCTTTTGTTTTTCTAACAAGTATTCTCTGATACACATCTTGGTGCGGCGGTCTGAAATTGCAAACGTAAATGAATGTGTTAGAAGGGATGGAACTTTAAAATATAGAAGAAAATGAGATTAGAGAAAATGTTGTGTATAAATTTTCAAGGCGTAGACAACACTTCTTTTAGGTTTAATTCGCCCTTACCAATTTCCAAATCTTGGGTACATTTTGGGTAAGTGACGAATTTCCTGCATGATACAATGAAGACCCTTGAGTAAGTGTTGTACTTCCAAAACTCAAGTCTAGACAATAATGACTTTTACAAAGTGATAATTCGTTTTTTATTCTTTGTGCACTAAAGATAAAAGGCAAGTGAGTTTATATATGTTGAAACAAATGTGGATGAATGAAAATTGGAATCATATCGAATGATGGAAGATTGTGAACTATTTATAGGGAATGAGAAGACACCTCTTGAAGCAACATGATTCTTTCAATAAAAGGACACATACATTAACCAATGTATGTACATTGTAATAATTCATGAATTTAGATAAAAGTCACATTCTTTCATATGATTAATGTATATACATTATAATGATTCATAAATCTAGGTAAAAAGTCACATCTTTTCATATGATTAATGTATATATATTATAATAATTCATGAATCTAGGTAAAAATCACTTCTTTTCATATTTCATGAATCTTGTAATTTTCCATGAATCATCTCAAGAGTCATCATTAATTTATGAATCCTTTAAGAGACATCTTTTTATTTTGAAAATTTTCTCACAATCCCCCACCATTTTCAAAATGAATAATTTTTTTTAAATAACAAATTCTTATCACTTCAGAAATCTCATGTTTTCAGTAAAAGTGTCTTAAAGACTTGAGTCTTTACTTAGTAAGACATGATTTCACCCATCGGAATTAATATGGTAAACAAACTTTGAACAAATTAATCCATTTGAACAGGCGTACATGACTTACACATAAGATCTCGGACCATTGTATGCCATTTTAGTAGACACTTCTTAATATGGCCTTGTGTCTTATATCCTTTTCATGAAAGTTTGACAGTCAAGCTCTTGGACTCTCTGAAGCGGCCCCACTTCACTCAGATATAGGTAAACTCTGTCAAGAGTAACACCATGATAAGTACTCCAGCAAATATATGCTTACAGATCTATTAAGAGCTAAAGTTCAGCTTTCCTTTAAATCCATGGTAACTAAGTACTTTTCAACCTTGGAATGAATAGATAATATTTCACGTACTTGCAATCACTCTAATAATGTACTCTCACCTTTGAACTCAAGACTTGACATTAATCAAGTATGAGTAGGGTTTCCACCATTAGTGATTATAATTTAATGGGCTTTAATCTCATCCCCATTGATTTTTTCAACACCATATGTCTTGTCAGCCCTTTTGTCAAAGGATTTACAAGATTTAACTCAGACCTAATAGAGATTACTCCATTCACAATCAAATCTTTCACATAGCTATGTCTTATCTCAATGTGTCACAACTTTCCCTTATAAACTTGGTTATAAGCCTTTGAAAGAATAGATTGAATATCACAATAGATAGATATTTGTGCTATTAACTCATGGTGGAATATATATTATAAGTTTATTTCTAAGAAAAGTACCCCCACCAATAGTGTAAACCCATATACTTGTAGAAGCATAATTCTTTAGATGACTTACCCAAGTATCATTTGTATATCCTTTTAAAATTGAATAATTATCACTATAGATTAAACTACAGTGACTTATTCCTTTCAAGTAGTTATTGAATCTCAAATTTATATACATGTCATTCAAGAAGATTATCTAAATTTACATAATCATTCATGAATTTAAATAAATATATCAAATATTCATCTAAACATTTATTATGCATGTTCATAAATTCACTTTTGAATGGTCACACCTTTTCAATGATATATCTCAAAGAAACACAACGGTATCAAGAACAATCATTAATAAAAGTCAAAAAATACTTTTTATAACTTCTAGCAAGCCAACCATGCATATTATCAAAATTAATTCTAATACTTTAAAACCTTTTTCTATTCTAGTAAAAAATATTGTCTAGTTAATCAAATAATGTATAACTCTTGATTTCTTATAGATTTTAGAATTAAGTCAATATTTATCATCTCATTTAATATAATTAATATGACATAAATAATATCATTATATACTACAAGAGTTAATAATACAAGTATAATAATAAACATAATTATTAACTTAAGTAATATTACATTTGAATATATTTCTACATAAATAACTCTAACCTATAAATATTCCTCCCTTAGACAGAATAAACTTATCTCCCTAAAAAATAGACTCAAACTCAAACTTATTAAGTAAGGGTACAGAAATTAAATTCTTTCTAACATTTGGTACATAGTATACATCTGTTAAAATAAGAGTTTTTCCATAAGTGAACTCAATTTCCATAGTCCCTTTGCCTTTAACTTGTACACTTGATGTATTTCCCATGTAGAGTACATTTTCATCCTCTTTCTTGAATGTCTTGAAGAGATCCTTGTTCTTGCACACATAACAAGTTGCTCCAGAATCTACCCACCATGATTCATTATTTTCAACCATGTTGATCTCAGAAATAACAGCCACAAAATTGTCTTTTGAGGAAGAATTGTTTTCTTTCTTCTCTTTGAAGAAACGACATTCTTTCTTGTAATGACCAATCTTCCCACAAAAGTAATATTTACCTTTCTTTTTCTTGTTCTTAAACCCAAACTTATTAAGTAAGGGTACAGAAATTAAATTCTTTCTAACATCTGGTATATAGTATACATATGTTAAAATAAGAGTTTTTCCATAAGTGAACTCAATTTTCATAGTCCCTTTGCATTTAACTTGTACACTTGATGTATTTCCCATGTAGGGCATATTTTCACCCTCTTTCTTGAATGTCTTGAAGAGATCCTTGTTCTTGGACACATAACAAGTTGCTCCAGAATCCACCCACCATGATTCATTATTTTCAACCATGTTGATCTCAAAAATAACAGCCACAAAATTGTCTTTTGAGGAAGAAATGTTTTCTTTCTTCTTTTTGAAGAAACGACATTCTTTCTTGTAATGACCAATCTTCCCACAAAAGTAATATTTACCTTTCTTTTTCTTGTTCTTAAACTCAAACTTATTAAGTAAGGGTATAGAAATTAAATTCTTTCTAACATCTGGTACATAGTATACATCTGTTAAAATAAGAGTTTTTCCATAAGTGAACTCAATTTCCATAGTCTATTTGCCTTTAACTTGTACACTTGATGCATTTCCCATATAGAGCACATTTTCATCCTCTTTCTTGAATGTCTTGAAGAGATCCTTGTTCTTGCACACATGACAAGTTGCTTCAAAATCCACCCACCATGATTCATTATTTTCAACTATGTTGATCTCAAAAATAACAGTCACAAAATTGTCTTTTGAGGAAGAAATGTTTTCTTTCTTCTTTTTGAAGAAACGACATTCTTTCTTGTAATAACTAATCTTCCCACAAAAGTAATATTTACCTTTCTTTTTCTTGTTCTTATGGCCATTTTGTCCATGAGATTCATCCTTTTCCTTTCATCTTTTCTTAGAAGTTTTGTTTGACTGTCCTTCCTTTGCCACATGTACTTTCTCATGAACATTGGTGTCTTTAGTATCATCTTGTTTACGATACTCCTCTTTTAAATGAAGATGATTCCCTAGTTGCTCAAAAGAAATATCTTTTTTTTTATACTTAAGACTCTTTTTGAAGTCTTTCCATGAAGGAGGAAGTTTGTTTATGATTGAGGAGACAATGATGCTTTCATCCATATGCATGTTATATTGTTTGAAATTATTCAAAATATGTTCAATTTCATGCAATTGTTCCATAATAGATTTTTCATCAATCATTTTATAATTATTGAAACAAGTAACAAGAAATTTCTTATTTGTTGCATCCTCTTACATGTACCTTACCTCTAGTTTCTCCCATAGTTCCTTTGCAGAGGTTGAGTAACCTTGATAAACATCAAAAAGGGAATCACCAAGTCCATTAAGAATGTGTCAAGTGCAGATGTAATCATCATTCTCCCATTTTTGCCTTTCTCTAACATCAATCATAGTTTCTCCTTCTCTTTCTTCGGGCTTGGGAGTGGTGAGAACATAGGCCACCTTTAAAGTAATAAGTAGAAATTTCATCTTCTTCTACCATCTTAGAAAATTGCCTTCTTTGAATCTCTCTAATTTCATAAAATTTGTAGTCAAATCCTTCAAAGAAGCCATTTGAATTCAACGAAAAAATTAAGCCTAAAAATTGTTAGAAGAGATGGAACTTTGAAGTATAGAAGAAAATGAGATTGGAGAAAAGGTTGTACACAAATCTTCAAGGCATGGGCAACACTTTCCTTTAGACTTAATTCGCCCCCACCAATTTCTAAATCTTGGGTACAACTTGGGTTAGTGACGAATTTCCTGCAGGATACAATGAAGACCCTTGAATATATGCTGTACTTCCAAAACTCAAGTCTAGACAACAATGGCTTTTACAAAGTGATAATTTGTTTTTTATCCTTTGTGCACTAAAGATAAAGGCAAGTGAGTTTGTATATGTTGAAACAAATGTGAATGAATGAAAATTGGAATCATATTGAATGATGGAAGATTGTGGACTATTTACAGGGAATGAGAAGACACCCCTTGAAATAATATGACTCTTTCAATAAAAGGACACATACATTAACCAAACATTAACCAATGTATGTACATTGTAATAACTCATGAATCTAGATAAAAGTCACATCTTTTCATATAATTAATGTATATATATTGTAATCATTTATAAATCTAGGTAAAAAGTCACATCTTTTCATATGATTAATGTATATACATTGTAATAATTCATGACTCTAGGTAAAAGTAACTTTTTTTCATATTTCATGAATCTTATGATTTTTCATGAATTATCTCAAGAATCATCATTAATTCATGAATCCTTTAAGAGATATCTTTTAATTTTAAAAATTTTCTCACAGAATGTCAAGAACCACCCCCAAAATGCATAAGTAAAGAATATTGTCACAACACGATTGGGTCTTTTGAGTGTTTTTGCCCTCCCCACTATACTTACGCTGGAAATGGAACCATGGACGGACCATGCCAACCACCCTCATCTGAAAGTCCACTTACCATGGTCCTCATTGGCAACAGATCTTCCTTAACACTGTTCGTATTTTTTATCAAACTTATCCCAAAACATAATTGTATTTCTAATTTGCCGTTAGCTTTTGCTTCCGAATTTCGATTACAGTGTTATAATAATCATAGGTGTCGGCAAGTCCATTTAGATCATCTGTCACTTTCATTGAGCAGCATGTTACAACAGATTCAGATCCTTCATACAAAAATTTAGTTAATTTATATTCTAATATAAGTATTATCAATTTTCGGCCATATGTTTTTTCTTCTATTTTAAAGGAACTAAAAAATAGAAAATAATAGATTTCATCTAACCATTTTTTTTCAAAACGAAAAAGTAGATGACTGATGATGATGATCATCTACTTCTCATAACTCAAAGTTGAGCAAACTGCATAGGATCCCAAATCAAACCTATTGTTTCTATAGAACAAACTCAATAACCTTAACAACCGATGTCATTAAATTGGTCCATTAAAGAAAAAGGAAATGCAAAAGATTCTCTACGCATTTGTTGTTGGGAGTCTAATGTATGTTCTAATTTGTACGCTTTTAGATATTGTGTACATTATTGATATGCTTGGCATATATTGAAGTAATCCATAAATAGATATTTGAAAAGTAGCCTTATGGATTATGTGATATTTGAAAAGAACGAAGGATTATATGCTCACATATCATAGTTCAAATTAGTTGGAGATCATAGGGTATTCTGATTTTGACTACATTGGATGCCAATACAATAGAAAATCAACTTCAGACCATATTTTCTGTTTATTGGTGGAGCCATTTTCGTGATAAGTGTGAATTGACACTTATAGCATCTTCCACCATGAAAGTAGAATTTGCATATGTTTTGAGGTATCCATTTATGGAATATGGCTATGGAACTTTGTCACTAGGCTGCACATTCTAGAAAATATAGAAAGACCACTGAAGTTATGTTATGACAATAAGTTAGCAGTTCCATATTCCAATACCAACATGAAGTTCCCGATTATGAAGGAAAGAGAGCAGAGTGGAGAGACATCCATTGAAAAAATTGGGATAAACTCCATAATAGTGGATCCATTCAAAGAATATTACCGGTCATGGTCTTTCATACGGATACTTCAATATAAAGGGAGTTTTTTGTGTTCATATTAAAGTATTTTCTTATAAAAAATAAAGTTATATTCAATTTCACTTTGTCGCATTAGGTTAATAGACATGTTAAAACCACATTGCCTGTAATTTTCCATGTTACACACCATGATAGATCTATGTCATTTGATTGTGTTGGTGTATGTGACCATTGTTAAGTCTAGGATCATGTTAATTATGACGAACATCTCTTTGATCCTATATTGATGCAATCAATGGACCAATTGTTTATACCGTATGTATATAATGGCAAAAGTTTTTTAGCTCATACGGATAAGCACATTTTTAATTTATAAGGTTTACATATATGGTCTAGTGGGAGATTGTTGGAACAAAATTTAACATATAGGGTCACATGTAAATATTAAAATGTGTGTCGCCATTATTTAATTAAGTTTAATTAAAGTAGTCTAATTTGAAATTATAATAATGTTTGGTGTATGATTGTCACAGAATTAATATATAGAGACTAAAATGATATTTATAATTTATTGAGAGGTTGAATTATAAATATCACATAAAGTTTTTGTACATTAGAGTCGTGGTCCCTAAATTGGCCTTGGAAGGAATTCTCCAACTCTCTTCTTAGAGAATATTCCCCTATTTCTTATGGTGACAATTTAGAAGATCCTATTGACTCGTCACTCGTTCAGGAAATCTTTCAACCCATAGAGTCCTATGATCTTCATTGTGGAGATAAATTTAGGATGAATTTAGTAGTTTAGTTTCAAATCATGTACGCTTCAGCATTCAATTTCACATATTCCTTAGAATTGATATGGGATGGGATTATTCAAGTTTATTAATTTGATTTATGGATCCAAACATGAATTGATTAGTTCTGCAATATTTTCAAATCCAACATAATTTTCCCAAAAATTTTCCACTCATTTTGTGAGACAGCTGAGTTGAGAACGTCTTTAATGTTCAAGACTTTGTTTGTGGATTATATTAAAAAAAAAATAATAAACGATTCATTAAGTGGCCCACTCCAGTCTCTGTAACTTGTTCTAATTTTGTTTTTGGCCAATCTGGAATTTGTTCTAATTATTTAAAGAAGCTAGCCCACTTGCATGTGTGTATACATACATAAGCGCAGCATCTCAAATTTGACTCACTTGAATTTTTTTGCCTTTTAGATGCAACATCACTTTTTAGTTTTTATACCCATATATTCAAGAGATTGATCTCGTTGTTTTCCCCAAGCTCATTTCTCAATGAATTCATTTTTCAATTTTGTTGGAAATCTTACAGGAGTGCTTTAAGAATAAAATGCTATATCATAACACGAATATTCAAAGGATTAAAACAATACACAAAAATGCTTTGACACAAAAAAAAATTGTTTATAATTTCTTTCTCAAAAAAATTCAAGAATAAAGAATATTCTGTTTCTAATATACTGTTTTATATCAAGCGATCCCTTAATTTTTTTTTTAAGCCATCGATCACACAAGGCTTATGTATTAGAGCTTAATTTATAATAAAATTTTGAAAGGAAAGTAACGGATATGCAAGAGTGATCCTTGACAATAATATTTCAGTATTAATGGAGTGCAAACAAAGGGACCACGAAAAATTTTTCACTTTCGATGTTGGGGAACCCAAGTTAAGACGTCATCTTTTTACCAGAAAACAATATAATGCTTTGCAATCAAGATCATATAATTACAATAATCATCAACATATAAAATTAATATATTGCATCTAAAAAAATCAGGACATATTTATGTAAGTTTACATAAAAATACACAAGGAATTACATATTCCATTATTCCAAAGATATAGCAAAAGTTATTGGTTTAGGGAAAGTAAAATTGTGATGCCAGTAAATCATCTTCCATCATCCAAGTTAATCAACACATGATGGGTAATGCTATCCCATCCAGTGTTTCTGTAACTACTGCTTTCACCACATTTACTAATATCAAAAGCCTCAAGCAATGACCGAGTTTCCTCCACGTTAAATTCCCTGTTCTCCCATGAATGCTTCCCCATCTTCCTTATTCCCTCTTACTCCATTGCCACTTCCTTCATAGTTGGTCTCTCGTCCCCTCTAAGTCTTAAGCACCTTTTTGCAAGCAAAGCCACTTCCTTCAGCATCTCTCTATTTTCATTGTTCACTATCCTAACATCAAGGATGTCAAACAATTGACCTTGGCTCAAGAGTGAAAGGAAATGCATGGCGAGACATCTTTCCTCTTCTGGCCTATCAAATGAAAGAGCTTTCTTACCTGTTAGTAGTTCTACAAGCACCACTCCAAAACTATACACATCACTTTTCTCAGTGAGCTGGTTTGTTTGCATATATTCTGGGTCCAAGTATCCAAGAGTTCCTTGCACTATTGTGGCTAATTCTGTTTGATTGAGCGGAACCAATTTTGAAGCTCCAAAATCAGACACTTTGGCATGCAAGTCTCATCTAAAAGTATGTCAGAGGACTTTACATCTCTGTGAATTATAGGTACAGAAGCACTTGAGTGCAAATATGATAGGGCTCCTGCTGCCTCTGCTGCTATCCTCAAATGTTTCCCAAGATACATTGGAGGCCTTGCTTTTGTCATGAATGTAATTGAAGAGGGTACCATTGTTGACAAACTCAGACTAATAAAGGGACCTCTGTTTCCAAACAACAACCGAGGAGCTTCACCACATTCCTATGATTTATTTGGGAGAGTATAACCACTTCATTGATGAATTGTTCTGCTTGGTTCTCATGAACCAATTTGGATTTTTTTATTGCTGCAATTTTGTCATGAGCAAGAAGTCCTTTGTACGCAGTACCATAACCTCCTGTGCCAATGATTAGGCTATCCTGGTAGTCATTAGTTGCCTTTTCCAGCTCCTCTGGAGTGAATATTTTAGCTGTTTGGGAGGAAGATCCTTTAGTTGAGAGACGTTGTTGCAAGATAAAGCCACCGTTTTGTCGAAAAAATTTATGCTTTTGCTTGATGAGCTTCCTCTTTTGGAATACTAAGCACAGCCATGAAACACATACAACTAGAGCTACCAAGCTTGCACTCACACCTATATATATGGAAGACAGAAAAGAGCCTTTTAGTGGGGACTAGGTTTGATTTGGGATCCTATGCAGTTTGCTCAGCTTGAGTAATGAGAAGAAGTAGATCTAGATGATGATGCTGACTGTTATTATTATTATTACTACTACTATTACCATCAGTCATCTTTTTGCTTTTGGAAATAAAATAGACGAAGGCAGTCTTTTATTTTCTGTATATTAAATACTGGTATAAATGATTTTTTTACATTTTAGTTCCTTTAAAATAAAAGGAAAAACATATGGCCGAAAATTGATAATAATTATAATATTACAATCTAAATTAACTAAATTCTTGTTAGTGGGAGTTTATATCCTTATTTATCTCCCAAAACTCAGCGTTCTCAAAGAAACATGAAGTTTCTTTATATGCCCTTGCCCTTAGAGATGTTTGTCACATTAGCACTTTTAATGCTATCATGCCACAATCTCCCTTTCTTATGCGCCAAATAATTGACCTTAAAATAACCATATTACACAGAAAGAGATTAAAATCAAATGTCACTAGGTCTTTAATGAGTTGAAACTTTAGTACCTTAAGTTTTGCAACAATATGAGACATCTCTAAGATGTACTTCCTTTTGTTTCCTTTGTCTTTATACTTTATGAAAATCAAGCATTGCAAAAACATACTTATTTCCGCCGTATTGCTTTTTCCAAAGCATTTCTTAAATTTGGCAAGGACAACCTTAGCATTGGTGATCCTTTGGACATCTCACCCCGAAAGGTTTCGGAAATACTATGCTTTATGATCATTAAATTTATGCAGTTTGAATAATCCCTCTTCTCAAAGTACCTCTATGTTCATTAGAGGAACTTATAACTATAAGCGAAGCTGGTCTTTCATTTCTTAATGCAAAGTCTAGATCTATGCAGTCCAAATATATATTTTCTTTTTTATCCTTGACATTGGTCTCATTCGAAATGAGAATAAAACTTAAATTGGCAGGTATAGAAGATACAATAGCTAAAAGAAAAGAATACAGCATAATCATACTCACAACCAAATATTTAACCAGTAACAATAAATTCAAATAATTAAATCCCATGACAAGATACTGTTATAATATTAATATTAAGTCTTTGGACAAATAATATTAATTTGTAAGTGGTAATCTTATTGCAATGATCAAATATGACAATTACAAATTTTTGCCAAATAATAAAACAATCTTTGGATTGAATTATTATTTGTATAAAAACTTAATAATTGTCACATGTTTATCATTACAAATAAATGTATAACTCGACCGGATATCAACATTTCTTTGGGCTAGTTAAAATATCCGCATGATATTATACATATACAAGATATCTATTATTCCTTATGAAAAAAATCTTCACCCATAGGTAACTTTTGTGACATCACGTGTCAACTAATACACTTGAAATAATAGAGAAAAAAAACTTTAGCTTTAATGCTTTATATGATTATTTGAATTTAGTTGCTGTTAAAAAAATACTGAAAGTTATCTAATATAACTCACAATATAATAGATAATATTAATATAATTACATTTAACTTTTCGGTCACCCACCGTGACCACACCTTCCTTTTCCTAACATACATGGATGGAGACGTCATCATGAAGTCACTCATGTCCGATCCTTTTTTTTTTTAATAAATATTGTTGAAAGTATTTCAATAAACATGACGCAAATCTTCAGCAGACATGTCCGAATGAAGACCAAAAAACATAATTCAAATTGAAACTCTATGGCCGATTACCGAACACCAAGCGGCATGCCCCAAAACAAAGAGACAGAGAAAACTGTGGCGTTCAGATTCAATCAACGGAAAAACTAAAACCATAACAGAACTTGAAGGATTTGGATCACCTCAAGTGCAGTTCCCTCAATTGCCCCTCAATTGCGTTAATTTTCATTGTCAGATTAATCTGATAGTGGAAATTATATAATAATTAAAACAGTGTAGAAGGTTAGCCTTTATTTCATCCTCAACGCCATTTCCTCCTCCCCATCTATTCATCTTTCATATCCTGTCTTCCTCATTTTATGAATCAATATTTCATTTACAAAGCTGCTGCACTGCTTCAAAAGAGCTCGCAATTATCTTTCAGGTTACAATATTAACAAGTTATTAATGGTAAGCGATCCTTGAGATTTAGAAACTATTGCAAATAAACTTATCATTTGTCCCTGTCTCCCACTATCAACACATGATTTTGTTGCATTAAGATGTGTCTTTAAACGTGAATAGTAGAGCATGATTTTGTGAGTGTGTCTTTAAATTTGCACATATCTCATTTGAACGGTTGTTGGTGAAGTTACCAAACTTGGTGAAGAGATGCCATGCTGAACCTCTAACGCCAGGTTTCTTATAAAGCTTCATAAAAACACTTTCCAACAATTCCGTAACCCATCAATCTCTATAAACACAATTTCAGTATTTTTTTTTTCTTTTTCACAGCAGCAAATTACATACTTGACCTTCAATATTTGTTTTCTCAACTAATCACCATTTCATACTTGAACCCTCAAAAGCGATTTCACGGTAATTTCAACTGCTTACGAATTTCATAAACCATGGCTACCTATCCCCTTGACTAACCATGAAGAAGGAGACAAAGGAGAGGGAGGCGAATTTGGATGCAGACCTGGAAGAAGGTGGAGGGGCTAGCTTCCTTTGGTGACCGTCACATCTAGAGGACATCGAAGAGTCAAGCTACTTTGAGTCCTGGTAAATTTGCGGTAAGCTTCAATTGAAGGGGGAGGGACGAGCTTCCTTCAACCCCTGAAATCTTCACCAAGTGGGCTAGAAGATGAAGCAAAAATGGGTGAATATGACACTAAATTATCACAATGCATCTCTTTCACAAGGGGTTCATGCAATATGGACTCATGCAACAAAGATAGGTGATATAATTCAAAAAAATCAGAAACATAATAAGAAGGAAGAAAAAAATACAATGAAGACATATAAGAAAGATGAGGTGTAGAAGGAAAGAGTTTTGTACAAACTACTTCAAGTTCATTTTCATTCTCATTCTTCCTCAAACTCTCTTTTGCTTTTCTCTTTTTCCTCTTTTTCTTTTCTTTTTCACTCTTCTCTCAATCTTCTTTTCATGCACTCTTTTTCCACTCACAACAATTTTCTAAACATTCCCTCTCTTATTACTCTTATTCTTCCACTCTAGTTCACTCTTCAAGTTTTCATGACTTTTACACAAATGATTACATGGCAATGATTCATGGGTTGTCTTTAATACAAAAGAACTATTGCTATCATGTCCAATCAAATTAACATCACAATCAAAATTTCCAATCACCATGTCAACATACTCAATCTCATCAATGTAATCATATGAACCAATTTCCAATGAAATCACATCATTATGACTACTAGGAATTAGCATGCTACTATCTAAAGAATTTTCAATCAAATCATTAGCAACATGTAAAGCATTACATTCCTCTAAAAGTTGCACACAAGCATGGCTATTAATCTCATAAGCACAAGCAACTTCATTATTTTCCAATTGTGCTACATGAAGATTTTCAATTTGCTTATTAAAAGCACAACTAGAATCAAAGCTATCTAATGTAATACTAACAACATCTAGCTCAATTTTCTCAAGATTCAGCAAACTATCATGATCAGTTCCATTATCACAATCAACATCATTAAATTCATTGGGATTCTCAAGTTCAGCACATCTTAAATCAACTACGCTAACACAAGAGATAACAAGAAATATGTGAATCTGAAATTGAAGAAGAAAATAATGCACCAAAATAACAAGAAAAAAAAGAAAGATATGTTGGTCAATGGGTTAAGACCCTAAGAAAACTCGTCTCTTAGAACCCTAGCCTTGGGACACCACAAAGAAAAAGCACTCCTTTGATAAGTCTAAGAATCTTCTCAAGAACACAAGGGATATAAGAGAAAACTCACAAGAAAAGTCATAAGTTTTAAAAATTCATTCTTATTAATCTCTCTCCATCCAAAGTACATAGGTGGCTCTTTATATAAAGAAATAAGGCAACCAAAAACCCTAGGCTAAAATAAAAAAATGAAAATTACAATAAAAATAAGAAACTAATCAAATCTAATCAATCCTAAAGAAGATACCACAATCTAAAGGAAAAAGAAAACAAAATATTCCTTAAATCAATCAAAAGGTGGTATCTTTCTTGCTTTAACTAATAGAAAATTTTAGAGCCTAAATTTTAAAAATAGGAAACAACTAAAACTTAATCTCCAAGACACAATCTTTGACCATATGACTTATTTTTGGAAATTAAATTAAATAAATAAAAATTCCTAATAAAATTATATTAAAAACGTCACTATTCATGCTCACATGTAGAGCACATGATGTCTTCAAGTTAGCTCTTTCAAATGGGCTCCTTTTGGGTTTGAATTTGGATCTTGTATAGCTAAGAGCATTTTCACGCCTTTGAGCATTTTCAGACATTATCCTTAAAGCAAAAGTTAAAACAACTTATTTTAAGTTCCTCTGAAGTCAGACCTTTTGGAGGAAGTTGGTCAATCTTGTTATAGAAGTCCTTCAAAAACCCAAATATATCTTCGCCTATTTGCCCATGAAATTGTGACAGTGAGTTTACATGAGTCATCTAAAATTTGTAATTCTTTGCGTTGTCAGATAGCCTGATACATAATGGACTATCATAAATTGTAGGCTTATTTGCATCCTTCTAGAGTGGATTAGCTTGAGTCGTAGCAGGCACTACTTCATTAGTCATCTCGAGCCTCCTTTTAGCTCGATTCACCCTACAAGCGCATTCAATTTCATAATTACTAGCAATCAACTAAAAAGTACTATTAAGGCTTTTAGATCTTAACAATATGTAGCAAGGGATAGAAAAGAAATAACAGGAAATTTTTCCAAAAGATTAAAATTTAATGGACTACTAAATCCGTTGATCTCCTTGACAATCGTATCAAAAACTTGATTGAACTCCTACAATTATACAGGGTCGATCATATTAATAACAAGTTATCTGGAGTATTCCAAAGATCGAACTCAAGAGAGATTGTAAATTTACCAATCCAAAATTTTAATCCCGAAAAAAAATAACAATCAAATTTAGAAACTCAATTAAAAAGGAAAAAAATAGAAAGCAAATCAATGTATGAGTTTTGATTTAATTACTATAAGTGTCAAGGGATCAAGGTTCACCTTATAGGATAACTAGATTATATTATTTAGTTAGACTCTATACAATTATAGTGACCATTGTTCCTAAAGTGTTCTAATTACCTCTTAGTCAATTAGTCTTTGTTTAATTAGAATTCAATTTGACATCGCATAACTTTGAATTCAATTCAATTCAAAGTTCCAAATCAAACTTTGAAGCCATAACATAAGTCACCACAAATTAGTGTTTATCTTTCTAGATCTGGGTTCACTCTTCACCTCTCAATCCATCAAATTTTCTTACTAATAATTAGACTTTATAGTGATCAAGTATAGAATCAACATGAACAAGAGAGACCAATATAATGGAAGAAACAAATTAAATATAGCTTGAAAAATAAATTCACAAAATTATAACTAAAGAAAACAAATCAAGTTAATCTCAGTTAGGCTATATCTCAATCTCTAATTAGAAAATTTTGCCACATGTGGAAATAGAAATCAAAACAGTACTAAAATCTCAAATCATGATGAAAATAAGAAGAAGAAAGAGTTTATAATGGAAAAAAAGATAATCTTACTCTAATATTCTCCAAATCTCCTCGCTCTCTCCTATATATTGCTTCTAGTTGCTCCCAGATGTGTTTGAACTATATTCTCTTACCTCTGAGTGCTTTTCTGAATGTTCCCTTGTGTTCCCCTTATGTCTTTTTATATAAAGAAAGTTCAGAAGCCTATAAAAGCCTGTAAAGTCATGAAACCACATAAAAGATAAGTCACTTATTCAAAGATAAACTGGCGTTGGGTCCAACAATTTTTTTTCCATTCGGCGTCGGCTAAACACATCTCTCTCCAATTTTAGCGAAACCCACCTAGTGCTGGCTAGTTGTCTTGCTTTGTTGACCCGGCGTCGAGTCCTTCCGTAATATGCAATTTTTCTCGCCTTTTCACCTAAGGACGGGTGAGAAAATATGGGAGAAACTAGTGTACTTTAATATTTTACATTTTGCTCCAACTTGTTGGCTCTATGTGAGTCAAACTTCTCGCAAATATTCCTGTAATGCAAATATACTTTAAATTATGTAAAATTATGCAAAAAAGTATTAAATCACAATATTTTGAAATAAAAATAAATACAAAATATGGATATTTTATGGGTATAAAATAGACACATCACCTATATCATATAATTTGATTTCCTTTGCTTTTCCCGGATATTTCTCTAGTTTTTACATGGCTTTTGATAATGTGTTGTCCAATTTTTTTTGGCTAGAGGTTCTTGACAGATGCAATAATTCTTGAATATTTTTCAAATAAGCTATTAAAAGAAGTAAAAAAATTATTAAAGAATATTAGAAAAAAGAGTGAGATAACAGACTCATACGTAGTTATGTACATCATAATAATGTTGAATAAGAAAAGAAAAAAGTTATTAAAATGATAAGAAAAATTATTTTAGCATGAACCAAACTAACCTCATTAAGAATTGATCAAGCCCCAAAGCCGAACTCATTGGTTCAGTTCCGTTTATTTTTGCACAAAATGAAACCTAAGCTATCACAATAAAGCCCAATGAAGCAGGCCCATCACGAGTTCAACTCACTAAGGAGCATCAACTAAAGGCCAAGGAGGAGGTGGGCCAACTTCGTGTGAGCTCTAGAGTCCGTAAACCCACTTGGAAGTTAAGGGAAATGTAGGGTGTATGACTTTAGCCGCCAGCTTGGTAGGGTTAGGTGAAAAGTTATAGTGTCTTCTCCTGTGTAGTCTTTTCTTTCCTCAGCTGAAGTCTTCCCTGCCATTTTCTCCAATGGTGTGCTGTTACTATTTCCTTTTAAAATGAATTAATTCAACACGTTCTTTATATATATTATTTATGGCAGCTTTTATGGCTAGCATCCTTTGCTCCTCATGTCATTACAGCTAATTCTATCTCCTGTTTAGTGGTGTATCCTCAATAAATATTGTAGCTCGTGCCTTGCGATATATTTTATTATATATATTGATATAAATGCATATGAAATAGATATACTTATATATACTAAATGTATATGTGTATATATATATATAATTTAATTAAAAAAACTCTCCTGATCTAAAATTAAGAAAACACCATACAAATCAAATTTGTCCTGACTAAAATAACCTCATATTAATTAAGCGAATATTGGGAAGTAGAGGTGCCCAAACAATTCATCTATTTCAAGATTTAATTATCGTGACAATCAACATAAAAAATTTATCAGCATAGAAGTATAAGATGCCATTGGAAAATTGTAGAGGTGCCCAGCAGAACCGGAAGATTAGCTATTTGGAATAATGAGCAAGCAGCTAGGTGACTTGGTCAAAGTCTCTAGCCACCATGTTCCTTTACTCACATAATATGATCATGCATGATTGGAGGACTTTATGATTTTTTTTAAAGAAAAATAAAAAATGATTTTAACGGTAACTGTTAAGACTTGACTCTTCCAAGTCCATCCCAATGTCACCAAATATGGTAGTTAATGAAATGACTTCACTCATATGACCGACTTGATCAAAGTCTCTCAACAGTTCTCTGGGATAGGTGAAAAAATGAAAATGGAGCCTTGTTTTTTGGTTCAATGGATGGATGTTAATTGTGGGGCCATGCAACATGCAACATGCAACGCAAGCGCGTCTTCAAAATTCCTCCAGAATGTGTATGGATATTTATATATAGTCAAAATAAGCAGGCTATGTCAAAATGCATTTAACCAATTACCTTTCAAACTCACGTCTCTCTCTCGAGCAGCCAGATCCTTTTCAGTTTTCCCCAGTCAGAAATGGAGACGAAGGTGGGGATGATTCTATTGGTAGCCATAGCAGCAGCAGCAGCAGCAGCAGCTGAAGCTCAATCCCTGCATGGTTGCCCCGACAAATGTGGAGATGTGGATATTCCGTATCCATTTGGTGTTGGAGACAAGTGCTCCTATGATAAATACTTTAATCTCACCTGCACCAACTCCAAATTATACTACCGCCGCTCAAGAATCCGAGTTTTAGACATATCCCTCCTGCAAGGTCATATGGACATCCGTATGAATGTCTCCAAGATTTGTTACAATCAATCAGGTGGAGTGGATCTTAACAATTCTCGTCGTACATCTCTTTCAATGACTGCTTTCCCCATTTCTAGCATCGCAAACAAGTTCATAAGTGTTGGTTGTGACACCTATGCCTACTTAAATAGTTTTATCGACGATAAGAATTTTTCCAGCGGCTGCTTGTCGCGATGTAACAAACGTCCCCCACAAGTACAGAACATTGATGAAGCTTGTTCCGGGATTGGGTGTTGCCAAATCGATATCCCTCCTCGGATGAGGAATATCACTGTTCGACCATATAGCTTCAATAGTCATGAAAATGTGTTGGAATTCAATAACTGCAGCTATGCCTTTGTTGCCAAACGAGACTTCTATAATTTCTCCCTTGATGATCTCAAGTACCTCTCCATTGACAAGACCCGGCTTGTGATAGATTGGTTTATTAATGATACCTGTCAAGAAGCACCCTCTCTGAGTACAAATTCTGTATGCACCTCCCACGCCTTCTGTCAAAACTCCACCAACGGATTCGGATATAAATGCATTTGCAAGCCCGGTTTTCACGGAAATCCATACCATCCCGATGGTTGTCAGGGTAATTCAATCCAATTTCATGCCTTTTCCAGCTGTTTCTTTTTCTAAATATTACATTTACTGATACCTTTATTTGTACTTTCAGATGATAATGAGTGTAACACAGTCAACAGTTGTAGTATCTCAACGCATGCTCTATGCTACAATTTCGATGGTGGCTACAATTGTTCTTGTCCACATGGTTATAAAGGCGACGGCTATGTTAATGGAACTGGCTGCACTTTGGACACTTCTCAATCTCGCCATAATCTGCTTATTCTTATAATTGCTTTAGGTAAGAATCTAAACGACTCTGTTTTATTTTTATTTTCGTCATGAAATAGTTTTTATTTATTTTAACATGAGGGATACCTTTTTCTTTGTTTGTTAGTGGGAAGCATTTTTATTAGCTAAGCAGCTTACCTTGTGAAAGGATTCTAAATCCGTCCAACAAATTTTTACCCTTCTTTTCATAAATACTAATGTAATTTCAGTTTGTTTGAGCTCTATCCCATTGGTCAACATCAAAGTTTTTTTTCCCATTGTTCATTTTGGACATTGGTTTAGGGGAGATAATTAGAAGTAAACAGAGTCCTATACTTTTTACATATATTTAAGTCAAAATTCAAACCCTTTTTCCTGCTAGAAATCACATGTTGGACAACATTGCCTGCAGGTGTTAGTGTATCCTTGTTGGTTATCTTCACATTGGTCTCCACATTGTGTTGGGCACACAAGCAGAGAACTCTTAAACAACTCAGACAAAGAAATTTTGAGCAAAATGGGGGAAACATGCTACTACAACAACTTTCACAACAGCAAGGATACACTGGAAGAACAAAAATATTTACAGAGGTTGAACTTAAAAATGCCACAAACAACTTTGATGAAGGCAAAATCCTTGGCCGTGGGGGACAAGGCACGGTTTTCAAGGGTATATTACTAGACAACACACCTGTTGCCATTAAGAAGTCTAGAGTAGGAGGGGATCCCAGACAAATTAAGGATTTTATCAATGAAGTGGCTATACTTTCCCAAATCAACCATCGGAATGTGGTGAAACTTTTGGGGTGTTGTCTTGAAACCGAAGTTCCTTTATTAGTTTATGAGTTTGTGGATAATGGCACCCTTCTTGACCACATGAACTCATCGAAGAATAAGCACTCTCTTCCATGGGAGACTCGATTAAGGATAGCTGCAGAAACTGCTGAGGCAATTTCATATTTACATTCTGCTGCTTCTATTCCAATTATTCATCGGGATATTAAATCTACCAACATATTATTAGACCATAATCATAGAGCAAAGGTCTCTGACTTTGGAGCTTCAAGACTTGTTCCTCTTGATGAAACTCAGGTTACCACAGTGGTACAAGGGACACTTGGATATTTGGATCCAGAATACCTCCACACAGGCCAGTTGAATGAGAAGAGTGATGTTTATAGCTTTGGGGTTGTGCTTATAGAGTTACTTACTGGGAGTAAAGCAGTTGAATTCAATAGGCTAGAACAAACAAATTTGGCTATATACTTTGTGTCTTCAATGAAAGAAGATCATTTGTGGGATATCATTGACAGGCGAGTGTTGGATCAGAAGAAGAATGCTGAGCAATTGAAGGAAGTTGCTTTTCTGGCAAGGAGGTGCATCAGAGTTAATGGAGAGGAAAGGCCGAGTATGAAAGAAGTAGCAATGGAATTGGAGGGTTTGATTGCTATGGAAAGGCATCCTTGGGTGAAGGGCGAGGATGTGATGGCAGAAGAAACTGAATACTTACTTGTTCATGTAGCTGAGGGATACAAGGGTGCTAGTACTAGCAACTCAACAGGCTATGACAGCATACAAAAGCAGATAGCATTTGAGATTGCAGATGGGCGATAATCATTTAGTATCCATACGTGTGTTTTTCCATTCTGCTGTTTTTTTTTCAGACTTTTTTTACTGCATTTTTGTAGAGCTACAATGCATCCCTCGTGATGATGTGTATCCAACCATTTTTCACCCAAAACGAGATGCATAGATTTCTAAGCAATTTAATAGAGTTGTCTGATCTTCTCTTTTCACTCTTGTAAACTAAATAAGTTGTAAGGAAACAGATAAAAGTGTGATAGAGCTACCACTGCTGAAGTACTGCAAGGCTAACAGTAAGGCATTTGTTTGCATCACAACAAATCCATTTCAATGGCTTTGCTCTTTCAATTCAATTGTTTGAGTGTCTTTGCTTCATAATATTTTTCACATTATTATTACAAATTTGATATATATCACCAAAGTGGAGTAGTTGAAGTCTACGTAAAATCAGCAAATGGAGAACAAAACTTATTTCACAATACTCTAAACAGATCTAAGACCAAAGAAAGTACGAAACTACAATATTGCCACCCGAGCCAAAGATAAGAAAATAAATAGAACAAGCAAACTGCTATTTGCGGTTTATGTGGAATTAGGGCAGTATGAGAAGAACTAGAACATACGAGGTAAAAAGTTGTATCTTCCATTTTTCTGCATAGTCATTGCAATAAGCAATCATAAGACTTACCTCTAAATACTTACCTAAATAACTGAAATCTAAATGTTATAGGTGATAGCCTGCATAAACTATGGTTGGAAACCATTTCCTTTTAGTTATAGGCAACATATTTTCACTCTTTGGCCACGGTTTTGTCATTTGTCAGAAGACAAAAATGTTGTAGTGTGTTAACCTTTACATAAACTTATTAAGAATAACAATAATGTTACCTGAATGAAATAGATCATCAGTCCAAAGTTTTGTCGTTTCATAAGAAATTATAATGAGTTATTGACTCTTGCAATCATTTTAATTAATACTAGGATATATTTGTAATGATAAACTTATTTTGTTGATAGGCAAAATGTTAAATAGCAAGTGCACGACCCGTATTATGTAATAAGGAAAAAATAGTAAGAATATCATTCACATGAAGATTTGATACTAACAACCCGGTTGAACATTAACATCACACTTTCATTTAATTTAAGCAACACATAAGAAGAAATGAAAATAAAATGAGAATTAAAATTTAAGCAATGATTAGTGTTAGTGATGAAATTTAAATGTGACTTGGATTCTTATAACTTTGGCTCTATATTAATGTCAAACTTCACCCTTTAATTACAATTAATGTTGTATTTGCTAGTCTAGGTTTCTTAATTACTTTATAGTATTTTTGAACTTACTAAGAGGAGTTTCAATTATATTAAATCCTAATTTCTTGAGTGATTAATTAATTAGACTCAATTTAGTATAAGTCTAATGTGACTATATAGGGTTGGTAGGTATATTTATATCCTACAAACAAATCGAGTTATGTGACTATTGAATACTCAATCCTACACGATTCAATTGATGGTTTATTATAAATCTCCTATGTCTAGCTTCATTAGGAAATCCAAAATAAGCTCTAATAAGATTTCTCATATTTTAGGACAATCAAGTACACAATCAAATCAACAAACTTAACATTTCTCATATTTTAGGACAATCAAGTACACAATCAAATCAACAAACTTAACATTAATGCAATCAAAGGTAGAAATCATCATCAACTAATCCATAATGTAAGCTATAAAAATCCAAAACGAAAGTCTATAGCTACATGTAGTGAACATATGCTTGACCAAAATACATAGCAAATTAGCAACAGAACAAAATATATGAAAGATAAGAGAAAAGAGAGAGAAAACTAATAATCAATGTTAAAATCCCTTCCACACGGCCAATCTTTAGCATCCCATATATGGCCTTAATCCTCCACCAAATAGCCTCCAAGCCACCACCAAATATCCAGAATGTCTCAAAATGAAGAAACACTCAAGTGATATAAGAAACTAAAAAATCATGCATTATGTTAAGCTGTGCGTCCTGGAAATCAACATTCATTGGCATGAAAAACATGTTTGCGGGCGCGAACAAACTTTGTAACTTCTTTTGCTCTAGCAAAACACCTCTATGAAAAATGTATTGGTTTCTGTTATCATATTTTGCTGCTGCGAGCCTTAACTTTTGCTGGTGGGAAATACTTAAACTCACATTTTCGCAATTAAGCTTCAAATCCTAAATCAACCACATATCAAATCTGTGCAATATCAATTCCAAATAACACAAAACACACCGAAGCTCACATAATTGTCCTCTCAGCATCCAATCTCATGAAATTAATCAAATTAACACATAATATCCATTAAAACCACAATGATGACTCCCACTTATGCTCAAATCCTTAATAAATAAAAAGAAATATTAGGAATCATCGCCTGTCTATAATGAGTAGTTACACTGTTGTGTTTAATTTTTCATCTTCAAACCAAGAATAGTGAATCTACAAGATTGTGATTGTGTTAATAAGATGCACACCAAAGGAACCAGATGAACTGACTTGCAAAAGCTTTCTTTAAATAAGCATTATATTATAACTGTAGAAATAGAGCTTGATTTAACATTAAACGACCTTAATTTCCATCTGATGAAGAAAGACTATCAGTTTTCAAGGTCGTGTTTGTGCCTTCCGAAGGAGAAGAGGATGAAGAAGGCAGCATCTGCTCTCAGAATCCCCTGGGTAATTTTGTTCCTTCTGACAGAGCACCAAAAGCAAGCAGAGTGAAGAGAAAGTACATGTGTCTCCAAGAACTTAAAATGATGATGATGATTATGATGAGTATTGAGTACTACTACTCTTTCTTAGGAAGTGCACAAAGCCCTCCTTTAGCCTTGAAAAAGAGAGCCTTCAAGAGGGATTGTGGCAGAAAACATGTTTGGTAGAGTAGAGATGCTGCCAACTTGTTTGTTTGGGGAATGATACTTAAATGGCAGACAATGTGGTATTTCTTAGTTCAAAACTATTAAGCAACCCATGTTGATGCTCTCATTGTCCAATACAAGAGTAGAATATGTGCGTGCAAGTGTGAGGAAATCCAGGAATGTTTTAATATTCACTCTGGACACATTATTAGTTGGACGCTAATTTTTTTTTTTGGTGAGCAGTTGGACACTAATATTTAATGGGATGAGTCAGTATGCGTAAAATCAAGAGACTTTCTTACAATTTTTGCATTAAGCTGCATAACGTGAGAAGGATGAAACATTGTAAAAGCAATTGTTTTTCCTTGAAAGGCTTTCCCCTCTTCGTTTAAGGGAGTGTGCTCTCACCGACACCACCCCCTCATCTTTTTCTAAGGATAGCTTTGCATTTGTATAAATGTATCCAATTTAATAAATTCAGTCAAGTAAGTTCCATTGCTCATCTCCAAATAGATCCTTCATGCAATATTTACAATCCTCAACTCTGACCTGTAGAAGGGGCCTAGATCCATATAAAAAGGAAGTCTATTATTCTACTCTTGATCTGAATTCTTAAAGTCTCAAATTCAAATATATTAACTCTTTCATTGTCTCTAGAATTCCAACTTTAAAGGTGATTAAATCTGCAAATCGTATTCCTATCTATATTCCAACATGACCTTTCATTCTCCTAAGGGCTCTTAACTCCCTGAGTCCTATAGAAGTCTCTAATTTTGGAATCATTATTCAAAAGTAGGTATAACAATAAGTGGATTTAAACCAGGTGAAAGGTGAAAATAGCATTTGTATTTCGAATTGGTCATTGAGAGAGGATACTCTTTTGTCTTCCCAGACAATTCAGATATGGGAATATCTGTTTGGACATCCTATCAATATATGGGCAATTTACTTTAGGTGCTTGCAGAGGAATTGATTAATGTTTTACATTTAGTTCCTTAAACTAAAGTTGTATGGGAAAGGAAACCATTGGATTCAAATCAAAACAAATAAGTTTGCTTCATAGACAGAAAAAAGAAAAAAACAAATTCCTGCAATTTCAGAAACAATGACTTTTACAATTTCAAGAGCACTTTGAGTCTCCTGTTCTAATACCATTATTTTGGTTTGTATTATGCAAACGTCTATTCAAAGTTCCTCATTAACAAAATCTAGGGTATGAATATATGAAAAGGGTACACCTCACAAGGGATGCTATAACAATGATAGCCTAAAATTTACAAAGAACACATGACATTCTTCAATAAAGTGGTGACAAAAGCAAAAGAATATCTAAATAAGGAGTGTTGCCTTTAAGATTGGGACATTAAAGCATTCTACTCAAACAATGGCTAACACAATGGCTTATGTCTTGGTTGGATGCCAGAATGTCTTCTGAATACAGAGTAATCCCTTATTGCCTTCAAAATATGTAAATCGAATATCCCAATGTAGAGATTTAGCTATGCTCGCTATCTCACCTGTACTTTCAACATTGTCCCTTACGATCAAATAACCTTCAGGTCTCGTGCTCCTATCAACTTCCACAATCACTGGTACTATATTGCATCTGAATCCACTAAGGTATAAGTTAAATCAGAGGACTCAGGAGATTTCTTGGTTGACAATTTTCAAGATCAATGACCTTACCTTTCTTTAGTCTTAGAGAATAGGTAATCAGCATGGAGAAGATCATAAGATCTAGGGTAGGTATTGAATGACTCACACCAATCATGATAAATTCCAAATAAGCCACGCTCATAGATTATAGCCAGTGTATCTGGAGAGTCAATTGGAACTACATTCATTACCCACACTTTAAAGCTTTTCAGAGCTGCAGCAAACCTGAATAACGAGAATTCTTCCAGAGGTTAGCAGTTACATTACCAAAAGATGTCACAGAAAGCAACTCTCTGAAACTGTCATAATATATTTTTTTTAAGATAAAAAAAATACAATAAAACAAGAAGAGGATGAGAAGGAAAAGAAATGATAATCACTGTAGTAGAGGTGTGACATGAAATCGTATAATGTTAGAGTACTAAGAAGAATCGACTGGCATAAATACAAAACACGATATAATATAGACATTGGACAAAATATACAGTGTCCAAGTGCAATTTGAAGTGTCAACTATATTTGATACAAGCATGGAACACTGTATGGCTCCATTCTTGGAGTATAGGTGTTTTGTAGGCGGAATTGATCTGCACATTAGAAACATTTTTTGTAGGCGTAATTGATCTGTAGGCGTAATTGATCTACACATTAGAAACATTTTTTGTAGGCGTAATTGATCTACACATTAGAAACATTTTTAGATAGAAAGAACAGTTAAAACTATAATGCAGAGCAGCTGATCTCCCAAAATTTAAAATTCTAAACATATTGGACACTGCTGAAAGCCATATTTTTCCACCAGTAAACTGTATATAAGGAACAAATGCAAAAAAGAAATTTTGCAATTTGAATTGCAAAGGGAGGATCTCTAGGGAATATGCAGAAGAACGTAGAATGTCTTACCCTCCATAAACAGCTCTTATGCCTATGACATTTCTTACTGAAGACCAGTTGATACCCATTCCATCCAACTATGAGTGGGAAAGAACGTTTTTCCAATGCCTAGAGTCAGCAGTGAAATCTACTGGAGCAGTTCTTCCATAAATACCTGCGTGAGAGTTCAACCAGTAAGGTGGTTTCTCGAACCTCATTGGCCAACACACAGGCCAAAGTGATCCCCGCTCTGATGCACCAACAGGCACTTTGCGCAAACAAGTCTGTAGTGCTATATTCCTGAAGATATGGATTATGGAATTTGGTCCATGTAATGATTAAAGGAGAAACTCCATGAAAAATGAATATTCTCTAAGTAAAGCACTATTGGCACCCTTGGATCAGTTAGCATGAAAGGCATATTTAGACCCCAAATAAAGAAAAAAGTGTCTACCAAAACAAGCTCCTATGATTTGACAAGACCAAAACTGATTATAAGTATGTATCAACAAATGCAAATAAAAATCTCAGCTATTTTCTTGATTATACAGGCTCAACATCTTTTGTAGTTTAAATAGCAAAATTTAGGTTCTCTTATGCATTCTTATTTGACATTTTCAAATAATTTCCATTCCTGCTAATTAGTTTTTGGTTCAAAGACCACCAGAACCATCAAATTTGAGAAGCTAACTTATGTCTTTTGGTTATGGCCAACACAAAAAAAAAATAGTTTTATCATTTGGTAAAAATATAGTTTAAAGTACCAAGCAGCATTTGCATCATCAGACTCATTGCACAGTGGAGGCTCATTTTTAGGTCTGTTGTTATAACAGTCATTGGAAGTGGGTTTTCTATATATTGCTGCTGCCACTCTATTCAATTTTTCCCTTCCAATCACCACCAGATCCCAGCACATTGACTTCGTAATTTCACCCATATTTGCAGCAAAAAGGTTTTATGTAAAATCAACCCGCATAGTAGTTCCTTAGACTAACATGAACTTGATAAAGTGAGATTGGTTTTCTTGATCACAAATCTCAAATTAGAGTACTAGGGGAAATGTTTTTCATTTTTTCCATACAAGTAGGGGAAATGTAGAGTATTATGTGTTAGAGTATTATGAGAGTCATGAGGCCTAATTTGTAAGGCCCAGCCCATGGAAGTTAAGTAAGTCGAGGACATTGTCTCTAATGTATATAAATTGGTCCCGTTTGGTTGCTCAGATCCTGTGGAAAAGGTAGGATTCCATTAATTGTGATAGTTTGGTTGCACTCTTACTTATTCCATGGACATCTGATTACCACATATGTAGGCATCCCCATTATTGAATCCTGATTCCCACGCTCTTTTTACCCAAATACCCATGGCCTCTCACCTACCTCCCTCTCTGATCGTCTTCCTCATCCACCTGTTTTACTTCTTTTTTTTTTTCCTTTCTAAGATCTGGGTCCCTTCTAAGATATGTGATTCAAGTTATTAGATTATGTGATTTGATTGTGAAAGATTGGATTACCTTTGCCAATGAGTTCACTGAGTTTCCTGCTCAATCTTTTTCCTCTTCAATTTCTATTTTTTTTTATGGGACTATGGCTTTCCTTTTTTTTTTTTTTTTGCTTTTACCGTTTGTTGGATCTGTTATAATGTAGAGGGAAGAAAAAGAGGTTGAAGGATAACGGAGGAAGAAGTGGTAGCGACGGTGGTGGGATGTTGCTGCTAGTGGCAGCAGTAGTGGTGGGAAAAAATCGAGCAGAGGGAGAGACAACAAGGGATGGGAAAAAATTTGTATGTTGATTCCAATATTTTTAATGACATTCCAAACAGTGTTGATTTTTCTAAAGCTTGTACATTGAATCTTGAGAAGGAAATACAAAGTGTTCATTTTTCTCTCATCTCCTTTGCGCAAAGTTATGATAAAAGCGACGTAGGGCACTTTAGATATATCTGCCTCTCAGGTGAGAGATCGACTTCACCATTGCCATATTTATGAGAATGGTGTTTTTGTAGAAAAGGGCAAGAAGGCAACCAAACCCTCTAGACACTGATGGAAATATGGATTTCAGCATTTTTTTTTCTATTTCCTTTTTAGCCTTTTTCTTGCAACCAAATGGGCCCTAACTCCTAAGTCTGGATATGGATGAAGGAAGTGCAGCACGTGCACTTTTTATTTTATTATCATTTCTTCTTCATTATCTCACAATAAGGAGGACTTAGCCTTATGTCACGGGGCACTCGTCAAAATCTTGGGAAGTAAACTGTTTTTTTTTAATTTTCTTTTGGTACAACAATCAAATGAAGCACAATACTTTTTTATTTATTAATAAATACATATTTTTGGTCTCTGCACCCATATTAATTATCAGCACTTTTAAAAAGCATTAACTATAAAATACAAAATTGTTGCCAAAAATTTATTTAAAATAAACTATTTTTAAATGACTATTTAGTATCCAATACTATTAAGTTAAATTTGAATATTATTGGGTAATAGAGGTAGTTCTCCCAATGTGATTTTTTTTTCTTTTCATCCACAAACTAAGTTCATATTCATACCCTCAACATTACTTAAATAGAATTAGTCCCTTCCATTTGACTCAATTATCATTGGTATAACATTAAAATTTAATACTAATTTAGATTTTTTTTATGAAAAAAATATGTTTTTATTTTCTCAAAAAAAAAGGAACTTGATTTTTTAACAAACTTTAATTTATAGTATCTTTAAAAATGAATTTCATGTTGGGACACTCATCATAATAGATGGAGAATCTAAAATAATTATAATATTTTAATTGTCAACTCCTCACTTAAAAATTAAAAAAAAATAAAAGCTTTAATATGTACTATCCAAATTAGAAAATAATCAAAATATAGAAAAGTAACTTTAGCCTTTCATAAAAGGAGAAAATTTATATAATTTTTCTTAAATGTTTTTTGTCATTTTATCTAATTAAAATTTAACATGTAACTTTTTTAATTTCTTTTTGAAGTTTAAAAAGTTAATACTATTAGTATATGATTAATGATTAAATCTATAATATGTAAAAAAATTTACCCGTTAACTTTTAATTAGAAAACAGTACAAAAAATAACATGAAAAACATATAAATTTTCTCTCTCGTAGAATCTCAAACTACTTTCTTTAACAATATAATAAAATAACTTTTTTTTTAAATTTAAACAAATCCAAATCGAAAGGGTTATGCCTAATGCCAGAAAAGTTGTTTAAAGTGCTAAAACATTTACAAGCAAAAAAAAAAAAAGAAAAGAAAAGTGCTGATGAGTGATAACATTTTTGCTTCATTTAATTTAATATGAAAAACTAACAAAATAAGAAGTCCATGCGACGCACTTCCATTCCCTCCCAAGCAGTGGCGGACCTTTATTATGTTGAGGGGGGCAGATACCCCCACTCAACTTTTAAAAATTGCATCTAAATATGCATGGAGTTTCTTTTATGCATCCACTGCTCTATGGGGTTTGAACCCACTGGAATTGAGGATGAAAGAGGAACAAAGTGAAAAGGCACAGCATGAGAGAGAGGAAGCCAAGAGATGGGGTGAGGAAGAGGAAGAAGAAATTGAAAGAAAGTAAAGGCGCGGGGAGAGAGGATGAAAATGCTGACAAACATAATGTTTATTTAATTTTTATATCTTTTACGAATTATTATTTAATTTTCATTTTTAGTGAAATCATTTATTTGCTATATTTTCACTTGTTATTTTTTTAAGGAAATCACTATTAATTTTCAATTTTTATATCTTATGTGTGAAATAGTTTATTTTATATTCATTTATTATTATAAATTTGTAATGTTTTTAATTATTTTTTATTTATTAAATGCACTCTTTATTTATCTTAAAACATGATTTAAGATATGTAAATTACAATTTTTTTAATTTTCAATAAAAAATAGAAAAATTTTCAAGAGTGAGTTTTTATTGACTATGAAATACAATTTCAATGAATAAAATGATGTAGAAGACATTTATAAAATATGCACTTTATTTAATTATATATATACATATATATTAAATTTTATATAATTTTAACATTTATATATTTAATATTTATATGATAATAAATAATTAATTGGAGTAATTGTAAATATACTGCCCCCTATCAGCTTAGGGAACTAAGTTCACCATAACTCCCAAGTATTCATAGTTTCTTAAGATTAGTTACCTTAGAAATAAAAAAAAACAAAAGTATTTATTTGTTAAAGTTGAGGTTGTATTATGCATGTGGGATTTGAATGGAGGTTGAGGCCGTGGAGTGGGAATGCAAGTAGGTCTTGGTCAACGTGAGTGAAAAAGGTATTATGAAATTCAAAGTTGGTACGGAAATTAGACTGTATATCATACACGTACATATTAAATATGATCCCGAATAAAACCTTCCTTAATTCCATTGGGCATTTAATTACCAAGGTGGGTCCTCCTCAGTAAATCACGTACGGGACGTCAATTGCAAGTCCACATATGTCAAAGCTCAAGTATAGTGTACGGATCCTTCTAACACCAGACTATAAAGTCCTGTTTGCTTGGAATTTTTTTGAGAGAAAGGAAAGAGAGAGGAGAGGATTTAGTTTGGTTTATAAATTTGAAGGGGACTGGAGGGGGATTTAATTTCCCCAATCCCCTTTCTCCATTCCTTTTTTATTTCCCTCTAATTTGAGATTTTTTGAAGGGGATTGAGTTTTATTACTTAATCCCCTCTAATTCCTTTCTGAATCAAACAAGATTTTATTAAAATTTCTCCAATCCCTCCCCTAAAATTTTACCAAATAAGAGAATTTTAAAATCTCTTCAATCCCCTTCTCTCCAATCCCCTCTATTAAAATCTCTTCTCTCCATTTCCTTCGGTTAAACCAAACAAACCCTAAAGTCGGAAGATAACAAGGGCAAAAAAATGAATGATTTAGATGTTATTAATAATTGTAGAGGCTGAATTCAAGGTATCTCATGAAAGCTAAATACATTCAGACACATTCATGCATATCTCAGGTAGAATTAAAAGTTATGCGAAAATTTATGTTTTAGCTAGTAGATATTTTAACAGTTTCATTTTTTTTTCCTAAATTAAATTTGTGAATAAAAATGAAAGAATTAATAAATTATAGTTTTTCTTCTTTGGGTAATTTGTCACCGACCTTTTCTTTTTACCCTTTCATGCAATGAATTGGTAGGAGACTTGGTCAGGCCCCCACCGTCGCTGTATTTGTTCTCCCTCTACACTAATTACTCTTTTCCATTAGTTTTATAGAATATTTTACATTATAAGCTATTTTATATAATAAGTTTTTTATTTAAAACATAGGATATTAAGTATATTTTTTCATTTTATCTATTTTTTTAAATTTTTCTCACTCTTCATTTATAATTCTATAATAATAATATAATGAGATATTTAATAAAGATAAAATGAAAAATATTGGTACTTTTTGTATTCATTTTAAGTGAAAAAAATGATTTCTTTAATATGCGTGTAATTGGTATAAAATATCCTATAATGTAGACTGAAAGGAGTATTTATTAAGCACTACCTCCATTTTGTTTATTTAAACCAGTGTTTTTTAGATCAGACCGAACCAGACGATCGAACCGGTTAGATCATCGACCGAATACTGCTCGGTTCATAGTTTTAGACCATTTTTAGAGTCGAGCTAGTTCGGACCGATAAGAATTGGTGATGGAGCTAGAACCCATATTTAAATTGGGAATCGGAAGGGTCATGAGACAGCCGGCTGAGTCTTTATTTTATAAAAGAAACAAAAAAGAAAGAAGAAGACGTGAAGAAAATGAAGAATGTAAAAGGAGAATATTAGGAAAAAAAACACTAAAAAAGATCAAAGAAAAAAAAATTGAAGAATGAGAGATATACTTTTTTTTTTTAGGAACTTACCCCCCATTTGGTAGTAGGGAGTTTGAGAGGGGAGAGGAGAAATCCATAAAATTTACAATTTCCAAATAGGGGGAGGCAACTCCCCTCCCCTCCCCCTAAAACTGTCCCCTTTGAAATTGTAGGGGAGGAGAACAGTAACTTTTTAACTTATATCTTTTTTTTTAAATAAAAAATATTTTTAAACATAGAAAAAAATTATTAAAAAATTTTAAAATATGAAAATATTTACTTAAAAATCTTAATATCAAAAAATATTACACTCAAATTCTATGTTCCAAAAAAATAAGCATAAAAAATTTTAGTATTGAATATAAAATTATAGAGTATGAGTATAACATATTAAAATATAATTTTATATTAAACACTGAAATTTTTATACTCATTTTCAAGGATAAAAATAATAAAAACTTCTTTAATTTTAAGAATAAAATAATTAAATTATTATTAACTTTACTCATCTCCCCTTTGAAACCAAATAACAAATTATTAAAATTCCTCCAATTCCCTCACCCAATCCCCTTTCTTCCTCTCTCCTTACCTCCATATCTCATCTCTTCTCCTCTCTTATCCCCTCTATTCAAATCTCTTCCTTCCGTTTCCTTTTTCTCCATATCTCATCTCTTCTCCTTTTCTCTCTTCTCTATTAAAATCCCTCTTTTACTTTCCCTTCCATCTCTCGTACCAAATACACCTTAAGCGGCAAAATAATAAGAGCCTATTTGGATTGGCTTTTAAGTGCTTATGGAGCAGAGAAAAGTGATTATACTATCAGTTTTCCAAACGTAACTCAGATCAAAATAATCACTTATGCCTATTTGAGTGATTATTTCCATAAGTTACTGTTTCCAACTTATCATAATCACTTATTCTCTCATAATCACTTATTTCACTTTTTCTTTTTATTATCCACCCAATAATCACTTAAACCCCAATATCCAAACACATTTCTTTTTTCAAAATTATTTATGGATTAAAAATATCTAAATACAATTTACTTTTGATATAATTACTTGTTCTCATAATTTATTATGAATAATAACTTATATTTATAATTAATATAATCCAAGTATACACTAACTTTAATCTTGATGAAAATATGCTTTAGGCAGTTTCTCGAATATAGTAGTTGGATTCTCCTCATCCCTGAAGACAGAAATCAAAAGAGAAGAAACCTGAAGAAAACACGAAGATTCTGGATATAACCACTGGAGACCCGCGAACGCAGGGAGAGACAGAGAGGAAGGAGTGATTGAGTGATGTACAGTGGTGAATAAAATTTAAGAAAAAAGATATTTTAAAATTTTTATAAAAAAATATTAACAAATAAACAGTACAAGTTCATTTGAATTAAAAATTTAATTTATAGAAGTATTAAGTGTCTGTTTAATTTATCTTTTTATAAAAGTATTTTTAAAATAATCACAGTATTTATAAATAAAGTTTAAATAAAAATAAAAAAAGTTATTAAAAAGTTATTTAAATAAAAAAATAATAGTTAAAAAATATAATTTTATTTTAAAAAATAAAAATTAATCAGGTATTAAATTTTTAAATCAGACTATTAAAAGAAAATATTTTTATGTGGGGTTTGAAGTGTCTTTTGACCTCAAATTTAATCAATGCTTTTGAAGAATACACAGCCTCACGGTTTAACTGAGAAGTAACGGTAGTAAGATGTCAATGCCTGGGGGTGCAGGAGGTAGATGTAATAATTACACCTTTTTTGAAAGAAAAGTCATCATTCTTTCCAATGTTGTGAAAGGTCTGACATGAAAAAACATCTTTTCATTTTCAATTTTCATACTTTTCAATGTTTTTCATTTAATCTATTTTGTCGGGATTTTTTTCAAAAAGGTTTTTAGTTTTTCAAATTTTTCTTTCTTGTCGTTTTCGTCTTTTGATTTTTTTAATTTTATTATTAGTATTTAGTTAATTTACTTTAATTTAATACCCTTAACAGTTAGGCTTAATTTTAATTTAATACATTTCTCCTTCAGACTAATAATTTAATTCTTTTAATATATTGTTAGTATTTATTAATAAATGATTTAACATATTATATAATTATAGATTTAAATGAAAATTATACAATGAATTGTTTGTAGTTTTATATGATTATGAATTTAAATAAAAAAATTAATTAATTTGTAGTTATATCTTCTTAGATATCATTTTCATGTTGTGTACATGCACATGTGCCTGCCAAATGTTCCATAATTTATGATAGTACAATTTCTGAATCACTGGAATAAGAAGAGTTATAAAGCATGTCAAGTTATTTAACAATTTAATATTTTATTTGTCATATATATAATTATATATAATGTTATTATTTTTATTTAATTATTATATTATCAGTTTGATCACCGGTCTAATTAGTTCAAGTATAAAAATCATGACATGATAGATATTTCTGATTTAATATCTAGTTTGATTTTTAAAACATTTTATTTAAATCCCATGTAAACCATATGATGAAATACAAAATAAAAAAAAAAAGAGAGAGAGCATAGAATCCAATGCCAATAATAGAGTAAACCTTACCAGTAACTTTTTTATGATTAAATTAAATGGATATGGTACAAGACGCGTAGAAGTCTTGAAACACGGTTTCAGCCATATCTAAAAAAAATCCAAAAATATTTAATTGTTTTGATTCAAAAATATAAGTTCAATTTTAAAAAAATTTTGGGTTCAAAATAAAAATCCCATTTAGTAATTTATAGAGTATTAAATTTTTTTTTATTTTTTTTTCTACAATTAGATGTAAGAAAGATAATGAAAGATATAAGTATTATAGTTAATGAAGTCTACAAAATAAGAAAATGGAAATCAAAACGCATATTTCAGGGTACTCTTTGCAGATCGGAGAGCAAAGAAGGATGAAAGAACAATATTGCCACCCGGACCAAGACTGGAATATAAGTAGAACAGGCAAGATGCTTTTCGTGGTTTATGTGGAATTAGGCGATATGAGAAGTAGAACATACGAGATAAAGAGTTGCATCCTCCATTTTTCTCGCAATGATAAGACACACATCTAAAATACTTACATAAATACTAATCAATTTTAGGGCAAAAGCATTTTCATTCATATCCGCTCACAATACAATTAATATGCGGTTCTTTTTATTCAAGGCAATATAAAATTCTACAGAACGACGCATATACACTACTCTAAGCAAAGAAAATGCAAAAATATCCCTTCTCACAAGCATACAAAATAATGCTGAGCTAGCTGCCACGTTGAACTGACGTGGATACTCTAACAAATACATTTGAAATGCTATCTTATGCTTAAGAAAATGTGCTAAACAAAGGTTTAGGCTGAGAGGGACAAACCCAACCCTGGCATTCTTTTTATATAGAAAATCAGTGATTATAGTATAAGGAATATCCAAATGTTTGATAATTCAATTTCATACCTTACGATATTCAGTATTCCCTTCCAATTTTGTTACTTTAAATTACTTTTTGGGAAGGGGGTTGTGGGTAATAAAGGAATATTACAATAGTTCCGCAACATTTCTATTAATTAAATACTATTACATCAATGATTATAAATTGACGTGATTATGTAACTAATACCTCTATTAATCAATTTTGACATATATAAAAAAATTCAGAACCCACTTTCATATGCTGGGCATAACAAAATAAAGCAGATGCAGTTTAGTTTTGAAACCTAAATAATATGAACCTTTTCCAGTTTTAACGTGATGTCTAATTTGGTTATAAACATTAAAATGAAGCCAAATAATCCAAAGGAAGTTATGTCAATTTTGAAACTAATAATAGTATGTTTTCAAGTTTGACGTGAATAAGTTGATTCAACTCGAGTACAATAAATAAGTGGATCCCAGCGCCAACTTACCAAAACATATAAAAACAAAAATAACCATCATTTAAAGAAAACTTGATTTTCTCCCCCGCGCCTAAATGCGTGGAGCACATGGGAGACATTTTATTTAATTTTAAAATATATTAAATTAAAAAAAATTTATCACTAATTCTCTCTTATCTCTAAAAAGAAAATTGATATAAAAAAATAATATAAAAAAATAGAAAATAGAAAAAAAAGTTAAAAGGTATGCAGTCCAAGGTGGAGTCACACTGTGCGGCTAATATACAATGCGACTCCATCCTCTTTTTTATTATATATTAATTTTAAAGATGACACTAAAAGTTATAATTGGAAAAAAAAATCTTTAGTTAAAGCTAAAATTCACACATGTAGCTAAATATTAATAAAAATATAATAATAATGTGAACTAAAATCTAAGTGAAACTGTCGAGACTAATATATAATTACCCTTTAACTTTTTAGAAGTATTTATGAAATTAATTAGAAACTATAGACAGGACTCAAACAGCTCTCGTGCCTTTCTGTTCCAAACGTTGGTACTGATCACCATCCATGAATTGGTCGATATTTTAGAATTTGTGTGAGAGTTGACTCTCCACTCCACGTAAACTCTTAAATGGTTATGTAAGAACATGCCAAACAAGTTCATCTTCGTCAACGTGCGATCGTCCACAGCCGTTGTGGAAAAGAAAAAATATATATATATATATATATTTTGTTTTTGTCATCAAAGCAGAATTGGTCATCCAAATCAGATCTTCCACAATAAAGTGAGAACTGAGAAAATCAATTTTACACTTCTTCTCTTTTCACAACATTTTTTGTGAGAATGTATGTTCATAAAATCATTTCATGAAAATTTTGAATTTCAACAATTGATCGATATTCTTATTCGAGCAAAAAAGGGAAAAAAAACAGTTGATTGTCTTGTGACCCAATATCCAAGAAAATTTCTGCAAAAACTTCGTTATTTTACAAAATGTTGAGATTTTTCTTATGAAAAAATTCAGTGACGATTTTGATATCTTTTCATAGTGATATGGGTTATAAATTGCGTAGATATTATCCTTCTTTCGCAAGTAGCGCAATTGTTAAGTCCATACATGCCACCTGTCTTGATTTTCATGTTTATTTGAAGCTTTTCAGATTTATAATTTATTTACTTGAAATCAATTCAGCATGCTCTTTATATATTTTGGTAAAAGAAAAATGCTTCACTGGCAAAACAAAAAAAGCTTGTTATATAGCTAGTATTAATTCTTTGCTCCTTTTATATCATTACAGCTAGTTCTATATTCTTTGCCAATTGGTGTATCTGCACTAAATTTAATAGTTTAGTACTATCTCTGGATTTCCATGATTCTTTTTTTTTTTTGATAAAGCATGGATTTCCATGATTCTAAATATAAACTACATTGCAAAATGTTTAGAGCATTATTGAATTTTTCTATTCACAAATTTCCTTGTATTCGAGGTTGGTTTGTTAGCTTTATTTTTCAAAATTTAAAATTTGAAAGGTGGATTCATTAAGAAAGATAAATAATAAATTTAATTAAGGATAATCTTAAAAAGTTATGATAATTTTTAAAAGTTTAATAATATAAACTATTTTTAACAATGCTTTCACTACTACAAATAAACCCTTTTAATGTCTGTTATTTTAGGCTTTTTACGTCTGTTTTACATAGGACGTTGAAACTAGAGACATTGAAAGTTTGACTATTTATGTCTGTTTTAGAACAATCATCAAAAGGTTCCTTGTGACGTCTGTTTTCTAAAAAAAATAAACATCAAAAGAAATCCCTTTAACGTCTCTTTCCTAGAAAACAAACATCATAAGCATCAGTCTTTAATGTCTATTTTCAAGAAAACAGACATCAAATATGATTTTTTTTTTATATAATGACATACATTCTATATTTCTAGCTGATATTTACAGCCAAAATAAAATAGCCAATACAATTTTTATAACCAAAATAGCAGCAAGAAGGTCATAGCATATTAGTTTTATACAAAATGATATGTTCCAAGCTATCAATTCAACTTAAACACTACATGTTGTTCCAAACTACCAACCCAACCTAAATATTACCATGTAACAAGAAGAAATTCAAATGCTTTCAAAAAGAAATTCTGACCACATGTCCCGAATTTGGTCAATTTCTTCTTATTGATAGGGATCATTTCTCTTGAAGTGCTGCAAGTTAGAAATTAAGTTAAAAAATCATAATCAATAAGCTAGAAGATCACATATGAAATAAGAAGTCATAAGGAAAAATAAAACTAAGTTAGAAGTTATATAATTACCTCATCCAATGAGTCAACAACATCACAAGTAATTATCTCGTACATTTCTTTCATTACATAATAGTCACACTCTGTGTTCCCTGGTTGGATGCGATGCTATGAATCAACCAAAAATAAAAAGATCAAAATCAAAACAATTAGACTAACATCCTTTAAACTTAGGTTAAATCTATTTACCTTTGGGTATTTCCATTCCGTTTTTTTATGTTGCATTGTGTGTTTTCCACCCCTATAATGGTATGTCTTCAAGGATCTATCATCAAATACATGGAAGAAATCAAATTACAGAATAATAACATCACATGTTATCACAAACCAATTTTTTACACAAATATATACTCACAATTCAATTACATCACGGAAATCTTTGGGTGCCCTCTTTTTTACTTTCTTCTTTTTACATGGATCATCCTCATCATCCTCCTTTTTCCTAAAGGAGTCAAAGCAGTATGCAGTAGATTGCTCGGGGCATACCACACACAAAGTCCAATGGCGACTGAAATATATTAATGATAATATCATATCAATTCCACAAAGTCTAATCACAACTACTAATTTTTCTATGATTTTGAAAGTTGTTACCCATAATGAACCGGTGCTAACCAACATGGCTTATGGGTTTCTACAATGGTATTTCCAATGTATTTTGATCTATCATCTTCTTCATTCATCTTACTTTGAATATAATATGGACATAGGAATCCAAATCGATCATTTCTTCTCGTCTGGGCACAAAATCGGTTGAGACACCTATAAGAGAAATAAAACAAACATAAATGCATATAAATGTAAATACCTAGAAATGCACATAAATGAAGAGATGCATGGAAAAGAAAATAACTTACAAGACACCAAGTTGTATAATGGATATATCCAACTCTTACATGTTTATGAAGTCTTCAACATCATTTTTGAAAATATTTAACTTATACTTTACAGATCCCACAATCCCAAGAGGAACTTCAATGGAAATAGGATAATTAAATTGTGAAAATTCTCTTTTTAACTGTGACGATGATGCCATTTCTTTGACAGCATGTGAATCTTGGGATTGAGATTGGGGCATTGAATGAATCAAACCCTTCCCTTTGCCACTTCCCTAATTAAGTAAATGATAATGAATTATAATCACAAACTATATCAATATTAGAAAACAAGAGACTTATAAGGTTTTTCATACCTGAGGCTTAGCTAAATTGACAAGTCTTTTCAACCACAAAATATAATTCCCAGGGGCTTGGGCTACTATTGCAACCTCATCACTAGGGAATGGCACAATTGCATGAGGTTCAATCACATTTTCAATTGACACTTTTACTTGATCATCTTGTATTTGTAGATGGTGCAGGGTTGATCCATTTGCATAAACTCGGTCTTGAGCCACAATGCGTCTTGTAGGGACATCTAATAATAGATCACATGCCTCTCCCTTATTTAGCACATTGTCTAGCTGCAAAACCTCAGGTGCACAACTACTTTTCTCACTTTGAAGCATGGGAGAAGTGGTCATCTCAGCAAGCGGCGTCTGAATGGGTGGCTGCACCCCAATGGTAGTAGAGATCATGGACATCACCTCACATCGCATGGCTTCTATCTCAACCCGAAACATCTGTGTCATTCGAGCTTCTGTTTCCTCTCTAACCTTTTCCAACATTTGCTCCACCCTATGCTCAGACACCATTCCCTCATGACGACGTAATGGTCCAAAATATTCCTTTATACCCACTCCTCCTCCCACACCTCTAACAGTATTGCCTGGGTGCTCATCCTTACCTAAAGCTGTTGCCAAAATATCTCGCCTCCCACTTGGAATGAATAATCCTTGAGCAGCTTGCTCCTCAAGAGAATCCTATAACAAACAAGTAGCATACATAAAAAATTAGTAATTGCACTCTTAAAGTCAAATAATCATTTTGATTAATTTTAATCTACTTACAATCTTCTCGCCAACCACTTTAGCCTCGAGGGTTATATACTGTCTGTTCTTACTCATCCTTGACCTCTTCCATTTTTGAGCACGAGTTGGAGGAGATGGAGGAGAAATAACAATAGATGGGTTAGACTTAGCAGCTTCTTGTCTTTCTAGCAACTTCTCTTGCATCATCTTATGCTGCAGTAACTCATATCCTCCACGAGACAAGTTGTGAGGATACACATTTAGCTTTTGCTTCTCTTGATTCGCTACTCTTATTTTCTGTTAGAAATAAAACCAATAAATTGTTAGTAATTACTCATAACTGCAATTTAAATAATGAAGATAACCAATTTAGTCACCTGAAACTCAGGAGTTAGCCGAATCTCAACAAACTTCTTCCATGTCTCTTCATCCAAGTATTGATACATGTCACATGGATTCTTGCCCTTTAATTTACCATATATGTATTTGGAAGTGAGTCTTGTTTTAAAGTCCTTCCACATCTTTCCTACAAACCTTAACAACTTTTTCCTCATCTCAATAGTGTTAGGAATGTCATAATTGATCTACAAGGTAACATACACATAAAATGAAGTTATTAATGACTATTATTATAATAAAATAAGTACAAAAATATATCAATGGAAAGTAATATACCAAGATATCTTGCCAAAGATGGTCTTTCACACCACTTGGAACTTTTTTCCAATCAGGGTACAAGATATTGACTTTACTTCGAGCTAGATCGCCTAAGTAACTCTTAAAGTTTGTTCTTTCCTTACGCCTTTCATAATCTAACTCAGTGAGGTCAACACGTAATCTTTGCTCAATACCTCGAGCCTTCGACAATGAACTCATCCTTGTGGTACCTCTAACTTTAGTACCAGTACTAGTAGTACTCTTGTTACCAGTCATGGTAGCTTGCTCAGAATCGCTAGAGGAATGGTTGGAGGGATCGCTAGAGGAATCCATGAGCCTATTTAGATAATAAGATAAATGATGCAAGTAAAATGAGATTAAATTAACGTAATAGATGAAACTAAACATTGAATGCATATGAATGTGTATGCAAGATCTTTTTTTTAATCTATATGTGTATGTGTTTGCACAAAATTACCTGTAGGGCAATTACCCTATGTAGGAATATTCTCCCAAATACCTTCATGATGATCATGTCTAACGGCATGTACATCATCTAATTCATCATCTTCATTCAATTGAGGCGGCCTTGTAATAAAAGGAGGGGTCTCATCAATGTGAAAAGTTGATTCATCATTCTCAATAATTTGTCTTTTCCCTTGGAGAACAACATACCACTTTTTATCAGTTGGATCAATGACATAAAAAACTTGTTTTGCTTGGTTTGCCATGATAAATGGCTCTTCCTTGTAACCTACCCTATTAAGATCTACCAAGGTAAATCCTAATTCATCTATTCGAACACCATTGTTACTGTCAATCCACTTACATTTGAAAACAGGAACTCTAAATGTTATGTAGTCAAGCTCCCATATCTCTTCAATAACTCCAAAATAAGATGTAGCTGCCAAAATATGGTTTTTATCCCTTGAACTAGAAAAATGCATCGCTTCAGCTATTATCAAAACCCCACTGTTCTGCAAAGTGCTTTTGTCATCTTGGTCTTTAGTATAAAAGGAATACCCATTGATATCATATCCACTCCAACATATAACTTCAAAGCGAGGCCCATCAGCTAACCATCTTATTATTTCAGAAGCATTATCATGATTCAGAACCTGTTCCTTGAACCAAGATATGAAAGTTTTGTTGTGCTCATTTACCAACCATTTATCATTCTTTCGAGGGTTTTTTTCCTTGACAATGTTTTGATGCTTAGCTAAATAAGGTTGAACTTCATTAGTATTATTCAAGATATATATATGTGCTTGTAGCACTTCTTTACGACCCATGCTTTTTACTTTGACCCCTCGTGTGCCCTTACCTACACGTCTTCCCTCATGGCGGGACTTTGGAAGTCCAACAGCTTCCATTGTCGACAAATATTCAGTACAAAACTCAATAGCCTCTTCAGCAACATATCTTTCAACAATAGATGCTTCAGGCCGATGTGGATTCTTCACATACCCTTTTATGATTTTCATATATCGCTCAAATGGGTACATCCACCTCAAATAAATAGGGCCACAAAGCCTTATTTCTCTCACCAAATGAACAATTAAATGAAACATAATATCAAAAAATGAAGGAGGAAAGTACATCTCAAGTCTGTCTAATATCAGAATTCAGAAGAGAATATTTGGTGTGTTGTGTGTGTATGATTTTGAACTGAGTACTTGAAGCCCAATTGGACCAAATGGCTGGATGATGGCCCACAGTTTGAAGCCACTTGTTTTATTTTTATCTTTAAATTAAAATTATTTTATTTTCTATGCCAAGAAAATCTTTAAAATAAAAGTTATGCAAAATGAAATATAATATCTTTATTAGACTCAAATGTGACCAAGAATTCTCTTATTAGATATATCAAGATAATATGTTAAGTCCATAAATATATTTTCTAAGAATAAAACTTAAAAAAATCATCCTTAATGTTGAATTAATTTAAAGAGAAAAAATGTAAACGGAAAATGAGGCTTCCTTAATATTTAAATTAGAGGAGTAGTTACTAGTTCCTAAGCCATACCATACTATAGTTAAACAGAATATTAATTGGACTCCAAGTAAATAGAAAATAAAAAATAAAAAATTCCAAGTAGTTCTTTTTTTCTAAAAAATAAAAAACATAAATAAGTTTTTGAGAACAAGTAAATAAAAAATATATGAAGATTTTGAGAATATATATCTACCCTCCCCTCAATTATATCACTATAAAATATTAAACACAGGCAAACTTCATCACTTATGTCCTTTTCTTTGGTTGCTATCAAGAAAGAGAAATCAATATACTGTTTAACGTAGTTTGCACTGCATACAAATGCATAAGTTCTTTTTTTGGGCCAGAATAAACGCATAAGGTTGATTGCAGAAAAGTGCACAAAAAATGCCGATGGCAACTAATTATTTCTGGCCTCCTGAAATGCCACATAATAATATATTTGGTTTTAAACAGTGCAAAATAATGATTGAAGTTGTGATTGAAATGCATCTTAGCATCACCGAATGCACTGCATACATATGTGTATGAGATCATCAACTGAGATTACTAACGCTGTCAGGTAATCTAATTACAGTGAAGATTGTAGTGATTGAGTACAATCTAGTAAGGTAATAAAATTATTTTTGTTTTAGGTTTTTATTCAATAACAGAAAAACATTAAAAATATAAAAGTAAATTAAAAAGTTGAAATTTGGGTTGTCTAAATTTGATTTAAATGGCTGAGATGAGGGCATAATGCCCAAAAGAGGTGATAAAATTCCTTAAATTCAAAGCCGCTAGTTGAATCCGATTGATTTCGAAAGAAAAGAGCATTTTAAGGAAACCAGAAATATCCAAGTTATCTGAAATTGGCCAAACAAAGAAAAAGTGTGTTTGATTATATACGTGGGATCAACACTTGAAAATGGAAAATGAATGATACCTCTTGGTACTGCTGGCTCCAAGGAGGTTTCCCAGTGACCATCTCAATCACTGTACAGCCAACGCTCCATATATCAGCAGAGCTGAAAGAACATTATCATATTAATCTACTCCTTGAGAATTTCAAAGGATGCAGAATTAAACAATGAATTCATACAAATATGAATATGTTAGAAATTAAAATAACAGTAATGGGGCAAGGCCCAAAGCATCATGTAAAGTGACGCTGGTCCCGACAAAAATTCCAAAGGTATAAACCTATACCAAAAATTTGTCGATAACAAACAAGTGCCACAACTTACTTTGTGCTTATGACAGCTCAGCTTCACATTGCATAGTACCAGAAAACTACAATTACATGTGACTTTCTGATAGTTCCTGCTGTTACCCTTTTGTACACCTTAAATAGAGAATCCTATTTTCTATGAGAAAAAGCAATTTTAAAATTAAGGTGTTAATCCCTGTTTAAAAGAGTAACAAGATGTTTAACTCTATCATTCAATTCAATATCAGTAGTTGTTTATTTGTAGATTATCAAAGAGCAGAGCAGCAGATTAAATGAGAAAAGAAGAGAGCGAGAAACTCATTATAAGCATATCGAAAATAGAGCAGTATATCACAGAATATGTGAGGAAGGCTAATTTCCTTACAAGCTGTGCCCAGTCTGGAGAATAACTTCAAGGGTCAGAAAAGATCAATCAGATAGTAGTAGCTTGTCAGTTAACTTCATTTTACCACTAAACCTCAGTGAAAATAGTTGGGCAAAAAAGAAAAAGAAAAAGGCAAAAATAAGAAAAGCTAAGATAGCTTTGCTGTGACCAACAAACATTCCACGGCCTTAAACAAAGAAAAAAAAGAATATCAGTTATCAAACAAGAAACCATATTATCGACATCAGGCTATAACAATTTGTGCAAAACATCACCTGCCCAACCCCATTAACCAGGAATTTTGCTGATTTCGCAAAAGCCACGGAATTCACAAACCCAACCTGCATTGCAAGAAGGTTTAGTATGATCAAGGTAATTTTTCCTATTGCATATCAACCTTATCGAACAAATCCGCATCTGCTAATATATGTGAACAGTAAATGCTTTTCAAATCATCAATATCAAATACAAAATCTGCAAGCTGCACTACTAACAAGCCATGAACAGACTCACTCCTTAAATTTCATAAATTGCATGGAAGAGCATCTAATTACAATCAATTTCACCAATAGTGCCTAATTTATCATCTAAGAAATTAGAACTCCATGTATGAATTTCCAAGTTAAGTTTCTATAAGAGGCATCCTCCATTCTTCTGAGAAAGTTCATGTATAAAAAATGCTCCCTGTAATTAGTACTAACAAAGCATATATAAACTGGAGACAAAAGGGGAAAGAAAGAGGGAGAAAGTGGAAAACAAAATTAAGCAAGGACAATTAGTTTTTAAATTTTACTGTGCTAAGTATTGACTGATGTGGAATAGTAAAAGAACAAAAATGCTGTTACTATGTATTGTTTGCTTTTGGTGTTTGTCTGAAATGCATGCAAATTAAACTGCCAAGGGAACAACCAGGGTAGTGATTTTGACATTTCTCTGCTTTTCCTTTTCATGCTTTCTGCAATGTGCTATGCAAAAATAGATGGAAGCAAACCAAAAACATGAACTGTATAATGTTTTGTCCCGTACAGGTTAATTTGCCAAAAGTGGAGCAATAATTCGTGGATGGAAACCGTACAGGTTCAAAAGTTGTCTCGTGGCCCCACTCACCCATTTTATAATGTTTTGATTAACCTCATCTCATAAATTGTATAAATTGTTCTATTTCTGAGAGTATCGAAGGCTATTTACTGTGACTTTTGAAGCTACTTATTCCAGAACCATTTGCCTTATTTCGTTAATAGTTTTGTCAGCAGTTAAGAATGATTCTGGTTTTTTATTGGTGTCTAAGAATCCAAGGAATGCCGTGAAGCAAAGCACAGGATAAAGCAAAGCACAATTTATTTCAGCAACCAAATCTTCAAATGGAAATATACTACAAACCAAATCCCAATCTCATGAAATAATTTGTTCCTTTACTGTTTTTCTTTTGAGAGGCGAAGCGGCACCGAGAAGGTTTGAAGAATGATGTTACAATCAGTGGCAAGAGGGATTGGCGAGCATAATGGCGTGGAGAAGGAGTGAAGACTGAAACAAGAGAAGCTAAACAAAAGGGAGAAGAGCAATCAGCAAGTTTGAGAACGATGAATGTGATGAGATGGAGAAGAGCGATGACTGAAGCCTGAGGAAGGTTGAGCAAAGATTGATTGGCAAGTGAGACCGATTTCGGCTGAGATAGGGATTGCTGACGAGGGCTAAGTGGCAACTCAAATGAAAGGGGGTTGCCAGAGTTCAGTATCGCGCGAAACAAAAGGAAATTTTGCGCCAAAAATTGAAATTTTTTAAAAAATAAATTAAAAAGGTTATTTAACGTCTGTTTTTTTTTTTCTTTTGAGAAAAACTGACGTTACATATTTTATACATTGATATATAATATAAATTGAAAGCATAATATTAATATTAAAATTAAAATTAAATAAATTGAAACATATTTTAAAAATCAATAAATTGAAAGCGTAATAAATTGAAAGCATAATATTAATATTAAAATAAAAATTAAATGATTGAAACCTACTTTAAAAATCAATTTAATTATTTTTATTAAAATAAAATAATTTATCTAATAAAAGTAATTTTATAACTTAAATATTTTTTAAAAAATATTTTTAATTAACAAAATTAATTTTAATAAAAAAATTTTAATAAATTAAAATTAATTTAAAAAATAAATTTTTAGCAAGGAATATAGATCTCACTAAATTTTTCACTATTTATATTAATATGAAGAGGAATAAAAAATGTCTCTTTTTTCTAATTTTTTATTATAAGGGAGTGTTTAATGTCTGTTTTTAGACGTTTTGGGAAAAACAGACATTACAGATTTTACAAATTAAAACCATAATAATAAAAATAATTATTTGCAATGTCTGTTTTTTAAAAAATAGACATGATAGATAATTTTAGATGTCTGTTTTATAAGAAACAGACATCTATAATGCGTAACATACTTCCTCTTATTACAAAAATGTCATCAGTCATCTAGCAATATCTGTTATTTTTTTAACAAATGTAAATAATAAATATAAAAAAGTTATTTTGTAATAGTGTTTTAAATTTATGTGAAGTAATTAAGAGTAAATTATAATAAGAAGTACAGAAGGTCATAGTTCAGTGCAAACATGCCACTTATCTTTGATTTTCATGTTTTTTTAAAGCTTTTCATATTTATAATTTGTCTTATTATGCCCAATAAAAAATTATAATTTGTCTGTTAGCAATCAATTCAACATACTTTTTAAAGCTGCCGCTCAGTTAATTTGCGGTCTGGATCACTCGTCAAGTCTTTTCTAGAGATTTTCTTATAAAGTTTTGTTTTATTTCCCTGTATTATTTGAAGTTTAAAGCCCTAGCTAGGGCAACCATTGAAATCTAAGCAATTTGCTATGTGAGATCATAATTAACAAGTTTACTTGCAGTAGATCTGAGGGTGGAAAATAATAAATTTGCAAAAGTGCGACCAAGCATTGATACATAATATAAAATTATTTTATATAGCATGTCATATTATCATCTCAAACTCAATGTAATAATACATTGGAAAACATAGTTAGTTAACATATATAAATAGATTAAGCAAAATGCAATTAAAGAAGGGCTAGAGCATATGGGATGAGAGGTTTTTCTTCCATTTTTCTGTACAATGATTGATGTATATGTGATCACATGATCGACTTCAGTAATACGTTCCTAAATAATTGAGAGTAATGCTATCTTACGGCAAGATTTTAACGAGGAAAGAATAACTGATTACAAAAATCTTATAAATGAATGCTCTGACACAGTCCAAAAGTTCAGATGTTCCTCAAGAAACATAGGTAATTTGATCCCTATATTCTATTTTCATGTAAACTAATCTCTATAATCATTTATTACCGTTTAAAAATTAATCCCTAAAAATTTTTCTGGTGAAAATAGTTAATCCCTATAATTTAATCTAACAAGCTACCCTTCAGTGCGCAAGTGCTATTAACACTAACAATATCAGTTAAACGGCGATGTGACAAGAAAAATTAGCATGTGTATGGTGATGTGGCAAATGAATCAGCCTTAAGACAAAAATAGACCCATGCATCTCTCATCTTTCCTTTTTCTTTTTTACCCTATTTCACAGGAACAACTCAATTGCAAGAGAAATCTTTGATTTCGACAACATGAATAACAAATTAAACTACTCCCAAATGCCAGGATTTATAGCTGGGAAACATGGAAGAAGAAGCAAATGGGGGTTTCACCGTCTCCTCAAACCTCTAATACGTTTGCGTTAAATTTCTTTGATTAATTAAATCCCCAGAGATAATTTGATTTCTGGCCAAAAAAAAAAATTTAATCCTCAGAGACATTATCAGAAAGCTTATGGCTAAAATCCGAAAACACGATCGACCCATTGCCCCATCAGCACAAGACAAACAGAAATGCAAAGATACATATGAGAAAAATCATACCTTTGGAAATGACAAAGAACTTCGATGAGGATCAGAGTGGTGAAGCATAAGAGTAGCAGAAACCCTTAGATCGCCGGAAATTGCCATTGCTCGGTTTCTTGAATTTCTCCTTCTACTGGGAATTTCAGTACGGTCTTCTCCTTCGTTGCTTTCGCGTAGTTTTTGCTGTGTTTTGTTTTCATTTTCGTTTTTGGTTTTTTTTGTCATGTCAACATTTAATTGACACGTCAATGCTCTATGCATGTGCATTGTAAAAATAATTATATCCGGATTAAATGGCAAAAATTAATTTTTAAACAATAACTGATTAACTAATTATGTTGGTAAAAAATAGCTAATTACAGAAATTGATTTACACAAAAGTAAAACATAAAAAACAAATTAAAAATTAATAAAATTATAAAAATTGATTGATTAATATTATCTAATATATATTTGATATTGATAATTTATCATGTATAAGGCTGTTTTCAAATCAAGATAAATTAACCAAAGTAACATTGGAATTCATCACCTATTCTCAGATTTGGATCATCTTCATACTTTCTCTCCATACCTCTCTCAATATGTAATCTTATTCATTGATTTTGATTTGAATGGTAGAGATTACTGATTGTTACTTTAAATAAAATATATCATTTATTTTAATAATAATCTTAAATAAGCATTATAAATTATTTTTAAGAAACTTCAACTCATAACAATAAATGTAAACTATTAAATAAAATATATTATTTATTTATAGATTATTTTTTTAATCATTATACCACATAATCAATAAAAAAGATCATATATGGAGAGAGGTATGGAGAGAAAGTATGGAGATGATCCAAATCCCCTATTCTCTCTCTCTCTTTGTTTTTGTTATACCAAATTAACCACAAATATTTGACAATGTATTGAATTCCAATTAATTCAAGTCGATTGGGTTTGAAATGGAGGAAGGTCTTCCAAAAGCGTTTTTTATATTTATTCTTTAAACTAATCCTTTTTACTAAAACCAATATTTATTTTTTTTTGTAAATGACAAACGAGAATTACAACACATCCCTCAAAGGTGAGTCAAGAATGAACATTGCACGGGAGTCGGCACAAAGTCTAGGAGTAATAACTCCTTTACAATTATTTGAGGTATCTATTCTATTTTCATTGCAAGTCATTCCTACCAAACATAACATAAAACTTGTTTGGTTTGCTGGAATTATTTTCCTGCTCCCATTTTCGAAGTAAATCCGTATGCTAAAATCATTTCACCGCATTCATATTGATTTATGGTGGATATAAGAAACACATGAATGAAGATGATGAAGTGATTTGCCTATATATGCTTTCTTCAAATGAGTAGTTTGATATGACTTTCTAGTTGTGGGAGTTATAAATTCCTTAAATAGAACTACCTCTATCCATTAATATAAATGATAAATAACTAAATTACATAGAATAAAAAAAAAGTAGTTAGCATAATTAAACTTTTTAAAAATGTAAAATAGTTTTAAAAAATAATCTCATTTAATATTAATAACTTTTATCATATACTTTATCTATTTTTTTTATTATAAGTCATATTCTAGAAGGATTGAAGTAGATAAAATATACTTATTTTGATTCAAAATATAAGTCATATTTAGGTAAAAATAAAATCATTAATTATTTTTCCCCTTGTCTTTAACTAATTTGTGAAAGAAAAAATTATCTTGAAAATTATTTTTATTAAGGCTAATATTTGAAAATAATGTAAGTTTTTACTAATTTAATTAGTTAGTTAAATAGTACTTATATTTTAAAATGGAGGAAATAAGACACTTTGTGGGTATCAAATAAATATTTATTTTCATGTTTGCCTCTCATTAAATAGTTATGGTGGATAGAGATAAAGAAAGATCTATAATCAAGATATGTTATAATTTAATAAGAGTAATATTGAAAAGTTATTATATATTTTGTAAAGTTCAAAAATTTTAATTACTTTTAACTATTTTTCTTAACATGTGTAAAATGATTAGAAATGATTTATAATAGGAAAAAATGAGTAATTAATGAGAATGGTAATTAGGGGCATTTAAAAATAAAAAATACCCAAACATTTTAGTGGAGGGGCTATTTTTCTTTGGCAAGTAACGGAATATTAATGGCTTAGTGCACAGGATCTTATAAATTAACGCAATGGAACCATTGAGCGAAAAAAGATTCAAAGAAAAATTCAGATTCACCCCATTATTCCCCACGTTATTTCCCACTTGAATCGTCACATGGCGACAATGAAAAATTATTATTTATTAGTCTCTCGTGTTGGAATGACTGACTGACCAAATCAAAGTCTATTAGTTTTGTTGTATTCTCTGTCGATGAATGGGACGTTTGTGACTTGTAAGGCCATGCAATCCAAAAGTCGTCTTCCTCGTGATCAATTCTTCGCCATACAAATATGAAAACCTCTATTTATATATCTTTAATCCCAAAGATACATCAATATAAGAGAAACAATAATATAAATAAAAAAATTAATTTTTGTGATAAATTTATTATTCGCACCATGAAAAGTTATATGATATTAGCAATAAAAAATTATTTATTTGAAATTATAACATCCACGCTAGCAAAAAAAAAAAAGAATTAAAACATCCATATTATTATATTTAGTTTTTTGAATTATTTTTTAAATTAATAATTAATACTTTGTGATTATATTGATATTGGGAAAAACAATTCAGTATTTGAATTTTTCAGATTCTGGACTTTTTATTTTCACTTCCACAAAAGCATGACTGTTTTCAATTTATCGACCTTCTAGAATCTACTAATATCTAATTATAATTTTTGCGGCAAGCCACTTTATTTATTAGGCTTATGAATAATATTTTATCTGATGCACTTGTCTTATATAGGGAATTTTTTTTTCTACAATTACTTTCTTTTTCTTATTATGTGAATTCGAATCGTATGCATGGTAAGATCAATTATTTAACGCCTTGTCCCAGTTTCAACGTTTTTTTTAATGCAAAATTTCTAGTTGTTATAAAATAAAATTCAAAGATGATCTGTCATGAAAATGAATATTCTTAATAAAACACAAACATGAAAATAAAAATGTACTAATTTAATTTCTTTTTTATGTATTGTTTAATATTTTAACATGTAGATTAATAAATATAATTAATGTATTAGAATTTATTTTAAATTTCTTAACATGCTATTCAATAAATAGATAATAGATAAGAAAGAATAATTAATATTATCTTTTATTTTTAAAAGAATATATAAGGGTATAATTAAAAAATAATAATTAATATTTTTTTTAATTTGAAAATAACAAATAAATAGAAAAAATTTTTTTTTTTAAAATAACAAATAAAAAAATATAGAGGGAGTAATATTTAGAAACTAACTTATATTATTTTGCATATTTAAATCATTCTGTATATCACTAAATGAAGTCTTCTCAAAAGAACTCCGACGCGGTTTCTTGATAGCATCTTGATTAGTGTTGAGACTTTTTTAGTTTAAACCAATGTTTTGAGAATCGGACCTGACTAGGCAGTTGGACTGGTTGGTCCATCATCCGAAGATAAGAATAGCTTGGTTTTCAATTTTAAAACATTTTAGGGGTTGGACCGGATTAGAACGCTTTGAACCAAATTTTGAGCCAGCAACCGGAATTGAGTCAGAAATCGAAGGGGTTTTCAGAGAAACAGACGATTTTTTTAATTGTGTAAAATTTAACCTAAATTTAATTTTTTTTGCCAAAATTATTAATTATAAAAATTATTAAAAAGTAAAAACAATATTTTCCTTTATATTTTAAAATTATTAATTATAAAATTAAAAATTTTCATTGTATTATACTTCCTCTGTCCCTAATTATAAGAGAATTTTGGGACTCTTCATTTGTTTCAAAATATAAGAGGTATGAATAAAATTTGTGAAGTAATTAATATTATTTTCCTTTTATACCCTTAAATAATTAAGGCTATGTTGACAATTACTAATAATTAATTAATTAATCTCACTCTAAACTTTTAACATAGGCAATTTTGGAAAAAAATTGAAATTATAGCACAATTAATGAGTTTAATTACCAAAAATGTTTTTTTCTTGGTACTGATTGTAACACCCTACCTCCTGACACCTCCAGATTTAACCAAAATCTTCAAAACCCAATCGAACACAACTCAAGCATCTCATGACAACTTCCCAAAACTTCAGAACAGTAGAAACGAATCCAAAAATATCAGAAAATGGGCTGGAGCCACGGTCGCTATAGTATCACCGCGGCACCGGCCTTCCCCTACTTCGGGATGGCCACTGCCTTCACTGGCGCCCCCTTCTGGTTCTCATATAAGCAAAACTCAACATCCCGGGTGCGAACTTCCGACGCATATAACTTTATGCTCCAACCTCCGATTGATTTTATTCAAACTCCTACAAGTTAATCTAGTCTCAATCTAACCATAGACACCAACTTCACCTTAATCCAACTCCGTATGGAGATTCTAGACTCCTGCCATCGTTTTGGCCACTTATTGACTAAAACTCACCACTAACAACCTCCAATTGTCACTAAAGGCAAATGGTCACTCAAAGACCATTCATACAGGTCCAAAACCCCCAAACCAACTGGTTTAAAGAGGTTTCACCTTAAAGGAACCACTCATCTGGGATTTGACCCCCTTGAACCCTAACTTGACAAAACGGACTACAGGCCCTAATACATACCAATGAGGCCCAAATCTACTTTGAACTCACAAACACCAACATACTAACTTCCCAATATCCAAAACCATGAACACCACAATACAATATGCACCGTTTCGCATACAAAACCATACAAACAACATCCATCCATACAATCCATATCCAAGTCATACATTCATTAAAAACTCTTCTATCCTACTTGGCACAAGATACATATCCAAATTACATATACTATATAGACCTAGTATTCCCACATCCGATGCTACTCCCTCGGCTTCTCAGGACTAGTGCCAGAACCGTCACCTGAAAGGTTAGTCACGGGAGAGGGGTGTGAGACAAAATCTCAGTAACCGAGAACAACCACATCCAATATATATATATATACTGACCCACACAGTCGTGCAATGCAAAGCTAATGAATGTCATGCATGTTCTCCCTCATACACGGCTAGAACCATGAGCTGTCGTTATAACAAGATATTTCAATAGATGATTCCCTTCCAATAGTCGGTAATGATTGATTTTGGGATATCATCAAGCTCATCTTACCCTAATGCAACCCGGCCAATGGTTACACTAGAGCTCGAATCATGGCTCTCCTTCTCCTAGACTATCACGAATTAATGGTGATTTAGGGAAGGTGCATCCCTAAATCCACTGCCACCTGGCTCTCCCAAGGAAATGATTTAGTGACAGGGATATTTCATCATATCATATTGTCCTCTATTGCCTGACTCTCCTATGGAGAGGATTTAGTGACAAGGATCTTTATCATATCATTATCTCATCCCATATCATATCATCATCACCTCATCATCAATCTCTCACTATGCAATCATATGGTGATGATGTCAATGTTATGCCAACATGCCTCTATACACATACGTACATCATTATCATCACAAGCATCATATGGACATGCTAGCATGTAATGGTATGGGGATGCTACACATCATACATACACTACATATACCATCATCATACATCAACTAGCCGTGCATACCACGATATGTAGAAAAACCATACACATACACAACCAATATTGTGGTATGAAAATAAACATGCATATATATATATCAACATATAATCACATAAACAAACACTCGGTTACCTTAGGTTGTCAATACCACACATGTGAATTCCACGAACTTCTCGAATTGTCCAACACGTTTGAACCCCCTCTCGGTTAACCAAACAACCTTCACAATACCACAATTCTTCGATTAACACAGTATACTATTCAGTTAAAACCACAATTTAACCACTTTAGGCCTAACCCAAGGTTCCAACACCCCTTTTATGCATCAATGAGCTCTTAGAGACCGTTCAAACATTACTCAACGACATACATTTCAGATTCCCAAGAGCCCTAATCGGAAACAACATAGGGTTAAACTCGAATCATTCAAACACCCTTCAAAACTCACACCTAAGCAACAAGAACACAAAATCACACTTCCTTAACCCCATTTCATCCATTTCAATTGGTGGATTTTGTCCCAAACTGGAAATCTAGTAACAGAAAAACCCCAAGTTTCAACCGAGAAAAATGGAGAGAGAGTAGTAGGGATCACTTACTAACTTGAATTCAAGCTCTTGAGGTCCAAAAATTACTCTTAAATGCCAAAAATCTCAAACTCTAGTAGAGCTCTGTCACACCCGGAAATGCGACGCGGATGGCGCGGGAAAAGAAAAAATTGGAGAAATCGGCCCGCCTGGCGGAAGGCTGATTTCAGAGGGAGTCGCTACAAAAATTTTAAGGGAAATTTTGGAAAACCGAAACAAAAACAAAAAGGGACAAGGATGGTCTGCGAATCAGAGTTGGGTTCGGGAGTACGATTGTGAGTGGGGAAGGTGTTAGGCACCCCCACAATACCCGTTCCTAAGAACGGTTACCTTAGGTTGATCATGCAATTTTTATGGCTTTTTACAAATGTATTTTGGTTGCCCTTTTACTATTCACATGCAAAAATAAATAAATATAAAAATAAGAAAAATGTAAAAATGAAAATAAAGAATAAAATGAAAATATGAAAAGTTAGAAAAAAAAAAGAATAAATTAAGGAAAATATTATTTATTTACAAAAATGGACTTGAAAAATTGGTAAATATTTATTAAATGAAGAGAGAAAAAAAATCAAATGAATAAGAAAATATTTATTTATTTACGAAGGTGGACTTGACCCAGAATGAGAGTCTGGGGCCTACGTACCCTGTGATAGGGATCAAAGTTGACGTAGTTCGAACTTAAAAAAGCATGTCACTGTGTTGGTATTTTTTATTTATATTCTTTGAAAAGAGAAGTTCATAGAAAATAATTTGCCTTTCCACAAAGAAAACAATTTTCAAAATTGGTTGGTCTGTTTTAATTTGTAAAAGATAGATTAATTTCCATTATTTACTCTTTTCATTTTTTATCATATATTTTTTTGTTTAATCAATTTCTAAAAGAGAAAATATGTTTTTACTCAATTTAGAAAATACAATTAAAATTATATGCAATTTTGAATATTTTATTTTGATATGATCAGGAAATATTTGGAAATAGATTTATTTTTACATGATAAAATCAATTGGCTTATGTGGCGACTTTATCACTCACATTTACCCATTGATACCTAAATGTCCACGGTGGTATCACTCGAGACAAAAAGGCACAAGAAGAATTCAAAAGAAAACAAGTAATTGTTTGTATAAATTATTTTTATTTTATTTTTATTATAAAAATAAAAATGCATAAGATCTTTTTAATACACATTTTATTTAAAATGAAAATACTAAGAATAATTTCAAATATGATCCTTACATAAATTTTTGAAGAAAAATAATCAGCATATGTGGTGACTTTATCACTTACAAGTTACTGATCTATGCTTAAAATACCTACGGTGTTACCACTCGAGGTAAATAAAATGGAGAATAAAAAACTTGAAGGGAATCAATACTTTTTGTTTCAATCATTTTATTTATCATTATTTTCTTTTTACATGAAAAGGCGATAAAAATAAAAATAAAATAACATAAATAAGAAAAATAATGCTGGAGAAAAATAGATAATATTGGCCTGAATTATTATTATTATTATTATTATTATTATTTACAAAGACAGAAATGGATAAAATTCTCTTTAACACATTTATATGAAAAAAAATCATTAAGGAAAATTTAAAATGTCAATATTATGTATATTTATTTATTTTTTAAAATAGTAATCAGCATATGTGATGATTTTATCACTCACAAGTTACTGATCTTCGCTCGTATGCTCACGGTGTCACCACTCGGAGTAAAAAAAAAATATCATAAGAAAAATTTTAAATGAAAATCAAACAGCATTATGGTGACTTAATCACTCATAATTTGCTGATTAATGCTTATATGCTCACGGTGATATCACTCGTGACCAATGGCATAGATAAAATTGAAATAAATGGAATCATTTTTGCATTAAATTATAAAAATGAATATTAATATGGTTATTTTTAAAAAAAAGTGATAAAAGAAATTTACAAATATGACCTTTACGTATATATTCAAATATTATTTATTTTTATTTGTTTATTTTATTTTTCATTTTATTTTAGAAAAAGAATCAATTAGGATCTGTGGTGACTTCATCACTCACAGCTTGCTAATTAACACCTAAATACCCACGGTGTTACCACTCGGGACATAAAGGCAAAAATAAAAATTTGAAGTAAAACACTCTCATTGAATCATTTATTTTTACTTTCAATAATAATAATAAAAAAAAACCATTGGTACTCATAAATATTAAAAATTTAGCCAACCTTTATACCATGACAACTCCTCACTCATGATATAATTGACTGACACTTTATAGGCACACGGGGAGTTGGTCCCTCGTGGCCGACTCGAAAAGCGAAAAGAATAAAAATCCATGATCAAATAAAAAACCAAAATCAAAAATAAAAATCAAACACAATTCATCAAGGTGTGTGTGAGTGTACAAATTCAAGTGATAATTTTATTCCACTACAATGAAAACCACATGAAGATAAGAAAGAAGACCAAACTCTTTTGCTTTTTTCCCATCTCTTGCTTTGATATTCCTCTTCTGCCTTGATAAAGAAAATTGACTCTTTTCAAGCTTGATCTCACATTCCCATAGTGCTCAAAAGGAATAAGAATGAGAATGAATTAGTAGTCACCTCTAAATCAATCCAAAACATCAAGAACGATATTCTTTAAGGAAGACAAAAACTATTATTGCTCAAGAAATCCAAATCATTGTTCCATCATAAGGATGATGTTGTAGATCATGTTTTCAAGTTAAAGACAGAATTAGCAAGTTTATCGCAACAAAAATGCAGGGAATTTGAGCAGAAACATGGATGAATACACTCCTTTCACATGAGAATAAACATGGGTCAAAAGGAAATACTTTAAACTTAAACCAAGGACTATATATACAACTAGATGACCAGTAGCCTTTTTCATAAAAGACATGGTCAAATGAGACATTTTAAAGACTTAAAATCATACTATACCTCATAGTAATAGATCCAAGATTTATGACAGAAAACCATGATATATGACCGCTTCTCATTATCCATAAATGTATCCAAACATGCAGCAAGCCAAATCAGAACCTTCTTGGTGAGACAAGATATGTTTATATATTTCTTTTAGATTCATAATGCTAAACAAATATCCAGCAGCCAACACTCAGTTTTGAGAAAAACAGATTATATACATATGATCTCCTATCTATAACCAAAATATTATGTGCATGTGTGGCAACCAAACCAGTATAATCCAATCATCAAATGTAAGGACCATAATCACTCTTTCTAAAGACAAATTTAGAACATCAACGCAGGGTGTAATGGGCGTGACTTGGAGCTAAGAACAAAAAAACATAATGAAGCACCTAAAACAAACCTTCACTACAAACAACCTAAACTAACGACCCAAACGCCTTTCTTTCTATTCGCAAGGACTTTGAACCTATCCATACTACTTCATCAAACATTCAGATATAAACAGGCACATTTAGTAAGCCGGTTCTAGTATAGGGCTTTTCCAGTAAACAAGTCAAACTAGCAGTTCTAATGCATCTTAAACACAACCATCGGAAACAGGGCATCCACAATAACAGACCAAAAAGGGCTAATGATTCAGGGAGTAATAAGGAGCAGTATTAAACTCATCCCAAGAGAAACGTGGACGCAACTAAGAGTTAGCCTACTACACTACAAAAATCACAAAGGCACTAACCCGAAATGACACCATCATTTGACCTTCGTCTCAGGATTACTGGCCATCTCCCTTCGTTCCCGAGCTCTCTCCCTCTTCTTTCCTTCGGACACCTCCTCTGTTTTTTTCTCCGGCCAAACTCCCTCCATCCCGCGGTTCAACCTTCACCGAGGCTCCCTCGGCTCTTCCCCTTTCTCAGCCGCCCTCCTTTCTCGGTTCCGGCCTCCCTCGGTTTAGGCTCCCTCCGTCTCTCCCTGGTGAAACTCCGTTCCCAGATCTTTCTCCTTTCTCTCATTCTCAGCTTTCCTCAGGCTCGCCTCCCAGCTCTGCGGCCATCCTTCTGGCTCGCTCACGCTCGCCCGCGGCTTCTCCATTTTTCCCGGCCACGCTCCCTCTCTCCTTTCTTTCACGCGGCCAGCTTCTCGGCTCTCGTCCGCCTTCCCCAGAGCTCGCGGCTGCCTTCCCCCTTTTTCCCTCTAGCTCCCTCTTCCTCTTTTTCTCCCTCGGTTCTCGGTCTCTCTCAAGCTCCACCGCGGACCCCTCTATTTTTCTCCCTCGGCCGCATCCCTCTCCCCGGTTCAGACTCCCTCGGTCACCATTTTTCCCGGCCACGCTCCCTCTCTCCTTTCTCTTCTCTGCTCTCCTTTTCCTTTTTTCCTCCAGCTCCCCAGCTCTCCTCCCCCTTTTCTCTGCTCTCCTTTTCCTTTTTTCCTCCAGCTCCCCAGCTCTCCTCCCCCTTTTCTCTGCCTTCCTGAGCCCCTCCTTCTTCTCTCTTCTTTTTTTTTTCTCCTTCCTCGCGGCCAGCTCCCCTTCTCTTTTTTTCTCTCCCGTGCTCTGCTCTCGGTTTCTTTTTTTCAGTCTTCGCACGTCCCTCCTTTTTCTCCTTTCAGTGCTCGGCTCCCCCTCCCCCAGTTCTCCAGCCGCGGTTCCTCCCCGATGCCCGAAGCTCCCCCATCCTTTTCTACGTGTGATACCTGAGCCCTAAAGGGCTCAGGTAATTTTTGGGCCTGAGCCCTCACATGGGCTCAGGTCCACTTTTCAGCCCAAAGTAAAAAAATCTTTTTTTCTTTCCTTCTTTTTCTTTTTTTTTTATATACTTTTTGTTATATTATTGTTTTATTATATATTTATTTTATTTTATTTTATTTTATTTTGGATCATAAGGGATTAGATTTGGAGAATATTTTGTTTTCTGTATTTTTCTTTTATTTTAGAAAATATGCATTCAAATTGGGATTAAAAGGAAATTTGTGTCATTTTCTTATTTTCCAATTTTTCAATTTTTTAGAAAATCCGGACAAAATACGGTATTCACAGTTGCCCCTCTTTACTAGTTTCTTGTGTGAGAACGAGGAAAATGCAATTTTTGGAGTTCTCACATAAGGAACGAGTAAAGATTAGAACACGAATTTTGTCCGTGCAAGAGACATAAAGACTCACTTGCCCCTGACACAAAGATACATTATGACATGAATTTAAAGCACATAAAACTCTATTTTAGGTATGAAGGACTTAATGGTGAATGAATGTTTTGATGCAAGACATACGTGGTAAATGCGAACTAGGATTTGACTAAATAAATTAAACTAGACTCTAATAGATGCACAAACAAATAACTAACTTGAGCCAGAGTCAAACTAATGCAACATGCAATGATGTGACACAAATGAATAACTATGTTAACTAGACTGGGACTGATGTAGTATGCAGATGAAGTGACAAATGCTCACAAAAACAAGAAATGATAACAAGATCCAAACAAAATAACATGTTGATGAGCTGCCCCTCTTCATTTGTTTTCTAAGGAAGAAGATCATGAAATGATATTCGTACTTAGAAACAAATGAAGAAGGAAACATGTATTTTGTTTGGAGGGCAAGGTGCATGAACAATAAAGATAATAAAGACAGAGATTAAAGGACAGAAATTTAAAGGGTGCCTGCCATCAAGTCAGGGCTTTGACAGAATTTAAATGACAAAAATTTAAATGGTGCCTGCCGCCAAGTCAGGGCTTTGACAGAATTTAAATAACAGAAATTTAAAGGGTGCCTGCCGCCAAGTCAGGGCTTTGACAGAATTTAAATAACAGAAATTTAAAGGGTGCCTGCCGCCAAGTCAGGGCTTTAACAGAAATTTAAGGGTGCCTGCCGCCAAGTCAGGGCTTTGACAGAATTTAAATGACAGAAATTTAAAGGGTGCCTGCCGCCAAGTCAGGGCTTTGACAGAATTTAAATGACAGAAATATAAAGGGTGCCTGCCGTCAAGTCAGGGCTTTGACAGAATTTTAAAGGGTGCCTGCAGCTAAGTCAGGGCTTTGACAGAATTTAAATGACAGAAATTTAAAGGGTGCCTGCAGCTAAGTCAGGGCTTTGACAGAAATTAAATGGTGCCTGCAGCTAAGTCAGGGCTTTGACAGAAATTTAAAGGGTGCCTGCAGCTAAGTCAGGGCTTTGACAGAGTTTAAATGACAGAAATTTAAAGGGTGCCTGCCGCCAAGTCAGGGCTTTGACCGAATTTAAATGACAGAAATTTAAAGGGTGCCTGCCGCCAAGTCAGGGCTTTGACAGAATTTAAATGACAGAAATTTAAAGGGTGCCTGCCGCGGGGAGCAGTGGAAGGAGACCTCGGTCTTCAACTGGTAATTTCTCTTCCAAAAGGTTACATTTCAGGCGATGGGTTGAGGAAATATTTTTTTATCGAAACTACACTTAGCATTCTGGTTCTAACATTGATTGCCGTGGACACTTGATTTGGTGCTCTGTTTGTTTGGTTGATTGGAATCGTGTATCAGACAGTGATGTGTTGTGATTTTGTCTTTTCAGCCTATTGTATGCGTTTTGGCGAACCTGAAAGCATTTTCTTGCTTATGCGTTATATGCTTTACGATATTCTCGAATTTCTTTCCTGCTAGAAAAGGTGTTGTATTCCGTGCCTTTGTAATTTATTTGTCTGCCATCCTTGAAATGTTTTCACCGTGGAATAGATCAAATTGGATTAATGTTATTTGCTTTAAAGACTTAGCCCATAGTTATGCTCCGAGTGTGCTTTGTGGTTCTGTTTTGGTGGCTTACATCTGTTGTAACCTTCGGTCCACGAGGGGAATTTGATTGAATTCTGAAGTTGAATCCTTAGAATCATGCCTTTAATTCTGGTTGCCATTGGAAGAGAACAGGAGGTTGCTTTTTCTTTATACCCATTTTGTGAAATTTATGGGTCCCTTATTTATTTATTTAATAGTTGATGTTATATTCTGTGCACTAGGGACTGGTTTGTCTAATGGCAATGAAATGCTGTAGTTTGGAGTCACGGTGATTGAGAGACAAAATTTTATTTGTGTTAAAAATCTAGCTTATGATTGGGTACCCTGTCCCTATGGTTAATTGAAATTTGTGTATAAGACGATGCTGTGGCATGATATTCTGAACCCATTGTGTGTGTCTCAGCTAAGTAGAAAGCCACCACCTACTCGCACTCCGCAAATGTTGTGAAGTTGTTGAAATTTTTCCCTGTTAGAAAAATGTTGTGTTGTCTGTCTTGGGAATTTGATGCTTGCCATTGATAATCAAATGCCGTAGCCTAGGAACTGATTAGCTGGATGGATTTTATTTGCCCTGTATATCTAACCCATAGTTGTGTTCTATGATTGCTTTGTGTTTTTGCTTCTGAGGCCTATCTTTGTCATGACTTTTGTTTATGAAGGGTGTTTGATTAAATAATGAACTTGAGTGTTTGATTAAATAATGAACTTGAGTGTTTGATTAAATAATGAACTTGAGCCATTAGAATCATGTTTCTGTTGCAAGGATCATATTTGAAATTATTCTTAGTATTTTCATTTTAAATAAAATGTGTATTAAAAAGATCTTATGCATTTTTATTTTTATAATAAAAATAAAATAAAAATAATTTATACAAACAATTACTTGTTTTCTTTTGAATTCTTCTTGTGCCTTTTTGTCTCGAGTGATACCACCGTGGACATTTAGGTATCAATGGGTAAATGTGAGTGATAAAGTCGCCACATAAGCCAATTGATTTTATCATGTAAAAATAAATCTATTTCCAAATATTTCCTGATCATATCAAAATAAAATATTCAAAATTGCATATAATTTTAATTGTATTTTCTAAATTGAGTAAAAACATATTTTCTCTTTTAGAAATTGATTAAACAAAAAAATATATGATAAAAAATGAAAAGAGTAAATAATGGAAATTAATCTATCTTTTACAAATTAAAACAGACCAACCAATTTTGAAAATTGTTTTCTTTGTGGAAAGGCAAATTATTTTCTATGAACTTCTCTTTTCAAAGAATATAAATAAAAAATACCAACACAGTGACATGCTTTTTTAAGTCCGAACTACGTCGACTTTGATCCCTATCACAGGGTACGTAGGCCCCAGACTCTCATTCTGGGTCAAGTCCACCTTCGTAAATAAATAAATATTTTCTTATTCATTTGATGTTTTTTTTTTCTCTCTTCATTTAATAAATATTTACCAATTTTTCAAGTCCATTTTTGTAAATAAATAATATTTTCCTTAATTTATTCTTTTTTTTTTCTAACTTTTTATATTTTCATTTTATTCTTTATTTTCATTTTTACATTTTTCTTATTTTTATATTTATTTATTTTTGCATGTGAATAGTAAAAGGGCAACCAAAATACATTTGTAAAAAGCCATAAAAATTGCATGATCAACCTAAGGTAACCGTTCTTAGGAACGGGTGTTGTGGGGGTGCCTAACACCTTCCCCACTCACAATCGTACTCCCGAACCCAACTCTGATTCGCAGACCATCCTTGTCCCTTTTTGTTTTTGTTTCGGTTTTCCAAAATTTCCCTTAAAATTTTGGTGGCGACTCCCTCTGAAATCGGCCTTCAGCCAGGCGGGCCGATTTCTCCAATTTTTTCTTTTCCCGCGCCATCCGCGTCGCATTTCCGGGTGTGACAGTTTGGCGACTCCACTGGGGATCTTTGAGAGTCAAGCCTATATGGGTTGACTATGCAAATTTTTATGGCTTTGTTTTGTTTGGTTGCCCTTTTAATTTTGTTTGCCTCACATGACTAGGTTAGATAATATGTTTGATAATTTTGTCTGTTCATTTGGTTGCTCTTTTAATGTTGTTTGCCTCACATGATTAGGGTAGATAACATGCTTGGTAGTTTTATCTGTTTACATGCTTTTAAATGTATTTGTGAGTTGAATAAAATGTGCTAAGATAGATAACATGTGGAATAAACCCTAGGATAGATGACTGTTATCTATTTGTGCATTATTTTGTGTACTGTTTTATCTGCAAGTAGGGGGTTTGGGTAATGTTTGGGTCATGAGGTTTGTATGCTCCCTTCACACATGGTGCACCTCCATGTGCAACCTCACACACATAATGGGCCCTATACCCGGGTCTGAGAGTATCCTAAGATAGTTGGAGTTTGTAACAATGCCTTTGAGGGGCTATTAAGCTCCTGGAGACCATTGTGAAGACTTCACCCAGTTGTTACCTATTTGCTAAGTGTAGTCCGGGAAGAGCTATTAAAGCTCTCAAAGGATTAAGTTTACTGGATAGGTTCCTGTCTTGATGACGGGGGCAGCTTGGGAACCCTTTTGGAAAATAGAACCATCCTGAATCCTGCACGCAATAGTAGATGAAGGTTAAATGTTACCCAGCTAGTTAAAGCCAAGAACCCTACCCTAGGATGCACCTAACGTAGGACATGGTGGAGCATATCTTGTCTCATACATTCTCTTTTCATATGGTTTAAATTGCATTAATGGAGTGGTTATCATATTAATAGGTCCTCAGTTATTTTCATACCTTATTCATGGAGAGACCTTGTCCTTCATGATACAGGACTCGTTTCTGTCTCCTTGAGAATTCAATAAGAATCTTTAAGGAGAGAAGCTTTCATAACAATTAAACGGGGACCTAATAATGTTTTAACTAATCAAATTCATGGTTTCTTTTATCTCACATTATCATTTTTCTTTTGTTGAGTTAAATAGCATGTACTAGGATAGATAACATGCAGAATGAACCCTAAGGTAGACGTCCGTTATCTATTTTTGGTATTGCTTTGTCTGCAGGTGGGGAATTTGGTTAATGCTTAGGTCATAAGGTATGCATGCTCCCCTCACACATTGGGCACTTCCACATTTAACCTCACACATATAATGGGCCCTATACCCGGGTCTGAGGGCATCCGAGGATAGTTGAAGTTTACAATGGTTCCTTTAAGGGGCTATTAAATCCCCAAAGATCATTGTGAAAACTTCACTCGAGCTGTTACCTATTTGCTAAGTTTAGTCTGGGAGGGGCTCGTAAGCCCTCAAAGGATTAAATTTATTAAAATAGGGTTTCTATCTCAATGGTGGGAGCAGCTCGAGGACCTTTAGAAAAATTATAACCACCAAAAAACTGATGCACGCTACTAGATAAAGCTTTGAAGTCAACCTAATTAGGTGGAGCTTGACTTTTACAGGGTGGATATCCTAACCTAGGGTGTACCTAACATAGGACACGAAGGGAGCACATCATTCATTCATGCGTCCTTCACATCTTCCATTAAACCTTTAGAAAAGAGTAGTAAGTTACTCTGTACCGGAATGGCTATTTAATATCATTGCATCAATTGATGGTAATATATTTGCCATGATGATGGTTTGCATTAGAAGTTCACTCCTCTCTATGGGTCCTCAATATTGATCGACCAGGAGGCATAAGCTGTATGTTTTCATTGTTAATGTTTTTTATATACTTTGTGACCTATTTGTTTACCCCATATCCCTACCTGACAGTTAGTCGAGAGTTTGTTTATTCTCTTATACGCCCTTGAGCAAAGGCTTGTGACTCCCCATTCTTTTATGATGAGGGACCTTTGAACCAAAGTCAATACACCATAAGTGAAGCAACACAATAAATTGCATCCATGTTGCATTTCTTAATAAAAAACCAAAATTTACAGAATACAGGATTATTGGTCATTTGCAATAAAGAAGTCAACTTAAGCATTGCTAGGGCTAAAGTTTAGAGTCAAATCATAATGAGTGAAATCATGCCCATGTTCCATGAATATGTCAAGGGTTCCGTCCTTCAACCTTTCCCACTGTTGCCTCTTTCACCTTATTGTTTGCCCATTGTTATTTTCCCATCCATGGAAAACCCATAAACATTTATGAAGTATAATTCCATGCCCTTGCCTTAACCACGAGGACATTTGCATAGGTTATAAGACTTGTCCTAAGTGCATAGTAAAAAAAAAAGAGTAAAAAAAACAAAAAACAAAAAAATAAAACAAAAAGAAAAGGAAAAAGGAGAGAAAAGAAAAAAGAAAAGAGGAAAAATAAAAGCCCAATGCCAAGTATTACATTTGTCATAAGATCTTTCTCCATTTGTCAGTGCTTGTCTAGTCTGAAGTTAAAATTGACTTTATCTAACCATGCCAATGTTGTAAGTCATGCATTCGTATCTTATCATGTTTTGCCCACTCTTCTTATCAATCATTTGAACATACCTCTCACCTCATGTAGTATCTCGAAAAAAAAAAATCAAAATGTGCATTTCCGAATGAAAATACTTCAATTGATGTGAGTAAGGGATGAAGTCCTGAGCAAATTATGTTACCAAGACAAATATAATAAATAGAGAGAAGAGAAGAAAAAAAAAAGAAAAAGAAGAAAAAAAAAAGAGAAAATGAAAAAGTGAAAGAGAGATATGATTGTATGTTCCATGAACAAGTCAAGTCGAGGAAATGAGGCATTCTTTCTCTTTCCATTATAAAAGAGTTACCTTAGTCACCCTAATTGAGCCTGAAGTAGTGATATTCATTTCATTAGTCCAAAACCAATTAATACCAGGGGCGGGTAGTTTTAATATGTTTTTATGCTGAAAATTCAAATATTAAGAGAGGATCATACCTAAATTTGGTCTAAGCATCTATCATTTCATAGCTTATGGAAAATTTTCCTCCCTCCCACAAGAAGCAATGAGAATTGACACATGAGTATTGTCATAAGAGAGTGGTCTCGAAATTCCAAAAAAAAAAAGGGGAAAAAAAAAAGAAAAAAGAAAAAGATAAAATTCTCAAGGGGAAATCCACACATGAAATGAGTGAGACAACTACAAAAAAAAAACAAACAAAAAAAAGAGAGAAAGAGAGAGAGAGGCTCTCATCATAGGAAAATAAAAAATCAAGGGGAAATTATGCTGAAGAGATCCAAATTCTCCAAGTGAAGCTCCAAGAGACTACATGTTTTTTTTTAAGATGACACGACTATCAAAGCAAAGTTCTCATTACATTCACACTTTCCACCTAACCCACATTGTTGCCCTTTTGTCCATATAATAATCCTTAAAGTTGTACTCCTCACTTGAAGGTATGGACATTATAATCCATTTCTTCTTAACCCATCATTGTGCCTTTTTGCTTGACCAACAATTTTGCCCTTCATGACCACATTACAATCTTGGAGATCCTCTTTTGGTATGGAGTTTCAATATAGAATCATGTTAAAGAGGCAATAGAAGAAGGTAGGTGGAAGAAATAATAGGGGCATGGTATTTTTGAGCTTTATATCCTTTCATGTCATAAACCCATTCACCCAGGCCACATTACAAATCCCTAAAGACCTCATGGAGGCCTGACTTGTTTAAATATAATTGGGGCAATAATCTTGTAGGGAGAGTCATCAAGATTAAAATACAAAAAAAAAAAAAGGAAGCCAAAAAAAAAATTAAAAAATAAAAAGAGAAAAGAAAATGGGAAAAAGAAAAAACCATATCAGCAAATGAAAATTCCAAACCCACATCAATTTTGCTATTTTCATATTGAGCATACAAAGCCAAGAAGGGGAATTCTTCCCTACCCTCATCTTTATCTCCTGTCATTCCATTTTTCACATTATCTGATAACATTTCCAGAGTAAAATTTGCGCTTTCTCAAATTTTACTTCCTTAACATTTCTCCACTTCACTTTGTCAAAATTCTTGCATTGCACTACCCTACATCCTTTTCTTTAAGCATTTCTTGCCAAATGGTTTCTTGCTTTCATATTCCCAACATTCCATAGATATTAGAGCTTCACTCCTTTCTATACCTAACTTTGTGTCTATTATGTCTGACTGCATTGACATTTTTAAATAAAGTAATTGAAAATTTTACTCATCAACTAGCCAAGCATTAAAAATGAAGATAGATCGAGACAATAGGGGAAGATAGTCATACCAGGCAAGCATTGAAATTGGGGCAATTAAATTCATAAAAAAAAAAAAAAGAAGGGAAGAAAAGAGAGAAATTTCTAAAAATTGATGCAAGAAAAAAAGAAAAGGAGCCTAGGATGTCTTGTGTCCAGCTCCTAATAGAACACATTCATGTAATTTTTGAGTGAAGTTCCACTTAGGGCAAATAAAGTCTTTTGAATTGCAAAGACCAAACTAATCCTATATTTTGTAAATCTAGGTATTTTACATACTGATTTCTTGCATCAAACATTACCAATGCATCTTTCTTTCAAGAACATTGGGGAAATTAAAGCAAAATTTTGCATCCATTGCATCAACATGAGCCTATAAAAAAAACTGAAAAAAAAAACAAAAAAGAGCATAAAAACAATAAAAAAATAAAATACAAAAAAAAGAGAGAAAAAGATCATGAAAAATGCCAAAAGAAAAAAATAGGAAAAACAAAACAAAAACAAAAAGCATCAATCTACATTATTCATTGCATGCATTACATCAAAATAAATTTCCAATGAATTTGGGGCAAATGAAAAATCAACTGGTCAAGTGAAGTTAAATGAAAACAAAAATCTTGCGCCCATTGCATCAATATTTGGTTTCACTTAGATTGGTGTCAACGTGAGATCACACTGGTGACACTCATATCTCATGCATTGCACCACAGAAATTTCTACTCAGTGAGACCACCATAATATTATCCTTTCTCTTAGTGAATGCATAATCAAGCTTTTAAATCAAAAGCTTGTTCCATTTGTTCATCATCCATTGCATGCATTGCATCAAGGTAAGCTCCCACTGAAATTGGGTAACAACAAAAGAGTTAAAAAAAAAATAAATAAAAAATAAAAAATAAAACAAAAAGCAAACCAAGAAAGGTCTTGCATGTTCCATTTGGAAAAAGGAAAAGAAAAGAAGAAGAAAATTTTGCATTAATTATAGCATGAAAAATTTTTCACTCTCAGATTGGGGCATATATAAAAAAAAAAAAATCACATCTCACATACATTTTCTTTGCATACATTACGAATAAATTCACATTCAAATTGAGACAAAACATTTTCATGTCTCATGCATTTTCCTTACATACATCACATATATAAATTTCATTCAAATTGGGGCGTACCTGATAAATCATACACTTTATATGCATCATTTTTACATATATTACATCGAAATAAGCTCCATCTCAGATTGAAAAAAAAAAAAACTTGCATTATGACATGCATCTTCCATTGCATACATTGCATCACCATAAACTTCCTTCTAGGTTGGGCAAAACAAATTGAAAAAAAAAAAGAAAAAGAGAAAAAATTGAAAAAAGAAAAATAAAACAAAAAATCAAACAAAAAAAAAATCTTGCATGTCTCAGTTGAAAGAAAAAGGAAACAGGAAAATTGTAGCATGAAAAAAATTCACGCTAGGATTAAGGCAAAAAGAAAAAAAGTCATGTTTTATATGCACCTCCCTTATCGGCATTGCATAAATAAATTCTCATTCGTCCCAGGACCAATATGAGAAATCTCACATTTCATACGCTTTTTCTTGCACATAGCATCAAAATTCCCATTGAGATTGGGGCAAAAATTTTGGCATTCTACATGCATTTTCTGTTACATACATGGCATTATGGTAAGTTTCCTTTCAAATTGGGGTAAAAAAAAAATTTGGCATTTTACATGCATTTTCTATTACATACATGACATTATGGTAAGTTTCCTTTTAAATTGGGGGCAAAAAAAAAAAATTTTTTTTGCATTCTACATGCATTTTCTGTTACCTACATTGCATTATGGTAAGCTTCCTTTCAAATTGGGGCAAAACAAATGAAAACAAATGGAAAAAAAAAAGAGAGGAAATTACATTCCACCGATATTTACCATTAAATGCATAGCATCACCAAAAAAAAAATTCAAAAAAGAAAAGAAAGAAAAGGAAAAATCTCCGTTTTACATACATTGCCAAAAGGGAATCCTTAAAAAAAAAAAAACAAAAACAAAGACAAAAAAAAAAAACAAAAAGACAAAAAGAGAGGCACCTTTTAAATTTCTGTCATTTCAATTATGTCAAAGCCCTGACTTAGCTGCAGGCACCCTTTAAATTTCTGTCAAAGCCCTGACTTAGCTGCAGGCACCATTTAATTTCTGTCAAAGCCCTGACTTAGCTGCAGGCACCCTTTAAATTTCTGTCATTTAAATTCTGTCAAAGCCCTGACTTAGCTGCAGGCACCCTTTAAAATTCTGTCAAAGCCCTGACTTGGCGGCAGGCACCCTTTAAATTTCTGTCATTTAAATTCTGTCAAAGCCCTGACTTGGCGGCAGGCACCCTTTACATTTCTGTCATTTAAAATTCTGTCAAAGCCCTGACTTGGCGGCAGGTACCCTTTAAATTTCTGTCATTTAAATTCTGTCAAAGCCCTGACTTAGCTGCAGGCACCCTTTAAATTTCTGTCAAAGCAAAGCCCTGACTTAGCTGCAGGCACCCTTTAAATTTCTGTCATTTAAATTCTGTCAAAGCCCTGACTTAGCTGCAGGCACCCTTTAAAATTCTGTCAAAGCCCTGACTTGGCGGCAGGCACCCTTTACATTTCTGTCATTTAAATTCTGTCAAAGCCCTGACTTGGCGGCAGGCACCCTTTAAATTTCTGTCATTTAAATTCTGTCAAAGCCCTGACTTGGCGGCAGGCACCCTTTACATTTCTGTCATTTAAAATTCTGTCAAAGCCCTGACTTGGCGGCAGGCACCCTTTAAATTTCTGTCATTTAAATTCTGTCAAAGCCCTGACTTGGCGGCAGGCACCCTTTAAATTTCTGTCATTTAAATTCTGTCAAAGCCCTGACTTGGCGGCAGGCACCCTTTAAATTTCTGTTAAAGCCCTGACTTGGAGGCAGGCACCCTTTAAATTTTTGTCATTTAAATTCTGTCAAAGCCCTGACTTGATGGCAGGCACCCTTTAAATTTCTGTCCTTTAATCTCTGTCTTTATTATCTTTATTGTTCATGCACCTTGCCCCCCAAACAAAATACATGTTTCCTTCTTCATTTGTTTCTAAGTACGAATATCATTTCATGATCTTCTTCCTTAGAAAACAAATGAAGAGGGGCAGCTCATCAACATGTTATTTTGTTTGGATCTTGTTATCATTTCTTGTTTTTGTGAGCATTTGTCACTTCATCTGCATACTACATCAGTCCCAGTCTAGTTAACATAGTTATTCATTTATGTCACATCATTGCATGTTGCATTAGTTTGACTCTGGCTCAAGTTAGTTATTTGTTTGTGCATCTATTAGAGTCTAGTTTAATTTATTTAGTCAAATCCTAGTTCGCATTTACCACGTATGTCTTGCATCAAAACATTCATTCACCATTAAGTCCTTCATACCTAAAATAGAGTTTTATGTGCTTTAAATTCATGTCATAATGTATCTTTGTGTCAGGGGCAAGTGAGTCTTTATGTCTCTTGCACGGACAAAATTCGTGTTCTAATCTTTACTCGTTCCTTATGCGAGAACTCCAAAAATTGCATTTTCCTCGTTCTCACACAAGAAACTAGTAAAGAGGGGCAACTGTGAACACCGTATTTTGTCCGGATTTTCTAAAAAATTGAAAAATTGGAAAATAAGAAAATGACACAAATTTCCTTTTAATCCCAATTTGAATGCATATTTTCTAAAATAAAAGAAAAATACAGAAAACAAAATATTCTCCAAATCTAATCCCTTATGATCCAAAATAAAATAAAATAAAATAAAATAAATATATAATAAAACAATAATATAACAAAAAGTATATAAATAAAAAAAAAAGAAAAAGAAGGAAAGAAAAAAAGATTTTTTACTTTGGGCTGAAAAGTGGACCTGAGCCCATGTGAGGGCTTAGGCCCAAAAATTACCTGAGCCCTTTAGGGCTCAGGTATCACACGTAGAAAAGGATGGGGGAGCTTCGGGCATCGGGGAGGAACCGCGGCTGGAGAACTGGGGGGGGGAGCCGAGAACTGAAAGGAGAAAAAGGAGGGACGTGCGAAGACTGAAAAAAAGAAACCGAGAGCAGAGCACGGGAGAGAAAAAAAGAGAAGGGGAGCTGGCCGCGAGGAAGGAGAAAAAAAAAAGAAGAGAGAAGAAGGAGGGGCTCAGGAAGGCAGAGAAAAGGGAGAGGAGAGCTGGGGAGCTGGAGGAAAAAAGGAAAAGGAGAGCAGAGAAAAGGGGGAGGAGAGCTGGGGAGCTGGAGGAAAAAAGGAAAAGGAGAGCAGAGAAGAGAAAGGAGAGAGGGAGCGTGGCCGGGAAAAATGGTGACCGAGGGAGTCTGAACCGGGGAGAGGGATGCGGCCGAGGGAGAAAAACAGAGGGGTCCGCGGTGGAGCTTGAGAGAGACCGAGAACCGAGGGAGAAAAAGAGGAAGAGGGAGCTAGAGGGAAAAAGGGGGAAGGCAGCCGCGAGCTCTGGGGAAGGCGGACGAGAGCCGAGAAGCTGGCCGCGTGAAAGAAAGGAGAGAGGGAGCGTGGCCGGGAAAAATGGAGAAGCCGCGGGCGAGCGTGAGCGAGCCAGAAGGATGGCCGCAGAGCTGGGAGGCGAGCCTGAGGAAAGCTGAGAATGAGAGAAAGGAGAAAGATCTGGGAAAGGAGTTTCACCAGGGAGAGACAGAGGGAGCCTAAACCGAGGGAGGCCGGAACCGAGAAAGGAGGGCGGCTGAGAAAGGGGAAGAGCCGAGGGAGCCTCGGTGAAGGCTGAACCGCGGGATGGAGGGAGTTTGGCCGGAGAAAAAAACAGAGGAGGTGTCCGAAGGAAAGAAGAGGGAGAGAGCTCGGGAACGAAGGGAGATGGCCAGTAATCCTGAGACGAAGGTCAAATGATGGTGTCATTTTGGGTTAGTGCCTTTGTGATTTTTGTAGTGTAGTAGGCTAACTCTTAGTTGCGTCCACGTTTCTCTTGGGATGAGTTTAATACTGCTCCTTATTACTCCCTGAATCATTAGCCCTTTTTGGTCTGTTATTGTGGATGCCCTGTTTCCGATGGTTGTGTTTAAGATGCATTAGAACTGCTAGTTTGACTTGTTTACTGGAAAAGCCCTATACTAGAACCGGCTTACTAAATGTGCCTGTTTATATCTGAATGTTTGATGAAGTAGTATGGATAGGTTCAAAGTCCTTGTGAATAGAAAGAAAGGCGTTTGGGTCGTTAGTTTAGGTTGTTTGTAGTGAAGGTTTGTTTTAGGTGCTTCATTATGTTTTTTTGTTCTTAGCTCCAAGTCACGCCCATTACACCCTGCGTTGATGTTCTAAATTTGTCTTTAGAAAGAGTGATTATGGTCCTTACATTTGATGATTGGATTATACTGGTTTGGTTGCCACACATGCACATAATATTTTGGTTATAGATAGGAGATCATATGTATATAATCTGTTTTTCTCAAAACTGAGTGTTGGCTGCTGGATATTTGTTTAGCATTATGAATCTAAAAGGATTATATAAACATATCTTGTCTCACCAAGAAGGTTCTGATTTGGCTTGCTGCATGTTTGGATACATTTATGGATAATGAGAAGCGGTCATATATCATGGTTTTCTGTCATAAATCTTGGATCTATTACTATGAGGTATAGTATGATTTTAAGTCTTTAAAATGTCTCATTTGACCATGTCTTCTATGAAAAAGGCTACTGGTCATCTAGTTGTATATATAGTCCTTGGTTTAAGTTTAAAGTATTTCCTTTTGACCCATGTTTATTCTCATGTGAAAGGAGTGTATTCATCCATGTTTCTGCTCAAATTCCCTGCATTTTTGTTGCGATAAACTTGCTAATTCTGTCTTTAACTTGAAAACATGATCTACAACATCATCCTTATGATGGAACAATGATTTGGATTTCTTGAGCAATAATAGTTTTTGTCTTCCTTAAAGAATATCGTTCTTGATGTTTTGGATTGATTTAGAGGTGACTACTAATTCATTCTCATTCTTATTCCTTTTGAGCACTATGGGAAGGTGAGATCAAGCTTGAAAAGAGTCAATTTTCTTTATCAAGGCAGAAGAGGAATATCAAAGCAAGAGATGGGAAAAAAGCAAAAGAGTTTGGTCTTCTTTCTTATTTTCATGTGGTTTTCATTGTAGTGGAATAAAATTATCACTTGAATTTGTACACTCACACACACCTTGATGAATTGTGTTTGATTTTTATTTTTGATTTTGGTTTTTTATTTGATCATGGATTTTTATTCTTTTCGCTTTTCGAGTCGGCCACGAGGGACCAACTCCCCGTGTGCCTATAAAGTGTCAGTCAATTGTATCATGAGTGAGGAGTTGCCATGGTATAAAGGTTGGCTAAATTTTTAATATTTATGAGCACCAATGGTTTTTTTTTATTATTATTATTGAAAGTAAAAATAAATGATTCAATGAGAGTGTTTTACTTCAAATTTTTATTTTTGCCTTTATGTCTCGAGTGGTAACACCGTGGGCATTTAGGTGTTAATTAGGAAGCTGTGAGTGATGAAGTCACCACAGATCCTAATTGATTCTTTTTCTAAAATAAAATGAAAAATAAAATAAACAAATAAAAATAAATAATATTTGAATATATACGTAAAGGTCATATTTGTAAATTTCTTTTATCACTTTTTTTTAAAAATAACCATATTAATATTCATTTTTATAATTTAATGCAAAAATGATTCCATTTATTTCAATTTTATCTATGCCATTGGTCACGAGTGATATCACCGTGAGCATATAAGCATTAATCAGCAAATTATGAGTGATTAAGTCACCATAATGCTGTTTGATTTTCATTTAAAATTTTTCTTATGATATTTTTTTTTTACTCCGAGTGGTGACACCGTGAGCATACGAGCGAAGATCAGTAACTTGTGAGTGATAAAATCATCACATATGCTGATTACTATTTTAAAAAATAAATAAATATACATAATATTGACATTTTAAATTTTCCTTAATGATTTTTTTTCATATAAATGTGTTAAAGAGAATTTTATCCATTTCTGTCTTTGTAAATAATAATAATAATAATAATAATTCAGGCCAATCTTATCTATTTTTCTCCAGCATTATTTTTCTTATTTATGTTATTTTATTTTTATTTTTATCGCCTTTTCATGTAAAAAAAAAATAATGATAAATAAAATGATTGAAGCAAAAAGTATTGATTCCCTTCAAGTTTTTTATTCTCCATTTTATTTACCTCGAGTGGTAACACCGTAGGTATTTTAAGCATAGATCAGTAACTTGTGAGTGATAAAGTCACCACATATGCTGATTATTTTTCTTCAAAAATTTATGTAAGGATCATATTTGAAATTATTCTTAGTATTTTCATTTTAAATAAAATGGGTATTAAAAAGATCTTATGCATTTTTATTTTTATAATAAAAATAAAATAAAAATAATTTATACAAACAATTACTTGTTTTCTTTTGAATTCTTCTTGTGCCTTTTTGTCTCGAGTGATACCACCGTGGACATTTAGGTATCAATGGGTAAATGTGAGTAATAAAGTCGCCACATAAGCCAATTGATTTTATCATGTAAAAATAAATCTATTTCCAAATATTTCCTGATCATATCAAAATAAAATATTCAAAATTGCATATAATTTTAATTGTATTTTCTAAATTGAGTAAAAACATATTTTCTCTTTTAGAAATTGATTAAACAAAAAAATATATGATAAAAAATGAAAAGAGTAAATAATGGAAATTAATCTATCTTTTACAAATTAAAACAGACCAACCAATTTTGAAAATTGTTTTCTTTGTGGAAAGGCAAATTATTTTCTATGAACTTCTCTTTTCAAAGAATATAAATAAAAAATACCAACACAGTGACATGCTTTTTTAAGTCCGAACTACGTCGACTTTGATCCCTATCACAGGGTACGTAGGCCCCAGACTCTCATTCTGGGTCAAGTCCACCTTCGTAAATAAATAAATATTTTCTTATTCATTTGATGTTTTTTTTTCTCTCTTCATTTAATAAATATTTACCAATTTTTCAAGTCCATTTTTGTAAATAAATAATATTTTCCTTAATTTATTCTTTTTTTTTCTAACTTTTCATATTTTCATTTTATTCTTTATTTTCATTTTTACATTTTTCTTATTTTTATATTTATTTATTTTTGCATGTGAATAGTAAAAGGGCAACCAAAATACATTTGTAAAAAGCCATAAAAATTGCATGATCAACCTAAGGTAACCGTTCTTAGGAACGGGTGTTGTCGGGGTGCCTAACACCTTCCCCACTCACAATCGTACTCCCGAACCCAACTCTGATTCGCAGACCATCCTTGTCCCTTTTTGTTTTTGTTTCGGTTTTCCAAAATTTCCCTTAAAATTTTGGTGGCGACTCCCTCTGAAATCGGCCTTCCGCCAGGCGAGCCGATTTCTCCAATTTTTTCTTTTCCCGCGCCATCCGCGTCGCATTTCCGGGTGTGACCTCGGTTTAGGCTCCCTCCGTCTCTCCCTGGTGAAACTCCGTTCCCAGATCTTTCTCCTTTCTCTCATTCTCAGCTTTCCTCAGGCTCGCCTCCCAGCTCTGCGGCCATCCTTCTGGCTCGCTCACGCTCGCCCGCGGCTTCTCCATTTTTCCCGGCCACGCTCCCTCTCTCCTTTCTTTCACGCGGCCAGCTTCTCGGCTCTCGTCCGCCTTCCCCAGAGCTCGCGGCTGCCTTCCCCCTTTTTCCCTCTAGCTCCCTCTTCCTCTTTTTCTCCCTCGGTTCTCGGTCTCTCTCAAGCTCCACCGCGGACCCCTCTGTTTTTCTCCCTCGGCCGCATCCCTCTCCCCGGTTCAGACTCCCTCGGTCACCATTTTTCCCGGCCACGCTCCCTCTCTCCTTTCTCTTCTCTGCTCTCCTTTTCCTTTTTTCCTCCAGCTCCCCAGCTCTCCTCTCCCTTTTCTCTGCCTTCCTGAGCCCCTCCTTCTTCTCTCTTCTTTTTTTTTTCTCCTTCCTCGCGGCCAGCTCCCCTTCTCTTTTTTTCTCTCCCGTGCTCTGCTCTCGGTTTCTTTTTTTCAGTCTTCCCACGTCCCTCCTTTTTCTCCTTTCAGTGCTCGGCTCCCCCCCCCCAGTTCTCCAGCCGCGGTTCCTCCCCGATGCCCGAAGCTCCCCCATCCTTTTCTACGTGTGATACCTGAGCCCTAAAGGGCTCAGGTAATTTTTGGGCCTGAGCCCTCACATGGGCTCAGGTCCACTTTTTAGCCCAAAGCAAAAAATTTTTTTTTCTTTCCTTCTTTTTCTTTTTTTTTATTTATATACTTTTTGTTATATTATTGTTTTATTATATATTTATTTTATTTTATTTTATTTTATTTTATTTTGGATCATAAGGGATTAGATTTGGAGAATATTTCATTTTCTGTATTTTTCTTTTATTTTAGAAAATATGCATTCAAATTGGGATTAAAAGGAAATTTGTGTCATTTTCTTATTTTCCAATTTTTCAATTTTTTAGAAAATCCGGACAAAATACGGTGTTCACAAGCTCCCTTGGTTCTCCTCCGTTTCTTTCTTTTCTGATTGTCCAAAATGATCCGGATTTAAAAAAAAAAATGGCCTGCTTCTCACCACGGCTTGGAGCTCTTTTAGATTCCACTTGAAACTTCCTCCATCATATTTCCTCCGATTCTGCACACAATACCAATAAAGATATCATGAGGGGTGTTGCACTGATAATGTAGTCATTTGTTTCTTATAATTGGTAATGGAGAGAGTATAGTCATTTTATAATGTTGTGGTCATATGGTGTTATCATATTGAAATATTTTAATATCATATTCAATGATTTAATATATATTATTACTATATGAGTTTTTTAATTTATTATGAACTTGGACTACTTAAATTTATTTTCTTAACAATTTAATTTTTTTACATATATTATTATATATAATATAATTTTTATTTAATTATTATGTCATCAGTTCAACGACCAGTCTAACCAGTTGAACCATAAAAACTGTGATCCGATAGCATTTTTGGTTCAATATCCGGTTTGATTTTTAAAACATTAGTTCAAAAAGGGGACAGAGACAGGAGATGGCTATGTTAATCTTTTGGGAATGAACATAAACCTTTCTGGAAACTAAACTTGACGAAGTTTATGTATACCCAAAAACTTTTGAAACTATTGCAGATGAAATAATCATTAAACTAATAATAAAACATTTTAAAATCAACTATATTAACTTTTCAGTATTAGCTAATAAATTTAATTTTGTTTAAGAAAGTACAATCAAATTCTTATGAAATTTTAATATATACTCTCTCTGATCCTAAATATAAGATATTTTTTAGAAGTAATGTTTGCTCCAAAATATATAATATCTTGCAGATTGTTTAGTGTATTGATTATTTTTTTTCTATTCATACAGTTGAACTATAATTAATAGGTGAAAAATAAATATTATTGGTAGTATGAGAGATAATGTAATTGATAATAATAAATTGTGAAAAATATTAAAATTTTTTAATAAATTTAATGATTCAACTCCTTTTTTTTTTTAAATTTACTCTCTCTAGTTCTTTTTATAAGATATCTTTCAGAAGCTTCATGACACTTTTTATAAGGCACTTTATAATGTTTAATACAATTGTTCTTGTATACCCCTAATCATTTATTTCTTGACCTCGTAAATTGTTATTAGAGCTTTTATATGATTGGTTATTTGTAATATTCTTAGCCTTGTTTAATTTGTTTCACATTTTCTCATTTAATAATGATTGAAAACCTTATTTAATGAGAATTGCATTATTATAATAAATAAGGTTAAAAAAAGAATATTTAGTTTTTTCTTAGGATTTTAAGAATATAACTAACTTCCTTAATCTACGTAAAGTAGTTGGAAGTACCTTATAAAAAATATCAAAAGTAGTATGAGTTAGTTGAAAATGTCTTATATTTAATACTTGATGAAATATATTTCAAAATTTTAAGAATCTCTAAGAAGGGTTGCACAATCCCATCTAAATTAGTAAAGTGTAACTGTAGTTACAATTTTTTATATTTCTAGCTCTTACCCATTCTCCTTCTCCTTCTTAGCGAGTTTTTGAAAATGAGGAGTCTTTAAATCTAATTTCAAATGTGTGATTTCCCTGCAATATTAAAGGGGCCAAATTCTAGTTCTAGTTATATACTTCCTCCATTTCTTTTCATGTATTATTTATGATTTTAGCAGAATAAGAATGCAATTAATATATTAAAAATTATTTCAAATTTTCTAGTATATCATTCAATAAATAGATAGCCAAGAAAAATTAATGAATATTATTTCTGACTTTTTAAAAAATAGATAAATATATAATTAAAAATTAATAATTAATATTTTATTAAAACTTAAAAGTGATAGATAAATAAAAACATAAATCTTTTAAGAACTAAGAGGTAAAAATCACTGGAGGAGTGCATTAAGGTGGTGCAAATCCCAAAGACTTGGACTTTGTCAAATTCCATTTGCACATCACCAAATATATCAAGCTCATGATATCACTATCTGTGATCATTTGCACATCACCATATGCGTGGACAATTACAAACCACACATGCATTCATATCTACATCCTTTCCTATAGAAAAAGAACTTACACACTCACCCTATCCATTTGAGGGCTCCAACCCACAACCTCCCATTCGAGGCAGGTGTTTGGTGCCAGTGTGGCACAAGGGCATTGGACACTGATCATTATTCATTAATTAATTAAATGTTTATATACAAGTCTACAATACGTGTAAAACAAGTTATAATATATTTAGTAAAATAACATACTTTATTGCATATTCAAAAACTTATAATGTCATACATATTGTTAATTTGTTTTTCAAAGAAGTTGTGAGATTGCATGATATTCCTAAAACACTTGCGAGTGATAGAGATATTAAGTTTCTAGGTCATTTTTTACGTATTTAATGAGGTAAATTAGGAACTAAACTTTTATTTTTCACTAATATACATCCACAAATTGATGGTCAAATTGAAGTAGTAAATAGAATACTCACTACATTGTTGCATGCCATATTTTAGAACAATTTGAAAAATTGGGAATTTTGTTTGCCTCGCATAGAATTTGAATATAATAGGACTGTGTATTCAGCTACATCATATTCTCCTTTTAAGATTATGTATGGTTTCAATTCCATGACTTATCTTTATATTTTGCCTCTACCTTGTAATGAGAAAGCTAATCTTGATGGTAAGAGGAAAACTGAGTTTGTGTAGAATCTTTATGCTAAAGTAAAAGCTAACATTGAAAAGAAGAATGCAGAATATACCAAACAAACTAACAAGGTCGTAGAAAAGTTGTATCTGAACCCAGTGATTGGGTTTGAGTACATCTAAGAAAGGAAATATTTCCTGAACAAAAGAAATCAAAGTTGCAGCAACGTGGAGATGGGCATTTTCAAGTCTTGGAGCGAGTCAATGATAATGCTTACAAACTTGACCTGCCAAGCTCTTATGTGAATGTTAATGCTACCTTCAATGTTGCGGATCCATCTTTATATGATTCTGTAGATTCAAGGGTGAATCCTTTCCAGGATAGAGGGAATGATAGAGACCATCCAAGCCATAATCTACAAGTCCAATAATAGAGATCCAATGTCCCAGAGGATCCATTACAAGCTATTGGAAGTCCAATGACTCGAGACCGAACTAAAGTTATGAATGAAACATTACAAGATTAGATCCAAAAATTATAAGAAGATGAGCCTATATTTGAGGAACAAGAGACTTTTAAACCCATTATTAAAAAAATAATAATAATTCTCATTCAAGTCTAAGTTTCAAGTAAGACCAAATTCCTGAATCAAGACCCAATAATAGAAAAACTTATTTAATGGGCAAGTAAGTGACTTAGTCAAAGTTTCTCACTTTTATTGTATTTGTCAAATTTCGCTTTCAATCTCTGGATGTTTAATGAGTTACGGAGCTCCATCGACATCTCAGTACATCTAACGTGTACCTTTACTATTAAACATCCTCCACAAGCTTGTTTGGTGGAATTAGGGATTTTTTTTTAAAAGAATATATAGCTAAAAACTAAAGTATAAAAAATGATTTTAACACTATCAAGAAATTGTGGGAAAACTTTAATAATCTTTATAAGAGTCCAAAATAATTACAAAAGAATGAAATTAATTTCACAATTATATATGTGCGGATGATATATACTCCCACCGGTCCTATATATAGGATCTTTTATCTTGTTCTTAAATATAAGACCCTTTACAATATACGAGGTAGTATTTATTATATATTTCTAAAAAAATATTTCTATGTAATGTATTTAAAGAGAAAAAGAGAGAAATTAAATAAAAGTAATTTTAAAAAAATATTAGGATTTTCGGAAAAATTGGGATAGTTAATTAGTTTTAATTTCAATTCTTAATTCACGTGATTCGATTAAAATGATCTTATATTAAGCATAAGAGGGAGTATATATATATAGTCCAACTCAAGAGATCAGAGGTCACACTTGGCAAACATATTGACATTTAAAATGCAGAGCAAGATGCCGAAGACTTGAACGGTCCAAGTCCATCTCGATCCAATGTCACCAAATATCTCAGTTAATGAAATGACTTCGCTCATTGTTCATTGACTAAATGGAAATGGTAAAAGTCTACAAGACGCGTAAAACAAGTTAGAGAGAGTCGAGTGGGTCAATTAATGAATACAACTATGGTGTGTGTGTGTGTGTATAATGCCTTTAAGTTAGCTTTCCTGAATCAATATCAGAATGCCCACAATTAAGATCAGATTAATGGGTTTGAGTGCATTGCTTTTAAAAGTGGTGTTATTGGGCTGCACTCTGGCCGCGGCAGCAGCACAATCGAAAGCGGGTTGTGAGAGCAGTTGTGGGAACGTGAGCATCCCGTATCCCTTTGGCACAACGGAAGGCTGCTATAGAGATCCTACTTTCCTTATAACCTGCAATTCCTCCTCTGGATTATCCATTCCGTATTTCCAAAATAGCAACATCCAAGTTCTCAATATCTCCCTGGATCCTGCGGAGATGCGCGTCTCTACTTTGGTCTCTTATGATTGCTATTATCCCAACGGAACCAATCATTGGATGAAGACTTATTTTAGGATTGCCAAGTTTGCCATATCCAATACGAAGAACAAATTCACCGTGGTGGGGTGTGACACGTACGCTTACATCCAAGACCTCACCGGAAACAGGTTTGAAACTGGCTGCCGCTCGGTTTGCAGTAACTTGGCATACGTGACCGATGGATCCTGCTCTGGCGTTGGCTGCTGCCAGACCACTTTCCCCAAAGCCATTAAGAATTACAATATAAGTATAGATAGTTTTTCCAACCACATAGACGTGCTGGACTTCAATCCTTGCAGCTATGCATTTCTTGTGGAGGACGGATCCTTCAACTTTTCCACCCAAGACCTCCTCAATCTAAGAAACAAAACAAAATCTCCTGTGGTTCTCAATTGGGCTATTGACAATCAGACATGCACCCAAGCCCAACTAAATACAAGCAACTACGCCTGCGTGGGCAACAGCGAATGCTACGAATCAGAAAGTAGTATTGGGTACCTTTGCAAATGTAAAGATGGCTTCAAAGGGAACCCCTACCTCTCTCACCCCGATCTAGGCTGCAAAGGTAAGTTTCGACCATCTAATAAACTTCTTCTATCTATGTTTAATTGTTTGACATATAGAGTCAATTACAAGAATATTGATCTTAAAAAATTAACTGCACTGTGTAATTTCAGATATTAACGAGTGTGCCACACAGAATCCTTGCAGCATGAGATGCCACAATAACGAGGGTAACTATGCTTGTTCTTGTCCCTGGGGATATAAAGGCGATGGCTACAAGGATGGATCCGGCTGCAAATTCCCTATCCTTGAAATATTATTAGGTACCAATATTGAATTACCCTTAAAGTTCAATCACTTTACCAACTTCTTAAACTTATGCCCACGCATTGTCCAACTATTTATTGGAGGAATGTTTTATTTGACAAATTGACAATTTCGCTTGGCCAACGGGAAATTGACAATTAAAAACACTTACATATATATATTAATGACATTTAACCATTTTAACTGAAGTTCGTCTCAAACTACAAAAATAAAACCTTTTACTGGTCACAATAATATATTGAACAACATTGCTTGCAGGCATTAGTGTAGCCTTGCTGGTTATTTTCATCCTAGTCTTTACTTTATATTGGGTGCACAAGCAAAGAGCAATGAAACAGCTGCGAAAAAGATATTTCGAACAAAATGGAGGAACGATGCTACAACAATTTTCACAGCGACAGGGATATACTGAGAGAACTAAGATATTTACTGAAGATGAGCTTAAGAGTGCCACAAACAACTTTGATGAAAGCAGAATCCTTGGTCGTGGAGGACAAGGAACAGTTTACAAGGGAATACTGCCAAATGACACACCAGTTGCTATTAAAAAGTCCCGAGTAGGAGGGGATCCTAAACAAATTAAAGATTTTATCAATGAAATGGCTGTACTTTCCCAAGTCAACCATAAAAATGTGGTCAAACTTTTGGGTTGTTGTCTTGAAACCGAAGTTCCTTTGTTAGTTTATGAGTTTGTGGAAAATGGCACCCTTTTTGATCACATAGATCCTTTAAAGAATGAGTTTTCTATTCCATGGGAGACCCGATTGAAGATAGCTGCAGAAACTGCTGAGGCCGTTTCATATTTACACTCTTCTGCTGCTATTCCAATTATTCATCGGGATATTAAATCAGCTAACATACTCTTAGACCATAATCTTAAAGCGAAGGTGTCTGACTTTGGAGCTTCAAGACTTGTTCCTCTTGATGAAACTCAGGTTACCACAGTGGTACAAGGGACGTTTGGATATTTGGATCCAGAATACCTCCACACGGGCCAATTGAATGAGAAGAGCGATGTTTATAGCTTTGGGGTTGTGCTTATAGAGTTACTTACTGGGAGTAAAGCTGTTGAATTCAGTAGGTTAGATCAAAGAAATTTGGCTATTTACTTTGTGTCTTCAATGAAAGAAGATCGTTTGTGGGATATCATTGACAAGCAAGTGTTGGATCAGAAGAAGAATGCTGAACAATTGAAGGAAGTTGCTTTTCTGGCAAGGAGGTGCGTCAGAGTTAATGGAGAGGAAAGGCCAAGCATGAAGGAAGTAGCAATGGAATTGGAGGGTTTGATTGCTATGGAAAGGCATCCTTGGGTGAAGGGCGAGGATGTAATGGCAGAAGAAACTGAATACTTACTTGTTCCTGTAGCTGAGGGATACAGGGGTGCTAGTACTAGCAACTCAACAGGTTATGACAGCATACAAAAGCAGATAGCATTTGAGATTGCATATGGGCGATGATCATTTAGTATTCATATGTGTGTGTTTCCACTTTCTTGTTTATTGTATTTTTGACTTTTTTTCTCGTAAGACCTATAGTGGATCTAGTGATGATGTATATCCATTCATTTTTCACCTAAACCGTGATTAATAGATTTCTATGCATTTTATTAGAGTTGTCTGAGCTTCTCTTTACACTCTTGGAAACTAAATCTAATGTTAGAAAATAAATAAAAAATGGCAGATTTACCAAAAAAGAAAATGACAGAGCTACCATTGCTAAAGCATTGCATGGCTAATGGCAAGGCATTTGTTTGAATCATTCACCAAGTCCTTTTCAAAGTATTTGCTTCTCTAGATGCAATTTTTTAAGTGTCTTTGCTTCATAATATTTTTCACATCACTATCATTAATTTGACATAAATTACCATAGTGCAGCAGTTGAAGTCTACAAAATAAGCAAATGGAGATCTCTTTGCAGATCTTAGTGGAAAGAAGGATGAAACTACAATATATCCACCGGGACCAAGACAAGAATATAAATAGAACAGGTAAAATGCTTTTTGTGGTTTCTGTGGAATTAGACATTATGAGAAGAGGTAGAACATACGAGATAAAGAGTTGTATCCCTCATTTTTCTTGCAATGATAAGACTTACATCTAAAATACTTAAATAAATACTAATCAATTCTAGGGATAAGATGTTTTAGGGCAAAAGCATTTTCATTCTTATCCACTCGCAATACAATAGGCGGTTCTGTAGATATATATATATATATATATTCAAGGCAATAGAAAATTCTAGAGAACAACACATATACACTCTAAGCAAAGAAAATGGAAAAATATTCCTTCTCACAAGCGTACAAAATAATGTTGAGCTAGCTACCACGTTGTACTGATGTGGATACTCTAACAAAAACAATTGAAATGCTATATTATGTTAACCTTAACATAATGAGAAAAAAATAATGATCACAAGGATGTTACATGAATGATATAGTGATGAAAAAACCCAAGCAGAACTCGTCCAATTGAACCTTTAATGAATCTGAATGAACCACGGATCATGCTAGAATTAAATAAAGCACACGGATCATGCTAGAATTAAATAGAGCACACGAAACAGTAAAAAAACATAAGATAGATGAACACGTTAAACAAGAAAAACAAGATAATAAATCTGAATGAAAATAATAAGAAAAATAGGAAAGATATGTTGGTCAATGAGATAAGACCATAAAAGAAATCGTCTCTTAGAACCCTAACCTTGGGACGCCACAAAGGAAAACCACTTCTTTGATAAATCTAAGAATCCTCTCAATAACACAAGGGATACAAGAGAAAAACTCACAAGAAAAGAATATAAGTTCTGAAAATTCATTAATATTAATCTCTATATTTTAAAAAGTACATAAGTGCCTCCTTATATAAAGGAATAAGGCAACCAAAACCCTAGGCTAAAATAAAAAAAGAAATTAAATTAAAATAATAAGATATAATCAATCCTATAGAAGATACCACAATCTAAATGAAAAGGGAAATAAAATATTCCTCAAATCAATCAAAAGGTGACACCTTTCTTACTAAAACTCACAGAAAATTCGAGAGCCTAAATTTTAAAAATAGGAAACAATAAAAACTGAATCTCCAAGACACAATCTTTGACCAAAAGGCCTTATTTCTAAAAATCAAATAAAATAAATGAAAATTAAAAATAAATCATCCTAAAGAGGACTATTTTTAATTGATCACATGAGTGGCACATGATCACTTAAATAATCTCCTCTAAGTGGGCTTCCTTTTGGGCTTGGATCTGAAACTTGTAAGGAAAAGAACATAATCAAGCTATTTGGACATCTTAGGCTGTAATTTGATTTAAATGAATGGGCTTCCCTTTTATGCTTTGTAATTTGCCCAAGGACCCTCAATATTTCATGCTTCAAATGTACTCTATCATTCTCTCCCTCCTCGAAAGGATTCATCCTTGAATCTCCATAATTTACATAGAAAGAAAGGGAATGATTAGAAGCATCAAATAGATAATAAGGAGTATACTTACCATTTAAGCTTAATTGATGCATCTTTGCTATCCTCCCATGACCTTGAAGGATATCATTTTCCTTTGGCTGCAAATTTGTTTTAAATATACCTCTAAGCCTTTGTAACCACAACATTGCTCCGGGGTCAAAAATTTTATTTTCAAGTATTAGTGAAGAAAATTTTGAACTTTCCTTCACATCAATCTCAACAACATCCTACAATAAATGACTAGCAACAAACTTGATCCAACAAAATTCAAATGAAACTAAGATGTTAGGGGACACATAGAAAAAGAAATAGGGACAAAATGGCACACAATAAGATTAAATTAAAACCAAAGCATTATGATGTGTCCATTTTATACATATAAAATACCCACATTTAAGCTCTAAATTATATTTAAATATGTTTATATTGGTATATTTTAGCATGAATTTACATATTTTTGTGTTTTATGGCGTTATAGGTTCAGTTGGAAGCATTCGGAGTAAAAACGTTACAAATTATTCATGCTGAAAAGTTGTGACATCTTTCAGTATTTTGATCATAACTCTGACATATGAGCTCCGATTGAGGTGATTTAAGATGATTTGTAAAGCTAAGACATAGATCTACAACTTTCATGTTTTAAGTTTTCCCAAATTCTAGCGTTATCACAGTGAAAATCAAACTCAAAAAGTCAACACGAGCTGGAAAGGTGCATCTGTCCGTACAAATAGTACCCACCCGGCGCCGGGTCAACGCGAATTTTGAGCGTCTCTGTCTTCTGGAGCCACCCGGCGCCATATGAGGTGAATATATGTCCACCCGGCGCCGGGTCAAGCACGAAAAGCCCATAAAAACTCGTTTTTGACGCGTTTTGATGATATTTTGGGCTTTTATGAGCCTCTAAATTTTTCCTATATAAGGATATACTATAGAAACACAACGGGAGATTCAGAAACGCACTCAGAAGTCAGAGAACACCATTCTAAATGCATCTGGGAGTAACTAGGAGCATCATATAGAGAGAAAGCAAGGAGATTTGGGGAGTATATAAGCAAGATTATATTTTTCTTTATAAACTCTTCCTTTTTGTTATTCTTATTATGATTTGGGATTTTCGCTTTAGTTTTGATTTGACTTTTGTTTATATGAGTAGCTAAATTTCCCAGTCAGGGGTAGGGATGTAGCCTAATTGGGATGGATTGTATTTGTTTCTCTAGTTAAGACTCTTTGATTTGTTCTTCAAGTTATATTTAATTTATCTTTTTATTATATTTATCTCTTTTATTCGTTCATGTGGATTTTATGCTTGATCACCATATAATCTAATTAATGGGTAAACTTGATGGACTGAGAGGTGAAGAGTGAACCTAGATATAGAGAGATGAACATGAATAACTAATCTAGAGATAGAATTAGGAATTCATGGTGATATATGTTGTAGTTTTCAAGGTTTAATTAGAAAATTTAGTTGCGCGAGAGCGAATTGAATCCTAATTAAATTAGGACTAATTGACCGAGAGGTAATTAGGACGCTTTAGAAACAACAGACACTATAATTATATAGAGTCTAACTAAGAAATAAAATTAAGTTATCTCATAAGGTGAATCTTGATCCCTTGACGCTTCTAGAACTGAATCAAACTCAGACTTCATTTTGTTTTCTATTCTTTTCTTTTTAATTTGAATTATCAATTTCATTATCAATTAATTTTTGGGATTAAAAGTTTGGACTATAAATTTACTACCTCCCTTGGGTTCGACCTCTGGAATACTCTGGAGACTTTTTATTACTGCGATCGACCCTGTATACTTGCAGGATCCCGATCACATTAGAAAAACCAAGGAACACAAAATCTGGACAGATTTGAACAATATTCATTAAATTTGAAATTTGGGTAGATTTGACACTTCTTGATGATTCATATTGAAAGAACAATGACAGAGAAGAAATGTCAAAAAGAGTACATATCAACACAAAACCAAAAGAAGGGAATGAACTAGAATGAGAATGGAATATAATAGACTTATGTGGATGAGATGGGACATAATGCCAACAATGGAGCACCAAAGCACATGACTTATGAAATACAAAAGTAGCAAAGAAAGAAAAACATATCTCATAAGACTCACATAATACATAAAATGTGAAACCAATTGAAGAGATACAATAAATAACTTCAGGAAACAAAACATAATAAGGATGAAATGGAAAGACATAGATCGATGAACTAGAGAAAGAAGATACTAAATTAGCAAATGAACTTATTATAACATTGGACTCAAGAGGAACAAGGGTTTCATAACACAAAGAGGGATGAAATAAACTACAAAAATTAGAAACTAAGTAAGAAGGACAAAAAAGATTAAGTAAAGGAACCTAAGAAGAGGGAAGAAGTTTAGTGAAACTAACCTTATTCTCACTCTCTTTCAAACAACTCTCAATTATCCTTCCACTCTTATCTTTTTGCTCTCTCTCATTTCTCTTTTCTTTCTTTTCTTCTCACTTACTCTTGTGAATTCTTTGCCTTTTTCTGGACTTTTTTTTCTCTTACACCTCTTATTTCTCTTACTCATGCTTTTCTCTTTTTTATTATTCCTCTTAATCTTAATCTTCACTTTTTCATGATTTTCACACAAATGAATACATGACAATGGTTTATGGGCTTTATCCAAAACACAGGAACAGTTTTTAACATGCCCATCACAATCTAAATCTCCAATCACCATGTCAATATGCTCAATCTCATCAATACAATCATAAAATCTAATTTCCAAATGAATCACACCATTAGCACTACTAGAAACTAGCATGCTACTATCCAAAGAATTTTTCATCAAATCATTAATAACATATGAATCATGATTCTCCACTAAAGGATACAAACAATAATAATTTTGCTCATAAGCACAAGCAATATCATGAAATTCATTTTGTAATTGTGCTACAACATTATTTTCAATTTGCACACTAGAAGCATAACTAGAATTATCAAAACTATCTAACTCATCAATGTTTGACACAATTTTCTCCTTAAGATTAAGCAAAATATCATTATCAATCCCATTAACACAATTAACATCATTAACCATATTGGGATTCTCAAGCTCAACGCATCCTAAATCATCTATGCTAACACAAGAGATATCATCATTAGAGATTTGAGAATAAGACATACCTTCCACATGATCTTCTTTCCCCAAGAGGGAATCACATGAATCTTGAGCTAAAAGAACTTGAACCTCTTTGCAATGTTTATCAACAATCTTGGCTCCAGGAGGGTACTCATGCAAATGAGACAATGCAAACTTTTTTCTCATGACCATTTTCATCTCACTCCATGTTGAAATACAAGGCTCTCCTTTAATAGTGCATCGACACTCCATCCGTTTCCACCAAGCAGCAACACTTTTACTAAATCTAAGGCATACAAATTGCATCTTTTCCAACTCAGAGTAGTTACAACATTCAAATGCTTGATCAACTTTTCTTTCCCACTCCAAGTAAACATCAACATTTTTCTCACTATAAAATAGCGGGATCTTTGATTTAATATCCTTGAAAGAAGAAACTTGCTTGTCTCTTTTTGGATGGACTTCTTTAATGATTACTTGATCACGCCTTTTATGGGGTTTGGAATGAGACTCCATGCTATCCAATTTACCATTCAACTCATTGATTTGATCATTGGAAGCTCTCATTAAAACTTTAAAATCAATTGCACTTTCTTTTCCAGCCATACTCAAAACCTGAAATGTTAGTGAAAACAAAGAGGAAAGAAATATGGACCTCACAAATCACTCTCTCACATGTTTCCACTCAAAAATTTATTAGCACTCGCGTTTCACACAAAAAGATTAGTTTTTTCAATGATGTAAAACATTCTTACCTTTCACCACTCAACTTGCTCTCTTTAGTGTTCTTAATTCAACTCCAGCAATTCAAAAGGGAAAGGTATGTAAAAATTAGTGGTGACACAAATCTAAAGCCCAAAATTTAAGTTTCAAAGAATCAAATTTGGCACCAAAAAAATAACTAAAATTCGTGCATAAAATGACACCAAAATAGATGAAATACTTGCAATACAGATTAGGAAAGAAATGTAACAAATATGAATAAATGATTCCAGAGAAGTGGCATGAAAAACAAGAAAGAAAGAAAACGAATGAAATCTGGACAGCCAACAAACAAAGCAAGAAAATCACAATAAACAATTTGGAAAACTAAGAGAGAAGAGAAAAGGAAGGTAGAATCAATAAAGGAAAAAAGAAACAATTTCCAGCACAAGGATAAATTAGGAAACAAAATAAGGAAATAAGATTAGGAAAGTAGCAATCCACACAAAAGTTTGAAACTTGTCAATCAAGTTTGTTGAATTTAGTAATTTCCAATGTGACTTGAAGAGCAAGAAGAACAAAAGAACCAACCTTTTTTTTCCAACTTGCAATCCACTCAATAAAATAGAAAACTATATGGAATTAGGAAAGCAAGCAATCAATCAAGAAAGATTCTATCTTGACCATCAAGTAGATGATTGATACAATAAATCTAAAAGATCCAGCAATAAATTTCTTTCCTTTTTTTTCAATCTTTTTTGTTTGTTTTTTTTAGTTGCTTCTCTCTCTCTCTTCTTCTTCTATTTTTTTCTCTTTTTTTTTCAATTTTCTCGGCAACACTCACATAGAACAGAAAACTAATAATTTGAGCAATAAATAAATAAATAAATAAATTTGATTTTTTTAATTTCATCTGGATAACACAATCGCAATAAAAATAGGAAACTAAGAAGAAAGAAGACAAGTCACAAAGCGAAAGAAACAACAAAGATGGTAAGACAAGAAATTAATGGAAAAGCCACAAACTTTGAGAGATAACAAAGATTGAATTGCTACAAAGAAGAACAAGGGACATATCTAAAACAAGAAAGGGATGGATGAAACAATGAAGAAAAGAAAAGAAAGGACAAACCTTGAACCTAGTAAACCCAAGCTCTGGTGCCAAATGATGAAAAGACCCAAGCGAAACTCATCCAATTGAACCTCTAACTACTCGGAATGAACCATGGACCGTGCTAAAATCAAATAGAATACACGAAACAGTAAGAAAACACAAGATAGATGAACATGTTAAACAAGAAAAACAGGATAATAAATCTGAACGAAAATAACAAGAAAAACAGAAAAGATATGTTGGTCAATGAGATAAGACCATAAGAGAACTCGTCTCTTATAACCCTAACCTTAGGATGCCACAAAGAAAAACCACTCTTTTGATAAGTCTAAGAATTCTCTCAAGAATACAAGGGATACAAAAGAAAAACTCACAAGAAAAGAACATAAGTTCTGAAAATTCATTAATATTAATCTCTCTATATTTTTAAAAGTACATAAGTGCCTCCTTATATAAAGGAATAAGGCAACCAAAACCCTAGGCTAAAATAAAAAAAGAAATTAAATTAAAAATAATAAGATATAATCAATCCTATAGAAGATACCACAATCTAAATGAAAAGAGAAATAAAATATTCCTAAAATCAATCAAAATGTGGCACCTTTCTTACTAAAACTCATAGAAAATTCTAGAGCCTAAATTTTAAAAATAGGAAACAACACAAACTTAATCTCCAAGACACAATCTTTGACCAAAAGGCCTTATTTCTAAAAATCAAATAAAATAAATGAAAATTAAAAATAAATCATCCTAAAGAGGACTATTTTTAATTGATTACATGAATGGCACATGATCACTTAAATAATCTCCTCTAAGTGGGCTTCCTTTTAGGCTTGGATCTGAAAGTTGCAAGGAAGAGAACATAATCAAGCTATTTGGACATCTTAGTCTATAATTTGATTTAAATGAATGGGCTTCCCTCTTATGCTTTGCAATTTGCCCAAGGACCCTCAATGTTTCATGCTTCAAATGTACTCTATCAAATAAAATATCAGTCCAAGGTTTATCTGTTTCATATAATGAGTTTATCTACGCCTACAATCATTTCTATTCATGCTAGGTTATGTTGTTAAACTTATCCTGTCCATAATGAGTAGTTACACTGTTATGTTTAATTTCCATCTTCAAACCAAGATTAGTGAAGCTACAACGTTGTGATTGTTTTTATGAGAAGCACAATAGAGGAATCGGATGAACTGATATGCAAAAAGCTTTCTTCAAATTAGCACCATATTATGATTGCAAAAATAGTGCTTGATTCAACGTTAAACCTCTCCATCTGATGAAGAAAGACTCAATTTTCAAGGTTGTGTATGGCCTGGTAGATACAGAATTTGTGCCTCCGGCTGGAGAAGAGGATGGACAAGGTAGCTTCTTGGGAAGCATCTGCTCCCAGAATTCCTAGGGTTATCTTGTTCCTTCTAACGCAACAACAAGGGCAAGCAGAGTGAAGAGAAAGCACATGTGCCTCCAAGAACTTGACATGATAATGATGATTGATGATAGTAATGTGTACTACTACTCTTACTTAGGAAGAGCACAAAGTCCTCTTTTAGCTTTGAATAAGCCTTTTAGAGGGGTTGTGACAGCAAACATGTTTGGCAGTGTAGGGATGCCACCAACTTGTTTGTTTGGGGAAGGATGCTGAAATGTCAGACAATGTGGCATTTCTTAATTAAAAACTGTTTAAGCAACCTATGTTGTCACTCTCATTGTCCAATACATGGGTACAATCTATGCGTGTAGGTCTGAGGAGATCCAGGAATGTTTTAATATTGACTCTGAATAATTTATTAGTTAGACACTATGAAACGGAACATCATAACATAACCTCTGTAACCCCCCATTTATGTAGCTCCATTACACACCATGACCATATTTTTTGTAATCTTCGTAACCAACATAATAATGGAAGGAGTAACATCTGTAACCCCCAATCAAAATTGAATTCCTATAAGTTTCAAGCTCCTAAAAAACTAGTATAAAAGGAGGCCTTCTCCTTTGTTCAGAAGCAAGCAAGAATAAGAAATCATTTTTTCTCATATAGAGAGTATTTCTATAGGCTTCTGAGCTATTTTGATATCAGAGCAGGTGAGAGAGTGTCCAAGAGCTGAGTAGAGTGAGAGAGCCATTAGAAATTGGCCTGAAAGTAAGCAACCGCCACCGTCACCATCGAAATTCATTTTTGACGACAGTTCAGACAAATGAACATCATCATCTTGCTCAGGGGGTTGGCAAACCCTAGATAAGAGCTTCTCGCCGCAGCCGTTTGTCCTCACGCGCCTTCACGTGCCTCAACGGAGTTCCACGCGCCACCCAAGTCTTCTATGCACCGACCATATGGCTGCTGAAAGTTGAAGACAATGACATCATCTACCACGTCAGCTTGAGTTGCCCAGTCAGCACCACTCAGTGTCTGCCACGTGTTCCAAGGACGCCATGCAACTGTTTGCATCATTTACCATGCAAGCATTGACCTGTCCAGTGAGCGATAGATCAGTCACCCAGTTTTTGCCACGTGTCAAGTCTGCCATGTCACCTAACCCAGTTAGCCAAACTTTTCATATTTCTAGTTTGACCCGTAAACTCTTCCATATTTACATTTCCACCCCTATACTTCCCATAATTTACATTTGCCCATGAATTATTTGAAATTATATTTTTACCCCTAAACTTCCTAAAATTGCAATTTGCCCCCTCAACTTTTTGAAATTACACTTTCACCTCTATATTTTTGTAAATTTTACTTTTACTCCCAGCTTTCTGAAAGTTACATTTAGGCCCATAACTTCTCAAAATGCCTCCAAGATGTATCTGTGCATGAAGTTGAGATTAAAGAGTTGAGAAATCGAATTTAACTACTACAAAAGCTTGTGAATGTCTAATGAATCCAATTGGAGGAATAAAGAGGGCAAAGAGAAGAAGACTTGAATAGTAGCGACACACCATCAGCTAGCAACCGTTATCCTCAGAGACCAACAGTCTGCTATAATGATATCAAAGTGAAAATTCTTGAATTTAAAGGAAAATTGCAGCCAGATGAGTTCATTGATTAGCTACAAACTATTGAACGGGTATTTGAGTATGAAAAGGCTCCAAACGACCAGAAGGTGAAAATTGTCACTGTCAAACTCAAAAAACATGCTTCCATTTGGTGGGAAAACCTTAAGAAGATACATGAACAAGAAGGAAAAAGTAAGGTCTGAACGTGGGATAAGATGCGACGTGAGCTCTCACGTAAGTTACTACCTGAACATTATTATCTAGTTTTATTTAGTTACAAAATCTGCACCAAAAATCTTTGTCTGTGGAAGAATATACTAGGAAATTTGAGAAACTTATAACGAAGTGTGATATTCAAGAAAAGGAAGAGTAGACGATAGCCTGATATATTGGAAGGTTGAATACTAACATCGCCCGTCCAGTCTAACTTCAACAGTATTGGACTTTAAATGACGTAATCCATCTAGCCATACGTGTTGAGAAGCAGATTCCCCGAAGGACCTTATTTCAACCTTTTTCCTTCAGAAGTTTTCCTAATGCCCGCAATACATAATTCCAGCAGCCTAGTTCCTCGAGCAAGCCTCCACCAAAAGTCACCAAGGAATCTGGCTCTAAAGCACCCAAATACTTTAAATACCAAGGGTTTGGGCACATCACCACAGACTGTCCTAACCGTAGAGTTGTCACCATTATTGAAGAGCAAGCTGATGAAGTATTTGAAGAAGTACAAGAGGAAAAACTCGTGTTTGATGAACCAGTATATGATGAAGAGTTCATTACTACAGATCAAGGAGAATCGCTGGTGATTAGACAAAGTTTACATGCAGTGCCCACAAAAGAGGAGCCCTGGCTGTGTCACAACATCTTCCATACCCGTTGTACCACTCAGGGGAAAGTTGTGATGTCATCATTGATAATAGGAGTTGTGAGAATGTAGTTTCAAACTGCATGGTAGAGAAACTGAAGCTGCCAACTCAGGATCACCCATCTCCATATAAGCTACAGTGGTTCAACAAGGGAAGTGAAGTAAAAGTTATTAAGCATTGCCTTGTTTCTTTTTTAATTGGTTAGGAAATATGAAGATGAAGCTTGATGTGATAATGTACCCATAGATGCTTACCATCTACTTCTTGGAAGACCATGGCAATATGATCATTGTGCTATGTAAGATGGACATGCAAATACCTATTCTTTTGTGAATAATGGGGTGAAGATCAAGTTAGCCTCATTACCGCCTAGTGAATACAGCAAAAAGGAGTCCAATTCACCAGTGTCCTTAATTGCCAAACAACAGCTCAAAGTGACGAAGGTAGAAGTCCATGCCATGGGATTCATTTTACTATTTGAAGCAAATGAAGGAACCATTATTCCTTCGGAAGTTGAACAGCTGCTAGCTAAGTTTACAGATGTGATCTCAGATGAGATTCCTCCAGGATTGCCGCCTATGCGAGACATTCAACATGCCAAGGACTTTGTTCCAGGAGCAGTAATTCCTAACAAGCCTGCTTACAGAATGAGTCCACAGGAACATGCTGAGGTTCAACAATAAGTTGAAGAGTTACTGAAGAAAGGATTGATTCATGAGAGTGTCAGTTCCTATGCTGTACCTGTTCTTCTAGTACCTAAGAAGGATGAAAGTTAGACAATGTGCGTTGATTATCAAGCAGTGAACAAGATCACCATCAAGTATCAGTCCCCAATGCCCTGACTTAATGACATGTTAGACCAATTACATGGTGCTATAGTCTTTTCTAAGATTGACCTTCATAGCGGATACCATCAAATCGGAATTCGGCTAGGAGATAAATGGAAGACCACCTTCAAAACAAGAGATAGATTTTATGAGTAGACTGTGATACCTTTCAGTTTGTCCATTGCTCCCAGTACATTCATGAGTTTAATCAATCAGGTACTACAACCCTTCATCGGCAAGTTTGTTGTTGTTTGCTTTGACAACATTCTTATTTATAGTTAAAAATCAAGGTGAGCACTTAGAGCACCTATAGAAAGTCTTGCAAACTTTATGAGAACAAAAACTTTATGCTAATATGAAGAAGTGCACTTTCTTGGCCAATGAAGTTGTTTTCTTGGGCTATATCATCACTGCAGAAGGTATTCGAGTTGACTCCCGCAAAGTTAAGGCTATTAACAGTTGGCCAACACCAAGATCTATCCAAGAAGTCCGAAATTTCCACGAATTAGCTTCTTTCTACATGAGGTTCATCTGAAATTTTAGCTTCATTGCTGCACCACTCACAGATTGCATTAAAGGAGATAAATTCCAGTAGACCAAACAAGCCCAAAAAAGCTTTGAAGAGTTGAAGAAGCATTTGACTGAAGTGCCAGTATTAACCCTTCTCAATTTTGATTAAGTGTTTGAAGTCAGTTGTGATGCCTCCAACACTAGAATTGGTGCTATCCTAACCTAAGAAAGACATCCTATAGCCTTGTTCAGTGAGAAACTCAATGATGTCAAGCTCAAATATTCTACTTATGATAAAGAGTTCTATGCCATTGTACAAGATTTGCAACATTGGAGTCACTATTTAATGAGTAAGGAATTCATCCTATACTCTGACCACGAGACCCTCAAGCATTTGAATTCTCAGCAGAAGTTCAATCGCAGACAGACTGCGTGGAGTGAGACTTTGCAAGCTTATCCATTCCTGCTTAAGCATAAGGCCAGGACCTTGAACTCAGTAGCTGATGCACTTAGTCACCGACATGCTTTGATAACTATCATTCAAGCTAAAGTTGTTGGATTTGAGACCATCAAGGAGTTGTACAAAGATGATCCTGATTTCCATCAAGCATGGAGTGCCACCGAAACTCAACCTTTTCACCAATACTATAGGCATGAAGGATTTTTATTTCGAGGAAAAGTCCTATGCATTCCTTAATGTTACAGGAGGCAATCATATGGGAAGCCCACAATGGTGGGCTACCAGGACACTTTGGTTGAGACAAAATTGTGGCCTTAGTGAAAGAGAATTTCTATTGGCCAAGACTTGAATGGGGTGTTAACAAGCATATACAAAGATGCATAACTTGTCATTTGGTTAAGTCTAAGAGCCAAAACACCAGGTTGTACATGCCTCTTCTAGTTCGAAAAACACCTTGGGAAGATGTGAGTATGGACTTTGTCCTTGGATTGCCTAGGACCCAAAGACAGAAAGATTCCATCATGGTTGTTGCAGATAGATTTTCAAAGATGGCTCATTTCATTCCATGCCAAAAGACCAATGATGCAGTTCAAGTTGCAGATTTATACTTCAAGGAGATTGTTAGCTTACATGGCATTCCCAAGACTATCATCTCTGATTGTGATGTCAAGTTTCTCAGTCACTTTTGGAGAACACTGTGGAAAAAGATGGGAGTTAAGCTCCAATTCAGTAATGCTAGCCATGTTCAAATGAACAGACAAACTGAAGCTATAAACAAGGTTCTTGGAAATCTTCTTTACAGTTTTGTAAGGAAAAATTTGAAGCAGTGGGACCTTATTGTTGCTTAAGTTGAATTTGCATATAATAATTCAATCAATCAGGTCACTGAGAGGTATCCGTTTGAAGTCATTTATGGCAACTGTCCTCTTAGTCCTTTAGATTTGACCCATTCAACTGACAAGCAGTAATGTAGTGCAGATGTAGATCAAAGGGCCCAGGAAATCAAAAGGCAACATGAGTAAGTTCATGAACGAATTCAAAAGCAGAACTTCAGATACAAGACTTAGCATGACAAGCATCGAAGACAACAAACTTTTAATGTTAGAGATTTGGTTTGGATACATTTGAGGAAAGAACGTTTTCCCAAACAGCCAAATGCTAAGCTGTCCCCTCGAGCTAGTGGACCATTCAAAATTGTGCAAAGAATCAACAACAATGCTTACAAGGTGAAATTGCCTGGTGCCTGTGCTGTCTCTACCACCTTCAATATGGCTGATTTTTCTCCATACATTGATGAAGATACTGAGTTTGACTCGAGGATGAGTCTTATCCAACCCAGGGAGGATGAAATGGAACATCATAACATAACCTCTATAACCCCCCCATTTATGTAGCTCCATTACACACCATAACCATCTTTTTTGTAACTTTTGTAACCATCATAATAATGGAAGGAGTAACATCTGTAGTACCCCATCAGAATTGAATTCCTATAAGTTTCAAACCCCTGAAAAACTAGTATAAAAGGAGGCCTTCTCCTTTGTTCAGAAGCAAGCAAGAATAAGAAATCTTTTTTTCCTCATATAGAGAGTGTTTCTATAGGGTTCTGAGCCACACTAATATTTAATTCACTATTTGGATAGTATCTTTGTTGTCACTTGTTCAAAATGTATAATTAGCAATGTCACGTTGGGATGAGTTAGTATGCATAAAATCAAGAGAGTTTCTTACAAGATGTTGCGTTAGACTGTATAACGTGAGAAAGATGAAACACTGTTAAAGCAATTTTTTTCCTTGAAAGGCTTTCCCCTCTGTATAAGATAGCATGCTAAAGAAAGGTTTAGGCTAATAAGGGCAAACTCAACCCTAGTATTTAAAAAAAACAAAAGAAAGAAAGAAATAAATAAAAAAATGTTCAATCATGCAAGCATGAGGAGAGTGGTCTTTTCAATTACATTTGTACCTCAAAACAGCAAAACCAAGCTTAGAAAAGGATAAAAGTTGGGTCTCTGAGTAAATGAATCCACAGAAAGAGAAACATTTTAACTCTTATGATGTTTTCCCAACAATGAAATGCATTAGCTTTAAAGAGACAAGGACATCATGGTGCCACTGAAAATGTTGACACTTTAATGAAATCGCTAGTGTTTACGTAGTTCCTTGATTAGTCCAAATGGTAAAGGTTCAGTGCACTGGCTACCTTCTATCAAAAAATAAATTCGGCCAAGCAACTAAATTTATATACAAAGACGTGTATTTTATAAAAAATTAATTTAATGATTAAGCAGCACAAAACTTTGTCATTGAAAAAAAATATATTGTATGTTTTATTAAAGATAAAATTCAAGCAATGCAAATCCCATATTTTAGTGGTATGGTCCCAAAAATCTCAAACTGCTTTTGTGTCCCCCTCACCAACACCTCCATCATCTTTTACTGAAGACAGCTTTCGCATTTGTCTAAATGTATCCACTTTAATAAATTTAGTCAAGCAAGTTCTCTTGCTCATCTCCAAATAGATTCTTTATACAATATTATAATCCTCCATTCTGACCTGTAGAAGACCTAGATCCATATGAAAAGAAAGTCTATTATTTTACTCATGATTTGAATTCTTAAAGTCTCAAATTCATATTTGTTGCTCTTTCAATGTCTCTATAATCCCAACTTTAAAGGTGATTAAATCTGCAAATCGTATTCTTATCTACAGAAGTCTCCAATTTTTTAGAATCATGATTCAAAGCTAGGTATAACAATAAGTGGATTTAAAGCCATGTGAAAGAAGAAAATAGCACTTGCGTTTCGAATTGGGGCCCGTTTGGTTCTCCGTTTTGTAAAATTAAGTTAAGATAAATGAAGTTTAGATAAAATAAGTTTATTGGAAATTGTTATATTTAGATATTCTTTTTGTAAAAGTAAGTTTGACAAAAAAATCTGTTTGGATGATAAGGGTTAAAAGTACTTTTAGATATATAATATAGAATAAATTTGTTTCTCCTTTTCCAAAACTCACGTTTTGTTAAAGAAAAAGTAACTTTTCCTTTCCTTTTTCAAAACCATAGTTTAACCCACTTTTCATTTTTCAAAAAGTCAGTTTGTGTTTTACCTGTGTTTGGTCAAACACATCTTTTAGAAAACCATGATTAAAAACCATAGTTATGTTTTGCAAATGTGGAACCAAACATGCACTTGGTCATTGAGAGAGGATACTCTTTTTGTCTTCCTAGACAATTCCGTCAGACATGGGAATATCTGTTCGGACATCCCATCAAAATATAGGCAATTTGCTTTAGGTGTTTGCAGATGAATTGATAAAGGAATAAGGAATGTGAGTTCATTAAACTAAAATTGTTTGGTAAAGGCAACCTTTATATATATTCAAATCAAACCAAAAAGTTTGCTTCATATATCGAAGAAAATTCCTGCAATTTCAGAAACAATGATTTCTGCAATTTCAAGAGCACTTTGAGTCCCCTGTTCTCGTCCCATTAATTCGGGTTCTATAATGCAAACGTCTATTCAAAGTTCCTCATTAACAAAATCTAGGGTATGAATATATGAAAAGGGTGCACCTCACAAGGGATGCTATAACAATAATAGCCTAAAATTTACCAAAAATAAAAAAAACTATAAAAGGCAAGAACATATGACATTCTTCAATAATGTGGTGACATAAGTAAAAGAATATCTAAATAAGGAGTGTTGCCTTTGAAATTGGAACATAAAGCATTCTACTCAAACAATGGCTTTTGTCTTGGTTGGACGCCAGAATGTCTTCTGAATACAGAGTAATCCCTCATTGCCTTTTGAATATGTAAATCGAATATCCCAGTGTAGAGATTTCGCTATGCTCTCTATCTCACCTGTACTTTCAACATTATCCTATCAACTTCCGCAATCACTGCTACTATATTGCATCTGAATCCAGTAAAGTATTAAGTTAAATCAGAGGACTCAGGAGATTTCTTGGTTGACAATTTTCAAGATCACTGAACTTACCTTTTTTTAGTCTTAGAGAATAGGTAATCAGCATGGAGAAGATCATAAGATCTGGGGTAGGTATTGAATGACTCACACAAATCATGATAAACTCCAAATAAGCCGCGCTGATAGATTATAGCCAGTGTATCTGGAGAGTCAATCGGAACTTCATTCATTACCCACACTTTAAAGTTTTTTAGAGCTGCAGCAAACCTGAATAACGAGAATTCTTCCAGAGGTTAGCAGTTACATTACCAAAAGAAATCACAGAAAGCAACTCTCTGACACTGTAATAATATATATATATATATATATGTATTTTAAAAAAAGTCTCAATGAAACAAGAAAAAGATAAGAAGGCAAAGAAATGATAATCACTCTAGGAGAGGTGTGACATGAAATCGTATAATGTAAGAGTACTAAGATAGACATTGCGACAAGACAAAATATGCAGTGTCCAAGTGCAATTTGAAGTGTTAACTATATTTGATACAAGCATCGAACATTGTATGGCTCCGTTCTTGGAGTATAGGTGTTTTGTAGGTGTAATTGATCTACACATTAGAAACATTTTCAGGTAGAAAGAATAGATAAAACTATAATACAGAGCAGCTGATCTCCCAAAATTTAAAATTTTAAACATTTTGGACCAGTAAACTGTATATAAGGAACAAATGCAACAAGAAATTTTGCAATTTGAATTTCAAAGGTAGGGTCTCTGGGGAATATACAGAAGAACGTAGAATGTCTTACCCGCCATTAATAACTCTTATGTCCATGACATTTCTTACTGAAGACCAGTTGATACACATTCCATCCAAGTATGAGTCGGAAAGAACGTTTTTCCAATGCCTAGAGTCAGTAGTGGGATCTACTGGAGCAGCTCTTCCATAAATTCCTACCTGAGAGTTCAACCAGTAAGGTGGTTTCTCCAACCTCATTGGCCAACGTACAGGCCAGAGTGATCCACGCTCTGATGCACCAACAGGCACTTTGTGCATACAAATCTGTTGTGATATATTCCTGAAGATATGGATGATAGACTTTGGTCCATGTAATGATTAAAGGAGAAACTCCATCAAAAATGAATATTCCCTAAGTGAAGCGCTATTGGCACACTTGGAGCAGTTAGCATAAAAGGCATCTTTAGATCCCACACGAAGAAAAAAGTGTTCTACCAATGCTAAGTTGAAGACTATGGTGGTTTCATAAGCTTTCTTAATTTCTCATATTTGAACGAAATTAAGCATTACTACGACAAACTTAAAGCAGCTACTCTGATTTGACAAGGCCAAAACTGATTATAAGTATGTATCAACAAATGCAAATAAAAATCTCAGATATTTTCTTGATAATACAGGCTCAACATCTTTTGTAGTTTAGTAAATAGCAAAATTTAGGTTCTCTTATGCATTCTTATTTGGCATTTTCAAATAATTTCCATTCATGCTAATTAGTTTTTAATTCAAAGACCACCAGAGCCATCAAATTTGAGAAGCTAACCTATATCTTTTGGTTATGGCCAACAAAAAAAACAGTATATCATTTGGTAAAAATATAATTTAAAGTACCAAGCAGCATTTGCATCATCAGACTCATTGCTCAATGGAGGCTCATTTTTAGGTCTGTTGTTATAACATTCATTGGAAGTGGGTTTTCTATATATTGCTGCTGCCACTCTATTCAATTTGTCCCTTCCGATCACCACCAGATCCCAGCACATTGACTTCATAATTTCACCCATATCTGCAGCAAAAAGGTTTTCCGTAAAATCAACCCGCATGGTAGTTCCTTAGAATAACATGAACTTGGATAAAGTCAGATTGGTTTTCTTGATCAGAAATCTCAAATTAGAGTAGTTGGGGAAATGTTTTTCTTTTTTTCCATAGAAGCAGGGGAAATGTTAGAGTATTATGTGTTAGAGTATTATGAGAGTCACGAGGCCCAATTTGTAAGGCCCAACCCACGGAAGTTAAGTGAGTCGAGGACATTGTCACTAATGTTTATTAATTGGTCCCGTTTGGTTGCTCAGATCCTGTGGGAAAGGTAGGATTCCATTAATTGTGACAGTTTGGTTGCACTCTTACTTATTCCATGGACATCTGATCACCACATATCCCCATTATTGAATCCCGATTCCCACGCTCTTTTTACCCAAATACCCATGGCTTCTCACCAACCTCCCTCTCTGATCGTCTTCCTCATCCACCTGTTTTACTTTTTTTTTTCCTCTCTAAGATCTGGGTCCCTTCTAAGATATGTGATTCAAGTTATTAGATTCTGTGATTTGATTGTAAAAGATTTGATTACCTTTGGCAATGAGTTCACTGAGTTTCCTGCTCAATCTTCTTCCTCTTCAATACCTTTTTTTTTTTTGGGACTGTGGCTTTTCCTTTTTTTTTTTTTTTGCTTTTACCGCTTGTTGGATCTGTTATAATGTAGAGGGAAGAAAAAGAGGTTGAAGGATGACGGAGGAAGAAGAGGTAGCGACGGTGGTGGGATGTTGCTGCTAGTGGCAACAGTAGTGGTGGGAAAAAATCGAGCAGAGGCAGAGACAAAGAGGGATGGGAAAAAATTTGTATGTTGATTCCAATGTTTTTAATGACACACCAAACTGTGTTGATTTTTCTATAGCTTGTACATTGAATCTTGAGATGGAAATACAGAGTCTTCATTTTTCTCTCGTCTCCTTTGCGTAAAGTGATAATAAAAGCGACGTAGGGCATTTTAGATATATCTGCTTCTCAGGTGAGAGATCGACTTCACCATTGCCATATTTATGAGAATGGTGTTTTTGTAGAAAAGGGTAAGAAGGCAACCAAACCCTCTAGACACTGATGGAAATATTGATTTTAGCATTTTTTTTTTTCTATTTCCTTTTTAGCCTTTTTCTTGCAACCAAATGGGGCCTAACTCCTGAGTATGGATATGGATGAAGGAAGTGCAGCACGTGCACTTTTTATTTCGTTATCATTTCTTCGACATTATCTCACAATATGGAGGACTTAGCCTTATGTCACGGGCCACTCATCAAAATCTTAGAGTAAACTTTTTTTTCTAATTTTCTTTTGGTACAACGATCAAATGAAGCACAATACTTTTTATTTATTAATAAATATATTCTTTTGGTCTCTGCACCCATATTATCAGCACTTTTAAAAATCATTAACTATAAAATACAAAATTGTTGCCAAAAATTTATTTAAAATAAACTATTTTTACATAACTATTTAGTATCTATTGAGTCAAATTTAAATATTATTGGATAATAGAGATAGCTCTCCTAATGTGATCTTTTTTTTTTCATCCACAAATTAAGTTCATATTCTCGCCCTAAACATTATTTAAATAGAATTAGTCCCTTCCATTTGACTCAATCATAATCACTGGTATAAAATAAAAATTTAATACTAATTTAGATGCTTTTTTATGAAAAAAAATATATGTTTCATTTTCTCAAAAAAAGGAACTTGATTTTTTAACAAACTTTAATTTATAGTACCTTTAAAAATGAATTTCATGTTGGGACACTCATTATAATAGATGTAGAATCTAAAATAATCATAATCTTTTAATTGTCAATCACTCACTTAAAAATAAAAAAAAATAAAAGCTTTAATATGTACTATCCAAATTAGAAAATAATCAAAATATAGAAAAGTAACTTTAGCCTTTCAAAAAAGGGAAAACTTATATAATTTTTTCATATGCTTTTTGTCTTTTTATCTAATTAAAATTTGACATGTAAACTTTTTTAATTTCTTTTTAAAGTTTAAAAAGTTAATACTATTAGTATATAATTAATGATTAAATCTATAACATGTAAAAAAAATTACCTGTTAATTTTTAATTGGAAAATAGTACAAAAATCAGCACAAAAAACATATAAATTTTCTACGAAAATCTCAAACTACTTTCTTTAACAATATAATAAAATAACTTTTTTTAAAATTTAAACTAGTCCAAATCCAAAGGGTTATGCCTAATGCCAGAATAGTTGTTTAAAGTGCTAAAACATTTACAAGCGGAAAAAAAAAAAAGAAAAATGCTGATGAGTGATAACATTTTTGCTTCATTTAATTTAATATGAAAAACTAACAAAATAAGAAGTCCATGCGATGCACTTCCATTCCCTCCCAAGCAGTGGCAGACCTTTATTATGTTGAGGGGGGCAGATGCCCCCACTCAACTTTTAAAAATTGCATCTAAATATGTATGGAGTTTCTTTTATGCACCCACTGCTCTATGGGGTTTGAACCCACTGGAATTGAGGATGAAAGAGGAACAAAGTGAAAAGGCACAGCATGAGAGAGAGGAAGCCAAGAGATGGGGTGAGGAAGAGGAAGAGGAAGCTAACACAGTGTAAAAGAGAGGGAAGAGAAAGAAGAAGAAATTGAAAGAAAGTAAAGGCGCGGGGAGCGAGGATGAAAATGCTGACAAACATAATGTTTATTTAATTTTTATATCTTTTACGAATTATTATTTAATTTTCATTTTTAGTGAAATCATTTATTTGCTATATTTTCACTTGTTATTTTTTTAAGGAAATTACTATTAATTTTCAATTTTTATATCTTATGTGTGAACTAATTTCTTTTTTATATTCATTTATTATTATAAATTTGTAATTTTTAGTTATTTTTTATTTATTAAATGTACTCTTTATTTATCTTAAAATATGATTTAAGATATGTAAATTACAATTTTTTTTTAATTTTGAATAAAAAATAGAAAAATTTTTAAGAGTGAGTTTTTATTGACTATGAAATACAATTTCAATGAATAAAATGGTGTACAAGACATTTATAAAATATACAATTTATTTAATTATATATATACATATATATTAAATTTTATATAATTTTAACATTTATATATGTAATATTTATATGATAATAACTAATTAATTGGAGTATTTTTAAATATACTGCCCCCTATCAGCTTAGGGTACTAAGTTCACCATAACTCCCAAGTATTCATAGTTTCTTAAGATTAGTTACCTTAGAAATAAAAAAAACAAAAGTATTTATTTGTTAAAGTTGAGGTTGTATTATGCATGTGGGATTTGAATGGAAGTTGAGGCCGTGGAGTAGGTCTTGGTCAACGTGAGTGAAAAAGGTATAATGAAATTCAAAGTTGGTACGGAACTAGACTGTATATCATACACGTACATATTAGATATGATCCCGAATAAAACCTTCCTTAATTCCATTGGGCATTTAATTACCAAGGTGGGTCCTCCTCAGTAAATCACGTACGGGACGTCATTTGCAAGTCCACGAACGTCAAAGCTCAAATAAGTGTACGGGTCCTTCTAATAACAGACTACAAAGTGGGGAGAAAAGAAGGGGAAAAAGAAAAAAGGAAACCAATATTGATTTAGATGTACTTAATAATTGTAAAGACTGAATTCAAGGTATCTCATGAAAGCTAAATACATTCAGACACTTTCATGTATATCTCAGGTAGAATTAAAAGTTATGGTGAAAATTTATGTTTTAGCTGGTAGATATTTCAACAATTTCAGTTTTTCCTAAATTAAATTTGTGAATAAAAATGAAAGAATTAATAAATTATAATTTTTCTTCTTTGGGTAATTTGTCACCGACTTTTTCTTTTTACCCTTGCATGCAATGAATGGGTAGGAGACTTGGTCAGGGCCCCTCACCCTTGCTGCATTTGTTCTCTCTCTACACATATACCTTCATTCTATTATAAGATATTTTATATAATAAATTTTTAATTTAAAATATAGAATATTAGATATTTTTATTTTAATTTTATCTATATCTTTAATTCATCCTCACTCTTTATTTATAATCCTATAATAATAATAGAATGTGGTATTTAATAAAGATAAAATAAAAAATATTTATACTTTTTGTATTCATTTCAGGTGAAAAAAATAATTTTTTTAATATGCATGTAATTGATATAAAATATCCTATAATATAGATTTAATAGAGTATTTATTAAGCACTACCTCCGTTTCAGTTTATTTAAACCCCATGTAAACCATATGATCAAATACAAAATGGAAAAGAAACAAAAAAAAGAGAGCATGGAATCCAATGCCAATAATAGAGTAAACCTTACCAAAGTAACTTTTTTATGATTAAATTAAATGGATATGGTACAAGACGCGTAGAAGTCTTGAAACGCGGTTTCATCTATATCTAAAAAAATATCCAAAAATATTTATTTCTTTTGATTAAAAATATAAGTTCAATTTAAAAAAAATTGGGTTTAAAATATAAATCCCATTTAGTGATTTCTAGAGTATTAAATTTTTTTTATTTTTTATTTATCTATAATTAGATGTAAGAGAAATAATGAAAGATATGAGTATTATAATTAATGAAGTCTACAAAATAAGAAAATGGAAATCAAAACGCATATTTCACGGTACTCTTTGCAGATCGGTGAGCAAAGAAGGATGAAAGAACAATATCGCCACTCGGACCAAGACTAGAATATAAATAGAACAAGCAAGATGCTTTTCATGGTTTATGTGGAATTAGGCAATATGAGAAATAGAAGATACGAGATAGAGAGTTGCATCCTCCATTTTTCTCGCAATGATAAGACATACATCTAAAATACTTACCTAAATACTAATCAATTTTAGGGCTGAGGTGTTTTAGGGCAAAAGCATTTTCATTCATATCCGCTCACAATACAATTAATATGCGGTTCTTTATATTCAAGGCAATATGACATTCTACAGAACGACGCATATACACTCTAAGCAAAGAAAATGGAAAAATATCCCTTCTCACAAGCATACAAAATAATGCTGAGCTAGCTGCCACGTTGAACTGACGTCGATACTCTAACAAATACATTTGAAATGCTATCTTATGTTTAAGAAAATGTGCTACACAAAGGCTTAGGCTGATAAGGACAAACCCAACCCTGGCATTCTTTTTATGTAGTAAATCAGTGATTTTAGTATAAGGAATATCCAAATGTTTGATAATTCAATTTCATACCTTACGATATTCAGTATTCCCTTCCAATTTTGTTACTTTAAATTACTTTTTGGGAAGCGGGTTGTGGGGAATAAAGGAATATTACAATAGTTCCACAACATTTCTATTAATTAAATATTATTAAATCAATGATTATAAATTGACGTGATTATGTAACTAATACCTCTATTAATCAATTTTGACATATATAAAAAAATTCAGAACCCACTTTCATATGCTGGGCATAACAAAATAAAGCAGATGCAGTTAAGTTTTGAAACCTAAATAATATGAACCTTTTCCAGTTTTAACGTGATGTCTAATTTGGTTATAAACATTAAAATGAAGCCAAATAATCCAAAGGAAGTTATGTCAATTTTGAAACTAATAATAGTATGTTTTCAAGTTTGACATGAATAAGTTGATTCAACTCGAGTACAATAAATAAGCGGATCCCAGCGCCAACTTACCAAAACATATAAAAACAAAAATAACCATCATTTAAAGAAAACTAGATTTTCTCCCCCGTGCCTAAATGCGCGGAGCACATGGGAGACATTTTATTTAATTTTAAAATATATTAAATTAAAAAAAATTATCACTAATTCTCTCTTATCTCTAAAAAGAAAATTGATATAAAAAAATAGAAAACAGAAAAAAAAAGTCAAAAGGTATGCAGTCCAAGGTGGAGTCACACTGTGCGGCTAATATACAATGCGACTCCATCCTCCTTTTTATTATGTATTGATTTTAAAGATGACACTAAAAGTTATAATTGGAAAAAAAAAATCTTTAGTTAAAGCTAAAATTCACACATGTAGCTAAATATTAATAAAAATATAATAATAATATGAACTAAAATCTAAGTGAAACTGTCGAGACTAATATATAATTACCCTTTAACTTTTTAGAAGTATTTATGAAATTAATTAGAAACTACCTCAATATAGACAGGACTCAAACAGCTCTCGTGCCTTTCTGTTCCAAACGTGGGTACTGATCACCATCCATGAATTGGTCGATATTTTAGAATTTGTGTGAGAGTTGACTCTCCACTCCACGTACACACTTTAATGGTTATGTAAGAACATGCCAAACAAGTTCGTCTTCGTCAACGTGCGATCATCCACAGCCGTTGTGGAAAAGAAAAAATATATATCTATATATTTTGTTTTTGTCATCAAAGCGGAATTGGTCATCCAAATCAGATCTTCCACAATAAAGTGAGAACTGAGAAAATCAATTTTACACTTCTTCTCTTTTCACAACATTTTTTGTGAGAATGTATTTTCATAAAATCATTTCATGAAAATTTTGAATTTCAACAATTGATCGATATTCTTATTCGAGCAAAAAAGGGGAAAAAAACAGTTGATTGTCTTGTGACCCAATATCCAAGAAAATTTCTGCAAAAACTTCGTTATTTTACAAAATGTTGAGATTTTTCTTATGAAAAAATTCAGTGACGATTTTGATATCTTTCATAGTGATATGAGTTATAAATTGCGTAGATAGTATCCTTCTTTCTCAAGTAACGCAATTGTTAAGTCCATACATGCCGCCTGTTATATAGCTAGTATTAATTCTTTGCTCCTTTTATATCATTACAACTAATTCTATATTCTTTGTCAACTGGTGTATCTGCACTAAATTTAATAGTTTAGTACTATCTCTGGATTTCCATGATTCTAAATATAAACTACAAGGCAAAATGTTTAGAGCATTATTAAATTTTTCTATTCACAAATGTCCTTGTATTGGAGGTTGGTTTGTTGGCTTTATTTTTAAAATTTAAAATTTGATAGGTGGATTCACTAAGAAAGATAAATAACAAATTTAATTAAGGAAAATCTTAAAAAATTATGATAATTTTTAAAATTTTAATGATATAAACTATTTTTAACAATGCTTTTAAATCCATGCAAAGTAATTAAGAGTAAATTATAATAAGGAGTACAGAAGGACATAGTTCAGCCCAAACATGCCACTTATCTTTGATTTTCATGTTTATTTAAAGCTTTTCATATTTATAATTTGTCTTGTTATGCCCAATAAAAAATTATAATTTGTCTATTAGCAATCAATTCAACATACTTTATAAATTTTGGAAAAAAATGCTTTTATGGAGTAGCTTGTATTCTTTGATGGTCATCATCAAAGTGGAGGCGGGCGCTCCATTAATTTCAGTCATAATTAGTCTATAACTAATTCAGTAATTCTGTCATCCTTGTCAGGTGGCATATATTCACTGAGTTCTATTATTATTTTATTTGGTAAAAATACTAAAAAAAATTAAAATACTTCTCATGTTATATGAGTTATAAATTGAGTAGATAGTATCCTTCTTTCGCAAGTAACGCAATTGTTAAGTCCATACATGCCCTGTCTTGATTCTCATGTTTATTTGAAGCTTTTCAGATTTATAATTTATCTACTTGAAATCAATTCAGCATGCTCTTTATATATTTTGGTAAAAGAAAAATGCTTCACTGGCAAAACAAAAAAAGCTTGTTATATAGCTAGTATTAATTCTTTGCTCCTTTTATATCATTACAGCTAGTTCTATATTCTTTGCCAATTGGTGTATCTGCACTAAATTTAATAGTTTAGTACTATCTCTGGATTTCCATGATTCTTTTTTTTTTTTTGATAAAGCATGGATTTCCATGATTCTAAATATAAACTACATTGCAAAATGTTTAGAGCATTATTGAATTTTTCTATTCACAAATTTCCTTGTATTCGAGGTTGGTTTGTTAGCTTTATTTTTCAAAATTTAAAATTTGAAAGGTGGATTCATTAAGAAAGATAAATAATAAATTTAATTAAGAATAATCTTAAAAAGTTATGATAATTTTTAAAAGTTTAATAATATAAACTATTTTTAACAATGCTTTCACTGCTACAAATAAACCCTTTTAATGTATGTTATTTTAGGCTTTTTACATCTGTTTTACATAGGACGTTGAAACTAGAGACATTGAAAGTTTGACTATTTATGTCTGTTTTAGAACAATCATCAAAAGGTTCCTTGTGACGTCTGTTTTCTAAAAAAAATAGACATCAAAAGGAACCCCTTTAACGTCTCTTTCCTAGAAAACAGACATCGTAAGCATCAGTCTTTAATGTCTATTTTCAAGAAAACAGAAGTCAAATATGATTTTTTTTTATATAATGGCATACATTCTATATTTCTAGCTGATATTTACAGCCAAAATAAAATAGCCAATGCAATTTTTATAACCAAAATAGCAGCAAGAAGGTCATAGCATATTAGTTTTATACAAAATGATATGTTCCAAGCTATCAATTCAACTTAAACACTACATGTTGTTCCAAACTACCAACCCAACCTAAATATTACCATGTAACAAGAAGAAATTCAAATGCTTTCAAAAAGAAATTCTGACCACATGTCCCGAATGTGGTCAATTTCTTCTTGTTGATAGGGATCATTTCTCTTGAAGTGCTGCAAGTTAAAAATTAAGTTAGAAAATCATAATCAATAAGCTAGAAGATCACATATGAAATAAGAAGTCATAAGGAAAAACAAAACTAAGTTAGAAGTTATATAATTACCTCATCCAATGAGTCAACAACATCACTAGTAATTATCTCGTACATTTCTTTCATTACATAATAGCCACACTCTGTGTTCCCTGGTTGGATGCGATGCTATGAATCAACCAAAAATAAAAAGATCAAAATCAAAACAATTAGACTAACATCCTTTAAACTTAGGTTAAATCTATTTACCTTTGGGTATTTCCATTCCGTTTTTTTATGTTGCATTGTGTGTTTTCCACCCCTATAATGGTATGTCTTCAAGGATCTATCATCAAATACATGGAAGAAATCAAATTACAGAATAATAACATCACATGTTATCACAAACCAATTTTTTACACAAATATATACTCACAATTCAATTACATCACGGAAATCTTTGGATGCCCTCTTTTTTACTTTCTTCTTTTTACATGGATCATCCTCATCATCCTCCTTTTTTCTAAAGGAGTCAAACCAGTATGCAGCAGATTGCTCAGGGCATACCACACACAAAGTCCAATGGCGACTGAAATATATTAATGATAATATCATATCAATTCCATAAAGTCTAATCATAACTACTAATTTTTCTATGATTTTGAAAGTTGTTACCCATAATGAACCGGTGCTAACCAACATGGCTTATGGGTTTCTACAATGGTATTTCCAATGTATTTTGATCTATCATCTTTTTCATTTATCTTACTTTGAATATAATATGGACATAGGAATCCAAATCGATCATTTCTTCTCGTCTGGGCACAAAATCGGTTGAGACACCTATAAGAGAAATAAAACAAACATAAATGCATATAAATGTAAATACCAAGAAATGCACATAAATGAAGAGATGCATGGAAAAGAAAATAACTTACAAGACACCAAGTTGTATAATGGATATATCCAACTCTTGCATGTTTATGAAGTCTTCAACATCATTTTTGAAAATATTTAACTTATACTTTACAGATCCCACAATCCCAAGAGGAACTTCAATGGAAATAGGATAATTAAATTGTGAAAATTCTCTTTTTAACTGTGACAATGATGCCATTTCTTTGACAGCATGTGAATCTTGGGATTGAGATTGGGGCATTGAATGAATCAAACCCTTCCCTTTGCCACTTCCCTGATTAAGTAAATGATAATGAATTATAATCACAAACTATATCAATATTAGAAAACAAGAGACTTATAAGGTTTTTCATACCTGAGGCTTAGCTAAATTGACAAGTCTTTTCAACCACAAAATATAATTCCCAGGGGCTTGGGCTACTATTGCAACCTCATCACTAGGGAATGGCACAATTGCATGAGGTTCAATCACATTTTCAATTGACACTTTTACTTGATCATCTTGTATTTGTAGATGGTGCAGGGTTGATCCATTTGCATAAACTCGGTCTTGAGCCACAATGCATCTTGTGGGGACATCTAATAATAGATCACATGCCTCTCCCTTATTTAGCACATTGTCTAGCTGCCAAACCTCAGGTGCACAACTGCTTTTCTCACTTTGAAGCATGGGAGAAGTGGTCATCTCAGCAAGCGGCGTCTGAATGGGTGGCTACACCCCAATGGTAGTAGAGATCATGGACATCACCTCACATCGCATGGCTTCTATCTCAACCCGAAACATCTGTGTCATTCGAGCTTCTGTTTCCTCTCTAACCTTTTCCAACATTTGCTCCACCCTATGCTCAGACACCATTCCCTCATGATGACGTAATGGTCCAAAATATTCCTTTATACCCACTCCTCCTCCCACACCTCTAACAGTATTGCCTGGGTGCTTATCCTTACCTAAAGTTGTTGCCAAAATATCTCGCCTCCCACTTGGAATGAATAATCCTTGAGCAGCTTGCTCCTTAAGAGAATCCTATAACAAACAAGTAGCATACATAAAAAATTAGTAATTGCACTCTTAAAGTCAAATAATCATTTTGATTAATTTTAATCTACTTACAATCTTCTCGCCAACCACTCTAGCCTCGAGGGTTATATACTGTCCGTTCTTACTCATCCTTGACCTTTTCCATTTTTGAGCACGAGTTGGAGGAGATGAAGGAGAAATAACAATAGATGGGTTAGACTTAGCAGCTTCTTGTCTTTCTAGCAACTTCTCTTGCATCATCTTATGATGCAGTAACTCATATCCTCCACGAGACAAGTTGTGAGGATACACATTTAGCTTTTGCTTCTCTTGATTCGCTGCTCTTATTTTCTGTTAGAAATAAAACCAATAAATTGTTAGTAATTACTCATAACTGCAATTTAAATAATGAAGATAACCAATTTAGTCACCTGAAACTCAGGAGTTAGCCGAATCTCAACAAACTTCTTCCATGTCTCTTCATCCAAGTATTGATACATGTCACATGAATTCTTGCCCTTCAATTTACCATATATGTATTTGGAAGAGTCTTGTTTTAAAGCCCTTCCACATCTTTCCTACAAACCTTAACAACTTTTTCCTCATCTCAATAGTGTTAGGATTGTCATAATTGATCTACAAGGTAACACACACATAAAATGAAGTTATTAATGACTATTATTATAATAAAATAAGTACAAAAATATATCAATGGAAAGTAATATACCAAGATATCTTGTCAAAGATGGTCTTTCACACCACTTGGAACTTTTTTCCAATCAGGGTACAAGATATTGACTTTACTTCGAGCTAGATCACCTAAGTAACTCTTAAAGTTTATTCTTTCCTTACGCCTTTCATAATCTAACTCAGTGAGGTCAACACGTAATCTTTGCTCAATACCTCGAGCCTTCGACAATGAACTCATCCTTGTGGTACCTCTAACTTTAGTACCAGTACTAGTAGTACTCTTGTTACCAGTCATGGTAGCTTGCTCAGAATCCTAGAGGAATGGTTGGAGGGATCACTAGAGGAATCCATGAGCCTGTTTAGACAATAAGATAAATGATGCAAGTAAAATGAGATTAAATTAAAGTAATAGATGAAACTAAACATTGAATGCATATGAATGTGTATGCAAGATCTTTTTTTTAATCTATATGTGTATGTGTTTGCACAAAATTACCTGTAGGGCAATTACCCTATGTAGGAATATTCTCCCAAATACCTTAATGATGATCATGTCTAACGGCACGTACATCATCTAATTCATCATCTTCATTCAATTGAGGTGGCCTTGTAATAAAAGGAGGGGTCTCATCAATGTGAAAAGTTGATTCATCATTCTCAATAATTTGTCTTTTCCCTTGGAGAACAACATACCACTTTTTATCAGTTGGATCAATGACATAAAAAACTTGTTTTGCTAGTTTGCCATGATAAAGGGCTCTTCCTTGTAACCTACCCTATTAAGATCTACCAAGGTAAATCCTAATTCATCTATTCGAACACCATTGTTACTATCAATCCACTTACATTTGAAAACAAGAACTCTAAATGTTATGTAGTCAAGCTCCCATATCTCTTCAATAACTCCAAAATAAGATGTAGCTGCCAAAATAGGGTTTTTATCCCTTGAACTAGAAAAATGCATCGCTTCAGCTATTATCAAAACCCCACTGTTCTGCAAAGTGCTTTTGTCATCTTGGTCTTTAGTATAAAAGGAATACCCATTGATATCATATCCACTCCAACATATAACTTCAAAGCGAGGCCCGTCAGCTAACCATCTTATTGTTTCAGAAGCATTATCATGACTCACAACCTGTTCCTTGAACCAAGATATGAAAGTTTTGTTGTGCTCATTTACCAACCATTTATCATTCTTTCGAGGGTTTTTTTCCTTGACAATGTTTTGATGCTTAGCTAAATAAGGTTGAACTTCATTAGTATTATTCAAGATATATAGATGTGCTTGTAGCACTTCTTTACGGCCCATGCTTTTTACTTTGACCCCTCGTGTGCCCTTACCTGCACGTCTTCCCTCATGGCGGGACTTTGGAAGTCCAACATCTTCCATTGTCGACAAATATTCAGTACAAAACTCAATAGCCTCTTCAGCAACATATCTTTCAACAATTGATGCTTCAGGCCGATGTAGATTCTTCACATACCCTTTTATGATTTTCATATATCGCTCAAATGGGTACATCCACCCCAAATAAATAGGGCCACAAAGCCTTATTTCTCTCACCAAATGAACAATTAAATGAAACATAATATCAAAAAATGAAGGAGGAAAGTACATCTCAAGTCTGTCTAATATCAGAATTCAGAAGAGAATATTTGGTGTGTCGTGTGTGTATGATTTTGAACTGAGTACTTGAAGCCCAATTGGACCAAATGGCTGGATGATGGCCCACAGTTTGAAGCCACTTGTTTTATTTTTTATCTTTAAATTAAAATTATTTTATTTTCTATGCCAAGAAAATCTTTAAAATAAAAGTTATGCAAAATGAAATATAATATCTTTATTAGACTCAAATGTGACCAAGAATTCTCTTATTAGATATATCAAGATAATATGTTAAGTCCATAAATATATTTTCTAAGAATAAAACTTAAAAAAATCATCCTTAATGTTGAATTAATTTAAAGAGAAAAATGTAAACGGAAAATGAGGCTTCCTTAATATTTAAATTAGAGGAGTAGTTACTAGTTCCTAAGCCATACCATACTATAGTTAAACAGAATATTAATTGGACTCCAAGTAAACAGAAAATAAAAAATAAAAAATTCCAAGTAGTTCTTTTTTTCTAAAAAATAAAAAACATAAATAAGTTTTTGAGAACAAGTAAATAAAAAATACATGAAGATTTTGAGAATATATATCTACCCTCCCCTCAATTATATCACTATAAAATATTAAACACAGGCAAACTTCATCACTTATGTCCTTTTCTTTGGTTGCTATCAAGAAAGAGAAATCAATATACTGTTTAACGTAGTTTGCACTGCATACAAATGCATAAGTTTTTTTTTTTGGCCAGAATAAACGCATAAGGTTGATTGCAGAAAAGTGAACAAAAAATGCTGATGGCAACTAATTATTTCTGGCCTCCTGAAATGCCACATAATAATATATTTGGTTTTAAACAGTGCAAAATAATGATTGAAGTTGTGATTGAAATGCATCTTAGCATCACCGAATGCACTGCATACATATGTGTATGAGATCATCAACTGAGATTACTAACGCTGTCAGGTAATCTAATTACAGTGAAGATTGTAGTGATTGAGTACAATCTGGTAAGGTAATAAAATTATTTTTGTTTTAGGTTTTTATTCAATAACAGAAAAACATTAAAAATATAAAAGTAAATTAAAAAGTTGAAATTTGGGTTGTCTAAATTTGATTTAAATGGCTGAGATGAGGGCATAATGCCCAAAAGAGGTGATAAAATTCCTTAAATTCAAAGCCGCTAGTTGAATCCGATTGATTTCGAAAGAAAAGAGCATTTTAAGGAAACCAGAAATATCCAAGTTATCTGAAATTGGCCAAACAAAGAAAAAGTGTGTTGGATTATATATGTGGGATCAACACTTGAAAATGGAAAATGAATGATACCTCTTGGTACTGCTGGCTCCAAGGAGGTTTCCCAGTGACCATCTCAATCACTGTACAGCCAACGCTCCATATATCAGCAGAGCTGAAAGAACATTATCATATTAATCTACTCCTTGAGAATTTCAAAGGATGCAGAATTAAACAATGAATTCATACAAATATGAATATATTAGAAATTAAAATAACAGTAATGGGGCAAGGCCCAAAGCATCATGTAAAGTGACCCTGCTCCCGACAAAAATTCCAAAGGTATAAACCTATACCAAAAATTTATCGATAACAAACAAGTGCCACAACTTGCTTTGTGCTTATGACAGCTCAGCTTCACATTGCATAGTACCAGAAAACTACAATTACATGTGACTTTCTGATAGTTCCTGCTGTTACCCTTTTGTACACCTTAAATAGAGAATCCTATTTTCTATGAGAAAAAGCAATTTTAAAATTAAGGTGTTAATCCCTGTTTAAAAGAGTAACAAGATGTTTAACTCTATCATTCAATTCAATATCAGTAGTTGTTTATTTGTAGATTATCAAAGAGCAGAGCAGCAGATTAAATGAGAAAAGAAGAGAGCGAGAAACTCATTATAAGCATATCGAAAATAGAGCAGTATATCACAGAATATGTGAGGAAGGCTAATTTCCTTACAAGCTGTGCCCAGTCTGGAGAATAACTTCAAGGGTCAGAAAAGATCAATCAGATAGTAGTAGCTTGTCAGTTAACTTCATTTTACCACTAAACCTCAGTGAAAATAGTTGGGCAAAAAAGAAAAAGAAAAAGGCAAAAATAAGAAAAGCTAAGATAGCTTTGCTGTGACCAACAAACATTCCACGGGCTTAAACAAAGAAAAAAAAGAATATCAGTTATCAAACAAGAAACCATATTATCGACATCAGGCTATAACAATTTGTGCAAAACATCACCTGCCCAACCCCAGCAACCAGGAATTTTGCTGATTTCGCAAAAGCCACGGAATTCACAAACCCAACCTGCATTGCAAGAAGGTTTAGTATGATAAAGGTAATTTTTCCTATTGCATATCAACCTTATCGAACAAATCCGCATCTGCTAATATATGTGAACAGTAAATGCTTTTCAAATCATCAATATCAAATACAAAATCTGCAAGCTGCACTACTAACAAGCCATGAACAGACTCACTCCTTAAATTTCATAAATTGCATGAAAGAGCATCTAATTACAATCAATTTCACCAATAGTGCCTAATTTATCATCTAAGAAATTAGAACTCCATGTATGAATTTCCAAGTTAAGTTTCTATAAGAGGCATCCTCCATTCTTTTGAGAAAGTTCATGTATAAAAAATGCTCCCTGTAATTAGTACTAACAAAGCATATATAAACTGGAGACAAAAGGGGAAAGAAAGAGAGAGAAAGTGGAAAACAAAATTAAGCAAGGACAATTAGTTTTTAAATTTTACTGTGCTAAGTATTGACTGATGTGGAATAGTAAAAGAACAAAAATGCTGTTACTATGTATTGTTTGCTTTTGGTGTTTGTCTGAAATGCATGCAAATTAAACTGCCAAGGGAACAACAGGGTAGTGATTTTGACATTTCTCTGCTTTTCCTTTTCATGCTTTCTGCAATGTGCTATGCAAAAATAGATGGAAGCAAACCAAAAACATGAACTGTATAATGTTTTGTCCCGTACAGGTTAATTTGCCAAAAGTGGAGCAATAATTCGTGGATGGAAACTGTACAGGTTCAAAAGTTGTCTCGTGGCCCCACTCACCCATTTTATAATGTTTTGATTAACCTCATCTCATAAATTGTATAAATTGTTCTATTTCTGAGAGTATCGAAGGCTATTTACTGTGACTTTTGAAGCTACTTATTCCAGAACCATTTGCCTTATTTCGTTAATAGTTTTGTCAGCAGTTAAGAATGATTCTGGTTTTTTATTGGTGTCTAAGAATCCAAGGAATGCCGTGAAGCAAAGCACAGGATAAAGCAAAGCACAATTTATTTCAGCAACCAAATCTTCAAATGGAAATATACTACAAACCAAATCCCAATCTCATGAAATAATTTGTTCCTTTACTGTTTTTCTTTTGAGAGGCGAAGCGGCACCGAGAAGGTTTGAAGAATGATGTTACAATCAGTGGCAAGAGGGATTGGCGAGCATAATGGAGTGGAGAAGGAGTGAAGACTGAAACAAGAGAAGCTAAACAAAAGGGAGAAGAGCAATCAGCAAGTTTGAGAACGATGAATGTGGTGAGATGGAGAAGAGCGATGACTGAAGCCTGAGGAAGGTTGAGCAAAGATTGATTGGCAAGTGAGACCGATTTCGGCTGAGATAGGGATTGTTGACGAGGGCTAAGTGGCAACTCAAATGAAAGGGGGTTGCCAGAGTTCAGTATCGCGCGAACCAAAAGGAAATTTTGCGCCAAAAATTGAAATTTTTTAAAAAATAAATTAAAAAGGTTATTTAACGTCTGTTTTTTTTTTCTTTTGAGAAAAACTGATGTTACATATTTTATACATTGATATATAATATAAATTGAAAGCATAATATTAATATTAAAATTAAAATTAAGTAAATTGAAACATATTTTAAAAATCAATAAATTAAAAGCGTAATAAATTGAAAGCATAATATTAATATTAAAATAAAAATTAAATGATTGAAACCTACTTTAAAAATCAATTTAATTATTTTTTATTAAAATAAAATAATTTATCTAATAAAAGTAATTTTATAACTTAAATATTTTTTAAAAAATATTTTTAATTAACAAAATTAATTTTAATAAAAATTTTTTAATAAATTAAAATTAATTTAAAAAATAAATTTTTAGCAAGGAATATAGATGTCACTAAATTTTTTACTATTTATATTAATATGAAGAGGAATAAAAAATATCTCTTTATTCTAATTTTTTATTATAAGGGAGTATTTAACATCTGTTTTTAGACGTTTTGGGAAAAACGGACATTACAGATTTTACAAATTAAAACCATAATAATAAAAATAATTATTTGCAATGTCTATTTTTTAAAAAATAAACATGATAGATAATTTTAGATGTCTGTTTTCTTAAAAACAGACGTTTAATGCGTAACATGCTCCCTCTTATTACAAAAATGTCATTGGTCATCTAGTAATGTCTGTTATTTTTTTAACAGATGTAAATAATAGGTATCAAAAGGTTATTTTGTAGTAGTGTTTTAAATCTATGTGAAGTAATTAAGAGTAAATTATAATAAGAAGTGCAGAAGGTCATAGTTCAGTGCAAACATGCCACTTATCTTTGATTTTCATGTTTTTTTAAAGCTTTTCATATTTATAATTTGTCTTATTATGCCCAATAAAAAATTATAATTTGTCTATTAGCAATCAATTCAACATACTTTTTAAAGCTGCCGCTCAGTTAATTTGCGGTCTGGATCACTCGTCAAGTCTTTTCTAGAGATTTTCTTATAAAGTTTTGTTTTATTTCCCTGTATTATTTGAAGTTTAAAGCCCTAGCTAGGGCAACCATTGAAATCTAAGCAATTTGCTATGTGAGATCATAATTAACAAGTTTACTTGCAGTAGATCTGAGGGTGGAAAATAATAAATTTGCAAAAGTGCGACCAAGCATTGATACATAATATAAAATTATTTTATATAGCATGTCATATTATCATCTCAAACTCAATGTAATAATACATTGGAAAACATAGTTAGTTAACATATATAAATAGATTAAGCAAAATGCAATTAAAGAAGGGCTAGAGCATATGGGATGAGAGGTTTTTCTTCCATTTTTCTGTACAATGATTGATGTATATGTGATCACATGATCGACTTCAGTAATACGTTCCTAAATAATTGAGAGTAATGCTATCTTACGGCAAGATTTTAACGAGGAAAGAATAACTGATTACAAAAATCTTATAAATGAATGCTCTGACACAGTCCAAAAGTTCAGATGTTCCTCAAGAAACATAGGTAATTTGATCCCTATATTCTATTTTCATGTAAACTAATCTCTATAATCATTTATTACCGTTTAAAAATTAATCCCTAAAAATTTTTCTGGTGAAAATAGTTAATCCCTATAATTTAATCTAACAAGCTACCCTTCAGTGCGCAAGTGCTATTAACACTAACAATATCAGTTAAACGGCGATGTGACAAGAAAAATTAGCATGTGTATGGTGATGTGGCAAATGAATCAGCCTTAAGACAAAAATAGACCCATGCATCTCTCATCTTTCCTTTTTCTTTTTTACCCTATTTCACAGGAACAACTCAATTGCAAGAGAAATCTTTGATTTCGACAACATGAATAACAAATTAAACTACTCCCAAATGCCAGGATTTATAGCTGGGAAACATGGAAGAAGAAGCAAATGGGGGTTTCACCGTCTCCTCAAACCTCTAATACGTTTGCGTTAAATTTCTTTGATTAATTAAATCCCCAGAGATAATTTGATTTCTGGCCAAAAAAAAAAATTTAATCCTCAGAGACATTATCAGAAAGCTTATGGCTAAAATCCGAAAACACGATCGACCCATTGCCCCATCAGCACAAGACAAACAGAAATGCAAAGATACATATGAGAAAAATCATACCTTTGGAAATGACAAAGAACTTCGATGAGGATCAGAGTGGTGAAGCATAAGAGTAGCAGAAACCCTTAGATCGCCGGAAATTGCCATTGCTCGGTTTCTTGAATTTCTCCTTCTACTGGGAATTTCAGTACGGTCTTCTCCTTCGTTGCTTTCGCGTAGTTTTTGCTGTGTTTTGTTTTCATTTTCGTTTTTGGTTTTTTTTGTCATGTCAACATTTAATTGACACGTCAATGCTCTATGCATGTGCATTGTAAAAATAATTATATCCGGATTAAATGGCAAAAATTAATTTTTAAACAATAACTGATTAACTAATTATGTTGGTAAAAAATAGCTAATTACAGAAATTGATTTACACAAAAGTAAAACATAAAAAACAAATTAAAAATTAATAAAATTATAAAAATTGATTGATTAATATTATCTAATATATATTTGATATTGATAATTTATCATGTATAAGGCTGTTTTCAAATCAAGATAAATTAACCAAAGTAACATTGGAATTCATCACCTATTCTCAGATTTGGATCATCTTCATACTTTCTCTCCATACCTCTCTCAATATGTAATCTTATTCATTGATTTTGATTTGAATGGTAGAGATTACTGATTGTTACTTTAAATAAAATATATCATTTATTTTAATAATAATCTTAAATAAGCATTATAAATTATTTTTAAGAAACTTCAACTCATAACAATAAATGTAAACTATTAAATAAAATATATTATTTATTTATAGATTATTTTTTTAATCATTATACCACATAATCAATAAAAAAGATCATATATGGAGAGAGGTATGGAGAGAAAGTATGGAGATGATCCAAATCCCCTATTCTCTCTCTCTCTTTGTTTTTGTTATACCAAATTAACCACAAATATTTGACAATGTATTGAATTCCAATTAATTCAAGTCGATTGGGTTTGAAATGGAGGAAGGTCTTCCAAAAGCGTTTTTTATATTTATTCTTTAAACTAATCCTTTTTACTAAAACCAATATTTATTTTTTTTTGTAAATGACAAACGAGAATTACAACACATCCCTCAAAGGTGAGTCAAGAATGAACATTGCACGGGAGTCGGCACAAAGTCTAGGAGTAATAACTCCTTTACAATTATTTGAGGTATCTATTCTATTTTCATTGCAAGTCATTCCTACCAAACATAACATAAAACTTGTTTGGTTTGCTGGAATTATTTTCCTGCTCCCATTTTCGAAGTAAATCCGTATGCTAAAATCATTTCACCGCATTCATATTGATTTATGGTGGATATAAGAAACACATGAATGAAGATGATGAAGTGATTTGCCTATATATGCTTTCTTCAAATGAGTAGTTTGATATGACTTTCTAGTTGTGGGAGTTATAAATTCCTTAAATAGAACTACCTCTATCCATTAATATAAATGATAAATAACTAAATTACATAGAATAAAAAAAAAGTAGTTAGCATAATTAAACTTTTTAAAAATGTAAAATAGTTTTAAAAAATAATCTCATTTAATATTAATAACTTTTATCATATACTTTATCTATTTTTTTTATTATAAGTCATATTCTAGAAGGATTGAAGTAGATAAAATATACTTATTTTGATTCAAAATATAAGTCATATTTAGGTAAAAATAAAATCATTAATTATTTTTCCCCTTGTCTTTAACTAATTTGTGAAAGAAAAAATTATCTTGAAAATTATTTTTATTAAGGCTAATATTTGAAAATAATGTAAGTTTTTACTAATTTAATTAGTTAGTTAAATAGTACTTATATTTTAAAATGGAGGAAATAAGACACTTTGTGGGTATCAAATAAATATTTATTTTCATGTTTGCCTCTCATTAAATAGTTATGGTGGATAGAGATAAAGAAAGATCTATAATCAAGATATGTTATAATTTAATAAGAGTAATATTGAAAAGTTATTATATATTTTGTAAAGTTCAAAAATTTTAATTACTTTTAACTATTTTTCTTAACATGTGTAAAATGATTAGAAATGATTTATAATAGGAAAAAATGAGTAATTAATGAGAATGGTAATTAGGGGCATTTAAAAATAAAAAATACCCAAACATTTTAGTGGAGGGGCTATTTTTCTTTGGCAAGTAACGGAATATTAATGGCTTAGTGCACAGGATCTTATAAATTAACGCAATGGAACCATTGAGCGAAAAAAGATTCAAAGAAAAATTCAGATTCACCCCATTATTCCCCACGTTATTTCCCACTTGAATCGTCACATGGCGACAATGAAAAATTATTATTTATTAGTCTCTCGTGTTGGAATGACTGACTGACCAAATCAAAGTCTATTAGTTTTGTTGTATTCTCTGTCGATGAATGGGACGTTTGTGACTTGTAAGGCCATGCAATCCAAAAGTCGTCTTCCTCGTGATCAATTCTTCGCCATACAAATATGAAAACCTCTATTTATATATCTTTAATCCCAAAGATACATCAATATAAGAGAAACAATAATATAAATAAAAAAATTAATTTTTGTGATAAATTTATTATTCGCACCATGAAAAGTTATATGATATTAGCAATAAAAAATTATTTATTTGAAATTATAACATCCACGCTAGCAAAAAAAAAAAAGAATTAAAACATCCATATTATTATATTTAGTTTTTTGAATTATTTTTTAAATTAATAATTAATACTTTGTGATTATATTGATATTGGGAAAAACAATTCAGTATTTGAATTTTTCAGATTCTGGACTTTTTATTTTCACTTCCACAAAAGCATGACTGTTTTCAATTTATCGACCTTCTAGAATCTACTAATATCTAATTATAATTTTTGCGGCAAGCCACTTTATTTATTAGGCTTATGAATAATATTTTATCTGATGCACTTGTCTTATATAGGGAATTTTTTTTTCTACAATTACTTTCTTTTTCTTATTATGTGAATTCGAATCGTATGCATGGTAAGATCAATTATTTAACGCCTTGTCCCAGTTTCAACGTTTTTTTTAATGCAAAATTTCTAGTTGTTATAAAATAAAATTCAAAGATGATCTGTCATGAAAATGAATATTCTTAATAAAACACAAACATGAAAATAAAAATGTACTAATTTAATTTCTTTTTTATGTATTGTTTAATATTTTAACATGTAGATTAATAAATATAATTAATGTATTAGAATTTATTTTAAATTTCTTAACATGCTATTCAATAAATAGATAATAGATAAGAAAGAATAATTAATATTATCTTTTATTTTTAAAAGAATATATAAGGGTATAATTAAAAAATAATAATTAATATTTTTTTTAATTTGAAAATAACAAATAAATAGAAAAAAATTTTTTTTTTAAAATAACAAATAAAAAAATATAGAGGGAGTAATATTTAGAAACTAACTTATATTATTTTGCATATTTAAATCATTCTGTATATCACTAAATGAAGTCTTCTCAAAAGAACTCCGACGCGGTTTCTTGATAGCATCTTGATTAGTGTTGAGACTTTTTTAGTTTAAACCAATGTTTTGAGAATCGGACCTGACTAGGCAGTTGGACTGGTTGGTCCATCATCCGAAGATAAGAATAGCTTGGTTTTCAATTTTAAAACATTTTAGGGGTTGGACCGGATTAGAACGCTTTGAACCAAATTTTGAGCCAGCAACCGGAATTGAGTCAGAAATCGAAGGGGTTTTCAGAGAAACAGACGATTTTTTTAATTGTGTAAAATTTAACCTAAATTTAATTTTTTTTGCCAAAATTATTAATTATAAAAATTATTAAAAAGTAAAAACAATATTTTCCTTTATATTTTAAAATTATTAATTATAAAATTAAAAATTTTCATTGTATTATACTTCCTCTGTCCCTAATTATAAGAGAATTTTGGGACTCTTCATTTGTTTCAAAATATAAGAGGTATGAATAAAATTTGTGAAGTAATTAATATTATTTTCCTTTTATACCCTTAAATAATTAAGGCTATGTTGACAATTACTAATAATTAATTAATTAATCTCACTCTAAACTTTTAACATAGGCAATTTTGGAAAAAAATTGAAATTATAGCACAATTAATGAGTTTAATTACCAAAAATGTTTTTTTCTTGGTACTGATTGTAACACCCTACCTCCTGACACCTCCAGATTTAACCAAAATCTTCAAAACCCAATCGAACACAACTCAAGCATCTCATGACAACTTCCCAAAACTTCAGAACAGTAGAAACGAATCCAAAAATATCAGAAAATGGGCTGGAGCCACGGTCGCTATAGTATCACCGCGGCACCGGCCTTCCCCTACTTCGGGATGGCCACTGCCTTCACTGGCGCCCCCTTCTGGTTCTCATATAAGCAAAACTCAACATCCCGGGTGCGAACTTCCGACGCATATAACTTTATGCTCCAACCTCCGATTGATTTTATTCAAACTCCTACAAGTTAATCTAGTCTCAATCTAACCATAGACACCAACTTCACCTTAATCCAACTCCGTATGGAGATTCTAGACTCCTGCCATCGTTTTGGCCACTTATTGACTAAAACTCACCACTAACAACCTCCAATTGTCACTAAAGGCAAATGGTCACTCAAAGACCATTCATACAGGTCCAAAACCCCCAAACCAACTGGTTTAAAGAGGTTTCACCTTAAAGGAACCACTCATCTGGGATTTGACCCCCTTGAACCCTAACTTGACAAAACGGACTACAGGCCCTAATACATACCAATGAGGCCCAAATCTACTTTGAACTCACAAACACCAACATACTAACTTCCCAATATCCAAAACCATGAACACCACAATACAATATGCACCGTTTCGCATACAAAACCATACAAACAACATCCATCCATACAATCCATATCCAAGTCATACATTCATTAAAAACTCTTCTATCCTACTTGGCACAAGATACATATCCAAATTACATATACTATATAGACCTAGTATTCCCACATCCGATGCTACTCCCTCGGCTTCTCAGGACTAGTGCCAGAACCGTCACCTGAAAGGTTAGTCACGGGAGAGGGGTGTGAGACAAAATCTCAGTAACCGAGAACAACCACATCCAATATATATATATATACTGACCCACACAGTCGTGCAATGCAAAGCTAATGAATGTCATGCATGTTCTCCCTCATACACGGCTAGAACCATGAGCTGTCGTTATAACAAGATATTTCAATAGATGATTCCCTTCCAATAGTCGGTAATGATTGATTTTGGGATATCATCAAGCTCATCTTACCCTAATGCAACCCGGCCAATGGTTACACTAGAGCTCGAATCATGGCTCTCCTTCTCCTAGACTATCACGAATTAATGGTGATTTAGGGAAGGTGCATCCCTAAATCCACTGCCACCTGGCTCTCCCAAGGAAATGATTTAGTGACAGGGATATTTCATCATATCATATTGTCCTCTATTGCCTGACTCTCCTATGGAGAGGATTTAGTGACAAGGATCTTTATCATATCATTATCTCATCCCATATCATATCATCATCACCTCATCATCAATCTCTCACTATGCAATCATATGGTGATGATGTCAATGTTATGCCAACATGCCTCTATACACATACGTACATCATTATCATCACAAGCATCATATGGACATGCTAGCATGTAATGGTATGGGGATGCTACACATCATACATACACTACATATACCATCATCATACATCAACTAGCCGTGCATACCACGATATGTAGAAAAACCATACACATACACAACCAATATTGTGGTATGAAAATAAACATGCATATATATATATATATCAACATATAATCACATAAACAAACACTCGGTTACCTTAGGTTGTCAATACCACACATGTGAATTCCACGAACTTCTCGAATTGTCCAACACGTTTGAACCCCCTCTCGGTTAACCAAACAACCTTCACAATACCACAATTCTTCGATTAACACAGTATACTATTCAGTCAAAACCACAATTTAACCACTTTAGGCCTAACCCAAGGTTCCAACACCCCTTTTATGCATCAATGAGCTCTTAGAGACCGTTCAAACATTACTCAACGACATACATTTCAGATTCCCAAGAGCCCTAATCGGAAACAACATAGGGTTAAACTCGAATCATTCAAACACCCTTCAAAACTCACACCTAAGCAACAAGAACACAAAATCACACTTCCTTAACCCCATTTCATCCATTTCAATTGGTGGATTTTGTCCCAAACTGGAAATCTAGTAACAGAAAAACCCCAAGTTTCAACCGAGAAAAATGGAGAGAGAGTAGTAGGGATCACTTACTAACTTGAATTCAAGCTCTTGAGGTCCAAAAATTACTCTTAAATGCCAAAAATCTCAAACTCTAGTAGAGCTCTGTCACACCCGGAAATGCGACGCGGATGGCGCGGGAAAAGAAAAAATTGGAGAAATCGGCCCGCCTGGCGGAAGGCTGATTTCAGAGGGAGTCGCTACAAAAATTTTAAGGGAAATTTTGGAAAACCGAAACAAAAACAAAAAGGGACAAGGATGGTCTGCGAATCAGAGTTGGGTTCGGGAGTACGATTGTGAGTGGGGAAGGTGTTAGGCACCCCCACAATACCCGTTCCTAAGAACGGTTACCTTAGGTTGATCATGCAATTTTTATGGCTTTTTACAAATGTATTTTGGTTGCCCTTTTACTATTCACATGCAAAAATAAATAAATATAAAAATAAGAAAAATGTAAAAATGAAAATAAAGAATAAAATGAAAATATGAAAAGTTAGAAAAAAAAAAGAATAAATTAAGGAAAATATTATTTATTTACAAAAATGGACTTGAAAAATTGGTAAATATTTATTAAATGAAGAGAGAAAAAAAAATCAAATGAATAAGAAAATATTTATTTATTTACGAAGGTGGACTTGACCCAGAATGAGAGTCTGGGGCCTACGTACCCTGTGATAGGGATCAAAGTTGACGTAGTTCGAACTTAAAAAAGCATGTCACTGTGTTGGTATTTTTTATTTATATTCTTTGAAAAGAGAAGTTCATAGAAAATAATTTGCCTTTCCACAAAGAAAACAATTTTCAAAATTGGTTGGTCTGTTTTAATTTGTAAAAGATAGATTAATTTCCATTATTTACTCTTTTCATTTTTTATCATATATTTTTTTGTTTAATCAATTTCTAAAAGAGAAAATATGTTTTTACTCAATTTAGAAAATACAATTAAAATTATATGCAATTTTGAATATTTTATTTTGATATGATCAGGAAATATTTGGAAATAGATTTATTTTTACATGATAAAATCAATTGGCTTATGTGGCGACTTTATCACTCACATTTACCCATTGATACCTAAATGTCCACGGTGGTATCACTCGAGACAAAAAGGCACAAGAAGAATTCAAAAGAAAACAAGTAATTGTTTGTATAAATTATTTTTATTTTATTTTTATTATAAAAATAAAAATGCATAAGATCTTTTTAATACACATTTTATTTAAAATGAAAATACTAAGAATAATTTCAAATATGATCCTTACATAAATTTTTGAAGAAAAATAATCAGCATATGTGGTGACTTTATCACTTACAAGTTACTGATCTATGCTTAAAATACCTACGGTGTTACCACTCGAGGTAAATAAAATGGAGAATAAAAAACTTGAAGGGAATCAATACTTTTTGTTTCAATCATTTTATTTATCATTATTTTCTTTTTACATGAAAAGGCGATAAAAATAAAAATAAAATAACATAAATAAGAAAAATAATGCTGGAGAAAAATAGATAATATTGGCCTGAATTATTATTATTATTATTATTATTATTATTTACAAAGACAGAAATGGATAAAATTCTCTTTAACACATTTATATGAAAAAAAATCATTAAGGAAAATTTAAAATGTCAATATTATGTATATTTATTTATTTTTTAAAATAGTAATCAGCATATGTGATGATTTTATCACTCACAAGTTACTGATCTTCGCTCGTATGCTCACGGTGTCACCACTCGGAGTAAAAAAAAAATATCATAAGAAAAATTTTAAATGAAAATCAAACAGCATTATGGTGACTTAATCACTCATAATTTGCTGATTAATGCTTATATGCTCACGGTGATATCACTCGTGACCAATGGCATAGATAAAATTGAAATAAATGGAATCATTTTTGCATTAAATTATAAAAATGAATATTAATATGGTTATTTTTAAAAAAAAGTGATAAAAGAAATTTACAAATATGACCTTTACGTATATATTCAAATATTATTTATTTTTATTTGTTTATTTTATTTTTCATTTTATTTTAGAAAAAGAATCAATTAGGATCTGTGGTGACTTCATCACTCACAGCTTGCTAATTAACACCTAAATACCCACGGTGTTACCACTCGGGACATAAAGGCAAAAATAAAAATTTGAAGTAAAACACTCTCATTGAATCATTTATTTTTACTTTCAATAATAATAATAAAAAAAAACCATTGGTACTCATAAATATTAAAAATTTAGCCAACCTTTATACCATGACAACTCCTCACTCATGATATAATTGACTGACACTTTATAGGCACACGGGGAGTTGGTCCCTCGTGGCCGACTCGAAAAGCGAAAAGAATAAAAATCCATGATCAAATAAAAAACCAAAATCAAAAATAAAAATCAAACACAATTCATCAAGGTGTGTGTGAGTGTACAAATTCAAGTGATAATTTTATTCCACTACAATGAAAACCACATGAAGATAAGAAAGAAGACCAAACTCTTTTGCTTTTTTCCCATCTCTTGCTTTGATATTCCTCTTCTGCCTTGATAAAGAAAATTGACTCTTTTCAAGCTTGATCTCACATTCCCATAGTGCTCAAAAGGAATAAGAATGAGAATGAATTAGTAGTCACCTCTAAATCAATCCAAAACATCAAGAACGATATTCTTTAAGGAAGACAAAAACTATTATTGCTCAAGAAATCCAAATCATTGTTCCATCATAAGGATGATGTTGTAGATCATGTTTTCAAGTTAAAGACAGAATTAGCAAGTTTATCGCAACAAAAATGCAGGGAATTTGAGCAGAAACATGGATGAATACACTCCTTTCACATGAGAATAAACATGGGTCAAAAGGAAATACTTTAAACTTAAACCAAGGACTATATATACAACTAGATGACCAGTAGCCTTTTTCATAAAAGACATGGTCAAATGAGACATTTTAAAGACTTAAAATCATACTATACCTCATAGTAATAGATCCAAGATTTATGACAGAAAACCATGATATATGACCGCTTCTCATTATCCATAAATGTATCCAAACATGCAGCAAGCCAAATCAGAACCTTCTTGGTGAGACAAGATATGTTTATATATTTCTTTTAGATTCATAATGCTAAACAAATATCCAGCAGCCAACACTCAGTTTTGAGAAAAACAGATTATATACATATGATCTCCTATCTATAACCAAAATATTATGTGCATGTGTGGCAACCAAACCAGTATAATCCAATCATCAAATGTAAGGACCATAATCACTCTTTCTAAAGACAAATTTAGAACATCAACGCAGGGTGTAATGGGCGTGACTTGGAGCTAAGAACAAAAAAACATAATGAAGCACCTAAAACAAACCTTCACTACAAACAACCTAAACTAACGACCCAAACGCCTTTCTTTCTATTCGCAAGGACTTTGAACCTATCCATACTACTTCATCAAACATTCAGATATAAACAGGCACATTTAGTAAGCCGGTTCTAGTATAGGGCTTTTCCAGTAAACAAGTCAAACTAGCAGTTCTAATGCATCTTAAACACAACCATCGGAAACAGGGCATCCACAATAACAGACCAAAAAGGGCTAATGATTCAGGGAGTAATAAGGAGCAGTATTAAACTCATCCCAAGAGAAACGTGGACGCAACTAAGAGTTAGCCTACTACACTACAAAAATCACAAAGGCACTAACCCGAAATGACACCATCATTTGACCTTCGTCTCAGGATTACTGGCCATCTCCCTTCGTTCCCGAGCTCTCTCCCTCTTCTTTCCTTCGGACACCTCCTCTGTTTTTTTCTCCGGCCAAACTCCCTCCATCCCGCGGTTCAACCTTCACCGAGGCTCCCTCGGCTCTTCCCCTTTCTCAGCCGCCCTCCTTTCTCGGTTCCGGCCTCCCTCGGTTTAGGCTCCCTCCGTCTCTCCCTGGTGAAACTCCGTTCCCAGATCTTTCTCCTTTCTCTCATTCTCAGCTTTCCTCAGGCTCGCCTCCCAGCTCTGCGGCCATCCTTCTGGCTCGCTCACGCTCGCCCGCGGCTTCTCCATTTTTCCCGGCCACGCTCCCTCTCTCCTTTCTTTCACGCGGCCAGCTTCTCGGCTCTCGTCCGCCTTCCCCAGAGCTCGCGGCTGCCTTCCCCCTTTTTCCCTCTAGCTCCCTCTTCCTCTTTTTCTCCCTCGGTTCTCGGTCTCTCTCAAGCTCCACCGCGGACCCCTCTATTTTTCTCCCTCGGCCGCATCCCTCTCCCCGGTTCAGACTCCCTCGGTCACCATTTTTCCCGGCCACGCTCCCTCTCTCCTTTCTCTTCTCTGCTCTCCTTTTCCTTTTTTCCTCCAGCTCCCCAGCTCTCCTCCCCCTTTTCTCTGCTCTCCTTTTCCTTTTTTCCTCCAGCTCCCCAGCTCTCCTCCCCCTTTTCTCTGCCTTCCTGAGCCCCTCCTTCTTCTCTCTTCTTTTTTTTTTCTCCTTCCTCGCGGCCAGCTCCCCTTCTCTTTTTTTCTCTCCCGTGCTCTGCTCTCGGTTTCTTTTTTTCAGTCTTCGCACGTCCCTCCTTTTTCTCCTTTCAGTGCTCGGCTCCCCCCCCCCAGTTCTCCAGCCGCGGTTCCTCCCCGATGCCCGAAGCTCCCCCATCCTTTTCTACGTGTGATACCTGAGCCCTAAAGGGCTCAGGTAATTTTTGGGCCTGAGCCCTCACATGGGCTCAGGTCCACTTTTCAGCCCAAAGTAAAAAAATCTTTTTTTCTTTCCTTCTTTTTCTTTTTTTTTTATATACTTTTTGTTATATTATTGTTTTATTATATATTTATTTTATTTTATTTTATTTTATTTTGGATCATAAGGGATTAGATTTGGAGAATATTTTGTTTTCTGTATTTTTCTTTTATTTTAGAAAATATGCATTCAAATTGGGATTAAAAGGAAATTTGTGTCATTTTCTTATTTTCCAATTTTTCAATTTTTTAGAAAATCCGGACAAAATACGGTATTCACAGTTGCCCCTCTTTACTAGTTTCTTGTGTGAGAACGAGGAAAATGCAATTTTTGGAGTTCTCACATAAGGAACGAGTAAAGATTAGAACACGAATTTTGTCCGTGCAAGAGACATAAAGACTCACTTGCCCCTGACACAAAGATACATTATGACATGAATTTAAAGCACATAAAACTCTATTTTAGGTATGAAGGACTTAATGGTGAATGAATGTTTTGATGCAAGACATACGTGGTAAATGCGAACTAGGATTTGACTAAATAAATTAAACTAGACTCTAATAGATGCACAAACAAATAACTAACTTGAGCCAGAGTCAAACTAATGCAACATGCAATGATGTGACACAAATGAATAACTATGTTAACTAGACTGGGACTGATGTAGTATGCAGATGAAGTGACAAATGCTCACAAAAACAAGAAATGATAACAAGATCCAAACAAAATAACATGTTGATGAGCTGCCCCTCTTCATTTGTTTTCTAAGGAAGAAGATCATGAAATGATATTCGTACTTAGAAACAAATGAAGAAGGAAACATGTATTTTGTTTGGAGGGCAAGGTGCATGAACAATAAAGATAATAAAGACAGAGATTAAAGGACAGAAATTTAAAGGGTGCCTGCCATCAAGTCAGGGCTTTGACAGAATTTAAATGACAAAAATTTAAATGGTGCCTGCCGCCAAGTCAGGGCTTTGACAGAATTTAAATAACAGAAATTTAAAGGGTGCCTGCCGCCAAGTCAGGGCTTTGACAGAATTTAAATAACAGAAATTTAAAGGGTGCCTGCCGCCAAGTCAGGGCTTTAACAGAAATTTAAGGGTGCCTGCCGCCAAGTCAGGGCTTTGACAGAATTTAAATGACAGAAATTTAAAGGGTGCCTGCCGCCAAGTCAGGGCTTTGACAGAATTTAAATGACAGAAATATAAAGGGTGCCTGCCGTCAAGTCAGGGCTTTGACAGAATTTTAAAGGGTGCCTGCAGCTAAGTCAGGGCTTTGACAGAATTTAAATGACAGAAATTTAAAGGGTGCCTGCAGCTAAGTCAGGGCTTTGACAGAAATTAAATGGTGCCTGCAGCTAAGTCAGGGCTTTGACAGAAATTTAAAGGGTGCCTGCAGCTAAGTCAGGGCTTTGACAGAGTTTAAATGACAGAAATTTAAAGGGTGCCTGCCGCCAAGTCAGGGCTTTGACCGAATTTAAATGACAGAAATTTAAAGGGTGCCTGCCGCCAAGTCAGGGCTTTGACAGAATTTAAATGACAGAAATTTAAAGGGTGCCTGCCGCGGGGAGCAGTGGAAGGAGACCTCGGTCTTCAACTGGTAATTTCTCTTCCAAAAGGTTACATTTCAGGCGATGGGTTGAGGAAATATTTTTTTATCGAAACTACACTTAGCATTCTGGTTCTAACATTGATTGCCGTGGACACTTGATTTGGTGCTCTGTTTGTTTGGTTGATTGGAATCGTGTATCAGACAGTGATGTGTTGTGATTTTGTCTTTTCAGCCTATTGTATGCGTTTTGGCGAACCTGAAAGCATTTTCTTGCTTATGCGTTATATGCTTTACGATATTCTCGAATTTCTTTCCTGCTAGAAAAGGTGTTGTATTCCGTGCCTTTGTAATTTATTTGTCTGCCATCCTTGAAATGTTTTCACCGTGGAATAGATCAAATTGGATTAATGTTATTTGCTTTAAAGACTTAGCCCATAGTTATGCTCCGAGTGTGCTTTGTGGTTCTGTTTTGGTGGCTTACATCTGTTGTAACCTTCGGTCCACGAGGGGAATTTGATTGAATTCTGAAGTTGAATCCTTAGAATCATGCCTTTAATTCTGGTTGCCATTGGAAGAGAACAGGAGGTTGCTTTTTCTTTATACCCATTTTGTGAAATTTATGGGTCCCTTATTTATTTATTTAATAGTTGATGTTATATTCTGTGCACTAGGGACTGGTTTGTCTAATGGCAATGAAATGCTGTAGTTTGGAGTCACGGTGATTGAGAGACAAAATTTTATTTGTGTTAAAAATCTAGCTTATGATTGGGTACCCTGTCCCTATGGTTAATTGAAATTTGTGTATAAGACGATGCTGTGGCATGATATTCTGAACCCATTGTGTGTGTCTCAGCTAAGTAGAAAGCCACCACCTACTCGCACTCCGCAAATGTTGTGAAGTTGTTGAAATTTTTCCCTGTTAGAAAAATGTTGTGTTGTCTGTCTTGGGAATTTGATGCTTGCCATTGATAATCAAATGCCGTAGCCTAGGAACTGATTAGCTGGATGGATTTTATTTGCCCTGTATATCTAACCCATAGTTGTGTTCTATGATTGCTTTGTGTTTTTGCTTCTGAGGCCTATCTTTGTCATGACTTTTGTTTATGAAGGGTGTTTGATTAAATAATGAACTTGAGTGTTTGATTAAATAATGAACTTGAGTGTTTGATTAAATAATGAACTTGAGCCATTAGAATCATGTTTCTGTTGCAAGGATCATATTTGAAATTATTCTTAGTATTTTCATTTTAAATAAAATGTGTATTAAAAAGATCTTATGCATTTTTATTTTTATAATAAAAATAAAATAAAAATAATTTATACAAACAATTACTTGTTTTCTTTTGAATTCTTCTTGTGCCTTTTTGTCTCGAGTGATACCACCGTGGACATTTAGGTATCAATGGGTAAATGTGAGTGATAAAGTCGCCACATAAGCCAATTGATTTTATCATGTAAAAATAAATCTATTTCCAAATATTTCCTGATCATATCAAAATAAAATATTCAAAATTGCATATAATTTTAATTGTATTTTCTAAATTGAGTAAAAACATATTTTCTCTTTTAGAAATTGATTAAACAAAAAAATATATGATAAAAAATGAAAAGAGTAAATAATGGAAATTAATCTATCTTTTACAAATTAAAACAGACCAACCAATTTTGAAAATTGTTTTCTTTGTGGAAAGGCAAATTATTTTCTATGAACTTCTCTTTTCAAAGAATATAAATAAAAAATACCAACACAGTGACATGCTTTTTTAAGTCCGAACTACGTCGACTTTGATCCCTATCACAGGGTACGTAGGCCCCAGACTCTCATTCTGGGTCAAGTCCACCTTCGTAAATAAATAAATATTTTCTTATTCATTTGATGTTTTTTTTTTCTCTCTTCATTTAATAAATATTTACCAATTTTTCAAGTCCATTTTTGTAAATAAATAATATTTTCCTTAATTTATTCTTTTTTTTTTCTAACTTTTTATATTTTCATTTTATTCTTTATTTTCATTTTTACATTTTTCTTATTTTTATATTTATTTATTTTTGCATGTGAATAGTAAAAGGGCAACCAAAATACATTTGTAAAAAGCCATAAAAATTGCATGATCAACCTAAGGTAACCGTTCTTAGGAACGGGTGTTGTGGGGGTGCCTAACACCTTCCCCACTCACAATCGTACTCCCGAACCCAACTCTGATTCGCAGACCATCCTTGTCCCTTTTTGTTTTTGTTTCGGTTTTCCAAAATTTCCCTTAAAATTTTGGTGGCGACTCCCTCTGAAATCGGCCTTCAGCCAGGCGGGCCGATTTCTCCAATTTTTTCTTTTCCCGCGCCATCCGCGTCGCATTTCCGGGTGTGACAGTTTGGCGACTCCACTGGGGATCTTTGAGAGTCAAGCCTATATGGGTTGACTATGCAAATTTTTATGGCTTTGTTTTGTTTGGTTGCCCTTTTAATTTTGTTTGCCTCACATGACTAGGTTAGATAATATGTTTGATAATTTTGTCTGTTCATTTGGTTGCTCTTTTAATGTTGTTTGCCTCACATGATTAGGGTAGATAACATGCTTGGTAGTTTTATCTGTTTACATGCTTTTAAATGTATTTGTGAGTTGAATAAAATGTGCTAAGATAGATAACATGTGGAATAAACCCTAGGATAGATGACTGTTATCTATTTGTGCATTATTTTGTGTACTGTTTTATCTGCAAGTAGGGGGTTTGGGTAATGTTTGGGTCATGAGGTTTGTATGCTCCCTTCACACATGGTGCACCTCCATGTGCAACCTCACACACATAATGGGCCCTATACCCGGGTCTGAGAGTATCCTAAGATAGTTGGAGTTTGTAACAATGCCTTTGAGGGGCTATTAAGCTCCTGGAGACCATTGTGAAGACTTCACCCAGTTGTTACCTATTTGCTAAGTGTAGTCCGGGAAGAGCTATTAAAGCTCTCAAAGGATTAAGTTTACTGGATAGGTTCCTGTCTTGATGACGGGGGCAGCTTGGGAACCCTTTTGGAAAATAGAACCATCCTGAATCCTGCACGCAATAGTAGATGAAGGTTAAATGTTACCCAGCTAGTTAAAGCCAAGAACCCTACCCTAGGATGCACCTAACGTAGGACATGGTGGAGCATATCTTGTCTCATACATTCTCTTTTCATATGGTTTAAATTGCATTAATGGAGTGGTTATCATATTAATAGGTCCTCAGTTATTTTCATACCTTATTCATGGAGAGACCTTGTCCTTCATGATACAGGACTCGTTTCTGTCTCCTTGAGAATTCAATAAGAATCTTTAAGGAGAGAAGCTTTCATAACAATTAAACGGGGACCTAATAATGTTTTAACTAATCAAATTCATGGTTTCTTTTATCTCACATTATCATTTTTCTTTTGTTGAGTTAAATAGCATGTACTAGGATAGATAACATGCAGAATGAACCCTAAGGTAGACGTCCGTTATCTATTTTTGGTATTGCTTTGTCTGCAGGTGGGGAATTTGGTTAATGCTTAGGTCATAAGGTATGCATGCTCCCCTCACACATTGGGCACTTCCACATTTAACCTCACACATATAATGGGCCCTATACCCGGGTCTGAGGGCATCCGAGGATAGTTGAAGTTTACAATGGTTCCTTTAAGGGGCTATTAAATCCCCAAAGATCATTGTGAAAACTTCACTCGAGCTGTTACCTATTTGCTAAGTTTAGTCTGGGAGGGGCTCGTAAGCCCTCAAAGGATTAAATTTATTAAAATAGGGTTTCTATCTCAATGGTGGGAGCAGCTCGAGGACCTTTAGAAAAATTATAACCACCAAAAAACTGATGCACGCTACTAGATAAAGCTTTGAAGTCAACCTAATTAGGTGGAGCTTGACTTTTACAGGGTGGATATCCTAACCTAGGGTGTACCTAACATAGGACACGAAGGGAGCACATCATTCATTCATGCGTCCTTCACATCTTCCATTAAACCTTTAGAAAAGAGTAGTAAGTTACTCTGTACCGGAATGGCTATTTAATATCATTGCATCAATTGATGGTAATATATTTGCCATGATGATGGTTTGCATTAGAAGTTCACTCCTCTCTATGGGTCCTCAATATTGATCGACCAGGAGGCATAAGCTGTATGTTTTCATTGTTAATGTTTTTTATATACTTTGTGACCTATTTGTTTACCCCATATCCCTACCTGACAGTTAGTCGAGAGTTTGTTTATTCTCTTATACGCCCTTGAGCAAAGGCTTGTGACTCCCCATTCTTTTATGATGAGGGACCTTTGAACCAAAGTCAATACACCATAAGTGAAGCAACACAATAAATTGCATCCATGTTGCATTTCTTAATAAAAAACCAAAATTTACAGAATACAGGATTATTGGTCATTTGCAATAAAGAAGTCAACTTAAGCATTGCTAGGGCTAAAGTTTAGAGTCAAATCATAATGAGTGAAATCATGCCCATGTTCCATGAATATGTCAAGGGTTCCGTCCTTCAACCTTTCCCACTGTTGCCTCTTTCACCTTATTGTTTGCCCATTGTTATTTTCCCATCCATGGAAAACCCATAAACATTTATGAAGTATAATTCCATGCCCTTGCCTTAACCACGAGGACATTTGCATAGGTTATAAGACTTGTCCTAAGTGCATAGTAAAAAAAAAAGAGTAAAAAAAACAAAAAACAAAAAAATAAAACAAAAAGAAAAGGAAAAAGGAGAGAAAAGAAAAAAGAAAAGAGGAAAAATAAAAGCCCAATGCCAAGTATTACATTTGTCATAAGATCTTTCTCCATTTGTCAGTGCTTGTCTAGTCTGAAGTTAAAATTGACTTTATCTAACCATGCCAATGTTGTAAGTCATGCATTCGTATCTTATCATGTTTTGCCCACTCTTCTTATCAATCATTTGAACATACCTCTCACCTCATGTAGTATCTCGAAAAAAAAAAATCAAAATGTGCATTTCCGAATGAAAATACTTCAATTGATGTGAGTAAGGGATGAAGTCCTGAGCAAATTATGTTACCAAGACAAATATAATAAATAGAGAGAAGAGAAGAAAAAAAAAAGAAAAAGAAGAAAAAAAAAAGAGAAAATGAAAAAGTGAAAGAGAGATATGATTGTATGTTCCATGAACAAGTCAAGTCGAGGAAATGAGGCATTCTTTCTCTTTCCATTATAAAAGAGTTACCTTAGTCACCCTAATTGAGCCTGAAGTAGTGATATTCATTTCATTAGTCCAAAACCAATTAATACCAGGGGCGGGTAGTTTTAATATGTTTTTATGCTGAAAATTCAAATATTAAGAGAGGATCATACCTAAATTTGGTCTAAGCATCTATCATTTCATAGCTTATGGAAAATTTTCCTCCCTCCCACAAGAAGCAATGAGAATTGACACATGAGTATTGTCATAAGAGAGTGGTCTCGAAATTCCAAAAAAAAAAAGGGGAAAAAAAAAAGAAAAAAGAAAAAGATAAAATTCTCAAGGGGAAATCCACACATGAAATGAGTGAGACAACTACAAAAAAAAAACAAACAAAAAAAAGAGAGAAAGAGAGAGAGAGGCTCTCATCATAGGAAAATAAAAAATCAAGGGGAAATTATGCTGAAGAGATCCAAATTCTCCAAGTGAAGCTCCAAGAGACTACATGTTTTTTTTTAAGATGACACGACTATCAAAGCAAAGTTCTCATTACATTCACACTTTCCACCTAACCCACATTGTTGCCCTTTTGTCCATATAATAATCCTTAAAGTTGTACTCCTCACTTGAAGGTATGGACATTATAATCCATTTCTTCTTAACCCATCATTGTGCCTTTTTGCTTGACCAACAATTTTGCCCTTCATGACCACATTACAATCTTGGAGATCCTCTTTTGGTATGGAGTTTCAATATAGAATCATGTTAAAGAGGCAATAGAAGAAGGTAGGTGGAAGAAATAATAGGGGCATGGTATTTTTGAGCTTTATATCCTTTCATGTCATAAACCCATTCACCCAGGCCACATTACAAATCCCTAAAGACCTCATGGAGGCCTGACTTGTTTAAATATAATTGGGGCAATAATCTTGTAGGGAGAGTCATCAAGATTAAAATACAAAAAAAAAAAAAGGAAGCCAAAAAAAAAATTAAAAAATAAAAAGAGAAAAGAAAATGGGAAAAAGAAAAAACCATATCAGCAAATGAAAATTCCAAACCCACATCAATTTTGCTATTTTCATATTGAGCATACAAAGCCAAGAAGGGGAATTCTTCCCTACCCTCATCTTTATCTCCTGTCATTCCATTTTTCACATTATCTGATAACATTTCCAGAGTAAAATTTGCGCTTTCTCAAATTTTACTTCCTTAACATTTCTCCACTTCACTTTGTCAAAATTCTTGCATTGCACTACCCTACATCCTTTTCTTTAAGCATTTCTTGCCAAATGGTTTCTTGCTTTCATATTCCCAACATTCCATAGATATTAGAGCTTCACTCCTTTCTATACCTAACTTTGTGTCTATTATGTCTGACTGCATTGACATTTTTAAATAAAGTAATTGAAAATTTTACTCATCAACTAGCCAAGCATTAAAAATGAAGATAGATCGAGACAATAGGGGAAGATAGTCATACCAGGCAAGCATTGAAATTGGGGCAATTAAATTCATAAAAAAAAAAAAAAGAAGGGAAGAAAAGAGAGAAATTTCTAAAAATTGATGCAAGAAAAAAAGAAAAGGAGCCTAGGATGTCTTGTGTCCAGCTCCTAATAGAACACATTCATGTAATTTTTGAGTGAAGTTCCACTTAGGGCAAATAAAGTCTTTTGAATTGCAAAGACCAAACTAATCCTATATTTTGTAAATCTAGGTATTTTACATACTGATTTCTTGCATCAAACATTACCAATGCATCTTTCTTTCAAGAACATTGGGGAAATTAAAGCAAAATTTTGCATCCATTGCATCAACATGAGCCTATAAAAAAAACTGAAAAAAAAAACAAAAAAGAGCATAAAAACAATAAAAAAATAAAATACAAAAAAAAGAGAGAAAAAGATCATGAAAAATGCCAAAAGAAAAAAATAGGAAAAACAAAACAAAAACAAAAAGCATCAATCTACATTATTCATTGCATGCATTACATCAAAATAAATTTCCAATGAATTTGGGGCAAATGAAAAATCAACTGGTCAAGTGAAGTTAAATGAAAACAAAAATCTTGCGCCCATTGCATCAATATTTGGTTTCACTTAGATTGGTGTCAACGTGAGATCACACTGGTGACACTCATATCTCATGCATTGCACCACAGAAATTTCTACTCAGTGAGACCACCATAATATTATCCTTTCTCTTAGTGAATGCATAATCAAGCTTTTAAATCAAAAGCTTGTTCCATTTGTTCATCATCCATTGCATGCATTGCATCAAGGTAAGCTCCCACTGAAATTGGGTAACAACAAAAGAGTTAAAAAAAAAATAAATAAAAAATAAAAAATAAAACAAAAAGCAAACCAAGAAAGGTCTTGCATGTTCCATTTGGAAAAAGGAAAAGAAAAGAAGAAGAAAATTTTGCATTAATTATAGCATGAAAAATTTTTCACTCTCAGATTGGGGCATATATAAAAAAAAAAAAATCACATCTCACATACATTTTCTTTGCATACATTACGAATAAATTCACATTCAAATTGAGACAAAACATTTTCATGTCTCATGCATTTTCCTTACATACATCACATATATAAATTTCATTCAAATTGGGGCGTACCTGATAAATCATACACTTTATATGCATCATTTTTACATATATTACATCGAAATAAGCTCCATCTCAGATTGAAAAAAAAAAAAACTTGCATTATGACATGCATCTTCCATTGCATACATTGCATCACCATAAACTTCCTTCTAGGTTGGGCAAAACAAATTGAAAAAAAAAAAGAAAAAGAGAAAAAATTGAAAAAAGAAAAATAAAACAAAAAATCAAACAAAAAAAAAATCTTGCATGTCTCAGTTGAAAGAAAAAGGAAACAGGAAAATTGTAGCATGAAAAAAATTCACGCTAGGATTAAGGCAAAAAGAAAAAAAGTCATGTTTTATATGCACCTCCCTTATCGGCATTGCATAAATAAATTCTCATTCGTCCCAGGACCAATATGAGAAATCTCACATTTCATACGCTTTTTCTTGCACATAGCATCAAAATTCCCATTGAGATTGGGGCAAAAATTTTGGCATTCTACATGCATTTTCTGTTACATACATGGCATTATGGTAAGTTTCCTTTCAAATTGGGGTAAAAAAAAAATTTGGCATTTTACATGCATTTTCTATTACATACATGACATTATGGTAAGTTTCCTTTTAAATTGGGGGCAAAAAAAAAAAATTTTTTTTGCATTCTACATGCATTTTCTGTTACCTACATTGCATTATGGTAAGCTTCCTTTCAAATTGGGGCAAAACAAATGAAAACAAATGGAAAAAAAAAAGAGAGGAAATTACATTCCACCGATATTTACCATTAAATGCATAGCATCACCAAAAAAAAAATTCAAAAAAGAAAAGAAAGAAAAGGAAAAATCTCCGTTTTACATACATTGCCAAAAGGGAATCCTTAAAAAAAAAAAAACAAAAACAAAGACAAAAAAAAAAAACAAAAAGACAAAAAGAGAGGCACCTTTTAAATTTCTGTCATTTCAATTATGTCAAAGCCCTGACTTAGCTGCAGGCACCCTTTAAATTTCTGTCAAAGCCCTGACTTAGCTGCAGGCACCATTTAATTTCTGTCAAAGCCCTGACTTAGCTGCAGGCACCCTTTAAATTTCTGTCATTTAAATTCTGTCAAAGCCCTGACTTAGCTGCAGGCACCCTTTAAAATTCTGTCAAAGCCCTGACTTGGCGGCAGGCACCCTTTAAATTTCTGTCATTTAAATTCTGTCAAAGCCCTGACTTGGCGGCAGGCACCCTTTACATTTCTGTCATTTAAAATTCTGTCAAAGCCCTGACTTGGCGGCAGGTACCCTTTAAATTTCTGTCATTTAAATTCTGTCAAAGCCCTGACTTAGCTGCAGGCACCCTTTAAATTTCTGTCAAAGCAAAGCCCTGACTTAGCTGCAGGCACCCTTTAAATTTCTGTCATTTAAATTCTGTCAAAGCCCTGACTTAGCTGCAGGCACCCTTTAAAATTCTGTCAAAGCCCTGACTTGGCGGCAGGCACCCTTTACATTTCTGTCATTTAAATTCTGTCAAAGCCCTGACTTGGCGGCAGGCACCCTTTAAATTTCTGTCATTTAAATTCTGTCAAAGCCCTGACTTGGCGGCAGGCACCCTTTACATTTCTGTCATTTAAAATTCTGTCAAAGCCCTGACTTGGCGGCAGGCACCCTTTAAATTTCTGTCATTTAAATTCTGTCAAAGCCCTGACTTGGCGGCAGGCACCCTTTAAATTTCTGTCATTTAAATTCTGTCAAAGCCCTGACTTGGCGGCAGGCACCCTTTAAATTTCTGTTAAAGCCCTGACTTGGAGGCAGGCACCCTTTAAATTTTTGTCATTTAAATTCTGTCAAAGCCCTGACTTGATGGCAGGCACCCTTTAAATTTCTGTCCTTTAATCTCTGTCTTTATTATCTTTATTGTTCATGCACCTTGCCCCCCAAACAAAATACATGTTTCCTTCTTCATTTGTTTCTAAGTACGAATATCATTTCATGATCTTCTTCCTTAGAAAACAAATGAAGAGGGGCAGCTCATCAACATGTTATTTTGTTTGGATCTTGTTATCATTTCTTGTTTTTGTGAGCATTTGTCACTTCATCTGCATACTACATCAGTCCCAGTCTAGTTAACATAGTTATTCATTTATGTCACATCATTGCATGTTGCATTAGTTTGACTCTGGCTCAAGTTAGTTATTTGTTTGTGCATCTATTAGAGTCTAGTTTAATTTATTTAGTCAAATCCTAGTTCGCATTTACCACGTATGTCTTGCATCAAAACATTCATTCACCATTAAGTCCTTCATACCTAAAATAGAGTTTTATGTGCTTTAAATTCATGTCATAATGTATCTTTGTGTCAGGGGCAAGTGAGTCTTTATGTCTCTTGCACGGACAAAATTCGTGTTCTAATCTTTACTCGTTCCTTATGCGAGAACTCCAAAAATTGCATTTTCCTCGTTCTCACACAAGAAACTAGTAAAGAGGGGCAACTGTGAACACCGTATTTTGTCCGGATTTTCTAAAAAATTGAAAAATTGGAAAATAAGAAAATGACACAAATTTCCTTTTAATCCCAATTTGAATGCATATTTTCTAAAATAAAAGAAAAATACAGAAAACAAAATATTCTCCAAATCTAATCCCTTATGATCCAAAATAAAATAAAATAAAATAAAATAAATATATAATAAAACAATAATATAACAAAAAGTATATAAATAAAAAAAAAAGAAAAAGAAGGAAAGAAAAAAAGATTTTTTACTTTGGGCTGAAAAGTGGACCTGAGCCCATGTGAGGGCTTAGGCCCAAAAATTACCTGAGCCCTTTAGGGCTCAGGTATCACACGTAGAAAAGGATGGGGGAGCTTCGGGCATCGGGGAGGAACCGCGGCTGGAGAACTGGGGGGGGGAGCCGAGAACTGAAAGGAGAAAAAGGAGGGACGTGCGAAGACTGAAAAAAAGAAACCGAGAGCAGAGCACGGGAGAGAAAAAAAGAGAAGGGGAGCTGGCCGCGAGGAAGGAGAAAAAAAAAAGAAGAGAGAAGAAGGAGGGGCTCAGGAAGGCAGAGAAAAGGGAGAGGAGAGCTGGGGAGCTGGAGGAAAAAAGGAAAAGGAGAGCAGAGAAAAGGGGGAGGAGAGCTGGGGAGCTGGAGGAAAAAAGGAAAAGGAGAGCAGAGAAGAGAAAGGAGAGAGGGAGCGTGGCCGGGAAAAATGGTGACCGAGGGAGTCTGAACCGGGGAGAGGGATGCGGCCGAGGGAGAAAAACAGAGGGGTCCGCGGTGGAGCTTGAGAGAGACCGAGAACCGAGGGAGAAAAAGAGGAAGAGGGAGCTAGAGGGAAAAAGGGGGAAGGCAGCCGCGAGCTCTGGGGAAGGCGGACGAGAGCCGAGAAGCTGGCCGCGTGAAAGAAAGGAGAGAGGGAGCGTGGCCGGGAAAAATGGAGAAGCCGCGGGCGAGCGTGAGCGAGCCAGAAGGATGGCCGCAGAGCTGGGAGGCGAGCCTGAGGAAAGCTGAGAATGAGAGAAAGGAGAAAGATCTGGGAAAGGAGTTTCACCAGGGAGAGACAGAGGGAGCCTAAACCGAGGGAGGCCGGAACCGAGAAAGGAGGGCGGCTGAGAAAGGGGAAGAGCCGAGGGAGCCTCGGTGAAGGCTGAACCGCGGGATGGAGGGAGTTTGGCCGGAGAAAAAAACAGAGGAGGTGTCCGAAGGAAAGAAGAGGGAGAGAGCTCGGGAACGAAGGGAGATGGCCAGTAATCCTGAGACGAAGGTCAAATGATGGTGTCATTTTGGGTTAGTGCCTTTGTGATTTTTGTAGTGTAGTAGGCTAACTCTTAGTTGCGTCCACGTTTCTCTTGGGATGAGTTTAATACTGCTCCTTATTACTCCCTGAATCATTAGCCCTTTTTGGTCTGTTATTGTGGATGCCCTGTTTCCGATGGTTGTGTTTAAGATGCATTAGAACTGCTAGTTTGACTTGTTTACTGGAAAAGCCCTATACTAGAACCGGCTTACTAAATGTGCCTGTTTATATCTGAATGTTTGATGAAGTAGTATGGATAGGTTCAAAGTCCTTGTGAATAGAAAGAAAGGCGTTTGGGTCGTTAGTTTAGGTTGTTTGTAGTGAAGGTTTGTTTTAGGTGCTTCATTATGTTTTTTTGTTCTTAGCTCCAAGTCACGCCCATTACACCCTGCGTTGATGTTCTAAATTTGTCTTTAGAAAGAGTGATTATGGTCCTTACATTTGATGATTGGATTATACTGGTTTGGTTGCCACACATGCACATAATATTTTGGTTATAGATAGGAGATCATATGTATATAATCTGTTTTTCTCAAAACTGAGTGTTGGCTGCTGGATATTTGTTTAGCATTATGAATCTAAAAGGATTATATAAACATATCTTGTCTCACCAAGAAGGTTCTGATTTGGCTTGCTGCATGTTTGGATACATTTATGGATAATGAGAAGCGGTCATATATCATGGTTTTCTGTCATAAATCTTGGATCTATTACTATGAGGTATAGTATGATTTTAAGTCTTTAAAATGTCTCATTTGACCATGTCTTCTATGAAAAAGGCTACTGGTCATCTAGTTGTATATATAGTCCTTGGTTTAAGTTTAAAGTATTTCCTTTTGACCCATGTTTATTCTCATGTGAAAGGAGTGTATTCATCCATGTTTCTGCTCAAATTCCCTGCATTTTTGTTGCGATAAACTTGCTAATTCTGTCTTTAACTTGAAAACATGATCTACAACATCATCCTTATGATGGAACAATGATTTGGATTTCTTGAGCAATAATAGTTTTTGTCTTCCTTAAAGAATATCGTTCTTGATGTTTTGGATTGATTTAGAGGTGACTACTAATTCATTCTCATTCTTATTCCTTTTGAGCACTATGGGAAGGTGAGATCAAGCTTGAAAAGAGTCAATTTTCTTTATCAAGGCAGAAGAGGAATATCAAAGCAAGAGATGGGAAAAAAGCAAAAGAGTTTGGTCTTCTTTCTTATTTTCATGTGGTTTTCATTGTAGTGGAATAAAATTATCACTTGAATTTGTACACTCACACACACCTTGATGAATTGTGTTTGATTTTTATTTTTGATTTTGGTTTTTTATTTGATCATGGATTTTTATTCTTTTCGCTTTTCGAGTCGGCCACGAGGGACCAACTCCCCGTGTGCCTATAAAGTGTCAGTCAATTGTATCATGAGTGAGGAGTTGCCATGGTATAAAGGTTGGCTAAATTTTTAATATTTATGAGCACCAATGGTTTTTTTTTATTATTATTATTGAAAGTAAAAATAAATGATTCAATGAGAGTGTTTTACTTCAAATTTTTATTTTTGCCTTTATGTCTCGAGTGGTAACACCGTGGGCATTTAGGTGTTAATTAGGAAGCTGTGAGTGATGAAGTCACCACAGATCCTAATTGATTCTTTTTCTAAAATAAAATGAAAAATAAAATAAACAAATAAAAATAAATAATATTTGAATATATACGTAAAGGTCATATTTGTAAATTTCTTTTATCACTTTTTTTTAAAAATAACCATATTAATATTCATTTTTATAATTTAATGCAAAAATGATTCCATTTATTTCAATTTTATCTATGCCATTGGTCACGAGTGATATCACCGTGAGCATATAAGCATTAATCAGCAAATTATGAGTGATTAAGTCACCATAATGCTGTTTGATTTTCATTTAAAATTTTTCTTATGATATTTTTTTTTTACTCCGAGTGGTGACACCGTGAGCATACGAGCGAAGATCAGTAACTTGTGAGTGATAAAATCATCACATATGCTGATTACTATTTTAAAAAATAAATAAATATACATAATATTGACATTTTAAATTTTCCTTAATGATTTTTTTTCATATAAATGTGTTAAAGAGAATTTTATCCATTTCTGTCTTTGTAAATAATAATAATAATAATAATAATTCAGGCCAATCTTATCTATTTTTCTCCAGCATTATTTTTCTTATTTATGTTATTTTATTTTTATTTTTATCGCCTTTTCATGTAAAAAAAAAATAATGATAAATAAAATGATTGAAGCAAAAAGTATTGATTCCCTTCAAGTTTTTTATTCTCCATTTTATTTACCTCGAGTGGTAACACCGTAGGTATTTTAAGCATAGATCAGTAACTTGTGAGTGATAAAGTCACCACATATGCTGATTATTTTTCTTCAAAAATTTATGTAAGGATCATATTTGAAATTATTCTTAGTATTTTCATTTTAAATAAAATGGGTATTAAAAAGATCTTATGCATTTTTATTTTTATAATAAAAATAAAATAAAAATAATTTATACAAACAATTACTTGTTTTCTTTTGAATTCTTCTTGTGCCTTTTTGTCTCGAGTGATACCACCGTGGACATTTAGGTATCAATGGGTAAATGTGAGTAATAAAGTCGCCACATAAGCCAATTGATTTTATCATGTAAAAATAAATCTATTTCCAAATATTTCCTGATCATATCAAAATAAAATATTCAAAATTGCATATAATTTTAATTGTATTTTCTAAATTGAGTAAAAACATATTTTCTCTTTTAGAAATTGATTAAACAAAAAAATATATGATAAAAAATGAAAAGAGTAAATAATGGAAATTAATCTATCTTTTACAAATTAAAACAGACCAACCAATTTTGAAAATTGTTTTCTTTGTGGAAAGGCAAATTATTTTCTATGAACTTCTCTTTTCAAAGAATATAAATAAAAAATACCAACACAGTGACATGCTTTTTTAAGTCCGAACTACGTCGACTTTGATCCCTATCACAGGGTACGTAGGCCCCAGACTCTCATTCTGGGTCAAGTCCACCTTCGTAAATAAATAAATATTTTCTTATTCATTTGATGTTTTTTTTTCTCTCTTCATTTAATAAATATTTACCAATTTTTCAAGTCCATTTTTGTAAATAAATAATATTTTCCTTAATTTATTCTTTTTTTTTCTAACTTTTCATATTTTCATTTTATTCTTTATTTTCATTTTTACATTTTTCTTATTTTTATATTTATTTATTTTTGCATGTGAATAGTAAAAGGGCAACCAAAATACATTTGTAAAAAGCCATAAAAATTGCATGATCAACCTAAGGTAACCGTTCTTAGGAACGGGTGTTGTCGGGGTGCCTAACACCTTCCCCACTCACAATCGTACTCCCGAACCCAACTCTGATTCGCAGACCATCCTTGTCCCTTTTTGTTTTTGTTTCGGTTTTCCAAAATTTCCCTTAAAATTTTGGTGGCGACTCCCTCTGAAATCGGCCTTCCGCCAGGCGAGCCGATTTCTCCAATTTTTTCTTTTCCCGCGCCATCCGCGTCGCATTTCCGGGTGTGACCTCGGTTTAGGCTCCCTCCGTCTCTCCCTGGTGAAACTCCGTTCCCAGATCTTTCTCCTTTCTCTCATTCTCAGCTTTCCTCAGGCTCGCCTCCCAGCTCTGCGGCCATCCTTCTGGCTCGCTCACGCTCGCCCGCGGCTTCTCCATTTTTCCCGGCCACGCTCCCTCTCTCCTTTCTTTCACGCGGCCAGCTTCTCGGCTCTCGTCCGCCTTCCCCAGAGCTCGCGGCTGCCTTCCCCCTTTTTCCCTCTAGCTCCCTCTTCCTCTTTTTCTCCCTCGGTTCTCGGTCTCTCTCAAGCTCCACCGCGGACCCCTCTGTTTTTCTCCCTCGGCCGCATCCCTCTCCCCGGTTCAGACTCCCTCGGTCACCATTTTTCCCGGCCACGCTCCCTCTCTCCTTTCTCTTCTCTGCTCTCCTTTTCCTTTTTTCCTCCAGCTCCCCAGCTCTCCTCTCCCTTTTCTCTGCCTTCCTGAGCCCCTCCTTCTTCTCTCTTCTTTTTTTTTTCTCCTTCCTCGCGGCCAGCTCCCCTTCTCTTTTTTTCTCTCCCGTGCTCTGCTCTCGGTTTCTTTTTTTCAGTCTTCCCACGTCCCTCCTTTTTCTCCTTTCAGTGCTCGGCTCCCCCCCCCCAGTTCTCCAGCCGCGGTTCCTCCCCGATGCCCGAAGCTCCCCCATCCTTTTCTACGTGTGATACCTGAGCCCTAAAGGGCTCAGGTAATTTTTGGGCCTGAGCCCTCACATGGGCTCAGGTCCACTTTTTAGCCCAAAGCAAAAAATTTTTTTTTCTTTCCTTCTTTTTCTTTTTTTTTATTTATATACTTTTTGTTATATTATTGTTTTATTATATATTTATTTTATTTTATTTTATTTTATTTTATTTTGGATCATAAGGGATTAGATTTGGAGAATATTTCATTTTCTGTATTTTTCTTTTATTTTAGAAAATATGCATTCAAATTGGGATTAAAAGGAAATTTGTGTCATTTTCTTATTTTCCAATTTTTCAATTTTTTAGAAAATCCGGACAAAATACGGTGTTCACAAGCTCCCTTGGTTCTCCTCCGTTTCTTTCTTTTCTGATTGTCCAAAATGATCCGGATTTAAAAAAAAAAATGGCCTGCTTCTCACCACGGCTTGGAGCTCTTTTAGATTCCACTTGAAACTTCCTCCATCATATTTCCTCCGATTCTGCACACAATACCAATAAAGATATCATGAGGGGTGTTGCACTGATAATGTAGTCATTTGTTTCTTATAATTGGTAATGGAGAGAGTATAGTCATTTTATAATGTTGTGGTCATATGGTGTTATCATATTGAAATATTTTAATATCATATTCAATGATTTAATATATATTATTACTATATGAGTTTTTTAATTTATTATGAACTTGGACTACTTAAATTTATTTTCTTAACAATTTAATTTTTTTACATATATTATTATATATAATATAATTTTTATTTAATTATTATGTCATCAGTTCAACGACCAGTCTAACCAGTTGAACCATAAAAACTGTGATCCGATAGCATTTTTGGTTCAATATCCGGTTTGATTTTTAAAACATTAGTTCAAAAAGGGGACAGAGACAGGAGATGGCTATGTTAATCTTTTGGGAATGAACATAAACCTTTCTGGAAACTAAACTTGACGAAGTTTATGTATACCCAAAAACTTTTGAAACTATTGCAGATGAAATAATCATTAAACTAATAATAAAACATTTTAAAATCAACTATATTAACTTTTCAGTATTAGCTAATAAATTTAATTTTGTTTAAGAAAGTACAATCAAATTCTTATGAAATTTTAATATATACTCTCTCTGATCCTAAATATAAGATATTTTTTAGAAGTAATGTTTGCTCCAAAATATATAATATCTTGCAGATTGTTTAGTGTATTGATTATTTTTTTTCTATTCATACAGTTGAACTATAATTAATAGGTGAAAAATAAATATTATTGGTAGTATGAGAGATAATGTAATTGATAATAATAAATTGTGAAAAATATTAAAATTTTTTAATAAATTTAATGATTCAACTCCTTTTTTTTTTTAAATTTACTCTCTCTAGTTCTTTTTATAAGATATCTTTCAGAAGCTTCATGACACTTTTTATAAGGCACTTTATAATGTTTAATACAATTGTTCTTGTATACCCCTAATCATTTATTTCTTGACCTCGTAAATTGTTATTAGAGCTTTTATATGATTGGTTATTTGTAATATTCTTAGCCTTGTTTAATTTGTTTCACATTTTCTCATTTAATAATGATTGAAAACCTTATTTAATGAGAATTGCATTATTATAATAAATAAGGTTAAAAAAAGAATATTTAGTTTTTTCTTAGGATTTTAAGAATATAACTAACTTCCTTAATCTACGTAAAGTAGTTGGAAGTACCTTATAAAAAATATCAAAAGTAGTATGAGTTAGTTGAAAATGTCTTATATTTAATATTTGATGAAATATATTTCAAAATTTTAAGAATCTCTAAGAAGGGTTGCACAATCCCATCTAAATTAGTAAAGTGTAACTGTAGTTACAATTTTTTATATTTCTAGCTCTTACCCATTCTCCTTCTCCTTCTTAGCGAGTTTTTGAAAATGAGGAGTCTTTAAATCTAATTTCAAATGTGTGATTTCCCTGCAATATTAAAGGGGCCAAATTCTAGTTCTAGTTATATACTTCCTCCATTTCTTTTCATGTATTATTTATGATTTTAGCAGAATAAGAATGCAATTAATATATTAAAAATTATTTCAAATTTTCTAGTATATCATTCAATAAATAGATAGCCAAGAAAAATTAATGAATATTATTTCTGACTTTTTAAAAAATAGATAAATATATAATTAAAAATTAATAATTAATATTTTATTAAAACTTAAAAGTGATAGATAAATAAAAACATAAATCTTTTAAGAACTAAGAGGTAAAAATCACTGGAGGAGTGCATTAAGGTGGTGCAAATCCCAAAGACTTGGACTTTGTCAAATTCCATTTGCACATCACCAAATATATCAAGCTCATGATATCACTATCTGTGATCATTTGCACATCACCATATGCGTGGACAATTACAAACCACACATGCATTCATATCTACATCCTTTCCTATAGAAAAAGAACTTACACACTCACCCTATCCATTTGAGGGCTCCAACCCACAACCTCCCATTCGAGGCAGGTGTTTGGTGCCAGTGTGGCACAAGGGCATTGGACACTGATCATTATTCATTAATTAATTAAATGTTTATATACAAGTCTACAATACGTGTAAAACAAGTTATAATATATTTAGTAAAATAACATACTTTATTGCATATTCAAAAACTTATAATGTCATACATATTGTTAATTTGTTTTTCAAAGAAGTTGTGAGATTGCATGATATTCCTAAAACACTTGCGAGTGATAGAGATATTAAGTTTCTAGGTCATTTTTTACGTATTTAATGAGATAAATTAGGAACTAAACTTTTATTTTTCACTAATATACATCCACAAATTGATGGTCAAATTGAAGTAGTAAATAGAATACTCACTACATTGTTGCATGCCATATTTTAGAACAATTTGAAAAATTGGGAATTTTGTTTGCCTCGCATAGAATTTGAATATAATAGGACTGTGTATTCAGCTACATCATATTCTCCTTTTAAGATTATGTATGGTTTCAATTCCATGACTTATCTTTATATTTTGCCTCTACCTTGTAATGAGAAAGCTAATCTTGATGGTAAGAGGAAAACTGAGTTTGTGTAGAATCTTTATGCTAAAGTAAAAGCTAACATTGAAAAGAAGAATGCAGAATATACCAAACAAACTAACAAGGTCGTAGAAAAGTTGTATATGAACCCAGTGATTGGGTTTGAGTACATCTAAGAAAGGAAATATTTTCTGAACAAAAGAAATCAAAGTTGCAGCAACGTGGAGATGGGCATTTTCAAGTCTTGGAGCGAGTCAATGATAATGCTTACAAACTTGACCTGCCAAGCTCTTATGTGAATGTTAATGCTACCTTCAATGTTGCGGATCCATCTTTATATGATTCTGTAGATTCAAGGGTGAATCCTTTCCAGGATAGAGGGAATGATAGAGACCATCCAAGCCATAATCTACAAGTCCAATAATAGAGATCCAATGTCCCAGAGGATCCATTACAAGCTATTGGAAGTCCAATGACTCGAGACCGAACTAAAGTTATGAATGAAACATTACAAGATTAGATCCAAAAATTATAAGAAGATGAGCCTATATTTGAGGAACAAGAGACTTTTAAACCCATTATTAAAAAAATAATAATAATTCTCATTCAAGTCTAAGTTTCAAGTAAGACCAAATTCCTGAATCAAGACCCAATAATAGAAAAACTTATTTAATGGGCAAGTAAGTGACTTAGTCAAAGTTTCTCACTTTTATTGTATTTGTCAAATTTCGCTTTCAATCTCTGGATGTTTAATGAGTTACGGAGCTCCATCGACATCTCAGTACATCTAACGTGTACCTTTACTATTAAACATCCTCCACAAGCTTGTTTGGTGGAATTAGGGATTTTTTTTTAAAAGAATATATAGCTAAAAACTAAAGTATAAAAAATGATTTTAACACTATCAAGAAATTGTGGGAAAACTTTAATAATCTTTATAAGAGTCCAAAATAATTACAAAAGAATGAAATTAATTTCACAATTATATATGTGCGGATGATATATACTCCCACCGGTCCTATATATAGGATCTTTTATCTTGTTCTTAAATATAAGACCCTTTACAATATACGAGGTAGTATTTATTATATATTTCTAAAAAAATATTTCTATGTAATGTATTTAAAGAGAAAAAGAGAGAAATTAAATAAAAGTAATTTTAAAAAAATATTAGGATTTTCGGAAAAATTGGGATAGTTAATTAGTTTTAATTTCAATTCTTAATTCACGTGATTCGATTAAAATGATCTTATATTAAGCATAAGAGGGAGTATATATATATAGTCCAACTCAAGAGATCAGAGGTCACACTTGGCAAACATATTGACATTTAAAATGCAGAGCAAGATGCCGAAGACTTGAACGGTCCAAGTCCATCTCGATCCAATGTCACCAAATATCTCAGTTAATGAAATGACTTCGCTCATTGTTCATTGACTAAATGGAAATGGTAAAAGTCTACAAGACGCGTAAAACAAGTTAGAGAGAGTCGAGTGGGTCAATTAATGAATACAACTATGGTGTGTGTGTGTGTGTATAATGCCTTTAAGTTAGCTTTCCTGAATCAATATCAGAATGCCCACAATTAAGATCAGATTAATGGGTTTGAGTGCATTGCTTTTAAAAGTGGTGTTATTGGGCTGCACTCTGGCCGCGGCAGCAGCACAATCGAAAGCGGGTTGTGAGAGCAGTTGTGGGAACGTGAGCATCCCGTATCCCTTTGGCACAACGGAAGGCTGCTATAGAGATCCTACTTTCCTTATAACCTGCAATTCCTCCTCTGGATTATCCATTCCGTATTTCCAAAATAGCAACATCCAAGTTCTCAATATCTCCCTGGATCCTGCGGAGATGCGCGTCTCTACTTTGGTCTCTTATGATTGCTATTATCCCAACGGAACCAATCATTGGATGAAGACTTATTTTAGGATTGCCAAGTTTGCCATATCCAATACGAAGAACAAATTCACCGTGGTGGGGTGTGACACGTACGCTTACATCCAAGACCTCACCGGAAACAGGTTTGAAACTGGCTGCCGCTCGGTTTGCAGTAACTTGGCATACGTGACCGATGGATCCTGCTCTGGCGTTGGCTGCTGCCAGACCACTTTCCCCAAAGCCATTAAGAATTACAATATAAGTATAGATAGTTTTTCCAACCACATAGACGTGCTGGACTTCAATCCTTGCAGCTATGCATTTCTTGTGGAGGACGGATCCTTCAACTTTTCCACCCAAGACCTCCTCAATCTAAGAAACAAAACAAAATCTCCTGTGGTTCTCAATTGGGCTATTGACAATCAGACATGCACCCAAGCCCAACTAAATACAAGCAACTACGCCTGCGTGGGCAACAGCGAATGCTACGAATCAGAAAGTAGTATTGGGTACCTTTGCAAATGTAAAGATGGCTTCAAAGGGAACCCCTACCTCTCTCACCCCGATCTAGGCTGCAAAGGTAAGTTTCGACCATCTAATAAACTTCTTCTATCTATGTTTAATTGTTTGACATATAGAGTCAATTACAAGAATATTGATCTTAAAAAATTAACTGCACTGTGTAATTTCAGATATTAACGAGTGTGCCACACAGAATCCTTGCAGCATGAGATGCCACAATAACGAGGGTAACTATGCTTGTTCTTGTCCCTGGGGATATAAAGGCGATGGCTACAAGGATGGATCCGGCTGCAAATTCCCTATCCTTGAAATATTATTAGGTACCAATATTGAATTACCCTTAAAGTTCAATCACTTTACCAACTTCTTAAACTTATGCCCACGCATTGTCCAACTATTTATTGGAGGAATGTTTTATTTGACAAATTGACAATTTCGCTTGGCCAACGGGAAATTGACAATTAAAAACACTTACATATATATATTAATGACATTTAACCATTTTAACTGAAGTTCGTCTCAAACTACAAAAATAAAACCTTTTACTGGTCACAATAATATATTGAACAACATTGCTTGCAGGCATTAGTGTAGCCTTGCTGGTTATTTTCATCCTAGTCTTTACTTTATATTGGGTGCACAAGCAAAGAGCAATGAAACAGCTGCGAAAAAGATATTTCGAACAAAATGGAGGAACGATGCTACAACAATTTTCACAGCGACAGGGATATACTGAGAGAACTAAGATATTTACTGAAGATGAGCTTAAGAGTGCCACAAACAACTTTGATGAAAGCAGAATCCTTGGTCGTGGAGGACAAGGAACAGTTTACAAGGGAATACTGCCAAATGACACACCAGTTGCTATTAAAAAGTCCCGAGTAGGAGGGGATCCTAAACAAATTAAAGATTTTATCAATGAAATGGCTGTACTTTCCCAAGTCAACCATAAAAATGTGGTCAAACTTTTGGGTTGTTGTCTTGAAACCGAAGTTCCTTTGTTAGTTTATGAGTTTGTGGAAAATGGCACCCTTTTTGATCACATAGATCCTTTAAAGAATGAGTTTTCTATTCCATGGGAGACCCGATTGAAGATAGCTGCAGAAACTGCTGAGGCCGTTTCATATTTACACTCTTCTGCTGCTATTCCAATTATTCATCGGGATATTAAATCAGCTAACATACTCTTAGACCATAATCTTAAAGCGAAGGTGTCTGACTTTGGAGCTTCAAGACTTGTTCCTCTTGATGAAACTCAGGTTACCACAGTGGTACAAGGGACGTTTGGATATTTGGATCCAGAATACCTCCACACGGGCCAATTGAATGAGAAGAGCGATGTTTATAGCTTTGGGGTTGTGCTTATAGAGTTACTTACTGGGAGTAAAGCTGTTGAATTCAGTAGGTTAGATCAAAGAAATTTGGCTATTTACTTTGTGTCTTCAATGAAAGAAGATCGTTTGTGGGATATCATTGACAAGCAAGTGTTGGATCAGAAGAAGAATGCTGAACAATTGAAGGAAGTTGCTTTTCTGGCAAGGAGGTGCGTCAGAGTTAATGGAGAGGAAAGGCCAAGCATGAAGGAAGTAGCAATGGAATTGGAGGGTTTGATTGCTATGGAAAGGCATCCTTGGGTGAAGGGCGAGGATGTAATGGCAGAAGAAACTGAATACTTACTTGTTCCTGTAGCTGAGGGATACAGGGGTGCTAGTACTAGCAACTCAACAGGTTATGACAGCATACAAAAGCAGATAGCATTTGAGATTGCATATGGGCGATGATCATTTAGTATTCATATGTGTGTGTTTCCACTTTCTTGTTTATTGTATTTTTGACTTTTTTTCTCGTAAGACCTATAGTGGATCTAGTGATGATGTATATCCATTCATTTTTCACCTAAACCGTGATTAATAGATTTCTATGCATTTTATTAGAGTTGTCTGAGCTTCTCTTTACACTCTTGGAAACTAAATCTAATGTTAGAAAATAAATAAAAAATGGCAGATTTACCAAAAAAGAAAATGACAGAGCTACCATTGCTAAAGCATTGCATGGCTAATGGCAAGGCATTTGTTTGAATCATTCACCAAGTCCTTTTCAAAGTATTTGCTTCTCTAGATGCAATTTTTTAAGTGTCTTTGCTTCATAATATTTTTCACATCACTATCATTAATTTGACATAAATTACCATAGTGCAGCAGTTGAAGTCTACAAAATAAGCAAATGGAGATCTCTTTGCAGATCTTAGTGGAAAGAAGGATGAAACTACAATATATCCACCGGGACCAAGACAAGAATATAAATAGAACAGGTAAAATGCTTTTTGTGGTTTCTGTGGAATTAGACATTATGAGAAGAGGTAGAACATACGAGATAAAGAGTTGTATCCCTCATTTTTCTTGCAATGATAAGACTTACATCTAAAATACTTAAATAAATACTAATCAATTCTAGGGATAAGATGTTTTAGGGCAAAAGCATTTTCATTCTTATCCACTCGCAATACAATAGGCGGTTCTGTAGATATATATATATATATATATTCAAGGCAATAGAAAATTCTAGAGAACAACACATATACACTCTAAGCAAAGAAAATGGAAAAATATTCCTTCTCACAAGCGTACAAAATAATGTTGAGCTAGCTACCACGTTGTACTGATGTGGATACTCTAACAAAAACAATTGAAATGCTATATTATGTTAACCTTAACATAATGAGAAAAAAATAATGATCACAAGGATGTTACATGAATGATATAGTGATGAAAAAACCCAAGCAGAACTCGTCCAATTGAACCTTTAATGAATCTGAATGAACCACGGATCATGCTAGAATTAAATAAAGCACACGGATCATGCTAGAATTAAATAGAGCACACGAAACAGTAAAAAAACATAAGATAGATGAACACGTTAAACAAGAAAAACAAGATAATAAATCTGAATGAAAATAATAAGAAAAATAGGAAAGATATGTTGGTCAATGAGATAAGACCATAAAAGAAATCGTCTCTTAGAACCCTAACCTTGGGACGCCACAAAGGAAAACCACTTCTTTGATAAATCTAAGAATCCTCTCAATAACACAAGGGATACAAGAGAAAAACTCACAAGAAAAGAATATAAGTTCTGAAAATTCATTAATATTAATCTCTATATTTTAAAAAGTACATAAGTGCCTCCTTATATAAAGGAATAAGGCAACCAAAACCCTAGGCTAAAATAAAAAAAGAAATTAAATTAAAATAATAAGATATAATCAATCCTATAGAAGATACCACAATCTAAATGAAAAGGGAAATAAAATATTCCTCAAATCAATCAAAAGGTGACACCTTTCTTACTAAAACTCACAGAAAATTCGAGAGCCTAAATTTTAAAAATAGGAAACAATAAAAACTGAATCTCCAAGACACAATCTTTGACCAAAAGGCCTTATTTCTAAAAATCAAATAAAATAAATGAAAATTAAAAATAAATCATCCTAAAGAGGACTATTTTTAATTGATCACATGAGTGGCACATGATCACTTAAATAATCTCCTCTAAGTGGGCTTCCTTTTGGGCTTGGATCTGAAACTTGTAAGGAAAAGAACATAATCAAGCTATTTGGACATCTTAGGCTGTAATTTGATTTAAATGAATGGGCTTCCCTTTTATGCTTTGTAATTTGCCCAAGGACCCTCAATATTTCATGCTTCAAATGTACTCTATCATTCTCTCCCTCCTCGAAAGGATTCATCCTTGAATCTCCATAATTTACATAGAAAGAAAGGGAATGATTAGAAGCATCAAATAGATAATAAGGAGTATACTTACCATTTAAGCTTAATTGATGCATCTTTGCTATCCTCCCATGACCTTGAAGGATATCATTTTCCTTTGGCTGCAAATTTGTTTTAAATATACCTCTAAGCCTTTGTAACCACAACATTGCTCCGGGGTCAAAAATTTTATTTTCAAGTATTAGTGAAGAAAATTTTGAACTTTCCTTCACATCAATCTCAACAACATCCTACAATAAATGACTAGCAACAAACTTGATCCAACAAAATTCAAATGAAACTAAGATGTTAGGGGACACATAGAAAAAGAAATAGGGACAAAATGGCACACAATAAGATTAAATTAAAACCAAAGCATTATGATGTGTCCATTTTATACATATAAAATACCCACATTTAAGCTCTAAATTATATTTAAATATGTTTATATTGGTATATTTTAGCATGAATTTACATATTTTTGTGTTTTATGGCGTTATAGGTTCAGTTGGAAGCATTCGGAGTAAAAACGTTACAAATTATTCATGCTGAAAAGTTGTGACATCTTTCAGTATTTTGATCATAACTCTGACATATGAGCTCCGATTGAGGTGATTTAAGATGATTTGTAAAGCTAAGACATAGATCTACAACTTTCATGTTTTAAGTTTTCCCAAATTCTAGCGTTATCACAGTGAAAATCAAACTCAAAAAGTCAACACGAGCTGGAAAGGTGCATCTGTCCGTACAAATAGTACCCACCCGGCGCCGGGTCAACGCGAATTTTGAGTGTCTCTGTCTTCTGGAGCCACCCGGCGCCATATGAGGTGAATATATGTCCACCCGGCGCCGGGTCAAGCACGAAAAGCCCATAAAAACTCGTTTTTGACGCGTTTTGATGATATTTTGGGTTTTTATGAGCCTCTAAATTTTTCCTATATAAGGATATACTATAGAAACACAACGGGAGATTCAGAAACGCACTCAGAAGTCAGAGAACACCATTCTAAATGCATCTGGGAGTAACTAGGAGCATCATATAGAGAGAAAGCAAGGAGATTTGGGGAGTATATAAGCAAGATTATATTTTTCTTTATAAACTCTTCCTTTTTGTTATTCTTATTATGATTTGGGATTTTCGCTTTAGTTTTGATTTGACTTTTGTTTATATGAGTAGCTAAATTTCCCAGTCAGGGGTAGGGATGTAGCCTAATTGGGATGGATTGTATTTGTTTCTCTAGTTAAGACTCTTTGATTTGTTCTTCAAGTTATATTTAATTTATCTTTTTATTATATTTATCTCTTTTATTCGTTCATGTGGATTTTATGCTTGATCACCATATAATCTAATTAATGGGTAAACTTGATGGACTGAGAGGTGAAGAGTGAACCTAGATATAGAGAGATGAACATGAATAACTAATCTAGAGATAGAATTAGGAATTCATGGTGATATATGTTGTAGTTTTCAAGGTTTAATTAGAAAATTTAGTTGCGCGAGAGCGAATTGAATCCTAATTAAATTAGGACTAATTGACCGAGAGGTAATTAGGACGCTTTAGAAACAACAGACACTATAATTATATAGAGTCTAACTAAGAAATAAAATTAAGTTATCTCATAAGGTGAATCTTGATCCCTTGACGCTTCTAGAACTGAATCAAACTCAGACTTCATTTTGTTTTCTATTCTTTTCTTTTTAATTTGAATTATCAATTTCATTATCAATTAATTTTTGGGATTAAAAGTTTGGACTATAAATTTACTACCTCCCTTGGGTTCGACCTCTGGAATACTCTGGAGACTTTTTATTACTGCGATCGACCCTGTATACTTGCAGGATCCCGATCACATTAGAAAAACCAAGGAACACAAAATCTGGACAGATTTGAACAATATTCATTAAATTTGAAATTTGGGTAGATTTGACACTTCTTGATGATTCATATTGAAAGAACAATGACAGAGAAGAAATGTCAAAAAGAGTACATATCAACACAAAACCAAAAGAAGGGAATGAACTAGAATGAGAATGGAATATAATAGACTTATGTGGATGAGATGGGACATAATGCCAACAATGGAGCACCAAAGCACATGACTTATGAAATACAAAAGTAGCAAAGAAAGAAAAACATATCTCATAAGACTCACATAATACATAAAATGTGAAACCAATTGAAGAGATACAATAAATAACTTCAGGAAACAAAACATAATAAGGATGAAATGGAAAGACATAGATCGATGAACTAGAGAAAGAAGATACTAAATTAGCAAATGAACTTATTATAACATTGGACTCAAGAGGAACAAGGGTTTCATAACACAAAGAGGGATGAAATAAACTACAAAAATTAGAAACTAAGTAAGAAGGACAAAAAAGATTAAGTAAAGGAACCTAAGAAGAGGGAAGAAGTTTAGTGAAACTAACCTTATTCTCACTCTCTTTCAAACAACTCTCAATTATCCTTCCACTCTTATCTTTTTGCTCTCTCTCATTTCTCTTTTCTTTCTTTTCTTCTCACTTACTCTTGTGAATTCTTTGCCTTTTTCTGGACTTTTTTTTCTCTTACACCTCTTATTTCTCTTACTCATGCTTTTCTCTTTTTTATTATTCCTCTTAATCTTAATCTTCACTTTTTCATGATTTTCACACAAATGAATACATGACAATGGTTTATGGGCTTTATCCAAAACACAGGAACAGTTTTTAACATGCCCATCACAATCTAAATCTCCAATCACCATGTCAATATGCTCAATCTCATCAATACAATCATAAAATCTAATTTCCAAATGAATCACACCATTAGCACTACTAGAAACTAGCATGCTACTATCCAAAGAATTTTTCATCAAATCATTAATAACATATGAATCATGATTCTCCACTAAAGGATACAAACAATAATAATTTTGCTCATAAGCACAAGCAATATCATGAAATTCATTTTGTAATTGTGCTACAACATTATTTTCAATTTGCACACTAGAAGCATAACTAGAATTATCAAAACTATCTAACTCATCAATGTTTGACACAATTTTCTCCTTAAGATTAAGCAAAATATCATTATCAATCCCATTAACACAATTAACATCATTAACCATATTGGGATTCTCAAGCTCAACGCATCCTAAATCATCTATGCTAACACAAGAGATATCATCATTAGAGATTTGAGAATAAGACATACCTTCCACATGATCTTCTTTCCCCAAGAGGGAATCACATGAATCTTGAGCTAAAAGAACTTGAACCTCTTTGCAATGTTTATCAACAATCTTGGCTCCAGGAGGGTACTCATGCAAATGAGACAATGCAAACTTTTTTCTCATGACCATTTTCATCTCACTCCATGTTGAAATACAAGGCTCTCCTTTAATAGTGCATCGACACTCCATCCGTTTCCACCAAGCAGCAACACTTTTACTAAATCTAAGGCATACAAATTGCATCTTTTCCAACTCAGAGTAGTTACAACATTCAAATGCTTGATCAACTTTTCTTTCCCACTCCAAGTAAACATCAACATTTTTCTCACTATAAAATAGCGGGATCTTTGATTTAATATCCTTGAAAGAAGAAACTTGCTTGTCTCTTTTTGGATGGACTTCTTTAATGATTACTTGATCACGCCTTTTATGGGGTTTGGAATGAGACTCCATGCTATCCAATTTACCATTCAACTCATTGATTTGATCATTGGAAGCTCTCATTAAAACTTTAAAATCAATTGCACTTTCTTTTCCAGCCATACTCAAAACCTGAAATGTTAGTGAAAACAAAGAGGAAAGAAATATGGACCTCACAAATCACTCTCTCACATGTTTCCACTCAAAAATTTATTAGCACTCGCGTTTCACACAAAAAGATTAGTTTTTTCAATGATGTAAAACATTCTTACCTTTCACCACTCAACTTGCTCTCTTTAGTGTTCTTAATTCAACTCCAGCAATTCAAAAGGGAAAGGTATGTAAAAATTAGTGGTGACACAAATCTAAAGCCCAAAATTTAAGTTTCAAAGAATCAAATTTGGCACCAAAAAAATAACTAAAATTCGTGCATAAAATGACACCAAAATAGATGAAATACTTGCAATACAGATTAGGAAAGAAATGTAACAAATATGAATAAATGATTCCAGAGAAGTGGCATGAAAAACAAGAAAGAAAGAAAACGAATGAAATCTGGACAGCCAACAAACAAAGCAAGAAAATCACAATAAACAATTTGGAAAACTAAGAGAGAAGAGAAAAGGAAGGTAGAATCAATAAAGGAAAAAAGAAACAATTTCCAGCACAAGGATAAATTAGGAAACAAAATAAGGAAATAAGATTAGGAAAGTAGCAATCCACACAAAAGTTTGAAACTTGTCAATCAAGTTTGTTGAATTTAGTAATTTCCAATGTGACTTGAAGAGCAAGAAGAACAAAAGAACCAACCTTTTTTTTCCAACTTGCAATCCACTCAATAAAATAGAAAACTATATGGAATTAGGAAAGCAAGCAATCAATCAAGAAAGATTCTATCTTGACCATCAAGTAGATGATTGATACAATAAATCTAAAAGATCCAGCAATAAATTTCTTTCCTTTTTTTTCAATCTTTTTTGTTTGTTTTTTTTAGTTGCTTCTCTCTCTCTCTTCTTCTTCTATTTTTTTCTCTTTTTTTTTCAATTTTCTCGGCAACACTCACATAGAACAGAAAACTAATAATTTGAGCAATAAATAAATAAATAAATAAATTTGATTTTTTTAATTTCATCTGGATAACACAATCGCAATAAAAATAGGAAACTAAGAAGAAAGAAGACAAGTCACAAAGCGAAAGAAACAACAAAGATGGTAAGACAAGAAATTAATGGAAAAGCCACAAACTTTGAGAGATAACAAAGATTGAATTGCTACAAAGAAGAACAAGGGACATATCTAAAACAAGAAAGGGATGGATGAAACAATGAAGAAAAGAAAAGAAAGGACAAACCTTGAACCTAGTAAACCCAAGCTCTGGTGCCAAATGATGAAAAGACCCAAGCGAAACTCATCCAATTGAACCTCTAACTACTCGGAATGAACCATGGACCGTGCTAAAATCAAATAGAATACACGAAACAGTAAGAAAACACAAGATAGATGAACATGTTAAACAAGAAAAACAGGATAATAAATCTGAACGAAAATAACAAGAAAAACAGAAAAGATATGTTGGTCAATGAGATAAGACCATAAGAGAACTCGTCTCTTATAACCCTAACCTTAGGATGCCACAAAGAAAAACCACTCTTTTGATAAGTCTAAGAATTCTCTCAAGAATACAAGGGATACAAAAGAAAAACTCACAAGAAAAGAACATAAGTTCTGAAAATTCATTAATATTAATCTCTCTATATTTTTAAAAGTACATAAGTGCCTCCTTATATAAAGGAATAAGGCAACCAAAACCCTAGGCTAAAATAAAAAAAGAAATTAAATTAAAAATAATAAGATATAATCAATCCTATAGAAGATACCACAATCTAAATGAAAAGAGAAATAAAATATTCCTAAAATCAATCAAAATGTGGCACCTTTCTTACTAAAACTCATAGAAAATTCTAGAGCCTAAATTTTAAAAATAGGAAACAACACAAACTTAATCTCCAAGACACAATCTTTGACCAAAAGGCCTTATTTCTAAAAATCAAATAAAATAAATGAAAATTAAAAATAAATCATCCTAAAGAGGACTATTTTTAATTGATTACATGAATGGCACATGATCACTTAAATAATCTCCTCTAAGTGGGCTTCCTTTTAGGCTTGGATCTGAAAGTTGCAAGGAAGAGAACATAATCAAGCTATTTGGACATCTTAGTCTATAATTTGATTTAAATGAATGGGCTTCCCTCTTATGCTTTGCAATTTGCCCAAGGACCCTCAATGTTTCATGCTTCAAATGTACTCTATCAAATAAAATATCAGTCCAAGGTTTATCTGTTTCATATAATGAGTTTATCTACGCCTACAATCATTTCTATTCATGCTAGGTTATGTTGTTAAACTTATCCTGTCCATAATGAGTAGTTACACTGTTATGTTTAATTTCCATCTTCAAACCAAGATTAGTGAAGCTACAACGTTGTGATTGTTTTTATGAGAAGCACAATAGAGGAATCGGATGAACTGATATGCAAAAAGCTTTCTTCAAATTAGCACCATATTATGATTGCAAAAATAGTGCTTGATTCAACGTTAAACCTCTCCATCTGATGAAGAAAGACTCAATTTTCAAGGTTGTGTATGGCCTGGTAGATACAGAATTTGTGCCTCCGGCTGGAGAAGAGGATGGACAAGGTAGCTTCTTGGGAAGCATCTGCTCCCAGAATTCCTAGGGTTATCTTGTTCCTTCTAACGCAACAACAAGGGCAAGCAGAGTGAAGAGAAAGCACATGTGCCTCCAAGAACTTGACATGATAATGATGATTGATGATAGTAATGTGTACTACTACTCTTACTTAGGAAGAGCACAAAGTCCTCTTTTAGCTTTGAATAAGCCTTTTAGAGGGGTTGTGACAGCAAACATGTTTGGCAGTGTAGGGATGCCACCAACTTGTTTGTTTGGGGAAGGATGCTGAAATGTCAGACAATGTGGCATTTCTTAATTAAAAACTGTTTAAGCAACCTATGTTGTCACTCTCATTGTCCAATACATGGGTACAATCTATGCGTGTAGGTCTGAGGAGATCCAGGAATGTTTTAATATTGACTCTGAATAATTTATTAGTTAGACACTATGAAACGGAACATCATAACATAACCTCTGTAACCCCCCATTTATGTAGCTCCATTACACACCATGACCATATTTTTTGTAATCTTCGTAACCAACATAATAATGGAAGGAGTAACATCTGTAACCCCCAATCAAAATTGAATTCCTATAAGTTTCAAGCTCCTAAAAAACTAGTATAAAAGGAGGCCTTCTCCTTTGTTCAGAAGCAAGCAAGAATAAGAAATCATTTTTTCTCATATAGAGAGTATTTCTATAGGCTTCTGAGCTATTTTGATATCAGAGCAGGTGAGAGAGTGTCCAAGAGCTGAGTAGAGTGAGAGAGCCATTAGAAATTGGCCTGAAAGTAAGCAACCGCCACCGTCACCATCGAAATTCATTTTTGACGACAGTTCAGACAAATGAACATCATCATCTTGCTCAGGGGGTTGGCAAACCCTAGATAAGAGCTTCTCGCCGCAGCCGTTTGTCCTCACGCGCCTTCACGTGCCTCAACGGAGTTCCACGCGCCACCCAAGTCTTCTATGCACCGACCATATGGCTGCTGAAAGTTGAAGACAATGACATCATCTACCACGTCAGCTTGAGTTGCCCAGTCAGCACCACTCAGTGTCTGCCACGTGTTCCAAGGACGCCATGCAACTGTTTGCATCATTTACCATGCAAGCATTGACCTGTCCAGTGAGCGATAGATCAGTCACCCAGTTTTTGCCACGTGTCAAGTCTGCCATGTCACCTAACCCAGTTAGCCAAACTTTTCATATTTCTAGTTTGACCCGTAAACTCTTCCATATTTACATTTCCACCCCTATACTTCCCATAATTTACATTTGCCCATGAATTATTTGAAATTATATTTTTACCCCTAAACTTCCTAAAATTGCAATTTGCCCCCTCAACTTTTTGAAATTACACTTTCACCTCTATATTTTTGTAAATTTTACTTTTACTCCCAGCTTTCTGAAAGTTACATTTAGGCCCATAACTTCTCAAAATGCCTCCAAGATGTATCTGTGCATGAAGTTGAGATTAAAGAGTTGAGAAATCGAATTTAACTACTACAAAAGCTTGTGAATGTCTAATGAATCCAATTGGAGGAATAAAGAGGGCAAAGAGAAGAAGACTTGAATAGTAGCGACACACCATCAGCTAGCAACCGTTATCCTCAGAGACCAACAGTCTGCTATAATGATATCAAAGTGAAAATTCTTGAATTTAAAGGAAAATTGCAGCCAGATGAGTTCATTGATTAGCTACAAACTATTGAACGGGTATTTGAGTATGAAAAGGCTCCAAACGACCAGAAGGTGAAAATTGTCACTGTCAAACTCAAAAAACATGCTTCCATTTGGTGGGAAAACCTTAAGAAGATACATGAACAAGAAGGAAAAAGTAAGGTCTGAACGTGGGATAAGATGCGACGTGAGCTCTCACGTAAGTTACTACCTGAACATTATTATCTAGTTTTATTTAGTTACAAAATCTGCACCAAAAATCTTTGTCTGTGGAAGAATATACTAGGAAATTTGAGAAACTTATAACGAAGTGTGATATTCAAGAAAAGGAAGAGTAGACGATAGCCTGATATATTGGAAGGTTGAATACTAACATCGCCCGTCCAGTCTAACTTCAACAGTATTGGACTTTAAATGACGTAATCCATCTAGCCATACGTGTTGAGAAGCAGATTCCCCGAAGGACCTTATTTCAACCTTTTTCCTTCAGAAGTTTTCCTAATGCCCGCAATACATAATTCCAGCAGCCTAGTTCCTCGAGCAAGCCTCCACCAAAAGTCACCAAGGAATCTGGCTCTAAAGCACCCAAATACTTTAAATACCAAGGGTTTGGGCACATCACCACAGACTGTCCTAACCGTAGAGTTGTCACCATTATTGAAGAGCAAGCTGATGAAGTATTTGAAGAAGTACAAGAGGAAAAACTCGTGTTTGATGAACCAGTATATGATGAAGAGTTCATTACTACAGATCAAGGAGAATCGCTGGTGATTAGACAAAGTTTACATGCAGTGCCCACAAAAGAGGAGCCCTGGCTGTGTCACAACATCTTCCATACCCGTTGTACCACTCAGGGGAAAGTTGTGATGTCATCATTGATAATAGGAGTTGTGAGAATGTAGTTTCAAACTGCATGGTAGAGAAACTGAAGCTGCCAACTCAGGATCACCCATCTCCATATAAGCTACAGTGGTTCAACAAGGGAAGTGAAGTAAAAGTTATTAAGCATTGCCTTGTTTCTTTTTTAATTGGTTAGGAAATATGAAGATGAAGCTTGATGTGATAATGTACCCATAGATGCTTACCATCTACTTCTTGGAAGACCATGGCAATATGATCATTGTGCTATGTAAGATGGACATGCAAATACCTATTCTTTTGTGAATAATGGGGTGAAGATCAAGTTAGCCTCATTACCGCCTAGTGAATACAGCAAAAAGGAGTCCAATTCACCAGTGTCCTTAATTGCCAAACAACAGCTCAAAGTGACGAAGGTAGAAGTCCATGCCATGGGATTCATTTTACTATTTGAAGCAAATGAAGGAACCATTATTCCTTCGGAAGTTGAACAGCTGCTAGCTAAGTTTACAGATGTGATCTCAGATGAGATTCCTCCAGGATTGCCGCCTATGCGAGACATTCAACATGCCAAGGACTTTGTTCCAGGAGCAGTAATTCCTAACAAGCCTGCTTACAGAATGAGTCCACAGGAACATGCTGAGGTTCAACAATAAGTTGAAGAGTTACTGAAGAAAGGATTGATTCATGAGAGTGTCAGTTCCTATGCTGTACCTGTTCTTCTAGTACCTAAGAAGGATGAAAGTTAGACAATGTGCGTTGATTATCAAGCAGTGAACAAGATCACCATCAAGTATCAGTCCCCAATGCCCTGACTTAATGACATGTTAGACCAATTACATGGTGCTATAGTCTTTTCTAAGATTGACCTTCATAGCGGATACCATCAAATCGGAATTCGGCTAGGAGATAAATGGAAGACCACCTTCAAAACAAGAGATAGATTTTATGAGTAGACTGTGATACCTTTCAGTTTGTCCATTGCTCCCAGTACATTCATGAGTTTAATCAATCAGGTACTACAACCCTTCATCGGCAAGTTTGTTGTTGTTTGCTTTGACAACATTCTTATTTATAGTTAAAAATCAAGGTGAGCACTTAGAGCACCTATAGAAAGTCTTGCAAACTTTATGAGAACAAAAACTTTATGCTAATATGAAGAAGTGCACTTTCTTGGCCAATGAAGTTGTTTTCTTGGGCTATATCATCACTGCAGAAGGTATTCGAGTTGACTCCCGCAAAGTTAAGGCTATTAACAGTTGGCCAACACCAAGATCTATCCAAGAAGTCCGAAATTTCCACGAATTAGCTTCTTTCTACATGAGGTTCATCTGAAATTTTAGCTTCATTGCTGCACCACTCACAGATTGCATTAAAGGAGATAAATTCCAGTAGACCAAACAAGCCCAAAAAAGCTTTGAAGAGTTGAAGAAGCATTTGACTGAAGTGCCAGTATTAACCCTTCTCAATTTTGATTAAGTGTTTGAAGTCAGTTGTGATGCCTCCAACACTAGAATTGGTGCTATCCTAACCTAAGAAAGACATCCTATAGCCTTGTTCAGTGAGAAACTCAATGATGTCAAGCTCAAATATTCTACTTATGATAAAGAGTTCTATGCCATTGTACAAGATTTGCAACATTGGAGTCACTATTTAATGAGTAAGGAATTCATCCTATACTCTGACCACGAGACCCTCAAGCATTTGAATTCTCAGCAGAAGTTCAATCGCAGACAGACTGCGTGGAGTGAGACTTTGCAAGCTTATCCATTCCTGCTTAAGCATAAGGCCAGGACCTTGAACTCAGTAGCTGATGCACTTAGTCACCGACATGCTTTGATAACTATCATTCAAGCTAAAGTTGTTGGATTTGAGACCATCAAGGAGTTGTACAAAGATGATCCTGATTTCCATCAAGCATGGAGTGCCACCGAAACTCAACCTTTTCACCAATACTATAGGCATGAAGGATTTTTATTTCGAGGAAAAGTCCTATGCATTCCTTAATGTTACAGGAGGCAATCATATGGGAAGCCCACAATGGTGGGCTACCAGGACACTTTGGTTGAGACAAAATTGTGGCCTTAGTGAAAGAGAATTTCTATTGGCCAAGACTTGAATGGGGTGTTAACAAGCATATACAAAGATGCATAACTTGTCATTTGGTTAAGTCTAAGAGCCAAAACACCAGGTTGTACATGCCTCTTCTAGTTCGAAAAACACCTTGGGAAGATGTGAGTATGGACTTTGTCCTTGGATTGCCTAGGACCCAAAGACAGAAAGATTCCATCATGGTTGTTGCAGATAGATTTTCAAAGATGGCTCATTTCATTCCATGCCAAAAGACCAATGATGCAGTTCAAGTTGCAGATTTATACTTCAAGGAGATTGTTAGCTTACATGGCATTCCCAAGACTATCATCTCTGATTGTGATGTCAAGTTTCTCAGTCACTTTTGGAGAACACTGTGGAAAAAGATGGGAGTTAAGCTCCAATTCAGTAATGCTAGCCATGTTCAAATGAACAGACAAACTGAAGCTATAAACAAGGTTCTTGGCAATCTTCTTTACAGTTTTGTAAGGAAAAATTTGAAGCAGTGGGACCTTATTGTTGCTTAAGTTGAATTTGCATATAATAATTCAATCAATCAGGTCACTGAGAGGTATCCGTTTGAAGTCATTTATGGCAACTGTCCTCTTAGTCCTTTAGATTTGACCCATTCAACTGACAAGCAGTAATGTAGTGCAGATGTAGATCAAAGGGCCCAGGAAATCAAAAGGCAACATGAGTAAGTTCATGAACGAATTCAAAAGCAGAACTTCAGATACAAGACTTAGCATGACAAGCATCGAAGACAACAAACTTTTAATGTTAGAGATTTGGTTTGGATACATTTGAGGAAAGAACGTTTTCCCAAACAGCCAAATGCTAAGCTGTCCCCTCGAGCTAGTGGACCATTCAAAATTGTGCAAAGAATCAACAACAATGCTTACAAGGTGAAATTGCCTGGTGCCTGTGCTGTCTCTACCACCTTCAATATGGCTGATTTTTCTCCATACATTGATGAAGATACTGAGTTTGACTCGAGGATGAGTCTTATCCAACCCAGGGAGGATGAAATGGAACATCATAACATAACCTCTATAACCCCCCCATTTATGTAGCTCCATTACACACCATAACCATCTTTTTTGTAACTTTTGTAACCATCATAATAATGGAAGGAGTAACATCTGTAGTACCCCATCAGAATTGAATTCCTATAAGTTTCAAACCCCTGAAAAACTAGTATAAAAGGAGGCCTTCTCCTTTGTTCAGAAGCAAGCAAGAATAAGAAATCTTTTTTTCCTCATATAGAGAGTGTTTCTATAGGGTTCTGAGCCACACTAATATTTAATTCACTATTTGGATAGTATCTTTGTTGTCACTTGTTCAAAATGTATAATTAGCAATGTCACGTTGGGATGAGTTAGTATGCATAAAATCAAGAGAGTTTCTTACAAGATGTTGCGTTAGACTGTATAACGTGAGAAAGATGAAACACTGTTAAAGCAATTTTTTTCCTTGAAAGGCTTTCCCCTCTGTATAAGATAGCATGCTAAAGAAAGGTTTAGGCTAATAAGGGCAAACTCAACCCTAGTATTTAAAAAAAACAAAAGAAAGAAAGAAATAAATAAAAAAATGTTCAATCATGCAAGCATGAGGAGAGTGGTCTTTTCAATTACATTTGTACCTCAAAACAGCAAAACCAAGCTTAGAAAAGGATAAAAGTTGGGTCTCTGAGTAAATGAATCCACAGAAAGAGAAACATTTTAACTCTTATGATGTTTTCCCAACAATGAAATGCATTAGCTTTAAAGAGACAAGGACATCATGGTGCCACTGAAAATGTTGACACTTTAATGAAATCGCTAGTGTTTACGTAGTTCCTTGATTAGTCCAAATGGTAAAGGTTCAGTGCACTGGCTACCTTCTATCAAAAAATAAATTCGGCCAAGCAACTAAATTTATATACAAAGACGTGTATTTTATAAAAAATTAATTTAATGATTAAGCAGCACAAAACTTTGTCATTGAAAAAAAATATATTGTATGTTTTATTAAAGATAAAATTCAAGCAATGCAAATCCCATATTTTAGTGGTATGGTCCCAAAAATCTCAAACTGCTTTTGTGTCCCCCTCACCAACACCTCCATCATCTTTTACTGAAGACAGCTTTCGCATTTGTCTAAATGTATCCACTTTAATAAATTTAGTCAAGCAAGTTCTCTTGCTCATCTCCAAATAGATTCTTTATACAATATTATAATCCTCCATTCTGACCTGTAGAAGACCTAGATCCATATGAAAAGAAAGTCTATTATTTTACTCATGATTTGAATTCTTAAAGTCTCAAATTCATATTTGTTGCTCTTTCAATGTCTCTATAATCCCAACTTTAAAGGTGATTAAATCTGCAAATCGTATTCTTATCTACAGAAGTCTCCAATTTTTTAGAATCATGATTCAAAGCTAGGTATAACAATAAGTGGATTTAAAGCCATGTGAAAGAAGAAAATAGCACTTGCGTTTCGAATTGGGGCCCGTTTGGTTCTCCGTTTTGTAAAATTAAGTTAAGATAAATGAAGTTTAGATAAAATAAGTTTATTGGAAATTGTTATATTTAGATATTCTTTTTGTAAAAGTAAGTTTGACAAAAAAATCTGTTTGGATGATAAGGGTTAAAAGTACTTTTAGATATATAATATAGAATAAATTTGTTTCTCCTTTTCCAAAACTCACGTTTTGTTAAAGAAAAAGTAACTTTTCCTTTCCTTTTTCAAAACCATAGTTTAACCCACTTTTCATTTTTCAAAAAGTCAGTTTGTGTTTTACCTGTGTTTGGTCAAACACATCTTTTAGAAAACCATGATTAAAAACCATAGTTATGTTTTGCAAATGTGGAACCAAACATGCACTTGGTCATTGAGAGAGGATACTCTTTTTGTCTTCCTAGACAATTCCGTCAGACATGGGAATATCTGTTCGGACATCCCATCAAAATATAGGCAATTTGCTTTAGGTGTTTGCAGATGAATTGATAAAGGAATAAGGAATGTGAGTTCATTAAACTAAAATTGTTTGGTAAAGGCAACCTTTATATATATTCAAATCAAACCAAAAAGTTTGCTTCATATATCGAAGAAAATTCCTGCAATTTCAGAAACAATGATTTCTGCAATTTCAAGAGCACTTTGAGTCCCCTGTTCTCGTCCCATTAATTCGGGTTCTATAATGCAAACGTCTATTCAAAGTTCCTCATTAACAAAATCTAGGGTATGAATATATGAAAAGGGTGCACCTCACAAGGGATGCTATAACAATAATAGCCTAAAATTTACCAAAAATAAAAAAAACTATAAAAGGCAAGAACATATGACATTCTTCAATAATGTGGTGACATAAGTAAAAGAATATCTAAATAAGGAGTGTTGCCTTTGAAATTGGAACATAAAGCATTCTACTCAAACAATGGCTTTTGTCTTGGTTGGACGCCAGAATGTCTTCTGAATACAGAGTAATCCCTCATTGCCTTTTGAATATGTAAATCGAATATCCCAGTGTAGAGATTTCGCTATGCTCTCTATCTCACCTGTACTTTCAACATTATCCTATCAACTTCCGCAATCACTGCTACTATATTGCATCTGAATCCAGTAAAGTATTAAGTTAAATCAGAGGACTCAGGAGATTTCTTGGTTGACAATTTTCAAGATCACTGAACTTACCTTTTTTTAGTCTTAGAGAATAGGTAATCAGCATGGAGAAGATCATAAGATCTGGGGTAGGTATTGAATGACTCACACAAATCATGATAAACTCCAAATAAGCCGCGCTGATAGATTATAGCCAGTGTATCTGGAGAGTCAATCGGAACTTCATTCATTACCCACACTTTAAAGTTTTTTAGAGCTGCAGCAAACCTGAATAACGAGAATTCTTCCAGAGGTTAGCAGTTACATTACCAAAAGAAATCACAGAAAGCAACTCTCTGACACTGTAATAATATATATATATATATATATGTATTTTAAAAAAAGTCTCAATGAAACAAGAAAAAGATAAGAAGGCAAAGAAATGATAATCACTCTAGGAGAGGTGTGACATGAAATCGTATAATGTAAGAGTACTAAGATAGACATTGCGACAAGACAAAATATGCAGTGTCCAAGTGCAATTTGAAGTGTTAACTATATTTGATACAAGCATCGAACATTGTATGGCTCCGTTCTTGGAGTATAGGTGTTTTGTAGGTGTAATTGATCTACACATTAGAAACATTTTCAGGTAGAAAGAATAGATAAAACTATAATACAGAGCAGCTGATCTCCCAAAATTTAAAATTTTAAACATTTTGGACCAGTAAACTGTATATAAGGAACAAATGCAACAAGAAATTTTGCAATTTGAATTTCAAAGGTAGGGTCTCTGGGGAATATACAGAAGAACGTAGAATGTCTTACCCGCCATTAATAACTCTTATGTCCATGACATTTCTTACTGAAGACCAGTTGATACACATTCCATCCAAGTATGAGTCGGAAAGAACGTTTTTCCAATGCCTAGAGTCAGTAGTGGGATCTACTGGAGCAGCTCTTCCATAAATTCCTACCTGAGAGTTCAACCAGTAAGGTGGTTTCTCCAACCTCATTGGCCAACGTACAGGCCAGAGTGATCCACGCTCTGATGCACCAACAGGCACTTTGTGCATACAAATCTGTTGTGATATATTCCTGAAGATATGGATGATAGACTTTGGTCCATGTAATGATTAAAGGAGAAACTCCATCAAAAATGAATATTCCCTAAGTGAAGCGCTATTGGCACACTTGGAGCAGTTAGCATAAAAGGCATCTTTAGATCCCACACGAAGAAAAAAGTGTTCTACCAATGCTAAGTTGAAGACTATGGTGGTTTCATAAGCTTTCTTAATTTCTCATATTTGAACGAAATTAAGCATTACTACGACAAACTTAAAGCAGCTACTCTGATTTGACAAGGCCAAAACTGATTATAAGTATGTATCAACAAATGCAAATAAAAATCTCAGATATTTTCTTGATAATACAGGCTCAACATCTTTTGTAGTTTAGTAAATAGCAAAATTTAGGTTCTCTTATGCATTCTTATTTGGCATTTTCAAATAATTTCCATTCATGCTAATTAGTTTTTAATTCAAAGACCACCAGAGCCATCAAATTTGAGAAGCTAACCTATATCTTTTGGTTATGGCCAACAAAAAAAACAGTATATCATTTGGTAAAAATATAATTTAAAGTACCAAGCAGCATTTGCATCATCAGACTCATTGCTCAATGGAGGCTCATTTTTAGGTCTGTTGTTATAACATTCATTGGAAGTGGGTTTTCTATATATTGCTGCTGCCACTCTATTCAATTTGTCCCTTCCGATCACCACCAGATCCCAGCACATTGACTTCATAATTTCACCCATATCTGCAGCAAAAAGGTTTTCCGTAAAATCAACCCGCATGGTAGTTCCTTAGAATAACATGAACTTGGATAAAGTCAGATTGGTTTTCTTGATCAGAAATCTCAAATTAGAGTAGTTGGGGAAATGTTTTTCTTTTTTTCCATAGAAGCAGGGGAAATGTTAGAGTATTATGTGTTAGAGTATTATGAGAGTCACGAGGCCCAATTTGTAAGGCCCAACCCACGGAAGTTAAGTGAGTCGAGGACATTGTCACTAATGTTTATTAATTGGTCCCGTTTGGTTGCTCAGATCCTGTGGGAAAGGTAGGATTCCATTAATTGTGACAGTTTGGTTGCACTCTTACTTATTCCATGGACATCTGATCACCACATATCCCCATTATTGAATCCCGATTCCCACGCTCTTTTTACCCAAATACCCATGGCTTCTCACCAACCTCCCTCTCTGATCGTCTTCCTCATCCACCTGTTTTACTTTTTTTTTTCCTCTCTAAGATCTGGGTCCCTTCTAAGATATGTGATTCAAGTTATTAGATTCTGTGATTTGATTGTAAAAGATTTGATTACCTTTGGCAATGAGTTCACTGAGTTTCCTGCTCAATCTTCTTCCTCTTCAATACCTTTTTTTTTTTTGGGACTGTGGCTTTTCCTTTTTTTTTTTTTTGCTTTTACCGCTTGTTGGATCTGTTATAATGTAGAGGGAAGAAAAAGAGGTTGAAGGATGACGGAGGAAGAAGAGGTAGCGACGGTGGTGGGATGTTGCTGCTAGTGGCAACAGTAGTGGTGGGAAAAAATCGAGCAGAGGCAGAGACAAAGAGGGATGGGAAAAAATTTGTATGTTGATTCCAATGTTTTTAATGACACACCAAACTGTGTTGATTTTTCTATAGCTTGTACATTGAATCTTGAGATGGAAATACAGAGTCTTCATTTTTCTCTCGTCTCCTTTGCGTAAAGTGATAATAAAAGCGACGTAGGGCATTTTAGATATATCTGCTTCTCAGGTGAGAGATCGACTTCACCATTGCCATATTTATGAGAATGGTGTTTTTGTAGAAAAGGGTAAGAAGGCAACCAAACCCTCTAGACACTGATGGAAATATTGATTTTAGCATTTTTTTTTTTCTATTTCCTTTTTAGCCTTTTTCTTGCAACCAAATGGGGCCTAACTCCTGAGTATGGATATGGATGAAGGAAGTGCAGCACGTGCACTTTTTATTTCGTTATCATTTCTTCGACATTATCTCACAATATGGAGGACTTAGCCTTATGTCACGGGCCACTCATCAAAATCTTAGAGTAAACTTTTTTTTCTAATTTTCTTTTGGTACAACGATCAAATGAAGCACAATACTTTTTATTTATTAATAAATATATTCTTTTGGTCTCTGCACCCATATTATCAGCACTTTTAAAAATCATTAACTATAAAATACAAAATTGTTGCCAAAAATTTATTTAAAATAAACTATTTTTACATAACTATTTAGTATCTATTGAGTCAAATTTAAATATTATTGGATAATAGAGATAGCTCTCCTAATGTGATCTTTTTTTTTTCATCCACAAATTAAGTTCATATTCTCGCCCTAAACATTATTTAAATAGAATTAGTCCCTTCCATTTGACTCAATCATAATCACTGGTATAAAATAAAAATTTAATACTAATTTAGATGCTTTTTTATGAAAAAAAATATATGTTTCATTTTCTCAAAAAAAGGAACTTGATTTTTTAACAAACTTTAATTTATAGTACCTTTAAAAATGAATTTCATGTTGGGACACTCATTATAATAGATGTAGAATCTAAAATAATCATAATCTTTTAATTGTCAATCACTCACTTAAAAATAAAAAAAAATAAAAGCTTTAATATGTACTATCCAAATTAGAAAATAATCAAAATATAGAAAAGTAACTTTAGCCTTTCAAAAAAGGGAAAACTTATATAATTTTTTCATATGCTTTTTGTCTTTTTATCTAATTAAAATTTGACATGTAAACTTTTTTAATTTCTTTTTAAAGTTTAAAAAGTTAATACTATTAGTATATAATTAATGATTAAATCTATAACATGTAAAAAAAATTACCTGTTAATTTTTAATTGGAAAATAGTACAAAAATCAGCACAAAAAACATATAAATTTTCTACGAAAATCTCAAACTACTTTCTTTAACAATATAATAAAATAACTTTTTTTAAAATTTAAACTAGTCCAAATCCAAAGGGTTATGCCTAATGCCAGAATAGTTGTTTAAAGTGCTAAAACATTTACAAGCGGAAAAAAAAAAAAGAAAAATGCTGATGAGTGATAACATTTTTGCTTCATTTAATTTAATATGAAAAACTAACAAAATAAGAAGTCCATGCGATGCACTTCCATTCCCTCCCAAGCAGTGGCAGACCTTTATTATGTTGAGGGGGGCAGATGCCCCCACTCAACTTTTAAAAATTGCATCTAAATATGTATGGAGTTTCTTTTATGCACCCACTGCTCTATGGGGTTTGAACCCACTGGAATTGAGGATGAAAGAGGAACAAAGTGAAAAGGCACAGCATGAGAGAGAGGAAGCCAAGAGATGGGGTGAGGAAGAGGAAGAGGAAGCTAACACAGTGTAAAAGAGAGGGAAGAGAAAGAAGAAGAAATTGAAAGAAAGTAAAGGCGCGGGGAGCGAGGATGAAAATGCTGACAAACATAATGTTTATTTAATTTTTATATCTTTTACGAATTATTATTTAATTTTCATTTTTAGTGAAATCATTTATTTGCTATATTTTCACTTGTTATTTTTTTAAGGAAATTACTATTAATTTTCAATTTTTATATCTTATGTGTGAACTAATTTCTTTTTTATATTCATTTATTATTATAAATTTGTAATTTTTAGTTATTTTTTATTTATTAAATGTACTCTTTATTTATCTTAAAATATGATTTAAGATATGTAAATTACAATTTTTTTTTAATTTTGAATAAAAAATAGAAAAATTTTTAAGAGTGAGTTTTTATTGACTATGAAATACAATTTCAATGAATAAAATGGTGTACAAGACATTTATAAAATATACAATTTATTTAATTATATATATACATATATATTAAATTTTATATAATTTTAACATTTATATATGTAATATTTATATGATAATAACTAATTAATTGGAGTATTTTTAAATATACTGCCCCCTATCAGCTTAGGGTACTAAGTTCACCATAACTCCCAAGTATTCATAGTTTCTTAAGATTAGTTACCTTAGAAATAAAAAAAACAAAAGTATTTATTTGTTAAAGTTGAGGTTGTATTATGCATGTGGGATTTGAATGGAAGTTGAGGCCGTGGAGTAGGTCTTGGTCAACGTGAGTGAAAAAGGTATAATGAAATTCAAAGTTGGTACGGAACTAGACTGTATATCATACACGTACATATTAGATATGATCCCGAATAAAACCTTCCTTAATTCCATTGGGCATTTAATTACCAAGGTGGGTCCTCCTCAGTAAATCACGTACGGGACGTCATTTGCAAGTCCACGAACGTCAAAGCTCAAATAAGTGTACGGGTCCTTCTAATAACAGACTACAAAGTGGGGAGAAAAGAAGGGGAAAAAGAAAAAAGGAAACCAATATTGATTTAGATGTACTTAATAATTGTAAAGACTGAATTCAAGGTATCTCATGAAAGCTAAATACATTCAGACACTTTCATGTATATCTCAGGTAGAATTAAAAGTTATGGTGAAAATTTATGTTTTAGCTGGTAGATATTTCAACAATTTCAGTTTTTCCTAAATTAAATTTGTGAATAAAAATGAAAGAATTAATAAATTATAATTTTTCTTCTTTGGGTAATTTGTCACCGACTTTTTCTTTTTACCCTTGCATGCAATGAATGGGTAGGAGACTTGGTCAGGGCCCCTCACCCTTGCTGCATTTGTTCTCTCTCTACACATATACCTTCATTCTATTATAAGATATTTTATATAATAAATTTTTAATTTAAAATATAGAATATTAGATATTTTTATTTTAATTTTATCTATATCTTTAATTCATCCTCACTCTTTATTTATAATCCTATAATAATAATAGAATGTGGTATTTAATAAAGATAAAATAAAAAATATTTATACTTTTTGTATTCATTTCAGGTGAAAAAAATAATTTTTTTAATATGCATGTAATTGATATAAAATATCCTATAATATAGATTTAATAGAGTATTTATTAAGCACTACCTCCGTTTCAGTTTATTTAAACCCCATGTAAACCATATGATCAAATACAAAATGGAAAAGAAACAAAAAAAAGAGAGCATGGAATCCAATGCCAATAATAGAGTAAACCTTACCAAAGTAACTTTTTTATGATTAAATTAAATGGATATGGTACAAGACGCGTAGAAGTCTTGAAACGCGGTTTCATCTATATCTAAAAAAATATCCAAAAATATTTATTTCTTTTGATTAAAAATATAAGTTCAATTTAAAAAAAATTGGGTTTAAAATATAAATCCCATTTAGTGATTTCTAGAGTATTAAATTTTTTTTATTTTTTATTTATCTATAATTAGATGTAAGAGAAATAATGAAAGATATGAGTATTATAATTAATGAAGTCTACAAAATAAGAAAATGGAAATCAAAACGCATATTTCACGGTACTCTTTGCAGATCGGTGAGCAAAGAAGGATGAAAGAACAATATCGCCACTCGGACCAAGACTAGAATATAAATAGAACAAGCAAGATGCTTTTCATGGTTTATGTGGAATTAGGCAATATGAGAAATAGAAGATACGAGATAGAGAGTTGCATCCTCCATTTTTCTCGCAATGATAAGACATACATCTAAAATACTTACCTAAATACTAATCAATTTTAGGGCTGAGGTGTTTTAGGGCAAAAGCATTTTCATTCATATCCGCTCACAATACAATTAATATGCGGTTCTTTATATTCAAGGCAATATGACATTCTACAGAACGACGCATATACACTCTAAGCAAAGAAAATGGAAAAATATCCCTTCTCACAAGCATACAAAATAATGCTGAGCTAGCTGCCACGTTGAACTGACGTCGATACTCTAACAAATACATTTGAAATGCTATCTTATGTTTAAGAAAATGTGCTACACAAAGGCTTAGGCTGATAAGGACAAACCCAACCCTGGCATTCTTTTTATGTAGTAAATCAGTGATTTTAGTATAAGGAATATCCAAATGTTTGATAATTCAATTTCATACCTTACGATATTCAGTATTCCCTTCCAATTTTGTTACTTTAAATTACTTTTTGGGAAGCGGGTTGTGGGGAATAAAGGAATATTACAATAGTTCCACAACATTTCTATTAATTAAATATTATTAAATCAATGATTATAAATTGACGTGATTATGTAACTAATACCTCTATTAATCAATTTTGACATATATAAAAAAATTCAGAACCCACTTTCATATGCTGGGCATAACAAAATAAAGCAGATGCAGTTAAGTTTTGAAACCTAAATAATATGAACCTTTTCCAGTTTTAACGTGATGTCTAATTTGGTTATAAACATTAAAATGAAGCCAAATAATCCAAAGGAAGTTATGTCAATTTTGAAACTAATAATAGTATGTTTTCAAGTTTGACATGAATAAGTTGATTCAACTCGAGTACAATAAATAAGCGGATCCCAGCGCCAACTTACCAAAACATATAAAAACAAAAATAACCATCATTTAAAGAAAACTAGATTTTCTCCCCCGTGCCTAAATGCGCGGAGCACATGGGAGACATTTTATTTAATTTTAAAATATATTAAATTAAAAAAAATTATCACTAATTCTCTCTTATCTCTAAAAAGAAAATTGATATAAAAAAATAGAAAACAGAAAAAAAAAGTCAAAAGGTATGCAGTCCAAGGTGGAGTCACACTGTGCGGCTAATATACAATGCGACTCCATCCTCCTTTTTATTATGTATTGATTTTAAAGATGACACTAAAAGTTATAATTGGAAAAAAAAAATCTTTAGTTAAAGCTAAAATTCACACATGTAGCTAAATATTAATAAAAATATAATAATAATATGAACTAAAATCTAAGTGAAACTGTCGAGACTAATATATAATTACCCTTTAACTTTTTAGAAGTATTTATGAAATTAATTAGAAACTACCTCAATATAGACAGGACTCAAACAGCTCTCGTGCCTTTCTGTTCCAAACGTGGGTACTGATCACCATCCATGAATTGGTCGATATTTTAGAATTTGTGTGAGAGTTGACTCTCCACTCCACGTACACACTTTAATGGTTATGTAAGAACATGCCAAACAAGTTCGTCTTCGTCAACGTGCGATCATCCACAGCCGTTGTGGAAAAGAAAAAATATATATCTATATATTTTGTTTTTGTCATCAAAGCGGAATTGGTCATCCAAATCAGATCTTCCACAATAAAGTGAGAACTGAGAAAATCAATTTTACACTTCTTCTCTTTTCACAACATTTTTTGTGAGAATGTATTTTCATAAAATCATTTCATGAAAATTTTGAATTTCAACAATTGATCGATATTCTTATTCGAGCAAAAAAGGGGAAAAAAACAGTTGATTGTCTTGTGACCCAATATCCAAGAAAATTTCTGCAAAAACTTCGTTATTTTACAAAATGTTGAGATTTTTCTTATGAAAAAATTCAGTGACGATTTTGATATCTTTCATAGTGATATGAGTTATAAATTGCGTAGATAGTATCCTTCTTTCTCAAGTAACGCAATTGTTAAGTCCATACATGCCGCCTGTTATATAGCTAGTATTAATTCTTTGCTCCTTTTATATCATTACAACTAATTCTATATTCTTTGTCAACTGGTGTATCTGCACTAAATTTAATAGTTTAGTACTATCTCTGGATTTCCATGATTCTAAATATAAACTACAAGGCAAAATGTTTAGAGCATTATTAAATTTTTCTATTCACAAATGTCCTTGTATTGGAGGTTGGTTTGTTGGCTTTATTTTTAAAATTTAAAATTTGATAGGTGGATTCACTAAGAAAGATAAATAACAAATTTAATTAAGGAAAATCTTAAAAAATTATGATAATTTTTAAAATTTTAATGATATAAACTATTTTTAACAATGCTTTTAAATCCATGCAAAGTAATTAAGAGTAAATTATAATAAGGAGTACAGAAGGACATAGTTCAGCCCAAACATGCCACTTATCTTTGATTTTCATGTTTATTTAAAGCTTTTCATATTTATAATTTGTCTTGTTATGCCCAATAAAAAATTATAATTTGTCTATTAGCAATCAATTCAACATACTTTATAAATTTTGGAAAAAAATGCTTTTATGGAGTAGCTTGTATTCTTTGATGGTCATCATCAAAGTGGAGGCGGGCGCTCCATTAATTTCAGTCATAATTAGTCTATAACTAATTCAGTAATTCTGTCATCCTTGTCAGGTGGCATATATTCACTGAGTTCTATTATTATTTTATTTGGTAAAAATACTAAAAAAAATTAAAATACTTCTCATGTTATATGAGTTATAAATTGAGTAGATAGTATCCTTCTTTCGCAAGTAACGCAATTGTTAAGTCCATACATGCCCTGTCTTGATTCTCATGTTTATTTGAAGCTTTTCAGATTTATAATTTATCTACTTGAAATCAATTCAGCATGCTCTTTATATATTTTGGTAAAAGAAAAATGCTTCACTGGCAAAACAAAAAAAGCTTGTTATATAGCTAGTATTAATTCTTTGCTCCTTTTATATCATTACAGCTAGTTCTATATTCTTTGCCAATTGGTGTATCTGCACTAAATTTAATAGTTTAGTACTATCTCTGGATTTCCATGATTCTTTTTTTTTTTTTGATAAAGCATGGATTTCCATGATTCTAAATATAAACTACATTGCAAAATGTTTAGAGCATTATTGAATTTTTCTATTCACAAATTTCCTTGTATTCGAGGTTGGTTTGTTAGCTTTATTTTTCAAAATTTAAAATTTGAAAGGTGGATTCATTAAGAAAGATAAATAATAAATTTAATTAAGAATAATCTTAAAAAGTTATGATAATTTTTAAAAGTTTAATAATATAAACTATTTTTAACAATGCTTTCACTGCTACAAATAAACCCTTTTAATGTATGTTATTTTAGGCTTTTTACATCTGTTTTACATAGGACGTTGAAACTAGAGACATTGAAAGTTTGACTATTTATGTCTGTTTTAGAACAATCATCAAAAGGTTCCTTGTGACGTCTGTTTTCTAAAAAAAATAGACATCAAAAGGAACCCCTTTAACGTCTCTTTCCTAGAAAACAGACATCGTAAGCATCAGTCTTTAATGTCTATTTTCAAGAAAACAGAAGTCAAATATGATTTTTTTTTATATAATGGCATACATTCTATATTTCTAGCTGATATTTACAGCCAAAATAAAATAGCCAATGCAATTTTTATAACCAAAATAGCAGCAAGAAGGTCATAGCATATTAGTTTTATACAAAATGATATGTTCCAAGCTATCAATTCAACTTAAACACTACATGTTGTTCCAAACTACCAACCCAACCTAAATATTACCATGTAACAAGAAGAAATTCAAATGCTTTCAAAAAGAAATTCTGACCACATGTCCCGAATGTGGTCAATTTCTTCTTGTTGATAGGGATCATTTCTCTTGAAGTGCTGCAAGTTAAAAATTAAGTTAGAAAATCATAATCAATAAGCTAGAAGATCACATATGAAATAAGAAGTCATAAGGAAAAACAAAACTAAGTTAGAAGTTATATAATTACCTCATCCAATGAGTCAACAACATCACTAGTAATTATCTCGTACATTTCTTTCATTACATAATAGCCACACTCTGTGTTCCCTGGTTGGATGCGATGCTATGAATCAACCAAAAATAAAAAGATCAAAATCAAAACAATTAGACTAACATCCTTTAAACTTAGGTTAAATCTATTTACCTTTGGGTATTTCCATTCCGTTTTTTTATGTTGCATTGTGTGTTTTCCACCCCTATAATGGTATGTCTTCAAGGATCTATCATCAAATACATGGAAGAAATCAAATTACAGAATAATAACATCACATGTTATCACAAACCAATTTTTTACACAAATATATACTCACAATTCAATTACATCACGGAAATCTTTGGATGCCCTCTTTTTTACTTTCTTCTTTTTACATGGATCATCCTCATCATCCTCCTTTTTTCTAAAGGAGTCAAACCAGTATGCAGCAGATTGCTCAGGGCATACCACACACAAAGTCCAATGGCGACTGAAATATATTAATGATAATATCATATCAATTCCATAAAGTCTAATCATAACTACTAATTTTTCTATGATTTTGAAAGTTGTTACCCATAATGAACCGGTGCTAACCAACATGGCTTATGGGTTTCTACAATGGTATTTCCAATGTATTTTGATCTATCATCTTTTTCATTTATCTTACTTTGAATATAATATGGACATAGGAATCCAAATCGATCATTTCTTCTCGTCTGGGCACAAAATCGGTTGAGACACCTATAAGAGAAATAAAACAAACATAAATGCATATAAATGTAAATACCAAGAAATGCACATAAATGAAGAGATGCATGGAAAAGAAAATAACTTACAAGACACCAAGTTGTATAATGGATATATCCAACTCTTGCATGTTTATGAAGTCTTCAACATCATTTTTGAAAATATTTAACTTATACTTTACAGATCCCACAATCCCAAGAGGAACTTCAATGGAAATAGGATAATTAAATTGTGAAAATTCTCTTTTTAACTGTGACAATGATGCCATTTCTTTGACAGCATGTGAATCTTGGGATTGAGATTGGGGCATTGAATGAATCAAACCCTTCCCTTTGCCACTTCCCTGATTAAGTAAATGATAATGAATTATAATCACAAACTATATCAATATTAGAAAACAAGAGACTTATAAGGTTTTTCATACCTGAGGCTTAGCTAAATTGACAAGTCTTTTCAACCACAAAATATAATTCCCAGGGGCTTGGGCTACTATTGCAACCTCATCACTAGGGAATGGCACAATTGCATGAGGTTCAATCACATTTTCAATTGACACTTTTACTTGATCATCTTGTATTTGTAGATGGTGCAGGGTTGATCCATTTGCATAAACTCGGTCTTGAGCCACAATGCATCTTGTGGGGACATCTAATAATAGATCACATGCCTCTCCCTTATTTAGCACATTGTCTAGCTGCCAAACCTCAGGTGCACAACTGCTTTTCTCACTTTGAAGCATGGGAGAAGTGGTCATCTCAGCAAGCGGCGTCTGAATGGGTGGCTACACCCCAATGGTAGTAGAGATCATGGACATCACCTCACATCGCATGGCTTCTATCTCAACCCGAAACATCTGTGTCATTCGAGCTTCTGTTTCCTCTCTAACCTTTTCCAACATTTGCTCCACCCTATGCTCAGACACCATTCCCTCATGATGACGTAATGGTCCAAAATATTCCTTTATACCCACTCCTCCTCCCACACCTCTAACAGTATTGCCTGGGTGCTTATCCTTACCTAAAGTTGTTGCCAAAATATCTCGCCTCCCACTTGGAATGAATAATCCTTGAGCAGCTTGCTCCTTAAGAGAATCCTATAACAAACAAGTAGCATACATAAAAAATTAGTAATTGCACTCTTAAAGTCAAATAATCATTTTGATTAATTTTAATCTACTTACAATCTTCTCGCCAACCACTCTAGCCTCGAGGGTTATATACTGTCCGTTCTTACTCATCCTTGACCTTTTCCATTTTTGAGCACGAGTTGGAGGAGATGAAGGAGAAATAACAATAGATGGGTTAGACTTAGCAGCTTCTTGTCTTTCTAGCAACTTCTCTTGCATCATCTTATGATGCAGTAACTCATATCCTCCACGAGACAAGTTGTGAGGATACACATTTAGCTTTTGCTTCTCTTGATTCGCTGCTCTTATTTTCTGTTAGAAATAAAACCAATAAATTGTTAGTAATTACTCATAACTGCAATTTAAATAATGAAGATAACCAATTTAGTCACCTGAAACTCAGGAGTTAGCCGAATCTCAACAAACTTCTTCCATGTCTCTTCATCCAAGTATTGATACATGTCACATGAATTCTTGCCCTTCAATTTACCATATATGTATTTGGAAGAGTCTTGTTTTAAAGCCCTTCCACATCTTTCCTACAAACCTTAACAACTTTTTCCTCATCTCAATAGTGTTAGGATTGTCATAATTGATCTACAAGGTAACACACACATAAAATGAAGTTATTAATGACTATTATTATAATAAAATAAGTACAAAAATATATCAATGGAAAGTAATATACCAAGATATCTTGTCAAAGATGGTCTTTCACACCACTTGGAACTTTTTTCCAATCAGGGTACAAGATATTGACTTTACTTCGAGCTAGATCACCTAAGTAACTCTTAAAGTTTATTCTTTCCTTACGCCTTTCATAATCTAACTCAGTGAGGTCAACACGTAATCTTTGCTCAATACCTCGAGCCTTCGACAATGAACTCATCCTTGTGGTACCTCTAACTTTAGTACCAGTACTAGTAGTACTCTTGTTACCAGTCATGGTAGCTTGCTCAGAATCCTAGAGGAATGGTTGGAGGGATCACTAGAGGAATCCATGAGCCTGTTTAGACAATAAGATAAATGATGCAAGTAAAATGAGATTAAATTAAAGTAATAGATGAAACTAAACATTGAATGCATATGAATGTGTATGCAAGATCTTTTTTTTAATCTATATGTGTATGTGTTTGCACAAAATTACCTGTAGGGCAATTACCCTATGTAGGAATATTCTCCCAAATACCTTAATGATGATCATGTCTAACGGCACGTACATCATCTAATTCATCATCTTCATTCAATTGAGGTGGCCTTGTAATAAAAGGAGGGGTCTCATCAATGTGAAAAGTTGATTCATCATTCTCAATAATTTGTCTTTTCCCTTGGAGAACAACATACCACTTTTTATCAGTTGGATCAATGACATAAAAAACTTGTTTTGCTAGTTTGCCATGATAAAGGGCTCTTCCTTGTAACCTACCCTATTAAGATCTACCAAGGTAAATCCTAATTCATCTATTCGAACACCATTGTTACTATCAATCCACTTACATTTGAAAACAAGAACTCTAAATGTTATGTAGTCAAGCTCCCATATCTCTTCAATAACTCCAAAATAAGATGTAGCTGCCAAAATAGGGTTTTTATCCCTTGAACTAGAAAAATGCATCGCTTCAGCTATTATCAAAACCCCACTGTTCTGCAAAGTGCTTTTGTCATCTTGGTCTTTAGTATAAAAGGAATACCCATTGATATCATATCCACTCCAACATATAACTTCAAAGCGAGGCCCGTCAGCTAACCATCTTATTGTTTCAGAAGCATTATCATGACTCACAACCTGTTCCTTGAACCAAGATATGAAAGTTTTGTTGTGCTCATTTACCAACCATTTATCATTCTTTCGAGGGTTTTTTTCCTTGACAATGTTTTGATGCTTAGCTAAATAAGGTTGAACTTCATTAGTATTATTCAAGATATATAGATGTGCTTGTAGCACTTCTTTACGGCCCATGCTTTTTACTTTGACCCCTCGTGTGCCCTTACCTGCACGTCTTCCCTCATGGCGGGACTTTGGAAGTCCAACATCTTCCATTGTCGACAAATATTCAGTACAAAACTCAATAGCCTCTTCAGCAACATATCTTTCAACAATTGATGCTTCAGGCCGATGTAGATTCTTCACATACCCTTTTATGATTTTCATATATCGCTCAAATGGGTACATCCACCCCAAATAAATAGGGCCACAAAGCCTTATTTCTCTCACCAAATGAACAATTAAATGAAACATAATATCAAAAAATGAAGGAGGAAAGTACATCTCAAGTCTGTCTAATATCAGAATTCAGAAGAGAATATTTGGTGTGTCGTGTGTGTATGATTTTGAACTGAGTACTTGAAGCCCAATTGGACCAAATGGCTGGATGATGGCCCACAGTTTGAAGCCACTTGTTTTATTTTTTATCTTTAAATTAAAATTATTTTATTTTCTATGCCAAGAAAATCTTTAAAATAAAAGTTATGCAAAATGAAATATAATATCTTTATTAGACTCAAATGTGACCAAGAATTCTCTTATTAGATATATCAAGATAATATGTTAAGTCCATAAATATATTTTCTAAGAATAAAACTTAAAAAAATCATCCTTAATGTTGAATTAATTTAAAGAGAAAAATGTAAACGGAAAATGAGGCTTCCTTAATATTTAAATTAGAGGAGTAGTTACTAGTTCCTAAGCCATACCATACTATAGTTAAACAGAATATTAATTGGACTCCAAGTAAACAGAAAATAAAAAATAAAAAATTCCAAGTAGTTCTTTTTTTCTAAAAAATAAAAAACATAAATAAGTTTTTGAGAACAAGTAAATAAAAAATACATGAAGATTTTGAGAATATATATCTACCCTCCCCTCAATTATATCACTATAAAATATTAAACACAGGCAAACTTCATCACTTATGTCCTTTTCTTTGGTTGCTATCAAGAAAGAGAAATCAATATACTGTTTAACGTAGTTTGCACTGCATACAAATGCATAAGTTTTTTTTTTTGGCCAGAATAAACGCATAAGGTTGATTGCAGAAAAGTGAACAAAAAATGCTGATGGCAACTAATTATTTCTGGCCTCCTGAAATGCCACATAATAATATATTTGGTTTTAAACAGTGCAAAATAATGATTGAAGTTGTGATTGAAATGCATCTTAGCATCACCGAATGCACTGCATACATATGTGTATGAGATCATCAACTGAGATTACTAACGCTGTCAGGTAATCTAATTACAGTGAAGATTGTAGTGATTGAGTACAATCTGGTAAGGTAATAAAATTATTTTTGTTTTAGGTTTTTATTCAATAACAGAAAAACATTAAAAATATAAAAGTAAATTAAAAAGTTGAAATTTGGGTTGTCTAAATTTGATTTAAATGGCTGAGATGAGGGCATAATGCCCAAAAGAGGTGATAAAATTCCTTAAATTCAAAGCCGCTAGTTGAATCCGATTGATTTCGAAAGAAAAGAGCATTTTAAGGAAACCAGAAATATCCAAGTTATCTGAAATTGGCCAAACAAAGAAAAAGTGTGTTGGATTATATATGTGGGATCAACACTTGAAAATGGAAAATGAATGATACCTCTTGGTACTGCTGGCTCCAAGGAGGTTTCCCAGTGACCATCTCAATCACTGTACAGCCAACGCTCCATATATCAGCAGAGCTGAAAGAACATTATCATATTAATCTACTCCTTGAGAATTTCAAAGGATGCAGAATTAAACAATGAATTCATACAAATATGAATATATTAGAAATTAAAATAACAGTAATGGGGCAAGGCCCAAAGCATCATGTAAAGTGACCCTGCTCCCGACAAAAATTCCAAAGGTATAAACCTATACCAAAAATTTATCGATAACAAACAAGTGCCACAACTTGCTTTGTGCTTATGACAGCTCAGCTTCACATTGCATAGTACCAGAAAACTACAATTACATGTGACTTTCTGATAGTTCCTGCTGTTACCCTTTTGTACACCTTAAATAGAGAATCCTATTTTCTATGAGAAAAAGCAATTTTAAAATTAAGGTGTTAATCCCTGTTTAAAAGAGTAACAAGATGTTTAACTCTATCATTCAATTCAATATCAGTAGTTGTTTATTTGTAGATTATCAAAGAGCAGAGCAGCAGATTAAATGAGAAAAGAAGAGAGCGAGAAACTCATTATAAGCATATCGAAAATAGAGCAGTATATCACAGAATATGTGAGGAAGGCTAATTTCCTTACAAGCTGTGCCCAGTCTGGAGAATAACTTCAAGGGTCAGAAAAGATCAATCAGATAGTAGTAGCTTGTCAGTTAACTTCATTTTACCACTAAACCTCAGTGAAAATAGTTGGGCAAAAAAGAAAAAGAAAAAGGCAAAAATAAGAAAAGCTAAGATAGCTTTGCTGTGACCAACAAACATTCCACGGGCTTAAACAAAGAAAAAAAAGAATATCAGTTATCAAACAAGAAACCATATTATCGACATCAGGCTATAACAATTTGTGCAAAACATCACCTGCCCAACCCCAGCAACCAGGAATTTTGCTGATTTCGCAAAAGCCACGGAATTCACAAACCCAACCTGCATTGCAAGAAGGTTTAGTATGATAAAGGTAATTTTTCCTATTGCATATCAACCTTATCGAACAAATCCGCATCTGCTAATATATGTGAACAGTAAATGCTTTTCAAATCATCAATATCAAATACAAAATCTGCAAGCTGCACTACTAACAAGCCATGAACAGACTCACTCCTTAAATTTCATAAATTGCATGAAAGAGCATCTAATTACAATCAATTTCACCAATAGTGCCTAATTTATCATCTAAGAAATTAGAACTCCATGTATGAATTTCCAAGTTAAGTTTCTATAAGAGGCATCCTCCATTCTTTTGAGAAAGTTCATGTATAAAAAATGCTCCCTGTAATTAGTACTAACAAAGCATATATAAACTGGAGACAAAAGGGGAAAGAAAGAGAGAGAAAGTGGAAAACAAAATTAAGCAAGGACAATTAGTTTTTAAATTTTACTGTGCTAAGTATTGACTGATGTGGAATAGTAAAAGAACAAAAATGCTGTTACTATGTATTGTTTGCTTTTGGTGTTTGTCTGAAATGCATGCAAATTAAACTGCCAAGGGAACAACAGGGTAGTGATTTTGACATTTCTCTGCTTTTCCTTTTCATGCTTTCTGCAATGTGCTATGCAAAAATAGATGGAAGCAAACCAAAAACATGAACTGTATAATGTTTTGTCCCGTACAGGTTAATTTGCCAAAAGTGGAGCAATAATTCGTGGATGGAAACTGTACAGGTTCAAAAGTTGTCTCGTGGCCCCACTCACCCATTTTATAATGTTTTGATTAACCTCATCTCATAAATTGTATAAATTGTTCTATTTCTGAGAGTATCGAAGGCTATTTACTGTGACTTTTGAAGCTACTTATTCCAGAACCATTTGCCTTATTTCGTTAATAGTTTTGTCAGCAGTTAAGAATGATTCTGGTTTTTTATTGGTGTCTAAGAATCCAAGGAATGCCGTGAAGCAAAGCACAGGATAAAGCAAAGCACAATTTATTTCAGCAACCAAATCTTCAAATGGAAATATACTACAAACCAAATCCCAATCTCATGAAATAATTTGTTCCTTTACTGTTTTTCTTTTGAGAGGCGAAGCGGCACCGAGAAGGTTTGAAGAATGATGTTACAATCAGTGGCAAGAGGGATTGGCGAGCATAATGGAGTGGAGAAGGAGTGAAGACTGAAACAAGAGAAGCTAAACAAAAGGGAGAAGAGCAATCAGCAAGTTTGAGAACGATGAATGTGGTGAGATGGAGAAGAGCGATGACTGAAGCCTGAGGAAGGTTGAGCAAAGATTGATTGGCAAGTGAGACCGATTTCGGCTGAGATAGGGATTGTTGACGAGGGCTAAGTGGCAACTCAAATGAAAGGGGGTTGCCAGAGTTCAGTATCGCGCGAACCAAAAGGAAATTTTGCGCCAAAAATTGAAATTTTTTAAAAAATAAATTAAAAAGGTTATTTAACGTCTGTTTTTTTTTTCTTTTGAGAAAAACTGATGTTACATATTTTATACATTGATATATAATATAAATTGAAAGCATAATATTAATATTAAAATTAAAATTAAGTAAATTGAAACATATTTTAAAAATCAATAAATTAAAAGCGTAATAAATTGAAAGCATAATATTAATATTAAAATAAAAATTAAATGATTGAAACCTACTTTAAAAATCAATTTAATTATTTTTTATTAAAATAAAATAATTTATCTAATAAAAGTAATTTTATAACTTAAATATTTTTTAAAAAATATTTTTAATTAACAAAATTAATTTTAATAAAAATTTTTTAATAAATTAAAATTAATTTAAAAAATAAATTTTTAGCAAGGAATATAGATGTCACTAAATTTTTTACTATTTATATTAATATGAAGAGGAATAAAAAATATCTCTTTATTCTAATTTTTTATTATAAGGGAGTATTTAACATCTGTTTTTAGACGTTTTGGGAAAAACGGACATTACAGATTTTACAAATTAAAACCATAATAATAAAAATAATTATTTGCAATGTCTATTTTTTAAAAAATAAACATGATAGATAATTTTAGATGTCTGTTTTCTTAAAAACAGACGTTTAATGCGTAACATGCTCCCTCTTATTACAAAAATGTCATTGGTCATCTAGTAATGTCTGTTATTTTTTTAACAGATGTAAATAATAGGTATCAAAAGGTTATTTTGTAGTAGTGTTTTAAATCTATGTGAAGTAATTAAGAGTAAATTATAATAAGAAGTGCAGAAGGTCATAGTTCAGTGCAAACATGCCACTTATCTTTGATTTTCATGTTTTTTTAAAGCTTTTCATATTTATAATTTGTCTTATTATGCCCAATAAAAAATTATAATTTGTCTATTAGCAATCAATTCAACATACTTTTTAAAGCTGCCGCTCAGTTAATTTGCGGTCTGGATCACTCGTCAAGTCTTTTCTAGAGATTTTCTTATAAAGTTTTGTTTTATTTCCCTGTATTATTTGAAGTTTAAAGCCCTAGCTAGGGCAACCATTGAAATCTAAGCAATTTGCTATGTGAGATCATAATTAACAAGTTTACTTGCAGTAGATCTGAGGGTGGAAAATAATAAATTTGCAAAAGTGCGACCAAGCATTGATACATAATATAAAATTATTTTATATAGCATGTCATATTATCATCTCAAACTCAATGTAATAATACATTGGAAAACATAGTTAGTTAACATATATAAATAGATTAAGCAAAATGCAATTAAAGAAGGGCTAGAGCATATGGGATGAGAGGTTTTTCTTCCATTTTTCTGTACAATGATTGATGTATATGTGATCACATGATCGACTTCAGTAATACGTTCCTAAATAATTGAGAGTAATGCTATCTTACGGCAAGATTTTAACGAGGAAAGAATAACTGATTACAAAAATCTTATAAATGAATGCTCTGACACAGTCCAAAAGTTCAGATGTTCCTCAAGAAACATAGGTAATTTGATCCCTATATTCTATTTTCATGTAAACTAATCTCTATAATCATTTATTACCGTTTAAAAATTAATCCCTAAAAATTTTTCTGGTGAAAATAGTTAATCCCTATAATTTAATCTAACAAGCTACCCTTCAGTGCGCAAGTGCTATTAACACTAACAATATCAGTTAAACGGCGATGTGACAAGAAAAATTAGCATGTGTATGGTGATGTGGCAAATGAATCAGCCTTAAGACAAAAATAGACCCATGCATCTCTCATCTTTCCTTTTTCTTTTTTACCCTATTTCACAGGAACAACTCAATTGCAAGAGAAATCTTTGATTTCGACAACATGAATAACAAATTAAACTACTCCCAAATGCCAGGATTTATAGCTGGGAAACATGGAAGAAGAAGCAAATGGGGGTTTCACCATCTCCTCAAACCTCTAATACGTTTGCGTTAAATTTCTTTGATTAATTAAATCCCCAGAGATAATTTGATTTCTGGCCGACAAAAAAAAAATTAAATCCTCAGAGACATTATCAGAAAGCTTATGGCTAAAATCCGAAAACACGATCGACCCACTGCCCCATCAGCACAAGACAAACAGAAATGCAAAGATACATATGAGAAAAATCATACCTTTGGAAATGGCAAAGAACTTCGGTGAGCATCAGAGAGGTGAAGCATAAGAGTAGCAGGAACCCTTAGATCGCCGGAAATAGCCATCGCTTGGTTTCTTGAATTTCTCCTTCTACTGGGAATTTCAGTACGGTCTTCTCCTTCGTTGCCTTCGCGTAGTTTTTGCTGTGTTTTGTTTTCGTTTTTGTTTTTGGTTTTTTTTTGTCATGTCAGCATTTAACTGACACGTCAATGCTCCATGCGTGTGCATTGTAAAAATAATTATATCCGGATTAAATTGCAAAAATTAATTTTTAAACAATAACTAATTAACTAATTATGTTGGTAAAAAATAGCTAATTATAGAAATTGATTTACACAAAAGTAAAACATAAAAACCAAATTAAAAATTAACAAAATTATAAAAATTGTTTGATTAATATTATCTAATATAATGTTTTGAGAATCGGACTTGACCGAGCAGTTGGACTGATGGGTCCATCATCTAAAAATAAGAACAGCTCAGTTTTCAGCTTTAAACCGTTTTAGGAGTTAGACCGATTGGAACGCTTTGAACCGACTTTTGAGCCAGTAACCGGAATTGAGTAAGAAATCGAAGCGTTTTTCAGAGATTTAGACGGTTTTTTAAATTGTGTAAAATTTAACCTAAATTTAATTTTTTTTGCTAAAATTATTAATTATAAAAATTATTAAAAAGTAAAAACAATATTTTCCTTTCTATTTTAAAATTACTAATTATAAAATTAAAAATTTTCATTGTATTATACTCTCTCTGTTTCTAATTATAAGAGAATTTTGAGATTCTTCATTTGTTTTAAAATATAAAAAATATGGATACAATTTATAAAGTAATTAATATTATTTTCCTTTTATACCCTTAAATAATTAAGGCTATGTTGACAATTACTAATAATTAATTAATCTCACTCTAAACTTTTAACATAGGCAATTTCAGAAAAAAATTGAAATTATAGTACAATTAATGAGTTTAATTACTAAAAATATTTTTTCTTGATACTAATAATGTAGTTATTTGTTTCTTATAATTGAGAATGAAGAGAGTATAGTCATTTTATAATGTTATGGTTATATGGTGTTATCATATTAAAATATTTTAATATCATATTTAATGATTTAATATATATTATTACTATATGATTTTTTTAATTTATTATGAACTTGAACCACTTAAATTTATTTTTTTAACAATTTAATTTTTTTATATATTTTGTTATATATAATATTATTTTTATTTAATTATTACGTCACCAGTTCGACGACCTCTCTAGTCAATTAAACCATAAAAACTATAATCTGATAATATTTCCCGTTTAATATTCCGTTTAATTTTTAAAACATTGGTTTAGAAAGAGGGGACAGAGACTGGGGACGGCTACGTTAATCTTTTGGGAATGAACGTAAACCTTTCTGGAAACTAAACTTGACGAAGTTAATGTATACCCAAAAACTTTTGAATATGTTGCAGATGAAATAATCATTAAACTAGTAATAAAACATTTTAAAATCAACTATACTAACTTTTCAGTATTAGCTAATAAATTTAATTTTGTTTAAGAAATTAGAATCAAATTCTCATGAATTTTAATATATACTCTCTGATCTTAAATATAAGATATTTTTTAGAAGTAATATTTGATCCAAAATATATAATATCTTGCAGATTATTTAGTGTATTTATTATTTTTTCTATTCATTCAGTGGGATTATAATTAATAGGTGAAAAATAAATATTATTGATAGTATGAGAGATAATGTAATTAATAATAATAAATTGTGAAAAATATTAAAAATTTTCGATAAATTTAATGATTCAACTCTTTTTTTTTTAATTTATTTTCTCTAATTTTTTTTATAAAATATCTTTCAGAAACTTCCTGACTCTTTTTATCAGGCACCTTATAATGTTTAATACAATTGTTCTTGTATGTCCTTAATCATTTATTTCTTGACCTCATAAATTGTTATTAAAACTTTTATATGATTGGTTATTTGTAATATTCTTAGCCTTGTTTTAATTTGTTTCATATTTTCTCATTTAATAATGATTGAAAACCTTACTTAATGATAATTGCATTATTACAATAAATAAGGTTAAAAAAAGAATATTTAGTTTTTTCTTAGGATTTTAGTAATATAACTAATTTTCTTAATATACATAAAATAGTTGGAAGTGCCTTATAAAAAATATCAAAGAGTTAATTGAAAATGTCTTATATTTAATACTTGATAAAGTATATTTCAAAATTTTAAGAATATCTAAGAAGGGTTGGACAATCCCATCTAAATTAGTAAAGTGTAATTGTAGTTACAATTTTTCATATTTCTAGCTCTTATCCATTCTCCTTCTCCTTCTTAGTGAGTTTTTAAAAATGAGGTGTGTTTAAATCTAATTTCAATGTGTGATTTCCCTGCAATATTAAAGGGGGCAAATTCCAGTTCTAGTTATATACTTCGTCCATTTCTTTTCATGTATTATTTTAGTACACAGAATATGAATGTAATTAATATATTAGAATTTATTTCAATTTTTCTAATATATCATTTAATAAATTGATAGTTAAAAAAATAATTAATATCATCTCTGACTTTTAAAAAATAGATAAATATATAATTAAAAATAATAATTAATATTCTATTGAAACTTAAAAGTGATGGATAAACAAAAACAAAAATCTTTTAAAAACTAATGGGTAAAAGGCAACCGAGGAGTGCATTCAGAAGGTGGTGCCAATCCCAAAGACTTGGACTTTGTCAAAGTCCTTTTGCACAGCACCAAATATATCAAGCTTATGACATCACTATCCGTGATCATTATTCTTTTTTTTTTTAATATACAGGGGACAATTGCAAACCACGCAGGCATTCATATCTACATCCTTTCCCATAGAAAAAGAACTCACAGCCTCACCATATCCCTTTGAGGGCTCCAACCCACAACCTCCCATTCGAGGCAGGTGTTTGGTGTCAGTGCTGCGCGAGGCCATTGGACACTGATCATTATTCATTAATTAATTAAATATTTATATACAAGTCTACAAGTCGTGTAAAACAAGTTATGGTATATTCAGTAAAATGACATACTTTATTGCATGTTTAAAAACTTATGATATCATACATATTACTAATTTATTTTTTAAAAAAGTTGTGAGATTGCATAATATTCCTAAAACACTTACGAGTGATAGAGATATTAAGTTTCTAAGTCATTTTTTACGTACTTAATGGGATAAATTAGGAACTAAATTTTTATTTTTCACTAATACACATCCACAAATTGATGGTCAAATTGAAGTAGTAAATAGAATACTCATCACATTGTTGCATGCCATATTTCATAACAATTTGGAAAATTGGGAATTTTGTTTGCCTCGCATAGAATTTGCATATAATAGGACTGTGTATTCAGCCACATCATATTCTCCTTTTAAGATTCTGTATGGTTTCAATTCCATAACTCATCTTGATATTTTGCCTCTACCTTGTAATGAGAAAGCTAATCTTGATGGTAAGAGGAAAACTGAGTCTGTGTAGAATCTTTATGCTAAAGTAAAAGCTAACATTGAAAAGAAGAATGCAAAATATACCAAACAAGCTAACAAGGTCGTAGAAAAGTTGTATCTGAACCCGGTGATTGGGTTTGGGTGCATTTAAGAAAGGAATTATTTCCTAAACAAAGGAAATCAAAGTTGCAGCAACATGGAGATGGACATTTTCAAGTCTTGGAGCGAGTCAATGACAATACTTACAAATTTGATCTGCCAAGCTCTTATGGGAATATTAATGCTACCTTCAATGTTGCAGATCTATCTTTATATGATGTTGTAGATTTGAGGGCAAATCATTTCCAGGAGAAAGGGAATGATGAAGACCATTCAAGCCATAACTTACAAGTCCAACAATGGAGATCCAATGTCCCAAAGGATCTATTACAAGCTATTGGAGGTCCAATGACTCGAGGTCGAACTAAAATTATGAAGGAAGCATTACAAGACTAGATCCAAAAAATACAAGAAGATGAACCTATGTTGAGTCCATTGTTGAAAAAAAAAATAATTCTGATTCAAGTCTAAGTTTCAAGTGAGGTCAAATTCCTGAATCAAGGCCCAATAATAGAAAAACTTACTTAATGGGGTATTTCAATTATTTTTAGGATAATTTTTCAGATTTATTTTAATTTATTTGATTTGATTTGATTTAAAGTAATATTAGAATAATTTTGTAGTTTCCTATTTGTATTCAAAAGAACCAATCATAGATTTAGATTTAATTTAATTGAGTTTAAACTTTATTAGATAGAGCTTATCATTATCTAATAACTCTTAGAGATTTATTATGATTTAGTTTTTCTTTTCCTATTTATAGACCTTTGTAGAGCCATTTTCTACATATCAATAATATTAAGAGTTTATTCAATTAGTGAGTTTCATTAGTTTTTTGTGTTTTTCATAGAATACAAGTTTCGACTTATTAAGATAATTGATCTCTCTCTTATAGCTTCTCCCTCTTGAGTTTTTAGAATCCCTATATTTTATTGAGTTTTAGAGTTTTGATCATCCTTTCTCTTTGAGTTCGTGTTTTCGCTTGCAACAACTCGATTTTCTGGGACTTTAGGGTATTGATCCTAGAGAGTCCACATCACTTCAATAAGCTAGAACAAAGAAATTTGGCTATGTACTTTGTGTCTTCAATGAAAGAAGATCGTTTGTGGGAAATTCTTGACAAACAAGTGTTAGACCAAAGAATGCAAAGCATCTAAAGGAAGCAACCTTACTGGCAAGGAGATGCATTAGAGTAAGTAAAAGGAGAGGAAAGGGCCACTATGAAGGAAGTAGCAATGGAGCTAGAGGGACTAATTGCAGTCGAAAAGCATCCTTGGGTAAATATGGGTGAGGATATGATGTCAGAAGAAAGTGAATACTTGATGGTCATGTACCTGATGGATACGAAGCAACTGGTGCGAGTAATTCTACTAGCTATGATAGCATACAGAAGCAGATTGTATTTGAGATTACAAATGGACGATAATCATTTGGTGTTCATATATACATGTGTGTTCTGGCCTATTTGTTTCATAGTTTCTACCTATTTTTATCATATATTGTATGTTGACAATGCCATTTGAAGGATGCTATGTGAGTATATATGTGTAGCTAGATTTTTTTTTTTATAAATAATAATCTTCCATTGGGCATATCCTATTCCACTCTCTTCAAAATCTTTTCCGAGAGACCAAAAGGGACATAAATTTTATTGCGTTACTTGGGATAGGAAAATATTATTAATGCAATTAAAAAAAAAACTACGCTTTCCCCTACCTCATTCTGTTTTAGTATTTTTGTTTTTTGTGTGCGTTAGTTGGGATAGGAAAATATTATTAATGCAATTAAAAAAAAAACTATGCTTTTCCCCTTCCTCATTCTGTTTTGGTATTTTTGTTTTTTGTGTTCAAGAAGATGAAATCTCAAAACGCCAAAAGATGGGGAAAAAATGGAGAGAAAGGATGTGGAAAAGTATAGTTGCCTTTTTCCGCAATCCTAAGCAGGATGAAGACAAATTGTGAAGAAGATGAAAAAAAAGTTATAGAACAGGAAAAAAAAAAGCGTGGTTGTATAGGATGATGCTGAAGAATTTTTGTTTCCACAATCCAGAACAGGGAAAAGTCCAAACGAGATAAAAAAAGGAAAGAAGAAGATGATGTAAAGGAAGAAAAAGAAAAAAACAGAAGGAAGACAGCAAGAAAAGAAGAGCTCGAATGTGACAAGACGAAGAAGAAGAAAGAAGATTTGAGAAGATGCTGATTATATAAAGTTGTTTTTGATTATATAAAGTTGTTTTTGGTTAACTTGGAGGTTGTTTATTAGTTTGTTCTTAAAAATTAGACCGGAAATCAAATTGAAAATATCACCCGGTCACGATTTTTATGATTTAACTAGTTAGATCGGCAGTCAAATCAGTGACGTAATAATTATGTAAAAAATTATATTATATATAATAAAAATATATATAATAAATAAAATCACATTTTTTATTATATAACCACGTCAATTGATTAAAATTATACAAAAGTTTCATATATAAAAGAATCATAATGTATAAACTTATACATTACATTAAATTTGCCAAATGCTTCATAAGTTCACAACGTACTCTTTTCAGTCCTATAAGTTAATTCTAACTAATTCACCAAAACTAAGGTAAGTTAGTTAAAGCAACAATGTTATCTTAAATTTGAAGTATTTTTCAATTTTGCCACTGATAGCAAACACTATTAACAACAAACATCATTTATTAGAATGTGGTAAGAGGGTAAATTTGGAATAAAGTATTAAATATTCCATTGAACCATGCAAAATGACTTACATATAGGACCATGAATTTCTTCTAGAACATGACTAATATATAGGATCGGAGGAAGTATTATATTAGTTTATACTATTTTAGTCTCATATTATAAGGTAATTAGTAGAATTTTTTTATTTCATATTATAAAGTAACATTAACTTATTTGTCATTTTCGTTTCTCATTAATTTAATGTCTAAAAGAGATTTTTTTAAGTAATAAAAATGAGGAGTATTAATAATATTTAATCAGGATAAAAATTTTTTTTAATGTCTAAAAATGTAAATTAAGTTTAAGTAATAAAAATGAGGAGTATTAATAGTATTTAATAGAAATTAAAAAGGTTTTTTTAACATTTTTAATATTGCAAAATAATAATATTTAATTAATTTATAAAATAAAAAAAGAATATATAAAAAACCGGCCAGTTCTCTTGGAACCATTCTGGTTTCCGACTCAAAGCTGATTTTTGGCTCAATCGCCGGTTCGATCTGGTTCAACCACAAAATAGATCAAACCATCAAAACAAGCTGGTGCAGTCTTCGGGTGGCGGTCTGACCATCCGATTTGGTTCGAGTTTAAACACACTAGTCTATATTTTCTCTTAATACTTGTTGATGGTTCCTTGGTGCTTATGAGTCAATTATGCGATTGGTTTTCTTGATCAGAAATCTCAATTTAGAGTTGAAGGGGAAATGTTAAGAGTGTCCCGTTATTTCCCACTTGAATCGTCGCAAGGTGACAACGAATTATTATTTATTAGTATTCTTTATATATATATATATAATATTGATCATTACAACTATACTCATTCTTTCTTATTTGTCCAGTGGCATGTCTTCACTAAATTCTATTGTTTTAATTGGGGAAGAATTTACTTCTAGAATTGATTCTTTATTCTTTAATAAAGTAGGAAAAAAAAAGCCTCGGTTATGAGTGGAATTCTTACAAATAATCTGAATGAATATGAAACATAAATTAATTACTTATCTTTGTGAAGTAATTAAGAGTAAATTATAATAAGAAGTACAGAAGGTCATAGTTCAGTGCAAACATGCCACTTATCTTTGATTTTCATGTTTTTTTAAAGCTTTTCATATTTATAATTTGTCTTATTATGCCCAATAAAAAATTATAATTTGTCTATTAGCAATCAATTCAACATACTTTTTAAAGCTGCCGCTCAGTTAATTTGCGGTCTGGATCACTCGTCAAGTCTTTTCTAGAGATTTTCTTATAAAGTTTTGTTTTATTTCCCTGTATTATTTGAAGTTTAAAGCCCTAGCTAGGGCAACTATTGAAATCTAAGCAATTTGCTATGTGAGATCATAATTAACAATAGTTTACTTGCAGTAGATCTGAGGGTGGAAAATAATAAATTTGCAAAAGTGCGACCAAGCATTGATACATAATATAAAATTATTTTATATAGCATGTCATATTATCATCTCAAACTCAATGTAATAATACATTGGAAAACATAGTTAGTTAACATATATAAATAGATCAAGCAAAATGTAATTTAGGTTTCTGGAAAATCTAGGCAATTAAAGAAGGGCTAGAGCATATGGGATGAGAGGTTTTTCTTCCATTTTTCTGTACAATGATTGATGTATATGTGATCACATGATCGACTTCAGTAATACGTTCCTAAATAATTGAGAGTAATGCTATCTTACGGCAAGATTTTAACGAGGAAAGAATAACTGATTACAAAAATCTTATAAATGAATGCTCTGACACAGTCCAAAAGTTCAGATGTTCCTCAAGAAACATAGGTAATTTGATCCCTATATTCTATTTTCATGTAAACTAATCTCTATAATCATTTATTACCGTTTAAAAATTAATCCCTAAAAATTTTTCTGGTGAAAATAGTTAATCCCTATAATTTAATCTAACAAGCTACCCTTCAGTGCGCAAGTGCTATTAACACTAACAATATCAGTTAAACGGCGATGTGACAAGAAAAATTAGCATGTGTATGGTGATGTGGCAAATGAATCAGCCTTAAGACAAAAATAGACCCATGCATCTCTCATCTTTCCTTTTTCTTTTTTACCCTATTTCACAGGAACAACTCAATTGCAAGAGAAATCTTTGATTTCGACAACATGAATAACAAATTAAACTACTCCCAAATGCCAGGATTTATAGCTGGGAAACATGGAAGAAGAAGCAAATGGGGGTTTCACCATCTCCTCAAACCTCTAATACGTTTGCGTTAAATTTCTTTGATTAATTAAATCCCCAGAGATAATTTGATTTCTGGCCGACAAAAAAAAAATTAAATCCTCAGAGACATTATCAGAAAGCTTATGGCTAAAATCCGAAAACACGATCGACCCACTGCCCCATCAGCACAAGACAAACAGAAATGCAAAGATACATATGAGAAAAATCATACCTTTGGAAATGGCAAAGAACTTCGGTGAGCATCAGAGAGGTGAAGCATAAGAGTAGCAGGAACCCTTAGATCGCCGGAAATAGCCATCGCTTGGTTTCTTGAATTTCTCCTTCTACTGGGAATTTCAGTACGGTCTTCTCCTTCGTTGCCTTCGCGTAGTTTTTGCTGTGTTTTGTTTTCGTTTTTGTTTTTGGTTTTTTTTTTGTCATGTCAGCATTTAACTGACACGTCAATGCTCCATGCGTGTGCATTGTAAAAATAATTATATCCGGATTAAATTGCAAAAATTAATTTTTAAACAATAACTAATTAACTAATTATGTTGGTAAAAAATAGCTAATTATAGAAATTGATTTACACAAAAGTAAAACATAAAAACCAAATTAAAAATTAACAAAATTATAAAAATTGTTTGATTAATATTATCTAATATATATTTGATATTGATAATTTATCATGTCTAAGGCTATTTTCAAACCAAGATAAATTAACCAAAGTAACATTGGAATTCATCACCTATTCTCTCTCTCTCTTTGTTTTTGTTATACCAAATTAACCACAAATATTTGAAGATGTATTGAATTCCAATTAATTCAAGTTGATTGGGTTTGAAATGGAGGTAGGTCTTCCAAAAGCCTTTTTTATATTTATTCTTAAAACTAATCCTTTTTACTAAAACCAATATTTATTTTTTTTTTCTAAATGACAAACGAGAATTACAACACATCCCTCAAGGATTAGTCAAGAATGAACATTACACGGGAGTCGGGACAAAGTCTAGGAGTAATAACTCCTTTACAATCATTTGAGGTATTTATTCTATTTTCATTGCAAGCCATTCCTACCAAACATAATATAAAATTGGTTTGGTTTGCTGGAATTATTTTCCTTCTCCCATTTTCGAAGTAAATCCGTATGCTAAAATCATTTCACCGCATTCATATTGATTTATGGTGGATATAAGAAACACATGAATGAAGATGATGAAGTGATTTGCCTATATATGCTTTCTTCAAATGCTGTAATGACTTCCTAATTGGTTGGTAAAAAAATGACTTTCAAATTTGAGGCTAGCTAGTGAACCATTGTATAATAATAACTATAGTCTCCTACAACTATTACTAGTTGAACTAGTTGTGGGAGTTATAAATTCCTTAAATAGAACTACCTCTATCCATTAATATAAATGATAAATAACTAAATTACATAGAATAAAAAAAAAGTAGTTAGAATCATTAAATTTATTAAAAATGCAAAATAGTTTTAAAAAATGCTCTCATTTAATATTGATAACTTTTATCATATACTTCATCTATTTTTTATTATAAGTCATATTCTAGAAGGATTAAAGTAGGTAAAATATACTTCCTTTGATCTAAAATATAAGTCCTATTTAGGTAAAAATAAAATCATTAATTATTTTTTCTCCTTGTCTTTAACTAATTTGTGAAAGAGAAAATTATCTTGAAAATTGTTTTTATTAAGGGTAATATTTGAAAATAATGTAAGTTTTTACTAATGTAATTAGTTAGTTAAATATGACTTATATTTTAAAAAAGAGAAAATAAGACACTTTGTGGGTATTAAATAAATATTCATTTTCATGTTTGCCTCTCATTAAATAATTATGGTGGATAGAAATAAAGAAAGACCTATAATCAAGATATGTTATAATTTAATAAGAGTAATATTGAAAAGTTATTATATATTTTGTAAAATTAAAAAATTTTAATTATTTTTAACCATTTTTTTAACATGTGTAAAACGATTAGAAATTATTTATAATAGAAAAAATGAGTAATTAATGAGAATGGTAATTAGGGGCTTTTAAAAATAAAAAATACCCAAACATCTTAATGGAGGGGCTATTTTTCTTTGGCAAGTAACGGAATATTAATGGCTAAGTGGACAGGATCTTGTAAAATAACGCAATGGAACCATTGAGTTTTTAAGATCTCTCTACTTTTCAGTATCCTGTACGTGGAGCGAAAAGAGATTCAAAGAAAAATTCAGATTCACCCCATCATTCCCCACGTTATTTCCCACTTGAATCGTCGCATGGCGACAATGAAAAATTATTATTTATTAGTCTCTCGTGTTGGAATTAATGACTGACCAAATCAAAGTCTATCAGTTTTGTTGTATTCTCTGTCGATGAATGGGACGTTTGGGAATTTTAAGGCCATGCAATCCAAAAGCCGTCTTCCTCGTGATCAATTCTTCGCCGTACAAATATGAATACCCTCTATTTATATATCTTTAATCCCAAAGATATATCAATATAAGAGAAACAATAACATAAATAAAAAAATTAATTTTTGTGTTAAATTTATTATTCGTACCATGAAAAGTTATATGATATTAGCAATGAAAAATTATTTATTTGAAATTATTACATCTGGCAAAAAAAAAAGAATTATAACATCCATATAATTATATTTAGGTTTTTTAATTATTTTTTAAATCGATAATTAATACTTTGTGATTATATTGACATTGGGAAAAACAATTCAGTATTTGAATTTTTCAGATTCTGGACTTTTTATTTTCACTTCCACAAAAGCATGACTGTTTTCAATTTATCGACCTTCTAGAATCTACTAATATCTAATTATAATTTTTGCGGCAAGCCACTTCATTTATTAGGCTTATGAATAATATTTTATCTGATGCACTTGTCTTATATAGGGAATTTTTTTTCTACAATTACTTTCTTTTTCTTATTATGTGAATTCGAATTGTATGCATGGTAAGATCAATTATTTAATGCCTTGTCCCAGTTTCAACGTTTTTTTAATGCAAAATTTCTAGTTGTTATAAAATAAAATTCAAAGATGATCTGTCATGAAAATGAATATTCTTAATAAAACACAAACATGAAAATAAAAATGTACTAATTTAATTTCTTTTTTATGTATCATTTAATATTTTAACATGTAGATTAATAAATATAATTAATGTGTTAGAATTTATTTTAAATTTCTTAACATGCTATTCAATAAATAGATAATAGATAAGAAAGAATAATTAATATTATCTTTTATTTTTAAAAGAATATATAAGGGTATAATTAAAAAATAATAATTAATATTTTTTAATTTGAAAATAACAAATAAATAGAAACAAAAATTTAAAAAAAAATAACAAATAAAAAAATATAGAGGGAGTAATATTTAGAAACTAACTTATATTATTTTGCATATTTAAATCATTCTGTATATCACTAAATGAAGTCTCCTCAAAAGAACTCCGACGCGGTTTCTTGATAGCATCTTGATTAGTGTTGAGACTTTTTTAGTTTAAACCAATATTTTGAGAATCGGACCTGACTAGGCAGTTGGACTGGTTGGTCCGTCATCCGAAGATAAGAATAGCTTGGTTTTCAATTTTAAACCATTTTAGGGGTTGGACCGGATTAGAACGCTTTGAACTGAATTTTGAGCCAGCAACCGGAATTGAGTCAGAAATCGAAGGGGTTTTCAGAGAAACAGACGGTTTTTTTAATTGTGTAAAATTTAACCTAAATTTAATTTTTTTTGCCAAAATTATTAATTATAAAAATTATTAAAAAGTAAAAACAATATTTTCCTTTATATTTTAAAATTATTAATTATAAAATTAAAAATTTTCATTGTATTATACTTCCTCTGTCCCTAATTATAACAGAATTTTGGGACTCTTCATTTGTTTCAAAATATAAGAGGTATGGATAAAATTTGTGAAGTAATTAATATTATTTTCCTTTTATACCCTTAAATAATTAAGGCTATGTTGACAATTACTAATAATTAATTAATTAATCTCACTCTAAACTTTTAACATAGGCAATTTTTGGAAAAAAATTGAAATTATAGCACAATTAATGAGTTTAATTACCAAAAATGTTTTTTTCTTGGTACTGATTGTAACACCCTACCTCCTGATACCTCCAGATTTAACCAAAATCTTCAAAACCCAATCGAACACAACTCAAGCATCTCATGACAACTTCCCAAAACTTCAGAACAGTAGAAACGAATCCAAAAATATCAGAAAATAAGCCGGAGCCACGGTCGCTATAGTATCACCGCGGCACCGGCCTTCCCCTGCTTCGGGATGGCCACTGCCTTCACTGGCTCCCCCTTCTGGTTCTCATATAAGCAAAACTCAACATCCCGGGTGCGAACTTCCGACGCATATAACTTTATGCTCCAACCTCCGATTGACTTTATTCCAACTCCTACAAGTCAATCTAGTCTCAATCTAACCATAGACATCAACTTCACCTTAATCCAACTCCGTATGGAGATTCTAGACTCCTGCCATCGTTTTGGCCACTTATTGACTAAAACTCACCACTAACAATCTCCAATTGTCACTAAAGGCAAATGGTCACTCAAAGACCATTCATACAGGTCCAAAACCCCCAAACTAACTGGTTCAAAGAGGTTTCAGCTTAAAGGAACCACTCATCTGGGATTTGACCCCCTTGAACTCTAACTTGACAAAACGGACTACAGGCCCTAAGACATACCAATGAGGCCCAAATCTACTCTGAACTCACAAACACCAACATACTAACTTCCCAATATCCAAAACCATGAACACCACAATACAATATGCACCGTTTCGCATACAAAGCCATACAAACAACATCCATCCATACAATCCATATCCAAGTCATACATTCATTAAAAACTCTTCTATTCTACTTGGCACAAGATACATATCCAAATTACATATACTATATAGACCTAGTATTCCCACATTCGATGCTACTCCCTCGGCTTCTCAGGACTAGTGCCAGAACCGTCACCTGAAAGGTTAGTCACGGGAGAGGGGTGTGAGACAAAATCTCAGTAACCGAGAACAACCACATCCAATATATATATATATATATATATACTGACCCACATAGTCGTGCAATGCAAAGCTAATGAATGTCATGCATGTTCTCCCTCATACACGGCTAGAACCACGAGCTGTCGTTATAACAAGATATTTCAATAGATGATTCCCTTCCAATAGTCGGTAATGATTGATTTTGGGATATCATTAAGCTCATCTTACCCTAATGCAACCCGGCCAATGGTTACACTAGAGCTCGGATCATGGCTCTCCTTCTCCTAGACTATCACGAATTAATGGTGATTTAGGGAAGGTGCATCCCTAAATCCACTGCCACTTGGCTCTCCCAAGGAAAGGATTTAGTGACAGGGATATTTCATCATATCATATTGTCCTCTACTGCCTGACTCTCCCATGGAGAGAATTTAGTGACAGGGATCTTTATCATATCATTATCTCATCCCATATCATATCATCATCACCTCATCATCAATCTCTCACTATGCAATCATATGGTGATAATGTCAATGTCATGCCAACATGCCTCTATACACATACGTACATCATTATCATCACAAGCATCATATGGACATGCTAGCATGTAATGGTATGGGGATGCTACACATCATACATACACTACGTATACCATCATCATACATCAACTAGCCGTGCATACCACGATATGTAGAAAAACCATACACATACACAACCAATATTGTGGTATGAAAATAAACATGTATATATATATCAACATATAATCACATAAACAAACACTCGGTTACCTTAGGTTGTCAATACCACACATGTGAATTTCACGAACTTCTTGAATTGTCTAACATGTTTAAACCCCCTCTCAGTTAACCAAACAACATTCACAATACCATAATTCTTCGATTAACACAGTATACTATTTAGCCAAAACCACAATTTAACCACTTTAGGCCTAACCCAAGGTTCCAACACCCCTTTCATGCATCAATGAGCTCTTAGAGACCGTTCAAACACTACTCAACGACATACATTTCAGATTCCCAAGAGCCCTAATCGGAAACAACATAGGGTTAAACTCGAATCATGCAAACACCCTTCAAACTCACACCTAAGCAACAAGAACACAAAATCACACTTCCTTAACCCCATTTCATCCATTTCAATTGATGGATTTTGTCCCAAACCGGAAATCTAGTAACAGAAAAACCCCAAGTTTCAACTCAGAAAAATGGAGAGGGAGTAGTAGGGATCACTTACTAACTTGAATTCAAGCTCTTGAGGTCCGAAAATTACTCTTAAATGCCAAAAATCTCAAACTCTAGTAGAGCTCCCTTGGTTCTCCTCCGTTTCTTTCTTTTCTGATTGTCCAAAATGATCCGGATTTAAAAAAAAATGGCCTGCTTCTCACCACGGCTTGGAGCTCTTTCAGATTCCACTTGAAACTTCCTCCATCATATTTCCTCCGATTCTGCACACAATGCCAATAAAGATATCATGAGGGGTGTTGCACTGATAATGTAGTTATTTGTTTCTTATAATTGGCAATGGAGAGAGTATAGTCATTTTATAATGTTGTTGTCATATGGTGTTATCATATTGAAATATTTTAATATCATATTCAATGATTTAATATATATTATTACTATATGAGTTTTTTAATTTATTATGAACTTGGACTACTTAAATTTATTTTCTTAACAATTTAATTTTTTTACATATATTATTATATATAATATAATTTTTATTTAATTATTATGTCATTAGTTCAACGACCAGTCTAACCAGTTGAACCATAAAAACTGTGATCCGATAACATTTTTGGTTCAATATCCGGTTCGATTTTTAAAACATTAGTTCAAAAAGGGGATAGAGACAGGAGACGGCTATGTTAATCTTTTGGGAATGAACATAAACCTTTCTGGAAACTAAACTTGACGAAGTTTATGTATACCCAAAAACTTTTGAAACTATTGCAGATGAAATAATCATTAAACTAATAATAAAACATTTTAAAATCAACTATATTAACTTTTCAGTATTAGCTAATAAATTTAATTTTGTTTAAGAAAGTACAATCAAATTCTTATGAAATTTTAATATATACTCTCTCTGATCCTAAATATAAGATATTTTTTAGAAATAATGTTTGCTCCAAAATATATAATATCTTGCAGATTGTTTAGTGTATTGATTATTTTTTTTCTATTCATACAGTTGAACTATAATTAATAGGTGAAAAATAAATATTATTGGTAGTATGAGAGATAATGTAATTGATAATAATAAATTGTGAAAAATATTAAAATTTTTTAATAAATTTAATGATTCAACTCCTTTTTTTTTTTTAAATTTACTCTCTCTAGTTCTTTTTATAAGATATCTTTCAGAAGCTTCATGACACTTTTTATAAGGCACCTTATAATGTTTAATACAATTGTTCTTGTATACCCCTAATCATTTATTTCTTGACCTCGTAAATTGTTATTAGAGCTTTTATATGATTGGTTATTTGTAATATTCTTAGCCTTGTTTTAATTTGTTTCACATTTTCTCATTTAATAATGATTGAAAACCTTATTTAATGAGAATTGCATTATTATAATAAATAAGGTTAAAAAAAGAATATTTAGTTTTTTCTTAGGATTTTAAGAATATAACTAACTTCCTTAATCTACGTAAAGTAGTTGGAAGTACCTTATAAAAAATATCAAAAGTAGTATGAGTTAGTTGAAAATGTCTTATATTTAATACTTGATGAAATATATTTCAAACTTTTAAGAATCTCTAAGAAGGGTTGCACAATCCCATCTAAATTAGTAAAGTGTAACTGTAGTTACAATTTTTTATATTTCTAGCTCTTACCCATTCTCCTTCTCCTTCTTAGCGAGTTTTTGAAAATGAGGAGTGTTTAAATCTAATTTCAAATGTGTGATTTCCCTGCAATATTAAAGGGGCCAAATTCTAGTTCTAGTTATATACTTCCTCCATTTCTTTTCATGTATTATTTATGATTTTAGCAGAATAAGAATGCAATTAATATATTAAAAATTATTTCAAATTTTCTAGTATATCATTCAATAAATAGATAGCCAAGAAAAATTAATGAATATTATTTCTGACTTTTAAAAAAATAGATAAATATATAATTAAAAAATAATAATTAATATTTTATGAAAACTTAAAAGTGATAGATAAATAAAAACATAAATCTTTTAAGAACTAAGAGGTAAAAATCACTGGAGGAGTGCATTAAGGTGGTGCAAATCCCAAAGACTTGGACTTTGTCAAATTCCATTTGCACATCACCAAATATATCAAGCTCATGTGATCATTTGCACATCACCATATGCGTGGACAATTACAAACCACACATGCATTCATATCTACATCCTTTCCTATAGAAAAGGAACTCACACACTCACCCTATCCATTTGAGGGCTCCAACCCACAACCTCCCATTCGAGGCAGGTGTTTGGTGCCAGTGTGGCACAAGGGCATTGGACACTGATCATTATTCATTAATTAATTAAATATTTATATACAAGTCTACAAGACGTGTAAAATAAGTTATAATATATTTAGTAAAATAACATACTTTATTGCATATTCAAAAACTTATAATGTCATACATATTGTTAATTTATTTTTCAAAGAAGTTGTGAGATTGCATGATATTCCTAAAACACTTGCGAGTAATAGAGATATTAAGTTTCTAAGTCATTTTTGACCTACTTTATGGGGTAAATTAGGAACTAAGCTTTTGTTTTCCACTAATACACATCCACAAATTGATGATCAAACTGAAGTGGTAAATAGAATACTCATCACATTGTTGCATGCCATATTTCAGAACAATTTGAAAAATTGGGAATTTTGTTTGCCTCGCATAGAATTTGCATATAATAGGACTGTCTATTCAACTATATCATATTCTCCTTTTGAGATTGTGTATGGTTTCAATTCCATGACTCATCTTGATATTTTGCCTCTACCTTGTAATGAGAAGATTAATCTTGATGATAAGAGGAAAGCTAAGTTTGTGTAAGATCTTCATGCTAAAATAAAAGCTAACATTGAAAAGAAGAATGCAGAATATAATAAACAAGTTAACGAGAGTCGTAGAAAAGTTGTGTTTGAACCCAGTGATTGGGTTTGGGCACATCTAAGAAAGGAAATATTTCCTGAACAAAGGAAATCAAAGTTGCAGCAACGTGGAGATGGGCATTTTCAAGTCTTGGAGCGAGTCAATGATAATGCTTACAAACTTGACCTGCCAAGCTCTTATGTGAATGTTAATGCTACCTTCAATGTTGCGGATCCATCTTTATATGATTCTGTAGATTCAAGGGTGAATCCTTTCCAGGAGAGAGGGAATGATAGAGACCATCCAAGCCATAACCTACAAGTCCAATAATAGAGATCCAATGTCCCAGAGGATCCATTACAAGCTATTGGAGGTCTAATGACTCGAGACCGAACTAAAGTTATGAATGAAGCATTACAAGATTAGATCCAAAAATTACAAGAAGATGAGCCTATATTTGAGGAATAAGAGGCTTTTAAACCCATTATTAAAAAAATAATAATAATTCTCATTCAAATCTAAGTTTCAAGTGAGGCCAAATTCCTGAATAAAGACCCAATAATAGAAGAACTTATTTAATGGGCAAGTAAGTGACTTAGTCAAAGTTTCTCACTTTTATTGTATTTGTCAAATTTCGCTTTCAATCTCTGGATGTTTAATGAGTTACGGAGCTCCATCATGAGTTACGGAGCTCCATCGACATCTCACTACATCTAACGTGTACCTTTACTATTAAACATCCTCCACAAGCTTGTTTGGTAGAATTAGGGATTTTTTTTTAAAAGAATATATAGCTAAAAACTAAAGTATAAAAAATGATTTTAACACTATCAAGAAATTGTGGGAAAACTTTAATAATCTTTATAAGAGTCCAAAATAATTACAAAAGAATGAAATTAATTTCACAATTATATATGTGCGGATGATATATACTCCCACCGGTCCTACATATAGGATCTTTTGCCTTGTTCCTAAATATAAGACCCTTTACAATATACGAGGTAGAATTTATTATACATTTCTAAAAAAATATCTCTATTTAATGTATCTAAAGAGAAAAGGAGAGAAATTAAATAAGAGTAATTTTAAAAAAATATTAGGATTTTTGGAGAAATCGAGATAGTTAATTAGTTTTAATTCAAATTCTTAATTCACGTGATTCGATTAAAATGATCTTATATTAAGTATAAGAGGGAGTATATATATATAGAGTCCAACTCAAGAGATCAGAGGTCACACTTGGCAAACATATTGACATTTAAAAAGCAGAGCAAGATGCCGAAGACTTGAACGGTCCAAGTCCATCTCGATCCAATGTCACCAAATATCGCAGTTAATGAAATGACTTCGCTCATTGTTCATTGACTAAATGGAAATGGTAAAAGTCTACAAGACGCGTAAAGCAAGTTAGAGAGAGTCGAGTGGGTCAATTAATGAATACAACTATGGTGTGTGTGTGTGTGTATAATGCCTTTAAGTTAGCTTTCCTGAATCAATATCAGAATGCCCACAATTAAGATCAGATTAATGGGTTTGAGTGCATTGCTTTTAAAAGTGGTGTTATTGGGCTGCACTCTGGCGGCGGCAGCAGCACAATCGAAAGCGGGTTGTGAGAGCAGTTGTGGGAACGTGAGCATCCCGTATCCCTTTGGCACAACGGAAGGCTGCTATAGAGATCCTACTTTCCTTATAACCTGCAATTCCTCCTCTGGATTATCCATTCCGTATTTCCAAAATAGCAACATCCAAGTTCTCAATATCTCCCTGGATCCTGCGGAGATGCGCGTCTCTACTTTGGTCTCTTATGATTGCTATTATCCCAACGGAACCAGTCATTGGATGAAGACTTATTTTAGGATTGCCAAGTTTGCCATATCCAATACGAAGAACAAATTCACCGTGGTGGGGTGTGACACCTACGCTTACATCCAAGACCTCACCGGAAACAGGTTTGAAACTGGCTGCCGCTCGGTTTGCAGTAACTTGGCATACGTGACCGATGGATCCTGCTCTGGCGTTGGCTGCTGCCAGACCACTTTCCCCAAAGCCATTAAGAATTACAATATAAGTATAGAGAGTTTTTCCAACCACAAAGACGTGCTGGACTTCAATCCTTGCAGCTATGCATTTCTTGTGGAGGACGGATCCTTCAACTTTTCCACCCAAGACCTCCTCAATCTAAGAAACAAAACAAAATCTCCTGTGGTTCTCAATTGGGCTATTGACAATCAGACATGCACCCAAGCCCAACTAAATACAAGCAACTACGCCTGCGTGGGCAACAGCGAATGCTACGAATCAGAAAGTAGTATTGGGTACCTTTGCAAATGTAAAGATGGCTTCAAAGGGAACCCCTACCTCTCTCACCCCGATCTAGGCTGCAAAGGTAAGTTTCGACCATCTAATAAACTTCTTCTATCTATGTTTAATTGTTTGACATATAGAGTCAATTACAAGAATATTGATCTTAAAAAATTAACTGCACTGTGTAATTTCAGATATTAACGAGTGTGCCACACAGAATCCTTGCAGCATGAGATGCCACAATAACGAGGGTAACTATGCTTGTTCTTGTCCCTGGGGATATAAAGGCGATGGCTACAAGGATGGATCCGGCTGCAAATTCCCTATCCTTGAAATATTATTAGGTACCAATATTGAAATACCCTTAAAGTTCAATCACTTTACCAACTTCTTAAACTTATGCCCACGCATTGTCCAACTATTTATTGGAGGAATGTTTTATTTGACAAATTGACAATTTCGCTTGGCCAACGGGAAATTGACAATTAAAAACACTTACATATATATTAATGACATTTAACCATTTTAACTGAAGTTCGTCTCAAACTACAAAAATAAAACCTTTTACTGGTCACAATAATATATTGAACAACATTGCTTGCAGGCATTAGTGTAGCCTTGCTGGTTATTTTCATCCTAGTCTTTACTTTATATTGGGTGCACAAGCAAAGAGCAATGAAACAGCTGCAAAAAAGATATTTCGAACAAAATGGAGGAACGATGCTACAACAATTTTCACAGCGACAGGGATATACTGAGAGAACTAAGATATTTACTGAAGATGAGCTTAAGAGTGCCACAAACAACTTTGATGAAAGCAGAATCCTTGGTCGTGGAGGACAAGGAACAGTTTACAAGGGAATACTGCCAAATGACACACCAGTTGCTATTAAAAAGTCCCGAGTAGGAGGGGATCCTAAACAAATTAAAGATTTTATCAATGAAATGGCTGTACTTTCCCAAGTCAACCATAAGAATGTGGTCAAACTTTTGGGTTGTTGTCTTGAAACCGAAGTTCCTTTGTTAGTTTATGAGTTTGTGGAAAATGGCACCCTTCTTGATCACATAGATCCTTTAAAGAATGAGTTTTCTATTCCATGGGAGACCCGATTGAAGATAGCTGCAGAAACTGCTGAGGCCGTTTCATATTTACACTCTTCTGCTGCTATTCCAATTATTCATCGGGATATTAAATCAGCTAACATACTCTTAGACCATAATCTTAAAGCGAAGGTGTCTGACTTTGGAGCTTCAAGACTTGTTCCTCTTGATGAAACTCAGGTTACCACAGTGGTACAAGGGACGTTTGGATATTTGGATCCAGAATACCTCCACACGGGCCAATTGAATGAGAAGAGCGATGTTTATAGCTTTGGGGTTGTGCTTATAGAGTTACTTACTGGGAGTAAAGCTGTTGAATTCAGTAGGTTAGATCAAAGAAATTTGGCTATTTACTTTGTGTCTTCAATGAAAGAAGATCATTTGTGGGATATCATTGACAAGCAAGTGTTGGATCAGAAGAAGAATGCTGAACAATTGAAGGAAGTTGCTTTTCTGGCAAGGAGGTGCGTCAGAGTTAATGGAGAGGAAAGGCCAAGCATGAAGGAAGTAGCAATGGAATTGGAGGGTTTGATTGCTATGGAAAGGCATCCTTGGGTGAAGGGCGAGGATGTAATGGCAGAAGAAACTGAATACTTACTTGTTCCTGTAGCTGAGGGATACAGGGGTGCTAGTACTAGCAACTCAACAGGGTATGACAGCATACAAAAGCAGATAGCATTTGAGATTGCAGATGGGCGATGATCATTTAGTATTCATATGTGTGTGTTTCCACTTTCTTGTTTATTGTATTTGATTTTTTTTCTCGTAAGACCTAAAGTGGATCTAGTGATGATGTATATCCATTCATTTTTCACCTAAACCGTGATTAATAGATTTCTATGCATTTTATTAGAGTTGTCTGAGCTTCTCTTTACACTCTTGGAAACTAAATCTAATGTTAGAAAAGAAATAAAAAATGGCAGATTTACCAAAAAAGAAAATGACAGAGCTACCATTGCTAAAGCATTGCATGGCTAATGGCAAGGCATTTGTTTGAATCATTCACCAAGTCCTTTTCAAAGTATTTGCTTCTCTAGATGCAATTTTTTAAGTGTCTTTGCTTCATAATATTTTTCACATTACTATCATTAATTTGACATAAATTACCATAGTGCAGCAGTTGAAGTCTACAAAATAAGCAAATGGAGATCTCTTTGCAGATCTTAGTGGAAAGAAGGATGAAACTACAATATATCCACCGGCACCAAGACAAGAATATAAATAGAACAGGTAAAATGCTTTTTGTGGTTTCTGTGGAATTAGACATTATGAGAAGAGGTAGAACATACGAGATAAAGAGTTGTATCCCTCATTTTTCTTGCAATGATAAGACTTACATCTAAAATACTTAAATAAATACTAATCAATTCTAGGGCTAAGATGTTTTAGGGCAAAAGCATTTTCATTCTTATCCACTCGCAATACAATAGGCGGTTCTGTAGATATATATATATATATTCAAGGCAATAGAAAATTCTAGAGAACCACACATATACACTCTAAGCAAAGAAAATGGAAAAATATTCCTTCTCACAAGCGTACAAAATAATGTTGAGCTAGCTACCACGTTGTACTGATGTGGATACTCTAACAAAAACAATTGAAATGCTATATTATGTTAACCTTAACATAATGAGAAAAAAATAATGATCACAAGGATGTTACATGAATGATATAGTGATGAAAAAACCCAAGCAGAACTCGTCCAATTGAACCTTTAATGAATCAGAATGAACCACGGATCATGCTAGAATTAAATAGAGCACACGAAACAGTAAGAAAACATTAGATAGATGAACACGTTAAACAAGAAAAACAAGATAATAAATCTGAATGAAAATAACAAGAAAAATAGGAAAGATATGTTGGTCAATGAGATAAGACCATAAAAGAACTCGTCTCTTAGAATCCTAACCTTGGGACGCCACAAAGGAAAACCACTTCTTTGATAAATCTAAGAATCCTCTCAATAACACAATGGATACAAGAGAAAAACTCACAAGAAAAGAACATAAGGTCTGAAAATTCATTAATATTAATCTCTATATTTTTAAAAGTACATAAGTGCCTCCTTATATAAAGGAATAAGGCAACCAAAACCCTAGGCTAAAATAAAAAAAGAAATTAAATTAAAAATAATAAGATATAATCAATCCTATAGAAGATACCACAATCTAAATGAAAAGGGAAATAAAATATTCCTAAAATCAATCAAAAGGTGACACCTTTCTTACTAAAACTCAAAATTATAGAGCCTAAATTTTAAAAATAGGAAACAACAAAAACTTAATCTCCAAGACACAATCTTTGACCAAAAGGCCTTATTTCTAAAAATCAAATAAAATAAATGAAAATTAAAAATAAATCATCCTAAAGAGGACTATTTTTAATTAATCATATGAGTGGCACATGATCACTTAAATAATCTCCTCTAAGTGGGCTTCCTTTTAGGCTTGGATCTGAAACTTGTAAGGAAAAGAACATAATCAAGCTATTTGGACATCTTAGGCTGTAATTTGATTTAAATGAATGGGCTTCTCTTTTATGCTTTGTAATTTGCCCAAGGACCCTCAATATTTCATGCTTCAAACGTACTCTATCATTCTCCCCTTCCTCGAAAGGATTCATCCTTGAATCTCCATAATCTACATAGAAAGAAAGGGAATGATTAGAAGCATCAAATAGATAATAAGGAGTATACTTACCATTTAAGCTTAATTGATGCATCTTTGCTATCCTCCCATGACCTTGAAGGATATCATTTTCCTTTGACTGCAAATTTGTTTTAAATATACCTCTAAGCCTTTGTAATCACAACATTGCTCCGGGGTCAAAAATTTTATTTTCAAGCATTAGTGAAGAAAATTTTGAACTTTCCTTCACATCAATCTCAACAACATCCTACAATAAATGACTAGCAACAAACTTGATCCAACAAAATTCAAATGAAACTAAGATGTTAGGGGACACATAGAAAAAGAAATAGGGACAAAATGGCACACAACAAGATTAAATTAAAACCAAAGCATTAGAAAAACCAAGGAACACAAAATCTGGACAGATTTGAACAATATTCATTAAATTTGAAATTTGGGTAGATTTGACACTTCTTGATGATTCATATTGAAAGAACAATGACGGAGAAGAAATGTCAAAAAGAGTACATATCAACACAAAACCAAAAGAAGGGAATGAACTAGAATGAGAATGGAACATAATAGACTTATGTGGATGAGATGGGACATAATGCCAACAATGGAGCATCAAAGCACATGACTTATGAAACACAAAAGTAGCAAAGAAAGAAAAACATATCTTATAAGACTCACATAATACATAAAATGTGAAACCAATTGAAGAGATACAATAAATAACTTCAGGAAACAAAACATAATAAGGATGAAATGGAAAGACATAGATCGATGAACTAGAGAAAGAAGATACTAAATTAGCAAATGAACTTATTATAACATTGGACTCAAGAGGAACAAGGGTTTCATAACACAAAGAGGGATGAAATAAACTACAAAAATCAAAAACTAAGTAAGAAGGACAAAAAAGATGAAGTAAAGGAACCTAAGAAGAGGGAAGAAGTTTAGTGAAACTAACCTTATTCTCACTCTCTTTCAAACAACTCTCAATTATCCTTCCACTCTTATCTTTTTGCTTTCTCTCATTTCTCTTTTCTTTCTTTTCTTCTCACTTACTCTTGTGAATTCCTTGCCTTTTTCTGGACTTTTTTTTTCTCTTACACCTCTTATTTCTCTTACTCATGCTTTTCTCTTTTTTATTATTCCTCTTAATCTTAATCTTCACTCTTTCATGATTTTCACACAAATGAATACATGGCAATGGTTTATGGGCTTTATCCAAAACCCAGGAACAGTTTTTAACATGCCCATCACAATCTAAATCTCCAATCACCATGTCAATATGCTCAATCTCATCAATACAATCATAAAATCTAATTTCCAAATGAATCACACCATTAACACTACTAGAAACTAGCATGCTACTATCCAAAGAATTTTTCATCAAATCATTAACAACATATGAATCATGATTCTCCACTAAAGGATGCAAACAATAATAATTTTGCTCATAAGCACAAGCAATATCATGAAATTCATTTTGTAATTGTGCTACAACATTATTTTCAATTTGCACACTAGAAGCATAACTAGAATTATCAAAACTATCTAACTCATCAATGTTTGACACAATTTTCTCCTTAAGATTAAGCAAAATATCATTGTCAATCCCATTAACACAATTAACATCATTAACCATATTGGGATTCTCAAGCTCAATGCATCCTAAATCATCTATGCTAACACAAGAGATATCATCATTAGAGATTTGAGAATAAGACATACCTTCCACATGATCTTCTTTCCCCAAGAGGGAATCACATGAATCTTGAGCCAAAAGAACTTGAACCTCTTTGCAATGTTTATCAACAATCTTGGCTCCAGGAGGGTGCTCATGCAAATGAGACAATGCAAACTTTTTTCTCATGACCATTTTCATCTCACTCCGTGTTGAAATACAAGGCTCTCCTTTAATAGTGCATCGACACTCCATCCATTTCCACCAAGCAGCAACATTTTTACTAAATCTAAGGCATGCAAATTGCATCTTTTCCAACTCAGAGTAGTTACAACTTTCAAATGCTTGATCAACTTTTCTTTCCCACTCCAAGTAAACATCAACATCTTTCTCACTATAAAATGGCGGGATCTTTGATTTAATATCCTTGAAAGAAGAAACTTGCTTGTCTCTTTTTGGATGGACTTCTTTAATGATTACTTGATCACGCCTTTTATGGGGTTTGGAATGAGACTCCATGCTATCCAATTTACCATTCAACTCATTGATTTGATCATTGGAAGCTCTCATTAAAACTTTAAAATCAATTGCACTTTCTTTTCCAGCCATACTCAAAATCTGAAATGTTAGTGAAAACAAAGAGGAAAGAAATATGGACCTCACAAATCACTCTCTCACATGTTTTCACTCAAAAATTTATTAGCACTCGCGTTTCACACAAAAAAATTAGTTTTTTCAATGATGTAAAACATTCTTACCTTTCACCACTCAACTTGCTCTCTTTAGTGTTCTTAATTCAACTCCAGCAATTCAAAAGGGAAAGGTATGTAAAAATTAGTGGTGACACAAATCTAAAGTCCAAAATTTAAGTTTCAAAGAATCAAATTTGGCACCAAAAAAATAACTAAAATTCATGCATAAAATGACACCAAAATAGATGAAATACTTGCAGTACAGATTAGGAAAGAAATGTAACAAATATGAATAAATGATTCCAAAGAAGTGGCATGAAAAACAAGAAAGAAAGAAAACGAATGAAATCTGGACAGCCAACAAACAAAGCAAGAAAATCACAATAAACAATTTGGAAAACTAAGAGAGAAGAGAAAAGGAAGGTAGAATCAATAAAGGAAAAAAGAAACAATTTCCAGCGCAATGATAAATTAGGAAACAAAATAAGGAAATAAGATTAGGAAAGTAGCAATCCACACAAAAGTTTAAAACTTGTCAATCAAGTTTGTTGAATTTAGTAATTTCCAATGTGACTTGAAGAGCAAGAAGAACAAAAGAACCAACCTTTTTTTTCCAACTTGCAATCCACTCAATAAAATAGAAAACTATATGGAATTAGGAAAGCAAGCAATCAATCAAGAAAGATTCTATCTTGACCATCAAGTAGATGATTGATACAATAAATCTAAAAGATCCAGCAATAAATTTCTTTCCTTTTTTTTCAATTTTTTTTGTTTGTTTTTTTTTAGTTGCTTCTCTCTCTCTCTTCTTCTTCTTCTATTTTTTTCTCTTTTTTTTCAATTTTCTCAGCAACACTCACATAGAACAGAAAACTAATAATTTGAGCAAAAAATAAATAAATAAATTTGATTTTTTTTAATTTCATCTGGATAACACAATCGCAATAAAAATAGGAAACTAAGAAGAAAGAAGACAAGTCACAAAGCGAAAGAAACAACAAAGATGGTAAGACAAGAAATTGATGGAAAAGCCACAAACTTTGAGAGATAACAAAGATTGAATTGCTACAAAGAAGAACAAGGGACATATCTAAAACAAGAAAGGGATGGACGAAACAATGAAGAAAAGAAAAGAAAGGACAAACCTTGAACCTAGTAAACCCAAGCTCTGGTGCCAAATGATGAAAAGACCGAAGCGGAACTCATCCAATTGAACCTCTAACTACTCGGAATGAACCATGGATCGTGCTAGAATCAAATAGAACACACGAAACAGTAAGAAAACACAAGATAGATGAACATGTTAAACAAGAAAAACAGGATAATAAATCTGAACGAAAATAACAAGAAAAATAGAAAAGATATGTTGGTCAATGAGATAAGACCATAAGAGAACCCATCTCTTATAACCATAACCTTGGGATGCCATAAAGAAAAACCACTCTTTTGATAAGTCTAAGAATTCTCTCAAGAATACAAGGGATACAAAAGAAAAACTCACAAGAAAAGAACATAAGTTCTGAAAATTCATTAATATTAATCTCTCTATATTTTTAAAAGTACATAAGTGCCTCCTTATATAAAGGAATAAGGCAACCAAAACCCTAGGCTAAAATAAAAAAAGAAATTAAATTAAAAATAATAAGATATAATCAATCCTATAGAAGATACCACAATCTAAATGAAAAGAGGAATAAAATATTCCTAAAATCAATCAAAAGGTGGCACCTTTCTTACTAAAACTCAAAATTCTAGAGCCTAAATTTTAAAAATAGGAAACAACAAAAACTTAATCTCCAAGACACAATCTTTGACCAAAAGGCCTTATTTCTAAAAATCAAATAAAATAAATGAAAATTAAAAATAAATCATCCTAAAGAGGACTATTTTTAATTGATTACATGAATGGCACATGATCACTTAAATAATCTCCTCTAAGTGGGCTTCCTTTTAGGCTTGGATCTGAAACTTGCAAGGAAGAGAACATAATCAAGCTATTTGGACATCTTAGGCTATAATTTGATTTAAATGACTGGGCTTCCCTCTTATGCTTTGCAATTTGCCCAAGGACCCTCAATGTTTCATGCTTCAAATGTACTCTATCAAATAAAATATCAGTCCAAGGTTTATCTGTTTCATATAATGAGTTTATCTACGCCTACAATCATTTCTATTCATGCTAGGTTATGTTGTTAAACTTATCCTGTCTATAATGAGTAGTTACACTGTTGTGTTTAATTTCCATCTTCAAACCAAGATTAGTGAAGCTACAACTTTGTGATTATGTTTATGAGAAGCACAATAGAGGAATCAGATGAACTGATATGCAAAAAGCTTTCTTCAAATTAGCACCATATTATGATTGCAAAAATAGTGCTTGATTCCTAGGGTTATCTTGTTCCTTCTAACGCAACAACAAGGGCAAGCAGAGTGAAGAGAAAGCACATGTGCCTCCAAGAACTTGACATGATAATGATGATTGATGATAGTAATGTGTACTACTACTCTTACTCAGGAAGTGCACAAAGTCCTCTTTTAGCTTTGAATAAGCCTTTTAGAGGGGTTGTGACAGCAAACATGTTTGGCAGTGTAGGGATGCCACCAACTTGTTTGTTTGGGGAAGGATGCCTAAATGTCAGACAATGTGGCATTTCTTAATTAAAAACTATTTAAGCAACCTATGTTGTCACTCTCATTGTCCAATACATGGGTATAATCTATGATTGTAAGTCTAAGGAGATCCAGGAATGTTTTAATATTGACTCTGAATAATTTATTAGTTAGGCACTATGAAACGGAACATCATAACATAACCTCTGTAACCCCCCATTTATGTAGCTCCATTACACACCATAACCATATTTTTTGTAATCTTCGTAACCAACATAATAATGGAAGGAGTAACATCTGTAACCCCCAATTAAAATTGAATTCCTGTAAGTTTCAAGCTCCTAAAAAACTAGTATAAAAGGAGGCCTTCTCCTTTGTTCAGAAGCAAGCAAGAATAAGAAATCATTTTTTCTCATATAGAGAGTATTTCTATAGGCTTCTGAGCTATTTTGATATCAGAGCAGGTGAGAGAGTGTCCAAGAGCCGAGTAGAGTGAGAGAGCCATTAGAAATTGGCCTGAAAGTAAGCAACCGCCACCGTCACCATTGAAATTCATTTTCGATGACAGTTCAGACAAATGAACATCATCATCGTGCTCAGGGGGTTGGCAAACCCTAGACAAGAGCTTTTCGCCAAAGCCGTTCGTCCTCACGCGCCTTCACATGCCTCAACGGAGTTCCACGTGCCACCTAAGTCTTCTATGCACCGACCATATGGCTGCTGAAAGTTGAAGACAATGACATCATCTACAACGTCAGCTTGAGTTGCCCAGTCAGCACCACTCAGTGTCTACCACGTGTTCCAAGGACGCCACATCATCGACGCCATGCAACTGTTTGCATCATTTACCATGCAAGCATTGACCTGTCCAGTGAGCGATAGATCAGCCACCCAGTTTTTGCCACGTGTCAAGTCTGCCACGTCACCTAACCCAGTTAGCCAAACTTTTCATATTTCTAGTTTGACCCGTAAACTCTTCCATATTTACATTTCCACCCCTATACTTCCCATAATTTACATTTGCCCATGAATTATTTGAAATTATATTTTTACCCCTAAACTTCCTAAAATTACAATTTTCCCCCTCAACTTTTTGAAATTACAATTTCACCTCTACATTTTTGTAAATTTTACTTTTACTCCCAGCTTTTCTGAAAGTTGCATTTAGGCCCATAACTTCTCAAAATGCCTCCAAGATGTAGATCTGTGCATGAAGTTGAGATTAAAGAGTTGAGAAATCGAATTTAACTACTACAAAAGCTTGTGAATGTCTAATGAATCCAATTGGAGGAATAAAGAGGGCAAAGAGAAGAAGACTCGAATAGTAGCGACACACCATCAGCTAGCAACCGCTGTCCTCAGAGACCAACAGTCTGCTATAATGATATCAAAGTGAAAATTCTTGAATTTAAAGGAAAATTGCAGCCAAATGAGTTCGTTGATTGGCTACAAACTATTGAACAGGTATTTGAGTATGAAAAAGCTCCAAACAACCAGAAGGTGAAAATTGTCACTGTCAAACTCAAAAAACATGCTTCCATTTGGTGGGAAAACCTTAAGAAGATACATGAACAAGAAGGGAAAAGTAAGGTCTGAACGTGGGATAAGATGCGTCGTGAGCTCTCACGTAAGTTATTACCTGAACATTATTATCTAGTTTTATTTAGTTACAAAATCTACGCCAAAAATCTTTGTCTGTGGAAGAATATACCAGGAAATTTGAGAAACTCATAACGAAGTGTGATATTCAAGAAAAGGAAGAGCAGACAATAGCCTGATATATTAGAAGGTTGAATACTAACATCGCCCATCCAGTCTAACTTTAACAGTATTGGACTTTAAATGACATAATCCGTCTAGCCATACGTGTTGAGAAGCAGATTCCCCGAAGGACCTTATTTCAACCTTCTTCCTTCAGAAGTTTTCCTAATGCCCACAATACATAATTCCAGTAGCCTAGTTCCTCGAGCAAGCCTCCACCAAAAGTCACCAAGGAATCTGGCTCTAAAGCACCCAAATACTTTAAATACCAAGGGTTTGGGCACATCGCCACAGACTGTCCTAACCGTAGAGTTGTCACCATTATTGAAGAGCAAGCTTATGAAGTATTTGAAGAAGTACAGGAGGAAAAGCTCGTGTTTGATGAACCAGTATATGATGAAGAGTTCATTACTACAGATCAAGGAGAATCGCTGGTGATTAGACAAAGTTTGCATGCAGTGCCCACAAAAGAGGAGCGCTGGCTATGTCACAACATCTTCCATACCCGTTGTACCACTCAGGGGAAAGTTTGTGATGTCATCATTGATAATAGAAGTTGTGAGAATGTAATTTCAAACTGCATGGTAGAGAAACTGAAGCTGCCAACTCAGGATCACCCATCTCCATATAAGCTACAGTGGTTCAACAAGGGAAGTGAAGTAAAAGTTATTAAGCATTGCCTTGTTTCTTTTTTAATTGGTAGGAAATATAAAGATGAAGCTTGATGTGATGATGTACCCATAGATGCTTACCATCAACTTCTTGGAAGACCATGGCAATATGATCATTGTGCTATGTAAGATGGACATGCAAATACCTATTCTTTTGTGAATAATGGGGTGAAGATCAAGCTAGCCCCATTACCGCCTAGTGAATACAGCAAAAGGGAGTCCAATTCACCAGTGTCCTTAATTGCCAAACAACAGCTCAAAGTGACGAAGGTAGAAGTCCATGCCATAGGATTCATTTTACTATTTGAAGCAAATGAAGGAACCATTATTCCTTCAGAAGTTGAACAGCTGCTAGCTGAGTTTACAAATGTGATCTCAGATGAGATTCCTCCAGGATTGCCGCCTATGCGAGACATTCAACATGCCAAGGACCTTGTTCCAGGAGCAGTAATTCCTAACAAGCCTGCTTACAGAATGAGTCCACAGGAACATGCTGAGGTTCAACAATAAGTTGAAGAGTTACTGAAGAAAGGATTGATTCATGAGAGTGTCAGTTCCTATGTTGTACCTGTTCTTCTAGTACCTAAGAAGGATAAAAGTTAGACAATGTGCATTGATTATCAAGTAGTGAACAAGATCACCATCAAGTATCAGTCCCCAATGCCCTGACTTAATGACATGTTAGACCAATTACATGGTGCTGTAGTCTTTTCTAAGATTGACCTTCATAGCGGATACCATCAAATCGAAATTCGGCCAGGAGATAAATGGAAGACCACCTTCAAAACAAGAGATAGATTTTATGAGTGGACTGTGATACCTTTCAGTTTGTCCAATGCTCCCAGTACATTCATGAGTTTAATCAATCAGGTACTACAACCCTTCATCGGCAAGTTTGTTGTTGTTTGCTTTGACAACATTCTTATTTACAGTAAAAATCAAAGTGAGCACTTAGAGCACCTATAGAAAGTCTTGCAAACTCTATGAGAACAAAAACTTTATGCTAATATGAAGAAGTGCACTTTCTTGGCCAATGAAATTGTTTTCTTGGGCTATATCATCACTGCAGAAGGTATTTGAGTTTACTCCAGCAAAGTTGAGGCTATTAACAGTTGGCCAACACCAAGATCTATCCAAGAAGTCCGAAATTTCCACGAATTAGCTTCTTTCTACATTAGGTTCATTTGAAATTTTAGCTTCATTGCTGCACCACTCACAGATTGCATTAAAGGAGATAAATTCCAGTGGACAAAACAAGCCCAAAAAAGCTTTGAAGAGTTGAAGAAGCATTTGACTGAAGTGCCAGTATTAGCCCTTCCCAATTTTGATTAAGTGCTTGAAGTCAGTTGTGATGCCTCCAACACTAGAATTGGTGCTATCCTAACCTAAGAAGGATATCCTATAGCCTTGTTCAGTGAGAAACTCAATGATGTCAAGCTCAAATATTCTACTTATGATAAAGAGTTATATGCCATTGTACAAGATTTGCAACATTGGAGTCACTATTTAATGAGTAAGGAATTCATCCTGTACTCTGACCATGAGGCCCTCAAGCATTTGAATTCTCAACAGAAGTTCAATCGCAGACAGACTGCATGGAGTGAGACTTTGCAAACTTATCCATTCCTGCTTAAGCATAAGGCCGGGACCTTGAACTCAGTAGCTGATACACTTAATCACCGACATGCTTTGATAACTATCATTCAAGCCAAAGTTATTGGATTTGAGACCATCAAGGAGTTGTACAAAGATGATCCTGATTTCCATCAAGCATGGAGTGCCACCGAAACTCAACCTTTTCACCAATACTATAGGCATGAAGGATTTTTATTTCAAGGAAAAGTCCTATGCATTCCTCAATGTTACAGGAGGCAATCATATGGGAAGCCCACAATGGTGGGATAGCAGGACACTTTGGTCGAGACAAAATTGTGGCCTTAGTGAAAGAGAATTTCTATTGGCCAAGACTTGAATGGGGTGTTAACAAGCACATAAAAAGATGCATAACTTGTCATTTGGTTAAGTCTAAGAGCCAAAACACCACGTTGTACATGCCTCTTCTAGTTCCAAAAACACCTTGGGAAGATGTGAGTATGGACTTTGTCCTTAGATTGCCTAGGACCCAAAGACAGAAAGATTCCATCATAGTTGTTACAGATAGATTTTCAAAGATGGCTCATTTCATTCCATGCCAAAAGACCAATGATGCAGTTCAAGTTGCAGATTTATACTTCAAGGAGATTGTTAGCTTACATGGCATTCCCAAGACTATCATCTCTGATTGTGATGTCAAGTTTCTCAGTCACTTTTGGAGAACACTGTGGAAAAAGATGGGAGTTAAGCTCCAATTCAGTAATGCTAGCCATGTTCAAATGAACAGACAAACTGAAGCTATAAACAAGGTTCTTGGCAATCTTCTTTACAGTTTTGTAAGGAAAAATTTGAAGCAGTGGGACCTTATTGTTGCTTAAGTTGAATTTGCATATAATAATTCAATCAATCAGGTCACTGAGAGGTATCCGTTTGAAGTCGTTTATGGCAACTATCCTCTTAGTCCTTTAGATTTGACCCCTCCAACTGACAAGCAGTAATGTAGTGCAGATGTAGATCAAAGGGCCCAGGAAATCAAAAGGCAACATGAGTAAGTTCGTGAACGAATTCAAAAGCAGAACTTGAGATACAAGACTCAGCATGACAAGCATCGGAGACAACAAACTTTTAATGTTAGAGATTTGGTTTGGATGCATTTGAGGAAAGAACGTTTTCCCAAACAGCCAAATGCTAAGCTGTCCCCTCGAGCTAGTGGACCTTTCAAAATTGTGCAAAGAATCAACAACAATGCTTACAAGGTGAAATTGTCTTGTGCCATGGTGTCTCTACCACCTTCAATATGGCTGATTTTTCTCCATACATTGATGAAGATACTGAGTTTGACTCGAGGATGAGTCTCATCCAACCCAGGGAGGATGAAATGAAACATCATAACATAACCTCTATAACCCCCCCCCAATTTATGTAGCTCCATTACACACCATAACCATCTTTTTTGTAACTTTTGTAACCATCATAATAATGGAAGGAGTAACATCTGTAGTCCCCCATCAGAATTGAATTCCTATAAGTTTCAAGCCCCTGAAAAACTAGTATAAAAGGAGGCCTTCTCCTTTGTTCAGAAGCAAGCAAGAATAAGAAATCTTTTTTTCCTCATATAGAGAGTGTTTCTATAGGGTTCTGAGCCACACTAATATTTAATTCACTATTTGGATAGTATCTTTGTTGTCACTTGTTCAAAATGTATAATTAGCAATGTCACGTTGGGATGAGTCAGTATGCATAAAATCAAGAGAGTTTCTTACAAGATGTTGCGTTAGACTGTATAACGTGAGAAAGATGAAACACTGTTAAAGCAATTTTTTTCCTTGAAAGGCTTTCCCCTCTGTATAAGATAGCATGCTAAAGAAAGGTTTAGGCTAATAAGGGCAAACTCAACCCTAGTATTTAAAAAAAACAAAAGAAAGAAAGAAATAAATAAAAAAATGTTCAATCATGCAAGCATGAGGCGAGTGGTCTTTTCAATTACATTTGTACCTCAAAACAGCAAAACCAAGCTTAGAAAAGGATAAAAGTTGGGTCTCTGAGTAAATGAATCCACAGAAAGAGAAACATTTTAACTCTTATGATGTTTTCCCAACAATGAAATGCATTAGCTTTAAAGAGACAAGGACATCATGGTGCCACTGAAAATGTTGACACTTTAATGAAATCGTTAGTGTTTACGCAGTTCCTTGATTAGTCCAAATGGTAAAGGTTCAGTGCACTGGCTACCTTCTATCAAAAAATAAATTCGGCCAAGCAACTAAATTTATATACAAAGACGTGTATTTTATAAAAAATTAATTTAATGATTAAGCAGCACAAAACTTTGTTATTGAAAAAAAATATATTGTATGTTTTATTAAAGATAAAATTCAAGCAATGCAAATCCCATATTTTAGTGGTATGGTCCCAAAAATCTCAAACTGCTTTTGTGTCCCCCTCACCAACACATCCATCATCTTTTACTGAAGACAGCTTTCGCATTTGTCTAAATGTATCCAATTTAATAAATTTAGTCAAGCAAGTTCTATTGCTCATCTCCAAATAGATTTTTATACAATATTATAATCCTCCATTCTGACCTGTAGAAGACCTAGATCCATATGAAAAGAAAGTCTATTATTTTACTCATGATTTGAATTCTTAAAGTCTCAAATTCATATTTGTTGCTCTTTCAATGTCTCTATAATCCCAACTTTAAAGGTGATTAAATCTGCAAATCGTATTCTTATCTACAGAAGTCTCCAATTTTTTAGAATCATGATTCAAAGCTAGGTATAACAATAAGTGGATTTAAAGCCATGTGAAAGAAGAAAATAGCACTTGCGTTTCGAATTGGGGCCGTTTGGTTCTCCGTTTTGTAAAATTAAGTTAAGATAAATAAAGTTTAGATAAAGTAAGTTTGTTGGAAATTGTTATGTTTAGATATTCTTTTTGTAAAAGTAAGTTTGACAAAAAATCTGTTTGGATGATAGGGGTTAAAAGTACTTTTAGATATATAATATAGAGTAAATTTGTTTCTCCTTTTCCAAAACTCACGTTTTGTTAAAGAAAAAGTAATTTTTCCTTTCCTTTTTCAAAATCATAGTTTAACCCACTTTTCATTTTTCAAAAAGTCAGTTTGTGTTTTACCTGTGTTTGGTCAAACATATCTTTTAGAAAACCATGATTAAAAACCATAGTTATGTTTTGCAAATGTGGAACCAAACATGCACTTGGTCATTGAGAGAGGATACTCTTTTTGTCTTCCTAGACAATTCCGTCAGACATGGGAATATCTGTTCCGACATCCCATCAAAATATAGGCAATTTGCTTTAGGTGTTTGCAGATGAATTGATAAAGGAATAAGGAATGTGAGTTCATTAAACTAAAATTGTTTGGTAAAGGCAACCTTTATATATATTCAAATCAAACCAAAAAGTTTGCTTCATATATAGAAGAAAATTCCTGCAATTTCAGAAACAATGATTTCTGCAATTTCAAGAGCACTTTGAGTCCCCTGTTCTCGTCCCATTAATTCGGGTTCTATAATGCAAACGTCTATTCAAAGTTCCTCATTAACAAAATCTAGGGTATGAATATATGAAAAGGGTGCACCTCACAAGGGATGCTATAACAATAATAGCCTAAAATTTACCAACAAGAAAAAAAACTATAAAAAGCAAGAACATATGACATTCTTCAATAATGTGGTGACATAAGTAAAAGAATATCTAATAAGGAGTGTTGCCTTTGAAATTGGAACATAAAGCATTCTACTCAAACAATGGCTTCTGTCTTGGTTGGACGCCAGAACGTCTTCTGAATACAGAGTAATCCCTCATTGCCTTTTGAATATGTAAATCGAATATCCCAGTGTAGAGATTTCGCTATGCTCTCTATCTCACCTGTACTTTCAACATTATCCTATCAACTTCCGCAATCACTGCTACTATATTGCATCTGAATCCAGTAAAGTATTAAGTTAAATCAGAGGACTCAGGAGATTTCTTGGTTGACAATTTTCAAGATCACTGAACTTACCTTTTTTTAGTCTTAGAGAATAGGTAATCAGCATGGAGAAGATCATAAGATCTGGGGTAGGTATTGAATGACTCACACAAATCATGATAAACTCCAAATAAGCAGCGCTGATAGATTATAGCCAGTGTATCTGGAGTCAATCGGAACTACATTCATTACCCACACTTTAAAGTTTTTTAGAGCTGCAGCAAACCTGAATAACGAGAATTCTTCCAGAGGTTAGCAGTTACATTACCAAAAGAAATCACAGAAAGCAACTCTCTGACACTGTAATAATATATATATATATGTATTTTAAAAAAAGTCTCAATGAAACAAGAAAAAGATAAGAAGGCAAAGAAATGATAATCACTCTAGGAGAGGTGTGACATGAAATCGTATAATGTAAGAGTACTAAGATAGACATTGCGACAAGACAAAATATACAGTGTCCAAGTGCAATTTGAAGTGTTAACTATATTTGATACAAGCATCGAACATTGTATGGCTCCGTTCTTGGAGTATAGGTGTTTTGTAGGTGTAATTGATCTACACATTAGAAACATTTTCAGGTAGAAAGAATAGATAAAACTATAATACAGAGCAGCTGATCTCCCAAAATTTAAAATTTTAAACATTTTGGACCAGTAAACTGTATATAAGGAACAAATGCAACAAGAAATTTTGCAATTTGAATTTCAAAGGTAGGGTCTGTGGGGAATATACAGAAGAACGTAGAATGTCTTACCCGCCATTAATAACTCTTATGTCCATGACATTTCTTACTGAAGACCAGTTGATACACATTCCATCCAAGTATGAGTCGGAAAGAACGTTTTTCCAATGCCTAGAGTCAGTAGTGAGATCTACTGGAGCAGCTCTTCCATAAATTCCTACCTGAGAGTTCAACCAGTAAGGTGGTTTCTCCAACCTCATTGGCCAACGTACAGGCCAGAGTGATCCACGCTCTGATGCACCAACAGGCACTTTGTGCATACAAATCTGTTGTGATATATTCCTGAAGATATGGATGATAGAATTTGGTCCATGTAATGATTAAAGGAGAAACTCCATCAAAAATGAATATTCCCTAAGTGAAGCGCTATTGGCACACTTGGAGCAGTTAGCATAAAAGGCATCGTTAGATCCCACACGAAGAAAAAAGTGTTCTACCAATGCTAAGTTGAAGACTATGGTGGTTTCATAAGCTTTCTTAATTTCTCATATTTGAACGAAATTAAGCATTACTACGACAAACTTAAAGCAGCTACTCTGATTTGACAAGGCCAAAACTGATTATAAGTATGTATCAACAAATGCAAATAAAAATCTCAGATATTTTCTTGATAATACAGGCTCAACATCTTTTGTAGTTTAGTAAATAGCAAAATTTAGGTTCTCTTATGCATTCTTATTTGGCATTTTCAAATAATTTCCATTCATGCTAATTAGTTTTTAATTCAAAGACCACCAGAGCCATCAAATTTGAGAAGCTAACCTATATCTTTTGGTTATGGCCAACAAAAAAAACAGTATATCATTTGGTAAAAATATAATTTAAAGTACCAAGCAGCATTTGCATCATCAGACTCATTGCTCAATGGAGGCTCATTTTTAGGTCTGTTGTTATAACATTCATTGGAAGTGGGTTTTCTATATATTGCTGCTGCCACTCTATTCAATTTGTCCCTTCCGATCACCACCAGATCCCAGCCCATTGACTTCATAATTTCACCCATATCTGCAGCAAAAAGGTTTTCCGTAAAATCAACCCGCATGGTAGTTCCTTAGAATAACATGAACTTGGATAAAGTCAGATTGGTTTTCTTGATCAGAAATCTCAAATTAGAGTAGTTGGGGAAATGTTTTTCTTTTTTTCCATAGAAGCAGGGGAAATGTTAGAGTATTATGAGAGTCATGAGGCCCAATTTGTAAGGCCCAACCCACGGAAGTTAAGTGAGTCGAGGACATTGTCACTAATGTTTATAAATTGGTCCCGTTTGGTTGCTCAGATCCTGTGGGAAAGGTAGGATTCCATTAATTGTGACAGTTTGGTTGCACTCTTACTTATTCCATGGACATCTGATCACCACATACGTAGGCATCCCCATTATTGAATCCCGATTCCCACGCTCTTTTTACCCAAATACCCATGGCTTCTCACCTACCTCCCTCTCTGATCGTCTTCCTCATCCACCTGTACCTGTTTTACTTTTTTTTTTCCTCTCTAAGATCCGGGTCCCTTCTAAGATATGTGATTCAAGTTATTATATTCTGTTATTTGATTGTAAAAGATTTGATTACCTTTGCCAATGAGTTCACTGAGTTTCCTGCTCAATCTTCTTCCTCTTCAATACCTTTTCTTTTTTTGGGACTGTGGCTTTTCCTTTTTTTTTTTTTGCTTTTACCGCTTGTTGGATTATAATGTAGAGGGAAGAAAAAGAGGTTGAAGGATGACGGAGGAAGAAGAGGTAGTGACGGTGGTGGGATGTTGCTGCTAGTGGCAACAGTAGTGGTGGGAAAAAATCGAGCAGAGGCAGAGACAAAGAGGGATGGGAAAAAATTCGTATGTTGATTCCAATGTTTTTAATGACACACCAAACTGTGTTGATTTTTCTAAAGCTTGTACATTGAATCTTGAGATGGAAATACAGAGTGTTCATTTTTCTCTCGTCTCCTTTGCGTAAAGTGATAATAAAAGCGACGTAGGGCATTTTTGATATATCTGCCTCTCAGGTGAGAGATCGACTTCACCATTGCCATATTTATGAGAATGGTGTTTTTGTAGAAAAGGGTAAGAAGGCAACCAAACCCTCTAGACACTGATGGAAATATTGATTTTAGCATTTTTTTTTCTATTTCCTTTTTAGCCTTTTTCTTGCAACCAAATGGGGCCTAACTCCTAAGTATGGATATGGATGAAGGAAGTGCAGCGCGTGCACTTTTTATTTCGTTATCATTTCTTCTTCATTATCTCACAATAAGGAGGACTTAGCCTGATGTCACGGGGCACTCATCAAAATCTTAGGAAGTAAACTGTTTTTTTTTAATTTTCTTTTGGTACAACAATCAAATGAAGCACAATAGTTTTTTATTTATTAATAAATACATATTTTTGGTCTCTGCACCCATATTAATTATCAGCACTTTTAAAAAGCATTAACTATAAAATACAAAATTGTTGCCAAAAATTTATTTAAAATAAACTATTTTTAAATGACTATTTAGTATCCAATACTATTAAGTTAAATTTGAATATTATTAGGTAATAGAGGTAGTTCTCCCAATGTGATTTTTTTTTCTTTTCATCCACAAACTAAGTTCATATTCATACCCTCAACATTACTTAAATAGAATTAGTGCCTTCCATTTGACTCAATTATCATTGGCATAACATTAAAATTTAATACTAATTTAGATTTTTTTTATGAAAAAAATATGTTTTTATTTTCTCAAAAAAAAGGAACTTGATTTTTTAACAAACTTTAATTTATAGTATCTTTAAAAATGAATTTCATGTTGGAACACTCATCATAATAGATGCAGAATCTAAAATAATTATAATATTTTAATTGTCAATTCCTCACTTAAAAATTAAAAAAAAATAAAAGCTTTAATATGTACTATCCAAATTAGAAAATAATCAAAATATAGAAAAGTAACTTTAGCCTTTCATAAAAGGAGAAAATTTATATAATTTTTCTTAAATGTTTTTTGTCATTTTATCTAATTAAAATTTAACATGTAACTTTTTTAATTTCTTTTTGAAGTTTAAAAAGTTAATACTATTAGTATATGATTAATGATTAAATCTATAATATGTAAAAAAATTTACCCGTTAACTTTTAATTAGAAAACAGTACAAAAAATAACATGAAAAACATATAAATTTTCTCTCTCGTAAAATCTCAAACTACTTTCTTTAACAATATAATAAAATAACTTTTTTTTTAAATTTAAACAAATCCAAATCGAAAGGGTTATGCCTAATGCCAGAAAAGTTGTTTAAAGTGCTAAAACATTTACAAGCAAAAAAAAAAAAAAAGAAAAGAAAAGTGCTGATGAGTGATAACATTTTTGCTTCATTTAATTTAATATGAAAAACTAACAAAATAAGAAGTCCATGCGACGCACTTCCATTCCCTCCCAAGCAGTGGCGGACCTTTATTATGTTGAGGGGGGCAGATACCCCCACTCAACTTTTAAAAATTGCATCTAAATATGCATGGAGTTTCTTTTATGCATCCACTGCTCTATGGGGTTTGAACCCACTGGAATTGAGGATGAAAGAGGAACAAAGTGAAAAGGCACAGCATGAGAGAGAGGAAGCCAAGAGATGGGGTGAGGAAGAGGAAGAAGAAATTGAAAGAAAGTAAAGGCGCGGGGAGAGAGGATGAAAATGCTGACAAACATAATGTTTATTTAATTTTTATATCTTTTACGAATTATTATTTAATTTTCATTTTTAGTGAAATCATTTATTTGCTATATTTTCACTTGTTATTTTTTTAAGGAAATCACTATTAATTTTCAATTTTTATATCTTATGTGTGAAATAGTTTATTTTATATTCATTTATTATTATAAATTTGTAATGTTTTTAATTATTTTTTATTTATTAAATGCACTCTTTATTTATCTTAAAACATGATTTAAGATATGTAAATTACAATTTTTTTAATTTTCAATAAAAAATAGAAAAATTTTCAAGAGTGAGTTTTTATTGACTATGAAATACAATTTCAATGAATAAAATGATGTAGAAGACATTTATAAAATATGCACTTTATTTAATTATATATATACATATATATTAAATTTTATATAATTTTAACATTTATATATTTAATATTTATATGATAATAAATAATTAATTGGAGTAATTGTAAATATACTGCCCCCTATCAGCTTAGGGAACTAAGTTCACCATAACTCCCAAGTATTCATAGTTTCTTAAGATTAGTTACCTTAGAAATAAAAAAAAACAAAAGTATTTATTTGTTAAAGTTGAGGTTGTATTATGCATGTGGGATTTGAATGGAGGTTGAGGCCGTGGAGTGGGAATGCAAGTAGGTCTTGGTCAACGTGAGTGAAAAAGGTATTATGAAATTCAAAGTTGGTACGGAAATTAGACTGTATATCATACACGTACATATTAAATATGATCCCGAATAAAACCTTCCTTAATTCCATTGGGCATTTAATTACCAAGGTGGGTCCTCCTCAGTAAATCACGTACGCGACGTCAATTGCAAGTCCACATATGTCAAAGCTCAAGTATAGTGTACGGATCCTTCTAACACCAGACTATAAAGTCCTGTTTGCTTGGAATTTTTTTGAGAGAAAGGAAAGAGAGAGGAGAGGATTTAGTTTGGTTTATAAATTTGAAGGGGACTGGAGGGGGATTTAATTTCCCCAATCCCCTTTCTCCATCCCTTTTTTATTTCCCTCTAATTTGAGATTTTTTGAAGGGGATTGAGTTTTATTACTTAATCCCCTCTAATTCCTTTCTGAATCAAACAAGATTTTATTAAAATTCCTCCAATCCCTCCCCTAAAATTTTACCAAATAAGAGAATTTTAAAATCTCTTCAATCCCCTTCTCTCCAATCCCCTCTATTAAAATCTCTTCTCTCCATTTTCTTCGGTTGAACCAAACAAACCCTAAAGTCGGAAGATAACAAGGGCAAAAAAAATGAATGATTTAGATGTTATTAATAATTGTAGAGGCTGAATTCAAGGTATCTCATGAAAGCTAAATACATTCAGACACATTCATGCATATCTCAGGTAGAATTAAAAGTTATGCGAAAATTTATGTTTTAGCTAGTAGATATTTTAACAGTTTCATTTTTTTTTCCTAAATTAAATTTGTGAATAAAAATGAAAGAATTAATAAATTATAGTTTTTCTTCTTTGGGTAATTTGTCACCGACCTTTTCTTTTTACCCTTTCATGCAATGAATTGGTAGGAGACTTGGTCAGGGCCCTCGCCCTCGCTGTGCTTGTTCTCCCTCTGCACTAATTACTCTTTCGTACTAGTATTATAGAATATTTTATATTATATTTTATATGATAAGTTTTCTATTTAAAACATAGAATATTAAATATTTTTTTTATTTTATCTGTATTTTTAAATTTTTTCACTCTTCATTTATAATCTTATAATGATAATATAATGAGATATTTAATAAAAATAAAATAAAAAAATATTAGTATTTTTTGTATTCATTTTAAGTCAAAAAAATAATTTCTTTAATATGTATATAATTGATACAAAATATCCTATAATATAGGCTGAAGGGAGTATTTATTAAGCACTACCTCCATTTTAGTTTATTTAAACCAGTGTTTTTTAGATTAGATCGAACCGGACGGTCGAACCGGTTAGATCGTTGACCAGATACTGCTCGGTTCATAGCTTTAAACCATTTTTAGAGTTGAACCAATTTGGACGGGTAAGAATTGGTGATGAAGTCAGAACCCATATTTAAATTTGCAACCAAAATGGTCATGAGACAGCTAGCCGAGTCTTTATTTTATAAAAGAAATGAAAAAAAAGAAGACATGAAGCAGAGAAAGAAGGAGCAGTGAAGAAGATGATGAAAAAGAAAATGAAGAATGGAAAGGAGAATTTTAGAAAAAAAGATACTAAAAAAGATCAAAGAATAAAGGAAAAAAATTAAAGAATGAGATATATATATATATTTTTAGGGACTTATCCCATTTGGTAGAATGTTTGAGAAGGGAGAGATGAGATCCATAAAATTTGCAGTATTCAAATAAGGGGAGGGGAGAGCATCCCCCTGGGGAAATTGTGGAGGGAGGGGAGGGGGACAGTAATTTTTTTTAACTTTTACCTTTTTTTTTAAATAAAAAATATTTAAAAAAATATAAAAAATTATTAAAACATTTTAAAACATGACAAAATTTACTTGACAGTTTCAATATAAAAAAAATATTACATTCAAGTTTCATACCCTAAAAAAATAAGTATAAAAAATTTTAGTATTGAGTATAAAATTATAGAGAATGAGTATAAAATATTAAAATATAATTTTATATTTAACACTGAAATATTTTATACTCATCTTTAAGAATAAAAATAATAAAAAATTTCTTTAATTTTAAGAATAAAATTATCAGATTATTATTAACTTTCCTCCTCTTCTCACTTAAACTAAACAACAAATTATTAAAATTCCTCCAATTTCCTCACTCAATCCCTTTCCTTCCTTTCCCCTTTCCTCCATATCTCATCTTTTTTCCTCTCCCCTCCCTTCTATTAAAATCCCTCCATTCCTTTACCTTTTTCTCCATATATCATTTCTTCTCCCCTCCCACCCCCTCTATTAACATCCCTCCTTTGCTTTCCCCTTCCACCCCTCTCTTACCAAACACACCCTTAAGCGGTAAAATAATAACTCTAATCTTAATAAAAATAAGGTTTAGGCAGTTTATCGATTACAGTAGTTGGATCCTCCTCATCCCTGAAAATAGAAATCAAAAGAGAAGAAACCTGAAGAAAACACGAAGGTTCTGTATATAGCCACTGGAGACTCGCGAATGTAGGAAGAGACAGAGAGGAAGGAGTGATTGAGTGATGCACAGTGGTGAATAAAATTTAATCAATGTTTCTGAAGAAAACGAAGCCTCACGGTTTAATTAAGAAGTAACGGCAGTAAGATGTCAATGCTTAGGGGTGTAGGAGGTAGATGTAATAATTACACCTTTTTTTGAAAGAAAAGTCATCATTCTTTCCAATGTTGTGAAAGATCTGGCATGAAAAAACGTCTTTTCATTTTCAATTTTCATACTTTTCAATGTTTTTCATTTAATCTATTTTGTCGGGATTTTTTTAAAAAAGGTTTTTAGTTTTCAAATTTTTCTTTCTTGTCGTTTTCATCTTTTGATTTTTTTAATTTTATTATTAGTATCTAGTAGTTAATTTGCTTTAATTTAATACCCTTAACAGTTAGGCTTAATTTTAATTTTATACATTTCTCCTTCAGACTAATAATTTAATTCTTTTAATATATTGTTAGTATTTATTAATAAATGATTTAACATATTATATAATTATAGATTTAAATGAAAATTATACAATGAATTGTTTGTAGTTTTATATGATTATGAATTTAAATAAAAAAATTAATTAATTTGTAGTTATATCTTCTTAGATATCATTTTCATGTTGTGTACATGCACATGTGCCTGCCAAATGTTCCATAATTTATGATAGTACAATTTCTGAATCACTGGAATAAGAAGAGTTATAAAGCATGTCAAGTTATTTAACAATTTAATATTTTATTTGTCATATATATAATTATATATAATGTTATTATTTTTATTTAATTATTATATTATCAGTTTGATCACCGGTCTAATTAGTTCAAGTATAAAAATCATGACATGATAGATATTTCTGATTTAATATCTAGTTTGATTTTTAAAACATTTTATTTAAATCCCATGTAAACCATATGATGAAATACAAAATAAAAAAAAAAAGAGAGAGAGCATAGAATCCAATGCCAATAATAGAGTAAACCTTACCAGTAACTTTTTTATGATTAAATTAAATGGATATGGTACAAGACGCGTAGAAGTCTTGAAACACGGTTTCAGCCATATCTAAAAAAAATCCAAAAATATTTAATTGTTTTGATTCAAAAATATAAGTTCAATTTTAAAAAAATTTTGGGTTCAAAATAAAAATCCCATTTAGTAATTTATAGAGTATTAAATTTTTTTTTATTTTTTTTTCTACAATTAGATGTAAGAAAGATAATGAAAGATATAAGTATTATAGTTAATGAAGTCTACAAAATAAGAAAATGGAAATCAAAACGCATATTTCAGGGTACTCTTTGCAGATCGGAGAGCAAAGAAGGATGAAAGAACAATATTGCCACCCGGACCAAGACTGGAATATAAGTAGAACAGGCAAGATGCTTTTCGTGGTTTATGTGGAATTAGGCGATATGAGAAGTAGAACATACGAGATAAAGAGTTGCATCCTCCATTTTTCTCGCAATGATAAGACACACATCTAAAATACTTACATAAATACTAATCAATTTTAGGGCAAAAGCATTTTCATTCATATCCGCTCACAATACAATTAATATGCGGTTCTTTTTATTCAAGGCAATATAAAATTCTACAGAACGACGCATATACACTACTCTAAGCAAAGAAAATGCAAAAATATCCCTTCTCACAAGCATACAAAATAATGCTGAGCTAGCTGCCACGTTGAACTGACGTGGATACTCTAACAAATACATTTGAAATGCTATCTTATGCTTAAGAAAATGTGCTAAACAAAGGTTTAGGCTGAGAGGGACAAACCCAACCCTGGCATTCTTTTTATATAGAAAATCAGTGATTATAGTATAAGGAATATCCAAATGTTTGATAATTCAATTTCATACCTTACGATATTCAGTATTCCCTTCCAATTTTGTTACTTTAAATTACTTTTTGGGAAGGGGGTTGTGGGTAATAAAGGAATATTACAATAGTTCCGCAACATTTCTATTAATTAAATACTATTACATCAATGATTATAAATTGACGTGATTATGTAACTAATACCTCTATTAATCAATTTTGACATATATAAAAAAATTCAGAACCCACTTTCATATGCTGGGCATAACAAAATAAAGCAGATGCAGTTTAGTTTTGAAACCTAAATAATATGAACCTTTTCCAGTTTTAACGTGATGTCTAATTTGGTTATAAACATTAAAATGAAGCCAAATAATCCAAAGGAAGTTATGTCAATTTTGAAACTAATAATAGTATGTTTTCAAGTTTGACGTGAATAAGTTGATTCAACTCGAGTACAATAAATAAGTGGATCCCAGCGCCAACTTACCAAAACATATAAAAACAAAAATAACCATCATTTAAAGAAAACTTGATTTTCTCCCCCGCGCCTAAATGCGTGGAGCACATGGGAGACATTTTATTTAATTTTAAAATATATTAAATTAAAAAAAATTTATCACTAATTCTCTCTTATCTCTAAAAAGAAAATTGATATAAAAAAATAATATAAAAAAATAGAAAATAGAAAAAAAAGTTAAAAGGTATGCAGTCCAAGGTGGAGTCACACTGTGCGGCTAATATACAATGCGACTCCATCCTCTTTTTTATTATATATTAATTTTAAAGATGACACTAAAAGTTATAATTGGAAAAAAAAATCTTTAGTTAAAGCTAAAATTCACACATGTAGCTAAATATTAATAAAAATATAATAATAATGTGAACTAAAATCTAAGTGAAACTGTCGAGACTAATATATAATTACCCTTTAACTTTTTAGAAGTATTTATGAAATTAATTAGAAACTATAGACAGGACTCAAACAGCTCTCGTGCCTTTCTGTTCCAAACGTTGGTACTGATCACCATCCATGAATTGGTCGATATTTTAGAATTTGTGTGAGAGTTGACTCTCCACTCCACGTAAACTCTTAAATGGTTATGTAAGAACATGCCAAACAAGTTCATCTTCGTCAACGTGCGATCGTCCACAGCCGTTGTGGAAAAGAAAAAAAATATATATATATATATTTTGTTTTTGTCATCAAAGCAGAATTGGTCATCCAAATCAGATCTTCCACAATAAAGTGAGAACTGAGAAAATCAATTTTACACTTCTTCTCTTTTCACAACATTTTTTGTGAGAATGTATGTTCATAAAATCATTTCATGAAAATTTTGAATTTCAACAATTGATCGATATTCTTATTCGAGCAAAAAAGGGAAAAAAAACAGTTGATTGTCTTGTGACCCAATATCCAAGAAAATTTCTGCAAAAACTTCGTTATTTTACAAAATGTTGAGATTTTTCTTATGAAAAAATTCAGTGACGATTTTGATATCTTTTCATAGTGATATGGGTTATAAATTGCGTAGATATTATCCTTCTTTCGCAAGTAGCGCAATTGTTAAGTCCATACATGCCACCTGTCTTGATTTTCATGTTTATTTGAAGCTTTTCAGATTTATAATTTATTTACTTGAAATCAATTCAGCATGCTCTTTATATATTTTGGTAAAAGAAAAATGCTTCACTGGCAAAACAAAAAAAGCTTGTTATATAGCTAGTATTAATTCTTTGCTCCTTTTATATCATTACAGCTAGTTCTATATTCTTTGCCAATTGGTGTATCTGCACTAAATTTAATAGTTTAGTACTATCTCTGGATTTCCATGATTCTTTTTTTTTTTTGATAAAGCATGGATTTCCATGATTCTAAATATAAACTACATTGCAAAATGTTTAGAGCATTATTGAATTTTTCTATTCACAAATTTCCTTGTATTCGAGGTTGGTTTGTTAGCTTTATTTTTCAAAATTTAAAATTTGAAAGGTGGATTCATTAAGAAAGATAAATAATAAATTTAATTAAGGATAATCTTAAAAAGTTATGATAATTTTTAAAAGTTTAATAATATAAACTATTTTTAACAATGCTTTCACTACTACAAATAAACCCTTTTAATGTCTGTTATTTTAGGCTTTTTACGTCTGTTTTACATAGGACGTTGAAACTAGAGACATTGAAAGTTTGACTATTTATGTCTGTTTTAGAACAATCATCAAAAGGTTCCTTGTGACGTCTGTTTTCTAAAAAAAATAAACATCAAAAGAAACCCCTTTAACATCTCTTTCCTAGAAAACAAACATCATAAGCATCAGTCTTTAATGTCTATTTTCAAGAAAACAGACATCAAATATGATTTTTTTTTTATATAATGACATACATTCTATATTTCTAGCTGATATTTACAGCCAAAATAAAATAGCCAATACAATTTTTATAACCAAAATAGCAGCAAGAAGGTCATAGCATATTAGTTTTATACAAAATGATATGTTCCAAGCTATCAATTCAACTTAAACACTACATGTTGTTCCAAACTACCAACCCAACCTAAATATTACCATGTAACAAGAAGAAATTCAAATGCTTTCAAAAAGAAATTCTGACCACATGTCCCGAATTTGGTCAATTTCTTCTTATTGATAGGGATCATTTCTCTTGAAGTGCTGCAAGTTAGAAATTAAGTTAAAAAATCATAATCAATAAGCTAGAAGATCACATATGAAATAAGAAGTCATAAGGAAAAATAAAACTAAGTTAGAAGTTATATAATTACCTCATCCAATGAGTCAACAACATCACTAGTAATTATCTCGTACATTTCTTTCATTACATAATAGCCACACTCTGTGTTCCCTGGTTGGATGCGATGCTATGAATCAACCAAAAATAAAAAGATCAAAATCAAAACAATTAGACTAACATCCTTTAAACTTAGGTTAAATCTATTTACCTTTGGGTATTTCCATTCCGTTTTTTTATGTTGCATTGTGTGTTTTCCACCCCTATAATGGTATGTCTTCAAGGATCTATCATCAAATACATGGAAGAAATCAAATTACAGAATAATAACATCACATGTTATCACAAACCAATTTTTTACACAAATATATACTCACAATTCAATTACATCACGGAAATCTTTGGGTGCCCTCTTTTTTACTTTCTTCTTTTTACATGGATCATCCTCATCATCCTCCTTTTTCCTAAAGGAGTCAAAGCAGTATGCAGTAGATTGCTCGGGGCATACCACACACAAAGTCCAATGGCGACTGAAATATATTAATGATAATATCATATCAATTCCACAAAGTCTAATCACAACTACTAATTTTTCTATGATTTTGAAAGTTGTTACCCATAATGAACCGGTGCTAACCAACATGGCTTATGGGTTTCTACAATGGTATTTCCAATGTATTTTGATCTATCATCTTCTTCATTCATCTTACTTTGAATATAATATGGACATAGGAATCCAAATCGATCATTTCTTCTCGTCTGGGCACAAAATCGGTTGAGACACCTATAAGAGAAATAAAACAAACATAAATGCATATAAATGTAAATACCTAGAAATGCACATAAATGAAGAGATGCATGGAAAAGAAAATAACTTACAAGACACCAAGTTGTATAATGGATATATCCAACTCTTACATGTTTATGAAGTCTTCAACATCATTTTTGAAAATATTTAACTTATACTTTACAGATCCCACAATCCCAAGAGGAACTTCAATGGAAATAGGATAATTAAATTGTGAAAATTCTCTTTTTAACTGTGACGATGATGCCATTTCTTTGACAGCATGTGAATCTTGGGATTGAGATTGGGGCATTGAATGAATCAAACCCTTCCCTTTGCCACTTCCCTAATTAAGTAAATGATAATGAATTATAATCACAAACTATATCAATATTAGAAAACAAGAGACTTATAAGGTTTTTCATACCTGAGGCTTAGCTAAATTGACAAGTCTTTTCAACCACAAAATATAATTCCCAGGGGCTTGGGCTACTATTGCAACCTCATCACTAGGGAATGGCACAATTGCATGAGGTTCAATCACATTTTCAATTGACACTTTTACTTGATCATCTTGTATTTGTAGATGGTGCAGGGTTGATCCATTTGCATAAACTCGGTCTTGAGCCACAATGCGTCTTGTAGGGACATCTAATAATAGATCACATGCCTCTCCCTTATTTAGCACATTGTCTAGCTGCAAAACCTCAGGTGCACAACTACTTTTCTCGCTTTGAAGCATGGGAGAAGTGGTCATCTCAGCAAGTGGCGTCTGAATGGGTGGCTGCACCCCAATGGTAGTAGAGATCATGGACATCACCTCACATCGCATGGCTTCTATCTCAACCCGAAACATCTGTGTCATTCGAGCTTCTGTTTCCTCTCTAACCTTTTCCAACATTTGCTCCACCCTATGCTCAGACACCATTCCCTCATGACGACGTAATGGTCCAAAATATTCCTTTATACCCACTCCTCCTCCCACACCTCTAACAGTATTGCCTGGGTGCTCATCCTTACCTAAAGCTGTTGCCAAAATATCTCGCCTCCCACTTGGAATGAATAATCCTTGAGCAGCTTGCTCCTCAAGAGAATCCTATAACAAACAAGTAGCATACATAAAAAATTAGTAATTGCACTCTTAAAGTCAAATAATCATTTTGATTAATTTTAATCTACTTACAATCTTCTCGCCAACCACTTTAGCCTCGAGGGTTATATACTGTCTGTTCTTACTCATCCTTGACCTCTTCCATTTTTGAGCACGAGTTGGAGGAGATGGAGGAGAAATAACAATAGATGGGTTAGACTTAGCAGCTTCTTGTCTTTCTAGCAACTTCTCTTGCATCATCTTATGCTGCAGCAACTCATATCCTCCACGAGACAAGTTGTGAGGATACACATTTAGCTTTTTCTTCTCTTGATTCGCTACTCTTATTTTCTGTTAGAAATAAAACCAATAAATTGTTAGTAATTACTCATAACTGCAATTTAAATAATGAAGATAACCAATTTAGTCACCTGAAACTCAGGAGTTAGCCGAATCTCAACAAACTTCTTCCATGTCTCTTCATCCAAGTATTGATACATGTCACATGGATTCTTGCCCTTTAATTTACCATATATGTATTTGGAAGTGAGTCTTGTTTTAAAGTCCTTCCACATCTTTCCTACAAACCTTAACAACTTTTTCCTCATCTCAATAGTGTTAGGAATGTCATAATTGATCTACAAGGTAACATACACATAAAATGAAGTTATTAATGACTATTATTATAATAAAATAAGTACAAAAATATATCAATGGAAAGTAATATACCAAGATATCTTGCCAAAGATGGTCTTTCACACCACTTGGAACTTTTTTCCAATCAGGGTACAAGATATTGACTTTACTTCGAGCTAGATCGCCTAAGTAACTCTTAAAGTTTGTTCTTTCCTTACGCCTTTCATAATCTAACTCAGTGAGGTCAACACGTAATCTTTGCTCAATACCTCGAGCCTTCGACAATGAACTCATCCTTGTGGTACCTCTAACTTTAGTACCAGTACTAGTAGTACTCTTGTTACCAGTCATGGTAGCTTGCTCAGAATCGCTAGAGGAATGGTTGGAGGGATCGCTAGAGGAATCAATGAGCCTATTTAGATAATAAGATAAATGATGCAAGTAAAATGAGATTAAATTAAAGTAATAGATGAAACTAAACATTGAATGCATATGAATGTGTATGCAAGATCTTTTTTTTAATCTATATGTGTATGTGTTTGCACAAAATTACCTGTAGGGCAATTACCCTATGTAGGAATATTCTCCCAAATACCTTCATGATGATCATGTCTAACGGCATGTACATCATCTAATTCATCATCTTCATTCAATTGAGGCGGCCTTGTAATAAAAGGAGGGGTCTCATCAATGTGAAAAGTTGATTCATCATTCTCAATAATTTGTCTTTTCCCTTGGAGAACAACATACCACTTTTTATCAGTTGGATCAATGACATAAAAAACTTGTTTTGCTTGGTTTGCCATGATAAATGGCTCTTCCTTGTAACCTACCCTATTAAGATCTACCAAGGTAAATCCTAATTCATCTATTCGAACACCATTGTTACTATCAATCCACTTACATTTGAAAACAGGAACTCTAAATGTTATGTAGTCAAGCTCCCATATCTCTTCAATAACTCCAAAATAAGATGTAGCTGCCAAAATATGGTTTTTATCCCTTGAACTAGAAAAATGCATCGCTTCAGCTATTATCAAAACCCCACTGTTCTGCAAAGTGCTTTTGTCATCTTGGTCTTTAGTATAAAAGGAATACCCATTGATATCATATCCACTCCAACATATAACTTCAAAGCGAGGCCCGTCAGCTAACCATCTTATTATTTCAGAAGCATTATCATGATTCAGAACCTGTTCCTTGAACCAAGATATGAAAGTTTTGTTGTGCTCATTTACCAACCATTTATCATTCTTTCGAGGGTTTTTTTCCTTGACAATGTTTTGATGCTTAGCTAAATAAGGTTGAACTTCATTAGTATTATTCAAGATATATATATGTGCTTGTAGCACTTCTTTACGACCCATGCTTTTTACTTTGACCCCTCGTGTGCCCTTACCTGCACGTCTTCCCTCATGGCGGGACTTTGGAAGTCCAACAGCTTCCATTGTCGACAAATATTCAGTACAAAACTCAATAGCCTCTTCAGCAACGTATCTTTCAACAATAGATGCTTCAGGCCGATGTGGATTCTTCACATACCCTTTTATGATTTTCATATATCGCTCAAATGGGTACATCCACCTCAAATAAATAGGGCCACAAAGCCTTATTTCTCTCACCAAATGAACAATTAAATGAAACATAATATCAAAAAATGAAGGAGGAAAGTACATCTCAAGTCTGTCTAATATCAGAATTCAGAAGAGAATATTTGGTGTGTTGTGTGTGTATGATTTTGAACTGAGTACTTGAAGCCCAATTGGACCAAATGGCTGGATGATGGCCCACAGTTTGAAGCCACTTGTTTTATTTTTATCTTTAAATTAAAATTATTTTATTTTCTATGCCAAGAAAATCTTTAAAATAAAAGTTATGCAAAATGAAATATAATATCTTTATTAGACTCAAATGTGACCAAGAATTCTCTTATTAGATATATCAAGATAATATGTTAAGTCCATAAATATATTTTCTAAGAATAAAACTTAAAAAAATCATCCTTAATGTTGAATTAATTTAAAGAGAAAAAATGTAAACGGAAAATGAGGCTTCCTTAATATTTAAATTAGAGGAGTAGTTACTAGTTCCTAAGCCATACCATACTATAGTTAAACAGAATATTAATTGGACTCCAAGTAAATAGAAAATAAAAAATAAAAAATTCCAAGTAGTTCTTTTTTTCTAAAAAATAAAAAACATAAATAAGTTTTTGAGAACAAGTAAATAAAAAATATATGAAGATTTTGAGAATATATATCTACCCTCCCCTCAATTATATCACTATAAAATATTAAACACAGGCAAACTTCATCACTTATGTCCTTTTCTTTGGTTGCTATCAAGAAAGAGAAATCAATATACTGTTTAACGTAGTTTGCACTGCATACAAATGCATAAGTTCTTTTTTTGGGCCAGAATAAACGCATAAGGTTGATTGCAGAAAAGTGCACAAAAAATGCCGATGGCAACTAATTATTTCTGGCCTCCTGAAATGCCACATAATAATATATTTGGTTTTAAACAGTGCAAAATAATGATTGAAGTTGTGATTGAAATGCATCTTAGCATCACCGAATGCACTGCATACATATGTGTATGAGATCATCAACTGAGATTACTAACGCTGTCAGGTAATCTAATTACAGTGAAGATTGTAGTGATTGAGTACAATCTAGTAAGGTAATAAAATTATTTTTGTTTTAGGTTTTTATTCAATAACAGAAAAACATTAAAAATATAAAAGTAAATTAAAAAGTTGAAATTTGGGTTGTCTAAATTTGATTTAAATGGCTGAGATGAGGGCATAATGCCCAAAAGAGGTGATAAAATTCCTTAAATTCAAAGCCGCTAGTTGAATCCGATTGATTTCGAAAGAAAAGAGCATTTTAAGGAAACCAGAAATATCCAAGTTATCTGAAATTGGCCAAACAAAGAAAAAGTGTGTTTGATTATATATGTGGGATCAACACTTGAAAATGGAAAATGAATGATACCTCTTGGTACTGCTGGCTCCAAGGAGGTTTCCCAGTGACCATCTCAATCACTGTACAGCCAACGCTCCATATATCAGCAGAGCTGAAAGAACATTATCATATTAATCTACTCCTTGAGAATTTCAAAGGATGCAGAATTAAACAATGAATTCATACAAATATGAATATGTTAGAAATTAAAATAACAGTAATGGGGCAAGGCCCAAAGCATCATGTAAAGTGACGCTGGTCCCGACAAAAATTCCAAAGGTATAAACCTATACCAAAAATTTGTCGATAACAAACAAGTGCCACAACTTACTTTGTGCTTATGACAGCTCAGCTTCACATTGCATAGTACCAGAAAACTACAATTACATGTGACTTTCTGATAGTTCCTGCTGTTACCCTTTTGTACACCTTAAATAGAGAATCCTATTTTCTATGAGAAAAAGCAATTTTAAAATTAAGGTGTTAATCCCTGTTTAAAAGAGTAACAAGATGTTTAACTCTATCATTCAATTCAATATCAGTAGTTGTTTATTTGTAGATTATCAAAGAGCAGAGCAGCAGATTAAATGAGAAAAGAAGAGAGCGAGAAACTCATTATAAGCATATCGAAAATAGAGCAGTATATCACAGAATATGTGAGGAAGGCTAATTTCCTTACAAGCTGTGCCCAGTCTGGAGAATAACTTCAAGGGTCAGAAAAGATCAATCAGATAGTAGTAGCTTGTCAGTTAACTTCATTTTACCACTAAACCTCAGTGAAAATAGTTGGGCAAAAAAGAAAAAGAAAAAGGCAAAAATAAGAAAAGCTAAGATAGCTTTGCTGTGACCAACAAACATTCCACGGCCTTAAACAAAGAAAAAAAAGAATATCAGTTATCAAACAAGAAACCATATTATCGACATCAGGCTATAACAATTTGTGCAAAACATCACCTGCCCAACCCCATTAACCAGGAATTTTGCTGATTTCGCAAAAGCCACGGAATTCACAAACCCAACCTGCATTGCAAGAAGGTTTAGTATGATCAAGGTAATTTTTCCTATTGCATATCAACCTTATCGAACAAATCCGCATCTGCTAATATATGTGAACAGTAAATGCTTTTCAAATCATCAATATCAAATACAACATCTGCAAGCTGCACTACTAACAAGCCATGAACAGACTCACTCCTTAAATTTCATAAATTGCATGGAAGAGCATCTAATTACAATCAATTTCACCAATAGTGCCTAATTTATCATCTAAGAAATTAGAACTCCATGTATGAATTTCCAAGTTAAGTTTCTATAAGAGGCATCCTCCATTCTTCTGAGAAAGTTCATGTATAAAAAATGCTCCCTGTAATTAGTACTAACAAAGCATATATAAACTGGAGACAAAAGGGGAAAGAAAGAGGGAGAAAGTGGAAAACAAAATTAAGCAAGGACAATTAGTTTTTAAATTTTACTGTGCTAAGTATTGACTGATGTGGAATAGTAAAAGAACAAAAATGCTGTTACTATGTATTGTTTGCTTTTGGTGTTTGTCTGAAATGCATGCAAATTAAACTGCCAAGGGAACAACCAGGGTAGTGATTTTGACATTTCTCTGCTTTTCCTTTTCATGCTTTCTGCAATGTGCTATGCAAAAATAGATGGAAGCAAACCAAAAACATGAACTGTATAATGTTTTGTCCCGTACAGGTTAATTTGCCAAAAGTGGAGCAATAATTCGTGGATGGAAACCGTACAGGTTCAAAAGTTGTCTCGTGGCCCCACTCACCCATTTTATAATGTTTTGATTAACCTCATCTCATAAATTGTATAAATTGTTCTATTTCTGAGAGTATCGAAGGCTATTTACTGTGACTTTTGAAGCTACTTATTCCAGAACCATTTGCCTTATTTCGTTAATAGTTTTGTCAGCAGTTAAGAATGATTCTGGTTTTTTATTGGTGTCTAAGAATCCAAGGAATGCCGTGAAGCAAAGCACAGGATAAAGCAAAGCACAATTTATTTCAGCAACCAAATCTTCAAATGGAAATATACTACAAACCAAATCCCAATCTCATGAAATAATTTGTTCCTTTACTGTTTTTCTTTTGAGAGGCGAAGCGGCACCGAGAAGGTTTGAAGAATGATGTTACAATCAGTGGCAAGAGGGATTGGCGAGCATAATGGCGTGGAGAAGGAGTGAAGACTGAAACAAGAGAAGCTAAACAAAAGGGAGAAGAGCAATCAGCAAGTTTGAGAACGATGAATGTGATGAGATGGAGAAGAGCGATGACTGAAGCCTGAGGAAGGTTGAGCAAAGATTGATTGGCAAGTGAGACCGATTTCGGCTGAGATAGGGATTGCTGACGAGGGCTAAGTGGCAACTCAAATGAAAGGGGGTTGCCAGAGTTCAGTATCGCGCGAAACAAAAGGAAATTTTGCGCCAAAAATTGAAATTTTTTAAAAAATAAATTAAAAAGGTTATTTAACGTCTGTTTTTTTTTTTCTTTTGAGAAAAACTGACGTTACATATTTTATACATTGATATATAATATAAATTGAAAGCATAATATTAATATTAAAATTAAAATTAAATAAATTGAAACATATTTTAAAAATCAATAAATTGAAAGCGTAATAAATTGAAAGCATAATATTAATATTAAAATAAAAATTAAATGATTGAAACCTACTTTAAAAATCAATTTAATTATTTTTTATTAAAATAAAATAATTTATCTAATAAAAGTAATTTTATAACTTAAATATTTTTTAAAAAATATTTTTAATTAACAAAATTAATTTTAATAAAAAAATTTTAATAAATTAAAATTAATTTAAAAAATAAATTTTTAGCAAGGAATATAGATCTCACTAAATTTTTCACTATTTATATTAATATGAAGAGGAATAAAAAATGTCTCTTTTTTCTAATTTTTTATTATAAGGGAGTGTTTAATGTCTGTTTTTAGACGTTTTGGGAAAAACAGACATTACAGATTTTACAAATTAAAACTATAATAATAAAAATAATTATTTGCAATGTCTGTTTTTTAAAAAATAGACATGATAAATAATTTTAGATGTCTGTTTTATAAGAAACAGACGTCTATAATGCGTAACATACTTCCTCTTATTACAAAAATGTCATCAGTCATCTAGTAATATCTGTTATTTTTTTAACAAATGTAAATAATAAATATAAAAAAGTTATTTTGTAATAGTGTTTTAAATCTATGTGAAGTAATTAAGAGTAAATTATAATAAGAAGTACAGAAGGTCATAGTTCAGTGCAAACATGCCACTTATCTTTGATTTTCATGTTTTTTTAAAGCTTTTCATATTTATAATTTGTCTTATTATGCCCAATAAAAAATTATAATTTGTCTGTTAGCAATCAATTCAACATACTTTTTAAAGCTGCCGCTCAGTTAATTTGCGGTCTGGATCACTCGTCAAGTCTTTTCTAGAGATTTTCTTATAAAGTTTTGTTTTATTTCCCTGTATTATTTGAAGTTTAAAGCCCTAGCTAGGGCAACCATTGAAATCTAAGCAATTTGCTATGTGAGATCATAATTAACAAGTTTACTTGCAGTAGATCTGAGGGTGGAAAATAATAAATTTGCAAAAGTGCGACCAAGCATTGATACATAATATAAAATTATTTTATATAGCATGTCATATTATCATCTCAAACTCAATGTAATAATACATTGGAAAACATAGTTAGTTAACATATATAAATAGATTAAGCAAAATGCAATTAAAGAAGGGCTAGAGCATATGGGATGAGAGGTTTTTCTTCCATTTTTCTGTACAATGATTGATGTATATGTGATCACATGATCGACTTCAGTAATACGTTCCTAAATAATTGAGAGTAATGCTATCTTACGGCAAGATTTTAACGAGGAAAGAATAACTGATTACAAAAATCTTATAAATGAATGCTCTGACACAGTCCAAAAGTTCAGATGTTCCTCAAGAAACATAGGTAATTTGATCCCTATATTCTATTTTCATGTAAACTAATCTCTATAATCATTTATTACCGTTTAAAAATTAATCCCTAAAAATTTTTCTGGTGAAAATAGTTAATCCCTATAATTTAATCTAACAAGCTACCCTTCAGTGCGCAAGTGCTATTAACACTAACAATATCAGTTAAACGGCGATGTGACAAGAAAAATTAGCATGTGTATGGTGATGTGGCAAATGAATCAGCCTTAAGACAAAAATAGACCCATGCATCTCTCATCTTTCCTTTTTCTTTTTTACCCTATTTCACAGGAACAACTCAATTGCAAGAGAAATCTTTGATTTCGACAACATGAATAACAAATTAAACTACTCCCAAATGCCAGGATTTATAGCTGGGAAACATGGAAGAAGAAGCAAATGGGGGTTTCACCGTCTCCTCAAACCTCTAATACGTTTGCGTTAAATTTCTTTGATTAATTAAATCCCCAGAGATAATTTGATTTCTGGCCAAAAAAAAAAATTTAATCCTCAGAGACATTATCAGAAAGCTTATGGCTAAAATCCGAAAACACGATCGACCCATTGCCCCATCAGCACAAGACAAACAGAAATGCAAAGATACATATGAGAAAAATCATACCTTTGGAAATGGCAAAGAACTTCGATGAGGATCAGAGTGGTGAAGCATAAGAGTAGCAGAAACCCTTAGATCGCCGGAAATAGCCATTGCTCGGTTTCTTGAATTTCTCCTTCTACTGGGAATTTCAGTACGGTCTTCTCCTTCGTTGCTTTCGCGTAGTTTTTGCTGTGTTTTGTTTTCGTTTTCGTTTTTGGTTTTTTTTGTCATGTCAACATTTAATTGACACGTCAATGCTCTATGCATGTGCATTGTAAAAATAATTATATCCGGATTAAATGGCAAAAATTAATTTTTAAACAATAACTGATTAACTAATTATGTTGGTAAAAAATAGCTAATTACAGAAATTGATTTACACAAAAGTAAAACATAAAAAACAAATTAAAAATTAATAAAATTATAAAAATTGATTGATTAATATTATCTAATATATATTTGATATTGATAATTTATCATGTATAAGGCTGTTTTCAAATCAAGATAAATTAACCAAAGTAACATTGGAATTCATCACCTATTCTCAGATTTGGATCATCTTCACACTTTCTCTCCATACCTCTCTCAATATGTAATCTTATTCATCGATTTTGATTTGAATGGTAGAGATTACTGATTGTTACTTTAAATAAAATATATCATTTATTTTAATAATAATCTTAAATAAGCATTATAAATTATTTTTAAGAAACTTCAACTCATAACAATAAATGTAAACTATTAAATAAAATATATTATTTATTTATAGATTATTTTTTTAATCATTATACCACATAATCAATAAAAAAGATCATATATGGAGAGAGGTATGGAGAGAAAGTATGGAGATGATCCAAATCCCCTATTCTCTCTCTCTTTGTTTTTGTTATACCAAATTAACCACAAATATTTGACAATGTATTGAATTCCAATTAATTCAAGTCGATTGGGTTTGAAATGGAGGAAGGTCTTCCAAAAGCGTTTTTTATATTTATTCTTTAAACTAATCCTTTTTACTAAAACCAATATTTATTTTTTTTTGTAAATGACAAACGAGAATTACAACACATCCCTCAAAGGTGAGTCAAGAATGAACATTGCACGGGAGTCGGCACAAAGTCTAGGAGTAATAACTCCTTTACAATTATTTGAGGTATCTATTCTATTTTCATTGCAAGTCATTCCTACCAAACATAACATAAAACTTGTTTGGTTTGCTGGAATTATTTTCCTGCTCCCATTTTCGAAGTAAATCCGTATGCTAAAATCATTTCACCGCATTCATATTGATTTATGGTGGATATAAGAAACACATGAATGAAGATGATGAAGTGATTTGCCTATATATGCTTTCTTCAAATGAGTAGTTTGATATGACTTTCTAGTTGTGGGAGTTATAAATTCCTTAAATAGAACTACCTCTATCCATTAATATAAATGATAAATAACTAAATTACATAGAATAAAAAAAAAGTAGTTAGCATAATTAAACTTTTTAAAAATGTAAAATAGTTTTAAAAAATAATCTCATTTAATATTAATAACTTTTATCATATACTTTATCTATTTTTTTTATTATAAGTCATATTCTAGAAGGATTGAAGTAGATAAAATATACTTATTTTGATTCAAAATATAAGTCATATTTAGGTAAAAATAAAATCATTAATTATTTTTCCCCTTGTCTTTAACTAATTTGTGAAAGAAAAAATTATCTTGAAAATTATTTTTATTAAGGCTAATATTTGAAAATAATGTAAGTTTTTACTAATTTAATTAGTTAGTTAAATAGTACTTATATTTTAAAATGGAGGAAATAAGACACTTTGTGGGTATCAAATAAATATTTATTTTCATGTTTGCCTCTCATTAAATAGTTATGGTGGATAGAGATAAAGAAAGATCTATAATCAAGATATGTTATAATTTAATAAGAGTAATATTGAAAAGTTATTATATATTTTGTAAAGTTCAAAAATTTTAATTACTTTTAACTATTTTTCTTAACATGTGTAAAATGATTAGAAATGATTTATAATAGGAAAAAATGAGTAATTAATGAGAATGGTAATTAGGGGCATTTAAAAATAAAAAATACCCAAACATTTTAGTGGAGGGGCTATTTTTCTTTGGCAAGTAACGGAATATTAATGGCTTAGTGCACAGGATCTTATAAATTAACGCAATGGAACCATTGAGCGAAAAAAGATTCAAAGAAAAATTCAGATTCACCCCATTATTCCCCACGTTATTTCCCACTTGAATCGTCACATGGCGACAATGAAAAATTATTATTTATTAGTCTCTCGTGTTGGAATGACTGACTGACCAAATCAAAGTCTATTAGTTTTGTTGTATTCTCTGTCGATGAATGGGACGTTTGTGACTTGTAAGGCCATGCAATCCAAAAGTCGTCTTCCTCGTGATCAATTCTTCGCCATACAAATATGAAAACCTCTATTTATATATCTTTAATCCCAAAGATACATCAATATAAGAGAAACAATAATATAAATAAAAAAATTAATTTTTGTGATAAATTTATTATTCGCACCATGAAAAGTTATATGATATTAGCAATAAAAAATTATTTATTTGAAATTATAACATCCACGCTAGCAAAAAAAAAAAAGAATTAAAACATCCATATTATTATATTTAGTTTTTTGAATTATTTTTTAAATTAATAATTAATACTTTATGATTATATTGACATTTGGAAAAACAATTCAGTATTTGAATTTTTCAGATTCTTGACTTTTCATTTTCACTTCCACAAAAGCATGACTATTTTCAATTTATCGACCTTCTAGAATCTACTAATATCTAATTATAATTTTTACGGCAAGCCACTTTATTTATTAGGCTTATGAATAACATTTTATCTGATGCACTTGTCTAATATTAGGGATTTTTTTTTTCTACAATTACTTTCTTTTTCTTATTATGTGAATTCGATCCGTAAACATGGTCAGATCAATTATTTATTGCCTTGTCCCAGTTTCAACATTTTTTTAATGCAAAATTTCTAGTTGTTATAAAATAAAATTCAAAGAAGATCGATCGTATGAAAATGAATATTCTTAATGAAATGCATACATAAAAATAAAAATGTACTAATTCGATTTTTTTTTATGTATCATTTAAGGTTTTAATTTATAGATTAATAAGTATAATTAATTTGTTAGAATTTATTTTAAATTTGTTAACATGCTTTTTAATAAATAGATAATAGATAAGAAAGAATAATAAATATTATCTTTTAATTTTAAAAGAATAGATAAGGGTATAATTAAAAAATAATAATTAATATTATTTTAAAACTTGAAAATAACAGATAAATAGAAAAACAAATTTAAAAAAGAATATAGAGGGAGTAATATTTAGAAACTAACTTATATTATTTTTGCATATTTAAATCATTCAGTATATCACTAAATGAAGTCTTCTCATCAAAAGAACTCCCACGCAGTTTCTTGATAGCGTCTTAGTTCGCGCTAAGACTTTTCTAATTCGTACCCAACGTTTTGAGAACTGGACTGAACTAGGTTGTCGGACAGGTAGGACCATCATTTGGAGATAAAAATAAATTCGGTTTTTAGCTTTAAACTGTTTTAGGAGTTGGACCGAATTAGATCGCTTTGAATTGACTTTTGAATCAACAACCGGAATTGAGTAAGAAATCGGAGTGGTTTTTAGATAATCAGACAGTTTTTTAAATTGTGTAAAATTTAACCTAAATTTATTTTTTTTGTCAAAATTATTAATTATAAAAATTATTAAAGAGTAAAAATAATATTTCTCTTTCTATTTTAAAATTACTCATTATAAAAATAAACATTTTCATTGTATTATACCTCCTCTATCCCTAATTATAAGAAAATTTTGGAACTCTTCATTCATCTCAAAATATAAAAGATATAGATAAAATTTGTAAAATAATTAATATTACTTTCCTTTTATATCATTGAATAATTAAGGTTGTGTTGACAATTACTACTAATTAATTAGTCTCACTCTAAAATTTTAACATAGGCAATTTTAGAAAAAAAAAATTGAAATTGTAGCACAATTAATGAGTTTAATTACCAAAAATATTTTTTCCTTAGTATTAATAATATAGTTATTTATTTCTTATAATTGGAAATAGAGAGAGTATAGTCATTTTATAATGTTATGGTCATATGATGTTATTAAATTGAAATGTTTTAATATTATATTCAATAATTTAATATATATTATTACTATATGAATTTTTTAATTTATTATGAACTTGGACTACTTAAATTATTTTCTTAACAATTTGATATTTTTTTACTTATATTATTATATATAATATTATTTTTATTTAATTATTACATTACTGGTTCAACAACCAATCCAACCAATTAAATTATAAAAACTGTGATTCAATAGCATTTTCAGTTCAATATTCACTTCAATTTTTAAACTACGTTAATCTTTTGGGAATGAACATAAACCTTTCTGGAAACTAAACTTGACGAAGTTAATTTATACCAAAAAACTTTTGAATCTGCAACATTAAACTAATAATAAAAAATTTTAAAATCAACTATACTAACTTTTCAGTATTAGCTAATAAATTTAATTTTGTTTAAGAAATTGCAATCAAATTCTCATTAAATTTTAATATATACTCTCTCTGATTCTAAATATAAAATATTTTTTAGAAGTAATATTTAGTTCAAAATATATAATATCTTGCAGATTATTTAGTGTATTTATTATTTTTTCTATTCATACTCTTGGACTATAATTAATAGGTGAAAAATAAATATTATTGAAAATATGAGAGATAATATAATAAATAATAATAAATTGTGAAAAATATTAAAAATTTTTGACAAATTTAATAATTCAACTTCTTTTCTTAAAATTTACTTTCTCTTGTTCTTTTTATCATATATCTTTCAGAAGCTTTTCCTAATTCTTTTTATAATGTAACTTATAATGTTTAATACAATTGTTCATGTATGCCCTCAATCATTTATTTCTTGACCTTCTAAATTGTTATTGGAGCTTTTATATGATTGATCATTTGTAATATTCTTAGCCTTATTTTAATTTATTTCACATTTTCTCATTTAATAATAATTGAAAACCTTATTTAATGAGAATTGCATTATTATAATAAATAGGATTAAAAAAAATGTTTAGTTTTTTCTTAAAATTTTAAAAATATAACTAACTTTCTTAACTTACGTAAAGTAGTTGGAAATACTTTATAAAAAAGACCAAAATAAATATGAATTAGTTGAAAATATCTTATATTTAATACCTAATGAAGTATATTTCAAAAATTTTAAGAATATCTAAGAAGGGTTGGACAATCCCATCTAAATTAGTAAAGTGTAATTGTAGTTATAATTTTTCATATTTCTAGCTCTTACCCGTTCTCCTTCTCCTTAGCGAGTTTTTGAAAATGAGGTGTGTTTAAATCTAATTTCAATGTGTGATTTCCCTGCAATATTAAAGGGGCAAATTCTAATTCTAGTTATATACTTCCTCTGTTTCTTTTCATGGATTATTTAAGATTTTAACATACAGAATAAGAATATAATTAATATATTAAAATTTATTTCAATTATTTTAATATATTTTTCAATAAATAGATAGTTAAGAAAAAATAATATTATCTCTGACTTTTTAAAAATATAAATATATATATATATAATTAAAAAATAATAACTTATATTATATTAAAATTTAAAAATGATAGATAAATAAAAATATAAACCTTTTAAAAAATAACATAAAAATCAAAGAAGGAGTACACTTAGAAGGTGGTGCAAATCCCAAAGACTTGGACTTTGTCAAGGTCCATTTGCACATTACCAAATATATCAAGCGCATTACATCGCTATCCGTGATCATTATTCTATTTTTTTAATATACAGGGGACGATTACAAACCACACACACCATATCCATTTGAGGGCTCCAACCCACAACCCCCCATTCAAGGCAGGCGTTTGGTGCCATTGTAGCACAAGGCCATTGGACACTGCTCATTATTCATTAATTAATTAAATGTTTATATACAAGTCTACAATGCGCGTAAAACAAGTTATAATAGATTCTACAAGATGGTATACTTTATTGCATGTTTAAAAACTCATAATACCATATATATTGCTAATTTATTTTTTAAAAAAATTATGAGATTGTATAATATTCCTAGAATAATTGTGAGTGATATATATATATTAAGTTTCTAAGTCATTTTTTATGTACTTTATGGGATAAATTAGGAACTAAATTTTTGTTTTCTATTAATGCACATCCACAAATTGTGATGGTCAAACTGAAGTAGTAAATAAAACACTCACCACATTGTTGCATGTCATAATTAAGAACAATTTGAAAAATTGGGAATTTTGTTTGCCTCACATAGAATTTGCATATAATAGGATTGTGTATTCAACTATATCATATTCTCTTTTTGAGATTATGTATGGTTTTAATTCCATAACTCCTCTTGATATTTTGCCTCTATCTTGTAATGAAAAAGCTAACCTTGATGGTAAGAGGAAAGCTGAGTTTATGCAGGATCTTCACGCTAAAGTAAAAGCTAACATTGAAAAGAAGAATGCAGAATATGCCAAACAAGCTAACAAGGGTCGTAGAAAAATTGTATTTGAACCTAGTGATTGGTTTTGGATACATCGAAGAGAGGAAATATTTCCTTAACAGAGGAAATCAAAGTTGCAGCAACGTGGAGGTGGACCTTTGCAAGTCTTGGGACAAGTAAATGACAATACTTACAAACTTGATCTGTCAGGCTCTTATGGCAATGTTAATATCACCTTCAATGTTGCAGATCTATCTTTATATGATGTTGTAGATTCGAGGGCGAATCCTTTATAGGAGGGAGGGAACGATGAAGACTATCCAAGTCATAACCTATAAGCCCAACAATGGAGATCCAATGTCCCAAAGGATCCATTACAAACTATTGGAGATCCAATGACTCAAAGTCGAACTAAAATTATGAATGAAGCATTACAAGACTAGATCCAAAAATTACAAGAAGATAAACCCATGTTTGAGGAACAAGAGGCTTCTAAGCCTATTATTAAAAAAATAATAATAATAATTCTGATTTAAGTCTAAGTTTTAAGTGAGGCAAAATTCCTGAATCAAGATCTAATAATAGAAGAATTTACTTAATAGGATATTTCAATTATTTTTAGGATAATTTTTCAGATTTATTTTATTTTCATTTTAATTAATTTGATTTGATTTGATTTGATTTAAATTAAGATTAGAATAATTTTGTAGTTTTCTATTTATATTCAAAAGAACCAATTATAGGTTTAGATTTAATTTAATTTAGTTTGAACTTGATTAGATAGAGCTAATCATTATCTAATAACTCTTAGAGATTTATTATGATTTAATTTTTCTTTTCATATTTATAGACATTTGTAGAGCCACTTTTCTACATATTAATAATATTCAGAGTTTATTCAATTAGTGAGTTTCACTAGTTTTTTGTAATCTTCATAGAATACAAGTTTCGATCTATCAAGATAATTGATTTTTCTCTTATAACTTCCCCCCTTGAGTTCTTAGAATCCCCATATTAAGTTTTAATCATCCATTCCCTTTGGGTTCATGCTTTCACTTGCAAACAATGCAATTTTTTAGGTTCTTAGGGTATTGATCCTAAACAGTCCATATCACTAGACAGTCCATATCACTTCAATAAGCCAAAACAAAGAAATTTGGCTATGTACTTTGTGTCTTCAATGAAAGAAGATCGTTTGAGGGAAATTCTTGACAAACGAGTGTTAGACCAAAAGAATGCAAAGCATCTAAAGGAAGCAACCTTACTGGCAAGGAGATGCATTAGAGTAAAAGGAGAGGAAAGGGCCACTACGAAGGAAGTAGCAATGGAGCTAGAGGGACTAATTGCAGTGAAAAGCATCCTTGGGTAAATATGGGTGAGGATATGATGTCAGAAGAAAGTGAATACTTACTTGATGGTCATGTACCTGATGGATACGAAGCAACTTGTGCGAGTAATTCTACTAGCTATGATAGCATACAGAAGCAGATTGTATTTGAGATTACAAATGGACGATGATCATTTGGTGTTCATATATACATGTGTGTTCTGGCCTTTTTGTTTCATAGTTTAACCTATTTTTATCATATATTGTATGTTGACAATGCATTTTGAAGGATGCTATGTGAGTATATAAGTGTAGCTAGATTTTTTTTTTTATAAATAATAATCTTCCATTGTGCATTTCCTATTCCACTTTCTTCAAAATCTTTTCCAAGATACGAAAAGGGACATAAATTTTATTATTGCGTTACTTGGGATAGGAAAATATTATTAATGCAATTTAAAAAAAAACTACGCTTTCCCCTTCGTCATTCTGTTTTAGTATTTTTGTTTTCTGTGTGAGTTACTTGGGATAGGAAAATATTATTAATGCAATTAAAAAAAACTATGCTTTCCCCTTCCTCATTTTGTTTTAGTATTTTTGTTTTTTGTGTTAAAGAAGATGAAATCTCAAAACGCTAAAAAGATGGGGAAAAAATGGAGAGAGAAAGGATGTGGAAAAGTATAGTTGCCTTTTTCCACAATCCTAAGCAGGATGAAGACAAATTGTGAAGAAGATGAAAAAAAGGTTAAAGACCAGGAAAACAAAAAAAAAAAAAAACAAAGCGTGGTTGTATAGGATGATGTTGAAGAATTTTCGTTTCCACAATCCAGAACAGGGAAAAGTCCAAACGAAATAAAAAATGGAAAGAAGAAGATGATGAAAAGGAAGAGAAAAAAAAGAAGGAAGACAGCAAGAAAAGAAGAGCTCGAATGTGGCAAGACGAAGAAGAAGAAAGAAGATTTGAGAAGATGCTGATTATATAAAGTTGTTTTTGGTTAAGTTGGAGGTTGTTTATTAGTTTGTTCTTCATGATCTGTATTGTCTCTTAATACTTGTTGATGGTTTCGTAATTGGTGCTTCTGAGTCAATTATGCGATTGGTTTTCGTGACCAGAAATCTCAATTTAGAGTAGAAGGGGAAATGTCAGAGGGTCGCGTTATTTCCCACTCGAATCGTCGTAAGGTGACAACGAATTATTATTTATTAGTATTCTTTATATATATATTTATATAATATCGATCATTACAGCTATACTAATTCTTTCTTATTTGTCTAGTGCAATGTCTTCCCTAAATTCTATTGTTTGAATTGGGGAAGAATTTAATTCTAGAATTGATTCTTTATTCTTTAATAAAGTGGGGAAAAAAAGCCTCGGTTATGAGTGGAATTCTTACAAATAATCTGAATGAATATGAAACATATATAAACCGAAAAGTCATCTAGTTAATTAACAAGTTGAAGGAAGAAATTATAAAGAAAAATAATTAAAATATTTGTATAAATTATTTTCTCTACTGCTAATTAAGATATAATTTAATTAAAGGGCTCTCTCGTGAACGTGAAATGAAAATACACCACACAAATATGTAATCCTTGCCGTTGCGTGGAATGAGCAAGTAGGAGACTTGCTCAAAGTCTCTCAAATTTGTTGTATTGGGGACCTTTTGCCTTCAATCGATCTCTAGACGTTCAATTTGGTTCAGGAAAAAAAAATGTGTAGACAGATAGATGTTCAATGACTCGGCAACGCTAGTTAAGTCTTCGTCAACATCTCCTTAGTACTCAAGCACTCAGAGGTAGAGGTATAATTAAACATCTACTAAAAATCCTGTTTAAGTAAAGTCGTGTCCTTTACTAAACTAAATAACTAATAACCCGCTATCTACCATGCATGCACGTATCGTACCTTATACGAAGAAATAACTTCCCTTTTTTGAATAAATAAAATAACATCCGCAACATGCACCTTCAGTAGAATTTTTCGTTGTGTTTCGTTCAATGGAAAATGGGGACCTATAATAATAACTTAATTATTATATCCCTAACAAATTTAGGTTTTTCTTCTATTTTTGTTTTTCTCTTATAAAAAACTAAATATTTATATTACAATGCATCATTTTCTTGTTTCAGAAATGTCATATATTATTTATTATAAATTTTTATTAGCACTATTTTTTTAAAAAAATTAATTAATTTTACTACGTAATCTTGTTATAAAGGTAAACATAAACTAATTTTTTTAATTGTTGCACAGAAAATGAGTTTCTAAAGAAGTAGGGTGGCGACAACACATGAGTGTATTTTTTTAAGGGATGCATAAGAATAGTATTGAAATTGAATAAAAATAAATTCATTTTAATCATATTGAAATTTAGCTTGTTTTGGAGAGGAGGTACTTGAACCAGATAAGGGAATGGAAGCAAAATCCCTTCCTTTTTCTCTATTTTTTCTGAACCAAAGCTCCTCCTCTCCCCTATCCTCCGAAAGTTTCAACAAATAGATAGTTTTTTGGAAAAAAAATATATTATTTGACATATAAAACAGGGACTTTTTTCCCAATAATAAAAGTCTCTTAGAAAGGATGTTGACACTATCACAAACCGATTGATCCAAAAAATTTAATAATGTTATATGAATCTCCAAAATCCCTTATATACTAATATTTCTGAATAAAATTTATATTATTCATAAGCATGGTTATAAAGAGTGCTTTTCTTATTTAAAAATTGTAAAATATTAAAATTCCTCCCCATAATCATAACTTCTCTCCCTCATCATCTCAATGTCCTAAATTTATATTTTTTTTTTATATGTCTGTCATATTATTCTCCAATTAAAATTTAACATATAGAATTTTTAAATTTTTTAAAGCTTAAGAAGTTAACACTTTTAATATATAATTAATGGCTAAATCTTTAATATATTTAAAAAAACACACATTAACTTTTAATTGGAAAATAATACAAAAAGCACATAAGGAAAAACATATAAGTATTTTCCTATCTCAATTTAGTTTTATTTTATTTTTCACATTAAATCATTCTTTTTTATTTTTTTTTACAAAATTTAAAATTACTTTCACCCTTCTTATTTTTTTATTATTCCTTCAAAATTAATTTTGAATTAATTTACTTATATCTAATGTTTATTTTTAAATTATATTTCATTATCTGTGCAATGCACGGGCAAATAATCTAGTTATAAGAAATTCAAATTACGTGGTGATGATCCAACTCAAGAGATCAGAGGCGGAAAAAGAAAAGAAGTGCAGATGATGCAAATAAAGTAAATTGAATTAAAGAGCAGAAACCCGAAGACCCGGACCTGTACAAGTCCATCTGCATCATCAAGTATCGCAGTCGACTTCACTCGTTATTTATTAGATAATTAAACTAAATTAATTGAATAAAACGTATACGGAATTACAGTACCAGACGGGCAAAACAAGTTAAAAGACTGCAGTGGAGCAATACTTTTCATTAAGAGATTTACCCACAAACAGAAAGTGTGGCACGTTTTCAGCTCTATCATAAGATGAGCGGAAAATTTTTTATAATTTAATATCTATGATTTTTTTAAATAACTTATTTAGTTATTTTTTACTATTTTTTAAGAATAAAAAGAGGCTATCTTATAATTAAAATACTTTTACAAGTTGACAAAATTGAAATTCGCTATTTTACTATTTTTATAAAAATAGATTAAAACTTTAACAATTAAAAATTAACAATAAATATTTTAATATATTTTATATTAACGATATTATCGTCCATCCAAATAAAAATATTATTTTTCATGACAAACTAAACATACTCATCTCATTTTATTAATCTTTATTTAGATTCCTATTTTAAAAAAAATATTTTAATTGTTAATACAAATTCAAAATATAATAGAATCTGGACACAAAACCTGCTAGTTTTTTTATATTAATTGTTTTCCATGTGAAAATATAAAACCGTGTGAAATTCTCTCTAAATTGTTTTCCGTTTGATAATCACTGTTTTGTTGCAGTGCTAGTCAATTTGAGTTATTTTTTGGTGATTTTTTATCCGAATTAACATATTATTTTCAAATAAAGCATCAGATTTTGATAATAATTCATTAATTATATATGTAGGAGATAGTTTCAAATTAATCCTAACCTCCAGTGGAATTGACTGACTTGATCAAAGTCTCCCCAATTCTGCCGTGTTTGTGAGGCTTGAGGTTTGCTCTTTCGTTGAATGGGGATGGATGTGGATGGGCCATGCAAGGCAAGCTCATCTTCAAAACTCATGGGGAATGTTTATATATGTGTGTGTATGTACGTACAGTCAGAATAAGCAGGCTGTGTTAAACTGCACTGAACCATTTACCTTAGAAAGCTCTCTCTCTCTGCCCGGGTTAGAATTAAGTGGAGACGATGGGGCTTAGTAAGGTGGGGATGATTTTATTAGTAGCCATAGCAGCAACAGCAGCTGAACCTCAATCTCTGGACCTGCATGGTTGCCCCAACAAGTGTGGAGGCATAGATATTCCATATCCATTTGGTGTTGGAGACAAGTGCTCCAGAAATGAATACTTTAATCTCAACTGTACCAACGACTCCAAATTATATTACCGTGGCTCAAACATCCAAGTTTTAAACATATCCCTCCAAGGTCATATGGACATCTCCATGTTTGTCTCCAAGATTTGTTACAATCAATCAGGAGAGGCTCTGGACCAATCTGTCTCCTCTCTCAGAATTACCGCTTTTCCCATCTCTAGCACTGAAAACAAGTTCTTCAGTGTTGGTTGTGACACTTACGGCTACTTGAATACTTTTCAGGATGGTAAGAATTATTCCACCGGCTGCTTATCGCGATGTAACGCACTTCCTCCACAAGTACAGAGTATTGGTGAAACTTCTTGTTCCGGGATTGGGTGTTGCCAAATCGATATTCCTCCTCGAATGAGGAATATCACTTTTGAATCATATAGCTTCAATAATCATACAAATGTGTTGAACTTCAACAACTGCAGCTATGCTTTTGTTGCCAAACGAGACTGGTTTAAATTCTCTCTTGATGATCTAGAGAACCTCCGCTTTAATGAGTCCCAGCTCGTGATAGATTGGTCCATTAATGGTACATGTCAAGAAGATCCGGCTCTGAGGACCCCAGATTATGCATGCGCCTCCAACGCCTTCTGTCAGAACAACGCCGATGGACTTAGATACAATTGTACTTGCAAGTCCGGGTTTCACGGAAATCCATACCATCCGGATGGGTGTCAAGGTAATTCTGGTTTCCATTTATTTCTCATCCATTTCTTTTTCTAAATATTACATTCACTGATAGCCTCGTTTGTATTTTCAGATGTTAATGAATGCGAAGCATCCAATGATTGCTATATCTCAGCACAATGCCATAATTTTGATGGTGGCTACAACTGTTCTTGTCCACCTGGTTATAAAGGAGACGGATACAATAACGGAACACGCTGCACTTTGGACATTCTTCAATCTCATCATAATTTGCTTTTTCTCATAATAGCATTAGGTGAGAAGAAGGACTTTGTTTTATTTTCTTTTTTAAAAAATGTTTTTTTGGAATTAGTTTTTTTTTTAAATCTCACCATGAAATAGTTTTTATTTATTTTAACATGATGGTATTTTTCATTTTTTATTTTTTGACCTTTTCTTCAACAGTAGGAAGGACTTTTTATTAGGTAGCTTACCTTGTGAAAGGAATATTCTAAATACCTTTTCACATGCCAGGCTCTACATATAAACCCATAAAAAATTTTTCGCATAACATTCGTCTGAGAATAATAATGTAATTTCAATTTGTTTGATTTCTATCCGGTCCCATATTGGCCAATATTAAAGTTTCCTTCCCATCTTCAGAGCATGGTTTGTTTATTTAAGGGATGTACATTTTGGACATTGGATTGGAAGGGATAATTAAACAGAGGAATATATTGCTTGCAGGTGTCAGTGTAGCTTTGTTGGTTGTCTTCACACTAGTGTCTTCAATATGTTGGGCACACAAGCAAAGAACTCTTAAACAACTCAGGCAAATAAATTTTGAGCAAAATGGAGGAAACATGTTGCTGCGACAACTTTCACAACAACAAGGATACACTGATAGAACCAAAATATTCACGGAAGTTGAGCTTCAAATTGCCACAAACAATTTCGACGAAGGCAGAATCCTTGGTCGTGGGGGACAAGGCATAGTTTATAAGGGTATATTACCAGACGATGCACCTGTTGCCATTAAGAAGTCCAGAGTGGGAGGGGATCCCAGACAAATTAAAGATTTTATCAATGAAGTGTTTGTGCTTTCCCAAATCAACCATAGAAATGTAGTCAAACTTTTGGGATGTTGTCTTGAAACTGAAGTTCCTTTATTAGTTTATGAGTTTGTGGATAATGGAACCCTTCTTGACCACATGGACCCATCGAAGAATGAGCACTCTCTTCCATGGGAGACTCGATTAAAGATAGCTGCAGAAACTGCTGAGGCAATTTCATATTTGCATTCTGCTGCTTCTATTCCAATTATTCATCGAGATATTAAATCTGCCAATATATTATTAGACCATAATCATAGAGCAAAGGTATCTGACTTTGGAGCTTCAAGACTTGTTCCTCTCGATGAAACTCAGGTTACCACAGTGATACAAGGGACACTTGGATATTTGGATCCAGAATACCTCCATACAGGTCAGTTGAATGAGAAGAGCGATGTTTATAGCTTTGGGGTTGTGCTTGTAGAGTTACTTACTGGGAGTAAAGCAGTTGAATTCAGTAGGCCAGAACAAAGAAATTTGGCTATGTACTTTGTTTCTTCAATGAAAGAAGATCGTTTGTGGGATATCATTGACAGGCGAGTGGTGGATCAGAAGAAGAATGCTGAGCAATTGAAGGAAGTTGCTTTTCTGGCAAGGAGGTGTGTCAGAGTTAATGGAGAGGAAAGGCCGAGTATGAAGGAAGTAGCAATGGAATTGGAGGGTTTGATTGCTATGGAAAGGCATCCTTGGGTGAAGGGCGAGGATGTGATGGCAGAAGAAACTGAATACTTACTTGTTCATGTAGCTGAGGGATACAGGGGTGCTAGTACTAGCAACACAGCGGGCTATGACAGCATACAAAAGCAGATGGCATTTGAGATTGCAGATGGGCGATGATCATTTAGTATTCATATATGTGTATTTCCACTCTCTTGTTTATTATATTTCTGACTTGTTTTTTTATAAGACCTAAAGTGTATCTAGTGATGACGTACATCCATTCATTTTTCACCTAAACCGTGATTCATAGATTTCTATGCATTTTATTAGAGTTGTCTGGGCTTTCTCTTTACACTCTTGTAAACTAAATGAGATGTTAGAAAATAAATAAAAAAATGGCATATTCACCAAAGAATGAAAATGACTGAGCTACCACTGCTAGAGCATGGCAAGGCTAATGGCAAGCCATTGGTTTGAATCATTCACCAAGTCCTTTTCAAAGGATTAGCTTCTCTCGATTCAATTTTTTAAGTGTATTTGCTTCAAAATATCTTTCACATTATTATCATTAATTTGACATAAATTATCATAGCGCAGCTGTTGAAGTCTACAAAATAAGCAAATGGAGATCAAAACAGATTTCACGGTTCTCTTTGCAGATCTGAGAGCAAAGAAGGATGAAACTACAAACCACCCGGACCAAGACAAGAATATAAATAGGACAAGCAAAATGCTTTTTGTGGTTTATGTGAAATTAGACAATATGAGAAGAAGTAGAACATACAAGATAAAGAGTTGTGTCCTCCATTTTTATTGCAATGAAAAGACTTACATCTAAAATACTAAATAAATACTAATCAATTTTAGGGCTAAGATGTTTTAATGCAAAAGCATTTTCATTCTTATCCGCTCACAAATACGATAAGCGGTTCTATATTTATATTCAAGGCAATAGAAAATTCTAGAGAACGACACATATAAACTCTAAGCAAAGAAAATGGAAAAATTTCCCTTCTCACAAGCATACAAAATAATGCTGAGCTAGCTGCCACATTGCACTGATGTGGATACTATAACAAATATAATTAAAATGCTATCTTATGTTAACCTTTACATAATGAGAAAAACATTTATGATCACAAGGATGTTACATGAATGAAATAGATTATCGGTCCAAAGTTTCATCTGTTTGAGTTTATCTATTCCTGCAATAATTTCTATTCATGCTAGTTTATATTGTTAGGCTTATCCTGGCTATAATGAGTAGCTACTCGGTTGTGTTTAGTTTCCATCTTCAAAGCAAAATTGGTGAAGTTACATTATTGTGATTGTGTTTATGAGAAGCACAATGGAGGAACTGGATGAACTGATTTGCAAAAGCTTTCTTCAAATCAGCACTGTATTATGATTGCAGAAATAGAGCTTGATTTGACATTAGACCTTTCCATCTGATGAAGAAAGACTATCAGTTCTCAAGGTTGTGTATGGCCTGGTAGATACAGAATTTGTGCCTCCGGAGGGAGAAGAGGATGGAGAAGGTAGCTTCTTGGGCAGCATCTGCTCCCAGAATTCCCTGGGTAATCTTGTTCCTTCTGACGAAACAACAAAAGCAAGCAGAGTGAAGAGAAAGCACATGTGCCTCCAAGAACTTAACATGATAATGATGATTGATGGGTAATGTGTACTACTACTCTTTCTCAGGAAGTGCACAAAGCCCTCTTTTAGCTTTGAAAAAGAGAGCCTTTTAGAGGGGTTGTGGTAGCAAACATGCTTGGTAGTGTAGGGATGCCACCAACTTGTTTGTTTGGGGAAGGATGCCTAAATGTCAGACAATGTGGTATTTCTTAATTCAAAACTGTTTAAGCAACCCATGTTGTCACTCTCATCGTCCAATACATGAGTAGAATCCATGTGTGTAGGTCTGAGGAAATCCAGGAATGTTTTAATTCTCTGTTTGGGTCATATCTTTGTTGTCAGTTGTTCGAAGTGTATAATTAGCAATGTCACGTTGGGATGAGTCAGTATGTGTAAAATCAAAAGAGTTTCTTTGAGATTTTGCATCAGACTGTATAACGTGAGAAGGATGAAACACTGTAAAAGCAATTGTTTTTCCTTGAAAGGCTTTTCCCTCTGTGTAAGAAAGTATGCTAAAGAACGGTTCAAGAAAATAAGGTCAAACTCAACCCTGGCATTTAGAAAAAAAAACAAAGAAAGAAATATTCAATCATGCAAGCATGAGGAGAGTGGTCTTTTCCATTACATTTGTATAGCAAAACCAAGATTAGAAAAGGATAAAAGTTGGGTCTCTGACAATATGAATCCACAGAAAGAGAAACGTCTTAACTCTTATGATGTTTTCCCAACAATGAAATGCATTAGCTTTAAAGAGACAAGGACATCGTGGTGCCACTGAAAATGTTAACATTTTAATGAAATGGTTAGTGTTTACGCAGCCCCTTGATTAGTCCAAATGGTAAAGGTTCAGTGCATTAGCTACCTTCAATCAAAAAATAAATTCGGCCAAGCAACTAAATTTATATACAAGACTTGTGTATTTCATAATCATTTAATTTAATGATTGAGTAGCTAAAAATCTTATCATTGAAAAAAAATATTATATGTTTTATTAAAGCTAAAATTCACGCGGAGCAAATCCCATATTTTAGTGGTACGGTCCCAAAAATCTCAAACTGCTTTTACGTCTCCCTCACCAACACCTCCACGGACCGCTTTGGCATTTGTATAAATGTACCCAATTTAATAAATTTAGTCAAGCAAGTTCTATTGCTCATCTCCAAATAGGTAATTTATACAATATTATAATCCTCCACTCTGACCTGTAGAAGACCCAGATCCATATAACAAGAAAGTCTATTATTCTACTCATGATTTGAATTCTTGAAAGTCTCAAATTCATATTTGTTACTCTTTCAATGTCTCTATAATTCCAACTTTAAAGGCAATTAAATCTGCAAATCGTATTCTTATCTATAAAAGTCTCCAATTTTAGAATCATAATTCAAAACTAGGTATAACAATAAGTGGATTTAAAGCCGGGTGAAAGAAGAAAATAGCATTTGCATTTCGAATTGGTCATTGAGAGAGGATGCTCTTTCTATCTTTCCAGACAATTCAGATATGGGAATATCTGTTTCGACATCCTATCAAAATATAGGCAATTTGCTTTAGGTGTTTGCAGACGAGTTAATAAAGGAATAAGGAATGTGAGTTCTTAATACTAAAATTGTTTGAAAGGAAACCTTCAGATTCAAATCAAACCAAAAAGTTTGCTTCATATACAGAAGAAAATTCCTGCAATTACAGAAACAATGACTTCTGCAATTTCAAGAGCACTTTGAGCCTCCTGTTCTAGTCCCATTAATTTGGTTTCTATAATGCAAACGTCTATTCGAAGTTCCACATTAACAAAATCCAGGGTATAAATACATGAAAAGGGTACATCTCACAAGGGATGCTATAACAATAATGGCCTAAAATTTACCCAAAAAAAAACTATAAAAAGCAAGAACAGATGACATTCTTCAATAATGTGGTGACAAAAGCAAAAGAATATCTAAACAAGGAGTGTTGCCTTTGAAATTGGAACATTAAAGCATTCCACTCAAACAATGGCTGACACAATGGCTTCTGTCTTGGTTGGACGCCAGAATGTCTTCTGAATACAAAGTAATCCCTCATTACCTTTTGAATATGTAAATCGAATATCCCAATGTAGAGATTTAGCTATGCTCTCTATCTCACCTGTACTTTCAACATTGTCCCTTACGATCAAATAACCTTCAGGTCTCATGATCCTATCAACTTCCGCAATCACCGCTACTATATTGCATCTGAATCCAGTAAAGTATTAAGTTAAATCAGAGGACTCAGGAGATGTCTTGGTTGACAATTTTCAAGATCACTGAACTTACCTTTCTTTAGTCTTGGAGAATAGGTAATCAGCATGGAGAAGATCATAAGATCTAGGGTAGGTATTGAATGACTCACACCAATCATGATAAATTCCAAATAAGCCACGCTCATAGATTATAGCCAGTGTATCTGGAGTGTCAATTGGAACTACATTCATTACCCACACTTTAAAGCTTTTCAGAGCTGCAGCAAACCTGAATAACGACAATTCTTCCAGAGGTTAGCAGTTACATTACCAAAAGAAGTCACAGAAAGCAACTCTCTGAAACTGTCATAATATTGTTTTTTTTTTTTTTTAAATATTCAATGAAACAAGAAAAAGATGAGAAGGGAAAGAAATGAAAATCACTGTAGTAGAGGTGTGACATGAAATCGTATAATGTTAAAAGACTACTAAGAAGAATTGACTGACACAAATGCAAAACACGATATGATATAGACATTGCTACAAGACAAAATATACAGTGTCCAAGTGCAATTCGAAGTGTCAACTATATTTGATACAAGCATCGAACACTGTATGGCTCCATTCTTGGAGTATAGGTGTTTTGTCGGTGTAATTGATCTACACATTAGAAACATTTTCAGGTAGAAAGCAACAGTTAAAACTATAATGCAGAGCAGCTGATCTCCCAAAATTTAAAATTTTAAACATTTTGGACAGTGCTGAAAGCCATTTTTTTCCACCAGTAAACTGTATATAAGGAGCAGATGCAAAAAGAAACTTTGCAATTTGAATTTCAAAGGGAGGATCCTAGGGAATAAACAGAAGAATGTAGAACGTCTTACCCTCCATAAACAGCTCTCATGTCCATGACATTTCTAACTGAAGACCAGTTGATACCCATTCCATCCAAGTATGAGTGGGAAAGAACGTTTTTCCAATGCCTAGAGTCAGCAGCAAAATCTACTGGAGCAGCTCTTCCATAAATACCTGCTTGAGAGTTCAGCCAGTAAGGTGGTTTCTCCAACCTCATTGGCCAACGTAAAGGCCAGAGTGATCCACGCTCTGATACACCAACAGGCACTTTGTGCATACAAGTCTGTAGTGATATATTCCTGAAGATATGGAATTTGGTCCATGTAATGATCAAAGGAGAAACTCCATCAAAAATGAATATTCTCTAAGTGAAGCACTATTGGCACTCTTGGATCAGTTAGCATAAAAAGCATCTTTAGACCCCAAAAAATGAAAAAAGTGTTCAATACGATGTTGGAGACTATGGTAAAGTCTCTCTAAGGCTCCTTTTCTCAAAATAAAAAAAAAAAGAGAGAGAGAGAGAGTGACTATGGTCATTTCACAGGAGTTCTTAATTTCTCATATTTGAACAAAAGAAAGTTCATGAAAATTAAGCGTTACTCTGATAAACTTGAACAAGTTACTCTGATTTGACAAGGCCAAAACTGATTATAAGTATGTATCACCAAATGCAAATAAAAAACTCAGATATTTTTGTTGATGATACAGGCTCAACATCTTTTGTAATTCAGTGAATAGCAAAATTTAAGTTCTCTTAAGCATTCTTATTTGGAATTTTCAAATAATTTCCATTCCTACTAATTAGTTTTTGGTTCTAAGACCACCAAAGCCATCAAAATTTGAGAAGTTAACTTATATCTTTTGGTTCTGGCCAACCAAACAAAAAGAAAAAAGAGTATATCATTTGGTAAGAATATATTTTAAAGTACCAAGCAGCATTCGCATCATCAGACTCATTGCACAATGGAGGCTCATTTTTCGGTCTGTTGTTATAACATTCATTGGAAGTTGGTTTTCTATATATTGCTGCTGCCACTCCATTCAATTTGTCCCTTCCAATCACCACCAGATCCCAGCACATTGACTTCGCAATTTCACCCATATCTGCAGCAAAAAGGTTTTCCATAAAATCGACCCACATGATGGTTCCTTAAGGTAACATGAACTTGAATAAAATGAACTTTACCTTTCCAAATCCCAGCGTCTTCTGGATTCTTTTGGTACACGGGGGTAGCAGACCACACAAAGTAACCTCCAGGTCGCAAGACACGGTTAAGCTCCAACAGTAGCCTACCACCTGCATTGAACAACCAATAGAGCACTACTTGATAATTCAAGCATAAATAAAAATAATAGAAGTTAAGAAAAAGAGACGTTCATCAAAAGTTTATCCACCTTCTATGTGCCAAGGGACTCTACAGCGTGCACAGTGGACAAGATCAAAGACAGAACCAGGGAAAGGCAATCTTTTTGAACCCATAACACCTAATATGGCAGGAATTCCTCTTTCAAGTGCAAATTGTACTTGGGCCTCGTGCACATCTTTAGGAGCAAATGACATGGCAAGAACATCTTTTTCAAACAGGTAACCTCCAAAGCTGGCTACCCCACATCCAACATCCAATATAACATGACTTCTTTTCCCCCATGCTATACTAGGAAGTGACTACACCACCGCGCAAACACCCAATCAATTGATGATATCAATCAAATGAGAACTAGAAAATAATTAATTTTGAAAACACATTAACAAGTTTGGTGAACCTGAAGAAGTTAACGGGCATGACAACACATGCATTTAGGGGGAAAAAAAAACCACTGAGATTGAATTGCTGAAAATATATACTAGGGGGCAATTTGTTTAATTGTGTAGACCTCAAACTGTGAAACAAAAGATTGTGAAATTACTGGCAAATTATGAAGACAGAGTAGAACAAGACATTCCTAGGGAATAAGTAGGTGCTAAGTTTAAAAGTTAGATGGCCAAAAGAATGGTAGAAATTCAGTTCAAAACTTCAACAACTATTGTAACGCCTTAAAATGTAAATATAAACAGAAATTCCGTTACATTTTAATGTTTGAAACATGAACTTATAATCTATAATCTGATGCTCAAGTCGATTCCATGATTATAAGTTCATTCCATACCGGACCAGACCGGAACAAGGTTATACACATTCTCATTATGAGAAGGGGTCATTCGAGCGTATCTAAATAATAACAGCCATTTCACTTTGAAGTTCACTATAACATTTGAAGCAGTCCCATAATAAAAAATTAAATATACTTATATGTTTCTCATTATCATTTTCTTCCCAAAGATTTAGTTACTTTCGTAGAAACTGTTATGTAGATACTAGTATGCAATCCCAAAACACAGTCACTAGAAAAATCAGTAAAAAGAGGGAACATAATTTCTAAATGTTAAACCTAAGAGCATTTACACACACAAACGAACAAACCCAGTTCATTATATAGCAGATACATTAGCCTCCTCAGAGGCTGATATGAAATACATGGTTGTATGCATGTTGAATTACGAATGCAACTAATGACAAAAAACAAACATGTTGCTATATAAGCATACAGCAATGACATAAATTATGTTTCTGTTTCCCTTTAACTGAAGAATCAAGTTATAGGTTCTCAAAAACAATATTTAGCAAGAACCATCAATTATGCAAAATAACATATTGGCAAGAGAATGCATTGATACAATAGAGAAACATGAGAATGGCTTACTTTCTGAATGAATTCTATGTAATGAAGAGCACCATGTTTAAACTGAGTTCCACCTCCAGGAAAACTAAGGTATTCCCCAGTAACTTTGACCCAGTTCTGATGACCCTTAACTTCTGCGAGCTTTGTGTGTGGTGCATTCTTGTACCATATCTGCAATTGGAACCAAAATATGAATTCAACATTGCACCGAAAAAACAGATTTCAACATTAAGTAACAAAATGTGACTTTGATCCAGTATACTTTACAAACCATTTCCCTGCTTTTGGGCCACTTAATTGGGCTTCTGTAGCCCTCAGGTAGAGGAACAAGACAGGTGGGAGCTTCATCAGGACAGTGCCTCTCCTGATGTTCATAGTGACTGATACTTCGAAGCTTTCTAATAGCTTGCCAATTATCAAGACAAGGAATGTACTCTGGTCCTGTAGTTGTATTACAAAGCTTCCAATCATATTTGCTGCTGTCGTCAGAAATTAAAGTCTTCTGTGATTCCTTCTCATGTTGTGACTCTACAGCTTGAGTTGACCAAGTTCCATTTTCAGTGGTTGCATCATTTAAAATTCCAGACTGTGTACTAGCACTAAAATCTTCTTTCAAAGTTTGACTACTTTCATGACTTATGATGATACTATCTTCAGAAGTTTGTTCTGTCTTTGAATTATTTTTCTCAATCTTCTCCTCCTCAGTCTCACCAGCCATCTTATCTTGATGTGTGATATCGCCAGTACTTTTTTCTGTCCCTAATTTGCTGTCACTAACATTTTTCTTGTAATTCTTTGCGTCAATAGTTTGGCCACCTAGTGTTTCTGTTTCCATAGATTCAGAATTTCTGTCTAAGTCTTTTTCCTTAGAGCTTGAACCCTTATCCGAATCATTCTTCTCATCAGAGCTCTCTCTTATAGCAACCTCTTGTTGGTTTTCTTCAGCTGCATTATACAACTCTCCAATGGCTTTTCGGTCTTCCTGGTTTTTTAAATGGTTTTCACTCCCAGATTTATCAGCCTGGCCATCTGCCTTTATTGATTTGTCCAATATATCATCTGAACTATTTTCAAATTGCCGGGAGCTATTTTCACCTACTATATTTTTTACCTCATTAATGGTCTCAGATGCCTGCAAGTCTGAATTCTGAAGTGGAACAATGAATGACATTACCATCCATATTCCAACTAAACAAAATGCCACAAACACAGCTACAGAGACTGTTGAGTAGTAGTTCCAAAACTTCCTCCCTTCAACCCGGGAATTCTTCCCAAGAGCCATGTTTTTTAACTAGTGATATTCCAAGTTATATGCACATAGTAAGGAAAGCAAAATATTAGAAAAATCTATCAATTTAGAAAAATCTGTCAGAACATCTCATTCACATAATTAAGGGGAAAAAGAAAAAGTATCGCAGTTAAACTACACTATCCAAGTAAACCAAGGGCGGGGAGAGTGTAGCAATAAGCGTAGGAAGAAGCAATCAGAAGAAGCTGAAGAATAATAGAACAGTGAAAGAGAGAGATTGAAGGATACTTAAACAAGCAAAAATGCCCACACCATATAGCAGTGGAATCATATATAGACATAGTTACTACTGGTTTTTCTTCAAACTACATCAAACTTTCAGGAATCAGTATTGATGGACTAACTTTTAGCTTCCTTTTTGAACGAGAAAGCTTTGCACAGAGCAAATTCGCAGCAAATTTAATTAAAAAAGTTAACTCTTTGAAAAGCTAAATCGAAACTTTCTTGCAGCATTCGAACGATATGAGGGAAATTTCCCACTAAGACAAGAAACTCTCAGCAAAAACTCATTCAAACTTTGAGGGAAGTAGATTACAAGACGCCTTATGGGGAAGCCCAAAAGAACATGAAAGTAGCGAAAACCCAAATATAGAAAGGCGAAAATTTGAGACGAGGTTCGTTTATGGTTGCAGAGAAAAGGAAGAAAAGCATCCTATTTAAATGACAATTCCAAAACAGCACATCCTAATATCCTATTAAAGCATTTCTAACACATTCTACCAACAGAAAAGGAAGATCATGAATAAAAAGATACCTTTCTTATAATATCCTACCTTGAGCGGAATGGGAGTAGAAAAGCAAGATCCTATCACGAATTGACCAGGCTCTACTCCTTTTCGTTCATCATCATCAGCATATGAATACACAGCCGGGAATAGCAGATTATTAGTAGGAAAGTCATCGAATTTTAAGCCTTTAATATTTATGAGATTTTTTTATGGGTTATATACAACTATTACTTACACACGGAGACGATGGAGGATGGAGGATGGAGAAGGGGCAAGTAGAGCAGCAGATATTTTAGTGGAAGGAATAATAATAGAGGCGAGACTAACGAAGAAAAACTGAAAAAGCGAAGGCACAGTGCGCTGGCATTTGCAATTTGAAATTTCACAGGGTCAGCCCGACTAGTTACAATGAAGACGTGGTTGAAGGTTTGAATTACTTTTTTTAGAAAATATATTAGAATAATTATAATTTATAATAATAAAATTTAACTAAAAATAAAAAAATTTATCACAAGTTTATTTAAATAAAAAATAATAATTAAAAATTATGATTTAGTTTACTAAAGAGTAAACTAAATAGGTCCTGAGTCTATAGCAAAACAGTTGTCCATCGTTATACCCAATGTGTGTGTCTGCAAATTTAAGTGGAAATGAAATGAAATTTATAAAAATAAAATTTTGATAAAAATAAATTTTTCATAATATAGTTTAGGTTTGAATTTTTTTATTATAAAAATAAATTTGATAAAATAATAGTGAGATAAAAGTAAATTTATAAGTTGAAAGGTAACTTCTTCATTTGTTAATTAAAAGTATGTTTAAAAATAAAAATAAATTAAAAAACTTTTAAAGTGACACAGACAAAATTGGTTGGTCAAGGATGTTTGCAAACTTAGTTTTACCGGCCAAAGGTTTTCCATACAAGCACTCACTATTGGATGGCTAATTTGATCTAAGAAGTAATGGTTGGCTACTTTCTATGGGGTAACCAGCAAGAAAAATAATTTTATTAAATAAGATGTCAGAGTGGCGGTGCAAATCCATACAAAAGATGTTGCTCTGAGTCTTCAGAAAACAGCGAAACCTGTTGCCCAATAGACTAAAAAACAAAAAACATGGACTTTACCGCTGATTACTTTTGTTAATAAAGAGTAAAATGATTAAAAAAATAATTAACATTTTATTAAAATTATAAAATAACATCAATAATCAATATCAATATCATAACTAATCGATAATAATCAATCAATAATAAATAGAAAAACTTATTAAAAAATCTCAAAACATAAAAATATTTATTAAGAAACCTCAATATTGAAAAAATATTACACCTAAGTCCTATAATAAAAATAAATGTAAAATCCTATAAATCAAGTATAAAATTATAAAAAATGAGTATAAAAATTTTAATATTAAATATAAAATCATGCTATAATATTTTATTCTCTTGCTTCGTAATTTTATATATAATAATAAAAATTTTTATATTATTTTTTAGAATATAAAAATTGGGGGTAATATTTTTATAGTTAGAATTTTTAATAAATATTTTCATATTTTAAAAGTTTTTAATAATTTTTCCTAACAAATATATAAAGCTGAATCCACTTTTATTGTAATCAAGACATATTTGACTGATAAATGTACTGTACATTTAATGATGCATAAGGACCAAGTTGGTAGAAAGAATGACGACATTAACCCTCAATCTTTTTTCAGAGAAAAAAAAAAGTAAGTGAGGAAAAATTTAAAAAGAAAATAAGAAAAAATTTACATTTTTTTTTATTTTTTTTAATATTCTCCTTCAATTTTCTTCCCATTTTAAATAAAACGCAAATGACCAAGCTTGATTGAATCTGGTGCCCAAAAAGGACGAAGTGGGAAAAAAATAGATACAAAAAGGCCAAACTATCCTTTCGTACGTAATGTTTTTTCCTACATATAGTGTGGACCCGACAATGTTGTTATCAATTATCCTCCCCTTCTATCCCAAAACTTCCGCTCTTTGGTTTCTTTCTCCATGTGTCAATTTGTTTTCCGGTAAATGTCAATTTCCTTTTTTTTTAAAAAAAACATTTATAATTCTTTGCATGCAATATTTTTATAAGCATAATTATATGTATGAATTGTATATATGGATAATTTATACTACAAAATTATGATATTATCTTTTTTTTTGGTTACTTATTATATATATATAGACATATCTTTTAAAAAATTTCTCTACAAATTTCTAAAAAAATTATTTAAGATAATTAAAAAATCATAACCCATATGTATATATATTTTATGCTTTAAATTTATGATATTGTCTTGTATCTTTTTATTCTTATGGCTTGTCGAGAAAGCATGAAACATTGACATGCTAAATAAGCCAACTTGATTGACTCCCTGTAAAAGCTAAAAAAAATCTACTTTTTTTTTGTCGGAATATATCAGACTTATATATGATACATGTATAGCCTCTCTTTTTTTAGCATAATAAACAAGGTTTTAATTTAAAACATAAATTTCACATTTTTTTGAGATATCTGGAAAAGAGAATTATCCAAACTCCTAGACCTCAGGTCAAAGAGTATGTTCAAAGTTTCAAACTAGAACAGTGTGGTTTAAAAGCTACTACTATAGAACAATATGTTACCCTTGAGATTCCTCAACCTCTGATCAATTCTTGGAAGCAACAGGGTTATACCCATCTGCATATTGGAGCCATTCGATTGGTTCTAACTCTTCATGGTAGAAAAGGCCTTCCTGCTACAGCCAGGATAGCCATCTTGGATTCCACTTACACCTCCTATGGTAATGCAATGATCGGAGCATTGCTTACTACTTGCAGTAACGGAAGTGTGGTGATGATCATCGCCCCTGATTTCAACATGAAGTTAGATGATGAGACACTGCCATATAGATTAAAGGTGCAAATTCAAATCCATGGAGCTGACCAGGATTCTCGTGCTACTATGGTAACTTTGCATCATCAAATGATCTATCGTCTACAAGATCATGCCATCAACTTGGGATTCCCTAACTCCACCACTGTTGCACTATACATGGTGTCCAATCAGTCGGATACTTCTGTGATACAAATTCCAAGGAGAATTCCCAAAGAAGAGTTTGCCCAGATTATGCCTCTTGAATGGATTAATAACTACGAAAAGGAATTTCATTCCACTCGTAGAGATGTTCACACAGTAGACTCCCCTGTACTAGAAAGACTTGAAGATGGTACAGTAAAGTCAACCTTCAAGAGACCAAATCAACGCCTTTTGTCTTCTAAAGGCCAGATCTTATCCATCCAACCTACTTACAAGCATAAGGAGAAAGTGTCAGTTTTCTCTGTTGATGCGGAAGCAAAGCCTTGTTTCGTATCCAAGGTACATGGTCATTTCGTATGGGATGCAGCCCTAGAAGAGTGTGACCCAGACTGTGGCTGTGGAGATTGGGACAATTGGATTGGGCCTGAACAGAACTTGTGTTCTGAACCTTTGCCTACACCATACCTTAAACAGAAACCCTCCTGCAAAAAGCCCAAGCCCAATAAGGATTATGATTTTGATCATGGTCCTAAACAAACCATACCCAAGAAAAAGAAGTGGGTTGCCTTCCCTGAAAGTCCTCCACCTAAGCCAACAACTTTCCACCAATTGTTAAAAGAGTTGGGTCATTCGGACTTAGCCGCCTCTGTGTTTTCTGAACAAGATTTCACCTTCTCATCATATGCCCCTAAACCAGTCATAGAACCCATTCTTGTAAAACCTGTTCAAGATCTTCCTTGTATAGCCATGATTCGGCCCAAATATGAGGATGACTTTCCACCCTTGGAAAGAAGGATAAATGAACCAACTAGATATTCCTCTCAACCGTTTATCCACCCAGACCAAATGACGGCCCAAGGTCAAAAGCCTTTGTCTCAAACTGAAGAAGTATTGAATTGGCAAACTGAAAACTCAGTAAGCCAAAACAGGGTGCTTCAAAGAATCAACACAAAGTTGGATCAACTTCATGAGAAGACTGATGAGTTTGCTGGCAAACTGGATTGTCTTGGTTCACAAGTGAAAGAAATGTATCTGAAATACTCTGCTCGAGCTCAACAGTTAGATCATGAGCTCCGTGAATTCATTCAAGCCAGATACAGTGGTGCACAATTCCATCAAAAGGAACAGGAGTTGAAATATATCAAAAGTGAGTTGCAGAGAATAGAAAGGGATCTAGCCACAAAGATACCTGCTTACCCACCTGACCCTTTTACCTATACACCTATTTACACTCCATCAATTCCTTCCACAACCAGAGAACCATTCCAGATGAATTACCCTATTTTCCAACAACTGAGAAAAAGCAGAAAGCAGTCAACCCCCAAAACTCAGTCTCAACCAATCCAGCCTTAACCCGAGCAATCATCTCCATCTCTCAACCCAGTCAGTCAAACTGTTGACCCTTCAACTTCATATCCTATGCCTTCCTACAAACCTCTAAAAATTCAAGAGCTAAAAGAAATTCCATCCCAACCTAAAGAACAACCATCTTTATCTAAAAACAAATACATTGCTACCATTAGACAGTCATCTGAACCCTCAACCGATTTTGAAATCTCTGAGGATAGTTCTTCAGAACTATCTTCTGATCCATCAGAATCAGAAGTAAGCTTACCACCTCTGTACATGATGAATGAACCAACCCCTCAAACACAAGAATCTACATCCACTCCTATTGTTGAGGATCCCTTAGAACCTATGAATGAACAATCTGCTCATTCGGTTCACACTCACAGGCCAACAAATGGTCCCTATTTTACTTTTGATGATATACCTCCACATAGATGAAGGGAAAAGCTGCATGAATTTGGTACTTGTATTGATGTTCAGATGAACGATCCTGAAGCAAATTCACATGATGTTCTAACCAACTTCCTGTCTCGACTTACTGGAAATCTTCGTGAATGGTTCACTAGCCTAAGCGAGTATCAGAAGTTGCAAATGGTTCGATACACTATTCCCCAGTTTCTGGGCATTCTCCACAAAGAATTCATCGGTGATTTTAGTGTTATTGACAAAAGAGCCAGACAAGATTATTTCGAAATGAAGTGTTGTTCATTACAAAGAAGTGATTTACAGAAGCATTTTACAAGGATATCAGAAAAGTATTATATGCTTGGAGGTGCCAATGATGTCAACCTCCGCCATGTTTTCATAGCCTCTCTTCCAGAAGAATTGCAGCCTGAATTACAGAAAGCTATAAATGCTCTGCAAAGAGATATGTCACAAATATCTCATGGAGAAATCTATCAGCTTGCTCTTGCTGCTTTAGATCGTTTATGTGAGCAACAGAAGTTCGTAAAGAATGTTTTGAAAGATAAAGTCCAGTTACAAAAGGTTTGCAAAAGGCCAGAATTGCAAATTAAGTGTAAGGATAATAAAGATTGTTCGTGTTCATCTTCCAAAAAGAAGTCTCACTTCTTCAAGTTTCCTTCAAAGAAGAAGTATCATTCTAAGAAGAAGAAGCCATTTCAATTCTTCAAGAGAAAATCTTCATTCTCAAAGAAGTCCTCTAAGTGCTACATTTGCAGAAAACAAGGACATTTTGCTAAACAATGCCCAAACAGGACAAAGAGAGACATTAAAATGCTTGATCAGATGATTAAGGTGTTATCCTTGTCATCAGAAGAAGATCTGGAGTCCGTCCTGGAAGAACAGGATGATAGAGATGAATATACAGCTTTTGCTGTGCCTTGGAATGATTATTCTGACTCAGAAGAAGAAGAAGAAGACAAAATTCTCTCTATTCAACGTCCTTGTCAACATTCCCTAGTCAACAGACAAGTGTGCAGAACCAACCTTGTCAATCCACAAACGTCTAATGCTCCTTTGCCAAATGTCAAGATAAAGGTGCTAAAGGACAAATATGATAAGTCTACACAGGCCATTGGATTCATCAACACAGGATCATGCTGCAGTGTCATGAAACCCCATATTTTACCACCCGAAGAATGGAAAGCTCACGAAGAAAGTTTCACTGCTGCTGATGGTAATCCCTTTACCATAAATCTTATTTCCAGAAGAAGAATTGGAATACAGTTTTTCCCAAACTGTACAGTCTGGACAAGGGTGTTAGGAAGCCAATTACCTAATAAAGACATTTTAATTGGTATGGACATATACCACCTGGCCAAAGGGTTACAAATCCTTCCTAAGGGGATTAAGTTTAAATCCTCTTTTGTCCCATGGGAAACTACAAGAAACCTCTTCACCATTCAACAAGTGCCACCTGGCTTTGATGAGATCAGAGATCAATTATTACCTTTCTGTCCAGAAAGCCAGGATTAATTCAACCACCCATTCCCATTATGGAAAAATGAAGAGTTCTTCATTCGTCTTCCGTTTAAGAAAAATGAAGACATGAATCCAACTAAAGCTACACACTTGAGAATGTCACCAGAAGATCTAGCACTTGCTAGAGAAGAGTGTGATCAATTGTTGAAACAAGGGCTAATTGAGCCAACTGATTCTCAGTGGGCATGTCAAGCTTTCTATGCTGAAAATACTGCTGAAAAGAGGAGAAAAAAGAAAAGGTTTGTTGTGGATTACAAGCCATTAAACTTCTTCCTCCAAGATGATAAGTTCTCTCTTCCAAAGATAAACACCCAGACTGTTCATCTCAAACGAGCTTCCATTTTCTCAAAGTTTGATTTGAAAGCGGGCTTCTGGCAATTGGACGTCCATCCTGATGATCGCTATAAAACAGTGTTCTGCATACCCAATGCTCAGTACCAGTGGAAAGTAATGCCATTTGGGCTTAAACCAGCACCATCATTGTTTCAGAAGGCCATGGTGAGAATTTTCCAGCCTATACTTCATACGGCCCTGATCTATATTAATGATGTTCTTCTGTTCTCAGAAACAGAAGAGACCCATAAACAACTTTTGGCCCAATTCACCCAGATAGTCAAAAAATATGGGATAATACTTTCAGCTACAAAAAGCCAAATAGGCCAAGCCCAAATCCAGTTCCTTGGAAACATATTTTCTAAAGGACAATTCTAGCCCAGCCCACACATAGCCACCAAACTGTTAGAATATCCTGATAAACTTACAACCAAACAAATCCTACAGTTTCTGGGAATAGTCAACTACATTAGGGACTTCATTCCACGTGTAACTCAGTACACTAGTCCCTTATCCAAAATGCTCAGGAAAAATCCACCTGTCTGGTCAGAGGTACAAACTAAAACTGTGCAAAAGTTGAAGCAGATAGCCCAGCATCCGCCACCTCTCAAGATTCCCGACAAGGGGAATCTTATCCTTCAAATTGATGCCAGTGAAAATTATTGGGGTGCTGTCCTTATTGAGGAGGAAGGAAATAAAAGAAGCTACTGTTCACATGCCAGTGGACAGTTCAAGGATTCAGAGAAGCATTATCATTCAATTTACAAAGAAATCCTTGCAGTCAAAAGAGGGATAGAAAATTTTAGTTTTTATCTAAGCTTTAACCCTTTCACTGTAGAAATGGACAATACGTCATTTCCAGTAATCCTTGATCAGAAAAAGAAAATGCTCCCGGATAAACAGCTTCTTCGCTGGAAAGAGTAGTTCTCTCGATATAAATTCACAGTCAGGCATATCAAAGGGAAAAACAACTTCTTAGCTGATCTTCTATCTAGACCTCATAAACCTTCTCAGATCACTTCCATTTCTAAAACCCCTCTCTTCATACTTACCATATCAAAAACGTCCTCCTCTGTGCCAATCCCTCATATTAGCAGAAAAATGGTGTTTCCTCCTAGTTACAAACCAAAAACAGTCCAAGAAACCAATGTCATAGCTCGTCAGTGTCTCTTCCATTATTTTCATCTCTTCCTAGAGTCCACTAGTATTCAAACCAAACCTGAATACTTTGATCCTGTTTTCCCTTACTTGGTTATTCCCTATGTCAAAGGTCCAATAACTTTTGAGTTTATGTGGTATATGTGGTCATTATCTATTCTGTATGCGTGTGCCATAGCTTTACCTCCAAGAACTACTTATCAGTATTTGACTGATAAGAAGAACCTTAAGTCATCATTGTCAACCTTTCTGTCATGGTATTCCTCCTTTTCAGTCTGGAGAGGAAAGTTATATAATATTATTTCTAACAATAATTTGTGGAATATTCCTATGCACCAGCAACAGGTTTATTCGTTTTTTATTTTACACAGGTCTTACTCTGCAGATCATTTGGGATGTCTCTACACTCCAGTTCAAGCTCATCTATGGGGAACGGCGATGCATTGGCTGCTGAGACAAACTGAGATTATTACTGATTTAAGAAACTATCTCTTAAATTTTAATAATTTCAAAGGAGACTCTAGCAACCTTTCCTGCACTTCCCTCAGACCATTGCCCGGAGAGTTCTTTGATCCTAATGAAACGATGACCACGGGTCAAGCCATAACATTTGAATGGCCACAATTAACCTTGACTCTACCAGAACCTTCAACAGATTCTCCATCTTCATCCAATCCAGCTGTCATTAGCCTTTCAGAAGATGAGGATCCAGAATGGATTTCCAACCCCACCAGGTTAATTGAATCTCAAGATCCGAATGAGATAGACTCACAATTCCTTCAAGATTTTCTGTCTCCCACTCAAGAAGCAACAAGAATCACGAATGACAACTTTGATGCTGAGTTGGATCGCGTACAGCTAGAAGCAGCATTAAAGAAAGAAAAGAAATTGAAAAAGAAGGAAAGGAGATTTGAACCTGACATAAAAAATAAAGATGTCCATCATGAACCCATCTGCAAGCACTTTTAGAAATTATCGTTTATGCCGACAATCATCTTTTGTAAAATAGCTTTATGAGTGCTTTGTGAGTCATGTACTTTACTTTATTAAAGTGTGATGAGTCATGTACTTTACTTTATTAAAGTATGATGAGTCATGTACTTTACTTTATTAAAGAGAAATGAGTCATGCCCACTAAGGGTTATCGGTTTGTAAGTTTGTGAACCCCTCTTCCTATATAAGGGGTCGTCTTGTAACATAGAGGAACAAGCTTAGAAACTTGAAACCTCATTCAGAAATAAACATGTCTTCCTTCTAAGAGCTCTCTCTCTCTCTCTAGAATCAATCTTTCTATGATAATAGTCTAACTCTATTAGATTCAAGTATGCTTTACACTTGCCTCCGAGGAGGATCCTGTGTATCAGAAAGAATCGGATATTGATCCTTGTTCTAGTAACAACCTTGTAACTTAGTTTCAAGGGTTGATTAAGGTTTTGTTGGTTGGGACAGACATTGATAATCCTAAGAGCATCCTGAGTCCCCAGTGCCCAGGAAGAGGTCATTTTACTCGCTGGATGAAACCTGGATTATCATGTTCTACCAATCGATTCTACCTCTCTTTAGCTCATGTTCTAATGTTACTAGATTGGGACCCCGACTTGCCCCAAGCATTCAAGCTTCCTCCCCGCACCTCCTCATTCTTCTTCTGTACGCATTCTAGATTTTTCTTTTTTCTCCTCATCTACTTCTTTGTTCAAACTCCTATTTCTTCTTTCTCAAATTATTTGAATGATTGTCCCCCTCCCCAATTTCATCCTCCATACCTTCATTCCCTCCCCCACCACCCCCTCCCCAACTGGCAACCTCCGCCTTCCTTTGTGTGACCCAGAACTTGACCCATTCTCAGCCTTCTTCTCCGACGTCGTGCCCTGGCAAGAATCTCACTGGTGATGATTTGGTTTCTTTTATGGCAAGTCCAGCGTTGTAGTTCAAGCAACGAGAAGAATTTCTGTTCCACAGCTCCTTTATTTTACATGGGTTTGTTCCAGATTTTTTCCAACGTTGCAGCTAACCCATATCTCTAGATCTACTCTGCACAGCTGTGAGAGCACAGCAGCAACTTCGTTTCTCTTTTTAATATGTGATTTTGTTTGAATTTGTATCGTTTCCCTTGTGTTTTCTCCACTTTTGTTGTTGTTGTTGTTGTTGTGTTATTTGATTTTTCATTGGGTGGAATTTTTTTGCAATAAGATTGAAGGCACCAAAGAAGCCTGCATCACCGTTTGTGGTAGCAAATCGGATGTGCCAACCATCCTATGCTGTGGTCCTCTTTTGCAAGTAATATTGATTTCATTTACTAATTGAATTTTTGTTTTTTTTCCTGGGAATTCAGTATGGTTTATGCTGTATTATCGTTATTCATTGTAATTGATATTTTGAAATTGATAGGAAAGTGGAACTATCTAAACATCAGCAGTTGTCTCCCGAATTCAAAGGCATGTACAATTATTAAACTTCCTTCTGAACTTCATTTCCTGAGTGGGTTGAGTTTTGTGAAACTCCTTTTTATTTCAAATATGGAAAATATTTCTTGGTTGTAAGAGATGATGGAAAATATTTCTCGCCCTTGGCATCTTGTTGATGGAAGATTTAAACTGTTTGAGAGGTACTTCAATTTCATATATCGTTTTTTGGTCGTTGGATTATGGTTTCAATAGGAGACTGAAACTAACTTTTTTTTAATACCTGGATTGAGTTTTTAATTAATTTACACATGGCCTTTTACGTAAGATACAAGTTTAGCTGATATATGTAAAACTGTGTCTTGGATTATGAATTCCTCAAGTGCTAGAATTATTGTTTCTGCACTAATATTAGCTAATATATATTACACATAATATTAATGAGGAAATTCCAGGCAAAACTACAATGCATTATTCTGAATGGAACATGAAATACACATAAGAAGGGAACGATTTGACCAGCTAAAACTAATCCCAACAAATCTGGCTACGAATTTGCTAACAATTAAAACTAATCTGATCCTATTAAATAAAAAGATACAAGAGAACAATTACACAGTAAAACAGTAATCGTAAAAGATAAAAATAAAAGCAAATGGGCCAAGACAATTCCAACCCACTTCGAACACTTAATTAAAGACTGGTCTCCATTATGTCATCACATCACATATCAAAGCACCATTACTTGATCATGGTGTAACAGTAAACAGACATCATCAAGCATAGGATCGCAAATGCATGATCATCTTATTTGAGCATAATTTATAGTTTACCTATTGTCACAGTTTCAAATATTCAGGGGATTTATAGTCGAAGATGAGATCAAAACTCATTAAATTATTGATTACTGTAGTTTCAGATATCTGGTAGTTGCTATGAATGCAATAAACTAACTAAGACAATGCAATGAAAAATTAAATGGAGCATTAGTAAAGCAAGAATGTGATTCTCTTTTGCTATTTGGTTTTTACATTGTGGTTTTAAGTTAGCTTTTCATGTCCAAATTTTATTATGCAGACTTGGAACTTCTGCATTTAAACTGTACTTGAACTGTGAGTATTTTTTTTTTTTTAAGAAAAGTCTTTCAAGACTAAAAGATGCAGATTATGAGTTTTCTTTTATTATCGGGGTTCATTTTATTGCTAATAAATCTCTTTAATGTTTATCCATTTTATCAGAATTCATTTTATTTCTATGAATAAATTCTCTTTGCACAAGGTTCTATTTTTTTTAAAAAAAATTCCTAATGTCTATTTTTTTTTCCCTTTTCTACAAAGTGCTGTTTAATCCTCTAGGTTTTCACAATTGGCTCTTATTGTTGTATAAGTATATTGGTTCCAAAGATTAGTGAATTTGTGTTTCATTGTGTTGCAGTATTGGCATGCAAAACTTGACAAGTGATTGATATTGTTTCTTTTATGCACTTAATCTTGACTCATGTTAGATTCAATTGATGTAGTGCAAAATTCAATGTAACTTATGACTATATACTTGAATATGAAGTTATTTAGTCTCATTTGTTATAATGATGGAATCTATGTTGCAATGCATTTTGTAATGACATTGGTCCATGCTAAAATTACATTCCTCTATATCAAAGTCAATTCACTATTATGGTATTCAAATGGGAGCCTTTTGTTTTGACTTAACTATTCATTGAATGGACATTATGAATTTTGAATGAATTATAGTATTAAGTACTGTTTTTACTCTGAATAAATTGACCAATTTGCAACATTGTTCATAAGATATCTTCATTATTGTACTACTTTGATATCACTCTTTAGTTTTTAATCACCTTATTAGACATTGATACATAAACAAATAATCTTCCCGGGTGATTCGCACGGTTGAAACTCTATTTCATTTTAAAATGGAGAGAATATCATTTTATTAGGATGTAAATTTTATGTTGTTAGTAAAAAAGAGTGTGTATGTGTGTACAGTATGATACTTGAGAATTGTTTGGAGTTTACAATAACAAAAGTATAAATGCAGTTAATAAAAAGTTATAAGTTTAAGCTTTTGCTTTCTTACGTGGAATGAAAAAAAACGAAAAAAAAAACTGATTCTTCCTAAAGTTATTCTTCTGCGGACATAAATATTTTGAAATTTCTGATCTTAAAAATTTAAACTCCATGTTGGGCTTGCTGCTTAGAGGAGGGTCGCAGAGGTTTAGTTGAAGGCGGTCCGGATCCGCTTCTCACGAATTCTTGACCCAACGAAAGCCACGTCCTCACATTATCCACATTCCACAAGCAATCTAAAGTTCAAGCTCTTTGATGGCGTGGCACAACCTTCAACTCCTTCACCAACCTCTACTCACCAATATTTTCTTAATGAAAAAAAAAGATTGATTTTTGAAATTACAAAAAAAAACAAAAGGAAAAAATATTTAATGATGATATCGTGTGGAGAGAATTGATTGACAGAGATTTGAGACCGTGGGGTCCCATGCACAATAACCCACATCACATTCCCTTCCCCATCCTTCTTCTGTTTCTCTTGAGCAAAAGGCCCGAAAGAAGACAATGGTGGCCTGTGAAAAATGAAGACGACTGTGTTATGCATCTTCCATGGCTTTCCATTGTGCTTACAATGCCTTTTCATTTTCACCATCGAGGGAACTCTTCAGCACCAATTCCATTGCAAAATCGTCCAGCAGATGTAGACCTCTTCTCTTATCCTCCATAACCAACGCTTCTGCATCCTGCAACAGCCTTGTTTCTGAGGTAGCCCCTTATGTATATTCTGCTAATTTATCAATGTCATTTAGTTTGAAACTGTTTCCCCTGTACTAAAACTCATTTGCTGGCATTTTGAGTTTACCAACTAGAATGAGCTATGAGGGAAATTGAGGATTATGGAGAATTCCAAAGAGATGCTTTTCTCAATCGCTTCTAGTCGCTCAAATCTTTTTGAAGCAGCAATCTACCATTTCAAGTTTACGGGTTCACAATGTGAATGATACATAATTACGAATACATGCTTTGACATATGCTTTATAGATCTCCTTAAGACAAAGGAGAGCAGAAAATTAACCTCCTGAAGTCTAATCCTTGAAGCGTGGACGACTCAAAAAAGGAGCAGTGTCCTCGTTCGACATGTTGGACACTCGAATTATACATCACTTGAAACTTCTCGGTTTGATATGGACGTTTCAGATCTTGTCGTGCTGTGGCATCTGAGTTTGCAAGCATCCATACTTCTTAGAGTCCGATCCTTTGCATTTCTTGATACTGCATGATATAGTGTTCTTGCGACTTCAAATTTTATTTGTTCTTGAATTGTATGATAACTCCATGTAGGTAAATTTCTCAGTTTTTTCTTCGCTCACATTCCCCTTCTATTTTGAAAATTTAGTTCCTAATATGATGGCTGGTCCTGTTCCTGAAAAGTAGAATCCCTTGCTTCTTTCCACACTAACCTCCTACAGCTTACTTACATAAATGTGTAATTTTTCAATATGTCCACAGTTGAACTTCCTAAAATTGGTTGTTGATCATCTTTTTTACCTGCAGGTTCAACTAATTCGATAAAAAATGTCATTCAACAAGTATAACTGTTGCAAATGCATTCTTGGACTTTTGCTGCAATACTCACACTAATAAAAGAATTAGAGGAGATAGTTTCAATGAGTGAAAAATCCTCTCACAAAGCAGATTTCTTTTGTGCATGGAGCAATAAAAGCAATAGTAATTTTGTAAAATTAAAGGGCAAGCCAGATCACTCATTGAAACAATCTCCTCTAATTTGTTTATTAGTGTGAGTATTGCAGCAAAAGTCCAAGAATGCAATCTGAGAACTGTCCTAACAGCTGCTTGCCCTGTTGAAGAATCACTTATTTAAAGTGAAAAAAGCACTAGTGAAAACCTTTCCCTCCTGAATTTTAATTTCAGTCGTAAAATTGGATATCATTATTTCTAGAGCAGAGCAAAAAAGTTAATTTAATATGCCATGGTTATCATTGATATTCCTTGTAACAAGGCATTTATTTGTTCTAAATGTTAGGCTGTTAGGCTCTTGGGTCCTCCAGCAAGATTTGAAGCCTCAAAACTCAAGGTTGTTCCTTTGGAAGATCACGTAAATAAGTATGCAAGTATTATTCCAAGAAGCTACATTCTATCCCATTGTGACTTTACAGCTAATCTGACTTTAAGTGTATCCAAAGTGATCAACCTTTATCAGGTATGTGTCTTAGATCTGTGGTTGTTTGACTTGCTAAGTAATAAGTCTCAGTTGCCTAATTAAACATAATCCTAAGTTATTTTAATTCATATTCTATCTCTGTAATACCTTTTATGACCATGGGCAGTTGAGAGGGTGGTACAAGAAGGATGATGTTGTGGCTGAATGGAAGAAGGTGAAAAGTGAAATGTGTCTCCATGTTCATTGCTTTGTCTGTGGTCCCAATCCCTTGCTGGATATAGCTGCCGAATTCAGATATCACATATTCTCCAAGGAAATGCCTTTGGTATGTTTGCCTTTAATTCATGTCATCCTCTCAAAACAATCCGTTCTATGACTGATCTCCAAGAGATATTTTACCCTGCTACCTCTTGTGGATGTTGATGGGTGAAACTGTGAAAGAACCCTCGTGTGTGAACTGAGTTACCAAAGTTTTTCATTGCACTGCAACAAAAACCAACGGAAATATGGATGATTCGTTCATAGGTTGTCCTCATTAACTTCTCGTCAACTATTCAGTGCTCTTTCTGGTATGTGCTAGAAATGCTGCTACAATTGCAAAAAGGTGGTGTGCTTCTGGTATGGTGTCATGCTGTAGAAGAGTTTTTGCTACCTGAAGATGATATCTATATCTTTGTTTACTATTCTATATCTTCATATCTTTTCATACTATTACTTGAAAGCATCTCTCTCTCTCTCTCTCTGTGTCTGTGGACTGTTATAGTGGTGTTATGCTTATGAGTTCCTGTCTTGAGCATGACAGGTACTGAAGGCAATTCGACATGGAGATTCTGTACTTTTCAGTGAGCATCCTGAATTGTTGGATTCTATAGTCCGAGTATATTTTCATTCTAGTTCTAAAAAGTACAACAGAATGGAATGTTGGGGAGCACTCAAGGATGCTATGGAGGTAAAATTTCTAGAGTAATCTTTCATTACCTCACATTATGTATCAGTGCATTTTTTAGAAAAAAAGAATGTATCTTCTTAAAAATGTAAAAGTATTTTTGGGAAATAAAACCAAACAAGGTATTAAGTATGTTATTGAAGTTAGCAGTACTTAAAATACGTTGCTTAACTTGTTGACTTTAAAATAGTTTTAATTAATAGGTTTTGGAAACAGATCCTTTAACAGTTAACAAATTCCATTGATTATATATGGAACCACCATAATTGTTGAAAGTAGAGTTTAACTAGATCGTTGATAGGATTATTGTGTTTTCAGGGAGGACAAGGGGATCACTTGCAAGGTTTGATAAGGAGAGATGGGCGAAGCCCAAAGTCAATCTTCCATGCTCTTTTCGCTTTCCTTCTTTGAAGGTTATTCATAATGTGGATTTCTTTTGCCACCACAATTCTTCCCACAGCCCAATTCAGCTCTGTAAGAATGAATCAGATCTTTGGGACGACTCAAAAAGGGAAATATTGTAAAGCTGCACAGAGATCATGTTTCTCACCGAGTCATTCATTCCTTGTACTCTTAAACACTTATCTTCATTTGGAAATAACAACTCAATGTTCTTCTACGATGTTGACCATTTGTGCATCCAATCATTACTGTAACTATCCCGTCTTCTTAATCTGTCAAGAGGCGTGTCTGCACTAAACTAATGCGTTACTTGGGGGACAAAAAAATCAATTTCGCAGTCATAGAACTAGTGGAAATGCGTGGAAACAAAAAGGAGGCTGGTCAACTTGTTTCTTCATATCAGCCGCCATAACCAGCATCTTAATTAAATTCGACACTGAAACTTCAACTTCTCCTAGAGCGTAACAACATTTCGAATTCAATAAAAAGAAACTGGTACCCTTTTTCTTTTCTTTTCATTTCTTATTGCATTAGTGTTTCAATTTTGTTTTTTAGTTTTGGGTTTTAGATGCTTGATTTAAATTTAAAGTAAACTTGTACGTATTGTAGTTGCAAACCAACTTGAGGATTGACTTTGGTGGTTTCAACTTTCAAGTCTCAACACACGTGGAAACGACACACGCATTAATTTGGTTCATACATGGTCTTTACTTTGATTATCTACTGTGTTTATCACCAGAAGGGTTTATTTTATTTAATTTTGAAGGGACAACACACTAGGTGTCTGGGACCTATCTTCTACCAATGGAAACGTTAGATTCCATGGTGAGCTGTGACTTACTTGACTTTGAATCATGTGAAAGTCCTCTATTAATATATCCTTGATCTCTTGATTTCCATGTTTACTAAAGCTTTACAGATTCATATTTTTGGCTATCAATTCAACAGCTATATATATATATATATATATTTTATGCCTAACGTATCTTTCTCTGCCGTCCATGCATATTTTCATAATCTATAGTATATTCTCATTTTCAACCACCTCAATGCTGTACCTTTTTTTTTTGCTATATACAATGCAGGTACTATATTGACTCTTCAATTTTTCTTTTTAAATCCTTCACTAATTTTTAACACGTACAAGGTGAGTAGCATATGATAATTAAAAAATAATATTTGCTGCCGGCTGAGGTTAATAAATTACGTACAACCATAGTGTCTGTAGATACCACAATATATTATAATTGGGTAACTATTTGCCATGATAAAGAATATAATTAACCAACTTAAATTGTTGTGAGTGATAGACACTATCACCCTTTAAATAAATAGATGGGAATCAAATTCCTAACTTTGTGTATGAAATAAACTTGGTTGAAAAAAATATATCTTTATCCTTAATATTCCAAAAAAATTAGTCTAAGTTTATTATTGGCGAAGAATATTTCTAATCTACGACATAAAAAAAAAGTATATGATCATTTATCGCCTAAAGTTAACTCTGGTAATTAGTTGAATAGAGAGTCATAAATTCACTGTGGATAAACTTAAGTGCATATTAAATAAAAACAGGCATTGCAATTGCATATTAATTTTTTCAAAGAAAGCGCGTGTCCCTGAACAATGTATGCATGGATAGACTAACGTCACTCAAGTGAGTTAACCAATATTGTTATAATGTTATTGTCCTTTTAGACTAATTTCAACTACTTTGGAATACTGCTATATATATATATGGCATTTTGGGAATAGGCGGCTATTGGTAATTGATCTGTACATGGAAAATTATCGTCTTCCTCATCAAAGTGAGATTGTTGTGCATACCAAAGGCAAAATGAAAGAGCGCGACGAAACAGAAGCATCACGTAGTGAAGCTGAAGAGAAGTCAGTAATTTCAAAGAAGGAGAAAAAGAGGAAGTCAGTTCGAGGAACCAATGCCATCAAACGCAGAATCTTCAGCGATGTCCTTCGACGTCTTAAGCTCATGATCCACAAGATAAACCATCTTCTATTTCCCAATAACCCAGACTAAACCTCTCCTTAATTATCTTCTTTACTTGTATAATTATTTTCACTTGCGAGTTTGCTGGCTTCTCATTGCTCTATGAATTAGAGGCCAATTTGCGCTTCTTCTTGCGTTATGTGTATTTTTGTCACTTAATTCACTCTGGTTTTTGGATTCCTGTGAGTGTGTATATCATTCCTTTGTGTTGCGTGAAATATGGCATGCCCAACTTAAAGGTTAATTTCTTTTTTTTTTTAAACAATCTATTACATGCCAAAAAAATAGTTGCAGCTTTTGTAAGTCAATTGATGGCCTGCGTTAATATATACAATTCTATATATATATATATATATATTTATATATATATTTGAAAAATATGCTAAAAATAATAAATTAAAACTCTTGGGTGAAATATTTTTTTTTTATGTTTGTACTCTCTCTATTTCAAAATATAAGAAATTTTTTTAAATTTATTTTGTTATAAAATGTAAAAGATAAATGATTTTTATCTGATAAATTAATATGTTTTTCTAATTTTATTTTTAATTAAAATAAACTTATTATTAGTGAGAATATTAAATAAAGATATTTGTGAAAAAAAATTTCTTTATAACATATTTAAGATATTTAACTATTTTCTTAGTTTTAATAATTTAATTATTTATTTCTTACATTTTGAAATAGAGAAATATAAATTATTTTTCTCCTTTTTTGGTCTCTCTTGAATTTAATATTTATAGTCACTTCTATAACTGCAATGGATCAACTTATTATTCTATAAGAAGTTATTGTGGCTTTTTAGAAGGTTAGGTGTAATTTAAGAATGAAGTTTTAAGAAAACCAAGAATATGATTTTAGCCGACTGTCACCCAAACAGACTAATTGAATGCCGAAGAAAATGAAGTCTCTTGAAATTGACCACACGTGGCAAATCTCCATTACGTTATTTTTCAATTTTTTGTTTAAAAATACGAATGTGTATGATTCTAATATTTTCAATCAAAACCTAAAACTGCAAATATGGACTTAGTTTTTAGTAAAGTGGGATCAGACTAAAAGAGCAGCAAAATTCTCATAATTTAAGTTATCACAGTCCCCTACCGGTTAAACTATGCGTTGGATATGGTACTAGTCACCTTTAATTAACATCAAATGGGTTATAACCACAACAGGCAAGAGCGAAATCTTTTTCTTATTTTGACATTCCCTAGGGTTGGCTTAATAAGAAACCAAGGTAATAAAGACTGATAGGAGGAATAATATATTAATGTGAAATATAGATTTGCTGATAATTCTATACAAAATTTTTATTTTAATTATATTTTGAATGAATGGAACTAATCGTGTTCTCTCAGTTTTTATTTGTGAGAGAAGTTTTTATGTGCACGTAATAAAATCTTATTTACAAAAAGAAAAATAAATAACATGCATTTAGATCTACATATAATTACAAAACATAACTATATATTGTTAGAGCAAAAAATATATCGTTACTAAAACACATGTTCTTTTTTTTTTATAGTGTTTGTCTCAAAGCTATGGGATCGATTTGCAAAAACTTGCTTATATAAACTTCATAGTCCCAAAATGAATGGCCTACTTTTGATTGGACACTATGCTAAAATTAATTAATTTAATTTGCAATCAAATTGACTATATAATTTTCTCATTAATTAGTCAAAATTAGGGGTTTGGTTAATATTTTGAAATTAAGTTACACTCACAGAAGTTATTTCCTAAGTTGTAATTAAAATATTATTTTCAAAAAAGTTTCATCTATAGGTGGAATATGATCAAAGCATAACAACGTAAAAAAATTGTAGTTGAAATATTAAAGTTACAAATTTATACTAAAAAAAATAAAGTTTCTGGGGGTGTCTCAGATGATACAAAATTTGAAATTTCGTTTGCAAAGTTAGTTAGTGATGATGTTTTGGAAGGTAGTAATTATGGTAGTATTACTTTGAACTGATGGTGAATTTCTTGTATAATGGGGACAATTAATTAATACATATTATCCTAAAGAGTGATCACGTACGTCTCACATGCGAGAGCGAGCTAGCTAATATCTTTTGGCATTCATAAAATTCCCCAATGCCTCAAAAGTACAAAACATAAAGCATAGGGCTGACAAGAAGCTCTCGTCTGCTGTTTGTGACATAAATGGCAAATTGCTAGAAGGTGGCACGAAGGTTCCTCCTCTTCCCTTAAATGCACCATAATAATATATATATATATATATATATGACCCACTTCTACTTAAGTGTCATGCAAAAGCAAATTAAAACACACACACTACACTCTGAGGATCTATCGAGGATGGAAATGGTGGAGTGCAGGAGTGGGATAGCAGCAAGTAAGAGCAGCAGAAAAAGAGTATTCCCTCCCGCGAGATCAGGAAGAATCAAGAGAAAGATAATGATCCTCTTGTGTGGGAAGATAAAGCACGCCTGCAATCACCTTATCCTTAACTACTTGCTCACCTAATATATATATATATATAGCCTCCTCTCTCTCTCTCTCTCTCTCTCTCTCTCTCTATATATATATATATATATATAACTTGAATGAATTGAATCCTATGTTATATATTAATTGCATGCATGCATGTAATGTTTAATGTGTTATGCGTATCAGTTTCTTGAAATCATCTCACACGGAACATGTAAGTGCTATTACGATGTTATCAATTAAATAAAGTCATCATCTTATTATATTTTATAATTCATTCATATTTATTCTTGATTATAACCATTTAATTAATCTTTGCTCATTAATTCTAGCCAGCTATGGCTAGCTAGCTCTTTAATTTTCTTTTCTGGGTAGGATGGAAATAAAGAAAACAATATTGGTGGGGTATGTGTGAGTGTTTTAGGGGGAAGGAGTCGTTGGGAAAGATCATAAGGGCTCTTAAATAAAAGTGCAATGCAAAATATATTTAGCTCCTTGAGTGACAGCTCACGAGGAGTTAAATTAAATGCACTACGTTTATATATGTAGAGCCAAGGCCATATATCATTTTCTTCTTCATTTTTATGAGAAACAAAACATAGAAGCCAGCGTCGTCTCTGATATTAATAGATCATTTGGCCCTAATAATATATTTCCTGGTCTTACAGGACATGGAAACCAAGGCATAAACACACACACACACACACATATAACAACAATATGGTTATTAAACTTGATCCTCGGCTTTTCGTCTCTTTTAAAAAAAAGCACTAAGATTGGTCCAGGCCCTTTTTATATTTTTGGATCTGAATTGGTCTGGCCCGTCTGTTTCTTTTTTTTTTTCTTGGTCTAAAATATTTGATAATTTATCATTTTTCATAAAAAATTACATTAAAAAACTATATTCTAAAAATTAAAACATATATTGCAATATCTTAAATTCAAGTAAAAAGAATGCGAATTGTTTTTCCGTTGATAATAACTAATGCAATGACCTAAAAAAAATCTAATGCACAAAATGCGATATTACAAGTCATAAAGTTGGAAACTTTTTCTTGGCCATAACCAAAAACAAAAGGTATCCTTTTATAATATACAAAATTTCTTCAGTTATCACATTTTAACGAAGCGATGACAAGTAGAAATTTAATTACTCAGAAAAATAATTATTCTAATAGAAATCTCTTATTTACCCACTCTTACTACACATATCAAAACATATCCTTTATATAGTTCCCAAAAAAAAACTTCCCTTATAAATAATTTTTGAAGTGATATTATCACTTTTGTAATAATAATGCATGTCTTTTAAACAAATAGTAAGCAAGCTAAATAAACACCTTTTGGAGCCACAATTTTAGGTCATGACTAAGTCTAATATTCGTGTGTTTTCAAAAGAAATTAAATGGAAAACCATCTAATATGAATAGTCTTCAAATGATTAAACATCATTTATTTATGCTCATAAATGCATATTTTTCACCGATATGAAAACTAATCTTTTGCTTGGATATGGAAGAAAATAGGAGAAAAAAGACCGATGAATGCAAATAAATTCTTAACTTATGTTATGTTTGGTAGGATGAAACCATTTTTTAAGGAAATAGAAAGAGAGAAAGAAAGGAAGAGAGGCCTCCATGAAAAGACTATTTTTTAGTCAAAAATATGTTTGGTAAGATGGAAAAAATCAAGAATTTTTATTATCTTGAAAGTTTGATATGATATAATTAATTATGAAAAGAAAGAAACAAAAATAATCAAATGACATCAATACCCCTTACTAAAATATCCAAATTGTGTCTTCAAAATTCTTAGCAATTTTTTAATAAAATGAAAACCCTTTCATGTCCCTCTTCCCTGTCAATATTATCTTTATATTTTATTATTGAAGACTTTTATTTTATTTTTATAAATAAAAAATTATCTTTTTTTTTTGTAGAAAACGCCAATAATTTCCCTGTCATTTTTTTTCTCCTAATAGCCTATTAGCCAATACAATAATAATTATGGTAAAAAATGATTTTTTTTTATAACTTTAAAATTAAAATAATATGCGTTTCTTTTTTTTTTCATTATTGTATTTTTTTAAAAAAAATTAAAAAATTTCCTTTACACATGTTAATCTAAAACTAATTTTCATTTTATGCACTTGTAAGCGAATATAAATTATTTAAAACATTTAAAATTTTCAAAAAAAATTAATTTATATTATTTTTTTAAATTAAAAAAATATATGTAATTAATTATGAAAAGTTAGTTTCCAAATTTTTAATGAAGGAAGTAAACTTCCTTTATTTGATAAAAATCCACATTCCTTTGAAAGCTAAATGCATTATACCAAACATATAAACATAGAAATTTCTCTCTCACATTCCATCTCTTGAAATCACTTTCCATTGTACCAAATATGACCTTATCCTATATTTGGTAGGAAGAAATTATTTTGAGAGAAATAAAAAAGGAGAAGAAAAAGGAGAGAAGAATTCCATAAAAGGACTATTTTATATTTATAGAAAGTTTAAATAATGCATACCAAATAAATTTCATAATAATTTTTCTCTCATTCTCCTTTCCTTGAGACTTTTTTTCATTTTCACGTGTACCAAACCTAACCTTACTTCATCCGTGCTTTCCGTCCAATTTCCTATTTTCTCCCCTCTAAGCCTAAATCTTACCCTTGATGAGTATGACACCTAGTCACATGGCAGGCAGTGACGAGGAGCAAGCATACCATGGCGCCCGTACTTTGTGGGCCAACTACGGGACTAAAATCCCAAGAAAAAAAGCAAAAGGAAAGAAAAAACAAGAAACCACCCAAGCACCCTTAAAAATAGGCAAGTTAATTATAACGAATTTTGGATGCATCTAAGAATCCGATATTATTGGAATCATAAGTCACCAAATTCTTTATGATCAATATACATGAATATATGCAGCATATGGATAAAACTAGGTACACGCATGGGAAAAAAATCACATATGAAGTTCCTAAGGGCATGCATGATTTCGTCATCTCTGATCTGAAGCAAAACTCGATGAACATACACAACTGTACCACCAAATGCAATACAAACACAACTCTCAATATGACCTGTTGGGTTTCGAAGACGAAGAGGTCTTCGATTTGGCAAAGTCAACCAGATCTTTGAAAAGGGCATCTTCTGGCTTCTCTTGTTTGGCTGGGGTAGATGAATTCAAAGACAAATTCTGCGCGTGTCCCACCAAGCTATCATACGAGGAATTGGATCCACTGCTTGAATAAGATGCACCTTGCTGCTCAAAGAACTGTTGTCTCTGATTATATCTTGACGGTGGGGGTGGAAGTCCACCAGTGGAATGGGTGTCCCATGGAGCTGGAGGAAGGTGCTCTGCAGATTTGCTCAGGGGAGGTGGTTCATCATACACGGGTTGTCTAGTAAAAGTCGGCGATGAAGCGCTCATGCCATGAGAAGGTGGTGAGGTAGGATTGGGGCTAGAATTAGGTGGAACTGAAAATGGGGTTGGTTCTGAATTGTCAGTGTATCCTAATTTATATGTGTCACCACTAAGATAGTCAATCGCGCCAGAATCAGAGACGACAGGCTTTTTTGATGCTGGTGGTGGGGGAAGAATTTGATTTACTCTTGCAGTTTCTGCCTTGTCATCGGCTGGTTTACGACCCAACGCATGAGTATCTCTTGACCTGCAATTATGATATTTACAGATTATTCAATATAAAATATAAAATTTATAGAAAGCCCATTATTCCTGCACAGTACATCTCATTCTTCAGATTCTATGCAATGCATAGGACCCACCTATCTAGTTACAATGGAAGCAAAGGCCTATACGTCAACTAGAGTGGATCAAATGAATGTACATTAGCCAATTATGGGTAGCCTACCTATGCACCCGTGCAACTGTGAATGTACTAGGCAAAGCAAGAGAAAGTGACTACAAACAGGATAAACAAACAAAATGTAAAACAGTTTTAAGTACTCGGTGTCAAGTTTTGCAATAAAACAAATAAACAATGTTTTCTCCACGTCATGCCTTTACCGAAGGACATGATAGCAAGCACCTAAAGAACTTAACTTATAAAATATATAACTTCTGGGCTCACCTACGGGCTAGCTGATCAAAATCATCTTCTGATTCATCATCCTCGTGGTTTACATTGACAAGTGGAAGAACAGAAGTCTCTGTTCCCCTTGCAAGTGCACCTGAATTAGGAGTTCCTTTTAGAATATCATCATGGTGACCAAGTACACGTTGCAGGCTGTCATTCAGTGCCAATCCCTGACTCAAGAGCTGCTCATCCCTGAAAGTTAAGCAACCATCACAGTTTGGTCACTATTATTGCATAAAGAAGAATAGAAATAATCAGTCATCGAATTATATTCTTACGCAGATTCGTTCACAAGAAGCATGACACGCTTTTGGTAAGAACGGCACTGATCAACAAGGTCAACAATCACTTCTTGCTTCACAGCCTGAGATATTTTACCAAGAATATTACATACCAAATAAATATCAACTTTCCATGACTGTTTTGGGATGAACAATATAAAAATGATATGTAGCAAACAAAATTATTGCGCAAAACTGGCAACAAAGACGAAAATCAGTATCACCTCAGGATTTTTTGGATCCAAGGCACTAAGCATTTCCATCAATACATCAGCTAGTCCTTGAGCATTTTGAATCTCAGGCAAGCTAAGTATAATATAAAGAAATTTAGTTGGAGCAATATATCACAAACCACAAAAATAATTTGTTATAAAAAGCAATTTATTAACAGAAAGAAACAAAGATAAAAAAAGGAACAAAGGATATTAGAAGCAGAAACAAAATAAGAAGAAAAGAATACTAGCTTAAAAGAGCACTCCAATTCCCAGTAAATCCAAAAAATAAAGTCCACTAGCTAATCATATATATCCCTTGTAGTTTATATAGCCGCCGCCCCCCCTCCCCCCCCAAAAAGCCTAAAGACAGTGAATCTACAAGTGGGTACATTCTAAACTGCATTGATTATAAAAGAAGTTTGCTCCCGGAATATAGTTCCTAATTACAATTTACAGACAGACAATCAATAAATAGACACTACGATCATTCAAATATAAGACAAAAGTTTAAGTTAACTTATGCAATATTTTTCTCTTCTCTATTTAATTTTCAAACCAGGACTATGCTCCATAACTAATTGGTAAGGAAAGGCAGTAAATCAATCATGTCTAGAAAATATAGAATTTGTCATACTAAGTCTATAATTGAAATAAGATTATGAGACTAACTTAACTAGTCTGCTATTTTTTCTTACACAAAGTGAAATGTTAGAAAAAGGAACTGCAGCTAGCCATACTCAACAAACAATAGGATCAGAACATTAAGAATGACATGCAAATTAAAGAGTACCTAAGGCCAGAAGCGTCTGACTGAAGAGAAGCCTGAATTGCAGCATCATCATATTCTGCAGTAGGATAAACAATTGGCTGGGTCTGAGGAGGAGTGAACAGTGGAGCCCTATTCTCTTCCCGTGGTGGAAATTCAACTCCAGCAGACTGTCAAGTATTAAGAATAATATTAGGAATAATATATTACAAAAACAAAATATCAATGTGTTAGTTATGATCCAAATAGCAGCAACTTTATGATAAATATTTTTTAAGATAAGGTTTTACATTGAATGCTACCAGACCAAAAAAGTAAACTGTCCATATAATTTACATACATATGCACGCATGTGTAAGAATTGAATCCATTGATTCTGAAGTAAATCAAAGTTAATCCTACACCACCAAGTAACTTTCTAATGATGTTTTGTCACAAATCTACCATCAAAGTTTCCTTCAGCATATCATGCTCATAAAACTTCATATCAATCCAAAATTGCATTGAACTACATCAATTTAAACAAATTGGCTTGATCATCATGATTCCATTGTTAATAGTATTTTATAAGAGGGATTTTGATAGTGTAAGAGCATATCTTACAATACCGTCAACTGATCCACACCTCTGTGTATGTTGCCAGAAGCATGGAAGTACATATTCATAAAAAGCTTGAGTAGCAATAAAACATTTTATAAATAAACAAATGAAGACATGGGGATTTTGGTAATTACACTACAACACATCTTAATAGAATCCACATTCCACGCTACTCTGATACTGGGACTCAAGCAACAACTAGAGGAATGTGTAGCAACATTATCAGGCACATATCCACCATAATACAAAAGCAAAATGAAAGATATGTCAATATATATCCATTAAAAGTAGAATTGCTGCTCGCAAAATATTGATAAATGCTCAGAGTAAGATCTAGATACAACAGAGCAATCACCCTTAGTTCATTATATGCTGCATAGAACTGAGGAAACCTTCCACTTGGACCACCAAAAGCTTCTTGCCACATATCAATCAAAATCAGTATCTTTTCCCGGACATTTAAGTCAGGCTGCACAATTAGATTGAAAGAATTAAACACAAGTAAGTCTTCCACATTAATGGGCAAAAGTGACATAATTGAACAATGAAAATAATCAAAGATCAGTAGATACCTTCTTCTTTACTATCTTCACCATTTCATGTAAGATATCCCGCTCGATAATCTGCTGAAATAAATTTTCACCACAATTTTTGCTGAGAGTCTCCAATGCCTGCATCAAATATTCCAGCATAAGACATCTACGTAAGGCAACCAACCACTTGTTGTTACCTCATGCACAAAAATACAAATGAACATTTTGGAAATACTCAACACAAGAAATCTCAGGACCACAATAGAATAAGAAATTATCAGAATTTTGCGAAATGGACAATAAAAAGACTGTATCCCGTCAAAAATTTTACCCTTTCTATTTCTATCCCAACTCCCAAGCACACATGAAGCAATTGAAAATTACCAATATATATATATATATAGAGAGAGAGAAGAATAGAAGTACTGACAAAAAGTGCCAGAAGTTGTATTTTGGGATTTTTACTGCTCAAACGCTTCTTTAGTATCTTTAATGCATCCTTTGCTTGCCTGCAAATTTAAATCCATAAACGTATGGTACTCTCAAAACAGGAAAGAAATGGGTAAACAAGTGTAAGAACTGCAACACATGCACAGATTATTCAACCATGTTAGCATAGCAAAACAAAAAGTTAAAGAGAACGATATAAAATGAGGAGAGTGAAAGACTCATTGATTCTTACCACATAAGATTTGATGGGATAAACAGTTTACTTTTTGGATTAATGAAAATACCACAGAAATCTCTTTAGCAAGCCAAGAAAATTTCTTTCTTACCCAACTTCCAGGTTCTACTACAACAAGAGGTTTGTAAAAAGAACCATGAGTGTTTGCCTTTAAACTTCAAAACAAGAACTACAACTTTTTCTTCCTCTGTGGATACCGAAAACTTACTAAGACAATCCCAAACACTTCTAGTATATACACCCTCCAGTCCAGATTATAGGATGTGTTGTATGACAAGTTTCTGATCCAAAATATAAAGTATTAGATATTTTTCTTTCCATTTTACCCCTATCTATAATTTTTCCTTACTCCTCATTTATAACCCTACAATAATAATAGAATGGAGTATTTAATAAGGGTAAAATAGGAAATGTTGGTACTCCTCGCATTGATTTTAGGTGAAAAAATGATTTTCTTAATATGCGTATAATTGATACAAAATACCTTATAATGTGAACTAGTATACCAGCAGGAAATAAATTCACACATCACATCTCAAATCAATAAATGTGTCCCAAGCACAGGACAGAGTTTAGCCATCCATCCATTTGTAATAGATATAGAGCAGGAGGATACCTAGGATCCATATTAATGATATCACACAACTCTATGTTAATTGCCCAGTCTGGGCCAATCAGCATGTCACTGGTTGCCCTCTCTGCACAAGCTGCTGCATTATTAGCCATGTCTCTCTGACTCCAATAACGTCTTCTTATCTACTACAAATAAAAGCCCAAACTAATATTAAGGCAATCAGTCCACAAGCCTAACGCAAACGCTAAAATCATGCAGCAATATACACAACAAAAATGGCAAACTGCGACTAGAAAATTTAGACTTCAAAAGATCAGAGTAGAAATTGCAAAAGAACAGATGGGAATAACCCATCGTTAGAATTAAAGAAAATTACCGGATACCCAAAGAACCAAGTTTACTATTGACACCAGAGAAATTAAATATACTAACAAGAGAAAAATAATAAATAAAGAAATAAAACTCATAAATGTTAATTCCCAGGAAAACAAGATCCGTCGTTAAAAAAAAAAATCAGCTAAAAGTAGGAAAGGGTAAAACAATCTAAGTCCTTTGTCGTCAACGCCGACCGAAATTATGCAAAACATTAAAAAGCGCAAACAATCAGTAATCAGATCGTGGGAAACTACAAGCAAAACAAAATCAAACTACACAAAGATCATTGAGGTTTAAAAAAAAACACACACACACACATCGGAGTTAGAGCATAAAAGATGACAAAGGAGCAACATTTCAGAAAAATGAATCAAAGAATCGGATGGATAGTGCAAAATTTGATGGAACAGAGATGGACCGAAAACCTAACACCTTAAAGTGCTGTCAAGAAAGCCGTAGTGAGAAACAAGAATCATAGGGAAGTTAACCTGTGTTCCGTACAAGAAGTCGATGATCCAGAATTAAAATCAGAAGAGATCGAGAAGTAGACGAGAAAATTGGGGATTTGCGGCTTTTTGTTTTCAACAGTTTGTGATAGTACTTGCCTTCCTCGGCTTGCAAACTCTAGAATAGATTGGACTTTTGGAACAACTTTTCCATTTTCTTTATTTGATATTAAAAAAATATATATTTATATGGGTTTTATTTATACATTTATTTTTTCTAAAAGGCATCAAAGGAAAAATGTTTTAACGTGACAGGTGGTGGGGGAAAGAGGTGAAAACAGACCAAACAAAAGGGTGGAATGAGAGATGGCTGATGAAGATTAGAAGAACTTGGTTGACGTTTGACCAGTTAGGTTTTGTCAGTCATTTTGACTTTTGGGATGACATTGTGGGTATGAAGTATGAACGGAAAGAATGCGAAGCCGAAAGCGCGTTTTAATTCGTATTTCAACGCCAGCCTCCCAGGACCAGGGGCCAGGTACTCAGTTAGAGGGTTGGCGCTGACGTCTATATATATATATATTTTATTCGAGACATGTATATATACCCGCTGCAAACGTGCCCAAATATGAAATCTCGCGATCGATAAAACTTGATTCCATGACTTTCCTTCATTCAGGATTACAGATGCCCCTAAAGCAATAGACCATTGGCAATCTATATATATATATATATATATGATCTTTGAGAGATGATGATTCTTTGGGAAAGAAAGAGAGAGATGATGATTTGGACTTCTATGCTATCTCGTCAAGAACAAGTTTCGGTTTGGACTATCATAACAACATTGCTGTTTTCCTGGATTCGCTAGTCCACCCCATCCATCAAAAAAACAAAAAGATAAGAACTTTGGAGACATTATTCTGGTTTTGTTTTTTCACTGAGACATTATTCACATTCGGCTTTTATCCTCATTGTTGATACTTGATGGTATGATCTAAACATAAAAGGATATGAAATTTGACGATCTAATGTAATGGATATCTGAAGAGAACTTAGAAGATGCAGAGTTAATCTTCATAGAGAAAGAGATAGGGTGAATTTTAATTACAACCTACTTTGGCACTTAGATTTTACGCAGATGGAGAATATGCAAAGAATAATTAGGTTCTTTCTTAAAGAGGTGATTCAAAAGATTTAAACATGCATACTTGACCGCTAAGTAATTCCCTTAATAATAAAACCATTAGTTGATTGAATAAATAATTAATTAATGTTATAAAATAAAATTCTCTCTTTTCTTTATAACACCAAACTCCCCATGAGAAAACTATTGGCTACCTAGGTTTTGGTCTCGGCAAATGTGTGATGCAATCTATCATAGATTACATACATTTAACCAAGACCAATCTATTTTAGATTTAATATCGAATATAAAATTGATTACCTAGAATATAATTGACTATTTTCATAATGCTGATCCATATTTATTAATTTTAAAAATTAATCTAACACTCACCACATTTCAATTATCATCTTTTAATTAAGCATTCTTAACAAAAATTATATTTTTTAAAAAAGTAAAACTAAGTTTTAGTTATATTATTTGCACATAAATTTTAAATATGAAAAAAAACACCTTTACATTTCAAATTTTGATTAGAATTATTTCCAAATGACTATTTTGATGTTTTGACCATTGAGTGCCAATATATTTGGAACGGAGAAGTAACTTTTTTTTTTTCTGTAGTTTATCACGCTTAATGAATATTTAAAATTTAATATATCATAAAAATATTTCATAAATAAAATTATTCAAAAATCATAAAATATTTTAAGATCAAATGATTTGAAGTTAAGAATCTAATTTTAAGAACGACATTTGTATTCATAATATATAAACGACCATAAAAATTATCTTAAATTTAATAAGGTTTTAGAGTGAATAAGTTTATAGTTTTGATGTAAAATAAATTATTGTATAAGTTCTAACATTTTTCAAAATTAATATAACTATAAAAAATATTATTTTTCTTCATATTTCATCCATTTTGTGTTTTAGGTGATAAGAGTACATTTAAAAAATTCCTACTTTTTTCAAGTTAAGGCTTGATTATATGAAATTTATTCGTATAAGAATTCACAATTAACATGACCTAAAACTGTTTAGCTCGTCTCAACATTCTAAAGTTACTTTTAAAATTGTAACCAGATATTTGTTCATAATTAAAAAAATTCTCAAAGATTTTACTTATTTTCCTTAATATTTAAATTATATTAAAACACATGGAAAAATTACGAAGGAATAACAACAAAGTTGCATGTATCCCAATTTCTTTTTTTTTTTGGACCAGAACGCATCCCGATTGAATATATGAAAAAAGTTCAAAGAATAAAAAAAATAAATTTTATCGAGCCACAAAAAATAACAAAGTTCATTAGTTATGTGGATACTGAATAGTGTGATTTTTTTATAAATTTTACATTTTATATGAATTTTTGAAACACAGTCAATGGGACAATGCTCTCTTTCTATCTCTATTTTCGAACGCTCAGTTGGATTGGATATAATCCAACCTCTTCAAAATTTTTCTAAATTCAACTCGGACTTATTTTTCAACTCTACACTAAAGAAAAAGAATTAGAAAAATACACGTGACGTGAGAATGCAAATGTAAATAGTCTAGAAAGTTCGGCCCTCAATCAAAAACAAAGATAGCGTTCGGCCCAAAAACTCGGCCCAATTTTATTTTTAATCCAACTCTGCAAATACTAGATGTGATACTGTTCGGCCTAATTCGTGGGAAGCCCATATCCATTTTTGGCCAACAAAAAACTCGTAACCGTGGAATGCGTTGTGTACCAGTAGAATATTTTCAATTTTTAGGGCTAGTCTGTGTATTTTTACTCCTATGGGAAATTCTACGGGCTTAGTTTCGGCCCTTTTGGGCATGTTTGGGTTGCATGGTATTCTATTATTTTCTTAATGTTAATATAATAATTTTATAATATTTTAGTAATATAATAAGTATGTGTTTTTAAATTCAATGTTATGTATTTGACCACAATTTACGGTGAAATGTTTTTTTTTTGAAAAATTTAATTATCAAACTCATTTTTAATTTTTTTCCTTAATATAAATTGGGTAATTAAAATATTTTTTATTTTAAACCAGAGTAGGAGCTGTTAACAACTCACTTTTTGCCGCCACATAACCCATGTGCAACATTATATGGTATGTGCTACCCAAGTTTTAATTTGACATTGACATTCCATAAAATTTTATACAAAAGTCATACGTAATTATGATATTCTTTTGTGCATCTGTTTCTTATTTTAATTTTGGATCCTTTCAATTTTTATTTCTTTCAAAGTCTTTCAGTTCCAATTTTTGGTGATTAGATCAATACTTATTAATTCAAATCTATTACATATTCATTAGATGAAACTAGAAGTTTTAAATTGTATTTTGGGCATGTTTGGGTTGCATGGTATCCTTATATATCTGCTATTATTTTCTTAATGTTAATATAATAATTTTATAATATTTTAGTAATATAATAAGTATGTGTTTTTAAATTCAATGTTATGTATATGACCACAATTTACGGTGAAATGTATTTTTTTTTTGAAAAATTTAATTATCAAACTCATTTTTAATTTTTTTTCTTAATATAAATTGGGTAATTAAAAATATTTTTTATTTTAAATCAGAGTGGGAACTATTAACAACTCACTTTTTGCCGCCACATAACCCATGTGCAACATTATATAGTATGTGCTATCCAAGTTTTAATTTGACATTGACATTCCATAAAATTTTATACAAAAGTCATACGCAATTATGATGTTCTTCTGTGCATTTGTTTTTTATTTTAATTTTGGATCCTTTCAATTTTTATTTCTTTCAAATTCTTTCAATTCCAATTTTTGGTGATTAGATCAATACTTATTAATTCAAATCTATTACATATTCATTAGATGAAACTAGAAGTTTTAAATTGTATTTTAGGCATGTTTGGGTTGCATGTATCCTTATATATCTGCTATTTTAGGCATGTTTCGGTTGCATGTATCCTTATATATCTGCTATTATATTCTTAATGTTAATATAATAATTTTATAATATTTTAGTAATATAATAAGTATGTGTTTTTAAATTCAATGTTATGTATATGACCACAATTTACGGTGAAATATATTATTTTTTTTTGAAAAATTTAATTATCAAACTCATTTTTAATTTTTTTTCTTAATATAAATTGGGTAATTAAAAATATTTTTTATTTTAAACCAGAGTAGTAACTGTTAACAATTCACTTTTTGCCGCCACATAACCCATGTGCGACATTATATGGTATGTGCTACCCAAATTTTAATTTGACATTGACATTCCATAAAATTTTATACAAAAGTCATACGCAATTATGATGTTCTTCTGTGTATCTGTTTCTTGTTTTAATTTTGGATCCTTTCAATTTTTATTTCTTTCAAAGTCTTTCAGTTCCAATTTTTGGTGATTAGATCAATACTTATTAATTCAAATCTATTACATATTCATTAGATGAAACTAGAAGTTTTAAATTGTATTTTAGGCATGTTTCGGTTGCATGTATCCTCATATATCCGCTATTATTTTCTTAATGTTAATATAATAATTTTATAATATTTTAGTAATATAATAAGTATGTGCTTTTAAATTCAATGTTATGTATATGACCACAATTTACGGTGAAATGTATTATTTTTTTTTTGAAAAATTTAATTATCAAACTCATTTTTAATTTTTTTTCTTAATTTAAATTGGGTAATTAAAAATATTTTTTATTTTAAATCAGAGTAGTAACTGTTAACAATTCACTTTTTGCCGCCACATAACCCATGTGCGACATTATATGGTATGTGCTACCCAAGTTTTAATTTGACATTGACATTCCATAAAATTTTATACAAAAGTCATACGTAATTATAATGTTCTTCTGTGCATTTATTTTTTATTTTAATTTTGGATCCTTTCAATTTTTATTTCTTTCAAATTCTTTCAATTCCAATTTTTGGTGATTAGATCAATACTTATTAATTCAAATCTATTACATATTCATTAGATGAAACTAGAAGTTTTAAATTGTATTTTTAGTGATTTATCAGATCTATTAAATATCAATGTAAAGACCAAAAATTAAAATTAAGTAAATTGAGAAAAATAAAAATTGAGAGGATCCAAATTCCTTTTTTCTTTTGGTCAATAAATTGAATATCAATGTATAGACAATAAAGGAACCACACCATCTATTAATGCGGAGAGCCAAACCACCACGCACGTACGTTTAGGCCCATCAACAATTTGAACATGATTCAGACAAATAGGACAGAGGAGAGGAACCACACCTTCTTTTCCTTTAGTTCTTTCGCGTAGCCAAAGCGCCTTTGCACAACCTCCACATAAAGTAACAAACGTACTGGATCCAAATTCCTGTTTCTTAGTTATTTTATTTCATTGTTCCTTCCACACACACACATTGCAACATAATCATTCTTTTTTAGTACAAGAGTAGCTCGTAGCAGATAGTCGAAGACTATTCCTCGAGACATAAAAATTACCAACAACAGTTTAAAAGATTTAACAATTCAATTATTTACCAATTATACTAGGAACTTGTTGATAAATAGTGAATCATTTATAAGTACATCTAAGATAAAACTGACATTGACCATGGGAATATTATGGTAAATTTTATTGAAAAGATGGTTTCAATATTTAAAATTATAACGATAGGGGAGAAACAAAATTTTAAAAGTTTCAATTTTATAGTATTAAATTGTGAAAATTATACGCTTATTATAGTATAAATAAAAGGTTATAATAAAAATATAAAAGATTATATATAAGTTTTGTTGACATATTAAAAAGATTACTTTTTATGTTTTATGCGTGTAATCTAGTTCTATGGTAAATGGTTTTTCAGGGAATGAATGATTTGCCCAAGGATATGAATATATGAAATAAAAAAAATAAGAATAAAGGATCTTTTGGTGTTTTCCCAAATTTTCACATCGCAATCAATATTTTCATTTTGATTAACTAGATCTTTATAATTTTATATTATTAAAGAATTAGTTTTTAATATTTCAAAAACTCAGTAATTAATCCATTATCCTCTAGAATGGCATTAATGTTGTTAAAACTGAGATGATATATCTAATAGCTAGTTAGTTGACTTTGACTAATGCATAAATTATAATAAGAATAATTGGATTATTTTAAAAAATATATATAGAGACGTAATAATAAAAATCTAAATCATTAGTGGATGTTTGTATTTCTAAAAAATATTATTCAATTAACTTTAATTATCTATGTGTCAATTCAAATATGCTAACTATTAGTCACATCATCTCAATTTTAATAAGATTAGTCTCATCTTAGATGATAAAGAGTTTAAAATATTGAGTTTTTGAAATATTATGACCAACTCTTTGACAATATAAACTATTAGAAGTTATTTGATAAAAAAACAACTATAGAAATGAATATAAGAATTAGGGAAAACTTTGACGAGGGTCCATTATCCCAAAAAACTAAGAAATGATTGAATTGGTAAAATTTCTTACAAATTTTTTTTCAAAAATTAGCAAAATATAGAAATACACTTTATTCGTTAAAAATACAATAAATGTCATGTAATTGTAAACAATTTTATTAGATATCATTGATCAAAAAGGCCGGGTGTTCCGAAGCTCAGATTGGTAGAATAGAGGGAGAATCTCACCAATTTCGTATGTTGCCCTGCATGAATCCAGTATGCTTGCTTTAAAATCCCTTCTTCTTTTTTCCCCCTTTTTTTCTTTAAAAAAAAAGTTAAAACGTGAAGAACGTTGAAGGTAGAAATTAACCGCTTTAGATTATTTATTTTTATATGCCTTTGGATTCTTCCTTACTTGGCCCGAAAAGAAAAGCAAAATCTTTTATATACACTAATTTGGTAATCTTCCATTTACAATTTGTAAATAATATTATTTTACTTTTTCATATCCAAGTTTAATTTTATGAATATATTTTTTAAAATACTACAATAACATATTGCTAATGTTAATAAAATAGTATTTCCAGAAATTTGTAAATATAATTTTTTGGTAAAATGATAATCAGATCAGAGCTTTATATATTTTATCAAATAATTTTTTAAAACACTTTGAATTACTCTTTGAATTATTATTATAATATTATCACATATTTATTTGCTTTTAGTATAACTTTGTCATGAATTTTATGACTATTGAGAAAATTAAAAAAATGTTTGTATAAAGAAAATAAAAAATATAATTTTTAATTATTAACGGATAAGTGGTTGTAAATGAAAATAAATTAAGAAAAAAAATTAGTGTAACGTGGATTTTTTGTTTTATGGAAGCTCTATATAAATTTCTAAGATAGAAGAGAGATGTTCATAATTAAGATGAAATATAAAGAGGGTAAGTAAAAAAACCGTTTTTGTTCCGCTCTTCTTAGCCCTCCAGGCTATTTGGATCCTCTCTAACAAAATATATATAGCTGTCTCTCCAGCCAAGATCCTGACCATTACTTTGATCCAATGGCTTAAAAAACACTCAGATCTCACATCCACTCTCCCTCTTTCTTTTTCTAAAATTTCACTTTGCCTCTCTCTCATCCGTCACGTCTTCTTCCAAACACCAAACAGAAATAAAGGAGCAAATGAATTTGGAAATGAAGAACAGCAACCATATCCATTTTTTATGGCTGAAACGATAGTGCCAACGTGGTGAGGAAATGACCATGCTACTGGATAAGGATAAGGGTTTAAGAATGTTACATGAAATGATCTCTGAAATCACAAAATTCTTGCTAGTTTAATTGATTTCCTTCAATTGTTAGTGTGATTAGTTAATTTGGGAGGTTCGCTTCAAGTTTGGTTATTCAATATCTTAATGGGAATACAGCATATAACTTCTCTGTTTTGGATTCAACCAAAAAAAAAAAAAGCTTCACTGTTTGGGAGATTCATTTCATGATTCTCCGCTTCAAGTTTTACTTTGATATTATCATTAGCTTGCAATTTCCACAAATCATTTTGATGAAATTGATTGGTTATAAATGAATGTCTAGTTGTTGCTCTGCTGTTTTTTGTAGTTCTGTAATGAGTTTGCGATTCCAAAAGACAAACTAGAAACTAGAAAATTAAGCGAAAAAAATACCAATCCATGAGTATTGTTGTTTCCTAATTCCCATGAACCATTTGAAAAACTTCAAATTTCCAGCAACCTTTGTTTCTTGCCATGTTTAAATGAGGCACTCCATTTTTTTTTTAATGTAAATTTCAACTAATAGCTAGGAATTTGGAACTGTTAGATCAAATGGAGTGTTTGAATTGGGAAAAGGATTTTGGAAAATTGTCATATCATATTACTGTAGAAAGTTTACAATATATGCACAAAAATAAAGAATCTCCCTAATAAATAGGAAATAATTCCTAATAAAAAGTAATAAATATAGGAGATACACAAGAATATTCTAGAAGGTAAATGTAATATCCCCCTCAAACTCAAGATGACTTAATAGGAAGCAATTTGAGTTCATGTACTAGAAACTGGAAGTGATCCAGATTAAAAGACTTGGTGAATAAATATGCTGGCTAGTGCTTGGTCCGAATAGGAACAAGTCGAATAGCTCCCTCAGCAACATATTGCCGAATAAAATTACAGTCAATCTCAATGTGCTTGGTCTGGTTATGGAACACATCATTATAGGCAATTTTAATAGTAGCCTGATTGTCACAATAGATATCTGTGGAGGATGTCTGTGATGCCTCCAACTCATCAAATAATCAATGAAGCCAGAGAACCTCAGAGGTCGTGTCGGGAGTGCACGATATTCTGATTCAGCACTGGAATGAGAGGCTAAGATTTGCTTTTTACTTCTCCAAGAAACAAGGGAGTTTTCAAGGAAAATACAAAAAGCCAGTGGTAGACCTTCGATCAATATGATTACCAGCCCAATTAGTATCAGAGTAGGCCCATAGAGCAAGAGAATAGTAGCATAATGACTCATAGTAGTGCTGAACTTAGCAAACCAGGCACGAGGTGCCTGCTTAAGTCCATACAAGGCTCGATGAAGGCGGTAAACCATGCCATTTGGATGCTGATATCTAGGAGGAGGCTTCTATAGACTTCTTCCTCTAAATCAGCATTCAGAAAGGCATTTTTAACATTCATCTGATGAAAAGACCAATGCTTAATAGCAGTAATGGCAAGAAGGCTACAAACAAAAGTAATTCGAGCAACAGGAGCAAATGTCTCTTCGTAGTCAACAACATACTCCTATGTAAATCCTTGAGCCACCAAGCGGGCCTTGCGTTGCTTCAAAGAATCATTAGAATTAATCTTGTTCTTATAGATCCATCTGCATCCAACCAGAGTCTTACCAGGAGGAAAATCAACAAGATCTCAAGTATGCACTTTCTCCAGGGCCTGTAATTCATCATTTATAACTTGCCACCAAAAGGGATCATGGGAGGCTTCTTTAAAGGATTGAGGTTCCTAAAACTGCAGAATGGTGGAAAAACAATGGTAATCACTAAGGTAAGGTGGAGAACGTCTTACACAGGTGGGTTGAGGGTCATCGGATGGGATGGGCTCAGTAACTTGTGTCGGAGGTTCAGAGACAGTAGGATCATCTAGAGAGGGCGCGGAGTCAATCGTGTGATTGAGTTCAGTGGTATAAGTTGTATCTGAGTCATTAGAAAAAAGATCAATAGAAGTGTCCGTAAAAGTAGAAGGTGAAATAGGAGAAACAAAGTAAAGATTAGTCAAGGATGAAAACTAAATATGCTCCCAAAAAACAAGATGACAACAAATATAGATGCGGTGAGAGAAAAGGTCTAACCAACGATAGCCTTTATGCTCAGGGTTATAACCAAGGAAGCAACAGATACAGGCATGGGCTTGCAGTTTAGAAGTCTCATGAAGAGGAAGAAGAATAAAGCAGACACAGGCAAAAACTTTAAGAAGACTATAATCAAGAGGAGTACCATAAAGATACTCAAATAGAGAAATGTTATCAGAATAGAAGTAGAAACTCTATTGATACAGTAAATAGCAGTCAAAGCTGCTTTTCCCCAAAAATATTTAGGACGGGAAGATGAAATGAGCAGGGCTCTGACAGAATTAAGAATATAATGGTGTTTTCATTTTGCCCGACTATTTTACTGAGAGGTATAGGGACATGAGTATTGAGAGATAGTGCCCTAAGCATCAAAAAAGCAGAGCAATTTAGAATCATGATATTCCTGGGCATTATCACAATGAAAAACTTTGATAACTTTTGAGAATTGTGTATGAACCATAGTGACAAATTTAATATAGATGTCAAGCAGCTCAGACTGATTTTTCATCATATAAAGCTAAGTAAAGCGTGAAAAATCATTACCAAAAATCACGAAATATTGTGAACCTCCTATAGAGGGGGAAGATGCTGAGCCCAAACATCAAAATGAATTAAATCAAAAGGTGAATTGGCAATAAAGCCATTTTTATTAAATGATAAAGCAGGTTGTTTAGCAATTTAACAAGAGATACAATCTAAAGACTGAACATCAACAGGACCTAAAAGACAATTAGAAAGTAAAGGACATAATATAGTTAAAGAGGGATGAGCAAGATGACAATGCCACAGTTCGAGATATGAGGTTGTAGAAGCAGTACACAATCTAAGAGAAGTGACTTCTGGAAGATGCATTGAGTTGAGCTCAAACATACACCCAACCTTATGCCCAGTCCCGATAATTTGTCTCGTCTGAGAATCAAACATAATACAACCATGTTTGTTAAATAATATGTCATAACACATATCAATAAGTTATCAGATAAAAATAAGGTTAAAGGTAATAACAGGGACAAAATAAGTGTCACAAATAGACATAGAGGGCAAAGAACCAGTACCAACATGACTAATAGGCATTTGCGAGTTTTTTGCAGTATGTATAGGGTGAGCAATGGTATTAGGTGACAAAGAAGATAAAAAGGTTTCCTGACCAGTCATACGGTTGCAACAAGCAAAATTGAAGAACCAAAAAGATGTACCTGAAGGAGTGGTTAAAGCAGCAGGTGGGCTAGAGATACCAGAGATGAGTTTGCGAAGTAAGGCCTCAATGTCAGCAATAGAGGATCCCGAAATAGTAGCAGCACTAGGTGCCTCATCAGTGGCAGGTAAAGTAAGCTCGGATAAAAAGGAACCAGATCTAGTTGATTTTCCTTGGTCAAATCTAGGAGGACGAGTAGGACACTAATCAATAAGAAGCCTGGTCTTCTTACAGTATCGGCAAAACAAAGTTGGACAGTATGCAGTAATATGACAATTCTTCTGGCAAGTTCTCTACTCAATGAATGGACACTGATCAAAAGTATGATTGGACTAAAGACAGCAACGACAGGACTTAGAATTCCTGCTAGAAGCAACAAAGGCCATTTCAGGAGTACAATGCAGGAGACCCAATTGTGTCTCTTCAGATCGAAGGTGAGGAAGCGCATCCTCAAGAGTAGGAAGAGGGCTTTGATGGAGCAAAGAAGCCCGAATAGGTTCAAAATCATCAATAAATGGCATCAGGAATTGAATAAGATGAAGCTGATCATGGTACCGAAAAAAGGCTTGAGTATCTTCCTCACATTTGAAAACGGGCTCTAAGTAAGCTAGTTGATCCCAAATGAACTCAATCTTAGCAAGAAACTCATATAGTGGTTGTCTTTTTTCTTGCTTCAGAGTACTAAGATTCTTCTGCAACTAAAATTGATTTAACAGATCAGAGGAAGTGTAACAGCTAGCAAGATAATCCCATACCTCCTTGGCAGTCTCAAAACGCCCAAACTGTTGATGAATACTAGTAATAGAGGTGTTTCGAAACCATGTGATAATCTGATGGTTTTTACTATCTCATTCTTCCAACCACTCAGTAAATTTTAGATCACTCTCAGCAGCTTCTCGAATAGGATATTTGGCATCACTAGTTACATATCCCCATACTTCCTTCCCTTGAGAAAACCACACATGCTTTCCAACCAAAGATGATAGTTGGAACCGATTAGTGTGACAGAAATAGGCTGAGCAACATGAAAATTTTCCATTATTTTAAAAATGGAAAAAAAGAAAAAAATATAGAAATTTCAAGGAGACCAAGTGGCAAGAAATAGATCACACAAATAGGACGAGGATGTCAAGAGGAGTAGAACGAACAGAACGGTGGCCGGAATGGAGCTAGGACGCGCCGTCATGCACTGGTGAGAGTTGCTAGCCGAAAAATACACACGCGGCTCATGGAGGAGCGTGCAGAGGAGGTTGGCTACTGAACTTGGTGGATTGACCGGTCAGAGGGTGCTAAAGATGATGGTGGGGTGTGTGTGAATGATGGAGCAATAAGAAAGAGCAGATTTGAAGGCAGTGGAGATGACGGCAAGAGAATAAAAAATTTCTGGAAAAAAACTGCTAAAAAAGAATAGGCTTTGGTACCATGTTTGAATTGGGAAAAGGATTTTGGAAAATTGCCATGTCATATTACTGTAGAAAGTTTACAATATAAAAAATTCTCCCTAATAAATAGGAAATAATTCCTAATAAAGAGTAATAAATACAGGAGATACACAAGAATATTCTAGAAGGTAAATGTATCATGGAGGATGCAAATACTTCAAGAGAGAGGTATGCATAAAGAGCATCAGGAAAGGATTTAGATCCTCCGCAAGGTTCCCATACAAGTCATGTTTTTTACATTCCAAAAGGAGAGGATGTTCTCCAAAAGGAAAGAATAAATTAACTAATGTCACTACAAGAAAACAGTTATTTTGTCATAGAATTTTCTCATCAAACAAAAATTAGTGAGAACTTCTTGTGGAATTTCTTGCGAATAAACAACTCTAGACAATTTCTTACGAACCTTTCTCACAATTTAGGAAGGGTGAGAACATTCTAAAAGAAAATTGTGAGAAAAGTGGAGAAAATGCTCCCGCGAGTTGGAGCGAATTTGGCCACAATTTCTCATGGACATAGTCCATGAGAAAACAATGAGAAAGTGGTGTCAAAATGCTTCTCGCAGATATAGTCTATAAGAAAATTCTCATGAGTATGAAGTATGTGAAAAGTATTTCTCGCAGATACAGAAATCTGTGAGAAGCATATAATGAGAAATTGAAAGCATTGCAGGGTGAAATACTTCTCACAAATGTAGTCTGTGAGAAAATTATTACGCATATGAAATATGTGAGAAATATTTCTCGCAAATACACAAATCTATAAGAAGCGTACAATGTGAAATTGAGAGCATTACACTATGTGTTGGGTGAAATATTTCTCGTGGATGTAGTCTATGAGAAAACTCTCATGGGTATGAAATCTGTGAGAAATATTTCTCACAGATACACAAATCTATGAGAAATGTATAATGAGAAATTGAGAGCATTGTACTAAGTGTTGGGCATCAAAATGCATCTCTCAAATGTAGTCTCTGAAAAATAACGTTTTTCTCATGAAAATTATATCTATAAGAAGTATTTCTCATGAATGTGAAAATTTGTGAGAAATGTTCTTACGGATTTTGGACACCGTGGGAACATTTCTCACGGTTTTATGCAAATCATGAGAAATATTACATAAGAAGAAAATATGACTTTTCTCACAAATGCATATAAGTGAGAAGCTAGTATGAAAATATATTAGTTTGACCATATGGGTATTCAAATTTGAGACTTGGTGCACTTATAAAAACTTACTTATAAAAACTTACATGACTGTAATTTATTGTGACACAATTTAATATATAAATAATGTTTATATTTTAAAAAATATTACAATAGCTTGCCCAGTAGGGATTTGATACTCCAACTTGACACATTATAATTAAAGATGTTTCTTTGAAAGGTGAACCAATTAGTTTTTTGTTACAATATTTGACACAATATAGTATATAGATAATACTTAAGTTTTTGACATAAAATCTAGAATTGGCTAACAATTCCATTTCCGTTGGCTCCAAAATGTTTTTTTGCCCCAAACTTTGCTCCCAAAAGCCCTAATTCAAAATTCAATCACCTTCCCAAACATTTGCTCCAAAATCACTGATGATAGTGATGGTGTAGATACTGGTGATATTGATGAGAGTGATAGTGATGATACTGATGATGATGAAGGGAATGAAGATTAGTTATAAGGCTGTGTATTTGATACTTTTGTTTGTGGTACATTAATTGAGACTTGATACTTTTGATTTCTTGTGTTAAAATTAAAAGCTTTTTGTGATTTTTAACGTTAAATATAAGTTGAATTTCAAATTTCCTACCTTGTGTTCGTTTCGTTGTATCTATTGTTTTACAGGTTTAATTGAATAGGAATTGAAAGAAAAGTGATAATGGATTGGCTTGTTTTGATGACTTCTCATTGATTTCTCATTATATATATCCATGAGAAATGTCTTAATTTTTTGAAGGACGCTTCTCACAGATCAAATCTGCGAGAAATTTTTTTACAAACCAAAATCATGAGAAAATTCTAAAGTTTTTCAAGCATATAACCTGTGGGAAATCTTCTTGCAGATTAAATCTAGGAGAAGATTAAGGATGTTTCTCACATATTATATCTGCAAGAAATTTTCTCACAGATCTAAACCATGAGAAAAATTATAAAGCTTCTCACGCATCTCAGCCGTGTGAAAATTTCTTGCATACCAAATCTATAAGATTTTGTTCACAATTTGCTCCTACTATCAATCTTTTTGACAAATTTGGATTTCGTGAGAATGTTTATCACGAAACTTATGCATGAGAAATGGTTTCTCACGCCTTGAGGCTATGAGAAAATTTTTTCCTCCAAGTTGTTTTCTGACCAAGGACTGTGCATGAGAAAATCTATGAGAAGCAGTTTTCTCACAAGTTATAAAGGAGTTTCTCACGATTTTAGTTTGTGAGAAAATCCCTATTTTAATGTAGTGTTTATAGATTTTTCTCACCATTTTCATACCAAAAAAAAAAAGAATTTAAATTCTTTCATTGAAATGTCTTAATTTCTTTTTTTGTCTCTATCTTAACTTTTAACCAGTGGATTAATTTTAATGATGGAAATCAATCCCAAGATATTTTCATTCAAGATACTACATCTTAAACTAATGAAATTTGATGCCTTCGAGAATCTGAAAGGAAATCATTAAAGAGAGAGAGAGAGATATAAATCCTATAATGTCTATAATTCATAGTTCTATTATAAACTCAAATGTTTTAGGTTGATTTGGACGAGTTCTGAATGTTTGCTGTACTTTTTCTATATCCCTCTACATGTCTCACAATATCATTTTATTAAAAAATAAGAAAGAAAAATATAAAAAAGTATTGTGGTCCAAAAATATGAGGGATGCAAATGAGATATAGAAAAAGTACAGTAGATATTTAGAACTTGATTTGGATCTTTAAAGTTAATCCAACGACTGAAAATTAAAATGGAGACAAAAAGAGAGACATTCCTAATGAAGATGATCAAAATAATAAAAAAAAATACAGTCACCAACTTTCATAATTGAACCACTCTAAACAGAAAATTAGGGTGTTCATTTGATGCTTATTTACAGACGGATTGGCGGGCGACTTTTGCATGCCAAGCTCTTCAATATCTAAGCATAGCTCCTGATTTTTTTCATTAGCTTGCTCACTCTCTTGCCATGGCTAACATGACTCTCTTATCAACAGAAAACTTCTGCAAGCCTAAATCTGTTCCATCACCTCAGTCAAATTCAAAAGGCTCTTCCATTGCAACTGTACTCGATTCTTATTCTGCTTTCGACGACGACATACCCACTGTCGATTATTCTTTACTTTTCTGTGACGACCCTCTTCAGCAATCTTTGGTCCTAGAGTATCTAGCCCAAGCCTGCCTCAACTTTGGTTTCTTCTATGTATGCAACACCTCTTCATCTTAATTTATTTCTTTCCTTGTTTCTAATTTTTACTTACTATATATATAATATTTCGAGTTAGTTAGGCAAGTTGTAATATTTCTTTTTTCAATTGAGCCATATATAATATAGTTCAACTCAAATCACATAGCCCATGACTAATCTATGTTCGAAAAATTGATTCTTTTTTCAGCGTTAATTTACTTTTCGTGTGTGTGTATATATGCAGCTGGTTAATCATGGCATTCCAGATGAGGTGCTGGACAATCTTTTCAGAGGAATCTCTGAATTCTTTGATCCCATGAATTTAGATGAGAGGAAAAAATATAGAAAAAAGGATCCAATGGATCGAATCAGAAGGACCCTAAGCCAGAACTCTGATGGAGAAAACAGGGAATATGTAAAAGTGATGACACATCCTCAGCGTCATTTTCCTTCTAATCCGTCAAGCTTTAGGTACATATATATACAATCATAAGTCGATCTTTTCGTGAGTTTAATACTTGTTAGTTATATAGAAAAATTCATCTATTCTAACTGGATTAATTTCTATTTGGAAATTAACGGGGATTAATTAATTATTCGTGAATGGAAGTGAGGTTCTGAGTGAATACCACAAGGAGATGAGGAACATAGCGGTGGGATTAGCAAAAGCAATGTCCAAGACCTTAGGGTTTGAAGAGAATTACCTAGAGAATGCATTTAACTTGAAGTCAGGATTTGACGTATCGACCATGAACCTTTATCCGTCCAATAACGTATCCAAAGGTCATATTGGAATCGATAATCATACTGATCCTGGCTTCATCATAACACTGGTACAAGATGTGAATGGAGGTCTCCAAATACTATCTCACAATGGGAAGTGGATTAATGTTTATATTCCCCATCATGCCATTCTGATCCAACTCGGTGATCATCTTGAGGTACGTACGTACTTTAGTCATTAAATAATTCCTTTCAATTGATATACAGTTATTAATTAATCATCCTTAATCGTATATAGATCTTAACCAATGGGAAGTATAAGAGTCATATACACAGAGTTATTGTGGGCAACAATAAGGTGCAGAGGGTCACTGTGGTGACGCTGCACGGACCGTCTTTGGAAATATTTGTCAAGCCGGCGCCGGAGTTTGTGGATGAAGATCACCCAGAGGCATATATTGGGATGACATATAAGCAATCCCTGGAAGCTAACGGCCATGATGAGATTGATGTGCAGTCATCACTTTCAAAAGTCAGGCTTCCTGATGCTTAATTTGTCCTTGTTTAATTTGTAGCTTAATGGCAGTTCTATATGTGCATGATTTACTGGAAATATGTAGAATAAAGACACACACACATATATCTCTCATTGTCACATCATCATGGATTATGCAAGATCAGTATCGCGAAGACCATCACTAAATAAATCATCAGTTGGCACTGAGCCACTGAACTTCATGCTTATGCTTAGACATATGGTGTAAATGAATTATTCTGTGGTGAAGGGTTTTATGTTATGAACATATATATATATATATAATATTCGTTATTCTGGTAATTAAACCGATACTGTCAGCTTAAATATTTTTCTGATTACTATATATTCTCGATCAAAAAAGTTAGAAGTCGGGTCCTGATCATGAACGGCATAAGATTAAAAGATATATATCGGTCTCGCATGAATTACAGAGTAAAGTAGGGAAGGAAACAACTGGTATATAAATATATTCTCACATGAAAAAAAGGCTTCTCTCTATGCAAATGTACATTCATCTAAAATATGATTTTGTTAGTTATTTAAATTTTAGCCCCATAATTTATTTCTAGATCCATTCCTGTTTTCAAAACAAAAATAAGAATCGTATGAAAACTTTTGGCCTTAAGAATATATTGATTTAAAAAATTATAAGGGAGAAATTTAAAATTCAAACAATAAAAAGTTTGAAAATAAAAAAGTCATAAAAAATAATGAGAATAAAAAGAGATAGAAATATAGAGTAGCTAGAGCGCTGGATGCAGGAGCTGCAATATCTATCCGGCTCGTGAACAATATAATTATAAATTGTAGACATCTTCAAAATAAAAATAAGAATCTGTAAAAATACTCAAAATCCAATCCAGCTACTGGCGATAATACTTTTGACTGAAAAAACCCAGCAAAATGAATGGTTCCACTCAGCCAATTTTAGCAGCTTGGTGGATTCTAGCTTTCTTATAGAAAGCTTTTAAGTTTTATCTATGAAAATATTTTTTAACCCTCCACTTAAATGAAAAGAGAAAATTGAGGGAGAAAAAATGGGTGGACAGAATAAAGAATTAACAAAAAGTTGGAGGGAGAGAATTTCCCAAATTGGGTTAATAGGAGAAAGTAGAAAAAAGAGAAAAATGATTAATTTCATAATAATAATAATAATAATATGATCCTTACTATTGTTAGGAAAATGTTTGAATATAATATAATTTATTATTTTATAATATTATTTATATAATTTTCATAATAGTTTACTGAATAACATTAAAATATATAATTTCAATTTCAATATGAATTTATAATTATCTTCTCCAATTTTAATTTAAAAAAATATGAAATAATTCTAAATTGATAATTATATAGCATATTAATCTTTACGTAAAAAAACTAAATAGGCATTTTCCCCCTCAGAAACAACATAATATTGCATTAAAAAGTGATTTTGGAAGAAACATTTTCTCTATTTTTGGGAGAAGAAATAAAAATAAAAATTATGGGTAATTTTAGAAGACTATTTAAAATCTCTTAATTTTTAGAGAAAAAATTGAAAAATAGACATATAAGACTGAGGTATTATTTTTTCTTTCAATTGTTTTTTTTTTCCTCATAATGAAAAAGAAATATTTTGCCTCTTATTTTTTTCTCCAACTTTTTCCTGTTTTTCTCGCTGACGGTAAACGTTCCAGTAGCGCAAGAAAACAATGGGGAAGACGACTAGACGCATGTGGGTGTTCGTCTTTCAAGATGATAGGACGGCAGACTGTGTCAGACAAAGTTGTTTTTTTCTTTTTGTTTTAAAAAAGAGAGAATGTCTACTCTCTCTCTCTACTAATATAAATATGAATTTTCTTGGTATTAAAAAAATAAATATTCATACTCCACGAGGTATACAACAAGTTTCCCAACAAAATATTAAATTTATAGTAAGATATACTTCCTCGATTCTATATATAGAATTTTTTATTTTAATTATAAATATAAAATTTTTTATAATATATAAGATAATATTTATTATATATTTCTAAAAATACTCTTATTTAATATATATATATAAAAAGAAAAAGAGAAAAATTGAATAAGGATAATTTTAAAAAAATATTAGAATTTTTAGAGAAATCGAGGTAGTTAATTAGTTTTAACTCCTCTTATTAATTCACGTAATTTGATTAAAATTATCTTATATTAAGGATCAAAGGAAATATTATTTTTTTAAACACCAAATACCCTAGGAATGCATAACGATTGTGTAAGGTTGAATTAATAGTCAACCTAATTCTGGGTCTTTATAAGATTGAGTAGAACCAAGTTAACTCGGCATACAAGATCAAGGGGTTGGCCTGGTCTTGAAAAATATTTTTAAAAAAGAATAAATTAATTTTTTTATTAATAAAAATATAATTACATTCATTCAAAATATATTTTCTTAAAAAATAATATTATAATAAAAATAACATTTATTAAAAATATAATTGAATAATCATGCACTATTTTTATCTAATATTTAGAAATTAATTTAAAATTTTAAATAAAATTAAAAGATTGAATTCTTAAAAATAGTTATAATAATAATATAATCAATTTATTATATATAATATATTAATAAAAATATCATATAAAAATAATATTTATAAATTTTAAAACAATATAAAATATATATATATATACCAATTTCGAAGACTGGGTTCAATTTCCACCCGGTGCCCAATCCAACCGGCCCTCAGGACCAACTCGGTATGTCAGATAGGATCGGGCTTATCAGGCTACCACCAGGTTGTTTAAACACCCATAAGATACCCTATTCGATGATAGTCAAGAACTAATACACCCAATTAACTAATAATAACTAAATGAAAATAAATTGTTTTGAAACTTTAAAAAAGAAGAAAAAAAAAGCACAAGAACATTCCTCAAATCCTAATTAAGAATCCGATGATAAGGTGAAGAACTTGAAGAGATTTGAATCAGAGTGTATTATGCATAATGGGTAGGTAAATTATTAAGACCCAACCCAAGTAGAATAAAATGGTACCTAACCCTTCATGTGGGGTACGCATTCAACTTATGTTGCCACAAAATGTTTCACCTAGATAAATTTATCCTTTACTTAAAAAAAATCAAAGAAATCAAGATGATATAATGTTATCTTCTTTTTTTTATTATTCAAATAATGTTATCTTCAATATTAGTGTATTAGACACCCTTGCCGCCAATTGTGTGTATATATGTCTTTGAATGAGCAAATTATGTTTTGACCCTTCAATTAAGTTGTGTGAAGAAAATTATTAAATTTTCTTAATGCATGGATGTTATGCGACTTTCATATTAATGTGACATGACAACATTTATTACCTCCCTGGTCATTTTTATAGTTTTTTAACTAAAATTATGTAAATTAATATTTGGTAGTTAAAATTAGTTAGAATTATTAAATTATGAAAAATTATTATAACATTTATAAAATACTTGTATTAAAAGTTATTAACCTCTATCTCACATCAATTATTTAATAGGGAAATATAAAACTATTAAGGACATTTTAAAAAATTACATATTAATGTTTTATTAAATTTTGAAAAGATCCTTATATTAAAGACAAAAAATGTCTTATTAAATGACTCTATATTAAGAACATGAGGGAGTAATAAAAAACAAGGCTTTGGATGAAAATTTAAAGACTCAAGGAGATTATTTTTAAACTTTAAAATGTTAAGGCTTTAGGAGAATTATATGTAATTAATCTGAAGTTCTGGAAATTGCATGTGTGTATATATATTTTATCGTGCATGTGCCCCATTATATCTACCCATATTATTTCAAAAACAATAAGCGGTCTACTATCTGACTATCATTTTAAATTTTAACTAATATAAATTGAGTTGAGTCACTTTTTAAATGAGGAAAGTTCTCCTAAAGATATTTTTTACATTCATATGGTTTCGAATCCAAAATATTAATATGCTTAAGCTACCTTAACCTATTTTACTAGAATCAATACTAGGGGTGATTATGGGTCGGGCTGGGTTAAGTTTGACTCCTACCCAATGCCCAACTTGATGTGCTTCAAGCTAAGTATCGGACTGACCTGATACTATATATATTTTTAAAAAAAATTAAAAAATAAAAATAAAAATATACTTATTTATACTTAAAAATATATTTTCTTAAAAAATAATCTTAGAAAAAAATAAAATTTTTCAAAATTTATGGACATTTAACAATTATACATTATTTTTACATAAATATTAAGTTAAAAAATTAATTCAAAATTTAAAAAAATTGGAAACATTCAAATCTTAAAAATTTTTCATAATATTTACATAATAAATATATTATATTATATACATAAAAAATAAAAATTTTATAAAATTAATTAAAATATATAAAATAATTAAAATATATATATAGGTAAAACTGGATAGGATTAGGGTGTCGGGCCTGACCCGACCTAATCCAATTGACCTGAGATGGCCGGACTGGGCATTGCGTCAAATTGTGCAGCCATAATTAATAGTAATTGGTTTTCTACCAAAATTTTTGGTTGCGCAGAGTAACTATCTACTCATATTTAATCATGACCACGCAATGACCTACACGTTTTTCTTTTAGCAAACCTAAATTTTTGGTTGCGCAGAATAACTATCTACTCATATTTAATCGTGACCACGCAATGACCTACACGTTTTTCTTTTAGCAAATTGTGGCAGAAATAGTTCCTACCATTCTAGGGAGTGGAGTAGTTTTGGTTGCCTCTTCTCCCAATGAAGTTATTTACCAAGATTCGTATCTCAACTTTTGGCATTGCACGAATACTTGGGATTTCACCTATTTACCGCTGGACCAACCTAACCCAACATGGGTGAACCTACCCTTATTTGAGAGGGGGCTGATGTCCCCTCAAATTTGTGAAAGTAGTTGAATTAAGTATTGAAATTTGTATCATGCCCTTCTTTCATCAGTTTAAATTTTTATTTTTAAACCAATATCTATATAAACATATTATTGGAATTTTATTATCCAGTTACTTAAAACCAATTCATCCATATTCATGAATTGTCAAATCCAAATAAGGTAGAATTTGTGATGGATTTTTTTATTCATAATGTTTGAATTTTTGACCTTATTTAAAAAATATCGAGTATTTACTACACAATCTTATTTAAGGGGTATACTCAATATCTTTTAATCAAAGTGGTGTGTTCAAATTTTGTAAGTGAAAAAAATTATATTGGGGGAGAGCCCAAATAATACTAAATATACATCAATTAGTTGTACAAAAATTATATGTCAATGATGCTGCCATAAAATTTTCTATCATTGTTAACTTTTCATGAAGTTTTTTTTTTCAAAAAGGAAAAAAGAAAGAAAGAAAGTAAGTCTAGAGCGCATTTTTATTTTTTCATACAAACGAGGGCAAAACCCAAAAGAAACCACATATAACTAGTTGGAGATTATAGTCCCAATTCATCTCCTAGCACAAAAGGTCAGCTTGATATGGAACCACATTTAAGAATAAGAAATAAGCTTGACATTGTACACATTACTTACTAGATTATGCCTTTCCATGCCTTCTTTTATGCCATCTATGACTAGCTAGCTTTGCATCAGATTCTATAATTAATCAATAACATTCTTGAAACCCGATTGCCATGCCACTTCCATACCCTTTAATACTCCCCATTCTAGAGCGTATTTTTATTCTTCCCGCCATTTTCTCTCCAAGCCTATCCAGCAAATTGGTGCTATTATTAGAAAAGTTTTTGTTGAGTGTTTTTTTTTTCCCTTCAGTATTTGTTGAGTGCTTTTTATCTTTGAAATTTTATTTTTGTTTGAAAATTATCACTGATCAGTTAAACTTTTAGAAATTATCAAAAGAAAAATTAGAATATGATGCAAAAGAATATACCGATTTAAAAAATATACATACGTGAGAAAATTAAAGGCCAAACAATAAAGATAGAAACTAGAAATGATAAAAAAAATAGATAGTGAGAATAAAAGAGAAAAAACATATATATTCTTCGATTCATTGAACTTGTCTGATTCCTTCTTTTAAACGCGACATGCATGTTCTGTTATAAAGTTTGAAACAAGAAAAAAAAAAACTCTAAAATAACAATTGTTTTGAAATGAAAAGAGTAATAAGATTTGATTTTATTTTAACTATAATATTCTTCTTAATTATATATAATATTTCTCAATGATTCCTTCTTCTTTCATTATTATTGCAAATTTGTCTAAAAATAATTAATATTCTTTTAAAAATTGTAAAATAACAACTATTTTAAAATTATAAAAAACTTTAAAATGATAATTATTTTGATATGGAGGGAGTACTCTTCAATTCATTGAACTTGTCTAATTTCTTCTTTGAACGCTACATTGCATGCGTTCTCTGCTATAACATGATCATCTCGGTCTTTTCCAATGTCCATTTGCACCAGGAATTAATATTGATCACAGTACATCCCATTAATTATTTTCCCATCATCAGTACGAAAGAATATTTATATACATATTCATATCAACCACGAAAACTTCAGTCTGTCGTTATTAGGAAGTCGATTTGGAAGGACGAGAAATTCAGATAGCAAGTGGCCCTAAAGAAAACTAGATCACATGCAAGCTACCAGCAAATCCAACATGCGTACGTATGTACATCAATGTATATATGTTCAACCCGATTATTTGCCCTTAAATATAGCCTTTAATTGATCTCCGCAAATTTTTATCTGAAATATTGACCCAGGTCTTAATTTAGAGATTATAGAAATTGAGCTAATAATAGAGCTATAATATAGCTAGCCATATATGTATATTCTTATAATCTTTTATTTACGTAAGTTTTATTTTAATATACTTTGTGACTCTATCTCATATAGTAATTAAAATTATAATTTTATCTATTTATTGGATTGGTTTCATGTTTTCGAAAGTGGGGTGTTCTTGCATGACGACGTTTTTGACGAATACTTCAAGGAAATGAGGAAGATAGTAATGGGATTAGCAAGAACATGGCAGTGTCTAGGAGCTTAATTAGGGTTTGAAGAAAACTACATAGGGATTAATGACAATTAATTTGAAATCAGGGTTTGATGTATTGGCCTTGAACCTTTATCCATCTAAGTATATTTGGTGGTAAATTTTTGTCACTTTGTCCGACTCAATTCAAATTAGTCTAAATTTTAATAAATTCTATAATTAAAGTGGGATAAGTTCAAGATATTAGATGTTCTAAATTCTAAAAAAAAGATCATATTTTGTGACCTAATCACACGGATCTGGCTTTATATATAGTAATAATTAACCTTTGTACACAACGTGAATGGAGGTCTACAAATACTAATGGAGCTAATGGAGGTGACGAGATCGATGTGCAATCATCTCTTGTCCAAATTAGACTTCTGAACCTTTGATTCATGTTTGTGTTATGTCTTCTTTATCATGCATGCTGTGGACTGGAATTACCTCGTATCAATAATATCTGGTGGCCTTAAACAGTGCTGTGTATAATTGTTATGATAATGAATATAAGTACTACTCAATTAGCATTAATATAATTATCAAGCACTCTTTGTACTATAATTGTTGAGTGCGATCAGGAAAATATTTATTACTTTTTACTATCTCTAATGGTTAACTGGCTGGTCCTCTTCTATGAAGAAATTTTTCTCCTAATTTGATCCCAACAATAACACTAAAGATGGTTATATAATTAAAAATGATTCCCTAGTAAAATGAAAGATTTTGAACCATATTATTAGTTAGGTTCAAAACTTATTAATTAATATAATTGTATGAATTAATTTGACAATTCCTCCAGTTGGTAAAAACTATATTCTTAGTATTTTAAAGATTTTTTATAATATTTATCACTTTAAAATATCAATAAAATATTAATTACATTCTTTACTATTTTACTTCTTATTAATACTCTTAATTTTCGTATATGTGAAATAAATTTAAATCAAAAATATTTTAACAAAGTACTATTAAATTTTATAAAAATTTAGATAATTTAATTATTTTCTTAATTTTCATGGAAAATTCTAAAATGACATTTTTTATGAATCAGATAAAGTACATTTATTAAAAAAAATCCAATTGCAGAAATTGTGAGTAGAGATAGAGACTAAAAGTTCAGAGATAATAGAAGAGACAGACACCACCTGAGATTTTTTATTTTTTTAATGAACGACACCACCTGAGAATTACTTGTATCTAGTTGCCTACTTGGGTTTTGTATGATTTAAATGCTTCTTTTGCTTATGTTATGAGATCAACATTATTGGGCCATCACGATGATGAGGCCAAGCCCACAACCAGTGGATCGCTTAGTTACAATCTATCGTATAATTGGTCAAGAATTCAAGATATAGGTTGGATATTGTCATGAAATAAAGTACATAATTGAGATAATTTGATAAAGCCAATAGAAAATAGATAGAATTTGAGGGACCAGAAAATATGAAGAGTTAAAAATAAATGTGTTTTGTTTATTTATCAAGGAGTACTTATATAAGAGATAAAGTAAATATGAAGAGTTAAAAATAAATATGTTTTGTTCATTTATCAAGGAGTATTTATATAAGAGATAAGTAAAGTCCTAATTCTTAAAAAAAAAAAATTAATTAATTAAATAAGATAAATATAAAAAATACCTCACTCTTAGAATAAAGAATATTTTAAATATGCATCAAAAATTTTTATTACAGATATGTTAATATTTTATTGCATTGTGTATTCCTTACGTAGCTAACGCAGCTGTACTTTCTTTACCTTGTAGCCCAAAAAACTATCATCAATCAATGTACTTGTCCTCAGGTTTCACTTGTTTTTTGCGCAAACTCTTTCTGGCTCTGCTAGTGGAATGCTGTTGAGGGAGGAATACCTCGAATTTTTAATAATATTAACATTTTTTTATATATATATATGGACGTGTCTATTATACCAAAATAGTTTAAGCTACTTTGTTAGATGTGCCACAAACTTGTATACTATTCATTTTTCTCATTAGATGTGAGTTTATATTATCTAATAAACATAATGAAGTGGTCTATCATGAATATTTTGTTTGCTCTTTTTTCTTAAGGCGCAATGTATTTAGATTTTAAATGTGAAATATCATATGTGATATCATGGATAAATTAATTACCGGTACGTATAGTACTATAGTTTTCATTCTCAGATTCGTATTTTGTGCATACAAATTTTGTTCATTCTTAATGATTTCTTAAAATCGCATACCTATTTATTTTGAAAAATTTTCATTGTAGCAATTTTTTTAAAAAAAAATTGGCCACTAAATTTTTTTTAAATTTAAGGTTTATTCATAAAAGTACAATAAAAAATAAAAGCTTTAGCTAACTATTAATATAATTAAAAATTTTAAAATTTATATAATTTTATTTGATATTTTCAGTTTGCAATTATTATATAGACCTCTTGGGTTTTGTTTGGGATAAAGAAAAAATAGTAAAAGAAAAAAACTAAGAGAAAATATAGATAAATATAGACTAACTCTCCATCTATATTAATTTTTTTTCTCTCTTAATTTTTTATCTCTTCTATTTTTCTCTCATTCCAATTAGAGGTTAGAGCCTAGAAATAGTGTGGGTCTTTTTCTCCCTTGATTGAAAGGCTATGATAGAGCCATGTACAGAAGAAAAGGATAGAGACTGCTGAGTACTATGTTGATCAAAGATCAATAAACCTTCTATATATAATAGTGTGGATCATATATAATTCAAATATCGATCCAAGCCTTAAAATATCCTAAAGTCATGCGTACTCAAATCAAACAAATAACATATAATATGTGTAAGTATAAATATACAGGACATTTTATCATTTAGCCTTCACATTTGGTATATATCTATCAAATTTATAGTCATCCATTGTTTTTTTTTCAATGAAATTTATAGTAATCCACTAACCTGGTTTATGAGAATTATAGTTAATAGGCTGTTTGCAGTTGCAAACCTTTTATTTCAGTGAGTCACACGAAAAGATTTGCTTACTTCAACCTAATGGTGCCTAATGAGAATACCATCATCCATAAAATGTGTCAATTAGGTTGCAATACTTTTTTTTTTGTGCATTTGGTATCTAAATCTAGGTCTGGACTGTAACGCCCTAAGGATCTCTACCAGATGAAACCCTCAAAATCTCGCAAATACTATCATGAAGTGACTCTAGAACAAGGTCCTAGTGCAGGGGGCTTGCCGTGGTGAGGAGTAATATTGACTAATAATGGAGAAGGGACAAACTTGCGTGGCGCCATGGCTTGGAATTTGGACACCATAGTGTTGATAACTTATGCAATATCAGCTATTTGCTGATATTTTGACCAAACTTTCAACATGCATAATTCTTTCACTTCGACCTCTAATTAATACGATTTCAAAGTCTACACTTCCGACTACACCTCCTTTTATTATGAGTACAAACCACATCTAAAAATTCATCCATATAAAGATTTTGGAGCCTAAGACTGAAATGATTACTTTTGATATAATATGCATGTTCTGGTCATGTGGATCGAGTTTCTTTTAAATTGAATTCACGACTCGAAGTCGCGGCGAGACAAGCTAACACCGCAATGCTAGTGCTTTTTGTCTCATTTTCCAACTTGGTCGGTTTTCCATCATTCCTTTAGTCCTAGCCCTCTAGTTTTGTATAATTCCATTAATAACCTTCCCGTTAGTTTGAATACATGTTCAGAATAAATTATTTAGGGTCGTTACACAGACTAATCCCAATTATCGTGCGGTGTTTGGTTGCAATACTTTAAAATCAACTTATGCAGCATTGATAGAAAAAGCTACAAATTAAGGTTTGGAAAACTTAAACTAGTTGCTCCTATACAGAAAATTGGTTCTTTTATTAGAAAAGGTTTTGTTGAGGGTTTTTCCTTTATTTGTTGAGTTCTTTTTTAAAATTATCTATGAATTCTTATCTTTGTTTGCAAATTTTCACTTATCAATTAAAATTTTAGACACTTTCAAAACAAAGCTTAGAATCTGAAGAAAATTTTTGGAGGACATATTGGTTTGAAAAAACAATTAAGTGAGAAATTTAAAATTCAAACAATAAAGAAGATAAAAATTAGAAAAGATAAAATAAATAATGAGAATAAAAAGAGATAGGAAAATAGATGCAGGAGCCACAATATTAATGTGAATTGCGAATAGTAAATTATAAATTGTTGAGATTTTCAAAATAAAAATAAGAATATGTTTTATCTTTTTAGCCAACGAAAATAAGAATCTGTTAAAATACACAAAATCCAGAAAATAAGATGATATACTCGACTAATATATAAATTAGCAAAATGAATGGTCCCAGCAAAGTTTTCAAGCGAAAATTCCATATAGGTACCAAGAAATCAAGATATTTTCAAAAAAAAAACCTCAATATTCTCTTTAATTCCTAAAAGAAACCAAAGCTACAAATTTGAAAGAAAATTATAAATATACCCCTATCTCTATTTGTAAGTGACTTTCACTTATTTATAAAGGATTATTGCTCATTTATAACTTGAACTCTGCAACTATTTACAAGGATAAGGGTAATTTAGTTTTTTTATTTTAAATTTTAATTCCAATTTACAACCTTAGTTGCATTTAAAAATTAATGAGCATTAAGGCTCCTTTTTTTAAATATCTTGATTCTTTAATATTTATCTAGGATTTTCCTATTGTTCAATCTAGCAGAATCTAGCTCTCTAGAGAAAAGGCATCCATTATATTCTCTTTTCTTCGTCATTGAACTTATCTTATTTCTTCTTTTAAAGCGTGACATGTTCTGGTAACATCATCTCACCCCTCTTTTCCAATACGCATTTGGACCAGGAAATAATATATTTTGATCACAGTAGTTTCCCATGAATTTTCCCATCAAAAGACTTACGAGAATATTAATATTAACCCCACCAAACATCCTCCTGTCGTTATTAGCATGTCAATCTAGAAGGACAAGAGACTGAGCAACTGGCACTAAAGAAAACTCGATCAGATGTAAGTTACGTACAAATTAATGTGAACTAATCTATACAGTTAATATATTATACTTACCTCCATGTGAACTAATCTTATTAATCACAAGTTGCGCGCATGACAAATAAATAATAATGATAATGAGCAATTACTATTTAAAAACGACCATATCACTTAGGTCTTCTCTGATCTTTCGCTTATTTATACCTGAACAGGCTACCTTGTGATTGCACGGCTAATCCTCAAAGTTAACGTATATAGTTATCTTCATATCGGATACTTCCCAGGCTTATTCAGTTTGTGATGGCTGAAATAGCTTCCCCCCCAACCCAAAATCTTCTGAAGGCCTTTAATGAATCCTCTCTCAAAGGTGACGCTGAATCTTATTCAGCTACAGTTGTGGATGATGAAATTCCCACAGTTGATTACTCTATGCTTTTCTCTAATGATCCTGATCAAGCTTCCATGGCTCTACAACACCTCGGCCAAGTATGCCAAGACTATGGCTTTTTCTACGTAAGTATCATACGCAGTACCAAGGCTTTATGATTTGTAGTAGGAACTGTATACATATATATATGTAACTCGTATTTATATATGTAATGTTTCATATAATATATTGCATGCAGCTGGTCAATCATGAAATCCCAGATAAGGTATTAGACAATCTTTTCAAGGGAATTTATGAATTCTTTGACCCATCGACGTTAGAGGACAGGAAGTTATACAGTAAAAAGGACCCAATGGACCGAATCAGATGGGGCCTAAACTCTTCTGCCGGAGAAAATAGAGAATACATAAAGGTGGTTGCGCACCCTCAGTATCATTTTCCTCCCAACCCTTCAAGCTTCAGGTACATATTTCATCGATCCAGTTGCATTATTCGCTCTCGTAGCCTTTTGATCAAATTCAGATCCTCTCCTTATTTTATCTCCACACATCTTTCCACACACGCATAGTCCCCTCCATTGATTATAATAGAATAACGAAGACAATAGTCTATAAATAAAAAATATATTTGATTTAACAGTAAGTATTTATTATTATAAGTAAAATTTTCTTAAAAGATATATTATTATGATTGTTTATGGTAATAATTAAATGAATAATATATATGGTTTAATGTTATAATTATTGATCTTTCCATGTTCAAATTAAATGAATAAAAGAGATTATATATGAAAAAAGGTATAGAGAGAAAGTATGAAGAAGGTTCAAATCTCTTTTGATCTCCACAAATTTTTATCTCAAATATTGAGTCAGGTAGTAGAGATGCAGACAAGCTATATACACATATTCGTACTAATCTTATATTTATATTAGTCTTATTTTAAATACTCCATGACTAAATATCTCATGCAGTAATTAAAAATTTTATCTATTATTGGATTTGTTTCGTTTTGAAAATGGGTTGTCCTTGCATGGCAGTGATGTCTTGGATGAATACTACAAGGAGATGAGGAAGATAGTAATGGGATTAGCAAGAGCGGTGTCTAAGAGCTTAGGGTTTGAAGAAACCTACATAGAGATGGCATTCAATTTGAAATCAGGGTTTGATGTATCGGCCATGAATCTTTATCCGCCTAATCATATATCAAAAGGTCGTATTGGAGTACCTAATCACACGGATCCTGGCTTTATAGTAACACTTGTGCAAGATGTAAATGGAGGTCTACAAATACTATCCCACAAGGGATATTGGATTAATGCTTATATTCCCCCTTACGCCATCCTCATCCAGCTTGGCGATCATCTTGAGGTGCATCCTTTAGTTTCCTTCAGCAGTGTATATATATATGTGTATATATATATATGTGTATATATATATATATATAAACCGTACGTTAGATTTGTAATTCCAGAACTATTAAATTCATTCTTTAATGGCCAAAAATCAAACCCATAAGCATGAATCAAATCCCATATCAATTATAGAGAATAAAAAACTAGATTGTGGAAGTATATCTAAATCCATAGCCAATAAAGATTACATAATTCCATGAAATTTCACGAGTTGATATAATCTTCTAAATTGAACATTTCAAAACCTTCTTGATAGTTTTCTCTTGAGGGAATGGGGAGAGTAAGTTCATGGCATATTAGTCTTGGATCATGACCTTAATTTATAGAAAACTTTATGTGATATTTACAATTCCATTCTTTAACAAATTATAATAAATATCAGTTTATTCTCTATACGTTTATTTCCATGACAATTATGGCTCTAAATATTACAATTATAGCCACATGCATTTTTTTTAAAAAAACATTTACATATATGATCCCACATGTTGAATTTTATTAGAGGACGGTATTCAATTTGTGAAGCCAATCTAGCTGATATATTTAAACAAATTTTTAATTTGTTGTCTGGTTGGATGCTTAATCGTACAGATCTTAACCAATGGGAAGTATAAGAGCCATGTTCATCGGGTAGTTGTAGACAACAACAAGGTGCAGAGGATCTCTGTGGCAACACTTCATGGACCATCGTTGGAAACATATGTGAGCCCAGCCCCTGAATTTACGGATGAAGATCACCCACAGGCGTACCTTGGCATGACTTATAAGCAGTCCATAGAAGCTAATGGAGGCCACGAGATCGATGTGCAATCATCACTTGACCAAATTAGGCTTCTCAACCTTTGATTTATGTTTGTGTGTCACGTGTACTTGTTGATCATGTGCATGCTTATTTATACTGGATTTATGTACAGCATATAAATAATATCCAGTGGCTTTAAGCAGTGCTTGCTGTATAATTATATATATGATAACGAATAAGTCAATTAGCATTGATTTAATTATCAAGCACTTTAATACTCCCTCCATTTCTTTTTATCTATCTGCCACTTTTGAAAAAAAATTATTTTTATTTATTTATCATTTTCAAATTTAAAGATAATATTAATTAATATAAATAATATTAATTACATTTTTTTATTTATCTATTTATTAAAGAGCATGTTAAAAAATTTAAAATAAATTTTAATATATTAATTATATTTCTTAATTTATATGCTAAAACTTTAAGCGTTACATAACAAGAAAAAGGAACAAAGAGAACTGTATATGTTGAGATTGTTCATGAAAAATTTACTATTTTTCACTGTATCTAATGGCTAGGTAACTGGCTGGTCCTCCTATTCTATCGAAAGATTTTTCTTGTGATTTGACCCCAAAAAGATTTAAATTACGCTCAACCTGAAGGATGGTGATATAAGAAATGATTCCACAATAAAAAGAAAAAGATTATGATCCATGTTAGTTATTAGGTGCAAAACTTATTGATTAATATAATTGTATGAATTAATTTAACTAAATGTATTTATTAAAAAAAATCCAATTATATAAATTGAGTGTAAAGCGTGAAGAGCGAGACACTAGAAGAGACGGACACCCATAAAAAACCTCAACTTGTTGCCAACTTGGGTTCCGTATGAATTAAATGCTTGTTATTTATCGATCTTCTTAATCCTTTATCGATTTTATTGCTAATAAAATGCTGTCAAGAGGAATATATATTCGACAATACTGTCAGAAACTGATAAGAAACACATACATTGTGTTTTTCCCATGATCGTACACCTAGCTATGCGATATACTTAGCCTAATATGCAAATTAATTGTCTTTTTCATTTAGTGTTGGTCAAATTTAATCATAGTCATCCCGTTATTTCTTGAAAAAAATTAAATATTTAAACTTATATATTTAATAAACCTTAATTCAATTAAATCAAGGCAAGCGAATTTTTACATGTATTTATTCTAAAACTAACTTTTGTTACTTATATTATCAATTTATTTTAAAATTTAAAATTCACGTACCCTGATTTTATTTGATAGAAGTATGTTAAGTTTATAAGTTTAAATATTAAGTCCACCTTTTTTTTATCAAATTTCCTGTCATCCATTAAACCTGGTTTAAGAAAATTCTAGTTAATGGGCTTTTTGGATCGCAGATCTTTCTGTTTCAGTGAGCCCACGCCCAAGATTTGCTTACTTCGACCAAAAAAGGAGTAAATGCGACCTTACTCGTATAGATTGTTATTATAAACCCAAAAAAAAAAAGTTACGCATCAGTCAGGCCTTTCCCATATTATCATCCAAAAGAATTTTTTCAGCTGATAGCAGTTGAGTTGAGTGTGTCAGTGAGATGTGGATAATGATTAGTATATATTGAAATTATTATTTTGGCCTCAAATCCTCTTAATTCTTCCTCTAAGGTGTGTTAACCCATCTTTTAAAACTTAATCAATTATTAAATATATTGTTAAGTAACTTATAGTTTATTAATAGTTAAATTATCATCAAACTAAAACCAAATTTCGGTACACTCAATATTCACAATAAATATAAAATTAATTTACATATTCTGTATATGTCTTTAAATTTATGTAAATTTAGTTAGACGAAATTTATCAAAAGCCATAAATGTTTATTAGATAATGCCAAAACTATAATTTTAAAAATAACAAAATACAAAACCCAATTGTACTAATTAATTGGGAAATTCATTCATCGTTTTTTTCAATCAAATCTCATTTTATAATTATAATCTTATAAATATTATTCTCAATTCTTGGAAAACATTTTAGACTTTTATTTTTTTCTTCTTCTTTGAAAGTTATACTCTTGTTTTATATATGGAAAAGTTAGTGCTTTACGTCCACTAATCCACAAAATTAACAGTGATTTTATCTATCCTCGTAAATCTAATTGGTAAAAAAATAAAATCATGATGAGAAGTTGCTGTATGGAGAATCATATATATTTTAGCACATCTGGATAGTGTTTATACAGACATATGAAAAGAAAGGAAGAAACAAACTTGTTAACATTCTGTTCATGAAAGAGAAAAACACACTCTTCCCTTTGCAAGTTGCATATCTGCGTAAAATTACACGAATTTATGTGTTATCTTTGTTGGGGTGCTTCTTTCATCATATCAAATGCATCCATCCCCTTATTCCTGCGTTAGTCTCTTGGGTTTGCTCCCAATCAGAAACCAGCAACTGCCCCTACTCCTCTCTTTCCTGCATTATATATCCCAATAATTCAAGTCTCATACTAATGACAATTCAAATTCTTATTACCTTCATATTTAGCTTCATGACTCTCTAATTTTCATATAGACTGCTTACTTCTTTCAGTCTTAAATATATAATTTTTTATTTTTATTTTAAATATAATGTTCTTTCTAAAATATAAGATAGTTTTTATTATACTTCATAAAAAAAATAATGTCTCAATTCAATTAAGATAAAAAAAAAAGAAAAAGATTGAATAATGATAATTTAAAAAAAAGTTAAGATAATTAATTGGTTTTAAATCCACCCTTAATCCATTAGATTTAGATGCATAGGTCTCGTATCAAGGATCCAGATCCGCAGTAGTACATTCATACCAGATTTGGCGATCCCCTGTTCTGTTCGGGTATAGTTTTTACATTGGAATTTGAAATCAGACAAAATTGTATCCACCGACCAAACAAGTCTCTTCATAACTTTTTTCTTTTCCGTGTCTACCAACCAACACAGGCTGCACACTTAGTGACATGAAGTCCTCTTAAAGAAACATAGCAAAGCAGATACTTTATCAATTCACCCACCCACCCATCCCTTTAACTGTGACATAATCATACTCACAGATTCACTGTGCTGTTAGATTTAGATCCCCTACCATTTACAGTTCAGAATCTTTCATGAATTTTAGAAACCATGTGAAAAATTTCCATCTTATGCTTCGTCTTTTCTTTTTCCTCTAAAGGTCCATCCCTACGGATTAATTACTATCTGAACTTTCCAAACCTTGATAACTAGACCATGCATTACTTCAAAGGTAAAATCACATGACTTCGGACTATTGACAGTGTTTCAAACAAATAAAATTCCATGTTAGCTTCTTAATCATTTCTTTATCACTCAATAAGAAGAACTGAATTTTGTTATTTTCAACGGGTTTGAAAATACCTGGTGCTGCTGCTGCTTCTGCTGCTGCCACTACTGCTGCTGCCAGAGCTTTTAGTGCTTCCGCTATGGTTACTGGTTGCTCCACTTTCACTATCCCCAGACGCTGAAGGGCTCTTCTTCCACCAGTACTCCTTCTCAACACCACCCTTCAAACATCCTTCAGACATTGATGGTCTCAGAGACTCACTCTTCTTCTTCTTCTTCTTCTTGGTCGATCCCAAAGATGTAGGGAACATCATCTTCAAATAAAATCCTCCACTCTGAACGTCTCCACTTCTCTTCGCCAGCGCCGTCTGATCGACCTTTCTACCACTGCTACCACTACCTTCCCTCCTGTACGCATTCTTGCTGATCAAATTCCTCTCCTCTTTCTTGTTTTCTTCACCAACCTCAACCGTGGGCTTCTCCACCAGATCTTTCAGGGTAAGCTCGTAGGTTGACTCGGGCATATTCCGGACCATCTCCATGAGCTCCCTGTGGCCTCTGGCAATGGCTTGTGTTCTCGACGAAGGGGATAGATTTTGATAGTGGTTTTCGTGACGTTGTGGGCTTCTGGTTGGGCTCGTCTTCCATAACGGCGGCGAACAAATACCAGACTCATCTTCATCCACTTGTTTTGATGCCCAGAAACCAGAGCTTCTGCTGGCCTCCCATCTGCCATAACCATGGGTACTGCTTCCGATTCCATTCGATAAGTGAATAGAATTTGTGGGTTGATGTCTTGCTGGATCAAGCATGGCTTTCCGTTTATCTAATTCGATTTTCTTCCCGAAACTTTGGACCAGAGAAAAGAAAATAAAAACAAAAAAGTGGGTTTTTGTGGTTCTGTATACAAACCAGAGGAGGTGAGTAATGATATGAATAGCTTCAGCGGCGTAAGCCTTAAAACTAATAGATACTTCGAATTTCTTGTAAACCAAGACTTTAATACGAGAAATGACTGAGATCGAGAGTTCTAGGCTCCTAAAAGTCAAGGACTTCTAGATGGTGGCTCTCAGCCCCATATATTTTTTTCCCCAATACTTTTCTCTTTATTTAAATGTCCAACACGTCGTCCTCCAACTCATTTTGTTTTCAACATTTAACATATTTCCCACCTTACTTAAACTTTTTCTTACAAATAGTTAAATGGTATAAAACAATCCGTTTATTAGATGGATAGAAATATTTGTTTAAGCATCAAGAGCTTCAGATAATGGAGAGGGGCGCGAGGAATGATTGCAACGGCGTTAAAACCCCGCGTCAGGTGCGGCACCAAGAGGTGGATCATAATAAAGCCATCATTCTTGTCACATCGATTGCCTTGCCTTCCAAATGATTATCATTTTGTAAATCATAACTAATAATATTGAATTTGAATGTCCTTCAAGCAACGATAATATATATATATATATATATATATAGCACACACCATTTTCACCCAAAAAAAAAAATACACACTCATATACATAAGATCTTATTTAGAACCCTGAATTAGTGGGAACAGTATAATTTGGAGGAAATTTAATTTAATAGCCTCTCAACACCAACATTTTCCTAATTTAGGTTTTTGAAAAATAAAATAATATTTTTTATAATAATTATTTGAAAGTTTAGATTTATTAAACTCGATCTACTCTACAGATCATTTTAAACTTGTGTTTATTAGATTTGATAAAATACTCAAAAAATTCTTAACCTTGTATTAAAAAAATTAAACCTAAATATATTCAAATCTTAAATTTAGGAGATCAAAATATTAGAACAAATGAGATTAAAATGCTAAAATTTAGGACTAAAACATATAATTTTCTTAGGTTGTGGGTGACAAGTAACCTTTGAAATTGTTTGTAGGCCCGTACTATACAATGATATCGATGGGCCTCTTTGGAATCACATTGGATCCCAAACCGTGATTCCAGCGAAAGCAGCTCCCAGTGTAGTTTTAACGGTCGGCAAGAATAACCAATTTAAGACACCAGATTATCTTTATCCATGATATACTCCTTCAGTTTTATATATAAAATTTTTTATTTTGATCTTAAATATAAGATCCTTTATAATATATAAGGTAATATTTATTATACATTTTTAAAAAATACCTCTATTTAATATATCTAAAGAGAAAGAGAAAAAAATTAAATAAGGATAGTTTTAAAAAAACGTTAAAATTTTTAGAGAAATCAAGATAGTTAATTAGTTTTAATTCTAATTCTTAATTCACATAATTCAATTAAAATGGTCTTATATTAAGGATTAGAGGAAATAAGTTATTTCTTATCTTTTTTTTCCCCAAATCTCAACTTTAAGCTCATGGTAAAGCTACACCTCACGCAAACTATTAACCGGAGGCTCATTTTGCAAGGGTACTATAGTTATGGTTGGTTAATGTAAAAGTCAGTCTTTGGCGTTTAAGGGTCATTTTGCTTATAAAACACCACTGTTTTGGTGTTTCTCAGCCGACCCTTAATCAACTTCAAGTTTTGCATTCTTAAATAATGGACTAATATTAGTTAAGGTACTATTATCACCATCGGTGTAATATTCCTAGACGGCCAGATTTTTTAGTACCAAAAAGTCGTATATATGGTTCATGATACATATTAATTTCTTTTTTTTTTTAAAAAAAAGATAGAAATGGAATATATATATATATATATTTGTACACGTTCGGTTGAGTAACTCCTTACGTATCTGAAAAGTGGAAAATAAACAAGATGAGTGACAGGAGCCAAATGGAAGGTAGAAGGCATATATTAATTTAAGAGTGTTAATTAATAGAGTGGGTTTCCGTTACTGTTGGTGAAAGCGAAAGGTTATAGATATATATATATATATATATATATATGATAGTATTTGGGAGCGTTGAGAATTTATATTACGAATGATGCTTTGATATTCCATGACGTCAACAATGTGTATCAAATCAAATCACATTGGTTCTGTCCTTCTCAACGTCGTTTAAAAATCCCCTCTGCAAATAATATAGTTGGACAAATTCTCACCTTTATATACAGGTGAGCTCTCAATCCGCACGGCCCACTTTTATAGGTTTTCTTTTGATTTTCATTAAGTTAAAAATGGGTTTTAGTATAATTAATTTATAATGTAATGATGATAAAAATTAATTTTAAGTTAATGTGGTTATATTTGAATAATTTATTTAAAAATTAATTTTAATAAAATTTGTATTTTTTTATATTAAATTTAAATTTTATTTTATGATTAATTTAAATTTATTGGACTAAAATTTAATCTGTATTTATTTAATTAGAAATCTAGTATATATGATATAATATTTTCTTATAAGTTATGGTCTATGAAAATTAAAATTTTGAAGGGATATTTTGATTAATAGATAGAAAAAATTTTATAAAAATTTTATTTTCTCAATTTTTTCAATTTTTATCATTTTTGTTAATTTATTTTTTATCTGACTTTAAAATAAATACAAGTAAAAACCAAGAAACAGAACAGAAAAAATATGTCCTTACCTACTTATATTGAAACTTCGTTTTAGGCAGAAAATGATTCTTTAACAAGGGTGAAAAATTGAGTCAAACACATGTTAAATATATCAAACCAAATTTGGAGTATCAAACTTGGTTGATATAGGGCCCGTTTGGTTTTTAGTTAGTGAAAAATGAGTTTTGATATAATTGGTTTCATAACGTAGTTATAGTAAAAATTAGTTTTTGACTAACATGTTTATGTTTGGATGATTTATTTGAAAATTGGTTTTAACAAAACTCATAATTTTTCTCTAAATTGAGCTTAAACTCTATCTCATGATTAATTTAATTTCTTTGGATTAAAATTTAATTTGCATTTATTTAATTGAGAACATAATATATCTGATATAATATTTTCTTGCAGGTCATAATATATAAAAATTAGAATTTTGAAGGAAAATTTTGGTCAATAAATAAGAAATATTTTATGAAAATTTTATTTTTCTAAATTTTTTATTTTTTCTCATTTTTATTAGTCTATTTTTATCTGACTTTAAAATAAATGAGACAAGAGAAAAGCAGCCTAGGTTCTGCGCACAAACTCATTCTCCAACGGACACCGGAAAATCACCTAAACATACCTAAATTTTATCAAATCTTGATTTTAATCCGAAACCAAGATTTCAAACTTGTTCCCAAACATAGCCATAGTGTTACAAACACGTTCTATATGGTTTGCTTCTGCTATGGTACTCGTTAACTCGCTGCTTTAGTCCATGTAATGTAATACTTCTAGTTAACAAAGATTAGTTCAGTTCACAACTATATGATCATACTATTAATATGGTAATTTTATTAATAAATAATATATAAGTATCTTTATAATTACTTGTTAATTATTAAAACTTATCCTCATAACATGTACTACTCTACTTTTTCTTATATATAAAAAAAATACTTCAGATATCTTCTATTTCTACGAAGGTGTGTGTGACATGACCGTCCAAACCAGACTCATTTGGAAGGGGAAAAATATCAAACATGCCCACAACTGTCACATTTGGGTGTGCTGCGTAGATTGCCAAACAATGGAAATAAAACAGATATTAAAAACCTGATGCCACCAAACTTATTATGTAGCTGGAGGCATTTAAAGTCAATGACGTCTCTAATGATTCATCACATCAAATTAAGAGAAAATTATATTGCCCCACGCGCTGCGCAAAATTAGACTCCTCACAGATGCCTTAAACTGCTAATTTGTCTTTGCATATCATATCATATTTTATAACAAGAGGCGGGGAACAACTCCGTTTGTTGCTTATAGCCTAAGTTTGTTGCTTATTACAAATGTCAGATTTGATACACATAAAAAATGTTTTATGAAAGGGAGAATGAGAGAGAAATTCCTACGAAATTTATTTGGTACACATTATTCAAACTTTTTATAAATATAAAATAGTTATTTTATGGAACCCTTCTCTCCTTTTTCTTCTCTATTTCCATTTCTTAAACTTTTATATATTTTTATTTTTATTAAATAAAAAATATCTAAGTATAAATTGCAATATAAAAAATAAAAGGGAAACTTACGTATATTTCAATTTTTATTATTTTTTATTTTAAATTTTTTAATTAAATATTTTTAGAGAAAAAAATCATATAGAAAAATTACACTAAATAACTTGTATGAATTAATAAAAAATTTTCAAGAGAAAATGGGGTACATAATCTGTGAAGGGTATTTTAAAAATAATATTTTATAAATAAGGTCATTTCTGTCATTTGGTCTTCATTCCTAGTGGTATGAATAAACAAAGTCAGGGTCCAAGATAGAAAAGTTAACTCCTAAATCTTTGGTCATCTTCATTCCCATGGGAGTTCAGATTCCTATTCCTATGTCCAACCAAACAGTCCAAGTGTGGGAATAGAATCTGGATTCCCACTTCATGGACACCTAGAAAATGAACCAAACGGGCCCTAAGTTTGTTGCTTATTGCAAAGTGTTAACTCTACAAGTTTTAGAAGCATATACATTAAAAAAGAGATGAGAAAAATATCAAATTATTCTCTTCAATCTATATTATAAAATATTTTATATTAATTACATACATATTGATTGATGATATCACTTTTTTATTTGAAATCAATATAAAAAGTATTAGTATTTTCTATTTTATTCTTATTAAATATCTCATTCTATTATCATTACAGGGTTATAAATGAGAGATGAGAAATAATTAAAGATATAGGTAAAATGAGAAGAAAAATATCTAATACCCTATATTTTAGACTAAAAACTTATCATATAAAATGTCCTATAATATAGACGAGAGTATATATTATAATCAAGTAATAAAAATATTTCATTTTCCTACAAGATTCAAGACTCGAGACCATCCTTACCAAGACACATTGATACAGAATTGATAAATAAAAATTGGAATGTTACTATCAATTTCAATTTCATGTATAGAGAGGCTAACCAATGTTATTATAATTTAGTTAGAATAGCGCAAGATATGTCTAGCAATTTTTTTGCACATTCGATCAATTACCACTTTATTGTCCCGTGATGGATAATGAGAAATTGATATTTTTTGTCCTACATTCTTGATTTTATTTTTAACGATATGCAATATTCATTCCAAAAATTTTTTTGACATGACACTGCTTTTGATTGAGATAGGTATTGCCTGTTGTGGCTTTTTTTTTTTTTGAACTTCTGTATCTAAAATCCCGTCTCTTACATGTATATGCACTAAATCAATTGCTAAATATAGTTATTCTAAAAGTTTGACAAGTGACACTCTCTCATTGTAAAATTATTTATATAATAATAATTTAATTCATATGAAAAATAATTTAAAATATAATGACTCTATAAAATATTAAAAGAAAACTACTAGAATAAAAAGTTTGAAATTAAAAAGTTATACTATTTATAAATCTTTTTTTAATTTTTATATATCTATATCTATATTACATTTACATATATATATATATAAATTACTCAAGCATCAACCTTTTTTATTTATAATATTGTTACTGACAAAAGTTTTTTTTTCACCAAATTACTTTCAAAAGTTGAAAAAATCAATTTTGATAAAATTATAGTCATGATCTCCATTACTTTTTTTTTATATGTTTTCATATAAAAATATTATTGGAACATCAATTAAGAAAAAAATAATGAAAATTTTTTATTAAAAACAATCATTATAAGATGAAAATCTCCAAGATTATTTGATATAAGTTTTTATATACAACAAACTCTACTGGAACACCAATTAGGAAAAAATATTGAACAATTTTTTATTAAAAATCATTATTATAAGATGATGACATATAATTAACATGATTTTATTGCTATGTTCAAAAGTTGAAAAATTCAATTTCGATAAATTATAGCCATAATCTCTATGATTCTTTTGATATAAGGTTTTTATAAAAAAAATTACATTGGAATATCAATTATAACAAATAATGAATATTTTTATCAAAAAAATAATTATTTCATGATTATATAATATACATATAATACTAAATTACTCCCTTCAGTTATTTTTATAAAATAGTTTATTGAATTTTTTTATCCTTCATACAAAATACTTTTAGAATTGTCTCAATCCTTGAATATTTTTTACCAAAAATACTCTTTGTTTGAAGTTAACAATTGATATTAATATGAATAATTATACCAATAGTTAGTGATATATTAAATCTCATTATCTTGAAGAAAGGAAAAAGTGTTATTAATAAACTTTATTAAGCAGAGTTAATTTGAAAAATAATTGAAATTTTATATAAATTTAATGAAGTTAATCACCTTTAACTAAATTTCTTAATATATATAAAATTGGTTAAAAGTGTCTTATAAAAAAAATCGGATGAAGTAACTACCATAAGCAATACTCTCACTGGCAAAAAATAAAATAATTTTGTATTATTTGGTAGTAGAGCATAAATGAACTTATATTAAAAATAAAAGTTCTACATAGATTAAAAAAAAAGTAAAAATAAAGAAAGGTTTATATACGAAATACTTAATAGAAGTCATTTTTTTTCAATTAGAGAAGTTTTGAAGATATCAACCTTAGAGTAATGAATAGTGTGACTATAAGAGAAATTACAATGAGTTGAAAGTTACACAATAAGAAGTGGTTCAAGATAAATATTACAATAATGTAGTGAGAGATTGGAATATAGTTTTTTATTATAATATTTTTGTTGAACATTTACAATAAATTAAAACCAGTCAATTTTTATAATTTTTCAATGGGAAATTATGTAAAAATATAAAATTAATTCGGAATTAATGATTAAATATTTTTATATTTAAATAAATTTTAAATTAATTTATCAGTTATTAAACAATTTTTTTAAATTACATGTTTAAATAAGTATTCAAATGAAAAAATAATTTTGAATTATTTTTAAATTATTAATTTTTCAATGCAATCCCCAAATCAAATAATTGTTATAAACTTATTATTAGTTGACATATATTTTTTTATAAATTTATTATTTATTATAGCTATTATATATATATGATAAAAATATGCTAAATATACTTAGACTCTGTTTGTTTCATATTTTTTATTAAAAAAAATCACTTTTATATAGAAAAAAACACTTATAATTTTTTTTAAGATGATTATTTAAATTTTTAAAAATAATCGGAATCTAAAAATAACAAGATTTGCCTTTAAGAGAATATTATATATGCATTACATGCTTTTTCTTTTATCTTCCATCATTTACCATGATTGCCAAAAAAATTAAAAAGTGCTCTTCTTATCTAAACTAAAAATAAAATAATTTTTGCTTTTCATAACATATGAAGTATGTAGAATTTTAAAAATCTTAATTTTATACTTAGATAGAAAATCAAGAAAAATTGTATGGAAAATTTTTCATTTTTAATAATTTACAATGATAATGTTTTATGCGATGTGTTTTAATTAAATAGATTAAATAAAGATATCAATTTATTATTCTATCTGATTGTATATACTATATATTAACACATATTATTAAAAAAAAGAAGAGAATAGTTAACATTTATTTTTTGTATTTATTGTCATTTAAAAAATGTTAACTATTCTAGCATCAATAAAAAAGATACTTTAGTTTGCACTTATATAATCTCAATTAAAGTCTACTTTAATTGACGTTTGTTCTATTAAAAAATCCTAACTAAAATATTTCTTTGTAAATTCCCTGCTTACTCGATACCCTACTTTAGTTGATATTTTTTAAAGAAACATCAACTTTTAAATACTATTAAATCCCATATTTGGTACAATATATATTAAATAATAATTATCTATTTCTTATAATATTTAATCATATAAATGCATCTGATTATATAAATTCTATATATATTAATTTTAATTTATAGTGTAAAACGAGAATATGCCGTGCATCGCACCACTTGTGCACCCTAGTTTGTAACAAAACATTTTACTTAGATAAATAAAGGTAAAAATATATTTTTAATTCTTTAACTTTATATTAAATTTTATCTTCATCATTTTATTTTATTTTGTTTCTTTTTAATTTTTTAGCTTTTAAAATATGATCAAAATTTTCCTTATAATTAACACGATTAATTGCATTAGAAAACACTAATCAATCATTTGTAAATACTAAAAAAATATTTTTTAAATATTTACATATTTATTCAACTCATTTTTCGTTAAAAAAATCTAAAATTAAAGTTTTATTTAGAAATTTTTATTTATAATTATTTATTTTTAATTTTTTAATTTAATTAAAAAATATTTTAAATCCAAAATTAATGAGAAATATTGATAAACATTGAATAATGTTTTGTCATCATTTCTATTAACAAAATTAATAATGTTAATAATATAAAAATGTTTAACTATATTTTAAAAATTAAAAAATTTTAAAAAAATAAAAAAAATTAAGAGACTAATATGACACCTACTATAAAGTTATGTGAATAAAAGCGTGTTTTTATCATAAATAAACATCTTTTAATATTTGATAAATATAAACATTACATAAATTTTGAAAGAAAAAAACCGTCATAATTTATGAATCACCTGTAAATAATACGTATACATTGATTAACATATTCATGTATGAATGATATTCTTACCGCCGGCAAAAACCGTCCCTTTCGCTTGCGGACGCGCCAAGAACGGGGGGAACGTTGCCCACGGAAGCCAAGCTACAGAATATAATCTATCGTCCAAGTATTCCAAATGTATTAGAGGCAGAGGCTGAACAAGAGAAATTCCAGGAAGGTCTCGTTCATCATTTAACGCATTATGCTTTATCTGAAGTTCAACGTCCCATTGCCATCTTTCTCATAGCATATTTATGTACCCATATTTAAAGCCAGGGCAAGGTCCCCAAAATTCACTCTCCTGTTTTTCTGCTCTTTTGGACTACTGCTTATCCGTAAAATCCGTAAAATTTAACAAAATTATCCATGCCCAGCTGATAAAATTGGGGTTTAATATCTACACCTATTTAGGCAATCGCTGTCTCGATCTATACTCCGGGTTTGGTGGCGTAAGTGATGTCTTGAAAGTGTTTAATGATATTAGTTACAAGAATTCTACGTCCTGGAATATATGCTTAAAGGGGTTGCTTAGAAGTGGTCATCTTGAGAAGGCCAGCCATTTGTTTGATGAAATGCCTATGAGAGATGTGGTTAGTTGGAACACGATGATTTCAGGCTATGCTTCTTATGGGTTTGGTAATCAAGCCCTTCAATTTTTCCTTGAGATGCAAAATGCTGGCATGAGGCCAAGTGTATTCACTTATACTATTATGATGTCACTTGTGTCAAGTCCCTGTCAGGGTAAGCAAATTCATGGTAGGTTGATCAGAAGTGGGACGGATTTCTCAAATTTGGTACTTGGGAATTCTTTAATAAATATGTACGGAAATTTTGGTCTTCTTGATTATTCTTTTGGTGTGATTTTGAACATGAAGCAGTTGGATATTATATCTTGGAATTCATTGATCTGGGCCTGCCATAGGGCAGGACATCAAGAACTGGCACTGGAGCAGTTCTATTGTATGAGAAGCACAGAGCTGTTACCCGACCAGTTTACATCTTCAATACTGATCAATGTGTGTTCTGACCTGCAAGATTTGGTAAAGGGTAAGCAAATATTTGCCTTTTGTTTCAAGATGGGATTCGTATATAATAGCATTGTATCAAGTGCAGCTATTGACCTCTTTTCCAAATGCAACAGATTGGAGGATTCTGTTCAGCTCTTTAGAGAACAAGATCAATTGGACTCAGCTCTATGCAGTTCCATGATTTCGAGTTATGCTAGACACGGTTTAGGAGAAGAGGCTTTGGGACTTTTTGTACTGACCTTGAGGAAGAATTTTAGGCCAACTGAATACATGGTTAGCTGTCTTCTGAGTTGTTGTTCCAGTATGTTACCAGTAGAACTGGGTAATCAGATCCATTCTTTGGTTCTTAAATTGGGTTTTGAGTCAGATGCTGTAGTTGCAAATTCACTTGTTGAAATCTATGCAAAATTTGGATTTATTTATGATGCCCTGAACATCTTCAGTGAAATAAGAAGAAGAGATTTGATATCCTGGAACACCATATTGATGGGTCTAACTTACAATGGCAAAGTGTCTGTGGCTATGGACCTTTTCAATGAATTAATTAGGGAAGGCACACAGCCAGACAGAATTACACTTGCTGCTGTCTTACTAGCATGCAACTATGGGAGTTTGGTCGATGAGGGAATTAAAATATTGTCCTCTATGGAGAAGGAATTTGGGGTTAAACCAGAGCAACAGCATTATGCTTTTGTTGTGGAGTTGTTGAGTCGTGCTGGTGAGCTGGAAGAAGCTATAGATATTATAGAAACAATGCCATATAGAACTACTCTTATTTGGAAGTCAATTCTCTCTACATGCGCAATTCATGAAGACTTGAGAGTTGTTGAAGGAGTTGCACAGAAAATAATGGAGATGGAACCACAGTTATCTTTACCTTACTTGGTACTGGCTCAGGCATATCAAATGAGGGGCAGGTGGGAGAGCATGGTTCGAGTGAGAAAGGCAGTGGAACATAAAGGTGCTAAGGAGTTCACTGGACGCAGTTGGATTGGGATAAAAAATCATGTGTACTCTTTCGAGGCAAATAAATTACAGCAGTACGGAGGCAAAGATCTTTATCTGGTATTAAAGTTACTGCACTGGGAGATGGAAACGGAAGGTTATGCCTGAAAAATGTTTTAATAAAAGGAAATATAAGTTGTTGCAGTTGGCAATGAATATGAATGGTAGATTGGAAAAGAGTAATCACCTACGAGTTTTTGTTGCTCGGCAAAGGTTAAGAAAGATAACTTATACTGTGAGTGGCTGGTATAGTTACATAAAATCCCTTAACAATATGATCTTAGGACGATATTTGGTGGTATATAGACTGAAAGATAAAGTTGGACGCTGGGTAAGATGCGCAGTTTACTACTTTTGAATTCGGTAAAAGATTTTCTAAGTTAGACCAATCTTTGATCAATCTAGGCCCTGCGGTTTTTGTGAGTTTTGCTATGGCAGCCTGGTTATTGAGAAGGTCAAAAACCTTAACAAAAACTGGCCTACTCAATCAAAGCTCTTCCAGCTTTACATATGCTTCATTTATAGTGCCATTTGTTGAATGCGGCGATACATCTCAGCCATTACTTGGTTGCAATTCATCTACGTTTTTCTCCGCAGATCATGAACCCACCATAGCTAAGGCATAATGCAACATCAAAGTCAGCGCGCACGAAGATGAGGACAAGCAGGTAACTTTGTTAATTTCTTCATTAATTCGGTCTTTTACGTTAGTACATACACATTTTTTTCCCATGTTTATTCCCACGCATACGAGGCTGTTGAATTGCAGAGTACTCATTATATCAGCCGTCTCAAGCAGTGGACATAATTTTTGTATTTGAAAGAAGTGTCATTACTATTTTACAGACTCTGCCTTGGCAGTGGTGTGCACCTTAGCTATATAGATAATGATCTTTTCAAGTTCAAAATTTCACTGGCACTTTTCACCTGTTCAATCATTACTAGGGGTTGAAAATGGCTAGCTAGACAATTCATTATCAAGCTCTATGGGCTTCACGTCATCAGGACTTGAAGTCAAAAATAGATTTGAAAATCGACGATTTGGTTCGATACTAATATCAGTGTTTCAATTGTATATAAAAAAAAAAAATATGAGTGTTTTAATCCCGTCTTCAGGGGATAATAAGCTTGTGTTCTACAACGATAAGTTTGGTGCTGAGGTCGAAAGGAAGAACGAACCTTTGTGCCGTGTCAAAAGACGAGGTCATTTTCTGTGTGTTTTTTTTGGTGACTGAAGCCGAGGTCATTCAAGAGAAAATGGAGTGAACTAAATCTCTATTTGGGTTTAGGCCCAAAAAACTCTGTTTGGGTCGTTTATTGCCCACAGGATGGTTTATTCCTCCAATACCTTAATTCTCTGTTTTTACCAAAGAAAACTTTTATAAAAAAATGTCCGTCAAGACCCCCAAAAAAAACAAAACTATCACTAAATTTGCGAATGGGCTGATTTTGGATTAAATTGTAATGGGCTGATACACAATGAATTGCTTGAAATCTGAGTAAAAAGTTTCTTTTTTTTTAAGAATGATTTAAATTCATCAATAACATGTTTTTATATATAGTATTTTCTTCATCTGCTGAGTTATATTTGGCCCATACTTTTTATATTTAAATGAATTATTTAATATTACTTAATATTATAAATTTAAGCTTTGTCATTTTTATTTTCAAAATATGCTCCTTTTAGAAAACGCATTATGTGATATGTCGGGTGTGTGTGTTTGTTTGTTTCTAGGTATATCCACTAGTTTGGTTAATTCATTTAAATTCAATTGATTTGATTTTCAATACTAAATATTGGTTTCTATTTAATTTTTTTTAAGAATGAGAATTTATTTACTTTTTATAATATTATTTTATTTTTATAATTGTTAATCAATAAGTTTTGTCTTTTTATTTTTATTATTTATATATATTATTTTTGTTATGCAATGATGATGGTTTTCGCTCTCCTCCATCTCCGAGGTAGAGTAGTGGTCTTATGTATGAATAATTTAAAAGCTTGCGGCGGCCAGAAAGTGTCATGGTAAGAATAAGAATAACAGGTGTCGTGTCATGGATATCTCCAGCTTGTCCTATCACAATTTAGGATGTCAAAACATAACATAGTATAAAATTTCAAGATTCGGTCAAACTTATTCTTTTTTTTTTCCCTTTTTTTTCCTGTAATATATTTCTTGATGAAAATTCAGCTCAGGGGCGGGGATCGTATAAGGCGATAAAACAGAAGCAGAGAGGCGTGAATGGGAGCTTGCGCTGATGCAGCGATTGATTGAATGGATTAATATTGAGAATTGAAAAATTAGAGAATCTGGAATCTCAGGAAGCATGTCCGGTTTAAGCAGTCCCGGTCTGGAAACCATCTCTGTCTTCAAGTTCCTCGTACTATTCCCATTGTCACTGTTGAAGACGGCATATTTCCCGCCATTTTCTCCCTTCGAAGAATATTCTACAGCATATTTTTCTTGTATCGGTCGACCCTTTGTCGTCGGTAGAGGAATTCGGATAAGCGAAGTGGAAGGAAGCTTCCTTACTATTCTACAACAACCTATCTCTGATCAAAATCTAAGCTTCAAACTTCGTCGTCACCAAAGGCTTGAAACTAAAATAATTTGGAGCAGGGATGCTTTTGTCTTGAACACCCATTTCTTTGTTTCTCTCAATGGAGAGCCTTCCTTCGCCGTCTTATGTCATCATTGCATGTGATGCCACCAAAGATAGCACTGAGCATGAGATCAAGTTCATTATTGATCACGTACGAAACACCACTGGCATTTTATATACAGGTTACAAATTGCTACTGCTCGGAGTCTTGCATAAGGTGCCACACCCCAGTAAGTAATATACCAATTATGCCAATACTTGTCCTTGAGAGTAGCACTGATGCCATTGCAACCTTTAATTTTACTTGTATTTTTTTTGGGTATAAAACATCTTTCATATCTTTAATATAATTTTCCCCCCATAATGACAAGTACTCATTCTTGCTCAATGAATTTGATATAAGATATTATTTCTAAATCTAGGTCCTTTTTTTTTTCTGGGTAACAACTTGTACTGCATTTTTCCTAATTGCTGCCCTGTCAAAATAAATTGCAATGTTTATACCAGATTGTATAGACGTCTCAACATTTGGATTCTGTACTGTGATGAGTTGGAGACTCAGCGTGCGTGTGTGTTGTATTTTCCAGAAAATCATCAAGATTCCATGGTTTTCTGATTGGTTCTGATAAAGCTAATTTTATTATGTAATGATAATTTTTTATATCGCTTATTTTTATTATGTTAACCTAGTCATTACATAATAGTCAATACTTGTGCTTGCGAGTTGAGATTAAGATTTCATTCTATTATTATTGGCAAGTAATCATCTTCTTCAGTTGTTTTTTTCCAGCATATGATCTCCATGAGTGTAAACATTGAAGGATGGTTACTAATATAAATTTTTTGTTTAATTTGTGGTCAACTCACTATGTGACTCTTCTGTTGCTTTTTTTTTGGGGGGGGGGGGGGGGAATTAACAGTGGGGTACCAGACTTTACCATGCCCTGAGTCTTTTGCTGGCACAAATGCTCGTGCAATGGATGAAGCAGTTGGCAACAAATTTGATTCATATGCAAATGTGCTTTTGCCGATTTACGAAGATTGTGAAAATGCGGGGGTATTATTAGATTTCGAAAGACTTTAATGTGCTATTTTCCTAATAAATACTATATGCTTAATTATGTTCTTATAGTTTTATTTTTATGTAAGAATCTAAGATTTTTTTTTGTTTCATTTAAATTTATCTCCAGATCAGCATTGAAGTCAAAGTCACTGCAGGTTTTCCGATTAGACAGGTTATTTTGCAAGAGGTTGCATACTATAATACAGCTTGGATTGTACTCGATAAGTATTGCTTTCTCTCCACTCAAAAATGACTTTTATCTTTTGCCAGATGAGATTTGTGGTTGTTTAGGGAGTACATTGCTTCTTAATTTTGTTGAATGTTTATGGTTTCTGAAGTTACTTGTTACTTGTGTTTGTACATAATGTAGCAGTAGGCATATTTAGCGGTCACCTGATGCTCTCTTTCAAAAAAAAAATGAATACGCCTATTCAGATATGAAAATTCCACAGAAATGACCTTGATGATAATTCTAGCAAAGAATGTATATCAACACTTGTTTAAGTTACTATTTAATTTGGTAATTTTGAATTTCTAGGCAAAACGAATCTCCCCAAATGGTTTTAAATTATTGGTTTCTGTTCTGGTCTTCAGGTATTTGGAAGCCTTTCCCTGCTGAGCTTCGTAATACTTTTTTCCTTTAACTACTATTTCTGAAATTATTTGTCAGAAATGTTAGTCCCTAGAACAAGTGATTTTATGCAAACCTGAACTTGCAGCCATCTCTTCCAAAACAGTTTATGACATCACCATCTTTATCTAGAACAACAATGACGAGTCTCAATCTCATATATGTGGGGTCAGCTGGATGAACTCTGAATCATTAAATAAAGTTTTCCCTATGGGCACTCTTTTGCTTTGCCATCTCATACAACACTGCAATTTCATGAACCCTTTTATATTTGTTTCATTCTTCATCACTTACTACCAATGTCATTCTTGGTCTTCGCATCTTCATAACATTTTTATGTATGTATCTTTCTTCTCTGAGAATTACGCATATGGAACACATGAAGGACTTAGGTTTAAGGTTATCCTTTGATGATATAAACCCTTGCATAAGCTTATTGATTTCAACCAGCCAGCCTTACTAACCAAGAAAGTTCTCCTTTCCTGCCTCAAGCATCTTTAAACTCTTTGTTCCACCACCTCCTGAAAGACTCTAAATTTATGCGCGTGCTTATGACCTTATTTATCGTAAAGAATCAAAGAAAGAAAGAAACAAAGAGAATACTATGGAATATCCTTTTGTGGGAAATATAACTAGTTAATTCCCACTTGCATGCCTTCTTCATGGATACTTAATACATGACGAGGTATTTAATGGAACTAACTTCAGAGATCTTACATCTCTGTATATAGAAAGCATACAGCCTATACATGACTAGTGTTCACACTACACATTAACTTACATATTAATTCCAACAATCTCCATTAAGTTGGAGCATATAAAACACATGCACCAAGCTTGTTACCAAAAGTAAAAGTTATGTTCCTCAAGATTAACAACGTGGCTACAAATCAGAAAAGTGATTAAGACAGCAAGAAGAGGAACTGTAGTGATGCGCAGCCAGAAAAAAAAAAAGCACCACCATTGGTATGAGTCAAGACAAGAAGAGCAATTGGGATGCCATGTAGCTGTAGGAAAGAGTGGCTGGAATTAGGGGTTTTCATGGCCTAGGTTAGGATTGACCCCCATCCGTTACCTGGCATGATGAACGCTCAAGCCACACAGGGTTAGGTATCGGGTCAGGCCAGTCCGAGCCGATGAAAAGATGGTTTTTCATAGAGCCCGGTGGCATCATGTGATCAATATAGCTGGCCTCATTTAATGGGATAAAACTAATATTATTGTTTGTTTATATTAAAAAATAAAAATAACTTTGTTTATTAACAAAAAGATATACTTATTTACATTCAAAAATAGATTTCTTTGAAAAATAATGTTAGGATTAAAAAATAATGTTTTTAAAAGTTATGAATACTCAACAATTATACATTATATTTACATAATACTAAGTTAAGAAATCAATTTAAAATTTTAAATAAAATTAAAACATTAAAATCTTAAGAAGTTTTCATGATAATAATATTGTAAATGTATTATATAAGATGCATAGAGAAAAAAATCTTACAAAATCAATCAATATGCATAAAATAATAAAAAAAATTTTAAAAATATACATGTAGCTTGGGCCAGGCTGGATTGCTCTTCAAAATTGGTAAACTGCAAAAAGGTTGTCAAATTTCTGTTGGAGAAGTGGCAAGGAGATTGTCAGGATAGGTGATGAATGACTGTTGCAGGTGATAAAAGAGACATAGAAACCACCATAAAATTCCCTAGAAAAGGCTAGAAAATCATAGAAGGGACCGGCGGACTGCTGTAGGAGGGCCAGATTTCCCCTAGAGAAGGGGGCAAAGCTTCAGCTTGAAAACTACACAACCATTTATTGCTTACTCCTATCTCCTTCCAAGTTTTGATACCATGTAAAGAAAAGAAAGAGAGAGAATACTCAGGGAATCCTGTGTGGGAAGTCTAGTGAGTGGATTCTATCCTACATCAAGCTTTGTAGGATATTATTTGTATGGCGCGTATTCTGTCCATATACAGCCTATGTATAATATAACTAGCATTTGCACTGCATTTTAACTTCATATTAACTCCAACATTTAAGTTTTGCCTTTTTGTTTGCTCTCCTTTCTTACTGTACATATGTCTCAGTAAAGTTATTTCTGGTGGGTAGAACCCAATCAATTTCTCTTGTGATGATTGGCCAAGTATCCAAATTATTTATGCGTTCCTGGTCTGCTAACCATGCATCACTTTTCTTTCAACACATTTTCCTGCAATGTATTTTCGTTGCATGCTTTCCTGATTTCGTTGCCTATCTAGACAAAAATATAGAAATATAGGGCCTGTTTGATAGTGTTTTCTGTTTTCTTGCTCTCAAAACAGTTTTGTAAAACTGTTTTCGAGAATAGGTTTTAAAAAAAAAAAAAAAAAATTGTTTGAATAGTTGTTCTCAAAATCATAACTAGTGAGTGATAAATGAGTTATTCAAAATTTATAACTTTACCATTAATGAGGTGGGTGTTTTTCACCTTTTCTTATGTTTTCCAGAACAAAAACTACAAAACACATTAAAGTTGTTCTGAGTTTTCTGTTCTTTTATTTTTCTGTTTCTCAGAACAATTTATAAAAAACAGATTTACCAAACAAGTTTTTTTGTTTTTCTGTTTTCAAAAATAGAAAAACTATTTTTAAGAACAGAATCAAACAGGCCCATACTTTTCTTGTTTTTATAATTCAAAACTTTTTAATCTGTCATACTTTTGAATAATGAGTATAAACTCTCTTCTCCATTGGTTGTTTTCTCATGCCCAATTGGTTTCAAGTGTAACTGGAAAGTTGGAACAGGCACCTTCGACGGGACTTGAGATTTGTTAACAAGATACCATGCAAGGTTGCATTGATTAAAGATGACTTGTCTGTGGATATCTGGAGATCTCATCAATCACATGAAATAGATGTCACAGAAAACAAGCTTGCTTATTCTTTGTCTAAAGTTGCTTCTCTTTCGGGTTGTCATAGTATTGCAGACATCAGGCATTGTATTTCCTCTTTCGAAAATGGTATCCCATCCATGGTTTCTTCTGACAGCTCGGCAATGCTTAGGAACAGTACAAAGCACTCATTTGCATCACGTGAACAATTCTTCTCATCAGATTATGGGTCAACTTCTAAATCAGGTTAGGTAGCCTGTCTAACTTTTTTTGTCACTACATGTCCATATTTCATTTTCAATCTGCCTTATCAATTCTATGTTTCCTGTGCACAAGTATTTCTTGCAGCAGTATATATCACCTGCCAATTCACAATGTTAGGAACTGAGCAGTTGTTACAGGCTTCTCTCTGATGATTGAACACATGATACAACATTACCTTCCTTTTTTTTTCCCCCTATGGGCCATAAGTCAAAACTGTACAAGACAAAATGATTGAACCTCAGACTGAAATAACATTTCAATTGTTTGGCAGGTATAAGCATCAAGGGTGAATATAAACATCCCCTCACTTCTCAGATTGTCCATAAGCAAAACAAGTATGGTTTTATACCAAAATCTTCTGATGCACCAATTCTTTGTGCCGGTTGTGGAACGAGGACTAAATTGTACACTAAGGAGTCGATGAGATATAGCTATTCCGATATACTGCTTGCAACAAATGACTTTTCAAAGGATAATTTATTAGGCGAAGGTGGTTATGGTCATGTATACAAGGGTGTTCTTAGAGATGGACAGAAAATTGCAGCAAAGGTAAGAAAAGAAGAAAGTACCCAGGGGTTTTCTGAATTCCATTCTGAGGTTTATGTCTTAAGTTTTGCTCGACACAAGAATATAGCGATGCTGTTGGGTTATTGTTGCAAAGAAAGGCAAAATATTTTGGTATATGAATATATTTGCAATAAGTCACTTGACTGGCATTTATTTGGTAAGTACCTGGAGGTTTATTGGCTGTATCATTTGTGTTTCTTATTCTTGAATGACTGCATATCCACTTGAAGATTTAGAATTAGAGAGTCTGGGAAACAATTTTGCAGATAAAGACGCTACAGTTCTTGAGTGGCCCCAAAGATATGCTATTGCTATTGGAACTGCAAAGGGATTGCGCTTTCTCCATGAAGAATGTCGTGGGGGCCCCATTATTCATCGGGATATGCGACCAAGCAATATACTTCTTACTCATGAATTTGTTCCCATGGTAAAACTTTGTTCTCTTTTTCAGCAACTTGTTATCCCATTTTCATCCACTTCTCCAGAAGATTAGATCATCAAGATTTTATCATAAATCGTAATTTCTAGTGAGGAGGGAAACTTGGAGGTCCTGTGTCTGTTTCTTTTTGCATGTTATTTATCTAATTGAAAAGCCTCATGGATAAGTTACAAAAGTTTACTAGTTAAAAAACATGTCTCTGAGTTTCTTTCCTATAGAGGCTGCCTAATGTAATCATGATTCCTTTTCACATGCAAACCTACGTCCCAAATTATCAGCCATGGGTATGATAGATGATTTAATGCCATTCTGATTCCCATCATTGCTTGCATTACAAGGGTTGGACTAGAAAAGGACAGAAGTTGTCCTTCCTTTTTGCCTGATATGAGTATCACAGAACAAGTCATTACGCCAAAAGTTCGGCTGCATAGGGAACACATAAGCTCATATAAGTCATTGTAGAATAACAATGATAATTAAAATTAAAATACTATGAAAATTACATCCGCAATTTAAAAGGTGATTGACTAGATTTCTTCTTTCCCGTACCATTTTCTTTGGATTTCTTCTCTTCCCTTCCCTCCCCCCACCTCCCAAACATACCGTACTCCACCTTCACTTTAGATAGGTTTTCTCAACACTGGTAACTTTATGAGTGTTTCTCTGCAATATAATAGGATCAAGAGCTCTCATTAATTTTGTTGCACCTGTCTGGGAAAGTGACTCCTTTTTTCCATAAGAATATTTTTTTAGTTAATAAACTTAATTTAAGAAATAATACTTGATCTCAATAGAGGATTGCTTATTTCAACTAACTGCTGTCTTGTAAATGCAGCTAGGTGACTTTGGACTCGCCAAATGGAAGACTGGTAGTGATGAGACTTTGCAAACGAGGATAATGGGCACATTAGGGTGAGGACTTAGTGTAAAGTTTACATTGCCAGCAGGCTTTATCTATTCCAAGCTCATAAACAGCAATCATGAACATACTTTTGGTTTATGTAGATACCTTGCTCCTGAGTATGCTGAAGATGGTTTTGTTTCTGTGGGGACAGATGTGTATGCTTATGGTCTTGTTCTGTTACAATTAATATCAGGACGCAAGGTGGGCATGTCCACTAATCCTGATCAACCATCTCTCCGACAATGGGTATGTTCATCTATTATTTGTGTCTTCGGATAATTATAATTTTATAAAATTTTTCCATGTTTACACGTTATTAATTTTGACAATTATCTGCCTGATCTACTTGCACAAATAACCAATTCCACAAAGAAAATAAGGAAACTGGATAAAGAAAATAGAATTGGAATCTGGTAGAATTCAGTTTAACAAGTGTACTTCTGAACATAAATTCGTTCAATTTTATGAACTTGTGCTAATAAAATTGAACTTAAATTCGTGACATTTTATTGGAAGAGGTTATTATCCAAAATCGAACTACAGAATATATGGCGTTATTTGCCAAATGGTCAAAGCTGGAACTAGTTATTTGCAGTTGACCTTTTAAAAAATTTAAATACATGCTTTACGCACAAAACAAGGTCCTGCTCCGTTCTTACAATACAACCTAATAACCTTGATGAAATGGAAATTTCAGGCTGAACCATTGATTGAGAAGTTGGTTTTACCAGAACTGATTGACCCTCGTCTTGGGGAATCATATGACACATACGAACTATACCTTATGGCAAAAGCAGCATACTCTTGTGTGCAAAGAGAGCCTGAGATGCGACCATCAATGGCAGAGGTAACCGGAAATTCATTACTACGGATTTCAATTTTGTGCAGTCTTCAGGTAGAATATGTCAATATGGTTTATCAAATTGCTAATCAAATTTTGAACACGAGTAGAGACCTTAAGTTTTAAGGCGAAATTGGGGTTTATTTGCCAAGCATATTTTACTCAATGACGTAGAATGTTTGGTAGATTAAATTATCATTGTTGGGTTTGGAATCTTGAGTTCCTAAAAATTAATATACCCGCATAAATGAGACATTAACAGCATGCATAGAGTTTTACACATGGTTATCTGAATCAGACTGGACCAACTGGTTTGGCCAAAAAATTTACAAACAAGTCCTTGGTCCGGTTCAGACTAATGAGGGAAGTGGAGAAAAAGCAAATTGGTATAATCAAGTATCTGCTTTTACTGCTTCCACTTCTTGTTTATACAGTTCTGGATTCCAATGAATAGCTTGCCACTTCAGGTTGTGCGCCTTCTTGAAGGCGAAAATGACCACTTCCGAACCTTGGCAGATCAGTTCGTGCCTAATTACCATAAGTGAAGAAAAGGTTATGAAGGTGAAGAAAATGTTGACTTTTAAGGAGCATATTACGATTATATTACTTTTTTGTATCTCGTTTTTACATTCTATTTTGCCTTCTCCCAATTTTGGACTAGGAAGTTTACACAATATTAATAAAAGAGTTGAACCTTTAGTTACTGAAAGTTTGACTTGATAATGAATGGTGTATGGCTTGTCTCAATTTATTAAAATGAATGCTTTTGAACAAATTCTGATCGGGCAAATCATTTTGATGTTTTTAAAGTATAGTTTGTTTATTTTTTTAAAAACTTAATCAAGCCGTATTCTCAGATGATTTGAATGATCAGAATTTGTTTAGATTTACTTATTTTCTTTTATAAATTGAGATAATTCGGATTCTGTTCACTAGATGTTTTCTGTGTATAATTCCCTAGTTTGGAAGAAAGAAACTTTGGTGCGGCTGGGGTATAAGGAAGGTCCAATCCTGGAGTAAGATAAATTTGCATTAGCTGCTCATTAGTCAAATAAAATAAGATTTAGATGGTTCAAATTTACAGATTTTTATTTTAATTTTTTTTACAAAAATAATAGTATTTTTTTTAAATTAACAATTATAAAATTATTTTTATTTTACATTCGATATCTAATAAAATAAAATGTATTAATAAAATATACTCCCTTCGATCTATATTATAAGGCATATTGTATGACAAATTTTTGATTTAAAATATAGGGCACTAGACATTTTTTTCCCATTTTACCCATGTATTTAATGTTTTATCTCTCTTTATTTATAACTCTCCATTGATAATAGAATAAGATATTTAATAAGGGTAAAATAGGAAATATAGATACTTTTTGTATTGATTTGAGTTGAAAAAGTGATTTTCTTAATATGTGTGTAATTAATATAAAATATCTTATAATATGAATCAGAATGAGCAATTAAAGTTGGACAAAATGAACACACGGTGTGCTCCTAGGGCAAGATACATGAGTGGTTGGTTGTGAGGGTATGGGAAGCAATTCTTTTAATTTATTTATATTTTTCACAGACGTATCATATCTTTGAAATTATTAAAAAAAAACATAATGGATAACAAAATTTCTCTTGTAAACACTGGGAAATTTCCAAAAAAATATCAAGCATAAATCTATAATTTTTACTCGGTTCCTAACTGCAAAGAAAACTGCAGCATTTTAAAATCAGGATTAATGGAGTATTGCTTCTTTTTTGTTTAAAAACGTTTAATAAATCAAGAATGTTTTAAAAGATTTGCATGGAAAAACCGATTCAGTCAAGTGCCCGACTATAAACACGAAAGAGACTGGCGCACCAAAGCTAGGGGAAAAATTAAGAATGTGAATTTTTTTCTTAAAATGATAATTATCGTTCAACTGCTTGTGCTCTATAATATTTATTTTTTAAAATGTATAGCTATATATATATTTGCCTTAGTTTATACTCTCTCTGATCCTTAATGTAAGTCACTTCTAACTAACTCATTAAAATCAAGAAAAGTTTATTATATTATTAAAATTAATTTAAAATTAATATGTTTTTCATCTTTACCCTATAATAAATACTACAAATTCAAATAATTCACATTGTTTCTCATGAATAAATAAGGACATCTTGAAAATAAAGTAATTAATACTTCAAAAATTTATAGAAGTTGATTTATATTTAGAACTATAAAAAATTTGTAGAATATAATTAATAAAAAGGACTGGAGGGAGAAGAACATCAACGACTTGTGAAATTGGACCAAACAACAGTGGTCACCACAAGTTGATCAAAATGATTAGAGTTGTGGAAAATCTGTGATGAGAATCCAGAGATAGAGACACAAATTGGATTTATGCCTTGAACCATTAAAAGTGTGTTAGCCTCTGCCCTTTTAGTCTGTCACCCTTTTGATACACAATTAATCAGGTTTTGAAAACAAGAAGATCGATCCCCACACGCATTTCGTGCATTAATTAATTGAATTTGCAGATTCCTAGGGACTCTCTCCATCATAAAATGCAATAAATAAATAACTAAATCATGATAATCAAGAAAATAATTATACATATTAAATTATGTTATAAAAAGAAAAAAAATTTTTATAAAAATCTTTATTTAATGTTCTCACTTAACTCTTTTTTAATTCATGTCTCGTGATAATAAATCTACTTTAATTAAAGATAAAAATGAAAAAAAAACACATTAATTTATTAGATAAAAATTTTTTATCTTTTATATTTTAGAATAAAATATATTTAAAAATATCTTATATTTAAAAAAAAAAAGAAAAGAGCATGTCAATAATTTCTCCCCAAGAAACACTGTTGAGAATTGACATATGACTAGAAATACAACTGTTACCAAGTAATGTGTAGACTTTTTTTTTTCCAATCTGGTAAGCAATTGTTTTTTTGGATTAGGGAACGTGAAGGCTTTTTTTCATCTGGTAAGCTATTGTTTGTTTGGAATAGGGACAAGTGAATTTGGGAATTATTGGATTGAAAAGTCTTTTCCCAAATGTGGGGAGCAAGCAAGACTGAGATCCATATGATTGCTTCTTTGGTTGGCTGACTTTTGCCTTTCATCACACTAATACAAGCTTTCACCTTCCATGCCCCAACACTCCATTTATTTTTTTATAGGATTATTTGATATCCGATAGTAATATCGTATCAGATTCTAACATTGTGAAGGCCAAATGAGATACTTCTCTCAATGTGATCTTTTCCATTTTTAAGGTTTAAACTCAACTTTACCTAAAGAATATTAAGTCTCTTACTAGTTAATCCAACTATCATTTATATACTTATTTTATTTTATGATTTTACTTCTTTTTTAAATTATTGCCTAATCTCTATTATTAAATTTAGTTGACATGGTTAATTAATTATTATTATAAATTTATTTTTTTGTGATAACTAGTATTCATTATTCAATAATATTGATCAATATAGATTTAGACATTGCCAAATTCTAAATATTTCTTCTACTTGACTTAGCTATCACTAATTATTATAATGAAATTCTTATATGCAAACTCTATCTCTCTCTCTCTCTCTCTATCAGGTGACGCACGTTAAGTGGCTTGAATTTATTGGCATGAATTATATATATATATATATATATATATTAAGTGGCTTGAGTTCATTGGCATGAATTATAATAACGCATAGTTTTTTTTTTGGGGGGGGGTTAACAATAAATGTTAATAACTTTTAAATTATAGGAATTGAATTATACAAAGCACATTAAATATTAAATAAACTTATAATATATAATCATCGTCCAATCATGTGTTTATTAGAAATTAGTAAACTAAATTAATTAAAAGTATCAATATGGAATTCTTCTTCAATGAAATTCACCCATTGAATAAATGCATGCATATGTAATTTTTTACTGATTTGTTCATCTTTTTTTTTTTGGTATAATTTAAGTTGATATATATGATTGTTTTGGAGAATTAGAGGGATGAGGGCATCAATTATAAATGAGGAAAGGTGTTTGGGAACTGGAATTGTTATTCTTGGTGGGACCTACAATAATGATCCATCTTATTCTTATGGAATCTTTATCAGAAAACAATTAAGAAGTAAAAGCATCTCAACCGTTCAATGCTTAATGGCCTTAAAACAATTGACACCGGGTGGTGAAATTTCAACCTCATCCCCCTTGTTCTTATGGAATCTCAACCGTTCACTTGAATATTGTGAGACAACCTCACTTTTAATTGGAGTGTCATTATCTTACCAAAAGAATTTATATAAATTAAGCCCCACTTGTTCCATTTGCTACTCGGAATAATAAATATATATATATATTATTATTATTTAGCAAGTTAGGATTAACTTTGGCCACACAAGTCATAGAAACTAAAACAGAAAACAATTGCTAAGAACTTATAATTTATATTAATTATAATTGAGAATTTTTTTAGATTATAAAAATTAATTACCATTAGTATTTTTAAATTATTATTCATATTCCTTTAAAATAATAAAATAATATACAATTTATACATGAGTTCTCTTCTAAGTATATTATATATGGATGCATAAAGAGCCTAAATTAATTAGTTTGCTTGCGATAAGTCCGCATGATAGTCACTCTCATGTTATATTATATTGTCTTCAGCAATACTATGTGTTTTTTTAGGAACAGCAATACTATACTTTTAGGCTTGTGATGAAACATGACTTAGATTTATTTAGTTCTAAGTTTATAAATTTAAGTTAAAATAAAATAAAATTTACCCAAATGAAGTTTGGATAAATTTAAATTTATTGTAACGTAATTTATATTTAGATTTTTTTTGTCATAAAAGTAAGATTACAAATTTAAAAATATTTTTTTCAATTCGTTGATCAAATGTTAATTTAGAGATAAAAATATATTTAAAATCATACCAAACAACATTTTTCTTCTACTATCAATTTGCAAACTCATGTTTGAAACTATCAATGAAAATCCAAACAATCAAAAAGCACCAAAATATAACCAACAAATGAGAACCAAAGACGCAGAAATTACAGTATGTACATGAAACAGAAAAGCAAGGGGAAACTACCATATGGCTTTTAGAAATAAATTTACTTATTAAGCTGAAAGAATCAAAGTTGGATCCAATATGTTCACCAAGAAAAAAAGTTGGATCCAATATTCAGGCTCAAAATAAATAAGTGCTAAACTTATATATTTTTTCTTATATATTTTTTATATTATTTTTTAACATATGGACCTTTTAATTTTTTTTTAAATTCAAGAAATTAATACTTTTAACATATAATTAATAAATAAATTTACAATATATTAAAAAATAATTTATATGTTAACTGTTAATTAAAAAATAATATAAAAAACATATAAAAAATATATAAGTATTTTTCAATAAATAATTGGCTAGCATGATATGAAAAGCTCCAGACTACAAATGTCAGCCTGGAGTTAACTTCCAAGAAAAGTCCGATATCAGCTTGTTATTATTATATTCACATTTTTAAATGCATTTTCTTAATAAATTTACTGAGGCCGGACGAAAACGCAATCCACATCAAGTGTAATTTCCAATGCTTTTACATGCTTACTTTTACATTATGTCATTATGTGGTGACAGCGTGGAAGAAAATCATTACAATATATTTTTATATTATTAATTAATAATCATTTTTTGGCCAAAATTAATTAATAATCATTAATATGCTTTCTGACAGAAAAAGTATGAGTCAGCATGTCATTTCCAGTTCTTATAAAAAAAAACAAAAGATCTTATTTGCAGTGCCAATTAAATTCTTGCAAGCAACAATTATAGCCATGTCACCATTGCAAAGTCGTTTTTTTTTTTTTTCTAAAAAAAGGAATGTACATTAGAGATCCTCTCGCACCCAAAATGCGATGGGGACAGTGCAGTTCACGAAAAAGGAAGAAAGAGAGATAAATTGGATTTTCAAATGAAAATTAAATTATCATGATGTCGCAAAGGTTTAAAAAAAATTTGGAAAATCAACTTAAAAAGGAAAAAGATAGTTTGTATAAATAGGGATGGTTTGGGAGCCAATTGTGTATGACAAAAGTATTAGATATCTCATAACACCCATTTTTAAGAATGATTATCTTAAGTCTATTATGCAAATTAATATGACTATAAAAGTATTTTGGTTATCATCTTATCATTCACTTGCTAAAAAGGGTAGAAAGGAAAGAATATAAGGAAATTAAGAAAATTTGAAATACAAAATAAAAAAAATAAATTAATAAAATAAATTAAAAAATACTTATTTATTTGCAATGGCGGACTTGACCCAAAATCAAAGTCTGAAACTTATATACCTTGCAATAAGAGTCAAAATTCATGTAATTCGAGATCAAAATATGTGTCAGTTGGTTGATTTTTTTAAAATTAAATTTTTTTAATAAGAGAAAACTAATTAAAACTAATTTATTATTTTCCAAACAAAATAATTTTCTAAAATTTGAATTGGTGTATTTTAATATGCAAAAAATAATTTAATTTCACTTACTTACTATTATTTTTATTTAATTTGAAAATATTTTTACTTATTCTTGTTTTCTTTAATTTCTATTTTTTTTATGTTTGGTTTTTTGAAGATACATTTCCTTTTTGTATTTTTGACAAAAAAATTTATATAAAAGACCTGTTACAGATTCGTTGTTATACCCAATAAACTGATTACTCAATTACCTATGGGAACTTTAAAAACCTCATACAGTATAAAAGTTTTATTATATTACAGTAAGGAAAAATAGAAAAGGAGAAGATTATCTTATTTTATTTATTATTTATTATTAAAGTACTATTTTATTATTATTTTTATGAAATAAAATTTTTTTTAAAAGAAAATCATATTGCAAGGGATTACTATATTCCGATAAATTGCATGTAACATAACCGGTATGTTTATGTGAATATGTTATTTCACGTGATAACACAGTTAACCCAAATATCTACGTAAATTTGAAAAACTCACATGGCCTAATTACCTAACCAATGAATATTATTATTATTATTATTGTTTATTTATGTATTATTATTTTTATTTTATATATATATATTTACAAAGAATATGAAAACTTTTTTTATCATATTTATTTATAACATTTCGAAGCATATATTTTCAAAGAAAAGAAAAATTCATAAAAAATGTTATTTATAAAAACAAATTTCTCAACCTAACTTATATGCCTACGTGAACTCACCGTCTCATGCGATAACGCGATTAACTCAAATATTCACGTAGATTCAAAAACCTCATGTGGCATAATTATTTGCCATTAAATCTTTCTATTTATATATATATATATATATATTTTATTTCTTATTATTTTTATTATTATTTATTAGGAAAATAAAATTTTTTATGGATGTACCATTAAAACCAACCATTATAATTGCTTAAGAGTATGCGAAAGCCCAAAAAACCTTTGTTACAAGCACCAATGAACCTCTTATTTATAAATAATTTTTTTTCTTTTAAAACAACAAAATGATAGGTCTAAAAACAAAATTTAGAGTGTTATGATAATTAAATCAAACTGTCATTAGAGTTCTCATGATATACAGAGCTAAATGAGAAAATGAGAACATGGAATAGTGACCATGGATCTCATCGTAAAATTAACAATCATATCTCTTAACAACATAATATTCATAACAGAATCCTATTTCATATGCCAAAAAAATTTCGTGTATCACACTTAAAAGAAAATAAATCCAAAATGATTCCACGATTTTACAAAAACTAGATTATTTACAATAAATCAAAGTTCACAAAAAGATACAGTAGTCTCTATGGACTAATCATTTCTTCAAACCAAACTCACTACAAAGATTCCCTCCGGTAACCATTATTATCAAGATGAAATAAGTTCATGACTACAAATAATTTTACTTTTCAATCGTAGCCCTACTAGACATAATACAATAGCTTTCTAATAATCAATATATATAATCAAACATGTTTAATAGCCAACACATTGACTGGATTCCAACAACAAACAGACAACAATGAGATTTCAACGGCAAACAAACTAAACAAGTATTTTTCTTAAACCAAATGAATACATAATCTGAGGTCTAACATCATATATTAGAGATGTTGGGATTAGAATCTCAAATCACAAAACACATCTTGCATCTATCTTAATATGACAGGGATCATTTGCACAGCAAGTAAATCTAAGCTTAATGCTACTTTCATACGAAAAGCAGAGCACCCAGACCTGTGAAGAAACTCTACTAAAAAAAGGAAAGAACAATTAACAAGCTTCAAGATGAAGAGAAAAGGAAGGCGATGAGGGAGCAGCACATAAAAGAACAAAAATCTCAAGTTAGTGTCTGAATCTTAGGACAAAAGTTACCGGTTGATGATTCTAGTGCCTTGCAATTCATCCCTTTTATTTGAGTATTTGCCTTTAATCACAGCTCTACCTCTCTTCCCTTTCTCATGCCCTCTATAAATTGCCCGTACTCAAGCTCCTTCTATATCTTCTTCTCGACACATTCTCCTTCAATGCTTCCTCGATCTCCCTCTCTCTCTCTCTTTCTTTCAATTAGGTTTTTCTCGGTGGCTCTATTTTCTTTTTAGGGTTTTTAAGTGTCCCTTTACTTCAAAATGTTTTCTTTTCAACTACAATCGTTTGTGGCCTTTTATAGACTCTAGCAAGTGGCTTGCAATCAACCAAACCAAGCACGTGATTGCTTCAATTGTCTCAAATGCTCATATGATGTCACGCGTTCCCTCTGCTTTGCTCTCTTGTTCGTCTTCATCCTAAATGCTCCTTGCCTCCACTACTCTGCTATAGCAGGGTGCAAAGTAGTAAGGGGATTAGCAATTTGTTGTCTCCGTGTCTCAATTTCTCTCTCTCTTTTTCTCACTCGATCACTCTATCTTGCTCTCACACTTGTGCTCTCACCTTCTCTAACTCGCACCTAAGCTCCCTCTGTTTCTCATCCTCATTGGCACCTGAGCCTTGCTGCTCTGCTTTAGAAGCAGACTCGTGCCACCATCTACGAGCCCTTCTCAATTGGGTTTGTGGTTATTTGGGCTTTTAGCCATTTTTTTAATTAATTAACTAATTTTTATTTATTTATTTATTATATTTTGGTTTTGGGGTTAGAGGATTGGGTTATCAGCAGTTAATCCACTCTTGACCCCAAACTCTATTTTTCCTTTTCTTCTTTTTTTGTTTTTCCCGTTTTGTTAGTTATTATTTGCTTTTCTTAATTAAGGGAAATTGCTTGTTTATAGTAAAAGATTTTGAAAAGAATTTTCTTCAATCTTCTTTTAGAATTTGAGAGTTTTGAGAGTGATTTGGATTTTAATTTTTTAGTTGATTTTTAATAATAATAATAATAATAATAATAATAATAATAATAATAATTTATTTATTTTATTTTATTATTGTTGTTGTTGTTTTTAGAACAGGCATTTATGAAGGTAAACACTAATTTAGCCAATTATAAAGAATTTTGATTTTTTTGTGGACTTCTCAATCCTTTTGAATTTTTGAATTAATTAATCTAATTTTAATTTTTATAGAGTTTATTTATTAGATGCCTAGATAAAATAGGGTATTCACGTATCCAATTAAAATTCGCAAAAATTTTTTTATTCATGAAAATTGTGCATTAATTCAATAGGTCCTGAAAATTTCAGTTACTGTACTAATTTTAAAATAAAAATAAAAATAAATAACGTTAATAATATATACTAATATTAAAATTAAAATAAATAACATTAATAATATACTCCCTCCAATTCTATTTATAAGAAAAACAGTTACTTCATGAGTATTAATGGAGAGAATTGAAGTTAGTTAAAGATAATTAATTTATTTCACATTTTCAATTTTTACCAAAATTACCTCTACTTAATTAATCTCTCTCAATTCCTTTTAAAGATGAACCTCTTGACTCTAAATAGTTTTAATGAAAAAAGATAATTTTGATACAAAAAAATTAATATAACATTAACTCTCTTTTTCCCTCATATAAATATGACTATTAAAAGGAAAGAAATTTTTTTTATAAATAGAATAAGGGGGAGTAACATTTACCCCCTCCATTTCTTTTATAAGATCTTTTTAAATGAATCACTAAAATTAAGAAATGTGATTAAAATTAATTAAGAGTTTTGTATTTTAAAAGATTTACTAAATATTTCAAAATTGCTTACATTAATCATAGTATTAAAAAGAAAGACGTATATTTGCATACATTTTAAAAAATAAAAATTTTATTATTTATATAAAAATTTTATATTAAAAAATAAAAAAAACTTTTAGAAAGAATACCATTCCCTTCATTTTTATATATAACATATATAAATTACGTGTTTCTTTTTATAAATATAAGATATAGAAATAAATTGTCTTATGTATTTTTTTCTAATTTTATTTTTTATTAAATAAATAAATAAAATTAATTGTTATTAATTATAAGATTGAAATGTTAAATATTAAATAAAATATTTTAAATTTTTTGATAAATTTAATGTTTCTAATTTTTTGTATATGCATGAATTAATTATTTGTATATGAAAACAAAGGAAGTCCTGTGAAAAGGAACCGATGGATTATATAAATGCGTTCTTCCTACACCGTTGGGCGCAGGACATGTATATGCAGTAATTTACGGCGAAGGTGAGGCACGTGTTAATTGATGTACAATGACACGTCAATAAAGTGATAAAGTGTGCGAGGACATCGTGGTCAGTTCACGTTAAATTTGAAGCCTACCGTCCGCATGCTGTATATGTCCAATAGGAACACGGCATCACATCACAGAACAGGTCTCTTTCTACCACAGTCTACAAACGGCGAGCGTGCCTTTTACGCGCTCCCTTGACGCTTGGTGCTCGTTAGTGCAAGTGTTCCGCAGTTGAGCTAGGCAGTTGCCACCTGAGATGAGATCGCGGGTCACATACACCACGCGCGAGTGTTTGTCCCCTGACGAAAAAAAAAGGTGTGTGGCGCCAATGAATAACTAATCAAATGCTGGGCCGCCGAGATTATTTATGATCAGAAAATTAAGAATTTGAGTTAAATTTAGTAAATTATTTTAAATTATTCATAAGTTATAATATGTTTTTAAAATTATTTTTTAATATATTTTTTTTAGATATGTTAAATATATGTTTTTTAAATATATAATAAATATCATCTCATTTATAAAATATTCTATATGATCAGGATAAAAAATTTTATAATTAGGAGTAGATGGAGTACTAATTAAAATTAAGAAAGGTAATTGAAATTATTGATGATTAGATTATTTCTATTTTTTAATTATTTCAAATGTCATAAATAGATTTAAATGGTTTACAAAAATTTGTAATTTTTAAACAGAAGTTATTTAATAAAATTGTACCATTATTTACAAATTAAATTAATTTTGTCAATTTTTTTTGGAAATTAAAATAATTTGCAAAAATATAGTATTATTAAAAGAATCGTGCATACTTTTTTAAAAGGAGAAACATATATAATTTAAGACACTTGTCAAAATAACATAAATTACTCTTATTTTATATGTTTAATTTGATTTGATTCCATATTGAAAGTTTCCATTTCCACCATTCCTCTCCACGCCAAACCCAAGTCCCACCCCTCAGTGTTCCATTTGTTCCTTTGAGAGAGAGAGAGAGAGAGTTGAGTGGTATTCCAACGTCGAAAGCAGAGCAGAACAGGCTTCTTCTCAGAAAGTGCTCTGCTCTCTCTCTCATATTCCCATCTCTCTCTCTCTCTCTGTATATCTCTATATAAACAAGTATCTGAGTCTGTCTTCGCTTCGCTCTGTTTCCAGGATGTGAGAGGTTAATCTGTTGATGGTGGAATCCTGGAGGAACTTTTCGTTTTTGCTTCAATTGAGGTGCGTGCTTTCTCTCTATCTACTTTGTGAATTGCGATGGTGTTCTGGTTATGATTAGGGTATACTGACAGCCACGAATCTTTCGTAACCTGAGAATTCTCTATATAGCTGAACTCGCACGCAAATTTTCGTGTCAAGTAATTTCGTTGGTTTCATGAATTCGTTTTCCTTTTATGCTAAATCTGAAAGAGTTCCATCGCATGCATTAATTTCTGTTTTCTAACCGTTCGAAGAAAGTTCTGTTTCGGAGGCCAAGGAGCAGGCTCTCTTTTTCTCTCCGAAGAAAATATATCACTGGGACGGAATGAAAACGCAGATTTCCCTTGAAACTGCTCTCAGCCATTTCACCTATGGATTTGTTAGTTTTCTGGTATTTTGAAGGTTTGCGCTTTGCGGTTCGCCTTCAATCCTCCGTACTTTTTTTTTTGTCATGGAATAGCGGGTAGCAAGCAGTAATCACCCTACTGAAGATAAAAGAGTATACCTCACTACTAACATCACCCTAGATGGTAAAGAGTGCGTACTTGCTTACGAGAAGAGAGAGCTTCTATCATTTATACTCCTCTCGTATTATTTATAATAAGAAAAAAATTACTTTATAATTATAAAAAAAATTTTAATTAGTTAAAAATAATTAAGTTATTTCATATTTTAAATTTTTTTAAAAAATATTTCTATTTGATTTAATACTAATTTTTTCCACGTGATTAATGACAGGTAATTTTTAAAAAAAAAAAATTAAGGCACCCTTAACTCATTTTTTTTCTTATATTGAGAATTATCAAAAAAAAATTTTATAAATAGTCGGGAAAAACATATTATTTTAATCCTCGGTTCTTCTTATTTTTAATTAGTTTGCCGTTTTTCTTGGCCCCATTAGTTTGCCGTTGACTTGTATCCACTCTGAATCTTGCGGAAAGCGCACGATTCCATAAGAAAAACTTACAAACGAGGGGGTTGGGTTCCGTTAAACACTGTAAATCTAATGGTATATGTTTCGTTCGGAGGGGAAGGGGGAATAGATTTTAATGGAGGGAAGAAAAAAAGAGTAAAAAAAAAAAGATTTTAATTTTATTTAGTTTAGAGGGAAAATGAGAGATTTTAATGGAGTGGTTTTAATATTATTTTGTTTGAATTCGGAGGAGAAGTGAGAGAAAATAATTATAATTTGATTATTATACCTTTAATTTATTTAAATTAATATTTTCTTTCTATATTAAAAAAATAGTTTTTTTATTTGAATATTAGATAAAGTTTTTAATCAGGAAGAAATACTCTTTTTTTTATCCTTAACCATGATTGTATGTATTTTCTTTTTTTCCTCAACTTTAACCATTATTATATATGTTAATATATGAATGTGTCTATATGTATTCGTGACTTTATGCATGTATGTCACTAAGATATTTCATATTTTATGAGTGAGACCAAAAAGAGACGCGACAAAACTGACCAATATATTGTGTGGTTGAATTATAAAAAAAATGAAGGGTATTTTTATTATATTGAACACAATAACACATTTTTCCTCCAAATTACTCCAATTTGGGGGGAAAATATATAAGGGGAGGGGAGGGAAAATTTTAATAATATTTTCCCTCCTCTTCTTCAATTATTTGATTGCCAAATAAGGGGATGAGAGTAAAATCCCTCCCCTTCCTTTTCCTTCCCCCATTTTTTCCCAACCAAACAAACCCTAAATTTATGAAATTATTGTGAAGAATTATAATTTATAAGAATAAAAAATTTATGCTCAAATTGTTAAATATTATTTTTTATTTTGAGAAGTTCAATATTGAAACTATAAATTATTTAACACGTGTCCTTAATTTAAAATCTTATAACTTTCGTAGAAAATTCGGTCTCACCCCATGCACACATGTAGGTACCCCCCTTCCCCAACACACACGGGCGAATACGTGTATAACGCAATTTTTGTCGGTCAAACAAAAATCTTAAAAGAAATTTTATTGAAGTGTTTAATCTTTGAAAAATTGTCAGTCAATTGATCAACACGAATTTTTTTTAATTATTTTAACTTAAATTCGTTTGAGATGTTTAAGTTTTCAAATATTGACACAGCCTGAGTTAAAAAATGAAAAGTAAAATCCCGTTAGTTGACCTTTTAATTTTTCTTGGTAAACTTTAGTTTACTTCTTTTTTTTCTCGGTTGAATACACAAAATCACCTTCCTCGTACAACTATAATTATCTGATAGTAATATCTCCATTTTAAAATATATGATATATTTTTAAATATAATTTATTTTAAAATATAAAAAATAAATGACTTTTATTTGATAAATTAATATATATTTTTTAAATTTTTTTAATTAAAATAGAATTATTATTATGAGATATAAATTAAAAGAGAGTTAAGTAAGAATATTAAATAAGAGTATTTATAAAAAAAAATTTTTTTGATGGCATATTTAAGATATTTGATTGTTTCTTAGTTCTAATAATTTAATTATTTATTTTTTATATTTTAAAATAAATATAGTATATCGATAGTCATTAATTATTATTGCTTACTCCCTCCAATCCAAAATATAAGTGCTTTTTCAAATTTTTTTTTGTTCAAAATATAAATTCTATTTGGTAATTTTTAGAGTATTAAATGTTCTTTTTTTCATTTTACCCTTATATACAATTAAATGTAAGAGATATGACAAACTTTAAATACACTACATTAATTAAATTCCTTACAATTAATTTTTAATTCATTTTTTTATCTCTCTCCTTTATTATTCCTATTTACATCATTAATTGGGTTAAAAATTTGATTAAAATGTATATTTTGAAAATAGGGGGAGATTTATATTATTTTAGTAATATTGAAAGAAGGGTAATATATCCCACTCTTATAGTTATTTTGTATATTAATATAAATTTTAATTAATAAAAAATATATTTTCTTAATAATATTAAAAACTTAATTAAAATATAGGTTTTTAAAATATAAGGAAATTTATATAATTTCAATAATATTGAATAATACATTTTATTAGTGTAATTAATTAATTTTATTTAGCATATATTTTTTATATAATTTATATATTTTTATTTATTTTGGTGTGGTTAGAAAAATAAAAATATTAGTAAAAATTTAAAATAAAAAATAGGTATAATTAAAAAAAAAAAAGAGGGAAGGGGATGGGGAAAAGTGACTAAGTGAGGAAGGAGGGTTGGGGGGTGTTCAATGTTTTTTGGGGGGAGGGGGGTGTAAGGGTCAGGCTAGGCCACTAGACTTGGGAAGAGAAGGATTGTGATGTCAAAGACATCCAGAACTTTTTCATTCAATAAAAAAATATTAAAATCTTATATCTTAGTGTTTGAGACATTAAGATAATTTAGCTGTAGCATATGAGAAAATAATTTTTAATTTGTTGTATATTGGGAATTTGAAATTTTTTTTATAGTTTCCTATATGAGAAAATATTTTTTAATTTGTAGTATATTGAGAATTTGAAATTTTTTTTTATAATAGTGAAGTAAAATTTCCTATATATTCAGTTTGGATGGTATGGCGATTCCAGATCTTACGATTGTTGAAGATTTACGGATGCCATTGGCCACATGGAAGTACCTTTTTTCTGTATGTTTAGTGCCACTGTAACATCCTACCTCTTGACATCTCCGAACTTAACCAAAAACTTCAAAATCTGACCCTACACAACCCTGACATCTCAAAACAACTCTTCCAATTCGTAAACACAGCGGAAACAACCCAAAAACGCCAAAAACTGGGCTGGGGCCGCGGCCGCTACAGTACCGCCGCGGCTCCAACCTCCCCTGTCTCAACATAGCTGCTGGGAGTCTGGCGCCGCGGCGCCCCCTTGCTGATTCACCACATCAGCAACTTCAACATTTAGGGCGAACTTCCGACACCCATAACTTTATGCTCCGACCTCCGATTGACTTGATTCCAACTCCTACAAGTCAGTCTAGTCTCAATCTAACCATAGACACTACTTTCATTCCAATCCAACTCCATATGGAGATTCTGAATTCCTGACACCGTTTTGGCCACTTATTGACCAAAACTCACCACTAACCACCTCCAATTGCCACCCAAAGCAACTGGTCACTCAACAACCAACCACACAGGTCCAAAATCCCTAAACAAACTTGTTCAAAGAGGTTTCACCTCAGAGGAATCACTCCTCTAAGATTTGACCCTCTTGAACCCCACTTAACAAACGGGCTACAGGCCCTAAAACACAACACCGAGGCCCAAAACCACTCAAAGCTCACCAGTACAACCATACCAACTTCCACACACTTAACACTCTCAACACCAGCATAATACATTCCACATAACATAACCAAGCATACATTCATCCATAACAATCTTGACAATCTCATACATTCAATACACAACTCTCTATCCTACTTGGCACAAGTTACATTATCCAAGCACAAATACTACATAAACTATTCTCACATACACAGCTACTCCAGTGGCTTCTCCGGACTAGTGCCAGAACCGTCACCTGAAAGGGTTAGACATGGGAGATGGGAATGAGATGACGTCTCAGTAACCGGGAACAACCACACACACTAATATATATATACTGATCCACACAGTCGTGCAATGCAATGCTAATGAATGGTATACATGTTCTCCCTCATACACGGCTAGAACCACAAGCTATCATCATCATAAGACATTCAATAGATGATTCCCTTCCAACAGTCGGTGAAGACCGATTCCAGGACATCACCAAGCTCACCTTACCCTAATGCAACCGGGCCAATGGTTACACTAGAGCTCGGACCGTGGCTCTCCTTCCCCTGGACCATCACGAATTGATGGTGATTTAGAGAATGTGCATCCCCAAATCCACAGTCACCTGGCTCCCCCTAGGAGAGGATTTAGTGACAGGGATATCATATCATATTATGTCCTCTGCCGCCTGGCTCTCCCATGGAGAGGATTTAGCAATATGGATCTTTATCACATCATATCTCATCATCATCACCTCGTCATCCATTTCTCACTATGCAATCATATGGTGATGATATCAATGTCATGCCAACATGCCTCTACATACATATATACATATACCATCATATCATATATCATATGGACATGCTAGCATACAATAGTATCGGGATGCTACACATCATAACATATACAATCATCATACATCAACAAGCCGTGCATACCACGATATGTAGAAAACCGTACACACACACAATCAATATCGTGGTATGAAAAGGAACATGCATATACGTACATATACATATCAACATATAATCACATAAAACAAACATCCGGTTACCTCAAGCTGTCAATATCGCACTTGCACGGGTTCCACAAGCTTTCTTGAACACTGGTCCCACGACTAGCTTCCTCAGAATACTCAAACAACCTTAACAATACCATAAACCCTTGGTTAACCACACATACCAACATCCAAACATCACAATCCCTTCAAAACTCACACCAAAGCAATAAGAACACAAAAACACACTTCAACAACCCCAAGACAACCACTTCAATCGGTGGATTCCATCACAAACCGGAAATCCCAACTTAACACCGAGAAATCCCAAATCCAACCAAAGAAAAGTGAAGAGAGAGGAGTAGGGAACACTTACCAACTTGAATCCAAACTCCCTCAGTCCGAAAATCACTCATGGACGCCGGAAATCGCAAACCCTCGTCACCTCTCTCGTCGCTCTCTCCGATTTCTTTCTTTTCGATCGACTAAAATGATTCGGATTTAAACAAAACTTTTGCTCCTCGCCGCGGCTCCGGGCTCCTCGCCGCGGCGCAACTATAAAATTTCCACAAAAATAACTGGACATCACTGGCCGCGGCGTGAAGCTCCTCCAGAGTCCACTTTGAGCTTCCTTCGTCTTATTCAGTTCTGCACACAACCCAAGAAAATATCATGAGGGGTGTTACAGCCACAAAGTCAGAATCTTAGAAAAAATCGACCAAAAAAGAAAAAAACCCCATTGAAGGTGAAAGAAAACGAGTGTTCTGGTTAAATTGGAATAATATCTTCATGTCACACTCGAGTTTATCATTTTCTTTTTAAGATTCTTGTGTCCCTCACCGGGTGCTTGCTGCTTTCTCACAAGTGCGTAAGAAAGTTTCGTTCTCATTTTTTGTCCCTACTGCACGAGACCACCTAAACTCCAAACTCCAAAGCCTTTCGCTATGTGGAATTTCACTGTTATTTGAAACTGTTTTTGTCTGACCGATCAATCTTCGTTCTACCAGCAATTGAACTTCTTTTCTTTCTCACGTTTGTCATGTTTCATTTTATCTATTGTTTTCGTGGAAGTGGGTGAGACGGAGGCGATTCTGGAAAAATATCGATTTGATATCTGATAATATCCAGGAATGATCATAATGATATAGGACCAGACGCTCTGAAGATACAGTTAGAACCCACCCAGATGAACCTTCTTGCGTTTTCTGATTCATACCATTTGATAGGATTGAGGAACTTTGGTTATTTGAAAAGTAAAATGCTTTTCTGCTTAGCTCAAAAGTAGATCATAAAGAAAAAGCTTCTATTTCTACTATGGCTCTAATATATTTAGATGGGTTTTGTATACCCCTTTAAATTTTGCACCGAAAATGTCTCCTTTCAGTGATGATGCCGTGATTCTTTGAGCATTTTTTATTCTTCTCTCTCTCCCCGCATTTCCTAATCGACTGGACAAGGCGCGCTCAGTATTTACCTTATTTTTAAAATATCGGTCAAAGGTCAAGAGGGGAAGCAGATTCTGTCTTGGCACCATAATTTAACCAGTGCTTTAATCTCAAGCATTGGCTCCAATGCAATGGCCACGTGCTTTCTTACAATGATTGACACCCACAACATAAAAATTAGAAATAATCAATTAATATTATATTATGATCCATCTGTGGAACTTGTACAATTTACTTGTTTGTTTGATTACATGCATTGTCTTCTCTGCTAATAATCTGCACCAGTGGTCTGGTGGAGTTATTTTGTCTACTAAAGTTGTATCAAGACCTTGGACCGAAAGAAGCAAAGGAAAAGTAACCTTTGGATCAAGATTCTTTTATTGTCTGGTGGGTGGTTTTCTTCTTTGCAAACGTGGATACTGTGATGTGAACTTCTTTATCTGGAGGAAAACAACTGCACAGTGGCAACATTTCTATTCTAAGTAGGGACTGCCTAGGTTTGGTAAGTTATGATATTTGACTGAGTCATCCTTGGACAACAAATCCTCACCTATGTCTTTCGCATAGACAGTTATAAGACAGTGGTATTGGTGAGCCTTTGGTTGTGTTAGACCTTTTCTAATACCTGATTCCCTGATTCTGATCATAACTTTATACCAATTAATCTCAAAACTCTAACTCCCAGAAACGGGCTTGTATTCCTCTAATTTTTGTTCCCCACACTCTGCTGTCCACCCCTGAAATTAATTGCTATTCTATTTTAGTTTTCCTCTGCGCTTCTTGAGCACCCCATTACCACAATATAGGATCTGAAGATTGGGATAAGTAATGGTTGCTAACCAGACAAGAGTTTTCTACTTGGTGCAGGTAAATTAAGACAACTTGTTGATTGGAGAAGTTGAACTTCAAATGGCTACCGTTTGTTGGCCATATTTTGATCCTGAGTATGAGAACTTCAGCAGCAGACTCAATCCTCCAAGGTTTGCTGTTGCTTCCTTTGATATGCTATTTTTTTCCTATGAGCTACAAATTAAAAAGCCCCTTCAGGATAAAGCATTAAAGGAAAAGGGCCTTAAATTGTACTTAGCCTCAACATACCTTAAACCAATCCTTGGCGTCAGTATTCATGGATATTTAAATATGTTTGTAAATGTTACTTAGCTTTAACTCAATCATAAAAGGGGATAAATAAATAAGTAAAACAGAATAAAAGAACTAGGCACTAGAAAATCGACGGCAGCTTTCCAAAAGTAACATGCTGGTAAGAAGTAGCCGTTGCTATACGGCAGTGATCATCCGCTCAATTCTTAGGCAGTCAAAGTTTGAGTACCTTGATGAAGAATTTGGGTTTATATCGGGAATTTTGAAAACCCAAATAGAAGTGACTTGTTGATGGTAAACTCTGTTTGCACTTCGCAGGGTCTCTGTGGATAATGCTAGTTGCCATGATTGTACCCTGATCAAGGTATAATTCTCAAAATAATAAATTATGATTTTTCATGGCCCCATTTTCAGCAACCATAGCATCTGCAGTTTCTGAAGTTACTTGAACACCAAAACCTTTTTTCCTATTTATATCGAATTTAATTTAATCTTACATGAAAAATGAGATTTTACCCACCCACAGCAAGTTCTGTAGCCTAAAGAAAGGCGCCGGCCAAATTCAATGTGACTTGAGAATCTGGATTACCTCGAATAAGTCTGTTTTTAGCATAAACTGCTATTTAGCCATTGTATCTTCGTTTTTTAATGAAAAAAGTTCATCGAAAGAAGTTGACGAAAATTTTAGTCAATAGCTTCTTAATCGTATGCAAATCCTGTTAAAACCGCATCTTGCAGAGGCTATACGTATTTTATATTCCTTATTTATGCACAGCATAATGCTACCCCCACAACACATCTTGGCTCATATATTCCACAGTTCTTGAAAAGATCATTAATTGTATATCAGTAGATGGAATATGCAAATGGTGTGATATTCTACTTTAATAATGGATTATTATTATTTCGAAAAATTGCAGGTTGATAGTGTTAACAAACCTGGAATTCTGCTGGAAGTTGTACAAATTCTAACAGACCTTGAACTCATAATCACCAAAGCTTACATATCTTCGGATGGTGGATGGTTTATGGATGGTATGTTTGAAACAAAAATGAAGCTTAGTAATGTTCTTACGATGAATACACAGATTATGTTATCCATTCATGTTATAACTTATAAGCCGTATTAAAAGCTGATAACTTCTCAGCTTTCTCTTCAATATCGTGATATATCTATTGACTAATTTGAATTTGTCCATGAAATATTTTTGCGTTTGCTTTTGCATCTCCGAGCCATGATAATAAAACATTCACTATTCACTGCTCATTGAACAAGATAGAATAAAAGCGCCCTTTAGTTCTTGTAATTTTTTTTGGACCAACAGTTCTTATACTTAGTAATTGTCATCAAGTCAATTACATGAATTTGACATGAGTTCACAGCCAAGCCAAACTCATTTCTACATAAAATATCCAACCATGTGCCTGACGCCCCACCTTCATCAAGTACTTAAGATGTTCAATTAATGGAATAAACAGTTTTTCATGTGACGGATCAGCAAGGAAAGAAAATAATCGACATCAAAACCATTGACTTCATAGAGAAGGTATAATTCTTCTTTATCCTCTACATCTGATATTTTCTTTTACTTGGAATCAGGCAGCATATCCTTGTAATGGTCAAGTAAAAAATTTTCAATTATTGGTTTATTTAAAATGCTGAATTAATTACTAGAAAAATTTCAGTGAGAAATGATAATGTTCTTTTTGCTAGATAGAAGGGCATCTATTGAGCTAATATTGCACATATCAAATACTCAGCTACTGAACTAGTTTTTTTTCTTTTTTCCTTACCATAGGCTCTAGGACCCAAGAGCCAGAGCACAGAAGGGGTAAAGAGTTGGCCTGCTAAACGGGTTGGAGTGCACTCTATTGGTGATCACACAGCTATTGAGCTCATAGGCAGAGACCGCCCAGGTCTTTTGTCTGAGATCTCAGCTGTCCTTGCCAATCTCCGATTTAATGTGGTTGCGGCTGAAGTTTGGACTCATAACAGACGTGTAGCATGTGTTCTTTATGTCAACAATGCTGCCACTGGGGCTGTTCATGACTCAAACAAATTATCTCTTATGGAGGAGCAGCTCAAAAACATTCTACGTGGATGTGAGGATGATGAGAAAATGGCTCGCACCAGTTTCTCTATGGGTTTCACCCATATGGATAGGCGACTCCACCAAATGTTGTTTGCTGATCGGGATTATGAATGTACTGGAGTAACAGCAGACATTGATTATCCTTCTTCTTTTAGGCCAAAAATAACAATAGAATGCTGTGAGGAAAAAGGGTACTCAGTGGTTAGTGTCAGGTGCAAAGATCGAGCGAAACTGATGTTTGACATTGTTTGCACTCTCACTGACATGCAATATGTTGTTTTCCATGCCACAATCTCATCAGATAGCCCTTATGCATCCCAGGTATACCTCACTGTCTTATTTATAGCGCTCCATTCTGTAAGTTTACTCGTTACTCATTGGCACAATTTGCCTTCAGAATTTGGTCAAAAAATTTCTGTCCGTTTTAGAAATTTTCTGCAAAGCAGAGGAAATTTGAAATTGTCACTAGAGAAATACCTCTTGAAAGTTCAACAGTACTAAGGAAGAATTTTAAATATATTCCTTTAAGGATAAAACGAATGTCTTGATCCTTGAAAGCTACATAATTTCTCAACTCAAGTCCCCTAAATCTAGCTTTTTCAATTGAATTATTATTTTAATCTTTTTCACTTGATCCTTCTACAATGTTAAATGTGAAGTATCATTTGAGGTGTAGAAATGACCTAGTTGAAACTTGAAACAATAGAACAGGAGAATTTTGTGTTTTTTATTCCAATGTTGTCTGGAGTCTGAACTGAGCGTGTGTGTGTGTGTGTGTGTGTGTGTGTGTGTGTGTGTGTTAGGAGTACTTCATTCGGCACATGGATGGATGCACTCTTGATACTGAAGCAGAGAAAGAAAGGGTCATTAAATGCATTGAAGCTGCTATTCAAAGAAGAGTAAGCGAGGTATTTTATTTAAAATTGATTTCTATGTTCTTCTGTGACCCTTGCAAAAAAAGAAGTCGGGGATGAACCTAGCTCGAGTAAATCTCACCATGCTCTACCAAGGAACTTGGCTTTCTTATGTATTCGCTAATAATCATGAATTTCTTAAACTGTCTAAGCTGCTGATTTCTGTTATCCCCTTGGCATGAATGCACACCTGGTTCCTAGACTTCCTTCTGACTCCATCTTCTTTCTTTTTTCTTTTCTCGCTCATTTCTTTTCCTATCTCTTCCTTAGGGATGTTTTCTTGTCTTCTACTGACAGCAAAAAGCTTTGAGTTTAACCGAATTAATGCATTTTGGATCTGCAGCTATCTACTTGTATTGTTGCAATGGTACGGCAGATACATGGGGCTAGGTTCCACTCAGATTGTATCTGACCATCATATCCACTAATCAGTGGCAGTGGTCTTTTGCGTTCAATAGAGCTTAAGAATCTATATGCTCCATGTAATATCATCCACATCTCTATAATCTTAAAATAGAAAAATGCAGATGAAGGAAAACTCTCTTTCTAACTTGCAAGTGACAAACTGATTATCAGTCATATCATATGCTGGCTCAGCAGATTGATTAAAATCTACTTCATTTGATTCTTAAGAAGAACAAAAGATTTTACCATTGATTCTGTGATTTATGGACGCAGGGTGTGAGCCTTGAGCTGTGTGCAAAGGACAGAGTGGGGTTGCTATCTGAAGTAACCAGGATTCTCCGAGAGAATGGCTTGACAGTTTGTAGGGCAGCCGTATCCACCATTGGAGAGCAAGGACTGAATGTGTTCTACGTGAGAGATGCTTCTGGAAATCCTGTGGACATGAAGATTGTTGAAGCACTTCGCAAAGAGATTGGGCAGACAATGATGGTCAAAGTGAAGAGGGTACCAACCATTGCCGAGGCACCTGAGACCCGAGGGTGGGCCAAAACAAGCTTCTTCTTTGGCAACTTGTTGGAGAGATTCTTGTCTTGAAGAATCATATGCACCATTTCTCTGAACAGGCCACATCACAATGTATACGCAAGAATAAAGCTGATGTGTTGTCCTTTTTCACTTCCCATCAGACCTACGCTTTGTAACTTGAACCGTCCTTCAATTCCAAACCTTGCCACCTTTCATTAATTATTACTGTCTCTCCGCGTGTCTCAGAGCCCCTTATTTTAATATCTGATGCGTCCATGAAAGATACAGAAGAAAAATGACACCACAAATATTAAACAACTTGATCTAAAGTCGCGTCTTGCCTTGCCACCATTAATATAAAGTAGGTGGCATTAAAGAATATCTACAGCTAACAACGATATGAAGCAGACGACGAATAAACACCATCCAGCATTTAAGGTAAGGGGAGAATTGACATAAGAAATAAAAGTAAGCAGAAAATATGCATTGGTGAGATTATATATGCAAGGCGATAAGAAACTTAGAAGTTACTTGAATTAATTGATTTTTGCAAAACAAGAGAGTTTTAAAAAAATAAAAAAGAAAACTGCACAAGACAAAATGCGCAAGCAACAGAATATATGACTTCTTGTTATAGCTTCAATGATTTTATATTAATCAAACACGTTTGAGACTTCAACCTAACTGAAACGCAAGTCACGACAAGTAACCAGCGGAAATACCGAGCAAATGAATATAAAGACCGCCTTTTTAAAATTCCTTACTAAAAGTCTTGCATATCAATTTCTTTTATCTCTTTTTTAAGCATCAAAGGTATCCAACTGGTGACTAAACCGTTTGAAACGTAAATATTTAGTTCTAACGTCTAAATAAAAGTTGAAAATTCATCCCAGTTGTCCGGAAGATGCATCATGCACGATGAAGAGGTTTGGATCCCCTTATTCTGAAGCGCCTAACGTGAGCGTCACGTCAAAGCAGTCTCTACCTGTGGCAAAATTCAACGGATCGAAGAAAGCACAGCCTTCTTGATTTCCATTCCAATAGCATGCTGATGCTGTTCCAATCTTAGACTTAAGCCTGGAGTTTGATTTTCTTTTGTAAGTTTGATTTATTAATTTAAAAAAAAAAAATAACCAATATATGAAACTTGTTAAAATTGTCAGGAAGATGCATCATGCTGCATGAAAACCCATCAAATTTTGTTTCTCTGAAAAATATCTTCTCACTGAGATAACAATAATTTATTTCAATTGATAATTGGTTTCTGCCACGCCCAGTCTTGTCAGAGTTTTTCCTTGTCAGGTAGCACTCAAATGGACGCGAAAGCTTCATGAGAATTGCGATTTTCTAAATCCATACTTATCCCTTTCTTTTTTGTGTTTCTTTTCTTCCCCTTATTTCCCACTTGCCTCCACATCGACAAAGTTGTATCTTTAGCTGTTAGGGAAGGAAAACTACAAATTTCAGTGGGCTGAATTTTGCAAGTTTTAGTGAGATAAATATGGATATTTTAGTTTTTTTTTTAGGTCATCGTATATTTTAGCAATTCGAATTGTCTCTAATTATCAAATTATACAATCCATACAATTAGAGAGACAAAACATATATATAGTAGTTGTTACCCCACACCTAAACGCATATATTGTCCACCTAATTGCGTGGTGCATACGAGAAGACACTAATGATCAATTGTAGAAGCAAAGGGAGAAGGAGGAATAAAAGAGATTCAGCACAGCTAGCAAATAGCTAGGATTGTTAAATAGTATATTATTTTGAATTTAATTTTTGATTATATATTATATGTATAAAAAACCTATTTACTATAATAATTCTTATATATCTAAAAGATTAGTCTTTAGTTGTTGGTCAAAATATTTTTTAATTTATATAAATAAAAAAAAATTCATTTCATTAATTAATGCATAAGAAGATATTGGGTACTAATGAGCATGGGCATCAATCATATTCCACATTTATTTATATAAAAGCCAATTTTATAAGAAAATAAGTTTACTGGCACAAGGCTGCTGGGAATTTCTATTACATGATATTATATCTCATTATCTGTCCTTTTATTTTCTAAATTTTGAGAGCGACAATTTTAAAGTTAAAAGACTAGTCGCCCGGGCTCTGCTGTATCATAAATAAATTCAATTCATATACCATTATATTTATATCTAAATCATAACAGAATTTTTGTTTTTGGCTACAATCTAACTTATAACAGAATAAATCTTTCAAAGTAAACTTTTCAATGTATAGCACCACAAATATTTATTTATCACATCAATAATGACATCGAACCATTACTTACATGCTTGATTGTCACACTCTGCGAAGTGACTTTTTTTTTTCATTATTTGTTTTGCACTCTTATTGTTCAGCTAAGAAAATTGATTAATTACGGATTTAATTACCTGAAATATATTTTAAAAATAAATATATAATAAGGGAAATGTAAACGACTTATATTATATATATAATGTTATATTACTCTCTTCTTTTTCTAAACATGCATACGAATATATGATATTATCATAACTGTGAAATTGCTTTTAGGTGCGGTTTCGGATCTAAACAAAAGAAACTTCTACACAATTCTCTCATCACTACCTTTATTCCATATCCTTCCCTTTCATCCACTCAAATTTCTTATCTCTGTAATTTTCCTTCCATTGTTTGACCGAATTCCTCTTTATTCTTCCTGAACTTCTACACAATCCTCATTTTCTTGTTAAATTGCTTTCTTTCTTCCCCTCAAACCTCACCGTGTAATGTATGCGTTTTCTTTCTGGTTCATCAAATAGCTGCACCTCAGATGGGACCCACATAATCGGTGCTTCACTCGACACGTGGCCTCGCACGCTTCGCTTACCCTTTCTCCGCACGGCATCACGGTAGTACCATACCTTTCTCTCGACTTCGAATCCTTCTTCCCTCTTCCTTCCCAGCCTTTATTTATTATATTTATTTATATTCACATATTTATTAGGCCGCCTTCTCCTCTCGCCCTGTGCTCTTTCACTCTGCACGCAATCCAAGGTTTCTGTGTACTCCCAAAACAGGGGAAGATAATACTGTCGTTGTTTCTTTCGTCTAGCTACAGCGGTAATGATCCTTGGCTTAATATCTTGTTTTCTACTTTGACTATTTGCTTCCAAAGTGTTCTGGGTAAGTCGATTGCCAACTGCCAAGAGGTATATGCATATAATTCGACGATATCGTTTTCATTACCTATTTTTTGGTCCTACCTTGCGCTTTCATGCTTTTAACTGAAAACTGCGATTTTTATTTGGCTCAAGCATGTTGTGATCACTCATTATCTTCCCTTACAATTAGAGTTCCTTGATTAATCGATGGATTGATTATGCGGTTTAAATTTCGTAGATGAGTTCTTTTTCTGGGAGGCGTTTGATTATCTCCCTGTTTTTTGGTGTGTTGTTTTCAATCTATAGCTGAATAGCTTGTGTAAAGTTTTCTACCTTTGCAAACGCGTAATTTGGTAATTGAAAATTCTGAGATGGCTATTTATCTAATGTGCGGAATTATCCTAATCAGATAGGATCCTTATAAAAAATTATCTTTCTGTTGCTTTCTGTGCCATATTGCCAATTGCCTTGGGTTGTGGACTTTCTCGAGTTGGGTTTATTATCGTTTTGCTACAGCTGTTTCTTTTCTGGTACCCAAGTCTGAAAAAAAATTGGTTATTCCTTTATATACATACATACATATATATATTATTTGTCTCTGATATCTCTCATACTCAATTTCGTTATACAAACAAGAGGCTGAGAAACTTATCTGCTTGGTGAAGAGCAGTTGAGCTGAAAGTGAAATGATTGGTAAGGAGAACTTGAGGACCGACGACTTGAACTTGTGCTTTGAGCAGCTTATGATGGTATCGGGCGGTGGTAACGGTGGAAACAATGGTAGGGGAGTGAAAATGGAAGCTGGGGCGATCACGGAATGGAAGGATATTCCGGTGGAGCTTTTGATGCAAATTCTGACCCTTGCTGATAATCAGACGGTGATCTCAGCCTCTGGAGTCTGTCGTGGATGGAGAGATGCTATTTGCTTCGCCCTTTCCCGTTTGTCACTCTCATGGTATATGCTCGTTTTTCTTCCCAGGTTTACGTAAATTGGTGTGCTTTAATCTCAACTTCTTTCTGAAGGATTACTCATACTGAACTGTAAAGCTATTAACGGGTTAGAAAACAAAGTTTCCTAGCAATCAGTAGGCTGTCAGACTCTGCACCTTGGTGTATGATAATTTTGAGACGTGATTTTAGAGTATATTAAAATTTTTTTGTTTCTTGTAGATCTTGGTTAACCTTTTTGGGGTCTGTATAATATTAGTACTTCTTTTGTTGAGACTTAATGGATCGTTGCTAGTTCCTTTCTTTTTTTCCCTCAATGTTCTGGCGCTTCCTAGTAGTCTTCAAAATTACTAGTTTTTCGGAAGTTTTATCATCAAGTTACATGAAGTGTTGTAAGTTATGTCCATATCTTGATATTCTTCAAAAAGTCTGATATATTCTTTTTCCCTTGGTTTATCTCTTCAGGTGTAGCAAGAACATGAATAACTTGGTCCTATCGCTTATTCCTAAATTCACAAAATTACAAATGTTAATCCTTCGTCAAGACAAGCCTCAACTAGAGGATAATGCTGTTGAGGTTATCTCAAATTGCTGTCACGACCTGCAGATCCTGGACCTCAGCAAAAGTTTCAAGCTTACTGATCGGTCTCTGTATGCCTTAGCCCATGGATGTCCTGATCTTACAAATCTAAACATCAGTGGTTGTTCAGCATTTAGTGATGTTGCTCTGGCTTACCTAGCCAGTTTCTGCAGAAAATTAAAATGTTTAAATCTTTGTGGATGTGTTAAAGCATCAGACACTGCATTACAGGTATAATTATGATACCAGCTGCTTATCATTGCCGTTTTACCATTTAAAACTAAGATGGATGCTAGTTACCATTAGATGTTGTATATAAAATGCAGGCTATAGGACATTATTGCAATCGATTACAAAATTTGAACCTTGGATGGTGTGAAAACGTCAGTGATGATGGAGTGACAAGTTTAGCAGCTGGTTGCCCTGATCTTAGAACGCTTGATTTATGTGGTTGTCTCCTTATAACAGGTGAAATTATTATTTTTTAAATTTCATTACGTTGATTGTTGCTCAATGTAATTGATTATGGTAACTGCTCGGTTTGCTTCGTGATTCATTACTCAACATTTCATCCTTTATTGCTTCTTAACGAGGATGTCTTATTTTCCAGAGTTTAGGTGTGTGTGCTCATACGACATGGGTAGGCAACAGAATGTAGGTGTACATGCAGTGGAGGTTTCTGTACATCATGGACACTGAAAGAAAACAAACTTCCTGTTCAAAAAGAAAAATGAAAAGAGCAAGAAAAACTAAATAATTAAATTGGAGTTATGCTGTTAGGAATAAGAATATCTAGATTGCAGCGAGCGGTTTTACTTTCGAATTTGAGTAGGATAGTACGATATTATCATAATTCAGCAAATGCAGATGGGTTGAAAGCTTTAATGACGGCTTTATAGTACAATATTGACATTCAGATGCTGTTATTGCAGATGAAAGTGTTATTGCCTTGGCAAATGGGTGTCCTCATCTGCGGTCTCTTGGGCTGTATTACTGTCAAAACATCACGGACAGAGCAATGTATTCATTGGCCCGTAGCAGAGTGAATAACAGGACGTGGGGATCTGTGAAGGGCATGAATGAAGAGGAAGGGCTAAGTTCTCTCAACATTAGCCAATGTACAGCACTCACACCCTCTGCCGTTCAAGCCGTGTGTGACTCATTCCCAGCACTTCACACCTGCTCCGGCAGGCATTCACTCATCATGAGTGGCTGTTTGAACCTCACATCTGTGCGTTGTGCTTGTGCTGTGCATTCGCATCGACCAATCACCTGTCTTCCGTATCAAGCTCATTGAGCAGAGCTGGGGGGTTTATAATAGGACATTCAAGGAAGTGCCCTTCCAGGGCTCTGAGAAATCAGCATTCCCCTCTTGTAAATAGATTTGTGTGCAACTTTATAATGCAAGAGACTTTGGCCGCAAATTAGCAGCCGTTTGTTGTGGGAACCTGCTGAATAATGTTGAACAACTTGAACTTGTAGCTGAGTAGCTTTAACCTCCAAAATTTAATGGGAAGTGCCTGACATTTTGGATGCAAAAACTGGGTAGTTCTAATGCTTTTTATATAATTTTAGTGGCAATAAGAGAGATGGGGTTTAAAGAAACCATGTGTTTTACTTTAACTGAAGGCTTTACGGACGATAAATTTCTCTCTACTATTGGTTAAGTACTTTTTTTTTTTCTGTTGACTTTTTAAGAAGATGCTTTGTATGGCTGACTCAGTTCTTTAGGTAGAATAAGTCTTTTAGCGTCATGGATTCGCTTTTTTCAGGTTGTCAAAGACTGAGAATGGAAATGATGGCGAGGAATAAGAATAAGATTAGCTATTTAATGAGTGACAAGGTGCAATTCTGAAGTTATTCTTCTGAGCTAAAATATGTGATGGAAGCCAAAGTGATTGTGACCTTCTGGATATTTGGTGCGGGGATCGGAGGCTGTGTAGAATAGAATATGACTGCCAGGTTTATGAGTGATAAAACTTTGACATGGCGAATCTTGGACTATATGTACCACGAGCCTTGAATGAGGACCATTATTTTCTGTCTTTTCACTTTCTAGACATTTCTCAAATGAGATTCTCCATATCCATTTGTATCTCGTTGAATTTCGATCCCTTTGGAAACTATTATGGACAGCATGACTTTCAACCAGTTGAGGCTTCATATGATACGTAAGTCCAAAATATAGTTTTTAATTATCACAAAAAAAATCTAGCTTAATTAATTGGGGGAATGATAGTTAAGAGATCAGAATAGCAAATTTATAATAATACAGGATCTTGTTAAAATCTTTCTTTGTCATTAGTTGTTAAAATCTTTCTTTATCATTAATTCATTTAACTGGTGGTGAACTGTCATTCCTCCTAGTTAAGATTTATTCTCAAATGCATTTTTTTTTATCATGTTTATATTTTATTAAATTATATATTTTTTTAAGATTACAAATAAACCAAGAAGAAGAATTAGCTGTGGAATTGATTGGGCTATTGACCAAGAGATGTGACACATGTAACATGATAAAAGTGATGCGTTCTTAACTAATTACACCAATAACAAATTATACATGGCTTGCACCACAGTTCCTCTGAAGCTTCTCATTCAACACAGATATGACCCTTCACTACAGCTATCATCCCAAAAGCAAACTGTTGAACAAGGGCTGGTTTTCATGTTTCGTGATCCTCTCCTCAGCGTCAACTTCTAGTGGGCATCATTTGCTTCTATAAACTATCTCTTCATCATCCACATCAAATGCTGGATTACAGAGGCATTTGAAGAGCCTACCTATACCCTGCAGAACACAGGGAAAATGAATGCGTCCACATATCAATGTTTCTGTGCTAGGAGGCATAAATTCTGGATAATAAAAGGCCAGAGGGTATACAAAAAGCAAGATGCTCTATAACATGCCTGAGTTAAAAAGGGCGTTCGATAGGAAAGTGCTCTTGGTGATTCATCATCAGAAGAATCAGAATTACTTCCTTCATCATCAGAATCAGCTGCAATTTTCTTCTTTGATGCTGTACCTCCTTTTGAATTCTTTTCCTGAAAAAAGAATCATCAGATTATCAGTTAGTAGTCGAAAATATAGTTGTTCGTCATCTAACCAGATGATAGCTTGCTTTAACTTATCATGGAACAGGAGATCGACTTCATATTAAAATGCAAGGTAATTTTAGTTGAAAATCGCAATTATAGTCTTCATTTAGAATATAAAATATAACAAAAGACTTCATTCTACGAATAGATCTAAATAATCTCCAGCATATCTAGCATGGACAGAAAGAAATGACAGAAATCTGCTCATTGACGGATAGCATTAGTGTTATAGGAAGTAATGAGAGCTGATAGGATTTCCGAAAGTGATTTCATTTAAAATGAGGGGAGAAATAGACACAAAATGATGAGTTCCACTTGTACGGGACTCACATGTCAAAAGTAAAGTCTTTTAGTATGTGTTTATATTTCTCCTTCAAGTGAATTCGCTTCAAGGGAACTATATATATTGGAGTTGATATAGAAAATGTAATTTACAGGCTACATTAATAGAAAGGAAAAGCAAGAGTATTTCTTATTGTGCACCTGAAATATCTTCCCAAGAATTTTGAGAGCGCTAGCCCAAGCTTTAAGTTCTTCTTTCTTGACGTTGTTTTCCCTAAAGACCTGTACAAATGATTGGAATCCCGTTAAGAATTTCACTGCCATTACTTTCTCTTAGGTGTCCTAGCTGTTGTAAACCTAACAGAATCTCAAGTGAACATGGGAAATTAAAGTAATCCAGACATTCACAACTTCAACGTCTATATATTTTGAAGTAAGAACTCACAATTTGACACACATGTACTAGTGTTACTTCTATGTCGACAACATTTAATTTCCACAAGGAATTCATCAGCGTATCCTTATCAAGGCGAATATGGGATTCAACATCAATTTCAGAGCCACTACCACCCATTTTAAATTGCTTGCGGACATGCTCTTGTAGCTGCAGTAACTGAAAAGCACCTAAATTTTGTGTACTAAGTAAAATTAGATATCAATAAGGACTTGGAAAATAAAAATAACTTTAAAAAAAGAACATAAAAGGAGGGTTTGCTAATGAGTTGCCCGTCAGTATACCTTTAGCAGCCGTGAATTGTGATTTCCAAAAATGTCTTTTATTTCGAACCCATTCTGCGAGAAATGGCACGCCAAGATAAATAGCCTTTTTCCCTAGTTCTTGTGCTGCCTGTCTTGAATATATATAACCGATAGTATGTAACATATCAACTCCAAAAGCTGCATTTAAACAGTGGCTACAATTTGGTAACAGCATTTTTTTTGGCCCAAAAGAAAAAAGGAAAAAAAAAACTGACAGGTTCACGGTCTACAGGGCAGGATGAGAGCAGAAGACACAGCATTTAATTTTAATTGCAAAGGGTCACTATCAACTCGGATAAGAAAACCTCAAGCAGCAGTGTAAAAGATATTCAAGCAATGAATGCCACGTGCCATGTTTCTTTTACGGAGCATACATTGAGCAATAGCATGTCCTGACGAGTATGTATTTGGTTGATGAAAGTACTATCCAGGTATTCAGGTAGAACTTTGATAAACCTGCATTAGAGAGTCGTCTAGCTTCAGATTCTGCATGCTGGAAAAATCCCTTTTTATCACCACGGACATACTGACCAAGAAACTCTTTCAAGAATCTTGCTAGTTTTTCTTCTCTTTCTCTTTGAACAACCTATATGAAAATGAGGCAAATCAAACATACGATAAATGGGGATAACTTTAGTTCACTCATTTCCAGATACACACCACAAGTAATTTGTCATGGTAAATGCTATCCCATCCACATAAATTTCGTTATGTAATACACAAAATGTTAAATAATTCTACAGGAATCTGCTAAGTTATTGTCATTTGAAGTATTTCAGAGAAACAAATCTATATTTTATTAAAATTAGCATGAAGACTTTATAATGAATCCTTTTATGAATGTAAAAGAAAAAAGAATGGCCAGTTTTTAGCAGACAAATTACCCAGATGAATTTTCTTCAAAGTAAATGAGAGTGTGGAACTGCAACAGTGCTACTTATGTGCTTTGTACCAGAAACCTAAAGAAAGAACACTCACCGTTTGATTAAATCCAAATTTATCTCCATGGAGTATGAGTCTTTCTGTTGGCAAGAATTCATCAACAGATTCATAATATACAATTATATATGCTGAATTGCAAAACATACTCGCCTTCAATTTTTCATGCAGTTTATCAGGATCCTCAGTTTCATCGGCTAATTCAGAAGAAGCCATCGATGCCACAGCTAGATGCCACAGCTAGTCCTCAAATAATTCGCTTCCAAAGAGCAGGGCAAAGACTGCCATGGGGTCAACCAAAGTTTCTCTGCATTAAAACCCATTAATCTTTTGAGAAAAAAATCTTTAAAAACAATACTGATTTAGAATTATAAAAGAGTGTGTATACCTATGATCTTTTCATTTTTATTGATTCATTGTTGCTTTTTCCATTCATTTAAAAGATAGGAGGTTGTAGGGTCACTGTGGTTCTTCCGAACTCTAATAGGTTACTACGTTTATTTATTCTTGGGGTATTATTCTCTTTCGTCAAACGGCTTGCAAACAGATTTGTGGAGTATACAGAATTTTTAAGTAGTTTATACCCGAAACTAAAGCAACTAGAATACCAAATTATGATCAAATACATAAACGCAAGGCTAGAAATTAAGCTTGAATTTATTTGAGCTTTATCCCTACCTAGAAACCGAGTGCTTTCCGTGTTGATTGTATGCATTTCTTTGCAATGGATCACTTAGAACTTGATAAGCTTCACCCAGAACCTGCCAAAACCAGAGGAGATACATCTATGATATATAACCGTTTCAATTTTCATCTGAAATGTCCTTCCAGTCCCATATCACTCATCAGGGTATAAAACGTGTATTAGTCTATGGGGCAAATTAAACATCACTTTCCACAACCAAGTAACTGTTAAAGCTAACTTCCACTCAAATCGAATTCTACAGTACTATATAAAAGATTACTTTCCTCCAATCTCATGGCAAATGAAAAAAGACTGAAACCTACAAATCAGAAAATGATAGGGCAGACTAGTTACCTGGAACTTCTCTGCAGCCTGAGGATCATTTGGACTTTTATCTGGATGAACTCGCATTGCCTGCAGCAGTAGGAGAAGTTCATGAGATAAGAGATCTTAGAAACTCTAAATCTCATCCATAAGAAATAATCAAAGAGAAGTGAGGCTTACAACTGGACAAATTTTAGAAAAATTACACGACGTAAAAGAACGTCTCAAGAAAAACCGAAGCAATGGTGTTAAAGATCAAATCCAACCTTCTGGTAATAAGCTTTGCGAATCTCCTCCTCGGAAGCAGAGGGACTAACCCCAAGAATATCATAATACTCCGTTTCCTTCACCATTGTAGACAACCGAGCAGTCAGAGAGCTTGGAACACTAGATGATAGGGAGTCCACAGGAGAGAAGAGGATGAGAAGAAGGAGGTGAATGAGTGAGTAAAGAAAGGTTGAAGTAAAGAAGAGGAAGAAGAAGAAGAAAGAGGATTGAGGCCCACGCCACGACACTTGCTTGCCCTTGCCTTTCCAGTTCCTGAGACCAATTTTCTAATTCATGGAAGCCACCTTTTCGCGGGAGGAAGCAGTATTTTAACCGATCTTTGCGCTGGCGCTTATCATTTTCAGACTCCCTCTTTTTTTTTTTAAACTGCTTTTGCAAAAGATTTCAGAGCTGTCGGGTGGGCCAAGGCCTGCCTCTTTGGGCTTATTTTCTTCGTTTTTGTATTAAAGAAAGTCATTTTCGAGCGTGGTTCTTTTTTGTGGGCTTACTAGTTCCTCTTTTGATTGGTATGTTTTTGACCCAAAGACATATGTCACGCTTCTTTTTCTCTTTTTCATTTCTTTTTTTAATAACCTCTTCATTAGTTCAGCAGAAAGAAAAGTTAATAGTATTTCGTGTCACACTGTCTATGGACCCCACGGGATAAAAAAAGTACGTACTAAAGGAGAAGGCTTAAATTAATTAAACTTGGAATTGAAGCTGATCCCTTTTGCGAAAATTTCCGTAAAATATATGAACACTATGCTATGCAGTCGGAATCTGAAGTAACCAAGGCATTTGCTCAAAGTCTTGGAAAGGCAAAAAGAAAAGGCAAAGGTCCTACCGGGAGTTGAACCCAGGTCGCTGGATTCAAAGTCCAGAGTGCTAACCACTACACCATAGAACCCCATTGCCATCTTTTGTTTTAGAAATTTTGACCTAACTATATTAATTGTTATTACTATGCCATCACAGAACCCCCAAGCCAACAGTGGAAACTGAACAAGGTCCAATAAAAGATAAAAGGAGGAGAGTAAATGGCTCTATCTTTTTATATCTATTTCTTCTTTTCTTTTTTTTCCCCTTTTAATTTATGCTGTGTAACTAGGCTCAAAATACATAACACCTTAAGATCGATGCCACCTCCATCTGGGACAAAGTCATGCATATACTATGTATGTTCAGTAATTAAAAAGAGCTGAATAAATGATTCGCGACCTCAAAAGACAATGGCATGACATACTTGGAAATAGAAGTATACATCGGTAGTTATAGCAGTGCATAGAGTGGGTGATACGTGATACAGTATAAATTTCAGCATGCATAATCAAGCTGTCTAAAATACGGGGATAGCTTTAAGCTGAAATAATTGAGGCGGTCATGATAATGGCATACATTTATGATAAGATTGAGGTATGACTTTTGTGTTCAACAAGAAACAGGGAAAAAAAATAATAATAAGTAATGATGCTGCATATTTTTTCATTTCCTATCTTCTAAACTCTCCGTCCGCCTTCTTTTGGCTTTTAGATTTATAAAAGGGCCTAACATCATTAATAGCCACAAAAAAGCAGTTGAGTTGGTAATACTGTAGTAGATCGTGACTCTAAAAAGTGGCAAAGCGTTAATCCATGCTAATAATAACAACTTGAATATAGACATGTGACTTGCGACGAAGAACGTTAAGGGCGGTAGGCACTCCTGATTGAATATTCACTCACCCAATAAGACAGGAATCTTTTCAATGTACACAAATTCTTTAACAGCTTTTATAATTTAATCATGATAGACAGGCTCTACTGAAATTTGATTACACGAGCATTCCAGTTCAGACTTAGAGGCAGAAAGTTAGAACCCGTAATTGAACATTACAATCACCATGAACAACAACCACCACTTGATGCATCAGTTTGTGGAGGTTTCTGCTTGAAGATGTTCTTTTTCACGCCAGATGAACCCTCAGCCAAAAGGCTTGGCGTTTCCAAAATCTGCAGAATAGCAATGAAACCCACATATGAATCGTCTTTCCAACAGTAGAGGTATGTAACGTATTTGGTAAATAAAGAAAAGCAAATGGGAGGGTTAAAAACTATGCCCGATATTTTTGCCGAAAATGGTTAAAGGTATAACGTGCATGTGGGTTAGATTAAGAATAGCAGTAGTAAAACGGCAGCAAACTCTTCAGGAAGTACACAAGGACACAACAGTTTAGAGCTAGGACAAGACTCTTCTTACGTTTTGTTTAGAATGAAGGGAAAAAATTTTTTGGTGGGGGGGGGGGGGGTGTTGTTGTGGGGGTGGGGAACGAGAGGAGAAAACAATGGGGAACCTACTCTCCTCTAGTTTTCCTTTCCCTCCAATTTTTCCCTCATCTAAACGAAGGATTAGAGGGGGAAAAAGAAAAGGGGGGGCAGGGGGGATTTCCTTTCACCACTATTTTCATGAGTTCCTAATGCGAACCATTACTAAAACTATGCCCAATATTTTTGCCGAAAATGTTTAAAGGTAAAACGTGCCTGTTGATTAGGTTAAGAATAGCAGTGGTAAAACGGCAGCAAACTCTTCAGAAAGTATACAAGGGCGCAACAGTTTAGAGATAGGAAAACCTAGTCTTATTGCTCCAGCTGGTGAAATTTTGCCCCATTATTGCTTGAAGCTCTAAAACTTGGGCTTGCTATTGTGCCCCCAAGACTCTTAAGGAGAAAAAAATAATAATAATAAACAATTTTTTTTCAATTTGGTTTTGTTTTTTGTTGTTGGGAAGAGGTGGGTGGCCACTTCTTTCATGAGCTCCTACTGCATTCCATTATTAAATTAGGAGTGTGGTTGTGTGTTTGTTCATCTTAGAGTGGAGGAGAGGGGCTCCAGAGTTGCATGTGTGCATGTATACCTTTAATACAAGCTCCTCAAAACACTGCTCCACATTGACTCTAGTTTTTGCACTGCATTCAGTAAAAAGGCATCCATATTCTCTGGCAAAGTCTATCCCTTCTTTTTTGCTGACCACCCTTTCATTTCCCTGAAATATGAGATTATTAGGTTGCACATTCTTAGACCACTAATTTAACAGCTCACAAGAGTACCATTTTCCAAAAATACCAATGGAATCCTCACAACTTGCCAATGACCTAATATAACAATAAAAATTCTTGAAAAGCATACCTTATCAACTTTATTGCCTACAAGCATCTTGATACAATCTTGATTTGTTGAGTATAAGTCAATTTCCTTAGCCCATATATCGGATAGATTTGTGAAGGTTTCCCGCCGTGTTACATCATACACTGCATCATATTGCAGACTTAAAATGGTCTATAGTATATATAATGTAACATAAACGCAACTAGTACAATCTTATTTCTTTTAGAATAGAAGCAGGTCACTGCTATCCTATTGTAGCCAAATTTATGGTCTAAGAATCAATACAGTATTCATTGAAATATAGAGATAAAATCAATAGACAATTTAAAAGAAAGAGACTGAAAATAAAGAAAAAGACAAAATAAATAAATAAATAAAAAAAGAGGAAATTGTGAACCTAGATGCTAACTCTATCTATCGCAGTGGCACTAAGAATGGGCCCGATACTCAAAATTGCAGTTGTATAGAACAAAATTTAAGCATATGCAAAAGCTGCTCTCCAGGCAATTATCAATTCTCAGTCCTCAAATATTTCCAACTTCAAGAGGACTACCAGGAAATTATTAAGATTTGAAACCATTAGGCTTAGTTTATTAACAGAAGTGAAGAGGCCCATTGATCATGGACAAACGCAGGGCAACTTAATCTAATTCTGTCTCTCATAATGCTAGTCACTTAGGCATGCTCATTCCCTTATCAACAGTTCAGATATTTGGGCTCTAGCTTGCGAAAAATTTGGTTCAATCCCCATTTTGTGATCTTCCCCCCATCCCTTTGTAGTCATAATTAAGCATTTCATTGGGCAGAAAAGAAATAGCAATACAATCAATGATTGAGTGGTATTCACATAGTTCCCCACCTTCACTGTAATATCCCGAGTCCTCTAATCCATGTTCCTAATTTAAATATAATTTCAGATTCATCTATTACAACAAATTTGGTCATATGCCACCACAAATATAGGAATTATGGAAAACATCCATTTGAAAAAACGACACAGCAAGGATCACATGTCAGCAGAAAGATAAAAGACAAATAGGTACACTACTGTACTGTCATATTATGTGATTCACAGAAACAAGCTGCAAAAGTTCAATCAATTTCCAAGAGATTTGCACATCATATTCAAGAAATAGTAATGAGAAATATAGCTACAAGATGGAGAAAATCAAGGATCATACCCATAATTATTCCTTGAGCTCCTCTGTAATATGAACTAGTAAGTGTTCTAAACCTTTCCTGCCCAGCTGCCCAAAGTAGAAATACAAAACTATACATCAAAGTCATTCCAAAGATGGTTGAGCAATCCAAAATGCTCTCATGCTTTAGTCATATAAATTTACAACAAAGAGAGACAAAAGTTAAGAATACTGTAAAGTATTTATTTCTGCATGACATAGTAAGTGGAGCATTAAGGTTCCACTATATGTTTCTCTAAGATGCGTACTTCAAATACTTTCAATATACTATAAAACTTGGAAGAACCTGCCAAATTCTCAACTTTGCTATTCACCAAATACTATTAATCTATTAATCTTGACCACCAAGCGCACGCATGACATAGGAAAATATGCTAATGAACCAATATAAAAAATATTCCAAAAAAAAATCCTAATATATTGCAGTCACTGCTTAAAGCAGACGAGTGTCTGAGAGCTCCACTACTCTCACGTACTCGCAGTCAATAGGCAACGTGATATGTATATTGAAGTAATATCAAAAGTCACGCATATTAGATCATATATTTTTAAGCATTAAGGGAAGCAGAAAAACAGGGTATGATTAGGAACCCTATAAAGGACTAGAAAATACATAAAATTTTCATTTCAGAGGACATATCATTGACACACGGAACATTACCTGTGTCCCAAATTGCAAGTTTCAACTTTTTCCCGCCAACTGTAACATACTTGACCTTGAAATCAACACCTGCATAATCAATCAATATAAAATATAATAACTCTGACAAATCTCATTATTCATGAGCTGTATACATTTTGCACAGACCCACATCTAGTTCTTATAAGAATCAATGCATAATACTTGGGAAAAGTAGACAATGTCTGGCATATAATTATCTGAATTGCATCATGGATTTGTTTTGGCCAAAAATTCCCATCTCACCACGCACAGTCAACATCTTCTGATGAATTATCAAATCAAGGTAACGGGTTATCATGACTCTGAGACGAGAACAACTATGAAACCGAATGACATGCATTTCCCTTCCATGGCGTACATTCAGAAAATACAGCTTATAACAAAAAAATAGATCGAAGTTCTATTTAATTCAATGGTCCAACCACCATTGCTGAATCGCGGGTTCAGGTTTTGTGGTAGGAGAACAAACACTATTGGATCTAGTAAGTATAGTAACATGTGCGTAAGAAACTACATTGATAAGTTCACATAACCACATGATCAATAGAAAATTAATAATGAGAGTCGGCAGCAAACAGGCATAGGCAAATGGTGCATTTGTTCTTAGTCCAGGACAAGAAAACCAATAAGGAAAGATAGGGAGCATAAACGCGGAGTAGAGATTATACGAATGCAAAACTCACCGATAGTCGAATAATAAATAGATAAATAAATAAATAAGCTCACCGATAGTAGGGGAAAGATCTTCGAAAGTATTCGATGTGAAGCTCAAAAGCAGCGTGCTCTTTCCAACCCCAGAATCCCCAATAAGCAGCAGCTTGAACAAGTAGTCAAATTCAGCCTGATTGGACGAAGAGGAAGAAGCGTCCATTGAAACGCCAATTATCCCAAACAGAAGAAGAGATTCGACAGAGTGCTTGGGGATCAAGGGCGATGAGTTTGGATCAGAGAAATTCTTGCTTATTACTAAAACCTTGTGGTCGTTTAAGAAAGTCGTAGGGATAAAGCAAAGTGGAGAAGATTGCAGAGAGGCAAAGAAATCTCCAAAAAGGTCAAACGAATTCTTGCTGCGGGGAGCTTGCCCGGTTCCCACCGGTTACTCATGCTCTTGGATTCTTTTTCACGCACAAACAAATAAACTTCAGTCTTAATGATTTTACTAAAATAAATATTTTTATGTGAGTATTGGATTTAAGATATTTATATAATTTTTAATTGAATCAAAATATAATAAATATATAATGTCTAAAATAAAAAAAGTATTTAAAATAAGAAAATAGATGATAATAAAAAAATGTCTTTGAAAATAAAAATTATACTTCGAATCGGACTTTCTTGAGTGGCCTTTGATAGTTATAATGAAAAACAATTTCTTTTTTATTGTAAAAAACGTATATATATATAATATATATAATGTGTAATACATTTTTATTTTTGTAATTCATAATTTTATAGAGTAGATGAGGCTTGAACATTAAGAAAATTCTTAAATTATATTATAATGCTTATTTATTTTTATAATGTGCAATACAATTTTACTTTTGTAATTCACAGGAGTTTTTCTTTTGGAATCTGGTTGGTGCCCCCATAAAATCTTGGGCTTGGTACTTCTCCTTGCAGCCTCAGCCTGCATCCGTGTAGGCCTAACCAACTTCCGTCGCAGTTTGTTGTTTTTTTTTCCAGCCAGAAAACTTCCCTCACAGTTTCTGAGAGACACTACTACGGCTTGTCTCTCTTTTGTAGTCTATGGATCTTCTATCATAAAAAAAAAAAAAAAGTCTATGGATCTATTTGTCTCAAGCCGAACCCGATCTTTTTCTCACAAAGACTAGGCATGGTTTTCCAGACACTGAGCAAGATTTATGTCTTCGAATTATCGATCCCTATATCCAAATACACACAAAGACAATGACTTCATCTTCTCAGTATTTCCTTTTGCTGCATGGCTATGTGTATAAAATAAGTTTTGTGGAGAAGGGCAAAGCCCACTGTTCGCTAGGTTTTGAATTGTTTGTTAGAGAATATTCTTGATTCTAAAAATATAAATATTTAATTTCTTTTGCATATGGCTTTTTAAATCATTTGGTATGCTTAGCCAAACTTTTTTTCTCCGGAATAGTTTCTTTGCTTCATGTCCTCTCCATGCCCTTTTAACTTGTAGCTAATGGTTATGCTCCACAAAAATGCTTTAACTTAGTGCCACCAGTTTTCTCTCTGTGTGTGTGTGTGTGTGTGTATCTAACTATATATTAGTCCCTTGAAACTAATAGTTATTGCTTAAAAATTTGGGGAGTCATGATCTCAACTCTAATTTTGACTTTGATCTTGTTTTTTTAATAATTATGTGGTCAAATAAAAAGAGAGATTGAAAAAAAGAAAAGAAAAAACCCACATGTCAAATAAGTCTCTTACCATTTTAATTTCTTTATCACTCTTCGCTCAATCGGACGGACGGAGTTGTGGACCTCCTAATTTTGCCACCTACTGCAACTTTATCTCCTTCTCACTTTAGTAATGTATTGACCATGTAATCCTAATTGAATTAAACTTTAATTAAGAACACATGCTGTATCAGCTGTCTAAAGGGCGTCGATGATGTCAAAAGGCACATTATTAATTAATTACATTTTGATTTAATGAGATAAATGGCCAAAGCTATGAGAGCTTCGCCAATCAAGTCACAATTTTGGGTTATTTTCAATCCATTAACAAGTCAAAAGGCAAGAATTATCCATTGACGGCAGAGAAGAAAACGTTAAAATTGCTAAAGGCATTGGCTTTAATTTGCTACCCAGAAACCACGAGAAAGCGAAAGAGGAAAAGGAGAAAAGGATTTCTCAATAGCATTGGCGGTGCGAAAAAATTGACACACCTAACATTGATTTGCCTAAATTATGCATCTTCTTCTATAAGCAGCAGCCGTGACACATAAAAGTTTAATTATTAATTTCTGTACGTTTCTCTGATAGTTTTTATTTTAATGATCTTCAATAAATGAAACCAAAAATCATTTCTTAATTCTAAGCTATAAATATGGTTTATTTTTTTTACATTAAAAATTAATGTAAAAATGGCATTCATATTCATTTGAAGTTCGCAGTGAAAAATAAGAATACACTTCTGGAAGGAATGAAGGATTAAGTTAATTCAAATGTAAATTTAACCTGTAACTGATTTGCGTTGTGCGAGTCAATTCCCGAAGATTTTTCATCTCTCTCTCTCACTCACTCCCCCAATATATATACTCCTCCTTTTTTTTTTTAGTGTAAAGAACAAAAGTTAAAATTAAAAATACCTTTATTTAATGTTATTATCTTTAACATCATACAATTAATACAAATAAATTACACTACTAGTTTTCGAAAAAAATATTATCTTAATTAGGGATATTTTTAGAAAAAATTATTAAATATATCAAATAAATTTTTCACATTTCTTATATTTTGAAATATATAAATTCTCTCAATTATCTCTTATATTAAGGAATGGATGGAGTATACACACACACTAACACACATATATGGTATAAAGCTTACAAGAAAATATTTGATATTCTTGCAGATTGGAACATTGTGATGTATAAGATTGCTTATATTCCAAATTGTCGGTTTCTGCTAGTCATGCAATCAAAGTTCTTACTTCTTACCCAACTGCTTACTCTTTCCCAAGTTCAAACGTGGTGGCTACCACAATTGTACAACTAAAAGCTACGATGCAATGAATGAAGGATTTTAAAGAAAGATTTATATAAACATGTAATTAATTAATTGATTGATTGACTAATATATACATTATTAACTAAAATGAGAAGAGAAGATATGACAGAGAGAAAGAGAGAGCGAGCATGTACATTTGATTTTGAAAGTAAACTATCTTCTGCTCATACTTTAAATAACGGACACAAAAGTATGCTGGTTACTGAATTTATATACTCTCAATTTTAAAATTTGACTATTAATTAATATTTAACCGTCTAAATCAATCATTAAAAAAATATTATTTAAAACTCATAGTTTGATTATAATTAATCTGAAGTGTTAAATATTAATTATCTAACAACTAAAAGTTAAAATTGAGACAAATTGAGAAGAAAATCAGGGGGACAAAAAGAAAAAAAAGTGGGCTTGGTGTATAATTTCATTGGCGTGCCTCTTCTCTATTTGGATGATAAGAAAAAATGAGAGAGGAGAATATGAAAGAAGAGAAAAGTGAGGTGAAGGAATTTTCTCTCTCTATACTTGGATAAATAGGAGAAAATAAACACAAGATAAAACTAACTAATTTTACAATGATAATAATATCTTCATATTTTTAGAAAAATATTTATATATAATAAAACTTATTATTCTATCATATTATTTATATAATTTTAAATAAAATATTACTAATGTGATTAAAATATAATTTTAATTTTAATCTTAATTTATAATTATTTTATACAATTTTAATTTTTATTTGAAAATTATAAAATGTATTTTCCCTCTTAAATAAAATTAATTTATAATATATTACTAAATAAAATAAAAATTATTTGAAGAATTATGAAATATATTTAAAAATTATAAAATGGTAGGCAATTTTAAAAGGAAAATTTTTTCTCTAAAATCTTTCAATTTTTAAAGAGAAAAGTTGAGGGGAAAATATATGAAATCCACAAATTATTTTCTCTTGAATTTTTTCTTCCTCCCACTTTTCTCTTTATATTTAGGCAGGAGAAAATGTAATTTTCTTCCATATTTTATCCCTTACTTTTCTCTTCTCTTCTATTTTCTATGATCAAGCAGAGGGTTAGTCTCTAAATTGAAGTAATTTCTCTTGTCTCCATCTTTTCTTTCCGATCTTGCGAATCAAAGCGTCAAAGGGTATTGACATTAGTTTCATGATCACTGGAAATGTCAAATACGTTGTATTTGCCTATAATACTGATTTTATATATTATTTTCAATGCATTAAAAATCAGACCAGTCATTAAACCAGTTGAGTTAAACCATAATTACACTGGCATTAATAAAATCAATATATTTTTCTATTTTATATGTTATATATTATATAAAAAAACTGTTATTAATAAAGTTCATAACATAATATTAAAATTTAAATAAGTTATTATTCATTTATAATTATATTTTAAATACAAAATAATTAACTAATTATCTATTATTATATTATTTATTAAGTAAATTTATCATTATTGAGAATTTTGTATCATAATAATAATTATACAACATTATAATAATGATAAAAAATAAATTTATACACAAACTATTGCTATGTAATACTTATCAAAACCTGGACTAGATCAGTCGGTTTGACTGAGAATCGGTACCAGGTCCAATCTAGTTATAAAGTATGACCAGTAGATTCTGGAACTACTGTAAAACGGCCAAAAATTGGTGAAATTGGCCTTGAACAAGCCGAATCGGTCCCAATTTATTTTTTTAAAAAAGATTTCAAAACATTTTTTTTAGTTTTAAAGACAAAATAATATCATTTTTAGTACACAATAGTTTTTTTATATTATAATATTATATGAGTATTATTATGATATATGATTATTGAAAATTATAAATTCATTTAAAAAATAATATAATAATTGATCATTAGTTGAGTATTTTAAACTTAAAATGTGATTATAGATTAATATTAATTTATTTAAATTTAAATATTGAGTTATGAAATCTATTAATAATTTATTTTTAGTGGATAATAGATTAATAATTTAGTATTATTTAGTTTGAGACTTTAATTAAACCATAAAATTTGTTTAAAACTTATATTATTTGTTTAAAATATATTATTTTAATTACTACCAGTCCAACTTTGGTTAGATAACAGTTAAATTATTAAATCTTAAATTAGTGCCCTACCCGATTCAATGTTTGATCTGGTTCTAACAATATTGCTAAAAATAATGCTATTTCATCTTCAAGTTAAAAATAAAAAATTTAAAAAGTGTATAAAAATTAGGCCAGTTCAAACATGTTTTAACCCAATTCACAACTGGTTCATCACTAGTTTCATTGGTTTTTAACCGATTCACACTAATTTTGAATTCAGGCAGTTCTTCTCCTTATCTGGACCGAACCAGGCATCGGTTCCTGGTCCAACCGATTAAATTGGCCAATCTGATCTAATTTTTTATACATAGATTATTTCCAATAATTCATTTTTTGCTACAAATTTGTCTTCAAACTTATAATAACTTCGTCCATATAAATATTTTGTATATTTCTCTTGATCATAAAATATTTTATATATTTCTCAGAAATATCTATCAAAGATTGGATGTTACTAAGAGTTAATTATTTAAATTGTATTATTTAAAATTTGTTAAATAAACACTACGTCAATTTGAGAGCTATGCTGTTTGGTACAATTAATGATTTTCCAGCGTATGGGAATTTGGCTGGATACAGTATCAAAGGAGAATTTAGTTGCCCTATATGTGAAGAAGGCACACAATCGATTCGGTTGGAACATGGTGGGAAATTTATCTTTCTTGGGCATCGGAGATTTTTGCTCAGGGACATCGTTATAGAGGGTGGAGAAAAGCATTTGATGGGAATATAGAAGACGAAGGAGAACCTGTGCCATTAAGCGGTGAGGACCTATTTGAAAAGGTACAACATTTGACTAACAACTTTGGGAAATCTTTTGCCAAACACCTTGGGACAAGTGGGTGGAAGAAAAGGTCAATTTTCTTTGATTTACCATATTGGAAGTCCTTGTATGTGAGACACTTCCTTGATGTGATACACAAAGAAAAAAATGTATGTGATAGCATTATTGGTACGTTACTCAATGTAAAGGGAAAGACCAAAGATGGTAAGAAGGTGAGATTGGATTTGGTTGCTGTGGGAATTAGAGGAGAATTGGCACCGATCAAGGACAAACGACGTACTTATCTTCCACCAGCTGCTCATACTTTATCTAGAAAAGAGAAAATTACTTTTTGTGAATTCCTTGATGGAGTTAAAGTTCCGGAGGGGTACTCATCAAATATCAGGAACCTTGTATCTATGAAAGACTAGAAGTTAAAGGGTCTAATCTCATGATTGTCATGTTTTGATGGAGCATATGATGCCGATGGGTATACGATCCATTTTGCTAAAAAAGGTGCGAGCGACAATCACGAAACTATGTTTCTTTTTCAAGGCTATTTGCAGTAAAGTCATTGACCCTAGGAAGTTGCCCACATTGCAAAGACAAATTGTTGTCACTTTGTGTGAGCTTGAGATATATTTCCCGCATTCATTCTTTGATATGATGGTTCACCTAACAGTACACTTAGTTAGGGAAATACAAATGTGTGGCCCAGCGTATATGAGATGGATGTACCCGATTGAGTGTTACATGAAGGTATTGAAAGGGTATGTGAAAAATCGAAGTAGACCAGAGGGATGTATTGTTGAAAGGTACATAACCGAAGAAGCTTTTGAATTTTGTACTGAATACTTATTGAGTGTTGATAACATTGGACTTCTGAGGTCTCGTCACTTGGGAAGAACAAGTGGTGAAGGGATTTGGGGAAGTGAAATAGTTAGTATCTCTAGGACACAGTGGGAGCAAGCTCACCTGTATGTCTTGCACAACTCGGATGAAGTTGATGAATATGTGGAAATGTACAATGAGAGAATTAGAACCTTAAACCCCAATAAGAATGAGAGTTGGATTTCGAAAGAACATAATCGGCTTTTTATACATTGGTTGCGAGATCACATTATCTTGGAGTTAGAGAGGAATTCTAGTTCAGTTTTGGACAGGTTGAAACAGTTAGCTATGGGTCCAAGCATGTATGTACGATCTTACACTAGTTATCTTATCAATGGGTACACATTTTATACAAAAGAGCAAGATGATAAGAGTACAATGCAAAATAGTGGGATAACTCTTATAGCTCAATCAATGCATATATCTAGTGTTAAAAACAAAAACCCTATTTTTGCACCCATGTCATACTTTGGGGTAATTGAGCACATATGAAAATTAGACTACATCTCAATCCGGGTACCTATCTTCAGTTGTAAATGGGTTGACAACAACAACGGCCTCCGAGTTGATGATTCAGGGTTCATTCAAGTGGATCTCAATAGGGTGGGGTATAAAGATGAACCTTTTATTTTAGCATCTTAAGCTCAACAAGTGTTTTTTGTCACTGATCTTGCTAATAAAAAGTGGTCAATTGTTATGCTAACGAACAAAATAATTGACAACTTAGATGATGGTTAAGACTATCAAGGTGCGGATATGAGGATGATCCTTTCCATGGAACATCACTTGATACTGATCCTGGTGGAGATGATACCCTTTATGTGAGAGATGACCATCAAGAAGGTAGTTGGATTTGGAAGAGAAGATGAATTAGTGAACATCCGAAAAGAAAGAGGAAAAGGTTTGAATTACTGAATATATTTAATTGTTTGTCTTAGTTTGAATTTTATTTCCTTTGACATGTATAATTTTGTGACGTTTTATTTTTTTTTTTGTGTTGTATTTGCTTTAAATTTTTTTTCCTTCTTTGATATCTTACATGTTTGTTGAAATTTTATTGTAGGTAAATGGCATCCCCTTCTACTCATGATCATGATCGTGGTGGTGATGATGGTCAAGAAGAGCTACAGAAATATATTGAAAAGCACCGTCGTGGCTTGACTGTGTTGAAAGAGGTGATACGCGCCTGAGATACTCGCTAAAAGATTCATGTCGAATGGAATCGCAAAGGCAATCCAATACAAAAGGGTGGACAAAAATTGAGCAGCTATATTGGGGTCACTGCGAAGTTGAAGGTTCCAATCTCCCATCCTCACAAGGATTGGAGGAAAGTCCTTGATCCTGTGAAAAATAGTATTTTTGAAGATATAAAGGTAATAAGATAGTATGTCATTTGATTATAATGTGTGTACATATATACAGATAATAATTCTTTTCGGTAATGCATGTTGCAGTCTGCTTTTGACATCAATAATAGTCACATGCGTCATATATATATAAAGGTTGGAGTGGCACTACGAAATTTCCGGTCCATTCTCACTAGATTCTTCTTGATAGATAAAGCTGGCAACTTTGTTGTTCATCCGCCTCGGTTGTTTGAGTTGTACATTACACAAGAACACTGTGATGCTTTTGTTGCGAGGCGTCGTGAAGAATCTTTTCAGGTAAACCATTTCTCTCATTGTTGTTCTTAAAATAATTTTAATACATATAGTTAGTCATTGAATAAAAATCTGCTTTGGTGTATGCATTATTAACATAGTATGTCATTTTATTATAATCTCATTGCGACTTTTTTGTTGGATTAAACCTAATCATATGTACCTCATCTGAGTTTTTGTTAGACTAAAACTAATCTTTTGCATTACTTTACAGAAATTAAGCCAAGCCAATAGTGACAGAGCCAAGAAGCAGTAATACCCATATAGAGGGGGTTGTGAAGGATACCACGGTATAGAGATTAAGATGGTACATGGTTTGATAGCTGATTTTTCTATGAATGACACTTCTGTTCAAATACTTACACATTTGCTTATTTGTGATCAAACATAGCAATCAAAGGAGGGGTCAGAAGGGAGGGAAATCAAACGCCATGAGCTATGGATAGGATCTCGCAAGAACAAGAATGAGATAATTGACAATGACAACATTCGGAAAGTTGCCGAGCCAATAGTTAGTATTATTGTATTATATATTTTATTTACATATATATTTTCAAATACTTATTATTTAGTTGCAAAATTTATATTTTGTTTCTTTTCCTTCCACAGAATGAACTCTCTAATTCCATGCCTCAAGCTAGTGAGGAGGAAAGCATTAGGCAGGATATACTTGGTAAGGCACTGGGGGTCCCTGAGTATCCTGGTCGTGTTAGGAGTACAGGGTTTGGTGTGACACATAAAGCCTTTTTTGGGTCTCGATTATCATCAGATGTTGCAAAGGTTACCCGATTGGAGGCTATTGTTCAGGAACAACATCAAACTCAATCTCAGATGTAGCTCTGATTAGCTGAATTAACGAACATGGTGCTTCAACTACAGGAAACACATCAACTACAGGGAACACAAGGGACACCACTAGTGTCGGCTAGTGCCAAAGATAGTTGCACTGTTACCCCTCAGGATCTCCCTCAGGTAATTGCTATCATTAACAAGTTAAAAGATAACTTTTTTACCCCTAATAAATGGTTGATTTCTAATGCATTGATTGGAACAGAGTCAATCATATTGCCAGTTATGGTTAGAAACACCTAATCGGCATGTGGTTGCGGAGGGGCATGTGCATAATAGCCCTGAAGAGATACTTCACAATGCACTTGTACCTGCGAATCATCTAAAAGTATCGATTGAGGTAGTTAGGGAGGAGGGTATCATGTTGCCTATTCCTGCGGGGGATATGGAAACAATAGGAATGGCATTGGGCAGCTTCGTAGCATGGCCCGCACACCTCATCACTGCTACTCCATTAGTAAAGGTATGTTAGTTGATAGTATACTATTGTTATGTGTATGATCTTTATGTGAAATTTCATAACATGATTACCATTGTCATGTGTGATAAACAAGATTTTGAAAAATGATAGTGTGAGCCTACAGAAATCATATGCATTCCTCCAAAGTAACTCTTCTCTTTCTTCACCCAAACTTTTGAAATCATAGTAAGGTGGTTAATCTCAAAATTTCCCACCTTGTTGCTTAATTGAAGGGGAAGAGTAATGTCCGAGAATCAGGACATTCAAAGGAATCAGTAGCTCTACCACTCATGCAACCGCCTAAGCATACAGTTCCAGACACCTTTCAAAGGATGATTGTCAAGTTTCTACCTCATTCGCTTAAGGGTAAAGTCGAAAAACGTGTGAAATTTACCCAGAACATTTATAATAAGGTAGTATTTGAAAGTATCAACAGTGAAATTGTTGATTACATCATCCATCAGAAGTGGATCGAGGTTGTGAATGTTAACTTGTACATAAGGTACTTGATATTAATCTATTTATTTTTAATTTTTTTCAATTTAGGCCTTCATATTAACCTATGTTGCTTTTTATTTTGTTTCTATTCAAGATACCTCTACGAGACATTTTTGGTGCCTTGCAATCTTACAAACAAATTTATATTCATCCATCCTGAAGAGGTAGCTACTTATGTTTCAAAATTGTCAGACAGTAAGATTACTTAATAGCAGCAATTAATTGCGGATGCATTCACTGCAAGGGCTGACAAAGATATCTTATTCTTGGTTTCGTATCATAATGTGTAAGTAAATTCTCAAGATTTAATGTATTTGACTTCATCTGCCGAATTATAATTTCCTAATGACACCGGTTATTTTTTCATAGTAGACACTGGATGTTAATTGCAATCAATCCATTGGAGCCAACTATATATTTTTTGGATCCTTTGAATTATGATTCGGAACTTCGCGAACAAATGATGGGGATCATTAATAAGTAAGAAACCTAGATTTATTTTTCATGTATTTAATGTTTCACACTTATATGTAATAATTCAAATTAGGTTTTGCTCATTCTAACATTTTTTATATTTTATGGTTAAACAGTACTGTGTCAATATTTCGAGCGGGCCAGGGGTGTAGAGATAATCATAAGGGCAAAATGGTAAAACCCTTAGCTTCCTCGTTATATAAGTGGCAGAAGATATGGGTATGTATAAATTTATATTCAATCAATAATTGTTGAGATTAATATTTCGGTATTGTATAATTAATATAATTTTCCTCTTTAGTGTCCAAAACAACTAAATGATAATGACTGTGGATACTATGTGATGTTATTCATGAAGGATATCATCACACATGGTCATAGCATAATCCTAGACACGGTATGTAATTTTATATTTACATTAATGCTTATAAAATTTTGCCAATTTCACTTATGTAAAATTTTTTAATTCATAGTACTTCCCTGACACCTCTTATTCCGAGTACTCTAATACGCAAATAGAGGAACTCATCGAAGAATGGTGTAACTTCGTCCTTAATAAGTGCCCATGAATAGAGAGGTAAATTTAACTTGTTTTTATTATGAATAACTTTTTGAAAAAATTGATCTAGATAATGTCAATATTTTATTTCCTTATATATAGTACATGTGTGGATATTGTGAAGGAAATGTGAAGCATCAAAAGATATAGGATTGTATTGAGGGAACAGTAAAGAGAAGGTTATAAAAATCAACCTAAAACTATTTTTTTTTAAGGTGATTACACTGTCCGAGTTTGAATTTTCAATACATATACTATAAAGTTTTCTATTGTGTAGGGGATTCCTGCTAGTGTACAGATATTTGCTTGTGAAAAAGATTCTCAAAGTCAACCTATTGCAAGACAGTTTTTTTCAATGCTCAATTGTCCAGTTTAATTGGAATCATGGATCTTCTAGACTTCTAGTGCTGGTGCAATCAGATGTTGATAAAACCAATCAGAGTTACTATGGAGAATCAAAGTTATGCCTCCTGACAACAGATGGGAGTCAAGAAACAGTTGTGGCTCTTCGTAAGTTCTTATTGTTAGCGAAAGAACTTGATTTTTTAGGTTATATAATCAATAATGAAAGGTTATTTTTATAAAGAGGGACCTATTCATGATGCCCAGTGGTCTTGTTCTGGCTGGGAATTTTGTGTTTTATATGGTTGTATCCTTTTCTCTGTGGTATATACTGTCGTAAGACACACAATGTGTACTGTTGGAAAACATTAGAAGCTAATTGTTCTTTTTTAAATCAAATATAGAGACCTTATTACTGGTATGATGTGAGAATTCTATTGTGAGAATGATACTTCTGAAGTTTTAATTGTTTAGCATCATCATAATTATTTCTTGCCATTGCTTTTCATGTTAGGGAATCAAGCAAGCATCACTGGCAAAAGTAACAGACCCCCTAGAGTTAAAGCATTTATAGAAAAATGTATTGCAAATGTTTCTGAGCGGTTGCTTGCAAAGTAATAAAAACATTGTTCTTGAATGTAAAACAGGTTGGGTAACGTTTAAAGAGAAGTAGTAAAATATTAAAAAAATAATAATAATAATTCATTGGCATTTTACAAGAAACGCCAACCAAAGTATACAAAAATGAATAAAGTTGGCGTTTAATGGATAAACGCCAATAAAAGGCTGACAAAATGTTGGCATTTAACTTGATGGTGCCAAGGGAGTATGCAGTGAACATAATTAATTCTTATTCTCATCATGAATACTCTTAGACTATGAAAAAAAAAATGCAAGTACAGATTTTCGTTGCATGAAAATTAAATGTGAGCCGAGGCTAAAGCATGTAAACCGGCCACTGATGCTAAACCACTCAACGGATCTAGATCCTCTCGTGACACTCTCTATGCATAACTCTCTCCTAACACATCTGCATCGTCTATTTGATCTAATGGTTCCAAATTCCTAGCTGTGTCAAGATGCAAAGTGTGACTCCCTCATTTTCTAACAAGTAAAATTATATTAAATATGGAGTCTCTTGTTGAAACGTGGTAAGAAACAAAGGTTACTGGAAATTTTAAGTTTTTCTAATGGTTCATGGGAATTGGGAAACAACGATACTCATGGATCAGTGATTTTTTCCCCCCTTAATTTTCTAGTTTCTAGTTTGTCCTTTGGAACCGCAAAATAATTACATATAGGCAAAAACAACAGAGCAACATCCAGAGACCTTCATCAGCACATAACCAATCAATTTCATAAAATGATTTGTGGAAATTGCAAGCGATGACAATATCAAAGCAAAACTTGAAGTGGGGAATCGTGAAGTTAATCTCCCAAACAGTGCAGCTTTTTTTTTTTGGCCGAATCCCAAACAGAGAAGTTATATGCTATATTCTCATTAAGATATTGAATTAATTGAACTTGAAGCGAACCTCCCAAATTAACTAATCACACTAACAATTGAAGGAAATCAATGAAACTAGCAGGAATTTTGTGATTTCAGAGATTAGTCCATGTAACACTCTTAAACCCTAATCCTTATTCATTCAGCAACTAGAGGCATGGTCGTTTCCTCACCACGTTGGCACCATCATTTCAGCCATAAAAAATGGAGACGATTGCAATTCTTCATTCCAAATCCATTTGCTCCTTTGTTTCTGTTTGGTGTTTGGAAAAAAACACGACAGACGAGAGAGAGGAAAGGGAAATTTTAGAAAAAGAAAGAGGGAGAGTGGCAGTGAGATCTGTGCATTTTTTATGTCGTTGGATCATAGTAACAGTTAGGATATTGGCTGGAGAGATGGTTGGAGAGGATCCTAATCCACCATTCAACCATGGTTATTTTTTTATTTTATTCTTAAATTAAAGGTACAATTCACCAAAGTACATATCTAGCTACACTCCAGAGTTAATTTATCCACATTTACCAGTTTGACATACAGTACAAATTAGTAAATACAAAAACATTTGGAAAATCAAGTGGTTATATTATATAAAAAAAAGGCTAAACTATAATATATTTTGGTTGTCTATACATTTTAATATTTATTGAATTAGCATTATTACACTAACACATTATAACAATAATAACATTAGTCTTATCTCACTTAGTAAAATTAAGTAAAGTTAGTTACATGAATCATATGACACTACTGGGCTCTATTATAAAAAATCATCTTTTTAGATAAATTATTTACGAAAAGATCTCATATTATAATCTTTCTCAGTATCCTTCTTGATTTCTCTCTATATCTTTTTATAAAACTAAAAGTCAAATGATCAACTCTCCCTATTGGTTTCTCTAGTCATCTTCTTTGTACATATTCAAATCACTTTAAACGATTTTCCACTATTTTCTCCTCAATAGGTGATACTCTAACTTTTTCTCATATACAATCATTTTATATTTTATCTAGTTTTGTATGATCATATATCCATTTTAACATTCTCAATTCTACAACTCGCATTTTATGTTCTTGTTAACCTTTTAAAACTCAATATTCACTACCTATAGTATTACTGGTCTGGTTTGATAAAATTTTTCTTTAAACAAGGTAGGCAGCTTGCAATCACAAATATACTACACAAACACATTAATTAATGAAAAACTATTATTAATATATATATATATATATTCTATTTTTAATGTTAATTATTATTAGATACATGTGCATTTGATGAACACATATAAGTCCACATTGATAGTTATGACATCAATGTTTGATTCCAGTGATCATTTTACATCACAATATCTTCAATTCAATCATACCATGTGGGAAAATTTGGAAGAGCAGGTGCGAGTGATTCCCACGATGCATATATAGCGCAAGGAACAGCCACCCATATGCTTCTTCTAGCATTTTATTCTATTAATTAATAATTAATTATTGACTAATTATATGGTATATATAGCGATTTTCCAATATGTTCGTCTGCTTCATATATATTCTTCGAGTAAAAGGGAAGAATCGAACTTAAATTCTATATATTTGAACCAATCAGACTAGAATCATATGAATAATGAATATTGGACTTTGAGTCTAAAAGAAGAATATGAGAGACTTTTTTTTTTCCCAATCATGCATAACAGACATATCCATACCCAAAGAATATCAAGCTAATTAAACGTATGTATTTTTTAATAAATTTCTCATTAATCTATTTAATTATGACGATAATACATATATATGATTTAATTAAATATATATTTATCTAAAAAATTATATATTGTAGAATTATTTTAGTGGCATTTGTTTCTCAGCCTCACAAACCTCAGAATTATGAATTGTTACAATGTTAACATTAGTTTTTTTTTTTAAAAAAAAGGTCGTCATCGTGTATATAAATGCGTCAGTGAGGTACATTGTTAAGAAGCAACAAGTGAAAATCATCCATTCAGTAATGCAGCACTACTACTATAAGGCAAAATGATCGATGAACCTCGGCACCCATTTTAATCCAATTTTGAGGGCTTAAGTTTGGATGAAGGGAAAATAGGAAAAAGGTAAAACTGCAGAGAAAACAAAGAGGAACCGTAATTTTCAACCTCGGTACCTAAACACTTTATATTCCTCTTTGTTTCAAGCGTAATTTTCTCCTCTTCTCGTATATGCCTAAAAGTTTGCATATCATGAAAAGCATGATAATCATCCCAACCAGGAAATTTTCTACCTTTCTTCTTCCTAGAAAATGCATGTAGCGAAGGCATCTCTCATCAAATTAACAAGAGACTCGCTTAATATTTCATCAGAACGAAAATGTTGGGTTCCTGACTTACCTGCTTACAAGATATATTAATATAGAAAACGAGCAACCTTACATGCATCCCATGGCTTTCCATTGTTAATTAATTATAAGTCCACATGCATGTATATATAAGTAAAAAAGAGAGAATTAAATGCTTACGTAAATGAAAACTAGAAACCTGATCTGACAGTGTTTTCTTAATCAAGTTAACAAATACACTATACTGCTTTGTTATGACGAAGAGACATCCACACCAAGAAAATCAATAAAAGGAACTTCTTTGCGTTCAATATTTTCGTGATCAGCTTCAGCTTCTTCCGTGGAAGCCCGCAACTTTGTGAACGTCGAGTTATCACAGAAACCGGTGAAGTCCCTCTTGGTCCTTCCTTCATCATCGGAACCGAAAAGTCCAAGAGCACTTGATGGAACGAGCCTCCGGTAATTTGCTGAAGAATTCGGGTAGATTTTGTAGAGAAACCTATGATCTGAACCTTTGGATAATTCTGATGCGTAATGATTGGAGTGCTGAGAATTGAAGTAATCTGATCTGCCTTCTCTTCTAAATGAATCCGCCACGGGAGAACCGTTCGATGAGGAGGTTGCAAAACTCCATGAAGCCAGAGAAGTGGAGGGAGAATCCGCGAATATTCTATCCTTATGATCAAGGTTACTACGGAAGTCAAAGAATCTGGCATTCTCTAACCCATTAATTCTGGAGCTAATTAGTACATCTTGATAAGAATTTGATGTAATTTTGTTGGAGGAACTGATGTAATTGGAATCGTTATTATAATTGTAAACATCTTGGAAGCTTCTCTTCCCGCACAACTTAGATTGCTCTCTTTGCTTGCGTGCCATAACAACATGCCAGTGATTCTTCACAGCGTTATCCGTACGACCTGGGAAAAGCCTTGCTATGAGTGCCCACTTGTTCCCATGGATGCGATGAGCTGCCAGTAGCCTCTCTTCTTCCTCTTCTGTAAATGGCCTTCGATTAATCCTAGGATCCAGCTGATTAAACCACCTTAATCTGCAACTTTTCCCTACACAAAAGGGATTACCGAAAAAAAAAACAATTATTTGGAATTTCAACATATGGGTGAAGTCCTTGAGGATAATAACCTCATATACCTGATTTTCGTGTGATTAAAGGAGTACATGTTATATATGTCCTAGATGAATATAACACATATGCTCCATAGCTAGAGTGCAGTAGATATAATTAATGCGAAGTACTTCTAAACTTTTGAAACTCAGCCAGAAATATTCTACCGTATGAATGAATCCAAGAAAACAAATTAAGGAGGGCAAAATGAAAGAAAATTATCTTTCAATTTAGTTTAAAATCAAGGGAAATGTCTAAAGTAATTAAACTTTGTCTTTATTTTTAATTTCTTCCATTCTCTTAAGGATATAAGTAAATATTAAGAAGAAGCCAAGATATATATTGTATGATGAGATGGGTACCTGATCGTCCTTGGAGCTTCTCAGCGATTGAATTCCAGTTCTGGGCACCATACTGTTGAACAAGTTGCCGGAGTTTCTCGTCCTCGGAGGGTCGCCAGTGACCGCGAGGGCAAGTCTTGTTGGTGTCCTCAGTTGCAGAAGAAGAATCGTCCATGGTGGAAGGGGCAGCTAGCTAGCTATTAGCTAATTGGTGTAAGAATTAAACTTGAAGATGAAGCACTGGAGAGAGAGAGAAGTCCAAAAGAAGATATATAAGAAAGTGGAGGGGGCAGGGGGTTGGTTTAGGGTTGTGGATGGCAAGTCACTTTTGTTGTCTTCACACGATTGATTATTTATGCCCTATATACTATAAGTACATATACATGTATATGATACGTAGATCATTATAGCAACAAATTAAAAGACCTTCTTAGGTCATTGGCCCTTCATTTTCATATGATCAAATTCAATTTTCTTTCTTTGTTTTCCCTTTTCTATTCATTTTCAAATTTCTAACTAAATATATATTCTATCAAGAACCATGGTACCACGTTATATCAAACCCTCTTGTTTGGTTACCGTATAGTTTTTACTAAAGGGACATCTCTCCTTGATCTGAGACCGGGTTAATTAATATTCCACATCTTCATTTCCTCAAGCACACCAAATTCCTTAACGCAAGCAACTGTAATTGTGACATTTATGCAAGTCTCTTGGATGATATTCGGTAAATAAATATCTTACTTGCTCAGTCAATTAAGTACTTCACTAATTTAATTATTTACAGGAAAATTTGAATATGATCAAGATAATTTGACTTGTAAAATACAAAAATACTTTTTTGATGTTTTCATATATTATATTTAGATATCTTAAGGTTTTGAAATACTTTAAAAAATTAAAATCTACACATAAAGCCGCCGTAGAGTCTTTCTAAGCATACTTTAGTTTATTATTAATATATGTTTGTAGTTGCAAGAATAGAAGAAATTGTGATACACAATTTTGGGTTCTGGGTAATGCAGAAGATTCATATATATATATATATATATATATATATAAAATTTATAAAAACAATATCTGAAAAATTCAAAGTCCGTATCAATGCAATAAATTCGCCTTGAACTGAACTATATATTGCTCTGTTTGGCTCATCCGGCTTCTAACTCGAAGAAACTTTTGTAGCATATGAAAAAGAAAATCAGTTAATTAATACATTAGAAAGTTGGTAAACTCAACGTCGTCATGCCCTAATTTAGAAACATGGTAATGTTAAATTTGGTGAGCTTTAAAAGCATCCACATGCTTCCCAGTAACGTTCAGGTATCAGATCAGTAATGTTTGCTCACGAGTGTATACTGAGTAATAGGCACCATATGGGATATCACTTATGTGTGTGTATGTGTTATATTCTATTTATCGAGCATTAATAGAAATTAATGAGCTTTCAAGTCCACAAAATAGAAATAATTTCTACCATTGCACACTTTTCTTTTTAACAATTTGGTTGGATCACATTTGAGTATCGGTGGCTTAAATGAAAATTAGCTCTCCCAATATAATTTTTTTCATTTACAAAATTTGAACTTGAGACTTTGTTTAAAAGATATTGAGTTCCTTGATGATCAATCCAATTGCCATTGGTTCCATGGAACACTTGTTAATCACATCTCAATTTTTCCTTTTCAAAGTTCATTTAACTAAAGAGAGTTAATTAAATAATGGATCAAATACTGATTCCAAATAAACTTGTAATTAATCAAAGTTATTTAAATAATAGAAAAATAACATATAAAGAGATAAAATTACAGCTGTGGAATGTGGAATATGGATTATTAATGCGTATACTTTTTCCTTAAAGCATAACAACCTTAACACAGATGATCACCCATTTCAATGCGTGTATCGTTCTCTTTTCTGACCCATGGTTAAGTGCAACTGAAAATGGAAAGAGATAATTAATGAGCAGTGATGACAACCTGATCTAAGTTGTTCAAGTTCAAATTGTGTATCCTGTGATTAAGAATTAACCCTGGAAAGAACATTGGCCAAAAAGGTTTTTCTGAGGGCACAAATGCGGAAGATTAATTAATTATTATTAATTAATCAAAATCGAGAGAAGAGACTCATGGTAAACATTATAGGAGAGATCAAGTCAAGGTAGCTATATAATTGTGAAGAAGCATTTTATTTTGGGGGTCACTGTGATGGGCATGAGAGAGCTGTCGTGATCAGTTTAATCTTAAGGATTAATTCAAATGCCGTGTAAGTGTAGCAACTAGAAAAGTACTTCCAAACCGTCTGCCTTAGTTTTGTTTCCCATACTTCAATTCCATGCAGATGGCAAGTCAAATAAAACATTAAAACACTTTGTGAAGTAACTATTATTCTAATATTTGTTCATTTCTTAACCGATTGGGATTTCATACCCCACGAAATCAAAATACTTTTCTTATTTCCCATCAAAATATATATATATGCGATAACAATTTAACGTCAACACTGATGATCATTTGAAAACGATAAAAACATGTAATAGTTCATTAATTAGTATAAATAGGTGTCTAATATATATTAGCGACTGGTGGATCTGCCTATATATCGTGGAACATGTCAATCATATCAAGCCAAATTGTCTCTCATTTTTATTAAAAGTTGAGCAGCTGAGAATATGCATGGATCCTGGGCTAGCGGATAAATTCAACTGATTAAAACATTCCGTACCCGTCTGATTCGATGGTGAAATATCCACATAGGTTTGATATTTTCTTCAATTTCGGGTGATTATTGACTATTTAATCCATCCCATCGTGGTTTGTTTTTGGTTCATTTGGCAACACACATTTCAGGTTCACCAACCACAATGCAATCATAGATAATATTTGTAATGATTTTATATATATGACAAAATCTATATAGAGGCATTTAATAAAATATATTATAATAAAACAGAATAAATTCGAACTGTAAATTTACTATATAATTGCTGTTCATGTTATTTCTTTAATTTGGGATGAGATAGGCTGCGTGTATAAATTTTTTATACCCTTAAATCCTGGAGCGTTTTTCTAGTTTTGTATGATACTTAAAGAAATATTTATATATATATTACCCATTAATAAAATCTTTACATTAGTAATGGAGTTTGAATCTATACGCTTGTGGGGTTTTTACTGATCAAATGACTTTAATTGGTCTTATTTTGTCAGCAAGACTAAATCCAGTTGTGATGTTGAGGGGGAAAAGTACTACTGCTTTCAATTAATTTATGCTATAATCATAAATCATACCCCTATTCAAAGTACTACTGCTTTCAATTAATTTATGCTATAATCATAAATCATACCCCTATTCGATCTCAAAATATAAGTAGTTGAGATAAGAGTTTTCATAGTTCAAAATATAAGTCATATCTAGATCATTAAATAAATTCTTTCTTAAAGACCCCTCATTAAGTATGATTGAACAAAAATAATACAATTTGTGATTTGAAAGATATAACATTTAATTAAGGATAAATTTAAAAATTTAATCACTTTAACAACTTTTCTTAATATATATGAAATATAGATAAAAGTGACTTACTCTCCTTGATTTGTAAAAATTATCATTTTAGGATTTTTAAGATTTTTCACAATATTTGGCACTTTAAAATTTCAATAAAACATTAATTACCTATTTTACTCTACTATTTTATTTTTTATTAACATTAAATATGTCATTTAAGAGAGTATTTAAATTAAGAATATTTTAATAAAATATTATTAATGTTTACAATCTTTTAGATTATTTAATCATTGATTTATGTGAAAAAATACTAAAAAGATAGTTTTTATAAACCGAAATAGCATATTTGAGGGAGTAAATTGACCAGCCTATTCTGAAAGTCTCGTAATTTAAAGAAGTCGTCCAAATTCCACTTTGACGACCCATTAACCCAAAAGAAAACACTGAAAAGCATCAACCATCTTTTGTTGCCTTCAATTCTCAACCATATTGCTTTGAAGAAGACACCAATTACACAGTTGCCTACCAACATATAATCAAAGAAATAGATGACCTGTCTAAATTAACGGTGCAATGACTTAACTAAGTTTCAACTAAAGATCGAATGAAGTTGAGGCGGTCTCTCAAATTCGAAAATGACTGCAGCTCTGCAGCAGAAACTTGAAGTTCAACTCTGACGGAGCAAATGCAATATTAATTCTCCATGCAAACGGAGGACTTTAAAGGTAGTAAATAAAGACGAAACAACTTCATTGCCGAACATTAATTGTAAGGTTAATTACCATCTTAATTATTCTTCTTGTGAATTATTCCATCATTGCAGTAATTTTCTGTCACTACTATATGCAAGAGAACTAAAAATAAAGGAAGCTGAAGTACTTCCTCTGTACTCTATAGTAAATTATTTTTAACGATTTTATACATACTCAACAAAAATGTTAAAAGTAATAAAAAATTCTTGAATTTTGTAAAATTTACCATAATTTTCTAATGTTATTTTCATTAAATTATAATTTATTTTAATTATATTTTTCTTTATCTCTCTCCATTACTATTTAATAAGAAACAAATATGAAAATGAATATTTAATACCACAAAATGACTTATATTTTGTATACTTCAATTCCTCTGGAATGTAACTTATAATAGAAAACAAATGAAGTACTCCCTTTATTCCTTAATATGAGGGACTAAAGACAAAATCAAATGGAGAAAGAAAAGCAATAAATTTGTTTAGAATATACAATAATTTCTAAATACATTTTCATTTAATGTTAATAGCTTTTTATATTATGCAATTAATACAAATGAATTATATTATTCCTTTCAATCTCAAATATAGGGCTTTCTGTCTTCATTCTAAATATAGGACCCTTTACAATATATAAGGTAGTATTTATTATATATTTAAAAAAATGCTCATATTTAATGTATCTCAAAGAAAAAGAGAAAAAAAATTAAATAAGAGTAGTTTTGGAAAAATGTTATAATTTTTAAAAAAATTGAGATAGTTAATTAACTTCAACTCCTATTCTTAATTTGCGTAATTTGATTAAAATGATCTTATATTAAGGATTAGAGAGAGTACTAGTTTTTTGAAAAACAATTAGGGGTATTTTTAGAAAAAATTATTAAATATACTAGATAAAACCCTTTTATCTCTTATATTTTGGAAAATAAAAATATCTCAATTGTCTCTTATATTAAGAAACCAAGGGAGCTAGAATATGAGAGATGAATTAAGGAATCATTTTTTGGGTCAAACGGTGCAATCCCATATTAGTTAATTAACCTGCTCATTGGTCCAATCAAGATAACATTTAAAGCGCTTGGCAGTTACACTCTACACACAACCAGACCATAATTGACAACTCGGTTCCATAATTAACACAGTATAGTGGCTCTCCGACAACTAATTAACAATACCGTTTCTCATAAACACAGTATAGTGAATATATATATATATATGTATCATCATATATAAGAATGTTAGGCCGTACGTTAAAATGTTGATTCTGGATCTCCAATTAAGGGCTATCTAGTCTATATATGTGTGAGGGAAGCCGAAGCAGAAGGGTTTGAAATAGCTTTCCAACAGTGAATGCAAGCATTTCAGTTACTTACACAGGCAAACATCAATTTCTTCCCTCAAACTGTCCTTATATGAAAACCATAATATACCTTTTCTCTCCCTTTCCCACGTAACCTAAGCAACCCACCACTTTCATCACAATCATATCCCCCACACCCTAATTTGACATCAACACGACCTCCAATTCCTCAACCAACTTCTTTGACTATATATTTATACTTATCTATCTGTATACATCTTGTACTCTCATACGCGCTTTCTCTCTCTCTATCACACACACACATATATATGTGTGTGTGTGTGTATATACACACCTATATATGTGTGTATATACACACCTTTTTTAAGGCAGCTTAATTGTAAACCCTAATTTTCCCTCAGCTTACCATTTTTGTCCCTCTCAATAAATGAATTCTGTTACAACTGATGTCGGCTTCATTCAATTCTTGTAAAAATGGTATTCCAACAGATTCAGCTAGCAGTCCTCTCTCCAGACTTTTCACCCATACACGGGGAGGGAAGAGGGCCAAAACAGGCTTTTCTTATGTTTCTGTAATGAAGTCTCTGACAATTTCACTTTCACCAGCCCCACTTTTCTTTTATACAAACCTGTTGATCAAGTCACATGCATGTATGTGGATTAGAACAAAGACTTGACTCTTAAACTCCCTTCTTTTGAACCTATTATTTTCTAAATTTTCTCATGTTGTTTCAAGAAATTAATATCCATGTGGCCATGTCTATATATCTCATTTTCGAGCAGCCCTTAGGTGGTAAATGAAAACTTGAAGAGGATGTAATCCGATCGACAAGATTGAAGTAACCCGTAAGAATCTATATATATATATATATTTTATGTAAGTGGTAGGATAGGGTTCAATTTCTTGCTCTCGTAGGCTTACAAAACCAACCTCAATTAAACCTGCCTAGAATATATTGTGTATATTATAATAGGCGTATAGAGCAGTTCGTTGGTAATAATTTAGTGGCTTTCTTTCTTATCTCACAGTTTCAACCAAATTAAAGTGACGCCCCCATATTCTGCGCTTTGATATGCCTCCAAATTTTATTAGTGCCATTCGATAACGACACTTCACCTAACCAAAAACAGCTCCCCTATTTAATTAATTACACTTTATCAACGATTAAATTCTCTAAACTAATTATAAGACAATGTTTATTCTAGCATACTCATAGTCAATTACTCATGCATAAGAACCAATTAAGTTATATAGCTTAATGATTATGGACCTTGATAATTACCGGTGGCAGTACTAGGGAGCACAAACCCAAACCAACTAAAACTGGACACGAAGAATGAACTTTATTGCGTGGAAAATGATACGGCAAAACCCAAGTTCTTTAACGGTTGGATATATTCTGATATTTTTGCGCTAAATTTGTTACATAAAAATTATAGAAATTTCGAGATACATTAAGTTTGGATTTTGTAAGATATAATACTATAATATAAAAAGCAGCGAAAACAGCGGAATATATATACCCAGATGTTACAGTTCAAAGTGGAAATTAATCAGAGTATACAGTAATTATAATGTGAAGCATCAATATTAAAAGTTATGTTTTCAATTATTGGCCCTATTTTACTCAAAGCCTATCCAATTCTTGCGACCAGCTGCTACTTTCAGAAGATGATGGGATGTTCAAATCAAAGTCAGTAAACATTTGTAATATTCTATATGTGCCGCCATTCTGTTGTATTTTGCTGGGGATAATAATATTACTCTAATTAATTACATAAATATGATTATAAAGTTATTTTAAGTCTTAGTTGCTTGCCAGAAGTGGCTATCTATAAATGTGGCACGCCTAATGCAATTTCTTCGTGTCACTTTTGCAAAAAGCATGAATTAATTAGTGAGGGGACAGTTATTTTATAGCACTAGAATGACATCCTACCTACCGGTTTCAAGAATCAAATTTGGAACGCAGATTAAAAGCACACTTGCGTTGGAACATCATTGTATAATTAGACTCTGTTCAACACGATGACGGTGAAGATGGTGAATTTATAATCATGCATCTCGTAATATTGCTTCTCTTATTAATTTCACGAAAATTATTAGCCGTTTATTGCATATATATCTCGATTGCTTCTGCTTCTTCGACTGTCTCTCTATTCATTTTCAGTAAGTTGTAATTTTTTTTTAGTGCTATAAGCAATTATGAGAGAGTTAACAAAAAGAATGGTGGTCCGTTAGAGTCGGATGTAAAAGCAACAAATTAAGGCTAAGTTTTCGTCCATTCGATGATTTGGTGAACGACAAATATAACTGTTCTTTTTTTTTTTCACAGAAAAGAAATTTGGTAACGGTACTAGCATTGCATTCTGTACTAGCGTGGTTTTTTCCCACCTTCTTAACGGACCAACCGGTCCCCACGGCCCATATCTGAATGGGCCTGATCAAGCCCATAAATTAAGGGCTTTGATCCATTCAACCCATTGCAGTAGTAGTACCATTTGCTTAAAAAACTTCGTCGACCCATTGCAGTACCATTTGCTTAAAAAACTTCGTCGACGGATGTTTGTGTGTGAGGCTCTGGATCGTATTTCTATTTTTCACCCCTAAAACTGCGTTAAAATTTAAATTTGAACATTTAAAAAATAATAAAAATTGCGGTACAGCCTATCATCAGACATCAGCATAGCACCTAATTCCCTGTTGTTTTCTTAATGGCAGCGACTAGAAATAATGCGAAAACAGATTAGAATTGTAGTTGGTTAGGTATAAAACCCAAATCCTGATGACTAAAAACGGTCGTGTTTCTGAATAATGAGACTCAAAATGTCTGTGGTCACCTCCATCTTGTTGAATGGGAAGACGTGGTAACTCAAATACATAATACTATAAAATAGACACCAAAGAAGTTCCATCCAAATCCCATCACAGAATATATCTATATATATATATATAATTTGTGTGTGTCATGTTACCCATTAATAGCTAGTATTCTAGTTTATAAATACAATCAAGGGCTATTATTTATCAAATTAAGTATGGGTTTCATGCATTAATTACATGAAATCCAAGGAAATCAAGTAGTAATATTTTAAATTTTAATATATGTGTATATATATTGAGGAAGACATAATGATCTTGGAGTATATATAATTACCATTTACCTCTCAAATACTAAACATTTGTAAAAGAAAAAAAAATATATAGAGAGAAATGGGAATATGTCCAACTTTAGCCATGATTTACTTATCCGTATTCCAACTCTTAATTTGGTGTACCTGGATAAGATAAGGGAGGTATGATTAGGACATAAATATTTAAGAAATACAAGTTGTGTGGATATTACTCTCATGGTTCCATCATGCCAAACTGCCTTACATAAATGATTTCCATTATTTCTCACTCATGATTGATGACATGTTGATTCATTTCACACTACGGTTTACACGTCGATTCGAAACACTTGTCCCCCCCCAAACTTGATTTGCATCTATAAATAAATTAATACCTCATCATTTGTATACGGAATTGACTATGCAATTTGTTCCTCAAGATCATGTTTCTTTCACCTTTGTTGAAAATGCTTCTTCGCTTTTACTCGAAACTAACGAAATGGAAGGCATCTTTGTCTCCTTTGACCCTTCGGCCCTTTCTTTTGCCACAATAGAAACAATTAATATATTAAAAACAGCCACAATATAGAAAAAGACCAAAGCAAAGGAAACACCAACCCAACCATAAACATAACCCTACCTAACCCAGAATCGGATCCAACCCTACACTCCGACAGAACTCACCGCCAATGAACAAGCAAGAGCCACCAACAAACACGCAACAAAATAGCCCCACAATAGAAACAAAGACAAATGAGAAACAAAGGCAGGCCAACAATAACACAAAAGCTTGATGAAACACATCACCCACCAAGCCAAAAGCATTACCGAGGTCGAGGGCGATAAAATGATGGAAGAAGTAGTAGCATCTTCAAAGGTAGGGATGGTGGTTCGATGAACCCTCTTTTTAGAACCATCCCCCTTAACTTCAAATTTGTCCAAACAAGAACAAGTTTCATTTAAACTCTATGCACTAGGCATGCGGAAAGGTCGATCCCAATAAAGGACGATGTAAGCAGTTGATCGAACCTTGAGAAGAATCCCATCTCTGCAACTCCAATCTGAACCTACCGATGAAGACTTCGATTGTGCTCAACTCTTCAAGCACCAATACCCTAGCCAAATCATCTCTTCATGGCTGAAAATCACTGAGGGAGAAACTCTCCATTTACCTTCAAACCCCAGAACACACTAGCACAACTCCTGACACCACACGAATAGAAGGGAATGCACACGCAGCAAGGTCACCTTCTCCACTGGCGAAGCCGAGAAGAAAGGTGCCGAGAGGGCCAGAGCACAGATGAAGAAAGGTGGACCTGGACAACGGTGAGGATTTGGGCTCTCACTGTACGGAGAGAGTTTGAACTCTCCTGGGGAAAGTGTTTACCAAGCGTTGATTCAGATGACCTTTCGGTCCTCTGAACATTGTTACCAAGGATAGATCTTAATACTATCACATAAGAACTTGCATATAAATTCCTCCGGAAAAATAAACTAGAAAAATTCAATAAACCACAAAAGATTGATGTGAATTCCATTGCATCATCTTTTCATCAAATATATATATATATTATTATAACACTCATTCAAAGAATTGATTCAATATAATATATAATGGTATTACATGTTATTACTTTCTTTAGTCTTAAATATAAGACATTTTACTTTAATCCTAAATATAGAACATTTTTTAGAATATGAAGTAGTATTTATTATGCATTATAAAAAAAATACCCCTATTCAATTCATAAGAGGAAGAAAAAAATTTTTTTAATAAGGTTAGTTTTAAAAAAATATTATAATTTTTTAAAAAATTAAAATAATTAACTAATTTTAACTCTTATTCTTAATTCTTATAATTTAATTAAAAAAATTTTATATCAAGAATCGTAGTGCTCATTCCAACACATTGTGAATGTATTATTAAGAAGAGCAGGAAAACATTTTAAGAAATGTGATAAAGATTTTATGCCACTATTGCCGATGCTGCTGGCTAGTGGTGTGGAAGTGGAACCATGAATACTCACTTTAAAACTTTAGACCTCGTCAAAAAAGTTGGATTATCCACGCTGATATATATATATATATATATATATAATCAAAATGACCTTAACGTCGTTATGTTCAGCCTCGAAATGCAACACGCAGCCAGTGATGTAGATTATACGTCACCAGCCACAGCAGGATTTCACGCTCCATTTCCGGCTATTACTGTACTCCCTCCGGTCCCATTTATAAGATGTTGTTTTTCATTGCACAGGTATTAAGAAGACATAATTATACTCTTAAATTTATAAAAAAATAGTATAAACTTCCAATCTTACCCCTACTAATTAAAGGCTGGAACAATTTACGAGACAAAAAAAGTTATTAAATGAAGGGTAAAGAAGGAAATTCAAATAAAAAAATAAAACAACATCTTATAAATAAGACCAAACAAATTTTCAAAACAACATCTTATAAATGGGACCGGAGGGAGTATACACTCGTCTCGCTTCGCTGTTCATGTAAAAAGACTCAATTGCCATTCAAATAGTCAACATGGAGTTGATTGCGGGCCTCACTAATCCGACGATCAAGATTGAACGGTTCGAAGCAGGGACCGCGGGAATTTTCCCCTCCAGAATATTCTTTTAAGTTACGTCGTAACTCCTCACCTATGGTATTCGCTAATATGAATGGTCTAATTTTGTCCCTTCACTAGAGCTATATGGTTTTAGAGTCAGACAAGTTGGTGTAAACATGCAGACACACATTATGTGAAAACAAAGAGCGGTGAATGCTGAGAAGTTTCCTCATTTTTGGTGGAAGTCGTAGGTAAGTTTTCCGACTTTCTTTAAGTCACTTCTCGGATTCATAGAAGTTTTCCTAATTTTTGGTGGACCTTTAGAAGATGACCCTATAAATATTCTACTGGGTTGCTGAATTCCGCTTATAATTAATCAACAATATTTTAAGTTTGTTTCTTAAATGGATTTATCTGGTTGGGTATCAATTCTCTGTGTTCGTGCTTGTTCATGCTGCTCTGTTAAATTTTTGGTCGTTATCTGTTTTGTTGCTTTTCAACCGACCTGCACCCAATTAAACAATTTTTTAATGTAATAAAGAATCATAAAGAGACAGGCCAAAAAAAAAAAAGAATCATAAAGAGACAATCTTCCGTTGTGGCTCGTCTATAATCCCAAAGCCACTTTGGTCAAAAACCTAGCCTTCCTTTTCTTTCCCTTTGGAGCCTGTTCTGAGGTTCATGCTCTTCGTCCCGAGCATTCAATGACAGGATAGGAAGGCTCACACGGTTTATCTGCTTCTTCTTGATTTCTAATTGCATCAGGTATGCTTCGTCTATAGGGATCCTCCTTAAATTATACCTCTATCATCTGGATATTATTTCTAAATGGATCATTATTTCTGATAACTATTCATTCCCTATCAAAAGTAGATGCTGCCTATTATTATATATATTAATTATTATGTGTTTATGGTGAGAAAAGTAGAAGACTAGAGAAGAAGGACTTTGGCTTCTCCTTCTTACTTCCTGGTATCTTAGTTCAATGTTCCAAGAAAGTTCAAGATTTCCTTTTAAAGCTCGTTGCTTCTAAAGGCTTTTGGGTAACATCTTCTGTGTTGACACTTATATCTTTGTTCCTTTAAGGCTTAGAATTTCAAACAAGGATTGTTATTTGCATGGGAAGTTTGTCTTGAAATAATATTCTTTCTTCATCAGGGATACTTTATCCATGAGTTCTCTTAGACTTTGTTTGGAATGAGAAGAAAATAAGAAAAAAGGAATACTAGGAGGGAAAATAAAAAGGAATCTAAACAGAAAATGTCCAGGTTCTTTTTTATTTCCCCCTCAAATTTTCCTCTCCCTCCTGATTTCCCTTCATGGAGAGTTAGTTTAAGGCAACCAAAGTGATATATCCTATTCTGAGAATTTTTTCTGGGTCACAGTCCATTTTTACGTAGATAATCAGGCAAGCTGAACCAGAACCTTAGTTGTTGCATGACTCTAACGCTAATTCTTAATTTGTTCTTCAAAGGTAGTGATTTCATTTTAATTATCTTAGTGCCTAGTATTTGCAGACAGAGGATCACATTGTCTATCATATATATTTTGCTCTACAAGATGAGGCATGGTCTGTGTGTAAGGAACGGCTTTCTTTGCTATAGCTATACTAAAGTGGAACTTTATCTACCATGTAAAGCCATATTTCACTGACTATAATTGAACATCTTTGTTCACGAAAAAGTTTGAAATTCACGTTCTTGCTCATATAGTTAGTGCTTGTTTTTGTTCAACCATGGTAAGTCTTCTCAGAAGGAAGTTACAATAAATTCTGTCAAAGTTTAAAGAACTTGACTATGTTTACCTGTTACTGAAATCAGTAAATTATTGAGTGTCTCAATTATATTTATACTTATTTAATGCTAAAGATCTTCTAAATTTCTTTCTTCTTCTTTTGTTGTCCTATCTGAATGTATCTGAATGCAGTCAACTTACAAGGTTCAACAAGATCTGTAAAGCTACTTAACCTGGATTATAATTTCTTTAGGTGAAAAGCCCGCTGGTCAAATTGATTACAGAATTTTTTAACATTTTCCCGGCTAATTTATGCAATATTTTGGGTACAGACTGACATTCTATATGAGCTACTGAAACAAAGGAAAACCATGTCATTAGTTAGATCTGCTGAGCTGGCTGCTACATCATATGGAAACGCCAAACTCTACTCACTAAAGAGAACTGAGGCTAAGCCTGGCTTGTCCTCCCAAACTTTTGATCCTAATAAGCAGAGAAGTACGTACATGACAGATTCTTACTCCAATGAGAGTTATGAGAAGTACTTCCTTGATTCGCCAACAGAAGAGCTGATAGAACCATCTAGTTCTGGCGTCTCAAGCAATTCATTTCGCCCAGATGATGCTTCTCCTTCCCAGCCCAGAGCTAGTTCAGGAGCTTCCACGGCTGCTAATAACCCATTTGATACTTCTTTCTTGTCCACGAGGCGTCAAGATGCCTATTATCAGTCCAACTTTAGATCAGATTTCTCGGAAAATGAGAGCCTGGATGCACTTGACTTCAATGGTCAAATGAGATTAAAACTGCAAGAATTAGAGAGGGCCCTGCTTGGTGATAATGATGAGGAGGAGGAGGAAGACATATTTGGGACTGCTCAAAGCATGGAAATTGACCCTCAGTGGGCTGGTCCCATTCAGAATATGCAGCTCCATGACTCACCTAAGGAATCTTCGTCCTCAGATTCTAATCTTAGCAGCATTAGTAGCGACAAAGAAATATCACATATCTCTCCTCGGACCCCCAGGCAATTGCTTCTTGAATGTGCAGGAGTACTTTCAGAAGGAAATGTAGAGGAGGCATCAGCTATGATAAATAATCTCCGGCAGATGGTTTCAATTCAGGGAGATCCTCCCCAAAGAATTGCAGCCTACATGGTGGAAGGACTTGCAGCCCGCATGGCTGAATCTGGCAAGTGCATTTACAAAGCTCTGAAATGCAAGGAACCTCCTTCCTCAGACCGTCTCGCAGCGATGCAGATACTGTTTGAAGTGTGCCCATGTTTCAAATTTGGATTCATTGCTGCAAATGGTGCGATTACAGAGGCAGTTAAAGACGAAAACGAGGTTCATATAGTAGATTTTGACATCAACCAAGGAAGCCAATACATAACTCTAATACAAACACTTGCCTCAAGGCCAGGTAAGCCACCCCACGTGAGATTGACTGGGGTTGATGATCCTGAGTCTGTGCAGCGATCTGTTGGAGGCCTAAAGATCATAGGACAAAGACTTGAGAAGCTGGCAGAAGCACTAAAGTTGCCGTTCGAGTTTCGAGCAGTGCCATCAAGGACATCCCTTGTCACCCCTTCAATGCTCAACTGTCGCCCCGGTGAAGCACTTGTGGTGAACTTTGCATTCCAGCTGCATCACATGCCCGACGAGAGTGTTTCAACAGTTAACGAGAGAGACCAACTGCTCCGCATGGTTAAGAGCCTAAATCCAAAACTCGTGACAGTTGTGGAACAAGATGTCAACACTAACACCACCCCTTTCTTCCCAAGATTTGTCGAAGCCTACAATTATTACTCTGCTGTTTTTGATTCTCTTGATGCAACTCTTCCCAGGGAGAGTCAGGACAGGATGAACGTTGAAAGGCAATGCTTAGCGAGGGACATTGTCAATATTGTTGCATGTGATGGTGAGGATCGGATTGAACGGTATGAAGTTGCCGGGAAATGGAGAGCAAGGATGGTCATGGCAGGCTTCACTTCATCCCCAGTGAGTACTCATGTGACTCACTCAATTCGGAAGCTCATTGAGCAGTATTGTGACAGGTACAAGATGGAGGAGGAAATGGGCGCACTTCATTTTGGGTGGGAAGACAAGAACTTGATCGTAGCTTCGGCGTGGAGGTGACAAGCATATTTTTGTAACGAGTCAGACTCATTCTAATACCTGTTGTGTTTACTTGTTTTGTCTATGTATGTTTAAGCGTAGTCTAGATGTAGACTAGCGTACGGCCTTGCGTTTATGTGGACCTTTCCCCCCGTTTGGTCAAGGGGGAGGGGGAGGGGGAGGGGAGGGAATTTGCTCCCCTCCCCTTCACTATTCATGTTCATTCCAAACAGGCCTTCCCTTCTTTTGTTTGGATAAACATTTTAAGGAGACTCTCCTTCCCTCCCCATTCCTGGGGATAGTTTTTATTTTTTTTATAAATAAAAAAATATCTTTTAAAAATATAAAAATTATTAAAAATCTTAAAAACATAAAAATATTTACCTAAAAATTTCTAATACTAAAAAATATTACATCCAAGTCTCTTATATCAAAAAGTGAATGTAAAAAATCTCAATATTGAGTATAAAATTGTGAGTATCAGTATAAAATATTAAAACATAATTTTATATTCAATAAAATTTTTTATACTTAAAAAAATAATAGAAAATTTTTTTAATTTAAAAGGTAAAATGATCAAATTATTATTAATTTCTCTTCCCTTGAACCAAATAACAAATTATTAAAATTTCTCTCATTTCTTTCCTTTCTCTCCCCTTCCCTTCATATCGTATCTCTCCTTCCCTCTCCTTCTCACCATTAAAATCCCTCCCCTCCCTTCTCTTTTCATTCCTCCTACCAAATACACCCTTCATGTCAGGCAAGCGCTTACTCAAGGTTCAGCGTCATTACCAAATACTCCCACCGGTGCTTATTCTTTTTTCTTTTTTTTTTAAATAAGGATAAATAAATACTTCATCAAAATTATGAAAAGTAGTTGAAATTAGTTAAGTGGTATTAATACTATATAACAAATTCAATTTTTTTCTAAAAATGTTCATATGTAGTGTTATATTCCCTCCAATCCTAGTTAGAGGGCATTTTTTTTCTAATTTTAAATATAAGATCATTTACAGTATATGAAGTAGTATTTATTATACATTTCTAAAAAAATACTCTTATTTAATGTATCACAAAGAGAGAGAGAAAGATTAAATAAAGGCAGTTTTAAAAAAATGTTGTAACTTTTGAAGAAATCGAGATAGTTTTTTATTTTAACTCTCATCCTTAATTCACATGATTTAGATAAAAGGGTCTTATATTAAAAATTAGAGAGAATAATTTTTTAACTATTCAAGGCCACATATTTAATAGACTCTAAGAAACACTCATTACCCCATTCCTCATAAATGAAAGGTAAAAATAGAATAAGCTAATAAATGCACAAGACAGTGAGACTATGTTTCTTATAAATAGAACAAAAAAATTACTCCCAAATTTTCTTATTGCTTTCAAATTTAAACTTATGCATTGTCACTTGTAATTAATTTAAGGCTTTATTTGTTACTCCCTTTATTATGCTATATAAAACACCATTATAAAAATTTTATATTTCAAAAATATAAGATATTTTACTAATTACATAATATAATTAATTTTTTATTTCCAAAAGTGTCCTTGACAAAGTATTTAGAGATTGATTATCAGAAAAAATAATTAATGCAGAGAAATATTAAATAATGATAAATGGTGATAATTTAGGAAATGGTAAAAAAAATTTTAGTTATTAATTATCAATCTTGGTCTGTATGCGATAGTTAAAAATATCTTAAAAACTGAAATGGGAAAGTACTTACAAATTTAGAACTTATATATTATCACTTGTAACATTGTAACAAAATTATACATACTATAAATAAAATGAAAGATTTTTCATATCTAGAAATTTAGTTTTAATAAATTTATTAATTTAGATTTTCAAAATGAGTGTTAAAATAGTTGTAAGTATTTTTTATATTAAATATACATGTACATTGCATAACTGTATTGCCAGTTTCAATAATTTTTTCAATTTACCCTCAATAGACTATTAATATACTTATGAGAAAGAATATTCAATATATTAAATATTAAATCAATGGCATTCAGAAAAGGAAAAAAATCTATATTCTATATACACTAATATTTCTCAAAGAACCGTATGGCTCATAAGACCAGGGTCATGAATAGTGTTTTGCTCAATTTTAGACCAGTGTCATGAATAGTGTTTTGCTCAATTTTTTTTATGCCTTTTTTATTTTTATATTTTTTTAAATTTATTACTTGTCTAAATTGCTCTACCTACTCTATTTAACTTTTTCTTTTAAAATATTTATTTTTATACTTTTTAAATTTACTTTTCATTTAAAATTTTTTAAACAATACTCTCCCTCTTTATTGACATTTTTAATTTTGTAGTTTTTAGATTTACGTTTATTTAAACTTTTTACAAAGTTATTTCCATATTTTTTAAAATTTATTTATTATTTTAAAGTTTTCCAAATTTCACATATTACTCAAATTTCACAATTTTGTATTATATTTAATTTTATATCTATCTAATGGTATCATATTTATTTACATTTTAATATATCCCATGCAATGTGACAACGTAGTTAATGTAATTTATGAAATGTTTAAGATGTTGGTATTACAATGAGAACTATGTAGAATTACTGGAAGGTTCTTCATAATGCGGACATGAGAGAGTAGCCACTAATGAGACACAATTTTTATGGCATTTTGACTTAATTTTGTGTGTTGATATTTCACTTGATTTGAAGTTAGTATCTTTAACAATTTGAATTTCTTAAGAGAATTATATTAGAATTAATTTTTTCAAAAATGATTCAATCATGATTAAAGTAAAGAATATCTTTAACCATGATGATAAAATATAAAAAAATGCAAATTAGTTTACAACTTCTATTTAATTTTTTAAATAAAACAATTTATCTTTCTCCTTATGGGCTGGCAAGGAGTAGCTAATTCGGCCTTATACCCATAACTCCAATTTGTCATTAATAAAAACGTCCAATCATATTCATATTTAAAAAAAAAACAAAAACAGGTCCAATAATAAAAATATTGCCTGAAACGCACAATTGGAACGATTTCAGTTTTCATTCAGCCAGTTTTCAACTTCGGAAGCAATTCAAGAAACAAATTTTCAAACTCAATTTGAGAAACAAATTGAAAAAACAATTTTTAAACCAGAATCCCTAAACAAGTGTTTTTTTTCCTAAAAAGGAAAAATGTCATAAAACACAAACACAAGACGGCCATAATATTACTATTTTGATGCTAAATCAAGATCGGACAGGTAACATGTAACTTCCGATGTTGATTCTCATTCAACAAAAGTTAAAATGACCCAATAGCTACGCTGATGGATCACGAAACGACACCAAGGATATAAATGAGGAGCATCTAATTACTCCTGTGTCCCATTTTATTTCTCGGTTAAAATTTTTCCAAATATACTAATAAAATTATTAATTAATCTATAACAATAGTATTAATTTTATTCCATTAAGTGAGGTCATTAAATAATTTAAATTATAGTAAAATTTAATAATATTTTATCAAAATATTCCTGAATTAAATACTAAAAAATTACTTGTATTCCACTTACTATTTTTTTAATTGGAGGTAAAACAGTAAAAAAAACAATTAATACTTTTATTGATAGTGTAAAACAACCAACAAATTGTGACAATCAAAATTCTCTGAAATAAAATGGAACAGAGAGTAGATTATTACCTCCGGATCTTTATTATAAATTACTTTCAACTAACTCATTAAAATCAAGAAAAATTTATAATAAAATTAAAATTATCTTAAAATTGATGTGATTTTCATCTTTACCCAAAATAAATACCATAAATTTATCCACACATTCTCTCTTACTCATACATAAAAATATTTTAGAAATAATGCAATTAATACTTAAAAAATTTATGAAAAATAACTCACTTAAAATCATAGATGGAACGTGATTAATAAAAAAAATTGAAAGGAGTAATTGTTATTAAATGCAAAAGTAACCATTCCAGATCCATCCTATCAAATGCACTTAAGCATTAAATGGATGTCCATTAACCTGTAACCTTACCAATTCGCACCGTTTGTGCAGCACCACTAACTTACAGTAGTAGTATATTTTAATCTGATTCAAAGACCAAATTTTTGGGCTGCAAAAATTATGCTATGTCAAGCTTGGTGAACGTGAAGAAAACAAACATATATACAATTAATGTTATTATCTGACTCATTATAATATACCTTTTCATAAATTTATCTTACTCCTGATAACTTGGTGAACAGAATCGATACAAACTCTGTTTTTACATACCCTTAAGGAAATTGCAACTAATTGCTTCATAAACTCAATCCTAACAAGTCATCTTAGCTGTTCCAAACCAATTGGTTCATAAACTCCATCATAAAACTTATATAAGAAGGATATTATTAATTATCTTAATCAATGAAGGTCCACTAATTAAGTTATACTAACGATACAACAAAACACACACAGAAAACTACATCGCACGGGGTGAAAAATTAGTTTTGAAGCTAAACCAAGATCGGACAGGTGAAATGTAACTTTTCGCCAAGTGAAAGAGAAGAAGAAACAAGCGCAGTGAGGAATCCGAGAGAAACAAAAAAAGATCACTTAATGGCCCTTTCTACTTCCCGTAAAAAGACAACAAAAGGACCGGCAAGCGATAATATCATCAATATTTACATTCACAACCTTTCCTATCCATTGTGGACGCTCACCACAAGGTCTCAATAATATATTCAGTTCATTGTGTATTATAATCAATGCTTTACACCTAAAAAACACAAGGCTACCTCAGCTCGAGCCTGAACCTCTTCTAGGATGTTTACTATCTTCTCACGACATATAGTGGATTCACCCTCCTCTGCAAGCATTCTCCTAAGTCTTCCATGCACAACATGAGAGACAAACCATCAATTCTTATTCCAAATAAATAAAAGCATTTAATAAAGCATAACTGTAGTATGATACAAGAGGAAGCCATGTCATTCATTTTTTAACAGTGTACTTATTAAAAGGGCAATCAATTTCAGCAAGCAGATATGGGTGTTCAATTGTGACCAGGTCTCCACATAGGTAATCCATATATTAAATAAGTAAATCAGCCAAAACAAATCCCAGTGTGATGTGACTCAGGTTGATGGAAGTCCCACACTTGCGTATAAACAATTGAGAAAATTAGAAACATGAGAACACAATTGGGAATAGCACATCACTCAAGGATCAAATATTTACAACTAGGTTAATTTAAAAAAAAAAATCAGATGATCTATGTAAAAATGAACAGAAAAACAGAATGATATAAAAATAAAATGAATATTGTCTACCTGTGCACAATTGCTGTGTCTCCATGACCGGAGCAGATTATCAACATAGCATTAGAGGGTAATGACCTATACAGAGTTTCAACCCTAGCATCCATGCGAGCTAGAATTTCCTTCAATTCAGTAGTTGCACTCAGCTTGATGTCTTTACCTTTAGCAGAATTCTTCTTACATGTAAGCAATGACATCATCTCTGCGAGTCTTTTATTCAAGATCTCTGAATCCTCAGCTTGCTTCTTTAAGTATGAATGTAATTCTGAAAACTGTGTCCAGACAAAATGTACCTTATCATTCTTCACCTGAAACAGATAACACGTTAAACAAAACTAGAAAGCAAACAGAAGGAAAATGGACAACTATAGCCTGCTATGAGTCTATGACACTTGCCTCCTTGGTGGTCCTTGCAAGTGCTTCATCATCAGAAGTCACTGGAATTGCATTGGAGGACTCAGAGGCATATCGTTTTACTATAGATATATTATCAATCAAAGAGGACGTTCTGCTAGACTCGCTCAAAATAGAAGAGAGCTTTTTCCGCATGAAGGATGGGGGAGAACCAAAATCAGGTCCTGTTTAAAAAATGAAATCACTAGCATGTCACAGAAGTGATAATGACAACATCAAAATATGACAAACCTAGTTAAAATAAGACCAAGAAGGGGCAATTGCAGATATGTAAGACTTCAATAAAATCAGATGATCAAAAAGCCAAGTTCATCTATAGAACCTAGGACTTTCCTCACCATAATATATCACCTTTCTATACATTCTTATACTTCTTCGTTATTAGAACTCTTGTTAACGTTCACCTTAATTCCTTTGTTTCTCTTTTCCTTTTTTCACAATTGAGAAAGAAATAAATAAAGAGGATAATGATACTCAACAATCAAGAAAATGGTAATAAAACAACATATAATTCATGCATAATAGAGACATAGCATCAATAGTAAAACAATGAAATCTAATTATAACATTTAATAAAAAACTAACAGCTATCTTTATACATAAAAACACACATGGACTGCACTGAATTGACACTATCCATTGATACACGACCACTTAACAAACAGACCATGTCACAATTCTGGAGAAATTTATCTCATTGTATCTGAATCCAGAACGAAATAGCATCTACTTTCAAAGATAAAAATAGCATATGCCCTAAAAACTATTTTACAATTTACGTCACAAGTGATGAAACAATAAAACACAAAAGAAATACTTGCCATGTAAGATCTTCAATAGTGCCAATTCCATTGCAGTTCTAGCATCTTCAACGCTGTCATGTCCATTCCCTGATTGCTGTATTTCTTGAGAGAGAAATTTCTTAGCAAGAATCCGTAGAGCAGTTTTATGAGATGAACCTCGGGGGTGTTTGTATAATACTGCTGTGTCAATGACCAAATCATGAGAGATCTTCAGAGCTAACAAATCATTCTCCAAAGAATGGCCAACTAGAATAGTCTCTTGGTAAACCAGCTTTAGAAACTCTTTCTGAAAATGGAAAGGAAATAAAAATAGATCAGCACAGGAAATGTAGGTTTAACTGATATGAAAAAGCATTGTAACAGCAGTTGGTGGCACCGTTATCCAATGTAAGAATAAGAAAGAACCAAACAAACTCAAGTAACAACCTGAATGTCTTTCAGACATGTGGTGACCCCATTTAACATCTCAGGAGTTATTCCACTAAACCTGCACAGGACACAACTATTATTCACTGCTGACACTTAAAATCAAATCTGAGGAATAAAAAACAACAGAATATAAGGAAAACCATCAATTGATATTTATTGGGAAGATAGGATGATGAGACTATACAATATACACTTAGCTCTAATTTTTTCACCCCCTTCATCCCTTTTATTCTATCACTTTTTTTTTTTTTTGCCTTGGCTGTGCGTCTCCAATCCAAACCAGACTACAGGAACCCTAGATTGAAGATGATCCTCCAAAACTCTCCCTTCCTTAGGAATTAGAACCCTTCGAAACAACAAAATATTATAGATCTTTGTTCTTTCTCTATTCACTAATACATGCAATTCAGTGTGAAATAAAAAGTTCAAACAAACATTTTTCTTTGCCATCAAACAATAAATTTAAGCCTTATTACGAGATATTGCGTTGAGATGAGGGTCTGGGTCAAGTATTAATCTAACCCAGTCAAAAGAGGAAAAGAAATAGAGAAGCATTCTGTTACGTATATAGAATTCCTCTACTACGTGGTTAGATCACTCAATCATCCATATTCCGCAGCAACAAAAAAAGAAATAAAAAAGCATCAAAAGTGATTGGTTATGCAAACTAATTTGTTGGAAATGAGACATGTGATACTAAAATATGTTAAGCACAAAAGAAATTCTATACCCAAAATTTTAAACCATAAATTTTTTGGAATTAGCTCAAACAGTTCACCTGGTATTGTAATCAATGATAGCATTTGATGGTTTAACCAATTTATCAAGCACAACCTGAAAGTATAAAAGTCAACGTTCCACAGATAAGGAAATAACCATTGTGGAGCATGTAAAAAGCTATTATTTTCATGAGCTGACCCATCAAGATGTAAAAGGAGAACTTTAAGTTTGTAACTTCTTAAAGAATAGACACCCAAGATACAAGCCCAATGCAATAAATGGAATCCTATGAAGGAAAAATTACTCTCGCCTCCTCTAAGAGATGTCAAATGACACAATCCTCTCCTCTATTGTGAATACATGCAACCCACCTTGAAGTGAAAAGATGACTGAAATATCCTAAGGATGATATTGATTTCTTTTATCAAAAATATATAGCTCACTGGAACATATTTCTCAAAATTATATTTCGAAGTTATGCTTTATAAGGAAAATGATGGGTACCCAAATGGGATGGGGAACCCTCCCCCAAAGACTAGCTATTAAGGTGGGAAAACTAACCCACTTAAATACACTATTGAGCATCCCATACTACTCAATGTGGGACTTAGCCATCCCATACTACCCAAGTCCCCATTAGGAAAAAAAAGTTAATTCATTCCAAATTTGAAAAGTGACCTTTTCATATTGGTTAAATATTATATGTTACAAATTATATAAGCAATAAATATAAAGGTATTTTGTCCAAAATAGGTATAATCATTATAACAGGTAGTAAACCTTTTGATAGGGTAAAACTATATAATTTGGGCATCTTTCAGGGAAGGAGAGTGTAATTTACCCTTTTATGCATGCTAAATACTGACATGAAGCACATTCAAGTACTAAATATAAGGTCCTTCCCATTATACCATCATGAACAACACTAACAGAGAATCATTATAACAGGTGCCTCAACAATTTATTCCAAGTTCAACAGGCAAAATAGGAAAAAGGTGTTAAATCAAACTATTAAGTTTCATTTTTCTAAAGAGAGCTTCATTTCCTAACACCCACCTCCCAACCATATTGTTTCCCCGGACATGCCAAATAGCATATTCTTCAATAGAAATAGATATTAAACAAACCAGGGACTATTGTCAACAATTTTCTTTTAAGGGGAAAAAAGTAATGATGATTGAAATAAAATTGAAGCCTGATGGTCATTCCTCCAAAAGATGCACATATTTGGCAAAAGGGATCAGTAAATACCTGTCCTTTAAAATCAACTAGGGTAATTCTTGTAAGTTCAAAACCCTCACTTGTAATGCACTATCCAAAAAAGAGAAACATTACATAAGCACATCATCAAACTGCCACAGAAAACAAGAGGAGGAGAAAATTAAATGAAAAGAAAGTCAGCACCACTTTATGTTACTAGCACTATTTTTATCCCAAACTGCCATTCATTAACTTACCATCTCACAATCAAGCGCCAACATTTCATAAGGAGAAGATCCCAAAGGAGCAGGCAAAGTAGAAAGAAAACCTTTACCAAAAGGGAGGGAAAATGTCACCAAATGCATGAACAAACAAAAATATAAGTAATACAAATAAGCATATGTAATGACAGTAGAGTAAGTCACCTGGCTGTTTAAATGAATATCCATTGTCTTCTAGTTCTTTCTCCGTAAGTGTATAATATGAAACAGGGAAAGGAATGTCTTTTGTAATCTCCATGAATGATATATTATCTTTACCGCCACTGCTTTTTTCTGCATGAACACAACACATTTCATGGCAGTGACCAAAGTTTTATGGCCTCCAAAATGCAAAATTGTTTTAAAGGAAGAATGATGCCATCATGTAAGAAAACAATGAAGAAGAGGTTTATAAAAGAAACTCCATGTCAAAATGTTTATGTCAGGAGTATCACAAAAAAAGATCACAAAAAGCAGAGAAAAAAACATAATTTTATGTTATTGATATAGTCATCATATTTAAAAGAAAATATACAAGCATAGACCATTACAAGGCATTCATCAACATTTTTATAATCACATTGTAAAATTTCTTCCTTTAAATATACCAAGGGTGACGTTGAGAACTTGGAAATCAATTCAAAATCAATGCTTGAGCATAACTAGCTAATTATATAATCTAAACTCCTCAAGAACTTACAAATATACATGAAAGTATTCACAATATGAGGAATTCCAGCCATAGACATATTTGGAGGGTGCTATTAAATGCCAATTAAAAAGCTTGGAGTACACAACACTTTAAACACAACCTTTGTTTAAATTTAAGGCCTTTCTCCTCCCCACACAGCTTCCTCTCTAGAAAGTAGGAACCCTGAGTAACCCCATATAACAATTAATTTTGCTTAGCCAAAGGAAAGTTTAATGACAATATGATAATTAAAGACTGAAGACCTTGCTGAGATATCAGGGTAGATTTCTTCATAACTGAACTACTTTCATCCCTCTTTCTCTTCAGCTTGCACGTTAGGAGTGCATCTATTGTTTGCATTCCATCTGATACGCAGCTAACCAAAAAAAATAATATTTAGAGTCCCTCCAGAAGAACATTCTTTAAAATAAATGGGGAATACTTTTTTTTACAGACCTAAGAGCTAAGACTGCCTTTGGATTGCCACAGAATTTTTTTAAACTGGCGAGCCTTTTAGACTGTGACAAGTACAAAGCTGCATCCAGGCCTGGTGTATAAAGCATAACCACTTTTTGAATAAGAGGTTTGTTCTGCAAATCATGAGAGTGTTCCATAAGTAATTCTAGCCAAAAAATAAATGCAAGCTGCCAAGTCCAATCAGTTGGGACAAGACAAATGATTAGTTAACTTGAAACTGATTTGCACGTCAGTGAAGAATATATTTCCCAAAACAGGACATAAAACCACATATGGAAACAACATATCCTTGCTCTTCCAAGATGAACTTGCAATATCGAAGATAAAAGATGTGCTTGAAATGCAGTCTTAAGAAGAAATCCTAGAGAACCAATCTTGCTTCAAACACAAAAACTACAATGTCAAACGAAGTTTCCAAGACCTGGACAGTTCTATTTAAAAGACTCATCAATTAGTTATACGACTCCCAACTAGTCATGGAAACACAGTTGTATCAGCATGCATATGGCTGCAACAAAATGATTTATGATATTAAGGGCAACCCCATCCAATCTTGTTCAATTTCATGTGTAGTTAAATTCAATTGAGTAAGGAATTTCGTGGAACTTAATTCAAAAGAGTGATCCAATATGAAACTTCTCTCCATGTTACAATTCAGAGCAATTGCCACCAAATGTCCCACGTTGAAGCAGATTATTTGCAATTTGGCTTAAAATTAATATGGCAATATATATATTATGTCGCCTATATATTGATTAATTGGTAAAAGACGGAGAGAAATGTAGCATCACCTTAATAAAAACCCATGATGGCATAAATCCTTCGGCAAGAACCCAAGTTACCAGTCCTTGAATGTCCTGTTTCATAACACAAACACCAGTCAGAAATTAGCTAATCTAACTCAAATTTTTTGAAGTCATAAGAACCAACCTGAAGATTCAAAGTTGAATTAGCTTCAGGTGTTTTAAGAACAATATCGGCCTTGCCCTGAAAATGAATATCAGATTAAGTCGTGTTATGTGAACATGTGATAAACAAAGCCGCACAAAAGAAAAACTAGAGCATCATAGCCACACCTTAGACAACCAAATTCACTTAGAAAATTAAGAAACAATAAGCCCTATACAGCAGAACAGAAGCATTCTGATTTCATATCTACATAAAGGAAGAAAGACGGAAACATTACTTGGGGGCCATAGACATCGAAGAAAGTATTGCATTTCTTATCAATAGTGGAATCACCCTCTTCGTCACACACGCCCTCACTTTTATGTGGCATTATCTCTCAAGAGAGACGGAAACTTGGATAAAAATAAACGCCCTCACAATTTCGAAAAGGAAACAAGTTTCTTCATAATCTGTAATTCTACGAAGAAAACCAAGCCGAAGAGACGACCATGAAGCGAGGTTTGAAGTTCTTGCCCACTCACTAATCAGGGTTAGGAACTTGGTTCGAAGCCGTTGGGTCAGTTTAGGGTTTAACAATAAACGGCCGAAAAGACGTGGTAAAGCACTAAAGCCGTGAAGGTTTAACATTTGGGCTCGACTTGATGGGATTTAAACCCGAATATGACCGACCCGAAAGAACCCGTAGACAACTGGGTGGGCTTACCGTACAATGCATTGAAGATGGAGAAAATTCCGCAATCGAAGGAACAAACAGCACGGAAGACGATTGTGATTGCTGCGAAGTTGAGAGTGAGGCAAGTAGAGGACCGTGGTGCAGCCTATAGGACACAAGAGACTGACAAACGTGGCAGTGGTGCGTCTGAAGGATCATGGGATCCGCCCGCTATCCAAACACGGTCCTCCCTTGCTGTTCCGGCCTGTGCGTGAGATTCTTGAGTCTCTTTCTTGACGAAAATTATCGCAGGTGGCTACCTATTCTGCTACGCCTGTCTGGTGGACAATCATTTGGAAATTAGATTGGTTTGGTGGTGCCTTTCTATCGCAGAATTTACAGTCAATCTAGTGCCATTCGATTTTGCAAAGAATCATGTTTCTACTCTTGGTGTTTTGATTTGATTCTCTTGCTTTTCCTTTTTATTTTTAATGTTTTTAAGATTAAAAAATTGTATGCACGCATTCTATTATATTATTATTATTATTATTATTAAACTTTTAACTTTCGGGAAAACAAACGAATTTTGTGAATTTTAAGTTTACGTATATAATAATTTTTAGGGAGAATTAATTGAAAAGACAAGTAACTTATTTAGAAAGAAGGTCATTTTCTGTCCACCTTATGTTATTCTGTCAGATCCCATGTCATTTGTTGCAAGAAGTTCTTTATCCTAAAAGTTCAATAATCCTTTTCTGTTGTTACGGTTACTGTATTATTATTTTCATGAATTTTAAATCATGGATTATAGGTAAATGTAGGACCTTACGTTTTTATGGACAAATTCATTTATATATAACTGAAAATATCAATGGGTTTTGTGCAATTTATTTTTTTTTTTATTTTTTCGTTTCTATTTATGCTATAAATATTTATTTGGTAAATATAAAATATAAGTGAATTGAATCTCAAAACTTAATAAATATAAACTTCAAATGAGATCTTAGTCATATAAAAGACGCTTATAGAAAAATTTATAAATTACCCACTAATAAAATTAAGAATTTGAACTCACCCCCACATTTTTGTGGGTATAAGTTGCATTCTTGCAGCTGAATCACCCATCCTTCCCATTTATGCTATAAATTTAAGCATAAAGAAATAGCTTTTTAATTCTAACAACCCTAATTTACTAATGAGCTTAGACGTCTTTTGGGGATAAGAGACGTTGTACGAGACGGCCTCTGCTGACCAGCTCTCTGTTGTAAGTCCTTATTGTTTCACAGAAGTTTGATTCCCGGTTTGATTCCATTTTTTCTTCAGCTTTCTATATATGATTTTTATGCTGGTCCAGTCTCTAACTTCTTGCTTCAAGTAGCCTTTCTTTCAGGTAACTGAAATAGCAATCTAATTGATTAGTTTCAGCCTTTTAGGGCTTGGTAGCTCTTTCATTTCTTCCCTCTAAGCTGTATGGAGAACACTTGTGATGCTTCTTTTTTAAAGACTCCAAGCTGTATAAAAAACACCATAAGAGTGAGTGGCACAAACACAATATGAAGCGCAAGTCCAGGCTGCCCCTCCCCTTACTGAGTACGTGGCAAACATGTAATTAGATGACTCAAACTCTGATTTCAAGGATTATTCATTTTGAGTTGATTTAGAATCAATTTTTAAGAGATCATATTAGGTAATCACGATATATGGGTCCTCATGTATACTTTGAGGCCATTTTCACTAGGAAATCCACATACATTAATTATAACAACTATATCATGAATCATCTTGAAATGAAAATTAGCCTAGGTCTTATGCATTTGGAATGACAGATTTTACTGTCATTTTTTTTCACCCCCAAATTGTGCCTCATATATTGCGTTCAAAAGAGTAACAAATTTAACCACCTAAGACTTGTTCAATTGATAAAGATAGGGTGAAGTGTAAGTAGTAATTCAGAGTTCAAATTCTTCAAATATATCTATAAAAGAAAGGGGGGAAAAAGAGTAGCAAGTTTGGTTCATCAAAGGTGAATGTGACTGTAAGAAAGGATTTAGTTTGTTGAATTTCCCATAAGTGGAAAGGCAGTATTTCGTCAGTGTTAAAGGAGACGTTACTTTATGGAGCAGTATTTATTTCATCTACCGGAAAAAGGTAGGACATGGGTATTGGAAAGCCTAGTACAAAGAGAAGTGGACCATCAGCATCACGGCTGATTGGTTGCAATCACTAATGCGAATTGCGATGCACAGGTTTCCCTCAACACATGAGATATTGGTAATCCGTTCTGGTTCATAGCTTCTTGTTTCAGCATCTTCAGATTGTTGGTCTACCTTACTCCAAACAAGTCCCAGAAGCACCCACCAAGTGCCACCCTTGTCTATATCAGACCTTTGGATGACGTAACGCAATATTTCCAATATGTTTCATTGTGAGTGGCGGACCGCGGAGCTGAGATACGTGGGGGCAATCTAATTTTTTTAGATTTTAATAATAATATTTTATTTTTATTTAAAACTCAAAAATTAAAAATAAATAAGTAATTTCACTAAAAATATAAAATTAAATACATATAAATGTTTACAAATGAAACTATATTATTATAAGAAAATAAATTAATTACATTGTCAAACATCTAAACCGTGAAGGTTTTAATAACTAAAAAAATCATAACCTATATAAAACTATATTTTAGCAAAAAGATAAAAATAAAATTAACTACAATCAAATCTATGAAATCTATGCTCTTTCATAAGCTCACCACGTCTCCCTCCCTTCTCTTTCAAATCTCTTCCGATCTCTCTCACCCCTTCCTCCTAAATTGCGTCACTACCTCATTCTTCACCATGCTATCTCTCTCTTAGTTTGTTCATTCCCCTATGCTTAATTTTTCCTTTACATATCTCTCTCTCTCAGTTCAGAAGCAAATTTACTATGGCCTTTTAGTTTTTTATGAAAGAGTGGGTTCAAATCAATTATTGTTGCTCTGATTTGAGCTTGATGCTTCAATTGGTTGCTTACTTGAATTCAACTCAGATACAAAAATCGCAGAGGAGTGGGTGCAAGATAGAACGTCCACCTCATAATGTACGAAATTTTTGACACTTGAGGAGGGTCAACTGCCCCCACTGATGAATTAGCTGTAGGTCTGCTTGTGAAGCCACTTGGATAGGGTTGAGAGGCCACAATTCCAAGTTGAGAAGATGTGGTTACCGTCAAATGAAAGGATGTGCCCTCATGTCTGGAACAACGAGATAATACTTGAAAGCTTGCCTTGATGTCAATTCCAAAAGTATGGGTCCCAGCAGGCCTCATACATATGGTATCATATTTATCCAGTAAAAATGTTCACCCAGAACTACTAGCGCAGGATGATGCCCCAGTGATCGCCTTGAATAAAGTTCAAATCTAGCTCAAATTATTTTGCATAAATGTATTTTTCAAGTCAACTTTATGAATAATTCGTTGATATTTTGAACAGTTTTATTAAAGACAGAATTAATTGATATCTCAGCACTTGGAAACTAAAGACAGTGAATACGTGGGGTATGTATTGCTTCTCAGTACTTGCTTGTCTTGTGCTCTCTGGTTCTAAGAGTTTTGGAAAATATGGAAAGTTGGATAAAACTTAAAAGTGGAGATTTCAATAAATAAATGACATCCACATTAATTCCGGCCTTCTTAGCACCTCACAATCTTCAAATGATATCCACTTACAGAATTTTGTGGAATCAAATAATTAGAAAAGGGGGAGGAAGAAAGCCTGCATAACCTTTTCAGTTAAGAGATTTAGAGCAGCAATGGCTCTGGAGAACTGTTTACGAGTGAGCACCGTAGGGATGACCAGACCTCAATGCATTCATCCATTCTCTTCGAGGGAAAAGCTTGTTCTCCCCAGTTTCAAACGATTCAAATCTACAGTAGCAAACCTTTCTATTAGATCGACCACTGGTACTAATTACAGAAGATCCCGTTTTATTTGCAAAGCTCGAGAAGCAATTAACGAAGGTAGCTCATCAACTCCGCTGCTTCCCACCGTTTTATTTATCATTATTTTCGCTCCAGCAACTAGAAAGCTCCCTTCTTTTTGGCATGGTTTTTCAGTTTAACTCTTCGTCAATATTTCAGTCTCTTATAAACTCCAAAGGGACGCCAAAGCTATAAATAGAACTTGATATCATAGTATCGGGTCCCTCATTGCCAGGGCATGGCTTATCAAGATGCTCTTCACTGTTAATATGATATGTTCACATGATTGATAGGATCGAATCCTTGTGATTTCTATTCATTCTTCATTGATTTTAGTCGCTAATCTCTCTCTCTCTCTCTCTCTCTCTCTGTGATTTGTGTGTCTGATGATGATGATGTTACAAATGATGAAATGGTGCAGTTCGGGTAGTGACAGATTCAACCTGGAATAACCTGGTGATGGCAAGTAAGACCCCAGTGCTGGTGGAGTTTTGGGCCCCATGGTGCGGTCCGTGCAGGATGATAGCCCCTGTAATCGATGAATTGGCCAAAGAGTATGCTGGCAAAATTGCATGCTACAAGCTCAACACCGATGACTCTCCGAACATACCTACCCAATACGGAATCAGGAGCATACCAACTGTTCTCTTCTTCAAAAATGGTGAGAAGAAAGAAAGCGTGATCGGTGCGGTTCCCAAGTCTACCTTGTCCGCAACAGTGGAGAAATATCTAGATATCTAAACCACCATGAGTATAAAAACTAAACGACTGGAATTGAAATGAGATCTTAGATACATTGTTATTTCTCATTCTCTTGCTTTATTTTTTCTTTTTCTTTTTCTTTTCCATCCATATAAAAGCTAAGCTAATGCTGGTTTATTAGGACAGTCATTCCTTTCCTGGATTCAAGTTTAACATATAAATAATACATTGTATCCTCAGTATTTTCCTTTTGTAAGGTTGCATTAGATGAACCCCTGATGGATGAAAATGTTCAGTCACTTATCTCTCCTTCACAGCTGTTCCTTCTTGGGTCGTCTATGGGGATATGTCTTGTATAAATCATCTAACTTTTGAATAAGACAATATATGGATCCAACTTTCGTTGACATCAGATTGACTTTTTTACCCATGATGCTTCGGACTTTGAGTCATAACCTTTTTTTTTCTTTTTAATGAGAAGAGAAACAAGCCAACAAACAAAAATACAAGTAGCACTCAAGTACTCGAATATCAATCAATTAAGCACCTACTTCCTAGGGGAAGCTCAGAAAGATATAAAATGATCGTCACGACTATACACCGACCTAACAAGGCAATTAATGTCCTCCAGCGTTTCACGGTAGACTCTAGGCATAATCAATCGTCAATTCAGAGGGTGCTAAGTTGAAGTACAAGAAAAAACAGGAATAATCAAATCCAACACGCAGAAATAGACACCTCGACATTTTACTTTGAAGGAATCTTTGCCCTTTTTTTTCCTTTCTTTTTTGACATACGAGTAGGAAATCATTGATACTTGGGGTACTATGTGAGTCCAGTCTCCTCCTAATAACCATCCGCAACATGTAGCCCAAAACTCCAACTTTCTTGTGTGCGTACGCGAACGTTTGTGTCAACGATAAGTTGTGAAAACCACTAAGATTGGGGAAAAAATTAAAAAAAGTTACATTTGAATTCACAAGAAAAATCACCCCCGTCAGCCACAAAACCAGCCAGCAGATTTTCATTTTTACATAGCAAATAACAGATTAGTACAGAGGCAGGCCTTGATCCTACGTCCTATATAACTATGCCATTGTGGCCTGCCATCATAAGGGAGGCCAAAGGCAGGTCTACCATGCTTTGCTGCACAAGCATCCACCAAGAACCAGAATACCCACGTATCTGCAAAGCCTTTCAAGGGGAAGACTTCCAATCAAATTGAAGATTATTAAAACTATTTACTGCTCCTAGTCCACTAAGTAGTTGGTTTGACAAATCCTGTTGATGATTCATATCTCGAGCAATAGTTGCCATTCCTCCCCTCCCATTCACAATAGAGTTATTTCCCATTGCAGCTCTGATTCCATTGACCATAGCAGATTGACCAAGTCCACCACCCATCGAACCATACCCACGAACCCCAACACCTGAATTACCATTCACAGCCCCATTGCTAGCCAGGCCACTATTGAGACCTGTATTGGTATTCACTGGCATAATCCCATTCACATTCTTGACATCATTTCCAAAAGAGCCCACACCCACCATTCCACCAGTGCCATTATTTTGGGTGTATATCCCTGATAAGATTTTTTGAACTGAACTCTGAGCATCACTGGGGTCAGCTTCACCAGAAAGGGATGGCTGCTGTTGTTGCAGTGAAACATTAGCCGGTGAGTTAGATGAATTCATGTGATTTCCGGATGCTAAAGCAGAGTGAGAAGTTTGCGGTGGATTGCTAGATGTGGATGGTGTTGGTGCTTGAAAGGGTGATGGGTTTGATTGTGCTGGTGTCACTGTACTGGAGGAGCCTGGGGATGGTATCTGAACAGAATTGCCTCCATAAGGACTGCTAGCATTGTTCATGGAACTCTGCTGTCTAGAATTCATAGAGTTTTGGTGGAGAAGCCCAACAATGGTGCTTGGAGTAGTTGATGCAGAGACCGAGTTGATACAGTTATTCACACTAGCCACACCATTGCTAGAAGCCATTTGCACAGCAGCAGCTTGCACCGAGTTTTGATCACCATTTGAGTTTTGGGCCGCCATTGGTTGCTGCTGCTGTAATTGATCTTCAGGCAATTGAGCTTGACTATTAACTCCAGATGAACTACTAGTTCTCCGAGGATATTTGGCCAAGCTCTCTGAGAAATGGAAAGAATAAAAACTATAATTATGGTCTATGAATTCAATTACCCATATAAAGAGAGATCAAACAACACTAGTAACCCACTCACAAATAATTAGTAAAGAAACATGAGATTATGGTATTGAAAAGACATCAATGCAATTTTAGTTGCCCACTTAACCTATGTCATGAACACAAAATGTTTCCATACCTAGAAATCAAAACACCAAATTGAACCCTCTCCCAACTTACACCAGCCTGTTGACCTTCAACCCACCCATTACTGACTTTCACATCTTCCAAAATCCAATAATCTAATAATTTATTATAAAACTTCTCACAGGAACATCCTCGAACTTCCAATCACAAACTGAGATATTTTAATCTTCACAAAGACATCAACAATAGACCAAAGGAACTTAAGCTGCAAACCCAGGTTCCCAGGCATGAAACAAAACAGCTGATGAACTACACTGTTTCAATTTATATAACTCACTAGCAGAGCTAACAGCACTAACGCTCCATTTTTATGGCAGTGCAGACAAATCAGACCCTAGGGGTAACATAGAAGGAACATTAGGATATCTCCATTTTTCTCCTAACTATACAAACATAATTCCATATTTAATTTGCATAATCAACTAAGTTTGATTTTATCTTCAATAATCTTTTATCCCTCATTCATAACTCGAAACCCCAAAATCCCATTAACAAATATCTAAGGAAACAGTTTACAGTCCCTTTAACAGATATAGAGCTTATATCAACTAACTTATGCCTCTTAGAGCAAATTATATAAGAGAACATTAACAACTTTCAACCAATGTATCCTAAAGGTTCTTTTACTAAAAACAAATTCAAGGCCCTAGGTACCTTGCTGTCCAGAATAACCTAAAAACCTGATTGCCTCCTATCTGGCCTCCCATAATAACTTTTTACCAGGCTGTCCACCTAAAAACTTTCAGCAATTATGCTTAATGCTTCTCTATCTTCAGCTTCTATCACAGAAAAATGGTTAGACTATATGTTACTGCACTTGGAGTACCCAATTATCTAAATGAAATCTAGACCACTCCAGAAAAATAGCTAAAACCTAAAGCACTTTTTCCCAGAATGATAAAAAAAGAAAGGAAACATTAACTTATAGCTCACAACACTAAGTACTCTAGTATAGAACAACCATAAGCTTATAAGCTAGTAGCCTCAAAATGTCAGCAAGTAGAACAATTCAAGTCAACAGGCAGATACAAATTTTGCCAGAAATGATTCCATTACCAAGCATAGCTTAGAAAAGACTGAATGCGAATATCCATATATCATCCAATAAATGGGACACTTAAGACAGAATTACTATAATGTGGATATCCCAAAAAGAATTGTAATCGTATAATAAATTATTTATATGAGAAACAGATTAAGGCCCCTTACTTTTTTTTGGCCATTAAAGCTCCTAACTTTACTAAATAACTAATACTCCACTTTAGGAATGGCAATGAAATTGTAAATAAGTATGTGATTAAATAATAAGCCTGACTACTAATGCCCTCTCAATACAACATAATATTTTGACAAACATTTTCATATCCATATTTGCAATTAACCAGTAAACTTAGTAAACTTACCCATAGGTCCAATGTCTTTTTCTCTGCTGTAATCAATCAAGTCTTTCATACTATTTACCACTTCAGATATCTGCAACATGTACAAGAAAAAAGAGAAACAGGAAACAAGTTTCTCAAGTTAACTCAGCAGATTATTCTCAATAATAAATTCTTAAATTTTCTAAACAATTAATCATGGGAAGAGATAATTCTTCATTGTCACTTTTTGGTCAAAAAAAAGTTTGTAAAGAATGGAAGCCCCTACAACTACTCCCAAAAAAATAAAATAAATAAATTTGTGGAAAACATACATCATAGCCTCGGTAACCATTACAAGGTACAAATTCTGTATTATAGTAGGGGGGAAGACCCTTAAATTAATCCAGGAAAGAGAAACTAGAATATAACAGTAAAAAGGATCAATTGCTATAGCTTGCAATAACAATGAGAAAGACAAAGGCCTTGAACAAAGTATCCTCCGCTCAAACACAATAGGGTACCGTAGGCAGGGTCATCATGGATTCATGGTACCATGAAAGGCTCAAGAAGTTCAGGAAATGAAAGTGATAGACGCTGATAACAGTAAGATTACCTGTAGGCACCGCACATATCTCTTTGTATACCCTAAATCATTAACTAGTGGCACCTCTAGAGCTTTTGCTAGCTGACGAGCTGATGCAACAAACCTGGAAAAAAATAAATATACTCACAAGAACCCCATAGGAACCCTACCTCAACAAGCAAACTTAAGAGTTGGATCAAAAACAGATCAACAGAGACCAGAACACACTACAAACTAGACTGTTGACAAATTAGATGATTGATTATCTTCAAAAGCAGCAAATGCAAAAGGCAGTATTGTCATGCAACTCATAACCCCAAATGTCGTGAGAACTACACGCAAAAGCCCCATTATTCCCAACAAAAGGATGTCTGATTCTACCAGTTCCAAAACATCTAGGGCAAGTAGTCCGCCAAATGAAACAAGCAAAATGTTCATAGCACCACTTTTTGAAGAAATTGTTTCTCCAAGTAGGTAAAACAAAACAGCTGTAATCCTTATAGAACATATATAACGGCAGGAAAACATAAAAGAGATTTTCCCAAAACAAAAATTTGATCTTACAAGACTAAAACATACAAGTAAAGGACATAGTGGCTGCAGCACTTAAATATATATCACATAAGCCAAGCCTTGTCTTTTAAGTAAACCAAAATAATAGGATGTATATAAAAGAGTCCATCATGTCCAGGGTACACCAAAAAGAAGGAACAACGAGAAAGAAAGAAATTGCAGGCTACATCTGATTAGAGGAATAAATATGCCCAATTAAAAATCTAAATATAAAATTTCTACTCAAGGAAAATAAGCCAAGGCTTATGCCAGAGTCTCAGCACAGAAAAGTTATAAGACAATCAGCATACACAATCTCTAAAGTCTAGAGCAGGCTCAATGCAGCAGTCGGTTTCTCAGGAATAATTATAAAATGAACTTACATATTGCAATTATTTTGTAACTCAGGAACAGATAAATTAGGTGTGGCATTCTGAGTAAAAGCCTGGTATTTTTGAGCAGCAGCTCCAAGCTGACTAACCTGAATAATAAAGAAAAATAAATAAGATAATAAATAACCATAATGCAGCAGCATTATCCTAAATTTGTACACACACAAAAAAAATTTGTATTAACCCCATCATTCTGTCAGCATCTCTACAATGTGAATGTCAGCATTACAAAAAGAATTTTATAATTAGGCTGCAAAACCAAAAATCCATACTGTAAGGTGCTCAGCAACATCTTTACGAGTAACAATCTTAAGACTTGCAATAGTCATATGATACAAATATGTGAAGTCCAACTACCAGAAAATATATTCCATACATTATGAGTAGATTACTGAATATTTTAACAGAATCTGCTGATATCAATCTATTAATCAATCCACCACATCCCCTAGTCCATTTAAATATGTAGAAAGTCTGTTCATTTAAATGACCAAGTTTGTTGTGATTGTAATAATTTAATCAGTAACCTGAGGTATTAACAATCTTCTTGGGATAAGCTCCTCATGCCGCCGAGCACAAAATTCCCAAGAACATATCTGCAAAATAAATAATAAACATGAGAATGTCAACCTTTCTTTAGAAAAAGAAAAAATAGAATAGAAACTAGGGGGGGGAAAATGCCCCAGCTTTGTTGACTTAACAGCTGAAAGTTCTAATTTCTATTCATAACCTTCAGGTCTGGAGAGAAAACTATTCGAAGTTGACCATCACGAACAACCCGAAGTTGCTCAAAAACACTTTCTTGTATTGCTTTCGCATAATCAAGGACAATCTGACCAGAGGAATTATGATACTCGCGAGGCATGTCTACGTAAAGTAGCTCTTCCAAAGTGCCACTTTCGTACTTTATTTTGAAGAGCCTGGGAAGAACCTCAACAGTTGCTTCTGAAATTGTACAAAATACTTTACAAATCAGAAAAGAGAGTAGTGCAGCACAGCCATGTGTTCAGAGTATAAACTATCCTCAGATTAAACAAAATAAGTAAAAGAGGTTAGTATGTCAATATTGAAGCAGTGGAGAAAATAGAACAAAGATATGTTGAAAAGGTAACCCAAAAACAGAATCTTACCAAACCCACGGCCAGGTTTGCGATTACATATTTCGCAGTGCCATACATCCTGAAAAAATTTCAATGAAAAAATCTTAGATTACATTAATGCTTAGCAAAAAATTAAGCTACTCCTTTGATCCCTTCTTCGTCTCTGGCAACATGAAATAAAAAATAGACGCCCAACATATAACAAAGGCAATGATAACCAAAGAAAATGAAGACCCAATTACTTAGTGTAGAATAATGGACTTCATACAATAATTAATATATTTACTAAATTGAGGTTATCTGTGCCCTAAGAAATAGTTTGAAGTGTTTCTCTAGAAGCATACCTGAGGAAAAACCCCAGTTGTATGTCTGCCACTTCCATACATAGAAACGCACCACTTCTTTCTGGCATTAGGAGCAAAATACTCGGCAACAAATTTCCTCCAGAATTCAATGTTGTTATCCTCCATAAAATGAAGAGTAAAAACATCTTAGCGGGACAGAAGGTATGCATAGAACAAAGGCAAGAAAATAGACAGAATACTTCTTACTTCAGGCCTATGCTGTTGCTGATACATGTAATGTGTCAGCCGCCTTGCACACATTCCAGGTTCATAAACTGGCTTTCCCGGAGGCCTTATTGGCATATTCTGCTGTTGAAACTGCTGTTGTAGTTGGGGCCGTTGTTGAGGCATTGCCTTTAAGAGTTGTTGCTGTTGGTGCTGTTGTAATTGCAACAGTCTCTGGTGGTGCAACAGATTAAGCTGAGCAGCAGCAGCCTGAGACGGTTGCCTTGACATGTGGAGGTATTGTTGCTGTTGCTGCTGCTGCTGCTGTTGTTGCTGCTGTTGCTGTTGATGCAAAAATAATGACTGATCAGAATGCTGGGGCTCCATTTTTACTGGTGCCATAGTTCTCATTGGTTGCATTTGCTGAGGTTCCAATTTCACTGGAGCAAGATTCCTCAATGATTGCATCTGCTGCTGCTGTTGCTGCCCAAGTTGATCACTGTTTACTTGGGGCTCCAATTTAACAGGTCCAATGCCTGTGATCCCACCTCGAATTGATTGAAAATGTTGCTGCTGCTGTTGTTGCTGAGAGTTTAGAGGAGCTGAGAACTGTTGCATTGACTGCTGACTATGTTGGAAATTTTGTGTTTCAAGTTGTTGGGAATGCTGTTGATCTGGCAACAGCTGGTTACCAGAAGGATTTGAAAATTGTTGACCCTGACCTTGACCAGATGAGCCAGGATTCACCATATTTGATTGTACAAACGAGGATGAAGCATTATTGAAGCTCATTCCATTGCCAACACTGGAAAGAGGATCTGTTTTAGCTCCAGCATCAACACCTCCTCGCTGGTTACTACTGGGACCAGAGGGTGCAGAATTTGGAATCCCATTAGGGAAAGACTGATTCAGCATGGAAGATACATTGGACATATTTCCTAGCATGTTCATGTTGTTAAACTGAGTGCGTGGTGACACAAGCGAGGGAAAAGAAGACTGCGAAGGCATAGGACCCCCTTGAGCTCCCAAAATTCCAGAATTCGATCTCAAAAGGGACGGTGAGACAGACTGGGCACCACCAATCGGAGTGGGTGGTCCCGGAGGTACCATCTTTTCAATGTTGAGGCCTTCACACAATCACCTAAGCAGAACAACTAAGCATATAATACATGAGTTCAAAAAACTGCAATTACACAACAGCTTTTGAGAAACTAAGCATACTGCTCAACCCAGAGAGTATTTCATACCAAAACGTAAGGCTACAAGCTCCAGAGGATTTACTGCACGCCAACAGAAATGGGTAAGAATCTTGCAAAGCCTGTGGTGTTGAGTTCAACCAAGAACCAGCCATAGACCAAAGAAAGCTAAAACCAAACAACCTTCGATTCTGAACATGACAGTTGCACTGCTGCCGTCAGATAAGCAACCTTAAAACGGCTTTCACATGAATCTCTGTACAATACATGACTTTTCAGATCCAATTCATCAACCATTGTACAAAAGGCGAGGCAGTAAACCAATAAAACTTCCGCCCAGAAAAAAGATTCATAATAATAGTATTGTTACGCCAACAAACAAAGCCTTTGGAAAAGTACGAAATCTTCTTTTAATCAAATAAAAGAGCCCATCTCCCAACAGCCAAGCAGTGAAATCCAAAACGTACAAACAAACCGAGCTACATGATTGAGATTAGCTTCTCTACACCAAGTACAAGCTCAATTTCAATCACATAACCCCAAACACAATGATAAAGAGGCGCAAGATAGAAACTTTATAAAAAAAATAAGAAAGAAAAGTTGAGCAGGATGCAAAAAGAAGTGACAGAAAATTCAGTGCTAATAGGCCTCGATCGAGCCCTAGCTAAGGCGAATCAACGATCCAGAGCTCAAACGAGTGAAATGGAGTACGGCGAATTGGCGGTAACAGAAACAGGATAGAAAGAGTCAAAGTGGTAGACTAGCAAGAACTCACCAGGAGTTGAAATTGAACAGAGAAAGCCTCCCAAAAAAAAACCGAAGAAAAGAATCACGGATGCCAGTGGGAACTGATCAGAGAATTGAGAATTAACAAAAGCTTGGAATTTGCAATCAGATTTTCCTTCATTGAGAATAGTATTGAAGATACGAGTGGTGCTTATCTAGGGTTTCTCAGTATATCACCTGGGATATGAGTTATCAATCTCAGTAAGCACCCTGTTCCTGGCTGTGAGGTTTAGAGAGAGAAAATAGGAAGAGAAACGAAAAGATGAGTGAGAGAAGAGAGAGAAAGGAAAGAGTCCTTGCGGACGTCAAAATTGTATTCGATCGGATTGAATTTTCTTCATTCTTTCTTTGTTACCTTTCTCTTTCTTCTACCCTCGGTCTGTCTCCGGAATGAAGTCAAATCCTATTCTTCTATTAGCTTCCCTGATGTACATGCGTGCCTACCATCATTATGCTGTATCATGTACATCCATCATCTCGTCTCATCTTCACTGCCCGCTTCCATCCAATCCAACAACTGAAATTGTTGTACATATATGTTCTTGTATGCGGCTTTAATTACTATTTTACTAAAATATTCCCATGTTTAATAGTATTCAGGAATCTTCTATCAAATCTTCTAAATCTAAATAATATTTTAAAAATATTAAAAATTAAATTTAGAAAATTTAAAATTGCAAAAAAATAAATTTATCGTTTACGCTTTTAAAAATTATTGTTTATATCTTTAAAATTATTATTCATATTTCTTGAAGTAATAAATTCATGTTATAAAAAAATTTAAAACATTTTTAAAATGTTCAGAAGATCCAATTATAAAATTCTGAAAAATCAATGCAAACTACACTGTATATATAACATGTGAATACGATATTACAAAATAATATTCTATTTATAAGTTATAAATAATATTATAAAATTATTTATAACTAATAATATTATTTATAATTTATAAATCATGTAACTTGAATGAAATTTTATGCACACATAAATGTAGATGGGAAAAATGACAAATAAAGGTTTTGCAAAGGAATTAAAAACATTGAACAATCGCCCCTAAGGCACATGGCACAAAGGTAAAGGTTGTGTTTTTGTTGACAAAAAATGCAATATTTGAACTCAGGCTTTAGGTTGCATATTTTATGATTTATCTTTCTCCATGAGACCTTAAGGGTGGTGGCCGGGTGAGGTGCTCGTGATGGAATATCATAAAACAAAGTATCGATACTCGGAAAAAAAAAAAGTAAATACATATGTATTCGATATATGATACGATGTGATACACATATCATATTTATACATATAAATTTATCTGTATTACTTTATACTCATATGTATTATTTTAAATTTTTACAATAAAATATAATTATTTGAAATTATTATAAATATTTTATAGTTTATTTTATCATTATTTTATAATTTTTAGAATATTTAATACTCATTTTTCTTTGAATGAGTAGATTTATTAATTATACATGAAAATAATTACATAGATAATATTATATATGTATAAATATTTTCTACACCCATATCCTAAAATTTTAGAAATTAACATATCTTTCATATCATATTGTATTGTATTTGATATACATACTGGTATCAATGTTACATAGATCATAAAAAAATTGAAAAATCTTGAATTGCAAAAATAACACCAAAATATTTTTACTTGATCGAAAAATGGGTTTCCAACTAATAAGTATATAACTCAATTGATTGGGGGCTATGCTATCTTAACTCAATGATAAGAAAACCAAATCAGTGAAAGCACCGATTCAAGGTACAGTGATATGATTAGGGTCAAACCAAAATCAAATTGATTATAATTAATACGTGTTATAAAGATTAAAATAATGTAAATAAATACAAAACGAAGTAAAGATATAAGAAAACAAAAAAGGTAGAGAGGAGAAAAAGGCATCAACCTTTGTTATCAAATATTTGTAAAAGTCATACTAAAATTAAATTAAAAGATTAAGTTTAGAATTAAAATATTGATAAATAATAAATATCACAAAAATTAAAATGATATTTTCGTATAAAAAATATTTAAGAAATACATAAAAAATGAGCAAACATTGAAGGAAAAAAAACTACAAAAGCAAAAGAACATGAGCTTTTATTATCAAATACTTTTTAAAATTATATTAAAGCTAAACTAAAAGAATTAGATTCAAAATTAGAATATAAATAAATAATAGATATCACAAAAATTAAAATGATATTGTTATATAAAAATTTAAAAAATAAATAAAAATGAGCCAAAACTAAAGAAAAAGAAAAAGAAAAAAGAAAAAAGAAATTAAATGAGATTTGAAAATCCCACATTACTTATGTCTTAAGAAAATGAATGTAGTGATACCTATACAAAAATAGCTTTGTTAGCTATGTGAAAAGCAATATATTGGATGTTCTTAAAATGTTCTACTAAGCTTAGAAATCAATTGTTTTCCGGGCTCAGAGATATAAGTTTCTTTTAGGTTTTTTTTATCCAAATTAGAATATGATTGGTTTTTACCAAGTTAACTAGGTTTTTTTTATTGATTTTTCCAATCTTTGAATGGTTCTTTGGGATTTCGACTTTTACAGAATTCCAAACTGGATTAGGTATCAATTCTAGGTTTGTGTGAGTCCAGTCTGATTTTTTTAATCATATCTTAACCATATATAATCTTGAATTTAAACTTTAGGTGTGTAGCATTAAATACTCGAAAAAATATATTTAATTTATCATAATCCATACAGTAGATAGAGAAACATATATAATCATATATAATTAGAATGAAAGTTAACATTAATATATAATAAAATTTATAATTATTAATAAGTTAAATTACCTACAAAACCATGAATTGCTATGCTTACCTCACGTCATATAATATACATTTTCTTAAGTGTCCATATATCCCATGAAGTATCAATATATTAATATAGGATATAAAATTCGTAATAGATATGCTATTTATAAATAATGAACAATATGATTTATTTTTTAGATTTAATGTAAATGCTTAATGAATATGTCTAATATTGTACAATAAACGATGAATATAATGGATATATTCATATTCTCTCATTTATTTTGTCTACTTTAGTAGTTATGATATGCTTTTTTTTTTATAAGCATGGTTCACTTGTCATGTGATACAAGCATCTTGATATCCTTTTTGGATCAAAGGTATCTTTTTTTTTTTCTAGAACAAGTACCTTGATATCTTACCGTTAAAGTTGCTAAAACAGGCTAGTCCGCCACAAATGAGCCAACCTGCCCTTGGCTCATTTTTTGGAAGGGCGGGGCAAGTTGAGAGATCTATAAGGATAGATCGTGAAATCTCCAACCCACCTCGCTATACAAGGGCTAGAGGGTCAAACGGACTAGCCCATTATTTTTCCTTTTCTTTATTTGGTTAAACCATCTACTTCTTATTTAGTATTATAAACTAATTGACAACATCTATGAAATTTTTTTGCTGTTTGATACTTAATGTCTTAAACCATGATATATTAATACATAATAACTAAAATTATAAGACCAAATGATCAAATCCAAAGCAACATCAAATCCTAATACATAATAACACAAATGATCATCCAATTCATTCATCAAAGATCACATTTGAAGCTGCTTGATCTGGATAAACATCAATATTTGAATCATCATCATTCTCTCTATCATCATCTGAAGCAAGCAAAAAAATAAAGATACATATTATTAGATATTATTTGGTATTCTTAAATGCTTATACTTTTGATAAATATATATAAATATGTAAGATAAATGAGATGACAATATAAATATATTACCAGTAATTTCAAATCCAAGTAACCAACTACAATTACAAATAAGAGCTTGAACGTTATTTGGAAGAAGAGAAGATCGATATTTTATGAGAACACGTGAACTAATACTAAAAGCCAACTCACTAGCCACAGTAGTGATCGGAATACTAAGAATATCACATGTTATCCTTGAAAGAATAGGAAATCAATCTTTATTAGTCTTTAAAAAATTCAAGACATCTAATTCTGGAAATAATTGAAAACTCAAGTGGTGCTTCTTCCAAATAATAATCAAATTCAAACTTTGCAATGGAAGTACCTCTGCTCCTAAAATTAATATAGCCCTACATCATAAAAAATAGTTATAATTGTAAAGTACTAATTAGAAGATAAAAAGAAGACATAAATAAAAATTTTAAGTCTTAAATAATTTGAAACTTACACCAAGAGCTTTAATGAAAGTTTTGGAGCCATCTTTCTTAATCATAGTATCATTCCTTGCACCATAGGTGGGATGAACTGGTACTGTTGGAAAACTTGAACTTGTTCCTTGTCTAACACCAATATCATTAGATGAAGATGAAGTACTTACATCTCTATATTGACCATAAATATAATATAACTTGTTCTTAATTGCTTCAACTCTATCTTGGCAAGTCTCAAAGTTAGGGTCAAACAATGAATAAGAATATTCTATCATTGCAAACTTCATTTGAGGATTAAGAACACTTGCAAGTGCAAGTATCATGTTGTACGTAGTCACTCCAATACTTGTCAAATTTTCCTTTCATTCTCTAAGCCATTTTTCAAATATTATCATCATCATTATCCATATTTTCTTTCAACAACAACTCAATTTTGGAAATTGACTGAAATATATATTAGAAGTAGAATAAGATGACCCAAAAATCAAGTCTGTAATAACATTAAATGGCTCCAAGAAATTACACATTAGCTCCACTCTCCTTTACTCTGCATGTGATGGGCAAAACTTGTAATGTCTATCATTTAAAGACAAGGTAGAAAATGCATGACAATATCTAATTCCACTTTCAAGCATTGCATAGATGAAATTCCATCTACTTGGCACATCTAACTGCAAGCCCATTGAGGTATCAAAGTCACTCACTTCATCAACATATTCTTTGAAACTAATCATTATTACCTCTGATAATTTCACATATTTAATATTTTCTCAAATTTTTTGCAAAGCATCACTAGTTATCTTCAAGCCATCTTGAACTATAAGATTTAAGATGTGAGCATAACACCGAACATGAAAAAAATTCCCCATTGCATATTAAGTTACTATGCAAACTCAACTTCTCCTTCAAAATGTCTTGTATATTGTCATTGGCCGACGCATTGTCTAAAGTAATTGAAAATACTTTTTTCTCAATCCCCTAATCTATCAAGCAATCATACACCTTTTTTGATAATTCAACCCCCAAATGTGGCGGCTCGATCTTACAGAAAGCAAGAATTTTACTATGAAGTTTCCAAGTTTCATCAACAAAATGAGCAGTTAGGCAAATATATCCTTTAGAAGTTACCACAGTTCAACAATCAAATATTAAGCATATTCTACCAAGAATCTTTGACAAAATTTGTTTCAACTTTTCCTTTTGACTCAAATACAATTTTAACACATCTGTCACAGCAATTTGCCTACTAATATGCTTAACATCAGGATTCAACAATGTATGGAGTTCTCTAATCCATTTATATTGAACAAAGGAATAAGGAAGATCATACGCAATTATAGCCATTGAAATGGCATCTCGTATATGTATTTGATCAATTTTCCTAGACCTCACATTTTCTTCTTGTTGAATCAAGTGTTTTTGATGATTTTAAATATCTAGAGCTTAGAAGAAATATATCAAAGGAGTACAAGATATCTCAAGTCAATCCAGAAAGAAATGAGCATAAGATTAGGTTGTAGGATTTCTCACTGTAATCATAAGAGTAAAAGACTTTGATCTTTCACTAAATATTTTTAAAACGTGTTTTTCAACAAATCTTATGTTAACTTATGATATATTTGGAAAATACTCACTAATAGATGAATTTTGAAGCTTTAAAATTCATATGTTACCTTGAAAATTCAAACTTTGATAGCTGAAATTCGAACTTACAAAGTTGCTACCTCTAACAAATGAATTTCGGCCTGTGAAAATTTGAATTTCAAGTCAAACATAAGTTGTGAAAAATAGAAATTCGTCTGAAGTTATAACAAAGTTCATCTAAATTTAGAGTGTAAAAAGAGTTCTAAGTTAGTCCTTCTGACAGACGAACTTCAGTTTTGAAAATTCGTACTTTGAAATAAGTCTGATAAGTAGTCTTATTGACAAATGAACTTTGGTTTCTCAAAATTCGAATTTTGAAATGATAGCGTGTAAGTCTGATAAGAGGTATCTCTAACAGATGAACTTTGAAAACTCAAAATTCAAATTTCGAAGAGAAGAACTTTTTCAACCATATTAAGATGCTAACTGACAGATAAACTTGAGCAATATGGAATAACCATTCACACTTATTAGAAGAACTTTAACCTTAATAATTCGCATGTCCCAACATGGAAATATTTGTCAAAGATAAAAATTCAAATTTTGTCTTAGAACAAATGAACTTTGAAGTTCAACGTAAAAGTCTTTAACTCATGGTCTCTACGAAATTCGTCTGTTAACACCTCAAAATTTGAACTTTGAATGTTAGACGCATTAAATGTAGCCGGTAAACGGATAGCTTTACAGAGTAACCATTGGATAATATTTCTAATGGCTATATTTTATCTCTAACATATAGTTAAAACATAAATCTATAAATAGAACTTCATTTGAAGGTGTGAGTAGCAATTTTACACCGTATATACTGAAATTTTGCCAAATTTTTCAATCAAAGCCTTATATTCCTCCATACTCCAAAAACTGCACTTCAACTGTCATATATACTCTAAATTAAAGAGTTTATTCTATTGTAAACTATCCTATCTTCATCTGGAAGAAAGATATTGTTATAAGGGGATTTTACAAGAGATTTGAGAAGTACTTAGTTATAGTGTAAAGAGTGAAATTATAAGCTCTTAGAACAGAGCATAGAGTTATATTGTGGCATTGGAAGGAGTCCACTGAATTCTTGCAAGATAGTGAAAAACCTCAAGTGGTAACTTAAGAACTGGACGTAAGTCAAAAGAAAGAAACCGAACTAGGATAAATATTTGTATCTTCTCTTCCCTTACTTTGCTTTCTACTTTGTTATATTTTATATTCTATTTTTCTATCACTTTTGCTTTCACTGTTATTTTTTCTTTTGCAGAAATTTTTAAACTTCCCAATTCATTCCCCCTCTTGAGAAGCCAGCAAACCTAACACTTCTTGGTCCATCAATAACACACCAACATCATGAAATTTTGTGAGAGTTAGACATACTTTTATATGACTATTGAGATATGAAGTGCCATGTGAGTTACCACCCACCACATATTGTCTTCTACAACCATTACATTTTGCTACTTCTTGTCCCTTAGCATTATGTCCAGTTTTAGTGAAATAATTCCAACAATCAATTGTGCAAGTCTTACTCTTTTTAGATTCTTGATTATGCACAGAACTACCATCAATGTCCTTTTAGGTTCAATACTACCACTAGCATTCACACTATCAACCTTCAAATTACTAATATCACTCACATTAACATTAGACATATTTAATCTGCAAGTAAGAAAAATAATACACCATTATAACAACACAATATTTGTTCCAGTACAGCCAGCTCAAATATTAAGTCCAAAACATCAACCATAATCCATAGATTTCAGTATCAAATGGAGAATACAAAAAAGAAACTTACTGTTATGGATGTGATACTACTATTATAGAGCTAGAGCAGAGAGGAGAGGTTGAGAGAGTAAATTGAACACCTGAACACTTGAACAACAAATTAGCAATGAAGCTCGGGAGGATTGAGGAGGGACTCAATCGAGACTAGAGGAGAAGGATTGAGTTTAGGCATGGGCGTGGTTGGCCGAATAAGTGAGGGACTGGAGACGAGTGGCAAAAGACATGAAAGCTGACGCGAGCTGTACCAGGATCTCAAATCTGTGAGAGCGAGACTGCGACGCCGACAACTCACCAGAAGGAGATGGATCGAAATCAAAGATGAAAGTGAAAAGAGAGAAGCAAGAGGCCGAGCTACCAATGGTGAGACTAAGATAGAGACTAAGCAAAGGGAACGAAGTCGCAACTCATGAACATGGACACCGGAGCGGACGAATGCAGGTAGCGGGCTAGGACTGGGACTATTGGAATTTGGATGGGAGTGGCCAAGTGGGATTTGGGAAGAGAAGAGGTAGGGCCGTAGTTCAGTGGTTCACGAAGACGAAGGTAAGGACTGTAAGGTTAACACTTTTTATTTTTAAGGCAAAGTTTTTGCTAAATGATAAATTAAAAAAAAAAGGACAACTGGGCCAGCTTGCGAGCTAGCCCCTTTTTTTTGGGAGATGGTAAGGTCGGCTCAAAATTTTCCACCCATTATGAAGTCTTTTGATTTTTTCAACCTGCCCCGTCATTTTTGGTAAGCTAATCCGCGGGCTGCAGCCCATTTTGTCAGCTCTACTTACCATATCAAAAGTATTCATATTTTAAAGTGATATTATTTTTTATTATTCCTAAAGATACTTACCAATTTTTTCTCATTTTAAACTCAAGCAAATAACCACCAATAATCTGTGAGATTTGTACAACAACAACATCAATCTTATTTTACTAAGTAAGGTCGGCTACATGGATCATATGATACTAATGGATTCTATCAAACACTATCTCTTCAAATAAATCATTTATCAGGAGATCATACCTTATAATTTCTTTTAGTATCATTCTTAGTCTCTACGCCTTTTAATAGGACTTCAAGTCATTTGATTAACTCTCCTTACTAGCTCCTCTTGTTTTCTTCTTTGTGCATATCCAAACCATCTTAAATGATTTTTCACCACTTTCTCCTCGATAGTTGCTACTCCGATTTTCCTTTGTATACAATTATTTCGTATTTGATCCATTATTGTGTGACTACACATCCATCTAAACATTCTCATATCTGCTATTCCTATCTTATGCTTTTGTTACCATTTCAAAGCACAACATTTACTGTCATATAGTATCGCTGGCCTTATAGTAATTCGATAAAATTTCCCTTTAAACTTAGTAGACACCTTACGGTCACAAATAACTCTTGAAACTTTTCTCCACTTTAACCACTCAGCTTGTATCATATGTATAACATCCCCATCAATTTCACCTTCAGTCTATAAAATCAACCTCAAATACTTGAACTTTGACACTTTTGGAATGATTTGCTGTCCAATTTTTATCTCTAAATCATTTCTAATTGACTTCTTGTTAAATTTGCAATGCATATATTTCGTTTTACTTCTACTTAAGTGTAAACCTTTTGATTCTAAAGCGTGTCTCTATAACCCAAGTTTAGAGTTTACCTCTTCTTTTGAGTTTTCAATTAAGACTATATCATCCACGAAAAGCATACACGTAGGAATTTCCTCCTATATATGATCTGTTAGAACATCCAAAATCAAATTAAACAAATATGGATTTAAGAAAAATCCTTGATGTAAACCTATCGTTATAGAAAAGTCTTTTATTTTATCTCCAGGAGTTCTCACACTTGTTATTACCCTCTCATATATATCATTTATGGCTCAAATATAAGTCACACGAATATCTTCCTTCCCTATTGCTTCTCACAACATATCTCTTGGTGCTCTATCATAGGCTTTTTCTAAATTAATGAAAACCATATGCAAGTCTTTCCCTTTACTCAGGTATCTTTCAATCAAACCTCTTCATAAATACATAATCTTTGTTGTTGACCATCCTGGCATAAATACAAATTAATTTTCTTAAATATGAGACTCTTTTTTTGGTCTATATTCAATCACTTTTTTCCAAAGTTTCATAGTATGACTCATGTGTTTTATTCCACAGTAATTAGTACAATTCTGAATATCCCTCTTGTTCTTGTATATGGGTACCAAAGCGCTATTGCTCCATTCCTCTGGCATTTTCCTTAACCCTAAAATCTCATTAAAAAGCTTAGTTAGCCACAAAGCCCTCTTCTCTCCTAAACACTTTCAAATTTCAATAGGAATACTATCGGGACCAATAACTTTACTATTATCCATTCTCTTAAGAGTTTTTTTTTATCTCTCTAACCCGAATCCTACGTTAGAAACTCAAATTCAGTTCATCTTGGTAAATTGTTAAACGTTCTATATCACTAGGCATACCTAATCTATCATTGAAGAGCTTATAAAAGTAGTTCTCCCATCTTTTTTTGATATCGTCATCAATAACAAAATTTTTTTTTCATTCTTAATGCATCTTACTTAATCCAAATCTTTTAACTTTCTTTCCATGCTCTTAAACATTTTGTAAATCTTACAGTCATCATTTTTCGTTCCTAAATCTTGGTAGAATTCCTTTAAGACTTTAAATCAAGCTTTACTCACTACTTTATTAATATCCTTTTTAACTAAGCGATAACTCTTCCAATTTTCCTTGTTATTGCACAAGTGTAAGACTTTGAAACACTCTTTTTTATGTTTAACATTCTCTTACATACTCTCATTCTACCACCAAGAATCTTTATCTCTAGGTTCAAAATATTTGGATCCACCCAAGACTACTTTAGCGGTATCTTTGATCTTTTTAGCTATCTCATCTCACAAGATGTTAATATTTCCTTATGAGTCTCAATTACCTTTCTTCAATACTTTTCTCGTAAAGGTCAATTGCTGCTCACTTGTTAGTTGCTACTACTTGATCTTAGGATTTAATGCTTTTTGATTTTTTCAATTTACGGCTTTTAACCAGCATATCAAGGACCAAAACTTTATGTTGTAAAGTTAAGCTCTTACCAGGGATCATTTGCAGTCGTTACAAGCTCTTATCTGAATTCCTTACAAAAAAGAAGTTAATTTGTAACTTTTGGGTTCCACTTTTATATATGATTAAATGCTTCTCCTGTTTCTTGAAATATGTATTTATAATTGTGAGGTTATAAGTTATTGAGAAATTAAGAATGGAATACCCCTCCTTGTTGAATTTTCCAAAGCCAAAATTATCATGAGCTCTCACATATTGCCTTATCTATTTCCCCACATAACTATTAAGGTCTCCAACAATGAAAATATTTTTCTCTTATGCGATGTCCCGAACCAAGCCCTTCAAATCCTTTCAAAATTTATCCTTAATATGTGCTTTTAACCCTATTTAAGATGTGTAAGTACTAATAACATTGAAAGATCATATCTCCAATCGTTTCGACTCCCACCACATTCTTTTACCAAACTTTGTCCACAATAATACCAACTCAATTCTTTGTTTTGATCTTCCATATGTACCAAAGTTTAAAACCAGTAGTGTCCACCTGTTTAACATTTTCTCCCACCCATTTAGTTTCTTGAAGACACAAAATGTCAATTCTCCTTCGAATCATATCGTCCACTACCTTTATAGATTTACCTATTAAAGTACTACTATTCTAAGAATCGAACCGAATGTTACTCTCTTGGACTAACTTATTTACCCACATCAATCCAAAATGATGTGGGAATACCCACTCATTTAATACTACACCCCGGTGCTAATGTAGCAGCTCTAACTTATTTAACATTGCATTCGAGTTATATAGCGCATTACTTCTAGATAACAATTTAATCTTAGTACAAAAATGTCCTTGATCTATGTCAAAGATTCGACAAAATTTGATGTTGACTGTTGAGGGCCTAACACAACCCTAATTCTTTATTCGAGTTTGGGACCGACTATGACACTATATATATATATATTTTACAATAAAATAAATTGAAGTAAAGTTTAATTTCATCAAAGCTTACAATTAAAAACTGGAGAGAAAAGGCACTGAGATAACTCATGCCTCGTTTAGCAGATAGAAAAAACTTGTAAAGAAATAAAATTTAAAATGAAAAAAGATGATATAACAAAATACCTTTTAATTTGAAAACAAAATATGGGTGAAACAAAATACACACACCCATATAATATATATAGATAATTATTTATATATACAATCAATAAATCAGCTCTAAATGTTTTAAAAATTATAGAATAAATGATGAGACAAACTACATTTTCTACATGTGTGAATTAAGTATTTATAACAATTACCAATAATGTTTAGATTAAATAGTAACAAACTTAATATTTTTTAAGTAAAATTATAAAGAAAGACTTTTATTAAGTCATATCACTGTTTTTCCTCGCTGATCATACAAATAAATGGAAGATGGAAATCAATATATAATAAAATATTAAATATATAAATAGTTATACTATTCTTTTTTTTTGTAATAATAGTCGAATATTCGATTGTTATTTTGAGTTTTGACTAATGATCGAGTATTCCAAATATGTTTTCTACATTCATATTATTTTAAATCTGAAATATCATACTTAAATGACAACAACCTCTTTCACTATAACCAATGTCTATTGGTAAAGAGATACTGATCATTTCAAAATTTGTATAATACATTGAATTTACTTCTAATTATTTACCATATCAAAAGATAGGCACACCTATAAAATAATCCTAATAATTTTTGTATTGTTTGAATTTGAAGCAAACAAAAATGTGATCTAATATAAGATGAGCATGGATGGGTCGGATTTGATAATATTTTTAGGAGGAAAATAGGCCAAATCTCTTCATTTAAAAAAAAAATTATAGTGGGAATGAAAAATAAAAAGATGAATTGAAGTCAACGTTGAGCAGAGTACAGAAGTAGAGTACATGGCAATTTGCATAGTAAAAGATGTGAGGTGGGTGAGTGAGAAATGAGATGTGGTCTAACAAACGCGCCCAAATTGGGAGTGTGAAGGCCACGGATCCGTGTGTGGCAGACTCTACTAGTGCCCTCGCAAAACAGAATGGGATGTACCCCACTCTTATTCACCATCACAAAACCCTCCATTTGCCCCAACACAACCATTAGGATTTGGGTCCCTCCTCCATTATTGCCCTTTTAGGATTCCACTTCTTCCGCCATTATTAGTATTTATTCTATTAACCAAATAATAACAATAATACTATGCTCCTTTTATGTTTTTAATGTCCTCAAGTAATTATTCATATGCATATATCATCGTTAATTAGTGCTCTCTCCTTTGGAATCTTGATTATAGTTTTCTCACCAAGTATAGTAAATTTGGTTGTGGATTAGAAGTATTTTTTGTTAGTAGCAAGCACTAATCTCTCTTGAAAAATTAAGAGTAAAGGATAAATCCTTCTAATCAAGTCTGTAATATACTCAGTATCAAACTATTAACCACTTCTTTAATTACATTAATAATTTTATTAATATACTTGTCATTAGTTTAACTTTATTGGAAAAGATTTAATTAATTATCAAATTTATTGATCTATATAAATCAAACTAGATTTTCCTCCCCTACTCGCGCGGGAAGTGGATGCATAGGGGCATATTGGGAATATTTTATTTAATTATAAAATATATTGAGTTAAAAAAATTTATCACCAACTCCTCTTATAAAAAATAATATCAAATGATATTAATTAAAATTAATATAGATTTTAGAATTAAAAATATTGAATTTTAAAAAAAATGTGAACCCTCTTTAAAAAAAGGAAAAGATGGACTCCACTTATAAAAAAAGAATAAAAAAATGAGACCACTTAAATAAAAAAATAAAAAGAAAAGTAACCGAGCTCAAAGTAAAATAAAGTTACAGCTAATATACAATACTGGTTCCACTATACTTTTTATTATATATTGATCTGGCGAGGTTTAGACGCTTTATTTGGCATGCTGAAGTTCCATATTTGACTTCTATTTTAAGTTAAGTTGATAGCATTCATATTTAATAATATATATTTGAAATTTATCTAATATTTGGCTAGATTGTATATAATATATATAATTTGATACATTGAAGTTTCATTTTCATATATGTGCATGTGTATTTGTAAGTATGTAGACAAAATGTTGGCCCAAAAAAACAAAAACAGTGTAGACAAAGTGCGTGCGCCAAACACTTCACATACCAAAAAAAAACCCCTTTGTAAAAAAATTGAAATATTAAATAAATGAATTTAGATCTTCTCACTTTTTGTACGTACAAAATTTTCTATTTTCCTTGAAATCTTCTATTGTGTGGCTGGAAAAAGAAAAAGAAAAAAAATCTTCTTTTTGTGTGTTTTTCTTTTACACAATAATATTGTATAAATGAAGTAGGAATGAGAAGATATATTTTTCCTCAAAAAAAAAAAAAAGCATGAAATACGTCTATTTTTAATATAAGGAAAAAAAAAAGACTACAGTGATTTCGTAAGTGAACATTCTCTTGCGTTGTCATGAGGAAGAGGCTGCATGCATCAAACGGACCAATATCAGAGCGCCTCGTGTCTAAGAATTGTACAACGGAATTACTTTTTTAATTAATAAAAAATATTATAATCAATTATAGTTACCTAAATAATTAAATATTTTTTTCATTTCATATCATATAAAATAAGTAATGTCACTTAACTATATTTTTATTAATTTCTCATTTAAATCGTGAATAACAAATGATAGTTATATTGTTAAAATTTAATTTAATACGTTAAAAGTATATCAATATGGATTGAATTTATTGGAAAAAAAATATGGATTGAATTTAAAATTGATAAAAATATTTAAATTAAAATACGTGAGTGAAATTAATTAATATTAACATTAAAATAAAATTACAAAGAAGAAAGTGTGGAAATAATGAAAAGAAGGGAGGAGAGATACAGCAGGCGAAATGCGTAAATGAAGTTGAGATAAAGAGCGCACGGAGCAGAAGAAACCCTAAACCTGGACGATTCATACATGGTCATACATGGAAGCGGATGGATGCTTGTGTGAATGCCATCCATCATGTCATGTGATGCCATGACATGCATCGGGATTTGGGTCACGTGCCTCGACGGCAAAAGCACCGTTATGTTTTCTCCTCATAAAAAGCCATAACGGCCGTTTAAAGTCATATCCCATCACCCTATTACCTCCCTATCGGACGATCCTCGCCCTCTCCCCCCCTTCAAAAGCAGATTCTCTCTCACATCACGCCTATTTATTTATACGCATATGTGTGCTTTAATTTAATAAATATCGCTAATGAAATATAAAAAAGTTACACACTTAATAAAATTAATATCACACAAACAGAAACAAAAGAAAAATTAAGGCCCGACTCTGTGTGTCCTATCTCTTGACTTATAATGTTAAGTTCTTATTTATGCTTAAATTATGAATTTTCGTGATTAATTTGAGAGTTTAATACTGATTCGTCTTCAGATATTGACAAGATTAAAGATTGCGTTGACATTAACAAAAATAAAAAATTAAAAATAGAGTGAAATAATTTCGTGACGGCCGAAACAAGTAGAAGTACGGTGACCCACATTGAAAGCTCGGCCCAAAAGTTCAAACTGTGTTTGTTTCTCGCAGGGAAGGGGTGTGGATTGTTCAAGCTTGGCCCGTTTTTGTTTCTATGTACTTTTTTCCAGTCGGATAGATGAGCTGCATTGTTCTGGCCGAGAAAAAAGCAAAAGCTGCATCGTATGTAATTTGTGAATACTACGATTTATTATAAAATTTTTATTAATAATATATTGATGTATTGGGGGTGATATTTGACTATTTACTCTTTAACTCTCTAATTTTTTTTTTGGTTTTTGTGCAAGCCGTGAAGAAGAACAGAAAAAATGAAAATTAAGAGGGTATTTGGTCTGTTCACAAATGTGTTGGCAATGGCATATCATGTCCATTAATTGATATCTGTAGCGTAGGTGAGCAGTGAGTGTTGGGCGACATGGCAGCCACGTTAACTGCTCTGTGGAAACAACAGCTGTGCTTGTGCATTACACACGCACGCTTTTTCACTATTCATAGTTCATGTACTCAAAAGATGCCCCCTCCTGGATTCTGCACTCAATAAAGCTTCCAGATTAGCTGTCAAGGGCGTTTCTGTAAATTCAAAGCCAGTTATATCATGCCACTACCCACTTAGTTCAGTTAAGAGTGCTTAAACCATAAACATATATATAAACATGTAGTTTCGAGTTGAACAGTGAGAATGCAATTACGTTAAATATTTGGTGAGAGAACTTTATTATCCTTTGTGGTCTTGCTTGACTCTATTATGATTAATTTGGACCCAATAAATTCTTCAATTAAAGTAGATTAGATCAAGTACTCCCTCTGGTTCTATTTATAATGTTATCTTAAAAATTTACTTAATTCTACTTATAAGATATTGTGTTATTTTTTTATTTAAATTTTTTTTACTCTTTATTTAATGATTTTTTTATCTCGTAAATTATTTCATTTTTTCATCAATAGGGATAAGATTAAAAATTTATACTATTTTTTTATAAATTTGACAAAGCATGTTTTTTTAATACTCGTATAATAAAATACTACACCATATAAATGAGGCGCGGATGAGTATAAGGGATGATTTGATTTAAAAAAAAAAAAGCCAGCTATGTACTGTACAGTGGGCGTCAATCGGTGCACGTGCGAATGAAGGTTGAAGCAGCAAGTGAGAACGAGGAGAAGCCCTCCAAATATATATTCTCGGTGGTAAACATGGATACATGTATAGATCTCCTTTCTTTTTTCCTTCCCCATATATATATATATATATATACAGAGATCCTCTTATTGCAAGAGCTTTCAGAACACAGACCTAGAATTAAGCTTCCCGACAAGAGATTGCTGCACCAGTACTTGACCTTAACACCCTGAAGGAAAACCAAAAATACTGATGATGAAAAGTTTAGAAATGACTTTCTGTGGTTTTAGGGTTTGGTACGGGTCAGCAGCTCAGAGCAGGCAAAGGAGGAAGGATCCATCAAGTATTGAGTTGGAAATCAGCTCTCATATATCTTTCAACGTCTGTGTATGTATGCATATCCTATACAAATATGCATGCTTGCTTCCCTTTTATGTTTTATTTTTATCAACCAGCTAACTCATATTGCATTCTGATTGTAAATTCCGATGACCAATTTGATTTCATTGAGCAAAACTTGTAATTCTTCATTATTTCATTGAGCAATCTGATTCTGTAATAATAGTGATTTAATTTTTTTTTTTGAAAGAGAGCTGTTATTTAAAATCGTGGCCAGACAAAAAGGGGGAGGAGACCTGAAGTTCACTTTCTTTCAGTTCACGTGTCTCATAACATCGCTTCGGATTGCACAATGTTACGCTTCCGACTGTGTGGGTTTTTGGTTTTTAGTTAGGTAAAGTAAGGTTTAGTAGAATTAATTTTATAATATAGTTATGATAAAAATTAGTTTTTGAACTAACGTATTTATATTTGAATAATTTGTTTAAAAATTAATTTTAATAAAATTCATAATTTTTCTCTAAATTGAGCTTAAATTATATTCTATGATTAATTTAATTTACTTGGACTAAAATTTAATTTACATTTATTTAATTAAAAATATAATATATTTGATATAATATTTTCTTACAAATCATGATTTATAAAAATTAAAATTTTAAAGTGACATTTTAATCATTAGATAGGAGAAATTTTATGAAATTTTTTTTTCATTTTTTTTTATTTTTATTGATCCATTTTTATATGACTTTAAAATAAATACATATCAAAATGAAGAAGTAAAATCGAGAAGCAGCTCCACTTAGGGTCTGTTTGTTTCCACTTCCAATAACCCGTTCCGAGACTAAAACCAAGTTTGACATTTTTGTTTATGTTTGGGTGTCAAAAAGAGAGTACGTTGTCACCGTGATTTTGGCTCAAAACAGAGTTGAAGGAGAAGCAGTCTGCTTGTTGCTTTTCCATCCTACTTTTTCATTTTTACCTGTATTTATTTTAAAGTCAGATAAAAATATATCAATAAAAATGAGAAAAAATAAAAAAATTAGGAAAATAAAATTTCCATAAAATTTTTCCTATCTATTAACCAAAATGTCCCTTTAAAATTTTAATTTTTATAGATCATGACCTGCAAGAAAATGTTATATCAAATATATTATGTTCTCAATTAAATAAATATAGGCTAAATTATAGTCCAAGTAAATTAAATTAACAATGGGATAGAGTTTAAACTCAATTTAGAAAAAAATTATGAGTTTTGTCAAAATCAATATTCAAATAAATTATCCAAATATAAACACGTTAGTCCAAAATCAATTTTTATCATAATTACATTACAAAACCAATTCTACCGAAACCCATTTTTAACTAACTGAAATCCAAACGGGCCTTTATTCCTATTGAAGAACCACATTTTGGATAAAAAATTATTTTCCAACGGAATTGGAAAATGAAACCAAACATCTTGCATTACTATTAAAACCAAGTTTTTACCCAAAACTTGATTTTAGTAGTAATACCAAACAGGCCCACAAGTGTCTATTACCAGAGGCATGTTAATAGAAAAGCGTAAATTACATTCCTGGGGTAAAAAAGAAGTAACTTAAACAAAATTAAATCACTAAAAGAAAAAAAGAAAACACACAATATATATATAGGAGTGCCTCTCCTAATTAAACTCAATCATTTACTATTAATTAAGCTGCATTAGATTGCTTGTCTTGTGAGGGTTTAGCTTCACCCAATTCCAAAGTTCCGTCCTCTGTTTTGGGTGCTTTTTTGCTTCCACGGTACACAAAATACAATACTAGCTGCATTGCCCCCAGAGCAGTACCCACACCATTCGGTACCTGCAAAACCACCCATTCATATTCATATCCATTAATTGTTGGATTTTCAATGTGGACTTAATATAAATCATATTATGTTATAAAATCCAGATTTAATACGTGGTCATTATGAGGTTGAGTCTAAATAAGTGATCCATTTTGTATTGAGCTATATTAATAATTTTAAGTGGGTGTTGTGTGTGCTGATTAGTGATGAATAGATCAGGTTATACAAGGAGAGGTCCCTAGTCTCTAATCATGGTGGTTTTTTTTTAAGCTATGGATTCCGCTATTGCTCCAAGTAGCTCTATTCTTTCTCTCCTTGAACATGCTATAGAGTGACCTAGGGTGAGAGCCTATCATCTCAAATTCCTTCATCACTTACCACTTCCCAAACAAATTAAATCAGAGAGATGTAGCATTTGACTCTACTTACTGCAACAAACGGGTCACGGCCCAGCAGACCAAACACAAAAAACGAAGTGGCACACAGAAACATAAATAGCGACAGAGAGAATGGCATGAACTCCACGCTCTTTGTTCTGATCACCAGTCCCTGCAATATCATCAATCGTTTCAATTAAACAGATTAATGCTTAAAGAAAGCGGAATCCAACTTGGCTTACCATGATCGAGAGGGGTGAGCTGTACATGATGATGGAGAATATAGATGCGAGGAGGCCACAAAAGAGTCTTCTGGAATAATGGTGCAGAGCAAAGAGAGAGACGAAGACGACGACGAGAAATACTATGAGCACGAAGGTGAAGAGTCCAATGATTTTAACCTTTTCTTTCTTGGGTGCCAACTTGATGAAGATCAGAACGTATATGATTTCAATTACTGCTCCAGCGCCATTGATTGTAGAAACTAATAAATTGTGCGGGGACACAAATGGCAACCCATACCTGAAGATTTAAACACCAAAAGCTCTTAAGACATAATGATTAAGAAGAAATGTAGTAATAATCAGAATGAAGATAACGATGTAGCTTTCAATGCAAGATTTAGAAATTGAGTGTGAAAAATCAACTACCGATTCAGTCCACCTAATTGATCCGTAGCACGTAGCAATCTTGTGACCTTATGGATACGAAAACTACCCTCAATTAAAGTAAACGAAAGTACACGTGATTTATTAGATCTGATAAAGGGAAAACAGACAAATGCAAGTGCTTGTTATTCATTGATTTTGGCCATTGAAATCCCTCAAAGAACAGAAAAAATTTTGAAAGAAAAAAAAAACAGAGAGCTTAACGATGGAGGAAAGGAAGGAGATTGAAAAGAGCAAGAAATTAAGTTACCAAGCAGAGAGGAGGCAGTTAAGTAGTGTCATCACATAAGGAATGCCGGAGAAATCTTCTGTGGATTTGTTCTTTATAATTCTGGAGAATGTAATCCTGCAAACAGAGCCGAATTTCTCACAATATTATCTCTAAGTTGGCTGAATTGTGAAAATTGAAAGAGTCAGTAATGAGATGGATGCATACACTGGAGATAAGAAGAGGAACAGAGCAGACGCATTTCCTGCAACATATTAAAAGAGAAGAAGAAATGAGAAACAGAGCAACTCTGGAGAAGAAGGGCAGGGCATGAGAAAAAAATAAAATTAAAAAAAAATGGAGAGAGAGAGAGAGACATTAAGATGAAAAGAGGAAACGCACCAAATATGCCAAACAAAAATTTGGTAACATTTTCCATGATGAGGAAAATATGGTTAGAGAGAAGCAGATTGCAAAAGGATGCGAGTGGTCTGAGAAGGTGGTCAGGGAGATTATATATTGGAAAGGTGACCACCAGCCTCCGGCTAATTACTATACTTGCAATTAGATTGATAATTAAGTGGCAAAATCACTTGTCCAAGGGTTAATTAATTGTTTCCAAACTCGCAAAATTGTCCCAGCTCATAGCTAAAGTTTGAAGTGAGAACATGATGGATTTTTCTTTTAGTATCAAGTATTCTAATTGACAATCAAAAATTAATTTCTTAAAATGTAAATATCATTAAAGTGAATTTTGCTTCTTTCAATAAAGTATTTTTTATATGCATAATCAAGAATTAAATGCAAAATAACATACTTAAGGGATTCTGCTATCTACTGATTATACCAAGAACTTATATTGGTCAATTGATGGATTTAATAAAATGCATGCGAATTGTTTGTGAGAATGTTTGTGACATCAGCATGATTTTTGGATTAAAATTAATGAAAATAACATTGATTTACTCGGTGGAGGGGAATATTTAGTGAGGCTAAAGGTCATGTGTATGGAGGGTTCTCATGGAAATAGCGAACGTTGCTGTCCTATGCAGATTAGGGAGTACAAGATATTTACACAAAGCTTGGCTTCATATGAAATCTTAACTTTGGTAAAATACATTTCGAATCTTCATCATCCATTGCTTGGACTCCTATTCTTTTATTATAAGCCAACTTATAATTTATTGTCTTTATTTGTTCAGTCTTTGTGTTCTAGAAAAAGATACCACTTTAAGCTAACTTTATATGATGAAATAATATTTCTTTTTGAGATGAAGGGTTTTGAAATCCTAAATTACATAGACCCTCAATATAGATATATACACTTATTCATCAAACCTTTATCAAAAGTCATATTAAATTCTATTAATCCGTTGAGTTGGATAGGACCACATTTATTGAGCGCAACCTCCTAACAATGAGTTATGCACCTATTAATACATAAATCCTTGATATATATGAGCGTTGCGAATGAAGGAAGTCATGCCTTAAAAAAAACTCCAAGTTTATTTATAAATTTTGTTTATTTTTATAATTTAATCAAATCAAATTCAAATTAAATATATATATTTTTATTTTACAACCAAGAATTTTGAGTTAAATGTATATCCTTATTATATAATATAAAAATTTTTTATTTTAGTACAACATTCGGCATTTACATTTTTGATTAAAAAACCTGTTACTGAAGAGAAGGAAAAGTGAGAAGGATGAAATGATGGTATAAGCAAAAATCAGGTGGCATTAAATCAAACCGAACAAGTCTGGATTTTGTTGGGTTTACAGTTATATATTATCATATATGGATGGCAGGGCAGTTCAAATTATGGGCACAATACTGGAAGGAGTTTGGAGCCTCGCCTAACAAATCCATGCCGCTTCCCTCCTCCTACTCTCTCTCTCTCTCTCGGTGAGCACTAAGAGCCCGTTTGGTTCATTAACAGGGGGGCAAGTGAAATGATGATAATTATATTATCTAAGTTGTTGCGCTTGGTTGGCTTTTGTCAAGTGATCCTCATTATAAAATATGAACCAGATCATCTTAGTTCAGGTGAAGCTCATGCCTTCTATTTTTCTATGTGAATCCCATCACCTTACTGCAATCAAGATAAACAATTCAAAATACCCTTTACAAAATGGAAAATGACAACCCATTCTTCTTCCTTCTTATTCTCGTCCACCATAACTTAGTCACCTTTGACACTTGCTGCTCTCATGCCAGCACCACCAGCACCCATCTTTGTCTCTGGCAAACTAGCAACACCCACCTACACCTCTGGCGAACCAATAGCACCCACCTTTGTCTCTAGTGAACCCACCATTGTCTCTAGTGAACCCACCATTGTCTTTGAATCAGATCGGTTTTTTGCGAATCCACAAAACCTTTGAATCCTCCTCTTTCGCTCACTTTCGTTTTCTTTGTAGATGTCATCATCAATTTGGAGATTGGCTGAATAAATCTTGCGCCTCATCATTGATCCCTCTGCTTCTTCTTCTTCCTTCTTCTTCCTTGAAGGTCAAATTTGATTGTCGCCATTGAATAGATCTCATTAACACACTGAGGAGATGGCCAGATTTGAACGAGCATCGTCCTCTCCTTGTGTAACACCCTACTACCAAACGCCTCCAGTTTTGACCACAAACTTAAAAAATTCAACCAAACATAACTCAAACATATCAAAATAACTCTCCAAAACTGCGGAACAGTGGAAACGAACCAAACAACACCAAAATTTGGGTTGGGGCCGCAGCCACTACAGTACCACTGCAGCTCCAGTGTCCAGGCCGTGGTGCCAGTGGAGGTAGAAGTGTTTGCAAAATAGAGGAGCATGTGACATCCGGGTGCTGATGAGGGCGGGGAATGATTGCCAGTGCAAGAAAAGGGGGTGTGAGATAAAAGTGATGAGGCACGGACAAAGAGCGGCTTCTGGCATGCTTGTAAGCGGGAGGGGCATATGAATGAATTAAATGCATATTGGAACAAGAGAGATCCAGAGACTGTATTATATAAGACTATACGGTTAATGATAGTTTAAAGGAATTGATAGGTATTACCTATACCAACAAGATGTATCTACCTTTTCGGTAGCCTATCCCGTATGGTTCGAGGATGAACCATACAGAAGCTGGTGGGCATATGACATCCGGTCACTGATGAGGGCGGGGAGTGATCGCCGGTGCAAGAAAAGATAGTGTGAGATTAAAGTGATGAGGCACGGACAAGGAGTGGTTCCTGGCATGCTTCTAAGCGGGAGGGACATATGAATGAATCGAATACACACCGAAACAAGAGGGATCCAGAGACTGTATAAGTATGGGACTATACGGTTAAAGATAGTTTAAAGGAACTGATAGGTACTACCTATATCAATAAGATGCATCTACCTTTTCGGTAGCCTATCCCTTAAGAACTTCTCAGTTAAGCGTGCTTGCCTTGGAGCAATTCTAGGATGGGTGACCTCTTAGGAAAGAGGTGTGTGTGAGTAAGGACAAAGCACACTGAAAGGGCTTGAGTTGGTTTGTTGGGACAGTCGTCAATCCCAAAGAAGCTGCCGGACGTTATACCTTGCAACGAGCTTCGATCTTCATCTTTAGCTTTTTTTTTTCTCTTTATTTTGCTGGTTTTGTTTATTTCTTTGTCGAAGATGGTGGAGGAAGGAGGAAGGAATGAGAGATTGAGGTGGAAGGAGTGGCCACCAATGATGGAATCTTGAGGTGGATGAGGAAGATAGCAGACAAGGGAATGAGAAGGAAAGAAGGAGGTGTTTTTTTAACAAGGAGCACTTTAGTCTTTTTGAATTTATTTAAATTTAATTAAATATGAAAAACAAATTGATTTCCCATATTTTCAATACCATACCAAATAAACTCAATTATAATCATTATCCCATTATTTACTTTCACACCCTTCGTTGAGCCTTGGTAATTAAACCAAATTGGCTAGAAGGGTCATCTTCAGCTAATAATAAAAAATTAATCATTTCATAGCTTAGAGATCATTGATATGAATTTTATCTCTCTTAATAATGCCTTCTCGATATACACAAGCAAAAATAGAACTCAGGACAATATCCCTAGGATAGTATATTTAAGGGATTCTCTTATCTATCAATTATGCCAAAATTTTGTTGCTTTTTCTCTATTATTAGATCAAGGATTACATTTACGGATAAAAATGATTTCTCATGGAGTTATACAATCACATAATTGTCTATGTTTTAAATTTTTTTCTATGTTCCTTTTCATTCTTATTGTGTAATTATATGATCAAAGACATCTAGTTTTTATTTTGTAACACTTAATTTAAAAAAAAATAAAAGCTGAACAATTATGTTTTTTAAAAAAAGAAGGTGGTAGGAGAGAATCCTCATGTAAAGTTGTAACTGCGAGTAAACGTTGCCAACGAGGCTACGCCATTTCCTTCTTTTTCTTAAGTTTTTCCTTAATTATTATATTTGTTGCGCAATGTGTATTATCTTCCCTTTTTATGCGAAACATGGATAATTTCAATTAGGGATCTGTCAAATAAACTATGGTATGAGAACTAGCTAGGTTACTCTTAAAATAACGTCAATGGAGATCGATTACCGAAACAAGTGTAAATAGAAGTTCCAACTGTATAGAAAATTCAACATTAATTATTTTACAGATTACTTCCAACTATATGGTGATTAAAATGAATAAGAAGCATTTCATAAAATTTCCTTGAAATTTGATTAAATAATACTTCTTATACCCTTCTAATTGTAAAAATATTTCTCGAATTTCCTCACATTTGATGTATATTTTCAATGTTCTTAACTATGAATTGATTTTATTTATGCTTAATTAATATTCTTTGTTCCTAAGAAAAAATTAAAAATCTCCAAGAATACTACTATATATATATATATAACTATATATCGAAGAGTTAAAGATGAGCAAGCATTGCATGCGTGCATGTTGCTATGTCCATATAGAGAGTGAACATAACTGTCAAATTATTGAAAAAACCTAGCTACTCACATGGAAATCCAAAAGTAATGCATGGTAAGATCAGAATATTTTAGTTAGGCTCCGGAATGATTATATTGGCCCTCCAGAAAAATTTGACACGTTTTTATTATCTAGTACCAATATTAGTATGCATACAATAAAATATAAAAAAAATTATACTATTCATTATTCATGATCTCAGACCACACAGGGACCTATTTCTTGTTTATTTAGTTTAATGAAAGGAACACTTTGACAATTGAGATCTACTCACAATATCCTTATCAAAAATTTACGTCCGCCAATCCGCTTGATTTTACACTTTAATCGCCAGCCTAACCACAGTCACTTATATTAGTCTTTTGATTATGGGACGATCACTGTGTTATAGTAAAATTGATTATGGGACGGTCACTGTGTTATAGTAAATATCAAGAGCCCCTTAGCAACTTCGGGTTTTATTATTCTCTCTCCTCTTTTATTTGGTAACGGTCTGATTCTCCTTTGTCTGGCTTCCACTGGCGGATTTGGTTATAAGCAGCCCTTGCTCCCTTCAAATTACTAAATCCTACACATAAGTTTAAATTATTTTCAGCTGGATGATTTATCGGAGTATAAATTAATCTAGACTTAGTTGGATAGGATTACATATGGTGACAAAACTTTTTTTTTTGTAGAAATCACATGTATCCTTCTACTGGAAGCAATTTTGTTCAAGACACTGTCAGGAACTAAATGTGAGTACCTCCTCTAACAGGAGTTCGAATCTTGGTTCCTCACGTTATGAGGAACTAGTCTCTTCCACTAGACCCAACCACCATTGGTTTGTGGTAACAAAATTTTACCACCTAATATTTAACACTGTAATTGTCTCTCTTTAAACATATTGTCATTGCTACTTTTCATGATTGCCTTTCATTAGATTCATTCAATTTGTTAAAAGTAGTTGATCTCTTTTTAATGAATCTACCTCTCAAATTTTAAATTTTTTAAAATAAAGTTAACAAACCAACTTCTAATATCATGACATTTGTGAAAAAAATTAATACTCCAAATATTTTACGTTATCACTTACATTTAAAATCATGAAAACCTTCTAATGGAGGTGGTATTATTATTTATGCATTTATATAAATAAAAAATGTATAACATATTATTGGATCATATCTTATAATTTAATTACCTATGTAATCATCTTTTGTATTTTTCTATGTGAATAAATCATTTGTATTTTTTGTTAATATTAAAATTCAAAAATCATTTAAAGTGGTTTGAACATGTATAAAGAAGAGGTCAAAAGGAGCCAATAAAAAAAATTAATCAAATGGCTTAAAATCCTATTAAAATTAAAAGGTTTAGAGAAAAATTTAAAAAAATATTGAGAAAAATTATAAAAATTAATCTTTTAAAAAATAATATATCTGAAAAAATTATTAGCATTAAAATCCGAAAATCATGGTCCTGCCCGAGGAAGGCGCCTAAGCCTATCGTACTCTCCTGCATATATAGTACTGTAGATAACTACCTGCCGTTGCACACCATCAGTATACTTGAAGGTCACCCCAGAATGCGGGAATGACATCTCATTGTCACATCTTGAGGGGCTCCATCTCACTCTCACATCATTTTTTACTGAAATTGTTGATACATCTTTTATATATATATATATATATATATAATTTTTTATCATATTAAAAATATTTATGCTTCTTTTATAAATAAATATATATTTTTTGGTATGCATCAAGTATATCCTAATTAACAGCTAAAAGATCAATAAATATATAATTTTTTACGCTTCAAAATAACATGATTGAATCTCAAAACCTTAATTCAAACGAGACATTTCTATCAAACAAAATTTGATAATAAATAAATTGAAATTACATACACTCAATCTAGTTCTTTTTTCAGGCGGACACCCCATTTGAGTCTGTTCATGAGTCATGGCACAAAGTTGTTATTTTTCATTCAAAACGATAGAAAACCAAAAACCGAGGAACAAGAAGAATATCTATACAATGTTTCGTTTAAGTGACAGCCTTTTATAAAATCTAAGTTTAAATTAAATGTCAAGGGACCGTAATTAATAATGTCTCAGAGTTTAGTTGCCTCGTCCTTTACCGGTTTAACCCTCGAACTTGAATACGGCTCTTGGCTAAGATGAAGTATAGTATTAAGGGCACGTTTGTTTCCACTTTCAATAATATGTTTCTAGATTAAAACCAAGTTTGATATTTTTGTTTATGTTTGGATGTAAAAAAAGGAGTATATTGTCACAATGATTTTTACTCAAAAAGAAATTGAAGGAGAAGTAGTTTGGTTGTTACTTTTTCATCCTATTTTTTTTATTTTTACTTGTATTTATTTTAAAATCAGATAAAAATATACCAATAAAAATAAGAAAAAATAAAAAAATTAAAAAAATAAAATTTTCATAAAATTTTTCCTATCTATTAACCAAAATGTTTCTTCAAAATTTTAATTTTTATAGATTATGACTTGTAAGAAAATGTTATATCAGATATATTATGTTCTCAATTAAATAAATGTAGGTTAAATTTTAGTTCAAGTAAATTAAATTAATAATGGGATAGCGTTTAAATTCAATTTAAAGGAAAATTATGAGTTTTGTCAAAATTAATTTTCAAATAAATTATCCAAATATAAACATATTAGTCAAAAATCAATTTTTATCATAACTACGTTACAAAACCAATTATAGTAAAATTTATTTTTAACTAATTGAAATCCAAACGACCCCTTATTCTTGAAAATTCCATTAAAGCGACATATTTCAAAAGTGATACCCATTATCAACTTATGCATATATATATATATATATATATTTTTTTTTTTTCAACTGATTTACATAGGTATCCAATTCCGAGATATTAACTTGAAGACATGTTGCCTTAACAGAACCTATTTAAATTTTTCCCATTTATTTTCATGAGTAAACTATTGAAGGAATCTCTAATCAGGAAGTCAGATGTCCATACCAGTGTACCAATGTACTAACATACCAACCGCACTGTCATGTCTTGGCTGACACTCTCCAAATCCATCTATGCGGCTTTACCTTTTCTCCAAAATCAACAAATCACACTATTTTTTAAAAAAATAATAATAATTTGATTTAACTTTCAATGTGTGCCTATATATCTATTAAATTTCATTTAAGCTATGAATAGTTTATTTTGCATTGAGTTTCATATTTTTTTAATTACGTTGTAAGAATTTGAGTCCTAATCCTTGATATACATCCTTATCACTTGAAACTAGTCAATTGTGTGTGTGTGTATTAATTTTATTATTATTACTCTTATTTTTATCCCATTTAAAATTTGGTTTAATCAATATATTTTTTAGTGGAAAAATTTTTCCTAAGTTATTATTTAAAAATTCTAGTTTAGTCTATATTTGTAATCATTTTAGTGTCAATTTTTATATTTCATCAAATGTTAATTTATTTATTTAATTTTAGGTGAGATGGGAAAAAGGCCAAGCCTATTACAAAAGTTCATTCCTTCTTTTTCATGGGACCACTCTTCAAAGTTCAAACAAAAACTATATTGAAATTGTTATTATATCACCCCAAGCAGCCCTTGGAGCCTTGGCTTGTTGGTTAGAGCATATAGCTATCACTTGTGACGTCATTAGTTCGAACTGGCAGAACCAAAAAGCAATATCATCATGGGCCCGCCAGAGCATCAAACAACCCTTTAAAGAGTAGGGCCCATCCCTTAATCTTTACCTAAAATTCTGCCCATTAAATTAACATAAATGCCATATAAAAGATGGAGAAAAAGTTCGCGTACTGTACCTACTCACGCAACTTGTGTCTGTTTGTCCCTTAATGTGGTTCTTGTCAATTTTCGCTGCCATTACTCCCTTATGAAGATGCTCATTCCTTCCTTTATCCACTCGTCCCAAGCTGGGTAAAGTGTGATGTCCTTTCAGTTCTTATTATCCAAGGAAATCTGCAGAAGCATACTCCCTTCATTCTTTAATATAAGGGATAAGTGGGGGAGTTTCCGTGTTTCAGAACATAAGGGACACATGGAGTTTGTCTAATAACTTTTTTTCAAAATATCCCTAATTAAAATAGTATATTTTCAATATAATTCATTTGTATTAATTGCATGATGGAAGAGTTATTAATATTAAATAAGGATATTTTTAGAAACTACTTTATATTTATGACAAATTTATTACTTTTCTTGGTTTGTGTGATTTTGTCTCTTGTTCCTTATATTAAGGGACGGAGGGAGTATATCATTACTTAGGAAATGGTAATCAATTTACAAAGGGCCAACAACACCAATGCAACTTTTTCATTCAGATTCTTTCAGCATCAAAACAAAAGCAATTTGGAAACCAAGTCGAACTATTTCTGTGTTTTTCTGTTTGAATCAGCTGGCTTTCGAAGCAATTATGAGCACCTACCTGATCTTCAAGTCAAATCATCGACATTCAACCAGATATTTCTTAATTTAAATGGCTAAATGTTTGACCAAGATACCAGGAGTTTCCACTCGAACCATCATCTCAAGCACCAGAAAATAACCATCCTCCGCTTCAGTGAGAGCATTTAGATCTGAAAGCCACTATGTGGGAAAAGCAATTGACATTACCATAAATACTACCCTAATCAACAGTGACCTCCACTATGATTTTGGAACCAAACACTAGATATAGGATGGAGGAAGGTGCAAAGCTGACATACTATTTCATCTTGAACCATTAATGTTTCACCCTCCTAGCATTTCGGAACATGGCTTTACTGTCCGTTAGCAGAATATAGCTTTACAGTCCATTAGCAGCGCAGAGTCGGGACTGTAAGGTGTAAATAATCTGTTTACCATCCTAAAATACCTGTTCTTGTCACGTAAGCTAGAAAAATATCGTGATGATAATGAAGCGAAGATCGGAACACTGGCATGCGTGAAAGCAGAAAACTCTAGGGAGGACAATGGCAAGCATGGGGCAGTTGGAATATTAACTACTAAACGACCATCTCTCACCAACTTCGTATGCATAACTTAGAATCTGTTAATTTGAGAATTATTATATATTATAATGCTGGATGCAACTAGATCATTTGGCCATAGAACTGGAACAGTAGATTGGCAATTCCAACTATTCATGCAGAAACATTTTTCTGTTCATGTGACTCATGTTGGTTAATTGATTCATGTTCTGCTATAAGTGGGGTACAGATCTAGTGTGTAGGAGGGGTTTTAGCGGGATGTTTGGGTGTAAGTTTAAATTTTGGTCTGATGAGGCCCGAGTCTTTTTTTTTCTTTTTTTTTTCCATTTTAATGATTTTAAATTTTAAATGTAGCTGGAACTTTCCCTCTAATGGTTCAAAGTTCAAACGTCTCAGCCACTCTATCTCCTTACTAAACTGCAAAACCACAAGCAACACGGATGATGGTGTTCAATTCAAATTTCTTAATCTACAGCAACTTTCGGAACCCCAAGCTCTTCAACGTACCACGTCTCAAAACCATCTACAGGATATTATCTCATCCGAAGACATGAATGGTTGGGACTTCCATTCGCCACTCACTCCTTTGAATAGCGGCATCCATGACGCAAGGGGTAGAACAGCGCACAGATATTTCCTTCTTATCTTTTGAAATTTGATATGGCTCGGAGTATTTCCTTCTTATATTTCTGACATCTCAGCCTCACCCACCTTTGATCTCTCCAGATTTTGAGCACCCGTACCCACACGCACGATGCTGATTGAAGATGAAAGCATGTTACCCACCCGTCATCGATCGCAAGATGGCATTGAATGTGGGGCAATACAGAACTGTATCTGGAGTTGCTGAACCATTTGTCATTCTTGATAAAGTTATGGCAATGTCTTGTACTTTCTTCTATCCTAATTTCACATGTAATTGTTGGGTTTTATCAATAACGATGCCTCTGTTCCTGTATGCCACGAGTGATTTTACATTGACAAACTACGACAAGGACCCAAAGACCAAGTGATCGTTAATATTCGTTTATCACATGGAACTACTCGATGTGGGCAAGTTCTAGAAGTCGATGTGGGCAAACTACGACAGTAAAAGGTTAGTTGCCTGTGGCATTCATAATTACCCATGATCACTGTATTGATTAAGTAATTATATTTTTCCTGTAACTGAAAAATACTAAGGTGCCTTTCCTCACCTTAATCCTTGCAAAATTTTGTTTTGCTCTAAAATTATTTTATTGTTTTATTAGTCTTTTAGCCCCTATTTAGTACAGGGGAGGGCCCCTCCCCTCCCCTCCATAAAAATTGTCCATTCCAAACAGGGAAGGGAAGGGGACTCTTTTTTTTTTTTAATTTTGACTTTTTTTTTAAAATTTTAATCTTTTTTTAATAAAAAAATATTTTTAAAAATAAAAAAGTTATTAAAAAATCTCAAAAACATGAAAATATTTATTTGAAGGTCTCAATACAAAAAAAATATTGTACTCAAGTCTCATATATTAAAAAAAGTAAGTATAAAAAATTTCATTATTGAGTATAAAATTGTGGAGTATGAGTATAAAAGATTAAAGCATAATTTTATATTTAACACTAAAATTTTTTATACTCATAAAAATGATAGAAAATTTCTAAAATTTTTTATACTCAAAAGTAAAATGATCAAATTATTATTAACTTCCCTCCCTTCCCCTCCTGAACCAAATAACAAATTATTAAAATTCCTCCCCTCACCTCAATCTCTTTCCCTTCCTTTCCCTCGCCTTCCCTCCATATCTCATCTCTCCTCCTCTCCCCTTCCCTCCATTTAAATCCCTCTCCTTCCTTCTCTTTTCATCTCTCCTACCAAACACACCCTTAGTTCCATTGATAATAGGAAATGACTTTGTAATTGTTTAGTTTTTAAATCTACCATAGGAATTATTAATATTTTAATTTATTTTTTAAACTATTGGCCAGTTCTTTGAAGGTATACCTGGGATTGACAATAAATTTATAACTATGCAATTTACTGGAGAGGTACAAACCAAACTATGTTTCTTATTGAAAAGTGCATAGAATAACAATATGCTTCAACACATGTTATAGCTGGCTGTAAGGAAAAAAATATAGGTTGGTTCCTGTTATTATCAACATAAATTGCATTGCTGATTTTTTAATATACATAGTTAAGAATTTTATATTGGTTGTTGGTGGCTTGGTGACTTGATATATTTAAAGGGGACATTAATATATAACACAGCAAACCTATCTATGAGAAAAAATCAGGTAAAACAAAACTAGCTTTCAAAAAGAAATACAGGAAAAACATGTGGTTTACATATATTATATTGTGCTATTGGTTGCTGCTAATTTATAGTTTACTTTTACCCCTCCTATCAAGTTATTAGGGGAACGGAGTCTGTTATAGACCCAGTAACAAGAACAACAGAGAAAAGAAGGGAGAACTCAAGAAGGAATGATGGAGAATCTATGAGATTAATTCAATTAAAAAAAAAAAGCTGACCTAACCGTAATAGTTAAGGGTTTTATATAGAGTCGAAGAGATGAAGAGACAACTAACAAGTAAATTAAACAAAAGGATAACAAAACTTCCTAATACTAATTCCTACGTTTAAAGTAGTTCTGCATAATGGTCGTTGGCGTGTTTTAGTTTGGGGGATGATTTGATTTGTTTAATTTTCATTCGATCTGGTCATTTGTCATTTTGATCTATTATTGTTAAATGTTATATTCACACAATCATACTTTCAAATTCATGGAAGAACATTATTACTTATCGGGTATGTCTGTAGCAATTCACACTTTGTACAATCTAAATTGTTTGAAGAATGCACAAATAACGATAATTTCAAGTGGTAGCCATTTCAATACAATTATGGTTGTGGTTGAAATAAATTCTGTACTTCTTAGTCTGCAGTTATATTTTCAATGGCCATGTGAAAAAGAGAGGTCTTGCAAGTTGTTCTTGGATAAAAATTGATCAAGATAGGAATTCACAGATTGTGACACTTGACAAGGCTACTATTATGAGACATTGTTCTTTGCCCTCTAGAGATCTCAGACTATTAGATCCTGTGTTCATTTATCCTTCTAGCATATTAGGATGGGAAAAGGCTATTGAAGTCAACCTTGAACAAATCTTGTGCACAATCAATGTTGATGAGGTTTTCTTGGTGAACTCCTTGCATGATAGTGTTGGCCAATACAAGTCTTCTAGGCAATCAACTTCAGAAGGAAAAACCTGGTAAGGATTCTAACTCTTTTCTGTGGCAATGTTGACACCAATGCATGAAGGAGCCAGAGAAAAATTGTTTATCAGTAGTTGGGACCAATATGATAACTCTTTTGTTCCTAATGTTATTTTATTTTGCAGCACTTTCATAATTCGTGCAAGATGATGTGGAAATGACATTGACTATTGTGATTTTAGTTTTAGTGAGAGAGTTAATGGAACTAATATGAATATGATACATCTTTAACCCTCAATAAATCTTTTTACCTTATGCCTAAGAATAGAGTTTGTTGGTTATACTTAAAAATTTGTGCTGAGTTTTTGGAGGTCCATGATAGGGTAACCATTGCTTAAAATTTCTGACATACCTGTCTTTTTGATACAGATGATTTGCCTTTTGAAATTTGAGCACTGGAGCTGGCTTTAGAATTGACATGCACATATTTAGATGCTGAGGTATGAATTAACCTACACCATTGCATTGCTATCAGTTTTAAGTATTCTGTTATGATGAATATGACTTTGATTAGTGGATGTAGCTGGATTGGTAGGCCCTATTGGGCTAGACTATTGTGGTTTGACAAAATGTTTTGGAGGGTTATACATTTTGTGGTATAGTATTGTTTTTTTGGGGATTGAGAAGCTAATTCGGAAATTTCCTATGTTTTGACTTGGTCTCTACTTACTTGGGAAGTATCTTGATGTTGTGAAGATTTATTCAAGTGCCCCTTGATGCTTCACGATGCTGTGATTCTTGAATTAGTTTTACTTTTTGTTTTTAATAGATGAATTAGTTTTACTTTGTTTTGCAAGCTTGGGCTGCTTATAATTGGTTCATGAAGAGTTTAGAATGTTTTGCACTGAACAATGACTTAATGATATGAGCATCCATTGTCATGAAATATAACAATTACTGCTATGTCTTCATTTTTTTTTCACTCGTCTCTTCCATTGTGGTTAGTTGTGCAGTGCATATAGAGGAAGTTTCACCCCCTCTTGCTTTAGTTACAAGATTTGCTTTCCTTTCTTACATTGTAACCTGGACAGTAACAACATAAAACATTGTGGAACTGAATGGTGAAATGTCCTCAATGATGATTTGAATAGTATATTGCAGATTAATATGCCTAAATTTGCCTTTAGGGTAAAAATTGATTTAGACCTCAATGGTGCAAATTTATTCAAACAACATTGATTTGGTGGGAACCCAAATCAATTTACACTTCTTTATTGTCGTTGTTATTTCAATTTGGTTTATGAGTGAAAGTTCTATGAATTTATTTTGGGGAAAGTAATAAAAGAGGGGTAAAGTTCTAATTCAAAGGTCAACTTCTAATTCGTGTGTACTGAGGATTTCATCTTTTAACTATTTGCTCGAAAACCAGTTTTACTCTTTTCTCTTATCATGGGTTGTCGAGACTTGGTTTATTATTAATTTTCTATGTTCTTCTTGCAAAGGAGTAGCCTCTTGAGCATTAGAAATTTGTTACAAAATACTTTAGCACCTACTGACGCCTTAATGGTGACAAAAAAGGGCCAAAAGCAATTCAGCTTCACTCTTGAATAATAATAATACAAGCATTTTAGAAATTAATTTATTGAAACATATGTTTGACTATCTGTGATATAATAGTTGCTTTTTTAAAAAAAAGGAAAAAAAATCTGCATGGCTCTGATTGTAAACAGACCTTGGTTGAGTGGAAAAATGAATATCCATTTTCAATCCTAGAGGGATAATGCATGAGTATTTTTGGTGGATGTTTTGTGACTTTTATTTATTATTTAGTCAAATATTTGGTAAGCATATATGCATCTTTTCTTGTTGCATTTCAATTACTTCTTGTCAATTAACAAGGATTAAAGAAAGGAGTATACACCATGATAACTAAAATTACTTCTTTGTCTCTAAATGCAATCATTATGGGAATGATTTTAAATCACTTGCAAGTGACATTGGAGAATGTTAGCCAGATGGTGCCCTAAAAATTATTGATAAAAAAAAGAATATCTTTCAGCAGTCTCAAGGGAATATATCGTTGTTGAGAATACCTAAAGCTAGTATTCACAGTGCCCTCTAATAACATTGGTATGTTTCTTCATCATTCACAGAGCATTATGCGAATTTACACTACTGCAAAAAAGCATTTCTACGTCGGTTATTTTACATTAATTACGTCGGTTCTTGAGGTGACGTGGATCAGGTGGACGTAGAAACATGTAATTTCTACGTCGGTTCATAAACCGACGTAAAAATATGTTTTCTACGTCAGTTCCATAAACCCAACCGACGTGAAAACTGATATTGGACGAAATAAATAATTTCCACGTCTTTATTTCGCTTCGGTTATCCAGTGTAACCGACGTAAAATTAACTTTTTTACGTCGGGTATTTTTTTAACCGACGTAGAAATTTGTTATTCTACGTCGGTTCATTGATAAACCGACGTAGAAATGAAACTTTAAAAAAAAAATTCTTACGAAGCAAAATTAAATATTATTTTTTAAAAAAATTATAAACATCAGTAGCAATTGTCAATTTCACATGTGAAAAAATTTGTTTCCTATGACAAGTGATGCATTTCTAATATGTTATGAAATTAATTCCAATAATGAAAACAAGGAATCCAATACTAAAATCACCAAATCAAATATACACAAACTAGTTTAAAACAAGAAACCGAAGGTCCTAAACAAGGTAATACAAGCCCAATTCAAAAACGAAATGAAAATAACAAGAAGACTTAAAGCTTCACAACAACAAAATTATTCATCAACTCCTTCCTTAATTTACGATCAAGTTGTGTCCCATTAGCTCCCTCCCCATCTGCATGAGATGCTAAGTCATTACCACTAAAGTTTATAATTCAACAAGTTGCATGAAAACTATACAATAGCAAACATAAACTATTACCTTATCCTAATGCCACTTTTTGTAGAAAATATTCTGCCCAAATGTTGCGAATGTGTTCCATATCTAAATCAGAATAGCTCTCAATATCGTCATAATGCTACAAGTTCAAAGTAAAACCATTAAAACATAAGCCATAGATCAATCAATAGAAATCTCAACTAGCATCACAAAACTAAGTTGAGTAAGATATTATTACCTGATGAAATGACTCAATAATATTTGTCTTGATGATGTCATACATATATCTCATCACATAATAACCAGACTCATTGTCTCCTTGATGACGATGGCACTACAAATGAATAAAAAATAATAAAATAAGATGGAATGATTGTTTTGGAAAAAGCTTGAGTTCAAACTACTTACTTGTGGATATTCCCACTTGCACTTCTTTTGCTTATGTGAGTGCTTTCCACCCATCATTTGGTATGACTTCAGAGATCTAGCCTCAAATACACCAAAATATACAATATCACACATTAGAAACAGAAAAAAAGCCATAATCATCCTAAACAGACATTCCAGAAAGCATCATATCAAATGAAAGAAGTGCATACTTTAATAATAATAATTATATATAATAATTCCAGAAGTAAATAATAATGATAATTATTATTATGTATACTATGCTTATTCTCTTATGAGATAATTATACAACAAGAGAAAGGTTTAATGGAAATGGATTGATCAAAATAATGCTAAATGGACATGATATCATTTCTAACCCAACTCTGATACATTTAGAAAGAAAACATATTTTTTCTTGAGATATAAATTGCCTCGGCCACTTCACAATTAGGCTAAGCAAACAGCAAAGAACACTCTAACATTCAGTCATCATTCATTTAGTTTGGTGGGAAGCCATCACATAAATTAGTATTTTAATTAACCAAGGTTGAAGTATTTTTGAGACATTTCACATTTATTCTAGTAAAACTAAGGGTTGAAAAGAATACAAGAAATAAAGGATGCATTAAAATTATATACACAACCCAAAAATAATTTAAAAAAAAAACAAACACACACAGAGGGCAAGAAGAAAAGAGAAACATAAAAAAACACTCTTGAAATAGTGAGGTGCCTTTGCTCTAGACACACCAAAACGCAAGGCCAATGCTACAAAAATCCCTCAAGTGAAACCCATGCAGTCAGAATTTATATTAGTAACAAACTAATAGTATGACTTATGGGAATACGTCTCATTATCTGTAGGCTAGCTACTGATCATGAAGATTGATTATTAATCTCTGAAGAACAAGTAAATGTCTTCCTAACCCAAAGTTTCAGGCCTAACACATCTTAATTATCAAAGACACTCATAAGACTGGGTAGGACTTTAAAAAAGCATAACAATTGTCATCCGGGGGTGAAAGGGAATTTAAAAATTACATAGAAAACTACCTAAATGATGTTAGAAACTGTTTTATTTGAAAGCATGTTTGAGTTTTGACTAGAACTATAAAAAAGAATGGTTCACATCCAAAATTCTAAGTGGATTAGCTACCAATGTGGTGCACTGTCATGGGAATTGGGAAACATTATTGAAATGATGCCTTTACATCATACTCATATGACCCCTTCCAAGCTTAAAACATCACATACACATACAGCAACCAAACCTCATTCTTGGACAAGGAAAATCATGATTATACGACCTATTTGGGAGCTATAATCATAATGTCATTTTTATGGATAAGTAAAGTTGTTTTCATGTATAAACCGACATTTTCAACATAGAGAACATAGTCATAGATGTACCAAGCACAAGAGAGAACAAAAATTAAGACTAAGATTAGAATATAACCTTGAAACACAATAAGTTTGCAAACTTAGTGCACATAGCAAGATATCTAACCTGTTCATGTGACTCTCATTTCTCAAAAGCGACAGAAAATTGATGATTATAAACTTAAACAGGATTTGACAGCAAGTAGTAGTAAGTATTATGGAGAGCATCATATATCAACCAATATAATTTTATATTCCATAGTCATCTTGCTAAGAATGAAGCTAATTCACAGTTTAAAAGTGTGTGAAACAAAGTTTTACAGAAAACTTACGTTTCAAATATGCTCTTCACATCAAGGCTCACTTGCTGCTCCATGGAAGAAAACCACAAAATGGTGGTTTTTTGTGGGCAAATAACACCTAGCTTCCAATAGGTCCTACAATATATCAATTAATGATAATGTAATATCAATTACATATTCCATATTAAATAATTACAAGGAATAGATTGCAAACCAAATATTACCCCTCATAGTATGGTACCATCCAACATTGCTTGTTTTCATCCCTGAGCCTATCTGCAATATAACTCATTCTTTCATTTGCCTTGTTCCCTGTACTCTGGGTGTACATTGGGCATAAGAATCCATATCTGCCATTCCTTCCAGAGCTAGTACATAGGTCATGGAGATACCTACAATATTAGAAAAAAGAATTATAAAATTTAAATTCATTCACTTTTTCTTTAGATTATGTTAACAACTTTGTTTGATTATTCAAAAGTGTAGGTCTTGAAGTAAAAGTAAACTTACATGATAAACAATTGCATCATGGATATGCCCAATTGCTCGAAGGCTATGAACTCTATGACATCTCACTTTTTGATGCAGAAGTCATACTCCTTCCCCACAATCTCTAGACCCATACGTAACTGGATCGTATTAATCTTCCTAGCTGCCACAGTTAGTCGTGTGAATGCGTCAAGCTCCGGGGCAACATAGGGTTGAACTGCATGGGGTTGGGGTTGGGGATTTGAATCCATAGAATCCTTGGTCTTGTGGAGTTCCTAATTAATTAAATAATGAATAATTAGAACTTCATACTATCTCATTTAGAAAATAAGTTAGAATAATATGGTTTTTTTATACCTGATCCATAACCAAGCGGACTAGTCTTTTCGGCCACAAAATAAAATTTTTTGGGGCTTCCTGAACTGTGGTAACCTCCTCAGTTGGGAATGGCACCAAGGCATCATGGTCAACAACATCCTCAACCACCACCCTTACCTGGTCCTTTTGTATCTCCTGGTGATGGATGGTTCCTCCTAAATTGAAGACTTTGCCATATGCAACTATATGAGTGTAAGGATCCTCCAAATAAATCTCACACGCTGCTCCTGTATTTGGTATTTCAAGTTCCTCCATAGGTTGAGGCACACAACTGCCTTTCGTGCTAGGAGGCATAGGAGAAGGGATATCTATGGGAGGCTGTTCTGTTCGGGATTGCATCGCCATTGAACTCCTGAACATGGACATCATTTTCTCTTGCATAGCCTCCATTCGTGCTTCCATTCGTTGTTCCATGTCAGCTACTACTGCAACACGGGTTTGCTCTCTGACATCTTCCATCATTTTTTCCACCTGGTGCATAGAAACCGATCCTGAGCTACGGCTTGAACATGGTCCAAAGTATTGTCTTATGCCTACTCCCCCTCCCACACCCCTTACACGCCCAGGGTGCTCTTCCTTCCCTAGTGCAGTGGCCAATATATCCTTCCTTCCAACAGGAGTAAAGCTCCCTTGGGTTACCTCTTGTTCTAGAGTATCCTGTAATGCAAAAAGAACTAACATAATTAACAATTATGTAACTAAAGTACAATAATTTTCATTTATATTAAATTACTTACAATCTTCTCAGCTACTACTCTAGCCTCCTCGGTGAGGAATTGTCCTTCCTTGTTCAGCCGTGCTCTCTTCCACTTTTCATGATGAGAGGGAGGAGATGGAGGAGAGATAACTACTGATTCATCATTCCCTGCAGCATCTCTTCTTGCTTTCAACTTCTCCTCTATAATCTGTTCTTCAAGCAATTCATACCCTCCACAAGACAAGGTATGGGGATAAACATTATTCTTTTGGATCTCTTGATGTTCTTCTCTTTTTTTCTGTTAGCAATAAATGGGAAGGTTAGGTCCAGAAAAGCAATTAAGAACAAAATGTATTTGATATCACATTCAAATGTTTGCTCACCATAAATGCTGGATCATGTCGACTACTAACAAATTTCTCCCATGTCTCTTGATCAAGATACTCATACTTCTCACAAGGATTTTGGTCTCTCATCTTACCAAAAACATAAATACTTGTCAGTTTGCTCTTGAAGTCTTTCCATCGCCCCCTTGCATATTGTAGTATCTTTGTCTTCACAACTTGAGTTTGAGGAATGTCATAAGTTAGCTACAAGGATGCATGCAAGGAAGTTAGAAATAAAATAGATAAAAAATATGTAAAACAATAGATAATTATATAATTATTTACCAAGATAGCTTGCCAAAGTTGATCCTTCTCAATATCATCTACATGATCCCATTTTTCGATTAAGATGCTAATTTTTGAGCGTGTCATAGTGCCAACAAAACTCTTAAACTGCTTAGATCCAGGCCCAGTAGGATTCCCTAATTCATCAAAGTTAACCTTCTTTCTATGGCCACCACCATGAGCTAAGGCCAACTCTTTCAATCGTGTGCCGCCACGTCTACCTCTTTTACACTTACTAGTTGAGGGATTCTCCATGCCGCTGTTAAGTGAACACAATAATTAAGGTTAGTAAATTGTAGATAAAATGTGATAATTAAACTAAGAAATGAAAATAAGCACATTGTAAATAAACCAAAAGAAATGAAAGCACATTGTAAATAAACCAAAAGAAACCAAAACTCTACCTTTACCTCTAGTATTTCAAACTTTCTTATGTCTGGATATTCTCCCATATCCCTTCTTCATGATCATTTCTTGTGGCATGCATATCATCTACTTCATCATCTTCATTCCATGGAGGTAGCCTTGATGAAAAAGGAGGAGTCTCATAAATATCAAAATTGGATTCATCAATCTCATTATTATCAGTTAGCCTTTTCCCTTGAAGAACCACAGACCACTTTTTATCAACTGGGTCAGTGACATAAAACACTTGTTTCGCTTGGACTGCCATGATAAAAGGCTCCTCTTTATAACCCTCCCTATTAAGATCCATCAAAGTAAATCCTAACTCATCTATCCGAACCCCATTGTTACTATCAACCCACCTACATTTTAAAACAGGTACTCTAAACTTAACGTAGTCAACCTCCCATATCTCTTGAATAACACCAAAATAAGATATGCTTGCCAATATGGGATTTTTATCTTTCGAGCTTGAAAAATGCATTGATTCAGCTACTACCATGACCCCACTATTTTGCATAGTGCTTTTATCATCTTGGGCTTTTGTATAGAAGGAATATCCATTAATGTCATATCCACTCCAACATATAACCTCAAAACGAGGCCTATCAGCTAACCACCTTATTGTATCAGAAGCAGTAACATCCTTCTTTACCTGTTCATTGAACCATGACCTAAAAGTCCTATTGTGCTCATTTAGCAACCATTTATCATTTTTCTGAGGGTTCTTCTCCCTTACAATGTTTGTATGCTCAGCTAAGTAGGGAAAAACTTCATCAGTATTATTTAGAATGTACAAATGTGCTCGTAGTACTTCTTCACGTGTCATGGGCTTCACTTTTACACCTCGTGTACCCTTCCCTACAACTTTTATTCCCTCGTGGCGAGACTTAGGAAGTCCAATGGCTTCTACTTCTGACAAATATTCATTACAAAACTTAACAACCTCTTCAGCAACATATCTTTGAACAATAGAGGCTTCAGGATGATGTGGGTTCTTCACATACCCTTTTAAGATTTTCATGTATCGCTCAAATGGGTACATCCATCGTAAATAAACAGGGCCACACAGCCTTATCTCTCTCACCAGATGTACAATTAAATGTACCATGATGTCAAAAAATGATTGTGGAAAGTACATTTCAAGTTGGCACAAGATAATAGCAATATCATTTTCCAATTCATCCAATTTTAGAGGGTCAATAACTTTGCTACATATAGCATTGAAGAAGAAACACAGTCTAGTTACAGTTTGTCTCACATTTTTAGGCATTATATCTCTGATAGCCACTGGTAATAGTTGTTGCATCAACACATGGCAATCATGGGACTTCAAGCCTACTAATTTTAAATCTTTCAATGACACAAGCCTTTTGACATTTGAAGAATATCCTTGTGGCACCTTAATGCCATGTAAACACTCACATAAACTTCTTCTTTCTTGTTTGGACAAAGTATGACAAGCTGGGGGTAGATAAGTTCTCTTCCCTACTTGGAGTGGAGCTAATTCTGCTCGTATTCCCATTGCAACTAAATCTTTTCTTGCTTTCGTAGTATCCTTGGTCTTGCCTTGTATGTTGAGAAGCGTTCCGATAAGACTATCACACACATTTTTCTCCACATGCATCACATCAAGACAGTGTCTTACCTCAAGATGTTGCCAATATGGAAGATCAAAGAAGATAGACCTCTTCTTCCATAAATTCTTATTAGTTGCTGATTTCTGGCACTTACCGAATATCACATTGATGTCTCTCACTCGTTGATAAACTTGCCCCGCAATTAATGGCTTTGGAGCATTTTCATATTCTTGTAAGTCATTGAAAGCTTTTTTCAATCTACGATAAGGGTGGTTCTGTCTTAGAAATCTTCTATGACCAAGGTAGACGGTTTTCTTTCCAAATTCAAGTTGATAGTGGGATGTACCTTCTTCACAGATGGGGCATGCATTATGCCCTTTAACACTATATCCAGACAAGTTTCCATATGCAGGGAAGTCATTTATTGTGCAAAAAATCATGGCCCGTAGCTTAAAAGTTTCCTTCTTATATGCATCAAACACATCCACACCTTCCTCCCATAACAACTTCAAGTCCTCAATCAAAGGTGCCAAGTAAACATCTATGTTGTTTCCAGGTTGTTTTGGACCTGAAATCATCATAGATAACATGATGTACTTGCGTTTCATACAAAGTTGAGGAGGTAGATTATAAATCACCAACAAAACAGGCCATGAGCTATGTTGACTGCTAAGATTGCCATAAGGGTTTATTCCATCAGTGCATAGTCCAAGCCTTAGGTTTCTTGGCTCATGGCCAAATTCAGGAAACAATTGATCAATTATCTTCCATTGAGGAGAATCAGCTGGATGTCGAAGCTTTCCATCACATATCCTATCAACAGCATGCCATCTCAAGTTCTTTGCTTCATTTGCATTAGTAAACAATCGTCTGAACCTTGGAATTATTGGAAGATACCATAACACCTTCGCAGGAGGCCCCTTAGAGATCACATCACCGCTAGCATCACATTTCTCCTTCACTTTGTAGCGTGATGCTCCACAAGTTGGACATACATGTAACCCTTCATTCTCATTTATATACAATATGCAGTCATTAGGGCAAGCATGCATCTTTTTATACTCTATACCCATTGGACACAAGATTTTCTTTGCCTCATAGTTACGATCTGGAAGTTCGTTACCATCTGGAAACATCTCTTTCAATAACTCAAGCAACTCCGTGAAACTCTTATCGCTCCATCCATTTCTTGCTTTCAAGTTAACTAATCTCAACACAGCTGACAACCTTGTATATTTTGTGCATCCCGGATACAAAGGTTTCTCTGCATCACCACACAAACTATCATATATATGTGCTCGCTCAAAGCTCTCTACTCCAATATCATGGATCATATCCTCTATTCGATCACCTATATCCACATCAACTTCATCATTTTGGGACACAGTAGATGTCTCTAATTCACCATGCCATATCCATCGTGTATAATTCTTATTGAACCCGTCACAAATCAGATGGTCTTTTACTACCGCAACACTCAGTCGTCTCAAGTTTAAACATTTAACACAAGGACAATAAAATAATCCTTTATTGTTAGGAACACTATTTTTTGCAAATTCCAGAAACTGGTCTACCCCATTCTCGTATTCATCACTTGTTCGTCTTGCATTTATCCAACTACGATCCATAACTACCTAATCTAGACATCCATAAAACAACAAACCAAAACAAACAAATACATAGCTATAGTTAGTCTACTTATTATTGGTGCAATTATAATTAATCTAAACATTCATCAAACCTTATAGATATAATCTAACTACAATTAACCAAATTAATTAATTAACTTATTTCTTCATATTACATTGTTCAAACATATTTATATTTAAACTCATTAGAAACTAATGGTAACACCACCCAGTTCAATTATAAAACCTATTTCATGAAGAATAGGAATGATACCTATGATTGATTGAGCAGCAGATTGCAAAGAGAAGAGATCAATTAATCTTCGAATGACACAATTGGCTTGGAAAATCCCTGATTTGAAATGCAAGTGTTAGAAAAGAAAAATGCATTAGATGAGAAGCATTAGTCATATAATTTATTAAGAATTTTTAATTTCGCCTATCTAAATCTCATTGCTAATATAAATGAAAATAAACCATGGTTGACAAATTATTTATTCTAGTAAACAAATCAAACACCAAAGATAAGAAGCATTTTAATTTTTAATGGGCAAGGAAGATAGTACTGAAAAACTAAAGTTAGTCTAAAAGAGTCACCTTTGTTTATAGCAAAAATAATGACATATAACTGAAACATGAGTCAATGCACTGATCTGAGAGTGGAGTGAAGGGATATAATGGAGACAAAAGTATTGAACTCTTTGTTTATGTTAATTCAGTAGTGATATTACTCTAGATATATACAAGAATTGATATGCTACCTAAGGAATGTAAATAAAGGGTGATTAATTGAATGTAAATAAAGCAGCTGAATCATGATTTTTAATTAGTTATTTGAGCCACTAGGTCTCTCTCATGTCAATTCTTTTTTCATACTTATTTTCTTTTCGTTTTTTTGCAACCAAAGTTTTTACTTTTCTTTTTTGTTACGGATACAAGCTAGCTTAGTTGACCAAAGAGATCTATCTTAGTTAAGTTTTAGCATTATTATATGAGAGAGTTAATAAATTAATTCCTCTTTTGTCTTATGTCTAACAGTATTACTGCTTGGGGGTTAACTCTCTCCTTGGACAAATCCTGAAACAACACTAAAGAACTAGTTTAGTATATTACTAGGTTTAGGAACTTTTAGTTATTGGAAATGATATTCTAAATGTGATCTCTCATTGTGCCACTAGAAAACACCAAACTTATAGCTATAAAATAATTTCTTTAAAAAAGATTGAAGCAAAGGTTGGTAGCATTAAATACATAATATACAAATATTCCAATGTGATGAAGTATAATGTTGGGCCAACTAGTTTTGAATTCAATGAGAGGAAATAATAATGTGGGGACAAAGTTTTCCAAGCACTATAGGAATCTATGAGCTAGCTTAGTTTGGTAATCTAACCAAAATTGAACAGATGTAAAGCATATATCTAAGCCAGTCGATCAATTTCTAAAAGGAATGATGCCTTTCTTGTCTCAGGTACTTTCGCAAAAGGAAACTGTCAAATTTCTTATACCGTAAATGAATAATAGAGTTATTATGTTATTCCAATTATGTACACCCAATATGGTAAACTCTTATCAAAATCAACACATGCACTTAAAATTCTCTTCCACTACAACATGAAAAATTCCACTTTTGTATGTGCAATTATACCAAGAATAATAGCATATATAAAAATTATAACTTGACTTGCCAAGGCCAAGTGTTTAGAAGTGATTGACTTCAAGCCAAAAACCTGTCCACTTATTGAAAGCCAAAATAGTGGTAAGAATCCAAAAGGATTGAAGTGGATTCAAGAGAACATAGCAAAGAGAGAAGAAATTAGGAAGCAGAGAAGACATAAAGGTACCAAGAAAGAAATAATGGCTCTATTTGTCCACTCCAAATAAAAAAATTTCACAGTTTAACAACATAACAGCATAACAGAGGTACAAGTTAACTCAGTATCTAAAAGGATACTGAAGCAAAACAATGGTAAGTATCCAAAAGGACTCCTAAGACTACAAAGCCAAAATAGTGATCATTTACTTTGTTCCAACAGATCTCGTAAAAGAACTCCTAAGCCTAACACTGAAAAAAAGTTGAAAGTCCTAGCAAACAAGTGGTAGCTATGATCCTAGAGGTGCAATTTAACTCTATTCAGAGTATATATGAGCAATGTCCTCTTTAACAATTATAATTTAGAATCTTGATCAATCCATATTCTTCACTATCCTCACCCACCCACCCCACCCCCCTCCCAAAAAAAAAAGAGCGCAAATCTTTTTAAACTCATCATTTAAAGTCAAACACAAATGATAAACCAATTTCATCATATATCACTTCATGCTTCATCATCAAATTCTAACCATGCAATATCAATTATTGATTGTTCACTCTTTTTAATTCCTAGTTATTGGTAAATTTCAAAATTTTCACAGGACATATATAATAAAACTATATCCAATTTAAATGTCCTATTATCTTACATATTGATTTGACACATTTATAGACAGGCACATCTAAGATTATCTATTACATATGCTTTTTGATGTTTTGTTATTTTCCCTTTGATTTGATTTTTTCTAAAGACAAGAATTTCTAATTAATTACAAACACTTCACAAAACTAGAAAGCTCAAACACGAAGAAGGTCTTAGTTTTGTATAGCATCAAAATAAAAACAAATATACATATTTACATTGATATCAATATCAACACACACATTACACTATCTACAAGTTGAAAATAATGAAGAATGCAATTCATTTGTAAAGATTATATGCAATGCATAAGAAGCACAACTATTAATATAATTAATTTATAAATCAGGAAAATTTTTGTCATGGTGGACGTTAATACTAGCAAGTAAATTGATTGGGTCTTAATTCATGGTTTTCTTATCTTGGCCACCGTGCAGGACATTTACCAATTGTGAACCAACAATTCAACAAACTAATATTCCACTTCCACCCAGACACCTCCTATACATTATGTGAAACCAAGTAGACGCTTCCTAAAGCACAAACACGAAGACGAAAGAATCTTTATTCTATGTAGCATCAACAATTAATCAATCATGAAGGTAAGACCAATTATCTTGTTTATTTTATTTTTTATTTTTTCATTATAGTTTTGTAATTCTTCAAATTAATGCTAGTTAACTAAACTTCATGTGTTTTAATTATTGTAGCAAAAGATAGAGGAGGTGTATGTTTCTTTGGGAATGGCCCACTTTCAGGATTGCCCACTATCAAGGTACTGATATAATCTTGCCTTTCAATTCATTCACCTAATAAAAAAATAAATTATCTCATAGAGCAAGAAAAAAGAAAAAAAACTTAATTTTTAGTAACCGCTTGAGATATCTACACTAAGAAGTAGCACAAGATAATGGCCAGTGCCTTTTCCAAGAAGTACTCTACACTAAATACCTATTTTAGTTAGACTCACAAATGATCCTCCCCCACTCTCTGCCGAAATAGCTAGCTTATACTCCAACGGTTTGAAACAAGTCATGGCATTGCATTCACCAATCACCATACTCTCAAAAGGGTGAGATTAGAATCATTTACTCCATGAATCATATTTCCCAAACTCATGGGCATTAAGTTACCTCTTCTAGAGCAGACTGAATTTCTGGTGGTGCTATTGAATGTCCTTCAGTGTGTACTGCAGCTTGGCTGAATGCATCTAAGAGAGTTTGCTTTGCTAACCCAATCTACAACTTTGACTGCAAATAATGACAATGATAATAATATTAATAATACTGAGAAGAAAGCCCACCAAATTATTTTATAGTGAAAGAAGCCCTCTTGCTTGGGAAATATAGAATAATTAGAGAGAAGCCCAAGTGGTCAGTGGCCACGCTACTTAATCCATTGGAGATCAGCATATAGTATATACCGTTGAATTTGATTAATTAGAGAGAGAGAGAGAGAGAGAGTTGTAAATTATAGAATAAAATACTTATGTAAGCAAATTTTCAAGAGTAGGTGTAGATTTGTGAGTTCGTATGAGTAAAGTTTTTTTTAGTGTAGTGAGCATTCAGTAAGTGTAAGGTACATGGGAAAGGAAAAAGGACGGGGAAAAAGGGCTAAAACTATGGTACTGTAGTAGTGCTGTACCTTTGTTTGTATGAATTGAAGACAGCTTGGAAGCGGAGCTTTGCCTGCTGATTATTGGCATGAACGTGATGTCACACCAAGACACCAGTCATTCATTCGTATGGCCTCTAATCCCTGATTTGGGGTCCCACTGCGCTGTGATTGTTTTCTCCATCCCTCCATGGTACAAGACATTACCACATTTGTTCAGTCATTTCAAATATATGCATGTACTTGATTTTTTTTTTGAAAAAAAAAAGATACGCATGTACTTAATCTTCAGATTATATACCATTTTCAACTTTAACATCACAAATGGAAAAAAGGCATATTTGGAGCTTGCCTTCGGCAGAAGCACTTGGTAGCACATAAATGAGGTGTAAAATATAGTTGAATAAAACTGAACCCCTGGCCAAGCTCATGGATTAATTGATGGCAACTTGGTAGCCCTTTTTCCCCGTCCTTTTTCCTTTCCCATGTACCTTACACTTACTGAATGCTCACTACACTAAAAAAAACTTTACTCATACGAACTCACAAATGTACACCTACTCTTGAAAATTTGCTTACATAAGTATTTTATTCTATAATTTACAACTCTCTCTCTCTCTATATATATATATATATTGGTCATTGGCCACGCTATTTTTAATGGTTGCTGATAAATCTATGAAGAACTATATGTTTTCTCTCTCTTAAATTCTCTTCTCCATGTAATCTCTGAAATACTTTCTTCCTCTTCTCTCCCAATTCCTCTCTCTGTTTTCTCAATTCCAGGCAGTGGGTGCAAAATAAAAACATGAGTGTGTGCATGATATAAATCTAACACCATACACATCTAATTTTCGAAAATCTAAAGGGATCATCTGCCCCCACTCATGTTAATGCAAGTCCGCCACTGAACTCAATGGAAACTATTTTACCAACAATCTAGATGCTCGAGCTTCTTGTCTTCACCAGAATTTTTTTACGAGACGTGGATATTACCAAATACCAAGTACACATATATCTAGAGCAAAGAGCAGAAAAGTATTTTGAAGAAATTACCTCTTGCGGTCTCTTCTTGGACTTCGATGAGATCTGCCAGAAAAAGAACGGAAGGTGGAGAGGTGACCAACTACACAACGGTGACGCAAAGCTAAAGACTGGAGAAACAGTAACTCGGTGCTCAAGGATGGGGGATGAATGACGACTACCAGTGCAGGGGATCGATGAAACAGAAAAAGGAAGAATGAGGAGGAGGACGATGAAATTGGTTGTGACAACCACCGGCGAATGACAACCGGTACTCAAGGGTGGAGGAGGGACAGCGATTGAGCTCTATTTGGAGAAATTGTGCCGGTCTCTGCGTGCGTGAAGGAATGAACGAGATCTGTTTAGGGCAAGCTTCGAGCCTTATGTCTTCTCTTTTCTCTCTTTAAATTTTTATTTTATTTTGGCTTCAGTTGTCTGAGAAACCAACGTCACACATAGATTTTCTACTTCGGTTATAAAAAGGACCGATGCCAATAACTTAATTAATATCAAATGATTTACAAAAATGCCACCGGTCATTATTTTACTTCAGCTCCTAATACAACCGACGTAAAAATTGGGATGTAGAATTAACTTTTTCTACTAGTGTTAGAGAAATGCAGGTGAGATTCCATTGCTACAATGTGATAACTTCACTAGTAAATGGGGTCTTACATTAGCCACGTCTAACACTAATGAGGTTGATTTACAGTGTCCTTTGCTAGTTTGATTGTGTGAGGATCACTGCATTTCCATTCTTGAGAAATTGAATGGGTATTAGAGGGGTAGTTTCTTTAGATAAATTTCCTAGGAACTTCAAGTCTGTTCATGCTATCGTAGTTTTCCTGATGGTTTCTAAGAAAGTTTACTCTTTGTGATTCTAAATTTCAAACTCTCTTTGATGCAGAACCAATAGCCTTGCTTATTAATGCCCCTGTATAAAAGTTTCAAGAAATTTTAAGAACAGTTTATGACCACAAAAATTTTACATATTGAAAATGCAATTGGGTTTGGGGTGATATAATGCTTTTTGGATGTTTGGCTAGGATGTTTTCATGGTATTATTCCATGTATGGTCTGTAGACTCCATTTTGAGTAAGGGTAGCTATCTTCTCTTTAGATATGGGTGTTCCTTTCTCTTGGGTTATGATTCTTGCTGGGTATATATTGGCATTAATTGTGTTCTGCTTTAAATTTGCACTGGATGATGATTCTTTAGCTCTCCATTTTGAGCAAGGCTTTATGCCTTTTTCTTAATATTTGTTTAAAATACCACAATATCTATTTTGCTTAATAGTAATGACATTATGTGAACTGTGAGGTTTTTGAAACCTATGTTTATGCATTTATTTGGTTTTGGGCTAAAAATGTATATAGGCTTCACTGATTTTGTTTCTCTCCATATTCATGCTTTTTACCTTTTTGGAACTAAGTACTACAAATTGATCAATTTCATTGAAGTGCCATGGCTTTTAAATTCTAAAGTTAATCTTTAGACTTCATTTGATGATGAGCTGGACCGAATCTTATTTAGCCACATATGACATTTCTTCAATACTATTTATGTAGGCATCATTGAAAACTAAACGACAGCAAAAGAATACATACTTTGCTATCAGGAAATTTGCCATTAAGGTGTAGGATTTTTGGGCAATCTTTGTTATACTTTTTATAGATATTTTCACATTGAAGTTTTGCCACAAAATACTCTACATTTATGAGTATCATGTGAATTATATGGCTATTTGGCTCTCATTGTCCAATACAGCCAAAAATTGGATTACCTTTCTACATTGTTTCATTAAAGCAATGTTATAATAAGAGGTTTGAGCAAGGGGGTTTGTAGATGCTTTATTTAGTATATTCATGTTTTTTCCTACATAGTAGCAAATGTGCCAAGATGTTTTATTTAGTATATTCATATTTGCAGATTATTATCTGCAAATATGCAAAAACAGATGATTCTACTCAAACTTACCCATTCTTTTGTATTAGTGCCCCATCATATTTCTCTTTCCACTAAATAGCATATATCATTAAAACAATTTCTTTGTGAAGGAATGAATGATGACTGTCCTTTATTTTTCATATAATAGATATAATAGACTCTTCTGTTGAAGATGAGTGAGTTGTCTTTGTAAATACCTTGATTATTACTATAAGGTAGGTTGATTTTTGTTTTAAGTTCATATTTTGTCTTCAAAAATGCACACATTAAAATAAGACCTTTGGGATATGCATGCATTTGCATTCATTTTATCATTATTTTTGTCCTTTGCATACTCTGGAGGTCTTCAGTTTCTCTTATTGCAAAACCAATATTAACGGGATATGTATTTGCATTAGGACCTTTATAGAGGGTTGAAGACCTATCATGGACATGTGAGTTCTCTAAACTAAATTTTAGCAAGTTCTTTTCCCCCCTTCTTTGTACATGTACATACTACAGATGTTGTTGGTGGACTCCCTGATAGTGTATCTCCATAAATATTTGTTTGCTATATCAATTATTATTACAGATGGCAAAGGACATCATATGGAGGCACTATCGCAAAGATTTTCCCTCCTTACTCGTGACAAGACCTTTAAACCTGATAAGAAGGAAGTACTCCAAGCTCTGTTGGCATGCCAATTATTCAGTACACTAAGAAGCCTTTCCCAAGCATATTTGGTTTTAGGTGCCAACCCTGTGTCATGAATCTCACTGAATCGAAAATGTAAATTTTGAGTTGCTCAAAGGAGATGGATTTATTTGTTAAGAGCCAATATTTTGATAAATTGCCCTGGAAAGCTTAACTTTCTAGCACTGAGTTTAAGCTGTTGAGAAATAAGTTGAAGTACTCAAAATTATTTCATGTTAACAGGAACATAACTATAACAAGTTATATTTTTTATATATTTATCTTTTAAATAGATGGTTCTTTCATATTGAAGCAAAATGGTTTTATGTCTCCCAAGGCTTTATTAAAATTTCTTGATAGTGTTACCTAACATTCTAAGGTGAGAATTTGCATATTATATTTATAATTGTATTTATGTGGATAAAATTATTGTTATTTCTTTTATTATCTAATGCTTTAATTTAACTGATGATGTTGATTAAAGATTTTTGTTGTACATCTATTATGATGCAACACAAGAGATGGCATGAAGACCCCAACAATCAACTGTGTTATTTAGTATAATGTTTATTTGTCATCTGGAGCCTTATCTCATAATGTTGATCTATATACATAATTTGTTTAAATATTTTGTTATATTTTAATAGTATAGGGGATCAAAGCATTCTATTTTATAGTATTTGATTAGAATATAGGTTTATGATGTAACAAATGTTGTGCTTTATATAATTGAAATATATTTTTGTAATTATTAATTTGAAAGGTATGATTTATTTATCTATCTTCTTGCACAACTTAAACTGGTTATGAAGAACTTTTATTGCATGCGGGAACATTTTTCTCAAGGTTGCATCTGCTAAGTTTCATATTTAGATTTTTCCTCAATTTGTGATCTATATAAGTAATCAAAATTGTAGTGATTTTAATCTATGATCATTGTGTTGTATGAAAATAATTTATTAATGTAGTACCAAATATCAAATTATACTCCTCACAGAAAAATGATTAAACTCTACAATTTATTTCAATTATTAATATACTCAATATGAAAATATTATAATGTACCCAATTTTTGTTTAAATTTTACTAGCAATAATAATAATTAAAAGTAAATTTTTTGTTTAGCCCACGCGATAAGCGGGAGAAAAGTCTAGAATTTCTTGTCCAGTACTTGATAATGAATGTCATTACCTCTTCATTCTGCTAATGACTTTTAAATGCATGGTTCTTATCTTCCATTTGTTGATCTTCTTCTTTGTCATCGCACTTGGCAAGACTGGCGTCATCATCATTTTAGCAAGTATAATGTTAGACATTTTTCTTGAATAATTGACCAATTATAAAAATAATACAAAGTCCAAACATAACTGGCTAATATAGGATAGATTTAATTATAACCTCTTCGTATCTTTTTATCTACTATATATTCACTATAAACTAATACATTTTTTCAATACATTATTGTGAACACCGTATTTTGTCCGGGCATGAGCACAAAATAAAATAAAATTAATTAAAAAAAAAAAACTAGACCAATTGTTTTAATGGGATTAAAAAAAAAGGGAAACAACAAAAGATAAAAAAAAATGTAAATAAAGTAAAATAATAACAAAAATAATATAAAAATTAAAATAAAACTTAATTAAAAAGAAAAGTTAAAAATAAATAAAAAAAAAAGGCATTTGGGCATTGCAGCCCATAACCTCACGAGCCCAATTGAGGGCTCGTGGAGGGCTGCCCTAGAGCCTAAAGGAGGGAGAAACCGAGGGAGCCTCGGTGGAGGCTGAACCGCGGGACAGAGGGAGCTAGGGCAGAGCTGGGAGAGTGGCCGTGAGTGTGAGAGCCGAGAGAGGGCGTGAGGAAAGAAGGAGGAGAGTGGAGAGAGAGAGAGAGACACGAGGGGAGAGGAAACTCGAAGCAGAAAGAGGGACCGTGAGAGGAGAAGAGAGCCACGAGGAGGGAGCCACCGTGGAGGCCGTGGGAGCGAGATCTGGAGGAAAGAAAGAGGGAGGTGAGACGAACCGAGAAAGGAGGGGAGAGCTGGCCGCGAGCTTGAGTCCGGTGAAGCTGAGACCGAGAGCCGAGGGAGCTGCGAGTGAGAAACTGAGGTAGCCGCCGGCAGAGAAGGTAAAGAAACCGAGGGAGCTGCGAGTGAGAAGGGAGCTGCGAGGGAGGCCGGTACCGAGAGGAAGGAGAAAAGCAGAGAAGGAGAGAGAGGAGCTAGCCGCGAAAGGGAAGGAAAGGAACCGGAGGGAGCTCAGGTGGAGGAGCTCTGAGCTGGCCGTGCGGTGGAGCGAAGTGAGAAAACCAGAGGGAGCTTGGAGACTAGAAGCCGCGGGTGAGGATGGCGGCGAGGCCAGAAGCCGCGGGAGAGCACTCATGAGGATGAAAACAGGGTGAGGTGCAGATTTGGGAAGGGAACGAAGCCGAGGGAACCACTGAAAGAAGTCAGAAAAGCAAAGGCACGAGAGAGGCCGGGGATGGACTACACGTGAGCATGGGTGAGGACTTGAACCTGTGAGGCAAATGACCGAAGACACAGAATGTGGGCTGGACACGCACAACACACTCCCTCCACTACTCCGTACCTAGTACAGCAGGGTAGTGGAGGTGGAATTTTGTTGGGCTGAAGGTAATAGGAGGTCACGTTAGTGCAGCAGAGAACGTGGGCAGCTGGAAAAAGCAATGACGCGCTTGATTACTCAGCTTGCAAGACACTCGCGAGAGATATATAAAAGGCAGAGAGGATTAAAAAAGGGGGAGGGGGATCCGAGAGTCTGAAGAGGAAACAGAGGAGAGTGGAGAAAGGAACACCATAAGAAAGCTTCAAGGCCGAGACAGAGGAGGCCACGGGTGAAGGTGGAGGCAAGGAAAGCCGGAGTTCCAGAGGCCGAGAGCAAGAGTAACAAGGGAGATTGTCATTGGTAATTCTTGTTGTAAAATTCTGGTACCAAATTGAAGCTCTTGTGTACATTTTTCTTTACTGCCTCGTCTCTTCATTGCTTTTTCTGCTAATTAAGTTTTCTATGTTCATTTGAGTGGGTCATGATAGAGTTTAGTATTGAGAAGTTCTGCTCTAGGATCTAATTAGATGTTTCTCAGATTGTTGTTTTCGTTCTGGCCTGTGACATTAGACCGAAAACATTACTGGGTGTCACAGGGGTTCTATTATGTGCTTTGTTCTATTATTGGTTAGTTGATATATTTAATATGCATGCTGTATCGGTTAAGCTTCATCAATAACCTGTTGTGAATACTTTGGATGAATGTGAAATTTTCTCTTTAGTCATTTTCGCCTGAGTCTACTTCTCTCATGAAGCCAGTGCCATTTTTCTGTGCTCTGTGATTGATCTGTCTAATACTGATAAAATGATTCACTTGAGATGTGTTTGAGCCGTTCATTGTGTCAGGCTGGGGAAGAAAGGGATATTGGTGTTGAAAGGACATTACCTTTCTTGTTAGATGGTTTGGTTTTCAGGTTTGCTATTTTGATAATTCTGGAACTAGATTGAGACTGAATGGATACTGTTATTAGAATAGGTTTTGGTCAATATATTTAGGCCTGTCCCAATGCTCCTCTCACACACACACACACACGTCCCCTGCTCATCTTGATGTTCTTATTCTGTTGTTGTTTTTATCCAAGGGTTTCCATCTTGGTTGCAGAATTACAGTTATGTGTATAGTTGGATTTGTGCACATTTTGAGGGATTTTAATGGGGAATTAGTTCCCAACTGTTTGCTATGGCTCTCTCATGTCAGTCACGTTTGGTTGGTTTTTGGGGTTTGAAATACTTTGAACTGTTCCTACCCCTTCTCATATGTAATTTGCTGTGACATTATGGCAATGTTAATATGAGTTTGGGACAAGGGACGCTAGTGGTTGGGTTTGAATCTTCATCAACTATCGCTTGTCCTTTTCTTTTTGAAATTCTAATTGAGTGAAGTTATTAAATTATCCTGTGAATTGAATGTATAAATATAGTGATAGAGTTTTGTTTAGACCATAAGTAATTATTTTTAGAGTCTACCTCGAGGGACTAAATCTCCGTAGGTATGTAGTATGTCAGTCAAGAGCATCATGAGTAAGAAGTTGTCATGGTACTTATATTGGTTAATTTTTAAACATTTTAAGTTTAAAATAGTTCCTTTGAAAAAAAAGAGATTCTTAATAGTTTTGTTTTTATAAGGAAATATAAATAATTTTTTTTAAATAAACAAATAAATGATATATATGCCTATTATATGTAGCAATTTTTATCCCCTTTGAGTATTTTTAAAAAAATAAGTACAAAAATAAGAAAATAATAAAAGTAAATACATAAGGAAAATTTAGATGATATATATAAAAGTTGTATTCTTAAATTCCTTTTATCATTTTTCTTTTTTAAAATAACCATAATCATATTTATTGTCATAAAAATGATTTCATTTTCCCAATTTTATCTTTTAAGTCTCTTTTTTGCCTTCCACCACGAGTGGCATCACCGTGAGTAAATAAGCGTAAATTGGTAAATTATGAGTGATCAAGTCACCATATATGCCGTTTGATTTTCATTTAAAATTTTTCTTTTGGTATTTTCTACTCCGAGTGGTAACACCGTGAACATGTAAGTTAAATCAGTAACTTGTGAGTGATAAAGTCACCACATATGCTGATTATTATTTTTTTAAAAATATATGTAATGATCATATTTTTTAGGGATTAAAAGGATTTTTATAATAAAAAGAAAAAATCATTTGTATAGAAAAAAAATTTTCTTTTGAACTTTTTGTGCCTTTTTGTCTCGAGTAACACTACCGTGGACACTTAGGTATCAATGGGTAAATATGAGTGATAAAGTCACCACATGAGCCAATTGATTTTATTACGTAAAAAATAAATTTGTTTTCAAATATTTCCTTTTCAAATCAAATAAAATGTTCAAAATCACAAATAATTTTAATCCTATTTTTTTTAAATTTGAGGAAAAATATATTTTCTCTTTTAGAAATTGATTAAACAAAAAATATATAATAAAAATGAAAAGAGCAAATAATGGGAAGTAATCTGTCTTTTACAAATTAAAACATACCAGCCAATTCTGAAAATTGTTTTCTTTGTGGAAAGATAAAATTATTTTCTATTAATCTCTCTTTGCAAAGAAAATATATAAAAAAATATTAACCCAGTGACACGCATTTCTAGTCCGAACTACGTCGACTTTGATCCCTATCGCATGGTACATAGGCCCCAAACTCTCATTCTGGGTCAAGTCCATTTTTGTAAATAAATAACATTTTCCTTAATTTATTTTTTCCAACTTTTCATATTTTCATTTTATTCTTTATTTTCATTTTTACATTTTTTTTATTTTTATATTTATTTATTTTTGCATGTGAATGGTAAAAGGACAACCAAAATAAATTTGTAAAAAGCCATAAAAATTGCATAATCAACCTAAGGTAACCGTTCTTAGGAACGGGTGTTGTGGGGGTGCCTAACACCTTCCCCACTCACAATCGTACTCCCGAACCCAACTCTGATTCGCAGACCATCCTTATCCCTTTTTACTTTTTATTTCGGTTTTCCAAAATTTCCCTTAAAATTTTGGTGGCAACTCCTCCGAAATCGGCCTTCCGTCAGGCGAGCCGGTTTCTCCATTTTTCTTTTCTTCGCGCCATCCGCGTCGCATCTCCGGGTGTGACAATTATTATGCCATGCCCACAACTTCCACAAAGATTATTACACAAAAGCATTTACCTCCATAACAAATATTTTGACCGCAATAAGTTTTATGAAATTATACAGCATACTAACATAGTTCAATTAAAATGTGCCCGCGCCTTCGAGCAGGGAAGAAATTCTAGTTCATTTGAAATCGTGTATTGAAGTTGCAGGTGAAACAGTAATGTTTGAGGTAACTAAGGCCAGTGATACAGTTTGTAACCATCTGACCCAGCGACTAAATTCAAATAATACTGAGCTGTACGTAAATGGCCTGGGCAATGTAAGAAATAAACAATTCCGAAATTGGCAAATGTCTGTCAATACTATATCTAGTGTTTAAAGATCATTTGTAACAGAAGTTTATCACCGTAAATTTTACATGAATGATCAAGGAATTCCTTCTTGCAAATTCTCTACACGGCTAACAGCAATGTCAACTTCAAGCAAAACATACAATTCACCTCCCACCTAAAATAGAAGGCAAACCCAAACTTTTTTGCTTTACTGAAGATACACAAGATTCTACATATGCAACCTCTAGATTTACAGAATAAGCCAATCAGATAAAGGTGTCAAACAAAATTCCTTTCTGTAATACTACAGATACAGAAGACCTTCATTATGAGTGATCTCTCAATCTACAGAAGATCCCAATCAAACAACACGGAAAGAATTAGATATTCTCTTCAGATCATCGTAATGCCTCTTCCACTGGAGACCTGCAAACAAGGCAACATTAGATTCATTTTAGTTCCTAATTTTAAGGATGTTCAGACTTCGTGTTGCAAAATTTAGTTACTAGCATATAAAGTTCAATACCACTGCCTGTCACATTAAACAGGTATAGGCGGTTGCCAGCTGCAGTAGCTGTAATAAGTACATGAGGAGGCTCAAGTTCAAACTGGTAGTATGTTCTTCCTTCATGTTCTACTACATTGGAACTAAGAACCTTCCCTTCCACATTCTCCCCAATCACTTCTGGACCAAACGCATTGATCACTTTATCTGGACGGCCTATTTTTTCTATTTTAGCATCTTCACCAAGATCTGTTGTAATATGGTATAATAAACGTTATGATCTAAAATTATTGATCTTTCTTATCAATTTCTTTTCTTTTGTCTCCAGTAAACTAAGGTGGATAGCAAAAAATAAGACAAACTCACTATCAGCAAATCTCAGAACAGGAGCAACAATGACAGACAAGCGTCCTTCCCTTGAGCTTGCAAACCTCAAATCTATCTCTGTGCCACCAAGATCTGCTATCGATACTGGTACCTATGAAGCAGATAATACAGAAGTTAACACAACTAAGCGAGCAGAAGAGAAAGATGACTTAGTTAAGGTTCCAATGTGATATAGACAATTTTAATAAAAAAATAACATGTGGACATTTAGTTTGCACATGCTACCATGTCGTTTTGATTCCTTCAATCAAAATACTTTTGTATGTCATATCCTAAGAAGATCAAAGTAAAAAGATATCTTTCTGATAAGGAGGAGTTATCTCAAGGGCTTTTGCGCGGGATTATCATTGTACTTGAAAGACTTTCATAGGCTAAGGACGATCTGAGACAGAATTTATAGAATCATAGAAATAAACTTGGAAATATTAATATTATCACCTCTTCCCAATCTTGAGGCACTGTGAACGCGTAAGGGATAATAGGACTCCATCCAACACCATGTCCTCCAGACTTCTCATCTGGCCTGCGATATGTCCTCCAACCTGTCTGATCAAATACTTGCCTACAGCATGTCATTTTCCCTTAAAAGCTATAATAGAACAAAAAAATTGGTACCGGAACTGGAAAACGTGGAAAAGCACATCTTGGATCAAGAAATTTGGAACTTATTAACAACATTTCCTTTACGGCCAAGGTCAAAGCTTCAATCATCCAAGACATTTCCATCATGTGTTCCATTCGAAAATTTTGATTACTTCTTTTGTTCACGCTTATATATGTAATGCCATTGATTCATACGTGACTACAGAAAGGAATTGATAGACAAGTTTGATCCTCTTCAAATAAACACTATTTCTGTTTTATGTAAATAGCGAGCGGAGTGACTATATGATGACTTTAGTGAAGGAAAAGGAGAAAAAAAAAAAAACCTTGCTTATCAGGCTCGGATAGACCAGGGACCCTTCCTGCTAGCGGACCTTGGTTCACCGTCGCTAAACTACCTCTCGGAAAACCCAGTACGGAAACTCCAGAAGCCAAAATCGTTCTCCTGTTCAACAGAAAAGTTGAACGCTTCTCGCTTTCTTCTTCAATAAGGTCAGTTTCTATTGAAACCGAAGCAGCTCTAGATCTTAAAGCTTCATTTTCCGACGAAGAGCGACACATTGAATGTGAAGAATGTGGGGTTAGCATATGCTTCGGATTTCTCCAGGAAAAAACACAGTTTATGAACAGAACTGTTGCCATGTCCGCGATGAGTTAAATGATTACTGGCTAGGGAAGAAACAGCATTTCAATTGAAGAGAAGAATGGTGCAGAAGCCGGGTTTTCAAGGCTAGCATTTTTGTGGACATGGGAATCTTGTGCTTGTGAGCTCGAACACCTGTTTACCTTTTTCTGCTGACAAGTTCCATTGGCCTGACACGTGGCGATTTGCACTTGGGGTTGCGTTTGATTTTTTTTTTAGCCCCGATACCCTGCGCTTGATCGCGGTTACTATTTTTATTTTTTTGCACTAACAAGTAACAACAAAAGCGACGAAAAATATCTAACCAATTTAGTCTGTTTTTTTTTTTTTTTTTTTATGGTGAGAATTTACTCTTTCTATATTTTGTACTATTTGACAATAAATTTTGATATATTTTTTTTCAAATTCTTCAATCAAAAACAATTTTATGAAGTTGTTTGGAATACTAGTAGGATATAATTTCATAAAGACGTGATTATAATTTAAGACGTTCAGGAGGTTGAAATAATTAGAAGGCAAATCATATATTCCGAGCAATTAAAAAATAAATTATAAAAACAAAGAAATATGTTTGGAATGCTTCAGAATTGAATAAGCAAGTCGGGTACCAGTATTGCCAGTGAGAATTAGTAGCGCCTAGGAAAATAATTCTAAAGAATTAGTGAATTGCTATTTGGACAGGAATGATAGATATACGAGAGTAGATAGAAACGTAAGCGTAAGATATCTCCCTCGCTTGTCAAGGCAAAGGGACGGGGAGATCCCATTTGGAAAATTCAACCAAGTTCCTATTTACAATAGATCCATTGTGCAGCCAGAACGTTTCAGCTGACTGGTGAAATTGCCTCACTTTTCTCTGCAGTTCCCACATTATTCCCCGCATTGCTGAGCAGGGTGCCGAATCTGAAGCATATACAAATAAGCACCTTACTTGTCTTCCTCGAGCTATTATTGCTTCTATATCTTCATCTGGAAAACGTGTTTTACAAGTTACATAAGCTGAAAGATGCTAAAATTATATGGTAAATGAATCAAGAGGCAAATGGCAGATAGTATTTTTGACCTGGTATTGATTCCAGGTACTGCAATAGCTCGGGACCTATTCGATTGGATGGCCATTTTATTGATATCTCACTGTAATCAATGACATTTTGGAAAGGCAGTTCTACTTGATCCGATAATATAACTGGTACACATTCCTGTCAAGTAAAATATCACTATTTTCATTTCTTTCAAGCAAGGCCCACAGGCCCAAAAACAGAGTGAGTGAGAAACAGACCACAAAATAAGACTCATAAAAGCGAAGGGTCCAAGATGATTCCCCCCGTGGTGCAAGGCAAAACTTTGCATTGCGCAAGTGTTCAAAATATTCTTTCCTCCCCAATTTGTCAGGTCCACTGAATTTCAAATCTGGACATTCCAACTGTTCATTCCATCAGGACATCATACACGCTGCATAATAATATCATACTAACCTGAAGTAGTACATTCACGAAAAGCAGCAGTACAAACGGACATGACAGACATAAGTTTACCAGGTGTTTTGAGTCCATACAATCCGCACCAACAGATAATTTTCCAACAAAAAAGGAATTTCGTTTGAGATTGCTCAAAAGATAGCATTGCAAGAACATGAAATCTACATAGGTTCAATCACATCGTGGCATCTAACAAACACAATTGACGTCCTCATATCCATTTAAATGGTACTTGGTATTTCTCCCACTACATGATATTAGCATGACATTTACTATATGTAAGCAAATTTTGCATTTCGTTAACACCCCAAACTGAATGAGACACAAACCTCACAAATAGCCTATTGTTCAGATGAGTTCGGTAAGAATCATTAAGTCGTAGAAGACAACATACCAGATACCAAATAATTGTATCAAAAAATGAAGAAGACATACCTTGTTTGGAAATTGTTTTGTAAGCTCTATCAACTGAAGACGACCGGCTTTTCCTTGTGCACGTCCCAAATAGTTTGCCAAGTACTTCCGCTTTGACAGAGGCAGTGGCTGTACCACTGTAGCCCCAGCTTTAGTCATAATATCATCAACATTACCAGGAATGATGATGTCTTTCCACGTATTAAAGGCACTCGTATCTCTTTTATCGGTCCGATCACCCTGTGTTGCAATGTCCAATAACAAACTTATACCCAAAAAATGAAAATCATATGGACTCCATTTATCTATTATCTATTTTTGCACACGGACCACTAACCTCCAAGTACAATCATATTAGTTATTTTTTTGGGCATATTTAGATTAACATTTAGATCACATGATTGAAGTAGATGCACTTGTGACCTGGTAGTATATAGTCTAAACCTAACTTCAATAGAATGATCGTGGTTAATAGTCAGAGGTTTATGCCTCTACTGATGGTGCTGATGTATTGAAAATACAAGCATTATAATTTTAGAATAATAAAAATGAAACGGGACAACATTATGAATTGTTTTTAAGAATCCCTCCGGTTGCCTAGAAAACCCAAATTAATATGTTTTACCCCTCATAATTGATTATGGTCCAGCAGTATACCTACAAAAAAAGATGCAATTTCCCCTTTTCTTCTTAATCATCCTAAAAACCTTCAATTTACAACCAGTAACTAGAAAAAGCTTCATAATGTCCAGGCAATTTTTTTCTGGCTTGTTTCAAAAATATAATCACAAATGAAGAAAACTCAATTAATGAAAGGCAGGTTCTCAGAAACGGAGAAACTTTACATAACTTACACCAGCTCATTTTAAACAGATAGAACCAGAACCACCTAAAAAAAATGAAAATTGAATATATGCATATTTAATGCTTCATGTAAGTTTAAACCTTTTTTTTCTAATGGTTTCACTAAAAGCACACTAAGAAAAACTAAATAAATAATTTCATGTCATGTCAATGCTCTTTTGACGTATTCCAATATCACATTTCATACCATACTCTGTCGAAGTATTGCCTCTGTGGGCATATCCATAATATTTCACTTGTATTACATTTCTTACTTTCTTCCATATTCCTTAACTTGTTCTCCATAAGAAATAATTTCATCTTCCAATATGTCAAAAACAAAATTTGCCCAACAAAATATGCATTTTGATCCTTATGTGCCAATTTTAGTGATTATAGTATGCCAAACAAAATTTATAAGCTTCATGAGAAGTATTAAGTGCACCTCAGGGGTAAGAATGATAGAGCGATTTATATATGTTGCCCAAGATTTGAACAAATGTGCTCCTGCCCCACTGCAAATGAGAAAATTAAAAATTGTGTTAGCTACAGGGAAAGCAATGTGGAACCAAACACTGCTTGAAAAGAGAAATCATTTCAGTCACATAAACAAATCATTTGAGCTTATTGTTATAGGGTATGTTTAAATCATTAAGTTCCAAATTCCAGCCAGATAGCTCAGTCACCAAAGATTGCAGAAATTTTTCAACAGTTACAAGTGAACTATATGAAATTGCTAAGATACCTTTCGTTACTATGAATTCTCCAAGCCTATTGGAATACCAAAATTTTCTTCTGCCACCAAACTGAAAAACTTATTTCAAAGTTATTCTTTTCCAGTTTATCAAAGTGCCAAGCATATAAAACTGTGGAAAGAAACTGTTTACTACATGCGGATATCACAACAAAGAGGATGCCAGCAAAGTCATTGGCATACTAGTGGGTGTGGTTTAATCAAATGGGAAAGAGACTACCAAAAAAAAAAAAGATCAATTTAATGATTCCACGCTTGTTCATATATTTGTAGCTTCAAATTCTCATAAATCACACTTTTTCTACATAATTACTAAACATTTCTTAATGGAATGTTTTACATAAATTTCTATACATGACATCAATTTAAACCATGATTGGTATATAATTTTCTTCTGATTACCTGGGGAAAACAAATATGTGGTTATGGCCTCCAGATAACCGAAAATATGGCATTTGGCTTAAAACCTGAGCTCAAAAAGAAGAATTCACCTTAAACTTTTCCGCCATCAGTCACTATACATATAAAACAAAAGTGCATGCTACTTCAAACAAGGAAATGAATAACTACTTTGACATAGGTCTGGTTAATTTCTTTATCATTCAGACCACCCATCATTCGAACACATTTAACATATGATGGGACGAAGAATAAATCCGCTTCCTCCTTCTTTTCTGTCCGATATCTTGATTGTTGGAAAAACTTGTGTATTTTGACCTACAATCAATGTAGCCATTAAAGAAAACAGAAATTTAAGTAATATGACAGTTAAACAGAAGGGAAAAAGAAAAAAAAAATGGCCAAAAATTTTAAAGACACTACATTTCTCAAAAAGCATGAAACATGCATTGGCACTATAAATTTCCTCCAGATAGCTGATGAATTATACCATCAATTTATTATCTCTAAGTTTGACCTAAGCGTAGAGATTACAATAAAGCTCTTTTAAGGCATGAAACAAGTAACATGCCACAATTTCCATTTCGACAGATAATCACTCTATGATCTTATAGTTGGGTAAATGCACGGAAGATAAATTTTCTTTCATAACAAAAGGTGATTGGCGCTGGAGGCCCTCCATCAGAAGCTCTGGTTGAAGTTCAACTTAAGTGTACCTGTAATTGAAGATTTGAGAAGGAAGTACGTCATCGTTCAATTTTATTCATAACCACACCTCTGTAAGCTGTGGTTGGATTGAGAAGGGGAAAAAATCTTTTAAATGAGGATTCATTGGTATTAGCATTTCATTCATAACAGCAGCTTTAAAAGCTGGTTGGCAATCCTCAACTTTCTACTAGATAGAATATCACTGCGAGGATATGTGGGTTAAGTGCAGTCAATCAATTTTGGTAGAAGATCATGATAGAAGTGAGCGAACCAAAAGTCCATATTTTGCGCTATCTATTAAATTTCAATGTCTCTCAATTGATTGTGCTTTCTTTGGCACGCATGTTGCGTTATGTCTGCCATCCCAGAGACCCAAACATCTCCATGATCGATGGTTAACAGTTCACAGACGTTAGGGCCTTCTTGTTTTCTAGAGTATTCGAAGCTCAAGTAACTGCAATTTCAAAGCAATTGAAGTATTGAACGCGCATTCGATTCTAAACGCCAAGCCCCACTTAAATAAACTACAATTGCCCAATTGCAGAAACACGTAGATTAAGGACAATCTAATTTATTAAACTAGAATTGCCCAATTGCAAAAACAAGGAATTACCTGAGTTCCCCACTGGCCTTTCAAACAAGCATCCTCGGTGATTCTGCCTTCCCTTCCATGCATCAAGACCTTCAAACCGTCGATCTCCTCCACGTCGTAGACGTAGATCTTGAGAGAGAGCTGAGACCCGTACCCTCTCTCCGGCCACGAGAGGGGTCCACCGTGCACTGGGCCTAGCGACGTGCGCACTTGATCAACGGAGAAGTTACATGGAGCGAAGGAGTGGTCGAAGAGCCTGGTGATGAAGAAGGTGGCAACAACAAGGAATAAAGATCCAATCTGGTGTGTGCGAGTGCAGATAAACTGATGGTGATGATAAGCTACTGGTCTCAACTTGTTACTACCACTTGCCATTTCTGATCTCTGAAGCAATCGATGATGTTGCTGTGACTGGTTAACGAGCTGCAGAATCAGGGGAGCTAGGGCTCATCCCCGCTAAGGGACGAGGACGAAGATGAAAAACACCGGTTGGCTTCCTACGTTAGCCGCAGTGCGCAGCGACTGAGCACCATAACAAATGCACAGGAAGAAAATGAGTAGATTAAGGGTGTTTTTAGATTAGATAATGTACGGGATAAGTGATTACGAGAATAAGTGATTATGTTAAAAGTTATTTATGTTTAGATATTTTTATCTTATAAGTGATTTTGAAAAAAGAAATGTGTTTGGATAATGGGGTTTAAGTAATTATTGGTTGGATAATGAAAAAGAAAAATAAAATAAGTGATTATAGGAGTATAAGTGATTATCATAAGCTGAAAAAATCAGTTTCTTCCATAAACACTTATTTGAGGCATAAGTGCTTATTGAAAAGCTGTTTCCGTTTGGCAACTCCACCACATAAGGACTTATGAATCCCCATAAGTACTTATTTCTTGTGTCCAAACAGGCTATAATTTTTTCTTTAGTTAGTTTCTTATTCTAGATAAGTTTTTCACTAAGTTAGTTAGAAAGTTAAATTAGTGCAATTTTCAACTCAATAATATTATATACATACTTGTATATATTATATTTGTTGTAATGAAAGTAAGAAACACAATTTATTTTAAATGTTTCTTTTATTCTTCTCTCACTACTCTCCCCTTATTGTTTACTTTTCCTCTTGCTCTGAACTGTATTATGGTATCAGAGAAAAAGAAGCTTCCATGATAGATCTAATTTATCTTTGTCATCATCAAAATGATTACCTTTGATTCTAACTCTGATGCTGGAAGTCAATCGGAACACATAATCAGAAATTCTATAATTGTCGATCTATCACAAAATCTTTCTAGTCCCTACTATCTTCATCCAAACGAAAATATAACGTTGGTACTGGTTTTTCCTCCACTAACAGAGTCCAATTATGCCTCCTGGTCGCCTGCAATGAGGATGGCATTGCTTTCGAAGAACAAACTTAAGTTTGTTAACGGGACTATCATCGCTCCTCCAGTAGTTAACGATCCTATGTTTTCTGCTTGGGAATGCTGCAACACCATGGTGAATTCCTGGATCTCAATATCACTTTCCTCTGATATAGCAAGAAGCATACTCTGGTTGGACAAAGCATACGAGATATGGGAGGATTTGAGAGAAAGATTCTCTCAAGGAGACTTGTTCCGAATTGCAGATTTACAAGAAGAAATTTTCAGTCTCAAACAAGAAGATCTCACTGTGAACAAGTATTATACGAGATTAAAGATTTTGTGGGATGAATTTACTAGCCTTAGACCTATCAAGAATTGCATATGTAATCCTTCTTGTTCCTGTGAAGCTTCACGACTGACACGAGTATACAGGGAGCAAGATCTTGTGATTTGGTTTCTGAGAGGACTCAACGATCATTTTGCCACCGTTAAGTCTCAGATCATGCTACTTGAGCCTCTTCCTTCTGTTAAGAAAGTTTTCCCTCTTGTTATTCAATAGGAACGGGAGATAAATACAGGATTAGATCCGAAAGTTATTCTGTTTAATAAGGCTAGTCCACGACAACTAGGAAATTTTTTGAACAAGAATCCTATTCTAAGGGTTGGAAGTACCAAGATCTGTACCTATTGTGGCAAGAAAGGCCACACCGTGGAAACATGTTACAGGAAGCATGGTTTCCCTCCAGGATTCAAGTTCAAAAATCAAGCAAATGCTAGTTCATCTGCCCAACATTTAGCTGTTCAAGAGTGTTCAAATGTTGAAGCTAAGGGCATTCTTTCAACACCACAATTCACACTTGAACAATATCAAAAGCTTCTTAACTTGGTAAAATCAAATTCTTCTACTCCTAACATCAATTCTTCTCCTCATTAAGTCAATCATGCTGTTACTGTCACACCACAACAAGTAACAGGTAATCATACTATAGCTTCTGCTCTTATTAATTAGTCTCATGTTCCTTGGATCATAGATATGGGAGCAACTAACCATGTCTGTCATGATCTTCAATTTTTCCTTTCTTACAAAAATATTCCTTCTACTTGTGTTTCTCTTCCTAATGGTAGCTGTGTTTATGCACATATTTTTGGCAGCATCAAAACTTTCCGACGAACTCATTTTGTATGATGTTCTATACATTTCTTCTTTTACCTTGAATCTTATCTTTGTCATAAAACTCACTGCTACTATTGATTGCTGTATGATTTTTCAATTTTCGTTATTGTTTTATTCAAGATATAGCCCAGTGGAAGATGATTGGTTTAGCTAAAGTATGTGAGGGTCTCTATATCTTATATTCATAAAGGAGGATTTCACATCAAGTTGCTCAAATCTCACATTCTGCAACTCCAAACACTTATCTGTGGCATTTTCATTTAGATCACTTGTCTCATTCTACATTGCAAACTTTACATTCTAAGTTTCCTTTCATATCTTGTAATTCTCATAGGATACCTTGTGGTGTTTGTCACTTTGCAAAGCAAAAACTGTTATCTTTTCTTGTTTTAGATTCTTCAAGTAATAAAGTTCTGTCCCTTATTCATGCTGATATATGGGGTCCCTGTTCTGTTCCTTCCATATGTGGTTTCAAATATTTTTTGACTATTGTGGATGATTTTACTCTATATATTTGGATTTTTCTAATGAAAAATAAATCTGAAACACGCATGCATTTACAAAATTTTGTTCAATTTGTTGAAATACAATTTGATGCCAAAATCCAAACTATTCGAGCTGATAATAGCATAAAATTTGCCATGACTGTTTTTTATCAAAATAAAGGCATTCTACATTAGACTTCTTGCATTGAAATGCCTCAGCAAAATGAACTAGTTGAGCGAAAACATCAGCATATTTTAAATGTTGCAAGAGCTCTTCTTTTTCAGGCTAATCTTCCTAAAATTTTTTGGTGTTATGCTATTCAACATGTAGTTTTTCTCATAAATTTAATTCCTTCTCCTATCATACAAAATGATACTCCCTTCTTCTTGCTGCATAACAAAGAGCCTATTATTTCTAATGTTAAAGTGTTTGGTTTTCTATGTTATGTTTCTACTTCATCTACACATCGATCTAAATTTGATTATAGAGTTGCTAAGTGCATTTTTCTTGGATATCCTGTTGGCACTAAAAGGTTTTATCATATATAATTTGAAAACAAGAAAAACTTTTATCTCTAGAGATGTTATTTTCTATGAGTCCTATTTTCCCTATCAGCAAACATCATTTACAAAACCATTTTCTAAAGAATCTATATCTCCTTCAATGTCTCTTGATCAACATGTTCTAGATTTTGATGTTATTCCTTCATCTTACATTTCCTCACCTATTCAAACCTTGGCATCATCTCAATCATTTTCTCAACCCTCTCCATCTCCATTATCTTCCTCTTTTGAAAAAGTTCCTACACGAACACCTTCTTTGTCTCAGCCTACTCATGTTTCTACAAGAGTTAGACATCCTCCTAAATACTTACAGGATTATCATTATAGCCTCTCTACTTCAGCATCTCTTCAATCATTTTCTAAAGGTATATTTCATCCTTATCTTCAGTTTTATCCTATGATCATCTTTCTAATGCTCATAAATGCTTTGCTCTTAAAATCTCTTCTGAATTTGAACCAAGAACATATAATCAAGCTGTGAAATATGAATCATGGAGGAATGCTATGCAAGCTTAACTAGACGCTTTAGAACAAAATCAAACATGGACATTAACTTATTTGCCTAAAGGTAAACAACCTATAGGTTGTAAGTGGGTTTATCGAATTAAGTACAAGTCAGATGGGATTATTGAACATTACAAAGCACGCTTAGTAGCTAAAGGTTACACGCGGACTGAAGGTATTGATTGTTTTGACACTTTCTCTCCTGTTCCTAAAATGGCCACTGTCAGACTTCTTCTAGCTCTTGTTGCTACTCGTGGTTGGCATCTTCATCAATTGGATGTTAATAATGCTTTCATACATGGTAATTTAGAAGAGGAAGTATATATGACTCCTCCCTCAGGATTTTATGTTTCTGACTCTTCTTTAATTTGCAAGCTACAAAAATCACTTTCTGGCCTCAAGCAAGCTAGTCGACAATGGTTTCAAAAGTTGTCTACTGCTTTACATGACTTTGGTTATAATCAGTCTAAATTTGACTATTCCCTTTTTGTCAAATCCTCTGCGGCTTCTTTCACTGCCTTATTAGTCTATGTTGATGATGTTATTCTCACTAGCAATGACATTACTGAAATACAAAAGATAAAGGCTCATCTTGATGATTTGTTTCGAATCAAAGGTCTTAGGGATGTTAAATTTTTTCTTGGCCTGCAAGTTGCACGTAGTAAACAAGGCATTTCTTTATGTCAGCACAAGTTTGCATTAGAGTTATTAGAAGATACTGGTTTTCTTCATTCTAAACCAGTGAAAACTCTTATGGATCGTACAGCTAAGCTTTCTATATCTAGTGGTACTCCTTTGTCTGATGTTACCATGTATCATAGGTTGATGGGTAGACTTTTATATCTTATAACAAGCAGGCCTGGCATATCTTTTACAGTACAACAATTAAGTTTGTTCATGTCCAATCCAATTGACTTGCACCTTCAAGCAGCCTATCGAATTTTAAGACATATTAAAGCAGCTCCTGCTAAAGGCTTATTTTTTCCTATTACATGTGATTTTCAACTTAAAGCCTTCAGTGATTCAGATTAGGCTAGTTGTGTTGATTCTCGTTGCTCAATTACTGGTTATTATGTCTTTTTGGATAAATCCTTTATCTCTTGGAAATCCAAGAAGTAGAGTACTATCTCTAAATCTTCATCTGAAGCTGAGTATTGCGCACTTGCTGCTACTGTTTGTGAAATTCAGTGGCTTTTGTATATTTTAGAAGATTTGAAGATTTCTCATACTTCACCAGCTCTTTTGTATTGTGATAATCAATCTATCCTGCAGATTGCTTCCAATCCTACTTTTCATGAATGAACCAAGCACATTGAACTAGATTGCCATTTAGTTCGTGAGAAAGTGCAAGCTGGTAGCATTCATCTGTTACCTATTCGATCTAAACATCAACTGGTTGACATTTATACAAAGCAGTTAGCCCCTGCTGCTTTTCATACTTTACTATCCAAGCTGAGCATGATTAACATCCATGCTGTAACTACCACTTGCCATTTCTAATCTCTGAAGCAATTGATGATGTTGCTGTGACTGGTTAATAAGCTGCAGAATCAGGGAACTTAGGGCTCATCCCCGCTAAGGGACGAGGACGAAGATGAAAAACACTGTTTGGCTTCCTACGTTAGCCGCAATGTGCAGCGACTAAGCACTATAACAAATGTACAGAAAGAAAATGGGTAGATTAGTTTTTTCTTTAGTTAGTTCTTACTCTAGTTAAGTTCTTAACTAAGTTAGTTAAAAAGTTAAATTAGTCCAGTTTTCAACTCAATAATATTGTGTACATACGTGTATATATTGTACTTGTTGTAATGAAAGTCAGACACACAATTCATTCTAAACTTTTCTTTTCTTCTTCTTTCTTCTTCTCTCACTGCTTTCCCCTTATTGTTTACTTTTCCTCTTGCTCTAAATCGTATCACACTATGGTGTCGTTTCGATGTTTGGTACACTGAAATGATGCTTCTCTCATTTTTAGCGGGAGACCCTTTTCTTCCATATAGGAGAGCTCTCCCTAAAATCTACCGGAGACGACAAAGTAGTCATAGAAAGGATGATTGAAAGACAGAGACGCCTTTACTATCATCATTTTCATCGTCCTCATCACCAAAGTCTATATGCCCCTTGTCTTTTCTATAATTGTTATATATACATTTTATATTTATAAATTAAAATTGTACAAATTGTTCTTTGATATAAAAATTGAAAGAGTATTTTTGTTTATTTTCATATTATTAGTAACTTCATAAGAATAATACAACAAATATGTAACTGAATAAATTAAAAAGCTATATTTTTTATTATTGATAATTAAAAGTACATATTTTATTATGATTTATTAATAACTATAGTTATAATTGAAAAACTTATTTTAAAAATATATTATTATCAATAACTAAAATAATCATTTTATTTTTTATATTCATACTAAGGTATTATGATTATTTACTTTGTTTTTTTCCTATCACCCACTATTTGTATCCATCCAAACATAAAGTTAGCTAGTAGGCTATATTCCTTGCCATTATATACATCACCCTTTTTTGCCCTTTTTATTCTATTGTATTGTTTCTTTCCTTTTTATTCTGACAAGATATTAGTAAGAGCTATTCTTGCCGATTGTAACACCCTACCAGACTTAACCAAAAACTTCAATGCTTAACTAAACACAACCCTAATACCTTAAAGCAACACTCTAAAACTTCAAAACAGCGGAAATGACTCCCAAAACACTAAAAATAGGGTTAGGGGCTGCGGCCGCTACAGTACCGCCACGGCTCTAGCCTCCCCTGTTTCTCCATCGCTTCTGGCTTCACTGGCGCCACGGCCTGGACTCTGGAGCCGCGACGCCCCATGCTGATATGCCATATCAGCAACTTTCATACTCCAGGCAAACTTTCGACGTGCATAACTTTATGCTCCGACCTCTGATTGACTTGATTCAAACTCCTACAAGTCAATCAAGTCTCAATCTAGCCAGAGACACCACTTACACCTCAATCCAACTCCGTATGGAGATTCTGGACTCTTGACACCATTTTGACCACTTATTGACCAAAACTCACCACTAACCACATCCAATTACTACTAAAGGTAAATGGATACTCTAAGACCATTCATACAGATCTAAATCCCCAAACCAACTTGTCCAAAGAGATTTCGCCTCAAAGAAACCATTCCTCTGAGGTTTGACCCCTCAGAACCCAACTTGACAAAAAGGGCTACAGGCCCTAAACCATAGCAACAAGGCCCACAACCACTCTGGGCTCACAAACACCAACATACATACTTCTGAACATCCAAAACCATGCAACCATACATACAACATACATAATCCATACAATTCATACCTTATCCAAATATTCATTACAAACCATTCTATCCTACTTGGCACAAGATACAATATCCAACATTACATAGACTATTCCTACATATGTAGCTACTCCTTCATCTTCTCCAGACTAGTGACAGAACCGTCACCTGAAAGGTTAGTCATGGGAAGGGGTGTTAGACAATATCTTAGTAACCGGGGACAACCACATACAATACATATATACTGACCCACACAATCGTGCAATGCAATGTTAATGAATGGTATGCATGTTCTCCCTCATACATGGCTAGAACCACTGGCTGTCGTCATCACAAGACATTTCAATAGGTGATTCTCTTCTAATAGTCGGTGAAGAATGATTCCGAGACATCACCAAGCTCACCTTACTCTAATGCAACCCGGCCAATGGTTACACTAAAGCTTAGACCGTGACTCTCCTTCCCCTAGACCATCACGAATTAATGGTGATTTAGGGAAGGTGCATCCCAAATCCATTGCCACTTGGCTCTCCCAATGAGAGGATTTAATGATAGGGATATTTCATCATATCATATTGTCCTCTACCGCCTGGCTCTCCCATGGAGAGGATTTAGCGATAGGGATCTCTCTCATATCATCATCTCATATCACATCATATCATCATCACCTCATCATCAATTTCTCACTATGCAATCATATGGTGATGATGCCAATGTCATGCCAACATGCCTCTACGCATATATATATACATCATTATCGTCACAATCATCATATGGACATGCTAGCATGCAATGGTATGGGGATGCTACACATCACAATATAAATATACAACCATCATACATTAACTAGTCGTGCATACCACGATATATAAGAAAACCATACATATACACAATCAATATCGTGGTATGAAAAGGAACATGCATATATATACAGATATATGTTCTATCATACCATACAAACAATAAAATATAAACATACACCCGGTTACCTCAATTGTCATTACTGCACGCACACGAGTTCCACAAGCTTCCTTGAACTGTTTAATACACGTGAACCCCCTCTCGATAGTCAACAACCTTCATAATACCATAATTCTTCCATTAACACAATATACCAATAAACCAAACATCACAATTCAACCACATTAACTTAACCCAAGGTTCCAACACCCTTTTCATGCATCAGTAAGCTCTTAGGAATCACTCAAACACTACACAACCTCCTATGCTTCGGATTCCCAAGAGCCCTAACCAAGAACAACCTAGGGTTAAGCTCTAAACACATATAATCCCTTCAAAACTCACATCCAAACAACAGTGATACCAAAACACACTTCCTTAACCCCATTTCATCCATTTCAATCGGTGGATTTCGTCCCAAACCGGAAATCCAACCTTAATATCGAAAATCTCAAACTCTAATTGAAGAAAATGGAGAGGGAGGAGTATAGAACATTTACCAACTTGAATCCAAGCTCCTGAGGTCCAAAAATCACTCCCAATGGCCGGAAATAGTGAACCCCAGATTAGCTCCTCGCGGTCTCCCTCGGTTTTCTTCGTTTCTTTCTTTTTCGATCGTCTGAAATGATCCGGATTTAAACAAAAATCTCGATCCTCGCCGGGGCTCCAGAAACTGCATCACGGCGCCACCATAATAATTGACGAACAATGCTACTAGACATTCCATCGCCACGGCGGACCTACCTCAGGCCACGACTTGGAGTACCTCCAGACCCCTCTTGGATCTTCCTCCGTGCTGTTTCCTCCGATCCTGAACACAATACCAAGAAAAATAACATGAGGGGTGTTACACCAATCAATGGCAGTTTATCCATTTTTCAATCAGTTGGCAGGATAGTAATAAGAGCTTCATGTTGTGAATTTCTTTGGCAAGACCTTTCTGCCCTTATGAATAACATTAGTGATCCTTGGGTTCTAGCAAAAGACTTCAACACCACCCTTAGTATTGATGAGAGAAAAAATGGTTCTCGTAGAACCAATTTAGGTTGTTCCCTTTTTCACTCCTTTACCCAGACTTAGCTTTATAGGAGAGGGACCCTATTTGTTCGGCTTGATCATGTGCTTCCTAATTCCTCCTGGCTCTGCTACTTTCATTCGGCTATTGTTCACCACTTGCTTAAGAGTAGTTTAAATCACTTACCTTCCTTTCATCTTTGGGCCATTCTCCTCAATGTATGCATGAGGACAGCCTATTTAAATTCCTTGCCCTCGGATCAGTCACCCCGACTTTGAAAATTTGGTGAAGCGTTCATGAAGCGTAGATCGAAGCCTCAAAGGTCACTTACATTCTTTTATTTTCTATGCCAAACAGTGGGATTATGAAACGTTTGGTAATATTGGGGTCCGTAAGCACCATCTAAGAGCCCATATCTCTAGCATGCAGAAGTGGATTGAAGACTCTCCTTCCTCTCTGAATCTTATCATCCTAGAGCAAAATCTCCATGAAGAATATGAATCCACTTGTCTCCAAGACAAAATGTTATGGCTGTAGAAATCATGAAACAGATGGATTGGTTTGGGCAACTATAATACTTCTTTCTTACACACTTATGCCGTTATTCAAAGGCGTAAAAACAAGGTCATCTCCCTTCATGATAATGATGGTAATTGGGTATAGGATGAGAACAAGCTTGCTATTATGGCTATTAATTTTTTTAGAGATCTTTATTCTCTTGACAATGAAGCCTTTGTGTTGTTCCCAATTGCAAGTACGTTCCCTATTATTTCTTATTCTTTACATCTGACTCTTGAAAAACGTGTTACTTTGGAAGAGATCCGTAATGCTGTTTTTGACATGAAACCTCTAAAATAGTCGAGGCTTGATGGTATTCCTGCTCTCTTCTTTCAACATTAGTGGCCTTATGTTGGCTATTCTCTCCTTAGCTTTGTTAACCACCTATTTGAGGGAGAAAGCTTAGAGCCTGATCTAAACCATTCCTTTATTGCGTTAATTCCTCAAATTGAGAGGCCTCTTTGTTTGAAGGAGTTTCGCCCTATTAGTTTGTGTAATATTGCTTATAAGGTGATGACTTAACTGGTGGCTAATCATCTTAAGGTTGTAATGCCACATCTTATCTTTCCAAATCAATCAAGTTTTATTGTAAGTCGTAACATTATTAATAACATTATTATAGCTTAGGATATTATCCATTCTATGGGTTTAAAGAAAAGGAAATAGGGCTAGACAATTAAGATTGATCTTGAAAAGGTTTTTGACCGCCTTAGATGGGGCTTCATTGAGAACACTCTTCTAGATGCTTGCTTTCTTGATACTCTAATCACCCTCATTATGCAGTGTATATCCTCCCCTTCAATGCAAATTCTTTTGAATGGACAGCCAACTGAGTCTTTTAGTCCTATGCATGGTATTAGACAAGGTGACCCCCCTTTCACCATATATCGTTGTCTTATGCATGAAGAGACTATCTTAAGCTATTGCATTTAAGGTCCACAATGGTTCTTGGGAATTGATCAGGCTAGGTAGAAGAGGTCCTCCTCTTTTCCATCTATTTTTTTGCCTATGATCTTGTCTTGTTTGGCTCTACTAGTATGATATAGGTGGCTACTATTAAGAGAGTTCTATCAAGTTTTTGTATTTCTTTGGGTCATCATATTAGTCAAGCAAAAACAAAGATTTTCTTTTCTAGGAATGTTCTTAGCCCTCAAGCAAAGGCTATTTGTGACTATCTAGGCTACAAGTACACTGAGGATCTTAGGAAATATTTGGGTGTCCTACTTCACTATAGACAAGTTCACTAGGACACTTATAATTACATTATTGAAAGAGTACAATGGAAACTTGCAAATTGAAAGGCTAGCTCTCTTTCTCTGGCTGGTGTATTACCCTTGCTAAGTTTGTGCTTAGCACAATGCCTTTCTATTCCATGCAAACCTCTTTGATCCCTTCTTCTTGTATTCAGACAATTGACAAACTGATTAGGAATTTTGTTTGGGCTCGATAAGGGAAAAAAAGAAACATTAATCTTCTCAAATAGAAAGAAATGTGTTGGCCAGTACAAAATAGAGGTTGTGGTCTCAAGATTCTTGAAGGCCAAAACCATGTTTTTCTCTCAAAGCTTGCATTTAAGCTTATGACTTGTTCTAATCTCCTGAGTTTAGGTTTTATGTGCTAAGTATGGTTAGGGTGGCTTGTTGACAGACCACTTCAAGACTAAGCCTAGCTCCCATTTATGGAAGAGTTTGCAAAAGTATGGATAGACACCAAGCTTGGCATTCGTTGGAATCTAGGCAACAATAAACAGATTGGATTCTGGGTGGATAACTGGATGGGAGAACTAGTACCGCTTAAGAACCTAGCTTTCTCCAAATTCTATGATATTGTTCTCTCAAAAACAATGGTGGATTATGTTGATAGCAAAGGCAATTGGAAATTGGACAAATTCTGGTGTCTCCTTCCTCATGAAACACTTATAACTCTTGTCAATACTAGAATTAATGTTGACTCTGATGAGAAGCCTTCTTGCCACTCGATTCATTCCTCCTTAGGGAACTTCTTTGTTTCTTTAGCTTACAAAGCCACACAAGAGGAACATTGGAATGATCAAAATGCAATTTGGACCCATATATGGAAATGGCTAGGTGCTCAAAGGGTGTGAACCTTTCCATGGTTAGCTACAAGGAACAAACTTCTTACTTACTTTGAGAGAATTCGAAGACATCTTTCCCAAGACTCTTCATGTCCATTCTATAGAGACCCTGTAGAGGATTTAGATCATGTTTTGAGGCGCTGTCCGTCCATGGTTTCATAACATAAACTTGAAGCACATTGATTCTACTTGGAGGATTTTCTTTGGTATCATGTGTCGGAAACTTTGGCATGTAAGGAACAAGAAGTTGTTCACTAATGAAAAATTCACATATGAGGGAATCATCATTGTTATTTGTTCTCTAGTGTGTTATACTTCTGTTGCTATGTCTGTTATTAAATACCTTGACACTAGACCTTAATAGGTCATTCTCTTTGGTTGCTTCTTTTTTCTCCGGCTTGTATTTTGGCCAATACTTTCCTTAGTTAAATGAATTTTCCATTTTATTAAAAAATTTTGTGAACTAAATAGGACCTATAGTTCTTTTTTTTTTGGGATGTACAAGGCCCTATAATTTTTTTTTAACTTAGAGCATCTAGTATCTTAAACTTATCATATTTTAATTGAAAGATTCATTAGGATATAAATTAATTTGAATTAAATCGAGTATTACATTCCTAGAATTAGAACTTGAAATCTTTATAGTATTTTTAAATAGAAATGCTGTGATAAAGCTAAAGCTATGCATAAATTAATCATAAGAGTACGAGACTCATTGTACATGTTCTTTTTGTACATGTCTCTGATAACATAAAACCATGTGGATATTATTTGCACCTTGTATTAATTTTTTTACACTGATAATAATTATTTTATATGTGTAGAATGATGACATAAATATCTTTATGAAGAAACCTTTGTTAAAAGATTCAAACCTTTTTATTTGGAAGGGTGATGTCCACCAAATTTCCAGATTTATTGTTGGGCAAAATATTTGATCATATTGTACTACCAATTATGTTTTCACAATTAATTTCTAGTTTCCTACTACTATAAAGAGTTAGGATGATGGTAGATTGATCCACTAATATGGTTTAATTTCTTACTATTTATTGATATACTAGATGCAATAATAAATTGAGTTTCTCACTTTTAAATTCTAAAGGGATAATAGATCGTTAATGTTTATTTTTTAAAATCATTTTATTATTTATTTGTAATATAATTATTATATTATTTTATTATTGTTTGGCCAAAAAATATTATTGTAATATAATTATATACCTTATAAACAAAAAAAAATGAAATAAAAAAACATAAAACTTAATTTATCACTTAACCTAAAAATCGAATAATATCCCCAAACCCAAATCAATGCCTCCATTGTGGATTTCAACTCACCTCGGTTCCATTGCCAGCTCTTTATTTTTTTAATCGAGACACACTCACCCACCCATCTATTCACATTGACGAGAAAATAACTTACCATCGATAGGACTTCATTCTACGACCTTCCCCATTCATGAAGTGTTGGAACTTATTGGCGTTGCCTGCTCTTTGTTGCAGCCCTTATCCTTCATCGTCCCTTGGTTGCTCTTTGTTGCAGCCCTTATCCTTCATCGTCCCTTGGTTGCTCTTTGTTTTTTGTTTAACCTGTGTTCCACTATTCTTGGCTTCTCCCATTGTTGCTTTTTATAGAGTTAAATTGAAATTAAAATTTAGTCTATCATAATTCAATCAAAAAATTAAAACAAATAATAATATCTCAGCTATTTGAAAACTCAATTTTATCTTGAAGAAAAAAAAATCAATGTGAGACAGTCTTTTTTTTCTTTTAATTTAAGAGATAATTGCAAATTAATTCATCCTCTTGTTACAAATGTATTCTGGCCATATATATATATATATATTTATTTATTTATTATAATTCCCCTTTTCTATATAATTCATCCTCTTGACAAGTTATATATAATTTTCCCGGAAAATAACGAGTACATCTCTAGCTCGCTCGCACTTGCCCAATTCAACTCCCTCACCTTAGGGTTTGTCATGCGTCACAGAGCAATGGATCCTGATGATGAGTATGAGGAGGAATATGACGACCAAGCGGTTGACGATGATGAAGCGGAGGTGGAGGAGGAGGAGGACAGAGGAGCTTCCTCCAGGAAGCGTAGAAGATCTGGGTTTATAGACGACGACGCTGAGGAGGTCGATGAGGACGAAGAAGAGGAGGATGATGATGATGATGATTTTGATGATAGAGGCGGTCGAAAGCGCCAATACAAGAGAATGGCTGCTTCCAATTTCTTCGATGAAGAGGCGCAGGTGGACAGCGATGAGGAAGAGGAAGAGGAAGAAGCCGAGGACGGTAAGTTTTTCCTGCTTATATAATTTAGCTCAATTTGAATAATAGACAGTAATCACACTTGTTTTGTAATTGACTGGAATTACTTCCTACTGACTACTGGTTTAGATTTTTTGAGGCAACCATCTATTTAGTATTTGTGTTTCTTTTTAGGTTTTAGTCCTTTACGTTTCTATGATTTGGGTCTTGGAGATGTATCCAGCGTGTACATTCTGCATGATGCAATAAGGTGGACTTTATGTTGAGCCGAATGCTGTGGATGGCGTGAACTTTCTGTTTTTTTCTTGTTTGATATGTGAACTATCTGAGTTTTCAAATGATTGTCTTATCTTTCCTGTATCAAATTTTTGGTGAAAGGATGATGACCACCTGTAACATGCAGATTTCATCGTCGAAGAAGGAACTGATCTACCGGATGAAGATGGTGGAAGGAGGATGCATAGCCGCCGTATGCTGCCACATGATCAAGAAGACCATGAAGATCTTGAAGCTATGGCTAGAAGCATTCAGGAAAGATATGGAAGGCGTGTCACAGATTATGATGAAGAAGCTACAGATGTAGAGCAACAAGCACTTCTGCCATCTGTGAGAGATCCAAAATTGTGGATGGTTAAATGTGCGGTATGATCAATGCGATGTAAATTCTATTATGCTGATTGTATCTTTTGTGTGTGAACATAGTTAAAACATTTCCTAATATTTTTGTTAATGTTCTTAGATTGGAAGAGAGCGTGAGGCAGCGGTTTGCCTTATGCAAAAGTATATTGATAAAGGGTCTGAACTGCAAATAAGGTCTGCTGTTGCTCTTGACCATCTCAAAAACTACATATATGTTGAAGCAGATAAAGAAGCCCATGTGAGAGAGGTATAGTTAAGTTGATATGTCTATAATATATCTTTTATACCGTGGGTATTATTGTGAAGATTTTAACCTTTGCTTATGATTCAGGCATGCAAAGGTCTTCGCACCATATTTGCCCAGAAAGTAACACTTGTTCCAATTAGAGAAATGACTGATGTTCTTTCGGTTGAAAGCAAAACTATTGATCTTTCTAGAGATACATGGGTCAGAATGAAGATTGGGACATACAAAGGGGACCTTGCAAAAGTATGGATTGTATTCTAGGGAACATAGGATTGCATCTATATTCTTTCTTTATTTACAATCAAGCTTTCTTTTTTCATAGGTTGTGGATGTTGATAATGTACGACAGAGGGTTACTGTGAAATTAATTCCGAGGATAGACTTACAGGCCCTTGCAAATAAATTGGTATGTAATTTTTCTCCTGCTTGACCGTTTATGCTTTTTATTCACCAATCATTTGACTTTTTTGGAATAGCTTAGAAAAATGTGTGCATATCACATGCATGATTCAGGAAGGTAGAGAAGTAGTAAAAAAGAAGGCATTTGTTCCTCCTCCTCGGTTTATGAATGTTGATGAGGCTAGGTAATACTTTTTTTCTCTTTTCTTTAAAAATGGTTTGTGTTTCTTTGAATTTTGTCCCTTTCTGGTCTTATGGACTCTTTCTCTTCAGGGAACTGCATATCCGTGTAGAGCATAGACGTGATCCCATGACTGGGGAACGCTTTGAAACCATTGGAGGCATGATGTTCAAAGATGGTTTCTTGTACAAAACAGTATCTATAAAATCAATTAGTGCTCAAAATATCAAACCTACATTTGATGAACTTGAAAAATTTCGTAAACCGGGTGAGAATGGAGATGGAGACGTGGCTAGTCTGTCAACTTTATTTGCAAACAGAAAGAAAGGGCATTTTATGAAAGGTGATGCTGTTATTGTGATCAAGGGAGATCTAAAGAATTTGAAGGGGTGGGTAGAGAAAGTTGATGAAGATAACGTTCATATACGACCAGAAATCAAGGGCCTTCCAGTAAGCATGAATTTATATTTTCTGGTTCTCTTCCTTGGAATGCCTACTACTTTTACATGATGATTTCTTATTTATTGCTATTATTATTTTTATTTTTATTTTTATTTTTTTTTATTTTTTGGGTCTTGGCAGAAAACTCTTGCTGTAAATGAAAGGGAACTTTGTAAATACTTTGAACCAGGGAACCATGTTAAAGTTGTTTCTGGTACACAAGAAGGGGCTACTGGTATGGTGGTAAAGGTGGAGCAGCATGTGCTGATTATTTTATCTGACACAACAAAAGAACACGTGGGTTTTTATTTTTCCAATGTTGATGTATGGAAAAGCTTTCACTAATTGATTTTTATAATTAGTAAAGTGACATGGATATATCCTTTTCCTAGATTCGTGTATTTGCTGATGATGTTGTTGAGAGCTCTGAAGTCACCACTGGAGTTACAAGAATTGGGGACTATGAGCTCCATGATCTTGTCCTGCTAGAGTAAGCCTTTTTTTATTTGCTTCAGTTCTCTGAATGTTTTTATATTTTACTCATTTTTAGTTCAATGTGGTGCAGTAATTTGAGCTTTGGAGTAATAATACGTGTGGAAAGTGAGGCCTTTCAGGTTTGTATCTTGCCTAACAAATCAAAAATATTTTTACATTGTTTTTTGCCATCTTAATGTTTGCATCTTGTTTTAGGTTCTTAAAGGAGTTCCTGACAGACCTGAAGTTGCACTGGTGAAATTAAGGGAAATCAAGTGCAAGATTGATAAAAAAATAAGCGTGCAGGATAGGTTTAAGAATACAGTATCAACAAAGGATGTTGTGCGGATAGTTGAGGGTCCCTGCAAAGTAAAATTCTTATTTTTGGTGAGATTGTTTTCTTGAAAGTTTATATTGTTGAGGCTATTATTTTATTGTTTTAGGGCAAACAAGGACCAGTGGAGCACATATATAGAGGAGTCTTGTTTATCTATGATCGGCATCATCTTGAACATGCAGGCTTCATATGTTCTAAAGCACAATCATGTGTGGTTGTGGGAGGTTCACGGTCCAATGCTGACAGAAATGTATTATTTAGTTTGCGTTCTCATATCAATTCTTATATTTGGTAGAACTGTTTTTATTTGGTCCTTGTGATAATTTGTTGCTTCTTGCTCCCAAACACTAGGGTGATGCCTACTCAAGATTTTCTAGCCTTAGAACTCCACCTCGAATTCCACAATCTCCAAGGAGGTTTTCTCGAGGAGGGCCACAAATGGATTGTATGTTTAACTCTTTCTCCTCTTTTTTTTTTTTTTCTGGGTACTAGAATGTTATCTTGGTCTATCATTTTGATTTAATAATATTGTGTGATGAACAAAATTGCATCTCAATCTCTTTAAATGTAAATAGCTGGAGGAAGGCATAGAGGTGGTAGAGGGCATGACGGATTAGCTGGTGCAACAGTAAAAGTTCGCCAAGGTCCCTATAAGGGTTACCGTGGGCGTGTTATAGAAATTAAGGGCGCATCAGTTCGAGTTGAGTTGGAATCCCAGATGAAAGTTGTGACAGGTAAAACTTTCTGTACAATTTCCTTTATTGGTTGTAATTTGTATATACTTGGGCTCTCAGTTGTTTGATCATATGCAGTTGATCGTAATCACATTTCTGATAATGTGGCCATAACCCCATATCGGTGAGTTATAATTTTGTCTTGGACATGCATTTTCTAATTTCTTCAACCCGTTGAATGATTTTTGAGTCATCTATCTTATATTTTTTGTTCTGCCAGTGACTCGTCACGATATGGAATGGGAAGTGAAACTCCAATGCATCCTTCTCGAACTCCATTACATCCTTATATGACTCCTATGCGAGATCCTGGAGGTTTGTTTGGCTTTGTGTTGTGTTGAAATTGGGTATCTTGTATTGTTAATAAATTAATAAATGTAATTTATATACCGTGTTTAACATCTATTTGCAGCAACGCCTATCCACGATGGAATGAGAACACCTATGCGAGATCGAGCATGGAATCCTTACACTCCCATGAGTCCGCCAAGGTATTGACTATAGTAGATTTAGTGACCATAGCAAAAACTATTAATTCAAACAGTTTTTAAGGTACTTGGCTGTTGAACTGCTTTGCTATCAATTTACTGGGTGTTGCAGCGAAGTAAGGAACTGAGTTCTAAATTCAACATATATAATTAACTTTTATGATATATACAACTGAAGTCTGTTTTGCGAATGCTAATACTTGTGATGAAAATAAAACCCAGGGATAACTGGGAAGATGGAAATCCAGGTTCTTGGGGTACCAGCCCACAGTACCAGGTCCAGAATCTTAGCTAACTTGCCAGATATTCTGTGTCTCTCTGGACTTAATTTGAGGAGCTAAAGTGACCTTTTTTATTTTTGATTTTTTCCTTTATAATATCTCAGCCAGGGAGTCCTCCTTCACGAATATATGAAGCTCCAACTCCTGGTGCTGGTTGGGCTAGCACTCCTGGTGGTAATTATAGTGAAGCTGGGACACCCCGGGACAATTCTGCATATGGTAGCACCACCATCAAATGTGTCTTTGTTATTTTTGTCTTTGCAGTTTCTATTTTCATACTCGTATTCATTTTCTGTTCGGTGTGGGGGGTTCTTGCAGGCAATGCTCCAAGCCCATATTTACCATCAACACCTGGTGGACAGCCTATGACACCAAATTCAGCATCTTATCTTCCTGGCACACCTGGAGGGCAGCCAATGACGCCAGGAACTGGTGGTCTGGACATGATGTCCCCAGTTATAGGTACATAAGTGCTTTTACATATGTTGGACAGATAGGTTTATATTGTCAATTAGCTTTTTGTGGCATGAGTTCTGGCTGAAAGATAAATTTTTAGTGCAACCAATATAATTTTGTAGCTTGCCTATATGTGCCCGTTAAATTAATATTTTATTGAAGCAACAATCTACTAGAACCGGAGGAGCAAGTATCTCACCCTCTAATCCTGATAGTCGTGGAAAATCTCCTCTAAGTACACGAATGGAAATCAATACTTAGCTGCCTTTGACAATACCTATGACAGCTATTTATAGTGCTACGAAATAAACAATAAATAATTAAATAAAACAGTCATGAACATGGAAAGTGGGTGTTTGTCGTCAAGGTGACTTGCAACCTAGTGATGCGCTGTCTGTTGTGCTGCTAACTGTCCCTTCTGCCTCATGTTCTCCACTCTCCACCTTATGCACTTGCTTTTGCTGACCAGACCCCCTACTTTGACCTTGGACCCCTTCTTCCAGCTTTCTTCGTGTTCCATGCCTACTATAGGTGATCCATGGTCTCTTATCATACACTCCCTCTCCAGACTTTCTGCTGCTATCTCCATTTTTTACCCCTCATCTTATTCCTTCGATAAACTGACTCCTAATTTTGTCACTGCCCCTCAATCGTACTGGATTTTTTTCTTAATCTCATTCATCTTAATAACAGATGACTGATTTTTATCTAGTATAACCAATCAAACAGGATCTTTAGGTTATCTTGGTGCAAGCACCATATCTTTTATCCCTTTTAACTTTCGATAAATCCATTTGAATGGTTTTGTAATTCATTGAAAGCCCTATCTGTAAGGTTGATTGTCCACCTTGACAAGTTCTTTGTTGTTTTTATTTGCCATACCTATCTAAGTTTCCTCTTTTTATTTTTAGTTTCTGTGCTGTTATTGTTTGTTGATTGGATCTGCCAAGATTTGAAATGACCTTTCTAATCTTTTTGATAAGCTTAGCTTGATGATTGGTGGTTCAATTTTGTTCCAGGCGGGGACAGTGAAGTACCAGTGCCTATGCCAGAGATATTTGTCAATGTACGCAGAGCTGGAGAGGAAGCTATTGTGGGAGTTATAAGAGAGGTGCTTCCGGTATGTTCTATGAATCATTCATAGATTGAATAAATTTTTGCATGTACTTTAGCGGGGAGGTTGATTCTGCTGACATTTTAACTTGATGGTCTTGGGTTCTCTTCTTTTTTCTTTTTTGTTTTTTTTCTCCAAGGGGATGATTTTGTCTGAAGTAGTTATACCTTGGAATAACTACCAGACTGCCTTAAGAGCACATCCACAAATTTGGGTTATATACTGTGACGTGTGAGGTTATCTTTTTGAAGTCTTGTATCATAGCAACTAATTCCAACATTGCTACCTTGTGTTTCAGGATGGGTCTTGCAGGGTAGCCCTGGGTGGTGAAACAATAACAGCCCTTCCAAGTGAAATGGAGGTTGTAGTGCCGAGGAAATCAGATAAGATAAAGGTTATAGGTGGGCCTTGGCGAGGTGCTACAGGCAAGTTGATTGGGATCGATGGCAATGATGGTATTGTTAAGGTAGATGATACGCTTGATGTGAAGATTATACCGTTAGTCTCTCTGGCTAAATTAGCTCAATCATGATTAGTCTCGTGTAGACAGTAATTTTTTAATGCCATGTCGTTTTTGCCCTGCCCTGCTATTTGTATCTCCTTTTGTCTCCTCCTTCCCTGCGTGTCTCACTCACTGCACACACCTTTGTCCTTTTCTTGGTCCCCTGGCCAACTGCATACACTTTTTTTTATAGTAACAAAATTGGATCTCTTTTTCACGCTCGAGCATAATGGGTGGGACACAACGCCCTCCTCTGTTGTTGTGCTGGGGCCTCGTTTGAATTTGATTTGTTATAATTTTTTAATCACTCACATTACAAGAAGATACAGTTAATTTAGTTGCCTAAATCATTTTTATTTTGAAGCGTACAATTTATATTTCAACATTACAATTGTATATTGTTTTTTCTTAAGGAATAGAAAAAACCATTATGCTTTTCAAATTGCAGTAATTAATGCTTAAACTATGATTAAAATGGTTTCTCACTAATGGTTAAGTCTGGCAGATAAACTTACCCTTGTAACCTAAATTGTTAATAGATGTTGGTATATCCAAATGTGTTTGATAATTCTAGATGCGGAGGACACCAAGTCAAGGTAAAAAGGGTTAGAACGAATGAAGCTAAGGTAGTGGCTGGGTTCAATGATGAGTCCCAACTTCCAAAGTACAATCCTGTCCGTCAAATGCTTGCGGAGCAAAAAATTTTGATTTATGATCCCATAATGAAAACTACGAAACCACCACTTCATTAAGTGGTCCATTCGCGCCATTTTCACAAGTGATATATATGTGCATCCGTCGGCCATCAGAAAAACCAAAAAAAAGAAAAGCACCCTGGGGCAACTTTTGTCACATATTAACCAATTTTTATCTAATATTTATTATAATAACTTATTGAAAGGATTTTATATGAAAAACAATTTCATTAGAAAAACAAAAAATGACAATTGGGACAAAAATGCTAATAAATCCAGTAATAAATAATGACTTGTTTTTGGGGGGTTACATCTCATTGATTGTTTTTCTTTTACATTGTTTCTCATAACTTCTCCCGTGAGAAGTTTTTCAAGAAATTATCCATGAGAAATCTTCTCATAATAAATCCCTGAGAACTTTTCTCATACATATATAGAATCCTTTTTACATAGCTTTTTTTTCCCTTTTTGCGAAATAATCGGCGAGAAAATACTTTTCACAGAATTTTCTCGCTTTTCCCAAGGATTTTTCTTACTGCTTCATTTTTTTTAAAGACAAACGAGGGCTAAGCCAAACAATAAACAGAATATATGCACTTCGTGAGGAATTTGAGTAGGGAGAAATTCCATGAAAAAGCCCGTGGGAGTTTATCTTTACATTGAATCCGTGAGAAAATTCTGTGATGAAATTCCTATTTACTTGCAGTGAGCTGTGGAAATGGAGGTAGAAAAAGGTGCGAAGTGGTGGGTTCCAAGTTGCAATGTGAAAAGTACCAACTGAGACGACAGACTTTTAATCAAAGATGAAATGGTCTAATCGTGTCCGCCCTTCACAATACATTATTCTCTCTCTCTCTCTCTCTCTCTCTCTAAAACAAACATCATAAAAAGCGGGAAAAAAAAACGCTGAATTGGACAATTTTTGCCCCTTATTAACCAACACTCCTTCCCCCACTCTCCACTCTCTCTCTCTCATATTATTCGACATTGCTTTGGTGACAAACAAATTAGAATCTCATTATCTTAAACCTTCAACTATATACATATCCGGACATCTCTCTATTCAAGGACATAAAGTTAAGGAAAGGGGATGAGATCCTCTCTAGCCAAATTTCTCAATACTTTTCTACAGCCAAATCTAAACCATTTAATAATATATTTAAGGGTTTAGATTTTTCTATTTTGTGATCCCTTCTTTATCACAAGTATTCATTGGTAGATGAGATAGAAACAAAATCAGTAATATTTTTAATAGTGAAAAATAAAAAACAAATACATCATATGAGACGCAGAGAAGTATTGCATTTAAAGATATAAATTCTACAATTTATTTTGACGGCCATTAGATTATATTAACCATTTAGATTTGGCTGTAAAGAGGTATTGAAGAAATTGGCTGGAGAGGATCCTGATCCAAGGAAAGGGGGGAAACAGAACTATGGTGCATTATTTACTGTAACTGGGGAATTTAGTGCTCCTAATTGTGAGAAATTACAAATAGAGCAACAACGTAATTATCTGCTCTGCCCTTGTCATGATTCTAATAAAGTAGACATAAAGGAGTATGAGAGTTTGCTTTTCTTGTTGAGGAGCTACATGTAGCAGAGATATATATTGTCATTTCTTAGACACATTTCAACAACCACACCTTCTCAGGTTCTAATAGAACGGTTTCATTTGCAGAGATGTAGCCGCAAAACGACAAATAAGTGGGACTCGATATTTTTATGCATCTATCTATTTCGATCAAACTTTGCTGAGACAAACAGGTCATCACCTTTTTTCAAATGAATCAAGTCAACTAAATCGCCAGACCAGGTGAATATATATGCTTTAATTTTCAAGACACTAAGAAATTCGTGTTTATAGTTGTGATGTTATGTATAAGAGTTTGTCAACTCAATTCTATCCTCTTAATTAATTTGATTAATTTATGTGGCAACGTGGAGTTCTAATTTTCATAATTGAACATCAAATGAAATGGCAAGTGTGTCGAAAATATTTGCAAAGTAATCAATTACATGCACACGCACACGCACACGGCGAGGATTAGCCATGAATTCTGTGTATTTTGCGATGCTTTCCGGATTTCAATCGGCAATAATTATATTCATTTACTATTTCGTTAACATAAAATAAAGTAAAAAATATATTTATATATTGAAATAAAATTATGTTGTGTAACAATCTCATGAAAATCCTATTTTCTATTTGGAGTAAGGAACACAAACTCCTATTTTCTGACGCGTATATAATTATTGGTGAGAGGCTTGGGAGCTGGGACTTATATGAAGAAATATTAGAGATTTGATATTATGATTTTTTTTTTGCCAGAGTTTTGATATTATGAATCGAGAAGATAAAAATATTAGGAAATAATGCGGCAGGTCCAGATCCAGCACACAGCTGTCAAAAACCATCGCACAACAGTCAGAAAAACGACATCCATCCATAGAGTTTCTGTCGTTAGGGGCACTTTTGGTTCCATAAAGTTTCTGACCTTAAGGGCACTTTTGGTTCAATTATCGGATTGACATATATTATAATCCTCATTACATTACATGATTAAGCGTGTTTGGTTGCATAAAATTCAAGTAATGAGGATTATATCAGTACCTCAAATTAAGTAATTCTCTTTATTTTAAAAGATTTATGGTATGGAAATTACAAGGCTGTAATCGATTGTAAAATTACCTACCTATCTTTCATAAAATAAAAATTACCTATTCTTCATTGGCTATCACCACCACCGCTGCAGATCATTGACCATTACCATTGGTCATTGGCCGAGACTACCATCAATACCTCCACCACCATCGAGCACTACCATTTTAGGTGCAATTTAGATTTTTTCTAATTATTTATGTTTAATTAGATATAAAAAATAAATTAATTTCCCACACTCCCATATCAATCTAAACAAATACCCATCTAATAATTATTACATTAGATTAACCCCTTGTAATTGAATTAAAGGGGCCTAATATTGGGTAGCTCTCCAAATACGCGCAACACAACACATTACAAACTGACAAAAGAAAAGGTAAATTAATTACTTTATCGTATTAAAATTGAACTTTTTTTGTAAACAATTAAAGTTTTAAATTAAAAATAATTATTTTACATTGATCAAATATATAATCAATATTTATTATGTTATCTAATATTAAATATTAAAATCTTTTTTTAATCAACGGGAGACGTAATGTACGTGTTGTAGAGGATTTAAGGTAATTCATTTAAAGGGATGGAGGACAAATTTTTAAGATAGATGAGGTTGAGGATTGCGTAATAAATATTGCCATGCACGTTGAAAATAAAAAAGTCATAAAAAGAAAAAAGAAATATATGAAACAAACGTGCAACATTTCAATGATTAACACTAACAACCAGTAATTGATTACCCCTATATATGCCACTTGCCAAGCACAAAACCTCCCAAGTAAATTAGCAATGTTGGGGAGGGCAAAGCAGGACAAAAACCGGCGTATATAAACCCTAGCTATCTTGTATTACTGTGAAAGAGGGTTTCAATTTCAATTGGCCTCAAAAAGATGATAACATGGAGTGATTTCTACAAAGTGATGTGTGCAATGGTGCCTCTATATTTCGCCATGTTGGTGGCCTACGCTTCAGTGAAATGGTGCAACATATTTAGCGCCGCCCAGTGCGCCGGCATCAACCGCTTTGTGGCGGCGTTTGCGGTGCCTGTTCTCTCCTTCCACTTCATCTCTCGCAATAATCCCTACCAAATGGACTCTCAGTTCATATTAGCTGACACTCTCTCCAAGCTCTTCCTGCTCCTTTTGCTCTCTCTTTGCCTCTTCTTCTTCTTCCAGCCTGCAACCTTGGATTGGCTCATCACCCTCTTCTCTCTCTCCTCTTTGCCCAACACTCTCGTTATGGGCATTCCCTTGCTCCAGGCTATGTACGGCCATTTCACCCACTCCCTCATGGTCCAACTCGTTGTGCTTCAATCCATCGTCTGGTACACCTTCCCATAATTTCCATATCCATGTGTAGATTTAATCATATAGACTCATTTTTATATAATCTACAGATTTTTAATGTCATATTTTGCAGAAAGAAAATGAATTTTAAGAAAAGGAGAAGAAGAGAAAATACATTTTAATATATTTGGTTTCTTATGGAATTGCTGTTACTAACAACTTAACAAAAACTTCTAATGGAAGAACTATAAGTAGTCATAAAATATATTAAGATGATTTTTTTTTTCAAAACTTATTTTCTTTCTACAAAATATGACATTAATGTCTTATGTCTATCTCACATATCATAATAATCCTATATAATATAATAACATCTTCAATTTTTACTAATATAATATATATATATATATATTATGGTATGTATAGATATTGGGTATAATCTACAGAAAAATTCCATTCATATATATCGAAGTAATTTCAGGTACACACTACTGCTGGTCTTGTTCGAGTATAGAGCTGCCACCTTATTGATTCGGAGCCAGTTTCCAGGACCAACGGCGGCCTCCATCGTAAGATTTGAGGTGGACGGTGACGTGATCTCCTTGGACGGTCGTGACGTGCTGCTTCGAACTGAAGCCGAAACTGACGATAATGGACGTATCCGTGTCCGAGTACGACGGTCCGCGTCCTCTGCTCCTGACTGCACATTATCTTCGTCCGCAGGCATCGCCACTCCCAGACTCTCCGACGCAGAAATCTTCTCCGTTCATTCGCCACTCCATCTGCATCGGCCACACCACGCCGTGGATGTGGAAGCGAGCACCGACGTCGGATTCGCGTACCCTTGCGGGAGTCCTCGGGTATTAGAACGTGCGACGTCTTCGGATGCTTTCTCGCTCCACGACACGCCACAGGCGTCAAACTTAAACGAAATCGAAATGATGACGTCAGGGAGCCCACCGTTATGGGCCACGTCTCCGGTGAGCGGCGGGAAGACTCACCAACAGTTGTCGCCGGGGATGTGTCGGGGCGGAGAGGGACCAGGATGCCATGATATAACAACGTCAGGTGCGTATGGTGTTGTGTAGTGGTTTTTAACTTTGTGTCGTTTAGAGTTTGGGGAGCTGTCGTTTAGTAGTACCGTTGGCTTATTGCTTTGGAAATAAGTAGGATTTGAGGCCTTGCAGCTTTTCAGGTGTACCTTCTGTCTCCAACTGCCATCGTCATGGGCAATTTCTTCTTCGTTGATTTTTCTTCCCACCCTTTTTTTTTTTTTTCATGTTTTTAAGCATTGACTTGATCAGACTTCAAGTGCATTTTTCGTCTGGTTTCATATTTTGTTACAACTTACAAACTCGTTCTTAAGTTTATTTTTTTTCTTTCTTGATTTCTTCTTCGGGTTCTCTTCACTCCAAATTTAATAGAAAAAGTTTGTTGTGGGTGGCGTCGACGGGGTTTCATATTTTCATTCACTTTTGCAAGTCAAGATATGCATTATATTATTTTATAGGCGTATATATATATATATAATGACACCTTGAGACTTATAACTTACTATAAGACAAATAAATTACATTAAAAAATTTTCAAAAATAGATTTTTTATGAAATAGTTAACTATTACTTAATTTGTAATTTCAAATTTATTATTGTGCTTCTCAAAACTATTATTCATGCTTCGTAAAATTATATACAAAATATTTTCATAATATGCAAAAGATCAAGAGATAATTTTGAAAAAAAAATTATGATAATCATGAAAAACTTAGGTGGTAACTTTAATCCTTCATATGAATTTATGATTTTAAGATCCTTCATTGTCATGAATTTGTTCCACAGAACTTTAAATGTTATTTTCCAAAATATATATAGGGCTTTCATGTGAATAGATTAGAAGTTTTAAATTGATTTCTCTACTTTAAAAGTAAATAATGTTATTTTATTTTCAAAATAATTTTGTCTTTTTGACATACCTCCATCTAAAATTTAAGTCTTCTATATAGTTCTAGTACACACTAATTCTGAATATATATACATTAACAAGATTAGTTAAACAAATAACATCAAAGTCAAGTTATTAAATTTAACATGAAATTTTAGATCAAGTAGATATCTTTTCCTATGGGATTCACAAGATATATTTTTTTATTCCTGATTTTAAATTAAGTATCAGTACTATAAGTTTTATATATCTTATTTTGAATTGTTGTTATTATAATTAATGTTGAGAACTATTTTAGAATGATTTTTGTTACACAATATGGATTCCATAATTATTTTCAATCAAAATAATATTACCTTTAAAATAGTTTACCATATTAATATTTTTCACAGTACAATGGCTTGTGTGTGTGTGTGTGTGTGTGGTTTCTGTAAGATCCTGAGACAGGCTTTACTTGGAAGCTTCGTTGACAGTAGCCATCATTAGGAAGACAGCCGTGTGTAATGATGAAGGAAGCCATTTAATTAGTCCCTATATAGTATTAAATAGAGTTGGAGGTGAAATTAATTAAATAGATCATGAAATCCTTACACCTACAATTAATACCCATCGAATCATAAGAACCTAAAATTTGTTTCCTGATAATGTTGTCTAAAGAACACCTGCTCCAATAATTTACATACAATATTATTCCATGGAGTGCGTGGGTGTTGAAGGATTAATAATTAGCCTCGTTCAATTTTTTTTTTGTTTAATTTTCCACACACAAACGTATATAAATAAGTAAATAAATTCTAGATTACTAATTGATGTGTTATTTTTTTTGGCTATATATTATATATCAAAGAGAAAGAGATTAGCTTCAGGGAATTCACCAATATCCCAATGCTGGAGAGTCCCAGAGATTCAATGGCAACCAACCAGAAGATGCCACGTGCTCTGGTAATGATAAGACTTATACTTAACGTTGTAGTAAGGAAACTGCTGCGGAACCCTAATACATATTCCAGTGTGTTAGGGCTGATTTGGTCTCTGATCTCTTTCAAGTAAGTGACACAAGCTTTATGTACATACCGCAAATTATTTAATAATGGGGAACAAATTGAGTAATAATATGATTAATAAAGTGGATAATTGTTTAGGTAAATAAAAAATAATGGAAAGGTGCATTTGAATTTGCAGATGGAACGTAGGGATGCCTTGCTTGGTGAACTCATCGATTAAAATACTTTCGGACGCAGGCCTTGGGATGGCAATGTTTAGCTTGGGTAAGTAGAAACATGCTTAACATATATATAAGTTCAAAGTTGTGTTCATCCATATATACTGCTATATATGTGATAGGAAAATGAAATTGGAGAGACAACCCATGATATATATAAATATATATATCATATTTGTCCGAAGAAATTAAAATTAAAGGGAATTGAATTTGGATATGTATACGCATAAAATGAAATTAAATTAGGTGATATGAATATATATATATATATATGTTGCAGGGCTGTTCATGGCACTTCAGCCTCGGATCATAGCCTGTGGCACCAAAACAGCAGCCATGGGAATGGCCCTTCGCTTCATTTTTGGCCCTCTTGTGATGGCTGCTGCTTCCATTGCTATTGGATTGAGAGGACCCAAACTAAGAGCTGCCATTGTACAGGTTTCTAAACGCATTACACACACACACACACACACACACACACACACACACACACACACACACACACACACAAGTTTATTATTTATATCCATCACGTAATGAGCTAATTAATTAAAGCGGTTATAAAATATAATTTTTGGTTTCTCAGGCTGCTCTTCCACAAGGGATAGTGCCTTTTGTATTTGCAAGGGAATATGGAGTACACCCTGATATTTTGAGCACTGGGTAATTTCTGGAATTCATTCTCAACGATTGCCTATCATAATTCTTTCTCCCTCGTTCTTTGATTCTGATTAATTAGAAAAAATGCAATTCTTTATATGTATATATTTCTTTAATTAAATATATAAATCAAAATATAAGAAATATATCTATTTTTTAATCATAACATGACAAACGAATAACTTGGTAATTTAGCTATCAGAATTGTAATTAATTAAAATCTAGAAATTAAAAAAAGTTATCCAAAAAGCGTAGAATTAACGTCACTTAAAAATAAATGAAACTTAAAAGCCCACATAATTATATTGTGTTTTCGGCGCGCACAGATTTTCTGTTATTGATGCATGCATGACATAACGCATGAAAAACGAATTAATGATATAAATAATATTTGTATTTTGAAGATACGAGGGAGGAGCAACCATATCTCTTTGGAGGTGGCATGGAGGATAAAGTTAGAAAGGATATTATATCTAGGTTGACACTATCATGGGAGATATTGATTTTTAATCGGCCGCTCACGCGTAAATAATTAATTATATTATATCATGCGCCTCTATCCAATCTGAATCTTTCAAATACTTTTGTGTATTCATGTCAACCCTGCTTACATAATAACCATCACAAACTCGATCGTGTGCTTTCATGACGGTTCATTTACCTTTTTCTTGATGATATTTTGTTTCCAACAAGTACTTATAAAGCCTGTTAATTAATATATTTTGGTCTTTAACTTCTTGTTTGCAGGGTTATATTTGGCATGTTAGTTTCTTTACCAGTAACGCTCCTGTATTACATATTTCTGGGCCTATGAAGAGACAACAAGTAACTGCAGCTAAATAAGTAGCCCGTATTGAATGCCAATAACGCAGCAGGAGCATGCATTTCCAAACTCTGATAACGCCACGACACTATGTATTTAGCTTAGCTAGCTAGCTAGCCAGGAGCTGTCTAGACTCTAGAGAGTGTGTCTGTGAGTGTTTATCCTATATACATATAATATGGCTCCGTATTTAATCTGGTTTTAGCAATTAATTAGCAAATATAAACTTGATTCTTTACATAAGTCACATTTTAAAAAGATTTTATGATTATAAATATAAGTTATTTTATAAAAATTTATAGAATATTAATTTTTTTATTTTAAATATGTTCTTGAAAATTGCTTTATAGAGCATAAATTAATTTAGATAATATATTATTCTATTAAATCTATGTTATTTATTATAGATAAAGATGGAAATCAAAGTAATTTTTAAATAATTTTATAGATGTAACAACTTTTCTTAGTTTCGGTAAGGTGATTAAAAATAATTTATATTAAGAACTAGAGGAAGTATTAGATATACCTTCGTTTCATTTTATAAGACACTTTTAATTATCGCATATAGATCAAGGGTATAAGTTATTTTGTAAAAATTTATAGAGTATTAATTGCTTTATTTCAAATATGTTCTTGAAAATTACTTTTATAGAGCATAAATTAATTTAGATAGTATATTATCCTATTAAATCTATAGTATTTATTACATATAAAGATGGAAATCAAAGTAATTTTTAAACAATTTTATTGATGTAACTAACTTTTTTTAGTTTCAGTGAGGTAATTAAAAGTAATTTATATTAAAGACTAGATAAAATACTAGACTATATCTTCATTTCATTTTATAAGACATTTTTAACTATCACATATAGATCAAGGGTGGTAGTTAATAACTGAAAAAAAATTCTATCCTTTTATAAGTTACTCACTTACCCTCATTTAATATTATTTAGTATAGTTGACCAATGACTTAAATTCTCCAATATTAATTAAATTCTATCATTTTTTAAGGGTATTTTGGATTAAATAGAATTAAATAGACCACATATAATCCATAAAATACCTTATATTGAGAAGCATAAATTTTAAAAAATGTGGCTTACATACTGAAATAGATGGAGTATATATATTTTGAAGGCAATCCATTAATTATTGCAGTTTGTGACCAACAATAACAGAGCATGTTAAATTGGGTAGGACTAGGTTTCTCAATCAATGAAAATGTCACTGACCTATTCAGGTGCATGCAAGGTCCCATATTTGGTATGATAGAATTCCAACCCTGGAAATGGAATAAGAAATGAAATCTTGACTTAAGCATGCTTGGTGGTCTAGAATTATGTTCACTAGAGAATCCAATTCAGGCAAATTTCCTTGAATCCAATTTGGTCCAATTCCAAGGGATTAATATCATGAGACCGGTCTACCCTCTCATATCCCAATGTCTCCTCCATCTCTTCCCCAATATCTCTCTCATCTCTGATAGTGATGACGCCAGTGTGATAGCTAATGACGACAAAGAATGACATCCCTCTCTCTTCGATGACATCCCTTATCCCTCATCTTCAACATCCGGTTGAGCTCAAATAATGGTGGGCTTTCTAGGACGATGAATGATGACAACAAACTCAAATCGGATTTGAAGGCAAGGGCTCCAGCAAACTTGAATGATGGCAGCAAACTTATGATGGCGAACAATGACAATGAATTCGAATTGGATCTAAAGGCAAGAGCTCCAACAAACTCGAACGATGACAACTAACTCAATGACAATAGCAATGACTCCAAATCACAAGATCTAGCTATTTTGGATTTGTGACGCCTATAGTAAGATTAGGCCAGCAATGATGACGATTCCACCCTCTTGAAGTTTGGTTCTGCAATTATGGCGATGATTAGGCTAATAACAACAATGATGTTTGGTTCTGCAATTGCACTTGTGGCTTTTGATTTTTGGGGTTTTTGATGTGGTGTAATGGTGTTTGGTGGTGTGGTTGTGGTCTGGTGATGGTGGTGGTTTTGCAATTCTGGCATTGTAGCTTTTGTCGGTGGTGATGGTAAAGGAAGGTTGTTTTGGCACTTGAAGATGATTCATTGGGAGATTTTTTTTTTTAAATTGCTAGGGCATTTAAGTCTTTTGATATATAAATATACATATTAAATAAAAAACTATATTAGGATTTTATTAACATACCAAACATACTTTTAAAATTCAATTCAATTCTATTCTCGCTCCTATTATGATTTCTATTTCCACTTCTATTCCAATTTCATCAAAATGATCAAATTCCATCATACCAAACATTGCATTAGTACATTGTGTACTCCTGAAAAGGCTAGCAGCACCATTAAGTGTAGAAAGATGCTCTTTCAGCTTGGGTAAAACAAGCAATGGTCACCTATTGGGAATTTATGCATGTAGTTCCTACCATATTTCCTTTGGTCGCATTTATATGGTGTTATTTAGAAGATTTGCTAGGTCATATTTATAAGTTATTGTGTTATTTTTTATTTGAATTTTCTTCTTTATCCTTCCTTTGGTGACTTTATTGTCTCATAAATTGTTTTATTCTTTAATTAGTAAAGTTAAAATTGGAAATTTATACTAATTTTTTATAACTTTGAGAATGTAACTAACTCTCTTTAATACCCGTATATTAGATACACTATGCCAAAAATGGTCTTTAATATTTTCTATTTTTATTGGCATTTCCAAAATGCCAATGATTGCAGCACCGATAAATGGGGTAATAGCTTTATTGGCGTTTATGTAAACACCAACTAAAATAGGGTTTTGTTAACGTTTAAGTTTTAAATGCCAAAGAAAAATGCCACTTTACTTGGCATTTCCCTTAGAAACGCCATCTTTCCCTTACTTTTTTTTTTAAAAATATATCACCATGCCCTAAAATGGCGTCATGACGCTTGGACATTTGTGAGAGGAGGGAGCTATAGTGCCCTAAAATGACGTCACGACGCCCTAACATTTGTGAGAGAGAAGCGTTACAGCACTTTAAAATGGCGTCACGATGGAAGGCGCTGCAGCACCTGAAATGGCGTGACGACGCCCTAACATTTGTGAGAGAGAAGCGTTGCAATGCCTTAAAATGGTGTCATGATGCCTTTAGAGCGCTACATTGTGGCTGCAATCTAAAAATGGTGTTACAACAGTTCTAGGGCACAGAGACACAACCTAGCCCCATAATATCCGCCATGCGCTATTTTGCTGAGTCCAGCTGCTCCAGTATCATTCCCCACGCCTACCTAGTGTAATTCATAACCCACAAGAACAATGACAGCACAGTTAAAGCACAAGCTCCCAACGTAAAAAACCCCGCCATCGCGAGCCTAATGACCATGGTGGCCAGCACCAGAATGGAACTAAAGTGGATGAAGAGTGGCATAGCCACCACCAGTCTCAGGAGGGTTGCCACCAATGTAAGACCGAAACAACATACACAATCAGATAATATTGCTCCCTTGCTGGTTCTGGAAGGAGAAGATGACGAAGGGAGAGAATGAGAGAGAGAGGTCGAATGCGTAAAGAGAACACCTAGATCTGGAAGGAGAAGATGATGAAGAAAGAGTATAAGAGAGAGAGAGAGAGGCTGAAAGCGTAAAGAAAATGCATGAGGACAAGGAAAAAAAAGACAAGAGAAAAGTAAGGGGGTGTTAAAAAGGAATAAGAGCCGTTGATTATTTTTAATGAATGGATAAAATTCATGATCCGTACCTTGCATTAAAAAATACTAAAACCTTTTATTGGCATTTGCGTAGAAACATCAAATAAAGTATGACTTTTATTTGGCGCTTGTACAAAAATGCCAACTAAAGTTTTACTGCCTTATTTTTATTGGTGTTTTTTTAACAAATACTAACTATTGAGCGCCAATAAAACTTGTTTCTAGTATAATGATAATAACACTTTATAAATAAAACCAGGAGAGTACATGCTTGAATTAGTGGTAGGCTGATAGCCTAAAGGGAAAGGATATACACATGCATACGCGCATATACGCACTCATATGATTGATGATTAAGTTAAGAGAATTTTTTCTTTCTACTATGAGTGTGCGGCTTAGGTAATTTGGAGTTTTGCTAGCTTATGTAATGATCTCTAGTTCAAGTCTCGAATACAAAATTATATTAAATACTTATTGGGAGAGTTTTACTATTTTTAATTCTATCTAACCCAACTTAAATTGGTCAAACTCTAATGTGACCACTAGATATATAGGATCATTCAGTAAAAAAAAAAAAGCTTTCTTTCTGTCTTTTATTTGACCAACAAGAATTCTTTCTTTCTTTTGATTAATTTACTACATTTTAATGGGTCATGTCTCTTTTTTCTTTTGGCTTTCTATTTCTTTGGAGGAGATGGGGAGAGGCGTCGCTGTATCTTGACAATGACAAAAGGGGTTGTTTGAAGTTAAACTCCATAAATTAATTGATTTACTTTCACAAGTGATTATATTAAAGTTTGTAATAATATTAGTGTGGAATCTGGTTAAAAACTTGTTGAGAGAACTTTTTTATTTTTATGATTTTATCACGCTTGATTTGTGTTAATAAGAATTTAATATGACTACCAAATAATAAGTAGCCAGTTCAATTAAAAAAAAAAGTTTATAATAATATATAGCTAGGGCATATTTGAATCTTTAAAAAGAAAAAATTCACCCGGCGAAAGGTTGGCCTCATATCCATAATATTTCTTCCTTCTATGAGGAAATTAAGTAATGCATACAGTATAATAGTTGAGCGCCCAATGCCCAGTGACCAAAATTTAATCCACAAATAGTTATAATTAAAAATAACACTAAACATAACAGACAAAAGTTAAAACATTGATTTATTAATTAAATTAAATACATTAATAGTTGAAGTACACAAAAACACTGATCTACAGTGCATCGTATATTTTCCTAAAGATTTCGGATCCTTTTTTTTTCCCTATAAATAAAAAGAAAACTTGAGCTACATTCTTGATTAACTTGTCTGATTTACATAGTAAAGTAAACTAAACCTTTCGCTTATATCAAATCCAAGTGGTGCAATCGATCAGTATGGTGGAATAATCAAAATGCAGACACTGACATCACTCACAATCATAAACAGGGGATTTCTCGGTTCTTGTTTCTAAGTATAATGTTTATGAACTCTGTCCTTAGGGTTAGTACTGGCAAAATGGGCCGGCCCAGCCCATTTGGGCTAACCCGCCATGGGCTGGGTCCAAAATGGGCCGGGTCAAAAAGCCTACTTATCTAAACAAGCATATTTTATTAGGTTCAAACCCGTATGAAGAGGCTCGCGGGCCAGCCTGCAGGCCAGTAGTCTTTTTCCTTTAATTTAATTCTTTATCTAAAAAATCTCAAAATTCATATTTTTAATGTAAAAATAATATAAACTTAATACTAAATTCACATCCAAAAAATTCAAAAATCATTCACCAACTATAATCAATATTCATCACTTCATTATTAGTCCAAAATAACAAAATACTAAATGATTATTATAACTCTTCATCATTAGTCATCACTAATCACTAGATTCACAATCAAAAGGCAAAAGTTCCAAAACCAAACCACATTACCAAAAGGCAAAAGTTCCAAAACCAAATCATATTACCAAATAATAAAAGTTTCAAAACCATTCACCAACTATAATCATCATTTATCAATCATCAATTATTGTATTTGAAGCATGAGCAGGTCACTGAATTTGAGTTATCTGACTAAGAGCCAAGAGCAAGACCAGAGCAAACACACGCACGGCTCACGACGGCAAGAGAGTGGAGAATTGGAGATTGAAGATGAGGATGGGAGGATGACTGTAGAGGAGACACACCGAGTTGCCGAGAACGAGAAGAGGTCAGTAGCTCATGGATGAAGACGAGGATGACTGTAGACACACTGAGTTGCTGCACAGCTGCAGTGCTGCTCTTCACCTCTTCGGTTGAGATCAAGAAGTCAAGAGAAGAGCCGAAGAGGAGAGACGTATCGGCCGGCCGAGTAACGGAGTAAGCACTGCCAGTTTGCCACTGAGCAGAGGTTGTGTAAAGATGGAAGTGATTTAGGGATTTAGTGCTCTCTTAAACGAAGCAACTCAGCAACAGCAACGAGCCAAGGACTGAGATCTGATCTGAGGCTGAGGGAGTGAGGGTGACAGACAGGGAATGAAGCAACTCAGCAACAGCAACAAGCCAAGGACTGAGATCTGATCTGACTATCTGAGGCTGAGGGAGTGAGGGTGACAGACAGGGTGAGGCGGTAAGTGATGAGTCCGTGGCCATGACGTGAGGGAGAGGGAGTACGCAGTGTAAGTAAGTGTGTAACAGGCTGACAGACTTGCAGATTTCTTTTTATTAAATGGGCTTACCGGGCTGGCCCTTTTTTGGCTGGGTTTATGGGTTCGGGCTAAAAAAGCCCAAATTTCATATAACATCCAATTTTTTAGGGTCAACCCGTTGATTTTTTCGGGCTTTTCAGGTTAGCCCATTGAACTTGACTCATTTTTCCAGCTCTACTTAGGGTTTGTTGATCCTCATGATTTAAAAAAAAAATTCTAATTTGTACATCTAAGCGTGGTGAGTGCTTGAGTGGTTAGCGATGTGATAGCAAGCATTGACCACATTTTATTGTAGGGACAAATCGCACTATACGAAAGGTGTGATTTTTTGTAAAAATATAGTAAATATATATTTTTTGTTTTATTTATTATTTTTAAATAATTTTCATACATAAAATAATCTTTCACCAATTTTTTGAAAAATTATTTTGTTGTGAGAATTTTACATATTCACCTCCTTCATAATATTAAAAATGAGAGATTTTTGTGAGAATGCCACATTTTCAAAGATGTTTTAAATAATGTGTACTAAAATGGCATCAAATTTTGGGTCCACATTCTCTATTTTTTTCCTTTTGGAAGTATAAGGCTATGAATAAAACGATACAAAAGATAAAGACCTTAGTTTTCTACAAATCAAGCTCCATTAACCCTCCGCATCCCCCAATTTGGGTGCAATTTGCTGCGTTGATTTTTTATCCCTTTACTTAATCTCCCCTCATCCATAGATCCATATACATTTTTTTTTGTTTAAATTAGACACTTTTTTGTTTTGTATTGCACAAAGTTTGAGGTGAATTACACTTTTATAAATTGTTACAATACTTAAATAAAAAAATCATATTGAGAGAGTTATCTCCATTTAAATTTAATAATACTTAAATATGATATAGTCATATAATTATATAAAAAAATAAATAAATAGTAGGACTTGCTATAAATATTATTTATTTTTCATATTTTTTAAAAAATAAACATTATTGAATAATAATAAAAATATATGGACTACCGTATTTATTTGTTTTCTGCATATCATAAACAAAATCTATTTTTTATATACCAAACTAGTTATATAAATATATTCTTGAGAAATGTTTCATTGCATTCCTTGGATTCTATATTGGGCCTAAGAAACAGCATGCTGTGCGAATAGAAAGTAAAAACCTATCTATAGGTTTGAGTTTTGGGAAGACGCCCAGGTTTGAGTTTGAGCAACATTTCTTAATACAAGTTGTTTGGCCAACTGAAAATGATTTTTTTTTTCAATACAATTTTGTATCGAGTCAAAAGTAGTTATTTTGATCCAATTTTTAAATAATAGAATATATAATATAATTATGCAACTATAATTTGAATAATACAGGATCGCGTCAAACAGCTGATTCATGGAACTTAAATGATTTAAAAAATGAATCATTTTAATTGGACGAACATGCTTGCTCATGTGCTGTATCAAATCAAACTGATATTGAATAGGGAAAAAAGACAATTTGCGATGTGGTAAGGAAAAATCCCCAATTAAAGGACCAGGCTCTCTTTTGAGGAATAAAAAAGTAAGCAAGTAACAAAAATACCCCCAAAAGTTAAAACATTAAAATTGGCAAGGGAGAAAGACATTTAAGGACCCCCATATGAAGATATTCTCTTCCAAGAACCCAGATTAAAAATTCAGTACTCCTATAAACTGAATTCAGCACTTTGACAATATTTTTGTATGAAGATCCTTAAATATCTTTTTCCCTTGCCAATTCAACAGGCACAATACTTCCTTCCACGTGAAACTTTTCCATTCCCAAGCTACCGTGCCAAACACTTTCTCTTCCATTAACTAAAATATATAAAAGAAAATAATGATTTGAACTAGCTTCCTTTTGATTTTTATATAAGTGGAATAACTAATTTTTTAAATAAAAATAACAAATTTTTAAAGTAATGGCAAACTCTTTCTCTTTCATTAACTGAAATATATAAAAGAAAATAATGATTGGAAATATAGTATTGTCTACTTGAAAAATTGATTCATTCTACTTAAAAGATTAACTATGCCAACTTTGGAAATTAATTATATGCACTTAGAAAGAAATTAGTCTATTCTACCTGGAAAATTAATTGTGTCAACTTAAAAATTTAATTATATCTATTTAAAAATTTAGTTATGCAAAATTATAGTTATGTCACTTTGAAATTTTGTTCATTTTACTTGGGAAATTAACTATGCCTGCTTTTAAAATTAGTTATACCTGCTTCGAAAATTAATTTATTATACTTAAAAAATTAGTTATATCAATTTGAAAATTTAGTTATACCCCACTTGAAAATACAATTATGTCCACTAAGATAATTGGTTCATTCTAATTGGAAAATTAACTATACTCACTTTAAAAATTAGTTATATCCACTTAAAAAATTAATTATCCTAGTTATATGAAGATAAAAAAAAGAGCTAATTCAACTTATTTTCTTTTAATAAATTTTTTCTAATTTTTATATATTTCAGTGAATGAAGGAGGAAGAGTTTGCCACAGTAGTTTGGGGAAGGAAGAGTTTTGTGCAGAACCGAGTATCGTGTCTAATGGGGTTGCCGATTTTAATGTTTTAACTTTTGGGAGTATTTTTGTCACTGGTTTATTTTTTTAATTCCTCATGAGGGACTTGGTCCTTTTAGTGAGTAAAAAAATTGAGGATTCCGATAAGAAAATATTTTTATTACCAGGTCCTAAATTGTATTTTTAACTATTGACTAATGAGCCACTATACTCATGAATTGTTCTCTTAAATATTACTTTTCTGTTTTGAAATAATTGTTGTTTATCAATGAATCTTACTCCAGTTGGTAAGTCGTCGTATTGTTGTTGATGAATAATGTAACGAAGGTAAATGTAAGAACCTCCTTATTAATTAGTATTTCAAAAGGGAGGAAGTAAATTATCATCATCACACTACTAATCAAATTTAGTGAGAATCACTTATCCTTTGTTAAATAATTTAAATGGTGAGAAAATTAGTGAGAAATTATAAGTTCATAATCAATATTAAATTTAATGAGGAAATTAACAAGAAACATTTTATACCTTGCTAAATTAGATATAATTAGTGAGAAATTAGTGAGAAATTTTTTTATTTATCACTAAATTAATACAAATAGTGAGAAATTAATGAGGTATTTTTTATTTTTCACTAAATTATTATGAATAGTGAAGAATCATAAAATTTTTATTTCTCTCGCTAAATTATTTTAAATTAATTTTACTATATTAAAATTATTTTATTAAAAATTTAATTTTAATAAATTAAAAATATTATTATTTTAAATAATCAAGTTATAAAATTATTTTTATCATATCACTACTAGAAAAATTTAAGTTAATGATGAAATATTTGCAATAGAATGAAATTCGTCACAAAATTTAAATAATACAAATAGATTAGTGACAACAAGTGAAAATCGTCACAACTTTTTCAAAATTTATAAATTTAGTGATAGATATAACCAATTTCTATCACAAAAATTGTTAAATTTGTGATATATTAGTGATGGATATCAAAAGTTATCACTAAAATTTTAAATTAGTAATAGATAAGTGATGACCATTAAATTTGTTACTAATTTTAGTGATAAATAGGAATCTATCACTAATATTTGTCACAAATTTTTAAATATATATGATAGATTAGTAATGTTAATAGAAATTATGGTTCATCAATCTTTTGTAAAAATTTCAAATAATTATTAATGCACAATTTACCGTCACTAAAAATTGTCATTAAAGTTTTAGTTATTGACGAATTAGTGAGGACCATTACATCTGTGACTAATATTAGTGACAAATTAGTTATAGACATTATTATTATCAAAATTAATGAAAAATTTGTCCAAAAAGCATTTTCAAAATGATACATATATAATTTTTTATTTTCTTTTTGAAATAAAAAATATAAATAAAATGTCATTTTATACATGTGAGAAAATAGAAAATAAATAAATATAAATTTAGTATTTGGGTGAATTAAGAGCAAGTTACAAAGCTCCAAATATTTTTTTTTAAAAAAGTTATTAGTAACGGATAGGTTTATTTTAGTGACAGATCAATCTATTAGTGAAAGATCAATCTATCATAAAATTAGTGACGGATACACGTCCGTCACTTAAATTAGTGACGCCATATTTGTGATAAAAATTTCTATCACTAAATTCAAAACTACTAATAGATTTTATTGTCTAATAACAAATTTGCCAGTCACTAATATCAATTTTTTTAATGGTGGATGATTATTTGAAATTAATAAAAATAGTTAAATTAATTTTTATGTAAAAAATAAAATTAAAAATTCATTTATTATAAATTTAGAATATATTAATATTAACTTAATTTATTATAAGACTTAATTTTGATTACGTTGTGTAACTTTGTACAAAAAAATATTCATATAAATAAATGTGTATATATATATATAATATAGTATTTTTTAATACTAGTAATTGAAAATAAAATATATTTATATTTTTAAATAATATATTAATTTATAAATATATATATATTAGTACGTACATAAATGATATATATTTAATATTTTTATATAAAAATTATAAATATATTTCAGTTCAAGTATCCAAAAATAGTGAGAATAATGGTACTCCCTCCGTTATGCTATATAGTGCATTATTCTGAGAAATTTATATTTCAAAATATAGTGCATTACGCGGATTACATTATGTTTTTCTTATTGTTTTTCCTGTATTGCTCATAATAAGTAAGTTTATATATTTTACGGTTGCTAATGCATTTAATAAAAATTCTTTAATAGTTTGGTTAAACCATAAATGAATGAAGGAGAATTTCCCCTAAAAGTTTCACTCTTCACAATTGTTAATAACCTATGAGAACTTGAAAAAAAGAATAAATGAGAGAATGACTGTAATTTATTAATGTAAGAAGTATTATTAAATAAGAGTAATTTAAAAAATAATAAAAAAATTTTGATTACTAATCATTATCTTGACATATACTATGTGATAATTAAAAGTGCATTATAAATTAAAATGGAGGGGGTATTAAATAGAACTTAAATGAACACACGTTTAAATGATTATATAACGTGCTGCGAGCCCAATGGTGATGTAATAGCATTTAATGAGAGATTTATCATAGCTTTGTTTTTTAGTAGTGGTAGTACAATCATGCTCTTCGTTTTTTTTTTTTCCAACACCGTTTCAATTATGTCAAACTGGGTATTTGACAAAAATGCAAGCTTTATCTGTCCTTCTATATGGCTGGCTTGAAGCTGGCTGGAAGCTAATTTTACTATTATTATTATTATTTTGGTAAAATCGGAGTACTAAAGTCCAAAGCCACAAAGTAGTTTTTCATTTTAACGATACCTAATATATGTTAAAATGAATTATATATTTTATATTTAAAATAAAAATAATTTTGTGTTTTAGTTTGAAAAATAAAAAATATGCTATTTCAAACAAAACTCACAATGATAATTCACCTTGTATTTTTTTTTTTGTATAAGTACCAAGAATATTTCTCAATCGATAGTCAGAGATTAATACTCAGGATAACATATTTAAGAAATTCAATTATCTATTTATTATGTCAGGATGTTATTGATGTTCACATGTATATTATTACTTCTTTAGTAGGCATCTAGCATAGTCAAATTGTCAAAAGTCCAAAAATTATTCCTAGCCGATTATAAACATCCTGGGGTAAGATTACAGCTCTACAAAACACCAAAACTCTGTATTTAATTTCTCAAATGAATCTTTTGCCTTTCCTTTGCTTTACTTATATTTTCAGGAATATCATATAAAAAATGAATAAATTTATTCTTTATTCCTTTTTTTTTTTGCCAACATTCTTGTTTCTTTTCTTTGATATAAATATCAAGGGAATTTGAATCTTAACTTTTGTCCGCACTTCATCCCATTTTTATCATCTAAATTAGCCTCCTTAAATGGATGTAAAATTACCTTTTTTGTGTTTTATTATACAAATGACTTTCAATAAATTATATGAATAAATAATAAAATTCAAATGTTGAAAATTGATTAACATATACATTCATTTATTTAATCATCAATGATAATTGATATCTACGCTCTATTATATATTTATTAAGTGTGTGTTTAGATTAGCTTATCCATAATTGATGATGATGATAAGTGATTATTTATAATTGATTATGAGGTTAAGTGATTATGTCAAAAGTGATTTGTGTTTGGATGCTTTTACCTCATAAGTGATTTTGAGAGAAAAATGTGTTTGGATTTTGAGAGTTTAAGTGATTATTTGGTGGATAATAAGAAGGAAAAGTGAAATAAGTAATTATAAGAGAATAAGTGATTATCATAAGTAGAAAAAAATAGGGTATGTTTGGATTGGATTATATATAAGTGATTATGAAGATACATGTTTATTCATACTATATTATGAGAATAATTAATTATGTCAAAAGTGATTTGTATTTGGATATTTTTAACCCATAAGTAATTTTGAGAAAAGAAATGTGTTTGAATATTTAAGATTTAAGTGATTATTAGGTGAATAATAAGAAGAAAAAATGAAATAAGTGATTATATGAGAATAAATGATTAAAAGCAGAAAAAAATATCTTATGGAAATAGTCACTTAAATGGTCATAAATGATTATTTTGATTTGGGGTGTATTTGAGAATTGATGGGATAATCAGTTTTTTTTTTGCTCTATAAGCACTTAATTAATGAATCCAAACAGGCACGTAGTTTATGAAAATAATTACTTAAATAATTATAAGTGATTATTTTAATCTGAGTTGTATTTAAAAACAGATAATATAATTATTTTTCTCTGCTCTATAAGTACTTAAATGCCAAATCCAAACAAACTATAATTAATTATAGGAGAATAAATAATTATTATAAGTAGAAAAAAATTAACTTCTTTTATAAGTACTTATTAACTTATTGAAAAATAATTCCCGGTTGATAATTCTAGAATATAATGGCTTATGGGATCCCCTAATTTATTACATTGCTGATATCAATATCGTCATTAGAGTTTCATTTAAGATATACATTAAACAGATTTTTCAGCGTAACATACGGGAAAGAAAAAGAAAATACCATGGCTATGAGGATAGCTCATCCCTGGACATTTGAAAACAGTCTTTTTATTAATTATTTTATTTTTTTATTATTCATTCAATAATTATTTAAATCTTAATATTTAAATATATATATATATATATTTTAAAATTAATTATGAAGTAAAAATATTTAAATATAAATTATTTTTGATATACTCACCAATTTTTATTAATTATTATGAATAAATATTTATTTTATTTATATATAAATTAATTCAAACACATGCTGACCGAAAACCGACCCTCAAGTTGAAACCACGGAACGTTACGCGGCGATGCCTAAGGAAACCCAAGGCGCCGTTAGAGAACCCACAGATACAGTATTTGTAATTTCCCTTTTGATCCTATTGGATAGTCAGAAGCCAAATTGCGCATCCTGACGAAACTCCAAAACCAAAGCGGTTTTGCCTTTCAAAATCGTTCCTCTCCTCTTTGGGGCTTCGCCCACCATTTCTTTTTCAAATAAAAAAGAATTTATAATTCAGGTTTCTCTTTCTAGTACAGGCAATGTCTTCCTCCAATATATAGCTTCCGCCGGACTCTGCTTTCCCCACATCCGAAGAACTTTCAACAATTCTAACTATCATCGTCGTCCTTCATACTCAGTGCTCAGTAGCTATGTCTAGCACAGCTGGTCAGGTTATCAAGTGCAGAGGTCAGACTTCACTCTCATATAACTAATAGCTCCTTCTCTTTACGTATACTGCTTACTGCTGCAACTGGAAATCGTATTCTCCCCTTTCAAATCTTCCCCCTTCCCTGCCCTTGTCTCTTTGCTTTATACATATAAAGATTCTTCTCTCCTCTGGATTTTGGAAAGCTCGGTTTGATCTTTGAATTACGTGTAGTTTTTGTGGCCTATTAATTTCTCCCATTCTGTTTCTTGCTTTCTTCGGATGATGCCACGATTCTCTCTGTTTCGTCCTGAAATATGTCAACTGATTTTTTAAATTTATTTCAACAATTTTTGTTTTGCACCCTGATCCTATCCATCTATAAGGACACGATTTCAGGGGATGTATTTTCCAACTGATCCACGTTATCTGTGTTGTTTTGTTTAAACTATGTACTTAAACTGATTGGGATGCGTGGAATTGGTGAAATGTAGCTGCGGTGGCTTGGGAAGCGGGGAAGCCACTAGTCATTGAAGAGGTAGAGGTCGCGCCTCCACAGGCTGGAGAAGTGCGACTGAAGATCCTCTTTACGGCCCTATGCCATACTGATGTTTACTTTTGGGAAGCCAAGGTAAGTCTTTTTAATTCATTTCATTACTTAGCATCATGCATCATTCTTCCTATACCGAATCTGAGTCTTATTATTATGTTCTCCTATTACAGGGACAAACTCCTGTGTTCCCTCGTATACTTGGTCACGAAGCTGGAGGGTATTTTCCTGTCGTTTTGTAGTTATTCCCTATTGATCATAGGATCTTTTACCTGTAAATATTGATATGTGGAGGGTGATGTTATATGTAGGATTGTGGAGAGCGTAGGGGAGGGAGTGACTCATCTGGAACCAGGAGATCATGCTCTTCCTGTATTCACAGGGGAGTGTGGAGAGTGCCCTCATTGTAAGTCGGAAGAAAGTAACATGTGCGACCTTCTGAGGATCAACACGGATAGGGGTGTAATGATCAGTGACGGCAAAAGCAGGTTCTCTAAGAATGGACAGCCCATTTACCATTTTGTGGGAACCTCCACATTCAGCGAGTACACTGTTGTTCATGCTGGATGTGTTGCTAAGATCAACCCCGCTGCTCCTCTTGACAAAGTTTGCATTCTCAGCTGTGGAATCTGCACAGGTTTTGGAATATTTTCCCTCTCTTTAACCTACACTCACGCACACTCACACACACATATATAAAATGTTTAAAAAATGTAGCAATATCATGTAGCAATATCGTTTTCTAATTGATTCCTTCATTCTTGTAGGTTTTGGTGCTACTGTGAATGTTGCAAAACCGAAACCTGGTTCCTCTGTTGCCATCTTTGGACTAGGAGCTGTTGGCCTTGCTGTATGTTTCCACCCATTTCCTTTTTTGTTAGTTCAGTTTTTTAGCAGGCATGATCAAACAGCTGTATTATCTCCTGATCATCTTATGAAATATGAATTTCAGGCTGCTGAAGGGGCGAGGGTTTCTGGTGCATCCAGAATCATTGGGGTTGATTTGGTTTCCAGCCGTTATGAGAAAGGTACAACTCATATTTTTCTTTGTATTGAGAAAAGATTCGACAAAGGTAATTCAACTGCAATATATATACTGATGTGAGTTCTTGTTTTTACTGTTACTTGCAGCCAAGAAGTTTGGGGTTAATGAGTTTGTGAACCCAAAAGATTATGACAAGCCTATTCAAGAGGTCAGCACGTACAAAGAGAAACTAGTAAAGTAGAATAATAAAATACAGTGGTATATCATAATCATATCATAGTTACCTTGTTTTAATTGTTAATTGCAGGTAATAGCTGAAATGACTAATGGAGGTGTGGATCGTGCGGTTGAATGCACTGGGAGCATCCAAGCCATGATATCCGCTTTTGAATGCGTCCACGATGTACTTCCTTATTCCAAACTCATTTGCTTGCTGTGGCAAAAATTATAATAAACTACCTATAAAAAGCAGAATTAAAGACGTGAATGGTTAATTGTATGCAGGGTTGGGGTGTTGCTGTACTGGTTGGAGTGCCAAACAAGGATGATGCATTCAAAACTCATCCCATGAATTTCTTGAATGAGAAGACATTGAAGGGTACCTTCTATGGCAACTACAAGCCTCGTTCTGATCTACCTTCTGTTGTGGAGATGTACATGAGAGGGGTAAGCATGCTTGTGAAATGAATGAATTGTCTAATTCTTTTGGGTAAATGCTCTGCTCTAGTTAGTGGTTTTGCTGACGAGGTGGGATGTTATGATGAAACTGCAGGAACTGGAACTGGAGAAGTTCATCACTCATTCGGTGCCATTATCTGAGATCAACAAAGCCTTTGAGTACATGCTGAAAGGAGAGTCCATCAGGTGCATCATTCGCATGGAAAACTAGAGCTATGGTGGAATGGAATAGTTTGTGCTGTCAGGATTGAGTTTTCTCTGTGACTGTGAAAATGATGAATAAAGTTTCATATACAATCCAATCCCATTGTAATTTATAAAAAATGTGCAGTGTCTTGTTGTAGAGAACAATAGGACGCCATCTGTCCAAAAAAAAAAAGAATAATAGGTTGCTTGTTATTACTTGAATTTTATCTTTTGTGGCTTCTAACGCACTGTAATAAATATGTACTTATTATCTGTTGTATTATATGTTCAGTGATACTTGGTTGATATTTTTCCTATAGACCACATCTTATATATTTTTGTTTTTGACATAGAAAAATTTATGTGAGTCAGGTTTTGGGAATTAATCATGGTTAAGGCAGTCTTCAATGTTTAAAAAATATTTACAAATTTACTTATAGATTAATCAGCAATAAGGTTATGTTTGATATAAAGGATGACTCCTTAAGAAAAGAGTAAATGAATAGATAAAGGTAAAATAAGAGGTAAAAAAAAGACTCAAAACATGTTTAGTATGCATAGAAAAGAAAGAGATACCAATTATTTTTTCTAGTTTGGTATGAATGAAAAATCAAGGGAAAGGTAAAAAGAGGAAAAAATTAAGAAGACCATAATGCACTAACTAAAATATATGGAATATGGTTGCTTAGGTTCAAGGGCAATTATAAAATATGAAATATTTATTAAGTATAGTTTTGTTAGAAAAATACAGTTTGCATGGAAAGGTGGGCCTTTCCTTGGCTATCATAGTCCATAGCACTTCTCATACTAATGTGATAGAGTTGATCTCCCTAGTAAACTTATCTCATATGTAGGGGTGAACATGGGTCGGGCCGGGTTTCACCCCCGCCCGATGCCCGGCCTGATGTTCTTTGGGCCAATATCGGGCTGGCCCGATATTATATATATATTTTTAAAAAATAAAAAAATTATTTAATAATAAAAAAATATACTTATTTATACTTAAAAATAGATTTTATTAAAATATAATTTTAGCCAAAAAATAATTTTTTTCAAAATTTATGAATATTTAATCATTATACATTATTTTTACATAAATATTAAGATAAAAAACTAATTCAAAATTTAAAAAATAATTGAAACATTAAAATCTTAAAATTTTTTTATAATATTCAATATTAGATATATGAAGAATAAAAATCCTATAAAATTAATTAAGATATATAAAATAATTAAAAGAAATTAAAAAAATTATATATATAGTTCAGGTCAGGCCGGGGTTAGGGTGTCTGATCCTAACTCTGACTCGGTCAGATCTGAAAGTTAGTCCAACCTGATTGATCAGAAAATGGTCTGCCAGATCAGGCCATTTAGGCTCAGGCCAACATATTTACCCCTGCCCTCATGTATCAAACAAAAGAAAAGTGGCTCACCCTATCAGTTTCCCTTTTCACAATAACAATAATAGATTTTAAAATATAATGTAATGATTACCTTAACCTTTTGCCTTTTTCACAATAACAATAATAGATTTTAAAAAATAACGTAATGATTATTAGTTGCCAGTGATATCTAATGATAGGGGCAACGGCTAGCTACGAAGGGGACAGTGATGGCTTGAGCCAATAGTGATCAATGGTTGTAGCTAGTGGTGAAGGGTGGCGGTCAGCAATAGAGGGCGACAACCTACAATAGGGCATGGCGGCTAAATAGGTTGTGGAAACTAGCAGTGTAGGGTGATGGCCGACAATGATCAAGGACATTAATATATACTCCCTCCGTTTGAAGGAAAAAGATAAAATTATATAGATTAAAAAAAATAATAAATTTATTAAAAATATAAAATAATTTTTAAAAATATTTTTATTTAATGTTAATAATTCTTCCATTATATAATTAATATAAATAAATTATATTAAAAATATATGATCTTAATTAGGAATATTTTAAAAAAAAATTATTAAATATACCAGACAAACCCCATATGTCCCTTATATTTTGAAACACAGAAACTCTCACAATTATCCCTTATATGAAACAGTAGGAGTAGAGTTGGAAAAATATATTTTCTTTCTAAAATTTTTAAAATAGAAAAATTAAAAAAAATTGTGGATCCTATTTTTTTTACCTACTTTTCTTTTCTTTCTATTTTAATCAGGGAAACTATAATTTGTTTTTTACTCAAATTTTTTTCTTTTTTATTTTTTTTCCTTATCTAAACATGGGGTTAGTGTAATAATTCTTATTTTGTCCTAAAAAAAATCTAATAATTCGTAACTTATATATACATACATTAGGACTGTACATGGATAAGGTTAAACCAGGCTAACCAAAAGCTTGATGCCCAACCTTAAGACATGCACCGGCCAGATTTGGTAGCTTGATGCCCCACCAGACCAGACAAGTAGCCCGGTCGAGCTACCAGCCTTGGGCTATTTAGGTCCATACTTTTGTTTTCTTTATAAACATATTTTGGTTTTTGAGGCATAATGGGTTCAGTTCAGCAAATAAAAATGGGATACAAATGGCAAAAACAATGGATTTTCACTAAAATAAAAATCAAGCTAACTAATGAAACACGAGAGTTAAGTGCTCGAATAAATCGTTAGCATAATTCAATCTTTTCTTTCCTTCCACTATGAATACTTCTATTTCACTTCTAACTACATATATCAAATAATGAAAAATACACATGTATAGAAGAATAATGGATAAAAAAAAAAAGTCCCCGGAAATAATTTGAGCAACCCCACAAAGCCAAGAGTAGTGGCCGTGGAGACAAATCACTTTCAGAACGAACAGCTGAGTTTGAAACATGCATCAACTAGGACCTTGGGTTTGTGGGTGTTAAAAATATATACTTGAAAAATAAGAAATAAAATTAATTATTGTACAAAATTAAAATTATAAATATTTAAATTCCATAAATTTTAATATAAATAATTGAATATATTACATATCTTACCATTATCTTCTATGTGATATTCTCAATAAAACTGTTGAACAATCATTCTATGTGATATTCTCGTTAAAATTGTTGAGTAATGAGATCATATATAATTAAGTCAGTAGTAATATTTTCTCTATTTTTTATTTTTTTGAAAACTAAAAAATATTCACTTATCATAATAAATCAAGATGAACAAACAATGCCCAAATTTGACTAATAAAAATAACTAAGAGCATAAAAAATTCATAGTAACGATTTAAATAAATGCATATAAAAAATAAATAATTTTGTTAAAAATATAAAAATAAATCAAAATAAATAAATGGTTTTACTTAAAAAATATAAAATATACATAATATAAAAAATACGTGAAAACTATAAGTGACAAATTATTCTACTAAAAAAGATAAAAAAAAAAAAAGAAATAAGTTGTTTTTTTTTAAATCATAATTCATATTATAAAACATTTAACAAATAAAATAATAAAAATCTGGTCCTAAATCCAAATATAAATCTTAATCATAGATTTCAAATTTAACCATTGAGCCTCCCAATTCTAACCACAATCTTCTTATGCTTCCCGACTTTCCCTATCTTTCTCTTTCTCTCTTCCTTGTTGTGCATGCTTGCCTTCTTCCCCACAGCTTCTCTGTCACCAGGAACTTCTTTTTCTCCTACCTTTTTATTTCTTCTTCCCTCTTTGTTTGACTCTCAATCTCACAAATCTTGGTTTCCCTACTTGCTAAAATCAAAGAATGTTACGAAAATGAAAGAAGCCCACACACTATATACCCTCACCATTCTTCCCCTGCTTTCAAACTCTTCAACTTGTTCTGCATCAATTTCCTTGATTTTGGTTTGGGTCAGTTCAGTGGTTTCAACATTCAAAACATAATGGGACATAGTCCAAAGCTTAATATATAAATACGCGGAGTTTGTAGAAACTGGGGGGGGGGTCTATGTTGAATCAAGAAGTTTTGATAATTCCAAACTAACATTGAAGAGCTTGGATTGAAGATATCAAAGGAGCTCAAAGTGTCTCAAGTGAAGAAAATCTGAGTAATCATTGCTATGATTGTTGTAGGATCTTTTGGTATGGGTAAAAGACTTTGATTTAGTGGAAAAACGTTTTAAAACCTTGATTTTATGAAATATTTGAAAAATACCCACCAACAGACGAAGTTTGAAAAGTTTACATTGAACTGTCATGTTGGAAATTCGAACTTTGGCTTTGGAAATTCGAATTTCGAGCTAAAACTGAATAAGTCTGAAGAGATGTCTCTCTGACAGACGAATTTTGATTGTTCAAAATTCGAATTTTCATAAGTGTCTGAAAGAAGCAGTTGAGTAACAGACGAACTTTAAGTTTTGAACATTCAAATTTCAGACAAATTGAAACTTATAAAAACTGAATAAATTCATCTGAAACAATGTTAAAGTTCATCTGAAATCAAGATTATATTGAGTTTCAAAATTGCTCACTGACAGACAAACTTTGAACATGGACATTCAAATTTCAGAAGTTAAAGCTGTGAGTCTGTTGAAATGACATGATGACATATGAAGGACAGTGTTTACAAATTCGAATGTTGAAGTAAGTCTGAAAAGAGGTCTCTCTGACAGACGAACTTCACTCTTTGAAAATTTAAATTTCGAAGCAAAAGAACTACTGTGCTGTTTTGAACCTACTACGGACAGACGAATTTTGGTGTTCCAAAATTCGAATTTCGAGGGCACTGTAGCAAATTGAAAACACTGTTAACACTTAACAGAAAAACTTTTCACTTGAAAATTCGTATGTCACAATATGGAAACATTCTTTAAGTTTCAAAATTCAAATTTCACTTCATGAACAGACGAACTTCAGTATTTCAATGTTGGAAGCTTTAACCTTCGTTTCCTTTAAAATTTGTCTGTTGACCAACCAAAATTCGAATTTTAGTATGTCAGAAGCATTAAATGCGGTTGGTTAACGAATAGTTTTTCAGAGTAATCGTTGGATAACTTCTCCAACGGATAGATTTTGTCTCTAATGGACATTTGATACCTAAATCTATAAATATAACATCATTTGAAGTTATGGATAACGAATCAAACTTTGTATATACTGAAATTCTACCAAATCTTCTACTCAAAGACTTTTACCCTCTTACTTCAATACTTGTACTTCAACTTTCATATTCACTTTATTTAAGAGAGTTTCATCTTTGTAAACAATCTAATCTTCATCTGGAAGATAGATTTACTTGTGAGGAGATATCACAAGGGATTGTAAAGCACATAGTGAAAGTGCTAAGAGTGATTGAGTGAGCTCTAGAAAACAAAGCATACACATTATATTGTGCAATTTGCAAGAAGCCATTGAATTCTTGCAGTATAGTGGAAAATCTCAAGTGGTGACTTGGGGACTGGACGTAGGTCAAGTGGAGAGACCGAACCAGGATAAATATCTGAGTTTTTCTTCTCCCTATCTCTTCTCTTTTAAGCTGATTGCTTTATACTCTGTTTTTCATTATACCTTGCTTTCTTCATCATTTTCACTTTGTGCAGAAAATTTCTAATCTTTCCAATTCACCCCCCTCTTGGGAAGTCAGTCTAACTAACAGTCTGCACCTTCTTAGCTCAACGTAGGTATGCCATTGCATCAACCCCATTTGGCCATTTCCCTTACACTATACTAAGATCCAGCTACAAACAACCTACAAAGCTACGAAGTACAAACCATTGACTAGATCGAAAATAAAGAAGTAGGAAGAGTGGGGAAGGAGAGGTGAGGTGAAACACCAATTTCAGAGAGGACGACTAGATGAGCAAGTGGCAAAGCTTCTACTCAACGAGGAGGAGCCACGGCCATTATTGCCAACGAAGCTTGAGCTAGTCACCGACAATAAATTTAGTTTAATTTTAATTTTGTTTATCAAAGTAAATTGTATTTGAATTCTATATATTTTAGACAAAATGTATTCAAAGGATTAAAATAATATTTTAATTAAATTAAAATAAAATATTAAATCATTTTTATTAAAAGTTACCTATATTTCAAATGTTAAAAATGATGCAAGTCAAACAAAATTCACAATATAATTTTACTTCCCCCAACCCTAAATATAGGTCATTTGCTTTGATCCAAAATTTAGAACCAAGTCAGTATTTATTATATATTTTTTAAAAAATACCTCTATTTAATCTATCTCGAAGAGAGAGACAAAAAAATTAAATATGAGTAGTTTTAAAAAAATATATTATGATTTTTGGAAAAATTGAAATAATTAACTAACTTTAATTTGCATTTTTAATCTGCGTAATTCAGTTAAAATGATCTTATATTAAGCAGTATTGCTTGGCAATACATAACACTAAAAGTTAGAAAAGAAATTCCAAGCCGATCATGAATGAGAGACATACAACCGTACACAACAATACACTAACATTACAACTTTACAAGATACAAAAACTTGGAGGTCAGGGTCTCTCCTGCGAAGACCCCAACTGCCACGGTCCTGCCGTGGGAGTCCCCTCCCTTTTTTTAAATTATAGATAAAAAATAGGTTTCTCAAGGATCATGCAGATGTATGTTTTGTGTAGTTTTGAATTTTTTTAATATTTTTTCTTAATTACTAAAAAACTGCATAAAACCACAAACTGTAGAGTTTCAGTTTTTATTGTATAGTAGTGTTTTAATAAATAAAAAAATTCAAAACTACACAAAATATATATGTATGATTCCAAAAAAATCTAGTTTTTATTTATAATTTTTTATTTAAAAAGGAAAAAAGAAATCTACTAGGGTAGGATAGTGGTACGAGGGGGTCTTGCAGGAAAGTCCAAAAACTTGACAATTTAAAATCTAAGGTCAACCCTCTTACTCTCTTAATATTTGATCTACAATATAAAATGTTTTTTTTTAATTTATTTTATGTTAATGAAATTAATTTTTACATAAAATAAATTGTTTCAAATTAAATAATTGATTATATATATTATGTCCATAATAAATTATAAAATTTAATTTATCAAAAAAACTCAAGGAAAATTTTTATAATATAGTGTTTGACAAAAAAAACCCTAATATCTAATAAAGTTTTGAAATGACTATAATATTTTAAGAATAATAAAAAAGATTCACCAAAAATTAAAAATAAATAAACAATTTTACTCTTACCATATTTAATTATGGTGAGTTGGTTGCTTCTCTCTCCTACACATGTAATCACTCCTATAACAATCTAGCCAAAAAATAAAGTTTATAGGAAATTGCTTATTTTAATCATTTTAATATTTTTTTAATAAATAAGGGTAAATTTAGAATTTTTGATATATTTAAAGATGTTTTTTAACTTTCTGAATGAAAATGAGTCTTATATCTTATATTATGGATTGAAGTGAGTAATTGGGAGATTGGAATAGTGGCCTAGACAAAGAGTCTAAAACCAGAAACAGGAGTTGGAATGCAGGAAGGCGACTTGGCATTACCTAAAGAAACCAAGGCGCCATTAGGGAAAGAAAATAAATAGCCCCAGTTGTCTTGCTAATTTGCTTTGTTGATCCTATTGGATGTCACAACCAAATTCCGCCTTTGCTAAAATAGCAAAACCAAAGCGGTATTGTCAATGTCCTCCCCCTCAAAATCCTTCCCTTTCCTTTTGGGCTCTGCCTCTTCGTCTTCGCCCATAATTTTTATTCCTTTTTTTAAAACATTCATCATTCGGGGCTCTCGCTTTCAATTGCACAAGTAGACACGTCTTTGTCTTCCCAAAATACTATATATGTAGCTTCCGTAGGCCTTTGCTTTCCTCACATCCCAAGAATATTCAACATTTCTCACTATTACCGTCGTCCTTCATTCTCACTGCTCAGTAACTATGTCTACCATTGCAAGTCGGGTTATCAAGTGCAAACGTCAGACTTCACTCTATAATTCGTTCTCTTTACTTTCTACTTACTATTGCATCTGGAAATTTTATGACCACCTTTCAAATCTGTTCCCCTCTCTTTGTCTTTCTTTGTTTTCTTGTACATTCAAAGATCCTTCTCTTTTCTGAATTTCGAAAACCTCGGTTTGATCTTTGGGTTGCATGTCGTAGTTGTTAGGCTACGTTTATTTATTTATTTTTTTCCGGTTTTTGTTGCTGCTTTCTTTGTATGGATCCTTGCTTCTCTCGGTTTCCTCTGGGAATGTCAAGTATTTTTTTAAACCTCGGTTTATTTATACTTTTGGATACAGATCCTATCCTTCTATGAGGATTCGATTTCAAGGGATATATTTTCGAACTGACCCACGTTAATGTTTTGTTTTGATTAAAGCATGTGCTAATTGGGTTGTGTAGAATTGGTGAAATGTAGCTGCAGTGGTTTGGGAATCAGGGAAGCCACTGGTGATTCAAGAGGTAGAGGTGGCGCCTCCGCAAGCTGGAGAAGTGCGTCCGAAAATTCGCTTTACGTCCCTTTGCCATACTGATATTTACTTCTGGGAAGCCAAGTTAAGTCTTCTCTTTCATTTCATTACCTACATTTATGCATCCTTCTTCCTATATCGAATTTGAATATTTTTTTCCTTCTCCTTGATAGGAATAGTAACATAATAATAAATATGCAGTGAAAATAAATCTCTTCTACTTGCATGAATTTATGAAAAACAATCAACTAAATATATAGTAAAAATTAAACACCACAAACACGTAAAAAAAGAAAATCAAAATTTTTAATGTGAAAAACCCCTAAAGATAAGGGTAAGATTTTTAGGTCATCCAAACCAATAAAAATAGCTCAACTATAATTAAAATAGGAGTACAATAGAGTCTTAATCAAGTGCATAAATTCGTGTCAATAGCTCTCCCAAAAACCAAAGCAAAAACTTTATAATAGAGAATAAAAAAGATGAAAAATTTCAAAAATATAGATTTAGTATGAATTAAATATCTCTCACATCAGACCACAAAACAATGATCGAATAGTTGAAAATGAAGAATAAGATGTCTCAAAACTGTTGTTGAAATTTCAGCTCGATTCAATAGTTAACAAATTTACAAATAAATTTTTTCAGTGACTACTTTGTGAATATACAAATATAACGTTTTTCTCTTATTCTCTCTTAAAGACAATTGTTCCAACTTGAATATGGTCTCACCCTTATACTTAATATGACCATTTTCCACCTAAATAAGTGAGACACAATGGATTTTTAGGCTTGGGTCTTGCTCCACATAGGAAAAGAGCCCACAACTAACATTCCTATTACAAGGACAAACTCCACTTTTCCCTTGCATAATTGGTCATGAAGTTGAATGGTATGTTCCTATCTTTTCTTATTTATCCTCCATTGATCAAAGGTTCTTTAACCTTAAACACTAATATGAGAAAGGTGATGCTATATGTAGGATTGTGGTAAGCGTAGGGGAAGGAGTGACTCATATGAAACCAGGAGATCTATTGTTCCTGTATTCACAAGGGAGTATAGAGAGTGCCCTCATTGTAAGTCTGAAGAAAGCAACATGTGCGACCTTATGAGGATCAACACGAATAGGGGTGTTACGATCAATGATGGCAACACCAGGTTCTCCAAGAATGGACAACCCATATACCAGTTTGTGGGAACCTCCACATTCAATGACTACATTGTTGTTCATGTCGATGTGTTGCTAAGATTGACCCTACTGCCCTTCCTCATAAAGTTTGTGTTCTTAGTTATAGAATTTGCATAGGTTTTCCCTGTTGATTTGATTGGTCACCTAAGATGGGGCTGAGTTGGGTGTTGCAAATCTTTTGTCTTTTTGAAGCACAATCTAATATTGCAAAGAAACACTAAAAACAGGGGTGAACAGAGGAGATAATGAAGAGAAGAAAGAAGGTCAATACACAAGCAATTTATCCTAGCTCAACCCAACAATTTGACCTACGACTAGTCCCCAAGCAATCCGCTTAAGATTTTCCACTATAACCACAAGTTTGATTTGGTACTTGTAAAGGCATAGTTAGAACCAAAACTCCTGCTCTGAGTTTGTCTCTCTCACACACCTTTCCTGGTGTGATTACAAATTCCCCTTGAGGAAATTTCCTTGAGTAATCCCTCTAGATCACCTTGAGAATTCTCTTATAGGGAAAATATCAATAAAAATAAATGATCTCTCAAAGTGTAGATAAATTACAATGAAGCTCTTATAATGTGTAGATAAATTACAATGAAGCTCTTATAATATGGTTGAGAGTGTTAAATCGAAAAATAAATCTGTTGATTCAATAAAACAGTTTCAGAACATTATTCTCTCTCTCTTGACTTAAATTAAGTTTTATTTATAGGTGAAAATATTTAATTAGCCGTTAGATACAATTAACTAGTTGTTAGTTTAAAAAACTAGCTGTTACAAGCATTTTATCGAGATAATTGATTATACTATAAAAGTCTAATCAATTATAGAATGATTCAAGACTATTCCCAGTAACGTATCCATAATAATATATTAAGCTCAATTTAAATCAATTGATTGAATTTAATAACAAAGAAGAAAGTAAGTTTTTCAATCAATTGAGTCAAGAATAATTGGTTAAAAAGGAATTTGGAAGGTTAGGAAAAATAACTGATTATGTTTAGGACTATAACAAGTTACCAAGTATGAAAAGAGTCTGAGAAGTAAGATAACCGATTATATTTGAGAGTAACAAATTAGCCTGGGAAATTTTCAAGTAAAGAGATGAGGTAATTGATTATCAGCTTAAGAGTAACCAGTTAGATTTCAAATAGAGATTTTCAAATTTGTTTTACTCACATTCTTAATCATTTAACAGTTTTGGGAAAGAGCTATACACAAAGAGATCAAGTAAGAAAATACTCATAGCTCTACTTGAAAACTGGGAACCAAAGGTGACAGATATCAAAGAAACAAGAGGAGAATTGATGAGCCCAATAATTGTACTGTTTGGGAGCTTGGCTAAACATGAAGAAAAGCTTAAACAAATAAATATAGTGCAAAATACGAGGAAGCTATTCTTGTTCACAGCTACCACATCTCATCATGAATCTGAAGATGATGGTGATAGCAGTGACAATGATGATGATAAGAGCAGCAGTTCAGATGAAGACGAAGAACATGCTCATCCATGCTTGATGGCAGATTTCAATAATAAGGTATTATGTTTTAACTTTGCATCTAATTTTGAATTTTCTTTTAATGAGATACAAGATGCTTACAATGAAATGCATAATGAACTGATTGTAGTAGCAAAAGTACTTGCACAAAGCAAAAAGAAGGTGATTTCCTTAGAGAAAGAATTAGAAAAAGGAAATAATGAAAAAGAATCACTTAAAAAGAAAATAGAAGATTTAGAGAGCATTTGTGAAACTCACACACACACACACATTCTCTTGTGATTCATGTGATAATTTAATGAAAGTGAAAGAGGATTTAACTAATGTTCTAACCAACTTTACCTAAGGTAAAGATAAGTTGGAATATTCTATTTAACAAACAGAAATGTTTGTTTAATAAGTTGAGTGTTGGCTATACAAATGAGTTTAAGAAAAATAGTAAGTTTTATTTGAATTTCTTTTGCCTACTACCACGCCTAATTCACCATTATACACATATTATGGCAAAATGGGTATATTGCTCATTTGTACAATATAAGAAGAAATGGTTTAAGTAAAGGCAGGAAGTGGGTTTCAATAATGTCATTAACCCTCCTGAACCCAAATATAAGTAGGTGTCAAAATGGTCCTCTAGTATTTCATTTGTGTAGAAATCATCCAAGAAGAAAGGATATATCAATACAAGAAAGAGGATACAGAAAAAGAAAACTTCTCAAGCAATTAAGTTACTACTTACAACGAGAAGCAATAGATATTAAAGTCCTATCCTCAAGGAAATATATCTTCAGCTCAAGAGAGCAACTCAAGAAGAAATTAAAATAGACACCTTGAGAAGAAAAAGAAAAGAAGTTTGAATGATGGTATCTCATGTGCAAAGAGGAACTATGGATCGTTCCATACCACATTCAAGCCTGAGATAAAAATGACTTGATCTTTGGTAATATCCGTTCCTTAAGCTTTTGAATTATTGTACTTTGAAATATTTGAGTAAGATTAAATTTTCATTCTTTTTGGTAAGATCTCCATGCTAATCATATATGAGCATGAGAGTATTTGATCTAACCATTAGTGGACCCAAGTAAAGTTGGGTACCAAAGAACAAGAATTGAGTTTGTTTTGCAGATCAAGTTATGAGTTTTTAATGTTGGGACACAGAAAAGAGAGTTAATTGATTGTTGGTGCCTTATAATCGATTAAAAGGCTTTAAAATGAAGAAAAATGGTTCTCCAAGCTTTGATAATCAATTAGACAATGATTATAATTGGTCCTATAATATCCTAATTTTTATGTATGTATTTTATGACCAGATAATGTCATAAATGATATTAAAGTGTTTTGGATTAATTCATGACAAATGGGGAAGCCTGAATATTTAATTAAATTAGCTTAAAACCCAAAATATTCTAAAATATAAAAAAAGGGGCTTCAAAAGGGAAAATTATTATTTACAATAAGATAAAAAAATAATATTTTAAATACTTCAGTGCAACTTAAAAGTACAAGTGATACCGGTCTTGTGGGCCCTAAGAGAGAAAAGTGTAAATCTGGTAAAAGGCGGGTCCTATGTAAATAGTAAGTGCCAAAGGAGATGAATAGTAAATAAGTAAGTAAGATAGGTGGACTCTATATGAAAATGAAAAAGGGAAAGATAACGGGTCCTCCAAATAAAGTAAATAGGAAGGACACTAAGTATAATAAAAAATTCGGATAAAAAAGTATTTAAACCAAAGCCAAATTTATCTACAAAAGTAAAAAGTATATTATCCCCTTTTCTTGATGTGACATAAAGTAAGGAGGGAAAAGTTGAACAATTCTACTTTTTCCTACTCTCTTACAAGCTCAAAAATATCTAGGGGTATAATGGGTAATTAGTATATAAAATAGAAAAATAATTGTGAGCTCTCGGATTAAATCTCGATTTGATGGTCCACAACCATTAGCCCTTCCTATAAATCCCTCCCTTTCCCATTTTCCACACACACACTCAGAGCAAAGAGAGAGGGAGAGGTAGTGTGAGAGAGAAAAAGGGAGTCGTGAGGGAGAAGAGGAAGAAAAAGAAGAAAGAAGGAAGGAGGAAGGAAGGGAAGACAAGTACGAGTCTTCTAAGGTAAGTTCTTATTCTAAATCTCTTCTAGATTTCTTTTTTATTTAAGATTAGTTAGAATTTAAGTAATTTTCTTCCTCCCTTTTGCTCCTCTTTTTGGATCAAAACATGATTTTGAGGGAAGAATTTATAGTTCATGATTGAGTTAAATTTATATGATAAGATTAAACTATTAAGTAAGGTTTAATGATACTAATAGGCTTTAGTCAAGTCAAAGGAGTGATTCAAAAAGTAGAGAATTCAAGATTTAGAGATTAAAGCTCTAAGATAATAACTCTTACCTACGCTTTAACATTTATGCATTGTGCTTATGTTTTAAAAATATTACTGTGATGTTTGACTACTTTTTATAATTGGTTTGGCTATTTTAAGTTAAGGGCTTAGCCTCGGGATGCCTATTTGCTAAGTTATTATACTGTCGAAATTTCTACTATAACTTATAATTTTAATTGTTTTCCCAGAAGTATATAATGAAAGTATTATGATTATGTAATGTTTATGCAAAGTTTAAGCTAACATGATAATGTGATAAGCTTGAGTTATGTTGCTACTGAGATGTCTCCCCTCTCATCCCATGTTTCCTAGTGATAGGACCCAATAATGCTAAAGGAAAGAATTTAGCAAGGTTGATGGAGGAAGAAGAATGATGTATTGTTGCTCTGTTTTTAGCTATCTATTTTGATACATTGTATAAATTTGAATATGTATCCAAAATTTTTGTGGTTTATATGCCTGGATAGATTCATATCTCAAGAACATAATAGCATTGATTTGGTTGTATTTGGATTTATACAAAGATAGTTATACATGATTTACTAGAGCCGCTCTAGTGATACTTTTTTCTGACCTCTGATGATATATATTGATGTTCTGAATAGTAGGAGTAAAATAAATGTACTTAAAAAATTTGTTTAGAAAGTAGACAAGTAAATATTTTCAATGATGCTAAGTATATGCCAAATGGCTTTGTATATTAAGAAATGAATTTTCAAAGTTAAGGTTCAGTTTTCGAACAGAAACAGGGAAGCAAAAATAAACAGTAATATGTATATAATAAACTGTATAAATCGGTGTGTTTATTTCCCAGCTTCTGATTTTTCTCTAAAGATTCAAGATGTGCATGATTTTTAGAGACTTAAACCATTGGAAAATGTTTTTTTTACATTTAGTTATGATTTTTGAAATATCTCTGTACAATGAGCTGTAAATCAGCGAAAACAGTTTTGTACAATTTTAAAGTTTTAATTGGTTTAAGTTTTTCTAAAAATATTTTCATATATTAAATAGGCAGTTTTCATAGAAAAATATTTCTAAATATCATATGTAATAGGTCCAGAATGAAGAAAAGCAGCAATTGGCTTCGATAATTGATTGTATTTGGCTATATAGTTGATTAGAAACCTGGAAAATTTTTAGGATCATCACAGCTAAGTATTTTGATTATAACTTTCACATTTCCAACATTTTCTCTTCTTGACCTTACACATATATAATAATGTTTGGAAAATGTAGAAACACCGTTTTTTGATTGATTTCTTCATTCTTGTATGTAGGTCTTGGTGCTACTGTTAATGTTACAAAACCAAAACCTGGTTCCTCTATTGCCATCTTTGGACTGGGAGCTGTTGTCCTTGCTGTATGCTTCTACCTTTTTGTTTTAGTTCTTTTTTGTTTTTTTGTAGGTCATAATTAAATGACTTTATTAACTCCTGATCTTTTCTTATCTGAATTATAGGCTGCTGAAGGGGCAAGGATTTCTGGTGCATCTAGAATCATTGGGGTTGATTTAGTTTCCATCCGTTTCGAGCAAGGTAAAACTCATACTTTTCTTCCTTTTCAGAAAAGATTCAGCACATAATTCAATTAATGCAATATATATACATTGGCGGTTGTTTATGTTTTCATTGTTACTTGCAGGCAAGAAGTTTGTGCTTAATGGGTTTGTGAATCCAAAAGATCATGACAAGCCTGTTCGAGAGGTTGGCACATATAAAGGGAAACTAGTTAAGTAGATTAATAAAATACAGTTACATATCATATCACAATTACCTTCGTTTAATTGTTAATTGCAGCTAATAGCTGAAATGGCTAATAGAGGTGTGGATCGTGCGGTTGAATGCACTGGGAGCATCCAGGCTATGATCTCCGCATTTGAATGCGTCCACGATGTACTTACTTATTCAAAACTCATTTGCTTTCTATCACTAAAAATTAGTCGTTATAATAACCTAGCTACCTTCAAAGGCAGAACTAAGTATGTAAATGTTTAATTCAATGTAGGGTTGGGGTGTTGCTGTACTGGTTGGAGTGACAAACAAGGATGATGCGTTCGAAACTCATCCTGTGAATTTCTTGAACATGAGGACATTGAGGGGTACCTTCTACGGCAACTACAAGCCCCGTTCTGATCTGCCTTCTGATGTGGAGAAGTACATGAAAGGGGTAAGCTGTGCTGTGCTTTTCTGTGAATTTCATTTCTGCTCTAGTTAGGGATGTCACTAATTGGCGGTGGGATCTAATGTTGGAATTGCAGGAGTTGGAACTGGAGAAGTTCATCACTTATTCAGTCCCATTCTCGGAGATTAACAAAGCTTTTGAGTACATGCTGAAAGGGGAGTCCATTAGGTGCATCATTCGCATGGAAAACTAGAACTATTGTGATTGTGAAAATGAAGAATAAAGTTTCACATAGAATCCACCACTCATTGTAATACTAAAGGCTATGTTTGGTTCAAATGCGCGGAAAAAATGGGAGAGAATTTAATGGAGGGGATTGGAGGGATTTTAAAATTTCCTTGTTTGGATGAGATTGAAGAGGGAGAGATTAAAGGAATTTTAATGATCCCTTGTTTGGTTCAAGAGGAGAAGGGAGGGGAGCTAATAACAAATTTATCATTATATCATGATATTTCATATTTTTATTCTTAAATTTTTCTTATAGAAATTAAATTTATATTTTTAACCCAAATTTTAAATTTTATGTTTTCTACTTTTATCCAAAACAAATTGTTAATGTGAGTATATAAAAAAAAAAAAATCCTGGATAACTACATAATTTTTTTAAAGAAATCATACTTCTTGACACAAACTACAGCCGCGGTTACTTCACAAAATTTGTAGCGGCAGCCATGACAAAGAAGGGACCATTCTCTTATAATCTAGAAACCAAAGTCTAGATGTCCACCGACTGTCACAACAACAATGAGAGCCGTCCACCAACCTCTACCATAGCTACCACACTTTGCTATTCAGGTTAGTCATTCGTTTTCTCCTCCTCCATACCACAGAACCTCCCTCCTCCTCCATACCAAAGAACAAGACGAGAAAAGGAAAAGGGTCAGCATGATCTGGGTTATAGCCATGAGGAATGGCGCGATCTTGAATATTGCATAAAATGGGGGCAAATCGGTCACAAATTTTCATACCATACCCTCTTTCCTACAAAAAAAAAACTCTAAATTGGAGGAGAATTCTTTTTTTCATAAATGCCCCAAATTAATATTTACACTTAACTCTATCTTAATTTATGTCTTCTCACAATAAATCTACTTTCATTAAGAACAAAATTGAAAAAATATATTAATTTATCAAATAAAAATTATTTCTTTCCTACGTTAAATAAAACATATATTAAAAATGTCTATTACTCCTATTTTAAAACAAAAAAGTTTTTAAAAGCAAAGAGAGAATACAGCATGTCACTTCTCCAACGTCTCTAATTAATGTGCCATCCACCTGTAGTGTAAAATGGTTCCATTTTCCTCACACCAATCTAGTCTATTGAATGTGTGATTCCAATCAAATCTAATGTCGAAGCACGTCCTCGACCCACTCTTTTTGCATCAATGATTAGGGCATGTTTAGTTTCATGCTTGGAAGTCAGTTTCAAGTCTAAACCTCAGTTTTGTCTAGTGTCCCCAAACAGAACCAATATTAAAATACAAATTAAATTACAAGCCCAAAATCCAATTACTCCATCTGCTCATTAATATAGGTTACTTTTAACTACTTTATTGAAATAAAAAAAATTTATTACATCATTAAAATTATCTTAAAAATAATGTAGTTTCAATGTTTACCTCCTAATAAATACCACAAATTTAAATAATTTATTTTCTCTTTCATAATTAAATAAAGATATTTTTTAAATAAATTAATTAATACTTCATAAACTTATAAAAAATAATTTACATATAGAATCACTCAAATCTTTTAAAATGTGATTAATAAAAAGAATGAGAGGGAGTAATATAGAAGCTACCTACCCCATACTCCTATTCAAACTCGATTTTAACAAACTCATTCTCCCAAATTCAGTTTTAACAAACGCAGAACTAAAGACGCCCTTACTCATAGGAATCACGCGCCATTGCCTCCAATCCAACTTGGTCATAAATGCAGAAGAGCTTTTCTTTGTTGACTAGTGCTTCCTCAAAGAAAAGTTCTGTTTTTTTATTTTTATCAATTAAAGCATTTAAGATGGTTAAAGGTTAATTTGATCAAATTAAAATTTTTCCTTCTAAATAAAGTTCAAATACAAATAAAAAAATATTAACATTAAAGAGTTGACGGAAAAATTTAGGAATTCGATTTTTGTAATTAAATTACACAATCGGATAGAAGCCAAAAATCATCAAGAGAGCAAATACTAGGAATGTTCAAGTGCAACAGAAGGAAGGAATTCAAATTAAGTGGAAGACGTGGCTGCAAAAGATTGCAGATGAAAACTCAAAACTGATATTTTAATTAATGCACCGCGTTAAGCCATGCAAAAAGTCAAGGCTAAAAAATAAATCTACATTGATGAAGCTTTCCAATACTCAAATTCTGAAAAGAAATATTACGCCGCAACTTTATTTTTGCAACAATTACCAGGGCAAATAATTGGAGGTAACACAAAATCATGCAAAATCAAATCTAGCTTGAGGGAGAAAATAGCTCCCACAGATAGAAGATTTTCAAAAGACCCAAGCTTAAATTGATAATGCAAAATTAGTGGACTTATATTCTTACAACTTGTTTCTGCAGTCCAATAAAATTATACCTCGGAGGAGAACTAGAGTAGAAAGCACCTACGAAAAGATGCAGTGATATATATCAATGGCCCAAAAATAATCCCAATATCAATAGTAAAGAAACATATGTGGGAAATTAGTTTTTATGAGATATAATGATTGCAAGTTTTTAACTTAGAACATTTGTATGATCTATAACATGAGAACATCGTCTTTTTAAGACTAATATGATTTTTCAGGCGACATAAAATTGAGAATCCACAAACATAGCCGCTTTTCATGACTTTATTTAGAATTTTAAGGAGCATATATATATATATATATATATTAATCTCCCACATACATAATACATAACATATTGACCATTGTTGTCTCATATAGCCACATCCTTGTTGAATATCCAGCTAAACCTGGCACTAAGTGGCCGTATCTTATGGGTCCGCTCTTGGATCTTCCTAATCCTAGGTGCTAGTCCACACACATAGTCTTGTGCTAACTCAGATTGCATCCCCTTCCCCGTGCATCTCCCAAAGCGACGTCATTTTGGGAGATTGACATACAACCCTTTCCCGTCCCCAGTTCCAGCGGTTTTCTATCATTCGAGTGGTGAAAATACTAATTCAAGATTTAATTATTAAATTAAAATTAAATTGATAATAATAAAATTAATAATTTTTTTAATTTGATATATTATTAAAAATATATTATTAATAAGTTTCATAACTTAATATTAAAATTTAAATAAGAAAATATTCATTTATAATCATATTTTAAATTTAAAATAACTAATTAATATTTTATTTTTATATTATTTGTTAAATAAATTTATCATTATTAATAATTATGTATCATAATAATACTTATATAATATTATAATATAAAAAATATGTATATAAAAAAATAACATTATTTTAGTTTAAAAACTAAAAAAATAAAAAATTATGACCGGCTTTCACTGGTTCAAACCTGATTTGACATTTTTTATCAGCTCTTACCAATTCTGTAATTCTCTGGTTCTACTCTTCTTCCGGATTGAACTTAACACTAGTTCTCAGTCAAACTAATTGGCCCGATTTAGTTTACATTGCTCATGCATCATATATGTGTGTTCTTTTTTTGTCCACAAACAAATTTATGAATAATTGACTATGTGCTCATTTATTGCTAGTTGACCACATTTGTATTTTTGGATTATTCTACTAAGTATAGTGATATGATAAAATTTGTTACTATAAAATTCGTGTTATGTCACTCCCTTATGTAGTACGTCCTTCAATCCAAGTTATGAGCTTCTCGATCACTAACTTGCTAGTTGATAAGTGATTGCGCACTATAGTTTTCGGAGAATGAAAAAATGCGATCGAGGATATCAATGGCACACTAATATCAATGGTAAAGAACATGTGGGGGATTTAGTTTTTATAAGATATAATTGCAAGTTTTGAACTTAGAAGAGTACGATTTATGACATTATTAGAACATATCAACTTCTTAACACTAATATGTTTTTTTCAAGTGACAAAAACTTGAGAATTTCCTGATGCGTGTTTGACTAATACAAAATTAATTATAACAAATATATATAGCAAAGGGCGTCAGGTACTATTCCTCATCCTTCAACTGGCTCAAATCTTTCCGTCCAATTATTTGATGGTACTGTGCAGTATCATCAATGAATCATCAATCAAATCAATATATATATATATATTAGTAAAAAGCAGGATCAAGCCAGCTAATGTACAGCTATGGCTACTTTGGTTGGGCTTCGTGCAGATGAATCGTATTCTTGCCGCGTGTCTTCTTGATGTCTAGATTTCTGCCACGTGTACATTAATTTATTTGCCCTTTTCGTTGTCATTTCTTCCTCAGATTTATGGATTAATTAATTAATTAATTCATTCCTTCAGACATTATTTACGCAGATGTGTGGGACCGGCGTCTGACCAATTGTGTCGAACCCAGACGAGGAAAGTGTTACATCGACAAAAATTTCTTCTGTGTCCAATAAATAACTAGGCTCATTTATTTCCATTTTTTACTACTAACTAACTTATATTGTCTTCGAAAAACACGGAATCTCCATGAATGCATTTGCCTTTTATATATCTTACGTACTAATATTTGATTATCGGAATTATTTATATTAATTATCAATTAATTTCGTTAATTTTTGCATTTTCATCATTTATAGTCTAGGGTTGATAGGGCAAATTAATCAATTGCCTTCAGAATGATATGTTTTTATTTGTGAGGATGAGATATTCAAATTTACCTCCAAAATTAAATTAATTCATCAAGTACAATTCTGTAGCTTTTTAACATCCACAATTATTTGTCCTCCAAAATTAAATTAATTCATCAAGTACACAACTATTTGTTGGCTCTCAGCAAAATTTTCCCTCCACAATTCAATTTCAATTTTCAAATATTGTCAGCAAGTACATGTCAAACTAATTATGATGGCCTGCACATTTCGTTTTCAAATTTCAATTTGTTCCCAAATTTAAAAATTACTATTCAAAACATATGATTTACCCCACCACAAATTGAAATTAAAATTCAATATAATATAATCTTATATTAGCTCCAGTTTCTCTTTATTTATATGTTATCTGTCTGCACTCAAACACTAGCAACTTCGGGCCTGTTTGACAATATTTTCTGTTTTATTGTTCTCAAAACACAGTTTTACAAAACTGTTTTTGAGAATTTTGAGAATAAGCTTTGAAAACAAGAAAATAAAAAAATCTGTTTGAATAATTGTTCTCAAAATCATAACTAGGGAGTGATATATGAGTTATTCAAAATTTATAACTTTACCATTAATGAGATGAGTGTTTTTCACTTTTTCTTGTGTTTTCCAGAATAATAACTGCAAAACACCTTAAAATTGTTTTGAGTTTTCTGTTTTTTTATTTTTCTGTTTCTCAGAATAGTTTATAAGAAACATGTTTACCAAACAAGTTTTTTTATTTTTCTGTTTTCAAAAACAGAAAAACTGTTTTTCAAAATAAAACCAAACAGGCCCTTCCATTCCTCTGCTTTTCTTTTCTCTGCTTTCATTTCAAAAATGGCATTCTTGTCGATTTGGACAGGCCATCCCAATGTCCTCTGCAGATCATCAACTGCTGAAAGATGTGGATGATACGAAGGAAACGTGGCACATCAAGGTGAAGGTTTGGCGAAGATAGACTGTGAGGAATCAGAACAGCTCCAGAAATTTCTCCTCCATTTCTGTGGTTTTTGTAGATGAACAGGTATATCGATTTGTCATTTGTGGTATTTCTTTTCTTTGGTTTTCTTTCCTTTGCATTCCTTCTCAAAAGCGCATTCTTATTGTTGTTTCCTTCTAGGGAAGTAAAATACAAGCCCTGGTTGACAATTCCTCTCTAGTAGAGATATTTCATAGGGAACCCATAGAAGGAAAGTGTTACATTATCAAAAATTTTTCGGTGTCTGATAACAAAGCTCAATATCATCCAACAAGTCATCCTTACAGAATCAATTTCAACTTGTGTACCCATGTTGAACCAGTAGATATGGCACTTCCTAATCATTTCCATAGTTTTGTTCCCATATCTGACATTGTCAATGGGAGAAGTTCCATTGATGTTCTGATAGGTACAATAGATATTGCTTAAATTTATTATATTCCTGAAATATTTGGACTAATTCATTATATGCCTGAAATATTTGAACTGATATGCTCTTATTTTCTGCTAACAGATGTTCTAGGTTTCCTTAAGACCTTTGGCAACTTGGATGAATTCAATAGAAACCATCAAAGCCATAATAGACTTTGCTTTAGTCTTGCTGATCATGAGTAAGCTAGAATTTTATATGTTATCCAATTTCCTGTAAATATATTCATATATTCTTCTGAATTAGACTGTATTTTGTTGATTACTTCAACAACAAAGACAATTCTGTTAACGTTGTATTGTTTGGGAAATGCACATATGATGCTTATTGCTCAAAAGAAAAGGACATAGAACCCTCTATAATTGTTGTATTGGAACTTGCTTGCCTCAAATTTAATAATGGTAACCTTTTCTATTTTAGTTAAATGATTGTCTCAACTATCACTGTGTATAATTATAAACATGTTTTATTCGCAGGGTTTATTGAACTTGCTAACTCGTGGTCGGCCATTAGAGTTTTGTTCAATCCAGATATTCCACAAGCTAGGGATCTCATCAATAGGTATTACTGGAATTTATTTCTTTAATGTTAATTAACTCAGTTGAATGAAGTATTTTAAATTTTGATTGAGCTAAAAATGAAGCAGGTTGCCCTTGTCTACCACAAGTTAGAATGCAATCTTTACCCAAGAGGTTCTTCCTTGTCAAAGTCCAACGATTCTTGCAAATATTTTAACATTTCCTAGAAGATACTCAATTAATCAACTATTAGCCAAGTGTGAGGTAAAAGCCAACACTACTAGAAAAATTAAATTTAGTGAGGGATCACTCATCCCTCGCTAAATGATCTAAATAGCGAGAAAATTAGTGACAAATTAAATTTAGTGAGGGAATTAGCGAGGAATTAGCGAGGAATATCCTCTCTCGCTAAATTAGCGAGGAATTAGCAAGAAATTTTTTATTTCTCGCTAAATTATTATGAATAACGAGGAATCTAGAGAGAGATTTGTCTCTCGCTAAATTTTTTAAAATTAATTTTAATAGATTAAAATTATTTTATTAAAAATTTAATTTTAATGAATTAAAATTTTTTTAATAATTATGTTATAAAATTATTTTTATCAGTTGATTATTTTAAATTAATAAAAAAATATTTTTATCAGTTGATTATTTTAAATTAATAAAAATAGTTAGATTAATTTTTATAACTTGTTGGCAAAAAATGAAAATGAAAATTCATTTATTACAAAATTCAAAATATAAAATATTTTATGATATTAATAATTAAAATTATAATATATTTTTATTTTTTAACAATATATTAATTTATAGATATATGTGTGTGTATTAGTGTGTAGATAAATAATATATATTTAATATTTCATAGAAAGACTGCAAATATATTACAGTTCAACTGGCAAAAGTTTGAATATAAAGGCACTAAGACTAGGAGGTCATGGATTCGAACCTAAGTAAATGTATATTTGAAATCATTATATAACTTGGCAGTGATGTGTCGCAATCATGGTGATGTGGCATGGGTGATGGGGTGATGTGGCGGTGGTATGTCAGTAATGTGGCATGAGTGACGGGTGACATGGCAATGATGTGACGTGGCGTGGTCTTGGTGGTGACATGACGATTTTGAATTTTTTGTAGTTTAGCGAGGAAATAGCAAATAATGAGTTCCTCGCTAAATTTAGAGAGGGATTAAATCCCTTGCTAATTTCCTCGCTAATTTAGCGAGGGAATCAACTTATTTCTCGCTAAATTTAGCAACGCCATTTTTAGTGACCAAATTAGTGAGGGATAAAATCCCTCGCTATTTTTAATTTAGTGAGGGAAAAATGGCATTTAGCGAGGGATTTGTGCCTCGCTAAATTGCATTTTTCTAGTAGTGAAAGTTCACCTCTCTCTTCATTCAGCTGCTTTGTTTGTTGTTTACAGAAGTTCAATCAACTAGGAATGTTCTTTGCAGAGTACAACAACTGTAATTCTGACTACAATTAAAAAAGTGGAGACCAATTTTGGATGGATGTATGACGAGTGTGCTCAATGTAGTTCCACACCCAAGATAATGAATAATATATCACATTGCTTTGGATGCAAGAAGAACTGCCCTGATATTGAACCCAAGTTGGATTGCTATGGAACTTCCTATTACTGTTATTTCATAATAACTAAGTTGTTTGTTAGATTTGAGCATTCACTTTAAGTGTATAGGTTCAGAGTTTACTATTCTGTTAGTGACCATACTGGGACCACTTCAGTTGTCTTCTTTGATTGCATGGCCAAGAAATTGCTGGATGTGTCTGCCAAAGAATTAAAGCACAAACTGGACCAGGTTATCAGAATTCACTCTTTGCAAATAATAGATCCTATCAGTAAGCTATAAGCTGAAACACTAATATCTTTTTGTTCACTTCACAGAATAATAGACCATTCTCATTTCCAAAGGAGCTTGAAAAATTAGTCAGCCAATAGATAATTATAAAGGTCAAATTGGATGGACAAAATGTCAACAAGAAGTTTTCTACCTGCACTGTCTTGGACTGTGAAATTGACCCAAACATTCTGGAGAGATTCATATATTCTATTGTAGATGTAGTTTATCTTGAAAATAATTTAATAAGCATTCTATATATTGATATCAGATTATTGACTAACATTATTAATTATCTTTAACTATATGCAGAATTCCAGTGTTTCAACTAGTGATGTGATTTCAAGTTCTATTGGACATAGTTTAGGCTCTCTTATGGAAGATAGAGAACCCATCTGTTCAACACCAATTGGCTCATGTGCATCCCAGAATGGTGCTGCGTCTAATAACATAGCTATTGATGATATGACGATTGCTGAATTTGTGACACCTATCCAATCAAAAGCAAAAGGCAAAGCCCATGGGAAAAGGATCACAGATGAAGAAAGAGCAATTGGTTTAGGAGAAATGAGCACACCTCATTTCTCCACCACTAAACCAACTAAAATAATCAAGCAAGAAAAGTAGGATTGACCATGGCGATGCAACTTCTATTTTTGAGTATGTCACCTTCATGTATTAGCTAGGATTAATGCTATGAAAGGGGCTTATAGGTTTTTGAATGAAAGCCTATTGCTGTAAAGCTTCTGAATATTTTGTTTGAACGTGTAAATCATGTAAGAGGGATTATAAATGAAGTAGTTTGACTCTTTTTTGTAAAGAACGTTATTATTACTACACCTACTAGCGACCAACTACTTCAGCTTCAAATAATCATTAGTTGTAGGGAAATTTGTAAGAAGAGCATGATGTTCCAAAATGAATACAGAATAGGCCAAAATGAAGCTCCCCTCTTAAGTTTTACTGAGCCTCGCCTTTTAAATTATTTTTAATTATTTGGGTTCACTTAAAATTTATTTTTTATTGGGCTTTATTTCTCAGGCCTAGGTATCTTACAACCCCAAATGCTGTAATCACATTTTCTTTCCTTATGTTTAAAGAAAATAAAGTCTTCTTATGTATTTTACCAAAGAAAAATAAACATCATGGCCTATACAATAGTTCCATGCACACAAAAAGACACAATATTTGTGCAATAAGAATGCAACAAAAAAGTTTTATTTATTTTTCTATATTTCGCCATAATTTATATGATTTACTTGAATTCTTCCTTTAAATTTTTCTAAATATTTAATTATCTTTTTAATTGATTATTATTTTTTCATACACCATATAATGCACATGTTTCATATTATTGACGAATCTTAAATGAAGCGGTTTACTATAGATCATCAAAATCAATATACTAATTACTATGTCAATATATATAATATAAAAATTATAGTTTCTTGCCAACAATATAGAATTTATAGTTAGTATTAGTAATGTAATACATTAAAAAAAAACATATCTGATTTTATTGTGTAGGTTTATAGTTAGCAATAAAATAAATATCAATGTCAATTTCAAATCAATTAACCTCAATATGACACGATATATGAAGGTTTAGCTAAATCAAGTAGCTAGAGATAGCATAAGCATCCACTTGTGACAATTTGCTGTGTCCCATATTATATTATGTAATAATAATATTAAAAAAATTCCATTAAATCAGCCCAAATGTTCACACTAGGAATACTAACTAATGTATATTTAATTTAATAAACAAACTATTAGTGTCAGGACTAGCCACCTTTGCAATCTTACGGTCATAAATTGAACCACAATGTTAGTTGTGCTTCATGCCATTCAATTCAAATCAAATATACCAGATTTTCCTCTTTATTTTTTTTAGGAAAAAATGTCAAGAGAGGTTTTCACAATTAATGTATACACAGTGCACCATAACTCTAATGTAACAATGGCATTCTTACCAAATTACTTTCTGGTCACAATTTATTATTAATTATTGTGAAAAAAAATAATTCCTCCCAGCAGAATTCATCACCTTCAATCACATTAATTGCTCACCTCCAAATTTTTGTCTTCGTTTCCCTCCATTAACCTCCATTACATGTTTACGCCATTTTTTTTTTCTATTATCTACCTGTTGTTCCATTTCTTTAGCTTCGACCTTCAGTCTTAGTTCAGGATAAGTGGTTACTGAAGATAATGGCTCTCTCTACCTTTCAGCAAGATGATCAATGCAATCATAGTCTTCGATCCTTCATTCTTTCCTACTGATTCAATTTAATCTTAAGCAAAACAGAGTGCAGAAACCACTGGGTATGATTTCCTTATTTTGCTACCTCAAAACGTAAGTCACCAACTACCATATTTATTTCTTCACCGGTAATCCTGTGGTTCTTATTACTATTAAAGACAGATTTTATTATTTTTGCTTCCCTGAACCAAACATGAATCAATTAATAAATTTTCTTTTTCAGTACCTATTGTTTCTCATACAACTGACTCCTTCAAAATTATACTTGGACTCATATTGTGTTAACAATGCTAAAGAGGAGTAGAACAAGCTGAAGACAATACTTAATGCCTCAAATCAATCAAGATAATGTATCTACTGACTATATCGGTTAGTAACATGACCAAGCCCACCTTACCAATTTCCTTTTTTGACACAAAATAAGATAGCATAATAAGTTCTTTTGGTTGTATCATATTTGCAGGTGAAATTTCTGAATCTAATATGCCCAGCTCAGTCTTCAATGAATAGCAGTATACACAACCAACTTGTCAATAAAAAGGACCGGTGAAATTTTTAAATAAAGTAATTAATATTTCAGAAACCTATGAAAGATGACTTACATATAAGATCACTAAAATCTTTTAGAATGTGACAATAAAAAGGACCGGAGGGAGTAATATAGAAGCTACCTACCCCATATTTCTATTCAAACTCGATTTTAACAAACTCATTGATCGAAATCTTACAAGTATACATGGGCGATCGCAGCAATAAAAAGTCTTTGGAGTATTCCAGAGGTCGAATTCAATAGAGGTAGTAGATTTATCAGTTCAAACTTTTAATCGCAAAAGCAAGTGATAATCAAATAGAGAATTCAAATTTAAAAGGAAAGAAATAGAAAACAAAATGAAGTCTAAATTTAATTCAGTTCTAGAAGCGTCAAGGGATCAGGATTCACCTTATGAGATAATTAAATTTTATTTCTTAGTTAGACTCTGCATAATTATAGTGATTGTTATTTCTAAAGCGTTCTAATTATCTCTCAGTCAATTAGTCCTTATTTAATTAGAATTCAATTTGCTATCGCGTAACTAAATTTCCTAATTAAACCTTGAAAATTACAACATATATCACCATGAATTCCTAATTCTATCTCTAGATTAGTTATTCATAGTTATCTTTATATATCTAGGTTCACTTTTCACCTCTCAGTCCATCAAGTTTACCCATTAATTAGATTCTATGGTGATCAAGCATAAAATCCACATAAATGAATAAAAGAGATATATATAATAAAAAGATAAATTAAATATAACTTGAAGAATAAATCAAAGAGTCTTAACTAGAAAAATAAATCCAATCCATCCTAGTCAGGCTACATCCCTACCATCAACTGAGAAATTTAGCTACTCATGGAAATAGAAATTAAATCAAAACTAAAATCTCAAATCATAGTAAAAATAATAAGAAAATAAAGTTATATTAGAGAAGAATGCATCTATACTAATACTCCCAAAATCTTTTTACTCTCTCTCTATAAGATATTCCTAGTTGCTCCCAGATACATTTAGAATCATGTTCTCTGACTTCTGAGTACGTTTTTCAATCCCCTGTTGTGTTTCTATCATGTCTTCTTATATAGAAAAATTTTAGAAGCCCATAAAAGCCCAAAATATCATGAAAACACGTCAAAAACATGTTTTTACGGACCCCTATTGCATGACCCGGCGCCGGGTGACCATAAAATCAATTAATACGGCGCCAGGTGCTTCTAAACTACAGAAAAACGTCAAAATCCGGGTTGACCTGGTGCCGGATGGGTTTGACCCGGCAATAGGTGGGTTCTGTTGTATGAATCGTGCACCTCTCAGTTTTATAACATCATCAACCCATATTGACATTTTAAGTTTGATTTTCACCATGATAACATTGGAATTTTGGAAAACTCAAAACATAAAAGTTGTAGATTTATGTCTTAGCTTTCAACGCATCTTAAATTATCTCAATCGGAGTTCATATGTAAGAATTATGATTAAATTATCAAAGGATGTTGAAACTTTTCAGCATAAATGATTTGTAATGTTTTTGCTTCGAATGCTTCCAAATAAGCCTATAACACCATGAAACACAAAAATATATCAAATCATGCTAAAATATATCAATGTAAATATATTTAGATACAATTTAAAACTTAAATATAAATGTTATATATATATATATATAATGGAGACATCACTCATTCTCCCAAATTCAGTTTTAACAAATGCAAAACTAAAGAGGCCCTTACTCACAGGAATCACGCGCCATTGCCTCCAACCCAACTTGGTCATAAATGCAGAAGAGCTTTTCTTTGTTGACTAGTGCTTCCTCAAAGAAAAGTTCCGTTTTTTTTTTATTTTTTATCAATTAAAGCATTTAAGATGGTTAAAGGTTAATTTGATCAAATTAAAATTTTTCCTTCTAAATAAAGTTCAAATACAAATAAAAAAATATTAAAATTAAATAGTTGATGGAAAAATTTAGGAATTTGATTTTTGTAATTAAATTACACAATCGGATAGAAGCCAAAAATCATCAAGAGAGCAAATACTGGGAATGTTCAAGTGCAACAGAAGGAAGGAATTCAAATTAAGTGGAAGACGTGGCTGCAAAAGATTGCAGATGAAAACTCAAAACTGATATTTTAATTAATGCACCGCGTTAAGCCATGCAAAAAGTCAAGGATAAAAAATAAATGTACATTGATGAAGCTTTGTGCTCAAATTCTAAAAAGAAATATTACTCCGTCTAATCCCATTTATAAAGTATTATTTTTCATTACATAAGTATTAAGAAGATATAATTATACTCATAAATTTATAAAAAAAATAATATAAACTTATAATCTTACCCATACTGATTAAAGACCGGAATAATTTACGAGATAAAAAAAGTTATTAAATGAAAAATAAAGAAGGAAATTCAAATAAAAATGTAACATAACACCTTATAAATAGGACTAAGCAAATTTTTAAAATAACATCTTTATAAATGGGGCTGAATGGAGTATGTCGCAACTTTATTTTTGCAACAATTACCAGGGCAAATAATTGGAGGTAAAAAAAAATCAGGCAAAATCAAATCTAGCTTGAGGGAGAAAATAGCTCCAACAGATAGAAGATTTTCAAAAGACCCAAGCTTAAATTGATAATGCAAAATTAGTGGACTTATATTCTTACAACTTGTTTCTGCAGTCCAATAAAATTATACCTCGGAGGAGAACTAGAGTAGAAAGCACCTACGAAAAGATGCAGTGATATATATCAATGGCCCAAAAATAATCCCAATATCAATAGTAAAGAAACATATGTGGGAAATTAGTTTTTATGAGATATAATGATTGCAAGTTTTTAACTTAGAACATTTGTATGATCTATAACATGAGAACATCGTCTTTTTAAGACTAATATGATTTTTCAGGCGACATAAAATTGAGAATCCACAAACATAGCCGCTTTTCATGACTTTATTTAGAATTTTAAGGAGCATATATATATATATATATTAATCTCCCACATACATAAGACATAACATATTGACCATTGTTGTCTCATATAGCCACATCCTTGTTGAATATCCAGCTAAACTTGGCACTAAGTGGCCGTGTCTTATGGGTCCGCTCTTGGATCACTACTACACAAAATTGGGCTTTAGGAACGCACATTTTGGAACGTTTATTGAAAAAACGTGTTATAAAAGGATTTCGGGAACGTGTTTTTAAAAATCGTGCCAGAAATTTGAACTTCAGGAACGTTTCTATAAAAATAGCGTTCCCGAAAGTTGGAGATTCTTAACAGTCAATTTCGTGAGCGGCCTTCGGGAACGTTTACTATACTAAACGTTCCCAAAGACTTAACTATTTGAGGGACGTTGATCTCAACTCCACCCATCAACCCTTCTGCTCTCATTTCTCTTTTTTCCATCTCTCACCCAACACCGTCAACATCGCCCGCAACAAGTTCTCCATCTAAGATTCAACCCCCATCCCTTTCTTGCACGATGCGAGTTCAGCTTCACATACAAGTTCCATCCCCTCCTGCATGACACAAGTTCGGCTTCACAATTTCAACCCTATCCTTCTATTCGGCCTCCTCTACTGAAGCGGCTTTACCAGACTCCATTGGCCAATGACGCAAGTCCCTTCCACCACTGGCAACCCTATCTGAGGCAGTTCCCATCTTTGCGGCAAAACAGAGCAACATTTCTTTTATCAGCTAGGTATGTTTCCATCTTGTGTGAGTTCAAGTTCTCCTCCCTTCTTGCAATATTCTAGAAGTAAGAAACAGAAAGTTTACTTTGTGTTAGAAATAGTAGTGGAATTGGTTTGAAAAACTATTTTTTCCTTCTTGCCTTGGATAGTTAAGTAGGTGAGGACTAAATAGATTTAGCCGTGAGAACAAAAGGAAATAGTTGAAGTGCGTTTTGTTCTGAGAAATCAATTATGCAGGAGATGGATCATGTTATGCTTATTTGAGCATAACTTCTTTTCTAGTGAAATATTTTGAGTATAATTTGCTTGTTAATGTATGCATCCATGTGTATATGCTGATTTGAAGTAAAAGAATATCATGACAGAAAAAAGATGATATATATTCTCATAATAAATTAATATCGAGGAAAAGCATTATGTATGGCATTTTCTGACATGATCAATTATTCTAATATGTCTCAGCAAAACATTACAGTCATTTGAATCTGGTAGAAAAGATGAATATCTCAGTTTGATAAAAAAATAAATGAAAGGATTAGGTGGTGAGATGAGTTTATTATTCCTTATTCTTTTATGTGGGAGAATTTTGAGAGGCTGGCATCAAGGGGGTGTGAATTGGACTAACCTTTCCAATATTTCTAAGTGGCTTGAACAGGATGGGAGTCACTATATAAAGTTCCTTCAGCTAACATCATGTGTCCTAATTACTTGTTTAGCCTTTTTGCCTTATATTTAATTAGATACAAAACAAAAGTTATTCTGATGGTTGGATTCAGCTTTGCATTGTTGGGCACTTTGGTATTTCGACATGTTATTAAGCATCAAGACTTGTTTGCCCCATCTAGTAACAATGCTACCTTGTCCATACAAGTGATCTATGTTATTTTGGGAATCACCATTATTGTAGTTGTTGTGGCTTTGCCATGGATTTTGCCTATGCAAAGTCTTGAAATGTGCTCAAGATGGATCTCCTATAAGTCAAAAGATCTTCCCTTTGAAATTCAGAATTTGACTCCAATTTTGGAATTTAAATATACTTTGTATGTTATAGGGTGTTTGTGTATGTAACCTTTTCGTGTCTACTGCAGTTGTTTTTGCAGCAACCTATTAATATGATGCTTGTGTTGTTGCCCTTTGTACAAGTCTTAGCTAGCATGCTAATATTTTCTTCCAGTGAGTTGCATCGTAAGCAATGGGTTGAGGTTAGTTGCAAGATCATCTTATTTATAAAGTTCCTTTTTTCTCTTATATATTGAATTCAAAATTAGTTGTGGGCTTGAGCTTGGCCCAATCAATGATAGTAACCATGCCAACAATAATGCTGGACTAGAGTTTCAAGATTTGGCCTTTGCTTAATCAATCAACATTTGATTTTTTTTGTCTAACATCTGAAGTTATTATTTCACATATATTTTTTAAATTTATTTAATATTTAAAACAAATTCTATGTATGTATATATGTTTCAAAAATAAATTAAAATATTATTTTCATTTTGTATAATGTTTCTTTTAAAATTAGAAAATATATCAGATGAAAAAGAGACAAGCAAGCAATTCAATTTCAAAAGTAACATAATTAATTAATTGTACAATCCTTAGAAGTTAGAAGAGACGTTGTGTGAAAAGGATGAAATGACCATAACAAAATGGTGAAGGAAAGGGGAGGGGATAGAAATAAATAAAAGTAAGGTATCTTTGGAGATTTGGGATCATGGAACAATGCATTCTTCGTTAAATATATAGACATCAATGAGACAACCTTACAACATTAGAGGCTTCACCCAAAACCTGCACCAATCACTAAAGTAAATGGACTTTTTTGGTTTTCTATGTTGTGTTTTTCCTTGTCTTTTCTTTCATTTTCTTTTTTACATTTTCCACTGTTTCTATATGCAATAATTTTTTTAATCAGCAAACCATCTCATATACGAAATTGTGGTTCTGCTTAATTAACATTAACAATTTCTAATTTAAAAAAAGATCAATATTGTCAGGTATGTTGACATCAAAAATTTTTATTTCGTACTAGTCTCCTTTGATTATTTTCTAGAAGGATCAGGATCATTATAAAATTTTGCATATCATTAATTGTTTGCATGGTCTAGTGTATTTACGAGGATGGTCCGATGGGGAACACAAGTTTTTTCTAGTATAGAGATCTAGGCAATACAGGGAGCACAACTGAAATGATTTCTTATCCTGCCTTAAGGCATGGGAGTTCTAATGCTTGGTGGGTTCAAAACTGCCTAGTACAAAGATTAATATATTTTTAATCAGTATGCATATTAGCAAATTGTAATTTGATAACACCGCCAGTGCTTCTTTCTACACACATTTTCTATTGTCGCATAATGAGTATTTTGTGACTTCAACATGTAAATCAGGTACTGAACGCTGATGTCTGGCGTTTTGTTGTCAGATTATGGCACTATGTTATCTATGATCGGTAGGCCATTTCGCTCTTTGGAACAGCAATACACTAGCTACCATTGATGTTGCTAGCGCTTTTATTTTAACTAACCTTTTATTCTTTGCTTTATTAATTTGTATGCATATATATATGCTTTATTTCTTTTTCTTATGTGTCTATATTTTTTTGTGTCATTATATTTTAATTAGCTTCTTCTGCCAATTTTTTTATTCTTGTTAGAGCATCTTACACTTTTCAAGGAAGCTGAGGATTGTGGATACAAACTAAAGGGAAAAAATCCTACAAATAGATAAAAATACGGGTGTTGATATATTTAAATTTAAACAATTATTGTGAAAATTTGTTACATGCATAAATTAATGTGATCTTTATTGTCCTTTTAGTGCACATACCAACCATATGGAATTTATTGTGGATATCATGTTATGAAATTCATGAGGGATGTGATTACACAAGGCCAATCTACCATCCCTAACACACTATATACTTCAGCTCTATTTTACATTACATAGTTTTTTAAATTGGACCAAACTTATTTAACTTACTGTATATGATGCTTTATTTTGCAGTACTTTTCGGACTCATATAGTGATTCCTAGTCCAAAGAAGACATACAAGAAGTCATAAAAGAATAGACAAAGTATATGTTAAAAGAATGTAATTTATAGATTGATTATAATATTTGAGATACTGTTTAAAGATATTTTGTGGTGATAATTTTATTTGTTAGATATTTGTAAGTTGATATTGATAAATTTGTAATGGATATGAAATTTTTTTTGCTATAATGTGTACTCTTTAATTTCAATACATATATAATGAAATTCTCTGAATGGTTGGATTATTATTTGATTTTGTATTGTCAGATTGTTGGAATAAAAATGAAATTTTATATTTAAAAAAAAAATTCAGTTTTGGTAACGCTTTAGCATAAGAACGTGCCTGAAGACTAAAATTCGGGCACGCTTCCAGTTTAAAAAACGTTCTAGAAAACCATTGTTGGGAACCTTTCAGCCTTAAAAGCGTGTCACGACACTTATATTCGGGAACGTTTTCTAGTTGTAAACGTGCCCGAAGACAAATCTTCGGGAACGATTCTATTAAAAAGTAAAGCGTTCCTGAATTCTTTCGGAACGATCACATATGAAACGCTTCAAAAACGTTCCAAAAGTCAAAAAATAAACGTCCCAAAAACCCATTTTTGTAGTAGTGGATCTTCCTAATCCTAGGTGCCAGTCCACACACATAGTCTTGTGCACGCTTTGCATCGCTGGTTAAACCCTCCAACTCGTCTAATTTCCACCGTCCGATCAAGAACTCCAAGATGTCCGCATAATCGTTGGCCGTGTACACCCCAAGCCGCTGGGCCACTAGTGAGAAATGGTGGAACAAGTGTGGGTCTTGCCCATCATACATGAGATGGGCAGGCATTGTGATTTTCCTGTGCATCATGTCTCCAATGGCCAACATTGCTCCGTTGGGGTCCACTTCTAGAAGCTTCCCCACGATCCTTGTGTAAGCATTCTCGTGGCGTTTTTCGTCTGCAGCAATTGTAGCGCATATGCGTGCAAGCACCAGATCACCACCTTCCTTAGCTAAACGAGCCGTGTTGCCGTGTGAAACGGCGGTGGCTCGCTCTTGGAACGATGTGTAGACGTATCCTAAATATGGATTGTTCTCAAATCCTGCCTCCTGCCATCACACCAATCAATTCATAACAATAGCTATATATAACGATATATATCCTTGATTTCAATATCATTATACTTTCACAATCCATATATATAATTAATGGACTGCATGGAATGAATTTTGCAGACATATTTCAACTGTTTAATCCTTTAAATGGAATGAATATACTGTAAGATCTTTATTATTTTATTTTTTACTTTTCGAATACGTACTGTCGGATCTTTTAGAAGAAGAACTCACCATGCCATTTCGAATCAAGTACTGAATAGTCTTCTCGATCATCCGCATATCAACTCTTCCAGACAAATAGAGATAAGTTCTGAGCAAATTGCCATGTCTATTTTCCTCGGCACTCCAAGATCGGGTCCATACAACCCATGGGCTTTGGCTTGATCCGGTCTCGTCCCTCACTCCCTCCATGTTGCTGATTATGGTCTGGTACGTGGGCAGAGCATCCTCCGTTATCATATCACCCACCAATGCCACAAAGTAATCGTCCGGAAGCTCGGCCGTCCGATTGCGAAGCGCCTTCACCTGATCACTAAACTCATCTAACGGTAATGATGAGTCCGGCAGGAAGTTCTGTGGCTGCCAACTTTGTTCCACTGGCTTCAGCAGCGGGAGGACTTGGTGCGAAGCCCAGCTCTCCAGTGACTTGAAGACTTGTATCTTCTCCGGTGGCATCGAGTGGGTATTTGTGGCTTTCAGAGGCGATTTGGACGCGGAGGAGATGGGAGATGTTGATCGGAGTCTGGTGGTCAGGGGAGGTGGCACGTGGTGGCCAGGTGTTGGTGTAAGAGTTTGGATACTGAAGAGAGAAGAGGCCTGCATGGTTGGCGAATTTGGTTTTGCATGCGTGGGTGTGGATTATGGAGAACGCTGTTGATTTATAGCAAAGGGCGCCCCCCAATCCTTCAACAGGCTCAAATCTTTCCGTCCAATTATTTGATGGTACCGTACAGTATCATCAATGAATCAATCAAATATATATATATATATTAGTAAAAAGCAGGATCACGCCAGCTAATGCACAGTTATGGCTACTTTGGTTGGGCTTCGTGCAGATGAATCGTATTCTTGCCGCGTGTCTTCTTGATGTCTAGATTTCTGCCACGTGTATATTATCTACCTGCTGTTCCATTTCTTTAGCTTCGACCTTCAGTCATAGTTCAGGATAAGTGGTTGCTGAAGATAATGGCTCTATATACCTTTCAGTAAGATGATCAATGCAATCATAGTCTTCGATCCTTCATTCTTTCCTACTGATTTAATTTAATCTCAAACAAAACAGAGTGCAGAAACCACTGGGTATGATTTCCTTATTTTGCTCCCTCAAAACATGAGTCACCAACTACTCCCTCCGATCCCTATTATAGGGTGTTATTTAAAAAATTTGTCTGGTCCAAAATATAAGATGTTAAGTAATAAATTTAATTTTAGTCTCAATTTTACCCCTATTAAATGCTTTCATTACAAATCTCAATTAACTTCTCTCTCCTCCTATTTAATGTATTTTTATTCTCTCCTTAAGGATAAAATGGGAATGTCAGAAATATTTTTCATTAATTTTAGACTGTAACCAACTTTTCTTAATCCACGTGCGGTAGTTAAAAACATCTTATAATAGGGACCGGAGAGAGTACCATATTTATTTCTTCACCGGTAATCTTGTGGTTCTTATTACTATTAAAGATAGATTTCATTATTTTTGCTTCCCTGAACCAAACATGAATCAATTAATAAATTTTCTTTTTCAGTACCTGTTGTATCTCATACAACTGACTCCTTCAAAATTGTACTTGGACTCATATAGTGTTAACAATGCTAAAGAGGGGTAGAACAAGCCGAAGACAATACTTAATGCCTCAAATCAATCAAGAAAATATATCTCCTGACTATATCGGTTAGTAACATGACCAAGTCCACCTTACCAATTTCCTTTTCTGACACAAAATAAGATAGCATAATAAGTTCTTTTGGGAGGAGGGTTGTGTTAGGCCCTCGACAGCCAACGTAAAAATCTATCAAATCTCATGACATGGATCAAAGACGTATATGTGCTAAGGCTAGGTCGTTGTCCAGAAGTAACGTGCTGTATAGCTCGAATGCAGTGTCAAATGAGCTAGACCCGCTACATCGGCGGCCAGGTGTAGTGTTAAATGGGTAAGGGTTCCCACATCATGCTGGACGGATGTGGGTAAAGAAGCTAACCTAGAAGAGCAAGATTAGATTCGGTTCTTGGAATATTGGTACGCTAACAGGTAAATCTATAGAGGTGGTGGATGCTATGATTCGAAGGAGAATTAACATCTTATGTCTTCAAGAAACTAAATGAGTGGGAGAAAAGGCTAAGGAGTTAGACACTACTGGTTATAAACTTTGGTATGTGGAGAAGGTTAGAGTAAGGAATGGAGTTGGTATTATTGTAGACAAAGACTGGAAAAAGAATATGGTAGGAGTCAGAAGGATTGGAGATATGATCATATCCTTAAAATTGACTATTGGACATAATACACTCAATGTTATTAGTGTTTATGCACCTCAAGTAGGGTCGGACGCACATATTAAGGAAAAGTTTTGGGAAGATCTGGAGGGCTTGGTTCAAGATATCCCACAAGAGGAAAAGATCCTCATTAGGGGAGACCTTAATGGTCATGTTGGAAAAGAGACAAGGCAATATATGGGGGCTTACGGCGGTTATGGCTTTGGAGAAGTAAATGAAGAGGGACATTCTATTCTTGATTTTTAAATGGCTTACAATCTTACAATTGTAAACACCTGTTTCAAGAAGCGGGAGGAGAATTTAATTACATATAAGAGTGGAGTCCAAAGGTCGCAAATTGACTTCTTTTTGGTAAGAAACTCAGATAGAGCAACTTGTAAAGACTGCAAAGTAATCCCTGGAGAGAGTTTAACTTCACAACATAGGGTCTTGGTCCTTGATGTGATAGTTAAAACCCGTAAACTGAAAAGTCGAAAAGCTTTAAATCCTAGGATTAAGTGGTGGCAACTAAAAGGTGAAAAACAAGTGGTCTTTACGAGGAAAGTTATGGAGGAAGGTAATTGGGACTTGCAAGGAAGTGCTAACATCTTGTGGGATGAGATGGCTAAAAGGATCAGGGATACCGCTAAAGCAGTATTGGGTGAATCCAAAGGCTTTGGACCTAAGGATAAAGAATCTTGGTGGTGGACTGAGAGTGTGCAGGAGAAGGTCAAATATAAGAAAGAGTGTTTCAAAGCCTTGCATCTATGCAATAATGATGAAAATTGGAAATGTTATCGGTTGGCTAAAAAGGAGACTAAGAAAGCAGTGAGCGAGGCTAGATCTAAATCTTTTGAGAAATTCTACCAGGATTTAGAAACAAAAAATGGTGAACATAAGATTGACAAAATTGCCAAGAGAAGGGAAAGAAAGTCAAGAGATTTAGACCAAGTAAGATGTATTAAAGATGAAGAAGGAAAAATTTTAATTGCAGATAATGATATCAAAGAAAGATGGGAGAGCTATTTTTATAAACTTTTCAATAATGGATTGGATATGACTATTGATACTGAAGGATTAACAACCCATAAAGATGATCTCAATTTGAATTTCTACTGTAGGATTCGGATTGGAGAGGTGAAAGAAGCTCTTAAAAGAATGGATAATGGTAAAGCCATTGGTCCCGATGATATTCCTATCGAAGTTTGGAAGTGCTTAGGAGAGAAGGGGATTTAGTGGCTCACTAAGTTATTTAACGAGATTTTAATGTCCAAGAAAATGCCAGATGAATGGAGAAAGAGCACTCTAGTGCCCATATATAAGAACAAGGGGGATATTCAAAATTGTCCTAATTATCGGGGGATAAAACTCATGAGTCACATCATGAAACTTTGAGAAAGAGTGATTGAGTATAGACTCAGAAAGGAGTCTCGAACTTCAGAAAACCAATTTGGATTTATGCCTGGACGGTCAACAACAGAGGCTATTTATTTATTAAGGGATTTGACTGAAAGATATTGAAGTAAAGAGAGGGGCTTGCATATGAGTTTCATTGATTTGGAAAAAGCCTATGATAGAGTACCAAGAGATGTATTGTGGAAAGCAATGGAGAAGAAAGGTGTCCGTGTGACTTATATTCGAGCTATAAAGGGTATGTATGAGGGGGCAACAACAAGTGTGAGAACCCCTGGAGGTGTGGCAAAGAATTTCCCTATAACAATAGGCTTACATCAAGGATCTTCTTTGAGTCCATACCTCTTTGATTTGGTTTTGGATGTTCTTACAGAACATATTCAAGAAGAAATTCCAAAGTGTATGCTCTTCGCGGATGATATAGTTTTAATTGAGGACTCAAGAGAAGAGGTCAACTCTAAACATGAATTATGGAGACATACTTTGGAATCAAAAGGTTTCCTTCTGAGTAGAAACAAGACGGAATATATGCATTGCAAATTTAATAAGAGGCCAATTAGAAATGATTCAGAGGTAAAAATTGGAAAGCAAATCATCCCTGAGGTGTCAAAGTTTAAATATTTGGGGTTGATTTTACAGAATAATGGTGAAATTGATGGGGACGTTATGTATAGGATACAAGCTGGGTGGTTAAAGTGGAGGAAAGCAACATGAGTTATATGTTACCGCAAGGTACCTACTAAGCTTAAAGGAAAATTTTACAGAACAACTATAAGGCCAGCAATGCTATATGGTAGTGAATGCTGGGCTTTGAAAGGACAACAAGAGCATAAGATGTGAGTAGCAGAGATAAGAATGTTGAGATGCATGTGTGGTCATACAAAATTGTATAAGATACGAAATGACTGTATACGAAGGAAAGTTGGGGTAGCACCTATCGAGGAGAAAATGGTGGAAAATCGTTTAAGGTGGTTTGGGCATATACAAAGAAGAGAGCAAGAGGAGCCAGTGAAGAGAGTTGATCAAATGGCATGGAGCCCGATCAAAAGGCATAGAGAAAGACCAAAAAGGACATTAAGGGAAGTTATAAGGAATGATCTTTCGAGAAATAATTTATCTGAGGAGATGATGTTTGATATAGCTCATTGGCGTCGTTTGATCCATGTAGCCGACCTTACATAGTGGGATAAAACTAATATTGTAGTTGTTGGTTGTATCATATTTGCAGGTGAAATTTCTTAACCTCATATGCCCAGCTCAGTCTTCAATGAGTAGCAGTATACACAACCAACTTGTCAATCCCTCCAAAATGACATGTCACACAATAAATGTTCCCATCCTCGACAAGCACTTCAAGATATCACAAATGTCGGCAAAAACTTGATGCACAGCTTTATTATGGTGGAAGTAAAAGGTTCCTTTCTCACACATTGCCCATATTAACCTTAGAACTTTTTATTGTTTCAAATCATTAGAACCCACTATGCTCATTTTTTTTCTTTACATCGCCTAGGACAAGACAATTCCCATTTGACAGCACAATGTACAAATACCCATTTCACAACAAAGGACCACCTACACTCGGATCATGTGGGAATAGGTTACTTCATGGTCTTAGCTTTATTTAACTGTGTTGAATATCGTTTTTTTAATATTGAATTTGAGCCTCTATTGCCCACATTTCATATAGCATTGTTCCAACCCTACTACCTTTAACACAAAAGTTTTATGGAATAGACATTCAAGACTTCTATCTTTTATTTTTGCAGCTGATAGAAATATAACATGAAACTATTTTGTTTATTTTGTATAATGCAGATGCAAAGTTAATGAGATGTACTTAAAAATTTTTGCAATATTATTGATTTGTCTACATGTGACGTGCTCGAATATCTTTGACTTAAATTTTTGTTCAAAGTATTAGGTTCCGGAATGACCATGGCTAATTTAATTCTAATGTCCAAGTTATATCATTTTTGTTTTCCGAAGTACCTAAAATGTTAGGTAATATAATAGAGAGTTCAAAAGTCTTAGCTTACTTAGAACACTGCATGTATCAAGTAGAAAGTGAAGAGTTTTATTGCCTAAATTAAATTATCATGTTTCTCAGCCCTCATCTTTATAGTTCATTGAAAAATAGCTCCCAATATGGCATGTATTATATATTTACAGTCCTAATTTTTGAATGGTTGGTAAAATCTAAGCAGCAGTCAATGAACTAAAGATATGTTCTTTTCCTCTTATACTATACTTTTTGAAAAAACGTTAGAAGATCACAATAGTAAATTTAGGATCTTCGTTGACTAATGAATTACATGTATACTCTGTATGCTAATCACTGCATCCACCTATATTTATGAACCGCACAACATCTTTGTATTAGTCAATTAACAAACATGTCTGATGTCTAAATTCAGTAAGTATATGTATACTGATAGCATTGTCCATAAAGGAACTGTATGTACACTTTGTAATGAACTATTTTGTCCCATTATGTCATTTGTCACAACTGACTTAAGCAACTTCATTTTACAATGATCAACTGACTTTCCATTCACAGGTGTCCCTGAGCATTCATTTAAAAAAAATTAGTTTATTACGATTGAAACATTACTAACTGAAATTACATGGTCTTTCTACAGGTCATAATCAAATCCTGCCTCCTGCTATCACACCAATCAATTCATAACAGTAGCTATATATATACGCAACCTAACAAGTGATTATATATAACGATATATATCCTTGATTTCAATATCATTATATTTTCACAATCCATATATATAATTAATCGACTGGAATGAATTTTGCAGACATATTTCAACTGTTGAATCCTTTAAATGGAATGAATATACTGCAAGATCTTTATTATTATTATTATTATTTACTTTTCGAATACGTACTGTAGACTCACCATGCCATTTCGAATCAAGTACTGAATAGTCTTCTCGATCATCCGCATATCAACTCTTCCAGACAAATAGAGATAAGTTCTGAACAAATCGCCATATCAACTCGTTATCATATCACCCACCAATGCCACAAAGTAATCGTCCGGAAGCTCGGCCGTCCGATCGCGAAGCGCCTTCACCTGATCACTAAACTCATCTAACGGTAATGATGAGTCCGGCAGGAAGTTCTGTGGCTGCCAACTTTGCTCCACTGGCTTCAGCAGCGGGAGGACTTGGTGCGAAGCCCAGCTCTCCAGTGACTTGAAGACTTGTATCTTCTCCGGTGGCATCGAGTGGGTATTTGTGGCTTTCAGAGGCGATTTGGACGCCGAGGAGACGGGAGATGTTGATCGGAGTCTGGTTGTCGGGGGGGGGGGGGCGCGGCACGTGGTGGCCAGGTGTTGGTGTAAGAGTTTGGATAGTGAAGAGAGAAGAGGTCTGCATGGTTGGCGAATTTGGTTTTGCATGTGCGGGGGTTAGATCAGGTGGAGGCGGTTGTTTTATAGGAAGGGGGCTTCAGGAATGAAGGAAATGGAATCTCTTCCTTAAAACTTGAAATTTGGCTCAAATCATTCCATCCAATGATGTGCTACGGTACTCAGTGCTTGGAAACAAAAAACTAAAAGACTTGGATGACCCTAGTTATTTCATTAGTATTCTAATTTTTATTTTTCTTACTTCTAAAATATTTTGGTCACTTACTATTATTTTTTTATTTCCATATTATTTTTATTATGTAAAATATTAAAATATAAGACTACTCTTATTCCTTTCTATAATTTTAATAATGCATCAAAAAGAGATTTTCCCTTCTTTTTGCTAATCATTCTATTGCACTAAACAAATCTGTACATGAAGCAAGGAATGGCACTTTCGGGGGAATAAGCAAGGAATAATGGTAGAACCTTTTTTGTTTTTTAACCGCCGTGGTAGTAGTTCAATTGTCATTTATTCCCAAAGAAACCTCAGTATTGAAATATAGGCATAGATGTGTCGTCTGAAAACAAAATTGTCTCAATCAACGAACACAACAAAATAATATTCCCTCCTATATTTTTAATATAGATCCCTTCTAAAAAAATTTTCATAGTATTTAATATAAGTGTTTTTGTAAAATTTAATAAAATATTCATGTGTACATAATTTTTAAAAATATTCTTAATAATTTCAACTTTCTCTCTAAGTATTAATATGGGATAAAGGTTAACGGCTTTAATTAATCTCTATCTTATACTCTGGGTTTCTTTTTAACCATTATTTTTAAAGAAAATTTTTATTTCTTTTTATCTGTAAATTTTAAATTTCAATACAATATTGATTATTATTATTTGACTTATACCTTTATCTATCATTTTAAAAATCATAGATAATATTAATTACTTCTTTTATCTATTCATTTATTGAAGGGCATATTAGAAAAGTCAAAAGAAATTAAAATATATTAATTATACTTCTTAATTTGTGTGCTAAAATATTAAATAGTACAAAAAAAGAAACAAAGATAGTATTAAGGGTATTTTAAGCTAATGTTATAATAAATTTTGACAAAATGAAAATTTTTAATTAATTTCAATTATGCATTTTAATTTGTGTGATTTGATTAAAAAAATCTAATAAAAGTAAAAATACACAAAAGGAAAACTGTTTTTTGGCCTCAATTACTTGTGGACGTCTACTGTTAATTTTAATTAACGGTTCTGTATGTTTCTTTTTTTGGTATGGAATTAATGGTTTTCTTTCGAGTGTCTAATCCCCAACTACGAGTTTGTTAATATTAAAAAAAAAATACTCCACTACTAATTAATACTCCAACTATTTTTATTTAGTGGCTAGTGGTGGCAGCTTTAATTAGTGGAAATGGAGGAAGAATTAGTACACCAAAAACACAGTTGAACAAGTTATATAGAATAGCTGGCTATCACAACAAACCTCTTTGGCCATCAGTAAATCAAAGTGATTGTGAATTCTGATTTGCATTGGCATATCTTCTGCACCCACGCAACTGATCACGGAAGTCTTTCAGCAATTACTTGTTAAGAGATAGTTTTGCTTGCATATTAAGTTCTCATGACTTAATTAGCAAAAAACTAGAAATTTTGATGATGACTCCCCATATTTAGAATTAATTATGATACTTTTGGATGTATTTTAGGAGTCATTAGTGCATTTAAGATGTTAATTTTTGACTTATTTACAAGAAATTAATAAATTTGATTGGACTTCATTGGAATTTTCATAAAAAATGAGTTAAAAATTGTTTCCTTTTGTCATATAAGCTTTTTATTGGTATTTGATGATATCTATAGGTAAGAAGAAGTATTGGAGAACGAAGAAAGCATAATTATAAAATATAGGAATCAATGAGAGTTGATTTAGTATTCAGTGGAGTAAAGTGAATTTCTATGCTGCAGCAATGGAGACTGACGCTGCAACATTGATCGTTCCACATAACAACATTTCTATACTGTAGAGTGGTTAGTTTGATCCAGTGGGTCTTTGTGGCTTTCAGAGGCGATTTGGACATGGAGGAAATGGGAGACGTCGATTGGAGTTTGGTTGTCGGGGGAGGTGGCACGTGGTGGCCATGTGTTGGTGTAAGAGTTTTGATAGTGAAGAGAGAAGAGGTCGGCATGGTGGCGAATTTGGTTTTGCATGTGCGGGGTTAGATCAGGTGAAGGCAGCAGGAATGAAGGAAATGGAATCCTTCTTCCTTTCCTCTTCCTTAAAACATGAAATTTGGCTCAAATCATTCCATCCAAGAAGCATGAAATGCTACGGTACTCAGTGCTTGGAAAAAAACTAAAAGACTTGGGTGACCCTAATTATTTCATTAGTATTCTAATTTTTATTTTTCTTACTTTTAAAATATTTTGGTCATTTACTATTTTTTTTATTTCCATATTATTTTTATTATTTAAAATATTAAAAATATAAAACTACTCTTATTTCTTTCTATAATATTAATACATCAAAAAGAGATTTTTCCCGTCTTTTTGCTAATCATTCTATTGTACCAAACAAACCAATATATGAAGCAAGGAATGGCACTTTCCGGGGAAAAACCAAGGAATAATGGTAGTACTTTATTAACATTTTTTTTTACCATGGTAGTAGTTCAATTGTTTTCACACTTGAATTTGAATTTACCAAAAGGAAAAACTAATACAAAGTAAAGTCACCATCAAAATTTTTAAATAGGGAATTTTAGAAAATCTTAAAAAAAAAAAAAAGGTTTACGAAACATAAAGGGTTTGTAAGTCGATTGTGTTATGAGAAAGGTATTAGGCACTTCATAACACTCATTCGTGAGAATGGTTACTTTAAATTAATTATACAAAATTAATAAGATTTTAAAACTATTTTAATTATCTTCATAAAACACACATAAAGAAAAGAAAAAAATTGAATAATAATAAAAAAATTTATTTACAAAAGCAAACTTGACCCAAAATGAAACTCTAGGACCTATGTACCCTATTATAAAAATCAAAGTCCACATGCAAAAATTCATGTCAATGAGTTTGTATTTTTTAAGAAAAATTACATATGTTTGTTATTTTTAAAAATCGAATTATACATATTATATATCTATATAAACTATTTAGCTATTTATTTATTACTTATTAATAAATCCACAGATATTCCAAAAATCCCACGTGCTTACTAAATGGCTTATAAACTTATGGAAGCTTTAAAAACCTCATATAAAATAACTTGAAAATATATTATAAAATTATATTTAAAGAAATATTTTTATTTAAAATAGATGCACAACTTTACCAAATTTGAGAAAATTTTTATTATTTTGATTTTAAAAATATCTTTTAAAAATAAAATATATAATTTGATTAGTATACCAGCGAAAACACATCACACTACGTGATAAATTTATTAATCTAAATGCACATAGAAATTCCAAAAACCACCACTTAGCAAAATTTTAAAAATATATATATTTAATGAAAAAATATCACATTATCATAATCATATGAGAGAATAAGAATAATGTAATTAATTACCTAACTATTATCATTATAAAGTACATAAAAGTTATCTCATTTGAAACTATATATGACTTCTACTACAACTTTGAAGGATAAATATTTCATCTGAATTTAATGATTTTGAAAGAGAAGATATAATTATCTAATATTATAATTTCCATAATTCTCATAATAAGCTAAGTTAAGGGGAGAGAAGCAAAATATTATTTTTATACCAAGAGTAAATAAATCCATAAAAGAAATGATAATTAAAAGAAATGAAAACCTTCATAGATAAAATTAATAGTACTACCACGTATTCTTGATAAGCCACCTTTCAAAGCTAGTGTTGAAGTATGAAATCTATTGTTGGGGTTAGTATTGTCAAATCGGGTCAGGCCAAAAAGCCTGATTTGACAAACGGGCTTGAAAAACCAAGCCTGAGCCCGCCGAATCGAGCCTACAAGCCAGCTCGCAGGCTTTTTTTTATTTTTAATATTTTTTATGTTTTTTTAATAAAATTTTTTTATATAATTATTCAAATTAATAAAACTAATTATAATTATAATTTATTAAAAACTAACATAATATTTAAATTTTACAATTTATATATCACTAATTAATAAAATAATATATATTTTTTAATATTTTAAACAAAAAAAAGAAAAAGAAAAAAGTCTTGGGCTTTCGGACCGGCCTCAAAAAGCCCGAATTATATATTTACTCCCAAAATTGAGACCCGAGCCCGCTCATTTTTTCAGATTTTTCGGGCCAGCCCGTTGGGTTTGGCCCATTTTGACGGCTCTAGCTGGGGTGTGAGCAACTCATGAGCGTTTCTTGGAAGGATATTTTTTTTAAAATAATAATAATAAGTTAAACATCTATACCTTTTGACACTTTATTACAAAAAAAATTATTGACAAAATTATAGTTTACAGAACCAAAGTAAAAAAATAAAAAGGATCTCACCAAGAAATAAAATCATATAAAGATAAGTTCGTTTATCACAAACAGGATACACCTCCATCTCTCATAAAGATATTCAAAGTCACAAGCAATTTTGTTTCTAAGACTTTACCAAAATATTATACTTTGGGATCCATGGAAACTTAAATAAGAAGAGAAGAAAACTAAATAAAACATACACATCATAAGCACATATCCACCTATTATGAGGTGTTTATTGGTATGAATAATTTATTTAATGGATCTCTGAAAACATCAAATTTGGGACCCATGGAAACAAAGGTAAAGAGAAAAAAAGATAAAATAAAACATATATGTCACAAGCATATTTCCACTTATTATAAGGTGTTTATCGGCGTGAATAATTTATCTCATGGACCTCTTAAAGCATCAAATTGGGACCCATGGAAACAAAGGTAAGGAGAGAAGAAGATAAAATAAAACATACATATCACAAGCACACTTCCACCTATTATGAGGTGTTCATTGGTGTGAATAATTTATCTTATGAGCCTCTCAAAACATCAAATTTGGGATCCATGAAAACAAAGGTATGAAGAGAAGAAGATAATGGATCACATTCTAAAAATGTTCTACCTATTAGGAAACTCCAACTATACAATAAGATAGAACTCAAAAGAAAAAAAGAAATTTCCTATCTTACTTAATCCTTCTTCTCAAGACTCACTTTTTTTTTTTCAACTCTTTCGTTCTTTCTTGATTCTTGCCTTGTCTCACTCAATCTCCCGTCCCCTCTCCCTCTCTCAATCTTTCATTCTTTCTTTAATTCTTGTTGATGATCCTTCTCTTCTCATATTGTCTCTATTTATAATGTCAAAAAGAAATCATTCAATTAATGTTCTAAAATCACAAATATTCCTTTTTATTATTTTTTTCTTTGATAATTATATTAAGATTGATTTATTTGCTTTCTTTTTCTCATTATTACCTTAATATCAAATCTAAATCATTGATTTTTCCTTTTCTTTTTTTATTACTTCTTATTTTTATGAAAATCTCAAAAAGGAAAAAAACATAACTCCGTAAAATAGGGCAATTTTTGGAAGATATTATTATTTTTTATTATTTTATCTTATGACAACTCTTTTTTTGTTCTTTTTTTTATATTTATTAAAAAAATTATTATTATTATTATTATTATTATTATTAAAGGGATTCGAGCAAAATATGGTTTTCACAGTTGCCCCTCTTTAGAAAGAGAAAATGTTTGGGTTTTAAAATTCTTGCATAAGAAACAGGTAAAGATAAGAACACGTATTTAGTTCGTCCATGCAATGTAAAGATGAGACTATATTCCACTGGACTTAGCCTCAGTTTGAATTTAAGGCTACTATGCATGCATTGCAATGAGGTGAGTAATTGCCCTTGACCTAAGTAAGCTATCATAATCAACCTATAAGCCTGCCAGTTTGGCCCATCAATTTTTTTTTAAGAAAAAGAGCCACTTGAGGTATCACTTTGTTCCTTTTTCACTATACGGATGTTTGCCACTAAGGCAAAGAGCTAGAGGATCATTCGAGATTTGATATCTAGCCATTTTGTCATAAACTGTAGCATGTGTGAGTACCCAATATATGGTGAACAAAAATAGCTAGCCAAGTGAATTGAAAATTTTAATATTAAAAGGCATTCCTATTGGTCATGTGTGAACCATTTGTGATCATAAGAAATCTTCTTTCTCTCTTTTATTTGAGATTAACCTTTTTGGTTATCAAATTGGATGCAAATCTAGAATTTTGCATCGCTTTACTTAAGTCTGTGGGTTCTTTACATTACTAAATAGTTTCTAGTATCTCCAGTGTACTAAAATAAATTAGGAACTCAACTTCTTATTTATAAGCCTTTAATTGTTTTAAAATTAGGTAGTAATAATAGAATAATGCATACCCACCCAGAGTAACAAGTAAATTTCACCTTATATTGACCTATTCTCTAGTGCAATGGAATCATCAAGGATTCTTTTAGTTTCTCCACACATTTTGTGCTTCACTTTTATAAGGGACATTTTCTTTCTTAGGCCATTATACGCTCTTTTAACGCAAAAATCAAACATTAGTCATGCAAACCTCCAGTTACTCAAGTTTACATAGCTCGTTGCCCAAGATGCTATTAGCACACTTATATCTCATATTACATCGTTTGATGTGAAGGACAACACCTTGTGGTGAAACCCCCCAGTGCATAACTCGAGCTAGTGAAATGGATTATTTGATATTTGATTTTGCATTTGCTTTTCTCTTTTGGGTTTTTCCATCCCGATTCATTTTCCACAAGGTAGACTTTTATGGTCTAGATAGGGAACAATATTATAGCACTAATATGGGTATGTAAAAATTCCATTCTCTTTCCCTTAACTGTTGTAGGTTTTCTGAGGTGTTAAGATCACCGAAGTTGGCTTTACTTCTCCCGACAAAGACTTTTTCATACACACGGCTAGGAATCGAGTTTTGGACAACATGCTTAAGGAACCCAACTATTTGCCAACTATGCTAGACCCTGTTGGTTAACCCTTATGGATTTGATTCTACTCAATTATGTTTAGGAGCCCTTGACTTATTTTGGCACACTAAAATCAACTAGAATTTTCAACCATTTAAAGAATCTCTACTTTATTTGACTAGTAAGGATAGTATATCCTTTCTTAGTTGTTATTTTCTTTATATTTCGTTTTTAAATCCTCCTGACTCACATTTCATTGTGTCCATACGATAACCAATGGAGTTTTCTCTAAAAAAAATTTATTTTGTTCACATGGCCAACTATTCCCATTTCCCACAAACTAGGTTGTAGAGTTTAAAAAGGTTTTGCATATTAGTTCATTGCCTCAATGTTAAAGAGATAGCTAAAGCAGTGCCTTAGTAGTTTACAAAACATGTATTCAATATTGTAGACCTAACACAACAAGGACAAGGACGAACATCTAGGCATGTGATATAATAAAGACCGGACTCTTACCATAACTAAACTATATACACTTAAGATGGACAATCAAATGAGGAATATTTGACTCAATTTTAATGGAGTGACCAAACAAAATGTCATGTTGATGAGATGCCCCGCTTCACTTAGTGACTAAGAGAGAACACTGAAAGACTAAGTCATACGATATTCACAACTTAGGAGCAAGTGAAGATGAAAACATGTATTTTGTTTGGGCATAAAAAAATGAAATGCAATGTTAAATGGAAGTGAAGTGTCTATTTTTATAGGACTTTTCATGAATCTCTACCTTTAAAGGGCTTTGCGTGCCAACCGAAACTAGACTTTAGCGAAAATGAAGTGCCTATTTCATAGGCCTTTTATGAATGCCTACCATTACAAGGCTTTAGCTACCAACCAAAATTAGACTTTAGTGATAGTGAAGTACCTATTCTCATAGAATTTTGGTGGAGGCCTACCATTACAGGGCTTTGAAGGACCTGCCGTTACAGGGTTTTGGAAAAAAAAAAAAAGAGAGGTAAGCCAAAACTGGGCTTTGAAAGGGCCTACTGTTACATGGCTTTGAAAAAAGAGAGGTTAGCCGGAACTGGGCTTGAAAGGGGCCTGTCATTACAAGGCTTTGGAAAAGAGGGGCCTACTGTTACAAGTTTTTCAAAAAGAGAAGCCAGCTAGAATTGGACTTTAAGGGGGCTTGCCATTACATAATTTTTAAAAAGAAGGGTTAGTATGAACTGGGTTTTGAGGGGCCTACCATCACTAGGATTTAAAAAGACGGGCTAGTCAGAATTAGGTTTTAAGGGGGACCTGCCATTACAGGGCTTTGAATAAGAGGGTCAGCTGGAACAGGGCTTTGAAAAAGAAAGACCAACTAGAACTAGAAATGATGTTAGGCTAGCCATGCTTAATATAACTTTTTTTTCACTTGCCTTAATTGTGATGGATGAATGAATGGTGCAAAACTTCTCTTGTAATTTGGAAGCATGTTCTTTACCTACCTTACTTTAAGAAAGGATGAATGTGATGCATACAATGAAAGGAGCAAGATTTTATTTGCCCCAATCTTGTTAATTGATCACATGAGTAGAGATTATGCTTTGTTTCCTAGTCATGTATAAGGATTTCTTAATTTTACTAATTTTTGGGAAAGGAAGAAAATCCAAAGGAGGCATTGTTGTGCCCTTTTTAACCCCTATTACAATGCACATTTTGATGACAGTAGTAGAGCAAGCATATGTTAATGGAGATATTACTTTTGACATTTGGTTTTAAATGCTTCATCATTGCTAGTACTAAAATTGCAAAAGTTAATATGGAGCAGATCGAATATATCACACTAAGCAAATATTTAATAAATGTTGTCCCATTATGAATGCATTGATAATTGTGCTATTTGGAAAGGGAGATTTGTAAAGAGATAGGGAAAAAAAAAGAAAAGAAGAAAAAAAATTGTAAAAAAAGGCATTTTTATTGAAAAGAAGAAATACAATGGCAACAACCAAGATATCATGTGAATATAAAAGGACATAGTATGAATAGTCTTCCTCTGGAATATCCTTTGTAGGTAGTTTTTTGCACACCTTCTAAGGACTTTGTCATTTTGCCAAAGATATGGATTTCATGAGTATTAAATGAGTCTTTTTCCAAATAGAGCTTTTAGCCTTTTTAGGCATAATATTTCTTGACAGCATCTACATTAATAGGTTTCAGTAATTCTTGGCCATTCATGTTAGTCAGCATTAATGCACCTCCTAAGAATACATGCTTGACAACATAAGTTGGGACTCACTTGCCCCCGTTATCTTCTTGATTTGGGAAGACTTTCTTTAGAACCAGATTGCAACTTTAAATCCTCTTGGTCAAAGTTTCTTATTGAAGGCTCTTGCAATCTTTTTCTGGTATAATTGTCTATGGTGTATTACCATTAGTTTTCTTCCTTCAATTATGTTCAATTGTTCAAACCGAGTTTGTATCCACTCATTCTCTTCCAGATCCACTTCAACTAATACTCTTAAAGATGGGATTTCTACTTCCATAAGGGTGACGGCTTCCATCCCATATACTAGGGAATAAGAGGTTTTCTCTATCGAGGTGCATACAGTGATACAATAACCATGTAAGGCATATGGGAGCATTTCATGCTAGTCCTTGTAAGTTACAATCATTTTTCCAATGATCTTCTTATTGTTCTTATTTGCTGCTTCAATTGCTCTATTCATTTGTGGCTTATATGGTACTGAATTTTAATGTTTGATCTTGAACTATTCATAGAAGCCCTTGACTGCTACTCCATTTAAATTAGATGCATTGTCCGTTATGATTCTTTTAGATAGTCCATAACGACAAATGATATTTGTCTTTAAGAACTTGACGAATGCCTTTTGAGTAATACTGGATAAAGAATTAGCCTCAATCCATTTGGTGAAATAATTGATGACAACAAGGATGAAATGATACCTATTAGAAGCTTTAGGATTGATTGGTCCAATAACATCAATGCCCCATATGGAGAATGGCCAAGGGGAAACTAAATTATGTAATGGGGATGAAGGAACGTTTATCTTATCTAAGTATATTTGATACTTATGACATTTCCTAACATAGTTAATGCAGTCGTTCTCCATGGTTAACTAAAAATAGCCATGTCTTTGGATTTGCTTAGCCATTGTATGGCCATTTGCATATGTGCCACATATGCCATCATGGATTTTTGTCACGACATTTTGTGCTTCCTTTGAATCCAAGCAACGTAGTAAGGTATCATCGTAACTTCTCTTATATAGAATACTATTGCTGATAAAGAAGTTTATAGCTAAATGGTGAATGGTCTTTTTGTCATTTTTAGTGGCGTCCATTGGGTGTCCCACTTGTTATATAGGTCTTATTATCGTAGAACCATGGCTACCCATCATTTTCCTCTTCAACATTTGAACAATGTGCTAGATAACTTCTAGTTTCAATTCAAATTGGCTAAACATGGACCCCAGAGTCAATTTGAATCATTACTGCTAATGTAGATAAAGCATTGGCAAGATGTTCTTATCTTGAGTCATATGATGAAAGTTGATGACCTTAGATTGCTTGATCAACTGTGTTAAAAGGCCATGGTAAGGAATTAATTTTGAATCCTTAGTCCTCCATTCCCCTTTAAGTTGATAAATTATAAGAGCTGAATCCCTGAAGACTTCCAGAGTTCCTACTCTGAGGTCAATGGCTGCTTGAAGTCCACTGACACAAGCTTCATATTCTGCTATGTTGTTAGTGCAATCAAATTCCAACTTGATAGCTACCAGGAATTGTTACCCTTCTGGAGACACAATCACTACTCCAACCTCATTTCCAAATGTGTTAGCAGCGCCATCAAAATACATGTCTCATTTACCATGTTCTTTACTTTCTTCTATGCCACATATGTCTTCATCAGGGAACTGAAAGTCCAACGAGTGGTAATCATCTAAAGGATTTTCTGTTAAGTCAACAAGCACACTTCTTTTCACAGACTTTTGAGTCATGAACTTTATGTCATACTCAGACAATATTACTTGCCATTTAGAGACTCTACAACTACATGTGGGCTCTCAAAAATATACTTTAATGGATCCATTCTAGAGATTAACCAAGTGGTATAGTAGATAATATATTGCCTTGATCTCCTTGTAGTCCATACTAGCCCTCAACAAGTTCATTCAATTGTCTGGCAATATGATGCACAATCATTAAACTTCTTGCTTAGATAATAGATTGCTTGTTCCTTTCATATAGAGCCATCATGCTGTGCTAGTACAACTCCCATTGATCCAGAGCATATTGTCAAGTAAAGGATCAAAGGTCATCTTGGTGTAAGAGGAACCAGAATTGGGGGATTTAGCAAATAATTCTTAATTTTGTCAAATGCTTGTTGACTATTATCATCTCATCTCTTTATATTATTTTTCTTCAGCAGTTTGAAAATAGGCTTACAAGTTCCAATTAAGTTTGAAATAAATCTGGTGATATAATTTAGCCATCCTAGGAAACTTTGAACTTATTTTTTTGTCTGAGAAGGTTGCATTTCTCGAATTGCTTTTAATTTATCAGGATATACTTCTATCCCTTTTTGGCTTACAATGAATCCCGATAATTTTCTAGACAGAGCTCCAAAGATGCATTTATTAGAGTTCAGTCTGAGTTTATATTTGCGTAGCTTTTCAAATAATTTTCTAAGGACTGCAATATGACTTTCTCCTTCAGTTGACTTAGCTACCATATCATCAACATATACCTCAATCTCCTTATACATTATATCATGAAATAGTGTTACCATAACTCGTTGGTATGTTGCCCTTGCATTCTTCAAACCAAAAGGAATTACTTGATAACAATAGGTTCCCTATTGTGTGGTGAAAGTGGTTTTCTCTTTATCATCTTCATGTATAGGAATTTGGTTATACCTTGAATACCCATCCATGAATGAATATTGGTGGTTTCATGCTGTACTATCAACTAGGACATCAATGTGAGGTAATGGAAAACCATTCTTAGGGCTAACCTTGTTTAAATCTCAATAATCAACATACTTTTTGCATTTTTCCATCTTTCTTTGAGATGAGAACAATGTTTGCTATTCATTGAGGGTACTTAGCTACTTCTTAAAACCCGCCTCTAATTGCATTACCTCTTCTCGGATTATTAGAGACATTTCTGTAGTCATCCTTTTTAATTTATGCTTTTTCGGCTTAATATTAGGGAACAAAGGGATCTTATAAGCAATGCTTCCTAGATCAAGCCTAGGCATGTCTCTATAAGACCACGCAACACATTCATGTACTCCTTAAAAACTTCAATCATTTGCTTCTTTTTTTTAGATTATCAACTATTTTAAGCTTCTTTTTGTCTTCTTCAGTTCCTATATTTATTATTTCAATTACCTCATTATGTGGGAACATTCTTTGTTCTTCTGAATCAAGGAGTTTTGTATATATTTATATTAACTCTCCCTCATAACTCATAGTTATGCATATCAATGGCAACACACAAATCATTGTTTAGGGGCTTAGAAAACTCCGTGTTGGACAGGAGTTCTAAAGAAGTTAAATTCCTGAAGCATGAAAATGAATAATAAATGAATAAGAGAGAAAGGGAAAAAATGGAAAAGAAAAGAAAGAAAAAAAGTTGAATTTTATTCGCATAATCATTTTTATTCATATAAGAGTTTGCCTTAAAATCTAACTCTAAGGGGCATTAGATGAAATGACAAGATAAAAAGAGGGACATCATAGTCAAAACAAATTACTCTAAAGTAATAATATCTAAAGCGTTCTCGAATTTCCACTTTGCCAATGTTTCTCTTGAGCTATCAATTGAGATCCAAGCATCAGTCTTGTCAATATTAGAAGAAACCATTGCAATCGTTGACTGGTTGATAACCTCAGCAGAAGATGGGAATATTTTTGTGATGTAAGGGATTTCTTGCTCTTTAGCTCTTTTCCTTTTAGTCAACCTAGCCTGCTCTTTAATCTATACTTCTATAGAAGGCTCGCACCCTAACCCTTGTCACATATGGTTCTGCAGTATATTAATTAGGCATTTGATACCTTGCAATTGTGCACCTAACCCTTTGCCTTATTCATACCCATTTTTCTCCATTATCTTAACTATAATGAAGTTAATGTTCTTAGTACTACACTCGGGCTTTTCCACTTCTAGGCTCTGAAATGCTATTCCTTTATCTTGCTCAGTAGCTTCTATATATAGAAGAGAGCTTGGCTTACTCACCAAAATCTCCTCTTCCCCTCTTACTGTAACAATTTTCCCATCATGGATGAACTTAACCTTTTGATGCAAGGTAGAAGGCATAGCTCCAGGAGAATGTATCCATGGCCTCTCAAGTAGCATTGTGTAAGATGAGTCTATGTCCATGAGTTGAAAATCCACCATAAATTGGCTTGTTCCAATCTCCAAAGGTAGACGAATAATGCCTAACATCTCCTTACGAGATCTATCAAATGCTCTAGCCACCGTATTATTGCTTTCAATGTTTGAAGCTTCTAGTGATAGATGCCTGAATGTGGTTAATGGCAAAACGTTCAAAGCAGATCCTCCATCAATCAACACCCTGGCCACTAGAAACCTCTTGCACTTTAAGGTAACATGTAAGGCCTTGGATTGGTGGGCCGCAGGTTTTACAATTTCTTCTTTTGAGGATGAAATAGTTGATGCAATGCTCATGACATTAGCTACCTTTTCAGGAGCTATGCCAGGCTGCATATATGCCTCATTTAAAGCTTTTTGCAAAACTTGATGGTGTGGTTCAGAAGATAAAATCAAAGAATAGAGTGATAACTCTTACATTTTCACTATTTTTATTCCCCATACTTAGTGGTTTTGATAATTAATTTAGGCTAATTTTGGATTTTTAATTGTTTTTCATAATTTTAGCTGAATTTTGGATTTATGAGACTTTTGGGATAATTTTTTAAAATTAAGTTTTAAATTTAATTATTCTCTATTTTCAAATTATTCCAAGGAATTAATTCTTCCTATCTTATTCTATTTAATAATCTCAATGAGAATACGGGTCATTAGTGCTTTAATTGTGATTAAAGAAATTATTAAAAATTGACCAATATAAGGGTAAAATTGTCAATGACCTTTAGACATTTCTATTGTTTTTATTATTTTCAAACATAATTTTTCTCCAATTGAGCTTAAATTTTATCCTATAATTAATTTAATTTTCTTGGACTAAAATTTAATTAGTATTTATTTAATCGAGCACATAATTTATCTTATGTAACATTTTTTTTATAGATCATAGTTCATAGAGATTAAAATTTTTAAGGGGCATTTTGGTCATTAGACAGGAGAAATTTTATGACAAATTTATTTTCCCAACTTTCCTATTTTTCCTCATTTTTAGCTACCCATTTGTATTTGGTTTTATTTGTAATTAGTTAACCTTACTTTTCTTGTTTCATTTATGAAAACCAAACACGGCCCTTGTCTTTTTTATCTTTCTTAACTTCGTAAAAACCCTTCCAGTAGACGCCACCTCCTTCCTTGAATTTTCTTTTCTGGTTAAGTAGAGACCGCTACCCACGTTGATTATCGCCTCTCTCTTGTCCTCAACTTTTTTCCTTTATTCTCTCATTTTCCTTCCAATTTTTCTTCCATTTTTTTGGTTATCCTTTTTCATCTCCAGCTACAACCGACAGCCCCTTTTGGTTCTTTCACTCTCTCTTGCCACACACAAGCTTCATCCTTTTTCTCCAACTCTTTTTTTTCTCTCGGTCCCCCTCCATTTCTTCCATTTTCGGTTATTTCTTCTCACCCACTCCATTTTTTACCCATCCTCCACCTTCTCCTACCTTCTTTCCACTGAATCTCTTCCATTTTCTAACTAGGTATTGCTTGATAGTGGCTACCATTGAAGGGTATAAGAGAGCTCGTAATTATGGAAGAGTAAGTTGGTAGTGGTGATTCAGCACAACTTGGAGAGGATTTTGCAAGAGTTATGGACTACAGCGACACTTGAGCTTTAGATAATTATTTCTCTTCCATTTTCCTTATCTTTTTATACTTGTCTTATGCTAAATTAGGATAGGCTATTGAATAATTTAGTTTGAGATTAATGTATAGATTGGTTGATTGTTAATAAAAGCACATAAATTTTATTTTGACCACTTGAGATTTTGAATTGGGAATTTTGTATAGTTGTTAATTGTTAATGCAAGTTGTTAAACTTTTGGCCAATTGCATCTTGGAATTCCTTACCTTAATTTTGAATTGGGTTGCTTGAATTAACATTGTAGGTGATTAATTAGGTGATTTGGTTCTTGATTGAGTATTGGAATTGTTGAATTGATGATAATTGATGGGCTGTAATTTTTGGCTATTTATGGAATTATTGTGTAAATCATACACACTTAATCATTTGTCACATAATCTTGCATATTAGATTTTTGATGATATGCTTAGGTGTGTTATGATTTTAGGTATTTTGTTTGATATTTTATATTTTGAATCTAATGGTTTAATAGCATGTGACATTTAGATTATGTTAATTATCCAAGTTCAATTAATCATTTGAGCCCAAAACAAACTTCACCCTTTTTAAGTTGTTGCTAGATTATCACTTCCATTATATTGCATTTTTCTATTCACTCATTTATCTCATTTTTGCACTAATTAACTTTCTTTAATCAATTAGCATTTTCTTAGTTTAGTTATTAGTTAGTGTTTGATTTAACTTGTCATTTACATTTTCAAGTCACAAACCACCCTCACAAAACTTGTAATTAGTAGTTTGCATATAGGTTAAGGTCATTTGCATTGCATTTTCATCTATATAGTATTTAATTAGTTCTTGCATTAATCCACTGGTATTTTAGTTAGCAATTTAGTTCATTTTGGCTTTCATTTTTAGCTCATTTTAGTTGTGCATTTTATTTATTAGTTGTGGCCAATTCTAATGCTATCATTCCCATTCATTTTCATCCATTTGCATTAACATTTCTTACCTTACCATACATTTTTCATTCACTCAATCACACTTTCTTAACTAATGTTGGCAATTTAATTTTCATGTACATATTTAGTTCATTTCATTTTACATTATAGATTGCATTTAATTTAGTATATATTTAGGCAATTTTGGTATTAGAATAGTACATATCATACCATCTATACACTCATACTCGTATACACTTTCATATATGCATCCAAACCTTTTCCCATATTAGTTTTGGTCTCTTAGTTAGTTTAGTTTTTATAGGTTTATTTTGCATTTTAATTGCATTAACACAATTTTAGTCTAGCTTTTGCATATTTTAAAAAAAAATTCACATACATACTTGCAGATTTTTCTTACATTTGAGTTTTTTTTTTAATTTGCATCTTGCTTTCTTAATTGCCTAATTTCTTTCCTAAGTAGGATTTAATTTAGTTACTCTAGTGTAAAACGACCTAGGTTTGTACCATATACTATATTATTTCTTTAAATCTAGCTTTAAATTGGAATTCCTTACGGCAAGATCTTTTAGCTTGCATCTTTTTGAATCGATCAATTACACTATATTCACTTTGTTTTATGATTTGCAAGAACTCCTCATCCTTCTTTTCGATTTCTTTATGGTCACCCTCTTTCAAACCTCCATCACTCACCTCTTTTCCTTTTTTCATCTTTATGATATCTGCTAGTAGATAGACCCTTCTACTTTGAGTAACCCTGGATGGGATTGTTATATTAGCAACCACGTCCTTACTTATTTTTCCTATAATTTTCTGATTTAAAGGTCCTTCAATGGTTGCATCATATCTCTAAGGAACAGCCTTGTTACCATCATATGGAAAAGGGATTGGTATGCTTGAGGTGTGCCAGCCTGATGCAGTAACTCATTAATGGTAAAGGAAATAACATAAGCATCTCTCTTTTACAAGAAGTTTAACATGCCTTTTTTCAACTATGCATATCTCTTTGTCAGCTCTTCCTACTATTACAACCCCTAGTCCTATCATTCTTCTAATCATTTTCTTGAATTGGGGGCAACCTTCAATATCATGGTCTATCATTTTCTCATGGCATTTATAGAACAACAACTTATAGTACTGTCACTCTTGGTCATCACTCTTAGGATTTTGGGACATATAACTTGACATCTTTAGATGAGCATAAAGTTCCCCAAGAGGAACCTTGATATGTATAAGATCCTTAGAGAATTCAATCCCTCTTTCAACGCCATTAACACATCTTTCATGGTTAGGGAGCATATTAGTGTCGATAGTGGAGTTTTCACTCCCCTTAAGCTGTATATGATTAGAGTCAATTAGGCCTAACACATTCCCCTTGAATGTGACACAATCCTCTATTGAGTGTCCCTGAGCACCCATATGGTATTCGCAAGTTACATTGGGGTTGTACCTAGCAGGATATAGAGGAAGAGGTTGTCTATAAGATCGTAAGCCTAACAATCGAGCCTGTAAGAGTTGCTGATAAAGTTCGGTATTTGTCATGCAAAAATTGGGCCATGGACGATTATCTCTTTGCTGCACATTTCTCTAACCTCTAGCTTGTCCTTGTCTACTTGATGTCGTCCTAATCTAGGCTTGCCTTGGTGTATATTGTCCTGCAGAAAATGATTTTGTGGATTGGATGTAGTTCACACCATCCTCTTTCTTCTTAGGATTTTGATTTCTTTTTGCATTACTTTTAGCTCAGGGAACAGCAATATCACATTCCTCAGAGTCAATTCTTTCCCTATATTTAATCAAATTAGTGAATTTTATGACATGCGTACCTACCATATATTAGTAAAAAGGTTTTTACAATGTACATATGAAATATAAGTAAAGCTCATCCTGTGTTCAAATAGGTCACACCTATGATGCTGCCATCCTCTATCTTTGGGCATATTCCTTGAATGACTCTATAGTCTTCTTACTCGTTGCCTTTAACTGCTCCTTGGTTAAAGTAGTGTCAATGTTGAATTTGTACTGTTTCATGAAGGCATCAATGAGCACCCTCCATCTACAGATCTTGCTCATATCCAATTGCATATACCCCTCCAAGGCGGGTCCAGTTAAGCTCTCGTAGAAGAACATCAGAAGAAACTTTTCATCTATGACCAAATTGACAGTTTTATACAATAAGCCTTTAGGTGATAAATTAGGTTACCACAACCATTATACTTGTCAAAGTCTAGGACTTTAAACTTCTTGGATATGGTGACTGAAGGAATCAAGCAAAGTTCCTTCAAGTCTAAAGGCCCTCATGCATCTGTTTCCTGGAGGGCCTTTAGCTACTCTTTCATCTCTCCTAACTCTTCCTTCCATTCGTCATTTTTAACTGCTATTGAAGGAATTTGGGAAGGTGTATGTATAGTCTTCACCAGGGAATTCTATTCCAAATGTTCTTTGATCTTAGGGATCTTTCATCTTATTCTGGGTTGAATTCACCTTTGGAATTGATTGAGCTTTCTTCTCGATATCCTTTGATGAACTTGTCTTTTCCGTTTGAGGAATATCATCACTACTTTTTGCTTCCAAGCAATAGTAAAAAATTTCATCATTTCACTCATTTTTACCATTTGAGCCTCCATAGCAATTATTTGGTTATTTAAGGTTATAAATTTATTCTCATTAGCCGAACCCACTTGGGGATTTTGGGAACGCATGTTGTAGGAATGTACAGAGGGGGCCTGATTATATTGCTTCTACTTTGGAGGCACATTGTTGTTTTACCTATTCAAAATAATAAAAATTGTTAGATTTTATTTATTTATTTTATTATTTTTCTTTACTTAGTGAATTGTCCAACATCATGTTGGCATAAGGGTCTTTAGGCATGAACACTCTCTATTTCCTATGAGAACCTTATTATTCTACTTGGAGACATAGAGTTGACAATTGAAATGGAGGGACATTGGATCCCATCCTTGTTCAAAGTCTCAATAGTGTGAATAAATGCAAAAGTTTCCTTTATAAATACAAGATTTCAAATCCCCATGATTTGAATGATGTTACAATATTAAAACTTCATTATATGCTCAAGTTCTTTAACAACTCGATTGCATAAATGGAAAAATTTGGTGATCTTTGTTGGAGTACTCAAAAGTAGAGCCATGGCTTTAGCACGCTTAAACGCATCAACAAATTATGGAATTGTGGGGTTAGTTAGCATAATCAAGTTTTTACATTGCTCCATCCATTCTTTAGCTTCTTTTGTCCGTTCCAAGTAAAGTGACCTCCAGCCTTCCATGGCTTTTGTTTGCTGGTTGAGTTTGTTGATAAAGTTTTGGTGGTCTTAACAGTACTCCTTCTTATTGAAGCAAGCTCATCCATCTTCTTCTCTAATTGTTGGGTGAGCATATGGATCTCTTGTTGTAATTCTTCTCATGGCCTTCTTTCTCAAAGTTCCTTCCTAAGTTCATTATTCTCTTGACCAACTTGACTAGTCTAGCTTGGGTATTCTACATTTTTACATCATTATCTTGTATCTCTCTTATCAATCTTGCATTTTTCCTTTTTAATTTTTTGATCTCAGAATCTTCTTTAGGATCCTTCTTTTCTTCTCTTCCAACCTTTCTTGTAACTGGATGCATTCTTTTCACAATTGGTTCAACTTCTCCTGATTTTTGGAATCTACATCTACTAGCTCTTGCAATTTATTCTCTCTTTCTTCCAAGCACTTCATCAAGTGTTCATTTATTTCCTACATATTATTCCCTAATAGTGGATTTCTATGAGTATAAGTAGGATTTGACCCATTTATCATAGCCTTCAACTAGATTGTATATTCTAGAGTTAGATTTATCACTCGTAGCCCAAATTCAGCTTTCTCTTTATACACAACCATTCACCATGCTTTTCTAATTTTCTAGCTTAAAGGTTTCATTCCAAGCTATCCATGTCGAAAGTATATCTCTTGTACTTCTTCCTTTGATGGCATGTGTTGCTCAAATGCTAGTTGTCTCAATGCCAGTGAGGGAGTATAATTAACATTTCCCCTAGGTCCAATAAGCGGTATGTTTGGGAAGTCACTGCAATAGTACATAACTCTTTCATCCCACCATAAATCTAATTTCCATAGGATGGAATCTTCTTTTAGCTAAATAAAAATCTTCATCCAATCATCACGAGTTAGTTCGTCAATTGATGGTTGACTCTTAAATGAATCGAATGGATTTCCTGACAATTCATCCCTTCTTCGAAAGTTACATCCTTTACAAAAAAGGTAACCTAATATCCACATGTCTAACATTGCTAGACAACACAGGATTTTACCACTCTCTTTCATATAACAGTGAGTTAAGGCAAATATATCTCCGTTATTATTGTATATGTTGGATTAATCCAATGAGTCTCTACTACTTAAAATACACTAATGGTACCTAGATCAATTATGCCCGGTGTGAATGGAAAGAGAATAAATAGCTAGTACAAAGACCCTACAGAAAGCAACCTAATCTTTCTTTTCTGCCAACTTCTTCAAATGATTTTCTTAGTAAGTTCTTGAAATTCCTATAGTTTGTCCTGGCCAAGACATTCGTACTTCTTTTGGGCATACGCCTAGAATTCTTGCTATAACTTCTTGAGCTGGTAATTGCCCAGAATAGATATATACTATAGTATTTTCATTCATGAGTATCTAAGGATCATACCATACTCCTCTAAGGTTGGCATAATTTGAAAATCTAGGAATATAAAGCATTTCAAAGCTAATTCCCCCAAAAGCATGGCTATATATTTTCACATGCAGTAATTCCAATATGTTTCCATACTTGTTTTTGAAGTCATCCTTAACTCGTCCTTTAATGAAATGACTTAACTGAATTAAACTTTCAATTGGCTATAGTTCCGTAATCAACTTTATTCCATTTCCTTTTTAAGGCTTTCCCAGTATAGCCTTGATTCATGCTTTGGTTATGTGTTATTACCCTTATGCCAAGTCTTTTAAAAAATGATGGATAATTCAACAAACTGTAAACAAATTATATGTTAGATAATTTTGAGGTTAAAATTTCTTTTTTCTTTAAATGCAAGAAGAAATTGTTATTTTTTAAATGATTGATTAGTGCACTATTTAATGCAACTAATTTTGGTATGAGAGACTTGAGAAAGAAAACTAATCCCTAATTCTTCCAGGGCCAATTAACCCAGAGGAAAAGAGAAATCATTAACTTGTAAAAACAAATCTAAAATGAATACGTAACTAAAGTTTTTTTTTAAATCTGTCATATCAAAATAAGTCACTTTGGCTTATAATTTATTATGAAGAAGAAGTTTCATGATCTCTATGAGGTTATCTCATTGTGATATATTTCTAATATGATAAATGCAATGTAATCATGGTCTATTGGGATCGGGGACCTATAGACAAGGGTTAGGCTACTATTGCATACACTATCATTGTGTTATATCGAGTTATATAAAGATGTTGATACATACTCTGGTGACAAAGCAACAACATGCCGCCCTTTCTTATGTTTTTTAATGATGATACGTTATGATAAAGAGAAGAATATGCTCTCTTTTTGTCTTATCGTGGGATAGGCCTTAGGGTATAAGGATATCTAGCCCTATGAAAGTTAAGTACTAGCTAACTAGTTAGTTACTAGGGTTTATTTATCAATGTGCCAACTTTTAGGATTGGTTTGTTATCCTGATAAGGTTTCCAAGCTGCCTTTACCATAAAGGCAAAGACCCCATAAGCAAACTTAATCCACTAAAAACTCAGAAGTTCCATGGAGACCAATTTTACAAAATGAGTAACTGTAGGGATGAAGTCTTCACAATAACCTCCTAGGGCTCCAAAAAACCCTACGAGGGAACCATTACAAACTTCACTAGTTTAGGGTACTCACGGACTTGGGTATAAGGCCCAAAACATAGGCGAGGAGAATGTGTGAGAAGAGCATACATTCTTGAGACCTACAAACTACCCAACCCTCATTTGCTAAGCATATATCAATAAGAGAAATATATAAAGTAATATATAATAAGCACATTACTCATATAGTAAAAAAAATAACCAAATAATATTATATACCCTAATCATATGAGACAAATAACATTGAAAAGAAATAAAAGGAAAGGTAATTAAAGTAAAGTCAAGGCCACAAAATTTTGTAGAACCAACTTATATAAGCGTGACTCTCAAATGGTTCCCAGTGGAGTCGCCAAACTGTCACATCCGAATTTTAATTTACCAAAATGAAAAACTAAAACATAGTAGAGTTACCACCAAAATTTTTAAAATGGGGAGATTGTTAGGTTTAATGTAATATAAATTTTGATTATGGAAAATGTAGAGTAATAAGGAACAAATGCATCATATTTGTCTAGTATATATATTGTTCCTAAAAAAAGTAAAATGCATTTATCATGCTATGCACCAATATATCCAATGTGCTCTTATATTGCATAATACAAGTTGCATATATAAGTTGAATGAACTACTTGGTTTATAAGTGTAATACATTAAATGTAGGATTGTCCAAATAGAAAGGGTGAATATTGAAATAACGAAATAGAAATCAATATCATGTCTCACTCAAGAAAGAAGAAAAGATAGGATGCTCTAAGAATTGAAGATCAGAAAGGAGCATGCTAAGAATGGAATGACTAAGTGAGAGTGGAGTCTAATCTTTGAAGACCTAGCTATTAGATATATTTTGATTTCACTTAGGTCTTGAAGTGGTTTTAGTTTTTAAAAATTACTCAATCTTGTTACCATATGTTTTAAATGAGTTAGATTAAGTAAATCTGATGTTAACTTATGTTAGAATTGAGAAATACTGTCTAACAAACGAATTTTGTGTTTGACTTATATTTATTTTGTGTAAAATTTAAACTTTACTTAGTGAAATTCGAAGTTATAGAGGTTTTATCTCTAATAGACAAATTTCAGTTTTGAAATTTAAATTTCGGGCTAAACACTGTTAGTGACAGTGTGCAAAATTCGTATAAAGTTTATTCAAAATTCGAATGTTGTTGAAGTTCAAAATGAGTTAACAGTCACTATCTCTGATAGACGAATTTTGGACTTTAAAGTGTAAATTTCAAAAGTAAAACTTTTGAGTCCAGTAAGAGCATGATTCTGATAGATAAATTTTAGAACTCAAAATTTAAATTTCAAAGAGAGAACTTTTGTAACATGCTAAGCGTGTCTCTGACAGACGAATTTCAATTTCTGAAATTTGAATTTCAAAGTGCACTGTGAAAACTTGAGACAACTGTTTAAACTTCAACAAATGCACTTCCAGTATGAAAATTCACTTGAACTAACATGGGTTAACTTTGGTAAACTCGAAATTCGAATTTCACTCTATGATAGACAAATTTATGAAGTTCAATATTAAACATATAAATATGTTGTCTCTACGAAATTCATCATTGAGCCTCCAAATTCAAATTTTGGAATGTTAGATGCATTTAATGCAGTTGATAAACGGCTCTTTTTGTAAAGTAATGGCTAGAACTTGTGTCTAACAGATAGATCGTGTGTCTAACATCTAGTTAAGCCATAAATCTATAAATAGAACCTTATTTGAACTTATGGGTAACAATTTTAAGTGAGTTATGGCAAAATATTACTCCAATACATAAAATCATTATGTATTAGTATTCACAATTAAACTCACCTTATTATAGTGAGTTTTCAATGTATCATCTACTCTAAAAGAGAGTTTCAATTCTATAATTATTCTTTTTTACTACTTTCTAGGTAGAATCTTAGTATGAAGAAATATTAAGAGATATTACACATCTTGCAAGGGTGTGGGGAGAGTGACTTCACAAGTGCATACTGAAACTTGTGGGATGTACTGAGACTTCACAGGTGCCCGGATGAAACTTGTGGGATATAGTGAAAAATCTCAAGTGGTGACTTGGGGATTAGATGTAGGCCAAGTGGTTGGGTAGAACCAGTATAAATTTCTGTGTCTGATTCTTCATTCTTACATTTCATCTATATGTACTTTACTCTCTCTATTCATCCCTGTTTTGCTGCACATGTGGTGAAATTGGGTTATGATTCAAAAAGAGTGAACATTTTATATCACCTAATTCACCCCCTCTTAGGTGACAAGCCAAACTTAACAGACTTGTGGAAAACATTTTTTTTTTAAAATAACATAGTCTATGAAACATAAAGGGTAGGGAGTTGATCGTGTTATGAGAAAAGTGTGAAACACTGCATAACACCTGTTCATAAGAATGATTACCTTCAATTAATTATACTAAATTAATGTGGTCTTAAAATTATTTTAATTATCTTCATAAAACACATATAACGGAAAAATGAATAATAATAATAATAATAAAAGAACTTACTTACAAAAATGGACTTGACCTAAAATAATCTTTAGGGTCTACGCACCCTATTAGATAGATCAAAGTCTACGTAGTTCGAATATAAAAATTAATGTCAATGAATTTGTATTTTTTAAGAAAAATTATATATATTTTTTATTTTTGAAAATCGAATTATATTATATATATATATAAACTATTTAATTATTTATTTATTACTTGTTAATAAATTCATGAAGATTCCGAAAATACCACATTTTCATTAACTGGTTTATAAACATATAGAAGTTTTAAAAACCTCATATAAAATAACTTGAAAATATATTATAAAATTATATTTAAAGAAATATTTTTATTTAAAATAGATGCACAACTTTGTCAAATTTGAGAAAATCTTTACTATTTTGATTTCAAAAATATTTTCCAAGAAGAAAACGCATAATTTGATTAGTACACTAGTGGGGACACATCATAACATGCAGTAAATTTATTAATCTAAATATTCATAGAGATTCCAAAAAACCCCACTAGGATAAAAATTTAAAAATATATATATATTTAATGAGAAAATATCATAATCACACGAAGAAATAAGAATAATGTAATCAATAACCTAATTACCATCATTATAAAGCACATAAAAGTTACCTCCTTTGAAACTATATATGTCTTCTACCACAACTTTAGAATATAGATATTTCAATCGAATTCAATGGTCTTCAAAGAGAAGATGTAATAACCTAATATTATAATTTCCATAATTCTCATAATAAGCTAAGAGAAGAGAAGCAAAATATTATTTTTATAATAAGATTAAATAAATTCAAAAAAAATAATAATAATTAAAAAAATGAAAACCTTCATAGATGAAATCAAGAGTACTGCCACGTATCTTGATAAGCCACCTTTAGTTAAAGCTAGTATTGAAGTATGAAATTACTCGCAGGGGCATAAACAACTCATGGGTGTCTCTTGGAAGGATTTTTTTTTAATAATAATAATAATAAGTTAAATAACTATACCTTCTAACACTTTATTACAAGAAAATAATTTTATTGGTAACGTTATAATTTGCAGAACCAAAATAACAAAAGAAGGATCTCACCAAGAAATAAAATCACATAGAGATGAGTTCGTTTACCACAAACAAGATAGTCTCCATCTCTCAGAAAGATATTCAAAGGCACAAATAATTTTGTTTCTAGAACTTTATCAAAATATCATACTTTGGGATCCATGGAAACTTAGATAAGAAGAGAAGAAAACAAAGTAAAACATACATATCATAAACACACCTCCACATATTATGAGGTGTTTATTGGTGTGAATAATTTATCTCATGGATTGCTCAAAGCATCGAATTTGGAATGCATGGAAACAAAGGTAAGGAGAGAAGAAGATAAAATAAAATATACATGTCACAAGTACACCTCCACCTATTGTTAGGTATTTATTGGTAAGAATAATTTATTCCATGGACCTTCAAAACATTAAATTTGAGATCCATGGAAACAATGGTAAGGAAAGAAGAAGATAATTGATCACATTCTAAAAATGTTATACCTATTAGAAAACCCCAACTATGTAATGAGGTAGAATTCAAAAGAAAAAAAGAAATTTCCTACCTTACTTGAGCCTTCTTCTCAAGACTCACCTTTTTTTTCAACTCTCTTGTTCTTTCTTGATTCTTGCCTTCTCTCAATCAATCTCTCGTCTCCTCTCCCTCTCTCAGTCTCTCATTTCTTCTTTGATTTTTGTTTATGATCCCTCTCTTCTCATATTGCCTTTATTTATAATGTCAAAAAGAAATCATTCAATTAATATTCCAAAATCACTAATATCCCTTCTATTATTTTTTTCTTTGATATTTATATTAATATTGATTTTGCTTTCTTTTTCTCATTATTATCTTGATATCAAATTTCAATCCTTAATTTTTATTTTTCTTTTTTATTTTTATTACTTTTTTATTTTTATGAAAATCTCAAAAATGAGAAAATTATAACTCCTCAACATAGAGTAATTTTTTGGAGATATTATTATTTTTTATTATTTTATCTTATGAAAACTCTTTCTTTTTTTTTTGTTTGTATTTTTTATTAAAAAAATATTTTTTTAAAGGGACTCACTCAAAATATGGTGTTTACAATTGTCATTTATTTCCCAAACAAACCTTACCCATGTTTGGCATTGCTACATTGGCGCCTCTTTGGCATTGGCATCTACTCTTTCACCTCTATAAGAGATAGGTAATCAACTTGTGATGAGATTCATTAAAACATTTCATTTGCATTAATATTTTTTAACTTATTTTTAAGATTAAAATATAATATATTTATTTTTTGGTCCCGTGGACTTGTGAGACTAGATATTTTGTAAGATATATAGATAAGCATATAAAAAGTCATTTAATATGTTGAAAAATAAAAACAAATTGAAAACATTTTGTAAAGATCTTAATTCTAAGCAAACTTGAAGGAAGTAATAACGTCCAAGTATCACCAAAAATTGATCCTGGAATGGCTAATGGTGGCAGCTTTAATTAGTGCAAATGGAGGAAGCATTGGAGGAAGAAGAAAGCATAATTACAAAGTATAGAAATCGATGATAGTTGATTTAGTGTTCAGTTGAGCAAAGTGGAGACTAACGCTGTAGCATTAATGTTTCTACAAAAGATTATTTTTGTGCTGCAGAGTGATTAGTTTGATGCTACAGCATCAGTATCTTTGAAAGAAAGGCATTTCTATGCTACAGCGGTGGAACTTGAATGCTATAGCATTGTGTTTTCTGTCAAAAAAGGCATATCATCATTAAACACTAGTTGGGACAAATTTTTCATATATATTTTGAGGGTTTCTTCGTTTTTACCATTTTGAACCTTGGATGTGGTTCAAAGGAAAAGGGATCAAGGCTTTGGGATGTGAAGGATTGGCGGCACAGAAGGAAATTCGACACTGATTACAAGTTTTCTCTTCTCTTTTTCTTCTTTCTCATATATTTTTTCTTTATAGTTGATTAATTTGCTATATGTTTTGTGTATAAAAATACTCATGATGTATAATTAGACCTTTGCTTTGGATTATTTTTTCTTTGATTATGGATTAGTGGATGATGATTTACTCCTTTAATTTTTTTAATGTTATGCTTGTAAATTTGATTGTGACCCTGATTGTCCAAAAATATGAGGAATCTGATTAGGGATTTTTTTGGGTTTTCTAATGAGGCTAAGAATAAGGGGTTTAGGATAGACCATTAATTGAATCATGTATGATCTAGTATTCAGACACTGGATAACTTGATTTGCTTGTAGGATATGAATATATCTATTAGCCTTATATAATCATATTAGGCTTGTACTTAATTAAGTCTAATTAATTAACCACCTAAGGAATTATAGGTTAATATAATTGGAATAGCTCTTAGTGATTCGGAAAACACTATTAGGCAATTGAGTGATCTAGACTAGCAAAGATAACTTTAATGGTAATTAAAGGGAGAAGTTGGACATTAAAAAGTAATCAAAGTTATAATAATCCATGTCACTACTTGAGTTCTAGAATCACCTCTAATTCTAACTATGGCTTAGATTTTCATTCTTGCTTTATCTCTGTTTCGTCTTGTGTGTTGCTCAAATTAAGTAAAGGTATGATAATAATGCTCAACTAGGTTGTTGATACCAAGTCCCTATGGGAACAATATTCTTACTCACTCTTTATTACTTGATATGGCCCGTGCATTTATGATTACACATTTTGTCCCTTTCACCTTGATTCTCCTTTATCTGTTTTAAAAAATGTCCTTAATTCCTTAATCTGTTTTAAAAAATATCCCTAATTTGTAATCCCTTCCCAAAAAGCCTTGATTCACCTTCCATGCCCATGTTTGGCATTGCTACATATTGGCACCTTGTAATATCTTAGCAAAAAGGCTGAAACCACCCATCTTGACAGCAGTTACAATACTTGGAAGGGAGGAGTAACACTAGGATTAGATTTTTGGACCCAAAAGGTAAACATCAATAACTTGAGGGGACACATTGGGGGTGAAAACATAAAGGAAAACTCCTAAGAATGGATCGAACATGAAAGCGAGAGCAAACACTGCGATCGAGTAATAAAATGACCAAAGAGCCCAAACTTGCCCTGTGGCACCCTAACTTGCTGAGATGACATGATTTTGTTTTCATTTTGACTAAACTTCATAAGCACATAACTCCTTACCTGAACCTCTGATTGACATGATTCTAAAGCCCACAGATCACTCTACACTTCCTCTAACTATAGGCACAGACCATATCCCAAAATTTTTTCATATGAAGATTTTGGACACTCGAGACTGAAATGATCATTTTTAGGCTCAAACTTGACATTTGCCCTTCCTAAACTCTAACCAGCCATCACACATATTCCCACAAGTCACATACGAGCCAAAGACACTTTCCAAAGGGTTATCCCTCAAGGAAACCATTCCCTCAAGCCTTGAACCCCAAACCTCACTAACAAGTTACATATCAATTTTCTCCAAAACCAACAAAAAATCCATACCATCCTCATAATCCACTCTAACTTCTGAAAATACACATGGGTAACTATTACCCAAAACCCAAACACTCCTTGACACCAAAAGGGACATACCTCCTAATACATATAACAATCCTGACTTCAAGTATCACTAAAAACTACAGGATGGCCTAGACCATGGCCACTAACATACATACCCCATCATATGAGAAAACATACACATCTACATGCTTCACAAACTCAACCAACATAGAGACCATATATGATATATGTCATGCATAAAAGACAGGGATAAGCAACCAGTCCTAAGGAGTACACAAGATGATTACATATGGCATTAATCATAATCTTACACTTGACACAATACTATACAAGCAAATACATGTGTTCTCAAGAAACACATACCACCATAGGTACCTAGATATCTCATATGTCCTAAGGGGACTTATTCGTCTTCACTTCTTCTTGCTAGAACTAAGTCTCATTCCTATAAATATTGTCCACGAGGGGGTGAAATAAATGTCCAAGTAACCAAGGTCAACTTATAAAACAAAGAATTTCATTTATAGAAAGATTTCAACCATAGCGATTCAATATAAAGTCAAATACAAGAATTCTACATATTATTACTCATATACTATGTATGATATGTAATGTAATACACATGATATGCAAGAATCCAAATCAATTATGGTAGGAATCATAAGCAAGTTACTATTACAAAATAACCTCAATAAGTAGCTCCCTTCCAATAACTGATAAAGGTAGATTCCAGGACAACTACTAAGCTCACTACCACTAGTCATGACCTAGTTAAAGGCCATTCTACTAATGAGTATACCATGGTTCCCTTCCCCTGGACCACCCAAATTGATGGTGATTTAGAGATTGTGCATTCCCTAATCCACTACCATCTAGATCTTCCAGCCAAAAGACAATGATTTAGTAGCAAGGATATATGACACCTCACCACATGGACATGAGGTCTCGCATGTCCCCCTAGTGGATCGACATACCACATGATATCACAAGACGTCATCACCCAACCAACAAATGCCCAAGTATGCATAATGTAGTGACGATGCCTGAATGTTATGCTAACATGCCATCATACAATAAACATAGGCCAATATCATCATCATCATTATCATCATGCTAGCATAACTTCATCATGTAAGATTTATCATGGGGATGCACGATCATTTACATACATATATCAACATTCGGTATTCTTATAGGCATAAACACAAATGTGTATATATGTATTTACATTGGCTGATTTCATTTATCATCATTACTATCATCATCACATGAAACTAAGCAGGGGATGTGCGATAGACAATAGTATACATGGCTACTAACCACATGCTCATAAAGGTACGCTTATCCACTTTTACCATATTGTTCTCATTCATCATCATCCTTATCATTATTATTCCTTTCGGTATTATCATCAACCTACACATTTTCATAAAAAATAAGAACAAGGGGGAATACCACAATCATATACTAGTTCTAACATGTTACATTTATAGATATATTTAAGTGTATAATTTAGCATTTCCATTATATCGCTATAGTCTTTTAAGAGAATGAAGAGCGGTTTGAGAAAACTTACTAGCCGTGATTAAGAAAGCACATCATGATATGAAAAGCTCAAAACATATTAAACAGATAAAGTTACTCCCCAATTACCTCAAGTTACTCAACTCGCACAGTACCACGATAGGTCATAGGATTCACCAACTACACACACATAAGAGGAAATGCAATTCAAGTCAACTAGACTGTACTCTAAACACCAATTAAAGCCCAAGCATTCTACAAAACTCCATTTGAACTATTAGAATTACCTAATACCACTTAGCACATACAAGATCAAATCCTTATCATACCACAGGTTAGCCATTTACCGATGAATTAACTACTTTCAAACAACTTCTTGGAGCATAATCATCTCTATAAAGTAAGGCATACTGTACATAATTCATCAAACACACATATCAATACAAGCCATAACCTCCAATAGAGCTCAAACCGATATCCCATGCATAAACTCAACGTAACCAATGTACTAACCTCATACTCACTCATCAACATATTCAAATCAACTCTCAAAACTAACCATGAGTCTATATAACTCGGACATAACAAAGTTTCTTGAGATTAGAGGCTAGAGTTTGAAGAAACAACAACATAAACACTCAAAAACCATAACCCAAAACTTGGAGATAGCCAACAACACTTCATTGAAGCATTTAAATACAAACTAATTTGTAGAAATTCGCTCAATCTCAGAAATCACAGTCACTACCTCAAAATAACCAAAATCATTTGGTGAGAAAGGAGGAGAAGATGAAGAAACCATCATACCTTGTTGATTCAAGCTTCCAAACACCTAGAAACCATGTTCTCCAACCTAGGAAGCAAATCCTAGCAGAGCTCTTCATTTTTCATCACTTTTTCCTTCCTCTGTCATCCAATTCGTGTCCTGATTTAAATAAACCTCGCGACTGATGCTGTGGCAGAAGGTATTGGTGCAGCAGTGCCCATTGGCCCAATTGGATGCTCCTGCCGTGGTGCAAAGGAACACCGCCACGACTTGAAGAGCTTCTACCTCATGTTTCCATTGTGCTCTGTTTCTCGCATGTTTTCTCCAATCCTAGACCCTACCAATTCTACATAAACCCAAATATATCCTTCCATAACTCACAGACAAGTTCAAAATAATTAAATTGGGATTGTTACACACCTTTTTGGCATTGGAATCTCCTCCTCCATGTCCATAAGAAATAGGTAAACAACATGTGATGAGATTCATTAAAACATTTCATTTGCACTAATATTTTTTTAACTTATTTTTAGCGCTAAAACATAATATATATATATTGATCCAATAGACTGGATAAAACCATCTAACATAAGTGGTAGATGCAATCTAAAAGCTCCTGTCTCTTCACTGGCACACACACGCATGTTTTATTAATATGGGGCTTAAAAAAATCCACCTCAATGAATGTTCTTAAGCACACAAGATTCGCTCCCATTTCAGTTTTTTTCCACTCACGCATATCTGCTTTTTTATTTTGACCAACTAGACTTATGAAACTAGAAAAAAAAAACCACCTAACGAAGTGGCAATGATAAAAAGCCCTGACTTCCTAACCTATATACAGACTCACATCTCATTGACATGGTGTTTCAAAGCCTCCTCTCAGTAAGGGCCCAAATATGATATATTTATTTAAAAAATAATAATTTAAACTCTCCCCAAAATGGAAAGTAAAAGAAGCATATCATACTTAACTTCCTTTCTATAAATTAACTTCAAATATAAAGTTCCTTGGCCACTTTTTCTTTCTTTTAGGAATGTGTGGATGAGGTTTTTGGAGGGATGGAGAGCCCCTCCTCTTATTTGATTCAAAATATTAGAAAAGTATGGAAGTAAATTTTTTTTCTCTCTCCCTTTCCCTTTTCCTTCTTCCCTTCAAAGATGGGGTTTTAGAGGGGAGGGGTGGTCCAAAATTTTCTTAGACCAAATTAACCTTAATAATTTATATTATTCTCAAATTGTTCTTGACATTATTATCAATTTTCTACATTCTTTTCGCTTGCATCACAGCTTTTATCTAGCTCTTCTTTTTTAGAGTCACCTTTCTGTTTTGCTATTATTTTTATGAGTTTTGTTATTTTTCCCCATTCCTTTAGTTGATGTTAAATTTTATAATGTGATAATATGTTAAAATTAATCAAGTACTCTTTTCAAAAAGCGGATTAAACAATTAAATAAATTAATCATAAATAAGTGGGATAACAAAATTTGAGATTCAAAAATTAGAAAATTAATGAATTATGGTATAGTTACCTTGTTATATAAAAGACAAACATATACCACCGAGCGCGTAGTCCAAGTGTTAAGGGTATTTGACTAACTTAGTCATATGTTCAGGATTTGATCCCTGGTGATGGAAATGCAACTAGGATTAAAATACTCAGTGGGAGAGTTTTGCCTCCTGAAAGGAATCCACCCGGCTCGAATCCGAATTAGTCTCTATCGACCTAGGATACTAGATGGTCTTGTCACAAAAAAAAAAGAGAAACATATAGAAAGAATTAGAGCCTATTTGTTTTAAATTATAAGTGATTATGCAATAAAGAAAAGTAATTATGCAGCCAGTAAACAAACACAATTCAGATCAAAATAATCACTTATGGCTATTTCCATAAACTACTTTTTCCAACTTATGATAATCACTTATTTTTCATAATCACTTATTTTACTTTTTCTTCTTATTATTCACCAAATAATCACTTAAACCCTAATATCCAAATACATTTCTTTTCTCAAAATCACTAGGTTAAAAATATCCAAACACAATTCAGTTTTGACATAATCACTTATTCTCATAATCTATTATGAATTATCACTTATTCTCATAATCACTTATATATAATCTAATCCAAACACACAATTAAAATTAATTATATAAGGTATAATAATCAAATCAAGTCATATTTATTTCCCATCGGAACCGAGAATTATTAAAATACATCCCCTCACTCCAACCCGCCCAAGCGAATAACAGGTTGCCCCCACCCCTTCCCTCCCACAGCGGAACCAAACACATGAATGTAGACTCGGATACTCTGGTTATGCAAAGCCGAGAGGAAGCTGGAAATGGTTTTCCGTTAGAACTGAACCATTATTTTGAGGAGCTTGTGAAGTTCACTCTTCTCTCTCGCCTAAACATTACCTGTGGCTTTCAACTTCTGGGCCTCTCCGAGAAATTCTGCTCCTCCCTTCTCAAAGATGACCCTTACTCAGATGATTTTGGTAATTTTTTTCTACTTCGCAGTTCTTCCCCAAATCATTGTGTATTGTGTACGGAGGAACTAGACTGGCTATGCCAAATTGCATAGCTCAAAGTTACGAGGGACGCTAATTTCCATTCGATTTCCTGTAGTAAAGGTGTGTGAGTATCTTCAAATAACCTAATTAACTAATAAGTTACAAGGGCAGCTAATTTCCAATGATTTATTTTACCTCCCTTTTAAGCCAATTCTGTTTGTTCGCATCCTCCATACTTGCACTAGCTCTGCCAATGTATGATTACAATATTCCGCACGTTATGTGCATTTGTTAGCTATTCCAATCAATGATAAATCCTTCGTTCGCTCATTCGCGTTTTGAGTTGGGTCCCTGTATAAACTCGAGGAAATTTTAAACTTCATGTGCTAAGTAAAGGAGCGTTAGGGCTGCTGAGTATGGAGATCAATGAAATACGATCCTTTATTATTAATTTTTTTTTGTTATCCTTTGTGAATTATATGTTGTTATATTTTACTATTTTACAGATTCATTAGAAGGAGTTCCACCATATCCTTTATACAAGCGTCTAGCATCTGCTCTGTTGAAGTGTATGAATTCTGGATCATTTTGTAGGACAAGCGACCATATAACCATTATCCATGAATATAGTTCCATCCAAGAGAAACAAAACGAGTGGCAGAAATTGATCGTGGAGAAGGGATCTGAAATAGTGAATGTAAATTCTCAATTGTTCTTTGCTTGGTTGAATTAGTTTATCATTAATTAAGATAAAATCAGTGTATACATTTGTTTGTGTTTTAACAGATTCGGAAGAGGGTTGCCTTTGAAATTCATACTGAGGAGCCTTTTTTCTCACAGCTGAAAGGTATACATAAGTTTGTATGGTAGAGTTCAATGGAAGAAAATGTTTTTCTAGTCCTCTTTCCTCTGGCCCTCTTACTGGGGCAGGAAACTATCTATCATTCATTTTGAGTTTTTGAATGTGCATGGACTTTCACTCCCCAACCTGAACACCAAAGAATGAATTTTAAAAAAAATCCACCCAGATATCTTCCATACTATCTTTAATTGGGCTCTCTGTCTCTCCTATTATTGTCTTTGAATACACACAAGTATCATCCGTAATATCACCCACAAGAATCCAATTCTGCTAAGTCAATTGATCTTGTCTATTTGCAGATGGCCTAAAAAAAATTGAAGGAAGGTGCGCTAGTGATAAATATGGCAGGTTTTAAAAAAATTTCATTTCAATCATATGCTTAGATATGTATCTTTTTATTTATTTTCTGCTTTTTTCATCAATATTTTTTCCCTTTTTATAAAGGGGAGCTGAACTCAGACCTTTGTGCTTCACATGGATTTAAAGTTTTAGTGAACCTCTAGATATGATATTCTGCTTGTAGTGAGAACACTTTGAACCCTGTTTAACCTCTTGATTTAAAAGATATATGAACATAATATTTAGTGATTAATAGGAGGCCAACGACAGAACCAACAAACAGAACAAACAGCGGGCTTATTTAGTGAAACATTGTCATGCCAGAAACTAGATGCCTCCATCCCACTTTTCAGGTAAGCAATAATGTGATTTCTTCATACTTTAACTTGATCAAAACACAGCATAGACACTTGAGCCCTGGTACTGCTTTTATAAGCATAAATTAGATTTGGCCTTCTTGATCTTTGGGCATTGAATTGCTGTAGTTCTGTCTGTTTTTACCATATAACTTCTCTCATTCATTATTTCCTTTCTGCTTTTTCCTTCCCCTCTTTTGTTTATAGGATTGAATCAGGAAATCTGATTCTCTTAAATAAGTGTGTGGTCTTTGAAGTTCAGGTGACAGTTATTTTCATTTCCATGTGGTTCTTTTGTCTATAATGGCTTTGCTTTGTTCTCTTAACTTCATTAATATGTAGGAAGTCCGGTGGTATCCTACATTCTCTGAAATGTTGGAGACAGAAAGGCTTGGAAAAGTTCTTCCAGGAGTTGAAAATGTGAAAAGGGGTACTAAATTTTCTGCTCTAATAAGTTTTGGACGAAAAAAATAAAAAAGTTATATGCCAAAAAATGGCTTTATTATATGACTAGACAAAAATATTTGGTTTCACATCATTAACCAGAGCACTCCTTGTACGTTTATTGTGCAATGTTTGTCCCTGCATTTTAACCCGGCCTCTTGTGAACTCTCCTGAGTTTAGGAGCGAGTTGTTTTACTTATAGGGAAAAAATTGACATAACTATTTTTTCTCCCTCCACTTTTTAATATAAGTTACTTTTAACTACTTTACCAAAACTAAGAAAAGCTAGTTGCATCAATAAAATTGTCTAATCATTGCATTGGTTTCCATCTTTGCCCCTAATAAAGATCATAGATTTAAAAAACATATAGTACTCTCTAAAACATTTAATGCTCCATCAAGTAATTTCTCATAAGGGAATTTTTGGAATAAAGCAATTAATGCTTTGCAAACTCTTGCAAAGTAACTTATTTTTGGGACCATAAGATCCTTTTAGAAAATGACTTATATAAAGGACTAGAAGAAGTATTGAATGTGATAAATGGTTTTTGGATTTTTATTTAGGATGTATATACTTGTTACTTTTGTGAAAGCTGAATTAGGATCCATGATAATCCAGTGTTTGTGCTGGACTGGGCACCGGGCACATATTTAATCTGTTTACCTTAATATGAAATTACACATTATAATATTTTTTTCCTTATGAATAGATCTTTTGCTGCTGTAATTTAATCTTAATTCAGTTCAGGATTTTTTTACTGATTCCACCAGTATAACATTCACAAATCATTACAGGTTTAATCCACTGGAGATTCTATACTGAAGCGAAGGAGCAGGACAATGGTGTTCTTGCAATTACTGTTTCAAAAATGGCCCTTCAACCATATATATCCATGGCTAGCTTATTTTCTGTGGGTTTCATTTCATTGAACATTATTGATTCTGATCTTTTGGCTAATTGATTTTGCTGGAAATTGTTTTCAAAACCTTAGAAAAGTTGCTTTCATCTCATTGCTTGGCCAGTGCAAATTCATTTTTGTTTTGCTATGTTTTGGGGTCCTGTTATCGACATTTGAGTTCTGTTGCTTGTTTATGTTTCCCTCCCCCTTTTATCTTTGTGGTGTTATACTTCCACATTGTGCATTCAAGTTTCCGGCTCTTTTCCCACCTTCTAGTTTTATTTCGTGGTAAATGATGTATTAGAAAAATGATGAATTAACTAAAGCTTAACTTAAATAGCTTTTTGTTTCACCCAATCGCATCATGTGCTCCTGGTGCTTGAATGTCCTCCTTTAAAAATTGATGGCACTGACATTGTTTAGTCTTGCTTTATCCAGGGAATAAGCTATGAGGGTGTTCAAGGTCTTCTTGGTCTGATGCGTACCCCAGGGACAATTTCTATTGCTCTTCCGCCACCAAGATCCACTCTATTAGCATCATTTAATATGCCATACAAGCCCAATGTAAGAAAGTTCTCTGTTCCATTCTTATCTTTTACACTTCTGCAATGTATAAAGAATCTATGGAGCTAACACAAAGCACTCCATATGCACGAGCATAAAGATTTTATTTAATTCTTCTCCGCTTTCACCATAATAAATTGGTCAGACCCCACGAAAGATCACTCAGATGGCTTTCTTGGTGCCTTGTGAGAAAAGATATATGCACGTTTATCATTCACTGTTTAAGAAAATTTTTTATTCATATAAAATTTAATTGTTTGTAGCATGTTTTAAAATGTTGTGTTTGCTGCAAAGTACTTTCACTGATAATTTTGTGTGGCTTGAGTACAAATTTTACCCTTCTCTGGTTTGACTTATTGAGGTTAAGGGCAGTGCCTTGACTCATGGCGCTCGTGCATTGGCAAAGCATACCAATAGGAGTAGCAATAATTTTTGGGGATCTTTGGATGGAAATGGTAAGGATCAGTTTGGAAGAGAAATGTTTAAATATATCTTTGGTGTTTATCTGCAGTTGAAAATTCTGTTGCACATAGAAAATGTATATCCTCATTTGTTTTTTCAAGAAAAATTTGCTTATACATGTTCTCTGAGTAGTGAGTAGTTAGACGTGTTTCCTGAAAAGCATAGTGTATATATATTATGCCTCAAGTAATACTTGTTCGTTCTAAAATTTCTATTCTTTCCAGATTCTAATAAAAATAGGTTTGCAGTGGATGTGATCAACTGCTTAATAGAACATTGTTCTTGGTTGAATATGCACTTTGTCCCACCACATGGGGTCGTCTTTGAGATAAGGGCTGCCAATGGATATGGTGCACGGTGGACGGAAGATGGAAGTAAGGTGTGTAGATACCACTAAATTCTGGTGTTTCCCATCTTTTGCTACCGGCTTAAATATTTATGCTGTTTAATTCTCATTTTCTTCTTCATATGACTTTGTAAATGCGACTGAATTGAAGCATGAGATGTACTTTAGAAATTCCCTTAGATGCATTTATCATCTAATGGCCGTGAATCAGGCTTCAACATAGAGAGAAGTTTTGGGTTTTCTATTTTAACCTTGCAAATAGGGCCTGCATATTTAAAATAAATTTCCAGCCAACCTTTTTCTTTTTCTTAATATATCTTTTCAGTTTATTGGATTTCTAGAGCCCTACATGCAAGATGGTCACTCAAAGAGGTGGATGCACTAAGTACATGTACTAGCTATATCTCGATAAGCTCAGCTTTGTAAGAGAGTGCCACTTCTCCCATCTTACTTGTGACGGGATTATATTTTGCTACAGCGTCTGTTCCGAATCTCAACTGAAATGACATTTTATGTCTATGAAGTTCAACCTCGTTCTATTCAGTAGTATTTATCATAATTTTTTTTTTTGGGTTGTGTCTGGAAATTAAAGTGCTTTAAGTGGTTGCCACTAATCAGAGATGCATATATTCGTATAGGCTAATATTCTCACTTGTATGCCGCTAATCAGATTATCAGAACCTCTTGAAGTTATGCCACAATAATAGCAGCTTCTCTTTTCACCCATTTTCAATCGTAAGATACAGCAGTCTTGTTTGTCCGTAGAGCAATGTGGATACTTTTCAAAAAATTGTGCTTGATATTCTTATTACTTCTGCAATGTTTTCTGTCTGTATAGACGACTGGTTATATGAGAAAGATTGAATTTGGGGTTGCTCTGTAGCTAGAAAGATTGAATTTGGGGTTGCTCTGTAGCTTCCCATAGAATTGGTCTGGTTCTCCTTCGACTTGAGCTTGATTTCAGTAAGGCTTTAGTTTACATTTCTTTGCTTTTTTGGCGTAATCAATGCCACATTGTCTAATTTGGAATTTGGGTTTCACGAAGTATCAATTTTTTCTTTTTTTTTTTTCAAATGGAAAAATCACCTGACGCTTATCATATTCAAATTGTGGTAAATGACCAATTTGAATTAAGGAAAATTTGATCAAGTGGGACCAACAAATTGGTCTCCTCTACATTGCAATGGAATAGAATCAATATTGTCAGAATCGGATCGGATCGACTAGTGCAACTGGGAATCATTGACAAGTCCGGTTTAGTTATAGACCACGACCGGTAGGTTTTGCAACCAGTTGTGGACCAATCGAACTGGTCTTGAACCAATTCTAACTGGTCCCAATTTTATTTTATTTTTTAAATTTTTTAAAATATTTTTTTAGTTTTTAAGATAAATAACATCATTTTTAATAAAAAATATTTTTTGATATTATAATATTATATAAGTATTATTATGATATATATATAATTATTGAAAATTATAAATTTTTTTAATAAATAATATTATAATGAATTATTAGTTGATTATTTTGAATTTAAAATATAATTAAAATATGATTATGGATGAATAATAACTTATTTAAATTTAAATATTGAATTATAAAATCTATTAATAATTTATTTGTAATAAATAGTACATTGATAATTTAATATTTTTTAGTTTGAGACTTTAATTAACTATGAAATATGTTTAAATTTATATTATTTGTTTAAAATATTTTATTTTGATTACTATTGATCCAACCGGGATTAGATAACGATTGAATCATTAAATCTTGAACCAGTGCCTTATCCGATTCAATGTCCGGACTGATTATGATAACATTTGATAAAACCAAATTAGCCCTTCAATAAAAAATTGAGAAATCCAAATTTATCCCTTGCATATTGTGGATTTTTCAGGTTACTAAGATTTTTTTTTTACACAAATTGGTTTTACACTACGTTCGATTATTTGATTCTCAGATGATTATATGATATTTAGTTTTTCAGTGTAATCATGACAATTTCAGACTTAATGATGTTGTCCTAATAGGTCATATGGCTAATCAAATTTTCCATAAAAAAATGAGGGTTTCAAAGAGACGACGTAAATTATCCAAAACAAGGCATATCACAAAGCTTAAAAAATAGTACTACTCAGAAGTCAAGTAACAAACTCTGACTTTTCATAGAATTAGATTTTCGTCCCCAAGCATTCGCATGAGAGACATATAGATATTTTATTTAGTTTTAAAATATATTAAATTATAAAAAAATTTTATCACTAATTGCCCTCACTCAAAAAATAGAATCCACCTAAATAGAAAAGAGAAAAAAAAGAAAGAAAAAAAGGGCACAAAACCCGAGATGAAACTGATTATTTGTCTTATGAATGTAGTGGTTCTATACTACTTTATATTATATATTGATACATATACTTCTTGCGTATTTTCTAGATATGCATATAATTGATATAAACTATTTAAATTAGATCTTTCTATTTTGAGCTAAAAACTATTTAAATTTTAGTGTTTTTTATTTCAATAATTTTTATTTTAAAAAAATTTAATCACCCAAATTTATTTAATAGTTTTTTTTACCAACAATAAATAGTTCATATGTACTGTATTATTTGGTAAAAAAAAATGTACTGTATTATACCTTATATATCCATAAAGATTTTTTTGGCCACTATTCAAAAATAATTCGAAGCTGCTTCTTCAAACGTGTCATTTTTGTTTGGTAATAAAAGTGTTATTTTTTTTACACAAGCAACTTTGCTTTCTTGGCCAGCAATTTGGTAGACCACTTGGTTGCATATAATGACTTTTTATATAACATAAAATCACAAAAATTAAAATGTTAAATAATTTTTTTAAGGATTAAGTAATTAAAATGGCCCAAAAAACCATTAAGCAATTAAGAAAATTGAATGTGAATTATCATCATAATCGTGATCTTAAAAGAGTTAAGTGAATGTAAATCACCTTTAAATATATTGTCCTAAATTTAATTTCTGACTATGTATATGAAAAATATTTTATTATGAGAGATAAAACATATTTTGGTGATTTATATGGGTCAAAGCTTTGCTCCAAAAAAATATGGATGGCAAAAAAAAAATGATATTTCTTTTTTTTATTAAAAAAAATTGAATAGCAACAAAAGCTGGGCCTCATAGCCGCTGCATATGGTATGGGTGCGACAAAGCAATGTGGCATGTTTGCTTGTATTAAAAAAAAGTCAATTTTATTCTTAACACACACAAAATAGAGTATAAATCATTAAATTATTATCGTCCTTAATCAACATTATAATCATTCTTTTGTTTAGATGAGCGTCTGTCATTTTCTTAGAATATTAATTTATTTTATTTTGTGTGACATACAAATTTTAGATTCGCGTGATCTCACTAACTGATTATGTTACACATCAAGTTTACTAGCCTTTTGTTGGGATTAAGTGAGATTTGAGCAAGAAGTTTTGAATTTTTTTTTAAAACAAAAAGGAAATTAAGTCATAGTTTATATACGATCAAACCAGTGAAGCCGTTTAAAGCTGGCTGAGATAATAAATGTGAAATAGGATGTGAGTAGTGTAATGTAAAATACTTAAATCCTCATAATATAAAAAAAAATTGACTTATATATATAAATAGCAAATATATATATAAATCTGATATCTTAATATTTTGAATTACAAATAGTGTCAAACCTATTTAAATATTTCTTTTCAAACTCCAATAATAATAACAAAAAAAAAGAAAAAGAAAAGTAACAATATCGATCTCTACATTGGTCTCTCAAGAAACATACTAGATATATATTGTGAATTGGACATTTGTTGGCGATGTTTTATGGGTAGAAATTGAGGATATGTTTGATAGCTGTTCCAGAATATTTTTTTATTTTTAAAAATAGAAAAGTAAAAAAAAACTTATTTCGTAAACTTATTTTTTATAAAATGTTCTAAAAAACAAAAAAAAATAGAAAACTCAGAATATTTTTAAGATGTTTTGAAGTTGTTGTTCTGAAAAACATAAGAAAATGTGAAAAATATCCATCTCATTATTGGTAAATTTATAAATTTTGAATAACTCATTTAACACTTACTAGTTATGATTTTGGTAACAATCATTCAAACAGATTTTTTTATTTTCCTATTTCCAAAACTTATTCTTGAAAATAATTTTACACAACCATTTTGAGAATAATAAAATAGAAAATGTTGTTAAATAGACCCTGACTCACCAATATACATTTCTCAATATTTTAATAAAAATAGAGAAATGAATAGTTTAATTTAAGTGGGTAAACCAAAGAAAAGAAGAAGATAAAAGAGGGAGGATGAAAATGAAAGCTAACCCTATTGGATTAGAAGTCTTTTATTATTTTAAACAAGTAGAGTTTGGAAGGAAAATATTAAAGTAACATGAAAGAATAAAGTGAAGAAATCCAGTGAAAATCAAGTGAATAATTAGTTTTTAGGACTTTTTACCATATATTTTTTCCTTGCACTACAAACAAAATAATGTGATGATGGCATGTTCTTGAGCCAATCGAAATATTTGAAAAAATTGCTAAATAATGGATTGGAGAATGCTAAGTCAATAGGAACTTCAATGGCTACTGCTATAAAGCTTGATATGGATGAAGGAGGAAAACCATTTGACATCACTCAATACAGAAGAATGATTTGTTCCTTACTGTATCTAACAGCTAGTAGACCTAACATCATGTTTAGTGTCTGCATGTATGCAAGATTCCAACCATGTCTCAAGGAATACCATGCAACAGTTGTGAAAAGAATATTGAGATATCTATTTGAAACACCTCATATGGGACTTTTGTATCCAAAGAGCAATGGAGAATAGCTTATTAGATATACTGATGCAGGCTTCGTTAGATCCAAGATTGCAATAAGAGTACAAGTGGCACATGCCAAATTCTTGGAACATCCTTAGTCTCATGACTTAGCAAGAAGTAAAATAGTAAAGCTCTTTCCACTACATAAGCTGAACACATAGCAGCTGGACGCTATTGTCCTTAGATTCTTCGGATGAAACAGCAACTGGAAGGTCTTAGAATTATGCTGAAGGAAGTGCCTATCAAGTGTGACAATCTCAGTGTCATTAACATCATAAAGAATCCAGTAATGCATTTATGTACAAAGCATATTGAGATAAGATATCATTTCATTTGGGAACATGCTCAGAAAGAAGATATCATCCTAGAGTTTGTCCAAACAGAAGATCAATTGGCAAATATCCTGACTAAATCACTTTCAGAAGATAAATATGTAAAAGTCATAAGAGAATTAGGAATGTTAATCTCAATGAGCTGTAAACAAGCTTCTATCTTAATTTCTTTATTTTTTTAGTTAACATGTTAAATCATATATAGCTTAGAGTGTGTATAAAATAATTTACATGTACTCCTCATGAGCATATATGATAAGATATCAAAATGATGGAGTATCTTACACTTAGATGAGTAACTTTTGCTGAAGAAATATGAAAATACGAATTTTCAACATATGTTTGTAAGTTTTGTTCTTCATGATTCGCATTTCAATTACAAATACACGAACTTCCATGCCTTATCTACCATATTGAGAGACATTACCTGCTTGAAATACGAACTTTGACCTATTAATAGTCAAATTTCAATGCTTTATATACTATATTTGTGTTTCTATCTACCCAAAATACATCTATTGACTTCTTAAAGGATTAATTTTGACTATTTACATGTACATGGGTTATGTGTGCTTATGTACAACATTTGAATTTTAATGATTCAATATTCGCACTTCAGACATTTCTTCATTAAGTCTCAAAATTTGAATTTTGAATCATAATATTTGTCTGTTAGACCTCATGTGTTTTGCATACTTTCTAATGATACTTTGAAATTCGAACTTTGTAGACACAAAGTTTGTCTGTTGAAACTTCTATCCGTGTTAAGTCTCTGACAATCATATTTCAACTTTGAAATTCACTTGTTGAGATGTTTTTCATGCGGTAAGTCTTTGATAGTCAAACTTCAAGGTTGAAAGTTCATCTATCAAGGCAATTTCTATGTTAAGTGGGGAATGCAACCACTCGAAATTCGAATTTTAGTCTATCAAATAGTTACAAAAGAGGATTCAGAGGATTAGACACTAAATATATGTAACCCTATTCGTATTTCAACTATTACAACTCTTATTTTCTCTCAACCATTCTTAAATTCCTTCGACAACTAAACACCATTTTCCACTAATTAAACTTAAAATCGAACCATACAAATATCATCAGAGCATTCCTTGAAGTAAATTTCTCAAAGAAACAATGAGAGTAAAGAATGCAAATGTTCGCACAAAGCAAGAAAGGCCCAAAAGATCAACAAAGTCTCAGTATGCACGAAAGAAGGTGGTGCTCAGAAACTAAAGGTTGAATCAAGCAAAGGAATACCTTCCAAGAAGTAGAAAATAGTATGAAAGGAAAAACCGACGAAGCCTGTACCTTTTCAAGTACTGAGTCTGAGGAATTAGGGATAACTACAGAGCCTTTATGCAATTCTGATTACATCTTGAAGGAGTTCACAATGAAATTTGCTGCAAAGAAGGTAATCACTCCTCATTGTACTAGTCTAGAACAATTTCTTATTTCAAATGAGTTCAACGCTACAATCTTTTTGGGGAAGTACAAAAAATTTTTAGGGTTGAGGAAAGATATGATGAAGAAGTAATCAAAACTTGGTATGCCTATTTAAAGTTCAACAGTAAAATGGAAAAGTATTAAATTATTCTCATGTCTAAGAATTTCTAGTTGACAAACAAGAACATTAATGACATTTTGAAAATTCCTGGCCAAAATGGGTTCAAGATCAATATTTCTGCCACCGAGTATATGTATGAAAATGATGAAACAGATGAAGAGGGTGGTGAATATTTGAACTACAAGGAGAGCACGATTTTGAACACAATCTTCAAGAGAAGAGAAAATAGCCCTCTTCTAAAAAATGTAAAGCCTTCATATCTCAGTGTACAGATAAGAGTCCTATACTACATAGTGTCAGAATCATCTTTAACAAGGGAGGCAGCTTTAATCTAATCGCCAGGGCTAAAGCTCATGTGATAACAGCTCTAATCTAAAGAAAAAAGCTTAACATTATAAACATCATTCTTCAAAGAATGGTAAATGCTAGAGATCGGAGGAAGGATTCTACACTGTCATATGCCTCGATCATCTCCAAATTTCTTAAGTTTGCTAAGATCTAACACTTGGAGAAAAACAAAGGAAAGCCCACAGAAGAATTCAAAGGGGAAGAACTAATAAGGGTAGGCATAGAGAAAAAGGAGGGCAAATAGGTTGGAAAGGGTACTGGTAGAACTGAAGATTTCTTTTATAAAGGAGGAGAGCCAGTTCCACAATAGCAACAGGAAGTTACTTCTAAAGCCACTCCATCTACCTAACCTGAACCTCAGCCTACCTAATCTCAAAGCACCTAGCCACCTAAACCATCTACTCTATCCTACTACAACTTGGACAAACCTAACACTATACTAGAGCTATATGATTGTTTATTTGAAACAATCATGAGTGTTAGGGACGAACATGACGCCAAGTTTGCAAGTTGCAAGCCCAAATGACTGATCTAGCCAAAAACGTCAAAATGGTTGCTAATGCCAATATGACCTGTGAACCTCTATACCATCTACATTAGCACCATAACAGCTTGGTTCCTCTGATTCTCACAAGTTTGACTTCCCACATGTCTCGAGTCCTTTAGAAGAAGGCCCTTCTGCTGCTGCTGCTACTATCAACCTTCATGTTTTTGGCAATAGTGCTAGCCCTAGTCCATCTTTGGACTATGGTTTGGAGGAAGCCTAAGCGACTCAAGTGGAGAGTTCTTATGAGCCCAATATGGAGAAAATTGCTCAAGAATCAATTCTTTCAACTCAACAAGAAGAACAGATGGAAAAGCTTATTGTAGATCTCACAGTAGTACCCTTTACACAATCCTCTTTCCATGAGGAAAGAGAGATTGTGCTTTATATTAACATTACTGATATTACACATGCTATTCAAGTACAAGCGCAGAAGCAAAGACTAGATGAGATGTTTACACCACCAACACCTCAATCTCCATCTTCTGGACATGGACTCACAGTGGAACAACGGGCTTAGCTGACCAACATCCTAAAAAAAACTTAAGAGCCATTTTTAGGGTCTGATGAAGAACTTCTCAGGTGTCTTTCATATCATTTACACTTTAGGCTATACCCACTGCTCTAGTGCCTCCTTCCTCTGCTCCTACACCTAATGATGTCAAAAAGGGGGAAAAGCAAATTGGAACTACTGAAACTGGAGCTGCTGGGCAATCAAGTAAAACATATAGCAAAAAGATCAAGCTCAAGGTCAGAAAGGAATGACAATAGCAGAATAATAGAGCTTAGGCATTAGGATTTTGTGTTTTTATGTGCTTTTGTATATTTGCATTTTATTGTGTTTCTTTTTATATGTCACAATGTATCTAAACTAGCATGAATCCTTGTACTAAATGTGCTTATCAATGAAGTGTGTTTCATTGTCTCAATTGTCCTTTTCTACTCTAAAAAAAAATTTAGGAGAACAACAGAGCTTAGGCCTTAGGACTTTGTGTTTTTGTGTATTTGCATTTTGTTGTGTTTTTTTTTATGTCACAGTGTATCTAAACTAGCATGAATACTTGTATTAAATGTGCTTCTCAATGAAGTGTGTTTCATTGTCTCAATAGTCCTTTTCTATTCTCCCAAAAAAAAAATTTAGGAGAACAATAGAGCTTAGTCATTCGGACTTTTTGTTTTTATGTGCTTTTGTGTATTTGCATTTTGTTATGTTTCTTTCTGTATGTTACAATGTATCTAAACTAGCATGAATCCTTGTACTAAATGTGCTTATCAATGAAGTGTGTTTCATTATCTCAATAGTTCTTTTCTATTCTCCTAAAAACAAAATTTTACTCTGATACATGTGCTACAATTATACGCTAAAATTCGAATCTTAATGCATATGTTGAGGGAGAGTTCTGGAAATACTAATTCAATTTGTAAGTTTTATTAACATCATCAAAAAGAGGAAGAGTTTTGAATCAGAAGCTTTGTGATTCCAAACAATTAGAGCTTGGAAGGAAAATATCAAATGAATATGAAAGCATAAAGTGAAGAAATCTAGTGAAGATCAAGTAAAGAATTAGTTTTTATGACTTCTCACTATATACACTAGGTAAAAAGCTTTAAATCTTACTTATTTATGTTACCACGGTATTCAAATAAGTTATTTTAAAAGTTATTTGATATTAGCATGTGTTACAAGTGAACTTTACTGTTTGATTCATGTTTATTTTATGCAAAATTTACACTTTGCTTGATGAAATTCGAAGTCACAGAGTTTTCAACTCTGTTAGACAAATTTTGGTTGTGAAATTCGAATTTCAAGCTAAATATAGTCAGTGAAAGTGTACAAAATTTACATAAAGTTTAGTTAAAATTTGACTGTTAGTTAAGTTCAAAGTTACAACCTCTAACAAATGAACTTTGAGTTTTAAATTGTGAACTTCGAAGTGAGAACTTGTATATCTTGATAGAGTATACCTCTGACAGATGAACTTTACAATTCAGAGTTTGAACTTCATAATGAAGAACTTTTGTGTCGCGTTGAACATGCCTTTGACAGATGAATTTTTGCTTCTGAAATTCAAATTTTGAAATTCTATGTGAAAATTTGAGGAAGTTATTCAATCTCTTCAGATATACTTTTAATATGAAAATTTGCATAAACTAACATTGGATATCTTTTGTAAACTTGAAATTCAAATGTCATTTAGTAACAGACGAATTTTGAAATTCAACGTTAAAATCCTTAGTTTTCTGTCTCTGCTAAATTTGTCTATTAAGCTCCAAAATTCAAATTTTGGTGTGTCAGACGCATTAAATATAGTTTGTAAACAGTTATTTTTGGAGAGTAATCATTGGTTAATGTCTCTATCGTCTAGATCTTGTATCTAATGGCTATTTAAGCTATAAATCTATAAATAGAACTTTTTTTTAAGTTGTGATTAATGAATTTAAATCCTCTATTACAAAAACTATGTTGAAATTTAAGTTTGTGAAAGTTTTCCTCTTCGCCTCCCCACCTGTCCACGGTGAGAAAATAAGTGGGGACCGTATGACTTCATAATTCAGCGTGTTTCTCCTTCTTTTTGGCTATACTTTGTTTTCAACTCCTCATAAATATTTCTGTGATACAAATATATTCCAAGTTATGCAAAATCATGTTAAAAAGCATCAAATTACAATATTTTCATATGAAAATAAATATAAAATGTGGGTATTTTTTAGATATAAAATAGATACTTCAATTTGGTTCCCATTTTATTCCATTTCGGTTTCCTTAGTTCAAAATCAAACCAAATTGCCCAAACTTATTCTTTTGATATGTTTAATATTTATCTCACATAAATTTATTTTAATTAGTTCCAAATCTAAATCCATTAGCACTCTCTTAGTCTATCTTATATTATTTAACCTAAAATTTAGAATGCATAAGTTTACACTATTTTTTTTAAATTTTAAATCAATATTTTTCACTTTAAAAAATTAATACTTTTGAAAGTTTTATTTAATTAATCGCATGTATGAATTTGTGATTCTATAAATATCATGAATAATATTGTATATTCAATAAAACACAATAGCTTTAACATGGTAAATATGAATAATCTTTTCTATCCATTTAGTTTGAATAGTCAAAATTGTTAATTGTAAAATTAAGTCAAATATATTATTATATTAATCATTACTATAAATAATTATTGTGATCTTAATGTAAACTATTAAATTACTATATTATTCATTTATAAAGTAATTTCTCTATTTCTAAATATAAGATAAAAAAATGCACAAAAACCAAGAAATGTACTCCCTCTGTTCCAGTTTATAGTGCACTTTTAACTACCACACACGTACCAAGATAATGATTAGTAACTAAAATTTTTTTCCATTATTTTCCAAATTACCCTTATTTAATAATACTTCCTACATTAATAAATTGTATCCATTCTCTCCTTTATTCTTTTTTCCGAATTTCCATGAGTCATTGATAATTGTGAAAAGTAAATTTTTTTGAGAAATTCTCCTTCATTCATTTATGATTTGACCAAACTATTAAAGATTTTTCATTAAATGCATTGATAATCGTATAATATATAAGTTTATTTATTAGGGGTAATACTGGAAAGACAATAAAAAAAATACAATGTAATCCGCGCAATGCACTATATTTTGAAACATGAATTTCTCTGAATAGTGCACTATATAGCGTAACGGAGGGAGTATTAAATTGGCCTTAAATTCAAATTAGTTTCCTAAAAATGTCCTAATTTAATATAATATTGTGAAACTCAGTTATGTTTAAACTGATATTTAATGTAAGGGTAAAATTGAGGAAAAAAAAGCAATAAATGCATCTAATAACCCTCTATATATCTTATATTTAAAAATAAAAAATCTTTTCATAAAAAAATAAAATGAAATACATTCATCTTTTATTTCTTATACTTAGAAATTAATGGAGTATTTTAATGAACAAATAACCATAGTAATCTGGTTTTCAGGGGGATTTCACCCATAATTGTGATGTTGACGTTAAACCAACGCATATTGAGTGCACCTTAGGTTTCCATATCGATAAACATTTCATTTGATAAACTATAAATAGGAAATATCAATACGCTGTCAAACAAATGTAGTCAATAAAAAAAAATTTGTACACAAGTAAATTTGATTTTTTTAACAACAGTAAATTTGATTTACTTAAAACTTTATTTTCCAACAAAAAACCTTTATTTTTCAAATTAATAAAATATATAAAAACCCTATTTATAAATAAATTATATTTATTGAGCTAAAGTAAGCTCCGTACACTTTACAATTTCACAGCTTTTACACTTTTTATATTTAAAATTAATACTGATAATTGTTATCTTTAATATTTCTACAGAGCCACAGTATTCTCGGGTCAAGATGAGCTTTTCTTCATTGTAGCAGTATTTTTCTTCCTTCCTTCTACGTTTGTTTTGTTAGGAAAAAATGTTCAACGTCTTTTTTTAAAAAAAAAAAGGAATTAGTCTAACTAACTCTAATGACGATGATATTTTACTTGTAAGGATCAAATCAAATAATTATATAGGATGACAATTCAATTTCATCAAATCAAATAATGGTCTTACAAGTTTATAACCTTACGGAAGATTTTTGTAAGTATATTTATTGATGATTGGATTTTCTTTCATATATTTTTTAAAAATATTCTTAATTTCTTTACTTTATTTACATCTTTATAATATATTTTTTAAAAAATTCCTAGAATTTATAAACGAGAAAAGCAGGACAGAAACACATCCTCCAATGTATGATGAGTAGAAAACCGTATTTGCAAACCCCTTCCCTCAAATGATCCCGCTCCTTTCCAATGCAACCGCAACCCATATTCACTGTACCTCCCCTTCGATCAGAACGACCTCGTTTGGTGGAGGTAATTGAGATCTTGACCGTTCGCGAGGTTGACGGTTCAGAATGCTTTTTCTAATCCAAACAACGTCTATTTTGAAGAAGTGATCTGGTCCGTGCATTTTTTTCAAGTGATCTTGGCCGTTAGTTTCCTTTCTGATTAATCCAGCCCGCCGGAAGTTCAGATGAGTTTTCTCGCAATTTTCTATGAGAACAATGGTCATATGTTATTCAAACATCATTTTTACTTTGCATCATTATACAAAAATTGTATGGACACAAGGAATGAAATGTGTGCGTGTGTGTGAGTGTTTAACAATAAATGGTTTTATTGTATTTTATTTTAAATAAATGGTTTTTGGTACATCACGCAGTGAAGAGAGGGTTTATTGATTGAAATATTATTGATGGCCTTGTATGCATTTTTCGGATATTCATTTGGCTTCAATCATGGCTTATTGGCTTATGTTGAAGCTCGTGATGGTGGTGCTTATCAGGACCAGAAGAAGTATTTCCCACATCATCACTAGTAGAGTTGACTTGATCATCAGCTGAAGATGATTTGGCATGCAAACCTTCACCCAACGTCTCGTTCTTCTTGATTTCACCATGGATGTGGACATCATCCTCCACTGACAGCACCACAGCCTGCTGTCCGAAAGGACCAGACACGATCTCTTCCTTAACCTTTTTAAGCTCATCAATATCAACCATGTCGATTTCTTGAGATGCCTTCTTCTTCTTCCTCCTCTTAATACAGCAAAACATAGCAAAAGCCATTAGTGAAAGGAGGAGAAGGCCGCCTAATGAAACAAACACAACCACAATCACTATAGGATGATGTGGAGATGGTGAAGGTGGAACTGGAGTTGGGTGTGGGTGTGGGTGTGGCTGCACATCTGGAGTAGGGGGTTCAATTGGCTGGGATGGCGGTGGTGGACGCACATGTGGCGGTGGCGCAGGAGGATGCACGTAAGGTGACGGAGGCAGGGCATGTGGCGGCGGTGGTGGAGGAGAAAATGGATGAGACGGAGGAGGTGGAGGAAATGAATGAGACGGTGGGGGTGGTGGGTGGAAGGGATGAAATGGTGGTGGAGAGAAGGGGAAGTTGAAGTTGTTTGGTTGAAGTGAGGCCATGTTGGATCTTACGTTAATTATTGAATATTAGTTCCGTATAGCTCTGTTTGGAAAATGTGGTGGCTTGGAGGTCCTTTTGTAGGGAGCACTTGGAAATATTTTAATTTGATTAGCATTCCTGCAAGTTTTTTGTGACTTGACTCTCATTCCAAGTTTTAGAGAGGATTGTTTGCAGTGGAAAACACTTCTCTCTCCAGGTCCTTTGCTTCTGAAACCTATATATATTACTCTTCCTCTCGAAGGCATTATGGAGTAAACTACGTTATTTTCAATAAAATATATGAAATTAGAAAGGAATATGAAGGACCCATAAACTTCGAGCACTTAATTAGTATGAAATTCCTATATTGCTGTACTGTTAAATCTGCGGAGAATTGTACATCCTCCGGCAAATGTAAAGTACAGATACTTTGTTATTTTCACTTTGAAGTCATTTTATTTTAAGTCTCCGTTGTTCTCCCTCAGAGAGGCACCTCGTTGTTTTTGATGCAGCACGTTGAATGCAACGTGTGGAAGTGGGAGGCGTTGTTGTAAGTTCATAATCAAGCAATTCTACGTAAAAAATGACATGTTCCTTCACAATTTGATGATAATTTTCAGACAGCTGACACCTAGTACTCGTGTTTTACCGGAATTAACAGCTACTTAAAACGTGATACTTTCCCTAGAAACCGCTTCCCATCATTGGCGGACACATTATTCGCACATTTTTTCTATTAACGCATCAAAGAATTCATAACAACTTCTGGGTTTTTTTTTTTTTCCTTCTTTTCAGTTAGTCCCTCCGATCTCAATTACTTTAAGGTTTTCTTTAATCCAAAATATAAGAAACGGGTATAGGATGTTTAACACATTCATTTTTTTCCTAATTTTTTTAATTAAATATATAAATACAATTAATTTTCATTAATTACAATATAAAAGTATTAACTGTTAAATATTCAGGTAAAAAAAATTTAAATATTAAATTAGGGTATTTTTATAAACTATTTTAAATTTTTAACAAATTTACTAATCTTAACTTCTTTTAATTATATTCTTTAATTAATATGAATTAATTATTTGCATCTTATAATTAAAAACAAAGGTAATATGTATCTAGTGCTAAATACTAGTCCCTCTAGATTGGAATAGGGCACTTAGCAGAAGCTTCTTATGGTCCAGATTATAAATCACTATTTAGTGCATTAAATTATATTTTCACTAATGCCCTTCATTAGTTATGCTAAACAATCATGAAGCTGTCATTCAATTATTACAATTTTGAATTAAAAAGATATTTAACCATTTAATTGGAGGGCATTTTTGGAAAATAGTTTCAATTTGTGGCACGATCAAGAAGTCTAATTAATTTAACCATTTTTTAATATTAATGAGGATTAATGAGATAGATAATTTTAATTTATATTTAGAACAGTAGGCAGTATTGCTTTTTAAGCGAGCATTGTTATTAAGCAATCGATTTTTACGAGCTATTTTACCATTTTAATTTAATGCCAGAAAAGAAAGCAAAAGTCAACGTCCTTCAACCATTCCCTGGTAGTAATATACAGAGAGAAAGACAATACCGGAATTGGTGGTTGGAAACTTATAAACGGGAAATTGAACAACCGCATAAAAGCGTATTATTACACCAATATATACAATTTTACACCATAGAGCCTCTCGCTTATTCAAAAACTTGCAATGAAAGAATTGCTTCCCCCCCCCACACACAGACATATAAAACAAGAACAACTACTCTGCCTCAAATCTGGTTAACTTAAAGATGCAGCAACCAGAGGAAGAGAAGAGAGCAACATACAATTTTACACCTACCAATATTCACAAAAAGCCAGAATGTCAGTTTGCCTCATTTGTTGACAGCAAATACGAGAAGAGAACCTCGTTCCACAGATCAGGTACTCCGGGCAGACACCAATGGCTACAATCAGGCACAGATGGGTTGTCACTCCAACTCCCCACATGCCCGTCGCTTCTATATGCACACATTGGGGTTACATGCATCACTCTTACTGAAACATTCATTTTCTTCACAGTCCTCATTATCATATCTGATATTGGGCTTCTTTCTCTCCCATTTGTTCTCATCCATGGTCTTCGAGTCACTTTGCAAGTTCTACGGTTTGTTCCACTGTCACACAGACAAGCAACTTCACCATTGCAAACTAAAAACAGATCCTATTTGGTTCACAGTAAATTGATTAATATATATATAGCCATAGCTACACATTTCCCCAACCAGAGACTCGGGAAACAAATGTGGTGCATAACTTACCTCCAATGAGATGACTCAAAAGTACGGAAGAAAATTTTCGTTCTGTTTGTATTAACCGTGTTTTCTACCCAAGATGCCCAGGTGTGCAAAGCTGTGCTGAAAGCAGAATTGATTGGCATGCCAAGCTTTAGCGAGTTACGAACTTGAAAATACCACCCCCTGTCTGAAGAACGTGTTACAACGTATAAATGCAAGAAACCGGTAGTTACATGCAATAGCCTTAAAAATATTCAAATGCCTCAGCTAGATTTCTGCAAAGCGTGCACTCTCCGAGTCCAAAGATGAAAAATTAAGACCAAATGCATTACAATCAAAATGTTTAAGCATTGTTACCAAAGATGCCGAGCAGTAAATCATATCTATATTAGGAAAATTAAGTTACTCACATGTCAAAAAGCTTACTCCGTGTCCACCAGTGACCTGAATTAAAGATTAAAACATCTGAATCAACCCACTCGTGGCTGATATCATCCATCTTGTCCAATCTCAGTGCCGTCTTCACCCTTTTAGGAGCATGTTTTGGCACCGGACCAGACTTCACCAAGAAAACTGATCGATAAAAGTCGATTCTTAGATTGTAAGAACTGAATCTCACGCCTAGAAACCTAATCTGCTTGGTGATCCCATTGCCGTTGATTTCGTACACACTTTTCTTATTCTCTACTCCTGTCATAAGCAAACATATGAAAGATTCCCATTGTGTTCTACTCAAAGAATCCCCAACAAAAACCACCCTCTTCCCACGAAGCTCCTCTAGCAATCTACGAGCATCAAACCTTGGAATCTCACACTTTTTGGGTTTCCACCTCCATTTTGTATAACCTCTGTCTTTACGCCCATTTGCAAGGCAGTTAAAACCACGTTCGGCGAAAGGACAGTGGGAAGCATCATATAAAGGGTAACTCTCGTCTCGGATCCAACGTCCTTCAAACAGATTGCAGGCAGAAATTGACACATTGGGATTCAGAATCTCACGACTCTGAGCTGCCGAGTCAGAAATGTTACGAAACTCAAGACCCTGAATGACTGAGCCAGGAGCGGGAAATACATACGAGTATGCCCAGAAAAGGACCAAAAGGAAAGATATGAAGAATCCAGTAGTTACAATCCCATTGAAAGAAGAAAGGACCCAGACATTAGAATCACCCTTAATCATTCTGTCCATAAATCGAACAGCTCTAGAGCAGAGAGTCCTAAACTTGGCGAATGAGATCCAGAAACTAAACAAACCCAGCGTCTGCATTATTTGCGAAACCCACCAAGAATCCCAGATGTCCATTGCAAAAGTACAAAAAAAGAAATAAAATATGCTTATTTGAAGGGTGAATAAGCAGAAATTGAGCAGATTCGAACGCTGGAGACGCTAGTTTATCGAAATATGCTGGGGTCACAGTCCAAATGAAGATTACGAAGAGGAAATCGAGCCTACTGGCCAAAAACAGAAGATTCAGAGTCCGAATCTAGCAAGCTGGTAAGAAAATGGAAATCGTATAGCAGTTTCACATGGAGTGGAGATTTCCAGCAAAAGGTGGTGGTATGGGGGTAGTTGTGAAGTTGGGTGAGGAAGAGCAACATGAAATTATTAGTAATAAAGGGAAGAGGGAGATTTGGGCAATAAAACTCGGTGGAAGTTAAGAACATGATTTCTTAGCTGAAAAGGTGAACTAATTAGTATAAATACAGAGGTGGAATGAAGAAGAAAGGAACCAAGAAAATTGCATGATAAAAACTGTCGGTGCTATTTCCAAACGAAGCCTTTGGGACCCAATTTACAAGAACGAAAGGGGTTCCCTCCAAACATTACCTGTTCGATCCTGGTTAATCTCTGATCCTCATTTAGTGTCTGACACTGTAAAAAAAATTGAAAATCTCTAACCCTGATTTATATATTATAAATAATAAATAATACTTATTTAATTAATTCTTATGACTGTGTGTATAATAAGACAAATTAATTACAATATATCATTTGATGAAAAATGTATATTAATTAAAAATTTTCACAAATACGCTAAATATTTTTCAATAATTTTCTTATCAAAATTTTCAAGTAAATCTAAGAAAAATATATCTTTTTTTTTCATAAAAGGTAAAAGGCCCTAAGGTTTCACGCGGCATCCAAATGTTTAAGAACCGTATAACGTCCGTAAACTAAACGCGTGTAATCTATGCCACCAAATAAACAACTGGATGTCATTATATTGTCCCAGACGTATATCCGAATGAATAGGAGAAAACATTTGGGCAAAAAAAATTCAACGCAAGATTATGTTTTATATTTTCACATCAAAATAGTTGTTTAAAATAACGAAAAGTGACACTCATGCCTTTGAGATAGATGGAATTATTCATACTAATAAATAATGTGATTTTCTATAAATCATATTATATATATTGATCTATTAAATTAAATGATCATTGTAGAAAAATTCATTATATTAGTGCACATAGTCCAAAAAACGTAATTGTAAGAAAAGCACACAATCAATTTACAATATAAAATATGGTGGAGCCCTGTATCTTTTTTTATCATTTTATTTAAGTGGTTCTATTTTTTATTTATTTTTTTTTTATAAATGAGATTATTTTTTCCCTTTTTTTTTATGTGAGCCCTACATTTATTTAAATTTAACATCAATATATAATAAAAAGTTTAGTGGAACGATATTGTGAATTAGCCACAGCTCTATCCTGAATTCTGTGCCTTTTTTCTCTATTTTTTTCTTTTATTTAAGTGGTTCTAATTTTTTTATTCATCTTTTTCTTTTACAAGTGGAATCTATTTTTTTCCATTTTTTAGGTGGGCTCCATTTTTTTTAAATTTAATATTTTTAATTTTAAAATCTATATTAATTTTAATTAATATATTTTTATAGGGGAAATTAGTGATAATTTTTTTTAAAGATAATCTTTTTTAAATTTAATATATTTTAAAATTAAATAAAATATCCTCAATGTGTCCTGCACATCCATCTTTCCACGCAAGTAGGGGAAAAAAATCTAGTTCACTACTTATCAAAGAGTCTGGCTTTTTAAAATTTTAAAAATATATTGATATATGTATTGATGATTTAACTAAAATAAAAGTACGATCTTTTACACTAAATAGCAATTAGATTGGGTTGAGGGATTCAACATCCTTAAGAAGACTTGTGGAAAGGCTAATTTGCTTCCATTATTTTCAATCTTCATCAAAAGTCCTGTTCAACCTTGGAGATGGCGGCCTCCATCCGCTGATGTCCATGAAAAACAAAAGATGTACTACTCCCACCTAGAAACCCCTTTCTTATTCTGAAAATCAAGTTGCTTGCAAAGGATTTGTTTCTGCCCTAAAAAGCTCATTTGCTTATTGTTGATTTTCAATTTCGATTCTTTAACATATATCATTTACCACGCATTATTATGACCTTTTTTTTTCAATACAAGAATTGCTGAAAGGAGATTATATAGTGAGATCAATGGTATATACTTAAACAATATTTCCATTAATTCCTTACAAAAGCAGGACACGCATATATATCTGGCTGTTTCTATAGGACTGATCAATCAAGATTCAAACTAGACGCGGCCATAGTAGTATTGGGTGGATATACTCAGAATCAGCCATTGATGAGGGGATGAGTTGAATTAGGCAACCTTCGTCCACTCACAAACGAACTAAATAACTGGAATGCTCTTGATGGCTGGGCATAAGGCACCATGTGAGCAGCCCCTCTCACCGTCGCAAATGTCAACAAATTCCCATATTCTGTGACCCATCCTCCTACCTATTATACATACGTATATATAATCACGTTTACTCTTTAATTAACTATATGCTTAACTAATTAAACAAGGTTTTGTAATTTAAGTACGTTACCTGGCCCTTGTGGAACCAAGCTCCATATGGTACTGTTATCTCCAGCTTCATGTCACGAGCCAGTTCTCGCATGAGTGTCCTTGAACCCAGCAATGGCACCACAGAATCTTGGTCTCCACTGTGATCGTCCATTCGCGTCAAATCAAATACATACATATATAAGAAGGGTGTCCCTGATGTTTCCAAGTTAATTAATATTACCTGTAAACCCAAACTGGGATGTCATTCTGAATTATCCTTTGGAGAATTGGAAGGATGTTCATTTTACCATCAGAGTAGTTGTAATTTAAAAAGCTGTGCAATGAAGAGGATGAGAAGATCAGTATTAATTAAAACTTTGAAATTTCAGATAGGGAATAATGTCAGATTAATTAATATGTATTACTTGCTACACATAGACCAGCTATAGGGCAGACTGGTACGGTTTGCATGGAGAGCCTTCTGAACTTCAGGGAGGTTGAAATAAAAGTCTCTTTCATAAGTCATACAAACATCAACGCCTAAACTTATTTTAGTAGCCTGCGTTGATATATGCACGCCAATTATTAGCACAATGAATCCATTTAAAAGCATAATATCGATTGGAAGAAAAGAGAAAAGGAAGAGAGAGACAGATGAATATATATAATAGTACCATCTTTTTCAGTCTAAGTTCTTGCTCAGCTATGGAAGGATAACAAACATCGAGAATCACATCGTAATCGTCAATGTAGTCGCTGACAATACGATTAGCTTCATCAATGGCAAGGTTGCAGGAGTGAGATTCGTTGTGAGGACTTGGAAGCACATAATCCTCGAAATCGCAGTCATTCATAATGGCAAGGCCAATTTCATCGGAGATCATTCCATGGGACCAGTAGTATTCGTAAGTTGCTGGAATATCCCGATCAAGTTTCAGAAGTGGGTTTCCGATCTAACCATGCAAAATTAAGATTGCAAAAGTAAGACAAATTAAGAGACACAAGAAACTTATTATCAGCAAAATCCAAAAAGTTTATGTGATTTATGGGATCTTACGGCAACTCCTTTGATGTTGAATTTGAAACCAGATGACCGAGCGTTGTGGTCCAATAGTACATCCGCCAGCTGTGGTATGTAATGTCCTGTATAAAGGTGGCGTTATAATTATCAATACAATATACAAATATATTAGGACAGCATTAAAGATTGTTTTTCTACAGACTTCTTTTTACTCTCATATATTCTCTTCATCCCAAAATATATAAGATATTTTTAAATTTGTTTTGTTTTAGAATGAAAAGACAAATGATTTTTGTTTGATAAATTAATATGTTCTAATTTTACTTTTAATTAAAGCACATTTATTATTACAAAATATGAGTTAAATGAAGAGTTAAGTGAAAATATTAAATGAGAATATTTATAAAAAAAATTTATTTGTGACATATTTAAAATATTTAACTGTTTTTTTTAACGATGATTTAATTATTTGTTTCCTGCATTTTATAATGAAGGGAGTATTTATCCAAGTATCAATTTTGGTCAAGCAAACACAAAATTTGGTTTTTCTTTTTTAACTCCTTAAAACATATAGTAGCTAATTTCTCATGTAGCAAATGTTTTGTAAAGAGAAAAAGAGAGGAAAATAAATGTTGCCTGGTGAGATTTGGAGCAAGACTCTCTTTAACTATGTAGTTTAAAAGAGATGGATACAAAAATAGGCCTCACTTTACCGCCCCTTTCCCGATATCTCTCCACTAAATGGTGATTATCCACATAAAATCCTCATCTGGTGTGATTACTAACTTGTGAGCCTAACTTATATTTTCTTTTTATAAGTAAATCCATTATGGGCAAGTAATTAACGCCAACTCAAACCCACGTTCCACCACCGTGGAATGCTTTATGTAGAAGCATTCGACATTATAAACGTGGTTTTGAATTGGTGTAACACCAACCCAAACTTAGCTGATCATATGAAAGAGAAGTTAGAAACGATAGTTGATCGATTGATATTTCATGTAATTTAGTCAAACTTAGCTGATCATAAATATATACATAAGATATCATAATTTGCACCCTGAGAAATCACATTAGTGAAGCTGGCAATAAATTGTGTTGTTTCATGTTATAATAATTGAAAACATAATAAAAATAACCAAATATGTGTGATTTGAAATTGGTGGTATATGCACATAAATGCTTTTTTCTTCAAAAAAAGGTAATATTCATGTGAAAAAAAAATAATGTTAAAAAAATTAGATCGGAACGATCAGTTCGACCAGTTGAACTAAAAATTGATGCTAAGTTAAGTCAAGATATAGATGGTGACCAACCATTCTTAGAAATGGTGGAAAACCGATCTAACCGGTATAAAACCAGTTGAACCGGTCAAATTATTTTTTTATTTTTTTATGGTTTTATTTTTTTAAGTTTTTAAAATAAAATAACAGTATTTTTGTATAATTTTTCTTCTTTTCTATATTATAATATTATATAAGTATTATTATGATACATGATTATTAATAATGATAAATTTACTTAACAAATAATATGAAAATAGAATACTAATTGACTATTTTGAATTCAAAATATAATTATAAATAAATATTAATTGATTTAGATTTTAATATTAAGTTGTGAAACTTATTAATAATATTTTTAATTTTTATATAATATATAAAATTAAAAAATTATTAAATTTATTATCACCGGTTTAATTTTGATTGATCCATTAAGTTTTGAATCAATATTTTTACTGATTCAATGTCTATCTGGTTCAGGTTTTTGGAACCTTGGAGAAAAATTAGAAACAAGAGAGCATATAATGAAGAATACTGAGAAGAGAAGAATGAAAGAAAAGGAAATGAAGCAAATTAAGGTCACAATATATGATTGAATGCTCTGCCGCAAGAATAATGGAATTAATTAAATAGGTTATCTATTGAACGAACCTGCATAACTTTCTCCGGTAAGAAACAGTTGCCTTGATCTGAAAGTTGGAAACTTGTCGAACCATTTCACCATGAACAAGTACATATCATTGGCTGCCAAAAAAAAATCGAAAGGCCCAGTTCGTGCCCAATCAAATGTGAAATATTTGAAACATATTGTAATTTGCAATTCATATTACGACGAAAATGAATAGTTTTAGACTGAGAACAAGAATGGCAAAAGCAAGGAATTAGTATACGTACCGGTGGAGGCATCTCCGCAGGTATAATCTGAAGTTGTATTTGAGTAGGACCAACCAACTCCAGCAGGAGACTCCACGAAGAGGAGGTTGGATACTATATATATATATATATATATATGGAAGACGTACATAATTATTATTGTTAATCAATGCACAACAGCATATATTAAAAAACTAGTGAAGCAAGAAGAAGAGTAGCATATATACCTCTGTTCCAAGACATGGGATTTCGTCGGAGGCCACGCCCATCGCCTCTTGGATAAAAGGGACCCAATTCAGTAAAGGCTCCACCTCCAATGGACGAACATCCCGGGCCTGAAACACAAGGTCAACTTTTCTTGGTTAGGTGTAGTGAAAATTAAGGAATTTGAAACGAAGGAAGAATGAGATCAAAAAGTGGGAGTTTTAGAATATGTGCTAAGAGCAAAGAGTGTGTGTATATATATAGCAGCAGCAACCTCCATTGAGCCAGAGAGTAAGAGGGCTGTTAAGAGGGTCATTTTGGGACTCCACAAAGTAGTAGAACAAACTCCTTCCATGATTGGGATCAACGTCAACATATCCAGCATATTGCTTAAACCCAACCTTTGGTTGGCCTGGCAGTGTCACCACCAAATCCTCCATTGGGTACCCTTCCAATTCTCCAACACACCACATTCCCACCATTATAACCATAACCAAACACCACTTTCCCATCCCTATCCTGTCTCTAAAAAACCCACCCTTTTTCTTATTAATTCCCTCACACTTCTGAGTTTTGAGTAAGACTTGCCCCCCCTACTCATGCGCCTCTTAAATAGCTAGCTAGCAGACTATTTTATTTTTCCTTAAGAAAAAAACAATATAATTACCAAACTCTTACGCGAGGCACGTGAAGTATGACCGCTTTACCAACAAAGATCCGATATGCCTCACGCGAATATGCATGTTTGTGTGTGGCCCAATTGAGCCCTTACGACAGGGAGTAGCATAATGGAGCGAACCAGCCTTCAAGTAAGGAATCTTCGATAGCATCGCCGTAAAATTTCTGCTCCCTTAAAAATTTTAACTTGTAGAATCAAAACATTCAATAAGTATATAAATTTCATTTAGAATACATAATTATTAAAAAAATTAGTACTTTTAGTAAAAACTTCCAAGAGCTGAGAAAATCTCGATTCAAGCGACACACAACAGAGAAGCGGAGTGTCACTAATTATTAATCAAAGAAATTTTAGAAACTAAAATTAGTCCCAGTTGGTAATTGTCTAATGATTGACCATTTATTAAGGGAAAGCTACGAAGGCTGGGATCTTTCTAAGTTTCGGATTACTTTTAACTCAATGTCATTGAAGATAACAGAAAAGGAAGGATCGATGAAGGATGACTTGAACCGAAAATTAGAATGCAGAGGGCTCATTGACTATAGAATTGTCCTTTCTGAACCTGGAGCAATTTGCGATGAGAATCCATTTGAAAATTTGTTCATTTCTGATATCATCTTCATTTTTTCCCTGGAGATTATTATTTTGGGCGGATTCCCTCTATAGAGTTGAGCCATTGATTGGGTTTCACCAGGAAACGTAATTTTGATATTCAACAAATCTAAACGAATTAGAGTGTGGGTCTTCTCAAACTCTAGCTCGTTCAATATTTAGATGGTTTGACTGTTATGGACATGAATGAGCTACTCCAGTCTAATGAATTAAAGAAATTTCATTATACTTCAAAGATTCATTCAGGAATTGAGCATCGGGTTTTTAAATTTAACTTGTTTAATTTGACTTGAAACTCATAGTAACATTATTGGCCGCCGCCGTGAAGGATTCTATATGATACAACAAAGGCAAGAAGGCTGTCAAAATTGTTAAAAGAAGATTCAAAGCATTGAACGATGTGACATCTCGTAGTTCAACTTATCAATTATGCCATCGCTGTAAAATGATATGAAAGTTTGAACACGGAATTAAGAATCCTTGAGACTTTTCCTTCGTTATCAGCATTCCATGGAAGTGGCTCTTTAGTTTGTTTCATAACCTACCCCAACCAATAAATTTCATTCAATGAACACATTGTCGGATGGTTAGTGATATGTCACCTAGCGAGATGGGTCTATCAGAAGAGATGATCCAGGCTGGAGAGATAAATGCTGGAGTTGGAGCGCTTGAGTTCTTAAAGCCTTTTCACAGCTCAATCACTCAAATTCTAATCCTTTTACTAAATCTTGCGTTGACCATGTCTAAACATATTATAGTCTAATCGACAAAAAGCTCGAGTGCTTTTTGGTAAATAGACCATAAACTCTGAATTAATACATACATATATACATATAAGCACTGTTTCTGCTATTTCCAATTTCTAATTAACGTAAAACGATTCATTTACAAGAGTCCTGGGGGAAGGAAATGTTACAACCATCAATCTCAGCCAGTCCAAGGTATCTATGGCATCGTCGTGCCATAAGCCATGCCCTTCATATATTTTTCTTTCCCTTCTCTCTTCCACTTTCATATGCAACAATTAGTTGAGAACAAGCAATAACAGAAAGAACAATAATTATCCAAGATACGGTTAATTTGAGATAAATTTATTGTAGTTAATCTAATCGCCTTGCCTATGCTTATGAATCTGAAGCTCTCTAAATATGCGAAAACATACAGACACGGGAGGCGTGGTATACCAGAATATGACCTCTTGGGCAAAACTACGTGTTACATTTCAGAATACAACCTAACTAAACGTAAAGAATCAAAGGGAGTACTTAAACGCCATTCTCTTTGCTTTTTGTTCAGTGGTCTTCCTTTCCCAGCTTTCTCTCTATTTACTCTCACGTCTGCTAAACCCCAGGTGCAACAACTTGTTTCCAGGTCAAAGGCTATCAGGCTGAAGACACCCTCGCTTTCTGCAGATGAATCCTCATTGCTCACATATTTCACATACATAGGTCGCTCCTTGAATCGATCCAGGTCATTTGGAATCCGGACTATCCTTTCAACACCAGGCGAAGACACCTGAAGGAATATATCATAACTTTGATTACTCAACTTATATATCTGGCACAAACGGTTGGTCAAAAGGAAGCATTGAAACTTCAAATGTTGTTCATCATGCCAGTCTCATAAGTTATTTCTCACGCTCCGAAGCAAGATAAAATTCTGATGAGATACTTGAAATGGTACCTCCAAACTTATATCTTCAGGCACAAATTTCGCAAGCTCTGCTTCATCTAACTTTGCTTTAAAGGTTGTAGAAAAAGCTTCAATGTCTTCCATGCTAGGCGAGCCAGACCTACCAATAAATGGAACTGAAAGCTCAAACACCAAGTGCACATCAACTATTACTATACTACAGCAACCTCAACAACTTAGGTAAAAAAGATATGAATATACTTGAAGATATTAACAACGGGGAAAACACCATTAGCAGATATTACCATTAGACAGAAAAATATTATCACAATTGGTGAGTTCTGCTAACAGTTAAGAGCCTGATTAATCCGTTCACAGAAAAATGTCCAGAGAGTATTGACTATATTTAACTACAAGGTGCAAAAACTTGGGAACAATCTTATACAATATACAGTTTGATATGGGGTCATTAAAGAGTCTTGCTAGTCTAAAAAGAGTTATCATGGGTAACATTTATAGACCCTTTAACGCATCCAATGCACTTAAAACCTGTGGTAAAATTGTGCAGATGCGTTCTTCCAAGGTAACAAAACTACATCCATATTTCCATTTTCAGTCCTACAAATAAAATTGCAACCATTGCTCAGCTTGAGAAATTCGTTCGGAGATCTGAAATTAGCCTAATATTCTATCTCAGCACACGTGAGATGGTGGGATATGGATATAACTCTAGAAGAAGAAATAAGAATAACAGGAACAAAAGGCATAAAAGATAGACAACAATATAGCGTTACCTTTCAGAAATGGATGTAGAATTACATAGCACATAAATTTCACTACAAAAGTAATATACCATATATATATATATATATCATTAGGATTATTTTGACCCTTTGACTTAAATATGCAATATTTAAGGACCTTATTTAAAATTAAAGGTAAAAGATTTACACCAAGGATACCCAATCGTACCAAGTTTTCAACTTCAGCATGTCACTTCATAAAAGAACAATTACATCAAAAGATCAGTTTGTTACAGACATACAGTGAATATGCTGTAATAATATGACCATAGAATCAGATAACTGACCAAAATAAATCTCTCTATCTCTCTGTTTAAGCATGTTTAATCACATTTGAATTAGGATATATTTCACAAGCTAGCAGACATAGCAAAACTGTCATAGAAGCTTTCTCGTTTTTCTGCATATCCAATATGAATCCTGATAAATACGTTAAAGCTGATTGACGCAACATAAGCTTCAAAGTCCACTTCTTTTCTTCTTCATTCTTTTTTTATTTGTTAGCCAAGAAAATGCAATAAGAATACGCATTTAATGCTTACTTGTTCGAAAGCTTCTCGATGCGCGCTTGAATGGTGGAATTGACCAATGTCTTAAAAGCATATATTTGCAATTCACCATCGAAAGACCTTGTAACCTCTTCAGCTATTGCCAGTGCTTTCTTATCCCACCAGGTTCCAGCAAGGGAAATTCCACCCCCTCCGCCCCCATCACCTACCTTAAAAACCAAATTTACAAATTGACATGTATAAAAAAATTAAAAATTTATATCAACACAGCAATAAAAGAACGAAAATTACGAAGAGTTCAGCATCATCATCCTCATACTCCTCTTCGTCGTAGTAGTCGTCACCGTCACCAACGTCATCCCCTGATTCCTCTATGCAATCAATAATTTCCGTCAGAAATAGTAGGGTTTGAAGCAAAAATATCCCCAGTTGAGTTCATTGGAAATTTTGATATAACCTCCTTTAGATTTCCGCAAATGGTCACTAGAGCTCGATTTGAATGTTTGGGAATAATATTTGAGCATTTGAAACAGAAAATATGAACTTCGAGTTCATCGCAAAGAAAATTTTGTCAGAGACAAAGAAGAGATTCAGTGTAGAGTATAACTCTACCGTATTCGAAATCATCAACGATGTCCTCTTCATCGTCCATTGATATTTCTTCGACAAGTGTCGATTCGAGAACTGGCTCCGAGTCTGATTTTCCTTTCTTCGCAAGCAGGAATAGGGACTTTCCCGAAATATGATGGAATCTGTTGGTCCAAACCTGTAGAGAAAAATTTCTGGGAGACTGAGGAGGCAAGTAGCAGTTACTTGTAGCGATTACGGGTGAAGATAGCATTGGGTTGGCTCTCAAGTTCAAGACTGTAATCAAATCCATCTGATACAGAAGGTGCACTGGAATCCTGGCTTTGAAGCTTTGTGCCGTGGGGAAGAGAAGCTATATCGGGAATGCAACAAGCGGCATTGGCCGTTTTGCGAACTCTGGGCTTGCTTCCCCGGGGTGGTGTTAACACCCGGAAAGTTAATCCCTTCCCTTTTTAACCGCTGACAACTGACAGGGGACTGTTTGCTTGAGAAAGGGGATTGAAGGTAAAGGGATGGGATTTTGAATGGAAGGAATTGAAAAGAAAGGAATTTGAAAGGATATAAAATTTTTTAATTTGGTGAGAGTGAAGAAATTTGGATGAAATTTTATTTAGTTTAAAATAAAATTTAAAAAAATTATGAAATAAATACTTTTTTCCTTAAGAAATTCTAAATTTAAAAAAAGTTATAAAAAAATAAGGAGGAGATACACTCTAATTTTTTAGTTCAGCAAAAAGAAGAGATTTAATCTTCTTTACTCTCTTTAAAAAAATGGCATAATCTCCTCAAATCAAATAAATCCTCAAGGTTAATCACCTACAATCAAAACAACCACTTTATTTATTCATAACTTACCTTCCTTACCAACCAAGCAACCACTCAATGTTGCAGCGTAATGTCCTGTTTCAACTTCAAGTGATATTGTTGGACAAAAAGCTTTCAAGTGATATTTATTTTCAAGCCAACAAAAGGTGATATTTATTATCTGAAAACATGGCCTTGATATTGATTAAAATTAAAAAGGAAAAATGACACTAAAATACCAAGGTAGAAAGATGTTTCCAAAATGATATCCAAATTCCCTCTAATCTCAAAATACCATCAATGTACCAAATTGGAAATAGGATTTTGTGGTGAATTGAACGAACCACCTCTACCTCTCTTTTCTCCCTCCTCCTCCCTTGATCACTTTTCCAACAAAGGTTTCCGATGAAGGAGAATATCTTAGTGTCGGTTTCTAATAGCAACCATGACTTTTGTGATAGTGGTATTTTTTTTCTAATGGTGGTAGTAGCTTTTCCAATGATAAATGTAACAATAACAGATAATCATAAGTAAATGAACAAGAATCATTTGCAAATGAACAAGAATCACTTGCAATTGATTGAAAATCACTTGTAAATGAGCTAAACTATGCCAAATTATAAAAAGTGTGCAATGGTCAACCACCAGGGAAGGGGACCTTTAACAATCGACTAGTGCCTTGTAGATTTGCAATTGATTCACATAAATTTACAAGTGATCCACCTATTTTTACAACTAATCTATATACATTTTCAAGTAAAACTAACAAACTAAATCCAAATATATTTCCAACTAATCCATGTATATTTGTAATTAATATCCATATATTTGTAATTTATCTACATATATTTTTAAGTGAAGTTAACAAAGTAAATCCAAATATATTTGCAAATAAGACACTTAAATTTGCAATTGATCCACCTATTTTTGCAATTACTGCACGTATAGAATTTAATCATCCAAAAATCACAAGCATTCATCGATCTCAACAAGAAGATTACAGCAACAAACTAAAGTTAAATTAGAAATCACAAGATTTCAGATCTAGACAAGATTTCAATAACAAATTAGAAACAACAATTAAACAAGAACAACTTGGATAAGAGAGAGGGAAGGATGAAGCTCAAATTGCAACACAAGCACCAAGGGTGGCTACCGTGATTGGATCCATTGTCTGTGGTAAGGAATGGGAGAGGAACACAAAAAAGGAGCAAATTAGATTATAGTAAAGGTTGGAGGAGGACAAGTTGAAGGCAAAGGTTGGTGATGATGGAGGACAATGGTGAAGGTCAGACGCATTGGCTAACATCCCTCTTTCGTCTACGACTAGATCGCCACTGAAGGAGGGAATGAGTGGGCAAATGAGATGAGAAGGAGAGCTAAAATGACGGATCATGCTCAGACCTGAATCCCCTAACATCCATTCCTCTTCATGCTTCAAATTGCCTAATTGGTTGCGATCTTCTCACTAGAAGGGGATTTACATGCCACTATGCCACAAGGGCAATGACGGATGCACTCAAGCATTTAGGCCATGTTTGGTACAATGGAAAATGATTTCAAGAGATGGAATGAGAGAGAGAAATTCTCATATATGTATGTTTGGTATAATGCATTTAACTTTCAAAGGAATGTAGGCTTCCATCAAACAAAGAAAGCTTGCTTCCTTCATCAAAGGTTTGGAAACTAACTTTCCATAGTTAATTGCATATATTTTTTTAATTCAAAATAATAATATAAATTAATTCTTTTTTTAAATTTTTAATGTTTTAAAAAATTTATATCCTCCTACAAGTGCATAAAATGAAAATTAGTTTTAGATTAACATATGTAAAGGAAATTTTTCAATTTTTTTAAAAAAATATAATAATGAAAAATCAAAAAAAGAAGAAACACATATTATTTTAATTTTGAAGTTATAAAAAAATATTATTTTTTACCAGAATTACTATTATATTGGCTAATAGACTATTAGGAGAAAAAAATGACGGGGGAAATTATTAGTGTTTTATACAAAAAAAAAATAAAAAGGATAATTTTTTATTTATAAAAATAAAATAAAAGTCTCCAATAATAAAATATAAAGATAATATTGGCAGGGAAGGGGGACATAAAAGGGTTTTTATTTTATTAAAAAATTGCTAAGAATTTTGAAGACATAATTTGGGTATTTTAATAAGGGGTATTGATGTCATTTGATTATTTTAGTTTTTTTCTTTTCATAATTAATTATATCATATCAAACTTTCAAGGTAACAAAAATTCTTAATTTTTTTCATCCTACCAAACATATTTTTAGCTAAAAATAGTCTTTCTATGAAGGCCTCTCTCCCTTTCACTCTCCCTTTCCATTTCCCTAAAAAATGATTCCATCCTACTAAACATGACCTTAAATATGAAAGAACTTCCCATCATAATAAAAACAATGACAAATGTCTAACTAGATAATAATAAATTATTATATATTATAAATTTAAAGAAGAAAAGTAAAATAATAAATAAAAAGATAATGATAAAAAATTTAGAAAAAATTGACAGAAGCAAGAGAATAACAATATAAGAAAATTTTGGTTTTATAATATATATTGGTTAACTGATTTTTCCCTTGGGTGCTTGTAAAATTGGAAAAAATTTAAGAAATAATATTTTTTTTCAGAGGCTTATTGACCAACAAAAGAATTTAGGGATTAATTTTAATATATTCACAGTAAAGATTAAAAGTACGATCTCATTTTAATTGTATTTGATTAAGATTCAGAATTTTTATAAAATCAAATGACTAATAAATAATAAAATAACAATACAATAATAGTATTCTCCCATTCTATTTTTACAATATACATGTATATTGATTCTTTTACCAATGAGATACTTTTTTGCCAACACCAATGAGATATCAATTAAAAAAATAAAAGTTTTAGGCCAAAGAACTATTTCTAGCACTATTTGGCATTGTTCCTAACAGTGTTCTGTGCTGTGCCATTATCATTATGTGTTGGGGATTTCAGTACACACGCAGCGGAAATCTCCATCGAAATCCCTCTCATGGATCCGTCAATATTGTTTAAATTGAGATGTAGAAAAGAATTTTACCTCTAGTGCGTCTCTTTGGTGTTCTTTTAGTTTCATCGAATCCCAAGAACTGACGCGTCTGATTAGCTCCCTCTACACGAACGGTGAGTCCAACTCGAACGGTGTGCTAGCACCTCTATTTGTGAACGTCCGTGCATTCCGTGTTCATCCGTACATTTTCTTTGTGTGAGTGTACGACCGCTCAATCTCTAGGGTAAATGGTGACTTTCTCTTGATTCTATCTTTAATAACCCTAATCTATATAATTATATAGATAAGATTTATTATTTGATTAATTTAAATTAATTATTTAAATTAAATCAAATCTTAATTAAATAGATTAGTTTAGATTTAAATCTATCTAATAGAATAATATTTAAACCAACTATCTAATCTAAATTCATAATCAAATCTAAATCAAATTTAGATTATGACATTAGTTTAAATTTAAATCTATCATGTAAAATTAAATTTAAAACTAATTCATTTAAATTAATTTGCATAAAATAATATATATATATATTTCAAAATAATATAATATATATCAAATATATAATATATCAAAGATATATATATACTTCAAATTTTATAATATATATATTAAATATATATATATATAATTCAATCACCCTAAATTGAACATTAAATTTATTGAATCTAGACACATTTTAGATTCAATGAATCTGGACATTCTAACTCGAATTGATCGTTCTTATATGCGACCCTATAGGCCCATATGATGTTGGCAATGGACCAATAATACTACTGGACCCACAAGTTACAAGTGGCATCTAGCAAGATATTGTAACTACCCAAATCATATGAAATCGATGATCCGATATAACCTGTCATATAACCCGATCACATCTCTTTTGTCTCATGATATATACATCAAGTATGAGAAATGGAAACGTCATCTTCATCTTACTCAACCATCACTTTCTCGATCTTCGAGCAGATTGACAAAATAAATGAAAACTTTTCCATTCGAGCACGATCATATATTTCTTAGTCTTACTCATGAGGGGCTCAAATATATCTCTCCATTAATTAGAGGAACAAATTCTATCTTGACAATTTATCTTCCTCCACATGAGTTCTACTATGTCTGATCATAACCTTTATGATCTCCTGAATAAATGTGACTTTTGACTGTGTCAAAGTATAGTATTTTTCATGTAGGAAGCCATTGTGATCTCAGGTTTCAGAACTTAGTGACACGATTATATATGAGATATACTTATAACTTGATCCATGCAGCTATCTCATGACGAGTCGATTCAGCACCTATTCCCTAACAGGAGCTTATGATTATAATTTGTATCTTAATACATAATTATCAATCAAAATCATACTAGTCTTAATTCATTATTATTCCCACAAAGATGATTGACTAGAGACATTCAGGATAAAATGATTTATCCAAAGATATTATTATAAAGATAAACATGCAAATAATATAATAATGTAATAAAAGGAAAAACACTTTTTTTCATAATGAATTACAATGTTCATAATACAACGATTGACTTATGGCACAATCCCCAACATTATGTGCATGCATGTCCTCATAATTTCCTTCCGCATCTTCCCAATGCAAGTAGCACCCACATGATTTTTCCTCACACATTTCCAAAGCATGTGTTTCCGATTTGAGCCTAAACCAGTTTGGCAAACTCAATGGTGCCATGCTTTTTTTAGTATTTCTTTTCATTCTCTCTCTCTCTCTCCCCACTCTTTTGCTTCATTTCATCTTCTCCTTTCATCACTCATTTCTCATTGCTACATACCACCATGCTTGCTTCGACTCACACAGCATCACTGTTGAGTTTGGAGTGCAGATTCGAGAAGGAAGCCGTCACCACCGAGTTTGTCGCCCACCACTACCACCAATTTCAGGATGAAAGCTGGACGCTCACTGGCGATGGAGAGAACTAGAGTGCAAGTGTTCAATAAGTGTATCTACCTCTCCAGAATCTTCCTCCTTACTTTTTACCTATTACAATCTTGAACCTTCCTCATCCTCGATCCACTGCATATTCCTTCTTCATCTCTCTCTCTCTTGAACTTTCCTCATCTTCTATATTTGTTCCTTTTTCTTCCTTCCCTAGCTAGCAGTATAGTGTTATGGGCATTAGGCACATGGAGGAGCCAGTGACCATTTTTCTAGATGTTAATGGGCTAAAAGAAGTGTCATAGGAGAAATTGTCAAAAAGATTAGCGGGGCATCAAGCAGTTGTGTTAGGTCTAGTGACCAATATGATTAGTTTTGATGATGTTAAATAATAGAACAAAAAGTTTACATAATATAGTTATTTAATATTGTTTATATATTTTATATCATGCTTATTATTTGAGAAAGAATTTGATTAACTATTGAACTTAATCTGAATTTCTTATATATGCAGTTAAGTTAAGAAGAAGAATATAATTATATAGTCAATTAGTGGAGCAAAGGCTTTTAAGAAGAAGAAGAGAGTTTTGGAGAAGAAGAACTTGAGAGTTTAAATAGGAAAATCAATATTCAAGTTCCTAACTTTTGAGTTTAGATGTAGATAGTTAAGAATGTTTGAGTTTAAAAGGTTTTTCAAACTATTTTAGAATATCTCTTTTAATATAATTGAAGATTTTAAGTCCAGAAATCAAATTGAGTATTAATTTCTTCATTCCTGTGAGTTTTGAAAATGTAGAAAAAAAAAAAAGTAAATGATTGTCAAGCCATATAACTTGTTACATCAGTTTTTCAACCCTCCGTTTTCTTCTTTGCTGATGTAATCATTTATCTAAAACAATATAATTGATTATGACCTATTTTCCTTGAGTTTCAGTGCTTTTCCTTCTTAATAATAGGTTACGTAATGATATGTATTCAATTATAATCTCATCTCTCTTAACTTTTTTGCCCCTGGCCTTCAATAATAGGTTATCTCTTACAATATAATTTGTTATGTGACAAAAGACTTCATTTGTTTCTTAATAACCTATTACTTATCCACTATAATCTATTAACGCAGAAATTCCTTTTGGACTTCCCTTTTGCAAACTCACAATAATAGGTTACCATGGCCAATGTAATCTGTTACTAATCTTAATATAACCTATTATGTCTTCAACACAATTGATTATCTTATAACTCGTTTTGAAATTCATTCGAAACCAATTATAACATGTTATGTCCTCATTTGTAATTTGTTATCACGTTGGTTTTGATTCTTTACTTTATCGGTAATCTATTACCATCCTCACTATAATGAGTTATGTTCCTAACCTTCCAAATTCCTTTTTTAAACTGATTATTTTGGATTCAATTAATTAATAAATTTTCTTTCTTCTTTATTATTAAACTTAATCAATTGACTTAAGTTGGGCTTAATTTATTATTGTGGATATATTACCAGGAATAGCCTTAAATCACTTCATAATTGATTAAACTCTTATTATATAATCAATTAATTAGTTAAAGTGTTTACAACGATTGGTTTTTTAGAGTACTGACTAATTAATTGTGCCTAACCATTAATTAACTACTTCTACCTATAAATAGAACCTCATTTAAGTTGAGAGAAAAAAGAATGATGTTCTAAAACTGTTTTCTTATTCTAACAGATTTATGTCTTAATCAAACACTCTCAATTACACTCTATGAGTTTCGATATATTTATCCACTTTTTAAGAGAGTATTTATTTATATTGATCTTTTCTCTGTGAGAGAATTCTCTAGATGATTTGGAGGGGTTACTTAAGGAAGGATTTTCTTGAGGGGAATTTGTAATCACAATAGAGAAGGTGTGGGAGAGAGACAAACTTAGGGAAGGAATCTTGGTTATAGTATGACTTCGTAAATGCTCAGATCGAACTTTTGGTTATAGTAAAAAACCTCAAACAGGTTGTTTGGGGACTGGATGTAGGCTAACTGGTTAGGTCAAACTAAGATAAATCTTTATGTATTGTTTTTCATCATTTATCTCTCTCAATATCACATTAAGGGCTCTATTTGCCTCTGTTCTTAGTGCTTCTCTGCAACATTGGGTTGTGCTTCAAAAAAACAAAAATTTGCAACACTCTATTCACCTCCTCTTGAGTAACCGGCCAAATCAACATGTTGTATTTCTAGATGAACTTGAAGACCTCTCTCCTTCAGTTTTATTAGACAAGCAATGGAGCTAATTGATCGAGATCCTGCAAGTATACAGGGCCAATCGTAATAATAAAAAATCTGAAGTATTCCGGAGTCGAACCCAAGGGAGGTTATGAAATCTATCAGTCCACATTTTTTAATCTAAGGAAACAATCAACAAATTGAATGAGGAAATTGAGAAATTAAAAGAAAGCAATAAATTGAGTTGTAGGTTGATTCAGTCACTAGAAGTATCAAGGAATCGGGGTTCACCTATCGGAATAACTCAATTAATTTTTTGATTAGACTTTATGCAATTATAGTGACAATTATTTCTTTTATGTCCTAATTACCTCTCAGTGTAATAGTTCTTGTTTAATTAGAGTTGAATTCACTCTCGTGCAACTCATCTATCTAACCAAACCATGAAGTTACAATCAAGTCACCGTAAATTTCTAGATATATCTCTAATCTAGTTATCTACGTTTGTCATCTCATGTCTAAGCTTACTTTTCTCCTCTCGGTACTTAAAGTTCGCCCACAAATTAGATTCTATTATGGCCAGTCATAAAATCAGTATTCAAATAAGGAAGACAAATATAATTATGAAAATTCAATCAGATAGATATATATAAAAATTCTAGAGCCATAATCAAAATCATCAAATGAGTTTATCCCAATCAGACTACATCCTTACCCCTAACTAGGAATTTAGCAATCCATAAAATTAATCATCTTAACAAAGTTTAATTCTCAAATCATAAAACAAACAAAGTTAAAGATAAAAGTAGAAAAGAGGAAACTCAAAGATTACCCCAAAACTCCCTCAATTTCTTGCTTTTCTTGTCTTGTGATCTCTTCTAGTTGCTTCAAACGTGTTAGAATTGTGTTCTCTAGCCTCCAGATGCGCGACTGAACTCTCCCCTACATCTCTGCCATATTTCCTTTTATATCGAAAGTCCAGAAACCCACAAAAGCCCTAAAAATTATTAAAACATGTAAAACTTTAAATCTCCTTTCGAATGGACCCGACGCCGGCTCTGCAGCTTCCTTGTCCAAATTGTGGGACCACCCGATGCTGGGTGGTTGCTTCTCTTGGAGGACCTAGCGTCGGGTCCTTCCGTGAACTTTCTGCTTCCTTGCCTCCTCACCTGCCCGTGGGTAAGGAGTTTAATGGGGATCGGTTGGCTTCATGAATGAACTTTTTATCCTTCTTTTTAGCTCTAAGTAGCTTAGAAATCACCATAAATATTCCTGTGATATAAATATACTCAAATTATGCAAAATCATGCCAAAAAAAAATCAATTCACAACATTTTAGGATAAAAATAGATACAAAATATGAGTGTTTTATAAGTATAAAATAGACACATCACTAGTTCGGCAATGGCAGGTCCAAAAGATAACAAGGCGAGCTAATTCAGTGATGGTGGCCCTAAAAATGGCTAAATAAGGTAAGCCCCTTCCTATCTTTCGATTTCCCTCCTCCTTCACTCTCTTCATCAATTTTTTGGACATAATACCTTGCTTAGTTACGCTTCATCTTCATCTTCATCTCAGGAAAGCATCAAGCTTGAAGTTATGTCTTCGTCTTTGCTGAAGATGGCCCCTGGTACAAGGCTCCTCAATTCTCCACAAACGATGTATTCATTTCTAAGCTACCATAGCCACCAACTTCCTCTCCTCAATTCTCTACTATAACAACAACTTGATTGGTACAATTACTCTGTTAGAAGTCATGACTGCCCATGATTGTGAGAAGGCAAATTTGGTTTGAATCTTTCTGACCTCATCTTAGGGTTTTACAATATGTTAAGTAGAAGAAATTGTCATCTAACTATTCTGGGATGAAATCTTGATTACACTTCTGCTTACCATAAACCATAGCTAAAGATAAGAATACATGCTGAAATCAATTAAGAAATAGGTGTTTAGTCTTTTTTGCAAACTGCATAATAAGGCAATATAAAATATAAGTAATCCCTCAAGACAAGTTAAGGTAGCAATATAATCAAAGTTTCTAAGAAGCTCACTAAGAAAATAAGATATAGGGACATTGTCAGGAGAAGAGAAGAAATTATCAGTTAGTTCACAACTAATTTTTTAGCAAGCTTGGACAAATTGAAGTGATGAATGTCATTTTGCAAGTAATGAGAAATTGAATTTTTTCCCACTTCTATTGGATCTTTTATGTTTCTTTTTGTCATTTCTTCTATGCAATGTTTTGGTCACTTTTCCCCCTTGTGTTCACTATCTTATTTTATTTTTACTGTTTGATGACAACTTTTGAGGGTAAAGTCGGATCTCCCTTCTTTTTAATGATGCTAGATGTTACTCACGAGGAGATACTCTAGGTTTTGGATTTTTTTTGGATATCTTTAACTTGTTTAAAAAGCATTAAGTGGGCATTTCTTTTTCCATTTTTCATATTCGTTGATTTCCTTTTCCCTATTGTTTGTTACTTTCATTGATGAAGAGAATGGCAGAGAAAAGGAAGAGGAAAAAAATGTAACTCATATGCCTGGGCTCTATTTTTAAACTTTTTCTGTCTAATGTTCTAAGCAATTATAGTGAAATTATTCATGAACTCTTATTTTTCTGAATTTTAGGATGATTCTAAAGTAAGGTAAAATTGGCACATTTCTTTCCTTGCAAGTTTGAATGAAAGCTAATAGAAAGGTGTGATGTCTTGAATTAACACTATTGATAATGTCCTTCTCTAAGCTCTGGAACTTCTTTTTAGAAAATATCTACCATAACATTTAAAAACATAAAAGATATCTATTACTTTTTGCTTGATTGGTGGCTAATTTGTGGTATTGGATTGGAGGTTCGTAATTCATTTCCTTCCTTCCATATATAATCCATTCTCCTTTAGAAATTAAAATTCTATTTTCTTTAACTCCTCAACAACAAATAATGTGGTGACTTTAAGAAGAAATTGTAAGAATGATGTGAATGAATAATGTTCTGTGAAACCATTTTGGAAAATTGGAAAACTAAATACATAATTATGACTATATCTTGCAATAGAAATATGTTATTTTAACTCTTCAATACAGATTTCTTGTGTTTGCTATGCTTGATATATATATTTGGTATCTTGGCATATTTGACTTTATTTTTTGAGGCACTTGGTAATTCTTCTATTGCTTTTATCCCTTAATTGTTCCGCTACGTTCTCCCCTATGTGTTAATTCAACCTGGGCAGCATCCCCTCTTCTAATTATAGTTCTATTTCAATTGTGAATTATTTTTTCTCTAAAAAATTCTTAGTCCTACTAAACTGAGCTTTTAGTATCTCTTCCACTCAAATTATGGCATCTGGATTATTGTTGTCCACTAATCTGTGTACATTGTGCTTTTTTATTTGGTTACATCTTATTAAAATATGGTGTGTAATAATGATATAGATGTATTAAAAGTTGTCAAAGTTATACTAATAGCTAGGTTACTTATTTCTCCTTTGGTAACTAGTATATTACTAACATAAACATGCCTATTTCAATTTTGTTCATTTTCTTTTGAAGCAAGGAGTAGAGGCTAATTAGTAATGATTAGATGGGCTTCATGAGGTTTTTGTTGAAAGGATTTTGACAAAGCCTTTCTAGTTGTCCTTTGGTTTCCTTTTGCATGATATTAAGATTTTAAGAATAAGGATTGGTATATATAAACAGATCTGTGGTAGAACTAGGGGTTGCCTTAAACTTTTTATAGTCTTTTCATATACATTAGTTAAATCCACTCATTGGTAGTCTTCAATTGGCTAATGATTTTTTTTTTATTTTACAGTATGGCTTTTTTTATTGAGAACTTGGTTCTATTTAACACTGATTTTCAATTCTTGCAGAAAGGAATTAAGGCTGCCCAGCAATTCTGCAATTCATATTTTTTTAGCAGCTCTATGATGTATATAATAAGGTGCTCTATCTTTCTATTAGCATCTTATGTAAGAGACTAGAGAACTCTTTTTTAAAATGTTTGTTGTGGAATTCTCTTAATTTATTATTACGAGTGGCCTTTTCTTAATCTTAAGGTGTATTTTTTTTCCTTTCTCACTGACTATTTTAATTATATCCAAAAGGAAAGTGCAACTCCATCTCTTTTATATGAGTGAGGAGGCTGTTCATGGCATCATTTTTGTATATCATTTTCAAAGCACCTCCATTTTGAATACAATTAGGGAATGTCATTGCAGGTTCTAAATGCATTGAGTTCATATCTGTATATGATGGTGCATGAATCTAATAACATATTAAAAGAAAAAAGACCTACAAAATATAGATTATTTTTAAAGGGTTCAAGCATATTATAACCATTTTTTTTAGAGAAAAGAGGAAAAAATACAAGAGAGGAGGATCCTCATTATTTAGATGCATTAAGAATTTAGGAAATTTTGTAGGCTAACAAAATAATTACTTGCAATGACCCAAAGTAAATGGTATAAGCTTTGTGTGATTATATATGTAGGTGTGCTGTAGAGAATATATATATATATATATAAAATAAAGAAATTATTATATATAAAGTAAATATGAAATTATAGGAGTTACCAATTAGTTGATTAGATTAATTTTTGTCTTCACGTGTTAACAAACATTAATTTTTACATTTACCTTTACACCTTTAAAGTCAAATGTAATATCAAATATTGAACAATTGCTTCTTCACAGATGTTTCTTTCACAACTATGGAATGATTTTGTAAGTTTTATACATCTTATTAAATTAAGTTGTTTATATAGGTTTTATATTCTTTATTTATTCCATCAATTCGTTATTTTTAATGTTAATATCAGTTTTTCGATTTACTCTTTTGATTGAGAGTTGCACAGTAAGTTGTCTTATCACAGTCAATTTGTTATCAACATCTTGAGTTACACGATTTTTAGGTCCATTTTATTTCTTTTGCTTGTCATTTATCACAAATGGAGCCGAATTTTGCTCCATAGTAAATCACAAATGGAGGCAATTTGATGATAGTTAATTTAAATATTTAACTTCGTGTCATGCATGCTTTAAAATCCCAAGATATTTGTGTGCAGATCCAGGATTATTATATCAATCCAACATAACCAATACTTGTCGTTTAAAATATCCTCATATTGAAGATATTAACCTATTGAAACAATACACATAATAAGTCAACCTGCATTGTGGTATAGTGAATATATAACCATTGGTAGGTAGGTGTAATGCTTTTATTGTAGTTGCCAGTTAAAAAAAAAATTGGGCTTATATTAGATTGTGTCTTGCTTAGGAATTTATACATTGAATAGTCTAAATGTTTGGACCTAAATATTTGGGCTTCAACTGCAATGAGAATTATCACTCTTCCCGCGTCTCACAAGCCCATGCGATGCGTGGGCGGGCTGCGCATCTAGATGAATTCAACAAATAGCTTTCTTTGGTCAACGTATAGTAAAAAAAAATAACAAAGAAACCGGCTCGTATGCCTGGCCAATTATGCTCATTGCCTTCTGAAAAGCGTCTCGTGAAGAACAAACCCAACGGATCCCTGAAACGTTGCGTTAAAACATGAACGCTTTTCTTGTTCGCTCGTCGTAGATCTGATTTGCTCAGGCCACCAACGGTATTGGAACTTCTTCATCATCATATAGGGAGAGATCAAGAACCAGGAGCTGAAGGGTCTATCTATCCAGGTTAAACCCGAAAAAATGGTGCTGATATCAGCCGTTCGGGATTATATCAACCGGATGTTGCAAGACATCTCTGGCATGAAGGTTCTCATCTTAGATTATCAGACGGTACGTCACTTTACTAAACACTTTCTGTAATTGTTATAAGATAATTGGACACAGCACTTTGTCATCCTTTCCTCTGAATCATGACTTTTGTCGATTCGATTTCTGTTTACCCATTTGCAATTTCTAATTATTTAGGTGAATGATATTTCTGCTAGCTCAGCTACAATTTTGCGTTTAAGTTTTGCCCGCGGGTTTGCACTGTATCGCCTAAAATAATGTAGGGCCATTTTCTGATTCTATTTCTTTTTCGTATTTGTTCTGACTCAGTTGGCAGTTATTTTTGTTATGTTTGCTTTGCCTGCTATTGTATTTTTTACTTATTTTAAAACCATAGATCAATATGCCGAAGGAACTCATTGTCAACTTTCTAGAATTTGTTTTGATTCAGTTTATTGAGGTGGAAATCTTTGGTGATGAGTTTGAGTGGGCATCTTATCTTTCTCAAATTGGTGCAGGTAAGTATTGTCAGTGTCGTGTATTCACAGTCAGAGCTTCTTCAGAAAGAAGTATTTTTGGTAGAGTTGGCTGATTCCATTTCCAAGTCAAAAGAGTCAATGTCACATCTCAAGGCTGTTTGCTTCCTTCGGCCTACCTCAGAGAACATCCAGCATTTGCGCCGCCACATAGCCAATCCTAGATTTGCAGAATATCATCTTTGTAGGTTTTTAAAATTTTTTGGAAGATGTCCTTTTGAACTTAATTATAAATTTTCCAAGTTCAGGAGTACTTTTATCTTATTGATTTGAAGACACTGTGAATCCATTCTGAAATTACAGTTTTCTCCAATATGTTGAAGGACACTCAGATTCACATGCTTGCTGATTCAGATGAACAGGAAGTTGTGCAACAAGTTCAGGTGACTGTTTATGGGTGCACTGTACTCTCTGTTAGGCTTTTAGGAGCTTTTTTTGTCTCAGTATGATAGTTTTGGCAATGTGTACATGGATTTTGTGGTCATAGATGCTTGGATTTTTTTGAAAATGGATAAGAAAATTACTTGTCAGTTTATCATACTGGAATATCATAATTCTTGTAAAATAAGTTCTAGATGAATAGAAATTCCTTTTTTCCCCTTCTTCCTCCTACCCATAATTACGATGAAGACTTTATTTTTTGTCATAAGTTTTTTTATCTGATAAATTAGTCCACATATAGTTGAACTTGAACCCTTAACTACCTGTTCTTTATTTTGTTGTGCAATCTCAAGTTCTACAGTTATGTTGCAAAGCTCAATGCTGATATAGTTGTTGTTGTTCTGATGATCCAGGAGTTTTATGCAGACTTTGTTGCACTTGATCCTTACCATTTTACGTTAAATATTCCTTCAAATTACATTTATATGCTCCCAGCAGTGGTGGATCCTTCAACATTGCAGCGCTTCTGTGATCGGGTTGTTGACAGTATTGCAGCTGTTTTTTTGGCATTAAAACGAAGACCCGTGATTAGATACCAAAGGACATCTGACGTTGCCAAAAGGATAGCACAGGAAGCAGCTGTATGTGGCTAGGATTTTTTTTTTTCAGAAAAATAATTATATGTCTAACTCTTTGACTGAGAATTATTTTTTCACTTCTATTCAAAATGTTGAGAGATTTTGATGTTATCTGTTGTGATTGTATATGCATTTAAGGGATCAAGTAGGTTTTTGCAGTGTATTTGCACGCTTGCATTTTTTATATTTTCTATGATAAAAATAATGCAGCCAGCATCTTGGTGTGTAAAGTATGCTATCATACGTGCTTGTAAGCAACGTTGTGAAGCTTTTTACTTCTTTTGGCTGGAACTGTATATTCTAACAGTTTTAACATTTCATATTGTAGTATGTTGATTGTGCCAATATTTTTAAATAGCTAATTATGTTAATTTGCTTGAAACAGAAATTGATGTACCAACAGGAAAGTAGTCTTTTTGATTTTAGGCGAGCAGATGTTTCTCCATTATTATTGGTGATTGACAGGAGGGATGATCCTGCAACGCCATTGCTAAATCAATGGACCTATCAGGTATCTGTGGATTTAAGCTAAAACTCTATTGCTTACTGACAAACATTCTCTGATCAATCTATGAAGTTGTTTATTCATAGATGTAATGCTCATTTGTGCTATTACATTTTGCAGGCAATGGTTCATGAACTAATAGGAATCCGAGACAACAAAGTAGACTTAAAAACCTTTGGTAAATTTCCAAAGGATCAGGAGGTTCGGTACACTCTTTAATAAGTTATTATGCCATGATATCGCAATTTAAAGTGCCCTAATTGGAAAGCAATTTTTGTGCTACTCCTTTTCACAGGAGGTTGTGCTGTCATCGGAACAAGATTCTTTCTTCAAAGCTAACATGTATGAGAACTTTGGAGATATAGGTATGAATATCAAGAAATTGGTGGATGAATTTCAGCAAGTGGCAAAGAGTAACCAGAACATCCAGACAATAGGTTTGTGCTTTAAATTCTGTAGTTTGTTAGAGTAAAATTCTTTTTGCTGTTACTTGTGTAATAAACTTACCCAAGCACAGTAGCATAGTCTGTGATTCACTGATTTCATGCTTAAAATCTTTGCAGAGGACATGGGCAAATTTGTTGACAATTACCCTGAGTACAGAAAAATGCATGGAAATGTGTCAAAACATGTAACCTTGGTTACAGAAATGAGCAGGATAGTTCAAGAGAGAAAGCTTATGTTAGTTTCAGAAGTAGAACAGGAGTTGGCTTGCAATGGGGGGCAAGCGGCTGCTTTTGAGGTATGTATTGTGTGGTCTTAATTATTGAAACTCCGTCACTTCCTTTTGCCTAAGCTTTTCTGGGGAATGAAATAAACATTTGTAATGGGTTTATCTTCAGCCTAGAAAAAGTTGTGGTATGTAAAGCAATTCTCTCAGTTGCAAGAAGAGAAAATAAGAGCAATTCTGAGTGTCTATTTCCTGTATCATAGGTACTAATAGAAGCTTTAAACTAACAAAGGTAACATAATTGCCAGGTTATGACTTCTCTCCATTATGTGCTCTTTTCCAGGCAGTGACAAATCTTTTAAATAATGAAAGCATATCAGATGAGGACCGGCTACGTTTAGTCATGTTGTATGCTTTGCGATATGAGAAGGATAGCCCTGTTCAATTAATGCAGCTTTTCAACAAACTGGCTTCCCGATCAGCCAAGTACAAACCTGGGGTAAACTAATTTAAATTCTTACCTTTCTGAATACTTGAATTTCTTCTTTTGTTCTTTACCATTTCTAGATTTTTTTTTAATACACCCTAGCCTGCATAGGAGTCTTTAATCCTCAGAAAAAGTTGTCCACCACATGTGAAAAGTGATGATAGATTATTTTTGCTTGCTTTTCCTTGTCATATTTGTTGTTTTGGATTCCAGAGTAGAAAATTACTATTCTCTAGATTAAATTTAGATGAAAAGCAAATATTAAGCTACTTTTTCTTCTTGATGGGGCTACAACATGAAAGAAAGTCACTGCTAATGATATCTCTATTGTGTTACAACAGATTGTCCAATTTCTTTTGAAGCAAGCAGGTGTTGACAAGAGAACTGGTGATCTTTATGGAAGTAGGGATCTACTAAATATTGCCCGTAACATGGCTCGTGGATTGAAGGTCTCAAGGAATAAATTTAATTATTATACCTTATGCTCAATGATGTGAGTGTTGGATGCTAAACTAAATTTGTTTTTGGACTATGATGTAGGGTGTGGAGAATGTGTACACTCAGCATCAGCCACTTCTGTTCCAAACCATGGAAAGTATTGTGAAAGGGCGATTGAGAGATGTGGACTACCCAGTTGTTGGAAATCACTTTCAACAGGGAAGGTTTGTTGCTATACTTCTGTGTCTTATTTGTGAGTTGTTAGATTCCACATGGTTTCTATCTGAAATCATTGAGTTCACTGCAATGTTGCATGGGTTCTAAATCATTTGATGTTTGTTTGAAGATAAATAACACGATTAGACTATTTAGTAACAAGTCAAATGGATGTAGGATATTAGCTAAGTAACGAGGGAGCAGTGAGACATTGTTTATTGTTTAATATTTATGTGAGAAACTATCTGCATGCTTTTAGATAGGAGAGGGTTGACATTTTAGTGAAGGTGCATCTTCTTGACAGCATGATAAGTGAACTTTGTTTTGACTTCACTGAAGCATGAATGCTGATATTCTTTATACCACTGAGCCTCCTAATGATTTGACTCTTATAGATTCTCAATACGAAGACAAATGACAATCCTATCCAATATGGCCCATCCCATAGCTTACTGCTTTCATCTCCTGCCATTGATATCTGGTCCATGGCATCTGTACCCTCTGATCCTTGATTCTGTTAAAACTTAAATATCTGATGTGCTACATGTCCTGTGTTTCATTAACTGGGGCAAGGAAAAGTTATGTTTTTGGAGAGAATCTGAAATACCACTCAATAATGCCATGTAGCCGTTATTAGCATTGTTTCACGTGTTCTGCATTTAGCTAATTATACATGGAAAAAAACAATTTGTTCGCCATAAATGTACCTCAAACATATACAGCTTTGTCATAACTCGTTTATTACAATCCAAAATATTGTGTGTCCGCTAGTGATTACACAGTTAGATTTGTGTTATAATTATACAGGTTAGTTCAATGCTTTGAATAAAATAAATGCAAAGTTACATGCTAGTGTACTGTGACGTATTGCATTGCTTTTAGATAATTCTACATTTTAAAGTAGATTTTTATTAGTTATTTTTAAGAGAAAAATCACATTTAGATGGTGCTTGTTTGAAAAAACAATTCATGATAATAATAGTTATTAGTTAAACATATATGTGAAATGTATAATTGCACAGCTAGTGCAAGATTGAGTGTAATATTTTCTTTTTTACATATGAAATTATCATAATCTTGAATAATCTCAAAAGTGTTGTTACTGATGTATCCGTGGAAAGCAGGCCGCAGGAAGTTATCATCTTCATTATTGGTGGGACAACTTATGAGGAGTCACGTTGTGTTGCAATACAAAATACCAGTAATACGGGAATTCGTTTTATACTTTGTGGCACTTCAGTTCTTAATTCTAAGGGGTAAGATGAACTGACAAAGATAGTTTGGATTTGATTTGTGATGTTTAGTTTTTGTATTATACCAATTGTGCTCTAAATTTGGCATGCTAAATCTATAGATATGTTGACTCGGTAGTTTCAGGTTCCAGCTTTGTTCTTGTGTTCACAGCAAAATTTGAAAGTAGTCTTAGTTTGGACTCGATTTATCTTAAATTTGAATATTTCTTAAAGGGACGTGGTTGGGAATGGGACTTGGTATTTCTGTTGGTGAGCTATGCTTCAGTAGACTGTTTTTAAAATAAAAGCCATATTATGGGACTAGACGATTCCAGTTCCTTGTGTATGATTCATGGTCTTCTTTTAGGTGATAAATGGGTCTGGTCTTAAATTTGTCTTACAGATTCGTGTACTTGTTATATGTGACTGTTCATTGATGGGTTGAGGATACTTCTACTAATAACTGTGAAGACATATTTTACAGATAGCGGTCTGGATTTCTTTGGCATTAGATATGTCTTGTTTGATGAACATGCAGGTTTATTAGGGACTTGGAAGAAGCTCAGAGGGTAGCTCGTTCTAGCACCTCTGTCGTTTGACTTTTATCCTGCCAAGGGCCACGTAGATAAGTTTTTACTGCTTACACCGAATTTATGTTTGGCAAGTGTCTTGGGTATGCATAGATGAAGGGGGGAAAAAGAAGAGTTACCAAAGGAGCTAGCTGATCAGGGATTTCAGGCTCGATCCACTATTGCTGCAGAAGACGATAAACCATTATTAATCTTGTTAAATACTAGTCAGCGCCTTGGGGATAATGGATTTTGAGATATGGGAAAATGGGAAACTTCATGAACACTTCCCTCATTTCATGGGAAAAACATACACGGAACTGGGTACGAAGATAGGAAACCTTGTAATTTTTGTGATAAATTTGTTGACAGGTGCTGAATACTGATAAAATAGCTATATAACCATGTAATGAAATATGAATGTCCCAATTCCTTTGTATACTACTAACAGCCGAATTCCTCTTGTAGATTACGGCTTCGTATTTTTTGAAGATATGGATTGTGCCCTTCTATTTAACTCTGGTTCAATCATTATTATTATTATTATTTTACAGTATTTCTGTCCCAAGGATGGTATACATCCATTTTAAATAAGAATCCGGATCAATATGGAGGCAGGACGTGGTGAAACGGAGTAATCCTAACACGAAATTTCAAAGTAACATGCAAAAAAAATGTTATGAATAATAGCTTTGTGGCAAATATATATATATATATATATATTATGAATAATAGGATTTGTCATAGTTATATTTTGCATTAATTTTTTGACCAAAAAAATTTTGCATTAATGTTAACATTTTACATGGATGATTTTATCTACTTTTAATTATACTATATCACATCAATATTAATAAAAATGGCATTAAATTATATAATAAATTTTACCTATAATGTAACATTTCCATAACAACTAAATTATGGGGTCTGTGTTTGGAAGCATAAAGTGTAAAATAAATGTTCATGACTTAAGAATAATATGCTCCCTTTGTTCATATTTACGTATAATAAGTTATTTTAAATACTTTATACATATTAAAAAAATAGTTAGGGTTTTTTAAATTTTAAAAATTACTACAACTTTGTATTATTATCCATATTAAAGTGTAACTTTATTATAATTATAAATCTCTTAATCTCTCTCCCCATCATAAATGTTTTAGATAAAAATATAAAAAAATATTTAATGCGCTTTAAATATTGTAAAATAACTTATATTTTAAAATTTGGATATATTAAAAATTTTTAAAATATGTTCTATAAATAGGAGCAAAGGAAAATTCATAGACACCTGCATATTAGAATGTGAGTTTTATAAAATATTTTATGTAATAGTGAAATCATAAATAATAAATTACTATATGATATTATTATTTTATTTGATAACATATGAAAGATATAATGTGCTGAAGTATTTAAAAATTGTTCCGGCAAATTTTTTTTTTGAATCAGCAAGTATATTATGAAATTACACTTACATTTATAAAATATTATGTGATATTAATTATAATAACTTGTTGATAAATAATTAACCATTTTTTGGCCCCCATAACTATTAACTAACCATGATATCCAATATTGTGGCCAAAAAAAGAATTTACATTTATAAAATATTATGTGATATTAATTATAATAACTTGTTGATAAATAATTAACCATTTTTTGGCCCCCATAACTATTAACTAACCATGATATCCAATATTGTGGCCAAAAAAAGAAAAACCATGTTATCCAATATTGAATGCTTACTTTTCTAGGTGTACTGGCCGTCTTTTTTTCCGACGAAAATAGTTTAGGCTTGTTAGGTCGAGTAACCAAACAGTCTTGGCGAGCTCGGATTGTTAGGCAGAAGCTACAGGCCCTACTAACAAGCCGAACTTTCTATTTGCCACGCACACGCTCTGACGTGGGATAATAGACTTTTTAAAAAAATATATTATATATAAACCAAATTCTTTTTACCCTTCTTTATATCCCAAAATATTTTTTTTTAAGGAAAAGATAATTCAGTACCTACAAAAAAAATATGTTTTTATAAAGATCTAATTTAAAAATTTAGTACTTATATCAATTTTCAATTAAATCAAACTGAATTTTCAACTGATATTATTCATTTGTAAATATTTTTCTATACTGATATCAAAATGTTTTTTTCACAGTAATAAAAATCAGATCGGACTGGCCGGTTTAACTGGTCCGACCAAGAATCAGCCCCTGGTCTGATCCGGTCACAGATGGGGATCGAGAGCTTCGAAATCGGTAAAAAATCGGGTTGAACTGGTCCCAATTTTTTTTCATTTTTAAATTTTTTTAAAATAATTTTTTAAAATAAAATAACATTATTTTTAGTACTAAGTATCATTATTTTTAGTATAAATTTTTTTTCTTTCTATATTATAGCATGCTATAAGTATTATTATAATATATAATGATTAATAATGATAAATTTACTTAATAAATAATATGAAAATAAAATATCAAATAGCTATATTGTTAAAAATATATTAATTTATTCATAACTAATCCGATCCCGGTCAGACTACTGAGCCTTGAACGGTTGCCTCATCCAGTTCAATGACCAGTTCAGTTTTTAATACCTTGATCTTTTTTCTTACTTCTTTGGGAAAAAGATAATTTAGTACCCACAAGAAAAAATATTTCTCTATAAAAACTTAATTTAAAAATTTAGTACTCATATAAACTAAATTTTCAACTGATACTATTTATTTGCAAATATTTTTCTATATACCAATACGAAAATATCTTTTTCCTTACTTCTTTACTCCCTTCTGTTTAAAATATAAGAAATTTCCTAGATCCTTTCTTTGATCTATAATATAAGGTGTTAGGTAATCTTTAATAATAGTTTACCTTTTTTATTCCTATTAAAATAACTTTAATTATTGATAATTAATAAAAATAAAAATAAAATGTTAAGTTTTTTTTTTAATTTAAAAATATAACTAATATTTTTTAACATGTGTAAAAAAATTAAAAATCTTTTATATTTTAGATTAGTGGGAGTATATCACAATACAAACTCGTGGTCAGTCACACCCTCAAATAAAGAGCCAATTCAGGAAACCTAGGTGATCACGGACTTATGGAGCAAGGGTCCCTCGTGTGAACGACTGGGATTTCATCTGTGATTACTGTATCAAATTTCATTGGTCCCATTAGAATCTACCTCATTTTCAGATAATTTCGTGATTATATAGTTTCCCAACCGCCGAAGCAAATTCCGTTTGCTTTTCTCTCCGCTTTCTTGTGTTAGATTCTTCCGCGAAACTATTCATCTCGATTTTACAGGAAAAAAATTTTAAGCACAGGTTTGAACTCTCTCTTTAATATTCTTTCAGTAGTGTCCGTGGCACGAGTGCGCGACATTGTAGTGCTTTTTTCGTTTTGGTTGCACTGAGTAATTTCGGCTTGTACGGAACTTATATTCCATTTTTATGTAGCCTAGGGTTTTCGCATTCCTTTTTCCCGCTGAATTCTTCTTACTGGAATTGCACATGCCGTGAGTAATGTGTGTTTTGTAACTGTTGTTTGATTGACAATCACGGCTAGTTTGCATGATTTACAGCTATTAATGAACTAAGGTTTTATTGAACTTCAGCCGTTTGTTATAAAAGATGGTTTGAATTTTTGCTTTTTTTGTTTCCGTTCCTTTTTATGGAAGACAGAGCAAGTTAAGTAAGTTATCCTTCCCTGACTCTTTTGCGCCTTTATTTCAGTCTCCTATTCTCTTATCAAATTCTGAAATTTTAATCAACTATAATAATTCCTCACAGGATTTTTTTGGCCTGAAAGCTGGTGTTTTGTTTTTTATTCGTCATGAAAATTGATATTTGTTTTATGGTATGTGTAATGTTAACATATATTGAAAGTTGTTTAGCTTGGTAACAAATTAAAAGGTTAGGCACGGCGAGAGAAGATGATTCACATGAAAGTGATGATTGGTTGATCGTAGTGATGGTGCTCTTATTTAAGTACTCTCTTTATGCTATCTTATTCTTGCTGTTGTTTTTGGTGCCTTACCGGAGCCCCTGCTTGATCACCATGTTGTTTGTGTTTTAATCTGTATTAAGTAGATGTATGGTAATACTTTGTCACCAACAATTGGTTTGGCTGCACCTGAATAGGAGGGAGTAGAGATGAGTAGTAGTTGCTACAGCAGCAATGATGATAATCATTATAATATAGTGATGATGTTGCACTCTCAGAAAAAGAAATGCCATTACCTTTCATAATTTAACTCTGGACGCATTGCACCTATTGCCATCTATCAACAATCTTGTAAATTGAAGAATTAGTGTGTTATGGAAATTAGTGTTTCTGAACAATTTGGTTTTTGGCAGTGCTGTTTTCTAATGATCTGACTCTGCATTATTAACTAATGCTTAAAGAAAGTAGTTTGTTGGTTGTACAACAAGGGTTGGACATTAACGTTTTGTATGTCACTTTGAAGTCTCCCTTCCCCACTTCTGCTTCTAATGTCCCAAAAAAAAAGATTAGATTTCATGAATACATTTTTGGGCATAGTAAAACACTGTCTGTTTCATCGTGAGCCTATGCTTCATAGAGTATTACCCATGCTGCAATTTGATGTACGAAATAAAATTAATGTAATGATTTATGTAATGATTTCATAAGTTCCATGTGGACATTATTTTATATTGAGAGAATGTATCATACCTATATTTTATCAATAAAGAATTACTGATGGCTAGAGTATTCTATTATGCCTCTTGTGCTATGTTGATGTGCATTTTCCTTCCCCTTGGATAAGATCGAACAGAAGTTGTTCAGTGATGATGTGTCCTCTCTTTTAGCCTAATTCCTTCCTCCAACATCCTTGCCCCCCAAAAAATAGAGGCTAAAAAAAATGCATTTGAACATTAACAGGATTGTTTCCAGCATTAATCTTGGTACACTTGATTGTGTCAAAGATTATATATATTCAGCTGAGGTAACTAATTGGTACGGACATAAGGCTGCAACCAACTATAGTTATTGTAGTTACTAGAGAAGGTGTAGCACAGTTACTTGGTTACTTGCTTGTTCTATATTATTTGGTACTTGTTACTGAGGGATCATGTTTTCTGAGGCTTTTTGGTTTTGTCATTCTTTTTGTTTGTGAATTGTTGGTATATTTTAAGCGAATAATTGTAACTTTTAGAAGCTCAGATAATTTTATATGCATGAAAAAAATTTGTCATGCCAACTTTGAGTTATATGGTGGTCAAACTTAATTTCTCATGACTCTTGTGCATGTGTACTGAGTTGCAATTTTGGATATCTTGTTATTGAATCATGCTTCAAGATTTGGTTGTTTTTGGTGCCAGAACATGTGAGGATGATTAGGGGTTTCTTATACTGTATCTCTCGGATTTATCATTACTTTATTTCCTGGTATGCATCAGCTTTCTAATTGAACTATAATACTTGGTTTGAAGCATGGAATTTGGAGCATTCCTACGTGTTGCCATTTCTTCTTACTATTAGTTTTAAACAATGAATTTGATTGTCAATGTAGGATTGTAGTCCATTCTCTTGGTGGATTTCTTTATGTATTAAAAGCTAACATCCCTGTCTGCTGTCACTGGAATTCATTAGTTCTTTGTAGTGCATGTTATATTTGAGGACTATTTGTCATAACAGAATGGTGGTTTTCCTGTGTCAAATATTGTTCCTTGCAGGCTTGACTAATTGCCATACAGTCTAGAGTAGACTGAAAGGAAGAGAGTTGAAGGAATGAATTAGAAGCATCTTAGTCTTATGGAGACACAACAGATAGTCTGGAAGTAGCAAATTATTAAGTTGATTAAGGAATGCAGACCATTTGCCATAAGTAATAATAAGTTTCTCACGTATGAGTTTGACGGGTGCTTTATGTTTTGCCATATCTTTTTACACGCTCCTTGAGTCCACAATCAGGTCAGGAAATATGTGGCTCCTAAACGTAGGTGTGGAGTCAGCAGGAAACTTCAGCTGGGCAATCTTCAGTGCCAGTATATTTGTGCTTGTTGCTCTTGTTCTCTCCACGTATTTGATTTTCGAGCATTTATCTGCCTATAATCAACCAGAGGTTTATTCTTAAGCTCTTTTACTTTTGGTTCATATTTAGTTAATCTCCCCTTCCCCTCTTTTAATGCTTCTTACTGTAATTGTTTAGTTTTGTTTAAATTGGCTATTTTACTTCCGGTTCTGCTTTTCCTTCATATATGTGTGTTTCTTTGTTCAGGAGCAGAAGTTTTTGATTGGTCTCATTTTAATGGTTCCTGTTTATGCACTGGAATCAGTAAGTAACATTTTATTGAATCCTGTTTACTCTCTTTTTTTGGGTTGGTTAAATTTATCTTGTTTTTTAATGAATATCCATGTCTGCGAATGTTGACTGCAATCTAAATATTTTTCATCATGTAATTTTTTTTTTTCATTATGACCATGCTTGTGTTGCTATTTCATGGGAGTGTGAGGTAACCTATTATTTAGTGCATACTTGTTGATTGGTTGGGTATTTTGCTTCAGGGACATTGGTTGCTGCTGTTTACATAGTGGATGAATTGTGCATTGTGGATGTTAAAATTTTTATGTATCAGTTTCTCATCCTATCACTGGATTAAAACGGTTCTCTCTTTACTTCTTTACATGCATCTTTATTTTGGGGGGAATTCATTATCTTCTGCATGTGCTGTTGACAGATGCAATCTTTGTGACATCTAATTGATACTTTGATCAAGCAGTTCTTCCTTTAATTGTAAAATTCCAGCAGTTTTCTTCATTGTATAGCTTACAGTACAATTTTTGGTAAAGCTTGGTTTGCATTTCAGGCAAGAACTGTTTGTTGTGAGTTATGAGTTACAGACAACATAAGGCATATCTGCTTGATATACTACAGAATAAAACCAGCTTTATAATTTTTTTATTCATTTATCCATGAATAATACAAAGTCAACTTCTGATATTTTATTTTACAGTTTTTGTCACTATTAGATTCCAGTGCAGCATTCAACTATGAAATTATCCGTGATTGCTATGAGGCTTTTGCATTATATTGCTTTGAGAGATACCTGATAGCTTGCTTAGGTATGTCAAAACAGATGTTATACCCATACTTCTCTCTAGTTGCTGCTATATCTTATATCTATGCAACAAGGCATATATATATCCTGCAGAATTGTTTGTAGGTTTAATGACGTTGTGATTGTCAGATTTTTTACTCAACTATTTATGCTCATAGGTGGTGAGGACAAAACAATTCAGTTTATGGAAAACATGAGCCTAATGGATTACAATTCTCCTCTTCTGAAAGAAGCATATGCATATGGAGTTGTAGAGCATCCGTTTCCCTTAAACTGCCTCTTAAGAGATTGGTATCTTGGTCCTGACTTCTATAATGCTGTGAAAATTGGCATTGTACAATATGTATGTGATTTGTAGATTGAGATATGTAGAGCCCACACCCCTTAGTATCGGAATTGACCTATCTTTTTCATTAATTAACTATTTCAGATGATACTTAAAATGATATGTGCATTGCTGGCAATGATCCTCCAGTTTTTTGGGGTTTATGGAGAGGGGAAGTTTGAATGGAAATATGGGTAAGCTAACATATCAGTTTTTGTCTTGATCTTGTTTGCTTGTGTATTATGCATATCATAAAATATATTTCTATTCTCAAATATAAATTCTGCTGTCCAATATAAATAACATTTTATACTTTCTTTGGAATAATAATTGAAAAGATTGAATTAAACTATTTCTACCTTTTCTTTTGATAGGGGAGGTCTATTTGTGATTAGAATTGTTGCAGTCTGATTCTCTTATTTGATTGTAGGTATCCCTACCTGGCAGTTGTTCTTAATTTTAGTCAGACATGGGCCCTGTACTGCCTTGTACAGTTCTATTCTGTTATTAAGGATAAATTGGAGCCAATTAAACCGCTGGCTAAGTTCCTAACTTTCAAGTCAATTGTCTTTCTGACATGGTGGCAAGGAGTGGCTGTTGCATTTCTTTTGTCAGTCGGGGCTTTTAAAGGTTCATTGGCTCAGGAGCTGAAAACACGTATACAAGACTACATTATCTGTATAGAGGTTAACCATTGGTGCTCTCTTCAATTTTGATTCTTATGCCTGATTCTGCGTTATTAAATTATTTATCAGGCGTCCCAAAGGGACATTATTTAATTATTTAGGTTATATAGATTTTTAGAAGTACTGAAATATTATATCATCTACTTTTGGTTGTGTTTTGAACTAGTTACTTTAATCAGCATCATGTGTGATCTATGAAGGAAGGACTTGAATGCCACTGGCACATATTACTAATATGGATGTGTGTATATATTTTGAGCAGGGCAATTTGTTACTCCCTCCAATTCTAAATATATGACCTCTTTCAAAATACGATGAAGTATTTATTACATATTACCAAATATGCCTCTATTGAATTCATCTCAAAGTGTTTCAGAAAATGGAGCCTACCCAATCTTTTATCACCCATCATTATGATGATTGACTTTCAATAAGGGTAATTTTGGAAAGGCATTATGATTTTTGAATTAGTTAAACTCTCCACCTTAATCCACATAATTTGGTTAAAATGGTCTTATATGAAAGATGGGAGGGAGTAGCTTGCAGCTTTTGTTGTGGATATTTCAGATTGAATAGTGCATGTCTTTCTGTGTGTGCGCGTGAACTTGATCATTTTACTGAATGGATGATATTAATAGCCTCTTGTCTTCGTAAACATTTCATGAAGTTTGACGAGGGACTGGGTAATAATTAAAATCAATAAATGGGACAGTAAGCTGTGTCAAAAATTTTGCAAGGAAGGTAATATCTTGGGTAAAATTCGTCTTTAGTTAGTGAGCTCTGTATTCTGTTAGCACAAGATATGGTCATACTGGCACCTGGAATATATTAGGCTCTGCTCTATCTTCAGAAACCTTTTGAGACCAGTGAGTGCTTTGTTTAGAACTGTGACAGAAACTCATATTGGTTGCAAAATTATGCATTCAGCTTATGTTTGTGAAGAAGTATGTCATTGTCAAGTCATTTTATTTACTTTAGTTTGCTGTTTGATGCTTCTGTTTAAGCTAAATTCTTGAGTGCCCGTGGTGTCTGTGGCATATGTTTAGAGTTTCCAGTCAATTCAGAAGTTCTGGGAGGGCCCTCTTTTATGGTTTCTCATTATAAAACTTGTTGACAGATGGGCATAGCTGCTGTTGTGCACCTATATGTGTTCCCTGCCGTACCTTACAAAAGGGGAGAGAGGTGTGTCCGTAATGTGGCTGTGATGGATGACTATGCATCGCTAGGAGCATTACCGGACCCGGAGGAGGTTAAAGACTCTGAACGTACAGCCAGAATGCAGCTTGGTCGACATGATGAAGGAGAGAAAATGAAATTTACTCAGAGTGTTCGTGACGTGGTTGTTGGAAGTGGTGAAATTGTGAGATATGAACAGATATAGACAGTTTAGGTTTTTTCAGTTGTCCGTGTCAGAACTGATTTAGGTTTTTTTTTTCTGTCTTTATATTGCAGATTGTTGACGACATGAAATACACAGTTTCACATGTGGTAGAACCAGTTGAAAGGGGTATTGCAAGGATAAACGAAACCTTCCATCAGATATCAGAGAACGTGAAACGCCATGAGGAGAGAAGGAGAAGTATCAAGGATGATAGCCATCTCATACCCTTGCGATCATGGAGATCAGATTTTCCTGAGCTTCAAGATATTCTAGTGGAAGGGAGCGTCAGTGACAGTGGTTTGCCCAGCGGAAAGAGACCGCTTCTCCAATCCAGGGCGTCAACGTCTAGGATTTGAATATCATTTACAGTTCATGTAAATACAAAATTACAGTCAAAATGAATTTTGACTTTTTTTTAACCACATCAGGATATCCACATCATTGGATGATTTTTTTTTTTAGATTAACGGTTCCCTAATTAGCATTGAGTCTGAGAATGATGGGTTGCGGATCACGTCAAGCCATGTGTCATCATTTGGGTCCGCCCCATGTACATAACCTTTTTGTGAGTTGTTTTTAGCCTGAAAGTAATGAACAGATGGTAAAAAAAAAAGCAAATAAATAACTGATTACATTTATGTCTTTGGATGTATAAAATTAAAAAATATCGTTAAAAGATGATTATAAATACTATGTATCCTTTTTTACATTGATTTTCTTATGGTATTTACCTGGTTCTCATGGATTAGAAGTAAGTATGTTTATTTTCCCCCGCTTTTCTAAAGACTTTAATGCAGGGAGACCATAATTTTATATGTTTATAGCGAGTTTGTGATCGGTTAGTACTTGCTTCTTGGTTTGGCAATAGAAGAAATACGTCTGTACAATGACTTGCAATAATCTATATTCATATATCTATATTATTTATAAATTTAAGAGGAAGTAAGGGCATGTGTGCCAGTATTTTTTGTTTTCTTGTTTTTATAAAACTGTTTTTGAGAATAAGTTTTGAAAATAAGAAAATAAAAATATCTGTTTGAATGATTATTCTCAAAATTATAATTAGTGAGTAATAAATGAGTTATTAAAAATTTATAATTTTATCATTAATAAGGTGTGTGTTTTTCACCTTTTTTTTTATTTTCCAGAATAAAAACTACAAAATAACTTAAAGTTGTTCTGAATTTTCTGTTTTTTTATTTTCCAGAACAGTTTATAAAAAACAGGTTTATCAAATAAGTTTTTTTATTTTTCTATTTCCAAAACAAAAAAACTGTTTCGGAAACCCAAATTAAACAGGCTCTATAGTATTGTTGATACGTTGTGCATAAATCATAATGCTAATATTCAATATACAGTTAAGATTTTTTTTTTTTTTGCTTTTTTGGCCTTAATATCTAGTTAAGATTTAAATAAAGCAACATAGCATTTAGCAAGCTCGTGTTTCAAATTCCAATAATCATAAGCGAAATCTCCGTCCAAGCCTTCCTTTGAAAGTCAAAAAATAGAAGTCATCAGGTTACTCACAAACATTTCGCGCGAGAAATTGATGAACCCCAAGCACAGAGGCTATTATGTAGTCACAGTTCAACATCTCCTCTTCCCCCCCCCCCCCTTCCCGGCGCCGGTTAGTAGAAATAGGAGAGTTATGTCCTGTTTTTTTCCTGCTTCCTTTGTGTCTTTTTTTATTTGTTTCGTGCTCCCACATTAAGAGAACGGATTCTGATTTCTGCATCTCAGATTGTAGCTGCTTGATTATTTATAATATTGTCTCAACTGGATTAACTACTTATGTCCTATAATTTTAAGTCCAATCAAGCCATGAGATGTTAAATTGAAGGTTGTTTAGTACATAAAATGAAAATGAATGAAATAAAAAATAAAATAATAATTTTAAATATACAAATGACTTTAGCTCGACTTGCTTCCACAAGGGTTTGTTTGGTTCAACCGAAGGGAAGGGAAGGGAGGAATTTTAATGGAAGGGATTGGAGAGATTTTAAAATTCCCTTGTTTTGTGGAATTCGAATGGAGGAGATTGGAGGAATTTTAATGAAATTTTGTTTGGTTCAAAAAGATATTGGAGGGAATTGAGTAATAAAACTCAATCCCCTCCCAAAAACCCCAAATTGGAGGGGAATAAAAAAAGGATGGGGGAGGGGATTGGGGGAAATTAAATCCCCTCCAAATTTATGAACCAAACAAGGGGAGGGGATTCCCCTCCCCTTCCCTCAAAAAAATCCCAACCAAACAGAACCTAAAAAGACTGTTGAAGCAAAACAAGAATCCCTGCTTAAATATCATCCATTAGTGAAAAATATGATATTTGGTTTTATATTATATGAGTAATATAACTATATATGTTTTGGTGTGCAATGCAAGAAATTTTATAAATGAATCACAATCTGTAAACTAAATACTCCCTCAAATCCTTTTTTTATAAGAAACAAATAATTACTTTATTAGGATTGATGAAAATAATTAAAATTAGTTAAATTCTATTAATATGCTATGAATTGGAATTTTTCTCAAGCAATGCCCATATTAAATAATATATACTTTCTTCTCTTATATGAGAAATAATAATTGCTCATGAAGACAATTTTCCTTATAAATAAAAGGTATAGAAGGAATAATTCAATAAATTTATAAGATAAAGGGACTTTGTTTATCATAAATAGGGTCAATATAATACTAGTAAGCTTTTTCAGTACCAAGATATCCTCAATCGAAGCTACAATATTGGTAAATTCGTGCATTGTTCGGCTGGTTTTTTTTTTTTTGTGGCATGAATTTGTCGTTAGAATCAGCGGGTTCGGGAAAGATCAAAGGCGACATAGAATGGCCGTAGCCAATGGGCCAGAGTCATGGAAGGCCCATAACTAATTAGTAATCCCAGGCCCATTTCTTTCTCCACGCGGGGACATGAACTGCTGACAGCTGTGACATTGGAAATAAGATAAACTAAGCAGGGCAAAAGTGTCAACACAACAGAAAGTCCATATTAGGGTTTTTTGAGGTTCCTTGCCCCAATTGCCGCTTGACTATCCAGCCCTGGGCCTCCTTCTCTTATATAATCATCTCGCCGCTAATCTTCTTCTACCCTGCCCTCTTCGCCGTTTAATTTCAGATCCGGCCATTGCATCCTTTGTTGTCATTTGTTCTGTTTCGTTTTTCTTGTCTGTACTTTACTTTTCGTCTGCTTTCTTCATATTAAATGTTATGGGCGGTGATGAGTATTAGAGAAAGTCATGCACCACTCTGATGATTTTTATCAATCTGTGCTGATAAAATTCTCGCACCCATTCAATCTGAGCCCTATTTCTTCTCATCTCTTATTCTCTTTTTCTTGCGATCTGAAAAGGGTCCTTTCATTTTTCTTTTAATCGTTCAAGTTTCGAATGCAAGTGAGATTGAGTGAATTTCCGATTGGAAGGTGGAGCCAAGTGATGGGGGTTCAGGTAACCCCAACCATGATGCGGACCGTACAGCTCTTGTAGCTTTTGGGGATAAAAGTCTGGTTCCTGATGGTTCCTTTGCCTTGAATTATTTTTCTTTCTGGTCATGAAACGACCATGTTGCGTTTACCTTCCGAAAGTACTTTGTGAATGGCGAAACAGAACAGAAGACATATTTTAGAAAACAGAAGATGTAAAAGCAAAGTGTTTTTTATTTTCGACGTTTAAGGGCCTGTTTGTTTTCAATTTTCAAAATTCGTTTGAAGCCAAAAAGCACGTTTTTCATTTTCAAAACCTGTTTGAAGCCTAAAACTCCGTTTTTGTTTTTCATTTTTATTGATGTTTGGATGTCGAAAAATAGTCACGTTGCCACCATGAATTTGGCCGAAAATGGAGTTGGAAGAAAATCATATGGGTTGTTGTTTTTCCATTCTTTTTTTTATTTTTATAAGAAAGATAAAAATAAACTAATAAAATGAGAAAAAATAAAAAATTTATGAAATTAAAATTTTCATAAAATTTTTTTTATTTATTGATTAAAATATTCTTTTAAAATTTTAATTTTTATATATTATAATCTATAAAAAAATATTATATCAGATATATTATGTTCTCATTTAAATAAATATAGATTAAATTTTAGTCTAAATAAGTTAAATTAATTATGGGATAAAGTTTAAACTCATTTAGAGGAAAAATATGAGTTTTATTAAAACTAATTTTCAAATAAATCATTCAAATATAAACACGTTAGTCCAAAATCAATTTTTATTATAATTTCGTTACAAAATCAATTCTACCAACACTCATTTTTAACCAACTGAGAACCAAACGGGCCCTAAGGTCATGTTATTTTGTTTTCATGTTATTTTGTTTTCAAAAACAAGTTTTCTATTTTTGGAAATAAAAAATTTTGAAAACTTGTTTGGCAAACATGTTTTTTATAAATTATTCTGAAAAATAGAAAAATAAAAGAATAGAAAACTCAGAATATTTTTTTAGGTGTTTTATAACTTTTGTTCTGAAAAATACAAGGAAAGGTGAGAAATATTTATCTTATTAATGGTAAAGTTATAAATTTTGAATAACTCATCTGTCACTTATTAGTTATGATTTTGAGAACAATTATTTAAACAGATTTTTTTATTTTCTTATTTTTAAAACTTATTCTTGAAAACAGTAACTGTTTTTTAGAATAGAAAACATTATCAAACAGGTCCTATAAGTGATCAGTGCGCACCCGTAATACATTTAGGGCCGTTTGATTCGTTTACAGCTCCAAATGTAAAGATAATAAGCTTTACATCACTAAGTTTTGAACACATTTTGGACATTTCATATGTGATCTTTATTACTTAGGTGATCCGGATTATATAACGTTTTGCATGTGAAGGTCTTTACATAGGTGCAATGAGATGTAAAAAAGTATTAATACCCTTATAAAAATAAATATTGACAAATTCACTTCTAGAGTTAAGGGTAATATAGTCATTTTACTTTTATTCCTATTTTTTAATATAAAAAATAAATATCATTACATCATTATTTATATCCTACTAAACAAACTCGCATGTAACTATTATCACATCTCATCACATTACATTACCATCATGTAATTAAACCAAACGGGTCAGACTTTGCGTGCTTCAACTGAGTTGATTGATTGGAGGAATTTCTTATAAAATTTATTTTTTTTAAATAAAGAAAGCCGAATGAGTATGAAAGTTTAGCTCTCCGGTTTGGATCATTTGTGTTTTTACTGGATAACTCAATATGTTTTATTGATGACCCAGTATTATTTTGTGCTTAATATAACTATTATTCTTTTCAATACAGTGAGTCATTATAAAAGTCATTTTTTGTTTTATCTGTTTAATAAAAACAATAAATACATAAAGATAAAAAAAATCTTTTTTAGGGTTCATAGTAAAATAATGAAATAAATTCATAATATTTTAAAAGATTATCCTCTTAGAAAATCTAAAAATATGAAAAAAAAATTAATTATGAAATATTTTTGAATTATTTTTAGTGATTTTAGAGTAAAATTTGGAGATTATTTTTTAATTAAAATATATAAAATAGAAAAATGAAAAGAAAAAAAATCTAAGTATTATCCTTCAAAATCTCTAACTTATTTAATATAAAGTAAGAATGTAGAGGAATTAAATTATTTAAGAAAGTGGGAAGATGGAAAAATCAGTAACATTAATAATACAAATATCTCTTAAATGGTTGACAACTTTCATTGGTTAATTGCTCTTTTAAACATTTTCTCTTCCATATAATGTTTGATAATTTAATTATGAGAAGAAAATTGGTATGTTATGCTATTTTTGATAACTTTAAGAATATAATTAACTCTCATTAATACTTATATAATAGTTAAAAACTCTTTATAAATAGGATTAGAAAGAGTATTTGTTAAATTTTATTTACTTATAATTTTTATTATAAACTATCATTCTTTTTAATCATTATACAAATCACTAACTTATTTCATTAGTTCTAATCATTATAAAAATTATTAATTTATTTCATTTATCATTATACAATACAATTTTATTCGACTTTAGTATTGGTTATACTCATTTATGACCAAAATAAAAAAAAAATTGTTCATACTCATATATGAATTAATGTCTATAGTATTGAAAATTTTGCTTATTAACAATGTTTAATAAGAGTAAAATAGAATTTTTTTAAAAAAATTTAATAATATTATATAATTTTCTTAATATACATGAAATTTCACTTGTTATATTATAATATAAGATGGAGAGAATATATTCGACTATATTGATCATACCTGACCAAAATAAAAAAAAAAATCCAAAGTTACTTATCATTTATTTAGACCAAAAAGAAAAGCAAGTCGATTGGCCTTGCATTTGATTTAATTAAAAAAAAGGTTAAAAAGCAAATCGCATATGAATAATTCGATCTCTTTGTAATCCCATCAGCTAATCAACTTTGATTGTTATATCTTATATCTAGGTAAATACTTTCTATCAATCATAGATTGGTTAATATTTTTTTTATTATTTTTGCTCAAAAAACCTTTAATATCTCTATCTCATTGTAGTGTCTAAGAGCTTCATTCAATGATTTAAAGAACAGCAGTCTTTATTTAGTATTTCCTCCATCTCATATTATGAAACAACATTCATCCCGTATTTTAAGGTAATATAAGGAGTTTTTTTATCTCATAATATAAGACAACATATAATTATTTGTAATTTTTAACTTTCATTTATTGTATTATTAGTATTGTAACTTGTGTTATATTTAATTAAATGAGTACAATTAATAGGGGTAAAATTGAAAATTTTGGTTACCTTTTAAAAGTTTGAGGAGATAATAAATGTTTCTTAATATGTGTAAAATTTCTTTTATTATCTTATAATATAGAATGGAGTGAGTGCCTTTTAGGAATTCCGTTCTTGCAAGATTTAGATATAAATTATCTCATACAAGTGTACTTATAAGGTCCAAGTATGATAGTGTGATGGTTTGATCCTTCAATCAAAGGTTTTTTTATATTGTACTTCATCTTATTTAAAATGTAGGAAACAATTTAAATATGTTTTGAAAGATATAACTTTTTTATCTGATAAATTAATGTGTTTTTTTTAATTTTATCTTTAATTAAATTAGACTTATTATTATGAGACATAAATTAAAGAAGACTTAACTAAGAATATTAAATGTGAGCATTTGTGAGAAAAAATTGTTTGTGATATATTTAATATGTCTGACTATTTTTTTATTTTGATAATTTAGATGTTTATTTCTTAAAATGGAGAGGATAGTATGATAAGCACCTCTTTTTTTTAAATAGAAATGTGAGGACTATATTAACAACACAAAAGTAAACAAGAGTACAAAGCTTTACAAAGTCATCTCATCACCGACCACCATTGACAGATAAGAGGAGGTTGATTAAAGGACTCAAAAGAATATAAACTATCATGAGCAAATCTAAACAAACTATGGGTACATCTGTTAGCCTCTCTATTCATGAAATTGAAGTTGATACACCAGTTCCAATCCATGAGATTGTATACTTGATCAATGATTTCTCTGTATGGATGTCCCAAATTATCATCTCTCATGATCAAGTTTACAATCTCAGTGTACTCGGTAAACACATTGACATTTTTAATGCCCTGACCCCAACACAGATCAAGTCCTTGAGAGATTCTTACCAATTCCAAGATTGCTTTCGGATATTCATTACATTGTGCAGCATAACCCGGGATCCTGTAAGCGTGATGGTCGCGTATAACTCCAGCGTACTACCCGACTCCTTCTTTGCTTATATTGGCGTTAGTGTCCAACCGAAAGCTTCCAGGTTCCGGGGGGTACCATTTCTCTTGGGTGGTCTTTTGTTGCTTCCACAAAGTAAAAGGCAGCTGAGCAATATACTTATCGTATCTAGCTTTATAGAAAGAAGTAGCTGTGTACAAGCTTTCTACCCAATCTTCAGCATTAAACAATTTCTTACATCGAAAAGTCCAAATGTCCCAACAAGTGTAAGCAAAGAGCGAATTCCATAGAACACTACTGGTGAGACACTTACCGGCTTCCGGTTTATAGTTCCACTTTATCCATTACTTGTTGCTTAAGTTTTTAAACTAATTCCAGAACTAGGGGTGCAACAGCTTTTTCCATCTTGTAGTCACATGCCGGCAGTCTCTAAATAGATGCATTGTATCTTCATCAGTATCACATCCTAGTGGGCATCTTTATGTCCCTCAAATCCCTCTTTTTGTTCTCAAAGCCGCTGTATAGACTCTATCCCCTGCTATTAGCCACATCAGAGTTTTCATCTTTTCTGGAGCTGGCCACCTCCATATGTCCCTCCAAACTCGATCTCTCCTCAATGTTGTACCTGCAGAAAGAATACAGTATGCAGATTTCACACTGAAATTACCATCCGAGGATTGTGACCAGATAAAGGAATCCTCACCTTTCCCGAAATTAGGAGTATGAATGCGAGCAATGTGGTTTACAACTTGTAAGGGCAGTCAAATTCTCATCTCTGCAACATCCCACTCTCCTGATTTCGTGACAAATTCAATCACTTTTTGTGGCTATCTCAAATGATGAATTGAAGTTTTTTTCCCCTAAATGAAACGCTATGGACAAGTCATACAGCAGAAAAAGGACAACCGCAGACATTGGATCAGGAAAGAAAGCCTATGCTAAATTTGATAGTACCATTTGAAAACAATGCAAGACTTAATCAAACGTACTGGGCCGGGAAAAATAAGAAAGAAAAACAATGATGGGGACTAATAATTACTTCACTCTAAAATCAATGCATTCAATCTGAATCCACACAAAACAGACCTCAAGCTAGTCATTACAAAGACTAATAATTTCTTGATCCTAAAAAATTCAATGCAATCAGGTTGAATCCTGACGAAAGAGTCCGAATCGGCTAACTAAAACCATCCAAATTGATGCGGGTTAAAATGTTGGGTTGGATTAGCCTTGAGGTTAGTTAGTCTTAGCCCAACTAAGATTTTTTTTTTTCAATTATCAAGTACTTAATTTAATTGATAAGAGGATTGTATTTCTTAATCAAAAATATCAAATTTAAATTGGAGTTTGTCACTCAAAAGAATTCTACCCAATTTGATCCAAATTAATTTATATTTTAATAAATTTTCCAGTTGTAATAAGGTAAGCTTAAGACACCAAATTCACATAAAAAAAAAAAACTAAGCTCTATATATATATTTATTAAAAATGGACATCTCCAAGAAAATTTATTTCTTTTATCAATTGGAACTGGATGTGAACAGAGAATAAAACATGCTATTTATTATTTACAATTTTTTGTAAATTTTATATCATATATTAGTGATTCATGATTAAGTTTTTTGTGTTATGAAATAAAGTATAAAATAGAAGAATTTGAGTGAGGTAGAGAATAGAGAGAATTTGAAATAGGAGAAAATATAAAAAGTCAAAAGTAAAGTATGTTTTATTTATCCACAAATAGGTATTTATATAAGAGATAAGTAAAGCCCTAACTTTAAAAATGATAATAATCCTTTAATTAATTGAATAAAATAAGAATAAAAGATAATTCAACACTAAATAGAAAATATTCTAAATTAACATATAAAATCTTTATAACACTCCCCCTTTAGATGTCCATTATAAAAAAATGTGTCTCATTAAAAAACTTACTAGAAAAAATTTTGTGGGACAAAAATCTAGTAAATAAAAAGAATACATTATTCTTTGTATATGTCATCAAATATTACCTCATTAAAAATCTTATCAGGTCAAATACTGTCTCATTAAAAACCTTATAAAGAAGACCCAATGGGAAAAACCATGATTAAGGAAAAAAGAATACAATGCACATATCAATTAAGATCCTTGAGTTGAAATCCAATATTATACACAAACTTTTCAAATAATGCAATAGGAAGCACCTTGGTAAACAAGTCTACTAGGTTGTTACGTGAACGAATTTGCTAAATGGATATGGAACCATTTTTTCGATAAAACATATTTTATTCTATCTTCTTTAATGTACTCCCCATTTACCTCGACAGTACATATATTATTATTTTCATGTAAGATCATCAATATTATTTTTCCAAAAATAAACCACAAGTCTCTTCGTGTTCTTCGTGTTAAATTAAAGTTCTCAACCAAACATATTCTTGACTTATCTCATGTAATACCAAAATTTCCTCATGATTAGGTGATGTGGCTGATATAGTTTGTTTCATAGATCACTATAAAATGGTGATGTCATTCAATGTAAGCACACAGTCAATTTGTGATCAAAACTTATGAGGATCATACAAATATCTTGCATCTACATAATTAATCAAATCTATAATATCTTTAAGGTAGCCAAGTATATGCTTAACCCCAATCCAGTGTCTTTATGCAGATGAAGAACTATATCTTGTTAATAAATTAATAGGAAATGATATATATAGTTGTGTATGACTATCAAAATATAATAATGCTCTGATTGCATTGAAATATAGTATTTCAGGACTAAGTAATTCGTCATCATTTTCTCAAAGTCTAAAAGGATTTTTGTTTACATCTAATAACCTTATGGCTAGTGGGGTGCACAATGGATGTGACTTGTCCATATAAAACCGTTTTGACACATGTTATATAGGGTTCTTGATACACCAAAATTCTATTTTTTAGATACTTAATCTGTAAATCAAGACAAAATTTTGTTCTTTCATGATTTTTCATTTCAAATTCTTTTTTTAAACAATTAACTGTTTTTTTAAGCTCTTCAAAAGTTTTAATAATATTTAAATCATCAACATATACAGTAATTATAACAAACTTTGATATATTTCCTTTTATAAATACATATGAGCGAATCGAGTCAATCTTATAACTTTTTTTCAACAAAAAATTCACTAAAATAATTATATCACTTATATGCTTCAAGCATGGTAAATCCTTCTAGAATTTTCATATGAATTTCACTATCTAATGAATCATATAGATAAATTATAACAACATCTATTAGATGCATGCCAAGCTCGTTATGCACTGTCAAACTAATTAGATATCTAAAAATGATTGCATCCACCACAGGATAATATCTCTTCATAATCAATACTAAATTTTTGTGAAAACCTTTGTGCTACAAGTCATGCTTTGTATCTACTATTTCACCATCCTTATTTTATTTTAACACAAAGACTCATTTATCTTCAACTAGCTTCACATTTTTAGATGTGCAGATTACAGGTTCAAAAACATTTTGCTTTGCAAATGCATTTAGTTCTACATCCATTGCATATTTCTATTATGACCAATCACCTCTTTGTCTACATTCTTTAATAGATTTTAATTCGTGATTCTTATTATCATATGTTACATTATATGCTACATTATATGTAAAATTATCATCAATGTTAACTTCATTTTTAGTTCCATCATATTCTATTCATGATATAATTTATTAAAATTTCATTATTTTCACAAATCTCAAGTATCTAAACTTCTTCTATAACAAAACTTTAATTATGTCTGAGAATTCTTTTGGAGTTACCTTTGAGTACTCTTATAGAGTTATCCTATTATTAATTGGGTCATCTTAATTTGTAACTCCTTTTCTTTTTTGAGAATTTCTATCTTTGGAGCATGTGAGTCTACCACACTTCATGCATACTTCAAACTTTGGTTGTCCGATTAGGACAACAACTTTTTTCACTGGAGTATTAATAGCTGGCACATATGATTTAGTCACTTCTTTTAGATCAGTGAATGCGGCTGACAGTTGATTTATTAAATTTTGCAGTTGAATTATCTTTTGAACTTCTTATTCATATTATTTTGTATGAGAATCATGATAATATAATGATAAATCATTCCAACTAATTTTTTCTCCAACTTCTTATTCTCTCCTCTCAATATTGGAAAAACTTATTTTGTCATTGCCGCTACGGCACCACAGCACCACCCCTATGCCTCTTCTTCTATTTTTAGTTTAAAGGTTGAGTTGAGTTTTGTTTGAAGTTGTAAAGTCTTAAATGTTACAAAGAAGAAGAAGAAGAACTTGATAATAGATATCATCATATAGCAAATGAAGAGAACATACCTTATATATTTAATCTTTAAGTAAAATTGTGTTAATAACATGTTATAAAATAAAGTATAAAATAGAGAGAATTTAAGAGAGGAGAAAAATATGATGAGTCACAGGTAAAGAATGTTTTATACAAAGGCTAAGTAAAGTTGAAACCTAAAAATAATAATAATCTTTTCATTAATTAAATAAAATAAATAGAAAAAATGACTCAAAACCTTAAGTAAAAAATATTCTAAATGGATATCCAAAATCTTCATTATATTTGAAAATTTATATAGATTTTTAGAAGACAATAATGGACGATAAATTTTAAAATAAATTTTATAAATTTAAAAAATAAAAGGGAAGGTAAAGTCCTTCTGATTCCTCTGGATATATAATGGTCACATTAGAGCTTAAAAACATAAGTTTTATTTTTCTTAAGCAAATAAGCGAACCACCTTCAACTGTGTTTTCAAATGGGACCTGGTTTCTCTAGTGCGCAGTTTCCGACTATTTCAGATTAAATCTGGACTTCTATGTTACAATTTTATTTCTGTCGATATATATATATATATATATTATTTTCTTTAAGTTTCCAGGTTTGCTGCTCCACAGCGGCAGCAGGGGACCAGGCACCACAAAACGCAAATTTTTAAATCCTCCTCCCCATGGGGCAGAGAAAATATTTTTTTGTCTGGCGAGAAACATAGCAATAATTGTCATGAAATATTTCAGTCTTCAATACGCAAATGCAAAAATACTTTTCATCTACAGGGTTTCATTTTCACAACAGAAATTCCAACCATCAAACTACTGTTTTTTTTCTAATTAAAAAGAAGGAAAAAAAAAAAAGCTCAATTCATTCTATATCTGTGATCTACTCATCATCTGTCAATTTGGTAGTTGAGAGTGCATATAACTAGACAAGTTTACGTTACTATGACCAAGGGAGGGAGCCAGGATAAGGAGCCGGTCCGCAATATTTGAATAAAGCTTCAATTTCTGGACACCCATTTGGGTAAGGAATTGAGCGATGAAAGGGGTCACGCCGGAGTTTCTTATGATAAAGGGAACTTTGACACCCAAATGGATCTTTCTGGAATTGAGCTCGCACTAATGCCTCCCCTTTTAGAGCAGCTGTTTTTGCATTTGCTACAGCAGAAGTGCCTGCATAGAAGAACCTTGACTCTGGAAACCCAATCGCAGATCGATGCAGATGTGCAAATCTCTCTTCCTTGAAATCATAACTCACCACCTGATTCCCAAAATCACAACTCATCTCAAAACCTCATAAACAATTGTCATTTATATTCACATAATCACTACATTTGAATTCCCTCACTTCCTATATTGAATCTGATCCGATACTCAGTTAATCTAGTTTCATATTGAAGCATGACCTTTGAAGAAAAAGACTACTTTATCAGCAATTCTCATGTATGCTGTTCTGTACCTCTCCTAATACCTAAATGTGTTAACCTATGAAGGATCCACCCACAAGAAAACACAATAAATTTTATTCATTCCATGTTTAAACGAAAGTAACAGAATGCTTCTTCTTGTTTTTTTTTTGGTGTGGGAAATTAGGCATACATACAGTTATGTTTTGGGGATATGTGCCAGTGAGCTCCCGGAATCGACAGACACTAAATAGGAGGTTTTCAAAACTGTCCCTGGCATGCTCCTCTGTAAGTGCTCTCCATTTCACACTTTCTTCTTTACCTACACAAACAATCAAGGGACAGAGTCTTAAAGTGGGATCACTAATCGTTGAACAATATGCAAACAAACCAAGGTGAACCATTTATTTTTAAACATTCCGGAGACTGCAGGGTAAGACACAAAGGAAACTCATCAAGTTTACATTACAACCTACAAAGTGTAAGGAAAAGTTGGAGCAGGAAATGGAGTGGGAACTTATCAAGTTTACAGATTTACAAGTTTAGAGCAACAACACAAACGACCTTAAATATTTAAAGTTGCTTTGCTGAGCATTCAATGATTACTAGCATAAACAGGAAAACATAATTTTTCTTCCTTTTCTTCTCCCGTTTCTAGCTCATAACAATTAACTTCACAAGTCAACAGAATGAGTTTCAATCATCAGATAAAAATCTGCCAATGGGAGACCATGAAGTTTTGATAAGACAAAGGAACTCACCAAACCATCCTTTGGAATTAGCAACAGCCCAATAACTCTGTGCCTCACTGCGAGGACCAGCATCTTTACGAGTCTCTCCTCCACTAAACAATATTAGAGCCAAGTCATCTTTGGATGTAATATCAATTCCCTCTTGTATGTGCGTCAAAAAAGTAGCAGCTTGACCAGCAATTTTCTGATAAGGTTCCAAATACCAAGATTCCTCCTTCTCAATCTTCCCACAACTACTGCTCGTATAAATAGAATGGCCCGCAACCATAACAAGATTTTGTAGCTTCGGGAACGGATAATCGTCCAAACCCAGATCTAATTTACGATAACTATTCATCGTTCGGTAGTGACCTTCGTATATAGAAAGAATGAGAAGAATTGTGACCCCAAAAGATAAGGAGATGAAGAAGCCCATAAACGGGTGCAACTTGAAATAGTAATGTAGACGACTTCCAAATGATTTGATCATTATGATGGGATGAAGATGCGAGGTTTTGGACTTTCGGGATCGTTTTATGGGTTTTCCGGATTCCAAGTCAAAGTCCCTTTTCGGGTAGGGCTTCGGACTCCCGGATCCTAATGAGAAATTATTCATCGTAAATTATGATTTGAAAACGGGAAAAGTAATCAAACATACCCGAACGAAGTCTGCAGCCCAGCGTCTGAAGCTCCGCATCTCAATTTCAACTGTACAGTTAATTAAGACGGCAAGATTGAGCAACGAGTATAGAAAAATCTAATCTTCGAGACGTCAGAGGAAATTGAAGGACCCCAACTTGGAAGCTCAAAGAATAACGAGATTCTTACTGAATCAACCAAGATCAAAGTCGAACTAGAGAGAGAACACACACATGGTTCCGAAATCAGAGCTCCCTGAGAAATTAGCATTTCGCGGAGAGGGGCTTTGGGTGATGGTGCTGCTAATAAGAAATGGAGATCCAAATTGTCAGGATCTGTGTTTCAATGGATCTTCTGATACCCAGAATAAAAAAAAATTGCACTTCAAAACCCAAAAATTAACAGAACGAAGGCGATGACATGCATCCAAGGCTTCCACAACAAATTTTTGGCAAGTGTTTAAGTAAAGCCCATGAGTTTTCTGTAGAATGGACTTTGCTCCTATATATTGTTTTGGTTTGGGCACCTTCCAGGGAAAGCCCTGCTGGGCTTTTTATTTTAAATTCCTCTTTAAGTAAAGCCCCTTTTTTTTTAATTGGAGTGATTTTTTTTTAACACTCAGAGTAGTTGTACAGTAAAAAAATAATCCATTTAAAAAGTAAAAAATTTGTTGGGAGTGATTTTTTATCTTAAATTCATCTTTACTCAATTGAAGCAGGCACTCACCCTGTCACTATGTTGGAGGATGATGTACCATATTCTACATGTCTACATATATGGCTACACATGGTAACTGGCCAATAGCTGTTAATATAATATGTGAAATTATCTAATAATTCCGATTTATTTATTATCATGTGATGAGTTCATTCCTATCTATTTTCTGGTGAACAGATCCCTAACTTATTATTAGCAAGTGCTAATAATTAAAGCTAGTCGTCGTTTATGAGCGCCAAAGCGAAGACTATGGGGTGCAGACTACAGAACCAGATTTTTTATTTCGTGTCAGAACCAAAGTGGGAGACTATATGTACATAAGTGTACCATACATTCTAAAGCGTACTATATTATACAAAACTTTTTTTTGGGGGGGGGGGGGAGGGGGGGGACATACGAAGCCATTTTTACCCATGCATTTACATGAAGAGGATGGGGAAGGAAACCAAAGGATACACACACACATAACATGTAAGAAACTGTGGGTTGGATTCTTCAGTCTTGACTTAACTCAGGTGGACTTGAGCTTTTCCAAGTTATAAACTCCCTGCAACAAAAATATGCATTGATTATATATATATGTGCGTGTATATATGTGTGTGTATATTTAGAGGACACGAAGTAATTAATGAATGTCACGTCTACAAAATTAATATAGAAGCTTACTAAAATGCAATGGACATCGTTGAGAAAAGGCCCAAGTAGCGAAACCAAATCCTCCATTTTCTCCTTTAGAGTATCATAGTTTTCATCTTTTGCCTTGAGCAGATCTACGAAAGTGTTGCTATCTGGCACTAGTTTTAGAGCTACCTGCCATAGCATTTCATGTTATATAACCCAACGGATTTTGAACCTCAGAAATTAAGCAACACCAGCGGAAGAAAAGAGCTTATTTGTCACTGCTAGACGATGCTCATATAAATGGAAGTTCTAAAATGAAGTGCAGCCGTTCGTGAGATCAAGAACTGAACTACATTAAACTTGAGATAAGATTAATTTTAGGGGGAAAAAAACCATGGAAGCTAATTGAAACGTTGGAATGATAAGGAAAGAACAAGAGGCATATATGTATATACTCTGAAAGCAGCCGATGAAATCCAACCATGCCATGGTTTCAAAGTGCTGTTATAACTCTCTTCGACTGCTTCTTCCATGTTCTTCCCGGCATCTCTTGCTATGCTCCGTAATAGCGCCAACGAGAAATCCAGAGATCTGCACAGCATAAAATATACATACTATGTTATGTCTAATAGTATTGTGATCAAAAAGATAATGAATGGAATACCATGTCTCGAACCCGAGAAGCTTCGCAGAATGTTCACTACATGCATGCCACAAAACTACAGGAGAGACTGGTATTAATTCCATTCATTCATGATCATATTTCTTCACAATTATTCTGATCTCAATATTACATGGAAAACAACTAACTAATAAGCGGTAAAAACACAGGGAAAAAAAATATTGAAATGCTGACCTAGTGAGCCAAACAAAAGCTTTACTGCAGCTGGGTCCCTTCTTTGCGTTGCCTTGGATTGCCTCTGTTTTCAATATCTCAACCAAGTTTGAATTCATGGAGGGATTTGATTTATGCATCACTTCCAATCTCTGTCATAAATATTGAAAGCTAAGCAACGTGTGCAAGTATATGATGCGTTATATAATTGAAAAACTGACAGCCAACAGCCTTGTGCCAAAGAAACAAGAAACAGAAATGGAAAATGAATTATAAGAAGAATATGATCCATAAAGTAAAGAGAAGTACACATGGACAGTACTTAATTAATTATAGTATTTGATATCACCTTGATATTTTGATGAACGTCTTGTCTCAGGACAGCCATGGTTGGGCCTATCTTATCTGCAAGAGCATCAATCATGCATGATGACAATATGTGTATGTGGGTGCTACGTCGTTTTCATGGTTGAAACTTTGGAAAGAGAGAGAGAAGCAGTAATTACTGAGCAGTATAACGACTCACCGAGAACTTGAAGAACTAGGTGACAGAGAGATAAGAAGGACTTGGTGGAGACGAAGGCTGAATCATCATTATCTCCAGGTTTTGCTACACCAACCATCGACAGCTCTTCAATGCCACACCTTATTTCCGACTTCTGCTCCATCTCTCTTCACCCTTCCATTCCCCTCCCTCCCACACAAATACGTATATATATATGCACACAGAGAGAAGGGCTGAGACAGAACTTTAAGAATTTTAAAAACTAGCTGTTTCATGTAGTGAGAGTCTTGCGAGGCCACCTATTAAATCGTTTGAAAGCATCCAGCAACATAGATAATTCAGTTCTCTCTATCTCTCTCCCTTTTTTTTTTGTTTAATGGTATATAACAATGCGCTGCCGGAGAAGCCATTGATGGTGACCTTTTATTTGACCTGGGGGTTATCTTCTGTCTAATCCTCCACTCATCATCCTACCGTACCTTATGTCAAATAAAATATGTTGTGCAGAAGAAATCTAATCCTATGGGTCCCATACCTGAAATTGAATAGAATACGCAAAAGAATCTAGCCCTTCATCTCAGCGTTTCTTCAACCAGTAGCTTGCCCTGCCACAGTCTGAGCGTATATGGGTTGTATTTCATTTTCATCCCAACCGAGTGTTCCACACGAATACACACACACACACACACACATATATATATATATATATCTCATAATATCCAGTTACATCAAGTAACCATCTACCAATCCGGCGTCAATAAGTGAAAGGAGTTAAAGTCACTTAAGTATGATGTTTCGAGTTTTAGATCATATAAATGCAGACTATTTAAGACCTGACGTGACTCTAGGCATTGAGATCATTAAGTTAAGAATCGAACCCAGAATAACATACTCAAAGGATACTCCCTCCAGGCCTTGGACACCCTCTAGAAATAATCTTTGATCCAAAATATAGGATATATTATATGATTATTTAGTGTATTAATTATTTTCTCCATTCATGTCACCAGTCTATAATTAATATGTGAAAGATAAATATTGTGAAAAATATAAAAGATAATGCAATTAATAAGGATAAATAATAAAAAAAATATTAAAATTTCTTAACAAATTTAATAATCCAACTCTTTTCTTAATATGCATAAAATAATTAAAAATGTCATATATTTAAAACAGAAAGAAATAAATTTTAAGACAGAAATTGAACATTGAAATTTTCGATGGATAGCCAGGTTCGTGGAGAAGGGGGACAATCATTGATCTGTTGGAGGACATTGTGTCATGTAACTACTTGAACGGGAACCTCAGGACAGTCGGCATCCATATTCCTTTATGCTTGCAGCCTTAATTTCAATTAATGCTTCAGCGGGTGATAATTCAATTTTCTGTTGTTGTTTTACGTACGTAGGAATCCCCCAGGATTATTAAATAATGATGCATCATTGATGAGTTGCATGCATTTTAAAAAATTTGCCATTTACATCAGCCTTCAATTATGAAGTCGAAGTCTATGGATTTATTCTCCACCTTCATCCTCATCAATGTTCTCCAATATTTGAATATAAAGTTTCTGTTCCTTTCTTTAAACGAGGGGAAGCCCAGTGTAACCACTAGAGTCATTCTTTTGAAATAATACTCATTATTTTTTTAAAATAAAAAGGATATTCCTAATCAAATTAAGAGTTGAAATGGAGTTGGGCCAGCTCTCTTGCATCACACCTAACGTTTTTATATTTATATATAACTGCTTCTATTTATAAGTTAGTCCATATGTATCACAGAAATAATAAATGTGTGTGAACGTGCTATTGATTCTTTTGAATTTTTTTAAACATTTATTTGGCATCTACTACCATTCTGAGAAAGATGCGCTGCTCAAATTAATCATCCTCCCTCCCATTCTTATTATAATTAGGATTTTAGAAGAATCCTTATTTGGTTTAAAACATAAGAGGTTATATAATTTTTAATAAAAGTTGATCCTTTTTATCTGTATTAATTATCATCTTGTAAGTAAAAAAAAAAAAGAAAGAATAAAGATAAATTTTCAAAATAACTTTTATTGATAATTAATAAAGATAAAATTGGAATGTTAATTTTTTTTTTCTAATTTTAAGATGTGCAACCAACTTTTCTTAATAAGTATAAAATAATTAGAATTATCATATTATATGGATTGGAGTTCGTGCTAATTTACCATATTTAGATCTACTATAGTATTTTTGTCTTGCCTTACCTCTTTTAAATCCAGACAAAAGGAAAAAAATAAAAGAAAGAAAGTAATCGACCTACTTCAACTTAATTACTACTAAACAATTGTTTAATGATTAAAAACGTTATGTGTGCTTTAAAGTTGATGTGTAATGCGAAATTCTCGGATCAAATCTCCAGAACACTGTTACCCAGGCGAACTTGGAATATTTTCTTAAGAAGAAAATAATAGTTTGTTTCTGTCGGCAAATTTGATTGCTCAATCGAATTTAAATAGCTTTTTCTTTTCCAGTCACTTGTTAATCATAGGGTCATTTGCTTTCATTAGAATTTTCCTTTTCAATTTACTTTTATTTTTTTCTTTATCATTGAGTTTTACTCATGATTATTTTTTACTTTTTTAAATTTCAATTAATTTTGATTTAGTGTTCAAACTCCCATACAATACTCAAGCTTATAGTATATTTATTATTTAAGATACTTCATTCTAATCAAATCACCATAAAGTAGATTTTTTGTACATCACTTATCCTATAACTAACTTTTATTATTAAAACTGTTGTTTTTACAATTGGACAAAAGTATCTTAAATATATAAGTTTAAGTATCTTAATCTTATACTTTCATGTTTCACTTTTATTAATTTAATTGTATTTTATTTCAACTTAATCTTTTATAACAAAATTACTTAAATGATCTGAATCAATAGATGTGTTTGATTTAGTATGCTTTGACCGCTTCACTTTAATCCTTCAATAGTTGTTTTTAAGAAAAAATTATTAATTCTTTCTTCGTTTCTTATATATTACTATAAAATTGGGTTTTCTTGGCGCATATATATATATATATATGTGGTTATATGAAAAAATGGTTTGATTGTCCTGCTTCATTATATTAGGTATATAGAACAATCATGGCAAAACTTGATGTGTTTACATATAAAGAAGATCAAAGATTCTGAATTTATCAGGATTTTCTTCTTCTTCTAGAAACTTCTTATCAGGATCTTCATCAAAAAGTTCACCCTCTAGAATGAGTTCTTCCAAATATTCATAACTTGAAAAACTATATTCAACTATTTCAGTGTTTTCCAAATTCTCTTGTTTCATTATTTTAATCTTCAATAAAATAGTAGGAATTATTAAAATAATTTTGGGATTTTTTTAAATTAAAAAAATGTTATGTACTAAAATAGCTCTAAACAGATCCAAAATTACCTTAAAACTAGGCAAATAGTATATCAAATTGAAGATCTCAAATTTAGAAATTTTTAGAAGTAAATGTGTCCCAAAATACCCCTGGACACGCCCTCACGTACCCCAAGAAGGTTCAGATTACAAAAAAAATTGAAAAAAAAACTAAGAAAACCAAATCCCACACGCGAGGGTGGTGCGTGGACTCCACGCGCCGTCGTAGACGTCGAATCAGGCCACACGCGCTGACCCAGAATCTTCCACGCGTCTCCTGCGTTTTGATAGTGTGCTCCACGTGGCTTAATCAAGTGCTGATGAGCCCTATGTGCCACATCAGCAATCCCACCTTTTTTTTTTGGGCCAAATGTTCTTGACCCAAAAAAAATTTGTTTTTTTAATTTTTCCTTCATTGGACTGGTCATCTGCGGCCCAATTTTTTTTTTATACGCAGCCTATTTTTCTGTTTTTTTTTTGTTTTGGGCCAAATGTTCTCGGAAAAAAAAATTTTTTTAATTAGGCAAAATGACATGCCGTTGAGGTCGTCCCTAACCTCCAACCGGGTCAACCCGAACCGGTTTGGACTCGGTGGCGAACCCGCGTACCCGCCACCGTTTTTCGCTATTTTCTCCTTCGTGTTGTTTGAGGCGATCTTGGTGTCGTTTTTCTCGTCTCATCATCCTTTATATGATGGTGGCCTCCTTTTGTCCAAAAAAAAAACCCAATTTTTTTAGTTTTACTCACAGATTCAAAACGTTTTTCTCCATTATTTCTCTAATCCAGTGTTCATTTAATGTGATTTTAGTAGCTTTTTTTTTTGTCTCTTCATTCTGTACATGATGGTGTACTTCTTTGTCTAGGAAGGGATGATTTTACATAACCCAAAAACTATACCGTGTATATATATATGTATATATATTTTTTTAAAATTTTGAGATTCCCTATACAGAATCCTATTTGCATATTTTATGAGTATAAACAGTATACAAAAAATATACCAAAAAAAACTCATAAAAAAATATACAGTATGCAAATAATGGAACTCAAAGAAACAATTTCTAATTTGCAAATGAAAAATTGCAGCGGATATAGATTTGCCAAGAATCTAAACCTGCTCTGATGCCAATGAAAGAATAAAAAGATAGAGAAGATATACATATCGATCGAGAATGTATTCTTCAACTGAGAGAATGAAAAACACCAAGCGGTTGAAATAAAGTCACTCAGACGTTGTTCTCTGGTTCACAGTAGGAAACACTCTTGAAAGAAAATTGTAAGGAGAAAGAGTTGAGAGGAAGTCCGAGAGAGTTTTTTAAGAGAAAGAGAGAGAGACTTTTCAGAGAAGAGTCAGTGCGTTCCTCAACTTCTGAGAGAGTCCGTTATCCAGAGAAAGAACCCCCACTCCCGTATATTGATGCACGATCACTTGATTTACTCGCTCGTGCGGTGTGTGGGATCGATTACTATTAAACCGTTCCCTCCCTCTTATCTCAATTTAATAATTACAAAAGTTATTTAATTTATTTGGGCTTGGACCAAATTATATCTTATCCAACAATGGTGGATATAATACATATAACCCAACAATCAGGAACATGCTAGCCATGGATGATTATTTAAGATAATTAGTTGCGGATTTAAATTTAGAAGGTGGGAGCGAATTAGTGATTCCCCAACCACAGCTTGAGCTAGGCTTTAAGACTTATCACAGTAATTTGCTTTCTAATGACTTACCATCAATTTGTCCAAGATGGAGCTTACGGCAGAATTTATTACTACTTAATAGCTCTAATTTTTAAACTAAAATATAGAGTATTTTTTTACGTACCATCAAATTTCGACTAACAATTGCTAGCTTTGCTAAATATATATAGGGGTTTGGGATTCTGAATTCTCCACCATTGATCCTATATTATATTTATTAGACCCCTTTAACAGCCAACTTTTATCCTTTTTTTATTCTGGCCATTGATCGCAATCCTGTAAATATACATAGTCAATCGTAGTAATAAAAAGTATCTGGAGTAAACACAATTAATAATTAAATTGAAAAGATAAATAAGAAAGAAGCAAGTAAACACAATTAATACAAGTTTAATTCAATCATAAGAAGTATCAGATGATCGGGTTTTACCTTATGGGATAACTAGATTCTCTTCTTTAATTAGACTCTATTCAAATATAGTAACCGTTATTTCTAAAGTGTTCTAATTACCTCTCGATCAATTAATCCTTATTTAGTTAGAATTTAATTCACTTTCACGCAACTAAAGTTCCTAATTAAACTTTGAAAACTACAACTTATATCACCATGAATTCTTAATTCTATCTCTAGATTAGTTATTCATATTTATCTCTCTTAATCAATATTCACTCTTCATCTTTCCGTCCATCAAATTTATCCATCAATTAGACTTTATGATGATAAAGCATAAAATCCACATGAATGAATAAAAGAGATAAATATAATAAAAAATAACTAAATATAACTTAAAAAATAAATCCCCAGAGTCATAAGTAAAAAAAATAAATCCAATCCATTTTAATTATGCTACATCCCTATCCCTGATTGGGAAATTTGGCCACACATGGAAATAAAAATTAAATCAGAACTAAAATCTTAAATCATAGTAAACATAATAAGAAGAAAGAGTTATTGTAAAAGAGAATGAATCTATCTCTAATACTTCTAAGATCTTTTTACTCTCCCTCTATAAGATGCTCCTAGTTGCTCCCAGATGCATTTTGAACTGTGTTCTCTAGCCTTCGAGTATGTTTTTGAATCCCCCCTGGTGTTTCTACCATGTCTCCTTATATAGAGAAAGTCTAGAAGCCCATAAAAGTTCAAAATATCAAGAAAATGCGTCAAAAACATGTTTTTATGGACTTCTGCTGTTTGACCTAGCACCGAGTAGCCATAGGATCATCAAATATGGCTCTGGGTGGTTTCAAAAGATGAAAAAACATGAAAAACGAGTTAACCCAACGCCGAGTGGATGCTAGGCACAGAAAACTCCTTTGTTTAGCTTCAGACAAGTCACCAGGTCATATTGATAATTTAACCTCAATTTTCACCATGATAGCATTTGAATTTGGAAAAACTCAAAACATGAAAGTTATAGCTCTATGTCTTAGATTTTCAATACATTTTAAATCACCTCAATCAGAATTGAGATGTGAGAGTTATGGTCAAAATACCAAAAAGTGTCAAAACTTTTCATCATAAACGATTTGTAACGTTTTTGTTCCTAATATTTCGAAATGAACCTATAACACCATGAAACACAAAAACATATTAAATTATACTAAAATATATCAATGTAAATATATTTAAATACAATTTAGAGCTTAAATATTTGTATTTTTCGGATATAAAATAAACACATCAACCATCATCAATATATAAATCATATAAAAAATGTAAATAATGTAAAATTCCATTTATCTCATTGACTCGTGAACAGTAACTTTTTTGGGCTGCACTGTTATCATTTTTATTATTGTTCATCTTCATTTGTAATTGCACGTAGATGCGACTGACTGTGCTATCCAATTAGGCTAACCAGGATAGGAGATGTAAACTTCAGATTTGGGTTTCGTTGTGAAGCATCTATTCCTTACCCCAATTGGAAATATTCTCATGAAAAACAGATTCAAAGACCAACATGTAAAGTAATTAGGATAAGCTTCTATAACATGGCTTCGTGCGTTCTTCCTCCCAAACGCTGTGTGGTACTACTTGGCCATGGCATCTCTGGCTCAAAATTCTGCTTGCCGCCTCATCAGCTCCGACAAGAATTCGCAGAACCAACCAGTGAACAAGAAGGGGCATTCTGGCAATTTAGCAGCGAATTTCCCTGCAGGGTGGAAACCCTCATTTCGTGCACTGGCATTAGAGGGACAGAAGATGACCACGAGAGAGAAATGGAAAGCACGGTGCAGCGATGATGGATCGTGCGGTATTGTCCCCGAGTTCCTGCCATTTCCTTCGGCGCACGAAACTGTCCAAGAATTCTACCAAGCCTTCGAAGACGCAGACATTCACAGGCTGGAAGAACTTATCTTGCCTTACTGTGTCTACCAGGATCTGGTCTTCTACGGTCCTCATGAAGGCAAACAGGTTTTATTTCTTTTACTTTTATACTTGTCTTCTTTTTCCCTCTTCGTTATGAACCCTATCAAACACACACATTCATATTCCTAATTCGATATGCTTTTTAATTTTTTTTCAGGATGTCATCAAGTTTTTGCAGACCGCTAGGGATGCCATGGGTCAAAATATACATCTTGTCATCGACGAAATCAAGGGCCAACATCTTACGGCCAGCGTGCGATGGCACCTAAGTATATATACCTCATTATTTTCACGTTACACTCTTTTTTATTTCCTAATTTTCTCTATAATTATTACTATAATTATCTTCAATTCTCCTGTTAATGACGGACATTGCAGGGTGGAAAGATAATAAGATACCCTTCACCAATGGATGCAGATGCTTTAAGTTCGTAAAAGTTGAAGGCAGACTGCTTATTAGGTAGGTAATTGTATCATTTGTTTATCTTGAAACAACAAAATCATATATATATCTATATATATATGTATCTATGTATACTCATATTTGCGCGTATCCGAAGCGTTTACAAGCATGTTAATTTTGCAGCAAGATAACCGGTGTGGAGGAACTACCAGTAAATCCTAGTGAACTATCGCTGGTATTTTTCTGCTTTTCTTCTTGGCGCTTCCATTAATAACATATATATAAATTAATTGTAACAAATATCATTTACACGTACGCATGCTGTATCCTATTCTTCAGAAACTCTTAAAGGCAATCAGAGGGCTTTTTGATCGCTATCCATTCGCAGCTGAGAGTATGTGTTGGATCCAATCTTTGTAATTCTCCCTTTTATATGTTTTTTTTTCCCGTCGATAATTGTGTTTGAGATATATAATATATCTGTGTGCATGTTTCGGTTTGTGGTAGTGCTGCTCAAGGCATATGGGTCTGAAGAAGGGAAACATGCAGACATGCATTTCAATATTTTCGGACCGAAACGCTGAGACTTGAGGATCGATCCTTGTCTCCTCTGCTATTTACATATATATATATATATTTTAATGGCCACTTGCTTTCCAGGAAGCTATATATATATATATATATATCCATATTATTGAAATAACACAACTGATACTTTCTTCTACGAACGGAAGAGTATCATACATATTGTAGCCATTTCATTTCATTTACTATCATTCAGTAACTCATCGTCAGACAGTCCTTTAATTTCATTGAATTGATTTCCTTCCAATTAAATATTTTTCATTATTCAATTAACGAAAATCCTTCTCAAATTTTTTTATTTTTGTTTAGTTTTTTTAATGTCTCATGTGACCAATAATATAATTTTGATGCGAGATTTCCATTAATTTTTTTGTTCCAGAAAAGAGGCATATCATTCAAGCCCAATAAGGCTCAGTACAACCAAAACTAGCTAGTCAGAAAAAAAAAACAGAATAGGAAAAAAGGAGGAGAACCAACAAACAGATCTAGAAACCAACAAATAAAGAAGAAAACAGCAAAGCAGGGATTGGGGGTTGGATCAATCCAAACCCCATTCCCTTATCATATTTCATTCATATAAGTAGTTAAAGGAATTCAAAATCTATACCTCTTGTACGCAAAACATATATATGAAACATCAAATACCTTATTATAAATCTAACATGAGCATGATTCCTTAACCATTTTTGAGTTCAAGTCCATAATTAGGTTGGGAAAAATAAATGCATATAACCATAACTTGTGGGTGATAAAACCTCCTTTACATTTGACTTATAAACTTGTGGAAAAAAATGTATGAATGAGAGAGAGATACATGAGGTTTGACTTTTAAACAACACTTGAATCACATGGCCTGGCGGTCTGGAGTTGCTCTCACCAAAGATGCCCAATTATTACAATGTTTGTATAATACAAATTTTATAAAAATTAAGTCACACTATTTATAAGATATGAAGATTTTAGTTTTAAATTGTAGATGGAGATATATAAGTGGCTTTTACATCTCCAACTCCATCATTCCTATGTTAATTAAAACTTCTTCATTTATTCTCTATGAATTTTAATCCGATATAATCCAACTCTGTCATTTCCTCAAAGGAGATTCAAGAAAGATAATATTAATATCCAAACCATCAACTGATGTGGATATGCAATCTATTAGTACTAGTGCATGGAATTAATTCTTCTAGAATTTTACAATTAAGCATGTTTGAGTAAAAACAGTACTTAAATGGGGTGATCTCCGGAAAAGTTTTCATGTTTACAAGGTATTTTAAAATAGTACTCCCTTCGTGACGCTATATAGTATATTATTATGAGAAATTCATATTTCAAAATATAGTGTACTGGACGAATTACATTGTGTTTTTTTTTATTATCTTTCCAATATTGCTCATAATAAGTAAGTCAATATATTTTACGGTTACCAATGTATTTAATGAAAATTCTTTAATGGTTCGGTCAAATCATAAATGAATGAAGGAGAATTTCCCCAAAAGTCTTATTCTTCACGATAGCCGATGATCCATAGGCACTCGGAAAAAAGAATAAACAAGAGAATGACTGTAATTTATTAATGTAGGAAGTATTATTAATTAAGGATAATTTGGGATATAATGAAAAAAATTTCAGTTACTAATTATTATTTTGGTATTTGTGTTGTAGTTAAAATTAATTATAAAGAGAAAGTAGAATTCTTTTGTACTTCCCAAAAAAAAAAATAGGCAGTAATTAATTATTTGGGAATTGGAGGGAGAGACGTTGACCTCGTGCTTGAACTTTGAAAACCTCAACGCCTCCCAGTAGCGTGGGGTTTGACACGGCCCATCAAGATCCCGAGTCAGGTGAGCTGAATCGGCAGTGGAATACAACACTGGAAAATGTCTTTGACTGAGAGAAAGAGACGCTCAAGTGACTTCTCGTTGCATTGCTGCGCTGAGTCAAGGCTCTTATCAGTGAACGGGGGGTCAGTTCTAAAGGGACTGAGTCCATTTTGACACATTCCGACTTGCTAATTTTTCTCCGCTCGCTCTTCCCTCTTCTAAACTTTTTTATTATTAATAATTCAAATAAAAAAGACCAACAGCTTCTTTCGCCTCATCAGATCAACTAGTAATAGTATGTATCTTTATCACATCTACAAAACCATTCAAATTATGTTCTGAGTGCTTACATATATATATATATATACACACACACATACTCTTTTTGATACTTTTTAAGGACCTTTGAGAAGTTTTTTTTGTTTTTTTTTTGCAAGGGATCTTGTAATATTTTATACTATTTTTTCTATTTTACCTTCATCATTTATTTCTTTTCATAAATTATTATTAGATTTTTTGAATAAAAGAAGCACTCTTAATTAGTCAAATGATATTTAATGTAAATTACATTATTATATTAAATAGGGGTAAAAAAGGAATGTTTAATTTTTTTTAAGAATTTTAAAAAAATAATTAACTTTCTTAATTTACGTAAAATAATTGAAAATCTTTTATAAAAAGGATTAGAGAAAATATATATATATATATATAGATTGCTATTATTTTCTTCCTGAGTAGTTATATCAACACTCATTAATTTTACAATTTTGATTCTTGATAGAAATTAAACAGGTCCTAACAAAAAAATTTTAGCTCCTATGGAGACTTATCCCTCCTCATAATGTTTAATTCAAGAGGGTAAATCACATTGTGCTATCATATATCTCGGCTTATACTTTTAAAATATTATTAAAAATTTAAAAATTATATCATTAACTCTTTAATTTACTTCTCTCATTAAACTTTTAAATAACGCAATGATATATACATTTCCATTCAATCCCTGATATTTTTATTCTACTCCATTCATTTTTCATATTCCAGATATAATTTATCAACAATATATATTAACGTAGTTCCTTTCCAGAGGGGGAGAATATGAACCCAAAAAACAAAAATGCATCTTCATACATTGAAATTATATATATATATATATATATATGTATGTATGTATGTATGTTTATAATGCATATTCGACCAAGATAGGTCCTGGAAGCAGTTGAGTCAGATCGATGCTCATAATTTCATAAACCAGGTCCCAGGAAGTAGTTTGATGCTCCGAAATCCTTTTCCCCTCATACATAAGAAAGAGTCATACTTAACATCAAACTATATCAAACATATAGATCCTAGCTAGTCTAACAAGTCTCCTAGGGGATTCTCTAGGTTTTTTCAGAAAAATTATAATTGAAGAAATGCAAATATTTTTTACTATATATATTCAATTAATTACTTTTTTCCAGTAATTCATTGCCTGATTAATTAATATATGAATTTCAATTACTTAAATATTTAATAATATGAAATAAATTAAAAAATCTCACTTTTTTTGGGCCAAGAAAAAATCTCACATTCAAACCGGAGTTGCTTCAATTTCATTCTTCACTAAGGTGCTTCGGTCTGGTATACATTTCAACAATTGTAAAGCCATTTACAAATATTAGCGGTTCATTTTTTTTTTTCGGGGCGAAGACTTCTTTTGATTTTATTTGTTCTGGAGGCCGGGTGTAGAACTTTCTCCGATGACATCTTTAATTAGGCTTAATTAAATATTTTGACACACAAAAATCAGAGTATGTCGTTATAAGAATTAATTAATCTGTATGAATAACTGAACACGTTAGTTCAGTTAATTGACGCTTTCAAAGGGGAAGGCTAGTTTAGACCAACAAAGAAGGGTATCAGAGAACTTATGAAATAACCAAATTTGGCACGTTTTCATGTTATAAACTCTGATTGACGGCACTAACTATCTAATACTAACCACAACCGCAGACATATTCATATGTGTGAATGGGTAAAATAGTACATATCTTTAATTTGAAGAGAAGAGAAATTATTATATGTTAAAGTTTGTGAATAGGAACCATTGATCGATGAAAATGTGTACCTAACGTAGTATGCTGCAAGCTCGCATTCACAGACCTCATTAAAATGTTAGGAGTCTAATATATATGTATATTCACTACAAAAAAGCTAAAATTTTGAGATGAAAATTTGCGATGGATTAAATAAGATTTGTAATAAATTTTAGCTTTGTGACTAATTATGTCTGTCAAATTTTAACTTATTACAAATTTTTTAGGATGAATTTTGTAAAAGATTTACGATAAATTTGTAAAATTTCCATCACAAAATTCATCACTAATTTTTGTGCCGAATCTTGAGATGAAATTATTTCTGCGACAACATTTGTTACATGCTCAATTTTCTTGTAGTGATTGTTAAAAATACATGCGATAGTATATATGTTACCATTGGTAGACAGATCATTTATAGCTAGCCGTCAATTGCGACTCAACAAAAAAACGATCGATGCATATAATGTATTAGTGCTTAATTATAAGGTTGTAAGTGATCAGACAACATTAATTGGAGACAAGGACACGATATCTAACAAATCCATGCAAGTGCCACTTGCTATTTTCCCTTTGACAAAATCTGCCACTCTTTTCTACTCAGCATACAATAAACCCTCAAGATATACACTTACGCCTACCCTACAAAACAAGACTTTTGAAATCTCAAGTGTCAACTTTAAGGGTCAACGGACACACAATTCATACGGAACGTATACCCATTCCATTTCCTAATTAAACAGGATTATACCCAAGATGATTCTAATGAATGAATTGTAAGAAAATCATGGTACAACAGCAACCTCTAGTTTTAGGATGATTCTGCCGTTAATCAAAATCGCTGCTTTGTCTCCATTGTGCCGCATCATTTTGGGTGTCAATATTTGGAGATGCTAGCCACACATAATCGTGTCAACTTTCCAATAAACTTATCCACTAATATTCCTACTTCATAAAAGGTACTTACTAGTCCATCCTACTTCGTTACTATATGCCCTTCTGACATGGCACTGCTGGACCCTTTCCAACTCTCCACACTCCCACCTAGATACAAGGGAAAAAATAATAATAATAATAATACAAAAGAGAATAGACACATTCAGACCACCATAACATCACGAAACCGGCCTTGGAATAAAATCCCTTTAAAAAATTACCTTTTAGAAGAAGCCAAATTTTACTAACAAATGTAGTAGGTATTAAATTAATCCCCCTTCTTTTGTTGACCAGCTCTCTTCCTAGGTTTTATGTAAGCTCTCTTATATATATATATATATATATTCCTGATCAGTTCAAATTAAAATAATTACGCCAAACTTTATCATATATCTTCGGCTTCTCCTCCTTCTCTTCCTCCTCCTTCTTCCTCTCTTGCCTCTTCTATTTTATACCCTAATTACAATTCAATCGTATTCATTGCGGCAAGAAGAATGGAGTTCCCAGACATTTCGACAGGGAAATCACCCAGACGAGAACTGCAAGGCCCTCGTCCCGCGCCTTTAAGGATACACAAAGATTCTCACAAGATCAAGAAACCACCGTTGGCGCCACAACCACCGCAGCCGCAACCTCCTCCGCGCCAGCCTGTTATCATCTACACAGTCTCTCCCAAGGTAATCCACACCACACCGGGCGACTTCATGAGTCTCGTTCAACGCCTCACTGGCTCTTCTTCTTCGACTTCTTCCTCTAATACGGCGTCAAACGATCCCTTCAACGGCAATAATGGCGATATGGTATCGCCTGCAGCACGATTCGCCGCTATAGAGAAGGCTCGGTCTCCCCAACTGAAGAAAACATTGTTACGGCATCAGAGTGGGGATGTTGTTGACGGAGAAGGGATCATGGAGGTGGGTGACGCAGTTGAGCGGCCCAATATGTTTCCTGGGATTTTGTCGCCGGGACCGGCTGCGCTGTCTCCGATCCCCGCAAGCTTCTTCTCACCGCCATCAACATCGGATCCAGCTGTGGGTAGCTTCCTTCATGATTTGAGCCCTGCCCTTCACCGGAGTTTTATGGAGGGTAGTCTCGTGCCTAGCCCTTCATACTTTGTTTCACCTCATACTCCTTCTATAGACTTATTCAACAATTTCTTTGATTCATAAGTTTCTAGTTTTTATCGTTTTCGTTCTGACAGTATTGTTTCATAAGGGGAAGAAGCGAAAGACAGTCCTGGTTTACCTTGTTGTGGAGTTTCAGATGGGGAAGGCGACACCACAAGGACTAGAATAAAGAAAATTGTTATTCTTTCGGCCATTCAGTGGGTAGCTAGTTGGAAATTTCTTATTGTATTTATTCTTTCAATTAATTAACTTCATTCGGCTTTAATTCGTGGGCCATTTATTTATTTCGGCTAAGTATCTCATCCCTGTTGGCTCTCCGTCCATTTTCACCCAGTATACCCGTCGTCTTTAATTTGCATCAAATCAATCTTGTAAATATTTCTAAATGCACTACATCAATATGAAGTACATATGATGTCATTAATGAATCTTGGATAAAAAAGATAAAGTCTTAATTAAATAAATGTACAATTTACAAAGCAACCTTAGATAATATGGAAGCTATCTCCCACAGATATTAAACTCTTATTTCCTCAGGCCGCCTAATTGGAATCATAATTAATTATATGTCAACGCTCCAAAACTACAAAGAGGGCGCGCTTATTATAATTAAAATATTTTTAACCGAATTAATAATGAAAATTAAAATTAATTAATTATCTTAATTTTTTTTAAAAATTACAATATCTTTTCAAATTATCCTTTTTGAATTTTTTTTCTCTTCCTCTTACTCATGTATTGAATATGGACAATGTCTTGGTAATGTATAATAAGTATAATATATCTTATATATTCTGAAAAAAGTCTTATGTAAAAGTTTTATATTTAAAATAAGAAGAAGTATGAGAACAGGTATGGCGCAAGTGTGAAGTTCTCAATCCCTAAACAATATGCTTGGAACAAGCAAGGGGGAGATTAGAAATCAAGTTAGTAAGCTATCTAAGACTTACGCAGATAATAAGAGTGGAATAAGTGTAAGCAGAGATTAAGAGTTCAAACCATTCTAATGTAAGTAATTAAGACAAGAAAAGAAATCAAGTCAGCAATATAGTATTAAATAAACAAATGGCTCTCGTGTGTGTGTGTGTTTCACTATTAATTAATTTATTCGTATTAATGTTTAAATAGTTGTTGTTGTTGTTGTTGTTGTTGTTGTTGTTGTTACAACTCTTTCCTTATACAATTTGTAAAAAGTATTATTAATCCTGAGTTTTTGGTGTATTCAGATTTTTTTTTGGATAATGTTGATATATTTGTCCTCAATTTACTTATTAGTTAAATCATAATAAATCTATAAATAAAAAACCATATTGTACTTTTGTTACTTATAACACGTATGTTTTTATCTTAATAAAAACGTAGACGGTTGATCTATGTTTTGGATGGATGTGTCTATAAACTCTAGTCAAAACTTTTGGTTTATATGATATATCAATATTGCACATGATAAACCATTCATGATAAATATTGAAGTATAGGAACAAGATTAATTAATTAATTGATTATTTTAAAAAGAGTTGCAAAATCAATAAATTTCATTATAAATTTATGAAAGTGTCAGCTAGCAGCTGCAGACCCTCTTTTTGTTTTTCCCCTCAAAAAATATGGAGAAACACAAAGCAAAATAGTCAACAAGAGGTTTTTGGGATTCTGGGGAGAGAATACTTGGAGTCCTACATGATTGGAGACACAAAGTCAAAAAGTTAAATATAATTAGAATCATACCAAATATTTATTTATAATTATCTGAGAGTCAGAAATGGGAGCAGTTAGCTGTGCATAGATATAAAGGCATGATTTGGTAAGAAAAGAACGAGGTCATTACCGATCGATCAAATTGCCATAATGCCATTATAAAAAGTATTAGGGCTTCAAAGAAGAAATAGTTGAAAGCAAAAGCTTTGGATTTTGGTGCTTACGACTGTCACGCAAGTTAATTGGAAATATATATATATATATATATATATGTAGTTGTGAAATTTTGTAACCTCACACATTCTCGAAGATCGTATTGATTCAGGTCAATCTTCTCCTGGTCAAATGCAAAAAAGTCAATCATCTTCTGGTAAAAAAAACAGTCAATAATCGATCTTATATTTTTATTTTACTTTATTAATTTATTAATTACTTCAAATCAAATTATGCTTATCAGTTTACATCAGTTCATGTCTTAAATCTGTTTACGTTATAAATTACTTGAATCTGTTCACATTGATCGATTATAAAATGTGAAAAAAAGGTTAAAGGTTATACTGATAATAAGTCGGAATACCAATTATTTTTTTATCAATTTAATTTGTGTGTTGCTTAGTGACATAAAATTGGCATAAATTAGGGCCACCTAATACTCACTTATGCGGTAAGAGTATAATGGGACGTATGGAAGTCTGTGATTTAAACCTCCTTTGTGGGTCCACTTGGCCCAAAAAAAAAATTCCCCTATGTGAGAGCCGGGAAAAAGCATCTTCAACTAGAAGCAAATTACCTGCAGAAGTGAAAATTACTCCATGAGATCATATTATTATAGATATATAATATGGAAAATCCTGATATAGAAATAGTTTTTTTAATTAATAAAGGAGATTTTTAAGTCTTAACTAAAGGTGAAAAATAACTTTCTAAGTAAGTTTTTATATTCTCTCTCCGATCTATATTATAAGGTATTAAGACAATTTTCATATATGTTAAAGAAATATTTATTATATCTTTTAACTCCTGAAAAAAAAAGCCAAAATTTTAAGTTTTACCCTATTAGTTTTATTTTATTCATTAAATATAACACAAGTTACAATGCTAGTAATACAATAAATGAGAGATAAAAATGACAAATTACTATATAATACTTTATATTATGAATCAAGAAAAACCCTTTAAGACACCTTATAATATAAATTAGAGGAAATATATATATATATATATAACTATTTAGTATCTTATATTATCAAGTAAGACTTGAACATTGTTATGTCCAAATTTGATGGCCCTTCCAACGTAATTTCCATCTACAAAATTCAAATGTTCAACCTTGCTGAATAAACTTGTATTAAATGTTCTAAAAAATTATAGTCTAAATATTAAAATAAATTATATGATAAATAAAATGTCTAATAATAATTTATAAACAAAATTTTTGTTCTTTCTTCTTAAAGAAACATCTTTGATAAAAAAAATTATAGAAACATCATAATTTTACAAATATTCATGAGACTTAATTTTTCTTTCTCACCTTAGAAATCCAAAATAGTCTTATTTTATTATCAAAATGTAAAGTAATACATGGGTGCTAAGTAGAATGGATGATACATATTTATAAATACAGAACATGTAACATATCATATTATATAGTACATTATTTATTTTCATAGTATTAGTGCTTTATTGATTATTAATAAAATAATAGCACATATGATTTAAAATTTTTTATGTGTAATATTTATAAAATGTCTCTAAAGTGATAAAAGAAAAGAAATGACATAAAATTCAAACGGGTTGAGCGATTTCAGAATGTTCAGACAGCAAAGAAGCGAACTGCTAAACACACCCGTCAGGAATTCCGAACCTGTGTTTTGAGAGAGTCAATGAGGATGCCAATGCTGCCCACTGAAGGCCAAGGGCATCATATGTACAGTATTACAAACTTTTAAATAACATTATAATATAATATTTGCTCCAAATTTCTTAGCTTGCAAAATGAGAAAGATTTTAGTTCCAAATTCCAAGAGAATGGGATCATAAAAATAAAAACAAATTTCTTCTTCAATAGGTATTATTATACATGCATCTTTTGTTAGTTGCAAAATTTCATGAAAAATGCCTAAAAAGGATAAAAAAAATATGAGTTACTGGTACATATTGAAATAAAATTATACTAATACACCTTTCACACACAAAAATATACTAATACATCCAGTAATAAAAATTGATAAATATAATATTTGATTAGTATTGGTTATATACATAATATCATTTATGCATCATATGTTTTAAATTAATATTTAAATTTATGAATATAGATTCTAATTTCTAATTTTCTTCAAAACAAATTCGGCAAATTCAAATTCCCTCCAGAACTGAAAAGGCAGCAATGCTGTACATGGTATATATATGTCGAAAGTGGGTAAAATAAAAAAAATAGTCGTGGAAAAGCTTGACGGATTATACAACAGTACCGCACGTGTCCTATTATGGCATCCTATTATGAAATTTAAAAGAAAAAGGGAAAATTAGGTTTTGGTATAAAAAAATAATTGGTTTTTGGTACTAAATTTGAAAAAAAAAAAATTCTTACTTGAAAATTTTCAATTCTCACTTGGCACAAAAAAAAAATTGATTCTCAATTGGAAATTTTCAATTTTCATTTGGAAAAATTTGATTCTATCCCTAAAACAAGGTGAATTTTGATTCCATTTCCCAATATATTCTTATTTTTTGGTCTTTTTTTCCCAATTTTTCAAAAAAAAAAATATTAATGTATTAATATCTACAATATAAAATTTATAAAAAAAACATAATTTTTACATCTTAGTTCTCACTTTTGGGTTGTAGTCTTAAGGGTACCTTCGGTATGTTGTATAAAGTTTGATAGTATAAGGCACTACAATATAATTATAAAGGTTCGATATTAGCAGATAACTGTGTCTCTTAAACATGTTTTGAACTAAATTTCCAGTTATGCGTATAGTAAAGACTTTATTGGGAGAGATAGCATTCACTTTGATGATTTATACACTTCAAAAAAATTAGTCTTCTATTGTTGATTGAAAAATATTGTTGATGCTAAAAAATATAATATATTATGAGCTTATAACATGTTTAGTGTATATAATATGTTGTATAAACTTATATATCATTATTCTTTTATATATTAAAATTATGGATAATTTAATATGATCTTAGGGGTGAAATAAGGCTTGATAAAATTATGATATATAAACAAAATACGTATATATTCATTTTTTATTCTCAAGCCGCTCCACACATTGTCCAGCAAGTAGGTGTATGCATGGATCAGTCGGGCTTGACCTCAAACCAACATTGACCCTTGACAACGCGTGAGTCCATCTTCTTGAGTTTGTGTTCTGGTTTTCTCGATGCTTCTTTCCTCGGCTTTCGTTAGAGGAGAAGGTGCCCATGGTATGCGTGCACCTTTTTCCATTTTGTTTGGGGTTTGGCGTTGTGCGTATGCAAGCTAGGGTTTATAGGAATGCAGAGAGCTCATTCTACTGTGACTATCAGTTGTGAAGAGATAGATTGACAAGTGTATCAATTCTCAATGAGTCTGTTGCAACTTGGCTCTTCGTCAAATGGTCTAGATATGGGGTGTGGAGAAGGGGTGCCTCCTGGGATTTGATTGCTTGCTGATGTTGTTGACTTCTATTGGGGTCGGCTTTTCCACGTGGTTGATGTGTGAAGTTTTATTGAAGTTAGTTCTTGCTTGGGCAGATTCAATGTGGAAAAGGATGGTTTTGATAAGATGGTTCATCGAACCACCATTCCTGATGCTGGTGAAGTTATTGCTTTTTGCATCGAGTTAGTGCCTTCGATCTTGGAGCTGGTTTTGACTTGATGGGTGGTGTGCTTCGTTTTAGGCTTTGGTTTGTTTTTACTTGTTTGTTGTTGTTCTCTAGTTTTTTATCTTCTTTCTCATGGGGCTGGTTTGTTTGGTGGTTGGTGGTGGTTCTAACTTGCTTGCTAGTGTTGGGTTTCTTTGGCCGGCTATCAACGTGATGGGTAGGGTTTGTATCCGGGTCAGATACAGCTTGACTCCGAGTATTTTTTTGTGCTTTTGGGCCTTGTTCTTTGTATTGTGGTTGTTCCCTTTTATATATTTTGTTTTAAGTTTTTGGCCAAAAAAAACCAACATTGACCTTATAAACACTTGGGTTGAACTGGATAGGCCATGGACTAGGTTGGTGTTTTGCCATAATTACATAGCATTAATTTAGGAAATAAGCTTATCGTAATATATTATACTCCCTCCATTTTGATTTGTAAGATACATTTCTAAGAAGTGTGCATTTCACAATATGAAATATTTTATGAATTATATAGTGTATTTAATTTTATTTTGCCCAAAATACCTTTGAGAAATGATAAAATTTAATTAATGCTAAGAAATTTAATTTATGGGTCAATATATTAAATAATATTAAAGGAAGGTAACTTAGGAAATGATAAAAAAAATTAGTTATTAACTAATACTTTTAATTTATGTGTGGCAGTTAAAAGTGTTCCATAAACTAAAATGGAAGTATTAAGATTTTGGTAATATGACGAATCAACCAGAAAAATAATGATTAAAAGAGGCAAACAATATTATATGAAATTTGTTAAACTATTAATGGATGCAAAAATTAAATATTCAAACAATTAATTTGATATCAAATTATTATCATTATTATTATTATTATTATTATTATTATAAGAGTGTGAGACTAATTTTTGGTGGGCATTGAGATTGTCTTTTATTACTTGTCCAAATTGATGTATATTATAAAAAATTTCCATCCCATCTAATGATCAAAATATAAATCACCATCCCCTTGTATGGACTTTTAATTAAATGAATAATTTTATTTTCTAAAAGATGAATAAAATCTATATGCAATCAATGTAAAGTAATAACTATAAAGGCAATGCAAGAAATGAAAGGGCATTCATGGAAAATTATTTCATTTAGATGGCTTACCTACTTTTTTTAACAAATATATGTAGATATGTAGATGGAGGTGGATTATCTAATATGTAAATGATAAGGAAAGAAAAAGGTGAAGCTGATAAATTTTCAAACTTTTCATTCCCCCATCTATCTTCAATAGAAGGGAAAAAAATAATTCCACCATGTACCCGTTTTTACTTTTAGCAAGCTACGAAAAATGAAAAATTTTGATAATAAAAAATAAGAAAAATTTCATCTTTATTTATTTTCTTTTTCTCTATTCAAAAAAACTTTTTATTGCCTAGCGTAGCACTTTTGAAAAGAAATTGCTTGATTTATATTTATATTTTATATAAAAATTTTAACAAGTTATAGCATTATTTATTAGTTATAAACAATAAAATTAATTTTGTTTGATAGTCAAGGCAAAAGAAACTTTGTTTGATGGGAATAAACAGTGCAATATAGAAGCCACGTATTTTTCTTCTTTTAATATTTCGTGTGATTCGTTTAACAAAAATTTATATATGTTGATGATTTGTGCTGGCCAAAAAAAAATATATGTTGATGATTTGTGATAATTAAAACAAGGAAAAAAAGAAAATAGATTGGTGAACATAGTCACCGGCACTGAAAGCCAAACATCAACGGCAGGTCGCGCTTGCTTGCATCCTCCAGTAAGTCTTCCCTCTCTCACTTGCCTCTCACTTGCCCTCCCTCTTTACCAAAATTCAATCAATTTGTCTGATTTGGATCTGTTTCACATTTCGGAGTCATCTCAGAGTCAAATGCAGAGCAAGGGATCGAGCTATAGGCTTTCCTCCATGGCCTATCGGTCCCGGATGCCAACTCTTCTGATCTCCATGTTCGCTATTTTTGCTTCTATCTATGTCGCTGGAAGGTTTTTTTTCTATTCTGCTTTTTTCCTTAGTTCTTCTGTTATCGTTTTAAGGGAATTCTAATATTTTCTTTGGAATTTCCACTTCCTTTGTTTTTACCCCTCCCGCGCTGATGGAGACAGGTTATGGCAGGACGCAGAGAACAGGGTGTATCTGATTAAAGAGCTTGATAGGATAACCGGGCAGGTGACTATACTTCTATCTTTATCTATATGGTTGTCGGTGCATTCGTTTTGTTTCTGGCGCACTTTGGGGGTCATCACTAACGAAGTTACTGGTACTTTTTTTTATTTAATGGCGTAGGTGGTAATGCGGTTCCTAACTTTGATAATTTGATGTAGATTGTTAATTTTGTAATTATTTTGACTCTTCTGATTTCTAGGCAGACAAATTTCTATGGGGGGAACTTATCATGGTTGCACAGTAAAGTAATAAACCAGCTGAATGTAGTTTCCAATATGTTCCCATGAGTAATGGGCATAATTTCATGACATGTGGTATGCATTTTGATTACCCAACGTGCTTGTATTTAAGACTTGATATTATCTCGAGTTAGAGAACTATTTGATCATGGGCACATTAAGGACTCTCATGTTGTAGTAAATCAACTGTACACTTTATGAAATTTTTTTTGGCATCTCTGCTTCTGGCTAAGTTAACCACAGTGTTTTCATTCCAGGGGCAATCTGCTATATCCGTGGATGATACACTGAAAATCATAGTCTGCAGGTAAGTTAATTTTGAAAAAGCATTCTTGACTGCCATTTGTTTGAATAAGGAATCTCTGGTGATTTTCTTAAGCTTCTCAACTTTTTCCATGGTCCTGATTTGAAATCATATGATTGCTAGGGAACAACATAGGAAGCTTGATTCCCTTGAGATGGAACTTGCTGCAGCTAGACAAGAAGGCTTTGTTTCAAAGCGTTTGATTGAGACTAATGGGACATACTCTAGGCGAAGGCCGTTGGTAGTCATTGGCATACTTACAAGGTTTGGCCGGCAGAACAATAGAGATGCAATCCGTAAGGCATGGATGGGAAACGGTAAAAATATTACTCCTCTGATCTGATGAATATCTGTGCTCTCTCTTGCTTGGTGTTGTAAATTGGTAACATCCTTTATGAACAACTCTGGGACGAGTATATCTACTAATGTAGTTTGAAATTACCTTATCTAGTTGTCTACATCTCTCTCTTTCCAAAATGAGGAAGCTAGTTTTAGATGTGAGGCTGTGTAATGAACTTTAGTATTGTAAAGCATATATTCTAAAACTAAGATTTCATTCTGTCATGTATTGCCATGAGAACTCAGAGATGAAGTTGTTATTAGTTTGTGATTGTGCCTGAGTACCCCTCAGTCTTTGGAGGTCATGCTTTCTAGAGTAAACATAATTTGTTCATTATCTGTGCATGCACTTGGAATTGTTCTTTGCATACATATACTGACTTGTTCAAATCAAGGGATTAATTTATACCATACATCATCATGTTCATCAATTTTTATTCCTTTTCTTTACCTTGTATTTTTTAGGTTATATTATGGCGTCATTTCATATATTGGTCTCCTTTTTATTGCCACATTACAAAGAAAAATCCTGTATATTCTTATTATGAGATAGATAGTCCTTTCATTATCTGACATAAATGGTGACTCATGAGAAGACTCTACCACTCTGTTCATAATTATTTTGTAAAATATTTAGTGCCTTGGTACAACTTGGAGTGTTTATTTAAAGATTTCTTATGTTAAGGTTACAGCTTATCACACTAAAACTTTAGTTCAAAGAGATTTATATTTTAGAGCATAACCTTTGCAGGTGCAGCTTTGAAGAAAATGGAGGATAATAAGGGCATTGTTGCACGATTTGTTATTGGGAGAAGGTACAAATACCTTTTTTAAGCTATTTTCTTTGTTCATGTGGTTCAACTGGAACCCTTATGAAAATTTTTCTAATTCTGCAGTGCCAATCGCGGGGACAATCTAGATAGAGACATTGATCGTGAAAATAGGCAGACTAATGATTTCATGATCCTTGTATGTATCATATTTTTTAAGGGTTTTATTTTTCTCATATGTTATACTATATTAGAAATAAAACAAAACTCAGGATACAATTCTCTATAAATATGGCATTGCTTTCCTGTAAAGGTCCTAATGAATTTCTCCTTTTGGCAATAAGACATTTGACCTTCAAAAGCATAATTTTCAGATAATTAACTAATGCACATGAGTATTCAAAAGTTGAATATGCCGGTGGATAAAAGCTAGAATAGGAAAAGCAATATCACGGAAGAACTCTGTTCTAAGCACATTATTCACTAGTTTTGCCAGTCAAGTTAGACCGAACAGCTTTAGAAATACCTTTATTCCTGTCATAATTGTGGTTTCACAAATAATTGTTGATCTGAGCATTGTGTTCTTCTATACTTCTGTTTATATTAGGTTCAAGATCACTCCTTTTGAATTAAAACATGAAAGTTAGTATTTGGATCTAATTGTTATTTGACACTGGTGGGTGCCCAAGTGGGATGGGAAACCCTCCCCAAAAACTAGCTATTGAGGTGGGAGAATCAACCCACTTAAATACCTTATTGAATATTCCATAGTACTCAATATGGGATTTAGGCATCTCATACTACCCAAGTTCCCATCATTGGCCCCTCTTAAGAGCCAACTTTTCGGCGGTTGCACACTACGACACTTCACACGGTGACACTTTACTCAACTCCCTTGTCGGTCAGAACCCTTCATAGGCATCCCTCTTTGGATCCATCAATGCCCAGGCTCTGATAATCATTATAGTCAAGTGAAGTGTCATAGTGTGTAGCCGCGACGTCGGCTCTTGATCGGGGCCAATTGATGGAGACTTGGATAGTATGAGATGTCTAAGTCCTACATTGAGTAGTATGTGATACTTAATGGAGTATTTAAGTGGATTAGTTCTCTTACTTTAATAGCTAGCTTTTGGCGGAGGGTTCCCCATCCCACTTGGGTACCCATCAATGGTATCAGAACCTGGGCGTCAATAGTTCTGGAGAGGACTACTTATGGAGGGTTCTGACCGATAGGGGAGTTGAGTAAAGTGTCGTAATGTGCAACTGTCGAGACGTCGGCTCTTAAGGGGGGGTCAATTGATGGGGACTTGGGTGGTATGAAATGCCTAAATCCCACATTGAGTAGTATGTGATACTCAATGGGGTATTTAAATAGATTGGTTCTTCCACCTCAATAGTTAACTTTTGGGAGAAGGTTCCCCATCCCACTTGGGTACCCATTAGACACTTAAACCAATCTTAAGATATGTTGAGCCTAAGATTGTTTTGATCATGAACATTGTTGCTTCTAAAAATTGTGTTCTTATCTAGACATCATCCATGTAGACACTTGATATGATAGAATACTTTGCCAGCAGCAATTGCATAGCCTGATTAGGACTCAAAATGTCTGTTTTATATGCCATGACTTCCTGTGAGAAGAACATAAGGTTCAGCAGCACAAACTAATTAGCTAACAATCTTTAACAACTATGTTAACAGGATAACCATGTGGAGGCAAATGAGGAGATCCCAAAGAAGGCTAAGTTGTTCTTCGCTCATGCTGCAGATAAATGGGAAGCTGAGTTTTATGCTAAAGTCAATGATGATGTTTATGTAAATATTGGTTAGTTTTTCTTTGAAAAATAAAGTAATAATTAGTCTAATGCTAATTTTCTAATGCTTTATCTCAAGATTTGTAATTATTTAGGGTATTTTCACTGTGGTTATTTAGAATGCACTCTCCTAATTAGAGAATGCCATGGTCAAATCATTATATACATTAGTTCAATTCACTCTAAAGTGGCAAAGCCTCATCTAAACTATTTGGATTCACCTTCAGGGGTCAGGTTGTACCATATTTATACATCATCTCTTGCATTTAATTATTAGTTATTAAATTGAACTATGTGCTGCAAGAGATATTGTTTTCTGTGGCCCGAGTTAAACTATCTCCAAGAAAAGAGCCTTGATGTCATTCATTGAATTTCTATCTCTGTAGACTTGCGTTCAAGAGGCAAGATCTTGTTTCAATTCCTACATCTACTTTGTTATTTTGTCATACATCAAATGCCTGACATATAAGTATGGATCATTTTACCGTGTTTTATTAACATGTTCTTACATAATTTATCACTGAAAGAACCTCAGGCTTAAAATTGCATTTTAATGAAGTGCCTTAGATACACATCTAACAAAGGTTCAACAGGAAGAGGACCTGTTAGCGAAAAAAGGAAGAGGACCCAAAAATAAATTAATAGAGAAACAAAAAAAGATCAATTTCAAGACTCAATAACTGGCTCATGATCCATGTACTGCTCCTCCTTCATTTTGATCTTCCCATAAGGAATAGTCTGTTATATGCTTAATATTCTTCCTTTTGACTGTGATAAATTATTGCCTGCTTCTTTGCACTATTTAGGCAGATTCCTGTGTTGTCTCACCACTATTAATTTATTCCCTCATGGATATCTATACGTCTTGTAGCTTACTTGTTTCTTCTCCCACAGATGCGTTGGGAGCTACACTTGCATCTCATTTAGACAAACCTCGTGTTTACATGGGGTGTATGAAGTCAGGCGAAGTGTTCTCAGAACCGTGAGGCCCTTGTGAATCTTTCTTTTTAAAATGTTGTGCACTTATGAATAAGACGTTCTATGGTTCTTATATCACTACCTGGGAATCATGCAGGAATCATAAATGGTATGAACCAGAATGGTGGAAATTTGGCGACAAAAAATCGTAAGTTGAACCGCCAGCAATTTCATATTTGTTCATAGCTCTGGATTCATTGATGGACACCAGGTTTTACAAATAACTTAATTCCATTTATTTGCCTCATAAAGTGATCCTTAATTTTCCGCCCAACAGATATTTTCGTCATGCATCAGGAGAGATGTACATCATATCTCGAGCTTTGGCTAAATTCATATCAATTAACAGGTCAGATCCATTCTTATTTGCTGCATCAGTAGTATCAGTTACTGCTTTTACAACGCAAGTTTGAGTTTGTTTCTTGATTTGGCAGATCAATTCTTCGTACCTACGCCCATGATGATGTTAGTGCTGGATCCTGGTTTATTGGGCTTGATGTGAAGCATGTTGATGAGGGGAAGTTTTGTTGCTCATCTTGGTCATCAGGTTCTCTTTCTCTCTCTCTCTCAACATTTGAGGTCAAGACACTGATGGTGGAACTGAATATTTTAAGAATCACTTGTTGAATTCTCTCTCTGCAACATATTCGTCTTTCAGGAGCAATTTGTGCGGGTGTCTGAATTGATTGGTAATCCTCTTGGAGTAATACAGATTGGGATTGTAGACTTGCATATTTTCCTGAGGTTTTAAGTCCATCTGACAAAATAGTTTCGATCGCAAACTGAGGGTAGTTAGCGGATTGTTGGGTTAGAAGTTCAGCAGGCATTGGTTACTAAAGGCATGCAATACAGTCCAGTAAATAGAAGTTCAGCTTTCCTCCTGTGAGTTGGCATCCGTTCTTTCATTCGTTGATGGTCGAAGAACCTCCAAATATTCATTAACAGAAGTATTAATTAAAAAGAGTGCTGTGTGCGTGCGTGTGTTTTGGCCTAAAAAGTAAAAAAAGAGTTCTGTGTTGACGGATCATCTTTTGGTTTTTAAGCAGTACACTGTACATTTTTACATCGAATGGATTTTCTTAACTCAGATGTGCTTTGTAGTCTAAATTCATAGCTTGAAATAAAATAGAAATATCCACAATTAGTCCCATGGTTTGAAATATTTGAGATGTTCTACGATTATTAATGCTCACAAGTTGTTTTTTTTTTTTTTTGGGGGGGGGGGGGGGTGGGGCGCGCGCTGTGCTGTGACAAGCGAAGACATCAGAAGGAGGATAATATAAGTTGGGTGATTATGAATAAAATATCTTAGTTTTCATTTATGGATCTGAAAAATATATTGGTTTTCATCGTTCAACTAACAAATATCGAGTTCATTTCTCATCCTCCTTTTCCTGTAATCCCTATATTTTACACGTTTATTTAAAAAATTGTAATAAATAATTTCTTACAAATTAATTTTCATTTACATAAAACTTATTCATATAATAAAAAAATACGTAACAATAATATTATTTTAACATAATTAATATTACCTAAGAATTGTTGGGACTTAAGAAGCACTTGTAGCAAACAAAACGAATACATAAATATTACAATTGATACATGTCCCTTCAGATGCGAACATTTTGTTCGTCCTACTAAAAATAAAGGAAAATGAAGATGCTATATAAATAAATAAAAACATCCTTTATTGTCCATTCCAAGGTAAAGCGCTGGCTTGGCTTCCGTGCCGCCGTGGTCCAAGATTAACGTCGTTACGTGTGAGAGCCTGTTTAAATTGCACAAATAATTATTTAGGTGAAACTATAGCCACGTCAAACTCACCAATTTTTTTAATAGTATTTATGTTTTTAATAAATAATTATTAAAAAATTAATTTTTTCTACTTATAATAATCACATATCCTCCTATAATCACTTATTTTACTTCTTCTTTTTATTATTCACTTAATAAATTTTTAAATTCTCAAAATATAAACATATTTCTTTTTTTTAAATCACTTAAGGTAAAAATCTCTAAACATAAATAATTTTTAACATAATTACTTATTCTCATAATTAATTATAAATAAATTAATTTAAACATACACTTAATCTTGATTCTTCAACTCGACAATATGAAAAATGAACCACATTATTTATAATTGTGAATGATGTGAGTTATTATAAATTTTATTATATTGGTATATTTCATTTGCAAAGGCGTTGGCTCCGGAGCTGGTATCCACATCTCCTGAACCAAAGGCTATTTTTCTCTTTCCACCCAACAAAACTAATTTTTTTATCAAAGGATGGAAGGATATTTTTTCCTTTTGATGCAGGAAGAATAACTTTAAGCTTATCTAGATACAAAAATCAAACTAAATGTGTATGTGTGGATGGATCTATTTGTTCTAGAACACTCAATCACTTCATTTTTCCAGCTTCCCCCGTCAGGATAAAGAAACAGCCTTATAGTAACAGACAATAGCAGATTGTAATCGTGTTTCTATATTTTACTCTTATATCTATTGTCATTTATCTATCACTTACGATACCTACAACAAATATCTTTCAGGATTTTCACGATGAACCGCTAAGGAAATGTGCCAAGGCCTTGTCCGTATTATTTTCATGCATAACCAAGGCATCAGCGACAGCACTAGATGAAAACGCCATTTTGCGCAGCATGGTGTAGCCATTGACAAATTCCCGAACCTTCAAATGAATAAAGCGAATTCATTAGGTTAGCAAAACAAATTGAATAGCAAAGACTGCTAGACATCTTCTGCCAGCTAGTGTAGAAATGCAAGAAATAAAAATTTCATCCCAAGTCCAAGAATGATAAAGTTGAAAAGTTAAACTAGGATCCAGGGTATGTAAAAGAATTTCATCGGGTAAGGGCTCTTAAGATCCTCCTGCACCCCAAAAACGCTTGCAGTGCCTGTGATTATGCCGGTAATCCGGTTGGAAGTAAATGCAAAAAATACCCAAATAGGAGCTGTCCAAAATATTAGAGGTGGAGACAGACTAATCCAGAGGGGCAGGTAGAAAAGCTTCCAAATATGGTCGACAAAAACTGCCCTTCTCCCATTTAGGCTAAAAGCATAACTTCTATTGAGCACAGACAGATGTCATCAAAAGTAGCGATTAGTTCTAATGCTAACCATAGATAATCCCCCTCCCCAGCACAGAGAGGGAGCGGAGGTCAGAAGATAATCACATCAAAAAGGACAAATGCAAGGTTGTAAGCAATTTAGGCAACTACCAAAGAGACTTCAAAAAACTTGTGGCGAAAACTACATACTTGATGCCAAAACATTTCACTCGAGGCTAATAAGTTTAATTATAATATTGGTATGGAGGAGAAACTCTAGTCTCAAAGGAACTAATGTCAGAGTCATGTTATGTCTACAATAAGAATTCAAAATATTAATTAAGGGAAGAAAATATAGACGTTAATAACCATTAAACACTATAGGCCACGATAAAAGCTCCTCCTCCCCCCTCTCAACACAGATAGGGAGGAGAGGTCAGATCAAGAAGATGAACACAGATAGGGAGGAGAGGTCAGATCAAGAAGATGATGACAACAACAGTAATATTAGTCTTATTTCACTAAGTGGGGTTGACTACATGGATCATACGACATCAATGAGCTCTATTAAATACTATTTTTTCAGATAAATCATTGATCAAAATGTCACGTCTTATAACTACTCTTAGTGTCATTCTTAATCTTTCTCTACGTCTTTTGATAGAGCTCCAAGTCATTTGATCAATGCTCCTTACTGGCTCCTCTTGTCATCTTTTTTGTACATACTCAAAGCACCTTAAACGATTTTCCACCATTTTCTCTTCGATAGGTGCTACATCAGATCAAGAAGATAATCAAATCAAACAAGAAAAATGTAAGTATAGAATTTGCAAGTCTATACTGAACTGACAACCTATTAATCATCTTGAGGACTACTAATTTCGCGCTAGTTAATTCAGTGTAATATTTTGAGGGGAAAACTTTAGCAGTAAGGGAAGAACCGTTTTGAATCAAGTGTACATTAAACAATTCATTATTCAATCAACAAAGTTGGTGCAGATAGAATATTTGTCGTACACTCTTCTTCAGAAACATTTGGTTGTACATTTCAGCCATCCTACTGCTTGAACATGTCCATATAGAGATGCAAGGATCAAGTACATAACTTTGTCGGATTATCACCATAATTTGAAACAGCAATGGGGACAGGTTCTCTGCTAAGCCCCAAGGCAATATATTTGCTCACAATGGGATTTGAAACAGGAATCTGCAACAAAATAATGTTCATTTCAGACCCTTGGAAGCTATATTCATAGATTATATTGGCCAAAGGATTTTTAAATATAAATCAGTCAGATATTTATCAATGCACAGAAAAAAATAAAGTTTATCATAAAATAACAAAAATTAAATTAGTTTTATAACCTTTGCATGCATCTGAGTAAAAATTTGAAATAAAAAGCCATTATGAACAGAGGACACAATAGTATAAATTAGTACCTACCACTGGTGGTGTTGATTCAGCACCTTTTAGTTTGAAGATTTTCGACCCCAAATCTGCTCCAATTTGGGTTTTCCTTCTCAGTTTCAGCCAAAATTTTTTTCTCCAAGTCAAAATCAAATTTGAAGTTACTCCATGGAAGATCTCCAGCATGCAGTGATAAATGAGGCTGCAAAATTCGCAAAACACTGAAAAGTCATACTAATTGATCAAAATATCCCCAAGTAAATCATCATAGCTTGAGCACTTTCCTACGCATGGCAAAGGGAACAAACTAAAAGCAACATTTAAATGATAAAGGTAAAATATCAACCAGCTGCATTGTTGAACATTTAGTAATTATATAAACAACCATACAATTTTTGCAAGACCTACCACGCAGGGGCTATCTTCCAAGATTTATGAAATATTAGAAAATGAGGATTTTTCACTTTTAATAAAAAAGGCAAAAACCAATCACAATCAGGTTAAGTGGAAAGAAACTTAAAGCCGGATTTCAAGTTTAAATGTTGTGGATAAAAAAATCATATTGGGCAAGCTTCCGCCCAATTGAGGGCTAATCCAACTCAAATCCAAATTAGTTGGTAGTACCACATATTGGATGGTTTGTCAGGAAAAAGAAAAAAAAGGCAGAAAAAGGAGTGAATCTGCAACCTTGCACCCAAATAAGAAAATGTACAAAATGCTGAATAAAAAGAAGCCATTCATTGGCCTTAAGAGGTCCTGTCAAAGCAATTGAAGAAGCCGTGTAGCTGTCAAAGAGATTTAAGATAATCCAAAATCAAGTCGTTAAGCAACACAAAGGTTAATCAAGAAAAGGAAAGTATCATCTAAAAGGTTCGCTCAACTCAGTCCTGCAACTGCCTTGATAGAAATGCATGGCTAGTGCAGACTGCAACATCCAGAATAACAAAGAGAAGCGTTTTTGCCAGCTTGTACGACAAGAAAACGAGCAAAATTCAAGAAAATTGCCAATATATAGAGGGAGAATTAGAGATCATGAAACTGATTGTGGTAAAAACAAGATCCAAATGAACGCACTAAAAACTGGCATGAGTGGGGATTATCAAGCATTCAAACCAAGTTATCAGGATAAATGTAAAGTGCAAGTCAAAATTATCTAATACTTCCTCCATCCCTTTTTTTTTTTATTATTATTTTAAAAAATTTTAAAAATTTTAAATTATCTATCATTTTATGAAATAGTAATTATTTTTTTACTATTTTTTCTTTAACAAAAATATGAAAATAGTAATAAAAATAATATAAATTTTTTTTAATATTTAAATTTAAAATATTTTAATAAAATATTATTAAATTTTACTATAATTTAGATTATTTAATATTTTATTGATACGTTGGAACGTGTGAAAATCCTTAGAACTTACATTGACGGAATAAATAATATATATGAATGCCATATATCTAGGCTCCAATGAATACCGGACACAACCACAGCAAATATTACCGGAGGAGTGATACTATATTCTGGCTTGACAGCAACCTTAATGCCCAATCCTGCTGCAAATCAATGAGAAAAACGCATTGAGGAAATCAATTTCATTGCGGAACAGAAGATAATCAAGTTTTCAATTTAAAAAGAAAAAGAAATCAACTATTTTATTGAACCAATAAAGTTACTTTAGCACATAATCAAGACCTAAATCTCGACTTTCATGAAATTTCGAACCACTGATTTCATGTTTTCACAATCTTCTTTTCGTCATTGCAGAATTTTAAAAGATTTGATTAGACAAAAGAAGGGAGATGAAGAGAAATACAAAGGGAATTAGTAGCAGTATGGTGATACGGCGACGGACCGCCGACAGGAGGAACGACGGCGAGACCGGGCTGACCGATCTTTGTGTACATAGGCGGACCGTGCATCTGGTTGATCGCCGATAACGGAGATGCGGCGGAACGGTACACCAGGTGTTGTGCTTTGTAGCGTGGTGGGCCAGGCCTGGCACTGGAATTGTAGTCCATAACTACGCTAAAAAAGGTGCGACGCTAAAATCTCCGAAGGAGGCTTCGACGGCCTACGCTCCAAGTAGTCACCAAATTTGAACCCTCTTTTGTTAATCTTTTTTTTTTTAAAGAAAAAAAAAATTTAGGAGAATTACTGTGCGCCTAAGCATGCTGCATGCCATACATGAAGAATGACACGAACCGTTTTAGCGATCATCCCTGAAATCTCTCCGAATTTTCTTACGTTTATCATTTCCTTAACAAATTTTTTTCTTTTTCCCTTTTTATTTACTAAAGAATTCACATGAAATCTCTCACTCAGGGAAACAGATCTTCACTTTAAAAAAAGCCTTTGCTTTTCAAAATTTGTAATAAAAAAATCGTCTCCTTTTCATGGAAAAAAAATTCAATACAAAGGAAATTTCCAGGAATTTATGATATATTTTTTAACAAATGAAATATTGTAACTTCAGCTGAAAATGATTTTTTTAAAAAAAATCCAGGCTATATATTAAATTCAAGAAATGCGAGAACTTGTTGACAATACAATATTATGAATTTCACTTTTTTTTTTTGCCGAAACTATGAATTTGGCTTTAAAAAAAATATTCACACAAGACACAATGGGTAGGTTATACATTAAAATTTGCCTTCTATGAATTGGCAATATTAGTTTTCTCTTAGTACAATAGGAGGAAAGTTGAATCTTGACGCCTCCTGCTAACTACTCGAGTCTCTCGAGTCTCACCACTACATCAAGCAGCTGGTCACTTAGTTCTCGACATGTTGGAACAGCCTTGTCAGTTCTAATTAGCAGCTTATACAATTTACATTATTAACATGTTAATATACATAAAGATCTGTAACTCTCAAGAAACAATACATGCCTCAGCTTGATCTAAAGATAACACATTTCTACAAGGGAATGAAAGAATATTTGAGCGGAATGAGTAATCAAAGAGCCACTCAATTACAATCCAAATATGGGATCATTTGCGCCAAAAATAGCAGAACTAAACTGTCTGGTATTCAGATCACTGGCATCCAAGGCAGGGCCAAAACGATCGAGCCACTGAGTTGGGCTTGTATTTTCACTCTCCTCCACCCACTCCGAAGTCATATCAATATCATCAGCTTGAAGCGGATCAACTTCTGAAGACTTGGCTTTCATTTGTCTAGCCAACTTGAGGTTGTAGTTTATATAAACAAGGTCATTCAACGTTTCTCTATCAATCTTATTTCGTTTCTCCGAGTGAATTTGCTGGAATGTACTCCAGTGCCGCTGAAAAGAAAAGGTGCTACAGACTTGACTTAATATTCTAATGGCCACTCGTTGCAACGCTGGGGCAGAGTCACCATATTGTTCCCACCAAAGCCCTGCGATGAATATGAACACATGACTTTGTTGATTATCTAATCCTCCATACAGCAGCATTAGCAGGTTTGCAGGCATAGCAATTGCATGAAAGCAAACAGAAAATCATATTGTCTGCATAATACAATATGAAGAAGAGACTTACAAATCAACATGCTAGCTACTGCACATTCATAACAATTTTGACGGTTCATGAGAATCAGAGTAGGAGGCAACATCCACAAAATGAATGCAATAAGCAATTTGCATGATATTGTTATCTAAGAAATAATGACAAAGACCCAAAGCAATAAGCGCATGTTGTGGGAGGGGAAGATGCCATAACTTCGGAGTGTGAACCATTTTTTTTTTCAAAGGCGTTCCCTTTATGATTCCATAAATCAAGCCTCTGCCCCTCTCCAGACTGGAATATATAGTTCATGTTCAAATTAGATTGGTGGCTTCCTAGATCAAAACCAACCAAAACTAAGTTTCATAAATTTTCACTTCCCATGGGCACAAAATAAAGCCAATTTTCAGAAAAATTCACTATAAAGAATCAATAACCCTGAGGACAAAATAATAAGGACAACCTTGGAGTCTTGAAACCTATAAACAGCTACTCCTAGTTATCATGATCCTCATAAATGATGGGATTAAAATCTATATAGAATAACACCTTAAACAATTTTTTGAACAACTAGAGGAACCTTGACGTGAGCTGTGCTCCATAATACATGGACTGTTGTCTATATCTTAGGGTAAAAAATGAATACCACCCCTAAGATTTATGAAATTTAATTGTTGAAACAATCAGCTGGTAAAATAGGGCCTCTGAGATACAGTGGATGAAGGATACTTACATGGGGAAACTGTAGTTCTCGCCTCCTTTGCTAGGCTACAACCAAACATCCCATGAGCCTTTGTAAAGGTATAGATCTGACTGGTGATATCACGCCTCATGTCAGGTACAGGAAGTAGTTTCTCCAAAACCTTGTAAAAGTCTTCTTTTATAGAGGAAAGAAATTTTATTTCAGAATTATATTGAATACTAGGGTTCAAGAAGGCCGCAGCAGCATGTAAAGGGGAATGGAGTTGGTCCCACCACTTTCTGTCCACGATATCTAAGAATGTCTTGCACTTGTTCTCATCCATTATGTAGTATGTTCTAATTGACTCCTTTGCCCTTGTCATTAGTTCATATATGGATCCTACAGTTGGTTTTCCTTCAGAAACTTCTCTCAACACTTTCAGAAAAGGCTCAGAAATAGCCACGCACTCTTCCACTGTCCTCCAGAAATCAACATCTTCAGCAATTGCAATACAAGATAGACTTTGTGGTTTATTTGCATATGAGGTGTTTGAAGCATATTCAGGGCTGTGGAACATATGCTTCAATCTTGTTTTTTGCTTCAGCATAGACTGTAATGACAGGAAGGTGGATACTGATTTTGTGATGCCGGTCCTGATTAGTTCCTGGCCCCCAGTGAACTTCTTCATGAGATCAAGCAACAATGCATTATTGTATATGAACTTTGATATGGTCTGTGCTTGTAAAACGCATCTGCTTACCCAATCTACCTTTGAGAATTCCTCCAAAATTAGGTTTAAACATTGGGAGGCACAAGGAGAGACAAAGACAGTTCCATAGTGCAGAACAATATGATTGGCAATGCCAGTGTAGTTAAAACTGCTATCCATGATAATTTGAACAACATTTTCAGGGCCAAACTCTTGAATAACACAGTCAAAAAGTTCAGCAAGGCATTTTGTGTTCTTGAAATATGCAGAAGCATCCACAGATTTGTGGAAAAATGTCCTGGACGGCGATGAGACCAAGAAATTAATTAAGGCTCTTGATTTATTGTCAGTCCATGTGTCTGCAATAATTGTACAACCTGTGGTAGCCCACTCTTTCTCAACATCTTTTGACTGTAAGCCAACTTCAGACTTTATCCTTTCCAACCATGTTGTCTTCAGCATCTCTGCTGATGGACCAGTAAATCCAGGACCACACTTCCCTATGGCTTCAATCATTAGCTGATAGGATGAAGACCGTGCAACACTGAAGTCCAGCTTATTCTCAAAAAAGAAGAGAGCAACACTTTTCTCTGCATTCTCTTGGTGGTTCACAGAGGGAGGAGTCATAGGACTGACAGTAAGGAAGCCCTTCATAACAGGAGATGCTGCATCCATAGATAGGAGAGCTTTAGTTGCAGAAACAGGACCTGAAGACTTGACTTCTGGTAGCTTTTGCTTTTTCACACTAGTGTTTTCCTTGACATCTTCCTTTGATGCAATAATTGCCCTTACCCTCTCAGTAACATCATCTCTGACCTTGCTACAAGGATTTACTCCTTTACTTGGAAGTCTGGATAAATGGTGCTTCAATCTACTGATGCCACCATTTAAAACCCTTTGGCAAAATTTACATCTTACCTTGTTTCCATCTAATTTATCTGCATATTCCCAACAGACATCTTTTTCTCGAACCACTACCAATTAACAAAATACTGTCAATACATTATATGTAAATTTTCTTTCGTTATCTTAATTATCTTTATTACAATGAACATAGAACAGGTGATAAAATATTCATCTTAAAAATATGTTTTTTAAAAAGGTTACACTTAAATATGGGAGAAAAATAAGTTAAGACATATATAGGAAAATAGGCTTAGATAAGTTGTTGAAAGAGCATAAGAGAAAATAATCCAAAAGCTGATGCACTCATTGGGACATTATTACTTAAGATAGATGTATTGGAAAATACACTTTATCTTACTTGGCGTGGAGTAACTCCTCCGCAGTAGCAATGACAACCTATACAGAAGGAGCAAACCAGAAATGGGAAAAAGAAACATTTCAGAATTACACATATAACATGAATTATGACAAACAGAAGGAGTAGAACAAACAAAAGAAAAAATATCATTCAAGCATACAGTAACCATTCAGGCATCATAGAAAAAATTAGCTCAGCATTAAAAATTCAAGAATATATTTTTCTTTTGATTTCATTGGTGACCCAGTAGACATGATGTCACAATAAATATAGTGTCTAAAGTTTGGTAAGACTTAAGAGATAAAATTCAAAAACACAAGACGAATGGTTTGTGTTAATAAGAACTTCTGCAGTCCATTCCCAGCATTTCCATAATTAAAGACGAAAACCATTTTCACGACGAAAAGCAAAACCGTCTGACAGTATCTGATAGGTTAAAGATAAGACCCGTCAGTGCAAGATACACTTGAAGGGATTGATCTTTGTTTTTGTTAGATTATTGATAAGAAAGTCTCAGAATTTTATCGATCTAGAATGCTTCAAAATTGAATGCCTTAACGTCATTAAAAATAGACCATACCCCTCTCACATTGACACAGCAAAGTCTTCCTCCCTCTCTTTTGCATTTTATACACGCAGTCTCGCCAACCAAAACTAAATTTTAAGTAACTAAATTCCATAGGCCTAGAAGAATCAAAATCAATCAATTGCCCTGAAACGAATAGAGAAAACTAAAACTATCCAAAATAAACACACTGAGAAATTGGAATGCTTAATCGTGTATAGAATATATATATATATATATATATATATAGCGAACAGTAGAAAATACGAAGAGCGATGAATGAGGAAAAGAAAGAGATAGCGAGAAATTTGGGAGCTTACAGGAGAGAGATTAGTCTTCTCGACGGAGAGATAAACGGAGATTGCAGACGAGGCAATTTCTTTTATTTATCGCGATATTTTCGAGCTAGGGTTTATGTGCTTTTACCTTCCAGTGTTATCTACTTCTCTTTTATATTCTCGTTTTTCCATTTTCGACTTTTGATTCGCATCTACGTATTGGGGGGTAACCTTTGGCGATATCTCGCGCAACCTTTTCTGGATTTAACCAGTTATAATGAGACACGTAGGTCCGGAAATCAAAAGGTTCGGGGCTATGCCGAAGTTGCCTCCTCGAATGCCGAATTTTTATTTAATGGTTAAAAATTAAAAATTTGGAGACCAAAAATAAAATGATTAAAATTTAATCTCTATTAAGCATGATTTATCTTATATATTATATAAAAAAGATTATAATAGTTTATAATGTGGAATTTTTTATTCTATATTATAAGATAATCTAGTTTTATTTATCAATTTTATCCCTTATTAATGTAATATCAAATATTATAAATTATGTTGATTAATAATATTTACTAGGGATAAAATAAACATTTTTAGGTTTTTAAAAAAATTTTAAGAATATTATACAATTTTTTAATATACATAAATTTTCAATTATTACTATTTTATAATATGGAACTAAAAAGTATATTTTAAATTTATGTGTCTTAATGGTATCATGTGGACTACTACAATAACTACGCCAATATTTTTTTTCTGTAAATTTAATTTATATTTTCTTGTTCTCACAAAAAAAATTATTATTTTAAGATTTTTCTTATTAATTAAGAAAGTCATTAAATAGTTTAGGTTGTTCTAAAATTGAATACTCCCTCAATTCCTTAATATTTCCTTCATTTTTTTTAATTGTCATTTTTAAACAAAATTTATATTTCTATTTATCTATCATTTTCAAATTTTAATATCATATTAATTACTATTTTTTAATTATACCATTATCTATCATTTTAAAAGTCATAGATAATATTAATTACTTTTTTAATCTAATTATTTATTAAAAAGTATATTAGAAAACTTAAAAGAAATTATAATATATCAATTGCACTTTTTAATCTATACGTTAAAACTTTAAATGACACATAAAGTGAAATAGAGAGAGTATAAAGGGTAAATAATTAAATCACAAATACTAAGAAAAGCAATTAGACTCATTAAATTTGTCAGAAATATAAAATACTTTTTAAAATATCCTCATTTAAAGTTAATAACTTTTATTATGTAATTAATGATAATGAATTTTAATTATGGGTATTTTTAGAAAAAAAATATTAAAAGCACCATATAATCATTATTTGCCCCTTATATTTTGAATAAAGATAAGTTCCATATGTCCCTTATATTAAGGACTAAAGATAATGGTATTTAATCAAAATGTTCTAGATTTGAATACTTTCTTAAATACTTCATTTCATATTAATCAAGGGTAAAGAAGTAAAATAAATAAATAATTAATACTTCATTAAAATTCTAAAATAGCAAATATTTTGATAAATCATAAAATCGCCGCAATGGTAATTTTTAATTAGGACTCAAGAGAGCATGTGACTTACAAAATGAAGAACATTGTATCAATAATATTTTAACAAGCATCACAAACAAATACTGTTTTAGTTGGTATGGAGATAACTCATATTCTATTAGTACATGTGTTCAAATTTTGTTTATTTATTGTTTGCTTTAACAATGTTTTGAATTTAAATTTTATGGATGAAAAATTTATGTCCAAAAAGTTACTTAGACAAAAACATACTTAAACATTGGGATGCTAAATAATTATAAAATAACATAAATAAATAAATAATAAATAAATAAACTTCATTTAAATATATATATATATATATATATTTTCACCTCAACATTATCAACTTCTTTTCCTTTACTCCGGCCTATCAAGTGATATAATAATTTGTGGTAACAAATCAATTGTAAGACTGTCCTGTAGACTTAACTATCAACATTTTCCTTTATTTAAAAATTCATTGATGGACCAGATAATACCTCCTAAATAGGCATTGGTATTATGAAAATTACAAATTGATGTTTTGTTCGTCGACGTCCAAGGGGCGAGTCTTTCTATATAGATTGCATGTTTTTTATGGAAATGAAAGCTGCATGATTTTGTTGGCCAAAAAATAAAAAAGCTGTATGATTTACTTGCACATAAACTACAACTATTAAATATAATATTAGAGAGCATAATTATTAAATTATATTTATGGGTGCTGATCCATAAAATTATATATTAGTAATGTTCAGCTCAATTATGAATTTATACTTATTTGTTTATTCAATGTGGTATTAGAGAACATAACTAAACAATTTGATGGCAAGTAAAATTATTTTCGTCAAAACTTGATAAAAGAATATACCACATAATTAAACTATATGACTTACTTCAAAGTATATATAAAATCAAAACTTATCACTCTAAATTATTAAAAGATTTTTCTATATACTACATTTTGCTTACTGGTTCCCATCCTCATCAAGAAATTTGGATTTTCAAATAGTGTCTACTTTAAACATGTGACGCAATAAACTTGATTAATTTGGTCTTGACTTTTATTTATTGAGAATTACTTTCTTTTATGTTTGGCTCAAATACAGGAAATTGCCTTCACTGAACACTAAATGAAAGTCTTGAGTCAATTTGTAATAGTAATTTTCATATAGTCAATGTATCTAGAAAAAACAATATGACCTTATTGAAGGTATACATAGTAATTTAATATTATCAAGTGTAATTTTACTTAAATCTATTAACTTCAGCTAATTAGGCAATTTGATGAGTGACAATATCTTTTTGTTGGAGAATGGATATTAGTGAATATATTTAATTGAAATATCTAGAGATTTTTTTAATATAAATATGCAGAGATCTAGGAAAAAATAAAATAAATATGCAGAAATTATTGTCACTATATCACACTTGATAATAAATATGCAGAAATTACTTCAGTATATTTATTTAAAATAATTTTTATGGTGAAAACACGAAGATATAGTTCCAAAACTATTGTTGTGTTGGGATTTATATTATGTCTCAAGTTCCAAAACTACTGTGTTCGGATTTCTATTATGTCCCAAAAAACTATTTTTTTTAGAAACTAATGCATAATTAATTTTTTTAACCATACCCTCATTTATTAATTTCAATTTTTTCACTCTCTTATCTTCTACATACTCTTTTTTAATTTACTTCATTTTCAATCATTTTTAAATAAGAGTATTTTAGTCATTATATAATACTCTCATTTATAAGGAAAAAAAACTACTTCATGAGTATTAAGGAAGAAAATTGAAATTAGTTAAAGATAATTAATTTTTCTTACATTTTTTATTTCTTCCAAAATTATCTTTACTAATCAATTTATTTCTCTTAATTTCTTCTAATGATGCACCTTATAACTTTCAATAGTGTTAATGAAGGAGAATAATTTTGATAAAAAGAAATTAATGTAATATTAATTCTTTTTTTTTTTTAATAAATAGAACCATCAAAAGAGAGAAATATTTCCTTTTAAATAAAACTGGAGGAAGTATTATTTTACATTAATTATAACTTTGTGTATCATAACCTTAAACTATAATCAATAGTTTTGGGACGGAGGAAGTGGTTTTACATTAATTACATTATTACAAATTAATGTTGACTCATTGGCAATAAATTATGAATCCATGGTAAATTGTAAATAATCAGCTTCAAATTTTTTCCAAAAAAAATGCTTGTTGTTGGCTAAAAAATATAAAAAAAAATGCCCGATTAATTCCTTTCTTCCCAGCTCTTTATTGATTCAAATTAATGATTATTTAAGTCAAATTTTAATGAATAATTTCAAATGTAATAAAATAATTTTCACATTATTATTTTACATTTTGAAAATATAATCCATTATGTTTGAAATTTATCATACTAGTAACTGTTAATCAAAAGATAAATAATACAAAACAATTTACTTTTCTCTAGTTCATCAGCATCAACGTTCTGCCCCATAGGGATAAAGTGCAAAGTTACCTCCAAGTCTCAATAATATGTAAGACTTCCACAGTTTGCTCTTCTTCCCGATGTTTTCAAAATATCCCGCAAGATATCAAAATGGAATCAGTCTCTCATCGTAGCTTTTGAACACCACATTCCCATGGAAATTTTAAACCCAATATTGACTAATGAACAAACTGATATACTTTGTGTAACATGGATGAATGATAAGTACTTGCAAGGAATATTTAAAAAAAAAAAACCATAGCCGAGAAGCAACAAAATTAAAACTTTAGTGATAGAAGTTCTACAAATGTAATCAGAATTAGATTAAAAAACTTTAATTATATATTAATATAATTAATAAATATAAGAGACACAAAAAAAAAAAAACGTAACTTGTTTTTACGCTCCTCCAATCTTCCACAGCTTCGTTGGCCAGAGTAGCCCCCATTCACCACCAGTATAAGATACCTTGATGATTCGTAAGAGGAATTATTTCCAATCATTTTGCATTTACATGGGTATTATAAATGGATGTTAGCACTGCAATAGAATTCACAATAGGTATATAGTGTGAAATGTAGAACATAACAGTTGCATATGTAGCAAAGGCAATTAATTCTCCTTAATTGTAGATTTACTACGAATGATTCACATCAATTCTATTTGATGACAAAACGGAAAAATTTGATGACATTGATAATTAATTTGAAAATAATTAAATATGCATTATCAAGAAATAATTCATAAATATAAATGTAACCAACATTAATTGGCAATATATAAATGATCGTGGATTATCATTTAGTAGGTTAAATAAGGATTTATATTTGAATTACGATTTCATGAGTAACATCCCGCCCCCAAAAGCCGCACAATTAATAGTTAATGAAAATGTATTCACAAATATAAATGTAATTGATAAATGAGGACACGTGTGCTTATTTGAAGATATTAGTAAAACGGGAGATAGTTTGTAAAATAAAAACAACCTTTCAAATAAGATAAATAAATTGGAGGGATAAATATTCATTAAATAGAAATCACAACATTCGTAAATTTCGGTCGTATAGTAAAACTATTTTTTTAAAACTCAGTGATCATTATATAATTTTTAAAAACTGCAGACACTACATATATGATTGACCATATTAATGTAATTAATATAATAATTATAAATTAACATCCATATGTACGCCCTCATATGTTACATGGTTAGAGTATAATCAATCTTCCTTTTTTTGAGTTTATGTTAAGGTAACTTTACACATTTCCTCTAATTTCACCTAACTTTATATACTATATAATATATTCCTTCTCTCTCCAAATTTTCACATTAAAATCAATTTTTGTTTTGGATGAAGAGAAAATCTATTACTTAGAAAGGTAAAACAATACAAAAAGAGGAGTGCTTAATGACCGCTCCTGTCAAAATCCAACTCTCTGAACAAAAAGGAGGGGGTTTGGGAGTATGTACAAAAGGAAAGGTGCGTAGAGTGTGTGGCAAAAAAGGCCAATTTCCTAGCACAACAATTGATCTTTCTATGAGTGTAATTAATATGAGCATCCCAATCGTTGTTGATGAGATTTCTTGTTACTTGAATGAGATCTTCATACGGATGGTTGTAATTGTCCCATCTGGTTAAGCATATGATAGCATTTATATTATCAGAGAAAATTTCAACATGTTTATAGCCTAAATTCCAACAATGTCTAAGACCTTTCAAAATTGCGCAGATCTCTGCAATTAACAGAGGGACACTTTCCATGCTAAAATTATAGCCCAAAATCCAGCAGCTATTACTGTCTCTAATGAAGCCACCACATCCATAAATACCATTATTCCTGACATAGCCACTGCAATCTAATCTCACAGAGCCTTGTGGAGGAGGGGTCCAAACAGCTGGACTAGTGGGAGGGTGAGGAGTATGTGATCCTAGCAGTTCAAGAAATCTTATATCCTGTTTAGTTCGTTGAACCATACTTTAATTTTCAATCTGCTCTTCATACTTCAAAATCCCCCCATCATAGAATTAAAAAGAAAAAAAAATGGTGTCTGCAGACTAAAAAAGGGGGTACTCCAAGCATCAGAGCACGGTAAAATTTTAGGTATGTTTAAATTAGATTATGTATAAGGAATTATGATGATAAGTGATTATTCATAATAAATTATGAGTATAAGTGATTATATCAAAAGTGAATTGTGTTTAAATATTTTTAACCTATAAGTAATTTTGAGAAAAGAAATGTGTTTAGATATTGAGGTTTAAATGATTATTGGGTGAATAATAAGAAGAAAAAGTGAAATAAGTGATTATAAAAAAATAAATGATTATTACAAGTTGAAAAAAGTAGCTTATAAAAATAATTATTTAAATAATTATAAATAATTATTTTGATCAGGGTTATATTTAAAAACTGGTGGAATGATTAGTCCTCATTCTTAATTCCCACCAATGTGAGTCATTATGTCAATTTACAGTTTTTTTGTGATAATTTTTTTTTTAACTTTCAGTATTTTATGGAACTATATGGATCTTCTGCTTTCTTTGATATCGTGTGAAGTGTGGGATTTCATTTAACAAATGTTTTTTCCTTGTCCTCTGTTTTTTTTTTTGGGTGTTTCAGCTTAAATAAAAATCATAGAAACCGGAGATTCTGATACAATGACTTTAGGATTTTAGGGTTGAGGGTATAGGATACAGGGTTTAAGGGAGAGATGATCCATGACACAGGGTTGACGTTTTTGAAGATATGCCAGAGCTAGGCTACAGAAAGGTTGGAGTGAGAGAATGAGCAATTAATTCGTGGAGAGAGAAAGGTCGCGAAAATAGTAGAGCTGTGGGCCCATTGGATATGATGTGTTATTCTTATAGTGGTCAGAGTACAAATGACGTGGAACTCCCGCTGTATATAAGAATTTCTCAACACTCTACAATAAATCCAACTGGTCAATAATGATTTTTCATTTTATAAAATTAAATTAAGATAAATAAAATTTATAAAAATAAAATTTAGAGAAGATAAATTTGTTAAAAATTATCATGTTTAGATGTTTTTTTTATAAAAGTAAATTTGATAAAAAATCTGTTTGGATAATAAAGATTAAAAGTACTTTTAGATGTATAATATAGAGTAAATTTATTTCTCCTTTTTCAAAACACACATTTTGTTAAAGGCTTTTTTTTAAATTACATTTTAACCCACTTTTTATTTTTTAAAAAGTCAATTTGTATTTCACGTGTATTTGAGTAAACACATCTTTTACAAAATCATGGTTAAAAACCATAGTTTCATTTTGAAAAAATAAGAACCAAACATGCACTAAGAATCTGTTTAATTAAGTTAAGATAAATAAGATTTATAAAAATAAAATTTAGATAAAATAAATTTATTGTAAGATATGATGTTTGGATTTTTTTTTAAAAAAATAAGTTTGACAAAATATTTGTTTGAATGATAAAGATTAAAAGTACTTTTAGATGTATAATATAGAATAACTTGTTATTTTGTTTGTATTTTTGCAAACCAAACAATGATTTCTAACAATCATTTTTTTTCCTTTTTTATCCAAATAGGTTTATTGTAAACTTCTCTACTTTTATCCAAATTTCATTTTTGTAAATTGTGGTTATTCTAAAAGATTTTTTATAAAAAGATAATCCAAACAGATACTAAATTTGTTTCTCCTTTTCTAAAACCCACGTTTTGTTAAAGAAAAAATAACTTTTCTCCTTATTTTCTAAAACCATAATTTAACCCACTTTTTATTTTTTTAAAAAATAATTCATGTTTAACCAAATATATCTTCTTAAAAAATCATAGTTAAAAACTATGGTTTCTTTTTAAAAAAAAATTAGAAGAAACAAACAGGAACTAATTCGTTGTTGTTCAACTTAATTATTAATAGTTAAACACCTAACACCACATCATGATTCATCCTTACAGCAAGCACTCTAGAAATTAGGAACATGATCAATCTCTTGGCATATGGGAAATCGACAACGCTGAAAGGATACATCTGATTACGATTTGAGTTTTACGACCGAAAGCTCACTCAACTTTTCCTCAATTTTTAATTTCCTTTCACTTTGAATTATTCATTCATGTGAATGAGAGCTTCTATCTCCACAACTCATTCCTACAGGCCGTTTTTAGTTTTAACTTCATTTTTATACACAAAAGCAATTATTAAATTAAGTACTTTAATATACTTATTATTGCTTCTAAAGTCTCACAACAGCCAAAAGACCAGGGCATGACTCCCGAAGCTGGGAGGCTATAATTCATATTAATCAATGAGTCTGGAGAGTCATAGTTTGACCTCTACTGGGTCCCAGTAACTTTTTCTCATGTACTATTCCATCCCCCCCATTTCATTAGTTTTTTTAAAAAAATTTAGATGTTTTAATTTATCAATAATTTTATATTATCAATAAAATATTAATTTTTTAGTACAAGTGATCTTTTAGTATTTAATTTAGAGATATTTTAGTAAAATATTATTAAATTTTACTATAATTTAGATTATTTAAACATTTTATTGATCTGAATAAAAAAATTAAAATGATTAATAAAATATTATAAATTAGTAAAATAATTGCATGCAAATTAATTAGTTTATTTGTCCAAAGTTATTGACCTTTGAGTAGGCGATTCCTAGCTGTACATGTTAAATAAAAAAAATATTATAGGTTATATTTTAATTAAAAATATTCACACTGCAATTTTAAATTCTATAATTAATGTTAGACATTTAATGATAAAAATTTCGTTTATAAAGTCTTTAAATATACTTCTCTGTTCGATTTAAAATTTTAATTGTAAAATCATTTCAAATAAATTTAAAATTTTAAATCATTTTTTCAATGCAGCTATAGATGTGGTGTTCGAACCTATAATATTGCTTGAAGGTATCAATTCTCTTTCATCAAATCTTATAAACTGTAAACTCCCCTTAAAATAATGATCTACCAAGGAGCTACATGCATAGCTTTTCATACTCGTGCTTATCGTGATAGTATATTAGACCATTCGTTACGTGTTTTTTGTTTGGGCTATTACGCATAATTTTGGATTTTAGAGGGAAGAGAAGGGAATTAAATTGTTAATCGTCACTAAAAACGTCACTCCTTAGCTTCTTTGATATTTTATATTATGAACAAGAAAACATTTTTCTTCTACTTTAATTTCAACCACACCCAAAAAGACACAAAGCAAAAATGAAATCGGTCAGATCATGACGCTGGAATTTTTTCCTTTTCTTTTTTTTTAAAGAGAATCCTGAGATGAACGGAGCATTGATTTGTCCACGGTGGCAAGATGATGCCTACGACGGCGATTTAACCCCTCCTTTCGGTGGCTATCAAAATCGGACTCCCAAGTCAATGCGTTTGCCTATAGCTGTTAATATTTTACCGACATATATCACGAGTTCGTCATGCCGGTGGGGAGATGCTTCCTTTTCATTCAGAGACGAAGCAGGCTAAGACAAACAACGGAGGAACCTGTAGCCAGGTATAGGGTTACCTTCTCATTTCTCAAGCACTATTTACTAAGATTTAATTCTCATTCATATAAACGCATATTTTATTCGAATGTCTCGGTCTGTCACAGTTAAATGGCCTTACATATGCGAAACTCCAGACAAAGCTCACCAGCTCAACCCCATCCTGTCTCATTCCGCAATCTGCGGTTTCTTTATTTTTCCCTCCCAATTCGTTCCCCACACATTCCAATAATCAATAACTTAGAAACGAAAAGAAGGAATAGCAGCATCTATTACAGGATCAGTAGTAGCGAGTAGGTATTGCTTAGTATTATTCCCAAGTTTATCAAGTTTCGTTATATTTGTCTCATTAATGAGCTGCTCCTCCACATGCCCTATCCTGTTCTCGCGGCATAAAATAATGTCTAGGACTCTAGCTTTCTCAAATCACTATCAAATGGGGTTTCTCTCTGCATCTGATGTGACGCTGCTGTTTCAGCAACTCGTGTTTTATCTACCAAAGGGTCCTGACTGACCAATACTCCATGATTGCAACATCTTTTGGTCTTCCAAGCTTTAGCTCCTCTCCAACCTCATAGACCTCTATCGCTTTCCATCAGAAGTGGTCCTCCATCGAATAGTTTTCTTACGTTAGTTTGTTCTACTAAATTCAAGCTGTGCTTCGCAGGGCATTGCTGGCTACCAATGGATCTCTGACTAATTTCTCTGTGTTTTGGAATGCTTGAGTGAGTAATCCTTTTTTCTCCCAATGAAATAAGTACTGCACTTCTCGGCTTTAGGCCTCTTTAGTGGTTAGTTGTTACCTAAACGAAGGAAATACTAAGAAGGCAAAGGTTTATACCTGTATGCTTTTTTTATTTTTTTCACTTTATTTCTATGAAATGATCTATTTTTCTCCTGTCAGTTTATTATTGGCTGCTAGATGATGAAACAAGTTTTAGTTTCAAAGTTTGGTTTGCATCTCTTCCGTTCACTTGGCAACCAAATGGAGTTTGGTGAACAGAAAAATTTGAAGTTAGTTAAAAGTTGATTTCAATGTCAAACATGAGTTGCTTATTTTGACCCAAAACAAAGAGTTTATAACTTTGTGTCGCAATCTCAGGTAATCAGACCAATATATCAAGCAACAAACATACTGTACACTCAGAAGCGTCACGTTCGATTATCTGTTTCAACTCTACATTTTAATCGAATACTATTGCTTACTCTTCAAACCATCTGCTTTTCTCCTGCTTAATTTATTGTAGAATCAATCAATACCTCCGGGAGATTTCTTGATTTTTATCACTGAAGCAAAGATAATGGGAAACAAACTGGAAATTTTGTTCGTGTTCTCAACAGCCTTCACAATTGGAGCAATGATCTTTCATGTTGGAGCGGATCCAGTGGAAGATAAACAGGCCTTGCTTGACTTCCTCCACAACATAAATCACTCTCCTACCCTGAACTGGGATGAGAAATCGTCTGTATGCAACAACTGGAGAGGAATCACCTGCAATAGTGACCATTCCAGAGTTATAGCCCTTCATTTACCTGGAGTTGGATTGAGCGGTCCAATCCCACCGAACACCTTAAGTCGCCTCTTAGCGCTTAAAACTGTGAGTCTAACATCCAATAGCATAACGGGTCCTTTTCCTTCTGGTTTCTCTGAGCTTAAGAATTTAACCTATCTTTATATTGAATTCAACAAATTTTCTGGCCCCTTGCCATTAGATTTCTCAGTTTGGGAAAATCTTACTGTTGCTAATTTATCCAACAATTTTTTTAACGGGAGCATTCCTTCTTCAATTTCGAATTTGACTCATCTCACATCTTTAGTCCTGGCAAATAACTCGCTTTCGGGTGAAATTCCTGATATCAATATTCCTACTCTGCAAGAGCTAAATCTTGCGAACAATAACCTTACTGGGATTGTGCCTAAATCCCTTCTGAGATTCCCAAGTTGGGCTTTTTTTGGGAACAATCTTACATTGGCAAATTCTCAACCAAGAAAGAAAACCTCAAAAAGACTTGGTAAGACTGCATTATTAGGTGTCATTCTCGGTGGCAGCGTGCTGGCATTTGTAGTGATTGCAGCTTTCTTGCTTTTGTGCTACTACGATAAAGGAGGTGAAAGTGGGCTTCCGTTGAAATCCCAGAAAAAGGAAGTGTCTCTCAAAAAGGATATCTCCGAGAGTAATGACAAAAAAAACAAGATTGAGTTCTTTGAGGACTGCAATTATGCGTTTGACCTGGAGGATTTGCTGAGAGCATCTGCTGAGGTGCTTGGCAAGGGGACCTATGGCACAACATATAAGGCAGCTCTAGAGGATGCTACCACTGTGGTGGTGAAGAGATTGAAGGAAGTCATCATAGGAAAACGCGAGTTTGAACAGCAGATGGAGGTGGTGGGAAGGATTAGGCACGAGAATGTGGCTGCTCTAAGGGCATATTACTATTCCAAGGAGGAGAAACTCATGATCTATGACTATTATGAACAGAGTAGCGTTTCTGCTATACTGCATGGTATGTTTAACCTTGTCACCTGTCTGGAAGACAAATGTGAGCTATATTTATATCTATTTTCCCCCATGGCTGCTCTTCCCTGGTCTATGAATTTAGTATTAATTTTTAACCTCGCTGGCATTGCATACTATTTTATTGAACACATCATTATATAAACTTAGATTTTACCTGAGTTTCTTTATTAAAAAAAGATTTTATCTTAATTTCAACAAGTATAATGATATGCGGATGTCAATAAACGGTAAAGAATCCAAAATTTCACTCTCAATTGATGTCGTTGTTTAGAAACTCATGTTTAAGAAGTTTGCTATGGTATATTTGCTTTTGCAACTCTATTATGCAGGTAGAAGAGGGGAAGAAAGGATTTCTTTAGACTGGGATAGCAGGCTGAGAATTGCAATAGGTGCAGCAAGGGGCATTGTTCACGTCCATGCTCAACAAGGAGGAAAACTTGTCCATGGAAACATAAAAGCCTCGAACATCTTCCTCAACTCCGAAGGGTATGGTTGTATTTCTGATATCGGATTAGCAACACTGATGAGTCCAGTACTCCCACCGGCTCTAAGATGTGCTGGCTACCGTGCTCCAGAAGTAACAGACACCCGAAAAATGAGCCATGCATCGGATGTATACAGTTTTGGGGTGTTGCTACTCGAGCTTCTGACTGGAAAATCCCCCATGCATGCTGCAGGAAGTGAGGAGGCTGTCCACCTGATTAGATGGGTGAATTCTGTGGTCAGAGAGGAATGGACAGCAGAAGTATTTGATGTACAATTGCTGAGATATCCAAACATAGAGGAAGAAATGGTACAAATGTTACAACTTGCAATGGCATGCGTCGTCAGGGTGCCAGAGCAGAGACCAAAAATGCCCGATGTTTTAAGAATGGTGGAGGAAATTCGTCGAGTAAATACTGAGAATCAACTATCGTCTGAATCTAGATCAGAAGCTTCTACCCCAACACCACAAGCAATTGACGTACCTTCTTCCTCTGTTTCACAGTGAGATACTTGGAATTAATTACTGCTTCAATTTCAGTTTTATTCTTTTTACAGAAGAGATGATGGGTGTCTCTGTTGTCTTGTATCTCTCTGAAAGTAGTGACAAATTTGGTTCTGAGTGGTTCAGCTACCAAGTTTAGCTGATATCAAAGCTGGGTCCCTGGATGGACAATACATTATTTAGTATTGGAATCTAGTTGTCATGATTGAGGAGTTTGGGCTCCACAATAATGGCAATGGGACCAGATCGAGAGTTATGCATTTTGTTATTCTCGATTCGAAAAATAGACGATGGACTTATGACAGCCACTGATTTATTAATCTATGTAAATACCCAATCTAGCTTGAGATTGTTTGAGATGAAATTTAAAGACTAAACGAAATGGGGAAGCAAAGAAGTGAATCACTTTGATAAAACTGAGAAAGGCCAGGAAAGATTCTCCATACTTGCAAAAATTTTCTTTTTTGGCCACCCATATCTAATGAAAGTATAAAACTTCAATTCTAAAGTTTGTGATCGCCATAAGTATGCCATTATCATTTTAATTGTGAGTTACTTCCACAAGTTTTACCCTAACAATAATTTCCAGTGTATTAAATAAAAATAATGTTGTACCAATAATGTCACTAAATAAAACATACATGTCTTGGAAAAAGAAAAAGGGTGATTATCTCCATATTTTTTCTTTATACCTTTTTCCATATATTTCCTCATTCTACTTGATTTAAAAAGTGAAAAATTACTAATTGTGACATATAATTAAATATATTATTTATTTAATAATTACTATAAGTCAGCATTATAAATTTGTTTTTAAAAACAGTTCATTTATAATAATAAATTCAAATCATTAAATAAATATATTATCTGTTTATAATCACTTAATAATAATTAATAGAGGAGATTGTATATAGAGAAAATCACCTATTGACTGGAGGGGAGAAATGCAAAGCAACGTTACCATACTTCATCCACTAGACAGCTCCTGAGGTTAAGTTCCATCTAAGAAGGACGATAGTCCAATAAGTTTGGTATTAATCACAGAATTATCTCCCATTAAGTTTCACTTATACATCATTTGAAAAATGTGAACTTCCAATTCACATGCTAAAAATTGTTCTTGACATCCCCTGAGATTTGTAGAAACAGAAATAAAGAAGCTTAGAAAAATGAGGAAGAACGTAGTTAATCTACATCAGAGAAATAGGCATGAGTTGAAGGGCGAGACTGATAATTATCTACCCCCACGCCCTGCCTAAAGAAAGTGTTTTCCACGTACCTTAAATTGCTCAAATTGGATTTCCATCTTCAAGTCAGATGCCGGTGATACTCGAAAAATTCAAAGCAACTGATCGATTAAACTCAAGAAGGCTTCAAGCAAACATAACTGGAAATAACCACACTCAATATGACTCACCCCACCAAAATGTACAGAAGTCAGCAAAAACCACTCGCTGATAGTGCAACCAATCATTTCAGCAACGTCGCAGGTTGAAGAGACAAATTATTTAAGTTTACAGAAAACAATTTGACCAAGGTAACAGTTGTGAACTTCTTCAATGATCAGATGCCCTTTTTGTAAGTCCTACTAACATATATATTTACAGTTCTTGTCCTTCGAGTACTAACCATGAGTAAATCATACTATGTTGAAATTATAACTGTAGAAAAGTTATCACTGGGTTCATTGAGACAGTCAAACTCGGGTAATTGACAGAATACGACGTTTCATGTTCCCTGAACCAGCCATCTTCAAACAGATATTGCCTGCGTCCGGCCGCCGGCGAGGTGAATTGTTTCCCACATCTTTCTCTCCGCACACTCATTCATTTGATTCCTTCACAAAACTTAAAAAATGAAAAATATAATATTATTCATCAATTTTTAATAAAAAATACATAATAAAAAAGAAAGGATGAGGACGATTTTGGTTTTAGGTGGAACTAAAACGCCAAAGACCGTTGACCGAGGTAAAGCAATGGACACGATCTGGGACAAAAGCAGGGTCAAATACAATTGTTAAGAACGCGCCTAAACGTGCGAAATCATGAACTAGATTGATTCACCGTGCATAGTGCGTGAACGTTTAGAGGTAGGTGGAAAACGACGTCGTTAAGCAGATGCATTGGTCGTTCCATTTTGGCGGCCTCTCTCGGGCTTTGAAGAAAAAGTAAAAACAAGGATTAGATTTCGTACAGAAAACGCTAGGCCAGGGACCCGCCTTAAAGAAGGCGAAAAAGAAAAACGAATATAAATAATAAATATTAATATTAATAAATAATAGTAATAATAATAATAATAGAAGAAGAAGTAACCAAACCAATCAATCGGAATCCGAAGGCCGTACCTTAATTTTTTATAAGAGATATTTGACATCTCAAATCAATCAGTTTTCCGTTTCAACTCTCTTCTTCTTCCGAAGAGAGCACCTCTCTCAGTTTTCTCTCTGGTATGATCTGTTTTTCTGATGCCTTTTTCTCTATTATTCCGACGCATGTACATATCTATGCTCACGAGCTGTGTGTTTTGGTTTTGATCTGATGTGATTCGGGCTTTTGGTTAGGTTTCACCATGGCTTCTAAGCGGATCTTGAAGGAACTCAAGGATTTGCAGAAGGATCCTCCAACATCTTGCAGCGCCGGTATCGCATTCTCTCTCCCCTTCCCTATCTTCATTTTAATTTTTGTGATTTTGCAAATTGTTTAGGTTGATGGTTTCATTTTGCTTCTATTTTTCTACAATTTTCGGTGCCTGTTTTGTTCTTTAGTGTTCCAATTTGAATTTGGTGATCATGCGTACATATTTTCTGCCTTGTTCTATGATCCTTAGGCTCTAGCATTAATGTTTGTTAATTGGATATCGTTCCTGTCTTCAATTTCTCATTGTTCTGACGCATTTGGAATTGATATGGTGACCATTTGTTGGGGTATTTTTATGCGGGGATAACGTTTAAGATTGGTCTGTATGCCTACGATTGTGGAGCTTTCTTCCATTAAGAAAGATAGTGCTTGTTTGGTCCTTTTCCGTTGGAGGGTTATTGATTCAGGGGGGACGTCGCTAGATGTCATGTCCTGCGATGTCAATGTGATGATTATAGCATGCCTGAGTGGCAAATTCAAAGCTGAGAGGGAATAAGTCATCTTAGTATGAGATTCATGTATGTACGACTGGTTTTGATTGGATCTTATGGTTAGGGTCGTAATTGTTAACAAAATAAGCATTATAACTAAAGCACTGTTTTGGCTCTGCTGTATTCACGGCTAGGCACTATGGTAATGGCATCTTCATAAGTGGAAAGGGGGATCCAACTGTATTCTCTGTTATGTAATAAAATCTCTCTGAGGATTTTATATCCTATTTGTCTAATTTTCCAAACAGACAACTAATGAAATGATTCTGGTTTTTGGAATATAAACATATTTGATAAAGTAATTGCAACTCACGCTGTTTAGTTCTCAAAATATGATAGTCTACCAACTGAAAGGATGATATTTTATGTTGCATTGAATGATGTTAGCAGTAAGGGATTTGTACCATCTAGTTGTGTTGGCATTAAGATTTAATGTGTGCTTATCTGTCTTGCTTTGTCATTTGAGCAGGTCCTGTTGCTGAAGACATGTTTCATTGGCAAGCAACAATTATGGGTCCTCCTGACAGTCCTTATGCAGGAGGTGTTTTCCTCGTTACTATTCATTTTCCTCCAGATTATCCTTTTAAGCCACCCAAGGTTTGTAGTTCATTCAATTGTTTCCCAGTGGCTGCTGATTCTTTCATGTTACTTTTGCATTTCTGTGTTTGCTTATTTGCTCGCTTGGCATTGTATGATGATATAATGCATTTTTTCGTTTTCATTTGTCCAGTTTGTACTTTGCCTCTTCTAGGGAGATTCATTAATATTGAATGCTTCTTCTGTTTTTGGTATTTTAATTTTTTTTTTCACAATAATCAGTGTATAGTACCTATTGTTATACTATTACTGAAAAGGGGCAGCATTTGATGTTCTAGTTTTATACCTTTTTTTCTGGATGCTTTAATAAGGTTTCTGTGTATATTTTTACGTGTTACACATGTCATCATTAATCACTGTGTAACTACTTCAATCTATCTCTCATGCCTGCTCATGTATGATGATGGATCATGCAGGTTGCATTCAGGACGAAGGTATTCCACCCAAATATAAACAGCAATGGAAGCATTTGCCTTGACATATTGAAGGAACAATGGAGCCCTGCTCTAACGATTTCGAAGGTTTGCTTCTTTATTATTTGAGATAATTAGTAAATTCTTTGTTCCCTGGAAATACATTTTTCCCAAAGCAATCCTTTTGTGAAATTAGATCTGATGATCCTCTCACATTGTTTGAGAGTATCAACAAACTGAACAATCCGTTACTCATACAGACCAAGTTCATTTTTCATAGCGACAGAAGGGATTGATTTGTTGCAACATAGTAGTTAATCTTGTTTGTCTCTTTATTATTTTTTTATGCTGACAGTCATGCATGACTGAACTGCATCAGCTTTGCAATGTTTGGTTAATTTTAGACAATTCATATGCTGGGAGTTTCCAATATGTATCTTTGCATATAGGAACATATTTCGTATCCAATAGTTGGGGTTTTATAGCTTCGCATGAGTAACATTCCTTCTTTCAGATTAAGTTGTTGATTGCCACTAAACTTTATTTTCCTTGTTCACTTTTCTTGCATCTTTAGGTGTTGCTATCTATTTGTTCCCTGTTGACGGACCCAAACCCTGATGATCCTTTGGTCCCTGAAATTGCCCACATGTACAAGACAGACAGGAACAAGTATGAGTCAACTGCAAGAAGTTGGACCCAGAAATATGCTATGGGCTAAGTGACCTGTGGTGTGTGTGAGGGAGATCCCTTGTATTTCCCGTGTTTAAGCCTGACAGGCTGTGTACGAATATTTGTTGTCTTCAATCTTGAATGGATTAAGGCCCGCCAGTTGAAGATGAACGGGGGAAAACGTTTCCTCTGTTGTTTGTGTTGCAAATGTTATTTTAAAAACAAGTGAAATGTGGTTCAATTAAACGTTTGTTTCAAAATTTTACCGTTTTGACTGTGCATAGCTCTTTTTTTTTTTTTTTTAATTCTAATTTATGAACTTTAGCCGTTCATGAATCAGGATTGCTCTTTACCGTTTTCGCGTTGAGATTGTTATGAATAGAATAGAATGACCAAGAGGGCATGATGTTTACTTTAAAGGATCTTAAAATTCTCAATTATTTAGAAGGACAAAAAAATCAAAATCTAAATTTTTAAACATACTAAATTACCCTGAGACAACTGCATTTTCCCCTCTCCAGGTCTCATTACTTATTTTCACGTTTTCTTGAAATAAGACAGTTACCGTCAAAGATGCCTATCCTTTCTTTTCTCATCTTCATTAGCCGCCATTGATGCTCCGTTGCCATTGACAGTTCCTTGCAATTCTCTCACATTCTCCCTTCTTTTGCTCCCCTCATTGTTTTTTAATTATGACGAAACAGAAATTACAGGAGATGAATAAACAGATTCTAAGCATTTTGCTATGTTGCTGTAAAAATCTTCGTCCAATTCGTTGCTACGGCTTTAGGGTGTTAAACCCCAGCTTTTTGTAATCTGTTTTAACGCATAATGAATCCTCATTTCTTTTGCGGGGCTACACACACACACAAAGGCCAAGGGGCAGCGCCGCTGGTGAAGACGAGCAGTGTTTTCACGTGAGAGGTGTGTATATGGTCGTGTTGGAGAAAGAAAAGGATAGAAATGAGAAGAAAGTGTTTTCATAAGAGCATAATGGTCAATTAGTTATTTTGTGGTCCTTTAATCTAATTTTAATTTTTTTGATCCTTCGTAAGAAATATTTACTCTTAATCGTCCTTCATTATAATTTTCCCATCTTTCAAAACTCGTTAGAATGTGCCTGAGATTGTTGGCTTATTCATGCAAAAAGAACGGTACCAGGGGGGATCAATCTTTGTCGATCAGGAGAACGAGAGGAGGCAAATTCAACCTTCAACTTTTTTCATTTAAAGGAATAGAGCAAGTTCTACCCCTACCTGTATATCTCAAAGTTCAGCAAGGATCTTTACCCAAACAAAGTTCAGCAAGGATCGTTTCCCCTTATCCAAGAAATTGTTGAGGTCAGAGATACAAAAAAATCGTATTTAACTTAAAACCTTTAACATTAGAGATGTTAAAATTGATCAAGAAATATTTTATCCAACTCACTGAAAAAGTTGAATGATTCCATCAGGAAGCTAATACCTCGTTTAGTTCAATTACCAAAGGAGTTTTGTGATGTAATGAAAAGGATGTGAAAGGATATAATGAGATAATGATTATAAGTGAATTTTAAGTGAGTTTGTTTGGTATGATGGTGGGGGTTGTGAAATAAATTTATTTTTTATATTTAATTAAAAGCAAGTAAGTGGGAAAGTACTAAAATGTCCCTAGAGAAAAAAAAAATAGTGTTCCTCTTTCTTCTTCTATCCTCATGCTCATTGACATATGGCTACCACCGTTGATTACTCACCGTCAGTGGTCCACCTCCATCTTGCTCTCAATCTCTCTCTTCTCATCAACACCAAATCACAATCACAACCAGTAAGATCAGGGAGAAAAAAAAAAGAAAAAAGACTCCACAGCATTAGCAATCGAAGGCCGCTGTCTGCGACTCCTTCATCCATCAAAGGAATCGCATCTCGAGTTCAAATTTGGCCTTCGATCTAATGACAACGGCTTGGTTGAAGGATGAAGGAATGGGTTGAATGATTTGGTTTGAACGATTTATCCTGAATCGCAATTTGGTTGAAGGTGGTAGATTTGAAGATGAAGGTGGCCGATGCTGCCGTTGCCAAAAATGAAAGGGGATGCTGCCATTGCCAGAGACAAAAGGGAAGCTGCCGGAGACGAGAAGGGGAAGATGCCATCGTTGAAGGTGGATTTCAGAAGAGGGGCCAGGGATTGGGTAATGTGGACATTTCACTTCCTTTTATAGCAATATGATGGGGTTCACATAGCAAATTGGGAGTGAGGGAGATTACATCAATTGAAGTGAGGAGGATCGCATGATGTAATGATAGTCACAGGTAATAGGAGCAACCAAACACTGCATGTGGTGTGATGTATACATGATCCCCTCACATAACCCTCCCTCGTAAACCAACCAAACATGCTGTAAAAGAAGAAGAATAAAAACAAAAACTAATAATTGTTTAATATTTTAATAAGTAATAGACTAAGTCCAAACAAATAACTTCTACATCAAATTTAAATTTTAAATAGTCAAAGGGCTCCTTGAAAAATTAATATTATGTCATTATCATTAAACTAAAATAAAATAATTTTCTAAGTTCTTATCAAATAAGATCAACTGAAAATAAAAGTGTAATGAAATTTAAAAGTATATTCTTTCTAGTTTTTCTCTTCCAAGTCTTTTGTGCAGCTCTTGTAGGAAAAATTGAATTTAAATCAATTGGTTGTGGAATTAGAACGCATATAGAACCAACTTATCATCATTTGTTAATTCTTATAATTTGTGAATTATTTTAATAGCTTAAACCATCGATCCAACAAGGATAAACCTATTATGAGGGATATCTATAAAATTGTGGTAAGATATTTTTCTTTACCTATTTGTGATGTTTATTTTAAATAAAGATTTGCAATAGAAAAAAATTAGAAAATAGTTATTGGGTTAAGTGAAAATAACTTGATATTTCTTAAATAAAGTCATAGGTTACTATTAGATATAAGATAGTTATACCAAATAAAAAAAAAACACTTTCAGATAACTTAAGTGGTGAGAGTTAAATGAGGTATGGATATTGATCAGGAATTCAAATTCTTTTAATATAACAAAAAAGAAGAAGAAGAAAAAGAATGATAATAACAAATTCAATCTAAATTAGTAAAAGTTTAATGTAACTATCAAATACTAGATGATTCATTAAAAAATAATAATAAAATAGCATAGAAAATAGTGGTGCTTGTTAAGAATAGGCTGGAGGTGGCCAACAGAAAAGCTTGTCTTTGTCAAATGAATCATTAGTTTATTCCTTTTTTTTTTAGTAGGTTTAGCATTTTCAAAGTATAATATTATTATGTTTGGTATAAAGAAAATGACTTTCAAAAGAGGGGAATGAGAGAGAATACATCTTAATGTATTTGCTTTCCAACAGAAAAATATTGCTGGCTACCAAATACATTAAGATTTTTAATAGAAAAATTATAATGGGCCATCAAACATATTAAAATAGATTTTTTCTCTCATTGTCCCTTTTTTTAGAACTCACTTCCTTTCTATCAAATATGTTCTTGTAAATATTACAGACCTTCCTTTTTTTTTTGTAATGAACAAAGGAAGATTAAAATAAAAATAGCATTACAACAAAGCATTAGGGGGATATACATCCCAAATTATCCCATTGTAACAAGGTCTTGATGGATGAAGAAGGATCATCAATCATATAGCAAACAGGACTCATGAACGAGCATCCAATCTTGGCAAGGAGATCCGTTACTAAGTTTATAGGTTCCAGCTTGATAGACCACGGCTTAGATAGCATCCACATGATGAGACAAATAGAAGAATTAGCGGTTTGTAAATTAAACTTTCCAGTCTTCAACTTATCAATTATTATCATAGCATCAAATTCCACTATGACATTCCAAAAACTATGTTCCTAGGAAGTTTCTAGACCAATCAAAAGAGCTCGAGCATTAGCTTCCTCTATATTATAGCTGCCAAAATTCTAATAAAAACCACTTATCCACTCCCCAGCTGCATTCTTGATGACCTTACACCCACTAGTAGAACTGATAGATTATTGTAAAAGATCCATCCACACTCAACTTTACCCACCCTTGATGGGACCTCTTCCAATGGATGTTGAATTCGTTTTGTAGATGATTATTCCTCTTGAGCCTACTGTTAACTTGCACAAAATAATTAAACAAGTTTCGAGAAAGACAAAGGATGGAAAGACACTAGAATTCCTCCATTGGACAATTACCAAATCTCACATCCCCACATCCTCACCCATTGCACAGATTTATTCTTTCCAATCTCCTTCTTCAAATTAAATCTGAACTAATCCTCCAGCGGAAGGGAAAAGAAATCAGGTTTATATCAATCATCAACCAAAAAGTCCTACATTCTAAATGCATAAGTGCAATCTCTCAGAATGTGTAAAACATCCTCATTGTTCATCTGACAATAAGAACATAAAGGGCTATTGCCTGCCCATTTACTCCTCTCATTCGTTAACAGTTTGCCTTGCAACGCCATCCACATAAAAACACAAATTCTTTCTTAACCTTTCCACATAAATAGTCAAAGGGCTCCTTGTAAAATTAGTATTATGTCATTATCATTAAACTAAAATAAAATAATTTTCTAAGTTCTTATCAAATAAGAACAACTGAAAATAAAATGTGTAATGAAATTTAAAAGTATATTCTTTCTAGTTTTTTTCTTCCAAGTCTTTTGTGCAGCTCTTGTAGGAAAAATTGAATTTAAATCAACTGGTTGTGGAATTAGGATGCATATATAGAACCAACTTATCATCATTTGTTAATTCTTATAATTTGTGAATTATTTTAATAGCTTAAACCATCGATCCAGCAAGGATAAACCCATTATGAGGGATATCTATAAAATTGTGGTAAGATATTTTTCTTTACCTATTTGTGATGTTTATTTTAAATAAAGATTTGCAATAGAAAAAATTAGAAAATAGTTATTGGGTTAAGTTAAAATGACTTGATGTTTCTTAAATAAAGTCATGGGTTACTATTAGATATGAGATAATTACACCAAATAAAAAAAATTCTTTCAGATAACTTAAGTGGTAAGAGTTAAATGGGGTATAGATATTGATCAAGAATTCAAATTCTTCTAATATAACAAAAAAAAAGAAGAAAAAGAATGATAATACCCAATTCAATCTAAATTAGTAAAATTTTAATGTAACTATCAAATACTAGATGATTCATTAAAAAATAATAATAAAATAGCATAGGAAATAGTGGTGCTTGCTAAAAATAGGCCGGAGCGGCCACAGAAAAGCTTGTCTTTGTCGAATGAATCATCAATTTATTCTTTTTTTTAGTAGGTTTAGCATTCTCGAAGAATATTATTGTCATATTTGGTGGAAATAAAATGACTTTCAAGAAGAGGGGAATGAGAGATAATACATTTTAATGTATTTGGTAGCCAATAATTATTTTTTTATTGGAAACCAAATACATTAAAATTTTTAATAGAAGAATTATAGTTGACCACAAAACATATTAAAATATTTTTTTTCTGATCTTCCCTTTTTAAACTTACTTCCCTTCTATGAAACATATTCAGGCTACAACCCTTTTTTTTTATGAACAAAGGAAGACTAAAATAAAAACAGCATTACTACAAAGCATCAATGGGATATACATCCCAAATTATCCCATCGTAACAAGGTCCAGACAGATGAAGAAGGATCATCAATCATATAGCAAATAGGACTCATGAATGAGCATCCAATCTTGGCAAGGAGATCCGCTACTGAGTTTGCAAGCCTGCTTATAGGTTGTAATTTGATAGACCAAGGCTTAGATAGCATCCGCATGATGAGACAAATAGAAGAATTAGCAGTTTGTAAATTAAACTTTCCAGTCTTCAACTTATCAATTATTATCATAGCATCAGATTCTACTATGACATTCCTAAAACTATGTTCCTAGGTAGTTTCCAGACCAATCAAAAGAGCTCAAGCTTCAAATTCCTCCATATTATAGCTGCCAAAATTCTAATAAAAACCACTCATCCACTCCCCAGCTGCATTCTTGTGGACCCCACCACCACCAATAGAATTGATAGATTGTTGTAAAGATCCATCCACACTCAGCTTCACCCACCTTTGAGGGGGCCTCTTCCAATGCATGTTGAGTTCATTTTCCAGATGATTATTCCTCTTGAGCCTACTATAAACTTGCACAAAATAATAAAACAAGTTTCCAGAAATGACAAAGGATGGGTTTAAAGGTTTGGATCGAAGACACTAGAATTCCTCCATTAGATAATTGACCAACCCCATATCCCTACATCCCCACCCATTGCACAAATCTGTTCTTTCCAATCTCCTTCAAATTAAATTTGAACTAATCCTCCAACGGAAGGGAAAAGAAATCAGGTTTATATCGATCATCAACCAAAGAGTCCCACATTCTAAGCGCATAAGTGCAATCTCTCAGAATGTGTAAAACATCCTCATTTTTCATCTGACAATAAGAACATAAAGGGCTATTGCCTACCCATTTACTCCTCTTATTCATTAATAGTTTGCCTTGCATTGCCATCCACATGAAAACACAAATTCTTTCTTAACCTTTCCACTTCCAAATTTGCTCCCAAGGCCCCTGAGTGATTGTATAATCTTCATTATTAATCTTACTATAAGCAAAACTAACCGAGAATTCACCAGAAATAGAAGAGTTCCAAACTAATTTATCCTCCCATAGAGACATATTAGGAGGAAATATGGCTTTAATCTTGTTAACCATCTCCTCGTCAAAAAACATTCATCTTTGTCAAATACCATCTACATTCACTATCCACCTAAGTGTTAATAGTGCTGTTGAGGAGATCTATAGGTATACTAGTTCTACAACATCAACAAGGGAAGTTGAGCTATTAATCCATTTGTCTTCAAAGAACATGTAATCTCTCCATTACGGATTATAAACTAAGTCCCACTCTTAATGACCTCCTATTGCTTACATATAGCTTTCCAAGTTTAGGAATAAGCCCCTCTAGCTTCAAAGGAGAAATGGTGTCCACGTGGGAAACAATACTTGTGCTTCAAAGCATCAACCGATTACCCTTTTATGCAAATGGCTAATTTCCATGAAATTTTTTCCAAACAGACCCTGTTCATATCATGTGTATTCTTGAAACTGATACCACCTATTTTTTTTTTGTGGCAAAAGGAAGGATGAATCGTTAAACAATATTTACTAGGTTCAGGCATGACAACCTTAGAATACAAAAGTTAGTAGGCAAAAGAATGGATGGTATAATGAGTTAGGCTATTGATAGCACAAAGGATTTGATTGAAGTCCATGTGCTCATCCATGAAAAGTAACTTGTTTCTGGTCTCCCAAAGCTTCCAACTTGTGATGCCAAATTGGATATGCTAGTTGTCATTTCTAGGCTTGAGATTAGAGAAAAACCATTCCATATGAGGGATCATGAAGAAGTTGTGTTTGTCTTGAGGTGGTATGAGAGAGTTCCAAGTATCTTTAGAGTAAGTGCATCATCGCATGACATGATCGATATCTTTATCACCATTGTTACAGATGGTACATGTTGAGTGGGGAGTCATGTGTCTCCTTTTTCTTTCACAGTTTGTTAATAATCTATTTCTAATTGCCAGCCATAAGCAAGTTTTGATTCTTTGAGGCCCTTTCCATCACCAGATCCTTTCCCATCTTTTATCTTCATTCTCCTAGTTCATCAATTGTAAGGATTCGTAAGCAGATTGGACAATGAAAACTCTATTGGCTGTATAACTCCAAAGGCCATGAGCTTCACCATCATCAGGGGAAGGAGGTTTAGTACCTGCAATTTACATGATCACATTCTGCTGCAGCAGTTGTTCAAAATGAGCCAAGTTCTTTTCATCATTGGCATTGACAAAGTCACTTATAGGTTTTGATAGATCACAACTAGGTATATCAGCGAGGGTGAGTAATTTAAGGGGTCTAAGCCCATTCACCTAATTATCTTCCCAAAATTTTACCAAGCTACCATCACCAATATCCTAGTTTATCCCCATGTGTGTGTCTTCCCAGATCTTGGAGAGGTTTCTCCACAAATGAGAGCAGGCACCTTTAGCTATAATTTGTGGTTCCTTTCTTCACCATTTATATTTGCTGCATAGTATCTGAACCTAGAGTTTATTGGGATGAGTAATAACATTAAAGGCAAGCTTTATAATAAATGCATCATTTTGGTGATATATGCTTCTCAATCCACATCATCCATATCTATATGGCTGGTAAAGAGAATTCCAGTTAATTAGGCTTGTCTTATTACTATCCTTGTTTGAGCTCTAGATAAATTGTCTAACTATCTTTTCAATTCACTCGCATGTACTGTATGGCAATTTTGTTGTTTGCATAGCATAGGCAAGGATGTTCATCAAGACTGCCTTTGCAAGGGTAATATGACTAGCAAGTGATAAAGATTTAGCTTTCCACCCACTGAATCTTTGGCTGACACTCTCTTCAATGTAGCAATATGTAGCTTTGGTGATCCTTTCATGGAGTATAGGAACTCCAAGATATTTGCCCAATTGAATAGTTCGAGAGAAGCCAAGTAATTCATAGATCTGGCTAGCGTCTTGACTGTTTACGTTCTTAGAAACGTAAGCTCTAGATTTACTGGAGCTGCCTTTATGCCCAGAGACAAGACAAAACTCATCAAGTGATACCACCAATATTTTTGTGCTTACACAAATCCTCCTATTTTACAATATGAGTTTTACGGGAGTCATTTTCATGCTACCAAAGAAAATCTCTCTGAATCTTTTCAATCTTATCATAAATACCTTTAGGAATTAGATAACTCTGCATTGGATAAATGATAATAGCTCTAATAACTGATTTAGCAAAAGTAATACGACCAGTCATAGATAAACATTTAACTTTCCAACCAGAAAGCTTAGAGATTGCACCCTCTCAACAATATAATTGAATGCCTCCTTTTGCTTTCTGCCCTTACACAACGATATACCTAAGTACTTCCTCGGCTCAATTGAAATCTTCAAATTAATAGAGTTTGCAAGCTGCCTTCTATTCATATGACTCACATTGCTCAAAAAATAAATGCTAGACTTGGAGAGGCTTACATTCTAACCCGAAGCATTACAAAATCTCTTCAAACATTCCTTAAAACAATCCATCTAGTTAACCATTGCTTCCTTAAAGAGAATCAAATCATCCACGAACAAAGATATGGATAGAGGGGCCATATTTGCTAAACACAAATGGCTTCCATTGATTATCTTGGACAACATCACAAATAATATGAGATAATTTATCCATAAAAAAAACAGAAAGATAAGAAGAGATAGGATCCCTTTGTCTAAAACCTCTAAAAGACTTGAAGAATTCCGTTTTTTCACTATTCCACATCATATTCAAAGAAGAGGTAGTTATACAATGCATTATAACATTCCTCAAGGGGGTTCAAAATACCAATCTCAACAAGGTGTTCTTAATGACATTCTAATTTAATCTATCATAAACTTTCTCAAAATCAATTTTAATAACACACCAACCTTTCCTCCTTCTTATATTCTTCATTGTATGAATTATTCCAACCCAACAATAATATTATCTTGTATACTTCTACCAGGATAAAACTAGATTGAAAGGGGGATATCCAGGTGTCCATGAAGGGCTTCAGCCTATTATCAATCACTTTAGTCAAGCATTTATACACAACATTACATAAAGAAGTGGGCCTAAACTGAGCAATGCTATCATGAACCTCCACCTTTCAAATAAAAAATATAAGGGTACTATTAGCCTTGTGAATGTCAATAGTACCATTAAAAGCATTAGCAACAAAATGATAGACTCCTTGGCCAGTGATATCCCAACTCTTTTGAAAAAACATAAGAGGAAAACCATTATCCCCCAAAGCTTTATAAGGGCTTGTATTAAACATAGCATTCTTGATTTCTAATGGTGAAGGACAAGAAATGATACCATCTAAAGCTTCTATATCCACCAAAGGAAAAGAAGCACCTATAATCAAACTTTCTCTATTGGTAATATCTTCAAATAGAGCTTAAAATAAGAAATGGCATGTTCTTTCAAAGCATCCTGATTATGTATCCATACACCATTAGTATCCTTTAATGCCAAAATTTTATTTCTTCTTCTTTTGCTTTTAGTTTTCATATGGTAATACTTTGTGTTTCTACCACCTTGTTCAATCTAGGTCGTCTAAGTCTTTCAAAAGTAGAGAATCTTCTCTTGCCAATGTTTTAAAAACTAGACTGTACGTTGAACTGGAAATGTCTTCGGGTCACTATTTTATGATTCAACCAGTTAAACCGGTGGTATAATAATTACATAAAAATAATATTATATATATAATAATATATGTATATGAAACAAAAAAATATCAAATTCTTAAACTTTCATGAATACTTTAACAATATATGTATACGGAGTGTTAGAATGATAAAGGAAGCCAATAAAAAGAGTTGAGTTAAGTTGAGACTTGTAACTTGAAAGGCAATGAAGATAGAACAGAGCAAGGTTGCGATTATTGATGTGGGAATTTGAGAATTTTGTTTCAATTAGGTTACATTTTCTTTTTATTTCACTTTCATTTTATTTATTTATAAATTTTATATTATTATAATAATATAATTATAACATTATATTGATAAAATGATTTAAATTTAAAAAAAAATAAAAAAATGATTAAACACAGAATCAGAAACTTTTTTAAAAATCACTCTGGTTCCCAGCTAAATACCGAGTTCAGCTCAAAAGCTAGTTCATACCAGCTCAACCCCCAAAACAGCTCAACTTTGCAAAACGAGCTAGAAAGCTATCCGAGTGCAGGTCCGATCAATTTGACCGTCTGGTCTAGTTGCAAAAACACTGCCTCCTGCTAGCGAGTCAAATCGAGTTCATAATTTAGTTCCTACTCTAATTGCTTTAGGAAAACTGAAGAAGGATACACACTTGCCCTCTGTATACCCCCAAGCTAAGCAAGAATTTGATTCTTCCTTTGTCTTATATTGCCAAAATTTTTCTTGTTCCATTCAATAAGTTCACCATAAAGACAACCCAGAGCAACGCTACCCTTCCTCACAAGTCCATTTTGATTGAAGAAAATGAAAGTAATTACTATGAGTCATCTAACCAGCCTTAAAGCGAATGGTCTTTTACTTCTAGTTTCAGAGTGAGCACCTTGAAGGACAATCAACAAAGGGTTATGATCAAAACAGGAAACTCGAGCTAGAATTGAAACCACCGACTTATTAAAATTAGATAACCAAATCTCATTACATAAAGCTCTATCCAGCCTCTCAAAAATTCTGTTAAACCCATTCAACTTAGGCCCCTTCCAGGTAAAATAGGGACCCTTGAAACCCAAATCAAATAATGTACAATCGTTAATGAAACAAAGGAAGGAATCACAGCTAGACAAATTGATTGGAGCACTACTCCTCTTCTCACCCATACCCTTAATATCATTAAAATCTCTAGCAATCAACCAAGGTTGAGAGATGATTTTTGCAAACACAAAATGTCCTCCCAAAGCTTCAAGCGAAAATTCGAATGCAGGATTACATAAATTGCAGTGAACAAAAAAGATATTCCACCAATAGGATCATACTTCAAATGAATAAATTGATTACTGTGCGCAAGGATATAAATAGGATCCCTTTGACTTCTCCAAGCAACAACTAACCCTCCCGATCGACCAAAGCTCATCACCAAAAAGTAGGAATCGAAACCCAATGTAAGAAAATTTTTGAAAGGTTTCTCCTCCTAGCTCCTTATCTTAAGAAGAGTAACAATATTCAGTAAATCTTTTTCACACATCATTTTGAGATATCTCCAAAGTTCCTAACCATACATATCTCTCGCATTCCATACTAAAATTTTATTCATCATGAAAGATAACATAGAGAAAAACAATACAACCTACACAATTAGGCTAATCGGGCCCAATTCTGGATAAATGCTCAGGACCCTCTCTATTTCATTAATGGGCTCGTCAAACCTATTAGGAGGCTATCTTCCATGATATCTTCATTGTTGCCTTCAACATGGATTTTTGGGCCACTTTCAACCCTCAGCCCAATTGTGTAGTAATAGGCCTTCTTGCCATATTAGTGACATGCCCTATTTCCTGCTCATTAAACTCCTTGGGCCCCACTGAAGTTTTCACTAGTCTAACTTTAATAGAATTTCCTGCCTTTGTTTTTCTTCTTTCGATCCCTATTCCTTCATCATAAACCACCTGATCTCTAGTTGGGCACAAGGGTAAGGATTGTAAATTCTCCCCACTTACTTCTTTCCTTGGAATGTTTGAAACCTTTCTTTGTTGTCACTCTCTCTTTTCTCCCCTTTGTCACTCCCCTGAAAAGTCTATTTATCAATACCTTTGGCTGACTCAACAACTGACCCTCACCCAAACCATCATGCTTTTCTATCATTTCAATCAATATTATCATCCAAAGACTCGAATCTAGAACTTGATTTAGGACCCAAATGGTTTATAGGACCTAACTCCTTGGCAACCCTGTTGCATTGATTCTTCTTCACCACCATTTATATCGTCGATGGCTCTTTATTTACTCTGCCACTATCTACATTGGCTCCTAGCAATGGAAAAGTATTACCTAGGTATTTATTCCAGTAGATTTCTTGGGCCAAGCTTCCATATAATGTCCATAAACCCCACATTTACCATAGAGAAAATGCAATCCTTCAGACTCAACTTTAAAATTTTTTTCTTCCAACTCAAGCTCTGGCAATAGAGGTTTGTTCAAATCTACCTCCACATGAACTCAAGCAAAAGCCCCTTTTGACTAAAGAGTAGTACACACATCAACTTTAACCGTTCTTCTGATTCTATTATCCATAAAAGTAAGGATTTTCTTATCATAATACTCCAAAGGAAGGAGAGAAAAATGAACCCAAGTTGCCATAACATTGATGTTTTCCTTCTCTGGGTTGAACTCCGGTCTCCAAGTTCTAATCATCAAGTAGCTATCATAGATCATTCGAGGGCCCTTTACTAGAGCAAACTCACAATCATCAAAGCTAGCAAATTTAACCAGAAAAGAACCACATCCTAGACCAACTAGCTCAATACCACCATTCCTAACCTATATTCTCTGTAATCTATTTTCAAGAGCTTTGAAGCATGTATCTCTCCCAAATAGTTTCAATATCAACGTTGGATACCATGGCTTTTGTAATTTCTCTTTCACACATTTACAAAAACTAAACTTGGGCCTTTCATACCCTAACGTACCATTTTCAATAATTTTGAATTCAATCGTAGTGTTATTCACAACTAAATCCACTATAGTAGCATTTTCTAACACTTGATCCCACTAATCCTCATCTTTTTCCTTAGGAGACTCCACATGAGAATCCGTCACAGCTTGGCAAGTAAGTTTTTGTAAATAGCTAGGTTGGCTTCTTGAACCAGAAGTCATAGCTTCTCCTATTGTTGGCCAAACCTCTTTGTACATTATATGATTTCTTCGACTATCAAATTTCTCTCCCCTATTTTTTAATTTATTTAATCCCCTACTACCTATCTATTTTGTATTTGAATCGATCTTCCAATCACTTCCTTTAGCAATCTCTAAGGTAGGATTAATAGGAGGTTGATTAAGAAAACGATGTCAATCTTGGGGACTCTCTCGCTCTGGAGAATGATCTTGTTCTCTTGCCTGTAGTGTAATCTTGTCGTCTTTGGCTGACGACTTCATGAAAACCAAACAGAGGATGAACAATTAGGAACAAAGGAAGGCAAAAGCATACAAAGAGAAAACTAGTGTCTTTTTTTGAAACGTAGTAAGGTTACAACCCCTTTGATTTGAATGCATCAGGTTATTCAATGCCAGTTGGAAGTTCCACAAATGGGTGTTTTATTATTTTGGGATTATACTTGCTATGGCTAGTGCTGAAATTTCTTTTCCTACAAAAATTGAGTCAAACTATTTTTTTATACTAAAGAAAATAAAAAAAAAAGGAAAATTAAGAACCACTCCTGGCCATAATTAAGCTATCAAGCTCATGTTCAGCCACATAATGTATTCCCGATGGAAGGCCCAACGCACACTTTGCTAAGATATCAGCTTCATAATTGTTGTCACGCATGATATGCTCTATTTTCACAAACCAGTTTCTTTGTATAAGGAATTGAATATCCACAATCAAATTATAATCTTCATGCATCTCGTTATTTGAGCTATTAAGAAGCTCAAAAACTTCTAAACAATCATTCTTCAGCAACATACGTCTCTATCCTCTATCCCATGCATGTTTGAGTCCTATCATGTAGGCCCACAATTCTGTTGTGATGTAATCCCCATTACAAAGACGAAGCATGAAAGCTTCCATATGCCTTCCCTTAGCATTCTTTACTAGACCCCCATAGGCCACAGCTCTTGTTACTCTCGCAAATGCCCCGTCCACCAGAATTTCCACTTCAAAGTCATTCCTTACAGAGCTTTCAGCATTAGACCTCAGTACTTCTGCATGTATCACTCTAGGTCAAAGTTTGCCTTTAGCTTTTTGCATACATGCAAGGATGCCACAAGACCTATAATTTCATGAGAAGAAGTCTCCTTTTTTTCAAAAATCATTTCATTTCTATTTTTCCACAACAGCCAGCAAATGATTGCAAAGAGATCACCCCATTTATCATCCGTGTTCCCATGCGTCCCTCTAAAATTCCAATCAAACCATTCTCTCACATCCATAGAATAAAACTTCATCATTTTCCTCCTATCCACAATTCTCGCCCACACTCTCATAGCAACTCTACAATTCCGTAAAACATGTAAAATGCTTTCTACTTCATACGGACAAAATTGACAATATGAGTTTGAGCTCAAGCCTCTCTCAACTCTTGACTCATTAGGAAGAAGACAATTATGCATAGCTAACCATAAAAAGGTCTTACATCACTAGGGAATATTAAGCTTCCATATGTACATCTAGGTAATATCACTAAAAGCATCTGTGTCACCCTAAGCCTCATATGCCAATCTAATGGTAAACTTCCCACTCTTCTCTAGCTTCCATTTGACCACTTCCTCCCCTTGTCTATCTCGCACCTTCTCCAAATTCCTCTCAACCGAATCCCAACTACTTTGTATTTCCTTCCACAATTGAGATCCCACACTTCCTTTATCAACCTTAGGAATGAGATCATCACCACATTTATATTTATTTCTCACCACTTCTACGCAAAGCTCATCTCTTCTAGTCACCAAACCCCAACCAACTTTCATCATAAAAAGCCTTATTTTGTACTTTAACATTACACAAACCTAGACCTCCTCTCTTTTTATCTTTACACACTCTTTCCCAATCAACAAGATGAACCTTCCTTCTATCATTATTGGATGCCCAAAGAAAACTACGTATACGTTTCTCCATCTCATTACAAGTGCTTACCGGAATAAAAGCTGTTTGCATAGAGTAACTCATTATAGTTGAAAGTACATCCTTCATAAGTGTATGCCTACCTGCAAAGGAAATAGAATTAGCCTTCCAATTGCTCAATCTCTAATTCATTTTATCCACAGCAAACTGATAAGTTTGTTTATTGACTCATTCTTGATGAAGAGGGATGCCAAGGTATTTGCCAAGGTCCCTTGTTCTTAGGACTTTAAGAAATTCACTTAGTTGCTCTGCTCTATTGTGATTCACATTTCTCGAGAAGAGGACTCTAGTCTTGTTCAAACTCACCTTCTATCCTGAAGCTCTACAAAACTCATATAGGCAATTCCTAATAGCTTGCACCTGATCAGCTGCAACTTTCGCAAAAATAATTAAATCTTTAGCAAAAAATAAATGTGATATGAGAGGTCCATCTTTGGTCAGCCTAATAGGTTTCCAATACCCCTTCAAAATTTCCTCCTGTATCCGATGTGCTACCTTTTCCAAACAAATGACAAAAAGATAAGGAGATATAGGATCCCCCTATCTAATGCCTTTGGTTGGTAAAAACTCATCTGTTTTACTTCCTTCCCACAAAATTTGCATTTTCACAAAGGTGATGCAACTTTGTATAACCTGAATCAAACTATCAGGGATACTTAACTCTCGAAAGCAATCAATAACAAAGTCCCATTGTACCCAATCATAAGCCTTCTTAAGATCTATTTTTATAGCCATATACCCCTTCTTGCCCTTCATATTTCTCATAGAGTGAATGACCTCTTGTGCTATAATAATACTATCCAAGCTCAATCTTCCAGGTACAAAACCACACTGATTAGGGGCAATAATTTCAAGAAGAAAGCTTTTTAGCCTATTAGCCACCACTTTAGTAATTATCTTATAAATAACATTGTAAAGACTAATAGGCTTGAAATCCCTAATTGTACCCGGATGATCTATTTTAGGAATAAGGACAATCAACATACCATTAATTTCTTCAATCTTGGCAGGATCCAAAAAAAGTGACTTGATGTATTTTTGCAATGTCGAAAAGATATGGGCCCACTGACTCTGAAAAAATAGCACATTTAAACCATCAAGACTAGGTGACTTTAAAGCGCCCATTGCAAATATAGCATGCTTAATCTCTTCATCCGTGATAGGTCTTCCCAACTCTTGCAACTCAACATGTCTATACTTGGGAACACACAACTATATCTTCTCCTTTACCCTCCAGCCCCTTCCTCTCGAAATAACTGATGATAAAAATTTAATGCTAATAATTTGATCTCATTAGCATCATATGTCCACTCATCACTGTCATTCTTTATTGCTTCAATCTTATTCCTCTTCCTCCTATTATTCGCCCGAGCATGAAAATACTTGGTATTTTGATCTCCCTAAACAAACCAATCACAACGTGCTTTTTGAGCATCCTCTTGAAGAAAAATTTCCTTCAACTCCTCCCAAATACTTCTCTGTAAGTTCTCCAAGTTTGGATAATTAAAGCAATTAGTAACCGACTGGTTAAGGCATTCTAGTCTGCTCATCAAATGCCTTTTCCTTCTCCCTAGCCCAAACACCATATAATTCCATTTTTTTACATCTAAAGTAAACTTCTCTACATTCTCACTCCAATCCTCTTCAACCTGCCAAGAATGACGAACCAACCGTGCAAAATCGTCATGAAGCACCCAAGAAGCATTAAAACGAAAAGGTCTTTCCTGAAAGCTCCTAGATGAAACAACATTAGACAACTTCAACAAAAGCGGCCGGTGATCCGATTTGGAAAAAGGAAGATGAGTCACCGTTGCATCAGGAATTGTTCCGTTAAAGTTTGATTACCAAGCACACGATCAATCCTGCTCTCATACCCTTTCTGATGCCACGTGTAGTATGGTCCAATACAACCCAAATCTGAAATTAAGTTGAACTATTAGACTACTAATAAATAATATGATTTTTTATTAACATAAATAAATATAAAATTTTTTTTTGTGAAATAAATAAATATAAATTTAATTATTATAGCCCGCGGGAGTCAGGATAGAGGAAAAGAGTGGCCCAGTCCCCTAAAGAAGCAGAATTAGATCATTTTTAGTATAACATTTACCTTTTAGCCCAACGGCATCAATAGACAAGAAATTTTTTTTTTTTTACCACTAAAGACAAGAAGTTGATAATGAATCTCAATCAAAGAACAAAACAAGAAGTTTGATAATGACAGAAAATGGTCATTGTTAATCTGAGTTCTCACATTATAAGTGGAAGTGACAATTTTAGACGCATAATCGCTGCGAACCATCAATCAACAATCTTTGGCCAAACAAAAAGATTATCAACGTCTTTGTTTTACAATCTTGTGATCTTTTAATTAGGGAACAGAACCTTCTCGAAGGAAAAATAATTAAGTTAATGGATTGGATGTATTCAATGGATTGAATCGGTGTTTGAGTATTTTATCTCAACACCCTAAGCCTAATAGCCTAAAACGCCCCCAATGCACAAAACAAACTAACAAAATTGGGCCCCATTCTGTTCAGAGTCAAATTAATCGGCTGCATTAAATGAAAAGCTTTGTACTATGTCACATCAAATTCAATTTTCCTATGTATACTATATTCCACTCTCGTCATTTGATTATCAATCAATATATCCCTGGAAAATAGTAGAAAAAAAATTAGGAAACATTACTATTTATATAAATTACGAATCCATTTCACTCTTATTAATTATTATTATTACAAAACCTCCTTTACATTTATGAGAGACAGGAAAATCACGGTCGCCTTTGCATCAGTTCAATCCCTTCTTGCAATTGCTTTTTTTCATATATATATATATATGTGAAATTCACGGAGATAATTATTTTTTGGATTGATTACCCGCAAAAACTATTCAATATTTTTTAATTTAAATTTAGCTATTTTAATTTACATGCCCTTCGCTTTTGTAAAATATGCCATGGGATTATCGTAACCCAAAAAGAGAGAGAGAGAGGTTACTTCTCGTTAAGCCAGCGTACCAAACATACTTAAAGCTCTCTCCATGCCAATTAGTTCTCCGGGCTGACCGTGAAATTAATTAATGAGAATATAATTATAATATCAATTTTATTTTTTATATTCTGCAACTAAGGAAATGCCAAACCATATGAGATAGTATAACTTTTCTTGAAATTATAATAATAAAAATATATGAGATGCTTAAATATCTAATAGGGAACATCGACCCATGTCGTGTATCTTTTAATATTTTGATTCGGGATTTATTTAGTGCTGACTTTCCCAGTTCTTTATTCACAAAACCATACGGGTCCAACGTCAGCATGTAGCTTAATGATAAACTATATTTTTCGTAAATAATCAGTCGATTTTTTTTTTTCCTTAGAAGAAACACTAAGACCAATTTATTGTTTTTATTTTCAATAGCAAATGGGTCGTGCCCACGAGTGGGTTGTAGGAGCAAGGCTCCTGAAAATCCGGTTCATTTATTTGAAAAGCCAAAATCAAATACTACCTAATCTCAATCTCAGTTCCGCATACTTTCTGGCGTTAATTGTCTCTTCTGAGGACAAGCCACAATGGCCCAGTTTGAACATATACTTTATGTCACTGTTCAATTAATACTTGTTCATAAATTAAATTAGTTATTCAAATGAAATATACTTTCTTTCGTCCTAGTATTTGTAATTATCTTATATATATAAAAAAAATTTATTATATTCTTAAATTTGTTAAAAAAGAGTTAAAGATTTCATTTTAACTCTTATTAATTAAAATAATGTGAATCTTATTCAATTAGCAATCACCATTATAACTAGTCTAGGAAGAGAGAGAAAATGAGCCACCTCAATTAAAGTAATGGATTGGACTCCATTGCACAATTTATGAAGCTGGTCATTATTAAATGTAAAAGTAAAAAAGAAAAATCATCTCATAATTTTTCATAACACAATATATTTTGAACACAAAAATTTAGAAAACACCTCTTAGTTAGAATCGGAGACTAAATAGTGAGATTTTACTTGAAGTCATATTGAGCTGTACCTGTCGATAGATGATTATTATTAACCTTATTCTGTCATTACTGTGGATGTTAATATTTCAAATAAAACAGAAAAAAATGAATGAATTATTAAGAGAAGTGAGGAGAAACGACTTCTTCAGTTTTGGAGGAAGAAAGAAAAACATGAAACGACATGTATTGCATTAAAACTAGTGGGTACAAGCAAACCGTACAGCATGGTAATAAAGTTGAGCTCTTTGTCTACAATTATAGAAAGCTAAGAGCTGTGTGTGTCGTGAGTTTATGCTTTTTCAGGACATTGACAGGCCTTTTGGCTTTCACCTCTTCATGTACCTAATCCCCTCTTTTTCTTTAACTACTTTTTCTTCCTTTATAGTATTTCTTTAATTTGTATATGTGAAATACAAATATTCTGTTTCTTTAATTTAAAACCAATCCCAGTTTGAAGCTTTTAAGTTTTGAATGATGTGGGATTAGAACATATATATGTTTCCTTCATCTACCCTCATTTTGAGGCACAAAATGTTGGGTTTCTACCAAATCCTCCTCTCCGGCCAATTTGCCTCTTTTTCAGAGAACAACGGCGTTCCAAACTCCAAACCAATTATATATAAATTACTAATTAAGTGCAAATTATTAAATCAACAAATCCACGAAACCCAAAGCATGGTTACTCACTACTATAACATTTCTAGGTGTTACTATATGTTAGATTATCTAAGAGCCGAAGAGGCCCCATCATGTCCACACGGTGAAGCGAACGTGCCTCTATCAAGGTGGCCGTAATCGGCGCCGGTAACCGGTGGCAAACGCTGAAGTGTCAGTGGGAACCAACCAGCTTCTGAACAATCTCTGTCTTCTACTCTGCAGACAAAATCCCTCTGAGGAGCCTACTCACCTTAACTCCATTTGCTCATTAATTAATGATGCAATATTTTAAACTACTACCTATTACGCTAAGACCAACCGTATTACTATTCAATGTACTCAGAATCATCTTGGCTCTCTCGATAATATAAATATAAAAATGCTATGACATAGAAAATTTTATGCGAATTTACTAATAGAAACTATTTCTTCTGTTATATATTATAAATCACTTTTAAATAATTTACATATATCAGGAAAAGTATTTATAAATAATTAAATTTTTTAATTTTGTAAAATTTACTTCAATTTTTTAATATTATCTTTATAAATTATAACCTATCTTAATTATATCTTTCTTATTCTCTCTCTATCATAATTATTTAATGAGAAATAAACATAAAAATAAATATTTAATGCTTATAAAGGAATTTATATTTTACATATTTCAATTCTTTTATTAGAATGTGACTTATAATAGAGAATAGAGGGAGTAGCATATATTGTCCTTTAATTTTAATTTTAATTCATTGATTTTTTTGGATGCATGTCACTTTCCACCACACAGTATTGAAGGCTAATTCTGCAGTCAAAATTTATTTTATGAGCGAAAATCATAACTTTTGTGAAATGTTGGAAGGATATTTTGTGTGGGACTTGGTGCAACTGATGATACTAGTTTTTATTAACATTTTTATGCACGATCCTACACACCAGATCTTCTGCATATATTAGTAAATGTAGGTAGATTAATTAGTGCTTAAAAGATATCATTGTTTAAGTAACTCCAATTCCAGAGAGGATCACGTGACGTGCTTGAATATTTCGAGAGAATTCTCATTTATACTACCATCTACATATTCAAATCAAGACGATCAAACCCAACGCCTTTTTTATTTTCTTCCTTAAATATGTGTTCGTAAGCCCAGATAAATTTCAAATAGGTCGGCCTCATCAACTTTTTCTTCTTTACTTTTTGGCCATTTTGAAGAATATTTTGTAATCTTCTGATGATATACTTACCAGCTGCTTTCTAGTCAATGTATTAATTGGTTCGTCTTCAATGCTCCCTCAATAACAGTTATCATTTATAGTGTTAAAAAATATCACCATATGCATTTGTATAACCATATAATCTGAAAAACTAATAAAAGGTAATCAATAATGTCAGTTATTTTTATCTTGGTCGATTTATGAATGAGTAAATTTTAAATATGCAAAGTATATTGTTGTTGAGGGAATTAAACTTGGCCTTATAAATTTACTTTGTGTTTTTTTTTTGGCTAAAGTTATACTAGATTTGGTCAAGAAAGTGGTGAGCGAAAATCTACGTACCCATGAGTTATCACGATATCTCACTCAAAATGGAGAAAAACAAAAGGCGTAACGATGCAAAGCTTGTTCTTGTTTTTAAATATTATAAAGGAAAAAAGAAAAAAGAACAAAAGAACACTTGAAGAAAGTAAAATTGTTCCAACTCGTGTGCAAAAGGCCTGTACGTACTCACTTAAAGTGGGAGAAAAAACTTGACAATGAAAATCAGATTCTTTATTTTACAAAAAGAACGAATTATATATAGTACACGTTACTCTTTTACTTTTATTGCTTTTTCTTTGGTTTCCCTTATATACAGGAAATACATTGATTACAAAATCCGATATATTGAGTCAAATAAAAAAGCTTGAAAGAATCTATCAAAAAAAAAAAAGCTTGAAAGAAAGGTACTTAAGCATTTAGACTGAATGGAGATGCAACGTCATAATGTTGGATTACCCTCCCAATTACTACTAATTAAACAGCATGAGGAAGCACGTGAAAGAAATAAACTTGCGGTCTTGCTAAGGAAAGAAAGGTCCCAGGAAGCAGAATTAATGATGTTGTCAAGCTTAACGGTCATTGCTAATGCTGGGCGTTTGAGTTTCTCAGAGGGGAATAGTACATATAAAAATGGAGGGCATCATATTTTGTGATAATGATGGGTTTCTGCTAATGGAGCCTTCTGATGTGATTCAAATTAAATTTGAAGACTGGCAGAGTGAGAGAGAGAGTAAGAGAAACACATTCTTCAGAAAACCAACATTTCTTGCTTCCAAGAGAAGTTAATTTTTGGGACGTTACTGTGAGAGGGAAAAGAATAAATTTAATTATCATTTACTGAGTGTGTGTATTTACTTATAGTATTTTATAGTTATAGGTCCCACCACCTGCAGCTTGCCTGCCTTCTTTGAATGTTGCTTCCATGGAGAATCGAGCTGCGTTTGTTTGATCTAATAACGCACAACACCCAGATGTCAAGACCGACATGACACGGTCATAAAGTTTCAAAGTTCTGTGCCAAACTGTCCTTCTTTTTATAACAGATCTTGTTTCATTAGTTTTATGGTTTTGGGATTTATTACCCAAACTTGGGGTTGTTATTTACTACTAGAATATATAGTAAATGTGATAACAAATTATTATAAATCTCTTATATTCAAGCTGTTGGTCCGTAAGTGACTCGGATTAATCAAGTCCAAAGGACTTTGAGCACAGGAGAGTGAAAACAAAAAAAAATTATAAATCTCTTATATTTCCACATAAATAAAAATCTCAAAGGACCCATACATTTCTCTCTCTTGCCTGTCTTATTTCGAGTCTTTCTTCATGGCCATGTACAGTGTGTGTGCATATGCATAATTAATGTCGATCAAATTCCATTCTTAATTTAAAACAATATCATATACTCTCACGACTCAGTTATGCAGAGATGAATATGTAATATACGATTAGTTTTGGGAGAATTGTTTAAAAAAAAAAATGTATGCACGGTAGATTACTTTGTTTTATCTTATAATAAGAAAGATGAACAAGTGAGGGCACTCCAATTGGCTAGGACCACCGACCAACCAAGTTGAAGCAGAATAATATGGGTAAGTTAATTAAGTTCTATTCTTTGCGTTTAATTATACTTTTATGGGGAATTTCAAACTAAAGATTTATTTTCAGAGAGAAGTGACATAACGTGTTTAGGAATACAGTAGTGAATCGCACTGTTGTGATGAAGGGTGATACACATAGAATAAACAAATGTTTTATTAAACATGGTTTATCAAAAAACAAAAAGTTTCATTAAACATGAAAACTATTTACACACAGATATATATATATATATAAGTACCGACTTGAAAGGTAAAAAGAAACAAGAGTTCGAAAGAATACAAGGGAAGAGTATGAAATATTGGAGTTTCACCTCGGGGATCTGCCACCATGGACAATTAAAGAATGGATCTTTTTCTTTGAAAAACAGAAAAACGAAGACAAAACAATTACAGACAAAACGATTACGAACAAATGAAGAAAAGTTGTAGTTTGAAATGCAGAATATTACTATATTGCAAGTTGCAGTGGAGATTAGCGTTGAAATAAGAGGCTCCGAGCACATGTATGTACGGTTACACACGCACGCACACACTAGTACATATACTATTCAGTCATTTTATATTCACACCCCCCCGTTGAGGGAGTTTAATGAAATATTATAACAGTAAGAAAATGCAACAATATAATATGTATATATATGGTGATGATGTTGGATGGATGCTCATTTGACTTTGTGCCACCTATTGCTATCCAGAAGTATCTACCTCCAAGCTATCTCTTACTACCATTAATATTTAATTCTTACAACCAGTTCGATTCAATTATAAAGCGATTAAATAATGTGATGGGAAGAGTGTACGTGATATAATGGGATAATAAAATTTATTTTTTATAAAATAAAAAACACACATAAATATGAAAGTACCATTTTACCCCTTATATAAAAAAAATCCCTCCCCACCATTCATTTTCATACTGACCGTGATGCACAGATCACCGGTGACATTCAATACAAAACAACCAACACTAACAATAATTTCAGTAAGATCTGCGATGAAATTGAAACCCAAAATCGAAAAGAAGTTGTGATACAAGACGAGAGATGACGATTTATGTTCACTAGCATGATGAGATGACACAGAGGGAGCTACACGGAAGTCCGCAAACACGAAGGTAGATTGGGAGAGAGAACAAAGATAAAGGATGAAGAGATCAAGATCTAAAAGTTAGCTGGTGATTTCTCCCCTATCATCACAGTGGCTTGCGTTCGTTGGGAAAGGGTTTAAGATTGATGAGGAAAGAACAAAGAAGGAATGATGTGGGAGATGGAGGAGATAAAGGTTGAAGGTGGTGTCATCAGCAATGATGGTCCAGATCAGTGGAGATGGAGAAGGTCGGTGAAGATGAAGTAGGGTGAAGACAAAGAAGGTAGTGTCATTTTTATTTTTATGAGGAGTCTCTTAGACTTTTCATAAAGATCACATACCTATAAAGAGAATTACATAAGAAAATGGATGGAAAAGAGATTACCTCTATTCAGATATTTAGTATTACAATATGCAATTATCATTACATGTAGGTAATGTAATCTCATTACATCATATAACCCCGATGTAATCCAACCAAACCGGTTATTAGTGTTTTTAACATAAGATGTAGTATACTATTATATTACATTAATTTTGTTATATAAAAATATTACTAAAATATTTAATATGACAATTGAGTTAAAATGATGGGAAAAAATAGAGACAAAATATGGAGAACTATTTTTGTTTTTGGTAGTACAAAAAATGAATTTTTACTTAAAAAGCATAATAAAGTAATTTTCAAGTATATATATTAAAAAAAAAAGTGAAGGTTGTGTTGTATTCTCTCCAGTCTTTTTTATTAGTCATGTTCTTAAGTTTTTTATAACTCTATATATAAGTCACATTCTATAGATTTTTGAAGCATTAATTACTTTATTTAAAAAATACCCTTATTTAATTATGAGAGCGAAAGTGAATTATTTAAATTTGTGGTATTTATTAGGGGTAAAGATGAAAACTATATTACTTTAAGACAATTTTAATGATGTTTTTGGTTCCATTAAGGTAGTTAAAAATGACTTATATTAAGAATTAGAGAGATAATTTGTTCGTCCAGCATTGATTTTTGTGAGTGGCAATCCACATACAGTATATAATATATATAGCATATCTCAATTCAAACAATGGCAATATGATGTGTCCATTTTATACATGTAAAATATCCACATTTAAACTCCAAATTGCATCTAAATATATTCACATTGATATATTTTAGCATGATTTAACATATTTTATGTTTCATGATATTAGAGGCTTATTTGGAAGTATTCGGAGTAAAAATGTTACAAATAGTTAACACTGAAAAGTTTTGATACCTTTCGGTATTTTGATCATAACTCTCACATCTAAACTTTGATTGAGGTGATTTAAGATGCGTTGAAAATCTAAGACATAGAGCTACAACTTTCATGTTTTGAGTTTTTCCAAATTCCAATGTTATCATAGTGAAAATTGAGCTTAAATTATCAATACAAGCTGGTGACTTGTCTGAAGCTGAATGAAGGGTTTTTCTGTGCCAGGCATCCACCCAGCGCCAGGTCAATGCATATTTTACATTTTTATGATTTTCAAAACCTCCCGGCGCTGTATTGGATGATTATATGGCCCCCAACACCAAGTCAAAGTATAAAAGACCGTAAAAACATATTTTTGACGCGTAAACTAACCTAGAAGCCAAGTATTCTCGCAATATTATAAATAGGACGCAAGAGAAACACAAGAGGAGATTCAAAAATGCACTTGGAGGGTAGAGAACATAGTTCAAAATACATTTGTGAGCAACTAGGAGCATCTTATAGAGAAAGAGTAAAGAAATCTATGGAGTATTAGAGATAGATTTATTCTCTTTTACTAGAACACTTTCTTCTTATTATTTTCACTATGATTGGGGATTTTAATTATGATTTGATTTTTATTTTCATGTGTAGCTAAATTTCCCAGTCAGGGATAGGGATATAGCCTGACTAGGATGGATTAAATTTGTTTTCTTTAATTATGACTTTGTGAATTTGTTTTTCAAATTATATTTAATTTATTTCTTTATTATATTTATTTCTTTTATTCGTTCATGTGGATTTTATGCTTGATCATCATAAAGTCTAATTAATAGGTAAAATTGATAGATTGAGAGGTGAAGAGTGAACCTAGATCTAGAGAAACAAACATGAATAATTAATTTAGAGATAAAATTAGAAATTTATGGTGGTATATATTGTAGTTTTCAAGGTTTAATTAGAAAGTTTAGTTGTGTAAGAGTGAATTGAATTATAATTAAATAATAACTAATTGATTGAGAGGTAATTAGAACATTTTAAGAACAACAGTTACTGTAATTGTGTAGAATCTAATTAAATAATAAAATCTAGTTATCTCATAAGGTAAAATCTGATCCTCTGATACTTCTTGTAATTGAATTAAACTTGTATTAATTGTGTTTGCTTGCTTCTTTCTTATTCATTTTTTCAATTTGATTGTTATTTACTTTTGAGACTAAAATTTTGGACAGGTGAATTTATTATCTCCCTTGCGTTCAACCTCTGAAATACTCTAAAGATTTTTTATTACTGTCATCGACCATGTATACTTGTAGGATTCCAATTACAATGACATCCTCAAAACATACACATTAATTGATGATATATTCATTTGGCCAAAAAAAATGGTGGTATATACATTACCGCTATTTAGGACCCATTTGGTTTTCAATTATATAAACATAAGTTGGAATAAATAAAGTTTGTAAAAGTAACGTTTAGTAAAATTAAATTTGTTATAAGTTGTTATGTTTGGATATTCTTTTTATAAAATTATAGTTTAACCAAAAATCTATTTGAATGTTTAGAATTAAAAGTATTTTTAAATATATAATATAAAATCAATATCCTTCTCCCTTTTCAAGACCATAGTTTTGTTAATAGAAAAGTAATTATTTTTTTTCTTTTCCAAAACTATAGTTTAACCCACCTTTTATTTTTCAAAAAGATAATTTATGTTTGACCAAACATATTTTCTTAAAAAACCATGATTAAAAATCATGATTTGATTTTGAAAAAAAGTAAATCAAAGATGCCCATAGCGTTTAGACAACAATTAAGTCCCACTGTTTAATTCTTTTCTATTTGTCTACTCCCAATTCTAACATTCCATTTCACCGCATTCCATATTCAACTAACAATGCCTGGTCATTCTAAATGCCTACTTAATAACTAAATTTTACATTCTATTACTCACCACTTCCTTACCCTATAAAATAGTATATAGAGTTCACAATTCATTAGTTCTTTTTCTTTGACCAACACACTTTTTCCTTTTATATACACTAAAAATATTTCCAATTAATAGCTAAAAAGTAATTCTTTTAAAGTATAGAAATTATCAAAATGAGTTTTGTTTCTTTTAATAAGATCTCTTTCATATGTATAATTAAGAATCGATTCTTGGATAACATGTATAAAAAACTCAGCCAATTATACAACACCTTATTGCTAGCCAAAACACTTTATCATATATACTCACAATATATAATATTATTGTATGAATACAATATTTTGTTAGATTTAAATTCTTTAATTAAAGACAACAGTAGAAATGATGTGTCCTCTAAAAAAAGTATCTAAATATTTTCATAAGTTGTGTTGTTGTGAAAGGCTAATCCTCCCAATTATTGATCGACACATAATAATCAATTTTTGTCATACCTGGACTCATGGGAGCCTGCCCATGAACAATGCTTCTGGTGTTTTATTATTTTTCTTTTTCACATATTTTCTTATAATATCGGAGTAAATACAAACCGGTCGGCTTACTTGTTTTATACAATGTTTTAGCTATTGAGCTATTTTTGGGGTCTTCTCTTAGAGTCGGACTTTGGCCATTACTTTATATTTCAAGTTATCACTTCAATTATTTTGCAATTTGAATTTAATAAATAGTTTTAACAATTCTGACAAAATTGGTCAAAACTTTAATACTATAGTAAACAGCGAGCGAGCGGGGATGCATTTTGTTTTATTTTGGCGGCAATCAAAATATCTTGGCATATTAAGTCAAGTTTTGTATCTTAATTAAACTCGTAACTTCATTTTAAGTGATTAATTAGCTAGTAGTTTCCAGGTAGTTGGAGCTTTCATACAAAACCTACACTGCATGTAAATTAAAGGGAACGAATCCATATATTTGCAAAAGTATTATTATTATTATTACGCTCTCAATTTAAATTGCAGTGTGCATATTCTTTTCAAAAAAATATAGTTGTCTAAAAAATTATATATTTGTTATATCATTATTATATAATAAAGCCATGAAAATTCTACTTTTAAGTATTATAAGCAAAGTCAAGTGTTAAACTTAAAGCCGCGTCAGACGTTTTTTTTCTTTTAATAAAGAATTTTCTATTTAAATTTTGAATTTGCAGCGGGCAAAAAGAACTTTTTAAATTGACATAAATAGAAAAGATTTGGAGTAATTTCTTTTTTTGTGGTTGTAAATGAATATTCGATCGGTACATAAAAGTCTAAAACTGTGAATAGCAGCAATCCGCCAATTCCAACATGTTGGCCAAAAAAAGAAAAAAGAATCAATGAATGAAAAACGAGACTAGATCAGACCGATTCAAAACTAGGGTCTGATCCGGTCCTGTCGCAGGTATAGACTGGAGGTTCTCAAAATTAGTGCAATCCTATCTGGCCGAACCGGCCAAAACCCGGTATAAAACAGGTTTAAACAAGTTTGAATTTTTTTAAATTTTTAATTTTTTTTATTTTTAAAATAAAATAATAGTATTTTCTGTACTAAGTAGCATTATTTTTTATATAAAATTTTTTTTCTATATTATAGTATGTTATAAGTAATATTATGATGCATAATTATTAATAATAATAAATTTACTTAACAAATAATATGAAAATAAAATATGAATTGACTATTTTAAATTCAAAATATAACTATAAATGAATATTAACTTGTTTAGATTTTAGTATTAGGTTGTAAAACTTATTAATAATATTTTTATTTTCTATATATTATTAAATTTACTTTTCATCCTAGATTGAATGTTAATTTTATGATCATAAATAAATATCTTTTATATTTTTTATTTGCATTATTAAAATAGATCAATTTATTTATAACTACCTGCCTCCAACTATTGAACCTTGAATCGTTGCTCATCCAATTCAATAATCGGCTCGATTTTTAATACCATGAAAAGTATATCATTTTCAACATACAATAACTAGTGGTCCATCCAGAAATCAAACTAAATATTGAAGTAGCAAATTCGTATATATATGTTTATAGGTTGAGAAATTAATATACGCACCTCAATTATTCATAGCAATTCGCAAGGACGCGCTCTAGAGTCTGTAAATAGGTTGAAAAATTAAGATGCTGGTGTGTCATATAATTATTTTGTCCAACAACACAGTTTTTCTCTTCCTTCTGAAAGTATCAAACAACAACAAAAACAATAATGATAGTTGTTGTTGCAAGTGACCAAATAAAAAAGATTCAAGTACGAAAAGGTAAAATAAGAAATAATTTCTTTACAGAATAATGTTCAAGGGACCAAAACAAATTCTTGATATTTTTTTTTTGTGGCCGACATTAATTCACATTCTAGATTAAAACTTCATAAAAAGGCATAACCTTAAGGATAAGGTAATTAAGGAAACAGGCAAACAGCACAGCTGGTTGTGGCAATTTGTAGAAATGTAGGGAGAAAATTTATACTGTTTCGGAAATTACCCATCAATTATTTTGAGTGATGAGGCGTTATGCATCCCCCATTTCTGGGTTAGACTCAGATTTTAATTCCAGAAATGATAAAACGCACCATCTGAGATTTATACCAATCCATTTCCCACGCGGGTGGGTCAGTCAGAGTCAGAGTTCACTGTTTTATGTTATCGCAAAGCTAAACTCAATTAATAATAATAATAAGAATATATTATTATTATTATTATACACTTCCATCTATCCTTTTTATAAAGGACCTTCTAAAAATTTTTTATAATTTTTTTTATATAAAAATTTATAATATTTAGTAAATTTTTTTTCTATTTTACTTTCATTATTTATTATTCTCATAAATTATTATTAGACTTTTTAGATAAAAAAGATACTTCAAACAAAATATTTAATATGAATTATATTATTATATTAAATAAGAATAAAAATAAAATATTTTATTTTTTTATAATTTTAAAAAAATAACTAATTTTCTTAATTTATATATATATATATATAATACTCCTATATGTATAGTTTCCGGTGGAGAGAGAGAGTCTCCAACACGAGTCGCTTGGGCGTGTGGAATAGGCATGCTATATTGAGAGGGAAAAATAAAAAAGCCGGAGACGTACAGGAAGGAATTATAAAAGGCGGCGAATTCAAGGTTGCTCGCCACGTTAGTTATAGCTGTATAAATGCATGGATCTTAATTGCAACCCAAAAATCAAAGACTAAAAACTTTTCACTCTTGCAAAAAAAAAATTATACTACTATCTGTTTAAAATATAATTCATGTATTACGAACTTTCCACATACTAAGAAAAATTAAAAATTAATTAGTTTATTAAATTTATCAAAAAACTACAATCGTTTCACTATTGTCCTTGTGTTTCTATTCTAAAAATCTCAATGAATCTCATTAACTACTTTTTCCCCCTTTTTTTTCTTTTCCCCCCTCAATCCTACCCTCCCCATTTACTCTATTTAGAGGGAAGAAGCCACTAAATTATTATTATCATTAGTATTGATATTAGTATTAGTATTAATATTAGTATTAGTAGTACATATAAAAAGACAACAATACTAGGAGTACTTTTGATTAGTCAAGGTGATTTGACCCACTAACCTCAGGGGTCCCGGTATCTGGGGCCTCACGTGACTGTCATCACAATGTTCAAAATTTTCTTCATATGATTGCTCACCACCGTCCGATGCTGCCCCATTGGTCCAGATCTCCTCCATGGGTCCCACCCAAGCAACGTGTCCACATCGTAAGGACGCGGCGGGTCGTATCGTAAATGTCCTGCTCCATCACCGGCTACTTGAAATTTCAGCCTCGTTCCTCCTCTTCAGTCTTTTTAACAATGGTATGCATTTCTATTATTATCGTTATTCTTATTATTATTATAACAGCCTAATACAGCGAGTTTTCCTATTTCGGCTGTTGGATCCTATAAAAGAGCGATTTCGGTGTTTCGGTCTCCTCAGCAACTTAACTGTTGTTTCTTAGCACCTACCTTTACCCATTCATCCACTAAGCACTCCCCTTTCTGTCTTCAGACCAATAGCCCCAAAATCTCCAAGAACCTGCATCTTTTTTTCCTTCTATTTTCTCAGCTTGGAATCCCCAGATTTCTCGCGTTAACACTCATTCTTATACTCCGAAGTTTTAAGGCAAGACTCAGCCATACTTGCTGATTCTTGATTGGCATCTTCTCAAATCTCAGTAATTCACTCTCACCTCTTCCTCCTTTGGGCCCTATTGCTCCGGCATCAAATTTTAAGGGACCTCCGGTGTCATATTTCTCCACCCATGATGTGAATAAAAAGCTCCTCTTTTCTCTTTATTCCTATCACTCTCTCCCTACCATCTCCATTTTAATACTATTTTTGTTGCCTTTTCCTTTCCACGCCCACGTCTTTTTTGCAGAGTTCTCAGTAAAAATACCTTTGGAGTGCTCATCATAAAGCTCCAATCTTCTTCTTCACGATTTTCTTTTATTCCTCATCAGCTCGGTCCTATTTGTTTCGCAAATACTTTGACTCTGTTCGCCATACAACAAAAACAAAAATCATGGAACAGAGCATCCTATGCAAATACACAGTGCATCACAGCGTTACCAAGAAGGTCGCCAGCTCGAAGGGCTCTGATTTCCAGAATCCGACAGAGCCCCGAGTCGTACGGATATCAGTAACTGATCCGGATGCCACAGACTCCTCCAGCGACGAGGAATCAGAGTTTCTGGGTCGACCCAGAGTGAAGCGGTATGTGAACCAGATTGACATCGAAACTTGCGCGAAAAGCTTCACCCTCCCTAACAATGCCCGGAAGAGGCCCGCTGCAGGCACGGTGACATGCCGGCGGCCGGCGAAGGTTTCAACGACTAACAACAGCAGGAAGTTCCGAGGCGTACGGCAAAGACCGTGGGGGAAATGGGCAGCGGAGATTCGAGATCCAGCCAGACGAGTACGGCTGTGGCTGGGTACGTATGATACAGCAGAGGAAGCGGCCATGGTGTACGATAATGCGGCGATTAAGCTACGGGGTCCCGACGCGGTGACGAACTTTGTGAGGCCGCCGGCGAGGGAAAAGGCGGAAGAAGTGGCGGCGAAGGCGGAAATGAAAGTTTCAGTGAAGTCAGAAGCGTCGGGTTCGGGCTATGATTCGGGAGAGGAGTCTCACAATCTTTCGTCTCCAACATCGGTACTTCAATTCAGAAGCAATTCGAGCGAGGAAACAGAACCGAAACCGGAAAAGGAGGCGATCGGAGCATGCGTAGCGGAGGCGGAGGCGGAGGCGGAGGCAGAAAGAGAAGAAACAAGGGAAGAGCCATTTGGGGAGTGGTCAGGGGAAACAAGTGAAAGGAGGTTGTGGGATGAGGAGGAGCATTGGAGGATAGACATGCCAGTGTGGGATGATGCGTTGTTGAATTTCGGAAGCCCAGAATACGGTTCGATGATGTGGGAAGAGCCGTCCGAGTTGTATTGGGAAACAATAACAACGACGAGGGTTTTGGCGAAGGAGAATGGAGGAGAGGGAGAGAGAGATTGGGTGAGAATGTACTCGCCATCAGGGATGTGCCAGGTGGACGATTACTTTCAAGACATATTGTTAGGGTCAGATCCTCTGGTGGCACTCTGAGACTGACACTGACCCTCTCTCGCTCACCGTCGTCCGCCTCCACTCCGCAGATTTTGTCCGGTGGCGGAAAGTGCCTTTTTTTTTTTCTTCCTACTAAATATTAGCACTAATTATTATATTTTTTAAAATCTTTTTTGTAAGCTCCGTTATAACTAATATCGGAGAGGGAGTTTGAGGATTTTTTTTTTCCGGACCAAAGAGAGTTTGAGTTATAGAGTTAGTATTTTAGTTTCTGCCAGGTAGATGTTATTGAAATAGTTGATCAATGCCTGCTAATCAGGGTTGTTGAGAATGTAAGATATTAACCCCAAATGTATTATGGACTTATGGTAGTCTTTATGTTGGGTGATGTTGTTTTCTTCTATGATTTAAACCATTGAATGTCGTTAGAATTTAGTAATTAGTGTATATAAATGGAGATTCTCTCTTGAAAAAAAAAAAAGAAAAAAGAACAAGAATCCTCAAAGATCTGGATTCCGTGAGAAATGATAAAGTGCTTTTTTTTCCTTCTTTTTGAAGTTTGCAATTAAATAGGGGTTACAATTGTATGGCTCAAAACACATTAATTCTTTCATTAATTGTTGAAAGCTATAAAATAAATTTGAAATACATCTTTATCATTTATTTTTTGCCAGATTTTGTCATTTTTTATTCAATCCAAATTCTAGATGGAATCGTGAAAATGAAAGGAGAGGCAAAAAAAAAAAAAGAAAGAGGGAGAGAGGGGGGGGGGGCGGGGGAGTGAGTTGGGTTAATCAATAGGCTTTAAAAATAATAAGAAAATCGGTAGGGCGTAGATTGCGTGGAGTGGCAGAGGGAGGTGAGGTGTGAATTTGATAGTTAGAAATTTTGAACAAGTGGAACGAAAACAAAGCCGTGTTCTATATTCTACGGAAAGCGGCAGCAGAGGATCTGAGCAGCAGTAGAGAATCTAGATCGCCCAAAAAAATTTTGGATGGTGGAGATTTTTTATATAACTTTTTAAAATTTTAATATTTTTTCAATTTTAAATGAAGTAAAATATAAAATAAAAATAATCTTTTAATTATAAAATTTTATTATTTTAATCAAATAATATTTAATAATAAAAATAAAAAACTTAGAATAAAATTTGGATTGTCCATATTTAATATGAACAATTTATATTCTCTCTCAAAACACAGTACTTAGTGTTGGTATTGCCATTTTTAGAGTAGTAGAGACTCCAAATCCATATTCTACAAAAAGAAAACCCAAACAAATCCCCTCCTAAGCTTTAGCATTGGCAGGTCTTCTCTTTTTTTATTATTTGCTTTTATTTTAAATATATGATTATTTCTACAATATTGATAGATTTAAATCTTTTTCATATTTTTTTTAAATGTTTTTCTCCACATACCATCTTATTACTGTGAATAAGCATTATATCTTATTTTTAAATGTAAAAAATCATTAATTGTGACATGTAACCAAATATATAATTCGTTAAATTTTTACTATGAATAAGCATTGTATCTTATTATTAAATGTATTCCCCTTATAATAATAAATATAGACTATTAAATCAAATTAATTATCCATCTATAGAGTACTTTCTCTACTATGTGATCACATTAATGAAGGAGATTGTATATAGAAAGAAAGTATCGAGAAGATCCAAATCTAGTATTCATTATGTATTACTAAAAATGTTCATATTTAATTTGTAAGAAAGAGATTGAATAAGAATAATTTAAAAAATATGATTTTAAAAGAAATAAAATAATTATATAATTTTAACTCTTATCCTTAAATCTTAATTCTTGTGTTCGTTTAAAAAAGTTATATATTAAAGAGTCAGAGGAGTATTTCTCTCCCTCAAAATTCTTCTCTCTAATATATAACTCTTTGTTTTAATTCCTATACATTCATTCCTTCCTTTGTTCAATAGAATCCCCGATTTGAAATTCGTCTAATTTTTTTTTTATATTTATGTTCACTCTTACTTTATATTTGCCTTATCATCAATAACATGCTTAGTTCATGATTTTAATATTTGTGATTTAAATCTTTGATACTAAATGACCATTATTTTTTTCCTAAACCTATTTATGCAGATGTCACTACACCAAAAATAAGAATACTTGGCGTTTAATTTTATCCTTACTCAGCGTTTAAAAAATGCCATGTATTTGAGCGCCGATAAAAGGGAGGACAACTTTTTCAGCGTTTGTGAAAACGCCAACTAAAACTAGCTTTAATTGGCGTTTCTCAAACAAACGCTAACTTTTCTAGTTTGTTTTTTTTTTGTAACTTGCAATTATTGTTCTATCTCCAGGCGTCACAATTTCAATTTACCAAAATTAAAATCTGTCAGATTTCATATATTTTACTTGGATCTTACTAGAGCTATGGAGATGAAGAAAAGAATGAATACAATTTCCAAATAAGGATAATCTATCAATATTAATTGACAAACTATAAAATAGAGTCTTATCAAATAAACCAACATTAGTGTACAATGAAGATTCAATTGCTTTAGATTCTATGAATTTTTTTCAAAAAGAAAGAAAAAAAAAGGCACAATCAGACCAAAAGAAAACGCCACCAGAAAATCACAAACTAGAATCTCTGTTGCAACTTTGAAGCCTTCTCTCACAATCTCCTCTGCTCCTTCCTTTGCTTTCTTTAGTCCCCTCGCAGTGAACAGAAGAGATCGGCTGACAAGAACCAACCCAGATCTGGTACGAAGTGAAGACAATTTGACTCTGCTTCTTCCACCTCTCTTCATCCAGTGCTCAAATATCCCCTCTCTCAGTAGATCCCTCACAATGGAGAACTCAAAGAACATGGGGCCTGTATGTGTTGCAGTGGCGATTTGAGGAGCACTCGAAGGGGAAGTACAATCATCTCGTAGCTGAAATGTTCTTAAGCTTCTCACCATCTCCGTCTGTGTCTTGAAGTGCAACAATTGTTGGAGGAGAAGAGAGAGAAGTGAAGGAGGAAGAAGCAACCAATAATAGTTGGTGAGAAAAAGAAAGGGGTGATGGAGGAAGAAGAGGCTGAAAATCTGAACAAAGAGGAATAAGTGCGTACGCGTACGAAAAGAAAATTAAAGTAAAAGGGAGAGAGACAAGTAACAAAAAGATAATATAATATGATCCGTTGATAATTTCTTAATCAAAGGCTCAGAATATCAATCCGTGTCTTCAATATTTTTTAAAATAAATATCCTAAAATTTCAGTCCAGACATTAGACAAACGCCAACTAAAATCAGACTTTAGATGGCGTTTGTTACAGACTTTAGTTGGCATTTGTCTAACAAACGCCATCTAAAGTTTATAATATTTTATTACTTTAGATGGCGTTTGTTGGATAAACGCACTACTACAAAAAGTGATTTTTATATCGGTTATTTATATCGGTTAAAAAAAACCGATATAAAATAATGACCGGTGGCAATTTTGTAAATAAATTTATAGTTTTATGTCTTTTTACATCGGTTTTTTAATAAAACCGATATAAACATGTTTATCGTAATAAAATTTATATTAATGGGAGTAAATAAAAATATAATTACATTACATAATCTATTACAATATATTTTAACATATTTTTTTATTATTTAATTTTTATTTCAATTTTTAAGAGAAACTGATACCATCATGTCTTCATATTTTTTTCTATCTTTATATTTTTAGTACATGATCAACTTAAATTTTCAATTATATAGAAATATAATTTTCTTAAGAATTAAAATGATATATTAAAGTTAAATAAATAAAAATATGTAATACTATATGATTATAATTAGATTTTTATATCATAATATTTGTAAAGAAGTGTAAATTAATATATTTTCATATATCTATATATGATATTTACATCAGTTTTTTTTAAAAAAATCAATATAAATTTGAATTTTCGCTTAAATTATTTTCGTCATACATATAAGAACTATATGACTATATTAGATTTTTATATTACAATATATTGATTCTTCAATTAATAAAACTAAACAAAAATATGCAAGTAATATAAAAATATAGGATTATGATTAGATTTTTATATTAACATATTTATATACAAGTATGATTTATCATTTTATCAATGGAAAATGATTATTTATTATATTCGTAATATTTATATCGGTTTTACATAAAAAACCAATGTAAAAATTTATACATCGGTTTTTTATAATAAACCGATGTAAATTTTCTCTCTTATGGATCATTTCTTTCCTTTTTTTATATAAATTTTTTTAAAAAAATTTACATCGGTTTTATATAAAAAACCGATATAAAACTTTTAGTTTCTTTCCGTTTTTTATACAAATTTTTTTAAGAAAATTTACATCGGTTTTATATAAAAAACCGATGTAAAACTTTTAGTTTTTTTTTGTTTTTAATATAAATTTTTCAAAAAAAATTTACATCGGTTTTTAATAAAAAACCGATGTAAAACTTTTTGTTTTTATCAATTTCCCTCCCTTATCAGCGCTCGAAATTAAATTTCAAATTTCAGCTCCCTCTAAACGCGGTCTTCTTCTAGAATTGCTCTTGGCTTGCCACTCCCACACTCGTCCATTTCCTCTAGATCTCCATTGCCACCACACTACTTCCTTATCACACACGGTGGTCACCTCTCTCTTGAACGCCATCGCTGTCCACGATCCTTCCCTCTTGCACTTGACCTCACTTTCTCGATTGAAACCCACGAACAGATTGAAGCTTCCTCCTACGCGATTGCCGCCGTCATCCACTTTGCTCCCTCCATCAGTCTCCGTCACACACTCTACTCCCTCCATGGGTCACCATTATGCTCCGCCTCTACTCCCTACGTCGGTCTCTGTTTTTATCATTTGTGCGAGTTTTTTTTATATTATTTTTTCTTAATTTTTAGTTGAATTTATTTTTTAAAATTTTAGTTAATTTAATTTATTTCTATATTCATGCAAACACTCATCCTTTTAGTTTCCTTGTTCTAAAAATGAGCTTATTTTCTATTGGGGATTTTAGCCAAATCTATTAGCTCAAGGGTGCTTATGTGCTCAAGAGAGTTTATTTTGTATTGATATTTCAATTTTGGTTGTTGGAGAATTTTTGGAAGATCTATTATTTAGAGGAGATTTAACTAAAATTTATACATAACTCAGAATATTAATGTATTTTATGAAAATTATGGAACTAATGCAAATGATTTATTTCTAGTAATTAAATTTTGGGGTTTGACTTCTCTTGAATATGGAAATTATAATATAGCTCTTTATAATTAAAGATACTTTGTGGACGCCAATCTCCTTTAAGTAATTATGGATTGTTTCTTGAATTTTGTATTTCAATTTTAGCTATTGTAGAACTATGGGGAGGTCCAATATTTAGTGATGACTCTACCAAAATTGGATTTGTATCTTGCAAGCAAAATGAGTAAGTTTTTTTTTAAAATATCTTTATGATGAATAATCTACCTTTGGTAATGTTATCTGTCTGAAGTGTGTAAACTTGATTTGGTTACTTGAAGTACTTTATGATTTATATTTGTATCTCCTATGTATAAAGCTTGATATTTCTTATTTTTAGTTGCAAGTTATACATTTTTTCATCTGCTGTTTGTGAGAATTTTGTAAGTATGGAAATTATATTACTGTAATCCATATATTTCTTATTGTCCTATTCCTTGAATTATTTATGTTGAATATATGGTTATATATAATGCCTTTGATATTTAAAGAAGAGTCTCTCAACTTTTTGTCCTATCAGATGGGGATACAGGAAGTGGAAGTATGAGTACTAACGTGGTAGTTACCCTTCCTACAATCAAGGATAATGACAAAGATGTAATGTTTTACTACTAGACCTGTATAATTGCTTTATTCTAGTTCAGTATTTTGGATATATAAATAAGATATGGAGACTTATATGTTTTACTACTAGAGCTAATTTATTTTAGTTTAGTATTTTGGGAATAGTTAAGGATATTTTAGTGTGATATTGGAAATATGATATTTTATTATGAGACTTATATGAATTTTACAATTTCCATTAATTCTATTAAACCATTTTTTGGGATATAACTCTAGTAAAAGTTCACTTTAGATATATACTCAATAATCATTTTTGGCATTATAGCTATTATGGCTATAAAATTTGCTCAACTATTTTAGAAATTTAGTTGTAAATTTAGGTCTGGATATAAATTACACTAATTACGGCGTAAAAAAAAAGTTCAAAGTTACATCGGTTTTTTAATATAACCGATATAAAAAGCATATTTTTCTATATCGGTTTTGTATTAAAAACCGATGTAAAAATAGTTTTTCTACATCGGTTTTTCATAGAAAAACAGATGTAAAAGCAATTTTTTTACATCGGTTAAAAAATCGATATAAAAACAGTTTTTTCTACATCGCCTGCTTTTACATCACTTTTAAAACCGATTTAAAAAGGTTAAAATAACCGATGTAAATTGGGGTTTTGTGTGTCATCTAAAGTCTGGACTTTAGTTAGCGTTTATTGAACAAACGCTAACTTTATAATATTTTATTACTTTATATGGCGTTTGTTGGGAAAACGTCATCTAAAGTCCGGACTTTAGATGACGTTTGCCCAATAAACGCCAACTAAAATATAGACTTTAGTTGGCATTTGTTTAATAAACGCCAACTAATCTTCTAGTTTAAATTTTTATTTGCGTTTTTTAAAATAAACGCCAACTATTGAGCGCCAATAAAACTTTTTGCCTCTCCCTAATTTTATTTTTCTGAAACGGTTGATTTTGCTTTGCCGGCCAATAGTAAAAAAATAAAAAAAAATAAAAAAATAAAAAGAAAAGAAATATGTGAAACAAATGCATTAATTGAAAAGTCAACTTAAACAAACTGTCCAACTCATGAATTAATTACAAAATTTGTCACTCGTTAATTTTATTTTTTCAGCCCTCATGTGATTTCAAAATTTTTATTATAAACAGCATTAATTTATTGTTTTCTTCAATCCATTCATTATAGGATGTTATGCGTTTATTGAAAAAAATTATGTCTCCTTCATTTTATTTTTTCTTTCCTCCACTGTCGGTATCAATTAATTGGTCAACACAAAAAAATGTGAAACAGATATGTTAAACAGTATAGGCGAGCTGCCCAAAACAAGAATTTTCTTGGTCTTCTTTTGTATATGCTCAAGAGTTAGGAACTTAGGAGGAGAGAAAAATAAATAGAGATCGGGTCCTATAACGAAAGAAAAGAACTTGGTAAGTCAACTTGTGTAGGAGCGGGCCAAAGTGGAAATATGATATTGACATATAAATATTAGATTCCTAGTATCTCTCTACTATTGTTTCCAACGGCTTAATGATTTTATTTTATTTCACATTCTTTGAAAATAGATTATTACATTATTATGCAGTAAAATATTTACTTAATTAAATTTCAATTCCCCATAAAAGACACTGGAGATATTGCATGATGCGCCACCGTTTTTGGATTTCTAGTGTATGTAGAAGCCGTTAGTAAATTAAACTTTACGATACCACCTACCGCATTTCTAGTTAAGGATGTGTTTGGATTGACTTATATATAAGTGATTATGAGAATAAATGTTTATTCATAATAGATTAATGAGAATAAGTCATTATATCAAAAGTGATTTGTATTTGGATATTTTAACCCATAAGTGATTTTAAGAAAAAAAAATGTTTGGATATTGGAATTTTAAGTGATTATTGGGTGAATAATGAGAAAAAAAAGTGAAATAAGGAATTATAGAAGAATAAGTGATTATCATAAGTAAAAAAAATCATTTTATTCCATAAACACTTATTTGAAGTATAAATACTTATTGAAAAGCAACTTGTATTAACCCGGGGGGAGTGGTTGAGTGGAAGAGACTCATCCACCCTTAACCAAATGTCAGGAGTTCGAATCCTGGTTTTGAGTATGGAGCAGCCTTAAATCTCCGGGCCAAAATACCCTGATTTCGACAAAAAAAAAAGTAGCTTGTATTTGACAACTTCTCAATATAATCATTTATCTGCTCTCTTAAGTGTTTATGGAGTAAATCCAATCAGACACTAATTCATTATATATATATTGGTGCAAATTTAAGGGTATATATAACCTTTAATATATCCTTAATTTACTTGAACGCATAGAATCAAACTGAAGGGAATTGTCCTTTGGTAAAATATGTGTGTTGCTTTGTAATTAATGTGGGTCCTGAATCAGTGATCAAAGTTGTGTTTACAAGTTGATGACTTAATTATTAAGGGGCATGCATGCTAGATATATACATATGAAAGCTATGTACTATATATATATATATATATATCATGCCCTAAGAGACAAAACATAACAAGAAAAGAACAGCATCCTTGGCGTACGCCCTCGGTATCTTGCTACTATTTTGAAACACCAATTTTGAAGAAAGAGTGAATGATACTACTTTAATTGAATCAGGTAGATTAAATATGGGAAATGAAGTCAGTTAATTTTCTTAATTTTTATAGAAATCAAAGTATTCTTCTAAAATTATCCTTATTTAATATCTCTTTTCTACCCTTAATTGAATTAGAGCATTTTTTGGTATTATTTAATAAATATCACTCCCTCCAGTTCTATATGTTAGTTATGTTCTAGAATAAATTCATGATCCTGTATATAAGTCATTTTACGTGGTTCAATAGAATATTTAATGTTTTATTCCAGATTTATCCCCCTTCAGCAATCTAATAGATGATGTTCACTATTAATGGTGTTTGCTATAAGTGGTAAAAATAAAAAAATATTTTAAATTTAAGATAATATTATTACTTTAACTAATTTATCTTGATTTTGATAAATTAATTAAAAATGATTTATATATAGGATTGGATGAAGTAATTTATCATTAGGAAAGAATTCTATATTTAGAATGACTAATTTAATTATACACGTAGACGTTGGGATGAGTGTTGGTGTTGTGGTATGGACAGGAATAATCAAAATGTTTGAACGTGAATTGAGGTTTGTGCGAATAAGTGTAAGTAGTGCCCACGTGTTGTGTCGTGAATGCCAATTGTTGTTTTGTCACCTGATGGAGTTGCAAAGAATATGTGAAGAGGCACGTTAGCAATGGTCGATTGGGGGGACCCATGTAAACCAGTATATATGTATGCCCATTTCTACACGCTGTAAAAGTCGTTGCTTTTCTAGATTAGGTCTTCGTCTCTTTGGGTTTTGCTTCGCCAACACGTTGGATTTCCACAAACACACATACACCTCAATTAATTGTGATCTTAATTTCCTCCTGACTTTTATGTATACTTTAATTGAATTGAAAAAAGCGATTTTGGAAGATTCTTAGGAAAAATGAAGATCCTCTCAATTGGATTATTAGACCTAAAGCCTGAAATAATGATGAGATTCCGCTTAATTATGAATGGTCTGTATATATAATTAAAAGAAGGAATTAATGTTACGTTGGTCACATAACTTTTTTTTTAAAAGTAAAGAACGGGTATTATTATACATAGTGGCCTCGTAATTCATAGTCCTGTAATAAAGTATAAAGAATTTAAAAAAAAAAAACACTTGAGGGAAGAGGAAGAAAGGGTGTGTTCAATTTGAAATGTTTTATATAGTATATTTACTGAGTAAGTAAAGTGGGAGAGGCAGTGGGAATTCACAGAACCAAAGAGAGAAAAGGACAGAAGAATAAGGCACATGGGAAAAAGAGAAATATAGTAGTAGCAGAAATTGACCACGGCATCATTGTTCACCATAAATTTCTGCAATTTGCACAAACATATAGTTGTCACCTGCTTGTTTTGTATAGTATGTAGTAAATAATAATGGACAAACCAAAATGCTACTAATTCTATCCCTCCCATATATTCCTCCCGTGACCATGCATTTTCCTTTCTACTTCATTTTACGCTTTTAATTTCGTATCCTTCACTTACCCACCATGCATATCTTTTTCTTTGAATTTCATCCCCATCTATGTGCTTCATTGGCAGTTTATTTTATTTCCATCCACAATACATATGAATGGAATTGGCAAAATTGAATTGAATCACTATGAATTAAAACTGGATATATTTCTCTACTTTTGTAGGCCACGCACATAAATTTAATTATTTTTTTGTTAAAAAAATTTATTTCTTTTTTATAAGACAATTACATAGATTAAGTAAAACAGTTAACATTAGTTAAAAAGTAATTTTAAAAAAATGTATTTAACATTTCAAAATTACCCACATTATCTACAACATTGAAAAGAAACAGTAAATTTATGAAGGGTATTTTTAAAAAAAAGTTAATAAATACTTCTTTTTTTTGGGTAAAGGGTCCCATGCTAGAATTAAGGGACATCAAAGGTTTCAAGGACGGTCTTATAAAAAAGAATGGGGGAATATAATGTTAAACATGCACACAAAAACTTGAAGGGTGGAAAAATATCTGTTCTTTTTTTTAAATTGAAAGTGGCAGCAAGAATCAAGAGGAAAATTATTTAAATTTTAAAATGATGCCAAAATGGCTTTAATTCAAATTGAAATATAATTTAATTTATTAAAAAAAAAAGAGTAGATGATTATGGAGGAATGAAGAGAGATGCAATGGCGGGTACATTTGAAGCAATACCGATAAACATAATTTCGGTGTGTTAAAAAATACTACCAACCGTGAATGGCAAGTTGGGGGATTAACGGTGAAGAAACCTGATTAAGGTGTGTGAGCACTGTGCAGAATCCCAAAATCCAGATTGGACAACGCTCACTCGTCATGTTTTCAGAAAGCCAGTCATGGCGTCGCACAACGCCCGGCCCTGCCTCTCCCTACCCTCTATGTTTATAGACTGTCTTCCCCATTTAACCAAACAACCTCTGCTCCAAATCATAACTTCATCATTACACCTCATCTCATTTTATAATATAATATACTCTAAAATACAAATAACTCATTGACACTCACAATTAAAAAAAAACAGTTAAAAGTATTAAATTTATAAAAAATTTAAAATAGTTTCTTAAAATATCTCATTTAATATTTAATATTTTTAATTTTTAGTTAATAAAAATTAATCATATTCATTAATTAATGAAGAATAAAATTGAAAAAAAATAAAGCTCCCCAACAACCCATTTTTATATTTTACTCTCTCCGATCTATATGATAAGATATCTTGTATAATAAATTTCTGATTTACAATATAGGGTGTTATTAGATATTTTTTTTCCAATTTTATCCCTTTTATTAATGATAATAGAATATTTAATAAGAATAAAATAAGAAATTTTGGTATTTTTTTCATGAATTTTAAATAATTTTTTTAATATGTGTATATTTGATATAAAATACCTTATAATATGGATCAAAAAAAATATATTTAAAAAAAATACCATATTTGTATCTTATAAAAATAGAGAGTAATATCTAATCTCCTCTTTATTTTATCATATTTTCTTCTCAAGGTTGTCTCCCCAATTTCACCTGACATGCATAGATTATTAAATTCACCAGTTCGTTACTTCAATTTACTGGGCGTCTACCAGATTCTGTACTATGCTGTCCCATGGGTTGCTTTCTTTACTTTACTGTTATTATTTGGACCGGTAAGTTGGGAGTAAAGATAACCTTTTACCACAACCCTTCAGAAAAAAAAACAAAAATATTCAATCAGGAGTAGATATTTCTGGTAACATATTAAATTTATAAACAACAACCACTTTTATTTTTAGCCTGGGAAAATCATAATATTGGTCGTAGTCAGTTCACCGTCTAATCTGATACTTACTCACTAAAGTCTAGATATCTCTCGGTTCCCATGTTAAGCAGGAGCCCGCACCTGGAGTGTTTAATATAATATTAATAAAAATAGGACAGTGTCTACTTTGTCTCACCCATCGAAAGAGAAAAAAAGAATTCTATTTATAATTAATTAAAATAAATAATATCCAAATAATAATATCATTCTTTGTACATACCTCAAAGGCTCTACTATGGTTGATAAAAAGTGTATGTCAGACATTTAATTTCCAAAATAATGTTGGTTTGTAATGTTCCCTTTTCTTGTATAGGCTGGTACGAGCCGATGCTAAACGACGCCTAATGGTGCAGGCTTTTTTTTTTTAGTCAAGAGAAATCAGAAACAAATTAAAACCGAAATGCTAATAATAAATCTAAGCCAACTTGCACACAGTATCTGCAACTCTTTTTTTCTTTGCCAGCGTTTTAATGCAATTCAATGGACAAAGACAACATTGAGCTGCTAAAACCTGCTTTGTAACCTTTCCTTGTGACCTTTCACGACAAAATTTTAGTTGGTCCCCCCCCCCCCTCACCTTCGATCCCGTCTCGTCTCTTTCACATATCCCATGCATTATTAGCATTTACTTTAGCTTACGAATTTTTATGCTATTCTATTTTACATTAATAAGATCCGTTTTCAAAACCATGCTACCTTGCCAATAACAAAAATACTCGCTCCTCTTCAACTCTATATATAACTTCCGGCATAGCATAAGATTTTTATAACAAAAGAGATGTGCACTATGTATACTTTTTTTTTTTTGGACCGTTCAGATGAAATGTAGATGGTTCAAATCTTTTTATTTTTTAATTAGATTTTAGTAATATTCTTATTTTAAATGATGCAAAATACAAATGTTATATTACTGGGCCTTGCATACCTGCACTAAATTCGTATTCGGATCGAACGGCTACAGTGCAATGGTCCCCACCCACGAGAGGGCCCCCTCCAACAAAATCATTTAGGACCCACCTACTCGACTCGGTCAGGTATAATATCATTACTGGAAAACTTGTCAACTTTTCTTTTTCTTAAAACCCAAACGCTGTCTACTTTACAAAAAGATTGTTGGACACTGCAAATACACGTGTTACTCACTTTTATGAAGGAACACTCTCCAAGTCCCACGCAATTCCGCGGGACCTACAAACTCTTTCACTGTATGTTTTTTCTTTTCAGACGTGAAACTGATTTTCTTTCCTCACTTGAATACTTCTATTCTATTCTATTTTTTTTAATAAGCAGAATAATTTTATTTAAGCGGGCGCATTCCAAATCCAATGAACAATGAACAAGGAGGAGGACATGTGATGCCGGGGCTGCATGTGAAATACGCATGGGACTTCTGTAGTAACAATTAAAGTAAATGTCTCAAAATTTCTCTTAAGGGAGGTCCACGTGGCAATCGTGAGGGGTTGAGTCATCGTGATGATCAGCAAACACGTGGCACATGATATTGATAGATGTCATGTGGATAGATCTGAGGGTGAAGAGGAGGGAGGCCCACAAACAAATCTCAAAGTCACGTTCAGCAGCCGACAGAGATTAGTGAGCCAAGCATTAAAATGGGAAAATTATAGTTAGGAACTGATGGAATAAATTAATTATAAAAAATAAATTTAATTAATTAAAAAGTGTTAAATTTTAAAATATTAAGTAGTAAAATTGTGATAATAAATAATAATATGTCATATTTTATAATAAATTTATTATTTTAGTCTCAAAATATAATTCTTCCAAATAAAATTGAGGATTTTACGTCAAATGCTCCATCCATTTTATATTATAAGATAGTAGAAAAAATTTTATGTATAATAAGAAATACTTATTACATTCTTAAACTTCTAAAAAAAAATAGCATTTTCAATTTTATCGCATTTAATTTTACTATTTTTATTAAATATAGCTTAAGTTGCCATACTAATAACATAATAAATGAAAGACAAAAATAACAAATTATTATATGTTACCTTATATTATAAGGTAAAAAAAACCTCTTATGTTACTTTATAATATGAAACGAAGGAAATAACATTAAGTGTTATGTACAGTTTTCTCTATAAATTCAAATTTTGACCCCATCTATGCATGACATTGAAAAATTCAATACACGAGAGAGAGGCCGGGTGATATATGTTGTTTTTAATATATATATATATATATATATCAGCAAAGTTTGGGTGGGGGAAAAGGGTCGAGTAAAAGAGAATGAAAGTGATAGGAATGCGAGGAAGCTTTATAATTAATCGAAAACGACAGTGCGTTGAGAAGGATGAAAGCATGCTTCATGTTTTTTCATTCTATTGAAACCATCCCATGCAAAAGAGAGTTCGTGACTTGCGTATTTGAATTAAGCTCCTGTATGTTTCAACTAACAGTAACAGAGTTAAGTGGTAATGAGCTGATCAATACTTTTAAAGCAAAACATAATCCTTATAACTGTTGAATATATAACTCTGGCTTAAAAATTTTGAGAATGTTTATACCCATAATTGAAGTGGGTGGAATTTACAAGTGGCTAATGGTATGAGTATAATGTCTCATCTCTAGCTTTGGTGTGATGTGCCATTGGAAAAAATCATTGGTGGAATTAATTAAGGGAAAAGGGAAATAATGATAATGAAAAGCAGGACGAAAAGGAAGTAGGTGTATCATTTTTGAAGGGGTCAAAAAGAAATATATATATATATATATATATGTTGGTGATTACATGCATGCATCCGGCATCCAATGGGAAGTGGAAAAATGAAGTATGTAAAGGGAGGGTGAATATGATGAGGGAGGTTAATTAATTATGATGTGTTCAGATTTGTAACCTACTTTTACAACTCAGCGCCTGGCTTCCATAGTCAAAAAGTTGTAAATGACAAAGGTGATCATGAAAACTTTCCATAGTCAAAAACTAAAGGAATACTAATCAGACATTATTAGTTATTGACCTGTGTTTGCCCTAGCTGTTTGCGTTGCCTGTTCTCAACGTCCGTGGTCCTTAATTAATTTAATTGCGGCACAAACCAATTCTTTCTTTGTGGATTGATTAATTTCGGTTGAGGCGTCCCGTTGGGGCTGGCCCATTTCTCATGTTTTTCGTGGTGTTAGGCTTCAGTACACATATATTCCACCAAAAATGGGACATCCATTCTCATTGTGATTGGACATCCATTCTTCCCTACAAATAACAAAACCTGATTTGATTTGTCGACATGTCATTCCCTACCTAGGCTCATCATGCATGTGATCGAGGTTCAGGTTGTTGCTATTGTTGACCCTGGTTTTATGGCATCGTGTTTCTAGTGTTGGTAACTAGGGCATGCCATAAAACGTTTTCAATGATCTCATGCTTCATCATCAAGCTTGGTAACCATGAGCGCTTAGATTAACTGGCTAAAATTGTTCCACTTTAACCAGAGATCTCGAGTTCAAATCCTAACAACGCAGCAGTGTAAGTGGTCAAGGGTATCCACCCTTATGGTATTTGTCATGCCTCAATCAGGATTAATTTGGACCTTGTTAAAGTCTTCACAACTCGAGTGAGGCAGGTCCGAGATACTGGGTGCTCTTCCAAAAAATATTAAGCTTGGTATGGAGTCTGGACTACCGACATCTCTCCCTGTCCAGTCACCACGACCAGGTTCATTAAATTTTTTTTGTCTGAAAAAAGCATTGATTTGTAAAACGAGCATTTTTTTTGGATGGACCAGTTCATAGAGTACTCCTTGGTCCTCACAAATCAGGCCCCAAAAGAAACCCACCCTGCAGTAGGCCCATCTCTATTGATATGCACCAACATTTTTGCTAAGTCCAAACCTTCGTGAATCAATCCCTCTCCCAAGGGATTACTACAGTGCCTTCTCTGGAGTTCAAATTTAGACAGAACAATAGTAATAATTTACTACCTTGCAATCGGTTTATTTCAATTTTTCTTTAACCCACTTTTAATTTTTTAATGTGAAATCAACAATAGTAATAAAGTGGTAGAAAAATTATTCATCGTCCTACACTCGTATATATATTAATATATATGCTATATCCGACTTCTATCTTTGCATTATATAATTTGAACTCTTGGGTTATAATTTGAAGGGATTTGAATAATTTCCATGCTTTCTCTCCATACTTCTTCTATCCATATGTAATCCCTTCTATTAATTATGATTTATAAATAGACAATACATTTGATTTAATAGTTTGTATTATTATTATGTGCAAAACTTTCTTAAAACAATTTATAATACTTATTTATGGTTATTATTAAAATAAATAGTATATTTTATTTAAAATATTGTAGTCAGTCATATCTATCATTTAAATCAAAATCAACAAATGAATTATATATGAAAAAGAAAGTATGAAAAAGATTCAAATCTAATTTAAAGTACTCTTTGGGACCATAATTATAAAGCAGTAAGTTTATATAGATCTGGAGCATGGGGGAATATATATATATATATAGTACCATATTACTAGGATAAAAAAGCATATTCCATTAAATTAAAAGAACTCAGGGGAGCAGCACATAACTACGGGAGAGGGTTTGCTGGCATTTTTTCCCCTTTGGAGCGGGGAAGACGGGAACGGGCTAAACTAGAACAAAATCTAAAATCATATTGTAGCTATCCTAAAGTTTTCCTTCACGTTCGTGAGTAGGATCTCAAGGCACAAACACTAAGCAACCAACCCTTATTTGTGAGTACATAGCAGAATTAAGCCTGAGAAGCAAGCATTGGTTAAGGCCCCCATTATTTATTAGAATCATTGAACTGACACTTGTTCTGATCCACTCATTCAATTTGCTACCCTTTTTCATAAATATTGAAGCCGATTCACATAGTCTCGGAGTGCGGTCCCTGCTGGCGAGTGACCACCCTGTCCCTCGCATTATTTGGTGATGGAGTGATTTCGGCGCCGTCTCTTCCGTCCTCGCCAGAGATTTCCTCCAGAGATCGTCCTTTGGTTTCGGTCAACAAGAAGGTGCAGCAAAACCCCATAAAGTTTGTCACCGCCATTATCTTCATCGCCGTCCTTATCCTCCCCGGCTCCGAATTCTGCGTGTAATTCTGTATTCCAAACGCCGCCACCAACGCTCCCGTTTTCCCTGCCGCCGCACTCAGCGCGTGGCACGTCGATCTCACCCTCGTCGGAAACAGCTCCGCCGGCAGCACGAACGTCGTGCTGTTGGGCCCGAAGTTCGCGAAGAAAAACGTAAGCCCGTACAGCAAAGCAAACATGTCCTTGTTATTCTTGACCGACTCGTATTTCCAGCCAATCACGAACATGAAAAACGACATCATGAAGAATCCAACCAGTTGGATTTTGAAACGTCCCAGCTTTTCAATTAAAGCCACGGTGAACCAATACCCCGGGAACGTCCCCAGCAAGGCAATCAAGAACATGGCACGTGACGTCTCCAACACTTCCTTCAAAGCATTCATCTTAAAATCCTTATCGACTAAATTCATCACTGGGAAAATATCCTTCTGGGTTAAATTCTGGCTGTAGAACGCAATGTCCAACAGGAACCACGTGCTCATGGTTCCGAACAAATGACGCCCGTGTCTCTGAAAGAACTCGTTAGACCACAGGGAGTACTCGTTGGCAGCTTTGAACTGACTCAGCTTCTCTTGCTCTGCATGGATTTCGATGTCCAAAACCCTAGCCATGTCCGCAGCAGCTTGCTTTGCATTACCTTCTATTAGCGCCGTGTAGCGCCCCGTTTCGGGCATCTTCATTCGCCAGTAGAACGTCAGCATCGCCGGAATGGCTCCGACCATCAGAACGATTCGCCACAGGTAGTCACCTGCGGGCTGGGTCGACAGTACAGGGTTGTCGTGATATGATGGGGCAGGGTTGTTCTGTAAGAAAAAATAGGATAACGACATGGCCACCAAGCCACCACTTATAATTCCAACGCCTTGCATGGCAAAAACGGCAGCGATGAAAGCCCCGCGAGTCCTTTTGTTGGCGTATTCGGACATGATCGTTGCAGATAGAGGGTAGTCTCCACCAATTCCAAAGCCCAGCCAGAACCTGAAGAAGCAAAGGGTCACCATCACAGACTTAGGCGAAGCACCAAAGGATAGGCCGGAACATATGGCGCATACGACCATGAGGATTAGGGTGACGCCATAGACTTTCTTGCGCCCCAGCTTGTCTCCTAGCCACCCGAAGAATAGCTGGCCGCATAGGGTTCCGATAAGGGCCGTGCCCGTCACGGCGTTGTTGACTGGTTTAGGGAGTTGCCCGGGTTTTTGGGATGTGGGGTCGAAGTAGTACAAGCGGCCCAACAGTTTTGAAACAGTGGAAATGCAGAAGAGATCATATGCATCGGTGAAGAAGCCCATGCCGGCGATCACTATGGCCGTCAGGTGGTACCATTGCGTGCGAGCCGAGTCAAGAGCGTCCAGCACGGCCAACGACATTTTGAGAGACTGGTTTGCTTCTGCGTGCTTTGCTATCTGCGGGCGCTTTGCTCCTTTTATACAGTACTCGTCCCTTAATCAAAATACAAGGGACGTCCAATCCTAAGTTGAGGGGGATACCAACGAGAAATTTCGGATTTATTATATGTAAGAAGCATATTCTTTTGCTTGCTAAATAAATTAATACTACCAGTTAATTAATGATCGACATGTTGAACTGTCTCCACCACCACTTGATTAGATCAATGGTTAATTAGAAACTAGCTATATATCTACACAAAGCGAGTCGTTAATTAATTAGCTTACATCTATAACTATTTTAATTTCTCTTAAATCTTAATTAGCTACCTATTTAATCTAAATATCTAGCACTTATCCACGTACGGGAGGAAAATAGTAACAATTTAATGTGTGCTTTGGTTTCATGCATGTTGAATTCACTCATCTATTCAAACACTTCAATTTGTCACCTATATATATAAATTGTGACTATCAGTTTATCACAGCGTTCAAACAGATTTGGGGCTGAATAAAACTTTAGCTGTCAAGATCCATTGGCATCATTGGTCGGATCTAAACAAACTATGTGAGTTTTCGATATTAATTGTGCTTTTTGTTCGATAGAAATTATCGCCATTATTTTATAATCAGCTCATCTTCAATTGTATTGACAATTTTATTTTATTTTTCTTCAAAGATCTTTCTTATGATAACTAGGTTAACATGCCAAATTAATGAACCGTGTAAAGTTTAAGTTATTGATCGCAATAATAAAAAAAATCTCTAGAGTATTCTAGAGGTCGAACCCCAGAAAGGTAGTAAATTTATAGTCCAAACTTTTAATGTCAAAAATAAGTGATAATCAAATTGAGAATTTAAATTAAAAAGGAAAAAAATAGGAAACAAAACGAAATCTAAGTTTTGATTCTTTTCTAGAAGTATCAAGAGATCATAATTCACCATATGAGATAACTAGATTTTATTCTTTAGTTAGACTCTGTATAATTATAGTGACCGTTATTTATAAAGCGTTCTAATCACTTCTCGGTCAATTAGTCCTTATTTAATTAGGATTCAATTCGTTCTCGTGTAACTAAAGTTCCTAATTAAACCTTGAAAACTACAATTTATATCATCATAAATTTCTAGTTCTATCTCTAGATTAGTTATTTATATTTATTTCTCTATATCTATGTTTATTCTTCACTTCTCAGTCCATCAAGTTTACCCATTAATTAGATTATGTGGTGATCAAGCATAAAATTCACTAATAAAAGAGATAAATATAATAAAAAATAAATTAAATATAACTTGAAGAACAAATCAAAAAGTCTTAACTAGATAAACAAATCTAATTCATTCTAGTTAGGCTACATCCTTATCTCTTACTGGGAAATTTAGCTACTCATAGAATTAGAAATCAAATCAAAACTAAAATCTCAAATCATAGTGAAAATAATAAGAAAACAGAGTTATATTAGAGAAGAATGAATTTATCGGTAATACTCCCAAAATCTCCTTGTTTTCTCTATAAAATGCTCCTAGTTGCTCCCATATACATTTAGAACCATGTTTTCTAGCTTCTGAGTGCGTTTCTAAATCTCTTCTTATGTTTTTATCATGTCTTTTTATATAGGGAAAATTTAAAAGTTTATAAAAGCCCAAAATATCACAAAAATGTGTCAAAAACGTGTTTTCATGAACTTTTGTTGCTTGACCCGGTGTCGAGTGACCATATACTCATCTAATATGGCGTCAGGTGCTTCTGAAAAGTTCAAAAAAGTTCAAAACGCGTTGACCTAGTGCTGGGTGCTTCTGTCTGTATGGACACTTCTTCGTTCAGCTTCAAAAAGTCACCAGCTTATGTTGACAATTTGAGTTCGATTTCACCATGTAATGTTGAAATTTAGGAAAACTCAAAACATGAAAATTGTATATCTACGTCTTAGCTTTCCAACGCATTGTAAATTACCTCAATCAGAGTTCAAATGTGAGAATTATGATCAAAATACTAAAAGATATTGAAACTTTTTAGTATAAACTATTTGTAACATTTTTATTTCAAATACTTCCAAATAAGTATATAATCATGAAATATAAAAATATGTCAAATCTTACTAAAATATATCAATATAAATATATTTAAATAGAATTTAAAGTTTAAATGTAAATATTTCATATGTATAAAATGGATATATCGGTTATTGTTCTAGTTTGACATTTATTTTTTATTTAAAATTAAAACCTAAGTCATACAAATTTAATTCTAAGAGTTAAAATATCTAGGTTGGACCATAATCTTGCATTGTCGACAGTACTTCGTGGCTAAAAGTCGAAACAAACAAAACAACCACTTATATGCACTCGCAATCTGGTATGTAAGTACAAAAAGAAAATTAGGAAAAGTAAAAAGCATGACTTTTTATTGTCTTTCTTGAAATAAATGGCTCAGGCTGGATCATTTACAAGGATACACCAATACTTCAAATTGTTTCACATATTTATATTAGATGTTTTTTAAATAAAAATGAATTTTTGATACATATATGATATATATTGGATTAAACCACTACAATTTTATACTTTTTAGATACTTCATGACATTGTTTTAGAAATTAAAACAAATATTATATTCATTTATCAATGAAAAAATTATTTTTTAGCACAAAAACTATTCAAAAAATATTATGTTATATTTGTTATCATAAAAACATATTTTTTTTATCTAAAATCTAAATATATTTATTTTATTTTTTATCTACTTATACTTCAAGTATTCCCATAGAATTTAATATCATTGTTTCCTTTCTGGACTATTTTAAATTTCGTATTGTGCTTTTGGTATTTAATATTATTAAAAGATTTTAAATGTTTTGTTCCTAGTTTGTATTTTTTATTGCAATTATATTTCTAGTGTTTTATGAATTATTTTATATATATGTATCTTAGAAGTATTGTATCCTATATTTTTAGATTTAACAGTATTGATATATCGGATATGCATTGTATCCAATATTCGTATCATATTTGTGCTTCATAAGTTATTCATTAATCATTATGAAATAAAAAATAATTTTTATAATTGCATAATTATGAAATTATAATTTTTTTTAAATTTAAATATTATACAGTAAAATAGTATTTTTATAGTAACACAGTTATACAATATGAGAAAAAAATATTTAAAATAAGATAAAACTATACAAATACACAACTGCATAACTTCGAAAGATATATTGTATCATTTACAATTTTTAAATTAAAAAAAAAACAATTTTCATGCTAAGCCCAAGGGTTCCCCACTGCGCCAAAATATATTTTTTTTTAATGGTTATTTTGATTTTTATTGGCAGTTAAAAACTGCCAAGTATAATAATGATGAGAAAAACTACATCTTTTATTAGCAGTTAAAAACCACAAAAAAAGTTTATATTCATTTGTGATTATATATAATAACCGCAGATGAAAGTCATTTTCTATTTAAAAAATTATTTATCATTATTGACTTTAGTTAGCGGTTATATAATATAACTACTAAAAAAAGTTCACATTATTTGCGGTTATATAACATAACCGCCAACTAAAATATATTATTTTTTATATTAATTTTATTTTTTATTTGAATTTTCACTTTAGTTGGCGGTTTGTAATTAACTGCCAACTAAAATATTTATAATTTTTATTTAATTTAAATTGGAATGCTTGGATTTTAATGTTCATTGGCGGTTGTTATTTAAAACCGCCAACAAAAATCTTTACGTTGGCAGTTGTATATAATAACCACCAACGAAAGTATTTAATTTTTTTTTTATATTTTATTATTTTTACAATCTCACGAACTTGTTTCAGTGTCAATATGCATAACCGATTACCCAGAACCATAAAGAACTAAAAGACATTTATCTAAAACAAAAGTTATATTATATATAACAGAAAATATTTATATCCAATTGACAAGAGTAACAAATGATACAACATGCGTAATTAACATTATCTAGTAAGTAGATTTTTCCAAAAGTATCATATATGTCAGACAAATCTATAGATTCTGCACTAACAACTAATATATATATATGCACACACATGGCCAAAAGCTACATATCAAATTATCTACCATACACGATGACTAAGAACAAAAACAACACATGCATCTTCTAGCCTTAAGAAGTGACCATCCTAAGCTCCTTCCCTTGTACTACCTGCAATATGACCAATTTTAAATTCATAAGCTATTCATAACAGATTAGAACCACCAATTGAATATAACTATATGATAGAACTAAAACTAAACAGCTACAAAGTATAACTAAACAACTACAAATAGCACTATAGAACGTGTTCACTTTTACCCACCTCTTGAGGCTAACCACATATTGACTCCACTCCTCTATAAGTTCTTATATCTGAGCTTCGGAGTATCCCTCACAATATATATTCTGGAAATACTGAAAATAAAAATATTACATATTACAGAAATAGTTTATATTATTAAAATTTTATATAAATATCATAAAAATGAATTATGTACATACCTTGGAGGGGATCAAGATCTGTCAATGTAAAATGACATCATTCATGTATTTCAGCACATAGTACTGACAATCATTATCATTAACTTGTCTCGGACACTGAATATATAAAATTATATGAATATTAGATTAATTATAATAAATGTTAATCTCAATAGTTGATTGAATATTAAATTATAAATACCTGAATATGTGTCCATTTATACAATAAGGCAGGATCTGGTGGAGTCTTTTGATTGTTGGGCTTATTATTGTTACTTAGCCTACATGCTACTCGAATCATATTCACACCTCTGTTAAGCATTACAAAATAAAATTAATATAGGAAAAATTGAGGTTAATAAATAGAAAAATACAAAGACACATAATATAATTGCATATTCTTACTGATTTATCATCTTTAGCATCTGCGGGTAGTAGTCTGATGGATTTTCTTTGGGATCCAAAAAATATCATTTTTATTTGATTGGTTCAATACAAATCAACATCCAATGATTCATAGGAGAAAAATTTACTAGTTTTAGCAAAGAAACTTAAAATAAAATAGTCCAACATGAAATAAGTCATCATTCAAAAGTTTAGTGATAAGTGACTTACCCCTGCATAAATGGTGCCAAAAATAACACCACTTCACCCCCCTTTGCAGTCAATGCATCCGCTATATCTTGTGACTGTTTTGTGATCTTTCTCTGTGGCATCAAACTCGATGTATAAGCTAAAATATCTTATGGGTGGATGAAGACAAATTTGTTTGTCAGCTGAGAAGGGACTAGAATTTTTTCATGCAAAAATCTAAAATGGAAAAAATAATAGATTAGTATCATATAGTCAAATGAAAGTTTAATTCATTTATGTTAATTTCAATACCTGATGTATATGTTAATATTCTATACCCGAAGCTATACATGATCAATGATGTAGGAGATCATATCTTTAGTAATCACTTCAGAAACTTCCTTACCATAAACCCCTGCATCATATGTGTATCAATTGCCACAACCCTATCGTTAATATACCATTAAGCAATTCGCAATTTTGTGCTTTTGAAACTGATGGTTGAGGCTGTCCCTTTGATGGTGCAATGATTGACTTTCCCGATTGTCCCGACACAACAACTTTCTTCCCTTTACTCTTTCCTGTGGATGGTGCAACACAAGTGGTCAATTTATTAACATAAAAAAATTGTAATTAATTGGCTTGTCAACTAACATACCTTTTCTGGTTGAACTATCGGAATAAGTTTCACGGGCTATGCTACAAATCCACCTACAACTTGTCCTATCATTTTTGCTTCCTCGGTAGGCATAGGCAACCATGCAGTCTCCTCTTCAGGAAGTGCAATCGATACACTGACATATTCTGTAGGCAAGGGTGCATTGTGAAGCATATCCCTTGGGATGTTATGCACCTACCCTTTTGCAACCACATGCCAGGGGATATCCAGCCACAATAGACAATGTCTTACACTCTATACCAATCATAACATTAGAAATTATTAATATATATCAACAATCAACTATAAATTTAGTTAATAAGAAAAATAATTAGCGGAGGGAGATGCTCAGATGGAGGAGTACAACTATCTTTCGCACTAGGAGTACTATAACCCCTTGGGTCCCCTGCAACGTAGCTTGTTTGACCAACAACTCAAGCTGGGCCAATCACCTATTCATATCAGATTGTGTTTCATGCTGTTGTTGGATGATTGCCTCCAATTCAAGAACCCTAGCTACAACGTTAGAGTGGCAACGTTTGGTCCCTAAATAGGCCCTGTTGGTGACACCAAATCTAGCACCTCTAACACGTCTAGGGTGTTCAGGGAGCTCCAGTGCTTGGCTAAATACATCCAACCTTGAGCCTTGCTCGCCTTCAGAAGTCTGATTTGCAATCTAGTTCTATGAAAATAAAACAAGAAATAAATTTTTTTCTTCTAAAAAATGAGATTTCAAATCTTTGTTGTAAAGTAAAACTGACTATTTTTTCAACAATTTTCTGAACATTCTCATTCTCAATAATCTCTTCTTTCTTTATCCTGGATTTTGATCACAGCTCATGACAAGATACTTTTTTTCTCGTGGATCCCTCCTTCAATACTTGTGCATTCACACAAATAATAAATGAGCATTAGAATAAATTTAAGTATTGACAAACATAAGATATACATGCACTTACCAACTTCCTCTGTACTCGAGAGTATCCTAGACGGCCGGCTTGGTAAGGGTATTGTTGACTCGTTGCCCTTTGACTATTTGCTTCACTTAATTTCTGAAAAAATTTCAATACTTAAATCAAATAATTATAAACAAAAGTATTAGAATATTTAAATATTAACAGAAAAAAATTTTCACCTTAAACTTCTCCTGACGCTGCAGATCAATAAAGCCATCCCAGTGTTCCTGTTTTATGTAAATTCTAAATTTTGTAGGTGGACACTCAATGATGTTGCTAGTTTAATCTTTTATAAAGTACCTTGTCAAGATATATCGAAAATTACTCATTGAAATCCTTGCCTTTTGATATATAGAAACTCTATGACTTTCATCAACGTCAAAAGCGGACTACAAAACAAAATACTCAAATTAATTATAACAGGTTTGCATGCATAAAAAAATGTAGCTAAGAACTAAAATTAATTATAATTACCACTATGTCTTAGAAAACTAAATCCTTCACAACAAAAGGGACTTTCCTCCAATCATCCCATTCTGGATGGTTGATAGGCACTTTCAACTTTGCAGCCACTCCAATATAGCTATTTAACTTCTTTCCACCTTCATTCACTAGATGATTTTTGTAATTCCATTCCACATGGATCTTGTTTCCAATATCTCATGCATGGCAAACCTCTTTCATTACTGTCAAACCACATCGGTGTTTCGCCATCTCTCATTGTAATGTGACACACTTAGCCATATTTACATGTAATAATATTAAAATAATTAATTAAATAATGAAAAATAAATTATATTACAAAATAAGAAGATCATTATATTAAATAACGAAAATAAATTGAAGGCAATATATATATATGTTTAAATAAACTCTTTTCCTTTTTTTTTGTTATATCATGAATGATTCTTCCCCTCTTTTTCATGATCCAAATCCCCTCTTCATGATTATTTCTCATATAAAGGGCATCATCTCCAGTGGAACTAATATCAAATGATGCCCTAGAAAATGGATCATCCTTAATATCTTCATCCTGCTGGTCTCCACCATCATTATGATGATCGATTATTTTGTTGGTTAACATAACAATCGACCACCTCTTATTAGCCGGATCAGAGACATAAAACACCTGTTGAGCTTGAGATGCTAAAATAAAAGGCTTATCTTTGTAACCTATCTTATTAAGATCAAGCAGAACGAACCCTAACTCATCAACTCGAAGGCCATTCTTGTTGTCAACCCACTTATAATCTAACTTCCATATGTGCTCAATTACCCCGAAGTATGACATATTTGCAAAAATAGGGTTTCTATCTTTGGCATTAGAAATATACATTGATTGAGCTATAAGGGTTACCCCATTGTTTTGCATTATGCTCTGATCATCCTACTCTTTGGTATAGAATGTGTAGCCATTTATGAGGTAACCGGTGTAAGAGAAGACATGCATGGATGGACCATTAGCTAACCATCTCAACCTATCTGAAACTGAACCAGGATTCCTTTCCTACTCTGAAATAATGTGATCTCTCAACCAATCTATAAAAAATTGATTGTGTTATTTCGATATCCAATTCTCATTCTTATTAGGGCTTAAGCTTCTAAGTTTCTCCTTGTGCATTTCCACATATGGAAGAACCTTATCGGAGTTGTGCAAAACATACAAGTGAGCTTGCTCCCACTGTGTTCTGGATATGTAACAATATCTTTTCCCATAATCCCTTCCCCAGATCTTCTTCCCATGTGACGATACTTAGGAAGGCCAATGTTATCAACATTGGATAAGTATTTGGTGCAAAATTCAACAACTTCTTCGGCTATATACCGTTCAACAATACAACCCTCAGTTTACTTCGGTTTTTCACATAGTCTTTTAATATCTTCATGTAATGCTCAATTGGGTACATCCACCTCATATAAGCTGGACCACATAATTATGTCTCCCTAACCAGGTGAACTGTTAGGTGAACCTTCATATCAAAGAATGAAGGCAGGAAATACATCTCAAGCTCGCACAAAGTGACAACAATGTCTCTTTGCAATGCTAGTAACTTCACAAGGTCAATCACTTTACTGCAAATATACTTGAAGAAGAAATATAGTTTAGTGATTGTCCCTCGAACCTTTTTAGGCAAAATGGATCACATGGCCACCGGCATGAAATTCTCCATCAAAACATGGCAATCTTGAGACTTCAGACCCCTTAACTTCAAGTCCTTCATAGAAACAAGGTTCTTGATGTTTGAGGAGTACCCCTATGGAACTTTAGCCCCATCAAGAGACTCACAAAAAGTGATTTTCTCTTTTCTAGATAGAGTATATGCCGCCGAAGGTAGATAAGTATGGTGTTTCTCCTTCACTAGTGCCAACTCTCCTCTTATTCCTATAACAACTAAGTCCAGCCTTGCTTTCACGCCATCTTTAGTCTTTCCCAGCATATTAAGCAATATACCAATAATGCTTTCACATACATTTTTTTCTATATGCATGAAATCAAGGAAGTGCCTCTCATACAAGTACTTCCAATATGACAATTCAAAGAAAATTGATTTTTTCTTCCACCTATTAGTCTTAAGGTATCTCACAAAAGGCTTCCCAAAGTTGTTATTAAAATCATTTACCTTGTCAAACAATTGCTCCCCACTTAATGGCAAAGGTCCTTTTCCTTCTTCTGTGTTCCCATTAAACACTTATCTCCACCACCTGTAATGATATCCCTTAGGCAAAAATCTACGATGTCCAAGGAATACAAATTTCAAACCATACTCCAACTGTATTGAATGTGTTCCTTCTTCACATATAGGGCATCCAAACTCTCCTTTGATATTGTGACTTGACAAATTACTATACGCAGGAAAATCATTGATTGTACCAAACAACATAGCTCTCAATTTGAATATCTTTTCTCTATATCCATTATAGACCACCACACCCCTCTCCCATAGTAGCTTCAAATCATCAATTAGTGGAGCGAAATATACATCTATATCATTTCTAGGTTGTTTGGGTCCAGAGATTAACATAGACAACATCATAAACTTCCGCTTCATACATAGCCAAGGTGGTAGGTTATAAATTACCAAAATCACAAGCCACGTATTGTGAGTACTACTCTGCATACCATGTAGGTTCATTCCATCGGTAGATAATGCAAGGCGTATGTTTCTATCTTCTACCTCGAAGTCTTCATATTGACTATCAATTTTTTTCCATTACAGAGAATCTGCAGGATGTCAAAACTTTTCATCTTCTATTCTTTTATTCGCATGCCATGTCAAGTGCTTCGCAATTTAAGGACTTTTGTACAAGCCTTTAATTCTAGGTATGATAGGAAAATACCACATGACCTTTGTTGGACTCGATCCTTTCTTCTTATATCCTGCGGAGTTGCATTTAGGACATCTATCTAAAGATGCATGTTCTTTTCGAAATAACACATAATCATTAGGATAGGCATGTATCCTCTCATAGCTCATCCCAATAAAGCATAGCATCCATTTAGCCTCATATGTTTAGCTAGGAAGCTCATTACCCTATGGCAGCATATCCTTCAAAAGTGCAAGTAATTATGTGAAGCTCTTATCAGTCCATCCATTACTCGCTTTCAAGTTGTACAACTTCAACACAGTTGACAATATTGTGAATTTAGTACAACCATTGTATAATGGCTTTTTTGCATCACTTTTCAACCTGTCAAATATCTCAGGACAATCTTGAAGCTCATTCTCAATTACATTCGCCATCTCTTCAAGACGGCCAACCTCAAATGTGCTTGCGTCGAAATCATTCAATCCATTATAACCCGAGCTACTATACCCATCATTCGTTTCACCATGCTTTATCCAACGTTTGTAACCTCGATCAATTCCATGACACACTAAATGATCTTCCAAGTCCTCTGTACTAACTAACTTCGCGTAACAACACTTTAAGCAAGGGCATAAAATGTTATTAGCATCATCTGCATGCTCAACCACGAAACTAATGAACTCCTTCACTCCATCCCTATACTCCTTAGTCAAACGATTCATAGACATCCATGACCGATCCATACTCCTGAGATATGTATCAATTTTGGCAAAGCCTTTTCTACAAGTTGAGGGTGCAATAATTCTACAACAACATCTTACAAGAAAGTTAGACTTCCTAATTATAAGTACTACCATTTTTCAGCCAATCCCAAACAACCTAAGCTAAATATCTTTAAACATATTGACTATCACTATTTAAAAGCAATACAAGATTCCACCACAGACTTTCTAGCAACCACAGTCTTATTTTTAAGGAAAAACCAGCAGCATAACAAAAAGGATAGATTTTGTAAAGTTATAAACATAATTAAATTTCATATAACTTGTAAAAGTTAGCAAATAAATTGTGTAGTGAATGCAAGTATGTATGACTTGTAAAAATTTGCAGATAAGATGATCATTGTATTGATAAAAATAGGCAACTCAAAAACCAACTATCATGTGAGGACAAAGGCACTAACTTTGAAGAAAACTCTTTCTAACCAAGGGTAGTGAGGGGATAAACTCTCAATGAGCATAAAGAAAATGACGCCATAACTCAGGCAATCAGGATCGAAGAACCCAAAGTACTTCCTAGGTTTTAAGCTACAAGAGGCAACTCAATACAAGTTAATATTGGATGAAATTCCCATCAATACCTATCTGCTCTATCAAACCAAATGTGGCTCCAAAATAGAAGCTCTAGAGGAACTTCCTAGAATCAGCTCAAGAAGGTCTGAAGGAACTTCCTGACCATGTAGATTCACTTCCTACTGCTCACTAGGATATCCAGACAAGCACAAACTCTCCTCTTCTGAAAGAATAATATAATCATAACCAGAATAATATAGAAAAAAAAAGAATATATCTCTTTTGTTAACTTTTTAAAGTGATCTCTCTCTATCTCTCAGTTTTAATCCTTAAAAATGATTTTTGATGATTGAAGGACTTAATTGAAATTAAAAAAATGTATGATATATATGTCCCTGTACCTGCAAATCAACCAAATGCATCCATAAAATAAATGAACTAAGAAAGTAAATAGAATGATGATAGTATTAATTTTATTTAATACATAAACTTGTATAAGAAAGAACATAGTACACTTTTCAGAAAAGAACAAATTTGACTATTGCTTCACCAAAAGTGGCTCTTTTTGTATCTCCTATATCCCTTGACGCACTCTTCATCATTTTTAGCAACATCATGTCTTCAACTTGATAGCCTAAATGTGATAGTTCTCTCCATCGAAAATTGGAGGACCTGTCTTGTAGAACCAATTCTTCCAACAATTCCCAAACAAGAAACACAAAATAAGGACAACCATTTTGTACTTTGACTAAAGTGCAAAATATCCCTTCCATGTCTTAGGTATCATAGTTCTAGTAAAATCTTAACCTCAAAACTCCTCAACACAATCAATATGTAGTCCTTTAGTCCCAACACTTTGAAATACTTAAGCTTGAGAATAATGCTAGCACTAACTTAACAAATTTACCCCAATAGCTATATCAAGGGACAACGCCAACCAGGTTAGTAATATTATTGAAGTTAAACATTAACATAAGTAAATATATAGTTGAAAGCACCAACAGACTAATCAAACAAAATATTAAACAATATGTGCAGCGAAGTACTCCGACAGTCCTTCCATTGAAGATGGTTCACATGTATAAAACAACTCATCTTCAAGAAATTGCAGAATACCTTATGAAGATTGAAGCAGCCCAATATGACTTCCAACAAATGATTAGTAATGCCAAAGAAAAGTTTCGACTAAGCTGAAGAAAAAAATCAGAAGAAAATTATTAGTGTGAATAGAATAATAATTGAAAATTCAAAAAATAAAAAATGATAGTAACATGAAGTGACACTAATCGAAATCGGTACATTTAAAAACTCCATGTACCATATTTAACAAAAAATCTGACAACCAATCCTTAGAAGAACTTAATTTAAGATTTGGTCAATTAAGTTTACCTCGCCTTTGAGTATTATTATATATGAGGCCCAAAAATTCCAACATAGGGAGTTACTAGTGGAACTTTTTTTTTGGCCACACATCAATGAAATTAATTAACTCTTGAGTGAGATATATATATATATATATATAAAACACAAAAAGGAAATGGCATGAAGTAATGAACCGTACCAATTAAAGTAATCTTCTACTGGCGACAGTTTGTTTCAAGTGTATGTTTCTCTACACGCAATCAATCATCTTTATTATTTTTTCTTCCATCCTCAAATGAAATATTCTTAGTATAGTATAAAAAACACAGGTCACCTATTATCCTCTGTAACGCCTTCTGTTCTCCATATTTTTCCTAAGACTGTGAGGGATGTAGCACATTTCAAAGTCTCCACCTATAAGCAAAGAAAAATCATGCTAGTCTCTGATATAAACTATACTCCGTTCTTATATCTTCCTTTTCTTTTTAATTTAAAAAATGCTTTAAAATGTTAAAAAGAAGGAGGGGACTTACACGAACAGGGCAGAGTGGAGATTAGACTTGGGGAAGCCACGGACTTGCAGAAATGATGGAGAGGCGAACATGAACCACGGAGAAGCCGAATGCTCTTACAGATGATATGAACTTACGAAGCCATGGGAGAAGCAACATGAACTTGGTGGGGAAGCATGGAGAGCCACACACTTTATGAAATGATGATCTAAGGTAGAGACTTCGCATGAGATTCACTAATTTGATCGGAAACAAGATGATCGTGTAAAAAAAAAAGAGGAACGAAGGAGGAAGGAAAAGTTCGAGCGCCGCCGCACTTGGGAAAAAAGAATGAACAGGACAAAATAGCTAGGGTAGAGGTAAATATTTTTTTACAAACGTAGGCGATTATTTTACATAACTGTCTACATTTTGTAATATTTTTTTTAAAAAAATAAACATAGGTGATTATTTTAAACAATCGCCTACGTTTGTATTAACAAGCAATTTTTTTATTTTTTAATTTTAATATATGTTAGTGGTTATTTAAAATAACCACTTACATATTTTAATATTTTTTAAAAAAATAAATATAGGCGGTTATTTTAAATAACATCCTACATTTGTATTTTATTTTTTTAATATATATTGACAGTTATTTAAAATAACTGTCTACATTTTTAAATATTTTGTTAAACAAAATGTTGGTGATTATAAAAAATAACTGCCTATGTTTTATTTTAAATGTTGGCAGTTATTTTAATAACCGCCTATATTATTAATATATAGTATTTTATTTTTAAAATTTTTTAATTAATAATTTATAAACGATTATTTAAACAATCACCAACAAAAACCTCCCATCTAACTTTTCTTTGTATTTTTGCAAATAACGGCGATAAAAATATACCAAGATATCTCATTTGTGTAGTGGTGACCCATTTGAATTGTTTAGGACATAAAAGATTTCCATCCTTCATTTGTTTCTTTCTCTTTTTTCTTTCTGCCGATCAATTATTTATACTTTTCATTTTATGCTCCGTGAAGCATAAATTTTTGTATTTTATGTCAGCTGGAAAATGATTTTTCATTTTAGCGAAACTTTGAAACTACGAGTAATTTAATTTGAAAAAAAATCTTAAAAAATATATTAATTTATCTACATTTTAAATATTTCTTTTTAGAAATTTCAAAAATTTGAACCGTATACATCTTTTTTTTTTTATGACTTTAGTATGATCTTAATAATGAATATTAATAAAAATAAAAAGGGAAAAATGTATATGCTAACAAGTAACAACCTTGGTTGTGCTTGATTTTTTAATTTCTTTGTTAAAGAAAAATCTTCATCAGGCGTCACTATTTTTCATCCCTAAACCATATTCTATAAGAAGAAAAGAAAATAATTTAATTCCTAGAAATATATTGTGAGAGGAAAGTAATGGGGAAAAAAGTAACTAAAACTTCATTAGAAAAAAACTAAAAAAAGGGGAAAAGGAAAAAAAAAACTAAATATCCATATCTACAACTTGGAAGCCATTCTTTGCTGTTGGATCACAAAGATAGAAGCTCTTCCAGGTACATAGGCAAGAAGATCCCCTAAGACCCCAAGTTCAGGGTACTCACTCCATTGCAATAGCCCTGATGTTTGTGGACTCTCTATCCCATCTCTCCTCCCCACTATTATCAGATCATACTCATACACTAAGGGCCTCACTATCAGTGCCGTCTCTGGTCCATCCTTCACCGTCTCCTCTCTGTACTTGACACTCGCATTCCCTATCTTCTGCCTCGTCTTCACATCCTCCAGCATCTCCCCTTCCAGCATCGCGTCCCAGTCTTTGATCTCATCCCCCTGTCCTGCCCCTTTGAACCGAACCACCAACAGCCTCACGTGCGGGTTTTTTGTCATCCTCTTCGCCAGGAAAAACGCCTCCCTGTCGTCTTTCCCTCCGATGAATATCAGGCAAACGGAGTAGGGTGTCTCCGGGGAGAATATGTGCGTCATCTGTGCTCTCTCTATAAGGATTCCCACGGAGCAGGGTGCTCTGTCCAGCATGCTGTGGTTCAAGTCTCTTATGGATTTGTCGTCTAGCTCGATGCTGTTCCCGTCTGAGGACCATTTCTGATGAAATGGGAGCACTATGAGGGACGTCAGCTTGTCCAGTGCTAAGGTGCAAATGTCGTCGTTCATCATCTCTGCCGGCGATACGGCCGTGAAGGTGTTCACAGTTAGTGCCCCGCGGAACTCTTGCTCGAAGCTCCCGAAGGCGTCGATCACGTTATCGGTGAAGGAGCTTCTTGTCTTGGACTTCTTTTGCAGTTGGTGGCATATGAAAACGGGGGTTGCTCTGCCGATTAGTTCTATGAGGTGGAGCACGAAGACGCCGAGTGGCTCGTCTTTGGTTGGGTACACTGCCTCTAGCAGGTTGATTGTTGGCGGAATATTGTCGGACCTGTGAATACAAGTCAACACTCGAAGTTCTGAGCTGCTTCTCAGATCCTCGATATTCCTCTTGGTGTAACCTGCGTATTTCTTCGAAGGATCGTACATAAAACTCAACAGGATCGGCATGATTGTAGCGTTTGCTACCATGCATACCATCAAGAAAGAGAAGACGTTATCAGGTAAACCCTGCAAAAACAGTGAATTATTACTCCAAAAAAAAAAACTCAACTATTCAAGCCATATGTGTTCAGAATAAATGGCTTACCGCAATATCTCTGATGAAGGAACTTGTGGCCATTTCGACGATGCCCTTACAGTTCATGATCAACGAGAGAGTTATGGCGTCTTTCACGGGCATTTTGCAGTACAATGGAACAAGGAAGCAGGAAACCAATTTGGTAACGAAAGTTATAACAACGAGGAGGGACACTTGTACCATGAAGGGGTCAACTTGTCCATTTCCATTGCTCCTGCACTTTAGAAATTCCCTGAGATCCACCCTCATTGCACACGTTGTCACGAAGATTGGCATCAAAACACCCGTCACGAAGGTGTCGACCTTCTTAATAATGGCGGTCCCCAGAGGAGGCCCTTCTGGGATAGCCAAACCCAGGACATAAGGGCCAAAGAGAGCCAGGAAATGAAAATGATGGGAGCAATAGGCTGATAACAGAGCTATTATAAGGATGCAATAAACGTAGTGATCACTCACAGGACAGCCGTCGGGCGTCCTTTTTATAATCCAGAACATGAAAGGACGAAGGACGAATACCACCGCCAGGACGAACAACACTACCGCTCCCATATCCGCCAAAGCTCTCAACTTCCCTACATCTATAATGTTGTAACAGAAGCCTACCATGGTTGCTAAGAATATACTGATCGTCTCGCTTACTAACGCCGATGACAGCCCCACCCGTCCCAGCTCCGAATTCAAGATCTTGAGATCGCTCAGCACAGAGGAAATGACTGGAAAGGGGGATATAGAGCATATCCCAATAATAAATGGAAGTTTTGAATTCTGCCTTGGTTCCAAGTGCTTTGAGGACAAGTAATATTGGACCAGCATGCCACACCCGAATGGAGCCAATATGGCTACCGTTCCTACGTTCATGGCCTTTTTTCCTGTTCTGTGAACCATACTTATGTCCGTCTTCACTCCGATGTAGAAGAGAAACAAAATGTAACCAAACACCGAGATTAATCCCAGGGTTTCCTGCGAATCAAAGGGGAACACAATCTTCTCCGTACCTGTTTTGTCAATGGTATTTCCCAATATTAGGCCCATCTGCATTAGGTTAGTCATTCAGATCAGAACATCAAATACCCTGTTAAGCAGAATTAAACTAGGAGATTACTATTATTATTAAGGAAGGTGACGAGGGCTTACGATGATCATGGAAGTGAATCTGGGAATTCTTAAACGGCAAAGAAAGGAGTGGACGAAGATAGTCCCAAAATAAACGAGACACATTTGCATCTGCAGAGTTGGCAAAGGGCTTTTGATGAATTCCCCACCATGGCCCATCCATATGCCTCTGGAACTCATCTGAGGCGGCAGAATCATGCAAGTCCTTTTGTACACTGATGTGCCATTATTCTCTGAAATCGACATGCCTTGTGCACAATCTCACTTAAACCCCTCTAATTATTATTTTTTTCCCAGCAATTAGGGAAAAGAAATGTGAGTCCCTGAGAGAAGCAGAAATTTTATCGAAGCAACATAGGATGGCTCAAAACCTCCATCCAATCGTAGCAAGAGCAATAAATCTAGCTGCTATGGTTTTGGTTGCTTCTGTCGGGTGCCAGACACAATACGGTTCCTTTCCAAGCTGTTAATTCTTAACATATAAACCGCATTGTGTTTGTTGTGTATCAGTTTCGTCCAGTTCCCAATTTTAGATAATGATAGTGTGCTTGTGTCGAAACTCTTTGAATTATTGTTGATGACAGGAATATGCATATATTCATATATAGGAGCACGATTCAGTTTTAAGTTAAAGCCGAGTCGAAATTGATTTGCGAAAAAAACCAGGTAAACTTTAAAATTTAGAAAAACGCCGCCGCGACAACCGGCTTCAAGGAATCGGTGACATTAGAGAAGAATCTACCGTGGGTAGGGGAGATGAGGATGGAGCCAAGGGTGGCCTGAGAGTGGATGTGGGACTGTCGGTCATAGCCGGTGAGGCTAATGAAGAAGAGGAGGAGCTTTCTTTGCATTGACTCGATATTGTTGCCACAGGGAGAGAGAGTGGGTGAAGTGGAAGAAGAAATTGATGAAGATGATGATGAGGATCGGGATGAGGATGAATGTGAAGTTGTAGGAAGTGTGAATGAGAAGGAAAAGAAGAATCACCTTGCCACTGTGACGATGATGCAGCGTGGGCAGCAAGATTTTTATTTTTCATTTATTTAAAGTGGACAGAACTCTCGACATCGCGCGGATACTTCGCATATAAAAATACACTTATATTTAAAAATAAAATAAAAGGTCCCATATTTAAATTGATTAAAATTTTTAATATTTTTAAATTAAATATAATTTTAAATTTTTTTATTAAATTTTGAAAATCTCACCAAGATGAGATTTATTTTAATGTTAATATATTGTATTAAATATATTATAAATATAAATACTATATATATATGTATATTATATCTTACTATAATTATTAATTAGTATATAGTTTTATGGGGCAAGGGGGATGCCGTTTTGTGGGTGGGGCGCGGGGAACGGGTGAAGCGTGGGGGATAAGGTGGCAGGGCTGCTTTTCTTAGAAAAATAACAATAAAAAAAAAACACATCTCACCGACATGTGTGCGTAAAAAAAACAAAAAAGATACAAGTGGCATTAATGTTTTGTTTGGAATAGGAAAAAATATGAAAAAAAATACTAAAATAAAAAATAAGAAAAAATCTATACAATTGGATATCTACTTTCTTTCCTATTTTCTTTTCAAAATTTTTCCTTTCCCCTATTTTCCCTTCATCGAAACGAAGAATAAGATTTAGATGTAAAATTTGTGGTATTGTAGGAAATTATATCTAATTTATAATATCTTAATAATTTAGTTTTGTATTGGTAGTCAACCAGGCCCCCAATGCACCCCCACCACGTCTTATATGTTTATCTATTTAAAAATCTTTAAATCTTTAAAAATATCTTCAAACAAGTAAAATATACCACAATTAAGTGTCCATTTGAATTATTTCCTTGTAAAATATATGTTAGAATAATCATAATTTAAATAACATAGTTAAAAAATAAAGACATCATAATTTAATTATATAAAAATATATATCAAGTATATTATGTACGAAACATCCCTCACCAAAAAAAATGTACGAAACATAGATATCTATATAAATTTTGTCCTATTTTGGTTCATGACATTGACAATCACGCTTACCAAATTCAAATTAAGCTCGCAATGCTCAACATTTTAAAATCACGTAGGCCACTCTGTTTTTCTTGTTAAAAATAAATATTTTTTCAAAAAATTGTATTATTTGTTTCATCGGCACCATGTTTTCTTTACTTCTCTTGATGACCATGAAACCAAAGAATCAAAATATATATAAGAAAATCTCCAATGGGTTGCCTATCAACTGTGTAGATGAAGCCCATACAGTTGTGAGATCTAAAGAGGTGAACCTCATAATGTGAGCTGAGTATACACGGCAGCTATATGTTCCCCCCATATGTTAAACAAAAAAAAAATTATGTTCCCCACATAGTTCACCCAAAAAAAAAGAGTTCCCCGCATAAACAGCATTATTCTCTAATGTGTTGCTTATCTGTTATTATAATATTGTCTTAAAAATTCGGTTATCAAAAAGAATATGGACTTAAAAATTTTAATTATCATTCTTAAGTGTTTTTTTAAAAGAAAAGCTACATAATGCCATTATTTAAAAACTCGCAATGATTAACATTTTAAAATCATACAAGCTTTGTCTACCTCGCCAAAAATTGATGCTTTTGGTTAAAATCAAACTGTATTATTTCTTTCAGCAGTAACTTTTTTTTATGAGGTATTTGATGTAGTTAATTTTGTGATCTAATGACAAAGACATTGTTGTGTGGGTTGTGGGTATATTGCTTGTTTAGATTATGGGCGTTCATTGGTCGGAGTAGGTCACCCGGTGCACACGCTGTCCAAACTGATAAAAATTTGGGCAGCCTTGGCTCGATACTAGATAAGCTTTTTAAACATTAAAAGTAAAATAAGAAATTGACTTTATTTATTAATAAAAAATATAATATTTAAATTCAAAAATAGATTTTTTCTAAAAAATAATGTTAGGATAAAAATTAACGTTTATAAAATTATAAATATTTAACAATTATATATTATTTTCATATAGCATTAAGTTGAAAAATCAATTTTAAATTTTAAATAAAATTAAAACATTAAAATCTTAAAATGTTTTTCATGATTACATAAGATACATAAAGAAAAGTATCATATAAAATTAATTAATATGTACAAAAAAATAAAGGAGAAAAACAAATGTATATGTACATATGTTATGGATTGGGTCAGGCTAATCACACTTAGCCTGACCTAACCCGGCATAAAAATTGGCTAGCCCGATTGGCTAGATAAGATCAGGTTATACTGTATCTCAAATTTAATTGAATAACCCAACTTTAGATAACTATAAAACCAAAGAATCATTAAAAAAAATACAAGAAAATCTCCAAGGGATTGCCTTTTAGATAACTATAAAACCAAAAAATCATAAAAAAAAATACAAGAAAATCTCCAAGGGATTACCTATTATTAAGGGGTATTCAAATGTGTGATTTGCTTTGGTTTTGCCCAAAACTAAACCAAATCAAACCAAAGTTAGTTTCCAAAAATTGGAATCTTTTCAGTTTTTATAGAAAGTTGGTTTGATTTGTTTTTCTTATCAGTTTGGATCAATTTGAATTGGTTTGGATTAAGTTTAAATTTCTTCTTTTTTTAATTTTGTAATTATTAATTTTTTTCCTTTCCTTTTCTTTTCTTTTCTTTTGAAAATGTTTTTACAAGGGGATAAAAGGAAATTTTTATAATTTCAACAAAATATATTTGCAAAATATAAGATATAAAAAATATAAGATAATAATAATAACATTAAAAATTTTACAAATTTATTTTTTAAAGAATCAAAATTAATTATTAAAATTTGCAAACTTATAATTTCATTTTTAGAATTTAGATGTTAAAACAGTACTATATACTTATAATTGTAATTTTTTTAAAAAATATTTTTTATAATATTCATAATAATTGTAGAAAGTATAAATAGTAAGAGAAATTGGAGTTGCGTTCATCCCTTATGGTCCCTTGTTATATATTATGAGCTATTAAAACTAATAAAAAGACTTAATATTAATAGTTTAATGGGTATTATAAATAGAAAATATATTAAATGCATGTGGTTTAATTTGGTTCAAGTTTCAAGACTCTAAAACTTGACTGGAACCAAACCAAAGTCGATTCCAAAATAGCAAAAACCAAAGCAAACATAATTTCAATTCGGTTTTTATCGGTTTAGGTTGGTTTAATCGATTTAGTTCGGTTTTGAACACCCTTACCTATTATCAAGACACAGAACCTTGACATTATTAGTATAAGTTGTAGGGGTAAGTATGGACCGGACTATAATTTGTGAGATTGACAACAGCAAAATGGAGGGCAAACAAAAGGAAGAAGATGAAGTGCAATGCTTGGTTATGATTTGTGAGTCCAGCAACAGTGTGGTTGTGATATGCGTGAGAGTGAGAGAGGATTTGATGTTGTGATTGCATAGTAGAGAAGGGAGAAAATCAAAGTTAGGAGGTAAGAGAGATAAGGGGAGACTATGTGTGGAGCATTGTTCAGAAAATCGGACTGGACCAGCCGGTTCAACTGGTCAAACCAAGAATCGGTCCCTGGTCCGATCCAGAACTCACCCAAAATTGGTCTCCCTAAAAATCGGTCAACGACCGGTAAAATCGGTCAAAAACCAGTCCGATTCCAATTTAAAAAAAACTGAAAAAAATTACAACTTTGGGCCTAAAAAAAAAAAGATTTCCAAGCCCATTAAGATATATCAAGGATATCCAATATATTACTTCTAATATGACTAACAAAACTATCTGTATATAGATCTCAACACACTTATTTTATTAAAACTTGAGCAATGTAAGACTTTCAAGTGTCAAATGATTTTTGTTTTTCCTTATTTTCTTCAATATTTACTCACTTATTTTTATTTCTTGAATTTTTTTCTCTATGTAATAATATTATTCTAATATTTGTAATATCTATTATTTATCTATACTTTAATTTTAAGCTTAATTATTTTAATTTAATTTTAATATGACTCTTAAAAGTACTTGATAACAAAGGCTCATAAACTTCCCCTTTTTTAACCTTTTTTTTCCTTCAAGTTTTGCTCATTTTTTGTGTTTATTTCTTGAATTTTTTTCTTTATGTAATAACATCATTTTAATCTTTATTATGTCTATTATTTATTTATATTTAAATTTTAAACTTTATCATTTTAATTTAACTTTAATATGGCTTTTAAAAATACTTAATAATAAATGTTCATATCATTTTTCTCATCTAAATTTTTCTTCAATATTTGCTTTTTTTATTTATTTACATCATTTTAATCTTTATGATACATATTAATTATAACTGGTCTGATCTCGATCTGACTATTAAATCTTGAATTACTACCTTATTCGGTTCAGTGTCCGCTTTGGTTTTCTTAACATTGGTGTGGAGGAATGAATGAGAAGAATAATGTGGAACGTTGAAAAATATTGTTAGCTCACTATTGGTTGCCATTTAACTAAATAATTTTATTAAAAAAAATAAAAAGACAAGTCGGTCCAAGCTTCTTAGACCTAAACCTTAGACTTGCAACTTGGATCGGCTACCCAATAAGTATGGGGTCGTACTAGGGTGGTCAGGCCACCGAATTTATCCTCACCCCCATTAAATTGTGAGATATAGAAAAGTGGACCTCTTAATATGAATACATACCACAACCACAACTACGTGTTTCTCCACATAAATTGCATTGTTTTCTAATGTATTGCCCATATGTTGTTATATTGACTAAAAAATTTGGTTACAAAAAAATGGGGCAATCATAATTAAGGATAGGGGTGAGCATAAGGCCCGTAACCCAATTAACCTGATTCAGCCTAATGTCCATTAGGTTTGAAATTTCCAGGCTGGTCTAGGTTACGGGCCAGGAAACTAGTTATGAAATACCCGGACCTGCTCGTATGTCTCTCTTTTTTATTTTTTTTATTTTTTTAATTATATATAACTAGATAGATATTTTTATTCCCCTAAACGCATTTCTCTTATGGCTCTTCCTTCTTATCTTCATACTGCCTCTCATCGCCATCTTCACTATCTCTTCTTTTATGCCTCTTCCTCCACCTTAACCGTCTTCCCTTCTCAGATCTTGCTTCACACTGTTGCTATCCCCTCTCTAATCTATTCATTGTCTTACCCTTCATCTGCCTCCTTAGATCTTGCATTTTTGTCGACTTGCTTCTCCGATTCATTGATTTGTTGTCCGATATGAGTGAGGAAGGAAGAGATGGAGCTTTAATAAAAAACAAGGAAGAGGAAGCTGAAGATATGTTGCCCATTGAAGCTTTCTTGTGTTGTTAGTTTTTTTTCTTTTTTTTTTGTGCTAGCTTATGAAATTGAAGAACAAGCTTGAAATATTGATCTCTGTTTTTCATCTTCCAAATCTATAATTCTTATTGGGTCTGCAATTTTTTGGTTTATTTTTATCAGTTCTTTATCTTCTCCTTCTTTTATGTTCTTAGCCCATTTTTTTCCTTAATCTGAGGAACCTGATGACCTGGCCCAACCAAACCCAATATCCCCGAACACACCCCTGGGCCGGTCTGCAGGTTGAGATAAACACAGACCCAAACCGGCCCATGCATACCCCTAGTTAAGGACTAATAGAATTAGTAATAAAAAAGAATTTTAACTACTAATAAAAGTGGTAAAAACTAAAAGACTAACTACTAAAATTGGGGAAAAAATAGTAACAATATCCTATTTTATAATAAACTTGTCATTTTTAGTTCCAAAATGTGATTTTCTAAAAAAAAAAGTTTGACTTAAAAATTTTTGTTACCATTCTTAAGTGATTATAAAAAAAAAGTGCATTACGTTAATATTTACTTATCATAACAGTTTTTCTTTTTACTTATGTACTCTCTTATTTTTTGGCCAAAAAAATGTACTCTCTTATATTTCAGTTTTAACTAAAAGAATTGGAAATCATTGTTTCTACCGGTAATAGTTTAAATAATAATCTATAAATATATTGGCATACTTACAAAAATAAATTATAATAAGAATTCTTTATAGAATTAATTTTTCTGTTCATGGTGGGATATAACTCTAGGTTTCTAGCTATATATTGATTAAATTCATGCTGTAGGAGAATTGTGGTTATATAGCTCCAAAACCCTAGTACCTCATCATCCATCTTCAGCTTCAGAAAATAGTGTTGTGGTTTTGCTAACAAAAGTTAGTCTAGAAAAAGGTGTAACTTATACTTCCTAAAGGCATAGATTTGAATTCTACTGTCAATATGAAGACATCATTGATGAGTAATTTATAAATATATTTCTAAGTGTTCTTTGAATTATAAGATATACTCTAATACTAGTAAGTTTCTACAATGCAATTCACTTAAACTTTTAGTTATTAGAAAAAAATTGTCATGCTTTGTTTTATTCTCTTTCTCTCTGTCTGCCGTGAGGGTTATCTTCTTTCTCTCCACTGAGAGCTTGATTTCTCATCTACACACATGTTTCTTTGGAGGCGTCTCCCTCTTTGGCTTTCGTTAGTGGAGGGAGGGTCTAAGCTTGCTGTGTGCTTGTATGTCTATCAGTGGGCTTTGTGTTTTTCTTTGTTTTTCATTGTTTTAGGTGTGCTAGTGATGAGGGTGGTAGATCCGTGGTTTGTGAAGATGGGATGGCTGGGGACCGTTTCTTGGCATTGGATGGCGGGATGGTCTTTCTCCTTGTGATTTCCAAGGATGCCAGTGATTTGCTTTGTAAATCCATGGGTGGTGGTGGCGGTAGTGCTCTTCACAAATCTAGATCATGGGTTGATGGAAAGGTGCTTGCTGGTCTATCACTTTTGCTACTTTTATCAGATCATTTGTTAGTTTCTTCCTCTGTGTGGTTGTTGTTCGATGAATCTTTTAAAACCCCTCCAATTTTTTATGAGGTTTCTTTGGTTTTTTTACCATTAAAGGGATTGGGATAAAAAAAGTCATTCTTTGAACCCTAACCTTGTTGATAGTTTTGGTTTTGCAGTTGTTCTCTAATATGATGGTGATGGTTGTTAGAAGTATTGGTTCTTTGTGGTGTTTTTTTTTTTTTATTTTGTTTAGGGTTTTGTTATTGTTGGACTAGGATTTCTTTTTTTGAGTTGTTAGTTTTATTTTAGGCATGTCTTTTTATAAGTTTCTTGTACTTCTCTTTACTAACCAAACAAAAAAACTTCTGGTTATGGTTATTAGAAAAAAGAAAAGAATTGTGGTTTTGTTTGTCACACGTGTCTAATTTGTTGGGGGTGAACGTGTTGACACGATGTAACTTCCTTCTTCCACGTGGTCTTTTTTCACACCATTACTAATACTGTAATGACTCACGATTTTGTGGTCACTGGTTCCCTACTGTCCTTCTCATGCCGTTGCCGCCTTACGCTACCTGACTCGCTAGTCTGTGGACTCTGTACCATACTGAAATTAAATAAAAACCGCCATCCTTGAAATTTCGGTTTTTCCATTCAATTTTTTCCCCTAACTTACATTACACGTTATTACAATCATGTGATCATTCTCATTCATTTCAACTTTAATTTAATTAATTAATAGTGTTTTATTAAATGTTAGAATTTTTAGAGATAAATTTTTAAAGATTTGATATATGAATTCTGAATTATATCTTAATTGAATGTAAAATATAATCTCTAGCATCTTTTTCTTTGTGTGTATATTTGATTGAAATTCTCTAGCATGTTGGTATAATCATAGTTGTCAAAATTATATTAGACTGGCTGATTTGAAAATTGGTACCTGGTTCAATCCGGATAAAAAAGAGGGTTGAAAGAACTTAAAATCAGTAAAAAATTGGTGAAATCAACTATAAACTCATAGAATCAGTCATGAATAATCTTAAACCGATCCCATATTAATTTTTTTAAAATATTTTTTTTAATTTTTAAGATAAGATAATATTATTTTTAGTACAAAATATTTTTCTTTATATATCATAATATTATATAAGTATTATTCTGATATATAATTATTAAAACTATAAATTTACTTAATAAATAATATAATAATTGATTCTTAATCAATTATTTTGAACTCAAAATGTGATTATAGATGAATATTAACTTATTTAGATTTTAATATTGAGTTATAAAACTTATTAATAATTTATTTATAATGAATAATAGATTAATAATTTAGTATTATTTTGTTTGAAATTTTAATTAAGTCATAATAATTATTTAAATTTATATTATTTATTTAAAATATATTATTTTAACCATTACTGATCCAACCCCGGAATCATGATTGAACCATTGAATATTAAATTAATATTTTATCCAATTCAATACCCGATTATAACAACTTTGGATACAACTCATCAAACCATAAAAAAGTTAAAAGTCAAATCACAAATTGTGTAGGAAAAAAGTCAAACAACAAATTTTGTCACTCATCCATGATGTGAATAATTTGTGAATTCCTATATTCTATTTTTTTGTCACTAACACGGCACATGATATGGGAAAAAGGAGTTTTTAATAAAACTAAAGAAGTGAATTTAAACATTATGAATACAGTTATATTAGATACTTGGTAGAACTTATCATTTAAAATGTGATACTTAATTTGATCTAAATTAGTCTAGATCACAATAAATTATTCAGTTGATGTGGAGTAGGTTTAGGATATTGAGTGTACACGAGAAAAAAAACAAAAGTAAAGATGACAACCATGATATTAATCAACCACTTGAGATCACAGGGTTCCAAATTACTTTTTTTAGTCGATAATATAAGGTATTTTTAACAATTTCACACATCTTCAAAAAATTTTGTTACATCCTTAAACTTCTCCAAAAAAAATAAAAAATCTCACTTTTAGCATTATTTATTCCATTTCTTTCTATTACTTCAACATAAGTTATAAAACAAGTTATTAAATGAATAAGAGATAAAAAAAAGGTAAATCAATATATGACACATTGTATTTTGAGTCAAGAAAAATATCTTAAGACACTTTATAATATGAATATAAGGGAGTATAAAATTAGTAAGTCAACTTGATAGATTACTTGATAAAATTATATTTGTTGATGTCAGATAACATAGCGCATATTACAATAATTATTTGTTTTACATCATGGTAAAATTTAAGGGTTTCAAAACCGATTTAAATTGATTAAACCGAATCAAACCAACCTAAATTGTTCCAAATCAAGCTTAAATGAGACATGTTTCAGTTTTTTCACTTTTAAAATTAATTTGATTTGGTTAGGTTCTGTTTTAGACTTTTGGAACCTGAATTAATTCGAACTAAATCTATTAATATTTTTTTTTATAAAACTATAACATACTTATTTAATAAATTTGTTTATTTAATACAATTTATATTTATGCTATACTCATTCATATATGTTTCTTAGCTCATAACAAGTAAGATAACTTATGAACAAGATTATAAGACATTTATTGGATAAGGAGAAAAAATATAGATTAGTGTGTTGTTATAAATAATTATGTGAAAAAAGATTTGCAAAATTTTTATATAAAAATCCATCTTTTAGTAAATTATTTAGATATAATTTATATTTATAAAATGTCTATATGGTAACTATTTAATTTAATTTTTAGAAAATAATGCTACTTTTTTTTAAAAAAAATCATTTTAACATGATCTAAACAAAACCAAACCGATTAAAAGAAAAGCCAAATAAGTCTCAAAATGTGTCAAATTGATTAATTTGGTTCGATTTGATTTTTATTCAAAACCAAATATGTAAACACACTTTGCAACGCCAATGTAACAAAAAAATGCATAATGAAAATCTCAGGTCAAATTTATCTTCCCTATAATTTAATTTAATCTTCGAAATGCATTCCCTTACTCCCAAACAATAACTCAAATTTTATGGCTTGTTTAATATGGGGAAAGTGGAAAGAGAAGCTAAACTTTTCGAGAAATAGACTCACTGATATTACTTGGTTAAAAGATAAATTTAAAAATTGTTGAAAAGTTGAGTTTAACTTGAGAAATAGAACTTTTCAAATGAAGTCTAGAGAAATTCTACTTCCCATGTATTTATGATTTTTTCCAAAAAGACACTTAACTTTTTAATCAACATTTTTTAATATGAAAGGTATTTGTTTTTAAAATTACATTTATTTAAAAAAATATTTAAACTTCTCGATAAATATAAAATAAAACAAGAGTATTATATATAAACTTTATGGGGAATTAACTTTTCAATAAGTACACTTCCTGAGCTACTTCCAATAAATTATACCAAGTGAGCCTTCAGTTCTTTATTTTTCGAGTGAACATGTTGGATTGGAGAGGTTGGTTTGTTGTAGCAGTAAATAAATATTTATCTTACTTTTTGAAAAATCTAAAATGGATAAGTTTAACTGTATCTAGATTATAGGATTTTTGTTATCTAATTTTATTATATTAACCTAATTCATATTCATAAATCATAAACAATGAACTTATCTAAAAGGATTTCATGCAAAATATAAGTTTCACAATCTAGTTTAACATTGATAATTATAATTATTTACATTCCAATTCCATCCATCAAAGTCAACAGGAGGGTGCTAATAAACGATAGCTTTTTTTAAATATTTTGACCAAAAATATTTAAGCAAATTTAGTTGATAGATAGTCTATTTTTGTTATGGTCAAATAGTTTTAAAGAATGCTGTAAAAAGAAAAATTAAGATTGAGTTCATTTTGAAATATTATTGTATGGAATATGCAGGCTAACTCACGTGGTAAAGAAAGAATAGAGTGAGATGAGATAGTGTCTAAAGTCTAAAATGATGTAATCGAAAAAAAAAATATTTGTAGCATTTGAGAAAAGAAGCAGATAAAGGTATCGTTAATCTGACTTAAGGTCCTGATCCAAAAAAAAAAAAAACAAATCTGATTTAAGGTCTGAGGTGCAGCTGACAAAGTTGGTAATGTTGATGGATTCCAATTTAACATTTTGTAAATTAAATGTTATTATTAATTATTTATTAAACATTAGATTTTTTTAATTTCAAATATTTGATAGAAACCCACAAATATTATTAATTTATTAGATATTTTTTCATTTAAGATATCATTATTAACTATCATGCCATTAGATGATAATATATTTTCTTGATGCATCTTAACTATGGAGTAGATTTAAAGTTATAGTCTTATAAATATATATGCATTGAAGTTACTGGGTTTTTAAAATTTCTAGTTGTTTATAAGTTTAAAAGAAAAAATACATTATTAAGCAGTAGGGGTTCTGTATGGTGAGCGTTGCACTCAATGTGTGCATTACAGGAGCTATTTATAACCTACAATTAGGGTATGTAGCAAGGCTCTTAGCCTATTTGGCCCGGTTCAATATGGATGGGCCAATTTTCAAGGTGGGGTAGGCTTTTAGGTGAAGTATTGTTGGCTCAATCCAGCGCATTATATATGTATATATACATTTTGAGGCCATTGCAAGGTTGCTAGGAACAGTGCCCCTAAATTATGAGCTGGGATTGGATGTCTTAGCCTGGAAAGCCAAGGCGACAGGATGCTTCTTTATTAGCAATTGCTATCTTATGATAAAGGTGACAGACCACACACAGAATGAGTTGCTTTGGAAGAGAATTTGGAAATGGAATGGTATTGAAAGTATTCGGACTTTCCTATGGCTGCTGGCTCATGATAGACTACTGATTAAATAATAATATGATTTTGTTCTGTTTTCAATGGTCTTGAATATACATATATATAACTTGTCCATATCTCAATGCTAATCCCATGAACGTAACCATCAGGATTTGGTAAGTGGACTTAATCTATATAGATATTGTGTGATTTGCAGAGATAACTCTATCTAAAGATAACTCTATCATAACTAATGCTATCTAGAAACACCGCCCATAAGCCCATTTCAATTCCTTCACTCCCCTTCAAGTTGGTGTGTGAAGGTCCATAATGCCCAACTTGATGATGAGACCATGCAGGTAATCAGCTCCCAGTGCCTTCGTAAACATATCAGCGAGCTGTGACCTTGTAGAAATTTTCTGTGGCATGATTTCATGAGATTGGACTCCCTCTTGTACAAAATAACAATCCATTTCCACATGGTTTGTATGCTCGCGGAAGATAGGATTTATAGCAATATGCAAGGCAACTTGGTTATCACAATATCGTAGGGTTGCATAAGGACATTTGATTCCCAGTTCTAAGAGTAACCAACGAAGCCATATGATCTCACTAACAGTGCTGGCCATTGCGCAATATTTGTCTTCTGTAGAGGACTTTGCCACCACCATTTGATGTTTTGTTCGCCAAGATATAGGTGAACCTCCAAGACTTATGAAGTATCCGGTGCAAGACCGTTGAGTCATTGGGCATCCTCCCCAGTGCGCGTCGTAGTAAGCTTTGAGTTCCAGATCATCTATACTTGTGAGAAATATTCCTCGGCTTGGAGTTGCTTTCAAATAACGAAGGGCTCTCTCTGCCGCATCCATGTGTGTCTTCTTTGGATTGGAAACAAATTGACTAAGTGTGTTGATGGCATAAGTAATATCCGGTTGAGTTATAGTTAAGTATAATAATCTGCAAACTAGATGTCGAAACCTCAATGCATCCATACAGGGTTCCTCATCCTCTGACGTGAGTCGGTAATTTTGCTCCATCAGAAAAGAAGTCGGACGACAATTTTCCATGCCCGTCTCTCGTATTTCCTCTGGTTTAATACAAAGCCTTTAACAGAACGAGCTACCTTTATCCCTAGAAAATATTTTAGAGGACCCAAATCTTTTATGATGAATTGCTGGTGCAAACATGATTTCACACTCTACATGTGACATTCCCTATTATTGCTCAACAACACATCGTCCAAGTAGATGAGTACCGTAGTGAAAACATCTTTATTTTGATAAACAAAAAGTGAATGATGGGCCTTGGATTGCCTAAAACCAATAGATATAAGTGCCGTGGTGAGCTTGTAGTTCCAATTTCTTGATGCTTGCCGCAAGCCATATAATGATTTCTTAAGCTTGTAAACTCTTGTATCTCCCTTTTTTGCAAATCCGTGAGGGATGAGCATATATATCTCTTCTTCCAGATCACCATGTAAAAATGCATTATTGACATCTAACTGGTGAACTTTCTGATGTGTCCATTTTATACATATAAAATGTCCATATTTAAACTCTAAATTATATTTAAATATGTTTATATTGGTATATTTTAGCATGAATTTATATATTTTTGTGTTTTATGGCGTTATAGGTTCAGTTGGAAGCATTCGGAGTAAAAACGTTACAAATTATTCATGCTGAAAAGTTGTGACACCCTTCGGTATTTTGATCATAACTCTGACATATGAGCTCCAATTGAGGTGATTTAAGATGATTTGGAAAGCTAAGACATAGATCTACAACTTTCATGTTTTAAGTTTTCCCAAATTCTAGCGTTATCACAGTGAAAATCAAACTCAAAATGTCATCACGAGCTGGAAAGGTGCATCTGTCCGTACAAACAGTACCCACCCGGCGCCGGGTCAAATCCGTACGGCGCCGGGTCAACGCGAATTTTGAGCGTCCCTGTCTTCTGGAGCCACCCGGCACCGTATGAGGTGAATATATGTCCACCCGGCGCCGGGTCAAGCACGAAAAGCCCATAAAAACTCTTTTTTGACTCGTTTTGGTGATATTTTGGGCTTTTATGAGCCTCTAAATTTTTCCTATATAAGGATATACTATAGAAACACAACGGGACATTCAGAAACGCACTCAGAAGCCAGAGAACACCATTCTAAACGCATCTGGGAGCAACTAGGAGCATCATATAGAGAGAAAGCAAGGAGATTTGGGGAGTATTAGTGATAGATTCATTTTTCTCTAATATAACTCTATTTTCTTATTATTTTTACTATGATTTGGGATATTAGTTTTGATTTGATTTGTATTTTCATGAATAACTAAATTTCCCAGTCAGGGGTAGGGATGTAGCCTGATTGGGATGGATTGTATTTGTTTCTCTAGTTAAGACTCTTTGATTTGTTCTTCAAGTTATATTTAATTTATCTTGTTATTATATTTATCTCTTTTATTCGTTCATGTGGATTTTATGCTTGATCACCATAGAATCTAATTAATGGGTAAACTTGATGGACTGAGAGGTGAAGAGTGAACCTAGATATAGAGAGATAAACATGAATAACTAATCTAGAGGTAGAATTAGGAATTCATGGTGATATATGTTGTAGTTTTTAAGGTTTAATTAGAAAATTTAGTTGCGCGAGAGCGAATTGAATCCTAATTAAATTAGGACTAATTGACCGAGAGGTAATTAGGACGCTTTAGAAACAACAGTCACTATAATTATATAGAGTCTAACTAAGAAATAAAATTTAGTTATCTCATAAGGTGAATCCTGATCCCTTGACGCTTCTAGAACTGAATCAAACTCAGACTTCATTTTGTTTTCTATTTCTTTTCTTTTTAATTTGAATTATCAATTTCATTATCAATTAATTTTTGGGATTAAAAGTTTGGACTATAAATTTACTACCTCCCTTGGGTTCGACCTCTGGAATACTCTGGAGACTTTTTATTACTGTGATCGACTCTGTATACTTGCAGGATCCCGATCACTTTCCATTGTTGTTTTGCCGCAATAGCCAACAAAGTCTGACTAATTTTGCTACTGGTACAAAGGTCTCATGAAAGTCTACACCTTACTTTTGTGTGTATCCCTTTGCTACCAAGCGTGCCTTGTACCGCTCAATTTCACCAGTCGGCTTGTATTTGATTTTATAGACCCATTTGGAGTCAATGGCTTTCTCCTCTAAAGTCCATGTGACGTTCCTCTCTAGTGCTTCGATTTCTCTCTGCATTGCTTCTTTCTAGTGCTTTTGTTGTATTGCCTGTGAAAAATGTTTGGGCTCATTTTGGGAATCGATGGCCGCTAGAAAGGCCTTATGAGAGGATGAAAATCTCTCATTTGAAACACACAAAGAAATTGGATGAGTCACCCTGCTATCTGAAGCAATAGGTGTGTTTGAGGATGGCAAGTCGAGTTCATAATCGTTCAATCAGGTTGAAACATGTCTTTGTCAAGTACTTCTTCTTGGGGCTCCATTTACATGTGCATGTGCTTCTCTTGCACTATCAATCATTACGTCATTTACTGGAGGCCCTTCCATTGTGTTAGTGATGTCATGTGAGTTTGTCAAGTCAAGGTGGGACCCATCCTCTTCATCTTCTCTCATATTTGAATGCATGCCTCCTGGAAAAAGCTTATCATCATCAAATAATACACTTGTATCATGAGAATCTCACATGTCACTATTTAGAGTTGTTGTGGGACCCTCGTCTTTGAGTGGGAATTGTTCTTCTAGAAAGATAACATTTCTCGAGCTATGTATCTCTCCGGTCTTAATATCATATAGTTTATAGCCTTTCTATCCGCTGGGATAGCCAATGAAGATACAGGCTCTCCCCCTTTCTCCCTCTTTCGTCAAACTTATCTTTCGTTCTAGTATTGTGCATGTAAGCCAGACACCTAAATGCTCTTAGATGATCATATTTTGGTTTCTTCTTCATTAACACTTCATACGGTGTCTTGTGAGCTATAGCACGTGATGGTAACTTGTTAATCAAATACACAGCAATGACTATACATTCCCCCCAAAATTCTAATGGTAATCCCGCATGAAATGTCAATGCTCGTGCTACTTCAAGGATGTATTCCACAACCCTATTTTGTTGGGGAGTATAGGGACAAGTTGTTTGTAATAAGACTCCATTCTCTGCATACAAATTTAACAACTGATTTGACTGAAATTTAGCCCTATTGTCAGTTCTAATTTTACACACTTTTGTCCCGAATTGTGTTTCAACCATCTCCAAAAGCATAGGCAGATATAATTTAACATCAGATTTTTGTTTCATCAAATAAACACATACTCCTTTACTAAAATCATCAACTATAGTTAAGAAATAATATGCACTAGTAAGAGAGGCTACTTTAAATCCACCCCACACATCACAATGGATTAATTCAAAAAAAGGAAGTAGACTTTATTGAACTTTCAGGAAACGTAAGTTTAGTTTGCTTTGCTCTAATGCATGAGTCACAATGACTCAATTTTTTATTCTTGACTGAATCAGAAATAAAATGCAATTTATTTATTTTCTCCTTAGGTGGATGCCCCAACCTGGTATGCCATAGATTCAGATCCTTTTAGTCCTTCACCAGCATAATTAATCTTTCATCTGGCTCAATTGTATACAGGCCATCATACTCCCTAGCCACTCTAATCAGCATCCTCAAATTGAAGCCCTATGTTATGCGTAAATTTTTGTAAAATATCACCACATAATCATACTTCTTCAACAATTTCCTTATAGAAACTAGATTGCATATAAAATTAGGGATATACAGTACCCTATCAAGTTTCAACCCTTTATTTAACTCGGTCTCTCCTACTCCTTTGACCATTATACTTTCCCCATTAGGTATACGCACAAGTAATTGATTTTCATCTCTCAACCTTTTACTCAACAAATTTTTATTGCATGTTATATGTTCATAAGCACGAGAATCCATCACCCAACATTCAGTAAAATTAAGTCTACATGTTGTATTCACTGTGGGATGATTTTCTGATTCAAAGTTAATTCTACCTACCATGTTCACAGTAGGTTGCACTTCTGACTTTTGTAAATCTCCTACTTGATCAAGGTATCATATACGCTTGTTGTACATGTCCCGAGTCAAACCCGGTACTGGGCTTTCCTTTGAACTGACTTGTGCAACTTGTGGTCCTTTCTTGTCATTCCACAATGCTCCCTTATCTTTCTTCTCATGTCGGCCCTTTCGCCAATCGGGTGGATATCTAATAATTTCATAACATCGATCTTCTGTATGTCCTAGCTTTTGGCAATGGCCACACTTAACACGTTCTTTCTTGCCTTCTTTTCGTTTAGAACCACGTGACCCTTGCACTTGAAAAGCTGCTACTTCAACGATTGATTTGTTAAAGGCTAACACTTGTCTTTGTTGTTCATCCTCTGCTACCAAGTGGTAAGCATTCCCAAGTTTAGGCACCGACTTCGTACTCAAAATTTGAGTCTTCACCGCATTGAATGATTCATCCAACCCCGTGAGAAAATCGTAAAGTTGGTCTCGTTCTTTCATCTCTATCAGTTGCTTCTCTATGTTGCACTTGCACCCTTTGCAATCACACTTTGGCCATGGTGTGATTGTTTGCATCTCATCCCAAAGGCCTTTAACTTTTGTGTAGTACGCAGGGACACTCAACCTTTCTTGCCTTAAAAGAGCTACTGCACGATGCAATTCATATGCTCTTGGTGCACTCCCTTTGCCGAAACGTTCTTTAAGTTCTTGCCATGTCTCTCTTGCTGTCTTGGCGTACCTTACACTCATTCGAAGGTCCTTGTCCATTATGCTCTTCAACCAACCTTTCACCATGGCATTACACCGCTTCCAATGACTAAGATTTGGCGAATCCACTGCGAGCATAAAGATGGTCCCATCAACAAAGCCGATCTTGTTTTTGGCGAGCAATGCATTGCTCATGTCATTCATCTGCTCCGTATAATTCCCTTCATTTAGCTGCTCACTAATGTAAACTTGGCTAAGGTTGTCAGACGGATGGAGGTAATACGGCGAGCTAGCTTTAATGGTACTGGTCTGTTGATTCGTAACTTTGCTTGGTGAACTAGTCATTGTGAAGAAGCATTTTCTAGATTGAGTGATCGCAAGTTACAATATTAGGTTTTTGGCTCTTGATACGGTAAAGAATAATATGATTTTGTTGTGTTTTCATTGATCTTGAATATACATATATACAAATTATCCATATCTCAATGCTAATCCCATGAATGTTACCATTGGGATTTGGTAAGTGAACTTAATCTATACAGATATTGTGTGATTTGTAAAGATAACTCTATCATAACCTAGAAACACGGCCTATAAGCCCATGTCAATTCCTTGATTGATGAACCAAAGAAGGAGCAAGTGGCTTAATTGTAGTCCTTGTTCCTTAGCTATCCAACAGAGGAGGAATCCTGTCTCCATGTAACTAGAGATTGTATTCACGCCTAACATATTTGGGATCAACTCATTGCTTCTATGAAGCCATATTTCTTTAATTGCACTTTGAAGGGGTGGGTTTTGTTGAATTTGTCTCAGGATTGCAATAGGGAGGAGGGAGATAACTAGCTCTTCATTTGGGGCTTCACTCTCTGGCAGCTTTGGAATTGGAGGAATAAGAACATTTTTTAGGATAACTTTAATTTTTAGGCATGCACAGCTTGTTGAATTTATTTTGCGACAATATTCTCTTTACTGTACTAAACAGTTGGATATTTGCTCTAATAGTCACCAAGGACAGAATCTTAAGGCTGAAATGTGAGGTGTGGTGGAAGGCTTAAGAGTCTATTGAGAATTAGGCTTGAGATGTGTAGTTGTTGAATTTGATTCCTCTAATGTCGTTAGAATCCTTCAAGGTAGTTCAACTAGGTCCCGCTTTTTCTTTATTACGGATATGGCTTTCCAATGGCTTATGAAGAATTGGTCTGTTAAAGTTTGCTACATTAGACAATACTTAAATGTTTCTGCTGATGATACTCTTGCAAGATTTGGGAGGATATATAAGCTTCCCTTCACATTTTTATGATGGGGTTTCGGATTGTATGAAGGAACCTATTATGAATGATGTTGTTAAGCCTCGAATATGTAATACTTTCTGTTTTGAGGCTTTGTCCTCCTGTTGCGAGTCCAAAAAAAAAAGCATTTTTTTATCTTTTATATTTTTTTACACATATTGATTAATTTTGTGAGATTTTTTTTCTTGATGTGTCTCATGTTATTCATAATTTTTTTAAAAGATTATTTTTTAACCTAACATCATTTTTCAAATAAATTTTTTTTTGGTATAAATAATTATAACTTTTATTAATAAATACAGGTAATTTTTATTTTATTTTTACTGTTTCAAAAAATCATTTGGTATTAAGTTATCTGGACACTTAACTTGTGTGTCTTGAGCAAGGTATTAAAAATTGAATCAGTCATTAAACTGGTTAAGGTACAAGTTCAAGATTCAATAGATCAATCAAACTGAACTGTAATCAAACCGGTATTAATAAAATCAATATATTTTTAATTTTATATGTTGTATATTATATAAAAAATAAAAAAATGTTATTAATAATTTTCATAACTTAATATTAGAATCTAAATTAGTTATTATTTATTTATAATCACATTTTGAATACAACATAATCAACATATTATCTATTATTATATTATTTATTAAGTAAATTTATTATTATTAATAATTTTATATTATAATAATACTCACACAACATTATAATACTGATAAAAAATAAATTTATACACAAAATAATTTTATTTAATATTAAAAATAATATTATTTTATCTTTAAATTAAAAATAAAAATAAAAAAATTTGACTGATTCTAACTTGGTTTACAATCAGTTTAGATCAGTTTCACCGATTCCCACTAATTCTAAATTCAATCAATTTTTTCCTTTATCCCGACTGGACCAAACATTGGTTCCAGTTCAACAGGTCAAATTGATTGGTCTGATTTTTTATACATAGGTCTTGAGTTTCCCTTATAAATAGTATAATTTATATTAATATTGATATTAATTTTTTAATGAAATAATATTGATTTCTTTTTTTCTGATAAAAAAATATTGATACTTTTTATTTTTAATATGGATTTTTTTATATTAAAAAAAAAAAACATATTCTCAAGCCTAAAGAAATAAAATTACTTTTCCAGCCCCGCCCGTAAGTCGCGCCTTGTTCCGCTCACTTGCGGAAGGGAAGAAAGCCCTAGAAGGGCAACCATCCAAAGTGACGCCCATCTTAGCGCCGCTATTTTAAGACATTGTTTGGGTACCGTAATTACCCCTATTTTTCAATGTGCAATTTTGCCCATAAATTAGTCCACATAGCCCTAAGCTACAGCACCAAAGTTTATTCTTCTTCCGATACCGTTCACCATTCGACCAAGCGAAACAGAGCCTTTGATTTCCTCCCTTTTGCAGAAGCAATTTCTAGGTTTTTCACCGCCGAAAAAGGACGTCTTTCACTTGTCAACAAACGTGGCGCTGATTACATCAGCACCCTCACCTCTCTACCCCCTTGTCTGGTCAACATTTTCCTTTCCCCTTCTCCAAGTATTTGGGGACGTATTTGTTCTATTTGTTCTTTCTTTTCTTTCCCAGAACGGGGAGGGTTTGTTTTTTGTTTGGGGGGAGATTAAGCAATAAGAAAAACCAAGAGAATGGTGCATTCAGAGCGAATCCAAAATCAATGGATGGCTTCTGGTCAAACCTTAGTAGCTGAAATGGATGGGCAAGGTTCCTTCTTGTTGGGATGCACCGGCGCGGGTATCGGTAGAGATGGCAAGGCAAGCTCTTCTCGTATGAACCAAATATCTGACGACGGTAAATTGGGACTCGGGGAACGAGCTTTCTCTGCTGCTGGCGCTGCCTTTCTCTCCGCAATCATTGTTAATCCTCTTGATGTTGCTAAGGTACTTCCTTTGGGTTTATCCATTTCGGTGGCACTGTGATTGTTTCCTGAGCACGTGTGACAAGAAGAGGGCAACCAATTCGAGATTTATATTGTTATTAGCTCAACAATTATTCGATTGGAATTCGCACTACAAGTTATTAATTCTTTCTCCATATCTCTGACTGAGAAAATGAAAATTTTGATGTATTTATATAGACTCAGTATTAAAATGATTGTGCGCTAATCTGTATTGAATATATAATTTTTTTTAGTATATTTCTTGAATCTTTATGATCCATTCCCTCTCTGAGCCCGTCTGGAAGTTTGAAATGCATGGATGCATAATCAAAGTCATATCTATTTGCTGTAATTCTCTGACCTGATGGTATGAATCGCAATGTAAGCAGGGGAAGGGAAAGGCCATATCGTTATTAATGTTCACTAAATATTTGTGTGCCAGTGATGCGCATTTCACATTTTGTTGGTTGTGTTCCCTGTGTTGATCTTATAAATCTGTTTCTAGTCATCTGGATCAGCAAATACTGAGGGTTAGTTCGCGTGGTATTTGGCTTTCCGTTTTACCTCATGTTTTTTATAGCTACGGCAATCACACTTCACCCCTATTAGGCTATTACTGTCAAAACAAGAAAGATAGGAGGGGTGAGGGAGTAATGCCTGGACGCCCTTTTAGATGTAGATTGAATATATTCTTTTTATTTCAAAATTTAAATATTTCAATCCCTAATTTCCCTTTTATTGTTTCTAAAACTTCAATTTTGTTGGCTTGGATATGTTCTTAATAACCGGTATATTCTAATTTGTCTCCGCGCTTGGCAGACAAGGTTGCAAGCACAGGCTGCTGGGGTCAATTATTCTCATCCCCTTGGTAATATGACCTACCGCATGGCTCATTTTGGACCAAATATGGTATGTGTGGAACATTACACTGTTCTTGCACCCCCTTGAAAAATATTTATAACAGGATGCTTTTATTTTTTTGTCTTAATCTGTCTATACAGTAGCTCTCCAACCCCTTATTCTCATTCTCTCAGAATGTAGTTGCATGAGGCCCTTGTGATTGTTAGAGATTTTATGGTTAAACGAACTGTTGTACCTTGTTTTGATACCATTTTAGTTTTTTAATTGCTAGTTAAAGATGCCTTTATTTTCTTTTATTGATTTATTTGTTTGTAACATCTGTCATTGGATTTACTAAGTGGCATGGAATTCTTGCCTATCCTCCATTCCCATCTTATCCTCTTAGCAGTAGCAATTAACTTGACATTTTCTTTATTGGGTCTTAGTTGTTTGCAGATTTAAGGTGTTCTCCATCATGCACACGGGCAGGAATCCATGGCACAGTATCAATATGTCCTCCTGAGTGTTTTAGGTACAAAGGAACACTAGATGTCCTCTACAAAATTGTACGACAGGTTTGTTGTTATGCATATCCTGTTTTATCATATAGTAGGAAAGTTGTATCAGAATCTGAGTTAATGTTTTTGGATGTTGAGTAATTCTGCCCTTTGAGCAGTCACATCCATATATGTGCCTTTTTGGCTTGTCTGTTGTGTTTTACTAATCCAAGTGTGGTTCTGCAGGAAGGAGTTGGCAGATTATGGAGAGGAACAAATGCAGGCCTAGCGCTTGCAGTACCAACTGTAGGTTCACTAGTCAAGTGTTTTTTGTGAAGTAATGATTATGTTGAGCAAAGAGGACAATGCAATTAATTGATTTTTTGTTGTTGTGATTTTCTTCATGCTTTCATCAGGTAGGAATTTACCTTCCTTGCTATGACATATTACGCAACTGGTTGGAGGAATTCACGGCAAAAAATTTTCCATCCATGACCCAATATGTGCCCTTGGTGGCTGGCTCACTGGCACGGTCTCTGGCTTGTGCAACTTGTTATCCTATTGAGCTTGCTAGAACTCGCATGCAGGTATTTTAGATGTTGCAAATGAACTATATTATTTGCCTCATTTATTGGAGGATTGGTGTAATAGGTTTGATAGTGGTAGCTGTTAGCGCTCTTCTTTCAGAATTGTGACACTTCTTTTCCTTAAGGATATTGTGGGTGTATCAGATATAATTTGTGGTCATGATCTATTATTTTGTGCATTAAATGAAGGGAACAACCAGCAGCTTGTTTGTTGGTCAATTCTGTTTAAGACAGCTTCATGCTTGCTGATTACTCCTGTGGTCTGCCTGGTTTGCTTTGTTCCAAACATGGCACTAGTAGCTAGTCAGTTTTGCCATGATGGCATGATATTTCATTCATTAGGAAAGACTAGCCTTCGAATTTTAATTGTGGCTGGATAGTGACCCTTGCTTTTCAAGTGCCTCAGCCTTACGCATTTGAAGTGGAATTTGATTACTTGTAGTTCCCATGGTCTCCTTGATGCATCATTTATTTATCATATTGGAATCCTTGTGGTATTTGTGAACTAGTTTTGTGTTAGCTATATTCTTCATTCCACCAGCATTATGCACTTGAACTGTTTTCTATCTAAGCTCTGTGATTATGACTTGAGTATTTTCAGCTATATTTCCCATTCCGCTAGCTGTATGGTTTCTAATTGGGCTTTTTGGGAAAATCTTGTTCTTTATCTCTGTTGTAGGCGTTTAAAGAGACTCAAACTGGTAGAAAGCCTCCTGGAGTTTTCCAGACTCTCTTGGGTGTTGTCTCACAAGTAAACAGCGCAAATACTCTGCATAACAGCTGTAAGTTGCATAGTCTCACTGTTGACTGACATACATAAATTTGTAAGTTTGTAGGGTTGGCCAGATTACGTTAGTCATTTATATGGTTAGTCTTCTGTTCAAGAACAAGATGGTGCATGCCTGTATGTTGTATGGTGTAACTTGAAAATAACCTCAATTATAGATTTGGTTTAACTCTGGGATTGAGTGGCTAACCTAAACCTAATTTTGGGATAAGGTACTTGAGTCAGAAGTTTTCTTTAAATGCTGATGAGGAAATCTGAATTGTTGATATTATTTCATAGTTGTTTATACTTCTCATGATTATATGAGTAATTTTATTTCGGTTTCATTGATTCTTTTAATGATCAATTTTGGCACTTCCCATGTGGAAACCTTTAAACAAGTGATAATTGCATGCACGACAAAATGTGTGAAGCAAATTTAACAGGTATTCTTTATATCATGTAATTGTGGTTGAATTGCTTTATCTCATTGCAGTGCAAGGTTATCGTGTCTTATGGACTGGCATGGGTTCTCAACTTGCCCGTGATGTACCCTTCTCTGCCATTTGCTGGTCAACACTTGAACCAGTGAGATTCATTATTTTATCATGAGATATGGCTAATTGTGTTCTTCAAAGACATTCTCGATTTACTCATGCCAATTTTGTCTTCTTGCTTTACAGATGAGAAGAAAACTTCTTAATCTGGTTGGAGGGGATGAAGCCAATGCAATGAATGTCCTTGGTGCGAATTTTTCAGCTGGTTTTGTTGCGGGAAGCCTTGCAGCTGGTGCTACATGTCCGCTTGATGTTGCAAAAACTCGAAGGCAGATAGAGGTATGTTTACTAATTTTTTCTTTTAATAAACTTAAAATCTTATTTGTGGTAAGAAAAAAAAACTTAAAATCTTATTTTCTTCTCATTTATACTGGAGGGAAGAGTTACTGATTTTATGTTTTCAGAAAAATTTGGGAGAGATATAGTGTAGTAATTTTTTTTTTAGCTGAAGATATAGTGTAGTAATTAATAGAAGAAAAGGTACAATTCACCAGGTGACTTGTTTGTGCATCGACCATATTCAAAATGTGATTAATTACTTACTAGTTATTTGGCAGTTATGCCACAGATAAAATATTGTGATTCTTACAATTCTTTTGGGTGTAAAAGCCATACGTCAGAAAGAACTGTTGAATTTGCAATAAGATTTCTACTTTAAGGATTTTAAAATTGTTAGGTCCTATTCTAATGTTATTGATCTCTCTTTCTGAAAACCTCTCCAGAGGGATCCAGCCAGGGCATTGAAAATGACTACAAGGCAGACACTAATGGAGGTTTGGAGGTATAACTGCCAAACAACATTCTCTGTATGCAGATAGATATTTCATGCTGAGTGCCTTATTAGACTAATATTAGTTGCATGGCATTTTAAGTTTATCTCATATTTGATAACTCAGTCTTGATTGCTTAGAACCCTACAAATCAAGTTAATTTGAGTCATGCTTTCAATTTCATTCATCACATGGCATGCTCGCATAGGTCAACAATGAAATCTGGCAAAATTTCAGACCTCAAATCACTCTAAATATTGAAAAACATTTTGATCCCGTTTGATCTACTGATTCTAAAATTGAAAGGAGCTTTGAGGTAAGAAACTTGAATAGCAGACAGGTGAGAGCACTTGTTACGTGACAATTGGAAGAGTAGTATGCAATGACATCTTAATCGTTAGGGTTAAATTGAAACTGAATAGAGGGATCTAAATCTTGAACGGTAATCATTTAAAGGGGTATTTTTCATTCAAAAGTTGAGGAGGGTGTTTGTGGAGATGATTGAATAGAGCTACGTGAAAAGATTGTGTAAGTTGCAGAATCGGATTTGAGATAGTTCTTTAATTAATCTTGTGTTCCTTGAGCTACGTGGTTTGAAGGCTCAACATTCCTTGGGTTGATGAGGGAGTTGATTGCTGACCTGTTGTGGGGGCGGTGTGCTGTGCACTGAATCAATGTTTAATGTTATTTTTTTCAGAGAAGGAGGCTTGAAGGGACTCTTCACAGGTGTTGGTCCACGAGTTGGACGGGCAGGCCCCTCTGTTGGAATCGTGGTTTCGTTTTATGAAGTTGTAAAGTATGTTCTACATGACCACTACACAACATCTTGATAAAAAATGAGATCGGATTCATTTCTTTATTGTTGTGCATCCTTGGTGTTTTTCTTTTCTTCGGAGGCAATCATTTCACCTGACATTGGTTGACAATCACGGAGATTTCTCGGAAAGTTTTTGCGGAAGCCAAGGCTAATCCGTTGTCAATCACCGTAGATTCTCTCTTGGACAGAAAGATGACCGGAAATAGAATATTCACCCCCTTAGTTTAAGTTTTTTAATTTCTTGTAAGGTTGCTGCTTATGGGCAGCAGAAATTTTGTTACGCCTCGTGTGCTCCCAAAAGCAATTACTGAATAAAATACTCACAGGTTTTCCATATGGAAGCCATTGGACATTGGTACATGAATATTCTAATTCTAATTTACTAATCTACTATCTACTAATTTACTTCTACATAGGAAGTCAAATTATGCAGTTTGGTTTGTGATTTTTTTTAGTTGCGTAATTTAAATGGTTGTGTTTAAATATTTAAGTGATTAAATAATTTGGCTATGAATTATTAGAAGTTAAAATTAAATTTAAACTGTATAGTAAATTTCATTCTATGATTATATTATTTGCATTGTAATGTATGATATGCAATTCTCGTGTCTTCAGTTTTGGAAACCTTTTAAGGTATACAGCAAGAAAAAGTTTAAATTGCTATGAAGATTTCAAATGTCTAATTAAATTATTTTTTTTATTTTTATTTAATTAATTAAATGATTATTATCCTTTGTAAGGGTTAGGGCTCTTGTATAAATGCTCTTTAGTGGCTGAATAATAGATCTTTACTTTTGTGAAACAAATGCCTAACTTTATTTTGATGAATAGCATGGTATAGTTGGTGTTTGTGAAACTTCATAAATGTCAACTTTACTCTAATTTCTTCATTTTAGTTGATGTTTTTATAGTAAATGGTAATTATTTAACACTAACAAAAGCTAAAATTGGAGTAGTGTGGTAGATCTAGGTGACCATTTATTCATCAAAACTCCAAATTATACTTGCAAATATACTATCTAAAGTTGTAAATATATTAATCTAAGTAGTAAATGCATGTATATTATATGTGATTTAGATGATATGATAAAGTTTCAAGGGACACCTGGTGTCAATTGGTAATTGATCAATCAATTTTGTAAATTCACCATACCCACGTGTAAATACACAAGTGTCCATTACTAATACACCTAATAATTTGACATGTGTGCATTGGTTAACTAATCTCCATTGGAAGTTGACTAGTTAATCATCCTACATAAATCTTTTAATTTAACTTGTAAATGTATCATATGATGTTACAAATACAAATAATAATTTAACACAATAACACTAGTCAACCAATCTCTTGCAGTGGTTGACCAATTGACTATTTATTTATCAAAACTCTCAATTATATTTGCAAATATACCACATTGAGTTGTAAATATATATAATAATTTGACATATGCATTGGTTAACCAATCTCTGGTGGTAGTTAACCATTTTACAATCTTACATCAAAACATCCAATTTGACTTACAAATGTACCACTTGGAGATGCAAATTCACATAATAATTTGACACATATGCACCGGTCCACTGGTTTCAATTTGTGGTTGACCAGTTAACCTGTAATATCAAAGCTCCCAATTTAACTTGTAAATGTACCACCTGGAGTTACACATACATATAATAATTTGACACATGTGCATAGGACTACCAGTTTCAATTGGTGGTCAATCAGTTAACCTACAATATCAAAACTCTTAATTCGACTTACAAATTTACCAATTAAAGTTGCAAATACACTGATCTAAGTAGTAAATGTGTGCATGTTACATGTGATTCAGATGGTGTGATAAAATTTCAAGGAACACCTAAGTACCACTTAGTAATTAGCTAATCATTCATACAAACGCATGTTTTTCACCTGTAAATTCACCCTTATCAATTGCAAATGCACCCTTATTGGCAGAGGAAGCACTGGTTGATTATTAATGTGGGCATCCTCTGGCGGTGCAACCATTTCACAGGTTAATGTACACAAAATTAAAAAAAGTTGACCAAAAGGAAGTCCATTTTATCAAATTAAAGTTGTATCCATCATGAATAGCTACCAACTATATTGACCAAAAGCAAGTATATTTTATTAAACACATATACACCAGTCAACCTGTCTCTAGTAATGATCAACTAGTTCATCATCCTACATCAAAGCTCCTGATTTAACTTGAAAATATATTATTTAGAGTTGCAAATACATATAATAATTTAACATATATGCATTGGTTAACAGGCCTCCATTGATAGTCGACTAGTTCACCATTCTGCATCAAATCATCCAATTTGATTTGCAAATGTATTATCTTGAGTTGAAAATACACATAACAATTTAATATATGTGCACTAATCAACCAGTCTCTAATGGTGATTAACTAGTTCTCCATTGCAATGGAGGAAGGGCAAATTTTTCATTTTCATTCACTTGCATAATTCCATGTTAATACCAAATTGGAATTAGAGTAAATTCTATAACCTTTTTGAAATTATCTTTTCTCCTTGATATTTTTCTAAAATTCTCCGTGGCTTATAATGAAATTTATAATTATTTTATTATTAAAAAATAATTATTAGTAAATAAATTCTAACAAATATCAAATAATGTGTTCTTATTTTTTTAAAAAAATAAAGTAGAAAATTTCCCCTTCATTATTTTTTTTATTTTTAAATTGAGGGTGTTAAGTACACTCCCTCTTAAAAATGAAGACTTCTAAAATTTTGTCATTGCATGCACACTCATGGTTCATGAATTTGCATGCATAATTTAATTTGGTTAGAATTTCGGATCAGATTCTTGAATAATTTTTTTTTCAATAATGTGTAATATTTGACTTCCTTAATTTTTTTTTAATTTTAGAATAAAATAGGTGGTAAATCTTATCCAATTTAGATTCCTATTTCCCATACTCATACTTTATAGGTGTATTTTTGTATGCAAGACATTTCAAGTTTTTTTTTTCAACTTTTGGTCAAACCTCATGAAAGACGTTGCATGCAGAGGCAAATAATCTCAACATGCAATGTCTAATCTGTACTTCAATAATTATTTAAAAAAGTAATGCTCCCTCTATGATTCAATATGACCATCAATTCTCTATTTAAATATTCATCTTGCGACTTCTTTATTTAATCTTTTTGCCTCCTTCATTCCAGTTCCTTCTATTAGTTTTCAACTTCTCTTGAAGTAGGTGTTGTGTTTTTATACCACAATTGTCATCTTCATTCTCTCATCAATTCTAACTTCTTACCAGTACTGAGAATTTTATCTGCATAACTTTATCTCATCTTGGTACTTTTCACATTCTCTCATCTTCTTTAATGTTATTGTTAGTAAATTTTTTAGTGTTTTAATTTAAAACTTGCACGTTTTAGTTTCATATAATATTTTTGTTAGTAAAATGAGTTGTTTATATGATACAATATAATGTTTTAGTTGGATTAAGTTATTAAAGTGTAGGATTGTGACACCATTTGACTTAATATTTATTTGATATTTATCTAATGGATATTTGATACATAGTTAGAATAAAAATTAAAAAAAAAACTGAAATAAACTTTACATTTTAATGAAAATAAATTATTTTTTTATGTTTCATTTTTTATGAAAATAATAATTTTTAATGAAGATAAATTTATATTTTTTATGTTTCATGATCATTTTCAATGAAAATAAAAAATCATTTTTTACGTTTCATTTTTTTTAAAATATTCAATTTTCAATCAAAATAAACTTATATTTTTAATGGCTCATTTTCCCTCTATGAAAAGATATGTATTTTTACTACACCAAAAAAAAAATTAATCAGTTAAATTGTTTTTATGAACTTTTTTAGTTATAATATTATTTATATTTTTTATTCAACAAATATCAACAAATAATTAGTACTTCAATATATCATGGTTCAAGAGGTGCTCTTATTGCTTAGAATTAGGTATAAAGTAGATTTTAATTAAAAAAAATGCACAATTTTGCCATTCACAATTAGAATTCTTTTGTAATATCTGTTTATGTGGAGTTAACATAAATTTTTAATTTAATGTCACTCTATCCATAAAAATAAAATTGGGAAGTGGAATGGACAACAGATCAATGCTTCTATGCATATATATAAATGGACAAATTTTTTATGGCCCAGATAGTGTGACATTCAAGTCAAACGACAAGAGAATAATAAGTGTTGATCTTGAAATTACTTTGGTTAGACTAAAGCAAGTTGTCGAACAAAATCTCAATCTCCTTCTGAATCAAATTGTGACAGATTTTGTATATAGATTTTCAATATTCATAAATCCACTACAATACCGAGCATAGAAACTACTAGACAATTATAATTTACAAAAAATGTGACAACTGCATTCTCGATTCTCTACTCACTTTACTTATGTAGAGATATATGCAAATATTTCTAACATGAAATTTGTTCATCATCTAGAATCATACCCAATAGAGAATTATGATGGATATACACTTCTGGCGGAACAAGGACTCATGATTAGCATATATATGGAAAATTTCCACCCATTTAATCATTCCCTAACCTTTGGAGATGATAGACCATTATCTTTAGCGCCTCCAACTGAAAATACATGCCAATTTGAATAGTTTGTATATGTTGGTAATAATGGATCATCATCTTCTCCTCTTCCAACATAAGACATAATGAATGGCTTTGAGGATGAGGATGAATACGATTCTCATGTTAATGTTGATAATGAGAATGACAATGATGATGATTATGAGATCACACAACAAATAATTGGGCAGAGGTGTGTGAATGGTACCTTAGAATTCATATACCTTCTAAAAACATATATGGACAAAGGCTATGTTTGAATTGGTTGGAAGATCATTTTAGGTAGTTGGATGATGCTGCATTAAATGTGGAAATACAATGTTTTGCATGTGCATACATTCCTAGATTAATTGATGGATACCTGATACTAGATAGGTCTGGTCATAGGGTTTATTTAATGTATCCTCTATTATTATCAATTTTTGAAGATGCTAAAAAAATAGTTGGGTTTCAGCAGTGTTAGCTCACCTATATAGAGAAATGTGTAATGTCACTAACCTTTTTGAGGTGAGTATTGGTGGTTACTTAGCATTACTGCATTTATGAGTGTGTGATTGTTTTCCTATGTTAGCACTAGAGTGACCACCTCCATTGAGTCCAAATAATGATGTTTATCCTCTTTTGTCACCCTTGGGGTTTAAGTATACTAAAAATGCACTATAAATATTTCATATTAACTTATCGAAATCATACTTATGTTTTAACATGTTCTTTGTTATAATCATAGATGAAAAAAATATGATTAGACCCCATTCTAATTGCCCGACCTTATGACGTTATAGGAATTTACTTGATGTAATGGCCGATGATGAGATCATTTGGGAGCCTTATGAACCTTTGAAAAATCTTGGCCTAATTCCGGATTATAGCTTGGAAACAAGTGACATGTGGCATGCTTCTGTCTCCCTTATATGTTTTTACATAATAGAAGGCATCACCTAGATCGTGTTTAAAGGCAATTTGGTTTTCAACAACCAATTCTGATGCCCCCAACTAACTTAGACGATTTTCACACAACAAAGTTGTGAGGGAAAACTTCAGAAAATTGGATTGAGGTTCACAGAATCTTCCTTGAAGCATGGTTTAATTGGCCTTATGTTGTTATTGATGCTCCTTGAGCAAATAAGGTGTTTCATTGTGCATATGAGTACATGCAGTGATATTGGAGATGTATGCGATGGTGGATCCATCCTACTAGTAGTGCGACTAGTTATGTGATAACTTCTTTATCTCTTTCCACCATCATTGTATTTTTTCCGAATACAGACAACGTCATAACCTAATGCTTTATTATTAATTTCAAACTAATATATCAAAAGATTTGTAATAGGTTTGCCATTACTTACCCTCTAGAAATGTCAATTGATTTTCATGCAAGGGTTGTTTAGGACCAACGTAACATATTGATTGTAATGAGAGAGCAATGTTTTAACATGGAACTTGAACTTGCTTCATCTGCACAAGAGCCACTACGTCCACAGATTTCTCAATGTAGAAGACCAAGTAAACAATGTGATGACTATTTATCAACCAGATAAACAAATTGCTCATTAAGAAGAAAATGTAGTGCAATGAGATCATGCCACTATTTCAACCACATCTAGTATATTTGTAGGAGCTGCATCTTCTTCTTTCATGTCGCCATTCTCATTGCCCTTATTTAACTCTCTAATTTTTGGTCAATTTGAATCATTTATGTCTCTATTGGATGACCTAATATTATTTGGTGTCAAGTATAATATATATTTAATTCAACATTGTTAGCCATCGAATCAAGTATTTGAGACTCCACGCCAGTCAATTTCTCTGACTGACTCTACTTGGTTTGATTTGAATACTGCACCAACACTATCAAAAATTGATTCACCTAAATTGCACCATAAAGAAGAGAACATACAACTAGAACAACCACGATATAATAGAAGAAAAGCAATATGTGGTATCGGTAGTCATTATATATAAAGTAACCAAATTTTCATACTTAATAGCTAATCATTACTAATCAATCATCTTTTTTCATTTTATATTCTATCATTTTTAAATTTACATGAGCATAATTTGCACATATTTACTACTTAATTATAGTGTTATTTATCATTATTATTTGCTTATTATTAGTTAATTATTAATTAACTTTTTTTCAACTCTTAATTAAATTTTTATCTTTTTGGTGATTATTCAACAATAATAATGATCTAATATTTTTAATTTGATATTCATTAGAATTTATTTACTAATAATTATTTTCTAATAATAAACTAATTATAATTTATATTATAAACTATTATTTTTTCTAATCATCATAAAAATCATTCATTCTAATCATTAAACAAATCAAATCACTCTATTATTATATCTAGAAAAAAAATCCAAAGTAAGTCAACTAGGTAACCAATCATCATCCTTTACATTTATTAAAAAAAGGAGCGAGCTCATATCTAAACAAAAACTAAACCAAAAGAGGCAAGTTAATATCTGAAAAATTTTTCCTATAAAAAAAATCTGAAAATTTTTTAAAAAATCATTTACTGAAAAAAGAAACCCAATCAAGTTGCTTTTGACTTATTTAAAAACATATATTGAGGAGCAAGTTGATTGGGTCTCTTTAATAAAAAAAATGAACGGTTATGTCGTGTACTGGTGATTCACCTTTTTCACAATGCCACCGTTGATTTTCATATAATTTGATAAATTGTTAATATATATATTGATAAATAATTTATTTATTTATTATATTTTACAAAAAAAACCAACTTAGTTCATACACATTTTGGAAAATGTTCTTATTAAGTCATTGAACTAGTTTAAGTGAACACAATTTTTAACAATACCTATGCGCGTTACGTTAATACAAATGAAAACGAATAATCTTGAAAAAACACATATAATATCAAAATATTAATATGTGATCCAAATTTTTAAACAAATTAGAAATTTAGAATGTTTTTTAAAGTTAACAACATTACTGGAAACAGTAAAGACGCATCTTAAATAAATCATGGTTTCTTAAAAGAGAGAAAAAAGGAATAAAACTCATATCATATTGTCTATATATTATCTACAACCTTGTTTTGCCAAATTCAGCTTACATATCTTATTGTATTCATTAAAGAATAATATATACGCTCTTACAAAAAAAAAAAAAAAGAATAATATATACGCAATGGGAGGTACAGGATTAGTCCAATAAACTCAGCCAGGAAAATTTAATATGTACGTATATGTTTCAAAGAATTTTCTTTTTACTAGCATTACGTTATTGAAATTTGATAGCATTCCTATTTGCTTAACCCATTAATATCTCACAAAGGTTAACTTGTAGATCAAACCTTCATTGCTGGAAGCAAGGAAAAGGAAAGTGTTATATGATTTTCACATCATGAAATCTCATATACGAAGGGTTATTTCATCTATGTACCAATTTTTTGAAGTGGGTTTTCTTTTCGAATTCAATGGTGGAACCACTAATTCTTGTTAAAGAAAATTTTATTATTTTATTTGAAAACATAAAACTTTAAGATTTTTATTAATTAATTCGGAGTATAGAACCACTGGGCTTTGCAGCTGATTTTCTGCCCGGGATTGTTTGTTTTCAAGGATGCTCCAAATGTCATGGCGTCGATGTTACGCAAGAATTGTGAAGTGTCAGATCATATTTGGTTGAATAAAATTATTTTTGAGAAAAATGAAAAAGAAAAAAGAAAATGGAGAGAAGTTTCCATTAAAAATATTATTTTTGTGTCAAAAATATATTTAATAAAATATATTTGCTATGATGGAAGAAATTAATAATTTTTTATTATTTTAAAAGTTTAGTATAATGTAATTAATTATGAAAAAAAATAAAAATAATCAAATGATATAAATATCTTTTACTAAAATATTTAAATTGTGTCTTTAAAATTCTTAGTAATTTTTTAATAAAATGAAAACCTTTTCATGTCCCTTTCCTTGTCAATATTATCTTTATATTTTATTATTGGAGATTTTTATTTTATTTTTATAAATAAAAAATTATCCTTTTTATTTTTTTTAGAAAACACCAATTATTTTCGGTTATTGTTTTCTCCTAATAGCTTATTAGCTAATAGCTAATGAGTATATTGTACAATAATAATTTTAATAAGAAATGATATTTTTTATAACTTCAAAATAAAAATAGTATGCATTTTTTTTTAATTTTTCATTATTTTGTTTTTTAAAAAAATTAAAAAATTTTCTTCACATATGTTAATTTAAAACTAATCTTCATTTTATGTATTTGTAGAAGGGTATAAATTTTTTAAACCATTAAAAATTTTAAAATATAATTAATTAATATTATTATTTTAAATTAAAAAAATATATAATTAACTATAAAAAGTTAGTTTTTAAGTTTTTTTTATTTAATGAAAACTCATATTTCTTATAAAATTAAATATATTTAACTAAAAATACAAATATAAAGATTTCTCTATCATTTCATCCCTTAAAACCACTTTTCATTATACAAAATGATATTGGATTTTGATCTGACTTTGCTAGCGTTGGGGAGGTGACGAAGGCACTGAAGAGAGGGAAAGTGATAACAGTTCACAAGCTCCACTGCGGGTCTGATAATGCTCACGCTACCCTCCGTAAAACCCGCGCTTCGGCGAGGCAGAACCTTTCTTTTTTCCTCCATATGCACCAGATTTCCCTGGCAAATGGGGTCTAAACAAACCATGTCCTCACACGCAGAAGATCTAGATATGAATGACTTCGTGGACTATCTTGACTCTCTTAGGAACTACGAGAAATCGGGTGTACCCAGAGGGGCAGGCACTGATTCCCGCCAAGGGTTCGATCTTGGTAGAATGAGAAGGCTAATGGAGCGTTTCGGTAACCCCCAGTCTAAATTCAAGGTTCGACTGTTCTCTTTGTATCTTTGTTTAATGTTCAATGTTGGGTAATTTATTTTATGATGGCCAAAAGTAAAATGTTGGGTATTTTATAATTTAGGACTAGTAAGAACTAAGTGTTCTTTATTGTATGCTATGAAGGTGAAATTTATTCCATAAGATTCATCTTACTAATCAAACGAGGCTAAAGAGAGTATCAGAACTATTGAATGCATTATTACCGGAAATCACGGATCTTCGAAGTTAAAAAGAACCCTTTTTGTAATTTGGAATTTGGGTGATATTTACAGCGCGGTTACTCCATATTTTCTACCCTGTTGGATGGATTGATTGTTCAATTCACCGACATGCTGCAATTGTAGGCCGTTCATATTGCTGGGACAAAGGGAAAGGGATCAACGGCTGCATTCATTTCTAATATTCTTAGGACTGAAGGCTACTCTGTTGGTTGTTATGCAAGGTAAAGTGCCCATATAATTTTCAGAGGATTTTTGTCTCTGCGGCTGTTTGTACTTTCAACTTTAACTGTGGCTTCATTACAACTTGTATATCAATGACGACAGGCTTTATTTTTCTCAAGCAGCCCACATATCCAGACTATAAGGGAACGCATTTTACTAGGAAGATCTGGTGATCCTGTCTCAGCTAAAGTACTGAATTGTCTTTTTCATAGGGTCAAGCAGCATCTTGACCAAGCAATGAACGAGGAAAATGGTTGCTTAAGTCATTTTGAGGTATTTCAATTTCAATTTTATAAAAATCAAAATTTGGTCAAGAAATTAGTGTGCTAACTTTAGGATGTTATTTATTCTTCTAGTTGTTGATGAGAATTTGTTTGATCAGTTGATAGCACGGAAGTTAGTATGTTCAATTTATTTGATCATTATCATCTCCAGAATTGTGTCATTTATTTGTCGTTATTGGCTAACCTTGTCACATTTAGACGTTGTTGTGTTCTGAGTTCATATTTTCAGTTTTATACTAGCGCTTTGTAACATTCTATGATAGGCTTGGTGGATATTTTCCTTTGCTTGTGTGTTATCTGATTATTCACTTCAGTTATTGATCTTCTATTCTTTATATACAAAACCAACTTTTATAGTAATTGATCGGCTATACATAGTGATGGATGTGTTTCAGGTTTTCACTGCAATGGCATTCATCCTATTTGCTGAAGAGAAAGTTGACATTGCAGTTATTGAGGTTATATTTACTTACACCAGATATCCATATCTTACAACTTCTTTGCAAAACCCCTTGTTGGCCTATTCTTCTAATTTTTTTTTCCTTCCCCCAAAACATTCTTGAGTTATGAATATTATGAATTTTTATTGACAGTAACAAGAAATTACAAGAGGGCCAAAGTAATAGTAATAATGTCTATTTATTTCTTTTGAATTTTTGATAGACTGGGTTGGGAGGTGCACGTGATGCAACTAATATTATATCCCACTCTGGACTTGCTGCATCAGTCATAACCACCATAGGTGAGGAACATTTGGCTGCTCTGGGTGGTTCTTTGGAAACTATTGCAGTCGCTAAGTCAGGAATCATAAAAGAAGGCCGTCCAGTTAGTTGTTTCTCTCCTTGAATCTCTCGTGTATTAAAGTGAATTACCAAACCTGGCAAGATATGATCCAATTCTCATGTACATGTGTGCATGTTATGGCAGCAACAATTTCTAAGTACGTTGAGAAATATATGATGCAATTTTAGTTCTTACGCACATGATAATATACAATTTTAGGAACATGGCTATTGTTCTTTTTCTCATTACTCTCCAATCTCCATGTTCAAATTGTGGCAGGAAGGCATTACTGTTTTTCATGGTCTTTAGTCTACCCTGACCTCTCTCTATCTCTTAAGTCTCGTACCCTACTGGATAAGCATTTAAGAAGAATGATATTCTTGGTTTTGTATCTGCTCATTGGACATATTATTTATCTTGAACTCAAAGTCTTATCAAAAGAAGCATATGTATATAAATTAGTAGAGAACAGGTGAACTCAAAATTCAAGGACTGTCATATGTTTTTGGTTATATAATGCTAGCGCTGCATGATTTAAAACAGACCAACAGATGAGGGTTTATGGTAATGTTAAAACGACATTTTCTACTTCAGTTATTTTAGGATGTCATTTCAGTGACACAATGTGCATATTGTAATGCCCAGTGCTGATGCAGCTATGAAGCAAGACAACCACTTTTTCTTCTCTTTTGGGTCAAAGTTGGGCATATCTTCTATCGCTTTATCTTTTTTTTTAAATTACTGAAAACGCATATTTTGAACTTTCATTGATTAAAAATTAAGAAAGCAAAAAGAGAGAGAAAATAGCGCAATAGTGTACTTTGTATTCTAAAATACCATTAATTTACTGGACTACATTGGTTTTCCATCAATTTTGTTGACTAAACAAGTATGTTTCAGTTGGTGCTGGGTGGGCCATTTCTCCCTCATATTGAACACATTATTCGCTGTAAAGCAGCATCCCTGGATTCACCAGTCGTGTCAGCTTCTGATGCTGGGAATAGATGTACGATAAGAAGTGTTGGCATGCTTGATGGCAGACCTTACCAATCTTGTGATATAGCAGTAAAAGTTGAAAAAGACTTGGAGCTGGTATGAACTTGCCCGGTTGAGCTCTCATTCTTTATTCAGATTATGCAGTAGATGGACAAACCTTTGCAGGTGGCATGCTTCTTTTTGACTGCCTGTGGGTACTAAATGCTTTGGATGCATCCTATATGCATGTTTGTACTTTTAGAAAATAATTAATACTCTTTAAAGATATTCATTTGTAGTCTAATAATGAAATGCGTTGAAAATGCATTAAAAATTATTAATGGTTTAGCAAGCAGCTTTTACTGTGGATCGTTGTCAAAATGGATATGATAGTATTTGACAAAGGTAAAAGAGTTGATAAAGAATGACAGTAAAAGACTCTTTATTTTGAATTATCATTTCATTTCTTGCTCTGCATTAAGTCCTAATTTTTATGGCCCCCATTTGTGTGCAATGCTGCTTTGCACTTCATGTTATATTACATTATATTATTTTTTAATGTTAAAAAGAGGCTATACACCCCAATTCTGTACCACCGCTGCCTGCATTTTTAATTGGTTCCCACTGTCTAGTTGCTGGAGTTTATCGTTTGGAAGAGTTGTGAATGATTTATATCCATTCATGCAGTCCTGTGAATTACTCGATGTAAAGCTACGCATGCTTGGAAGTCACCAACTACAGAATGCAGCAACTGCCACTTGTGTGGCACTTTGTCTTCATAATTTAGGTAAGACTTCTCTATGTTCTGACTTCTGATCACAACATTGTGCTTTTTCTATTACTTTCTTAGTTATTTGAATAATTTATATTTCTACTTTTAGTTCAAACGTTACTTGAGATTTAGATTTATATTTCTACTTTTAGTTCAAACTCTGGATTTCTGTGATGTGTTAAAGCTTTGCTAAAATACTATATCATGCTATAGAACAGTGCTTTTTTTATTGTCTTGTCAAGACATTGAATCGAGTTCCTAACTACTTTAAATTAATTCTTTCATTTAGCAACCTTTATTGATCCATTCGTTCTCATTATTGTCATCTTGACACATTGAATTGATGTCTATGGTTGTTTTAGAACAGCTTCTTTTGAAATGTATCTATACTTCACTTTTTTCTTGTTTGGATGATCAGGATGGAGAATTTCTGATGAATCTATTAGGGCTGGTTTGGAGCATACATGGCTTCTTGGAAGGAGTCAATTCCTAACTCCCGAAGAAGCTGGGGTGTTAGGACTTTCTGGAGCTACAATATTGCTTGATGGAGGTTCATTCCTCTGACTTTGCTATCAGCCTTCAGTCCTTACTCTTAATAAGTTAGCTTGAAATTAACTGGTAATTTGAATTTAGCGAAAAACAATTTTAGTTGAATGCTAGAAAATTTTCTAAATTATAGAAAATTCAGATAGAATGCAACCTTGGTATTTTATGTGGTTCTGTTAGACTCTAATTGAAGAAAGTTCATAGATGGAGTGTATTAAGGGAGGAAAAGGATTTTCTGTCATGGTGCCTATAATTCATGAGAACTGAAGTTTACCTTCCTTCTTGTTTGGATATTGCTGCAGCCCATACCAAAGAATCTGCTAAAGCACTGATGAACACGATAAGAATGGCATCTCCAGAGGCTCGATTGGGTTTTATTGTTTCTATGGCAAGTGACAAAGACCATGTAGGTTTTGCCAAAGAGATTCTCTCAGGTAAATCTATCCATTTCATTTCTTTATTATCATGTTAAACTAGCCTAATAATAAGTTGGGGGACATCAAAGGTGAAAGCTGATCCTTTACATATAAAAATAGAACTTATTATTTGTATGAAAACAGGATGAACGCATCAAATACTAAGCAGTTGGTTTGATTCCATATGGCAAAATCTCTAATATATTTTTGTTTTCCCTTTTTTGGGTCAAAAGGCTTAGCGAACATCTTAGAGTTTTGAAGGCATGTTAGTCTCACGCAACAGATAATTGAGTCAAGCTTACAAGTTTCTAGGCCATGTTTGGGTTGGTGTTCTACCACCCCAAACTCAGTTTTCTAAACAAAGTGCAGAAGCTGCCTAGCATACCAGCCCAAACTCAGTTTTCTAAGCAAAATGCAGAAGCTGCCCTCTAGGCAGAACACCACTACCATTGTTGATCTACAATTTGTTATATTTTAGCCTCAAATGTAAATTGTGGTTAGCTTATGATACCCGCATGCAATGTGGACAATTCTTGATGCAACTGCTGCATTTGTTCAGGGGAACATGTAGAGATTGTTGTATTGACAGAAGCTGCTATTGCGGGAGGTGTTACTCGAATGACTTCGGTTATGTCTTTGAAAGATTCTTGGATTCAAGCTTCAGAGGAACTCGGCATTGAGATTGTTAATGATGGGATAGGAGGATACAGAGAATTGGTGAAGGATGAAACAGTCCCTTATATGAGGGATTTGCATGATGGTAGAACTGTATTGGCTACTGAGGGTTGTTTAAAGAACTGTTTGAGAATCACCGAAAGTATTTTAAGAAGAAAAATAGGGGTGGAAAGGGGTATTATTGTCATCACAGGATCTCTGCATATTGTTTCCTCAGTTTTAGGTTATGTGGGAGGGAAAAGCTATCTACAGTGAACGAGCTGTTTTTGTATGTCCAATACTGGATTTCATTTCAGTTAGCTATCAACCTTTGTTTCTTGAAATGGAACTGTATTAGTCTGTCTGTAGTTTCTTAATGAACAGGAAAATCTTGGTATCCATTCTGGGCAAGTTTAACAGAGGCATACTGCACAGGGCTAATTGGTGTGTTTTCTGATATGCGTAGGGGCACGCAAGATCTTTTCTGTCATGGGTTTGGCTCCCTATTTAAACTATGATTTTAGTGAAAGATGGAGAGTATGAGTTGGCTCTCTATTAAATGGTACTGGTTTTTGTTTTATTGTTTCCTGTTTTTCTGTTTTTTTGGTAAACTTTTTGCAATTGGTAGCTGAAAATTAATATTTTCTAAGTGTAAAAATTATTAAAATGAGTTTTATTTTTTTTAAGAAAGTTTTTTTCACATGGAAAGGATGTTATTTTTTATGACGACGGAAAGGATTATTGGGGTGTGATGGAGGTTTTGAAGTGGTTATTTTACGGTTTGAAGAAACTGTGTGGGCCCTCATAGGCCTTTCGAGAGAAGGGTCTTGACTGTTGGGTCCCATGCCCCTTTAAGCTGTTGTCTTTATGAAAGAAGGGCTATTCGGTTAGCGGTTAGCAGTTGAATTGGAATGGAATGGAATGATAATTACCGAGTCATATTGGTATGCTAGGAGAATCTCTCAATAAAAAAAATTAATTTTTATTTAATTAAATAGAAATATATATGAAATGATTAAAATACCTCCTTACTACAAATGTTTTTTTTCCAGCCCTTCTCTTTCTCCTTCATCTTTGCTGTGGGGTATTCTCTAGAGTAAAATCAAAACTCAAGATTCACAGCAAACATGAAACAAATTTCATCTAAATATATTGAATCTATCAGAGTCAAAGATGAAATTGAAGAAGAAAGCAAAGAGATTTAGGAGAAAAAGAGAAGGGAAGGGGAGACTGGTCTTCAAACATGAGGCGGCATTAGATAGCATCTATGGCAACATAAAGTAGTAGGTCTCCCATGGCAATAGGAGTAGAAAGAGAGAGAGGCTGATTGTTAGAGAAGAGTGACGGTGGTAAGGGAGTAGGAGGGTACAAAGAGGACACAAAATCAACGAGAGGAGGAGAGATGTGCTGATGAAGATGGGGAAGAGGAAGAGGTGTCGACCTCTACTCGGGCAGACGAGAGGAGAGTGAGAGGGTGCCGGCCTCTACTCCGGCAAAAGAGAGGAGGACAGAGAGGGTGCTGACCTTTGCTTCGGTGGCGACGTCGCCGTTGGTGTCGGTGGGTGCTGGTCAGACGAAATGGTGGAGGTGGAAAGGAGATATGCCGATGAAGATGGGAAGAGGAAGGTGTGGGTCCGATGGGTATTTTTGGGAACAAAGCTTAGGAATGGTTATTTCTTCAATTTTGTGAAGGAATGGCGACATCTACATCTTGGGTGATGGGGATTGCGTAGGAAAGAAAAAAAGCGCAACCAAAAACTCATATTATTGCTTCAGCAAGGAAAGCCTCCAACCAAACGGGACTGAAGCGTTCTGCGTCATTGTCACACTTCAACCATTGCTCTTCATTGCCCCCAACCAAAGAGAAAAAAAAAAAAAAAGATAGGGACAGAAGCATTGTTGTTTCCTTCAATAACATTTGGTATCCTCTCAACAAAAATTTTGAATCTTTCCCAAATTTTTAAAGATATGCATACTACACATTTGCACTCAATCCTCAAAATTTCAAATACTAATGTTTTTATTTAAAAAAAATTAAACCCTTCAAATTAAGTTTAAATAATATGCATATCTCTTTTCCATTTAAAAAAAATTCTAAAAAATAAATTAAAAAATTAATCATTTTTAACAACAAGTGATTTACGTTTAACATGCATGTTTTTTTTTAAAAAAAAATTAACGTAAATTTTATTATAATAAAGACAGGGATGAAGTTGATAACCAAAACAAAATATTACACCTTTAACCGTGACATGAAATGAGTGAATATTTTAATTAATATGTTAGGTAAAATACTACTTTCTTTTGTTCGTAAGAAAATATTGTTTTAGAGTTTTTCATATAAATTAAGAAAGTCATTAAATGACTTGAAATATTATAAAATTTAATAGTATTTTATTAAAATAATTTTAATTTAAATATCTTCTTAAATGATTTATTTGATATTAATAAAGAGCAAAATAGTAAAATAAATAATTAAAGTTTCATTAAATTTTAAAGTGACACATATTATAAAAAATTTTCAAAAGTCATGAAGTGACAAATTTTAGGAATTGAAGGGAGAACTAATTATCATCTAGCTAGCAACAACAAATACTGACATGATCATATAATTTGGACATTCGAAATATCATAGTGGAAAAAGGTAATAAGAATCACATACAATGGTTGGAGAAGAAGAGAAAAGGTGATGTAATTCGAAAAAACAAAACAAGAGGGAGATGAATAGTGAACGAAAGTCCCCCATATGTTTGAAACATTCCTGGGGCTAGCAAGTGTGGGGCTAATCTTGAAGCATGAATTGATATCTCACTTGTCTGTCACTGTCACTCCCACATACATCTTTCTTTCATTTTTTTTTTTTTCTCTTTGGGTGGTTTTCGGAGGGAGCCCCTACAACAGCATTCAAATCAAAACTACTACTGTCTATGCTGCAAGGTACGGCCTTTTCGCCCTAACACACCGTATTTACACCGTTTCTGCCTGTTCCTGCTGATGCTTCCCCTTTTATTTGAAAGGGAGAGGTCAACCATCCCGTCCCAACCACACCGGATCTGTGGCAGCAACTTCCGTCAAATGCGTTACCTTGCACACTTCAAATGCCACACTACCTCTCTTGCTGTTCCATAAAATGTCTTACACACAAACACAATCTAAACTATTCCCCACTTCATGAGTAGCAATTAGAAAATTTGTAGATATTAAATCTTGCATCGTGAACGTGAAAACTCAACATTTTTTTAAAGAAAAAATATATTTACTAGGAAGGTTATGAGGTAATTAATTGTTTGATGTTGAGGATAAAAAGAATAGCTTTTTACTGTTGGATATATTTAATTTAATAATATTTAATTTGAATTTATTCAAATTATATATTTATATTGTTTAATTAATTAAATATATCTTAACTTGATGTGGTCCTTATCTTCAAGAGAAGATATTATCAGTTAAGTGATTTTAGGGAATAAGGGATAAACTCAGTATCTTTATTTGAATTCAAATTCAAATTTAAATTTAATAACCGATGATGGCCAAGGTTATTTAAATAGAGGCCGACTGAGTTGAATAATACATACGCTCTGGTTCCCCGACTAGTTAAGACTAAATCCAGGTTCCATCACTGAGTCTCATAACTAGTTGGAAAAACTGTCTGCATAGATTATTTTCTAAGATTTCCTTCTAACTAATTTTTTATGTGATTTCAGATCTAATATTTAGACTGAGTAACTTCAAAGATATCTGCATCAGATCATCTAGCATGGCGAGGTGTATTTATAAAATCTTCCGCTGCTCTTATAATTTTGTGGAAAAATTCAATATATGAAATTTATATTAAAAATTGAATTTGTCTTACATGTGGCATCAGAGAGACTACTCTGAGACCTCTGCCTGTATCATGTTTTTTGTATTATTTGATGAATATATTCGCTGAGTCTGAATCTTGTTGAAAAATCTTGTCTCCATGTCACTAAATCTGTTGAAACCAAGTTTGCTTGTTTTAAAATTCTCTGTTTTTGATATATTGATCTGGGAATTTTCTAAACTGATTGATATGTTTGAATGAGTTGTCGAGTATTCTCCATTGGGTTGTATGTGTACGTATCGAACAACCCGTCTCAATGGAGAAAACGAGCTGAACGACATAGCGTTTTAGTCCACGAAGAAACGGCACGTCGTTCTGGCAGTATGCAGCGCGTCTTCATCCTTTGATTCAAGTGGTGCTGTCTGGCATGAGCTTGAGTGAAACATATCGTTTCACTTGTTGGGTAATAAAGCTGAGCTTCCATGTTTTGAGCTAGATTTGTTCATTTATTTATTGATTTTGTTGTTTTATCATCTAGCTTATTGAAACTGGGCTTATTCTTTTAATTTTTTTTTTGTTTTTGGCTTGTTTCACTTGTTGGATATCGAGAATAAGCTTTGGACTTCTTTGTTGGGAAAATTTTCTGGTTGTAAAATTCTGAAAATAGAATTTGAGCTTATATTTTGATACTTAAATTTTATTTGAGTCATAATTAATGTTCTTTGAATTTTCAGAATTTTAATATTTGAGTCCATTAGGTTGTTCATAACTATATCTACACACTGTACCGAAAATGTTATGCTGATTATTTATTTTTGTGCTATTTTAATTGTTTTAAATCTGGAAAAATAGAGTTTGGGCTATATATATATATATATATTGTAAAATATTATATGTGTTAGTTTTAAGTGCCTAAAATTTGGAAAATTTTATTTAGGCAATTATAATACTATTTGTAATTTTGCAAAATAATCAAGTTATTTATTAGCCTAATATTAATTTTTAAACAATTGTTAGGCACGTTAAATAAAAAAAATAGTGGGAGAATTTGTTTAATTATTTAATCACATTCTTGTTTGGTTGATTAAATTAATTATTTAAATTCTCATAATGATTGTGCATATATATATTTTAATTGCACGTAATCTATGATATTTGTGATTTAATAAAATCACATATGGATTTAAAATATCAATTCTAATTATATGTGTAGTTTTAATTTATCTTTATCCACAGGGAGATAATTATAATTACACATTTAATTAGGATGAAATATAATAGCCTTATATTTTCTAAGTAACCCACAGGTATTAGAAAATATGAATGCATTCTAGTTTCATCAGGTTAATAGGACAAAACATTACACATTTATGATATAATCATATGGGGAGAATTTTTAATTAATTAGTCATATATATAATTTAATTGATTAATTAATTAAATGATTCTCATTACGTGATGCATATATGAGTGCATATGTATGTCCTTTAAGCATAATGATTCTAGATGTCTTGTGATTAGCATATATAATTAAGGAGTAGCCACAGCATCCTTACATGACTGAATATATGCATTCTTGATTTGTTTTAACAAACAAAGATATCACATAAGGACTTAAAGACATCAATTCTAATTAAGTGTATAATTATAACATATTTTCGCCCACAGGTAGATAATTATAAATATATATACTTAATTAGGATGAAATAGATATTGCCTTGTACTTTCTAAGTAGCCCACAGGTATTAGGAAGTATGAATGTCTTCTAGTTTCATCATAAATGATATATAAATTTATGCTATGCTGAAATCTTTGCCCACAGGTAGATTTTAGTGATACGGAATTTATGTTTAGTATGTGTTACATTGGTAAGCATACATTTTTGTTAAATGTGATGGATGATTGCCTCATATAGAATTGATATAAGCATGTTTTAAGTTGAATCATGAAAAATTGCAGTATTATTATCATCTCTTGGATTGTTTGGTTAGGGACAACTATAGAGTTCAAAGGAGAAAAACCTTAACTATTTGGGAGATATTGACATAAAGTTCCTGTACCCATTAATGTTAGTATGAGATAATATTGTATGAATGATGAGAGTAATACAATTCTCTCAATACAATAATAATGAAATCTCAATGCAGAGTTAAATATTTGGGTACATAATTGATTTGAGGATGTCAATATCCATTTATAGGCAATGGTTGAAATTATGGTATAAGTCACTATTTATTATTCTAACTCTAAAATAATTCTCCGTAAAGTAAATAGACACTAAAGGTATGTAATTGACATACCATACAGGTGAGAGACATGTCTCTTAAGATAAGAGAATCTCCATTGATCTTTGTGCACATAATTCTTGATTAGATATCTCATTAGTATAAGCTATTATAAATTTCTCACAACATGCATAAAGAGATATATACAGTTAATATTTATTGGATATATATGTGGAAAGGAATATTAGGCTCAAATTTGGATTAAAAGTGAGATTCTAATAAGGGATTTAGTTCCAAAGATAGACCATGAAGAAAGAGACATATAAAGAGTAATTACCTCACAAAAGGGTCTTATTGGAGAATAATAGTTATACTCTTATCTTTAATATCTTTTTTAATCTCATTTAGTTAAAGCATATCAAGGATAAAAATTCTTTCTATTATGTGATAGAGGAGAATACTAATGTCTCCATTATAGAGAGTTAACAAGGTATATAAAGACTGAGATTATTTAATCTCAAAACCTCATTAACTCTAATTCATATATGAAATGCTGGAAGAATTTAATTGCTAGAGATTGTAAATGCTAGTGTCTAGTTTTTGTATTTATGTTCTAATTGTTTAAAATGATCATTCCCTATTATTATTAATTTCTCACAATTCATAAATACTACTTGTTTTATAATTAAGATAAGGCATATGATGCCTCAATAAGGATGTAAAGCAAAAGTAGAGAATTAATCCTATAAACGGGTTAATATGGTGAGATTAATTAAGGGAATGAAAGTTATTATAAGTACATTAGTGAGGGATAAATTCACTCAAGACAACAATGTACATTTAAAAATAAGATTCCAATTTTTTTGTAATTAAATACATCTTTTGAAGCCCATAAGGTTGGAATATTATTTTTCATGATTTACTCTCATTAACTTGTCTTGTAAAGGTAAGAGTGAATGGAGGCTGTTCCTTAAATTTTCATTGCATATTTGGATGAAAATGCAAAGAAGCTTAAAGAATAAAAACTATAATATCTATCACATATAGAATAATGTAGAGATTGGGAATGCCAAGTTCATTGAGGAATGTCATAATTAGTGGGAGTGATCAAATATATGACAAATTTATCAGGAATAATCACATAGAGATAAATGAAACCACTAATTATGATGAAATACTGGTTTTACATGAAACTTATTTTTTTTATAAGATGAATGTAAAACATAATAAAGTTTTGAAATCTAATTGGTCATGCTGAAAATTAAGAGTATCAATGTCTTGGATTCTATTAACTCTTGAAAAGAAATCTCATAAAGAATAAGAGATATCTGAAGATAGTTATAAATGGAACTCTTATTATGCAACTTCAATCTTAATAATAGATTGAATTATGACTAATTATGATTAAGAATTTGGCAATCATTGGCAATTATATGGTGTACATTAAGAAACTTGATTAGAACATGAATATTAAGAATAATCTCATTTGTTCTCACATACAATGAAGTAAATTCCAAATTAACACATGATCTCATGATATATTAGTGATCTTAAAGCAAATAATATTTGGGAATTTGTATAATTGCTAGTGAGGTTAAGAAAATTAGCCATGAATGGGTCTTTAAGATCAGAAGGAATTCACTAGTCAATATTATGTATTACAAATTAAAGATTATTTGCTGAAGGTTGTCTTTATAAAGGAAGGGATTGATGACAGTGGGACTTTTCTCCTACATTAATGAATAATTCCTTCATTATTATCATGAATCCATATGCCAATTTTATTTGGAATATTAGGGAAACTATCACTCTCATTATGATTATAAGAGAGAGATGTATGTGAAATAATGTAAGAGATTAAATTATTACTAAGGAGAATTTAGTTAGGTAAGACTTCTCATGGTAGTGGTAGTTGAAGACTCATGATATGATCATATTTTTTATAATGTCGAGAACATCATAAATCCTTGTTTATATCACTGGATTAGTGGGAGTTGAGTCATCTATTTAATGTTAGTAATAGATGACATATTGCTTATGATGAATGACTTGAGATGTCACAAAAGGCATAATAACTTTGTTCAAGAGCTATGATGTAAAAGATATAGGTAAAATGTTTTTAGAGATGTATAAAGAGATAATTCTCAAAATTTTTAGAATTATAAAGAACCTATATTTGTAAGCACTTGAATATCAATGAATAAAGTCTATTTGCCATATATGACACCTATATTTGCTATATGTGACACCTAGATTTGCCATATGTCCCTGATGAGATTTGGAAAGAGATGGGAATAATATTTCTTTCATGCTAGTAGTGAAAGGCATAATGTATGTCTAAATGTGCACATAAACTGACATAGCCTTTGTGAAAGGAATATTATAAAGATCTCAAAGCAATTTATGCTTAGATAATAAATGATAAGCTGCAAAGAATACTAGAAATTCATGCTTACATATAAAAGATCAATAATTAGGAAAATACAGCATTTGTTCAATTTAGTAGGATAAGTTGACTTTAAAAAGTCAATATTATGACACATCCTAATATAAGATGAACAAATTATGTTATGGAGGAGTGCAAGATTGCTAAGCAATAACTAATTGCTTACTTCCACCATAAATGCTGGATTTGATCTTCAATTTGAGGCAAGTTTAAAATGTTGAATTTCACCTTGAGTTTTAAATTGAGGATTCGTTTGAGACCATAAAGAAGTGTGTTGACCATATAAGGTTAAATGGTCATATAACACATAAAGAGAAGATCCTTAACTAAAAGCATGCAACTAAAGAATATGAAGGATCATACATCTTATATGAGACAGATCATATTGGGGTGATCTAAATGAGGTGTGTTTAAGTGATGAAATTCGTGTTGTAGTTCATCAACTCAATATATATATTGTATACAATTCTGGTGAGATTGATGAACATTAAGGCAGGAACCGAATAAACATTTAAGGTTTATTCATAAAAATAATTTCCCATAAAGTAAGGATATTACTTGTGATACATGGAAGGTAATACTCACATGATTAGAGGACCTACCGTCATGATTCTTGTAATATTGCTTAAATATTCCTTGATATATCAACTGACTAATCAAGATCGGACCAAGTGGGAGAATGTTGGATATATTTAATTTAATAATATTTAATTTGAATTTATTCAAATTATATATTTATATTGTTTAATTAATTAAATATATCTTAACTTGATGTGGTCCTTATCTTCAAGAGAAGATATTATCAGTTGAGCGATTTTAGGGAATAAGGGATAAACTCAGTATCTTTATTTGAATTCAAATTCAAATTTAAATTTAATAACCGATGATGGCCAAGGTTATTTAAATAGAGGCAGACTGAGTTGAGTAATACATACGCTCTGGTTCCCCGACTAGTTGAGACTAAATCCAGGCTCCATCACTGAGTCTCATAACTAGTTGGAAGAACTGTCTGCATAGATTATTTTCTAAGATTTCCTTCTAACTAATTTTTTATGTGATTTCAGATCTAATATTTAGACTGAGTAACTTCAAAGATATCTGCATCAGATCATCTAGCATGGTGAGAGGTATTTATAAAGTCTTCCGCTGCTCTTATAATTTTGTGGGAAAATTCAAAATATGGAATTTATATTAAAAATTGAATTTGTCTTACATTTACAGCTCATTTAGTTCACTCACCAAGGTTGGGTGAAAGTAATTCTAAATATATCACTTAATGTATTTGCTTGTCGATGACTCAGGTGATGATAGTCTATACTTGAGCTGAGCTGGATTATCCAATTTAAGGTAAAACTGATCACCTCCGAAATATTAGGTGAAAACCATCACTATGATGTGAGGAGGATTGAAATGACAAATATACCCATTAAAAATTAAAAAAAAAACACTTCTTCCTCTCTCTTCCTCAACCTTCCCTTGGGTCCTTCACCTGCCCTCTTCCTCCGCCTCCCAGACATTGTTCCTCCACCTTCATTGTCACTATTTCTCCATCTCCACCTCCACCTTCACCTCCATTGTTACTCTTCCTCCATGCAAGATTTGGTGACCAAGCAAATTCGTTTCTTCTTCAGCAACTTCTTCTCTGGGGAGATCTGGAGGTTCGCTATCCCTCTTCCTCTGTCACTTTGTTTGCTGTTGCACCAGATCCGGCCTTAAGTATGTGGTTCATCACTTTGGTCACTATCGATCCTTCTTCGTTCACTTCATTCACCAAATATGATTTTTTTTTTAAATACTGGCTTGCTACTGTTAAGAGAGATTGAGGTAGATGGAAGAAGGAGTGATGAAAGGAGTGGCCACTAGCAATATAGTGGTGGCGGCCGGCAGTTGTAAGGGCAAAGGAAGGAGAGAAGGAAAGAGAGAAAATTTTTTATCTACAGGAATATTTTAGTCCTTTCACATTTATTTATGTATAATTACATATAAAAATAAAATTTATTTTTCCATCCTAGTGTCATATCACACAAACCACCCATGTAATTATCATTCTATTACATCAATTCACAGTCTTCCCATCACATGACCTAACCTTTGTAATTGAATCAAAATGAACTTTTAATATCCGACAAGAGTTTGAAGGGAAATTAATCAAAATGGGATGGATGGGTGCAACGAATGTAGGCACGGAGGACAGGGGATGGAGACATGACATCAGAGATGGGGCATGGAAATCTAACAGAGAATCAAGCATGTGGGACACAATTGCCAAGAAGCCCCACGGATCTCTTCACCGGCGCAAGAGGCGACGGACAAATAGGAGGTGAGAGAGAAAGCGAAAGATGATGACAGGTTTAGTTGAAAAGAGCAGTAATGTTTTGCTCATACATTTCGTGGGTGGGCATTCAATGTGCCTTCAGATTGGGAATTGAATGAAGTTTTCTTAGAGAGGGACCCCCTATTCATTTCTTTTTCCATTTCATGTTTTTAAATTTTGTCTCACCCAGCCTTATAAATGATCCGGACAGTTATGCTTATATACTTAAATTTAACTAGTTATGCCTAAAAACATGCTAGCTACCTTATCTAGACACGTCCAAGACTATCAAATTTAAAATCGAACCATGGATTAGTTATCAGATACCACTGCCATTGTCGATTTTGAAATCTTGGAAACCTAGTCTGTTGTTTTACAGAAAACCTTACCTGGAATCTTCTTAAAATAGAAACCAATGGATATAGCGAACCTAGATTGAACCTAACTTCAATCATGTAGACATGAGTTTACGTTACCAACTTTACATATTGCAGAATGTTTGCCTATATCTATACCATTATTTGTCCGCTGAGGTAGACTTATAAAGTATGCCATAACTATAAATATAAGTTCTGTATTATATTGTTGCCGATGGACTTTGTTCTCTAAATATCTGATTAACTAGCTTCAACCATAATTTGTCGGCGAGAATGCAACCTAATAGATATGGACTTCCCATTGCAGATCCTGAAAACCTAATTATCCCATTAATGTTGGCAGAGGAACAAAGCAGGAACCTCGACCTGCAAGTCTAGGAAGATTCAAAAGTGACCACAAACTGCTGTAGCCAAAATCCCAGATTAAGCATCAGCTTTTGGGGTTGTACAGTGGAAGCCATGCTTAAGGTACTGTTCCCCATACTCGTTAACTGTTACGCATGTATGAGAATCTGGAACTTACAGTTTGAATGTTTTAAACTTCCTAAGTACCCACTGAAGCTTGCATGGTTGCATTACATGGTGTAAAAAAGTAAGATGCTATGATTATTATGCATATCACACTACTCAAGACCGAGTAAATATGGTGGCAGCATGCAATATACTGCTCCTTAATAATATTGATCTACGGGCTTAAATTGAAAACCCCAGTTTGGTTTGGGTGAGAGAAGAAGAGGAGGGTTGGTCGTTGGGAGTGGTAAATGTGAAAATTGATGTATGATACCAAAGAAATGGACGCATTTGGAGGGAAATAAATGTGAAAAAACCAAAAAATTGTGGATTGAATATGACTTGAATGAAACGCACTCTCATGCTGAAACAAGCAATTACTGCTCCCCTGTTTGTCACTTACTCGTACCAGCCACCCCTGCCACGGTGACCCCTCTCCTCCCTCGCTCACACACACACACACACACAGCCGTATTATTGTCATATTGTGACTATCATCGTAGACACGGAGATGCCGTGCCTGCTCATTGAAAGCCTAACTTGATAACAATAATCATTAATTATACGAATGTGAAACTTTAAAGAAATGAGAACAAGTTGCAGATCAGTTTTGCCTCATTACTAGTCGTCATCGCTACTGTCTGCAACTTTGTCCTCCTGCCACCCTCCGTCATTTATTTCTTTCATCCATGTATCTATTCCACAACCGCACTCGTTTTTCCTTTGTCCTCTCTAGCAGGAGCAATTTGTCATCCTCCTAATTTTAGATCATAACCTACTTATCATGCTAATTGAGATCTTAGCCATGCCTTCAGTCTGAGCAGATAGCCGTTTAGCTTTTTTAATTTCTGGGATATTTGGAATTTTTTACCGCCATTATTATATCCTGGAATATTCCTACTCAATCAAATTTCTTTCCACCCCATCAACTCGATCTAAGTTTAAGTTGCTGTTCCTATATAGTGTATGCATCATTAGTTTTCTTGTCATAATCTCAAAGATGCATTTAACAGAGAAAGTTCAAATTCACGAGAAGTACTTGGATTCTCTATAATTTTGATTATACTTATTACCATGCACCATATAAAGGGTACTCATTTAGAAATAATATAACTTTAAATTGAAGTAAAAAAATAGTTTTATTAATATTTTGTGGGAGATAGGATTGATTTATAGTGCAATATATAGTACAAAATTCTTATATTTTGATTATACTCCCACACACACACACACACACACACACACACACATGGGGGGCACACATGCTTCAACTCAAGTTTGATAAGAATACCTGATCAACAAATAAATTAGATGAATTTTGGAAGTTGGAGGTTTTTTTTTTCAGAATGTAAAGACATATGCACAGGGTTAGTCTATCGGAAACTAGCAGCCAACACATAGATGACAGAGAGTCCAGAATTTATGTATCCTAGTGCCTTCACCGGCTGGGTAATTGCATAGTGAGATTTCATTCAGAACATTCTCCACTTTTGGCTTTGCAAGAATAACGTACGGTTTTTCCCGCTAAATCAACCACATTCATGCCGGCATTTGTTCTTTTGCCCCATAAAGAAGGTAACCTAGCTTCTCTTTAAAATGGTTCCACTGCCATCTCTGGCCCCCTGTATCTATCAAGCTCCTCGTTCTTCTTGACTACATGCCCAATATATATTGATGAAACTAAACATTATTCGACATGACTCTTTATGACACTACAGTTAAATATTACTCGTCTTATTATATTTTGATCCCTACTTTTAGTGTTTGATGGTCCTGAAACCGTTTATGCACACCACAAAGAAAATTTCTCAATCGAAAGCATTATTATACTTGAAATATTTTACATTATGAGCAAAAATGTCTTGAACTGCAGCCTGAGTTTGTTTTTTCTCTTCTTTTTTTGACGTCATGGCCATGCATATGGAATTGACGTTACAGGAATACATTCAAATATATTATTATTCAAGAACCATCATGTGAGAAAATTTTCAAAATAAAAATGTCTCTTAAAGGATTCATGAATTAATGATGACTCTTGAGATGATTCATGAAAAATCACAAAATTCATGAAATATGAAAAGAAGTGACTTTTACCTAGATTCATGAATCTTTACAATGTACATACATTGATTAATGTATATGTCCGTTTATTAAAAGAATCATGTTGCTTCAAGATGTGTCTTCTCATTCTCTATAAATAGTCAACAATATTCCATTATTTAATGATTCCAATTTTATTCATCCACACTTGTTTCAACATATACAAACTCACTTGCCTTTATCTTTAATGCACAAAGGATAAAAAGTAAATTATCACTTTGTAAAAGCCATTGTTGTCTAGACTTGAGTGTTGGAAGTACAACATCTAGACTCAAGGGTCTTCATTGTATCCTATAGGAAATTTGTTACTAATCAAAGTTGTACCCAAGATTTGGATATTGGTGGGGGTGAATTAAGCCTAAAGGAAAGTGTTGTCCACGCCTTAAAGATTTATGCACAACCTTTTCTCCAATATCATTTTCTTCTATACTTCAAAGTTTCATCTCTTCTAACAATTTTAGGCTTAATTTGTTGAATTCAAATGGTTTCTTTGAAGGATTTGACTACAAATTTTGTGAAATTTGAGAGTTTCAAAGGAGGCAATTTTCTGAGATGGCAAAAGAAGATGAAGTTTCTACTCATTACTTTAAAGGTGGCATATGTTCTCATCACTCCCAAGCCCGAAGAAAGAGAAGGAGAAACTATGAGTGAGATTAGAGAAAGGAAAAAATGGGAGAATGATGACTACATCTACACTTGACACATTCTCAATGGACTTGGTGATTCTCTTTTTTATGTTTATCAAGAGTACTCAACCTCTGCAAAGAAACTATGGGAAAAACTAGAGACAAGGTACATGCAAAATGATGCAACAAGTAAGAAATTTCTTGTTACTCGTTTCAATAATTATAAAATGATTAATGGAAAATCTGTTATGGAACAATTGCATGAAATTGAACATATTTTGAATAATTTCAAATAACATAATATGTATATGGATGAAAGCATCATTGTCTCCTCAATCATAGACAAACCTCCTTCTTCATGGAAAGGTTTCAGAAAGAGTCTTAAGCATAAAAAAGAAGATATCTCTCTTGAGCAATTGGGAAATTATCTTCGTTTAGAAGATGAGTATCGTAAATAAGATGATACTAAAAATACCAATGCACATGAGAAAGTACATGTGGTAGAGGAATGACAGTCAAATAAGGCTTCTAAGAAAAGATGGAACGAAAAGGACGAATTCCATGGACAAAATGACCATAAGAACAAGAAAAAGAAGGGTAAATGTTACTTTTGTGGGAAGATTGGTCATTACAAGAAAAAATGTCATTTCTTAAAAAAGAAGAAAGAAAGCAATTCTTCATCAAAAGACAATTTTGTAGCTGTTATTTTTGAGATCAACATGGATGAAAATAATGAATCATGGTCGGTGGATTCTGAAACAACATGTCATGTGTGCAAGAACAAGGATCTCTTCAAGACATTCAAGGAAGATAATGAAAATGTACTCTACATGGAAAATGCATCAAGTGTCCAAGTTAAGACAAAGGGACCATAGAAATTGAGTTCAATTATGGGAAAAATCTTACTTTAATATATGTATACTATGTACCAGATGTTAGAAAGAATTTAATTTTTGTACCCCTACTTAATAAGTTTGGGTTTAAGTCTATTTTTTAGGGAGACAAGTTTATTCTGTCTAAGGGAGAAATATTTGTAGACCAGAGTTATTTATGTGGGAACATATTCAAATGTAATGTTGTTTAAGTTAATAATAATGATTATTATTATTATACTTGTATTATTGACTTTTGTAGTATATAATAATATTATTTATGTCATATTAATTATATTAAATGAGATGATAAATATTGACTTAATTCTAAAATCTATAAGAAATCAAGAATTATACATTATTTGATTAACTAGACAATATTTTTCCTAGAATAGAAAAATGTTCTAAAGTATAAGAATTAATTTTGATAATATGCATGGTTAGCTTGCTAGAAGTTGTAAAAAGTATTTTGTAACTTTTATTAATGATTGTTCTTGATACCGTTGCGGTTCTTTTAAGATATGTCATTGAAAAGATGTGACCATTCAAAAGTGAATTTGTGAACATGCATAATGAATGTTTAGATGAATATTTGATATGTTTATTCAAATTCATGAATGATCATGTGAATTTAGATAATCTTCTTGTATAACATGTATATAAATTTGAGATTCAATGAATACTTGAAAGAAATAAATTACTGTAGTTTGATCTATAGTGGAAATTATTTAATTTTAGAAGGATATATAAATGATAGTTAGGTAAGTTATCTAAAGAACCATGCTTCTACAAGTGCATGGGTTTACACTCTTGGTGGGGATACTATTCTTGGAAATAAACCTATATTATATATTCCGCCATGAGTCAATAACACAAATATTTATCTATTGTGATAATCAATATACTCTTTCAAAGGCTTATAACTAAGTTTATAATGGAAAGTTGCGACACATTGGAATAAGACATAGTTATGTAAAAGATTTAACTGTGAATGTGGTAATCTCTATTAAGTTAAATCTTGCAGATCTTTTGACAAAAGGGTTGGCAAGACATATGGTGTTGGAAACATCAATGGGGATGAGATTAAAGCCCATTAGATCATGATCACTAATGGTGGAAACCCTACTCACACTTGATTAATATCAAGTCTTGAGTTCAAAGGTGAGAGTACACTATTAGAGTGATTGCAAGGACGTGAAATATTATCTATTTATCCCAAGGTTGAAAAGTGCTTGGTTACCATTGATTTAAAAGAAAACTGAACTTTAGCTCTTAATAGATCTGTAAGCATACATTTGCTGGAGTACTTATCATGGTGTTACTGTTGGCAGAATCTACCTATATCTGAGTGAAGTAGGGCGGTTTCAGGGAGTTCAAGGGCTTTACTCTCAAACTCTCATGAAAAGGATATAAGACACAAGGCCATATTAAAAGTGTCTACTAAAATTGGCACACAGTGGTCCAAGATCTTATGCGTAATTCATGTACGCCTGTTCAAATGGATTAATTGGTTCAAAACTTGTCTACCATATTAATTAGAATTGGTGAAACCATGTCTTACTAAGTAAAGGTTTAAGTCTTTAAGGCACATTTACCGAAAACATGAGATTTCCGAAGTGATAAGAGTTTGTTATTTAAAAATAATTATTCATTTTGAAAATGGTGGGGAATTGTGAGAAAATTTTCAAAATAAAAATGTGTCTCTTAAAGGATTCATGAATTAATGATGACTCTTGAGATGATTCATGGAAAATCACAAGATTCATGAAATATGAAAAAAAAAAAAGTGACTTTTACTTAGATTCATGAATTATTACAATGTATATACATTAATCATATGAAAAGATGTAACTTTTGTCTAGATTCATGAATTATTACAATGTACATACATTGATTAATGTATGTGTCCTTTTATTGAAAGAGTCATATTGCTTCAAGAGGTGCCTTCTTATTCCCTATAAATAGTCCACAATCTTCCATCATTCAATGATTCCAATTTTATTCATCTACACTTGTTTCAACATATACAAACTCACTTGCCTTTATCTTTAGTGCACAAAGGATAAAAAGTAAATTATCACTTTCTAAAAGTCATTGTTGTCTAGACTTGAGTTTTGGAAATGCAGCACCTACTCAAGGATTTTCATTGTATTCTGCAGGAAATTCATCACTAACCTAAGTTGTACCCAAAATTTAGAAATTGGTGGGGACGAATTAAACTTAAAGGAAAGTGTTGCCCACACCTTGAATACTTGTGAACAACCATTTCTGCAATATCATTTTCTTCTATACTTCAAAGTTCAATCCCTTCTAACAAGATCATGGGGTTCCCAATAGCTAACAATATTGGACAATGAAAATGAACAGAAACAAAGCATTTGTCTACATATATCCTTGTTCAAATTGAAAACTTTATTTTCTTGTGAGCATTTTTTATATCATGTAATTGAATTGCTTAATAACTATGGGCAAAATGATCTTCAAATTCAATGTAACTAAAAGGTATATCTATCTATAAATTCATAATGTAAGGTACATTCAGTTTTAAATATTGTTTCACTGATCATCGATCTCATTTAAATTTCAAATATTTTACTGAAAACATTAATGAATGAGTGCAGAGGTATTTATGAAATGGCATCTCTCGAGGGCAATGATCCCAACCTCCTCTCTCTCTCTCTCTCTCTCTCTCTCTCTCTCTCTCTCTCTCTCTCTCTCTCTGTGTTCCTAAGATAACACGCACTCATTGGTTAGATGCCTATGCACTATCTATTCGAGTGGCAGTAGTTGTATAAGAAACTAAATATACGTGAAGCTGCATTAACATCGTTCATTATGTTCTACTATATCTTTAATATCACTACTATCTAGCACTACTGCACCATATAAATAAATCACATTTCTTTTCCCCTCTACTTGCCTCTGTCTCATCTCTTTCTTTAACGGCTCTCATTTCTTTCTTTTCAGTTATTAGTACTGTTGTAGTAGTCTGATACTGCCTCTGTTCTGCACTGCCTTCAGCTTGGGATTCTGTGCACTACTGCCTACCTGATTCCCGTGAGATCCCTTTGCTTCTAGCCGTTTACAATACCCCATAGTATCAATAATTAGACCCAACGGCATATATACAAAAAGCTCTTCCTTGATAGCGATCGTTTGATCTCTATCACATCATCATCTTCTTTCCTTGATCTTTACAATCTCTCGTCAATACTCTCCCTGCTCTTCTTTCCTGTCCGGCCCGGTCCTTTTCTCACTCCAAAAGTCCACACTTTCTCAGCTCTCTCTTTACGTAAGAGTTTAAAATGGACGACAGCTTTTCTGATATTCTTGAAGACAAGGACTTTGGCGGAGACGACCTCTTGGCCATTTTGGAGAGCCTAGAGGACTTCTCCGATTTTCCTCCCATTGACGAAGCTGCTGTTAGCACGAAGGAGAACGAGGAAACTTCGAGGTTCGTGTCCCAAAAATCAACTTCTTCAAGTGCTCTACAAGAGTCTGAAGAAACTGAGCTTGAAGCTTCACCCAAAAGCAAAAAACAGAAGCTCACGCCGACCACTTCGTCGGAGGATCCAAACCCAGATGGCCAACAAAGGATATCTCATATCACTGTTGAGCGCAACCGAAGAAAGCAAATGAACGAGCACTTGTCCGTCTTAAGGTCACTTATGCCAAACTTTTATGTCAAACGTGTAAGTCTCATAGTATCCTCTAGAAATTAGAAGGTGTACATGATAAAATACTAACATCTTCAGGATACAGTTTGCTTGATTTTATGTACATATACTAGTGCTAAGCCATTAAAAAAATTGACTTACTGTTAAAAAACATGATTATATTAATTCTTCAAAATTAAAATAAATTATAGATATGCACAGTGTATGAAGTCTTGACTTGTCATAATCAGATGAAAAACTACTTATGAGTTGATTAAATGTGAAGAATATTTTATGCTAACTTATTCATTGGAAATGTGCTAATTAGGGAGACCAAGCGTCGATAATTGGAGGAGTGGTTGATTACATAAACGAGTTGCAGCAGGTTCTACAGTCCCTGGAAGCCAAGAAGCAAAGAAAAGTATACAGTGAAGTGCTAAGCCCTAGGCTAGTCTCAAGTCCAAGGCCTCTAGCTCTTAGTCCTAGAAAACCCCCTGTGAGCCCAAGGCTAAGCTTGCCCATTAGTCCCAGCACTCCACAACCAGGCAGTCCTTACAAGCCCAGATTGCAGCAAGGTTACCTTTCACCAACTATCTCCAACTCTCTCGAACCTTCTCCTACCTCCTCTGCTGCTTCTTCCTCCATAAACGATAACATCAATGAGCTTGTGGCCAATTCCAAGTCTCCTATGGCCGATGTGGAGGTCAAGTTTTCTGGGCCACACGTTCTTTTGAAAACTGTGTCTCCGCGTATTCCGGGGCAAGCTTTGAAGATCATATCAGCACTTGAAGACCTAGCACTTGAAATCCTCCATGTCAGCATCAGCACTGTTGATGAAACCATGCTAAATTCCTTCACTATTAAGGTACATATACTGACTCGTTCACATTTTCTACGTAGTTTTTAGTTCTTAACTCATGCTATCATTAGTAAGATTTCTTTTTCAACTTTTTCATTGTAAAGGCGTACGCAATTGATACAATAAGTTAATGATATTATATTATTATATCAAGCATAGTCTAGTGGTTTCGCGTGCAAGAAAAGATATGACTAAATTAAATGTGAAACGTTATATGAAAACCGTGACCCACCTTCTCTCTATCTTTATCACATGTGTGAACTAAAAGTGCTACTTTAGTTACAATTACGAGTGGATTTTTTACTACTATAAGCAATGTGTATTAATCTTCGAAATAAGGAAATCTACCCCACAATTAGGCTTATAAATTGAAGAAAAAAACTCTTTTTCTTTTGGGTTCATGGAAATGCAACCTAATTCTTGTTCCCTAAGTAATGTTATGTGATGCTTTTAATCTGGCTTCCTTAAACCTTTATCCTCTTATACCGGGTTGGATTTTAAGTTCTTAATTACAACTATCTTAAGAAAATTTACCAGATGAAGTAAAGCTCGCACTTTGGGAGGAAATCTTTTGAAATAAAGCAATTAGGACATCATATAGTGATCCGAGTCAACTAGAGCGCAAGAATAATGGTAATTTTGTTTTTCTAGGATTTAGTTCTCAAACTGTAAGTACTTTACTGCTGACTAGAGTTACGAGAATAGTGGTAAATTTTTTGCCTTTGCTAGTAGTACTCAAACTGTATGTCCAGTATTTACGACGGTATATATGTAAAATTAAAATAAATGAGATGCTAGCTGTAGCGAGATGTTTTGACAGTATATGTTTCATTTGAGTGTCTGGGATAGCAGGGAGATGCATGGCATCTTGCAGGCATTTGTCCTGAATTTGTTGTAAAAAAAAGAAAATAGTAAAAGAAATTGTTTCATACTGCTCTGTCGTTTTGTTTTAAAGTGATTTATTATGATTGGGTGTGCTATTAATAGTTTGATTTTCTGAATATATAGATTGGAATTGAATGCCAACTCAGTGCCGAAGAACTCGCTCTACAAATCCAGCAAACATTCTGCTAAGTCTACCAACTATGTTAGCTAGTAGTGTGCAGACTTTAACTTCGGGTTCATAGAGAACGTGAGTTAGCAATTAAATTCCTAGCTTTTCTCTTTAACTGCAGTTTCAATTGTAATTGGTAAAGAAGAATATGTATTAGGATCTTTTAGAGTTTTTTAAGTATAAAGTTCTTATACGGTTTGGAGAGAAACTAACACATTGAGTAAAAGTATGTATAAACTCATGATTTCTTTCTATTTTCCCCCCCTCATTTCATTCTCTCTTTTTCACCTCTCCAAACTCTATAAAAATTTTATAATAAAAAACTTTAAAAGAGCATACTTGTGTGATATCCTTTTGTAACTGACCACTTTGTAGTTTTTTTAGTTTGGTCTTCTTAAATTCCAATTCCATCTCCTAAATTGAAGACTACAGTATTGCGGAAAAAGTTATTTGTGAGTTTAGTTTGCTCTTTGAAGGCATTTATCAAATATTAGCCGCATGAATATATTATAATTGCTGCCTTTGCTAGTTTAGTTTTGGTTTTGGAGTGCAAGCAGCTGGTGAGACTGCTGCATAAAAAAGAGCATAGCGTTATGTGACAAATATATTTGTTTGCCTCCCTACTTTCCATCTGGGTAATGACTTATATATGATTGCTAAAAGTAAAATCAAACACCAGAATTAGACAAATATTTGCGCTTCAAAACAGGTGGACCAATTGCAAGATATACATATCATTTAATTCAATCATAGGTGTTTGGTCCCTACTTTTATTGACACACATACCAATCACCTTTCTGTTAGGAGTTGAGACACAGACATGATGGACCCCTGGTCCTAAATTTCGGAATCAAACTTTCCCTTTGTCAATACCTGGTTTGATTGATTTAGAAGGGGATGGAGGAAAAATTAAGATTTCTTTTTATTTGGTTCAACAAATTTGTGTGGGTGGAAATTTTTTCTTCACTCCCTTGAGGGGGGAGGAGAATGCCTCTCCTCTTACTTTATTTGAAAAAATATAGATGAAAAAATTAAGGTTATATTTAGTAGAAAGAAAGTTAATTTTAAGAAAGAGAAAATGAGAGAGAAAATTTATCTTACTCCCTTCAGTCATATTTATAAGGAAAAAAATTTTTTTTTTGGTGATCTTAAAATATAAGAGAAAAAATGAGTTAATGGTGCATTAAATTTTTCTTTTTTAAAAATTACCCTTCATTAATTATGTGAAAGAGAGAAATTAAATATATTAGTTATTAAAATTAATATTAAATTAAGTAGGAGTAATTTTGAAAAAAATTTAAAATATGAGATAACTTAATTAACTTTGACTAACTAAAACTACTTTTCTTAATACTCGTTAAGTATTTTTTCTCTCTTATAAATGAAATCAGAGGGAGTAATATATTTGATAGCTAATTATAATTCATCCACTAGAAACCTCATTAATGTTTTTTATAGTCAATAATAGATCTTCTGTTAGAAACCAAACATAAAGATAAATTTTCTCTCTTCTTTTCCCTTTCTTAAAAATAACTTTCTTTCTACCAAATATAATATAAGATATTCCCACCCCTTCCACCATTCCAACCAAACAGATAAGTTACATATGAGATAATTTTAGATAAGATTAGCTAGTAGAATGTTAGAGACAAAGCTTCATGTGAATGACCACATAGCTAACTTTTTTAGGTTGGAATGCAAGAAATTTTGGGAATGGTCTGCTCTATCTTTAACAAGACTAACACGACTTAATTGAAGCACAATGATAGTCTAGTCCTTTTTTATATGCTTATTTTGAGCTGTCAAATTAAAGTCATATCCGTGATCTTACGTTTTAAGTTGTTTAAACTACCATAAAATTTTTTATTAGCACGTAGCACTATGCTTTCTGCAATGTTATATAATTGAACACAGATTTTTTGAAGCAAATTTAAATCATCCAAACCAAATTTGATTGGTCTAATTGATTTGGATTGGAACTCTTTTCACTCATAAGACTTGAACTTAAACCATTGGTTAAAAGGTGTTAAATCTTTAATGGTCAATCCACCCATCATTGGTAGAAATGTAATGATTAATAATAAAACTAATATAAAATTATAACATAAAATTTGAAATAGCCAAATTAAAACTAGACAATTTAGATCTAGTTATAACTAGACAACAGCAAAGAAATTTGATCCTACATAGGGCCTGTTTGTTTTCCTATCTGAAACCGTGTTTTGGAGAAGCAGTTAGAGAGTTGTTTCTCCCAAAATATGATTTCCAAACGGAAAACAAATAGGCCCATAGTGAAGATAATAGTGCTCAATATAGTGTATGTACTAATACCTAATAATTGTGGTGACAAAAAATTTGTAATTGAATTGAAATCTGGAATAGGCAGTCAAAACACTCTCCGTAGGAGAGTTCAAATTCTCTCCATATAGTGAGAGCTAAACCCTCGCCATTGTGAGAGTCTATTCCCTTGCTTTTGAGATATGGTCTCCTTGGCGCCTTTCTCCTCAATGTCTGCCGAAGGAGAAGGTGCCCGTAGTGTGCATGCTAGGTCTCGTGTTTTTTGGGGTTTGCTGACGTGCTTTTATTTAATAGGGCTTGATGAAAGATGGAGAGTTCCATCCTCTGTGATGTCCAACTGTGAAAATGTGGATTGGCAAGAGATTTGAAGCTTGAAGAGCCTATTGCTACCGGAATCTTCATTGGCTAATTCAAATATGAGGAATGGAGATTGGGTGCTTTCCAATGTTCATGTGGCCGTTTGCGTCGTCTTCCTTTGGAGTCGACCATTTTACATGGTTAGTGCGTGGAGCTTGTCGAAATCTGCTCTTGTCTGGACGGATTCAGCAAATAAGGGGATGGTTTAGAGAAGAGGGTTCATCGAACCACCAACCCTAACAAAGGTGATATTGGTACTGCTTCTGCCATTCTTGCGCCATCAAGCTCGGAGTTGGCTTGGTTTTGTGGGTGGTGTGCTTCGTTTGGGTTTCTTGTTGCAATTTGCTTGTTTTTTTGATTCTCTGCTCCGTTTCTCTCGTGGTTTTCCTGTTAGGTAGTTGTTTTGTGGTTCCTGTTTTCTCTTCGGCCACTCTTTCTGTCGGTGGCAGAGATGGGTTTGTTCCAGGTCAGGTAGGGATTAGTTTATGGTCGAGTCAAGTTGCCTGTTTTGGCCATTGTCTCATGTACTGTGTTGGTTTAATTTAATCTGATTTGTTTGTGTTATGGCAAAAAAAAAAAAGAATTGAAATCCAGAATAGCTAAAAAAGTTCTGACTATGTTGAATAGTACTTTTCACTTCTGAACCCCAAAAAAAAGCAAAAAACTCTTCGATGAAAAAAACAATCAGTTAAGTGGGTGTTCGTACGGATGGGCCTCCCGTGGTTGTGAATGTAGCTGGAAGCCCATAACAAGGCTTTTTTGTGTGAACATGACAATGCTCTTTTCTTTTGGGGATGAAACATGTGAGTTTCTCGGTGGTCTCCTTGGAAGGATTTTGTCAAAGGTTCCTATGGCGGTCAGCCCTCTTTTAATGGTCAAATGGAACTTTGCGAACCAAACTCCACTCCACGACAAATTTTTCTATAGATAGCGTTTTCCACAAGGAAGCTTAGTCAATGAACGAATGATCGTTGACGTGACCTTAATTAAAAAAAAATGACTTTTATTTTCAAAGAAGTTGACTTAGAATTAGTCAGAATAAAAACGATATTTACCCCTTACGGTGTCTTCTCTTTTTTTTTTCATAGAAGGTGTGTCTTTTCTAATCAAACCTTAACTCTGTTCTTTCAAATGCCATAAATAAGAAATAGGCAAAAAGCGGAAATACTAAGAAAAACAATACCCCAATAATTTGACCTGTCTTTAATAAGGAAGCAGAACTGTCTCTAAGCAGCCAAGCAGAGCATTGCAGACGTACTCCTATAGTACAAGTAGTTTTCTCCCCGTATGTGTACACACGTATAGATACATTCATATATAAATACACACACACAGAGACACATACATGTAAAACAAAATTGGGCATAATTACATGTATCGTGAATTATCAAATGTGAAGTTGTGGCCTTCAAATTCGAAGTGGTCAAACGGAAACTCCGAACCAACGGTGGGTGAGTTGGCCAGGGAGATCATGTGGTTAACGTGAGATGATAAAGTTGGCAAATTTTGGGGGCCTCCAAAGCTATTGACCCCTCTTGGGGACACTGGAAATGAGAAGTGGGTTGGTGCGGTGTTTTCAATCACAGGGCTCATAAACTGCTGATGGTTGTCAGGTTTGGGATTGGAAGTGGAAGGCAGTTGGAATGAAGCAAAAGAGGTGTGGTCGGAGGCATTAAGATTCTTCGTGAGAACTTGGAGGCCTGCACGCAGGTTCACAAGTTGCTCTTGTGATTGAGCAGGAAGCGACGCTGGAGGGGCAGGGTTAGAGGCGAGGTTGCAGGTGTGGTTTCCCCTGTAATTCACTTCCATGATTGTGGGGTCTTCGTCGGATCGTTGCACTTGCTTTGTGGCCAAGCACCCTTGCCCATGTCTATGGGTACATCTGTAGTATCCTCTGCCCATATTTTCGATCCAAACTGCCAACATGAGTATATCATATCATATCATTAGAATAAATTGACATGCAATTATACGTACGTACGTACCTTGGGAATTTGGCTCCAAGAATGTCTTTCTGGCCATATTTTCTCCAGCTAAACCCATCGTCGAGAAGCGACTCTACTCTCATCCTCGGGCTGATTCGAATCTGTTTGGTCCATCTTGCCACTGTGTTCCTACGATATGAGAATTAAAATTAGAAAAAACAGAGCAGGACTATGTGTGTTGCGCAAGAGTGAGGCAGGCATACCTGTTTGTGGAGGCATTCTGGTGTTGGTCCCGGAACTCCTTGTCGGAATCTTCACTCCGAGGACTGAAAGGTGGTGAGTCGGTGGGCTGAGGCTGAGCATTGGAGCTAAGAAAAGCAAGCGCCTTTTCAAAAACGGCTATGATCCGGCGAATCAACATCTTATGGGTTTCTTGAGATGTGGTGGAGGGGGCGTTGAGGCACATTTGAAGATGCCTTGCAAGCTCCCTGCCTTGTAGAAGCTCGTTGATGAGGTGATTTCCACCATAATCTGCCATGTTGTCCCTGTACGCCTTATTAAAGCTACCTGAAAAGCGGGGGAGGGGAAGGGAGGTAGGCGAGATTTAAAGGGAGAAAGGGTGGGGAAACAGGGAGGGTTTAACCGAGAAAATGAAAGGGGGGAAGGATTTAGTAGTGGGACTAGTGTTCGTTTGGTCACAGCATTAACAAAATTCAAAGGGTGAGGAGGGGAAGTCCAATTGCTGACCCATTCTTCCAACATCAACTTCATTGATCCCTCCCCTAGTAGCTGCTTCTAACCTTACGTTTTTACTGCCAGACGTAAAACTTACTTCAGCTTCGGGGATGTATCGATATTAAGCTTTGTTTGTACCAATTTATATTAATGTCTTGTTTACTTGTCTTTACTTGATTGTTTTCATATTATTTTATATTTCATGTTATTTCTATTATTCTATACCGCATTCATAGTGGCTAAATATAAAATAAAATCTATGATTCATGTCATGATGTATTATCGGTGCTCTTGTGACCATGTCTGTGACGTTGTGCTCCAAAGTCAGCCCAGCCCCTTGGTATCCTACCTCAATTTTGATGTCAAGTCACTCACATATATTACAAAACAAAACAAAACAAATTGAACCTAGATTAGATATTAGATCAATTGATTTAATCCAAATGATTAGAGGATGAGTGGAAATACAACTTTAGTCAGAAGATTTTACACAAGGATCAAAAGAACAAGATGCAAATTCGTAGGAATTTGGAAGTAACCTAGTTAATTGGACAGTGCAAACTGTTGGGTGTGGGGTCCCTTCCTATATAGAGAAAGGTCTAGATCTAAAAGCCTTTTATATGTCTCACTTATTTAAGTCGAGATGAGTTATATTAAGGTATGAGAGTAAAATCATATTTAAGTTAGAACAGCTATCTTTGGTAGATGAGAAGATAAAAATATTACTTTCGCACGTTCACAGAGCAATCACAAAAAAAATTTATTTGCGGATTCGTTAAACGTTGAATCGGGCTAAAATTTTTTCAGCAGGTTTAAGACATCTTGTTCTTTATTTTCAATGGTTGATCGTCGTTTTATGATCTGGTGTGAGAGTTATTCAGTACACACTAAAATAGTAATTTTCAGTTTTTCATCTTCTTGATTCTCTATTGTAAACCTTTTATTTTAGTTGTTGGGAGGGTTGTTAATACTTATTTGTGCACTTGATTGAAACTCTATTATAATCCTATTTAGATTATAGTGGAGTCATTTTCATTAATTTGGACGACCTGTGGTTTTTACCCTTACCTTAAGATGTTTTCCATGTTAAAAATCTTTATGTCTCTTGATGTGTTTATGGTGTTTATTTTTTGTCATATATTTGTTTGATTGCTCCTTATAGATTCTTGCAAATATGAGAGATTCATTTTCACTGCATATTTATTACTCTGTTATTATTCCTATTAGAGTGGCATCAGAGCCATGATTTTGAGGTTATTTAACTTGCTTGAATGATAGAATAGGACAATTTGTTTATATGACACTAATTATCATTTGTGGAAGGGCAAGATGAAGGATTTGCTATTTGTGAAAAATATGTATCTTCCTGTGTTTGCTACTCAGAAGCCAGATTCCAAATTTAATAAGGAGTGGGATTTTGAACATTTATAGGTGTGTGGTTTTATTTGAAAATATGTAGAAGATAATGTATATATTCATATTGCTAATAAGACACATGCGAGAACTTTATAGGAGAAGATTGAGTCTTTGTATTCCTCTAAGTCAGGAAATAATAAATTATATTTGCTAAATTGTTTGGTGAATTTAAGAAACAAGGAGAAGACCTCTATTTCAGATCATTTGAATGAATTTCAAAGGCTCTTGGATCAATTATTAGGAATGGGTATCAAGTTTGATGATGAAGTTTTAGGTTAACGGCTTTTGAATACTTTACTTGAGTCTTAAGAGATATTTCGGGTTTCAATTATAAACTCAACCCTAAACGGTGTTATTTTCTTGCAAGAGGCAAAAAGTTATGCTCTTAATGAAGAAATGAGAAGAAAAACACATGATTCTTCATCTCATTTAGAGGTGCTTATCACAGGAAATAGGGGAGAAATAAAAAAAAAAGAACCAAAAGGTAAAGCAAGAGTAAGTTCAAATTCAGATATAACATGTTAGAGTGCCAACATTGTCACAAAAGGGAACACATTAAGAAGCATTATTTTTCTTTTGGAAGAAGGAGAATAAGGGCAAGAATGGTAAGCAAAAAGAGAAGGGACAAGATGATGATGATCATGTTATTACTGCTACTGGTGATGATCTTCTTATTCTTCATCACTATGAATCAATTAATCTTGTATCAACTCAGATGATGAAGATAAAAGGGTTAGGACTGCTAACTTCCTAAGAGGAGACAAATTGAGAAGTTTAAATTTTTTCTACAAAAACACAACATAACAGTGAAAGCAAAAGTTTGCAAAAAAATAAAATATGATGAAAATGAATATGTATGTAAGATGAGAGAAGAGAAGACTCTGAGATTTATCCTAATTCTGTCCAATCCACTTGAACTATGTCTAATTCTCAAACCACTACTTGAGATTTTTCACTATTTGCAAGAATTCAGTGGATTCCTTACAATGTCACAGTACAATGCTCTTGCTCTGTTCTAAGAATAATGAAAATCTCTCTCAACACTTTTACAAGTGTTTCCCAAATTCCTTTGTGAATTCCCTCACAAAGAATTTTTTTTTTCAGATGAAGAAAAGATTTTATACAAAAGTAAATACTCTCTAAAATAGAGTAAATATGAAAGTTATAGCATAATAAATATGGTATATAGGTGAAAAAGTTTTGATAAAGAAATTTAGCAAAGTTTTTACAATATCAGACAAATTTATTTTTCTCACAACTTTAAATGAAGTTCTATTTATAAATTTATAACTTAACTAGTCGTTAGGCACAAGATTTAGCCGTTAGAAATATTAACAAATGGTTACTCTGCAAAACAAACTGTTTACCAACTGAATTAAATGTACCTAACACACCAAAATTCAAATTTTAGAGTTTTAACAGACAAATTTCATCGAGATAGAAAGTTAAGGGTTCTAATGTTGAACTTCAAAATTCGTTTGTTACAATGTAACATTTGAATTTCGAGTTTGCCAAAGATATCCCATATTAATTCATACGAATTTTCATAATAGAAGTGCATCTAAAGAATTCGAATAGTTGTTTCAAGTTTTCGCATAGCACTTTGAAATTTGAATTTCAAAAGCTAAAATTTGTCTATCAGATGTATATTCAACATGGTACAAAAGTTTTTTTCTATGAAGTTTGAATGTTGAACTGTAAAGTCTGCCTGTCAGAGACATGTTCTAACGAGATTCACTAGTTCTCTCTTCGAAAGTCGCACTTTAAAGCCTAAACTGTCAGAGAAAGTGACTTTAAATTCACTTTGAACTTCACCAACATTTGAATTTTGACTAAATTTTATTTAAATTTTGCATATTTTTACTACTAATGCTTAGCCAAAATTTAAATTTTAGAACCAAAATTTGTTTATTAGAGATAAAACCTCTGTAACTTCAAATTTTACTAAGTAAAGTACAAATTTTGCACAAAAAAAACATAAGTTAAATAATAAAATTCATCTATTAGTCAATATTTCTCAATTCTAGCACATTCTAAAATTAGATAGCTTTGAACTAGCTCATTTAAACAATGTGGTAACGCAAACAAGTATGATTCAAAGTTTTTTTCCTAGTATACATAATGAGAAATCCTAAAAATTAAATCTTCACTTGTTCTTCATTAGATTTCTTCACTTTATACTTACATACTCCTTTGATATTCTTCTTCCAAGTTCTAATTGTTTGGAATCATCAAAACTTATGATTCAACAAAAAGATAATGGTGATTGTTTTACTACTATTACCAATGAAGATCTTCTTATTCTTCATGAGTATAAATCAATGAATATTGTTTTAGATGAGAGCACATGGGTAATAGACAATAGTGTTGCACCACATGTTACATCAAGAAAGGAGTTATTTACATCTTATACACTTGGTAACTTTAGAGTGTTAAAGATGGGTAATGATGGTGAGGGTAAGGTAATTGGCATTGGTGATGTTTGTTTACATATCAACATTAGAATGAAGTTATGGCTTAAAGGAGTTAAGCATGCTTCGGATGTTCGCTTTAATCTTATCTCTATTCAGAAGCTTGATGATGATAGTTTTGATAACTGTTTTGGTTATGGAAAGTGAAGGCTCACAAAAGATATCTTAGTTGTGGTTAAAGGGGAAAAATTATCCAAATTGTATTGGACAAAAGTTTTGGTTGTTAGAGACAGTGTAAATGACATAGACATGGAGGTTTCAAATTTATGGCTTCAAAGGCTTAGTCATATTGATGAAAAAAGACTTAATTACTTAGCAAGAAAGGATGTGCTTTCGAGATTGAAAAGTGCTCAATTGAAGAAGCTTTCTCACTGCATGGCTAGTAAACAGACTAAAGTAACTTTCAAGAAGCATCTTCCCTCAATGAAATTAGAGTCACTTGAATTGGTGCATTTTGACATTTGTGGTCCATTGAAGGTAAAATCATTTAGTGATGCTCTTTACTTTATTACATTTATTAATGATTGTTCTAGAAAGTTGTGGGTCTATGCATTGAAGACAAAAGACCAAGTGTTAGAGAAGTTCAAACAATTTCAAGTTTTGATTGAGAGGCAATTAAGTAAGAAGTTAAAATGTATTCGTATTGACAATGGCGATGAGTATTGTGGACCCTTTGATACTTTTTGTAAGCAGCAGGTTATTAGACATGAAAAAACTCCTTCTAAGACTCCTTGACTTTGTGGCTTAGCAGAGAGGATGAACCAGACACTAATTGAGAAAGTTAAATGTATGCTTTCTTAAGTGAAATTGACAGAAAAATTCTACTGTGAGGCACTGTACATAATGGTGCACGTTATCCATCTTAGTCCTGTGGTTACTTTAAATTGTGAGGTGCCGGACAAAGTTTGGTTTAACAAGAATGTTAGTTATAATCACTTGTGAGTCTTTGGTTATAAGGCATTTGTGCATATTTGAAAGGATGAAAGATCCAAGTTGGATGCAAAGACAAGATAGTGTATCTTTATTGGTTATGGTCAAGATGAATTTGGCTACAAGTTATATGATCTTGTTGAGAAAAAGTTTGTTACAAGTCGTGATGTAAAGTTTACGAAAGATTAAACCATTAATGACATTGATGAGGTGAAGAAGACATCTCCTATGAAAGATTATAATATGTATGATGTTAATCCAGTGCAGTTGCCTATTCACAATCTAGATGCTAATAATGGTAATGTTCAACAGGAAGTACAACATAACTATCTCAACGATGAGAAGCTTGGAGATGGTTTCGATAGATGTTCCAACAAGTAATGTTGAAGAGCAACATGAGTCACAAGATGAGACTCTAGATGATGTACTTGAACCACGTCAAGTCTAACTCATGAGGTCTAATAGGCAAAGACAACCATCTAAAAGGTATTCTTTTAATGAGTATGTGACCTTGGCTAATGGGGGAGAATCTAAGTGTTTTGAAGAGGCTATGATGATTGAAGAAAAACAAAAATTGTTGGATGCAATGCAGGATGAAATGAAATCCTTATATGGCAATCACACATTTGATTTAGTGAAGTTGCTTAAGGGTAAATGGGCTTATAAATGAATTTATAAGGTAAAGTATAAAAGCAATTCTACATTTTCGACTTATAAAGCTAGATTAGTGGTGAAAGGCTTTAGTAAAAAAAAAAAGAAGTTGATTTTAATGAAATTTTCTCTCCTATAGTAAAGATGTCGTCCATTAGAACTATGTAGAGTTTGGTTGCTACTCATGATTTAGAGGTGGAGCAAGTGGATCTAAAGATTTCTTTTCCCTATGGTGATTTAAAGGAAAAGATTTGTATAAAGCAACCCGATAGCTTTCAAGTTGTAGGCAAAGAAGACTATGTGTGTAGGCTGAGAAAGAGCTTATATGATTTGAAGCAAGCTCCAAGGTAGTGGTATGAGAAATTTGAGTCTATTATTTATGAGAAAGGTTACAAGAAGACTACTTCTAATCACTATATCTTTATTAAAAATTTTTCTAGTGATGACTTTATTATTCTATTGTTGTATGTTGATGACATGCTTATTGTTGAAAAAAATGTTTCTAGAATTGACAAGTTGAAGAAGTAATTGGGTGAGTCATTTGCCATGAAAACATGGGAGCTGCTAAGTATATTCTTGGCATAAGAATCTTGTGTGACAGAAAGGAAAAGAAGCTTTGATTATCTTAGGAGCACTACATTGAAAAGGTGTTGCAGAGATTTCAAATGAAAAATGCTAAGGCGGTAAGCACTTCTTTTGCTACTCATTTTAAATTAAGTGCTAAATAAAGTCTTTCAAATGAAGCTAAAAAGTTAGATATGAAAAGGGTCCCCTATATATTTACAATGGGTAGTTTGATGTACACAATGGTGTGCACAAAATCAGATGTAGCACATGTTGTTGATATAGTTAGTAGATTTTTATCAAACCTAGGTAGAGAGCATTGGAATGTTGTGAAATTGATTTTGAGTTATATTCGTGGTACTATTAGTATAAGGCTTTGTTTTGGAGGTGATAAGTATACCCTTGAGGGATACACAGTCTCATGAGATATTGATTCCCAAAAGTCAACTTTGGGCTATTTTATTAAATTTGTAGGGGAGTTGTGACTTAACAATCTAAGTTGCAAAGATGTATAGCTTTGTCTACAATAGATGTGGAGTTTATTGTCATTACCGAAGCATTCAAGGAGTTGTTATGGTTGAAGAAATTCTTGCAAGAGCTTGGTTTTACTCAAGACAAATATTTGCTATTTTGTGATAATCAAAATGCTATTCATCTTAGTAAGAATCCAACTTTCCATTCAAAGTCCAAACATATAGATGTGAAGTATCATTGGAAATGTGATATTTTGTATGCTAAAATATTAGAGTTGGCAAAAATTCATACTAATAATAATGGTGCTGATATGATAACTAAGATACTGCTAAGATGTAAGTTTAAAGTTTTTTATGAGATCGCCGGATTGGCGGTCGCCTCGATATAGTTGTGAGGGAGATATATGGAGTATAAGCTCCCTTTCTATATAGAGAAAGACCAAAACCTAAGAGTCCATTATATATTTTACTTATATAAGTTGAGAGGGGTCATATTAAGATATAAGAGTGAGATCATATTCAAGTTAAAACAACTGTCTTTAAAAGAGGATAAGAGAAAAACATTATTTTTACACGTTCACAGAGTAGTCACAGGAAAAATGCATATTCAAATTCATTAACTGTTGGATTTAGCTGAAATTTTGTCAGAATGTTTGACACATCTAATTCTTCTTTTTCAACAGTTGGATTATCATTTCATGGACTAGTGTGAGAGCTATTCAGTACACACTAAAATAGTAATTTTGGGGTTTTTCATTTTCTTGATTCTCTATTATAAGCCTTTTTGCTTTGACTGTTAGGAGGGTTATTGGCGCTAATTTGTGCACTTAATTGAAACTCTATTATACTTCTATTTTGATTATAGTGAAACTATTTTAACTGGTCTGAATAACCTATGATTTTTACCTTTTCTTTGAGAGTTTTTCACGTTAAAAATCTTGGTATTTTTTTATATTTGTGGTGTTTATTTTTTATCATATATTTGTTTGATTGCTCCCCAAATATTCATGCAAGTACTGGAAATTTATTTCCCTTAGATATTTGTTACTTTATTTTTTTTCTTATCACAGGCTTTACTCAGAAGATTTTTTTTTTGGGCCACAGCGATGCACCAGTCTAGATGTAAGAAGAAAGTTTGCAAGATGAAGTCGCAATGGGCCTTTAAGACAAAAACTTTTGGGCCCACCCTGGACGTGTGTAATCTTACCACTCACAAACCAATCAGGCAGCTAGCCTAGGGGAAGAGATGGAAGTGAAACATCCACTCGAAAAGCGCTACGTTAAAGTACGGGAACATCATTGTTTGCCTTTTAAAGAAAAAATCAATCAGGTAGATGAGATGAGCTCTAATTTTCCCAATCCTGGCCTTGCCTGTGGGGACAAATTATTGCGTCCATTTTGTCATGAGTGTTAAGATCTATAACTACTTGTAATTCATATAGTTGAAAGATCAAAGTTTGACCTTCAACATACTCCTCCTTTGTATAGTTTGTTAATTGCTACTCCTTAATAACTTGTCAGTGTCAAGGCCAGGGGATTCTGGGAGAACTTGGAGGCCGCCTCTCGGACAATTCATGTGATAATGTGATTCCACGGCATATCATAAATACCCCTCACTGTTCTATGGCAATGTGGTTGAGACCAATTTTCAAGTCAAAGTTTGACCTTTAATCCTTTAATTAGTTGCACATAATTAAGCACATGACCAACCCCACGCACCACGCATCTGTCCACGTCACTGTCGCACTTGTGTGTCACGTGATCCAAAACCAGCCTCTATATTCATATCGGGCCCTGTTCTCTTAAGATATTCTAGCCGCATCAAAGAGCCCAAGCCCATATCAACATTTTAAAAAAAAAAAAAGTCTCTTCACCCGTCCAATATTCGATAGTATTCGAATTTTGTATTACATTGTATGCTTTTCTTCAACGTTGTCGGGATTATGATAAAATTTCATTAGTTAGAGATATTCATTGAAGCAAACTTTTTAGTCTTTCATCTTTGACTCCTTACAGATTCGTAATATTTTAAGAAAAAATTATTATATAGATTTTAAAAAAAAAAAATCATCTTTGGCCAACACATAATTTTGACATTCTCAGAATTTTATTTAAATTATGTAAATCAAAATTAAGCTATATTTTCAAAATTATTTAAATAAATTTTATTCAAATTAATGAATTGTATTACTTTTTGATTGAAAAGTTTTCTCACCGGGAGGCACTGTGAGAGCCTACAACCATCCAATCTAATAAATATGTTGTTTGTGGAATATCTTATGGAAAAATCAGTGGTGATAGTTTTGCCAAAATATCCACCGTATAATATTTTCATCTCTGACAGTGGCAAACAACCATTAACAAATTAATGTCATCTCATTGGGTGATGGACTCTCACAGCAACATATATATATATAGGAGTATCCCTCTTGCTTTAATAATTAAGGTAATTGGATCCGATTCATTATGTCAGCCCACCAAAATGTGGATTCTAGTATTTACAGGTCACATGAGATCCTTTGTCTTGTCTGTTTCTCATCAGATCAGTGACGCTAACTTAATTTGAAATCCTGGTTCTTTACATCTCGCTGATACATTATATTAAGGATAATTAATAATACAACCGTTGCTATATATTGATTGATATCAGTTTAAAATATTAATCATGGTGAGTTAATTTTAATTGTATTCCACGGTACTTTTCTGCCGGTGATGCTGATGTGGTTTAAGGAATAGCATATATTGTTGATAGTTTGCAAGTGGATATATGAGAAGACTAGCAACTAATTAAAGTTGATGGTTTTTCAATAGAATTTTATCTCAAAAGAAAAGAAAAATGTTCTTGCACTATCGACAGAAAGAAAGACAAAATAATGAAGGAGACTGGAAAAATGGGGAATGAAGGAATGACGGGACGGAGGGACTGCCTTTTGGCGGTACAGATATTTTGATTTTGATTGGCACAGGGCAAGTTAGAAAAAACAGAAAAGGAAACAAATGGATTCTATTCTCTCTTCCTAGCTAGTTGCCATCCATTTGCAATTTTTGATACATCATATATACCAATATTAATAAAAATCTAATATTTAGGGACAAAAGAAAACAGAGGTCGCTAGCTAGGTGATAAGATATATGGACAGGCATGCATGATCTCCTTTTTGCTCAAAAGAATATATAAATATCTTACTCTATTAATTATCTAGACGTACGCACTTCATTTTACTGTAAATACTAAACCAAAACTATACTCGTCATGATTTGCGTGCATATATAAATGAGTTTCTACCATACCATGCCTCTAAATAAAAGAAGAATAAGTACCCACAGACAGCATTCTGAGCTTCTGCAGGCAACTAACTAACTCGATAAATCCCAAGAAATATAAACATGAGCATCCGAACTTCTATAATAATTGATGGAAGTGAGTTTTACTTTTACTTCGATTAACATACATAAATGTAGAAGAACAACATATATTTTAGCTAGGTAGGGTTGAATGTTATTGGGAGGTAGCCAACTTGGTGTTTAATAATCTTTTCAATCCGAAGAATCTAATTCTATATGGTGTTGAAGCACGCACGGTCGACTCTCCGTTTGTGCAGCCTTTAGATGTAAACCACTGAGCATGTGAGTCACCAGCTATAAGTTGCGAGGTAGCTAGCTAGCCAAAGGCATGCCATGATGGTGACATAAAAAGTTTGTCGTCTCAGGTATACCGTACTGATATATATTATCCATATATCCTCTTAACTCTTGTGGGAATATAAAATTCATACTCCAGTCCACAGGCTTATATATGTGTACGGACATCAAGTCTACTTTTACGTAGTAAACCTAATCCTATATGTGCGTAGAACAATAATACACGTTTAATTTCAAGTTAAAAGTACATGTTTTAATTATAAAATCATTCATAATGGCCGAACATGATCTCACTTATGCACGCATTATGCATAATACAAAATATATATATATATATGTGCTTTACAGTTAAGATCGTAATGATGGATCTACTAATATTGATATCAGGTCGGAAAAAAAAAGGTTGAGGAGATTAAAAAACAACGTTTGGTTAATAAAGTAAGAATGATGGGTACGATTTTGAATTTAAGAACCACTGATAAAGTGGGCTTTTTGCGATATGCTGAATTCGAACTACTATGACACAAGGCCAAAACTACAAGAAGATGCGTGCATAAACACGAATTTCTTATGAGAGCTGGATGAAATTCAAGACCTTACAATTCCTTTTTTAAACGAAGAGGCTGGCGTGCCAATTGACCATTATATTGTTAATTTTAGGCTATTTTTTACGGATATATTCCTATCCTACACATATATATATCTACTATAGAAAACAGAATTAATGTCAAATTAATGAAAAGTTTATTACTTCTCGTGTCTCTTCATCAGTCCCACTAAGCAGGGAACCTGTTGAATTATAATGAATTAGAGATCATATCAAGCATGCATACACACTATCTATACCAATTTGGATCATCATTTTCGCCCATGCTATAATATAACTATTGTTCTATATTTATTATTTGCACAAATGAGTCTTTTCTGTACTGTTTCAACTTTCAGCTATGGCACGCGGGACCCATCTGACAGTTATTGTGTACCTTTTGGGTCGATTTGCTTCTTAAAGATTATTTGGAGAGAGCAAATATAATGGCGACATGGTTAGAGTCATGAAGGTGATTTCAGGTCATTCTATTCCCCAGTGCTTTAATTTCCTGACGATTACCATATCATTTTTTTTCCCGGTTGGATATTCTTGGCAAATCATCGTAGGTTAATTATTCATATTCTCATGCATATAACTCGAAACGATATTCCGAATTAATAACGCATCAATCCGTTGGAGATAACTTAAGTGACTACTGACGAGATCATCCTTTGCAGATTAATTTACGAGTAGTTTTTTGTTTATGGGCATCTCGTGTGCTGTATATAGAAAAGATGTTAGTGTTATTCCTTTGAAGTTTTCACAAAATTTCATGCATAATGAGTGGTTACTCTTATTCCTTTTAAGCCTGGAGAGGAGATTCTATATATTCCCTTCTATTATTAACATAGGTCACATTTAGCTACTTTACTAAAATCAAGAAAAATTTATTATATCATTAAAATTATTTTTAAAATAATATAATTTTTATTTTTATCTCATAATAAATACCACAAATTCAAGTACTCCATTCAGTCCTATGTATAGGGTCTTTTGGGCTTTGGCTAATAAAAAGAAACTGAGAAAGTTTATTTAGTAATTGGCCAGCTTTGTGCAATCTATATATATGAGTGCTTTGCCGCTAATCATGTTCTCTTTAATTCTTCAACCCTCTCTAAAGTCTACCGTATGCATAATATCTTCTATTAAATTAAATGATCCATTTTCTATATATAAGAAAAACGGAACTTGAGGGAAGGAAAAAAAGTATAGAAAGGAATGGTCATAATTAAGCTTAATTTGATTTTCCTGAAGCGCCATATATATACTTGAATGAGAAGCATCCTTCAAAGTCATGTTCAGCACTTCAGATTCCTTTGAATCAAGCTGGTGTACGTACATCCGACTAGTAATGCGTATCATGCTGTTTACTGATTTTTATAAAGTTTTGGTCCGTTTCTCATTGTTGAAGTAAAAAATATACCCGTTCTATAATTTTTTTTTTTCAATTTCAACTTGCCTTGATCTCCATCCTCTTTTGCACCGATACTTGAAAAAAAAAAAAAGATGTGTCCATATTCAATATGTATTGATATGATATTATATTATACTTTACGCTACATATCATAAACATATCATTATTTTTCATCTTCATAAAGTTTCAAAATGACTTAAAAATCTTATAGCAAAACTCAATTTTTTTATATTTTTTATCTTTAATACATTAATTTGTTGAATATATATATACACATAGATTTTATATGAATATTTCTCTATCTATATCTTAAAAATTTAAAATTTATCATATTCAATCTATCATCTTATGTCATACCCGATACTTGCACCCTTATTATAATCAATCTCCATCATATATATATATATATATAGGGTTTTGTTTGTTAACATGATCAATATATTCATTTATGAAATTCAAAACTTTGATTTGCACATATATGAAAAAAATTTGTATCTTTATTCTTTACCATATAGTGTGAGCGCGTGCATGAATAATGGCGAATTAGGGTATAACCTCACTTAATCTTGTACGATTGCCTTACCGATATACATGCACTAGAAAATCAGTCCAATATATATATATATATGCACAAGAAAAGGGTATATATCTTTTGTAGTCTGTTTTTACTTTAACTAAATGCTTCACATAGTTACAGAGTTGAAAATAACACGATATAATAAACAATAGGGAGAAAGACATTTAAGTACCTTCATACAAAAATATTGTCAAATGAACAGTAAAAGTGCTGAATTCAGTTGATTCGAGTTGGGAATTCAGTTTATAGGAATACTGAATTTTTAATCTGGGTCATTGGAAGGGAATATCTTCATATGGGGGTCCTTAAATATCTTTCTCCCTAAACAATTTTCTAGCTATAACGTGACACAATATTTTGAGAGAAAGACATTTAAGGACCCCCATATGAAGATATTCTCTTCCAAGGACCTAGATTAAAAATTCAGTACTCCTATAAACTAAATTCTCAACTCGAATCAACTGAATTCAGTACTTGTACTGTTCATTTAGCAATATTTTTATATGGAGGTCCTTAAATGTCTTTCTCCCCAATATTTTTGTCCTTCTCTCCAAGAAATACGTTATCACTGAATATCGAATTTCAATTTAATTGACTTAAGCTTTTCTTGTCTTATATATATAATGCAAAAATTATTTATTTATGGAGATAAAAAGCCTAAAATTCTGTTTCCATAACTTTTTTGGACATAAAATTCCGTTTCCATAGTTACGTTAAAGAGTAAATTGCCAGTATTAAAAAAAAGTGAATTTCCGATATACTCTCGTATAATTTCGTTGAAAATCAATTCACTCCTTGTGATGTAAAATAAATCATTATTTGTGGTTTCTTCAATTATTACTTAATCAATATTTCAATCTAATTTTTTTAAAAAAATAACTAACTCAAATTTAAAACCATAAAAAATATATTTTGACTCTTTTTAATATTTATATTTTGAATATTTTTACATATATTGTTGAATTTAGTACGTGGACATCATGAACTTTTGAAATATGAATTTAATTTTAATCAGAATCTCAGAAAAAAGTTATATAAGATATATTAAAATTTACTTTTAGCAGTGTAAAATTTTCTTCATTTTAATTTTTATATGTGATTAATTATTTTAAAATTAAAACCAAAATACTCTGGAATAATTAAATGATGATAAAAAATTACAACAAAATTAAGTGCTTCTGGGAAAAAGAAAAAAAGAGTAAAGCCAACAATATGCTATTTTAGTGAATCAGTGGATATGGTTAGGGGTGAGCACTGACCCACAAAACCAAGCCAACCCGGACCGACCTGGAAATTTCAGGTCGGGTTGGGCCGAGGCAAAGACGACAGCAAGGAAGAGCAAGCCAAGTTCACTGGGTAACGAATTGGTCCTATCTGGGTTGCGGGTATGGTGTTCGGTCCCAAAATACCCGGCCCGATAACCCGTTTATATTTGCATATGTTACTTTGTGCTTACTACCCAGAAATGACGCGTTTGAGGTGACAGCAGACTTGAAATCCCTTGGCATTTTCAGTGAGTCTGGAAGCCTCCACTCTCAGCTGAAATCCCTCCACATTTTCCCTCCTTCGAAGAAAACCCTAGATCTACTTGGTTTATGGTGCTCTCTGTCTCTCTTAGTATCACAACTCGAACTCGCAGCGCAGGTCACAGCTCCCTCGTTGATTCAGTGTCAAGGTCGCATCTGATTCAGTGGCACCCTTCTCTCGGCGTAGTGTTGCTCCCTGATTCAAAGTCAAGGCCGTATCTCTATGTCGCGTTGCTCTCTCTGGTGGTGCTCTCTGTGTCACAGCTCACTCTTCTATCCTTCATCTCGGTGTTGAAGTCACAAGCTCATATCACAGCCATAGGTTCCTTTTTTTTTTGCTCAGTTCATTTCTCATTCACTTCTCTCTTTTACTTTATATTTAATCCTGAGTTCGGTAGTTCCTATGTTGTTGTGTTCTTCTAAATATTCCACTATGTTATGATTATTATTGTATTTGGTGTATTGTATTTGCTTTCTTTTGTTCTGAATATTCCACTATGTTATTGGGCTTGTTAAGCCATTTGGAGAATCATGGAGAATCACCTTTTTCTGATTTAAAAACCTAAATTTGCCTGGCCTAAAAAGTAGTTGCTTTGATGATATTGTTTTAAGCTTCGTAGGATGAAATTTCATGGAGTTTCTCAGTTGTCATCTCAATAGCTGTGTTCCTCAAAAGCTAGGAAAGCAATTTAACTAATCTAATAAAATAAAATATAGCTTATATTTTGTTTTGAATATTCTCTAGACTATTCTGGTTCCAAAAATTCTGTAGAATGCTTTTGTATTTGTTTGTAATGTGCTTCTCGAAATATATATATATATATATATATGTTAATCTTTGAGTTTTCTGGTCAGCTTTCCAACAAGTTTAGTTCTCATGTATTTATAATTGAATTGCAGAAAAATCAATGGATAACCCTGAGTCCCACATCCCAACCAGTGGGGCATCAAATGACACAATTCAAACAAGTGATCTTCCTTCAATTACACCTAGTGGTGCTGGTACTGCAGTTGCTTCAAACACACCTGGTGGTGACCCTCTTCCTTCAGAAACATTCAATGTTGCTTCTACTCCTTCAAGCACTCATCGTTCAAAAACTCACTGCGCCAGATTTGGGTTTTATAAACGCCTAAAAGTAGGCGGTTATTTGAATAAACGCATATAAAAGTGTTCGTTTGCATATGACTATACCCCGCCACCTCTCCTCGAATCTCTCTCCACCATGTTTTGCCCATTGTTTTAATGCAAGCTCTCTCTCCTCCAGCCATCGTGTTAATGCCTGAGTTTTGTGGCTTGCCGACATTCCCTTTTTCTTCCCCATAACTCTATGTTCGCCTCCCTTAATCTCTCTTCCTTCTTCGACCAACCACCAGTTGCAGAAGAAACACTACGTAGTAGCACTCTGCTGCTACTCTCTTGACCCAATTCTACAAAAACTATCAATGATGACATGTCTTTGGGAAAGAGACCTCGTCCTCCAATGACAAGAACCACCAGCATGTCGAAGATTACCTTCGATCTGAATGCCACCCCAAATATTCCTCCAAACAACCTTAAGAACCCTTCTAACCCTAACACCTAATCAGTAGAGATCATCTGATATGCCACGCAAACAACCAGACGGCTCAAATAGAAGGCATTCCTCTGATTCCATTGAGACTGCTAACTTCCTTTGTGCTTGCTCTCGCTACAAACGTCGCTTGGTTCCCAACTGTGACATCTACATGTATAGGTATACATATCCACTTCTTGCTCTTTCCCATCTACTTTACGTCTTTCCAATTTGTTTTGGTTAATTATAACTTCACTCCCCCTGGGGTTTAAAAATAATTTTTCCCTTTATTGGGGAACATTTAGAGATACCTCCAAATTTACCATGAACGAGATCTAATTTGGTGGCGATGTATATTGTGCTTATCTTCTTGAATGATATGGACTTGGTTTTGTTATCCTTTGGATATTGAAGTCTCAATTGAGGGTTAAATAATGGGTTGTAGATATTTAATATAATTTGTAGGGTGATAGTGATTTCTGCAGTCTATAATGTCGTCAGCAACAAATGATTCAGGATGAGAGGACAAAGAAGGTGGTTAAGAAAGTTATGCAAGATGAGTTGGGAGAGAGAAATTGGTGGTTACTGAATATATGGTTGGGAGATTTCTGTGGAAAAAGGTATGGAAAGAATTATAGAAGAGTTTTGGGGAGAAAAATAGCCTTTTGAATGAGATTATGTGGATATGCTATTTTCAAATTCTAATGTGTTGTGCTACTTAGTGTTTCTTTCAAGTGTTTTCTTGTAGTTTTTCTAAACTCCATTACTGTTTTTATGTGTTTAAGTGTGGATTTTAGAGTATTTTGTCATGAATATATATATATATATATATTTTTTTTCAGTATCTTTTCCCCTTGTTATTGTCCTTTGTTAAATTAAATTTCTATGGGGTAGCCGTGCGTTCTATCACCAATACAGGCTTATTTAAAAGAAAAACAAACAAGAATTTCTTGGTGTAATGGCTATTTAACTGGTAGAGCTCTATTTTCTTGAGTACTATAATGATTCATTCTTTAAGTTTTTTTGTTCTTTTCTACCATTGCTTTTACTATAGATCTTCTGTTTGGATAGGTATTGATACAAATACAAAGGGATTTAGGAACAAATTAATGAAATAGTTGATATATTAGTCTACATTAGAGTTTTTGTATCAATATGCCTTTGTTCATCTCCAATATATATATATATATATATATTTGTATCACACTACAACTGAAAGCACATTATTGATGGGTTGTGCAGGCACATGCAAAGCAATTAGGATAGGAGGAAGGGCAGGCATGCAGGGCAGGGATGCATAGTATTATGGAGGGACACAAAGGGAGGTTGGGCTTTTAGGCTCACCCTCTATAAGTGGTATGGTCATTTTTTTTTTTTGCAATTAGAAAAATTAAAATTGAACCAACAAACCCAAGAAAAAAGGAAAGGAAAAATCAATCTATCTCTATCTGTGTCTATCCACCCACATGATGCTGGTCTGATGTAGCTTCAGTTGTTGCCAAAACTTACATATCCTTCTTGCTCACTAGCTAGATAGCTAGCTAGCTTGCAACTTTATAGATTCTCTGATTAAAAATGATCTCATATTACTTCAGTCTATGTTGTTTCTGCAAAAATGAACACTTACTACAAGTCCTTCCTTCTCTTATTTCTTTCATGCTACTCTTTATAGCTTGGAGTGTTGGGGTCATTCCTAGTCACAGTAAATGTTATGTATGTTCTTCACTGTTGTCATTCCTAGTCACAGTAAATGTTATGTATGTTCTTCACTGTTGTTTCCTAAAACTATCACAGTGTCTATACATGATTAATATTTATGCAAGCTTCTTTCTTTCCAGATAAGTTGGTCGGCTTGCCAGAACTAAAACCTGTAAAGCATGATTTTATCCTTAATATCATTTGCAAGTTTGCTTGTTCCTAATATGGAAACTAACCTATGCTGCAGTGGAATCAATGTCAAAACTAGTCTACTTTGCTACAGTGGAATTATTTGTTCTTAATATCATGTACCATTATGTTTGTGTAGTATCATCTTTTAGCGGGGTGTGACCAATGTGCAATTATTGAAACAGCTTAATACCACTATTAAAAGCTCTGGTCAAGCTATGCTTGAAAACTATGATACACATGCTTATGTCTGATTAATAAACTTGATGCACTGGTCACTAGAGGATTTTGGATCTAAATTATAGGTACATTAAAATCTATTTTCATAGTAATAATAATTTTTGTTTTTTTAGCAGTCGTATATGGTTGTTAGGTTTGCTTTATTCTCTTTCTTCTATTGTGATGTTTCTTATTTATGAACTCAACAACACTTATTCCAAGTGCTATCAATTTAAATTGATTCGAGTGGGTATTTTCATTAAAATGTGGTTGGGTAGATGTATCTGCTGCTTATTGATTGTTCTTTTTATTCTACTTAACACAAATCATTTTTTTGGATGCAGTTTAGGTGCTTCATTGTCGCAACTTATGATCAAGACTTGAAGTGAAGAATCCACATGGTAAATTGAATCACTGTTTTCTACCTTCCATTGCTGATGCCAGGCCTTAATGTGTGAACTTGGTTCTGAGTTGCAGATTCTTGGTGTACCAATCATGCACATCACTAGACACAAGTGCTCAATTGAGTGGTCACATGAGGCAACAATTACTTTGGTTACACATATACAAAGGTACTTTGCCAATGAATTATGATTATATTAATATGCACTTGCTCACAAATAGATGCTACGAACTAAATATTTTTTTCTAATTGAAATTTCATTATGCTTTGTACAGTTAAGAACAATTGGTACTCCAAATAATTATGACAAGAGATAACTAGAAGACCCTTAAACAATGATAAACTCTTTCAGTCCTAGATATAATAAACTCTTAACCATTTATTATTTCCATTTATATTGTAAAACTAATATTTCAAAGGTTTCACAATGCTACTCTTCACTGAATTTTGCTCATATAGATGTTCTAATTAAATGTTGCCTAATTTTACCCATAATAGTGAAGTGCTTTCTGTTTTTTTTTTTTAAATCACAAAGAAATTCAGCAATGATTGTATTGAGCTTCGAAAGATGATATGATTTATTGGCATGGATTATAACACATACTTATTCCATTGAACTATGATATTATTGATGCTTTTTGTATTTATTTGATTGAGAGAGTCCATTATCCAAACTTACAAAGAATTGCATATATGACACAAGCAAGGCAATCCCTTGACACTTGAATTGATCTTTAGTAACACAACTATGGGATCATAATGGTCCCCCGCATCATAGGTCATGATATGTCAGACTTGGCACTCCCAAAAGTTAAAAGCTTCAGAATAGTCATTGTCATGTCTATACATCTATTTATTGGGTTCTAAAACCCAAGCCTTGTCCTTATGAGCCTCCCTCCCATTAAAGTTCTAAATCTGCTCCTCTCTTAATCTAGAGTGAGAAAATTGTTTTAAAGATATTCATAAAAAAATTGTTTTAAAGATAAGTCAACCCTGGTTTTAACATTGTCTTTAGATAAGATTTTTTACTTTTATTGTACATGTAACAACTAGGTTACTTCCCAAAGTGGTGTTGATTGAGTATTTATTAATTAATCTAATGAATGTTAAACATTTTGCATGAAGCAAATTTTTGGGTTGGAAGATTCAGAGACGCTTGGGATTCATGCTCACACAAGAAAGCAGTGGCTCTTGGCATCTTTAGCCTCGTTTGGAATTTATCATCAGTGCAAGAGTTTTTTGTCTATCTAAGAGGTTGGAGCAAGAGAAGAATATGCTCCTAATATTGGAAGATTTGTGGATGTAAGTATGAGTACTACTTTTGCAACTAAGTATCTTTCTTTCTCAGTTTTTGTATTTTATTTTATTCTTTGTTATTATAAGCATGCCCATATGTATAAAAGACAGCTACTTGTTATGGTTTTTGTTAGATTATATATTAAGTTTTTTTCCTTGATTGTTTAGATTGTATCCTAGGTTTTATTTTTTCCATTTTTTGCTTTTGTAAATTAGTATATGTAATTTCTTTGGTTTATTAATAAAATTGATGTTGATTTGTAAATATTTATTAATATAATAATTGTTTTTTTGGATAATGGGTTTAGTATGTTGTATATATTTTGATATTAGATTTATCCAGTATCAAATTTTTTTAAAAAAAAATGGATACCCTTTGTAGGCGGTTCTTTGTATAACAATCTATAAAAGGGGACTTTTGTAGATAGTTATGTAGACAACTGCATATGAAAGTCCTTTTTTCAAGACAAAAGGATGACCTTTGTAGGCAATTATCAATATAACTGCCTATAAAAGTCCACTTTTGCAGTTGGTTTATAACTGCCTACAAAAGTTACCCATTTTTTATAGCACTCCAATAGTAGGCAGTTTATAACCGCCAAGAAAAATAAAAAATAACCGCCTAGAAAGCTCATTTCTATAGTAGTGACTCCTGCTCATGCTACCAATCCTTCAGAAGCAGCTGGTGGTTTTTCTACTCATACAGAAGCACAAGCACCTGCTGCTAATCCTCCTATTTGTAAACCACTAATGACCAAATCACCAGTTTGGTAGCATTTTATCAAGCGTCCTTTGGATGAGACCAATGGGGAACCTAGAGTAGCATGTAAATATTGTGAGACTTCCTATGCTGCTGACCCAAACAAGCATGGCACTGGGACTCTAAGGAGGCACGTAGAGAAATGCTTGAAGAATCCATATAGGAAAAAAAATCAATCAATCTTGGCATACACTAGGACATCATCAAGAGATGGGTCTATGGGCTCAACAAGAAGCTTGCTTCCTCACACTTATAGTTTAAAGGCATGTCGTCGAGCCTTGGCAGAGTTTGTGATATGTGATGAGCAGTCTTTTTGTGTGGTGGAAGGACGTGGTTTTCGCAAATATAGCAATACTTTGGAACCTAGATTCCCAATTCCATCTAGATTCACGATTGCTTGAGATTGTTTAAAATTGTTTGATGATGAAAGGGTGCAATTGAAAAAGTATCTTAGAAAATCTTGTAGCCGTGTGTGCCTCACAATTGATACATGGACATTTGTGCAAAAAATTTACTATATGGCTCTCACAACACATTTTATTGATGACAATTGGCAACTGCAAAAGCGAATCCTGAACTTTGTAACCATTGACAATCATAAGGGTGAAACGGTAGGGAAGGCCATAGAAAAGTGTTTGTTGAGTTGGGGGATTGAAAAAGTGTTCACAATTACTATTGATAATGCAAGCTCTAATGACACAGTGGTGGCATATTTGAAAAAGGGATTGAAAAATTGGAATGATTTGGTGTGTAATGGTGATTATCTTCATATGAGGTGATGTGCTCATATTCTTAATTTAGTGATGATTGATGAATTGAAAGATATGGATGACTCTATCAGTGCCATTCATCATGCTATCAAGTATGTTAGATCATCACCTTCAAGATTTCAAGCTTTCAAAAATCTTGTTGATGCAAAAAGGATAGAGTCAAAGAGTCTTGTGTCCTTAGATGTTCCAACCAGGTGGAACTCCATCTATCTTATGTTACAAATAGCATTGAAGTTTCAAAATGTCTTCAATCGAATGGAAGATGAAGATGATGGGTACGTTACTCATTGTATGGAAGATCCACATTGGGAACATCCTCCTAGGCCTATGGATTGGAGGAAGGCAGAGGTGTTTGTTGCATTTTTATCCTTTTTTAATTCAAGCACTTTGAAATTCTCTGGATAATTACATGTGACATCTAATACTGTATTTCCTGAACTCGTCACCATACAAGAGGTATTGCAATCAAACACTTTTGATATGACTAATTCTATCACTTTTGATATGGCTAAAAGAATGAAGGCCAAATATGACAAGTACTGGGGGAAGCCTAATAATTTGAATCCTTTGCTGGTTATGGGTGCTGTCTTAGATCCTTTGCTGTCCTAGGCTTTGTGAGTACCTCCTTTCGAGAGTTATATAAGGATCTAGAATTGTGCAAGGCTATGGAGATGAAAGTGAAGGATGCATTGTATCGATTGTATGATGAATATTCACAGCTTAGAGGTAATGCTAATGATCAAGCAGAAAGTTGCATCTCTGAAGATAGTGGTCTATCTACCAATTCAGATTCATCAAGGTTTTCAGGTGCCCCAAAAGGTACCTGGAAAAATATTGGGTCAATGAGAAACTTCAAAAAAATTGAGCGTTAACTTAGATCACACATAAGAGGTCAAACGGTATCTTGCAGGTAATGAAGTTAAAGATAGTCCTTCTTTTAATGTCTTAGGCTGGTGGAAAGCAAATGCATCAAAATATAAAATCCTTTCTCTTATTGCACGAGATGTATTAGCAATTCCAGTGTCCACAGTGGCTTCCGAATCTGCTTTCAGCACTAGTGGACGTGCTTGATCCTGTCCGAAGTTCATTGAAAGCAAGGCCACTTGAATTACTCATATGTTGCCAAAATTGGCTTAACCCTGGTACAGTTGTCAACATTGATCCTCGTGACTATGAAGGCATGGATGAGGAGGATGTGGATGGAATAGTTGCTAAAGGTTTCATTTGTTCACTTGCAATTTACTCTTCTTTTTGTAGGCATAATGAGAATTGTCTCTAACTCTATCTTTTTTTTGTTTTAATCTTTACAGATCCTTAACTTGGAGCTGCTCTTCCAAGTGGTCCACTTTAAGCTTTTAATGTTTATGTTGTCCTTTTAGTTATATGTTTAAGTTATTGTTGTATTATCTTGAATGGACTTGTGATGAGACTAATGGGTCATTAGGTTATGTTGTACTATTGTTTTCTCTTTTTAATAGTGTTTGGTTGGGTTGTGCTGAAACTGATGGTGATGGCTTCTGTTGTGTTGTAAACCTTATGTTGGATTATATTGTTGTTTAAGTAATGTTAAAGTTATACTTAAGTTATCTATTGATGGATTATGGCTGATATCATTACTTTAGTTGGTCCTTTGTTTTGTTAAATTCTTGTAAGACTGTAGCTAAAATGTGTTTACAGCAATAGAATAATATAACTATTGCTTGATCTTCAAAATTGCAATGAAGAGGGTATTAATTTGGTAGATTTTTATTGCATCCTATGTGATTGCTTATCTTATATTATTAGTATCTAATCTGTTACTTTCAATCCTATTATGAAGAGTGGAAGTGTAAAAGAAGCAAAAAAGGCAATTGATAAACTTGTGGATGGAATAATTATATATAATGATGTGAAGCTGGCACAGTCAGGTGTGCATCCTTATCCTAATTTAAATATTTGGTTCAATTTAGTTGAGCTAGATTTGGTTCAACATTCATGACTTAGTTGTTTTATATTGACTTTTGCCTCATGGATTATATATAATCTATGAAAGTATATATGTGTGTGTGTGTGTGTATGAATAATGTGAAATGAATGAGGTATATGCTTATATATAACTAGTCTCCAGTCTTAGTATATTTACACATTTGATTTGATGAATGTTGAATTTAGTTATTTCAGGTTTTCTTTCTCTGCAAATTTAGTTATTTCTAAATTGTTATTTATAATTATTTGATGAATGTTGGATGAGCTTTTGATATATAGTTAGTTACAGGTTTGGATTTATGTACAGATTTTGTGTTAGTCAATTTTTAAAGCCTTAGAGAGAGTTAATTTCATAAAGTTTATATTTTTTCTAGATATTTTTTTTTAAAAAAAAAGTGATAGGGCTAGATGGGTTGCCCCGGCCCAGCTCAACCTAACCCGATAGCCCATTGGTCCAGGCTAGACCAGTCCGGGCTGCCGGGGACAAAAACCTGACTCGTCCCTATAGCAGGACGGGGTGAAAGTTGCATGGAACCCGAGCCCGGCCCGGCCCGGCCCGGCCCATGCACACCCCTAGATACAATTATCAAGACAAAGGCAACAATTGATACGTGGCATTCTTGCATGGAGTGACACTGAGGAAACTAAAATATACTCTCTCTATTTCATATTATAAAGTATTTTATATGGTAAATTTTTAGTTGTGTTGGATTTTTTCTTCTATTTTATCTTTATCTTTAATTTTTTCTTACTCCTCATTTATAACTCTACAATTATAATAAAATAAGATATTTAATAAGAGTAATGAGAAATATTGATACTTTTTGTATTGATTTTAGGTAAAAAAATAATTTCATTAATATACATATAATTAATATAAAATATTTTATAATGTGAATCGGAGAGAGAGTACATAGATAGGATTTTTTTTTAATATGCATTGATAGAAATTAAAAAGTAAGAAAAGGCCAAAAGCAAAAACCAATTAAAACATTAGGGCTTCATAAAAATCAGGCGGGGTTGACTGTTAACCCAATGTGCCACCCAAACTTGCCTCGGGTTCAAAACCCTCAGACTCAAGTTTTTGAACCTGAGGCTTGGTCTGACTTGGGGTCTTAGAAGTGAATGGGTTAATAATAGTTAAATAAATATACATTGTGGGTGTGCTTTAATGAAATCTGATAATATAAGAAATAAATTAAATTATATAATAAATACTGCAATTTTTATATAGATATATACTCCCTCCACCATTAAAGATAAGAAAATTTTAGGAGAGTTATTTTGGTCCAAAATATAATAAATAAAAGCACGTGTTTGGTACAATAAATATTTTTTTCAATAATATCCCCTCACTAAATTTGGGGGAATTTGTAATGCTCAATTATCATTGATTTAGTAAAATAAAATTATTAATTAAAGACAATTTTTAAAAATATATATTACTACAAATTAAATGAAATTAACAAACTTTAATTAACATCCCTTGTCTCTTTGAAATAGTTTTTTTTTTTATATTCGAAACTGAGAATATATATATATATAATTTTTTTTTATGCTAGGAAGATTTGGTGCATGTGCAGTCTGAATTCTGAAATATCCTTTCCACCCAGAAAATACTCGGCAGTTCTATAAAAAAAAAAAAAAGAAATTGCTCGGCAGGCACTGACATGGACCCAACCCAACCCTGTCTAAGCTAGCTAGCCACTCGATCATATATTCTCATTGTCATGTAATTACTATTATTAGTTATATAATTTTACATTATTCTTCCTGTGGAGCTCAGACTTGATGGTGATGTATATGCCATGTTAAATTTCTTTCAATTCTTTCCAGTGATAATAAACAATTTTAGTTCGTTCATTTGCCACATCATGCTGACGCCAAAAACACGGGAGCATGTTATTATATTCTACTTGGATAAGATTTTATATATTTGATCCAAATCCACTGTCCATTGAAATTTACATACTCCCGGTCAATTTTATAAGAGATTTTTAAAAGTTTTTTCTGTCTCTTTTTATGAGACTTTATAATATTTTGTAATTTTTTTTTATTTTACTCTCACCATTTATTTCTTTTCATAAGTTGTTATTGAATTTTTTGCATGAAAAAAACACTTTCAATTGGTTAAATAATATTTAATATAAATTATATTATTATACTAAATAGAGGTAAAAAATAAATGTTTAGTTTTTTTTTAGAATTTTAAGAAAATAATTAACTTTCTTAATCTACGTAAAGTAGTTGGAAGTTCTTTATAAAAAGAATCGAAGTGAATATATATTTTAGGCATTGTCCGGTGGTTCTCTTTTTGCCTAGTCCATGAATTTAAATCTTACTCCCTGTATTCCTTATTATAAAGTATTTTTTTGAATTATTAATGTTTCAAAATATAAATTATTTTATGAAATCTATGCATCATTTAAAATTTGTTTTTCATTTTTACCTTTATTGGAAATACTTAAAAAATTATAGTGGAGAAAGATTAAGAGAGATATATTTAAGATGAGTTATAATTTAATGAGGATAATTTTTAAAAATGTCAAGTTTTTCAACTAATTTCTTAGGTATGTGTGTGGGAAATAAATATGACTCATAATAAATAACATGAGCAATAAACAAGCTTTTTGAAGATGAGACAAACAATAAATGAAAGCATGCATGAATAATAATATTAATGGGTAAACTAGTTAAGAAAAGTTGATTTCTCGAGAGAGGCAGTAGTATATACTCCCTCTATTTCTTAATATAAGGCTATTTTAACTAAATTATGTAGATTAAGAATTGAAATTAAACCTAATTAATTATCTTGATTTTTTTTAAATTCCTAATATTTTTTTAAAATTACCCTTATTTAATCTCTTTTTTTTTCTCTTTGGATACATTAAATAAGAGTATTTTTTGAAAATGTATAATAAATACTACTTCGTATATTGCAAATGGTCTTATATTTAGGAACAGGATAAAAGATCATATATATATATATATATATATAAAAGATCGGATGGAGTATTTCAAAGATTCTAACTAAATTAATCCAAAATGTAGCTACACATCTTCATGGATATGATCATATCTCACACCCAACCATTATGTTTTTGGCCATAATATATCTCCACCTTATATCCACTTGGGAATTAAAGCTGCTTTGGAAAAACCTAATTATAAAATGAAAATATTATATGTATATTAAGGAAATCATTTTTTTAACTAAAATCAATATAAAAAGTACTTACATTTCTTATTTTATCCTTATTAAATATCTCATTCTATTATTATTGTATAATAATAAATAATAAAAGAGAAAGCATTACAAATAGGAATAAAAATAAAAAAAATATTTAATATTTTATATTTTTAATAAAAAAATTATTATATAAAATATCTAATAATATAAATCAAAGAAAAATATATATATATATATATATATACATAGACTTCAATGCTGGGCTGTCCCAGAACACTGGGCACTAAATTAAAAAAATACTAAACAATTCCACGTGGCTTCCTTCGATCGCTTCTGTCGTCCATGAACGTAATATTGCTCCCTCGCGCAATGAGTCACGATGAAATAAAATACTACTAGTTTTGACTTGCCCATGATTAAAGAACTTATATTGGTGTGCATCATTCTTAATATCAATAATGACTATTCTTGACGCTTCCCCTGGCAGGAAGTCTCGTTATTATTATTATTTTTTATCTGATAAGTTGCTATCTGACCTGGGTATGACAGTACAATTTTAAATTATTTTTAACTATCTTACACATATTAAAAAAATTAGTGATACTATTAAAATTGTTTAAAATTTTCAATAATTTCTAATAATTTTAATAAATTTCAACATTAAATTAATTACCCTTAACATTCCTCATAAACCCTATAAAACAATTAAGATGTCACCTCTTGATGATTAATTTAATTATGTGTAATATGCTAGTTCTTGACTGTTTTTTCCTTATCTTTATTAATTCTGACATTAATAATATTCTTGTTTATTGTTTCGTTGATTACGATATGTCTTGATATAATTGTATTGCGCCTTCTTTTTCTTTCTTTTTTTGTTAACAATCTGATATATGACGTTCACAGCCATTACAAACCAAGGAAGGAAGCCATATATGTGTATTTTTAGGCTACCAAATGGATATGAATAATTCAGTCTAAGTTAGAGGAACACAAATAAATCACCATCCACTGTATAATTGATGGATAGTTGGATTATTTAAACATATAATATAAAGTTTGATTTCTGATTATATATGGAAAAAAAAATTTGTTGAGAGGGAAATAAAACTAATTTCAATAATCTTTACATTTTAAAAGGATTAGTATTGAATTGAGATAGAAATTACTCCTTCTGATTCATATTATAAGACATTTTATATCAATTATATACATATTAAAAAAATTATTTTTTTAACTAAAATTAATGTAAAAACTACTCACATTTTTTATTTTACTCTTATTAAGTATCTTATTTTATTATTATTATTATTATTATTATAGAGTTATAAATGAAGATAAAAAAATATTAAAGATATGAATAAAATAAAAAAAAAATATTTAATATCTTATATTTTAAATAAAAAACTTATCATATAATATATTTTTCAATATTAAAAGGGAAGAAAAGAAAAGGAAAAAGAGGAGCACAATAAATCAACTAATTGAACACGCGTCGCCATGTGTAACGTAACAGAGACTATGGGATTAGGTGAACTTGTTTTTGGGAATCTTTAGGCCGCCCTTTTTGTAATCAATCAATATGGTTGGTGGGCAACTTCAATTAAATCTTTTGTGTCTGTATTTTAATTTAATTTATACATCAACTAAAATTAAACTCCCCACCCCCGGAGTAAGGGGGTTTTGAAAAATTTTTTGAATGTGAAACAAGGTCAATAAAAAATTAAGATAGAAATATAAAAAAATTATAAATTAAATACACTTACCCATGCAATAAAGAAACAGGAAGATGAATTTTATTTGAATGATAATATTAACAAGTAGTAAAATTTGAAGTACTTTCGATTGTGAAAATGATAATTTTCTTTAGATGTGTTTGGATTGGTTTATATATAAGTAATTATGAGAATAAGAGTTTATTTATAATAGATTATGAGAATAAGTGATTATATCAAAAGTAATTTGTGTTTGAATATTTTTAACTCATAAGTGATTTTGAGAAAAGAAATATATTTGAATATTGGGATTTAAGTGACTATTTGGTAAATAATAAAAAGAAAAAGTGAAATAAGTAATTATGAGAAAATATGTGATTATTATAAGTTAAAAAAATAACTTATAAAAATAATCACTTAAATGACCACAAGTGAGTATTTCATACTCGAGTATTTTTAACAACTGGTCTTCATAATCACTTTTTTTCCTCCATGATTACTTTTTTCTTGAATCCAAATAGGCATTCTATCTTCTTAGAAATATTTGAAATAAATTGAGTTGCATTAAAATATATGTTTAACTGCTTTATATTGGCGATGTATTCTTACTTTTTTTTCAAGTAAATAAAGAAAAAACAATGAAAGTCAAGAGCAAACTCCAACATATACATATATATACTCTTTCTAATTTAAAATATATTTTTTTTAAATTTTTTTATTTAAAATATAGATCTTATTTATAAATTTTTAGAATATTAAATGTTTTTTCATTTTACTTTTATTTATAATTAAATAAAATAAATATAGCAAACTTTAAATACAATGCATTAAATAAGAATGCTATTAAAAATAATATATTTTTTAATAAATTTAATAAATAAAATTATCTATCTTAATTTTTATATAATTAATCAAATATAACTTATATTTTGAATTGAATGGAATATATATAAGAAATCATACCAAAACTCTACTCTTATCAAACCAATGATTTTCAGCTTTCATCTTTTTATTCGATTTATTGGTTATACGGAACAACGTGTTATGTTATATTTACAGGAGAGATAATAAATTAAAATTCATATAATAATATAAGATTAAATTAAAATTTTTCCAAGATCATACACATCTTTTAATATTTCAATTTCAACTGTATTAAAAAGTATAAAAAATCATAAGAAATTTGAAAAAAAAAAAGGACACAAAGGTCAAACAATAGATTTTTAATAGGAGCCACACTGAATAGTGTGCATGGTAAATTTTGTATTTTATATTAATATTAATTTAATTACTTAATTAAGTATGTTTTTTTTAAGCAAATTACTTAGGATTCGGAGTTACATTAGATTTTGACTAATTCAGATTAAGTTAAATTGAGTCCCAAATAGGATTAACTCTCCCAAAGATGTTATCCATATTTACACGGTTGAAATTCAAGATAATGTATTTAAATATAGGACCAACTTTTAACAAAAAACAAATATAGGACCAATGCTTATTTAATTTGGCAAGTTTTTCATCTACATAATATGATTTGATATAATTTTTATATTTTAATTTGAATATCAATTTTAAAAAGGGGGAATGACACTTGAGGATTAAAATTTTCAATTAATCCTATTTTAGGACAAAAAAATTTGAAAATACAAGAAAAGGACCATAGTTTCAAATTAATTAAAAATATAAATATGAAATGACCTAAATACCCTTATAAAAAGATTTTACACTCAATATCTACTTTTTACTACTCTTTTTCATAAATTTGACACTGAACATTCTCAATTTTACACTGAATATATTGTGAAATATGAGTGTAAAATTGAGAAAGTTTAGTGTCAAATTTATAAAAAATAGTAGTAAAATGCAGATGTTGAGTAGTAAAAAATGAAAGTTGAGTATAAAATTCTTAGACTTATTCAGTGTAAAATCGGGAGTCTTCAGTGTCAAATCATAAAACATGAGTAGTAAAACATAAAAGATGAGTGTAAAATCCTGAGAGTTGAATTTTTTATTTTATCTAGTGTAAAATCGGGGATATTTAGTGTCAAATTTATGAAAAAGAGTAGTAAAAAATAGATGTTGAGTATAAAACATTTTTATAAGGGTATTTAGGTTATTTCATATTTACATTTTTTATTAATTTGAGATTATGATCATTTTCTGGTATTTTCAAATTTTTTTATTCTAAAATGAGATTAATTGAAAATTTTAGTCCTTAAGTGTTATTTCCCTTTTTAAAAATTTATAAATAACTTGAGATTAGATTAATTCATGTTTGGACCAAAATCAAATCACGTCGTGGTTGCCGTGATTGTGTGTTATCTTCTTGCGTAGAAACCATGATTGAAACTGAAAAAGACTAGCATAATCTCTCTATCTTACACGTGTCCATCAAATTAATTTAACACTTATCTAATTCTGCACCTCTTGTCCATGAAATCTACAGCTTATTCCATTGTCATGCCTTTGCCTGCCAAATAATTTAAGGTATACTAATTAATCAATATAAATTAAATGGATCTCTTGCAACGGTAAAAATTAATTAATTAATTAATTAGTAAATCTCAATAAGGCAGTGACACAGGAACTAACATCAAAACCGAGTGTGTGTGTGTGTGTGTGTGTGTGTGCGGCCCTGATTCTGAAACTTTTTGTACAGCCGATGCCATAAACAGGGGTACATATAGGAAAGCACCCCCCCACATGGATTTGATAAATCGCCATAAAAAGATTTGATATGAAATAACCAAAACACTAATTAAGGAGAAGAAGACTCGATGAGAATGATTGATGGGAACGTAGTTACTGTTTTCGACTTGTGGGGTGAGCTTGAATGAATGGTTTAGGCTGAATATTTCATTACACGTCATAACAGTATACTCCATCCCCATTCGTAGTAATATAAGTATTTTTTTATCATTTTTATTCATAAATGATTGTAATGTTAGTATTGTAATTTATATTATATTTAATGAAATGAGTAAAATTAATAAGGTTAAAATTGTTATCACTATTTTTTTAATACTATCTTCACTAAATTATAACAACATCTTAATTATATGTTTCTTAATATTTTTTATCATGAGAATGAATATTCTTAACAAAATGCAAATATAAAAATGAATATTTAATTCTGGTAAATTGATTTTTATAAATTACACTTGAAACCTTCTAAGACGAAGAATCAAGTAATTTGGAAGATAAAATTAAAAATTCAAATTCAAATATTATTAATAACCTCAAGACCCTAGCAAAATCCTTTGTGGAGATCTTACTAGACCCCTTTTCTAAGTAGGGTTCGACTAACTTGGCTAATGAAAGACCTGAATTTTAATTTTTTGTGGATACCAACCATCTTTTTTGGAAAAGAAGGAAGATCCTAAAAAAAAAAAACATTTGAGTAAAGGTCAAGCCATTGTCCTCCTATCGGTCGATGCTCATGATCGGCGTACAATTACAGGAGATTGGCCTTCAATTAACTTCTCTAAACATGTGATCAATAGTAATAATCCAATCTGTCATCAAGAAATTCCTGACTTCTTCATTTAACTTCACTTTGTGGACCTCACGTACATGTCACTGCATGGGAATATATACCCAGCCATTTTGTTCTTCTTTTTCTAATATCAGAAGCATATACTTTACTGATTTTGCTTCATCCCCTGGTTGGCTTCTTAGATTAGTGGCTTCTGATTCATCTTAAAAAATAAAATGGATGGGTTGGGTTTCTGTGAAAGGTCAACTTCACAATGGGACCAGGCCAACATTACATTTTAATTTATGTAAAAAAAAAAGTCTTTTTGGTAGACTTAATTTGTTAAAATTTAATGAAATAAAATTAATTAAGAGAATTATATTATATTAGTCTTTTGGCTATTCGAACTTATGAATAGACAAAACCACTTAATGGTAGCCACACACACACTTCCCAATCCAGTTTTTTCCACTTCCACATATTATTTTTTTTTTTGTCAATTAAAATTATGGACTGAACTGGACAATTATATTACTGAGTTAATAATACGAGATAGCATGTACATGGAATTACTTTGATGGTATCTCAAAATAATTTCTCTTTCGTGTATACTTAGTCCTTGTTGTTGAGGTAGAAATCAATGACTAGAAATTCGGAAAGATTTCTATTTGTGGACCGGATTGGAGGAGCTTAATTAGAAACTTAAGAAATATGGGAAATCAAAATAAATAATCGTTGTCTAATAATGTTACAACCTAGTTTACGCAATTCATTGAAGAAAAGGACAAACAAAAATTCAAGATATTTTGTCCCCCATAATATTCCCTATCCCCAACTAGTTTTTCGTCTTTTTATCCCTTTGCCATCCCGTGTCTGTTGTAAAATTGAAAATTCAACGAGATAAATCTGGAGATAACATGAGGGAAAAAATTAGCCATAATTTCAATTAAAAAGGAAAATGCTTTATCATCAAACAGATGATATGATAAGAATAATGGAATTACTAGCTTGCCAGGCAGGCTTGAGACTTAGGTTTTGTGCCCTGATGGTGACGGATCGATCGAGAAACAAGAATGAAAATGCTTATATTCTGAAAATATCTGCAATTCTTTCCGTTGCAGCAACCCCATGCATGTGCAAATTAAGGCAGCGTCTTAGTATATCAGCATCAAAGAGGATTATGTGCTTGACATAAAACAAACAAGAAATGCATATCTTAAATCTCTATGTTTAATTTCTTTCAAGTAAAGAACATATTCTGTATGCTTATAAGGATCACTCTACAAGGTTCACTCAAGTCGCTGCTGCTGATCCATCCATAGAGCATACGGAATATGCATATACATGTGTGTGTTTGTGTTTGTGTGTATGTATATATATAATTAAGCTGTCTCTGAGACGAACAAAAGCAATGTTGTTGATCGATCGGTCGGCGAGTATTGCATCAATCAGCAACACCTAAAAGCTGGACTCTTTGATCATTCATAGATTTGACCCTCTGGGCTCTAGCCAGCTGCATCAGAGAGACAAAGGGAGATGGATGATTTTGGATGAACCAAATTACAATCTAAGTTATTAAAATAAGATTCCTCCTGTCCTGCCTACTTGAACAGCATCAGCAACGCATAACCAAACATGGAAAAAGAGCATCAGAAACCTATTGCTGGGTTCTCGCTTGAGGATATTGAATTTCCAGTCTGTCAGGGCAACTAGCAATTGAGTCTCACAGAACTCGTTGACAGGACACCCAACAGGAATATGTAAGATGATAAATCTCAGTAAAAATTTTCACAATTAGTTAGGAGGGTGTCCAACTAGAAAGAAAGACTTCCATCTATTACAATTATGCGAGGCGACAAAGATCAAATCTTTTTAAAGCTCGTAACTGAAGGAATAAAATTCAGATGATCATTTTCTCAAATTAAATGACAACCACAAGGGCAGTTGCCGACGGAACAAGAAAATAAAAAATTCTTCTTCTAAGGTTCATAGAACTGTATGTGATGCTTGAATGAGAATAATTAATAAAATTCCGTATTCTTCTCTGCTCAAAGGATGACTTAATCTCTCCCCAATATGTAATCTGATTAGAATCTTCTTCCTTTTCTTTCAATGTTCCCATTGGGGTTGGTTTAACTAATAGAAAGAACTTAGGAATTAGTGGGACACAAACTTTTTGCTGTCACACCCCCATGAACATACCAGAATGAAAAAATTTACCCTTGGCGTTGGGGGCACGAAAAAGAAAATCTTGGAAAGAGAAATGTTTCCTCCCTCAAAATAGGGAGCTCTGGTATGATATATTTACAAATGAACCTTTTTTTTTAAAAAAAAAACTTAATCCAATGGCTTGCCTAATAAATTGCCATATCCCCAGAACATGGAAGCCACATCATCATGAGTAGCAGAGCACTACAATTAGTAACACTATTTTAAACGCTTAATGGGTACATAACTAAAAACATGCTGTACTGAAAAACAAAGAAGAATGCACTCCACAAATTATACTCAAAAAGAAAATCTTGGAAAGAGAAATGCTTCCTCCCTCAAAATAGGGAGCTCTGGTATGATATATTTACAAATGAACCTTTTTTTTTTTAAAAAAAAAAAGAACTTAATCCAAGGGCTTGCCTAATAAATTGCCATATCCCCAGAAAATGGAAGCCACATCATCATGAGTAGCAGAGCACTACAATTAGTAACACTTTTTTAAAGGCTCTATGGGTACATAACTAAAAACATGCTATACTGAAAAACAAAGAAGAATGCACTCCACAAATTATACTCATAACAAAGTAGTTACTAGGCCAAAATGTTCTTGGTAACATGAAAATTTAAAATGACACATAAAATTTCTCAGAAAAAACTGACGGTGAAAATCCATTTCCATCTACCTCTCACAGCAGAGGCTACAGCAAATATCTTTTGCGTGTCTCACCTACATCGTACTAGGCTCTAGAAATGATTATAAAAAAAAAACAAAACAAAGTAAAAAAAAAAAATTCCTGTACTATTCAACAAGTTGAGAGAAAAGGATATCCATCCACAAGCTTTTGTTTTTCATAGACAGCTAGTGTTCCCTTCTAATTTATATTTTGTATATTATTTTTTGTTTTTCTTACATGTAGCAGTAGGTGTCAGACGCTAAGCAGTACTCTCAAGGTGCTATAAATAGCGCCACATGGCTCTTCTTGGAGGTGCACATTCTTCGTCTCATCTTACTAGACAGTAATAAGAGAACTAAAGATGGCAGAGACCCTTCGCATGGCCGTCGCAGTTCTTGGTACTTGATTATTGTCCATCCCCCCTTAATTCCTTAGCATTACTTATTAATGTGAGTCCTTAACACCAAAGTGAACCGTTTGGGCTCTTCTTGCAGGGAATGCTGCCTCAGTTTCCCTTTACGCTGCTCCAACGTATGTTTTATATCTCGCGATTCTTGTGCTCCATTTCGCTGTCATCTTCTTGTCTCTGAGGAATATGAAACCTTGAACGCTTTCTTTATGGTTTCTTTCTGTAGGGTTACCTTTAAGAGGGTCATAAGGAAGAAAAGCACAGAGGAGTTCTCGTGCATTCCGTACATCATCGGACTGTTGAACTGTCTCCTTTTTACTTGGTATGGATTGCCTGTTGTAAGCTACAAATGGGAAAATTTCCCTCTGGTCTCAGTTAATGGCGTCGGGATCGCTCTTGAGCTATCTTATGTTCTCATTTACTTCTGGTATGCTTCGGCCAAAGGAAAGGCAAGTTCTTCCTTCATTCTTTCAAAATTGCGAAGCTCCAAACAAGCACATAAATCTTCTTTAATAATCTGCTGATCATTTGAAATGCTAAAGCCAAAGGACTATGGTTGGCTGAAAGCTATCTCATTTTCTTTTCGTTTTACCTTCTAAACTACAAGAGGTTTCATCAATCTACTTTAATAACTGTGTTTTAAGAGAATTGTTGGTATTTTAAGTTAAGCATTTCCTCCAAGGAGAAGAGAATATGTGACTTCACAAACATAAATTTAGGATTAAGATTATTGATTTGGAAGGCATTTGTATGTGTTCTGCATCAAGTACTGCAGAAACAGAAGTTGGCAGCTAGTGTGTTAGCACGCACGCTAGGACATACTTAGGTGGAGAAAAGATATGGTGATTGAACGTGATTTTCCATTACAGGTGCAGGTAGCCATGACAGCGATACCAGTTTTCCTAGTGTTCTGTATCACTGCTCTTGTCTCAGCTTTTGCCTTCCATGACCATCGTAATAGAAAGCTACTTGTGGGCAGCATAGGCCTTGTGGTTTCAATAACAATGTACGGCTCTCCTTTGGTTGTGATGGTGAGCCACGTTTTGTCTTCCACTCAAAATTTTCATTCTAATTACATATATCTATTTTTTTCCCGTTAACTCTAAATAAAAACAGAGTGAAGCAAGCAAAACCAAAACAGGGGAACAGAGGAGTTCAATCCAATCCAATCCAATCAATGCCATAATTATTATAGTCTATTTCACATTTATTTTATTGAAAAGGGAAAATTGAGGCCGAGAATTAAAACAGAAAAGAGAAGTGTCTTTGCAATGTTACTCCACTACTGCTTTATTTTGTTTTGGCCCTACTTAACCTTCCGTGACATAATCATATTTCTTTTTTCCAATGTTGCAGAAGAAAGTGATCCAAACCAAGAGTGTGGAATTCATGCCACTACCCTTATCGCTGTGCTCATTCCTAGCAAGTGTGCTCTGGATGACTTACGGACTCCTCATTCGTGACATTTTCGTGGCGGTTTGTACTGTACTCTCTTGAGTTGAAACTTTGATATTAAAGCTCGGAATAAGTTGACTAATTAAGGTTTTTGTTTGTTCAACGTTTGACAGGGACCAAGTGTGATTGGGCTTCCATTAGCCATCCTCCAGTTGGTGCTTCACTGCAAGTACTGGAAAGGAAGAGTCATGGAGGAACCAAACAAGGAGGAAGATGTAGAGAAGGGGAACGTAGAGAAAGAGGGATTAGAAATGGGGGACACAGAACAGAAGAACATGACAAAATCATAGGATGTGCAACTCGCGATGATCAGTAGCAGTTCCTGTGGGATAGGGTCGAAGGTATCAGAAAGTTCAGCTCACATTCCGGGTTTTTTTTTTTTTCCTTTTTCTTTTTTTAATGTTTCTGTCTCTTTAGTCTTTAGTGCTTCCATGTATTCTTCTTATAAATCTTGGTTATAGTTTCTGCCACTAATATATGCTTTTCCTTTCTTAAGAATTTATTATCTGTGTCACTTTCCTCAAGGTTCCGATGCATCACTTCTTTGCGTGTGCAAACTGCAAAGTATTACCACACACATAGATTCCACTGCATAAAGTCCTGATTAGAAGGAAAACAAGAAATCACAATAACGCTGGAACTTAAGGAGGTGTAATTTGTGACATCTGGTAAATTTGGAGGAAAATAACAAGAATAGTCTAAAGTGTGTTTGGTTTCTCATTATAAATGGGATTTTAGGGCTTTCAAGACATAAACTACTTTCACACTGCTTTAATGACGAAGACCAATTTCAAACCAAACTTAGCCTTAACATACATGGACGGGGTTGGAGAAGTTCAAACGTGGAAGCAGATTACAAAAAAGGAGACAGGTTACTTGGTACAGTCAAGGCATAAAAGCAATAGTTGAAGACATGTCGCAGTTTTAATGGGTGCGGTTCTTTAGGATTCTGTGGAGTTTGGTTTACACAAAGGACAAAAGTTGAATCCTTGCCATTCTTCCCTACTCCAAAGGGTTTCTTTGCAACCATATTTTTGGGGAATAATAATTCCGCTGCTTCCTAAATATTATTTATACAATGTGTAATAGGAGCGGCGTTCTCTAAACAAAATGTCAAATTAAAAAAAAAAAAAAACCCACCATGGGGACTTTGAAATTTACCTCTGATTCTGAAGGCTTTAAAAATTAACACTCTCGTTACCTTTTTGGCTCAAGGCCGTATCAATAGTTGTTAATGTAGCCTAAAAAATGTCAGATTGACAAAAAAAAAAGTGTCCCAGCCATCATCTAAAGTGACAAAAATTGACTTTTTGTGTCATTATATGCCATATTTTTTACTCTAAATTACAAAAGTATTATTTATAACTCATGAAGACAATGCATTTTTTTTTTAAATAAAAAACAGAAACAACATCAGAAGATAGTTACTGGTGTTAGGATATATAAAAAAAATGTTCAGGAAACAATTATAAAAAATTATATTGTACAAAATTAAAATTTTGGTAGTATATGGTCAACTTTAAAAGTCAATGGGGGATAAACTACACATCCTTTTACAGGAATTTTAACCCCAACAAAATATTCTCATTCTGTCGTGGAGAAGGAACAAAAAAATATCACATAATCATTCTTGAGAGTTTTTTTTCCTTATAAAACTTGGCATAGGACTTTGAAGATTTGTTCTTACTTGGATCACACGGATCTTTAAATTATCATATCTCAGATCGCTCCTCTTTTTATTTGTATTTACTCTCCTTTTGTTGTATCTTTTTTACTTTTGAAATATTTCCCACATTTTATTTACTAATAATAGTATTGACAAATCGATCATAAATTATTTTGTCACACAAAATTAATGAATTTAGAGATTTTCTTATATTAAAATTGCATATTTTGATTTCCCCTTTTAAATCTTTTTTTTTGTTACTTTCAAAATTTATTTACTTTAATTTCTTTCATTAATAATGTTAACCCTCAAAATAAATTTACTGATAAATAAATTGAATATCTTTTGTTTAGAAAATTATATATTTTATTATCAATGAAAGATTAATTATTCAAGGATCATGAATAATATTGCTTGCAAAAGGTCATACTATTTATGAATTATAAACATGGGAACCTAATAGTTATATATAAGTATCAAAATTGACACCAACTACTCTTAAGAAAAGAAAAAAAAATCTGTGAGAAGTGTGACAAAACAAGTACTTGATGAATGGGAATGTGTAAAAGAAAGTAGGCATGTGAGTGGGAACTGGGCGACGCGGGGGGAAGCGGCAGAAACTTGGCCTTGAAAATTGATATGAGTGTAACTGTGTAAGACCGTATATATGCAGCATGCTTATGAATAAGGCGTTTGTTGTCTCTTTCTTTTCTGCTTCCGTTCATGCCACCAGATGCACCTTTGGATATACCTGCTTCTGGCCTACTTAATTAGGTATTTACAACACAACCCCAAATTTGATAGGCAAAATGACGATTAAGGGATTGTAGAAGGGGGGAAAAAACCAATAAAGATAGTGTATATTTGAAATCCCAGGAGAATGACCTAGGTCATGGGATAAAGAGACATGTTGGACCAAAATGTCCTCATCAGGGCAATTGCTGCCACAACAATATTCATCGGCGATGTTAGGGAGGGAGGAAGAGGGTGTGTGCCCAAAAAAAAAGGGGAGGGAGGAAGAGCGGAACCTGTCTTATTATTACTAAAAAGCTAGAAAATGGGTTAAGAACATTTCAAAACTCACTTAAAAATACAAGTAACCCATTTGGAAATGAGTAGAACAAATGCCCCTGCTCCTTTCTATTTTTCTTTCATTTGCCAAATCCCCTCTTCCTCCATCCCCCATCAATGATCATTTTGGTGCTGGTGACAGCAACAAGGAGGGAAAGAGGACATTTTTATTGGAGGGTGTGCACGTGTGACCTCCCTCCATAGTTTTTTTTTTTAAATTATGACCTAAAAGAGCAAATTTAAGGAAAAAAAATTAGATTGTCTAAAAGGATAATTTATTGTTTATACATTTTATGAAAAAATAAAATTATTTTGGATTTATTTACAGTGAAAAAAATATATTCTACTTAAAAAGTAATTTTTTAAAAACTATGTAAAATAACTTTTCAGAAGGTGAACTCTAGTTGCCCAAAAGGTTATATTTGGAAGGAGTGAGCAGTCCACTCCATGATGGCCGTCTGAATAAAGAAACGATGGCATGATCACCATTCATCAATTGAAGGAAGGGCCAGAATCAGCTGATAGCATACCCTGGCATATACACTGTGGAATGATGTGGGGGTGAGATTCGGGGAATCTTTTTCCCGACCAGACAAACTAAAGCTGTTGGAAGAAGAACACTTGTCATTCTCAAAATGGCCGAGGACCCCACTGATGTCTCACATTTACAACAACCCAAAAAAAACGGGCGGTTCGTTTGGTTCGATTTCTTTCCCCTCCTCTTAGAAGGAATTGAATGAATGAACTCAACTCAACTCTACTCTGTCTCGATCATCTCTTAAAAAGTATTACAGTACTTTGCTACATCTGCATCCCACTTGCTATTCTTCCGAGCACGGTGCGCTTTCCCAGACAGAAACTATCCTTTCACAACTTCTGAGAGGTCCTCACTCCCATCTCCACGTAGACTAATCATCATCATAACTTTTGGAAAAAGCTTCTCTACGTGTGCGCATTCTTGTTCGATGATGAAGGTAGGTAGCTAGCTTTTTCCCCAGAGGTGGCGATCCCAGCTTTTTGATTTCTCTCTGTTCAGTGGATACGTACGTGGTCAGACTCAGACACATGGGTCTGGGGACAATCCAAATTAATATCAAAACTCGATCGGTATGCATATGCGGTTGTGGTCATGAGTCGTCCAGACAGAAAGTCGTCATTATACAGAGACGCACATTGCGGTTGTGGTCTATAGGCTGGCTTCTGTATCGATACATAAACTAGTAAAAGCGGTGCGTTAATCTGGTTTAATCACACATGGTATCCACCCAGCGGGAAAGAGGTACATATATATATATATCGAAACAAAATTTGATTTTGAACGGTGATATCTTGCCCCGGGCTCTGCGAGAGAATGACACTGCATGCTTGCTCAGTCACTTCACTCACTCACCTGCGGATTCTCTGAGTCTCATTTACTCAATCTGAAATCAATGTATAAACTAAACCCTATTTATTTAATTGATTATTTAAAAGCCCATCAATGCTTGCATGAATGATGATCATCTTTCCACTCGGTTACAGGATCTACGACCTCTACTTTCTATACAATATGATTCAACACTGAGAGCAGCATTCCGCTACACGTAAGCAGAGGTGGTAAACGGGTCGGCTCGCCTTAAATGGGTCAGCCCGTCATAGGCCTACCTTTTGGGTGGGGTGGGGCGGGGCGGGCTGAGGCCCCCATAAGGGCGGGCCTGGAAATCCCCAGCCCGCCCCATCATACACGGGCTGACGGGCCAAACGGGCCAGCCCGTTTTTTTTTCTATTTTTTTATATTTTTTTGTTAAATCATAAAATTTCTCCTTTTTTTTAGCTCTTTTTATTTGGCTAGCCCTTTTTTTTCCATATTTAGTTAAATTATTAATTTTTTATTCATTATCATAAATAAAATAACTATATTCATGAAATCTTTTATCGATTTGATGTATAAAGTCTTAAAGCATAATATATTAATACATTAATATGGTAATACCACAAGTAACATTTAGTTCAACAAAATAAAATACAACTAAAATTAAAATATAAGAAAGATTGAGAAAGAAAATGATGCTTAAGCCTCTTTTTTTTTAGTTTTTATTTTTTTTAGATATAATTATATAGAGTAAAAAAATATAAAAATATTTTTAAAAAAAACGGGCCAGCCCGCTGGCCAGGCGGGCTAGCCTGCTTAAAGTGGCGGGTTGGCGGGGCAGGCCAAATTTTTGACCCCCTATTATAAAGTATCTCAATTTTTTCAGCCCGTCTCGCCATTTTTTGCGAGCTAAGCGGGCCGGTCCGCAAGCTCCGGCCCACTTTACCGGCTCTACACGTAAGTACATATGTATACGCATGCTAGCGATTGTATTGGATTGTTAATTAGAATCAATATTCTTGGATATTCATTTTAGACTTGTTTGGTTCAAGAAATTTTGAAGAGGAGGTGAGGGAAGGAAATTTTTTATTTTTTTAAATTAAATAAAAAAATGAGTATTTCACTCATATTTCTTCCTCTTTTCCCTGGATAGGGAAAAAAAATCTTCAATTCTCTTATTTAATTTGAAAAAAAAATAAGATTAAAAATTTGTTTTCTCTTTCAAAATCCCTTGAACCAAACAGAAAGAGATTTTGGAGGGGAGGAAAAATTCTTAATTTTTTTTTTCTTCAACAAAATAAGGGAGTGGGTATTTTTCCTTTTGTCTTTAGACAGAAAGAAAAAAAAAGAAATAAAAGTAAAAATAGTTATTTTTCTTGTTCAATTTAAAAAATTAAAATAAATAATTTTTATCCCCTCCACTTCTCTCCAAAATTCTTCAAACTAAACAGGGTTAGGGAAAAGGGAAATGATAGCCCTTAAAAAATATTTTATAATTCATGCGCACTTCCAATCCAAATATTATTATAAGAACTCAACTTTTCACAGTTCTCTGGCCAAAAAATATTTGACGGTTCAGCCCCAGCCCATTCACTTGAACATTAAAGAAAAATTAGCCAAGTTCTGTTTGAATCGCTCTCCCTGATTTACATTTTTTTTTTTCAGTTTTTTTTTGGGCCAACAAAATTTTCTTTCGGTTAATTTCATACACAATTATCTTCTTAACTCAATTATTTATTTATTTTTATAGTTTGGTCCCTTATATAAATTTATTTTCTCATTTTGTCTCTTATACATAAGTATTTCTTAATTTAATCTCTCAAAAATAATAATATTATCAATAATAATTATTCAAATATGAATGCTTCTCAATTTGATAAATGACGTACATTATTGAACAAGATAAAATTAAAAGCAATAATTATATGCAGGTTAAATTAAAAAATACAACACAAATCAAAATAAGGTTTTATTTTTCAAGAAATATAGCCCATACTTTATATATTATTTAGGTTTTTTTTCCTACAAAACATCCAATATCTAGTACTGTCAACTAATGCGGACTCAAATCTGATCAGTCCCAACTGAGACAAACTTTCTTAACATGATTTAGGGTCTTATTGTTTTCACTATTAAAATCATGTTTTGATCCAAAATTTGGTTTAATTCGTGTAACATGATGTTTGGTAAAATTTTCAGTTTCTATTGGATAATGATTTTTCAGCCAAAACGTGGCTTATGCAGAAGCAGCAGTGGATCTGCTTTTCCGTTCTACTTCTTCATTCTGATCTGTATTTACTTTAAAGTCAAATAAAAATAAATCAATAAGAATGAGAAAAAATTGAAAAATTAAAAAGATAAAATTTCCATAAAATTTCTTCTATCTAATGACTAAAATGTCCCTTCAAATTTTTAATCTCCATGGACTTTAACTTGCAACAAAATATTATACCAGATATATTATGTTCTCAATTAAATAAATGCAAATTAAATTTTAGTTTAAGTAAATTAAATTAATCATGGGATAGAGTTTAAACTCAATTTGAAGAAAAATTATGAGTTTTGTCAAAATCAATTTTCAAATAAGTCATTCAAATATAAATATGTTAGTTTAAAACCAATTTTTATTATAACTATGTTGCAAAACCAATTATACCGAAACTCATTTTTGACTAACTGAAAACCAAACGGGCCCTTATTCTATTTCCAAAATTTGAAATTGAGATTTTACTTAAAAAGCATTAAGTCCTGCTTGAGTTATCTATTTTGTTCTCCTACTGCAGGCTCACTACTAAGGGTGTGTTTGGGAACCAGTTAGAAAAGTGATTAGGAGCCAAAAATAAGTTTGAAGAAATTATAGGTGTGTTTGTTTTATAACACTTTTCCGTTTGAAAATGAGTTTGGGCGCAAAATGTGTTTTCGGAAGAAGCAGATTGATTGTTGCTTTTCCGTTCTGCTTCTTATTTTTATCCACATTTGTTTTAAAGTCAAATAAAAATATATCAATAAAAATGAGAAAAAATAGTAAATATAGGAAAGTAAAATTTCCATAAAATTTTTCCTATTTATTGACTGAAATATCACCTCAAAATTTTAAATTTCATAGATCATAACCTATAAAAAATATTATATCAGATATACTATGTTTTCAATTAAATAAATGTAGATTAAATTTTAGTTCAAAGAAATTAAATTAATCATAAAATAGAGTTTAAGTTTAATTTAAAGAAAAATTATGAGTCTTATCAAAACTAATTTTTAAATAAATTATCTGAATATAAATACATTAACTCAAAACTAATTTTTATCATAACTATATTATAAAATCAATCCTATCAAATTTCATTTTTAACTAATTAAAAATTAAACAGGTCCTAAAAGAATAATAAGTGGATGAAACGGGTTTTACATAACATGTCTTTGGTAGTTGCAATGCTGGGCGAGGGGCCCATATCTAATGGGTTATTTATTCATGGCCCAAAGTACATGCTTCATGCGTCGGGTTGGATGGGTTTTTTGGGCCAACCTTCGGGTGTGTCTAATTTTAATATAAAAACAAGTATTTCATAATATATATATATATATATAAACAAGTACAAAGTGACATGATTGAGTAGGTGATTTATATCTTAAGTTTTTCTGGTAGTTCTGTTTGAATCGCTCCCTGATTTAAAAATTTTTTGAAGTTTTTTTCTGGGGCCAACTGAATTATTTTCAGTTAATTTCTTATAAAATTATCTTATAAACTCAATTATTATTTTTTTTTAACTTGGTGCCCTATATAAAATTATTTTCTCATTTTTCTCTTATACATAAATATTTCTTAATTTAATCTCTCAAAAATAATAATATTATCAATAACAATTTTTCAAATATGAATGTTTCTCAATTTCATAGATGACGTAGGTTATCAATCAAGATAAAATAAAAAAATAATTATACACAGGTCAAATTATAAAATAAAACACTAATATCATAATAAAGTTTTATTTTTCAAGAAAAATAGTCCATGCTTTATATATATATATATACACACACTGTTAACAAAACATCTAATACCTGATTATATTGACTAATCCAGACTCAAATCTAATAGGTCCCAATTGAGGGAAGCTCTCTCAACATGATTTATGCAAAATTGAATTTAAGATCTTACCGGAGGTATGATGATTTGCTTGAACATCCAGACTCAACTTTTGTCATTTTCTTGATGTTCTATTTACCCCCTCCGGAGCAATGATGATTTGCTTGACCATGCATAGTGATATTTTTGTTCACCCGTGCTTTTGTTTGTTAATCCTTTTTCCCCTTGCGTACCCAATATTTTGATTTGTATGAGGAACTTAAGTGAGTGGTGAATTTCGTTACTTATATATATGCACACTCACACACATACGAAACTTTATATTAGTGTTTCTTATTTTCTACAATAGACTTTACAAGGCATGAGGCTCATTCTGTACATTTAGTAAGATTTATCTTAATGTCTGGTTCATAAAGTTTATTTTTCACGCTGCAGGTCTTTTCAGCCTTTGGATCTGTGCTTAAGTTTACTACGTTTGAGAAAACAGCTGGATTCCTGGTTTATTGATGAGCTATCCTCATTTTCAAACATTTCACCGTTTGATCACAAACTTATTTCATATAATTAAAAACAGTTTAGGCACTGGTGCAATTCTCAGATGTAGAGACTACCACTTCTTCAAAGGATGCTCTGGATGGAAGTAGCATACCTAGGTGACAGTCGTATTTCTTGTTTGACTTGGTACTTAGTTCAACTGCTGTGGACCAATCTCGTTAAAGACATAATCATCAGTTGGATTGCTGTAGATTATTCACATTTTGGCAGATGTTCAAAGAAATAAACCAAGTTTTGGAGGATCTTCATTGTTCTCTTCACCATTTGCATACCACTCACTAGTTTTTGTGTTGTTAGTTGTATATCTCATCTTCATGATGTATTAGTTTTTCAGCTCTTGTTTACACGCCAGTCACTGTTATAACCCCATTTTGGTAACTGTAGTTTCTCCTTGCTTCAGAGACTACACTAATTAATCCTCACCTTCCAAGTAATGGTTTGAGAGTTATACGGTTTCAGGGTTTAAAGGGTTACAAGTACGTCATCTTTGGTGGCCTCTAATTATGCGCAAAGTGTGTTTTAAATAACATATTTTTAATTGTGGCAGTTGGTAATGAAAAAACTGGAGCCTAATAAGATTAATGTTCTTGCTTCTATTGAGAACATGCAGTATGCTGTAACACATAAAGTAAAAAACCACTACTGGCTTTGTTTGGCATTACATTATTACTTTACCCAGTTTAGTTAATTAATAACTAGATTTTACTCCCACGTATATGGATGCTCTCAATTATATGGAATGTAAGAAGTATTGAGTAGGATAAATTAAATATAATGTAGGATAGAAACATAGATAACAATGAAAATAATCAGCCATCAATTATATATGTTTGGTATATGCGAATGTTTGATTACATGATGGGATATCCAAGAGTTAAATGAAATCAGCCATCAAATATTACAACTTCAATTGATCTTCATGACGGTACACATAACCATATGTTGGGTATGTAGGTTGGGGAATGATCCACAATACTATTAAAAGACAGCCACAAGTCATGATGAGATTATGTTGCAAACATGAAGCATTGATATCTGATAAGTTAAATAATTTAATTGCATCAAGATGACATGTAAGGAAAATTATAACATTGAATAAGGAATAGCAGTAATAGTAAACTGACCTTGAAATGTTTTCCCTACTAAGTAATTTGAAGGTAGGTCTTCTTCCTATATGTTTGAAGCATAAGTTGGTTATAATATATCTTTTCTTTTAGTAAACTATATGAGACATGTATCGCAATACATGATGGGAGATATATGTGCTAGACAAAGATTAATGGTAAACAATACTTGGCTGAATATTTCTCCCTAATGGTCTATCATGGGAAATGGTCTGACAGAAACTCTCCTTTGAGTTGGTACTCACTCAGATCTTGTAGATTAAGTATCTATTTAGATTATCTTTTTATAAAAGATCTTTTAGAATAATTACAGTTTACTAAAATTAAGTTTGAATAAAAGTAAAGAAATTTATTATAAATCTATTTTAATAATAAAAAAAATAATAGTTAAAATTTATAATTTAATTTATAAAAATACAAATAAATATAGTCCAGAAGAGTTGTGTTCTTGATGTTTGGGAAGTTTTGGATTTTCTAAAGCAATGGAGGAAGAAGTTAACGTCCCATGTGACAGGATTTAAGATCAGTGATACTTTTGAAAGTTCACATCAAACAGTATCTCACTGACTCCACTGGTAGATTGGGTGTGCAGTGAAGCCAAAAATGGCTGAGGGCAAGATTTTGCCACACCTAATCAGTGTGACCAGTTGGAGATTTATTCTTTCACAGTAATTAATGACCACTGACGTGCTGAAGTACCCTAGTTTGAATCTTGTCCATGCCTATTCTTGGCTACAAGTGCAACTAAAAAACTACCGTATTTAACTTATCAGCTCACAAGCATATTGGAAGAAAAAACTATTGAAGCTCAATCTTATAGGAACCATTCCATTTTGTTGAAAACATTTCAGAGCTCCTCATAGCCACAAGGCAAGCATCATTAGATTAATTCTTCAAACCAAGATAGGAGAATTTGAAACCTTGATTATTCTGATGTTCATTCCTGTACGTCATGTCTGAATAAGTAAAAGTTTTTCCTTGCTGTAACAATTTGGAACTCTAAGGCTCAAGGTTTGATTAGTTCGCTTGTGTAGTAATGGTTAATAGAATAAATATATCTATAATTAAAAATGAGTAGATTATTAGTCAGCTCTGCTAAATTAAAAAAGATAAATAGAAGTTACTAACGAAAATTTCATAACGGTAAAACATGGCATCATAGATTATTTTTTATTATAATTAATTAAATGGTGGAAAATTACAAATTCCTTATAATGCAAATTCTAATTCTAAATGAGTATAAAAATGACATGTGACAATATTAAGTAGAGATACAATAAGCATAATAATATTTCTTGAAAAAAATTGAAAGGGGGGAAACTCTTCCCATCCCTTAAGAATTGAAGGGAAAAGCACCAACCTGACTGGTATACCTGTCATTGCTGAGACTCTATAGCTAAATATGTAAAATCAATGTTAAAATATAATCTCTTAACCAACGGTGATGGAGAAGATTTTATGGATAGAGAGCAAGTAGACCTAGCACACATAAATAGGGTACATGAAACTGGGGGGCAAGGAAGAAACAGGTTTTTTGAGCAATATATAAAAAAAAATATCAAAACATAACATATCAAAAAATATTTACCACAATATAATAGTTAAAGTCGAATAACCACAATACACTTTACACTATTACATTAAAGTCGAATAAGAACTAATCATTTTCTGTGTTGTAATATATTTTTTCTAAATTTTTTATTGACCTGCCACCTAATTCCCTTCACCCTGGACCTGGCCCCCCACCCCTCCCCCCTCTGAACACGTCATCCCCTCCCCCCTATCTTATTTATATTAATAAATATATACACTTGTACTATATTATAAATATACTCTCTTCGGTTTCTATTATAGGATGTTATTTAGAAAACTTGTCTGGTCCAAAATATAAAATGTTAAGTAATAAATTTAATTTTAGTCTCAATTTTGCTCCTATTGAATACTTTCATTACAAGTCTCAATTAATTTTTTTCTCCTCCTATCATCATTATTAATTTAATGTATTTTTATTTTCTCCTTAAGGGTAAAATGGAAATGTCAAATTTTTTTTTCATCAATTTTAGACTGTAACCAACTTTTCTTAATCCACGTGCGATAGTTAAAAACATCTTATAATAGAGACCGGAGGGAGTATATCATAATTATATTTTTATACAAAATAATGTAATATATATTTTAATTAAAATATATCTCATTCACATAACAAATATATTTTATATATTTATTAAAATAAATAGTTTTTTGAGTATAAAATAATAAAAAAAATAAAAAGATTATCGAAATATGACATGTCAGATAATATTTATCAAAATATAACACATCAAGTCGAGCAGTGGTAGCACGACTCAAGTCTGTACAAAAAAGTTAAACAACTAGCTATGCAATTTTAGATCTAACAATTTTCTATGAAAAGTGATTGATGGAGCATGCCTCCCACGTAGAAGTATGCTCCATCTATCTAATCTGGTCAGCAATGGATTCTTGACCAGACTAAATAGATAAATATAGCCCAGAAAAAATTTTAAAAAAATTTGGTATACACATGACAACAAGGACATAATTGAATTTTTAGATTTATAGAAAAAATATTTAATTTTTTATAATGATAGACTTTTTTTTGTAGATGTCTTTCTTATTACTTTTTTTGTGCAATAATAATATGAATGAACATAAGTGTAGAATGGAAAAAACATGATATATTTGTCACTATAGAGTTTGGCCAATTTCTTTTTTAATGTTGTTGTATTCAGGAAAATAAAAATAGGAAGTGGAATAGACAATACATCAGTGTTTCTGTGCGTATATACAAATGACCAAATTGTTGATGGCCCAGATAGCGTGACATTCGAGTCAGACGAGAAGAGAATATTAAGTGTTAATCCAAACATTACTTTGGTTGGATTGAAGCAAGTTGTTAGACAAAATCTCAATCTTCCTCCAAACCAAATTGTATTAGATTTTGTTTATAGATTTCCAATATCCACAAACCCACTACGGTACCAAGCATAGAAACTACTAGATGATTCTGATGTACAGAGAATGTGGCAAGTGCATTCTCGATTGTCTACTTATTTTACATGTGTAGAGTTATATGCGAACATTTTTGTTAGATAAGCTGATTTCCCAAGAGGGGGTGAATTAGAAAGATTAAATTTTTTTTTTGCAAAACGTTAAGAAAGTAAAGGAAGTAAAGGGTGATAGTAAAACAGAGTATAAATGAATAAACAGTAAAAGTAGTAGTAGGGAAGAGAAAACTCAAATATTTATCCTGGTTCAGTCTCTCAACTTGACCTATGTCCAGTCCCAAAGTCACCACTTGAGATTTTAGCTATCCTGCAAGAATTCAATGGGCTTTTTGCAAATGCCACAGTACAGCATTGATGCTCTGTTTCTAGAGCTCACACTTTCTCTCTTTGCACTCTCACTAAGTGCTTCCCCAATCCCTTGTGATATCCCCTCACAAGAAAATCTTTCTTCTAGATGAAGATAAGATTGTTTACAATGAATAAATTCTCTTAATCAAAGTGTATATGAAAGTTAAAGTACAAAAAATGAACTATGTGAGAGTAAGAGACTTTGAGTTGATGATTTTGCAGAGTTTCAATATATACAAAGTAATTTTCATTACCCACATCTTTAAATGAAGTTATATTTATAGATTTTTGTCCCAACTATACGTTAGAAACAAGATCTAGCCGTTAGAGATGTTACCCAATGGTTACTCTGAGAAACTATCTGTTTACCAACCGCATTTAATGCTTCTGACACTTAAAGTTCAAATTTCAGTTCGTCACTAGACAAATTTCACAGAAACCGAAAGCTACAGCCTTTAACGTTGAACTCCCAAAGTTTGTCTGTCATGAAGCAAAATTCAAATTTTCATCTTTAGAAAATGATTCTATGTTGGAACATATGAATTTTCATGTTGAAAGTCTTTCTGTTAAGTGTGAACAGTAATTTTATTTTGCTACAGTGCCTTCGAAATTCGAATTTTGGAATCCAAAATTTGTCTGTCAGTAGCTGGTTTAATAAGGCACAGCAGTTCATTTTATTCAAAATTCAAATTTTCAAAGGGCAAAGTTCGTCTGTCAGAGATACCTCTTTTCAGATTTATTTCAAAGTTCGAATTTATGAATACTTTCATTCGTATATCATTATAGCAGACTCACAAGCTTTGTTTCTGAAATTCGAATTTTCATGTTCAAAGTTCATCTTTCAGTGAGCAATTTTGAAGATCTATCTAAACTTGGTTTCAGATGAACTTTGAAATATTCTCAGATGATTTTTTCAATTTTCATAAGTTTCATTTTATCTGAAATTTAAATTTTCAAAAGCCAAAATTCATCTGTCAGAGAAAGCTCTTTTCAAACACGTATCAAAATTTAAATTTCTTAAGTCAAAATTTGTCTGTCAGAGAAGTCTCTTTTCAGACTTATTCATTTTCAATACGAAATTCGAATTTCCAAAGTCAAAGTTTGAATTTTCAAAACAGCAGATCAGTATAAACCTTTCAAACTTTCTCTGTTGGTGGGTGTTTTTCAAATATTCCATGAATTAACATAGAATCAAGGTTTTAAAACATCTTTGCACTAAATCAAAGTCTTTTACTCAAATCAAAACATTACTAAACATTCTACATCTATTCTTGCACTGATTTTTCTAGCACTCCTTCACTTGAAACCTTTTGTGCACATTTGATATCTTTATTTCAAGCTCTTGAAGGTTGATTTGGAATCATTAAAACACTTAATTCAACAATTTTGACCGTTGAACTTGATCATCATCTAGAATTACATCCAATGGAGAATGATGGTAGATATACATTTCCAATGGAAAAAGCACATTTGATTAGCACATACATGGAAAATTTCCATCCATTTCATCCCTCCCCATCCGTTGGAGATGCTGGACTATCATGTGCAATGCCTTCAACTGAAAATATCCATCATTTTGAACATGCTGCAGATGTTGGGAATGATGGACCATCATCTTCTCTTCTTCCAACGGAAGGCATCATGGATGACTTTGAGGATGAGGAAGAATACGATTCTCATGCCAATCGTGACGATGACAATGACAATAATGATAACGATGATGAGATCAACAAGGATATAAATGAATACGAAGGTCCTGCCATTACTTTCTTATCAGAGGTTAATGTAAACTTTGCTACGGCTTCTAATTTCACTAGATTGGGGGATATTCTACCTATCAATGATAACCAAGAGCTATTTCTTGGGCAGATGTTTCGTGATGTTCACATTTTAAGACGCGCAGTTAAGCTATATAACATTCAAGTGCATCACACATTCAAGGTATATGTTTTAGGTGCAAAATCTCAAGAATTTTGATGTATTAACTATGGAAATAATTGCAACTGGAGAGTGAGGACTTCTAGGAAAGGAAGTAACACCTTCTGGACTATTATAAAAATAGGGGACTCTCATATATGTTTGTCTACATCATTAAATCAGGATCATCCTAAATTAGATGCTGATCTCATCTCTTCTTGTACTGTGGCCATGGTAACTGACCACCCAGATGTCAAAGTTTCCCAAATCATCGAATGAATGCAATCCATGTTTGGGTATACTATATCATATCAGAAAGCATGGAAGGCAAAACAATTAGCAATCGCCACTACTTGGGGTAATTAGGAGACTTCATATGCTTTAATGCCAAAGTGGTTAGCTGCAGTTCAATATTTTATGTTTGGATCAATTGTCAAATATAGTCATAAACAAATTTCTAATGTTGGTGATGATGGACAATCTATTGAGATGTTTCACCGAGTATTTTGGTCATTCAAACCATGCATTGATGCATTTGAGCATATGAAGCCCAGAGTATAGGTTGATAGAACTTTTTTATATTGGAAATATAAAGGCACATTTCTCATGGCAATATCTCAAGACGGTGATCGAAATGTCTTGCCACTAGCCTTTGCCGTGGTCAAAGGAGAGGCTAAATCAGCTTGGTTATGGTTCTTACACCACGTCCATGTCTATGTTGTAAAGAGAAGAAAAGGGATTTGCTTGATATCAGACAGACATCCATCAATTATGGAATCCGTTGCAGACCATCGTGTTGGATGGCAACCACCATAAAGACATCATGTTTTTTGTTTGAGGCATGTGGCTTCAAACCTCCATAAAGCACATAGAACAAATTGGCTAAAGGAGAAGTTTATAAACATTGGTGAGATTCATAACCCTTGTTAAATTATAAACTATAATTCTAAACATCTTTGCCAATAACTGAACAATTATTTACAGGGTATGCATATCAATGTGCAGTTGTTGACCAACAATTAGAAGAACTCGCATTGGTGCATCCCGTTACTGCCAGATGGATTGAAACCATTAATAAACATCAATGGTTTCGAGCATATGACATTGACAGTCGGTGCTACGGCCATATGACAACAAACCTTGTAGAGTGCATGAACGGTGTATTTAAGGGTGTTCAAAGTTTGCCAATTACAGGTTTAGTGAAGGCAATATTCTATAGGGTGAATAGTTATTTTGTTAAACATGCACAACAAGTTCAAGCGCAAATAGCAGCAAGGCAGATATTTTTTGAGACATTAAATATGAAACTAGATATAGTTACACAATCTGCATATGCATGTATTGTTCAGGACTATGACAGAAGAGCAACATCATTCGAGGTCTCAGAACCATACAATGTCCCAGCTCGTCAATATGGTTATCGTTGTAGGCTTAACTTAAGTGAAAAAAATGTGATTGTGGAGAGTTCAAGGCCGAAAAGTATCCATGTATGCATGTAATTGCTGCATGTGCTCATGTAGGTATTGACTTTTTACAATTTGTAGATCCGGTATTCAGGTTCGACTCCATGCAAATGGCTTATAGCAACGAGTTTACACCAATAGGAGATGAGGTACATTGGCCATAATTTGATGGCCTTCATTTGATTCCTGACCCATTAATGATATGGGCAAAAGGTCGCCATCGATCAACTGGCATTCCTAATAAGATGGATTGGACGACACTCGGACAGCTCAATAAATGTGGGTTATGTAGGTAAATAGGTCACAATTGTTTGAATTGTCCACAGGCTTCAGCATCTAGAGAATAACTTGTATAAAACTATATCATTTGTGAAATGTAAAGAAATTTGGATTATTAATTTCTTGCACTTCTTCAACTTTCTTAATGAAGAAAATAGATTAAATTAATATTTTGGGTTATCGCACATTTTATTTTGTATTCATTGCAGAGACATTTCTTAAATGGAGTAGCCACATCAAGTCATTCAACTAGGCCTAGATGATGACTCATTATTATATCTACACGCTTGGCTTTACGACGTGATAGAAGTTTACGTGATGCAATCGCTGATGATGAGATCATTTGGCGACCATATGAACTGCTTAGAAATCTTGGCCTAATTCTAGATTATTGCTTCGAATCAAGTGACATTTGACGTGCTTCTATTCCCCTTATATGCTTTCACATTGTAGAATGACATCACCCTGATTGTGTTCTAAGGCAATTTGGTCTTCAACAACCAATTCCGATGGCCCCGTTTAACTTGGGCGATTTTCACACAACACAGTTGCGAGGGAAAACCTCAGAGAATTGGATGGAAGCTCATAGAATCTTCATTGAAACATGGTTTAATTGGCATTATGCTACTTTGGATGCTCCTCCAGCAAATGAGGTATTTTATCGTACATCTGAGTACATGTAGTGGTATTGGAGACATAGTCAATGGTGGATCCATCCTTCTAGTAGTGCGACCGGTTATGTGGTAGCTTTTTTAGTACTATTCACCATCATTGTATTTTTCCTTGATATAGATAACGTGATAACCTAACAATTTATTATTAATTTCGGGCTGATATAGCAAAAGATTTATATAGGCTTGCCATTAATTACCCTCCAAAAACGTCAACTGATTTTCATATGAGGATTGCTCAAGACCAGCGTAACATATTAATTACAATGAGAGAGCAACGTTTCAACATGGAGCCTGATCCTGCTCCACCTGCTCAAGAGATACCACATCCACAAATTTCTCAATGTAGAAGACCAAGTAAGTGACGTGATGGTTATTTATCAACCATACCTCCATTTACTTCTCAAGAAGAATATGAAGAGGAACGGGATCACGCCACTACATCAGCCACATCCAGTGTATTTGTAGGGGTCGCTTCTTCTTCTTTCATGCCGCCATCCTCATTGCCCCCTATTGGTTCTCCCATTCCTAGTCAGTTTGGACCATTTATGTCTTTATTGGATGACCTAACTTTATTTGGTGCTGAATACAACATGTATTCATTTCAATATGGTAAGTCATCAAATCAAGTATTTGAAACTCCTTGCCAATCAATTTCTCTGGCTGACTCTAATTAGTTTAATTTAAATACTACACAAACATCATCAAGAGTTGGGTCATCTGAATCGCAACATACAGAAGAAGACATACAGCCAAAATGACCATGACGTAATAGAAGAAGAGCAAGATGTGGCACCGGTAGCCATTATGTATTAGGGACCAAATTTTGATATTTAATAATTAATCATTGCTAATTAATTATCTTTCTCATTTTATATTTAACCCTTTTTATCAGTTAATTATTAATTTCATATTTTCCTTATCGTTCAATTTGCTACTTCATTATAGTGTTATTTTATTTCTAATCATTGTTATTTACTTATTATTAGTTAATTATTAATTAGTATTTATTCAACTTTTAATCAAATTGACGTCTTTTTAATGATTATTCAACAAAAATAAGAAACTAACATTCTTTATTTAATATTTGGTAAAATTTATTAACTAATCATTATTTTTTAATAACATATCAATTATTTGTTCACTTATGTTAATTTTTTTAAAACTTTTTTAGTATAAGTAACTTTCCTTAATATTTATTTACTAGTCAACAATACTTTATAAATAAAATCAGAGACCTGTGTGCATTAAGTCAAAATACATTATCACTAGTCAACTTTGTTTGTTATATTTTGGTAAATATTGTTTAATATGTCAAATTTCAGTAATTTTTTTATTTTTTCATTATATTATGCTGAAAACTACCTATTGTCTAACATGTCATATTTCGTTCTTTTTTTTTTAATTTTAATCATAAAAATTAACGTACTATACATGAATTTTTGGCCACTTTATGCAATTATAATATGATATTTGAATGTTTAAAAAACAAAGTATGTGTATATATAATATGAGTTTAAGGATGAGAAAATTTGGGACAACACTTATACAAATATAGTTCATTATTAATTAATATTTGTTGCACTTTTAATTAAATTTATATCTTCTTAATAATTATTTAATGTAAAAAAGATAATTTCAGATTCCTATATAAAATATTTCCTACAAAGAATCATATTTGAGAATGGTCGAAACTCACTTGGATAGAGTAGGAAGTTGATCTGAGTATAAGAGAAAATATTGGTCATTTAAATATGATTAGAGAACATATTTAAATAATCCAACAATTAAAAAATGAATTATTTAAAAAAAAAAAAGCAAAGTCGCATAGATGACCATGCGACTTTGCCTTCTTGGAGATTGTGCAGGGGTAAATTCATGGATGGCCATGCAACTTACATTTTTAAAAAACAAAAATTTGTTAGATATAAAATTGCATAACTAGCTGTTCGACTTTTTTGTACAAACTCAAGTCACGTTGCCACTGATCAACTTTTTGTGTTATATTTTGTTAAATATTATCTGACATGTCATATTTCGATAATCTTTTTATTTTTTGTTATTTTATACACAAAAAACTATTTATTTTAATGAATATATAAAATATATTTTTTATGTGAATGGGATATATTTTAATTAAAATATATATTATATTATTTTATATAAAAATATATTTATAATATAGTATAAGTATATATATATTTATTAATATAAATAAGATGGGGGCCTGGGGTGGGGTGACAGGTTCAGGGGTGAGGGGATTTAGGTGGCAGGCTACCTACCACCTATGTCAATAAAAATTTTTTTTTAAAAATATATAATAATATAGAAGATGATTAGCTTATATTCGATTTTAGTGTAATCGTGTAATGTGCATTGTGGTTATTGGACTTTGACTGTTATATTGTGGTAAATACTTTCTAATATGTTATGTTTTGGTAATTTATTTATTTTTTTGTTATATATTGCTCAAAAAACCAAAGAAACAAGCCCAACAGGTTTTTAGTGAATTTGCATATATAACAAAATGAAGAAAGAAAATAAAAAATAATAAAATGTGTAACAAAACGAGCGCATCTTCATTGGACTTGCCTTTCTTTTTATATATTACTATATAAAAATTAAAAAAGATAAATAGAAGTTGCTAATAAGAATTTCATAATGATAAAATATGGCATCACAGATTATTTTTTATTATAATGAACTAGCAGAAAATTAAAAATTCCTTATAATGCAAATTCTAATTCTAAATGAGTATAAAAATGATGTGACAATATTAAGTAGAGATACAATTACTAATAACAATTAGCATAATAATATTTCTTGAAAAAAAAAACTGAGGCAAGAAATTTGTCTATAGTAATATATCATTATTATAATGAAAAAATTGGGGGGGGGGATTCCCTTATTATACTAATTCAAAATTAACCATAACTCTATTAAAAAGAGATACTATCACTAATAATATTCCTTGAAAAAAATTGAGGCAATAAATTTTTATAGAGTAATATATAATTATGAAAATGAAAAATGGGGAAAATTTCTATTATTATCCTAATTCAAAATTAACTATAATTGTATTAAAAAGAGAAATTATTACTAATAATATTTCTTGAAATAAACTGAGATGAGAAATTTTTATATTGTCATATCTAATTATTATAATGAAATAATGGGGAAAAAACATAGAGAAAAAAATCCCACATGGAATTTTATTATATAGGAAATTATAAATTCCAACTATATTGAAAAAAAAAAAACGCTCTCAGAATACTATGACCAAGGAGGCTTGAATAGATGGAGCCATTTCACCCCAAAAAGATACTTGTAGCTGCAACTTCCTGTTCTTTTTCCAATTTTCACTTGAGGCTAAGTATACTCTTATCATTGTACAGGGATTATCTTAAGGAATGTGCATGTCTTACTGAGTTTCAAGTAAAAGTGCCTGTGCTTGTATCTGAAGGGTCTGACTCCTTATTATACAGTAATACCAACATATATATGCATGTGTCAGCATGAAAACACAGGATTTTGGACTGGTTGGTGTGCAGAATCACATAACTTGCATTGGTTTACCAGTTCCTATTACTGTCATGGGATGTTTGACATCTGGACATGCCATGGCTTAGAGATGTTCAGATTTTTGGTGTAGCAAAGGTGGAGACATTGGAAGGACATTGCATATATGATGGAGTTTTTCTTTTTATTACTATGAAGGTTTAAACTCTTAACCTTTATCTATACTCATCCCAATCTTACTATCTGAATTAATCTCAGGTGACTATATAGTAGAGGGTTTTTATAAGTTTCATCTTTCGTATTTACTACATACTGATCTTAGTATAAAAGTAATTAATCATTTTTTTCTTATGACTAAAATACTTAAATTAGAGTTTGACAGCTTAATTTAACTGTTATAGACCTTTTGCTTTCATTTTGTTCAAAGAGATTGACCTTTTAATACGGATAGGATAGGATAGGATGTTTAAATATTTTTGTAATTGCTTTGTTTGATAACTATTGTGCTGTAAATGTTTATTGGGATTAAGATGTAGTGCGAAAGGAAATGTTTTGCAGAGGATCTAACCAAGAGGGAAAAAAAGAAATAGTGTAGAAGATGATAATGTATCATTGATGTCAATCAATAATATTATTGCCAGGTCATTACAACTCCCATTAATCAATTAATTAATTAAACATGTAAAACGATAATATCAGCGTCCAAACAATCAGTCTTTGGAGTTTACTGATCAGATGCCTAAAGTCTTTATAATCTCTTGTAATAGAAAGCATTGTGTGTCCCTCCGTATCTGAGCCTCTTCACTCTGTGGCGAAGCTGGTCTCAGTCTCGCTTAAAGCAAGCAATGACATAGCCACACAGGTGCATAATAGCTTTGTTTAGAGGTTGTGAAATTACAGACAATCATCACAATCTGAATGTGAATAATGGATAAAAATATTCTGCAAATTTGTGAATTACGGATGCTGCAAATGCCAAACTATCACAAACGCTGCAATCACCAATGTTCCTCATACTCCACAATTACAAACGCTCTATGCTGGTGCTGTCTCAAGTCGTCTGTGTTTAATGACTAGCTTTATTTTATTTTATTTTAAAGAGAGGATCTAAATTTTTTAATTTCAAAACTATAGGAGGACATATAAAATTAACATATAAGTGATGGTATGTTAAATAAAATTATTCTGTTAGCAGTGTGGAAGACTTTAAAGTTAACATATTAACTTCGGTAAAAAAAAGAAAAGTTAAAATATAAACTAATAAATTTAAGGAGTATTTAAAATCAAGATTAATGTGAAATTAAAAAATAAAAATGTATATATTTTTAAAACTATAATAATGAAGTAAAAAATCTAGTAAAATTATAAAACAAAATTAGCGAGTTTATTTTATGCTAAACAAGTACAAATTGTTGAGACTCTCTAAGCATATAACACTACCAGAATTTTTTTAAAATTAAAAATAAATAAATATTCACTTCTTTTATTTTTATTTTCTTATTTCTCTCGAGCGATACACTTTACAACTACATGCATTGAAGATCTAAATCCAACATTGAAACACGTAGTGGAAATGTAACGCTTACCCTTACTAGTGATCAGAGAAAGAAATGATGATGAAGATGTGAAATTTATTTGTACCCTATATTTTCTATCTCCCTTTTATACTAGAATTTATCTTTATTTATTTATTAAGTAGTGGTACTTTTCATTTATTTTCCCTTTCGTCCCTGTGTATACAGATCGCATACAATATGGAAGCGTATCGCAAGGGTAATTCTAGATGTCTCACAATCAATATATCGAGTTCGTGGACGAGAAGTAGGCAATAATTCACACAAGGCTCAGTGTCTGAAGCCGGCGCCAATTTTATTTGTCCAGGATAAGGTTACTTCTTCTCTTTCGCTTTGTGGTTTCCGCGGCCTCTCTTCTCTCTTCTCACAACTCTCAGAGAGAGAAGAGAATTAACTTAATCAACCCTAGCAATGGCTACACTTCAAGCCTCACTTCTCTGTAAACCTTGCCTTTCATTCACGTCTCCCTCGCCTCCAAAGCAACAACTTCTTCACTCTATGTCTTTGCCTCTTTACCATTCTTTTCCTTCCCCTTTCAACCCGCTCCGTCTCTCACAGTTTTCTGTCCGTGCATTTAGCTCGAACTTTCGCAAGTTTCCATTTCGCCCGCGCGCTCCATCAACCCTTTTCACATTTCGACCGGAGAACGCAAGTCCGTGGTCGGAATCGAATTCTCTGGGAGATAATTCTAATTTAAATGGTAAGGAATCGGATGCTAGTGAAAATTTTGGGGAAAGCTTAAGTATAACGGGAGACAGTCTGGTTTCAGATTCAAAAGAATTGAGTGTCGACGGAGTTGATGCTGAAGGCTCCCTGATTGAGTTGCAGAGTGGTGCGGGGGAATTACCTTCGGAGGCTAAAGAAGTGAGAAGTGAGAAACTGCTAGAACGTGAAGGAAAGACTACAACTTTGGGGGTAAAGGGGGTTGCCGATGCAAGATTGCCTATAGTGGTGATCTTGGTTGGTTTCTGGGCCAGGGCAAGGGATGTAATTCAAAAGGCTTTCTCTGATTTCTTAAATTGGTGGCCTTTTTGGCGGCAGGAGAAACATTTGGCGCGCTTGATTGCTGAGGCTGACGCAAATCCTCAAGACGCTGCAAAGCAGAGTGCTCTACTTGCTGAACTCAACAAGCACAGGTTTGGCCGTGCACTTCTATGATTTTGCCTCTCTCTCCCTCTCTTTCTTTGGGGCCAATTCCTCTGTTAGATGGAATTGATTGCGAAATCAGAGTTGTTCTTTTCTTGGCCAACAGAGATGTTGTTCTTGAATATCCGCCAAAAAAAAAAATCTCATTGAGCTCTAAAAAATAGAACTATTTGTTCCTGAATTTCTTACCTGAATATTTCCTTAGCATGATTATTTTTTAAGATTCTACATTTTATGCTTTTGTTGTAAAGTAATTGGTTGCCCTGACGATGAAGTTGAATGGAAGAACAATTAAATAGTCCATTTTGAAATTGAAAAAGAAAAAAGGATAATTAATCGAAGAATTCAGCTCATTTAAATATATAATACTTAAAAGTTGGCCAAATTCATATTTTTGTTCATTCCAAGACCATGCTGGATAGAGTTTGGGTCATGTATTCTTTTAGCAGAGGTTGTGTCAAAATTCCTTAATAATTTTTATTGGTATAAAAGGTTCTTTGACCCTTTAAATTCCATGTGAACTTTTTCTGTTTCTAGTCCTGAGTCTGTCATCAAACGTTTTGAAGAAAGGGATCGCGCTGTAGACAGCAGAGGAGTTGTAGAATATCTTCGAGCTCTTGTGGCCACCAATGTTATTGCTGAATATCTTCCGGATGAGAAATCTGAAAAACCTTCTAGTCTACCGACCCTGGTAATTAATTTGTGTTAATTTTCTTCTTACTGTTTTGTTTTCCTTTCTGTGTTAGCCAATTCTTCATTGTTCTTTTTTCATTAGCAGAGGAGTACACTACCACCTTGTTTTGCTATGTATATGTTCATGTACTGGTGACTGCTATAATTAGAAGGTGTCCAACTTATGTGTGTTTGATATTCATGGTGCACAATTAAGTTAAAGTTTAATGTAGTTTTTGTCTTCTCTTCAAACTTGTCCATCATTTCTTGAGTAAGAGTCTTTTGATGTAAAATTGACGAGATGGTTTTGTAACTCCAAATATTTTCAATATACTCGTCTTAATACGTTTCTGTTTTCTAGCTCTAAAATCTTAACTTGCCCTTTTGCTTCAAGTTTAGGCGAGGATTAACAATGTGCCTGAAGGATGATTCTTGTCTCTCTCTTCTATTTATACCTTATCTCTAGTTGATGTATAAATTTATTCTTTTCTTGATGCTTATATTTCTTAAAAAACTTTACCACTAACAAGAAACAAGAAATGAGGTTTAGGGCCTGTTTGGTCCTATTTTCTGTCTAGTTTTCAGAAACAAGTTTTGAAAATAAGCAAACAAAAGAACTTGTTTGAACCCAAACTAGACACGTTTTCTTGTGTGTTTGCATGGAGTTTGAAGAATGAGCAACATTATGGCTTGTAAATAGTGCGACTTATAATATATGTGTGTGTATATATATATTGTTGTTAAACAGGGTTTGGTGAAATTTGAAAGATTGCAATTAATATTTTTTTCTTTCTTTTTTTAATCTTTAAAAATCAAAAACTGTATTTGAGAATAGAAATAAAACAGGCCCTTAGTGCCTCATAAGTCACAAGCTCCACGCTTTGAAGCTTTTCCTTCTGTTAACATATAATTTTGTTTTGTTTTTGGGATTGCCCATGTGATGTATTTTTGGTTCATAGTTTAAATACAGTACATTGTGCAACTGATTGTAAATGTACCATTGCAGTTGCAAGAGTTGAAGCAGCGTGCATCAGGTAACATGGATGAGCCTTTTCTGAATCCTGGAATCTCTGAGAAGCAGCCATTGCATGTGGTTATGGTAACATTTATTGCAGATGGCATCTTCTCTATGCTTTATGTGTTTAATGATTTCTTGTTCTTTGGTCGTCAGAGAAAATTGATCAAATTTTTATTTCTCAATCCATTTTTTCTTTTATGTTTGTTCTATAACTCACAAATCTTTTTCCTTCTCAAGGTTGAACCAAAGGTATCAAACAAATCACGTTTTGCACAAGAGCTTATCTCAACTGTCTTGTTTACTATTGCTGTGGGATTAGTTTGGTACAAGCACTTAGTTTCCTTCTCTTTCTGTTGCTCGTGTATAATATCTACTTGTTACCTGAATTTTTCCTTAGTGGTATTCCAAAATATAATTGCCTTTTAGGTTTATGGGAGCTGCTGCACTTCAAAAATACATTGGAAGCCTAGGTGGGATTGGAACTTCAGGTGTTGGCTCAAGTTCTTCCTATGCCCCAAAGGATCTGAATAAGGAAGTGATGCCCGAGAAGGTTAACTTCTTAAGATCTATGTTAACATTGTCTAATTTCTTTATGTCAAATAGTTGCTTTTGTGATTCTTGAAAACCAGATGGTTAAATTATCTTAGGAATGGATGAGGCCAAATTTTTAGCTGTCACTGAGAATTTTAGATGAAAAGATCAAAGACTGTGAAAGCAAAAAATTAATGATCACAGCCATTCTACATGATATACCTAGTGGGTTGTTTTGTGTTTGTATAGTTGTGTTATAATATGGTATTTTCCAATGGCAGTGAGATTGTTAAGCTTTGTTGTATGTTTTAGTACATTTGGTGCCTATATAATCCCTGTTTCTGGTTTGTCTAATCAGATTATAATATGCAATATCATATATGTAGAGATATTTTTCAGCTTTGTTATATTTTGTAGCCTTTTTGGATTTTTTTTTTAAGTTTTGGAAGACTTCTTGTTCTTCTCCTAGATGTATTTATTCCCTTTCCTTTCTAATAATAATTTCTCTGGTTATTAAAAAAAAAAGCCATTCCGCAAAACAGTCAACTATAAATCAGGGATATTTCCTTATCCTGAAAGTTCTGAAAATTTTCAGATTCAGTCAGGTGAATAATTTAGTGTTTTGTTATTTGTTATATGGAAGGTCTTGCATGCACAATATACCAACAAATAAGAAATTTCTTATTGACATGGTAAAATCTCTATCTTTCTGTCTGTTCCTGCCTTGCAGAATGTCAAAACATTCAAGGATGTGAAAGGCTGCGATGATGCAAAGCAAGAGCTTGAGGAAGTTGTGGAGTATCTGAAAAATCCATCTAAGTTTACACGCCTTGGAGGAAAGTTGCCTAAGGTTTGAACAATTATCATTTTTTTGTTAATTTTTTAATTCTGCCTACGTTCGCCTTTTTTCATATTCTCTTTTACTCCTATAAATGTCTCATTTCTTAGCAAGAGGCCCTAGGTTTTCATTGATGTTTGTAATCATGCATATTCTGTTGCAAACTGTGTGATATTCATGGCAATAAACAGGCTAGCTTTTCTAATCATGATTTATGTTTTTTATTTCTAAATTTTTTTACCTAACATGCTATGCTGATGAATTTGCTTGTCTTCATGTAATAAGTTGTCGTGCCATTTAGTTTGAATTTCTTGTTGCATTTTGCTTGTTTCTGTTTATCATGTGAGCCTTTTACAGGGGATTCTCTTGACAGGAGCGCCTGGAACTGGAAAAACTCTGCTAGCTAAGGTCAGTTAACTCTGGAACTGTTCATATATACATATATATATATAAAACTAAATTTAGAACCAAGGAGTCTGCCTTCTATCTATTTCTGGTTTTCACTATCATTGATTTGTCACTTCTATATGGATCCAGAAAGTTCTTGGAAGTACATACTGGGGGGTTCTTGTCTTTCATTTGATATTTTTTTTATCAAGATTACTTTCTCTTCACGCAATTCTTACTTTTATTGGGAACGGTTGTCGTTAATAACTGTAATTCATATTAGAAAGGCTTGTGCCTTTTGTTTTCTCCTTGCATGTTGATGGGAAATTTGGAAAGATTTATTTGACGTTTTTGTAATTTACTTTCATGACCTTATTTTGGTTCCTATTAGGCTTTCTTAGATTGTTTTCTATTTGATGCTTTCTTTTACTTGAAGTTTAAATTAGGTTTTATCTTATTTATATAGATTTAAGTTATTGTTACTTTAATAATTTAGTAATTGTCCTTAGGGTTCTATAAATAACCTTAGGGTTATTCTCATTGTAGACCTTTTGATGAATTATTATTGAGACTAAATATTTGCCATCAACTCTCCGACCCCCTCTCTCTACATCTCCCGCCTTATTCTTCTTTTTCTCCCTCCTCTCATCTTCTTGCTCCCTTTCTTTCCCCTTTGTCCTACGTCAGTATTAGAGCAAGGTTCTTCACATCCTTGCACACTCCCGTCATCAAAAAGTTGCTAGAATCTCACAGGAAGGCCTTACATCACTGCTGTCCATGCCAGATCCAGTACTTGCAGCTGTCGGATCAACAAAGAACCCCACCAACATGCTCAGCACCTCCACCATGGTGTACCCCCAAAGCATCATTGTTGGTGACGTCCTCTACAGGTGGGCTTCACATGCCCACTTGCCCCCACACTAGACTGCCCAAAAAGCCCAAATTTCAGTTTTCAACTATTTTTTGGTGCTTTTCACTTGTTTTCTCCCATTCCTTTCCATCCGGAAGGCAAGAATCATTATGTGGGAGTATCTTTGGAGTCAAATTATTAATTTGGACTCTATGAATGGCATTGACAAAGTTTTCTAGTCCAAAAACCTAGCATTCTAAATTCTATCGTGGGCAAAAGTACCCTGACTATTCCAGAGGGGATTCTTAAGGCTGATAGAGAGTATTTAGACCGTTGATTTGATGAAATTTTAGTGCTGTTAAGCTGTTGAGTAAGCAGATCAGTAGTAAGAATATGGAAGTTGTATTTGAGAATTCTATAATCTTGAAATACATGAGGAGCTGAGGCTTGACAGAATGGTAGATACGTATTCTGAGGGAGGTTCCTTAACCCAGGTGATAAGTTTTGAATTTGGATATGATTTTAGTACTGGTTTACCCAAGCATGAATCTCATAATGCAAGTCCTGGAATTCCTTTGGACCTGTTAACTTTTAATGCCTAGCCAAGAGAGCAACGTTTGCAAGAAAATGTTCTATAACTGCACCTCTTCTTAGATCCCGCTTTGTTGGAGACCGTCACCTCTCCTTAGATCCTGTTTTGTTGGAGACCATCACGCCACCTATTGCTGTGGTCATGAATGGTCAAATTGTTTGCTCTCTGTATGCCCCCCTCCACCTTTATCTTGTTTGTTGGAAATGTTTCCCCAATTTAGATGCTGCTTGGAGGAGTTCCTCACTTACATCTTGCCTTGTCGAAGTTATATTAACATTTTTACTCTCCAAAGGAGAGTTCTTTCAAGTAGATGAGAAATAATAGAAAATCAGGAAAGATTTATTTAATGTTTTAATAATTTATTTTTATGACTATTTTGTTTCCTATTAGGCTTTCTTAGATTGTTTTCTATTTGATGCTTTCTTTTACTTGAAGTTTAAATGAAGTTTTATCTTCTATTATTTATGGTTAAATCATTATTTTAATAATTGTACTTAGAACTCTATCTACAGCCCAAGGGTTACTCTCATCATAAACCTTTTGATGAATTATTATTGAGACTAAATATTTGCCATCAGCTCTCTGCCCCCTATGACTCTACCTCTTCTCACTCCTTCTGCCTTGCCTCCCTGCTTCCTCTCTATTTCTCTCTCTTTTCTTCTTCTCCCTCCCTTTCTTTCCCCCTTGTCCTGTGTTGCATTTACAGGCAGTTGTTTATTTTGTCTATTAGAAAGGCTTTCAATCAAATTTGCTAAGGCAGTTTTCTTGTTTAATTTTTTCTTGAATCAATTTGTCATCCTGTTTACTTTCCCATAATTAATTTTATTAAATTTACCATCACAAAATATCAGTAGATATTAGTTTTTATTCTTATTTTACTTACGTATGGGTGTATGTAGACCCTTGAATGTTTCAGTTTCACTTCTCTAGCTTTTAACGTTCCTTGAATGGCTGATGATGTAGGGGTCATTTCATTATTTTCATCTGGTCCTTTCCTGAAAATTGGATTTTTATATTCATTCCATTGAATTATTTGAACACCATGTTAATTTTTCAAGAAACAATATTTTCTTGTCATGAACATTTTGAGTTAATATATTGAAATTCGTAATTGATTATGAAAGTATTTGGTTTACCTGGGATATTGAAGGCAATTGCTGGAGAAGCTGGTGTTCCCTTTTTCTATAGGGCTGGATCTGAATTTGAGGAAATGTAAGTCTTATTTATTTCTCGACTTTTTCAGTAGGTTAAATCATGGCTGTCCAACACCCATGTATTGTGTAATTAGGTTGCTGTAGTTATAGTTTGAGCATTCTGATCATGCACATCCATATAATGTAACCAATAGTAATCAAGATCTACTGATATGTTTGGTTTCAGGGGTGCTCATTGTCATATTATTTTTCATATTGTAGGTTTGTTGGGGTTGGTGCTCGACGTGTGAGATCTTTATTTCAAGCAGCCAAAAAGAAGGTTTGTTGCTATTGACCAATGCTTTCGTCAAATTCATCTGTATTTTGGTTTACTCTGAACCACTTGGTTCCCTTATTAGTTTCCGCTTGTGTGACATTTTCTTATCCACATCTTTTTGCAGGCTCCTTGTATTATTTTTATTGATGAAATAGATGCTGTTGGATCAACAAGGAAACAGTGGGAGGGGCACACAAAGAAGACATTGCATCAACTACTTGTTGAAATGGATGGCTTTGAGCAGAATGAGGTATCTTCAAACATGTTGGAGTATCAATGTTAAATTTTGCCTTTCCAAATTTATTTATCATCTTCATCTTGCAGGGAATAATATTAATGGCTGCAACAAACTTACCAGATATCCTTGATCCAGCCTTAACGAGGCCTGGTAGATTTGATCGGCATGTAAGTCCTTTTTTTTTTTTTTTTAATTTTACCAAGAGAGGGAGGGAAGTACAAAGAAAGAGTGTATGGAATCCTCCAAGAACAATGAAAAAGAAAATGAAACAGAGGGATAAAAGGGTGAAAAGAGGCTCACTTTGGGACCATATATTATTAAAGTTAATATTAATCTGTTAAATCCTGGACTTTTTTCATGTTTCAATGTGCTTCAAGGTAATATATATAGATATATATGCCTGTTAAAGTGTATGAAATATTGTCTTGAATGACTGTTTAAATTATTATGCTACATGATATAGAAAACTAACAATACCTTGCTCTAGATTGTTGTGCCAAATCCAGATGTACGTGGCCGCCAAGAAATTTTGGAGCTCTACTTGCAAGATAAACCCTTAGCTGAAGATGTAGATGTGAAAACAATAGCACGTGGGACGCCAGGATTTAATGGGGCAGGTGAACTGTTGTTACATACACTCAACAAACATGATTTTATCCCCTTTTGATTTTCTGTGGATGATGTTCTCTACTGTTGATCCTTAAATTAGATCTTGCAAACCTGGTAAACATTGCTGCTATTAAAGCTGCTGTTGAGGGTGCAGAGAAATTAACAGCTGCACAGTTGGAGTTTGCAAAAGACAGGATAATCATGGGGACAGAGCGTAAAACAATGTTCTTATCAGAGGAGTCAAAAAAGGTATGCCTATATACAAGGATGTCCTGTTTGGTAGTTGAGCGTATGGCCTATTATAAGGTTCATGTATATTATGAGTAATATTTTTTGGGCTTTCAGTCTAGACAAAATATTTTTCATGAAATTTTGCAGTAAATTGTTTGTAAATTCAAAATTGTCCCTCCAGTAGGAAATTCATTGATGTGTGGTCTGACATAGCTTACAAAATTTTCAGCTTACTGCTTATCATGAGAGTGGGCATGCAATTGTTGCCTTCAATACTGAGGGTGCGCATCCTATTCACAAGGCAACAATCATGCCACGTGGATCTGCCTTAGGAATGGTTACCCAACTCCCCTCAAATGATGAGACGTCAATCAGCAAGAAGCAGTTATTAGCACGCCTTGATGTTTGCATGGGAGGAAGAGTTGCAGAAGAGCTTATCTTTGGTCAGGATCATATAACAACTGGCGCAAGTAGTGATCTTCATACAGCTACTGAGCTTGCCCAATATATGGTAAATTTATGGCCCTGGATTTAGTGCCAACAGCAATCTTTGCATCTGATTTTCCTCACTTTTCTTGTCCTTACTGAAGTAAACAGCAATCTTTGCATCTGATGAACTAGGGGGGTCATTTTCCTCCCTTTTCTTTTCCTTACTGAAGTCATATGATATTGTGGTGCTATTTTCAATCCCAGTCAGTTATTATATGCCAAATAAGAATTTTTAAATCTTAGCCAAACCTTTTGCAAGAACTAATTGCAGCCAGACTTATCTTTCCAATATAAAGTATTTTTTTAAATCTGTTTTGTACCTGTGTTCTTTCAAGGTCTCAAATTGTGGTATGAGTGATGCAATTGGACCAGTTCATATAAAGGAGAGACCAAGTTCTGAAATGCAATCACGAATTGATGCAGAGGTTAGTGTTCTAAATCTAAACTCTATTTTGATGATGAAAAATCATGTTATATATTTTCCCCCTTTTCTATCCCTTACTGAATTCTTCTTTTTTATTAAAAAAATAAAATTCTGTTTGTATTTGAAATTTTTTCCTTTATGTGCAGGTTGTGAAACTCCTTAGAGAAGCATATGACCGTGTAAAAGCCCTTTTAAAGAAGGTTTGTCCAAATCTATTATTGTCTACTCTAAAATGTTTGTCAGAATATTTTATTGTCTATTAAAAAGTCCTTAATTTAAAAGGAGAAATCACTCTCTCTATCTATCTATCTATCTGAGGAAAGTGGAGCTAAATTCACTGTTTATGTTTTCTTTCAGACTGAGGTTTGATTTAGCTATTTTTAGCATCTTTGTGATCTTTGAAATCAATTCATTTAATTTCTATAAAATAAGGTTACAAACACAAATAAAGACTGCGATGCTTCAGATATACTAGATGTCTGGCTTCTGCGAATATTTTGAACCCTAGTAACCTGTGGCATTTTTTCAGCATGAGAAGGCATTACATGCACTGGCTAATGCATTATTAGAGTATGAGACACTTGGTGCAGAAGAGATACGGAGAATACTTCTCCCATATCGGGAAGGACGGCTGCCAGAGCAACAGGAACAAGAAGCAGAAGGGGAGCTTGTCATAGTCTGATATTTCTTTCATCTTGTTTGTAAGAAGATCTCTCTGTACAGTATACCTGGAAGCCCTGCAGGTATTAATCTTAATCCAATTTCTGCTGTTGCCCTCCTCCGTGCATACTATTTTTTGGTCATAAAATTCTTAATAGGAATTGAGTTATACTCTTGAGCATATTTGGCGCAAGTAGCCCTCCGCACAATGTCAATACTCAGTAGTCAGTGTTAGAGAATTACCCTCGCCGAAAGCAATCTCTCTTTTTTTTTGGGGGGGGGGGGGGGGGGAAGTTGTAAAATCTCACTGTCTTCATTGGTTTATGAATTCATTATTTAGTGTGTATTGGCAAGCTTGAGTTGTCACTTAAAGAATGGAAGAATAGAATTCAACCTCCCTGTCTCCAGGAGCTTTCATGATTTCTAACCCCGAGTTCCTGAAACCTCGAGTCAATCTTTGATGGTGATCTTGGTGGAGCAAATGCATGTTTCGAACGAATATTCTTGAAGGGGCTGCAAATATAGTCTTACGGCAAAATCGCCTGTTGGCAGGCATCAAATTCCAGTCACCATCTGCTTTCGAAATACGTTATGGCTCTTGAACTTGACAAGCATATCACTCTCGAAGTCGTGTACGATTATTTTATTGTTGTTGCTGCTATTATTTTTTCAATTTTTCAGTATTCGCATGATCAATACAGCACTAGTATTTGATTATGGCAAAACTGGTGGAAATTTAATATCCGTTGAAGTGCCCATGTTAAGTACACTTGAATTTGACAAGCATATCACTCTCGTAGTCGTGTACCCTTTTGCATGGCTTGCACTTTTGAGCGAATTGAGTTGAATTATTTGGCGAAGCATATTATTGCAGCAGTCTAATATGCAAAACTTCAAACGTTGCCGTGCAAGGATTTTTCTTGGGCTAAATAATGTACAGGCTGATTGTCGAAAAAGGCAAAGCCCGTTATTTTTTTTTCATTGGCCAGAACAAAACATACGTTCAGTTAGCCTTGAAGTGAGCCCTTTCTTGTTGCGGGGTAAAAAATGAACTCTTTTCCCCTTTTCATTAGTATAATTTAGAAGTTATTCCCAATTTAATTCATGACAGAGCGACAGCTAAATTGCTACATTCTAACAAAAAAAGGAAAAGAAAAGTTATGCTCAGTAATATTGCGATAGAAAGGACGGTTAGCAATTCCGTAAGTTGTAACCCTGGGGTTAATGGGTTCATTAATTTACCAATGGAAAATGTCTACTGTGGCAGCAACTGATGCTCAAAGAATAGATGAATATTATGCTTTGGATCTGTAACAAGTAACAACTCAGTGAGAGATATTATAGTTCTAGTTATAACGGAGAAATATCAAATAACTAAATATGCGAAGTTGCTCCTATTACTACAACTGACCTAATCAAAACAATTTCACCCCATCTTCCACCATCCAAATACAGAGAGAAAAGTCATATCCTTTAAATAATTCTACCTTGGTTTGAGGGATTTTTTTTTTGGGAGATGTTGGGGGGGGGGGGGAGATTTTCAATTCTATTTTTCTCTCTTTAATCAAATAAGAAGAGGGAGTACTTTTCCTCATCTTTTAAACAAAAGAGAAAGGAGGGGATATGAGGAAAAATACTCTTCTTTTTTTTGTTTGGCTTGGAAAAAAAATAGAATAAAAAATTTCACCTCTCCTCAAAATCTCTCAAACTAATCAGAAGGTCACGGAAGAAACTGTTATATGTAACAAGAATGAATGATATAGCAAATGAAACAAAAAAACCCTCCTACTCAATGACAGAGGAAAGCAGCACTACTGCCAGTCCGTCTCCTTGGCCTCCAATATAGGAAAGCCCCTGAAGCTTCATCCATGGCAGCCAAGTTCCCAGCCACTGCTAATCATCAACTCCCTACATCCGATCAATTGGCTCAGTGCGGTCCTGCACAGCTTGCCCTTCAGACACATCAGCAAGTGATTTGAGATTGCATTTGATCAGTGCTTCAACAAAATAGCAGGTGTCGTCCTGTTGTTTCCCTCGGGAACATCCACCACAAAAGATTCAATTACTAATGTGCCTGGTCTTCCATCAATAATTTCAGGGTGGAGCGACATGATAGACGAGAAGTTCTGAAGATACAAGACACAGCTTAGATTGAGAGCTAAAAGCATTGTTTGGGAAAGAGAAAAAACGCAGTCTAATTTTTGTTATCTGCTCATGCAGGATCTCATTGGCAATGACAAGCAACAGACTAAAACAGGACTGCTGCAACCAATCTACCAAAAACAGCAGGAAAAAAGAAGAAAAAGAAAAAGAAAAAACCATATCATCACAGGGTTCAAAAATCATCTTAACTTGTTTCTGATCTGACTCCTATTCTCCAGAGAGGATCCGGAGTGGTTGAGTTCCTAGAGAATGAAAACTTTCAGCTCAGTGGTATTTTGGCTAGCAAATAACACATGCTATAAGCCAGGAGCAGATTCCTAGGACTTCCTAGAGAACTTAATTACACCATGTTAGGATAGAAGTGTTCAGTTATGTTGAGTATTGTTTAGTTGTTCTGTTACATTCTGTTATGAGTTATCGTGTATATAAACCCGTGTCTATATCATCATTATGTATGAACGAATTCTCTTTCACTTGAACTCCACCTCTAAATTAACAAGAGAACTGACAATTGCTTGCAATCACAACAGCTATGACAATTTTCTAAACGGTTGTGACGAACTGAAATTCAAATTCAAAATCACTTAAAAGCATCAAATCCTATCTCCTACTCTAATACCTATTCAGTTCACATTTAGCCAGAATAGCAGCAAACACCCTCATTTAAACAGCTTGTTCTGATCTGGAGAAACTTCCATAATAGAAACTCCAGAAAGAAAGAAAAAAAAATGCTATAAATCAGTGAATTTACCCTCGTAATATGAAAGTGTCAAATTCAAGAATAGACCATAAACATCACCCCCCAACCCCCAAAAAAAACACAAAAAAAAAGCCCACCACTGCAAAAAAGATGACAATACAATACGATGTTGGCTAGTATCGTATCTAGCCTCAATTCAGCATATGATCACATTCAGTCAATTATATAAATGTAACCCAACATACACAACTAACCATTTATAATTTAATGACGTACCTACCTTAAGCATAATAACCCCGTAAACGTTGCACAGAATGAAGAGTGCCCATTTTAAAAATTAAGCATCACATGGAACATCGACTCATTTAAAATGTAATCAAAACAAGGATCAAAAGATCCGTACGATGTTGTAAGGAGATTGTACATGCCTTAAGTCTATGATCATCGCCAATAATCCTCATGCTAAGGATATGCTCATTGTCATCGAGAAACTCCAACCTTTCAGTACTTGTGGTTGCAGGAAGCCCTGACTTGACATTAACTTCCCTCAGAGTCCCAACTTCAAGGTTTCCCTTCACAACACACCTGCTGACAAAAGGCTTGTACTTTTGTGGTTGATCAAATCTTCTTACCAAGGACCATACCTGAAGGAATAAATAAGCAATACCTGAGATGGGTTAGGCAGAATCAATCAAGCAGTCTCAATGTAAATACCTTCTGCATTAACAAAATAGGGTCAAAAGACATACGAAAGTCTCTTCCATATCTATAGCAGAGAGGAAGAGACAATAGAACAAAGCACTCAACAGGCCAATCAGACATTCGGGCCTTTGCAACACAAAATTGCAGAGTTTAAGTCCCGAGGAACAAACCTCTGTCTCTCTCTCACATACGCACGAAATATGTCCGCTCAATCAAAGTGTAAACTTCTATCACATAATTTTACAGGAGACCTAGGACTGGATTCTCCTCGTCAGTATTTGCCCTACTATGATGTTTAAAAAGGTCTAGCATCGATATTCACAGCCTTCTTTTATATCACTTGAAAATAAAGGAATCATCTTCCACTTAAGCTCATAATATGAACAATTGTTGCTGAAGGCTAAAGTAGAAGCAGATCAAATGATATTTACTGTCAAGAAACAGATCAAACATAAGAAAATAGACCAAAATAGCATGGGAGAATGCCGAATGCTCTAAACAAAATCAGTCCAGCATTGAAGTATGTCCACAACCCGTTGCTTCCACCCAATAGGCCCTTAACACCTCAAGAAAATGAACGAAAGAGAACATGCGTGCGCGCGCGGGTGAATTGAGATCCCACAAAACATTCATAAATCTATCTTCCAAGGGTCGCAGGAATCAGAATCCAGTGAAAGAAGACCATGGTTGATAAACAATCACCTGTTATAGCAAGTATATGACCTTACAATTATCTTGCCTCGACTATCATGATGCATGCAAACATCAGCATAAATGCAGAATTCCAAATTAGTAGAGAACGACAAGTACGTCGATTCAACAAAAGTAGTGATTACCAGTGGAACCGGCGCTCTGATATGCTTAACGACGGCAAAGCTACGCTGATTCTCCCCTGGCTCTTGTCTATGGTGCCTCCTTAAGTACTCCAACTCCAAACTGCTAAATCTTCCATTTCTATTTCCATTAACATCCACATTCATTTTGAAGTACCCGCGAGAACCAATGCCAAAACGCGCCTTTTATCCTTCAATCTCCACAACAACCACCATCATGAAGTCGTGATGCAGAATCGAATCGATCCGACGAGCTCAAGACTGGGCTTCCCAGTGACGGATCTCCGATCACCTGCCGGCGAAATATTCCCAAAAAAAAAAAAAAAAGAAGACGACCCGTTTCAGAGAAATAAGATGTATATGAAACTAGTTGCCATCGGCAAACCACCGGAGCTACTTTATTATCTATCTCCTATAGGCTATAACTATAACAAAATTATTAAATAATTAGTTAACTATTTTTTTATAAAATTAAGTTAAAATATACATAAACAAAAACAATTGACCTTTCAATTTCCTTCCAATGCCTAGTTAATGAGACTATTACAAGCACGCCATCAGCTTGTCGTTTCTTCGGCCACATGCTCTCAAACTGACCATTTATTTACAATTTATATTCATGTATACATAAATTTTATGTTCATTTTAATTTAATTTTTCAAATCAATAAACTAAAATTTATTAATTAAAAAAATTAAAATATAATTTTTTAAAAGTCAGCTGGAGTTAGCTCAAATAACAAGAATATGTCAGTAGTGGTCAAGGTTTGAACCATCCATGTAATTTCAAAAAAAAGCTTTATCAAGTTTTTTTTATTATACTTGGTTTTTTAATTTTTTGCAATCAAGGACAAAGACCCAAATAACTAATAAGGGAAAACAACAAATAATTTGGCCAACGAGGACTATTCCATTCTTATCCTTCTTTGGCCAAGATTCAAGAATTTATGGAAAATTTAATCAAATAATAATTTAATTGCAATTGTAATTTGTAAATAGATAAAAATGTGGACTATATTTTATTTTACTAGAAGGTGTTAAATTTCTATTAAAAAAAAGTTAAATAATAGGGTCATAATATTGAGGGGAAAAAGATACGTAGAAGTTATGAATTAGGATTGTTTTATAATTTTATAATAAAAATTAATCAGACCACATTACTTTTATTTATATAAATCACATTAGCATGGGAGTAGTTATGCTGTTATTAATGAGGCAGTTGTAGTACGGATTGGATTGGAAAAGGAACAACCTGCAACTGGTGGTGAAGAAGGTGCCCCTCATATTTATTTACTGGAATAATTGTAATGATGATACTTTTTCTGTTAGCTTCACTTATCAATTGTTAAGCAGTAACAATTGGCTTCCTGAGGATAGTATCTGGAACCTCGCTCGGAAATGGCACGACCCTCAACGTATCTGCATCTTCATTTGGCTTGTCCTTCAAAATGCTCTCTTGACAAACAATGAGAGGGTCAGGAGGCATATGTCCAATGATAATACTTGTCAGATTTGCAAATCTTTTGTCGAGTCCATTGACCATGTCTTAAGGGGTTGTAATTATGCTAGACAATTGTGGCGATCTCTTGTCCCCAATGAGTTGTGTAACTCCTTCTACCGTCAGCCTTTTCAGGTATGGCTTAAATCTAATTTAAGTCACAATCATGGAGACTGGAGTACCATTTTTGGCATATCTTGTTGGAAGCTTTGGAATACCAGAAATAAGTTGATCTTTACCAATAAAAATGAGGATATTTACTCTATTAAGGCGAGTATCCTTGCCTTAGCAGTCTCTATAGACTTAGCTAATGAGGACAACTCCTCCTTTGTCATGCAAACACAATTTTCATTGAACGGGTTCAATGGCTAAAGCCACCTGAGGGGTGGATTGTTTGTAACTGTGATTGTGCTATTAAAAAAAGTGTCAACTTGGCTCGTGGGGATAGCCTCTTGCTTGATCATTCTAGTGCCTGGATTTGTGGCTTCATTCGAAATCTTGAGGACTACAATATTACTCTTGTTGAAATTTGGGGTATTTATGATGCTCTCCAACTTGTTTGAGAACTTGATCACAGGAAAGTTCAAATCCAGTCCGACAATAAATGTGCTATTTCCATTATCATGAAAAATGATATTCCACAAGGATACTTACATAACCTCGTAAGAGACATCAAACTTCTTCTACAGCGGAATTGGCTTGTGGATTTAAGGTACAACTATTATGAAGGAAACACTTGCGCTGATTTTCTTACTACCTACAATCTCTCTCACGATCTTGGTCTTCATGTGCTACATGACCCTCCATTTGAGCTACTGAGCAAGCTTCATTATGATTTACAAGGAGTTTCTACTCCTAGGCTGAACTAACTTTGTTTTCCCTTCTTTGTTACTCATAAAAAAAAAAGGTGGGGCCTACCCCAACTTTCAATTTATGATTCATCTCCTTGTCAATCAATACGGACCAACTAATTTTATAGCTCTTACTTTCAGGGCAAGGAATATTCCTTATGTATACTTCCCTATATGTATTAATTTTTATTTATATTCATCTTTTAGGATTATATTGTAATTTTCTTAAATGACTATCTTAATTCTCACCGGAATAATTTTTCTTTTTAATTTATTTTAAAAATAAAATAAAATAAAATTACGCGCTTGCTTTTGGCTATATTGGACTACTTGAGATGATCGAGTGATTAAGGGTATGTTTGGTAGCTGTTTCTAAAACAGTTTTTTTATTTTCGAAAACAGAAAAATAAAAAACTTGTTTGGTAAACCTGTTTTTTATAAAATATTCTGAAAAATAGAAAAATAAAAGCATAGAAAACTCAAAACATCTTTAAGGTGTTTTATAGTTTTTGTTCTGGAAAACATAAGAAAAAGTGAAAAATACCCACCTCATTAATATTAAAATTATAAATTTTGAATAACTCATTTAATACTTAGTAGTTATGATTTTGAGAACAATTATTTAAATAGATTTTTTTATTTTCTTGTTTCTAAAGCTTGTTCTCGAAAAATAGTTTTACAAAACTATTTTAAGAATAATAAAACATAAAACACTGTCAAACAGACCCTAAAACTTTACGATTGATGAAACTAAAACTAAATTATTTGTTCTAAATCAACTTACACAAATAGCATTTTGTCCTCTTTCTTTAATAAAAAAAATTGATATTAACTCTTAAAAGGAGTCTCACTCCACAAATTAATCTTCTGAAATTGATCCCTATAACTTTTATATATTAACCTCTCCGCCATAGTTAATTTTTTAACTTTTGAAATATTATTGTCATCAATTTAATTCCGTATTTTGGAAGTTATTCTAGACAAATTTGCAGGTTCGAGTCTTTCTCTCTCTCTCTCTTCTCTAGAGAGGGAACGTGAGAATTGTTTGTTTCCCTACAAGTGAGGGATGTGTGTTCGAGATTTGTTTTTCCTTTTGTGTTCTACATTGACTTTCTTCTTCTAATTTCTAATCTAGTTACTGAGTTTTTGTGATTTGATTCTCAGTGATTGGAATTGTTTTTGAGATGAACGTGGGTTGCGAGATTGGTGAATTTAGAGGTGGGTAAGATAATGTTAAGTTCTTCTGGAGAGTTGATGATGCTTGTGCTTTATCTAGAAGAACCTTGATTGGTAGGATAATCACATATAAGACTAAGAATTCTGGATTTGTGAATTCGATGATAAAAAAAGAATGGAATCTTAATCAAGGCATGACTATTACTGAATTTGGCATGAAGACTTTCGTCTTTGCATTCGATAAAGAGGATGAATGCTATAAGATCTTGCGAGGAAGACCTTAGGTGATCTCTTGATGTGTCCTGAATGTGCATCGATGGTCAGAGTGGATGTCAATTTCAAAGATCAATTTTCATCAATGGCTTTTCTAGATTCAATTTCATATTGTGCTGTTGGCTGGTATAAATCGAGATAATGTTGAGAATCTTGGATCGATGATTGGAGATGTGATAGCTATGGAGAATCCGATTCTCAATGGCAGAGTTTTGAGATGTTTTCTACTTGCTAGAGTGAAGGTCGATCTAAGCAGACAGTTGATCATTAAATTCTGGCTACCAAGACTTGGTAATTTTTCAAAGGTCTAGATTGAGGTTAAGTATGAAAGATTATATGATTTCTCTCACAAATGTGGAATTCAAGGCCATGAACCATGTAATTGTAGTGAGAAGATTGCTTGTCTGTTCTTAATCCAAGTGAGCGTATAATGCAAGTTTGGCAGTACATGTGGTAAGAACTTGGAATGAAGCTTTGTTTTTCTGCAATCAAGAGTGGCGTGAGAAGGAAAGTGTTAGAAGGAGAATGAATTGTGGAATGGGTAATGATGCTAGACCACATCAAAGTACTACTGAAGTTCGATGGGAGATAGAAAATTGTGAGGTGATGAATGTTGATAAAGGAAAGGGAAAAAGAATTATGAGTCAGTTTGATTCTGGAGAAAAAAGGAAAAGTCAACCTGATGTTAGTAAGGAAGATTTCTTGTGGTAATAATTCATTTGATAAAGGTAATAGAAGTTTTGAGGTGAGGAGTACAAGTAGTATGAATAATGATGGTTTTGATGTGTTAAAAGAAGAAATGGATTATAAGATGACTAGATTGAAAAATTCAGTTAAAATTGAAGAAGTTATAGAGGAGGTAAAGAATTTTTCTCCTTTTGGATGTCTTGTTAAGCCACCTTTAGATGATAAGATGAATGACGACTAAATTATGCTTTTTCAAAGAAATATTTTAATGATTAAAATTAGGGATAAGCTACTGACTATGCAATTCAAGAGGAAGGGAGATGATATGGAAGATAAAAAGGAAGGGAAGAAAATTAGAATTTATCAAGAGAGAATTAATCAGAGAGTTGTAGTGACTAATTTGTGGTTGGAAATTCTATGGGAGGTAGGAAGAAGAAGAAAAAGAGTGAGAGAAAAAGGGTGAGGGGAATGTTTGCTGGTGGTATTTCTCTGACTGGTGATGATGATGTTATGTTGAAAGGAAATAATAAGATGTCTGGTTCTCTTGCTGAAGGTTTGGGTGGCTGTCCTTCTACAGCCACTGAAGCATAATGAAGTTCATTTCATGGAATTGTCAAGGCCTAAAGTTCATTTCATGGAACTATTGAGGTCTTAGATTTTTCTGTTGAAGGTTTGGGCGGCCTTGACAATTAAAAATCTAAAGAAGGTTTGCTCAAAATTTAAGCCTTCTTTAGATTTTTTTATGGAAACTAAAATGGAGGAGAGTATAGTTGATTGGTTGAGAAGAAGGAATAGTTTTGTAGATGCTATGTACATTAATCCTGTGGGGTGGAAGGATGGTTTGGCTCTTGGGTGGAGTAATAATGTTGATGTGGAGGTTTGATTGAAAACAAAAAATATTATACATGTTGTAATTAAAGAGAGTGGAAGTCAAGAGATGCTTGTTGTTTCATTTATATATGGCCCAACTGATGAGGGGGATAGAAGGGTTGTTTAGGATAAATTAAAGAGGGTGACAAGAGATATTAATGGTTCTTGGGCTTGCATGAGAGATTTTAATGATCTCTTGGCACATACTAAAAATTGGGCGGTAAAATTTATTCTTTTGAGAAAAATTGCTACCTTTCAAAATTTGATTGATATGTGTAAGTTGATTGATATGGGATATAGAGGGTCAAGATTCACTTGGTGTAATAAGAGGTTAGGTGCTATTCATATTAAAGAAAGAATTGACAGAGTTCTTGGTAATGCTGAGTTTTGTAATTGCTTTTCGAGACTACATGTTTTTCATGAAGAACCTGTTGGCTTTGACCATCATTTGTTATTGACTAATTTGACTACCAAGATATCAAAAAACCATGAGAATTCATATTTGAGGCTAATTGGATTGACCACCCATACTTTGCTCAAGTTGTTAAGAACAGTTGGTTATTGGTTAAAGAATGGGGGTGTTGTTGAAAGTAGAATTGATGATTTAATTTGTAGATTGAATAACTATAGTTAAAATCTTATTTGATGGAGTAGAAAATCTTTCCCTAACTATAGAAAGGAGATTGATGCTTTGACAGCTAAACTCAAAATATGTAGAGAAGGTATTTAGGCTGAGCAAAAATTATTTGAGATTAATTTTATTTCGGGAAGTATTGAAAAGTGTGGAGGAGAGAAGAAAAACATTAGAGCTGGAGATCTAGATTAACATGGTTAAATTGTGGTGATAAAAACACCAAATTTTTCATGTTGTAATTGTGCAAAGGAGAAAGAAGAATAAAGTTTTGAGACTTACAAGGAGTGATGATACCTGGATGCAGGAGAAACCTGAAATAGCGTCAATTTTTTAAGAATATTACAAAAAACTATTTTCTAGATTTGGTTCAAGACAAGTTGATGTTGTGGTTTATTATATTGAAGAGTTAATTTCATATGAAGATAATAGATTGCTCATGAGACTAATGGAAGATGATAAAGTTTATGATACCATCAAGCAATTAGGAGGATTGAAGGCACCTAGTCCTGATGTTTGTTCAGGAATCTTCTATCAGAAATCATGGCAAACTGTGAAAAAGGAAGTGCTTGAAGCTGTGTCAAGTCTCTTTGAAGGTGATGGATGTACTAAAAAGTTAAATGAAATTGATTTAGTTTTGATTCCTAAAGGAAATTGAGCTGAGAGTGTGGGGCAATTTAGACCAATAAGTTGATGTAATTTCAATTACAAGATCATTTCTAAGGTGATGGTTGATAGAAGGAGAAGCTTGATGTGTAAGGTTATATCTCCTATACAAAGAGCTTTTGTTCCAGACAGAATCATTCATGAAAATGTTTTCATAGCTCATGATGTTTTCATTACCTTAAGAATAAAAAGGTGGGTAGCAAATGGGAATTTGTGTTGAAAATGGATATGATTAAGGGTTATGATAGATTAGAATGGGACTTTGTAAAAAAAGTGATGATTAAGATGGGCTTCTGTCAATCATGGGTTCAAAAAGTTATGTCATGTATTAAATTTGTTTATTTTGATATGAAATGGTTAGGAGAAGAGTTGTAGTAGTTTGGCCAGAAAGAGGAGTTAAATAGGGAGATCTTCTATCTCCTTATCTGTTAATTCTTGTAGTTGAAGCTCCTTCTAAGATGTTTAATGCTGGTATGTAGAATTGAGAGCTAAAAGGAATCAATGTAGCTAGATCTACTCATATTTTGTCATATTCTTTTCTCGCTGATGATGTTTTTCTATTTATGAATGCTAGAGAGCATGATTGTGTTGTGTTGAGAATTTTTTTGGAAATGTATTGTATTGCAACTAGGCAAGAGATAAATTTTGATAAATCTTGCTTATTCTTTTCTAAAAATACCCCTGTTAATGTTATTGAAAAGATTTGTAGTATTTTGGGCATAAATGATGTTGATGATCCTGGACTATATCTTGGGATGTCACTATTATGGGGAAAATCCAAGGTGTAGACATTGGCTTACATTAGAGATAAACTTTGTTCTAAAGTACAAGGCTAGAAGCATAATCTCTTGTCTCAGGCCGGCAAATAAGTGTTCTTGAAAGTTATGGCAAGTGTTGTCCCTACTTATCCTATGGGGTACTTTAAATTTCCTAAGAAATTATGTGATGAATTTAATGCTATTTGTGCTAAGTTTTGGTGGCGTAAAAATGAGGAGAGAAAAGGAATTCATTGGTATGACTGAAATTCTCTGACCAATTGTAAAAAGGAGGGAGTTTAGGATTTAGGGAATTTAGTAGCTTTAATGTTGCTCTTCTTGCTAAGAATGCATGGAGATTATTGCAGAATCCTACTAATCTTTAGTGACGGGTTCTTAAAGTTATATATTTCCCTAAATGTACTTTTTTTAAGCCAATAAGGGTAATAAATCTTCTTGGGGGTGGTCTAGTTTGTTGGAAGGGAGGGATGAATTGATGAAGAATGTTTGTTAGAGACTAGGTAATGGTGAATCTGTTAGAGTTTGGTTTGACAGATGGATTCCTACTCTTGAGTGTCAAATGTTGCTTTGTGTTGATGATCTATCTGATAAGGAGAAAAAGTGGAGAGTTTGTGATTTAATTGATTGTGGAAGATGGGATTTGAGTAAAATTGAAGATAGATTGCTTGAATATGAAAAACATGAAATTCTAAAATTTTCATTGCCTATTAATGATTATATTGATATTTTGTGTTGGAATAATTGTAAAAATGGATATTATACTATTAAATAAGGATATAGTACTTCGAAGAAGCAAAATTGTTACGTGAATGTTTCAAAAGCTTCTTCTTCCTTTATTGTGCCTAGAGGTTATTAGTCGAATATATGGAAGTTATTAGTGCTAAAGAAAATTAATCATGTACTTTGGAGGGTTTCTAATAATGCCTTAGCCGCTAGATCATATTTGTTTAAGAGAAAATGTGCTATTAACCTTTATGTCCCATTTGTGGTTTGGAAGAAGAAACTATTGAGCATTTATTCTTGTTATGTCATTAAGTTAGAAGAGTTTGGTATGGATTTTTTTATCTATATATATTGATGAATGGGGTTGTAAAAGATTTGAGGATTGGTTTTGGCAAGTTACTTGGAGTAATGCTAAAATCAGTGCTTTTGGTAAAGGGATGATTGCTTGCATTTGTTGGCAAATATGAAAACAACATTGTAATTTTGTGTTTAAAAGAGTTGCTGTGAATACACAAAGGGTTTTAGATGCTTCTTTCTTGTTGATAGAGTATTAGTCTACTATGGGTTATAAGAAGGAAGTTTTGAATCCTGTGACTGATGTGATTTCTAATAGATGGACAGCTCCTTCCTCTAGGACAGCTAAACTGAATTGTGATGGTGCATTTGATAAGTCTAATGCTTGCGCTAGGTTTGGAGTTGTTTGTAGAGATGATAAGGGCATGGTTTTGGAAGTTATAGGTGAAAGAGTGAATGCTAGCTCTGCATTTATGGTTGAAGCCTTGGTTGTACAAAGAGTTATTTCTCTGGTTGAAAAATATTCTAAAGGTGCTAGGGTGGTGATAGAGTTGATAATGAAGAACTTTTCAGGATTTGGAAAATAAGGACAACAAGGGCTGTGATTGGAGGTGTTTTGTTGTTATTAAAGAAACTTTGGAACTGTTGAACAATCTTTTTTCATATTCTTTGTTTCTAGTTCAAAGGCTAGGAAATGAGGTTGCTAATTTTGTTGCTGCTGGAGCCATTTGGGAGATGGGCCTTCAAGGGTGCACTTGTATGTCAACATCTCCTCTGACATTAACAGTGAAAAAAGATTGGGAGGAGTTTCAGTGTTTTGCTTATGACTCTAAGAAAAAGAGGTTGCTATCTAATAATGCTTTGGTGAGAGGTGCTGGTTTCGACTTATGGATGATATGTATGGATGATATGTTTACTTTTGAAGCTGATTGTTTTGGTATAAGTTAATTCTTTTTATTGTTTGTTTTTATTTTCTTTCTTCTGTTAGGTTGCATTTTAGTTTTTTGTTTTCTTTTTGATGATTAGTGAGTGTAATATTTTTGCTTATTAATGAAATTGACTTTTGGTTGGCAAAAAAAAAATTAGTTTAGTATTTTAAAATTAAATTATACTACTAAACACGTGGTTTAACTGGCAGAGGGTTGTATCCTTGTAACTAGAGAGATCCTAAGTTTGAACCCTGGAAATGTAATCGTGTTAAATATGGAACTCTATATGTGTATTTTTTTGTAGTAATTAAACAAAAGAAAAAGTGATTATGAATTGCCTAGTGCCAACCACATGAAATGTTAAGTGGATAGCTCATTCTTTCAGACTTTAGTCCACCAAGTGCATTTTGTTCCTTTATCTATTATAAAAATATATATTCACAAGCTAATTCATTCCAAAGCTCTTTATAATATGCATTATACAAGATCAATTTAGTAATTATATATATGTATGAACTGTGGAAGCGAAGCTTACCTAATAAAGTAACAAATGTGGTGGTGAGTGAAGAGTGCTAGGCAACAAAATTCTAGATGGTGGATCTATACATGAGGACTAGATCATTTTTAAAGAAAAGAAGGCAACATTAACTAATATTGAATTAAGATCATGAATCTAAAACTTTCATAAAAATAATGGCAATGTCTTTGAACCCTTTCTAAATGTTGGAAAGTGAAAAAGCTACAAAAGAAATAAATAAGGGAAATTTGGTTTTAAATACCAAGAAATAGAAATATTTGGTTTTTATGTACCTTAGGCCTAATTAATTCCACCAAAGGACCTTGAGATTTTAGAGTGTTAAACATTGCTTGTTGTTTTACTAAAATGCCCCTATTAACCTAAAGGAAAAAAAAGATCGAAGAAGAACCCTTCATCCTCAACGTCTCTTGTATCATCATCATCGCCATCATCACAGTATCTCCTCTTCCCCAAATTCAAACACCATTGACCTGAAGCTTCTCTTCAAGCTCTCTCTCCAAGTCACTAGTCACTCTTTCCCCTCTACTATCTTATTGTAATTTCAAACTCTTGGAGAGGCCATGGTCATTACACAACCGTAAGCCTTATCTTCAATTCTTTGCGATCTTATTCTATTTTTGTTCTTGATTCAAGATTAAAGATTTTGGTTTTTGCTAAGTTAGGCTTAAACATCATCTTTTTCTTTGTTATTCATCTTCATCGTCATTTTCAGGGACCTAAGATTCTGGGTTTGCTTTTGACGAGATGGAAATTGATGGTTCACAACTGGTTTCGTAGGAGCTAGAAATTGCAATTTTCCGATAGGTCTTTTGAGTTGCACTGCCTATTTCATTATTACAGTTTTTCAATCAAATTTTCGGATATGAGCCATGTGAACACCCCATTTTGTCCGGGTATCTCAAACAAGAACAACAAAAAATAATAAAATAATAAAGTAAAATAAGGTTAATAATAAATAATAATATCTGAAAAAAAATAAAAATAAACAAAAAATAAACAAAAAATATATAAATATAATAATAAAGTAAAAAATAATAATAATAATAATAATAAGAGGGGAACCACATTGGGCTGAAACCACTTCAGCCCAATGTGTCACGAGCCCTCAATTGGGCTCGTGGACTGGACAACCGGGGGAGCCCTTTAGGGCTCAAATCCAAGGGAGCCCTTTAGGGCTCAAGGGGGGACCGCGGCTGGGAGCAGAGATCAGAGAGCAGAGGGAGGCACGAGCAAAGCTACGGAGACGTAGCCCTAGCAGAGAGGAAAAACCGAGGGGAAAGAAAAAGAAAGGAAGCAGAGGGGACGGCCGAGAAAGCTGAAGAGGCAGCCTGAGAAAAGCAGAGACACTGAGGCAGTCTGAGCAGAGAAAAAGGCACCAGAGAAAGCCGAGGGAACCGCGGACAGAGGTTGACCGAGGAAACCAAAGACAGTCTGAGCAGGGAATGGGAGGAGCTACGGGTGAGCCGAAAAATGGATCTGAAAGGGACTAGACACACAAGACCCTGACACGGCCAGAGAAGAGAACGGAGCCGAACACGAAAAGACAAAAACAGAGGGAAGCGTGCGCAGTTGAAACCACAGAAGGCATGGCCGCGGCAGGAAAAGCTGCAGGAGGCATGGCCGCGGCAGGAAAAGCTGAAGGAGGGGACCACGCTCGAGAGCCCTATAAAAGAGAAGGAGCCGAAGAATCAAGGAGGAGGGGGGCCAGGAGATTCTAAGGATCGAATACCCAAGGAGAAATCCCAGAGCCACGGTGAGATCCGAGTGAGCGAGGTGGTGGGCTTGTGATCAAGAGAGGAAGAGAGAGAGTTGCCGGGGTGAAGACAGACGAGGCCGGGGAACCGAGCTCGAGCAGTTGGTCACCGGGTTGCCGAGATCCGGTCTCGGTAAAATTCTTTATTTCAATTCTTAGTTTGTTTTGTTAAATTGGGCATGTACTGCAAAAAACTGGGTTACTAAAGGATTTTCGTCCCTTCTCATGCATGCTTAGACAGTTCTTGCATCTTCAAGTTAGGCCCTGGTGTTGAAAATTCTTGTGGGAATTTTGATTCTGTTTCTGATTATCACGCATAGGACACGGGTTTCTTAGCCAAGATTTAGGATTATGGAGTAGTGCTAGCCTAGATCGTGCCATATATCTCGATGAATTTTCGCTGGAATCCATAATCTATTTACTGAACTTTAGGAAGCAGGGAAGTAATTCGTTCATGTAGCCTTCTAAATGACATATGCTAACCCGGTCATCTTTGAACATCTTAACTGGGAATGGGGACGCTTAATTTTGCTATAGGAAACCGAGGTGCTCTAGTGCTGTTCTTCCTCTGTTTATTATCCAGTCATTCGAGCCTTTAGGCATCAGGCTTGACTGGTTCAGGAGGGTGGGGTTTGAATTATTGGGAAACCCAGTGGCTGTTTGTTTCGGGGCTTGCTTGAGGGCGGGTTTAATTAAGGGAATAAATTTGTATGGGTATAAAGGAAGTAAAGAATTTGGCCACTGGGCCTCGTAAATGTTGGTCCGGTGTCTTATGGGCCCATCAGTGAAATGTTGGTTGGGGTATTTGCTTTTCTTTATAGGCTGGGCCTAGAAGTGTGGGGATAATAATTTTGGTCCGTTTTTTTTGGGGCTTGGAGTGGAGAGGCCCGCTACGAGATTTTCTTTGGTCTTTTCTTCGTGGGCTGGTTTTGTGTTGCTATGAGTGTTTTGTTTTTTTTGTTTTTGGGCCTATGAATTTTATTTATTGTTTTTTTTTTGCTTGTTTGGGCCCATGAGTTTTCTTTTGTTGGCTTGGGCCTGAGTTTTGTTTTTCTTTCACCCACTGATTCGCTTTCTGGTGTTAAAACCGTGCAATATACTCGGGCACCCGAGACTATTATCATAATTATTGTCGTTATCTTATTAAATGAAACATACGTGGCCGAAAGACAATAATAGCGGGAATGATAATATTTTCATAAAAGCGTTTGATAACTATGCCACATGAGTTTTCTGAACTCCTGCAAGCATTATAATTAGCCAAGTTATCGCGCGCGACTGCGAGTCCACGTAGATAAAGGTTTAACCTGTTGTTGAAATAAATAACTCCTGATTTATAAAATTTTCCATGCTCGTTGAAAAAAACGAATTTTTAAGGTTTTCGCACCTTTATATTTTATGATCACTCAAGATCCTTGTATCCCAGAAAAAGAATGAAAATCATTTGTCAAAAATCAAGAAAAAGAAAAATCAAAGCACCTTCAAAAAAAATAATAAATAAATAAATATTGTTTTCAAGACAAAATAAAATAAGAGTAAGTAAGCGGAACTAAATTGTCTTTTGCAAATTAAAACACACCAACTCAATCTCAGAAAATCGTTTTGATTGCAAAGAGGTGAATTATTTTCAATTAATTTTCTCTTATTACAAAAATTAAAAAAAAAATCAACCAAGTGACACGCATTTCTAGTCCCGAACTACGTGGACTTTGATCCCCATCGCAGGGTACGTAGGCCCCAGACTCTGATCCTGAGTCAAGTCCGCCTTTGTAAAAAATAAATAATTTCTCATTTATTTGGTGTTTTTTTCCTTAATTTAATAAATATTTCCTAATTTATTTTCTCGAACCTTTTTTCTCATTTTGCTTGAATATCCTTAATTTTGATTTAATTTATATTCTTTATTTTATTTTCCAAATTTTCTTCATTTTCTTTTTCTCCATCCATTTTCTTGCATGTGATTTATAAAAGGAAAGCCAAAATATATTTTTTAGCCATATTAATTTACACAATCAATGTAAGGTAACCGTTCCTAGGAATGGGTGTTGTGGGGTGCCTAACACCTTCCCCACACACAATCGACTCCCGAATCCAACTCTGGTTACGCAGACCATCCTTTCCTCTTTAATGCGGTTTCCCAAGATTTTCCCTAAAATTTTGGTGGCGACTCCTCACAAGTCGGTTTTCACCCGAAAACTAGATTTGTTCTCTTTTTCCACCGTCGCATTTTTTTCCGGGTGCGACAGCTTGGCGACTCCACTGGGGACTTTGAGAGTCAAGCCTATATACGTTGATTATGTTTACAATATGGCTTTATATTTTGGTTTTCCTTTAGTAGTTGTCTGCCTTGCATGATAACATATCTTTTTTTACATGCTACTTATGTGCTTGTTATTTGGATAACATGCCATAGGGTTGGTAAGGTGACTTACATTGTTCTCACATGCCTCTCTATTTATTTGTTGCTTGAATAACATGTCTTAGGGTAGATAACATGCGGATTGAACCTTAGGGTAGATGACTTTATCTGCTGTATTCCTATCCTGCAATTGTGGCTTGCTTGATAGGAGGGGATCGGGTAATACACGAATACATTTTCACAGGTTTGTATACTCTCCTCACACACTATACACCGACACATCTACCCTCACACACATTTTGGGCCCTATACCCGGGTCTGTGAGTACCCTAGGCTAGCGGAAGTTTATAATGGTTTCCTCATGGGTTTTTGGAACTCATGACGGTTACTATGAAGACTTCACTCAGGTTGTATCTTATGCAACAGGTGCAGTTCCCAAGGAGCTTTGGGGCCTTTGGAGAATTGTATTTGTCGAATAAGATCCTCACCATATGGTGGGGGCAACTTGAGGACCTTTTGAGAGCAATAGAACCACCTTGAAACCATGCACGCTAGTAAGCAGGTTAGTGACTAACCTATTAGTTAATGCCCGACCACTTAGGGTAAAAAGACCCAGCCCAGGATTCACCCTGAATAAGACACATGAGAGCACATTCCTTTCTTCTCATGCATCATGACATGTCAACATTATAACCTATCTTGGGAACGGTGACAAATTGTTACCTTCACCAGAGCATGTATCACATGTCATTATGAGCTGATACAAGGCAATGAAGGTGATTGCATTAAAAATCCAACTTCAAGCTGCGGGGTCTCCGACCCTAGCTTAACATTGAGTCCATGCATCATTGCTGCATTATAGCATGAATTTTACCTTAAGCCATGAATTAATAAACAGTCTAATCAGAGAATTAATAAAAAATAAAATAAAATAAAATAATAATAATAGTAAAAAGGAAAACACAAAAACAAAAAAATGAAAACAAACAATGCACATAGTCTTGGTTGCATAGAATTCTGGATTTTATGTAAGCCGATACTTGTTAAAATTCCACAGAGACTGCGAGTAAGAAGTCCACTAGAGAACAGTTAAAAGCCATGAGTAAGAAGTCCACGGAGACCTTCAAAGAATATGCTCAAAGATGGAGGGTGTTGGCTTCTCAAGTCAGACCTATCTTGGAGCCTGATGAAGTTTGCTCATACTTTATCCGCACCCTACCAGAACCTTTCTACCAGTACATGATAGGCACGTATACTGATGATTTCGCCAATTTGCTGAAAGTCGGGGAAAGGATCGACACAGACATGCGGGAAGGGAAAATCCCATCACCCCAAGCAAGTGCCAACGCTCGGAAAGCCCAGGATACTAAGAGAAAGGAAGGGAGCGTGAACTACGTTCAAAACACGAAGCCGTCCCTCACAAAACAACCTGTCACATACCAACTGGGAGGAGAGCATCCAAGACCATTCCAAACAAGTCCAGGGTATGGCCAAAGAACCCAAGGAGGAGGGCAGCAAAATGTTCCCCGCCAAGACAATCGGCCATGGCCCAACTTTGGTATGACGAACGCGGAATTGTATCATAAACTCTATGAGGCCAAATTGCTCGGACCAAGATCCTCTAGGCCGATACATCCCCCGTACCCAGCCTGGTATAACCCTAACGTAACCTGTGAATATCATATGGGAGTGCCCGGGCATTCAATAGAAGATTGTGTCACTTTCAAACGGAACGTGTGGAGCTTAATTGACTCTAATCACATCCAACTCAAGACAGGAGAGAGCTCTACCATCACGTCTAATCCACTGCCTGCTCACCAAGGACAAGTGAATGTCATCTACGCGGAAGTTGACACTTTCAAGAGCTTTGAGGATGTCAAGGTTCCGTACGACGTTTTATATGCCTACTTGATAGAAGCCGGGTATGAGTTGGAGTCCGTCGAAGGAGATCGCTCGATAGAAAAGGAATGCGTGAGAACTTATTGCAAGTATCATCGGCGCAAAGCTAGTCACGACATTGAACAATGTCCTCAGTTTAAGGAGGAAGTGAGGAAAATGATAGCCTTAGGGGTCATCACACCAAGCAGAAATAATGAAGAGATTGATATGGTGGAAATGAGGTCTATCGAGTTAGTTGTCAAGGAACTAATCTCTCGAAGAGATCCAGGGCCAGTATCTTTCGTCGTCAACGAGCTGCCTCCGAGTTCTCCTGTCCCGACAAGCTCAGCGGCCTTTACAGCTACAAGTCCAAAGCAGCCCACACTGACCATAAATATACCGGCACCGTTTCCTTACAACGATAACAAAGCGGTCCCTTGGAGGTATAATGGTATCATTGAATGTACGCAAAGTGGTTCAAGGGGAGCGGAGAAAAACCCTCAAGCAGTGTCAAATATAACCGGCCCTGGGGGAATTACTCGAAGTGGGAGAGTATATCTTCCGTCTGAGGGGAAGAAGAAGGGGAAGGAAAAGGAGGCTGGGGATGATAATCCAGAAGAGACTACTCAAGAAAAAGCAGTCACGGGGGATGAGGAATTCTTGAAGATAATGAAGCAGAGCGATTACAACATCGTGGATCAACTTAAGAAAACCCCGGCTCGAATTTCCATATTGGCACTAATTCTAAGCTCTGAGGCACATCGCCGAGCCTTACAAAAAGTACTCGATGAAGCGTACGTACAACCGAGCATCACCCCAGAAAAGGTAGCAAGTATTATGAATATCTCAAGGATGGTGTCCACAATTTCCTTTTCAGAGGAGGAAATCATAACAGATGCCTCTCGTAATGTGAAAGCTTTACATATCACCTTGAAGAGCGGCGGATACGTTGTCGCTAGGGTGCTGATTGATGGCGGTTCTGCGCTCAATGTTCTCCCTTTAACGACACTCAAGTCGCTGGATATAGATATGGCGGAAGTTCAAAGTAGTGACATGGTCGCTAGGGGTTTTGACGGATCTCGAACTAAAGTGCTGGGCGCTTTACAGTTGCCTTTGGAAATCGGGCCTTGTGTGTTTATGGTAGATTTCCTGCTCATGGACATAAATTCCACCTACACAATGCTGCTCGGGAGACCATGGATCCATTCGGCAGGTGCGGTACCATCTACTCTCCATCAGAAAGTCAAATTCATTTGGGAAGGAAAGATAGTCGTGATCAAAGGGGAGGAGGAGATACTGGTAAGCAAGCCTAGCTCCCTCCCGTACATCGAAGTGGCGGAACAGGAGGACGGCCTAATTTTTCAAGGCCTAGAGATTGAGACTGCTCAGAATAGTAAGGCAGACATTAATTCCATTATTACCAGAATTATGGAAAGGAGCGGGTTTGAACAAGGAAAAGGATTGGGCACACACCTGCAGGGTATCCGTCAGCCCTTATGTTTACCAAGTAACCCTAAGCGTCAAGGGCTGGGATATGGTCATATTAAAGAGAGCTCTGAAAAAGAACCTCCACTTGGCAAGAAAAGGGGTGAGAAGCGAGAAATTCCCCACCTTCATGAAACATTCCCCAAGCCGGCTGAAGTTATCAATCAACCAGTAATCTCGATGGTCACACCTAGTAATGATAAAGGCCCGGGCATTAACACCTGGATTATAGCGGATACCTCAGACGTGCCGCTATCGAATTGGGAGTATGAGGATGCAGACGATGTCGTGGCTTTAGAGGATTTGGCCTCTGCTGAATCCGTGATCGACATGGGAAGTGCAAGGCCCTCGACAGATGATCCACTTGTTGCCACTGATATGTATAACTCTGAGCTCAACGATGAAGAGGATATTCAGGCATTTGCCAAATTACTCGAAGCAGAAAAGGAGGGAATCTCCCCGCATGAAGAGATAATAGAGACTATTAATATGGGAACTGAAGAGGACAAGAAAGAACTCAGGATTGTAGATAATCCGGAGCGTGGATTGATGATGGAGCTCTTCAAAGAATATTTAGATATATTCGCGTGGTCTTACAAAGATATGCCAGGATTAGACCCCGGCATTGCATCTCACCAAATTCCGTTGTTCCCAAATGCCGAGCCAAAGAAGCAGAAATTGAGGAGAATGGCTACAGAAACATCACTGCAAGTTAAAGATGAAGTCATGAAGCAGCTAGAGGCAGGATTTTTAGAGGTCGCCAAATATCCTCAATGGGTGGCAAACATTGTCCCTGTGCCCAAGAAAGATGGCAAAATCCGGATGTGTGTGGATTACCGAAAATTAAATGAAGCAAGCCCAAAAGATGACTTTCCTTTGCCCCACATCGATATTCTGGTAGATAATACTGCACGAAGCTATAGGTACTCCTTTATGGACGGATATTCCGGGTACAATCAGATCCCCATGTACGGGGAGGACAAAGAAAAAACTACCTTCATCACACAATGGGGAACTTATTGCTATCGTGTCATGCCATTTGGCTTGAAAAATGCTGGAGCCACTTATCAAAGGGCCATGGTTGCCTTGTTCCATGATATGATGCATAAGGAAATTGAGGTATACGTGGATGATATGGTAGCCAAATCTGCGCAGAACGAAAGTCACGTCACCGTCCTCAGAAAGTTGTTTGAGAGACTACGCAAGTACCATTTGAGGCTGAACCCGAAGAAGTGTGTCTTCGGAGCGCTATCGGGGAAGTTGTTGGGCTTCATTGTCAGCCAAAAGGGAATAGAGGTTGATCCCGACAAAGTCAAGGCTATCCGTGAAATGACTCCCCCAAAAACAGAAAAGGAGGTTAGAAGTTTTCTGGGGAGACTGAACTATATTGCCCGGTTCATCGCTAATCTGACAGCTACGTGTGAACCGATCTTTAAACTATTAAGGAAAAACCACCCTGGGAAATGGGATAGCAATTGCCAGCAAGCTTTTGATAAAATCAAGGATTATTTGCTGAAACCACCTGTTTTAGTTCCGCCGTCACCAGGCCGCCCCTTAATCTTATACTTGACGGTCCTCTCCGAATCGATGGGGGCTGTTCTGGGCCAGCATGATGAGTCAGGAAGGAAGGAACAAGCAACTTACTACCTGAGCAAGAAGTTCAATGATTGTGAGGCACGTTACCCTATGATCGAGAAGACATGTTGTGCACTCGTATGGGCAACCAGAAGATTGAGACAGTACATGCTCTGCTATACCACATGGCTGATTTCCAGGATGGATCCGTTGAAATATATTTTCGAGAGCCCACATGTAGCAGGAAGGGTCTCAAAATGGCAGGTGGTATTATCTGAGTATGATATAAAACATATGACTCAAAAAGCCGTCAAAGGAAGCGCCATAGCTGACCATCTAGCAGAGAACCCCTTGGAGGGCTATCAGCCGTTAGATTTCCATTTCCCTGACGAAGATATAAATTCGGTCGAGGAAGACAAAGAAGAACATAATGGAGGAGAAGAGAGGTGGGAAATGTACTTTGACGGAGCAGCAAACATGCATGGGAACGGTGTAGGAGCCGTGCTGGTCTCCCCGGAGGGAAAGCAATTTCCTGTTGCCATTAAGCTCGAATTTGAGTGCACTAATAATGTAGCAAAGTATGAAGCTTGTGTCAGTGGCCTTAAGGCGGCTATTGATCTCGAAGTAAAATGCCTGGAGGTATATGGGGACTCGGCCCTTATTATTCACCAAGTAACTGGTGAATGGCGGACCAAGGACTCAAAGCTAATCCCGTATCAAGAGTTATTGGCGGAGATGGTCAAGCAGTTCGAAGCCATTAGCTTTCATCATCTGACCCGAGATAAGAATAGATTTGCTGACGCACTGGCTACTTTGGCAGCAATGATTCGACTAGATTGCGGAATCCACATCAATCCTATTCAGGTGAAAGCCAGAAACCTGCCCGCTCACTGCTTCTCTGTTGAAGAAGAACAAGACAAGCTCCCATGGTTCCACGATATTAAGGTCTATGTGGCTGATGGAACATATCCGGCAGGGGCAACAGAAAATGATAAGAGAACATTGCGGCGTTTGGCCATGAATTTTTTCATCAGTGCTAATGTTTTATACAAGAGAGGATATGACGGTGTCCTCCTCCGTTGTGTTGATTCGGGCGAAGCACAAAAGATCATGATAGAAATTCATGAAGGAATATGCGGCACCCATGCGAATGGGCACACCATGACTAAGCAGATCCAAAGGTGTGGTTATTTCTGGATGACGATGGAAACAGATTGCATCGAGTATGTACGGAAATGCCATAAATGCCAGGTTTACGCCAATAGAATCAATGCACCTCCAGTACCACTGCATACTCTGGTATCACCTTGGCCCTTCTCCATGTGGGGCATCGATATAATTGGCCCCATCAATCCAAAAGCTTCAAACGGGCATCGCTTCATCCTTGTGGCCATCGACTATTTCACCAAATGGGTAGAGGCGAGTTCTTTCCCCGCCATCACTCAGAGGACCTTTGTTTGTTTCTTAAAGACAAATATAGTTTGTCGCTATGGTTTACCGGAGAGAATCATCACCGACAATGGTCTGAACTTAAATGGGACCGAGGTCAAGAAATTGTGCGAGCACTTCAAGATCAAACACCACAATTCTGCGCCATATCGACCACAAATGAATGGGGCAGTAGAGGCAGCCAATAAGAACATTAAGAAGATTCTAGGGAAGATGACGGTGACCTATAGAGATTGGCATGAAATGCTCCCCTATGCCTTACATGGATACCGTACTACAGTACGAACCTCTACAGGAGCAACTCCTTATTCCTTGGTTTATGGGATGGAAGCAGTCACGCCTATTGAAGTAGAGATCCCATCCCTAAGGATAATGGCCGAGGCCGAGATGGAAGAGAGTGAATGGGCGCAAAATCGATTCGAACAGTTGAATATGATTGAAGGAAGAAGACTCAAAGCGATATGTCATGGTCAATTATACCAGAAAAGGGTGGCGAGAGCATTTGACAAAAAGCTTCGCCCCAGGGAATTTAAAGCTGGGGAATTGGTGCTTAAGAAAATCCTGCCGAATCAAGAGGACAGTAGGGGCAAATGGGCTCCAGCCTATGAAGGCCCATACATAGTCAAACAAGCCTTTGTTGGTGGGGCGTTAATACTGACGGATATAGAAGGTCGAGAATTGTCAAAACCTGTTAATGCAGACGCTGTCAAGAAATATTATACTTGAAGAAGGCCTGCCGGGGTGCAAACCAAAAGGCATCCTAGGCGAAAACACAACGGCAAAGCAGCCTAGAAGGAGGTGGTCTTAGCGGCAATTAATCAAAGAGTGACTTCATTTAACACAAGAGGTTAAAGCCCGTGCCTGCGAGAATGTGGTCGCACTCAGAGTATGCATGTCTTTGGCGACTCGGAAGATGCATGAGGGCCGCGCACGACGAGAAACCATCAATATGCTAGAAATTACCCATTGTGTTTGTTTTCCTTAATTCCTTAATGCTTCTCTCTCGACATTCGTAGTCACATTTGTTCATCTTTACAGTCAATTAATCTAAGTGCCCTATTATTCTTCACGCTCTTGTCAACACTTCTTACTTATAGTGGTTATCGAACTCACGACGCTGACCTAACCAAAATTTTAAAAGAGGAAATCACCAAAACAGCCTCTCTAAGCACGCATTAACTCCCACTCTCACTTGAGGAGGTGATGATAGGCTTACTGGTCGAATGAACGACACGATTGATTAGCGTGCCCCTGACAGAGGATGGGCTACAGCGTCTAAAAGTAGTGCCGTCAAGAGTAGTGGGATCTGGTCACTAGATTTTGAAAAGATAAATGAATAACAAACACCAAAAATCATCACAAAAATTTAAAAAAAAAAAAAACAACAACAACAACAACAAAAATCACATATGCATTTCCCTTGCATGCATCACATAAGTGAGTTCCCATTTAAATTGAAAAATCATCACTTCGTACTCATCTTCCCTGCACGCATAATGAATAATAATAATAATAATAAATAAATAATGAAAAAATCCAAGCAAGAGCGCACTGCCCGTATATTTTCCCTAACAAATTCCCATTCCAAAAAAAAAAAAAACAAAAAACAAAAAAAAAAAATTTCACCTTTCACATGCATCCTCTTTGCATACCTTGCATTAAAATTTACTCCCACTTGGATTGGGGCAAACATGGAAAAGATGCATTCTGCATCGCATCAAAATAAGTTTCTAGTCAAACTGGGGCATACATGACAAATCATGCATTTTCTCTGCATACATTGTATTAAAACTGGCCCACTCAAATGGGATAGCAAACAATGAAAAATAAGCAAAAAAAATATAAGCAAAAAAAAATTCCTTATTTCACACGCAAGCATCACAAAATAAATTCTTATTAAGAATAAAACAAAAAAGAAAAGAAAAAATACGCTTATTCTTGCATTTCACACACCTTGTAATGTCCTCAACTGGCAGGAGCATAATAAGCCTGGCAGCGCGACAGGCATAAAACCAAATCCTACGTCAGATGTGGGTACTCCTCAAATCCTGTGTCAGTGCAGGTAATTCGCAAATCCTACGTCAGATGTAGGTACTCTCCAAATCCTGCGTCAGTGCAAGTACCTTTCAAATCCTACGTCAGATGTAGGTACTCCTCAAATCCTACGTCGGTGCAGGTAATTCGCGAATCTTACGTCAGATGTGGGTACTCCTCAAATCCTGTGTCAGTGCAGGTAATTCGCAAATCCTACGTCAGATGTAGGTACTCTCCAAATCCTGCGTCAGTGCAGGTACCTTTCAAATCCTACGTCAGATGTAGGTACTCCTCAAATCCTGCGTCGGTGCAGGTAATTCGCAAATCCTACGTCAGATGTAAGTACTTTTTCAAATCCTGCGTCAGTGCAGGTACTTTCCAAATCCTGCGCCAGTGCAGGTACTTCCCAAATCCTACGTCAGAAGTAGGTACCCTTCCAAATCCTGCGTCAGTGCAGGTACTTTTCAAACCCTACGTCAGTGTAGGTACTTTTTCAAACCCTACGTCAGTGTAGGTACTTTTTCAAATCCGGCGTCAGTGCAGGTCTCGCATCGTGACGAGCACCCAAAGCCCTACAACATAGGTGCCTTACTCCCACGTCTGGGGCAAGCAGGCCATCATGTATGTTGCACGGACAAAATGCGTGTCCTAATCTTTACTCCTTCCTTATGCAAGAACCCAAAAAAAAAAAAAAAAAACTACATTCTCCTCATTCTCGCATAAGAAACAGTAAAGAGGGGCAACTGTGAACACCCCATTTTGTCCGGGTATCTCAAACAAGAACAACAAAAAATAATAAAATAATAAAGTAAAATAAGGTTAATAATAAATAATAATATCTGAAAAAAAATAAAAATAAACAAAAAATAAACAAAAAATATATAAATATAATAATAAAGTAAAAAATAAAAAAATAATAAGAGGGGAACCACATTGGGCTGAAACCACTTCAGCCCAATGTGTCACGAGCCCTCAATTGGGCTCGTGGACTGGACAACCGGGGGAGCCCTTTAGGGCTCAAATCCAAGGGAGCCCTTTAGGGCTCAAGGGGGGACCGCGGCTGGGAGCAGAGATCAGAGAGCAAAGGGAGGCACGAGCAAAGCTACGGAGACGTAGCCCTAGCAGAGAGGAAAAACCGAGGGGAAAGAAAAAGAAAGGAAGCAGAGGGGACGGCCGAGAAAGCTGAAGAGGCAGCCTGAGAAAAGCAGAGACACTGAGGCAGTCTGAGCAGAGAAAAAGGCACCAGAGAAAGCCGAGGGAACCGCGGACAGAGGTTGACCGAGGAAACCAAAGGCAGTCTGAGCAGGGAATGGGAGGAGCTACGGGTGAGCTGAAAAACGGATCTGAAAGGGACTAGACACACAAGACCCTGACACGGCCAGAGAAGAGAACGGAGCCGAACACGGAAAGACAGAAACAGAGGGAAGCGTGCGCAGTTGAAACCACAGAAGGCATGGCTGCGGCAGGAAAAGCTGCAAGAGGCATGGCCGCAGCAGGAAAAGCTGAAGGAGGGGACCACGCTCGAGAGCCCTATAAAAGAGAAGGAGCCGAAGAATCAAGGAGGAGGGGGGGCCAGGAGATTCTAAGGATCGAATACCCAAGGAGAAATCCCAGAGCCACGGTGAGATCCGAGTGAGCGAGGTGGTGGGCTTGTGATCAAGAGAGGAAGAGAGAGAGTTGCCGGGGTGAAGACGGACGAGGCCGGGGAACCGAGCTCGAGCAGTTGGTCACCGGGTTGCCGAGATCCGGTCTCGGTAAAATTCTTTATTTCAATTCTTAGTTTGTTTTGTTAAATTGGGCATGTACTGCAAAAAACTGGGTTACTAAAGGATTTTCGTCCCTTCTCATGCATGCTTAGACAGTTCTTGCATCTTCAAGTTAGGCCCTGGTGTTGAAAATTCTTGTGGGAATTTTCATTCTGTTTCTGATTATCACGCATGGGACACGGGTTTCTTAGCCAAGATTTAGGATTAGGGAGTAGTGCTAGCCTAGATCGTGCCATATATCTCGATGAATTTTCGCTGGAATCCATAATCTATTTACTGAACTTTAGGAAGCAGGGAAGTAATTCGTTCATGTAGCCTTCTAAATGACATATGCTAACCCGGTCATCTTTGAACATCTTAACTAGGAATGGGGACGCTTAATTTTGCTATAGGAAACCGAGGTGCTCTAGTGCTGTTCTTCCTCTGTTTATTGTCCAGTCATTCGAGCCTTTAGGCATCAGGCTTGACTGGTTCAGGAGGGTGGGGTTTGAATTATTGGGAAACCCAGTGGCTGTTTGTTTCGGGGCTTGCTTGAGGGCGGGTTTAATTAAGGGAATAAATTTGTATGGGTATAAAGGAAGTAAAGAATTTGGCCACTGGGCCTCGTAAATGTTGGTCCGGTGTCTTATGGGCCCATCAGTGAAATGTTGGTTGGGGTATTTGCTTTTCTTTATAGGCTGGGCCTAGAAGTGTGGGGATAATAATTTTGGTCCGTTTTTTTTGGGGCTTGGAGTGGAGAGGCCCGCTACGAGATTTTCTTTGGTTTTTTCTTCGTGGGCTGGTTTTGTGTTGCTATGAGTGTTTTGTTTTTTTTGTTTTTGGGCCTATGAATTTTATTTATTGTTTTTTTTTTTGCTTGTTTGGGCCCATGAGTTTTCTTTTGTTGGCTTGGGCCTGAGTTTTGTTTTTCTTTCACCCACTGATTCGCTTTCTGGTGTTAAAACCGTGCAATATACTCGGGCACCCGAGACTATTATCATAATTATTGTCGTTATCTTATTAAATGAAACATACGTGGCCGAAAGACAATAATAGCGGGAATGATAATATTTTCATAAAAGCGTTTGATAACTATGCCACATGAGTTTTCTGAACTCCTGCAAGCATTATAATTAGCCAAGTTATCGCGCGCGACTGCGAGTCCACGTAGATAAAGGTTTAACCTGTTGTTGAAATAAATAACTCCTGATTTATAAAATTTTCCATGCTCGTTGAAAAAAATGAATTTTTAAGGTTTTCGCACCTTTATATTTTATGATCACTCAAGATCCTTGTATCCCAGAAAAAGAATGAAAATCATTTGTCAAAAATCAAGAAAAAGAAAAATCAAAGCACCTTCAAAAAAAAATAATAAATAAATAAATATTGTTTTCAAGACAAAATAAAATAAGAGTAAGTAAACGGAACTAAATTGTCTTTTGCAAATTAAAACACACCAACTCAATCTCAGAAAATCGTTTTGATTGCAAAGAGGTGAATTATTTTCAATTAATTTTCTCTTATTACAAAAATTAAAAAAAAAATCAACCAAGTGACACGCATTTCTAGTCCCGAACTACGTGGACTTTGATCCCCATCGCAGGGTATGTAGGCCCCAGGCTCTGATCCTGAGTCAAGTCCGCCTTTGTAAAAAATAAATATTTTCTCATTTATTTGGTGTTTTTTCCCTAATTTAATAAATATTTCCTAATTTATTTTCTCGAACCCTTTTTCTCATTTTGCTTGAATATCCTTAATTTTGATTTAATTTATATTCTTTATTTTATTTTCCAAATTTTCTTCATTTTCTTTTTCTCCATCCATTTTCTCGCATGTGATTTATAAAAGGAAAGCCAAAATATATTTTTTAGCCATATTAATTTACACAATCAATGTAAGGTAACCGTTCCTAGGAATGGGTGTTGTGGGGTGCCTAACACCTTCCCCACACACAATCGACTCCCGAATCCAACTCTGGTTACGCAGACCATCCTTTCCTCTTTAATGCGGTTTCCCAAGATTTTCCCCAAAATTTTGGTGGCGACTCCTCACAAGTCGGTTTTCACCCGAAAACTAGATTTGTTCTCTTTTTCCACCGTCGCATTTTTTTCCGGGTGCGACAAGCCATATCTAGGGTTTCACACAAAGGTGAAGGCAAAAATAAGAGCTAATCAAGGAATGGCAAGATAAGAAAGAAAAGAAACTTTCTTAGCTTCAACAAGTGGTTTACTTATGTTATTTTTGTGTATCATTCCTCTATAAAATATAGAAAAAGGATTATGTAGTTTTAGTAATAGGGTTATATAGTTGTTGTATGTAGTAAGGTAGCTCATTCTTTTGCCAATGTAGCAAGCATCCATCTATGTAACTAGTGTAACTAGAAGTAGTTCTTTTGATACCATTATGGGCCTATCCTATTATGGCAATATATGTAGAAGACAACAATGCCATGGTTTCATGTAATGAATATATAATGTAGTTAATTTTATAATGCTTTGCGGCCTTATGTGCATACCTTAAGTGTATCAAACTCTTAAGTTCTAAAAAGCTAGTCAACCAATAGCATGACATTTTTAAGTTGAAATTGCGGTCCGATTGACTGTTTTTGAAAACCATTTGCTATGTATGCATAGCACTTGTGATCCTATGTTCTCAAAATCTGGTCAACCAACAGAATGACCTTTTTTAGTTGAAATTGTATTTTGGTTGACTATTTTTTAAACCCATTGAATATGTGTGCATAGCAATACATTGTTCAGAAAAATGCAGTCAACCAACAGAAACCTTGCCATTAGTTGCAATTGAGATTTGGTTGACCGTTTTTCAAAACTAGTGGTTATGTGTGCATGGCACTTCATTACTCAGAAAAATGTGGTCAACCAACAGGAAGCCTATTTTTAGTTGAAACTTAGGTCTAATCGACCATTTTTGCATAATGCTACATTGTTCAGAAAAATGTGGTTAGCTAACAGAAAGCCTACGTTTAGTTGAAATTAAGATCTAGTTGACCATTCTTGAAAGCCACTGGTTATATGTGCATAGATTGTTTTGAACCATAGCACTCCCAATTTAAATTGATCTTTTTAGAGTCTCACTTGCATATATTAGAGCTTCAATACTTGGAAATTATTTCATGTGAAATTTCTCCCAATTTAACTTGCACATAGTGGAGTCTCACTTACATATATTATAAGTTCACTTGGAAATTATTTCATGTGGGATTTCTCCCAATTTAACTTGCACATGGTGAAGTCTCACTTGCACATAGTAGAGTCTCATTTACATATATTAGAGGCTCAAATGGAAATTATTTCATATGAAATTTCTCATAATTTAAGTTGCACATAGAAGAGTCTTAATACACATATTGGAGTCTCACTTGGACATAGTGGAGTCTTGCTAGCACATATTGGTGTTTCACTTGAAAATTATTTGAGGTATGATTGCTTTCCATTTAACATGTACATATTGGAATCTCATTGCACGTAGTGGAGTTTCACTTACATATATTGGAGTTCCCATTGCATATAGTAGAATCTCACTTACACATATTAGATGCTCACTTGGAAATTATTTCATATGCAGTTTCTTCCAATTTAACTTGTACATAGTGGAGTCTCACTTATACATAGTGGAGTTTCACTTTTATATATTAAAGATTCACTTGGAAATTATTTCATATAAGATTTCTCCCAATTTAACTCACACATAGTGAATCTTCACCTGCACATAATGGAGTCTCACTCACACATAGTGGAGTCTCACTTTTATATATTAAAGATTCACCTGGAAATTATTTCATATAGGATTTGTCCCAATTTAACTCGCATATAGTGAATCCTCACTTGCATATATTAGAGACTCACTTGGAAACTTTCATGTGGAATTTTTTCCAATTTAATTTGCACATAATAGATTGCACATAGTGAAGTCTCATTTGCATATATTAGAGGTTCACTTGGAACTTATTTTATGTGGGATTTCTCCTAATTTATCCTGCACATAATAGAGTTTCACCTACACATATTGGAGTCTTATTTGAACATAGTGGACTCGTACTTGCACATATTAGACTCTCTATTACGCATAGTGGAGTCTCATTTGGAAATCATTTCATATATAAGTTCTTCTAAGTTGCACATATTAGAGTCTCACTTATACATAGTGGAGTCTCATTTGCACATGGTAAAGCTCATAATGCATGGAATCAATATAAATTAGTTGACCAATAGAACTGGATTTTCATGTTAAAGTTAACTGATCAATAAATTTCCCTCAAAACTTCCTCATAACTTTGTACTCAGAAAAGAAGCTTCGAATGCATGGAATCAATATAAATTAGTTGACTAATTTCCCTAATAAGTCCATGTTATTTAAGTTAACTGGTCAACCAACTTTCAACCTTCACATTCTTCTTCCGAGAAAGAATATCATTCCCATCTCTATCATCAAAATCACCACTTTGATAGTCTTTATAATCAATAGAGGAAGGCAGAAACAAAATCACAAGCGCTATTTTTCTTGAAGCCCTAAATTTGAAGTAGATTTGCCTACTTGAGATTCTTCCCCAAATGCATTAGATTGTGAACAAGATCCCTTCTCTTAATGTTCACAATGCTTTAGGTTGATGGTGTTTGAATTTGGGAGAGAGGAGATACTGCAATAATAATGATGATGATGGAAACAAGGATGACACAGGTGATGCTGAGGAGGAAGGTGTTCTTTGTCAATTTTTTCCTTCAACCTTAAGGGCATTTTTGTCATTTCACTCACCCTATTTCAATCTTCATTTTTGCTTGGTCCTTCATTGTCCTAAATTGAACCTAGGGTACATAGAACCAAATATCTCTATTTTTTTGTATCAAAAACCAAATTTCCCAATAAATAAAGTATTAATGTTATGTTGCACACTGCCAAGGGAAAGAACCATAGGCCCTTTCTCTTGTTGAAACATGAGGAGATTGTACAAAAAGTTGAGAATTAGGCCCATGGACTTTATTAGTGAGATGGATGGTATATACTTGTTTCTTTATACTTTTTTTGGTAATAACCATCCAATATTTATCATTACTTTAAACTTTAACTAATTCGAATCTGAGCTATAATCAGATCTCATTTGAGAGGAAGTTCTCTCCAAGATGTATTCTCCATTCACACGATCTTGAACCCAAGATATTATACTTAAGTGATCATAACCCCTTCCTCTATGACGAATGCAACATTAGATAACTTTTTTATTTGATGTTAGTTCCAACCAAAAAGAAAAACAAATAGACACAGCTTCGGCTCAACCATGAAAGCTTAACCACCCGGGGAAGGCACCACTTTTCTTTTCAATCTCGGGATGCGTTTGATCATTTTGGAGCATAAACTAAACACAAGCAAAACTTCTACTTTTATATAAAATCAATGTTATTCTTAACGATATTTTAGTTCTATTTTAAAAATTTTACCCAAACTATCATGGACGAGATATTGGAAGATATATTAATTGCAACGACAATCATTAATAGGACTATTGCGTCGAACAGCAAGGAGAAAATTGGAACATTCTGATGCAAGGAAGGAAGGCATGAAATGCTACAACCTAAGTCTAATTGTTATGTTTGCAAATAATGAAAGCTACTTTGACCTTTGACCTTTGAGAATGGGCATGTGTCTACGAACAAGAGTCTCAGATCAAAAATCTCATAAGTTGTGCTGTGGATCGCTTTGATCCAACCACGCCACCCAAAAACCTACTGAATTATCAATCAGGCTTACAAAAATCAAGAGTAAACTAAAAGGGTATGTTTTTATCAATGTTCATTTTAATTTCTGAGAGACTATTTTGCATCATCAGTCACATCAACTTACTATTCTATACTGTGCAGTATCATCTAACATGGTTTCCCTGCTTCACTATCCCCGGCTACCATTTCTCCTCTCCTGTACTTGTTTTTGGAATATCATTAACGCACGCATTTAGGTTGAACAAAGTAATGTGTCTTCCCTAGACTTTCCAACATCATCGAATGCCCCATTTGCATCTGTCATATTCTGCAGGAGGTCGAGAGGACTAGCTGCTGGATCCAACTCTCGACAACCTTTTGGGGCATTATTAGCTTCTTGGCCTGTAAGCAAGTAATTCGGAACCTGATGAGAGAAGCGAAACAACTCATCTTTAGGAATCCTCCTTGCCCCATCGAGGTCTCCGTGCCTATTAAACACAGTCCTAAAACCAGCAACCTTAACAAGCGGGGTAACTAACACACCTTGATCCTCGTCAAAATCTTCGACTACCTCTACCATGTCATACTTGTGTATCACTTCATCTGGTGTATGCTGATTCCAATCTGGAGACCAGTTTCTATAAAGAGCCCATACTTCCCCCTTCCCAGGAAAGATGCGAATAACTCCTCTGGCACCTTTTGTCCACCTAACCTTGTGTGAAAATGAATTTAATGATTCAGTTATTTCATGCTTGCCAGTTCTGAAATCCCCACAAGTTTTATAAAATCCAGAACCTATCCAATCTATGGGACCCAGTTCACTATTTCTTCGAGAGTTAAGCCAACTGATCCGCATTTTAAATGGCTTCAAGGAAATCACTTTGTAGATTCGAGCATAATATCGCGGCATCCCATCATCATCATCATAGGCAGCCCAGACCTGGTCCTCCTCAAAGGAATTCTCAGTTCTATCCCAGTCAAAATTGTGAAAATCTGAATCTGGAACATTGATCGTAATAGAGGCTTGGTCCACCTTAACTTTATCATGTGATGCCATGGGGAATGAATCACTGTCCAGATACCTGTTACCATTAAGAGTGGACTCACCATGCTTCTCTGCATCAGGTGTTTTGTCATTCAATGTGCTTTTGGTTCTCTTGTTCTGTTTGTGCTTGTTGGTATTCTTAGCTTCAGCTGTTGATCTCCATTCTTGAACTTTCTTTCTAAGTTCACTACGAGCTTTATCCATCAACATGTTCCGTAATTCAAACATTCCCAATTCTCTCATGCTGTTAGGCTTGCTGGTATTAACAGAAAACCCAGAAGTCCTTTCTGTTTCCCACTTAGCCTTTCTTGACTCACAAACAGAACCCAAACCTGCTACCCCATGTCCCATGGCCTTATGATTGGTCATGTATCCTTGATCTCCATTAATGTGAATCCCATCTGTCCTCCTCTTCTTCAATGGTTTTTCTACCTTATTAAAAGAACCTTCAGTCCTCTTCAACGTTTGACTCCTCTCCCATTCAGTAATTGATGGTGCTCTCTCACAATCTTTCATCACTTTCTCACTTGCCTTCTGCACAACATTTGCAGCTTGAGCAGCACCAGATGACGAGCCATCTCTACTACCAAAACCAGCCATTTTGGACTGAGAACCCCACTGAAAACTTGTGTTGTTAAACAACCCACCAGAGGAATCTCCAGCTCCTGTATTTTGAGAAACAGCACAATTGCTTCCTGGATTATTACTTGCAGCACGTTGTTGAGAATTCTGATACTGTTGGCCAGAAGAATGATTTTCTGACTTAAAAAAATCAAGAGGTGGAGGCTTATCTAAAGCCAAGAAATGATCCTTACAGCCGGGACAAACAAGGGTCTGATTCAAATAGATCTTGAGATATTCATAATGTGTCTGGCACCGGTTACAGATGGTCCAAAAGGTATCATCCCTTTTTCGAAGAGGGGGAACTGAGGTGGGTTGCGTATGGGTATTCTTATTTCCACTCCCAGTTACATTCTTGTTGAAATTATTAAGACCATTTGTACTTGGTGCTTCTGGCTGAGATCTGACATGGTTGGGAGCATTATGTTGAAATCCTTTCAAACTCCTACTCTGGTTATATGCTAGTCTCTTGGCCTTATCAGATAACATACTCCACGCCTCTGAAACCAGCTTAAATGCACCCTCTGCACCTAAAGACTTATTTCTGTCAGGGTGAAGAGCGAGAGCCAGCTTTCTATAATGTTTTCTAACTGTTTCATCATCAGCAGAGGGGTTCACTCCAAGTATACCATACCAATCCATTTCTCCACTTACTTTATTCTCGGCAGAGATATAAACATCAAGAGTAGTCAAAAACTGAGAAATATCATCCAGTGCAGGATACAGATTTAGAGCCTTGAGAGCAAACTTCTTTGCACCAGCATATTCCCTTTTTGAAAATTTCCTCTCTGCTATTTCTTTGGCCCTAACTGCCTCATCTTTGTTGCACTCCATTTTACAGATGTCTCAGCTTTGGATATGTTTGTCCCTGCCTAGATATAGACAATACAGAATTTCTCCACAAGCATTGGATTCCACAACATGATAACCTTGCTTGATGAAACTGTTACATATTGTACCTGAATGAAAGAAGAAAATGAGACATGCCACTGCAATAAATAAGAATAAAAAAGCAAGAAGTACTAAAAAAATGAACATGTAATAGGACAATAGTTGAAACTTATTACTGGGAAATGATAAAATGTCTTCAAATTATCCAAGAAAAAGTGATAGCAGCCTAGTACTATGACAGAGATAATGAAAATAATTGAGTTCTACCAAGCGTCTAATTCTCAAAAACTCAACTAAAACAAGTGAAAATTAATATATATATATATATATATATGTAAAGTGAATCTATTCACGTAAAACTTCAAATGTATCCCACTCTCAAATATCAGAAACATTTCATTTCCGGGTTATAGTAATAGTCTAAACAATACCTATAGTCTAGAGTAAACATAACCACAAAAACTGTAGTTTATGACAGCATGTCAGCAGTTTATAAAGAATATTCACAATTTCATATCTAAAAACTAAATTTGAGCTTACTTGCATTGCATATTGCATATCTCTACAATAACTAGAACGTAAATAACTTACAAATAACATTTAAACTTAAGGAGAAACAACCTATGCTTCAATTTAACCAAAACAAAATGAAAGAAAGAAAAAAGAAGCCCACTAAATACTGACGTGGTTCTATGGGGCGTGGACACTGCTAAAAAATTGTAAGTGTCCAACTGGTGTCCATAGTGAAGTTTTCTACCATCTAAAATTCCCTGTTACTGCTCTAGTTGTTCCAGGACTGAAAATGCACGTTTCACAATAATCAATACACTGTAATCAATATCATTAACAATTGAGGACCTATAATACATAATGTTCTTCCCCAGAAAAACATGGGAAGTAATACAAAGAAATAAAAACAGGAACTGCTTATACATACAAACTAAAATAAACATCTTGGAAACTACTGAATGGATAATAAACATTCCCTTTTTTAACCACTCCAAACATCTTGAAGAACCAATCTTCCCCAAACACCCACCAAGAAAAATAGAAGAGGAAAGGACACATAAAACCACAAAATTACATGAAATGTTTATTGAAATCTGACAATCAGATGGGTAGAGTTAGACTAAAAAATTAATAACAAAACTTAAGCTTTCAATCCAGGGGGAAAACTGAAAACACTCAAATGTTATTTTGTAATTTTCAGCACTGAAGGATCCAAATTCAAATAGTAACCCCCGAAAAGAAGCCTTGACAAGCTGCTGGTAAAAAGCAAATAAGCCTTAAACATACAGTATATCAAACTTGCCGCGCACCTTTCTTAATCCCATAATTGCTAGGGCATGGCAGATGTCTCCAAAGAAAACAAATTTCTTACGATATAAAAACTAGACTCATACACGAATAATTTTTGCGGGGCATTTGAAGCACTATTTCATGGATTCAGTCTTCCGAAGCAAGCATCAAATATCACAGATCACAGTTTGCAGCTCTATATATAAAGGGGAAAACAGAAAAATAATTAAAGATCTTAGAGTTTAACTGGATACTAATAATAAAAAAATATAAAAATATTCCCATTAACAGGTACACTAAAGGCCATTCACAAACAGAGCAAACAAGCATCACGCAAAATCAGAAAGTCAGAAACCATGCATTGTTTCTCGAGTGTCCTCATGTAAACTCTAGCCCAAATGGCCAAGAGGATAAAGAAGAGAGAAATGTTGAGGCAACCCAGTGAGAATATTCAGAAATCAACTTCTCTTCAGACACTCAGTTCGAAGTCGACAAAAGCCCGCCTTAGATCTACAGGGGCATGCATTTAGGTCAAAATTCACAATTAAAGTTCTGTAATTTAGTAACCCTAGAGTCTGATGAATCCCGAATCTAACGAACAAGTTAACAGCAAAAGCATAAGCTTTGACACAGTGACGATGATGAGTAATGAAAAAGTAAAAATACCGAATTGGAGAAAGCCAGTGACGTTAAAGAATTTGAATCTGAGATGACCATCCCTTGATCACCATGTAGAAGGACGCATCTGTCCAAACCGCTGAGAAACTAAAGAGAATATAATTGCCCCAAAATACCTAGTGAAATGAAAAATAGAAAATTATAAGGATTTTTTTCCTGTTTTTTGTTTGTCCAAATGCCCTTTTTATATTGCATTTAGCCCAAAACTTAACCATAGTTATTTTTTAACTCTAGGAATAAAGGATTAGAATAAAACGTACATTATTAATATTAATGGCTTATCAAGCACTCTTTGTGTAGGTTATTTGTGAAGTGAGTTGTATTTTTAATAATTTATGAATGATATATTTTTTATAGATTTATATTAATATTAATGTTGATATTTATATCTTAATTGTTAAGTAATAGTTTTTCAATTTTGATAAAATTTCTAGTCAATAATAACTTTCTATGGTTTAGAAAATAATTTGCTTAAAAAAGAAACAAAGAAAATTAAATCATTTTTTGCAAGTGTTAGCAAAGTTTGCCATGTGAACAAGTAACTCAACTGTAGAAAATTAAAGAATTTTTTCTAAAGGTATAATTATTTTAAAATTTTAAAATAATAATATTAGTAAATAACTAAATCTAACAAATAAATGTTGTCATATGAACAAATTTATGAAAAACCAATTGTAGAATAATAATATTGACATACTTTTTATATTTACAAATATAACTAGAGAAAATTTGGATACGTAATTTGAATATGTAATAATATCAAACCAAAAAAAAAACTTTGAGAACAAAATTCATGAAAGTGTTCAAATTCTGTTGTTTATGGATATTTATATACGTATGATTTTATCTAAAACAAAAATTAGTCCAATTACTTAAATATTAGGTTAAGGTATATAAAATATTTTAAATTGTAGCTTTTGTACAAATAATTTTTTGAATTTTAAAAATGAATAATAAATCTTTAAATTTTTAGCCAATATAAAATATAAAAAAATATAGATAAAGATACTGTTCATAAGACATAAAACAGTGTAATTCATGCCAACTCTAGTTTCATCCACATCTAGTACAGTGAATCTATCAAACAAGTGATATGTCTGTCAAACAAGTGACATAAAATCGTGTATAAATAACATATTTAACAATCATGTTTCTATTAATAAAATAATAATGGGTTCATTGATGAGTCAATGACAAAGAATTGATTGAATATAATTATATATAATTTTTAAAATTTTATTATTAAGTTTTAATTGTTATATATATATTTTTCATAAAAAAGCAGGGCATAGCCCAAAGCTAAAGAAAGAAAAACTACAAGTTCTTCAGGTTCATGAACCTATTTCCGTCTCTACAAATTAAACTACAATTTTAATTATTCTGCAAGTACCCTTTTTGGGTCCGATCCAAATTGCCAACTTTATGTAAGAGAACACTACCAGTTATATCACCTCTAAAAAGGCACTCTAAATCTCAAGGTAATGTAGTTAACATATGTAAACCAAAATTCAATTGCAAACTAAAATTGGCTAATCAATTAGCACAAGAATTTCCCTATTTATACGTATGACGCACCAAATAATTGATGTGTATGTGGCCTGCGCAATTTTTTTTTAACAGCGTTTTTTTATGAATAGTGATGGGCAAAGCCCAAATTACACTACAACAACATCAAATAGACAGTGGCAATGAAATGCCAGTAAAATCATTCAAATACAAAGCCGGGAAGAAATAGGGACATCATCAAAATAAATAGGGAAAATGACACTTAGAGATTAAAACTTTAAATTAATATATTTAGGGACCCAAAGATACTGAAATATCAGAAAATGACTATGGTTCTAAATTGAATAAAATTTTGATTATTAAATTATCTAAATGTCTTTCATGGAATGATAATATCAAATGGTTGAAGAAGAATGTCAAAATCTGGATGTAAGAGTGTCAAATTTCTGAAGTTGAGTGTGAAATAATATAAGTTAATAGTTGTAATTAGTGAGTAAAATTTTATTTCTCGGTGTAAAATAGTAGAAAATTAGTGTTAAATCTTAGAATGATAGTGTCAAATAACTGATAAAAAAATTCAAAAACTGAGAGTGATGTCTAATTTTAATGAGTGTAAACTATTTAGTATAAAATGATTGGAGATCGGTGTCAAATCTTGAAATATAAGTATTAAATTGCTAATGATATGTGTCAAATATTTGATATCTGATACTTCAAACTTCTAAAATTAAAAATCACACTCCCAATTTTAAATACTCTTTATCAGTCATTTGATATTATCATTTCAAGATTTAATAATAATTTTCCCTTGTTTTACACTGAAAAATAAAATTTCACTCATAAATTATAATTGTTAACTCATATTATTTGATACTCGACTTCAGAAATTTGACACTTTTACACTCAAATTTTGACACTCTTCTTCAGTCGTTTGACATTGCACTTCCAGAAAAGACATTTAATTAATTTAATAATTAAAATTTTGTTCCATTGAAGATCATGATCATTTTCTATCATTTTAGAATTTTTTGACCCCTAAGCAACATTAATTAAAAGTTTTAATTTCCAAGTGTCATTTTCTCAAATAAGCAAGTCCAATAAGTCCAGTCAAATAAGCTACCGCCCACTTTGCCACCATCAGCCAACTTGTCCCTTGCCCGATCTATATGGGAAGAAGCAAGTGCCCCCTGTTTCCTTTTCAATTTGAATGTATTTGAACCTAACCTTTGTTTCTTTTTTTTTTTAAGTGTGTGGTGGAGTGGAGAGGAGAGGAGAGAGATCCCGTCGTTGCTTCAAGGAGGCCCATTTGAGTCAGTAAGAATAAGTTAATACATTTACTTAAAAAATTATTAGATATAGATTTACGATATTGAATTATTGACAATTATTTTTGGTCAAAAAATTATTGATAATTATAAAAATAAAGAAATAGAGGATGTGAAACAAAAGAACAGATGGTGCAATCCTAAAGAGTCAAAAGCAGCCTCCATCAATCATACATGAGCAATATTTATTTTTCATAGTTAGTGTAATATATAAAGAATTCAATTATATGCTAAACACGCTATTGCCTAGCCCTTCAATCTCTGAATTCATTAAAGTTTTAAAAAGTTGACTCAGTTATTATTATTGAACTAAAATAAAACACAATTCACAATTGGTAGGCTAGTGAGTCTTCTCCTAGATAATAGAAAAAATAATACAAATGAATGCATATTTGTAACGTATTGGGCCTACCTATATATATATATATATATATTTATATGAAATTAATAAATTTATCCCTGTTAAACATGTCATTTTTGTGAAAATGTTTTCCAAGACACTGTTTTGGCAATCATATTTAAAAATAGTACCGTCTTTTACCTGGAAACCTTAATCTTCGAAATTCAAATATTTGTTTGTTCAAAGACAATCTTTGACGGTCAAAAGGAAATTACTAACTGTTGGTTCATTCGGATTAATTGGCGTCTGTCTAATAGTATACCTTTCAAAAACTGTTCGACAATTGGAAGGAGAAACTAGTTAGTAATTTATAGTTACTTTATAATTTATTTTTTATTATTATCCACTACTTTCGTTGATCGCCCTCCATCACGTTTCTTATTTTTTTTAATATATATATATATATATATATATATAAATTTCATGATTCCATTATCTACGAATGTAATCTCCAGCTCATCGGCCCTCCCAAGGACTTCTTTGGTACGGTATATAGAATAAAATGAATTAAAAAAATGGAATGGAATAGAAAAGTATAATTTTTGTACTATCTCTGAATAAAAAATAAAATACATAGAGCTATAATTAAATAATGACAACAAAAATATAATAACTGTTATGTACATCAAATTTTCTGTAATATTTTTTACCATTTTCATCAAGCATACCAAATAGGACCTAAGAATTTTATTTTACAACTTTCACAGCATTTTCCATCATTTTTCCTAGTAACATTTGACTTGGGTATTCAAGTGCTTGGTCGCTTCATCATTCATTTATTCTTTGATTCTTCCTACCATAATTTAGGAGTCTCATAAATTCAAACTTCTTCAATACACTTAAATTTTAGTCATGAGTAGTTATTAGGTTTCAATTAAAAATATGACTCAACAAATATAGTATCTTCAAAAATATAAAATTAATAATTAAATATTTAAACTTTATTTGCTGTATATTAGTATATTTGTTTTACCAACTAACACATTTTTTATATTACATAAAGTTTGAAAATAAATGGCATTATCTACTATAGTTTCCTTAACATTTTATTATATATATATATTGATATTCTCATTACTTACTAATTAGTCAAGTCAATATTTGAATGGTAGATTTACTAAAATATAATATAATATTTAACAACTCAAATTTTTTTTATATTCTTGTTCATAAAAACTATTTTTTAAAAATTTTTCATATATATTAAGAGAGTAATTAAATAATTTTAAATATTATAAAATTTAATAATATTTTACTAAAATAATCTTAATTAAATATTCTCTTAAATGATTTATTTAATATTAATAAGAAATAAAAATAATAAAATAAATTATTAATATTTTATTAAAATTTTAAATTAAAAAAATATTGTAAAAAATTTAAAGTGATAACTTTTACGTCAAGATAAATTATCCTGATACGTGTCTTCATTACAGTTTACTGTTTTTTTTTTTGGCCTACTGTGTCTTAAAATTGAAAGACGAAATAGCCCGGCGGGAGAGGCACGTTTACTCGTCAACAGACTTGACCGGACAAAAACGAACTTAGACAAAAAGGCATGTCTGAACAGTAGGGTCCCACACAGCCAAGAATTTCTCGCCTCATCCATCATCAACTAGACTCGTCCTTCCTCTCTCTTTCTGCTTCCCCGTCTCTGTAAAAACGCTAACTTGTATTTTAATCATTCAGTTTAGGACTGAGTAGCCGTCGCTGCCCTTGTGATTTCCGCGAACCTTTCTCCTCTTCCCCCCCTCTCTGTAACAAGTGTTTGAAGGTTTCAAAATTCCTGGCTTTGCTTCCTTGGCTTCTGGGTTTTTCTTTGCTGGGTAGCCTTCTTCTTTGTCTCTGATCGCAATCATATGTTGAGTGTTTGAATTTGAATGTCTTTTCTTGTTCTTCTTCTCCCCCTTTTGTTCTAATTTGGGTGTAGTCCTTTTATTACTAATCCAGCAGCTTGAAGATGAATTTGTTTTCTTGTTGTTTCTATTTTACTATCATTTCCTTTTCTCCAACTTTTTTTAGTGTTCCAACTCCATCTTTTATTTTAGTGATGCAAAATACAATTCAGTTATGGACGGTTGAACTTCAAAGGCTTCATTTTTTTTTTTTTTGAGTCGGACATATAGTCGTAAGCATAGACCCATCACTGGAATTTTAACCCTCGTTAATAATCGGCGAAAGTTATATTTGTGGCATTTACGTTAGCCATTGTTACATGTTTTAATACATATCACGAATTTGGGACTCTAAAATATGGTCACTTACATTGATCACTACAACATATTGTTCGTCTTATTGTTTTACACTTTCAATCTATTGATATATTCATGAAGGAGTTTTTGCCTAATTTCAGAAATGGGATATCTAATCGAGAATGCCTCCCATAATTTTACAGTTAGAATCTCAGGTCCATGGAAAAGCTATTCAGATTGAGTGAGTTTGGCAAGAACGATTCATTCTGTTCTTAATTGTCTGTCTCCAAACTAAGCTACGGTTATGAATATTCAGCAAGACAAGTCTGTCAGGTTAGTCTATATATACATGCCCTGATTTTCTATGGGTGGTGTTATGGTGCCATCTATGGAATTTGACAAGCATTTTCTTTGTGATAGGAAAGTGAGAAAACTGAAAGAAAGTATTCTGATCTTTTTATTTTTCGGTTCTGGACTCAGAAAGTAGCTTTGCGACATTTGAAGGGAACTGATAATCTAATTGGTGCAAAATGTATTTTCTTTTGACTGCTGAGACATACGTCTCGATACACCTTTGATTTCCCGTTGTCCCTATTTCCCCCTTACATATGGTATATACTGCCACTTGCCCCTGAGACTGCTTTTCTGGCTTTGTGCCGTCAGCTACCTCTGAGTTACCAACCACTCTTCTGCATGAAATTTGAACTTTCCTATCTGTTAATGCCCATAAATTTTAAAGCTTGATGCTTTATTTGGCACTATATATATGTCTCACTTATTCCTGGAGTTATTTTGGAGTTCTTGTTCCAAGGAAGATTAGAATCATGGTTTGATTTTATATTATATAATATATACAGATTTCAGGATTGGAATTCAAAGAGGAATGATGAGAACCAATATCCTGTTGCAAGCAACATAACTAGCCCAGGGAGAATTACAGCTTCTCTAAAGTTAGTTTCTATGAAATTTCAAAGAGGCTTCAAATCTGGTTCAGAGAGGATAAAGAGATTTAGAAATTCATTCAAATCTTTTCCCTATAATGGTGTTCTGGCTAGAAGTTTTAGTTCTAGAAATAAAATCCTTGATCCACAGGGCTCATTCCTTCAAAAGTGGAACAAGATATTTGTAATATCATGTCTTATTGCTGTATCAGTGGATCCATTGTTCTTTTATGTCCCTGTCATTGATGGTGTGAAGAAATGCCTTTCTTTGGACCACAAGATGGAGATCACAGCTACTGTTCTAAGATCTTTCTGTGATATTTTTTATATCATCCACATAATTTTCCAATTTCGTACTGGATTCATTGCCCCCTCTTCTCGAGTGTTTGGAAGAGGTGTTCTGGTTGAAGATGCTTGGGCCATAACAAGGAGGTATCTGTCCTCATACTTTTTGATTGACATTCTTGCTGTTCTTCCCCTGCCACAGGTAACGAAAATCATCTTGAAATTTTGCTCTAGCATTATTTTGACTTTTTTCTTCTTTAATTCCCTTTAAGCTTGCAAGAGAGCATGTGGTAATGGGTTTGTATGTATTGTATGTTTTCATTTAATATGCTGATTTGTCTGTTTGTCTGTCTGTCTGTCTCTATGTATGTATGTATCTGTGTGTCTTGCTAGTGGTATTTTAATCCTTTTGCTGTCATTAATTTACCATTGATCATATTGGTAATCTTTATCGACACATACATTGCAGACATACTCATGTATAATGAAACTGGGGAGGATAAGTTTAAAATTAAATAAGTTTTCTGTTTCATGGGCCTTTGGAATCAATAGTTGATTTATAGGTGGCTTCACTAAATTGTTCATTGACTAAAACCTTGCTCAAATATTGCTAGGTGGTGATTTTGATTCTCATTCCCAAGATGAGAGGAGGCTTTAAATCTCTGAACACAAAGAACTTCCTAAAATTTGTTGTTTTCTTCCAATATGTACCGAGGCTTTTGCGTGTTGTTCCTTTATATAAAGAAATTACAAGGACCTCTGGCATTCTCACTGAAACTGCCTGGGCTGGAGCTGCATTCAATCTTTTTGTTTACATGCTTGTGAGTCATGTAAGTTAATTCTTTGATTTCTACTGTATGTTAGGACATGTAATGATTGTGTGGTGATTATATGTTCACACATGATTAGGTTATAAATTATAATCATCACTTGTGTTTGGTATGCTATTGCATTACTGACATGTTAAGAGATGCCGATTCCAGAATATTGGATAAAAATTAATCTCGATCAAGATGTCTTGCCATTAATGGATTTTTTGGCTTTTAATGGTTTGTGTATACATACTTTAATTTTTAAGGGGGTAAATGGTAGGACACATATTTCAATTGACAAGTCAAAACTACCAGAGTTAGAAGCTCTAGGGGTAAAATATGGTTCTTTGTGCAAGTCAGGTGGATGTTCGATACTTGAATGGGAGGCATGAGTAATTTGTATGGACTAGAACATGAAACTCCTTAGAGATGTGTACACATGCTAAATCCATGAGCAAGTAACAGTTTTCACTGTGTTTACAGATATATAAGCACTGGTATTAACAATTTGAAGCTTCATTTTTTAAAATTTTGGGCATTAACTTATCTCTTTTAGTCTTTTGTTGATCACTAATTTACTTGGTTCATAACTATTATTGTCATGGGAATTATTGACGTGAACATACTTGGCATAGCTGTTAATTTTAAATGTTTTTGAGTATTAATGTTGTGAAATTTTAGGCTTTGAATATTCAAGTTAAAGCTTTTAAATAATACATGAAGCGCTTGAATAAATCTCTCTGCACCTCACTATATCAAGCAGTTTGCTGAAGGGCACATTCATGATGATTACCCAACATTTTTTTTTTGGACAATAATGATTGCCCAATATTAATTATTTAGATATGACATATTAAGATTACAGGGTGAATCAACAGAATTTTATTCATTTATCTGCTATTTTTCTGATTGCTCAGTTACTTGTTGCATGTAGGTTTTTGGTGCCTATTGGTACTTGTTTTCCATAGAAAGAGAAACCACTTGCTGGCGGCAAGCCTGCAGTAGAAATACTACTTGTCACCAGGCAGTTCTGTATTGTAGTTCTCAAGGGTCAGGTGACATTGTAAACTTCTTAAATGATTCTTGCCCAATACAAGAGGCAAATACAACACTCTTTGATTTTGGAATATTCCTTGATGCGCTTCAGTCCAGTATTGTGGAGTCAGGAGATTTCCCGCAGAAGTTTTTTTACTGCTTTTGGTGGGGCCTTAGAAATCTGAGGTATGTTACAAAGATTGTTTTTATTTTTCCAGTATATGAATAAATTGTTTTACAATATGAATTAATAATACTATTTTATTACATATTATAAGTTTGGTAGCTGCACTTGGATACTTTAAAATTCTTTATTTAAGTTCTTTATGAGAGCTGGCTGGTTCTTTGCGGATAAAACCTCCGTCTGTCTCTTTTTGTCATGTATGTACACATATCTCCGTTTGTTTTTTCATGTGAGGGATGGACAGCAGGACAGGTGATGCTTGTAATAAAATGGACAAATCATATTGTTCATCAATGTATTCTTCTGTGGCTCTGACCCTCAGAATTTAAACAAATTTTAAACAAGGAAGATCATATCATTTAAAATATATCATGCTTGTCCTAAAGTTTTGGACCTGGTTAATTTCTCAATGAAAAAGTTCTTTTTTCTTTGGGAGGGGGGAGGGGAGCAGTCTATCAACAATCGTCATTTTTTGATTTCTTTTATTTTCCAAGTACTGTATAATTTTTAATTAACGGTGAGCACATTTTGATTTAGAAATATCATCTGACTCCCTAAATTTGTTTAGTCTACCTTTTACATGGGACTTGGATCTATTTGTTGCAGTTCTCTTGGTCAGAACCTACAAACAAGTACATATGTTTGGGAGATCATCTTTGCTGTTTTCATCTCCATCTCTGGTTTAGTGTTATTTTCATTTCTCATCGGAAATATGCAGGTTTGTACCAGATATCTCCATATTATCTTTTTAGCCTACATGTTAATATTAGAATATATTCGTTGTTAGCACAACATTTATCCCCTGTGGTTTGTCTCAAATTTATTGTTTTACTCCATGATAAGATTTTCTTGATGGGAGACTTCGCTGTGGAATAGGCAATTATAAATTAAAATATGCTATTTCTACTAGAGCACTTACAATTACAGTGAAATTTTCATTCCTGACCCTTGATGTATATTTTTGGGTAGTGGATAAGCTGCTCCCTGGGAATTTCCTTTTCTTATCTCTCCATCTAAAGTTGAGTTGGTAGATTCCAAGACAAAAATGGTTATTAGACCAAATGTCCACAGAAGAATAAAGAGTAGGGATTTAGTGGCTTTTGAAAAGAATACATGCATGTATAGTCTCCATTTCTATAAGCATTGTAGTTGTTCATTGTGATTGATATACTGTCATTCCCTTGTTAGATTAGATGTAGATTCCTCTGATATGATATGATTCTGGTTCATTAAATGAATTGAGGCACAAATATATGCTTCAGTTACGCATGGATCCACAATTGTGGATACTTGTTATTTCTGGGTCTTGACAAAATTTTACTTGTTTTGAGACAGACATATCTGCAGTCAACAACTACAAGATTGGAGGAGATGAGAGTCAAAAGGAGAGATGCAGAACAATGGATGTCTCATCGGTTGCTCCCTGATAGTCTGAGAGAGCGAATCAGACGATATGAACAATACAAATGGCAAGAAACCAGAGGGGTTGATGAAGACCATTTGATCCGTAATCTTCCTAAGGATCTACGAAGGGACATTAAGCGTCATCTCTGCTTGGCTCTGCTAATGAGAGTAAGTTTCTCCACCTCTTGTTTGCTACTAGAGTTATCTTGTCCATTGAGGGTATTTGTGAGAGCTATCCATGTGATGAAATGGTTTCAAATTTCTAATTCATGCTGAACATGTTTTTTCTCAAAAAGGTGCTAAAATTTGAAGTTGGTATATTACAGTCATGTTTGACATTTGGTGAGTCTTGTGAATTTAAGGTGCCCATGTTTGAGAAAATGGATGAACAACTGTTGGATGCAATGTGTGACCGTCTGAAGCCAGTGCTTTACACAGAAGAAAGCTGCATTGTTCGGGAAGGAGACCCCGTCGATGAGATGCTTTTCATAATGCGAGGCAAACTACTGACGGTGACAACCAACGGTGGAAGAACAGGCTTCTTTAACTCTGAGTTCCTCAAGGGTGGTGACTTCTGCGGTGAGGAGCTTCTGACATGGGCATTAGACCCCTATTCCTCATCCAACCTTCCCATCTCAACCAGGACCGTACAAACCCTCGTGGAAGTTGAAGCCTTTGCTCTAAAAGCCGAAGACTTGAAGTTCGTGGCATCTCAATTCAGACGTCTTCACAGCAAGCAGCTTCGTCACACTTTCAGGTTCTACTCCCAACAATGGCGTACATGGGCAGCATGTTTCATACAAGCAGCTTGGCGGCGATATAGTAAGAAGAAGCTCGAAGAGTCTCTCTGGGAAGAAGAGAATAGGTTGCAAGATGCATTGACGAAGGCAGGTGGTACCTCACCTAGCCTTGGTGCTACAATATATGCCTCCAGATTTGCTGCTAATGCACTTCGAGCTTTACGACGTAATCATTCGAGGAAAGCAAGGATGCCGGAAAAATTACCACCCATGTTGCTTCAGAAGCCTGCGGAACCTGATTTTACTGCTGATGAGCAATAGTAATGTCTTTGTATGCTTTGCCTTTTTTTAACCTTTTTTTTCAGAAGAGGAAGAAGAAGCAGCAGCAGCGGCCGCTTAAGGAAGAGAATGTAAAGGAAATGACTTGAATAGTTGAATGTGCCTATGTTACAGCCCGTTTGGTTCTGCTAGGGGGTTAGGTTATGAAATAAGATGGAATGTAATATAGATAAAATGTAGTTGAGTTCGTTTGGCATGAGATTGGGTGTATGGAAAATGAATTTATTTTTTATATTTAATTAAATATAAATAATTAGGAAAATATTAAAATGCCCTTGGACTAGGGAAAAAAAAACTTCCTTTTATTTTCTTCCTTCCTTGCTAACACCACCACCATCTTCCTCATCAACCACCGACATGTTCCCCTCAACAGTAGACAAGCTAGTAAAGTGAAGGAGTTCGATCATCATACCTTGCCAAAGCTATGGTTTCTCATAGGAGGAGTTGCAGATATGAGGAAAGGAAGGAGTTTGAACAAAATCACTGTGAAAGTTTTAGATATGAAGAAAGGAAGGAGTTTGAATGAAAGCCGGTGGAGAAAAGCTGGCAGCCACAGGACTTCATTGCCATTGATAGAGTTCCAAATCTACAAAGAAGGAGCATGGGACGAAGGTGGAAGGGAAGAAAGTGCAAAGTCATCAGAGAAGGTGAGGAAGGTCTAGATCTTCATGGTGAAGGAGCATAGAACTTTGTTGCTATTGACAAAGTTCTAGATCCACGATGGTGGTGGAGGAGAAGGTCGAAGAAGGAGGATTACACTTGCGAAGGTGAGGTCAATGAAGGAGAAGGTCACTAGAGGTGATGGTGGTAATTGCCGGAGATAAGGTTTAAAGTATGGAGATGGATGAGAAAAAGTTGAACAGGCTAAGAGAGTGTGGTTGTAATTTTATTTCTTCATAAGGACGTTATGGTCTTTTTATTTCATTTGCAAACATTAATCGGAATTACATGAGTTTTTTGTTGCGAAGTCATTTATATATAAATTTATAATCAGTTTTATGCATTTATTCCAGAACACATGGATTTTGATGAACCAAATGCACCTAATCCAACCCTATGATGTTATCTCATTTATATCTTTCATATGTTATATATTCGAACCAAATTGAGTGTTAATGTATACAAGGGATGTATATTTTGAACTTGTATATGTCAATCTTAGATGGTCTGGGGTTTTGTTGTTTGTAAAAGGTGTTACCAATTTTTGGATGAAGCTTGAAAGGGAGACAACTATCATAGTGTGCTATATTTAGTGGGCCGACTGGCTGTTGAAATTTCAGGAGGATTCTCAAATACTTCACGTTGTTAAGCCAATAAATCTAACTTTTTAATACCAAAATATCATTCTCAAGATAGATATCATTTAATAATATTTTAAATGCATATATTGGGAAAAAAATTAAATACTTAAAATAACTTGTTTACCATATTAGAAAATTGATTATTTTTAATAATGTTATAAAATTGTTTAATTTAAAAAGTCTTAAAAATTTTTGAAGATATTCATTTGAACTCATTTATTTAATAATTTTTAAGAAACCTATATTAAAAAAATCTTTTAAACACATATTTTTTATTTATTTTTATAATTTGATCAACAAAGTTCAAAAATATGTGTTTAACAGATTTTTTTCAATATATGTTTTTGAAAAATTATTAAATAAACGATGGTACAAATTAAAGATACTTTTTGGTTCTGTTCTATCTAGAATCACGTTAAAAAATCACAAAATTTCAATCAAATTTTCAAAATTCATGAAATGACTATATCAAATCAAGATAGCACCACAATTCATCGAAACCCTGTCAGGTATGATTTTCTTTTGTGTTGTTGTTCTTCATAGTCCTCCTTCCTCGTTGTATCCAATCCAAGGACAAAGGGAAGGGGATGCAGAAGCAGTCCTCCCTCCATAACATTCTGAAGGAGGATTTTTCAACATAAAAAAATTAACATTCAAACATCACGCTTCTCATACAAGTTACTCTATATTCCCTTTTATTTAAAATATAAGTCTAATTTAACTAATTATACAATAATTAAAAAAGATAGTTTTATATATTAAATTTGTAAAAAATATATTATTGTTCAATATAATCCCTATTTAAATACATTGCATTCAAAGTATACACAATTCACATAATATTTACTATATCTTTCACATTTAATTGTACACAATGTCAAAATAGGAAAAAAAAACTTTAATGAAATAAAATTTATATTTTAGATCAAAACAGTACATTCATTCACTTTTTTTTTTGTAACAAAGTGGAAAGAAGCAAATTACATCATCCTAGGGAAACTAAGCCCTAGGCGTCTAAAAGAAGTTTTTATCGAATCCCGTCTGGAGGGTCACAAAGAACATGAAGTCCAAGGTCAAGAGAAAGCCCATAGGATGCAAGAAAATCAGCGCATGAGTTACCCTCACGATAGATATGCTTAAAAACAACCTCCCAGTTATGGTGAACAAGACTTTTAATCTCCTTAATAATGCTATAAAGCTTTCCTTGAGGAAGATTAGTCCTAGCAATGATATCAATGGCACATTGGCTATCAGACTAGATCTGTAATTTTTTATATCCGTGATTCCAAGCCAAATGTAGAGCGTCATGAGTTGCCCAAAGTTCAGCAAGGGTAATACTACATTCACCAAGGTTGCGAGTGAACCCAAAGATCCAAGAATAATTAGTATCACGTATCAGACCACCAAAACTAGCCACATTCAAACTATTCTTGACTGCACGATCACAATTGGCAACTGTCCATCCATCAGGAGGCTTTAACTAGGAAATAAATTGTACATTTTTGTTTGAGCTCATACTGTCATTGGAAAAGCCATTTTGCCCAGCAAGTTTGATAGAGTTGGCGAGAGCTTGGATGGCAGTTCTAAGAGAGAAGGTATTAATCAATTCATGAGAAAAGACTCTTCTATTTCTACCATTTCAGAGATTCCAACTTGTAAGATCAAAGATAGTACACCAATCTTTTCGTGAAGTGCGTAAATTAGACTAGAACCACAAATCAAAAGGTTCAGAAAAGAAGGAGTGCCGTAACCTGTAGGGAACAAGGGTAAGCCACAATTTTTTGTGTGCTGACAACCCCTTAGAACACGATTAATATCCTCTTGGCGTCCATGACAAAACTGACAAGTGTTATCTGGTGTCATGTGTTGTCGTGCTCATTTGCTGTTGCTTAGAAGTGCATTATGAAGAACTAGCTAGATGAATACATGAACACGCTCTGGCCCTTTCCATTTCTAGGCAAGGTACCAAACATGATCTTCATTACTCTAATTCTCACCCCTCAAGTGGTGGTAGGCAAAGCTAATAGAAAAATTCCTGTCCTCTGAGAGACCCTAGTAGACATGAGGTGGATCATCATCAAAAGAAGGGGGTTTCACGCTCACGATATGCAAGATGCATCTACAAGGAAGCAAGTCCCGAAAAAGATCCCAATTCCAGCTACCATCATGGTTAATAAAGTCACGTATTGGTTTCAAAATTTCATCATCGCTAATTTCTCGAAAAGCAAGGTTTTTTTAAGTGGTCCTTGATCTCTTACCCAATTATCTTTCCAGAAGGAGATGTTTGTACCATCATCAATACTGCAGGTCACTGCCAATTGGAGGTCCCCCCAAATTTTGGAGAGAGAAGCCCACAAATAAGATCGTATGCGTCTACCAAAGTCACCAAAGGGTGAAGAATTCCATCCATATTTCTCTAGACCTAAACCCAAAGCAAATTTGGCTTAGTGATGAGCTGAAACCCTAGTTTCATTAAGAAAGCATCATTTTGACCTCTCAAATCCTTGAGACCACAACCTCCATGAGTTTGTGGTTGGCAAAGATGATTCCAATTCACAAGACTAGGCTTCCTAGCATCAGTAGCAGAATTCTAGATGAAGTCTCTGGTATGCTTTTCTAACTTTTCACAAAGAGACACAGACAATTTAGAAGATTGCATTACATAGAGAGGAATACTACTGAGCACAAATTTAGCTAGAGTCAATCTCCTAGCTAAAGAAAGGTTCTTGGCAACCCATCCTAAAAGTTGTTGCCTCACAGTGTCCTCTATATAAGCATAAGTTGATTTAGTTATCCCCCTATAGAGAATAGGGACTCCCAAATATTTTCCTAATCAAAAGTTTGACCAATGTTCAAATAATTGCAGATAGACCGAGCAGAGTTATGGTCAACATTTTTGGAAAATAAAATTTTTGACTTGGTCAAACTAATTTTGTGTCCTAAAGAAAGACAAAAGTCACTTAGAACTTGACTAATAAGGCGAATTTGAGGAGCTTCAGTTGTGCCGAAAATGATAAGGTTATCAGCAAAAAACAGGTGGGATAAAGGAGGTCCAATTCTACCCAGATGAATTGCTTTCTATAATTTCCTTTCAGCAAGATCAGTAATAACCAAAGAAAGTCACTCTATGCATAAGACAAAAACACATTGTGATAAAGGATCACCTTGACATATCTCTCTACTAGGCATGGATTCATCTATTGGAATTTCATTCCATAAAACCTGCATTGAGGAAGAGGTAATGCAGGACATGATAGTTGAACAAAGCGATTGAGGAACACCAGTTTCTTGGAGAGTATCAAGAATGAAGTCCAATTAAGATGATTGAAAGCTTTCTCGACCTCTATTTTAAGAGCAAACCATTATTATTGTCTTGTTTTAACACACAGAGTGAATCACTTCCTAGACAATAATCACATTATCAACTATACTGCACTCAAGAATGAAACTGGTTTGCGTAGGCTTTTGAATCAAATATTTTAATGATTCCAAACCAACATTCTAAAACTTGGAAATAAGATATCAAAGGTGTATGGAAGATCCCAAATGAAGAAATCCAAGTGAAATCAGCACAAGTTTAGATATAGGATCTCCCACTATGTTTTATCTGAGTAAAAGATTTTGAATTGGTAAAAGAATATTTTTAGAAATATGATTCCATGTTAATTCATGGAATATTTGAAAAATATCCACTAACAGATTAACTTTAAAGTGATATAGCTGAACTATTATTTTGAAAATTCGAACTTTAGCTTTTAAAATTCGAATTTCGAATTGAAAATAAGTTAGTCAGAAAAGAGATCCCTCTGACAGATGAACTTTGAATGCAGAAATTCAAACTTTGACATGAGTCTGATGAGAGCCTTTTCTGACAGACGAACTTTGAGTTTTGAAAATTCGAATTTCTGATAAACTACAATTCATAAAAATTGAAAGTTCACATGAGGATATTTTAAAGCTCACCTGAAAGTAAAGATTAAAAAGAATCTAAAATTAGCTCACTGACAGACAAACTTTAATTTTGAAAATTTGAATTTTAGAAATAAATCTTGCAAGTCTGTTATGACAATCTGTTGACATACGAACATTGGTATTCAGAAATTCGAACTTTGAACTAAGTCTGATAGGAGGTCTCTCTGACAGACAAACTTTGAGTCTTGAAAGTTCGAATTTCAAAAAGATGAACTATTGTGCCTTACTGAACTGTCCACTGACAGACAAATTTTGGGTACCAAAATTCAAACTTCGAAGGCACTGTAGCAATATGAGACAACTGTTCACACTTATCAGAGGAACTTTAACTAAAAAATTCATATGTTCCAGCATAGAAATATTCTTCAAAGATGAAAATTCGAACTTTGCTTCATAGCAGACGAACTTTGAAGTTCAACGTTAAAGTCTTTAATTTTCGATATCTTCAAAATTCGTCTGTTGACTAATCAAAATTCAAAATTTGAGTGTCAGAAGCATTAAATACGGTTGGTGAACGGATAGTTTTTTAGAGTAATCGTTGGGTAACTTCTTTAATGGATAGATTTTATCTCTAACGTATAGTTGATACCTAAATCTATAAATAAAACTTCATTTGAAGTTGTGGGTAACAAATTTAACATTGTATATACTGAACTCTGTCAAATTCTTAACTCAAAGTCTTTTACTCTCATACTTCATACTTTTGCACTTCAGCTTTTATATACACTCTAAATTAGAGAGTTTATTCTTTGTAATCAATCTTATCTTCATCTGGAAGAGAGATTTTTTTGTGAGGGATTATCACAAGGGATTTGGGAAGCACTTAGCTAGAGTGTAAAGAGAGAAGTTGTAAGCTCTAAGAACATAGCATCAAAGATGTACTGAGGCAATTGTAAGAAGTCCATTGAATTCTTACAAGATAGTGGATAATCTCAAGTAGTAACTTGGGGACTGGACATAGGTCAAGATAAAGAGACCGAACTAGGATAAACATCTATGTCTTTCCTTCTCTTTATTGCTTTTACCTTACTGTACCTTTATACTCTGTTTTACTGTCATTTTTGCCTTTATCACTCATCTGATTTTTGCAGAAAATTTTAATCTTCCCAATTCACCCCCTCTTGGGAAACCTGCATATCTAACATAGGCTTGATTAAGAGAGGCTTTAAAGGTCTCAAATGATTAGAGATAATTTTTGTAATGACCTTATACAGAACATTGCACAATCTTATAGGTCGAAAATCCTTCAATCGCAGAGACCTACTGATCTTTGGAATCAAAGCTATGAAGGTACAATTAAGAATATGATCAATAGTGTTACCTTGAAAGTCAGAGGTGACCATGTTGAAAACTGAATCACCCATAATCGGCCACTAAGACTAAAAGAAAGCAGCATGGAATCCATCAGGTCCTAGACTTTTAAAAGGTTTCATGGCAAACAGAGCACGTCTAGTCTCTTCTGAGGACACCAGAGCACATAGATTGTCCATTTCCAAGGAGGATAATGTAAATAAACCCCGATAGTTGTAACTCACAGAAACAAAGCTATCGCAAGAGAAAAGCTGCTTGAAATATAAATGCACCATTTTTAGTAAAATATTGACCTCAAAATGCTCTTCACCGTTATCATCCCAGATGATGGTAACACGATTAGAATGGCAACATTGTAAAGCCTTGGAATGATAATAAGAGGTATTTCAATCCCCCTTATTAATCCAATCAAACCTCAACTTCTGCACCCAAAGGGATTCCTCTTGACAATAGATTTCTTCAAACTTGAAGCTAAGGTCAGCTTCCAGTTTCTCCAGACGAAGGGAAATAAATTGTTCAACCAATCACTGAACGCCTCAAAGACACACCAAGACTCGTTTTGTCCGATGGATAATATGACCAAAGACTTCATGGTTCCAAGTTGTGACGGATTGCATAAAATTTTGGATATTCTCATCGATAGGCTTGTTGGAGGCCTAAGATCAGTTAACAAGACCTGTGAATCCATAATGAGAAGTCCAAGCTGAAATAAATTTCAAAGGCCTCGTGCAAGAAAAGTTATGATTAGAATTGAACAAACGAATTAGGAGAGGTCTGTTGTCCGATTGCGAATGAGCCAAATGATGAACCTGACAGTCTGAATAAATTGAAACCCAACGATGGTTACAGATGCACCTATCAAGTCTTTGAAGAAGTGGGCCACTCTTCCAATTGAAAAGAGGCCCAATGAAGCTAAGGTCCAATAAGCCAAGAAGATCCATGAATTAGTAAAAAGGCGGTAGTCACCAATAACTCTGGATGAACCACCACGTCTTTCATTTGGGACAAGAATAGCATTAAAATCTCCACTAAGAAGTCAGGGAACAGATGACCCAATATTTTTTTTTATGAAACAAAAGCACTCAGTCTTAAGTCTTACTGCCTAATGCCGTCATATCCAACTTTAAGAGAGACATAATGCAACTAGGAAGGCCCTGGAAGAAAACAAAATCAGGTCCCACATGAAATGCTTCACAAGCAAGTTTGTCCGCCACCTTGTTCACGTCTCGATTGCACCATTCCACATTTGCCACCTAGGCCTGTTGAAGCATATTTCTGATATGTATAATCAACTCATATTCAAAGTGCTCGTCGCTTATCTCACTCTGTAATAGATCTATCACCTCAACACAGTCTGTTTCTATCACCGCCTTCCTCCACTGCATGTCCCAAGCTCACTTAAGGCCCCATAACACCGCCCATAGCTCTACATTAAGGTTGATTCCTTTACCAATATTGAACAAAAATCTGCCAACTGTGGTTCAGGTAGAATCCCTCACAACGCCTCCACAAGAAGATCACATCTCCTTCCAACCATAGGCTCCATCAACATTGAATTTAATGAAGCCAGGAGTCGGTGGTATCCATTTATCTTGAATCCCCGTCTCTCCTACCATGTTCTACAAATTCATTTTGGCCTATTTCGCACACGCAAGGGCTTGCCCCAATATCTCCCCTACCCTAAAACCCTATCATTGGAACACACGTTTATTCCGACTGATCCATAGCTAATGACACACTAGTGTAAACCACATGTTTAGCTAACTCCGTTCACCTCCCCCTATTTATTTATGTTCCACCTTATCCACTTAAGGTGGTCACATAAAACAAAGAAAGTATTTCGCATTTCACTAGGCACACAGACCATCCAACATTCTTAGTCCATGATACATTCACGGAGCACGTGTAATACATCCTTTGGGCCACTGTCACACACATCACAGCTATCTGAGCTAGCCATATCTCTTTTTGATCGTGCCACATTAGTTAAGAGGCAATTTCTTGCACACAGCCACATGAACGATTTACACCTTTGGGGGTACCTTTAACTTCCATATCTTCCTCCATAAGCTTCTTTCGAGGGAACCCTCGCTCTAAGTTAGACTCCTGTAGGCTGATTGAATAGTAAACTCGCCTGAGTTTGACTATTTCCACCAAACCGTATCCCTTCTCTGGCTATCACAAGACTCTCTTTCTTTGGCTATGTCTCTCATAACCTCCACCGAGAGGTACCCTCTCAACTTATCCCAGTTCCAAGAGCTAAAGGCAGTGAAATATTCACTCACTTTCTCTTCTAACATCTCTTCAGGGATAGGGCATAGCGTATAATCAGTAAGCTTATTTCTATTGGGTAGCTAACATTTGGTTCAGAAACTAACGGTGACATCGTTACCCACCTTTCATTGAATTCCTTTTTTAGTGTCTTCCCAAGCATTTTGAATTCCTTTTCATGCTTGAGAACCACTCCTTCTACTATTGATCTTAGGCAACACATCATCCCCACATTTATACTTCTCCCTCACAAACTTCACCCATAAAGCATCACTCCTCTTAACCATTCTCCACCCCAACTTCATCATGAAAGTGTGGTTTTGAAGCTTTGCATGCCTCAACCCAAGCCCTACTTCGTCTTTCTTCTTACAGACCTCTCCCCAAGTAACTAGGTTAACCTTTCTCAAGGTTCTTGAAACTGCCCCAAAGGAAGTTGCGACACTTTTTATCTATATCCTTACAAATAGATGTAGGCAAAGAAACTGACTGCATGGCTATGTTGGTATAGCAGATACCACTGACGCCATAAGCGTTTGGCGACCTGCCAAAGATAATGTATGAGCTTTCCAAGTTGACAGCCAGATTTCCATCTTTTCCAAGACATATTGATAAGTGTTCGTGGAAACCCGTTTGTGGCATAGTGGCACCCCCAGATGCTTCCCCAAATCGTCCATCAGGATAAAGCCAAGAAATTTACTAATCTCAGTTCTTCTATTATAATTCACATTATTAGAAAAATAGATACATGACTTCGCATTATTGACCCACTCTCCTGAAGCTACACAAAAATCATCCAAACAAGCTTTGATTAACCCTGCTTGGTCCATACTGGTTTCAGCAAAAAGAATAAGATCGTCGGCGAAAAATAAGCGCAACACTACCGTGCTATTCCGCTTAAGTCAGAAAGGTAACCAGTCACCTGTGTCCACCATTGATTAGATTAAAAGAGCCAACTTCTCCATGACCAAAACAAACAGATAAGGGGATATGGGATCACCTTGGCGGACACCACATGAGGGAGTGAACAAGTCGTCTTTCTCCCCATTCCACTGTAACTACATCTTGGCAGTCGACATGCAATTCTCTATTAGATTGATAGTACTCTAGGGAATATTTAGCTCTTGCAAACAACTAACCACGAATGACCACCTTACCCTATCATACTCCTTCTCGAGGTCAATCTTCATGGCCATAAAGCTTCTACTCCTTTTCATCGTTCTCATGGAATGGACAATCTCCTGTGTGAGAATGATATTATCTGTACTGTACCTCCCCGATACGAAACTACACTGATTAGGAGTTATAATACTTGGGAGGATAGGCTTTAATTTGGTCACCAGTACCTTCATAGTAACCTTATAAATAACATTGCAAACACTGATCAATATGAAATCCTTCATATTTTCGGGGGGATCACATTTGGGAATTAGGATAATATTTGTGCCGTTAATTTTTCTTATTTCTTCTGGGACCAGAAGACGTTTCTAACCATTTCTATAACTGAATCTCCAACAACTTCCCACTGGTTCTAAGATAACCCAATATTTAGACCAGATAAATCCTCCTGAAGACAGCGTCAAGTAACAAGAAGTTTGATTTATTGTAATGGTCTAGTCTCTTATTAAAAAGGAAATAAAAAACTCACGAATTTCGGGAATGATATATTAGCCATCAGATAAGGTGATATTTAATATTTTTTTGTGGAGGTTAGGTTAGGGCTGATTAGGTTAGCATCAACTTTAATAAAAACATTACGCAGAATTATTTAAAAATAAAAAATATATTGTAACTCACCTAAGTCAAACCAAGATGAGACTCTCGAATGGTTATTATAATCAATTAATTAAAAAAAATCCATTGCGGTGGAATGTTGACACCATGTTAACTTTTTTAGTCCTAGATTATTAAAAAAAAAATTCAAAGAGTTATAAGAGTTTTATTTTGTTATAATAAGAAAGTATAACTTATCGCATATTTAATATTTTCTCCATTTTTTTTTATTTGTCATTTTTTTAAAAAAAAATTATTTTTATTTATTTGTAATTTTTAAATTTTAAAACAACATTAATTATTATTTTTTCATTTATATCTTTATCTATTCTTTTAAAAGTTAAAGATAACATTAATTACTTTTTTCTCTTTATATTTATTGAAGGGCATATTGAAAATTTTAAAATAAATTTTAATTCATTAATTATATTTTTTAGTGCTGGTTTGATTTTTAATTTTGTAATAAGTAAGTTAGAATAAACACAATTTATAAAAATAAAATTTAAATAAAAATAGTGAAATTTGCTATAAACATATTTGGTTGAAAAAAAATAAAAATTAATATTTAGAAATGATAGTTTAATTTACAAAATGACAAATTAAATGGGTCTGTAATTTATCTATTTAAACCTTAAACCACATATAAAAAAATATAAAAAGAAACAGAGGAGATAGTAGATAAGGAGGATAAGGTATCTGTAACATTTTTTATAGTTATATCATGGGCAGAAGTAGTTGGACAGTTGTCAAATCATTATGGCTCAATTCTGTCGGGCCCCAGGTACTAAAGACCATATTCAAGGAGACGTATGTCATCCATAAAAAACAGAGAGACGGAAGATGAATGAAAATATTTAGAGTTTTAAATTTTGTAAACATTAATAATTATTAAATGTGAATAAAATAAGTAAAAATTAATATATTAAATATTTCAAGAAAATTTAAAAGTATAACTTTAAAAATCATATCTAATAATTAAAAATATTAATAATAATTTTAGATATATATAAAAAAATCTTATTAGACGGATAAAATTCATTTTAATGATTTTCATATTTTGAATGAATTAGCTTTTTGCACTATTGGTTAATAAGTTATTCTTGATGGTTATTGATACCAAAAAAAAAAGACTTTGATGTTTAAAATGTTTAAAGATGGTGAATATTTTTATGGGGATCCTCATGTACCATTTTTGTCTCATGGATATGTATGTCATTTCTCCGTGATCATTATCATTGATTCTTCAAGTGAAAAATAGTACTCTCTGTTCCTTTTTATAAAATTTTTTAACCAAATCATATGTTGAGAGTAGTTAAAATTAGTTAAGAATTGTAATTTTTTTCAAAAATTTATTTAAAATAAAATTTCAAAACTGTGACTAAATTTATGATAGGACATTTTTAGAAAAAATTCATAAATGATTCATTGTTTGCTGTAAAGGGTTCTATAGTAAAAAATTTAAAATTTTCAGAAAAGGTTTTATACTACTCTAGTCTCTAATATAAGTTTATTTTAATTGCTTCATTTATATTAAGAAAAGGTTTTAACTTATTTTTTAAATTGGTTGCTTATTAAATGTTATATCATTTCAATCATAAATTTAATCTCTTTTATAATTTTTTGTTATTATCTAATTAATGAGGGATATTTATTAAAAATCATTTAATAATATGAAAAAATTATATTTTACATTATAGGTAGTCTTGAATAGATTAATTTTTAGTTATTGGTTAGGATACCCTAATCTCCAGAAAAAATTATAAATTAAGGGGTGGGGCAGCAGGCAAGCCTCATTAATATGCTTACAGAAGACAAATGTCCGCATTCCCCACCACAACAATCATCATCAAGATAACTCAGCGTGTAGATATATTTTGTTATAAATAAATAAATATTTTTTCTACCTTATATCTTTGTTCCTTTTTGTTTTCATATATTTAATTCCGTAACATCAATGTGATAGAGCGGCCCATATCTATCTTGTACAATGGTTGGTTGCCATTAAGAAATGGCATGGAGATAATCAATTGGCTTTGGAATATTTTAACTATGTTTCTAGAGTTTATTGTGCATTCTTTTTTCCTTTTGTAGCTCTGGAATGCTTGTGGCTGTGGATTCCATAAATGGATTCCCAAGAGAATTCCATTCCATTGTACGAAAACTGTTTTTTATTATTATTATTGTTTTTTTTTAATTCCTTTCCATTATCATATACCAAACAGAGGCAAATATTTCGCAAATATTTTGTTGTTGTACACAAATATAAACGACACCACACATAATATCTTTAATTTCCTTGAAAACTAGCATGAAGCAGGACAAGTAACACACCGATTGATTAAACACAATCAATAGAGTTCACTATCTTCATAGCGATGATGATGAAACATAAACATAAAATTAAATGATTGGAACACAAATGATTGGCAGATCAGGGAAGCGCGGGGGTGTCACGTACGTCACAGATCATGGTAGAGAAGGTGTTTGAAATCTGAGATGTGAGCTGTTTGCAAACGAATTGCTATAAGAATCGCTCCATCACCAGTAGGAGAAGGGATCATGGTGACCTTCCCATCTGCATTCAACGACGCAGGCCCTATATGCACAGCCTTTCCCCATCCAAAATCTGCTTCGTGCATTGGCAAACTTACCCAGCTCACAATTCTCATGTTGGGATTCCCCAGAAACGGCTGTTTCATCATTCCCCCTTGGTTATACGCCACCCTCAGCGAATCCACCTGCTCCATACTCTCTATCAGATCAAGCTGTGACCTCAGGTACTCTTCCTCTCTCAGAAACCCGATCGCTTCCCTTATCTTCTGTGCCGTGTAGCTCAATGGCTTCGATATCAGCTCCCCGCTCATCCCATCTCTGGTCACCGTCGGAAGCACGGCGTTGCCGAAGTAGTTTGGAGGCAGAGGCGGGTTTACTCTGTTGCGGATATCACCCACAAGCCAGACTGTGGTCGGCTGCTGGTACTGATTCTTTCGGGCCTTGGTCACACACCTCCATACATGGGCACTGACGGCCTCAAATCTGGAGAAGGGTCGGGGAATCTCGACGCCGTCGTTTGCTCGGTCCTTGATCTTATTCACCTGCTCTGCCGTCAGCTTTAATAACTGAACAGTGCTCTCCTTCTTGCGCTCCTCCGTAGTGTCAGAGGCACCCAGTATCAGTGGGAGGGGCTTGAACTCCGGGTGGTCGAACCGGGGTGGCATGACCGGTTCGCGACACTTGAGGACGGTGCGATCAAGGAAAGGGATTTCGTGTTGCTCAAACGTGAGCCCTCGAGCTAGCTTGGCCCAGGAGTGGAAGAACTGCATGGCGGCGAAACCGTCGGCCATGGAGTGGGATAAGGCAATCCCAATGCAGAGGCCGCCGCCGTTAAAGAGAGTGACTTGAACCAACAACAAGGGGATCTCCTCTAGGGGTCTGGTGTAGTCAATCTTGGGAAGAAAGTCTTGGATGGCTTCATCGGGTCTGAAATCGCCATAGTCGTGTAGTGTTTTGGTGGATTCAGCTTCGAGAAGCAGAGCTCCTTTTGCGTTACAGACAACTTCCACACGGCCACCTCCGATGCTGCGTAATCGACCAGCTAGGGGGTAGTAAGGGACTAGTATGTTGGCAAGGGACCGTGCGAGGGTGTCAATGGCACCGTGGGTCTGGTCTTGTACGGTTCCGTAGACGTGGATGCTTCGTACGTGAGTCCATGGATAGATTTGGTCACACCCCGACAGCCACAAACAGCACTCTGGGGTTGACTTACTTGGGATCACGGTGGAAGAGGATTTGATGCTCACCATTTTCCTTCTTCCTTACAGGTACGTACAATACCAGAATCACTGGATGATAAGAGGAATATGGGAGTAGAGTGTAGAACGCAGATTTAAGCTTCGATCTTTCTCTCTCTCTATAGCCGTCGTCGACGGAACAAGAAAGAAAGACTCAAGGAAGAAGACTCGCTGTGACGTTCTGGTCGGCACCGGACTCTCGGCTTTAAAAACTCCCGACTGTCAACATTTTTTTTAATTAAATATCAAAATAATAAATTTATTATAAAATAAAATTTATTCCTTTATAATTAATTCATTATAACTGACCATAAATGTAATTCTCCTTTTGACCACACTAAAAATGATTTACACTCACTTTTTTTATACCATCACCTCTTCTTTTTCCTTTTTGGTGGTATCCGATGTTACGTAGTTATTTCACTTTACTTGAAAAATTTATTAGAATTCAGTCTTATTTAAAATAAGTTATGCATAGCTCTTTTAGGTTATACGTTCTACCACCAAGTATATATTTTGGTAATTTCAATCCATAAACCTTTTAAGGATGTGAGAAGTAAATGTTTGAGGTGATTGAAAAAATACTTATATGTATAATTATTATATTTTTAATTTTCATATAAAAGATATTTAGAATTATTAAATCATTAGAATAAATTGATAAATATGTATATATTTCATTTTTTACCTAAAAATATGTATATCTTTTATATGTGGACAATCAATTTTAATTTTCTTAAATATATCAAACAAGTTTAAATTAAAAAATAACTCATTTAAAATTGAAAAATAAAAAGCTATTTTAACGTCTTCTTATTTTCATAAGAAGATTTAAAATTTTAGAGGATTAATTTATAATATTTTAAACATAAAGTAACTCATGACCTCTTGCTCTCAATGTTTTTATATTAACACTTTTACCAGTTAAACTGAAATATATTTGTAATCTTTATATAAAATATAAAATATATATTATTTATCTACATACTAATACACATATATATTTATAAATTAATATATTGTTAAAAAATACAAATATATTATATTTTCAATTATTAACATCATAAAATACTTTATATTCTAAATTTTATAATAAATAAATTTTCAGTTTCATGTTTTGTCAATAAGTTATAAAAATTAATTTAACTATTTTTATTAATTTAAAATAATCATATTGATAAAAATAATTTTATAACTTAATTATGAAAAATTTTTAATTCATTAAAATTAAATCTTTAATAAAATAATTCTAATCCATTAAAATTAATTAAAAAAATTTTAGCAAGTGAATTAGACATCACTAGAATCCTCGCTATTCATAATAATTTAGTGATGAATAAAAAATATCTCACTAATTTTTTACTATTTGTATTAATTTAGCGAAAAATAAAAATTTCTCGCTAGTGAGGTAAAATATATTTTTCATTAATTTTCTTGCTAAATTTAATATTGGCTATAGATTTATAATTCATTACTAATTCTCTTACTATTTAGATCATTTAGCAGGGAATGAGTAATTCCTCACTAAATTTTCTCACTAAATTTAATTTTCTTAGTATTGTAATGAAGATGTTTTAGTGCTTTCATTTTCTGTATTCTTTGAATTCTAAGTCTAACAAATAGTTTTTTTAATAAAAAAAGATTAATTTTATTTGCCTGAATATTTCTCATTTTCATTCTCATTTTAAAAAGATTTTGAGTGTAATTAAATAGTGTTAAATTTGAGTTATTCTATGTAGTTTTGTCCGATGGTTTTGGTATCCCGAAACAATAGCTGGACAGCTCATTCTTGAAAGAAGGAATCAATGGGTCACAGTTCTGTCTTTAAGTCTCAACCACGAGCACATTTCCGTACTGACTCTGACTATTGACTAAGTAAATGCTATAATAAAATTCAATAATGATAGATTTAGAAAATAGAAAAATATTATAATTTTTAAAAAATTAGGATTGTTAATTTTAACTCCCCATCGACAGGAAGGGATTGCATATACAAAGATAATAATTCTTTTGTAATACATATATACCATGCAATAATGCCTTGTAATAAGAGAATACATCATATTTCACAATTTTACACTGGACACACTAAAAAATTCAACTTTCAGAATTTTACACTCAACTTTTACGTTTTACTACTCATATTTCACAATTTGACATTGAAGAACCTCGATTTTACACTAGATAAGTCTCAGAGTTTTATACTTAACTTCCATTTTTTACTGTGCATATTCTATAATTTGACAATCAACTCCCCCAATTTTACACTAAATTTTCTCAATTAAATTCTTTTATTATGATAATATATTTAGTGTAAAATTAGAAAAATTCAGTGTCAAATTATGGTAGAAAAGTAGTAAAAAACATATATTGAGTGTTAAACATTTTAAAAATGGCATTTAGGTCATTTCTTATTTAAAATTTTAATTAATTTGAGATTATAGTCCATTTCTCTCATTTTTAAATGTTTTAATCCTGAAATGGCATTAACTAAAAATTTTGGACTTTAGGGTCATTCTCCCTTTAAAAAAATAGGGACAGTGCTCTACTTCTTCTATTCCTTAATATAAGGGATAATTGTAGGAATTTCTGTGTTTCAAAATATAAGGAACACATGAGATTTATCTGGTGTATTTAATGATTTTTTTTAAAATATCCCTAATTAAGATGGTATATTTTGAATATAATTTATTTGTATTAATTAAATGATAGAAGAGTTATTAATATTAAATGAGAATATTTTTAGAAACTACTTTATATTCTAGATAAATTTATCATTTTTTTTAGTTTATATAATTTTATTTTTTATATTAAAAAACGGACGAAGTATTTTCTACCACTAATCCAAAATAACCCTGGAATAGATTCTAGAATGACCATGCTCCCAGACAGGGGGAGTTGTTGGAATGATAAATGTACTTTCCAAGAAAAGAAAAGCCTGGAACTTCAAATTTCAGTAGGTTTGGAATATGTTGGGATGCGCGCAATGTCAAGTGGTAAGTTTTCCTTTTTTTGGTTTACAAGGAATTAATTAAAAAAATGACTTTAATTGATAAAAAATATTAAAATATAAAATATTTAGTAATAAAATTTAAAAAATGAGTAGCAATAAATTTTATTTTATAATAAATTTATTATTTTAATTTTAAAATATATTTTTTTTTATTTTTTAATTATAAATTTCTAAAATCTTTGCCACGTGATTAGTGTAAGGGGCATGTCATTTTTTTTTTTTTTATGAAAATATCAATATTAATATAAAATATAAAAACTATAAAAATTATATTATTTACGGGTCATAATTTTTGTATTTTAGCAATGCATGGAATCACTCTAATTTTCTTAGTACTTATTTGCGTTGTCACATTTTGGCAACACACTGCCACATTGTTGGTAGAAGCCACGTTTAGCTTTAGCTTTTGTCAAAACTCAAGAGAGCGTTTCGCAAACCCGCTCTTAGTAGAGGCAACGAGTAACACTTTTACCAATCAAAATAATGAGAGGAGAAAAATGGAATTCTCTTTAGAATCCCTTCTTATATAAATATATAATTTTTTTACTTAGGAATGTTTTTCACAGAAAATGCTATGCTATTTATAAGTAGTGCAATTTGTTATTGATTTTTATATTTTTTATTAATATTGGTTTTTAAAACTTTTTTAATTAAAAAAAAATATTCAAATGTTTGGACTGGTTTATGTATAAGTGATTATGAGGATAAATATTTATTTATAATAAATATAAAAATAAGTGATTATGTCAAAAATGATTTGTATTTGGATATTTTTACCCTATAAGTAATTTTGAGAAAAAAATATGTTTGAATTTTAGTAGTTTAAGTAATTATTGTGTGGATAATATGAAAAAAAAAGAAATAAGTGATTATTATAAATAGAAAAAAATAACTTATAAAAATAATCACTTGAATTATCGTAAGTAATTATTTAAATTCCATAAGTGTTTAAATCACGAATCCAAACAGGCAATTAGAGAAGGAGCAGACAATTGTGCAAATCAAACATCAAGATGTGGGTAGGATAAAAGGAAACAACAATCGGTCTTGCTAAAGAAGTCCCAACGAGTTGCAGAAAATTAATTACTTGATTTTTTTCTCTGACCAGTTAATTACATGATGGCTAGGAGAGTTTGTAAGTAAAAATATAGTCTCTCCAAGAAAAAGCATGGGTCTCTGTCCTTATAGGGTTGAAGCTAGCTTCTTCTTAAAGAAAAAGAAAAACATCAATAGGTTAAACCTACAATGGGAGAAGATAGACTCAAACAACTTCAAATGAAGATAGACTCCCAGATTCTTGTCAAAATCACAAAAAAAAGCACATAATATTATTAATCATAATAATATTGTGAAAACCATTAAAACCTTGATAAGTTGAGAAATTAAAATCTTATAAACATTGTGGGAGGCTTGTAGAATAGATACATCATTGCCCAGTTGAGTTTGGATCTTTCACTCGTATCACAACTCATGTTGTGGGTGGTATCAAGTTCTTCCTTTTATTAGTTTAGCTGTTTGTAGTTTGTATCTGGAGGGATTGTTAGTTAAGCTATAATATAACAATCGGCATTATTTAGGAATTTCAAATAGTATAGTTCGTTCATTATATTTTCTTTTTCAAATCAATATTATTATATGGTGACAATAGGTGAGAATAGAGCGTATCTTTATCTTAAATAGACACGAATAAATATAAGAACACTCACACAATGAAACTTAGTCTATATCCAGATAATATCTTATATACACTCACAGAGAGTATAGAAAAAGCATCTTTTCCAATCTCCATGTTTATGAGTAAAATTTAATTCACTATTAGATCATAATAATAAAGAGGAATATGCTTAAAGCAAAAAAGTTATTCCTTTTATAAATATCTAAAAGAAAATATTTATATGATTTTCCTAATATACTTTTTGTGTTGTTTTCCTATTAAAAGCTAACATGTAGATTATTTTTAATATATTATAGATTTGATCATTAATTATATATTAAAAATATTAACTTCTTAAACTTAAAAAAATTTAAAAAGTCTACATGTTAAATTTTAATTAGAGAATAGTACGAAAAGTATATAAGTTTAGTCTATATCTAAAAAGGTAAATGGGCTATATGAAAAAGAATTAACCTATTAAGGATGGACTTTAGATAAGTCCAAAAAAATATATTATAAAATTTATAATAGAATAAATATAAAGGAAAAGGCATCTAATTATGTTTAATTTAATATGCCCAATCAAGCAGATGCATTAATAATTTGTCGGTGTAACAAAAGTGGAGTAAGTAACAGTGTTTCTTTTGAATGATGATTGCTTAGATGATTTTGGAAAAATCCCATCTTGGTTGTCTCTCTGTTGGAAATTATAGAAAGCTAGATGCAATGTGATTCTTAAATTTAATCCCTCTGAGGCTAACTCTTTGATAGAGTACTAAACAAAATGAATTGTGATGGGTCATTCAAGGGCCTCTTTGATTTACTTATTTATAAATCAAATCATGATTGTTTCAAATTTTATTTTTTATAGTAAGGGTAGTTAATAATTTACAAATTATCTTTTTGAAAAATGAAAAATGGATTAAACTATAGTTTTGAAAAATATGGGGAAAAGTTACTTTTTGGTTAATAAAATCATGGTTTTGGAAAAAAGAGAGTATTACTGGTTTTATGTTATATATCTAAAAGTGATTTTAACTCTTATTATTTAAACAGGTTTTTAGTCAAACTTACTTTTACAAAAAAAAATATCTAAATATAATAACTTACAACAAATTTATTTTACTTAAATTTTATTTTTACAAATTTTATTTATTCTAATTTACTTTTGCAAACTTGAAAACCAAAAAGGCCATAAATCTTCCTCCTTGAAAGCAGGCATTGGTATTATTTGCAGGGATCATCTTGGCAACTTCATTTAGGGATGAATTGAACCTGTTTTTGCTGACTCTGGATTCATGGCTGAACTGCTTGCATGTCAAAAGGCCATTGCATCAGCTTCTGTTTAATTTTTCTGATAAGCAGGTAGTGATGAAGATGGATTGTGCCAATCTTTTCAAGTTGATCTCTAGTAATGGTTTGTTTGGTTGGAGGGAAATGGGGGAAAGGGAAAGGAAGGGGAGGAAAAATATTATTAAAATTTTTCCTCCCCTTGTTTGGTAATCAGGAGGGGAGGAAAAATGTTATTAAAATTTTCCCTCCCCTCCCCTTATATATTTTCCCCCCAAATTGGGGTAATTTGGGGGGAAAATGTGTTATTGTGTCCAAAATGATCAAAATACCCTTCATTTTTTCGTTATTCGGCCACACAATATACTGGTCAGTCTTGTCTTTATATTAACTTAAATAAATTAAGGGTATAATAGTCAAATTATAATTATTTTCCCTCATTTCCCCTCCTAACCCAAACAAGGTAAAATTAAAATCCCTTCTTTTTCCTCCCCTTCCTTTCTCTCCATTAAAATCCCTTCCCTCCCTTTCCGTCCTTGGAACCAAACAGACCATAAATGTACTGCTGATTTTGAAAATGCCGTGATTCAAAAATGGTATCAAACTATCAATCACTTTACAAGTCCAAAATCTGAGTGAAATCTTGGGACCAAGTTCTGGCTCCAATGAATCATATTATGGGCTTACAACAAATTAGATATGCAAAGCTCTATGTCCAGTAACTTTGTGGGCTCACATATCAGGATACTCAGTAACTCAATCAACTGGATGCACACTTACAGCCTCACTTGACCTCCTCCTAACATCAGGGCTCACCAATTGAATATACTTTTGAACTAGAAAACTTAACCCCTCGTAATTTACTTTTCAAACAGGGGAAATACAGCCTCCAGTCCCTATGAGCAGATCTTGGTTTCAGTCCTAGAGTTTATTTGTTTTGATAGCGGTTCTAACACTTTCAACTATTTGAGACGTTAGACCCTATAGTTAACGAAAATGGCTAGAGGATGGTGACCTGGAGCAAACGGCGTCAAAATGGCTGAGGTGGAGGACGGAACATTGACTGGCAGGGAAGCTCTATCCATGGTGGCCCTATGATCCCCATGCTAGCTTTTAAGGGGAAAATTCTGATGGCGAGGGCGGGGGATGAAATATGCAGAGCGTGGTAACATAGGGCATCTCTCAGGGCACACAACTTGAAACATTGTTGAAGGAATTATTTCTATTATCGTGTTCTGTCGTCAAGTTCCATTATAGTGTTAAGATCCATTCATCATTATCGATCCCATTATCATGTTAATGACCCCATTATTCCCATTACATTGTTAGGCAGGGACAAAACCTTCATCTTTCAGAATCCTTCTTATAAAGCCCTATTTGATCATTTTTAATTCAACCAATAATATACCCAAAGTAAACACGCAACCATGGAAATTAAAACTACAAGTCCCCGCGACTATATCTCCTTCCCTCATCATTTATACTTCACTATATATACACACACACACACCTGTATGTATCAATTAATAAATCTTGCCACATTGCCTAGAGAGAACACACAAACAAACAGATTGAGATATTTGTTCTGTCAAATATATTCTTAGTAATTTCCTTCTCATAGAGTCAAGACACAAAAGGTTTTTTTTTTTCCCGTCTTTAATTTCTTCTTGTCCTCAAAATGAAAGCTTTTATTGTGTTTTCACAATTTTGCTGTGCTAGCTTTTCTTGTATTCAGGTTCTTTTCACTTGTAGCTTTTCTTGTATTCATCTGTTTACTTAAATGGGAAAAAACTATGTTAATGTATTTATGATATATACTTTGTTTTGAGTTTTCTATTAGTGCATTTTTTTACTGTTGGAAAAAAAGATTGATAATGTTGAAAAATTTGGTCAAATTATAGGGATCTGGGGCTCTACTTTCCCTTTCAAATAAGAAGATACAAGAGGAAAATGAAGCCATAATATACAATCCTTTCTTTTCTATTCTTTTTTTTAAATTTTTGGAATTGCTCATTTCTTTCTCTGTAACATCTCTCACGTATCATATATATTCAATTTCCTGAATACAAAAGGAGCAGTAAACTTAGCTGAATTTTGAATTCTTTCTTTAGCTTGACATTTTCATGAAAAGCATTTCAAAGCCGTAGACATCAATCTTGTATAATATTCCTCCTGTACTTCTGCAAAATGGTTCTGCAGCTTTTTATTACTACATCATCATTCAATTAATAAAATTTTCAAACTCTGAAATCTGAACTCTTTACGCGTACAATTTGTATATTACAATCTTGATGAAAGAAAACTATTCCATGAGCTACTACTACTCGAGACATTTCATACATTTCCCTGTAACTCACAGCATGTATTTAATCATAGATGAAAACTGGTGCCAAGTCAATTTTGTTGGACACCAAGTCTTTTTTTTTTTTTTTAAGTTGTAGTACCAGAAGAAGATTTGGGAAAGGGTTTCTGTATTTTTTTTTAAATAGAATTTGAATAGGATGGACTTGTGTCAATGTGGAAAAGAACTTTAACATTCTGGGGCTCTCAAATCAGGATTTTCAATTACTTAGACCTATTCTTTAAGCCTCACTTAAATAGTTAAACTCTTACTCCAATTAAGTTAGTGTAAGATATAGACAGAGATATTAAAGAAAGGAAACTAAAACACACAATATTCTTATCTTTAAATTAGTGCTCTTAACATTTCAACATTGGATACGACATATTCTCTCGAAAGTTCTCCTAATTAACCATCCTTAACTCTAAACCCTTAAAAAATAATGCAACCTAAAACCGCGACAGAATTGGCAAAACTAACAAAGCAAAAAAACACACAATGTTTTTGTTTTTGGGATATTATAGGTAGAACATGAATTGGACCACCTTTTACTTTCAAATTAATAACTGTATGGTCATTAACTACATATAATTGTCAAAAAGCAAGGACGCCAAATGAAACCTTTCTTTTTTACAGCAGAAATATTGTACAATATTAGTTACACTGGAGTAAAATCACTGGTGTCCCAACTAAAGTCACTAGTAAGTGTTGTACTGGAGCTCATTCTGTCATCTTCTGCATCAGTTTCATCAGGATAAAAGGAAGGTCTTGGTGGCATCTCTAAACTTTCTAATTTTCCTTCAAGCATTTTAATCACTTCGCTCATTGGAGGTCGGTCATGAGGTTTCAATTGTATACACCGAAGAGCAATTATAAACATCTTCTTTGCCAAGATTTTTTCCTCCTCTGTGGCACCTTCGATTTCCATATCTTTCTCTTCACTGAACTGGTCATAAATCCAAAAGGGAAAGAAAGCTTGGCTAGAATGTTCTGCATTGGGGTTAGAGTTCTTTCTCTTACTTGCCATTTCCATCAAAAGCATGCCGAAACTGTAAACATCAGCTTTATAAGAAATACCTCCAATATTTTTGTAAAACAATTCTGGAGCCATATAACCAAGTGTTCCTCTTGCTGCAGTCAAAGTGACACTACTATCATTCACCGCATAAAGCTTTGCAAGTCCAAAATCTGAAACTTTAGGAATGAAGTTTTCATCAAGAAGAATATTATGAGGTTTAATATCAAAATGCAAAATCTGCACATCACAACCTTGATGAAGATAAGTTATTCCATGAGCTATTGCAAGAGATATCTCATATATTTTCTTATAGCTTAAAGTAACGTCTCTTTCTTTTAAGAAAATATATCTGTCAAGAGAGCCATTAGGCATAAATTCATAAACAAGAGCACGCTTTGACCCCTCAACACAATATCCAATGAGCCGAACGACATTCACGTGGTGAATTCTTCCAATGGTTGCCACTTCACTGATAAACTCTTGCCCATTAGTTCTGGTTGTACCCAACATCTTTATGTCTACATAAGGTCCACTACGCAGCTTCCCCTTGTATACAGAGCCGAAGCCACCTTGACCCAACTTGGTCTTGAAATTATCAGTCATCTTCTTGATTTCTCTGTATGAGTACCTTATGGGCATAAGTTCGTAATCTTGCAGAAAGTTCTCAATATTTTTATAAACTGAAAGATGTCTTCTCCTCCATTTATGAATCAATATGGCAATTAGAAGGGTAGCCCCAAACAAAAATTTAGCTGCTACAAATGATGGTAGACCATAATATCCGACCACTGCTGCTCTGTTAATTGCATTTGCATTGTCAAGATGTATTCGACGAAATGTAATTAACCAGTATAATCCTGTGTGGATATATGAATCAAACAGTCAAGTGAAGTTGCATCGGTACAATTAAAGAATTTTGTCCAAATGCTCCAATTCAGATTGTTATTACTATACATGCATGATTTCAGTGCCCCAAAAGACAAACTGTAAGACTATGGATGAAAGTAAGGAGAAAAATGACTGAATTTATGCGAAAAAAATGGTATTGAAGAGACAAGAACATACCAGTTAAAATGCCGGAAAGAGAAGCTGCAAGAAAATTTTACAAATGTCAACCAATATATCATAGAAATGATAGAATACAAATGATAGACAGAGCTAATAGCTGTAATCCAAAGAACAAATTATCAATTTATTATAAAGAAAAAGAATAAGAGGTCTTCCAAAAAGGCACGAATGAATACGTTAGACATAGTTATTCATTATAGATATGGGTCAATTCATTTTGATTAGAGGCAATAGCTTTTATAGAACAATACATAAATTTTACATGGGCATCTCCTATTTATAACACTATCTATGGGAAAGGATCTAATGAAATTAGTATAATGGCAAGAGGCAAAAGAGAAACAGAGGAAGCAATCAGGCTATCAGTATAAGAAGTGGGTAATATATAAGACGACATGGTTATTTATATACCTTTGATATAAACGCCAATCCTTGCCAAAATTCCTACAACACCCTCAAATAACAGAACAATCAGGTTGCAAATTTTTGAAATTGATGAAAACAAGATAGGTTTATGCAAAGATGAGAAGAGATGAGGGTATCTTCATACCACAGGAGTGGACCCTTCCATTGATATAATAACAGTGAGTGTCGTAGTCAATGTAGCACTGAATGCCCCCAAAGGTGTAGTTGAAGTAGCAAGGTTTGGAGCCACAATGAGAATCACAAGCAAACTGCATCCACGAAAGCTCAAATCCAAAGGCTAGTTGCCTATGAATATCTTTGTAAGAAACATCAGTATTAGTAGCATTACCACCGTCCACGATTGAAGGCCATGTCCAGGAAGTAAGAGAGACTGCCTTCACCTGACAATTAGGCCTCAAACTTGCAAGGTCTATGTCCCCAGTAACAGCATACATATTCGAATCATCAAGGCATGGTGCCATATCCACATACCAAGCACTGTCCGTCACAGGATCTGCACACCTCAAATAAATTATAGGCTGGAGTAGATTGATGAAGTTCAAGCTATAGCCGTCGTAATCTGTGGCTTGAACGGGTTGATATGAATCCACTTGTTGATTGTTCGAATGAAAGTCCACGACTTGGGTGGGGAAGAAACCACTGAAGTTGGAATTAATCAAAAGGTAGCGAGGCATGGAGGAGCAATTAGCCTCTTGAATGCCGGGATCGGCCAATCGGATTGTGTAATTATTGTAGTTGATCGCCTCCACGTAGTACTCTGCATAATTCAATTGGAAGACAGCAACGTTGTTAACACAATCTAACTCATATTTGCGCTCGCCACACTTGTCAGGGTCTTGTTTCAAGCGAAATGGATAGCTTATGTTGGAGAGTTTGCCGCAGGAAGAAGGAGCACAATGTTGGTGTTGCCTCGCAGTACATGTTCGCAAGACAAGGGGGATAATTAAGAGCCACAACACCCAAAATCCTAGATAGTAGTGGGATAAAGCTTTGCCTTCCCACATGGAGGTTGAAACCATTTCTCAGAAATTGCAAGCACTAGTCAGGAATAAATATGAATATTAATGGAGAAGGTTGGCGGCTATATATTTCTCCTATTCCCCTACTTGACTTGTCAAATGCTTGAGGTCAGTTTTGGCCAAACCCGTGACTAATTTTAACGTTATTTATATCTGTCTTTCTGTCATTGGAATGCTACAGAAATTGTAGAAAAGTGTTTGCTTGTTAAAACCCACAAATTAAAGCTCAACCTCAAGTTGAATTTCACTGTTTCCTTCTCCCTTCAATGATGAAGTGGTATTCCAAATCTTGTTGGTTGCTGCTGCTGATCAGCATGCTATTACTGCAGAACATGGGGGTGTGCCATATTAATGAATGCAGAGAATCAAGATGTGGAAGTCATGGCCCTCCAATTCGGTTTCCCTTCCGACGCAAACACATTGATCCCGATCCTTGTGGCTATCCTGGGTTTGATCTCACTTGTCACGATCATCACACGCTGCTTGAGTTTCCTGCACTTCCAATTCCAGTCCAATTCAGGGTTAATCACATAGATTACAATTATCAGTATGTGTCCATATCTGACCCAGACAATTGCCTTCCTAGGGAGCTTCTAAAGCTCAACCATTCTTCAATTTCTCCTTTCCAATTTCAATCATCTCCACTAGAATCATCCATCGCCTATTTCTTTAACTGTCCTCCAAATAAGTTCTCTTGCCCCATATACGCCGCTTCCCGGGGCACACTCCTTGATTCGGGCCTGATGTCTTGCACCAAGATGTCTGACACAATTCCATCAGGCTTTGACCCAGGAAGCAAGGATTTTACTTTATGGTGGATTAAACCAGACTGTAGTGAGTGCGAAACCAGAGGCAAATTATGTAAGTTGAAGAACAATGGTTCCAAAGATGCTATCCAATGCTATGACCGCCCACCCAAACCTATCAGCAAGATGTTATATGTAGCTCCAGGTGAGATCACTTGTCTCTTCTTGTCCTTCTTTTTGAGTTGTCTTCTAAAAATTTTAATTTGACCAGCAAAAAATGATCAACATGCAGGTGTATTTGTTGGTTCAGTTCTTCTAGTGTTGCTTCTCCTTGCATTGTTTAAGATCTACAACTATTTCAGAATCAAAGGTGAAGATCAGGCAAGGGTGGAAAAATTTTTGCAGGATTATAGGGCATTCAAACCTACTAGATTCTCTTATGCTGATATTTATAGAATCACAAATCATTTGAAGGACAAATTAGGTGAAGGAGCTCATGGAGCAGTGTTCAAGGGTAAACTCTCTAATGAAATTTCAGTTGCTGTAAAGATACTCAATAACACAGAGGGAGACGGAACGGAGTTCATTAATGAAGTAGGAACCATGGCAAAAATCCATCATGTCAATGTGGCTCGCTTGCTTGGTTTTTGTGCGGATGGATCTCACCGTGCGCTTGTCTATGATTTCTTTCCCAATGGTTCGTTGCAGAAATACTTACATCCACCAGATAAGAACTTCCTTGGCTGGGAGAGGCTGCAACACATTGCCCTTGGAATAGCTAAAGGGATTGAGTATCTCCATTATGGTTGTGATAATCGGATTCTTCACTTTGATATCAATCCCTGTAATGTGTTATTAGATGACAACTTCGTTCCCAAAATTACTGATTTTGGTTTGGCCAAATTATGTCCTAAAAATCAAAGTACTGTCTCTATCACTGCAGCAAAAGGAACTTTGGGTTATATAGCACCTGAAGTTTTTTCAAGAAATTTTGGAAATGTATCTTACAAATCTGATATCTATAGTTTTGGAATGTTGTTGTTAGAAACTGTTGGAGGAAAGAAAAATATAGATATATCAACTGAGGAAACTTGCCAAATTCTATATCCAGGATGGGTCTATAATTTGCTTGAAGAAGGAAGAGACATGCATATCCAAATTGAAGATGAGGGAGACAATAAAATTGTTAAAAAGCTTGCGATTGTGGGACTTTGGTGTATCCAATGGAATCCAATGAATCGTCCTTCCATGAAGACTGTGGTACAAATGCTTGAAGGAGATGAAAACAATCTAATGGTTCCTCCTAATTCATTTGGCACAACATCTTCTATTAGCACAAGTTCAATTGGTCCGGCAAGACTTGGAAATTTACAGTTGGAAGTCATTCATGAATGAAGAATGTAGCTAATTACTTACTTTATTGAAATAAAATAGTCATATTATCAGAAGAAAATTGTCATCTTATAGAAATAATTTCGTATGGTCAATCATGTACTCTGATTTCTTTTTCTTTGAAGAAAGAAAAGTTCAGTTTGATTTAATCTTAGAGACTTTGAGCTGTTTAGTTGGAATTTTCAAGTCCAACAACAATAATCTATTTGACTCCTCAACAGGTAGAGTTGTAAAGACATTGTGACCCCTTAACATAAATAATTTAGAAAATAAGAGGATCTGGGATATTAAAATATAAATATATTAGAGTTAAGATTTTGAAGAAAAATTTGGAAAAATATATAATATAAGTATGTATGCATAAATATTCTAACCTCTTAGCTTATATAAGACATAATTCAATAAAAGAGGTGACGTAGAAAAAAATTAATAGAAAAAACAAAATAAAACATTACAATAGAATAAAGACTTGAGGGCATTATATTTTCGGTATATAATGCAGTGCTGACACATGTTTATTTGTTTTTCTATTTAGTTTGGTTTTTCGGTCACTAGTTATATTAAAGTGTAGAATATAAAAATAAAGTAGGCTTGTCTAATATACAAAATAAAATGTAATGAAATCAAGGATTAAGAAATTTTATTATACGGCTTTATTTTAAAAGATAAATATAGATATAAAATAAATACCAAGGGGAAAAATGACTTTTTTTTTCCTTTGGCCTGAATTAGGGTCTGTGTTTGATAGTGTTTTTTTTTTTTATTCTGAAAATAGTTTTGTAAAACTGTTTTCGAGAATAAGTTTTAAAAATAAGAAAATAAAAAAAATTGTGTGAATAATTATTCTCAAAATCATAACTAGTGAATTATAGATGAATTATTTAAAATTTATAATTTTACTATTAATGAGAGGGATGTTTCTCACATTTTCTTGTGTTTTCCAGAATAAAAACTACAAAATACCTTAAAGGTGTTCTGAGTTTTCTGTTCTTTTATTTTTCTGTTTTCCAGAACAGTTTCTAAAAAACATGTTTACTAAAGTTTTTTAAGTTTTTTATTTCTGAAAATAGAAAAACTATTTTTAAAAATAGAATCAAACATGCCCTTAATTATTGAATAAGATTGAGAGGAGTGTTTTGATGTTGAGGAGTAAATGAAATCCACAGCAAGGAAGCTTCATGAAAGACATGATGATTGTGGTTGAAAACGGGAAGTCCAACTGTAATTGGTATGACTTATTATCCACATTGCGTATTCAAATAGAAAACGGAGGTATTAAATTTAAATCCATGTTTGACAAAATCAAATTGGTGAGTCTTGTGATTCCGGTTCATGTGATCTTAAAATTTGGTTGAACCAAGAAAAAAAAACGTTAATTAAATTATCAATTTAAATCCTTTACCCTCAACGACTAATAGGGCCCGTTTGATTGCTCGTAATATATCATGAAAGTAAAAATTGTGAAAAAAATTGCTCAATAGTTGGATTAGGACGCAGCCGATGGGATTCTATTGATTATTGAAAAGGTAAGAAAAGAGAAAAGACAGATTAGCAGTGCTGCTAACCATAATTCTTTTATTTTTACACATCTACAAGAAAGAAAGAGGAAAAAAAAAATACTAATGTGCGTATGAAATAATTCATGGGTTGAGTTGACTGTCTACTTTTTAGGAACTTGTAGAAATTTGAATATTAATAAATTTTATTTTGAAACTTGGATTAAGACTAATAGAATATGACGGTTTCCTACTTTGAAACTTAATGGAATGTTGGCTTGGGGATGTAGATGACATAAGAGGGGAGAAATTGTGGTTGTGGATTATTAATCATGTGATAGAGTCATAATTAAACATGGTAAGGATACTATAATTAATATATATATATATATATATAAAATCTCTTTGCTTTTGCCTTTTCAGAAGACTTTGCCATTAAAACAACCCCTCATTTTCGTAGCAACTAGGGTTGAAAAAGGGAGCGTGAAGCAACCTCGAAGTTGGCCTTTATTTTTTCACATCAAACATCAGAATCTATTTTTTTAACAATGATTTGTTTCTAAATAATTTAATTCCATTTTTATAAATGTGTGTGTGTGTGTGTGTGTGTATATATATATATATTTAAGTTTCCTTTTAAAAGCACCGCTTAATTCTTAAAAATAATACAAGTAAAGTAATAATGATTTATTTACGCCTTCATTCCACATTGACCAGAACTAGTTGCAAACATAAGAAAGAACATCTGGGTCATTTTCTTTAACACACATATATAACTAAATAATCTGTAACTCTCTCTGTGTATGTGACTTATCTGAGATATTTACATAATATTTGTTAAACTAAAAATAGAAAAAGATGAAAAGAAGAAGAAAGGGTGAGGATGAGGGTGGGAGGAGAAGTCCTGCAAAGAGGGCATGAAGCATTCAAGAGAAGCCAAGCATCGATGCAGTCTGAATGAAAAGAATGGTGGCATGCAGGTATGGTCTTCACCGTCTCGTTGGGCCTGTACTCGCTCAAGCATATTGGGCACGACGTCCCTTCTTCTGGATCTGCATCTCCCAGGCCCACCACTACTTTCGGGTACGACTCAATTGTGGGCCCGTCAAGGCCCGACACCCTTGTGGGCTCTGCATCTGGCCCAACAACTGTCCGGCGACCCCTCCACCTCTGACCAATCCAATGCAGTATACCGATGAGGCACAGCATCCCCGGCACTCCTATGCCTATGCCTATGGCATAACGTACTCCCTTTGAAATCCCTGCCATAACATTACTTCACTTCCATTATGGGTCTATCTATCAAAAGTTCAATATAATTGTAATTACTTAAATAAACTTCAATACATAGTTACATAAGATAATGGAGGATAATTAATATAATGGGTCCTCGTTGAGGTTGTTATTTTAAATGTGAGGCTACAATCAAGAGACACCTGCCACCCTCCCTTTCCCGGAACTGACGATAGAAAACAAAACAGATTAGATAATTCCTTCCTCAGATAACCACGCTACGATTATTTTTAAATTTGATCCAATGTCAAGTTAATTTAGTTTACTCATGTGAGGTAACCCCTCACATATATGATTATTATTCTTAGTATAAAGTGTATTCCTAACTAATAATGGAAAATTAATTCTTTTAAGATATAAAAATTAATAAAATAAATTTTACGTTTCATAGAAATATTTTTTTTCATACACACAATTAGGAATTGAACTCACGACAACATATTTAAGGAATCTAACTAACTATTAACTATATTATGACCTTGTTGGTCCACATATAATTATTTTAATACACCTTCTCCGTCCTTTTCTTTCTTTACTTAAATAAATAAGCTGTGTGGTTTTCTTTTCATTAACTTCCACTCATTTACATCCAACTTTGAAATATTCCTTGTCATCCCATTGTGTGAGCAAGTTAAAATATCCCCACCCCCCGCCACCCCAACTTCTTTTTCCCACTAATACTTAAAGTTTGGCTTAACAATTTTCTAAGGAGGGTTGAAAAGCTTGAAAGGGAATAAAGTATATGCAAGAAAAACTATAGGTTGAAATAAATTTTTTTCTCCTTATTCGATATAAAAAAAAAAAAAAGAAGGAAAAATATTTTACATGAATTTTACAACTTTTATTTAACTATCTCTTATTTTGCAATTTTTCTCACTTATGTGGCACCTAAATGAGATATTTAAAAAAAATATTTGCTGTCTCCATCTTTTTTGTTCTTCATGGTCCATTTTATAATTTTGTTATCCAATAACAAAGTTAGGACTGTATATCTAGCTAATATTATAAAAGTAGTAGTGACAGTAATAATGTAATAATAATGGGGGAAAACAATTAAAAAAAAAATAGAAGTGCGTTTTGAAGGAAGGCGCCGGGGGGTGTGAGTACCTTGGGAAGGAAAATAGGAACAAGCAATTTCAGCAGTGGAGTTGCTCTTAAAGCCGCACCGTCCACCGCGCGACTCACACCTCCCACACGGTGGAGAATCCCAGGACAGCCGGAGGTCGTCGGTCAGCTCAGACGACAATACTCGGTCGTAGAACGGCTGCTGAACCGGCACCCTAACTGTAGCAACGAACCTGCAAACCGCCGACAAGTGGCCGAACGCCGTTCTGGAAGACGTAGCAAAGACAGTGAAGTTGGAATCACTGAGACAAGCGATTGGGGTATACCGATACTTGAGATACTGGGAGGAACAGTTGAAGAATGAGAAATCTTGATAGTAAACGCCATTAAATGGAGATGCAGTGAGGTTTAAGGAGAGGATGAGTTTTGGGAGGCAGTGTTTGGGATCGTTGATCCACAATTCTTGTGACGCATAGTCTATTCCTCGGATGCTGAATTCTGCAGGTGCAGGTCCAGAGTGAGGGAGTTTGAGGACTGTTTGGCCTTGTTTACTGCAAGATACTTCAAAACCTGGATAACCACATGACTCTGGCTGCTGCTGCTGCCGAGTCTGTACTCGGAAGGGGAAGCGGATGACCAGGTTGTCATTCCGGCAAACGGCGACGGAGCACGTGTCTATGCTTGGTGGAGGAGGAAGATTGTAGAAGAAGAGGAGGAGGAAGTGAGTAATATTCATGTTGTGGAGGGGAGGAGTAGTAGTGGAGTGCTGACTTTGGTTTTCGTTTGCCACTATCATTTATGGCTGTGGAATGGAATGTTGACTTTATATATAATCAGTCCTCCTTATAAGAATTGTCAGTTTTTGAGATTTTTCAGAATATATTATTTTATAATTTTAACGAAACATTAATTATTTATTTTATTATTTTATTTTTATTAACATTAAATGCATCATTTAAGAGAATATTTAAATTAAAGATATTTTGATAAAACATTATTAAAATTTATAATATTTTAGATAATTTAAAACTTTTTTATCTACATAAAAAACCTTAAAAATACAGTTGTTATTAATAGAGGGAGTATATTTTTGCCTGCGCTTATTTATTCTCTCATCTCATTCATCAATTAAAAAATCACAAATTTTTTTTATCAACAAAGTTTTGAAAAAGTTGGTAGATAGTTGAACCTTTAAACTTATGTTCTAGGTTCAATCTCCGGTTATGTATACAGGAAAGATCTTATTAGAAGAGACAAAATTTATCTCAATCATCTTTACATCTCAAAATGATTAGTTTTTACCTCTTAACTAGAAATATCCTTGATGCTTACAAAAGAAAATGACAAAAAGGAATAATTAACCTGAATTCCCAATTGAAACTACTAGGCAAAAGAAACGAACGAATTTTTGCATGGATTGTTGTTCTAAAATCAAGTTTAAAATTAAATTAACAAACCTGATTCAATTTTTGTTATGTTCTTCTCCAGTATCTCTATGGCCCTGAGCAGAAAAACAGGGAGAATGCGAAATATTTGAACTTCTAACATGAATTTCCTGAGGAGAGGGACTTAATAAACAAGTTCCACAACCTTAATCAACTCCTACATTATGGGACAGCTTTAATTGGTGACGGAATTATCATCTCTGCCTTTGAATAATCATTTCGGCTCCCAATTTCAGGGTTTTCTTTCAGCTAAAAAATCTCAGATGAATCCGAATTATTGCAGATTCAGAGCAACAACCTAGCTGTTCGCTCATTAAGAGAATTAAATTAGATAATGCAAGCAACACCGTAACAAAGGCCATCATAAAAGGTATAAACAAGATTCAATGCAATGTAAATTGAACAACAACGATACTGAAGATGATCCAAAATTTAAATTAAAAAGGATACTATTCATAAAACAATTTAAGAGAAAATGATAATTAAGGACCTGTATGTAAAATTAATGCCAAATAAAAATTTGGTAACTTACCTCTTAACTTCCAATTTTTAGCACTCAATCTTTTAGTTTTGAATTTTTATCACTCTTTAGCATTTAAAGGTTCTTCTTTGTCATTATTAACTCTTTCTGAAGGTCCTCCAGTATCATCGTCTCAAATTTTAATTTAATGCTACTTAGCATCAGCATTTTGTGTTTGTCTAAATCTAAGTTATATTTACTTTTGCCGAAAGAAGTAACATATATTCATGAAATGCTGATAAATGTTAACTATCAAATTATAATTCTAAATAAGCAAATACAATTGACAACAAACATCCCATTTTCGTATACTTAACAAGTACTATAAGGCAGAAGAATAAGCACATTCACATAATGGCTCCCACAAGACAAAAAACACAGACGATTAATTAAGAATGTTCCCGATCTTATAATGAAGATGGTGATAATGTCATGAGGAAATTGAATATAAAAACGAGTAAAAGTTTTTTTATACCCACCCCCCCCCCCCCCTCCTCCCTCTTCTTTACCTCACTTTCTTTGTGCAATTTATGGGACGAGGTAGAATAACATGATTATGGAATAAAACAAAGAAATATAAGATAGCGTAAAAAAAGTTGGCCAAAAAAAGATAACATGGAAAAAATGAAAATTGCAGAAAATTGATTAAAAGTTAAAACAACCAAAATGGTTTAATTAGTTGAAGTTGCAAGAGAAGCAAAGTTGGGGAGATTAAACAGAAAAGCGAAATTCATAAAAGGTTGCAAGTAAATTAATGAATTGTTAGTAACGGTAAGTAGCCCAAACAAATGAATTAGCGGTCATAGAGATAAGCATATTAAGTAAGAGCTAAGAGGTGTATTAAGTAAGAGCTAAGAGGTGTCAGATAGTACTCCCCCCATTCCAGTTTATAGTGCATTTTTAACTACCACACACGTACCAAAACAATGATTAGTAACCAAATTTTTTTTTATTATTTCCCAAATTACCCTTATTTAATAATCCCAAATTACTCTTATTTAATAATACTTCCTACATTAATAAATTATAGTCATTCTCTCCTTTATTCTTTTTTCTGAGTTCTCATAGATCATCGGCAATTGTAAAAAATGAAGCTTTCAGGGAAAATTCTCCTTAATTCATTTATGGTTTAACCAAACTATTAAAAAATTTTCATTAAATACATTGGTAACCTTAGAATATATAAACTTACTTATTATGGGTAATACTGAAAAGACAATAAAAAAAAATACAATATAATCTGTGCAATGCACTATATTTTGAAACATAAATTTTTTATAATAGTACACTATATAACGTAACGGAAAAAATATCATATTAAAATACTATTTCATTCACACGGAAAAAGTAAAACTTGTATATGGAGTCACGTATACTAAGATATTCAGATCGCATGTATTAAATTAAAATGTGTGCGCATGTTTATATATTAAAGGGAAAATTCTAGTTAAATACTAAAAAAATAAAATAATTTTAAAAAAACTATCACAATTTTTCCTGATTTCAAAAATCTACCAAGATATTTTATTAGAAATAAAATTAGAAGGTAAAAAATAAAAATGCCCTATAAACAACCCATTTACAAGTCCTGCAAAGAGGGCAGGAAGCATTCAAACACATCGATGCAATCAAATATTGCCGAATTATTCACTGCCTTTCACTTTAGGGAGAATGAAATTGCAAATATTCATCTCATGAAGAGAATTAAATAAAATAATGCAAGCAACACCATACCCTTAAATTCAATAATTAAATAGCAAACTGTACAACATTCCATGAACTGCCAAAATAACTAACCTTTCCAACAAAAAGTCTACATAAAAGCTATAAACAACATTCGATAAGCAGTAACTATATACCCAAAAAACCACCAACACCAGACAAATTATTATGGCCCTTTAGGCGTACCAACAAAGAATGCCCTATGCAAAACCAATTAAAATCCCGATCCAATCTTGGGAGATCCCCTGGAAACATATATAGATTATACTGTGCAATTCCCTTTGGTACCGTACGAGGTGAAATATCACACAAACCTTTCAAGTCATTACTGTGTGTTTACCCCTGCCCTGGTGCCTCTTGGTAAGGTCTTGCTGCCTCTTGAGAAGTTCCTCCTGGTTCCCAGCCATGTTGTGCTCTCTCTCTTGTTCCAAGAGGTACTTATCAACTTGAGCAGCAGCTTGTCGTCCCTCTGCAATTGCCCATACCACAAGGGACTGACCACGGCGACAATCCCCAGCAGCAAAGACCCCTTTCACGCTGGTTGAGAAGCGGCCGTAATCTGCCTTGAAGTTTGACCTATTGTCTCTCTCCAACCCCAACTTCTCAGCAATTGTCTGGAAATTAAAAGCAAGGTACCAAGATTAGTAAGGCATATAGGAGAGAATATGGGGAGACTTGAAGCGTACCATAAAGGCTGCATTTTTATAGCTTAAGATTATTATTACGAATACTCACAGACTCAGGGCCAAGGAAACCCATGGCTAGTAAAACTAAGTCAGCCTCAATGATCTCCTCAGAACCCTCAATTTCCTTAAATTGAAACTTGCCAGCCTCATCCTTCTCCCAGCTCACCCGGATCACTTCAAGTCCTTTCACAATTCCATTCTCATCCCCCACAAACCGCTTGGTTAGCACCTCATAAGATCTTGGATCTTTCCCGAATTTAGTCGCAGCTTCCTGGTGCCCATAATCTACACGTAATATACGAGGCCACTGCATTCCAGAAACACTGAGTGGTTAAACAAAATACACATACCATTTTCCCTTTCTAATGAAAAAGGCTGAACTAATTATAGGAAAACAGTTGCAATTACTGGCAATGTTCACTAATCTCAAGCCAAACAGGAACACTAAGGAAGGCAGTTAATAATAAGGTGGAATAGTTTCAAGAGCACCATTGGCCATTTGAGTAAATGAAATAGTCTTTGTACTGGCATGTGAAAAGACCAATTTCAGCCATTTACATTCACTAATTAGGCTGAAAAGAGCAAAAAGCTGATGCTAAGGAAAAAACGGATCTAACCTGCGGCCAAGGGTTGCCTGGGGCCCTAGTTTGTGGTGGCTGAGGAAGCAATTCTAGATTCACAACGCTACTACACCCATGACGAATGGATGTCCCGATGCAATCTGTGCCAGTGTCACCCCCACCGATGACCACAACCTTCTTACCCTTGGCAGAAATGTAGTTGCCACCCTCAAGATCGCTATCAAGCAAGCTTTTGGTGTTTGCATGAAGAAACTCCATGGCAAAATGAATTCCTGACAGATCCCGTCCTGGTACAGGAAGATCCCTGCATCATACAAAACACAATTTTCAATAAAAAAAACTTGTGTTGCTATCAACATTGAACTTGAAAGAAAATAACTGGAACTCCTGTACTGTGTCTCACCTTGGTTTTGTGGCTCCTACAGTTAAAACAGTAGCATCATTTTCTTCTCGAAGCCGATCAAGAGAGTACAAAGGGTCAACTCCGACATTAGCATTCACCACAAAGTTGATTCCCTCATCAGCCATAAGGTTGACCCGCCGCTGAACTATGTCCACTTTGTCAGCTTTCATGTTGGGCACCCCATACATCATAAGCCCTCCAATCCTATCAGCTCTCTCATATACAGTTACTGTATGACCCATTTTATTTAGTTGATCAGCAGTGGCCAAGCCTGCCGGTCCACTTCCAACAATGGCGACTCTTTTCCTGCATCAATAAAAACATTAATTAACGATACCCTTAAACTCATCAATGATTGCAATATGCAAGGCACTTCCACAATTTAATGTCAGAACATCACCATAACATTATATCCATTTGATTGAAAAGGAACACCATGAATTTGCAAAAAGAATTTGAAGGGTTTTTTAAGAAGATGGCTTACCCGGTTCTCTTCGGTGGAGGTCGTGGCACCATCCAACCCTCCTCGAAAGCTTTGTCTATTATAGCACATTCAATGCTTTTAATAGATACAGGATTCTCAATAATACCCAAAACACAAGCACCTTCACAAGGTGCTGGGCAGACCCGACCAGTAAACTCTGGAAAGTTGTTTGTCTCAAGAAGGCGATCTAATGCTTCACGCCACCTATTTTGGTATACTAACTCATTGAATTCAGGTATTTTATTCCCAAGAGGACATCCAGAATTTTCCTGCAATTTCATGCAAATACATTTGTTATTTAGTTTAAACATGGCTCCAAATAAAGAGAGTGGAGTTTGTAATTTTAAAATGAAACCATGAAGTGGCAAATCAAACCTGATGACAGAAAGGAGTACCACAATCCATGCAACGGGCTGCCTGGGTCTTCAAAAGTGGGCCAGGCTTCCCCTCCTCCATGACTTCTTTCCAATCATTCACACGAATATTAGGATCCCGGTATTGAACACCCTCACGCTCATAGGCAACAAAACCTCTATGTTTGACGGCATCAGCAACTTGACGAGGCCTCTGGGCTGCTTTGGCCTGTTCAACCTGCTGCAAAATTTCGAAGACATTAACCAACTAAAAACGTACTGCTCTTTTTTTTTTTTTGGCAACATAAAGATGTACTATTGGTAAATAATGTAATTTTCCACGTCAGTCAGTTCATATATAAGCAACAAGTTAGCAATGTACCAATCTTCAATGGACTCAAAAGTTAGCATAGAATATCTTAATATTTATAAGACCAAAGTAGAGTAGAGAAAGGGGGGAAGTAGCTAATGTTTCAAATCACCTGACTTCGTTTTTCATTCAAAGATGTAGCAGCCAGTTTCTTAAGTTCTTCAAAGGCATCTTTTTCCACTGGTTGTGCTTCATCTTGATCCTCTGCATTTTCAGCAACAGCCTCCACTGCCTCTTTGGAGGCTGCCTCTGCCTTCATACTTGCAAGTACACGTTTATACTCCCTGGGGAACACCTTGATAAACTTAGGAACAAGATTCTCAAAATTGTCAAGCACTTCTTTGGCAAGTTTACTATTCGTGTGACGTTGATGTTGCTGTATCATCATTCTGAGAGTCATAATGTCCTCCTCTTCTTCAACCTTGTCTAGATCTACAAGCTCAAGGTTGCATCGAGAGTGGAATTTTTCATCAGCATCTAGCACATAAGCAATACCACCACTCATACCTGCTGCAAAATTTCTACCAGTTTTTCCAAGTACAACAACAGTTCCACCCGTCATATATTCACATCCATGGTCACCAACGCCTTCCACAACAGCCTTAGCCCCAGAATTACGTACACCAAATCTTTCTGCTGCCATCCCATTGAAATAAGCCTCACCACTTGTTGCACCATACAGTGCCACATTACCAATTACAATATTTTCCTTAGGATCAAAGTTGCTTCCCTTTGGAGGGTATACCACAATCTTGCCACCAGATAATCCTTTACCAACATAGTCATTGCTATCACCTTCAAGTTCCAAAGCGATGCCAGGACAAAGGAATGCACCAAAGCTCTGGCCCGCACTTCCAGTAAATCTAATATGAATGGTATCAGTTGGAAGACCAGCCAAGTGGTGCCGTTTTGTCACCTCATGGCTAAGCATGGTTCCCACAGCACGATTTATGTTATAGATTGGAGTTTCAATGTATACTGGAAGACCCTTTTCCAATGCAGCACTGGATAGACTCACAAGCTTATTGTCCAAGGCCATGTCCAAACTATGATCTTGTTTTTGAACACAATATTGAGCAGCTTCTGGCCGTAATTCAGCTGCAGGTCTTAGCAATAGAGAAAGATCGATGTTCTCCATCTTCTCATTGCTTTTAGTTACCTCTTTGTCAACTTCAAGCATATCTGAACGGCCAACCATCTCATTCACAGTACGAAACCCAAGCTGAGACATAATTTCTCTCATCTCTTCAGCTACCATGAAGAAAAAGTTAATAACATGCTCAGGTTCTCCAGCAAACTTCTCTCTAAGTACAGGATCTTGAGTGGCAATGCCAACAGGACAAGTGTTCTTGTGGCACTTCCGCATCATGATACACCCAAGAGTAATGAGTGGAGCTGTACTGAAACCAAACTCTTCAGCACCAAGTAGTGCAGCTATGGCAACATCTCTACCAGTTTTAAGCTGTCCATCAGTCTGGAGAATTGTGCGACCACGCAAGTCATTAGCAACCAAAGTTTGGTGTGTCTCAGCCAAGCCAAGCTCCCAAGGGAGACCAGCATTCTTTATGCCAGTCCATCTGGATGCTCCTGTACCTCCATCATGACCTGAGATCAAGACATGGTCAGCATGCCCTTTAACAACTCCACTGGCAATAATGCCCACTCCAACTTCAGATACTAACTTCACACTAATTCTAGCACCTGGGTTGGCATTCTACAAATCAACAAGGAGGGGTTTAAGTGAGCAGAAAACTTTAATGAAGAAAATTCAAGAAAAAAGCATTGGAAAAAAGTTAAAACTATAAATGGGCGGACCTTGAGATCATGAATTAATTGAGCAAGGTCTTCAATGGAGTAAATATCATGATGAGGAGGAGGACTGATGAGTCCTACCCCAGCAGTTGAGTTCCTGGTGACAGCAATCTCTCCTACAACCTTGTGGCCAGGAAGTTCACCACCCTCACCTGGCTTTGCTCCCTGAGGAAAGACAACTCACAAGTTGTTATATTACCGCTCCACAATATGTCAAAAAAATTTAAATGTAACCTAACCAAGGCCAAATAAGGTATCAATTAAAGACAAATGGCACAGTCAGAGCATCATCTATCAATAATATGTTTATGAACAAAAAAACCCTTCTTGAGGGGAGTGCAGAAGCAAGAGACCAGCGTATAATATTTTTTAATACATAAAGAAAGACCAAGTACCTAAGTTCAAACGTGTAAACTTTGGTAATTACCTGGGCCATCTTTATCTGCAGTTCATCAGCATTTGTAAGGTAGTAACTTGTAACTCCAAATCTTCCACTTGCAACTTGCTTGATGGCACTCCTTTTTGGGTTCATTGAGCCATCAGGAAGAGGCTCCATACGAGATGGTTGCTCACCTCCCTCACCTGTGGAAAAACTTGCATGAATTAAATAATCCAAAATATAAAGAAATTAAGAAGACTAAATTTCACGAAGAAAAAGTTGAAGTGAGAGAGACAAATAATCCTAAAGAAATCTTCAAGTAAAAATAACGAAGCAGGGTATGTTTCATCAACATACCATTATTAATACTTGAAGATAGATTGACTTTATAAGACATTTATTTTCCCTAAAAGGGGGGAAATATCTGTCATCAGATTTAGAAGCTTAACAAACCTGTGTTGGACTTGCCTCCGATCTTATTCATAGCCATTGCTAGTGTTGTGTGTGCCTCCAATGATATTGAACCATAACTCATGGCGCCAGTGCAAAATCGTTTAACTATCTCACTTGCTGGCTCCACCTCATCAAGGGGAACCTTCACCGTTGACTCTTTGAATTTTAGCATACCACGCAAATTACAGGCCTTATTTAGATTATGGATAAGCTTGGAGTACTGTTTATAAGCATCTTTGCTGTTAGTTCTGGCAGCCTCTTGAAGTTTTGCTATAGCAAGTGGATCATTCAGGTGAAGTTCACCACCTTTTCTCCAATGATAATCCCCAGGATTTGGCAGCGCAACAGCTTCTGCACTTCCTGGAGCGAAAACATGAGAAGGGAAAGCCAACTCATGCAGTTCAAGCACATCTTGAGCAAGCATCTCAAATGTAGCACCCTCAACTCGACTAGGAGTTCCAGCAAAGCATTTTTCAACTACTTCTGAAGAAAGACCTAGAGCTTCAAAAATCTGAGCACCTTTGTAAGAGGCCAAAGTAGATATTCCCATCTTGGCAAGAACCTTCATCATTCCATAGTTGCTTGCTTTGAAGTACTTCTTGACCAGCTCATCTTTTGAGTGGAATTCACCATTTGCTTTTGGAGGGATCTTTCCATCAACTTGCAGTCGCCAGATTGCCTCCAAGGCCAAGTAAGGGCATATTGCGTCAGCACCAAAGCCAACAAGGGTGCAGAAATGATGCACTTCACGAGGCTCCGCAGATTCAACTATTAAAGCAACTCTAGTGCGCTCAAGTGTTTTAACTAGATGTTGATGGACAGCACCAACAGCCAGAAGAGAGCTCACAGCAACACGTTTCCTTGAGAATGCTACAAAATCAATGACAGAAACCATTAAACAATATGGAAGTGCACTATAGATTATTCCTTTATGTGATACAAATGCAACATATAATAGTATAATACCTCTATCAGACAGCACAAGTGTAGTATATCCCTCAGTAATTGCATCATGTGCTTCTTCACAAATCCTGTCCAAGGCTTCCTTCAAACCTCTATTACCACAATCCTTAGAGTAAGTTATGTCTATAACTTTGCTTCGCCAACCCCTATGATTCATCTTTTTAGTAGCTTCCATTTCTTCAATGGATACAAGGGGGCCTTTTAATGAAAGGCGGTGGCATTGTTGCTCTGAAGTTTCTGTTAGATCACCTTCTGGGCCAATCATACATTCCATGGAAGTGACTATTTTCTCACGGATAGGATCAATTGGTGGGTTTGTCACTTGGGCAAACATTTGCTTGAAATATTCAAAGGTCAGCTTTTCTCTATTAGACATGACAGCTAATGGAGTATCATTTCCCATTGATCCAAGAGCTTCAACACCATCTTTTGCCATGGGAAGCAATAACATTTCCAAGCATTCAACTGTATAACTGCATGAATGGAGCAGAATATAAGAAAGTTTCTTTGTAAGTATTATGCATAAATTGAGGAGCCTATTCAGAATAAGTATCACTTACCCAAAAGCTTTCAATGGGGCTAATAAACCATGAATTCCCATATTTTCCATGTTCAAATCATCATTAGATGCCTGCAATCCATGGAAGATGCAACAGTAAGGTATAGCTACAAGAAATTCATCAGCAGTTCACATTGGTTGTGATCTTATACTTACTGGCACCACTCCTGCTATGGCTGGTGCTACTCTTTGGGATTCATGAACAGAGTCAACGATGTCTTTGAGTTCAATCTTCTGCCTCTTGAGCCATTCTCCATACGGCCTAGCCAATGAGTACTGTTCCTTCAAGGCATCATCATTTACAACAATATGCTTCTCAAAATCAACCAGAAGCATCATGCCTGGGTTTAGTCGTCCTTTCCTACACACATCTTCAGGAGGAATGTCTACAACACCAACTTCACTTGCCATTATGACTCTATCACTATGGGTGACATAGAAACGGCCAGGTCGCAATCCATTCCTATCCAAAGTAGCTCCAAGATAGTGACCATCGGTAACTGCAATGACATTGAATTAATAAAAAAAAAAACCCAAAATCAATCCCAAGAACACGTTATATAAGAAAAATATGATTCTCTGGAGTTCCAATGAATTTACATGAGATAAGAGCAGGCCCATCCCATGGCTCCATGAGAGCTGAGAAGTATTCGTAAAATGCTTTACGCTGAGGATCCATATTTTTGTCATTTTGCCATGCTTCCGGAATCATCATCATGACAGCTTCAGGAAGACTTCTTCCAGATTGAACCAAAAATTCAAGAACACCATCAAATGCTCCTGGAGAAAAAATTATACGTACATGTAACAGTTAGAAAATAAAAGGGCAGAAAATCACATTGCTTTTTAGTTTTCATACAACTTAACAAAACAAGCTAGCAGATAAAACTCTACTCAGATTACTGGGTATGTTAACACATTCTATACTCGCATACAGAAAAAGAGAATCAGATAAAAATGCACCTGAATCAGATGAATTTGCATCCACAATGGGCAAAAGGTTCTTTAACTCACTCTCAGACAATCCGAGTTCCTTGCACTTGAGTAGACCCTCACGTGCCTTCATCCTACAAAATGCAAAGCACTAGCTGATATATCATATGTGTTAAGTAGAAGTAGCAATTAGTACAATGCTCATCAAGGCATACCAGTTAACATTGCCTCTAAGTGTGTTGATTTCTCCATTATGACCCAATACACGCATAGGCTGAGCACGATCCCAGCTTGGAAATGTATTGGTAGAAAATCGTGAGTGTATCTGCATGGATGTTTGTTACACCAAATTGTCAGTCTATATGATCAACTCTTATCACTCAAAACGTAAAACAATGTGTAAAAAGAAGATGCCTGAAGCACTTCAACATGATCATATACTGAAGTGCCAGTAGATATTCCTGGAAATATCTATTCAATTTTCACCAAAATGATTTTCCCTCCATCGCTTGAATGAAATTTTCCTTCAGACCAAGTAACCACAGAAAGCATGGGCAGAAATTGATTATCTTGATAATGAACTTTCTTACCAACTCACCCATTGTATCCAATCCAGAATCCAAATTCAAATAGTAATCAAGGGAGTGGAAGAACTTAAGAGATCATTCAAACCTCAATGCCTCAGAAGTCATCCCTCAACCTTGCATCTCTTCAGTTACTGGTTGTTCCCATGCTGTTTGTTGCAGTATAAAGTTAGTGGAGAAAGAAGATAAGTTAATGGTTAAAATATTTACCAGGGCCATGTAGCTCGTAAACCTTTCATTGCCAAGGTCTGCATAATAGTAATCCTTCAATTGACCAGGAGTCAACTGACCCTTGTAAACAACAGTCCTGCAAAAATTGGATAATCAAGTGAGATTGGCAAATGATTTTATCCAGGAAGTAACCATAATTTACTTCTCAAATAAATGTTTTCTTATTGAGAACACACCTTGATGAAAGCGAACAAATATAGAAATCCGTAATGCCATCAAGTTGAAGATTTAATGCAGATTTAATAGCTGCCATGGAGACCTTTCTTAATATGTACATCTGCAAGAATGGAGCCATATAATATCTAAACATGAGCAAATTTCTTGAGGAATGAATTCAACTATGGCAAGATTTTGATAATCTTTTCCCAAGTAATTTATTAACTTAAAAAAAAATTCGTTTTACTCATACTCTACATTTTAGCAAGAAGTAAAAGTTCCTATTTCAACTATTATGTTCACATGCTTTAATGTAACACAATCTATAAGTCTTAACACTCGTGGAAATACAATCCAGTGTACCTGTCTTTCCAGATCAAGTTTTGATTGAGGACTATGAGTAAGGAACACTTGCTCAATGACTGGTTCTGTCTGGAGGGCGGATTTGCCCAATCCTGAGTTATCAGTGGGCACAGAACGCCAACCGAGAACAGTGTGCCCCAGAGATTCTGCAACCTTTAAACACAATAAAAGGATATTTACAAAGAAATGTGATTATATTGTCACATAAAAAAACAAAACTAATAACAGCTTAAAGCAAATGAACAGAAACTTTCAGCCACATAACAGAAGGCTGGAGGAAATTAAAGAAAGAACTCTTTCAATAAACGAGTGGTCTGTGGTGTGCTTAAACAGATCAAGTTGAAGTCAGAAGCAGTGATCAAAAGGTAGAGGTGCCAATGAATGATGAAAACATAATTCCAGAGAGGGCACAAACAACGTTTGTTGTATTAATAAGAGCAAACGAATTTCACTATGAGAGTTACCTCTTTAAATATTTTTTTGCTTTCTTCCCTACGACTCTCTGATGTAGGCAAGAAAAACATGCCAACAGCGTATTGTCCAGGTGGTGGAAGCTCAAATCCCACATCCTTGGCAACCTGCGACGAAAATGCAGAATCCCTCAACACTGTCAGCACTCTTAACGAACTACAAAAGCTAATCCCACCAGATCAACACTTATTCAAGGAAGCAGAGAAACAGCCACCAAACAGATTCACACGTATTATTTCGTGTATGTTTCCTTCCAATTAATCTCACGTTTTTTAAAAAAAAAAACCAAGTCGGATCCAAAAAGTGGATTAGAAACGGGAATAACGGCAAAGATAATTAGCATTACGCATCCGCGGAAATTATCGAAAATTAACGAAACGTAGACCCAAATTGTAGGGACTAGGGATAACATTTCTAGAACATCTTTTTGTTTTTGGCCAAAATTTCTAGAACATCTTCGGACTACACGGTTTCAATATTTGATCTCACACTTTATTTTTTATTCCTTTTCAACTTAAAAAAAAATTGTAGATCCAAACTTTAGCTTTAGAGGATCGACCAAGAAATTATATCCAAATTTTAGCAAAACACAAATAATAATAATATAAAATAATAGATTATTAAAAACTTAAAAAATAGAGTAAATAGTAATAGAAAATACGACCAACTGAGGAAACAAATAAAGGGTATGACAACTATAAATCATTGGAGGGAATTAATTAACAACTAAGGATCAGAGAGGATTAATTATATAGAAAAATTTTTAGCTAATTGAAATTTATTGAAAAAATAAATAATAAAAGATTTTGTTTTGTAATAAATTTGTTATGTTGAGGAAATTAATTAAAAAAAACCTTTATCCTAATAGAAAGTTATAAAAATTGAAAGAGTGAGAAATAAATTAAAAAATAAGTAGTAAAAAGATTTAAGAGAATAAAAAATTGAATAATAAAATAAAAAAAATAAGTAGTGAAAAATTTTATTTTGTAATAAATTTGTTATTTTGGTTGAAAACGTGATTCCGAAAAATGAAAACAAGGATTTTTTAGTTCTCCATGAATTCTATTAGTAACGAATCTCAGACAGTAAAAGGAGTTAGAAGACATGCCTGCCTGTAAAATTCGTGAGGAAGAGCCACAAGAATACCGGCTCCATCTCCGGTGTTGGTTTCACACCCACAGGCACCTCTATGTGACATGCGCACCAGCATCTCAAGAGCATCCGTCACCTGACAACAAATTAACACATAACCCATTAATCTCTATTACCATTAGCCCTCACCCATAACCAAATCGCCATACTCACCGTTTTCCGGCTACTCTCGCCTGATAATTCCGCAACGAATCCAACGCCACAAGAGTCCTTATCTAAAGCCGGATCATAGAGGCCCTGCGGCTTTTCCGGCACGGCCGACAATGCCGACCGAACAACCACCCTAAGCTTCGGCGACCGCCCTGGACCGTCCGATTTCCAGACGTGTAGCTTTTCCGACCCCGGCGCTCTGCACGGACGCAATCGGCTTCCGAAGGTGCTCTTCTCGACCAAGCATGATGATTCCTTCGAAACAGAGTATCGCGTGACTCTGCCTCTGAGTTTATGTGAAGGGCGTAGATTGAGTTGAGGATTGTTTATGGAGGGTAGAGTACAAGAAGAGCGAGTCGGAAGTTGTATAAAGGACAGGGAAGTGGACATCGTTTGATAAAATTCGGGAATTCCTTTTCTTGATTATTAGGTGCTGATTTAATTAAAGCTCTCTGTTCAAACCAAGTAAATATCAGTATTTAGAAAGGTATTGAACACGCAAGTCGGAAAACGAGGTAAATCTGAGAAGGGTTGGAAGTTTGACCGTGGAGATGGATTTATAACCAGTGTGTATATGGTTTTATTCAGTCGAAACACAACAGATCTGGGTTTGTTAATGGAGAAGCAATAAGGATCCAGATACAGTCCGCCGCACCCCCACACCAAAACAGGAAATGCTTATTCACATGGCCAACGAGGGAAAAAGCCAGAACGGAGAGGCTGAAAGGAAGGAATATGAGGGATGAGCGGCAGAAAAACACCAAAAGCAGAAGAGAGGGGGAGGGAGAGAGGAAGAGCAGCGCCGCCCTAAAACATTTGGTGTTGTAGGTTCCGAACGGAGGAGGCAGAGTATAGATTTATAGAGAGAGAGAGGAAGAGGAAGGAAGGGGGGGGTGGGGATGGGGAGGGGGACGTGGGGACCACCAAGTGGGTTTGTGGAATTACCAAGTCCGAACTTGCAAAAAATAAATTAAGGTGAGGGGTGCCACGTGTGAGCCACCCCTATGCGGCAGGCGACAGCCGCTCCAGGTGGGTCCCAGCAACGGGGTGTGACTCTGAGTGATTACTGATTAACCCAACACCAGCAGCAGCCTCCGTTTACTTTTGTTTTTTTTTTACTTAGAATTTATCATTATCTTATACTCCAATTAATTCAAATTGAGCCACGTAAAGCCTTGGACAAGGAAAAACTCTCCAGAAAAAACCTTTTACCTTCACATTGATCTTAAAGCTAATTATTTAAGCTCTTTTTTTTTTAATTATTTAAACAACTTTAATTCCTTCTATTAGGTCAAATGCGGGTTGCATTGTTTACCCTTTTTTTTAATTCGAAGTCATCTGTTCACTTAAAAAAAAAGGAAAAAACTGGACCATGATTCCGGAACTATCTCGTGTAGTTTGTATGCATCTATTCCTTTTGATTTGATATATAAGGAACTTTTAATTAACTTACTGAAATTAAGATAAGTTAATTAAAATAATAATATTATCTTAAATTTAAAATATTTTCTATTTTTACTATTGACAGCAAATTTCAATGACCATAAATATTATTTATTAAAATGTGGTAAAAAGGTAAATTTAGAATAAAACATTAAATACTTCATTAAATCATGTAAAATGATTCATATATATATATATATATATGACCATAAATTTATTTTAGAATATGACTTACATATAGGGTTGGGAGTACGTTGTTATTTTTTTTAACTAAAACATCAATTATCAACATATTATTTGATCTAAATATAAAAAATAACTAAAAGGGTAGATAATAACTAAAATCGAAGTTGTCAGATTCAGACAGATGTCACAAGAACTAACATTTAAATCCTCTTCGTATCATTTAAAAATCATCTTCGTATAATTTGAAAAACACATTATTGTTCATTTTTCTTTTTGTTATTTTACTATTTAATCTCTCTAATATTTTCAAATTAACATTGAATCTACCAAGCAAATGTACGAGAGACTTTTATAGTATCATTAAAATTAATATTAATATTTTTATTCACTTGTAAAAAAAAATAGAGTCTCTAAATTAAAGTAGTTAAATTTCAAAGGTTTTTTTTTTCATGGTTTAGGAGTATCCTTTTTTCGCGTAAGCACTGGTATCCTGGAAAATGCCTCATTTGAGCTGTGAGAACTTCACAACGTGACCCAGACTAATCTGAACAGACACCATAAGGGTGGACACCCCTACCATTTCATGCTGCTGCATTTTTACGTCTCAAATCCAAAATCCGTGATTAAGGTAAAACGACATATGTGAGTGGTGGTTTAGGAGTATCCTAGGAGTACTAAATATATTTAATTATTTTCATGGCAAGAAAAGTAACTAACTTTGAAGATGAAAGTAAGTATTGCAATTTTTAATTATATTTATTAAATCCGGCCAAAAAATTTATATTTATTATGATCTAGTTATTTTTGAAAATTTTGAATAAACTAATGTGTATTTTTATGAAACATTTAGTGATGACATTTTTAAAAGGTATGCATAAAATCTAGTTTAAAAACTCATAAATTACAATTTATATAACATTTTTAAAATTTTTCTATCTGCCAAACCCAAATGACTTTGGTTAAGAACTACTAAATGGGTATAAACAGAATTTAATGCTCATTTGGATAAGCAATTGCCTTTTTTTGCTAATTTATTTAGGTAATATTTTTCAATTTAGAATTTTTTTTGCAATAGAATTGAATTAAATTAAATTAAATACTCCCTTCAATCCAAAATATAAGTTCTTTTTTAAAATTTTTTTTTTCAAAATATAAGTCTCATTTTATAATTTATAAAGTATTAAATATTTTTTTCTATTTTATCCTTATCTATAATTAAATATAAGAGAGATAATAAATTTTAAATACAGTGTATTAAATAAAATATTATTAAAAAATAATATATTTTTTATAAATTTAATGAGTAAAAATATTTTTTTTATTTTATATAATTAATTAAATAGAACTCATAATTGAAGAAAGCATACTATATGTGACCACATGATAACAACGCAGGATCTGCACGTGATGCATCATCAATTGTAGCAACTAGCTAAGTACTTCCTCTATTTCTATTATAAGTAAGGTTTTAAAAATTAAACTGGCCATTCAATTGAATAAAATAATAGTTTAAGGTTTAATTTTTAGATTAGGGTTGTATTGACTATGAATAAATTAATATATTTTAAATAATATAGATAAAAAATATAAAAATATTTATTCATAATTATAAAATTAACATTCAATCTAAGAAAAAAATAAATTTAATAATATATAGAAAATTAAAAATATTATTAATAAATTTTATAACCAAATATTAAAATCTAAACAAATTAATATTTATCTATAATTATATTTTGAATTCAAAATAATCAATTAATATTTTATTTTTATATTAGTTGTTAAGTAAATTTATCATTATTTATAATTATATATCATAATAATACTTATAACATATTATAATATAGAAAAAAATTTATATAAAAAATAATGCTATTTAGTACTAAAAATAATGTTATTTTATCATAAAAATTAAAAGAATACATTTAAAAAAATTTAAAAAAAAAAAGGCCAAATCGATTTTTGGCCGGTTCTTGACCGGTTTTGCTCCGATTCTGAAGAGCTCCGGTCTTTATTTATGACCGGATCAGACTAGGGGTCGGTTCCCGGTGTTCAGATCCGGTCCAATTTTTAATACATTGATTATAAGACATATTTTTAGAGAATTAAAATTTAAAAATATGAGCTATTTTATAAACTTTTATGCATTATTTAATATTTGTTTTTCATTTTTATTCTTATTGGAAATCCCCAAAAAAATTATAATGGAGAAAGATTAAGAAAAATATATTTAAAATAAGTTATAATTTAATAAGGATAATTTTGGAAAGTTATGGCAACTTTTTAAAATATCAAGACTTTCAACTAATTTCCTAGGTATATGTGAAGTAGATAAATATAACTTATAATACTCTCTCTGTCCCATTTTATCTGTCATTTTAGAAAATTTTAAATGTCCCAAATTATTTATCGTTTTATATTATCAATAAAGTATTAATTATTTTCTTTATCATTTTACCTTTCATTGAAAATAATAATAATTAGAGTATACGTTTAATATTTTTATTAATTTATGTTAAAAACCTTAAAATGATAAGTAAATTTTATGAGATGGAGAGCAGACAGGAAATAATATCCAAGCGTTTGTTAGTACAGATGGTTTCTTCCCTGCGTTACATTTGGCATAAGAAAAATTAAATACATTCCCACCTGCAAAATGCAAATTTAAAGTGAGTTTTGGCTATTTATAACTTACGATGGTAAAAGTAGTATTGTATATTTATAATTTACGAATAATATGATTTATAATAAATTTTATTTTTTAAGGAATAATAAATTTTATCTTTGATGATATCAATTAACTATCTATCTATCGCTATACACATATAAAAGTGGAATAAAGTGATATTTTGTGAGAGAGAAATAAAAGTGAAAAGTTAAATTTTTTAGAAAATAAATAATTGATCATAGTTTGGTTAACAAAAAAAATTGCAAAATTTCTCATGAAGTTATGCTTAACTAAGAAAATTAAACTTCTTGAGTAATTATTCTGTGCAAAACTCTAAAACTTTTTTTCTTTTACCCTCAAAGTCAAAAACACTCTCTCCCTCTGTAGGTGAGAGTCAAAACCCTCTTCCTCTACAAGAGTTTAAACCCTTTTCCTCTAAGTTTCAGTCTTCTCGGTGCCTCTTTCCCTAGCTTTTGCTGGTAAGAGGGTGTCTGTGGTGTTTGTGCGTTTTGTTTCTGTGTTGAGGGTCTAGTGGTGTGCCTTTGTGTGTTTGGGTTTGTTGGTTAGTGGAGATCTTCTCTCAATGCTGTAGTTTGTTGTCAAGTGATGGGCTTCCCAGCGTTTCAGAATTTGGTGGTCATGGTCTGTGGTTGGCTTCTTCATTGTTTTGGGAGGGTCTGTGAGTGGCGCTTTTCGTCGATCATTTGCTTGCTTGCTTCGACGGCTTCCATTGAGATTTTGTTTCCCGCAAGATCTTTGTGCAGAAGTTGCTCGAAATCTACTATTCCTAAAACAGATTCATTGTTGGAGGGGATGGGGCTAAAAGGATAGTTCCTAGAACCACCATCCCTAGTAATTGTGTTGCTGTTGCAGTTTGTCGATGAGGTGGCATCTTCGTTCTCTAATTCACCTTGGATGGGTGGTTGGTGCCCTTTATATTGGGGTTCGGATTCTCTTTCTTGTCTTTTTTTTGGCTTTTGTTTTCTTGGCATGTTCCTCTTTATCTCTGTTAAGTCAAGTAGGGTTTGTGGTTTCGGGTAGAGCCTGTGGCTCTTTTGTGTTTTGAGCATCTGTCATTTGTACTGTCGCTTTTCCATTAATGTTATCTGTTTCTGGCAAAAAAAAAATCTTGGGTAAAACATAAAAAATTCTAATTTTATTAATAGTTTTTTTAAAATATCCTTAATTTCTTTAAAACGTTATAAAATTAAAAAAACCATGTATTTAATTAAATTTAAACATAACATATTTATTGAAAAAATAATTTAAACTTTCAAGAAAATAAAAAACTAAAAGCATATCATGCATGAACCTCGACTTGGAAAATATACTTTTCAAAAAATTACCTGAAAAATATACTAAGGACTCCAAACTCTATTGGATAGACAGGCTATTGCTTTAGTTTGTATAAAAAATTCAATTTTGGTATAATCAATTTTATTCAAATAAGATTTTTGTTTAAATATTCAATGCTATATTCAAGTCAATTCAAGCCTTAATTAGGGGAAGTTATCCAAATGTGATATTTTTTTAGTTCAAAGTTTAAACTCAAAATCTTATTCAAAAAAATATTAAATCTCTTCTCACTCAAATTAACTATTTTTAACTATTCAAATAATATTTAATTGCTTGATACTATAGGGGCGCATGTTTATGTTTTATTTTTTCGGCAAATCGCACGTGCGTGCGCACAGACATACATATATATATATACACATTCTTTCAATCCAATTAAGGTAAATGAACCATTAAAACCACTGCACCCAGAACCTCTGAATTACATGTAATTTAAGAATAAAGTATTAATGAGCACCTAATCGTTAAAGTTGAAGAATAATGAAAAAACTAATATGGAGATCTTTATTTGTTGAATGGATTAATTTTCGATTATCGATTGAGAATAATTTTGATGCTCAACTTACAAAAAATGAAAAAACTAATATGATATTTTATGTGAGGATACAAAGCATGTAATTTAAGAATAAAATACTAATGAGCACGTAATCGTTAAAGTTGAAGAATGACGGAAAAAACTAATATAATGTTTTACGTGACGATGCAAAGTTGTATATACATAAATAAAAATAATATATCGACGAACAATACTGACGGAGACACATTAAAATTTGCTAAAATTGCATTTTCATTTGGTCATAAGAATATTTTGTGAAGCAGTTTGGGCAGGTGAGAGTGAGACATCCACATCGTACACTGACGTTATGAATGACGAAAATTGCATTTTGTATATTAATTAAAAATGTTAATACGCGGCCAATTGTGTAAGTGAAGGTGCAAGTCAACAGATGCATCGGCGGCTCGCCGTGAGAAAAAAGGAAAAAGGAAAAGAACTAAACTAGGTTCCAAATTTGAATCTAACTCACCAATTTAAAAATAAAAAATAAAAAGAAGTTATAGAACTGCAATTTTGTAAACTCACGATAGTGAGATTTTTTTTTAAATAAAAAAATTTAGACCCAAAATTTATATTCAGGCGGCTCAATTCGTGTCTATCTTTTACAAAAAGTGTCCCACGTCCCACAGAAAGGAACAGAGTGATACATCAACAAAAAATTTTGAACAAACAATTAATAAACAAAATTTAATTACTAATTTCTATCATTTGGCCCTTTAATATTTTTCCATGACTAGCCATTTCATTTTGAACAACAAACAATAAACAAAATTGAATTCATATAACTAAGTGTTCGTCTATATTAGAATTACATAAAAGTGATTCTGAATAAAATTGATTTTAATTATAAATAATTTTGGTTGATTGTAATTTTTTGCAGACTTTTTCTAAAATATGATTTTGACATAATTTATTTTATTTGGATATTATTTATCAAAATCACTTTTGAATTTAAAACATTTGAAATAAAATACCTTTTGGAAAAAGAAGTTTCAATTAAATACTTAAAATTAGCAAACGAAATTATCTCAATAGATAAGCAAAAAAAAAGATAAGCAAAAAATTTTTCGCTTATGCAAGGTATAACTATAAAATCCCAATTCGTTATAATTTTCTAACACTTATCCAAATAGCTTTTTAATGTTGTAAACATGATTATAAATGCTCTTTCCAAACTTTCTTATAGAGTGTTTTTAACCACTGCATAAGTACTAAAAATAATTGGTTATACTCTTAAAAATATATAAAAATAATAACATAACATACAAATTTTATTCTTATTATTAAATTATCAATTATTATGTGGAAAGAGAGAATATTAAAAAAAATAGTTGACCAATAAAAATAAATTAAAAATAATAATTTACGATGGGAACAATAAAGTAATTAAGGATACAAATAATTAAAATAAATACAATATTTTTATTAAAAGGACCAAACTGACTGGTATCCTATAAAAAGAATCCAAGGAAATATGTAAAAACACTTTTGAAAACTTTTACCACTTGTCCAAATTAGCACTAATTTGTTTAAATTTTAATAAAAAGGCTATTATTAACTATAAAAAATATTAAAATTTCTAATAGAAAAGTTATAATTAACTATTAAATATATTAGATGAATTTTTCTTTCATATTTTTTAAATTGACTTTTTTTTATCAGCCTAAGTTACTTGACCAAAGACTGCAACAAGAAACAAGAACGTTAAAAGCAGTACTTATCATTTTTGTGGTCCCAAAATGAAGCCACAAGCAAAAGCAGGAAGCAAAGGATGTAATAAGCAGATTGCCAGTTAATAAGGCACTTTTTGCAAACAAACTTATAAGGACTCCTTATTATCAAAATTCAAAGGTCCCCAAAAATTGATGGCGTTTGGTTTACAAGAAACAGTGAAAACAAAACCTGTGGAGCCCACTTTGAGTACCTTGAGAGCAAAGGCTTTTGTGCTGTTTGGGTGATCCAAGCTGGAATGAGCCATCCCTCATCAAAAGAAAAAATTAAAGTAAATTAATAAAGGTCGACACTTCTGCCCTGCTTCAACTTTCACGGCCTATTCTTATTTTTTTTTTCAAACGGGTCAAAGACCATACTTCTTCCTTTTTTTTTTTTTAATAATAATCAAATTTCAGTATATCTTGTCCAATTTGGTAAGTCCATTTGATCCCAAAAAAAATTCAGTATTATCATGTCATTATTTATTCTTTTTTTTGGTTTATCTTAATTAATCAATCAAAATTAGTCTAATAAAAAGTTCACATCAATTGTATTTTTAAAGTGTTAGTAATTGTACTGTGTTATTCTAAAAATTTTCTGTTGTATAATAGAAAAAGGGATGATATATTTGAACCCCAACTTCTTGATTAATTTCTCTATTATAGTGCTTAGCGAGTTGTTGCTGGAATGATTTACAGATCCAATAAAATGAGGTACATTCAAGATATCGGGTAAACAGAAAAGGAGAAAAAAAAGATCAATTTAGTAAATGTTTGCAAAAAGTTTAGATAATTGTATTTCATGATTAAGGAAATTAAGTACCAAAATTCTCTGGCAAGAAGTGTAATTTTGAATTTACCACAATTCATGACTAACCACCCTCTTTGTTTTCTTTCTTTCTTTCTTTCTTTCTTTCAGCCACGTAAATAGATCCCCATAATTCAAAATAAGCCACAATCAAAATGGCTTGACAATTTTTGTGACTCAAAATTCAATTATATGGTTGAATGGAAAAGACTGACGACCCCATATATTTACATTTTGTGTCATTCATGTGTTGTCCGTTCACCACTTCATTAAATCGTACTCCATCCTGTTCTTGATATTTTTTCTCTTCGTATATAGCTCATACCAGTCAGGTTTCTTTCAATTACATCTCAAAACAATCTTATGTCAGCATTTTATATTTTGTTGGGATATGTCAATTGTTGTCAAGCCAGTATTATCAGCAAACGTACACTGGTACAACCTTGACATGGATGGTGGGCCACGATAATGACTTTGGTTATATAATGCTGGACGTTTCTTTCGCAAAATTTGAAAAGATAAATCCTAAGTAATTTCAAGGTGAGATTATTGACTTTGTACATTTTAATCCATTTGTCCCGAAAGGAGGAAAAGTTAATTTAAAATAGGAAAATTTGGAACTGATGTCCTGGATAAAAATAATTACTCATTCCATCCCATTTTTTGTTATTTTACTTTTTCTATTTTTATAAATTCATGATTAATTTTTATTTTTATTTCTCTCTTATCTATTATTTTCTCCTTTTTAATTTGCTTCATTGGAAATCGAAATCCAAGACTGTTTAAATAAAGATATTTTAGTTATTGTAACAGTTTATTTTACATTAATTACATCTTTCTTTAAAAATTGCCGAGCTAGGCAACACTGGCTTATAACCTGGGTGGGTCTGTTGAGTCGGCCGCATATCTAGTTCTAACTCCCCTTGAGTAAAAGCCTTCTTTAAAAATCGCATTGTTTACATAAATAGTAATCCATCAGACTCAAATGTAAGGAGTTTTGCAAGGACATCCTTTAATCCAAAATATCATATATAGATGTGGATTAGTTGGTGTAATTTAATTTTTTTTTACCTATACTACCTTTTATTAATTACACATAAGAGAAAAAATATAGTAGTAAATCATTTATTACATGATATACTCCCTCTGATTCTTAATATAAGATCATTTTAATTGAATCACACGAACTAAGGAGGGAAGTTTAAACTAATTAATTACCTTGATTTCTCTAAAAATTCCAATATTTTTTTAAAACTACATTTATTTAATCTCTCTTTTTTTCTCCCTGGATACATTAAATATGAGTATTTTTTGAAAATATATAATAAATATCACATCATATATTGTAAAGGATCTTATATTCAGGATCAAGACAAAAGATCCTATATATATAGGACCGGAGGGAGTAAGTTCTAAGCATTAAATAGAGGTTTTTCTATAAAAAAATTTATTTGTGGCAAATTTAATTATATTAATTGTTTCCATTGGTATGTGTAAAATTGGTATACTTTCTTTAGTTCAAAATATAAGTGATGTTTTAAAAAATTCACATGTACTAAAGAAATTAGTTAAAACTTTATTAACTCATTAAATTTGTCAAAAAGTTATAATCTTTTCCACCATTGCTCCTATTAAGTGCATTAAATTTATTTCTTAATTAAACTAAGGGCAAAACAAAAAAAATCATTAATATATCATACATTATCTAAATATGACTTATTTTATATTAAGATAATTTTTTAAAATATAACTTATATTTTAAATTGGAAAATATATTTGTTTCTTATATTCAAGATCGAAGGGGTATATCTTTATTCCATGCAATATTTTAAACTTTATTCACATATTTTATTGATCATTTAATAGGAATCAAATGTTAATATAATCAGCAAAATTTTTGAAAAATTTCCAAATTTTTTTTTGTATGGCAAAAAATAGTTTTTAATGTATTCTATCCATTCCAAAATTTTTGTTGTTTAATGTTATGACATGTAGATTAAAAAATTATTAATTGATGTATTTATTAATAAAAATACTCCCATTTAATTGATCTACTATAATTGAGAAAGAAAAAGAGAAAAATTAATAATAATAATAATAATAATAATAAATTAGAGTATAATTGATAAATTGAGTCTTAAAATTTTAAAATAAAATAAAAAATCTAAAAAAACAAAGGTTTTGGAAGGAGGAAGTAAATTAATTGGGAATTAATATTCCCTTATTAGTAAGTATAAATAAAAGGAAAGAGCATTGTGAGGTGTGGTGACCGGTGAGAAAAAGTCAGAGGGTGGAAGGGAGGGAGGGTAGGTAATTGAGTGGGGATAGTGCAGCTACCACTTAGGGCAAAAGAAGAAAAAGGACAGATTAAGCCAACCAAAATGAAACACGTGTCACCGACAGAGCCACGTTTCTGGATGTGAAAATAATGAATGGAATCAATGGATACCCTTGCTGATGTCATCGTGACAGTCATCCGACAACAAGGATTCAACGGATTCAACGATACGCACGACCGCGATTTCGGGTTCCAGTACCCGACCTGCACGCACGCCACCCTAATTCTCATACCAAAATGAACCTGGCGATTCAATCTCACCTCTAAATTTCGTTTAACCAAAAATAAATAAATAAATAAATTTCCGGTTTGAATAATTTTTTCAGTAAATAAATATTTAATTAGAGATAAAATATAAAGAGATGAAAACTTGTTTTTGTTGATGGACTGGTAAAAGTTTATTTTTTTTATACGTGGATTTGAAAACTTAGATATATATATATATATACTAAATTAGTAATTAATAGTAATATGTAATTAGATGTTTGTTCAAAGTGAGATGGAATTTGTGGGAGTGAAGTGTTATGCAGAAGCAGAACAAAGAGAGAAAAGAATGAGGGGTAGAGTTTAGAGAGAGATAAGAGGGAGAACAAAACATAACACTAATCCAGGTAGTTGGAATTAATTTAGGTTAGTTTAGATGGGGAATCATGAAATTAATAAAGAGGAGGAAGTGATTTCCAAAAGTTGAGGGAATAATTTCAAAATTAGTGAAAATCATAAGGTACAAAATGTTTAAATTTTCCCTTTTATATTGATGATTGATGATTTGGATCGAGAGAGAGGAGAGATAAATTCTTGGCAAATTAATGAGGTTAAACCAGAGAAGACATACACATCAATAAAAATGATTGAGCGTAAATTCGTCGCCTTTCGGTCCCATTACATTTTTCTGATGTTACCTCTTGGCTACCGAATACAAGAAATACACACAAAAACATGGCCACCAACACACACACACACACACACACACTATATATATATATATATATATATTATCTTCACCTACCTCGACATTTCCATCGTTCTCTCTTGTTTCCTTTTCTCAAAAGTTAAGAAAAACCCTGAAATAAACATTAATTAATTATAGATTTAAATAGATCTTTAACACTCTCCGTACTAAACTTGTTATCAGTCAGCCTTGCCAAGCCTCATCTTCACATACATACTATGTAAAATTTGATACACAGGACAGGAGATATATATATATATATATATATGGGTTCTAATCAGAAAACTTTTTTTTAGGGTAATTTTTAAGAGTGAAAAGGCAGCAGTATATATGTGTGAAATTGGGACATCGCTTGCTTAACTACTAATTAAGCATGATCACTCTAATAACTCCGCGATTGAAGGAATGATTAATCCAAGCTTAATTTTTTCTGCCAATAAGTCAATTGGAGCAGAGCAAACGTCGTCATCCTTGGATAGGACACACACACACACACCCGTAACACTCTTTTTTGTGCGTATTAGCCATGATATTTCTTCATTTATAGCCACTGACCCATTTTTTGGGTCACAAATAATTAAAAGAGTTTTCACCACTTTTTTTTTTATAAAAAATTATATGAAAATCTATATGCACATATGATATCTATAAAATTTCATTTATACTACTACGTATGAATTTAGATCCTCACAATTTGGATTTCTATCAATTTGTTTTTTACTGTTCAATTCCACTATTTATAAGTTTAAAAAGTGATTACACTTATTGCAATAGTTTTGCATCTCTTTACTATTACTACTACTATGTTGTTGTTGTTGTTGTTGTTGTTTTCATCTATTCTCTAATTTTTTTTTACTAAAATTGTGTTCAAATTAATATACCATTCAGTTAATAAATTTTCATTAGGTATATTAATGGTCCAAGCCACAGCTTCGGCAACGGATCTTGGCGTACCAAGGTTCGTTATTTTCATTGGTGAATAGATAGTAAGTTTTAAAATGGTTAAAAAATAATAATAAAGTAGTTCTAAAATGAGCAACCCAATATTGTAAGTTCCGTCTCTCTTTCGTCTGATCTTATCTTGTTTATTACGGTTTGTCAACTTGCGTCGCCATATTTAAGGTGCAATCTGAACCAAAATTTTGTGTTAAAAAAATTAATTAAAAAACAGGATTGATTAAGTCATCCATTTATAAAAAAGAGTATCACGCTTATTTTAATTCACCATTCACCAAGATCAAAGACTCATATGGATTCCTGAGGTATACAGAATTATAAAATCTGCCATAAATTAAAGAAAAGTTAATATTATTTTCTGTTTTTTTAAAATAAATTAAATTCTTTAATTCTTTATATATATATATATGTGTGATAACTCGGGCTAGCTCCATATAAATATACGGGACCCATCATAGTTATTGTTTAAAGAAATGTGATTCTATTCTTTTTTTAGGAGAATTTCATTGTGATATATCCTTTTAACCGCAAGGAGACTTAGTATTTTTTAAATATAAAAAGAAGATGGAATAATCTAAAGATTTTTACCTAGAAAAAAATTCATCTTGTACGATATAAAAATTAATAAATGTTGGAGGAGGTCAACGATGTAACGTCCAGCTGCATATGATAATTTTGAAGTTCAATTTGCCATGGTTATTCTCTCTTATTTATATTATAAGATATTTTATATCAATTATATATATATATATATTAAAAAAATATTTTTTAACTAAAATAAATATAAAAAGCACTTATATTTTTTTTTATTCTTATTAAATATATCATTTATTATCATTATAAAATTATAAATGAGGAGAAAGGAAATATTAAAAATAAGATTAAAATAGAAAAAAAAAGTATCTAATGTCTTATATTTTAAATAAAAAATTTTTCATATAAAATATCTTATAATATAAACCGAAGTGACTATATCTAATACATATTAATATTAATATTATTAATATATCATCATTTAACAATAACTAATTACCTAATCAATCCTTGTTGATTCTTATCTGAGCATATGTATCACTAGATTCTCACTCACGAGTTAGCCTTAGCTGCTTCCAGACAAATTTAATCTATACATCTTTGCATCAATAATAGTAGTTTAGAGTTAGATTAATTTATATATGCATGTTGCTTTTTGAAAATATCTATTAATTCCGGGACCCCACGTTGTTGTCTTTTGTCGTTCGTAACCTTCCTGCAACGGAAAAGATATTTTATATTTCAGCAAAACAACAGATGGTACAGTATTTCTTTTTCCGTCGTCTTAATTAATTAAATTATGGAAAGCACCAAATTAAATTTGTCGTATTTCGTCAGAAAAAAACTGTCGTATTTGTAATTTTGCAGTGAATATGAGAAACAGATCGAAGATGGAGTGAGTGGGCCCATGGGGACTAAGACGCAAAAAGCCAACACATGCATTGACATAATAATAATGGAGAGATAGAGAACCCTAATGGGGCAACTATTTTCTCTAATTAGTGATAGAAAACTCAGACTTTGCCACTCTCACTTTATTTATTTATTTTTTTTGAGTGGCCATATGTAGACATCGATTATTTAGGGGTTCTATATATATGTCTAGGTTTGAAAATGCCATATATAATATGCCACCTCCAGTATACAAGGTACTTATTTTCTTTTATCATAAATATAAAATATAGAAAAAATGGCTTATCTAATATATATATATATATATATATTAATTTTGTCCTTCATTAAATAAGTTAATATAATTAATTTTTATTAATTATAAGATAGAAGTGTTAAATATTAAATGAGGATATTTCATGAAACTATTTTAAATTTAAGATAAATTTAATTTGCATAAGAGGAAATATATCGGTATCACTCTCTGAAAATGAGAAAATCACATAGCCGCGCTGAAGCAGGAACATGATACCCCGCCTGAGCCGCTTCAATTGAAAGACTGCAATTATTGGTGGTCCCTCTCACTTCTCATGCATGTGAAGTCAATCGAAAATGTAAAGTAGCAAAAGGAAGAAGAAGAACATGCAAGAAAACACACACATATTTTGCCAGAATAATTAATATCTTGAATTTATTTCACTTTAATTAAAGAAATTATTAGGATCTAGATTAATTTGAATTAAATCGGATAAGATCCAAAAGACAGTAAGCTCTAGCATCACGTCTTAATGCAATTATACTCTTAGAGCTAGAAACACATATAAATACATGTACATATACTCCTTCCGGTCCTAAATATGAAACATATTTAAGATTTTTTTTGTCTAAAATATAATATACAATTGTGGATTGTTTAATGTATCTATTTATTTTTTCCAATTTTGTCCTTCATTAATTAAGTGAATGCAATCAATTTTGATTAATCACACGGTACAAGCTTTAAACCTTAAATGGGGCATTTTTGGAAAATATTTCAAATTTTGATAAATTTAATAATTCCAACTGCTTTAAATATACATTTCTTAGTCTATGTGAAGTAGTTAGTCTCTCCATTTCTTTTTAATTATTGCTTTTCAAGAAAATTTTTATTTTTATTTATCTGTCACTTTCAAATTTCACGACAACATTAATTATTTTTCCCCAATTATATCTCTATTTATCATTTTAAAAATCAAAGATAACATTAATTACTTTTTTTTATCTATTTATTAAAGGGCATATTATAAAATTTAAAAGAAATTATAATATATTAATGGTATATCTTAGCCAGTGTACTAAAATCGACAAAAAAATGGAAATAATACATGTATATTATATTTAGGAGAGGAAGGAGCATATACTAATGTTAGAAACAGTATATGAAAACAATTGGTGCTCAAAAACGTATGATAACACATTATCCTTAAGGTGTTATTCGCCTCCACTAGGTTTACTATAGGAATCCGATAAATCACCCCTAGGAGTTATTTTAAGCATTAAAGATATCTGACAACAACTTTAGATACCTTGAAATATAGAACAAAACAAAGAGATTGTAAGCAAGAGTGGAGAATGTTGAGTGATTCTTTTAGTCTCTGGTCTAATCCTTATATAATAATGGAAAAAGAAACGTTGTTGATAAACCAATCTGTTTTTGAATGTTGTAATTGAAACATTCAGAATATCAAATAACATGTTGTTTCATAATGTCATTTCAGAACGTTGTCATTTAAAATTCCATTTCTTAAAAATAATTAATAAAATATATTAATCTCAAATTTATACCAGACCAGATCTCCACTGTTAGATTAATCCAACGATCATGACGCGCCACGTGTTAAGTGCTAAGTGTTTTAAATATTAAATAAATAATATTTAAATCTACTTAATCTTCATCTTTCCATAATTATTTTAACATGCTTTATCTTCTTTCTTTTATATACACTTTATAAGCCTTATTCCCATCCAATGTGGGATTTAAGTTTTTCAAACTATCTCTAACAATCCCCCACTTGCAAACACAAGATTCTTTCTAATTTTTGGAACATGAAGTATATTCTGCAGAATCATCTTCTTTCCAGAAGTAAACTGTAACTCAACACTGCCTCTTCCAAGTACATTTGCTGTGCTTCCATTGCCCACAATCACATGTTTCTCTTGTTGAGCAATTTCATAATTCTTGAACAGATTCCTGTCATGGCATACATGAACTATTGCTCCAGAATCATACCACCAGTCAAACGACTTTACAGCAGCAACCATATTTAATTCTGAAATCATACCAATGTGCATATCAGAAACCATGGCAATTATTTCATCACATTCTGTATCCACCATGTTTGCAATATTGGCAGTTTTGTTCCTTGGCTTTTTCTTATATCTGCAATCCTTTTTAAGATGTCATTTCTTTCCACAAACAAAACAAGATTTTTGAGTCTTGAATTATTTTTTAGAACTGAAACCAGTGGGCTTGAGGTTATTTCTCTTGTTGTTATTATTTCTAGGAAAATTCTGATTTTTATAACCTGCAGCAGCTACATAGTTAACTTTGGTTTAATATTCTGAATGCTTCTTTTGTAAGACATGAGTTTCTTGTTCAATCCTTAAATGTTTCATAATCTAATCAAAAGTAAAACTTTCTATGGTGTGCAGCAACTTTTTCCTGAATTCATGCCAGGTAGGAGGTAATTTTGCAATAATGGCACCTACTTGCACTGACTCTGAAATGTCCACTTTAATATCTTTCAGTTTAGAAACTACAATCTGTAAATCATGACTTGATCTAAAATGTTAACAGCATCTTGCAATTTGTAATCAAAATACTGCATAATCAGAAACTTATCTGTTCCTTGCTTTTCTGTGTTGTGTTTGCCTCCAATGCATCCCAGATCTCTTTTGGTGATGAGAAGGATGAGTAAAGATCATACAATCGGTTTGACAGTGTGTTCAGAATATGGCCACGACACAACGCTTCATCTTCTGCCCTTTTCTTGCATCTAGCCTTGACTTCTTCACTTTCATCAGCACTCGATTCAACAAGAGGCTCCAGAGTAGGATCAAGCGGATACAAAATTTTCATAGCAGTAAGCAAAAACATCATTTTGTTCTTCCACCTATTGAAATTCATTCCATCAAAACGATCCAATTTTATGAAGTCCTGGTACATGACCTTGAATACTGATTCCTGGGTGGTCTCCATTATCAATCAAAATAATAATAACACTTTAAGATTGTTAGAAACAGTATATGAAAACAACCGGTACTCAGAAACGTATAATAACACACTGTCCTTAAGGTATTATTTGCTCCAACTAGGTTTACTGCAGGGATCCGACAAATCACCCCTAGAAGTTATTTTAAACACCAAAGATATCTGATAGCTACTTCAGATACCTTGAAACACAGAATGAAACAGAGAGATTGTAAGCAAGAGGAGAGAATGTTGAGTGATTCTTTTAGTCTCTAGTCTGATCCTTATATAATAGTAGAAAAAGAAGCGTTGTTGATAAACTAGTCTATTTCTCAACGTTGTAATTGAAATATTCAGAATATCAAATAACGTGTTGTTTCAGAATGTTATTTCAGAACATTGTTATTTAAAATTCCATTTCTGAAAAATAATTAATAAAATATATTAATCTCAAATTTATACCAGACCAGATCTCTACTGTTAGATTAATTTAACGATCACGACGCGCCACATGCTAAGTGCTAAGTACGTTAAATATTAAATAAATAATATTTAAATATACTTAGCTTTTATCTTTCCATAATTATTTTAACATGTTTTGTCTTCTCTCTCTTATATACACTTCATAAACCTTATTCCCATTCAATGTGAAACTTAAATTTTTCAAACTATTTCTAACACATAATATATATATATATATATATATCCACCGGCCCATTTTTAGAGTATAATAGTGGGGAAGAAATGAACGGATAAAACAAAGCAGTTTTATTAATGTCGGTAATAGATCATAATTTTAATAAACCAAGCATCAACATGAACGATGATTTAAAATGCGGCATCCCGAAGCGGGTGAATGTGTTTTTTTAATAGACATTGAATTAATCGACTATATATATATATATATATATATATAGTGCGGTTTTGACTTTGGACACAGAGGTTGCGGCTTTCACGACACGATTAGTTGGCAAATTGCAATTTGAAATTCCAACTACTTTTCTGTGGGAATGGGATGGTGTTGCCCAGTGTAAGTGTTAACCGATCATGAACTTAAAAAAGTTCAATTAATTAAATGTGTGATATATATTGCGGGGCATAGCATGCAAGTTTAATTATTCAGTTTTGATGGAGGGTCCTAGTATTGTCAAACAAGGGGCGAGAGGTAACGTCAAAATTTATATACTCATAACGATTTACGTATTTAATAATGCATTGGCCGTTTGGTTGGCTGAGGGGCTCACTTAAGCCATCACTCTTACTCTTTCACTTATTCAAAGAGCCATATATATATATATATATATATATATGTAGGCCAACCTGAGATGAGATCCCAAGAGACGCTTTCACGTAACAAAGCACGAGCAAGCAAAACCAAAGGGTCCTACTCCTATTGAATGAAAATATGTTCCGACCACAAATTAATTAATGAATGGGACGTTCCATATTCTTCTCTCTGCTACATGACATGTACTCCCGACATCTACTAGGATTTTTTAGTCAAATCACATGGATTAATAACAATGTTAAAATTAATTAATTATTTTGATTTTTTAAAAAATTATATTTTCTTTTCAAAATTATCCTAATTCCTTTCCTTTTCTTTATTGATAAATTAAATAGAAATATTTTTTAGTAATGTATAATAAATACTACTTTATATTTCAAAAAATACCCTATATTTAGGTTCAAGGCAAAATATTCTATATTTATGACCAAAAAAAGTATTTCACATACTAAATATAGGGAATTTTACTTTAATTCTAAAATATATAAGCACTTTCAGAATATTATATAGTATTTATTATATATTATTAAAAAAAGTTCCTATTCAATTGATGAGAAAAAGAAAAAAATTTAATAATAATAGTTTTGGAAAGAAATGTGATTTTTGAAAAAATAAAAGTAGTTAACTGCTATAATTGTAACTCCCATAATAAATTTGTATAATTTGGTTAAAATAATCTTATATTAAGGATAGAGGGAGTATTATTTTTCTACCCCTTTTATAAGTTATTTTAACTATCTCATCAAAATTAAGAAAAATTTGTTACATTATTAAAATTATCTTAAAATTGATGTGATTTCTATTTTTAAACCTATTAAATATTACAAATTCAAATAATCCACTCTCACTCTCGTAAATAAGGATATTTTGAAAATAAAGTAATTAATACTTACAAAACTTATTCTCTCATATCCAAAATATAAATTGTTTCCAACTACCTTACATATTTTATTGAAAGTTGTTTACTCTCTCCGTCTATATGACTTTAAGTAGAGATATTAAGAAATATAATTAATATTTTAAAATTCATTTTGAATTTTTAAATTTACCCTTAAAGAAATAGATAAATACAAAAGAGTAATTAGTGTTATTAGTTACTTTTAAAATGATAGATGATGGTATAGTTAAAAAAATAATTATCAATGCTGTCTTGGAATTTAAAGATAACAGATAAAAAAATCTTTTTTAAAAATGGCAATTAAAAAGAAATGGAGGGAGTACATTTTTATATTTCTTGAAAAAAACCAAACATTTCATTTTTACTCTTAAAGTTGTTTCCACTTCTTTCAATTACAAGTTACGGAATTAGTCATAAATGGACAGGAGTAAAACAGGCAAAAAACTACTAAAAATTACATACTCCCTCTGATCCAAAATATAAGTCCTCTTTTAGAATTATTAATTGTTCAAAAAATAAGTTCTATTTAGTTAAAGTAAAAAGCATTAATTATTTTTTCCTAATTTATCTTTATCTTTAATTAACTTGTGATAGAGAAAATTATTTTGAAAATTGTCAATATTAAAGGTAATATTGAAAAACAATGTAAGTTTTTAATAAATTAATTAACTCCTTTTCTTAGTCTATATGCAGTTAATCAAATAGAACTTATATTTTGGATCAAAGAGAGTATGCCCTTCGTTTCAAAACTTTAGTTGTTTTAAATTTTTTATTTTGTTTCAAATTTTTTATTATTTAAGAATTTAAAGGTTTTATGTTTCAATTATACCCTCATTTATTACTATAATTTTCTTGTCTCTTTCTTTATCAATATATACAATAATTAATAATTTCTTAATCTATGTGTCAAAACATTAAACAACATAAGTTTTAGAATAGAGGGAGTAACATCTCTTACTATGGATCAAAGAAATATTTTAAAAAATGCCTTATATTTTAAATCAAAATGAGTATAAAAGATAACCTATATTTAGGATAAAAATAACTTCTTGAACATGACTAACAAAAAGACCTAAAAGAGATATTATAGTGTTTGTTCTTCTTATTCATGCGATTGCTCTCATTCTGGTATTCATTATCAAGAAACATATATCCATCTTATCCAATTTTGTTGATCGAGAATTTTTATTCACTTGGTTATGTTCCCAAAAAAAATAGAGGTAATCTTATTATATATATATATATAAAAGATACAAAGATCGATATACTACAATACACATTTTATACTTCCATATATGCATTCGTTTGTATTACTTTGTCCAATGATGCATAAAAAAGATTTTATAAAAAAGTTGCTATAAACATTTTATTTATATATTTATTTTTTTTATCATTTATGCTGTTTTTTAATGAACACTGCTCATTTTTATTTCTAATGAGCTGATTATAAATATTTATATATGTAAGTGTATATGTTTCATAGAATTTTAAAAATTATTATATCCCACAAATCATATATTGCATCATATCTAATACGTGTGATCGTGTTACATACTAGTGTAAAATGCGACTTGCCCCACATACAAAAACTGGAGAGGATGAATTGGATATCATGTATAATATATATATATATATCAGCCAGTTATGATGCCAAACGAAAAAGATTGCTTCTGGCAAAAAAAAAAAAAAAAAGAAAATATTTCTCTAACACAGTAGAATTGTCAAAAAGGTGAGATTTTACAACAGAGAAAAATCAGATTCGGTCAACCTTGAAGCGCTAATCCAAATCTCACAGGAAAGCGATAAAAAAAAGCTAATTTGTTGTCATCTGTATGCTTGCTCACTTAATTTAATGACTTGAAAGAGCCATTATTGATGGGAATAAGAAACAGAAAAGTTTTCCAATTACGAATTTTATAGTCTAAAGAATGCATTTTAGAAGTGAACAAAAGAATCACCACAGATAATATGAACACCCCACCAACCTTTGTCTGGTCCACTACAAGAGCGCAGGGGAAAAAAAATAAAAGTGCTTGAGGTTGCTACTAGATTTACTGAAAACCTAGGAAAGTCAAATGAATTTTAAGCAAGCAAGTTGTTTGGAACATGATGATGGCGCTTAATTAGTGTTTGTAGAAACTTTCTAGATCGATTTTAAAATAAATCTAGAAGTGACCCATATAAAAATAATAATACTTTCTTAAATCAGTAATAAAACTGATATTGAAAAATACTTTTTAAATCGGTTATTTTAGGAAAGATGAATAGGAAGTAGATGCAGACAGTGGTAGGTTGGTTATTTGCAGTAGAGTTAGTTGATTGACTATTCACTAAGTTCGAATGAGTGGGTAGCTGGCAAATGATGAAATTAAAATGAATCAGTTGGACCTTCATGCCTCTACTTACCACTGAATTTTTTTTATTCGTATATTTTCGGAGTAAAGTGGATTCCAAATCATCACGAGGGAAAACTAACTATTTCACCAACCGAATTCCCCACCACAGAATTGTTACTTAAAAAAACGAAAAAGGAATAATCGAGTCTCCTATCTGCACTGTTTCAAGCTTTTTTCTGCGTGGATCAATTATGAGTGGTGTTGTGTTTGGCTCTGATTGGTCAAAACCAACCACATTCTCTTATAGTAATCGATAATTTTTTTTTTCAATATAATACAATAGAAAAGTTACATCAAGATGGATGCTTTTCGAACTTTCGTGTATTGCTAATGTTTTTTTTTAATAAAATAAATGGAATGTGAACCTGAAACAAAGGAAAGTAAAAAAGTGACCTCTAAGAATCAAATAAAGTCCAGTGAATAGTAATCATGTGATATAGCCAAAATATAATTTGATTTGGACGCTAATAATTTCCGTGTAACAACTACTTCCACTTGTGGGAGAGGAAAGGGCTGGTCCAGCAAGATTTTTGTTGGGGGTCACCTGGAAAATATGGTATTTTATATTTGAAGATTAAAAAAATAATGGAGCAGTGGGTTGGAAGTTATACTATTATACAAGCACAATCAGTTGTAAACAAGAGGCCAAATAGGGGGGAGGGCATCCATCACCTACTCGTTGGCCCACTTTGGAGGTTTATCAATTACTATCTCCATTCTTTAATATAAATGAGAAAAAATTATTTATTTTATTTTATTTTATTTATTATTTTAAAAAATTTTAAGTATCCTAATTTATTTTTTATTTTACATTATCAATAAAATATTAATTATTTTTTTTTACTTTTAATTAAAAATAATGGTAGGTTAAATATGAGTCTTTTTTTAATATTTAATTTAAAAATATTTTGATAAAATGCTATTAAATTTTACTATAATTTATATGATTTAATAGTTTTATTGGTTTGTATGAAAAATCTTAAAATATCAAATAAAATGGGATGGAGAAAATAATTTACATAAATCAAGAAATGTAATTAAAATTATTAAATTTATCATAAATATAAAATAATTTTAAAAAATATTTCTATTTAATATTAAAAACTTTTATCAATAATTAAAAAGAATGAATTGGATTAACTATTAGAGATTTTTTGAAAAAAATATTAAATAGGACATCAAACAAATCTTATTCATCCCAATATTTTTTTTAAGAGGGCACACAGTCCCCAAATATCGCTCAGATAAAGGGAATGAGGGAGTAATAAAGAAAGAAAGAAAGGGGAAGGGGAAAAGGTAATGTAGGGAAGCACGTGATAAGGACTGCAGGGGTGTGATAGGCAGGTAAGGTGAGAGTGGGAGAGGTGAGGTGAGGATCCAAAGCATCATTTTGATTTTGAGTTTTATAAAAATTGAGGCGTGGGGGTAGGGGTAGGGGTGGTGGTGGGAGTGGTAGGTGGCAACTAGCAGCCCCGAGGAGGCACACTCACTAGCAGATACCCAGTCAGGGAGTACTTTATTTTGGGGGTTGGTGTACAAAAGCCAATACGACCTCTCATTTTCATTCGGTTTACCTTGAAATCTACACTATTTTCCTTGTGACTTGTGAGTTTGACCAACCCAAGAGAAAAACAAAAACTCTCACCAGTCACGCTTTTAACCAAATTTCAAGAATTAATGATAGAACTAAAGTAAATTATCTATTTTAAATTTTTTAAAAATTATATATTATTTTTTTAAAACTATTCTCATTCAATATCTCTCTCTTTTACTCTTAATTAAACAAATACATTTTTTTGTAGTGGATAATAAATACTATTTTCTCTAGTTCTATTTATAGGAGAAAATTTTTTTTCATTTGGTCCTAAATATAAAAGAAAAAAAGAGTTAATGATGTATTAAATTTTTATTTTTTAAAAATACTGCTTATTAATTATATAAGAGAGAGATTAAATATATTAGTGATTCAAATTAATATTAAATTAAGTAAGAATATTTTTAAAAAAAACTTAAAATATGAGACAATTAATGTTAACTAACTAAAACTATTTTTTTTAATATTTATGAAATAGTTTTTTTCTTATAAATAAAATAAGAAAGAGTAGTACGATATATTATGAAAAAAATTCTATATCTAGAATTAAAATAAAATATTTTATATTTAAAACTGGAGAAAGTGTTTTTGCAGTTAGCATTCAGAATGGTTTTGCGCACATCCACACCCACACCCACACCCACACCCACCACCCCTACTTCTTTCCTTCCTTCTCCTGGGACATTCCTCCATAACTCCATTGTGGGAAAAAGTTCTCGTCCTGATTCTTCTTTTGGGTTTGATAGTCTGATCAAATTTAGGGTTCTATGTTTTTTTTTTGGGTACAAATTTTGAGCTCTTTGTTCATTCAGTTCACTTGCAGAAGAGCGGCCCATTGGGCTGACATAGAAATAAATGCACTTACCATTTCTCTTTTTCAGTGGGACAAAGCCCATGCACTTCTATCTCATTCCCCCGAAAGCACATGAGCATTCTATCCTAGCCTCGGTTTCTTCTTTATGATCAAGCCCACAAAGGGTGCTCCCAAATTCCCTATGGCCTCCCATCAACTACGAAATTTAAAATCTAGCGACTCCAAAACATTTTTCAATTTGAGATTCCTGACTTGCAAACTACCCTTTTTTGTTTTTTTCGGTTACACACTTCATTCAAATGATTTTTCTATTACATCGTACCGACCATTTTTTACAAACAAATTTTAAAGGTTAAATTACATGAAAAAAAAGAAGAAGAAAAGAATTGAGGCATAAAACATGAATCGTCATGTGGATTAAAAAATGCCAACTCAAATGCTCAATCCGACAAACTCAACACCACTGGTGAAGTTTACGAGGCTGGATTGAAATTTCTCTTGTCGCAACTTTTCAAAGCTCAGTGTCGCAAAAACGGACCATCAACTCAGATACCATTCTTCGAGCAAAAGGTATATAACTCAGACTGTACCTGTAATAACTTGCAGCTATTAAATGATCCCCCACAGAAATTCAACACATCAGATATGAAAAATGATTCATTTTGAGAAGGCTGTTCATTAGAAAAAATCGTTTTCGTCTCACAAATTAATATTAGGTAAGCAGGTCAGTCGAAAGCAAACTTACCATATAAGGGCGCATATCTCACCTATGATAGCAATTATTGTTAAAACCTTCCTGTGGATCTACCAAAAAAAAAAAAAGCTTTATGTATGGTGTGCTGAATGACCTAGACAATGAAGTACAGCGTCCAAATTGGTACATTAGACAACAGTCAAGAACATTGCTCAGGATTTCTTTCCCACTCGTTAGACAGTAGCGAATGGTAAAAGAGCATTAAAAAAATGCAACATCCTAGCTCTATCTAGACATACATACCCATGCATCTGAAAGTGAAGATCAACGAACTTACCAAAAGAGCACAAACAAGTGCTATAACTACACATCCAAGGTATATGGCCGTTGCAACCACACGGACTGGGTCAAACATCATTTCAACTTGTCGTACAGGTCCTATCAGAAAGGCTGTACTGCCAGATATCTCAAACAAATATATCAACCTTCCAGATAATTCAAACGTATATATTTCTTGCCTGCATTAACTACAGATAAACCATTTCTTAAACTCTTATATATCAACAAGAGGGAGACTGCATCTACCTTCCAATTGCTAACAGGTTGCCAAAGGTGAACAATACTGCAAATTTGATGGGTTTGATAAAGACAGCCATTGACTGCAAAACAAAATAAAATAATAAAAGTTAAATTACACTAATGACTAAAGGCTTCTACTGCACTGAAAAAAAAAAATTATCTGCCAGATGGATGCATCTAGAAAGCTTCAAGACAAGTAGAAAGTAGATTATTTGTTTGATGTATGATATTATATTCAACAATATTTCTAGACTCACTTGAAACTTACATGCCAAAGTTGCCAACAATCAAAGTTGCATGAACCTTACAGCCCATTTGATTCACAATTAATAAGGGGGTTAGGTGATGTAATGCGATGATGATTACATGATAGTTTATTTGATATGATATTTAGACATTAGGAGATTATATTTATTTTTTATGAAAAGAAAAATAAAAATACATGTGAAATGATTTTTCTACCCTTGACAGCTATGTTACTGTAACTATATAAGTATTTAACATTCTCCAGCTAAGAAAAAAAATATATGCCTATTTTAACATTCCTTGCGAACTTGTTACAGCAGTTGTGGAATTTTACACCATCTCCCATTTACTGTAAATTTAAAACTGAATCTATGCCTCAAGTGAGGGGAAAATACAACAGTAACAACATTAACCTTATCCCACTAATGTGAGCTTGGTTACATGGATCATACGACACCAATGAACTCTATCAAACACCATCTCCTCAAATAAGTCATTTATCAAGAAATCATTTCTTATAAATTCCTTTAGTTTCCTTTTTGGTTTTCCTCTACGCCTTTGAATAGGGCTCCAAACCATTTGATCAGCTCTCCTCACTAACTCCTCTTGCCCTCTTCTTTGTACATGTCCAAACTACCTTAAATGATTTTCCACTATTTTCTCTTCGATAAATGCTACTCCGACTTTCCTTCGTATACAATCATTTCGTATCTTATCCAATTTTATATGATCACACATCCATCTTAACATTCTCATCTCTGCTACTCTCATTTTATGCTCTTATTGTCATTTCAAAATTCAATATTCACTGTCATATAGCATTGTTGGCTTTATAGCTGTATGATAAAATTTTCCTTTAAGTTTAGTAGGTGCCCTGCAGTTACAAATAACTCGTGATGCTTTTCTCCACTCAAGTGAGGAGAAAAGACATTGCTAAAATAATTTGTCAATACACATAACAATGCCACCAGTGAGCGTGTGATTCTAGTAAGGGGTTGTATTAGTTCAACCAGTGGTATTGAGTTTGAGCCCTGGATATGCAACTATGTTAAATATTCATTGGGAGAGTTTTCCTTCCTTTGTGATCCTATCCGATTCAACCCAGATTAGTCGGAATCTAATGTGGCTATTGAATACTAGATTGTTTCATACCAAAACACACACACACACTGAATAATGCTAACAATGGCAGAGAAGACAATTATTATAAAAAAAAAAAGTCCAAGGATCACAACTAAATAATGCTTACCAAGAAGCAAAATTTCTATCTTGAATGAATAAGATAAGCTGTTAGTGAAAGACACGCTCATGACTCTGTTATGGTCAAGAGCATGGTCCATCAATGCATTATCTGACCAAGAGCTGGAAGTCCAAAAGATTCCTAACTTTTTTAAGTAATATAAACAACTGAAAGAACAGAACCAAGTTTCTCTTACCACCAGCATGCAAACCAGACCAGCGATCAAACAAGCAGCGAATCCATAAACTCTCTGTGCGGTCAAAATCCAAAAGTAGCATAACTTAGAGCTGCTAGATTACAATAACTCCCAAATACTTTAGATTTGTGCAAAAAGTTTCCATAAGATGGAGGACCTGCATCGGAGAGAGGGAGCAGAAGCCACCTGACTCTTCACCCAGTAAGCTCTCCTCCTGCTCTTCATTACCCTCTGATCTAGACTGAACGAGCTTCCACATTATTGATAAGGGGCCTTTCTAGCACCCACTGGGCCCTAAAGAAGTTGGTTATTGTTACACACACACAAATATGGAGAAAGGAAAAAACTTCATCAACATGAAAAGATCGAGAAAAGGAAGGCATAGCACGAAACTTCATCAATTGTATGAGGATCACTTTCAAAGAAATCACAGTAGACAATGTTGAATGAAAACATTATAGACATTCCCATAATGAATGCTCAACCGCACTACAAATAAGATGCCAGTAATGTTTCCCTCCAGGAATTTGATGAGTCCACAACAATCAAGGCACCAACCAGGAAATGCCAAATAGAAAAACACACGAAAAACTGTTTCCCGAGTCCCAACAGTCGCAAGAAGAAGCAAGAAATCAATCACAGTCTTGCAACTGCACTCTCAGCCTTTCCCCTGGTAGGTAAATGCTGCTTATTTGATTTTCACTCTCCCCTCCTATCACACCTGATAGGCTGACACGATTTCCTATGAAAATGAGGCTCCTAGAATTATCTTTTGGAACTTTTATGATGTTTTCATGTTTCGTATTATGGATATTGGGTAACTAAAATCCCCAGAAAGAATAACCAATGCAAATGCCTTGCAAAAGGAGTTCAAGCAGAAGGGAAGAAAGAAGCCCATCATAATTCTGGAAGCTTACCTTTTAATGCAAGTACTCTCTGCTACAACCACACTAGCGAAAGGAGTTTTCCTTCCTTTACTGTATGCTTAGAAGAGCCGAAGATAGAAAACGAACAAACAATCTCAACGAAATCTGCGAAAACTATAAATAGAAAAGTGCGTAAACATAACAACATAGTTGAAGCCGTCATAAGACACCAAATTGAAAAGAATTAAGCAGAAAATGACATGAAAAAGGTTCCCTTGATCCGATCAGATTGTGGGTGATTTGATGAATTCAACGGAGAAATATAACCTAAATTTTGAAGAAGAACTCCTCCGAGGTTCCCATTCACTCTCAAATACCAGGCATTCTCCTGAAATCTACGCCGACTGATTCACTAAACAAATCAAACTTGAACGTAAGAACGAAGAAATGCTGCAGGGCCACAAGCACAAGGGAGATGGAGCGCGAGAGAATCTTGGGGAGCTGAACAGAATGACAAAATTGCCCCGAATTGGCCTCTTCTGTTTTCATCACCATTTTACATTAAAAAGGATAATCCCTCAAACTGGACCTTGCATGTTTAATAATTTACAGCTAAATAAACCTCACCAATTACTTGCAGACTTTATGGTTAATAATTTACAATATTTAAAATTGATATAATTACAGAAACATAGAGAGACTTATAAACGGGTTGTCACAAAAATTTAAATCACTTGAAAATGATTTGATGATGATTTGAAGTTTTTGTTACTCCTGATGCAACTCTCAACCAATTTTTATTCTAAAGAGTGGCTAAAATTATTCTCAACGTTGCTAGACATCCAAATAGAGGTCAGATAAAAGTTGCCTGCAACAGAATTCGATTAAATTGCTGATTAAATTTATCATAATCAATATTATGCCCAAACCGTTGAAGTGTCCTATGAATATGTTCACTGTTCTTCGGTATTAATTATTGAAAAAATAGTTTATTATTCTCTTACTATACTTTTTACATTATATTTAATTATTGTTCATTTTCAACATATTTCATAACTGAAGAAACTCCCTCCTCTTTTCATTCACACTATCACACTTGTAATGATAACATGGGATTTTTTCTTCCCTTTGTTTTTTTTTAAGGCTATGGAAAAACATACAAGAATTACAAAAGGAGGCGTAGGGTATGAATCTTTTTCCCTTTATCAACCTCCATGATCTACTTACAACCTACATGTGGTTCAACGAAGGTAATAAGATCATTGTTCATCCAACGCACTTGTTGTGTGATCCAATTAGTGCACTAATTATCTTCTTTAAACATAGGATCTATTATTACCATCCAATCTTTGGTGAAAAAATTTCTAATCTCTTCATAGTATTCTCCAATTAAACTTTTATGAGCAATGAAATTTATAGCTGCGAAAGTGTCTTTGTAGAAGTTATCTTTTTGAACAACTTGGGATTTTAGAATGGCCAAAAAACTATTACTGGATCACTTACCAACCTAGTGATGAGTCGGTGGATTAATTACAGAGGTTAATGAAATTATGATTGGGTTGAATTATGAATCGAACTCTAGTAGGAAGGATATAAATTGTTTGTTCAATGATGATGGAATTCAGGTCATGTCATGCCATCGAGAATGTCCTTTGAAGAGTGTGAAATTAGTACAACAATGAAATGTACTCTCTCTCTCTCTCTCTCTCTCTCTCTCTCTCTCTCTCTCTCTCTCTCTCTCTCTCTCTCTCTCTCTCTCTCTCTCTCTCTCTCTCTCTCTCTCTCTCTCTCTCCCCATGGATGGTTATGAATTTCAAATAAAAGCTAAAGTGCCTTGCCATTGAGGTAGCAGACACATTCTATATTAATTGCCGAGTATGTAATTCGTAGGATTAGACTGCAGAGGTAAATATTTCTACATGGCGAAGTATGACTCTTCAATACAAACACAACTTGGAATTAGAGCTGCATAACTTGGTCTGGTGCCCGGGTGGTCCAGTTCAACCCTACCACATTGGGCTAACCAGACCGAGTCGAGGTTAGGGCTAGACACCCTAGCCCTAGACCGGCCCGACCTATATATATTTTTTATTTTTTTAATTATTTTATATATCTTAATTGATTTTATAAAATTTTTATTCTTTATATATCTAATCTAATATATTTACTATGTAAATATTATGAAAAATTTTTAAGATTTTAATATTTCAAATTTTTTTAAATTTTGAATTAATTTTTTAACTTAATATTTATATAAAAATAATGTATAATGATTAAATATTTATAAATTTTAAAAAATTTATTTTTTCTAAGATTATCTTTTAAAAAAATCTATTTTTAAGTATAAATAAGTATATTTTTTATTATTAAATAATTTTTTTATTTTTTAAAAAATATATATAATATTAGGCTACTCGATACTAATTCAAAATATATCAAATCAAGTATCGGACGGGGTCAAACCTGACTCGATATGAACACCCTTACTTGGAATATTAGGACTCCAGAGGGTAGCTGTGATCAGAATTGATTTTTCGAAGTATTAAATTTAACTAAATAATTTCTGACTTCATTTTTTGTCCCTACTGAAACTTGAAAGTGATGTTACCTTTGAAAGACACAAGGGTGATGTAAGCACCAAATTTTCCACTCTATCTGATATCGACTTATTTAAAGATAATTTGCGAGGTCGATTCCCAGCCCGTCACAATAAAAATGGTTAAAATCAAATAAAATAAAGAATGATTAGGAATTGAAAAGTGACACACACACACACACACACAATTAATAGGGGCCATAATTCATGGTTTATTTATATAAATATAGTTTAGTCTCAATTGAATATTAATAATAAAGTATACTTACAAAATTGTGTGTGTATCAAAATTTTAATATAATAAATAAATATTAATAAATTTTAAATATTTAAGTATGATTACATATTTTAAAGATGTTTAAAAAATTACTTGTCAATTAAAAAAATACATTATTAGAATTTAAGACTATTTAATATGAAACTTTCAAAATTTACAAATTACATTAAAAACCAAATGGTAAAAAAAAAAAAAAACCAACAACGACAAATAACTTTGGCTAAACATCTTTCATATATATGAAAAATATTACCGAAACATAATCAAATTTTATGTCAAAATCAGAGATAAATTATGTTCTTCTATAAATTGGACAAAAAAAAGCTTTTGTAAAGAAATGTTAAAAATATTTGTAACTAATTTAATCACCTTTTATATCAATCCAAAGCTAATTTAAAATATCAAAAACACCTTTTCGTTTTTTGATTGAACTCAACTGTCCATCAGTTGAGTTCCATTTTTCACTTAATAGTTGATGCCACAATTTTTGTTGTGGCACCAAAAGATAATCCAGTTTCCAAACCGCAAGACAAATATTTGACAATTATTGTTCTTCTATTAGATATAGTAATACATGCTCGTGCTTATATTAAGTTATTCAACAATTTCATATACAAAGAAAACATATTGTTTTCCTGGTAATTTTAATACTACAGTTATTCTGTTAAAGGCTCCTATTCGAGTTAAATATAAAAACATTTCAACACCAAAATCTCACAAGATATATGCAACATGGAATGTGAGAGACTAGATAAATACTCTCTCTCATAAACAAATAATTACTTTACATAAATTAGAAAAAATAGTTAAAAGTAATTAGATCATTAAATTTATTACAAAGAATTTTTTTAGAATGCCCTTATTTAATCTCTAATTAATACCTAAAATTTATACAAAAATATCCCCATTTAATACCTAAAACTTATCCTCATGTAATTAATAACATCTCATATTTTAAACTTATACTCCATTTAATAAAGGATGTTTTTTGAAAAAAAAAAAATCTTAAATGCGCGAAACAACCTTTAAATTATTCCTTACTTTTTAGGATCAAAAGTCTCTTATATTTGAGACTGGAAAAAAAGTACTTTAAAAGAGTAACTTGAATAAGGTACTTAGGCAATGAATGCACAAATATGATGATGTAAATTCTAGAGAGAATGTTGTCACCCCTAAAAAAATAAAATAGAATAAAGGGAACGTGGGCTTGCTGTGAGAGCAACCCATAACTAGCAGCAATTTCAGAAAGTAGTTAGCTTACCCCAAAACAAAAAAAAAAGTACTTAAGAAAAAGACGGCAGATATAGTACCCGACCAAAAAACGATGAAAAACCAGAGAACCATTTGAAAACAGAAGATTAAGAAGCAATCAACAGGTTGGCACAATTTGGAAAATCATTTTTTCCTCAATTGGAAATCAATTGACTAACGAGCTACAACAGCGCGTTACATTGAAGGCGGTGCAGTTTCAACCAGAAGCTAACTGCTACCGCAAGCTCATGCAGATACGTGTATGAAAGTGATAGTGAAGGTGGTGAAAGTGACGAATGCAAATGCATGGAGATGGAGTATCCAATCAACCCAGTGAAGGGAATATGAATGACATTTCTTTTTTATTTCCTCGCTCAAAATGAAAGCAACAGGAGAGGGAGAGGAAATAAAAACCTGATGGAAAAAGCAATGAAAGATATAGAAATTGTCTCAATGTGTACTTTCAGGAGAATGATGTATCCGGCTTAAAATTAGCGACTCAGACTCATTTGAGCCAGCCATCAAAGCATCACAAGCATTGGAAGAACCATCCTCAAAAATTAAGGGATCACCCAACGTGTCAACATCATCTTTCTGCAGATCAGGAACCAAGTGAGATTTGTTTTCGACTTCCATGGAGTGATTCTCCTTGGATTCCCCTGAATTCACCATCTCAGAATTCTCTCTGTCCTCTTCCTCACGCAAAGCTGCTGAAGGCTCTCCCTTATTCCCATGATCTGATGGACTGGACCAGACTAATCCCAGCGAATTGGTACTAACATGATCTTGCCGCTTCTGACTGGAGGGTTGATGTAGTTCTGCCAAATTCTCGCCAGCAGGACACACAGTTTCCACTATTCTCAGGTCTGATGTAGACTTTGGCTCATTAATCCTTGCATCAGAAGTGAAGACAGAAACCTGCATATTCTCCGGGCTGTGAATAGGAACTGATTCATCATCTCGCACTTGACCCAACGCTGGGACAATATCAACTTTCCCCCTATTTGGCAGTTCCACTCTCTGCTTCTTGTAAAGGTCTATGGCTCTCTGCAAATTAGAGAACATGTTCCCTCATCAGAGTCAAGAATTTAATACTACCAATTAATTAGCGTGGAAGTAAATAAGTATATTAGAAGTTACGTTAGACAGTAATAACACAACCGGTTATAATTTTGTTACAGTACTCAGGTAACATAAGAGTGATCATATAGTTAAAAGCCTAACAAATATGGTTTTATAGCTATTGTCGATGTACAGAAGTTACTGCAACAAGAATGCTAACTCATCAAAGCAGATTTACCTGGAAGATGGACGTGTCAGTTACTGGGAAAGGTGAATGCCTTGACATAGTGGCAGCATATTTCTGTTGCACTCTTGAACCATTATTCTGGGAAATCAAGGAACATGGTAAAACTGAAAACATCAGACATTTGTTTACTTTATAAGGAGAAAAAATGAAATTCTATTACTATGAACAGGGGAGTTTACTCGCAACCAAGCATGACTAAATTACTTTCACTAACAAATTTTCATACCTAGCCATAATTAAACCCCCCCTTTTTTTTTCTTTTTTAAAGATATACAAAAAGAACAATCTAATTTTAGTTTTAATGGGTTGGGAGTAAAAAAGGAAGCCAAAAAGTTTTATCATCTCTACCTTCAGAAATATATCTGCACGAGAATCTGCATCAATGCTGGCATTCTTATCAATCCTCAGCAGACACATACACTGGTTGCGCAACTCTGGAAGGGTAAGTTCTTCTGAAATGTCAAGTTTAGAAAGGTAGAAATGACTGAAAAGTGAAGCAATGTCACTTGTTGCAGCATCAGGCACCTCCTCCATTGTAGTTGTGGCCAGAGACTTTAAAGGTGCTTTAGATGGAGTGCTGTAACTGGGTGACTTTATTTCAGGAGCCTTTTCATGAAAACTATCCTGGTTTTGTTCATCCTGAAGCATCTGAATATCTTGCTCAGCCAATCCATGATCCACCTCTGCTGGAACTGACCCATCTTTACGAGATGGGGAAGGCAACTCCTTCTTCAAATCACCATTCTGTTCTTTCCAAGTCTCAGAACCAGATTCCCATGACCGACTATTTGTTGAATGCCTGTTCCTGTCCCAATCGGAACCACCATACACATGAGGATCATCTCTGAAAACACCATTATTGCCATCCCATCCATGCAAATGAGAAGGGCCTGTACCATCCATCATATTTTGCCACCCAAGTGGGCGCAAGTGACCTGGAAACCTGTCCGCATCAGGAATATGGTAAGGAATACCAGCATGGTTAACTTCCATTGGAGGTCTAACACCAAACAGAGGTTGAGATGGAAACTGTGGCATAATTGCCTGAAAACCTCCATGAGTTGGTCCATGTTGAAAAGGAACAAATCCATTTGGTACAGCTGAAGTCCAATTTGGAACACCCCTCCAAGAATTGCCAGGTCCCCTTCCAAAACCAGGATCACTAACTCTTCTATAACGAGAATTGGAGCTATCTCTAACCTCATCCTCTAAAGGACTCATAAAAGGTCGGTCTAGTCCAGCCCTGAAAGCAGGTGGAGGTGGAACAATTGATGTATTTGCCTGACTAGTCCTACCATAATAAGATGAATCTGCTTGAGAGGAGTCATCCATTAATGGTCTCTCTTGTGTCAACTCACGGCCCAGTCTATCTTCAGAAGCTGAGAAATCCCGTGCATCAATACTAGTCCTCCGTCCACTTTCTTCAATTTCAAGACTCCGCCTAACTCCACTTTTATTCACATATCTGCGATCAATGCTTGTGGAAGAAGGAGATCTTTCCACCATGCCCATGGGTGAAGCCTTGGAACTGGAGGACCTTTCAGTTGCAAAATCTCCTACAGTTCCGTCATCTATTTTAGTAGTTTTATCTGACTTGTATTTATTAGCACCTCTTTCTGACGTCCCTGAATAACCATCTCTTGAACCTTTAGTTCTTTGTTCTATCATAGAGTCTCTATACTTCGAATCTTCGGAATTTGCATTCCTGAAAACATGGGGAAAACGTCAACCAATTAAACTGGTAAATGGAATAATTCTCTTACATGCAAACTTCCTGAGACACTAATATCCCTAGCAATTCAGAAACAGATAACATTGCAAAGACAACATTTCTGTTAATTAATTTCCACACTAACTGCAATAATTAGACAAAACAAGATGCATTTCACTGTCACTTAATACTTCCGTAGCACAACTTTCTAATTGCAATTACACCATAACAACTTCAAAGCAACAATGTGCTGATGGGCTTAATTTAATTAAAAAGTACAGAAATCAACTTTAAAAACATCACCGGCTAAGAATGCTGTCCAGAATGGAATGCCACCAAAAGACGTTGATTAACACCACTCCAAGTAAAAAACCAAAAAAAAAAAAAAATGAGAATTACTTGTATTCATCTTTGGTAATATGTGTATTTACAGCAGGTGAAGACCTCCTTTTGTTGCTAGTTCCACTTGAGTCTGCATGAGCTTGATGGGGTTGGGATCTTCCCCTGCCAGCCTCAGAATCAGTTTTACTACCACTCAAGCTTCTCTTCTCTGCATCAGAATAGTGGGATTTAACCCCTCTAGATTTAGTGTCACAATAATCATCACGATCACCCAAAGTTCTTTTTTTTGCTCCACTCTCTTTACTCCTAACACTTCGATCATCAAAATGTGACCCATCACGATCATGGTGATGGTTGCGTTCACGATCACGATCTTTGTCTAGGTCCCGATCATGATCATGATCATTATCCCAATCCCAATCTCGATCTCTATCATAATCACAATCCCTATCAAGATCATAATCACGTTCTCGATCTCGTTCACGATCATGGCGCCACTCACGATCACGACCAGATTCCAAATCACGCTCTCGCCCCCCATCACGATTGCGATTATGGTCTCGATTGCGATCACTCTCTGAAGGTTTAATTCTCTTTTGCCGTGATTCGACACAATCCTTTTCTTCCTTTCCATGCTTATCATCAGACCTATTGCTAGTAGGATCTTTTGCAGGACGCTCATCTCGTTGCTTGTCATATCTATGTTTGTTCTCTTTATCTGTCTCTTCCCTGCCCTTCTCTCTATGTTTCTCATCCTTTCGCTTCTCATCCTTCACTCTTCCATCCTTGGCAGTCTCATCCCTAGAAGACAATCGTCTGTTATAGCTATCTCCAACATCATCTTGATGCTTAATTCCATCACAGCCATCATCCCTCTTCTTTCTCACTCGCTTCTCAAGTTGGTTATCCAGTTCAGGGATTTGCAACTCATCCAGGGCCCTCAAATCTGCAATAAGACATAGCTCAAAGTAAACTAATGTCTTCCAAGTAAAATCAGAGTTCATCCAATATCTCTAGGTTTTAGACGAAAAAATATAAAACTACAGAACCACACACTATGAATATCAAAATAACTTGTCCAAAGAAGTGAGCTTAGCATACAGTCCAGGAATAATATAAAATGAACACCCACCACATCCAATCATCTAAATAATAAAATAATTCACATCCATAACCCCTATCCAGAGAGTAATCTCTAGCATCAATTTCATTTCCTATACTTTAGCGTTACTGTTCACAAATTAGCTGATATAAGACAAAAGCCGAGTTATTCTGACTTTCTCTTTTTTCCCTTAAAAGCAACATTCAATTCTGAAAACGAAATTTCCAAAAGCAGCACAAAATATTAACCAACGGATGTATACAGCATTGTAAAAATCCAAACAGAAGAAAGGAGTACTTTTAAACTAGAAGAAGAAGAAGAAGAAGACAATAATACACCAAAATAGACAAAGTCATCAGTAAAAGAGCTATGCAATCAAACACCTATCCATTACAGCTTTAATGAAAAGGACGACATAGCATCCTTCAAAATACAGGCATTCCTCCCCAACCAAAATGAACCAAAGAATCACATAAATTGCAGACTGCAAAAAAGTTGTGCCCTCCATCAACAAGGTGGCGTAAGGACAAAAGTAAGACAGAACAGGGATGTCCATAAATTCATATACATATACAAAAATTATACTGCAACATGTAGAAGCAAGAACTATTACCCAGAACACAATGGAGAGATCAATTCAAATCCAAAACACATGCCAAAACAAATCTCTAATAATATACTGCATATACTAAATGATTCCCTTCAACAATGAAGGATACTTATATTGACACTCAGCATACTGTATGGAATTCCAGTATACAACAAAACAACCAATGAGGCTTCCACACCAAATGAATAAACTTTTGACATTTAAGCAGCAACCACATTTGACGAATTATTGATACTAAAAGTACTTTAAAATAAAATTATTTAGTTTTTTATACCAAATAATCTAATGCACATGAACATTGACAAATAACTTTGTTTAAAAATTCTGTCCCTCATTGATTCTTACAACACTTTAATTGACAATCCATCCCTTGTAAAATGAAATCTAAATCAATAATGAACACTCACCATTAGTAAATCCAAACACAGTGGGAAATAAATACAAGAACTGAGCTAGATACAATTAATAAACTGGTAAAAGAAACAATTAGAAAGTGTGCCAATATCACTGTTCCGTTGGCTACCATATAATTTAACTTCTTGACATGCAAGTACCATTTATTTTTTTATCTATTGATTTTCAGATCAAAATTAATTCAATATCAGCTGTACAGACTGCCTTTTCCTATTCTGTTCAACATCCAACTAATTAGAAGAAGCACAATATTATGTATTCCTCATCTCAATATCTTATATATAAAAAAGAGAATTGATAACTTTATACAACTTTGTTTGGAAGCAAAAAGGAGCATAAGTTCTCTGGCATTCAGCACTAATTTTGTGGTGTCTTTGGTTACAAAGACATCCATGAGTGTTCAACCAGCAACTCCTTCCATCACATCTTCTTTGAGAGAGGATTATCTATATGTCCTCTTTGTGGGTGACGACAAGAGGATACATGGGGCAGTATGCCTTCTAGATCTTAAAAGGTATCAGAAGGTTCTTTAGAATTAGAGACCAGATTGTTTCTTTTTAATTAGCCCTTTTATAGGAAGGATTCCATGTCCTTCTTGAAATAAAATATCATGTGTTAAAATATAAAGGAATATCTATTTCTAAAATTTTCTCAGGCCCCTTCAAGAGTACAGCCACAATGCAGGTCAAGAACTCTGTAAAATAATGCTTGTAATTGCAAATAAGATGCACATCTTGAACTCTGTGACACAAAGTAAAAGGTAACGAAAAATGTCAACTATTTATTATTTTCAGACTTCGGTTAGTTCAGTACAATCAAAGGCATGTTAACAAAAACTCAATGATTCAGTCAGCTGGATTCCGGGGAGGAAAAACTAAAAGACCCATTCATCGAACCATATTCCATCAATTTGTGAACATAACACAAGTTCTTTAAACAAAAATTAATAGTCAATGTGAGTGAAATGCTTTTATCATAGCCACTCAACTGCTATGCACAGCCCAATATATGAATTAGCATTCAAGATACCTCAGTATTCAGGATGTAGCATTATACTATAACCGAAAAATGTGAGTGAAACCAAAATTATATGAAATATGAATTACTACAATAACATTGCCATAGCTAAGGAAAATTTTAAGTACGGCCCACCCCAATGACACTTCATCTTTTACCACTGGAGTGCAAAACCAGGTGCAAACCAATGGTGCATTTATGCACTAAAACTCATTTAATCTCATGGCTAAATTAGATTAATTGGTGAGGAAAATGTTCCATAACACTCGAAGGTTGAACATCACTATCTGTTTTACGTAAGAGCCATGAGTAGACAACGATTTTGGGCATACACATATCAACCAAACATAACTAATTTCATGCAGAAGAGATCCAATGCGTGATACGTAAGTGGAGTTTACAGATTAAATCACTTACAAATAAATTAAGAAAATGGAGACGTGTTTCCTAGTAGTAAAAAACAACACTCTAATTGGGTTCGTATAGAAACACAAAAAGAAAGGGAAAAAAAAAAGCGTTCTCGCAACAAAAACGCAACACAAGCACACCAATCATAAAAAATCCACAGAGCTTTATTATAAGCTGCTCTGCTCACCGATCAACATCCCTTCCCAAGGAGGGGCCATTAAGCCAACTATAAAGATGGTGAAAGAGCAGCTTTGAAATAAACCAATAAAAAGTGATATAAATTGAATCTATCATTCGTGCATTTCCAAAATGTCAGCAGTATAAGGAATGACATGTTCATAAAAACTGGCAATGTATAATGCAATAAGAGGATGAGTGGTAGACTCCATCAGCTAAAGTGTGCGCCTATTAAAATCAACCAGAGAAACAGATGAGAGAACGAAAAAATGTTATAATCTCAGCCGTTTGGAGACATTTATGCTTAAAAGAAAACTAGTATATACTAGCATTACTTCAGTACCACAGGAACATTGCTGAATTTAATCCAACAAGAACATTTAATACTGGAAATTAATATATGATTCATTTTTGGGAAAAATAAATAGATATTTGACATACAAAGCAAAATTGTCCAAAAATGCAAGAGAAAAATGGTCACACAGAATTTCAGGACAACTCCTCATAAACTTCTCTATAGACTGTCAGGCCATACATTAGGCAAAGCTGGAGGGTTTCAAACATGTACTCCAGTGATTCACCCCAGTTCTCGTTTCTCAAGAAGGTGACTGGATATGCAGCGCTAATACTTAAATTTGCAATAGAACAAAAAACTCACTTTCATTTCCTAAACGAGGCTAATCCTACTTAGCATAAATGTAAAATTTGCTTTAGTTCAAGACATTTTCTTCTTCGACTAATGTATAAAAAGCGGATAGTTCCACACATAGAATAGGCATGCCATAAAACAATCAGTTACCTTACCAGTATTTTCAAACACTTCCTTGGACATACGCTGTTCTTCGTTATCAACTGATCTCTCGCTTCTAGCTTCTTTAAACTTCCTTTCCTTTTCCGTTCCGCTTTCTCTACTCTCCTTTCGCGCCGATTCCTTATGCTTCCCCTCGCCCTTGCTGCTGCTCTTTTTGACCTCTTCACCCTCACCATACACTCCTACACTCTCATCCCTTCTCCTACTTTTCGAATCTCCCGATGTCTTCGATTTCTTCGAACCTTCACCTCGCTCATCCTCACCGCCATTCCACCTATCTCCAACTCCGTCATTGCTACGCTCCTTGCGCCGCTTCGATGAAGCATACTCGTCAGAATTCTCCCCATTTCCAAACCCATGCGCATCCTTCGAATCCGGTTTCCGCTTCTCAACAGCACTTGAATCCTTCGAAACCTTCGCAGTGCTCTCATCCTTACCTTTCCGATCCTTCAAGTAAGAATCTTTGTCCGAATCCGAGTAGTCCCTTGTATCCCTCGAAGTATGTTTGCTCGATTTATGCTTTGAACTCCGCGGCATCCCGAAAGCCAACCCGAAATCCTATCGTACGAATTCACTGCGCACCGAACTCCGAAATGAGAACAGCAAACCCTAACTCAAAATACTTGGCAAAACCCGAGCAACAGAGCCCAAAAAACTGAAACCCTAATTGCCTAGGCAATCCAGTGCTTGAATCCAAAAGCGGAACCAACCCTAACAGTGAACATTCCCTATTGAGAAATCTTCAAAAAAAAAAAAGGCACAGTGACGTGATACTCTCCACCGAAGATGAGCAAGCTGTGGAGGAGGCTGACACCGGGAAAAGGCAGGCGCAATGGGGATCTGTGTGGGATAAGTTGTTTGCGATGTGAGATAGGGATCGAATAAGACCAAAATTACGGGAGAGTCCAATTGAGAATTTTTTATAACTATAGGGTTCGTTGGGGATAAAACTGGAAGATCATGTGACGTTGAAGAGCGCTAGAGAACTAAAACGGGAGACCGAGGCATTGTTTGGGTTTGGTTAATGGTTAGTGAGACTCGAGAACGACTTAAGGATATTTGGAAGTCGGGAGACAAGATTGCCCTCAACACTTTTTCTTTATGGCGGCAGTGTCCCTGTGCTTGTGCGGCTGCGTTTCAGGAATCCTGCTGTAAATTAGGTCAAGCAATTAATCGAACCAACGAGAACTCGACACGTCATACTGAGGATTTAAAAGATAATTCTAAGTAGCCGAACCACTATTCCCCGGTGTGTCGGTTGATCACAGCGCTTCACTTGGTCACAAACCTAGTCGCTTATTTGATTGTCTTTGACTTTCGGCAGCTGGTGGTCAACTTTAGTAATTGTAAGATGTAGCATTTAAGTACTACTACATGATAAAAAATACGTCTAAACCGAATTTTAAATGAATCTCATTCAACTTGCTGAACAAGATAGCGTAACTACAAAATTTAATCTAAGAAAAAGACACTGAAATGGAATAAAAAAAAAACCTGGAATATAAAAATAATCTTAACAGTAAATTATATATTTTAACAAAAAAAATATATTTAAATATAAGTCACTTTTAATTAAAAAAATTATTAAAATTTTTAAATTTATCCCAAATTTAATTTATTTTTTAGATTTGTATTTAATTAAATAATTATCTTCCTAACCATAAATTTAATATTTTGTGTAAAATCTCTTATTGTCTAATTAATGAGGCCTGTTTATGGAAAAAATATGTTTAATAATTTATATATAACTTATATTTTGTATTACCACAACTCTTCTTTAAACTATTTATATTTGAGATAAGAGAAAGTATATTAATATTTTCTTAAATTTCATTTAAATTATACGATCTTTCTTGAAACAAACAGTAAATTAATTTTTCTATTGTCCTAAAACAAATCTTACATTCTAACTAAATTATTCCAACATTATTTTTTTTTTGTACTAAAAGTATTTCTAACCAACAATCAAAAATTAATACTTTTTGAGATATAGGAACTAGAAGTGAGCTTTGCCTATTTTTTTTATATAAGAGCTGGGAATCAAATTCTAAGCATCACATTTTAGGACCCAACTATCTACTAAGTATCCCAAACCTTATTAGTTATTCTAACATTCATTTAAACATTCATTTAAATTAGTGAAAGAAAAGGTTCATTTTTTCATTTTAGAGAGAGCAACATTTTTTTTTTATTACATTCGACACAAGGATCACTTTTTTTTTTCTTGTGAAACAACGATGGACTACAACGAGCTATACATCAATGAGGAGTTAAGATCCTCGACAGCAAGACCACTCATAGAATTTGGTGGTTCACTTAAATTATTTATACAAGTTTAAAGAACCTGCGTGTGGCTCCACTTTTTTATTATATAGCCATGGTTTTTTACTGTTGCCATACACCAAAAAAGATGTTGTGACTCTACTTCCTAGTCACAGCAAAATTGGCCGGACCATCAACTAACCCATTGGCCTCTCCCTACCAATGTGCCTAAACTTCACCCTCCATGCTTTCCTCCTCATTTCTCCGATCAGCAGAATCTTCGAACTCAAGCCTTTTGAGTGTCTAGAGTCCTCAGGCACATTCACTAATTTGACATAAGGAAAGGATCACTTTAAAGGTGAATTCTAGTGAAGAAACAAGCATATCTATCCTTAAGGAGATCAAAAGGAATGAATAGTCACTTAGGCTAGTTTTCAAGGGATTATTTGGAGAGAAAAAGGACAGGAAGGATTGAATGCAAACAAGAGAAGGACATGATTGATATTATGTGTTTTGAGTTGCCATATTTCAGGAATCTTCCACTCCTCTCAGTGGTACCTCTGGGAAGTAGGTTGGTATTAATTCATGAGTGGGTTCCATGTCCATAGTCCTTGGTGTTTCAGCAAAGAATTTAAAGCACTCGGCATCTTGCTTTTTATCAAAGATTTATACTGTAAGAAATGAGCAAAGTAGCACAGTTTGGCTTTATGGACATCATAATACTTGCTTTCGATATCCTATATTCATTTTATATCATAAGAAAGTGTAATTTTGTGATGTTTGGTCAAAGATAATGTGTAAGTTTCCAAAAAAAAAAACTTCAAATTTCAGGTTTATTTTTCTGTAGAGTTTAAAATGATGTCCAAATCTAAGTCATCTTCTATTTGTAAGCCCTACATCATTTCAGTGTCATTGAGAACGCCTGAGGCTCCTCCACCACTCGTTTGAGGGAAAGATACAGAATGTAAGACAAAAGTAGGGGGAAAACTCAAGTTTAATTCTAGAATTCAAGCTCTAAAAAGGAAAAGGAAAATAAAAGAATGCACTCAGACTTAAAAAAGAAAAAAGATTTACCTGAGATGCATTGATCCTCTGTATAGTATCTAGAGGATGATGATAGTGAATTAGTGACCCTTCACTTGATGAGTAATGGCTTCGTCTGCTGCCCTTTTAAGCATGATTTGTCCTTTGAAAGACACAACACTCAGCAGAAGAGAATGGCTTGCTCAGTGTCACACAGATAAACTCAAGGTGTAAGTAGGAAAAGTAAAACTGTCCATTAAGTTCTTGCGAAAGAAGGATATCAGATAAACCCAGACATAACCAAATCCCAAACAGACAATAGTGTTGGGAAAAAGCAAACCCTGTGTCAGGAACAAAAGAGACAGAATGGCCACTTTCTCACTCTTGATTGAGGATCCCATACATATCAGCACAATAATAGACCATTTTTGTTGTTTGTCTGCCTTTTTACTCCAGCCAATTTAAACAGGACACAACTTAATAATAAATTTTCCGTAAGAATAGTTGCAGCCTACCAAGTTCAAGCCAACCGAGACACAGAAGAATAATGAAACAAAGACTGTGTAAGGAGCTCAACAATAGTGTACTATAAGCAGGCTGAGAGTAAATTTAGTTATGGTAATTGGCATCAGATTTCAAATGTGCCATTGACGGGAAGTAAATACTTTGAACCTGACCTGTAGGTAATTTATATCATCATAAAATTAGGTGCAAAGTGATCTGCTAATCCGGCAATGTAAAGACATAAGTGACGCACAAAGTTAACATATGTTGTGCTTTGATTCCACATGGCTCGAGATTCATGCTAATGCTACCCCACAACGTGCTAAATTTTTTGTTCCTTAATAAAACGTGCCTTGATTACATATGGTTAAGAAAAGCATATAGGAAGCTGTGTGAAGTGTGAATTAAAAGCGGAAAAAGTGTATTTTGCTAACAAAATTAATGCTTCTAATTAATTTTAATTACATGCTTCAATCTGCATAATTTAGTTAAAAGTCCATTGACTAAAGGGAGTAAATAATAATATAACTTATTTCAAATTTTATCTAGGATTTAAAAAATATAGATTTAACTTTTATAAACGGAACAATTCACACAAACGACAATTAATAAGTTTTGTCCTCAATTCGTTTCCTGCTCTAAGATATTCAATTACTCTTAGATATTTAACTAATAATTAAGTGTAACATATAGCCGTTTTAGTGGGCACTAACCATGTGAAAGTGACTCAACACAAAAATATAGTTAACCCTGCACCATTCCGCATCATGATAAATCTTCAAGGATTATGCGGCGCTGATACATGCAAATTGCCCTTCAAGGATAACATAAATTCTTCACCTATCAAATGCTCTAAATCAAAAACTGACGATGAGGCCATTAAAATCCATAAGGGCTTAATTTTCAACTATAAATGTGTGGAGGATAAGCACCCAATAGACCAGACAACGAACTTTTATTTCATAAAAAATGCTTTAAAAGAGAATTAACATATCTGATTCCATATATACGAACACCATACAATCTTTTTCTTCTCTCTTTTATTCAACAAACCTATGTACATGCCTAGAAGGTCATCTCCGTCTACAGAAAAGGTTATTACAACAGATAAGAGTTCGACTATATACTACCCACAACCCAATTGGAGTTCAAGGTAAGTCTGGCTTATTTAATTTTTGGCACAACCAAGCCCACTGTTTCCAGGTAAATGCTACTCTAGACTTTAGTTCTTCCATATAGAGCTTGATCAGATATAATTACTTATTTCCTACTTCCTTTCAACTTAACCATTTCCAAGCTAATCATTGCCTTTTGGCGTCACATTCTTCAGTCTTCGCAAATCTTCCACGGATTCTTGGTTGGCTGTCAGCAAGAGCCTTCCTGCAAGCATACTGAAAGCAAGCCCCCAATGGTTAGTTAACTTCAGAATCTACTGATATCTGAAATTGAGTTTGATGCATATTGACTGCTCAAATGAAATACTTAATTGTAAAAGGATGGTGAACCTATTTAAATGCACTTATTTATATCTCACCTTGATTTTCCGGCCAAAGTTTCTCCTTGTCTTCTTATTCCTGTATCTAGAGAGCTTTTCTCGGCGTTCCTCACTGGTACAGTTACTGATAGGAAATGGCCTATCTAAGGGAGATTGGATAACACGCATATTACCACTACCGAGAGCCTGTTAAACATATAGGATCAATAATCCAGTCCCACTTTGAGAAAATGGCAGGAATCTATAGATTTCTTAGTCCACACTAGACTTAAATGACTAAGTAAATTAATGTCTCATGCCATAATTCAAGTACATTACAAGACTTTGGTGGGCTTATCCACCTAAATGAGAATGGGAATCATCCATTCTCTTAAATGCTGATAGATCTTGAAATTTCCGTATTTTGGAAGCATCCTGTAATTTCCGATCACTTAGACAGATCTTGAAATTTCAGGGCATTAAATACTGATAGATATTGACATAAGGAAATAAATCATTGGATTATATAGCGTGTCAGAAGGAAAGATGGCCATATTTGTGAGTTCTAAGCTAGCAATCAGAATTAGGCCATGCTGACATTCCCCTTTTGTCATACTGCTTAAACCATAAAAATTTTCAGCAAATCCGGTGAAGATTTCCTTCCTTATTGAGCTCGGAAGGTACAAAGTCTTTCTACATCGAGCAAGTGGAAGAAATGGATATCATTCCTTGACAATATAAATATCATTCTTTATTATATGTTCATGTAATTATCACTTATCAAGACTTATTTTATCAGTCTAACTATCTTAGGGAAAGAAGCAGAACTCTGAAAACATCAAGCTTTAATCTCAAGACAGACTAGCTGTCAAACTACGGGGTAGTTATCTTTCTTATATCTTCTAAATAGAAAATTTCCCCTGAACCGTTCTCCTTTTCCCTTTATCTGGCATGAAGAACTTCTTACCACTTTTAAGATGCCGTTTAATTTCATAAGGATACCATTCAATACAACTAAAAGTTTATGATAATAATATATGAATCAGATAAGTCTGACCTTTATATCTCCTTCACTAAATGCCCTCCGCATGCCATAATCTGCACTGAAATCAATTCCTGGGAATTCAAGAAAAGCAGGCTTCATTGCAGCTCCTTGCATCCAGTCCATTGAGCTCAAAGATCCTGAACTCACACTTTTTGGTAATGGCAAGCTAGGAAATGGTTTATTTTCTTGAATCTGGCTTTCTTCTGTATTCAGAGCAGGAACCTTGATTTCCAGAATCTCAGATAGTGGTGACTCAATTGCTTCCTTTTCTAACATATCTTTTTTGCATTCATAGAAAACCTCGCTCAGGAGCTGTTCATGTTGAAGAGAGTCCGTGGGTTTTAGTCCCTGCGAGGAAACAACATCTTCCCCACAAGATATCATTGAAATAGCTGCTGTCATGGGGTCCAGGTCCATGACTGGTTCTTCAATTATAGGTTCAGGAGCTTTGAACAGATCTCCCTCTGCTGCCAAATCATAATACTGTGACATGGCAGAAGACTGAGCAAGGTCACTCTGCATCAGACAAAAATGGAATCGATTTCTCAGCACAAACGTGGGTAAAATCTAAACAAATGAAATTAATTAAGAACACATCAAAGATATAATTATAGACGGAAGAAGAAGCCGAACATCAAAAACCAAACAAAAAAAAAATAGTTAAATAACAAAAGCTGAAGAGGGCAGCTTTTTATTCAGTACAGATCAATGCTTTGTGCAAAAAAATCGTACTGCATGGTAGAAGCTTTGTGCAAGGAAAAGGTGCAACAGGCCAATACATATCTAGCTAATCGTTCACATGGAAAGGAAGGGCTAAACCAGAAGATGAATTAGTAGATGATTGCAAATTTACAGCCCAAGCTTCAGCAGAAAAAATTATATTGAAAGGCATTTTATTCGGAATGGCTCTAACAACAACTCAGCTGAAGGACACGGATTTAATTTTCTTTATAAATGTTCCAAAGATGTAATTTTGTATACGTGAGTGGTCAGTCATTTTAGAGAAATTAAATATAACAACATTAACATTAGCCTTATCCCACTGCCCGGGGCTTAGAGCAACTGAATATGTTCATGAAAATTTCTTAACTGAGTTGCAACTTCCCTGACTATAAAGGCACTAAAGCCCTTGCCTCAAAAACATAGTTCCACTTTCAATGACCAAAGCGCCAAGCCATTTCATGTAGAAAATACCAACTTTAATTATGGGCAGAAATAAAAGTGATAATGAATTATTTCCTCATTTCTACTAGCATATGTGGTGCCCGACAAAACCCAGAAGAAATGATTAAATTGAGCATTAACCGCCCCCTTTCCTCTAACCTTTTTCTTATTATAAAGAAAAAGTAAATAAAAGGACTTTTTCCTCTTTAATCTCCCTGAGTGCGGCACAAAAAAGATGAACCCACTGAGAGTTCACATCAGAAATAAAAAAAGAAATTGAAGAAAGATCATAGAACACGGCACTATGACAACGAAAATTCTTTTTCGCTTACACTCTATAAATCTTTCCTTTTCTCATGCTTTTCCAGATCCAGCACATAAAGCCAACTCCAGCTGTTCCCACTTGAGCTATGAGAAACATTCAGAAAGGGAGGTGAACAAATGAATAAACAGAGATAACATGAAAAATCAACTCCAGAATTCAATTTTGTTATCATTCTCCGCATCGACATCATAAATCGGGTAAGAAACTAAAGAATACGCTACGAATAATAAGCGCAAATTTAGAGGTGTAACCGAAAAAACGCAGTTTAAAGCTAAAATAAACAGAGGACTGGAAAAGAGGGTACCATTGAAGCATTGGGCTTCTGGGTTTTGCAGTACTCATCGAGTTGTTGAAGCTCCTGAGATAAATTCTGGAAATACGGTAACAGAAGACCAGTCTCCGCATACATTTCTCCAAGGAAGAAACAGTATAAGGAAACCGAAACTTCAATGAGGAGGCGGCGAAAGAGCAATAAGCTGCCGAGGAAAGCAGAGGAAGAAAGAATAGAAGCAAGCGAGCACACTAGCACTAAAAGATGAAGCAGCAAAATGCACAAGAGGGGAGAGAGTTGGTGATGGAGCGAATGTTTGTCAGTTTGCTTGATGGGTTGGGTATGAGCTTTAGATGATCTAGGAGGTAGAAGGGAAGGGAATTTATAATTTACAAATTAAACCAGCCAAACAAGCTTAAATTTTTAGGAATGAAGTTAACCCAAAAAGAAAAGAAATACTGAAATAGTACTTTGGGAGAGATGATGATGTAAGAATGGCAATGAATAAGGACAAAGTGAGAAAGGGCAGCCATGATAATATAATGCAATGCCCCCCCAACTCTCATGTCACAGTCTTGGGAAGAAATGCTTTTCAAAGGACAATGAAGTATTTTTTGGATTATTATATGTGCAAATTGTAGAAAAGATGAATTGCACCCAACCAATATCTGCGGACATGTTGGTGGGCTTGACAGTGATCATCACTCATTGGTATGCACTACTCAGCCTTTCTCTATGCCCACGCGCATACTCGGCGCTTTCTTTTTAAAGTGTGAATGGGAAAGACAGTGACAATGGCAGAGCTCTCTTCTATAAAGTTCTTTTTTTAATAAATAAAATTATTTTGTTTATTTTTAATTTATTTTTCATGTATAAAATGTAGCATAAATACAGTTTTTCTTTTTTTTTTTAATCAAAGTATTTGCTACTTGATATTTATATTGAGTTTTACTAATCTAAATCAAGGTAGATAAAATTACAAATATTACAAAACTCTCCTCATCCTAGATTTAGTTCAAGCGAGAGGATCAAAATTTGGTTTGGAAAAAAAAATTAAAACCCAAATCTATTCTCATTTCCCTCTCCCTCAAATTCTTCAAACCAAATTGATTCGAAATCACTAGTTAAATTAATATAATTCTCATCAACGAAGCTAAATCCTTATTAGTTAAAAATATAAGTCTTCTTGTTATTTCATACAATGTCTTGTTTTATACATATTTTATTTGTAATAAGAGGAAGCAAAGATTCCATTGATATCTTTCTTTTTTTGATTTTTTATTTTTTTTCCTTTTCTTGCTTTCCTTTACTCCATAAACATATCCTAAAACTTGATATTTGAAAAATAAAAAAATATAACCTTATAGAGAAGCGCTAATTGATGGATATCCAAGTCATGCGATGGATTGTTTTGGCTTCATTTATTGTTGTTTTTCAGGCATAATTGTTGTTTCATTCTGTGTTTAGGGCATTGCTGAGTGCCATTTTTTTGTTGCCATTCCTAGAAATCAATACTTTGTTGAATATAATTATAATTATAATTTGTGTCTAAAAGGTTATATTACACACACACACACACATATGTATATATTAGTGTTTTAACCTGTGTTATTAACCTGTGCGTCATTTTATTTCTAAATTCTTAATTAAATTACATTTCAAAATGTCAGCTTAACCACTTAATTAACAATACCAAGCTCGTATCAGAAGCACGGAGCAATGGATCTGATTTTCTTCTCGGAAGTACTCATGCCATTATAAAAAAATAACATAATCCCTCCATTTCACCCCTTTTGTAGTTTTAGAGTTTTGTTTTTATTTCAAATATATTATTGTTAAAATTAATATAGATTATTAAATGATGGATATTTTAGATAAATTCTTAATAAAAGTTAACATAATTAATTATTTTTTAGCCTGTATGTAATAACCTTAAATAATTAAAAAAAATGGAATGGAGGCAATAACATTTAATTTGTGGTAGGAATTAATGTCCAATAATGGGAACATTATATGCGATTCCTTCCCCCATGTGCTTAAATACTCATGCCTTCAACACCCCCTTCTTCTTAATTTTTGTAGTTTGTTTTTTGGGCTTACTCTAATGGCCACCCAAAATAACATGAAATATGTGAAGTGATGATCCATCCACTAGCTGTAACCTTGTTTTCTTTAGTACTAAGTCGTATGATTCATTTTTTGGGTATATATGAAGTGAAATTTCAGATTTTATTTTAACACTTGGACTGTTTGATTAGATATGAGAGTGAGAATTTGAACTCCCATGGGAATGAAGATGATCAGAGATATAGGAGTTAACTTTTCTATCTTGAACTCTGACTTTACTTATTCTTATAATTGGGAATGGAGGCCAAATGACGGAAATAATTTTAATTATGAAATATCATTCTTAAAATACTCCACATATTATGTACTCCATTTTCTTTTAAAAATTCTTTATTAGTTCCTACAAGTTATTTAGTGTAATATTTCTTATATGATTTTTTCTCTAAAAATATTTAATTTAAAAAATTTAAAATAAAAAATAATAAGAATTGAAATATACTTAAGTTTCCCTTCTACTTTTTATATTAAAATTTATGCTTAGATATTTTTTATTTAATAAAAATAAAAATATGTAAAAATTTAAAATATGAGAGTATTGTTTGAAAAAAAAAGATGTCACTCATTTGTAACTAGAAAAAAAAAGGTCACATTACGAATAATGCAATGGAGTAATTGATATTGAGGTAAATTTTTACTTAGAGGTAATTCTGATTTTTTGCACATTATTTACATCTCATTTCATCCTTTTCTTATGTCCAACCAAATAAATTCAAATTGTTACCTATATTTTCATATGGTGTGCCAAACAAAATTTTAGCTTACAATATTCCATTACATTCCATTCCCAATTTTTCCATTCCAATCCATTTCTAATAATTCTACGAACTAAACGGGACCTAAGGGTATTTCTAGTTGATAGCCAAAAACTAATTCTTTTAAAATATAGATATTATTAAAGTGTGTTTTAACTCTCTCAACAAAATATTTCCTGTACATACAATTAAAGATCAATCTGAGTACAATATATTTAAGAGAATTCACTTTCGTATATAACAGTTGTACCAACACACCTTATTTGTCTATTTATTCATTTTTAAATTTGTACGTTTGGTTGTGCAATCCAATATTAATTTCTTTTCTCCCTAGTTTTGTTGTTTCAGTCGTCATTCAAATTTGATATCATAATAAAGCGTTGAAAGATAAATACTACAAGTGGCTGAACAAAACAACAGAAGAAAAAAAAAACTTTTTTCTGTTAGATTTAAAGGAGAGGCAACAAAAAAAAAGAGAGACTTCCCTTCCCGTAAGTTACCCTTTTACAATTCGATTGCTAGTTAAATTTAATGATTTAAAATCGTAGGGATTCTGAACAAGAAATCAATTGCTCCAAAAAAAAAAGTATATCTGCAAGCAAGCGTAATTATTTTTAAAAATAATTTAACAATTAAGCCGTGTCCAATAATAATAATAAAAAAAGGCCTGCCGACTAAATTTATATTGGGAGGCATTTACAAAAGATGTAGTCCTTTTCAGATGTCCGATAAGATAAGATGTGCTTGTGCTCTAAAGCAGTTTACACACTATATATTAAATTTATTAATTTATACCTATCTCTATTATTTGTTAAAGCATAGAGATTAATATTTGGATTCAGAACTCTATTATTATAATTATTTATTATATATGAAATTAAAAAATACATTATTGTTAATCCTATTTATAAGGAAAAATTTCTTTCTTTTGATGATTATATTAAAAAAAAAGAGTTAATGATTCATTAATTTTTTTTTTCAAAAAATTACTCTTTATTAATTATGTGAGATAAAAATTAAATATATTAATGATTCAAATCAGTATTAAATTAATTAGAGGTAATTTTGAAAGAAATTTAAAATACGAAATAACTTACTTAACTTTAATTAATTAAAATTAATTTTTTTAATATTCATGAAGTAATTTTTTTTCTTATAAATGGGATCAGAAGTAATTAGCAATTTAATTTGACCTACGTGGGGATATTAGAGGTCACTTTAACCTCGTCTAGAACCTGTTCTGTAACTGGGTGTTGTTATGAAAAATTAATCTTTAATTATTAATATGATTAAAATTAAAATTTGGCCGCGTTATAGTAAGTAAGAAGAAAACAAAAGAAAAGAAAACGATAGAATAGGGGATTCAATATGATGATTAGCTGTGGAATGAACTTAAAAAGATAGATTCTGTGTTCCAATTTGGCCTCAAATTATTCAAATTCTGTTTCAATGTGGCGACCTCTGTTGCTCTCCATTCACAGATTAGTTGTTTTGAAAAGTCTCTCAACTTAAGTTTTTGTCATTTTCTAAAACTCGAAAAGCATAAAGCACAGAATAAGTCCTCCTTGTTACGTAAACCAAAATACTCCCCAGTAAACCCTTTCTTAAACATCTTTCTCACCTGGGTTCAACTTTTGATCAGGAGAAATGTTCGATTCTGTAATTCCTTTATTAGTAATTATTAATAAAAGGAGACTAGCAAGAAAAAATATAAATAAATAATTAAAGAATGTCAACCCACCCAATTATATGTTTTATATTATTATAACTTTTTTGTTGACGCTATAAAGGAGATCATATATATTATTATTATCATTGTAAAATGATGAGTTGTTAGTTCAATTGACATCACATCAAATTTAAAATTAATTTCTTATTTCTTTTAGTATAATTATTGGACTGAGTTAGATTCAAATATTATTGGATCTAAATAGGTAGCTCTCCAAATGTATTTTTTTTCATTAATAAAGTTTAAACTTGAAACTGGTATTAGAGTTTCTTACTATTTAACTCAACTATTAATGTTGGTAAATAAATTTTGCATGATCAGATGACTTGATAAAGAAAAAAGAAAGAAAGCCAGTCATATCATTTTCAAACCCGTAATTTAATCATAAAATATGAGAGTCAAAACAGCTTTTAACATTGACATTAAGAGACCCTGAGAGGAATATGAAGATGGGCTGTAAAGTAAACCTGAGGGGAATTTCAAGCACACCAATTTTTTTAATTTAAAAAAGGGAGAAGAGAATTGTATATGCTCTCTCCTTTACCTGTTCCTTCTTTCTTTTTTTCCCCCCTCAAATGCGTGCCAATGAGAAGTTACGTAAGAGGATTTTTCACTTCATGACTGGGAAACAAACAGGACAATATACTATACCTTAAATTCCCACATGAGGAAAAAAGGAAAGCTTTGGGAAAAAGTGAGGGAACTCTCTGGGAACCTACCCCAAAAGTACAGGGTACTTGATTAGTTGTTGTGGAGAACAAAGTTGATTGAGATGTCTGTTTCATGGCAAACACCTGTAGAGGATTGAGCCAATGGCATGGCTACATGTGGGAGCTTCCACATCGCACCATGTGGAAGCTCCATAATATATATATATGTGTGTGTGTGTGTGTGTGTGTGTGTTGGTACTGTTGTGTAAGCAGGCAGAGACTGAACACGTACACATCAATGTATGATTTGGTTCTCCACTTTGAGTGGGAAACGTGCTTTAATTATTTTCTTTTCTGGCAATTCGTGAGGTCGAATCTGCTCCATAACTTAATGGTATGGATCAAGCATCAGTAAACAATTTAACTTTAGCAATATAAGTGAATGTGAATGTGAAGAATCGTCGAGGCAGAGATGGGACGGACGCCAACAACCATCAATTGAGTGCAAAATTTGATCAGCTTTTTGATTGGGCATTGTTGTTGTTGTTGACGTAAAAGGAAAGAGGCTCAATTAGAAGCTTTAATAATGAAGAAGATGAAGTGAATTTGGGCTTTGTCTTTTCCTCTAATACGATGTGACTTCATATTAATTCTGCCCATCCGACTTCAATTTGCTCATGTTTGGCTCAAATCACTCTGGAAATCTCATTTAATTAATTTCTAATTATGAATTTACCATCAATTAAATTCTGTGAGTTTAATGGCTCGCGGAAATGAATCAAGTTGAAGAAAAACTTATATTTTCTCTTGTGGTTTTAGGTTAACAAGGAGAAAATTAAAATACAGCATCATTGTGATGCTAGGAGACAAAATGAAATGAAAGCAATGAACGGTTTGGCTGATTGAACCTCATATACTGAATAAAATGAAATAAAGAAAAAAAAAAGAAATATCTTTTATATGTCCCTAAATTAAAAATTATACATGTTATAAAATATTAGAAAACTATGTACATATTCATAACATTTTCTTATTAGTTATCAGGTAATACTCATATAATATATAATTATTAGATAATAATGACATAAATATAATAGGTATTGCTTACGTTGGATTTTGTACCGTCAATAGAATGTTTTTATTTTCATCAGGAATAAATATCAAATGGAGCTTGAAAAATGGGGTTTTCGTGGTTGTAATTTTTTAAAGAAAAAAGACAAAAAAAAAAACTCTTAGAAAAATGAGGGGGAAGAGAGAAAAAGAAAGCGGAAAAAGGGAAAGGGACAAGAGAAAAATGGGTGTTTGCCAAAAACAGCTGGAGGTATGCGGAATGGGATTGTGAATATTTGTCACGGCATGGGGGGTGTTTGGTTGGGAGTGGAATTATTTTGTTAAATGGGACCCATTGTTACAGTCACAGGGCCTTATTATGGCCCTAACTCGGAAGGCACTTTTTGGATTCTTATATGCGTGTATTGGGAAAGCCTCCGTCCAAAGGACGCCTTGATACTGACATCTAATTGACCATCCTCTCATTAGCATCCCCTTTTTTACCTCAAAAATTACAAAATCAACCAGTGACTCTCACTCCAACTTTTCCCACTCCTTCCTTTCCAATGTAACAAGAGCTATCACCCAGCCTCCTCATGATGGTTTAGTGGTGTATATGTCAGAGTTCACATAATTAATTCTTAATAAAATTGATTTTGCATGATTAATTTTTAGTTAAAATTGAGTTCGTTATAACCATTTTTTATATTTGAATACTTTTTTTTACCCCAAAATTAATTTTGTATTTAGATAATTATAATTAAAAGTGTTTTTGGATGGGTCTTAAACTAAGCCCCAGGAAAATCCAGGGGCACCTCTGCTTTTCCCTTTTGGTATTCAGCTCAAACATATATCTTATTTAAATACAGCAGATGATACTATATTTTCATTTCACACACTTTCAAAAAATTATATGCATACATAAATACAGCAGTTGATGTCCCCATCCAGGTTTAAAAGTCTCAAACTAAAATAATAGTATTCTTACTGATGGCAAATAACGACTAGTTAGTTATATTTTTTTATAAAAAAAATAAACCCTAAATTGATGTATATAAATGTTCAAATTTAGTCGAATATGCTAAAGATAAAAATGGATGTTCAATTAAGTGGGAGGGTTTGTTTGTAAAATGAGCCGTGCAAGCGAGTTTAACATTAACAAAGGAACAATTCGCCTCGCGTTCCTTGCGTAAGCACAAGCATAAGCAGCCATTTCAACAGGGACATAAAAATGATTAAAAATAATACTACTTTGATTGATTCCCTAACTTTATTCGTGATTTTAAATTAATTTCTTAACTTCAGTTTTTCTTATATAATTAAACACTTTTTTCCATGCATTACACATGAAATCTAGAAGTAAGTCAAATTATTAATAATTTGTGATAGTATTATCTTTAGCATATTCGGTTTCAAGGATTTTGGAGAGGGGGATAATTTTTCTATCCTTTTTTTTTTCAAGCCAAATAAGAGGAATGAGCACTTTTCCTTTGATCTTTAGATAGAAATGAAAGGAAGAGATAGGAAAAAAATACTCACTTTTTTTATTTGATTTAGAAGAAAAAATAAAATAAATCTTTTTTTTCCCATTCAAATTCGTTGAACCAAACAGAGGTTCGCTCTCTTTGTATCTCAGCATAAAACGTGCCTACACATACATTCTCAACCTCTCTTTCTGGAATTTCATCCGGCATACTAGATAGTTGGGGAATTCGAAGTACTCAATCAAACATCAGAGCTAATATAGGTGTGGCTAAAATACCTAAAAAGAGTTGTATAAGTAATTAAAAATTAGACCTTTAGCATGTATGTATCGAGCTAATCTATTTGGGAGGGATTTAATATCTGTTCTTGGTATCCCAAGACACATTTGTCTTTACTTCTGGCTTGATCCGGACAAAAATTTACTCCCTTTGTTTCTTGAAATTTTTGTTTATATTTATTTGCTACTTTCAAATTCTAAAATAATATTAATTATTATTTTTTAATTATATCTTATATATTTTTTAAAAATAAAAAATAATATTAATTACTGTTTTTTATCTGCTCATTTATTAAAGGGCATATTAAAAAATTCAAAAAAAATTCTAATAATCATATTTCATAATTTGTGCGTTAAAATCTAAATTATATAAAAAGAAACGAGTTAGTATGTGTTTGCATTGATATTTTAAATTTTAATTTTATTTCAAAAGAATTGATTTCAGTACCATTTATTATTAAATTTAACTGACAGGAAATTCATTTGTTATTAGTTCTTTTAAATTTAAACGATGATGCAACCGGAACCTGCCCGACAATCCTAATAATCATTTATTTGGATAAACCAAAAGAGAAAATATTGAAGCTTTCGAGTAGAGCGTCTTCACAGTGCATCTGTTTAGTTCTGCCCATGTTTAGAGCATCGTGTTAAGAGAGTTGCTAAGAAGAAGAAGAAGAAAAAAAGAACACTGGAAAGGTTGGTGGTTGATGGATCAAAAGTGCAGGATCCATTAAGAAATTAAAAGAACTGAAGAGAGCTCTAAACTTTTTTTGTGATAAACAGAACAATTTCTTCTCGCCTTCATGTGTTCGTAGGGGAAGAAGTGAAAGTGGTGGGGTGGGGCTTGTGTCCTTTGAACCCATGACCATGAGGTGAGCCCAGCGAGTGAGATGAACAAAGTGGCATGCCAAATCACATTCCCTCCACCATTTGTCGTACCCATACTCCTCTAAAATATAGAATCCACCAACCTTTGTCAGTTCTATTCTATCTTGTTTTGCTCACTTCATTCATCCACCTCATCCTTCTCCACTTTTCATCCACCATCAAATATCAATGATGCAGCGAACTCTCACAATTCATGCTTCATCTACAATTTGTTCATTTTGTATAAATCACTTTATTTTTATTTTTGTTTTCTGTATTGTTTATCCAATGCTACAATTTGCATGTAAATGTGCCACTTCAACCACAATGAAGATTTAGTGGACAAATATTGCAGAGGAGAGAAACCCAACACAAAACACCCAAGTTATTTCCGGCTACTTTTTTCAAATGCACATCTATATCCTTGTTAACGAAAACCAGGGTCACATTTGATATCTTATGAAATAAGAAAACACTCAATTTCTCATAAAACATTCTTACGGGAAAATACGGAAAATCGTTTCAAAGAGATTTCTCATGGGTAAATTATAATTTCAAAATTTGGCATTTAAGGACACCTAAGAAAGTAAGATAAATTGAAGGACCAAAAACTCGTAAAACTACAATGAAGGACCTAGGTCATTAGGTGAAAAACCATGATACCCAAAATTCCCCTAGTCATCCTATGGACTTATAAATTGCGGAAGATAAGTTGTAAATTCTATAAAATCAAGCCATAAATTCCCAAAGAAGAATTGAAAATGGAAGAAAACAGTCAATGGACTTAACATGAAATCGAATTGTAAATCCTAAAAAAAAAAGTAATTAGACGGAAATATATAAATTGATAAAACATGCGCAAATAGGCTACCTTACAACTCCTCTTTAAAAATTTACAACTTGGTTTAACATAATTATGACTAATTTTTTATGCAATTTATAAGTCCATTGGATGAGGTTATAAACTTTTTCGCTTTTAGTCTGTCCTTTTTGTCCTTCAATGCTTCACCCAAACAAAATCTTCATGGTAAGCCTTTAATTCAGCACTCAGCCAGTAATTCCATAGTGCCTAACCTTCTATCCCATTGGACAGGCAAACAAACAAATCATACTAAAAACGAAAATAACAAACATACTAGAACTAGAACAAGGTTTTACAATTCCCGAAATCAATCTTACTATGCCGATCACACAGCAAAGTTCATTCCTCAAAAAGTCAATGATAATGACATAACACATCTGCGTTATAACTATCATTTATTTCAGATTTTGGAACTGCTGATCAACATCGTCAATAGCTGCACTCATGCAGCTTGTGAAATTCAGAATTCCTGGCTTAATATAATTTATTAAACGTAATACGCGCAGGCCTACTCACAATTTGCAATTCATTTGATCGCCAAGCTTCAGGCCAAGTCTACAACAGAGTTGCGAGCAAATATCACTAAGTACTACCACTCAGTAGATGTTAGATAATACCCTAGACCACACAGCATAGAGAAGAAACGATCAGACAGAATCATCCCAAAGTAAATCCCAAAAGGTAAAATATTTCATATTAGCTCTATAAAAAACCATTCACAAAATTTATGAACCGAGTTTCATCTTTCTCAACCCAAAGAGTTTCTGCATGGAATACAGAAGACCGGAACTAAGGGACCACTAAAACAGGAGCCAGTATGCGACACCCGACTAAATGTATTATCAAGGGTAACACAACACTTCATGAAACTTTAGCCCTGGAGAAGTCCATCTCCGGATGCTGCAAGACATAATAAGCACACATTAGTAAACAGTGAAGTGAGGGGCTCAATTGAAGTATGATAAGTCTAGGACTTGAGTCAAGAAGAATCAAGCGTTCACCTCTGCCATAAATTTCTTTAGGATCTCCTGTTTCTGGAGCTCATCACTGGTGGGGAGGCCCATAGATTTCTGCCTCTGATCAAACTGTACAACAGTAGAAGAAAATTATTGATCAATAAACCTAGACACTCTCAAATCCTAAGCAGTCAACTCAATACATCAAATGGTATTCAGGAGCTCAGTCATTACAACAGTGCAAGACAAGACTTAAAGGTGCAAGGTTCTATGACAACATTTTCAAAGCATACTGAATAACAGATATGACATTGTTTTTGGGTTAAAACTTTTGAAAATGGATTCACATGTACAGACCATACACAAGGATTTTAAGCAATACAAGATAAATAAAATTGAGTTATGAAAAAATATTAAAAATCAATTAAAACAAGAAAAAGTTACCATCATCTTTTCAACAGTCTGTCGAGTCTCTGGATCCAGGTCAGACAGTTTGCTGTTTTCAGGTTCCACTTTTTGTGTGTCAATCTCAGGGCCACCTTTTACCAGACATTTCCACCAGTTCATTTGATCGTGCTTGGTCAAAAGTATAGAAATAGAATTTTGATCCTCTGCAATATCAGGATTATACAAGATTAGTAGGTCATGACTCCTGAATGCTTGCACCCAACTTTTAAGGATACAATCTATGATAACCTTAAATGTTTATCGAAGGATAATTAGTCTCATACCTATGCTCCAATAGCAGTCATCAGGCTTGACAGCATTATATAGTTCACCCTGTGAATAATTAAATCAACATCAGCCAAGTGTTTTATTTTAAAAAAAAAAAAGAGCAACCAAAAAACATTACATTGAAACGCTATATCAGAGCAAGAATTTTCATCAATCAATGATAGAACATTAGTCCCGAACTTACATCAATGATTGGAGGCTGTCCCTTGAGTCCAACTTTAAGATGGTTCTTCTTTATCTCACAGATAACAAACCTTGACTTGGTTCCATTTGGCACTGGAACAATTACATTGAGCTCCTGAAGAGTCTGTGTCCAAGAATATTTCTCCAGATCCAAGCCATTACCTTTGTTAGGAGCTGAACAGATCAAAACAGGAGGAAAAAATCAATGATTCCGGCAACATTTTCATTCTTATTAAAAGTCAAGAGAGATATAGAAGAGTTAATTCATCTTGGTTGTCAGCATTACAGCAAGGAACAGACAACTACGGGGGGAGGGCAGGAAGTAAAATTATAAATGCCTACCACCAGCTCAACAACATAACGAACCAGGAACTCCACGAAATTTCATATAAAACTCAGGAAACCACAAAAGATATAATTTCTTAACGGCCAAAATCCAGCATCTCACATAGGATAGTTCATGGAGCAATATATCATATTTCGGCTCAAAGCCACAATAATTACCAATCACTAACCTCAGCTCACAAGTACATCGCCTCCCTTTCCCAGTCTCTTACACTCAATACTCACAAGATTAGAATGCATGTTACCCCTGAATATATGAACACCAACTTAAATTGATCGCGCTGTGACTGATAAAACAACAAAACAAACACCTCGGAGACCAAATTTTCCGATTAGCAATTTATAATATCTCAGATGTTAGCCTTCTAACTAATGACCCATGTACTGCATTGTACTTCCTTTTACTTTGTAAATCTTCCGTCATATTTCATCAACATTATCGACAAAACCATAACGTCGAAAAATAAATTCAGAATGTCATGCCTAGCATTAAGAGCTAAGATACCTAAACAACAGAAATAAATAGACTAACCTAGGGCAAGTCTACACATCCAAAAGCGGAATGACTTAATCGTTACCTCTCGAGCCACTTTCCTCTTTTTTATCGTCCAGCTTCTCTTCCTTCTCTCGCTTGGCTTCAGCCTTCTCTTCCTTCAATCTTTTCTCATCTTTCAACCTCTCCTCGGAGGCCCTCTGCTCCTCTCTCTTCTTCTTCTTCTCGTTTGCAGCTCTCGCCACCGATGTGATCTCCCTTTCAGCAGTCTCCTTCCCGAGGAACTCACTTTCTTGGGCGACAAAGTCGAAGACCTTCTCCAGAAAATCTATCGGATTCGACGGATCAAATTTAGCAGTGAAGGTCGAGGGTTGTGAAGACGAAGACGACGCGGACGCTTTGTCCTGAGACTCATTCTGCTCATCCTCATGGAAATCGGAGATTATCGCCATGGCCGAATCAGCTACTTTCTTCCCCGCTCGACAACGGGATAGGGTTTAAGGTTATGGGTTGCCTATTTTGCACCCAATGGTCGTCTTTAATAACAGAACGGGGAATGACGTGGAAAATTCCAGAAACTAATAAAAAACCTCAAAGTTTTAGCAACTTCATCTTTCTTTTATTTTTTTTGGGCTATTATATTTTGGTAATTCTTTTTCTAGCCCTCATTTGGGCCCTCAGCCCATAACATGGACTCGCTTTCTAGCCCGCCAAAGAATACACTTTAATGTGCTTTAAATTTCTTAGCCAAAGAATTGCCCCAAAAATATTCAAATCCAAAGAAAAAGCAGTTAAATATTGAATGAAAATCAATTAAAGTTTTAACAATAAAAAAGGATAAGATGATTTTTTTTGAATTAAATATAATATAATTATAATATGGACAAAAAAGGTAACATGTTTATGATAATTTCCAGTGTGATTATTAATACTGAGGGCATTATTAAAGAAAAAATAATTTAAACATAAAACTAGTTATTTAATACTAACCCTGTTTGGATGGGGTTTTTTCAGGGGGAGGGGAAGGGAGGGGAGGGGATTTAATCCCCTTCCCTTGTTTGGATCTGTTTTTTGGAGGGAATTGGAGGAGATTTAATTCCCCCCAATCCCCTCCCCCATCCCTTTTTCATTCCCCTCCAATTTGGGGTTTTTTTGGAGGGGATTGAATTTTATTACTCAATCTCCTCCAATTCCCCCCAATCCCTTCCTGAACCAAACAAGGTTTCATTAAAATCCCTCCAATCCTCTCCCCTCGAATTCCACCAAACAAGGGAATTTTAAAATCTCTCCAATCCCCTCCCCTCCAATTTCCTCCATTAAAATCCCTCCCTTCCCTTCCCTTCGGTTGAACCAAACAGACCCTAAGTTCTTTTAAGTGTAATTATTAGTTTGGCCCCTTAAATTATACATTTATTTTTGTTGGATTTATCCACCGGATGAATCTAAATCCAAACTGAATATCCTATATTTAACTTTAAAATTATTATTATAGGTAATTATTTTGAATAACTAATTATATCTCATATTTAGTTGAGACTGCTATTTTAAATGAGATGGGAAATCATATCGTATTGTATCTTATCATATCTTCTAAAAATATGAAATTAATTTGGTTGAGAAAAATTCTCCCAAAATTCCATTTGAGAGTTCTATAAATATGAGGCTAGATAGAGTCTCAAAGCAACTCAAAGAGTTACACAGAATTTCACTAAAGGATTACAAGAGGTACAGATAGTCTCTTATCCTATCTTTTAATTTCAAAACAAAATTTTGTCAGTGTTATAAAATAACCCGTTAGTATTCTTTTTGTGTTCTAAATAGGGTGTGTGGAGGTTTAAAATTTAGACCCTCACTGCATAACAAAAAAATTCTCAAAATAATAATTCTGGGTTGATTTATGCAAGAGAAAAAGATAAAAATTGCGCAACAAATAAATGAAGGGACTGCTATAATTATGTTTAGGCTAATCTTTTCATCATCATTCCACACATAGAGACTTAGATAACATCGAACATAATACAAGTACGTGGAAATTAGTTTAGAAATTAAGGTGGTACAAACAAAAGGATGGAATTTGTTTTACTTAAAGCACCATAGACACGCATATATATATGTGTGTGTGTGTGTGTGTGTGTGTGTGTGTGTGTGTGTGTGTGTGTGTGTGTTTATACGATATCAGGGATGAGAGTTTTCTTGACGACATCGGTGATCTGTTTGAGCGATGCTTCTAAATCATCACAGAGGTTGTGAGGATCAGGAATGACGCTTGGGTCCACTGCTATGGAAATCGTCATCTTGTTAACGTAGCTTGCGAAATGGATGGTGAGTGCCTGCAAAACAAATTCAAATACAAGAACAATCAGAAATCAATAGAATCTGTGAAACGGGATCATGAATAGGGATGAATCACTTAATTAATTGCTTACATGTGGGTGACCATATACACTAGGGGCAAGGTATGCCACCGGATGACCATAGAAGCTAATTTCTTCCATGGGACCAACAACGTTAGAGAAGGTCAAAGTTGTGTTGTACAGAACTCTGTGTGTTATAGCAGCAGCAACCTGCGCATACAAAAACAAAAAGAAAAATCAATAAGCAATATATATTATGCCGTCTCTTGGATTGAATCATCTTGTATTTTAAGGTTGTGACGTAAAAAAGATGATGCTTTCTGTGTGCACCTTCATGCCGAAAAGCTTGAGTGCCATCTTTGCACAACCAAAAGAGCAAATAGCCTCAAGGGACTGCTTCTTGCGGTCGATGGTGGACTTAGCTTGACGAATATACGCCAAGGGATCATCTTGTAAAGCGATAACAAAAGGGAGGATGATGTATCCTATCCAGTTACCCCATCTCACCTTTGATTTCTCAGCCATCATATCTGCCAGTTCCTAATTTAACAGCATTTGTGTTTTCTGTATTATTAACTATGTTGTCTCTCTCTCTTTCTCTGCCACATCATCCATAAAAACCTGTATATACGAGAACTTTTGTTTTTCAATTTTGGAGTCAAAGTCACCTGGATTCCTGCGGTCGGTCTCACGTTAAAAAGAATGGCTGCCCTAAGCCTGATGTCTTTTAAATTATCGTTTCGTCGTATCTGCTTTGGAGCACCACCATTTGCATTCACACCTGCTGATACAGGGGCTAACATTATACTCATTACAAACCACTTGGTGATGATTAATTAACTCTTTTTTTTTTTTGCCTGCCTGAGTTAAAATAAACTGTTTCGGTACAGATATTTATAAAGGTGTAACTTGTAAATTTGCGGTCATGACTCACGTCCTTTCTACTTTTTTTAATAAAAAAATTATGTACTGCAGTTGCGCATGTCATTATATATTACATGAAAATGGAAAAAAAAAACAGAGAGGGAAAAAAAGAAAAAAACTGACCTTGTATTCTGTTCAAGTAGCGAGCTAGACCGGCTTGCGTGACTCCCAGCAAAACATCATTGATGGTCTAATGATCCACATCCAACCAGAAAACAAAACAGTTTACGCGAATAATATAGAAATAAGAGAAGGAAAATTAATTACTCCCATATCTCTACGAGAAAGGACAACCCTTCCACTGAATTTATGATCATATACACGAAAAGGGGAACCTGAATACAGATCGTATAAGAAGCTTTCCCTTCTTGAACCACAAAAGACCTTAAAAAACTGAAAGGACAAGTGCTACATAGGCCAGAGATGTGTCCTGGAGAAGAAAGTTATTATAACTGTAGTACTTACCTTTAGGTACCCAACTGCCTAGTCAGTAGAGTTATGTAGCCCATTCATTGATGTAGAGCATTAAAGAAAACTGTACGTGCTTGGAAAAAATAGAATAAAAGAAGATGGGGGCAGTTACCACTTTCATGGCGTTCTTGACGAGCTTGATGTCATCCATATTAACGATGCGGTGCACAAAACGCTTCGTATTATGCTCAACCCCAGGCACCCCCTTGAGAGGAGTTTGGGTGTCTCTGAGGAACAAAATGGTGGCGAAGAACATAATCATGTCCGCCACGGTGTTCCAGATCAGCCTTAGGCCAGAGAAAACAGCCAAGAATAAGCACCAGAAGGAGGTGAAAGAAGGTGAGTGTGACAGAGCTCTGTTATTGGTGGGGAGAGTGGGTAACGCTTGAGGGTCAGAGACCTTGCGAGTAGCAGATAGGAGGAGTGAGATGAGGGAGGCACCATCTCCGAGTGAGTGGTGGATTCGAAAAATGCCGAGTGCTTCTGCGTTGGAGGTTTTGAGGTTAAGGAGGTGAAATTCCCACAACGGCCGGCTCGAGTCTAACGGAGTTTTGGTGAAGTTGGAAATGTAGTCTTCAACGAATCGGTCAGGAAAGTCTATGTTGGGGTCTATTTCGGGAACGATCACGTGCTTTTCTAAGTCGACTGTCGTCGGAATCCACCTAGCTTTTCTTCCTTTCTGAACCTACACCAAAAGAAGAACATAATAATAATAATCCTACAAGAATTAATGAAAAGAAAAAGAGTGGTTTTCTTCGCCATTAATTATTCAAGATGAGATGAAAAGGACAAAAAGGATCATCATTTAGCTATCAATCTATGCTAAAATTGAATTTGGATCCTCTACATAATTTCTCCTTATACATAATCCCATTTGGTAATTTGATTTAAAAGGTAGGAATTACTGATTATTATTTTAAAGTAATTATATTACTTATCTTAATAACAACAATAAATAAATATTGTAAATTATTTTTAAGAAAATTCTACTCATAATAATAAATATAAAATTAAATATATTATCTATTTATTGATTATTTTTTTAATAAGTTAATTATAATTAATAAAGGAGATTGTGAATGAAAAAAGATATGAAGAGGACTTAGATTCGTCAAAATTAATGCTCCAAGTACACTTTATTTGGTTTTCCTTTTTTTTTTTTCAATCTACCCTTACCCTTTAGGCTATGTTTGGTTGAGGTTTTTTTTTAGGGAAAGGGAAGGAAGGAGATTTAATCCCCTCCCCCTATTTGGTTCATAAATTTGGAGGAGATTAGAGGGGATTTAATTCCCTCCAATCCCCTCCCCCATCCCTTTTTTATTCCCCTCCAATTTGAGGTTTTTTTGAGGGGATTGAGTTTTATTACTCAATCCCCTTCAATCTCTTACTGAATCAAACAAGATTTCATTAAAATCCCTCTAATCTCCTTCCCTCGAATTCCACCAAACAAGGAAATTTTAAAATCTCTCCAATCCCCTCCATTAAAATTTCTCCCCTTCCTACCTTTTCATTGAACCAAACAGACCCGTAGGCAAAAAAGATAAGGACACATAAGAAAAAGATGTTTAACTATTGCCGCTTTTGAAGTTATTATGATAATAATAGTGTACTATAGGTGATGGGAATGGTAGTGATAGAAGGGAGGAGGGTGGTGGGGACTGGGGAGGTTGGGAATCTGGGAGTTGTAATGAATAGTGAACGCAACTTGTGGTTTGCAAGTTGAGCAGTATACATAAATCATATGGATAAGTAGTTCATTTGTCATGACCTTTAATTTTAACTAATTTCTACGTCCCCTTTTGGATATAATCAAATGAAAAGGACCCAAGCCACAATGTGCTGGGTTTAGGCAAGACAAACCCTCTTATGTATTTGTCTTAATTATTTCATTTTTCTTTCCACCCCTTTATTAATTTTTCAAGTTGACGAGTTCAACAATGTCACATCATCAGGTAGCATGTGAAAACAAAAGCTCGATAGCATGTTATTATTATACATCAAATCCAAACGTCTAAGTTAAAAATTTTATCAACAAAATTACGAACAGTCATTTCTCGGCAACGTCATAGAAGCTACGGGAAACCAACAAATAGAAACTGAAGAGTGATGGAATTAATAGATAGTATGTTACTCATGCAAGCGTGTAGTAATCATATTTAATCAATCTACTCTAACATGTTAAATTAACCATCAATTCAGGTGTAAAACCACATAATTAGCTTCTGTTAATCTAATTGACAGAATTAGACATAAGATAATTTTGAAAAGTTAGACAAACATATGAGACAAAAATTAACACTCAATTGTTTAATTATCCCGGACAAAATTCATAATGAACCCAAAATTAAGACAAATTGTTTTTGCCAAAAAGCAACCAATATTATTCTATGTCAAAACAGGCCATTTATGTTAAGAATCTCGTCATGTACTGAAAGGTACCATTATTTTTTAACAGATCAGTGGGGTTGCTAACTAATGAACGGCTCTCACTATATATTGACATTTTGATTTATATATCTATTAATTAATTAATTAATTACTAATATTTTGTGGGTTCCAACTTTGGTAGAGCGGGATCTTATCATTGTGAAAGTACTTAATAATAAAAGAAACTAGTATTTCTTCTGTGTCATTGAATCCTCATTAATGGCCGCAGAATGAAGCAGTCAGCCAAAGTTCCAAAACATATCCCAGAAGTGCCTTAAGATATGCACGAAAATGCAAATCAAATCCGATCCAGCTCAACACAGAAAAGGAAGATCAAAATCAAAACATAACTATAGCATAAAGGAGAAGAAAATTATATAATGACAACACAACACAGAAAATGCGCTCGGAAAGAGAGAGAGAGAGAGAGAGGCATGGGATATATATATCGATTACCAGCTTGCTAGTGAACCTGGGATGCTTGAGCACTGTACGGCGTAAACCTTCTTTGATGACATGAGGGTTAATTCTAGTCTTACTTCCAATGGAAGCAATGACATAGCAGTTTAAGGTTGGTGCGTGAAACAGTTGTGCTGCCGGACTCATAGCTTCGCCCTTTGACAAGGCGTTAACCTCTCCGAAGCTACCCATTTCTCTTCTCTGCCTCTCTCTGTTTTCTTTTGGTAAATCTGCTTTCCTTGCTTTTATCTTTAAGAGTATGAAGGCTCATATATATATTGCTTCTATCACAATGCAAAAGACTGTCGCACCCCTCTTAGGTTAATGAAAAATCAAACCAGGTAGGTGGGAAGCATAGATGAAGAAGTACGATACTAGAATAAATACATTGGATGGCTTTTGTCAGAATTGTTTGTCTTGTATCAGAAATTGAAAATGACAATGATTAGTTTAGTGGTTAACTATTTTTTTATCATTTGAGTTTAAACAGAGCGTAGGTGTTTTTGTTTTTGAATATATGCGTGGTCTGAAATATTCACCATACTATACCAGAATATTTCTATTTTCTTTTCTCTGTCTCAGTACTTTTTTATAAACAACAATCAAAACTGTTCTATAAAGGTATCCTTGCAAGGATTACACTCATTCAAACTATCATTGAGATTTCTATTTAGATATCTAAATATTTCACGTTCAGCTTAATCAGCGTCAACGCATTTTTACTAATGAGTGGATACATACCATACATTACGTACATATTCCGTGATGTGTTGTTTAAATAGGATATGTATTGCTTAGCGAGAATGATACGGTGTGTTTGGGATAACCGTAGGTCATCTTGAACCATGATTTTAGATAAACGGAAAAAAATAAATTGACAAAAAAGCTGTTTCTACTTTTCAAAATTATGGTTTGGGGTGACTCACACATTAATAGTTTCTTAATTATTTGGTACTCAATATTTGCTCCTCTTGCTATGGTTTGTGATTAGTTGTATAATTAGGATCTTCATGTTATGTTTGAACTTTTCACTAAGACTGAGATTCTGCACCAACATCAAAGAGAAGGAGGAATATGGATTTCTTAGGTTAGGTTTGGTATACATGAAAGATGTTTCATAAAATGAAGAATGAGAGAGAAATTCCTATAAAATTTGTTTGGTACATATTATTCAAACTTTTTATAAGTATAAAATAGTCATTTTATGAAACTCTTCTCTTCTTTTTCTTCTCCCTTTCCATTTCCCTCAAAATAATTCATTCCTACCAAACATAGCATTAGAGTGAGGAGATCTAAAAAATATTTTAAAATTACAACAAAAACAGAGAGAGATAGATAGATATATAATATGAGATTAGTAATAGATATCACTTTTTACATGTGTGACTCACAAAAATAGCACCCACCGTGTTATATCTATATTCCTCTTTATTTTAGGGTAAAGTATTTAGGAGATCCAAGAGAGGTGAAGGGTAGGAGAGACAACTAGGAAAAAGACGTAGAGTTAAAATAATTAAATAAAATAGTTGTAGGTTTGTGGGTGGAACTTTGAGAATATTACATATGGAGGTGCTTAATTGAATGCTGTGTTTGGTTGTCTCCCAACCATGTGTGGATTAATTATGGAACACTGAAATTGATAGACTTGATTCAATACACGGCACTTTCGCCTCAATCATTTGGATTGATATAATTAACTCCATATACAAAAGAATATAATCAATTTTCATTAATTATTTTCATTGTGACCCATCTATTTTAGGGTTGTGTATGGGCCGAACTGGGCTCAGGTTTGGCCATTTCCAAGGCCTGGTCTGGCAATGACAGATGACATCCGTGTTAGGATGAGTTTATCAGCAGGTTAATCCAATTTTGCACGTTAGGAACAAACAAGATGCTATCTATGATTCTATTGAGAAATTGAAGAAGAATGAAAGAAGTTTATAAAAAGACAAAGATAAAACTAAGAAGAAGATAGAATCAAATCCACAACCAACAGATGTAGATCTAGAGTAACAGATTGAAGCAATCTATACACAGGAACCGAAGCAATCTGAAGCAATATCTCACAGATCTATCGTCTGCAAAAATGAAGGGGAAAACAACAAGAGTGAGTTGGGCTTTTTTTGCTCCGCCCTAGTCTATTCAATAGGCAATTTTTGTGTTTTTTCTGCCGAAAATGAATTGTTATTATCATCATCATTATCATTATTATTTTGTAATTTTGTAAATATAGGATACCGATAAGAAGAATGCTTAAAAGGGTTATTTAAAAAAAAAAAAGCCTAAACGGCAGAAATTAGGCTACTGTACATATTGAGTTGTGCAATTAATATTTTTGGATGTAGCAATGTCGGACCATTTCTATTTTATGATATGAAATTAAAAATTCATCTAACTCCCATATCTACCGGAAAGGACAACTCTTAAATTGAATTTATGATAGTTTACACAAAAATGGGAACCTGGATGAAATGACATCAAAAAGCTCTCCCTTCTTGAACCATAAAACACCTTAAATGGGACTGTAGACTTCACCTTACTAGTCCAGGACAGCCTCACATCACACACTCCTTGCAAGTTAGCGCACCAGGCCCGTGAGTTGGTTTCTTCTTTCCTTCTTTTTTTTAATTATTTAGTATTTAATATTATTGGATAAGATTTAAGTGTTATTGTGTCCAAGATAGAGGTAGTTTTTCCAATATGAGTTTTCTATTTAGGAGACCCCGAGTTGGTTTCTTTAGTCCATATTAACTGATTCTCCCACGTTCAAGAAACAATCACTCAAAAGCCATTTTGGGCTCAACTCTTTCTCAAAAGCTTGTCCTAATCTATTGCAATGGTGTAATTAATTTGCATCTATGTGATTTCTATTCAATGCATCCCAGAATATGTACACAAAGGGAGATATAGAGAGAAGAATGGAAATTGAATGATATTGTACACTACTACAAAAATGAGCTTTCAAAACCTTTAATTTTTGGCTTCTGAAATATTTTTAAAATGTTCCATATGTGATCATTTTAAAAAAATTGGGAAACACTTCATTTTTTAATGAAATAGTTCTCAAATACCTATCATTCTAGTACATTTCCAAGTAGAAAATGTTCCCAGATACCTGTCTTTTGATACACTTTAATCAATAAAACATGCCAGAAGGTCTTTTCCAAAGGTTAATGTTCTTGTCGGATGCGCAATTTTTTAGAATGCTTTATTAAAACAACGTTGCCAAAGTCAATGTTTTGGCACATTTTTTGGAAAATTGTTCCCAAAATGTTTTGGTAACACGTTTCATTAATAAACATTCTACAATCAACATTTCTAAAGGCCAATTCTGTAGTAGTGTTATGAGCTTATGTGCTAATATTGAAGCAGATAAGGTATGATTAACCATGGGATTATGGGAAGAAGAGGTAGAGTTAAAATATTGGCTTATAAGTACTTTCATTTGAAAATTTAGTTGTAAGCACTTAGAATTTTAAAATTTTTTTATTAATTAACTTATAAGTGTTTTTATCACTTAATTACTTTTATATGTCTTAAAAAAGACCCGAGTACTTCTGGATTATGATATAAATTAGGGTCCTAAAATGTTTAAATCTAAATTTTTAGCGGTATTTTTGTCACTTAATTATTTTTATATTTCCTAAAATGAATAAGGATACTTTTGGGTCATTACATAAATTAAGGGTCTTGAAATGTTATTATTTATGTTTGAAGATCCTAAAGTATCTTTGTCCCTAATAATTACAAAAAAAACGTAGGTACAATCATTTGTTTTAAGAAATTAAATTTTCATTCCCATTTATTAGATGAAGTATTCAATTTAAGTCAAGTTTACCAACAAACTACTCAATTAATTAAATCTATTCTTCTTACTACAATTACTTAAATCTAAATAAAAATATCATCATTGTGATGTAAATAAAAAGATGAAATCCATATTTATTGAACACATTATTACTTCTATAAAATATTGATGCTTCAAACAAAGTAGACATACATGTATCAGATATATAATGTGATATGTATATCATACTTATGGATATGTACCCATTTATGCCATATTGCACCTGTGTGTATTACTTTAAATTTTTAATGTAAAATAGAATCATTTGAATTTTTAAAGTGGAATAGAAAAAGGGTCTCATAAATAATTTGTAATAATTAATGTTTATGTCTTTTAATTTCAATATTGTTTGTGTCAAGAAGAAAGAAAACAAAATTTACTTGCAAGATGTTATATACATTTTCTTTATGTATATTATTTGCTCTAGCATTTTTACTATAATTTTTTAGAATATTTAATATTAATTTTTTATTTAAGAATTGATTTATTAATTATATAAATAATTAGATATATGCATTTATATATTTTGTATTTAAAATTTTAAAAATTGTTATATCTTAAATATCATATTGTATATTATTCCCACCTATATCATGCTTATAGAAAACGTTTTTGGTTTGGCCACATATAATTTAAAATATTTAAAATAAATTAATTGGGTATTCGATATCCAACTGGGGGTGTAGCTCATATGGTAGAGCGCTCGCTTCGCATGCGAGAGGCACGGGGTTCGATTCCCCGCACCTCCACATTTTCACAAAAGTATTTCTTAGCTCTTGCATTAGAATAATTTTTCTCTTTGTATTATTTGAGCCTTTTTCACAAGGCAACTCGTCCCAATGATAGGCAATTTTAGCCCAAAAATTTTGTTCAAAAACTATAAGCCCAATTATTTTGATTAACTGAGTATTCGGGTTTTCGTATAAAGGACTTGTGAAGGTATAATTGGATTTTGCAAATTGTGATATTAATTTCAGGTTTCAGCCGAATGTAAATAAATTTCCAAAAAGTAACATTCAAAGGCTTATAATGCAAATTAGCTTTGCAGAAATAATTTTAAATTTAAAAATTTTCCAACAAGAATTCAAAGACCCCAAACTTATTACTTAATTGCCTAGTTGAGCTGTAACTTTTTTTCATAGGTTAAATTGCAATTAATGAAAGAAAAAGTGATATTTTCACATTCTTATATCACTCTAAGTGTTTTACAAAATTAAAATCTTCTACCGAAATTAATTTGTCGCCCCTCTACATCTTTTTTTCTTATGATTTAATTGAAAGCAACTTATGGTTAGCATAAATCAAATCAAAAGTCTTCTCTCATTTGGCGAACAAATCAAAAGGTTTGATAATTTGAGTTTCACAGTTTTAGATTTTTTAACTATGTATTTAAAATATATTTTTGTATTGTTATATAAACAGATCTTGAAATAATTTAGATCTAAAGCTTGATTTTGTAAAAAGCTTACCTGTTTGCTGTCGGGGAAAAAACTCAAAAGGCTGTCGGTTTGTTCAAAGGACTATAAGCATAGTAAGTTTGATTAACACATGATTTTGGTAAAAAAAAAAAAATTAACACCACGATTAAGGGTGTCTTTGATTTGAAGCTTATTCGTAAAAGTAACTTGGCTTTCAAAACCTATAAAATCCTATTTGTAATAAAACCGAACAGGCTCTTAGACCAAAAAACCTTTTTGATCAAGTCCAAGTTCTCATCATTATTTTGTGCATGAAACCACATTTATAAAAAAGATACTCTATCCTTTTTAAAATATAGGGTGAAATTTTAAAGAAATAATATTTTAAAATATAAATTATTTGATGAAAATTAGTGGACATTTAATATTTTTTTTTAATTTTATCCCATTTATGATAGTATTTAATTATGATAAATAAAAAAAAATTATGATAAAGAATAATTCATTTTTATCACTATTTAATAAAGATAATTTTGAAAATTTAGAGAAATTTTTTAAAAAATCAATATCTACCTTACGAATTCAAGTAGTTAAATATGAAAGTAACAAAATACTCTTTTTGGTTCTTAATATAAGTTACCCTAAATTACCTCACCAGAATCAAGAAGTTTACTATATCATTAAAATTGTCTTAAAAATAATGTAATTTTCATTTTTACCCTAAAATAAATATTACAAATTTAAATAATCAACTTTCTTTTTCATATTTAAATAAGAATATTTTTTAAATAAAGTAATTAATACTTCAAAAACCTATAAAAAGTGACTTACATATAGAAATATAAAGAATTTATAAAATGTGACTTATAAAAATTATCAGAGAAAGAAAGTTTAAACCCTAAAACAAAATGAAATTAAAGATACAGCCATCTATGTCCCTTACTAAGGAGATTTTGAAGGCCAATAGGAGCCTCCAAGTCCAACACAAAACTAAAACCCAACCGGTGCACATGCCTCCCATACCTGCTAGCTTGTTGGTTCAACAATTTGTCAATTTCCCAGTCCTGCTCATCTTCATTCATAAATCTGGTTGGTTGCTTAAAAATATTAACTACAAAAAATAATATTAATATAATACCAACTATATGTATCACCTGATATTCTCTTACTAATAATATTAAATACAAATAAACTGGGTTTGTTGTTTTAAAAAAATTATGTACCAGATCTAAATTATTTATTTTTAATTTGAATATTTTGAAATTTGCTTTTTGATATTTTTTTTGCTAAAACTTTTTGATAATTATTCTAAAACAAACATAGGATGCATTGGGAGATGAAAACTTTAAAACAAAGAATAAAAAATTAGACTAGCCGGTTTGACCGGTCAAGTCAAGAATCGGTGTCAGGTCCGGTTCGATTCGATCATAGATGCCAACCACCTATTTTTAGAATAGGTGAAAAATTGATCAAACCAGTTACGAACAATGTTTTAAAAATTGGACCGGATATCAAACTGAGTCACGGTTTTTACGATTCAACCGGTTGGACCGGCGGTCGAACCAGTGACGTAATAATTATGTGAAAAATAATATTATATGTAATGAAAAAGATATATAACAAATAAAATCATATCTTCAATTATATAACAACGTCAATTAATTAAAATTATATAAAAATTTGATATATAAAGGAATCATAATGTATAAACTTATATATTACATTAAATTTGTTAAATGCTTCATAAGTTTATAATATATTATATTAATTTATACTCTTTCAATTTCATATTATAAGGTAATTAGTAAAATTTTTTTATTTCACATTATAAGGTAATATGAACTTATTTGTCATTTTCGTTTTTCATTAATTAAATGTCTAAGAAGGGATTTTTTTAAGCAATAAAAATGAGAAATATTAATAATCTTTAATAGGGATAATTTTTTTTTTAATATCTAAAAATGTAGATTATGTTTAAATAATAAAAATAAGGAGTATTAATAGTATTTAATAGGAATAAAAAATGTTTTTTTTAAAATATTTTTAATATTGTAAAATAATAATATTTAATTAATTTATAAAATAAAAAAATCATAATTAAAAAATCGGCCGGTTCTCATGGAACCGTTCCGGTTTCCGGCTCAAAGTCGGTTTCCGGCTCAATCACCGGTTCGATTCGGTTCAATCCGGTTCAACTATGAAAATGGTTTAAACCATCAAATCGAGCCAGTGTAGTCTTCGGGTAGCGGTCTGACCGGTCTGACCGTTCAGTCCGGTCCGGTCCGGGTTTTGAAACACTGGTTACGAACCAATAAAAAACCGGTTGAACCGGTCTATTTTATTTTTAAATTTTTTAAGATAAAATAATATTATTTTTAATACTAAGTAGTATTATTTTTTGTATAAATTTTTTCTTTTTTATATTATGATATTGTATAAACATTATTATGATATACAATTATTAATAATGATAAATTTATTTGACAAATAATATAACAATAGAATATTAATTAGCTATTTTGAATCCAAAATATAATTATAAATAAATATTAACTAATTTATATTTTAATATTAGGTTGTGAAAATTATTAATAGTATTTTTAATTTTTTATCTAATATATAAAATTAAAAAATTATTAAAATTACTTTTTAACCTAGATTTAATATTATTCTTATAATTATGGATAAATATCTTTTATATTTTTTATTTATAATATTTAAAATATATCAATTTGTTTACTACTGATTTGACTTTGATCTAACAATTAAACTTTGAACTGGTATTTTAATCACTTTAATAATTAATTTGATTTTTAATACTTAATTAAAATTAAAATATAATAGTAAAAAAAAATATGTACTAAACAAAAATAATTTTAAGACGAAATAATTTTTTAAGAAAAACCATGGAGATGGCAGATAACAGTAAGTGGGCCATCATGAACCGTGGGCTATGATCTTGATTTGACATACGACTACTAACTGTTCGTTGTCGGGGAAGGCAATAATTTCGATTTGTCAAGTTGTCAATGGCTGTCTATTTTTTTATTATGAGAATTCTCGACCGTCATTATTGACTATAATTATAATTCTAATTCTAATTCTAAATAAAATAAAATACATCAATTCTCAATCTTTTATAAGCATATACGCTTATAAATGTGATGGGAGATTGATTGATATTGGCAAAAGCCGGGTTTCTTATTCCACTTTATGGTTGTTTGGTACCCGAAATCAAATTGGTAAATAAATAAAATAAAATATTACTGTGCAAATAGAAATATTTTTTGTGTTCTTGAATTAAAAAATAATAAAAAATAGTTACAGTTGAAAAATGTTGATAAAGTTATAATAAAATATTTTATATAATTTGTCCTAGAGATGTTAGATGTGAGAAATATGTGAAATTAATTACAATTCTTCTACGTCAGTGATAATATTTCAAAAATATTTATGTAATCAATGTGCGTAGTGTGTTGGAAGGCTCTCTGTCTCACCTTTTTCATTCTTTTCGTTATTATTTTCATTGTTTTTTTCCTATTTTCTGATTTATGTTTTTTTTTTCAAAAATATTAATTTTGTGTTTTCCTGGAAAAATATTTTAGGTTTTTATAATTGCATTTAGTACCTTTTCTATTTTCTTTATCATATATTTCAGAAGTATTTTTATTATTTATTCCTATCAATAATTTTATTATTCTACACAGTACGAAATAATCGTTTTTTTTTGGGGAAAATTTGACTTTTGAATCATATTTGTATGTTTAAATTTTAAAGTGTAGCTTAACATATTATGTTTAATTAATATCAAAAGCTGAAACTAATAATAAATGAGATTTAATAAATATTATTATTAGATATAAAAATTAAAAAATATAAATAATATAGAATACTTTTATTTAATATAATGTATGGATAATTGAAAAAAAAATCAGCTATCTTCTTAGAGATCATGATAAAATATAAAATATAACAATAATGATATAATCAACACCACATAAATTATGTATAATATTTATTTTTATTATATAATTATTTGTAATAGCTTTCGTTAAAATATATATTTTGGAATGATAAAATATCTGGATCTTGTAAGAATATGATTTATTAAATAAATGGTATATTGATCATATATGAGTTAACAAATAATAAATGAGAATAGTTAAAAAAGACATACGAGGGTGGATGAAGTGAGGTGAGAGCATGGTTGTCGAAAATTCACAATTGCATTCAGCCTTGGAAAAGAGGGTTTAAGTTTCTGATGATTTAAAAAAAAAAACGAGGGAACAAAACGAAGAGGAAGGGTCGCTGGAGAAGCAGTAGAGGGCCCCACAAGTGACAAGGTCACAAAGCCCATCTGTGATGTGATATGATTATGTGAAACAATCAATCATTCAATATGGTTTGTTTTCCCACCGAACATTACTTTCATATTTTCATTCTCAATTCCATTCCATCAAAAACATGGATTTAATTGATGAGTTAGGTTTTAAGAATTAATTTTAGGTGGAATTTGAAATTTGAATTATACCACAATAATTTTAAAAGCGGAGTCTAAGGGCATAGAAAAGTCTTTAAGTCCTTATTAAAAAAAAATAAAATCAATTTTAATAATTTCAAAAATAGTTAATTTTTAATTATAAATTGAAAATATCATTCCTACTTTAAAAAACAATCGTAGACCATGTGCTTAGTATATTGGAAGGTAGGATGAGCTAGGTGAGATATAAAGGCCTACATCAATAATTTAAAGTAAAAGCATCAAATATTGGTCTATGAAAGGCTTACTATTTTAGTTTCAAGCATTAGTCTTCTAAAAATCAAGCCTAATCTTGTTTTAAACCTATTTTAAAAGCAAATTAAAAAAGCAAGTATTAAAAATAGGTTTAAAATCCTAGATTTTGAAGGCTCCAAACAGGATAAGTTTACATTGTAGACATTAAAACAAAATTATATATAAATTATCTTATATTTATACATAATTTAAACAGGCTGATTATGCAAACTTTACTTAAACAAAACAAGCCAAGCCTATAAGCTTGAGCTTAGTCTCTTTACTAAATAGATTAAGTCAGACTCGACCCAAACAAGATTAAGTTGTAGGCTATTTGATAAACTCCAAGCTTATTAATGAGACTTTGCCAAAATAAATGCATTAAACATAACTTGAACATGGGATGCCTAACATATAACTGGAAACTTTTTCTGCATGTATAAAAAATTTAATTTTTTAATTATTCGCAAGCTATAACATATCACCGACTTAGTGCAAACACATATTAAATAAGATCATTATGCTATAACAAAGTGAATAATTTAGAACCCATTTGTTTCAACTTTTTTTAATAAAAAATACCTTGTTATGAAAAAATATTTTAAAAATTTTAAGGATATTTGTTTAAACTTTTAAAAGTAATAAAAAATCTAGAGGAAAAAAAAACAGTTTTATGATTATTTTGAGTACCTTCTGAAAAAAAAAATCTGGTAAAAGAGAGAGAAAGAAGTGGAAATACGAGTTTGCAATTTATAGATAAAACTAATCATATAGAATTACAAAAATAACAAAATTTGTCTGAGAAAATATCACAATATATTTGCCTAACCTTACATAAATGTAAGAAGTGCTTTTTTTTTTTTTTATTTTAATCAAATGCAAAATTGGCCAAAAAAAATCAAATGCAAAATAATTTTTATTTTCATAAAATCTTTAAACAATTAATCAAATTTTTTTTATAAATGATATTTTGAACTTATCTCACTTTAACTAAAAGATTTATCAGGGACCAAACTAATTCAAATACAGTCAAGCAGGACTAAAACAGGCATCAAGTTTAACCACAAAATATTTAATATAGATGCATTTTCAAAACTCCTATTTAAGACCCTTGATTAAGTTAATAGAACCCTTACCAATTGAATGAACGTAGTAAAATCACTATTTAAAAAATCTTAAACAAATGAGCCCTTTATTTAGGATATGATATTAACAAAGCATCAAAATCACATTTTAGAATACAGTTATCCAAGAAGATAAATGATTGATGCATTTAGTCAACAAGAAGGGAAATGAATATCCATTAAGTAACAACAAATATAGTAGACTCACAGATAAAACCTAGAATGAAGATTAAACAGTCAAGAAGACGATGTATAACATATAAGCAGAAGTATGGCAATTACATGTGTTTGGTTAATACTAGTTTTTATTAAGGATATTTTAGAAATATATAATAACTTTTATGAAATCAAAACTTCTAACTTAGTATCTGTGTGAGCACTCACAAAAAGTGAAATATTTAAAAGGGAGTCCATGCTTTGTAGAGCCGGGAAAACGGGCTTCAACCCGCGGGTTGGCCCGTTTTGGCCTGCTTTATGGTGGTCCTGGGCTGGAAAAAACATAGCCCATATTGAGACGGTCTTTTTCTAGTCCAGACCACTTAACCCGCGGGTTAAGCAGGCTAACCCGCCAAACCCGCGGACTAACCCGTTTAACCCGCCTATTTTTTCTTTTCCTTTCAATTATTTCTTTTTTCTTTATATATATTTTATTTAATATTGAAACTTGAAATTAGAATTGTTTTATACTTAGAGTTGAAATTTTCCCATATTTCATATTTAATGTTGTTGGATTATAATACTTATCATAAATAATGGTTTCTATTTCTAATTTAATTTAGACTAAACTTATATACTTTTCCTTATATACTTTTCATGCTATTCACCAATTAAAATTTAACATGTAAACCTTTCAAATTTTTTTAAGTTTAAGAAGTTTAAAATTTTAATATATAATAAATGACTAAATCTATAATATATTAAAAAATAATCCACATATTAATCTTTAATTGGAAAATAACACTTAAAGCACATAAAAAAAACATATAAGTATTTTCTATTTAATTATGAATCAATCATGTTATTTTTTTATTATTTATATTAGTGATTTAGGTTATTATTCAAATATAAAAAAAATTGAAAAAAATATACATATATATATATATAATATTTGGCGGGTTGGCGGGTCACCTTGGCAATCCTAGACTGGGCAAATTTCAGCCCGCCAGAAAACGGGCTGGCCCGCCCCCAACCTATTTTCTGGTAGCCAGCCTATTTTAGGGCGGGCTGGCCCGTTTCCCAATTCCAATGCTTTGCAGTGGGTGAAATGAGGCAGTGGGTGAAATGAGGCATGGGAAGTCGCACTCATGCATATAGAAGGAGGCGGCCCTAACTTGAAAACCAAAACAAGATAAACCCCAAGGCTGCTCTGCTGACGAGGCCCACCAAGAAAGACATGATATTCACACTTATCATAGTATTCATAACTCTATACCCACCTTCTCATCTTCCCACCGTTTTTTAAAGTCCAAACGATAAATTATGACCCAAAAGTAAAAAATTCAGATCCCATAAACTATATTTGCAACTCAAAATCTTGATTTGGAAATATAGCATTGTTTCCAACGAGTTGTTAGATGTGGCTGAGTCAGTCATTGTCAAACATTTTCTTCTCCTTTTGGTTCCAACGAGCTGTGATCAGACCACAAATTACTTACTTGGCGATCTCGTAGGCAACAGGTCAGTGCCCGTCTGGTATGGTTCTTGGAAATTGGAACCCCTCCCTTTCCCTCTCCTATCTTGGTCAAAGACTAAGTGCCCGTTTGATTTACCTTTTTGTAAAAGTATTTTTAAAATAATTACAGTTTATAAAAATAAAATTTGGAAAAAAGTAAAGAAATTTACTGAAAACTTGTTTGGATGAAAAGGGAGAAAATGATGGTTAGAAACCATAGTTTGGTTTGTAAAAATGCAAATCAAATTGGCCATAAAGCCCCAATTTGGTTTAAAAGAAGGGTTTTTAATGGAATAAAAATAAGTACCAAAATATGATGTTTAATATGTACTCCATCCACCATGTCATATATTATTAGGTAATATAAGTGATTTTTTATTCTATAATATAAAACAATATATTGTAATTTATCAGTTTTACTCTTGATTTATTTATTATTAATATTGTAATTGTGATATATTTAATAAAATAGTAGAATTAATTGGAATAAACTGAAAATTTTGGATTCTTTTTAGAAATTTAAGAAAATAATAAATATTTTTTAATAGGTGTAAAATCTCTCCTTTTATCTTATAATATAAAATAAAAGGAGTATGTGAAGAGAAATAAAATAATATTTTATTGGGTAATATTTGATGGGATAGGAATAAGAAGGAAATGAAAATAAAAAAAATATAAAAAGACATAAATGCCCAGGAGAAAGACATTTAAGGATCTCTATACAAAAATATTATTAAATAAACAGTACAAGTGCTGAATTCAGTTGATTCGAGTTGAGAATTTAGTTTATAGAAGTACTTAATTTTTAATCTGGATCCTTAAAAGGGAATATCTTCATATAGGGGTCCTTAAATGTCTTTCTCCCTAAATGCCCATCCAATTTTTATAGAAGTTGATAAAATTCAAACATCACCATTGAGGTAATTATGGGAATTAATGCCGCATTCCGTAAAGCTAAGTAGTATTCTCTCATGCTACGTTTGATTCCCGAAATTATTTTCTGGGAATAGGAATGAAGAGTAATGGAATGTCATAAATATATTTGACATGTTAAGAAAATGAATGAATATTTGTCTTTAGTTGGACAATAATACTCATATTATATATTATAATATTTTAATTATTAATTACTCTCTTTAATTTAAAATATAAGTTATATTTGATTAATTGTATAGGAATAAAAAAACAATTTTACTCATTAAATCTATAAAAAATATATTATTTTTTAATAGTATTCTTATTTAATGCGTTGAATTTAAAGTTTGTTATCTCTTATATTTAATTGTAGATAAGAGTAAAATAGGAGAAAACATTTGATGCCTCAGAAATTGCTTAATATGACTTATATTTTAGATTAAAAAACATTTTGAAAGAAGACTTATATTTTGGACTAGAGGCAGTATTAATTATTTTTTCCATGTATTAATTATTAAAAAATATTTTTACATATGTTTAATAAAATAATAAAATATTCCATTTAAATTTTTGGTACACTTTATTTAAAAATTAAAATATAGTTTATTTGGATAATACTCCCTCCGATTTGTATTATAGGATATTTTGTATGACAAATTTTTAGTCCAAAACATAGGATATTGGATATTTTTTTCTCATTTTACTCCTAACTTTAATTCTTCCATATTTTTCATTTATAACGCTATAATGATAATAGAATAAGGTATTTAATAAGGGTAAAATAGGAAATATGAATACTTTTTATATTAATTTTAGATGAAAAAATAATATATATGTAATTGATAAAAAATGTCGAATAATATGGATTTGAAGGAGTATAAACTTAGAAATAATGAGAAAATATCTTATAATGTGGACTAGAGGAAATATGAATTTAAAAACAATGTTATTTTGAAATTATATATATATATATATATTATTTATTGCACTGGATAATTAAAAATTTGAGATAGATCAGTGATGTCTCTCACGTGGGGTTACTGAAAGTTCACAAGCTCAAATCCATCATAGTAATTTTGTTGGAGTGATTTGTTGATAACTGGAAATGGGTGAGGGAATGACATGGCGGTACTGTACCAAACGTGATCTGTTGCTCATCGGAAATGGATTAAGTGGACAAACTTTTTACTTTTATGAACTTGATTTGTGGCCCGAGTGGATGAACTCTACTCTTTTGGTTTTTGACTTCTGTGTCCAGTTCGCGTCGTTTGCCATTTCTCTTTGTCAAATAACTAGGGTGTACTATTTCATTTTCAACTAGTTGACGACTCAGGCTATTCTTATTAATTTACCATCCAATACTTTTAAGGAGGATTAATAGTGAAAAAATGGAAGAGGGATGTCAATTTATGGAATTGCATGTTGTATGTAGTCAAATATTGTAAAGCAGAAAAAAAAAAGATTAATATGTTCTAACGACTTATAAACAAATATTAACAATTATAGTGTTATATATCTATACTATATTATTGAAAAATTTCCTATAAACTATATTAGATGTTTTGTCCGTAGGGTTATCATCTGCATCAAGAATTAACATCTTCAATCATTGTTTACTTTGCACACGAAACACAATAATAAAAAATTGACTATGAAATGAGTGAAAAAGAACTAAAATGTGAGATGCAAACATTATGATTATTATTTAATTGAATCAAAGTAATGTAAAAAAAGGAAAAAGAAACAACAAAATAATTTTGTACTCATGGTCCTCCGTCTCTATCTCAATCCTTTTTTGATCTTTTCCATCCTTGGAAAATTCCTCAATTTCTCCCAAACCATGTAGCTTACCAATGATATTTGAAAAGGATATTTTGAAAGATAATTATATTCCATCCTTGGAAAATTCCTCAATTTCTCCCAAACCATGTAGCTTACCAATGATATTTGAAAAGGATATTTTGAAAGATAATTATAAGTATCGTAGAGATAGAACTGATAATAACAATTGATTAGGTGATCCTGTGAATAAAGTGGAGTCTCAAACAAACTCACTGACCAAGTAGCTATCATTAGATTGTGTGCCTAATATCTCTCGAAAAGGAGTGAAGAGAAAACCAAAACGTGGGATAGAGCAATTGTTATCCTGGGGAATGACTTTAGTTAAAAACTGAAAATGAATCTTGAAATCATGGTTTATCGCCTTGTATGATCCTGTGTTCTGCCCAATACTGAATTGGGTCACTACATACACCTTCCCCTCACTTAGGATAGTTTTGAACTTTGAAACATATGATCGTTTCACAAAAGCATGGATTCAGTCTTGTTGAAATATAGATTCAATATGCACTGTAGTAAACATGGAGAAATTGGAAAACAGAAAAAAAAAGAATATGGGAAAAATCAACTAATATCGGTATCTTGTAAAACCATCTCAATAGATTGAATCTCATCCGGCATATTGAAGTCGGGCATTGTCCAAAGTCGCACCACCCTTACTTTGATTCTCCAGTTTATACGGAGTGCATTGATGGCACGCATGACATCATATTTGCTAGCCATGACAGCTATGAATTAACAAATGGTAATAGTTTATATTAGTTGTCATCGCAAAGGGCAATCATTGGGGAAAAATAAACAACATGCAATCATTTAAATGGTGATAGAGAAAGTTTAGAATTGAAGATGAAGCAAAAAAGAAAAGTTTATAAATCGAAAACCAATAAAGAATAAATGTCATATACAAACCTTGGTGGATCTAAGGTTGCACAAGATGACAATTGAATTGTATATCACCCACTGGATGACAATGATTAACCACAGAAGCATGTAATTTATACTTGTGGTAGTCTCATTCATCTAGTGAAGGAACATTTTACCAATTATTGCATGAATCAACATTATCAACATCTATTTTGCCGGAAAATAGGTTCCACTGTTTTCAACTCAAATGATACGAAACTATCTGAGATGGCGCTAATATGAGGTAATTCGCTACGATGTACCCAATCGTGATATTATGAGAGTGGGAATGATATTGGCGGAAATCATGCTGATCCAATTAATATATTTAAAGTTGATTGGTTTTGTGAAATTAAATAATTGGATTACATATATATTAATGCCATAACCGAATGCATTCATATCAAATATCAAATATTAAAACAATAATTGAATCCAGTCAATGTATTTATTTAAATTAAATATTTGAAATAAAAAATCATGACACTAAAATATACGTTTAAAAAAAGATACAATTATCTTACAGTTATATTTTGATATCTACTGAACGTGTTGACCGAGTTAAATGTCATATTTAATTACCAAGAAAGAAGTATTCAAATGTTGAATTACAAAACATAATTGAATTATTTTAAATTCATTTAGTTAAAATGATTTAGTCATATATATTTAAAGTTATGAAAAAAAGTTTATATATATATATCTAAAATCATGTTGATGTGCACATATGTAATTATAGATATGAAAAAAATAGTTTAGTCATATATATTTAAATTCAAAAGAGTAATTAATCCAAATTTGAAAAAAAATTTAAAAAATATTAAATTTAGATTTGGAGATAATATTTGAATTACTTTCTTAAAAAAATTATCAAAGTTACCACATTAGGAGGAAGTAGTAAAACTGTGACCGATTACAATCATGGTATATATTTAAAAATTCATAGCAAAAAATCAGCCCAATAAAAGGTATGTATTAGAAAAGTTACAATTATGTTATAGTGATTTTTTAATATCTATAATTACAATGATTGTAGAAAAAATATGAAAAGAAGTTTATATAAATTTAAATTCAAAATGTGTTGATGTGCACATATGTAATTATGGATATGAAAAAAATAGTTTAGTCATATATATTTAAATTCAAAGAAGTAATTAATCTAAATTTGAGAAATAAATTAAAAAATATTAAGATTAGATTTGGAGATAATATTTAATTAATTTCTTCAAAAAATTGCCAAAATTACCACATTAGGAGGAAGCAGTAAAACTGTAACAAATTACAATCATTGTATATATTTGAAAATTTAAAAATTTATAGCAACAAATCAACCCAATAAAAGATATGTATAAAAAAAGTTATAATTATGTTATAGTGATTTTTTAATATCTATAATTACAATGATTGTAAAAAAATATGAAAAGAAGTTTATATATCACCATTTAAAACGTGTTGATGTGTACATATATAATTATGGATATGAAAAAAAATAGTTTAGTCATATATATTTAAATTCAAAGGAGTAAGTAATCCAAATTTAAGAAATAAATCACAAAAATATTAAGGTTAGATTTGGAGATAATATTTAAATATATATTTATAATAATTATATTGAATCTAACTCATTCTTTAAAAAAAGTTACTGGATATAATTTATAAAGTAGTCATAACTACAATTAATAATTTTAAATATATTAAAAGGAAATGTTGAACAATGGTTAAACGAGCAGTCAATAAAGCATATAAGGATCAACAAAACCACATGGCAACATTTGTGGTGAAACTGGATATACGTGGAGGATCAGAATTGAAGCAGCATACGTGGACTCACAGTATGGCAGCATTTGTGCTTGGGGAAGCTGATTTTATATATATAGATTGTAATGAAGTCTTCTTTGGCCCCACCAAAAACAAAAGGAACTTCAATAAACAATAATAAATAATTCTTGTGGCTAAAAAACATAAAGAATAATAAATAATTTGATTTTATATTAATATCACATGAATAAATATTAAATAAAAAATCTCTTAGTTTTTTTAAATATATTAATTCAAATTAACCATTTACACTTTTTATTTCAATCCATGGTTTTTAAATTTTATTATTATTCGTACTATTTATTTTCAAAATATAGTATGAAATTAATGCAATTTATAGTGAATGATTTCAAATAAGAGTTTTAATTGATCATTAAAATTAGTTCATTCTAAATTATTTCAATTAAATGAAAACAAACAAATATAATTAGCTGTTAGCTAAGGTGGTAAAAATGTAGCAGGTTATGAGTAGAATTCAAGAGTTTAAGGTTCAATACTTTTTCATCTAAACTCCTTTACACATATTAAGAAAAATTTATTATATGTTTAAATTTCTCAAAAAAGGTCTAAAGATTTAATTTTTACCCTCATTAATTAAAATAACATAAATTTTATTCAATTAGCAATAATCATTACAACTTGTTTAGGAAGGGAGAAAAAATGAGCTCAACCAATTAAAATAATGGATGAGACTCCACTGTACAATTTATGAGACTAGTCATTATTAAATGTAAGGAGTAAAAAAGAAAAACTATCTTATAATATTATATAACAAATTATAGTACCTTCGATTTAAAATATGAGTCGAGTTGAAATTATATAGGAATCAATAAATATAGTTTTACTCATTAAATTTGTTAAAAAAATAATTTATAATATTATCCCTATTTAATATATTGCATTTGAAGTTTACATAATTTTTTTAGTTATCTCTTTCATATTTAATTATGAATAAGAACAAAATTAAAAAAAATTCAATATCATAAAATTTACAGACTTATATTTTGAGGGGAAAAAAACTGCTAAAGAACTAAGATCATGTTTGGGAGCCCGTTTTATAAAACGGGATTTTGGGGCAATGTTTGGCTATTTTTTGTCATCCTGTTAGAAAATCATTCTCGCACTTAAATGAGTTCCTCACATAAGCAAATACAACCCATCTTCTCCATTTGATTCTCCGTTGGCAATGAGATTTTAGTGTAAGGAAGGAAGTGGAGGTAGAGGATGGGACAAGAATGGTGTGGGTGAGAGGAGTTTGCCGAAAAATTGTGGAAGACGATGGAGAGAGAGTGAGAGACAGCGAGAGAAGGTGAGAGATAGGAGAGCGACGAAGATGAAGTGAGACAATGGTGGCAGAAGAGAAGAGAGAGAAAATGGGAGGATGAGAGAAAAAAAAATTAAGGCATGTTTGGTTGCCAAAAAATCGTGCAATTGAGTGAGAGGTAAAACAATAAAAATGAAGATAAATATGAATGGGTAAATAAAAATGAGGAAGAATTAGAAATTTGGAAAAATAAAATTTTCATAAAATTTTTCTAATTTAGTAGCTAAAATGTCCTTTTAAAATTTTAATCTTCATAGATAATAACCTTAAAAAAAAGATTATATCAGATAGATTATATTTCTAATTAAATAAAATGTAACATAAATCAGATTAAATTTTGATTTAAATATATTAAATTGATTGCAGGATAAAATTTAAGTTTAATTTTAAATAAAAATTATGAACTAAAATGATAAAAATAAACCAAAATTGCATGTTCAAATTGTTTAAATAAAAAAAATAAAAATTGTAAAAATCCATGATTATTAGTTTTCTGTCACTTTTATTTATTAAAACTCAAAAGTGACTTTTCTTCCCTTCCTGTTATTTTTTTCCCCGCTCCCTAACTGATCGGCCTTGTAATCCATATGCAACTATTTATATAAACCCCTGGCTTTAGTTTCTCATTGAGCAGCTTTACTTCCACAATCACAGCATATTCAATCCCACTCCATTCATTCGATTCATGGCGTCAGCAGCTACTATTCCCTCATCTCAATCCCAAAAGGTTTATGCTCCCCGCATTTCAAGCATCAAAGACTTTGCTGAATCCAACGACGTCGTTTCTATCCCTTCCACATTTTGCTCCCTCGCTGACCGTCAGGATGAAGTTGATGACCAGCTTGCTGCTTCCATCCCCGTCATTGACTTCTCCCTCCTCAACTCACACGATCCTCAAATCCACGCCAATGCCCTCTCACAACTTGCCAAAGCTTGCGCTGAATGGGGCTTCTTCATGGTAACTTTTTGTTTACCTTTTTTCCTAACCAGGTCACGTGTAAGTGTGGCCTCCATCTGAACAGGGGAAAATAGGAGAGAGAGGTCGAGAGAAAGTACACATCCCTTATTTAGATTTCTGCTTATTTTTTCTTTCGTGTTATTAGTATTCCCTACCCTCTATTCTTCCCTCGTTCGGATAAAGCCTAAGGTTAATCTTTTGGTTTACACTGCTTTCGCGTGCTTCTTTCAGATTATAAATCATGGGATTCCGGAAAGCCTAACGCAAAATGTAACTAAGAAATCTCTCGAGTTTCACAATTTACCCATTGAGGAAAAGAACAAGTTTTCAGACAAGGGTCTGTCCACACCCATTAGATATGGCACTAGCTCCCATACTCAAGGAGAGAAGGCTCATTATTGGAGGGATTATCTGAAAGTGACAACTTTCCCCGAATTCAATTTTCCCGATCAGCCTCCTTGTTTCAAGTACGTAACTTCAACTTCATCACATTTTGGTTTTTCTCAACCTCTTATCTTTCTGTGCCTCATTAATAGTGCTCTGTTTATGTAGGAAGGTTGCATTTGAGTACACTAGAAAAATAAGAGATATAGTGAGGAATTTGCTTCAACAGATATCAGAGAGTTTAGGATTAGCAGCTGATACCATTGTGAAGTGCTCGGATTTTGAACATGGGTTTCAGAAATTTCAAGTGAACTTGTACCCTCCGTGCCCTCGACCAGACCTCGCTCTGGGATTGCCACCTCATACTGATAACGGCTTTTTCACCCTTCTCACCCAAAATGGAATCGGTGGCCTTCAGGTGAAGCATGATGGCAAATGGGTTAATGTAGATCCTGTTCCAAACTGCTTACTTGCTATCAACGGGGACCAACTTGAGGTTATTTTTATTTTTAGTATGTATGTGTTTGGTGTAGCGGTGAAACTTTCCTAGAACCTGAATTTTGGCAAAAGTAGTAAAAGTTGCTCATACTTTTGGAGGCCAAAATCTAGATTTTGGCAGAAGTACCGCTATCCTAGATATACACTTAGTTATTATATATTTGTGAAACTCTCTGAAATAGTCGTCCAGTAAGATGGTTCCAATTTGCTTCACTGGATGTGTTTTTAATCTGTGTTAGGCTGTGAGTAATGGGGGGTATAAAAGTATCTGGCATCGAGCTGTTCTGAATGCGAGAAGCACGCGAGTGACTTTGACAGTGGCAAATGGGCCAGACTGGATAATGAGATAGGACCTGCACCTCAGCTACTAGAGAAGGAAGAGCCATTGTTCAAGAGCATTAAATACAAAGACTATGTAGTACTTCAGCAAGAGGCTAGATGTGCCGAGCGCAGAGCCATGGATGACCTTCGGGTTCAATCTCCCAGCTGAACCCTTGAACATGATGCGCCATTTCAACCTTTGCGTTGTTCCATATATTTGTCACCTGTCGTATTTCTTCATATGAGATAATTAAGTTGCGGTGGTTATATTTTATTTCTCGTTGTTGTTAAATAATTTGCCAAGGCATCCTCGTTGCGAGTCAGTAATCAAGTCACATCAACTACTGATCATGTTAGTGGTCGTTTTCCCAAAAAAAAAATTGTGTGAATATTGTATTTTGTTTGTGTGTTTCGTCAAAATAATGAAATTTCTATGCTGAGTTTACATTTTATTTTGTGTTTAGTTTGTGAAGTATTCTCAAAGTTGCAGCAATAAATATTAAATTCTTTAATCTATCTGCAAAAGTGGTGATAAATCAAGCGCTACCCCCCAGACCATTGCTTACGCAGAACGTGCTTTTGGGGTGGCATTGCATGCGCTAGGAAGACACGGAGGATGACCTGTGGCAAACTATGCGACCGAATCATATCAAGTGAAAATAATGTTATGTTTATATTTCTATATATAATTAACATATTTTCACATGGTCATTTGTCTTTATAATGATGCTAATTTTCTGCTGAAAAATTCAATCTCTCAATCCTGAATTATCTTTTAATAATCACAACTGAATCAATCAATATATAATATATAAACGTTAACAAATGGAATCAAACAATTTGGCTCATTTATTATTGGTTTATAGACAATTCTTTTATTTAGAAAAAAAACTTATTTAAGTTTTGGTTAGAATTTTGAAAGTGATAGTAACAAAATGATTTTTGAAATTACTTTTGATAGTTAGTATATTGTTTTCTTTTATTCATATTATTTGCGTTAATTATGTTCGACTTAATTAACTAGATATCAATTATTCCCATTATCTCATATATCTATTATTGTTTAATGTAAAATAATACTATAAAATGACTAAAACACCTCATTTGCTCCCTTTTAGAGAGCTTTGGACTTTAATTTTCAATGGGGTAAATTTAAAAAGAGCCTTTGAATTTGATTTCCAATGGAGTAGTAGATAAAAGAGAAAATAAAAAAAATGAGACAAAAAAATTATGATATAGTTGAAAATAAATTAATCAGACATGGAATTTGTAAACAATAATTTTGAAACACAGTAGAAAATCTTAAAAAACAATAGGTATGGATTGGGGAGAGTATGACATTATATATATGTATGTATGTATGAATAACTTACCCTAGTGTATTTTTGCATAAACCATGGAGTGTACTCCATTCATTCCATTTTATTTGCTGCTTAACATTATTTCACATATATAGATCAAGAAATAATTAATTATGATAAATTTCACTATTCCCTCCAATCCTTAATGTAATAGCCATTTTAGAAGATCTTTATGATCTTTAATATAAGGGCCTTTGCAAAATTTAGTGAAATATTAATATGTTCCAAGTGTTAACGTGGGGATGGTGGTTAATGACTTTTTATTTAAAGTATTTTATAAATATTATAATAATTTTTTAACAAAATTAATTTTTTTTTTCTAATTTTAACTACTTGTTTTCATTTGCATGATATGGTTAAAATACCCTTATAAAAAAGATTGAAGAGAGTAAGAGTGTGACTAAAATATATATCATTTGATAACCTAAATTGAATTAAATGATTTATATTGCATTAAATGAGATGAGGGTACGTATAAGTAAAAAACAAAACAACATTAATGCATCGAAATTTTAAAATAACAATAATAAATTTAAAACAAAATCAAAGCTCCAAAACTACAAAAGAAATGAAATGGAGGGACTAAATTAATTTAGCTTTGAGTTTGAGTCGGATCATGAATTTTGCTTAGTGCATTGAAAACTTGGTTGTTGGAGGAAATTATTATAATGTTTTGATCAATATAATGCTAGAGAAGAGAGAGAGAGAGAGAGAGAGAGAGATAACGAAAGTAGCATTTGAATTGAATTTGCATGCTCATAGATGACAACCATCAAGAATAAAATTAGATTGTCCATATTTAATTTTATTATGTTATTATATTATTATATTTTTAATATATTTTTATTTTATCATATGCAAAGTCTAAATAAAAGATAATTTTGCAACTATTATTTTTTTAAAAAAATAATAGTATCATTTAAAAAAACTTTAAATCTGGACTGTATAAAGGTTCATCTCAATGAGCATCAAATGAGAATTCATGCTAAAATTAACTCTTTTTTATATTTAATATATATAGATGTATGCGTTATAACTTTTGTAGATATATTGATATTGATGAAAATAAATAAAATACTATTCAGAAGTTATAAATTGAAAGCTTGATGCTCATTTAAAAAAAATACGTTGAGCTATTATGTGGAAGGGATTCAAACTGTTAAGATTGAATTTTTATAAATTTTGTAAATTAAATTTTAATTTTTTAAAAGTAATAGTGAAAATTTCTATTTCACATTTTGTACTCTTAAAATTAAAATATTATAATAAAATATAAATTGTTTAATTTTGTTATGGATCGTCGAAATTTAAAGATGATGGCCTCCAATATAAATATTGCATCTATTATTAAGTAATGTAACCCCTCCTTTTTTTTTTAAATTGTCACTTTGGAGTTTTGCCTTTTTTTTTTTTTTAAATAATAGTCACTTTAGAAATCCTATAAGTGTCAATTTTTTTAATAAAATTTTACCGTTTAATAATAATAATAATATGTCAATGGGTAACTTTAACTAAAAAGAACATTTGAGTCTAACAGATCAAATTTTACTATAATATAACTATTTAATGATTTTCTCAAACCTTAAGTGACAAATATTTTGAAATTGAGGGAGTTATTTATTAATTAACTTTTATATAATATTCTCTTCGATTATTAATATATGTCACTTTTAACTATCTTATTGAAGCAAGAAAAAATAAATTATTGTTATGATTTTGGATGTCTATATAGAATATTTTTTATCTAGAGTTGAGTCATTACTTAGTTATATTTTTTATTTATCTTGTTTAATTAATTATTATTCTTTCAAAGGTTAAAGCTTACTCTAGTATTATGGTTCATTATTTCTTATATGAATATCTCTTTAATGCCTGAATAATAAATACTTATTATTGACTTCTCAAATTTCCTCCTCTTTGAATTTCTATTTATATTCTCTATTTCATTCATTTTATTCTCTATTTTATTTTATAACACGTTATTAACATGATTTTACTTAGAGATTTGATGTATGTTTTTTTACTTGCTATATGATATCTATTATCAAGTTTCTCATCTTCTCCTTCTTCTTTTTCTAAATTAATTATTTATAGTGATTTTGAGTTAATTAGTTTTTTTAGTAATGAAAAATTATGCCACATCTCGAAGTATAAGACAATTCCATTGAGAAACCACATCTAAAAATATGGGCATAATTTAATTTCTCTATTAATTGGATTTCAAAATTATCCTCACAAAATATAAAGTCAATCCTTAAGTTGTTCACATGGGGTATAAAGTATATTCTAAAGTTACCTATACTAAAATTATTCACATGAAATATAAAGTAGATCATGAAATTATCTACAATTAAAATTATTTAATTGAGATACCATAACTAGAAATAGAAGCACAATTTAATTTTACTATTAAGTGAATTTTAAAGTTATCTAAATAGAATATAAAATAGGTCTTGAGGTTATTTACAATTTATTTTACCTTTTCGTTCGTTATATTTACTACTTTATTTAGAATTTTAGGTTATATATATGTGTTTAAAGTATGATTTATATTTATTTAATGTTTACATCTAAACTTAGTTATGTTTTCACTCATAATCTTGAATTGTTAATGCTTTATTTTTATTTAGGGTTTTCAATTATAATATTACTGATAAATTCTCAAATTGTGTTGGTGGTACCGCTTATGATTTAGCTTTGGATCCTTAATCATAATTTTAACAATCAATATATGTTGAAGGTTACGCTGGCTGTGGTGGGTTTATTAGCATTGGGAATCGTAATTTTTGCTTTGGGTTCTTAACTATAATTTTAACATAATATTTATATATGATTTTTATATGCAATTTTAAATCTTTTATACCTCTTACCATATTTAAAACAAAATTATTTTGCAGTATGTTTTTGTCTAAACTCATAAAGAGTTATATTAAACCAAATTTTAAATATCAGATTAATAATGGAAGAGTTTTGTTTTCATCCCTCAATAACATATATTTAATTTAATTAGCCAGTTAAATAAATTTCCATTTAGATAGAATTATTTGTTAGATATAAACTTGTCTATATTATAAAATGGTTGTTTATGGTGTAATTTTATTTTTGACAAATTTTAATAAATAAAGATATAAACAAATTATTATTCGGTACTATTTAATTTATTTGAGAATATGTTTGACACTTAATACATATAACATTTGATAGGATATATTTGATGTTATCTAATTCCATTAGAAATTACAAAAAAAAATTCTATTATTTTAATCCCAAAAATTGATAAGTATTCCTATTTAAATTAATTTATTGTTTCTATAATGCATAGCAAAAGAAAGTTTGATGCTTTTTGTTACATAAATTATGTCCATTTTGATTAATATTATTAATTAAATTCTTATAACCATAAAATTATCTCGTTTGGTATTATTTTACTCTAACATAAAGATATATTAAGCAGTCTCTTTTTATATTAATTTCTGTGAACACCGTATTTTGTCCGGACTTTGTACATAAAATTACAGAAAAATCAATAATATAAAAAATCCAACCTTTCTTAAGGTTGTAAGAAATCATGCCACTTTCTTCAATCTTTTAAATCAATCAAATTGTTTTCCTATCTTTTATGATGAGCCAAAAAAATAATAAAAAATAAAAAAATAATAATAATAAAAAATAAAAAATAGATAAACAAAATAATGAAAAAACAAAAAAAACAAAAACAAAAATGAAAAAAGCCTCGTCTCTATAGCTTTAATATATATATAATTTTTTTATAGGGAAAAATCAGTAAAAAAAAAGACTGAATGTAACCCAAAAAAAAAAAGGTGAGGGTTGGTTTGCAGTCTTGGGCTTGAGGTGCAAAAGCCCAACACCTCAAGTCCCATCATCACCTTGAGCCCTAGTTAAGGCTCAAGGCGTGTGAAGGAAACAGAAAGGCGTGGAGCCACGAGGAACCAGAGGGAGTTGTGAGAGACACCGGCGAAGAGCAGAGGGAGTCAAAGAGAGGGACTAGCCGGAGAGAGCTTGGAGGCCTAGCAGGCCAATCCATGGAGGAGCAACCGAAGGGGGGGCTCGGAAGAGACAAAATAGAGGGAGCTAGGGCAAGAAAAGGAGGGACCGTGAGGGAAGCAGAAGCGGCTATGCGAGTGAGATATGGAGGGGGGTAAAGGAAAGAGACCGCGAAGAAGGAACCAGAGAGTGAGGGAGTCTGAACCAAGGAAGAGGGGGCCGACGGATGAGAAAAGAAACAGAAAGCTGAGAGAGACAGGGAGGGAGTCTAAACCAAAGGGAGCCCTTAGGGCTCGGCCGAAAGAGAAGAGGGGGCTGCGGTAGAGACCAGGAGGGAGATCTCAGAGGGAAGCAAAAGCAGCGAAAAGTAAACCAGAGGGAGCCATTGAGAAAGTGAAGAACGGAGGGGGCCACGGGGTACGAAGAAAAAAAGAGGGAGCCGATAAGTGAGAAGAAAGGAGACAGGAGGAGCCGAGCATGGGACTGAATGAGGCACAAAGGAATGAGAGCTCAAGAAAAAAGCTGAGGGCTTTTGGAAATCAAAAAGGGAGCTAGGGTTTGAGCATGAGGGGGCAGTCAGAGGGACGCTGAACACGCAAGACTGAAAAGGGGAAGACCAGAGGGAGTCTGGCACCAGTGAAAAGGACAGAGGGAGTCACGGGTGAAGAGGAAATCGGAGAACTGAAGCCAGGACATGACAAAAGAGGTTAGGACCATCACTCTATACCTACCACGACAGAGTAGGGGAGGTGGAAGAGGGCACGGTTGCAAGCAATTGGAACAGGGAAGCAGATGGACGATGCACGAAAGCAGGGCTGAAAAGACGCAGAAAGCAATCACACACAGTCACTCACGGGAGGCCTCACGCGGTCTTCTTTTGTCGAGAACCCTATAAAAGGACCGAGAGAGCAAAAAGGAAAGGGGGGGAGGAAGGCATTCTGAGTTTGAGAAAGGAAGAGTGGTCAAGTAAGAAGAGATTAATGAAACTAAGGGGTGTTAGAGAATAACACTGAGCATTTAGCAACAAAGATCCTAGATTGGTAATCTTTATTTCTTAACAGAGGATTCAATATTTTTTTTTTATTTATTACGATGGAAAGGATGGGTGCTTAGTTTATTTCTTTAGCCCTTGTTGACTACAAGGATTTGTGAACGTATGGCTCTTGTCTTGACGTTGTAAGATTTTGCCTTCAGCCTTGACAATGGCATTTTGTGGTTTGTGATGATATGCTGTTATATTTTGGCGAATGTCTTGTATTTCTTCGATGGGTGGAATCTTGAGTGTGTTCAGTTTTAAGCATTGTTCAAGTTTTAGCTATGTTTTGGGATGAGGTTTCAGGTTTTCTTTTCCCAGCGTTGAATAAGCTTATGGTTCCTTTATAATTAAGTATCAAGACTTTCATTGGTTTTAGGATTTACCCAATTTGTATGAGGAATTCTGAAAGCCTTTGTTTAATCAGTTTGTTATAATACTCATTTTTGTTGAGATATCGTGTAAGGTCATCTTGGTGGAGTTGTTTTCAACCCAAAAGCAATTAGTCTGTGCTAAATAGCAATGATTTAGAATCAACTAAACAAGGCAAATAAAACAATTCTAAGTGGGTTGGGTCTGTTCTCAAGTTCCCCAACATATGTGCTTTAGGATTAGTTTTGTGGCTTTAAAGAATGATAAAAATGAAGGATGCCCGCATCATCAATGCTCTCTTCTATAGAAGTTTGATTTGGTGCCCCATGTTGATTAGGTGCTGTAATACTTTTTGTTTTGTCCATCACATAGCCATGACTTCATAATCACCAAACTGAAATGGAAATCCTAGTTTTTGTCCTGGTTCACTTTGTTGTCAACAAGTTGAGGTTTGTCATGGGTTTTCTTTTCTTTTTTTGTTCAAGTTGTCAGGCATGAAGTTACGTTGGTTGATGAATATGTTAGTGGTATTTGACTTAAAATGTATATTCCGCTTGTAGATATGATTAAGTCTTGATAGTGACTGCACTTTTAATAGTTTGGCTTATAACGAACCCCAAACATGAACTTTTCAATGGTGAAAAATGATTACCCATTCGTGTTTTCTTCAAATAAAAATAATTAAATAATTTGTGAAATAGTACCACATGAGGTTATTTAACACCCGTGATTGCCTGATTCATTTGTTCCTATGCGTACTCTATTAGATACTTGAATTGATAATTAAATTTATTGAGGCTCCTTTAAGTATTAATTGGACATTAATCTCTTATTCTTTTAATTAACCTATCTACTTTAGAGTTTGTCACGACGGACTAAGTCTCTATGTGCGCATAGAGTGTTGGTCAATTATACCATGAGTAAGAAGTTGTCATGACATCTACTTAGATTATATTTTTATTTTTAATATTTTTGGGTGCTAATGGTTTTTCTTTACAAAAAAAAGGGATAAAAATAATCAAAATAAAAGCCCTTTACTTCAAACATTTTCTTTTTACCTTTGTGCCTCAAGTGGTAATCACCGTGAGCGTATGAGCGTAAATCAACAAATTATGAGTGATCAAGTCACCATATATGCTGTTTTATTTTCATTTAAAATTTTCCTTCTGGTATTTTTTACTCCGAGTGGCAACACCGTGAGTATGTAAGCATAAATCAGTAACTTGTGAGTAATAAAGTCACCACATATATTGATTATCTTTTCTTAAAATATATGTTATAATCACATTTTTTGTATTTTAAAAAAATGTGTGTAAAGGATGTTATTTATTCTCATGATACAAAAAAAGGAGAATAAAAAAAAAATAATTTGTACAAAGAATTATTTATTTTCTTTCAAACTCTTCTTATATCTTTTGTCTCGAGTAATACCATCGGGGACATTTAGGTATTAATGGATATATTGTAAGTGATAAAGTCACCACATGAGCCAATTGATTTTATTTTGTGAAAATAAAATTGTTTCCAAATATTTCCTTTTCAAATCAAAATAAAATGTTCAAAGTCACTAATAATTTTAATCCTATTTTTCTTTAATTGAGGAAAAACATATATTCTCTTTTAGGAATTGATTAAATGATAAAATAAATAAATAAATAGAGCAAATAATGGAAATTAATTTGTCTTTTACAAATTAAAACACACCAACCAATTTTAAAAATTATTTTCTTTGTGGAAAGACAAATTATTTTCTATAAACCTCTCTTTTCAAAGAATATATATAATAAAAAATATCAACCTAGTGACACGCATTTTTATTTTGAACTACGTCGATTTTGATCCCTATCGCAGGGTACGTAGGCCCCAGACTCTAATTCTGGGTCAAGTCCACTTTTGTAAATAAATAACATTTTCCTCTTAATTTATTTTCCCAACTTTTCATATTTTCATTTTATTCTTTATTTTCATTTTTACATTTCTCTTATTTTTATATTTATTTTTGCATGTGAATGGTAAAAGAGCAATTAAAATAATTTTTAAAAGCCATAAAAATTGCATGATCAACCTAATGTAACCGTTCTTAGGAACGAGTGTTGTGGAGATACCTAACACCTTTTTACCACTTACAATCATACACCTGAACCCAACTCTGATTCGCAGACCATTTTTGTCCTTTTTATTTCGGTTTTCCAAAATTTCCCTCAAAATTTTGGTGGCGACTTCTCCGAAATCGGCCACCGTCATGCGGGCCGATTTCTCTCATTTTTCTTTTTCTTTTCTTTACCTGCGTCATCCGCGTCGCATCTCCAGGTGTGACAATTTCTCTTAATTATGATTATGAAAGTGGGAAAAATTGAGCTTAATTAAATTGATCAAAGTCACTATGAGAAAATATGGAATTATTGTCTCGATTATTGGTTAAGTGAATACATTTGAATTTCTAGTATTTTTTTTTTGCTCCAACGCCCGGTATCCTGAGGGTATTCTTGGTTCAATGCTCATCTTCAGACTAATCCGAACCCCTACTATATGGGACCTTTCAGCAGCTCGTGGGTACCGATGGGAAGATCTCTTTGAGGCCTTAATATTTTTTAATTCTGCTACACCTCTTAGGAATCAATACCTCGACCTTGAGTAATGTTGATCAAGTCCCTTACCGTTTAACCAGACGCACATTGATTTTGGATTTTTAGTATTGTGAAACTTTGATATTTATTTAGTTTCATATATTAAATATTATTTTATTACTTATAATAATTTCAATTCTATAAATGATTAGTGTTAAGTCATCATATATTGTCTGACCCATGCTCTTATTTGTTTATTTTATAATATCTTGATGATTGATAGAAATTTTAGTATCTAATTGATTTATTTTGGAAATATAAATTACTCGACATATTGCTTAACATATGTCATTGATTATATTATTATCTTTTTATTCATTTAAAAGTTCTATGTTCCCTATAGAAAATTCATATTATGTGATATATTTAATTTGATATATTTTATTCAATACTATAAAATTGTATTAGTACCATATTCATTAGTACAAAAATAATTGAATACTACTCCATTATAACTAATATAATGTTACTAAGGGAACAAAAATTGCAAATTAACAATGCATTATATTTAACCACGAGCACTTGGATCAACTGATAAGAGTTGTTATAGTTTAACTAGATGTCTCGAGTTCGAGTCTTAAGAATGCAGCAACACAAGTGGCCAGGGGTGCTCACCCTTGTGGTGCTTGTCATGTCTCAATCCGGATTAATCTTAGTCCCGCTAAAGTCCTCACTGCTCGAGTGAGGCAGGCTCAAGATACCGGGTGCTAACGCAAAAAAAAAAAATAATACATTATATTTCTCTAAGTCTCATAGAAACTTATTAAGTTTCAAAGATATTTACAGAAATGGATATCATATCGTGATAATAAAAGAAGGAAATGCTGAATATCTTTATATTTACAAGGATTATCTTGAATGAAAAATGTGTATAGGAAAGATTACTTGCATTTTCCTTTAATTTGTACTACATATTTATTAATACAATTGAATCATATTTCATTATAGACTAGAAGTTTATAAATCATAATATATTTGACATGATCTATTAGGCCATCTTGGATTAATTATGATGTAAAAATTAATTAAAAATTTGTGTGAATTTGAATGGAAGAACCAGCAGATTCTTCAATTTAATATTTTTCATGTGTCCTTTATTCTCAAGAAAAATTAATTATTTAATCATCACTAACAAAAATTGGGAGTGTACCAATAATCTTTGTGGAATCTCTTTAAGGCGATATTTGCTGGTTAGTCCACCCACAATGAGAACCATTTAGATATTTTCTAATTTTAATAGATGCATCAACAAAATAATCACATTTTATTTATTGTCAACTTGTAACTAGATGATTACAATATTGCTTGCTCAATTAATTCAATTTTCAAGGTCGCATTTTTCTAAATATTCAATTAAGAAATTACACCTTGATAATATTATTGAGTTAACATCCGAAGCTTTCAATGATAATATATTTCTATTGAGATTGAGGTTGAACATCTTGTTGCATATATTCATACACAAAATATACTAACAAAATTATTTATCAAACGTTTGAAATTCATTATAAGACTATAACTTATGAGATCAAAAGTCTCAATCTCCACTTTGGGCATGCAATCCTATATGTTGAAGTATTGATTCATATCATGCCTACAAACTATCGTAAATTCTCCTATTTTACAAATGGTTTTTGGTCAGAAACCTAATATTTCCCATCTAAGAATTTTTGGGTGTACGGTTTATGTTCAAATTGTTTCATCACAACGCACTAAAAATTTTACAAACTATCATATCATGCCTACAAACTATCATAAATACTCTCATTTTACAAATGGTTTTTGGTCAAGAAAGTAATATTTCCCATCTAAGAATTTTTGGGTGTGCGATTTATATTCCAATTACTTCACCACAATGTACTAAGATCAGATCTCAAAGAAGGTTAGAAATATATGTTAGATATGAATCTTTGTCAATAATGAGATATTTTGAACCATCAATAGCAAATTTATTTACGGCATGATTTGCATATTATCATTTTGGAAAATCAGTTTTTCCAACATTGGGGGGAGAGAATAAGCAGTTGGTGAAAGAAAATAGTTGGAATGAATTATCATTATCTCATCTCATTCTTCGTACAAAATAATGTGAACGAGAATTTGAAAAGATAATTCAATTGGAAAGTTTAGCAAATTAATTACTAGATACATTTACTGACCCCAAAAAGAGTGACTAAATCATATATACCAACTGTTAATATTCTAGCAAAATTGATGTCCCTATTAGACAATCAAAGTCTAAAGGATGCATGAAGCGTAGTAAACTCATCAGTTTCAAAGATAAGAATCTTTGAAAAAGAAAAGGAGTTAAAAATCAAGATGGCTTAATTAAGGATAAGGTAACCCCAAAAAGACGCTCAAGGATAACTTTAGAAGAGTCATCATACATAATTAAAGTTTTTGTTTTAGAAGAAACTCAAGTATATGAGATTTGTGAATGAGATCTTAATATATTATATTATGAATAGAATATGATAGAACCGAAATAAAGTTAATGTTGACAATAACTTTTGCATATAATGTTGCGCGATGTAACATATGAAAATAATGATCATAAACCAAATTTTATTAAAGATTATAAAGAAAGAGATGATTGGCCAAAATAAAAAGACGCAATTAAGGCAAAACTAAATGCACTTGTAAAGTGAAAAGTTTTTGAACCTGTACTTCACATACCTAAAGTTGTAAAGTCATTTGAATATAAATGGGCCTTTGTGTGAAAATGAAATGATGGTGAAATAGTGAGATTTTAAGCCCAACTTGTTGTGCAAGGGTTTTCATAAAGAGATGACATTAATTATGAAAAGGCATATTTACTCGTAGTAGATACAACTACATTTTGTTATCTAATTAGTCTGGCAATACGGGAAGAACTCGATTTGTGTCTAATGGATATTGTTATAACTTATTTATATGGCTCACTCAATAATAACATCTATATGAAACTTCCTGAAGATTTAACTTGGTTGAAACATACAATTCAAGTTCATAGGAAGACTACTCCATTAAACTGAATAAATCCCTTTATGGATTAAAGTAATCTGGATGCATGTGGAACAATTATCTTAGTGAATATTTGTTAAATGAAGGATAAAAAAATGGTCCATATTTGTCCATGAATCTTATGCAAAAATTTTGAAATGAGTTTGCTATAATTGCAATTTATGTCAATAATTTAAATATTATTGGGACTCCTAAAGAGCTCCCAAAATTTATGGATTGCTTAAAGAAAGAATTTGAAATGAAAGATATAGGAAGAATTAAATTTTGCTTCGATTTACCGATTGTGTATCTAACAAATGAGATTTTGATTTTCGGTACATCAAAGGCTTTATATAACAAATGTGCTAAAGCGATTTTATATGGATAAGTCACATCCATTATGCACACCAATGGTAGTAAGGTTATTAGATGTGAACAAAGATTCTTTTATACTTCGAGAAAAAGGATGAAGAATCTTGGTCTTGAAGTACTATATCCCAGTGTAATCAGAGCACTGATGTAACTTGCTAGTCCTACATGATCGGATATATTATTTGTTGTTAATTTATTAGGAAGGTATAGTTTCTCACCAACACGAAGATATTGGATTGAAGTTAAGCATATACTTTGCTATCTTAAAGGTACAGTGGATATGAGTTTATTTTATTCGAATGAACCCCAGTCAAACTTAACTGGTTATGCAGATGCAGGATATTTGTTGGATCCTTATAATGGTCGATCACAAATTAACTATATATTTACATTCAGTGGCATTGCTATTTCATGGCAATCTATGAAACAGATTGTATCAGCCACATCACCTATTCATGCTGAAATTTTAGCATTACATGAGACAAATCAATAATGTGTTTGGTTGAGAACTTTGATTCAACCCTAGAATGGACTTGTAATTTATCTTTAGGAAAAATAATTCCGACAATCTTATAAAAAATAATATTGCATGTATTGTCAAAGTAAAAGAGGGATACATTAAAGGAGACAGAATAAAATATATTTCACCAAATTTTTTCTTCACTCATGATCTTCAAAAGAATGGTGACAGATATTCAACAAATATGTTCATGTGATAACCTAGTAGACTTATTTACCAAGGCATTACCTACTGCATTATTTGAGAAGCTCATGTACAATATTGGCCCTCGTTGACTTAATGATCTTAATTGATATATGCATTATACTATTTTTTTCCCCTTAATTGTTGTTTTTTCTATTGGATTTTCCTAGTAAGATTTTTAACTATGTGGTATTTTATAGCATATACAAAGAATGATGTACTCTTTTTCTTCACTAGATTTTTATCACACAGGGTTTTTCCCATTACGTTTTTTAATTAGGCACATTCTTTGATAATAGACATTCATGGGGAGTGTTATGAATATTTCGGATTCCCATATAGAATATTTTCTACTTAGGGCTAAGTTATCATTGAATCATATTTTCTATTTATCTTTTTTAATTAATTATTATCTTTTCTAAGGTTAAGATCCACTTTAGTATTAGGGTCTCATTCTCTCTTATAAATATCTCTTGTTGATTGAATAATAAACACTTAGGGCTTGTTTAAATGTGTTCTCTGTTTTAATATTCGTAAAACTGTTTTGTAAAACTGTTTTCCAGAATAAGTTTTTGTAACAAGAAAATAAAAAAAATCTATTTGAATAATTATTTCTAAAATCATAACTAGTAAATGTTAAATGTGTGATTCAAAATTTACTCCTTCTGGTCTGTATTATAGGGTGATAAATATTTTTCTTTCCATTTTACCCCTGTATTTAATTCTTCCTTATTTCTCATGTATAACCCTATAATAATAATAATAGAATGTGCTATTTGATAAGGATAAAATGAGAAATGTTTGTTCTTTTTGTATTATTTTTTATGAAAAAATGATTTTCTTAATATATAAATATATAATTGATACAAAATATTTTATAATGTGGATTAAAAGAAGTATAACTTTGTCATTGATGAGATAGATATATTTTGTATTTTTCTTGTGTTTTCCAAAACAAAAAATGTAAAACACCTTAAAGATATTTTGAGTTTTCTGTTCTTTTATTTTTCTGCTTTAAAGAATATTTTATAAAAAATAGGCTTACTAAATAAGTATTTTTATTTTTCTATTTTTAAAAATAAAAAAATTGTTTAGGAAACATGAATCAAATTGGCCCTTACTCTTAACTTCTCATATTTCCTTTTATCTCAGTTTCTCTTTATATTCTCTATTTTATTCTTTCTATTCTCTATTTTATTTCATAATGTTACTCTAATAAAATTATCTAAAAATTGCTTTGCATTTGATCTTTGTTTCTAATAAATACCATATATTTAATTGGATGTTTTAATTTGTAATGTAATTAATGTTCTATAAAGTAATTTCTAATAAGAACACTTTTGAAATAAAGAAATTAATACTCCAAAAACTATTACAAAATAATAATTTATATTTAGGATCATAAAATCCTTTTTGCAAGGTGACTTAAGAATCAAAGTATGGAAAAAATGGATTTTTTGAGTAGAATATTACAAAAATAAAAAATAAAAAATAAAAAATTTACTGAAGTATAATATATCCGAAAGCATTTACTAATATATACCAAACTAAGTCAAATGGATGAAATAGGTTTTTTTGAGTAAAATATAATTAGAAAATAAATTATTTATCCAAAAATAACAAGTAAAAATTATTCACCACAACATAATAAATAAAGTTGATGCACGAAAAATCGGATTTTCCTCAATAAAAAAGTTGATTAATGCGAAATTGGTTTTGGAGGCTTATTTTTCCTTAATACTCTTAAGCAAGTCGAATAAGTATATGTTCACATTTGGTTTACCTTTTTTTTAAATCAAATAATGATTTTTTAAGATATGGTTAACCAAATATAAGCTATTTTTTTAAAAATAAAAAAGTATGTTAAACTATGATTTTAGAAAAGAATAGAGATATTTACTTTTTTTTTTTAGTAAAACCATACTTTTGGAAAATAAGGAAATACTTACTTTATATTATACATCTAAAAATATTTTTAACTCTTATCTTTTAAACAGGTTTTTGGTTAAACTATGATTTTACAAAAACAATATTCAAACATAACAATTTACTTCAAACTTACGATTACAAAATTTTATTTTTATAAATTTATTTATTCTCACTTATTTTTGTAGAACTAAAAATCAAACCATTCTGTGTTTTAAACAAAAGCAAGTCGAATGTGACATTTTTTTAATTTTTTTTTAAGAAAAAACAAAGTAGCACCCTGATTGACTTTCCTTTTTTTTTTTGTTAGATTTAAAGGTAACTTATCTCTTACTTGTATAGAAAAAATAACACGAGGAAAAAATTAGAGGAAAAATGCATTTTTCGCGGGCTTTGATATGGAGAAAAAAGTAGAGGAAAAATAGTATATGAGTTCCATATGTTTTCCCTTAACTTTTTTCTTAAAAAATAGGGAAATTTTGGAGAGAAGGCTCCCCTTCCCAAAATGCCTATATATTTTCTTTTTACTTTCCGCTAAAACCAATTTGGATTCATGTTAAGATGGTCTATAACAAAAACTGTTTATTTATTAAGGGATTTGATTAAAAGATACTGGAGTAAAAAGAGAGACTTACATATGTTTTTCATTGATTTAAAAAAAATTTATGAAAGAGCACTAAGAGATATATTGTGGAAAGTAATGGAAAAGAAAGATATTCGTGTGACTTATATTCGAGTCATAAAGAATACGTATGAGGGGGCAACAACAAGTGTAAGAACTCTTGGAGGTGAAATAAAGAGCTTTCCTATAAGGATAGGTTAACATCAAGGATCTTTTTTAAGGATATACTTGTTTGATTTGGTTTTAAATGTTCTAACAGAACATATACATGAAAAAATTTCTAAGTGTATATTTTTTGCGGATGATATAGTTTCAATTGAGGACTCAAGAGAATATATTAAGTCTAAACTTGAGTTATGGAGACATACTTTGGAATTAAAAGGCTTTTACTTGAGTAGGAGTAAAATGGAATATATGCATTGTAAATTTAACAAGAGGCCACTGAGAAATGATTTAGAGATAAAAATTGGAAAGCAAACCATTCCAAAAATGTCAAAGTTCAAGAATTTTTGGTTGATTTTACAAAATGATGGTGAAATTGATGACGATGTTATGCATAAGATATAAGTTGGGTAGTTAAAGTGGAGAAAAATTTCAAAAATTATTTATGATCGTAAGATACCTACTAAGCTTAAAGGGAAATTTTATATAACTTCTATAAGGCCAGCAATGCTATATAACAGTGAATGTTGGGCTTTGGAAGAACAATAAGAGCATAAAATAGGAGTAGCAGAGATGAAAATGTTGAGATGAATGTGTAGTCATATAAGAATAGATAAAATATGAAATGAATATATACGAGGGAAAATCGGAGTAACATTTATTGATGAGAAAATTGTGGAAAATCGCTTAAGGTGGTTTGTGCATGTACAAAGAAGATGACAAAATGAGTCAATAAGAAGAGTTGATCAAATGGTTGGAACCCTATTAAAAGGCATAAAGGAAGATCAAGAAGGACATTAAGAGAAGTTATAAGATGTGACCTCTTGATAAATAATTTATCTGAAGATATGATATTTGATAGAGTCTATTGGCGTTGTATAATCTATGTAGTCAACCCTGCTTAGTGAAATAAGGTTAATGTTATTGTTGTTTCCACCCTTTTCTTTCTTTCTGCTTCTTCTTTTTCCACTCATCTTTTTCATTTGACACTAATCCTTTGAGATGTAAATATCGATATGCTATATATCTTAAGTTTTAAAATTATTTTATAATTTCAAAAATAAAAAATTAGAATCTAACAAAATAATTATAAATTAAAATTAACATTATATTTTAATTCCATTCAGTATTACATTACAGAAATTATATAAATAATATGGTAGAATGATATATTACTAAGTTTTATTATGTGCAAATATTTTCCTTAAAATATTAGAAGTATTATAATTTTTGTGAAATTAGCCAAATTGGAGAGAAAACAAGGAGGAGAAACTTAGTCAAATATATTCCTAATAATATGATACTATTATCCTTATGAAATTAGTAAATTTTCTCTCATTCTTATTTTTTGTCCAATTTGACTAATTTTATAATAATTATAATACCCCTACTATGATAATCTTAGGAAAATAATATATACGAGATTTATATATCATTTTCTCTCCACTTTTATCTTTATATCAAATCCAGAGAAAAATGCATTTTTCTCCTATTTTTTCCTCCACTTTTTTCTCTCCACACAAATAAAGGATAAGTGACCCTCAAATCTAACCAAAATTTTAAAAAATAAAAAAGAAACAAAATAAAACAAAGCAAAACAAACTCACTCATGCTGCGAGTTTGCTTTTTCTTAAGATGAAAAAAGTTCAAAAACAAGTCGAATTTTAAAACACATATAGCAAGTTACAAGTATTAAAAGAAAAATAAAACAAACCTCTACAATAGATTACGTCTCAATTGACTTTTTATTGAGTGATGTGCATTGACATTATTTGTTATATTATGGTTAATAATATCTAATTTGTTATATTTTGATAAATAATTTATTTTTTAATTATATTTTGCTCAAAAAATTAATGAAATGCCACTTGGATTGATTTATACTACATCGACTTTCAATTATTTTTTTATTTTTTTTAATCTATATTAGAGGGGAGTTGATTAGCTTCTTGATCAACTCCCCCTTGCTTTAGCCCCCCCGGTTTCACCCCCACAACCACACATGCACACACACACCATACACATTTTCCTCTTCCTTATTCCCATCCAATCAGTTAAAAATTTTAATTAATTATTTATTAACATATATAATATTATAAATTTATATGATTATCTATTATAATTATATAAAATATTTAATAAATAATAAAATTATATATTTTATAATTTTTTATTATAAATTTTATTCCTAAGATATATAATGGCAACAAATATATATAATTTTTATACATATAAAATAAAAAATGATAGCTACTCAAATTTATACACTTAACATGTTTTTTCAATAAAATTTAAACTTTTGAATTTCCGTTGATGAAAAAAACTTTTGAATTTCTTTTTAATGTGTATAAATTTATTTTCCGGAGAGGCGGCTCCTACAATTGCGCCGCACCCATTATTTTTTTCATATGCCATGTGCGTCTGTACATTATAATGATCTTATATCTATAAATTTAGAACGTAGCTATGATGTCCACTATTCACGTAGACACAAAACACTGTCCATAGCAGTATTTCATTGGTCCTCAATGCAGGTTAGTAACTTTTGGTTAGTATTAGATGGAGTTTGTGTTTGGATGAGTAACTTGTGGTTAGAATTTAGTTGGGTTTGCGAATGAAACAATAAACTTCTGGTTCAAATAGAACTGAAACAAACTTCTGGTTCAAATAGAACTGAAACAAACTTTTGTCACATTGAAGGCTTGTGCTGGAAGCCAAAAGTTCCTTTTGTGTGGATGAGATTTTAGCACAACTTTTGTTACACACCGGAGGCTTCTCACTGAAACTAGGTGTGGGTGATGCTTGTCCTGGAAGCTAAGAGTGCCTTCTGTTTGCATGAATTTGCCAACAACTTGGCTTGCATTGGAAGCCAACCCTTTTTCTTAAATACTTTATAATGTCCCTCTTGGCTCTACCATCTCCTTACAAACTCCTTGCAAATGAAACCAACCCTTCATTTTTTTTTTCTTGATTACTTTATAATCTTCTTCCCTTTGAATCCTCCACCTCTTTTTGTTACAATTCTCTCTCTCTCTTGGTTGGCATTTTCCACTACTATCTGCTTCGATTCACACCATCTTTGTCAATAAAGTGTTGTGCAAAAACAAATGGTATATTAATGTTAGAGATAGTTTGAAAAACTTGAATCTCACGTTAGATGAGAATAAGGTTTATGAAGTATATATAAAAGAGAGAAAACAAAACATAATAAAATAATTATGGAGGGAAAAAAGGGCTAAGTAGATTTAAATATTATTATTTATTTATTTAATATTATTTATGTCTGTACATTAATATTTAAAGCACATAATTGTTGGATTGATCTAACGGTGGAGATTTAGTCTGGTAAAAATTTGAGATTAATATATTTAATTAATCATTTTTTTAAGAAACGAAATTTTTAAATAACAACATTCTGAAATGATACATTAATATTCTGAAATAGCACGTTATTTGATATTCTATTTCAATTTGATAACAACGTTTTAATTACGACATTCAGAAATGAACTGATTGATCAACAATGTTTCAATTTTCTGTTTCAATTTTTCACTATTATAAAAGGGTTATACCAGAGACTAAAAGCATCCCTTATACTCTTTTCTCTTACTTACAATATCTCTATTTCGTTCTATATTTCAAGGTATCTGAAATTGCTGTCAGATATCTTAGGTGCTTAGAATAATTCCTAGGAGTGATTCATTGGGTCCTTACAGTAAACTTAATGAAGGCATATAACACCTTAAGGATAGTGTGTTATCATATTATGTGCACTGGTTGTTTTCAATTACCAATTCCAACAATCAATGGTAAGGTTGTAGCAATATCATAATTCGCATGTTTTAATGATTTGGAGTATTTGTTAATGCAAGACCACACAGACCTGGAGTTCAAGTAAAGACAGCAATGTAACCAGGTCCAGCTTGCCACATGCACAATTGTTCAATATCTTTTTGTAATTCATCAAGCTCTACAACATTGTATAATAGGTAAGTTAAATTTGTATAATACATGATTATTATGCCAAATTGATAAGCAATTAAAACCAGAGCTTGCAGTATCATTAAGGACATATTAGTACACTACAATACATACATCTATAGATGAGTGTCAGACTGATAATTTATGGTGCAAAATTCCATTTGATAACAATATCAGATCATGAACAGTTGCTTTTGACAACAATTGAAACATTGTAATGGTGCTATATTTAAACTAACTGTATCACAAGGTATATTCTATTAGGTGTCTATGTTTCCAATCCTAGTATAACTATACCCATTAAGGATAAAACTTACTCAATACATCAAATTCTTCGCCGCCATAAACCTTTCAACTATGCTCATAAAAGATGAACAACTAACTTTTCACAAAATCTATTTGATTTTCTTAATTATGAAATCAATTCATGTGTTGCCAGTCTGTTTCAAATTAGACATTGTCTTAAACATAAACAACTGTTGATCTATTGAATAGTTTTCATATCAACAACAATAAAGACTTAATATGCTTTACCATACATGTATTACCACTTGCTCAATTTTTGGCTAAGGGACCTATTGTCTGTGGGATCCCAAATCATCGTCCTTGTCACTAAGGGGGCTATCCAATAAGAGTAGTTCTACGAGGTCATCATCAAAGCACTGGAAGTTTTGAAAATCTACTCCCAAGAAGCCACAACGATGGGAAGGTACTACTTAGGAAGAGGTTTATGGAACTAAGATCCCGTTTGGTACTAGGGAAAAGGGATGGAAAGGTCAGAAAAATACTATTGTCCATTGTTTGGTATAGCTAAAAGGAATCAAGTGGCTAGTTTGGCATGTTGGAAACAATTTTAAAGAAATGCGAATGAAAATAGAATTGAAAATGAGAATCATAAAGTATGTTTGATATGATGAAAAAAATAGATGAAATCCCAATATAATTTTTATATAGTATTTATATTGAATAGTGTGAAATGGCAACAACACCCTTATTTAAAAAAAATTAAATAATTGAAAAAAAGTCCTTTCTCTCTCTTCGAACTGACCATTTTCCAAGTAACAAAGCTTTAATTTTTTTTTGCCTTAAGTCTTCATCTTTGTGATTTCTTCAGAGATGTGGGTGCAATCTCTCATTCTCTCACATCCTTCCATCTTCTCCTTTGTCTAACACATCCACCCCATAAATGCCCTTCATCTTCCATTCATATCTATCATCATCTTATTTACGATATACTCATTTCTTCTTTTCTTCGAATAGACCCACTACTAGAAAAATTAAATTTAGCGAGAGATTACTCATCCCTTGTTAAATGATCTAAATAGGGAGAAAATTAGTGACGAATTAAATTTAGTGAGGGAATTAGCAAGGAATATCCTTTCCCTCGCTAAATTAGTGAGGAATTAGCGAGAAATTTTTTATTACTTGTTAAATTATTATAAATAGCGAGGAATCTAATGAGGGATTTGTCCCTCACTAAATTTTTTAAAATTAATTTTAATAGATTAAAATTATTTTATTAAAAATTTAATTTTAATGAATTAAAATTTTTTAATAATTATGTTATAAAATTATTTTTATTAGTTGATTATTTTAAATTAATAAAAATAGTTAGATTAATTTTTATAACTTGTTAGCAAAAAATGAAAATGAAAATTCATTTATTACAAAATTGAAAATATAAAATATTTTATGATATTAATAATTAAAATTATAATATATTTTTATTTTTTAACAATATATTAATTTATAAATATATGTGTGTATTTGTGTATAAATAAATAATATATATTTAATATTTCATATAAAGACTGCAAATACATTAGGTGATGTGGTATGGGTGGCGGGTGACATGGTAATGATGTGATGTGGTGTGATCTTGGTGGTGACATGACAATTTTGAATTTTTTGTAGTTTAGCGAGAAAATAGCGTGGAATGAGTTTCTCGCTAAATTTAGAGAGTGATTAAATCCCTCGCTAATTTAGCGAGGGAAAAATAACATTTAGCGAGGAACAAATCTCTCACTAAATTGTATTTTTCTAGTAGTGACCGTTACTTTCTCTTTATACATTTCTTCAATCTAGTCATCATCTTCGCCGAAGGAAGAGGGTGTGTCGTCACCATTAGCTGCAAACTAGATCTGGAGAGGAAAAGGAGTGTGCCGTTGCCATTAGCTGTGATCATGAAGCAACGATGTGGATGATGAACAGATTTGTGAACACAGAGGAGCCTATCTGGAGATGATGAACGATCTGTAATTTTTCATAGCAAATCTGTAAATAAAGGTTGGAGGTTGGCATTGCCCGTCGGCCACTCTAGTGGTGTTGTAGGTTTGTTGGTAGTGGCGTGTGAAGATGATTAAGAGAGGTATGTGTCATCAGAAAAAAAAAAGGGTATTTGGGATATTTTGATCAGGATTCCATCTTGCACAGTGTCATTCCTTTATCTCAGCTGGGGAATTTTTTCATGCATGAATTTCATAGTTGACTCCCATTGACTCGTGGCTTCATTCTTGTCCCTAGAAAAAAAGGAAAAGAAAACGTGTGGCAGAGGATTAAAAAAAATTCCTTCAATAATATATATATATATATTATATAGTAATATAATATTTAAATGTTCTTATATTATATGATTATATTAAATTAATTTATATTTTTTTTCTAGAAAGATTAATTCTGATTTTGAGAGTCAAAAGGGATGATAAGCTTCTATAAAGTTTTAAGGAGAGATTTTTTACATTTTAATAATGTAAAATTAATCACATTATTTATAATTTTTTATTAAAATTATTATAAATTTTATATTTTATCTCACTATATTGATAATAAATTTTGTTTTTTTTAAAAATTTGGTCTTTGAAAGTCAAAAGGGATGAGAAGCTTCTATGAAAGTGCACGTAGAGATTTTTTTTTGGGCATTTTAGTAATGTAAAATAAGTGACATTATTCATAATTATTTATTCAAATTATTATAAATTTTATAATTTTGTCTCACCATACTAATGATTTTATTCCTTTTTGGGGGATGGGAATAGGTCTTGTATATTTTGAATTTCTTAATTTTATTTTAAATATTAAATATATTTTTTAATTTCATTTCTATGGATTATTTTTTAAAATTATAAAACTTATTTATAGTGATTCGTATATGAACATTTTTAGTTACATAATAAGCCACATCAATTGCTACATTAATACTATTATTTAAAAAAATCACAATCATTATCATTACCCGGAGAATCTCCAATCAAAATTGATACATCACACGTAAAAAAACCAAAAAAAGACATGGGGAAACAATTCACCAGCGCATTGTGTAGGTAATATCTTTATATGTCATAATTTGTAATATATTTCAGACTAAATAATAAATAGAATGTGAAATTGCATATTAATCAATAGAAGTAATAAGTATAAAGTGATCAATACCTTACAATATACTTCCTCTAATCTAAAATATAAGTTCATTTTTAGAAAAAAAATTTTTCTCCAAAATATAAGTCTCATTTATTAATTTCTAGAGCATTAAATGTTCTTTTTTTTTATTTTGCCCTTATCTACAATTAAATATAATAGAGATAGTAAATTTTAAATGTAATGCATTAAATAAGGGTATTATGAAAAAAATAATATATTTATTTGATATATTTAATAAGAAAAAGTAACTTTCTTAATTCCTGTATAATAGATCAAATATGGCTTATATTTTGGATAAAAAAAGTATTTAAGAGTAATTTATAAACTTCAACTATCTATTAATTAATAAAACTATCTACTAATCAATAAAAGTGCCTATTATCAATAAAGGGCCCGCCTTATTGCACGTAATAACAAGTCGAAACAAGACTTGGGCTTCGCTTGTTCCTTTTGCTTTATTTGTCTGCAATTATATATTGGGAAAAAAATCCTATTTGATATAACTGAACAAACAAATAAACGAAAACAATTTCATTCCAATTTTGGGATAGTAAAATTGTATAACTCAAAAGATCCGCGCATCATCCAAGTTTTTTTTTTTTTGCTATTTGTGCCCTATATCTTGGGGTAGCTTGGGTTCATTGCCTGCCCACATCATCCAAGTTAAAAACCTCTAGTTATATAGCAAAATACTAAAAAAAATCACATTCTTTTGCATCATGTAAAGGGTTCTTCCCCATGTCCTTTATAAGAACTTTTAATCAAATTATGAAAAATTAAGAATAAAAGTTAAAGTTAATTACTCTCTTCAATCTATACTATAAGACATTTTATATGACAAGTATTTTGCTCAAAATATAGGGCATTAAATATTTTTTTTCCTTTTTAATCATATCTTTAATACTTCCATATTCCTCATTTATAACTCTACAATGATAATAGAATAGTGTATTTAATAAGGATAAAATCGAAAATATGACTACTTATTACATTGATTTCAGATGAAAAAATGATTTCCTTAATATGCGTGTAATTGATACAAAATGTCTTATAATGTGAACCCAAGAGAGTAACTATTTTGATTTCTTTAAAAATCATAATAACATTTTCCAAAATCACCCTTATTTAATCTCTTTTTATTTGGGATACATTAAATAGAGACATTTTATGAAAATGTATAATAAATATTACCTCATATACTATCAAGAGTCTTATATTTAGAATCAAGATAAAATGTCATATATTTAGGATTGGAGGAAGTATAATTTATCATAAAATATTATATTTTATATTAATTGAATTATATTGATATTCTATCAATTTTTTAACTCCACTGACACATTATATTTTATTCCCTCTAATTCAAAATATAAGTTTTATTCAACTAATTATATATGAATAAAAAAAGATAGTTTTCCTCATTAAATCTGTGAAAAAATATATTATTTATTAATAGTATCCCTATTTAATATATTACCTTTAAAATCTATTATCTTTTCGACATTTAATTGGAGATAAGGGCAAAATAAAAAAAATATTTAATATTTTAAAAATTATTAAATAAGATTTATATTTTAGATCAAAATAAACTTTTAAAATAGAACTTATATTTTGGAGTATAAAATATAACTATTATTATCCTTTATGCAATACAAGAATGCTGGAATTTATTATCTATTATGTATTAACTAGATTTATCTCCCCATGCAATGCATGGGAAGTCTTTTTTTTGTAATTAAAATTTTGCAAATTGTTTTTATATTAACGTTTTAATAGAGTTATTGAAAGCACTATTATGTTGTAAGTTGTTTAACATTTCAATAGTTTATTACTTTAACAGTTAATGACTGAATAATTTTTACTTTATGAATGTAAATGATGTAAATGATCTGACGAATAGTTGTTCAATTATGTATGTTTTAGGGTAAACCAATTTTTTGATAAGTAGAATAGATTAAGGTATTAGAAATTCTTTTTAAGAGTGACATTGGAAAAAAGAAAAGAAAACTTACAAAGTGGTTCAATGGGAAAAAAAAACTTAAACATGAGCCAAAATAGTTTTGATAGTAGAAAGACTATTGTTTAATGGTCAAATTGATATGTGGCTTGTTGTATGGTTTAGGTCAAATTAAGGTATTTGATAGTGTTGATTTTTTAATTGCTACAACTATTAAATGTTCGCTGAAAAAGTGATAACATAATAAGAAAGCAAAAGAAGAAATTTACAGTTACTACTACAAATAAACCCCTTTGACGTATGTTATTTTAGACTTTTTATGTCTGTTTTACATTGGATCCAATGACAGCAAAAGCAAAGGTCAGATCCACCTTGCAGCTTACTTCAATTGAAATGTCAAATAATCAAGAGCTATTCATGCTAAGGATAATAAAGAAATCAAAGGCAATAGATCAGGAAATTTTTCAAGCCAAGATTCATGTCTCATAAAAAGAAAAGGCCCAATATTCAAATCTCATAAGTCATAAATAGAACAATGTTAGTGAAAGAGAATTTAACCAATGGAGACGAATGGTATAAGTGATAAAAAAAATAAAACCCCTTAAGCATTAGGGGAGCCTCCTGAATCAGATAGTAGTATCTTGTCAGTCAACTTCATTTTATCACTAAACCTCAACGAAAATAGTTGGGCAAAAAAAAAAAGATGAAAATAAGAAAAGCTAAGATAGCTTTGCTGTGACCAACAAACATTCCATGGGCTTAAACAAAGAAAAAAAAAAAGAATATCAGTTATCAAACAAAAAACCATATTGTCGATAGTAGGCTATAACAATTTGTGCAAAACATCACCTGCCCAACCCTAGCAACTAGGAATTCTGCTAATTTCACAAAAGCCAAGGAATTCACAAACCTAACCTGCATTGTAAGAAGGTTTAGTAAGATCATGGTAATTTTTCCTATTGCATATTACCCATATCGAACAAATCCACATCTGCTAATATATGTGAACAGTAAATGCTTTTCAAATCATCAATATCAAATACAAAATTTGCAAGCTGCACTACTAACAAGCCATGAACAGAATCACTCCTTATTTCATAAATTGCATGGAAGAGCATCTAATTACAATCAATTTCACCAATAGTGCCTAATTTATCATGTAAGAAATAAGAACTCCATGTACCAATTTCTGAGTTAAGTCTCTATAAGAGGAATCCTCCATTCTTCTGAAAAAGTTCATGTATAAAAAATGCTCCCCGTAATTAGTACTAACAAAGCATATATAAACTAGAGACAGAAGGGGAAAGAAAGAAGGAGACGTGGAAAACAAAATTAAGCAAGGACAATTAGTTTTTAAATTTTACTGTGCTGAGTACTGATTGATGTGGAATAGGAAAAGAACAAAAATACTGTTACTATTTATTGTTTGCTTTTGGTGTTTATCAGAAATGTGTGCAAATTAAACTGCCAAGGGAACAACCAGGGTGGTGATTTTGACGTTTCTCTAGTTTTCCTTTTCATGCTTTCTGCAATGTTCTATGCAGAAATAGATGGAAGCAAACCAAGAACATGAGGAAGTGGAACAAATATAAACCAAGATAAGCCACCTTTACATAATCTGAACTCCCGTTGGTAGTTGTTTTCATACACCCCCTGATTACCCCAACGACTTACCATTCCTCTCCATACTCAGCAACCTGTTTGGACCAAATATAAATCAAACCATAGCCAACCGATAATTCATATAATTAAATATCAAAGCATTGGAACCTTTGTTTCAATTCAAAAGTATGAAACTACAAAAATGTAGTCACCTTGAATTAGAAGTTTGTAAGAGTGCAATTTTCAGCTTGTGATTTTATCTGTAACCGAAGCAATAATATGTAAATTCATTGTAACATTGTTATCTGTGATTGGATTTGTCACTTTGTCTTACCTATGTAAGTTTGCGTATTGTCTTCATGTTATCTAAAATTTGCCGAAAGTGTAGCAATAATTTGTGGATGTAAACCGTACAGGTTCAAAAGTTGTGTCGTGGCCATACTCACCCATTTTATCAGGTTTTGATTAACCTCATCTCATAAACTGCATAAATTGTTCTGTTTATGAGAGTTTCAAAGGCTATTTACTGTGACTTTTGAAGCAACTTATTCTAGAACCATTTGCATTATTTCGTTGATAGTTTTGTTGGCAGTTAAGAATGATTCTAGTTTTTTATTGGTGTCTAAGAATCCAAGGAGTGCTGTGAAGCAAAGCACAGAAAAAAGCAAAGTACAGCCTATTTCACTGAGATGCATATCAGATGCCTAATCTCGTGAGGTGAAGCAAAGCATAGGATAAAGCATAGCATCTCAGATCAAATTTTTTAGCAACCAAATCTTCAAATGGAAATATACTACAAACCAAATCCCAATCTCATGAAATAATTTGTACCTTTACTATTTTTCTTCTGAGAGGCGAAGCAGAGCACTGAAAGCTGAAACTCAAAGCGGCACCGAGAAGGGATGAAGAATGATGTTACAATCATTGGCAAGAGGGATTGGCGAGCACAATGGAGTGGAGAAGGAGTGAAGACTGAAACAAGGGAAGCTAAACAAAAGGGAGAAGAGCAATCGGAAAGTCTGAGAACGATGGATGTGGTGAGAGGAAGAAGAGCGATGACTGAAGCTTGAGGAAGGTTGAGCGATGACTGATTGACAAGTGAGACCGATGAATATCCGGCTGAGATGGGGACCGCTGACGAGGGCTGAGTGGCAACTCAAATGAGATGGGGTTGCCAGAGTTTAGTATCGCGCAAAACAAAAGGGTACTCTGCACCAAAAATTGAAATTTAAAAAAAAAATAAAAAAGGGTTGTTTAACGTCTGTTTTGGATGTTTTTTCCAAAATAGATGTTAGGGAATGTTTGTTTTGAAAAAAACAGACGTTATATATTTTATACATTGATAGCATAATATAAACTGAAAGCATAATATTAAAATTAAAATTAAAATTAAAATTAAATAAATTGAAACATATTTTAAAAATCAATTTTAAAAATAAATAAATTGAAAGCATAATATTAATATTAAAATAAAAATTAAATAATTGAAACCTATTTTAAAAATCAATTTAATTATTTTTATTAAAATAAAATAATTTATCTAATAAAAATAATTTTATAAATTAAATATTTTTAAAAAAATATTTTTAATTAATGAAATTAATTTTTAATAAAAAAGAATTTTAGTAAATTAAAATTAATTTAAAAATAACTTTTTAGCAAGAAATACAAATCTTACTAAATTTTTCACTCTTCATATTAATATGGAGAGGAATAAAAAAAGCCTTTCTATGCTAATTTTCCACTATGAGAGTGTGTTTAACATCTATTTTGGGAAAAAAAGATATTACAGATTTTACAAATTAAAATCATAATAATAAAAATAATTATTTGCAATGCCTATTTTTAAAAAATAGATGTGATAGATAATTTTAGACATTTGCTTTTTATAAAATAGACATCTATAATACGTGACCCACTCCCCCTTATTACAAAAATGTAACCGGTCATCTAGTAATATTTGTTATTTTTTCAACAAAAGTAAAAAATAGACATAAAAAGGTTATTTTATAGTAGTGAGTCATTTAAGAACTTGGAATAAATGCATTGAAAAAAGTGTAAAAGAAAAAGGCGATTCAGCATTTTTATGCATGTTACTCTGGCTTGATTAATTTAATACTGAAATTATGATAATTAGAATTAAATTAAGTACTTTTTTGTTAGGTACAAAGAGAAAGTCACTAACTTAGCATACATACTATAGATATAATATTTTAGATAGTTTAGAGTTCATTGTCGGCAAGAAGCTAACAACCAAGTTATACACTATGTAGACAACTTCGTTAGAGTTCTCATAATCCTGCAATGCATTTAACTCTTTTAATTAGTGTTTCTTATATATATACACACACACTATAATCAATTTAAGTTTGTTTTTGGGTTGTTACCTTAAGTTAATACATGTACGACATCCATTTCAAAGATTTTCTATGTCAATGCCATATTGTTAAATGATCCATAAAGGTCAAATGCTGCAATAAAAAGTAGTTGGCATTTGTGAATTGATATCATGATAAGAAGTGTGGCTCCAATTGTTGAGAATCATGGCAACTACGAGGCATTAAAAAAGAGTTTGTTTAAGAGGATGTACCTTGTATTAGTATAAGTTTGAAGGCTTCAAATTTTGAAAGACTTCTGGATAGACAACATCTGTCGTACTTGTCTTTGCTTTGTTATCTTTATCATGAAGGAATATCTTCAATCCAAAGATGCATCTTGTTCCAGAGAGAGCAACATAGAGTTGTCCATGACTAAACACAAGTTTTGGTAGATAAATACCCACATTTTGCAATGATTGACCCTGGCTCTTGTTAATGGTCATGGCAAAGCAAAATGTTACATGAAATTGTGTTCTTTGCATTCCAAAAGGCCATCTTGATTCAGATGGATTCAGATCCATTCTATGAATAAGGACTTTTTAATCAGGACATGATCCATTTAAGGTAATTCCTTCAATCACATGTTTGTCTATAGGTAACTTTTAGACGTATTCCATTGCAAAGTCCTAATGATTGATCAATATTCATTCCCTAATAGCATAATTAGTGCTCCAACCTTCAAAGTTAACTTATGTGGAGGAATTCCAGAGCTGCTGATTGTGTTTAAAATCTCTGTAGGGTAGAGTTGATCTAGAGACTTGAAATCATTAGATGACTTGCAAATCAAATCAGAACTGAAGTAGCCAACGACTTCTGGAAGAAGAGAGCAAACATAGTCATTTAATTGGGTGACTATGCCAAATGTTGGAGCCAAGATTGCTGTGTTGGTAAAATAATCTGAATTTGACAAATTTTGGAGAAGATTCGGATAAGTAGCAAACACTATAGCTTCATGCAGATTGGTGAAGTATGTGATAAGTAGGTTGTGCGGGATATCAATTTCTGCAGCCCCATTTTCTAGATGACCCAGTTTTCCATCACCACCTTGAAGTAGCCATTTACTAAAGTTAGAGAGTTCATCTTCTTTTCATGTTGACTTAGATTGCTGAAGTCTCACGTTGACTGTTAGCTGAAGCACCTTGCAATAATTCCAGATATGAGATCTATTTATGCATGAGTTTACTGTATCTGAACGACTTGCTTTTGGGATGACTAGTAGGATTTTCCTGAAATCACCACCCATGACTATGCATTTACCTCCAAATGGCAATTGATCGGCATTAGGCGTAATTACACTTAATATATCTTGTATAGAGCGATCAAATGCTTCGATTGCATGCTTTTTGATCATTGGTGCCTCATCCCAAATACTAAGCTTTTCTTCCCTAAGTAGTTCAGCCAGTGGTGAATTTTGCTAAATGTTACACACAGATTCTTCATGGATTTCTAAGGGAATAGCAAATTTGGAATGGGCAGTCTTGCCACCTGAAAGTAAAGTTGCTGCTATGCCACTTGAAGTGACATTGATAACTATCTCACCTTTTGCATGGAATGCGGGGGACAATGCATTCCAAAGAAAAATTTTGCCAGTTCCACCATATCCATAGACAAAGAAGAACTTATGACATGGAGATTCTGTTGTTTTAATTATTGTATCATATATCTTTCGTTGCTCCATTGTTAATGAAGATAGCAATTGATTAGATATTGATTTTTGTTGAGCACAATCAAAATTTAGCTCTTCCAAAATAAGGTGATTTGTGGTATTTCTTCTTGCCAATTTTACACTTCTTGGAATTTACAAAAATTCTTCTAGCATCTTGCCATTCCTTGATACATCTTGTCAATTTCTTGTAACGCTAGCATTTCTATTTCCTCATCAGAAAATCTTATACCTAGTGAAAAAAAGTTTGGGATCAAATGTTAGGAATAAGCTTTTTGAGATGTAGAGATTGTACAGCCTAAGAAAAAAAATTTGCATAAATGAAGAGATGACAATCACATGGAAATGGTATTATATATTATCCATATATTTAGATATGACCAATTTGTATATAATGTCAAGTTAGACTTGTACATATTTATATTGATACGGATATGCATATAAATACAATGACACTATGTAGGATTGATTGAAATATGATTTATAGTTATAAGATTTAAGATGTAATATCCTAGTGGTTATAATGATTACCTGAGAATTGTTGGTTGGAATTAGGAATGTATTGCAAATCTTCTGACAAACGTATTGATGTTTCGTTCCAAACAAATTGAGCACAATCAAACATGCTACAGAACAATTTTCGCAAGAAATAACCTGAAGCCCAAGTTGATGCTTCCTTGATTACATCAACATATTCCTGGTCATCATCAAGAAGACCCATTGCATAACATGCATCTCTAAATGCAGGATAAAGGATGTCATTAACTATTCTAATTTCTTCAAATGAAGATGGTCTTCTCACTTTAGTTAGTCAAATTCGAAGGTAGTAAAGTTCACCTGTAAGACAAGAAATACAAAGTAGGATGGTTTTTTTTTTTAAAAAAAAAGAATGCAATATAATTACTTAAATCAATATACTATGTTTGAATAGAAGCACAAAAATAGCCTTTAGAGAAGCCACTTTTTAATGGTACAATGTACCAAAAGCCATTTTTTTAGAAAAACCACTGTAATAAAATAAGTAAGTGAATTTTCCAGATTTTGTTAAAAGTAGAAGAGGGAGTGTACCTACAGAGGGAGAAATATGTTGTAACCTGCCAATTGTAAACCCTTTTTTGTGAGGCTTCCATTGCTTTATATCTTTGTGGAACACAAAATGAGATGGGAATTCATTATATGTGAACTTTCTTCCATCTACATTGTCTTTATTGTATTCCAACCATGATGTAAACATGGAGTGCTTGATTGTGTCTTTATCCACTAACTTTGATAAGTTTTCTGTAGTGGAATAAATCACTTATTGTTGGTTGGGTAGATGGAAGTATAATCTTTCAATAGGTGGATACCAATAATGGGTTTCAAATCCAAAAATTCACCATGCTGCTTTACAAGTTGAAATATATCTACAGTCATGATACTGTTGGATTTCATTAATGATTTGCTCATTGGAATCAGAAGACTCATGACCATACAACGTCGCAATCGCTTTGTTATTTCCTTTGCTAATATATTTGAACAAATATTTAACAGTTCCTGATTGGTTAATCTTCTCGACATTGATGTGTGCATGAAATAATTTAAGCAGATATGGGTTGAAAGGCACAAGAAATCTATTGTCCAGTCAAACACCACCCTTTTGAACATACCTTCCATTTTCTCTCCTTCTATACGTGGGATAACCTTCCTCATCTAGTAAGGTATGAGTATTATACTTCTTAGGGAAGTATTTACTGTGTTTCTTGCTTTCATGCAAGGTGACTTGGGTTGAACTTGGCCGCATGGGCCATGGATCATAAATGATTGGACATCATAAAGAATGGGTTGCTTCTTTTGATCAGGTATCTCGGCTGAGATAAGCTTGTCAACTTGATCAGGGCATGTGATTTTATTGGCTTGGTTAAGGAAGAGCAAGATATGAGCATGTGGGAGGCCTCTTTTTTGGAACTCAATATTATAAACAATTGAAAAAAAAATTATCAAGTTGGAGGGGGAAAAAGCTGTAAAACATGGACATTAAAAGCAAGGCATAGCAAGTAAAAGAAGAAGAAAAATACAAAATTAATATTACCTGCTCTAACTTTACCAAATATCTTTCGTGTTTTCACAAGAGCAAGCAACTGATGTACCTTTATTTTGAAGACTCTTGAAATGGTTTCAGCTCATTCAGCGGGAGATACTGAATCTTTTTCACAATATCGTTTGATTTCTGGCCATGCAGGATTACATGTGAATGTGATAAAGATATCTAGAAATCCTGCCCACTTACATATAGTCATTGCATCTTGATATTTTTGAAGTAGATATCTTACTCCACCAGTGAAAGATAAGAGGAGAATAATTTGTTTGTCGATAAAGGAAACTATCCTATCTCCTTTTAATACAACTTCAGTCAATCCTTGGTACAAGTCAACACGGAGATGTTTTTGATTATTTTGAATGAATTGAAGTCTTTGTGATCCAACATTATGAACCCATCAGCAATGAATTGTAACAATAGTTTCCTTGCCATAAGTATAACAAAAATTTTAGTCCTTCTTGACATTAGTCTATAGGCAAGGTATTCTCTAATAGTGACACGACTATCTTTTCTTTTCCTCTTGTGGTTAGTTTCTCTGTGAGGAATGTCATCCCTATATCCATCTTCTCTATAGGGAAATAACAGTGGGTATTGCAAAGGTAGATAAGAATTATGTATCTTATTGATTCTCTTTAATTGACCACATCTCTTCTCAACAATGATGTCCCTCGGATTATATGAGTGGTCAAAGTCCCCTACTATAAGTGCAGCAACCTCTGAACATGAAGGCAAGTTATATACTCGACCATCCTTCTCTCTCTTAGATAGAAGACAAATATGAACATTTAACTCTTCATTGGAACAAATCATTTCTGATGCAAGACTATATTGTTGAACATAAATATTGACAGCATTGACTTCTTGCATGATCTTATCAGCAATGTTGGAATCTATACTCTTTCCCTTGTCATGTGCACTTGACATATAGTTGGGGAAAAAACAAATAAATAAAATAATGAATGAGTAAATGATGTTTGTATAAAAAATAAAAGAAATATGTGATTAGTAAACATAGAACTTGAATTCATTAAAGTCATGCTTACATTAAGATGTTGCGTACTTACCTAATTGCTGAGATTCTGTTCCCTAATTCATTTTCTGTGTCATAGATATAAAGTTGGGAAAAGATCGGCTTCTGTCCTTTTGGAGGTAATAACCTTCCAATCATGTGGTAATTTTGTCTTAACATAACAAATGTGTAAGGTCCTTGGCCTGAATTAATGCTATGATTGATTTGGCCTCCCATTGATGTAAATGAGAACATGTTATTATAAGATCTGATGTTTGAAAGGAACTTTTTCAATTCTAGGGAGGTTTTGTTGAAGTACAAGTTATATAGATACGAAGGTGGCTTGTGTATTAGAGGAAGTTGTACTTTGCCTTGTCCACAACAAAGTGAAAAATGTAATTCTTGGATATTCATTACTTGACTTAACTCGTTCTTCATACCACATTTGTGCATCACAAAAAGGATAGATGTAATAAGTATCACCTAAATCCAAATAATCTTTACATGGGGAAGAAAGCAGGAACAGAGTAAATGTAAATAAGGTGATAGGATGAAGTTGTTAAATTTAGAGTTGCATATATACTAAAAATAAGATAAATAGAGTTACCAATGTTATCCAAATCAAGAGTTGTATGATCCTCACCAAATACATTGTCCTCATTATCTACATTGGGATCTTGTTCTATAAATAGTGTAACAATTAAATGTGAGACAGTGTTCAGTCTCTATGTATAAATTCTATATTAATTCCATGTCATGCATTTATGTGATACAATATTAAAAACATAGAAATGTGTAAGTATATATTGGATGCATTAAATCAACTGGTGTTTAAATTAAACAAAAAAGAAAAGAATAGTAAATAACACATTTGGTATTGTCATTACCACCCTCTGAAGCATACTCCATATGATTTTCATTTTCAGCATTTGAATATCTTACTTGACCTAGTAAATTAAGAGGAATTAAATTTCTATTGGTTAAGCTGCATGAGTCCTATATAATCTGTAATTAGTTGGTACATTGATTTCTGTCTATACCATTGCTTTGTGATCTGTGCCTTGAATTATGGCATGTGTTTGTGATGTCTTCCAATGCATAGGGCTGGGCTTTGATGATGTTGCCTATGTAAATTTCTTCAAATGACTTGGAGCTAAGCTTTCTGCATCTTCTGCTATTATAATTAGGTCCATCTGAATAAAAAGATAGTAATTAGTAGTTACCGACATTAATCCCTAAACATCTAAATCATTTAGAAATAGGTCCTTACTTGTGCCACAAGGTCAGATGAAGTTATAACATCGTTGATTTAGCAAACGATGATGCCATGTGGAAGACATGTAGATTAGAAGCTGCTCATATGGCTAAGATAAAGTCTAGCTAGATGATTATGTAAGAAAAATTTAATTAAAAAAAGAAAAATATATTGAGTACTTAAATATGTAATAACCTTCCAAAATACACATTACCTAGTAAGCTAAATGAACTCACCCGATTTGTTAGATTAGAACCCGAATATAAATTGGGCTACCCGAACCAATTCACAACACTCTTAGTTGCATCAAGCGTGTGTGGCGTTGTGAACCATAGCAGAGGAAACACTGGAACCAGCAAAGACTTTTTCAAATTTACAACGTGGAAGCTGTAAAGGCTTTCAGCGAGAGACAGGAATGATGCTTGTTAAAGAAGTAGAGTTGATATCGGTGAGTGATATAAGTTATTTGTTTAGAGCTTTTAAGATGTTGGTGGTTTATTTATGCTGTAGAGGCTGCTCGTGAGAACAAGTTGCAGACCTCAAATATGTGGGAAAAAGCATTTGGTAGGTAAAGGTATAGTAATGGTAATGGTATCGGCAGATACTGTATCATAAAGACAAGGGATAACAGTAGATTGACAATGAGTTGCTTTCATGGTATGAAAAACCAAACCAGAGCTTTTTAGAATCGGTATGAACTGGTCAACAACCAGTAAAAAATCAATACAAAATCAATTTAAACCAGTCTGACCTTTTTTTTTTAAATATTTTTTTGTTTTTAAGATAAAAATTTTTATTTTTAGTACTAAATAACATTATTTTTATATAAATTTATTTTTTTCTATATTATAACATTATATAAGTATTATTGTGATACATAGTTATTAACAATGATAAATTGACTTAACAAATAATATAAAAATAGAATATCAATTAACTATTCTGAATTCAAAATATAATAATAGATAAATATTAACTTGTTTAGAATTTAATATTAACTTGTAAAACTTTTTAATAATATTTTTAATTTTCTGTATGATATATAAAATTAAAAATTATTAAATTTATTTTTTATCATAGATTAAATGTTAATTTTATGATCATGGATAAATATTTTTTATATTTTTTATCTATATTAATTAAAATATATTAATTTATTCATAATTGGTCTGACCTCGATCTGACCATTAATCCTTAAATCATTACTTCATCCAATTTAATAACCAGTTTAATTTTTAATGCCTTGATTGCTTTTAACTTTTTTTTGGGGATTAATTAACAAGCACAACAACAAAAAAACACATGAGCTAGTTTGGATAGTGGAAGTGTGTGCTTTTGACAGTAGCATCCATTCCCATGTGGATGCTTGTGACAGCTTGCTTTGCGAACTATAATGCAATATTTTCCATGAAAAAAGATGTGTAGGAGAAAAGAATGTGGGGTCAAGTGAGATGTTTGAGATTGATATATAGTATTCATGTCTCTCTAGTCTTTTTGTTTGTTTGTATGGGTGGTCTAAGCATTAGCAACCTCATGCACATGGAGGAATTTATAGAATATTAGTAAAGGGTGGGGCGTAGTCCTTTTTTTTTTTAAGAATTATAGTTAGGAACTAGTATAGTAAATTAATTATAAAGAAGGATTTTAGATAAAAAAAATTAAAATTTGAAATACTGGATAGTAAAAGTGGGAAAATGAGTAGTAACAGATCCTATTTTATAATAAATTTGTTATTTTGATCCCTAACTATAATTCTCCTTTTTTTCTCTCTAATTTCGATTGTTTCCTTCCAGATTTTGCTGGATATGTGGAATTAAGACTTGGGATTTGTAAATATCACAATCTAACATGTCAACATATTCTAGTCTTTTCCTATGTATATTCTATTTACATTTTTAATATATGTTCAGTGTTGTTCCAGTTAGAATTGTTTCTTCTTAAATTGTCTTTTTGTTATTTCAGTGATTAAAATTAAATTTAAATAATTTAAATTTTGTAACTTTTTTATTAAAAAAATCTTCACTATCAGTTTACGTTAAATATGAAAAAAATATTTTTATTCTATATTTTATATAATTTAAAATAGAAAATATTTGAAGATAATTTTATTTATATAATGTTATATAACATATTTTGCTAATGTGAAGAAAAAAGATGCATTTCTACGCCCAAAAAGTTTAACCTTTTACTTTGGCCAAAAAAGAAATAGAAAATATTTTACAAGAAAATTGTAATGACCTTGATTTTTTTTTTTACAAAAAGATATTATTTTATAAGTCATTTTTTATTGAGGTGAGTATACAACTATTTCCCAACATTATTTTTTATTGTAACAAAAAGAAAATGAAGCCAACCCTTCATTTTCTTTTTCTTATTACTTTATAATCTTCTTCCCTTTGAGTCCTCTACCTCTTTTTATTACAATTCTCTCTTTTTTGCTTGGCATTTTCCACAACTATCTGCTTGGATTCACACCACCTGTGTCAATAAAGTGTTGGGCAGAAACAAAGGGTATATGAATGGTAAGATTGTAGCAGTATCATAATTTGCTTGTTTTAACGATTTAGAGTATTTGTTAATGCAAGGCCACACATACTTGGAGTTCAAGTAGACACAGCAAGGTAACTAGGTCCAGCTTGTTGCATTTTCACACTTGTTTAATATCTGTGTAATTCATCACGCTCTACCACATTGTATAATAGGTAGGTTAGATTTATATAATACATGATTATCATGCCAAATTGATAAGCAATTAAAACCAGAGCTTGCATTATCATTAAGGACATATTAGTACACTATAATACATATATCTATAGAATGACTGTCAGACTGATGATTTATAGTACAACATTCCATTTGATAACAATATCAGATCATGAATAGTTGCTTTTGACAACAATTGAAACATTGTAAACATTCAATTTAGATATTATCAGGCAAGGTTTTTTTGGCGGAAGATTTATGTTGACCACTGTATACACTGAAATTCTCACATTGTTATCTTTTTTTTTTTGGTCAACACTCATGGTTATCTTTGTTCTTTTTGTTTTTTATTTTTCTTTCATAGCACAAAATAGCTAGATTTTTTTCCATTTGTCATACTTCTCTAAAATTAAATATCTAGATTTTCTCTATTTGTCATGTTTCACTAAAAGTAAATATGGTAGATTAAAAATTAGCTTAAATTATAAGTTAAACATATTTAAATTTAATATTTTACTTTTAGAGTTGAATAAAATATCTCTACGCACGGTGCAGGGCAGAAATTTCTAGTTCTTCCAAAAAAAAGAACTGTATCCGCAGTCTGCACAAAGAATGAATAAGTGAGAGGATTTAATTGAGTTAACGAGTTGCAGAGAATTAAAAAATAAATAATTTGATATTTGTGTGAATTAGGACTCAATTAAAAGCGCAGTTCTCAATGCAAGCATACTACTCCCTCCGGTCTTTTATATATATATATATATATATATATGATCTTTTATCATGATCCTAAATATAAGATCATTTACAATATATAAGGTAGTATTTATTATACATTTCCAGAAAATTGCTCATATTTAATGTATCCAAAAAGAAAGAGAGAGATATTAAATAAGGATAGTTTTAAAAAAATTGTTAAGATTTTTAGAGAAATTGAGGTAGTTAATTAGTTTTAACTCCAATTCTTAATTTGCATGATTTGATTAAAATTGTCTTATATTAAAAACAAAAGAGAGTAATATACTCCCTTTATTATCCGTCGTTTAGAAAGAAACAAAATTTGTAAAATTATTTCTGTAAAGCGCAGTACTCTACTTCCTTTGTTTCTATCAAAATTTGTAATTTAAAATTATGCTAGAAGTTTAAGGAAGTTATTGAACAAAACCCCCTTTATTATCCGTCGTTTTACATTCTACTACTTCCATTTCATTTGTAAAATTAAGCGTAGATTTGAAAAATTAGGCGTACTACTACTTCCATTTCATTTGTAAAATTATGCGTAAATTTGAAAAATTAAGCATACTGCTACTTCAATTTCATTTGTTATATCTTAGAAAATTTTAAATGTCACAATTTACTATCTATCATTTTACATTACTTATGAAATATTAATTATATTTTCTTACTATTTTATCATTTATTAAAAAACAATAATAGATAGAATTGTTAGTTAGACTGGCTTCTCAAGAAAGGGGGTGAATTGAGAAGCTTAAAAATTTTCTGCAAAATGTAAAGAAAGTGAAGAAAGCAAAGTATAGAAGGTAAAACAGATTATAAATGAATAAACTATAAAAGTTGCAGTAAAGAGAAGAAAACTCAAATATTTATTCTAGTTCGCTCTCTCCACTTGACCTACGTCCAGTCCCCAAGTCACCACTTGAGATTTTCTACTATTCTGCAAGAATTTAGTGAGCTTCTTGCAAACGCCTCAGTATAAAGATGATGCTTTATTTCTAGAGCTCACTCATTCACTCTATGCACTCTTACAAAGTGCTTCCCAATCCCTTTTGATATCCCATCACAAGAAAATCCTTCTTCCAGATGAAGATAAAATTGATTACAAGGATGAAACTCTCTTAAACAGAGTAAATATGAAAGTTGGAGTACAAAATATTGAAGTGAAAGAGTAAGAGACTTCGAGTAGATGATTTGGCAGAGTTTCAGTATATACAATGTTAAAATCATTACCCACAACTTCAAATGATGTTATATTTATAGATTTAGGTCTCAAATGTCCATTAGAGATAAAATCTATCCGTTGGAGAAGTTATCCAATGGTTACTCTGAAAAACTATCCGTTAACCAACCGCATTTAATGTTTCTGACACTCTGAAATTCAAATTTCAGTTGGTCAACAGACGAATTTCACAGAAACCGAAGGTTAACATCTTCAACGTTGAATGCTCGAAGTCCGTCTGTCATGAAGTGAAATTCAAATTTTGATATTTTGAAAATGTTTCTATGTTATGACATACGAATTTTCAAGTAGAAAGTTTTTCTGTTAAGTGTGAACAGTATTTTCAATTTGCTACAGTGCCCTCGAAATTCAAATTTTGGAACCCCAAAATTCATCTGTCCGTAGCTGGTTTATAAGGCATAGTAGTTCATATGATTCAAAATTCGAATTTTCAAAGGGCAAAGTTCGTCTGTCAGAGAGATCTCTTTTCAGACTTACTTCAAAATCCGAATTTATAAATACTGTCATTAGTATGTCAACATATCTTTGCAACAGACTCACAAGCTTAGTTTTTGACATTCGAATTTTCATGTTCAAAGTTCGTCTGTCAGTGAGCATTTTTGAAATCCAATCCAAACTTAGTTTCAGATGAACTTTGACATGATTTTAAATGAATTTCTTTAGTTTTCATAAGTTATATTTTGTCTGAAATTCGAATTTTCAAAACCCAAAGTTCGTCTATTACTGAAAGCTTCTTTCAGACACTTGTGAAAATTCAAATTTTCTCAAGTCAAAATTCAAATTTTCTCAAGTCAAAATTCATTTGTCAGAGAAGCTTCTCTTCAGACTTGTTCTGTTTCAGTACGAAATTTGAATTTTCAAAGCCAAATTTCAAATTTCCAAGATGATAGATCAGTATTAACATTTCAAATTTCATCTGTTGGTAGGTGTTTTTCAAATATTCCATGATTTAACATAGAATCAAGGTTTTAAAACATCTTTTCACTAAATCAAAATCTTTTACTCAAACAAAATACTATTAATCATCATACATCTATCTTTACACAGATTTATCTAGAATTTCTTCACTTGAAATCTTTTGGGCACCCTTGATATCTTTATTCCAAACTCTTGAAGGTTGATTTGGAATCATCAAAACTCTTGATTCAACAAGAATAAAAGTCATTTTTAGCATTTATATTCCCTCCGTCCAATTTTATCTGTTATTTTAGAAAATTTTAAATATTTCAAATTGTTTGTCATTTTACATTATTAATGAAGTATGCATTAATTATCTTATTTACTATTTTACCCCTAATTGAAAATAGTGATAAATAGAGTGTAAGTTATTTTTAGCATTTAAGTGTTGAACATTTTAGTGAAATACCATTAAATTTTATTATAATATAAGTTATTTAATACTTTTATTGGTTTGTATGAAAAGTCTTAAAATGACACATAAAATAGGATGGATAGAGTAATTCAATTATATTTTAGTAAAATATTATTAAATTTTACTATACACTAACCTAGATTACTTAATAATTTTATTGGTTTGAATAAAAAGCCTCAAAATAATAAATAGAATGAAACGAAGAGAGTAATTAATAAATAATAAAATTCAGGTTAAAATTAAAGTTACATTTGACTTTGTTAGAATAAAATACACTTATAATTATTTAAGGGTAAAATTAAAGTTTAACTCACTCCATTCATTCTATTTATTCTTTAATATAAGTCGCTTTGAATTATTTTGTAAGAATTAAAAAATATTAGTTGCATCAATAAAATTTTTTATAATTTTTTTTTCATTTTTATCTCTAATAAATATCATAAATTTAATAGGATATTGTACTACCTAAAGTAATTAGTGTTTTATATATGAGATTATAAAATTTCTTCTTGAATATGACTTATAATATGGATTTGAGAAAATATTATTATTAATAAAGAGTAGAATTATACAAAAGTAATTTATATTTATTGAAATTATAAAGTAACAAATTCTTTTGGAAATAGCCAAAACTCCCAAGTGATAAATTTTTTGAAATTGAGAGAGTAGAAAGGTAAAGGCTGGTGAAAAATGAAAGTGCAGATGAAATAAATAGAAAGAAATGTGATTCATTAATAAAATCACATTAACTCTCATTACATTTTGCTATAACTTGCTAGGGATGTGCGTTTGGCTTTTCGGTTCAGTTCGGTCAAAGAACCGAATAAATTGAAAACCAAAATTATGATAAAAAGGAAAACCAAACCAAATCATAATGATTAGTAAAACAAAACCGAATTGAATCGAAATAATTCGGTTTGATTCAATTTTTACAATTCGGTTTAGAATTTTGGTTAAAACAAAATGACCTCTAAAGGCCTCCAAAACATTAAAAAAAATCCAGAATTATATATATTCTAATGTCTCATCTAAATAAATCTAAAAGTTTCCATTCACTACTCACAAATAGGATTAAGCATTTATATGCTTTATATTAGATAAAAAATTAGAACTAAAATCCTAAAGAATGACTTATTACTTATCAGATAATAGAAATATTTTTCTATATATTTTGCTGAATATTTAGCAAGATAATCATAAGCAATAATTTAAACTAATCTTGTGTGTTCATATAAGCATGAGAGAATGATTTGAATGAAAATATGAAACGAAGAGAAGAAAGTGTTTATTTGGAGAGAATAAGGCTTCAATTTTTTTTTGGGCGACTGGAGGAGACAATAAAAGGAAACAATCATTGATGAATGATAATATGATACAGTGATTTAGGTCATAGGTTTTCTTGAATGGTAAATTGGTAATAGGTTTTAAATATTAGGTCAATTAAGTTTTTTTTTGGGTGAAAAGGTAAATTAAAAGTTAAAATAGTGGGTCATATGATATTATCTATTATATTAAATTATCTATTAAATTTAAAAATCTTAACACTAAAAAGTTAAAATAGGTAATGCTAACAAAAATTTTAAAAATTATTTAAAAAAATTTCAATTCAATTCAGTTTATTTAGGTTTATCTGGGTTAAGACCAAACCGAATCAATATAACTGAAATCATAAAAAATTAACTAAATCAAACATAATAACTGATAAATCAAACCAAATAGACTGAATTTATTTTGGTTTAGTTCAGTATTTGGTTTTGATTCAATTTTGCATAGCCCTATAACTTGCTTTAACTTTGATAGATATATTGATATTGACGACGATAAATATAATTTCTATTCATAAATTATAAATAAAGAGAGATGGTAAATGACACAAACCAAAGAAAAATGAAAAGACAAAATCCAAAAAATGAGTGTGAGATTACATTTGTTATAGGAGGAATTACATTTTGAGACAAAAATAATAAATTTATTATAAAATAAGATATATTACTATTTATTTTTTCAATTTTATTATTAAATATTCTAAATTTTAACACTTTTTACTAGATAAAGTCTTTTCTTGTAATTAATTTACTCTCTCAATTCCTATATGTAATTCCCCTTTCCTATATATAGTAGTACAGGTCCATTCCCCCATTTTTGGTTCGACGGAGCCCTCCACTCAAATGAAAAGGAATACTTATTATCCCCTCCGGCACATGTTTATTATTATTTTAAGGTTAATTTTATGTTTTGAATTAAAGCTACTCGTTTCACTGTTTTCCATAAGAGAATTTAGGGATAGTTTTTTTTTTGCGCTATTTATAAAATATAGTCCTATTATCTTATATATTTTTAACTTACTTAATTTCTACCCTTTTTTATGAAAAAAGAGACAGTGATTATTTTCTATGTAAAAGAAATCCATTAAATATTAAATATGACATTTATGAAAAAAAATGAAATTTTTAACATATTAATCACATTTAACTAATTTTAAAGGTTTTTCTTAATATTAATAAAATAGTTATTTATTTCTTATAAAAAGAATTACAGGTGGTATTGTTTTACAAAATCAATACATAATTAATTTTTGTTTCTCAACTATTTCCTTTGATTCAAAATATAAATAATGTTTGACTAATTACACAGAAATTAAGAAATGTAGTTGTATTAATTAAATTTGTCAAAAAAATATATTATTTTTCAATAATATCTCTATTTAATACATTACATTTAAAATATATTATCTCACTTATATTTAATTGCAGATAAATGTAAAATAGGAAAAAGAACATTTATTGTCCTAGAAATTATTAAATGAGACTTATATTTTAGAGCAAAATAAATTTTTGAAATAAAACTTACATTTTTGACTGGAGGAAATATATCATTATTTTAGTAATCCCATTTTTTCTTCTCTCTCCTATCTATTATACTTCATTTAAAATTTACTTCATTTCCAAATCTTTTTGAATAAGAGTATTTTTGTAGTTGCATAATTTTATTTTATATTAATTAAAGCTTATTCAATTTGTGTGTCACAACCTAAAACTACAATGGATATATTTTGTAGTATAATGGCAAAAGAAGAAAATAATGGAGTGACGCTTATGTTTTATATATTTATTTACATCCATTTATTTTTTATTTCTATCCTACCAAATATTACTTAATAAAATATTTTATTTCTTCTTACATGCTTACCAAATATATATATTTTTTACTTATTTTCATTTCATTCTCATCTGCATTCCATTATAAGTCTTTTCTTAAAATCAAACAATGTCTAAGCCTTCGATGAGGATAGAAAGAAAGGGAAGGGTTCCATGCACCATAATAGATGGGCACTTCCTATTGTTGACGGGATCGCCAAGTAAGAGCCCATTTGGAATCACTTTTGAAATCATATTTTGGGATAAAAATGGAGTTTGAGGTAATTTGTAGATGTTTGGCTTATTTTTTGCTTTTCCGTTGAACAAGCAGTTTTTTCTCAAAACCGTAGTCTAAGCAAAAGCAAATGGATAGTTGCTTTTCGTTTTAATTTTTTATTTCTATTTGTATTTATTTTAAAGTCAGATAAAAATTGACTAATAAAAATAAGAAAAAAAATGAAAAAATTAAAAAAAAATCGTAAAATTCTCCTATTTAATGACCAAAATGCCCATTCAAAACTTTAATCTCTATAGACTATAACTTGTAAGAAAATATTACACCAAATATATTATGTTCTTAATTAAATAAATACAAATAAAATTTTAGTTCAAGTAAATTAAATTAATCATGGGATAGAGTTTAAACTCAATTTAAAGAAAAATTATGAGTTTTGTCAAAACTAATTTTTAAATAAATCATCTAAATATAAACACGTTAATCCAAAATCAATTTTTATCATAACTACTGAAACTCATTTTTAACTAACTGTAATACAAACAAGCCTAAGTAATTAGGGGTCCGATTACAGCTCCTTGGAACCAAGGATTAAAAAGTTTGGCCATAAAAAATGTTTCGCAATAGGATACGAGTTTAATTGGACACTAGAATTTATGTTTTATACATATTCAAACCGTATTTGTTTTTATATTATAGTACATCTTTTCCTTTCTTTAAAACAAAAGGAAAAAGAATGTTTCTGTACAATATGCTAAACATTTACTCATCGTTAGAAAATATCCAAAATATAAATTTTTTTTATCAAATCCAATATATAAATTATATTTTACAAACATCACACGTATAAAAAAAAGTTAAAAATTAATTAAATTATCAAATTTGTCAGAAAAAATTACCATTTTTAACTGTTGCCCTTATTGACTTTATTTTGGTGCTTTATCTTTAACTAATTAATTAAAGTCAAGGACAAAATGAAATAGAAATCATAAATGCACCATATATTATCTAAATATAATTTATGTTTTGGACTTGAATAATATTTTAACACATGATTTATACTCCCTCCAACACATAATATAAGTGATATTTATAAAATTTCACACATACTAGGAAAATGAGTTAAAACTTTATTAACATTGAATTTGTTAAAAAGTTATTCTTTTTTCCACTATTAACCCTACCGAATGCATTAAATTTTAATATGATATTAATTGGAATGAAAATTAAAGATAAAGGTAAAATAGGAAAATAATCATTAATACACCATACAATACCTAAATATAACTTATATTTTGGACCAAAATAATTTTTTGAAACATGATTTATAGTATTATGGCCAAGAGGGAGTAGTTTAGTTTAAAAAACGGTGGGAAGGTGAGAGGTGGGTCATGTTATACGGGTATGATAATCAGTGATCCAAGTGTGTTGGGGTTTTCTTTTGTTTTGGTTGTGAGGTTAGAAGGAGTCTTAAGACCACCCCTCTTGATAGGTAAACTCTTAAGAAACCAGTCCAAAGAACACATTTTAATATTTATGACACTCAGATCGTGCAATCACAAGGCAACAAATCTTGAAAAATAGAAAACATAAGGAGAAAAGCACAAAGAAAGAGTTACACAGATAATACAAAGGATATGTTGGTCAAGATGAAATAGAACTCAAGAGAATCAGTCTCTTAAACCTTAAATTCGGAGATATCATAAGGAATGACTGATTTTTTGATAAGTTATGTTATTCTTTCTAGCACTAAAAAATATAAGAAAAAACTCTCAACTAGAGAAAAATTCGTTTCATTCATGTTTGAATAGAAAAGTACATAAGGTGGTCTATATATAGTCAAACGAAAAAACTAAAACCTAAAATAAATTCATATATAATCCCCTAAAATGTGGCACCTCCCTTCAGGAGTAAAAGGAATAATTAATTATGAATTTGACTTCTTCATAAAAGCGGTGCCTTTAATGCAAAACGAAAGGAAATCTAAAACCCAATAGGAAATAATAAAAACTTAATCAACAAGTTTGCATTTTTTGACCACATGCCCTTATTATGAAAATTAAATAAATAAAAATGAAAATTATTAATTAAATTAGTTTAAAAATGTCATCTTGGAGATAGCACATGTTTGGCACATATCTTTTTAAATAGGGAAAAAGACAGTTCAGGACCTGTAACAAAAAATAATCTCCTCTAATTGGGCTTCGTTTGAGTATGGATCAGTAACCTGTACCAAAGACACAATAAATATACCTCTTAACTTCTTTTGGGTTACAACCTTATTGATATAAATGGGTTCTAATTTATAAAACTCTTGGGTCACTCCATTTAAGGCTTGTTTCAAAGCTTTGACAAATACTCTAGTTATTGGTCCACTCATGCCTTGTAATGAATCTCATGTTTAGCATCCTTTCCACATGATAAAGCCTCTTTGCCATACTTTTGAATGCGTCCAAGGTCTCTGAGTGTATTATGCCTTAAGCCGACTCTATTACCTTCTATGCGCAAGAACACGACTTCTCAAGCCTCATTTGTAACACCCTAGTATCAAAAACCCCAAAAACACATCAAAAAGGGGAGCGTGACAAATCTAAAATAACAAAAAGACTGATGGCACCACGACCTGCTACAGTACTATTGTGGAGCAAGAGCTCTCGAGTTCCAAATGAAAGGATACAAAGGGGCATGGCATTACGGCCTAGTCACTTGTGTCGCAATGCCAAATGCTAATACCATATTAGGATTTGTTGATTTTTCTAATAAACTTCTAACACACATAAAATCTTCCTCCAATCTCTGACTAACTTGATTTCAACTCCTACAGGTTACTCTACTCTCAATCTAATTATAGACACCAACCACACCTCAAAATGCCTTCATGTAGAGATTTTGGACATCTAAGACTAAAATAGTTAGTTTTGGATGAAAACTTGGCACTTAGGCCTCCAAATGCCAAACCAAACCACCAACGACCAAACTAACATCTAACCCAAGTCCTAAATACTTCAAAGATTGGGTTTTAAGAGATCTCACCCTAAGGAAACCATTCATGCAAGATTTGACCCCCTTGGCAACCGATGAACTACATACCCACTTGACCCAACAACTACTTATACTATCCACAACACACCTATAACAAGCATTAGATGGCCAAATAAATCTCACATAACCAATTGACCCATACTGAGGATCGGAATCACATCACATTACATCACTAGCTAACCCAACCAACATACAATCGGTCATATCGGGTTCTCAATCCAAACTACAATGTACAAGAACAAGGCGCACTACCCAAGATAACCACATTACAAGCAACAGCATACACAACAAAAGACGAGTTGGCACAATACATTTACATAACTCAGAATCATAAAAGCTACCAGAATGAGCTTAGAAGCCCTTGTACAATGGAGTAAACTAAGACTCCTCTATCTTCTCAGGACTAATGCTAGAATCTTCATCTGAAATGTTTACCACAAATAGGTGTGAGACAGAGTCCCAGTAACTAAGGAACACACGCACACAACACTATATATACATACATACCAATACATACATGCCAACAATGTTATGCAATGCAGTGCAATGAATGTCCCCTATATGTATACGGCTAGAACTACAGGTTTGTCACCATTACAAGATACACCCAATACGTGATTCCCATCCAAGAACTGGTGGAGGATGATTCTAGGACATCACTAAACTCTCTAAATACTAGTATGACCTGGCCAAAGGTTATAATAAAACTTGGACCATGGATCTCCTTCTCCTCGACCACCTAAATTAATGGTGATTTAGGAAAGGTGTATCCTTAAATCCATTGCTACCTGGCACTCCGGGGCATATGAGAGAATTTAGTGGTAAGGATATATATATTCATCATCCTCACTACTTGGTCACTAGTGGTTCAACATACCATGTTGTATTTCTTATCATCATCATCTTCCCAAAGTCATCAATGTATCCATGCTCTATGCATATATGTATATTCTCATTATTTCATCATCATCATCATCATATATGGTCATATGGAGGGGATGCTATGTGTCATGCTACAATCATACAAAATCATATACATATATATAATTAAGAAAGAGATTACCCCTTCCATCATGACCAGGGCCTGAGATATATTGCAATATGAAAAGAGCAAACATATACATGAATAATAAACATACCACATGTATAACATACCTGGTTACCTCAAGTTGTTGACACAATGCACACAGAGGTTTAGCAAGCCTTTGGATCACCAACCTCAACTCATATACTTCCAATCGACCATTTAAACACTACAATACCATAACTTTTCTAGTTAACTCAATACCCATACAATCTAAAAATTCATAATCCAACTATCCAAGCTTAACTTATAGACTCAAAAGCATCAAAATACTTCAATGAGCCCCATACAACCCTTCAAACCATTAGTAAACCTCCATACTTAAGATTTCAAGCATTTAAAGCCATTCTCAACCTAGGGTTCCACACAGTTCAATAAAAAACCATCTAAAACTCATACCCAAGTCTTAAGGACACTAAACAATACTTCAACAACCCATTCACATATTTTAATCGGTAGAAAACACAGCCCAACCGAAATTCAACATATTCACATGGATTTCATCTCAAAACAGATGGAAGAAAGGGGAGAAAAGGTTAGAGATCACTTACCAACCAAAATTGAAGTTCCCCAAGGTTAGAAATCATATCCCAAAATCGGATATCAAGAACCCTAGCAGAGAAAATTTCCTTCATGATGAGGGCAAGTTAGGAGAAATAATGAACCATGGATAAATTCAAGATCCACATCAAGGCGTTGGCGAACCAATAACCAAAGCTAAAACCAAAACCATAAAACAAGCCATGAATGGATTAATCCAAAGCAAGATTAACATGGAACCATTGTATTTGAATGATTTTGAGGCCCAAAATAAAGAAAGAGGCAACCTAAAAATTTGGAGCCAATCTATAGTCAAAAAGCCTAACTTAGAGAAAGCTCAATAAGGACAATTCACTTAAAATCCATGTGCTTTTCATGTGATAACTAAAAATAATGTTTTTAATAAGTTTTATTGGGATTATTTTAGTCAATTTGTTTCCTTTTGAATAAAGAACATTTAATGATCTGATTTGATCTCTCTTTTATTTAGGAATAGGATTGCAGCATAGTCTCTTTCTTTTAGCATTAAAAAGGAGCCAACTTTTTGAGAGTCAAAATTAGAATTAATTGCCCCTTTTTGTTTTAGGGTTTTGCTTTTTTTACATTAATGAGCTTAACTTTGGCTTGGTTTGTGGGCAGAACTAGAATGAGTTTGTGGGTTAATATTTTACCTATAAATAAGCACGTCTTGTACTCTTGCAAACAACAATATGGATGAATGAATTTCCTTTCAGTAACTTTGTTGTTGTTCAGTGAGTTATTTCTTGCTTATCCTTGAGTGTTCGTCACACCCGAAAATGCGGATGGTCCAAAAAATAATGAAAAAATAAATAAATCGACTTTCACAATGAAACCAATTCGGGATGAGTCACAATCAAAATTTTAAGGGAAATTTTGAAAAACCTAATAAAAAGGAAAGGATAGCTTGTGAATCAGAGTTGGGTTCGGGAGTACGTTTGTAAGTGGAGAAAGTGTTAGGCGCCCTCATGACACCCGTTCCTAAGAATTTTACCTTAAGTTAATTATGCAATTTTTATGGCTTTTAAAAATTATTTTGATTGCCCTTTGATAATTCATATGCAAAAATAAATATACAAATGAGAGAAAATAAAAATAAAAAATGAAAATGAAAATATGAGAAGTTGGAAAAATATAATAAGAGAAAAATATTATTTATTTACAAAAGTAAACTTGATTCAGAATCAGAGTCTGGGGCTTTCATACCCTGTGATAGGGATCAAAGTCGACGTAGTTCAAACTATAAATGCATATCACTAAACTAATATTTTTTATCATGTATATTTTTTAAAAAGAAAAGTTTATAAAAAATAATTTATCTTTCCACAAAGAAAACAGTTTTCAAAATTGGTTAGTGTGCTTTAATTTGTAAAAGATAAATTAATTTCAATTATCTTCTCTTCTAACTCATTTTTCATTTTTTTTAAAAAAATTAATTTCTTAAAAAAGAATATATGTTTTTCCTCAATTTTATGTAATTTGGAGTATTTTTTATTTTTAATTTGAAAATAAAAAATTTGAAAACAACTTTATTTTTACAAAATAAGATCAATTCACTTATGTGGTGACTTTATTGCTTATTAATATCTAAATATTCACGGTGATGTCACTCAAGACAAGAGACATAATAAAAAGATTTGAAGGAAAACAAATAATTTTGTATGAATTGTTTTTACTTTTTTTTATTATGGAAATAAATAGGATCCCGTCATCACATATTAATTTATTTAAAAGAAAAGTATTAAGAAGAATTTAAAATATGATTATTACATAAATTTTCAAAGAGAAATAACAAGCATATGTGATGACTTTATCACTCACAAGTTGTTAATCGATACTTAAATACCTACGGTGTTACCACTAGAGGCAGATGAGTGAAAATAATAAAAGTTTGAAGAAAAATGAATAATTTTTATTTAAATTATTTTTATTTCCTTATTTCAAATTATGAGATAAAAAATACAATTAGAGAATCCCCTCTTTTTTTTTTAAATGAATAATTTTTGTTCAAATTTTTTATTTCCTTTTTTTAAATTATGAAATGAAAAATACAGTTAGAAAATCCCCTTATTATTATTTTTTTTTTAAAAAAAAAAAGAAATTTAAGATAAAATTGCTACCTTTGATATTTTTTCTTTATCTTTTATTTTTATTTATAAATTATTGGTATTATCTTATTTTAGGTTGTGAAAATGAAAAAAACAATTAAATTCTTTTTTTTTTTAACTGAAATAGTATTTTAATTTTTCAAAATTAATTTCAAAACAACAACATATATGGTGACTTTATCATTCACAATTTGCTAATTAATATCTAAAAGCTCACGGTATCACTACTCGAAGCATAAAGACAAAAAGAGAAATTTAAAAGAGAGGACTTTCATTTTAATCATTTATTTTAATTTTAAAAAGAAAGAATAAAAGAGACCCTTCAAACCCAAAAATATTTAAAACTTAAGATATTGTCAATATGAATACCATGGTAGCTCCTCACTCATGGCACTCTCAACTAACACCCTCTAACTCGAGGCAGACTCTAAGAAGGGAGAGTAAAAAAAAGACAATTAAAAATTAATAGATGCATAAGCACAGGAATACAAGTGTGTTTTGTGTACAGATTTACAATTATCATATTAGCTTAATCACATGACACCATAAAATAAGAGAAATAACAAGAACCCCAAACTTGATTTAATTTTTTTTCCATTTGTTATACATGCGCCATGCTTCCCATTGAGCTCTCATGGGTCACAATTAGCAAGAGGAATAAGATCCAGGAGGCATTCATTTATAGAATCAAGTCATGAGCATTCTAAAAGATACATGCATGGTCAAAGACTTTAGAAGCTTTTATATGTCTATGTGTATATATATACATCAAATCCAATTCAGGACTTTAAACTTATCAAGAATTAAACATGACTCATGGTGAAATAAACCCAGTATCCATTTTCCTTAACGCATCCAGGTCTACAACATAGCATGTTATCCAACAAAGTATGCACACGCTTAACACAAGAATACAAACTATGGTGTTTAAGTTATCTGAGTCACAACAATTATTCAAGGTGGTCTTGACCATTTCATAAACGGTAATCTAGATCAAATACAACGTATCATTACAATTCATAGTAGTAACCTCAAGTTAACACGGGATTTGGCATAAAAAACATAATCCAAACTTGCACTCCAATTAAACACAAACGAAACAACCCCACAATGACAAACCCAAGATTAGAGAGCAAGGCATAAACCCTCCCCCCCCCCAAAAAAAAACTCAATAATATCAAGAAATAGCATGGCAAGGAAAAGACACTGGCAATACCCATTAACAAACACTGGAGCAAGCTATACTCGAATGATATTAACATCTCATTTGCCTTATTAAATTGGTTACTTCCCCTATTACTTAATTTTATTTGAGTCTTATGTATGACAAATAGAAATCTCTTTCAGACAAGAAATAACTAGATTGAGCCAAAGCATAGTAATTTCCAACGGGAACTCTACTGACAAATCTTGGCAAACAGTCATAACAACCATTTTTAAGCTTGAATCTACTATTTGACAGCTATTAGAATCACTGCTATAAATTGCAATAAACCAGAACCTCAACAAGCCACTTCCATTTATCTCTCATATTTACAAAAAAAAAATACTATCAGAGTTTGAACAGTAACTATGGTGACTATGAATAGAATGCCAATCAATAATAGACCAGAACAAAATTTTCCAGAAACTAAGCATAAAATACCAAGAACAACATTTCTAGAAACAGAGCACTAAAGAAGACCAAAAAGAAACTATGATCCAGTGGGTGGTAAAGAGCTAAACTAAACCACCATTAAAACTCTATCTGATAACATAGCAGGTTCAATCCCAAAACACAACATGCTAGGAAGATGGATAGAAAGCCAACCTTCATGTTGAAATACCAACCTAAATTTCTTCAACAAAAGTCTACAGGAATGAGAAATGTACTTCAAGGGCTGTCCCTTTCTCTAGATTAAGCTTAATGCCAAGGCTTCTTCCCTTGAACAACTAGCAATGAGTTGAAATGACCTCATAACCAGAATATTTACCAGGTATACTAACATTCACTATCAGGAAACTACAATACATCAATAATAGCATTCAATAACCAGCAGACAGACCCAAGAGCATACACAGCCACAAGACCTGATATCATACATCAAAGATAGCATAACACTAGCGAAAGTAGATCCACTAGCTAACACCTCAGAACATCCCACTACTTAATGGAAGTAGACTGGGAATGACATCAACAACATACTTCGGCATTCAATAAACAAAACATTCAAATTGGCAATCCCATGATTCAATCTATAATTATGTGTGTGTGTGTGTGTATAAAAAGACAAAAATCAGTTCAGAAATGAAGCCTTAATAGAACGAACTCAAGGCACAGCGAAACATGGTACCATTCAAGAACAAGAGGGAAAACGGTCACAGCCAGAAGGAACATTGTATTGAGATCCTAAAAATTACCGATAGAAAGCCCTAGGCGATCTGTTTTCACTGCTCTGCGTTCACAGTGACCATAGCTGCTCAGATTCAGCTTTCAATCTTTACTCTAGTCAACTTCGCCTCCTCTTTGGCGTTCTCTTCGTGCTTAGAACTCTTGTTCTGTGTCATGATCACCTGCACTTGATTTACAATTCGATAGCAAGAATAACCAGTTCAGAAAATAAATGGATGAAATTCCAGTGAGTGGAGTATTACTGAAATCAACAAATCCTCAGCTACAACTATGGTCACAGTTGAAACAGAGGTAAGGTTTTCAGAAAAGAAAAATTCAGAAAGGAGAGACGTACAGGAAGGAGGTTCACAACAAAACTTCCACACCCTTAATTCCCATACACCCACATTCAAATACCCTCACTCTCTCTTGCCTTCACAGATTTCTTACGCATGCGAGTGCTCCGTCTCAGCACTACCTCAGGACCTTCCTCCTGAGGCAGATCAATTGACACCTGTCCATTTGTACCATCAGCAGCATTTTTGGCATTCCCACCCATTTTGTTATCATCCACTGCCAGCTCAGCATTTTCCCAGGCCCTGGGTGTCTTGACCATGACATTACCTCCCCTATTAAAGTTGACCTTGTCCTCAAGGTCAAAATTAGGGTAGTACCACAGTAGATATTCTCCAGTTTCCCAAGTTGGAGGTATGTCTGCATCCCATTGAACTAAGTATTGTGATTTCCATTGATCAGAAACCTGAACCATGCGTTTTTTTAGTATCTTTGTGGGAGAAATAATTGGCCCCTGTTCAACAGTCAGTAAAGGCAGAGGTATATAAAAATCATCAGGCTGTCCTTCATATTTCTTAAGGAAAGAAACATGGAAAACAGGATGGATTCGAGCTTCTTCAGGTAATTGAAGTCTGTAAGCAACACTGCCTATCTTCTCAAGGATTTTAAAAGGGCCAAAATAGCGCAATGATAATTTTTGATTCCTTCAAAGCTGTACAGAATGCTGTCTATATGGTTGTAGCTTGACAAAAGCATACTCACCCACTTTAAAATAAACCTCAGTGCGTCTTCTATCAGCAAACTTGAGCCTTTTCTAAATTGAACTTCAGCATTTCTAACATGGCATCACGCTGTTGAAGCTGTTCTTGAACATCTGCAGCTGTTTCCTGAGGTACTGGACTGCGTATAATGACAGGAGGGTCACGTCCATACACCACTTTAAAGGGTGTCATGCCAATAGAAGATTGAAATGAGGTATTATACCAATATTCAGCCCATGGCAAGAAAGAGACCCAAGCTTTAGGGGCATTAAACACAAAGCATCTCAAATACATTTCCAAGCAATAATTTAAAGCTTCACTTTGCCCATCAGTTTGAGGATGATAGGCTAAGCTCATTTTCAGTGTTGTACCTTGAAGTTTGAAGAGTTGTTGCCAAAAGGCACTTATGAAAACCTTGTCCCGATCAGAAACAATTGACTTTGGAACTCCATGCAATTTAACTACAGAGTGAACGAAGGCTTCAGCAACTTGGGAGCTATTGTAAAAAGCTCGTAATGGTGTAAAATGACCATATTTTGAAAGACGGTCCACAACTACCATTATAACAGAAAATCCCTTAGAATTAGGCAGCCCAGTTATGAAGTCCATGGCAACATCTTCCCAAATTTGTGTGGGGATAGGAAGGGGGCTCAATAATCCACTAGGATGCAGTTGGAGTGTTTTTGCTCTTTGACAAATTTGACAGTTGCGAATGTAGGCCTTAATGTCTTTCCTCATGTTTTTCCAATAAAAATGAGTAGATATCCGAACAAATGTGCGTATGAACCCTGCATGGCCACCCAGTAAAGAGGAATGAAATTCCTCAAGAAGCTTAGCTATGAGTACAGTAGCTGTGTGGGGTATTACTATACGATGCTGCCAATATAGTAACCCCTCTTGCACCGTATACTCAGCCATTTTGCTTGGGTTATTTGAAAATTGTTGCAAAAGCTGTTGGATGTCATCAGATTTCTGCAATTCTTCTTTGATGACAGCAACTATATCTGACTGGGGTATTGAAACAGCCATGAAACATGACCTTGATAGAGCATCAGCTGCTTGATTGGTTTTTCTCGATTTATATTCAATTGAGTAATTGAATCCTAATAGCTTTGGTAGCCAAGCCTCTTGTTCGGGTGTTTGTATAATCTGTTCTGAGAGATGTTTGAGACTTTTTTGATCAGTTCGGATAATGAAATAATGGCCAAACAGACAGTGCCTAAACTTTGCAACTGACTCAATGATTGCATATAATTCTCTAACATATGTGGACTGAGCCTGCATCCTTGGAGATAGTTTTTTTGAAAAATATGCGATTGGATGGCCTTCTTGAGATAGAACGGCTCCTATTCCACCCCCTGAAGCATCTGTCTCTACAACAAAGGGTTTGGAAAAATCTGGCAACACCAAGATAGGAGCCTGAATTAGTGCAGATTTAAGAGTCTCAAAAGCATGCTGGGCCTCTTTATTCCAAAGGAACTTATGTTTCTGCAACAAAGAGGTAAGAGGGTAAGCTATGGCAGCTTAATTTTGGATAAACCGATGATAATATCCTGTTAATCCAAGAAATCCTCTCAGTTGCGTAACAGTAGTTGGAATGGGCCAATCCACAACAGCCTGTACTTTCTCTTGGTCTACCTCCACTCCTTGAGCAGAAACAACGTGCCCCAAATAGTGAATTTTTGACTGGCCAAAGGAACATTTTGAAAACTTTGCATATAATTGGTGAGTGAGTAAACAAGCCAAGACCAATTCCAAATGTTCAAGATGATCAGACCAACTACTGCTATAGACCAAAATGTCATCAAAAAATACTAACACAAACCTCTGTAAGTAGGTCCTGAATACCTCATTCATTAGCGACTGAAAAGTAGCAGGGGCGTTGGTGAGCCCAAATGGCATAACTAGCCATTCATAGTGCCCTTGAGGTGTTCGGAAAGCAGTCTTGTGCCTATCTTCTTCCCTGACTAATATCTGGTGGTACCCAGACTTGAGGTCAAGTTTAGAAAAATAACAAGCACCCTTCAATTCATCCAGTAACTCATCGACTGAAGGAATTAGAAATGAATCCTTAATTGTTACTACATTCAGGGCTCTGTAATCTGTACAAAATCTCCAGGTGCCATCCTTTTTCTTCACTAGTAGTACTGGTGCTGAGTAGGGACTAGTGCTTGGACGAATAATGCCCTCAATTAGCATTTCATTCACCATTTTCTCAATCTGATTTTTCTGACAGAATGGATAGCGATAGGGTCGAACCTTGACAGGGGGTATACCAGGCTGTAGAGTGATCATATGATCATGAGATTGATGAGGCGGCAAGCCTTTTGGGGTATTAAAGACCTCCTGGTACTGGCCAAGCAGTGTTACTAAATCAGAAGGAATTTCTTCGGTTAATTCTAAAGTGGAGACAGCCTTCTCGTCTTGTAAATGACACTCCATAGTATAAAGTTCAGCTGTAGCCTGTGTTTCACAGAACCGCACCAGTTGATGGAAATTAGCAACCTCTGGTACCTTCAGACGTTCCCCTTGAAGAGTAATCCATTTAGTGCCCTCTAAATATTTAAGGGTGGACGCACTGTAATCTGATAAATGTTCACCCAAAGTGGCCAACCATTCGGCTCCCAACACTACATCATATCCTGTGGCTTCCAATACAAAGGCAGATATACCTATGTGATTCCCGTCAATAAGCAAAGGCAAATCACGCACCATGCCATTACCTTGCAAGAATCGCCCACCTCCTACTAAAACCTTAAGCCTAGGTACTTGTTCCACAGGTAGTTTAAGATGCTTAACAATACGGGGTTTGATAAAATTATCTGAGCTACCCTCATCCAAAAATATAGAAACATCAGTACCCAAAATTGAACCTCGAAACAGAATAGTACACGTACCCGGGGAACCTTGCATCGCCTGTAGTGAGAGGTGATGTAGCTCGAGGGTTTCTTCAGTCTCATTTGGACTGTCAAGATCATGGCTAGTATCTCCCATGTCTGTGTTTTCCTCCTCTGGTTCATACTGCAGAAGCATATATTGACGATTGGGGCACTTGTGGCTAGGAGTGAATTTCTCCTCACATGTGAAACAAAACCCTTTATCTCTCCTTAACTGCATCTCAGCCGGCGTTAGCTTCTTCACTGACATTAACGGCTTACTATTGGGCTTAGGTAACAATGGAGGCAGCGACAATTTGAGCAAAATTGTTGAGCCCTATGTTGAGTTTGCCGGAGTGCTCGTAGATTTGGAACCCACAAACGCGGTACCCACTCGATTCTTGGAACTAGTGCTCGTACCGAACATCTTCTCATCATATAATCTTGTTAATGCTGTAGCTCGGGCAATCGTGATGGGTTCCTTAGCTACCACCTCTCGTTTAATATCTTCTTTGAGGCCGCTTATAAAGCAATCTCGCATTGCATCATCAGACAAGCCTTCCACCCTGTTAGCAAGCACCATGAATTGAGTATGATACTCTGCAACTAAGCCCATTTGACAGAGTTTAAACAACTGGATCCTTGGGCAATCAAAACCAGTAGGCCCAAACTGTAACTTAATGGCCCGAGCAAGAGAGGCCAAGTTCGGTATTTGGTGTGTCTTCTGCATTGTCTGGAACCAAGCAATGGCAGAACCTTCCATATGAACAGCCGCTATCGTAAGACGTTGAGAGTCAGAGGTCTCATAATAGTTGAAAAATTGCTCTGCACGAAATAACCATTGCAGAGGTTCGGTTCCATCAAATCTTGGAAAGTCAAGCTTCACCTGCTTAAGATGAAAAGGTTGATAGTTGCTCTGACTGAGGGTGATCGTGTTGGAGTTCAAAGACCCAATGGCAGAGTGTTGAATCAAAGTCGCAAGGTTGCGATTAAGTTCAGAAATTGCCTGAGACATTTCTCCCATTGATTGTTCAAAGCTTTGCATTCAGTTAGTATACTCAAAGTCTCTGTGATCTCCCAACTCCATCAGCTTCTTAATCTCTGCTGCCATTTCCTTCATTCTAGTGCTCTCTGCCGTTAGATCTCTCAATGAAAGCACCTTTTGTCACGATCACCTGCACTTGATTTACAGTTCAATAGCAAGAATAACCAGTTCAGAAAATAAATGGATGAAATTCCAGTGAGTGGAGTATTATTGAAATCAACAAATCCTCAGCTACAACTATGGTCACAGTTGAAACAGAGGTAAGGTTTTCAGAAAAGAAAAATTCAGAAAGGAGAGACGTACAGGAAGGAGGTTCACAACAAAACTTCCACACCCTTAATTCCCATACACCCACATTCAAATACCCTCACTCTCTCTTGCCTTCACAGATTTCTTACACATGCGAGTGCTCCGTCTCAGCACTACCTCAGGACCTTCCTCCTGAGGCGGATCAATTGAAACCTGTCCATTTATACCATCAGCAGCATTTTTGGCATTCCCACCCATTTTGTTATCATCCACTGCCAGCTCAGAATTTTCCCAGGCCCTGGGTGTCTTGACCATGACATTCTGCAACCCTTCCTATGAACTCCTCTGCTTCGTCCTTTAGGGTTTTTTTTTCGGTCCCTCTTAGGGTTTCTTACGTGGCCCAGAAATCCTCTCTCTAGGGTTTTTTAGAGCTCCTTCTTGCAATCGCTTCCTGACCTGCAAGTGGAAGAAAAGAGCCCCCGAGCGCGTGATCCCAGCTTTTTCCTTATCTCGTTCCCAATTTCACGCTCACATTCTCTGCTGTTCCCTCTATCCTGCTACCATCCTTAATTTTGTGCTCGCCCACCACTTCCCTTGCAATTTGTCTTCACCCCCACTACTTTGTAGTACTAGGTATCTCCATCTGTCCCTCTCACGCGTGGATCGTGGCTGTCTCTCTCTTTCTGGTTCAGAGCCATCGTCCTTGCCTTCATTCGGACTCCCTCTGCTTCTCGTACCTCAGCTCCCTCGGTTTCTCTTGTCCGGGCTCCCTTGGTCCTGAGCCCTCATGCCCTCGTCCCTGAGCCTCTATTCAGAGGCTCACTCGGTGTCTTTGTACCCGAGCCCTAAGGCTCCTTCTACCTGAGCTTTCTCTCCGGCCTCACCTCAATCGTGCCCCTCTGTGCCTTTGCCTGAGCCTGGTCTCTCTCAATCGCTCGCGGCTCCCTCTGTATTTCCCTTTGAGCCTTTGGCTCAGAGGCTCCCTCTGGTTCTTCGACCTGTCTCTCATGTATGAGCCCTCAGTTAGTTAATTTGGGGCTGAAACGCTGAGTTTCAGCCACCTCCCTTTTCCCTTTTCTTTTTATTTTTTTTATTTTTAATTAATTAAATTCTTTATTTCTAATTTATTATTATTATTATTATTATTATTATTATTATTATTATTATTATTATTTGTTTAGATTTTTTTTCTTATTTATTTGTTTGTTTGTGCTATGTATTATTTATTTTTCTTAATTAACTTTTGTATTTTATTTTATTTTTATTATTTATTATTATTATCATTTTATTTATTTATTTATTTTATTTATTATTTTTTATGTATAAGGCTCGGACAAAATACAGTGTTTACAGTACTAGAAAGAATGAATACTTATCAAAAAGTGGTGATCCTTGTGAGGTCCTGGAGTTAGGATTCAAGAGATTCTCTTGGAACTTTTTTCCTTTAATCAACATTTTATTTCTGTCTTCTTGTTTTCTTCGTTTCTATTTTTTAGTTTTTATTTATTGTTGTTCTTCACTGTGCTCGTGCTCAGTATATGTTTCCTTGGGTTGCATGATCCTTAACTCAAAGAGGGTTCTTAGGACAGGTTTCTAAAATGTCTCACATCACTTCATGTACGATTTCTTCTGTTATGTCGACGGGTTCACAATTTGATTTAAACAAATTTTGCAACTCGCGCCGCAATGCTTGCAATCATGCAGCGGCATTAGACTTATTAGCTTGAAAAAAAATTTGAAAATGCCAGCTTGACCGTCACAGCAACCCTGCACCTTGTCGTGATATGATCCTTTTCTATTTCTATTTACAAACTGTCTCACATTGATCCTTTCTCCGGTCCTGATTCCTCTAATGCTGCACTAAATACAAAGTAACTTCCCATTAGTTCAAGACTAAGTCGAAAATAGTTTATAGACGGTCATTGCATCATTCGCCCACTCTGCAATACTGACCATATGGTTAGTCCTTATCCCACGTTTGGTTCGACAAAAGCCAAGACATGGAGGTGGAAGTGGATAGGGAACTCATAATTTAGTAGGTTTGATGTTCATTATCAGGCTTCTTGTTGAGAACCACTTCCTTAAAAAACCATGAAAATAGCTTACTTCCTATACCTAACTACCATGGAAGTTTGAATTTAGGACCATTTTACCCTTTCACATTAAGATACTTCTTACAACAAGGAGGATAGTGAGAACGGTGATAGCAATGATGGTGTACAGAGATGATGGCGAGGATGGTGACAGAGACATTGACGATGCTGGGGACAATGTGACTTAAGCAATGATGATGTGGTTTGATTTTCTCCTTCGTCTTCGATCTAGCCACCATAGTCTGACAGTGACATGAGCAACACTAGTGAAAATAATGATGAGCTCGAGGATGACTGACGGTGATGTGAGCGACATTGATGATAGTATGACCTCAAGCCTTCAAATCTAGTCTTTGATTCCCCTTACACCTTTAGATCTGGTCTTTGATTCCCCTTATGTCTTTGATGGTTCAACAAATTTAATGGTGCTCTGGTGATGGCATGACATGAATTATTCAAATCTAGTTCAATCTTCTCCCGACGTCATTGATTTTCATGGGTTCATTCTTGATTATGGTTGTGGATTGATTGATTTCTACTCTCTAAAAAAATTGGGATGTTGGTTGTTTCCAATGGTGGAGCTAAAAGAAGGACATTGGTTGTTTCTGGTGGTGGTGCTATGGAATTTTTGGTGGGTTAAGAGGGATATTTTAGTTTTTTTATATTTTAAATATAAATATTAAATAAAATTATATCACATTTTCATGGTGACACCAAACATGCTTTAAAATTTTACTTGCATTTCCTTTTCGTTTTCTACTTTCACTTCTTTCAAAATGACTTCAGCAAACAAAACGGGATACTAGTATTGCTATTTGCCTCCGTACAATACATATAAAATAAGTCGTACTCTTTGCATCATGTAAAACCTACCACCATAGTCTGACAGTGACATGAGCAACACTAGTGAAAATAATGATGAGCTCGAGGATGACTGACGGTGATGTGAGCGACATTGATGATAGTATGACCTCAAGCCTTCAAATCTAGTCTTTGATTCCCCTTACACCTTTAGATCTGGTCTTTGATTCCCCTTATGTCTTTGATGGTTCAACAAATTTAATGGTGCTATGGTGATGGCATGGCATGAATTATTCAAATCTAGTTCAATCTTCTCCCAACGTCATTGATTTTCATGGGTTCATTCTTGATTATGGTTGTGGATTGATTGATTTCTACTCTAAAAAAATTGGGATGTTGGTTGTTTCTAATGGTGGAGCTAAAAGAAGGACATTGGTTGTTTCTGGTGGTGGTGCTATGGAATTTTTGGTGGGTTAAGAGGGGTATTTTAGTTTTTTTTTATATTTTAAATATAAATATTAAATAAAATTATATCACATTTTCATGGTGACACCAAACATGCTTTAAAATTTTACTTGCATTTCCTTTTCGTTTTCTACTTTCACTTCTTTCAAAATGACTTCAGCAAACAAAACGGGATACTAGTATTGCTATTTGCCTCCGTACAATACATATAAAATAAGTCGTACTCTTTGCATCATGTAAAACCTACCACCCCCCCCCCCCCCCCCGCCCCACGCGCGCTCTCCAAGTCTCTTCTACGCAGAAATGATATGCAGGAGAGAAAGAGAGAACCCTTCCTTCTCTCTTTCTCTAGCACACTGCGTAGTAGAGAAGTAAGGTCCCCCCAACCCCTTTTTTTTCTTTTAACAATCCAAAAGAAAAAGAGATTTTTTTAAATATTATATTTTGTAGGAGTATTAATTAATTGATATTAATATTCTTTCTTTCCTTCTTTTTAACTTCACTAACACACACTATGTATGTACATGTACATATAAAATAATGTTATTAATGTGTATTACTTTCAACATTTTTCTTTATAGGACATTTAAAATATAGGTCACTTTACATTTAAAGAGTATTAAATTTGTTTTTCCCATTCTACACATAACATTTATGATAAAGAGAAAGACTAAGAGAGATATAACTATGATAATGTTATAATTTAATAAAAATAATACTATAAAGTTTCGATAACTTTTGTAAATTTTTAGATCCCAACTAACTTTAACTTTTTTTTTGTCACCAAACTAACTTTAACTTTAACTAATTTTTTATATTATACTTTCTCCAATTCTAAATTTAGATTATTTTGACTTGATATTAAATATAAAATTATTTTGAAAATATAATTTAGTATTTATTATGTATAATAAAAATGTTCCTATTTAATTCATGATAGAGAGAAAGATAAAGAAATTCAATAAGGATATTTTTAAAAAGATATTTTAATTTTTAAAATTAAGATAGTTAATTAATCTTAACTTCTTTTTTAATTTGCATGATTTAATTAAAAGAATATTATATTAAACACTAAAAAAAGTATAAAATAGTAAAAAATAATTTATAAATAGAGATTGAAAAAGTAATATTTAGGGTGCATGAATGCTGGAAATCTTTTTAAAAAATAAAATTGTATATGCAAATAAATTGAACAAGTGCGAGGGTTGAAATGAATAAATAAGTCGTTGAAAATTAAAAGCACAAATCTGAACACATAATTTCAAATTTGTGGAAATTATGAGCAAATTAAAAGCGCAAATGTCAATGACACTTGATAGGAAGAAAAGTAAAAGCTGGTTAAAATTGAAAGCGCAAGTTTTGATTTTTTTTCTTATATTTTGAAACAATTGTAACTTTATAATTTTTAAATGATATTAATATTTTTACAAGTTTTCTCTTTAATGATAATAAAAAAAGAGATAAATAGTATTAATAAGGGAATTATAGAAAAAAATTAAGTTTTGTTAATTTTAAGGTTATTTAATATCTTTTTTAATTTATGTGTATAACTCTAAAATGACAATTGTATTAAAATAGGGGAGTAATTAAATAAATTGGGAGCAACGGACGCATGTTCATTATGAGAGAAGGAATGAAGATGATTGATATTTCTTCAATTTTTAATATAAGTTATTTTTAACTATTTTATCAAAATTGAGAACAAATTGTTATATTATAAAAATTGTATTAAAATTAAAATTGATATAATTTTTATTTTTTACTCCTAATAAATTTTATAAATTCAAACAAGTTGCTCTCTACCTCTCTCTCATAAATAAGAATATTTTAAAAATTAAGTAATTAACACTCTCAAAACTTATAGAAAATGACCTATAAATATAAACATAAAATGCTTTTTTAACATGTGACTAATAAAAATTATGGCAAGAAGTAAAAAATTAGATTAGTTTTGTAGTGTTATTGTTACTTCTATGGTTCAATTTCTATTACTCACCTTTTATAAAATTTTGGTGATCCTCATTATATATATCACTTTTCAAAATATAGATCACATTAATTTTTTTTAAATTTCTTATTTATTAAATACTCCCTTCATTCTACATTACAATGTAGCATGATAAGCTTTTCTTGTTTCATAATACTTCGTTCGGTCATTTTTATAAAGAACTTCCAACTACTTTATGCAGATTAAGAAAATTAGTTATTTTTTTAAAATCCTAAAAAAAAAAGCCAAACATTTTTTTACCCCTATTTAACATACTAATATAATTTACATTAAATATCATTTGACCAATTGAGAGTGTCTCTTTCATCCAAAAAGTTTAATAACAATTTAGAAGAAGAAATAAATAATGAGAGTAAAATAGGAAAAATCTCATTAAATATTACAAGGTCCCTTATAAAAAGGACCGGAGGGAGTATAAAACAACATGTAATAATTTGTCATTTTTATCCCTTATTTATTGTATTATTAGTATTGTAATACATGCTATATTTAATGAAATGAGTGGAATTAATATGGGTAAAATTGAAAATTTTGGTTTTGTTTAAAAGTTTAAAGATATAATAAAAGTTTTTTAATATGCGTGAAACTCTTTCCATTACCTTAGGATCTATTTGGTTCAACTAAAGGAAGGGAAGTAGAGAGATTTTAATAAAAAGAATTTGAAAGATTTTAAAATCCCCTTATTTGAAAAGATTGGAGAGGATTAGAAGAATTTTAATTATACCTTATTTATTTGAGAAGGAAATGGAAGGGAGTTAATAATAAATTTACAATTGTATCCTTGTGTCAGATTGTTTATTTTACAGAGAATCAACAAACATAAAAAAAATAAGCAACTAGTGGTGAGACTCATGACGGCCACAACGTCAGTGAAGCAAGTCAAGCACGACAATGTTAATGAAGTAGGTCAAGCATTATGGTGGTGGCAAGACTCATACAAGTCAAGCACGACGGCGACAATGAGATGAAAGGGAAGTAAGGAAATGAGAACAGAAGGTGGCAACAAAGAGTGGAGCAGGGGATAATGGTGGTGGTAACACAAGGTGGATATGGGGAGATCAACAAGAAGTGGAGTTAAGGACAACAATAGTGACAGCATAAGCTGGCTATGAAGAGATTGGCAATGGCAATGGCACACAAACAATAGTGTAAGAGCCAAGTATGGATTATTTTTTTGTAATACTCAAAAAATCTAAAGGGTAAAATTGTCATAAAATTTGAAACAACACCCTCTCCTCCTCCAAAATACCCTAATTTGGGAGAGTGAGGGAAATGGATGGAAAAATTTTGGTTTCTTTCCTTCCAATTTTTTAAAACAAATAAAGAAATAGGATATAACTAATTTTGTTAAGACGTATAAAAGTGAGTTACATTTAGAAAAAAAAAAAAAGTGAAAAAACCATATAATAATACTTTTTTGGGGTATTTAAAGACAAGTTGTTGGTTGATGATAGATAGGCTGGGTGGGGCACCAGAGGGAGTAGTTAGGGTTATTTATTGGAAAAACGGGGGTGGTCCAAAATGAGGAACATGTAGATTATTCCAGAGACAAGCAGGACCCAAAATAAGAGATTTTCTATTTTTTGTTTTTTTATAAGAAGTAGAAGAAGAGAGAGAGAGAGAGAGAGATTTTTAATTTTAATTAAATTACTCCTCAAAAACCCAACCTCACCCTCTTCTTCTGGTCGACGTCATGATACCATAAGCCATTAGTATTTCACTATTTTTCTGGCACTTAAACAATTCATTTAATTTTGCCAAAACTGAAGAAACATGGCGGCAGATTAATTGAGTCATATAAAAATAGTTGATGCTGTACAGAACCAGAATAGTTGAGCCATATAAAAAACGTTAAACTAATCCATTGTTAATAATTTTACATCTTTCTTTAGCTGCTTTAAATCAAATCTTAACATGTGACATGTGATTTCAAATTTTCGCCACCAAGGTGTATAGATTACACAATTGAAATCTAAAAATAATTACAACTCCGTTCCTTTTTTCTTGTTTATAAATTTTGGGCAGCCAACCCAGTTCAAACATTGCATTCCAAATTACTGACAAATCTCGCACTATTGAAAATTTCGAATATTCTTCCCGATCGTAAAGGAAATCAATTGAGATTAGTTTAGATTAAGAACTCTATAAAAAATTTTAAAAACATTTACAATTTACCCATCATGAACTTTCATCTGCAAATGAGAGAGAATATCTCATTCATCGTAAGAGTATTAATTCGAGGATATTTAGGAAAAAATAGTTAATGAGTAAAAAAATTGTGTATAGGATCTTATAATAAGACCATGTAAATCTTTTAGAAAAGTCCTCATAATAAGAAAAAAGGAAGTATAATAATATAAACATTAAATTCAATCACTATTAGTAAAATAAACAAACACATTCACTTTGTTTACATCTAATTTTTAGGTAAATTGTTCAGATATAATTTATTACTTCCTTCTGTTCATATAAATTGCCACTTTAAAATTTATGTAACTTTCAAAAATATTTTATCACTTTAAAATTTGAATGAAGCATTAATTATTATTTTTAATATTTTGCCTCCATTAATTTAAAATATTGTATTTATGATATCATAGTATTTAGATCAAGTTTGTTTTAATAAAATACCAATAACTTTTAAGTTACCTAAAAATTTTCTTGGACAGGATGAAAAGCCCTAACATGACCATTTATATAAACAAGAGGGAGTAGTAAACTACATCTCAATCCTGATTGAGGCCTTTCCCCCTCTATTCTTCTTCATGTTATTAAAAGTTTTCCCACTTGTTACTTGTTTTCACTTCCTCCTCACCATTGCAACATTTTCTTCCTATTTATATATTGCCCAAACAATACTTGAAATTGATTATTCTTTTGATGCCCAACAAATTACGAGTGATTATATTATTCATATGAAATCACATAGCATGATTGAAAAACTTTGAAATAATAGTTGTCCTTTGAAAAAATGGTGAACTAATTGAGAGGCTCACTGTCTAAACTCAATACCTGTTGGTAGGGCTGTACATTCTTGCCCGAGGCCCGGTTGGCCCGGTCCGGCCCGACCACTTCGGGCCAATCGGGCCGGGCCAAATTTCGGGCCGGGCTAGGGTTAGGGCCAAACACTCTAACCCTAGCCCGGCCCGATCTATATATATATATATTTAAATTTTTTTTCTAATTTTTTATATATCTTAATTGATTTTTGTAGAATTTTTTTTTCTTTATGTATCTAATATAATACATTTACTATGTAAATATTATGAAAAATTTTTAAGATTTTAATGTTTCAAATTTTTTTTGAAATTTTGAATTAATTTTTTAACTTAATATTTATGTAAAAATAATGTATAATGGTTAAATATTCATAAATTTTGAACAATTTTATTTTTTTCTAAGATTATTTTTTAAGAAAATCTATTTTTAAGTATTAATAAATGTATTTTTTATTATTAAATAAGTTTTTTTTTTATTTTTAAATAATAAAAAAAAAAGATATAAAGTATCGGGCCAGCCCGGTACTTGGCCCGAAGCTGGCCCGATACTAACCCGAATCTTTCGGGCCGGGCATCGGGCCGGGGTCAAACCCAGCCCGGCCCGGCCCATGATCACCCCTACCTGTTGGGATACATAAAATAACCACTTATGGGATTTCATAAGTGATTATGTATTAAAGTTTTCAAACGTAATCTGTTTTTCTATAAGTACTTATGTCTCAAATAAGTGTTTATGAAAGAAGCTGATTTTTTCTACTTATGATAATCACTTATCCTCTTATAATCATTTATTTCACTTTTTCTTATCATTATACATCCAATAATCACTTAAACTCCAATATCAAAACTTTTTTTTTCTCAAAATCACTTAATCATTCATACCCAGTATTGGAATGAAAAGACTAATGTTGTGAAAATGAATCGGACTAGAGAGATTATTCAGTTGAAACTAGGAGCTGGTGCTAAGTTTAGTTTAGACATAGGGAAGAGTCAGCGAAGCTGGCAGAGAATAGGTTGCTCTGGTCAAATTATTTTTTTATTTTTTGGTTTTTATGATAAAATATTATTATTATTAGTACTAAATAACATTATTTTTATATAATTTTTTATCTTTATTATAATATTTTATAAGTATTATTATGATACATAATTATTAATAATAATAAATTTACTTAGTAAATAATATGATAATAGATTAATAGTTAATTATTTGAATTTAAAATGTGATTATAGATGAATAATATCTTATTTAAATTTTAATATAACACATAACACATAAAATTAAAAGTATATTAAATTTATTATTTTTTATTTTTAATCATGATTAAATTATTGCACTTTCAAGTACTGCCTCAATTGGATCTATGAGGTGTTTTGGTAACATCGGAAAAGAGTTTTTCCCGCCATAGGCCAAAAAAGAAAAGCTTTTAATTGAAAGAACTTTTCTGCTCTCGACTTTCAATTTGTTTTTATATTCATGAATAATTATTTGTGTACACACAAAAAAAAACAGTTATTTTAAATTTTTTTAACTCTACAGAAGTTACATTTATTAGGAAAAATTGTATTGAAAGACAGAACTAGGGTAACAGTAATTACAAAAGGCCATAAAAATTTAAATTATTATGATTGATAGGAAATTAAAGATTGAATAAAAAAATCTGGCAGAAAATAAAGATTATATTTAAAAAGACTACAGTACCCTCCATTAGAAACAAATAAAGTGTTAATGCTATAAACCCTTAACTAATGCCAACACCATTTGCAGTTCACAAGCAAACAAGATTCGGGGAGTAATAATTTTATAAAACTCAGTTCTTTAGATGTTCAATAATGGTTGTGACTTTTTTCCGAGGCTCATCAAGGATGTTTACAACATTAAAAAAAAAAAAATCATAATATACCCCAACCTAGTTATGTACTCTCTCCTTTGCCCCTCCATGTATGACACTTTAGATTCGTTACTCGTCAAGTTTATGAAACTTTTTGAAATTATTATAACTTTTTAATATTATCAATATTAAATTGTAAGCATTATAATTATATATTTCTTAATCTCTCACTCCATTTATAATGTATTGAATAAAATTGGAAAAGTATAATTGATGCTCTTTCAATATTGTTAAGTAACTTATACCTTGAATAAATCAAAGGATTTTAAAATATGCTTTATAAATAGGGATGCAGAAAGTAATATTTGTGCAGAATAATTTTGAATTTCATTGTCGAAGGGTAAAACACTATCAATATTAATAATATTTTTAGTGAGTGATAATGATATTTTCTAGTTAACTACTGTAAACTAATTCATTTGAAAAATAGAGATTAACAAAGTGGGATTTACTTGTTTTAATAAAGTGTTTTTCATATACACTTGAATCAAATTTTGTACAACATAATTAAGGAACAACATTATCTTCTAATCCTTCAATACAATTATTATTTTTATTGTCGTTAATATAAATTTTTTATATTACTTTACCTTTACATTTAAAAATTTAATTAAATTTAAATTTCTCATATTTAGGACCAAGTGAATTAAATATGACTATTTTTTGTAATGTATGATTAGTACTATATCATATATTTAAAATAGTCCTATATTTAAAATTAAAATAAAAAAAATCCTATCATCAAGATATGATGGAATAGTTGTGTAGAATAATTTCAATTTTCTTTGTCCATGGTAAAAGGTTGTCAATTTTTTTTTCACAGATATTTTTTTTCTTTTTGGTAAAAGAAGGGGCACAAGCCCATCATACATCAAAATGCTTCTAGTTGTGGCTAAACCCACATGGTGTCTTTATAAAGCACGTTGCAACGTATCAGGAGGTTTAATATAGGACAAATTATATTTTGAGACTGAAATAATAAATTAATTATAAAATATGACATGTTATTACTAATTTTTTTTATTTTATTACTCAGTATTATATATTTTAACACTTTTTTCAGTTAAAATCTTACTTTATAATTAATTCACTCTCCTGGTTTCTATATGTAATTTATTCTTTAATATACCTCACCAAATCAAAATCAAAATCAAATGAAAAAATGCAAAGAAATATTTTTTATTTGCTTTGAAAGTCAATTTTTAGATTAATTTTTCCTTACATTTAAAATTTTAATTAAATTTAAATTTCACAAAATGTCATAATTTCTCATATTGTTGTAAGAATTAGACTGAAGTGATTGGTTTGACTGAGAACTAGTACCAAGTTGAATCTGAAAAAAAATTATGACCAATCGGCACCGATCAAGAACATGTGATATCAAGCTCGAATTGGTTGTAAATTAATCCCATTTTTTATTTTGTTTAAATTTTTTTAATTTTTTCAAATTTTTAAGATAAAATATCATTATTTTTAGTATAAAATTTTTTTATATTATAATATTATATAAAAATTATTATGATATATAATTATTAAAAATTATAAATTTATTTAATGAATAATATAATACAAAATTATTAGTTCATTATTTTTATTTTAAATTAAAAATATTATTGTAATGAATATTATCTTATTTATACCCCTCCTGCCGCTTTCAAGTTCCGACTTGCCTGTATCCCTCCCCAGAAGTATTGAAAAGTGACAGCACACCAATGGCTTCTGCTACTACTGTTTCCTCATCGGAACCCCAAAAGCGACACCCTTCCGACATTTCAAGCATCAAAGACTTCGCTGAATCGATCGGCGCCGCTCCCATACCCTCCACCTACCACTCTATCACTGAAAGTCGTGATGATGTCGCCGATGAGCTGGCCGCTTCCCTCCCTGTCATCGACTTCTCCCTCCTCACCTCTACCGATCCTCAAATCCATGCCAATGCCGTTCGAGAACTTGGCAAAGCCTGTCAAAAATGGGGCTTCTTCTTGGTAAATTTTCAACCTTTTTTCCTAACTCAACCCAGTCGCTCGTCGTCGTTTATTGAGTTAATTTTCTGCTTTACTTTGTCCTTTCAGCTCGTGAATCATGGAATCTCGGCGACTCTGATAGAGGATGTGGTGAACAAGTCTCTTGAATTTCACAACTTGCCTTTTGAAGAAAAGAAAGAATTTGACGACACGGGCATGTTTGCGCCCATCAGATACGGCACCAGCGCCCTTAACGGAGTCGGAGAGAAGGTTCATTACTGGAGAGATTATCTAAAGATCACAACTTTTCCGGAATTCAACTTCCCCCACAAGCCTCCTGGTTTCAAGTAGGTTCAATTTCAACATCCTCTTCGATTCTTGATGATGGCCTCTTCTTTTCTGTCTCATTGACGGCTTTCGTTTTGTGTTTTGGAGGGAGGTTGGGTACGAGTATAGTCGGAAAATCAGGAATGCGGCGAGGACTTTGCTTCAAGGGATATCAGAGAGTTTAGGATTAGAACCCAATACCCTGATTGAATCCACAAATTTTGATTCTGGGTTTCAAAAATTTCAAGTGAATTTGTACCCGCCATGCCCTCAGCCAGACCTTACTTTGGGACTGCCTCCTCATACTGATAATGGATTTTTGACCCTTCTCATTCAAAATGGAATCGGAGGTCTTCAATTGAAGCATGATGACAAATGGCTTAATGTCACTCCTCTTCCTAACAGCATCATTGTCAACACTGGCGATCAACTTGAGGTTACTCCTCCTTTAGTACTGCATCCAACAATTTTAATCATGCTTTATATATAATCCCTCTGGTTCACCTCACTGATTTTTCAAAATATATTTGTCGCTTTCAAATTTTTAATAAAGCATTAATTATTTTTTGGCTGATTTATTTTTCATTAATATAAGAAATATTTAAGTCAAGAATAATTTATTTTAATAAGCTATCATCAAACTTTATCATAATTGAAGTCTTTTAATACTCCCTCAACCCCTTAATATAAGAGTCTTTAACTAAATTTCCATATTAAAGACGGGAATAGGGTTAAAGTTAGTTAAATATTTTAATTTTTTAAAAAATCATATAACATTTTGTAAAATTATTCTTATTTAATTAATTTTTTTTTAGATGAATTAAATAAAGATTTTTTTTTTTATAATGTATATTAAAAATTACCTCATATTCTTGAAAAGGATTTATATATTTTTGATAGGTGGGGAGTAATTTTCTAAGTTTGTATAAAAATGTCATAAAACGACATTAGCTATTAATTAAATAAGACTGTTAATTACCATGATGAATTATGAAGGAGTAATAACTTTTCAAACATGAGCGAAGAATAAAAGCACCGATGGATCAACATTGACTCAAATTTGTGTGTGTGTGTGTGTGTGTGTTTTGGGTTGGATGTGTATTAAGTTATATAGTAGTAAGTTGTAACCCTTGGTTGGTGTGTTTGAATAATGTTAGATTGTGAGCAATGGGAGATACAAGAGCATATGGCACCGAGTAGTGGTGAATGAGAGAGTGACGAGGGTTAGTCTTGCGCTGGGGAATGGACCGCCATATGATCAAGAAATAGGGCCTTTACCTCAGTTATTGGAGAAGGAGAAACCAAAGTTCAAAAGCATCACATACAAGGGCTTCCTTGAACTTCAGCAGAAGGTGAGGTGTGAGACTCATCAGCCAAGAGGCTTGGAAGAGCTTCGAATTAATTAATGCTCAAAATTTCAACTTTATTATGTTGTTTCCCCTCATCATGCTCCTTGGCATGGATCCCTACCTGTTAATTGTTCTTTAAATGAATTGTTCAAGTTTGAGTGAGTGATGGTGTGCTAGAGATGTGTGTGAGTGAGTAATCCAAGTCCAATTGATTTGATGTATGTTTAAGTGATGATATTTTCCAAAATAATATGTGCTTGATTGTGTTTTACTTAAACCAAGCTGTCATTTGTTTAGCTTTGTGCTTTATTCTTTTGTTCTGTGCTTTTTTGTCATCTGTTCTTCTATAACAGTTTTCATGGGAATTAGTTGATGGGATTTTGCTGAATATACTTGAATGACTTGGACTTGAGCTTTCTGTGTTTCTAAAGTACCGGAAATCTCAGAGTTTCAACATTTTTCTTACAATCTCAAATGTCACCAAGAAACAGAGGTCGGAAGGCGAGATAAGAAGAGGAAGAGAAGAGTAACAAAATTCTTTTTTTTTTTTTATACAGGAGTAACAAAATTCGTGCAGGACGACTAACTTTTTCTTTTTAAAAAAAAAAACCTGTAAAAGCACTTATTTTAATAACGAGAAAATATCCATTGCAGTTGAAGAAAAAATAAACATTAAGATAATATTATTAGTGAATAAATAAAGTTTTGAATTATGCATTCATTCACAAATAGTGGTGGTCAAAGATATATGATTATCCATAATCAATTTATTGTACACAACTCAGACATAAAAAATCTAAATAAGAAATGTACCCTAACATCATTTCAAACTAACCAATCCATGGTTCTTGAAAGAAAAAACCTGTCCTTCATGTGCCTTGTAAAATATCATGTAATTCACAAAACCACCTAACAAAAATCAAATTGGATATTTTTATTGAACAGATTAAATTTGATTAATAATTTATATTCCTAAATGACTTATTTTCCAGCATAACAAAATGACATGCCAGTATTTGTGCTTATCTTTTTTTTGGTAAAATATTTGTGCTGATCTTTGATCATCCCTCTTTCTAGTGTATGGAAATGCTTTTTTTGGACAAACATTATGATACTTGGTCGGCCTAAAAACGGGCCAAGCTCAATTGTTTTTTGAATGACCACAATTAATTGTCTTCAGACCCAAGAACACTTGTTAAGCCCAAATTAGTTTACGGGCCCACAAATAAATAAGTATATTTTTTTTAAAAAAATTAATTTTGAATGTTTTGGAAGATACAGAAACAATCAAAACACTTAAGTTTTTTCATTGATAGTTGAAGACTACTCTTTTCGAGTCATAAAGATAATTAAAGTGAATTTTATCTTTATTAATAGAGTTTTTTCCACACATTATTAGAGATCGAATTCAGGACAATAAAATTAAGAGATCCAACTATCAACTATTTGTATTACCACATTGTTGTTGACCACCCATTATTGCTTAAGGAACCAAAGGAATAAACCGAAAAATAAAAACAACAAAGAAATCAGAAACAGAACAGCAAATCATCCAACGCCAGCACGATCTAGCTTTGCAACTTCACCACCCATGCTTATTATTAAACCTGCATCAACACTGCTACGAAATACTGAGCCATTAGCATCATTAATCAAAATGGAAATCAAAGAGGGTGGTGGTATTTTTACCCACCCCATCCAACAAAGGTCGCTGAAACATCCGTAGCCTCATTACCTTGGCAATTAATCCAAGATACAGAAAAAGAAGATCAATCAGCCAGCCTTTCAAAAATCCCTAGCAGGCTATCTCCAGTCACAATTCTCAATTAGAGAAACAAGTTCTAAATAATCAGATTCAATGATCACACTATCATATTGTAACTCAGTTGCTAACATAATAGCCTTCCTCAAAGCTAAAGCAGCCCCAAAACTTGCCAACACCAATCACCCTTACGGTCCTTGCATACCAGCCCGTAACTTGCAGAACCTATATCAAAATTAAAGGAGACATCACAGCTAATTTTTACCTACCCAACTTGCGGAGCAACCCAGGGAACTCTATCATTCCTTGCATCCTAGTTAGGCAAATTACGTATACCCAAAAAAGCCATTCACAATCCAGAATTCATTCATTACCGCTATGATTACCTTCATCGAGTTAGGCACTTTATGATAGGAGAACATAAAGAAAACACTTTATGATTAAAAACCAATTCATTCCTCTCCTTCCTATACCCCAACAATTCCAGGTCTCCATAGCCTTACTATACTCACCCATAGATCTGTGACGAAAAAATTTCTTGTGCACAAAACCAGAGATATTAGTAACATCAAATCTAAAAGATAGACTACAACCAAACCAAACTTTTTGCAGCCATGGACATAGAAATTCCTCCCTGGGGTCCCACGATCGGTGCAACGTGGGAAAAATTAGGCAGTATGATTAAGACAACACCTAATAATCTCCAAAAACCTCCAATATAAAAGTACGCTTTGACACAACTAGGACACAATCATGCTTTACAAAAGCAATCAGTCAAGCAACACCCAGATACATTGGAGCATCAGCTTTGTTTTATATATTATCCTATTCTTGTCTTTTACATGTTTTCTCATAGTTTTTGGCAGTTGCCAAGTTTTATTTATTTTTCCAATATTTCATTATGTCTAATATTGAAGTCTTCAATTTTTTTTTGGTAATTCAACGGGGCTTATGCCCAAAAAACTAATTACAACATATCATTCGTGGAACAGATACACCCACCTTATCCCTATTTAACAAATCAGTAATTTCATCCGTAGGCTCTAACAAAATCTGCTCCACATAATCATCAAGTAAACTCAAATTAGCTAACCTATCCGCAATGAAGTTCCCCTCCCTATGTACATGATTAATCTTCAAACACCAGCCAGTGCAATTAGCTTAGCTATCGTATTAATAAACTGATTACGAACTTCACCAGTGTCCCACCAATTCTGAAGCTCCATACCAGTAGTGAGTCCCCATAATTCAGCTTCAATAGCTGAACATACTCCGAATCTCTTCTCAAAGCCACATAACCATTCACCATCATTATTTCTAACCACCCCACCACATCCAGCTTCACTAGGACATCCTTTTGCACATCCATCAATATTCATTTTGACCCACCCAACCTCAGGTGGCTCCCGTTTCACATCAACTATTTTTTTGGCCAAAGCCTTCCCCCCATAAGTCTTCCACCCCTCCTCAATCTCCTTGGCATAATTCTGAACAAACAAATTTGGCCTATCACAGCTTCGAAATTCATTCTCAAAAAGCATCTTATTGCTCCACTTCCATAAACTCCAACTTGCACTCCAATAATTGTACTCCATTAAATTCCAAAACTCAATCTACAGTCAGCTAGAATCTGATTTATTCATTCATAAATAGATGCATTAAAAAAAAATTCAAAAAAGACATACCTCTCATCAGAGATCTCCATAGCTTGTGAGCATCATCGTAGTCCTGCAATACATGCAGGATGTCTTCATCATTTCTGACACCCAGAACAAATAGGTGAGCTTCCCATTAAAACATTTCTACGAATTTTTTATTATAAAAAAAAAAGCTCCTCTAAATTTCAATCACATTTAATAAATTGTGATAACGTATGTTTGAATTAAAATTCTAATATAAATAGTCTATCAACAGATTTTAATATAAATAAGAATTTGATTTTCTGATATTTTATTATGCCAATTATGAGAGAAAAATTAATTATTTCATCCTTATACTTCACATCAATTTTTAGATGGATCATTATATTTTAAAAATCTTTAAATGCATTCCCATCATTCCTATAATTTAAAAATGTTAGTATCTACACAGTGCTGAACAAGCTTAACCATGTTAAAAATTACTAACGTGTGAAATAGACTATTGACATGTAAGCCATATAACCACTGATGTGAAAACAAAAAAATACATGTAAGCATTCCTCCTTGAGGAACTGAGAGATGGAAGAAGAAGAAGAAGACCCTATCGTTAAGCCACAAGTGAAGACTTCCTTCTGAAGGGAGTCAACGAAGTCTATGTCATTTGAATTAAATTAATGTCCAAGTGAGCATTTAACTTGCCACATCAGCCATTTCTTAGCGCGGTTTATGTCACATCATCAATTTAGGGATTAAATAACTATCAGAAGATTGAAAAAGTTTTTTTCCAATATATTATAATTTCAAAATTATTAACCAAAATACTACGATTTTTACAAATCGGTTTAGCTGACACCGGTTTGTGAATTTTTTTTTACCTTTCTGACACACCAGTCCCGGTGCTACTGAAGTTGGGTTCAATGTCAAGTTTTCTTTCCTTTCTAACACACGCCCGAGCACCTCCCTTCAAATAAAAACACATGGCTTTTGTTTCAAACAAACACACTGAAATATGAAATATTATATATTTAATAAAATATTTAATATATATTTTCATATTTTTTAATTAATTAAAATATATATATATATAAATTATTTATATTTTATGAATTAAATATATTTTCAATCTATTCATATTTTTTGCCAAAAAAATCTATTAATATTTTATATATATTTATAAATTTATAAATATGTATTAGATTTTAATTTTAATTTATATTATATTCATCTTTAAATCATATTTTAATAAATTATCAATATTAGTTTAATTAATAAGGATTTATGATGCACAGATATCATTATAGATATTTAGACTAAGACACAATATAATAAGTTGAATATAGTAAATTTTAGGATATGTAGATAAAAGATATACATATAAAATCATGTATATTCAACAAATTAACACATAAAAAAAAGATGAAAAAATTTTGACTTTTAAACAAGTATTTTAAAATCAACATAAAAATATTTAGGACAAAAAACATAAAACATAGATGACACCTCGGTGTAAATTTATAAAAATAACTATGTTTTTTGTTTTTTGTCCTAAATATTTTTATGTTGATTTTAAAATACTTGTTTAAAAGTCAAAATTTTTTCATCTTTTTTTTATGTGTTAATTTGTTGAATATACATGATTTTATATGTATATCTTTTATATACATATCCTAAAATTTACTATATTCAACTTATTATATTGTGTCTTAGTCTAAATATCTATAATGATATCTGTGCATCATAAATCCTTATTAATTAAACTAATATTGATAATTTATTAAAATATGATTTAAAGATAAATATAATACAAATTAAAATTAAAATCTAATACATATTTATAAATTTATAAATATATATAAAATATTAATAGATTTTTTTGGCAAAAAATATGAATAGATTGAAAATATATTTAATTCATAAAATATAAATAATTTATATATATATATATATATTTTAATTAATTAAAATATATGAAAATATATATTAAATATATAACATTTCATATTTCTGTATGTTTGTTTGAAACAAAAGGCATGTGTTTTTATTTGAAGGGAGGTGCTTGGGCGTATGTTAGAAAGGAAAGAAAACTTGACATTGATTCCAACTTCAGTAGCACCGAGACTGGTGCGTCAGAAAGGCAAAAGAAAATTTATAAACCGGTATCAGCTTAACCGATTTGTAAAAGTCGTAGGCTCTGTTTGAAACCAATTGCATATCTTAGTTTGGGGTCAAAACTAATATTTGATAAAATTTGGGTTTATTTGGAGGGTTTTTCCCATTTCCGCTGGAGAATTGTTTTTTGCGCAAAAGAGCTTGCGAAGAAGCAGGAATCAAGTTGCTTCTCCGTTTTCCTTCCCTCTTATTATCTTATCTATATTTATTTTAAAGTAAAATAAAAATATATCAATAAAAATAAAAAAATAAAATTTTCATAAAATTTTTTTTATTTATTAACTAAATTTTTCCTTTAAAATTTTAATTTTTATAGATCATGATCTGTAAGAAAATATTATATCAGATATATTATGTTCTCAATTAAATAAATATAAGCTAAATTTTAGTCCAAATAAATTAAATTAACCATGAGATAGAATTTAAACTCAATTTAGAGAAAAATTATAAGTTTTTTCAAAATCAATTTTCAAATAAATCATTCAAACATAAACACGTTAGTTCAAAATAAATTTTTATCATAACTACGTTATAAAATCAATTCTACCAAAACTTATTTTTAACTAACTAAAATTTAAATAAACCCATAATATTTTGGTTAATAATTTTGAAGTTATAATATATTGAAAAAAAACTTTTTCAAGTGTAGCATTCCAGTTAAAAAGTCCATCCCTTACCTTGTCATATATTTATAAAGATAATCCTCATAGTATATTTTCTGGGATGGGTTTAAAAATTTTAAAGCCTAAGGACTTGATTAGAAATTGATGAAAACTTAATAGACCACTAGATTAATCTACACCCATCTACTATCTATTCTTTAAGATAGTGTCATAGTATGCGCTGTATTGTTCACCAATCACCAGTCAACAGTGTAGCGCCTTCGGGCTTTGTGCACAGCTCCAACCTTTTTTTCTCTTTTTCCTTCAGTTGCTTTTTTTTTGTTCATTGCATTTTTTGTTCCTTCAGCTCCAACTATTCAAGCCTCCTTGATCGTCGTATTCTGGGAGCCTTTTTTTTTTTTTTTTCATACAGTTGGAATTTGTATTTTTCCATAGAGTAAAATTCCATATGGGATTTTTTTTTGTCTCTGTGTTTTTTCCCCATTATTTCATTATAATAATTAGATATGACAATATAAAAATTTCTCATCTCAGCTTATTTTGAGAAATATTATTAGTAATAGTTTTTCTTTTTAATACAATTATAGTTGATTTTGAATTAGCATAATAAGAGAATTTTTCCCCATTTTTTCATTTTAATAATTAGATATTACTGTATAAAATTTATTGCTTCAGATTTTTTCAAGAAATATTATTAGTAATAATATCCCTTTTTAATACAGTTATAGTTAATTTTGAATTAGCATAATAAGGGAATTTCCCCCCATTATTTCATTATAATAATTATATATTGCTATATACAAATTTCTTGCCTCTATTTTTTTCAAGAAATATTATTATGCTAATTGTTATTAGTAATTGTATCTCTATTTAATATTGTCACAAATCATTTTTATACTCATTTAGAATTAGAATTTGCATTATAAGGAATTTTTAATTTTCTACTATTTCGTTATAATAAAAAATAATCTATGATGCCATGTTTTACCGTTATGAAATTCTTATTAGTAACTTCTATTTATCTTTTTTAATTTTTATATAGTAATATATAAAAAGAAAGGCAAATTCATTGAAGATGTGTTCGTTTTGTTGTACATTTTATTATTTTTTATTTCCTTTCTTCGTTTTGTTATGTATGCAAATTCATTGAAGACGCGTTCAGCCCATTTCTTCTATACCCCTCAATTTTGTGTGCCCTATTCGTGTGCGCTAGATCTACCTGCTCTCTGTCCGTAAAATCCTCTTTGTTGTTGTTGGTTAAGAGATTATATTCCGACCTTGATTTTACATATTTAGCCATGGAGTCTCAGCAATGGTAGGTATACTAGGAGGGTCAATGCTTTTCCCTCCAATTCTTAAGGGATGGGAAGAATTTCACTTTGTAGGTTTATTCCATCATGTTATCCGAACTAATTAATTATATTTCACATTGCTTTCCATGAAAGAAGATCTTATACTTTCCCAAGGATTTTGGAGAGTGTAATTGGTTCACAAGTCATATTGAAGATCAAATATGAAGGTGGGTGGGGAAACAAGGAGTTTTCAAATTCCACGGTTATTGACCACTCAATTAAGAAAGACCAAATCTAGTGATTTACTTACTCACATTCAAAGGTTATAGTGAATGTTTTCTCATTTACATCGGTTTTGAATTTCTACATAACTCTTTTAAATTAGTAAATGATGAGGATGTCCTGACATTCTTTATGGGAAACCATCATAAAGTAGGAGATCTAGTCCACTATAGGGATACTAATTTAGTGTGACCTGCACAAGTGATATCCTTAGCATCATAGCAGGACTTTGATACACAGAATTTAGACAATACCAATGATATGACTCTTGCATCACTTTGCACTCCTCAAGAGAAAAAGAAGAAGTGTAAAGCAAATAAAAGCAATAACGACTTTCCTCCACTTGGTATTGGTGAAATGAGCAATCCAAATTTTTCAACTACAAAGCCTGTAAAGGCTATCAAGCAAGAGAAGAATGATTAACATGTTATGACCAATTGATGTAAGGTTTGAGTTGCATCATGGACTATGTATCTTGGTAAAACATGTGTTTGTAGTATATAAAGTCCACATATGTAGGCCTATGCATCAACCTGTAGGCCTGATCAAACCGAACTGGCCTGCTAATATTTAGGCTCATAAAAATCGAGCCGATCCGGGTTGCGAGTTGAGCCATTGGGCTCAATCTACTTGGCCCAGCTCGGTTACTCTTATTAAATTATAAAAAACAAAAAAACTTTGTTATATACCATGAATTGTAAAACCTAACTTTCCAGAATATTCTCTCACACTCAGAGTATTGCTCCCTTTTTCTAGCTTCACACTAGGGTTGAACAAAAAAACCCGAAACCCGGTCAAACCAGTATGACCCAGACTTGAAAAATCAACCCGGTGAAAGGAACAAACATGCCAGATCGGGTTGACTAATCATGCTAGACCAGGTTTCAGTCTAATCCTTCAGTCCATCAGACTAAACCCGATATGGTTATTACTATTATTATTATTTTTTGTTGTTTTAGGTTCCCCTTGCGTACACCGTTACACGACCTTTTTTTTTTCCTGCTGCTCTGCCTTAAAACTCAATGCCTCTTCTCTTACTCTTTTAGTCACTCTCCCCCCCAATTGTGAGCCCTAACCTAATCGTCCAAGCTGAGAGACTGAGGAAGATGAGTGAGCCAGTGAGTGAATCTTTGAGCACTAGCCTAAACTAAGTCTAACCCGGTCTCTAGTCCACTAGACCAAGTCCAGCCCGGTCTAGGTCACTGGTCAACCAGATAAAAGACCAGACCAGGAGTGCCTTGTGTGGTTTGGTCCTTATATTAGACCAGACCGCGGGTTCAAGACCAACCCGGTCTGGTCTAGTCCATGTTCAGCCCTACTTCACACTCACGAGTCACGGCTTCATCTTCTCTTCTCCTTGCAGCGTCTTCTCTTCTTCTCACAACATCCCTCTCTCACTCTTAGTCACAACCTCACATTGCACTTCTAGATCCAATAGCCAATGTTGCCATTAAGCTTCCCCCTTATGCTCCCTTCATCTCCTGTCGCTTCTCTCTCGTCATTACAGATCTTCCTCTTCAATTTCTTTGTTTGTTGAAATAATGGATGAAGAAGAAAGGGAAGAAGATGATAATGGAGGAAAAAGAGGATGAAGACATATTTTCTCTCCAAAGGTTACGTTGTTCTGCTTGTACCTCTTCAGGGCTTTTTTTTTTCTTTTTTATATTATGGTGACTCTTTTTAGAGTATAGATCTAGCTTTTGGCCAAAAAATAGATTACAAATCTTGCTTTTTTTTGTTTAAAAAATGTTTTACAATTTAATAGAGTTCTAGAGATGATTTTCTTCTCTAATTTGCTATCTTTGTATCTATGCCATCACAATTGGCTAACCCGATGCAACTTGGTTTTTTGCCCCAGTCCAGTGGAAAGAAAATCGGTCCAGGCTACATGTTTACACAAACTTGGGCCCGAACAGGCCCATACACACCCCTACAAGAATGTACTAGATATATTAGTAGTGATTTCTATTAATGTTACTATTGTTGGAACATAAGTTGTAGGCTGGTATATGCTTGTGGTTATGTTATGGTTGTACAAGATATATCAGCAGTGGATTCTATTAATATACTATAATTATATCTCTACACTATGTTCTCTTTGTATTATTATAGCCCAGTTTGACATAAATATAAGTTGTAGCAAAATGGTTTGGTAAAGTATAACCTGCATTGGCCAAATCCATCTAGGATGCACACAATTGGTTGGGGAGGGGAAAAAATGGCCTAACAAATTAAATTTTACAATTTGTCCTATATTTTGCCTTTCTCTCTTGATCTGGGAACTAGGAGTTGTGCAGTCAATGTTATTCATTCCTTAAGCCAAATAGAGTAAGGTGAAGGGAAGATGAGGAAATTTTTCAATTGAGGTTCTCATGAGTGTAGCTCATGAATTGCATTATTAAATTTTTCATTAATGTATAAATGACTGTTTAACTATCCTAGCTAATTGTCGTGACTACTTAATCCTTTAAATTAATAAAAAGCCATGAAGTTCATGTCTAACTCTTAGTTCCTGATTAAACTCTTGAAATTATTGTATTGTCAGAATTACAGTGAATAAAATTCTTCCTTTGAGTTTCCGTCTTTATTTTTCCTTGAATTTAAACTTCTATTAGGCATTACATATATGAATGATCTATATAATTTTGGTATCAAACTAAAGTTGTTCTCACGCATTTAAGTTTTCAAGAATGTGACATTATTTTTTTTATATTTTATTATATTAATATCGATTCATCTATTTAACCAGCTAGCCAAATTTCTCACGTCTAATTATATATGTTTAATTTATTTTTTTTAACTAGGCTGCGATTTTTGGAGGTCCAAACAGTTTGCCCATTATTTAAGATGATCAACATATTCTTGGGATTGATATTGTTGTGGACTTATGTGCAGCAATTTTAGTATTTATAATTACTATTCTTTTGCGCTGTGGGATTAAAGAGGTATGTTTACAGTATAATCTTTTTTTTGTATTTGTTAATTTCTTGAGCACTTAAAAAACTAATTACCTTTTTCCTTCTAATTCTAGCCTTTTTGTTAATAATGTAGTCTTTGTAGATCAGTGAGAAGAAGTGAGACACCAAAGCAATTGAAACTAGATGGTTAGAAATGAAGTGGAAGTTTTTTGTTGCACTTGTAGCTAATGATAGGCATGTACAAGACTCAAACTAGAGTACTTGAGCACGTCACCAGTCATTAATTACTATCAAAGAAGAAATCTCTAAGGGTTCATTTGGTTCGTTTGAGTTTTGAGCGTTTGGTTGGACATTTTACATGTGATCCATATTACTTAGGTGATTCTGTAGAGGTGATCCAGATTACATAACATTTTGCATGTGAAGGTCTTTATATAGGTGTAATAAGATGCAAAAAGACATTAATACCATTATAAGAATAAATGTTGACAAATTCACTTCTAGGGCTAAGGGCAATAAGGTTATTTCACTTATATTCTTCTTTTTTTTAATATAAAAAATTAATATCATTACATCATTATTTATATCCTTCCAAACAAACTCATATATAATCACTATCCCATCATATTACATTACATCCCATCACATTACATTACATTACCCTAATGTAATTGAACCAAACGGGCCCTAACTGGTCACACTTACTGATTACGTGTGGCAAAATCTTGCCCTTAGTCATTTTTTGCCTCACTTCATACCTAATCTACCAGTAGAGTAAGTGAGGTATTGTTTTGAACTTTCAAAAGAGTCACTGAACTAAAATCCAGTCAAGAAGATATATCAGTAGTTAGTTCTATTAATATTACTATTGTTGGACTATAAGTTGTAGGTTGATATATGACTTGTCATAGTTATGGTTGTACTAGATATATCAGTGGTGAGTACTATTCATGTACTAGATTTATATCTCTACATTGTGTTGTCCTTGTATTATTTTAGTCCAGTTTGACATGAATATAAGTTTGGCAAAATGAGAGGAACTTATTGCGTTTTACAAATTATTGTAGCTTTTTTGTTGCATTTGTAGTTTTTTATTGCGTTTTACAATTTGACATGAATATAGTTGTAGCAAAGTGGAAGTTTTTTATTGTGTTTCTATCCCACATTATATTCAATTAATCTTACTCAATATTTCTTGCATTCCATATAATTGAAAATATCCCCACGCATTACGCGGGAGTAAAATTTAGTTATAAGTAGAAAATAAATGTAATCTGTGGCCTAAATGATTTTAACTAATCTAGTTATAAGTAGAAAATAAATGTAATATGTGGCCTAAATGATTCTAACTAATTTAAATATTTGATTTTTGAATCTATTACCTATATAAATATAAATGAGCAATCTCGACTCACTAGTAACGTGCAAGAATCTATTTGATGGATCTAACTCCTCTATCTTTCCTCTATCTATCCAAATGTATTTGACATTGAATGAGCTAGTTTAGCAACTGTGATTGCCTTTGAGCTAGTTTAGCAACTGTGATTGCCTTTCTCTTTATATATAGATGAATAATATATGGTGTGATTCATTAAGTTGTCAATGCCCTTTCTTGCACAAAAAATGAGTAATTTTCATTAAAATGATTGAACCATTCCTTACATTATCATAAAAAAAAAAGTGTCTTGTAAATTGCACATTTACACTAGAAGAAAATCTGTACAGTACATGACATTTTTTAGTGGTTTGCAAATTGAACCAAACTGCAATGACAATGCTTTCCTTTTAAGTTTTCCTCATGCTCTTTATAGTTGCTTGCATAGATATAGGGCCCATGAAGTTGGAAGCTTGAGCTCTATATTTGAATAGGATACATTCGAAATATGAATATGTTCAAAGGGAAAAGACAATAATCACAAACTCAAAATAAACTTGAGCATTCCTAGCTCATGATATTAATTAATATGCAAATAAAATACTAGTAAATGCATCTCTTGTTTAGTATCATAAGCAACTTACTTAATAGCCAACATCACCAAATTAAGAAGAGTTAGGCAGACAGCCCCCTACCTTGTCATATATCATGGAATGGGACTTGTATATGTTGATTGATTTGACAGGGCGTAAGTTATTGTAAGTTAATGATTACAAGCTTTCAAACATAAGAATATACCAGAAGCTTAATTCTTTGGAAAATATTATATGTCCATTTTTTTCATGTAAAATACCCATATTTAAACTCCAAATTGCATTTAGATATGTTTACATTGATATATTTTAGAATGATTTGACATATGTTTGTGTTTCATGGCGTTATAGGCTCATTTGGAAGCATTCGGAGCAAAAACGTTACAAATCGTTCATGCTGAAAAGTTTCAACATCTTTTGGTATTTTGATCATAACTCTCACATATTGACTCTGATTGAGGTGATTTAACATGTGTTGGAAATCTAAGACATATAGATACAACTTTTATGTTTTGAGTTTTCCCAAATTCTAACGTTATCATGGTGAAAATTGAACTCAAAGTGTCAACATGAGTTGATGACTTTCTGAAGCTGAATGAAGCAGTTTTCCGGACAACAGAAGCACCCGGCGCCAGGTCAAACTCATATAGCACTAGGTCAACACGAATTTTACGTTTCTTATCCTTTCATAAGCACCTGGCACCGTATTGGATGATTATATGGCCACCTGGCGTCGGGTCAACCAACAGAGGTTCGTAAAAACATGTTTTTGATGTGTTTTTATGATATTTTGGGTTTTTATGAGCTTCTAAACTTTCTCTATATAAGTAGACATGTTAAAAACACAAGAGGAGATTCAAGAACACTTTCAGAGGCCAGAGAACATGGTTCTAAATGTATCTATGAGCATCTTATAGAGAAAGAGTAAGGAGATCTAGGGAGTATTAGAGATAGATTCATTCTCTTCTACTATAACTCTTTCTTCTTGTTATTTTTACAATGATTTGGGATTTTAGTTTTGATTTGATTTCTATTTCCATGTGTAGCTAAATTTCCCAGTCGGAGATAGGGATATAGTCTGACTGGGATGAATTGGATTTTTTTTCCTCTAGTTAAGACTCTGTTGATTTGTTCTTCAAGTTATAATTAATTTATCTTTTTATTATATTTATCTCTTTTGTTCTTTCATGTTGATTTTATGCCTGATCACCGTAAAATCTAATTAATGACCAAAGCCTCTGAAGGATGCCATCTCATGATCTCCTAATCCGTCTGGCTATCGACGTTAAATTTAGCGCTTATTGGGAGGCAATCGAACATTATTTTTCTTCTTTTATTTTTTGGTTTTTGTTTTTCATCTTTGTTTTCTTGTTTTGGTTACTCCAACCTCTCTCTCTCAAGACTTTTTGCAGCATTGAATTGAATATGGTAAAAACAAGCTTGGAACAAATACAAAGGACTCTAAAGAGAATTTCAAGTATAGCCTATAATTCTGGGGAGTCTTAGTTCCTTTATCTTTTATTTTATTCCTATAACATTGAAGACAATGTTGGATCTAAGTATAGGGGAGTTTATTAGATGTTTTTAGTTTATGCTCTTAGTTGATCTGTCCTAAGAATTGTGCTGATGTGCTGATGTGCTGAAACTAGAAAATTTTTCAGAAACTTATGTGGTTAATTGATTTTATTTAGATTTATTTTGCTTATTTTTCTGAGCTAGTAGTTATGTCTGTCAGCATAGGATACTCAATTGTTATGCTTAATAAGGTAAAATAGATAATTTACAAGTCAGGAACATGAGTCTTGAAACCATAAATTTGAGCACTATAACTTAGTATGTGGTAAGTGTGAAAAAGTGACTGAGTTTGTAGGAAGATGGATTATACATTTATTTTTGAACTCGGGTATTTGTAATTATTGTGTATAAATTTATTATTTAGTTGGAGAGATGATTTGAGGTTTAAATGAAAAAAAAAGTAATATATACATTCACTCTGCTAGCTTAAACTGTGCTTAGTAATCGGGGGCTTCACCAAAAAGTGTTGTCCTTTGCGTAAAAGAGTGCAGTATGAGTTATGAGCATGCCAAAGGCATCTTAATGCAGCAGGTTATAAAGCTTGAGTAACCAGGGGTACGTATCACAAATGCGAGATCTTCACATCAAAAGAGAGCATAACGGCCCAAGAAAAATAAATAAATCCCCGTATATAAATTGAAGCACAAAGTACAGGGAAATTAAATAAATAAATTCTTGTTGATTTTCATTGTACATAAGTTGAGTTGGGGTTTATGTACAACTGATTAAGGTATTTTAAGTTCTTAAATAAGTGTTGTAATTTTCTTTCTCTTGCTCAATTGGTTGCCTCCATTTATCACATACTAGGTACACATACAAACTAAAGTCTCATAGGCTAATGTGAATGACAAGTGAGTTGCTATTGAGCTTAATGTTTAATTTGTTGAGTACTTCTTTTACTTATATTTGTGACGGACTATCACTAGTAAAGAGGAGTGAGTTTGATGAATCTAGAAAATAACTTTGTGAGAGCAGCACAATTTTAATCTTACTTGAGGACAAGCAAATGTTCAAGTGTAGGGGAATTTGATGTGTCCATTTTAAACATGTAAAATATCCACATTTAAGCTCCAAATTATATTTAAATATGTTTACATTGATATATTTTAACATGATTTGGCATATGTTTGTATTTCATGGTATTATAGGCTCATTTGGAAACATTCAGAGCAAAAATGTTATAAATCCTTCATGCTGAAAAGTTTCAATACCCTTTGGTAATTTGATAATAACTTTCACATATTAACTCCGATTGAGGTGATTTAATATATGTTGAAAATATAAGACATACAGCTACAACTTTTATGTTTTGAGTTTTCCCAAATTCTAATGTTATCATGGTGAAAATTGAACTCAAAATATCAACACGAGCTGGTGACTTTCTGAAGCTGAACGAAGCAGCTTTCCGTAGAACAGAAGCACTTGGTGCTGGGTCAAACTCATCTGGCATTGGGTCAACGTGAATTTTACATTTTTTAGCCTTTCAGAAGCATTTGGTGCCGTATTCGATGATTATATGGCCACTCGATGCCGGGTCAACCAATAGAGGTCGGAAAAAAACATGTTTTTGACATGTTTTTGTGATATTTTAGGCTTTTATGGGTTTTTACACTTTCTCTATATAAGGAGACATGATAAAAACTGATTGGATTTTTCTGCAAGTATACAAAGTCGATCGCAATAATAAAAATATCTCCAGAGTATTCCAGAGGTCGAACCCAAGGGAGGTTATGATTTACTCAATTAAATAATTTCAGTCAGAATAAACAATTTGTGAAATGTTAATTAAATTCTAAACTAAGAGAAATTAATAATAAAAGCAAGGGTTTGAGTTTAATTCAATTACTGAGAGCGTTAGGGAATTGGGTTTCATCTTCCTGGAACAATTAAAGTTACTCTTAACTTGACTTCTTATAATTATAGTGACAGTTATTTCTAATTTATCCTAATTACCTTTCAGTCAATTAGTCTGTATTTAATCAGGTTTTAATTCACTCTCGTGCAACTAAAATCCCTAATTAAATCTTGAAGTTATAACTAAAGTCACCATAAACCTCTAATTCTATCTCTAGAATTATTGTTTATGTCTATCTCTCTAGGTTTAGGCTCACTCTTCACCTTTCAGTCTATCAAGTTTACCCACAGAATGAATTTTATGGTGGTGAATCACAAAATCCCCAATAAAGCACAAAAGAGATAGATATAATCAAACATACATATATTGAAAAAATTCAATCATAAAGAAGAGTCAAAATCCAGAGTAAACTCTAATCAATCCCAGTTAGACTACATCCCTATCCCTAACTGGGAAGATTAACTACGTATAAACATGGTTCTTAAATTCAACATAAGAATAATCTCCCAAATCATCTGAACAAAATCTAAAGAAATAAAAGTAGTGGAAGAATAGAAAGATTCAGCCTCACTACGCCTTCAGTCCTCTCAGATTTGCCTTCAGAATGCTCTTCCTTAACTCCAGAGAATTTAGAATAAGTCTTCTAGGGCTCGTAATCCTCCTCCTCTTCTTTTTTTCTAAACCCATATATATATATATATATCGCACAATGCCGTAGTACTATTCAAACAGTTGCCACATGTGTTCACCCGGCTCCAGCTGTAGTTTACATTTATCTTCCTCTGATCATCAGCCGGCGCCGGCTGAAGTTTTATCTAGTGGACCCGACGTCGGTTGATCACGTAACTTGTTGATGCCCACGCCTCCTCACCCGCGGCCGGGTGAGGGTGATAAATGGGAATCGTATGGATTTTCCTGTGTCTTCTTGTCTTCTTCTTTCACTCTAAAATCCCCATTTATCCTTCAAATTTTCCTGAGATGCGAATATATCTCAATTTAAATAGAATCATGAAATTTTGACATCAAAACTTAATATTTTTCAACAAAAACCATATCAAATGTGGATATTTTGTAGGTATAAAATAGACACATCAGAAACACAAGAGGAGATTCAGGAACACTCTCGAAGGCCAGAGAACACAATTCTAAATGCATCTTAGAGCAACTAGGAACATCTTCTAGCGAAAGAGTAAAGAAATCTAGGAAGTATTAGAGATAGATTCATTCTCTTATACTATAACTGTTTCTTCTTGTTATTTTTACAATGATTTGGGATTTTAGTTTTGATTTGATTTATATTGCCATGTGTGGCTAAATTTCCCAGTCGGGGATAAGGATATAGTCTGATTGGGAAAAATTAATTTTTTCCACTAGTTAAGACTTTATTGATTTATTCTTGAATTTATAATTAATTTATCTTTTTATTATATTTATCTCTTTTATTCTTTCATGTGGATTTTATACATGATCACCATAGAATCTAATTAATGGGTAAACTTAATGGATTGAAAGGTGAAAAGTGAACATAGATATAGAGAGATAAACATAAATAACTAATCTAGAGATAGAATTAGGAATTCATGGTGATATAAGTTATAGATTTTAAGGTTTAATTAGGAACTTTAGTTACATGAGAGCGAATTGAATTCTAACTAAATAAGGACTAATTGAGAGATGTAATTAGGACACTTTAAGAACAATTGTTACTATAATTGTGCAGAGTCTAACTAAGAAATAAAATTTAGTTATCTCATAAAGTGAATCCTAATCCCTTAACGCTTCTAGAACTAAATCAAAACTCAAACATTGATTTTGTTTTCTATTTCTTCTCTTTTTAATTTGAATTCTCAATTTGATTATTACTTTCTTTTGGGATTAAAAGTTTGGATAATTTACTATCTCCCTTGAGTTCGACCTCTAGAATACTACAGAAACTTTTTATTACTGCGATCGACCTTGTATACTTACAGGATCCCGATCAAAATATAACATGGAGACAAATTAACTTCAAAGGCAGACCACTTAGTCATAAAGGCTTTGAAACCATATCAACTTGAAAGTTTAAACATTTAAGTGAACACCCATAATTATTTTAATATTATGCATATTGCTGATCCCATATGCATCATTGTAATGATTCAAGTAATTGAAATATTTCACAATAGATATTTTATTATTTGGAAAGAGAAACAATTCAGTAAAATTTGAATTTTTGCGTAGAACTTGCTTAACCAAATTGACCAGGGAATAACATAATTTTTAAGAGGAAAAAAAAGCAAAAATCTAAAAAAAATAATGGTATGAATATCAAACACATAGACAGACATATGCTTTCTAATAAATTTAGGAAACAAACATTTTACCATGAGAGTGCAGTATATATTATTCAAACAAATTACCACTTTTGCACTTCTAGAGATATACATAGCAATTAAGAAACCCAAAACACAAAAAAAAATTAAAGCTATATTAGAGATAAGGAAACAAATCCCAGCAAGCAAAGGCATTGTAATAGTTCTTTTTGGAACTTGTATTCACCCACACTCATGAATCCTGCATATTAAGACAACTTCAATAGCTAAAAAATATGACTATAATGAACTTTTGAACACATAAAATTAAAAATATGCATCCAAATAAACATTCTAATTCCAGTAGAAAATGGAATTACATGTTGAAATTCAAATAAAGCACAAATTAGATTTAAGCATCCATGTTACGGAGAAACCCAGAAAAGGGAAATACGGTCATTATGATGAGAAAATGCACAACAAGGATAGGACAGGAGTGCCTATCGAAGGAGATGACCTAAAAATGGACTGAAAATGCAACTTGGAGATGACAAATCGAAATAGACACCAAAGGAAGTAGGAGTAAGTTAGAACTATAATGATTTGGATTTTTTTTTTGCCAAACAATTTTTGGTGCAAACGATGTTGTTTTGTGGATATGTCAGGATGGATTTGTCAAGATGAAATGTGCAAAACTTAAGGGGACATCACTTAATTTTGAAAAGAAAATAATAAATGGATAGGGTAATTAGGGATAAAAGGAAGAAAATTATTGGTGCACAAAATTACAGGGCAATTTGACATTGTCCATATGGGTGTCAAGTTATTGCTTGTCACGTCTTATTCTTTTGGATGATTATTTTTTATGGAAAGAGGTCATAATGAAAGACATATATAACTACAAGAACAAGAAAAGACAAGAAATAGAAAGATGAGAAGAACCAAATAGAAACAGGGGTGAAAACAGCAAATTAGCTAATGCCAGTTTTGGTTAACTCAAAGGTAAGCATAATTATGTGTAAGAGACCATGAGCGTCAACAGCTTCCTCAGTGAATAGGAGCATGTTTCTTGCCTCCCATAGCTTCTAACAAATAATCCCAAAGAGGATGTGCCAACGATCAGGCCTCTGTTGGAGATTGTCATAGAACTACTCCTTAACTGGTTTGGTAAAGAAGGTTTCTCTTTAATTTGCCCTTATTAGTTCACCCTAAATTTCTTTTGCAAGCTTGCATCTTCTTATGACATAGTCTATGTCCTCCTCACCTGAATGGCATAAATTGCAAGTTGTTTAATCAGTCATATGACTTCTTGTATGTTCACAATTCATTAAGAGTTTTCCTCTTAATGCAAGCCAGAGGAAGGTCTTGATCCTTTGTGCACTTTCCTATTTCCAGATTTGGTCTGATATGTTATCTTTCTCTTCCCAAGAGTTCCAAGTAAGGGATTATACGCTAAACTAACTGAGAAAGTTCTTTTGGGGTTTAGGGATGAGCAGCTATAAGCTGTACTATCTTCTTGCCTAAGAGGTGGGATACAAGTGATTTGTAGCTTATTGCTCCTAGGCAGGAGATGTTCAAAGGTTGACTATTTCCGCTTGCCATTTGAGTCTATAAAGTCACTCACTGTTTTGGCCAATTCATTATCTTCAACTTCAGCCATGGAGAGTCGCTTGAGAGAGCCAAATTCCCCTACCTAGTTGTCTTGCCAAAAGTTTACATTCAACCCATTTGCTATTTCCTACTTGATGCATAGGTTTGTATCTTTCCATACGTTCATGATGCTTCTCCATGTGTGTGAGCAAATTTTCTTGGTGGGAGGGGCTTTATTGTCGTCCATCTATTTGTATTTGCTTTTGAGTACTTGCGCCCATAGTTTTTTAGGGTGGGCAACCAAGCTATAAGCAAGCTTCCTAAGTAAGGCTCAATTTTGTGTCTCAATCCTTTTCAATCCACAACCTCCAAAAGTGTATGGTTGGCATAAGGATGTCTTTTTTATCAAGTTGATGTCATGTGAGTTATGATTATACCCCCATATGAATTTCCTAATTGCTTCTTCGATCTTATCACAAATACCAATCGGTAGCTTGGTGGTTTGCATCACAAAAGAAAGGATAGCAAATAAAACAAATTTTACAAGGGTAATTCCTCCTGCTAAGGAAAGGGATCTTGCATCCTAGCTGGTTAATCTCTTATGAACAAGGTCAACCACATATTGGTAGGTGCTCTTGGTAACTTTGTCATGAAGTAATGGGACTCCAAGGTACTTGCCTAGATTGTCTGTTCACTAGAATCCCATGTGTGAAGACCGTATTTTGTCCGGGCATTTAAAAAAAAAAATTTAAGAAAAAAGAGGAGATAAATTTTCCTTTTAAATTTTAATTTGGATACAAATTTTCTGGAATCAAAGAAAAATCCAAACAAATTATTCTCCAAATCCAATCCTTTTTTCTAGGACTTAAAAAAAAAATTCTTTTTCCTCTCTTTTAGGATTCTCAAAAATAAAAATCTTACCTTTTAGTCTTAAAAAGAAAAATAAAAATCATATCCCTTTCTTTTAGGCTTCTTATCCGAATCTAATCCCTCTCTTTTAGGAAAAATCCTCTTTAGAATTTCCCTTTGATATTTTGTCATTTTTTTACAAAAATCAGAAAAAATAGAAAAAATAATAATAATCTCCTTTTAATTTGAGTCTTAAGACATACCTTCTAAAATCAAGAAAAATGGAGAACAAATCACTTTTCAAATCCACTCCTTATTTTTAGAACCTACAAAATTAAATAAATAAATCTTTAACATTAAATCAGCTTTAAAACCTCTTTTTTACACTATAAAAAAAAATCTTTTGGGGTTCTCGGTTGTTTCCCTTTTCAAACTAGGTGGGTAAAAAAAAACAAAGGCAAAAAATGAAAAAACAAGAAAAAATAATAATAAAGAAACAAAAAACAAATGACAAAACAAAAAGAAGAGAAAAAAGGGGAAAAGGAGATTAAAATAATTTTTATTTGAGCCAAACGCTGAAGCTTTCTGTGTTTGACCGAGGGAGTCAAAGAGCGTCTTTTCTCTTTCACGATAAAGGGCAGAGGCATAGGCAAAGCAGAGGAAAGCATCGACGAGGTGGAGTGACTGATGAGTGAATGAGGAAATGGGTAGCTGTCTCACCTCTCTACTCCTTTCTATCGTCGCCACAGGTGGGAGCAGAATGCAGAGGAACGCAGTGATACAGAGAACCCTAGAAATGCATAAACAAAGAAGAAATTAGAGGCTCGAGGCTCAAGGGGCCAAATTGCAGCAAGGGAAGCAGTGATTCAGAGGACTAGATACATGAGAATGAAGAAACGGTTAACAATTTACAAGCCCCAAGTCTGCGACTAGTTGCATGAAAGAGGAAAACCCATTTTGACTCACCGAAAAGTCATCCCTGCCAAGGTATGCGAATTTGGTCTATATAAGAGTCTTTGAGAGGGAGCAAAGGGGGAAGGAGTCAAGGCAGAAGGAAGGGAAATTTGGAGGAAGGCTGGTGCTTGTATCATCATCCGGTAACTTTTGTTTCAAAATACAGGCACAAATTGGATGTTTTTGCCTTTTTCCTTGACTGTTTCATCATTTGCCTTCCGTTCACCTTCGCGTCTGGTCATTAATTCTTATCTCCACATGATTCAGTCACAACAAAATTTCTTTGATAGTTTGGGAGTTTTTTTTTAGTAATTGATTAGCATTAAACCGTGTTAGCTAGTTGTGCAAATGGGCTCTGCCCTCTTAGGAAAATGCTAAATGTGTTTGATGCGCTTATATACTGATTGGAGAAATTTCAAGATCTAGATTCTGTTACTGGTGAACTGCGTTGACTATAGTTGTGCAAATTTCTTTTAGGCCTGTTTGAACTGTGGGAGTGCTTTTTGTTCATGGAATGACTTGTTATGGTAAAATATATATATACATGTTTTTTTATGTTGGGAAGTTCATAAGCAAAGGATTCTCTCATGAATCATTTTTGTGAATCACGCGCACAATCGAGCATCATTGGGTGATTTTTCTATTTTTCTTATTTTATTCTTTTATTTTTTTGGGTTATCCTGGCTTGTTTGATGGCCTGTTTGTTTGTTTTGGTCCCCATATTGTTTCGCATCTTTTCGTTGACCTTCGGTGTCTCCATGTACATAGTCCATTTTCTCATTGAATGATATATCTTTTTATCAAAAAAAGAGAGAGGAAAAAAGGAGGAAAGAATTTCAATCTCGTGTATGTTGGGATTCAGTTTTTGGGATTCAGCTTTATATCAAGATTTAGTTTTTATGGGGCTTTTTGTTTGCAAAAAAAAAAATTAAAACAAAAAGAAGAAGTAGTCAAATCCCAATATCTTGTGTACGTTGGGATACAAAAAGAAGAAGAAGAAGTCAAATCCCAATATCCCCAATATCTTGCGTACGTTGGGATTTAGTTTGGGATTTAGAATTTTTTTTCTTTCTTTTCTTTTTTCTTAATGAGGCTTTCTGTTTCGCCAAAAAAAAAAAAAGAACAAATTTTTTTTTATCTTATGTACATTAGGATTCAAGAAAGATTACACATTGATTTTCCAAAACTTAAAAAAATAAAAAAATAGATATTATTAAATTAATGAAGTCTTTTAAGAAAACTTTAAAGGATAAAAATAGATGCTCTTTTTTATTTTATTAATAAAAAAAATTATTATTATTTTATTTATTTTTTATTTTTTATTTTTATTATTATCATTATTATTATTTCAATTTTATTCCTTAAAGTCTTTTACGCCTTTTGCCACGAGTGACATCACCGTGAGCATAAACACGTAAGTCAGCAAATTATGAGTGATCAAGTCACCATAAATGCTGTTTGATTTTCATTTAAAATATTCTTACTGGTATTTTCTACTCCGAGTGGTAACACCGTGAGCATGTAAGCGTAAATCAGTAACTTGTGAGTGATGAAGTCATCACATATGCTGATTATTGTTTTTCAAAATATATGTAATGATCACATTTTTTTAATAAATAGGTGTTAAAAGGATTTTTATAAAAAATATATATATATTTTTATAATAAAAATTTATTTGTTTTCTTTCGGATTTTTTTTTTGTGCCTTTTTGTCTCGAGTAACACTACCGTGGACATTTTGGTATCAACGGGTAAATGTGAATGATAAACTCACCACATGAGCCAATTGGTTTTATTTTGTGAAAATAAAATTATTTTCAAATATTTCTTTTTCAAACCAAAATAAAATAAAAAATTTATTTGCTTTCTTTCGAACTTTTTGTCTCGAGTAACACTACCGTGGACACTTAGGTATCAATGGGTAAATGTGAGTGATAAAGTCACCACATGAGCCAATTGATTTTATTTTGTGAAAATAAAATTGTTTTCAAATATTTCCCTTTTGAATCAAAATAAAATGTCTAAAATCTCATAATTTTAATCTTTTTTTAAAAAAAAAATTGAGAAAAAAAAGTTTCTTTTTCTTTTTAGGAATTGAGTTTGTAGAACAAAAATATATATATAACAAAAATAATAATAAATGAAAAGAGCAGATAATGGAAATTAATCTGTCTTTTACAAGTTAAAACACACTAATCAATTCTAAAAATTGTTTTCTTTGTGGAAAGACTAATTATTTTCTATAAATCTCTCTTTTCAAAGAATATATAAAATAAAAAAACACCAACCTAGTAACACGCATTTTTAGTCCGAACTACGTCGACTTTGATCCCTATCGCAGGGTACGTAGACCCCAGACTCTAATTCTGGGTCAAGTCCACCTTTGTAAATAAATAATATTTTTCTGGTTTATTTGGTGTTTTTTTCTCTTAATTTAATAAATATTTACTAATTTATTTTTCCAAGTCCACTTTTGTATATAAATAACATTTTCCTCTTATTTTATTTTTCCCAACTTCCCATATCTTCATTTTATTATTTATTTTCATTTTTATATTTTTCTTATATTTATATTTATTTTTGCATGTGAATGGTAAAAGGGCAACTAAAACAAATTTGTAAAAAGCCATAAAAATTGCATGATCAACCTAAGGTAACCGTTCTTATGAACGGGTGTTGTAGGGGTGCCTAACACCTTCCCCACTCACAATCGTACTCCCAAACCCAACTCTGATTCACAGACCATCCTTATCCCTTTTTGTTTTTGTTCCAGTTTTCCAAAATTTCCCTTAAAATTTTGGTGGCGACTCCCTCCAAAATCGGCCTTCCGTCAGGCAGGCCGGTTTCACCTTTTTCCTCTTTTTTCGTTCTTCGCGCCATCACCGTCGCATCTCCGGGTGTGACACCATGTTACCATAGATTCTCATGGCATCTCTAGATTTAACATTTTTGGAGAAATAGATTCTTGTCTTGCTTGCACTTTGTGTCTAGAATAGTCACAAAATTCTTTTAGTACTCTCCTCATGGCATTGAGTTGAGTGGGTGGAGTGTCTCTAAATAAGATGAGATCATAGAGAACAAATAGGATAAAGGTGGGCTATTCCTATTAAGTGTGATGGGGTGCTAGTCCCCATGAGAGATTTCTGTATGGATTGCTTGGGATAATCTCTCCATACATAAGACAAAGATGTATCGAAATAGTGGATCTCCTAGCTTGATGCCTCAGGATGGTTTGACGGAATCCGTGGGAGTATTATTCCAAAGGACTTGCATAGAAGTTGTGGTGATGCACATTATAATTAGACTGATGAGTTGTGAGGTATACTTGCGTACCAGAGTGTGTCTTCAATGAAGCTCTAGCTCAGTCTGTCAAAGGCTTTTTCTAGGTCAACCTTAATGGCTATCCATCCCACATGTCCTCGTTTATGCTTCATGCTATGAATAAGCTCTTGCGCATTAAAGATGTTATCTATCATATTTCTACCTTCAATAAAGCTGGCTTGCTACTAACTGATCAGGGTTGGCATCACCTTCTTGAGTCGGTTAACAATCACTTTAGTTGTAATTTTGTATGGAATTAAGCAAAGATTGATGGGTTTAAAGTCTTTGATTGCCTCAGGTTTGTCGGTTTTAGGGACAAGAGTAATAAGAGTTTTATTGAGGTTAGGATTTAGTGCCTTTCCTTCGAAGAGGTTTTTAACAAGTGCAAAGATAGAGTTTTTAACAGTGTTCCACTGGCTCTGGTAAAACTGAGCATGAATACCATAAACACTCGGTGCCTTAAGGAGGTCCATTTCGAAAAAAGCTTGCTTAACCTTAGCAGAAGTGATTACAGCTTTTAAAATTTCTAGATTAGCAAGGTAAATTGGTGGATATTGGCCTCGTATATTACCAAAGGGGTTCCTTGTTTCTTCGCGGGTGTAAAGCTTGCGAAAGAAGTTAGCTACAAGTTCATTTAGGGCATATTCATTAGAGTACCAATTCCCGTTATTATCAAACAGAAGTGAGATTCTATTTTCCCTGCACCTCATGATAGTGAGTGAGTAGTAGAAGGACATGTTTCTATCTCCCCATTTAACTCAATTAACTCTTGATCTTTGGATCCAAAGTGTCTCCTCTTGTTCACATGTCTCTTCATGCTCTTGCAAGAGTTCTTGCTCAAATTCATAGAGGCAGAAAGTTGGGTGCTCTTCTAAGACGTGTTATACTTATATGATGCATCCTTTAAGCCATCTTTTATGTTTGGTGATGTGGCAAAAAGTGTTTTTATTCCATATCTTAGCTTGAATGGTGAAGTTTTGGATATTTTCCTCAAGAGTATTGGAGGGGGACCAACATCTATCCACAATACCCTTGAAGTTAGGGTAGGAGGTCTATGCTGCCAAAAAACCAAAATTCTGTGGAGATTTTGTGCATTGTTGGCTAAAGGCCTAGAAAAGGATAGATCTATGATCAAATCCAATTTTGGGAAGGTGGTGAACTATGGTGTATGGAAATAAGTCAGCCCAAGCCTTGTTGGTAAGGCAGTGGTCCAGTCTTTCCAAGAGTGTGCCTTGCCGCCATGTGTATCGTGGACCTTCGAAACCAAGGTCTAAAAGCCCTTAGAAGTGCATGAATTCTTGAAAGAGAGGGCAGCCAGTTACATATCTTCTTACACCCCTACTTTGTTCATTCGAAGACAATACACAATTAAAGTCTCTTGTAAGGGCCCATGGTGTATTGGGGATTGTTAAATTAGGTTCTTTGAGGTCTTCCCGAAAGAAAGGGCCTAAAGGAAGGGTTTAGGCTTCCATATATGGCTGTAAAGTGGAAGAACTTATTGGACCCCTTAAGATTGACATGACTGTGAATAAATTGGTGGTGGTTAGCGAAGATGGTAACCTCAATAGCATCATCCCAAAGGAGTTAGATTCCACTAGAGAAGTCATTAGCCTTTACACGGTTGGATACCCTGATACCTAGTGACTTGATCACTTTGTACACCATGCAACCAGATATTTGACATTCAAGGAGAACAATTATGTTTAGCTTATGCTCTGTAACAAAATCCTTCAAAGTTCTAGTGAAGTGTTTGCTTGCTGCCCCCTGGCAATTCTAAACAAAAATTCTAGGATTCATGAAAGGTTGCTTTATAGGTCCCTGTCAAACCCATCTACATCTTTATCATCTAAGGCATCTCCATATTTACTCTCACTATCCTTCACTATCCTCCTTAGCAAAGGCTTCTTCAAGAGCACCTTTTGATGGCATTAATGGTGCTCCTTAATAGTTATTTCCTCACCTCTTTTTTTTTTTTAACTTTAGGACTTTTCTTCTTGAGCATGGTTTGTAACTTAACACCTTGTTTTTGAGTTTTATAGTCTAAGCTCATGGCAGTTGGGGGTGTTTTCTTTGCCTAGTCTTTGATGAATGTCTCTTGGGTTCGATAAAGACAGCTGAGTAAGAACTTGTGATTAGAAAGGTTGGGATAGGTCGTGTAGAAAACGGTTTGATGTTAAGGATAGGATCTTATGAGGTGTGCTGGGTGATTCTATTTAGGCTTTGGCTTTGAGCTAGGAAGGTCTTGGGGGTTTGTGTTAGGTTAACAGAGGTAGATAGTTTGGACTTGAGTTGAGGGTTACTTCATTGGATATATCTAGAGAAGTCTTTTGGCCTTGATGTTTTCCTTTTTTTGGCTTTGCGTCCACTGGTTATGGGAAGAGTTCTTAGGGTAAGATTTCTATGGTGACTTGACATTTAGGAGAGGAGGTTTAGACTTTCATCAGTCTCGTGTTCCTTTTGTCTTGTAGTATCTTCTTTTGATTGTCAAAGATATAGCCTAGGTTGCTGAGGTTGCTCAGAGCATATTATTTTAGTGGCTGTATGCATATACTCTTCTTTTTCTAGTGCATTTTGTTCCTTAAAGGCTAGTACGCCATACCTTGAGCCTTGACTAGCGATAGAGTGGTTGGTGACAGTGACAACCTTTTTCCCTTCTCTATCATTTCTCTAAGTTTGTCTTTGGACCTGCATCCAAGGACCAAATTTGTCCTCTTTTGCTTCTGTTGTAGGCACCCGATGTTTACTGTTCACACTACTTACGCCTACGTAAGCATTCATAGGAGGTGTCTCAGTTGGGGTTTCTTTCCGTTCATTACAGCGTTCTTGCAAGTGGCCATAGCTACCACAACAATAATAGATGATGGAGAGTCCCTCGTATTTAACATTGTGGAACTATGCTTCAACCCAAACTTTTGAGACCACTGGCTTGGATAAGTCCATGTAAACAGCTATCCTGGCAAATCGTGCCCTTCCTTTAGCTTTCGTATTGTAATCTATTCACGTTACCTATCCTATAGCTCAGAGCATATTTTTATGGTAGTAAGAGTAGGTGAGTCTCGAGAGTTGGACCCATACCATCACCTTTGTTATGGTGGTTTTTGCTGGATTGAAACTCTTTTCCCAAGGTTGGACTATTAGATAATGTCCATAGACCACCCATTGGGTGACCTTATCATAATCCTCCTCATTGCTAAAGCTTGTGAGGTAGTTATTACTCTCTAAATCAACAAGTTTAAAGTGGCATGTAGGTTTCCATAATGTTGTGACTTTATTTAGTAAAGCCCTGTATCCAATGTTATGGCCTGGTAATGTACTCCCTCTTTTGGATGATTATTGTTGATACATTCATAATCCATTGGTCTGCATTAGATGTCATGGTGGTGGTGCACTTCTACTCACTCAAGTAATGTACTCCTTCTTATCCAAAATATAAGTTTTCTTTCAAAAGTTTTTTTCGGTGAAAAAAATAAGTCTCATTTGATAATATCTAAGGCATTAAATGTTCTTTTTCCTATTTTACTTTTATTTACAATTAAATATAAAAGATATAACAAACTTTAAATGTGATACATTAAATAGAAATATTATTAGAAAATAATATATTTTTTTATAAATTTAAAAAGTAAAAGTTCCTTTGTTAATTGTTATATAATTTATCGAATATAACTTATAGTTTGAATTAGAGGAAATATTATAATTTGAAGCTAGTATCCCTTTCAAGTAATGCATGTAGTGGTCGCAACTCAGAACGAACAAGGTTTTGGGTTATGGTACTTGTAAAGTGGCCCCAATGGAATAAAGGAGGGGTAACTGTGGCTTCAACTTCAAGTAAAGTCTCAGATGATTCCTTTTCTCAGTGAATTAACCACAGAGGTCCCAGTCACAGAATCTAATTTACTGAGCTCCATTTCTGGAATTCTTCACTGATGAATCATAATGAACGTGGATCTATATAAATAAAGGGTGAATCAACGTACTTATAAGTGAATTTCGGCAATTCAACTCACATTACTTGTTTTTTTTCATGCCGTATTTCCCCAACCATTTTTTATATTCTCCTCTCCTGCTATATGTATGTGTATGTGTGTGTGTATATATAATTGGCTCACTGCGGGGACCATCAATGTTTCTGGGTTGTCTTTATACGTTTTTCTTTTTCCATCTTTTATTTTTTCTCAGTGTATTTCTTGATTCCAGTTTCATAGGGTCGCGATGACCAAACTTAAGATATATATATATATATGCTTCAATTTTAAAGCGATCAATTATGCATACTCTCTCTTGACGATAATTAGAGCCACACAGTACACATTTTAAAAAGGAACAAAACTTAGGCTCCCTATAAACATTTTCCTCCATTATATATTCCTTTCGTAGTTAACATTCTCCTATATAAATTTATGCTATACTAGTTACATTAATCAGCCTCAAATCCACTATTGAAGAAATGAGAAGACAATGGAGATTGGTGTTGGATGAAAGTGGGCCCATCTTAAGTTGCTTGGGCCAATGGATGATCCATTGCTCAGTCCCCAGCAAATTTAAAAAAAAAGTTGCAATCAAACCATCCAAATCTGAATACGTAAAAAAAGTCAAGGTCATCGGTGGCTTGTGTGTGTGCGCATATGTTGTATGTATGTATGTATATATATATATATATGGTTTAATAATTTATGTTTTTTTTTTTTGCCACAATGTATTAATTTACGTTGAAGCTCTTGTGACGTGTGATTCAAATTAGGATGTCGTTGGGGATGTGCCACGTTTACTGTGTCTCTCTACCATATACATGTGCAGCATTTTTTGTGATCTAACATATACATTTTTTTTTAAAGAGAAAAAAAGAAGCTGCAGACGAGTTGGATTCTTCCATTTAAGGTATGAGTTTCCTTTTCTTTTCTTTCTGTGTGTTTCTGCTCTCATGTGAATTATAACATTCAGATCCATGCTCTTCTCAATCATCAATTTAATATCAATCACTTGTGAAAATTGGCTTTGATTCTTTTATTTATTTATTTATTATTTCTACCTAATGTTAGATTGCTGACCTGACACTAACTAATCATTCTTCGCTACTCTGTGGGCATGCATCTGTCAATTATATGTCAATTTCTTGCACATTCCTACATTAATTCCTTAGCAACCCATTGATTACAATACAATATTCCGAAAAATCTCTTCAAATTAGTTAATTGAGGTTTATGTAATGGTAAATATTAGTTAAATATTTTTTATGAAAAAAAATATATTTAAAATTAAGTATATATGTACAATTTAGGGGTTGTTTGTTGTAGGGAAAATAGAGAGGGGAAGTTTAACTTCCCAAAAAGTAGAGCAGCAGGTATTGCTTGATTTAAAAAAAATTTAAAAGTTTTCGAGAAGTTGGACTTAACTTGGAAAATTCTATTTCTTAAGTAAATTTTTGAGAAGATCTATTTCCTGAGTATCTTATAATAATTTTTTAAAAAGATTCTTAATTTGTTAATCTATTTTTTTTAATGAAAAGGATATTTTTGTATTTAATATAAAAATATAATATATTTATTTTCAAATATAATTAAAATTTTTCAAAAACTTAAAATAAATTAAGTAAGTCATATGATACTTTCCTGGTATTTTCCGTGAAGTTATTATCCCAAAGTTCCCTTGATAAACAAAAGTGTCTCGTCAAGTGCCGTGTAAATTTAGACTCATGAAAAATGCCTAGCTGGCGTTGGGGGGGGGTTGTTAAAGTGAGTCAAGAGTAAACACGGTATTCACGGCGACATGCAGGGAGGGACATGACATTATGTGAGTTGAGTTATGTCTGTTTGCATCTCCCAAAAATCAATTCACAAAACATGTTTTGGTCAAAATACTCCTTTTTAAAAAAAAAAAAAAAACACAACATAGTCTAAAGTCTAAACATATACTGCATGAAGAACAAACAAGAAAGCATGAAAACGGAGTGACAATGTGACCAACGCCTTACGTTCGAGTAATGCGCTTCTTATTTATTTCTACTCTCCTTTGGCCTTTCTCTTTGTCGGTGGATCTCTACTCGCCCTCCACCGCTCTTTTTTTTAATCCATAAAATTATTAAACCACACAAATGACAAAACTTAACTACCTCAAGAAGCTTGTTTTTAAATTTTACAAAACATATTACTTAGTTTTTCTAAGAAAATATTTCTTAAAAATTTAATGATAAATTTCTTGCAATCAAATATAAATCACGTAAAATTAAATAATAATTTCACTATGTGTAAATATTTTCGATTTTAAGATAATTAACTTCATATAAATTTTTCAGTATACACACACACACACACACACACATATATATATATATGAAATTAACAGAAGTAATTTTTTTCTCAATTTTATGCGGTTTCTACTTACTTGATGCCACATTTATTTTATCATAATTACTTCACCTCTAATTAACCACCGCCCAACGACAAAGACACTGTCCTCTGTTTTTTCTTTGACTTCAACTGAAACCAACGGTGAGCTAAGTCCAGAAAATAACCAATTACATCATGGAGTGGACAAGCCCCAAAACATCCATTAGTACAAGACCACTGACAAATACAGTTGGTTCGTTTAAGAGATTGTTACTGGTAGAATTAACACGAGCATAACGAGCAAGGCCATCAGCAATATTATTTGCCCCTCTACTAATATATCTCAGTTTGACTTCCCACTGTCTCTGGAGTAGCTCCTTTATCAGCATCAATATGGAACTAAAGCCGAGAGACAGAGTAGATTCATTTAACACATCATCAATAAGAATTGAGGAGTTAGATTCAACTTCCAGTCTCCTACTTCCAATTTCCCAAGCCAATTTAAGCCCTTCAACCATAATGCATGTGCAGTAACCTTTAAATGCAAGGACAAGTCGTTGGGTTTTTCTATACCAATCCACAGTTCACCTCACCTGTTATACCAAAACAGTTGGTCCACCATGATCGTCATGAACACCCCATGCATCATACCGAAAACATTATGGGGTTCATCAATTCAACCGATTTTTCCTAATTTTCTTTATAACATATATATTGTATTAAATATCATCAAAGTTTAACCGTGATTATTAAAAAAGACACCATAGTAGCTAGCTGCAAATAATAGTGTCTACATGTTGTTGAAGTTTTTAAAAGACATTTTATATTTAGAGCTAGAGGAAGTATAGCCACGCATGTGAGTGTGTGAGAGAGAGGGATGTAAATGCTGTCCACCAACATTGTGTGTGTGTGAGAGAGAGCGAGGGATGTAAATGCTGTCCATCAACATTGGGGCAGAGCCTTTCCCATCGATCACTATCTTCATTGATTTATTGGCCCAATATATATAGTATATACTCCTCCTTATAACATTTTGTGAGGTAATTAGATGCAATTTTTTAATGTGGGTCGATCAACAGTCATTGTCCTCTTATGATTAGTTATAATATCGTCCTCGCTACTCAAGTTTTATTCATATATAATAATTTGCAGGCAGCTTATCTATGCGTATATATACGCATGTATATGTCCCATTGCATAGGACAACTATTAGGGCAGAGCTCATTCCAGTAATTAGAGACATTAATACGGTTTAATGTCTTTTTTTCTTTGGGGACAATGTTTTACATGAGATAATATTTTATGAAAATATGATATCAGACTTTTTTTTAAATGAAGAAAAGAGGTGATCCTAGCTTCCTTATTTTCACAATTCTATAATTAAGTACGGCCGGATATTAATAAATTGTCATTTAGCATTTAATTGAATTTATCCATAGCAATCAGTATAATTATTATACAGACACATATTAAAGCATATCCTAATTGGTTATCTGCAATATATATATATATATATATATTCTTTTCATTTGTATAAAACTTTGGTGTTGGGCATATAGTTAAATATAGACCTGCTCAAACTATTAACTATAAATTATGAATGGACTAAATTCATCTATATATATATATTGTTTATCAAGCTCTTTAATTAAAATATAAGAAGATATAATCCTTAGTAATAACATGACAATTATATAATTTAATTGCGAAGCCATACACTAACAAAAGTTATACACTTGTCATGTTGTTATTAAAAATACTTCTTCCAATCTATATTATAGAGTATTTTATATGATAAGTTTTTCATCCAAAATATAGGATATTGAATATTTTTCCCATTTTACCCGTATTTTTAATTCTTTCTCATTCCTCAGTTATAATCCTATAATGATAATAGAATGAAATATTTAATAAGGGTAAAATGAGAAATATTGATACTTTTTATATTAATTTTAGGTAAAAAAATAATTTTCTTAATTGATACAAAATATCTTATAATATAAATCAAAGGGTGTATGTAATTAACTATATTAATGAAATATTAACAAAGGTATTGATGGCCGCATATAATTAATAATTTTGTAAGAGCACGAGACTTGATCATAGATCCTCTCTTCCGTGGCATCAATATAATTCCTTTATATCGGTGTTAGGATATTTTTTTTCTTCAACGTTACGGAGGTAATCTTATCTGTTTGTTTGGCCTTTTAATGTCATTATTGAAAATTGAGTTTTTTATACAATCCCATGTTCTATTTATAAAGAAAAAGACATCAAAAGGAGAAATGTTCGTGAGATTACCGCTAATCGAAGGCATATTTTTGGAAGAATCACTTTTTCATACCATGTTTGCATACGGAAATTGGTTAAAGAAAGAGAGAGTAAAAAGGTGCAGAAAAAAAGTTGTTGCAAAAGTGACGTGTAAAGAACATTATGGAAAGAATTAATTTTTTAATTAATAAATAATGTTAAAATAAGGTGCTTTATCTTAGAAATTTATTTTGGCCGTAGAACTTTTAGAAGGTCTCATAAATTTTGTGCTGCCATCACTTGACACGGCTGTAAAACTTTTCGTGCCCATGAAGATATCATAAATAGTTCCTTTCGTCCAAGATAGTATGCTTTAATGCCCGGCACATACTATTGGTCCGTCAATTCCAAAACTTTTACTCCTTTTATAAAATACCTCCCGAGTTATATATGAAGAGTCTTTTATTCTTCTCCTAAAAATAAAATTTTTTATAATATATAAAGTAATATTTATTATATATTTTTAAAAAATATTTTTATTTAATATATTAAAAAAATAAGAGATTAAATAAGGATAGTTTTAAAAAAATATTATAATTTTAAGAGAAATTAAGGTAGTTAATTAGTTTTAATTTTAATTATTAATCCGTGTGATTCAGTTAAAAGAATCTTATATTAAGGATCAGAGGGAATATATTTTTTAAAAAATTAAGATTTTAAAATATAAGTTATTTTATAAAATTTATATATTATTTTATATTTATTTCTTTTTTACCCTTGTTGAGAATATCCAAAAGAGTTATACTAGAAAGAGATTATGAGAAGTATATTTAAAATGAGTTATAATTTAGTGAGAGTAATTTTAAAAAGTTAAGATAATTTTTAAAAATGTTAATGCTTTTAACTAATTTCCTAAGTATGTGTAAGATAGATAAATATGATTTATAATAGGGAAAAAAGGGAGTATTATTTTAGACTTTTTAAATTTTGTTCCAAAATTTTTATTATTTTAAAATTTTAAAGCTTTATTTTTTAGTTATACCCTCATTTATTATTATTATCTCTTTCTTTTTAATTATAATATAAATTATTAAATGAGAGTATTTTTGTTAATATATATAGTAATTAATTATTTTTTAATCTATGTGTTAAAAACTTAAACAATAAAAGTTTTGGAATAGAGAGAGTATATATATATATTTTTTCAAATTGAATTATGAAATTGGAGTATTTAATAAAATCACCAATCGTGAATGATACTCAAATCTCACCGATACGGAACCTAATAGCCCCCCAGTGAGACTCCAAACATACAACCCCATTCCCACTTTCCACTCATGCACACATCCTATTTGTGTGTGTGTGTGTATGAATGCTTACTGCTTGGCAGTATAGATTGAAAACAACTTTTATTGTACTAGAAAATTGAAAATACTGGCAAGTTAGCATAAGCAGAGTGGGTGAGTAGTTATTGTACTGATCTGCGGCTGCAAGAACACAGAGATGCTTCTATTCTATTCCATTCTAGTATTTAATTCAGCTGTCCATCTTTCATTCCCCCTGCAGGTCCTGCACATTTTGTTGTTTTCTTCCGGTCAAAATGATTTTGGATCAACGATCACGTCCTCATTTCGTTCTTTTCTTTTTTTTTTTAATTTCCACACAAAATAATTTACCATCATCGGTAGGGACAAACTATCTCTTGCCCTCTTCAAAACAATATCGGTTATCTTCTCGTAATTCGTGATTGAGTACCTATGCAGTTGACTTTGTTTTTCGGGTTAATACGATGTTCTCTTAGTTAACACAGCTTTTGTCGAAAGATACCGGAAAGTAGATCATAATGCATTTCATGATTGAATTAAAAAGTGAACGAGTTTTGAAAAAGGATTAAAAAAAGAAAAGGTAAAATCAAATGGAAAGAAAAGTGGTGGGCATGAAAAAAATGAAGAAGTCGATGACAAAGTTGATCAGAAAATGGAGGTAGCTTAATAGCTAAGAGAATCATGCAAGTCCACTTTTTCACCAATAAAGTTTGAGCATTATGATACAGTTTGTTTTCATGTTTGAGTGGTTCATGATAATGGAGAGTGAGAAAGGGGAAAGAATACGAACTTAGAAACAGAGGGTCCAGTGGTAGTGGTGAATTGTGAAGAGGTAGCAGCCAGCTAAGTCTTTGTGACTTAGACTTCACACCAAGCCTGCTTTTTCCACAAACACACTATTTTCCAACCTCACTCTCTCTCCCTCCCCATTTATATAAAGGGTCCCTCATTGTTCATTCACACATTATACACACGAAACTACCTTCCTCGTTCTCTCCCACACACACACTATGGAATTCAGTCGGATCGGTCCCTCGGATCCAGGTGGCTCCTCCAGGCGCTCCGACGCTCCCATCATTGCTAAACCAACCTCATCATCATCAACCGCCTCCCCCAACAACAAGAAGAAGCTCATCTGCTTGGCAGTTCTCGCCGTCGTATTAATTGTTGGCTCCGCCATCTCCACAGGGATTGTCATCAGCGGCCGGGCCCGTGGTTCCGGCCCGAATGGGGCGCCTATCCTGGGGAAGCCCACGGAGGCAATATCTCGGACCTGCAGCAAAACCCAATACCCGGCTCTGTGCGTGAACTCACTCCTTCAGTTCCCGGGTTCGACGACGGCATCGGAGCAAGAGCTGGTCCACATTTCCTTTAACATGACCCTGCAGCACCTGAGCAAAGCTCTCTACTCCTTCACCGGGATCTCGTACGTCCAGATGGATCCACGTGAGCGATCGGCGTACGAGGACTGCCTCGAGCTCCTGGAGGATTCCATGGACGCTCTCGCACGCTCCCTCACCTCCGTCGTCCCCTCAGATGGAAGCATCAAATCGGGAGGGTCCACTGACGATGTCATGACGTGGCTGAGCGCTGCTCTCACGAGTCAGGACACGTGTACGGAGGGGTTCGCGGAGACGAGCGGCGCCGTGAAGGATCAAATGGCCAGCAATTTGAAGGACCTGTCGGAACTGGTGAGCAATTGCCTGGCGATTTTCTCGGCCAGCGGGAGTGACGGTGGCGGCTTCTCGGGAGTGCCCATCCAAAACAGGAGAAGATTGATGGGAGAGAGTAATGCTGATAAATCCGGCGAGAGTTCGGGTAATTTTCCGACATGGTTGAGCAGACGAGAGAGGAGATTGTTGAGTTTACCAGTATCGGAGATGCAAGCCGACATAATCGTGTCGAAGAATGGGAATGGAACCTTCAGGACTATCGCGGAGGCGATCAAGAAGGCGCCGGAGCATAGTAATCGCCGGTTCATTATTTACGTGAGGGCAGGAAGGTAATTAACTTGGTTTTTGATAATATAGTATTGTGGTAAAACCGACAAGTTATCCTTTAATTCAGCATTACGAACCTTTTTAATGATTTCGTGTTTCATTTTGTTTCAACTGCTTGATTGAAATGAAGGTGAAATGGACCGAAAAAAAAAAAAAAGTGAGCGGGTGGGATGATGAGTTACCAATCACACCATCATATCATGTGAAAAGATTTTCGAAAGTCTGCCTGTAATTCTATTTGTGTAGGTGTTGTCATAATTGGTTCGTTGACTTCAAGTCCACAATCATATTTGTATAATATAACTATATGTACATTTTTTATTTTCTTTTTTATATATAATTAAGTTCATTACTAATTTTTCAAGTTTTGTGGTTATATTAAAATGGTGGGAGAAGTTGAGGCTAATTGAGTGTAAAAATGATCAGATATGAAGAGAAAAATTTGAAGGTGGGAAGGAAGAAAACCAATTTGATGTTCATAGGGGACGGGATGGGCAAGACAATCATCACAGGGAAAAGAAATGTTATGGATGGCTTGACCACGTTCCACACGGCGTCCTTCGGTAAATTCTCTAATTTTGCCACTTTTTTTTTTCTTATGATGTTGTGAATATTTATAGTTAATAACATTCATATATGTATTTAAGAGACTCATTATGGATAGAACAAAATACTCTCATTTATTCTTAATATAAAATCCTTTTAATCAAATCATGCAGATTAAGAATTGAAATTAAAATTAATTAATTATCTCAAATTTTTTAAAAATTTTAATATTTTTCTAAAACTATCCTTATTTAATTTCTCTCTTTTTCTTGGGATATATTAAATAAAAATATTTTTATAAAAATATATAATAAATATTATTTATATATTATAGAAGATGTTATATTTCGGATCAGCACAAAAAATTCTATTCATACGACGGGAGGGAATACAAAACATACAATGACGCGTGCATGAGATAGATGGAACAGAAGAAGTAGAGCATGTAAAGCTAGGCTGTCATAATTCACCCCTCCTACCTATCTGTCTATTCGCATTTCTCATCCAACTCAAACCTCATCGCTCAGATCACTGTCCCCACGTTTCTACTATCGGTTCAACCAATTCACACACACACTCTCTCTCTAATTTTTCACTTACACCCCTGCATGCATTAATCACACAAGTTTAAAATATAATAATAAGATAATTGAAGAGATTAACAAGTAATAATCCCATTTTACCAACTACTTGAGTGTTGAACTGCGAGTGACAAGTTTGGTGTTTGTTGGAATGTTACGCAACTTAATATAACTACTAAATAATAATGTCTGTTAACTTATTATTCTGTGTTAGTTTAAAGCACACTTTGGAATCTTACGCATTGAACTCTACTTTCATCAAAACAAATCATCCACTTCCTGACCTTATCTCCATGGCACATATTCCTTATATAAAAGATTGGGATCATATAGTGCCAAAAACTTTAACGAAGGGCACCCAACTAAAGTATCAAAGCAAAATTCTTGGTGCTGGGTCGTTCTCATTCATCATCCCAAAACGATTCGTGATTAACAATTAACAAAATTTTCCCACCTCATCTTGTTCATTCAATCTAACTGCTCCGCCCCCTGATTTCTTATTCTGAGTTAAAATTAAATCTCACATAGTCGAATGAGGCTAATGATCGATGTTGTTGTGTTCTCATTCTGCTAAAGCTGCAACCGGTGCCGGTTTCATGGCACGAGACATAACATTTGAGAACTACGCCGGTCCAAGCAAACACCAAGCGGTGGCCCTTCGTGTCGGAGCTGACCATGCGGTGGTCTACCGCTGCGAGATCCTGGGATACCAAGACACATGTTATGTCCACTCCAACCGTCAGTTCTTCCGCGAATGTGGCATTTACGGAACGGTTGACTTTATTTTTGGAAACGCCGCCGTAGTTTTCCAGAACTGCAGTCTTTATGCTCGGAAGCCCATGGCCCAACAGAAGAACACCATCACGGCCCAAAACCGGAAAGATCCGAATCAGAACACGGGTATATCCATCCACAATTGTCGGATCCTTGCTGCCAAGGATCTCGAGTCAGAAAAGGGGAGCATCTCCACCTATCTTGGCCGTCCATGGAAATTATACTCTAGAACTGTGTACGTGTTATCATACATGGGTGATCACATACATCCACGTGGATGGCTGGAGTGGGATGCAACATTTGCTTTAGACACGCTGTACTATGGTGAATACATGAATGACGGACCGGGTGCAGCTATTGGACAACGGGTCAAATGGCCCGGGTATCGGGTCATCACCTCAACCGTGGAGGCAAGACGGTTCACGGTGGCTGAGTTCATATCGGGTTCATCGTGGCTGCCGGCAACGGGAGTGGCATTTTTGGCTGGGTTATCCACTTAAATCCAGCGGAGGTATAGGCTTACGTCTTGGTCCAAACATACCCATTGGCAAACAATTCTATTTTCATGGAATTTTAATTTTTAGATGTACTTAAGATAGCTTTTTCTGGTCTAATTATTATTTTTTCCGAAGATGTAAGAATAAATATGATGTAAACACTAATAGATCTTATTAATTTTGGCATGACTGACTGCTATATATTTGACAAAGCAAGTGTTACTTTTTGCTTTTTTTTTGGGCAGACAAAGCAAGTGTTACTTTTAATAATAAGCAATAACGAGGAAAAAAGTGGCACGGTCCAACTCAAAAATTAATCTCGCATAAATGAATATTTTTTAATGTAGTGTCTCAAAAATTAAACAATTAATGATCCACAAAAATTAAAAAATTAACTTTAATAATAATATTATTCTATGAAATCGAGAAGTACTTATTTGTATTTGTAATATTAATGTTGATAATGATTTTATTTTTGAGTCATCAGATTAAAAAATAAGTAAATAAATAAAGTTAAGAATAATTATCTGAGAAACTAAATTAAAAATATATTATTTTCAAAATATTAAATTGAAAATATCTAACTTGAAATACAATTGTACAAGTTATCTATACACTACAATGTACTACCCTTATCTGTGACAAAAGTTCTTGTATTGGAAACAAAATGCAAGAGAAAAAAATTCCAATTTAGTCATCAAATTTTGAAACTTCAAGAGATGGAGATACAAAAGATACAAATTACAAAAAAAATAATCACCTTTAATATTGTTTTCAAATTAAAAAATAAAAAAAAATAAGAATAAAGAAAAAACTTATGTATTTAAACTTATATAACATATTTTTTTTAACAAAAAAATAATTATTTTCAGTTAAATCAAAATCAAAAGATATGAATTTTAAATTTAAACATAAATTAGAATCATCAAATATATCATATCAATCATCAATTCATTCAAATATATCATATAAAAGGGATCATGACAAATTAATCGTTACTTCCTCCGGTCCTATATATAGGATCTTTTGTCCTAATCTTAAATATAAGATTTTTTATAATATACGAGGTAGTATTTATTATATATTTCTAAAAAATTGTCTCTATTTAATATATTTAAAGAGAAAGAAAGAGAGATTAAATAAGGATAATTTTAAAAAATTATTAAAATTTTTAGAAAAATTAAGATAGTTAATTAGTTTTAATTTTAATTCTTAACTTATATGATTCGATTAAAAGGATCTTATATTAAGATCCTAATAATATACAGTAGCAGTTTATACTTGGACTCCGTGCTGATGTATTTTAATGCTGCCACTTGTTTTCTTTTGGCCTTGATTTTTGTCACTTGTCAACTCTTTTTTATTTATTCTTTATGTGTGGGACCCACCTCTTATATTCTTCTTTTCGTGTTTGAATTGAATTATATGTAAGTGATTATGGTAATAAATATTTATTTTTAAGTGATATGAAAATAAGTAATTATGTTAGAAATTATTTGTGTTTTTAAACTATAAGTGATTTTAAGAAAAAAATATGTATTTGGATATTAAGATTTAAGTGATTATTTGGTGGATAATGAGAAGAAAAAATGAAATAAGTGATTATTATAAGTAGAAAAAATTAGTTTTTTCCATAAATATTTATTTAAAATATAAGTGCTTATTAAAAAATTATTTCTATTTGACAACTCTAATATATATCCACTTATAGATCCTATAATTACATATTTTTTCCGATCTAAAGTGTCACTTTCAAATTTGTTCAGCCTCTCCTCTCCCTCTCTTTTACAAATTCGTTCAGGTTTCTCATTTTATTTTATTTTTCTCATCAATTCTTTTCTCACTTCCTCATTTTTAATTCTCTTTGATTTTTTACTTTTTAATAATTCTAATCTTTTCATTAATAATTAAGATTCAGTGATTTTGATATTAATTAAAATAAATTTAAAATTTATGAATGAATAGTTATTAATAAATTTTCAGTGATTTTCTTCCTCATTTAATTTTTTTATTGACTGATTTCATTTTATTTGAATTTGGCCCTTTTAATGATATTTATTTAACAATCATAATTTTTATTTACTAACATGAATTACAAAAATCTTTTTATATAACATGATATGCTATTGTTTTAAATTTCAAATTTGTTTTTTTGATCTGAAACTTTCAGGCCACCTTAGAAATTCCCTCCATAAGGTTAATTCTTTCAAGTTTCAAATTTAAATTTGAATTAAAACTTATTTATTTCTCCTATATTTATCAATTTCATTATTTATTATTCACTATTTTCCCCTCATCTTCTTCCTTTCTATTCTCTCCGTTTTTATATCCTCTCTCCATCCTATCTCTATTTCTCTCTATCTATTTCCATCTCTTGTCTATTTCTTTTAGCATTACAGATTGAAGAAGCCATCAAACTTAAGACAAATGAAACGGAAGAAATGCCCGCCACACCCCATATAAGGCAATGGAAGATATGATATCCCCACAACAGTCTGAATTCTTCTTCTTGCAATCTTTATTTACTCTTAAAAATTTAACATCTCCCCTCCTCACCATCTTTTTACCTCTCACACATCATTGGATTTGCGCACATTTTCAGTTAATCGTATTCTTTTTTTTTTAGAGCTGATTTTTCAGTGAAAAGAGATCGATCGATGGTGAGAGATTACGAGACCTTTGAAGCGCTTGACATTAGCGCGAGGTATGAGATCACTATAGTACCTACCCTTGGCAGGGCACGAGAGAGGGAAAAGATACGGTAGATCTACCCAATACATTGATCCTCACCATCACCACCAAACAATGTCTCTGTATCTGCCTTTCCTTCATCTCCCTCTATTTGGAATCCAAAATCCACTGGAACTATGTCCTCAAAAAAGAAATCGGGCAATTCAAAATTTACTTGATGTACGTTCAACTCATATTTTCTACAAATTTAGAAAAAATATATATTTTCTATATGATCATGGTAAAAACATAGTTTTTTTCAAAAAAATTAAAACTTTTATATGGCGCTCTACCAGATCCTGGTAAAACCATATATTTTTTCTCTCTTCAAATTATTGGACACAATTTGAGGAGCTTCTGCAATACGTCGAACATCCATTGCCTTTCTGGACTATATATTTCATATTCCCATTTATGCTAAGGTGTATTTCGTTTTTGGAAGAGAGCATGCACTGAAGTTCTTAAAGATTTTTTTGAGAAAGGACTCCTAATATGTCAAAATTTACGTTCTACTGAAGAGAGATATGAGATGATCCAAGACTTGATTCTGAGAGATGATTGCTGAATAGAAAGGCAGCAAAAAGAATGGGTCAAGTAATGCATACGTAGATGCACTCTTATATATGTTACTATGGCTTGGATGCATGGAAGAAAGGTGGAAGGAAGGTTAGTTCTGTATTATTTTCATTATTATATACTTTGCTTCACTGATTGGATGGCTTTCCTTTGTGCTCAAATAAAGTTGAAGATTTCATATTCATTTTCTCTAAATATTCTTTTGATGCTTTTAGACATTGTCACCAAATTCCATTCTGAATCTTTCTTTTCCTTAATTTGTCTGTTATTGCATCTCATCTGTTATTATGGTTTCTAAGAAATTTTGAAGTAGGACACGATCTATATTGAACCCACTAACAAATAACTACTTCATTTTAAGGGAGGCATATTTGGAGAAAAGAATGTCTTTATAGTGCATCTGATATTTGAGAAGAAAAATTGATCATGCATGATTTGTTATGGTTTAATGTAGCATTTTGTTATGGTTTGAATTAAGTCAACAATGTTCTCTACCCAAATTTTCAGACCTTACTAGCCATTTATAAAGACTATCTATGCATGATGTTTTTCTTCATTATATTTTAATATGGTTTATTCATAATGTTCTCTCCTTTAATATTTTAATATGGCTTATTCTTATGGTTTAGTCGTGAGGGGAATGAGTGGTCTGTAGGTCTTAGAATTTAACCTCGGTGCTGTTTTCTACCAAAAGAAAAGTAGCATAGAGTCATTTCTTCTTTATTAAATTTCTTCCTTTCATTATTCATTTACCAAAAGTCTTGTAGACTGTCATACCTTTCAACTTGACTTAGATATTATTTTAATGAATCTTGGAGGTGGAAAAGTTCTTTATTTTCATGTTCTACTTTCCTTTTCAACTCAGCTCTGAGATTTATCTGCATTTTTTCTTATGTTATGGTGATTTTATATATTCACCTTCTAATATGGCTTATTCATATGGTTTGGTGGTAAGGGGAAGTGACAAAGAAAGGTATTGAAGAGAAGGAAAGAATGAATGAATAAAGAAAGCAAAATAAAATAGACTACCAACCAAGTACTCACGTGTATGAAATTCTTATTCTCATTCTCTTTCTGTTATGATGTTGTTAACTTATATTTATAGTTGATTAAAATTTGTAGGTTTTCAGTCATTTTTGGGATAGAGTGTGAAGGACTAGATACACTATACATGAAGGACTATGGTGCTTTCCCATGAAAGTATGCTGTATAACTATTGGAAACCATGTTCTAACTACAGACCTATTGAAAATAATTCTGACCAATTTGGTGTGAATTACCTATTTGATGTAGCATGGATTGATTAAGGAATAAATATGTTGTTTGCTTTAGTTATTTTGCTATTATGATTTGGGAAATTGCACGAAAAGGGTAATAAATTCCCAAAGTTAAAGAAGACTGTGACCAAGCTTTTTCCATATAAAATAACAATTTAAATGCCATAGGTCTATACAAGGATTGCACATCATCTATTGGACTCGGCACTTACCAATGAAATTATACTCCATCATTAAGTAGATGAAAGCTGTTTTTATGATTTCAGGCATCTTTTCTCCATCACCTTTGCAACTTGAGATGACTACGTTAGTGTACATATATGAGCCTTTTGGGGTTGGACTACAGAGTCGAGAAACAGATTTGCGCAGGTGATGTTTTCCATCATTTATTTACAAGTTATCAGAAGACGAATTTTGAAACATGCTTTGAAGGAGAACCAAAATGGTTTGGTGCTTTGTTATGGCATGCTTTAGTAACTACTAGATATATTATTGCCACATTAGTTTCACATCAAGTTGTACCATTCATCTCTGTCAACTATTTGTTGACAAGCTTAATGTGGAGACAGTACTGGAAATTAAATGCCTTTTACACGACAATAATATAGTGTCTAAACTTTGGAGGACTAAATGCACCAATGCGCTTGCCATTCATCTATTTTGTTATATACGGTATGAAATACTTCTTTCTTTAATGGCTTCACGAATTCTTTGAAAATGTGCTTATTTATTGGGGGACTTCATTTTGTTATAATTTCAATTTCTAATCTATGTTAGTTTGTACATCTAGATAAATTGGGGGAAGGCGTGGCTTTTTTATTTGTTCTGTTTTTTTTTTTGGGCGGGGAGGGAGGGACTACAATATTCTTGCGCTCCTTTCTTCCATTGATTTTTTTTTATTGCATTTTACATCTTGATAGATATTTGAATATTATATGATTGAAGTAGAATGGTTTGCTCACTAGAAAATGCCTAGACCATGTATGCATAGTAGATCTAAGGAGATGCTTCAAACATCATGATTAGAATATTTTTCTGTTGAAACTGATAATTCTAAACTATTGCAACTTATTTAGGGGGAAATACATTTATGTCATCGGAGGTGCTTTGAATCAATTAATCAATTAATCATCAAATATATCAAATAAAAGGAGTATTGACATGTATTTTTTTTTTTTGCTGCCTTGATTTTTGCCACGTTTTTTTCCCCTCCACTTCATTATTTCCTTCTTTTGGACTATATCTCTTCTTCTCACGTGTGGGATCCATACCTGGTAACATCAACCCATCAACTTTATCCTCATTCCTTCACTTATTTAATATTTGATTCTAATTATATTTTTCATTCTCATTCTTCAAATTGTCTTCTAACTTCTTCATTTAATTTAATTTCCTTCTTATTTTTAACCACCATTTTTTTATTGATGGTTATTTTTTATTATTTATACTGTATTAATTCTAATTTAAAATTTTTTTGTTAATGCTAATTTTTTAGCTTCATTATATTTATTAATCATAATTTTTATTTATTAATACCCATTATAAGTATGAAGTCATATATACTTAAATTTTAGGGCCTACATTATATTTTAAATTAATTCAGTCGGATTGTTCTCTATTTTTTTTACTTTATATATAAAGAAGTCAGAATATGGCAATTATAGGTATTCAATTTCTTTTTTCTATTTGTTTAGGATGACATGGTTTATGTATTTTAGTTAGCAAAAGAAAAGAATAAGAGGCTACTATAGATCACTAGGACATGCTGTAACTAAAGGTTAAGAAAACAACATTTTTTTTCAAGTTTTTTATGACAGTTTTGGGGGAATCTAAGAATTCTATTTTTTCAAATTATGGGGGAGGTTTAAACATGTCTGATTCTTATGTGAGGATTGTAGTATTTTTTTTTTTTGTCGGGGGGAGGTCTAAATACTAAACATCTCTTATTCTTATTATGATTTACACTGTGTCAATATACTATCACCACCTCTTACTCGCACTATGTTTCTATATTCTAATGTATTAAAAATTGGACCGAACTGGCCGATTCGATCGGTCCGGTTGGTTTATCCGGTCCAACCGGAAATTGGCCCTTGGTCCGATCTGGTCATAGATAAAGACCGGAGATCTTCAGAACTGATGCAAACCCGAGCAAAATTGGTCAAGAATCAGCTAAAAACCGATACAAAACTGGTTTGTCCTCTTTTTTTTAAATATTTTTTTAATTTTTAAGATAAAATAACATTATTTTTAGTACTAAATAACATTATTTTTTATATAAATTTTTTCTTTCTATATTATAATATGGTATAAGTATATTATGATACATAATTATAAATAATGATAAATTTACTTAACAAATAATATAAAAATAGAATATCAATTGACTATTTTGAATTCAAAATATAATTATAGATGAATATTAATTTGTTTAGATTTTAATATTGGGTTGTAAAACTTATTAATGACATTTTTAATTTTTTATATATTATTAAATTTATTTTTCATCCTAGATTGAATGTTAATTTTATGATCATGGATAAATATCTTTCATATTTTTTATTTACATTATTTAAAATATATTAATTTATTCACAACCGGTCCGATCCCGATCTAACCATTGAACCTTGAACCGTTGCTTCATCCGGTTCAATGGCCGGTCCGATTTTTAATACCTTGGTATATTCCCTTTGTTTCTGCTACTTGATGTTTCATTTTCCTGTTTAATTAAGGGTTTTTAATTCCAATGTCTTTGTTTTCTTGGTACAACATTTCAAGGGAAAGTTGGATAAAGACCACCAAATATTCTCAAGGGTTCTACTGATATATATCTTTGTCTCACTGTATAGTAAAATATGTCTATTGACATGTGTTACAATAGGTGGTGTTTTATTTTGGGGGAAAGGGAGCCATACATTATTATTGCTTGCAACAGATGGAGTGTTGTTTCACGTGCGGGGTGTTTGGTGGGGGATTTATGTTTACCATTGTGTATGATAAAATTCTTATGCTGTTATCTTATTTTTATTTTTGTCAAACACTCATGGTTTTCTTTTGAAAATACAATTAAAGGGTAAAAAATTCAAGAACATATATTGGGCATCACACATCTTTATGCTTTTTGTTTTTTGTTTTTTATTTTTCTTTCATAACACAAAATAGTTAGATTTTCTCCATATGTCATATTTCACTAAAAGAAAATATGATAGGTTCAAAATTTGTTTAAACTATAAATTTAACATATTTGAATTTAATATTTTACTTTTAGAGTTAAATAAATCATCCTCACGCACAGTGCGGGGGAGAGATTTCTAGTTAATAACAAATGTGAGATATAGAACAAGTAATGATAAAAAAAATCCACTTATTTTAATTTGATTGATATAAGTATACTAACTATATAAACTTGATTATCTTAGCTTTTCCTTGAGTAAAATACACAAACTACCTATGACATTTGTGTAAGTTACAATATTTCTTTGATCTCAATAGTCATATCCAATTTCTTAAAATTATTTTCATTCAATGAAGTTAATTTTATACACAATATATGTTTCTTCTAGATAAATTAAGTTAATTGCCTTTACAATCGCATTAAATTAAAATCACAATCTCATGTTAAAGGTTAACATCAATTCAATTGTCTTAGTTAAATAAGACTACAAATTAGTCCACCGTGCCAAAAAAAATCTCGAAAAACATTGGAAAAGAAATTTGCAATATATATAGAGAAAGTGTCAGGAGACTATAAATGCATTTTTCAAAGGGTCATTTGCTAGTCTAAACTAGTTCATTGCCAATTAGTCCATTCCATCATCGTTTAGGTCCGTGTTTTTTTTAAAAAAAAAAAACTGGAATAGAATTAAGTTGAACAGAGTTTAAATTGGACTAGAGGTAAACGAATAGCAGAAAGATGATCCACGTTGCTTTAAAACCCTTACCAGTTGCTATTTTTTAAGAAAATGTAATTTAGTCTCAAAAAGAAAAATGGAATCGGCTAAAGGCTTCACAACTAACAAAAATGCAATGTGCTAATTATAGAGGTAAACCACAAGCAGACAAAGAAGAAACATTTTTTTAAGATTATTATATGAACTGAATCTAATCGGGCCACGTGAATAGAACGAAGATGAAAATATACACGAGAAGTTATCCTACAGATTCTTGTCTATGAAGTCCCAGATCCTCTCTTCCATATAAATTCGATCCCTGTGACGCCGCGGCAAGTGACGCTCATCTGGAAAAATCATTAGCTCATAAGGTTTTCCATCAGCCATAAGGGCATTGACAAGCCTTGCAGTGTGCCTGAAATGCACATTCTCGTCAATCATCCCATGCACAAGCAGCAGGCGCCCTTTCATCTTGTGCACATGGTACATCACTGAACTGGTTTCATAACCTATTGGATTTTCTGAAGGCAGTCCCATGTATTTCTCTGTGTAAAATGTGTCATATCCGTCCCATGACGTAACAGGGGCACCGGCCACGGCACACCTGAAGAAATCTGGAAATCTCGAGAGGGTCATTGCAGAGAGATACCCGCCATAGCTCCACCCATACAACCCAATGTGGCCAGCTTTTGCAAGCCCTTGTTTGACCAGCCACTCAGCTCCGCTCAGCTGATCATCAGCATCAGTTTGGCCAAGACAGTGCTTTAAATAGCCTTCAAACTTCAACCCCCGTCTAGCAGTTCCTCTATTGTCTAACTATAAACAAGAAAAGCAAAGATTCATTTTAAAAGTTAGTTCTGATTATGTACTCAAGTATCAATAGGAAAAATGAAGTAAACAATGCGCAAAACAATTCTGATCAGAATCAACAATGCCAAGAACACAGGACTTTGGTACACTAGAGCACTACACAGATAGAAAGATACTATTTTCTAGATTAAAAAAAAAAGGAACAAGACAATCCACGACTTCTAGGTGTGTCAAAGTTGGATACCTTAGAATACGAAAGGCAAATAATTGGACAGCTTAACAGTGTGCCTAAGTCCATCTTGGTTTTGTGGTAGAATAATAAGCAAGATAACTAAACATTTAAAAAGCAAGCAGAACTTTGGACCATATTTAAGTTAAGCGATTCAGAGTTGAGCATTCTGACCTTCCAAACCAATATGCCGTGATTTCGCAAATATTGTGCTCTCATGTCAACTGTACTAATCCAAGAATTAGAAACAAGCTGCACACTTGGACCCCCATAAACATAGATCATAGTCTTGTAAGGTGGAGGTCCAAATCTAGATGCATCCGGCATATATAGGGCCCCATATAATGGAGTGCCATCTCCAGCCTGGATTTTCACCAGCTCTGGTGGCTCGAGTTGAAGCCTTTTAAATCTTGGAATTGTAAATGGCTGCTCATACAAGGGCATGATTATGCTTCCATCGTCCAATGAGCAAAGTAAAACCCTTGGGGGACAATCAAGCGCATCATGGACATCAACAAAATTTTTCATACGATGATCAAGAACTACAATGTGCTTTCCCTTGCTATGAGTAAGTCTAACAGGGGCATGCAGTGGTTGACTCCCATCTACAGCAAGTTCAGCACGATATAAGTTAGACTCCAAAGGCCCATCTAAGGTCCCAATGAAATATACTAGACCTGTAGCCTCATTCACACCAGCAATTTGCTCAACCATCCATTCACCTTCAGTGATGGGTCCTAAGCAAGTCCCATTCACATCATGAAGATAAAGGTGCCTAAATCCTGTTTTCTCACTGGCCCAAATAAATCCCCCAGAAAACTTGGTAACTCCTTTATCAAGAGGGGTGAAACAATCATGGATATTGATCCATGTGCTGTGTTCTTCCACCAATAAAGTTTTCCTCTGACCTGTTCGAATATCAAATTTAAGGATCACCATTTTTGTTTGGTGCCTGTTCAAGACCTGGGCAGTAAGAATGTTTCCATGCATCCAATTGACTCTTGCCAAATATTCTTCCTCACTATTTTGCTGATCTGTTCCCCCACAGACAAGATCCATCCAAGTAGTGCATCCTCCAGCTACCGAAACAACACCAAGTCGAACTTTAACATTTGAAGCTCCAGCAAAAGGATAAGGATGGTCTTCCTGTGCCTCTAAACCAACTGAGCTTTTACCTTGGTGCATAATTCTAAAAAGAGGTATTTCAGAAGAATCAACTTCAGTGAAAGCTATATATTTACTATCTAGTGACCACCAATATCCAGTTTTCCTGTCCATCTCCTCCTGCAGTCAGCAAATTTTAAAGCCTGAGGAGAATACTAAATGTGCATACAAAGAAAAATTAAAATATTTTATCATTTTAGAATCAACTCATTATCTCACTTAGTCACCCAAAAGTGGGGAAGGATAGGACTACTTAGTAGAATGAAGTCAATTTACCCAATTTTCATTTAAAGATGTCCATATAGATGACATTACTACAAGAGGAATCTCACCTGAGCTATATATTCAGCAAGGCCACGAGCCTGCAACACACAAAAACAAGGGTAATTTTTTTTAATGAAAAAAGAATCATATTACTAGCCAAGACAAAAATTGTAATGGAAGCAGATTACACACTTCTATCTTTTCCCAGAGCCCTAAAAAAAACTTGCTGGAGAGAACAAAGAGGATAAAATAAGAGTCATTTTTAAAGGATGAGAATGCCAAAAAGCTAGAAAAAGTAGATTCAACTACCTAGTTCAAACAAATAATTGTGCACTGTCAAATGAATAATCAGAAACCAGTAATAACAAGCCAAAACCCATGGATGGGCTTGAGTATTTTGACTCTCAACACTAACATACCATGCTATCTTTGTCATTGTAAATAAGTAAAGAGAAATCATTAAAGTCTACATACTATATGGTGAGTGAGAAGAAAACCATCACTGGACTTATATCCAGGACAAAGACAGCAAAGCTGAGCTTAATCAAATTAACTGCTAGGATGTTTATTAATAGAATTTAAAAACTTCACTAAGGAGAAACAGGATAGGTATAGCTACTTCAAAGTAAGATTGTTCACATTTTGGACATCATAATCTGGAAAAATGAAAGAATTCTCCACCCGTGGAATTCATACTACATTTCGTTACTCTAACACAATAGGGACCAGCAACTACAGAACTCACCAAACCATTTTCCTTAGCACCATGCGTCAACTGCTTCGATTCATTAGACAACAGATTCAGAACATACAATTCACAGTCTTGTACATAGGCAATCATTGACCCATCTGGGGATAGACGTGGATCAATAGTTGGTGAAACTGATATAGCTGGAAGCTTGAGCTCTGTTTTTGAATAGGACACATCCTGGATATAAATCTGTTCATAGGGCAAAGACAATAGTCACAAATTCATAATAAACTTGACCATTTCAAGCTCACGATATTAATTAATGTAAGATAAAATAGAAGCATCTCTTGTTCAGTCTAATGGACAACTTGCCCACTACCCAGCACCACCAGAATGAGGAAAGTTAGGTATTGGACTTATATAAGTATAGAGAGCCCCCTAAGTATTAGAGGTTGCATAAGACTAGTTGGTATTGCTTTAACGGGGCAGAAGTGAATATAAGTTTATGACTATAAGAAGGTACAAGCTCAATTCTTTAAAAAAAAAATTGAACATGTAGACAAATTAACTCAACAGGAAATTGGAATATGGTGCAGACTCTGAAATGCCTATCAGATGTGTTCCAACTCTTTCTGAGATTGTTTGTGACATGATAAACCACCCTCTACTAGCAACCAGCGTTTAAAGCTTGAACTAATCAATCCAAGTAGAACATTTCAATACCAGTGACTTATACTGAGCAAAAAAGCGTTTTAAAGGGATTTACATCACAATTAAAGGAAGTGATAACATGCTGGTGGCGGCAAGATGGCATTTCCAGTGTAATACATACATCGGTGTGCAAGCGTTAGTTTTATGTTCCCACCAATGAAGCATAAGGGAATAATATATATTATTCAAACATATTACCACTTTTGCATTTCCGGAGGTAATTTTAAGGCACACTAATTTTTACAAATACCCAGCAATTAAGAAACAATTGACATTAAAGCTATTTCAGAGATAAGGGAACAAACCCCAGCAGGCAAAGGCACCATGATAGCTTTCCTTTTGGAACTTGTATTCACCCATTCATACCTTGTTACCCCTAACCCACGCTCCCTCAACCTCTCCCTCCTTAACTTCTCTTCTGGAGATATATTACTCTCATCGAGCCCACCATCAAGGGGACTAAACAGCAATTCTTGTTTGGATGTCTTCAAATCAAAAGAAAAGACCTTCCTATTTAATGTGTGATCAGGACTAAATAAATATGCAATTAAATTATCATCAGGGCTGAAACTTATTGAAGACGGTGTGACACATCCAGGCAGTGGGTATTGTACAATTTCTTCAACACGGAAAAGGCAGTTATCATCGAAATTTTGTGCATCGTTAAAGTCTGTAACAGGCATTTTGAAAGGCAGTGATCTTGAACGCTTCAGATTTCTCTTGTTGTTCACATCAACTGGTTGCATTACGAACAGACCAACGGGTATGAGATTGAACTGCAACAAAGCAAGCAAAATGAAAGCAGTACCTAGAGAAAATAATAATCAACTGTAACCTTCACCAAAAAGAGTAGAAACAATTAACATTTCTGTCTAAGTTTTATTGCATAAAAAATCATTGCAAATAAATTAAAGGATTTCTCAGCAGTCTGCAGTCATATATGGAGTTGAATTTATTTATTATTGAGCCTGACTACGTGTGTTTGAAATAGAAATATTAGAAAAATTTTCTTTCCTTTTCTTTTCATAATCTGTGGGAAAAGAAATAAACTTATTACAGACTTTGCCTATATTCTACATTACAACCTGACGTCTGAATCTTATCCGTTCTCCAACCTAACTCCTCATTCAAAAGGGAAATGAAAAAGACACCACAGAAGGTGGGGATAAGTTGATACTCATGGAGACTAGAAAGCATGAATTTAAGCTATTTAAATTTGAGCTTCTCCTTTTTATTAAACTAGTGCTGCGGCACGAAAAATAACATTTTAAGACGCCAAGCCGTACGAAAGAAAATGAAGCCAAAAATAAATCAAATCGAAAAGAAAGCATTTATCGACTTATCTGTTATCCACTTCATCCAAAGGACTCAAATTTAAAAATCTATTTAAATAACCATCTCGTACTATCTCCTCCTTACCCATTCGATCATTTTCTCTCAAAGAAAGCGAAGAACCACAATTTAAGTCATTAACGGATCCCAAGAGACCAAGTTTGAGCAGAAGCAGAACCATTTTAAGATCAAAATCGGAAAGTTTACCTAACATTCATTACTATTTCAGAAAAAAAAATATATTAAAAAAAATAAACTCACTAACAGAACTCTCAAAATCTTGTGTTTATCCACTGGATCCGATCGCGGACAATGGAACTAGCAGGAAATAATGTAAAAGGCAACTAGTGTTGAATTGATTCTAATCCCCTAAAACTAAATCAGTTTCATTATTAAGGATGAAAATTAGATTCTAACCTGAGGAGAAGACGGAAAGGATCTGCCATGAAAACAAAGGAATGTTAATAGGAATAATTTTTTTTCTTTTACCCGATTTCGTGGGTACTCAGAAAGTTCGATAAAGAATCAGAATCTATACAGGAAGTAGATTTTCAGCAAGTGAAAGGGTAGGGCGGAGAGAGGGGGGGCAAATAGCATCAGAGTGCTTCGCTGGTGACGTGGGACTTTGATAGATTGGGAATCACATCGGGAAGGAAATTGGAGACTTGTTCGATTTAAATTATCATCGAGTAGTACTACAATACAATAAATATTTGGAAAAGTATAACCCCAAAAGAGGGAAAAAAAAGGTCGGGGCCTGCTCGTCTCATACACGCTCCAGAATATTTCATTTAGTTAGGACTATCGAGTTTGAGGTTAAGTTCTCTTTTGCCGAATGTCGGTTCCACGCCTTGTCTCGTCAAAACAAAATTCTTTAATTCCCTCGAAGTACCTCTTGGATAAGTGGTAGGGTGTTCGAAAAATACTTCTATGGAAAGTATGATAACTTTTCCAGTAACGTGATGCTATTTGGATGCAAGTTTAAAATCCATTGTCTATAGGAATTTTATAGTTACATTGTATTTTTGTATAAATGAAATTTTCTTATTCTTTATTTAAAAGAATTACTTTTTCCAATTTCAAGTATTTAATTAAAATGCTTTTTCTAAAAAATAATTTTATTTCAAATATTTTAAATCTAAAAGTGATATTAATGGTATGCAAATAAATCAGTTATCTCAAAATTATTTTTCAGAAAAAATATATCCAAAAAAAATCACAATTAACTAGAAATACTTTTAATCAAAATCAATTTTCAAAATTACTTTAATCTAAAATCACTTTTTATCCAATTCTGTATGAAGAAAAACAAATGAAATTTAAAGATGAATAAATATTAAAAAATTACACAATCTCATTTTAAATTGTATTATTGGCTTTCTACCGCGAATCCTAATTCCACATATAAACAAACCAATTTGTCAAGTATAACAAATAAATTTGTCAGGGATGTCAACGCATATTACCTCAAATAAAAACATAATCTATTTTATAAATCAAACATTGTGGGCGTGAATCCTTTATTACAGTTTTCCAAATGTTCACAAAGTTAACATTAACAACAATAAATAGAAGGAAAATATTTATATGTTTTTCCTTATATGTTTTTTTTGTAATGTTTTCCAATTAAAAGTTAACATATGAATTATTTTTTAATATATTATAGATTTAATTATTAATTATGATGTGAGAAGGGAGAAAGGGTATTGAGTAAAGAGATAAAGAGAAACAAAAAGGGAAAGAAAAAAGGAAAAACTCAAAAAAAGAAAGAGAAGGGTAATCTCATTGAAATTATAAATCAAATTAATAGCTAAAGTCTTTTTACAAATGAGTAGTAAACTTCTTATTTATAGAACTTAAATCATAATCCTATTAAAATTCTAAGATATATTTTTTCAAAATATTTTAACTCTAAACAAAAGATAAAATCATAATTTAAATAAATAAATCCTATAAATAAAAAAAAGATAAAATCTAAATTCTAATAAATTCAAAATAAATTAAATTAAATCTAAATATCCTAATAAATTATCTTTATTTAAAAATCCTAATTATTTATTTTTTATCATTCCCTCCCTCTTAAAAGAACTCTCCTCCAAAGAGTTAAGCTCTGCATTCTATTTCATCTTTAACAAACTCCTTATCTACGTCCACTCCAAAAAAATATAACTCATGGAGGTTAAGTATGATGTCATCATCTATAGTCTTATCCTCTTTCTCAGCTGAAAAATTAAGAATTAAAATGCGTCGTGGACACATTGATGCAATATAACATTTAGCATGACACCGAAAGTACTCAATTGGACCGTTGGGGTGAGAGTTGGATCCTAAAAACTCAATACGCTTAAATGTACTCCATTTCGAACCAAAGCTCTTAAACAAGAATTCTACCTCCAAAACTTTATGATAAGCTTCTTCAAGAGATTCAGGAGGATTCAATTTAAACTCTTGTTGTATATCAACTCAAAGACCATTAACAAACTTTTGGATCATCATCCAAGGGTCTTCTTTGACTTCACATCTAATAAGAATATCATCAAAACGAGTCATGTAGTCAGACACTGCAAAAGTTTGTCTTAAGTTTAGCCATTGATAGTAGAGTTGATTCTTATAATATGTAGATACATATTTCTCTTTATTGGGGGTTCTCCTAGATGCTCTAGGTTCTGTTGCACATGTTGCCAAGACTTCTTGGCAGACCCAACGAGCTTTATCTTTGTAAAACGAACACGATGCACATCAGTCATCTCATACCACTTAAAGTAATCCTCCATACTAGTCAGCCAATCCAAGAAAGCACCTGAATCTAATTGATCATCGAATTCAGGAGTGTCAACTTTAATCTTCTTAGTTATATCATCAAGAGAATTTCACCTGTAAACTTCTAGATGATTTCTAGGGGGTGACTCGCACCACCTATTATAATGGTTAATGGTATTTTGAGTATCCCACTGGTTTCATGTGTAGTCATTCTGGCAATTGTTGGTCTTATGAAGAAGACCCCTATTATTTTGATTTTTGTTACCTTGTTTAGCTTGATGATTCCCATCAGATAGAACCTTAGATTGATTGGAGGAAGGTATATGCCCTCATAAGTTGATTTCCTTAGGAATACTTGGATTCCCAAGTATGCCTTTTGTTATTGTACCCATATGTTGCTTACTTTTTCCCTTTACTTCTCGCATGATCTCTTCATACATTTTATCCAGTTTTTCAAATATGTGGTTGAAATTTGCTTCCATCGTGTCAATCTTGTGGTTGAAATTTGCTTTCATCAGGTTAATCTTATGGTTATGATGACTTCTATCTCATGATCCACAAGCTCTTTAATGGACTTCTCAAATTCTTCAAGATTTTGTTGGGATTTTTTTGTCATGGTGGATTTAAGAAGAGTAGTGCGTGGGGCGTGTAGGAAATTTGGCTATGAAACCAAATGATGTGAGAAGGGAGAAAGGGTATTAGTAGAGAGATAGAGAAAAAAAAAGAAGGGAAAGAGAAAAAGGAGAACTCACGAAAGAGAAGGGAGAACTCAAGAAAAAGAGAACTCAATGAGGGAAAAAAAAAATAACTCAGAAGGAGAGAGAGAAGTCACTGAAATTATAACTCAAATTAATAGCCAAAGTCTTTTTACAAATGAGTAGTAGGGCTCTTATTTGTAGAGTTTAAATCATAATCCTATTAAAATTCTAAGATATATCTTTTCAAAATATCTTAAATCTAAACAAAAGATAAAATCATAATTTAAATAACTAAATCTTATAAATAGAATAAAGATAAAATCTAAATTCTAATAAATTCAAAATAAATTAAATTAAATCTAAATATCCTAATAAATTATCTTTATTTAAAAATCCTAATTATTCATTCTTTATCAAATTATATATTAAAAGTATTAACTTCTTAAATTTAAAAAAACTTAAAAAGTCTACATATTAAATTTTAGTTAAAAAATAGGATAAAAAACATATAAGAAAAAATATATAAGTTTAGTCCTAAATCGAATACATTGGAAACAATAAAGAAATTGAACAAATTGATAAAGAAAGAAAAAAATCAAGGTTTCAATGTGAGTTTAAGTACATTCAAATATTTAAGATTCGATTAAATTTTTACACAAATAAAGGGTTCTGAGAAGAGTCTAGCCTTCCCATATGATAAATAGATAGTGCCACGAGGGTAATAGATTATCGGGGTGATAGATAAGTTGCCACAGAAGCTTGATACTGATGATGAGAGTGATGTTTGATTCTGGGTGCATGTCTGTTTAGTGTGTCTCCATTGTTGCTTCTGGCAACGATATTTATAGAGAGATAGGTCGGTGTTGCTATGCTATCTGATCATAAGAAGAAGAACTCCATGATTGCTGGAGATGCCTCACGTTACCATAGTGTACTCTTACCATTTGGCCCTTGTCCTGAAACTTTCCATTTGTAGTTCTTGGAGACAAAGGAAATGCGTTTGCAGTAATCAAATTATTTCCATTGGGGCGAGCCCTGTACTGTCATTGCCCTATTGGGCTAGGCCCATTAATATTTTGGTCCAAACATAAACATAATAAACATATAAATATGTCATTTCGTGCGCTGTGACAAATTCAAACATTGTGTACAAATATTTTTATGATAATTTCTGAATCAATTTGATCACTAACGTATTAACGTCATCTAAGCAAAGTTTAACATTTTATAACCTACTGTCGAGTGACTAAGATATATAATGCCAGCTAATGACAAAAGGTTAATCTATTGCATCAATGAAAACGTCGAAGGTATTTTCTCATGAATTTTATTTTCAGTTTGACTTTTCTGAAAATCGTATTCTCATATCTGTGGATCAGAGCATTTGACTAGGTTATCACTTCTTCCGTCATCCACCTTTTTAGAGGCGATGCAAATGTCTGTCGACGATGCTCGAGTGGATTGCTACAAAGTTATCCTCTTCCTCTTGGAAGGTTCCTCATCAAGAAGATAAAAAAAAAAACTAAAATTAAAATATTACTTTTTTCTCTAGAGATAGATTGATTTGTAAATGATATGTTCTATTAAAAAGTTAATTTAAAATTCCTCTTTTATGGGATTAACCGTAATTTAATTTAGATTAGTTAAAGTCTAAAATAAAAACAGAATACCAAACAGTTATTAGAAGAAAAAAAGGTTGATTTAAAATTCATTTTAAATCTAGTGGACAGATGCAACTTCTTATTTACTTTCTATTTCTTACATAGCAATATTAAATGAGGAAGGATGTCATTTCTTATCCAAGAAGGCTAAAATTTAATATTTACCCTAAAGAATTAACACAGGAACAAAGTGTTTCTAATTTATAATATAAGTCATATTTTAAAAAATTATTTTTATTCAAAATTTAAGTGAGCCATTTTTAAGTATTGTATGGTACATTATTGATTATTTTCCTATTCTGTGCTTGGCTTTAATTTCCATTCTAATTAATGATGTGTTAGAATTTAATATATTTAATAGAGATAATATAGAAAAAAAATGTGATTTTTTGACAAATTTAATAAGTTAGTCAATTCTTAACTCATTTCTTCGATATATATGAAATTTATAAAATATAATTTATATTATGGATTGGATGGAACCCCTTGAAACTATAACCAAAAAAATGTCATAAAGTGTCTATGAAATAATCTAAATAAGAAGTTATTTTATTGATTTAGTACAAGCCATTTTTATTGATGGACAAGATAATTTTAAACTTAAATTTTAGCGCGTGTGAATAGATGAATACGTAATTATATTATATGTATACGTGAAGAATTCATTCTTTGAAATTTGAATAGGTTGAAATTATATAGCCCAAATATTTTTTGAGATTTATGTTTTATTATAAATGTATAAACTAATTATTTCTTATAAAGTTTAAAGTAATAATTATACACATGTCGAGATTAAGCTAACAATCCTCGCGTGGACTCTAATACCCTTTGCTTAGTGGTGGCAGTGGAAAACCCGGTGATAAAATTATGAAAAAATTCTAATTGCATATCAAGAAATAAGAATAATTCTAAAAACATAACTCAATTTGCTATAATTTTAATTAACTATAACTCAATTTGCTATAATTCCAATTAACTATCATGGTAGTAAATTGAAAATAAAATGTCGGTGTAAAAATACTAATGTACCCCTGTGTATTTTTATGTATTTTTCCTGAAGCCCACATATTCTTATCTTCCTCATTATAACCTTCACACTTGCTAGAAACACCAAAATCTTCTATGAAACCATGGGTGGATGATCTATATGTGAGTTGATCTTGTGTGTAATGGTGAGATTCGTAATAGTGCCATAGGTTTCCAATCTACGTGCGATAAAAGTATTGGTGGCCGACAATAAAGAGTGATGAAGCTATCAATGACTTCAACAACATCTCCAACCACCATCACCTGTGGCAAAATCAACAAATTTTTTGAGTTGACAGGTTTGGGTGGTACAATCTTCAATGCTTTCATGGTTTTCGCGAGAAAGCACAAGATTTTCAAAGCTGAAAGGTGACAACGATGGGGAAGATTCGACAGTGATGAACAACTTCTTTCACATTCTTCTTCAATTTTGGGATTGAAACTCTATGAATAGTATAATGTTGTGTGAAAAATTTCTTTCTAGCTTCTCATTTCTCTCTTATTTGTCTGTAAATTTTGACTATGTTGATGTGGATATATAGTGAAGAGAAAGAAGGGAAACGAAGCTGAGACTTTTTTTTTCTTTTTTTTTTCTTTGAACAATCTTCCTAATGATGTTATAGTAATAAATTCTTAGTATAACTTAGAGATCTACTAGTATCAATTGGAAATTCACTTGAAGAGAATGAGAGGTTTGTTTTTTCTCTCTAAACAATCTTATTGTTGACTTGAAAATCTACTAGTATTAGTTAGAAATTCACCTTAAGAGAATGATAGACTTTTTTCTTTCTTTGAACATTCTAACCAATGATGTTGTAGTTGTGAATTCTCTAATATGACATGAAAATTTACTAACATCAATTGGAAATTCTCTTGAAGAAAAGGAGGACTTTTTTCTTTGTTTAAAAAATTTTACTAATGATGTTATAATTGTAAATTCTCTAATATGACTTGGAAATCTACTAGCATTAGTTGAAAATTCATTAGCATTAATTGAAAATTCATCTACATCAATTGAAAATGGCAAGTTTTAATTTAATATGTCAAAATAATTTCATTTACAAGTGATCCTAGTAAATTAACAAGTGATTCAGGGAAATTAATAAAATCACTTAAAAGTCCACTAGCATTAATTGGAAATTCACTTTATCAATTAGAAATAAGAAGTATTAATAAACATGTGTAAATAATTTCATTTACAAGTTAAAGTGTCTTAACATGTGATAACCGTCTATTTATAAGTTAAAATCCAATATTTGCAAGTACTATTGAGCAATTTACAAGTTACAAGCGTTCTTTATAAATTCTAATTGGTACAATATCATTAACATGTAGCAATCATATATTTATAGGTGAATACCATATATTTGCAAATGACGATGAGCTATTTGCAAATTATGTTGGAATTTAGTGTTTATGTCTCGATAGTTGACCATTGGAATGTGGATCAAATGTAATTGTACGATGATCAATTATAAATCAATGCAGATCAATTGCAAATAAACAACATGCACATCACTTATACTAGACAATTTTTTTTTAATAATGTATAGATTATTGTAAACTTTATGATACTTTACATGTATAATTTTTTGATCCATATGTACAGGCCATTTACATGTCATAATCATATATTTACAAGTAAAATACGTGTTTTTGCAAGTGATTCTGGGTTATTTGCAAATGATTTTCTGATCTGATGCATATTTCTCAATTCCAATGGTTGACAAATATATCAATTGTCATAATCGATTGATCATACATTTGTAAATACATGATATTTACTTGTAAATACGTGATTATTACATGTCAATAATATTGTATCAATTAGGATTTATAGAGAATGCTTGTAACTTATACATAGCCCAATATCACTTGCAAATATATAATTTTAACTTGTAAATGCACAGTTATCCACATGTTAACACACTTTAACTGGTAAATGAAATTATTTAGATATGTTAAATTACACTTGTTATTTCTAATTAATAAAGTGAATTTCCAATTGATACTAGTAGATTTCTAAGTGATACTAGGAAATTTACAACTACATCATAATCATTAGGACTACATCTAAGTTCCTTAAGATAACATGTTAATTTCCCTTATTCACTTGTTAATTTACTAGGATTATTTGTAAATGGAATTATTTAAACGTATTAAATTAAAACTTGTTATTTTCAACTAATGCAGGTGAATTTCCAATTGGTATTAGTGAATTTTCAAACCATATTAGAGAATTTACAACTACAACATCGTCAGTAAAATTTTTTAGAGGAAAAAAAAAAAGCCTTTCATTCTCTTTAAATTAATTTCCAACTAATACTAGTAATTTCTAAGTCATACTAGAGCATTTAAACCTATAACATCATGAGGAAGATTGTTCAAAGGAAAAAAAAAATGAAAAAAACCTCTCCTTCCTTTCCATTCTTTCTCTTCACCATACATCTACATCAATATAACCAAAATTTACAGGCAAATAAGAGAGAAGTGAGAATTTGTGAGGAATTTTTCACACAACATTTTGCTATTCATAGAGTTTTAATCCCAAAATTGAAGAGGAAGAAGAAAATGAAAGAAGTCACTCATTGCTATTGAACCTTCCCCAATCGTTGTCACCTTTCAGCTCCGAAAATTTTGTGCTTTCTCACAAAACCCATGAAAGCATTGAAGATTGTAACACCCAAACTGGTCAGCTTCGAAAAATTGTCGATCTTGCTGTTGGTAATGGTGGTCAGAGATGCTGTCAAAGTCAAGGATAGTTTGATCACTCTTTACCGTCAGCCACCCATGGTTTTGTCACACATAGATCGGCAACCGATGGTACCACTATGAATCTCGTTGTCACACACCGATTAGCTCACATAGATCTACCACCCATGGTTTTATCGATGATTTTGGTGTATCAAATAAGTGTGAAGGCTATGATGGGGGAAGATAAAAAAATAAGGATCAAGTTTTAGGAAAAATGCATAAGGATGCACAGAGGTATGTTGGTATTTTTATGCCAACATTTTATTTCCAATTTACTATTATGATAGCTAATTGGAATTACAGTAAATTGGGTTATATTTTTTAAATTATTCTTATTTCTTAGTATTTAATTGAATTTTTTCTTAAAATTATTAATTTAATATTAAATATTAAATAAATACATAGGAAGAAATCAATTATCAATCATCAACTGCATTGAATGCATATATAAAGTACGGATATTCGCTTACATGGTTAAGCCACGTACAAAAACTTAAGGGAGCTTTTATTCTTGACATGACACAACCTCTTGTTTACCATAGTGACCAATGTACAAAATCAACTCCCCCTTTAGGTTTTTTAAATTTTTTATAATATTTATAATTTTAGAAAATTGATAAAGTATTAATTATAATTTTAAACTATTTTACTTCTCATTAATTTTGTCTTGGTATGTGTAAAATAAATTTAAATTAAAAATATTTTAATAAAATATAATTAAATTTCACAGCAATCTAGATTATTTAATAATTTTTTTTGTTTTTATAAAAAATCTTAAGATGATACTTTTTTATAAATTAGAAGGAGAATTTATTTTTTAAAATAAATTATATTCAAGAACTTTAACCTTCTTACAAAAATTTATACACCTTTTCTGCTTTTTGGGCTTTTGGCTAAGGTCAAGTGTTACCTCAAAATTTATAATGAATTTTTTCTCTTTTAAAAGAAAAAAAAGACTACATTGTACGGTATATTCGATGCCATGAAGCATCTTGTTGACAAAATTCTAGTGGTCTCATAGTTCACCCTTTATGCATAGTTTAAATGATGCAATTGTACGTCAGAAAAGAAAGAAAGACGTAATTGTACACACTTTCATAACCTGCGCTGAGCACGTGGTTCTAGAACCTAGAACTCCGATCAAGTATCTCTACCTGAGTTGAAAATAAAGCATTCTGATATTTTAAGCTTGCTTGACATGGAAAGATATGATCAGACCCTAGGTGCTTCTTATTATTATTCGAAGTTTTAGTCAAGTAAATGTCCAAAGATTCTGACACTGCAAAGGCCATAAAGAGCAAGATGATCTATTCGGTCACATACATCTCTCAGTACAAGGCCTTGAGCAAATTGTAGATGCATAAAAAACCATTCTTTATGGCAGATCAGCTTCATAGAATCGCAAAACCAAGTCTTTTCAAGTTTGGTTCTGGAACCATAGGTGAAATTCCGTCAGATATCCTTGTTAATGCAGAAAAGGGTGATCCCATAACAAGAAATATCTCGGGAGATGAAACCAAAATCTCAGACCTCTGAGTCTTCAACTTCTGTTCTAACGACAAAACTTGGAAATGCTAAGGTTATATCCCTGCAAAATGGGGAAAAGACATGCATGAGAAAGTGGCTTACGCGTCAAGAATCAGTGCCTTCTCAAATTCAAGTTACTGAGAAAAAAAGTATATGAAGATCTCTTTTAGCCTTATTGGACCCACTTTAAGTAGGGAAGGGTCATGTTCTTCATCAAAGAAGGATGTTTTGACACGAATGCTTTCCACTCCTCTTGATCAATCATTCCATCACTTTTTGCATCAGCATCACTAAATGTCTGTGGAAGAAGCAACAAATCCAAAGAGTTCAATCAGTTCAAAGAAGCTCCAAAATTAACAAGGCGAAGTTGTCCGCATACCTTATCCACAATGGTTTCGATAATCTCATCTGAAAGTACAAGATCTGACTCGTGTAGAAGTGCCACCACCATCTCCTTCAGCTGCACAAGAATGATTACTCTAAGCTTGACAAGTAGAAGGTAGATATGTTTTCAAATTATGGCTGTGAATGCATTCTGATTATTGTTAGTATGAAAAAATGCAAAGTAATACTTCCATGATAAACTGCAAAATTGCAGCTGACGTAACGTGACTCGGGGAAATCCAAAAAAACCATACCTCCTCTCGTTCAATATATCCTGTCTGCCTCAGATCATACAACCTAAAAGCAACTGCAAAATGGTTATCCACAACTTACCAGATGATAAAAGCATCTGATAGGAGACTGAAAAGAACATATGCTATTTACACAAAACAAAATGCTCTCAAATATATTAAATACATATAATTTTGGCCGAGAGACCAATAGAAGACACTAAAACATTAGAATGAAGTCCCTACAAAGGAGAATCAATCTTACAATTTATTTTGGCTTCTATAGGTGCATTAGGGTGAAAAACACCTAATGATCGAACGAATTCCCCAAACTCAATAACTCCATTACGCTTGACGTCAAATAAGTCAAAGACCTATAAAGAAGCACAACCCAAGATGTGTTAATGGGACAGTAAATGTCTGGAATCCAAATCTTGAAAATACTCTTTTTTTTTTTAATAACCATTATTTTGATAAGATCAAAGAATCCTTAAATTGTAGTGCGGGGTGAGATTTACACACCCTGTCTGCAAACAGATTTCTCTTGTTTCTATTCCTGAAGAGTGCCAGCTGGAATTCTTCCTGGACAGAAAGATGATCTGGAAGTTAATTATCTAACAGAAATTAAGCATCCAGCTTAGGGTCATCTAATTGAAAGTAAAATAAGAACTTGTAAATACATCTAACTCACCTTGTGAATAAGACCATCTTCAAAAATGGAATTGCTTAACTTCTTATAGAGCTCATGTAGCGCCTCTACTTCACTCACAGTGACTTTGAAGAAGAAAAGAAAGATGAAATTTACCTTTCATCAGTAAAAGTAATGCATAATTAAAACTAATCTATTGATAAATAGGATGAGTTAAGAATTGGAAATCTCAGGAGGCTTGAGAAAAAAGTGAAAGCCTGCAGGTGGGACAATACAGATAAATGTACTAATAACTCCATTGATATTTCTTCATTCATCGTCATTAACCATGGTTGCCAAAAGCACCATGACAAACGACCATTTGTTAGTTGAAAGCAATGGAATCCTAACTCCATGGCTGCAAGGTTTTACCAGTTTGACGATGGATACTCACAAGGTGTCTCAGCAGCCAGAACAGTGGGTTCCTCATAACCTGGTGACTTAGGTTTCTTTGAACAATGGCAGCCCATTATGCAGAACTACAAAATTCCGTTGAAGAGTTTTGGGCAATCAACTGATTCGTTCATCCCAATAAAGCCACTGAGATAAAGTCGGGTTATGAATATCTGCAAGGATATTGGAAATTTCAAATAACAACCCATCTTAGTTATCTCAGCTAATAGAGATGAAAATGCCTACTACTATGCTTTATACAATGAGAAAACTATAAGCAACATCTCTTACAATTTAGGAAAGAATCACAATGATCTTTAATAGGTTGGTAACTAGTTAACCATTACGCGCAAAGATGACTGAATGAGCTAACGTGTATAACTACAATATGAGGATTGCTTAATGCTTTATAGAAAGGATCAGAAAGTTCAAGGGTAATACCAATTGCCCTTACGCATTACTGAACGTGTTTTATTTATAAAGTGGAATTAATCTACAACCTTATATTACACATTCTCCAAGCTGAGCTGCTAATAATATACAGGGGCAAATTAGCTCACGGCATTTCACTCTCATCTGAGAGTTAAAAAAAGTCAGAGCAGAGCAAGGAGGAAAAAAAGCAGTTATTTAGTACAAGGAGCTGGCAACTTGCCGATTACCCAATAGCAGTTTTAACTCTCTTCGATGTTAAAAGGTAAGTAAGAATTTAAAACCAGATGGAATAAAGAAAACTTTGCAAGAACAAGAGAATATCCTAAATTTTAAGGCTAATAGAAACAAAATAAGCAAAGAATAGGTAAGCGGATCTGTCCTTTCTCAGTTGAAGAATAGCGGGATTTCTTATCCACAATGGAAACAAACAAATACGTAAGTCTCATTGTGTACTACTCTATTTTCTAAATAAATTTTATAAGTAAAGGTAGATGTGGACATCACGTGGCTCCCTAGATTAGACTGATGAATTTGGCTCGTACATAATTATTTTTAAAAAGATAATCTTTAATCACCAAGTGTTGACTCTTTTTTATTTATCAAAAAATATTAAGCACGGAACAACACCACAAATTTTTAACTCTCCTCAGTCATCAAGCACCAGATTTGAGGTGGCAAAGTGTGTAATATTTCCACAAATGACGTAAGCTTGGCGTCTTTTCATCCAACAAAATAATAGAATATTATATGCATGCAATTATATATATAAATGAGGGGAATAAATAAACATTCATGGATTACATAGTCTACTGGATTACATACCCTGTTGCATTGATTATCCAATACAAATTTGATATGATATTCATATCATATTTTATGATATGTATCATAAATATATATTTTTTTTATACAAAACTCTCAAATGACTTAAATTTTATACAAAAACATAATTTTTAGTTTTTTACTTAAAATATCTTCATATTATTTTTAAAATACTTGTTTAAAACTTAATTTTTTTAATATTTTTAATTCTTAATTTATTAAATATACAAATAAATTTTATATATATATTTTTCATATTTATATCTTAAAATTTTAAAATTCATGAAAATATAGTGTTATATCCAATATTTTCACCCACATAAATTACAAATCAACGGTTGATATTGATGTAAAATTTACTCGTTCCAAAATCAAGAAAAATATTTATCACATATTTATAAAGACTTTTTTTAATTAATATCATCCATTAGTCCGCAACATAAAAATAAATTATTTCCTAACGAAAAAAAAATTCTTCTCGCAGAAAATCGCTCCCCTCTCGGGACACCACGAAATAATTGATCGAAGCGTGACATTCATAGAATTTAATCAACTCTGAACTAGATTTCTTCAAATCTGCAGCAATTAACAAATCAGAAGCAGAGCCTCGAGAGCAGAAGAATCTAGTAACTAAACAAACCCTTGCTGAAGATCGTCTTCTAAGAATCCAATTCAGGATCTAACTTCTTATTTAGTTCGGCGAAGAATAAGAAAATTTTCGAAAAATGAAATACTGGCTTCTCAAGCAATTTCAAAAGCAGAAGCCCATTCGAATCCTTCGGTTCTGGAGAGAATGCAGGAAACAAATTAAGATATGTGTATTGAGTGAGATAGAAATTTTCACAATTGAGAAAGGACGAAATCAGATGTTGAAATTCATAAAGCGAAAACCAATTTGGACCATCCGAGAGATTTTTTCTTTTCTTACACATTTCGAAAAGTAAAAAGCAAATTGATCGATATATTTTGCAACATAAATGGCACCCAAATTGAAGATGGGGAGAGAGAGACTGACCTGTGAATCTGAGAGAGGAGGAATGAAGATTGAGATGGGACAGTCACGCCAGCGCTGAGCTTGTTATAATTGTTTTATAGTAACAACAATGCAGCAGCTTAATTGGGAATGAGGTCAAATTACAAATTTGCTGTCAATTTCCAAACTTTTCAGAGGATGCTATTCAGACAAAATCAATAAAATTGCAAGCGGCTAAGCTTTTATCAACAAATTCGCTTTCCCAGCAAAAGAAAAGTGTCTTCTTTAGCGTTTGTCTTCGGTTGGGGCTTTCCTTGTGATTTACATTTATAATGATCCAACAAGAAGAAAGTGACGGAAAGTCTCTTTCTCTTCTTTTTCTTTGGTTTTTTTCGCCGAACTCACAGAAGTCGAATAAAGTAGTGGCGCTGAGATCTGAACGTTTCTCTTTCTATATCGAGCTGGCCCCGCGTGCAGGGTAAAGTTGAAACGTAATCACGGTGTACTATTTCCCAGCTGCCACCCACCCCACTTTCTTTATGTCCAGAAAAATTTTTATTGGTTTTTTATATAAAAAAAATCAAGATTTTAGTTTTTTATCACAGTTTTTTTTTTTAAATTAAATCTCAGTTGAAAAAATTTGATTCCCAATTACAAAAAGTCAAATGTCAGTTGTTGAAAAAAATTCAAATTTTAGTTAAAAATTTTTTAATCTCATTTATAAAAATTTGAACCTAATCTTAAAAAAAAACTATGATACCAAAACCAAATATCTTATTTTTATACCAAAAACCAACAAAAAAAAAGACTAGCCCCTTTTCTTTTAGAGTAATTTAAATTAAATTCCATTAAAATGGTTAATAAATGTTAAAAAATAAAACTATAGGGAGCCCCATAAAATATGTAAAAAAAAAATTAAAAAAATGCCTTTAAGTTTTGATGAAGATAGCGCACATCTAACAACTAAACTTTGAGTTTAGAGAATTCAAGTGAATGAAAGTTAGAGATGAAAATGAGAAGATGAGAAGTTAATTACAATTTTAAACAAAAATGTGTCAAAATTCTAATGATAGGTCTAATGTTTTTAAATAATCAAAAATAAAATTGAAGTTATTGAAAATCCTAAACTAATAATATAAAATTTTCACATGACAATGTTAAATTGAGAAAAAATTGTGTCAAATTCATGAAAACGATGAGTGAAAATTTTAATTGATCTTTCAGGATTTTTTTTACTAAATAATGAAAATGAACAGAAAAATTTTATACAGATCTTCTTGAATTTGATATGAAGTTGTTTTCGCACTAAGGTTTTTTATGATTTCACACCAAACGACAACATTAAACAAAAAAGAAATTTATTTTAAAATAAAGCTCATGACGGAGTGGTACTCATCATTTTCTATATGGTTTTGACGAAAAAGAAATTATGATTTTTAATTATAGTTTTCTAAAAAAGTATATTTAATCAAATATAAATTGTCTTTTAAAAAAAATGAAGTGATTTAAACTATAATTTTAAAAAAGAAGGAAAAAAAGTTACTTGTCCTTTCATATTTGAAAAAAAAAATAAATTTAGTCTATATTATATATTTAAAAATATTTTTAACTTTTATCATTTAAATAGATCTTTTATCAAACTTACTTTTACAAAAAAAATATTCAAATATAACAACTTATAATAAATTTATTTTTATCTAAACTTTATTTTTATAAATTTTATTTATCTTAATTTAATTTTACAAAATTGACAGCCAAACCAACCTAGTTATCTGGTTCAACAATCTACTCATGTGGCTATCAATCAACTTCATTGCGTGTTTCAATGAGTAAATAACTAAATATAAATGGTGAATCCTTCATTAGTATTCTCTCTTGTTCTATATATAAGGTTTTTTACCTTGATTCTGAATATAAGATTTTTTATAACATATGAAATAGTATTTATTATACATTTTTAAAAATTATTTTTATTTAATATATTCAAAGAAAAATAGAAAAAGATTAAATAAAAATAATTTTAAAAAAATATTAAATTTTTTAAAAAAATTAAGATATTTAATTAATTTTAATTTTAATTCTTAAATTATTCTATTAAAATGATGTTATATTAAAAATAAAAAAAAAAGTACCACATTTCACATCCACCCTCCTTTGCGTTGCCTTTTTCATAATAAAAAACTCAAGCACCTGTGGCTATTTTATGACTCCCTTGTTAGCATAACAATCTCATCCGTAGTTGTTTTTTATAATAGTCATATCGTAAAAATTTGTGGAGTATTAAATATAAGTTATTTTTATAAAATTTTAAAGTATTAATTATTTTATTTCTAAAATAATTTTATTTAATTATAAAAAAGAAAATAAATTGTTTAAATTTTAAACATTTATTATGGATAAAAAGAAAATTCATATTAATTTTAATAATATAACAACTTTTTCTTATAAGTGATTTATATTAAGCACGTAGGAGTAATTTTACCATTCAAAAGTTACCAACTTCGAATCCTTTGCAATGTTTGATTGGAAAGAAATGTAGAAAAAGAAAAGAGATGGGAGAGATTTTATTAAAATCTCTTGATGAAATAAAAATTGTAGGAGAGGAGGGTCCCTTTTCCTTGCAACTCTCCCCTTCAAATTAGGATAATATGAGAGAAAAATGTATTTTTTTATTTTATTTTAAACAAATTATCATTGGACATTTATATATTCACACTCCTTCTTTTTCATTGATGTAGCTCTTATTTTGAAATAAACATTTTCGCCCTCATCACTTGCCTCTCTTAGCTGTGCACCACTAGACCATCATCGTCAACAAGCTCTGCCAGCCACCACTCATTTCCCCCATGTTGGTGTATCTTGTGAAGATTATAGTGGCAAAAATAATCATGAAAAAAATTTTATTAAAAGAGATAAAATTTATTTTAATGATTTTTCTTTATATTTACAAAAAAAATTAGTAGCAAAAAAATAGTAATAATAGTGATAAAAAATAATACATAATCATAAATTCATGTAAAAGAGAAGAAAAAATAGAAAGGAAGGAAAAAAAGTGAAAATTAACTTGAGTATGTTAAAGATATAATTGTACAATTATAATTATTTTTCCACTCATCCTCTATTAAACCAAATAAGATAAAATTAAAATATATTCATTAAAATTTCTCATTTTTTCTTTAAATAAAATAAAATTAAAATACCTTTTTTCCCTCCATTATAATCCCTTTTCTCTTGGATACCTTGGTTGAACCAATCATAGTATAAATTTTATCAGGTGCTCCTATTTCTTTTGTGTTGCCGCCTCATATAAGAGCACAACTTGTTCTGCACTCAATTCCACCGGCAATTGCAACATGCATTAAAAAAAATAATAAATCGCAACACAACTTGTCCTTATCTTGTTAAAATTTGTAACTCAACAACTAACATTATATTTCTCTAATAAGGTTGTTGATTTGCCATGTGATATATGTTTTGTTAAACAAAAAATAAACGAATAGTGTGGTTTGGTATATTATTATTTGTGTTCATGCACGGTGCGTATTTGGCCTTATTAGTATTTACATTGGCCAATAGGGTTAAGCAAAAGCAAAGAATATTAGAGCACAAAGAAAAATAAATAAATAAAACTTTGTTCTTATCTTATACAGCTCATGTAAATAAAATTTCTTTTTTTTGGTTTGGGGGGGGCGTTGGGCAGAGGAACTTGTAAATACAATTTTCGTCATCCGATTTGTTGACTTAACGGGCAATATAAAATTCATCAAGATGATAAGATCATCAAATACAATGAAAGTACAAATAGACGTCTTGATAAAATCAGATGATGCGTACTGACTCACCAAAACAAAAAAAGCTGATGCGTACATTGTATGAATAGAACCCTGTTTTTGTTTTGGAGTTTACTGTGAAGTTTGAACGCCGATCACCTACAGTGATTAACAGTGTTTTTTATTTTATTATTTTTAAAATTATTTTATAAAATTATTTTTAAGGATAAATTTTAAAAATAAGAAAATAAAAAAATTTATTTAAATAATTGTTCTCAAAATTATAACTAGTGAGTGATAGATAAGTTATTCAAAATTTATAACTTTACCATTAATGAGGTAAATATTTTTCATATTTTCTTGTGTTTTCCAGCATAAAAAATACAGAACATTTTAAAATTGTTTTAAGTTTCCTGTCTTTTTATTTTTCTATTTATCAGAATAATTTATAAAAGATAATTTTACTAAATATTTTAAAAAAAAATAAAAATAAAAAAACTGTTTTTAAAAATAAAACCCAACAGACCCTAAGACTTAGAGTCAGCCTTTCGTCATTTCTATTCCATCACTTTCGCAAAGTTGTTTTCCTTGATACTATATTTGAATAAATTAAGAAGATAAACAAAATCATGTTGCATTATTAAATAGTAATAATAGAAATGGAGACAGTATTTTTTTTTTTAAAAAAAATGGAGACAGTAATTTACTCAACATATAAAATAAATTTTTCTTTTGTTTTGGTTTTTTGTCTCTAGGCGCTTATCATAGTTTATTCTCGTTCGACCTCCTAGAACACTTAGCCCATAGAATATTCAATGGGCCTAATGACTGGGCCGGTGGATGAGATACGGGTGTAAACATTCACGAGACTGGGATTGGTGGAGCTCCGACGCCAAACATGCCCTTTTCTTCTTCTAAACCCTCTTAGAACCCAACCATCTGAAACCCTCATCTCCTGATCTCTTCCATCATTCCCAGTCTCATGAGGATGGCTCTTTCCAAACCTATGTTCTTCACTAACCTAAAAACCCTAGGCAACCCTCACACACCCCATCTCCGACGGCCTCTCTATTATGTCTCTCTACGCTTCCTCTCTTTTTCCTCTCCCGAAGAAGCTGCCGCTGAACGACGCCGTCGCAAACGCCAACTCCGTATCGAACCTCCGCTCTCTGCTCTTAATCGAGCCCAACCGCAACAAGCCAAGCCTCAATCCCAGTCTCCACCGTATTACCTGAACCCTAACAATCCTAAGCTCCCTGAACATGTTTCTGCTGTCACCGGGAATCGCCTCAACCTCCACAATCGCATCCTCACGCTCATTCGTCAAAACGACCTCGAGGAAGCTTCTCTCTACACCCGACACTCCATCTACTCTAATTGCCGGCCCACAATTTTTACCATCAATGCCGTGCTCACTGCTCTTCTTCGACAGTCCAAATACTCTGATCTGTTGTCCCTCCATCGTTTCATCACCCAAGCTGGTGTTGTTCCCAATATCATAACTCACAATCTCATTTTTCAGACATATCTTGATTGCCGAAAGCCCGATACGGCGTTGGAACATTACAAGCAGTTTATCAATGACGCCCCCATGAACCCATCCCCTACTACTTATCGTATTCTAATCAAAGGTCTGGTAGATAACGGTAAGCTGGACCGAGCCATGGAGATTAAAGAGGAAATGGATGGCAGAGGGTTTGCGCCAGACCCAATTGTGTTTCACTATTTGATGTTGGGTCATGCCAGGAATTCAGACCCCGATGGTGTGTTTAAGCTTTACGAGGATTTGAAAGGAAAATCGGGAGGCGTTGTGGAAGACGGGGTTGTGTATGGGAGCTTGATGAAGGGGTATTTCTTGAGGGAAATGGATAAGGAGGCTATGGAATGTTATGAGGAGGCGGTTGGAGAGAATTCTAAGGTGAAAATGAGTGCCATTGCATATAATTCAGTATTAGATGCATTGAGTAAGAACGGAAAGTTTGATGAGGCATTGAAGTTGTTTGATAGGATGACAAGGGAGCATAACCCTCCAAGGCGATTGGCAGTTAATTTGGGAAGCTTCAACGTTATGGTTGATGGTTATTGTGCACAAGGAAGATTTAAGGAAGCGATAGATGTATTTAGGAAAATGGGTGAATTTAGGTGCAGCCCTGATACATTATCATTCAACAATTTGATTGAACAACTGTGTAATAGTGGAAGGCTTGTGGAAGGTGAGGAAATTTATGGAGAGATGGAGGGCAAGGCAGTGAATCCAGATGAATATACTTATGGATTGTTGATGGATACTTGCTTCAAAGAAGATAGGCCTGATGATGCAGCTGCATATTTTAGAAAAATGGTTGAATCTGGGCTGAGGCCAAACCTTGCAGTATACAATAGGCTGGTTGATGGTTTAGTTAAAGTTGGCAAGATTGATGAAGCGAAGTCTTTCTTTGACCTAATGGTCAAGAAACTCAAAATGGATGTTGCAAGCTATCAGTTTATGATGAAGGTCTTAAGCAATGCAGGAAGATTGAATGATGTTCTTCAAATGGTTGATACTTTGTTGGATGACAATGGAGTTGATTTTGATGAAGATTTTCAGGAGTTTGTTAAGACAGAGTTGAGAAAAGAAGGGAGAGAGGAGGAGTTAACGAAGCTGATGGAGGAGAAAGAAAGGCTGAAGGCTGAAGCCAAGGCTAAGGAGGCTGAGGCAGCTGAAGCTGCAAAAAGAAGTGCAAGAGCTGCTGTGGCTTCTCTGCTTCCATCAAAGTTGTTTGGGAATAAGGAAACAGATTCAGAATCTCAACCTGAGGGTGAAGTTCAAGCTCTTAAAGGAGAGATCACTGCTGAGATTGCTACTGAGTCAGAGTCCGCAAACACAACAGCTGAAGCTGAGAATTCGGGTGATGCAGAAGCGGCTAGAAGTGATCGTGAAGATGCACAGGTATCAGCTTGAATGCGCAACTTAATGATACTTGGATGTGGAAGCAACATTTATGTCTCTTTTTGAGATAGTTTTAAATCGTCAACCTATTTTAGCATCTCTTATTCTCTCCTCCATGCAATCAAATTTGTTGGAAAAGATTATAGCGTGCTCGCTTTATAGTTTCTCATTGTTGGGGTGTTGGTATCAATTGAAACGTAGAATTAAGATCGCCTGACGGAGTCAAGACATGTTTTCTGCCTGAAAATAAACTGTGCTTATGTGTAAATTACATGCTTTTTGATATTAACAACTTGATAGGGATATAATTTTTGTACCAATGTATAATAAATTACAAATGCACTTTCAATGTTTTAATTGTAAAATTATATACTTAGTATATTTTAATTGAAAAAATGACAAATATATAAAGAAGTGCGTTTATTACTTTTTAGTGAAAGAACATTGCAAACATTAGAGCCAGACGGCTGTCACTTGGTAAAAGAAATATGAAGCAGTCAATGGACAGCGATAGTCTACAGATATGTTGACACAAAAATGGGCAACATGAGTCTATCAAAAAGAAAAGACGTAACATGAAATTGAAATCCAAATGGCTACAACTTAACTGAGATTAACTGGGGCCACTATCCTAACATGAGTCTATCAAAGAAAAAAGGTTAACATGAAATTGAAATCCAAATGGCTACAACTTAACTAAGATCAACTGGGGCCACTATCGTACCTCAACGTTAACACAAACCAATTGCAGGAAATAAAGTTAATGGCATGAAATGTGTTTTATAATGGCCAAAATTGTGATACATCCTTTTATCCAAACATACATCATGCAAAGAAACAACCAATAAAACATCAGAAGTCTTCAATCCAAGCAATTACAAGGGACGATTTCTGATTCTCAGTTTCAAATTTGACAATTTGATAATTCTGACCGGGAAAACTTATATAGGAAGAAAATGTTCATTACACGACGTGAAAAGGATGAGAAATTCAGAGCAGCCTCAATGCCTTCATCTATTACAAGGTGCAGAAAGTGTCTCAAAACACACAGCTTCATCAGCTACAAAGATTGGGTATACACACCCCAGCATCCGGATTCTGTTGTTCTTTCCATATTCTTCCAGTAACTCTGAGCTTAAGCTCTTTCCTATCCCCACCAGAGAAAAATAGGGCCATATTTCGTTGGATGATAAGACCATCGTGGCTATCCCTGACTTTGCGATGGCTATCCCGGATACTTCTTGGAGTACCCTCCCAAATCAGTTTCCTGCCATTCGCCCCAACTTCTAGGCTATAGCTATAGCTTCGAGCCTCGTTCTCGTCTCCCATGAAACGGAGGAATGCCATGTAAACAGGAGCCATGCCAAGCTGGAAAGCTTCGAAATGAAGGCAGAAGTATTGTCCAAAACAATGAAATACCTACCAATGAATTAAAGAAGTAAGCGAACTCAAGAATCAAGCAGTAGAGAGTACATCTATTCTGAGAGAAGACTGCATGTTGCTCTTGAATGGACTGGTAAACCAAAATAACCTTATCCCTGATAATTATTTCCCAAGGGAAACAAGGAAAATTGTTTTCATGGAGGCTGGGACATTATGGTTTCACCATAAAAAAACTAATAGGAACCCACCACACGCTAGTAGTTCAGAACTCAGAAAGACATAGAAATAATAAAAAACTTCGGTTTTGATATCACCAAAATAAGTAACAAAAGATTGTAATAATCAGTCCTACAAGACTCCTTGAGCTGATACAAGTAAAACCTAGCTCCCCAAGACAACCTTGTGCTACCCAAAATGCACAAGTAAGAAGGTGACTCAGGCTTTTGAGAGAGGCCAGAACTCTTCAAGACTCCTCTAAATGATCCATACCTTCCTCTGACGGAACAACCATACCTAGAAGGACACGGATCTTCTGAATTGTGTTTGTCTTGGGAGACATGGTATAATAGGAGACAATGACGCATTAAACGTTGGGGATGAAAGGTGAAAATGACCGCTCAACAAGCCTGAAACTAGTGGGTTAAAATTCTACATTCTGAATGCAATAAAGTGTAAGTATGATTTTCTCTTTCCAACCATGTCAAGTTGATCAAGGTTAGGGATCACTTGAAATGATTGAAAGGTGAAATGCGTAGTCAGTTTGATGCATTAAGAGAGCAGAATCTGAAGCACCATTCTCAGGCTTGTCAGGCATTCATTTCATTTTCCATCTCCACTGTTCAACACATCCACCTCCTATAATGCCTTATCTCCATGTTCAAAACACACCCTATTCTCCCTTACTTTGAGGTGTGAATCAGACAAACGCAATCCTCAGGATCCATGTTCTTTCTAAAACCCCCTTTTCCCATCATTTTACCTCTCTTTTTTTGCCCCTTCATTTGTTTTTTGGCTTATTTTGGCTCTAAACCAAGGTGATTTTATTTTGTCTCCAGTCCCTTCATTCTCTTAGTGGTTCCCCTTTCCTCTCCCACCTTCCCTTCTCTTTTATCTTCTACTATAAACTTGGGTTGTCTATCCAGAAACACAAAAAATAATGAGGAAAAGGAAAAAGATCAAAGATGCTCTGGTAACGACAAGCATTTTAACACCTTTCACCATTGCATAAACTTCAAAAAATCAGGTGTCCCCGGCCAGAACTTCCCCCAGTGAAGTTTGATGAGCAAATGCTAGTATGCCAGAAGCTGTACAGACCCCACACACACACACACAGACAAACTTACTGTGAGCATCCAAGTTGCATTCTCCACTTCACGGGGATTTGACTTCACATAACGATGGTTGAATGTACATCCAGTGTGCATGTCCACCTTATGATCATCCCTCAGATGTGCAACAAGGAAAGGGATGTCCCCAACAACTGAACACTCTGATCCAGCATAAGGACAATTGTATGGTCTAAAATTGCAAACTGCCTCATGCTTGAGCTTGCTGTAATATGGAAATATTTCTAGACATCCAAGGGAATAGTATTTGCAGGGTAACTCGAGTGATTCAGCTACCTTCTCCAGAGCCAAACATCTAATATCCCCAAGCTCTTGTCTGCATGTGGGGCATCGATTGTGCACCCTTGTTTTACATGTTGAACATAGGGTGTGCCCATTGTGACACTGCAAAGAAGCTGGTAATTACGTTCTTTTCCTCTCCAACAATCCAAACATGCATAATACAGACTTTTGGTACTTTGTGGCCACAAACTTGTGATAAACATCAATGAAGATATTTAGACAGCTGAGTAATCAAACGTTGGTTAATAGATTTTGCAGTTTTTGTCTATTAATATGCTTCATAATGATAGATAAACTTTTAGTAAACATCAACAAGGTATTTAGACAACTAAAGAATCAAACGTTAGATAAAAGAATTAGAGAGATCAAGAAAATTTTGCCCTACGACAAACCTGCAGTTCCACTGCTTAAAAATCTTAAAACAAACGTGAAATTGTTATGGGTCCAACAATGCAATTGTCAACTGCAAAAATAAGAAAGCAATTGTGACCCTTTTTTATGGCAGTGTGTTTTACCAGAAAGAATAACTGACTATAAGCTTGAATTTCACAATATATCCAAGTTATGACAAGTCTAAACATAGGCCTTAAATGGTTAAGAATCACCATGAAGAAAGAATAGCTCAGGTATCCCACTTTACATGCCAAATATGTGCTTAGGATGTAATGGAAAACAACAGGGAGCTGATCACTTGTAATTCAAGAATCTTTTTTTTTTTTTTGAAAAAGTTATACAGACTCAATTTTATATACAGCAGAGTAGTTAATTGCACCAGCTAATTATACAATGAATGAAGGCTTTAAAGATCCTCAGTTGTAAGATGCTTATAGCATATCAAGAAGTAATATAAAAATGTTAGAATAACACTCGGTGGCAGACAGCAGTTTTCATAATTGTTCAATGATAGCATTTGCAAGACCAAAGTCACAGAAAAAGGCATAGTTTGATACCAAATGTAGCTATCAACTCCTAAGGATCTGCTTCCTAACAAGAGTCTAAACTAGTGACAGGAAAGATGGCAATAATATCCTTCAAACAAAAAGAAAAAATTCAATAAGTATCAACTTATTATGAAGTAAGGTTCAGCAATAAAAATATGATTGGGATAGCAGACCAAGAAGGTGAGAAGCTGAACAACTAAGACAGTAACCTCACCAAATTTACTAGTAATTAATTCATGTTCCAACTACCAAGTCCCATGCATATTTTCTTAACTGAGAAGCAAGTTTAATCCAGCACATTGCAATCCTGTGAACTCTTTATGCTCCGTATTTACATCTCATTATTTTCCTAGATAAATATAAACCCAATCATACATGTCTAGAATAGATACTTCATGAAGATTTTAATAAAATTTAAGTACCTTTTAAGGGTCCCATATTCAAATCCAACTACAAATAAACACCTTGCCATAATCACTTTCCACATCAATATAAAATATCAAATCTATCTTAAGCCACATGTTTGCAGTGAACAATGCAACTAATTCCTCAAAGGCTCAAACTCCATGCAATGCACATGAACTCATCTAATTGTACATAGTACAGTATTATGGGTATTCTATCACTCTACATTGCAGATCTGAAGCAGGTTAAAGAAGATGCATTCGTCAACAAAGATTAGCTACAACGTAAAACCAAAATTTGACAAGTAAGATAACCAAGGTCATTATTGAATCAAATTAATGCTGTTATATAATTCTTTCATGCCAACACTTTACATACGGGATCAGAACTTTCCTATAGATCAGGGTTAACTAAGGCATAAAAAACAGTATCCATTCCTCAACAATACACGACAGAATACATAAATAAACTAAAACTCAATCTTCCTCGACAATTCATGACAAAATACATAAATAAAATTGGAACTCAATCTTCTCCTCCAATGCACTGCTATATCTATAACATAGATCACTGGAACAACTGATTAATTTGATATTACTATGCTTAAAATTTAAAATAAGATTGCAAGGCTGGCCAAATGTGCAATAACGAGTACGGTTAGATTGAATTTTTAACCTTGACATATAATGCTTTTCCCTAAACGAAGTCTTAGATGTCTCAAATCACAAAGAAGCCAGTCGGAAAATAGAAAGGAAAGCATCATGAAATCCACTCGATTCCTCCCCCCACCGCCACCCCCATCCATACCCAAAAAAGGAGTCATCAAATTCACCGAAGGCCGGAGAAAGGATCCCTATTATGAAAAAGAAACCTCGTCTACAGGTACAAAAATAATGTATATAATGCAACGAGATGAGCCGGACATTGCTTAAAAAAACTGACCTGATGAATTGGGGGGTACATAGAATTGGTACAGACAGGGCATTCCAGCAACTCGTGGACACTGGTTGCCGGAGCAATGGCCGTGGGGCCCATATTGGTGGCGCCACTGCGAGGCTTTGTGGAGGAAAACTCAGAGTGATGATGGGAGTGAGGATGCATATTATGATGTTGGATCTCATCCTCATCCATACCATCCGAGGATGACACACACTCAATGTTGTCCAAGTCCATCCAATCACCGAAACCTCCCACAAGTGATGGATAAATGAAATACCCAGTAATCAAAATCATAAATTTCAAGAAATCAGATACCTGAGCATTTCTATTTCGAATCTCCTACCTCGATTCTCTTCGTTCTCGGCTGTTTTCCCGAAAAATTTTCTAGGAAAAAGAAGAAGAAAATAGGAGGAGGAAGATGGGGATGGTCATGGAGCGGTAAATGGATAAAGGGGTGAGTCCGACGAGCCAACCTCCTTTCTCCAGAAGAACAGCTTCTTTTCTTCTTTGTTGGCTTTTTTTTTCCCTTCCCTCTCCTACATTCCCCAAACCGGATTGCGCACAGAGACAGAGACAGAGAGAGATGGGAAGGTGTGGGGGACCGTTAAAGTTCGTAAAGTCGATGGCAATTGGGGTCGATCCAACGGTAGAGAAATTACGACTATTTTTTTTTCTTATTTGGCGGATTTTAAAGCAAAACAATACAGTTACTTTTAATTCTCTATTTGGTTATTCTTGCTTACTCTTTCTTTGAGTTGTAATATGTTCATTCGTTGATTTTCTGTTTACTTTTGTACTCGTTTTCAATTTTTTTATTTTACCATACTCGTATTCATTTATTGAATACACCACCTTTTATGCGGAAAAAAGCAAAATAATTCGGTGTAGGTGTATTATTTTTGGAAGAGTTCTTTCATTGGTTTTCTATACTTAATCTTTTTGTGATTATCATTGACTAATTTTATTTTTTATTATATTTTTAAAATAAAATTATAATGTATATTTTTATTTTTATTTCACTTCATATTATTTTATGTATTGTACGATTTTCTTATAATATAATGTTTTAATCATCTCACATATCATATAATTTGATTACAAACCATTTTGTATATAAAAATTACTCCCTCTTATTTTTAATATAAGACTATTTTAACTGAATCACGTGAATTAAGAAGAAGAGTTAAAATAAATTAATTCCCTCCATTTCTCCAAAAATTTCAATATTTTTCTAAAATTACCCTTATGCAATCTCTCTTTTTTTCTTTTTTGATACATTAAATAGGGGTATTTTTTAGAACTGTATAATAAATATCACCTTATATATTGTAAATGGTTTTATATTTAGGACCAAGGCAAAAACTCCTATATATAGGACCAGATGGAGTATATATTTATTATGTTATTATAGTAAATTCAAAATATTTATAATTTTTTGACTCAAAAATATTAGAAACAATAATTGAATAACTTAATTTTAAACATTGATTTTTATGCAAATAATTTTTTATCTTCAAAATTTGACAATAAATTCGTTATATTCACATGAATTAATGAGCAATTACTCCTCTCCTTATTTGGAAAAAAAATTAATCCTCTCCTTGTTAGTTTATTCTTTATTTTACTAACATCAATGTAACTCGTCAGGAATTATCTATATACGGCCTAAATTATATAGAGATTGTATTCACACGGCTAAAGTTTATAATGTTTATTTGGATTGACTTTATGCTCTATTTTTATCTTTTAATTCTATTTGGTTTTGATTTAATTTTTGGAAGTTATCACATAGTTTACTTTTATTCTTTAATTTTATTATACTATAATTTAAATATTAATTTCAAAGATAATTCAAATATTTTTATTTTATTTTTATTTTTCATTTATCTATTGATATGAGTGAGGCCTTTATAACCTATTAATGTTTATTTGAAGGTTTAATTCTAAAATTAAATATAAAAATATATTTTTACTCCCTTAATTTCAATTAAAATTTATTTTTATGTTTTAATTTTAATATGATTCCTTAATTCTCCCAAATTAAAAAATATAATGTACTCTCTCCTAAATTAAAAAAAAATATGAGATAAATAACTAAATCATCAAAACTAAAAAAAGTTAGACACTTTAAATATACCACAAAAAATTTATTTAACAAATAATTTTATTTAATATTTTTACTTAATTTTTCTTTAACTCATACCTCATAATAATAAATATATTTTAATTAAGAATAAAATTTAAAAAATTATTAATTTATCATATAAAAATTATTTATTTTTATATTTTAAAAATATATATATATTTAAAAATGCATCAGAATCTAGTATATCGGTTCTATTTTCTTATACCAGAGTCAGTAACTCTTGATTTTGATTGTCGACAGCGCAAGTAAAGTAGAGACTTCCGGCAAGTAAAGTAGAGAACACGTGGCTATCTACAGCAAATGTCAATATCATCAATCAATATTCAATATAATAGAATAATTGGGGATCGCAATCATCATTACTCCCTCTCTCCGATTCTATTTACAAGGAAAAACAAACTACTTTGTCCAATATTAAAAAATCAAGTAAAAATTAATTAAAAATAATTAATTTATTTTAAAATTATTTTTGTTTAATTAATTTTCCTCTCTCAATTCATTTAAAAAATACACCTAGTAACTTTTAATAGTGTTAATAAAAAAAAAATAATTTTAATAAAAAATTAGTACAATATTAATTTTTTTTTATAAATAGAACTATTAAAAAGAAAAAAATTTTATAAATAGAATTGAAGAAAATATTTTGCAAGAAAATTAATTATCAATGTTGTATTTTTTTTTAACAAGGAAAATCTAAACGAATTTTGATAGTAACTTTAGCAAGTATCGGATGTATTTACATAGAGTCCAAAACAGGTCTAACGATATGTTTTCCAATACTTTATATATTTTAAATTGACTGCTAATTACAAAATCGCATTATCTTGCAAGTTTGATGGAATACGCTGCTAGAGATTGCAGAGAACCATGATCTGTTGTGAGTACCTAGGGGTTAATCGCATTAAAAATCCATGATTCAAGAATACATTACTTCCTTTTTTTTTTTTTTTTTAAGAAAACTGTTTTTTTGATACACTTGACGAATGATGATGCCTTCAGATATAATAATGATACTTATATGCAGAGACTTCTCAAAATAGGCACTTACACTCTTTACATCATTATGGTAATGCCATTATGCCACCACCTATCACAGTAATAATTTTTTTTTGCTAAATATTACAATAATAATTTGTGCATGTAAGAGCAAGCAAAGGTAGACAAGGTAGCGTATAAATTATTCATGAAGCTACATGATGAGATTCAGTTTACGGGCATTTACGCACCCACAACGTAAAAATCCTACACTTTCCAAACTTCCTAGTAAAATGCTTAGCAAATCACTTTTTTCTCAACATGTTACACACAAACACGCACACGGGCGGATAAATTTCACACCAATGATTAAAGCAGTAGAATATTAGACCAACCTTGCTACAACTTGGTACATACTACACAGTATGGGCAATGGGCAAGAATTATATTCAATTTACCCAAAACCTCCCACTGGACAATGTGGCACTGCTAACCTTGGGGGCATGGAGCATTTCGTGCAAGTGCATTTTTAAAATATCATGTAGGAAGACAACTACAGCTACAATAATTAGCAATATGTTACATGTTGGCAACAATGGAAGGAAGTTCTGCCCCTCCTTTATTATCTCCATCTAAACCTTCAGTGGCCTATTATATGCAGAAGCAAGCATTAGTATGTTTCGTAATGCCGGGAAAGTGACATGAATAATTAAGATTAAAGGAACAACAAAGCATTTGTTGTAAAATATTTAGGGCCACGCATCTGCACATATATACAAAAACACACACACACGCGGCCAACAATGTTTAGGCATACATTTACATCTGAATTAAGAGCATAATGGAAGCACAAATTCAACATAACTCTAAAATCTCCAACAATATTTATGAGCAAGATGTGGGTTCATGCATTGCTTGGAATTGGAGGAAGGAGTTGCATTGTTTATAGTTTATAAATGGTATGATTTACTATAAATTTTATATTTTATATTAATTTCCACATGGCATGTGTTCTAACCCAATAATAATTCTCAAAGATTTCGCCAGACTTGCATAGTTCAGGACCTAAATATATCTGTGTGTTGCATAGCACCAACTCATTTAATAGTTTCCTTGCATCAAGGAAATAAGGAAAAGTGATTCTTACCAGGGGCAATAATAGTGATTTACAAATTACAAATATAATTAAATGCACATAATTGTGAAAAAACTGTGAATGACCATTTAAAGAGAAATCAATTACAGGATTTCCAAAAATTTCTAACATTTATGTCATCCTAAATAATGCATACCTCTGGATTATCTTTGTGTTCTGAAAGATATCGATCCAATGCACTCTTACCATGGAGGATTTTGGCCCCACTTCCAACAGCTTCTTCATCAACAACAACAGCGTCTATAACATCATCAACTGTTCTGGTATCAGGAATCTGCAGAAACATTCAGAAAAAGAAAAAGAAAAAAACGATCCATAATCTAAGTGATAGTCCTGATGCAATTCAACCCCATATGACAAATTACCAGATTTTTAAATTGAGAGAGTCATTACTACTGGTTCCTCGTCAAACCTTTTTTTTAACAATTAATCACTACAAGAAACAGAAAGGGTAAAAAGAGGAGAAATTAATGCCTTTACAAAAGGTATGCCCAGTGTCAGTAAGTTTAATTATCAAGTCGTCAACCATTTCCACTCTGATCTTGTATGTAACATCTACACTCCATGGTATACGTGAAGATTAGGCATTATTTAAAATTAAAATTGAAATGGCATACCTCATACATGGCATCTACTAATACATTCTCCAATATTGAACGCAAGCCTCGAGCACCAGTATTTTTAGATATTGTTTTTCTGGCAATTGATCTTAGGGCATTTTCTTTGAAATACAGTTTCACCTAGGAAGCAAAAGAGGAATTTTCAACCCAAGAGATTCTATCAAACATTAAATTTTTAAATGACCAATCAATTACCCTATCCATAAAACTAACATGAACAAGCAAGAAAGATCCTTGAAATAAACAGCAGAATATGCAGATAGGACTTGTGCTCTCCACAACATCTGGAAATAAGACAAGGCTCACAAAAACTTACACCATTCATTTGGAACATCTTCTCGTATTGTTTCCCTAGGGCATTTTTTGGCTCTGTGAGGACCTGTAGAGCATATTACAAATTGCAATGAAAGCCATATAGCTTATGAAATAAAGGGCAAAAAAATGACATTAAAAAAATTGAAAGAATCCACTTCTAAGAACATAATTTAAGTAAAGTGTCATTGACATCAAGAAAATCTGCACAGAAAGCATTGAGTAGAATGAGTGACTTTAATACAACCTACCTGAATGAGTTGATTCTCTGTTAAAGCAGACAAACTGACAAGGATAGGAAATCTCCCAACAAATTCAGGTATTAAACCATATGCAATCAGATCACTACTTTCAACCTACCAAAAACAACAATTTCGGTTATGCAAATATCTAACTTGTTGAAGCTAGTGGTAGTAAAAGCCATTGTCAAAGCAGGAATAAGATATGTCATATGTATGATGTAACTTACAGTTTCCAATAATGATGATGCAACAGCAGCATCGGCTACACCACCTACTCTTATATTTGCACGTACAGGTGCCCCAAATCCAATAGAAGAATCTTGGCGCCTGCATGGGAATCAAAAGAGTTCCTGACTACAAAGAGGCTTCACACTTAGTATTATTCTTACTGTAAGTATAAAACTAATTAATTTCCAGGGTTTGTGCAACCTTTCTGAGACTGTTTTCTCTAAGCCAACAAAGGCTCCTCCACAAATGAAAAGTATATTCTTTGTATCAATCTATAAAGGAACAAAGATGAGTCAACAATTATTCATGATTTTAAGACAACTACCTGCAGTATGAAATAACCTAAAAAATCAAATAACATACACATAAACAAACTGGAGGGAAAGTCATAATTTAAAAAAGTGGAAAGATTAATTTGTGAAGCATTGAACTCATATATATCAAAATGATTGCGACCATGTACCTATGTCATAAACACACCTAATAATCTCTAAAATACACAAATAAAACTAAAATTGTAAGAACAAAAGTTAATGCCAATATACCTGAATATTGTCACCTCTAGGATGCTTTCGAGCTTCCTTCTCAGGAACATTGACAACCTTGATCAGAACAGATGCTATAGATCAATACTAGATAAATAAAGTGACAAAAAAGAACAATATATGACAAAAATTTTCCAAATCAGTTAGAAATGCACTTACTGTTCCCTCAAGCATTTTCAGTAAAGCCTGCTGAACACCTTCCCCAGAGACATCTCTACTGATATTAATGCTCTCAGCCTAGAAAGCAAACGATTGAAGAAGGGAAAACAACAGGGGAAAAAAACGGTTTGAATTAATCAGAGAAAAAGTAAAATAAAAAAAGAAGAGGACCAAAGGGAAAAAATACAAGGCGGAACCTTTCTAGTGGTCTTGTCAATTTCATCAATGTAAACAATGCCCTGTTGAGCAGCTTCCACGTTGTAGTCTGCAGCCTGAAAATAATTTTATGTAATGTTACTGCCATCAATAAAATGAATTGCAATAAAAAGAAAGAAAAATAGCTTTATTTTTCGTTTGAAATCTTTTCATTAGTAATTAAAGCAGAGTATGGTACTATGGTTAAGAAATCAACACAGTTGAATAAATCAGCTTCTCCACAAAACAACCCTGGAGCGACTATGGTGTATTTAAAATAACAAACATCAGAATATTTACCATGAGGAGTTTGCTTAAAATGGACTCCACATCTTCCCCAACATATCCTGCCTGCACCAACGTGGTATTAGGGGTCATAATATGCCAAAACAATGATGTGAAGTTTGTAACTTCCACAAAAAAATACATGAGAAATAATGTGCATATGAAATCATGTAAAAATAGCATGGCAGCCAATTGCAGAAGAGAAAAGGAAATAGTATAAAAGAAAAATAAATGTTAACATGCCCAATTTACTGTCAGGGCCTTTTTGCATTTGATGAGAGAAATTGTTTCTGACTTATAATAATATGTTTGCATTTGTTATGTGCATGATTTTTGTGTACATGATACAATGGGATCACACAAACATGTGCATTTTTCTTTTTGTTGGAAAGTAAAGTTAAAGCAATTCTCACCCTTTGCTTAATTCTCGAAAGGGGAAGCAATGCTTTAAGGCCCATTGGGAATTATGTGCTTCTTTTATATCAATCATTAAAAACCTACACATGTGGGAAGAAAGTACTTTCTTTCTCTGTCTCTCTTCAGGGGGACCATGATTTATAAAACAGAAATAAAGAATCACTAACTTGCCTGAGTTATTGTAGTTGCATCAGCAATAATAAACGGAACATTTACAAAACGAGCCAAGGTTTTGGCAAGTAATGTCTTCCCTGTCCTTGAAATGGTGTAGATAAACAAGTTAGACTAGCAACCAGGAGCAAAAAGACAACTCTGATTAATGAAAAATTTGAAGATGGCGAAAAAATAAAGGACCTTAGCTTTGTTATTTATTAAATTCATTTAGTTAGAAAGATGTTACGTTTGCCGTACAATTTAAAACTTAATGGGCTCAACACAACATTTGATGAGTAGAGTAACTAGCAAAACAAGAATGGCACTAGATTATTGAGAAGCTAACTCCACTTGAACATTTTTGGATCTCCTTGAATTGAAAGATGATTGCTTTAACTTTCTATTATATGGTGAAAAATATCATCCAGAACCACACTTATATAAGCACTTGCATTAAATAAGGAAGGTAAAATTTGAATTACCTGAACCTGTAGGCCCCATTAGAAGAATATTGCTTTTCTCAAGTTCAACTCTATCTTCAGCAACAGCATCAGTCTCATTAGTACTCGAATCTCCTGCAAGCCTAATATTCCAAAGAGTAATAAGAGCATGTCAAAAGCAATATCTACACGTTATCGACAAGGTTGACATAAAAAAAGATTATTGTTTGACACCTCACCCAACGCTACATATGTAAAACAAAAACAAATGGGAAAATTGAAGGAAAGATGGTGCCCTGAAATTAATTTACCCACTGTTTTTGTGAAGATTCATGAAAAATTCTCTTGTAGTGGTTGTAAACTGCCACGGAAAGCACCTGCATTTTAGATATATAATTGAGAAAAATACCAGAAAAAGGAGTTCATCGTCCCGTTTACACCAACATTATTGATGAATCAACCCCAAGGGAATATACCGACAAAAGATTCTATTAGAATCGGACATAAAATGAATGCAACATTCATTGGTCATCCAAACTAACATGTTCCAAAACGGTCACATAATCTACCAGATGTAGCCCCACGCAGTCACTTCTAACTGACATAGCATTACCACTTCATAGGGAACTAACAGTGAGTCCACTAACATCACGTGAATAATAATCATATATCACTCATAGTTGTCTCTCTCAAGCTCAAACGCGAGAACTTCATGCAAATAACGAACTATGCAAAATGGCAGAGTACTATTTGCTAAGAAGCAGAGACACGGATATTGAAAACATGATAGAAACCACGACATAGACAAAATATGCAGTATTTCAATATAATTTGAAGAACAATAATGTTTCTAATATGTCTGTGTCCAACATAAATGGATCCTAGTGAAGGTTGCATCATAGATTACTTGAAATAGAACTGAGGAAAGAGTCACCTTCTTGGCCCTCTCCTGCCCAATTACAAATTTATCGAGTCCTTCATGAATTTTCTTTGGTGTAGGAATATTACTCCCCAAATTGGATCCACCAGAGAACTCATCCCAAGAATTGGTGCCAGAATCACCTCCTGAACCGAGACTATCGCCACCTCCGCCGCCACGAACCACGTTGAAGTTCGAATTGCCCATCCGAATATTAACCCCGTCCCCAGACCACAGCACCGGGGGCTCTCCATTGCAGTTAACAGCACAGTAAGACCTACAGCTCCATTTCTCAGTCACTTTTCTATAAGAATTATTACCGGAATTCTGGTTCGTTCTACGACCCTCTACCATATGAGTATCGTTTTCTACAAAGTTAGCCCCAAGCAACACGGGCTTGAAGGCAGTGAAGTGATGAGGAGTCACTTCATCCCACTTAGTGCGGTGCGTACAGTGAGAATTGACCACGTGACCAGCATGCATATAGTTGAATAAAAAGCATCTAAATTGAGGGGCCGTTTCCTTGTAAGGTTTGGATCTAAGCACAGCAGCCATGTGGGCAGAGAGCATTCAGCAAAACTGAGTTGGGATTAAACTTAAAAAATATGAAATGCGCATGAAAATATCTTTGCTTTAAGTCTGCGATACAGAATCTCTCGGATAAAAGTAAGATATTTCGTGGAAGGAGAAGGCAAAAGACTGGAAGAACCGAAGAAGACAAAGATGGGGAAAATATCGAACAAAGTCGCAGCTGAAGAACAAGAATATCCAAATTGCAGTTCGGAGAGGAGAAGAGGCCTCGAAAATATCTACAGTTTGCCAAAATCCTTCTAATTTCTGCCCATGGGAGACTGACATTTTATGATTTTACTTAAATTCGATTTGATATTTTGTCGGTTGTTCTAAAAAAATATCCTGCGGGTTTTGGAATTTTTTTTTAAGAATCAAGTGCATGAATGACAATTTTTTTAGCCCGTCAATTGCGCGAATGTTAATGATCAAAATTTGATTCGTAAATTTTATGTGATACTCCCGCTTGTTTTTAATATAAAATTTGTTTAACGAGTTAAGAATTGAAATTAAAATTAATTAATTAATTTAATTTTTTTTAAAATTTTAATATTTTTTTAAAATTATTTTTATTTAATTATTTTTACTTTCCCTTTGAATATATTAAATGAAGATATTTTTTAAAAATATATAATAAATATTACCTCGTATATTGTAAAGAATTTTATATTTAAGATTAGGATAAAAAATTCTATATATATAGAATGAGAGGAAGTATAATTTTTTTTAACAAAGTATAAATCAAATTTCAACGGTTAAATATAGTTGTTGTATCAGATGAACACAAGAATTTTCGCAAAGTTTTTATCCATATGTTATACTTTCATATAAGATTAAGAATTAATTAGTTTTTTATTTTTAATAAAACATTTTATATAAGAGTATAAACTAATATTTCTATTTTTATATTAGGCAATCATTGCTAAAAAAAGTTTACAGAGATATTTATAAATTATTTAGTTATGAGATTTTCATATTGATGATGAAATTTAAATTCACACCTTCATGGAATATCAATCACATCTTTATTGACTAAATCAATTGTGATTAACTTTGTTTAATTAATTTTCATAATACTCACCCATCGACTGAATTAGATAAATTTACTTTTTCATTTTTTTGGGCCATGAATTAGATTAATTTTCAAAGTATTTACTCGATAACAAAAGGATAAATATAAATAAAAATGTAAATGACGCTATATAAAAATTAATATATATTTCACTTTTTCTTTTATCTAACCTATGATAATGATTGTGAAATTTCGTATCATCAAAATTTTGTCAATATATAATTAATGAAATTAACACTGAAAATGATATTAAATATTTTATGAGTGTATAAATCAAAAGTGATACAAAATAACTGTTAAATACGAAATTGATAATAATCTTAAAATGTTTAGTCAATAAAAATATTTTTCAAAATAAAAATCATAAAATTGACCAGGAAAAATTATCAGAGGAGTATGAGTAGGGTGTTGTGCTAAAGCCTAAAATATACAGAACCCAAGAAATGTTTCAAGTAACTGGTATAAAAGTAATCAGGTCTTCAAGCTTATTTCCCCAGCCAAGTAATGAATGGCTTGATTTGATTTTACTAAATCTGCTACAAGACTGAGCTGCTCCAGGCTCCATTTATTTGATGGCCAGCTTATTCATCATCTAGATGAATTTAGTAGGAGTAGTCTGGACCTGATAATTAGATAGAAGTCATTTGAAAATGTGAAGGTATAGTAACATTTTTTAAATAAAAGAAGAAAGAAAAAGTACCACTTGTTGGAGGATACAATATCCTCAAAACAAAGATAGACCATCTGAAAACATTAAAATAATAACAACAACAACAACAAGAGCCCTGGTAGAAGGACAAGTGTGAAAAAAGGGTCCAATCCCTTCGCATATCAATTGTGGCTATTCTTTCACATATTCAGAAAAGCCAATGAGTGTACTAATTAGCTTGGCCATCTTGAACTTGCATATAGGATCAACAGAGATTTTGTTTTGTTTTGTTTTGGCAGCCGCCTACCAGTTGCAAGCGCCTTTTGGATTTTAATAGAATGGAGAATTTTAATAGAAGGAAGGAGAGCTATTTTTCGAACCTAGTCATCCTTTGGGACTAAGGGGTCTCCCCTACTCCTCTTTCTCAAAAAATTGCGGCTATTCAACTCAAAAAACCCATGTGCTGCGCCAAAGAGAAGCCACATGTGCAATTATGCCCCGCAACACGTGAAGTTCCCACAATTGACACAGTTATGTTTGTGAACCAAATAGAAATACATTCTTGCAAGTAGATGGTGCAACATAAATATGATTTAATTAAAATTTTCTAGTCGTCAGTGAGTTTCCAGTAAGAAACTCTTGTTCATTATTAAAAACTACATTGCAGAGTATGAACAGCCATGCATTTCAGATTCAGAATATTTTATGACTTCATTCACCAGTCTGAGATTCTTGTTAATCATTAAAATCCCCATCGCAGAATTTGATAGGCCAAGCATTTCAAATTCGGAATATGCTTATCACTTATGATCAGTAAGACTCTTGTTGATTTATTAAAATCCCCACGGCATAATGAGCAATTTAGAATAAGCTTAGCAAAAAGAATCGCTAAATAATTGATGGCATAATATAGTTTATTTTATATTTTTAGTATTTAATTGTTTTGAATTTAGTTTATTAGGATCTATATTTTATTTTATCCTTATTTTACATTAAAGTTTATCGTTTTGAAAGAGCCCACCTCTCCTAGGAATCTGGCTAGAATTGAAATTTGGGCTCCATACTCAATTGTATTTTTTGACTACTCACTTATATTCCATCTTTGCATATTGAGTTGAATAATATTTGAGAAATTTTCAGTTATCTCTCTCTTCCCCAAATTCTTCTACTCCTCCCTTCTTTTTCCTTCTCCCTCCTTCTTATCTTTCCAGCGGCCTACTTCAATTACATCACTAATTTTGTTTGAACACAATCACAACAACTTCGATAATATCTAAACACCAACAATTGAAAAAATTTATATACTTCATATTCATTTATTCAACTTTTCAGTGAAGAAAGATCTCATATATGACCTAGTACTCATATTCCGATTTTCAGACCAAATAAGCCTTTTCATCTTACATTCAGTTAAGAGAAAGCATTTACCTGAGTTGCGTATGCTGAGCTTTCGGCTAAGAACTTCAGAAACTCATTCTTCTTTTTATTGAAGTTGAACTTTGCTGCGTCCAACAAACTTTGTTCCCGTTTTATATCCCCTAGAATCTTGTCCTTCGCCCATTTCATATCCTTCAGTTGCCTCTCAATTTCATTGTTGCTACCAAGCTCCACCGGTCTGCGGAACCTCACATCCACATCTCCCCTGATATCATGGAAACAGCCGGAAAAAAAAAAAAAGAAGAAGAAGAAAACTAATGAGTTATGACAATTTTGAACTGGTGACTACTTTCAATGGGTCGATAGAACTTTTTAGGGTACAGATAGTCAAAGATTTCATTCTTCATGACAAACAACCAAAAAGAGCATTGCTAAAATCAAGCTGCCTTGAAGATTTAAAAAAAAAAAAAAACTGGTTTCAAGAAAAGAAAACAATTCCTCATCAGTAAACACAGAAATTAGATATGAAAAGAAGAGCCATCAAGACCGATGGACGATTTTATGTTTATCCATTGAGGTTCAATGTTGGATGACAACATTGGTAGGTATACTAATTGAGTTTTTCACACTGTAGTCAAAGAGTCAATTCATTCAATTTGTTAGCACTTATCATGGACAGCATTATTGTTGTGAGCTACAGTATATGTAGAGACCAGCTTGAACCATGGAAGAAGATATTTTTACAAGCAATCAAACAATAATCGCCTTTCTAAAATTGTCAATACACCACAAATTGAAAATTAATACTTATTATTCCAGGATGATAGCATATTATAATTTTAGTACTATAAACAAAATACAAACAAAAAAGGAAAAACAGAACAGAACAAAAGACAGCAAATGCAAAGTAGACTTACTTTCTCTTAATTTTTCAGTTGGCTTTGCTTTATTATTTGGCTTATGGGGCTCTCAAAGTGTTTCAGTTGCAGAAATTCAGCATATATGCGAAAGATAGAACAAAGAATTTGATATAGAATGTATAACTAAATTAAATTTACCATTCACCCTCCTACCTATTGCCCAAGGAAAATACACCACTAGTCCTAATCATTCCTCCATCTAAAGAAAGAGCTCCATCACTTATGCAAGGAAGTGCTTGTATCATTTCTGCCCTCGTCTTATATACTTGCAAACGTGAAAAGAGATTATAAAAGAGAGTTTCTCTGAGACCATAACCATCAGGAATCACACAAAATAAGTTTGAGCTGTCTATATTTATCATATTTACGGCATAGCCAAGAAACCCAGCAGGACACTCCCCATTGGGTAATCTTGGGTTTAAAATGTCCAGCCTTTTCTGTGGGTCATCAAGCACAAATTTACCAGCATATGGCCTACAAAAGGAGAAGGAAAAAGGTCAAAACAACAATATATGGAAAATTCATTTACCCATGATCACCAATTAAAGATGAAATACAAGATCATGAAGTCGTGCCTAAGAGATTCAAGACATATCACTGAAAAACGACCCTCCAAGGCCCTTCCAATCGAGGTTCCCAGCCCATGCAGACCAGAACTCTTGTTTATGCTGCCGTCATTGTTGTATATTTCAAGAGCTTTGACTCCTTCATATGTCTTACAGACAATTGCCAGCATAGTCTCTACTCCTAGATACTCTGAGAAAAGCCTGCATACCAAATATGTATAGTGAAGCACCTGCATACATGCTTACTTATTTCATAATATTCAAGCAAGATATAAACAATTCAGAGAATCAAATTATTTTTCATATTCTCTATATAAATGCCACTGATTCCAATGAAACAAGAGCAGCTATTCCAGTTTTGAACAAGTGCACTTTTTCACAAGCCAAAAAGTAAACATGTAGACCAAACATACCTACTAAGGTTATCGTCCTCAACTTTTCCCAGTGTAGCAACAATACCCACAATATCCTTTGTCAATGGAAGATTAGAAGCTAGAGTTCCATGACGAGTTTTCAGTTGGCACAATATACCGGCAGCAGATTTTTCATGTTGCAATATCTGTTCATTTATCACATCCTCACCTGTTGGCTGTGATTTGTCCACTTTGGTAGTGTTGGGTGTACTTGATGATTTATGTGTCTCAAAAATATCTATGAGCAGGGTAAATAATACATACATATGAAACTAGCTTTCATTAACAAAAAATAAATATGGAAAGTTTAATACAACCCTTTTTTAGCAAATAACACTTGGAAGCCATTTGGTACGCCATCGTCTTTATCATGGTATCTTGGACATCACGATGCTTCCAAGATGCATGCATCTGGTAATCTACTATCCAAGATACCTAGAGGCATCCAATATGCACGGAGACATAGGATGCCAGGATGCCAGGATGCCACCACATAGGGTGGTACCTCAAATAACACAGACATGATTATCATTAATGTATGAACTTTAACTCGGTCTTTCCATTCGTTAGTATGCTCATGATAACTAGTTTCTCATCCATTTAATTTATCCTCATCCAATAGCAGAGTGCCAAACAAAGAAAGTAAATGCCTTCAAAAGTAATTTTGAATGTACCTTGCAAATCAATAATGGAATCATCTTGTTTAATTTTTTGAGTATTCAGAAGATATAGGTTGTCCTCATGCTGCTTAATTTTCATCCCTAATTTATGTAAATCATCTTGAAGTTTCTGCAAGCGTTACATAATCATGTGGTAAGTTTGTATTGCCCATCTTCACTCTATTAAAATCCAGACCTGATAGATAGGCATACTTGTCATGAAGTAAGATGTAGCTAATTGATTAGCAGACAATTATTGGAAGACAAAAATTTCCTTTCATATTGATAGAGTCAATAACAAGATGTTTAAAAAAATAAAAAATAAAAGAAAACTACAACCTGGGAATTTCGGATAATGGACTCTGCCTGTAAAAGTCCACCATTTTGCACATTGTCCCGTGTACCTACAAAGGTTTCATTTAGATCCACGGGCACCAATGCTGATGAAATAGACCATCCGACCTTCTAAATGAACAAGTATTAGTTAAGTATCCAAATAAAGACTAGCGGAGACATTAAACCAGAAAAGATTAGACAACGTTTTATGTAAACAGGAAAGGTATTTTCTTCCCTGCTCTTTCCTTTCTTTTATCGGATGTAGAAGTACAGAGCAATTAAATTTTGCTCCAATGAAAGACCAGCACCAGTAAATGTAAGGCCACTAAATCAAATTCTATTAGGTAATATATCAAGGGATTATAGCAATGGCTATTAACTATTAGCAGAGCAAGGTTTGCAGAAAGAAAAGAACAAACATGGTAGTATGTGAAAATATGTTTATGTGGCGATGAGAATAGATGATAAATGACCACTAACATGTTGTAACTAACAACAATTTCCTGCCATATTACATTTACTCAGCATATAGTGTCTACTCGTTACGATGCTGCTTGTTTTACCGTGACCATAATTCTTTTTCATCTGAACATTTTAATGCAATCCAAAGCACGTGAAATCATCCAAAAATGAATGCATTTTATGGAGAAGCCTGACTTTAGGCAGAAAGAATGGGTAGTGATACTCAGGTCCAGCTTTAATTTGCCTTTTCCTTTTTGTTTCACCAGATATATGTATATATATATATATAGAGAGAGAGAGAGAGAGAGAGGATAAGTCATCCAAAATTCATCAAAAAAGCTGTGTCTCGCAGAGAATCACAATATTTGGGGAAATGCTAATCATAGTCTTATATGACTTCGTTTCCTTTTTTCGTTTCGGTATACCCCAAATTGAGCACTAAGAGACTACATAGAATATGCATTGTCGAACAGAATTCTTCCAACAGTAATTCTAAGGACCGAGCGCACGTTTTCACGTCACGTAACTCAAAAAGTCAACTGAAATTATTAATACAGAAACAATTAACGAATGCCTCACAATGGACGCTCTTATTCAAGGAAATGGGGGTTTTGATAACTTCTGACAATGGAAATAGAGGCATGCATTGTAAAAATGGATCAATGACAAATGCAGTAAAACGAAGATGGAAAATAAGCATCGATTGCTGCGAACTGGACCCCATCACCATCACACACACACAAGACGTTAGCATTTGCAAAGGAACCAATTAAGAGATATGATAGAGTTGAATAGGCATGCAGAGAGAGGAAGGAATTCACCTGTTTGTTGGGTTGAAACATTTCTTCAAAGTTGATTTTGAGGTAGCCGTCCCTCTCTCGCTTCCTTTGGGGACTCTGCAATTTCACAAATATATATAGGGAAGTCAAACTAGTACTGTGGAAGAATTCTCTTCTGCCCCCACTGTGTTTGATTTGGGGATGCAATTCCCCACCTCTTCATTCCTTGGTTCATCACGTGTACTTTTTATGTGGACCATCCAGATTTCATTGAATGTTGTAAATATTTGTATTTTTAAATAGATTTAAATAATTTCTTTTTATTTTAAATGCTGTGTTAAATATAAAAAATACTACTCCTCCCATCTATATTTTAAAATATTTTATATGGTAAGTTTTTTATTCAAAATATAGGGTATTAGATATTTTTTCTCATTTTACCTTTAATTTTAATTTTTCTATACTCCTCATTTATAATCCTACAATGATAATAAAATAAAATATTTAATATAGATAAAATAAGAAATATTGGTACCTTTTACGTTGATTTCAAATAAAAAAATTATTTTCATAATATGCATGTAATTAATGCAAAATATTTTAAAATATGAATCAAATGGAATATTAATCTTGTAACTATCCATTTATAAAAGGTTAATATTTTAACTTAAAATAATAAAATCTAGATTATCGAAGAATTTATGGTGCAAATCTTCAACCAAAACTAAATATTTTTTGTCAACTCAAAATATAAAATTTATTTAACTAATTATATAGAAATAAAAAAAATATACTTTTACTTATTAAATCTATAAACAAAATATATTATTTTTCAATATAATCCCTATTTAGTATATTGTATTTAAAGTTTACTATCTCTCTTATATTTAATTATAAATAAAGATAAAATAAAAAAATTTAATACTCTAAAAATCATTAAATAAGATTTATATTTTAGATAAAAAAATTTAAAATAAAATTTATATGAATTTTGTGTTTTTCAAATGCACGTGATTAAAAAAGAAAACCTAAACGAATGCAAGCATCTGGCGTACACAAGCATTTATTAATTCATTAACAACAAAATATAAAATTAATCAATTCCTGATATGGTCTGCAACCACAACTACTTTCTGCAGCATGTTCCATAAGAACGAACACATACTTTAACATTTAATCTTTCAACGTATCAGAGATTCAATTAGAATTAAATTGATAATAATAAATTTAATAATTTTTTAATTTTATATATTATATGAAAATTAAAAATATTATTAATAAGTTTCATAATATAATATTAAAATTTAAACAAGTTAACATTTATCTGTAATTATATTTTAAATTTAAAATAATTAATTAATATTTTATTTTTATATTTTTTGTTTAGTAAATTTATTATTATTAATAATTATGTATCATAATAATATTTATAAAATATTATAATATAAAAAAAATTTATATGAAAAATAATGTTATTTAATACTAAAAATAATGTTATTTTATTATTAAAAAGATTAAAAAATGTTTTTAAAAAATTATATCAATTTGATCGATTTTGTATCGGTTCAACATTGATTCGTAACTGATTTTCCATCAATTCTAAAAATGGTCGATTACCATCTATAATCAGACAATATTTAACATCAATTCCCAATTCAATCAGTCAAATCCAACCAATCCAATTTGACATATAATATCATTTCACATGCACTATTTAATACTCCCTCATCACTAATTAAAAGAAAATTTTGAAACTCTTCTTTTATCCCAAAATATAAAAGATATAGAGTAAATTTTTTAAATAATTAATATAGTTTTTCTTTTATACCCTTCACAAATTACTAGTAATTAATTAAGTTGTAGTAATTTAGAACCTCCACTTTAAACTTTACATATGGGCATTTTTTGAAATAAAATTTAAATTGTAGCATAATTAATAAGTTTAACTATTAAAACTATTTTTCATTTATATTGATAAAATAGTTATTTATTCCTTATATTTAGGGACGAATATAGTAGTAATCAATATTAATATAAAATATGAAATTTATAATAAATTATACTATATAGTTCCTAAATAGTGTAAATTATTTTTTAGACTGTGTAATGTTTTCAAAAAAATGCCTAGTTATGGTTAAACTCGATTAGTCAACATTGTCAATAAAAAAAATCAATTAGTGAACATGTTAGGTTTATGCTCAATATTAGTTACTTCAACTATAATCCTGAATATCACGGACTATTTGAAGTTTTAGATTAATCAAGAGCAATTTAATTCTAAAAAAATATTTTGTTTTAAAAAAATATATTGATAATAACGAGACCATAATCTTTTAATTTTATCAATTGTGAGGGTTTACCCGTTTTTGGTTCCTATCTGCCTCTTTTTATCATCATATTCCTCTTACAGTATGTTTTTTTTTTTGGGCCATCATTTTTTTGCGCCTTCTTCATTACAAATTGAACTTTCTGTCGCCTTTAAAAAACATTCATAAAAAGGTATTTTCCTTTTTTTTATTTCATAAAATAAAAGCATTTTCGCCGCAATCCATCATGTTGGAGCTGCTGACCTAGGCAGTTTTTTTTTTTAAACGTTTTTTGGGTTTTGGCCTAATTTACATGCTTCTTTATCAAAGTACAAGATAAAGCTCAAGTGGCTAAATGGCTGCACATAATTGAGACATTTATTTCAAAAAATTAGCAACATGAAAATTTAAACATAAGTAGTTTTTTATAATGTACAATTTTCTTAAATTAGAGGATGCTGCAATTTAATATATGAGAGGATCAATTGGAAGTGCAATTTATTATAAAGTGAGAGAAACATTGTAAATTTGGGCAAAAATTAGGAAGGCTGGTGCAATTTTGTCAGTAACTTTACAGTAAGTGTTAAATTATTAACAAATTGATTTAGTAATCTTATATAATTGAAGTTAGAATTAACTTAGTCTAATAATAAGAGAGCTATTACAATATAATAAATAAAATAGAGGGCTGATTATAATTTTGATCATTTCTAGAAATTCATAGAGAAAATAAAATTTGAAATAAATAAGTTCAATTTCTCTTTATTTTACCACAACTATGTACGTTTTTTCTATATACCATATGGAGCATGAAAAAATAAATCACATCATTCGTTATTTTGAATAAGTTGAGGATGGGCAAATGCCCCTCGATAACCCACCAACTTTTCAAAATTTATATTTACCTGGGGTAAAATTTTGATACTATTATACTCTTTTCGGTTCGCAAAATATGTCATTTTCAAATTTTTCCTATATACTAAGAGAGTTATTAAATAATCTAAAATATTATAAAATTTAATAGTATTTTATTAAAATAATTTTAATTTAAATATTTTCTTATATCATTGATTTGATATTAATAAAGAATAAAATAAGTAATTAATGTTTCACTAAAATTTTAAAATAATAAATAGTATAAAAAATATTAAAAAAAACTCTAAAATTGGAGCTAGCATTCTTTGAAATTTCAAATTCATCAATATATGTGTATATAGATTAGTAATTGGAAAGACTATCTTTGTTTTTTTTTTTTTTAATCTAGAGAGCGTGCTGTGCTGTTGGACCATGAGGATGAAAAATGAGATGTCACCTCACCCAAGTAAGTCGGCTGTACCAAACCTTAATTAAATGTGAAGTAACATTAATGGAGAATGATTACATTCATGTAGTTGAACAGGGTCATTGACCACCAAATTAAGCAGGCTCTTTCATACTCAAGTCCTGTTAAATCCTCCTCCGTTTTATTTTATTTATTATTTTAAAATTATTATATAGATCAATAAAATTATTAAATAACATAAACTATAATAAAATTTATTAATATTTTATCAAAATATTTTTAAATTAAATACTAAAAGATGATTTGTACTCTACCTATTATTATTTTTAATGAGGGGTGAAATAATAAAAAAAGATAATTAATACTTTATTATTAACATTTAATAATAGATAAATTGAGATATTTTAAAATAAAAAATAAAATATGATACAGAATACAAGAGTAGAAAGAAAGTGTTGCTTGTCTCATGCCAATTACACACTTGCGAGGAGGAAAATAAAATATCCCAATTTTGTAGCTAGAGATGAATTACACAGCTGTACCAAATACGCGCAAACATATTTGACTCCCGATCTTGCTCATGAGAAAAATGAGTTACATTTTTAAAAAACATAAAGTAACATCAATTAAAGACTTCCTTACTAATGAATGTTCAAGTTTTACAATGTTTATTACTTTTTACCATTTAATAATTTTGGATCTGGTTGAGACTAAGTCTGTTTTTTCCCCCTCAAAACTTAGGTTCAGTGAGTCTAGTTTGGTTGGTAAAAAAAGTTTTTTTTTTTACCTGGTTAAAAAAGTTAGAATTAAATAATACCATCTATGGTATTGGCAAAAAAAAAAAAAATCACATATGGCTTTAAATCTATTTCTGTCCTGATCATCCTTATGCAAGGTCCATCCTAATCTTTTCTGTAGCATTCCAATTTTATCAGATGTCCCAAAGGAACTATATTTATTTCTTTCTCCTACGTGTTCGTAGCAAATCATTTGACGTGCGAACAATAATTTTGTGGCTTGCATATGATGATTTCAAGCGTTGTGGTTTGACTTGACTCTCTGTATGCCGCCCTGTAGGCATATGTGGTTTGTATAAATATTAAATATTACGTTTTGTATTTTTTTTTTTTTGTCCTAATCTGTTTTTGTTTTGAAATCATGTTTTGGACATTAAACAAAAATTTTAAGCTATAATGTAAGGAGGATTTTCTAGTTAAAAAAATTCATATAGTTCATCAATTCCTATTATATTTATAAGTCATTTTTTAATTGTTTTGCACATATCAAGAAACACGGTTGCTAATAATTAAAATTTTTTAACTTTGTAAAATTTATCAAAACTTTTTAATATTATTCTCATTAAATTGTAATCTATCTTAATTATAACTTTTTTAATTTCTCCACTATAATTATTTAATAAGGGATAAACATTAAAATAAATATTTAATCCTCACAAATTTACCTATATTTTGTTTACTTGAATCATTCTAAAATATGAATTATAATAGGAAACAGAGGGAGCATATTTTTTTGTGCAATATATGAAATTAAAAAAAAGCTATACTCACTCCAATTCTAAATATAACACCTTAATGTTTATACAAGGCTAATATTTATACAGATCATATGCAAAAAGAGAGATAGATAGAGAGAGAGAGTAGAAAGATGTCAGGTCTCATCGTTTTTTATTTATATACAAACTATATGTTATCTATCTATATATATATATATATATATCTATATAGATATGGTCCAATATAAATACCATATGGCCAAAGAGAGAGAGAGCACAATTCAATAAAAGTATCTTTAAAGATATATTGATAATTTAAAAAAATAAAATTATTAATTAATTTTAACTCTTTATTTTAATTCACGTTATTTAATTAAAATTATCTTATATTATTATACCAACAAAACTTGTCTAATATTAACGACTGGGGGAGTACTATTAATGATTTGTTACAAAGTTTAATATTTACTCTGCGCTCGCCCCCTGCGCGCGCCCACACACACACACATATATATATACACAATTTACAATGATGTAATTGAGTGAAGAAGAAAATGAGGGCATTGAAGTAATTTGAAGTAGTAAAACACCAATTGTAGGAGTTGCCGTGGGAGGGGTGTCACCGCCACCCTCCTGCGCTGGTGTTCTTTATCATTATTTTTTCAAAACTTAATGCTTATTTATTAAAAATATATCCTACATAATCATGTATGTATAAATTCAGTTTTTACTATGAAATGCTCCTAATTTATATTATAATATATTTTAAAATATTTTTTATCTATAAAATAAAACATCATGTATTGATTTATTTTTTTATTCCTTATCTATTTAATATATATCATGTGTTGGAATGATGAAAATAAGTGGCATAAATATGAATAAAAATAATATTTTTTACTATTTTTAAGAAATTTAAAGATATAATAAAATTTTGCTAAAATATATAAAATTATTGAAAACATTTTAGACCAAAAGAGTATTTTGATTTTAGAAAAAGTTTTTAACTATAAAAATGCATAACTGTTGGGAAGTGCTTTTTCATCAATAAGCTTTCATTTACAAAAGTATACAAAAATAAAAAAAATGCCAGGCCCCTCTCACGGAGTTGCCGTATTGGGACGATTGGGATGGGACATGGCAAGTGCATTTGTAAAATGAGGAGCAGTGCAGAGTAAGATATGCTTTGGTATTTATTTATGGTGAAGGGCCCTCGTCACCAAAAATGAGGCCACATAAATGAGTTACTTGCAACTATTTTCTTTGCACGTCTTATCCTAAAGGTAATATTTTGTTCAAAATAATTTTTTCATTCTAAAATATAGGGTCAAATTTTAGAGAATTAAAGCTTTTTAAAGTATAAGTTATTCTAGGAAAATTAGTAAATATTTAATATTTTTTTTAAATTTTATTCCTATTTATGATATTTTTTAATCATATTAGAGAAGAGTAAAAATATTATGGTAGAGAGAGAATAATTAATTTTTACTCTTATTTAATAAGAATAATTTTAAAAAAATTGTGTAAAATTTTTACAAAAACAAAGTTTCGGGTAAGATAGATAAATATTTACTTATATTTGGAAACGAAGGGAATAAGGGATATCTTATAGAGTTATATGGTATATTAATTATTTCTTTTTTCATTTATACCTTTGGTATATGATTAATAAGTGAAAGATAAATATTATAGAAAATATAATAAATAATATAATTAAAATGAGAAATAGTATAATTAATAAAGAAAAATGGTAAAAAATATTTATTTATTTTTTTTAACAAATTTAACAATCCAACTTCATCTCTTAAGATATACAATGTAGTTAAAAATATCTAAAATTTAGGATAGATGGGAGTAAGAGTAAGACAACTCATAAAATCTTAATGGGTGCACCCTTTTTTGTCTTTTTGGGATGAACTCCAATTTGTTTTCCACAACCATCAACCTTTGGTCCATTACTCCTTATTAAGAAAAGAGGGCAACTCTGCATAAAGAGGTTCACATCGTCACAGCTCAACTATTGATCATAACAAAACTCACTCTTGCATGTGACCTCCAACTGTCTCTCATCTCATCTCAAACTCTCTCCACACAATCTATAAATTCTTGCATGCGCATATGTTTTAACTCGCCGTACGTCAAAGGATATAATTAATTAACTTTGATATATAAATATATATATATAATCAATCAATACGGGAAAAATGAGTGGATAATAACTATAGGGTGGTCATGAGCAGCTGCTTCATATCATTACGTACGAAAATGGGTAAATGAAAGTTGCTTTGCATCTTCTACGGGGCATTAATTAATTTAATAATATCACATTAATGGTTGATACTACTGCTATATGATATGATTTGTTAATTACAGGTTGTGATCACATTAATTCTAAAGCGTGGGACCCATAAAATGGACATACCCATATTGGCCTAAATAGACAGCCCAGCTTCCACGGCGCTGGCGTGCACCTGACCTACTGGCTCGTGACTTTCTCCTTCCTCACCCTCCATCGCCTCACGCCATCCCTACTTTCCATCCTATATTTCCCTACCCACTGCCTTAATTACTTTATATATATAGCCTTCAATTTTTCATTTTCATCACTACACGATTCTGATCATGTCCCTCGTCTTAATTAAACTTTTAGTTAATTTGATCAACCTCTATTATATATAAACAATGACGTGAGTAAAGCCGTACGTGAAGCAACTAACAAGAGATATTTATGTTATATTATACACTTTGACTATTCAAGTACGTGTAATGCTTTGATGATTAAGTGCCTCGTTTGTATTACTTTTTTGTAAAATGTTTATTGAAATAATTATAGTTTACAAAAATAAAATTTAAATAAAATTAATAGAAAAATTTATCATAAACTTATATGAATAAAAAAATTATGATTAAAAATTATGATATAATTTACCTTTTAATAAACCGAACATGCCTAAATGAACATATATGTGTCTGTTTGGTTTTATGTTGGAAATATGATTTTGCAACTTTTAAGGTAAAGCTACTCTTACATTATATTAGTCAGAATGTGATTTTGACCTAGACCAACATAATAGAGGTGATTAATTGGTACAATTTTTTTAGGTTTAGATTTCTTTATGGCATGATGAATGCTTTAATTTGATGGGCAAATTAAAGAATTTGCATGTTGACTGTTCTTGGCCTTCAACAATTGCCAAATATTCACTTAACAAATGTGGTTAAATTAATGTTTGTAGCATTTAGCTACAAGATAATTAGCCCGTCAATTTTATACGGCCTTTTAAGGTTATCTAATTAAAGAGAAAAACTGCGCATAATTAAAGTCCAAGAACGTCATGACCATATGTGTGTATGGATCAAATCAACGTGTCTGGTAAGTAAACGAATCTATGTCAAAAACTTAGTTAAGCAAATTATAAAATTCCTGATTTCGCGAATAAAGTCTCAAATAGATTACAGAATGAACCCACCATAAAAAAAGTTAAGAATGAGAGTTTTAAGCTTTACTCCTTACAAAATTTTATTGAATTATAAATTGGCCTTTTCAAAATTTGGCACATTCTTGATCAATTTTTATAATGATGAACCAAAATAACTTTTATATATAGTTTTAGCGAAGCTGCAAGTATAGTATAGAAGAGATGTGATATGATAAAAGAAGAATGAAGTACAAAGTTCCATCCCATTCACTGAATTATCTAATTAATTATTCAGGGACTGGCAAAAGAACAATTGCATCGTTAGCACACAATGACATAAATTTGTTAACTACCATTCTTTAGTAAACTTGAAGCTAAAACTCAACCCAACCTTCTAAACAATGATAGCCTTTTTCTTTTTCTCTCCTTTCGAAGCTTAAATGTCTGTTATCCACGCCACATACGCATATACTTACCACCTCACACCTACTTACATATCTTAATTCTCACAAAAACGACAAAATAAAATACGCTACTTGTTAAAACCCACCAAAAAAATAAAATAAAATCTTGTGTGTAGCCAGAATTTAAGACGTAGAGGTTATGTTACAAAATACAGATTAGTAAATCTTAAGATTTAGTTAAACGGACAAACGATACTTCTAAGCATTTTTCAAATATCAGGAGACCCACAGGAGGGTTAGGTGACGCGTCAGAGCACTATTTGTCTAGAGGCCTCTCTACTACGGAGAATAACATATTCTCTAACGTCCGTGAAGGTATTAAATGCCAACGGCGATTGCGCGGGCTTACAGTTACTGATCTCTTTCTTCCGTTTCTCTCTCTTGAAGCATTCTCTCAAATGACCAAACATTGCTTTGGGATGTTTCTCAGACATGCCAGACCCACTTTGTAAAGGTAATTCATATATCCCCAGTACTGATCCAAAACACCGTATTCATCTCAGGTTTGTTTCAGACCTCATCTTCATATATGTATCGTTTAGTGTATGTAAGACTATTTTGTGTGGCTGTGAAATTTGGTTACATAGATTTGTTAGTATAGAAAGTAATGTGTGTTAGACAGATTCTGGGGTTGCTGAGAATGTATGTTTCAAGTCCTCACATGGTTGAATTTGTAACATATATGATGGTATCAAGAGACCGATCTTTTCGCCGGAGATGGGGAAGAAAGGAGGCGGATGGTTCTCGTCAGTGAAGAAAGTTTTCAAATCATCTCCCAAGGACTCGTCAGCGCCTGCGAGGAAGGTGATTAATCCCCTGTTCTGCATAAAGTTCTTCTTATCTTTACGTTTTCTATCACAGACTTTAGACATTGCCTCCTTGTTGAAACCAGACAAAGTAATACTTGAGGGTAACGGAAGGATCTTTAACAACTTAAATCCTGCGTGAAGTCAGTAATCGCTTATGTCAAATTTGCCATCCGTGTTTCCCGTCACTACATGCTTTCTTTTTATATTTATAAAAAGATTGGCTGATGTATATATCTCTTTAATTTAGTACTGTTTTGATTATATCTACATATAAACCATTTTCTTCATTGATTTCAATTGGCAACTAACCCACCTGTCCCAAATTTTACTTCCCCAAAAGAAATCAGAAATGGATAATCTGCAGTGTAAGTAATGCGATCATCAAATTCTACCTTACGCATTGAAGGCTACTACTTCTTTCATTGGAATTTGGCTGTTTCTGTTGTCTTTTATGTGCTCCTATGTAAATGCTGAGCTGCCTGGCCCTTCTCTCTCTGTAATTAGGACCATCAACCCTATACAGTGAGTATTCATGTGTTTGTATGTATGGTCCCCTATTATGTCAACATGTATGAAATAATTATGCTGGATCCATGTCACATAGCTATCATGCCACCCAAACCCATCACATCATTCATCTCGAATCCTTGATCATCATGTGGTTCCTTTGTTGGATCCCAATCATCTTAATTAACACATTCTGTTTGATACTTTTCCTTTTATAATTTTCCAAATGATTGCTGAATAATTGGGGATACTTGGTTTTCAGAAGGATAACACAGAGAGAAGGCAGCCTGAAGCGGCAGAGGTGGTGTCTTTTGAGCATTTTCCTGCCGAGAGTTCTGCTGATGTCACCAATGATAATAGTATCACATCCACTCCTGTAACTGAGGATAGAAATCATGCCATCGCCGTGGCGGCAGCCACCGCCGCGGCTGCTGAAGCTGCGGTTGCAGCAGCTCAAGCAGCAGCCAGAGTTGTTCGATTGGCAGGTTATGGACGCCACTCAAAGGAAGAAAGAGCAGCAATCCTTATTCAATCATACTACAGAGGCTACCTAGTAAGACCTTCTCATTGTCTTTCTGCATACATTCGAATTCTATTAATTGCTTTCTTTACTTCGCAGTTGGTACAGACACTGTCAGTGTCAGAGATCACCCTGCATAATTTCTTATTTTACATGTAAATTAGACCTATATAAAAGATCAGTAAACCTATGTTAAACGTCAGTAAACTCTCATTGATTTTACGCATCCCAGTTAGGCCAATTAAATGCTATTCCCTATGAAAATTTGTAGGCTCGACGTGCACTGAGGGCCTTGAAGGGATTGGTGAGGCTGCAAGCACTTGTGAGGGGTTATAATGTGCGGAAGCAAGCACAAATGACAATGCGCTGCATGCAAGCATTAGTTCGAGTTCAGGCAAGAGTAAGAGCTCGCAGATTCCAGTTGACCCATGAGAAGCTCCAGAAGGGATCAGTGGAGGAGTACGATGAGAGAGAATTTGAGGAACAAGAGGCAAAGCCGCCTATGAGCCCCATGAAAAGGATTGACATGAATAGGTGGGACAATAGGCGTCACAGCAGCCAGAAAATCCAGGAAAATGATATGAGGAAACATGATGCTGCAATGAAGAGGGAGAGAGCTCTTGCTTACGCTCTAAACTTTCAGGTTAATTTTGGAGCTTCCCTGGAAGAGCACTCTTGGTATATTATCTTCGTTTTTGCTCTGAAACCGTACTGTTTTTGCATCTTACAGCAACAGCAGAAACCATTCGTGCAGCACATAGACCCGAATGAGGATGATGTTGTAACCTACAACAATGATCGTGAAAAGTCCCAATGGGGTTGGAACTGGTTGGAGCGTTGGATGTCATCACAGCCGTACAATGTTAGGCATGTGGGGCCACGTGAGACCTCTTACATGACCCTTGCTACTGCTACGGCAACCACCGCCACTACCGACGACATTTCTGAGAAGACGGTGGAGATGGACATGGTTGCACCTTTAGGCTCAAGCAACGTCGACGCCATGGGCCTAATGAACCACGAGTTTCTTGATTCCAGCCCCATGTCTAAAAAGCACCATCGACAATTCAGTATGAATGTGCCTAGCTATATGGCACCAACTCAGTCTGCAAAAGCCAAATTGCGAGGTCAAGTCCCGATCAAGCCACGCTCGCCTGGGCCCCAGTGGAACTCATCCACAAAGAGAGTGCCTGGTATTGGGTCGGGCTGTGATTCTTCAAGCTCTGGAGGGGTAACGTCGAATTACAAGTTTCCAAGGAGCCCAAGCCCAAAAATTAATGGGATGCGCCCACAGTCAAGGCGGATTGAAGGTGGCAGCCCAGATTATTCTGGCTTTGAGGATTGGACCCTTCCTCTGGGAGCCCATGGTTGGGCCTGATTTGAATAATTTTTTTTAAAAAACTTTAAAACATATTAATTTTATTTTATTATAAAATAGCATGTAATGTGTGGAGCCTGTTCGTGTCACGTGCCATTCGTTATATTTATGAAGTATTTCTTTTTGTCATGGGCAACAAATTTTGAAATTGTACTGGACGAAGCCTGTTTCATATTTTGTTCGTTTGTATATGGTAAAAAACCACGCTTTTTGTAATATAATATGGAAGTTGTTGAAAGAAAATATGATTGTGTGTGCGCCCGTGTTTTCCCAGTAAAAATGTACATGCATACAGTATCATAGTGTGGGTGTTTTACGAAGGTCGTGCATGAGCATTAGCATGTCTTTAGCCTCTTGCTCAGTTCAAGGGATTTGGAGTAAAAGATAGGGTTGAAAAAATTTTCAATCATATTTTTTTTTTTCCAAAACAAACAAGAAGTCGTGCATTTTCACTGTAACTTGGCAGGAAAAATACATCTTCAAAATTTTGAACTCCACCTCTCCGGCACACATTTACTGTTCAAACTTACAATAAATTTCCTTATTATTGTGGTGAAAGCTGCACACATCTTGCCTTGGCTTGCAGTTTCTCATACTGAGATGAGAGTGATTGAATTGTTGGAGATTTTGAAATAATGAAAGAAAGTTGTGGTATTATATAGCAGCGGAATTTCAGTATAAGTCTCAAGTAAAGATTAAAAAAATGTACATGTTTGACTTTTTTTTTAATTTTTGTAAACAAAGAAGAAACTAAACTAATTACAAAAAAATCGGGGGATGGATATCCCAAAGAATCAAGAAGCACAAGGTCTCCCACTTCATCAGGAGCTTCTCTGTTGGTATATGTTTGATTTTGCTGCTCTCATTGTTTGTTTCTTACGTGATAGACGTGTCAATTCCTATTGCTTTATTAAGCTTTGGTCTTGAAATATCACAATCCCTTGTAATTGTTCCTTAACGTGTCCTTCCATTGCTAATTTGCTATCAATAGGCACTTCAGTTTCAACGAACGAAAGGACAGGGAAAGCAACAGTACTAATATTAAAAAATTGTATACCATGCTTCACTGTTCAACCATCTTATTCCTGGAGCAGCGATTGATTGCATGTACAAACCATCCAATCTTATATTTGTTTCCTTTTAGAAGAGACCCTTATCATTCGAGGAACCTACTTCATACCATATATAAAACTAGAAAAAACATATTCTTTGTTTGGCACAATCAAATCACAATCCCAATCCCTTCAAAAATAACAGGAGTTTATTTGCAATCAGACCAAAAATCAAAGGGATCGCACTATTTTAAAAAAATAAAATTATCATAATCACCATAGCATAAAGTACATTATGTATAAAGTTGCATAGATAGTTTTGCGCGCAGGGAATCGCCGCTCCATTGTCTTCCTCATTTTCTTCTTCCAAAGGAAGTGAGCCCAACTGTCTCTCTTTTTTTTTCCTTCTCTCTCTCCCTTCAATTTCTCTTCATATCCAAACCCTAGGTTCAGCAACAGAGGGAAACGAAACAATGAGAACTTCAGACGAAAAGCTAAAGTCTGTGGAGGCAGAGATTGAGGATTTGTTCTTGATCTAACCCGGTTCCCGGATGCAGGCGATTCCTTGGGAAGCTTTCAATCGGAACAAAGAGCTTCTTCTCTGAATCCCAGCTTCTCTCGCCATTCTGGCTGGTTAATCACATTTTTCTGTTTGTTTTATAGATCCATCAATGATCTCTACTCCCAACTTCCTCTATTATGTCTGCATTGCGAAAGGAACCACAATTCTCGCCCAACACAAGTCCAAAGAACCACAGATCGAAGAATTAGCGACAAAATGCCTTGAGCAAGCTCCTCTCCACCACTCTATGTTCTCTCACACTGTTAAGAGCAGGACCTACGCGTTCTTAATTGATCAACCATTTGTCTGTTTCGTGATTTACGATGAAAAGCTCGAGAAATCAGAGGCCCTTTGGTTCTTAGATCGCATCAAGAGCGCATTGGACGACATATTGAAAGGCAGGTCTATCACGGATTCGAATGGTTTAGCGCCGCTTTGTTTTCAAGCACAATTCGATCCTATTTTTCGTGAATCAATGGCTTCGGATTTGGAGTTGGAAAATCCATTGCAGGGCGAAAACAAGGATGACCAAACCCCGAACGTGGAATCTGTGAAAGGGAAGAGATCGGTGATGGTGCCATTGCTTGGGCAGCCTTGTACAAGCTTGAAGAAGAAGAAGAGGGTGAGCATGGAAGGCATTGGAATGGATGGGAAGGATGCTGCCATGGAGAATAAATTGGATGTATGTGATGATATGAATGGTTGCACCAGAGATTTTGCCTTGTCGGTCCCAAAGGGCTTGGTCAACGATCGACAAAAGGCAAGGCAGATATGGAGGAAACAGGTGTGGGTGGTGCTATTGCTGGACGTATTTGTTTGCGCAATGTTATTTGTCATTTGGTTATGGGTTTGCAGAGGGTTTAAGTGCATGGTGGGTTGAATTCAAAACAAAAATGGCCTCTTCTCTGGGGATTCTTGGCTTCTCATTTCAATCGGTAATTGCTTGAAAACCATAAAGTGCAGAACTTTTCAATTTTCATGCATCTGTATAAATGGGGAAAAAATGGGTATGTATATGCGATTGGGGTTCGATGTGATTCGGCTCTTTTTTGTGTTTTCCTTAATGGAAATTCCGTACTGAAAAAACATATATATATATAGATGAAGAATTGTTATACATCCACATCCACTATCGATCATGTCTGATCTGACATTCTCATGTGATTTGAGATCAGTTATTCAAAATCGAAGAATGAATTTGGATACGAAATGTAATATATTATTTTGTGCTTAAGCATCCAAGGCCCAGAACACGTGAGGAAGGAAACCTCTGAATTTACCAGCAGAGAGCAGAGAGCAGAGAGCAGAGAGCAGAGAGATCGTAGAAACTTGTTGGGATTTATGGCGATGTCCTTCTTTGGATGGAATGAATAATAAATAGACTTATGTTCTGGGAAACTGGAGCACAATATCCCAATTCCCAGGCTATTTATTAATGTACCACAATAGGAAGACATGCGAGTAACTTCTTCTTCTGATTGGAGTGGGCGTCCCGCATAATAAATGATGGTCACGGTATCTGATGCAGGGTCGCTAAAATCTGCTTTTATGGTAAACAGATGACGTGAGGACACTTGTATGAGATGATGCGGAGCCACCTGCCTCCGAGTTGTGATATCGATTCAGGGTGGATTTCGCCTTCAATCGAATGGTATTAGATGCATTCAAATGTACTCCTTCCATTTAAAGGCAAAAGATGAAATTATTATACAGCATAAAAAAATAATAAATTTATCTAAAATATAAAATAGTTTCACGAAACATCCTTATTTAATATTAATATCTTTTATATCATATAATTAATATAAATAAAAAATATTATATTAATTAAAAATATTTTTTAAAAAAAAATATTAAATACATAAAATAAATTTTTTATATTTTAAAATATAAGAATTTCTTTAATTATCCCTTATATTAAGAAAAAGAGAAAATAATTGATATGATACAAATAATTTTCTCACTTTCTCATGTTAGTAATAATTTTGACTCTCTCGAAGATGTAAGAAATAAATAAATAAAGGATAATTATATTTTGGAAAAAAGATAAAAATATTTGATTTTTAGTATTAAATGGTGATTTTTTTTATGAGAATCAAATCTTTTAAATCTAAAATTGATTTTTTTAGGAAAAAATTAATTTGATATTAAAAACCAAATATCTTTATTTTTTTATCGGATAACACAATTATCCTAATAACTAAATTATTACAACAAAAAAATCACTAAATATCTTAAATATGTTATGAAGAAAATTCTTTTTTTCATAAATATTCTCATTTAATATTTTTACTTAACTATCTTTTAACTCATGTCTCATAATAATAAGTCAATTTTTTGTTCAAAAAATAATAAGTCAATTTTAATTAAGAGTAAAATTGGATAAAATGTATTAATTTGTCAAATAAAAATGATTTATTTCTTATATTTTAGAGTAAAATATATTTAAAAATATTTTCTAAATTTTTTTTATTAAAACGGAGAAAGTATGTGTTGTCGCGATCAAAGGGAGGGAATAGGAATGGCAATGAATGTATGTATCAGAATTTCAATTCGACATATATTAGGGGAAGAGACAAATTAGGCCCTCAATTTAAATAATCACAAAAAAAGTATCCAAATTATTTTAGATTAGGACAAAAATAAAATATCTTCTCAAATGATAAAACATAAATTCCCAATTTCTTTTAATTATATCTCAATTTGGTGTAATTGAATTATCAAGTGGTGAAACATAAATTTGCAAGTGCTTCCAACTATATTCTCAAGTTAGTGTACCTTCATTATTAAGTGGTAAAAAATAAATTCTCAGGTGTTTTCAAAATAAATTTTTAACTGGTCATAACTGAATTTTCAAGTAATGAAACCTAAATTCTTAAATCTTGACATTTTATTTTTATTCCAATCTAGAACCTAGATACTTATTAATAATTAGTTAAATTGGAGACTTAATTTATCATTATTTATAATTGGGTCCTAAACTATCTTTTTCTCATAATACAATAAATATCCAACCTACTCTTCCAGGAAAAAAAAAAAAGTACATTTCCTATATCCACTTCGGAAACACTCAAAATCTGATTTTTACAGTGTCCGGAAAATTCTAAATCGTGGCAGAATGCAAATTATTCCTTCAAGTTATTAACATGCTATATTTGGTAATCGCCTTCCATGTCTACTATTTATTTATCTATTTTCCAAAAATCTGGCTTGTGAATAGTATTTTAATTTTAAAATATGGCTTGCACTAGATTTTATTTATTTATTTTTTTATCTTTTCTTTCACCTGGAGTACATGTTCTTTTCATGGAATTGTGTTGCTGCAATATTATAATTTTTTTACTTTATATATATATATATATAAAATCATTAATATCATATACTCTTAATCATGAATTAAAGATAAGAGTTAAAATTAATTAATAATCTTAATTTTTTAAAAAATCATAATGCCTTTCCAAAACTACCTTAGTAAACCTTTTTTTTCCCTCTCTCACGAATTGAATAAGAACATTTTTTATAATACTTCATGAATATTATCTTTTATTATGTAAAAAGTTCTATATTTAAAATTAAGGTAAAAAAACTTATATTTAAGATTGTATATGTCTATATTATAAGGATTTTTAACTAATTTACCCTTCTTAAAAAAAGTTTAGTCACAAACCTTAAATTTAAAAAAATAAAATAAAATCTCACTATTACTATTATTAATTATCAAGTTTCACTCTTTTATTTTTCTAAGTTACAGAACTAGTAATAAATTGATAGGGGTAAAAAAGTAAATTATTGTTAAAAATTAACATAATATTTTATATTTTAGACCAATTAAAAATTTTAAAAGATTTCTTATAATATAGATCGGAGAGAGTATGCGTGTATATATATCATTAAATATTAATGTTACCCGTGCATCCTATTTAAAGAAAAGCCAAGAATGATTTTCCAACTATATCCCTGACCCATAGATTTAATTTTGGTAATACATTTCAAAATGTTTCTTAGGAAAATAAACCATAAAATAAACTTTTTCATTGGTTTACAAAAGAAATTTAAAAAAATGAACCATGAACCATTAATGAATCCGTTTGTTAAGCTTTTTTTAATAAAAAAATAACTTTTATATGAAAAATCACTTTTAAAACTTTTGATTATTTGTTGAAGTTTTTGAAAATAAAGATTTTGAAAACAAAGCAGTTTTCTGATTGTTTTGAAAAGTTACTTTAAGTAGATTTAAAAAAAAAATTGTTATAGTTGATGAAAGAGAAAATGTGAAATAGAAGATGTCAAAATCTAGTTTTAAAAAATTATAAAATTAACAAAATTTTTCTAAGAAAATATTACAATATAACTCCCATATTTTCTCTTTCAAATTAAAAAGTACTTTTTTATTTTAACTAAACATAAAATAATTTTAATTTTTTATAAAATCTCTAAATAATTAATCATCTTTTAAGTAATCTGAAAATAACATTTTTAAAAAGCTTAAACAAAACGGGTCTAAATCTTTTATGCTTCACTGTCCAAAGAAACCATACCCGAGCCTAGTCAGCTTACAGCCATTTTCCAGATTTAACAAATTGAAACAAAGGTTTCATCAAAAAAGAAAAATTGAAACAAAGGTAAACGTATATTCATCATGGGAAGATTCATGACCGTCCATTAGCAAATAACAGATTTGTAGTTTTCGAAATCACTCGTGCTTGATTTTTTTTTTAATCGTAGTGCCTAAGTTAAATTTAAAGGTTAAAAAAATTATTGAAAAAGATACATAAAGAGGGACGCGAGGATATTGAAAAAAATGAATAAATACAAGAACAATAAAATACTTTAAATGAAAAAGAAACACCGAAAACAAACTCTGAAAAATTACCAACAAAAAATGTTAAAAACAGACCCAAGTGCTCAAAGTGAATGCAAAAGAAAAAGAGAAAAAAAAATGTTAAGAGAAGTAAAATTGTAAGTATAAATTGAGATGAAATTGTGAATTTCTATTTCTAAGAAAAGCACGCTTATTTGAATAAAACAACAGGTGTAAACATTGAATTATAGAATCTGGTACAAACTAGAGAGAGCAAATTGACTAGAATATCTGACTTCATTATAATTAAAGATTTTATCACAAGACGCCATGGAACAACAAATATCAGTAATCACCTCACTCTTAACCACATGGTGTAAGTTTTTTATTACCCGCACCACGAGGATTATCATCTTTCCAATCATCCCAAACTCTTGCCTTCTCCTGTGCATCATCATCATCATCTTCATCTTCTTCTCCCCCTGGCCTTGACTTCCTATCCTTGTACCAGGATGAATTCGCTTCTTCCATGAGCCTCGCATTTCTCTCTTGCCATTTATTCATCATCTCCATTTCTCTAAGCCCAGCTTCCTCAATACTCATGGTTGGCAACCTTTCACAAGATATTCAACTTAGCATCTTAAACAATGTGCAAACACAATATAAAGGCCCATGACATTTTGACAAAATAAATAACAGAGCAGACAGATGGTCACAAATAAAAGGGGATATATAATATAAGTGTAACCGTAACCTTCATCCTTGAAAACAATAATGAAGAGAATCAAAATCGAACTTCTTTCTGGCATTATCCAATTCCATATCCCTGACCTTCTTCATTTGTCATACTAGACGTTCAATTTATTCGTCTAAGAGGCTATATAAGTACCTATAACCAGGTTGGAAGACCTCAGCTGCCATTCTTTCCCTTTCACTTGTTAGGCTTCCATTGACAAGACTAGATGGTCCAAATATAACTGGTTGGTGTTTGTGATCATGTGCCTGTGTAATCTTCGCTCTTCCTTCTAGAACATCCTGAGCAAAAGTGGCGCATGTGATTGGCTGTGCTGGTTTAGTGTAATGTGCACGAGCTGCAGCATCACGATGCCAAGCTTCAGCTTTTTTGGCTCGTTCATCGAGAACATACTTAGAGACCTCCTTGTCCCCATCCTAAGCCATGGCAAAATCACAAGAAATTCTTAATAAGAGAGCAATATGAACCTACAGAAACTAATATTCCTAATTTCTTAGACACAAATGACAAAACCAATCCAACAAAATCATGTAATTTAAAAGCTTGAAAGCATACTCAGCACCATCCGTCATTCAAAGAAAGCAAAAGGTTCCCAGGATCATATAGTGAACGTGCTCTTTAAACAGCCAAATATGCTGTGCTGTCTTCACATGGTGATTTGGCAAAGTATTCTACTCTGCCTTCACAGTGTATTCTACCATATAAACCGCATGACTTAAGTTTTAAAAATGCCTTCAAAGTGTAAAATCAAATTGTCACTACAGCCAACAGGGTATCTAATTGTGCTTTGGGGGGAGTTGGGAGACATTGAGCATTTTAGTACCTTGGATTGTCTCTCCTTTATTGCAGAAAGCATCTCTTCCTCTTTCTTTAACATGTCCAGCAGATCTAATGCCTGAACATGGCAGGAAGAAACATGGAACAGTGAAATTACAATTTAATACAAGTAAGACGGTAAAATAAGTATGAAACCAACCTTATAGATCGTCAAAGATATGGTAGTAAACCATGCCTGCAGGTAAAAAGATAAAGAATCAATATTACTTTGATAAAGAATGGGTTTAAAAAACCAGAACAATGCAGTAGGATAACAGAGATGTGTGCACCTGAATGCTGAAATAATGCATTTTGTATGAGTTCTTTTTGTAAATTTGATAAAGCATAGCAGAGAACTGATGTCTATGAACCAGATGCATAATATTGATGGGGACACACATTTAGGATGTCTAAGTCTCATATTGAGCAGTATGGAACATCCCATGGGTATTTAAATGGGTTGGTTTTTCAACCGTAATAACTAGTTTTTAGGAGAGAGCTCTCCATCCCACTTGAGTACTGAGCAATTTGTATCAAAGCCTAGTTGTTGGCAATTTTGAAGAGGGTTACTTATGGAAGGTTTTGACCGAAGGAGAGTTTTGACCAACGAGGAAATCAAATGTCACCGAGTAATTGTGTTGTAGAGTCTTAGCTACTAGGTCATTACTACCTCATAAAGCATCTCATATTATTCAATGTGGGACTTGCACATCCCATACAACCTATGTCACCATCAAATATATAAAAGGCTACCAATAGGTCCAGTAAAATTTTGTAAACCTGTACCTATTGGAAATATCTCCCATAAGTGCTCACTCTAATGCCTGGGGGCAAAAATTAAGCTAAATTTAAGTCCATCTAATGGAGGCTAAATGAATGAAAGCAAAGAAAGATTTTAATCAATTTTCAGTTGGAACCAAATATATCTTAGCAGCATAATGTTCCTTCAAAGTCTGTTGATTATAAAAAAATAAAAATTCACTAAGTCTTTAAATAGATATAAAACCCTCTACAACAATTGCCAAGCCAGGAGACCTTCATCATCTTCCAACACGTGTTATTTATACAATTCAATGCAGTATAAGGGCACAGTTTAGTCAATAATTATCTGTATAAATAATTTATACCTTGAATTGTCTTTTTTCTCAAATTAAAAATTGAAAAGAGAGATTCTTAGTAAAACAATCTTTGAGGCATGCATATGGTTTGGTTCTGACTAAATTATTAAGGCTAGAGAAGTTAGCAATAAATAGGTTCCATAAAGGTAGAAATAGGCATTATTTGACATAACTCAAAGGCTAGAAGATATAATGTAATGACAAGTGATCTATAACCCATCAATAATTACAGTTGAATAAAAATATAAAATTAAAATGACTAGTTCAATGGACAAGTTGCTTAGAATTTGTTTCATGGAGCACCTCCCAATCTCAGAAAAAAAGGCATATGCTATAAGTCTGAACTAACAAACTTGAGCAGGAGTGCGAGAAGAATAGCATCATTTACAAATAAAAGGCAAAGGATCAAGACACAAACCTCTCTTTCTTCTTCTCCATCATCATCCAGTACTTCTTCTTCTCCTGTCTCAACAGGGGCAGACAATGCAGCTGCTTTGGTAGAACGCCCACGCCTTTCCTTTCGCTCCTTTATTTCCATCAACTTTGACTCTGCAGCTCTCTGACACTTAAATCTAGCAATCTACGAAAAAGGATCCAAAAATAATCATTAAATCAACTGTAAGCTTTTATTCTTCAACTAGAGTGGGCCCCTATGCATTTGCACGAAGTTCAAGATGAGTTGCACCATTCACAGCTTTTGCACAGTGTGACTTCCAACACTTCATATATTTTATTTTGATTGATACATTGCACCATGCTTTTCATTTAGATTTGCTAGTCCAATTCACATTTAAATGGGAAAAAAGCTTGACAATACAAACTTGCAATCATGTCACACATAGTTCCAGAAAACCTTACCTTTCTGGCCCTCTGATCAGCAACAGATTTTGGTGCCCTTTGCTTATAATATTCTAACTCCTCTTGTGGGACAAGCTCCACTGCTTCACAAAATGAGAGAAATTCCTACAGAATGTTATTCTTAGTAAGTTTAAATCAAAAGACACTAATTAAAGAATTACACTAATGTGATGAACTGAATTCCTTTTCATTTTCTTTATCTTTGTCCCCTTTATGTGTCAGTAAGTGCTAACCTTTAGCTTGGCCTGGGAAGCCTTAGGAATCTGTATCCTGTCATCCTGTGCTATTTTTTCAGTCAACTCGGCAAGATAAAATGGCACCTGAGGGGGGTATTTTGAAAAGTTATTCAATAAAACCAGCAATCTTGCCAAAAGTAATAAAATTACCAAGCTTAGTTCATCAGTTAACTTCAACAACCATGCCTTAACAGTTGAAACAAATTTTGCCTATATGATGCACGTGCCCAATTTTACCAGATGTATATCCACATACTAAGTTGATATAATCAGGGGGAAAAATACATAGTTCTGCATAGGTTGAAAAAAGGAATCTAATTTGCCAGTGCCCATTGTCTACATTACTTTGAATGGTGCACAAGAGAAAAGAATCAAACTACCATCTCATGAAACATAATCCATTAGAAATCCAGCACACTGAGTGAATGCTTTAACTACCCGGTATTGGTTACACCTTCAACAGAAAATGAATATTGCCCTAAATTCCTAAAGTAGTGCAAAATTCCTGCTGTACATGAATGCAACCATTCAAACAAGAAACTTAAACGATTGAACATGAAGTTCAGCTATCTGTTATATCATCTTCCATTATATACCATTAAACAGCAAATAAGTCAGCGAGAAGATCATTACAAAATGGACTATTTTCAATTATGGGAGCAGAAAAAACCTTATAGTTTTAGGGTTTATTGTCCTTCAATTTGGTATTCTTGATAAACAAATTCCTAGTACATATCTTTTCAGTTTCATCTTAAATACAAAAAAGATCTTATACTTCATACTACTATCCATTTTCCATCAACATCGTCGTGCAGAAAACACATTGTCAGTCGAACTCGTGTGTCCCTCTTCATAATTAAAAGTCGAAATACAAAATTAAATATGTCATCCTATTTTCTAACTATTTATCCAAAGCGGCAATAAATTTCTCTTCTCACGTTCCCATAAGTTGAACAAACTACAATTACGAAGATCTCTAAGCTGAAAACGGGTGGGCATATCATTGTTCCTGGTGCGTACTTCTTGTTGACATTTACAGGAAAATAAAAGAAGTTGTTGACATTTATACAAAAATAAAAGAAGAAAATTCAGTAAAAGAGACATGTCATCCACTAAACACTCGACAATAGCGTAATCCAAGAAATCCAAGAAAAATAGTAATAATTAGCGAACAGTAATTACCAGAATATACTTAAGACTCGTGGTACTGATATCGTCTTTGGTCTCATTAGCCGAGAACAAACCTAGCTTATTTATCATGTCCTCGCACTTCTCCAGGGCCTCGCAGCCCTTCCTCACAAGCTCCTAAACAAAACCCCAACGAACAATCAATTTAAAAAGAAAACCGTGTTCTAATCGAACTAAAGCAATGGAACAAAGACTCGAGCGTTAGGGCAGGCATGCCTGATCAACCCCAGATTCCGTTGCAGCTGTGTGAATCTTCCGGGCTTGCTCAAATAGAGATGGCAATGACAGGTCCTCCACTTTGCATTCACCCATCGTGAATCAATCAAAGTAGAAAGAACGGCCGTATACGAAAGCCTAATTATTCAGATTCCCTCAAAGTTCAGTGGGCGAAATTACGAGAAAAAAGATTTGGAGGAGTTTGGCGCAGTTCCGAAAGCTTGACAAGAGAACTTGAAGCCGCTAGCGTGATTAGATTCGATGTAGAAGGGTGCATGGCATATGCACGGTGTCTTGCCCCTTTAAGTAATACTTCGTCCGTTTTAAGTGTTAGGACACACTCTTTAATAATTTTAAAAAATTATGATAACTTTTTTAAAATTATCTTTATTAAATTACCCTATCTTAATTGTTATTATCTTTCTTAATTTTTTACTAGAACAAATTTAAGTATTTATTTTAATTGAGGACCATCATATATAAGTAAAAATAAAAATAAAATATTAAATAATTATTAACTTTTGAGTGACTTGTATTTTTAAATCTTATTTTATACTAAAATCTGTCATATATTTTAAAAAGAATTAATAAATTGTAAAATATTTTTAAATCTAATAATTTAGACAGAAAATCTAATATTTTATCATTTTATTATTTATCTTTTCCATTATTTTCCCTTGGAGGGAAGGAGAATAAAAGAATTTTTTTTTGGTAAACCAAAATAGGTGATGGAAGCATTTTGCTCCTCTTCCTTTCCCTTTTGTCCCTTTATTTTGTTTAGAAAAATAGAATAGAAAAATTTTTTGTATTTTCAAATTTCTCACCTTAAATAAGGATAAAATTCTCATATCATTACATTCTTATATGTATGATATGATTTCTGGAATCTATTAACAAGTTCATGTATCTAAACAAACGTTAGGAAGACATTAAATTATATTAATTAAATACTATAATTCTCCATATAGTCCACCTATTCAACTCTTTCTATCTCTGGTAAAAAAAAGCTCTTTCCATATCATGTACTGACTACTGATGAAACAAAAGAAATAAATCTACATTTTTTTTATTTTGGCTAACAAAGAAATCTACATCTTTGACTCTTCATGTGTAGGTGAAATCCACATGGAGAGTCGAGCAGACAAAATTGAGAAAGAAATTGAATGCCAACTGACAAGAGTGCAATCCAAATTCGATAAGCCAATGGAATCAACGTAGTCTGAATCAGTTTTCTTTTTCTTTTCTGACATTTCAAGCAAGAAAGAGAGCGTGGTATTCCCATGCATGAGAGACAGAGAAGGGACTTTTTATTCAGACCTGTTAGCTAAACAATCCTAAGAGCTCTTGATCCAAATGGTGACGTCCTTCTTTCAGGGATGTCATATTCATTTTACCTTGTCTACACACAATAATTCTGCATCGAATGTCTCTGTCCTCTGCAGAAAAGTCAGGTTTCTGAGTTCCACAAGTCTTTAGATGAGATCGCTTATACATTCTATCCTGCTCGTCTGATAGTTGGAAAGTTAACCTCTTCAGTTCTTTCACTGACATTGTGTGCTCCTTATCTTCAATAATAAGATTTATCCATCTTTTTTGGGGTGAAAAGATATGTTCTCATCACTCGTGCAACATGAAAGAACATTGCAATCCCATGTCAAATCGAGATCTGAGCTACCCACAAAATGTAAGCATGATCTGAATATACAGGTCAATTTGAATGGACCCAGTATACACCCTGTTAAAAATTCGAGATCCGTGGTGGGAACACTGCCTACGACTTTGTGTTTCTCTACCACAAAATTCCCGCTCTATGATTAATTGTCATTTGTCATACAGGGGTGGATTAATATATCTGGCCGCCCACCTGCCCCAGAGAAATATTTCAGCGGAAAATTTAGTATTACTTTTGTGTTTGCTTAGAATTCATCAGAAACTAATGAGATTTACTGCCTGTGATATTGTTTTCTCTTTTTGGCTGAAAGTGTGGACTAATCACAGAGAAATAAGGACAGAAGAAAAATAGCAAAGTTAAGAGAGGGAAACATGTGGGGCCAACAGGTCACTCTCTCGCTGAAAAACTGGGAAGTGGGCACGAATTTCATAGCTTTTCTTCTATTCTGTTAATGTGTGTGTATATGTATATATCCCCTCTTCAACTGAACGTGCAGTGTCACACGTGTAAACATCCGTCATTTCGGCTTTCACTGACCAATGGCCAAATATAAACGATATCTTTCACATCACATAATGGGTTTTTCCTGTTTGGGGTTTCATGTGGCGTTAACATCTCCAATAAAATATATCCTTCAGAAGCCACAATTTCTGTACTCTACCACCGTCTGAGGTTCAGCAGGTTACTGTAAGTTCTTCAATGTTATGGCATAGGAGCGATTATAGAATAGTTCTAAGATCTGTGCACTCAGCGCTTTTACTGCTGTTAAAATAAAAATATCTATTATTGTACGAGGGATACTTGTTTCTCATTTATGATCCATTAAATCAAAGTCTTTCTCAATTACGATTTTCTGTTTCAGAGCCTAGGAAGCAAATCTCATAGTGATGGGTGAGAAGGAAGTCTCAAGTTTTGACACGGATGAGTCTGACAAGAGGACTGATGCCATGTACCCATTATATTTTGGTGTTTCTTGTGCATTTTTTGCCCTTCAAGTTCTTTCAAAACCTCGGGTTGAAATTGAAAGATGGTCTGAAATTCGTAATATTATGCTTCAAGGAAGTGCAAAGCTTTTGGGGTTGCTTGTGTGGAAAGTTCAGAAAGAAAGTCCGAATGGGAGAGACTACAAACTCAAGAGTGCTCTGAGAGAAATTGAAAACTTGAAGAGTTTGAGACGTGAAGATGCCAAAGCCAACGAGAAGGTTGTGAGCATTTTCGCCGCACAAGAGCAGAGCTGGTTAAGCGAAAGGAAAAGACTACACCAGCACATTGGGGCTCTGATGAATGAACTGAGGGTGTTTGAGAGAAAGAAGGAAGAAGATGTATCTGAATTAAATAAGAAATTGATGGAAATGGAGGTTTTTGTTGAGTCTAAGGACAAGTTGTTGAAAGAAGAGGAGCAGAATAGGAAGGAGCTAGAAGAAAAGCTGACAGAGGCTGAAAGAAATACAGAAGAATTGAGAGAAAATGCTAAGCGTGAAGCTCAAGAGCATTCTTCTGAGCTCAGGAAGCAAAAATCTGCCTTTATCGGTAAGGTGTTGGAGCAGAAGGAGGAGTCAGAGCTGATGATCCAGAAATTATCCACGGAGGTTGCAAAATTACACAAGGATTTGGAGCAGAAAGGTAGGATTTTGTCCGCAATGTTGAGGAAGTATAAGCTGGATTCTGCAGAAAAGCAAATGCTAATGAAAGAGGTTAAATTATCAAAGGCTAGGAGGATACAAGCAGAACAAGAAACAGAAAAGTGGAGGGCAGTCTCACATGGAAGATATAAAAGGCATTCACTAAGAAGCATGTTGGTTAACTTGGGTTCAACAAGGTTATCACACATTTCAAAAGATCCAAAACATTTTTCTCCCCTATCTGATCACTACTTGCCCAAATCATGTGAGGAATTGGGTAAGAACTAAGAACAAAATACTCTAGATTTCTACTTGAATCTATGTTAATATATAAAAAATCTTTTAACTGTAGCTTCTATTTCTATCTGTAGCTATTACTGGTAACGGGAAGCATTTGGAAGATTGGGTAAAAGCAGAGGCAGAAAAATATGCAACTATGATTGAGCAGAGGCATCAATTAGAGCTAGAAGCTTTTGCGGAAGAGCTGAGTAATAAAGCTGAGAAAATAGAGACATTTCAATGGCAGTTGTTGAGGATGGAATTAGAAACAAAGAAACTGCAGTCCCAGGTGAAGGGGTTGATCAAGGATGTGATTCGACTCAGACATGATAAGATGAAGTTGGAGACAATGCTGTTGGAGAGAGAAAAAGAATTGACTTCCCCGAACGAGAAATTCACATTACAATTGAAGTCTTCAAACTGCTTCAAACATAACTTGCTTTTGCCTCCACAGTGTTCAGAGCAAGCAGAAGATGCCCTTTGGTCCCAAGTCAAGAGAAAATCAGGAGACATAGAACAAGAAATGAAGGAAACTTTGACAGTGGAATGCAATGAGAAGGAAGCTCAGTCTGCAGAGATGAAGGAGGACAGTCTTGTGCAAAAGCACAGTCTGAGTAAAGTAGATCTTGATTCTGCTGAAAACATAGCGTCTACCAGCCATGGCTCCGATGAGACAAGCCATTCCCCATTGAAGATGGATCTTCATGCTGTTGGAGTTTTTTACAAGATTAAGAGGCTGAAGCAGCAACTTGTTCTTGTTGAAAGATTGATAGGAAGGCAAGACAATGGGGAGGCGAAAGAAATTAATGATGATGACGAAACTAACATGAAGACCTATCTATCTTTGATTTCTCAGCTGAATAAACAAGTTGGAAGATACCAATCCCTCCAGGAGAAGATGGACAGTCTTTGCAAACGGATGGTAAACATCAATTTTGCGTAATTTTATCCATATAAGATTCTTAACTTTCAACCAGTTGAAACAGTCTCGACAATGTTCTGAGTTTTTTCCATTTTTTTAAATCTTTGAGTGGACTGAGACCGGTTAGGAATTTATTTTCTTTCTGGACACCCAAATGTGATACTAAAAGGGAAAAGTTCTGTTTCAGCATGAGAATGACCCGGATGGAAATCGTGGGGATTTGAGTGCTGCAAGAACAAAGGGGAAAGCAGAAACGCTGGAGCAATTCCTAGAAGAAACGTTTCAATTGCAGAGACATATGGTTGCAGCAGGACAGAAATTGCTGGAAATTCAATCCAGGATAGTTTCTGGGTTTGTAGGAGTGACCAAAGAGATGGAGGAAAGTGCAGGGGTTGACACGAAGAGATTTGCAGATAGTATTAGAAATCTGTTGCAGGAAGTTCAAAGAGGTCTTGAGATTCGAACAGCTCGAATCATTGGAGATCTTGAGGGAACACTGACTTGTGAAGGGATGATGCGATTGAAAAGGTAGGTAGGTAGCAATGGGATCTTTTTTCGTGGGGCTTCACATCACATGATGGCCTTCGTTTATTCATATGTCCATACTGATTTCTGCAGCTAATAACATTCTGTTCATGGAAGTCACACGGAGATTGCCTCCCATGGAATTGAAATCCATAGGCTTTTGCTTTTTTATTCTGTTCAACACTTCGAAGCAGCTAATGGATCACTAATTGATGTCGATGTGCGGGATCATTCTACCAAGAACAAAAAGAAATTAAAAGAAAATTTTCATTAAAACATTACATGTACAAACAAAATTTAAATCTTTACTCATATAATAGCAACTATTTATAAAAAAAAAATCTGCTGATTGTGTGTGTATATATATATATATGTTGAAGAATGGGATGTCATACTTTTGATGTCTGTGTGTTAGTTATATATATAATGATTCTCTCTTATAGACAGTGTAAAATTGTTTTGGTTGTGATTTCGTTTTATAGCCTCCATTTGACTCAGCAAATCCGTTTTAGGCCAAAAGAAATTATAAAGTAGTAGCTTAGTATGAAAAATTTTCTCTTATGGCTGTTAGACGAAAAAGAATATGAAACCCAGGTTTGGTAGTTTCAGATTTTTATATAATATATTAGTTTTTATTTTTTTTTTCTATTTCGGCCAACATATAGTATAGCGGCTTAGTATGGCAATTTCTCATGTCCTCTCACGGGTAGAAGTCCCGCAGGGGCCAAAGATTGTCGGGGATATATTATTAGAGAAAATGAAAAGTCAAACAATTATAAATTATCTTTTGGTGCGTAAAAACAGCTATAAATAGAGAAATACTTTTTGTTTTTTGAAAAAAATGAAAAATTATATTATAATAATAATAATAATAATAATAATAATAATAATAATAATAATCAACACCATAATTCTATTATTGGGGTCAAGTGTAAATTTACAGTAGAAAGAAATTGGACCGAATAATTGTCTAAAATTTAATGTCCTAAGGTTTTTTTATATATTTTTTCTAAAAATCGCCGAGGAGATATGCTAAGTATTTAATGCTCTGCTGGGCCCCAATAGTGGCATTAGGGCGTAGTTTGGCGAGGTACGAGTATGAGTATGCGTATGAGATGGGAGCCATGTCAATTAAAACCTGCATATGTACCCATTTCTAAGTGCACGATTGTGTATGCCTATTTGGAAGGAATGGATGAGAATCAAAGTGTCGGTAGACTTTCGTGTGTGTGCTGCGTGGGGGTGGGGATGCAATTAAGTCCAAATAAAAAGCGCTATTATAATTTTTTTTTTGTGGTTGTTAAGGGTATACCATACTAATAGTCAACGATATTATTTGTAGAGTGTAGAAATCATTGGAATGGACTTTATCTCTCTCAATAAGTATTTTCCATGCATATCACCAATAATCAAAACTAAGACAACATGTTTAAGGAATCAAGTCATCTATATATTGTGCCAGGAACTTATTGGTAAGCACTCTTGTAAATAAAGGTATTTAAAATCGATTAAACCAAAGTAAACTGATAGAATCCAATCCAAATTGTATTGAAATAAGATCTATTTTGGATTTTGCAATTATGGAACTAATTCGTTTTAGTTTGCTCCTTTCAGGCTTTCAAAACCTAAACTAAACCAAACTTACTATACTTTTTTATTTTTTATACAACTACTATACTTATTTGATACATTTTTTATATTATTTATTAACATAAGTTTTTTAGCCCATAATGACTAAGAAAGCCCAAGAAAATGATTACAAGACATATATTGTTTTGAGAGAAATAATATAGATAAGTGTCTTATTATAAATAATTATGTGAATCTATAAAAAAAAATAATTATGTGAAAAAATTTATAAAATTTTTACATGAAAGGTCTATATTTTAATAAATTATTTATATACAATTTATGTTCATAAAGTATTTATATAGAATCAATTTAATTTAATTTTGCAATAAGGATGCTATTCTTTTAAAAAAAATTAATTAGCATTATCCAAACCAAACCAAACCAAATTAATTAAAAGTAAAACCAAGAAGATTTCAAGAAGTTTCAAACTGATCGACTTGGTTCAATTTGATTTTTACTAAGTACCAAGTCTATGAATACCCTTGTTGCTCCTGAGCATTTTCCTATCTTCAAAAGAATGGAAAAGGGGGAATATGTTTGTGTAAGTAATGGACTCACATTTCAAGAAGATTGTTGGGAGCTAAGTGTGAATTAAAGGTATAGGAAGAAGTCTTATATCTAATGTTGTCATAATCGGATCAGATATTGAACTAGATAAGATATTAGTTTAAAATTTAAGGATTCAATCGTAATCTAATCAGAGTTGACCGGTAATGATTAAATTAATGTATTTTAAACAAATAATACCAATTTAAACAAATTTATGATTTAATTAAAATTTCAAGTCAAATAATACTAAGTTAATAATCTATTATCTATCAGAAATAAATTATTAATAAGTTTCATAACTCAATATTTAAGTTTAAATAGATTAATATTAATCTATAATCACATTTTAAGTTCAAAATAGTTAACTAATAATTTATTATTATATTATTTATTAAGTAAATTTATAATTTTTAATAATTGTATACTATAATAATACTTATATAATATTATAATATAAAAAGAAAAAATATTTTATACTAAAAATGATGTAATTTTATTTTAAAAATGAAATTTTTTAAAAAAATTTAGAAAGTAGGACCGATTCTTGACCGGTTTACAACCGATTCAGTTAATTCGAATCTGATTCCATTGGTTCACACAAGTTCCTAAACCAGCCGGTTATACTCTTTGTCCAGACCAAGCTTAGTATGGATTCCCAATCAAACTGACTGGTTCGGTCTGATTTTTACAACAATATTTATATCAATATTAATATCAATATAAAATATAACAACTATATGAAGACTTGCCGCATTCACATACCATACTAAGTAAGAAATATATAAATGATTAGGGGTCCATTTCAAGTGAATGTCATGTAGCAAATAATTTAAAACAAAATGATGAGATAAATAAAAAGAGTTATCCGCCTTTAAATTTAAAATTTAAAACTGATCACTAAGAAGATTATTGGTACATCCATGTGGATTTTTTTATTGGACTAGCTATATCCCGTGATTTTTACTTCAAATGTAAGATTTTTCAGCACGTTGATAAATGGTGTGCCCATTGATTTATTTTTCCTATTATTTATCAATTCTTGTGCTTGATATTGCTTAAAATATATATTAGTTGTTTTGTAATCCTATTTTATTGCACAGGGAAAAATTTTGATTTAGTTGATTTTTGAACATTCGTTCAATATCTTTTTTCTAGCAATAAATAATAAAAATCAGGAGACTCAATATAAAAACTTCAGTAGGTTAAAAATGTGATGTCAAATTTATTAGTACACTTTCTCCAAAATTTATTAAAAAAACCTAGGAAAATCCTGTCGTGTTCAACGCTTTGTCGATTTCCAACAACTAATGAGTAATATCATAATTCAAAACTATTGGTATATGTATACTCCACCTAGATTTTAGTATAAGAGTAATGCTTTTTTATTCTTAATATAAAAGTCTTTTTAAAAATTAATAAATTATTAATAATTGATTTTTATAAATGTTTTTGATAATTTTAACTGTTTCTCTCTGCACATTAATATGGGATAAAAGTTAATAATTTTTATTAAAAATATTTTTAAAATATTATAATAATTTTTGATAAATTTAATGATTATAATCAATTTTAACTATCTGTCTTAATTTACATGATTTTAGTTAAAAGACTTTTATAAGAAGGATAGTACAGTTTTTTTTCACAGTGTCTGGGATATCTTAAATTTAGGAGTCAGTGAAACACAATGATTTTTATTTTAATCAAGACCATAATCATAATAAATTTGCACCTGTTCTTCCCACTTGGATTTTTTAAGTTCTTGCCCATTCAAAATAATCCAACCATCATAATGGTTCTTAAGGGCTATCTATCTCTAAGACCATCTATTTTGCCTGGTTTTTGTTCAACTAATTGGTCTAGTTTAATTTTCTTTAACATCACTTTTTTTAAGCACAAAAGTATGCCCCAATCATATTTTGAAGACTAATTCTTTTGAAGATGTAGAAATTTCAAACAAACATTTTACATATATATATATATATTGTTAAGAATCTTAAAAAATCACTTTTAAGCAGTTGATGACTGGTTGGACCGGTCCAGTCACATATCTCGACGCTTATTTTTAGAATCAGTGGAAAATCGGTCAAACCAATCCAATTTTTTTTTTAGAAAATTTTTTAATTTTTAAAATAAAATAACATTATTAGCATTATTTTTTGCATAAAATTTTTTCTACATTATAATATTGTATAAGTATTATTATGATATATAATTATTAATGATAATAAATTTACTTAACAAATAATATGAAAATAAAATATTAATTGACTATTTTGAATTTAAAATATAATTATAAATAAATATTAATTTATTTATATTTTAATATTAGTTTGCGAAACTTATTAATAATATTTTTAATTTTCTACATAATATATAAAATTAAAAAATTATTAAATTTATTGCTACCAGTTTAATTTCGATTGAACCACGGTTGAACCATTAAACTTTGAACAGTTTAATATTCGATCCGATTTTTTAAACTTTGCTTTTAAGACAAATCTATGTAGAAATAAAAGAGGAGGAATAAATAAAAAGAAGTGAAATTTCAATTTTTTTCCCATTTTGTGTGTCCATGCGTTTTTTATTTTTTCGGTGGGAGAGAGGGTGGCATTGTCATTGAGTTTTTCTATTTTTTTTGGACCTGAACATATTGTGAGATAAGTAGCCGTAAAATTAGGTTGATGTCAATTTCAGAATAAGTGCATGTTGAGCCACTGTGAGTCTATAATATCCTTTGTTTCATTACATGCGGAGGCCAAAAAGAAAGATCGAAACTGCAGTTTAATTCCGACTTTGTTTGACTCATTGGCCCTAAACATAAATATAAACGTAAAAGGAGGTGTGTGTGTGTGTGTGTGTGTGTGATAGTAATCTGAAAATATTTCAAGTCATGATAAAGAATGGGGAGGCTTGTCCAAGTCACTGAAAGGCAGTGCCCATGTGTATATGTTTCATATCTCTACTACATGCATATATGTCTCTATTAGATTTAATTAGAAGTGGTTGTGTTGGATTTTATTAGCTATTAATTACTTTAGTCATCTGCAACGTCTGAACCGGTGGTTTAAACTCTGGACCTCATGGACATGGGGATGATTATACATAGTAAAATAATGATAAAAAAAAAATAATGGCATTGTCACGTTGATGCTAAAGTGATCCGCTTAACAGCATACTATACTATCCCATCTACTCTTTTTTATAAGGTCTTTAATCACCTTCACATATATTAAGAAATATGGTTAAAAGTAGTTACTCTCATTAAAGTTGTCTAAAATTTTTATTGTTTTTCAAAATTACCTTTATTCAATGATAATTGTTTCAAAGTAAAGGGTATTTTTGGTAAAAATACATTATTCACTTAGGCAATTTTTAAAGACCCTTATATTAAGAACAAAAAATACATTTTCAAAAGATCCTTATGAAAAGAATTGGATGGAGTATATAATAAGGCTCAATATTTGGCTATAATTATTGATTGCTCCATTCATTTTTATAAAACTCTTTCCTTAATATAAGATTTTTTTACCAAAAAAAAAAACAGTGAAGTATTAATGAGATTTTTTTCCAAAAATACCCTTTATAAATCTACTTAATTTTTATATATTCATACATCTCTCTTTTTAATGTTGTGATTAATGTGGATAGTTTTAAAAGGTTTAGCAAATTTTTGAAAAATCAAGACTTTTAAGCATGAAATCTAGAATTTGAGATATATAGTGTCAATACAAAAGATGAGTTTTCAAAGAAAAACAATATAAAGAGCAAAAACCATATTTTGAATTTCAAAAGGCTTTTACAACTCGACAAGTATACAATTAATTTTTATTCCATGAATTCCTTTACATTTCTTTTACTACATTTTTGTCATTATATATATATAGAAGGCTAACACCATTTTTATTCGGACAGTTTTAGCTAATTTTAATTAAGTGCTAGACTGCTGCTAGGTGGAACTTTGATTTAGAATCTCCCATAATATAAAAAAATAAATAAATAAATAAAGGATGGCTCAAGGCCTAGCCGCCACCAATCAATTGTACTCCTCCAGTATTAAATATAAGAAAAATAATCCTTTATATATATCAATAGAATTAGTTAAATTTATTTAATTTGTATTAAGACATTTATTTTTTCAAAATTATCCTTAATTAATGATATATTTCTTTATATTTGATTAATTACTTTTCATCAATGAGGGTGTTTTTTTTAAAATACTATATTTATCACTATAAAAATCTATATTTTTTCTTATATGTTAAATTAACTTCCTCTTCCAAAAGAGAGCAAGCTAAGCCAAAGGCCATAGGTTCGTGACCCTAACTTGCTGCAGCTTTACAATCTCACACTAATTTCGAATATTGATGATTCCATGTGGCTCACTCCCATTTTGCAACTTGTAACTGCTAAGCCAAAGACAATGGGTACGTGACCGTAACTTGCTTAATTAAGCCATAAGTTTTTTTTTTTATAATCAAGCCATAGTATTTAATCCTGATCAATAGGATACATGTAGGAGAGATTTGGATCCCCTAAGTTCCACGATACATGGGAGAGAACTGCAGCTTTTGCCTGTAATTTTACAATTTGGAATATCTACACGTGATTGATCATTCAATATATACGAGGTGGGCAGTATTTATATATATGTGTGTGTATACTGTCAAGGCAGTTTCTAGTAGCACGATTTACTGGAATTCCTTTTCGTCTGGGTAAAGTTGCAGGAGAGTTTTGTCACCTGATTTTCTCTTGGACCACGATAATTGGCAACTTAATGATTTTCCCCCACACACCAAACAACCAAGTCGATGCATCTCTCTCGTGACTTTCAAGATGTGCACTGGCGACCGACCGTTGACTGTCTCTATCCTTCAATCACAAAAATATTCAAGGCGCGGGACCCATCTCCTTCATCCAAAAGGGTACGTTGGTAGTTTTGTACTCCTAAAACCCTCGCAAGAAAATAATAATAATAATAAGAAGAGCATTTTCACGTGGGAGGAAGAAGCGCTAGGAGCGTTATTCACTCGGTGTGCCACTCTCAATTCACATTCATAACCACCCACTCTCCTCTCCACTCCTCTTCTCTCTCTATAAAAACAGGCACATCCACTTCATCCGATCCCGTTATTATAAGTCGCACAAGGTAGTTTGATACAGAGATTATCTATGGGATCAGACGGTACACCACCAAAGCTCTCCTTGTTCATTTCACGGCCAACCAAGCGTCCGGAGATGCCGACTCCGCCTCTGCATACGGCCGTTTCCGTTCCATTTCAATGGGAGGAAGCACCGGGGAAGCCCAGGCACCGCCCCGTCGTGGAATCCAAGCCCAAGAGTGCTAGAGCCTTGGAGCTGCCTCCCAGGTTGTTGTTCTCGGAGGCCAAGGTATCCAACGTGCCATCCCCAACCACGGTCTTGGATGGTCCTACCATGGGTCGGGCCATGTCCTTTACGTCGTCTAGTGGGTGTGCGAGTAAGGATTATTGGAACGTCAATTTTGGGTCTGGCAGGTGGAGGAGTTTCATCAGAAGCAGAAACAGCAGGGAGAAGCAGGAGGAGGATGAGGCTGTGGAAGGTGGTTTTGACTTTCCAAGCTGTACTATAGATGGCCGTTGCTGTGATGGCAGTACCACCAAAGTGAAGATCTCGAGGGTTAGGAATATTAGCAGAAGAAGAAGCTTTTTTGGTAACATCTCTAACACAAGATCTCATTTCTGGGTAAGTCTTAATTCATCTCTCACGTAAGTTATTTTAGTCTAGTCCTTCTTTTTTTTTTATCTTGAGCACATGATATTTTGATCTACCCCACTTTAATCTGGTAAGGATTTATCAAGTTTGAGATTTATTTGGATTAAATCTTTTTGGGTGACAAGTTTTATAAATAATTACATTTTTAGAACTTAAAGTCAAGACTTCTAGTTAAGTTAATATTCTATTAAGCACTGTTTTCCATTGGTGTCCTCTGTCCATCATGTCTATATGAGGCACCATTTTTGGAAGAACTAATGCCCAACAAATAAAAAGAAATATTTTGAATATTAATTTTTATGAAATTTTTATTCAATGATACTCCCTATGGTTCGATATATAGTGTCTTTTGTCTTAATCCTGAATATTTATTATACATTTTTAAAAAATATTCTATTTAATGTATCTAAAAAAGAAAAAAAATTAAATAAGAATAATTTTAAAAAAATGTTGAGAAATTGAAATAATTAATTAATTTTAACTCTTATTTTTAATTCACGTAATTTGATTAAAAATATCTTATATCAGGATAAGAGAAAGATGTACATTTTTAAAGGAAAAAAAAGAGGAAGATATGCGAAGAAATTTCTGCAGCTTTCTTTGAGAAACGGAAGTGTTACGATGCCGAAAAGAAGACGGCAACTAGCCAGTTAAGAAAAAGGAGGAGTGCGACTTTTAGTATTTGTCCTGTATTATTATGAGTGTAATGATTGATTTGGTGGAGCAGATATGTAGTAATAAGGTTAATATTAGACTAATGTAGCAATATTGTATTTTATAAATGCGCATGCAGGCCAGCATTTATGATAGCTTGAAGCAAGGGGTCCCATGGAGACGAAAGCAAGACGGTCAGTGAAAGTAGGAGCCTCCTAAATTTGACATAGTCCAATCTTAATTCTCACTATTACTTGTACAGGAGATGTCAATATTTAAATGATACATATATAAATATATATATATATATATATATTCACCTCCCAGTCCTAGACATGTAATATTGTAATTCCAATGTCATGATGCTTCACAGAGAGTTGTTTTGTTTCTTTTGGTTTTGGACATTCGAGAGAGACTTGTACCCGTACCCGAGTGAATCCTCCCCCTATATATATCAAAGCTATATCTATAGTGTGATCAACATATCCACTTTTTCATCTGTAGTGGTTGATAATTATTATATTTAAATTTGAAACTTAAAAAAAAACATTTGAGGAGACATTTCTGGATAGTACACACATATAAAAGAAGAATGCAAGGTATATATATAACTGATTGACTAAAGAAGGGAGGCATAATTAAGAAGAAAAAAAGGGATGCAGAATAAATTATAGTATGGGGATTTCCAAAATGGTATAAGAAGGTTGTTAGCAGATCGAGAAGATAAGAAAATGTAAGTCTGCGTCTGTAAAGCAGAGGAGGATCATACGGTGATTAGTTGTGAATGTGATAGTAGCTTGCTTGGTGCTTCACTTTCCTTTTCTGATGTCAACGCGTACTGTTGAGGTGACTAAGATTTATATATATATATATATATATCTCTACTATAAGTAAGTATCAATTTGGATGCATGTGAGCATGATGCCTTTCTGTGTGATCTGTACTCTAATGAATGTATAGATATATGAAATAAAAATATTTGAGTATTAATTTTCTATTTAGAAGGAGCATTTCTTGGTGTGAGAAATTAAATGTACATGATTAATTGAAAGTAAATAGTCAAAGAGTCTGTCACACCAATAAAATACCACGAGAATAGAATGATAACCATTTAAAAACTGGTGTAATTTGGATTTTAGTCTTCTCTCTCACTCTTTATTCTTAGTTTTCAAATATATATATATATAAATATAATAACAAATACTTAACAAAGGCATCTATTTTTGAAAAAGAAAAGTATATACCCATTTTATAATAATTAGGTGGCCTTCCAATTCCATGCATGGCAAAATATCTAAAAAATAAGTATAACTTGTAGATATTATAACCTATTATTATAAATTTTATATTTTATATGGATATATTGATTGCTATTAATATTGATATTGATATGAATATGGATGCTTTTTCTTTCAAAATTTATCATCTTTGGTATTGCTTAAATAAATTGCACTTTTTTTTGTGTCAATTCTTGAATAGATTGCATAGGGTTATACACGGGTTAGATTGGGTTAGGTTTCATCCTCATTTGTTGCCCTGCTTGATGCTTGCTTAGGCAAATCATGTTAGATGTCGGACAGAGGTTAAGCTGATCTGGTATTAAATAATTTTTTTAAAATATTTAAAATAAAATAAAAAGTTAACTTTATTTATTAACAAAAATATGATTATTTATATAAAAATACATTTCTTTGAAAACTAATGTTTGGATAAAAATTAATATTTAAAAAAAATATGAATAATTACAATTATATATTATTTTCATATAATATTAAATTAAAAAATCAATTTAAAATTTTAAATAAAATTAAAACATCAAAATCTTAAAATTTTTTATAATAATTATATAATAAACATATTACATAAGATATATAGAGAAAAAATATATTATAAAATTAATTAATATATATAAAATAATAGAATTTTTTTAAAAAAGAATATATATATATATATGTATATATATTATGGGCCAGACAAATTATACTTATCTCGATATTTTTATTAGAGAAAAATAAGAGAATTGAAAAATTAGGAAAGAAAATAAAGAAGAATCCATATATTTCCTTATTAAGATTTCTTTTTATTTTTTCTCCTAATCATTTTCCTATTTTCCCTTCATTCTAGACAAAACCTGTGTCATCAATATATTGTTAGATGCTTTTAATTTTGTTATGGTAACACCAAAAGAGAAAGCCAACAGAATTCGATGGCATCTCTTGAAGCCAAACAAAGAAAGCTGCAACTGCAAGTAGGACCCCAATGTTTGGTAAGGCAACTTCATCGTATAGCATCCTCAATTATAAATATAATATTCCTCCAACTTATTATTATGATCTCCTCTCAATTTTAAACTCCCACTCTATTCCTTCATCACTGAATTATTATTGTTATTATTAAAATTATACCATTATAAATTTTAATATAACATTTAAAAAGCAATTGAATTTTTTTTCTAAAAAATATATTTTACATAATAATTAATGTTATTAGTTGGAAAAAAAAATAGTACAATGCCGCCTTGTTTGGTAAAGGGGGAGGGAATAAAAAATTGGGTTCCCTGGTTTAGTACAATGGAAAAGAAAAAGTGCAAGAATCCTAAGGGAATCAAAACCTTAATCCATCCATTAATAAAATGCTGGAATGGTACCATTTACTATGAAATGAAAGAGAAAAAATAAAAATTGTCCTTTTTGAGTTTTTATTTTTCATATGAGGATGTTTATGTCATTCATATTTTATTTATCTTTATTTATTTCTATTTATATTATATCAAACATCACTTCATGTTAAGATTTTATCTGTTGTTTTAACACACCAAATAATATTTTATTATTCCATTCTTATTATATTCTCATTTTCCTTCCTTCAAAAATATTTCCACCCGACCAAACCGGCCTGAGAAGAAATCCAAGGCCACTGCTGATATAATACAAGCCATCTAATATGTGGTAGAATTGGGTAGGAAATCTCAGTTAAGCAATATATGACTCCTTTTGGATTTTAAAAAAAATTAAAATAGGAGGAGATAAAAAGAAAGTGCACAAGAGATTGCAATGATAATTGATAAGAACTGGGAAGGAAGATATTTAAGGACCCCCATATGAAGATATTTCCTTTCAAGGACTCAGAATAAAATTTTAGTACTCCTATAAACTGAATTTCTAATTCAAATCAACTAAATTCTGTACTTATACTATTTATTTGACAATATTTTTACATGAAAATCCCTAACAACTGCGCCTTGTACTGCACAGGGACCAGTTTCTGCTTTCCGAGGCAGGACTCTTTTGTTCCATTGGTATTTAAAAATTCCAAATCAAAATGCTCTCCGTACTCTTCTCCCTCGTCCCTCTCTCTTTCCCTTCCCTTATCGCTTTGCTTCCTTTCCCTTTGCTCTCCAACTGTTGATTGAAATTGAATATTGAGACTTGTCTTGTCGTTTTTCTTGGTTTAGTCATAATCGAACACCAAGCCATTTTGGCCCTTCCCTCAAGCGAAGGGCGGCCCACAGCGGCGACCGTTGATTTCACTTTCGTTCTCCAGCTTCAAATGGGATGTGGATTTCAGTTAGCTTAGTCCTAGCTGAGCACCGGTGGTAGAAGAAGAAGACGCCAAGGCCTAGCAAAAGGACTACCAGGTTAGTTTCTGCATTTTTCCTTGAAGACCCAATTTTAATCCGATCTTTTCAAACAACTTCGTCGCTTTGCATTGGTTTTGACAAGCTAATAATCGAAGCAAATCAATTGAGCACCTTAGCTAGTTAGGTCTACTGTTGTAAGGTGGCTTAATTGAGGGTGAGTTCTTGATTCTTTTTGTAACTAGAAACAGCAGCAACTATTAACCCGATTTCCTTATCGCTTTAAATATAATGTTGTCGAAATTTTTACATGTTTTATATGCTTTTGAGGTTTGAGTCGCTGTCTGGTTTATTTGTCGAGAGTCTATTAGAACTTCATTGCAATGTGCGTGTCGGCGAAGATTCGGACAAAAATGGGCTTTTTTTCTTCAGTAGTTGCGAATCAAGAAACTCCAATGTTTAGTTAATTTCTTTTCGGGTATAGTTGAAGTGTTGCAGAGCTCTGTGTTGTTACCAGCAGCTGATTTTAATAATATGAGCTTTTGATATCTTATTAGTTGTTAGGGAAGAGGCTGTCTCTTTCTTTATGTCTCTCCTTTCTTGGCGTTTCTTTATTTGTAGATGCCAACGTTTTTTTTTCCACCTTCTTACCCTTTTTACTCAAAATTTAAACTTATCCTCTTCGATTTTGATGAATAAGGTGGATCTTCTTCCAATATTTTCATTCATGGGTAAGGTCACAACTTCTTCATCAGAGCCTTTATCTTGTGAGGCTTCCAATTATGATGAGGTTTTCATGCAGCAGAGCTTGCTCTTTGATGATAGTCTGAAGGTACTCGCAACCCTGTACTGCCTTCATTCTCTAATGCACTTAGTTTATCTTTTACTGAAATATTTTTTGTCGTTTTCTTCATAGCAAAATCCTGAACTTGGTGGCTCTAGTAAAAAGGAGATTTTGCTGATCCTTTTCACTGTTTCATCTATGTTTCCAGGATTTGAAAAATCTCAGAGCTCAATTATACTCGGCAGCTGAGTATTTTGAACTCTCATACACCAATGATGACCGAAACCAGATGTGCGTTACTTTGATAGAGCTAGTATACATCTATGCTGGTATTAATACACCATTTATATCTGCTCTTACATTTTTTTTTCCTCTTTGGATCTCGTGATATCAGAGTGGCAGAAGCATTGAAGGACTATACTGTCAAAGCTCTTGTAAATACAGTGGACCATTTAGGTTCTGTCACCTATAAGGTGAATGATTTGTTGGATGAGAAGGTTGTTGAGGTTTCTGGAACAGAGCTACGTGTATCTTGTATTGAGCAGGTTTACTTAACTTTTCCATTCAGCTCAAGAAAAAGAAAATCCATTGGATGAATATTTGAAAGTAATTGGTATATGAAGGTTCCATTTACTATCATCATTTAGATCCTCAACATGACTTAGGAAGACAGGAAAACAGGAAAACATTTCATTCCAGGTTCTTCCTTTGTTGACTAATTGATGGCATGGCATATACAAAAAGCCAATATATCACTACTCTGTAGTATCATTGATAAAAATCTAAATATTACTCCTTCATCATGGAAAATCTGGGAAAATCTGTGCTTCAGCAATTATGTTGGAAGAGACACACCCTTTAGCAAGTAATGTGAATCGACTACATTGAATCATGGTAGGTTGGTTAATGCCTCTTTGGATAACTGTGGCAAAAGAATAATAATACTGAAATGAAATATCAATGTTACTGTCAAAGTAAGTTACTATTGTTGTTGCTAATACTAATATATGGCCAAATTGAATGTCTGGTTGTCTTAAGATTGGGTACTTCTAATGGGCATCTAAGTGGGGTGGAGGACTCTCTTGCAAAAGATAGGTATTGCAGTGGGAGAATCAATTTATTTAAGTATCTTATAAAGCATTCCATACTACTGAGTATCGGACTAGGTATCCCATACTATCTTGGTTTCCATCAATTGGTTGCCCGTGGAGAACCATTATCTTTGACAACTACACTTTGCAACACTTCACTCGACTTCCTCTTTAGTCAAAATTGTCTATAAGTAGACGTTTTTGGAGTTGTTGGCCATCAACTCTGATGGGCATTTAAATGGGATAGGAAACTCTCTCTCAAAAACTAGTTATTGAAGTCAGAGAGCTCACTTAAATTTCCCTATCAAATATTGAGTCAAAAGCTTGATTCAATTATTCCTGGCACTTGTTTTGCTGTCTAATGCTATAAATTAGGACTGTTCAATGCAAAGCACAGTTTTTCATCCACAACTGTCTTCATTGATATTGTTGATTTTTTTTTTCAAATAAAGAGAAATTTTGTGAAGGTTGATAAAATTGTTTTCCCTTAATGTGGTCCATTAGAGAATGAGGACGTGCCAAGAGTATATGGATCATCAGGGGCGTACCCAACAGTCACTAGTAATCAGCACCCCAAAATATCACAAGCACTACATCTTGCCAGGCAAGTACATCTCACATTCTCCTATTATTTTTTGGAATTCTTGTGGGGCAGTTCTGTTCCTTTTCCTCTTCATTTTACTTTGTCATATGTTAGAGGTCATTTCCTGTTATGTTAAATAATTACATTATTTAAATTCAAATGTTCAGTAGGGGAGACCATGCATGGTCCAAACCTCACAAAATCAAAATATGTCGGATGCAGCCTACCCCTCAATGATGAAGATTGGCATCACTTCAAGAGTGGTATCTATGTTTCTCCATAACTTCCAGTTCTCTAGCGATTGACCTTTAGTATAAACTTATATATTTCTTTTATTTTAATTTTGTGTCCTGAAGCTGTTCGAGCTACAATCAGAGAAGCTCCAACATCTGCAGCAAGGTAATCACTATTCATACATTCTATACATTAATTCTGGGGCTTTCTTGGTAAATGGTAATCCAGGTTTACCGAATGTCATAATAATAATAATCTTGATATAATTTATTTTGAAGCAGGAAAGGGCGCTCCCCTTCTCCTTCTTTACGGACTCAGAGACGTGGATCTTTTTCGAGCACTTCTGCCTTTCCAAAAAGGGATTCAGGTTGTTCACCCGTTGAGTGATATGATATTTTAGGATGCATGCTTCCTTTCTGGTTTATATCCGTGTCAATTTTCACACATAAAGCTATTGAATCAATCTTTACGTGCACTGCAGAGAAGAGGACGGTTTCACCTCACAGATTTCCACTATTCCGTAGTGGATCTCTGTCAAGTAGGCCCACAACACCAAAGTCTAGTAGGCCAACTACCCCAAACAAAAGCAGACCAACCACACCAACTCCTTCTTATGAAATGAGACGGGTGAGTAAAAGGCCTTGTTTTCCTCTTCAATTTATTTCAGTTAGATGACATAATCATAGGTATAGTTAGTTTGATGCATTTCCTTATGGTTGTATTAGTACCCTTCTGAGCCTCGCAAATCAGCTTCAATGCGATTACCTGCTGAAAGAGACAGAGACAGAGGCAGAGACGTAGAACAGAACCCTGGTAAAGGTAAGCGTTTCCTGAGAGCCTTGCTCAGCAGGCGCAAGTCAAAGAAGGATGAGATGCTCTACACATACTTGGATGAGTACTGATAATTGTATAAATTTATATAAAGTGAGGGAAAGAGGCCTTCTGTATAAACATGGAGATAACTGAATATTTCTTGCCATTTTTATTCTTGTGGTTTTACTTAGAGGTTCGATTTCTTTTATCTTGATCATTATATACGTTGAATTTTGTTTGTCCTTCTCATTTTTCCTTTTTTTTTTTCGTAAACTTGTGCTCTCAGCTCAGTTCTTAACGATCTTTCGAGTTTCATCAACTGTATAAGTAAAAATAGATTACCCTTTAGATAATCCAGTTTGGCTTCATTTCTCTTTCCTTTTAGCTGCAAGTTAAGCAAGAAAGAGCTGAAATGTAGGGTGTCTGAATCAGAAATCAAACCTGAATGAATGTTTCTCTGCAAATATCTATGGAAATGCAACTGCTTCTTTTTGTCTCTGAAGCCGATCTTTTCTTTGCCCGTACAATAATAACTACTTGCAATTTTCTTATCTAGATAAATATTTGCAGCAAACAAGGCCACTTAGATCAATGTATTCGTATAGACAAATAAGCCTTTACTCAAAAGAGCATTTTACTGCTCTTATATCTTAGAGATGAAGGGGACCAAAAAGAGACGAACACCTTAAATTCTGATACGAAGTATTACAATAACCAACTCCTTCAAAATAATTGCCAATATTGGAATATAAGATCTTATATTAGTTACTTGCTAATTAGAGTTATGAAGTAACATGTGCCATGAGATTTTAGTTGCATTAATAATAATTAGATTATAGAAAATTAAGTTTAATGAGAGTTACACTGTTAATGATTTATGATTAGTGTTACTTCCTAAATTTTATCCAAACAAATATAGATGATGATGATTACGGAGACAAGGACATTAATCACTAGCACTCTCCACATCACAAAGTAGAAGAAAACCTGAGCAAATATATATTTTTTCATATAAACAATCGGTATCTTGGAGCCTGCCTCACTCGAGCTGTGAGGACTTTAACGTAATTCAAACTAATCTGGATTTGAGGCTTGACAGGCACCACAAAGATGGGTGCTCCTACTACTCCATGTTGCTGCATTCCCATGTCTCAAATTTAAGACTTGTGGTTAAACTGGAACGACTCCTACCAGTCGATCCAAGCGTTCAGTGGTTTGAGCAAATATATATTGTATTCAAGACTAACTGAACATTGAGTGGCAGAAAATTGGGTGGGATGGACATGGTTAATGTGTCCATTTTATACATATAAAATACCCACATTCAAACTCTAAATTATATCTAAATATGTTTACATTGGTATATTTTAGCATGATTTGACATATTTTTGTGTTTCATGATGTTATAGGCTCATTTGGAAGCATTTGGAGCGAAAACGTTACAAATCGTTTATGCTGAAAAGTTTTGACACATTTTGGTATTTTGATCATAACTCTCACATACAAACTCTGATTGAGGTGATTTAATATTCGTTGAAAAGCTGAGACACAGAGCTATAACTTTCATGTTTTGAGTTTTCCCAAATTTCAACGTTATCATAGTGAAAATCGAATTCAAAATGTCAACATGAGCTGATGAAGTTATGAAGCTGAGAGTTGCACTGTCCGTACAACAATACCCACCCGGCGCCGGGTCAACGCGAATTTTGACATTTTTATCCATTTTGGAAGCACCTGGCGCCATATTAATTGATTTTATGGTCACCCGGGGCCGGGTCTTGCTACAGAGGTCCGTAGAAACACGTTTTTGACATATTTTCATGATAATTTGGGCTTTTCTGCGCTTCTAAATTTTTTCTATATAAAGATATATGATAGAAACACAACGGGGGGTTTAGAAACGCACTCAGAAGTTAAAGAACACGGCTCTAAAAGCATCTGAGAGCAACTAGGAGCATCTTATAGAGAGAGAGCAAGAAAATTTGGGGAGTATTAGCGATAGATTCATTCTTCTCTGATATAACTCTGTTTTCTTATTATTTTCATTATGATTTGGAATTTTAGTTTTAGTTTTGATTTTATTTTTATTTATATGAGTAACTAAATTTTCCAATTAAGGGTAGGGATGTAGCCTGACTGGGATGAATTAGATTTTTTTCTTTAGTTAAGACTCTTTGATTTGTTCTTCAAGTTATATTCAATTTATCTTTTTATTATATTTATTTCTTTTATTCGTTCATGTGGATTTTATGCTTAATCATCATAGAATCTAATTAATGGGTAAACTTAATAGACTGAGAGGTGAAGAGTGAACTTAAATTTAAAGAGATAAACATGAATAACTAATCTAGAGATAGAATTAGAAATTCATGGTGATCTAAGTTGTAGTTTTCAATGTTTAATTAGGAACTTTAATTACGCGAGAGCGAATTGAATCCTAATTAAATAAGGATTAATTGACCGAGAGTTAATTAGGACGCTTTTGGAACAACAGTCACTATAATTATATAAAGTCTAACTAAGAAATAAAATCTAATTATCTCATAAGGTGAATCTTGATCCCTTGATACTTTTAGAACTGAATCAAAACTCATACATCATTTTATTTCGTAATTTTTTTTTATCTTTTTAATTTGAATTATCAATATAATTATCAACTAATTTTTAGGATTAAAAGTTTGGATTATAAATTTACTACCTCCCTTGGGTTCGACCTTTGAAATACTTTAAAAATATTTTTATTACTACGATCAACCATGTATACTTGGAGAATCCCAATCAATGGTAAATGTTGTTTTCGTGGGAGTCGGGAGATCAAAATCAATAATTTGCTTTCAGTATTTCCCTCTGAAACGACGGGGAAGCTGACCGTTTTGCTCCCCAGAACATTTGGTGTTTGACTAGTGATATGGTAATTTACATTTGAGGTATATTATTGGCATAACAAAGATTCTCTATGCTTCTCTCTCTGAACATAGCAAGCAAACCTGGCTTTTGAAGGCTCTTCAAGCAAACCAGAAATCATTACAAGTACCTGGCAAGTTCTCTCACTTCTTTTCTTTTCAATAATTTTGCGCCGACCAACTTTTTTGCATGGTTTTTTAGCGTAATTATACTATGGGTAAATTCTTCTGAAACTTGTGGTTGTGGATAGCATATTACCCTTTTTCTTTCCGGCTGCATTTTATTCTTGCGAATAAGATGTTGGCTATTTAGTATCCAACATACACGGGCTTCGCGTTGGGAGCTTCCTGCTTTTACTATCCTTTCCGAGTTCACCATGTTTATTCTGTTTACGATGAGTTTTTTTTTTAACCAGGATGTTTGAGAGGAGTTACCTATTATAGCTTAACCACAAAATTTTTGAATTCATGGCTTCATCGCTTGCTTGCATTAAAAATTCATGCTTGAAATTCAATCCTCTATAAATCCACGATATATTTATATATTCTCGTTGTGCTCATATCTTTTCTTTTCCCATTTATCATTATATGTAATCAATGACGTAATAGGATTTAGATTCATTTATGCTCATAAAATGCCCCAGTTCATGAGAATTGTCCATCCTGAGATTCATTTATGGCCAACCTTTGGCCTAATTTAACATCACAGATCTAGATTTTCCTTTTATTGCTCAAGTTTTTAAGCCAGTCATTGCATGCACTCTGATATGGCATAATAGTATTTGAAGCGCTGAGCTGCAATCTGTTTTTCTATAAATAATTAAAAGAGTACAAAAAGAAAGTGAATCCTTCATCTATTTTTTTTTTAATTGGATGAATAGTACTTAAAGCATATGTTGTTCTTCATATAGTCAAGGGCAGGGAAACGTCCTCTTCTACAAGGGTGGAGCTACACTTTGGAGCTCTGACGAGACCTAAATAAAATTAAGCTAGAGGCTTAGATTTCCCCATTGAATAAACTACGTCGCATACCCAGCCTCATCTTGCTGGTCATATGCCAAACTTTCTGTCATATGTCACCAACCTTTGAAACATAAGAGGGGGAAAACTTCCATTGAAAAATAGGGTCATTGACAAATGTAAGAGGGGGAACTTCCAACTCGAACTGGCTTTAAACTTCCCAGAAGCTTTCTTCCACTTTCAATTGGCAAGACAAGGAGATCAAAGAGGTAAAATAGGCAGAGATGCAACTTTTCTAGTAAGCGAGTCATAAAAGAGACATTGCTTCCAAGCTGAATATCTGTTTTAAAAACTAACACCTTTTTCCCTGCCCCTGCAAAATATCAGTATATGTTTTAGACGGTATCAAAAGAAGGTACGGAACTGTTAAGAAATAAGTAAATTATAGACTGGCACATGCTGAAATGCAAAAGCAAACATCTTTTTTCCAATGCAGATTTCTTACAGGAGTTTTTCTTCGGCAAATTATCCCAATCATGTGGACTTATCTTCATTTCCGATGCCTTAATCAAGTCAAAAAGAGCCTGATTGACCTGTAGTTTGCAATTTCTTATTTCATTTCCAATGTCACGTATAATCAAACAACGCCAACATTAAGTCTAACACGAATATTAAGATACAAATTGCCAGTTTCAATGTCTATGCAATAACTCGAGTTGAGTTATTTTGTTGATATTTTACAGGAAGATTATACCTCTTCAGTCCTCTCATGGCTCACCAAATGACCTCCATGAAGATCTACCATTCTAGCCATTGGTTGCAGCCTCTCTGCAAGTCTTCTAGCGTAATATATCTGAGCTATTATATCATGCCTGGACATGCAGGAAACTTCCAGTCAATTTCAAGTTAAAACCACTACGTAAATTACCCGTATGTGTATGTCTTCCAAGCGAAAGTTGCTTGCCGGGTTGCATGCAATGTAAACATTCAGTCAGTCCATGAATGGCAGTATTAATCATTTTATATGTGCCTCTGTGTTTTAATCTGAATCATATTATATGCAATGTAAACTTCCAGTCAATTTCAAGTTAAAACCACAAAGTAAATTATGCGTATGTGTATGTCTTCCAAGCGAAAGTTGCTTGCCCGGTTGCATGCAATGTAAACATTCAGTCAGTCCATGAATGGCAGTATTAATCATTTTATATGTGCCTATGTGTGTTAATCTGAATCATATTAAGGAGCAGCACATCAGTCACTTTAAAACAAGACTACGCACCTGCCATGAATGACCGCAATAGGAAAACCAGCAGATCTGATCAAATCAATCTCTGGTTGAGAAATTTTGTGTGTCCAACATGCATGGACTTGACCCTCAAAACCAAAATTAGATTGCATCCCAGTTGCTGATATACTTTTCACATATTGCTGAAAGAAATGTTGTTATTTTGAATTAGAAATAATTCAAGGTAAAAACTCTGAATAGTAATCAAGAACATCACGGCATTTTAGTACTGATTAATGTCTTGGATGATGAGAAACCTAATTACAGATCCTAATTGCAGAGAATCGTGTATCAATGAATATGTTTAGAAGATGGAATTGCTATTCCTGTAGACTGTAGTAGATGTAAGTCTTTCTGTGTCATACCATCATACAGAGGACCAGACAGTTCTGCTGTTAATTGTTAAACTGACTTCTCAGATCATTGCATCAAACAATTAATGTGCTTAAAGGGGGAATTGTGATTCCTGTAGCATGTGCATACGTGTTTGGTTCATATCAAGACATGATGATGCATGAATCTGAACTATTTAATTATAATGCTATAACTACAACTAGGTACATAAATTTTGCCTTCCTCTATTATAACTTGTGGTGCATTGCTATTTAACTGAAGTAGCAAACACTTACCTACGGCAGGTAAGTAAGAATCCTAAAGCAGAATTAACACCTGCTTGAAAAATTTTATGATAATTATTTAAAATGGATCATATTTAATATACCTTACCTGAAATACGATTGTTCTCCTCTTACTGGTTCCAACATATTCCTCAAGATATTCCTGCGTATCATAACAAATATAAAAAAAATTCTTGTTACGATTCATCCTAGTAATATGAACATCAATGAATCTCAAGTCTATGAAGGCAGGGAGAACAAGATAATCAGCTGAATGACAATAATCACGAGCAGAACAGATCCAGAATCGCTTTACAGTTTACAAGACGTGACTACAGCTTGACTATAACTAGGGAGACAACTTGTTACCAGGAAATGATCAGCAAAACCTGTAATTATTTTACCTTTGTGTAGTGGGCTTCCAAGTCAACGGCAGCCCTTTCTTCAGGAGTCTTGGCTTTCAAGAAACGGTAAGCTATGGAGAGTGTTTGTCGGTCAAACTGCGAAAAGATGGAATAATTGAACGTTTCTTTAGAAATAAATTTAATCATAGACTTACAGTTCATTATCAAGATTATGTCGTTAATTAATCTTACACTCCAAATCAGCGCAGAGGCCTTACATAGGTTGTAGTCAAACAAAGATTAATTTGAACAGAATATAACATTTTCATGATTTTATCCACCTTGTGGTCATATCATCCAATCAAAACTCAAAAGTTCATACACTAGTTTAACGCCACCATCGTTACTTCTTTAATAAGCAAAACAATATATGGAAGCCACCATCCGGAGATAGATTCTTGTCCATACCGCTATGGACCATAACTGATATTTGAGAGCATCAGCATTTCCTCAACAGTTTGGAGATGGGTACTTGAAATAATCATTAACATATAGAATTGGCAAATAATAACTATTGCAAGTTGTGGATGTGACTACACGGAAATGCACTTCCTCTTTGTCTTATTACGTGTTAAGCACTATTAAGTTTATCTCCATAGGAATGTCTGATGGTTAATATCACCTATGAATGCATCGTTCGTCAATAAATTACTTCCTCTAATCACATCCGTTATCAAACCATATTAGCAAGAAAACACCCTATTAGTCTATTACCGAACAAATGATCTACAAAAACAACAAACAAAAGCTGCATAATTTCTTCTTACAAAGACGGTCCAAGTAGAGCCTTGATTAATAGCAGTAGGATCAGGATAACAAAAAAGTATCTGAGTTGATAATTAGGATTGCCACGTCACTTTATAATATTCTTCCCCCATCTCACTGTTCTTTAAGAGGGATGAATTAGAACACAATTTGGATCTTTCTTAATTTCTGTTTCTCTCGATTTGTCTCAATTTTAATTTTTAGCCATTAGATCAACAAATTTGACACAGTAATATTACAGAAGCGCAACAATAGTGTTTCACATAGAGTGGAACAATTGGATGATTGTGATCGTATTACAGAAACATCTTCAATATTCTTAAAACCAAAAGAAAATAAATAAATAATGGTAATGGGCAGTTTCTCGAAGGATTGTCTAAAGAGATATACCTTTGGAAAGCATTCCAAACCTCCACCCGTCACATTGAGCAGCGCCAACGAGAGAACCCTATCAGGGACCATTGCTGCTAGTTTACATGCTATCATAGCTCCTGTTTTAATATTGAGAGCTCATCAAAACCAAAGACTAATCCAACTTTACGTTACAATTTTTTTTCTTTGGCAAAAGTTCAAATCACAATCAATTCTGTTATGTCAAAAGGTACAAATGAGTTAAGCATATATTTATCCACCTCAACCCCATTTCAGGAAACTATCTGAAGAGGATTAAGAATTACTTCAACTAAAGCTTGGAGTGTCCCAAGAATAGAGACCTGAGTTTTTTTTTTTTTTCTTGGACCATAATTGAGACCTGAGTTGAGTTATAATCATCTCAAGCTTTTAACCTTGTAAAGTTTATTATGCAGATTAAAGCAGAAACCTACTCTAGAAATTTCGTTAGTAAATTATGGATAAGGAATATCTTACCCATCGAATGCCCAAAAACATGGGCTTTTCTCCATCCTAGATGATCTAATAAAGCAATTGCGTCGTTCGCCATTATCTTGCTTCTGCAGCCAATAATCACCAAATCATCAAATATCAATAAGTTTTATATGAAGTTGCACTGTTCAAGTAAAAAGTAACACTTATCCCTCAAACACTTAGTGCATAGCCCCATCTAATTTAATTTAAAATTCATATATATCCATTTGAAACAGAAATTTCGTGAAAAACAATCACATTTTTTAAAAATAGGAAATGTGATTGATTTGAATATATAAGTTTTCCTTTTCTCTGTATCAGATAGTGAACTCTGAAGACTATCAATCATGACAGCGCTTCCACGAATTGATGCGCAAACAAGTACAACAAAATGCAAATAAATTAACCATAACTAGTGCATATAAATATAAAAATAGACTAAAATAGACTAAGCCAATGCAAAATGGGAATTCTTGAACTAATCACAACTGATCAATTATAATTATAATCGCATGAACTTCAGTTGCTCAAGATGAAAACGGGCATTTGCTCGATCATGAAAGTTGAAACTCACGCATAGTGGGACTTCTCGACAGGTACGGAGCTCCGACCCATACCACGGTTATCAAATGCACAGACCTCGACACCACGGCAACTACTCTGATAGCTGCATTCGCATCGTTCTTCCAGTGAACTCCAACCGACGGTGTCGGTTTCGTCATTGTTCGGCGTGACGGTTCCCGTCAGTCCCTCGATTTGCGGTCCCCAGGATTCATGTGTCCCGGCCAATCCTGACCATTAATTGCATCTCCATAAGTTGAGCGACGCAGGAAAAATTCGAACATAAAAGAAATTACGAAATCAGGGAAGAAAAAGAAAAAAAAGCCAATGAAGGACCTATTATGAGGAGGACTTTGATGGGTCCGTGACCATATGTTCTGTAAAATAACCTGAACACATTATTGTTGGCGGAGGCTTGCCGCGTTCCGACGTAACAATACGGCATCGTTTAGTGGGCGGGTGAGTGTAACGTGGGCAGAGAGAGGAAATAGTTTGCCTGTTTATGGCTCCGTATCGTATTTGGATAGCACAGGGCTAGGGACAGATGAAGAAGAGTAGAGAGATTTTGCGAATGTAAATGACGTGCGTTTATATAGAAAGATGGAGACGTTGAGCGGCAACACGGGGCGGATAGACAGCAGTTGGTGCCACATAGGATGGGTTGGCTCTATGAGGGAGAAGAGGACAAAACCAGAGGCGGTGCCAGCCAAATCCAATGATCAGTGGCTATTTCTTTTTAAAAAGAAAAAAAGAAACCAGGAAAATCCCCATTGAACCGAAAGCGCTTTTTGGTTTTATTTACCTAATTCGGTAAGTTTATTTGTATAAAAAAAAAGAAGCCTTGAATCAAATCTAATCCCTAAGACAATATTTTCTATGGGAATATAAGTTGGAAATCATATATAAAAGAGTTATCCTAATCCAATTTAAATCAAATAAATTCAAAACAAATTAAATTGAAACAAAATATTATTTTAATGTATGATGATGGGGATGTGACTTTTAATGAAGTACAAGTTATATAAGCACATGATTTTTTTAGTGACTAACCCTATGTAGCATGCCTATTATATGCTTATGTTCCCTAATTATATGGCTTTTGAATTAAGCACATAATTAAGGTCCATGTGAATGAAAAAAAAAAAAATAGAATGGGAATTGGGACCCTCGTTGAGAGATGGAGGTTTTTAAATCTAATATTGGTAAGGGGTGAGTGTGTGCATGTGTATATAAATTAGGAATTAAAAGTTTTGAACTGCCAATCTCATTAGATGGTTTTTTCTAATCCTATAAGTCTATTAGGGAAAAACGAAAAACTAAAAGTACTTTTTGTTTCTAAATTTTTCTAAAAGCTCTTACGACTGAGGAGCGTGAAAACGAAATGTTAGTATAAAATTGTTACTTTTGGACAACTTTCATGGACATACCTCATCATTTGCTTCCTAGTTGCTTCGAAACGATGGAATATGAAAGAGACACTTCTTTTTTTAAAGCACACTTTCAATGATAGAATAAGTTAATAAAAAAAATAATTGTTTTTTGTTGTTGTAAGGAGACAGGAGATCTGATGATGGTTGGGGCAACGGGATAAGAATGCAAAGATCCGAGTAGATAGTGAGTAGTTGTTGGGAAAAAGAGAATTCGTTTTGCAAGAATACAACAGAAATGATACACACACACACATATATATATATATATATATATACAAACAATACAGCTCAGAGCATTATCCAAATCGTGCCGTCACTGTTGCCTCCACGCAATTGGACTGTTTTGACGAATGTGGAGCAGTTCCCATTATCTACATTTATTAAATATTATAATATTAATTTTTTACTAATGTTGCAGCCATTTATTATTCTTCCTGACTTTACAATGTATTCACCCACGCTAATCAACAGAATAAATTAATTATTTGGCCAAAATATATATATATATATATACATTTTGCATTTGCACTTATTATTCTGGGCTTAGCCTGAATGAATTCTTCATGCTCAAACTTAAATCCTCTAATTGTAGAGGTGGTAGTAAAATAAACTAACTAAATTATAAGTTGATAAGTACTCCAGCTAACCGTGCACAGTTAAAGTGGTTTAAAAAATGTTACACGTGTTGCAGAAAAAATTAAACATGTTGCACATGTGACCGTGGTAGCTCCTCCTACATGTAGGGCAGGGCAGTTCAAACTTCAAACACAGTCTCTCATCTCGGAGCATGATTTTTGGTTTGATAGAGTTGGGCGATTGGTTGGATCGATGATCTCTCTCTCTCTCTCTCTTCTTGTTCATTCTCTTCCACTTTCATCTCTTATCGTCCTCCCTTCCTCCGTCTCTGCCTAAATCTCTTTCCCTTTTTAAAGTGTTCTGATGAATTTATTAATTTGTAACAAATTTGAAAGACGTAATTCTTTCTTAGTTTCATTCTGTGATTTTCATCAATGTGACGTCCGTACATGTTGTCGTGAGCCTAGTTTTGCGATCAATGTTGCCGTACGTTCTTTTGCTGGAATGTCGCCTTGATTACCTACGTGTTTACACAGCGAGTGGATTTCCTACACAGCAGGGCGTGAAGCGGAGCATACTCTTCGATAAAACGACATCGTATGGAACAATTAGTCCCTGAGGCTGAGGCTGAGGCTGAGGCTGTCATTTCCGTCGTTTATTCACCTCCTTAAGCCTGAGGCTGTCGAATATTCAACTCTCAAATATATATATATATATATATATATATGAGGAATAGAAATTGATGGAGACCATATCCTACAAGTCCAGTAATAAAGATTCAATACTCCAAATAATCTATTACAAGTCATTAGAGGTTTAATTACTCAAAATCAAATTAAGGCCATAAAAGAAGCGTTATAAGATTTGATTAAAAAATTACAAAAAGAAGAACTCATATTTGAAGAATAAGAGACTTCTAAGTTCATTATTAAAAAAAAATAATGATTCTTATTGAGGCCCAAATTTTAAGTGAGGTTTAATTCCCGAATCAAGGTTTAATAATATAAGAGTTTCCTTAACGAGACATTTTAATTATTTTAGGATAATTTTTTAGATTTATTTTATTTTAATTTTAATTGATCTGATTTGATTTAAATTAGGATTAGGATAATTTTGTGATTTCCTATTTGTATTTGAAGGGATCAGTCATAGACTTAGGCTTAATTTAATTTAGTTAGAACTTTATTAGATAGAGTTTATTTTTATCTTATAGCTCTTGGATATTTATTAGGATTTAATTTTTTTTTCCTATTTATAGATTTTTATAGTGCTACTTTTTTTTTTCTATAGATTAATAATATTAAGAGTTTATTCAATTAATGAGTTTCAATAGTTATATGTTCTTTCTAAAATACAAGTTTCTTCGACTTATTAAGAAAATTGATCTCTTTCTTATAACGTTCTCCTTTAAAATTCTTAGAATTCCCATATTCTATTAGATTTCAGAGTTTGATCATTCCTTTCCTTTGGGCTCGTTCTTTCACTTTACAGGGAACTTGACTTTTTGAGTTCTTAAGACATTAATTCTAGAAGGTCCACATCAATTTGCATCAGAGTTTAGATTAAAGTTCAGAGATTGAGGTTATTATATGTGTCCTATCATTCTAGTCATAAGCAAAAAAAAAAAATCATCCTCAATTACTCATTCAACCAAACATTGCCTTCTTGCTTCAAAATCCAGAGTTGTCTCAGGGCATGTTTAATTTACATTTTTACAAATCAAACCATGGTTTCAAACTATCATTTTCTCCCTTTTCATCCAATCAAATTTTTAATAATTTTTTTTTATTTTTATTTAAATTTTATTTTTATAAATTATAATTATCCTAAAAATACTTTTATGAAAAAGCAAATCAAACGTTCACTCAGTGTCACTCCTAAACCGGTAACACCGTTCCATTTCCATTCTTTTCCTTGTTCATCAAAAGTCGTGCGTCCTACTTTTTTTTTTTTTACTTTCCTTGCAATTCGTCTTTCTCTGACCGCTGTCTTCCCTTCATCTTTTGAAATTGCAAAAATTGCTCTTAGAACCCAAAAACTTGTGAAATTGTGTTTTGCACTGCTCAGTTCCAACTTTTATCATTTAAGTCACATCATATGTTTTATTGATTGAATTAATTATTTCCTGGAAATTATTGTTTGGTGGCTTAGCTAAATAAATAAAAAGAAAGAGGCAAAATAAAAATAAAATAAAATAAAATAAAAACTAAAAATATAGAAAGTTTGCATCTTTATTGATCTATACATCATTCTTAACTTGATATTTATTTTTCTTGGTGGGAAAATTTTTTCTAATCTTACTATCTTTTATCCTCTTAGTCATCAAGTTAGAGATTTACTTTAATTTGATTTCTGGTTTTGTCTTAATTTCTTTGAACTCCAAAATCATATAGTGATTGCTACATACACAAAATTTTCTTAATTGAATTTCCTTGATTCTATTAAGAGCACTGCAAGATACTAGTAAGAGTGATAAAAGGTAAAAGAAAGTATGAGCTCATTATTAGAAAAAGCCAAAAAGAGTGTAAATACAAGTGAATTTTATATAAGAACTGAGTAAAACATGTGAGAAGAGGGAGTGAGTTTCCTTTCACAAAAATATTTTTTTTCTCTTTTCTTAATTTTTTTTACAGATTGGCAAACATGTCTGAAAGTGAAACAAAATGTGAACTAGATTTGAAAGTTACCCTCAAAGTTTTGTGTGATTAATTCAAGCATATGAGAACTGACACGGAAAACATGAGATCTGAAATTAGAGGCAAAAAGTCAAGATCTTGCCTCTTTGAAGATGATGAAGTTAATTCAGAACATGGTTCCTCCTCCAAAAATAAATCCTCCTCCAAACAAGATAATGATTTAGGCAACATCAAGTTAAAAATTCCTTCTTTCCAAGGAAGGTATGATCCTGATGCATATCTCGAATGGGAAAGAAAAGTGGAGATGGTATTTGAATATCATGAATATTCAGCAGAAAAGAAGGTGAAACTTGCAGCCGTTGAATTCATTGAATATGCAAGTGTCTGGTGGGATCAATTGTAGCGAAATAGAAGAAGATATGGTGAAGAGCCCGTTAACACATGGCGCGAGATGAAAACTCTTATGCGGAAGAGGTATATTCTTAACTATTATTTTTGTGATGTACACATTAAATTACAGGCTCTTGAACAGGGATCGATGTCTGTTGATGAGTATTATAAAGAGATGGAGTCATTCATGATTCGAGCTGATGGACAAGAAGATATTGAGCAAACTATGGCTCATTTTATTCATGAGTTAAGATTTGAAATTACGGATAAAATTGAGCTTGAAAATTATGTTGTCATGGAGGAATTACTCCATAAGGCAATTTATATTGAGAGGCAATTAAAAAATAAGAAGTCTAGCTCATCTACCTGCTAGAGATATAATCCTAGAACAAAGGAAGAGCCTTCAAAAGCCAAATATGCTATGAAGTCCAGAGATGATTATAAAACCAAATTTGCTCCTTCAAAGATTAACACTGACACTTCCATGTAGGGGTGTTCACAGGCCGAAACAGGTTGGGCATCACCTTGACCCGGTGTCGGGCGTGGAACACCCCGTAGGCCAAGAAAATTAGCCCGCTGCCCGGCCCGGCCTAATATGACACTATCTTCACCGAGCCGAGACCGGGTCAATATCGGGTCGAGTTTTGGCCCAGTAAAAGAATAAATATAAAAAAATAAATAAAAAATAAGTTTAAGTTTTTAATAAAAATATAATTAGTTTCATTTAAAATATCTTCTTATAGAAAATAATATTGGGTTAAAAAGTAACATTTATCAAAATTATAAATACTTAACAATTATATATTATTTATTTTATATAATATTAAGTTAAGAAATAAATTTAAAATTTGAAATAAAATTAAAAATTGGAACAATAAAATGTATCTATTATAATTATAAAATTAATTCATTGCATTAGGCATATGAAGGAAAAACAATCATATAAAATTATTTAATATTTTTAACAAATAAAGAAAAATGAGAAAATTAAAAAAAAATGATATATACCAGGTCGGGTTGGCACGGGCCTATGACTTGCTTGAGGCCCGGCCCGGCCCGGCCCGATCCTCTTCCATTTCAAGTTTTTTTCCTTTTGGCCTTGCCTGGAATGACCGGCCCATACCGGGCCAACCGGGCCCCCAAGCTTATTGAACAGTCCTACTTCCACATCTTCTAAACCTCAAGACACTCGCTGCTTTAGGTGCCAAGGATTTGGACATATTGCTGCCCAATGTCTGTAAGATTTAGTATAATGCAAGTTTTGATGATGACAAATATAGAGTAATAAGGAACAAATGCATCATATGTATCTGACATATATAATGTTCCTTAAAGAAGTAAAATGTGCAATAGCATATATTTAATTATGGTTATAACGTATATATCATGCTATGTGCAAATATATCTACTGTACTTTTATAATGAATAATATAAGTTGGATATATAAATTAGACTAACTACTTGATTTGTAAGTGTAATATATTAAATGTAAGTTGGCCCAAGTAAGAAGAATGAGCATCGGAATACAGAAATGAGAATCAATATCATGCATCACTCAAGAAAGAAGAAAAGAAATGATGCTCCAAACATGGAAGATCAGAAGGGAGCATGCCAATAAGGAAATGACTAAGTGGAAGTGGAACTCAACATTTAAAGATTTAGTCAATAGGTATATTTTGTTTTCACTTAGATCTTGAGGTGGGATTAATCTTTGAAAATTACTTACTTGTTACCATATGTTTTAAATGAGTTAGATTAAGTAAATCTGATGTTAGCATATGTTAGATTTGAAAAACTTTGACTGACAGACGAATTTTGAGAAGTTAAACTTCATATACTTAGTGAAAATACGAACTTTGCTGACTGAAAGCTAAAGTTTCAAAGATATCACCTCTGACAGATGAATTTCAAGTATTGAAATTCGAATTTCAAGTCAAGCATAGTTAGTAAAATGTGCGAAACTCGTATGAAGTCATGACAAAGTTTGTCTGATAATTAAGCACTAAAATGGCTCAAACACAATCCCTCTGACAAACGAATTTTGGATTTCAAAATTAAAATTTTAGAATAAAACTCAATGATTTACAGTTGTATTTGATTAACTCAAGAAGTTTTAGGTATCAAAGTAACATATCATTAGGTTTAAACATAGTAAAATCTGGTTTTCAAGAATCTAGAGTTTGACATTTGATTAGTGTTTTTAATACATATCTCAAAATACATATGTGTTTGATATAAAACTTATTTCATATAAAACTAGACTTAATAAACTTTTCAAAGAATGTTATTTCACTCAAAATAAAGTTCATATGAAAAAGTTATGGTCATTTAAAGTTGAGTAGTGAGATATGGACTTTCAGTTTTAACCTCCTATTATTATTTTGATCATATCTCACAAAATACGTTTGCTTTTGAAGTGAAACTTATTGCATTTGAAAGTAGACATTGAGAGCTTTCCAACCATAGGTCATTTGCTTAATTTGGAGTTAAAATGAGAGAGTTATAGTTTCTGCAAAATTATCTACAGGTAAAGTTTGAAGTTATAGAGGTTCCGTGTCCAATAGACTAATTTCGGGCCTCCGAAATTCGAATTTCGAAGAGGAGTTATGTGTCATATTAAGCTTACCTTTGATAGACAAATTTTGACTTCTGAAATTTGAACTTCAGCTCTAATAGATGAATTTTAGCTTTCAAAATTTGAATTTCGAAATCCCAAAATGTGAAAATACTTCTAGAACAGCCAACAGACAAATTTTCACATCTAAAATTTCAACTTCAAGTATAACAGATGACTTTTGGCTTTGAAAATTTGGATTTTGAATCTCCAGAATGTGGAAATACTTTTGGAACAGCCAATAGACGAATTTTCATATCCAAAATTCAAATTTCGAAAGGAAGAACTTGTGTCATATTGAGTTGCTCACTGACAAACAAATTTTGGGCACCAAAATTTGAACTTTGAAGGTACTGTAGCAATATGGAATAACTGTTCATACTTACCAGAAGTACTTTAAACTTGAAAATTCATGTGTTCTAACATAGAAATATTTTCTAAAGATGAAAATTTAAATTTTGCTTTAGAATAGACGAACTTCGAAGTTCAACGTTAAAGTCTTTAACTTATGGTCTCTGTGAAATTCGTCTGTTGACATCCAAAATTTGAATTTCAGAGTGTCAACGCATTAAATGTGGTTGGTGAATGGCTAGTTTTGCAGAGTAACCGTTGAGTAACGTTTCTAATGGTTAGATTTTGTGTCTAACATCTAGTTACACCATAAATCTATAAATAGAACATTATTTGAACTTATGAGTAATAATTTTTAAGAGAGTTTATGCGAAAATGCTGCAACAATTTGTAAAATCTTTTAATATCAGCATTGTTTGAAACCCACCTCAATAGAGTGAGCTTTCAATATATTATCTACTCTTCAAGAGAGTTTTTATTCTGCAAACATTTCTTTCTACATATTCTGGGTAGAATCTTAGTGTGGGGAAACACTAAGGGATTCACATATCTTGTAAGAATATGGGTAGAGTGACTTCACAAGTGCTTACTGAAACTTGTGGAATATACTGAGACTTCACAAGTGCCTGAATCAAACTTATGGGATATAGTGAAAAATCTCAAGTGGTGGCTTGAGGACTGGATGTAGGCCAAGTGGTTGGGTTGAACTAGTATAAATTATTATGTATTGTTCTTCATCTTCTTTATTCAGTTGTTGCACACAACTCTCTCTGTTTATTCCTGTTTTGCTGCACTCTTAGTGAAATTAGGTTGTGATCCAAAAAGAGTGAAAATCTTGCATCACCCAATTCAACCCTCCACTTGGGTGACCAGCTAACCTAACAATGTCCAATCAAGAAGAAAGTCTTACTACTTGATAGTAGAGATATGAAATATGTAAGCTCTAATAATTATGAAGAAGAAGAAAATGATGGCCTCAAAACCCCTCATCTATCTGATGTCTCAAAAGATGAATATGATCATCCCATTAACAGAGACATTTATGTGGCAAGGCGAGCTCTTAGCATTCAACCAAAAGAAGAGTATAATGATGAATAAAGGGAACTACTCTTTCATTCTAGGTGCTTTATACAAGATAAGGTATGCAGTATAGTTATTGATGATGGTAGTTACACTAATATGGCTAGTACCTTACTTATTGAAAAATTGAATTTACCTCTCATTAAGCATCCTAGGCCATATAAGTTGTAATGATTGACTGATTATGGTGAAGTTAAAGTTTGTAAGCAAGTTCTTGTTACTTTCATTGTTGGGAAGTATATAAATAAGGTGCTATGTGATGTTGCACCTATGTTTGTTACTTGGTCGTCCATGACAGTATGATAGATATGTCAATCATGATGGGCGCAAGAACTTCTACTACTTCAAGTTCCATAGGAAGTAAGTTACACTTACTCCTTTACCTCCTTTTGAAGTGTACAAGGACCAATTGAAAATTCAAAATGAGTACAAATCAAAAGATCAAAATAAGAGAGAAAAAGAGAAGAATGAGATGAAAAATTAGAAAAATTACAAAAAAAAATGAAAAAAAGAGAGAAAAGTGAAAAAGTGTGAAAAAAGAGAGAAGAGAGTGGGAAAAATGACAAAATGAGCTTGTTAGCACAAAAAAAGAGGTAAAAAAAGCATTGTATATGAGGTAAGAAATCTTTGTACTTCTGTACAAGAATGTTTGTTTATCCACTAATCAACTTGATTCCTTTATGTAACATTCCCATTTTTCATGTCTGAATATTATGACCAGATAATATTACAAATGATATTAATTTGTTTTGGATTAATTTATGATGATTGAAAAAGCCTGGATATTTAATTAAATTAGTTTAAGACCCAAAATATCCTAAAATATAAAAAGAAGCTTAAAAAGGGCAAAATTATTATTTATAATAAAACAAGGAAAATAATATTTTAATTACTCTGGTACAAGTAAAAAGTACAAGTGATCCTGGTTATGTGGACTTTAAGAGGAAAAAAGTATAAATCCAGTAAAAGACGGGGTCCCACATAAATAGTAAATACCGGAGGACTTAAATAGTAAAAAGTAAGTAAGATAGGTGGACTTTACATGAAAAAGTAAAAGAAAAAGGTAATGAGTCCCCTAGATAAAGTAAATAGGAAGGGCATTGAGTATAATAGAAAATCCGGTTCAAAAATTACTCAAAGCAGAGCCAAATTTATCTATAAAAGTAAAAAGTACACTATCTGCTTTTTTTTATTTGACATAAAGTAAGGAGGGAAAATTTGGACATTTTTGCCCTTCCCTACTCTCCCACATGTCCAAAAATATCTAGGGGTATAATGGGTAATTAGTATATTAAATGTGAGAATAATTGTGAGCCATTGGATTAAATCTTGATATGATGGTCCACAATCCTTAAGCATTTCTATAAATACCTCCCACTCCTTCCCTTATTTTCTGCACTCACACACGCAAGAAAGGAAGAGGGAGCATGAGAAAGAGAGTGGGAGCGTGAGGGAGAGGAGGAAGAAAAAAAGAAGGAAGAAAGAGAAAGGAGAAAAAAGAGAAAGAAGGAAAGAGGAAAGAAGGGAAGATAAGTAGGGGTCTTCTGAGATAAGCTCCTACTCTAGATCTTTTCTAAATTTCCTCTTTATCTATTTAGTTTAAAGATTAGTTAGAGTTTAAGTTATTTTGTTCCTCTCTCTTATTCCTCTTTTTGGATTAAGACATGATTTTGAGGGAAGAGTTTATAGTTTATGATTGAGTTCAATTTATATGATGATATTAAATTATTAAGTAAGGTTTAATGATGCTTTAGGCTACAATCAAGTTAAAGAAGTGATCTAAAGCTAAGTAAAAGTAGGGTTCAAAGAAAAGTTAGGAAAACTTCAATGTAGTCTTTTGTCCTTACTTAATGTTATTGCTTATAAATGCTGTATATGTTATAATGATTTGTAAATGATGTTATGTTGCTGTTACGAATACTTATTTATGATTGGTAGTTGTTTAATGTTAAGGGCTAAGCCCCGGGATGCCCATTTACTTAGCCATTATGCTGCCAAAATTTCGTTAGACAACATGGAAGTTTTGATGATTTAATGAAAGTATGTTATATTTTCAAATGTTTATGTGATAACATGATGTCACGTGCAAGTTGACTACTGAAATTTTCCCAATCTCACCCCATAGTTAACTAATGTTAGGGCCAAGTCATGACAAATGGGAGCATGTAGAGCATGGGGAATAATGATGATGAAACCTTGCTGAAAGCTATTAATATTCTGTTTATAAACTGTCTGCTTCTAGTTATTGTATAAATTTGTACATATCTTCAAAAATTTATTGGTCTATTCGTATAGATAGATCTATGTCTTAAGAACAAGATGACACTGGTCTAGCTGTATTTGGAGCTATATAATGGTAGTTATTCTTGTTTTACCAAAACTGCTTCAGTAGACATTATTTCTAACCTCTGATGACATATATTGCTTCTCTGACCAGTAGGAGTAAAATAAATGTATGGAAAAAATAAGGTTAGAAAGTAGACAAGTAGAGCTTTCCAATGATACTAAGTATTGCCAAATGACTTTGTATATTAAGAGAAATGAATTTTTAAAATTAAGGTTCAGATTTTCAAACAGAAACAGAGATGTGAAATGAATAGTATAATGTTTATAATAAACTGTACTAATTGGTGCGTTCATTTCCTAGTTTATGATTTTTTCCTAAAAATTAGAGATGTGCATGATTTTTAGAAACTTAAACCAATGGAAAAGGATTTTTCTACATTTAGTTATGATTTTTGAAAAATTACTGCACAATAAGCTGTAAACCAACAAGAAGGATTTTGTACAATTTTAAGATTTTAATTGGTTTAAGTTTTTCTAAAAATATTTTCATACATCAAATAAGCATTTTTCATGAGAAAATGTTTCTAAATATAAGATGTAACACTTTATGCCTTTTAGTATTTCTTCTCTATTGCAGGAATTTGGAGATCTCTTTTCAGAAGAAATACCCGATGACCTAACTCTCATAAGAGGTATAGAACATCACATTGATTTCATGCCTGGAGTTACCATTCCCAACCATCCAGCATATAGAGCACATCTAGAGGAAACAAAAGAAATTCAACTCCAAGTTGAAGAACTCATGAGAAAGGGATTTGTGAGAGAAAGTTTGACTCCTTATATAGTGCCGGTGATCCTAGTACCCAAGAAAGATGGCAAATGGCGAATGTGTGTAGATTGCAGAGCCATCAACAAAATAACGGTAAAATATCACTATCCTATTCCTAGGTTAGATAATATGTTAGATGAATTACATGGTGTATCATTGTTTTCTAAAATTGATCTTAGGAATAGATATCACCAAATTTGAATGAAAGAAGGTGATGAATGGAAAACTGCTTTTAAAAATAAGTTTGGACTTTATCAATGGTTAGTTATGCCTTTTGATTTAGTTAATGCTCCTAGAACCTTCATGTGTCTCATGAATCATATTTTCCATTCATTCATTGGAAATTTGTTGTACTTTATTTTAATGATATCTTAGTGTATAGCAAGAGTTTAGATAATCATACTATGCATTTGTGTGAAGTTCTCATTGTTCTTAGGAAAAATAGGCTCTTTACAAATCTAGAAAATGCTCCTTTTGCTTGGATTTAGTTGTATTCCATGGTTTTGTTGTAGGAGCTCAAGGAATCCGAGTAGATGAAGACAAGGTGAAAGCAATCCGAGAGTGGCCAACCTCGAGGAATGCAAATGAAGTCAAAAGTTTTCATGGCTTAGCTAGTTTTTATCGAATGTTTATTAAGGATTTTTGTTCCACAGCCGCACCTCTCAATGATCTAGTTAATAAGAATGTAACCTTTAGGTGGGGTGAGGTACATGAGAAAACATTCAATACTTTGAAACATAAGCTCATCAATACACCATTTCTTGCACTTCCAGATTGTAATAAATTGTTTAAAATTGAATGTGATGCATCTGGGATAGGAATAGGGGCTGTTCTTATGCAAGACAACAAATCCATAGCTTACTTTAGTGAGAAACTTAGTAGCCTAACTTTAAACTACTCTATCTATAAGAAAGAACTTTATGCATTGAAAAGAGTTTTAGAGACATGGCAACACTATCTATGGCCAAAAGATTTCATCATTCACTTAGATCATGAGATTTTAAAGTACTTGAAGTCATAAGGTAAGTTGAACAAGAAACATGCCCAGTGGATAGAATTCATTGATATATTCCCATACATTCTTAAACATAAGTGTAACACTCTACCAAGTACAACCTCCAATCTTGACCAAATACTTCAAAAAAACTAGCCTAACACAACCAAAACATCTCTCTTTTACCTCGCAAAACATTCAGGCAGCAGAAAAATACCCAAAAGACACCAGAACTAGGATGAGACCAAGTTCGGGATAATGTAATAAAGGTTGTTACAACAAGTAAGGTAAAGATAATGTTATGGCTGATACACTTTCACAAAGGTATTCTCTTTTAACTTCTTTACATACTAAATTGCTAGGTTTTGAATTAATTAAAGGATTATATGCTTCTGATTTATATTTTGCAAAAATTTGGGAATCGTGTAAAAACATAAGTTCCAAGATTTCTATAAATTTGATGGATTTCTCTTTAAGGAAGACAAGTTATGTATTTCTCTTTATTCTTTGCGTGAGTTACTTGTCAAAGAAACTCATAGTGGTAGGTTAATGGGACATTTTGGAATTCATAAGACTATAGAAATTTTGCATGAATGCTTTTACTGGCCTTCTATGAAGCGAGATGTTGCTTTTATGTGTGATAAATGTGTTATTTGCAAGCATGCGAAATCTAGAGTTAATGCACATAGATTGTATACCCCTTTACCTGTTCCCGAACAATATTGGACTGATATTTCTATGGATTTTGTGTTAAGATTACCACGTTCTCTCAGTGGTAAAGATAGTATTTTTGTTGTGGTTAATAGATTTAGCAAGATAGCACACTTTATTATATGTTCAAAAACTCATGATGCCATACATATTGCTGATTTGTTTTTCAAAGAAGTGAGATTGCATGGTATTTCTATAACAATTATGAGTGATAGAGATATTAAGTTTCTAAGTCATTTTTGGCGCACTTTATGGGGTAAATTAGGAACTAAACTTTTGTTTTCTATGAAGTAGTAAATAGAACACTCACCACATTATTGCGTAACATAATTTAGAAAAATTTGAAGAATTGAGAATTTTGTTTGTCTCACATAAAATTTGCATATAATAGGGCTATGCATTCAACTACATCATATTCCCCTTTTGAGATTGTGTATGGTTTCAACTCTATGACTCCTCTTAATATTCTGCATCTACCTTGTAATGAAAAAACTAACCTTGATGGTAAGAGAAAAGTTGAATTTGTGCAAGATCTTTATGCTAAAGTAAAAACTAACATTGAAAAGAAGAAAGCAGAATATGTCAAATAAGCTAACAAGGGTCGTAGAAAAGTTGTATTTGAACTAGGTAATTGGGTTTGGATACATCTAAGAAAGGAAAAATTTCCTGAATAAAGGAAATCAAAACTGCAGCAACATGGAGATAGATCTTTTTAAGTCTTGGAGCGAGTCAATGACAATGTTTACAAACTTGATCTGCCAGACTCTTTTGGGAATGTTAGTACTACCTTTAATGTTGCAGATCTCTTTTTATATGATGCTATGGATTCAAGGGCGAATCCTTTCCAGGAGGGAGGGAATGATGGAAACCATCCAAGGCATAATCTACAAGTCTAACAATAGAGATCCAATGTCTCAAAGGATCCATTACAAGCTATTGTAGGTACAATAACTCGAGGCCGAACTAAAGCTATGAATGAAATATTACAAGGGTTATTCAAAAATTACAGGAAGATGAGCTCATGTTTGAGGAATAAGTGGCTTCTAAGCCCATTGTTGAAAAAAGAATAATAATTTTGATTCAAGCCCAAGTTTCAAGTAAGGTTCAATTTCCGAATCAAGACCCAATAATAGAAGGCTTACTTAGTAAGGCATTTTAATTATTTTAGGATAATTTTTCAGATTTATTTTATTTTAATTTTAATTGATTTGATTTGATTTAAATTAAGATTAGGATAATCTTGTGGTTTCCTATTTGTATTTAAATGGATTAGTCATAGGTTTAGATTTAATTTAATTTAATTTAGTTTGAACTTTATTAGATAAAGTTTATATTTATTTGATAGCTCTTAGAGGTTTATTGGGATTTAGTTTTCTTTTCTTATTTATAGGTTTTTGCAGTGCTACATATCAGTAATATTCAGAGTTTATTCAATTAGTGAGTTTTACTAGTTCTTTATATTCTTCTTAGAATACAAGTTTCAACTTATCAAGAGAATTGATGTCTCTTATGGAGTTCTCCTCTGGAATTATTAGAATTTCCATATTCTATTGGGTTTCAGAGTTTATCGTGCCTTTCCTTTGAGTTTATACTTCCACTTTACAGACAACTCGACTTTTTGGGTACCTAGGATATTGATTCTAAAGGTACACATCAGAAATCGAAGGGGAATGGATCCAGCAATAGAAAACTTGACAGAACACAAATGAAATGAGTGTGAGTTGAACAACCTGCTTTTTGAGGGGACTGGATTATTCTTTTTGCTCAGTAAGGGATTAATCCAAAGTCAAAATGCCATGGATATTAAAGAAACCGAAGAACTAGTAACTTCGCTATCATATAGTTATGTGTAATTTGAACTCCATACTCATTTTTAGGTTCAGTTTTGGAGCTTCGTGGCTGGAGAAAAGAAGAAGCAAGCTACGGTTGGGGAAGACACACTAGAACGGAAGGGAATCCATGCTGACGATATATATGAGATCACCTTGGAGGGGTCATCATTTTATTGCGCAAAATACGGGATTAATTCGATCAATTTTGTTGTGTATTAGCGTCAATTAATTACTACGACATTTGGATAATCAATTTTGTCGAGTAGTAAGCCCAAACTGGAAGAAATAGATCCAATATTGATTAACCGGGTACAATTCATGATATGTTTAATCGGTTAAAGTTTTTTTTTCCACCGTTGTTCAACCGGTTTAATTCAAAATTTAATAATTTAACTGTAATTGTAATTAAATTGTAATCAAATTAATAGTAATAAAATTAATATATTTTCAATTTTATATTATATATTATAAAAAAATAAAAAAAACTCTTCCTAATAAATTTTATAACTTAATATTAAAATCTAAATAAATTAATATTTATAATAATCATATTTTGAATTCAAAATAACCAATTAATAATATATTATCATATTATATATCAAGTAAATATATTATTATTAATAATTTTAAATTATAATAATATTTATATAATATTATAATATAAAAAAATTTATGCAAAAAATAATACTATTTAACGCTAAACATAATACTATTTTATTTTAAAATTTAAACAAATAAAGAATAATTTGATCAGTTTTATTAGTTCTTTAACTGGTTAAACCAATAGGTTGAATTGAATTCAACCAACACTGGTGACATTTATGGTGTATGTTTATGTGCAATTATTTATTTATGAATTTCATAATCTCCCAATAATTCCGATTTGAATTAGCAAATCATCAAAGATCGTGGTACTTGTCATATTATTATTACAATATAGAATATGAAGGTACTTGTCAAATTAATTCCCTCACTCACGTCATTCTTTCCTAAAATATCATGGTATTTTTCATATTAATTCCCTAACTTACGTCATTCCTTTCCTAAAATATCACGGCACTTTTCATATTAATTCCCTCACTTACGTCATTCCTTTCCCAAAATATCAAGGTACTGATCATGTTACAGTGTAAATTTAGTGTATACGGAAATTTTGGTCAAACTACCTGCACAAAAAGTGTCATCAACGCCTACAATTTTTTTTTTTGTGACATGTTCTATGATTGACAAAAAGCTTTTGGCGAAATAAAACACTCCCCGACTTCCACACCACACACCCCCCCCCCCCCCAAAAAAAAACGGAAATCATAGCAGAGCTTCTCAAAGAAGTTCAGGAAAATTCATAGCTCCAACTCGATTTGATTTTATCAACAAGGAAAACAACATCCAGGCAGTGCAGCCAATAAATGCTCTCCTGCATTTGCATATTCATGCCGAAAATATATATCAACACCACAACAATGAAAGGAAGCTCTTCTCGAGCTACATTTACAAAGAAGTCCTTCTCCAGGAGAATGCCATTCTCAACTCTTGGTAATAGCAGTCTTGTAAGGTTATGGAAACCAAATCAAGCGCATGGAACAAAATGCCCCAGACACTAAATCAATGGCAATAATCTATCATTTTCATCCAATCAGCTTCGGCTATGTCAACAAGCTAGGGGCCATCTTCTTGTGCTGTAAGACGATTGAAGCAGAAGGTGTTCAATAGATTTAAATGTGATACATGGGTGTTTAAAAACCAAGAAGCATACTTACTGCTTAAAATAAATCCTTGGAGCAAGCTCTGAGCTCTCTCTGCCTGATCTGGAGTACCAGATATCCGAATAATCTTCTCTGTCTCCTCCGGTCTATCCTCTACAAGGGTTACAGTGGCTCCTGACAACTGCTCCCATCAAAACACAAGTCAAAATACGTACATATAGTTTCCAGAATAAGCATTTGCAAGCTAGCAAAAGTTACTGTAAAAGTGACGGCAACACGATGAGGTTATTTAAGATAATTTGGATTTTAAATAGAGTTATTTTATTATGATATTTAGATTATCTTTATATTTAATTAGGTTTTATCTTATCTATTAGGAACTGTTAGGATTTATCTATTATCTTATTTATTAGGATTTTAGTTGTTTCCTATTTTATGATTTCTTTTACTTGAAGTTTAGGTTAAAATTTCTTCTACTTCAGTTTAAGTTATTTCTATTTTACTAATGGTACTAGGGTTTTTATAAATAGCCCTAGATTAATTTTCATTGTAGACCTTGTTGATGATTGAATAATATTGAAAGTATTTGCTGTCACTCTCTCCCCCAAATTCTCTCCTCTCCCTAGATTTCTATTCTCCCTCAATTCTCTCTCTATTTTCTCCCTCCTTCCTTCTCCCCATCCCTTCCCTTCCTTGTCCTACATTAAAAAGTCATTGATGATTGGATTTTATACTCTTAAAGCCAAAAAAGAAACAAAATTACGTTGGCTATAGTCGTAGATACACTATGAAACTGGATAAGAATAAAAGAGCAACTCCTATCAGCTTTTCTTTTTTGGGATAAACAACTCCTATTAACTTACTCAGGAGCAAATTCTATCATTTCTAATCTAAGAGGAACTTAAATGTCTGAAAGAGTTAAGAAATTCCTTACTGATGTCTGTAGTAGGGCAATAGTGTAAAAGTAAGCATGACACTACATGCACCAACTGTGGAATGGGAACGGCTTGTAGCAGTTACCAATTCAATTATTGAAATAAGAAACTGAGATTCAGTCATACGCACCTCGCTTATCTGAGCAAGCTTGTTTTTGGATTTTGCTGTAAGCTTTGGCACTGCATACTCTGGTATAACGACTTCAAGTGTACTTCTAGTGACAAGTGGAACAGGGATCCTAACCACAGTTACAAAACAAAAATCAAATTTCAATAACAATAAATAAATAAAATAGAGAGGGGGATGGAAGAAGGAGAGAACTAAAGTGAGATCCACAAATTGTTGCATCGTCTCACTGAATATAGAACAAGTTCTAAAAAGTGATTTCACACCATATTATGCAACATCTTATCATAAAGAAATGAAGAAGGGATCAGCTACCTATTCAAACTACTCATGACATCATCATGGCGATCACCTTCTTTCTGCTTTCCTGTCTCAGTGATAGATCCTCCAGTTTCCTTTAAAAAAAAGAAGAGTTAAGGACTTATGTTAAAAAAAAAAATTGATTGCTCACATTCTAGCGCCAGCTGTCAGTCATTTCTTTTAAAGGACTTGGAGCCACTAAATTACAGGGTACAACTGGGAGTAAAATGCACTTAAATAACCCTTGCCAGAATAAACTATAATTTGATTTTCTAAAATTCACTCTGTAATGAACTAAGGATTCATATGAGTTCAAATACATTTCTACTAATGTTTATAGAGCAGCTAATTCCTTTTCTTATTGACCACCTAACTCCGCAACCAAAATAGGAGAAGACAGGACCCCAACCTTCCACCCAAAGAAAAAACACAATCACCCAAAAAACAAAAATGTTTCATTTCATGCAGGAAATTATATATCGTCAAATAAAAATTATAATTTTTCCATGGTATGATACACCAAAAGGTTATTTTAAGGAAAGCAAAAAGAAGGACTGATGGATCTCCCAATCATTCAAATAACAGATAAGTCAGGAAAGGTAACATTGAAGAGGAAAGGGAATTTCTCAATGCATCAAGATAATTACTTTTAATGGAAGTGCAGCTGCCACGGGTTGAACATTCTGATAGGCTATGGAAGTTTCAGTGCCACTAAAACCCTCATGAACTGGAGCTATATTACTGGAAGAAGATATCTCGGTATTAGGTACAGAGGCAGATGGCAGTGCTGTGTCCCTTTGAAAGAAATCCCTATACAAATAATTTCTTAGTCTTGATGTCACCTCAAGAATAGCTTGTCGAGCCGCTTTGATCTCACCTACAATCTGTTGAGGCAATAGAAGAGTAATTAGAAATGGAGAAAGCAGGATTTGAATGTCAGACCTTTGTTTTTGCCTTGAGAAAGCTATGGTATTGGATCCTGTTTCATCATTTACTGACAATTTCCTACAAGAGACTATAAATCACTTGTTAAGTATAAGTAGTCAGGAGAGTTTTGTTGTACATATGCACCATGTCTGATCCTTTGAGAGTTAAGATTTATCATTGTTATAAAGTTTAACTTTCATTATTTGACTACAATGACTAAAGGAATCTAATAATGATATTCATGCATACATTGTTTGTTTTGTAGAAATAGTCAGGAGAGTCATGTTGTACATACGCACCATGTCTGATGTTTTGAGAGGTAAGATCCATCATTGTTATAAAGTTCAAATTTCATTATTTGAATACAATGGCAAAAGTTCAAATGACAAACCTGTAACAGCTCATCATTTTTTGCGACACAGAGAGGTAACTCTTCTCTAGGAAGAATTTGAATATTTGTACCAGTGAGTCTACTTATCTCAGATAGTGATGCATCTCTTCCATCTAAACATTCAATATCACTTGATGGAACAACAAGCCTGGTGGTTATAATGTTGTCATCATCTAGCTCAAGATCCACAATGCGAGTTTGAATATGCAACAAAGCTTCCTGAGCTGGGAACAGCTCATCATCAGGACCCTTATAGAGAGTAAAAAGAATAGTTAGAACTTCTTACACATGAGATATATTTCTGGAGCAAATTAACACGTGAGAGTTTGTGTTACAACTACTTAAGCAGTTAGGCAAATGTAGCAGTGCATTGTCTCTTTTACCAGTGACCTAGAGAATATGCATTTTTAGTCCAGGATACACATAGAGACAGAGAGAAGGGAAGTACCTCATCCGAAGAAATGATGATTATCTGTTCATCTGAACCAGCCACATGATCATCAACCTTAACATCAACACCAACTTCAGTTTGAAGGAACTCTACAAACCCTTCTGATTCCCCTATAATACGGTCCACTTTGTCCTGCGGACAAAGTATCCGGAAAATGAGGTCCTCACCGTAAAAGGGCTGTGCATCATCAGCTACAGGAGGAGCCCCTGGTTCCGTTGTATAACCTAATGACGGGTAGCTATTGCTTCTTATGTTGACAGTAGATAGTCGTGATCCAAAGGTTGCCCCATCCATAGATGATCTGCGAGCTGCCCCATGAGGTATATAATCATCATCCAGAGGGAAAAAGCGCTCCGGTGAATGTGCTCGTCCATGAAAATGACTGCGGTCACGATGCTGGCTTTCCCTCAAGCGTGATGATATAAGCGCTATAGCATTCTTTACAGCATTTGCATCACCTACAACCTGCACAAGGAATGGCAATACAGTCTCATTAATATTGTTCAGTTTAATGAGTGTTTTTATGAGTGAAGTTGCAGGGAAATAACATCATTTCTATAATGGTCTTGCGTCATGCTACATCTACTTAATTTCCCTTGATTGCTAACACAGACTCATTTGAGACAAGTAAAACATAAACCATTAACATCATCATTTTTAAGTGGCACTATTGCTCTATCACAGTTAGCAATTCAGGATGCGCAAATTCAACAAAGAATATAGGGATATTATTTTCAAGGATATAATAAAATCCAAGAGACCATTATTTCTTGGACAAGGCTCATAATCTCAGTCAACCACTAACAATATCTCCTATATTTGTCTGTTTAAAAAGTAATCAATTTAATTCTGACTTACAGTGCTAAAGATTATAAGCACATCATCACCTAGCACCAAACATGAAACATTCTAGACATCACGTCTGTGGAAGTATCATCTATTGTACAGAAAGACCATGAATATAACCAGAGTAGATGGACATTTTCTTCATCCAAAGCCTAATTTTTATATGGCCCAGGAAAAAGTTACGCAAGAAGACATGTTGTACAATGCTTACAATCAGAACACAGAGAAACAACATGGCCCCAAAATGTTTCCGGTTCTACAAGTTCGAAAGATGGCTGGAAAATTCAATCACAAAAAACTGATAGAGCGCAATGCAGAATGCATTTCTAGATTGATTCCCTTACAAAAGAGAATAAAACAACCTAGGATTGCTTTAATGTTCTCTTGCATGAAATACAATTACTTCAATATAACCATTTTATCAAGAAGGAACAACATGATTGGCAAAGTTGATTTTATCAATAAGCGTATAAGGTTTAATGAAATATTAAATCATTTAAGCTTGAAATACAGCAAGAAACTGCTGGCCAAAAAAAGAAAAGAAATGCTGCAAGAAACTACTTGGCAAATCTCCTCGCTGATGCAGGGTAACCCCATAAGATACTGATAACGTCAACAGTAATAAGCACAAACTTGATCTATCCAAGTTCAACAAAATTACAATAGAAGCACAAGATTCAACATAAAATCAAATGTAGTTGCTAATAAACCTTTGAAATGCAGCCAATTATCCAGGATGAATGGTACTCCAAACTGATAGAAGAATAGAAGATGAGAGAATATGAAAGAAAGACTTCAGTTGATCATTAACTCTCTCTGCCAACTTGGCTTACAGCTACTTATTCTGTAGTTAAAACAGCTAACTTCTTATAACAGAATAACAGACTTATAATAACAACTATAGTTCGATAACTAACCACCGAACAACTAATTTTCTACATGATTCTTCCTTTTAATCTAAACCACCTAATTATGAAAGAGATTTCAAAAATACACATTCTCATTCGCTGCACTCAATCAATTAAGGCAGGAACTGGAGAAAGAAAGCCACATAGTTTTGAAGCTGAATATTGTCCTCTTTTCCAGCTCTTCAGCTGAAAGAACAAAGTAGCTTCAAATGCCATTCATAACGTCGACAAAATCAGCTAACGATTATTAGCTCCTGCCTCTTCTCGTTAATTTATGAAGCGATTTTTTAGGGAGAAAAAAAATGAAGAAAGCAGAATAGGAATGTGAATGTGAATGTGAAAAGGCCATCCTATCAGGGGAGTAATCCATTATCTCTACAGTTCTACAATCTTGGTTAGCCCTCCAAAAGCAAAAGAACCACTATGAGTGGCCAAACCAAAGCGTAGTCCACACCGAAATTTCAGCACAGATGGATGCATTTTTTTTTAAAACAAAGTACTGAAACTCAAAGTTCGGTATTTAGCAAGCATGCGATTTAAGATATTATCAGATGTAAAGCTCCAACTCTCTTGCACCTGAACAATTTCTTCGGACATGGAAACACATCGAGGTAGATTGTGATCTCTAGGGAGTATCCTAATTTGTGTCTTGGTTTCAATTCTCATTTGTTCAATAATCTTCCCTCCTTTGCCCAACAAACACCCCACATGCATTCTGGACACCACCAGTCTAGTGGCGACACGGCTGCTGCTCCCACCTCCTCTGCCCCCATACTCCTCCTCCTCCTCGCCAATCCCAAACGCAGCATCGCTCTCAAGAATCCTCTCATGAATTAACAACAAGGCCTCCTGCGCCGGCGAGAACGACGGCATTCGGCCTTCTGGGTCTCGCCGGCGCGTGTCAGAAATCTCAATGATTCGCTCCTCGTCGCCCGGGATCAGCTCGTGCACGTTGATCCACGCGCCGGTGTGTTGTCTGATAGACTTTATAATGCTACCTGACTTACCAATTACTCCACCAGCCTTGATATCGTGGCACAAAATGCGGTAACATGTGGTCACCGTTAAAGATGAGTCTTGTCCCTTAGGTCGAGCACCACTGCCGCCACCGCGATGACGGTGGGTACTAGTTGTGTAGTGGTGATTATAGCGAGGTCTGGTCCTAGCCAAGGTCTCTGAGTCATATTCTTGGTCATAGTAGTAGTTCCTCTTAGATCTAGACCTCTCCATCCCAAACTCCCAAGTTCAAACTTCAAACCTCGCAACTGTTGTTTAAAGGACAAGGAAATTCAAGCTATATCCAGGCATTATTGCCAGGGAAATTTTAGGTCCGGGGGGGCTTTGATCATCCTTATCCTTGTTCATCTAATAAAACTAGGGCTTTCTCGGGAGATTGATTACTATGTGCAGTCTCAGTTCATCGTTAGGGTATTTCCGATGGGTCCACCAGGTAGTTCCGATATCTTGAAGAGTTGAAACCCTAGAAAAATTGAGCAGAAGCCCCAATAGATTGAGCCTCTGAATCTTGAAGCCGTGAGACGCAAAGATCAGCTTGAGACTTTTTGGTTACTTCACTGCTTCGTACTGGAATATATAGTATCTCTCAGCTTAAAAGCAGTCAAGATGCGACAACGTTTCAACTCGTGTTAGTCACCGTACATTTTACAGCATGGGTAATCTGAGTAATTCTAATTCTTAAATTCTTGAAATAAAAATACAATAATAAATAATTGATCGTGGAATGGGAATTTAACGGTAACACAACATTTTGATTTGGTTCATGGGATTAGGGATTATCATTAACAAATTGTTTTCACTCAAAATGCAAAGGAGGGTTTGATTATATATAACAAATACAAATTGTGCTTTTAAATTAAATACTTTGTTAATCTCACAGAAAAATAACTAGATTAACTACTTTTTCAAAGTTTCCGATTTTTCCATAATCTGTAATTGTAATTGCAATTGCAATGGCTTATATAATTATAAGCAATTATTGAAACTTGAGTTTTATTTTATAGATAAATTGAATGATGACATGCATGTCCATGAATTCGAAATGAAATGCACTATTCACTACTCATAAAAAATATATTTTTTATACTGATATTAATACTTATTAAATATATAGAATGAAATAAAAGAAAAAAATAAATAAAAATGAAAACTATAAAAAATAAATTTTCTTTATAATTTAACCAATTTTATTTCAAGTTTTTGAAATACATAAAAATTCAAACAGAGGTTTTTTATATTCAAGTCATAATATTGAGTTTTTAAGCCAAAAAGAGATCTGTAATATTGCCTCTTGATGAAAACAAAATTAAAACTGATCAAACTAGCTTGTAGAATTTAAAATCAAAATCACAAACAATCTTATTCTGGAGCAAATTCTTTTTTAATCTTATTCTTCCCTCTGCGGCTCTGCCTTTTTTTTACCTGACTTCGTTTTTCTTTTTGGCCGAATACCTGACTTCAAATATACTCGTACTTGAGTCTTTTCTGAACTAAAATACATATTTGACTATATTGAAATTGAAATATTATAAAATTAATCAAGTATGAACTTATTTAGCACAACCTAATGATACAATTAGTCAAGGCATTAGTTTTGAGTTTGTCAAAATGAAATTTAGGTAGAATAAATTTTGCAATGTGATTATAGTGAGAACTTGTTTTGGTATAATATGATTTGTGTTTGGATGTTTCATTTTAAAATTGATTTTAACAAAAGTAATTTATATTTGAATTATTTTAATCAAAATCATTTTTGGATGTGCAATTAATAACAAGGGCATGACCTTTATAATATAATATTAAATGATAAAATAAACTGTATATAATACACGATTTAATCTATTTAATAAATAAATAAAGATATATGTATATATGCATGTATAAAATAAAAATTTTACAATTTTAAAATAAAAATATTGCAAATAAACTCGATAATATTACGTGTAAGAGGCCACCACATCAAAGAGAAGATCATATCATTTAAGGAAATGTCATCTCCCTCCGACCACAATGATCAGCGTCAAAGGATATTTTTGGTATTAGAGGTTTTGGGATTTTTTTTATAAACAATTAGGGTATTCTTGAACCGATAGTCAAAAACTAATTTTTTTAAATGTAAAAATTTATAAAGTAAATTTTGTTTCTCCCAATAAAATATTTTTTATACACACAAAGAGAGATCAAAATCAAACCAATATGCTTTAAAAACCTAACTTATTTATGAATTGTGTTAGGACATTGTTGGTAGGCGGTTGAGAATTTTTAGTTGTGCCGTTAATACTCCTACTACAAAAATTCTAACAGAGAAGCAGGTGCTCTGTTGCATTGGGTAAAACTAAGTTTTGTGTTCCATAATCTTGTCTAGTAAGCGTGATGACATCCAAACTTGGTTTGATGCTTTTTGGGATGTGTTTGGATGTTTTTACATAATTATAATGGAAGATCAATTTTGGCTCAAAACCTAGTTTTTTCCATAAGCAACTCCATTGCTGCTTTTCCGTTGGATTGAAGTATTAAACCAGAACTAAGTATTAATTATGTATCTAAAAGTGTTTTTTATTAAAATCATTTAAATATAATCACTTTTATCAAAACCAATTTCTAAGTAAAGCATTTAAATATAAAGAATGTTAATTCAAAACCAATTTTCATCACAATCACATTACAAAATTAATTATACCAAAACTTCATTTTGACAATTTGAAAACCAAATGGGTACATTGTTTGAAAATTCAAACATGTATTTAAATGCTAATATCAAGAAGATGGAGAAAAAGAGAGAGAGAGCCCATGTTATACTAGTTTTACTTATTCTTTTTCTTATTGTTATTATTACATGTTATATATTTTTTTCTTGGAGAATCATATCATATATATTTTATTTGATATTTAATATTGAATTTTAATTTGGATGAAACATTTTTTAAAAAATCAATATATTTAAAAATTAAGTTCGAAGGATTACTCCTACTATAATATTGTGTATTTTTAGTGGAATTCATGTGAATACTTATCTCGTTCTTATGAAAGTTGGGAACTCGGAGACCCCGCCTGGTGGCTCCGACACTGCTTGGTATATATCATCGCATGTCAGCCTGACTGAGTTTTAAGCAAAAAAAAAAAAATATATATATATATATATATATATTTGAAAATTGGAAGTTCGGAGTCTCTGGATTTTAATTTGTTTTGACATTGTTTATATATATATTTATTATTATTTTTTTAACCGTAAACTGCTCGAAGTCATGGAGTTACGACAATTTACAGTTACAGGCCTTTGGGGTTAGGTGAACAATCAGGAAGCTTGCCTCTATCCCCCGGCTTTATAAGTATGCAATCTGCCTCCCTGGTCCCATATTTGGCCACATCAGCATCGATGGTTCCTCTCCAAGTCATGAGCGTCACACACATGTTTCTCATAATTTCCCGTACCAAGTACCATAGCCATACCGTTCTCTCTGGCTCTCTAATTAATCAAGTGTTAATCATCTATTCTAATCTAATTAATTAATCATAAAATAGGATGCTCAGAAGTTTAACCAAAGCTTATTATGATTAATCTATCCTACTTATATATATGGCTTCAAAGCCAATCGCTCGGTGTGTGGTACTGGAACTCGGGACAAAAAGTACGAGGCTTGACGGGGTATCTTATCACTTGAAGAAGCTTTGTGAAGAATCCCATCTCATCAGATTCTGAGACAATCGGAGCCATTAAAATAGTTTGAGGCTTTCAATAGCTCCCTTATCCTCCCCAGCTTCGTTTCCCTAGTACCCTGAATTCTTCTCTAATGGCACTGTCAAGCCCACACATCCAAAGATTCCTCTTAGCCAAACTCCGTGGCCGCTCCGCCTCTGCTTCCGCCTCCAGTAATAACAACATCCGCAGAAATAACTTTACCACTACGAGCAGAGGCCGGTGCTGCTCCGCCATAGCCATCGACACTCCGTCGTCTTTGTCTGACATGGCGGGTATACGATGGGGATCCATTGCTTTGCAGGGTCTTCGGGAGGAGATGGAAGATGATATTATTGTTCGTCCTGATGGCCTCCATGGCTTCTCTTTTGCCGCTGTGCTTGATGGCCATGGAGGATTTTCGTCCGTTGGGTTCCTCAGGTTTTTCCTGAAAACAAAGCAAATTATATATCATTAATTCCAATTTCAGTTGCATACTTCTGTGAGTCTTCCTGCTTGTTTGTATGCCTATTTCATTCTATTATTCATTTGACGGCAAAGTGTTTAAAATTTGTGATTAGTTACTTAATTTCTCAGTTCCAAATAATTTTAATTTGATATCTGTCATTAAACTTCCATCAGTTTGCAGTTAGACCAATCTCGCGCTATTTTGGCACTTTAAATATGCGTAATTCTTGCCAACAAAAGGGATAAAAATAGATGATGAAGTGAAATTCGTTCATGTGAGTGGCATGTGATGTCACCTAGTTTATGAGCATTAGAGTGTAAAATGATATCCAAGTCCTATTTTGCTTTTAAGCCTTACAGTGGTTGAATCTGCAGAGTGTGGGCCACGGTTATGCTTGCTTTCTGTAATAGTTTACTGCAGTTAAATTCTTCCCACCAAAGCTTTTTGTAATAGTTTACTGCAGTTAAATTCTTCCCAACAAAACTATGTTCACAAATCGTAGATCTCACCTATGCAGTCATCCTTAAGTGTGCTGTAGGACATGTGATAACTTTGTTTCTGACTCTGGTAGATCAATCATATACTAAAAACCAAGTAGGGTTATGCAATTCTTAGGTAATTTTTGCGTACTCTTAATTGTTGGTTTGTGTTCCTGCTACAGGGATGAACTATACAAGGAGTGTCTTGCAGCTTTACAAGGTGGGTTAATATTGAGCAGAAAAGATTTCCAAGCCATTAAAGCAGCATTACAGGAGGCATTTGTGAATGCTGACACAAGTTTGTTGAAACGGTAAGCCAATACAAAAACCTACTAAATGTTTATACTTGAGAAATCTCTACATGATTGTACATTTAGTATCATTGTATTGAAGATTTAGAGAGTGTTTCACTTTTAAAGGCTTGAAATGAATGGGGATGAGGATGAATCTGGTGCTACAGCTACTGCAATGTTCATCGGAGATGAGACGCTGCTTATTTCACATACAGGTGACTCATCTGTGGTATGTTTTATACATCCTTGTGGAGCTTACTTGCCTCATCTGAATTGAGCTCTTGATGGAAAGAAAACTTAAATAAATACTTTTCGGTCAGTTTCGAAGTAGTTTAGTGTCTCTTGGGAACAGAAAATGTTTTAGAATATATGATTTTTGTTTGAATTCACTTATTGATGCAGGTTCTAAGCCGATCTGGTAGAGCAGAAGAGCTGACTAGTCCTCACCGACCATATGGGAGCAATAAAGCGTCTCTTCAAGAAATTAAAAGAATCAGAGAAGCAGGTGGATGGGTGTGTTTTCCTTGTTCCTCCAGTTTTTTGTCACGTGTTTTGGCCAATATTTCAGTATTATATAGATTGAAACTAAAGATGCGATTTAAAAGTTATTGACAACTTAGGATGTTAACTAAATTGAAGTCGGAGGGCATGTGATCATGTCTTGTTTCATTATTTAAATTGGTGGTTGAAGAAACTGCACTATGTAATATAATATAATTTATTTGCCACAAAGGAACTACTGCAGCTTGTCATGTGATAGGAAATAGGTCAATTGTGGATTTTTATTGATATTAAAGTGTTATTCCCAAGCTAATTATATAATTATAAATATAATTACAATTTTATTAATAATCCTTGTCTGTAGATTGTCAATGGTAGAATTTGTGGAGACATTGCTGTATCTCGTGCATTTGGGGACGTAAGATTCAAAACAAAGAAGAATGAGTATAGTCCTTAACAACTCTAGATTATTTGTTCCTTTATAAGATGCCAAATTTTCTTATTTATGGTCCACTGCTTAAGGTGTTTCCTAATGGTTATCTGCTTTTTGCATGTGTAAGGATGCTGAGGAAAGGGGTTGAGGAAGGAAGATGGTCAGAAAAATTTGCTTCTCGGTTGGTAATCTTATGAATTTCTTGTCCATCAATCCTTAGTGGGTTGCATTAAATTAACAAAGATTGCCTATGAGCACGTGCGTGTATTGGTGGGAAAAAAACCCGTTATATTTGGCTAAACAGCAAATACTGCAGGCAGGAAAATGATGACAGTGAAAATTGAATTGCTACTCTTAACTTGTTTAAAATTCTTAGGCCTGGTTCCTGTTCTTATATTCCTGATTCCAATTGTTAGAATGGTTCAAAGCTGCATTTTAACTGTCAGATCCAGAACAATGAGTAGGGTGGCCACTAACTTTGTTCACAATTAAAATTTTTCAACCTAAATATTTAGCTTCTACTTTCGGCAATTGTTATGAATTGTCTCACTGATCAATTTCATTTTGCAGTAAACATATACGGCAACTAACACAAATTTTGTTCCTTTTCTTTTTTCTTGAGTTGTAATGTCATAATCTAACACACCCTTTTAAAGATTTTACAGAATGGAATTTGAATACAGATTTTTTTTTCCCCAGTGTACAGCTCAACAGTGACTTGGTCATTGCATGCCCTGATATTTATCAAGTACATCTTGGCTCAGATGCAGAATTTATAGTACTGGCATCTGATGGCTTATGGGACTACATGAGCAGGTCTAAATCCATAAATGGTCAGATACCTTTCTTTTAATGGTTCTTAAGAGAAAAGAATTCATTTCACCTTCTTCCTACCATTTCAGCTCAGAAGCAGTTTCTTTTGTGAGGAATCAACTTCGAAAGCATGGTGATATTCAGGTAATATATAATCTTCCAAACGTGAGGATAAAACCATTGCACTTGCATATGATGTTCATCCAGCCACTAAAGGTGCAGCAATAACACTTGCTTTCTCTTATTCCAGCTAGCTTGTGAAGCTCTAGCACAGGCAGCTCTGGTAAGTGTTGTAAAATTCCATGGCTGTTGTTATTCTCAAATTTTGTGCTGAAAATTAACCAGTTTTAGTTTTAATAATAAGTAATAACTATATATTTTGCAGGACCGACGCACACAGGATAATGTTAGCATCATAATTGCTGATTTAGGGTATGGATTTTCTCACTAGTACGTGACCTTGATTATTATAGTAAATCAAATTCACAACTTGAATCAGAAGATAAATCAAATTCACAACTTGAATCAGAAGATTTTTAATATATAGAATACTGGATTGTTTACATTGTCAGAATATTTTACAATGCAAAATCTATCTGAGTGTACTCTGGAACATTTGAAAAAATTATAAGCTGATTCTTAAGCAGAAATGCCATACTCTCAGTTAGACATATCGGTTAATGCCATCCAAAGTCATCTGGAATAGGGATTTTATTTAGAACAAAATTCTGGCAAAGTCCATTTTGTGTTTAGTTAAAGTGGTAAAAATAGGTTTTATTTCAGAGCATGGAAAGTATACAGTTTTCTACTGTACGTAAGTTGTATCATTTCTTTTGTTAACTATCGTTGTATTTTTGAATAGGCGGACGGACTGGCAGAACTTGCCACTGCAGCAGCAAAACGTTATATATGAGATGGTCCAAGCTTTAGCTACCATTGGAATTGTGTCACTTGGACTTTGGTTTTCATCCCAGATTTTATGAATTGAAGGAGATTACTAGTCTTGTATATAAACAGGCGCGTATATTTTTTGACCTCTTGCCTGTATAATCTCATTGTACATTCTTACTTCTTGGAATCTACTTGGTTCAACACACAAGGCTTCGTTTTTATATTCTGATGCTACAATTCAGTTATTGTTTTGCATGTGTGGACGCTGTTAATGTCTCTGTCACTCTCCTGCTTTCATCTATCGGATAAGTTAGATTACTCGAGATTTGATGACGCTGGTACTTTAAAAAGAACAGTGTAATGATTAGTGCTGGATTCGTTGACATAAATCTTTAAGTGGAAGCAGGCTTCAAGGGACAAAAGATTTGTATTAATCCAGGCTCCCCAAAACTTATCTATTTCCAAAGCTTCAGTTTTTGTCCGTTATCCACATAAATAATAACAATATTAGTTTTATCTCACTAAATGATATTAACTACATGTATCATACAATATTAGTAGTTCTATAAAAAATTATTTCTTCAAATAAATTATTTAGTATAAGATTCTATTTTATGTCATTTCTTAATATTTTTCTTAGCCTTCCATTATGCCTTTTTAAGGGATTAAAAAATATTTGATCAATTCTCCACTCCTCTTCCTACCTCTGTCACCTAGGAATTATTAAAGGTGCTGAACATCTTATATTGCTAACTTAACTATATAGTTGCACGTGGATAATTTGATTAGATAGCCGAGATTTGAATTTAAAAGTTTGATTTTTAATCATTAACATGAGCGTTAAACAGTTAGGAAGGAGCTTTACGTAGATTTTGAAACCAGCAAGAATTCCATTTTGTTACGCCTTTTCTTCTAAGCCAACTCGACAAGATGTGCCGCTTTCTAATAAAACTTTTTCTTTTATTTACAAAAATGGCCCACATTAGAAATAAATGAAAAATAGCACAAATAAAAGAATATCGTACATAGGACATATCCTGTACTTTCCTTATTATACTTGGTTCTTGTCTTCTTGATACTTTAAATCCTAATTACCTTGCATAAAAGAATTATTGACAAATAGTTATGGCTACATTTTTTTTTTGGTAAAATAATTATGGGTACTTTGTTGTAATGATGGTTAACATATACTTGAATAATATATAGTCAACCCGCTTTCTTTTTTTCTTTTTTCTTTTACCATTATATAGTCAACCCGCTTAGAGCCCAGATTTTGCTTCTAGCTCTCCCTGTCTTTACCTAGCGGGTCGGGTAAACGAGAATACGAGCTAGCAGCAACAACAACAAATGGATATTTGTATTTCCAGTACAAAAACAGAAGGTAAAACTTCATTCTTACTATGCTTAGAGGTCCATACATAAGCAGCATCTGGTGTAAGTTTTAAAATATATTGATTTATCACCTCCTCGCAACACACACAAGTAGCAGCATAGGTAAATTAACTCATCAATAATCATATCATGGCTCCTCATACACGAATAAAACATAGACAATGAGGAAAGGGAGAAAAGAAGCTGAGGGCCATCAGGTTCCCTTGCCAGGCTTCTTTGTATGCCTAGGGTTGGCTCCTGCATCATCATAATCCAGCTCAAATTCATGGGAAAGCAGCTTCCTCGAGTTCATCTTCATACCATCCTTCATTCAAAACAAAAGTACTTGTAGGTTAAGAGAGCTAGATCTATACCTCATAATGTAGATTTATCTCTCTAGTACTTTGGTTTATAAGGTTTAATCTTACACCACTTCAAAAATACATAGTAGGAATAAGTTATACCTTGTAAGGTAAGCGGTGAGGAGGATGCAGGCTTTCCCTGAAACCTTCAACCAAGCCTAAAAGAAAAGGTTATTTGTTATATTTCTGTCATTGCAATATCTGCAAAATTCTATTTACTGATATGAAGAACTTGCTCACCTGGAGATGAGGAAATGAAGATTAGGAGAAGAACTACAAGAAAAGTCTTGGTCTTGAGAGCCATGGCTGGTATGGTTCCTCTTGTTAATAATTTGGAAACTAGCTATATATATATATACAAACACATACACATACATGCATATGTGGGCATGGCAGAGGAAGTGCAGGCCCTTTTATGCTTACTCAATGGCAAGAAATGTGGCCATGAGGGCTCAATACTATTAAAGTCATCACAAGAGTCAAAGGTTCTGGGTATTTTAAGAAAGTGAGGCGATGGGAGCCATTGTCATGGTGCACCCCACCCAATAGCAACAGAGTGATGATGAAATGCAATAACTTAAAAGTCTTTATCCCACAAGCCTTAAGTCAACTGCACTGTTCTGTATGTTGCATCAAAAAATTATAAGCAGGGCAATTGACGGCATGTGCTGGACATTACTAACATTTTCCGTGCATGGCTCAAAATCCAGCCATTTTTAACTTGGCAACTTTTTTCTTCAAGTCAACTATCAGTCTATCACCTGAGCTCTTAATTTATCCCATGTCCTTATCTGCCTTCTTCATTTCCTTAAACATTTTTTAAACGCCCAAATTTAGGCCTGGTGGAGAATCTTAGTACTGGAGATCATTTAGATGAATTAAAATTTAATAATTGCATGGTATTTGTCTAGTGGAGTTGGCTGACTGCAGAAGCTTATTGACCTTATGATGAGAACCCGCATTAGGTAGTGGAAGCTCCTAAAACCTTCTCCTAGACTTCATGTTTTCCGTGGTACCAAACACCACTTTTAGTGTTAGGGTGCTTAGGTCCTCATATTTCAGCTCTAGTCACTTGCTTAGTCAAAGGATGGAGACAGACATGGTGAGTGGACTATAGAAGAAATCAAATGGAGAGCAAGAAGAGAATTTAAAGTGGATTGTCCTTAGTGCGAGCACTAGCAAAACGAAAGGAAGGAACAGCATTAATAATTTAATCCCACATTATCACAAATAATGTCAACTTAATCATCCTCTGTGAGACCATATGTTGGTAGTAATGATGGTCTTAATGAACTAACTAAACTCACTTAACACTCTCCTTTTGACGCTGGTATTTAGGTCGTGGGGAAATGTACTCTGTGGAGTAGGCCTTAACACTTGAGCTAAAATAGACAAAAGTACTACGGATGATCTTAAACAAAAATCCTGTTCTAGTGTTAGAAGACAATGAGTACCATCAACCCCATCAAAATGCATATATTCTTTTATCATATTATGAAGATCTACGTACATATAGAGTTCTTTTTCATCAGATATTCATATGAAGTTGTGTATTTTGATTGTTTCTTTTTCTCCAAGTTCTTGAGGGAAATATTGGATGAAGCTAATGAAAGCACTCGGCAGAATTCAAGCCAAACATGATAAATCTCCCTGATAGGGGAATGAAAATGACTTTGCTGTTTATGGCATATGCACGGTTCTTACTTGGAGTAAGCAGTGCAACTTCTTAGTCCAGTTCTGCATACATTGAGCAATTCTTATCCACCCAACAATAATGTGCGAAATGGTTTGAACATTGAACAGGAAAGAAAATAGACGGGACCAAAATTTGATGTTATGATTCATATTCATGGATGAATGCACCTGGTCACTACACTGGTGATCGAAGTGGAGACGCTGTTCATTATGGATGGTTCAACTGTGATTTCATTTTGAGCATTTGCTCACACTAAATACTATTTGATCGTTCCTTCCTGTGAGTGGCATATCAAGATATCTCAGTCAAAGACTCCAATTCTAATTTCACATGAAAAGATGTATTGCTGTAGAAAATAGAAATAAAGAGAAGAAGAAAAAAAGAAAAGAATGGGGAATCTGCTGTACATCCAAACCACTGCTTTATAAGATATAGATCGGTGGCAATCATATCAGATAAGTCTTTGCAGCACATTCTCTGAATATTATTCATTTCATCCCTTTCTTCTGTATACTTTGGGTACATCCTTATTGAAGAATAATAGAAACTCAAATTACTAACCTTGTCCCTTTCTCTCTTTGAACTAACTTCATGAGACTACTTTGTGCTTAGCTTCAAGGAAAGAAAAAGAATACATACCGGGTTTAATAATATAAAAATGATGTGGTTACTTCATCAGTGGTTTCAAACTTTATATTTGCCCTCCATCTAATATTTGATAGTTACTTCTATGGGCGATCCTGTGACTTTTTTGAGTTCATTGCACTAACCACATCATGGAATGGCAAGCATCAACATTTGACTATTGATTCGTAATATATTTTGATAACTTTACACATAGCGTCTTGAAATATCCAAGTCAATTTCAATCTTGGGAAATCATCTCTCTCAGGATTGTGAAATACGAGGGAAAATAGCATTTGCATATCCTAATCTTCTCAGGGGAAATGCTGGCACAATAAGAAACTTTGACAATATTGATTTTTATTGTTTTTTAAAATCTTTTTCAGATCTATCTACAAAAATAATTTGGAGGGATTGTGAAGCTATCTTCTTGCTTGCTAATGCTATGTTGAGTGTTGAAGCAATTGTCAAGCTCAGTGGAGAGAAATATTAATTGTGTTGAATCCCATTTCTCCAGAACTTTCAAGCATCAAAATTCATCATGATGATCATAATGATTGTCACGTTGGCCATCAACATGAACTGTGTTGTAGAAGATCTTCTCATGACGAAGCATCTCCTCCAGTGATATTTTCCGATCCTTGTTATCATCCGCCTGCATTAAACACAACCAACAATCTCACATAGTCTGAGCTTTTGTTATAACACAGTTTTTCATCCTTAAAAGGACATTGAAAAGTGACTAGCCTTATTCATCAAAAAGCTCGTGTAAAATTTAGCATAATATATCTCTCCCGGGTACAGGTGGTGGAGGATGGTCTTAGTTCTTCTACCGACAAGAATCTGCCATTATTACTGTTAAATTTAACGGATACACTAAACTAGGTACAATATGTGCAACAGAATTAGCATAATACAGAAGAAGTACTGTGGATTGTGAGGCTGGAAAGAAATGCTTACTGGTCCTTGTTCACATCAAGTTCAGCAAACTCCACCTCTGCATCAGGTACACAAGCTCCAGCAGTTTCAAACCTCACATAATGTTCGTACCTACTGTACAAATGCTCTTTTGAATTCCTTCAACTTCACTCTCTCATCACCTATGTGCCTGTATATCACAGAACCCAACCCTATCATATTTAAAGAATCAGTTCTTTTTCATATCTGTTAGTGATAAAGCTCACTTACTTAAGTCTATCTTTCAACATCCAACTCAGCATTTCTTCGTTGTTGCTGTCTTCTGGGCGCAAGAAACTGCAAGATGACAAGTGACCAAAATTACAGAGCGTATAAGCAAAGAGAAATGACCCCAAAGAAAAAATGATAATATATAAACTATTCATTACTCTCTAAGCTCCGTGAAGTTAAGACGCCCATTGTGGTCAATGTCTGCAATAGTAAATCTCTCATGCCACCGTCCAGCCTCACCAATCCCCATTTTGCCTCTCTCTGTTTCAAGATATTCTTTACATTCGACAATACTAATAGTAATTTGTGATTGACCATGGAAGAACCAGTTAAGAAATTACCTAAATCCTCGTCAGAAAATTGAGGAAGATACTCGGCAAGAGAAAGGGCAGAATCTCCATCCCCATCCTTGGACCCCATCTCTATATGTGTAAGATAATCGGATCTTTCTAGAGCTTGACGGGTAATCCAAGACTACTCATTCAAACTAATAAAAACATCTTTTGGCTCTTTATCTAACAAGGGGAACAAAAGGATCAACCTTAATGTCGTATTCAACTTCCCACCGGCGGTGAGATATAGGTACGGGTCAGAAACCTCACTAACCACAGCCAATCTAGCTTTTTCCCAATCAGACAGAGTATTGCCGTCGCGTAGCCTTTTCTGATCCGAAGCCTCTCTCTCAATTTTCGTAACGAGACGGTCAAAAACGGCGAGTCCGTCCAGTGTATTGTAACCAAACCTGCGGTTCAGGCCAAAAACTTCTTCAGCTTCCTCTTGGCCGAGAATCATGATGGACACGAAGGCGGTGGCCATAAGAGCGTAAACCACCGCCTTCGCCATCATCGGAGAAGAGGGGGATGGAGCGAAAAACGGTTATTGACAGCTGGAATGAAGTTAGAAGGCGGAAGAAGGGAATCCCATGTTAGGGCTGAGGGGAGCAAGAGGTGGAATTAATTAAAAATTAGGATTAACTATTCATTTAATTTAATTATAATAAAGAATTAAATATTTTTAAATAAAATAAAAAAATTGGAAGATTATCAAAATTAATAGAAAACTCCTCTCCACCTCCCCATCTTCACCAACTCCTAGTCAATGGTGGCCATTGGTCGATCAATGCTATTGGCCAATGTTTGACCGATTGTGGCTACAGTTAAACGGTCATTGATGACCTGTCAATAGCAACGAATTATAAATTACAAAATCATAAATGAAAAATTGTAAAATATGAGTAAAAAGTTATAAATTTCTAGAACTATTTTGATTCTCATAATGTTAAAATTTGATTGCTCTATATTAAAATTATGAAAATAAGTTAAAAAATCACAACTTAAAAGTTGTAAAATGTAAGTAAAATGTTGCAAATATTTGGACCTAATTTAATACTTGTAAAGTTAAAATTGGATTGCTCCATATTAAAATTCAACAAATAAATTGCAAAATTAAAACAATCAAAACATGTGAATTGCATAATGTGAGTAAAAATTTGTAAATACTTAGACCTAATTTGATGTTTATAAAGTTAAAATCCAATTGTTCTATATTAAAATTCAAAAAATAAGTTGTAAAATCAAAATATAAGAATTATAAAATGTGAGTAAGAAGTTGCAAATACCTGGACCCATTTAATACTTATACAGTTAAAATCCAATTATTCTATGTTAAAATTTCAAAAATAAATTGCAAAATTAGAACATGAGAGTTGCAAAATGTAAGTAAGAAGTTGCAAGTTCCTGAAATCAATTTGATGCTTATGAAGTTAAAATTCAATTATTTCATGTTAAAATTTGAAAAATAAGTTATACAATCAGAACAGAGGAGTTGTAAAATTTAAGTAAGAAGTTGTAAATATCTTAATCCAATTTGATGCTTACAAAGTTAAAATCAGACTGCTCTATGTTGAAATTAAAAAAAATAAATTATAAAATCAAAACATGGGAGTTGAAAAATATAAATAAGAAGTTGCAAATCCCTAAACCCATTTGATACTTATAAAGTTTAAATCATTGTTCTTGTTGGGAACAAAATTGACCTTGTTAAGAACAAATCGATTTCATGCTTATAAATTATATGGTTTTTAACCTTATCAACATTGAAGTAACTGTAGAAATTTATAACTTTTTACTCACATTTTATAACTTTCTTATTCTGATTTTGCAATTTATTTTTTAAATTTTAATATGAAGTAATCAGATTTTAACTTTATAAGTATCAAATTAGTTCAAGTGATTTGCAACTCCCATATTTTAATTTTGCAACTCCTATATTATGATTTTACAACTCATTTTTCAAATTTTAACATAAAGTAATCGAATTTTAACTTTATAAGTATTAAATTGGATATAGGTATATGCAACTTTTAACTTACATTTTGCAATTTCTATGTTCTGATTTTACAATTTATTTTTCAAATTTTAATATGGAGTAATTAGATTTTAACTTTATAAGTATCAAATTGGATATAGATATCTGCAATTTCTTATTCATATTTTGCAGCTTATTTTCATAATTTTAATATGCAGTAATCGAATTTTAACTTTATCAGTATCAAAATAATTCCAGAGATTTGTAAATTTTTATTCATATTTTACAACTTCTCTATTCTGATTTTGCAACTTATAACCAATTATCATTGACCAGTCATTGTTGACCTGCATTGACCAGTCACCACATGATCGTTGACTAATGTTGACCAATAACTGGCGATTATTTTACTATAGCTGTTGGCTGGTCAACCATCGGTCATCGGCGGCCGGTAATGATAGAGGAGGTAAAAGGAAGTTTTAAGGACTTTTTGGTAATCTCACAATTTTTTAAATTTTACTTAGAAATATTTGGTTCTTTATTGTAATTAAATAAATAGTTGATTCTAATTTTTAATTAATTGCACATTTTGATTTTCCCCCAAAGAAAAATAGAGGTGCCTATTGCACAAACCAAATGGTAAAGCACCCAGATGCCAATTTTTGCAACTGATGCCTCTAAATGAGGTGAGGATGAGAACCGTGAAAACATCATTATAATTGAATAAATTGATATAATATATAAGTAATTTGGTATATTCTCTGTAAGAATGTTGGCAAAATAAAAAAAGAGTAGTTTAAGAAAGGACTATTTTATTATAAATTTTATATTTTATTTACTACCCATTAAGAGGACTATTCAACTTTCTCTTGTTTCTAAAGAAGAATTGTCTTGTTGCATTTCATAATCGTCTTTCATTCCAACTCATTCATTTTAAAGCATATGCTCTGTTTGTAACTCATTTTAAAGCAAATGCTATCTCAATTTACAATAATCAAATCAAATTTTTTTAGTGCCTGTTTGGTTCTTTTTGAAAAGAAAACTATGGTTTTCTAGGAAAATGTGTTTGGTCAAATACAAACTATTTTTTTAAAAAATAAAAAGTGTAATAAACTATGATTTTGAAAAAAAAGGGAAAAATTTACTTTTCCTGTAACAAAACATGAGTTTTGGAAAAGGAGAAATAAAATTTACTTTATATTATACATTTAAAAGTACTTTTAACCCTTATCATCCAAATAGATTTTTTTGCCAAACTTAAATTTGCAAAAAAAATATTCAAACATAACAATTTATAACAAATTTGTTTTATCTAAACTTTATTTATATTAACTTAATTCTATAAAACTGAGAATCAAACATGCACTTAACATATAAGGAAAGTGTTTCTTAACACGTCTAGCTCTAACACTACATCAATATAAACTTCTGGATATTTTAAACATTAGATCCGTCATTAAGTTGAGAAACAATTGTGTATGTGTATATAGAAAAATATTGTTGTCACAATACAAAAATAAATAATTTGATAAATAAAATAGTAAATAATTTACTTATTTATAATATTTATATAAAATAAATTTACAATCTTCTGAATTGTAATACATATTAATCATCTCTATATCATAATAGAACATTAAGACTATGATTTCTCTCTCTCTCGCTCTCTTATTTTCTTTTGTTGTTTTTGTTTGTTATCATTTAAATTAAGTTTGATTTCTTTTGTTTGTTCTCATTTAAATCCATTTGATTTTCTTCCTTATCATCTTTTCACTTCATCTTGTTTCATGGTGGAAAAACTTCTAATAAGTGGATTGAATAACACATCTCAAAAAGTAGTTCAGGAATCGAAAGGAGTGAAAGGTAAATAAACTTTTAATCTCCTCAAACCACTGACAGATTCAATTTTGGCCAATGTTTTAACTTTTTTCTTTGGGCTTCAACTTACAAAGCCTTCTTTTTTACCTGAAATTTGCAGACAAACCGAAACCATATACCCTCGTTATCTGTTATATTCGTAAATCTGGTCCAACTTTAACATCTTTACACCATTTAAACGAGTCCTATTCCACCGATCAGCTAAACAACAAATGAAAGACGAGATTCCATTGAAAAAATAAAAAATGAATGACGATAACACAGAATCTACAAAGTGATAGAAGTATATATCATGATCAGTAAATGGACACAATGTACTACCGATTCCCTTCCACTATGTTCAACCGAAATAATCCATCTTCAAAAGAGGGGTGAGGGTGAAGAATGTCTTAATATCAATATATTAATATATATAATAATTAATAGTAAATTATACTATTTACAAGTCATTAATAATGCACTACATAATAAAACTTATACTAAATTGTACTATTCACAAGTCATGAGTAGTGCAATTAATTTCTCAGTCTTCATGTGATGCATGAAAAAACTTTTCCAGTTGCATGCATATTCCTTCATCAAATGCGGTTGGGGGAGGGGGGGGGGGGGGGAGGCAACCTTTGTGGGATCTGGCGAGGACAGTAATATATCAAAAGCGAATTGATTATAAAACGTAAAACCATTACCTAGGCAGTGCATGGGCATAGCCTACAGTGAAAAGCGTGAATATGCCAGGGATTGGACGTACAAAAATAAGGGTTATATAGACCTATACATCCAGAAGGAATTTGCCAAGAGCCTGAATCAGCAACAGACCCAACAAACAATCATTTACTTCTCCACAGGTTGCATGCAAGGCCAGTTTGCCTCGCAGATGTCACGGGAGGAACTGCCATCATTATCCTTCAAATCTGTGTCCGCATTATGCTTCACTAAATACTCAGCTATGGCTTCTCTCTCACACACAACAGCATAATGCAGTGGAGTTTGCCCATCATTATCCTTCCAACACGAAAATACAGTATCAACAAATACTGGAAAATAGACATACATGATGGTCAAGAATTTAAATATGCACAAAAGCATCTTCAAAAGCCGATGATAGCTTCAAGATTATGCAACTTCCGCACAGTGGGACATAATACCTCATGAAATCTATGCACTATCCAGGTTTTTTTCGCATAAACCTAATGACAATGCTATAAAGCATATAGATAGCAACGTTTGGGTAAATTTACAACATAACATATAGTGCAATATTAGAATACCTTGGCATTTACATCAGCATTCCTACTAAGAAGCAGTTCTATGACTTCAAGGTGACCACGATCCACAGCCCAATGTAGTGGTGTCCGACCCTCACTGTCTGCATCCATTTCAGATGCACATGTTGTAAATGAAAAACAATTAAACTTGTAGAAGTTAACAGGCAGTACCACACACCAGAACAATACGACAGATGTTTCTCAAAGTGGCACAAAACAACATCACAATGGTATCATTGGAATCTTTCAATGACTTCATCCTTACGCTTTAAAAGAAGAATCTTTTATTTGTACCAATATAATGCAATTAGCAATCTTGTTGTGTCTTACGGTAAAATAACTATGAACTTAATTACAATTCAAACCTTTGTACCAAAATGGTCATTCAGCTTCCACTTTGATATAAATAAATTGAATGAGAAAGTTATGAAATCAATAACTGATTAATGGAAGGTATTCGAAGTGAATTGTTAGCTATTTATTTCCATTACTATGCATTGATATCTCCCTATTCCAAAACACAACAGTGAAATACTGGTCTAGCACTGTCCTAAGAACATAGGTGTCAAAGAGACCAAAGGGGACTCAGACTAAATATTCAACTGCAGCAGAAGATTCCTGACTCCAGGTCTTCAGCTACTAAATGTATGTGAGATGAGATATTGCTAAGTGCTAACGGCAAGTCCCTCAAAATTCATTCCTTTTTTGCCACGTTAGCTATTAGTCAACTTCCTATCTTCAGACAAGCCTGACAGCACAGTGCTTCGGTTTTTTAACAGAAACATGACACCCTACTTTCGTTTTAAACAATCTTGAAGGAATCAAGCACAGAGAATGCTAAAGCTAGACTTGCCAAGCAATGCTGCTATTATTCAGGTTTATGTTGTCTCAAACAGTGATTGAACTTCTTAATGCTAAGCACAAGCTGTTTATGAGGGGCATGATCCCTTTTACAACCAAAAAGAGCAGTACTGACAATTTATAGCACACTTGAAAGAATAAATATAAACTTTGTAAAGCAATAACCATAAATAGCCCACCCTTCAGATTCACCGAAACACCATTTTCGATACACTTGAGCAAATTAGTGGAGTCTCCTTCTCTGGCAAATCCGTGAATTGCATCAATTTTTCTGAAAAGAAAGATCAGGAACCAGATACATCAGTCAATGCTTTGTTCTCTTCAAATCCATGAATTACATCAGAACTTCTATGAAGAAAAGGTAAGCTTGCAATGAAATACTCATTCAGGAGTTAAGCTAAGAAAAATGTAGATAACCAATAACATATATAAAAGTAGAAGCCAAAAGAATTATAAATAACATTGAAAAAATTAAATCAAATGAAGGCTGATTTGATTCCAGGAAGTTAGACTCAATCTACCATGACAAATCCCAACTCGATAAACCCGCAAATAAATAATTTTCAACATTCTTATAAGATATTCAACTCGATGGTTTAAGTGTATCCTAGCATATATGGATGCAACTTTGAGAAAAGAGAGAACCATACTTATGCAGTTATCCCCCTTCAAGTACATATCTTCGGTAAATAACTAAAGATAGCCAAAACTAATTATTGCTGGAGAAAATAATTGAAAGGCTCAAGACTTGTCATTTGTCAATTGTCATAGATCTAAATATGTGAGAGAGAGAGTATTAAGAGGTATGTGGGATCATGTCAAAGCCCAAGGAAATGATCAAGTCAACATAATCTGATAATCATGAGTTCATGACTATAGAAACAATAGTCATCAGAATTGATTACACTTCCAATACTAAGTGCCTTTTAAAAAACTTACAAGGTGAATTCCCTACAACAAAAATCACTGGTACAAGGGGATGCAAAGAACAGTTAGCTCAGTTGCACCCAACATTTATGGATATAGAATCTGTCAAAGTTGCTGATCATTGATGTCAATGACAGTAAACACCACACACATAAATGCACACATAACAAAGTATTGATGTGTTAGCATCTAGATTCATGCATCAAAACTCATACAGCTTTTAAGTCCTAGGAACCTTACAAATCACTGCCAGCTTCCTCTTCATATACAAAAGTGCTGAATACTGGTCCCATTGGTCCCTTAGACTCTGAAGACCCTGAACTTGGGCCAACACCATCTCCACCTTTCCTGCTCTGTTAAAGACACATTAGGAGTTAGGTTAGGTACAGAGAAAAAGAATAAGTACGTTATTAAACATACAACTTTCATTTTGTATATGAATTTCTCTATGTTGAAGAAAGAACAAAAGTATTGATTCATCCATGTAGGGTACAGAAACAGCTTATTAGCTCACCGAACCATCTAACCAAGTTGGGTAAAGCTCTGTCACAATATCAATGTACTTCTGCATTGCATCTTCAGGAGGCATAGCACCCAATTTCTGCCATGCTTGCCTATAGGAAAATTCAATCAAAAGGAGAGAAATAAGCCAAAAAAACAAAAACTTTACCCAATCAGCTACGAAAGATGACTCTATATAATGGTCAATAGCATATTAGAAAGTATTCCCGACATCACATGATCATAGGCCTCCCAGATTAATTAGTAGATTACTGTTTGCAAAACTCTGGAAGAGGGTAGCAGTAGTTTAAATACAAGAAATATGTTTATAGTCTTTTACGGGCACAATCAAACCATCAAGATTACAAATTCCAGTGTCAGTGGTATGAATCAGACATTTAAAGATTCACTGTTGTATCAGCCCCAGCTTCGGTAGTGAGGATAGACACAAACCATGAGTACAATTTAAGATAGCCATCAAGCTAACCCCTCTATGCCCATAACTGCCAATGTTACAATAACTAAAATATTAATCATTAATTCAAGCAGCCTGAAATATATAATTTCACACATCGGGCGCTACGTCACATTCGCATAAGAATTTTAAACACATCGAACAGCTCAAAAGGTTCCATTATACAGTATGATCGTGCCCCCAACAAGGAATTTAAACCGCTAAAGCTCCTTTTTTCTTTCGGACACTCGGCAACGAAAGGCTTGGAGCAAGTAACCAATATAATATATACCAAAAAAAATAAAGGCAAGGGTAATTACACTACCATTTGGCTCGAGCGGTCATTTTCAGGGCCGACGGCTGTGGCGCACCACAGGGTCCTTCAGTTGCGATTTTGTACAGCCCATAAAGCTGGAGCTGCACATCATTGGACACCTTCTGCGAGAGCCGATCGGCAGCGGCAGCAGCCACAAAAGCCGTTGCGGCACTGAAGGCCTCGTCCAATTCTGTACTTTCCACTCCCTCCCAATCGTCGTCATCGTCGTCATCACCGTCCACACTTTCATTTCTCACACTGCCCTGCTCGGCCGTGACCGATTCAATTTCTTGGCGCTCGCTTTCATCGGCATCAAACCTGCGCACAAACGGGTCGTAATCGGGTTCTATCTTGCTCCGATTACTTGTATGGTCGGTGCTACTAATACTGCGGCGAGTTATTGTCAGATTATCGTCCTTGAATGATACGACGATGGATATGAGCTTAGCAAGGAGGAAAGAGAAAATGAGGCCAAGAAAAATGGACTGGATAAGTGACTGCCACTCACCCATATTCATCGCGGTACGGAAAAAGTGCAAGGGAAACCCTAGAAGAGCTTAAGCAAATGGGATTCGAAAGGTCGAATGCAAGATCAAAAACCCTATGTAGAGAGAAAGAAGGAGAGGATAAAGCCTAGGAATTGACGAAATTGAGGTAAGATTGTGAGAGAAATTTTCGAGGGAGAGAAAAGGAGTCGAAAGGAGAAATGAGCCGGAAAGGAACGCCAAGAAGTGAGAATTGGCGCCTGAGACGTTATCCGGTGTTTCGCGGAATACGGGTCAATTACGGCAAGCTCACCACGGAAGCTACAACCTATTACAAATTTACAATACATGTTTATCAAGCCAGGACTACTTACCATCTTTCGGCCAAAAAAAAAAAATCACTACTACTATCAGCTTTTCTTTATTAAAATCCAAAAAAATTAACAGTTAACATTGGGAAGAATTAATTTATTTGAGCAACTTCTAAGGAAGAAAATCTCTAAAAACAACTTTCAAATTTGTGAATCTCTAACTTTGGTTGGATGAAAATATCTCTAGAATATGAAGTGTCGAAAACTATTGTGATGAATTGGAAATTTTTTTAAAATTACCTTTTTCACACCAGACTATAAAGTATTGAAAACAATTATAATTAGTTAAAAATCTTTCAAAATTTTCAAATGTTACTTCGATACTTTACTTATTCACTTAAAAATTTTTTTAGAACTTTAATTTTTTCCCTACACTAAAAGTTATAGTGCTAAAAGTAATTATTAGCAATTGGAAAATTTTCAAATGTTACTTCACTTGTAAATTGTAAATTACAAGTTTTGATTACCCTATTTAAAAAATTTTCCCTTAAAAATATGGAAATTTTTTCACTTCAATTATTTATCATAACTACTTTCCATATTTTCGTGTAGAAAAAAATATTTTAGTGTAGAAAAAAGTAATTTTAAAAAAAAAGTTTTAGCTATGGTAACGAAAATTTCCAAGTGACCCTGAAAAATTTTCAACTAATCACAACAATTGACTCAAATTTCCTTTTCCATTAAGATTAACAAATTATCCATTAACAATAAACAAATATATTATAAAAATTAAAGAAGGGGAGACTTTTGGGTAAAAGTAATGGCCTTACTCATTCAGTTTCTTTAAGGACAAAAATAAATGCTTGTCACTTGTATTATAAAGAAGTTAAATTAGTATTTTATGTCATTAATATCATAAAATAAACCATTATTATCATAAATAATTATCATTAATATCTTCAGATATTTTGAAACGGATTGAGTAGTATTTATTATTTTAGAATGATGATAAAATTGTAATCCACATGTTAGTTGAAATGAAATGGACCCCGTTACAATGTATGATGGACTTTCAATGAGGAAAGATCAGAGCGAATCCCATTCCCGACCTTTGCGAAGAGTACAATGATGGCTATTTCTTTCTTTCTTTGCAAAAATTAAATTAAATTAAAAAAAGTGGATTGAAAGAATTTATTTATTTTTCGAGTAAATTACAAGAAGCGAATAGCAAATTTTTCATATTTGACAGAACGGAGAGAACATTATGTAATTTAAGAAGGAGACGGGTGCAGGAGAGAGTTGAGTTGACTTTCCCAATCGGGATTGACCATTATTTGCCGATCGTCCCTCGAAATCTCTCTCTCTCCTCAATAGTAATATAGGAAGACGGAATTGAATAGATTTGGGGGGAATCAGAGGACACGAAGGTCAAATTTGATTATTGAGATTGAGAGATGGAGAACCAGGGTACATCGTGCTGGTCCTCCGAGACCTTAAACGGCATGGCTAGCTGGTTCGGCGCAAGTGTGGCCTCCGCCTTCTTCGCCTCCCTTGATCGTTGGTCCTGCGTCAACGTCTCCACCTTCGACGACCTGGACGATGACGACGATAACCACGATGTCTCCACCCTCACCTATTCTACTTCCGTCAATCTCAGCAACCACATCCCCGCGGCCACACCCTCTCCTGCTGATAAAAACGACGTTGCTAACCTCCCCGTTTGAACTTTGGTAATCCCTTCATACATATGCTTCGGGTGATCCGTCGGTATCTCCATTCCGTATCATTTTCATGTAATTGATGTTGTGGATGTGGGATGGATTTGAATTTTTGAATTTTGAAACTTTTCCCCCCTTTTTGGTGACTTTCTTGAGAACATGCTACAATAAATTGGTTTTGCAATGTGTAATTATGCCTGAGTGCTTTTTTTGTTAATTTGTTAAATCGTTATGTTCTGGAATCATCTGTGTTTTTTCTTTGGGTATTCACCCTGGCCTCTTTGTAATGTTGAACAAGAGAAAGGGGAAATTGATAAGAGGAGTCATGTTTGTTGTTTCATTGCTAGGATCTTGGTTTCTTTCATAGTTTTTCATCCGAACGTGCCTGATTGGGCTTAGATGAGAGGATCAAGATCCTTGATAAAGGATCGATTCTAACCATCAATTTTAACTATAACATGTTTTTTCATATTTCATAGCACTAATTTTTAGATCCAAGCAAATCCTAATTGAAGTAGAATAAAATTAAATTATTGATAGTTTTTGTGTATTGAGCACCTAATTCAATTGACAAAGAATTATATTGACTTAATCAAGCAGCCATGTTAAATATTTGGTAATAGAATTTACTGCTCAAAATGATTCTATCCAATTTGATTCAAATTAGTCTGAATCATAATAAATCTTTCAATTGAAGAGTACAGACCAAAAATGAAGAACTTATTGGTGGTTTTTTTATGACATTGACATAATGTTTGGTATTCGAGTAGTTTTGCTTAAACATTCTACTAATAGATAAACCACCATTGAAGATTTTCAAGTATCCTATATGTTGATGCGTTACGTGGATGATGACGCTTGGGGCTTTGAAAACTAAGCATGCTAGGAAGACGTGTGAATAATAAAGTTCAGGAATCTTTAGCTGCTAAGGTGAGTGAACCATGAACCATGTAAAATGCATAATGTTCATTTAGAAGGGTGATTGAGTTTTGTTATGTTTTCCTGTGACTTCTGATGTTGTTGGTTGCTATAAGGTTCAATTACCGACCGAGTTCTCCCTGTTGTTTTCATACTCAGCTTTTTCCTCTTCGTTTAGCCAACTGTATTTGTAGTGATTGTAATTGGAGTCATTATCACTGTCATAGGGTTTGTTACGTGCTTGCAGGTGTGGCATGTGAATCACACGCACAGACACACCCACCAACCCACGCGCCCATACTAAATGCATTATGGCTATTTATCAATTTCAAATGCTCATGTTCTAAAGCGATGAAATCAGCAATTGACTCATAGAATGGATTATGAAATCAAGCATTTGGGGTGGAAGTCAAGTTCGGACACCGTTCAACAGCTACTTAAAGAATTGACTAAATTATAACTTATAAATAATATGACTTTTTATAAATATATTATATAAAATATATGGATAAATGATTGATTGAAGTTAGAATAAATCATTATTCTCTTGCTAATTAAAATATATCTAAATTCCATAATATGTTAGAGGAAAAAAAAGATCCACAATACCCTCTTTATACTAATCAAGGCAATACTCTCTTTATACTAATCAAGGCAATACTCTCTTTATACCATCACATATGAAATTATAGACAGACGAAACGGTATTTACCCCTTCCGTGTTGTTAATAATCCTCAAGTCAGTAGTCACGATCTCGTCCTTGCCATCATACAAGGAAACGAATCTTCTCGGAACCACTTGACGGTTCTAATGAAGTAGATATCAATGCCAAGGTTCAAAGCTCTAAATTATACAGTCGCAGATCAGTAATTCCAGTTAATGAATTATATTTATATGGCATCTGAGTAGACTAAATTCTTCTTAGTATTGTGTCATGTCTCTTGATTTACTCATAAATAGACAAAATAAATCCGGATAAGCAAATTTACCATTGATTGACTGTCAACAAAATTAAAAACAAAAAAACAAAACAAAAATTTTCTATATGTATATTCTTCCCATTTTGTTCACGGTTGTAAAATTGAGTTTAGCTTTTCAGCTCCTCATATTGCACAAACTAATCCCTTTTCCCGTAAGGAATATTTAGAAAATAAAGATGGGGTGATCCAATTCATTGATTACCCTACAGGATGAACACAACTTAATTCTCCTGAAACTGGTGGCCACAACGAGTGCAAGTGTAAAAGGTAGTTTGTCCTTCATCCGCTGATCGCATCTGTAATTACAATGTTATAAAACTTATCTTGAACTGCTAAACTTAACCTTCATCTAAATACTACCTCCGGTCACAGAAGATACAAATAACTGATTTACGTAAATAATGAAATACAGTTAAAAGCAGTTTGATACATTAATTTTATCAGGAAATCAAAATAATTTCTTAAAATATTCTCATTTAATGTTTAACATTTCTATTTTGTAATTAATGAAAATTAATTGTATCTATTTATTTAATGAAGGGAAAAATTAGAACAAAAAAATAAATGCATCCAACAATACATTTCTGTATCTTATATTTAGGACCAAAGAAAACACCTCATTTGTATCTTATATATAGGACTAAAGGCAGTAATATAAATAGAACGCATTTGCCATATAAGTTCTGATAATACCTGTCTGGTATAAAAGTTAGCTTCCCCATGACCACATTTCTCACATTTCTTGTTCACCTGCCAATAAAATAAATACAAAATAAGAAGCCTATGATCGAAAGGAAAGCCCGTGCATGCCCTCAAATCAACCTAGCTGCTTCATTACCTTTGACAATTGCACCTCCTGCTCTTCCATTATAATTATTCCAAGTTCCCTCCTGATATCCTGCCAACACACAAGGCCACTTAATAAAAATATGAAATATTAGAGTCACCATCAAGTTTGATATAGTTGCATTTATGGCGCCATCACAAAGTTTGTTATGTTTATTGATATCAAATCCCCAACCTACGTCCACAATTTGAAATTATCATTTCATTTATTGTATCATATGTAGGTCAAAAGAAAACATATATTCGAACAGAATGATTAAAAATATAATCTGCTTAAAGCAATAAAGTATACCTCAGCAGAAATTGTGTAGCTTATTTCTTTTCCGATTATATCTGAAGACAAGAACAATCAGTTAGGGTATCTTAAAGATCAAGTAAATTGCTATAGTTACATAATGAGATTTTTTGACAAAAAGGGTATCAAACAACACTTCAAGCTCAAAATATGGACATGTACACTGGATACAAAATTCTAAATCTGAAAACACTTGCACACAGATTCCACAACTTTTTTGGTGCTGCAAATTCATCTCCATGCCTCTCATTTTTGAACAAGGAAACTTAGACAGTTCAGACAACAGCATCTTTATTTGGTATATGGATAATTCAAAATGGAAAGAAAAAGGAATTCACTTGTTACCTTCAAAAGCCTTTGCTACTAAACACTAGATACTGGTTCTTCAAAAATAAAACTGAAATTACATCAGACTGAGAAACCATATAAAATTACAGCAAGCATGTTGTGAAAACATTAAGTGGCCGAGACTGAGATTTCACCAATGCTCAATATAAGCACACAATGTCATAAGCACCAAATCACTCACAAAAGAGAATGATCAAGAACTTATCTGTAATAATAAGAAAAATAATTAGATAAGAAGTGCTCCGGCTCTGAAGGATAGTAACAAACTTCACATTACAAAAAGCACTAGTTAGGCAACGCAAGAACTTTTTTATGGAACATGCCAATTGCCAAGCATATGCACTGTCAACTAAATACTGTAGATTGTGGTTTCAAACACCAACAAGTAGCCAAGCGGATATTAGCTTAAATTTAGCTTTTTAACTGGAGAACAACACTTTTGATAGATTGAAATCAGGGAAAAAGGGAGCTCATTTATATGATTTGATAATTGAAAGGAAGCATGGAGATTTAAGACGCTAAAAAATGACCCTACCAGCACCACAGTAATGCCAACAATATTTGCACTTACTAGCAAATCAAACATACAAATCAATCAGAAGATGAGGTTTAAAGGCTTTACCCTTAATTTTTCCCTTATCGTTGCACAATGGGCAGTGTGCATCCTTAACAGAAAGGACTGTCAGCATTGTCCCACACAGGTGACAGAACAGGAAATCACGGCCTTGTGAATTAGCCATCAAATGCCCCTCCAACAAATAATCTACTGATAACAATTTCTCAAAACTAAGGAGATTGAAATAACATGATAGTCAGTGATTTCAGCTGTACACCTGAATTCAGAGTGAAAAAACCCAACAACCCAGCATACAATGTCTAATCAACCAGAGGAGGAGTGTTGACCGAATAACTGCATTGCAAAAACAGAAATTATGAAATGAAAGTTACAATTTTTTATTTTTTCTGTGGGTAAAGTCTCCAATCCAAAATCATAGCTCAAATTGTGAGAAAGATGTCAAATTTACAAAGAATAAGAAGGTCTAAGTAGTTAGAGGGACAAAAGCACAGAGAAAGCATTGTGAACAAGGAATTGCAAGAGTAGGAAAAACTCACAGGAGAGGCAAAGGCACGGTGGAATTGGGAAGTCTGAAAATCTAAGCCTCAATTACTTGAAAGTGTTTTGTGTTCTTATGTTCCTAGGACATTTTTCCTAGGACATTTTTGTAGAATTATTTTCCAAAATAAGTTTTGGGAACAAAAAATAAAAAAAATATATGTTTGAATAATTGTTTCGAAAATCAAAACTAAGAACCGGAAAAAAAATGTTTGGAAAAATTGTTTTCAAAACAACTTTCAAGACAGAAAAACGCAAAATTTGTTTGATACACTTCTTTATGTTATATAATTAATATTGGCACGAATTCTAAAATATCATATTGTATTAATGAATTAATTTAATAATAAAATATGAATAGAATGACCAATAAATAACATAATCTATAATATGCATTGTATTCCCAAGGCAGCAAATTTTATTTTGGCCATAGGAATCAGTCAACATCAACTCTATATCAAGATACATTAATTTCTTAGGAACGTATATACAAAATTATAAATACATAACTGAAACACATTGAGATCAAAACTGGCTCTTGTCTTCTATCAAAATTAATTTGATTTTGTTGCATTTGAGTTTGGGATTTCGCCAATGTTTTCGTAAGCACATGTTGTTGTCTATTCTGAACCATATAAACACTCTTACTTCTTCTACTGTACATATCGCTCATTGTCCACTACCATCTGCTTTTAATTAACATTACAGTCTAATATCACTGCCTAATATGTCATAAAACCTCAAATGAATTGAGCTGCCAGAACATTCCGAACTGCATATTTATGCCTCATGAATCAGGCCAATACGTCAAAGATGACGTTAAGTCAAGGACCCTTTAAAAAACAGCATAGCATGATAACACACTAGTCTCAGTTTTTCACTAAAACCAGACTCAGATTAGCCATCTGAAGTGAGTTAACATAACAACTAATTTCACAAATAATCTTATGAGGATCAGGGCAAGATTTGTGAATGGCTTCATTCCTAGCCTTCCAGATAAACATTAGTCTCAATTAAAAAGCAATATAAATATACACTATTGCTTCTACTGCAACATACATATTATAGAACCACCGTTTTCAAGAAAATATACGTTATAATTACTTCTTTTTTTTTTTTTTAACAATGCAACCCACTAACGCCATAACTAATAATAACAAGAAGGTACACATAAAATGCTGTGTTACATAGTTTTTTCTGTGCTTGTTTCTGCAGCTATGACATAAAATGAACCCTATCCTTTACTCTGTGTAGCAACGAGCAAGTCATATAAACTAATCCAATGGCTACTTTTTTTTTTCATTACTTATTTACCAATCCTATGCATTTTGAACCCAACAAGAACAAAGGGTAAAACAGGGCACTTAAATTCTTAAGGGAATCATGATGAAAAGAAATTCAAAGACCAGGAATGTGTTGAGGGGCAGGGAAGGACGAAGAACGAAGAAGAAAGAGGAAGCCGCTAGGTTACTCAGAAGAAAGAGGAACTTACTCAGATGGAGGCAGAGTGACGGAGAAGGAAGTTGAAAAGAAGGCAGAGCCGAGGAGAGTGGACACCGACGAGAAGCTTTGGACGGGACAAGAGATCGGAGAGGAGGTGGAAGCAAGTGAAAGAAGGGCGAAGGTTTAGGTTAGGAGAGTTCAAAATTACGAAATTGCTATTAATGAAAAGTGGTTCCGTGTTTCCACTTGTTTTGCAGGATAAAAGCCCAAATATGACCAAAAAAAAAAGGATAGCAGATATGTTATTTTATTATGGATCCCTCCCTAATATGAAAAAACTTTGTCGGGAGAAAGTTCAATTCCTAATATGAAAAATGTTTCATTGAAATTGATAAATTTATTTTAGTGATTTCTATCATTGAAACCCCTGAAAGGATTAGTCAAAATATAATTGAATTTTTTACTCCCTTATGTCTTTTTTATTAGATTTTTTTTTTGAATTTTTTTAAAATTAGTTAAAAGCATCCTATGAAAAGTACAGGCAGTAGTTTTTTAGAGCATTTGATAGAAAATAAAATTGTTCATCAAACGAGTTTTTTTTTTCAAAAACAAAAATCTGTTTTGAAAAATTGAAATCAAACAAGCGTGTTCTTTTTTTTGTCAACCACAAGCCCTTAATTTCAATATGGTTTTTGTAAAACTAATAAGGATTAAAAGCCCAGTTTCTGTCAATAAAAAAAGTCCAGTTTCTTTTTCAGAAAGGAAGCCCAAATTGATTTTGGTCAAAGGTATGGTTTTAATTTCCTTATTTGGGCCTCCATACTGAATGTCTTAGGTTGATGTGAAATTTCTCTTGCAAAGGCCGGGCCTTGTTGCCCACAACGAAAAAGTCCAGGCAAAAGATTTGCTAAGATAATTAATAGTTTAATACCATTGGCTTGACATGTGCTCTGTACACTTTTTTAATTCGCTAAAATTAAATAGTAGTAACTTCTATATTTAGAAAGTAATAAAAAAGAGTGGAAAGTTACTTTAACTTCCAGCTCTGCACAGACATTTTAAATTTTAAATTTCCTTACTTTGTATTATAATTTATGATCTATTTAATATAGTTGTTAATATATATATATATATATGTATATAAAGTTGTGGAATTAAGATACCAGAAAACTTTGAACATATTCATTTCTTCTGTCACTCTCATTATGTCATTTTTTATTTTTTTTCATTTTGGCATCTAGAATACCATTTTATCATTATTATTAGATGCTCAAATTAGTGTTTTTATCTTTACATTTTTTATTTTAAAATAATCTCTTAAAAATATTTTACGTTATATTATTCTCTTTTATTTTTTTCTCTTGTTATATGTTGCCTTAAATTGTCAATTTTGTTATCAAATAAGCATCATTTAGACCAAACTAATGGTTGTAGGTCCAAGAAAAACAAGGACCAAACTAATGGATTAAGATATATGAAACGAATTAATTAAAATTAATATATAATTTGAGAATTAAAATTAAGTGACAGAAACAAAATAAGAAAACAAATAATGGAAACACCAAAACATTAATCTAACTTAACTATATATAGAGAATAAGTAATTATCAGGTTTTTATTGCATCTTATACTTATTTCATTCATCCCATCTTTGTTGGTTAATGATAAGGGAAAAAAAAAAAAGAAATGTGGGATATAGATAGTGGTCGAGGATTTAATGTAATAATAATAATAATAATAAACAGTTAATTACTAGTAAATTAATGAAAAAGAGTGTAGACAATAGTTATCATGTTTGGTTGTCGGATGCGTGTATTTTGATCTCAAAACATATCTCTCTGCTAACTTAATCCCCAGTCGTGTTTCTTGTCCTTTTCTCATCCCTTACCTCAGCTTTTTGTATTTTGTGATTCTCTGCGTTGCAGACTCTGCACCAATGTAAAGAAAATGGGTAACATTGCGTACTGTGTCGTCTGAGTATCCCCCCATCTACTCTCAAAAGGGTATAAAGAAATTGAAAATAAATTAAAATTATTAGTTTTCCAATTTCCAAGCCATAAATTAAAAGGTACAGGCCAATGAGAGGTTGAGTGAAGTTACAGCTAAGCCTAAAATTCCCTCAAAAATTAATCATTCATTTTGTTCGCGTTGTCTCTTTGATGGGATTCCTTTTTCTGGTCGATGTGAGCTCAAAATGTTCATTATAGTGTTCTTTTTTAATGTTTGGATAGCATGTTCTTGCTTGCTTTATCCCTCCCTTTCTATACCTTCATTGACATTTTATTAATAGTCTTTTGTTTTCTCCACAAAGTTCTCGGTTGGTGACACTGTTGTGCGATGCTTTTTCCAATGGCTATCTCATTTTGGGTGTCTCTTTTCCTTTTTCCATGTTATTGAGCATAATTATGGACCATTCAATACAGAGTGTTCCAAGTCCAACATTACCATAGATGTTTACCTTTTATACTATAAAAACAAATATGTATTTTTATATATATATAATATCTTTGATTAAAAATTTTATTTGCATTATTAACCAACGACAGAACATATATATATATTCTTCACAATAGTACTCCCCTTGGATTTTTTTTTCCTTAAAATCAGCTGAATAATTTTTAACAAAGATTCTTGTAGAAGTAGATGGTGTTTATTAGTCGGAAAGATCAAATTGTGCGCCTCGTTAGGGGTGTAGTGTAGGATTTTTTCACCTAGAATAAGCATATGTTTTTTGCGGACTTTTCCAGATTTTCAATGAATAAATGTTTCTGGAAGGAGACATTTGAGAATCAAACTCAGAAGTAATAACCGTTTGGCATACCATATAAAATATCTCACATTCCACTTTCCGATATCACAAACAAAATAGTATAATGCTTTTTTAAAGTGCACAATTAGGATACATGGCAGGCTACAATCCATGAGTCACTTTCTCTTTGGAGTGGAAAATTAGCACTAGTCTTTTTCACCGTCAATCACAACATTATTGTCATTGAACTGTTTCTCACTGACTAAAGCAATATAACCTCTGTTATTTCTTGGTGCCTACGTATTTCGCATTGCATATAATAATATAATAGAACGAATTGTAAAAGGATGAATGAGCACTGATTTGAACAGTTTTGAGTATCAATATTCTTCGAGTTGCTAGCAATTGTTTCTGCTGTTAAGTGCCACAAACAAAAATTTCATCAGCAACAAGCTGATCCAAAAAAGATATTTTATTTACACAAGCAAATTACATGTATACTTATCTGCCTATTACCAAAATGGGATTTCTATTAACATAAAATAGAAAGATTTGACACTTGACTAATCAAAAAGTGTTGTTAGCCTAAATCTGAGATGATACATCAAATATTTGTCAGCAATGATATGGCGAGCATTGAAGCAGTTGCCAAACGCTGAGTCAGTTAGAGCCTCTAATGAGAACGTACTGTTCGTATATTTTTTTTTGGGGGGAAAGAAAAAAGAGGAGATGTTGAAGTAGAAATGACCATACCATTGATTTGCATCACACTTGAAACCCCAGGGACAAGGGGGCCTACCATCAGATGGGTGGAAAGCTTGGAAGACAGAGATTTGATCAGTCATCAGAGCCAATGATATGATGCAAAACACTCCCCACCATTGTTAGCAAAGCAAACTACAACCACCAGCTCATGAATCTACCACTCTCCTTTTTCCAAATGAAGCCTCTTCCAAGGTCAACACATGACTTTGCATCTCTTTTAGGCGCCGGCAGATTCTTGGGTAACAAAAGGCAATTTGATCTTGGCTACTTGCTGATTTTAGGCAGCCATTTGTCATGAACCAATTGTTGATACTACTCCCCTGAACTCTTAAAGGGGCCAGTCTGAAAGACAAAGTTCCCTAATCATCTAAGTTGAGTTCCCTAATCATCTAAGTTGCAATCCCTAATCAGAAGATTAGCAGCATATGATTTGCTAAGCACAAGAAGCCCAAGCAGAGCAGTGAAGCTTGATTCTCTAGTCAAAATTAGGTAAGTCGCTAAACTTCAAACAGGTGCAGGTAACCCATAATTGTGGAATGACTTGATCCGCCCATCCCAGTCTGCAGTGACAATGACCAGCCCCCATGCGTGAGAACTGGAGGTACTCTTGCAAGAAGATTTCAAGAACTTGTATTCAGATTTATGCATTGCAGACTTTTTAGCCTTGAGGCTTGAAGCAGGCAGCTTCTCCTCAGGCCAAGTTGCAGATCCCTTGGGAAAGGATTCCAAGTAATAATCTTGGCTGAGAGAAAAAGAAGTAGGTTGGTTGAGACATCTAATTTGAGGTGATCTCTGACCCAATATCTCCGATTGGTAATCATATGTATGATTTTGAGATTTCAAACCACACCACGGTACTGCAACAGATGCATTTGAATAAAACCGCTCACAAGACTTGATTTTCTTTGCTTTTTTGGGACTAGACTGTTCCTGACTCACGTTCCATAAATATACATTAGAGTCCTCACCGGCTGATAAAATGTGCTTCCCATTTGAAGTAAATGATGCAGATAGTTGGCTCCCTGCAGTAATGCCTAAAACCAAAATAGAGAGTAAACTTAGTAACATAACATTTGTTTAACCAAGACATTAGATCAACAGCTAGGCCTCTTATCATAAAAGGTCAAGTTATAATTAAGTTTGCCAACACATATGCCAGCAAAAGTTGGAAAAGAAAATATTAAATAGAAACTGATCTCTCCAATCCTAGAACAATGTATGAATCTGCTAGAGATGAATGAAAATTGTCGATGAATGTAATGAGTTAAAAGAACCTACCTTTGTATTTGCCAATCACATTATCCCCATCAAGGATCCTGACTTTTGAATCAGAACTGGTAACCAAAACTTTGCCAGGTTCTTGTGGATGAAACTGAAATAAATGACACAATCAATTAATCACAGGAATAAAAGTGAGAATCATATATTAAAAAATCACAAAATACACCGAAAAGAACAGTCAATAGACTGTCATGTCAGAGGAAGCACGAAAATCATTACCTGAAACCCAGTTACCCCTCTGCCAGGATGTTTCTTTTTACCAACTAAGCATAGTTGGGAATCCAACTGCAAGTGATTCTCTGATTAAAACACAAACGGAAATAAGCACAACAGTAAGAACTTAGCCTTCAAAAGCTGCCCACTCTTGAAGTGGTTGTAACGGAGACCAAGAGCAAATGACAGCCATGTAAAATTCAATGCTAAGGAGATTAAGATTTTGTGGCATACAGGGTTGTCTCACTCCCTCACCAAAATCAGTTCAAGGAGATAGAAAAGCATGCATTTACCATTTACAAACATTCAATCGTATAGACAACTAATTACTATGACTAAAGAAAAATGAGGAAATATATGATAATACCTGAGACATTGTAGAACCGACAATTCCCTGTAATGGAGCCAATGATCCCGCCCTGCATTAGAAAAAGATTCGTCAACTGAAATCATTTGTCATCTAATCTATATCCCTATAGCATGAAACTAGTAACAAAAGAATACCTGTCCATCAGGTCGATAACACACTGCAGTCACAATTTCTGTGATATCAGTCCAATCAACAACATGACAATCAGGAATTGACCAGATGCGCACTTTCCCATCTATAGATCCGGTAATGAAATAATTATCGTCCACAGGATTGAATTGTACACAAGTCACTATAAAATATCAAATACAACAATTTGTGAGAAAATTTTAAATGATACAGGCAAATTGCTAATAGCTCAACAAGGCTAATAGTAATAATTTATAAGGGTAAGCTACGATAGAAATGCTGCAAGGCGCACCATAATTACTGTGTGAGAAAACTTTCACGCAATGGTCATACCCCACTTGCCATAGACGAACAGTTTTGTCAACTGAAGATGACAGCAGATACTGCATCCGAAAAAAGATGAAGAACCAAATCAGTTTCCCCAATATTTCATGGATAACAAACTTCATACTTAGTTCATTGAATAACTGATTTTATGATATTTACTCACATTATTCTCTGACCAAGAGAGATCCAAAATTTCACCACTATGCCCATGAAACTCGTGCAATGGTTTCTCCAACAACCGGAAGACCTTAGGAGGGAAAATTATGCAAGCTGAATCCGATGTTTTCTTCAGACTCTTCAGTCTGCCCATTTTTTCCTTATCCACAAATAGGGGCGTCAATTCAGAGAGATTATTCACCGTAAAGTATATGCAGGATGAGTCAATTTCTGGAATGTCAATTTCATTGCATCTCTCATCTTCCATGACTTGCCACACTCGCACAATCCTATCTTCACCAGCACTGGCAAGATATTGTCCGTCAGGGCTGAATTTCATTGTCAAAATTGAACCTTCATGAGCTTGAATATCTTGCCCCATATAAAGGGCTGAAAGTTCTTTTTTCTGCCTCCCGCTATGGCGGACTTTAACTTTCTGAATCCTACACCGTGAGAATGCACAACTGCCTTCATGTCGCCCATCACGTTGGCCGTCAGCCATGCGTGCTATTGAACGTAATTTTTTGAACCAACCTCTTTTAGCCCTCTTCGTCATCATCCCAAAAAATTCGGACACATCATACTCCTTACCCATCAAACGTAGGAAAGAGGGAGACTCCTCAGATACATTCCCACAGTCCTGAGGCTCCCCTGCAACCACCGATTGATCAGAAACAACCTCTCTAACACCACTCATCTGCCCATGCTGACCCTCCTGATCCAAATTATTACTCATTCTCATGTCCAAAATCCCATCTTCACATGCCAAGTTCTCCCTTGAACTAAACTCGTCCGAAGAATTTACATTTACAGTAGACCAACAAGACATTGATGACCGAATTGAACAAAACTCGTCTGCAGAATCGGAGGTCACCTTCCCACTACCTTCTTCGATTCTATTCATATCTTCTTCCCGCTCAGGACTACGTACATCTACCGAATTTTCAAGGGCAATTTGATCCAAACTCAGACCCATCCACTTCATGAATTTACTTCGACGCTCCCGTACACTCCTTGGGCTCCGAATCCACACGTCATACTGCGTGCCATCGCACGTCCCCTCGTTAGAACTATAATTAGCGTCAGGAGTGTCCTTGTCATCAAATTTTGCATCACCAATGGACGTAACCTCCTCTTTAGCATCGAAAAATCGGCATTCTTCGTCTTCGCTGAAGCTAGCCATTATTCCTCGAGTTCATTCCATAAGATTCCCTCGAACAAGCAACATTTTAAGCGCTACAAATGGGGCCAACTACTGTTAGGCTGTTATCCCTCCGAACAAAACCAACCAGATAATAGACTATAAGAGAGAGAGAGAGAGCACAGAAACCAATATCAACCAACGTAACCTTTTATTAAATCACAAAACAATTATAATAACAAAACAAAACAGAAAACGAGAGATCCAACATAGATCCCAATCTATACCCATTGAACCTAGGCTTACAAAGAACACGAATTCTATAATTGAAATTGTAAATCACGACTAAGAAAAAAAAAATTCCCAATGAACCAAGAATTTCGCAATACAAGAAGGGCCAAGAGCAGTCATGAGCAAACGCAGATCAAAATCCATTGAGAAAAACCCGAAGATCGTAGAATGATTGCGTTTGAAGAAATGAATCAGCAAACATAAATTATGAACAGTGTTTGCAAGAGCAACCAAAGATACATTTGTTTTCTTAAGTTTCTAAACAGAAAAGGGTCTGAGGAAAACCTGCTTACATGTAGTTTCAATCTCTAGAAGGTTGTGTTCAAACCGAAGAAGACGCAGATCGACTCATCCATGAAGGATTTGAGCATTTTGGAGCCCGTAAGGAGGAAGCAAATGGAGCACTAGGCGAGGGAGGAGTGAATATATATGTAAAATTATGTTTATTTAAAAAAAAAGGAAAATCAGTTCTTAACAATTTGAGAAAGGACAGGGCAAAGGAAAAGGGTAAAACAGGAAAATGAGATCAAATTCATCGATTCTCGTGAACTGATGGCCCGAGAAACGAGATTCCGAGAGCTGGGGTGTGTTTGTGCGCGTACGTTCTCTCTTTCTCTCCCGTCATGCTTTATTGCACCAAAAAGAGGAATGAAGCTCATCGGGATTTAATCGAGTGTGTGTTTGGTGGTTAAAAAAATTCTTTTCATCATTCACTAACAACTCTAGAATCTGATTCTGTGCATTGAGAACCAGATTACTTGAGATATGGTTTTTTTTCTTTTTCGGTGATAACAATTGAATTGGAAATTAAAGAGCGTACTCATTCATTTTGTGCGCGTAAATGCAAATGTGGGTTAGGTCAGAGTCCTAACCTTCCAAAGAGTATAAGTCAGCGTCACAAATTTTAATTTGACTGAAATTTTCCACGTGGAAGGAGCGACCCAATGTGATTTCACATTGATTATTTATTAATTATTAATATTGTAATTATATTTATAATTTCTTTTGGTACAATTTCATGCAGCATTTGGTCCCCACTTTTGATTTTAATTAATCTAAATCGAGCTGTATTTAATTAAAAAAAAAAAAGCTTTCTCAAATTTTTTTTTATATTTATACAATCTCATCAAATTTAAGATATGGATCTAATATATTCCACTGTAACTGATTGATATCTGACGCTTTTATATATATATATATATATATATGGAAAGAAAAAGAAGAATAATTAGTCAACGGTCAGAGATGACCCATAAATTGGTGTTCTGTTTTGGGTTTGATAATGGAGAGGCACCGCGCTAGTCATGAGCCTCTCGCTGTCACCTTTTTGGCCCAACTCATGCCTCCATGCTTTTCTTCCTTCTAACAGCGCATGGGCATTTACGTCATCACAGATTTATCCCCCCAAATTTCCTCTTATACCCTCAATTATTCTATTTCCATCAATAATATCTAAGACAACTATATTGCTCCATTTAATAAAACCCCAAATTAATTTCTTCTTATATGCCTGTCTTTTGTAGTTAACTTAATTAATTGTAAGTTTTACATTTTCGTTGGTCGTCTCTTTAATTTTTCACTCCTGTCCAATTATCACATCATTTTATGGTTGTTGAGATGAAGATTTCAATCATGTTATGTATACTTCGATGGGACCTGACTAATTTAAAAAAAATGCTTCCCGGTCTCAGTATATAATTAATTGCACCCAGATAATTTAATTAGAATTATCTATATGATTTATTTTAGCTATATATGCAACGTGGAATATTTGAGTTCATAGTCTTGTGATTTTTTGTTTGGGAAAAAAAATTAAAGGACGATGATAAAGGACCTGACTTAAACACTTTCTATACGCACATCTCCTCTGCATCTTCTTATAAGAATTATTTTATAAAGAATGAAAAAAAAGAGACAAACCCTAATTGTGGTCCAAAAAATATATATAAGAGGATGCAGCGAAAGTGCTACAGACATGTAGAACTCCCATACTCATTATAAAAAATGAAAAAAAAAAAAAAGAAAGACAAACCCTAGTGTTTAACTAAAAGTTTAATCAACAATTAATTGTGAACATGCATTGTCTTTTAAGGGATCCCCACTTTTCACACAGAAAGAAAACTCCGTTAAAAAAACAGTCCATTGGTAGGTAGTAATGGTTACACGTTTTGGGGTTTCATGCCTCCTTGAGGACCATACAAACCCCTAAAAAGTCAGAAAAAGAGGGTTTTATTGCTTCCAATTAACCCAACAATTTTACTTTCAATTGCATAATTTTTGTCCCTTTACGTCTTGCCTTGTTAATCATCATTATTTTGAAAAAAAAACACACATACTTTAGGTATAGTTGTCTAAGTTCAAAGTGTTTGGTGTATATATGTCCTATCATGCACTACGTGCTCGATTAAAGGGAGGTGGGAGAGTGAAAAAGAGGGGTGAGTTGGAGAAAAAGATAATTATAGTTTTATTAATCAATATTATAACTTTTGATTGTACACCCAAGAAATTAATTAAGATATTAAACACCAATGATTCAATGTTTGAACTTTTTGCTTTCACTCATTAGGTGTTATAGTGAAATGTATATGACATTGCGGACATGCCGACCACCAGACAATGTAGAAATTATAACATGTTATCCCAAAATTTGGCTTTAACCTAATTTTTTTCAAACAATTCACTCATCTTAGGCCCTTCTAACAAGTTGAATTCTCCCATAACATGGACACTATGTCGGCTAACATGTTGGCATGTTCGTTTAAATTCCAGACTTTATCAGTAAAATTTTAGTATAAAATATTTTGTTTTGAAGGAGTAACTCGATGTCGAGCTTAATTGTACATTATATATATATATATATGAAATATGAAAAATGAGCAGACTATATATAAGTTGTTGTAAATTTTATATCGATTAATCATTTAATTAATTATAAGGATGCATCAGACATAATGATTAAACTTTTAAAAGAAGTTAAGGTATTTTTTAGCTATGATCAGAAAAGGACAAAGAGGCATGTATATATATATAAAGAAAAAATATCTAAATTAAATCAGCTTAATTTTTTTTAAGAATTACCCTATTTAAAAAAAATCACCATTCCAAACCAATTTAAGTTGAGTCAATGGAAAATTGACAAACAAATATTGGTGCGGTGGGTGAATAGAAATTCACCTCTCTTTCTCTAGAACAATGAACTAATGATTCAAATGTAAAGTTGAATGTATGCTAGAAATGGTGAAGATAATGAAGCACATAATTATAGTATGGAATTTGAAGCTAACTAAGGTGTGTGTAATGTAATTGGATGCCTTTCATACTCACAATATTTTCTCCATAAGCAACCTGGAGAATCGGCTCAATTGATCTAAACACAGATTATCTCATACATCACAAGGGAAAAAAGGGGAAGAATTTGCTAGTTGCTATGACCTTTTTTTTTTTTTTAATTCTCGTGAGCACTAAATACATCTTAACTGATAACTAAAGATTAAGCCTTTTGAAGCGTAGAGATCACTAAAATGGGATTTATCTCTTTTATACACACAGTCAGAGATCGAACCAAAATAATATGCTCAACTGTGTCAAATCTCCTTGGTTATAATGTTGTTGTGACTTTTTGTTGATAACACTTGGTTTCGTGTTTGTTCAAGTAATTTCTCTGAATACTCATAAGCAACATAAGTTTATTATGGTGATTCTATAAAGAAATTTGAATAAAAGTATATTAGGTATAAAATTCACATGATAAAATACTTAATTGAAAGCTCTTTGAATGAGATAATTATATTCTTTTCTTAATTATTAGATCGAACCAATTAATGTTTCCCATCGCTGTGGAGAATATTGAGAGAGTATGCAGATAAATGAAGATGGACTGAGCAAAGCTGAGGCCTCATCTCCTGCTGTGCGTAAAATTAGGATTTAGCCTTCCTTGGGGGAGACTTGTGAAGGTGCCATGTGCCCCTTAATTATTTTAACTTATCCCTTTTTATCCAAAAAAAAAAAAAGAAACTTACTCTTCCTGCCTGGATATTGCCTTTAAGTACACTGATAAGCATTACTTGGTGTGCCACATGCATCGTTTTTTTTTTTTTACTTTTTTTCCCATAAAACTTTTTATCATGTATATTAATTTCCAAGTACGATCAAAATTTGGCTAAAGCAAAGGTAGGTAAACTAGATCTTTGATTGGTTAGTTCAGCTGATTTAGCAAAATTAGGCATTTATCTTTGGTTATACACACACACACACACACATGAACATGCACGTGAGCAGAGATCTGCATCCATCATCATCAATTATTGTTGGTTGCCAAATTAAAGGGAAGAAAGAAATATATATAGACAACAGACACAACAGCCTGGTTTGGTTAATTAATGTAATTATTCCAAAACTCGTATATATAATTGTATGCACATGCATAAGCAAATCTCATTTTTTATGCCTTTAATTTAATTTCCCCAAAATTTGATATCTACCTAATTAATTAACTAAAACAATAGGGGAAACAAATAGTTACATATATTTGTTGGTTTTAAAGCTAGGCTTTAGATAGGATGAATTATCTGAAGCACAATTGCACGAGGGACATCATGTGGCCATTAGCGTTTTAAAAAAAATGTGATTACTTTTATTTTGTTTTACACTAAAAGCATCATCCTCATTGACAGTAGATTAGTCCCTCCCAATATATTAAGAATAAATGATAAATTTTTTTCAGTTAGGTTTGTTTCATACACAATTTTTTTTTGCCAAACACATACACAAAGGTTGGGAAATGAATTAATACATTAATTATTTTATTTGATGGGAGGTCATGGGTGCATCTTAATTCTTACGCAATCCGATGGAACCCGAGACAAATAATATATATAGCTTAGCTAAGCTAGGTCATCGCTACATGCATTATGCATTAATTGCTTAGCTTTTTATATTTTCTTAAATACTCTCTCTCATTCCTAATATAAGATTCTTTTTAATCAAATTACATGAATTAAAAATAAAAATTAAAATTAATTAACTATCTCAATTTCTCTAAAAATCTCAATATTTTTATAAAAATACTTTTATTTAATCACTTTCTCTTTCTCTTTGAATACATTAAATAGGAGCATTTTTTAGAAATGTATAATAAATATTACATCATATATTATAAAGGATCTTATATTCATGACCAACATAAAATGCCTTATATATAGGACCGGAGAGAGTACTTCTTTTGATTTTAAATAGAGAGTCCTTTTGACCTAATTTTAAATTTAAAATATTTTTAAAATATGAGAGAGTTTTTGTTATATATTTTTTAAAAATGTCTCTATTTAATTCATCTCAAAGAGAAATAAAAAGATTAAATAAATGTGATTTTCAAAAAATATTATGATTTTTAGAAAAATCAAAATAGTTAATTAACTTTAACTCTTTACTTAGCTAAGGAAAGAAAATGGAGAGAAGAGAAAAGTGGGAAATAGTAATTTTCTCTCCACATATTTGGTTGAATATAAAAAAATAAGAATAAGAAAAAAATGACTAATTTTACATTAACAATAATACTCTTATTATGTTTAGGAAAATATTTATATATAATAAAATTTGTTATTTTACCATATTATTTATATAATTTTCTTATTATTTATATAAGTGAAATTAAAATATAATCTTAATCTTAATTTAAAATTATTTCATCTAATTTTAATTTTTTAATTTTTAAAATTACTTTTTATATATTGGTTTTAAAATTTTTAAAATAATACTAAAATTGAAAATACATAACATATCAATATTTAAATCTAAAAACAATATATAAGTATTTTTTCCATTGTAAAAAAATGGGATAATTTTAAAATGAGAATTTTCTTTCTAAAATCTCTCAATTCTAGAAGAAAAAAATTAAAGAAAAAAATATATGGGTTCACATATTATTTTCTCCTAGTTTTCTCTTCTTTTTACTTTTCTCTATAGTCTTCCTCCATGCTTTTCTTTTCCCTCTCTTTTCTCCCCTACCAAGCAAAAGGTAACTCCAATCTTTTATTTACGTAATTCCAATAAAGAGGTTTTTTTTTTTGCCAAAATTAAATAGGTCATATAGTAAGGATCCTGGGGAGTAATTTAGTCCACGAAGCACCTTTCATGCATTATTATCTTTCAGCAAGGTTTCCCATCACTGATTGCTCAATTTGTAACCTGGATAATTGTAGTTTTTTTTAAAAAAAAAAATCCACTCATACCTGATTAAAAGTTTTAGTTGTGGTACTTATTTTCCCAATGTTTTTGAGTTATATTAGAATATCTTACTATTAAGCTGAATAATAGAGTTCACTCATAATTTTGAATTTGATGAATCACGTGTGCGTCTTTTGGGCACAGTTTTAGTGAAAATGAATTAGCAAGCTATGTGGCATTACATGTAACCTATTTATTTTATTGTTAACAAAAAAGAATAAAATATCGCTAAGCAAAATTAAGGCAAAGGGAATAACTGCGTAAATTAGGGGATGAAATTAAGAAGTGGCCGACATAATATAAAATTAAGTACTCTAGTGAATATATAAATGAGAAGGCTACTCTGTTGGTGGTTAAATGCAAACCCCACATTAATTAATTAATTAATTAATTACTAATAATACGATCGTTTATTTGTTGATGTGTTTCTGGCCGACAATTAAATGTGACGGCCACTACCTATCAATTTTCACTTTAAACCTTTTTCTTCTTATTATTTTCTCTCTGTCCTCCTCTTTCAAAACAACAGTCATTTTCATCCTCAAAACATCATTTTTTAATTACTACTACATCAGTAAAATATACTTTTTATTTTTACACAATACTATTTAACGTCAACTTTAATATTCTTTTGATTTTATGTTCTCTAACTACATTTAATTTTACATAATATCAATATATCATATAAAATTTAGGAAAAAAGCACACTGTTCATAAAATTTGATATATGGAACCTACAATCTAATGTTTTGAGAAGTTAAATAGAAACAACGATTGGAAAAAAAGTTAAAAATCTCCGCACGTCCTTGTCAAAAAAGTTTTAGTAAGTGCACCTAATTTTGGTAATAAAAATAAGATTATTTCAAGTTTTTAATGTTAGATAGAAAGAAAAAAAGTCTTATGAATTGTGTTTGTAAAAATGTGGTGTTTATTTATTCATTTATTATTATTTTTTTTTATCTATCATATAATGCGTTGGTGGTCTAAGGAAAGGGCAACGGTTTTATTTAAAAAGTTTTATGAATATTTTATTCAAATATATGTGATTTATTTTAACATTCATATTATAATTTTTAGAATGTTTATACTACTTTTTTTAGTGAGTTGATTTATTAATTATGCATATAAATAATTTTATAAATAATATACCTATCATGAAGTTAATTTTAAAAAATATCATATCCTATAATTGTAATGTACCTGATATAGGACCGTTCATGTAATCGGTGTGTTACGTAGAGTGGAGAAGGACATTATGATTGGAACACAAATCAACATAAAGCAGCAGAATTGGCAGGAAAATGACAAGATGATGGCATTCATGATTTCTTTTCTTGTTTTTTTAATTTTCCTGAAACAGTAAAAATGACGGAAGATGATAAGCTCCAAGTTAACGACAAAATCAGTGTCAAATAAATTGGTGTAGAAATTAAGACACGTTTCTATCTGTGAGTGGAGCTAAGAAGAAGAAGAAGAAAAAGAAAGTAAAGTAAGAAATACAATAAGATAAGAAAAAAAGGAGCTTAATATGTCACAGAACAGAAGGCTTAATAAGGGTGTGGGGTTGGAAATGTTAATATTATGCAGATGTTTGGAATTCTCTTGGCCGCACAGGACAAGCAGATATGTGCCTACCTTTGCCTGCTGAGTTTCACTATTTATACGCCACGCTAGCTTTTTTCTTGATGCATGTTGCCACTTCATCATCATCATTATTTCGTAATTTTTGAACCCCATATGTATGTATGTATGGTATCCTGATATGATCATATGGGTTCATGCAGAGAGAGAGATATATATATATATATACAAGATGTATGATTGAGTTAACGTTTGGAAATTGAATTAATGACATGTGCATGCATGCGTATGTGTGTGTACATATACATGGTTTGAAGGAAGAAGAAATTAATGGGAATGAATTTAAGATTATAAAATGTGAAAAGTGAGTGTTAGATGATTGACACGTACGTTACGTTACGTTACGTTACAAAGTCCAACAAAACAAGGTGGTGGGGGGAACAGGGAGTGGGGCTTTATTAATTAATTGATGTTTCCGTTTCTCTGCATGCATGCATGGCCTTCTCTTGGTTCCAACCCACTCCCCCACACCTTTTTCTACCCTCCCCTTCTATCAATTTCAACATCACTCACAATCCACTTTTTCCTTTTACTCCCTCAGTCCTTTTTTATTATAGAGGACTTTTTAACCAAATCATCTTGATTAATTAAGGTATGTAGTTTAAATTAGTCAAAAGTAATAATTTTATCAAAATTTATTAAAATATCATTAATAAAAACTATTAACCTCTATTCCATATTAATATTTGGAGAAAGAATGAAAATTATTAAGGGCATTTATGAAAATTGTCTATTAATAATGTTGCACTAAATTTTGTATTATATTAAAGACCATATAAATCTTTTAGAAAAGTCATTGTATTAAGAATAGGAAGGATGATATATCATTTATGCTAACCCCGGTTGGCACTGGAATCAACTCAGAACAACTTTTTCCTTTTTCTTCAATGCATAACACTAAAGTAAGTTACATGAATTAATTCATACAAAATTCAATGTGGGTTTCGCTGTTTGTGAACGATTTTTTATATTGATTAATATTCATATTATTAATTGCTCAAATTTCTCCTTCCATTCAATTCACTAGTCAGTTCTCTCGCTCTCTCTCAGGCCACAGTGCTATGTTCTCTTTAAACAAGTTGAGGTCGAATGAACTTCAATATATTACTTTTTTGAGATTCTAGTTAAACATGTTATTGATACATTGCCATAATTTTAGATTAACATACGTATCTTTTTAATTACAACCAATCCTAAATCCTTTTAATTACCAAAAGAGAAAATCAAAGCCTTTCGTTTTTGGCAAAAATAATTTCGAGTGAGCACCGAGGGTATTTCCTAACTGAGAGTCAAAGCCAATGATTGAATGCAAGATAATATAGTTAAAAAGCTCAGCTATCTACCACGTGTGTTAGGATTTTGGTGAATTTAATTAATAAACTTATGTCAAGTTTTACTATAACACGATTATTTTAACTAGTTTATAATTTACTTGTGGTGAGAAAAGTGTAGCTAAAGATGAAATCATGCCTTCAGGACATGAAAATTACAAAGGGCCACATATGTCTCCCTCTCGCTCCTCCAAATGAAGAAAACTCAAATACTTAAATTTATATAAGTAATGTATTTATTTTCAATTAAGTCAAAATAAGTGAATTTTTATTTAAAATTGTTAAAAGTATTAACAACGAGAATTTTTCTTGCAAACATTGACAACAAGAATTAGTTATAGAAGTAATGGGTACAAAGTTCATTTGTTTTAATTTGATTAGAATTAAGTACATAAGTTTAAGTACTAAAATTTTTTCATTTGAAACAATATATATATATATATATTTATTTATTTAGAAAGATGAATCAAAATATTGTGTATGGGCTTTTTTAGGCTTAAATGATGTTGGAGTGTGTATCGCATATAACAAAGATGAGAAAAATACATCTTGGACTATCAATTAGTGAATACTCTTTCCTTGGTGCTTAAAAAATATATATATACAAGATAACTCATACATAAGAAACAAGCTTTGATACAGAAACATGCCATAGAAAGGCAAGTTCCATTTCTTCAAATCACCAGAATAATCTTTGGATGATTAATGGCACTCACAAAAATTCTGAATTAATGATGTTCAAAATTAACAAAATGGCATCGAAGCTGATAATGATCAATTAAGGGTCTCTTTGGTTTCGTGTTTGAAACTGAGTTTCAAGCCTAAACCCTAATTTGTCCATTGTTTACAAATAAAACAAGTAAAATGTAAACTAGGTTACAAATAAAAAACCCATGCAGTTAACATAAAAGTTACTTGCCCCATCCTTTTACTTAAAGTTGGTTTTGACAAACTCATCCTACAAACTCCATTTTGATAAGCGCGGAACCAATCAACATTTAGATGGTTCATCTTGAATGGACAAGAGAGCTCATCTCATCATGGCATGTCTCATGAGAAACAAAAACGATTGGGCGTATGAATTCTGTGCCAAATTCACGTACTGAGGTGGGTTACTTTCACTTGTCTGAGAGTCATGAAGGGACAATGGTCCCAGAATGACTTGAAACCCCCATCTCCATCAGAGGAAAACACAGGGATCAGAGTCGTGCTTGCCAAGATATTTAAAAAAACAGTTGGTGTTGGCTGGACCTTATACCGCCTTAACTAAAGTACACACTTCTGTGCTTCGTATCACAGGACCACAGCTTTACATATATATATAGGGAGAGGTGTGGGACCACTTTTGGTTAGCGATCATCTGATCAGAATCAGACGACGGTGAGGATCGGGCATTTGGACCATGCTACAAAAGTACTGGCAGATCTTAGGCTGAGTAGAGAGACATGTATGTATGGATAGGGTGGTCCTAGAAATAAAGGATCAGTAAAGATAGGTAGCAGAAAAGTGTATTAGTTCGTGAGTTACGTTCCAGAGCTGTTGTTGTGTGACTTGGTATTCCCTATCGTCTCTTTACTCACTTGTGTCCAAACTGAAAGCCTCTCTACTATATTTTCATTCACAATTGAAGTTGGAGAAAATAATAAGCAAGTAGAATTTTTCAAAACATGATCCGTCAGGTAGCTTACGGATCGGGATTTTGAACCCGACGTGAATCGAACACGCAACCTTCTGATCTGGAGTCAGACGCGCTACCATTGCGCCACGGATCCCGTGTCGATCTCTTGTGGCATATATTATGTTATTACTTAAGTTAAAGAGTTAGTGCCTGTTTGAATAGCAATTTTAAGCACTTATGGGGTCCATAAGTGCTTATGTGATGGAGTTGTCAAACGGAAACAGCTTTTCAATAAGCATTTAGGCCTCAAATAAGTGCTTATAGAAAAAGTTGAAAATTTCAGCTTATGGTAATCACTTATCCTCCCATAATCACTTATTTCATTTTTCCTTCCCATTATCCACCCAATAATCACTTAAACTCCAATATCCAAACACATTTCTTTTCTCAAAATCACTTATGAGGTAAAAATATCCAAACACAAATCACTTTTGACATAATCACTTGTTTTCATAATCATTTATAAATAATCACTTATCCTCATAATCACTTATTTATAAACTAATCCAAACACACCCTGACACCTTGTCACCTTAAAAAACACAAAGGAAACTCATATGTTAAACAACTGGGCTTTTCTGGCCCGAAAAAAGACCCCTGGTTTTAAAAAAAGCCCAAACAGTTGTACTACTGGCGGACCGACGACCCATTTGTTATACGTTAGACTAAAACGATTAAAAAATAATTATATAAGACTATAGAAGAAAAGATTTAAATAAAAAAATAATTTTGATGAAATAATAATGAATATTTCGTACTTTAATTTGTGTTAAAAGAAATTGTCTTCAACTTCCGCTGAGGCCTTCTTGCCGTACGAGAAATCTTTCGAAACGGCAAAAACGAGTTTCACAAATTACCTTATCCTCTTCCCGTGAAAGATGAAATTGTGGCACCGGCTTGGTATTTTAATCTCTAATATTTTTTTAAGAAAATGAATTAAATAAATTTTGGTTGAGGTTATGAAAATTTTTAGATTAATCTTTAGATTTTTCATTTTTATACTATTTTAAATTAATCATTTACCTCACTTAATGTAAAGGAAATGATAATCAGTAAAAGAAAGCCATAATGAATGCAAGAACATAAATCTCATATTAGAGGAAATTTGCTTGTACTACATCGCAGGATCATCCAACAGACAAATCATCAATTCAATATTCACACGAAGTGCTCAGTCGGATATTCATGCCCGCTTCCATTGTAGTCGTAGTACAATCTCTCCCCCTTTGATATGTCTCTGTTTGCAATCAATAGAACCCGACACTCCCCATTGACGTCAAACCTCACGCATTTTAAGTTCTGCTTCTTCTTCCCTTCCCTGCATCAGTGTTGCTCTATTGAGTTTCTTTTCCATCAAAAACCGTCTTACTTTCACCAAATAAAATTAAGGACAACAAAACAAGCTTACGGGGTGTGATTGTTAATGCCGTTAATGAACCGGGCGATGTTACTTCGTTTGTCCGGACAGATTACTAACGTTTTTGAAGCCTCAGAAGCTGAAAGAAGCGTCATCATGCTATCCCCATCATCGTTCTCACGATTCCTCAAATAGTCAACATCTCCCACATACTCTGTGATTATCGTCAAGTCTCTTATCCATTTATCTGCTTCAACGGTGAACCTACGTGAAGAGAAGCTAAAAGTCAAATTCAAGTAGGGGGCAGAAGACAGGAATACAATGTTTAATTCACATGTATACACACCCTTCTTGAGGATCAAAAACAACCATGAGGGGTGGCCATTCTCCTCTTTCCATCATACTCTTGCACAAGTTCAAGGTATCCGTATCTTCTTTAGACAAAACCTGAATCAAAAGTATACATAGAAACTTTACTAAATTGCCAGCCTATTGTGAAACCCTCAATCATAAATGCTGAATAAGAAGAATGAAAAACCGAAACCTACACATTAACAGTGCAATTCACGGTATTGCACGATGCACCTTTCTAAAGTAATCTAGATAATTATATAACATACTATGTATACACTTGGAGGCAACAACTAAGATGAATTATGATTGCACACATTGACGATGCAAATACCAGGATTCCGCAACCGGATGCAAAATGAGTGCAGATTTTAAAGATGATCATTAGTTTCTCTTCCTCAAGCAAAATCACCATAAAAATTGAAAGCATGTACTACCAATTATTTTTTAGGGTCTGACTTACTGAGTTTAGGCTAACACAATTAAAGTCACCTTAATTTTACGAACTTTTTTTTTTTGTGTTTACATTGCACCAAATTTTGACTGTACCCTTGGCGAAAATAAATCAAGTTACCTGCATTCCACCCTGTTCAAGAGCCGCACGATTAGCTGATCTCGGTGCCATTCCAGGCATGTAAGTAAGCTCATTGCTGAATTCTGTCTTAGTTGCTGTCAATGCCGTAGCAAGAGATGCCATCTGTTCCAATCTCCTTGAAGGATCCTCACTGGGACAGAATGGCAGTAGCTTTCGTTTCTTTTTCGACACCACTAGGCTGGTATTCCGCTTTCTCTTCTTTCGAATATCTTAAATTCAGGAAACAAAAGATATTTAGACCTTAATTAGTTTCATTTCAAACTTTGCATGGGATTTTGCTTTTCTCTCTAGAGTGAGTATGTAGAAAGAGGGAAAAAAACATAAATATTTTGTTATACCTAGAGTGGATGTTTGAGTAGCTTGCAGTGATCGTTGAATGCGAAAGAAATCAATAATTTTGGTCTGAACTAGAGGAAAAGCTGCATTTTCACCAGGAGAGTATTAGTATTTTCTGTTACTAGAAAATTAATAAGAAAAATGTAACCAACAGATCGTAAAATAGCCAAAAGAAATTATGGAGGAGACATAATATCCAGCTTGTAAATTATCATCAATCTCTGGAAATAAACGGAGATATAATTTTCGGCTTGTAAATTGGGATTATTCATGCCAATGAGCAGAAACCCCTAGGACTAGGAAAAACCCTCAATCCAATTTCTTGGTTTTGATTCATATATTTATCAGGTACGAAACAAAATCAATTGAATCCGATCTAACAGTAAATACTGATATCCGATGGAATAAGCAGGATAGCGGGCAAAAGCTAAGTGAAGTGGCCAAACAAAGCAGAATAATCCGATGAAAACTCGAATCCAAACCCCGCAATAAACAAATCCAGGAGTCATAGCACTCAATCAACATAAAAATTAAAAAATATAGGGAACATACACTTTGGCTTCTTGTTCTTAGAGCAAGAAGGGCAGAACCAAGACCCTTTGGGCACAGAAACAAGAATGGGTCTGAGGCAGAACAAGTGGTATCCTCGATCACATTTGTCGCAGAGAATCAGCTTGGCCGGCGAGTGGCCGGATCCACATTCTTCGCAGCACACATCTTCGTAATCGGAGGATTCACCGATTGACGGGGACTTCGATGCCGGTTTCAGAGCATGAGTCCTTCGTCGGAGTGACATTGATGGTCTCGAGATGCAATGACCAGAACTGTAGATGCGAGCAATTTTGGGGATCGGACAAACGGAGCTCGCTACCTTAAGCCATTTTGGAAGTTCTTTGGCGCGAGAATTGGCTTTCGCGCGATTGTTTTTTTGTGTGTCAAAGCGCGAAACTCAGTTTTGGCGCCACTGGTGCTTCCGCCACATGAAAAACAACAAATCCTAACATTGTGGGCTTTCAGGCCCACATAAAGATACGGGCAAGCCAGTGTTTGGGCTTTGAGGTGCAACCTACAGAACCATAGAAATCTTAAGTTCTTAATATCCCAAAATACGATTGTCATTGGCTTTACTATGAGCAGCGAGCACACATTTCGTGAACGATTCAATTACTCAAATTGGGAGAAATTTATTCTTTATTTTCAATATTTCAAAAAAGATTTATACTTGCTACTCCTAAAATCCTTCCCTTTGTGTGGAAGGTCATAAACTCAAACATGTGGGTGTGAGTGCGTGGGATGTGTGTGAATCGTACATAAATTGTTTCTTATAAAAATATATATATTTAAAAAAAAGATTAATCCTTTTGTCAATGGGAATACTGTTAATCCATGATAAAAAAAAGAAAAGAACAGAAATGGAAAAAGATGAATGAGGTTGTAGTTTTTTACAAGAAACCCAACACTATATATATGGAATGAATGGAGTAGAGAAATTGAATCACCTGACAGTGGATGTGCATAAATGCAGTGGGAGAGAGGTGTGATTTTTCTTGTCAGGATATCATTTTAAACTCTGACTAATATGATAAAATCATATTGGCGGCAAAGGTGATTTAAAAAGTGTCTTTTATATTCACATAGTATTAGTATTGGATCCAAAAGCATGGTGATTAAGAAATCCTAACCCCTTGTGCTTTGATTGGGGAGGTGTGAATGTTAAAATAAGAATGCCACCGAGAAACCGCATGCGTCCTCTGAAAAGTGATTGCAGGGCGGTGGGATGTGTTTGAGAGATGAAACCGGAAAAGTAGGTGGAGCTGCATGGCCACCACTCCCTTATTTGTTTTTTTAATAGAGCATGCTTTTCAATTTTTAATTTTTTTTATTGTTTATGTTAATGGGGGTGGGAGTGCCGTAGTGGTGGCCCCAGTAGAAGGATGGAATGTGTGGTTTGGAATCAGGGGACAAAAGCACCGGGCTAGACGGCTTTGATGGTGCACCCATCCATTACTTAATTCCCCAATTTCATCTTTAAACATAATCACACCATTGACTTCATCATTCTACATGGTACCGCAATATTATCATCCACCCATTCCATTCTCCCATTCGGTCCCCTCCATCCTCTGAGCCCTTTACCAAATAAGCTCCATGTTTTCATTCCAATTTTATTGCAGTTGCCATTCATAACTCGGAAGAGCTTTTATTTCTTAAAAAAAAAAAACAGAATAATCCAAGAAAGTTGGTTTAAAAATATTAAAATTGTAATTGATGATACAAATTGAATCAATAAAAAATGTATACTTCAAAAATTTTAATCGTTCGCAGTTATAATGTCTTAAGAAAAAACCCTTTAGGGCTATACTCTTTTTTTTTTGTTTTACACATATACTACATCCAATCCTATTTATAAGATAATTTTAATTAATTTCAAATAAACTAAAAAAAATTACTTAAAAAGTTAAAATTAGTTGACAGTATTGAGTTTTTTATAAATTTATTTAACTTTCTAAATTTAGCATGCATTAATATTTTATTGAACTTCTAAGGTAAATAAAAAGTATTTATATAAGTTACCAAAAAAAAGTATTTATATAAAGGGAAAATTTGGAAAAATTAACTAATATTTCATTAAACTTTTAACGCCTTATATAATTGAGCAAAATTTACATCAAAATTCTGACTTATAAATAAGACCGAAGGCGTAACTTTTATGTTCTCAATTTAAATTTGTTGTCCAAGACAAATGGATAAAAGTCCTTATTACATCTCCTGCAATAAAAAAATTAAAAAATCTAGTACAGGGAATCCATTCTCCAACGCAACGCAATTGGTGTTGCATGGATTTGTGATGAGATGCCCATCAGTGTCATGAGCACTCCATGCTCATCAGCTAAAGGGGATCTAGACCAACCAGATTTATAGTTTTTTATTTTAATTTTTTTATATAATAATAATATTTTTTTAAAAATATCAATTATAAATTATTTTTATTTCATATTTTACATTTAATAAAATAAAAATATATTTAAAATATAATTTGATTTGGACTGTCCAGATTTGATCTAAACGGCCCAGATGAGCACACCGTGCTCATAATCTATGATGAGCACGAAATGTGCTCTCGGTGTTGCATGCATAGTTAGGTAATTTTATTGAGTGATTAAGGGTTTAGGTAATTTTCGGTTTTATAAAAATAAGTTAAAATAAATCAAGTTGGCAAATTATTATATTTAAATATTCTTTTTATAAAAATAAATTTGACTTTAAAATCTGTTTAGATGATAAGAGTTAAAAGTACTTTTAGATATATAATATAAAGTCAGTATCCCTCTTCTTTTGCAAAATCATGGTTTCGCTAACCAAAAAGTAATTTTCCTATTCTTTTTCCAAAATCATAATTTAACCTATTTTTTCATTTTTTTAAAGATAGTTTGTAAATTGCTAAACACCCTTATTATGAAAAATAAAGTTTAAAACCATGATTTGGTTTACAAAAAGATAAACCAAATATGCCTTAAATAGTTCCTTGACTTTTCAGTTACATACAGTTGAATATTCCCCTACTGGACTTTTTATAAAAAACAAATCATTAATTCATCGTAGTCAAAGAAAACCATTAAGCTCATCTAAATTCTTTCTAAAATTAGTTATATTTAATTGAGTAAAATAAAGTACCTCATGATACATTATGGATGAATTGTGTAAAAGGAATTGATCATTAAATATCTAAGACAATGGTTGTTTGTTAATTTCTTATAAAAATGAACAAAATGATCATCTAAAAAGTCTCTTATAAGAAAAGATGAGAAGAAATACATATATATTAGAAAAAGAAAAAAATAAAAGAGAAGAAAACTCAGTGGGGAACAAATGGTTCAACAACCTTCTTTTATTGAATGACTTGTTATGCTTCCTTTCTCTTTTAATGAATCCATGGTTAACTAGAAAACTAAAAATCCATGCTTTATACTCCTTTCAGTCCTACTTATAAAATGTTATTATCTAATGCATGAGTATTGAGAAAAATTAGTTATACTTTTAAAGTTTTAAAAAAATTAGTATAAATTTTTAATTTTACCCCTACTGATTAAAAACTGAAATAATTAATGAGATAATAAAGTCATTAAATGATAGGTAAGTGAGAAAAATCAGAAAAAAAAAATGACACATACAATTTATAAATAGAACTAAATAAATCTTTTAGATAACTCCTTATAAAAGAAATAGGGAATATATTGTGAGAAATGGAGCTTAATGCCCAACCTTACCCTGCCTTTGTCCACTCATCCTCTTCCATCCACTCTTCCATTTGACGAGTTCGCGAGAGATTGGGAGACTTGAGGGAGTGCTTGGCCCTCAAAGTTCAGGAGAGATTGAGAGTCTAAGGGTCTGGTTGACAGTGTTTTCTGTTTTCTTGTTCTCAAAACAGTTTTGTAAAACTGTTTTCGAGAATAAGTTTTGAAAACAAGAAAATAAAAAAATCTGTTTGAATAGTTGTTCTTAAAATCATAACTAGTGAGTGATAGATGAGTTATTCAAAATTTATAACTTTACCATTAGTGAGGTGGATGTTTTTAACTTTTTTTCATGTTTTTCAGAACAAAAACTACAAAACATCTTAAAATTGTTCTGCGTTTTCTGTTCTTTTATTTTTCTGTTTTCCAGAACAATTTATAAGAAACAGGTTTACCAAACAAGTTTTCTGAGTTTTCTGTTTCCAAAAACAGAAAAACTGTTTCAGAAACATGAATCAAACAGGCCCTAACTGTCATGCATCACTTCCATCATTTTTTGTCCGTCAAGCTCCTCCTCCACCCATTTTTTCTTGGTCGTCTTCTACTCCTTTGTCTTTTCTATTTCATGAATTTGAATCCTCTCAATTTGCATTTCTCTCAATTTGTCTCAATTATTTTTTCTAGTTGTTACATCGACAATTGATCAATCACAATTCATTAAATGAATGAAATTGTGAGTTTTGAATAACATTTTTAGTACTTAATCTAAACCGTTAAATATAAATTTAGTGGTCAAATATTAAAATTGAAACAAATTAAGACAAACCTAAATTGAAAAATTTGTTTCGGTACATATGGGGTTCAATCTTTGTAATGTGTTTGAAGAATTATTTGATAATTCCTTGGACCTCTAATATAAGTAATTTTTAATTATTTCACTAAGAAAATTGTTATATTATTGATATTATTTTAAAATTGATATGATTTTTATCTTTATTTTTAATAAATACCATAAATTCAAACAATTAACTCTCTCAATCATAAGGGTATTTTAAAAATAAAATAGTTAATACTCTAAACACTTATGGAGAATGATTTATATTTATGACTAAAAAAAGATTATAAAACATGATTAATAAAAAGGTTGGAGAAAGTATTCCTATATATATATATGTAGTGGTCTTCTTTTATGTTTAATCTGAAGAAATTTTCCATTTAAAAAGTGTGTTTTGTCTTTCTTTTTTTGGGAACCTGATCGATCTGTAGCTTGATTTTATTCTATCTTGACCAGGTCGGCACTTGGTTAATCTTCCCAGGTCAGGTCAGGCCAATAATTGTAAAATGTAGCCAACTTATTAATTTTGTTTGGAGACAACAAATAAAAAGGAGAATTGATTTATATACATGCGCGCACATAATATGTTTGGTTGTGTATGAGAAACTTTGGGAAAAAATAGTGCTCGGATAATTTATAAAAAAGCAATAATCATTTTAAAACAAAATTACGATTAGAAAATGATAATTATTGTGAGACAAAAGGGAGTAGTGTTTCAAAATTATTATTCGTATTTTTTTAAAATTATAAAACTAAATATTTTTAATATTATTAAGTTTTTTTTCCCTCAAGCATTAAGATCTCTTATCTATACATTAATTTTTTCGAACTTTTAATATATGCATGTCTTTACAAGATCTGTAAACTGGGGGGAATGCCTCGTGGAACTTAAGCGAGGGATGTAAGACAGGGGCTTAGCTTTTGAGAAGTAAGATTGATCTTGTTCATCGCACGATGAATAAGGATCTTTTTGAAATGTGATTTTGCCGAAAATTTTTAAAATGTTAGTTAATAACATATTTTTCTATTTTCTTATTTTTTAAATAAATAAATGCCATCATTAGTTGTGTAACTAAAAACAGAATTAGTTGTTTAAAAAAATAGAAAAAGAAAAGAAAAACAACGCTCCTGGGAATCAACGTTGTTAGACGGTAGGGGGAAGATTCTTTTCTTCGCAGGTGAAGGAGATCCAACGGTGGAGAAGCGTCCACAGCACCAAAATTGAGACTCCGTAGAGAGATGAGGAATGGGATTATAGTACATGGATTTGGATTTTATGCTGCTCTTTGACAGCAGATCTCATGTCAAATATGGACGGTTCAGATTTTATTTGTATTTTATATTGAAAAAATTTAAATTTTTTATTTTAAAATAAATAATGCGAAAAAAAAGATAATCATGTAACAACAGGTTTTGAGAAAAAGTAACAATTATTTATTAAAAATTTTTGGAAAGAGACATAAAATCTAGACCAAATTTGCTATCAATACAGTAGCATCTAACAGCAGAGAAACCACATCCGATTATACACACAGCCCTACGTTCTCTTTCTTTCCCAAAATGAGCCGTCATAGTTCACATCACACTTTCACAGTTTCACCAGGCGTTGCCTCTGTCACGGCACAGCCTCCTTTCCTGCATAACGCAGAAAGAATGAAGATATAGATACAGAAAATGACAATTAAAGTGTATTCGTATAACCTTGCTCATGAACACTCTTTTTATTGTTTTTGATCCAATGCTCATGAACACTCTTTCAAAAGCTTAATTTCACATTTTTTCAAATAATATTATATATATTTGAGATCTTTTAATTTAACTCAACAAATTTGATAGTTTAAAAAAATATTATTTATTTATTTTGTCAGTATAATTAATAAGGTAGTTAAAATTATTATCATTAATAAATGAATTTAGTTTCATGTAAGCATATTAGACAAGGGAAAGTTTCCCATATGTTGTGCAGAATCTTAAGAAGGAACGGTGGGGCTTGTTAAAGTTTATATGTGTGTGTGTATATTATACTGACATATATATGGCAAAAAGGAAACCTGATAAAATTAAGGGCATGTTTGATTCGTGTTTCCGAAACAGTTTTCCTGTTTTCGGAAACAGAAAACTTAGAAAACTTATTTGATAAACCTGTTTTTTATAAACTGTTCTGGAAAACAGAAAAATAAAAAAACAGAAAACGCAGAACAGCTTTAAGATGTTTTGTAGTTTTTGTTCTGGAAAACACGAGAAAAGGTGAAAAACATCCACCTCACTAATGGTAAAGTTATAAATTTTGAATAACTCATCTATCACTCACTAGTTATGATTTTGAGAACAATTATTCAAACAGATTTTTTTGTTTTCTTGTTTTCAAAACTTATTCTCGAAAACAGTTTTACAAAACTGTTTTGAGAACAAGAAAATAGAAAACACTGTCAAACAGGCCCTAAATAGCCAACTTAAAAAATAATATATAATTTTTTTGGCCAAACATATAATTTATAATTAAATGACTAAAAAGTATGCTTTTATCTTAACTTAATAATAGTTTGGGTTGGTATTTAGATAATTGAAATAAAAAATTATAATATCAGTCCGTTAAAGTTAAAAATAATAAATTTAAGCGAGGTTTGTTAAATTAAGGGGAAAATAAAAAATAATACTTATATTTCAATTTTGATAAATTTAACTTGAACTTATCATTCTTAATTTGACAAGATATAATTTCATAAAAAACAACTATGTGTGTATATATGGTCTGTTTGATTCGTGTTTCCGAAATAGTTTTTCTAATTTTCGGAAACAGAAAAATAAAAATACTTGTTTAGTAAACTTGTTTTTTATAAACTGTTTTAGAAAATAAAAAAAAAACAGAAAAATCAGAATAACTTTAAGTTGTTTTGTAGTTTTTGTTCTAGAAAACAAAAGAAAATGTGAAAAATACTCATCTTATTAATGGTAAAGTTATAAATTTTGAATAATTCATCTATTACTCATTAGTCATGACTTTGAGAACAATCATTCAAACAGATTTTTTTGTTTTCTTGTTTTCAAAACTTATTCTCGAAAACAGTTTTACAAAACTATTTTGAGAATAAAAAAATAGAAAACACTATCAAACAGGCCCTCTATATCCCCATTGTAACAGACATTATGGGCCTGTTTAACAGTGTTTTCTGTTTTATTGTTCAGAGAACAGTTTTGTAAAACTGTTTTCGAAAATAAGTTTTGAAAACAAGAAAATAAAAAAATCTGTTTGAATAATTATTCTCAAAATCATAACTAGTGAGTGATAGATGAGTTATTCAAAATTTATAACTTTATCATTAATGAGGTGGATGTTTCTCACATTTCCTTATATTTTCCAGAACAAAAACTACAAAACACCTTAAAGGTGTTCTGAGTTTTCTACTATTTTGTTTTTCTATTTTTCAAAACAATTTATAAAAAATAGGTTTACCAAACAAGTTTTTTGAGTTTCTATTTCTGAAAACAGAAAAACTATTTTCAGAAATAGAACCAAACAGACCCTATATTTTTTTTATTGGGTAAACAAAAATGACTCAAATATAACTTGTAAATAATATGATTTTCTTTTATGCGTAGATATATTATACATAGGACTTGTTTAGTAAGAGGGAAATGGGGAAAAAAGTTAGATTTTTTGGGAAGTGAACTAATTGATGTTACTTAGTTCGAACAAAATTTAAAAGTTTGGAAAAGTTGAACTTAATTCGATAAGTAGAGAGCCTGTTTGACAATATTTTTTATTTTATTGTTCTCAAAACAGTTTATAAAACTGTTTTCGAGCATAAGTTTTGGAAATAAGAAAATAAAAAACTGTATTTAAATAATTGTTACCAAAATCATAATAATTAGTAAGTGTTAAATGGATTATTCAAAATTTATAACTTTAACATTAATGAGGTAGATATTTTTCACTTTTTCTTATATTTTTTAAAACAAAAATTACAAAATACTTTAACGATATTCTGAGTTTTCTATTCTTTTATTTTTCTATTTTTTAGAATATTTTATAAAAAATAAGTTTACTAAACAAGTTTTGTGTTTTAAAACTGTTTTGAAAACGGTTATTAAACATGCATAGAACTTTTCAAATAAAGTCTAAGAAAATTCTACTTTCCGAATATTTTATGATATTTTTCTAAAAAGATCTTTTAATTCTATAATCAGAATATCTATCTAAAAATTATTTAAACTTTTTGAAAAATAAAAAATAAAATAAACAAATTATATATGAAATTTCTGAAAAGTAAGAAGCTACCTTACAGGAATTATATTAAGTCAATCCATTAATAGGGATGCCGGCAGCATCACTTGATTGAATTATCTTCTCCTCCGCATGTGGGTGTGTTTTTCCCCCCTCATTTGCATTGCAACCGCTCCTGCCGGTCTCTCACTCTCTCTTATTTGTTTGCTTTTGCTTTTCCTTCTTCTATAGTTCAGTACTTTCGCTTCCACAAATTTATTCTAGCGAGACCCGCTTCCTAAAGCCCTAAATCTCATCGCCAATAGCCAATATCATGAATTAAAATAAATAAATCCATGCTGTGAACTCAAAACTATCATATTTTATTTATAACATGATACTAAGTAAAAATATATTTTTTTCTTTTATTAAACTTATACTATTACATAGAAATCAAATTATTTTCGCAAGGGATCACTCACTCCACTAAAATCACAAAAAAGAAAAAAAGAAAAGAAAATAAAAGAACGAAAATATTGCAAAATCCTAATTTATATTACAAGTTATTTACAATTTTACGTTATATCAGACTGCACTTGATTATTAATAACTTTCTTAACAAGCTAACTTAATTTTAAGTTTAAAGGGAAAGTACATATGCTTCTGCTAACTACCTCGAATCCTCAATTGCGTGGATGAGCACAAAAATAATGGATATTATTTTTAATATTTATTAATAAAATATCTTACGAGTCTTATTGTTCACAAATTCTAAGTTTTTCATGTTCCGTGCAATGTATAACATTCTTTCTTGGTAATTAGCTCTCTTGGTGATTATTTCTTAATTATTCATTAGTAAATGTAAAGTAATGATTAATACAAACAACACGTCAAAAAAATATTATAGATAAAACTAGTAGAAATTAAATTAAAATTATAAGAAAAAAATTTAAAAGTAGTGTAAATAGAAGCACGTATACGTACCAAAGTGAAGAACGAAATGACAGCGCATTTTGTGTCATAGACACTCATAGTCAGAGAAGAATTAACCGACTAAATTCAGCGTGCATGCACACAAACACATCAAGGAAGATTGTGTAAGATACTTTATTAGAAAAAAACTGATCCAAATATGCATGCACTACAAAATTTCCCATATGGGTGAAGAGCCATGAAAAGACTATGCTACCCTTTATGTGAATATAGGTATAGCTAGTGGGCAAACACATGGAACCACCACTATATCCCCATCTCTCAAAGCTTTTCACACTTGCCTGCTTTTCAGACCCAACCTCTAGAAAGTGGGTGTCTTTCCCATCTCTCCACACTCCATAGCTTTTTCTCAGTCCTCTAAATCCATGGACACACCTCAGTGGCCACAGGTACACAACACACCTTTTTTTTTTCTTCTCTCTGTTTTCTTTGCATATAATCATGAAATTTCGATCTTCTGCAGCTTGTGATTCTCAATTAAACATATATAAGCTTTGGGTTTTGGAATTTCTTTTGATTATTAATTTCCCAAGTTCTGTGAGGGAAGTACTGAAGTCTACCTTTTTTCGTCCACTTTTCAATTCTCAAGAGACGATATGTTGCTCGATCGGCTAGCTCATCAGTCCCCTACTAAGTTCAAATTTTGTTGTTAAGTTTGAGTCTTTTTAAGATCTTTCTCTTATATATACACACTTTGTTCTGTTATTGAAAGTACTGCACCTTCCTCTTTCTCCCTTTAATTTTCTCTTTCCTTTCCACCGTCTGATAAAGCACCCCAGAAAAAAGCTAACAAATTTGTTTGTATTGCTGCTACCTGCTGTGTGTAAATCCCTCAATTTTGTTTGATTTTGTCTTGTTGGTTTCTCTTTTTGGTTTTATATATATCTTTCTTTTTTTATAATTTTGGATGAATATATTTCAGGGGATTGGAGTGGTTAAACAGCCTGTAGTAGTGGAAGGCTCTATTCCAAAGCCTCCTATGACTGAAAGAAAGGCGAGGCCTCAGAAAGACCAAGCTTTGAACTGCCCGAGGTGCAATTCAACCAACACTAAATTCTGTTACTACAACAACTACAGCCTCTCTCAGCCACGATACTTCTGCAAGACTTGTAGGAGGTACTGGACCGAGGGTGGGTCCCTCAGAAACGTTCCCGTCGGTGGAGGCTCCCGGAAGAACAAGAGATCTTCTTCATCAACTCCTCCTTCCTCTTCATCTTCATCAACAACATCCTCAAAGAAGCTCCCTGATCTGAACCCCAAGATCCACCATGGGCAAGATCTTAACTTAGCATGCCCCCCACCAGCATCCGACGACTATAATAATAGCATATCAAAATTCATCGAGGTTCCTTATAGTACTGAAGACAAGATTACACCTTCTCATCATGATCAGTTATCCCCCATGGAGCTTCTGAAAACTGGAATTCCGTCCTCAAGGACTTTAGGTCCTCTGATGCCCATGTCGGCGTCCGATGCTTCCAGCACAGCAATGTATAACTCAGGTGGGTTTCCTTTGCAAGATTTTAAGCCTCCTCCGGGGCTTAGTTTCAGCCTTGAAGGGTTTGAAAATGGGTACGGTGGCATTTCTGGAATGCACGAGGGAGGTGGCGGTGATGGTGGTGCGAGGGTGTTGTTTCCTATTGAGGATTTGAAGCAAGTTCCGAGTAGCACTGATCATTATGAGCAGGATAGAAGCCATGCGGATTCGACGGGGTTTTGGAATGGCATGTTAGGTGGAGGATCGTGGTAAAGATATTATTGGAGAAGAAAGTTATGAACCAAAAAAAGTGAGAAAACCTAAGGGGCCGGGTCTGGCCTTTCTAGCTTCTTCTTCCTTCCTTCCTTATTTTCTTTTTTTTTGCCCCTTAAAATTTGGTGAGTGACTGTATGAATTGATCAGATTCAGAACCACTAACAAATAGGGTATATGACTTGCGTTTATTGTTCTTTAATCCATTTCATTTCTGGTGATGATTTTCTGAATCTTTCTTTCCCTACTTCTCCCGTTTCAATTTTCGCCTTTTGAACCAGAAGGGTGTGGTCATGTGGATGCATGTTGAAACTCCCCCATTCCTTCAAGGTTATACAATATCTTAAATTCTGAACTTAATTTACCTTATCAAAATAACTATATAGCTCTTGGACTGTTACCTCTCAATTTGGTTCCACAGTTCCATTCCACTTCCACCATAGTTTTGCCCTCAGCACGTTAACTTACACACATAAACTACTGGTCCTTCTTGTCGGGTATGAAGATAATATCAGTCGGTGGGTCATATATAACCTGAGATTTCAGTCAAGTCACGACCTGCAATGTTAATCTTTTTATTGGCAAGCGATCGAATTTGTAAATGGGATAATTCATATATATGTATGTGGTTGAATTGGCGATATTAATATTTAGGGGTTTATTAAAAATTACTAAAACCTCGAACGTATTTCGAATGATGGGTGTCAAATCCTTTACAGCAAAAGTGGTCTCCCTATCTGTCCCTTTTCCTTTTCTTTCCCTTCTTTTTCTTGCTCGCCAACCGGTCAGAAGTATTGTCAGATCTTAATCAGTAACGTCTTGTTCTTACAGATTCTTTCCGCCCATTAAAGAAGTTCTCACGAATTAGCCACTAGGATCTAACAAGAACGGCTATTAAATTAAATTGAGCAGAAACTCCACATATATGTATATTAAGCCGCTTGCAAATAGTACATTAACAAATGAAGAGGGCATATTCGCAGGCGAAGTACTAGTACATATGCTTTAGTGGTAATTAATTAATTTCTCTTCTATCCGTGAGAGTAATTAGTTATTAATAGAATTAATTAAAAAGCAATGGGAAGCAGGACTTTTGAAGAAATGGATTTCCATGTCTACTGTGAGCTGCATGGTGTGTTTCTTTTCTGATGTTGGAAGGCTCATTAATTCAATTCAACCACATTTTGCGTAGATTATCATTTAGTTTTAATTCACTCATCCATATATCCCCACATGGGGGGCTCCTTTTTCCTTTTTCTTTCTTATATTGAAAGAAAGCTAAAGAAGTTGGAGCTTGACTCTAGTCTCCTCTTTTTCCACCTATGGGTCCCACAAACATTCCTCTTGGTCCCCGTGCAAGAACAATATCCTCCACTATGCAAATCTTCCATCCATATATATAATTGTTTATATAGAATATCGAGATAGACCTTGTTCCTTCCTTAATTACTATTATAATATTAAAACTAGATAGATTAATTAATTAAGCAATAGCCAATAGGGATGGTGCTTTATTGGTTGGGCTGGATTAATTTACTCGTATCTAACGTGTTAAGCACATATCAAACCAAGGGTTAGATAAACTTCGCATCGTGAAGGTCTCTTTCTTGCCAAGCTCGCCCATCTACTACTGATCCATTCTTTACTAAATATCCATCAGAAAAACACCCACATCAGTCTTCTTATCTGGTGACATTCTTACTAAGGCCGGTATAGATTTAATGTTCTATCTCTACCACGCTTATCATTTGTGGGATAATTATGCGTTTGGACGTCATTTAGAACACATACGGTTAACTCTCCATGATGATATATAGCATGCATAAAAAAACGTTTTTCCAAAGAAACTAAACATATTACCCTATGAAATTTAAAATGAATTGCAGTGTTTATGAATTGTTAATACGTAGATATATTGTACTCTCTTTAGTCCTTTATATAAATTATATTCTAGAAGATTTTTATAATTCCAGATGTAAGTTATTTTATAAAAATTTATGGAGTATTAATTATTTTATTCAAAAAATACCCTTTTTAGAAATTACTTTATAGAACATTAATTACTTAAGAGAATAGTACAATATATGTTATTAAATCTATGATATTTATTAGGAGTATGGATAAAAACTAAAGCAATTTTTTTAGACAATTTTATTAATATAATTAATATTTTTTATAATTTCTGTAAAATAGTTAAAAATACCTTCCATTAAATATGGGATGGGATATATGATTGTGATTTTATATTCTATTGGTTAAAGCAGAATCAATAATTTTAGATATATATATATATATATATATGCGTCGGTAGTATTGAAATTCTAGAAGAAAGTGCCTCCTATACGTACGTTAATATATTTAGGGTTTGATCTATAGTAGATTGACTTTATTCTACAGTCTCCGGCCAGGGGAATTAATTCATTCCTGATATTACCAAATCATGGGCGTGGAATTGTTGCATGTAGGGATTAATTGGAGATGAAGGCCTAGAAGAGGATATTTTTGAGCTATGGTTCCTCCAAGGGATGACCAAAAATTAGGGCTTCAACGTTGATCGAAGGCAGAGGGTAATAATAATTAATTAAGAATGAAGGACAAGGAGGGTAATTAATATATAACATAGATGCGGGACCAGATACATGGAAGCAGAAGGTTGATAATTCATTGAGTTAACGGAATCATATTGCAAAAATGAGGGTCATCGGGATCAGCTTCACGCCTTCTGTTTCGCTGCATTTCGCAACAGTTATAAGTGAAAGCGCCAGAATTGATGGCCTTTTACGTACGTACGCGCTGTTCCTCCCTCTAATTGTACTTTCTAAAAACTATTTTTTTTAAATATTTTTAACGGATTCACATAAATTAAAAATAAATTAAAAATAAGATTTAACATGGTTGTAGAGTTAATAAAATATGACAAGTTCAATGGGTCAATTTAAACAAAAGGTAAATAGGCTGGGTTTCAATATTTGGTGTCTAAATAAATTTTGGGCTTTTCGGGCCTAGCCCATGATAGGCCGCTATGTCTGTCTGCTTCTTTTTTTTTTTTATTTAAAATATTAAAAAATACATATTATTTTATTAATGAGTGGTATATAAATTATAAAATTTAAATATTATGTTAATTTTTATGAATAATAATAATTAATTGTATTAATTTAAATAAATATAAAAAAATTTAAAAAAAAAATATTTAAAAACAAAAAACAAAAAGCCTGTGGGCCGGGCCTGCCTGACTTTTGAGGCCTATTTGTCAAATCGGGCTTTTCGACTCAACTTGATTTGGGCCCGACTCATGGTGGGCTGACCCGATTTGATAGCTCTATGTATTTGAATTAGTTTATCTATAATTAATTATAACAATAAGTGATATATGTCAAAAGTGATTTGTGTTTGATGTTTTTATCTTATAAGTGATTTTGAAAAAAATATATTTTTAGATTTTTAGAGTTTAAGAGATTATTGTATGGGTAATGAGAAGGAGAAGTAAAATAAGTAATTTTGAGAAGATAAGTGATTATCATACTATAATCACTTATTTGAGGTATAACTATTTATTCAAAAGTTGATGTGTTTAGCAACTTTGCAAAATAAGCAATTATATTCTTCTATTTTGTTTATCTAAACATATTCTTAAAATTAGCTAATTACCTTAATTTTTTAAAAAATCATTACATTTTTTTAAAACTACTATTATTTAATCTATTTCTAGAACTGTCAATTTGGGCCAGCCCGCCTCCACTACTAGAAAAATGCAATTTAGCGAGAGAATTTAGCGAGGGATCACTCATCCCTCGCTAAATAATCTAAATAGTGAGAAATTAGCGACGAATTAAATTTAGCGAGGAATATCCTTTCCCTCGCTAAACTAGCGAGAAATTTTTTATTCCTCGCTAAATTATTATAAATAGCGAGGAATCTAGCGAGGGATTTGTCCCTCGCTAAATTTTTTAAAATTAATTTTAATAGATTAAAATTATTTTATTAAAAAATTAATTTTAATGAATTAAAATTTTTTAATAATTATGTTATAAAATTATTTTTATCAGTTGATTATTTTAAATTAATAAAAATAGTTAGATTAATTTTTATAACTTGTTGACAAAAAAATGAAAATGAAAATTCATTTATTACAAAATTCAAAATATAAAATATTTTATGATATTAATAACTAAAATTATAATATATTTTTATTTTTTAACAATATATTAATTTATAAATATATGTGTGTATTAGTGTGTAAATAAATAATATATATTTCATATTTCATATAAAGACTGCAAATACAATACAGTTCAATTGGCAAAAGTCTGAATATAAAGGCACTAAGAGTAGGAGGTCATGGGTTCGAACCTAAGCAAATGCATATTTGAAACACTTATATTACATAGCAGTGACGTGTCGCAATCACGGTGATGTGGCGCCATTGTGGCAATGATGTGGCATGGGTGGCGGGTGACATGGCAATGATGTGACATGGCGTGGTCTTGGTGGTGACATGACAATTTTGAATTTTTTGTAGTTTAGCGAGGAAATAGCGAGGGATTAAATCCCTCGCTAAATTTAGAGAGGGATTAAATCCCTCGCTAATTTAGCTAGGGATAAAATCCCTCGCTATTTTCAATTTAGCGAGGGAAAAATGACATTTAGCGAGGGATTTGTCCCTCGCTAAATGCCATTTTTCTAGTAGTGCTCGGGCCGGGCCAAAAAGCCCGGATTGAAAAATGGGTTTGGTTTTTCAAGTCCGAGCCCGCGGGATCAGGCCTACGGGCCAGCTCGCGGGCTTTTTTTAATTTTTTAATATTTTTTTATGTTTTTTTAATACATTTTTTATATAATTATTTAAATTAATACAACTAATTATCATCATAATTTAAATTAATATAATTAATTATCATAATAATTCATCAAAAACTAATATAATATTTAAATTTTATAATTTATATATCACTAATTAATAAAATAATATGTATTTTTTTAATATTTTAAACCAAAAATAAAAGAAAAAGAAAAAATTTTTGGGCTTTCGGGCTGGCCCGTGGCTTACTCGGGCTGGGCCTAATCAGGCCGGACTCAAAAAGTCTGGATTATATATTTACTTTTGAAATTAAGACCCAAGTCCGCTTATTTTTTCGGGCTTTTCGGGCCGGCCCGTCGAGCTTAACCCATTTTGACGGCTCTATCTATTTCTCTTTCTCTCTAAATGTGTTAAATAAGAGCATTTTTTAAAAAAATACATAATAATTACTACCTCGAATATTGTAAAGAATCTTATGTTTAAAATTGAAGTAAAAGATCATATATTTAAAACTAGAGAAGTAATTTATGCTCCTCCAAGCTTTACCTTTGAGAGCCCCCATGATATGCTATAAATGCATTTTACATGATACTCCATTTTTGGTTGCTTTGCAAAATGCAACATGCACTGAGTTGAATTTGGATCCAAATTCCTTTGAGATATACCCGCAACGCAAGCGACACTGATCTTGGTCTCCTGAAAAATGCAATATGCTTTGGTTGCTTTCTTTCATTACCGAACACGTAAGTTAATGATGTGATGATTCTATTTTTTTTTTGTCAAATGGATCTGTGGGATTGGATAAAAGCACAATTAATAAATAGTGATATTGGCACGGACAAATTTTAGGTTTCCAAATCTTACAAAAGTACGTTTATAAAAACTCATAACTATCTAATATTTGATACCATTGCATTAGATTTAAATATTATCAAGTTTAAATCAGGGTTGAGGGATTGTTATGTCATGTAATTTTTTATCCAAAAAAATATATTTTTTTGAAAAGCAAATCGAATTATTTTTAAAATTTTATGTCTCTAAAATCTGTTTTCACATAATCTTGGTTTTTTAAAAAACAAAATTATTTAACTGCCTTTAGTATTATTATGTTATTAATTATTAATAACAAAAATAATTTTAAAAAACACAGTCACATCAGACAATAGAAGTTTCTATAAAATATATTGGAATGTCATAATTAAGTGTATTTTTTACAATTTAAAAATTAAATATAATTCTGGAAAACTGTAAAAATTAGTATCATAATTTACCCTACAACTTTTAGGAGATCAGACAATTCGGGATTGATTTATGAGACTTGTGGATTTTACAGATTTCTATGGCTCGCTTACGGGGAACGACGGGCTTGCTTGCCTAGATGCTGTCATGCTGAGCATAAGGAGAAATTTAGTTATAATATTAATTCTTTTTTATTGGTAAATGATAGTTAATTAGTCTGTAGTTATTACTATTACTACTACTGTTATTATTATTTTTCTTGGATATTATTATTATTATTATTTGAGCCCAGTGGTCGAAAAAATTGAGCCCCAATATTAGGCTAGAATGGCCCGTTGGTTTTATCCACCTATTAATAGACATTGGGCTTCCCATGTCGAATTAATAGATGTTACTATTTACCTAAAAATCCAACGTTTTTACCAGACTGACAAACCTCTGGCTCTGTACATAATCCATACCGGTGTCCGGTAAACAATTGGATCAATTTTAAAAAACAATTATGCCCTACCATCTTTGATTCAATTTGGTGCCAAACCATTCAATAATGGGGAGAGAAAAAATAAGGAGAAATTTAGATAAGGTAATATTTAGATTCTTTTTTATTTTCTCATCAAATTTGTCTCTCCTCTTATCTTTTCCTCATCTAAACAGGGGTAAATAAACTCTTAATTTGAATATTATAAATAAAAAACTATATTATGAGATTTATATGTATTTGAATTTAACAATATTTGATGGAAAAAATTATGTTAAAAGAGTTAATATGATTTGCATCCAATAATATTTGAATTTGATCTAGTGCTAAGGACAAAAGGTAATTCTCTTACCACACAAAAACAGACAATCAAATCCCCAACATGAGCATCTACAGCCATCTTAAGTTGATTACAATGATTTTTTATATTTTATTATTTATAAATCACATAAAAAAGTGTGATTTACATTGGTACACAACATGCTTCTATTTATTTTATTAATTTAATATTAATGATTTTTTATGCAAATAATATTAATAACTTTATTAATATTAATATTAATTTATTTCTATTTTTATCTACTTTTATTATTTGAATTGAAATTTTATTTTTATTCAATTTTTTGTGCTATTTAAATTTATTCTATTATTATTATTATTATTAGTGCCTGGCTTCCATGCTCAGTGCGGTGATAATCACCCAAACACACTGTTTTAATAATAGAGGGGGAATCTAGGCCGTTCGTCTTAGTATAATCTTGGCCTTCCATTGTTTTTAATTTTAGATGACAACATTTACATATTGGGTCTTCAAATTTTCATCCTCACTGATAAAAAGAAGCTCGAAAAAATGTAGGCGGTTTGGTGCGAATTTGTGGAGCAAGAAACTGAAGGAGTTGGCGTTTGGATTATATGTGCTAGCATTCAATGTAGAAGGAAGAAGGTGGGTTATGTGCTATGATTTAAGTAAGCTCAACATCCATGATTTTTTTTTCTTTGTTTTCTTTTTCTTTTTTGTTAATTAAAATCTGAAGGGTTTGAAATTTAATGAAAATTTGAGTTATGTTTGAACTTCTCTTGTAGAAGAATTATAGTTTTAACTTCTGTATATATATTTTTTAAAAAAATTAATATAAAAAGCTGAAAGCATATTTTGTTGAATGGAAGAATGAACAAGTTTTTTTATACAGTCGGAGTTAATATATAAATAAAGAATGATATTTTGTATATGATCACAAATTTTTAATAAAATGTTTTTTCTTGGTGTCATGTTTCCTAATAAAATAATAAAATCATTGTTTGAGCTGTTATGATCATCCTTATTTATATTTTAATGATGATAACTTTTAAACTATAATGTTTTTATTGTGTATAGTAAGTATATAATGGAAGATAAATTACAACTCAAAATCGGGAGTGAGTTTGAAAGTTTGGAAGAAGCATGGAAGTTTTGGGTTGATTACAGTGGAAAAATTGGGTTTGGAGTTAGAAAGCATAATTTTACAAAGAGTAGAAAAGATGGTTCTATTATTACATACAGATATATATGTTGCAAGGAGGGTCTTCAGAAACAAAGTAAAGAAGAGACATATTCTTCTAAACATCGTGCAGAGACAAGGACCAACCGTAAAGCACAAACGATAGTATCTCGAATTGATCAAAAGTACAAAATCACAGTGTTTGATGAAGAACATAATCATTCCCTTCACATGCCATAAATAGTTCATTTGTTGGCATTCCAAAGAAATTTATTAGAAGTTCAAGCCTATGAGATTTGACCTTGCAGAAGACTCTGGGCTTTAATAGAATGCTGCTTTTGTCTTAATGAGTATATATGCTGCTGGTTAAGCAAATCTTGGTTATACCCGTATAAATGCGAAGAACTACTTAAAGTCTAAAAGGCAAAGGAATATGAAGTTTGGGGAGGTAGGATGTTTACTTGAATATTTTCACAACCAATTTGCAGAAAATCCTACATTCTACCACAAATATCAGCTGGACATGGATGAACAAATCACCAATGTGTTTTAGGCGAATGCTTATATGCTAATAGTTTATGCGCATTTTGGTGAGGTTGTCTCACTTGACACAACATACAGTACAAATCGTGAACATTGAACCCTTGCAATCTTTTCTGACTTTAATCACCATAGAAGTATGGTCATTTTTGGAGTAGCTCTATTGTGTGATGAAACCATTGAGTCTTTCAAGTGGTTATTAGAAACCTTTTTAGATGATCATATACAAAACAAGCCTCAAACATTATTTACAGACCGAGATCAAGCTATGGAAAAAGCTCTAAGTGAAGTGCTTCCTGATACAAAATATCGTTTGTGCACTTGGCAATTGATGCAAAATGGCATCAGACACCTTAGTAATTTGGAAAAAGGTGCGTCACATATTTTGCCGGAGTTCAAAAAATGCATGTTTCAATATGTAGAAGAAGATAAGTTTGAAGAAGCATGGAGTCAATTATTATCTTCTTACAATGTGCATGAAAATAGGTGGTTGAACTCTATTTATAATATTAAAGAGAGATGGGCTTGGTGCTATGTGAAAGCTGCACGCACACTAGGCATGAGAAGCACACAACTTAGTAAAAGTGTGAATGCTGATGTGAAGAGTTGTACAAAACCAGATATAGACATCAAACAATTCTTCAAGAGATTTGAAAAGGTTGTCACAAGCAGGCGAAACAAGGAACTATTACTTGAATATGAATCTCGACAAAGGATATCTATGATGGTTAATCAGAGTACGCCAATATTAAGGCAACTTGTGCAAGTTTACACCCCATCAATATTTGATTTGTTCTAAGAACAATGGGATCTCCAATTCACTGTGAAATTAGAATAACGTAATGAGTCTGAACCATTGTCTGTATACCGTGAACATATGATTGATGAAGATGGGGAATGGAATGTTCAATTTAAGCTAGATACACATGAAATTTCTTGCACTTGTTGGAAGTTTGAAACCACTGGGATATTGTGTTGTCATGCATTGAAAGTATATGAGTCTAAAGATGTAAGAGTTATGTCTGAGCAATATATTCTCAAGTGATGGACCAAGGAAGCAAAGGCTGGTGTTGTACATGATATTAGAGGAAATGAGATACAAGTAGATCCTAGACTTGAAATCACACGACGGTATAGACGATTAATGCAGAATATGGTAACAGTGGCAACAAAGGCAGCTAAGACTCTTAAAGGATTTGAGTGTGTTAGAAAATGCCTCATTGAAGTGGAAAATGATATTCCTGATGGTAATGAAGATGATAATCTTGAAAGTAATTATGAGAACCAACTACAACACCTATCACAGGGTTATAAAAGATGCCTAAGGGCTTCAAAAAGAGAGAGGGGAAAAACAAGAGATGACATCTAAGAAGTTGGATGGAGAGGCTATTACTGAAAAGAAGAAGAGTTACATCAGAAAAAGACTCAACAGTATTAAGTTTGAATTTATATTTATCAAAATAGAAACTGTTACTAAATTTCTATTTATTTTTTGTAGGACTCTCAAACACACCAAAGAGGGTTTGCCATTGAGGAAAAGAAGGAAAGCTCTACAAAGGAAAGATACACAATCACAAAAGGCTCAGCCATCATAGAAAAGAAGAAGAGTTAACATAAGGAAAGATACACACATACAAGATTCAATGGTCTCATACTTAACACCTCCAACAGAACATACTTTTCCACCATGTACATCACAACCATTGTCATTTACAAGTATGCTAATAGTATGGATTAATAAATTGATTACTACTAATTGTCATATATAGCTATTATTTCCTAAAGTCAAAACCATTGATATTTTCAAATGTAAGCACCAGATGAAAGTGAAATCCCATCACTTGAAGCCATTGATCTTACCACTAACTATTCACAAGGTAATTAATAGAAAAATAACATTTTATTCATTTCAATATTTTTATATACACTATACAATATTAGCCTCTCGTACATCAACTACTTTACAAACATTACATAACACAAACCTAACTAATTACATAACTTCTTCTTTATATAGGATAGTAAAATGCACGGTGGACTGTTTTGCTGGCTATTTTTTGCATGAATTAGCTCTACACATCTTACACGGTGGACTGTTTTGGTTGCTTTACTTCAATGGACAGCCTTTGACTATTTTGGACATTTTATACATAGGACAGTTCTTGCTTTCTTTGTTTTGCACAACTCAAAGGACAAATTTTGGTAGGATGGCACTTGCTCTGCTTTAGTGGACTTCCCAACTCTGGATATTGCTTTTCTACTTGCAAAAATTAACAACAAATCAAATTCCATCCTTGTCAATCTATATTTTTTTGTCTATTTATAGCTATATATATCAATTGGTGTATCTTGTAATATGTCCAAAAATCAACATTGCTATTTTGAGCCGTCTAAGAACTTCATTATCCATGTTGCCAGGAATCACATTTACTCTTCTTTTCTACTTTTATTTTTTCAAACACTTACTCTTCTCTTCCTATCCAAGTGCAAAAGGTTTGTATCCATGATATTCTGGAAGAGGTTGAATAATTTTTTATGGTAATGTCACTGACATACAATTTTAATCAATTATGAATATCCAATAACAGAATGTGATTTGATTTCAAATTAGAAGTCAGAACCATTGAAGAGATCATGCAAAAGACTAGTCAACTTCACCATTATTCTGGAAAAAAAAAAAGACAAACTTAACTATCCATTTCACAGGCTTATTAATCCTGCTCAACAATTCATTCTCAACATTTTGTAGAAACCCCAAGGCCATACACAACAATTTTATTTTATTTTTAAAAGTAAGGGTCTATGTCTAATCAAAGGATGTGTCCATTGCAAGTGTTTAAGTTTGACAAAGATAGATTCTATGCAAGAGCATCAATTGTCTCTATAAAGGTATTATAAATCAAACGCCAGGACTAGTCATCTTAAAGATCTTTTGTAAGACTTCAATTTTATACTAAGTATAATTTAGGTAATACTATTGAACAAATTTCCAATAAGGAAACTTAAGCGATGGCTAACAATTTTCAAAGAGTAAAAGATGTGAAATGCATTTTCAACTGATGTTTACGTATTGAAAATGTTGTTCCTTAGCTTCAACATTCCCAAGAAAAAGAACCAATGATCAAGAGATATAACAATAGTAGATGCATATAGTGTCAGTAAATCTTAAGCAGAAGTAGAACACTCAAACTTGCATCACCCAACGAACAACATTATGGAATATTAGTACTAAATTAAATAACTTGTAGCTATGCACTTTGCACTTTCTCTTCCTTCTTATTAATCAATAATTTAAATTATTAGTTCCAAATCAAACCATAATTCGATGTTTAACAGAAAAGTGAAATGGTAGAAACTTAAATTATGCATAAGTAAATATCAAGTGAATGAATTAAAATCAAACAAGGAATATACTCTGTTCCTTTCTGATGAAGAATTCTAAACTGCTCCGGGGAGAGGATCACCCTCTATTACTTCTCTGATTTGTGGATTGGAGTTGGTGCAGTCATTGGTCAATGTTCTCAGGATACACATTGCCCCGAAAGTGGTCCGCAATAACCGTTTTTGATCAATTTGTATTGGCACTCATTTTCGAGCTGGTTTGCAATAACCTTCATATTCTGTCACCGATAATTAGCTAGTAGAGATCCTTCACCCAATGACCTTACATGCCGCTAATGATAACCTTCCATAGTCCTCCTTCACCATCCTCGTCAAACCCCCCACGGAATCATCTCCTGAATCATATGTTGAATCTAGTCTGGTAGCCCCTTACTGTGTTCTGGTGCTAATGCTGCTAATTTGAGTTAAAAAAAAATTAACCTGAAATGGATGGTCAAGATTACTCTCTTAATGAATGGCCAGGATTCCCCCTCCTTTAAATAAAATGGTGCATTTGGGTGATGAGCACTCCGCTGAGTATGGAAACCGAATGCTTATCATCATCATCATGGGCAGACCCATTCATATTAGTGGATGCAACAATCCCCACAAACTCCCCCCTAGTGCTCTATTATATATTTTATAATGTATCAATTACCCTTTCTTAATAAATATGTATTAATTGCCCACTAATTGACTATATTATTTTTCATATTACCTTTTAATATCACCATTTCTTTTGTCCTAGTACTATGTGTACATATTAATTGCCCTCAATATTAATTAATAACTTCTAATAGCACTTAATTTTTTTATAATCTCATATTTCTTTATATACACACACAATACACAACATATATCTTTTTTTGGTATTATAATTAATTATGACTATACTCTACTAACAAAATAAATTTATATTTTACTTCCTTTTTATAAGATATTGACTTTAATTTATATTAATCTTTATTTTGTTATTATCCTATTTGCATTTCTTTTTCTTCCCATATTTTTTCTCCCTCTCAAATTCTAATATGTCATTTTCTCTTTTTTTCACTCTTTTAGTCAAAAATTTATTCCATCACTAACATATTTTCCCTTATTTACTTTTATTTTTCTTTAATTATTCTACTTTTATGTTTAGATAACACAATTTTTAAAACTTCATATATTTAAAATTTATAATAAAGCCATAATTTTTTCATCTAAATTATATTACTTTAATAGCATTTAATATTTAATTTTGTTTTTAGAAGGAATATGACATTATATGATCATGAAATTAATTGTAGTTATATTAATTTTATTTATAACATTGGTTAACCAGAATAATTATAATGTATATTTATACATTTTTTAATATCAACCAATTTTTTAAAAATGTATCTTAAGCTCTAATTAATATAGGTTTAAAGCTTTTTGGATCATAACCTTTTATATTATAGTTTTAATACTATAAATTTACACATGTATGTATTATCCCCACCATATAAAATTTTTGGGCCCGCTACTTATTATTATTATTATTATTATTTGGGCCTCCTACTTCTTCTTCCTCTTCTTCTTATTGTTATTATCATCCCGTGTAGTAGTGCACAGCATAAAAAAATCTAGTTAAAAAAAAAAATCAAATATGAAAAATGATTTATTATTGTGGCTTACAGCGACCTTTTTTCTAACGAGCAGTTTTTCTTCAGATTTACACCGAAGACGCAAACACGCCATAACGCATCGTCAATCACTTTGTCTTCCGGTGCTTCGGTCTGTCTGTCCGACTGGAATCATCCTCATGTCTGATGCTTATTGGAGATACAGCGACTCACGGCAGATGCCGTCGTCGATGCCTACTATCGCTGGAAAGCGCTCGCGTACCGACTATGGTATGTGAATTGTTTGCCTTATGGTGAAATTTAGGGTTTGTAGCTGCTGTAAATGGTTTTAATTGAATAGATGCCTTTCGTTTTGTCGCTGTAAACAAGTAGGATACTCTCCTATGGCGAAAATTTATGGTTTTACCAGCTGCGGATAAGCCATGTCAGAAATAGAATCCATGGGTTTTATTGTTCAGTTTACGAAGAATGGTAGATTTTTTTTAGTTCTTTTATTCTAAAATATATTTTAGAAGGGAAGGAGGATTCGGTGGTAGGGTTGTAAACGAACTATAAGGTTTATGGCTGATTAAAAAATGGAGAATGGAGATATTGCCTAATTTATTGGATTCATGTGTGTGAGGAGAACAGATGAGAAGGTTTAGAAAGGGATAGCTTTGTTCGAGATCCAATTGAAATTCCACTTGTGGGTGATCTGATGGTCTAACAGAACTAATTACTGTTTAAATGATTTAAAGTAATGAGAATTCCCAAAAAAAAAAAAAAATCCCCATTCAGTGTTCAGTTATTCTACTTGGTTCTGCTCAGGTTATTATTATTTGCTCTGGGAAGATCCACAAATGACCTAAGCCCAGATATGGGATACATGATCTTTTTTGTTCCTTTACAGAAAGGTATCATAGTATTGTAGGAGGTTCTTATTCTGTGTTAAATTGTTTCCATCCTGAGATACATAGTCTTCCACCGATGTTTGAAATTTATTATCTTCTTGTTATTTTTATATTGTAGTAAATGAATTTTTATCTCATGCCATCAAAGTCACAATGCAAATGATTTTTTTCTACCATGTTGTTCTGGTCTCTGTCTGATCATTAATTAAAAATATTGCTTAACTTTGAAGATGTCTCTGGTGTTCATGACTTGGCCAATTACTTTCCCCGTGATGATGATAGAGGAGGGCTCCAAGTTATCAGAGATACAGAATCCCTTGAAGCATCCTATGAACGTTACCTTCATAGTGCGGTATTACTTGTTCATACCCGCTAACATTCCTACATGGCTAAGTCAGTGTTGTCAAAGGCGAGTGCCTTAGGTGCAAAAGCGAGGTGCAAAACAGACCCATCGCCTCGCATGTGAAAGGCGTGCACCTTTTGGCACTTGGAAAAACAGAGAAGCATGCCTTTAGAATGCTTTGGCTTCACTATGCTTTGTTTTTGTTACCATGGAGTTTGCTCATTATACCACCACATTGCTATTGCTTCTGTTTGTACTTGTAGGTTTTGTTTCTTTCACTGACTTAAGAATTAAGATATTATCTTAATAAGAATTAAGATTTAAGATAGTTAAATTTTATAAAATTTAATGCAAGATAGAAAATTTTTATATTTAAGAAATTATGTAGGTTAATGATAGGAAAGGTTATATTATACTCTACATATCATCTTTTTTTATTGTTGCGTCTCGCTTCGCTAGGGTGTGTGCCTTTCTAGCGCTTCTCGCCTTGGGCATTTTATATGGCCCACACCTTGAATGCACCTTTCGCCTTTGACTACCTTGGGCTAAGAATATATGTCTTGATCTCTTGTGCCCCTGATTGACATGTTAAATTCCCATGTTTGGTGTTACAAAAAAAAAAAAATCCCTTGTTTGGTACTAAGCGCTAATTTTTAGGCAGATAGGATCTATTAATTTTTTTTATGTTTTTTGTATATGGAAGGAATAGAAATCTGGTCAATTTGATTTTTTTAGTTTTTAACTTTTAACTAATGGATATAATAATCCCAATTAAAGAAGGTTGTAGCTCTGCATGCCTGATTGGGAGATGTGGAGAAGTTAGGGGAAAACAACTGAAGGAAATTTTCTCACAGAAATTCTTAATTTTTTATCCTGTTCTATTATGGTGCAAGAATACAGCATTAAACCTTGCTCAAGCTTGTTTTATTGCAGGAAAATTCTAGTGTACCAAAATGGCCTATAGGTTTAAGGCTAACATATTGTACTTGTTTCAGCAAGCTTCCTCTTATGGTGCTGGGCAGTCTACTAGAACCATTGGTGGGGTGGTTTCCAATTGTCCTGTTGATGATTCATATGTCCATGGTATTGGGGGAGTGGACCCAACAACAACTGCAAAAGACAAAACCCTGGGACTAAGTGGTGGAAGGGCTGAGCTTCTGCTTCCGCCTGATGCTACCAATACATTGTATGTGGAAGGTTTACCTTGCAACTGCACAAGACGGGAAGTAGCTCGTATCCTTTTATCTGATTACTCTTTTGTTGATGCTTTTAATTGCATATGTACACACCACCAACTTTACTCCATTTTTATGCATCTCACGTGCAATATTTATTACAAAAATTTACCTATATCATCTAATACAATATATGAAATCATTTTTAAAGAAATAGATGTGAAGAGTGGTGTGAAAATAATGGTGTAAAATACTACTTCTGGCTTCTTAACTTTGATGTACAGACATCTTTCGTCCTTTTGTTGGCTACAAAGAAGTCAGACTTGTTAGCAAGGAATCAAGACAAGTAAGTTTAATTATTAAGTAGGAAACATGTATCTATTGTAATCGATTGGCTTTTGACCGGGATCATATGCAGCCTGGGGGTGATCCACTGGTACTTTGTTTTGTTGATTTTGTGAGTTCAGCCCATGCAGCGACTGCTATGGATGCCCTACAGGGTAAGATATGTTTTTCTCTGATTTTAGAAATGACAGCATTGAGTTTGTGCCAATCCAATGTGTTGCATTTTTCTTTCTTTTTATGCACTTATTGTGCTTCTTATAAAGAAATAGTACCCTTTTGTAGAATTTTTTTCTGGAATGTCACCAACATAAAGATGCAAAAGAATGATTGTTGTATGTGACTTCTTTACACTACCTCTTCTCTTTTGATTGTCATAGCCAACATAAGAGTGTGAGACTGGTTGGGATGATATACACACATTTGGTTTTGTGGTGATAAATATAAGTAGTCGTTGGATCATTTCATGGGATGGGATTGGATCTGGGATGTGATTGCTTCTTTCGAGAGTGGAAATGAGTGAAGGAATTACACCAAGGTGTCTGGATGAGATTGGAACTACTTTGCTGTGGAGTATATGTTCAAAAGCAGCTCCTATGCCTACTAATTGTTTTTCCTTGTGCAATATATTTTCTTCTCCATTGTGTTGCTCACTTTATTTGGCCATTGGGAGTTGGTTTGACTCAGATGAAGGTGAAACTAAAGCTTGGAAGGTTGCGTAATGTAAAGCTTGTGTTGCAAATGTTATTCACTTACCATTTCTGTTATGTGCAATGATAAAGCCCACACCAATGTTTTAAAATTTCTCGGGTTGAACACTCGCACACACATCTTGAGCTCCACCATGAATGCCAGCCAGGTAGATATTTCTAAATTATGGAAGCATTCAACTTCATGGTTTACTGTGACTCATGTTGTTTGTATAGATGGAAAAAAGAAACTGATGCTTGAAATAGAAGCCCATTTGACCAAATATGCTACTAGTTTAGAAGGCAAACCTGATTTTTTGTATCCTAACAAAAATCGATAGATGTGAGTGAGGATAATATCCACTAAAACAATGTTTCTTGTTGCAACGACATGTCCTACCAAGGCTTAAGGATGCACTTGTGCCAAAATTTACATGTTACTCCCTATGTCTAAAGGTGGAGAAATTCCAACTGGGGAGACCTAATGAAGGTGGCTCTTCTACCTATTTTCTTCGGTGAATTTTTGGCCCCTTTTGTAATGAGTGAGGAACTCGCATTTACGCATATGTTAGATATTGGGTTTGAACAATTTTCAGGTGTATTTCAGGATTGTTATGTCTTAAACTGAGGTAAGATAGCGCACGTCTTATGCATTCTGTCTTCTGACACCGTAATTGGCCGTTCAGAACGTGGCTAGTTGTTCAGCGTAAAACAGTGAACCTTGATTTTGCAGGTTACAAATTTGACGAGCTTGACCGCAACTCGGTCAATTTAAGATTCCAATTTGCTCGCTATCCTGGTGCTAGGTCAGGTGGCGGGCATCGTGGCAAGCGTTGAACTGTGTCAGCTGGTGATTAATTCTATTGTTTCGTTCCATGGACTTCTATTATTAACGGTCGATTGGTGCTGACTTAAAGCTTCACTTAATGCTCAGAAAATCGTGCCAAATCTTGAAATGACGACTTTCAGTAGGATTTACTCATCAGGTGCAAGAGACCACTTTTCCAGCTCAGGAAATACAGTTGCATTCGTTAAGACCAGTTCAATCTTGCGGTTTCCATACGCTGAGTGTACATCTGTTTGACAAAACTGTCTAATTTATTAAGAATAAATTACTCCGGATTGTGTGTGTTCAGGATATTTTTCCGTTATTGAAGGTGGAGTTTTACTGCTGTAGCATATATCCCGGTATAAGATGCATGTTTTTCATGCTTGTTACTTGTGAGCCTTTTAGAATGTCAAATAATGCCTATTAATTGCTTACATAGTTAAAATGACAAATGGTGTCTAATAAGTATATTGCTGGTATGACATGTATTCTAAAGATTAAAGATGCTCTAGCCACTAAACTTGAACTTCTGAATACCCTTTTTTGTGCGTATAGAAAATTCATAATGGGGTCAAATTAGGAAAGACAACAAAATGTCTAATTTTCATGTATGTGGAGACAATCGCATGACAAGAGAGGGCATTTCTGGAGAGAATTTAGATACACAACCCTGAAACCAAAATAGTTGCATGTTTTTCCTCAAGCTAGTTCTGCCATTTGGGCTTGCTGATATGGGGAAATGGTAACGTAGACTGGGTGGTATTGAGGTTGCAATCTATTTTTATGCTTAATATGATTCAGGATACAATTTGTAGTTTATGTTAGATGTCTGTATTTTTGCTTTTATAATCCATCTATCATTTTTTATAAGTTTCTCCGGCCATTCTTAGGAACATTTTCCGCATACTATGTAATAGACTTTTGAGTTCTTGTGTTTTAAGCTTTCTAGATTTAGATGTTTGATTGTTTGTGCTTATGGATCTCGTAGTTTTACAGAAGGAACTGGTTTATTCCCAATCTCTATTATAGTTGTGACATTGGTGGCCTAGAGATTACTAACATTGAGAATAGTTGTTATAATAATAATTAGTGATGATAATTGTATTTAATATGTTTTCTGGTTTCTCATTCTACTGAAGAGTGATTATAATAAGTATATTATTTTGTCATTGTAACCAGAATGGCAAAAGTTTTGAAGAGTGATTATTTGCCATATTTGCCATGTAACATTTTATAACTGATGCTTTCAGTTATTTGAAGTTGGTGTTAGCCTCCAGACTGAAGTGACTGCTGCGCTTTTGATCACTTAGCTATGAGCAGTTGTTGGTCATTTTGATAATTGATAGTTGTAGGTTTTCTAATCTGGGTTTAGGGTTATTACGTAGATTGTCAAGTCATTGATTCCTAAAACAGGGTTTGCAGGTGATTTTATCTGTTCCTCTATTTATTAAGTAATGTGATTGGATGGGTAGAAACGAAGCGGGATATGGAGGAAGGAGATGTAGGATTGACCTCTTTAGTTGATTTTGTGGTTCATCGGGTATACTCCTTCGGTGACAGATGTTGATTCTGCCATCATAATTAAATCCATATAGTGATTGAAAGGAGCTTGACAAGTGTTGCTTCAAAGTATAGCGCATGGGCCATCAGCTTCCTTCTTCATTTCTGGCGGCAGTCACGGGTATTATTGTCAAGTTTCGAGGCAGTTCATGATCAGGTCAAGTCAACTGCATTACGGAATACTTGTGTTGCTTGTGGTCAGACGGATCAGAAATTGACGAGGTATTCTCTATAAATCAGGGGTCATACTAAACATCTTCATGATAATCATATTGTGGCCATTGTGTTGTGGTTTGTGGATTCCAGTTATATTGAAATCCATATGTAGTTGCGTTATAAGAATATAGAGGGTATTTTATAGGAAGAGCAAACAGAATGATTAGTGTTTTGCTTATCTAGTTTCATATGTAATCCCTCCATGTTATTTATTTCTGAGATGTTCGCTTGGAGTAGTAATATTTGGCTAAAGGTTGAACTGGGTGCTTGGGTTGTACTTGTACCCAAAAGGCGGTTTCTTGGACTTTGAGCTGCCGCATTTCACATGTTTCACAGGAAACTGTGATGCTGTTTTCTTGCATGGGAGATGGTTTTCCAGTGCATTTTTTAGAAATTGATTCAGAATTGAGACTAGCTATTAATTAATGTTTTAATGTTGCCGTGGTTTTAGTTTTAAGTTGAATTTATTGTGTGGAACAAGTTTCCCCCCAATCCTTGCCATGAGTGCATATAATTTCAATTCCAACAGTTAAAAATAAGAATACACGCTTGAACATCTTTGTTTTTTTTCTTGGTTTCCTGTCACCGTTTCCTGTGAACATCATTTGTGAACATCATTTAGCAATGCTCGTCTTTTTTTCTCGTATGGATTTATATCGCTGGACGGCGAAGTAAGTTGTATTCATCATTGACTTCGTTCCTCTAAATCTAGAAACTAGCCCGTAAGAATTCCTAAGAGAAACAACAGCTGCTTCACCCCCGTTAAAACCTGAATTAATTAAAGGTATAAATATTCCGATAATCAGTTAGTCCTCGTTGCTGACGAGCTTGATTATGAATAAATTTTGTTATAAAAAGGGAGGATAACAGTTAGGAATTAAAATAATAAATTTATTGTAAAATAAGATTTATTACTATTTATTTTATTAATTTTATTATTCAGTATTTTAGATTTTAATATTTTTTATCAGTTAAATTTTTTTTTATAGTTAATTAACTATGCTGAGCTCTAACTGTAGTTCTAAAAAAATGTAAAGATTTCCATGAAATACTTTTAAATTGGTACTTGATAGTGTTTTTTGTGTCAGTATTTACTATTTAGGAAAGTAAGAGACACAGAATGGTTCACCTCTAGAGATCTTACCATAGATGATAAGAAGGGACAGTGCAATTTTTTTTTCGATGAGTAATGAGAGTATTTCTCAACAATCAATCAGCCAAAAAACAATCTTTTTAAATTATTAAAGTAGGTTTTGTCTATCTAAACAAGATTTTTTTCCATATTTACAGCAAAGGATTGCACTTAGAACAACTTGGGAGAATAATATAATTTTTTAAACTATGAAATGTGATAATAATAATTTTTAATATACATTTTTTGCCACCAATTTTTAATGGACAACTAACCAGCCGATGATAAAGTGATTGCTCATAGTTTTTGTTCGGTCACTATATACTAATACAACTAACATATTACACTTATTTTTTTGGTATAAACATATTACACTTATTTACATGTACAGTTGAATAGAAAAATAATAGAATCAATTTATTTTACATATATATATATATTATATCGATATTTTAATGATAAATCATTAGTAAAAACAGCCATATCTTATGTTTTTAAAATACATATTTTTTTCGTAACTATATAAGTAATAATGTAGAGTAATATTTTATTTTTTATAAAATAAGTATAATTATAATAATAAATATATTAGAGCAGACAATATGTTGCTTTATCTTTAATATTATTTAATGATTAATTGTGTTATAATTAAAATATTAAAAATCCCTAAAGGCATATCTGAATCTGCCAAAAAAAATATTGTTATTAAGAATTTTTTTTTCAGATCAGGGGGTGTTTGATTTTTCTTCCCTCTCTCTTCAACTTCAACTGCGCTTTATCTGATTTACCCTCCAACTCCATTTATTTTTCTTTATAATCAAACACATAATATTTGGATAGTAATTATGTGTTTTTGCAATCCAATATTCAGTAGTTTAGATGTAATCTATTCTTTTCCTTTATATTCCAAAAGTATAGTGAGTCTCCAAGTGAGATCAATAAATGCTCAAATAAGATTAGTTAGAAGTTAGAACTAAACTTTAAAGCAATATTTAGTTTGATTTTGCTTGAGATTTGACAATGAAATTAAATAATCTCTAAATTATAATTTTGCTATATAGTATTGAATATGTATTAGTTGATTTTGACTTTCAATATTAATGTATTGTTCGCAATATTAGTTTGTTGTATTTATTTAGTATATTTATATGATATATTTTTTCCTTGTATATTACCAAAATATAATAATTGTGATTAGAATGGGCTTAAATAAGATTATTTAGATATGAAATTGATTTTAAAACTTTAACTAAATCTCTCAACTAATTAAAGAATTATATATTCAAATTGCAATATACGAATTGTGAAGATTAAACGTAAAATTATATTGAAATTTTATAAATATAGTCTACTTGAAAATTGGATTCTTTTTTTTTTTTGCCATAATTGAAAATTGGATTCTAATGTAGCATTACTGTTGGAATTAAAATTTGAGTGTATAATAAATGAAAATTAATTAACATCAATTTTTTTAAATAGATAAGTATCTTTTTTGAATGAATTTTTTGTTGACGTATCATCACTGAATCTCATTGATTACGTATTATCATCCTAACTAATCTGATTTATATCACTAGATTTTTCTATAAGAGATATTATATATGGAAAATTGGAAATCAAATTTTTAATTGTTTAAATTGTCTAATTTAATTCTTAATTTAAATACCATGGCCAATTCAAATAAAAATTCAAATTACTGCAATAAATAAAAATGAATTGTCTAATTAAGGTTCTATATACTCCCTCTAGTCCTTTTTTATGAGATATTTTAAGGAGAGCTAATTATATTCTTAAAGTTATGAAAAATTAGCATAAGATTTCAATTTTGCTTTTACTGATTAAAATAATATAGATCTCATTAAATTAGTAATTAAGAGAATTTTCACAAAAGAATAATTGACTAAAGAAAATCATAATTTACGAGATTGATAGTAAAATAATTAAGAGTAAAAAAAAAGAAAATCAAATACCTTATATTTACGATCAAATAAACTTTCAAGATAACATCTTATAAAAATGATCAAAGAGAGTAATAAATAAATAAAAACAATAATATGATTTTCAATTTAATTTTTTTAAATTATAAATCCTCATAATTCATTATCACATAATTCAGTAATTAATACTCTTTATTTTGAGGCCTTGAATTCTATCAAGCGATCAATAACAAATTAATTCCTACTATATAATAATTAATTTAGAAAAATCATTTATATAAAAATATTAGATTAATTTAGTAATTTTAATGTATAAAAATTGATTTTTTTTATTTATATTACAATACGTGTTAAAGTAATATGTTTTCAAATTTTATCAGCCATCTTTTGTAGATATCCTCTTCGAATGGAAGATAATTATATTTCCACAGTTACTATACACTATAATACTATATTTACAAGAGCATGAGAAAATATAATTTCTGTGGCCATCAACTCATCGTATATATGGAAGTATTACAAGAGTTGTTGACTTTGACAAAAAACATCATATTACTACTAGCCCATTCAATAGAAACTAATAAACAAATAAAAAGAGTTTGCTAATTATATAATTGCTATAGGTGATGGAACAATTGTGCCTAATAATAAAGGAGGGTTCAAAGTGATAATTCTACAAAATCTTCTGTACATGTTTCTAACTATCCAAATTATTGTCAAGTCCACATATCCCAAAACATGCATAGAAGATTTTCACATAATGAAAAATAATGTTAACGTATATGTATATATGTTCATATTTTTTTCATAAAAATATATATATTCATATTTTATAAGATTTTCACATTTATCAGGATATAAAATAGCCTATTTCTTGTTAGCAAAAAAAAAAATATCATCAAATATATTTTATGTTAAATCCATTTTCTAAGGTTACTTTATATTAGAATATTTTGTGTATTGCACGGAGTGCATTGCTAGTTTACATGTACACTGAATAGCAAATTAATAGAATTGATTTATTTTACTTTTATATATGTATAGATATTTTAATGATAAATCATTAGTAAAAACAGCCATATCTTATGTTTTTAAAATACGTATTTTTTCCTAATTATATAAGTAATAATGTACAGTAATATTTTATTTTTTATAAAATAAGTATAATTATAATAATAAATATATTAGAGTAGACAAAATATTGCTTTATCTTTAATGTTATTTAATGATTAATTGTGTTATAATTAAAATATTAAAAATCCGTAAAGGCATATCTGAATCTCCCCAAAAAAAAATCTGCCCGCGACGCCAAGAACCATACCATATCTACGGCATCTGAGTAAAAACAGCCATATCTTATGTTTTTAAAATACATATTTTTTTGTAATTATATAAGTAATAATGTAGGGTAGTATTTTATTTTTTATAAAATAAGTATAATTATAATAATAAATATATTAGAGCAGAAAATATATTGCTTTATCTTTAATGTCATTTAATGATTAATTGTGTTATAATTAAAATATTAAAAATCCGTAAAGGCATATCTGAATCTTCGAAAAAAACAATCTGCCCACGACGCTAAGAACTATACCATATCTACGGCATCAGATCTCACGCTGCTCTCTGAATCTTAGCAAATTTATCTGGTACATTATGAATTAATTATATTATATATATGTTAAAAAATAAAAATCAATATTAAGTCTGGTTAGTTGGATAGTTTTCACTAATATGTAAATTTTATATTATGTTACACAATCATATCTAAAATAATAAAAGCTGGAATGGATTTAGATTAACTCTCCATTTATAATAAATTTATCCCAAACGAAGATAAATTTAAAAGATAAGTTAACATAGATTAATAAGTTATAAAAAATATACATATCATTATATGATTGGAGATTTGGTTATTATTATTATTAATTCAAAAATTGGATATTGTTCATCCAAACGGAAGTTTTATCTTTATCTTATACCGTCATAAAATTGGATATTATTCATCCAAACGGAAGTTTTATCTTTATCTTATACCGTCATAAGTCATAACTGAAGAATATAAAAGCGGGATCTGGAGGGCTCAACAAGCGGGATATTCATTCATAGCTCTTGACTGTGAGTTTCAATTAATATCTTTAAATTTTCCAGGTCAAGAGCAACACCATTGAGTTGAAGCCATGGACATGACGAAAACCCTGGAGGATGGTGAGGGAAAAAATGCCTTAGACTCACAGGAGATTAGCGACGAGTGTCCGATCAGACAAGTTGAACTCACAGTGCCGAAAACAGATGATCCCACCCTGCCAATTCTCACGTTCAGGATGTGGGTTCTTGGTGTCGTTTCTTGTGTGTTGCTGTCGTTTGTGAACCAGTTCTTCTGGTACCGAAAGCAACCTTTGAGTGTGACTTCGGTTTGTGTTCAGATCGCTGTCGTGCCCATTGGCCACTTCATGGCCCGGACGTTGCCCACTCGTTCGCTGTTCAAGGATACACCTTTTGAGTTCTCCATGAACCCTGGGCCTTTCAATATTAAGGAGCATGTTCTTATCACCATCTTCGCCAACTGTGGTGCAGGTTCTGTCTATGCTTCTCATATCTTAACTGCTGTCAAGCTTCTTTATAAAAGAAAGCTCACTTTTCTTCCGGCCTTCCTTGTTATGCTCACCACTCAGGTACGTACCATTGTAACTCTTTCAAACCTGACTCTCTCTCCTTCAAAATCTGTCATGCTAAGAAAAGAATGAAGAACTGCTTGAATGAAAATGATCCGTGTGTGCGCGTCAAATTGGCCTCATTATTTTCGTTTAGAGAATGACTTTTTATTTGGATCATATATAGGTGCTAGGGTTTGGCTGGGCAGGACTGTTTAGGAAGTTTTTGGTTGAGCCAGCGGAAATGTGGTGGCCGTCTAATCTGGTTCAAGTATCATTATTCAGGTAACTTATTGTCTGTCTAATATATATGGTTCATAACCATGGATAATATATAATACACAAGCAAAAACAATGCAGGGCTCTACATGAGAAGACAGAAAGACCCAAAGGCAGTACAACCCGAACTCAGTTTTTCTTGATTGTGATGATCTCTATCTTCGCGTACTATCTGCTTCCAGGCTATCTTTTCTCAATGTTGACATCTTTCTCTTGGGTGTGTTGGCTTGCCCCCAAGTCAGTGCTGGTCCATCAACTAGGTTCTGGTTTAGAAGGTCTGGGAATCGGCTCTTTTGGGGTCGATTGGTCTACCATTTCTTCCTACCTTGGTAGCCCTCTAGTCAGCCCTTGGTTCGCTACTGCTAATATTGCTGTTGGCTTCTTCCTTGTCATGTATGTCATGACACCCCTATCCTACTGGTTCAATGTCTATAAGGCTAAAAACTTCCCTATCTTTTCAAATCGTCTTTTCACCGGAAATGGTTCCGTGTATGACATCTCAAGTATCGTTGACTCCAATTTTAATCTTGATCGGACTGCTTATTCCACCATTGGGCCTGTACATCTCAGCACCTTCTTTGCAATGACTTATGGTATTGGATTTGCTACACTTTCTGCAACTGTGGTGCATGTTCTACTTTTCAATGGAAGGTAAGATATAAATGATCGCTTTTTTCAAGTTTTGATTATTTGTTCCGGGAAAGACAGTTTTGATTTGCACTTTCACTATGCAGTGAAATCTGGCAGCAAAGCAAAAGAGCATTTAAAGAGAGTAAAACAATGGACATACACACACGACTTATGAAGAAGTACAAATCAGTGCCCATGTGGTGGTTTCTCATCATCCTAGCAGTGAACTTTGTTCTTATCTTTTTTGCTGTCCAGCACTACAATGAATCGCTTCAGTTGCCTTGGTGGGGTGTAGTACTAGCCTGTGCAATTGCCATTTTCTTTACCCTCCCAATTGGTATTATATCTGCCACTACAAATCAGGTATGCGTCTTAACTATTAGTTCCAGGCATCGCCGAAACTGTTTAATTCATGCTCAGCACGATGAATTTGAAAATTATTCCAATAAACTAAGAATATATACCATGTTTAATACTAAATATCCCATAGAAGTTAAACTCTTTCTGCTGAACAGCAACCAGGTCTGAACATTATAACGGAGTACATCATTGGCTACATGTACCCAGAGCGCCCTGTGGCTAACATGTGCTTCAAGGTGTATGGGTACATTAGCATGGCTCAAGCACTAACCTTTTTGGCAGACTTCAAACTTGGTCACTACATGAAGATTCCACCAAGAGCAATGTTCATGGCCCAGGTCAATTCTGCTTCCTCTATATCGTCAAAATCATAAACTATAAATTAAAATCATGACATATATATTATACATGATGCAAGAAAAAGCTGAGGTTTCTATGACCAGAAACTAAGCATGGCAACATCAATTGCAGGTTGTTGGAACAATCATAGCAGTCTTTGTGTACACAATTACTGCATGGTGGTTGATGGGGTCGATCCCTAATCTGTGTGATACCTCAAAATTGCCAAAAGATAGCCCTTGGACATGCCCAATGGACCGTGTGTTCTTTGATGCTTCTGTTATCTGGGGCCTCGTTGGTCCACGCAGGATCTTCGGAGACCTTGGGGAATATGGCAAGGTGAACTGGTTCTTCGTAGGTGGAGCCATAGCTCCCTTTTTAGTGTGGCTTGCTCACAAGGCATATCCAGGTCAGAAATGGATAGGGCTAATTCACATGCCTATCCTGTTGGGCGCGACATCAATGATGCCTCCAGCGACTGCAGTGAACTTCACCAGTTGGGTGATCGTAGGATTCCTGTCGGGCTTTGTTGCATACAGATACAGACCAGATTGGTGGAAACGATGTAACTATGTTCTGTCGGGTGGTCTGGATGCTGGCACTGCTTTTATAACGATCTTACTGTTCCTTTGTCTGGGATCAAAGGGCATTGAGCTTGACTGGTGGGGAAACAACGTTGAAGGCTGCCCTTTGGCCAGTTGCCCCACCGCCAAGGGCATTGTTGTTGACGGCTGCCCAGTTCTATGATATATAGCTTTGTTACAGAATACCCTTTTTATTTCTGCAGTGACTTACTCGTTTTTATATTTTAGTTTTGAGATTAATTAGAAGGTAGTTATTGTTGATTGAAGAATAATGAAAATAAAAGGTATTTCAAAAAGCTTTATTGATTTTGTAAATTTTCATCCTCCTTAATATATTGATTTTGTAACCTGCCAACATTATTCTTGTGTTAAGTCATCAACGTTTTACAAATAAATCCTACAATTAAAAAAGCAACGTTCTTATTAAAAAGGCTCCAACGGTTAGATTTTAACAACTATATATACATGTCCTTGGCTCATATGTGATACACATCAACAAAAGCAATACACACACGTCTCCTTATGTCCTTCTCTATAGTCTTAAAGAACAACGTCATTCTAACGTGACTTGGATCATTTACTACCTCTATTTTGCCAACAATTGTGATAAGGCTACTGAATCTAGATCTATTCCACAATGCAATCACCGTTGTCCAAGACAAACGTGGATGTCCATGGTCATTCCAAGCCTTGCTCTGTATATATATATATATATATAGTTTAATAATAATAAAGCAAGTGTATATATGGGAGGGTGGAGAGTGCAAGGCTTCGAAGTAGAGCAACATTCAAGCTTCGTTTCATTTTCTTGTTTAGGGTTGTTTACACTAAGTTCTCATTTCGAAGGAAAAATATCTATTATCTATCTATTATATATATATATATATATATATATACTTATGTAAAGCACATTAGGATGATGTGTCAATATTATATGCTGCCATATCAACCTGGTGAGATAAAAAAAAGTAGGTTCTATACTACCAACTCTTGCAAACCAAATATTAATGCACCGTTTATGATTTTTAATTTGAATTTTTTAAAAACTTCAATATTTGATTTCAAATTTATATTAAATGCTTTAAATAGACTTGGATATCCTATTTATTAAATTTTGAAATTATCAATTCATAATTTAATTGAAAATTAAAATTTGATATCCTATTAAAAATATCGTTTAATAATTATTCATGGTTGATGATTTCTTTTTTGACCAGAATGGTTGATGAAATTGAAAAAACAATCGTTTGACTAATTAATAGAAAAAATATTAAATAAAATTCACTATGAAATTGCAAATATCCTTTAAAATTCTATGATATCCCTTGATATGTTTGCAATCCTTTGATGAAAAGAAAAAGATACATCATTTGCAAATATCCTTTGATATCCTGTGAAATTGCAAATTCAATAAAAATATTTTTATTTGTTTGTGTGTCATAATTAATGAAACTAAAATACACATAATATTAATGAAAACTAAAAAGGATCAATTTTAATTTTAATTTTAAAACTATGGTTTCAATTCTTCATTAAAAGCTTTAATTACCATTTAATTTCATATAATTAACCTTTAATTAATGGTGATTGATGATGGTATAGAAAGTTATTTGAATTTTAAAATTGATTTGATTCAACTTAATCTTTTCAAGCATTAACTAAAACCAAAATAATTCTGATTGATTTACATTTATCACTGAGCAATAATTATTTTGTATATTTTTCGCTATACATATATATATATGTATATATATATATCTTCTTGAATGCAGAAGTTCATTGGCCATTCCACCCCCGTCAAACTTTTTGTATTTATCTATGGGCAATCCAAATTACAGACCGTCGCACTATTGATGCCCTTATGTATTTGTAATTCATTGTTTAGTTTAGCATGCATCTATACATAAAATTTTATTTATTTTCATCACGTTCCTTGGGTATTAGTTTCTGTATTTTTCTAGCGTTTCCGTCTCTATAATCTATATATGCGAATTCCATTATCAGTGCTACAGGGATATGCATGCAATTAATGGTTGATCTTTGTACTAAATATTTCTATACCTTATATATATATATATGTTTGAAATACTATTTTTGTGTTTTGCAGCTTCATGGTCATCAGCCTTCATTAATTTAAAGTATTGAAAGTCAACGTGACGATGATGCGGTGGTGTGGTGGCGGTGAATCAAATAAGTCTGAACAATATATGTAGTACCACGGTGGGTGCAAATAACTTCAATTTCAGAATTTGAAGGCGTTCAAATCTTGAAGAATTTATGTTGATAGAAAAAAAATTGATTTCAAGAACTGGAAATTGAGAGAAAAAATTTATTTTAATATATTTGATAGCTAATTATAACTCTTATACTAGAAATCTCAATATTTTTTATAGCCAATTTTCTATTAAAAATTAAATATATTAAAATAAATATTTTTCTCTCTCTTTTTTTTTTTTTCTTTCTACCAATCATGGAGTTCGGACTTTGCGTCATGCACATCCAAAGTTTATACAGGTTCATATATTGATGTCATTAATTCCCTTACGCATCATCATGTCCCTTCGGTGATGATTTATCTCATCGTGTTTTGTATCAACCAAGCCTTTCATTTCTGTATATATTTTCATGTATACATGTATATATACTTAGTCTTTGTTTGGAATAATAGAAAAATAGGGGAGAAAAATACTAAAAAAAAAAAATTAATGAAGAGCCTAGATAAGGAATGTCCAACTTCCTTTTTATTTCTCTCCGAATTTTTCTCTCTCTAATGTTTTCCTCTCTTCCAAATACGGATGCAAGATGAGCTTGAAGAATCTCCCTCGGATAAATTCTAAGGGATCAGTAAATGAAAGGCGCCCACAAGTTACGAGAAGTTATTTTTCTTTTTGATTTCATTATCAGAAGTTATTTTTATGAGAGACTATAGGAGAGGAAGATCATATTTTCTTATGTAAAATAACGTTAAAGAATTAATTTCCCTCCTAATGTTGTTTTTGTTTGATTTGTTCTTCTTGGGCATTCAGAATCACAAATCTTTATCGATCATCACGACGGTAATATCTCCAAAGGATGCCCATAATATCATCTTTTTTAGCATCATCACTCCCTTTACTCTGTTTTTGGATATTCAAAACAGGGGTCCAAAAAAGTGATTGAGCATTATTGATCCATCCAAGATTTTTTTCTCCAAACAAATGAAATTGCTACGTTGACTTCTTGGTAGTATGTTTCTCTCCTTCAGATTGAACAGTTTGAAACAAATATATGTCTGTATGGTAACAATAAGTATAAGTATGCGTGGATGGTTTGTAACATCTACATACAAGCCGAAAGAATTCATATAATTGTCTAATAAAATGGAAAGAATACTTGTGAGAATAGTTAGATTAGAGGGGAATGCTTGCTATTTGATATGTGTAAATTTCTCCATGAGAATATTGACTTACTTTTTCTTTAACAATCTAATATAACTAATTCACATTACATTATAGATAAGATTTTTCAGTTACTAAAAACTTAAAAAAAATAAATGATAACAGAAAATATTTGTGTCCATCATTAATGATAACAATAAAATTGGATCTTTACGTCTTTTTGCCTATTTTTGTTTATGCAGACTCATATGCATTTTTTCCAGTTATCTATTATTTGTGTATTATACTTAAAAAATAAAAATATTGATAAATGAGAATAAATTGTTGTTGCAATTTGAATTGGCAATTTTAAAAATCTAATGAGGAATCAATTACATTAATATTCATGCAATTTATTATTTTCCTTCCAATATTTGTTCAATTTGTAAATTATGAAATATGTAGGTTAATGAACGTAATTGTGAAATCTTAAAAGGGAAGAAATAGTGATGTATTAGGAGGGGTCATCAATATGTAATTTTGACCAATCATTTGCATAATAATCATTATATAATGATTTTTCTTATGAGAAAAAATACATTGGTTAATTAAAGCAATCAAATATTAGGAGTTATCAGCAATGTTGATTGATTATATATTTTAAGTATAGGGAATTAAATTCTATTTTAATGTCAAGGTCAATTGTTTTCAAATTTAGTAAATAACCACAATCACTTAATTATTGACCAAAAAAACCATAATCGTCTATTAGAAATATAAAGAATTCAACAAGAATAAGATAGAATTTTAGAGAAAAGAAATAAGGGGAGTATATTTCTTATTCACATAGATTTCATGTGTATACAATGCTTTGTATTAGACCTCTATTTATAGGCGTCCAAATCTAGACACTAACCCCAAGAGTTATAATTATATAAATGGAAGAATTAATTTACATAATTGTGCAGTATATAACATTTGGGGATTATATGTATTAATCATATAAAACTCCTAATAAGTCATTGATTTGGAGGCTTTAGAGCTTTAAGTGAGGAATTCCAATAGACATGGAGATTATGGAGTTTTGAAGGTTATGAATATCTATATAATTTATACAATTTTATAACACTACCCCCTGGATGTTCATAACAAATATCGTGTTTCATTAAAACCTTACAAGTAAACACCCAATGGGACAAAAACCTTGTGAAAGAAAAAAAATACACAATATTTACAAAATTATCAAGGTTACCTCATTAAAAACCTTATCAGGGAAACCCAGTGAGACAAAACCTTAGTTAAGAAAAAAAAAAGAGTATAGCATAATCTTTATTCCCTGATGAAAGCTTCATTTATTATTTTTAAGTCATTGTATCTTGATATTGTATATCATCTTATCAAATAAGATCATAGTCATTAATGTCATTGAAATTACATTTTTTTTTAGTTGAACTATGCATGATACCTTATTTTTTAAAAAAAATCTCCATACATATCTTCTGGATATGTCAAATTATGATATAGCTATTTTTACATATAAATAACCTCTTTGATATTAAACAAATACCTTACTTATGTATATTCAATCAATTGCAATCCAAGTTGCCCCCATACATTTGTCCCTCGAATCTATTACAATATGTATTTAAGTTCATTCTAATATTTATTTGTTCAACAAGAATTCAATCTTGTTGGCAAACTTATAACATATGCATATTAGCAAGATATATAAGTGCTTTCAAAGAATAAATATATGGTACTTCTGAACCAATATGTTTATTATTCTCTTGAAGATAAAATCATTGTAGCACTAATTAAATGTATTTAAAGAAAATTTATTTAAAATCTTATTAAAATTCTCGATCTACAGGCCGAGTCAAAACTTTATTATCATATGCATAATAGTACTTCAGGAACTAATTAATTAATTTTACTATATGAAATTAATCAAAACATCAAAACTAACACACTTTATATTTACATATATCATTAGTTTATATTTTTTATTAACAAAATACCTCAATGTTGCTTATTTCTAGAACACATTCAAAATGAGACATAGAGCGCGGGATTGAACATTTCTTGTGCCTTTTTTTTTTCTTGATATCTCTTTATTTGGTAAAAATCATTACTTCCTATATATATATATTTTGTAATATTCCACAATTCATCCGGTATACTATTGAGAAAATTTAGGAGAGATCAGAAAAAAATTTGCATAGATGAAAGTACTTAAGCATCCGGCAAAGAAATTTTAATATTTTGTGACTTAGCTGAAATTAAATAAAGTTGATGAAAATAACTAAAGTAATTCATTATTTAAAAAAAAATTAACATCCAAAATACCCCTAAATATAAAATTAAGGGTAAATATGACATTTCAATTTTTTTCTCTCAATTTTTCCAAAGAATACAAATTTATTCATCAAATATTCTATGCTCAATTATACATAATAAGATTATCATAGCATTATCTAAATGCTTATATTGAAGAGTATGCCCAAAAAAATTCATCAAGATAGGAATTTTCATTCCCAAAAAAATCCACCATATATGAAACCAGAATAGAATCAAAAAGTTTGAATCTTACTTGTGTGCATTTTAGTTTTTCTTTTTTTTAATTCAAGTGTCACATAAATATATGAATAAAATATAAATGACAAAATATATGTGTGTGTGAACAAAGTACGAATGATATCACAATATGACTAATAAACAATTTTTTTATTTAATTATTTCATAACCATTTTCATCAACATCTTATGGTCATTTTATCTTCATAACCACATTTGGTATTTCCAAGTGATAAAGCCTCCTTGTCATATTCTTGAATTTATCCAAACCTTCTATTTGAATCGTGCTTAAGGTGTCTTCTATCATTCCCTCCTCTTTGAAAAGATTTGTTCTCGAATCTCTATAATCTATATGGAAAGAAAGGGAACGATTAAACACATCAAATAAATCATATGGAGGGAACATATTTTTCAATAAAATGGACAATTTTTTTTTTAAACTTCTTTGCACGATGAATAGGATGATGAACAGTAATGATGGGAACAACAATGAATAGCAAATGATGAATAGTGATGATAATTTTCTAGACCACAACGAAAATTGAATGAAACAAAAAGAAAGGAAGTAAAACAGAAAATACATCTTGATTTGCAAACTTAGGCTTTGACACCAAATGATAAGTGAACCCTTATGAATCAATTAAAAAAACCCACTTGAAGCAAATGACACCAAAATTGTTTGCAATTACAAGGAAAACAAGAATTGAAAAATTGAGAACAGCAAGAAGAAAATGCACAAAGAAGGAAATAAACAAAAAAAACACAAAAGATATGTTGGTATGAGTGAATTAGAACATAAGAGAATCTGTCTCTTGAATCCTAGTTCCGGTAAGACACAAGGATTGACCAATTCCTTAATAAGCCATAGTGTTCTTTCTAGCACTCAAAGAAATGCAAGAGTAACAACACTCACAAAACTGAAAATTTCATTTATTTAGGTCTGAAAAACGTGCATAACAGATATCTTTAAATAGGTAAGGTAAAATCTAACCAAATGAGCATAGAAAACCTAATTAATTTGAGCTCAAGTAATCCTAATGGGATTATGAGACTTTGATCTCAAATAACACTCCTATTAGACTTAGGAAACTAGTTAAATAAAATCCTAAAATAAAATAAAAAATTTATAGGAAAATAATAAAAATAATGCTTAAGCCTTTATAAACATGCCAACATATTAATGAAATCACATGTTTGATACATGACATGTGTTAGGAATTTTAGCACACACGCAGCGAAAAACTATCAAGAAATTTCCTCCCATGGATTTGTCAATATTGTTTAGATTGAGATGTAGAAAAAGAATTTACCTTCGGTGCGTTCCTTGGTATTCTTTTTCGTTTCGTCAGACCCCAGGAACTAACGTGATTGGTCAACTCCTTCTACCGGTATTCACACGAATGGTGAGTCCATCTTGAACGGCATGCTAGCACCTCTGTTTTTACACGTCCGTTCATCGTTCGTCAATATAATCTCTCTCTCTGAGTGTACGGCCGCTCTCTCTTTAGGTGATTCGAAATTGTGTTAATTATGTATCATATTCTATATCAATATATAGATAAGATTTGATATTTGTTTAATTTAAATCAATAATTTAAACTAAATCAAATTTTAATTAAATAGATTAGTTTAAATTTAAATCTATCTAATAGATTAAATTTAAACTAACTATTTAATCTATATCTAGAATTAAATCTAGATTTAATTTGTCATATAAATCAAATTTAGATTATTGGTTTAAATTCAAATTTAGAATCCAATCTAAATCAAATTTAGATTATGACATTAGTTTAAATTTAAATCTATCATATAGAAGTAAATTTAAAACTAATTCATTTAAATTAATTTGAACAATATATATATATTGAAATAATATAATATACATCAAATATATAATATATCAAACATATATATATTTTGAATTTTATAATATATATATATATCAAATATATATAATTCAATTACCTCAAATTGAACATTAAATTAATTGAATCTAGACACATTATAGATTCAATGAATCTGGACATTCTAGCTCTAGTTGGCCCGTTCTTGTGTGTGACCCTGTAGGCCCATATGATGTTGACAATGGGCTAATAATACTATTGGACCCACAAGTCATAAGTGACCTCTAGCAACACATTGTGACTACCTAAATCATATGAGATCGGTGATCCGATGTAACCTATTATATAACTAGATTACATTCCTTTTCTGTCTCATGATATATAAGTCAAGTATGAGGTATGGAAAAATCATCCTTAGTTTACTCGACTATCACTTTCTCGATCTCCGAGCAGACTGACAGAATAAATGGAAACTCTTTTATTTGAGCACGGCTATGCATTTCTTAGTCTCACTCATCAAGGGGCTTAGATATATCTCTCCATTAATTAGAGGGATAAATTCCATCTTGACTATTCATTTTCCTCCACATGAGTTCCACTATGCTTTATCATAGCCTTTATGATCTCCCTATTAAAGGTGACTTTTGACCATGTTAAAGTATAGTGTTCTCCATGTAGGAAGTCATGGTGATCTCAGGTTTGAGGGTTTAGTGACACGGTTATATATGAGATATGCTTATGACTTGATCCAAGCAGCTATCTCATAACAAGTCGATCTAGCGCCTATTCCCTAATAAGAGCTTATGATTTTGATTGTATCTTCATACATAATTATTAATCAAAATCATACTAGTTTTAATTCATCATTGTTCCCATAAAGATAATTGACTGAGGACATTTAGGATAAAATAATTTATCCAAGGATATTATTATAAAAAAACATGCAAAAAATATAATAATGCAAGAAAAACACTTTCTTTTTTTTTTTCATAATGAAGTACAATATTCATAATACAATGATTGGTCTAGGACACAATCTCCAACAACATATTTATTGACAAGTTGGACCATAAAAAAGACTAATAATTAACTGATTGACATTTACTAATCACTTAAGTTTTAGCCCATAATTAATAAAAATAAAATTAAAATAAATTAAGGTCACTAATACCAAAGTCACATGCTCTTTTAGTGAAGCACATATTCTTTTAAGTAATCTCCCCCAATGGCTTTCTTGAGCCTGGATCTGAAACTTATAAATTTGAAATGCTCTCTAACTTCAGTTGGGCTACAAGCTTGCTCAAATAATTGAGCTCCAACATGTATAACAATATTTCACAGTGATAAAGCATCTTTGTCATATTCTTGAATTTGTCCAAGCCTTCTGTTTGAACCGTGCTTAAGGCTTCTTCCCCATTCTCTCTCTCTTCGAAAAGATTCATCATTGAATCTATATAATCTACATGGAAAGAAAAGGAATGATTAAACGCATTAAAATAAATCATATGGAGGGAACATACCTTTTAAATAAAATGGACAATTTTTTTTTAAATCTGCTCTAGACGATGAACAGTAACATTGGGAACAATGATGAACAGCAAACAATGAACTATGACGAATGATTAGTAGGATGAACAGTGATGGGATGATAGTACGATGATAATTATTTGGACAGCAACAAAAATTGAATGAAACAAAAAGAAAGGAAGCAAAACCGAAAACACACCTTAATTTGCAAACCTAGGCTCTGATACTAAATGATAAGTGAACCTTTATGGAATCAATCCAAAGAACCCACTTAAAGCAAATGACACCCGAATCGTTACAATTACAAAAAACATAAAAAGTAGAAAATTGAGAACAACAAAAAGAAAAAGCACAAAGGGAATAAACTAGAAAAATACAAAATATATGTTGGTTTAGATAAATTAGAACAAAAGAGAATGGGTCTATTGAATCCTAGTTTCGGTGATACCACAAGGATTGACTAATTCCTTGATAAGTTATAGTGTTCTCTTTAACATTCAAAGAAACGCAAAAAGAAAACTCACAAAAGTGAAAGTTCATCTAAGTCTGAAAAATGTACATAAAAGATAGCCTTAAATAGATAAGGTAAAATCTAACCTAATTAACCTAGAAAACCTAATTAATTTGGACTCAAGTAATCCTAATGGGATTAGGAGACTTTGGACTCAAATGACACTCCTATTAGACCTAGGAAACTAGTAAAATAAAATAACAAAAAATTTATAAGAAAAAAAAATAATGCCTAAACCCTTATAAACATGCCAACACATTAATTAAATCACATGTTTGGTACATGACATGTTTATTTACAAGTTGGGTCATCAAAAGACTGCTAATTAACTGATTGGATTTCATTAATCATTTAAGTTTTAGCCCATAATTAATAAAAATAAAATTAGAATAAATTAAACCCACTAATACCTAAGTCATATGCTCTTTTGGTGAAGTATAAGATCTTTTAAGTAATTTCCTCCAAATGGCTCTTTTTGGGTTTAAATCTGAAACTTGTAAATTTGAAATGTTCTCTAACTTTAGTTGGGCTACAAGCTTGCTCAAATAATTGGGGTCTAACATGGATAACAACATTTCACAGTGATAAAGCCTCCTTGTCATATTCTTGAATTTGTCCAAGCCTTCTATTTGAATCATGCTTAAAGCGTCTTCCATCATTCCCTTCCTCTTTAAAAAAATTCATCCTCGAATCTCCATAATCTATATGGAAAGAAAGGGAATGATTAGGCGCATTAAATAAATCATATGGGGGGAACATACCTTTCAATAAAATGGATGTATTTTTTTTTAAGTATGCTCTGGACAATAAACAAGATGATGAATAGTAACATTGGGAACAATGATGAACAACAAATGATGAACAGTGACTAGATGATAGTACGATGATAATTATCTGGATAGTAATGAAAATTGAATGAAACAAAACGAAAGGAAGCAAAACAAAAAATACATGTTGATTTGCAAACCTAAGATCTGATACCAAACGATAAGTAAACCTTTATACAATCAATCCAAAGAACCTACTTGAAGTGAATGACACCCGGATCATTGCAATTACAAGAAATACAGGAACTGAAAAATTGAGATCAGCAAGAAGAAAATGCACAAAGAAGGGAATAAACTAGAAAAAACAGAAAAAATATGTTGGTCTAGGTGAATTAGAGCCCAAGAGAACCAATTTCTTAAACTCTAGTTCTGATGACGCCACAAGGATTCATCAATTCCTTAATAAGTCATAGTGTTCTCTTTAGTACTCAAAGAAATGCAAGACGAAAACTCACAAAACTGAAATTTTCATTCATCTATGTATGAAAAATATACATAAAAGATGGCCTTAAATAGGCAAGATAAAATCTAACATAATAAGTCTAGAAAATCTAATTAATTTGAGTCCAAGTAATCCTAATGGGATTAGGAGAATTTGAGCTCAAATAACACTCTTATTGGACCTATGAAACTAGTAATATAACATCCTAAAATAAAATAAAGAAAATTTGTAAGAAAATAATAAAAATAATACCTAAACCCTTATAAATATACCACCACATTAATGAAATCATATATTTGGTATATGATATGTTTATTTACAAGGTGTGTTATCAAAAAGATTACTAATTAACTAATTGAGCTTTATTAATCAACATTGTTTAACCCATAATTAATAAAAATGAAATTAAACTAAATTAAACCCAATAGTGCTTAAATCACATGCAATTTTAATAAAGCACATAATCTTTTAAGTAATCTCCTCCAATAGACTCATATTGGGCTTGGATCTGAATCTTGTATTTTGGAATTAATGATCACATCCACAAGTTCCTTTTGGACTGCAACCTTAATCTACTAATGGTCTCTAATCCATAGAGCTCTTGGATCACTTCAATGCTTCGGTTCCTTGTAGTGGATCCTTATCTCTCCAAGCTTGGGCTTGATGTTCAGCACCTTGATCAAGTCTTCCAAGCTCTTCATGCTCCTCTTTAAACTCTTGCAAATCATTCCTAGCCCTTACTCTATATTCCCCCCCTCATCAAAAGGATTCGTTTTCGAATCTCTATAATCTACATAGAAAGAAATGGAATAATTATAAGTATCAAATAGATCATAAGGAGTATACTTACCTTTTAAACTTGATTGATGTATCTTTGCTTTAATCTTTCCATGAACTTGAAGAACATTACTCTCCCTTGGTTGCAAATTTGTTTTAAATATTCCTTTAAGCCTTTCCAACCATAACATTGCTCTAGGGCCAAAAATCTTATTTTCAAGTATTGGTGAAGAAAAATTTGAAATTTCCTTTAAATTAGTCTCACCAATATCCTGCAGCAAATGACTCGACACAAACTCCACACAACAAGACTCAAACAAAACCAAGATGTTAGGAAACACAAAGGGTACGACATAGAGGCAAAATGTGACACAAGAAGACTCAATTAGGACCAAAGCATTAGAAGAACTATGAAAGACAAAATCTAGACAGATTTGAACATAATGCAATAAATTTAAAACTTGGATAGATTTGATCAAAATTGATGATGCATAATAATAGAATAAAGATGGAGATGTATTAGCTAAAGGGTCACATACTAACATAGAACAAGAAGAAAAGAATGTATTAGAGAGAAAATAGAATACAAAAGACTCATGAATTAGGTGAGATGGAATAAACCAACAAAGAACCAAAAATACACATGACTTATGAGACACACAATAAACAAAAAACTAAAAATGAGTAGGGACTACTTCACAAATGAATAGAGAATTCAAAACACCATGATGATGAGATGAAGTGACATAGAATGATGAATTGGAGAAAGAAGGCACTAAAGTGACTGATTGACTCACTATTGACTCATGCAATTTACACTCAAAAGAAATTATGGATTGATGCAACAATGATGGATGATATAATTTAAAGAAATTAGAAACATTATGGGAAGGACAAAGAAAATACAATGAAGACACATAAGAAAGATGAGGTGATGAAGGAAAGAGTTTTGTACAAACTACTTTAATCTTACTCTCACTTTCATTCTTCCTCAAATTCTCATCTTCTTTTCTCTTTTCTCTCTTTTTCTTTCTTTTTTTCAATCTTTTCTAAATCTTTTTCTCACTTACTCTTTTTGTACTCTTTGCATTTTTGTGGACTCTTTCTCTCTTATTTTTCCCACTCAAATTTTTCCACTTTAGCTCACTCTTTTTTTTCTCAGAAGTTTCACGTAAATTATATGGTAATGATTCATGGACTTTTTCTAATACAACAGAACAAAGATTAACATGCCCATTCAAGTTAGAATAAAAAGCATAATCTCAAATTACTATGTCAATATACTCAACATCATTGCAATTATAAGAGCCAATTTTCAAAGGAATCACACCATTATCCACAAAAATTTTCACCAACTAATTAGCAACATTTAAAGCGTAATTTTCCTCTCAAGGATAAAAACAATCATAATTATGCTCAGAAATACAAGCAACATCATGAAATTCATTTTTCAATTGTGCTACAACATTATTTTCAATTTGCACACTAGAGGTATAACTAGAATCATCTAAACTTTCTAACACAACACTATCAACATCCAGATCGATTCTCTCTTCAAGATTTAGCAAGATATCATGTTCAATCCTATTATTATAATTAATAACATTAAACTCATTGGGATTATCAAGTTTAGCACATTCCAATTCAATTGCTCAATTCCTCTTTCCCATTCCTTATAAAGAGTAGGATCATTTTTGCCTTGGAAAAAGGGAATTTTCAACTTCAGCTTTCTTAACTTTCGGTCATAGTTGGAAACTTTTCTCAAAGACTTCTTGTGAGATGCAAAGCTTAAAAATTCTGACATGGTTAGTAGCCAACATAAGTATAAAAATGAAAGGACCTCACCACTCCCTCACGTGTGTGACTCAAATAATGTGAATGCATTCGTGTTTCACACCAAGTCAAGGCTTTTTCAGATATGAAGCAATTTCTCTCTTGCCTTTTTTCACTCAAAGCTTATTTTCCTATAAAAGTGTTAAATTAAAACTACAACCAAAAGGAAATAAGTGGCACTCATAGAATTATAGTTCAAAATTATAGTTCCCAAAAATCCTAATTCAATTAAGTAATGACTAGCACAAAATGAATACAAAGGAATTGAATTTTCTAGCAAGGAAGCAAATGAAAAGAAGCTAGAAAATACAAAAAGGAATAACGAAAAATTGAAAGGAAAAGAAGAGATATATGACGTATTACTCAAAAGATAAAACAATGAATGGACTCGAGTGAAATAAGGACCACTAAAGTTGATAAATTGAAGAAATTATAATAACTTGATGAGCAAGAACCTTATAATCCTCTTAAAAAGGAAACTTAGTGCCCTCTTCAATAATTAAGTAGCAAAATCCCCAACAAGTAAGTTCTTGAAATTAAAGTCAAAACACTTTAGTTAAGTATAATCCTCAATCAGATAAGGAACTAATCAAATCACAAAGATTCTGAATTTAACCAAATCAAATCTCTTTCTTTTTTAAACTTTTTTTTACTATTTTGTTTAACTGTTATTATTATTTTTTTTGCAGTAATCAATCAATTTTCTTTTCTTTTTTTTTTTAAGATATTTTTTTAATTCGGGTAATTCACACTAGAAGCCAAACTAACACACTAAGAGACAACAATAAAATGGATGAATTTTTTTTTTAAAATTTGCTCTGGATGATGAATAGCAGTGATGGGAACAGTGATGAATAGCAAATGATGAACAATGACGGATGAACAGTGATTGAATGAACAGTACAATGAACAGTGATGATAATTTTTTGGACAACAATGAAAATTAAATGAAAAAAAAAGAAAGGAAGCAAAACAGAAAATACACATTAATTTGCAAACTTAGGCTCTAATGTCAAATGATAGGTGAATCTTTATGAAATTGATCCAAAAAATCCACTCGAAGTGAATGACACCCGAATCTTTGCAAAATAAAGAACACAAAACCGGACAACAAAGAAAATAAGCAAAAAGGACAAAAATAGCAGCAAAAGAAAACAAAAATAGAGAAGATAAGAAAAATAGATGTTGGTCTTAAGAAGTAGAACAGAAGAGAACTAGTCTCTTAAACTCTAGTTCCGGTAACGCTACAAGGATTGATCAATTCCTTGATAAGTTATAATGTTCTCTTTAGCATTTAAAGAAATGCAAGAGGAAAACTCATAAAACTGAAATTTTCATTTATTCAAGTCTGAAAAATGTACATAAAAAATAGTCTTAAATAGACAAGATAAAATCTAATCTAATGAGCCTAGAAAACTTAATTAATTTGGGCTCCTAATCCTAATGAGATTAGGAGATTTTGTGCTCAAATAACACTCCTATTGGACCTAGAAAACTTGTAAAATAAAATCATAAAATAAAATAATAAAATTTTATAAGAAAAAAAAATAATGTCTAAACTCTTATAAACATACCAATACATTAATAAAATCACATGTTTGACACATAATATATTTATTTACAAGTTGAGTCATAAAAAAGACTAATAATTAACTGATTGAGCTTTATTAATTACTTAAGTTTTAGTTCATAATTAATAAGAATGAAATTAAAATAAATTAAGCCCACTAATATCTAAGTCACATGCTGTTTTAGTAAAGTACATGATCTTTTAAGTAATCTCCTCCAACAGACTCTTTTTGGGCTTGGATATGAAACTTATAAATTTGAAATGCTCTCTAACCTCAGTTGAGCTATAAGCTTGCTCAAATAATTAGGTTCTAACATGTATAATAATATTTCCAATTGATAAAGTCTCCTTATCATGTTTTTAAATTTGTTCAAGCCTTCTATTTGAACAGTATTTAAAACATTTTCTATCATTAATCCTCACTCTTTGAGAACCCCCAATAGTACCTCATTCATGGAGACCAAGCACAAGGACAACATGCTTGACAACGACAGTGACTATGATGATCTCTTCATTATTAGAGAGGCCAAGCCTCAACAACAATTTCCTTGGCTATGATTCATAGGAGAAGATTAGGAGCCACCGTTTGAATTACACCAAGTCAATTGGTCTCAAACTCCCCGAACTATTGCTACAATTCATCAAGTATTGCATCGTGCGTGGACAACTTGGAAGACGTCGATGACTTCTGGCTGGACATAATATAGCTATTCTCTCTATACAAGATGTCATTGGAAAGGGATTTAGGAGTGGATCAAGAATATAATTTATTATCAGAAAAAAAATGCCATAAATTATTTATTCTAAGAATCTTTGTTAGCACATTTCACATAAAGTAAAATGAAAGATGAGTTGAATAAAAACAGACGACGCATTTATTGATTGGGAAACAGTATAAAAAGGATATAACGAATTGCACTTAAGTTAGCGATACTAATTAATACAAAGAAATAAAGGAGATACTTTGCACACTTGAGTGAGATTGCTTGTGCATGCATTATGCATATCTCATTTGAAAGGTTCAAATTTTATTATTTTATATTTTTAAGTTAAAATATTAATTTTTTTAATATGTTGATAGCTACAACATTGAAAATTATTCAAATCTAATTAAAAATGAAAAAGATCTGCATCATTCATATAAGATCCGCATGATCCACAAAAAAGTGCGCATGCATGGTGCATCCAGCTTGCAAGCTGGCTAAGGGAGATTGTTTGGTCGTATGTTAATATTTTTGAGTGAATTGCAATGTGTTTTGAATGTATAGAGTCTACAATAATGGTGGCAAAATATTCGGATCCCTAGCTAAAGACTCACCTGATTTGCTGGATCCTTGACTGCTTCCTCCCCCGCCCCAACCTCACAAAGGATAGTGTCACTCTGGAATTAAACCACCTGACCTTCCTAGTAAACATTAATATTCTCTACTCTAAAATGTGAACAGAAGCAGATCGATCCGTAGAGTCGAGGGATGAACTAGTTGGCTTTTCTTATAGGTTTCAACCATCTCCCTCTTTGCAACAAGCTATCGGACCACTTCACAAAGTTACTCCCATCCCACTGGTAACTTCATTGTCTTTCATTTCTTTCTTCGTCTTCTCTCATCTCCACCCTAATTTTATCTACTCATGTTTGAGAACGTACGTGCATGACCCCCTTTTCTTCTTCTTCATCTTCTTCTTCTTCATTAATTTACTCAAAAATAAAATAAAGTAGACACAATATATGTTTGATAGGATATTAATTCCAGTTAGGTGGAGAACGTATCATAAATTCAAACACATCTATCTTTTATTTCATCAACCTTCATCTCTACTCTCTCTCTCTCTCTCTGTTGGCCATAACAAAGGTGGTAGTATAAAGCTCTTGCCTCATTACCTATATACTCAAACACATCTCCCCACTTTCCAACTCCTCTCAAACAAATGTGTGTCATTACGTCTTAATCTTATCCTCTTATCAATTTACGGGAACTGCAATGTGAGAGAGAGAGAGAGAGAGAGAGAGAGAGCTGACTACCTTTTTCCCCAGTAAATTTTGACAGATTTCATCATTTCTATACACAATCTCATTAATCGATTGAGATTTAATGACTAAAAAAATAATTTATAAATGAATAATATATTTGATTTAATAGTTTATATTATTATCATGAGTGAAATATTTTTTTTTTTTAAAAAGACGACAATACTTTATTATGGTAGTAATTAAATGAATAATACAAATTAACTAGATAGCGGATATTGTATATGAAAAAGGTATAGAAAATATCCAAATGCTATCATATGTTCCTATTATCTCCGTCAACTATGTGACACTTATTATACAAAAAAGTAACAAGTTGGCAGGATAGAAATGATGGCCAAATATTTTCTTTTCATGATGATGATGATGAAGATAATAATGATGATTATTATTATTCTTATTATTATTATAATAATAAAAGAAAGATTTGCCCCGTCTAAGTTGTAACTAGTAGTCTATTATTTCAAAAAATAAAGTTGACGTTTTAAAACGTGACTTCTCCGTCTTAGCCCTAAATGCAATGTATCTCATTTTCACTTTTCCGTGGAGATCATCTTCTCTGCCTGATAAAGGGTCTCACTCTGCTATCAAAAAGAGAAAAAGGGTCTCACTCTCAATCAATGATTTTCATTTTTTTCCCCTCCAATTGGATTGGACTATGACTAATTCATTCCCTTATCCCCAAGATTCTGTACACACACAGAGAAAGCGACCTATGCTTTTAGGCCTCTTTTTGCTTGACTTTCTTGATTTGGCCTATCATCTCTAGTTTTCCTCCTACCAGACACTGATTAGTGATTATCTAAAAGATTTTGGCAAAAAAAAAAAAAAATAGAGAAACATTCTTTTTTTGGTATTAGAGAAAGATCTTCATCATCTTCTTCTTCTTCTTCTTCTTCTTATTATTATTATTATTATTATTATTGATACTCCATATTGTCTTTTATTATATTATTATACCTCATAAATGATATATTATTTATTTATTTATTATAATATCACGATTTTTAACATTAAAATCTAACCTTTTTAGAAAAATAGTACTGTAATTTTAAAAAATAAAAGGCTCTTAAAATTTTAGATTCAAATAAATTATTATTTAAAATTAGATTAGGTTCTCTTAACAAAGAAATATGTAAGAGTTCATCATCCACCACCACGACAGTGATTCAGAATACTAAAGAATAACGATAAATATGTAAAAGTTTTTTTTGGCCAAAAATTAAAAGATTTAAAAAGTGGCCTCTTTTTGCTTGACTTACTTGATTTGGCCTATCATCTCTAGTTTTCCTCCTACTAGTGTGACACTGATTATCTAAAAGATTTTGGCAAAAAGAAAAACATTTAAAAAGTGGTGTCCTTTTCTACCTTCCTCCACTTTTGCTTGTATTTAGTAGGTACGCATTGCCCATGGCAAAGATCATGACGTTTTAAATCCATACATAACCTTTTTGGGAGTTGATATAAAATTTTGGAGCAGGGTAACATCTTCTCTGCATTTTGCAGCCATGGCTAGAAACTTGGATGTCGAGGGAAAACAGAGTGGTGACTCAGACTCTGAGCAAGTCAACGAAGATTGTCCAATTCGACAAGTGGATCTCACCGTGCCAAAAACCGATGACACCGGCTTGCCTCTTCTCACATTCAGAATGTGGGTTCTGGGCATTGCTTCCTGTGTGATTCTGTCCTTTGTGAACCAATTCTTTTGGTACAGAACACAGCCTTTGACTGTCACTTCTATTTCCGCTCAGATTGCTGTGGTTCCATTAGGCCGTTTCATGGCCAGGACGTTGCCTCAACGCCTCTTCTTCAAGGATACGAGGTTTCAGTTCTCCCTTAACCCTGGCCCTTTCAACGTTAAGGAACATGTTCTCATCACCATATTTGCCAATTCTGGAGCTGGAACTGTCTATGCCACTCATATTTTGACTGCTGTCAAGCTTTACTATAGAAGGAAGCTCGACTTCTTTCCGTCCCTGCTTGTTATGCTCACCACCCAGGTTCTCTTCTGTCTCAATATCTTCTCCACCTCAAGAGTTCTCATCTTTCTAAGTAGCATGAAGGCATCTTCAGATGCTTTCATCAAAGAAAGTCTTTGTCGCCTGTCATTCCCGTGCTTGTTTCTTAATATGACTTTAATCACTATAATTAGTGGCCTTACCTTCACCTGCTCAGAAAATAGGGTGTTAAGAAAAGAAATTTAATTTGAAAATAATTATTATGATTATTTAAACAACTCTTACCGTATAAGTGTTGGATAGTGCCTTGATTTATGCCTCCTTTCCTTATCCAAATCCAGGTTCTAGGGTTTGGTTGGGCTGGGCTCTTTCGAAGATTCCTGGTTGAGCCAGGGGAAATGTGGTGGCCCTCTAATCTGGTTCAGGTCTCTTTGTTCAGGTATTTTTGATACATGAAAGATATATGCTTTAATTATTTGCTTTTTAAATTTTGTAACAACACGGTTTTTTTTTAATTTTTTTAATCTTACAGCTCAATAGTTTCCTATTAATCAAAAGCAAGTCCTGTAAGAATAAAATCCAAATTTCAAGGACTGGAGACATTCGACTTTTATAGGCAGCAAAAACTGTATTTCCTCGTTTGATTTAACTAAAATGTGCCTTGATTGTTTTTGTAAGACCATGATCCATGACAATACTAACTCAAGTAATACAATGCAGTGCCCTGCATGAGAAGGAAAGAAGACCTAAAGGTGGCACAACTCGTACTCAATTTTTCGTGCTTGTCATGCTTTCTGGCTTTGCTTACTATGTCCTTCCAGGCTATCTTTTCTCAATGTTAACATCGTTTTCTTGGGTGTGTTGGCTTTCCCCCAAGTCTATCCTAGTTCAACAATTGGGTTCTGGCATGAAAGGTCTTGGGATTGGTGCATTTGGGTTAGATTGGTCCACTATTGCTGCTTACCTTGGCAGTCCTCTAGCTAGCCCATGGTTTGCTACTGCTAATGTTATTGTTGGATTCATTCTCGTTATATATGTTATGACTCCCACGGCTTACTTTCGAAATGCCTATGAAGCTAAGAACTTTCCAATATTTTCAAGCAAGCTTTTTATGGGCAATGGTTCAATATATGACATTTCAAGCATTGTCAACTCTGATTTCCATCTCGATCGAGCTGCTTATCAAAAGGCAGGGTCTATTCATCTCAGCACCTTCTTTGCTATGACATATGGTCTTGGATTTGCCACACTTTCTGCCACAATTGTGCATGTTTTCCTCTTCAATGGAAGGTAATTGCTGCATCAAGCACATTTACCTATCTTCTTAAACTTTATGTAGCCCTTTTCAATGATTCATTCCCATTTTGTTGGGACACATGGCTGAATTCATACATGCCAAGTTTTCTTTCTATCAGGTACTTGATCGTCTCAATTGTCGACTTTTTTGCATTCATTTTTATTGATTAGCTGCGAGAAGTTGTGCTCTTACAAAAGATTGACATTGTTGTCATGAGACTAAATATTTCAATATTTCAGTTCAAAATTGAAATGGGGATATTTCCTTTTTAAATTAAGCACAATCACTGACGATGTAATTTATTTCTTTTGAAATAGACCGGTCTACACAAAACCCACCAAAATCCAAGTTGCAAGTTATACAAAGGCTTAATTTCATTTTTACATGCCTCATGCAGTGAAATATGGAAGCAAAGCAAAAGGGCCTTCACAGGCACTAGAAAAATGGACATACATACAAGACTTATGAAGAAGTACAAATCAGTGCCCACTTGGTGGTTTCTTATCATCCTCGTGGTGAACATAGCTCTCATTCTCTTTGCTTGTGAGTACTACGATGAATCACTTCAATTGCCATGGTGGGGCGTATTACTTGCTTGTGGAATTTCCATCTTCTTCACTCTTCCCATTGGTGTAATTACTGCCACTACAAATCAGGTACCTAAACAAATTATTTACAAGAGGTCTTGGATTCACTTTCACATTTGTGTTATAAGCGAAACTCTTTGAAAAGTTAATTTCTTTCTGCTGAACAGCAACCAGGTTTAAACATTATAACAGAGTACATCATTGGTTATATGTACCCAGAACGCCCTGTGGCTAACATGTGCTTCAAGGTTTATGGGTACATTAGCATGACTCAAGCACTAACCTTTTTGGCAGACTTTAAACTTGGTCACTATATGAAGATTCCCCCAAGAACAATGTTTATGGCCCAGGTTAGTTATATTTTCATTCAATATGCATTGTATGGTAAAATGTTTTGGCCAGAAACTAAACTTAGCATAATTGGCAGGTGGTAGGAACTATCATAGCAGTAGTTGTGTACACATTAACTGCATGGTGGCTGATGGCCACCATACCTGACCTTTGCGTTACCACCAGTGAAGATAGCCCTTGGACATGCCCAATGGACCGTGTGTTCTACGATGCATCTGTTATTTGGGGTCTTGTTGGTCCACGCAGAATCTTTGGGGACCTTGGTGAATATGGCAATGTGAATTGGTTCTTCCTAGGTGGAGCAATAGCTCCCTTTCTTGTCTGGCTTGCTCACAAGGCATTCCCAACTCAAACATGGATAGGCCAAATTCACATGCCCGTCTTGTTGGGCGCTACATCAATGATGCCCCCTGCAACTGCAGTTAATTTCACCAGTTGGATAATTGCAGGATTTCTGTCTGGCTTTGTTGCTTACAGATACAGACCAGATTGGTGGAAGCGCTACAACTATGTTATGTCTGGCGGCCTCGATGCTGGAACTGCCTTCATGACAATCTTACTGTTTCTTGCTTTGGGATCTAGGGATATTAGCCTTAATTGGTGGGGAAACAATCTCGAAGGGTGCCCCTTGGCTTCTTGCCCTACTGCCAAGGGCGTTGTTGCTCACGGTTGCCCTGTTCACTGATCACTGCAAGATTCTTCAAGCTGCCGGTACTTTGTATGATCGTTACCATTTGACTTTGATGTCATTGTCTCAAAACGGGGATATTCCATTGAGATGTATCGCATCCATAGTATTGCAGTAGAAGCAAAACTCTCAAAACTCGGATGGTTGATTTTTGTTTTATGGTAGAAGCTTTTTAGATATATTGTAGTCTCAGTATGAATTATGAAACCTCGCTTGATGCACATGAATTTATTTTACTGAACGTAATCCAATGATTAATGGTCTAAAATGCCATCAGCAAAAAGAATTAAAGTGCTTTCTCAAAAATAAAAAGACTGTTTATCATGCGCATCCAATTGTGCAGGGACTTGGGCAGCAAGACTACTTCTCTAACGGCTACATTTGTTGTGTGTTAAATGAATCTACCAATGGCATAACGGCCATGGATTTATAGTTAAACCTCTAATTTAAAACTCTAATTTAAACTACTACTACTATTACTCTAATTGAATCTACCAATGGCATAACGGCCATGGATTTATACTTAAACCTCTAATTTAAACTACTATTACTATTATTGCTGCTACTGCTACTGCTCCTATTAGTACTATTATTGCTACTATTACTACTATCAATATAATTTTTTTGAAATAATAAGTTTTTTAAAAATAATTCAATGATCATATTATAAAACTCTATAATATATTTTTTTAATGAACTTATAATATGCATATCTACATTCACGTATTTCGAAAGACACTAAAAAAATTAGTGCTTCCAAGGTTTATTATAAATTTTTTAAAAATAATTAAATGATCATATTATAAAACTCTATAATATACTTTTTTTAATGAACTTATGCATATCTACATTCACGTATTTCGAAAGACACTAAAAAAATTAGTGCTTCCAAGGTTTATTTCTCATCATTATATTTACCATATCCTTTTTACTTATATTTAAAATTAAATTTACGTATTTTTTATTGAATTAATTGTGAACATTAAAAATGTAAATCCAAAATTTAAGATTTGCAGTTCGTCATTTTTTTCATTATTTTTTTTTGGAGGGGGAGTTATTACTTAGGATCAAAATCAGAATTTGATTGTTCATAAAAAAAAATCAGAATTTTATTATAAAGTAGGTTCTACTTATTATTTAATTATAAAAATAGATAAACTTTTTTAAATTCAATATAAAATAACCAAAATACACTTAAGTTTTATTTTTCCTCCACCATCATTGGTCAACGATCGCCGGCAACCAGTCAACATCGGCCAATTGTTGTAGAGTCAACACCAATCAATAGTCGCTAGCTACTAGTCAATCCCAGTCAACAATTGCGGACGACTGGTCAATGACTATTTGCGAACGTTTGTTGATACAAATGACTTACAATTTCTTTTTCTAAATTTTGCATATTATTTGTTCTGAATTCATAACTTAGTTTTCAAAATTTTACTTTGTAATTTTTTTCTAGAATTTGTAATTTTTTTATTCTAAATTTGTAACTTGTTTTTCAATTTTTCACTATAAATTGTTTAAGTACTTTTGCAGTTTTTTTTTTTAGATTTTACAATTTGGTTACTTTGACTTTGTAACTTGTTTTTCAAAATTTTATTATGAATGATTTTAATATTTTACAACTTTCTTTCTAGAACTTACAACTTATTTACTTTGAATTTGTAACTCATTTTTCAAATTCTTACTAGGAATTATTTCAATGTTTTTACAACTTACTTACTCTAAAGTTACAACTCATTTTTTAAATTTTTACTATAATTTTTTTTATTTTTTTGCAACTTCTTTTACATATTTTGCAATTTACTTACTCTTAATTTACAATTCTTTTTTAAAATTTTTACTATAAATTATTTTAGTATTTTGCAATTTTTTTTCTAGAATTTACAATTTGCTTATTCTAGAATTGCAACTTGTTTTTCAATTTTTTATCATAAATTATTCCAAGTTAAAAAATGTTGGAAGAGAAGATGAAAAATGTTGAAAAAATTTATAGTAAAAATTTGGAAAACAAGTCACAATTCTAGAATAGGCAAATTGTAAATTCTAGAAAAAAAAATTGAAAAACACTAAAATAATTTACAATAAAAATTTGAAAAAATGAGTTATAAATTCATAGTAAATAAATTGCAAAATATGCAAAATAAGTTGCAACAACACTGAAATAATTCATAGTAAAAATTTGAAAAATGAATTGCAAATTTAGAGTAAGCAACTTGTAAATTCTAAAAAAGAAATTCTAAAATAATGAAACCACTCATAATAAAAACCTGGAAATAAATTGTAAACTCAGAATAAAGAAGTTGTAAAATCTGAAAAAATAAGTTGTAAAAGCATTGAAACAATTTATAATGAAAAGTTAGAAAACAAGTTGCAAATTTAGAGTAAAGAAGTTATAAATTCTAGAAAATAAATTGTAAAGTAAAAATTGAAAAACTAAGTTGCGAATTATAAACAACTAAGTTACAAAATTTCCATGTTCAAAAACCAAATCGCTGGTCAATCTATCAGACTGAAAACCACTGTCAAGTTCAATCCGGTCATAGACCGCAATCGACTATGCTCAAAACCGATCGAACCGATACCAAACCAGGTCAAATCTTTCTTTTTTAACTTTTTTTAGTTTTTAAAATAAAATAATATTATTTTTAGTACTAAATAGAATTATTTTTTTATATAAATTTTTCTTTCTATATTATTATATTATATAAACATTATTATATTACATAATTATTAATAATAATAAATTTACTTAATAAATATTATGAAAATAAAATATTAATTGATTATTTTAAATTTAAAATATGATTAGAGATAAATATTAATTTATTTAGATTTTAATATTTGATTTTAAAACTTATTAATAATATTTTTAATTTTTCATATAATATATAAAATTAAAAAATTATTAAATTTATTACCATTAGTTTAAGTTCAGTTAAATCACAGTTACTATTGAATTTTAAACTAATACCTTATTAGTTTAATATCCAGTTTAATTTTTTAAACCATGTAAAATAAAAAAAAAGATTGTAAGTCATTTATTTCAATAAACATTATTAATTGGTCACCTACCATTGTAAGGAAAAAAATTAAATTTGAGGATATTTTATTAATTTATATTTTTATATTTAATTTAACAAAATTTTCTTATCACTCATCAGTGCACCATCTACGATCCGGAACGGAGAGGCAAATTCTTATGTTTACCCGCACAAATGGCGCCGAAAGTCATCTCAGGTTCCTCAGATTGAAAAAGAAGTAGAAGAAGAGAGCCAAATATTTGGGTTTTAAGGATAAGGACTAAGAAGCTCAGATCGGAGGTGATGATCCAATGTAAGACTGTGGCGTCGTTGCTCAATGTCGCTGATGATTTTAGATCGTTTCTCGCAAACTCCGGTAAGTTCAGCCGTTCTGTGAATTCCTTTTAATTTTTTCTGTTTCCCCTCAAAGATTTCGTTTTTATTTTTTTTTCATAACTGCAATGAAACTTGTCATTTCTATTTTTCCATAATTGCAGTTAAACTTGTTAAACGGCATTCCAGTTGTATACTTCGGCCTGAAACTCCTGAAACTTGTTCAGATTCTGATGTTCTAGAGGATGGCGAATGTGACAACTTATATATTATTGATGATAGTAATCTTCTTCGCCCTAGTTTAAACTTCAAAACAGGTCTCTATGTTCTTGATCTTATTGACCGCGGTTCTATGGAAGCGGACCGGACACTGTACAATAAATTGCTTAAGAGGTGTACACAGTTGGGGAAGCTTAAACAAGGAAGATTAGTGCATTCCCACATTCTTGGTTCCAAGTTCCGGGATGATCTTGTTATTCAAAATTCTATTCTTTTAATGTATGCAAGGTGCGGGAATTTGGAAGATGCTCGCAGGGTGTTTGATGAAATGCCATCCAAAGATATGGTTACTTGGACTTCTTTGATTAATGGGTATGCCCAAAATGAACGCGCTGAAGATGCACTCATGCTGTTCCCTCAGATGCTCTGCGATGGGTTGAAACCAAATGAGATTACATTGTCAAGCCTTGTTAAGTCTTCTGCACTTTTGCCTAGCTATAGAGATGGGAGGCAAATTCATGCATGTTGTTTCAAGTATGGTTGTCAATCCAATGTGTATGTGGGGAGTTCACTTGTTGCTATGTATGCTAGATGTGGCCACTTGGATGAAGCACGGCAAATTTTTGATAAACTTGTGAATAAAAACGAGGTTTCTTGGACTTCTTTGATTATTGGGTATGCCCAAAATGGACGTGCTGAAGATGCACTTATGCTGTTCCCTCAGATGCTCCGCAATGGGTTGAAACCAAATGAATTAATATTGTCTAGCCTTGTTAAGTCTTCTGCTCTCTTGCCTAGCTATAGGGATGGGAGGCAAATTCATGCATGTTGTTTCAAGTATGGTTGTCACTCCGATGTGTATGTGGGGAGTTCACTTGTTGATATGTATGCTAGATGTGGCTACTTGGATGAAGCACGGCAAATTTTTGATAAACTGGTGTACAGGAATGAGGTTTCTTGGAATGCTTTGATAGCTGGTTATGTGAGGAAAGATGAAGGAAAGGAAGCTCTGTCACTGTTCCTCCAGATGCAAAGGGAAGGTTTTAAACCAACTGAATCTACTTATTCCTCTCTTTTCTGTTCTTGTTCAGCTTTGGGATCTTTGGAACAAGGTAAATGGCTTCATGCACATATGATAAAATCGGGCAAAAAGCTAGCTGGCTTTGTAGGGAACACTCTTCTTCACATGTATGCAAAAGCAGGCAGCATTGACGAAGCAAAAAAAGTGTTTGCTCGATTGGTAAAGGTTAATTTGGTTTCTTGGAATTCAATGCTCATTGGATACGCCCAACACGGGCTCGGAAAGGAAGCTGTGCAGCAGTTTGAAGAAATGATAAGGGTTGGGATTGAACCCAATGATATAACATTCCTCTGTGTTCTTACTGCTTGTAGCCGAGCTGGACTTTTGAACGATGGTAAATATTATTTCAAACTAATGAACAAGTACAAAGTAGAGCCAAAAGTCTCACATTATGTGACAATGGTGGATCTTCTTGGTCGAGCTGGTCTTCTTGATCAAGCTAAGAGGTACATAGAAGAGGAAATGCCAATTGAACCCACTGCAGCTATCTGGGGAGCTTTGCTTGGTGCTTCTACGATGTATAAGAACTTGGAAATGGGTGCTTATGCTGCTGAACGGATTTTTGAGCTTGATCCTTCTGATTCAGGGCCTCACATCTTGCTTGCTAACATATATGCCTCTGCTGGTAGGTGGAGGGATGCAGCACGAGTCAGAAAGGTAATGAGAGAGAGCGGGGTAAAGAAGGAACCAGCTTGTAGTTGGGAATATAGTATGAATCTATCTCAATAACTTATTCTGAGATACGTTTTGATATGTTGTCTGCTTTATTTTTATTATCCTTACACACTTATTTATGAGAGTATAAGGGCATGTTTGATAGTGTTTTCTGTTTTATTGATCTCAAAACAATTTTACAAAACTATTTTCGAGAATAAGTTTTGAAAACAAGAAAATAAAAAAATTTATTTGAATAATTGTTCTCAAAATCATAATTAGTAGGTGATAGATGAATTATTCAAAATTTATAACTTTACCATTAATAAGATAGGTGTTTTTCACCTTTTCTTATATTTTCCAGAACAAAAACTACAAAACACCTTAAAGATGTTTTGAGTTTTCTGTTATTTTATTTTTCTATTTTTCAAAACAGTTTATAAAAAATGATTTACCAAGCAAGTTTTTTTATTTTTCTATTTTTGAAAATGAAAAAACTGTTTTAAAAGACTCTGCCAAACAAGCCTTAAGATTTTTACTTCCGTACACAATTGAAGTATAAGAGAAAGGAGACAGGTACGAAAAGGAGAATCATCTATTCCTTTTAGTGCAGACACATAGAAGAAAGGAAGAAAACCTCTTTACATACAAGTTCAAAAGTGATCTTCATTCCTGCTCGAAATCCATTGGGTAAAATGGCCATTAGGTTGGACAGTTGAGGATTATTTAAGACAGGGCATTTGGATACCACGAGTGCTTAATTCTTGTTGAATATCTTGGATTCATTGCTTCTATTGTCGTGGACATGGACTCTACCTAGGCGGCTACTTTATCTTATCTGTGCTATTTAGTTTGAACTTTATGATTCAATGTCAATAGTCCTTATTATAAGGTGATGCAGAGAACAAACCGGGATCAAAGCGAAGTACATGAGAATGAGTTGCTTCTTTAAAGTAGGATGCTCTTCTCTCATTTAATGTCAGAGCTTGTGAAGGCTGATCAGCATGTTGTGGCTGGACTGCTTGTTACAGAATTTTTGCGATGCTCATGCATCATTGAGTCGAATTATGGTTGCCAGGCCCTGCCTTTACAGGTACATACAACAGGTCCATGGGTTCCTTGGTGACGAGACTTGTAAAACATCAAAAAGCAAGGTTAGCAGCATCAGATGTAAGTCATTAAAAAGTATATTGAGGCCTATAATGGTAAAATTGATGAGGTTGAGGAGAAGCCTATAATTAGAGAACTCAAATTGATTGGGTGGGAATGTCCTAAACAAGGGTGGGTGAAGTTAAATGTAGATGGAGCTTCTAAAATGCAAGGAGATTGCTTAGCAGGAAGTGGTGGTCTAATTCGAAATGAGCGTGGAATGTGGGTTCAAGGTTTTTGTAGGAACCTACACCCCCCGGTTTGGTTCGTTTATATGTTATGTGAAGGAATGTAAATGAGTTTACATCATGAGAGTTGTTGCGTTTGGTTTGCTAAAATACATGTAAATCGGATTATATGTATGAAGTTGATTACATGCTAACATGTAAATAATTTTATATTAAAAAACTTATGTAATTCAGATTACATGCCTGTAAATAAAATAAAAATACTACAATACTCTTTACGAAGAATATAAAAAATAAATTCATTTCATATCTCCCTTAATATTATACCAAATAAATTTTCATATATTTTATTTACATCTCTTCCTTTCAAATTTCTTTTTATTACATTCTATAACCTCCTAGTAATTGAATCAGATGGCTTGCTAGGCTTTTGTGACGCAACTATGGCTGAGTTATGGACTTTATGTGATGGGCTTGAAGTCTGTCGGTGCGTAGGTTTCAAGAAAGTGCAAGTTGGATGTGATTCCAAGGGGTAGTTCAGGCATGCAACAATGTTAATTTCTCCCTCAACAGCGCCAGGATCATTATGAAAATAAGGAGGCTGCTTCAACAAGAATGGAAAGTAGAAATCAAACATATTTTTAGGGAAGCTAATATTTGTGCAAACTAGATAGCTAATTTTAGGTTGCGGAAGAATTATAACTTTCATGTTTTAACTAAGCCACCTAGAGATTTAGTTGGTCTTCTTAAAGATGACATGACCGGTAATGTGTTGTCATCAATGTTAAAAAAATCGGAATAAACTGGTCAATTTGACCAGTTTCTGATGTCAAGTCTAAGTCGGTTATAGATCTTAACTGTACTTTTTTAGAAGTGGTGGAAAACCAGTTAAACCGGTGTAAAACCAGTCAAATCATTTTATTTTTTAATTATTTTTGAAACAAATTTAAAAACTTAATTTTTTTTATTTATTAAAAATAAAATAACTTTATTTTTAGTATTAAATAGTATTACTTTTTTAATAAATTTTCTTTCTATATTATAATATTATATAAGCATTATTATGATGTAAAATTATTTATAATGATAAATTTACTTGACAAATAATATGAAAAAATATTAATTAACTATTTTGAATTTAAAATATATTTAGAAATGAATATTAATTTATTTATATTTTAAGATTAAGTTGTGAAACTTATTAATAATATTTTTTTATTTTTTATATAATGTATAAAATTAAAATATTATTAAATTTATTATCACCGGTTTAATTTTGATTGAATCATTAAACCTTGAACTAGTGCATTGACCGGTTCAATGTTTGATTCGATATTTTAAACCTTAGTTACCACCCCACGTAGTTGTGTAATTTTCATTTTTATTTGTTGTTGTTTAGTTCTTTTGACCCAGTTTCTTACAAAAGAAAAATGTAAGCTGAACAATATTTTATATTTGTTGGATTGCTTTTTATTGTTCAGAAGATATGAATAGTATAATCCATTCTTTATATTTTGCACAATACATGGAAAAGTGAATCTAATTCATCCTATATTAAGAAGTGATAAGTTTTCCTTTTAAATGCTAATATTTTCTCACTAATGTACATGAGAATTCTATCAATTGATAAAAGTTTAACTCTTAAAAAATTTTTACTTTATAAAATCTACTATTTGAAAGTCATGTCATGAAACCATGACCATGGGAAGGAGAATATTGTAAAAAACAAATAATAATAATAATAATAACAATAAAGAGGCGAACCATGACCATGAATTATTTTTCTGACACTCTAAGCCTCCAATTACTTTACAAGATTCCTGTTGCATAGCAACCACTCTCAGTGCTTTGAAGCTTCTAACCGTCTCTAACTCTTTTACCAGGCGACTGTAATGCTTGCTAGTTCTTTAGCTCCAATATCGTTTAGTCTCTCGTGTGTACGTGAGAGTGGTTTTGTGGCTCTGGTGTTGGAGTTCGTTTTCATCTTAGCTAGTCTTAGAATTTTCGTTTTCTGATTGTTTATCTGTTGTTTCCTTTGTTGTTTGATCATGGGGAAACATTGTGGGGATTTGGATTTTTTGTTTTGTTTTGTCCATGATAGTTTGTATACATAGTGGTTCCATTTGTTATGTGTTGTCTTTTTGTGTTGTATCCTATTGTTTTAATTGTTGAATTAGGTGTTGATACTCATGTCTTATGGTTTGTTTGGTTGGAGGGAAATGAGGGGAAGGGAAAGGAAGGGGAGGAAAAATGTTATTAAAATTTTCCCTCCCCTTGTTTGGCAATCAGGAGAGGAGGGAAAATGTTATTAAAATTTTCCCTCCCCTCCCCTTATATATTTTCCCCCCAAATTGGGGTAATTTAGGGGAGAAATGTGTTATTGTGTCCAAAATGACCAAAATATCCTTTATTTTTTCATTACTCGGCCACACAATATACTGGTCAGTCTTATCCTTATATTAACTTAAATAAATTAAGGGTATAATAGTCAAATTATAATTATTTTCCCTCCTTTCCCCTCCTAACCCAAACAAGATAAAATTAAAATTTTTCCACTAAAATTCCTCCTTTTCCTTCCAAACGTGGTAAAATTAAAATCACTTCTTTTTCCTCCCCTTCCTTTCTCTCCATTAAAATCCCTTCCCTCCCTTTCCCTCCTTTGAACCAAACAGACCATTAATATGTATTGTAAAGTGCTCGTGACTCTGCTTGTAATATGGAAGTATTTATTTAATGGCCAAAAGAAAAAATCCATGAATGTGAATGGGGAAAATGATCTTGAGGATGTGAGAATCAAATATTAGAAGCTCCAAAATTTTCAATAAAAAAATTCAAAAATTCCTCCAATCCTTCTCATTCTCAACTTGGCCGTAAGGCAATAGCAGAAAAATATTCAGAATCTCTGATAGTTTGCTTTTGCTCTCTTGGGAAGTGTGCCATGAACTTTCTCCAATGAACATTGACGATTCTGGGTCTCTCCTGCGAGACCCCTCATTGGGCCGTGGCAAGTTTTTAATTTTTTTTAAATTTTTTAAATTAAAAATTATAGATAAAAAGTAGATTTTTTTAGAGATGATGTAAATATATATTTTGTATAATTTTAAAATTTTTATTTATTAAAAAATACTATATAATAAAAACTAAATCAAACTAGATTTCTACAGTTTGCAATTTTGTATAATTTTTTAATAATTAAAAAAATACCAAACAAATTAAAAATTACACAAAATATATATCCATGTGATCTTTGACAAATCTAATTTTTTATCTATAATTAAAAAAAAGAGAGAGAGGAAACTGCCAGGGGCAGGACAACGGTAGTTGGGGTCTTTGCAGGAGAGACCCCGACCACGAGGATTTTGGTAGCCAGAAACAGCTACCAGATCAATCTAGTGAAATTAGTCCAACGAAGGGTAGGGTCAGGAAAAATAAAGCATCCCCAAACCAAGATACTCTCATGGATGATAATATGGAATGTTGTGAACAAGCTAACTTTCAAGTTTAGATGGAACAAGAGGTCTTTGGATTTAAGGGACAGAACTAGACCCAAATTGCAAAGCCACTCTTATACCGCGACTCACTCCTTGGATAAAATGGAGTTGCTAATGGAAGTACAGGCATGGAAGAGGAGATCAATATCCTTGATGAGAATGAAGTCATTGAGTGGGAGTTGCTTGAGCCATCAAAGGAGCTGATAAAGTTAATGGAAGTTTACCTAGTTGTGCCCATCTTTAAAGAGGAATTTCAACAACGGTGCAACCCTTGGAATCATGCTCTTATCATCAGAGTCTTAGGAAGAAAGCTCAATCTGTGAATCCTAAAGGCGTGGCTGTCTAAAACTAGGGTATCCCTAAATTTGAACTCATTTATCTTCCTAACAACTATTTTGTGGTGAGATTCACAGATAAAGTGCAGTGGAAAGTACAATATTAAAAAAAGTGTTGTTTGGAGGCCTCTGGGTGGTTATGCAGCACTGTCTCAGTTCAACGGTGGACTCCATATTTCGATCCCCGTATAAGTGAGCTCAACAGAATCGTTCTATGGGTGAGGATTTCGTGTATCCCAATGCACTGCTACTCTATCTATTTTATTTGGCACTTGCTGTTCGTATAAGGAGAACCCTAAAATGTTGATATAGATACTCTGTTTGACCTTACTACCAATGATGCCAAAACGACAACGGGAAGGTTTGCATGGATTTGTATGGAAATCGATCTCCAAAAATGTCTTGTACCTAGAATTATATTCATAAACTCCATTTTTAATGTAGAATACGAAGGGTTGAATCTGGTTTGTTTTACTTGCGGGAAGTATGGCCACAAGAAGGAAAGTTGCCCATCAGTTTGTGTTCAACATCACAATGAAAAAACAGAGCATGCTGAAATTCCTATTTCAGCAAGTAATCAAGCAGCGTCGGAAAAGCTACCGGAGATAGGCAAGGAGTTCGGTCCATGGATGTTTGTCTCTAGGACAAGGAAAACTCAGACATCAAGGAGAGACGTGTCAAACATGGTGCAAGATGAGCAGAGGAAAATTGCTAAACCAAGTCAGAAAAAGGGGAGTTGACTCCCTCAATCACAGTTTGTCACTATTACAATGAAGGTGATATACCTAGTATTGTACATTTGCACGGATGCAGGAAAAAGTTTTTCTAATAGTAGGAGAAAGAAGACTGCCTCTCCAGTGAATACAACATCTTTGAGCTAGAAAATGAGTAGGAGGATTACCTTGAGCAGCAAGGTGAAAATGAAAGAAAGCAATAAGCCTAAACCTACCTCTAAATACAAGAGCAGGGAGAAAAATTAATGTGATGAAGTCTCGTGAATCTGGAAAGGCCCATGTACACAAGGAACCCAAAATTGGGCTGAAAATTGAGTCCAACTCTAAGAAGCCTTTTAGTAAGGGTGGTCACATGAGCAACAAGTGCATATGGCAGTAAGTTGCAGTTTGGGTCAAATGGATCAAGTCCAAAACGAGAAGCTCATTGATGGGGAAAATAATCCCCAACACATGAATGGAGTGGGTTAAACTCAAAGCAATGTTTAAAAAATCGGACCGGATATTGAACTAGTTAAGATATTGATTCAAGATTCAATGGTTTAACCGTAGTTCAATCGGAATTAAACCGTTGATAATAAATTTAATAATTTTTTTATTTTATACATTATATAGAAAATAAAAAAATATTATTAATAGATTTCACAACCTAATATTAAAAGCGAAATAAGTTAATATTCATTTATAAACATATTTTGAATTTAAAATAGTCAATTAATATTTTTTCATTTTATTTGTTAAGTAAATTTATTATTATTAATAATTATGTATCATAATAATACTTATACAATATTATAATATAGAAAGAAAAAAATTTATACAAAAAATAATGCTATTTAGTACTAAAAATAATATTATTTTATTTTTAAAAATTAAAAAAAAATTAAAAAATTTTTGTAAAAAATTAAAAAACAATTAGAAAATAAACCAGTTTGACCAGTTCAATACTGGTTTTTCACCAGTTCTGAAAAGAGGCGGTCGAAATCTATAACCTGATCGGATCTGATGCCAAGAACCGGTCGAGCCGGTTAAACTGGCCGGTCTAATCTAGTTTTTTGAACATTAACATAGAGTATCAATTTACTTGGAGGAAGTAAAATGGAATAGCAAACGAGTGGGAGTCCATTACCTCATCCATATGGTTTCCCCATGAACGATAGCATGCAACTACCTAAGCTACCAAATCAGAGGTGGATTGATGAAACGAGTCAATACTCGATGACAAATATGAATCAACAGATTTTGGCCCCTTTCCCATGGGAACTCGAGTCCGCACATCACCCTGAACTACCCAAGTAAGTCACTTTTGGCTCTTGTCTTCATTCTAGAATCCTTTTCCTAATGATTGTTGCCACATGGAATTGTTGTGGAGCACGAGGCTGATCCATTCCCCTCATTGTAAGAGATATAGTCAGCAAGTAAGTACACAATTGACATTCTCTGTCTCATGGAAACTTGAATTAGTGGAGCCACAGCTAATAAAGTTATCAGAAAACTTGGTTTTGGCAACTAGATTAGAATAGAGGCAATAGGATATGCTGGGGGAATATGGATCTTATGGAATGACTATACTGTAAAGATTGAGTATGTTTATTCTAATGTACAAATCCTCCATTGTAAAGTTACTAAGAGAAAATCCCAGAAGGTCTCTTTTATCTCTTTTGTCTATAGGGAGACATTGGTTGTTAAAACAAGAAACCTATGGGATTCCATAAAAAACACAGTTGAAGATATGGTTAATGCATGGTTAGTGCCAGGCAATTGTAACACCTTTCTTTTTCAAGGAGATAAGAGAGGGGGTTAAGTGCCAAACTTGCAATCCCTAGATGAGTTCAATGAATGTATCAATCACTTGAATCTCTTAGTAAGTGCATTTTTTCCTATAAACCTTAAAAGAGATTTTTTTATTTAATTTTTATGTATTTATTATTTTTACTAAATGGGCCGGATAAAATATAATGTTCACAAAAGACGTGGAACACAAATCATTTGGGTAGTATTCCAAAGAAAAAGAAGCAGGTTATAAGAAGAAGACTTGAAAGCATCAATCGAGTTTAGAAATCAAACTATCAAAATGGGTTAAATAGGCTTGAGAAATCATTGTTGAAGGAATACCATAAACAAACAACTCAAGAGGAAATCATATGGTTTCAAAAGGCAAGATGTAATTGGATTCAATGGGGACAAAAATACCAAATTCTTCCATGCTACTGCCAGTTTTAAACAGAAATGATGCACAACAGATGCTCTTTGGATGATTAGGGGGTGTGGATTTTTGACAAAGAAAAGCTCAAGAATATGGCATATGATTTCTTCAAAATTCTCTACTCCAAAGAATCGAACCGTATGCTAAATCCAGATGTGGTAGCCAACTTTCCTCTGCTAACAGCGACATATCATGAATTAGAAGATATACAGAGAAAGGTTACATATATGGAGATAAAAAATGCTACCTTCGCAATGGGAGCTTTTAAGGCCCCAAGACCGAATGGAATTCAAGCCCACTTTTTCCAAACACAGTGGGACTTGGTAGGAGAAAATGTTTGCAATTTGGTTAGAGAAGCTTTCCATTCGCCTAAATTCTTAAGGCTCATAAACCAAACTAACATTGTTCTCTTGCTAAAGATTGATCATCCTACAATTCTGAAGGACTTGAGGCCAATCTCACTTTGCAATATATGTTTCAAAATTGTCACAAAAATCCTTACTAGTAAACTTAGATATTACATGGAAAAATTGATCTTGCCACAACAATGTAGCTTTATTATGGGTCGCTAGAGCACTGACAAAATCATTCTAGCATGGGAAACCATTCATATCATAAGACATGTTAAAGGTAAGAGGGGTTATGTTGTTGTCAAGGTGGACCTGGAAAAAGCTTACAATCGACTAGACTAGTGCTTTATTGAGGATACTCTAAGATTTGATGTTCATTTTTTCTCCTCATCATGTCATATGCATAAACACCACATTTGTGAGAGTTCTTTGGAATGGAGAGGAATTCGAGGAGTTCTACCCTTTTGGAGGGTAAGGCAAGGTGACCTTCTTAACCCTTACATTTGTTTTTGTGTATGGAAAGACTCAGTTAGATGATTATGAGGGAATGTGAGGTCAAACAATGGAAACCTCTTATGTTTACGGCCAAAGGACCACACATATCACACCTCTCTTTTATAGATGACTTAATCCTTCTTGCTAAAGCTTCCACTAAACAAATTGTCATTATGAAGAATCTTGTCCAAATGTTTTGTATGTCATCTGGGCATAGAGTAGGCTTGACAAAGACTAAAGCCTTTTTCTCTCCTAAAGTCCACTTTAACTGTGCAAGGGAATTGAGTCAATTTTAGGGATCAGCTTAACAGTAGATCTCGGCAAATACCTCGAGATTCCGCTTCTTCATAAGCTTATGACAAAGGCTATTTTCAGACCCATTTACAAAAAGTATAAAAGATATTAGCTAGTTAGAAGGGTAAGTACCTGAGTTTTGCTGGTAGAACCATCTTAATCAAATTTGTTTTATCTTCCCTTCCAAGTCACATCATGCAAACTATGTCTATTCTTATAGGAATTCTTGGCGAGATTGAACAATATAGTAGAAGCTTGTTATGGAATCATCATCATGATGGAAACAAACTTCATTGGGTGGCTTGGGATATTATCAAGAGAAGCAAGAAGGATGATGGTTTGGGAATAAAAGATCTCAGGAAACAAAATGAGGCCTTTCTCATGACATTGTGTGAGAGACTCGCTTCAAAACCTGAAACCTTGTGGATTAAATGTTTAAGGGCCAAATACAAGTGTAGTTTGGAAGATACTCTCTTTATCATGAAGAGGAGAAATGCCTCTCACCATGGAATAGTATTGTGCGAGTGTGGGAAAATTAATTAAAGGGGTTGGAAGGAAGATTAACAATGGCCAAAGCACAAAATTTTGGTGGGACTTGTGGACACCACTTGGTCAACCACTCATTTCCTATGTGGTCACAAATAAAAATTCCATTGAACCAAATGTAGCTGTCAAAGATTTTAACACTCATACAGCAACAAGGGATATATATCAGTTAAGGAGGTATCTGCCTGATTAGGTCATCGATAAAATCCCAATGGTTAAGCCCTCATCTGTGGATACTAATAATTGTTTCTGTAGGAGATATTCTACTGATGGGAAATTCTCTATTAAGCATGCCTATGATTACCTCACTAAACATAATCTAAACAATATGAGAAGTATTGAAAGATGATTTGGAGATGGCCAATACTGGAGAAGGTTAAACCTCGGTTATGGCAAGCGTCCTTAGGGGGACTTCTCTCAAACTATCTCAGAGCAAAGAGAGGATTAATTGAGCGTTGAGTGTCCTTTCCAATGCCAAAGTGAGGATAGTACCATTCATATTCTTCATGACTGCCATGTGGCAAAAATATATGTGGAATTCTATTATTTGTACTAGCCATGCAAATAGGTTCTTTTCTGGTAACTTGCAGGAATGGATCATATAGAATGCGACCCATGAAGTTGGATTAGAAGATGTCAAAAGATGGCCATGGCAGAAAGTCTTTGGCTTTGTTTGCTGGGCCATATGGATATTGAGATGCAAAGGAGCAATGGACGAAAAACCTCATGACCCTAACTAAATCAAGAGTGCTTGCTTACATAGGTTGGTTGAGGAAGAAAACAACACAGACTTCAAACAAAGAATTTTGAACAGTAAATGATAATAAAGCTCTACCGTGGCCGATTCTGAATTTTGTCCTATAAATTCATCCTGTTAGATCAGAAACAAATTGGTTGGAAGGGAACGCAGAGTCATGTGAGTGTGGACTGTTGACCTTATTAGGATTGGTAACAACGTAACATGGCTTATTGTCCAATATGTTTCCAATGGTTCCTCCCTCCCTAATTCCCTGGTTCACACAGTTCGAATCCTCAAGCCCTTATTAAGTATGTTGATACGAACAACCTTTTTAGGTTGTAGCTGTATGATTGTGAAGGTCCATGTCTTGCCTATAGATATGGCTTTTCAAACACTCAACCTCACATTTCTTATAACGAGACCTTGATGGGCATGAAGATTTATATCCCAAACCAAACACCTGATCAGGTCTCTTGTAAATGATAGAATCAAGGATTTATTAATTAACAACTAATTGAGCTAAATTGTGTGCATAGATATTTGATAATAAAAGCCACTACTTTGATACGTCATAAACTTGATTGTTGGCTGAACACAATGTGGAGGAAATAGAAGTTGGTGGCCTCTCATAATACTCTGTGGCATAACCTTCTTAAGGAGATCATGGGGAGAAGATCATGCTGCTTTCTATGCTCCTACTGGTTCAAAATCATGGAAATATGTTGTTGAGGTACAAGATCATTGTGATCGAGTTGGTGCGTAAGTAAACTAAATATATATTTTCTTCTTTTATCCATAGTATATAACATAACTTAAACATTGATGTCTGATTAATATGAATTATGAAACCTCGGTTGATGAACAGCATTCGGTTTCCATGCTTAGCGGGGTGATAAGCACTGAAAGCTTATCATCCAAATGCACCGTTTTACTAAATCACAGTGTTTGATGAAGAACATAATCATCCCCTTCACATGCCAAAAACAATTCATTTGTTGGCATCCCAAAGAAATTTATTAGAAGTTCAAGCTTATGAGATTTGACCTTGCAGAAGACTGTGGGCTTTAACAGAAAGCTACGTTTGACTTAATGAGTACATATGCTGTTGGTCAAACAAATCTTGGTTATACCTGTATAGATGTGAAGAACTACTTAAAGTATAAAAGGCAAAGGAATATAAAGTTTGGGGAGGTAGGATGTTTACTTGAATATTTTCACAACCAATTTGCAAAAAATCCTGCATTCTACCACAAATATCAGCTGGACATGGATGAACAAATCACCAATGTGTTTTGATCGGATGCTTGTATGCTAATACATTATGCGCATTTTGGTGAGGTTGTATCACTTGACATAACATACAGTACAAATCGTGAACATTGAACCCTTGCAATCTTTTTTGGCTTTAATTACCATAGAAGTATGGTCATTTTTGGAGTAGCACTATTGTGTGATGAAACCATTGAGTCTTTCAAGTGGTTATTAGAAACCTTTTTGGATGCTCATATGCAAAAGAAGCCTCAAACAGTGTTTACAGACCAAGATCAAGCTATGGCAAGAGCTCTAAGTGAAGTGCTTCCTGATACAAAACATTGTTTATGCACTTGGTATTTGATGCAAAATGGCATCAAACACCTTAGTAATTTGGAGAAAGGTGCGTCACACATTTTGCCTGAGTTCAAAAAATGCATGTTTGAATATGTAGAAGAAAATAAGTTTGAAGAAGCATGGAGTCAATTATTATCTTCTTACAATGTGCATGAAAATAGGTGGTTGAACTCTATTTATAATATTAAAGAGAGATGGGCTTGGTGCTATGTGAAAGGTGCACGCACACTGGGCATGAGAAGCACACAACTTAGTGAAAGTGTGAATGCTGATGTGAAGAGTTGTACAAAGCCAAATATAGACATCAAACAATTCTTCAAGAGATTTTGAAAAGGTTGTCGCAAGCAGGCGAAACAAGGAACTATTACTTTGAATATGAATCTCGACAGAAGATACCTAGGCTGGTTAATCAGAGTGCGCCTATATTAAGGCAACTTGTGCAAGTTTACACCCCCTTAGCATTTGATTTGTTCCAAGAATAATGGGATCTCCAATTTGCCGTGAAATTAGAAGAACGTAATGAGTCAGAACCATTATTTGTACACCTTGCAAATATGATTGATGAAGATGAGGAATGGAGCGTTCAATTTAAGCCAAATACGCATGAAATTTCTTGCATTTGTCAGAAGTTTGAAACCACTGGGATATTGTGTTGTCATGCATTGAAAGTATATGAGTCCAAAGATGTAAGAGTTATGCCTGAGCAATATATTCTCAAGTGATGGACCAAGGAAGCAAAGATTGGTATTGTATATGATATTAGAGGAAATGAGATACAAGTAGATCCTAGACTTGAAATCACACGACGATATAGACGATTAATGCATAATATGGTAAGAATAACAACAAAGGCAGCGAAGACTCTTAAAGGATTTGAGTGTGTTAAAAAATGCCTCATTGAAGTGGAAAATGATATTCTTGATGGTAATGAAGATGATAATCTTGAAAGTAATTATGATAATCTTGAACCAAACACAACACCAGTCACAGGGTTATAAAAGATGCCTAAGGGATTCAAAAAGAGAGGGGAAAAACAAGAGACGATGCCCAAGAAGTTGGATGGAGAGGTTATTACTAAAAAGAAGAAGAGTTACATCAAAAAAAGACTCAACAGTATTAAGTTTGAATTTATATTTATCAAAATAGAAATTGTTACTGAATTTCTATTTATTTTTTGTAGGACTCTCAAACACACCAAGAAGGTTTGCCATCGAGGAAAAGAAGGAAAGCTCTAAAAAGGAAAGATGCACAATCACAAAAGTCTCGGCTATCACAGAAAAGAAGAAGAGTTAACACAAGGAAAGATACACACATACAAGATTCAATGGTCTCATACTCAGCACTTCCAACAGAACATACTTTTCCACCATGTACATCACAATCATTGTCATTTACAAGCTTGCTAATGGTATGGATTAAAAAATTGATTACTATTAAGTATCATATATAGCTATTATTTCCTCAAGTCAAAACCATTGACATTTTCAAATGTAGGCACCTGATGAAAGTGAAATCCCATTACTTGAAGCCATTGATCTTACTACTAACTATACACAAGGTAATTACTAGAAAAATAATTGGATACAATTTGCAGAAAAATAACATTTTATTCATTTCAATATTTTCATATACACTGTACAATAGTAGCCTCTTGTACATCAACCACTTTACAAACATTATATAACACAGACCTAACTAATTACATAACTTCTTGTTTATACAAGATAGTAAAATACAAGATGGACTATTTTGTTGGCTATTTTTTGCATGAATTAGCACTGCACAGCTTACAGGACAACATGTTTTGGTTGTTTTACTTCAATGGGCAGCTTTTGACTCTTTTGGACATTTTATGCATTGGACAATTCTTGTTTCATTTGTTTTGCACAGCTCAAAAGACAAGTTTTGGTAGGATGGCATTTGCTTGGTTGCTTTACTTCAATGGATAGCTTTTGACTCTTTTGGACATTTTATTCATAGGACAATTCTTGCTTCCTTTGTTTTGCACTGCTGAAAGGACAATTTTTGGAAGAATGGCACTTGCTTTGCTTTAGTGGACTTCCCAACTCTGGATATTGCTCCTCTACTTGCAAAAATTAATAGCAAATCAAATTCCATCCTTGTCAATCTATATTTTTTTCTCTATTTATAGCTATGTATATCAATTGGTGTATCTTATAATATGTCCAAAAATCAACATTACTATTTTGAGCCTTCTAAGAACTTCATTATCCGTGTTGCCAGGAATCACACTTACTCTTCTTTTATGGTAATGCCACTGACATACAATTTTAATCAATTATGAATATCCAATAACAAAATGTGATTTGATTTCAAATCACAAGTCAGAACCATTGAAGAGATCATGTAAAAGACTAGTCAACTTCACTATTATTCTGGCAAAAAAAAGAAGACAAACTTAACTATCCATTTCACAAGCCTATTAATCCTGCCCAACAATTCAGTCTCAACATATTGTAGAAACCCCAAGGCCATACACAACAACATGGTCATATATCAGTTTATAATCATGAGTTAGTCTATATATAGTTTTTGCCATTTAGAGAGAAGTAAATACTTGATGCAAATGCCCATCTGTTTTTTAGTTATGATATATTATCCAATTGATAAAGTTTATAAAGGTGACACAGGATCATGAACTTTTCAAATTTCACATAGTTCAGTTAAAAGGGACAGGTGTAGAAGAAGGGTGTGAATGGAGTATAAATTCTTGTTTGTATAGGAATCTGTTAAGGTTGGGAATTGAGAAACTTTAGAATGCCCCATGTGCTAGTTAAAATTCATTAGAGTAATGCAGATTATGAGTTGTAAAAAATTATTACTATTAAAATTAGCATGGATTAATAAATGTTCCTCACCAGGACCTAGAAAATTACATGCATGTAAAAAAAAAGAAAGAAGATAGAGATTGATCACATGTGTACACAATTTAGTACAATGATCTTAAAAGAAGGTTTTCAGTAAAGTACACTACCTCTTGAGTAATTCATTAACATATCATGACCGGTTGTAGAGTACAAACCATAGAAGTACTATCACTAACATATCTGGAAAAGCTCAGGAACTTACAAATACAAAAGCATTGCAGGCATGACTGCTTATGAACTCAGGAAAATCTTCAACTTCTTAGTAAAAGATTAGATCTCTTGCTTGGTTTAGCCGTCCAATTAGTTAAGACTTGAGATTAACTTAGATTCACAAGCAAAACAAACTTATCATAAATTTATGAATCTCAGTTTCATAGCTTAAAGTAAACCCATATAGTCATCTAGAAATAATAAAAACTTGGTATTGCATAAAATTTAAGTTTCCATTATATAAGCATAGAGAAATAAACATAATGGGTTTGTAAATTATAAAATCATCAAGCCCAAATCTGCTCTAGCAGTGACAAAGGATACCAAAAAGACAATGTTCCCACCAATCTAACATATGAAGTCCAAAAGTCACATTGTAGAGGTAAATCTTGCACTAAACCCAATTCATATATGTCAATCCTAGAAAAAAATGTTGTAAGAATCAAGCTAGCCTATTTAATCTTTGAACGGCTCAAAATTAAAGTAACAAGATTCAGATGCACATACGCAGAATCAACTCGATAGAAGATTAAAATGGGTGAGGTGACAAAGGGAGACAGATCCAACAATCACGACCTTGGCGTCAACGTATGCATATGGCCATTAAATATTTTTCCAGGAAAAAAAGGACAAGAAAATCAAATTGAAATCAGTACAAAATAGAAAAGAACATCACAAAACTAAATCTGGTTCCAAGATGGAGGCAATTTTGTAGCGTAAGAGAAATTGAAACAAGGCGAGGATGACGAAATATAAAGTGGGCATAAGAGGAAGACGAAAGAGGATATGAACATGAGAAGAAGAAAAGGCTTCGATTTACTTGGTTCTACTCCTGAAGCACCCAGATCCACTGCGTTTGCAGAGGAAGATGTCTAACGTTTGTGAAGACCCAATATGTAAACGTTGCCGTCTGAAATTAAAGCAACGGACGACCAAGATTATAATAAGATGAACGGCCAAGATTCCTTCTCCATTAGTAAAATGGTGTGTTTGGGTGATGAGCACTCGATGCTCATCACCCCACTGAGCATGGAATCCGAACGCTGATGAACATGAGTTTATTTTACTGAACGTTATCCAATTATTAATGGTCTAAAAAAGTCATCAGCAAAAAGAATTAAAATGAGCTTTCTCAAAACTAAGAAGATTGTTTATCATGTGCACCCAATTATTTATCATTGGAAGAAATAGAATTCACATATGCAACCACCTTGCTTCCATATTCTGCAGTGCTACCTTCAGTAATCAGCACCGTGCAAGCATCTTGTTCATGTAGATGGAGATCCAATTATTTCCGTTATGTTTGTTTTTGTTGATGAGAAATTAGCGTGTTTTTTAAATGAGGTTATAATAATCGATTGTTTTATTTTGATCCTTCAGTCTAGTTATAATTTTTATGATTTTTCATAATAAATATTAATTATTATAAATTTATTGGTTCATCAATGTACTTTTATCGAAATAATAATTTTTTTAAAATTAATTCAATGATCATATTATAAAACTCTATAATATACTTTTTTTTGATGAACTTATAATATGCATATTCTACATTCACGTATTTCGAAAGACACTAAAAAAATTTGTGTTTTTAAGATTTATTTCTCATCATTATATTTACTGTATCTTTTTTATTTATATTTAAAATTAAATTTAAATATTTTGTATTGAATTAGTTGGTGAACGTAAAAATGTAAATCCAAAATTTAAGATTTACACTTCGTCATTTTTTCCTCTATTTTTTTCTATATTATTATTATTATTATTATTATTATTTTCCTTTCACTATCAGTGCACCTTCAATATTTACCCGCACAAATGGCGCCGAAAGTCATCTTAGGTTCCTCAGGTTGAAAAAGAAGTACAAGAAGAGAGCCAAATATTTGGGTTTTAAGGATAAGAACTAAGAAGCTCAGATCGGCGGTGATGATCCAATGTAAGAGTGTGGCTTCGGTGCTTAATTTCTCTGGTGATTTTAGCTCGTTTCTCGCAAACTCCGGTAAGCTCAGCCGTTCTGTGAATTCCTTTAATTTTTTCAGTTCCCCTCAAAGATTTCGTTTTTATTTTTTTTCATAACTGCAATTAAACTTGTAATTTTTATTTTTCCATAATTGCAGTTAAACTTGTTAAATGGCATTCCAGTAGCATACTTCGGCCTGAAACTCCTGAAACTTGTTCAGATTCTGATGTTCTAGAGGATGGCGAATGTGACAACTTATATATTATTGATGATAGTAATCTTCTTCGCCCTAGTTTAAACTCCAAAAGAGGTCTGTATGTTCTTGATCTTATTGACCGCGGTTCTATCGAAGCGGACCGGACACTGTACAATAAATTGCTTAAGAGATGTACACAATTGGGGAAGGTTAAACAAGGAAGATTAGTGCATTCCCACATTCTTGGTTCCAAGGTCCGGGATGATCTTGTTATTCAAAATTCTATTCTTTTCATGTATGCAAGGTGCGGGAATTTGGAAGATGCTCGCAGGGTGTTTGATGAAATGCCATCCAAAGATATGGTTACTTGGACTTCTTTGATTACTGGGTATGCCCAAAATGAACGCGCTGAAGATGCACTTATGCTGTTCCCTTGGATGCTCCGTGATGGGTTGAAACCAAATGCATTTACATTGTCAAGCCTTGTTAAGTCTTCTGCACTTTTGCCTAGCTATAGGGATGGGAGGCAAATTCATGCATGTTGTTTCAAGTACGGTTGTCACTTCAATGTGTATGTGGGGAGTTCACTTGTTGATATGTATGCTAGATGTGGCTACTTGGATGAAGCACGGCAAATTTTTGATAAACTGGTGAATAAGAATGAGGTTTCTTGGAATGCTTTGATAGCTGGTTATGTGAGAAAATATGAAGGAGAGGAAGCTCTGTCACTGTTTCTCCAGATGCAAAGGGAAGGTTTTAAACCAACTGAATTTACTTATTCCTCTCTTTTCTGTTCTTGTTCTGCCTTGGGATCTTTGGAGCAAGGTAAATGGCTTCATGCACATATGATAAAATCGGGCAAAAAGCTAGCTGGCTTTGCAGGGAACACTCTTCTTCACATGTATGCAAAAGCAGGCAGCATTGACGAAGCAAAAATAGTGTTTGCTCAATTGGTAAAGGTTGATTTGGTTTCTTGGAATTCAATGCTCATTGGATACGCCCAACACGGGCTTGGAAAGGAAGCTGTGCAGCAGTTTGAAGAAATGATAAGGGTTGGGATTGAACCCAATGATATAACGTTCCTCTGTGTTCTTACTGCTTGTAGCCGAGCTGGACTTTTGAATGATGGTAAATATTATTTCAAACTAATGAACAAATACAAAGTAGAGCCAAAAGTCTCACATTATGTGACAATGGTGGATCTTCTTGGTCGAGCTGGTTTTCTTGAGCAAGCTAAGAGGTTCATAGAAGAGGAAATGCCAATTGAACCCACTGCAGCTATCTGGGGAGCTCTGCTTGGTGCTTCTACGATGCATAAGAACTTGGAAATGGGTGCTTATGCTGCTGAACGGATTTTTGAGCTTGATCCTTCTGATTCAGGGCCTCACATCTTGCTTGCTAACATATATGCCTCTGCTGGTAGGTGGAGGGATGCAGCACGAGTCAGAAAGGTAATGAGAGAGAGCGGGGTAAAGAAGGAACCAGCTTGTAGTTGGGTTGAGATTGAGAATTCTGTCCATGTATTTGTGGCTGATGACGATGCCCATCCCCAGAAAGAAAAGATCCATAAAATGTGGGAAGAGTTAAGTCAGAAAATTAAGGAGATTGGCTATGTTCCAGACACTAGTCATGTGCTTTTGTTTGTTGACCAACAGGAGAAGGAAGCAAAGTTACAGTACCATAGCGAGAAGCTAGCTTTAGCATTTGCGCTTCTGAATACTTATCCTGGATCCACCATACGTATTATGAAGAATATTAGGGTTTGTGGTGACTGCCATTCAGCAATCAAGTATGTGTCACGGGTAGTGAAGAGAGAAATCATATTGAGAGACAAAAATCGATTCCATCACTTTCGAGACGGCTCCTGCTCATGCGGGGACTACTGGTAGTGCTAATTACAAAGCCAGTGTCACAAAGCTTTCGCAAACATAACTCATAAAAGTAGGCTATGGTTCTTTCCAAGTTAGTTTAAAGAGAAATGCATTGGCAAGTGTGATATACCCAACTGCCTTTTGTGGCTGAAGGTGAGAACATAGTATGAATCTACTTCAATGACTTATTCTGAGACACATTTTGATATGTTATCCGCTTTATCTTTATTATCCCTACACGCGTATTTATGAGAGTAGAAGATTTTTACTTGCATAGACAATTGAAGTATAAGAGAAAGGAGATAGGTATGAAAAGGAGAATCATCTATTGCTTTTACTGCAAACACATAGAAGAAAGGAAGAAAAGCTCTTTACATAAAAGCTCAAAAGCGATCTTATTCCTTCTCTAAATCCATTGGGTAAAATGGCCATTTGGTTGCACAGTTGAGGATAATTTAAGACAAGGCACTCGATACTAGTGCTTGATTGCTGTTGAATATGTTGGATTCATTGCTTCTATTGTCATGGACTCGACCTAGGCAGCTGCTTTATCTTATCTGTGCTATTTGGTTTAAACTTATGATTCAATATCAACAGTCCCTGTTATCAGGTGATGTAGAGAACAAACCGGGATCAAAGCGAAAACATGAGAATGAGTTGCTTCTTTAAAGTAGGATGCTCTTCTCTCATTTTATATCAGAGCTTGTGAAGGCTGATCAGCATGTTGTAGCTGGACCGCTTGTTACTGAATTTTTGCGATGCTCATGCATCATTGAGGCTAATTATGGTTGGGCAAGTACATACAACAGGTTCCTTGGTGACGAGACATGTAAAACATCAAAAAACAATGTTAGCAGCTTCAGATGTAAGCTGAACAATATTTTATATTTGTTGGATTGCTTTGTATTCATGAGACAGTATAATCCATTCTTTATATTTCGCACAATACATGGAGAAGTGAATCTAATTAATCCGATATTAAGAAGTGATAAATCATTTTTTTTAAATGATACTCCCTCCATTTTCAAATGTAAAAAATAAATAACTAAATCATCAAAATCAAGAAAATGGTCAAACATCTAAAATATATCACAAAGAAAAAAAAATTTCGTAAATGTTTTTATTTAATTTAATATTCTCACTTAATTATCCTTTAACACATGTCTCATAATAATAAGTTTATTTTAATTAAGAGTAAAATTAAAAAAAATACATTAACTAATCAAACAAAATTCATTTGTCTTACATTTTGGAACAAAACTAATTTGAAAATATTTCCTACATTTTGGAACGAAGATAGTAATATTTTCTCACCAATGCACCTAAGAATTCTATTAATTAATCAAAGTTTAACTCTTCAATAATTTTTACTTTATAGAATCAAAAACAAAATAATAATAATAATAATAATAAGAAGAAGAAGGAGTAACCATGACCATGAATTATTTTTTCAAGACTATAAGCATTCAATTTTTTTATATGGGCTCATTTGGTTCATTCATTCACAGGAGGGGCTATTATCATATTAAGGCTCTTTGGTTGCACAAAGTATGATTACTTCAGTAACCCCCATCACCTCAAATCCTGTAATCATCATTACACTCAGAAAGCCATGTGAAGCACCTCACCATACTATAAACATATGTAAAATATCTAGATTTCCCTTCACAAAATAAATTCACATCCTCCATCTTCCTCCTCCCTTGCCAAACCTATCTTCTTCTTCCTCACTAACCACCATCGTCCTTTTTCTCACTAAGCACCATCATCCTTCACCGGCATTCCTCCTCCCTTGCCAAACCTATCTTCTTCTTCCTCACTAACCACCATCGTCCTTTTTCTCACTAAGCACCATCATCCTTCACCGGCATTCCTCCTCTGACGGCAAGCCCCCACTAGCACCTTCCTTGTTCTTCCAATGACGATGAAGCATATCTAACTACGATGAAGCAGATCCAGGGAGGGACCAGAGCAAGCTTCAAATCTTGTATCTCCGATGATTTGCATCTTCCTCCTTGGATCTTTGAAAGTTGCTACCTTTGGTTCTGCTTCTTCGATCTTCAAAAGTCATTATCTCTTCAAATCTTCAAAGTCACAAATCCCAAGGAGCTTGTCCTTCCCATTCGAAGCTCGTTGCGCCATCACCATGCTTGAAGTCTCAATATCTTGTGAAACTTGTCCTTCTTTGTTCAAAGCTTGTCTAGCCAAAGCATACCACTGATGAGCATGCTTGAACCTTTTTCCAAATCTTGTTTGTTTTGGATTTTGCCAATGTTTATTTGTAATGGTCTGTGATGTTGTTTGGTAATAAGCATACTGCTTGGGAAGAAGAAAGGTAGAGGAGGAAGTTTTTTTTCGCAAAGACAAAAGGGTCATTTCATATGTACATGGGAATTACTTAATAAAAATAAATATTATTATCCAATTCTTTTATACCATATCAAACAAAACAAACCTGTGATAATCATCATTACAATATATCTCTTTATATACTATTACATAACATTCTTATATCCCCTAACACACACTTCTAATTGAACCAAGTGTGCAGTAAGATTCTTGTTGCATAGTAACCACTGAGTGCTCTGAAGCTTCTGAGTGTCTCTATCTTTCTATTTGGTGACTGTAATGGTTGCTAGTTCTTTGGCTCCAATATCCAAAATGGGCTGGTTCTTAGGTCCTGTTCAGTTGATCTCTTTCGGTGGGAAAGGAATGGAATCCTTGTGCGGCTTCCATCAAGCTAATGGTTTGGTTGCATCTTTTTTTACTCCTACGGAATCTCGTCTCCCACAATCAAGCCATCCTCGTTCCTTCCCAACTTCGTGTCAATCTTGTCTCCCACGCATTGAAAACAACCGAACCCAAAAATGTCCCTGGCCTCACTCCACCATCCTTCCCATCAATTAGCATCGTCATCCAGTTTAGGTCTTGGGTTCGAGTTATCGGTCACCGTCATCCTCTACCTTCTTCTTCCATCTCTGCCATTGTCATTGTTCTCACCATCGTCGACCTTGTTTCTGTTTGTTGTTGACCACACCGTTAACATCACCGTCCTCTTTCTCCTATGTCTTCTACGCTTCTTCCACCTTCGGCGTCTCCAACCCCTAAATGTCTTGTCTTAGACCTCCATGGTCTAGATCCACCATTGGCGTCTTCTATCGTACAGATCCACCATCGATGTCACCACTTTGTAACACAAGATCGCTCTTCCTGTTCACAGCACCCAAATCTTCTATGCTTCTTCCACCTTCGATGCATTTGTTCTTTGTAAATGGTAGTTTTGATGTCGCGGTGATTGTACTTTTTTTCCTCCCCTCTAGGGGTAAGTTGGAAATTGGTGAAAGAGATTTTAATAAAATTTTATTCTGAGGGAATTGAAAGAATTTTGATAAAATTTTATTTGATTCAAAAGAAAATTAAAGGAATTGAGTAATAAATATTTTTTTTATTCTAAAAAATCTTTTAAATTAGGAAAATTTATAAAGGGTGGAGGGAGAGGATTGGAGGGATTAAATTCCCTCAAATTTTTTCTAATTTTTTCAACTAAATAAAGAGGGGTAAATTTTCTCCTTTTAAAAAGTTATCAATTATCTCAAACGAAATACATCCTAAATCGATAGTAGCTAAAAAGGGGAATGATGGGAGAGGAAGGTGATTTTTTTTTGTTAACAAAATAAATTTTTTATACTCAACAAAATAATACAAAATTTCTTTAATTTCAAGAGTAAAATGATCAAATTATTATTAACTTATCTCCTCTCCCTTTTTCTCCTGAACCAAATAACAAATTATTAAAATTCTTCCATTTCCCTTCTCTCCAATCTCATCTCTCCTTCCCTCCCCTTCCCATCCTTCCTACCAAACACTCCTATGAGTGTAGACTATTGACCCTATCAAGATTGATACCAATGTTACTTGGCATATTGTCCACTCTGTTTCCAATGTTTCCTCCTTCTCCTTCTCTGATTCTCTGTTTCACCCAGATTCAAATCCTTACGCTCTTATTAATTATGTTGATACGAACAACCCTTTTAGGTTGTAGCTGCATGATTGAGAAGGTCCATGTCTTACCTATAGATATGGCTTTTCAAACACTCAACCTCACATTTCTTTGGAGCAAGGCCAAATATAACAAGACCTTGATTGGCATGAAGATTTATATCCCAAACTGAACACCTGATCATGTCTCTTGTAAATGATAGAATCAGGGATTTGTTAATTGACAACTGATTGAGCTAAATTGTGTGCATAGATATTTGATACTAAAGGCTATCATTTTGATATGTCATGAACTTGACAGTTGGTTGTACAGTGTGCAGGAAATGGAAGTTGTTGGCCTCTGATAACACTCTATGGTCTAACCTTTTTAAGGAGAGATGGGGAGAAGATCGTGCTGCTTTCTATGCTCCTGTTGGTTCAAAATCATGGAACGATGTTTTTGAGGTATAAGATGGCTGTGATCGAGTTGGAGTGTAAGAAAACCAAATCTACTTAATATATATTTTCATTTTTTGTCCATAGTATATAACATAACTCAGACATTGATGTCTGATTGATATGTGATTCCCTTATTATAAGAATGTCTTGGGCTGAATCTTGGTGAGCTGGAACATGATTGATGTCTCAGAAGTTTGTTAATGTTGGCAAAACAGGGGTTTGAAGATTATAAGAGAAGGGTGTTACTACTATCTTGTTCACCAAGGTGAGATACAGAGATGTCTGGGTTCAAGGAGAAATGGAGAACAAGCAAGTGGCCACATGTGCCATAGTTATGGTTTTGGGGGGGAATTCGCAGGAGAAACTTGGGTAGATGAGAGATCGTGTGGAGGAATTTTGGACAAAATTCTGTTTTTCATTGGGGATTTGGAGGTTGCTTCTGCAGATGCAAAACGCAGCCGTCTAACATGATCAGCTCTTAGGCCTAATGTCAAGACATGTCTGTTAAATGTACAATTTCTATGTATGTAACCATGAATTTATGTATTCTTTTGTTTCTTCAATTTCTGTATTTAGTTATTTATCAAAACAAGTGGTTTAAACTACTCTACAGGCAATGTGGCAAAAACCAAAAAAAGAAAGAAACTATTCTGAAGGCAAAGAAATACGTATATGCAGTAATTTTTTTTTTAAAAGGTAAAATTATAGAGTAAGTATATGACATATTATGTTGAATAATAATAATTTGGGTAATAAGGTTCAGACTTTGGTTGCTGCATCGCATATTTTGCATTTCACCTTCCTCCACAAGGTTTTTGGGTAGGTGTGATGGGGGAAAATTATATCGAGATACTACAAATAAAATATGAAATTACCAAAATACTATAAGTGAAACATTATTTTTCAATACACTATAAATTTTACTTCTCGGTGTCATTGATACCGAGATAAAAATTACATTTTTACATATATCGGTTTGAAACCGAGATGTATATTTTTTTTGTTATTAACCAACAAGGTGGCAGGCCTAGCCTGCCACCCTACCCACTTACCCCCCACACCCCTTCCCCTCTCTCTCCTCCCCCCCCCCCCAACAACAATATAATTATAATATATATTATTTATATTTATAATTATAATATATTATATATTAAAATAAATTTTATTTGAATTTTTAAAATATAATAAAAATTTTAAAATTTTATTTAATTCAATTAAAGGGATAAATATTTTAAAAGACTTCTATAAAATTATTTTTAGTTTAAAAGATATTAAAGATTCTAATTAATCTCATTTAACCTATGTATAAGATATTTTATTTTGATTATAAATATAACATTATTTTTAAGATATGAAATGATATTTATTATAAAAAAATATCTATATGTAATTCATTCTAAAGAAAGAGAAAAAAATTAAATAAGAACAGTTTTGGTATAATGACTTTGAGTTTTGAAAAAATGAATGTAACTAACTAATTTTAACTCGCATTCTTACTCCACATAATTCGGTTAAAATGATCTTATATTAAGTAACAAAGGGTCCTATATTAAGAAATTGGAAATCTCGATACTAATTGAGATAGGACTCTTTGTTACTCCACATAATGTATAGGACTCTTTGTTACTTAATATAAGATCATTTTAACTGAATTATGTGGAGTAAGAATGCGAGTTAAAATTAGTTAGCTACATTCATTTTTTCAAAACTCAAAGTCATTATTCCAAAACTGTTCTTATTTAATTTCTTTCTCTCTCTTTAGAATGAATTACATATAGATATTTTTTTAAAATATGTAATAAATATCATTTCATATCTTAAAAATAATGTTATATTTATAATCAAAATAAAATATCTTATATGTAGGTTAAATGAGATTAATTAGAATCTTTAATATCTTTTAAACTAAAAATAATTTTATAGAGGTCTTTTAAAATATTTATCCCTTTAATTAAATTAAATAAAATTTTAAAATTTTTATTATATTTTATAAATTCAAATAAAATTTATTTTAATATATAATATATTATAATTATAAATATAAATAATATTTATTATAATTATATTTTTTTTTTTGGGGGGTTTTGGGGGGGGGGGGGAGTACGCGGTGGGAGAGAGAGGGGAAGGGGTGTGGGTGTGGGTGTGGGTGTGGGTGTGGGTGTGAGCCTGCCACCTTGTCGGTTGAAAACACAAAAAATACACATCTCGATTTGTATCAATCAAACTGATCAAATTGATATGTGTAAAAATATAATTTTTATCTCAGTATCAATGATATTGAGAAGTAAAATTTATAGTGTATTGGAAAATAAAGTTTAATTTATAGTATTTTGATAATTTCATTTTTTATTTATAGTATCCGGATAAAAAAGCCTTTTTTTTTTCACCACTAATACCATTTCCTATCTTAAATGTGCTCCTGTCTCTCTCTCACATTTGGCAGAATAATCATATAAGTTCTTCATTTTATCAATTTTTTTTTTTAATGACGCTCATCACAATCAGCCCCAACGCCCCTATCCTAAGATCTCCTGGAAAGTCAAGAGTAGAATAATCATAAAAGTTCTTCATGTCACCACCTAAATCTTTTTTTTTTTTCATGCTCACCACGCTCATCCCCCAAAAAAAACAGAGACGGAAAAGGAAATCCAATGTCAGTTTATAAGATAAGAAATATTTGCATACAACGCACATACTCCATGGTAGATTTAGATAACGCTACTTTTCTTTTTGGACCACCTGATAATGTTACTTTTGGACAAAACATTGACGGGTTCTTTATATTTCATTTTTTTAATAATGTATTTCTATTTTTTAAAGTTGATTGAAGAAAAACAAAATGAAAAAATAAAAATAATCTTTTAATTTCATTAATCATCAAAATGTTTCCATATTATGTTTTGTTTTTTAAAGTATAAAAAATTAACAATTTACAAATAATTTTTTAATTTCAAATACACACGATTATAAAATAATTTAAATTGCAATAAACATTATTATTGTTGCATCAATACATATATCTCATAGGAAACTGAATCTCTCGATAGTTTTAGATTTAAGAAATGTTTTAGTTAGTATATCTACTTTGAAATTTTTATTTTTGCAAGTAAAGTGATAATTTTAAAGTAGATCTAATAGTTCAAGTTTTCTTTTTCAATTTAAATATATCAGACGTCCAAATTTGCCTCCCTGTGGATGAATGCGAATTTGATCGTCCAATCCCTTCTTGACATGCGACGTATGAGACATACTATAGGGCTTTCAATTAACTCTTTCGGATTACCATCTTGCAATCTATGTATAAGATTCATGGCATCTGATTCAACAAGCACTCGTCGAAAACCAGGATCCCATGCCAAGGTCAGACCCTCCAAGATAACGGAGCTTTGTTGTATATCCTTTCCAAGATAATGTCTATTGCAATTTAAATGATCTTCCGATAATGTTTTGACAATCACCAGTAGATCATTGGAGCTTATCTTTTTCTTTTTAAAATTATTTGAGCTTATCAAAAACTTAAATTACCGTTACATACAATGCTTCTTCCGGTCCTGGTTGGGAAGATTTTTAAAACCAGAGTCTGAATCCTTCTAACAGGGTCACAGTATTTATTTTGAAATATTGAACCCCTCGTATTATAATATTCCGACAAAAAACAACCAAGAGGAAAAAATGAAAGATTGAGAAGGTAAATTGACTGAATGTAAGTCCAAATACACTACAAAGGAAAGAAATAATAGTATGCCATGTACACCATTAATCCCGCCCCCAAAAGAATAACATCAGAACTACCAAAACGGAGATTTCTCCTCAAGCAGTACCCAATAGACATCTAATATTACTACAACAGTGATACCAAAAACACTAACGAAAATTTTCAACTTTCCTTTGTTGGGGAGATAACCATTCTTTCAAGGTGTACCATGGTAAGTCATACCATCTCCGACATAGAAACTATAATACGTTAAATGAAGTGGCTGATGGTTCAGACCCTCCCAAAAACTTCATTGTAACTTCAGTTAGATGTTTAATGGCTCAGACTCGGTGTTCCTGTCCTTCAACGCCCAGTCTTCAGCTTCTGTTCCAAACACAAGTAATTAACCCCCAATCAGGAGAACACTTTCTATGCAGACATTATACATGATCTTATAGGGAGTACATTTTGTTTTACAAAAAATAAACAAAAACAAGAAGTTGCAAAGAAAAACTGTTTTAGTTCAAATCCTTTTCTTCCAGTTTTCGTAAAATGTTCAAATTCTTTTACTAGCCCACGCAAGAGAATAATAGTTCCCCTTGTGAGCGCAGCAGAATCAACAAGAGGTCCTGTGGGAGGACCACAGAATTTGGGACAGGACCATACAGGCAACTACCACAACACAGTTAATTGGTCGTGAGTTTTGGGTCTCATGGCACTGCAATGTCTTAAGCTTAAAATAAGACCATAGGGTGAGAAATTTACTTGGCTTATCTGCTATCATCAACAACCGCCTCTGAAGTATGCTTGCCACAAAAAGGAAAATTGAGCACATGCCAAACATAACAGTGATAGGGAATGCATTAACCTGCACAGACAAACGAAATAGCTAGTCAGATACTCACGTACCTACATAATCTGACAGACTTCATTTTCTTTGCATCATTTTTTCTTTTTTGCTTTTAAACATGGTGAGAATAAAGAGGGAGGGAGGGAGGGATGATTTTTCCAAACAAGGAGGTAGAGCTTTGTGGGGTTCAAAGGGATAATGCCTGAGCTTTGTGGGGTTCAAAGGAATAATGCCTGGTGTTGGGTTAAAAAATTTTAATATAACCAATTACATGTTCAATCTACACTTAAAGTAAGTTAGAATGATGAGATCCGGCAATCTGTATCCACATGAAAAGATATACAATCTTAAGATCAACACTTTTATCTAAGTGGAGAATGCAACATACATTGTACAGCACAACACACACAAACATGTTGAGAGGAATGCGGAAGAAGTTCATGATGGTGCTCCTGGCCTCCTCGGGAATGTACTGAGATCTCATCTTCATAATGGACGGCCAGAATATGCCTACACAAGCCTCAAAAGTACAGAAGCCAAGAAGCTGAATGCAACCTGAGAATGAGATGCTTCCACCTTTCTCTTTGGAAGGAACTACCAAGAACTGTAACATTAACCGAGTCAAAATAACAGAATGAAATGCGTATCACAAAAACAAATCTTTTTTCAAGAAAATAAGGAGAATGCTGAAACAATAGCATACAGAGGTCAAAATGGGAAGTAGTAGAGAGGCAGAAGATATTGCGAAAACAATCTGCATGTAGCTCTCTACTCTGGGTGATGTATGGGCCATCAAACGTGATGCAATTGAGCTTCCCAACATTGAAGCTAACATGAATGTTGCAAAGATAAAACCATGGGGAATTTCTTCATCATTTGGGCTCAAAGCAGGAGTCCATAGAAACACAAAGGTATACATTGATCCTTCAAAGAGAGACTGCAAAGCACCCAGCAATGCAATTTTTTCATCTGACAATGCAAAAACAGGAACAATAAACAAACATGAAGGCAAGCAGGAAATAAGAGAACGCCAAAAATGAATAAAATATGATGATGACAACGGAATATGGATAGCCAAAGAACATATTTGGTTTTCCAATTTCATTCCATATTCTGTTAGATGATGCCAACTGCTATAGATTACAAAGTTGTCCTCTTCTAGGACCACTTCCCATGCAATTAACTATGGATTGGTAACTTCCAGGAGAACAATAGTGGAAGGGAAAAACTTGAAAATCTCAGGTCCCTTCCTCAGATCAAATCTCAGCCTCACAGAAGATTCACCACCTCAGATATATTTGATTAACACATATTTCATAACTACAATAGGGTCAACAGATGATCAGTCCATTCCTTATGCAGATATATCGCGTAGATAATCTTAACCAAGCATTTTCATGGTATTGTCATAAACAAAATGGAGAAGGTATAACATAAAGTAAAAACTCTACCAGAAGCAATAGCCACAGCAGCAGCCCTGAACTGGGTAAGCAAGTCCTTGCTCTCAGAAGGATCCCCATAATTTTCTGTCCATGATGATAATATGATAGCCATACCAATTGCAAGAAAGCATGATGCAGCATCAAAAGGAGCCACAGGTCCTAGAGCCAAAGTATCAACAAGGACATTTCCAAACAGCCCAGACAAGATAGCAACAAGACCATTTCCAAGAAATATAGCCTTTGAGAAGGTTATTGAAAGCCACTGTTGCTCGAATCCTCTCTGACAGATAAATGGTAGAGAAAAGACAATTGAGATTGATTAAAACAAAATGCAAAAAGAAAAATGTGAAGACAATAGTTGAAAGCATCATAAAAACCATTTGTCACAGATTGAGGGTCAAACATATTTTTATAACTGAAAATCATGCTAATGCTAATAGGAATCTGGCAGATCTTCTACAAAGCACTTTACCTTGTTAAGAAAGACCAAAATTTATTTCATGAAGTGGGTAAGTCATCATCATTTGCAATTAATATGTTCCCTGATTATGTCTTTGTGAGTGAAAACCTAACTTATACACAGAAGAGGTATCAAAGTTTCAGAAATGGCATCAAGACTTAATAAGTCCTGTTTCTTAGTTTAACATTGTTTTGTAAGCAGACTCAATGCATAAATTCAATCTATTTGGCACTTAACAGAAATAAAAAAATGGAGTTTTGGTCTAGAAGTTGAAATTTCTAAAAACCGAATTAGTTTGCTTATACTTTATAATAACATCTTCAGAAGTTCATTTTATGTAGTGAGTAAAATATACAGAGCAATCACAATTCGAAATTCCAGTCCCAAACCGTCGTGTTAACAAATCATTATGAGAACAAAAACCAATTCCCAACAACAGCCTTGAAATACAAGGAGATAATTATATTACTGTATTTACATGATATCAGTATTAAAATACTTTTTGTGTCTAATAATAACACAACCAGAAGTAATTTCTAATAAAAAACAGTTAAATCTTTAAAACTCACCTTGTTATGCTCGGCAACAAGCCAAGACTCAAATGCTGAAAATAGGAGTGATGTAGCAATGCCTCCCAAAATTCGGCCCACCATCAAGATTTTGTATTGAGGAGAATGTTTGGTAATGCAGCTCAAGATGTAAGTTATGCAGTAAGTAATACAAGCCCTCTTCCGTCCCCTGATTTAAAATAAGTAGCATGATATATTAAAATGTGATGTAAAATTTATGCGCAGAACGAAATAAAGCAACAAAGAAAAAAAGAAAAAAGAAGCATCTCACTGTTTGTCAGCTAGAGATCCCACAATCGTTCCAAACAGCATGGATGAACCAAAACCCGCAATGAAAAGTTGGCCTATCTCTCCTTTCCCATATCCATACGTACTGTAGAGGTAATAGACATATGGACCTTGCAACCAGTCTCCAGCTATAGCCACAGAAACAGCAAACTCTTAGACTTTCCAAAATCTTGAAACAGTAACCTAACAAAAAATTTCCATTTCTTCCGTATTTCATATACAGCTGTTTACAAATAAGGAACACAGCCCTGCCACAACTTCTAGTGGACAACTCCTATAGGTTAATATATTTCACAAATAATTTTTGTTGAAAATGCTTCTTTTTGTGATAAAAATGAAATTAAAGATTGAAATAACTCATGAAATAGCATGGTATTAGCCGGTCCATATCAAAAGTTAACACTTAGCACAGCAAGAGGAACTAATCCAGTTTGGATAGCAGCTCGGGAACTGTAATCATAATTCAAAAAATCTGCGACGATGTTTATTTAGATAATGATTTATAATATGCAAAAATAAAAACTAAGGAACAAAGGAAGTGTCCAAGTGTAGTAAACTGTATACATCTACTTCACAACTTACCAAACAATATTTAAAAAAAAGTAGAGGAAGACATAACAATGCTGTCGACTGCCGTCGCAGGCAATCAAAAGTACATATGGCATCACTTCTACATTCAGATACTGAGATCAAATAAGGATCCGTCTCAAATGTTTGACATCCCACTTGTTTCTTTGTTACAAGTTACGAGAAAGTAAGCCGGGTAAGCCGGGTATCAATACTAAATAATATTTAAAAGTTTGTCGGGAAGCAAACCACCTAACACTAGCTATTTGACAAACAGACAGTTCATCCATTTGTTTTTGGCACTTGGATTCGTTTGAATCCAACACCCACACAATCATACAAACAACGAAAACAACTAAAAAATGCATGAAATCACGTTCAGATCAACCGGTAAAATCACAAGAACATAAATGAATTCTGATCTAAAGAAAATGGACAGTTTAAATTCCTGTTCAACTCGATGAACAAGAAAATCCTAAGAGACCAGATCCTTAATCACAAACACATAAAGACATATGTCACATATCATAGTCGTACAACACCACATTCAGGCGAGATCTAACAGGAAAAGAACAAAAACACAGATCTAAGGAAAAAAGATGGCAAATATACCCATCATGAGCGAATAAACAAGGAGGTAGTTGTTCTTGAAGGAATTGAAAGCTGGAGAGGTATTAATTCGATCTTTGTTGGCCTTGCTGAGCTCGAGAGCTGCCACCACCGCACCCAATGACCCAAACACCAGACAGTAGAACAACTCCATTCTCGTTCCGCTGGTGATTTCAGAGGGCAAATGCGAGAAAAGAGATTCAGACAAAGGAAAAAGGAAACGCGGGTGTGTCCTCGAGAACGAAGCAAAGTAAGCTTTCAGAGCGAGCGAGGACATTTATATAGTGGTCAGGCTCAAGACGAGGCCATGATTCCATGCGACGGTGCCAAGTTATTATATAGTATATAGGCCCAATCCTTTCAACAATAATAATATACCGACCCGATGTGCATTTAAGGAAATAAATAAATAGATAAATAAATAATTAAATGGCAGATGATATAGTACCTAGTCAGATTCGATAGCAAAAGTCGACGTTGCTGGTTGCCTTATTACAATGCCAAAGATTCATCAAGGGTGACACGTGGAGGCGTTAGAGACGCAGGATTCTTTATAAATCGAGGGATTGGTGGTCCTTGCCTTGGTGTAGGTTGGCCGGGCCCCAAATAGTACTACAAGCGTATATATGCTGATCACTGTTCCTCCAAGTACTCAATACTCGCTCTTTTTTCAAAATATATAAAAAATTTAGTGAAATTAAGATCTCAAAATACTCCGTTCTCTTAATATAAGAAAAAATTATAGGAGTTTTTATGTTTTAAGATACACCACTCTGCTATATGTAATAAATTTTTTTAAAAATATCTCTAAAGTGAAATTTTTTTCAAAAATTAGTAATATAATTTATTTATATTAATTATATGATGTAAAATTTATTAATATTAAATAAGGATATTTTTAAGAAAATAATTTACATTCTATAAAAATTTATTATTTTCCTTGTAATTTTATTTTTTGTCTTTCATATTAAGAAATCTAAGGAGTATAAGTTTTTTTTTATTTTATACATGAATATAAGTTATTTTGTAAAAAACTAAAAGTTAATAATTATTTAATACTTTCTTTTCAATTTCACCCCTATTTTGTGATAGTATTCAATTATGAGATAGAAGAGTTAAAAAATATTATGAGAAGAGAGAATAATTCATTTTTATCTCTATTTAATAAGTGTAATTTTTAACGATATAAAAATTTTTAAAAAAATAAATGTTTTCTTAGTAGATGTGAGATAAATAAATATAACTTCTATTTTGAAAAAGATAAAATAACTTATAATCTTCCACCTTTTTATTGTTTAATGGTACTTAATTTTGTATGCCAAAGTGATTTATATGTAGAATATGTGATAATTGTTTTATTTTCTTATTCTAAAAACTATTTGCAAATTTTTAAGATTCAATTTTTTAGGTTAATACTATTATTTTACTGAATTTAGTTTCGTATATTTTGTATTTATATCTTAAAATAATGCTTCACAAGAAATGTCCTACTATCATTGTAAAGTAGTTTACTAATAGTTACAATGGAAGGTAGTTTTTAATCCATCCTAAACCTCTCCAGACCTCTCAAATTAAATATTGGGAGGTTTTTCCTCAACCAAATTAATCTTATATTTTTAAGAGGTATGATAGGATATGATTTTATGTTTTACTTCAAATCAATCAAGTATAAGATATCGTTAATTATTCAAAATAATTAATTCCAAATATCCTAAATCCAAATTTTAAGATATTCAATTTGAATTTAGAATTTATCCCTTTAGCCGATAAATCTAATCAATGATCATAAACTTACCAATAATCATCTCTTGGCTGAAAAGCAAGGAAACCCTCCATTTGTTGTTTTAATTCAAGAAAAGTTATAATTAATAAATGAATTAGGTTTATTCATAAAATAAGGTCAATATATTATTATGGCCTATTAACCTAGGGATACATGTAGTTGTCCCAAATAAAAAAAAAAAACGGTTTTCACAAAATGTGTGTGCGCTTTTATTGTTGAATCATGGTCAACTTCCCAGTTCCTACTAAAATGGCGTATAATGTGTGTGTTTTTACTGTTGAATCATGGTCGACTTCCTACTAAAATGGCATATATTAATTTTGTGACCGACTCTGATGGTTAGTGAGCAATATTTTAGTGTCCGTTTGGATTAGAATTGAAAAAAATAATTTTGGATAAAAGTGATTTTAAAAATTAATTTTAATTAGAAGTAATTTTAATTAATTGTGATTCCTATTTTCTAAAAATTGATTTTATTTAAATATTGTTATCAAAATCACTTTTAAATTTAAAATATCTGGAATTAAATTACTTTTGGGAAAAATCTTTTAAATTAAATAATTAAAAATTGGCAAACGTGATTCTCTCACTATATAAGTAAGAAAATTTTGCTTCTATAAAAACAAAGTGTAACTTTTACGGTGATTTTTTAATGTTTACCCATATAGCATATTAATATTGCAAACGTGATTATAACGGCACAAAAGCACTCCTTAAGATTTTCACTGTTTATCCAATTAGACACTTAATAATTAGGTTGATTATTAAATTAAAATAAAAAAAATCTATGATTTAATAATTCAATCATATATAAAATCATTTTTTAAATATAATGTCAATATATCTATTATGGTTAAATTAAATTTCAATTAATCTTTTAATTCTTCCATTTTTATTTTAATGTTTATGCTTTAATATTTATAGTTCCTAATTTTTTAATCGAATTTCTCGAACAAAACAGTAGCTAAAGTCCCTAATGACTTTCTTTCACTTTACTAAATAACTGCCATGTCAAATATTCAACTAACAGACCTACTCAATAGTCAATTCTTCCCTCATCCTACACACCACAACGTATGTCTCTCTTCCATTGTGTTTATATTAGCACAAAAGTTTAAATCTGAGTCAATATCCAAACTTCATTCTGCTTTTTTTTTTCTTTGTAAGTGACGGGGAGTATTTTTTATTGACAGTAAAAATTAATTTCCTTTAAAATACAAAAGATTAAAAATGGATTCCTCTCAACAAAATTTGTTTCATGTACAAGAGTTAGGAATAATTGTTAAGTGACATCTCTATCTTCTATTTTGTGGCATCTCTCTTCCATTTTTATTGACTAATCAAAAGTTAAGATAGTTCAAGTTACATGTTTGTTTTTGAAGCTGAGAGAATATTGATCCCTGTTTGCCAACCAATAATTAATTAAAACGGAGCTTACTTTTATGCAGTAGAGGCTAACTAAAAGGTTTGCTATCTCTATCCACATCCACATATGGGAAGATGAGATTAGAGTGTTTTTTTGTTGGCCAACTTTGCAAGAGATTAAAAGCCACCATTTGTTTTTGTATTTTTAACAATTTTTTAACTGTCATTTTATTCCACTGCAAACTAAATGAATTATAAACTTGGCAGTAATGATAGTTTTCAGCAGCCTTCAAACCGGAACAAAACAGAGAAAAGAAAAGAAAAGTTATGCTACTTTAACAGAATCACATTGGTTGTACTGTGGCTGAGAAACTGAGATAGAATCTTTTGCATATTTTTTATAGGGGTCAAACATGAGCAAGAATTGTGTTAAACTGTAAGTAGAAATTAGGTGAATTTGCATTAAATTATCATGGGGGGAGATTTGGCATGAAAGTCAACTCCCAAGATGGGTGGGAATTAATTGAGAAAAATCTAGTTTAGGCTAATTAAGAGTTGCCTGAGTAGAGAATTAATTGAGATTATTTGAAATTCATTCTTTCACTAGTTTGCTTAATTTGTGATATACACAAGAAATTTACCTTGAAGTTTGGAGGTTTAGTATATGAAATGTTGAATTATTTGGGAGGGCAACCCACATGACAATGAATGAAGTTGGAGTGAAGATCAGTGAGGAAACGTCGGTAAGAAAAAGGAAAGCAGAGAGGGGAAGGGAATGGGAAAGAAGCAGAAGGTGGGTAACGGTGCAATATTTGGGGGGATAGTGGAGCTCCAACAAAACCTTAACCAGTCTTCATCATGGCCGACAAATTGTCTCAATTGGTTTGATTTATTCAAAGGGAACCCATACTTGATCCTCACGTTTACTATTATATTCACCACTGACATTGACCAAAGTTTTTATTTTATTTTAAATTTAATTTCCAGTTGTATTGTATTCATGCCGACCTCTTCCATGTACTAACTATTAACCCATTATTTTATGTTATTGTTGACGTTTGGCCTTTCTGACCTTGAGGGAACCCACATCTTATTCTTATCTCTCAAGTAGTGCCAATTGGATGTTAGCACCCAGTTTAAGGGCAAGTAAAGTCACCCATTTCGTTGTGCATTGACGACCAAAGAGGGATCTAATTTGTTTAGATAAAGGAGGTACGTAGCAAGAATCAACCAAGACTTTTAGAAACCTCATAGACATAGTCCAACTCTATGTGCTTGTATGTGAAGGGCCGACTTGTTTGGACAGATTTACGCTAACATGCCCCAAATCAGCACCGCTGTAAACAACAAAATAAACTAGACAAGAATAAAAAATTATATATATATATATATATATATATTCTGAGTGTATCGCGATTTATTTTCCACAGAAAAGGTTTCATGTTGAGAATGATCCTTCTGAATTACTTCAAGACAAGATGGGCTTGGCTGAATGATTTTTATACTGCAAACAGCTTTCTGAACTAATTCCTTTCTGTGACCAATTTTTTTGGGGGGCCCAAAAATGACCAACTTCTTGTTTGCCTCTAAGAGAAACAATTTTCAGGATCCTTCAACATGTACATGAAAAAGCAATATACATATTCTAAACCAGACTATAATATACACCTCTTCGAAGCAATATTAATACTAATATAATGCAGAGGCCCGATCCAACAAAACCAACTGATTTCCCTGCCTTTGAGAAACCAAACCTTTCTTTTAACCCAAGTCTCAATTTGAGAACTTCAGGTTCTATCTTCTATCTGAACCGACCCCTTTGCTTTTTATGCTTGGATCCGTGGGCCTTCCTTCTCTATGGGCCCAGAATGCTCCTCTTTCCTCCTGCTTCCCAAACGCAAAAGCCCATACAGCTTCCGAAACTCACTCATCGTGTGAACACACTCTTGACTTACAACTCCGTCCGGTTGACCCAGCTCCGCGCTATTCCGGCCCGACCCGCCTTCGCCCAGCCTCTGGCCCCTCCTCCCATCACCGCCGTTGATCTGGAGAGCCGTGATGACGTTTTTCAATGCCCGGCTGGGTGAGTTCCGGTTCGAGATCATGATCTCACCGATCTCGGCCGGGCTCATCCTGGCCCCCGCCTGAAAAACCTCCTCCACTTGGGGAAAAAGCTTGTGCTCCTTCACCCCCAAATAACTACTGGCTAAAACCTTGAAGGTGGAGAAATCACACAAGGGGAAGTGTATGTGAACGTCGATCCTTCCCGGCCTCATCACCGCCGGATCGATTTCATCTTTCTCGTTCATCGTGAACACCATCACGCGCTCTTCCCCGCAGCACGATATAATTCCGTCCATGAAGCTTAACATACCTGATAAACTCACGGCCTTTGATTTCCCTGCGAGGAATCTATCGAGCTCTTCGATGACAATCACCGATTTGCTCGTTGTTTGCAGCAATAGCATCTTCAAATCGGAGTCGTCCGAAACTTTGGAAATATCAATATCGTAGACGTCGTAACACAGGAACCTTGCCATCGCTGCGATGAAGCTGGATTTCCCTGTTCCGGACGCACCGTAGAGAAGGTAGCTCCGTTTCCAAACACGCCCTAGCCGGTGATAGTACTGCTTGGACTTGAGAAATTGTTCTAGATCGAATTTGACCTTGTTCTTCAGCTCGGCGTCCATCACCAACGTGTCGAAGCTCGCCGGGTGGGTGAATGGAACCGATCGCCACCGGGAGTTCTCGTCACTTACGGAGTTCACGTATAACTTGATCTCTTTTCTCTTTTGTTCGATTTCATCCACTACCGTGAGGATGTGCTGAAAGTACTGACGGAAAATTCTGCGTTTGTCTTTCTTCTTGATTTTGAGTACCAGTGCAGAATTAACGTTCCCCTCGGGTTTCTCTTTTGTCCATGAAACTCTGGCTCCGAGGAAAGTGTCATCCATGGTCTGGTTAGCATCGAGGTGAAGGAAAATTTCACTAGGTTTGGAACCAGAGAAGAGGTTTGTGAAATCAGAGTCTTCGACAGAAGGTAGTGAGTTAAGGTACGTGAGAATTTTCCGGTGAAGTTGATTTTCCTGGAAATGGTCATTGTAGAGTGGGATTTTGAAGGATTGGTGCATATGGAGGTGGCTTTCAAAGGTAAGCCACCATCTTTGAAGAATATATACTAGGGAAGTTTTGCGAAGGATTAAAAGAAAGATAAGAAGGATGAAGAAAATGGAAGAGATGGAGCCAGCCCAGATCATCTTGAATGAAACTAAATCCAGAAAATCCATAAAGCCTGTAAAATTTAAATGCTACTCCATGCATGTGGATTGGGCGAGTCAGAGATATTAAAAGCCGGCGTAGGAAGGAAAATGGGAGTGTTCAACGGCTGACGGTGGTATGAGTTTGAAAGAGTTACGGCGTGGGGGCAATTGGCAAATTTAACAGGTCAAACGAAAAATTTAATTCTTTTCAGCTGGGGATCTATGACTAGTAGACCGCTTCCAGGTGGTGTTCTTGTCTATGAATTGAAGAACGGTGAGCGTTTGATTTTCACGATTTTCAACCCTTGGTGGCCGAGTATCTTGGATTTTTAATTTTTAATTGGAACTCTAAGATATTTCTAGCTACTTAATGCATGGTAAGAAAAAATTGGTTATATTTTTTAAATTTAAAAAAAAAATTAATATCTTATTTTTACTCTTATTAATTACCAATAATTAAAGTTGTTTTTATTCTTTTCCATTAAAAGTTACTGAGGCTGGTTATCAATAAATAGAGATAAAAAAAGATAAACTACTACTAAAAATTACAAAACACCTTATATTATGGAATAAAGAAAGATTTCAGAAAATTCTTTATATTTTGGACCGAAGGGAGTAATACGTAACTAGTATGCTTAATGCCTAATAAGTAATTATGGGATGTACAAGTGATTATGTGTTGAAATTATCAAATAGAATCAACTTTTCAATAAGCACTTATATCTCGAATAAGTGTTTCTCGAAGAAACTGATTTTTTCTGTTTATAATAATCATTTATCCTTCTATAATCATTTATTTCATTTTTTCTTCTCATTATCCACCAAATAATCACTTAAACCCCAATATCCAAACACATTTCTTTTATCAAAGTTACTTATGGGTAAAAATATCCAAACACAAATCATTTTTAACATAATCACTTATTCTTATAATCACTTAAAAATAAGTACCTATCATCATAATCACTTATACATTATCCAATTCAAACATAATCTTAATTATTGTTTCCCGCGTTTCGTTTAATTCTTAGTTTTTGTGTTATTATGGACGTTTTTGGTGGATGTGTTGATTAGCAATGATGCATTAATTCCCTGCCATTGGGCTCACGTGTCCAACGTCATAGGAAATGATAGATTAGTGGCAAGCTGTCTTCATAAGATTAAGTCGTAATAAATGGCATAAATAACATTCTCACCATTTCTAAATTTTTGTTTTTTAACCTATCACTGTCAAATTATAATATCATATTAATTATTATTTTTTAATTATATTTTTTATTTATTTTTAAAAAATAAAAAATAATATTAATTGCTTTTATTTATTTATTGAAAAACATGTTAAAAAAATTTAAAAAATTTTAATATATTAATTATATTTTTTTATCGGTATGCTAAAACGTTAAAAAAACAGTTAGTACTGACCAGTCATGCCTTTTAGTTACTTCGTATACTCAGCCAACGAGAAGGTTTATAAAGTCATTGAAATATCCATAGAAAAAAATGAAGGTCTTTTCATTGTCATTTTCTTTTTTTGCCGAAAAAGTCTTTTCTATAATTTGATTACATGGTAAATCTCATGATGTCTAAACAATTATGATATCAATTACAGCGATAATTTTAATTTATTCCAAATTTGCATTTCTTGTTGGCCATCATAGACCTGCTTCATAACTAAAAAATCAATATACTCCCTCCATTTATTTTTATTAGTCATTTAAGGTTTAGCACACAAATAAAAAAATATAATTAACATGTTAGAATTTTTTTTTAAATTTTCTAATATGTCATTAAAGAAATTAGTTGATTCAAAATTAAAAAAAAATATAATTATTATTTCCTTGAAAATTAAAAATGATGGTAAATAAAAACAACATTTTTCTTTAAAAAATGACAAATAAAAAGAAATGGAGGAAATACTCCCTCCGGTCTCATTTATAAAATGTTATTTTTCATTGCACGGGTATTAAGAAGACATAATTATGCTCTTAAATTTATAAAAAAATAGTATAAACTTCCAATTTTACCCCTACTAATTAAAGACTGGAACAATTTACGAGATAAAAAAAGTTATTAAATGAAGGGTAAAGAAGGAAATTCAAATAAAAAAATAAACTAACATCTTATAAATAGGACCAAACAAATTTTCAAAACAACATCTTATAAATGGGACCGGAAGGAGTAGTTGATAAGAACTTAATTCATACTCTCCTTCTGTTCCTTAATATAAGGGACAATTTGGAGAGTTTTCGTGTTTCAAAATTTAAGGGACACAAGGGTTTATCTGGTGTATTTAACAACCTTTTTTTCAAAAATATCCCTAATTAAGATATTATATTTTTAATATAATTCATTTATATTAATTACATGATGAAAAAATTATTAACATTAAATAAGAGTATTTTTAGAAACCACTTTATATTCCAAACAAATTTTTTACTTTTCTTGATCTGTGTAATTTTATCTTTTATCCCTTATATTAAAAAATAGAGGAAATATATTATAACAATATAAATTCAAATATCGAGAGATATTCTATAAATATTTTAAAAAATGCTCTTTCAATTGTGCATGTCCCAGACATGAAGAAGAGTCTCTTTGAATTATTTTTTTATAAAATATCTGTTAGAATAATTATAATTTATAAAAATAAAATTTAAATAAAAAAATTTATCAAAAATCTATTTAGATAAAAAAAATAATAAATTAAAATTACAGTTTAGTTTACCTTTTTGGTAAACCCAACAAGCCGAATTCGTTAAACTTAACCCTTCTAGACTTATTTTTTTTAACCTAAAATACTTTAATCCAACACGATGCCCAAAGAAAGATAAAAGAAGAAAATAAAGTAGTTACTTTTTATTTTTATTAGGGTCAAGTCAATAGGGAATCTTGGAGACTAATGAAAAGAAAGGGGAAGAAATAATAAATTAACATTGCATTCATGACGCAGGCATAAAAAAACATTGCATTCAAGACACGTTTCTTCTTTGAAAAAATGCTAGTAGTTTTGAACTGATAAACTTTTTTTCTTAATTTGTTTTAAAATAAAACTGACCAAAATTGCAGTTGTTCCTCATTGTTCTTCTTTGGGCCTTAAGTTGCCAATGTTGGAGGAGAAATGTTTTCGTACAACAGAAAAAAAAAGAGAAAAACTGCTATTGACGGTTGGAATTATTCTCCATTTTGAACAAAAATGTCTTTGAATCAGCATTCAAAACCTTCCATCCTGAGCAAATGGGTGGGGGCCACAGGAAATTCGCCAACAGGTATTGCCTTGATTAATGGTCCGAGACTTCTTCGATATTTATCTCAATTGGTCAATTCCCAAAATCCAAATTAATCCACTCGCTTTGTTTCCCAACTCCTTTTTCTTGATCACTAGGCACTACAAAATTAATCTCTGTTTTTTTTATTTTCATTCCCTTGAATAAAAAGTCTGTTTTTTTAAGCAATGATGGAACCACGAGACAAAGTACCATTGAAGCCAGGATTTGGATCCCTGCAGTGCTAATTTCCCTCAATTACTCAACTTGAGCAATGAGGGAGATGGGAACTGCAGGGGATCCAAGTCCTTGAAGTCACAAACAGGAAAAACGAGGGCAGGATAGGCCTCGTCAGTGGTCCTACCATCACGGTAGAAATACGTTTGAGGAAAAGAAAGTACAATTCTTGGGTCCAGCATTGTGTATGTCGGGAACGAACGTGATACTGGACTGGTAGCTTTCAACTTTCATGGCTCAAGGTTAACCACCTTCCGGGAGGAGAAAAAAAATCAAATATCACAGACCCACATCGCTTTAAAAGGAAAAAAACCAAAGCCAACCCACTTCCCTCCCAGGAATTTCCACTGGTCTCATTCATTGATGGCTGTTGGCAACTTGCTTACTGCATCGTCTTGCATCTAAAGTTTACTCTGTTAAAGTTGTTAGGTAGGTCAGTATTAGATTCAACAACATTAATCATGGATTTAGTCATTCATAATAATATCAACACGACTAGAGGCATCAATTGTTTATAACTGATCGAAACAAAAGCATACTTTTATCTTTTTCCACTGGCTAAATAGAACAGAAGGAATGCGTAGTTCAACCCTATATCTTTACTAGGAAACAATGCTCTCGTCTGATTGAATTTCTTCTTCCTATTACATGTGGCTAGTACTATAGAATAGGTCAAAGCATGTGAACATATATACAACATATATTATACAAAACCAATATTTGCGTTATTAAAATATTAATGAATAATACAATTTTGCAAAATGACATGCCAAAAACTGACACTGGATTATTTTGTGCAAATGCAAACCACACCCTTTGGACTATTATGCTGTTACGATTAAGACTATGCCAAATGAATGAAAAAGAAAACAGGGTTAGAATTTTAAGGATCCTGCGCATCTGATTGGAGGTTAATAATTTGAGAAACCACAAGCTTAGTGAGTTCATTGATTGCAGCTTGAAACTGATAATCACCTGACTCCCTGTGTCCTGTTCTTCTTGAAGACTGTACACTTAATCCCCTGTATTCACCAGCAGTAACGTCTGGCTTCCGTGTGGTGGCAAGGACCTTCTCCAAATCTGACTGCATCAAAGACCTTGGTTCCTGAAAGATGAAAAGAAGAAATATTCAAAGTCACAAGTATTTCTTAATTTGAGACAACCATTAAGATGAATATTCTGTTTCTATTTCATTATAACACACCCAATGTGTTATTTCTTGTGCCACTTTCATCAATCACAGACAAGGCATTCAGAATTTCCCCTTTTTTTTTGGGAGAGGAGAGAGAAAAGCGAGGGAATGTAGACAACCACTCAAATGCCACATAATCTGAAAAATTTTTCCCAATCAAACATGTTGATGAATCCCTTAAAAAAAGCATATCACAAGCAGAAGCAACAGTCAAATCAGACACAATGGTTGCTTTCCACGGACTAAGAAAGCAGTACAAGCATGCAAACACTGGGTTCATAAAATCGTTTTCCAATCGTCAAACTCAAAATGTAACTACCGCTTATTAACAAAATTTGACACTACTGAATATGAAATACAGTCACAACAGCCCTATCATGGTATTGACTATTGCAGAAATAGAAAACATTTAAGCGAGAGAAGGGAGAAGAGAATGAACAAACTAACAGGAGAAGTTCTCCCTCGCTTTTCTTCATCCAGCAGTTCCCTAATGGGGAAGTAGGCTGCCTTCTTGCAGAGTCCAAACAGATCTGAACCACTATATCCCTCGCACAAGGCAGCTATATGATCAAAGTCAATGTTGTCTTCAACTCTCTCACCCTTTAAGATAACCTTCAATATCTCAGCCCTCTCCCTTTGGTCTGGAAGTCTAATTTCAAAGGCTTGAGGAAACCGCCGTAGTATGGCCTCATCAAGTTCTGAGGGGCGATTGGTTGCTGCAAGGACCATAATTCGAGCATTCTCTACAGGAGGGAAAAAATATATAACTGTCATACCTAAAAACCCTGACACAGCATAAAAAACTCAAGGACACCAAGTACATCCACATAAATAATGTTATCATTCTTCAACTTAGTTCTAATTTTTAGTCCTTGGGAAAATTACATGATAAGCTTACAAACTTACGATCAGTGGTAAATCCATCCCATAAAGTCATGAACTCAGTTTTCATGTTTAACATTGCCTCGTGATCAGTTGTACGGCGCTGACCCAAAAAGCTGTCAACTTCATCAATGAATATGATAGCAGGCTGTAGCTTATAAGCCAGGCTAAATACAGCAGCCACTGCAAAAGACAGCAGAATATCAATAGTCAACCAAATAAAAGAACCACACTTCAAATGGAGAAAATAATCTTAATGAACCACATTAAAAGCATACAAAAATCAGTACAATGAATCTAATCATAAAGGCAAGGTGTTAGGAAAATGAAATTATAGTTGTAGCAATGAGCAGAACACGTCAATCTCAAACTATCCTAAATACCCAAAAAGAAACCATGATAGAAGTGTTCTAGTCAAATTCAATCATTGCAGTCTCAATAAAACTTACAAGTTGCAACGAGTCACATCTTATACTCTTTTTAGCAATTCGAGAAACAAGATTCCATTACATTTCATTCATAGGCAGCAACAAATAAAAAAGTATGATAGATTCAAAAGTCTGCATGTCAAGCTCTCATAAATGTGAAAAAAAGAAAAAAAAAACTACAAAACTGTCAACAAATATATAAATAATAAATACTTACCAAGTTTCTGGGCATCACCAAACCACTTGCTCATCAGGTTTGATATCCTTACATTAATGAAAACTGATCCAGACTCCTTAGCAATAGCTTTGGCAAGCATGGTTTTCCCAGTACCAGGTGGTCCATACAAGAGGACCCCCTTTTGTGGGCCAAGTAGTTTTCCATGAGAAAATAGTTCAGGTCGTTTTAGAGGCAGTATAACAAGCTCAAACAACGCTTGCTTGATTGTTTGCAGTCCCCCAATAGAGTCAAACTTCACATCAATGTGGTTGGGATTTATAACATCATAGGCTATGACATCCTGTACACAACAAAAGGTACAAATTTAAAATATATTTGGTTCTAGACCCCATTTATACAATAAATCTATTTTTTTTCCTGAAAGAAAATAAGGCCATACATCCATACAGGTTAGCAATGAGAAACTAGTACTTGTTTTCAATATTTAGATTTTTATTTTGCAACATTTTCTATATTTAGATTAAATTTTCCATTTATCACGGAATTTGATGAATATCAATAAGAAACTAATTCAAATCTGCAGATTAGAGTACTCACACCTAGAGTTAGAGGTTCACCTACCAATTTGAGTTGCGCCAGCAGTGACAAGTAATTATCAGTACCACCAGTTCTATAAAAAGTCAAACTTCAATCTTAAAACCATATGATATGAGAACATTGTTCCACATGTTAAGGAATCTTTCAACCTAAATTCTTAACCAGCAATGTGAAGGCCAAAAAATGACACAACAAATTCATCACCCCATCTTGTCCAGAAAGAACTTCTTTCTAATCATATACTTGTCATTCACTTGAAGGATACGATTAGAAATTCTAAAAAGTTTATCCCAAAAATCAGCCATGGCAGAAAAAAATAAAAAGGTAATTATGGCTACAATAAGATGTGACCTGCAAAATAAGAACAAAACGCAAGTTGAAGACCGTTCTAAACACTTTTAAGCACAAATACTTCCCATACATACTACTGATAGAATTATTCAGTATCTCACTCACTATTTTGCATTATTAAGATTCTAGTCAAATCATGCGTTAAGCATCTCCATCGGCAAATCAAAGTTTCCTATACAATTAATGGCATAGGTTACAACACTGTCAGCAACGATGATAAAAAAACCACATCAAGCACAGGGAAGTTGGAAAAAGCAGTTAATGCTCATGGAAACTAGGAACACGATCGTTTAATATGTTTTATGTGAATAAATGATTCCTGGTTTCCACATACGCAAATTAATACAATTTTTATCTACTTTAAGATCATCTGAACTAGAAGGACCGAGTTCCCCGCCCCCAAGATTTTGGTTTCTTTTATGTTTCATCACAAAACCAAAACTCTATCACTCTATCCATTGCAACGTTAAAATCAAAGAACATCAAAACCTACGAAATCTCAAAGTAAGCAAAATCCTAACAAGCGCAGACAAGTCCCACAAACTACAACGAATCACAATCAAGTGCTTGCAAAGACAAGTCTCTAGCAAAACCTACAAGCCCGTATCAAGCGTAAAACGAAAAAATTTAGAACAGAAATGGTACCTCGTAAGCGTTTGTCTGAATGAGAGGACGACCTAGACGCTTAGCTATCTCTTTCTTGTGTTCAAGAAGTTTCTTTGATGATTCACGATTCGGGTCGAGGTGTCGAAGTCCAACAAACAAAACCATGCAACTCAGTGCCGCACTGGCCGCGTACAATAACAAGTCTTGGACAAACTTCGTCTCGGACGAACCCGCCATTTGTCTATTTCCAACAATGAATTACTACGGTGTTTGAACGAAGCATTCGGAATTGAAATTCCTCTCTTTTCCTTTGAATCAAAACTATAGCTTCGAAAGAATGCGAACCCCTAAAATTACGATAGAGTGAGGTTAGCCAACTGGTCGCGAAAGGACGCGAGCAATTCTTACAATTCAATGGAGAGGGAGACCGGGAGAGAGATGCCTTGCCTTGCGCTCTGACAGTTGAACTGGAAATTACGAAAAGGACCGTGGTTTGGCCAGGTGTTGGGGGGGTTTTAAGTAAATCCAGATAGACTAGCCCAATGGTGGCATTGGAGTTGGCTTATAATAATAAGTCCTTCTCTTACTTCGTCTCAGATTCTGAAAGCCCATTTCTAACATAACCCACAATGCATCTCACAATCCATCTTGTTTTCACCAAAAATATTGCATCTCTTTGGGCCTTTTGCGTGGAAATTTCTGTACCTTGACAATTGAAATGGTAGTATTGTCTGAATTTCGTAAGTGTAGTTAATTCAATGGGTTGATATGAACATAAATAAATTACTATTACTAGTACATATTATGTTCTGTACCGCGGCTAAAATGAATTATTTCTCTAATATAAAATTTTTTTAATCAAATCACATTAATTAATAATAAAATTTAAAATTAATTTAACTATCTTTATTTTGTTTAAAAAATTCATAATTTTTTTCCAAAATTATCTTCTCTCTAATGATGAATTGAATATGAACATTTTTAGTAATATATAATAAATACTACTATCTCCATTCCAAAATGCATGAGAGATTTTTAAATATATTTTGTTTCAAAATGTAAAAGAGTATATCATATTCTAAAAATCATATATTTAAGATTAAGTTAAGGAATTCTATATTTAAAATTAGAGAGAATAAGAAATTACACTATTTAGAAATTAATTATGACCTAACTTGTCACATATCCCATATAATACAAGATGAAATGTGTCTAAGAAAGGAGATGAAAATGGAAAGAAATTAAAGAAAATGGAATGTAGAACGAAAAAGAAAAAAAAAAAAAGAAGGAAAGAAAAATCTCATGTACAGTCACTTGAACGTTTGTTGGTGGCTTGGGATACCATTCAAAGTAACAAATTCAACATGACAACAAAACAAACCACTGCGAGTGCATGCGTGCCCGTGATCTTTTTTTTTTTTTTTTTTATCTTCATAAAAGAAGTGGTCATATTCAACAACATTCTATAATTTCTTTTTTTAATAGTAGATAAGTAGAGCAATTATTTTATTAATCACAGTGAATATTGGTGTCATTTTGGTTTTAAAAGTAAGTTAGAATAAATAAAATTTATAAAAATAAAATTTAGATAAAAATAAGTTTATTGTAACATATTATATTTGGATATTCTTTTCACAATTTGATAAATTGAAGATGGTAAAAGTTAAAAACACTTTTAAACGTATAATTACTAAAAAAGACATAAATTTTATAATATAATATTATTATAAATAAATACAAGTGAAAAACTCTAATTTTTCAATGTTAATAAACAAATGTTGTAATATAAAAAAATACACTACATTAATTATAAATTGTTAACATTAATATTCATAATTTAAAAAAAAATAAGTTCTTAATGGGCTACAATGATAAATCTACTCTCTACCTACTTCTAATTAAAAAAACAAACAAACAAACATCGATTTTGTAAATTGAGAAGGAAGGATCCAACTCTACTGGATAAAAGTGAGTTATGGGTCAAATTTTATTTTCTGAAAAGATAGTTTATGAAAGAAGAAAAAAGGAATTTGAAAATTTGCCATGAATTGCATTATGAAAAGGTTTACAATATATACACCAAAGAATTAAATCCTCCTAATAATAACAAATCTTCTTAATAAAGACTAATAAATACAAAAGATAATATTTATATAATTATAGAGGATTTTAAAATGTGACATCCCCCTCAAACTCAAGATAATTTAATAAGAAGCAACTTGAGTTTGTCTACTAGAAACAAGAAGTGAGTTGGATTAAAGGACTTAGTAAACAAGTCAGCTGGCTGGTACTTGGTTTGAATAGGAACAAGTTGGATAGTTCCACGAACATGTTGTTGAGTAAAATGATTGTCAACTTCAATATGCTTGGTCCTCTTATAAAACATTATTGTGGGTAATCTTAATAGCAGTTTGACTTTCACAATAGATGTCTATGGAGGTTATCTGTGATGCCCTCATCTCATCAAGTAACCAACAAAGCCAGAGAACCTCAAAGGTCGTGTCGGCTAGTACACGATATTCTGATTCAGCACTAGAACAAGAGGCTAAGATTTGCATCTTACTTCTTCAAGAAATAAGAGAATTACCAAGAAAAATATAGAAGCCAGTGATAGACCGTTGATCAACATGGTCAACAGCCCAATCAGCATCAGAATATGCTCGTAGAGTAGAAGAAGAGCTAGCAGGGAAGTGAAGGCCATGATACAAAGTGCCTTGGACATATCGAATAATTGTAAGAACAACTGCATAGTGGGTAGTCTGAGGTGCATACATAAACTGGCTGACTATGTGTACTGCATAGGCAATGTTTGGATGAGTCACTGTAAGATAGATGAGTCCCCCAACTAGTTGATGATAATGAGTGAGGTTTTTCAATAAGGTGCCATCAGTAGGAGTAAAGTGAGCATTGGGTTCAATAGGAGTATTTTCAACCTCCTTGTTAGAAAGATATGCCCGAGATATCAACTCAGATGCGTATTTAGCCTGAAAAAGAGAACTACCATCCTGCTCATGATGGACTTCAAGACTAAGAAAATAGCTAAGTCAGCCAAGATCCTTCATTTCAAATTGCTTTCCCAAGTAAGTCTTAAGTTCCTGGACACCTGTAGCATCACTAATTGTGACAATCATGTCATCAACATACAATAGCAGGAGAACAAATAGAGCAGAATCATGAGGGCTACAAGCAAAGCATAATTGACTCATAGTAGTGTTGAATTTAGCAAACCAAGCATGAGGTACCTGCTTAAGGCCATGCAAAGCTCAATGGAGACAGTAAACCTTTTCATTCAGATGCTGATACCTAGGAGGAGGCTTCATGTAGACTTCTTCCTCTAAATTGCCATTCAAAAAGGAATTTTTAACATCCATCTGATAAAGAGATCAATGCTTAACAGCAGCAAAAGTAAGAAGGCTGCAAACAGAGGTAATTCAAGCAACATGAGCAAATGTCTCTTCATAATCAACATTATACTCCTGTGTAAAGCCTTGGGCCACCAAGTGAGTCTTGCATTACTTCAAAGATCCATCAAAATTAGTCTTGTTCTTATAGATCCATCTGCAGCCAACTAAAGTCTTACCAGGAGGAAGATCAACAAGATCCCAAGTATGCATTTTCTCCAAGGCTTGTAATTCATCGTTCATAGCTTATTGTCAAAGGGGATCACGGGAGGCTTCCTTAAAGGATTGAGGTTCCTAAAACTAGAGGATGATGGAAAAGTAATGGTAATCACTAAGGTAAGAAGGAGATCATCTCACATAGCTGAGCTGAGGATCGTTAGACAATATAAGCTCGGTTCAGAGACAATAAGATCATCTGGAGAAGGCATAAAATTAGGCGTGTGATCGTGTTCATTGGTTGAAGTTGTACCTGAGTCACTAGGAAAGAGATCAACAGAAGTATTTGTAAAAATAAAAGGTGAAGTAGGAGAAGCAGAAGAAAGATCAGTCAAAGATGAAATCTGGACATGCTCCCAAAAAACAACATGACAAGAAATACGGATGCGGTGAGAGAGAGAATCCCAACAATGATAACCTTTATGCTTAGGGTCATAACCAAGAAAGCAACAGACACGGACATGAGCATGCAATTAGAAGTTTCATGAGGAGAAGAAGAACAAAACAGACACAGGAAAAAACTTTTAAAAAACTATAGTCAAGTGATGTACCATGAAGATGCTCAAATGAAGAAATGTTACCCAGATCAGGAGAAGGGACGTTATTGATGCAATAAACAGCAGTCAAAGCTACTTCTCCCCATAAACGTTCGGGCAAGAAGATGAAATGAGTAGGGCTCTAACATAATTAAGAATGTGACGATGTTTTCGTTCAGCCTGACCATTTTGTTGAGAGATATAGGGACAGAAGTACTGAGAGACGGTTCCCTGAGCATTAAGAAAGATAAGCAATTTAGAATCACTATATTCCAAGGCATTATCACGACGAAAAATTTTGATAACTTTTGAGAATTGTGTATGAATCATAGTGGCAAACTTGATATAGATATCAGGTAGATCAGACTGATTTTTCGTCATATATAGCCAAGTAAAGTGTGAAAAATCATCAATAAAAATCACAAAATATTGTAAACCTCCCATAGAAGGGGTAGGTGCTGGTCTCCAAACATAAGAATGAATTAAATCAAAAAGTGAACTGGCAATCGAGTCATTTTTACTAAATCTTAAAGCAGGCTATTTAGCAATTTAACAGGACATGCAATCCAAAGACTGAACATCAATATGACCTAAAAGATCACTAGAAAGTAATGGACGTAATGCAGTTAAAGAAGGATGAGTAACACGACGATGCCACAATTCAAGAGATAAAGATGTAGAAGCAGCACACAATCTAGGAGAAGTGACTTTAGGAAGATGCATGGATTGAAGCTCGAACATATGCCCAACCTTACGCCCACTCCCTACAATCTATCCTATCTGAGAATCAAACACAATACAACCACATTTGTTAAATAATACGTCATAACCCATATCAACAAGTTGTCCGATAGAAATAAGGTTAAAACTAATAGTAGGAACAAAGTAAGTGCCATGAATGGACAGAGAGGGCAAAGAAACAGTACCAATATGACTAACAGGCATTTATGAATTATCAGCAATACGTATGGGGTGAGTAATGGTATTAGGTGACATGGAAGAAAAATAGTTTTCTTGGTCAGTCATATGGTTGCAATAGGAAAAATCAAAGAAACAAGAAAGTGAACCTAAGGGAGTGGCTAAGGCAGCATATGGGCTAGAGGTACCGGAAATAATTTTGCAAAGTAAGGCCTCAATGTCACCAATGGAGGATCTCGAAACAGTAGCAACACCAGGTGCCTTATCAATTGTAGAGAAAGCAGGCTTAGAGGATGAACCAGATCGAGTTTATTTCCCTTGGTCAGATCTAGGAGGACGAGTAGGGCACTGATCAATGAGATGTCCAGTCTTCTTGCAGTATTGGTAGACAAAGTTGGACAATGTGCAGCAATATAACCATTCTTCTAGCAGGTTTAACATTCAATAAATAGGCACTGATCAAAAGTGTGAGTGGATTAAGGTCAGCGATGACAAGTCTTAGAATTTCTCCTAGAAGCAGCAAAGGCCATTTCAAGGGTCCACTGAAGCAGGCCCAAATGGGTTTCCTCAAATCGGAGATGAGGAAGAGCATCCTCAAGAGTAGGCAGTGGGTTTTGGTGTAGTAAAGAAGCCCGAACAGGCTCAAAGTCATCAGTAAGGGCCATCAAGAACTAAATGAGACGAAGTTGATCTCTGTATTTAAAGAAATCTTAGGCGTCTTCCTCACACTTGAATGTGGGCTCAGAGTAAGCCATTTAATCCCAGATGGATTCAATCTTAGCAAGAAATTCAAACAATGGTTAACCTTCTTTTCTGTTTAAGAACACTAAGGTTCTTTTGCAACTGAAATTGGTTAGACAAATTAGAAGAAGTATAGCGACTAGCAAAGTGGTCTCATATCTCTTTGGCAGTGTCAAAACACCTAAATTGTTGATGAATACTAAAAGTAGAGGTATTCCGAAACCAAGTAATAATCTGATTGTTTTTGCTATCCTATTCATCCAGTCACTCAGTATATTTTAAATAAGATTCGACAGCTTCGTGAGTAGTAAAAGTAATGTCACATGTAACGTATTACTAGAATTTTCTTCCCTTAAAAAAACCACGTATACTCTCCGACTATAAACAATAGTTGGACCCATTGAGAATAACAAAGATAGACTGAGTAACATCTAACTTCTCCATATTAGGTAAAAAGAGGTGCAAAGAATCTGGAAAATGTGGAAAAATTCACGGAAGCACAGTAGCAACAAATGGAACCTAGGAATAAGATGGCAGCAGAGAGATGAGGTCGGTGAACCAAACGGTGACAGAAAAGGCGGCGTCACGCGTTGTCATGCACCAATGAAAGGGACGGTGACAGTGAACCACGCGTAACTCGTGGGGGCGCATCCGATGGAGCTAGATCACCAGACTTGGTGGCCGACTGATCTTGAGGTGCCAGACATGGTGGGTTGCCGGCGAAGATCTGAGAGACGTGAATGGTAATGGCAAGGAGGCAAATTTCCGAGTGTTTGTGTGTAGAAAAAAAATAATACTATGGCTCTAGTACCATGAAAGAAGAAAAAAGGAATTTAAAATTTTGCCATAAATTACCTTGCTAAAAAGGTTTACAATATATACACCAAAGAATCAAATATTCTAAATAATAACAAATATTCATAATAAGGACTAATAAATACAAAAGATAATATTTACATAATTATAGAGAATTCTAGAATGTGATAGTTTACATTGGCCAAACACACCTTTAATCATAACTATTGGTTGAAAACCACAATTTGATTTTCAAAAACGACTAAGCAAATAGGTTAACATTAAAGGAACACTTTTTTCTTTGTTGTCAGCCCCATTGACTATGGTCGTAATCCTATACCTTTTTGTTTTATTAGTTCACCAAACAAGTGGAGTGGGATCCCTATCTATCTAGACATTACCTTTTTTGTGTGGTGGGGGGTATGAGAGGTTTTTATGCAAATATTCTAAAGCAGTGAAAATCAGAACAATGATTGAAGGTAAAGGCAGAAATCACTGTCATGGATAAGCGAATCATATCCTGTCAAAACTAAAAGGAAGGGAGATGAATGAATTGAATGCTGCAAGAGAATATAATTCAATTGGGACAAAACAAAACTTGTTCGGCCCTTGTTTTATCATCTGTACAAGATGCCCCCAACTTTTATTGCTAGTTGTTCGGTGCACGACTCACCCAAGCCACCTAATATCTCAGGCATGTGACGTGATGTGCCCGTATCATTGCCTGTTTTTTCTGTTTCTTTCTCATCAAATGAATGGGATATTTTAGTTTCTTACAAAGTAAGAACTTTCATTACTGGCTATAAATAAAAATATAATTTTGTATGACCAATAGAAATATTTCATAAATAGTTAGATCCCTTAAATATGTTATTTTGGATTCAATTCCTAGCTGTATATTTAAAAAATGTCACGTTAAAAGAGATAGACCTGTTTTAGTGATTTCTGCATTTAAAAAAAATAGGATTCAACTGTTAATTAGAGGATAATTTTAGTACTCACAAAAAAAAAACTTTATTTTCTTTTAAATGTAACTCGACCTTATTATACTTAGCTTCATCAAGCTATTAATTATTGGATATATGTGTTGGCCTTCTTGGCCACCTGCAAATCAGTGCGTAAACTTAATAAAATAAAAAAGGATAGTAGCCAAGTTAAATCGTCCTGTGATGGGAGAAAATGACAGGATGTCTTTATTTTAAGAGAGAGATAAACTCGGTCTTATCCTTCTTTTTTTTTTTTTTGGGTTTAAGAAAAATCATTTCCACGTAAAATACAAGTCTATGAATTTGTGTTGATCTCTCAGTGCTATGTTATTTTCTCACAGAAGATGTCAAAATCCCCCTTGAACAATTGAGCTGGATCTTGCCATCAATATTGACCGATACGATGAAGTTGTTACAACAAAAGCAAAATACTACACGTAAAAGCATAAGGATCCGAGCGAGTTCTTCGAAGAAATTGAACCTAAGTTTTAAGAAAGATGTGCAGGTCACTCGTCCTTGAATAATATGGAGGTCAGTCGCGTTAAATATTTTGTGATAAAGTAATTTATCGTACTTTGTGATTTTGTCTAATTTAATTCGGATTGATCCAAACTCTGATAAATCCTTCTCTTTCTCGACAAGAAGAGGTTAGATGACTGCAACAAAATATGGGTGCCGACTGCTGAAATGTCTAAAAGATGAAGAAGAAAAAAATGACTACTTTTCCCTCGAAACGAAAGATTCACCACTTTTTTTAATGAATAATTCATTAAAAAATAGTATATCTTTGTTTTTATGAGAATCAAATTCCATATTTTGTAGTATAAAGGCGTATGCTTCCCCATACAATCTATTTTTCTGTTTAATAACATTCACCCATGGCTAGATTGCGACATTGTTTGTGTTAAATACATTGGAGGAAATGAAGCTCTCTCAATGTTTATTTAGTTCATAAATCAATATCTCTATTTTTTTTCTTTTTTTTTATTTAAACAAGTCCCATTTTTTCTCTTTCATCCATTCGGTTTTTTTTTAGGTGGGTCCATCTTTTCTCTATTTTTTAGATGAGTCCTATGTTCTTTCAATTTTTTTAAATTCAATCTTTTTTAATTCTATTTCTTTTTTTATCATTTTTTACTAATTAATTAGCTTTATTTTTATTTTTTCAATATATATTAATTTTAATTAATACCATTTGATATCAATTTTTTGAGATACAAGGAGTTAATGATAAAAAATTTTTTTAAATCAATATATTTTAGAACTAAATAAAACGTCCACATATCCAATACATTGGCGTCCCATGCAAGCGGGGGAGTAAAATCTAGTTTACTTTACATGAGAATATCCAAAGTGACCCACTGATCTCAATTATTTGTTATGCATATTATTATCAACTTTATATATACGCTAAAATAAAAATGGATGCCCAAATGTGAACGCTTGTTTGTTTCAAGTGGCAATGGCATCAACCAATTACTATCAACTAGCTACCCAAATTGCCACCCATTAAGTGACCTCTACAATTATTTTAATATTAATAATTACCAACAATTAAATTGACAAGAGAATAGACCAGCAAGATAATTGGGCATACAGGGTTCGTTTATTGAGAGTTTACTTTTTTATCAAATTATTTTTTAGTCTTAGATTTTTTTAAGTAAAACACACCATGTATTTTCTTAAAAAATAATCACAAACATACATTTTAACTTTTTAAGATAATGCAACCTAAAAAATTAATTGTTCAAAAAAATACACAAAAAAGTGGAAAATAAAATCCGTCAAAAAATACATAAAAAGTCATCAATATAAAAAATAAAATTATTGGAATCTTAATATTCATAAGTCATTAACAATTTGATTTCTCAAAACTTTTTGCAACTTTTTTAAATATTCTTTATATATTTCATTGAACTATTTATAAGTTTGTTTATATTCCTTTAATTTTTTCATATATTTTAAGTATTATAAAAATAGGTATTTTTTTAAAAAAATATTACTATTTGTCATATACAGGAAAAAAGATACCTAATCATAATTATAAGACAAATTCTGTCATAATGTGCTGGAATTCCCTCTACACAGTAAAGGGCAAGAATTATATACAAAATGGTAAGAATCTCATGGTGTCAGCTAACGTCATCCTTGGCCTGAGGCATATTATTATAAATAATTAAATATTCATTTCATATGTTAACACCTCGCTTCGCATTCTACTTTCCATAACGATGAACGAATGAGGGAGTTCTTTCCTCAGTCACTTCGCATTAATTAATGTGATCGAGTCTTTTCCTTGGAACAATTAATGTATCTTGTTGTGTATTTAGAAAAAAAACCCGTCAAATTCATCACCAAATCAAAACCATGAAATTGATGAGCGGTGATCAAATACCCCAAAAAAAAAAATCCTCTCATAACGATAACACTGTGTTGTCAAAGCAAAAACGTTGAAATGTCACGAATAAATAAATGAAGTACAACGTTCCCTACCACGGCGATTTATGGTAGTGGACCTGTCGGGTGTCTCCGCGATCACTCTTTTTCGTGTTTGGATCTTTTCCACAGCTGGTGCGCCATGTTGAGGCTGGCCACACGCCTTTGCAAAAGCGCAAGGAGCACAAACTTTCAAGGGAAGACTACCAAACCTAGAAAAGCCTTCTATTTCATTCCGACCACATCAAAACAGCTGCCTTTTACCAAAAAAAAAAAAAAACAGCTGCCTGTCTCTCCTCTCCTCTCTCTATTTCTATCTATCCGAGTCAACCAAAAGTGGTGTGAGTGTAGTACAAAGAGTACTTTTTTTTTTGTGGTAACATCTTATTGTAGTACTTTCAGGGAGGATCTTCTTCATTCTCAGCCTTCTTCGGCCTGCATTTGTTGTAATGTTTGATACAAATGTAAGAATTTGAAGCGAATCTTGCCAGTTCAGTCTTTCATTCACTTGATTCCTTATTTGACTTCTGAGACCCCATTTGTGGGTGTTTTCGATTCTCACGACTCTGCTTCCCCTTTAAACCCCACCCTGTGATCAAATTTCAAGGTTCACATCATCTGGTGCTTTTACTTTGTACAGCAGAACCATCCATCTCTTTGTTTTGGAGGTTTATGACGCTTGAATTGGGGAAGTTGATGAACTCACTTTATTCATTTCTCTCGCACAGTGGAGAATTCTTGCGCACCAACAATTGAAGCCTAAGTGCTTGTCAATAAGCTTCAATCTACTTTCAGCGAAGACGAAATTGGGGAAAGCCACGTGGGTTCTATCATTTATTTACATTTATTTAATCACCCATTAAATTATGCAGGGATTTTTTCCTCAACTTTTTCCTTCGTGAATCTGATGCTAATTCCTTTTTTTCTGCTTTCCTTTCGTCCATCCCTACTGATGTCTTTTTAAATTATGCTATTTAATATAAGATACCTCTTCACTTACATTATTTCTTATTAGCTTGTGTTATCCACCATAATTAGGAATTGACAGTGTTTAAATAGAGAATCTTGAAGTAAAGGATTCGGGAGTTCTGCCAATCATTTATTCAATCTCCCCCCTTCGTAGTTATATCATTTTCCTCATTCTCTTTTCTCTGATGTAATGATTGATTCACTCAGAGTAGATCATATGGTGAGTCCAATGGGAACTCTTAACAATGAAGAACACAGGGAGATTGAGAATTTGGAAACAGAAAAAATGGAAGAGGTTCGAGTAGTACCGGAGCATGTGAGTAGAATAGCACCATGGACAAGACAGATCACAGTTCGAGGACTAATAGCTAGCATACTCATTGGAATCATTTATAGTGTGATTGTGATGAAGCTGAATCTCACAATTGGGCTAGTCCCCAATCTCAATGTCTCAGCTGCTCTTCTTGGCTTTGTCTTCATCCAAACTTGGGCTAAACTGCTTGAAAAGGCCAAGATTGTTTCAACACCTTTCACTAGACAGGAGAATACCATCATTCAGACTTGTGCAGTGGCATGCTATAGCATCGCAGTAGGAGGTGGTTTTTTTTGTTAATGATTTTTAATGTCTAAATTGAACTCTTCCCCTTATATCTGTAATGTTCTGAACTTTATTTGTGCAATTGTAGGCGGTTTTGGGTCTTACCTTTTGGGTTTGAATAGGAAGACGTATGAGCAAGTCGGGGTAGAAACCGAAGGGAATACTCCTGGGAGCACCAAGGAACCTGGGATTGGCTGGATGACTGGTTTTCTCTTTGTGACAAGCTTTGTTGGGCTGTTGGCTTTGGTTCCTCTTAGAAAGGTGTTTCTTGTTATTAATGCCTCATAAGCTTTTTCAAGACTTAATTGAACAGTTGGTTATTCAGAGGTTGTAAGTTGATGCAATTTATGCAAACAGGTGTTAATAATAGACTACAAATTAATGTATCCAAGTGGAACTGCCACTGCTGTTCTTATTAACGGCTTCCATACTAATAGAAGCAATGAGATGGCCAAGTAAGACCTTTTTTGTTTGTGTTTCCAAGTTAATCAAGGTGAACCTATTAATGATCTGATACTAGCTCAACTTCTTTTGCAGGAAGCAGGTTCATGGTTTCATGAAATACTTTTCTTTGAGTTTTTTGTGGGCTTTCTTTCAGTGGTTCTATTCAGGTGGAGATCAATGTGGTTTTGTTCAGTTTCCTACCTTTGGATTGAAAGCCTGGCATAACTCGTGCGTGCTTGCATCTTGCCTTTGCTATAGTTATTCTTATTTATGAGTGAATTAGCAGTGCCATTAATGAAAAAATAATTTTGGATTTTGCAGATTCTACTTTGATTTTAGTATGACTTACGTTGGAGCTGGAATGATTTGTTCACATCTTGTCAACTTATCCTTGCTCCTTGGTGCCGTGCTTTCATGGGGTATTATGTGGCCATTGATTAGGGGACTAAAGGGAGAGTGGTTTCCTGAAAATTTATCAGAAAGCAGTATGAAGAGTCTTAATGGTTATAAGGTCTTGAAGTGTGTGGGAATTTATGACTATAAAAGATGACTTTTTCCTGTGATTCAAGCCTTATTTCTTCTCTATTTACTTGCTGCAGGTCTTCATTTCCATTGCATTGATACTTGGTGATGGGCTTTACAACTTTCTCAAAATACTTTATTTCACTACTGCAACTATCATTCCTAGAATGAAAAGGAGGAACATTAAAGAAGGTTAGTACATCCTCTTGTCATTTTTCTGGTCGCCAAGTAATTTATGCTGAGAAACATTTTCTGTGCATGTAGTTGACTGATAGGTATTGACACTTACATAACCAACCAGAAGTGATCTAATATGAACAGTGGATTATGGTGTATGTAAATCTCACATTAACATTCACCGGTGAGTTGGTTTCCTTGTGACTGCAGCATCAGATAACGAGAGGATGCCCCTTGATGATCTTAGACAAAATGAAGTATTTATTAGAGAAAGCATTCCTATATGGTTGGCTTGTGCAGGATACACATTGTTCGCCATTGTGTCTATCATTATAATCCCACTGATGTTCCCAGAGTTAAAGTGGTTTTACATAGTGGTAGCCTATATGCTTGCACCTTCTCTAAGCTTCTGCAATGCTTATGGTGCTGGCTTAACCGACATGAACATGGCCTACAACTATGGGAAAGTGGCTCTGTTTGTGCTTGCTGCCATGGCCGGAAAAGAGCACGGGGTGGTTGCTGGACTTGTGGGGTGTGGTCTGATTAAATCCATTGTTTCCATCTCATCTGATTTGATGCATGATTTCAAGACTGGCCATCTCACTTTCACTTCCCCTCGTTCAATGCTTCTGGCACAAGCTATAGGGACAGCAGTAGGATGCGTGGTAGCTCCTGTCACATTCTTCCTCTTCTACAAGGCTTTTGATGTGGGAAATCCAGATGGTGAATACAAAGCCCCATATGCCCTTATATACCGAAACATGGCAATCCTGGGTGTGCAAGGCTTTTCAGCCCTACCCCACCATTGCTTGCAGCTGTGTTATGGGTTTTTTGCATTTGCAGTAGCAGCTAACTTGGTAAGGGATCTGAACCCTAGAAATATTGGGAAATGGGTTCCTCTTCCAATGGCGATGGCCGTGCCATTTCTAGTTGGGGCTTATTTTGCAATTGACATGTGTGTGGGCAGTTTGGTTGTGTATGTTTGGCACTGGCTAAACAGCAGAGAAGCTGGATTGATGACTCCTGCAGTTGCTTCTGGTTTGATTTGTGGAGATGGGTTGTGGATTCTGCCTTCATCTATTCTTGCTTTGCTCAAGATTCGACCGCCGGTCTGCATGAGCTTCTTGCCTTCTAAGTAGAAGTTCACGAGCAGTAAATTTATAGAGAATCAGTTCTTAGTCAATGAATTGCGAAGCTAGAATTTTATGTAGATAGACTGAAATGGCAGAGGCTTATAGGTATCATATCAAAATGAGAGCAATAAAACTTTATAACAGCAGCTAAATAGAAGGTGAAGTCTATTGCTCAAATTTTTTTTTTTTTATGTTAGATCATAATGCTAGTAATTTTGTATTGGAATAATATTGTTATATTAAATGCGAAAAATAATTTTATCGATGACCAGAAATGAAATTTCTTAACTAAACAAAAAAAGAAAAAGAAAAATTGAAGAAAGTGGTAATTTAATTTTATGAATTATGATATTAACAATGATACTCACGACTCGGAATAAACGTGATTTGATCTTTCATAAAACTAAAAATAAAGGTTTTCGCAATTTTCATATTGACTCATATGACGTATAAAATTGGATCAAACATTCGTATGGTTGGCAAATGTTCATGAAGATGCATTTTCAATATAATATATATATTGGGTGCATGGATGTCATATGCAGGTGACACATTGTTGATTTGTAAAGAAAAGATAAGGACAATAAGTTATTTAGCTTGAAAAGATGGAATAGTTAAAATGATTCGTTTGAAAATATTAAATTGAAATTAATATACAATGGTATGTACTATGTAGGTATTGTCTTATGTACGAGGTGGTGTTATTAGGGCTGTGAATTGATTTGTTGGGAGTGATAGATTAGGTTTTGACGCCGCCATGTATATCATTCTTCACTTCCGTAATGTTGAATATACAATAAAAAAAAAACCTCAACAAGTTGACTTCGTGGGTTTCCAAATGAAAAGAATTAGCATATCTAATGACTACAATTCAATTTAAGTTATATTGAACAATTAAATTAAGATTAAAAGTTGCTATAATATTTTAAGAATGAAATGGAAATTAGTTTTTGTTCTTGATGTTTCTTTTTTTTTTACCTGCTTCTTGATGTTCCTTTCTAGTTTGAATTTTATAACAAGATTAATAATTTGTCAGGTCAAAATATTCAATTAAATATAACGGGCTAAATGGTCATTCACATGGCAAATAATTTAGTTTTTGAGTCAAAATTATGCAGCTTGTTTAATTTAATGTAAATCAAACATAAATGGTAAGGCGTCAACTTTCTTCCCTTGAAAATTTGAAAATTTTAAGGGCCATTGAAAAAATTGTTTTTAAATTTAAAAGAGATTATAAATAATAAAGAAGGATCACATCACAAATACATTAAGTGGTAAGCGCACGTCGTTTTGTGAATGAAAATAAATTACGTTGCCCTGGTGGCATCTCTAATTAATTCAATTATTCACACACCTGTCTTTGCTCCAACTTAATTAATTCTCCTCAATGCCCGGGTGGCATCTCTACTCTCTTAGTAGAAGAAGGTAATGGGATCAAGATCCAGATGACAAAATATCATGTTAGGGTTTAGTTGGTGAGTGTGTATTATAGTTGTTCCAAGTAAAAATAAAATTTAATTAGTTTTCTCTATTCCCATATATAAATTATTTTTAGTTATTTTATACTCACCAAGAAAATAAGTTGAAGTTAATTAAGCTTTTAAAATTTTCAAAAATTGCCAGATTCTTATTAAACTGTAACATTATCATAATTATATCTTTCTTCATCTTTCTCTCCATAATAAATATTTTGGGTAAAATTGGAAAAAAGAATTTAATGTAATTTGAATATTGTAAGAAAACCTATATTTTGAATATATTAAAAGATTATAGAATATGCTCTATATATAAGAATATGGAGAGTTATAATATTAGCTTTAGAGATGAAATAGAGCATTTTAACAAATATCATATAAAGTATTTTTCTAGTTCTAAATATAAGATATTGTTAACTAATTTATGAATCTTAAGAAAGATTAGTGATATCCTTAATGTTCTATAAAATGCCAATTATTTCTGATTTTACCCATATTAATTTACTTCATTACCAAACCTTCTTTTATAAATTAAAAATGAGTTTTCATGACACATTATGTGGCAACAATAAAAAAGATATAAGGGTAGAATTGAGAAAAAAATAGTTAACAATACATGATGTCATATATTTTGAATTAAGTAGAATTCCTAAAAGACACCTTAAATTTATACCAGAAGGGAATACTCCTTCTTGTCTCATATATAGGACACAGATGAGTTATTTTCTTCAATACTAAATATAAGATACATAAGTGGATTGTCTAATATATTTGTCTCTTCTTTTCTTTTCTTTTTTCAATTTTATTCTACATTAAATAAGTCAAAATTGTGCTCATTATCGAGGGATAAAACTTATGAGTCATATCATAAAATTTTAGAAAAGAGTGATTGAGCTTAGACCAAGAAAAGAGTCATACATTTCAAAAAATCAATTTGGATTTATGTCAAAAAGGTCTAATATGGAGGCTATTTATTTATTAACGGGTTTGATTGAAAAATATCGGAGTAAAAAGAGAGACTTGCATATGTTTTTCATTGATTTGAAAAAAGCCTATGATAGAATATCAAGAGATGTATTGTGAAAGCAATGGAGAAGAAATGTGTTCATGTGGCTTATATTCGAGTCATAAATAATATGTAAGAGGGGGTAATAACAAGTGTAAGAATTTCTAAAGATGAGACAAAAGACTTTCGTATAAAAATATATTTATATCAAAGATCTTTCTTGAGTTTATAATTATTTGGTTTGGGTTTGAACATTCTAACCAAATATATACAAAAGAAAATTCCTAAGTGTATGCTTTTTACAGATGATATAGTTTTAATTAAGAACTCAAGAAAAGAGGTCAACTCTAAACTTAAATTATGGAGACAAACTTTGAAATTAAAAGGCTACCACTTGAGTAGAAGTAAAATGATATATATGCATTATAAATTTAATAAGAGACCAATTAGAAATGATTTAGAGGTAAAAATTGGAGAGCAAATCATTTTAGAAGTGTTAAAGTTTTAATATTTGAGGTCAATTTTATAAAATGATGGTAAAATTAATGAGGATATTATGCATAAAATACAAGTTGAGTGGTTAAAGTGAAGAAAAACTCCTCGAGTTATTTGTGACCATAAAGTACATGCTAAATTTAAAGAAAAATTTTATCAAACTGCTATAAGGCTAGTGATACTATATAGTAGTGAATATTTGGTTCTATAAGGGTAACAAGAGTATAAGATGAGAGTCGCAGAGATGAGAATGTTGAGATGGATGTATGGTCGTACAAGAATGGATAAGATAAAAAATGACTATATACGAAGAAAAATCAGAGTAGCACCTATCGAGGAGAAAATTATGGAAAATCATTCAAAGTGGTTTTGGCATGTACAAAGAAAAGAACAAGAAGAGCAAATAAGAAAAGTTAATTAAATGGCTTAGAGTCTTATTAAAAGGCGTAAAGGAAGATCAAGAAGAACATTAAGAAAAGTTATGAGGCGTGATCTCTTAATAAATGATTTATCTGAAGAGATGATGTTTGATAAAACTCATTGGTATCATATGATCCATGTAGTCGACCCTATTTAGTGGGATAAGATTAATATTATTGTTATTGTATTCTCCATTAAATAAGTGAATTCAGTTAATTTTCATTAATTACAACATAAAACTGTTAAACATTAAATAAGAAGGTTAAATTTCAAATGGGGATATTTTAAAAAATTATTTTGAATTTCTAACAAATTTAAGAGTAAAATACTTTAATTACCTTAATTATAGGGATCTCTTTCTATTTTGAAGACCTACACTTTAGTTCAATCTGCTAACACCTTTGAGAATATTAAAAAAAAAGTTCTAAAAAAATATTTATTAATTAAAAATCATATTAACATTAATTATATTTATAAATTTATCACTCATTATATTAAATCTCTAATTCGCTAAGTTGTTCTTTTTTTTTCCTCCAAAATTCATTTTGATTAATTTATCATTGGATTATCAAATTAATATGATCAAAATTTTATCACTTTTATAATATGATAAAAAATAAAAAAAAATACATTTTTTGAAATATTTCTTTAACCAACGTATGCGTTTAAAAGATTATTAAATAAATAAGTTTAAATAAATGTGTTTAACTTATTTAAAATTGTAAAATTATTCATTAACTAGTTTTTAAATAACATATGCTAGTGTTTTTAAATAATATTTATGTCAAAAAAGAGTATTTTGGTCTAAGAAAATTTAAACATATGATTTAACAGAAACTAACTATTTGAATGGATGAAAATAAATTCTTTAAAATAGAGGAAAGTTTGTGTATTATAACTTTTAATTTAATGGAAAGTCTTTGTAGAAGAGAGGTTAGTGTATTTTACTTTAAATTTGAGTATATTTTATGATTTATGTGAATTGGTTATTTATATGTTATATAGAAGACTGGAGATTATATATAAGAAGCATTTAAAAACAAAATACTCACGCTCATTATAAATATTTGATGCAAAAACAACTGATATATATATATATTCTGGAATTTGGGACTTGGAAGCAGCGAGTTTAAAATTATCAGAGACGAAGGGAGTGGCTCGAAGCCTCCAACCCAAAGATATGAAGATATGACACTAACAACACATTAAACATTGGACTCAATGGAGAGATGGTGGTTGCACCGGGGGGCCAATTATTTATTTAAGTTTTTATTTTAATATTATTATAAACAATTTTTTAAAAATAATTTTACAACCTAATAAAAATAAAGTCATTAGTTCTAAATATAGAACCTTTTATCTAATAGGATACTTTATAATATACGAATATATGATGTATTATTTATTATATATTTCTAAAAAATACTCATATTTAATGTATCTCAAAGAGAGAGATATTAAAAAAAGATAGTTTTGGAAAAATATTATAATTTTTGGAAAAATAGAGATAGTTAACTAATTTTAACTTTCATTCTTAATTTGTGTGATTCAGGTAAAAGGATATTATATTAAGAATCGGATGCCGTATATAAAAATTATGTGTAATGATACTAAAATTTTCAAAAACAAAGGAAGTAAAATAATCGTTTTAATAATATTAATTCTAAAAAAAATATAAACAATGTTTAGAAAGTTCATATTTTTAAATAATGCGTGATTTCATATTGATAACCTAAAAGTCAGTACTATAAATCTTCAAATTTTATAAAAAAAAATAAATCAATATATATATATTTATATAAGATATTAAGTCCTCAAAAATTACATGTTTGACATAATTAAACTAATCTCGGTTAATATTATATACAAATTAAATGATAAAAAAGTGCATTCATGGGCTTGTTCAATTATAATCATTCATAACCTCATATAAATATTCTTGTAAACAATTCAATAAAGGACATAACTTAGATGCAGTTATTTATATCTTGGCCATACGGTTCTACAATAGGTACTAGCCACATATTTTTTCTTTTCCAGCTATCTTTCATTTTTTAACCATGCTAACAAACGTTGAAAAAACCATGGATGACTAGAACCTATGCTTGGCTTTCGCTATTATTGATGCATCTATTCAGATCCATTTCCACCGGAATGCGGAGAAATCATTTGAGCAACGTCCATGTATCTTTGAATCCTTGAAAGAATTCAAAATGGGTTGTTCTTGGGCATTTCAGCATCCGACGAAGATGGAGATATTATTGGCTGTCAAGACGATGGAGTTTAGATAGTTGTGACACTAGTTAGAGAAGAGGGATTCAATGATAAGGCCTACGCCATGGAAATATGCAATAAGAGGGAGCTTGCAATTGGGATTAGTGATTTTAGTCGTGAAACACCTCACAAAACTAGAGATCAAACGTCGTCATGGAAGAGAATGTTGGTTTTGGGATCGAGGGATGGGATAGCCAAACTGGTGCAATAACTCTCTCAAGTGGCCATTTTTGCAAACTTTGATCAGGGGGAGAAGTTGTGGGCTACTGCGGTGCCTATAGATTTTAATAGATTCTTCTGAATTTCAACTCTTTAAGGATTGGGTTTCATGGCAGAGGTAGTCATTAATTTGGTGATGTATTCTAGTTGTTATGCTTCTTCGCACCGCACGGATCTAGTTTATATGGGAGAGAGTTGGAAGAGTAAGAAAGGAGGAGAGTGAGGAAGAAGGGAAGAGAAAAAGAGAGAGTATTTGACTTGCCTGCAATCATGACCCTTTTAATTTGTTATCTTGTTAGTTAACACCGTGAAAGTAAAAAAATAAAATTAGAGATGAGTTGGATAAAAAGACACGTGGCTAATACCTATTAGAAAACAGTATGGCCAAGATATAACGAACAACACCTAAGTTTTGTCCTTCAATAAAACATATATGCGATATCATATATATTGTTGATAAAAGAATCAAATACAATTATATATACATATATAAAATTCTGTGTGTTTGGGAGGCTGCTTTATATGGATGCGCCCACTTCTCATCCTTTCTTTAATCTGAAAGTCAATCCCCACACTGCCTACAAGTTTGTCATCCTTTCTTTAATCAGACAGTCAACTTTTGTATTGTATAACAATTGATAAATTAAGCTTTAATTTGATAAAAAAAAAGGATGCAACGTTTTATAAAAATAATGAGATTCAAAGCTCCCAAAAACAGCACCTTGTTTTATTTCCGAACCTTTGTGCCCAGTTAATTGAACAGGGAGGAAGGGATTGACTAGCCCACCGTTTTTTGTGGTTGTTGTAGCCAAGTCCAACCTTTTGTTTTATTGTTATAATTTATAATTTTATAATTACGTATTTAATGCACAACATTATTAAATATAAAAAAAATAAATAATTCTTATTAAATTTTTATATAAAAATTATGCTTGTGTGTGTATCAGTCACCAAAATTATTCTCAACTTATATATTCTTTCTGAAAAAAAAATTTTATTCTCCTTATTGCTTGGACAACATTAAAACCATACCAATGTAAAAAACGATTCATTCTTTATTCAATACAGTGCATGAGTTACAACAATATGTGGTACTCAATCGATTACATTGAATTGATTAAAGGTTGTTTTATATCATATTTTTAAATAAATACAATTTTAAAAAAAAATCAATAGAAAAACTCAAATTCTAGAATGTACTTTCCCAGCACCTACCAACTATAAAAATAAAAAAATATTATTTTTATGTGGAATTCAACGCTTTTGTGGACTTCAAAGTTATCAAAACGACTTATTGGCCAAGAAAAAGTTATCAAAATGACTTTGCAATTGTTTATAGAAAAGAATTTCACATATGACATGTGATTGTTGGCAATTGAATTTATGTCCATTGTTCAAGTGTAATTAGAGAGTTAAATTATTTATGTAACTTTTATATTTTTATTTTATTTATAATAAATTTATTTCTCTTAAATGCTTTACAGTTTTTTGACCACGGCATAAATTTATATACGTGATTGCTGATGACAAAACTACCCTTTGGCAGAATCACGATGCTGGGTTCATATTGTAATTTTAAGAAACCGTAAGGTTATTTTGTGATGATAGAAATCCAGCCATATATAAATAAGACAAGCTCGGCCAACCTGACATTACAGTGAGCTGACAGTATTTGACATCACAATCGGGTGAGGGGAAGGGGCTCCGTATCTGGTACGTTGGTAAGCAACCTAGTGTTTTGACCACAAATCTCCTCTTAACCAAATTTCATTGTTAATTTGATTTCCTCTTAACCCTTCGATGATTTCGACGATCGGATTTGATTATTTGCTTTTTGTGATTCTCTTTTGGGATCCCTTTCTTCTTGATCCTTTTGATCATCGTTTTCTCCGAATGCAATTTTCTGGGTCTGACTAGGATTTTTGTGGCGGTTTCAGTGCGAAAATGGCTTCCAATAAGAAGGTTTTCCAATTCGGAGAGGTGGCAAAGCACAATCAGATCAAAGATTGTTGGCTTATCATATTTGGGCAGGTCAGTTCTTCTTAACATTATATGTCTTCTATGATGGTCTGTTTTCTGATTTGACTGAGGAGGCTGTGAGAAACGATCCGATGCACAGGGTTTTCAGTGCGGTAGTTGTCGATGATTTTTGCAATTTGCTGATTTTGGAGCTATTTCTATAATGAATGGCTTGTATGTATTCATGTTAAGGTCTTTGTTGACTGATGTATCCCATAACTATGAGCGCAAGACGCGTACATCTCTGCTTTCCCTTCACTTCTTGTAGCTATAATGGCCAATTCTTTGATAGATTTGATTATTGTTTGAATTTTTTATTCAATTCGCTGGCTATAATGACTCATGCCGGCATTAGATGCTTAACAAATAAGGCTCTCGTGCTGATATTGACTCCTCTGCTCTTACAAGATTAACCTTTCACAGCTGCAGCATCTTATTTCCATTTTACATGAATGACTGTGAAATAGAAGCTTTTATAACAACTGTAAAATAAAATTTTATCTATTTGTAATTAGAGGTTATAATAGAAATTATTCAATAGCTTTCGCCTGAATTCAAGCTTTTGAGTTCGAGTGGTTCTTAATAAGCTACAACATCTATTACTGAGTATTCCAGAGTCCATTTGTCACTCGAGAGTTTAAGTATTTAAGTTCACTGCCTTATAAAAACTTTTTTAACTTATGGTATATTGTCTAATTACAATTATTTGTATCTTACAGAACATGCTTGTTTGATATACATGTCTATGTCTTGAGCTAGAATCTCATTGTAGAATATAGAATTTAGTAATAGAAGAGATAATCACAGAGCTGGAGGATTAGTAATCCTGCAAGGGTTAAACAATAATAAAGAAGAAGAACAAAACTATAGCTCGAAAGTTTCATTCATTTGTGCTATCTGATAAAACATCCTGGGCCTATGGGAATAGTGGGCACCATCCGTGTGGTGCACTTACATTAGTTACATACGTATCACATTTCTTACTAGTTATGACATATTATGACTGGATGAGATGTCTAGTGGCATCACTTTTCTGATTGCACCTTTGGCTTGAATTTTCCATTATGGTTGTCTATGGAGGCTTTTGTTACTTTGACTTCTTCAGATTGGTGTGTAATGATTCCTTATCCCTTGGATGCCTACGTATGGGATGCTGTCTCTATGGGAATTTAAACATTTTAATACAAGAAGACATTAGGCACTGTTTTAAAAAGTTACATAATAACATGTGCTATGAACACAATTGATGCATCCCGAGTTATAATAAAAAGACTTGATCAAACTATAGAGCATGACTGTGTAATCGATATTAGGATTTATATAATGCTATGATCAGTATATGCAGTAGATCAGAGAGATTATATTTACTTGTATGGTGTCAAACTACTATCACTGTAATGGATTTCTATGCTTTAATCATATTAGGTCTATGATGTTAGCTCTTTTATGGAAGATCATCCTGGAGGTGATGACGTTCTGTTATCTTCCACAGGTATGCTTATCAATTACACAATCTAAATACGGTTGATAAATCTACCAAGGATTACCATAATAATTTTACCGTTGTGCACTTTGGAATTTACAGGAAAAGATGCAACCAATGATTTTGAAGACGTGGGACACAGTGACTCAGCAAAAGAAATGATGGCAAAATACTATATTGGAGAGATTGATGCAACAACCATCCCAAAGAAGCGGACATACGTTCCACCTCTGCAAGCTTCTTACAATCCTGACAAGACCAATGATTTTGTGGTTAAGATTCTGCAGTTCCTGCTTCCTCTCGTCATATTGGGGCTTGCCTTTGTTGTCCGACACTACACCAAGAAAGATTAGACAGACCCTTTTTGTTTAATTTGAATTTGAACTTTGGGAAGGTTACCTTTGCTGTCTCAATTTGTTGGTGTTAGTTTCTTTGTGGTATGGGTATTGAAACTGGATTGTTGTTCATTTAGCAGTTGTTTTCCATCTTTAGTACGCAGCCGTACTGAAAGTCAGTGGCTTCAGATTGATATGAAAAACGTTACCTCTCTTTCCTATACACAAATCCAAGGACAATAAACATGTTTGAACCTCAATTTTGTTAAATTTACTGGTATGGGTCTTGCTATAACTGAGCCTTTTTAAAATTATAAATTTTTTTAAGCCACAAGCCTACAACTAAGTCTTTTTTTTTTTTCAACAATAATTTTCGTCAAGTTAATTTCATGTCTCCTCCTGAAGAGAGCAAGATTGGGTTTGTCAATTGCTTGTTGGAGTTCTTGGGCTCACATTTCTCAGATTTGAACATGAAAAATGTTGTTAACCCAAAAAATAAAAGAACATGGAAAATGTTGTCACGAAAAACGAGCGAAAGAAAACTCTTATGTTTGGGGTGCCGGGGGCATTTCAAATCTTTTGGTTTTGTTATTTCTTACAAAATCTAAGTTTTGAGATGGTTTTACTGCTATCCCATACAGACTATGCATTGTTTAGATATTTGTTGTATAATTTTAAGAAAAATATTTTATATTTAATTCGAACCATAATTGTTTTCTCCTATTACAAGAAAAAATGTAAAACCTATTTTGAAAAACGGAAAATGAAAAAGCAGTGTTTATGTATTAAATATTACTTTATAACAAGTCATTTGATTTTATATCAGTGAATGATAAATAAATATTTTAATTTAGTAGAAATTTCTTGTACTTTAAATTTCGATATTGATTTTTAATAACAATTTCAATTTTAGTGCTTTTTCTATAAAATTTTATTATTATTGTTGTTGTTTAATAAAATTATCCAAGAATATAGCTTGACTTCAGGAAATTGCTCACTTGAGATGAAGCTTACATTTTAAGTTAAGGCTAATATGTATTTACTTCAAAGAAAATTCATACGATGTGTTTACCCATAAAGTAAAAACCTTCCATTTTAAGGTAAGGTTACTATCTTCCTTAATCTGGTTTTATAGACTATTAAGGGCATATTTAATTTGTATTTTTATAAATCAAACCATGATTTCTAACCATTATTTTTTTCTTTTTCATCCAAACAGATTTTTAATAAATTTCTCTACTTTTATCTAAATTTCATTTTTAGAAACTGTGATTATTTTAAAAATATTTTTACAAAAAGACAAATCAAACGGGCACTAAAACTTGAATGCCAATTGCACAGGAAATGCGACTCAATCCAAGAATATCCTCGTTCAGTTTTCTTCTTAAGATTCAAATGATGTGCAATATGTGATCAGAAGCTTTAAGCTCAAGCACCAGAGACTCCACAAGTCAAAGACGACAACAATCATATCGTAGAATAGTATTCAACCTCGTGATGGTTATACATGCCCCTACACACCTGCTTTTTGCAACGGTGTTCTAGAGAGCTCCCAGATCTATGTCCGAAATCAGAATTTTAAGGAAAGAATGAAATGGAGCAAAGAAGAAATAAGCACATTAATCTACCTAACCTCCATCCCCATTAGCCTTCCATTATGGCATCTAAGCCTCGAATATATGCTATAGCTAGTTGAAGCAGCAGAGCTCAAAGTTAAATCATCTGCAATGCTTTTTTTTTTTTTTGTTTTTCCAGTGGAGAGACCTGGCAGACTGAAATAAATAAATAAATAAAGATCTTTGGACAATATTGTCAACCACTTTACCCATCAACCGATAGCAGTCACCGGAACGATGTCTCTATTTTGTCATGAAGGGTGACCACCAAGTTATGCGCATCATCTAGCAGTTTCCAAACATCTACCTGTCCTGCCATCCCATTGCATTCCCTGATGATCTCATCCATGCTGCTATACTTCTCAATAATCAGTTTCCTCCTCTGCAATACCGAAGCTGCTATTGCATAAAGCAATAAATCATCCGTCGGTGGGGCACGCTGCCTTATTCTGCTCCAAGCAGACTTTCCAACACCTGCCCTAATTGCTGCTTGGTCTGCCCACATCACTTCCCAGAGGCAAAGAGTCTGCTCAAACGTCAATTCCCTTCTGAACAACACCACCACCATCCTATAAACAAAAAAGCAATCCTCGGCCTGGAGCTTCTCCAAGTGCCTATATAGATGGGAGTCCTTAGACTTGATAATTTTAGCAACGATATTAAGTTGCCTCCTTATACCTACTTCATCAAGTCTAAAATTCTGCCGTGCCTTTTTCATGAATCCAACAAAACACCAGAAAGCCATGTGATCCTCAGATATAACACTAATTATAGGAGACAACAGATCACTCATACCTTGGCAGTAGCCAATCTCTGGGTCATGTAGTGCATATGCCTCAAGGATAGCAACCAGTCGAGCAGCATGGAATATTCTGCAGGGCTCTAGGTGACCATAATCCTTCAAGCCAACCACCTCAGCAGATCGGCGTGCCCTGCTCTCTGATACCACAGCCTGAGAGGGGGAGTATGGTATCCATTCTGCATTGGCACGCACTGCATCAAGTCGAATGATACGCTGCCATGTTGCAAAATCTTCGTTAGTTCTAAGTTTTGATGAGACTTTCGTTTGGGCCAAAGAAGAATCTTCCTTGGAAACTGTCTTGGGGTCATTCCCCTCCTGACCATCCCCTGAGGGGAAATTCTGGATTACTTCAGGACCTTCTGACGAATCTGAATCAGAAGAATCAGTATCCAGTATAGAGGTATCAACATTCTTGACATTAGAAACATCATCTCCTTCAACCAATGCACTGGATGGATCATCTGAGTACTCAACATCAGGGCTCCTCTCCCCACTAGAAAGGGATTCCCTGGCACTGGCAACATCTTCAGAACTGGGAGATCCAGAGTCTTGAATGACAATCCCACTATCTCCCCCACTGCTAACTCCACCAACTTCAATTAACTTGAAGCTCCCATTGTTGTGCTTTAGAAACTTCCGGCATTGTTTGCGGAGTTTCTCATATTGCTTTCTGTGTTCAAAGGTTTGGAGTAAACATAGAACAGTATTAAACCAAAGGAGAGAGAAAGAGAAAGAAGAAAACAAAAAGGAGTTGCATGTGTGGAGAAGCTCATACAACTAAGGAGGAGAGAAGTATCTAATAACACTTTTAGAGATCAAACTTGTATGCCTACCTATTTTGAGTTATTATAACATCTCTTTCTTCTTTGATGCTGTCCAAGTCATAGCTGTTCAAATGAATTGAGTAATCAGCAACCATATAGAAGTTTCTCAAATCAAATTAACACATTTAGAATAGATTATGAAATAGAGAATCAATCACTTCAATAATCCAAATAGGGGAAGAGTAATCAATGTCCTCCCAAACACATAATATGGAGAAAAGCACAAAAAGTGAGCAAGTATATAACAAAATGTTTAATTGATTTCAAGCATAAACGTAGAGGTACACTGATAGCCATTAGGAATGAAACTAGGAAGAAAGCATGCTTACACTCCAAGTAGAAATGGCCAAACTTCAGCCCTGATAGTGGGATCAACACCCTGCAAAACTATTGTAATTAATTCCAAATGGTGAAACAGAAACGTGCAAAACATAACTTCAACGTCAAGATGAACAGAAAAGTAAACTCACTCCACTGCGAACTCTTTTCAAGAACTTAGTTCCACCATCACGTAGCCTTCCATCTTGTGTAAACAAACTTTTCCACTGCTGTGGAGAAAGTGCATGTTTTCTTTTCCTGCGTGACCATGGTGATTTAAGGCGACCACTGAAAATTTCCAAGAAAAAATTATACATTACTGCCTGCCTGTGTATAAGGGAGCTTGAAAATAGACAATAAACAGCCAACAATGATAAAAAAGAATTTTCAGAAGGAATGGAAAAAAATACACAAAAATCTCTTCTTCCATATTTAAAAATTAATCAGCATCATACAATAATAATGGTCAGATATTTCATATATCATTTTATGAAGTATTTTTTCCGTTACACATTTTGTAAAAAATTTTACTCCTACTTCTGTGGAGCTAAAGCACTTAATGTGTAAAACCGGATGCACTCAAAAAAGTTAAAACTCTAGCCTCATTAAGTTTAATAATTGGAGGCCATAATTGTTCATTGGGACCCGAATCAGAAGTGCACTTCAGTGCTGTGCTCAATAATAAGTAGTTACTCTGAGTATTGTTGAAATTCAATTTGTAAGCTACTCGACTAGACTTAGAATCAAGATGGATAGTTCCAACCACATGATTACAGTATAACCATTGCTCATTTAATCTAAGTTTTATTTGATTGATTCATAGATTATTCCATTTTGATGAGGGGTAACTCTACCTCTTTTGAGTAAAAAGTCTGGGGGAACAAATGAGATAAAAGAGGAAAAGCGCATAAACTAGAAATTCTTGACCAACAAATCGACATCCTTCATATATTTACTGTTTATAAAAAAATCCAGAATATATAAAGGCCAAAATGTCCAGGCCATTACTATAGTTCCCATAATGAAGCTAAATTGAGTCCAAGCCATTCATTGGCACTATCCTAACAGCTGATTCGTCCACAAGCAATAGATTTGACAAGAGGAATGGGGGTAAACTATGAAACTAAAGGAAAGAAGAAAGGCTCCAAGCCTCCAACTCAATTTTTCTATAGAACACAACCAACAGAAATATCTTTCTCGCTATCCCAATCCCTCTTTCTTTCTCTTCTTTTTCTCATTTTGCATTTAAATAGGAAAAAAGCATCGTGAATCCGACAAATCAACAATTCTACCAGAATAAGACCAGCCAAGTACAGCATCAAATAGCAGAGAGTAAAAGTTAGATCGAAATGCCGCAGGACAAAGATTGAATATTTAGAATATGGAAGTCGAAGCACAATAGCGCTAAATACATGCTGATTAAGCTAAGCTGACGCAGGTAGTAAGATTGGGGATACTTAGGGATGGAGATCTGTCCCGGAACAAACAGAAACTAAATAGAAATCTGAGCTCAAACAAATCTTAGCTTTGAAAATAGGAAAAAAGCGAGAGCAAGAGGAGAGAAGAACTCACCGATCAGAGGGTGAACAAGAAGAAGCTGGTGAAGAAGAGGTAACAACGAATAGAACCGAACGCAAATGGATCCACGACGAGGATGATGATGGCGACGACGATGAAGAAGGAGAGGAATTCGAAGATGACGAAGATGAATTGTGACTTCTTCTAAGGGGATTCATCTATATATTCGTTATGTACAAAACTTTCTAGTGCAAGAAAATCAGAATCGAAAGCAATATCATCTATGCCTGAACAAACGTGTCTAGGGTTTCTCAAAGCTCTAATGCTCTCTTCATGAGATTTTTTTTTTTGGATTTTCAGTTCATCGGTGTTTTACCTACTGGCACCGTAGAAAATCACAGCGATGAGAGTCACCCCGGCCAAGGCCGTGAGCAGCACCGCCGAGGTGGAGGGCGTGGTAGGCGCAACCATTAACCAGAAGCTGCGGTCGCCGCCGACGGAGATGATGGAAGCGTCGCTGTTGGTGTTCAAGTGAGCGGATGCAAACATGGAGGAGAAGGAATTCGAAATTTAGAATGCCCTTCTTTCTCCTCGTCGACCTTCTTCTTCTTCAACCACTGGAATTTCTTTCAGCTTTTTTGTCTCTTGCCGAACAAACCCGAAAGCCAATAACTTTCGGTTTCTTGTGCTCTCCCACTTCAATTTTGTGATAGAAGAAGCACAATTGTACCACTTTTTTTTTTTCTTTTTTATCTTTGATCTCGCAGCGGGGAGAGAGAGAGACTGTGGGAAAGCACTGAATTAGAAGTGAGGCCAAGATTCTCAGCATTTGCAAAGCTTTGCAACGGGCTTTACACTTCTACAGCACTGGACTAATACGACGTCGCTTACCTGTGACTTCAGATAACTAACCTTCCTCAATCTCAGGTTCTCAACCCTAGACATTTCCGTCCCTAAACATATACTCTATCCAATCACCATTCTCTTGTTTTTGGTGAAGCCAATCACCGTTCTCTTCCGTGTATAATGCAGTGAAACGGTTGCCCCCCCCTTTTTTTTATATTCTTAAAATAAAATGTATATATTTTATATGTATATTATTTGATTCGGTAAAATTTAAATATATAAAAGTATTGATAAAATTATACTGTATACTACATATATTATTGAACCAAACAATACCCATACAAATCATTAATTACATGTAGGCCTTGTGATTTTCAACAAATATTTAAAAAAATGATTATGAAACACAATTTGTAAATAGCATGGTTTACTAAAATTTTTAATATTAATTGATATATTAATATGCATGTAAAGTATTATAAATTAAATTTTTTTCATTTTCATAAATTTAAATTACCATTTGATTTGAAAATGGCTATACGTCGTACGCTGATGATACTTTCTGAATCCCCATCACCGATTTTGTTTTCATTACAATTGCAATACAATCATGATTAGGTTTATTGCTCAACACTTCATCACCGATCTGTTATTATTATTAGAAGTAATATTGTAGACGTTGTGGATTAGTAACCATTCAAATTTCAACGTTGGCATTGCCGATGAGAATATTGGAAAAATTGAGTAATAGTTTAAATTTGTAGGCATATAGCCAGAGGGATTTAAAAGAGAAGCATATGGTTCTGATTGCTTATAATTATTTAATAAATATTATTACTTGGTCATTGCATTAATTAAAGGACATGTGGTTCGTGTAGACGTAGATATGCAAGATTTTAATTTCTAAAGAAGGTATTTAAACATTTTTTTGGGGAACAGGTCTTATAGACCAGTAATAAAAAAAAACAAAAGTGCGGAACTTGAATTTCAATTCATTCTACATTTGATTTAATCAGTGTGAAACGGGAGTTCTACTGTCTAAATATTAGTTTTTGGAGATATTTTTGGAGACGTAAATCTATGTTAGGTTTGAATGCAGGATCCTAATAATAAATGGCATACGCACGTCACTGATTAAAAGTCAACTAATTTAACGCCTCTAGACTCTAGAGATGGATCCTTTTCCCATTTTATAGTAAAAGAGAAAATAATCTAACCCTAATATCATAGTATTCTTTTTAACCTTAAATATAAGGGATAAATATGATTTTTTTATATAAAATATAAGGGACAAATATGGTCACCTCCTATCTTTATTTATTTTTTTTCAATCATACTCATCATTAAATATGAGGTAATGTTTTTCTATGAGTGAGAAATTAAGTTGTATATATAATAATTTAGGGGTATTTTAAGAAAATGTTTTTAATTTGAGACACACTTTAAATTGATTTAAGCTTAGTTTGAGTTTAGTGGGCATCCTCTTCCCAATCTAAACTAGTGGGTTAATTACTGGTAATCACATTGAGTACCAGCTGCTTGTTGGCATTCCCAATCAATACAAGGTAAAATTACAGTCAAAATCGAATGATTATGGCAAGACAATATCAAGAAAACTGGACCTAACATGTACTATATATTCAGTCAAAAAGGGACTTTAACTTATATAGAGATAACTACCAACTGTACCAATTTGTCTAATTAGGCTTTAATCAACTTTTGTAAGATGTTACAGATGCTGTTTGCGTCACAGTTAAAAAGGTAATTAATGAGATATAATTTGAAGATTGCGGGACCAGCAAAACACTACCACTTCTGCAATTAACCAAATTATAGGGGGATATGTGATGCATGCCCAAAACTTATACTAACTTGGAGGGATTCTTTGAACCACCGAGTCATTAAGCTTATTAATTAAAATAATTATTAAACAGATATATAATTTACTTAAAGCAAAACCTCAACTTTTGCACTGTTGATATAACCGCTACCAGCAAATTAACGAACAACTGACCTGCAGGTATGGTGTGAGCAGAAGAAGATTTCTTTTCTCAAAAAAAAAAAAAAGTCGAAAAGTATCAGTCAACAAAAACAGGCGCAATGGTTTTGAAAAAAAGAGAAAGAATTAATAATACCAGTGTTAAGAAAAGTTGGGGGGAAAAATTGACATCCTCGATCATGCTGGAGTGGAAAAAGCCCTTCACTTGCAGTGCCATCCATCTTGTCTTTGATCCCACGGTAACATGTTATAATTTCACAGAGCCCTAACCAGCTGATAGATAAATATTAATTTTTTAAGGCATATAAATAATTAAAATGTATTTTACCTATTAATTTTTTAAGGCATATGGATAATTAAAATATATTTTATCTTTTTTAACAAAATCTTTTTCATAGAAATAATTAGAAATCAAATTCTAAATACCATGTTTAAATAACCTAATTATCTATTCGCTTAGACGGACATTGCTAATTCTTATCCATATAATTATTCGAGAGGAAATGGATAATTTTTTTCGGTTGTTCACATTCTTGTGGTAGCGATTCAGGCCTTTCGTTTGTGTTGGTCCGAACCATCCAACATGGTCCTCATGATGAAGTTATAGCTTTATCAGTATACATGTACTACTACTTATCTCTTCCTACAAATCAAATCAAATCAAATCTGTGGAGTAATAACCTCATGTTTTCCTTTTCCTTCCACTATAATAATTGAGTGTATCCATATACTTTTTAGTTTGTTAAAATGAAATTTTAATAAAATAGATTTTACAAATGTGATTGAAGCAAAAAATTGATTTTTGACTAATATGATTTGATTTATATTTGGTTGCTTTATTAGAAAATTAATTCTAATAAAAATAATTATGTTTGTATAATTTTAATTAAAAATATTTTTATATGTGTAACGAATTCTTCTTACTACTACAATAATGTTACAAACCACTCATAACCACTTCCACTTAAATCATTCAATATTTGAAGCTAAGAGCTCCGACTAATTCAGATTTAATCCACCCCACGGGGGATGGGAGTAGATCTCCCAAATATATGTCTTCTATTCCTATTACACTTCTTCTTAAACTTGGTTTTGAAAGAGAACCAAGTGTCCGTTTGATTTTCAATTAATTAAAAATGAATCTTGATAGAATTTTTTTTGTAACGTAATTATGATAAAAATTGATTTTGGATTAATATATTTATGTTTAGATAATTTATTTAAAAATTGATTTTTATAAAACTCATAATTTTTCTTCAAATTGAGCTTAAACTCTTATTCATGATTAATTTAATTTACTTGAACTAAAATTTAATCTACATTTATTTAATTGAAAGCATAATATATCTGATGTAATATTTGCTTATAAGTTGTAGTTCATGGAGAATAAAATTTTGAAAAAATATTTTAGTTATTAGATAAGAGAAATTTTACTTAAATTTAATTTTTTTTATTTTTATTGATCAATTTTTATCTGATTTTAAAATAAATATAAATAAAAATAAAAAATTTCAATCGAGAAACAGATAGCCATCTCCTTCTAAGGAACCCGTTTCAAGAGAAAGAATTGGTTAGCAATGGAATTTTCAAAAATAGTCAAACACAATTTTTATTAGGCCAAACTCATTTTTAAGGCTAAATTCACGCCAAGTTTTCAATGGAATCGAGTGAACATACCCAAGTATATTAAAAAAAAAAAACTCAATTTTGACCTAAAACTTGATTTATCAAACAGCCACGTTAAAGACAACTTCGAAATAAAAGGTGATGACAGAGGAAAAAGTTAGCCCAATAATAATAATAATAACAATAATGTGGTTAATTTGAGGGAGGCCCACATGTTGTACTTTTTGCATATTTCATGCAATTGTTGGTCCTTGTCATAAGGTATCACAATGATGAAAGGGATACCAGAGAGAATGAACAGTGAATCCAGAGAAAGATGTGTCTTTCAATGGGAAAAGGACAACAGCACGATGCCATGTTATTCTAAAGAATGGCCACAATGATGTTAAGTCCAATCAGCTTATGATGAAGTGTTTGTTTTGGCGTTCAATCAACACTAACAGTTGATACGACTTACACTGCTTAGCCTCTTTTAATATTAATTTCAGGCATTCAACATTAACTGGATTATAATTTTAATGCCATTGGATTTAATTTTATAAACTTTCTACTTCACCCATTGGAATAATTTCTCGGTCTCTCGCCAAACAAAACCAAGAGCCAAGCACTTCTGCTTTCTTGCTCTCTCCCACTTGAACCTTACTTCTTTGCTGCGCATCACGGTCCGCAGAGAGAGAAAGGGAGAAGGGATCTGGTGAGTGGGTCCCATAGAGTGATTTCCATTTTGGTATATAACTCAAATTTAATATAAATGAAATTCTATTTATAAATTTATATAAAAATAGTCAGTAAACACAAAAATTATTTGTTGGATATAAATTCTAACTGTTATTCAGTAAAGAGAGTCATTCAATAACTGCATTAAATACATCTTATATATTAAAGTTTGAATTTCAGAACTTAACAAACGAATTTCACATAGTTATAGTCAAGGTATTAAAAACCGGACCGATCATTGAATTGGATGAGGTAATGGTTCAAGGTTCAATGGTCGTACCGGGGTCAGACCGGGGTCGGACCGGTTATGAATAAATTAATATATTTTTAATAATATAGTCAATTGATATTCTATTTTCATATTATTCGTTAGGTAAATTTATCATTATTAATCATTATGTATCATAATAATAATTATAACATATTATAATATAGAAAGAAAAAAATTACACTAAAAATAATACTATTTAATACTAAAAATAATGTTATTTTATTTTAAAAAAATATTAAAAAAAAAAATCGGATCGGTTCAACCCAGTTTTGTACCGGTTTTTGACCGGTTCTTCACCGGTTCCCACCGGTTCCAATTTCTCCCGGTTTTCAGCTATTTCCGGACCGGACCAGGGGCCGGTTCCCGGTCGGACCGGTCGAACCGGCCGGTCCGATTTTTAATACAATGGTTATAGTTATATGTTTAATATTAAACTTTAAAATTCATTTATTACTAAATGACATTCGAACTTTGAGTTTACAAAAGATATCTCATGTTAGTTTGTGTAAATTTTTATATTATAATTTCATCTGTTGGGTTTGAATAATTGTTTCAAGTTTTCACAATGCACTTCAAAATTTGAATTTCAATAACAGAAATTCAAATTTTGAAGATCGAAATTCAAATTTCCAATATTGAAATTCATCTATCAGAGGTGTGTTCAACATGACACAAAAATTCTCACTTTGAAATTTGCACCTTGAAGCTCAAAGTTCGCCTATAAGATGCTGAGATTTTGAGCTCACTTTGAACTCTACCAATAGTCGAATCTTAACTAAATTTCATGCGAATTTTGCACACTTTCACTAACTATACTTAGCCCAAAATTTGAATTTTAAAACCAAAATTCATTTATCAAAGATAAATTTTTGTAACTTTGAATTTCAATAAGTAAAGTGTGAATCTTGCACATAATAAATATGAGTCAAATAGCAAAATTTATTTGTTATTCAATATACTTTAACACATATCAACATTAGATTTACTTAATCTAACTTATTTAAAACATATGGTAACAAAATTAAGTAAATTTTAAAGATTAAATCACCTTAAGATCTAAATGAAAATAAAATATACCTAATAGCTAGATCTTCAAAAATTAAACTCCACTTTCAATTGATCATTTCATTCTTGACATGCTCCCTTCTGATATTCAATTCTTGGAGTATTCTTTCTTTTCTTCTTCTTTGAGTGAGACATGGTGTTAATTTTCCTTTTTTTATTCTAATACTCACTTTTCCTTCTTAGATAATCCTACATTTAATATATTACACTTATAAATGAAGTAGTTAGTTCAATTTACATTAACATATGTTTAATTGTGTTTATAATGTATATATCATGCTATGTACTAATAAAATATATGTTAGAGAAATATGATACATTTATTATTTATTACTCTATATTTATCATAATCAAAACTTATATTATATTAAACTTGATAATGTTTTGCTTCTTTATTCAATTCATAAAATGAGTAAAAAAAATGTGTATTAATCTCAACTATTTGAAAGAGATAGATGATAAAAATTATTGTTAAAAAAAATTGAAAAGAAAGGAATTTAGTTAAGAAAAACAAAGGATTATTAGTTGGGATAAAAGTAAAATATCAATAAGGACATACAAACGTTGCATTGCCTTTCGTTTCTTTTTATCATATTATTTTTTATATCTTTATTATAATATATATATATATATATATATATTGGTGACCTTAGGAGGTTGCTTTAACTGCTTAAAGGCTGCCACAGCATTGAATAGAGTAGTAATTACTAATTAAATCTTATTCTTATTTATGTGTATCTCCATGCCTTATGTTTCTTTCATATACACTCTTCCCATGCTTGGCCATTGTCTTTTTTATTTTTTAATCTCTATTCACTTGTGTGTTTTATTTTATCTTTATTCAAGCAAGACCTATCGGTTCTTCATAGGACTTGGCTGCCTAAAATGTTGCTTGGAAGGAGAGAATGGATGTTTGGAAGCAAAAACAGGAGATAGTGCATATAATGAGGAATCAAAATAGTAGTCATAATCATGAAGGATCTAATCACAATTTAGAATTTTCACTATAAGTGATTATGGGACATTATTTATTTGATTCACCAATAAAGCCCGGACATAAGTTGGCAAATAATTGTGTCCCTTAATTATATTATTCTGGATTTCATTTCTTGTCATATGTATGAAAATGGATTTGTTGAGAGAGACAAAACCCATTTCAATAATTTATATATTTTTAAAAAATTAGTTTTCACCTGTTAGTTAGGAAATATATTTATACTAGAAAAAAAAAACCTCTTTGATTCAAAATCAATCATATCTCATTATGTGATTTCATATTTTGGTCCTCCAAAAATATACTTTCCTTTACTTTGATCTCTTTTTAAATAGTCTCTTTTTAGATATTAATTGAAATGTCTTTTTCCAATTCTTCAACAAGTTCTCATTCTCGTGTTAAGCCCATTGAAAAAAAAAATGACTGTTAATAAATTTTTAAATATATTAAAGATTAATTATACTTTTAAAGTTTAAAAGTATAATTAATATTAAATGTTTACACACATGAGTGAGTAAAAAATTGTTTGATGTAAAACTTTAAGCATCACTTCAACAAAAAATATTTTGAAAAAATTGGAAAATGGGAACAAAAAATGGACTATTTAGGAAATATGATCATAGTTCATTTTTTTGCATTAGATTTGAATTTTTTCAACTAAGACTCAAAATTTTTAAACCATGGTCTTATTTCTCAAATAAGTCTATTTTTTTGGCCCCATTTTCCAATTTTCCCAAATATTTTTATTTGAATCATCCGTATCCAATAGTAGTCGCATTAGATCCTAATGAATATTTAACATACGTATTTAAAACTCAAATTTAAGAACATTGGTTAAATTAGTATAACTCCCAATAGAGATGTCAAATCGGGATGGTCTGGCTCATTTGAGCTGGCTCAAATCGAGTCGGGTCTAAAGACCTGATTTGATATACAGGCTTAAAAATACAAATCCAAAACTGTGGGATCAGGCCTACGGGTCAGCCCACGGGTTTTTTTTATTTTTTAAATATTTCTCATTTGTTTTTTAATTTTTTTTATATAATTATTTAAATTAATACAACCAATTATTATCATAATTGATCAAAAGTTAATATAATAGTTAAATATTATAATTTATATATCATTAATTAATAAAATAATATGTATTTTTTAATATTTTAAATAAAAAAAGAAAACGAGTTTTGGGCCAGCCTGTGACCGCTCGAGCAGGGCTCAAAAAGCCGAATTGTATTTTTACACTAAAAATTAAGGTCCAGTTCACTCATTTTTTTGCATTTTTTAGGTCGACCCATCGGGTTTGACCCATTTTGACAACTCTAACTCTTAACAAGTTAAGCTTTGCACTTGCTGGTTTGACAAAAAATATTATTTGCGCAGGTTTATATATTTTAAAATTTTTAATTACAATACAATGAATATATCCTTTTTCAATAATAATATAAGTATATATATTTTTATACACAGTATTTGAATTCTAATTGAAATATGTATCTATATATTTGACACATGAGTTATAATAAAAAAATATTTATTGTCATATTTTAATCAAGAAATTTAGTAATAAAAACATAAAACTATACCTTAGTTGAGCTCATTTTATAATATTATAAGCTTACGGGCTTTACGTTGAGCCCAAAAACTTTAGGTACTTGCTTTTACTTAAGGGGCTCCATGTCCATAAATTGGATATGGTAACTGGGCCTTGTATGCTGGATGGTTTTTAGGGATGTATAAGTAAAGCGGCTCTCTTTTTTTCAGCTTCTTGTACGTACTTTCTAGTATGATGTCCTTAAAGCCTTAAAAGCATAATTTTGCCCATGGTTGCTTTGATGGCAATTTCGTGGATACAATTGTGGTGTTATTTATCAATGTTAAAATGGAATCAGACAAATTACAAGAAATACGGTTTATTGCTTGAAAATTAAAAAATAGCATGATAATAAATTTAAGATTGAATTGTAAATTTGTAAGGATCTTACAAATATTTTTTTTTATTACCAATCTTAAAAATATCTTACTATAAATTTAAATCGTGTGAGCGTAATAGATATTTAAAATAGAACATGCTGCAAAAATTATCAAGCTAAATCTAAACCCAGGTTATAATAATTTTAAAGTTTATCTATAACTTTAAAAGAATAAACATTATTATTATTATTATTATTATTATTATTATTATTATTAAATGTATGGTTATTAACATTATTCATATGTCATTAATAGTATGATCAATTTTTCAAATTTTGTATAATATATAGAAAATACGTATATATATAATAAAATATATAAGAAATTATATTATTCATAATTAATCATAAATAATATAACTCACGTTAAGAAGTAATATACAATCACTATTAAAAAAATTAAATTTAATGAAAGAATTTAGCGCGCGAGTAACCACTCATCCATTGCTAAATGATTTAATTAGCGATGAATTATAAATTGATAGCCAATATTAAATTTAACGAGAGTATTAGTGAGAAATATCCTTTACTTCATTAAATTAGTGAGGAATTTTTTATTTCTTATTAAATTAATATAAATAGTAAGAAATTAGTGAGTTATTTTTTATTACTCACTAAATTATTATGAATAATAAGGAATCTAGTGAGATCTAGTTCTCTCACTAAAATTTTTTTAATTAATTTTAATGGATTAAAATTATTTTATTAAAAATTTAATTTTAAGGAATTAAATTTTTTTAATAATTAAGTTATAAAATTATTTTTATCAGATGATTATTTTAAATTAATAAAAATAGTTTAATTAAGTTTTATAACTTGTTGGTTAAAAATGAAAGTGAAAATTCATTTATTATAAAATTTAGAATATAAAGTATTTTATGATATTAATAATTGAAAATGTAATATATCTCTATTTTTTAACAATATATTAATTTATAAATATAAATGTGTGTATTAGTGTGTAGATAAGTAATATATATATTTAATATTTCATATAAAGAATGTAAATATATTCAAGTTCAACTGGTAAAATTATGAATACAAAGGCACTTAAAGTAAGAGGTCATTAAATCATTATATGACATAACAGTGATGTACTGCAGTCATGGTGATGTGGCGGTTGAATTCCTCCCTAGTTTAGCAAGGAAATATACAATGATGTGATGTGGCGCAGTCCTGATGATGACATGATAATGATGTAGCAATGTTAAATTTTTTGTAGTCACGATTTATAACAATTAAATTAGTGAGAAATTTTATGTCTCACTACTTTTAATTTAATGAGGAAAAATGATATTTAGCGATAAATTTGTTCATCATATATTACTGTTTTCTAGTGGTGAATAAAAATAAGGCATGTATAATTATATTATAATTAATATTTAGAATATGATATTCTATGAATAGCTAAGAAATTAAAAAATATGAAAAATTACATTGAATGACAAGGGACTAATACTTAAATGGAGGACCAGGAGGCTTTATTTATGTGTATTGTAAGGACAAAGGTACTCCATTTATTTTTCTTTTCCAAAGACAATTTCAGTCTTGCCAATTGACTAACATCCTCACCTCACAATACCCTTCCCCCCCCCCCCCCCCCCCAAAAAAAAAAAAAGAAAAATGAAGCGAAAAAGCGGGCAATATTTTGTCCATAGTTATTAAAAGAAAAGCAAAGAAAAACTGACATTTTACTTTGTGATTATTTAAATAACTATAAAAAAAAGTTCTTAATTACTTCATATGACAAGGGCTTCATTGACGTTTTGTTTTCAAAACGCAAACAAAAATCTAGTACATAAAAGAAAATCCCAACCTTGGTTTGTGGTTAAAAAATTCTAAAACCCAAGTGAAAAAAATAATTGATACTACTATATGAAAGAAAGAATGATTTGCAGGGAAGGACAAAGGGAAGATTTAACATGGAAAGGTCATTTCAAATGATACAGCCATGGGATGAGCAATAACAGTCTAAAATTACCCTGGTTTTGAAATAGTTATCACCTTACAAGTTGTAATTATATAATTGCATATAGAGTATGAAAGTAAATAGCTTAATAAGGAGTAACAAAACATAATACTCCATCTTGTTCTTAATATAAGACCATCTTAACAGAATCACGCGGATTAAGAATTGGAATTAAAACTAATTATCTACCTCGATTTCTCTGAAAATCTCAACATTTTTATAAAATTACCCTTATTTAATTTTTCTCTCTTTCTCTTTAGATACATTAAATAGGGGCATTTTTCTGAAAATGTATAATAAATACTATCTCATATATTGTAAAATGTTTTATATTTAGAATCAGGGTAAAAGATCTTATATATAGAACCGTAGAGAGTATTATTTTACTAAAATTTCCATTTTTATTACTCCCTCTGATCCTTAATATAAGACTCTTTTAACCGAATCACGTGAATTAAGAATTTGAATTAAAACTAATTAACTACCTCAATTTCTCTGAAAATTCCAATATTTTTTCAAAACTACCCTTATTTAATCTCTTTCTCTTTCTCTTTGAATACATTAAATAGGGACATTTTTTAAAAATGTATAATAAATACTACCTTGTATATTGTAAAGGGTCTTATATTTAGTATCAGGATAAAAGATCCTATATGTAGGATCGGAGGGAGTATGTTTTAGTAACAAATAGCCTAAAAAGTTAGATGCTTTATTAGTGAAAAGTAAAATGATTGAAAGAATAATTAATATAGTATTTTAGTGAAATTCTAAGGTAAGGTGACAATTAATTGAAGGATAAAATAATGTTCAGGAACGTAGGGAGTGATGGACGAGAAATCTGTTCCGGCACTGATAATTTATAAGGAGAGGTAGCAATAAAATTTCTTCTAAAACCAGCGTAATGTCCAGCACACACACACATATATAACACATAGTCGATATATTTACTGCCAACCATATATATATAACACAATCGATATATTACTGCCAACCAGAACAGAAAGCAACATTTTTCTAACCAGTGCGCCTCCCTTCATCAACATTTGCAGGATAAGAATGAGACTTCTTTACCGCAAGTGCTACATGAGCACGAGAACTAAGATGGGAAATTAATTAAGGTAAATTAATGTTCAAAATGGTACTCGTTTACATTCGAAAGCGTAATACAATATTCCATTATTATTGTATGCTAGCTTGTTATTCAGATATGAAGCGTCGTCGATAACAAATGAGACACCATTTTGGTCGAAACACGGGGGAACTACTCCTTGAACAGCTTCGAAGCAGCACCTTTGTCTAAATACCATTTGATCTCCCCTCTTTTCGGTGAAACCAATTGAACCGGCAACTTCTCTGGTTTTTCTTCATCCTCGAGTGCCGATCGAACCGCGTTTGCCTTGCCTGCGCCAACCACCACCATGGATATGTTCGAGGCAGAATTTATCACCGGAAGGGTGTACGTGATTCTCGCCGCCGGCGGCTTTGGCGAGTCGGTGAGGTACGTGACCCACTTCTGATCCTCCCTCAGGAGACGATGCCCCGGGAATAGAGAGGCCACGTGACCATCGGGGCCCATGCCCAGCAGCATCAGATCAAATCTCGGAAACCCCTCCTCCGACGAAGCTATCACATTGCTCTTCACCAACCGTCGAAGATTTGTCTCCCAAACATCGGCTGCTCCGTCTGGTGGCAGCGCGTCATCGATGGCGTAAACTTGCGCCGCCGGAATTTTCACCTCCCAACACAAGAAGTTTTAATATAGGGTATCCCAATCAAATAAATGCAACAATATGATAAAATCAAATCAAATTCTTCATCTGCTTCTAATTGAAAGTGATTAGAGAAATGTGTTACACTCTGTATGCGTACCTTGGAGATGAATCCATCGTCAGCAAGCTTGTAATTACTGTCCAAGTGATTCTTGGGCACCACTCTCTCATCTACCCAAAACACGTGCCACTTGGACCAGTCAATGGCGTATGGAGCATCAACCAATTTCCTGAAATTTCAACGTAAATATATAATTGAGTTACGAGGACCCAAAAAAGGTCATTATTTTGAAATGTAGCATTTTGCTCGATTGAAAAGATGAAGAGGATATATATATATATATATATATATATTGAGGGATGACTCGCCTGAGGTACTTGATCAATGAGCCACCAGATAAAACGACGGTGAAAGCGCCTCTCTCTTTGATATACTTACTGGAGAGCTCAGCGACGTCGTAAGCCAGAGACACGGCAAGGTGCTCCTTCGTAAACACCTCCACGTTGGTGTACCCCTTCTCCCACTTCAACGACGCCGTTACAGGGCCGACAGATCTCTTTGGGCTCACCCCAATCGGAGAAAACCCTTTCTTATTATACCTCAGAGGCTGATATGGCAGTTTATGAGCGACTTGAGAGGAAAGCAACGACGTCGTTGGGGACAGGGGATTTGGCTTCTTTTTCTGTGCACACAATAAGCTGCTCTGTGGAGTGAAAGTTGCGGAGAACGCCATTGTTGCCGAGTAGTCTATGTCTGGAGCAGGTTACGTTTCATTTGGATGCTCGTTACGATCGAGTATTTATCTTGAGTGGGTTGATTCTTTTGTTAGTGTCAGAAGCAAAGCACAAATTTGGATACTTTTGTTACTCATGGAAGCAACAACATGTTAGTCACGTACGGACTTCATTACCAATGCTTTTTGTTAAAACCTTGGAGAATAAAGATTCAAAAGCTTAACGCTAGCTAATTCACATTCATTGTCATTTTTCCAAGACATTAATATATATATATATATCCTCATGAAGCATATACATAAATATATATATATATATCTTCTTACTTTAACAGGGAATCCCGTAATTTGTCTCCGGATCTGCAATATTGAGCATTACTGAGAGATGCAAATTTAATTGGGAAATAAAGCTCCTAATTAGTTGCTTCTCTTGGAACATTTCTGTAAGTTTTCTTTTACATTTTTATATTTCAGTTTAATTAATGGCTAATGGTGAAAAAAATAAAAAAAAGCTGTGTATGTTTTAAGATGTCTTTGCTTTGTGATGTGAGGAGTTATTGCCTCCCTTATTCTGTGCTTTATATATTGTAGTGAAGTCAGAAGTGTGTTGTTTATCTCTGGTATGATGTATCCCAAAGGGACATATCAATATCGAAAACATGATATGATGTGAATATTATACGAAAAAGTATATGCATCCATCATGTTACTTTGCATCCATTGCTTCAATTTTTTATAGAAAAGAATATTAGTTCCCTTCTAAGTTTTTTAGATGGGAAAATAAAGAATGCGTATGGTATAATATGATTTTTTTTGGCCGAATAATATTTATAAGTTTATAAAAAATAACAGAATTTATTTATAAGTTACGAACCTTCCATTGATGTTTGTAATTTGTTTGATCATTTTGGGCGCATTCACTTTATTCCAACATACTAACGGGCAAGCCTCAATGAGGTAAAAATATAGAGAGAAAAATATAGTGGTTTTTTTTTTTTTCTTTCATATGCAACCAGTATCTTGAACTTATTCCATAGAACTTTTTTTACAATAAACTCTATTACTAAATATTTAACACAACTGCATTTCTCTAATTAAGTTGTTATAACCACCTTACCAGTTGAACTCGTGCTCGGTGGTAAATATAGTGGTTTTTAAAACTATGGACCATAATAAAGAGCCTGTTTGACAACTATTTTGAGAACAATTTTTTTGTTTTAAAAAATACAAAAATAAAGGAATTATTTGATAAAATTGTTTTTTATTAAATATTTTGAAAAATAGAAAAATAAAAAAAACAGAAAACTCAGAACATTTTTAAGGTGTTTTGTAATTTTTATTCTGAAAAATAAAAGAAAATGTAAAAAATACCCACCTTATTAATGATAAAGTTGTAAATTTTGAATAACTCATTTAATACTTACTAATTATGATTTTAGTAATAATTATTTAAATAGATTTTTTTTATTTTCTTGTTTCCAAAACTCGTTCTCAAAAATAGTTTTACAAAATTATTTTGAGAACAATAAAATAGAAAATGCTGTCAAACAGCCTATGGTCTCTCCTCTCCTTTCTTCTATCCGCCTCTATGTAATTTTATTTCCATATTTTAAAAATTAAGTCAATGTGATCCAAAACCCGTATTTCATGCAGATATTATTTTGGAATTAATCAAGAGGAGGTGATATGTGTGTTATAGGATATAGAGGAGGGAATATATTAAAGAGCCCATGAATCCTAATTCCCTCGTTACCTTTTACATCAGAACAATTTGATGCAAATCTTAGTATATGCGCGACTAAAATGAGATAAATATAATCAATTGGGAAGAAAATTAATGAATGAACACTCTTTGCTTTAAGAAACAGGTGCTTTTCAAAGATTGAGAGACACAAGGCGCCTTCTCTCTCCAGCAAGTAATTGCTTCTTTTTTGGACAAATTTGGATTTAATTGAAGAGAAAACTGTAAAAAAATTAGTGAAAATATGCAAAAAGTATCTAGGGTGTGTTTGGTAGTATTTTCTATTTTATTATTCTCAAAATAGTTTTCCAAAATTGTTTTCCAAAACAAGTTTCGGGAACAAAAAAAAATCTATTTAGATAATTGTTCTCAAAATCATAACTAGTAGGCGTTAAATGAATTATTCAAAATTTATAATTTTGTCATTAATGAGGTGGGTATTTTTCACATTTTTTTATGTTTTACAGAATAAAAGTTGCAGAACACCTTAAAGATGTTCTGAATTTTCAGTTCTTTTATTTTTCTGTTTTCCAGAACAATTTATAAAAAATAGATTTATCAAACAAGTTTTTTTATTTTTCTACTTTCAAAAATAAAAAAATTATTCTGAAAACACGAATCTAACAGCCCCTTAGTTGTGCACTCTAAAAGAATTCTTGCTAGTGAATTGTTTGTATAAATTTATGCACAAAGTTCCTGAAGAAGTTAAAAGGGGAAATATCAATAAAACATTAATGTTTTAAAAAAGAAAACGCATCTATATTTGATATATGATATGATATAATATACGTATCATATTTGTATATATGTATCCATTTATATTATTTTATATCAATTCATATCACTTCAAATTTTTATAGTAAAATAAAAATAATAAATATTTTATAGTTTATTTTAATGCTTATATTATAATTTTTAGAATATTTAATATTAATTTTCTTAATGAATTGATTTATTAATTATATATATAAATAATTACATAAATAATATTATATATACATATATGGATGAATATCTCCTACCTACATTATCAAATTTTAAAAATTATCATATCTTTTGTACTATATCATATCCTCTCTCTCTCTCTGTCTCTCTCTCTCTCTCTCTCTCTATATATATATATATACACACACTCCATATTGGTGTTACGTCGGGAAAAAATGATATAATAAAAGTTGAAGGTGTTTTTGAGAGGATCCTGGCAAGGTTTTTCAGTATACTTTTGAAGCATGTTCTTTTCTTGATGCTGATATGTGAGGGATCTTAGACTTGAACGCATTTATTGCACTATCTACCCATTGGTCATATCTTGAATTACCTACATATAAAAAAAAACAACACACTACTTCATGCCATTTAATTTCCCTATTGCTAAGATGAAATTGACAAGTTCAATAACTTTACTCTCTCATCAATATGAGCGCTAATAAACCAACCAACATCAAGGTTAAAAACAAAACCTAAATCTCTTATATTTCATTTAAGACTCTTCTTTTATTCAGAGAAAACCTAAATATATTACATTTTTTAACCGCCAAATTCAGAAAAAGGTGTTACCCCTTTTGTCATTAGATTCAAACTTCTATTTGACAAGACATTTACGGTGAAATTAACACTAACGACTTTCAAAAAACAAACCATAATACTACTGCTCAGCGATAATTAACAAATATTAATTTTATTCATTATCCTTAATACAAAGGATTAATTATCCACTTACATCAAAGAAGAAAGTAGAAAAACTTCTTGTTTCATACTTATTTAGACGAGTAGCGTCCAACAAATTAGACGCTGTACGGTTGAGGGATTACGAATAGGGAGAGAGAGCTTCATAAAACTAGCACACACACTCGCATTCGAGGCCCATAGAGAAATGGCCTTACATCTCCATTATCATTCTACTTGTAAAGCCTCGAAGCCGCACCTTTGTCCAAGAACCATTTCAGTTCTCCTTCCGGCGAAACCAGCTGGACAGGAAGCTTCGGATACCTCTCCTCTTTCTCGATCGCCGTATAAACCGCATCAGCCTTGCCAGCCCCGGTGACCACCATGGCTATGTTGGAAGCTGAATTGATCACCGGAAACGTGAACGTGATCCTCTCCGGCGGTGGTTTCGGCGCGTCCTTGACGTAGGTCACCCACTTGTTCGCCTCGTTCATCACCGGGTGGTTCGGGAACAGAGCACCCACCTGCCCGTCAGGCCCCATATCCAGTAGCATCAGATCAAATTTTGGAAATTTAGTGTACGGTGATAATGCGATCACGTTGCCCGCCACCAAACGCCTGATCGTTGTCTCGTACACATCTGCTACTCCTTCAGCTGGCAGCGCATCGTCAATGGTGTAAACATTATAAGGGGGAATCGGCACCTGTCAGCACAAGCTTTTCATATAAGCTGCAAAATCATTTACTTGAATTTCTTTTATATAATTATCTGACTGTTCAGATTTGAGTACTGTCTAGCCCCCGTAATTCTCTCAACGTGACTTTTACCATTCACATGTTGAGTCTTTTGTTGCTTAATTAACCCAATCACCGTTTTATTTGAAGGATCTAATAATTAACCAAAGCATAATATATATGCACACCTTGGAGATAAATCCATCATAAGCAAGCTTGTAGTTGCTGTCGACGTGAGTCTTGGGCACCACCCTCTCATCCACCCAGAAAATATGCCACTTGGACCATTGGATTGAATTGACATACGGAGGCTCCACCAGTTTCCTGAAATTTTTTATCCCATCAGAATGTATTAATTACCCAAAACTTCCATTGCTCTGAGAAAATGAAAAGATTGGAATTGAGAAATGTGTGTGCGTGACAGACCTGAGGTACTTGATAGAGTTGCCGGACAGAACAATAGTGAAGTAGCCTCTGTCTCGGATGAACTGGTGGGAGAGATCGGCGACGTATTTAGCGAGAGAGACGGCGAGATACTCCTTAGTGAAGACCTCGACGTTCCTGTCCATGGAGGCCTTCACAACAAGTCCAGCCATATTTCGCCTGGTGCCCGATGGAGGAACCCCATGATTGTGCCTGAGAGGGCGAACAAGGGATTTGTGTCCGATTCGAGGCGATGAGAGGAAAGACAGGGGTGGGGATTGTAGTTTTGAGAATAACCTAGCTTGGGGAGTGCAGGAGGAGGTGAGGGAGAAAGGTGCAGAGGTGGCCATTTTGAGTTCTTCTCACTTCACTCTTAACTGCGTCAAAGGCTCAAAGCTGTGTTTTTGTTTGCTTGATGATCGTCTCTATTTATGTCATTGCTTTGATCCTTTTGTTACTACTACAAGCAAGGTATGATCCTTGAGAAAATACTTGAAGCAAAGCATTAATTAAATGATGGAAATGTAAAAGTTTAGTTTTTTTTTTTTTTTAACCTTGGTAAACGAAGTCACTGACTTAGCTTCCTCCTCAATAAGAATTGTGAATTGTGAGACCTTTGGGACATTTTTTGGTTTTCCGCTGTGAAATTTGAATAATAGAAGTCAAATTCTTAAATTTTGATTGAATAAAAATGTAAAAGTTGATCATTTGGTTAGGAGAAACTTTGAGATGAAAAAATCACTATGATCCTTATTATTAATCATATTTTAAAAGTATTTTATATTCCTAAATATAGACCATCTTTTATAAGTTTTTAAATAATTAATTATTTTATTTTTAAAATATTTTTATTTGTAAGTAAGAGAGATAATTAATTATTTAAATTTGTGGTATTTATTAAATATAAAAATGAAATATATATTAATTTTAAAATAATTTTAATACTCTAACAAACTTTCTTTCATTTTAATAAGTTAGTAAAAAATGACTTATATAAAAAATGGAATGGCTAAAATATAAGAGGGAAATTGTTTACTTTATCGTTCTGGATGAAACTTATGTTGGCAAAGAAGTTATCAAATCCTCTTTTTTGATGAACAGCAAATCAAAGTTGTAATTCCAACCGAAGAGAACAAAAATGTTATTCCTCTGATCTCTTAAGGACCCGACAGACAAAAGCAAAACTCAGATTTTTCTCATAAAGAGAAGAGGGAGTGCAAACGGCAAATCAAGATATCAAAGAAAGTGCTTTCCTCTGAAATGTGCCAGTCAAAATATTTTTATTGTAATTTTTTTAATTTCAAAACAATTATTGTCATAGCTAACCCTCATTAATTTGAATATGAAATTCAACATAATAATTAAATTATTATTACACTTAATTAATTAAACCAATCTTGCTGGGTCATGAATTAATTAAATGAAATATTAATTTATAAATTTATATTATCATATGAAATTACGATTCAGTAGATCTTAAATACAATTTAAATTCTAGCAAAATACAGAAAAGGACTGATGTATTTATGATGATAAATGTTATATTCAATGTTTAAAAAATCAGATCAGATTGGCCGGTTTAATTGGTTACCGGTGCCAAATCTCATCCGATCATAGATTTTCATCGCTCCTTTCCAGAACTAGTGAGAATTGGAGGAAAACTGGTCAAATCAGTTCCGAACTGATGTTGAACCAGTCAAACTGGTTTATTTTTTAATTTTTTTTATTTTTTAAATTTTTATAATAATTTTTAAATTTTTTTATTTTTTAAAAATAAAATAACATTATTTTTAGTACTAAATAGTATTATTTTTTATATAAATTTTTTCTTTCTATATTATAGTATTATATAAGTATTATTATAATATATAATTATTATTAATAATAAATTTTATTAACAAATAATATGAAAAAAAATATTAATTAATTATTTTGAATTCAAAATATGTTTACAAATGAATATTAAGTTATTTAGATTTTAATATTAGATCATGAAACTTATTAATAATATTTTTTTATTTTCTATATAATGTATAAAATTTAAAAATTATTAAATTTATTATCACCAATTTAATTTCAATTAAATCATAATTAAATTATTAAAATTTGTATCAATATATTGGCTAATTCAATATTCATCCTCATTTTTTTAACCTAGTTATATTCCATAATTCTAAAATGCCAAAACAACGAAAATAGCTATCCGAGTCGGCTAATTCCTGTTACCAAACGCACTCCCAAGTCAGTCTAGGGAAAGGCCGTAATCTAAAAATTTGGTACATAGCGAAACTCGGCTTCAATTGCAGAGACGGTTTCGGCGGAGGTTGATAGAGAATTCTAATCGAAGAGATGCAGATCTTTGTGAAAACCTTAACTGGGAAGACCATCACCCTCGAGGTCGAGTCCAGCGATACCATCGATAATGTGAAGGCTAAGATTCAGGACAAAGAAGGTTCGTTTCTTCTTCTATAAACGGAAGAATTAACATTGATTAAGATTCTCTTTTTCTGTTAATGAAAAGTTTTGGTTCGTGATTTGTTTGTTGGTGCCTAGGTATTCCACCGGACCAGCAAAGATTGATTTTTGCTGGGAAGCAGCTGGAGGATGGCCGTACCCTTGCCGATTACAACATCCAGAAAGGTCAGTCTATTAATTTGGGGACTTTTTTTCCCTCAATATTCCTAAACATGTTTGGGTGGTCAGAAAATGCGAAGAAAAATTGGGGGACTCTAGTTTGATTTGTTAGTCTAATTTGATCCGTTACTCTATTTTGCAGAGTCGACATTGCATCTTGTTTTGAGGCTTCGTGGTGGCATTATTGAGCCATCGTTGATGGCATTGGCCAGGAAATACAATCAGGACAAGATGATATGCCGCAAGTAAGTCCGCGTAGTTTAACTTTTAAATTATTGGCGGCCGTTTGAATCATGTAGTTACTTAGGGTTTGGCCAAATTAATCAGACCAGTTTCAAGTATAACTCTCATACTACGGACAGTTAACATCTGGTGGTCCTTCTGAATAATATGCCTAGAAATCATGATGTGTTGGGATTTGGACTGTGCTACTTGTTTATGATACCGTTCCTTCGGAGAAATCCTTCCATTGACCAATGAAATGCATGCAGCAGCAAGTTTTAACTATGTATGAGCTTAACTGTCAGATTCGTACTCTCTGGGTATAAAATATATAATGTTATTGATAAAAGTATAATTGAGTGGCGAAATCAATGCTGTATTGCAACTCTAATTCTATTTTATCCGAAGTAAAAAAATTTTTGTGTTTATAACAGTTATGAACTGGTAGATTTCTAATGTAGAACAGGGGCAGGGACTGTGCTTGTTGGAAAATAATTACTTTGTAGTTGACAATTTTAAGCATTGCCCCTCATTTGTATGCTCATGTTCCATGACTCGTTCAAATTAAGCAATCAGTTATGACTGTTTATGTTTTGATTTTCAGTGCCTGTTACTGACATTTATATCTCATGGTGTTTTGTAGATGTTACGCACGTTTGCATCCGCGTGCTGTCAATTGCAGGAAGAAGAAATGTGGACACAGCAACCAGGTATACCATTTTCATTTTGATTTATGGTTAAAGCACGTTACCCTATCTAATGAATATGCTATTTTACTTCTTCAATTACAGCTGAGGCCAAAGAAGAAGATCAAGTAAGCTTTTATGATTGAAAGATGGAACCTGGCTTTTCGTGGATTGCTGATCTATTTTGTGGCCTTGGAAGCTTCGTTTACTTGTTAGAATTGTAGGCTTGATAAACTTCTTTGTTCTTTAGAATCATATTAGCAGAGTTACTCTTGGCCGAGTGTTAATTTTCTCATTTCCTTGAGACGCATTAATATCAATGGACAATCATGCCTTCGTATTATGTGATGACATTATCTATTTGATTTTCACGATGACATCTTCACCTGCCAATTGCCACACACATCAACAGAACACTGATCTCTTAATTATGATTAACGAAAGACAAGACTTAAAGAGGAGATATGAGTGGATGAAATGCAGTCAAAATAATCTTAATTATTCAATTGCAAAAAATTATTTTTACACTCTGGCAAAAGAAAGAAAGCATCTTTATATTGGTGTGCGGCCTTTATTTTCAATTTCCAATAAATCAACAGAATCGATTAAGCTCTGAAATTTGATTATTTTCTTCTGGGAATCTCTTAAACTCCATCTGCGAATCTCTGAATGATAATTAATCTCTTCAATCATACAAATCCACAGATAGAAGGACTCTCAAGCAGATTTGAATTTGAGGTTAAAAAATCAGAGCCATGCCATGCATATCAGCTAATGAACATAACTACAACTGCTTTGGGAAAACAGAGGTTGCACTCTTTCGCAGGCTCGAGTCAGCTTGAGAATGAACAGCATTAGTGAATGTCCTCATGGAAGATACAAGTACCACTGTAGTAAAAAAAAATATACATATACACATATACATACATATATATATATATATAACTTGAAAAACCAGAACATTTGTCCAAGGACCCCTGGAGTAATAAAAAACACATGAATTGAAAAGCCAGAACATTTGTCCACGGAGGTATCAGGTATGTGTATTTTTTCTGATTCGAAGAACTGTCTTTTCAGTTATTCGAAGTTTCAGACCTTTCCTTTATTTTAGGGAAGATTTGTGCCTTAACTCTGTTTTCTTCTTATGATTTACAGGCATAGAACCAAAAAAGAAAATTTTACAACTCCGCCAATGCAGACTTTTTCTCTTAGCCAACCAGAGAATAAAAATAACTGAATTTTAGAAATTTGCAGGATGAAAAGGTTTGAGATTCGTAAAATTATACAACCTAAGTTTTAGATGAAGAATTCAGATAACTGAATTTTAGAAATTTGCACGAAAGAAAAGGTTTGAGATGCGCAAAAGTATACAACCTGAGTTTCAGGTGAAAAATCCAAAATATTGAGATTGGCAAAAGTATACAACTTGAGTTTCAGATAAGAATTTAAAAAGTTGAGTTTTAGAGTTTAAATTAAACATGTGTTTTTTAGTTAATAGAATTTAACCCCCTAGATAACCGAATTTTAAAAATTTGTAGGATGAAAAAGGTTAGATAACTGAATTTTAGAAATTTACAGAATGAAAAAGGTTTGAGATGCACAAAAATATACAACATGAGTTTCAGATGAAGAATACAAAAGGTTGAGTTTAAAACTTTAAATTAAATATGTGTTTTTTATAACTGAATTTTAGAAATTTGTAGGATGAAAAAGATTAGATAACCGAATTTTAAAAATTTGTAAGATGAAAAAAGTTTGAGATTCGCAAAAGTATACAACCTGAGTGTCAGATGAAAAATCCAAAACGTTGAGTTTTAAAGCTTAAATTAAGATGTATTTTTTCAGCAAAAAATTTAAGACTCCAAAAGGTTGAGTTTTAAAGCTTAAATTAAAGATGTATTTTTTCAGCTAAAAATCAATAGCAGATGACAGCTGTGGGATTTGAACCCACGCCCTTTCGGACCAGAGCCTAAATCTGGCGCCTTAGACCACTCGGCCAAACTGTCAGATGAGAGATCCAATGTTTATTAATTTATATATATTATATCTTTTGCACAATGCAAAACCTTGTCATCGTCTGACAATTTCATCCCTCTTGAAATATCTGTTAAGATGGGGTTACATTGCGACTTGGGAATTATTTTTTGGATGGGGGATATTTGATGCCTCGAAAGTGGAAATTTTCAGTTGTGTTGCTCGTACTGGTTTATTTTAGGAAGGTCTTCCGCATAGATACTTGAATACTGTTGATCAAAGTATGACAATTCATCTGCATTTGTTTCATTCACTTTCTTTATCTGTAAATTGATTCATACACTTACTAGAAATCAATCTGAGTCAAGCAATACCTCACTCTAATTCCTTTCATACTTGAGATCACACGCAATCACTTTATTAGGTTGAGCTCAAGTGACAAAACCAGAACAGATCAGGATGGCACAAAGGTTGAAAAGGAATGCAAACATGAACAGATCTATGAACAACTGAGTGAGACTATCTCAAAGTTCTATCTGTATCATCTCAAGGCCTACAAAGCTTCATCTTTGATCTTCCTGGCTAATCCCATTTAAGTTTCCAAGTCCTGCTTGGGCCAGAATGCCTCCAAATGTTATTCTGCATAGGACCCAACCAATGAGTCCTTGTTACCTTCTTCAAAGCAAGATGCACACTAGTTTTTTGTGTTCAATTCCAGAAATCTGACCACAGCGAACTGCTGCAAGACTGATCCAAGAGACCACTTGGATCAACACTATACCATCTTTCAAGCGATGCCAACTCCCTTATATCATCATTCTTGGCATCCTCTGAAACTTCATTTGAGAAATTTGGTTTTGCTTCATTCCTCCAATTGTTGTGTCCGCTGCCTGAAGCACCATCCTCTGTGCTATTTTCCGTGCCAACCTTGCTTTCCCTTTTCCTACCATCCTCACATGTCTCCACTAAATCTCTTAGCTTTTGTACCTGTTGTTAAACATATAGATACATGACATAATTATATATAGCCTTGTAAATTGTACAAATACTCCAACTAAAAAGGCATACAAATTAATTACCTCAGCTTGCAAGGATTCCTTCTCTTTCTTGATGGACTCAAACAGAGTTGCTAAATTGTCATACTCATCCCTGAGTTTCCGGTACTCTTGCTCAATCCGTTTTGATTTCCATCTGGCTCTTCTGTTCTGGAACCATATGGCAACTTGGCGTGGCTGCAACCCAAGATCTCTTGCAAGCTGCATCTTCTTTCTTGGCTCGAGCTTTGACTCGGATTCAAATATGCATTCGAGTGATCGAATTTGTTCATCACTGAACCTCCTCTTGTTCTCTATCTTGTTCTTTCTTTTCGGATTCTGAGGTGGCTTTGAGCCAGTGAAGCTTCCAAAATTATGATGTTCTTTTGATGCTTGAATATACTCATCACCCGTCATCATTAACAAATCAGGGATAACCGAGAAGGGAAGAATTTTAAAATGCTATGGATGAAGTAAGAATTTGATGGAAGATTTAAAAGACTGGTGAAGACAATAAGCTGTAGCATTTATAGTTGGCCATTTCTATTAAGTTGCGGGAACTTGTAATTAAAGAGTCACATTGGCCAATCAGATTTGGTAACGTGTGGTGCTTTCTATCTTGTGCCCTGTAGTAACAATTATCTCTTCTTTTCTTCTTGTAGACTTCCTATAGGGCCAGTACTCTTTCATTTGAACAAGGAACTGCCCACTCGTCACCCACAGAAGCACACGTGTTTCTATTTTTTCAAGATATGAGGAAAATATCTACGCCATCTAGAGAGGAGGAAATTGATGTCACTGATCTTTCAATTCTAGGGGCTTTTCCTGGCCCTTTGTATTATTTTTAACGCTGTTCATTTAACTTTCCCTAGTTCTCCACTTCTACAACTTTCTTAAGTTACTTGAGGCTCCATATTACTGTCTTGGAAGCTAATTGAAGGGAAAACAACGAGAGAGAAAAAAGGTAGGGGGTGTGGAAAGGAATAATGATTAGTGCTATTCAGATCATTATTTGTTCAGTGACCGCCAAAAACTGACTATGACTGGTATAAGATTTTACATTGTTTGATTGAAAGTTCCAGCTGAATTGGAGATTATTATTAATTTTTTTTAATATGGAAAAAACCGATTTTTATACCCAGGATGGGCCTCTTGCTGTTTGAATCTGCTGACGAGAAGCACTCATCCTTTGGTCATTTATTCATAGGTTGCTATCTCAAGTTTGGATAGCTAATGGTTTTGTCAGTACAGTCAAACTTATCATACATGCCTTAGTAGTAAAGTGAAGACCGCAATCATAAAGATGGAAAACAAGTTCATACCAGTTTCCTGACTTCAGATCCATTTCACAATGTAGACAATTTAAGAACTTCAACGCAATAATTAAGAAAAAAGGAAAAAAAATGGATGTGGTTGTCCAGCCAAAAAAGAGAAAGAATTCTAGCTCCCCAGTTGAAAACCTCAGTGTTTTCTGTTCAAGTGCAATTGGTATAGCAACTTTATTAGGTAGCAATGGAGCCATGCGAGTCCTGCCAGCAAGACAAGGTCAAAAATTTAGCAGAAATTAAGTGACAGTGTTACTGTAGTAAACTTTTCTCACTCGTTGTTTGTGAAGTGGATAAGAAGATAAGATGATGAGAATGGCATGATAAAATAATGTAGTAGAGTAGAGAGGCTTCATCATGCTCAAGGAGAAAAGGGGGGGTGGGGGTCAATTTGAGTCGCCTGATATTGACAAAACCCTGTCGGATTGTGGGGTTAAATGACAGAAAGCGAGGTTTTACATATATTTATTATGGTTTGGTTGGGTATGGACAAACTCTCACTTAATTCCGCGTTTTGTTTTGTAGCTAGAGATATAAGTCGTGGTCATCAGATTAGGCTTTAGCGTGTTAAGAGGTTAGCTTGATGTCAAGCTCTTGTTCCCATGGACGATCAACAGAACAATGACATTGGTTTGCGGAGGTTGGTGTGGTGAATGAAATGTGTGGAGCAAACAAGGAACACTTTATGCTCTGAGACCAAAATTTGCAGGCCAAGTGTGTCCTTTCTAAAAGCATAATATAATTCAGAAACACAAGTAGAGTCCCTTCGGGACATCCGATAAAATTGGAATACAGGAAAGATTAATATGGCCTTTATACAAGGATCACACGAACAAATTGAGAGAAACACTATGAGAGAGCTCTAATCACTTTTTTTTTTTTTTATGGAGGGACAAAATTTGGGGGTCATTTTCTAGTGAGATGAAGTTGAGGAACCCAAGTCCAAGGATACCTAATGCCTAATGCCTAATGCCTTAGGGGAAAGGTAGTGGGTCAGGGTCTTGACGAGCGTTTGGTACGAGGGCACGAATGATTGGTGTCCACTGTCCACGTCCACCAAACCGAAGGTCTCTTTAATTTTCAGATTCTAATATCAATTAAAGAGAAGGCTGTAATTGTGTAAATGAAGCAGTGTATTTTTGTGCTGCAAAGCATTTGGTGTGTGATAATATGAATATTACTTTTCGATAGGGATTCCGTGGTTAATCTAAGAGGAAGGTGAAGGCTATATGTACATAGCTGATGCAAAGTGGCATAAGTGGTTAAGAGATTCAGGCAAAAACCAAAAACCTTCACCTCTCCTTGGTCGCAAGTACTGTTTTGGTGGGGAGTTCCTCGACTGGTCAATGTCAATGCGTCAATGAGAATGCCTCCCCTTCCCTATCAGCCATTTTGCTTTCCAAATATATAAATATAAACATGAGGTGGGTGTTATAGAGTCTATATATAGATAGGAATAGAGAGGGGGCCTTTGGAAGGGAGGGAAGAGTAGTCTGACAAGCCACGACACCAATCGGAAGGGAAGTAAAGTTAGGGGCTGGGTGCCTCAACGTCATCCCAATCTCACTTCGATTCCTCTTCCAATCATTATTCGGTATTTTTCAGTTTTTGATTCTTCTCATCATTGTCTTGTATTGTTCCATTCTCTAATGAAACAATGCCACGCCCATACTCATGTGTAGCGTGCCCGCAATTACCTCCAAATCACATAACCTTTTTCACTTTTTTCTTTTTTTTTTCTTTTATTAATTAAGTTTGTGTAAAATTTATTTTTGAAAAGAAACACCAGAAAACCACCCTCGAACAAGAATTTGCGGGAACCTTGTGATGGCATGGATCCCTGATCGAGAATGATATGTAATGTTGATGAGCTTTAATTTAAGGGAAAATTGGTTTTTAATACCAAAAAATCAAAATATTTATTTTTTGGCACCAAAGTTGGAAAAAAAAATTGGATTCTCACTTATAAATCATGGATTCTCACTTGGTATCAATATATACAAAACCTAAAAAATTGGATTCTCACTTGTAAATAATGGATTCTCACTTGTTATTAACGCAATGTTAGTACCAAAAACCAAATGTTTTGATTTTTTGGTATAAAAAACCAATGCCTCCTTAATTTAATGGGGTAAAAATATGAAATGTTTTTCAGAATCTATTGTCTCTCATTTTTCGTCCCGAAATGTCTATTACTTATTGGAGTAGTCTTCCTCTGACCTTCTCCCCTTCTTCTCTTTTTTGTTCTTTTGTTTTGATAATAATCAGTCAGTTTTAATTAAGGAATGAGGATGATCCATATGAACCAGCTGTAAAAGTCTTCCTTAGTTGAGGGTTATATATATATATATATATACACATATAAATTTCTTTCTTTCTTTCTTAAGCGTTGATATTTGGACTTTCTTTAGAAAGATGTGAGTGTAATTTTTATACTCCTTCCTTTCTATCATAAATATAAGATCTTTTAGGTTAGTTATAAATATAGAATGCTTTCCAAAATATAGGACAATATTTATTATATATTATCAGAAATGACCATATTCAATTCATGAAAAATAGAGAGAGAAAGATATTCAATAAATAAAATTTTGGAAAGATAGTGTGATTTTTAAAAAAATCAAAATAGTTAATTAATTTTAACTCATATTCTTAATCTACATGATTCAGATCTTATATTAATAATCATGGAGTATTTTGTTTATAATGTTTTATGAAAGATGAATGGGCTTACTTGTGGGCTCCAATTGTCATTATATATGGGTTGGGCTTAACATCTTTGATGATTGTCTAAGCTGAGCCAGCAACCCTAACGTCTTGTGATATTGTTAACGTCCCCAAGGAGCAAACACAAACAAGCTGCAACGCATTGGCCCCTTCAAAACAAACAATTAATTAATTTATTATTATTATTATTATTATTATTATACTGTTGTATGCACATTGCACTTCAAGATTGTACCGAGTTTGACTCATAAACAGATAATAACCTCACAATGTTGACACATACTAAAACTATATCTCTATCAAAGAAATAGTAGTACCATTAAAATATATATAACTATATAGTCAAACAAAATTTATTCTTAATCCACAGTAATTTGTACTCCCCAGCCTCAAATATAGGTTGTCGAGAAAAAAATATTTCATGGTCCAAAACATAATTTATATCTGAGTCATTAAATATTTTTTCTCATAGATACCCCTCATTAATCACGTTGAAGGAAGACAATAAACGAATATCATAGCATAGAGGTGTTCAACCAATCTAGTAGGATCGATCTTACCTGACATACCGGGTTGGTCTCCAAAATCAAGTCGGATTGAGCACCAAGTTGAGAACAAACTCAGTCCTACCCGGTTTCGGTATATATATAATTTTATATGTTTTTTAAAAAATTTACTACTAGAAAAATTAGTTTTAGCGAGGGATCACTTATCCCACGCTAAATGATCTAAATAGCGAAGGAATTAGCGATAAATTGTAAGTTCGTAGCTGTTGTTAAATTTAGTAAGGGAATTAGCGAGGAATATTATTTCCCTCGTTAAATTAGAGAGAAATTAGCAAGGAATTTTTTATTCCTCGCTAAATTATTATGAATAGCGAGGAATTTAGCGACGGATTTGTCCTCGCTAAATTTTTTAAAATTAATTTTAATATATTAAAATTATTTTATTAAAAATTTAATTTTAATGAATTAAAACTTTTTTAATAATTAAGTTATAAAATTATTTTTATTAGTTGATTATTTTAAATTAATAAAAATAGTTAGATTAATTTTTATAACTTATTGAAAAAAATGAAAATGAAAATTCATTTATTACAAAATTCAAAATATAAAGTATTTTATGATATTAATAATTGAAATTATAATATATTTTTATTTTTTAACAATATATTAATTTATAAATATATATGTGTATTAGTGTGTAGATAAATAATATATATTTAATATTTTATATAAAGACTGCAAATACATTCTAATTCAACTGGAAAAAGTCTGAATATAAAGGTATTAAGAGTAGGAGGTCATGGATTCGAATCTAAGTAAATGCATATTTGAAATCATTATGTGACATGGCAGTGACGTGTCGCAATCATGATAATGTGGCATGGGTGGCAGGATGATGTGGCGGTAGTGTGGCAGTGATGTGGCATGGGTGGCCGGTGGCATGACAATGATGTGATGTGACGTGGTGTTGGTAACATGATAATGATATGGCAGTGTTAAATTTTTTATAATTTAGCGAGGAAATAGCGAGGAATGAGTTCCTCGCTAAATTTAGAGAGAGATTAAATCCCTCGCTAATTTAGCGAGGGAATCAACTTATCTCTCGCTAAATTTAGCGACGCGGTTCATAGCGACCAAATTAGCGAGGGATAAAATGCCTCGCTATTTTTAATTTAGCGAGGGAAAAATGGCATTTAGCGAGGGATTTGTCTCTCGCTAAATTACTTTTTTCTAGTAGTGATTGTATATGATATTTTTCTTAATACAGCATATAAAATAAATTGATTATATTATTATTGTGAATATTTTTAAGAATTTAATCTTTTAATTTTATTTAAAATTTTAGATTGACTTCTTAATATTGTATAAAAATAATGTATTATTATTAAATATTTATAATTTTAACAAATGTTACTTTTGATTCCAATATTATTTTTTGAGGAAATATATTTTGGATGAATGTAATTATATTTTTGTTAATAAATAAAATAAAATAATTTTTTTATTTTTAAATACTTTTTAAGGCTGGCCAACCCTGGTCTCGTATGTTAAGTTGCCCCGATCTCATTCAACCTTACAAAGACCGGGTATCGAGTTGACTATTAATCTAATTTTACCCGATCTTTGTATACCCCTATCATAGCATTTAATTATGGGCAAACTTGGAAAGTAAATTAGATTTAAGACAAATTTAAAAAGTGTAACAACTTTCTTAATATGTGTGGAGTAACTATATTTGATATTGAAGGGAGTAATAATCAAATAATCAATATATACTATTCAATAAAATAAATAGATAAATTTATATATATTACAAAAATATCATTAAAATAATTTATACTCCATCCAATCCTTTTTATAGGAGAATTTTGGGACTAGTTTTTTGGTCCTCTTTATAAGAAACATAATCTCATTATCTTATGTATTTATTAGTTTACTCCATTTCTACCCTTCATGAGGAATAAGGTAGTAATTGTTTCTTGTGCAAAAGAAATATACTTTCTTTGGTTCTTTTTATAGGATATTTTCAATTATCACATGAATATTTAGAAGAATTAGTTATACTCTTAAAGATATAAAAAAAAAACATAACATACCAATTTTCCTCTTATTAATTAAAATAATGTAAATCTTATTAAATTTTCAACCATTATGTGGAAAGATAGAGAATATTATTAAATATAGAGTTTTATATTAAGTGAAATATGCTACTCCCTTCAATCTTAAATATAAATTTTTTACCTTAATCCTAAATATATGATATTTTTTATAATACAAGGTAAAATTTATTATATATTTTCAAAAAATATCTCTATCCAATTTATTTTATTGAGAGAAAAATACATTAATTAAAAAAGAGTAATTTTAAAAAAATATCTTAATTTTTAAAAAATTAAAATAATTAATTAACTTCCCCATTCATTCTTAATTTATTAAAATAATTTTATATTAAGAATAAATAAAAATAAAATGAAATAGTAATTTGTGATGATGTTAGGGGTAATTAGATAGAGGGTCAGGGTTCTCCAGTTACACATTAATTATTCCTCGAGACAAGGCATTGAAAGGCACAAATCATAATAATAACTCAGTAAGTATCCAAAATCTAACGGTAGAGGTTGACCACATTCATTTCCCAACTCTCTCTCCCACACAGACATTCATGTCTCATAATTAAAAGGGGAAGACACGTAATAAGAGGCAGCTTTAACCCTCTCACCTCACCCAGCCAACGCCTACAGCTGGTTTCCAGAAACCCCCATGGCTTCCCCTTCTCTCTCTCTCTTGCTTTCTGGTAAAACCAAATGATTATGTTCATCATTACAATCCCATCATCATTCATAAAACCAGTCTTCCCCAGATCCCCATTTCACCTGCGTCTCCCAAGGGAAGCTTTCAGGTTTTGGGGGGAATGTTGTCTGGTCCAAGCAGATCTCTCCCACTGACTTTCACATGTTATCTGCAGATCATTCTGTCTGTGTTAGTGTCTCCTCGGACCAGGCTTCATTCCCCTCAATCACTGCTTCCAACTCCAACACACCTCTTCTTTCAACTTTCATCTGCATCTCCAGGTGAGTTTAATTATGAATTTTCCATTGATATTTCAACTGTTTCTCAGTCAAATCCTGTCATCTCCATGGATCGATCTCCCTTTACTTTCGTGAGAATTTAGATCGGCGTAATCATGAAATTTTTTTACCGTGTTTGACGGATGAGAAAAAGGCAGCCATCATTTGCTTTTGATTTCTTGCACTTTACATTCTCGCTTCTGCTAATCATGCTTCTTTGATTGCTACATATATATATATATATATGATGATGATGACCCTATGTCCTATTTCTATCTTATGCATACCCGTCATCGCCTCGCAATTTTTCTGTTCATGGGTTCGAGGTTCTCGTCTGTACTTTACCTAGCTAGCTAGGACCTTTTTGTTTTCCCGGTTTCCTAGGGTTTTCATAAAACAACTTTCTTTAGTTTTTTGACTTTAACCCAGTTCTTTGTTTGACTTTAACCTACATGAATCGCATATATGTTCTAGTCCTTCTCTCGTTGCTTGTCCTATGTTCTAACAGGAAATTATCTCTTGAATCTCCAACAATTAATACTCTTACGAATTAAAGATCTATATATTGAATTAATCAGTGTACTATCTCCTTTAATTTATTCATGCCGAGGTGTGTGGTGGGTAGATTTGCAGACCTGCATGCTTTCTCAGCTTTACCAAAATATATATATCGTTTTTAATTCTTTTCCCCAAATGTGCATTTCAATTTTCAAGTGGAAGGCATAGATGGATGGAGAAGGGTATGGGAGTTTTGGATCATTAATTAGATGGACCGTGACACAATAAACTCTGTAGATTAGATTCTATTTTTTGGCCATCTTTTTTTCTTTATCAAAAGCACATGTCTTTCTCTTGTCTTTTGAAAACCTTTCTTTTGATTCCCCCGTTCTTTATATGCTTGTCTTGTCGTCTATACCAATATCTTCCCCTATCAAAAATTATATATATCGATCGGTTGAGAGTGAATAACTTGATTCGGTTTTTATAATTAATTCTCTCTCTCTCTCTCTCTCTCTCTCTCTGTATTACGAATATATATAGCTCAAACTTTCAGCAATACTACTGCCCATATATTCCAAGTCTCGAATCAATTTCTTATAGATATTGACATTGTGTGTGAGTGTGTGTGTGTGTGTTATAGTAGCTAGACAATGGAAAGCAAAGGCATCTTAATTAGGTTGGGTCATTTAGCCACAATATAGAAGCTTTTAATACTACTGTTTACGTTGAATTTTATCATTTATTATTGTGAGATGAATAATAGGTGCAAGAAAATAGTTAATATCATAAATTAATGGTTTTGATATATCAATCTTGATTTAGTACTATTTGTTATGAATATGATTCCAAGATGTTATTTACTGCTCTCTTCTCTCTGTTTAAATGATTTCCCTCGTTTAATATATAGTATAGTATGATCCACTTTAGTCATCAGATTATATCAAAAGCTAGATCGATCAGCAATATATGAAAAGAGCTAGGTTTTCCAAGTTCTATATATATTGTTGATTTTGATAATCATCAATATATCAATTTAATATAAAACATAAAATTTACAAATCATAAATAGTTCTGTTTTCCCTTCGATCTTTGCAACATTTCTTAAGTCTTTCAATTTTTCTTTACGCATTTTGATAAAGTTAAAATATTAAAAAAATATCTATACGAGTAAATTTTCTTTAAAAAAAATTATAATTTTACGAGTGCAAGTTGCAATACTTCAAATGAGGGGGATGACAAATAGATATATATATATATATATATAGTAGGATGAAATGAAAGGAGACCTGTGATCTGATTAAACTATTCAAGATTTGAATCCATGGCCTTTAATTTGCTGGTCTGCATTATCTTCTCTCTTTCTTTCTTCCCAACATTTTAGTACAGGAGCACAGATTTAATTAGTACTACTATTAATTGCTGCTGCCTCAGATAAATATCTCTGTATAGCTAAAGGCAAAGCTCTATATGGTCATGTATATATATTAAGAAACCCAATGTGAGCTCTGAGAGTTCTTATTCCTTTTCTTTTTCTCCTCGATCCTTCTCTGGATATATAGATGCCAATGGATCATTTTCAAGTCTATCTAAGATGTATAACATATTTTCAGCGGAAGAAGTGCAGAAATATTAATTTACTCATGAATGCTCGGGCCTCTTGTGAAAGCGTTGTTAGACTTAATTAGAATATATAGGATGAATTAGCTAGGTTTTCTTACTTGGTTGGACCACACAATGCATAATATATTATACATCAGTAGTGGGTTGCAGGTGAGCAACCCCCGGACAAAAGGAAACCAACAAAAAGCTTTCTCATTTTATGTATTTATATATGTTTGACACTACTGCAAATCTAGGTTATATATATATATATGCGTGTATTAAGTGCCTGTTAATTAAGCTGTCGGAAAATCATAACCTACTCTCACTTTCTTAATTTTGCTGCTAATTTCTTTATTGATTCAAGGCCGACCGACACATTTTTATTCTCCATTATAGTACGACGTCGTTGCACTCGTCAACTAGCTTGCTTGACTTGTTTTAAAAAATGAGAGGACTTAAGAACTTAAGTGGCCGTACGTCCTATTTTTTGAAATACTAAATATAATTGTCTGAGGTAAGATATATATATATATAAATGCTAATTGAGTATCGCAAACCATATACAGATCAATGGATTTTATCATCTAAAGTCTTGACAAGCTATATATACGTGTGTGTGTGTGTGTATATCATGCTTAACCCTACGTTTGGATAAAAAAAAAATAGAGAAGGGAGAAAAATTTGAAGAGAAAATAAGAAAGAATCTAAACATTTCTTTATTTAGATTTCTCCTTATTTTCTCTCTTAGTATTTCTCTTTCCCTACTTTTTTCCCATTCCAAATAAAGCATAACTTTACAAATATTAGTTACTATTTAAGTCAATGACCTTTAAACTAAATTACCTGACTTCCAACCAAGATATGATTTTTTCTGGATTACATATACTCATATCGATATATGAAAACTCTTTTCTAATTTCTAAGCAATTTATATTTGGCACGAGGAAGCATGTTGTTGACTTATCAAACTGTAATGATGGCCTACGCGAGAAGCTCAAGATACAACAATTAAAAATTGAAGCACACATTTCACGTCAATAATTTAAATCCCGCATATGGATCTTTACCCTTTAAAAGAAAAGGATTGTTCCTTAATTACCACTATCATAACAAATTGATACATATTTTGATTTAATTCTGGTCAAATTAAGGTTTTCAACTCCAGTCCAATAAATAGTAACAATTGGGACCAAAGTAGTTAAATGGATGTTCTTCACAAATGATAAAACACATAGTAGTAGATGCTAAAGTGAGGCAAACTAAGGTGAAGGAAGGCAGGCACAAGAAAACGATACTCCCTCTAATTTTAATATAAAATTCTTTTAATTAAATCACGCGGATTAAAAATAAAAATTAAAACTAATTAATTACCTTGATTTCTCCAAAAATTTCAATATTTTTTCAAAACTATCTTTATTTAATCTTTCTCTCTTTCTCTTTAGATACATTAAATATGGGTATTTTTTGAAAATGTATAATAAATACTACCTCGTATATTATAAATGGTCTTATATTCAGGATCATGATAAAAATGTCATATATATATATATATAGGATCAAAGCGAGTAATTTTCTTTATTTCTTTCTTTCTTTGAGTGATGAGACTTAATTAATTAGCCTTATTAAATAAACCGGCTACATTGTATTGCATTTATGTATAAAAATTAATGAAATTACCATTTTTTACTAATAATTTGGAACAAAATATGAATAGAAAGGTATTCACAATGAGAATTTGATAAGCTGCACCCATTCATATTAGTATGGGTGCAGCTGCCCCCACAAACTTTTTTTCCCTGACTACTTTATTAGATGCTCTCTCCGATCCTAGATATAGGGTCTTTTATCTTGATCTGAATATAAAACCTTTTTACAATATACGAGGTAGTATTTATTATATATTTTCAAAAAATAGTCTTATTTAATGTATCCAAAGAGAAAGAGTGAGAGATTAAATAAGGATAGTTTTTGAAAAAATATTGAAATTTTCGGAGAAATCGATATAGTTAATTAGTTTTAATTTCAATTCTTAATCTGCGTGATTCAGTTAAAAGAAGCCTATATTAATGATCAGAGGAAGTATTATATAATGTATCAATTAGCTTTGTAAATGAATATGTATTAATTACTCCCACTAATTGACAATATTATCTGTCATATTACCTTTTAGTATCGCCCTTTTTTTGTCCTAGTACTATGTGTGTATTAGTTGTCCTTAATATTTATTAACATTACTTCTAATGCCACTTATTTTTTTTTATAATATCGTATTTCTACATATATATATATATACCATACACAACATATATATATTTTTTATCTCATAATTAATTATGATTCTATTCTACTAACTAAATAAATTCATTTTCTATCTCCAAAAGTTTATCTGTTGCTTTCTTTCTATTAGACATTGACTTTAATTTATTTCATTTTATTTTAATCTTCATTTTGTTACCATCCTAGTTGCATTTCTTTTTCATTCCATTCTTATTCTACCCTTCAAGTCCTAATATTGCATCCTCTCTCTATTCCACTCTTTCAGCCGAAGTCTTATTTCATCACTAACAAGTTTTTACCTCATTTACTTTTATTTATATTTTTCTTTAGTTATTCTACTCTTATTTTTAGGTAACACAATTTTTAAAACTTCACATATTTAAAATTTATAATAAAGTCATAATTCTTTTTCTTTTAAATTATACTGCTTTAATAGCATTTAATATATAGTTTTTTTAGAAGAAATATGACATTATATAAACATGAAATTAATTGTAGTTATATTAATTTTATTTATAACATTGGTTAACAGGAGTAATTATGATGTATATTTATATATATTTTTAATATCAACCAATTTTTAGAAAAATATATTAAGCTCTTACTAATAGATAGGTTTAAAGCTTTTTTGGTGATAATTTTTTTTTATATTATAGTTTTAATACTATAAATTTACACAAACATATATTGTCCCATGATCTAAAATTTTTGGGTTTGCCACTGTTAGTAAGGGTTATTTTTTTTAATTGTAGACCGAGTCTTCTCCGGCTAGCTAGCAAGTTCAAGGTAATGAGAATAAAATATAAATATTTTTCAACAAGATTTGATCCATAAGCAAAAGATGAGAATTAAACCATAAGAGTCAAATCACTCCTATCAATTTAAATTAAGATCCTATGCATATCTTATCTTATCCTATTCTTCTTGTGGCTGAATTGTCTTATTCACCTTTATTGACAGTTCATATACTACATATACATACAGTGACGTCGAAAATAAATATTGTTCTTAACAATTAATCAAATTTGTGTCGAAAATATCTTGCCGGCCGCTCCAAACTATGTGTATCGACCTTTGCGACAGGAAATAAAGCAGCCACCGCACCTGTCATCTCTAAGTTTTAACATCTGTTTTTTACAAGAGTTTTAACGTCTGGATCTAACAATGAAAAAACTTTTGGTAACAAAGTAATAATAAGAATAACACTTTGGATAAATTAAAGTCTCTCCTCATAACTTTAAAGTATATTCCTATGTTATTATTATTATTCTAAAATTAATAAAAATAAATGAGAAAATTGATAAGAATTAAATAAATAAATAATTTTTATTCACTCAGATATATAATTATATTCCTCTCTCTCTCTCTCTCTCTCTCTCTCTCTCTCTGTATCTGCGTGTCTGTCTATCTATATATACACACACAAGGTGGCATGGATGAGATGGCCAATAGATCTGGATGCAACTAATCTGGATGGGCATGAGAATGAAAATGATTAGTGATTAGAATTGAACCCCTTTTTAAAGTAATAAAAAAGTGGCAATGTTTTATTTCGTTAATTATATTTTGGATAATCAAACTTAACTTATAATTAATAATAGTATAGTTGAAATATTTAATGTAATATCCTAAAATAATTGTAAAATATCTTTAAAAGAAAAAAGCTGATAGGAAGAAAAGAGGAAAATATAAATAAAAATTTTAAAAAAGAATGGAGTAAGAAGGAGAGACGCTGGTGGTATGGTATGGTGTGGTGTGGTGGTGGGTTGGGTTGGGGGTGGGACCGTGGGAGCTGGCCGAATATGGAAAGGAGGGGGAGGGGTTCCGAAAAGGAAGGATCATTGTCATGACAACACAGAGGCACCTCTGTCATTTTCTGCTTTCTGCCGCTTCTGCTATTTGGGTTGGAAAACATTTCCCTCTGATTCATTCGCGACCCATTTCCCTCCCTCCGCTTTCCTACTCATTAACTGAAGGCCACCCTGTTGGAAAACCATCGTCTTCATCTTCCTTCCTTATCCTTCCATATTTCATTCACCACACTCATCTCTGATCTCTCCCTCCCATGCCTATTCTTCTCCCCGGCCTCTCTCCCTCGCCTCTCCCCTGCCTTTTCTCCTGGGGAGAGACCCTCCTTCTCTGATTCCACATGTTCTTTCTATCATTCCTCGACTCCGCTTTCGAACTATCCATCCTCACTTTCGTCTCCGCCCTCATCCTCCTCTCGGTCCTCTCCCTCTGCTTCATCTTCCACCTCCGCTTCATCTCCAAATCCCTCGTCTACCTCCAAGACTTCAACTCCCTCTGGACCGTCCGATTCCTCCTCGTCCTCTTCATCTCCCTCTGGGCCCTCACCGAGCTCCTCCCTCTCCCCTTCTTCCACCGCTGGTACCTCCTCATCTTCTCCCCTCTCCCCGTTTCCCAACAGACCAACCTCTGTCGCCTCCACATCGTCCTCTCCCTCGGCTTCTTCCAGCCCGCTTTCCTCGTCACCCTCCTCTTCCTTCTCAACGCCTCCATCCGCAACAAGACCCCCAACGACACCGGGGCCATCTCCTTCGTCCTCATCACCTGCCTCCCCATCGCCCTCGTCCACCTCATCTTCATCGTCCTCGAGCCCTACGAGCTCCGCTTGCCCCTCTCCTTCCATCAGGCGTCCGTCGTTCGCAAGATCGATGATTCTGGGATCGACACCGTCCTCTGTGCTTATCCATTGTTGAATACCATCGTGTTCGCGGCTTTTGGGGTCTCGTACGGGTTCTGGTTCTTGTTCTCCACTTGGAAGGTGCTGTCGCTGGTGATCAATAAGGGCTTGAGGATTCGAATTTACGGGTTGACATTCGCCGTTCTGGGATCGCTGACGCTGCAGATTGTATTTCTCGGCCTGACGGCGCTGTGGAATCCCGACGACAATTCGTACTCCGTGGCGACGCTGGTGGTGTTCTTGGCTGGACTTTGCTCGGCGACGGCGGGGGAGGGCTTCTTGGTGATTAAGCCGATTTCCGACGCATTGGATGCGGGAGGGAAATGCTGCCAGCTTTTCCGTGATGGCAGCCAGTCAAAGAGGTCGACGACGGAAGCGGGAAGGACCTCTGCGTAGGGAGAAGAGAAGCAGTGGGGAGGGTAGGGTGGTAATTTCAATTTAACGGAAAGAGGTTTTCTTTTTTTTTTTTTTTTAGGTTAATTTTTAGACGAAGGAATCAGAGTGTTTGCTTTTGTTACCGTGGTTAATGTTAAGGTGATACTATTTTCATGTCTTCGCTTCGCACTTTCAATTGTTTAGCTTGATCAGCAATTCAACACACTAATTACCGTCTATAGTTTTAAACTGGATTCAGTTCTATCGTTTTCTTCCTCAGTTAGTAATCATTAAATTGAAATTGAAAATTCAATTTATGATTTTTTTAAATTGAAATTTAAACATAATATATTTTTTTTTAATTTTGTTTTACTTACAAACTAAATAGCCAGAATGTTAAATATGACATGGCTGGCTGCTCTTCCTTCTTGGGATTTTGACATGAGAATTTGGAGGCACAGGGCAGGAATATTCACATTCAATCCGGTAGTTGAAATTACAAATACCTTCTGCCCAAAAACAAAAACTTACAAACACCTTCCTTCTATTCTTATTTGCTATGTTTTTCACAATCATAACTATTATCCCCTCAGTAGTTACTTGCAGTTACTTTTAATGGTTTTATACATACTAAAATAAATTGTTAAAAGGAGTTAAAATTTATTCTTACTAATTATTATAATTTATGTTAATTATATCTTTCTTAATCTCACTCTAATATAATTATTGAATGAGGGGTCAACATAAAAATAAATATTTAATACACACAATCTAACTTATAATTTTGCATTCTTGTATCATTTTAGAATATGACCTATAAAGGACATAGGAAAGTAACACATTTTTTTTTATCCTAAATATAGAACTTTTCACTAGTCTTAAATATAGAAATCTTTTTAAAATATAATATAGTATTTATTATGTAATATTGAATATATTTTTATTTAATTCATCTAAAAGTGTTTTAGAAAATAGAACTTACTCTTTTAGTACTTATTATTATGATAATTAACTTTTGATAATGATAGTTTCCAAAAAATATTATAATTTTTAAAAAACTAAAATTATTAACTAATTTAACTTTTCATATAATTCATTAAATTTGATTAAAAAAATCTTATATTAAAGGTAAAAGAATGAGTAAGTCGGTAAAAAAAACACAAAAAACAAAAATGAGGATGATTAAGGGTAGATTATCTGAAGACTTGAATTGGCCGAGGAAGCTGTAGACCCTGCCTACATCACCTCCGCCCGTGGCAGCTTCCGTCTTCCTGGTTGCTCTCCCATGTTATCATCCCCCATATGCTTCTTCTTTCTTTTTTCAACAAGTTACTTTGGGCATGTTTAATAGTATTTTTTAATTTTTTATTTTTAAAACAGTTTTTTATAAAATAGTTGTTGAGAATAAGTTTTGAAAACAAGAAAATAAAAAAATCTATTTAAATAGTTGTTCTTAAAATCATAACTAATGAGTAATAGATAAGTTATTCAAAATTTATAACTTTACAATTAGTGAGGTGGATGTTTTTCATATTTTCTTATATTTTTCAAAATAAAAACTATAAAATACCTTAAAGTTGTTCTGAGTTTTTTGTTCTTTTATTTTTCTGTTTTTCATAACAATTTATAAAAAACAGGTTTACTAAACAAGTTTTCTGAGCTTTTTATTTCCAAAAATAGAAAAACTATTTCAAAAACACGAATTAAACAGGTCCTTTATTTTTGTTTACAATTGTTTTTCTCATATGTATATTGATTTATCTATTTTATACTTATAAAATACTTATATTTAAGTATTTATTTTTATCTCAAAATAGTGTGATTTTATATTTTTTGACATAATTTTGCTTAACTTGAAGTATATTTGCATCACAAAAATTTTTATAAGGATTTTGCCCTGCATAAAGTCAAAATGTTAGAGTAAAACATTTAATAACGAGTTCAACCATTCCCAACTGATTCTCTCACCCGGCCACGAGTGAGGAGGCAAAGAGAAAAATTTTTAGCGAGAAGATTTAGCGCGTGGGTCCACCATGAAGACACTTAATCGACACCAAGTGGGCTTAATCCCTGGGAAAATTATGTGTTCTAGCCGACGCCATGGGAAGAAAAATTAGTTGCAACTAGTGCTAGGTGGATGAAAATTAAGTGCAGCCGACGCCGACTCATCTCAAGGGAGTAATGTACTCTTTACTCGATTTTGTGATATTTTGGATTTTTGTGGGTTTTTGGACTTTCTCTATAAAAAGAGATGCTGCGGAAACACTAGAATTCATTCAGTCAAGTACTCGGAGGCTAGAGAATACAATTCTAATGCTTTGGAGCAAGTAGAAGCTATCATGAGACCGAGAGAGCACAATATTAAGGGAATTCTGAAACAATATTTGAGTTTCTTTTTTTTTACTTTTCTCTTTTGTAGTTTTTGCTTTATGATTTGAAATAAGATGATTAAGTTTATGGATTGTTAAATTTTCGATCAGAAATAAGGATGTAGTCTAATTGAAATTAGCTTAATTCAATAATTTTAATTATGACTTTGGAATTCGAACTTCAAATATACATATATATTTAATTTTTATAATTATATTTGTCTTCGTTGTTTTAATATTAATTGTGTAATTGGCTACCATAAAATTTAATCTGTGGGTGAACTTCAAGAACTGAAAGGAGAAAAGTGAGCCCAGATATAAGAAGACAAATGTAGATAACTAGACTAGAGATAGATATAGGAATTTGTGATGGCTTAAGCTGTAGTATCATGATTTAGTTAGATAAATGGGTTGCACAAGAGCGAATTTAACTCTAATTAAATGTGGACTAATATGGTGAAAGGTGATTATGATACAATAGAAACAACTGTCACTATAATTATATAGAGTTTAATAAAAAAAGTGAATTGAGTTATTCCAGTAGATGAACTATGATTCCTTAACACTTCTAGTAACTGAATTAAAATTATAAATTGAATTGTTTGCTTTCCTTTTAGTTTCCAATTTCCCAATTGAATTGTTAATTACTTTTAAATTAAAAATTATGGAATGGTAGATTTTGCAATCTCCCTTAGGTTCAATTTTGGCATACTCCAAACTTTTTATTACTATAATCGACTCAATATATTTGCAGTACTTGATCACATATATGCCACTTCACGCTTATCTTTGGTTGATTTTTATCATTCTTATGTTACATCAAAGCGGTAAGAATTCTGAATATTATCTATGTACCATTTCACTCTTATCTTTGGAGCTAATCTCATGTAGTGTTTTTCAATAAAAAAATATTTATTATTTAATTCATATTATATTAATAATAGCAATAATTAGACTTGCAAATTATTATTTTAGCTAGGCACAAATTTTAGAACAAATTAAACATATTTTTTGTTTTTTGTTATAGATTAGAAGTATCCTTTGTTGGTAGTAAAAACTAATATCTCTTAGAGTAGTGAGAGAAATGGCCAAATTAAACATGTTTGCTATTATACAAAAACAGATATTCTAATCTTAAACATTTTCCAGAGTAATGTTAGTTAGGAGCAACCGCAAAATTCTCAACAGATGTTAGGAATTAGACCAAGGAACATCTTTTTTTCTTGGACGGAGAACCAGGAACATATATCAACAGGCTTTTATATTTGTCAATCCATACGGCCCATCAAGGATTTTGTGTTGTGTGTCAGCCCTAGAATGAGGCAAGTTAGAGGAGAAGGCAGGGGCTGGGCCTGGCTGTTAAGGCCTTTTCAACGGTAGTAAGGTTTTTAACCCAAAACAAAACCCCAAAAACAAGTGAAGGTAGTGGGTCTCTTTGTATATATTTTATATTTGATATTAATTTTAACAAATTAAAATACATAAGCATCCCTTTTGTTTCGTTGAAATTACAGGGACTTCCTTTTTTTTCTTTTTTCTTTTTTATGAAAGAAATGAAATTCATTCAAGAAAAGTATTTACAAAGCCATAAAAGACAGAACATCCCCGTTTTTCTTCTTTTAACATTACAAGTTTTAACACCTTCCACAAAGAAAAAACCTAAAGCTAAGTTTGGAATATATAAAAGGAGTTTCATAAAAAAAATAAAAATTTCTTATGAAATTTATTTGATACGCACGTAATTTAAAGTTTTTATAAATAAAACATAATCTTTTTCTTTAAATCCTTATCTCCCTTTTATTTTTTTCTTATCATTTTCCTCAAAATCGCCTTTCATACCAAACATGGGCTAAGATACATTGATCTTTTCTCTATCAATTCTATCTCTCCAAGGCACTCCCGCGGAACTCATACCATCGAATCAGTCTCGTGCCTTCATTCTATTTTTAAATTTCACGTTATAATCCAATTAAATACTTCCAGTATGATTCTAAATTTGTTTTATTTAACTTAAATTTATATCAAAATAATTTAAAATGCCTGCTTTATCCTTCTCCCCTACTACGGAGGTAGTTTATGGACGATGACAAGAAGAAGGGAAAGCAAAACGCTTATGGAGGATCCAAATCCAGCAAATCAATACCTAAGAATTTGAAGGCACAAAGTATGAAGGTTTCAAATTGGCTTGTAATTCTCCCAAAATAATTTTTCCTATCTAGCTACAAGATTAAAATTCACAATCTTATTTAAAAAATATTAAGTTGTTTTAACTCGACATAATCACCATTAATATATTTTTAGCTTTGGCTTGTTTCATAGGCACTTGCACACTGCATACTATAATTGCTTCTCATACATAAAAATATGAGAACATAAATTACACTTTTTTTCTGAAAAAAAAAGACACACATTGCTTTTTCTAAAAAAAATGTTACAGTAATCTCATTTGTGATAGAAAATAAATTAAATTCGCATCGTTTGACACTGATTATCAAAATATTATCACATTTATTATTTGTACAAGATAAAAAGCATTAATTATATATTTGATTGATGTGAAATGATTGCTTTTAAAATTTAAAATAAATTAATGTTATAATTTTCCACAAACGAAATTTAGGAAATATATTTATATTTATAAATTATAATAAAATAAATAAAGATTCTAATTGAGGGTTTTTTGGCTCATTCCATTCTAACTTTAAGAAAAGTTCTGTATATTTTGATATTAAAAAAAAAAAGGAGAAGGCTATATAATTAAAATATATGTTTTTAATGGTCTTGGTTCAAAGGAGGGAAAGGGAGGGAAAAGATTTTAATGGACAGAAAGGAAGGGAAAAGATTTTAATGGACAGAAAGGAAGGGGAGGGAAAAGAAGGGATTTTAATTTTACCTTGTTTGGGTTAGGAGGGGAAATGAGGGAAAATAATTATAATTTGACTATTATACCCTTAATTTATTTAAGTTAATATAAGGACAAGATTGATCAGTATATTGTGTGACCGAGTAACCAAAAAATGAAGGATATTTTGGTCATTTTGGACACAATAACACATTTTCCCCCAAATTACCCCAATTTGGGGGGAAAATATATAAGGGGAGAGAAGGGCTCCCCTCCTGATTGCCAAACAAGGGGAGGGAAAAATTTAATAACATTTTCCCTCCCCTTCCTTTCTCTTCCCTCCATTTCCCTCCAACCAAACAAACCTTAAAGGAAGGGGCGGGGGAATAAGCGACGCCTAAAATTATAATTAATTAATAGTTTCAAAGTTTATGGTTATTCATATGGTGTGCAAGGGATGGCCATGGATTCTCTTCACTACACTTCCATTTTACTTCATATCTATTTTAAATGAGTCATTCGCTTAAATTTGAATGATTTTATTTAATATTTTACAAAAAATATTACTAAAATATCAAATTATAAAAAAATAAATTTATATTATTAGAATTTAATCTAATTCATCTAGAATTACAGTACAGAAAAAATAAAAAATAAATTGTATAAAATATTAAATGTGAATCATCTAAGGTCCAAATCTTCATATAATTAAAAAAAAGTAATGGGAAGAAATCATATTCAATGGGGGATGTGGTGAGCATCCACACTTTGTGGAGAAGCAATAATTTCAATATCCCTTCCTTTTTGCTTTAGTCGTGGTAATGACTTGACGACCACACTTTCTTCTAAATTTAAAAAGCAGATACGAAAACTCATCAAATTAAACTTTGAAAACTCCATCCACTATCTTTGTTCTGCTTTCGGCATTATCTCTAGAGAGAGATATTGTCATTCCTAAAAAGCTTTTTTATTTGGTTCTTTAGTTATATAAAATGAGTTGGCCAACACAACCAGTTCTCTATCTTGCCCATTAAGTTGTGCAGAATCTGTTTTATTCCTAAAAATTATAGCCGCACGCCAAGATACTTGCGCGGAAACACAATTGCTACCCGACCCAACCAGCTGTGTGAGATCAATTTCACAAATTTACTTTCACTATGAGTGGACCCTCAAAATAAATTTAGTGGGGTAGGTTGGCTTGCTTCTTCTTCTTCTTTGTTTTTTAATCAATAAAACTCAAAATTTAGAAATATTTTTCAAATCAAATTAATACACCGTGAAAAAACATGAGAAAATTCCACTTAAATACTGTAAAAGATAGAAAATTCCAAAAAACATACCAAGGATTTACAAAATTCTCAATAGATACTAAGATATTAAATTGGAATTAAAATGTGTTTGAAAATGTCAATTTTACTTCTAATTTAAAGTTGGGAACAAGAGAGATTAGTTGGAAATAAGTAAGAATTAATTGAAAATAGAAGAGCAGGGAAAAATCAATATTTTTCATCACAACTCAATTTCAGCTTGATACCTTGATGTTTGCTGGAAATTTCGCAAGTTGTACATAAGTTTTCTAAATTAGCTTTTTTTTGCGGTATCTAACTATTATTAAAATAATTCTAAATGGAATCTTAAAAAAAATTCAAATCTCTTGTTTTTTTAATAATGAAACTATTATTACAATGTAAGATTCAAATTTCAAGAGTAAGTGCGTGTGTAAATTAAAAGGTAACAGTTTTATATTATCACGTGTGTCAAGTGATTTTGTCCACTCCTATAAATTTAATTGACCATAAAATTAATACAATAGAATGACTTGGCATATTTTTTCTTGTCACAAAATGTTAAACAATTAGATATTGAAGTTCTTTTTTTATTTTTTTAGATTAAGCAAGTCAACCCACATAGCCTATGAATCGAGTTTTAATTTTCAACTAACCAAATTAAAGTGAGTTTTTTTGAACAAAAACTAAAGTGAGTCAAATGAATTAATCCATTTAATCTATCTAATCAACTCTAATTAAAATTTTTTTTTACATATAATAGTACTCCCTCTCCCTCTGTTATATTTTATGTTTCCTTTAAAGTTTTGACATAACAAGTATTAAGAAAATCAGCAAATAATTTAATAAATAATATAATTTTACTAAATTATCCTTAATTATTACTCCCGGTGAAAAATGAATATGGAGTATTAAATTATAGCAAAAAAGCACCACATACAATTAATTTCATAAGGGTACAATTAGAAAGAAAAATTAATTTTTTATTGATTTTATAAAACAACATATCAAAAGAAATATTGAAAAATTTTTTAAAATAATAAATAAAATGAGAGTTGGAGATATTTGTTCAACCCTATATTTAATAACCTTGTGTGTAAAATTTGTTGTCGCAGCATAATACACAAAACACAAGATGAGCTAAAATATAGAGTTTATTTCATTTTCATTCCGGGACATCATTAAAAAAAATAACACGGCATACAATGATTTCATTGATATAATAATTCATACCCCCTCAGTTTTGAACTTTAATTAAGATTCAAGTTTATCTCAATTTATTTGTTATTTTAAAATTTAAATTATACAGACCTCACATATATACAAAAAAAAGGAGTTTAAAAATTATTGGATCTTTTTATCCTTCCCCAAAAATAAAAATAAAATAAGAAAAAGAAAAGTAAATTCAACGAGACAACGCAAGACTTGACCTTAAGGTATTTCTTCCCATTACTACAAGTTATTTGTATTACTGAGAAGAAGAAAAAAAATCTTCTTCCTGGAAAGGAACCACGAGGCAATTGAAATTGGAACTGAGTGAACAAAAGATAAAAACCATCAAATCCATAAACATGCGTTCAAACTTCAAATCATTTGACGGTCATATACTCATATTCATGAATGATATATCTTTTGAGCCAAGAAAAAAGTGTGTAATTTAAATTTTGACTCAAATGTCTTTTTTTTTTTTTTGGTATAACTAATTTTTTCATCCCTGCAATACAAGAGAAAGTACAAATAGAAAAAATTTAAAATTTAAAATAACTTGTATAAATAACATCATACTAGTATTTATAAGCCATTATGATGGAGAATAGATATTTCTATAAAATGAGTATTTTAAATAAAATTATTTTATTAAAATATTTTAAATTATGTTTTATATTTAATTAGATTTAATAATATCTTTTAGGATTATTAGGATTTATATTATATTTTATTTATTCTTATTTTATAATTTTTTTTCTTTAAGTTTATATTAGAATGTTTTAATCTTTCAAAAATTTTTAAATAAGTGAGTTTTTCACAATCTCCCTAGATTTAGTCTTTTGATTAAATAATTTTCTATTTTACTAGATTATGTCAATCTTTTAAAATATTCTATTGAGTCCCATAAATAATTATTATTGTAATTCAAATTGCAAAAAAATATATTAAAAAAAAAAAGCAAATTATCGAGATACACAGGGATCATTGACAACAATTATGCAACAGAATATGGCTGCATTCACGCCGCTTGATTGGAAAAGGCGTCCCGCCATATTATATGTGTGTGTGTGGGTTGAAAAATGTATATGGAAAAGCTGTAATGTGACATATTTCTACCATATTCTCCCTTATCTATAATAATTATCTCACACGGAAAAAAAAACTATTCTGAGCTCTATTCATAAAAAATATTCGATGTCATATTAATTCAATATTTTTAATTTAACAATGCATATATAATTCCCTCCTTTTATTAACATACTTCTTTTATTCTTTTTTCACATTTAGACTTTTTTTTGTGTGAAAATCATTTGCTATCTAGAATCTATCTCTTATTATATACTATAAAGCAAAGATCAAAAGCATGACGTGTCACGATTTCTAGCCTCCACATTATCATATTGATTATGAAAAATCTGATCCCACATATTCTAAATAATATTTATTTTCTTATATATGTTTTTATTTTTTTAAAATTTGATATGATGATAAATATGAAAATAAAAATTATATATATTTATGAAAAAATGATTTGATTTGATATGTTTTTATTTATATAGTTAATTGCTATAAATCTCTTGAAAATATCAGCAGAGCGGAGAATAAAATCTGGAATCTTTTCTGTGACTCAACTTTTTTATAACTATATAAATAAATATCTATAGCTTAGGCCAAAGAAAGTATATCTATAGCTTCTAATTTGTAATTAAATGCAGCATGGACTTTCTTTCAAAATTTACAAATAAATTTTTATCGTGGTAAAAATTAATATTGATGCCATCTTTGGCGTGGAAAAAATATATTGATATCAGCATTTTATGTCTCGGTTCAAAATATATAATTATATACATCCATTTTCGAATCCAATAATGTCAGAAAAAGTCAAAAGAAAAAATAAATAAATAAATATACGAAAGGAAGGCAGCACTTGCATATGGAAAATAATAAGGACGTGTGGACGTGATCAAATGAAAATAAAAACAATAAAATGAGAAGCTCCCCTCAAAACCAAGCAAAGTCAAACAGACCAATCTAGCCACTATGTTCATATGATTACCCCAGAAATTACCATAAAATTCCAGCTGTGTTTGAAAATGCTTTTATATTCAATCCATTATAACTTCCTCAGGTAGGACCGTAGCAACTAAGAAAACCCACCCAACTCTCCTGTATATAAATATAACCCAACCTCACCCTCTTCAAATCCTCCCTCGTCCATATTATATCATATTTTCCTAACATTGTTATGTGGGTTTTGTCTGAAATCCGTTTATCATGAGCAATATCCCCACCTCCCTCACCGACTCTTCTCTCACCCTCTTCAACCTCGCCATTTCTGCGTCCGATCCCTGGCCTTTCTCACCTGTTTTCTCGTAACCAAACACGCCCACACCCTCTATATCTTTCTCTTGAACTAGCTAGCTTGGATCTCTCTGGGATTTATGGGGATCGGTGGAGATATGAAGATAAATTTTCACGTGCATATGCCTCACCTCCATTTTCATCACGAGAAGAAGGACACGATGAAGCACATCCCAAAAGGGTGCTTGGCCATCATGGTGGGTCAAGGTGACGAGCAACAGAGGTTTGTGATCCCTGTGATATACTTCAACCACCCTCTTTTCCTGCAATTGCTGAAGGAAGCTGAGGAAGAATATGGGTTCGATCAGAAAGGCCCCCTCACCATTCCCTGCCACGTGGAGGAGTTTCGTACCGTTCAAGGCTTGATTGATCAGGAAAACCACCACCAACACCACCACCATGCTCGGTGCTTTAAAGTTTGATTCTATATATTACGAAATCACAGTCATGTTCACGTACAATATGTATGCCTTCAATTTTCTTTCTACAAGAAGAAAATTCTGCTAGCCAGCTCCTGACGACGACGAAAGAGTTGGACTACAACATGTATGATTTTTTCTTTTTTCTGGGTATAGTTGTCTGGATTGATGAGGTACAAAATGAGATTCATGTACCATGAATTACTTTGTTCCCTTTTTGTTCGGTGATATATATATATCTTTTTGTTTATTAGTTACAGTTATCGTGTTTTAATGGGAACGAATTAATTAAAGGTAGAGAGAAAGGTACCAGCTCTTTGGACAAGGTGGTAAGCGTGAAGGACACGGTTTGGATTTGGAACCAAGGGAGGGATATATGCGTTTTCCAGTTGGCTCTTTCGGCTACATAAAATTGGAATTTAATGATTCTGTTCATTATTTGTGGGCGCCACAAGAGGACACGGGTGAGAACTGAGAAGATGTACTAATACGATGACCCATATGCACCAAAAGCATACTCTTGCTTTCTCTCTCCTCTTGCCTTTCGTTTTATAAGGATGGGAATTTAAGGATTTTTTTTGTTGACCATCATGAATATCCTCAACCGGTAGCTAGTTGAAGAATAATTAATTTCTTTAAGATATAAAAATTATTAAAATAAATTTTATTTAATATACAGAGATTATCAAAGTGGATTTTACTTTTTTTAATAAGATATTTTCTACTTACACACGGTTAATAATTAAACCCCTAAATTAATATATCTAAAAGAGTTACCTATCTACTAATTGTGACTGAATCTTGTTAGTTGGATTTTGAGAATTTTGAGTCAGGAAATTTCATGAATATGGTTAATTGGACAAAAATGGCAGCTTAGAGTAAATTTTGAATCAGGGCAAGGTGTTTAGGTTTATGTATGTGAAGCTAGCTCTTGGGTTGAAGAAGAAAATAAAGAAACCTTATTTTTTAAATCTGTTAAATTTTATTGTTAAGGTAGTAGGCTTATTTAAAGAGGCTGCCAAAAAAACCAAGTCTTATTTTAAAGAAATTGGTTGAAGGAATCTCTAGCTTAATGAAAGTCAACATTTTAATGAAGAAATTCTTGGGGTTGTGGGCGATCACCAATTGATGACTTCAAAGTGTCATCATCATAACTGCTTACAATTCATTTTTAATTGCCATTTTTTCCATGGCAATTTTACACATCACATTCGTTTGCAGCTTTTAAGAAAAAAATTCCTCATTCTTATCTTTCCTGTCCTCGCTCCCAAACAAGATTCTTACGCAAACTCAATTAAAATTGTACAGAACCATCCATACCCTGAAGGGCCGAATAAGGAGTTTTGTGGCTTTTTGACCAGAAACCTAAAAAAAATTATAAAAAATTTCCAATATTCTGCAACTCCAAAATTATTTCTCAATATGCTATAAAGTTTTCATCTCGGTGCTTAAGATACCGTGATGTACTTTTCAATTTTATTTAAATATCAATTAGAAGATCTTGGTGCCAAAATAAAAAGAAGGATACAAGATAAAAGAATAAAAAATTTATATATCTTCTCCTTCCTATTTTTTTTATTTCACTCCATTATTCTTCCTATTTAAGTTAGGTCATTAACAGAATTAAAAATTTGATTAAAATGTATGTTTTGAAAATAGAAGGAGATTTATATAATTTTAGTAATATTGAAGAAAAGGTAATATATATTCTACTTTTCTAGTTATTTAGTATATTAACATAAATTTTAATTAATAAAAAAGGTATTTTCTATGTTAAAAACATGACTAAAATATTTGTTTTGAAAATATAAAGAGATCTATATGATTTTAAAAATATTAAAAAATATATTCTACTGAATAATTAATTTATATTTTTTAGTAGTATAAATTATTTATATAATTTATATATTTATTTATTTTGGTGTAGTTTAGGAAAGAGGAAAAAAATTAACAAAAATTTGAAAAAAAGCGATTAACAAAAAAAAAATGGGAGTGGGGGTTAGTGGGGGGGTCTGGCGTACTTGATCCCTGTACCATTAAGGCGAGAATCTTCTCATTCATGTAAAAAAATTGAAAAAGTACATCTTAGTTTCCAAAGCATTGAGATATAACTTTTATGGAAAATATTTTTGGAGCTGTAGTTTATTGGGAATTTTTTATTTTTTTATAGGTTTCTGGTCAAAAAGCTGAGTTTTGTTCTTCGGCTCACACACCGACTATTCTGCCTCCACGTCCATTTGCCAGATTTCTGTAATCTCAAAACCTAATTATTTTTACCCTTAAAATAGCATTAGTTTTTAATTACCAGTTGGGAGATACTTTTAATGTTACAAAACAAAAAAAGTTAAGGCAATTTGTGTGCCAAATCTTACGAAATACTTATATAGCAGATACTATGCTCATTTGATGGTAACTTATATGATTTTTTTTCAATTTTTTTATTCAAATTCATTCAGTAATCAATTAATAATCATATTTTTAATATCGGTACCAATGATAATAAATTATATATTACAACTTAGCAGAAGCCGGAGACCTTCACAATGGCGTTATGAACATGGCTTACATAACTTTTTTGTATGTGACTTCTCAAACTTTAAATTTTGAAATTAAAGTTAACAAACCAACTTTATTTTTTGACCAATAACAAACCAACTTTCAAATAAGGAAATCTGTGGAAAAAAAAAATAGTACTCCAAATATTTTGCAATATAACTTATATCTGTAATCATAGAAACTTTTTAAAATATTTTATAAGAAAGAGGCCAAAGTATTATAATATAATATAATATAATTACTCCCTAGAGTTTATAAAAGTTGTCTCTTGAATGTTTTTAAAATTTTTTACCATATTTATCACATTAAAATTTTAACGAAGTACTACCTCCGATCCCATATATAAAATTTTTTATCTTGATCCTAAATATAAAATCATTTATAATATACGAGGTAACATTTATTATACATTTTCAGAAAAATATCCCTATAAATATCTAAAAAAAAAGAAAAATTAAGTAAGGATAGTTTTCGAAAAATATTGAGATTTTCTGAAAAATTAAGATAATTAATTAGTTTTAATTTCAATTCTTAATTCGTGTACTTTAGTTAAAAAAGTCTTATATTAAGGATATGTTGGTAAAAAAAGAGTATTAATTATTAATTTTACTATTTTTCTCTTTATTAATATCAAATTTATTATTTAAAAAACATTTAAATTAAGAATATGTTGGTAAAATACTATAAAAATTACAAAATTCCAAATCATTTAATAACTATTAATTTGTGTAAAAAACCTTAAAAAGATAATTTTTATGAACTAGTCCTCTGAAAAATAATAGGAGATTTGGATAATGTTCTTGAAGAGTCACTGTTACTTTAAGCCGCCACTTTTTGCCTTGCATAGGTAAACTTGCGGCTATTTTTCCGTTAATTCCAATGCATGCACTTATAACCTTGGAATTTCTCTACCTCAAGGCTGCTTCTTTCGGAAGGTGCAATGAATTAAACCATAATCTGGTTGTGTAAAAAACGAGGTCAATTTCACTTAGCTTTGCCAATCACGTGCTGAAGACCACAGAAGAAAACTATTTTTGCACGATTCAGCCCCCCAAGAAATGTTTAGACCTTTCTGAAATCCAATGAGAAAAGTGACAAACTATATTCTACGAATCATGCAGCATTCTTTCGCTGTCTTGTATTTGAACTACGAATTGTGACGCCATGCAAAAACTTGGTATATCCAACAAAGCTGAGTTTTCCATCGGATTCTCGGATCCAACCGCCCAGTAAAGAGTAAGATGAAGCACCCAGATTCATCTCCTGAAACATTTTATATCATTCAAAAGGTCAGTGGGTTATAAGCACAACAAACTATATCAGCGGTCTCTTTCACTCGGATGGGCAAACCTGTGCCAATTCCTCAACTGAAATGACTCGGTTCCCTGCTTGATCGAAATATTCAAATGCTGTTATTGCAATTTTGTCCCACTTTTCATGATCCTCAAGCTGGTATACACTGATTGCAGCAGCACAAAACTCTTCAAAGTCCATCTTTATGTAGGCAGCTGAATCCATCTTAATTCAAAAAATATGCATTTCAGTGTATGGTATTGAAATGAAAATCATGCTCACATTTGTCAGTCATAACAGTACGCTCTGTTCTTTCTTATGCACAAAAACAAATGACACTCTCATTCAATGCTACTATCATGGGATTATGCTGGACTTTCAACCTTTACCTCAGCACATATTGTTTCCAGTTTATTCTACTACTACCAAATCTTTGTTCAGAAAGACATCCAACATGCTATGCTGAAAGCAGTAGGACAACAAAAATATCCAAATGGGGAAGGCTAGAAATCTAGTACATGCTTATTTCATTAGAATAATGATTATGTCTAAGTTACAGAGGTAAGATGTCTCACCAGATTTAAAATGTCCGGGACCCTTGATTCCTTCATAACATCGGTTGCATTTTTCATGAGAGCCTGCAATGTTCTTCGATTTCAGATGTTAGATTGTAGGGACAATAGCAGACAAAAGCATCTACAAAGTTTAGAATACATGAAACATAGGGGGAAAACCTGACTAATTAGATGAAGTTTGCAGATTAGAATAATATATTTGTACAATAAGTTTTAACAGTAAAAAATGCACATCGAGAAACAGTCTAAATGTCATAAAAGGGAATAAAATTAAGCATGCACTAACCGCTCTAAAATTGTCAAGGGAAACGCAACCATCTTTTGGTTCCAAGAGGCTAAACTGTGCTCTAAGGTAGATTAACTCATCTTCCGTCAGTGCTTTCGAGAGAGCCTGCACAAATGTACCGAGAAGGAAAGAAAGAAACCATTACTTTCGTTATCTCATTTTTTTACCCCCTATAATTTTGTGGCTGGGGAAAATGGAAGAATGCAAGAGGCATTTGCATTGAATGGCAATACGACTAGTGACTACCTTCAGTGCTGCACGTTTCAAAGGCGTGGCACGCAAATATGACTTGACTAGTTTGTAGATTAAAATGTCTAAAGGAATGTGTTGATTTTCATTTCTCAACCATGGGTGAGCTGCAAATAGGGAGGCGACCCTTCATCAGAAAAAGAATCGGAGAACAAGTATGGGAGAAGGGGGAGAGAGACTTTCAATTTCAACAAATCATTTCTTAAATTAACCAAGGCAGGCAGGACATTCTCATGGAAAATACTTAGTGCTTGGGCAGCAGACATCCTCTTCCTGTGATCCTTGTTCAAAAGTCTCTTTACAAAGTCTTTAGCTTCTGGTGATACACATGGCCAAGGTGAATCATGGAAGTTAGGATTAGCTTTTAGCACAGACCGGAAGATTCCTGATTCAGAGCGTGCCCAGAATGGTCTACTTCCACATAGTAATATGTATGTTATAACCCCAATACTCCATAAATCTGCTTCAACACTGTATGATCTATGGAGCACTTCAGGTGCAACATAGTAGGCACTGCCAACAACATCACTCAGGCGTTGATCTGCATGTTTATAAGAAGTAAATATTAGTTCATGCAATAAGAGCAAACAGAAGCCCTCAAAAATATTGCACAAGAACGAGCTACCTCTACAAAAATTTAGACTAATGAAGCAATCCAGCTTGAAGATTATTTACTATCATGCTATTCTTCAACCACTATGAGGAATTTGATTACTATACACAACTTCCATATGCAATGTTATAGTGTTCCACGCTATCATAGGTTAATCAGTTGTTACCTGGTCTCACAAAATCAGATAGACCAAAATCAATAACCTTCATTGGAGCATCACCATCTTTTGAGACGAAGAGAAAATTCTGCAGTAACAAGCTAAGTGTATAGGGTGACAACATGGCACAGATTGGAGTGGAAATTGACAATCATACAAAAAGGAAAAGATTGATTATACATCTAAAGGCATGACTGACTAATTCCATTTTGTTCAAAACATCATACCTCTGGTTTTAAATCACGATGAACAACTCCTTGAAGATGACAATAGGCCATTACGTTTAGAACTTGTACAAGAATAGCTTTAGCATCTTCTTCTGTGTATCTTCCCCCTCTTGAAAAATAGATCAGAATCAAAAGAGCCCCATTAGAATCATGATATTAAAAATAAAGCTTCCTTCAGGAAATTATCAAAGGGAACGAAAGGTACAGTTAGTACAAATGAAGCATGTCCTTTCATTTTACCTTGACAGAATTCTATCCAGTAGTTCTCCTCCACCACACAATCTGATAAGAACAAGAGTATATTATCACTTCAGAATAAGTATCTGATTTCACAAATGCATAGATTTCATGTCTAGACTGCCGAATACTATTGGGATCATGATTTTGATGAATTCCATGATCCCCATTGCTTTAGCAATTAGGTATACAAACCAACAAGAAAACAAATATACGACTACAGTCTTAGCAGCAACGAAAGCAACTTTTTCAGAAATTTTGTATCTACACATACTCCATCACTATGTAGACGTTATTGGCATCCTCAAACGCTTCATGAAACTTGACTACATTTTTATGACCAGATAAGGCTTTCAACATTTTCACCTCCCTCCGTACATCTTCAACAGCTATGGCTGTTGTCATCTGCCATATAGGAATCAGACAGTCAATAATTACAATCAACTTAACAAGCAAAAATAATCAGGTTCGAGTTAACTAAAGAATGAGAGTTTGATTCGTGTTATGTATGTTATCTGACATTATTAATCCGGTAATAATGTGTATCGCCTGTTGATTTGCTGCAAGATGGAAATGATCTCCATCCTCTGTTCTCAAACAATTATTAGCTTGGAAAATGACATTAACATGAATTGGCCATACAACCAGAAATTTTAATCTTTAGACCAGAAAACAACTTTCGATGCCGTCAATATACTTGGGACGACTCTGGAACACATCTACTACCCATCAATTTCCGTAATGGTATCTAAATACCTATACAGAATATATGAACTCAGGATGAACAAAGTGCTACTGTGATTTTTCCGAGATGCGTTTTTTATTTTTCAAATAAATCACCATGGATTTCCTTGTTTAACAATAAGCAAGCAAAAAGAAACATTCACCGCTACAGTTGGTCAGCTATACATGAAACTAGTGCCAAAACACTCCTGGGAGAAAATAAAAAATAAAAAAGATAGAATGACCAGGTCAAATAAAATAACAGCTCTTACTAAAATCATTTGGTTTGATCTTCATAGTTTATACTTCCAGTTTCTATATACAAATTATTTAGCAACACACAGACTACGTTCCTCACCTTAGCTTTGGATATTATTTTCACTGCCACAGACTGCCCCTTAAGCACTCCCTTCTTTGCTTTGGCCAAGTGAGTATGGCCAAAATGTCCTCGACCAACCTCTTTCCCCAGCTCATACTTGGCGCCAATATTCTTGCCATACCCGAAGCTCTTATCCAGCGGCCTCTCACCCGGTCTACTTTCACCTTGCTCCTCCGGTATGGACCCGTCCTTAGGCTGAGCCTTCGCCTTCCCCTGCCGTTTAAGTATCGCCGAAATGATGGGCTTCGCGGGCGATGGAGGCGGCAGAGGCCATCGAAATTTCCTCCCGGGAGTCCCACCCGGTGACGGCGCCACTCCAGGCGGGAGGGGGCTGGGAAAGGGACTGGTGGAGAAGGAGTTGGCGGAAGTATGGCGGCCAGGGGTAGAATCGCTAGCTCCGGGGCCCGAATGGGCAGAAGACTGAGGCGATGCAGCGGAAGGAGGAGGCTTATGGCGGGGATCTGCGTGGGAGGTTTCATTGTCGACGGCAGAGAGATTTTTGCTGCAGCAATGGCCCATTGGTGCGGCCGGAGGGGAGAATAGGAGTATTTGTGGGAAACCGAAAGATAAATTGAGAAGAGAAAGTGGAGAAGAATGACGTAAAACGGTGGATTTTTCAAAGTCAGCAGAGTGATGGAGCTAACTCCACGCCACAATGCAACTCTCTACATTCAAAAGACTTTCGAGCTCCCCATTTCTTGGATGCACCCTCGACCTGCCAAATCAACGACGTATGTAATATGGATGCACTTTTCTTCTTCACCTTTTCTCTCTCTTGACTTTTTTTTTTAATTTCAAAACAAAATAATAGTAATAATAATTCCATTGCATTTTCTGTACACATTATGTAATCTCTCTTTCAATTGTTATATGTAATTTTTAAATAAATTATAATTATAATTTTAAGTTAATTAAACTGTTTTTATTTAGTTTAATAAAATAATAATAATAATAATAATAATTATTATTATTATTATTATATAACAGTTGATAGAAAAGGAAAAACAGAATATTCTTGGAATTGACTGTAACGTCAACGTAATTAATTATCTGTTCGCCTAGTGATTGAAGGATTCTTTTTCCCAGAATGTTCTAAATATGTGCGACGTCTTTGTACTCTTTTTTAATTTAGAATAGGAGTATTTTTTTTTTAAGGCAACTAGTTGTCAAATGTTAAGAAACGGCAGGTCAAAAAAAGAAATGTTAAGAAACGGCAGGTCAAAAAAAGAAATGTTAAGAAACGGCAGGTCAAAAAAAGAAATGTTATGGAACGGACGGTACAAGGAATCAGGCAAGGCAAATTAATTGAGAGGTGTGTCCAGTGTCTTCGAAAGTGCAGGAACAATGTTGTAAAGACGACAGACGGGGAAATAAATGTTAGGGCCCGTTTTGTTATCAGGATTGCAGGATTGTAAAATTAAGTACAGGGTAAATAAAATTTATAAAAATAAAATTTAGATAAAATAAATTTATTATAAATTATTATGTTTGGATATTTTTTTTATAAAAATAAGTTTAATAAAAAAATATTTTTGATAATAAGGATTAAAATTATTTTTTAAATATATAATGTAGAGTAAATTTACTTTTCTTTTTTTAAAACTTATGTTTTGTTAAAGAAAAAATAATTTTTTTCCTACTTTTCTAAAACTATAGTTAAACTCACTTTTCATTTTTTAAAAAGACAGTTTATATTTAATTAAATATATTTTTTTAAAAAATTATTATTAAAAATCATAATTTCTTTTTTAAAAAAATGAACCAAACAATCATTTACTTGTTCTAACATAAACATTGGTGTCACCTCATGAGTTATGCTCCTTTTTAATTTGTTTTTACAATTTATTTATACATTTATATATATCAATATAGTAATATATATGGGGTAATGCACTTTTGCTCATCAAAGTTTTTCCTAATTTTCATATTTGACCTTATGATTTTATTTTAATCGAATAATTTTTTATAATTTTATAGAATTAAAGAGTTAATCCTAAGATTTTAAAAACTCAGCATTTTAATTTTTTTATCATTTAGGATGGTATTAATATTGTTAAAATTCAGATGATGCGGTTAATAGTTAGTATACTTAAATTAACATATAGATAATTAAGGTTAATTGAATTGTATTTTTTAAGAACAACATAAACATGCACTGATGATTTAGAATTTTATTATTATATTCCTGCATTTTTTTTTTAAAAAGTAGTCCAATTAATCTTATAATTTATATATCAATCTAAATCAACTTATTGTTATTTACATCATCTCAATTTTAACAACATTAATGCTATCCTAAAAGATACATGGATTAATTACCGAGTTTTGGAAATATTAAGAACCAACTATTTAATAATAGAAAACTATAAGGATTTGTTTAATCAAAATGAAACTATAGGGACCAACATGAAAATGTGGGAAAACCTTAGAAACCAAAAAGGTCCTGTATCCCTGATATATATATATATATATATAATTAAAACCAAGAAGTAAGTTGTTACAAAAATCTATAATGCAGGTTAAAAAAACTATAATAAACTATATTATTTACTTACCTTGAATAGTATACTTCATTTCTTAAATTCCATAAAAATTCCATAATACTGAGTAGTGTGAACCGTCTAGGATCAATGTCCTATGAACTCAGAAAGTTGAGTTGTCTATAAAGTTAAAGTACGAACCTAAATGAAAGGATAATCAAAACTTTGAAACCCAATAGAATATAGAAATTCTAAGAACTCCAGAGGGGGACACCACAAGAGAGAGATCAATTCTCTTGATAAGTCAAAATTTGTATTCTAGAAATAACACAAAGAACTAGCGAAACTCACTAATTGTATAAATTTTGAATAATATTGATATGTAGAAAGCAGCACTACAAAGGTCTATAAATAGAAAAAGAAGAGTAAATCCTAATGAATCTCTAAGAGCTATTAGATGAAGATAAGCTCTATTTAATAAAGTTGAAATTAAATTAAATTAAATCTAAACCTATGATTGGTCCCTTTAAATACAAATAGGAAACCTCAAAATTATCCTAATCTTAATTTAAATCAAATCAAAATAAAATAAATTTGAAAAAATATCCTAAAAATAATTGAAATATCCCATTAATTAAACTCTTCTATTATTAGGCCTTGATTCAAGAATTGAGTCTCACTTGAAACTTGAACTTAAATTAGAATTATTATTTTTTTAACAATAGGTTTAAAAGTCTCTTGCTCCTCAAATGTAGGCTTATCCTCTTGTAACTTTTGGGTTAAACCTTGTAATATTTCCTTCATAACTTTAGTTCGGCTTCGAGTTATTGGATCTCCAATGACTTATAATGGATTCTTTAAAACATTGGATTTTCATTATTAGACTTGTAGATTATAGCTTGAACTGTCTTCGTCACTGAGTCTCTTGTATCAGCACAAAGCTTGAGTTCACGTTTCTACATTCTTTATATTTTATATTGATTCATCAACAAACAATAATTCACCATGCACGGGGGCTTAAATATCTTATTCAAAATTATATTGTCACTTATTCAAAATTAGTGCCTATTTGGTTGATCATTTTAAAAACCAAATTGGGGCCTTCGAACTTCATATTTTATAGAAATGTGTTTCGTAATTACTGGTTTTTTCAAAAGTACAAAGTGGATTAAATTATGATTGGGAAAAAAGAAAGGATAGTTACTTTTGTGTTAGTAAAATAACAGTTTCAGAAAAGAGAGGGATACTAACTTATATTTTTCTTTGACAATTAAAATTAACTATTCTCTCCGGTCCTAAATATGAAACACATTCTATAAGTATTATTTGATCTTAAATATAAGAGACTTTGTAATGCTATTAATGTATTAATTAATTTTTCTTTCATATCCCTAGTCGATAATTAATAGGTGAGAGATAAATAATACATGAGGTATAAGAGATAATGGAATTAATAAAGATAAATAATAAAAAATATTGGAATTTATAGTATGTGTGAAGCAGTTAAAATGTTATATATTTAAGACTGGAGAGAGTATATTATTATTATAAAGCATATATAACCCAATTATTTATGTAATATTATATTATAAACTTATGTTCTTTTTAAAAATTATATATCTAAAAATATTTTTAACTCTTATCATGTAAATATCTTTCAATTTGTCAAATTTATTTTTTATAAAAAAAATTCAAATATAACAATTTATAACAAATTTACCTTTATCTAAATTTTATTTATTTTATCTTATTTTTATAAATTGAAAACTAAACGGGTGTAGATCCTTGACACTGCCCATGTCTAGGTGACACCACTTCACTCTTTATTTTGCATTGTAATCTTTTTTATTTCATAATTGCCATATTATACTTAACTTATGAAATGTCTTTTATTTTTAATTTTAATAATTTATTTTAGACAGAGAAATTGCTTGGTGAAAGTTAAAATAATATTTTCATCATATGATTTGTTACTGCAAGATTATTTAAAAAAACAAATTCTGAACTTCGAATACAATATTAAATATTGATACTTCAGTCTACCGTGCGTCTACTACTCGAGAAGCAAAGAAGTCAAGTTCATGCTTCAGTCTACGTGCGTCTACTACAAGATTATCCTTCACTTATTCTTTTTAATAAAATGAAAAAGTGTATTTAAACCATTCACCAAAAATAAAACTATTTATAACAAAAAAGTGTATTTAAATTATTAGGGTATTTTGTAAATGCAAGGTTTGGGATTCAAATCTTGTATATAATGAAAATTATTGTTGAGAGTGATTTATACACATGCATTGCATCTGGCTTAGGCTCAATTCAAATTAGTGATAACCCAATGTAATTTAAAAAAAATAATTTGATATTCCAAAAAAATTATTAGCATATTTTGTCCATGCAACTAAACACTCAACCATACGTTAACATTTGTTTTAAAAAAATATGTACTCTTTTCAATCTTTTTTATTAGTTATATTCTAAAAATTTTTTATAGTCCTAAATATAAATTATTTTTTTATAAATTTTTGAAATATTAATTACTTTGTTTCTAAAATGTTGTTATTTAATTATGAGACAGAATATAAATGATTTGAATTTATAATATTTATTAGAGGATAAAGATGAAAAATTTATTAATTTTAAATAATTTTAATAATATAATAATTTTTTTTTAATTTTAATAAGAGGGAGTATATTGAAGAAACAAAGATAACTTCTATAACTTTAACAAGATCGATGTGTTTTGCTGAAAAAAATGGACAAGTATGCAATGTATTTATTTAATATTTATTAAAAAAAAACCAGCGACAGCGACAGCAACAACGGAGCATGAGCCGATGAAAATGGCGCGCGTGTCATAAATGGATTCATGGACACCAGCGCATGTACCTAACCGCATAGGCTTTATGAGAAAACACAGTACAAACGCCATAGTTTTCACCGGTGTGTTAAATTATAAACGCGTTTTTGGTGAGCAAATCTGCCTATTTTATTTAGCAACCTATTTTTTTTCAGTACTAAATGTCTCTAGTTCTCAGTTTAATATTAATTCTTAAAGTATATAAAAATTATTAAAATAAATTTTATTTTTTCTAATAAAATCTTTTTCATATATGAATCATTAATCAAACTCAGAATAATATGTTTAAAGGATCTAATTATCTACCAAATGTATTATTAGTAACTTATTTTTTTTATATTTTATTAACTGGTATTTTAATGGGTATCGATGGGAATACCTTTTTGAGATCTTAATTTTTTTTAGTGAAAATATATATTTAATCCCTTAATTTTAAACAGATGTCATTTTAATTCTTTAATTTTTAAAAATTTTATTATAATTTTTTAACTTTAAAGATATAGTCAAAAAAAACTTCTTGACCTTAACACCGTTATACAAGTTAAAATAAAATTTATTTAAATTCATCTAACTACTGTTTTTATACATTAATTAATATAATAATTATAATTATCATTTTCTAGGCTCAAAATAAATAATTAGTACCTTTAAAAAATGAAAAAGATTAAAAATATATTAATTTAAGGCATTAAAAATTATAACCTTAGGATAAATTATTTTTAAAATACTGTGATAAAATGTTTAAAATTATTATATTAAAATTAATAATTTTTATTTATTTTGTATAAGTTGACAAGTTGAAAATTTTAACTTGAGAATGTAAGTATAAAAAATAAATATTTATTTTTATAATAAAAATATTTTAATATCTTAAAATAAATATTTAAAATCTAAAATTAAAACTTTTGATTTTAATATTGTAATCTTTAACCTCTTCCATTAACATATTTTTAAAGTAATAAATATTTAAGTCTTAAAATTATTTTTGTAATAATTTTTATATTAATTAATACATAATAATATTAATGATATGACTTTTAAATAGGTAAATTATCATTTTTTGTTAATTTATTTAACGGTGTGAAGAATTAGGAAATTTTTAGTTATATGTTAATAGTTAAAGGATTAATATGAAACATGATAAAATTAAATGACTAAAATGAAACTTATTTCAAAATTAATGGATAAAAAGTATATTTTAGCCTAATTTTTTTAACGCTACTGCATCTCTCAGAAATCGAAATCTCAACTCCAGAAAATACTGGTCAAATCTCTTATCACTTGACCAGACATTCATTACTTATTGTGCCCCGCTTCCTCTTTTATTGCTTTTTATTTTTATAAAATATTTTTATTTGAAATTTTAAAAGTCAACCCAAAAATGGGACACTCATGGTCTGATCACTTGTCTTACATTCATCGCTCCGTCTATCACTGAGACCCCTCTTTGCTGATTTGTTTTCTTCATCTTATTACATCCATCACAACCATTTTACAGAGTAGGTGTCATGCAAATCACGCCATAATAATTAGAGCTCAGAATACTCCAATTAGTTAAAAATGGGTTAGGTTTGACCAACTCATCTTTTAATAGATTCCAATTAATAAAAATTGGGTTAAGTTGGACCAACATATCTTTTATAGGTGCATATTTTTACATCAGAATCTATCATTGGTGAGGCAGTGAGATATAATGGCTAACTCACCAACTTATCAATATAATTTTTTAACATAAATTGATATTCCCTCTAGTCTAAGACCCTTTTAACTGAAGCACGTAAATTAATAATGAGAGTTAAAGTTGATTAACTATCTTAATTTTTTTTAAAATTTTAATATTTCTTCAAAACTATATTTATTTAATCTTTTTCTCTTCGAATACATTAAATAGGAACATTTTTTGGAAATGTATAATAAATATTACTTCGTATATTATAAATGGTCTTATATTTAGAATCAGGACAAAATACCCTATATTTAGGACCGAAAGGAGTATAAATTATTATTAAAAAAACTCATTCAACTCACATAACTCACTATTTAGTAACTTTATTTTTTTATCAAACCACTATACATCATACATTTTCATCAATTACAAAACATCACCAAATCATATGAAAAATCCACATAATTCAATAATAACAAAAAACAAATCCACATCATAAAACATCACCACACTTTCACAATAAATTCATATAGTGTGTTTTTGTAGTAGTTTATCCATAATTAATTATAAAGATAAGTGATTATATTAAAAATGATTTACGTTTGAATGTTTTTACCTCATAAGTGATTTTGAAAAAATAAATGTGTTTAGATTTTGGGAGTTTAAGTAATTATTTGGTGAATAATGAGAAAAAAAAGTGAAATAAGTGATTATAAGAAAATAAGTGATTATCATAAATAGAAAAAATTACTCCCTCCATTCCACTATATAGTGCACTTTTTTTAGAAATTTATATTTTATAATATAGTGCACTTTACAGATTATGTAGTGTAATTTTTTTCTTTTTCCAATATTACCCCTAATTAATAGACCCAAATATTTATTTATTATTAAAATATTTCATTCATAAAGTATTTAATGAAGGTAGTTTGAGAAAATGTAAAAAATTTTGTTAGTTATTAATTATTATCTTGATTTATGTGCGGTAATTAAAAATGCACTATAAATTGAAACGGAAGGAGAAGTTTCTTCCATAATCACTTATTTGAATCTCATAATCACTTATTTAAGATATAAGTGCTGATTTAAAAGTGTGTAGCTTTTAAGAACTTTTCAGAATAATCACTTTTTAGGTCTCATAAGTGATTATTTTATTAATTCAAATGGGCTCATAATCACATATCCAATCCAACATCCATAGATTACACATTAAAGCTTTTTATTTATTTTCAACAACAATATTTAAGTGTTTATGTGGTAGATTGTTGATAACCATGTTTGAGGCGAAAAATAAGTTTAGTATATTTTTTGTGTGTTTGGCCGAGGTTTCTCCGTCACGGTGGGAATTGATTTTTGGGAAGAAAACCTGTTCTCACACAAGTAGTTGTTACCTTGCTTCTCCATTGTACTTCTCCATCTTCGTCGCGCCACCTACTGCTTCTTTGTCTCAGAAATAGATAGAAAGAAGCTTGAGCAGTAGCTGATACGTCTCATGTACTTCAGTAAGGCCATGAACTCTGATGCATCCGTCGACGGTAGTTCTTCCGACAACTCTTCAGCGAGGTGGACAGGGACAAGTAAAGGGAGAAGGCTATGGAAGGAAATGAGGAGAGAATAAAGAAGAAGACGATGACTAAACGAGAAACCGAAAGGGCATGTGCCAAAAAGGATAGAAACTTAACTAAGGCCATGTTTGTTTGAGTGAAATTAGACGGAAAGGAAATGAGTTAGATCAATTAAAATAAAGTCAGATAAAAATGAACTAAAAAAATGAGAAAAATTGGAAAAATAAAATTTTCATAAAATTTTTCCTATCTATTACTAAAATGTTCTTTCAAAATTTTAATCTTCATAAACTATGATCTGCAAAAAAGTTATATTAGATAGACTATACTCCTAATTAAATAAATACAGATTAAATTTTAGTTTAGGAAAATTAAATTAATCAAGCGATAGAGTTTAACCTTAATTTAGAGAAAAATTATGAGTTAAAATAATAAAAATAGAGAAAATAAAATATTAAAAAATAATTTTAAACTTATTTTTTTACAAACAAATACATATATATTAAATAGATATTAAAAAAAGAAAATTTATTTATTAAAAGTTGGAAGAAATTATTGCACTATAAGTACTTATAATTAAAATCATACAAACATAATCACTTTTGTCAAAACCAATTATTAAATAAATCATCCAAATATAAATTCATTTGTCCAAAATCCATTTTTACCATAATCATATTGTAAAACCAATTATATCAAAATTTCGTTTTAACTAACTAAAAACTAAACATGCACTAAATTTTGCTCTGGGAATATATCCACTCTTTTCTTATTATTATTAAAAAATAAATAAAAAATAATGGTCAAATCCACGGGTTAGCCTATCAACCCATGGATTAAATGGTTCATCATCATTTCCAAGCGGTGTGTATTTCTTAAAATATTTTATTTTCTACCCATCTTTAAAAATATCCAAATACAAGTGTTCCACATTTGATATGCACAATCCAATTCAAAATTTACTGCTTCCATTCTTCCTTAAAATAAGCAATAATATTAAAAAAAAATCTCAACCGTCTATATATATTTTATATGCCAGTCAAATGTGTATATATATATATTTGAAAGAATGAAAAAGAGATCTATAGCAACAATACTAAACTTTGCAATTTGCTTTAATACTTACAATAATAATCTTGTATATTCGGGACAACAAAATGGGATCAATTAGAGTAATACCACTAATAAATAGCCAGACACATTTGTAAAATCAAGTTAGCTCTGCAATATCAGACCTCAATCCAAATGTAGGCACTGCCACTAGGCATTGTTGCATGATAGCAGGTGTAGGATTGGGGGTTTCTCCAGTCACCCCAGTGCTGTAGTCGTGTCGTGATAGGAAAAATATTTTTTTAATTTTAAAAATTATAGACAATATAATATATTTTTTGTGAATCATGCAATTATGAATTTATATGCTGCAGTCCTGTTTCATTTTTTTTTGTTCATATTAAATAACTATAAAGATATTGTTTTTATCTATAATATTTAAATTAAAGAAAAAAAGTACAATTTTATAGTTATATAAATATTAAAAAATAAAAAATGTAAACAAAATTAAAAAAAGGTGGCAGGATCTCTCTCAGCAAGAGAGACCTTGCCTTGCATGTGTAGTCTCTCTTTCTCTCCCTTTATTTTTTGTCGGGCTCACATGTGTGATTTGAATATGTTTGTGTTCGTGTAATTTTGGCCTGCCTTTAGATTTATGTAGGGCTCATCAATGGACCTGATGTGACTCGGTCATTTCGAGCCAAGTCGAGCTAAGTCAAAAAGAAAAAATCTTTAAGTAGCAGAGGATCAGGCCAAAATGAAGACTGGGTCGGGCCGGTCCTCAGGCAAGTCATAGGCCCATGTTGACCCAGCCTAGTATATCTTATTTTTTTCAATTTTCTTATTTTTCTTTATTTATTAAAAATATCAAATAATTTTATATAATTGTTTTTCCTTCATATGCCTTATGTAATAAATTAATTTTATAATTATAATAGATGCATTTTATTATTCCAATTTTAAATTTTATTTCAAATTTTAAATTTATTTCTTAACTTAATATTATATAAAATAAATAATATATAATTGCTGAGTATTTATAGTTTTGATAAATGTTACTTTTTAACCAAATATTATTTCTTATAAGAATATATTTTAAATGAAACTAATTATATTTTTATTAAAAAATTAAATTAACTTATCATTTATTTTTTTTTATGTTTATCTTTATACAGGGTCAAACCCGGCTCGGTATTAACCCGATCTCAACCCAGTGAAGGACCAGACCATATCAGGTTGTGGGCCAATTTTCTTGGCCTGAGAGGGGTGTTTCGGGCCAGACACCGGGTCAAAGTAATGCTCGGCTCGTGAACACTCCTAGATTTATGTTATGGTATATGAAACGGTCAATTTCACCGCCGTACTGTTTTTTTCACAAGTTGGTAATTTCATACCTAATTGTTTTGTACTAATTTGATTAGTCTAATTGAGGTTTCGTTTGATACACGTAATTAATAGTAAAATACAATAAAAAATATATAAATAAAGTTGTAAATAGAAACAACGTTTTTTTTTTGGCTAGAAACATAAACAAATATATTAAAGAAAGCAATCACAATACAAGTCCAAGAACAAGGCCCACCACAAAAAGCACGCTAACCCTACCCGACCCAAAACAAAAACCCATCTCAATAGGAACACAACCCTCGGTCATCCCACCCGAAGCCATCCAAGAAACCTACCAACTAGAAGTAAGCAAGCACTACCCAAATCACCGACCAAGACAAATCCACCATATAAAGGAGCAACAAAACAATACAAAGGCAAAGCAAAAGATGAGCAAACCAAAACCAAAAAAATGCCACCCACACAGTAGAGAACACCATCAAGGACAAGAATGCCAACTTATCAAGAAGCAGAAGCAAAATCAGAATATTAGCAATGGGGATAGTGAATCAACCAATCGCCTAAGTGAAAACCATCCCCTCCATTGACGAGAATCCACTCAAGCAAGAGTATATTTTGATAAATTACACGCACCAAGTACATGGATAAGAATACCCCAAGAGAAGTTGTCAACATAGGTAGGCAAACTCACATTGGGATGCACCCCTTCTTTAAGCCTCATATTCAAATCATCCTTAGAAGAGCCATGTTTCGGCAGGCTTGTCAAGGACTAATTCAACTGCCAAAACTTCTCTTCACATTTGACATCTGCAGAGGGTAGAGCTCTCCAACAACCAACACAACCTAATAAAAGCACACGAAACACCAAACCCCAAACACAAAAAAACATGACACATGCACACCATGGACACTCTGTCACCTGGTAGAAGCTAGAGAGAAAGGCCCATGAAACACAAAAAACAAACACAATAAGCTCGCTCGACGACGAGGGTTTAAACTCTCCGGAGAGAGGATTTAGACTCTCATAGAGAGAGGTTTTTCCCCCGCTCTTGTTGTTGTCACTTGTTGTTAATTATCAATTTTGGCGAATTAAATAGAAATAATGTTTGCATCATCATCAATATATTAATAAAATATAAAATGCTTGTGGAATAATACTATTTGGAAATGATAATAATGTGTTTATATATAAGAATTAAAGAATGCTTTGTTATTGTTGGCAAAAAAAAACAAGGATGCTCTGTCAGCATTGGGAGATGCTTTGTTAGCATTTTCCGTCTAGAATTAAAAAGAAACTAAATAAAGTTAAGAGATTAAAATGAATCATAGTATAAAATTAAAGAATTAAAAATATGTTTTTGCACATTCTTTTAATTTTGTTAATGTATTTTGTTAAGCTTCATATATTTTTATTTTTATATCTACACATATTTAAATAAAATTTAAATATGAGGAAGACAAATAAAATTTTGAAAAAAATTAAATTATAATCTCTTTTGAGTATAAAAATACATGTCTAGATGAATAATAAAACAATAACTGCTGTGTTGGTTGGTCACCCAAGAGAGGGGTGAATTCCAAGAGATGGGTGAATTGGGTGATCTAAAATTTTCGTACTTTTTAAGAGCAGCCTGATTTTATGAACAGTTACAGTAAAATAGGAATGAACAGAGTATGATGAATGATATATATGAAATAAAAAAAATGAGTAATCAGACACAAGAATTTGTACTGGTTTGACCCAAACCACTTGGCCTATGTCTAGTTCTCAATCCACCACATGAGATTTTCACTATATCCCATAAGTTGATTCGGGTACCTGTGAAGTTTCACTACATCCCATAAGTTTCAATATGCATTTGTGAAATTACTATTCTTACACCCTTACAAGATATGTAATTTTTCTAAGTGTTTCCCCACATTAAGATTATACCTAGAAATTGTAGAAAATAATGAATACAGAGTGAAAACTCTTTATTAGATTAGATGATATATTGAAAGTTTATTCTAATGATGTGGGTTTAGTTTTAAATGCTAATACAGAAAGATTTTATTTTTATTAAAATCGTTACTCATAAGTTCAAATGAAGTTCTATTTATAGATTTGTGGCTTAACTAACCATTAGATACAAGATCTATTTATTAGATACGTTAACCAATGGTTACTCTGTAAAACTAGTAGGTCACCAACCGTATTTAATGTGTCTGACATACTAAAATTCAAATTTTGAGTGTCAATAGATGAATTTTATAAAGATCATAAGTTAAAGAGTTTAACATTGAACTTTCAAAATTTATTTGTTTAATAGTGAAATTCAAATTTTAAATTTGTCAAATATATCTCGCGTTGAAACATATGAATTTTCATAGACAAATGCATCGGTTGAGTATAGACAGTTATTTCATGTTTTTATATTGCACTTGAAATTCAAATTTCAAAAGCTGAAATTTGTCTATCAGAGGCTTGCTCAACTTGGTATAAAAGTTCTCCTCTTAAAATTCAAATTTTACACTTCAAAGTTTCTCTGTCAGAGGCTGTGACTTTGAACTTATTTTGAATTTTACCAACAATCGAATTTTAATTAAGTTTCATTCGAATTTTCCATACTTTCAGTGACTATATTTTACCCGAAATTGAAATTTTAGAACCGAAATTCAAATTTCAGAATAAAAAATAGAGCAAAAATTCATCTATCAGAGTTAAGATCATATTTTCTCTAACTATACTTAACTCGAAATTCGAATTTCAGATTCAAAATTTGAATTTTGCTCAAGATCAGCATGAATCAACTAGCAAAATTCGTTTGTTGGCCAATATACTTTAATTTTAACACATAAAAACATCATATTTATTTATACTTACTCATTTAAGACATATGATAATAAGATTAAGTAATTTTCAAAGATCTAAACTACCTCAAGACTTAAGTAAAAACAAAATATACTTAATAGTTAGGTACTCAAAAAGTTATGCTCCACTTTCACTTGGTCATTCTATTTTTAGCATGTTCTCTTGTGATCTCCAATTCTTAGAACATCATTTCTTTTCTTCTTTTTTGAATGAGATATGGTGTTGATTCTCATTTCTCTATTTCAATGCTTATTCTTTTTATTTGGACAATTCAACATTTAATATATTATACTTACAAACTAAGTAGTTAGTCTACTTTATATACTCATCTTGTATTGTAGCATATAATAGCATGATGAATATATAAGTACATAGCATGATATATGCAACAGAAACACAGTTAAACACATACGAATGCATATTTTTCCTCTTTTATAAATAATATACATGTTAAATAACTATAATGCATTTATTTCTTATTAGTCTACATTTATCATAATCAAAACTTATATTATATTAAACTTTACAACGACAACATTAACATTATCCTACTAAGTGGGGTTAGTTACATGAATCATACGATACCAATGAGCTCTATCAAATACTATTTACTCAGGTAAATCATTTATCAAGAAGTCACGTCTTATAACTTCTTTTAGTGTTATTTTTGGTTTTCCCTACGTCTTTTGATAGAGTTTCAAACTATTTGATTAACTCTCCTTATTGACACCTTTTATCCTTTTCTTTGTACATGTCTAAATCATCTTAAATGATTTTCCACTATTTTCTCCTTAATCGGTGCTACTCCAATTTTCCCTTGTATACAATCATTTCTTATCTAATCCATTTTTTTATGACCACATATCCATCTCAGTATTCTCATATGTACTACTTCCATCTTATGTTTTATTATCCTTTCAAAATCTAACATTTACTGCCATATAGCATCGCTGGTCTTATAGCAGTTTAATAAATTTCCTTGAAACTTAGTAGGTACCTTACAGTCACAAATAACCTCTAAAACTTTTCTCCACTTTAACCACTCAACTTGTATCTTATGCATAATATTTTCATCAATTTAACTATCACTCTATAAAATGATCACAAATATTTGAACTTTGATACTTCTGGAATAGTTTGCTCTCTAATTTGTACCTCTGAATCATTTATAATTGATCAATTGTTAAATTTGCAATGCATATATATTCTGTTTTACTTTTATTTAAGCAGAAACCTTTTTATTTCAAAGTGTGCCTCCATAACTCAAGTTTAGAGTTGATCTTTTCTCTTAAGTTCTGAAGTAAAATTATATCATCCGTGAAAACCATACATTTAGAAATTTCTTCCTGTATATAATCTATTAGAATATCCAAAACAAAATCAAACAAGTATAGACTAAAGGAAAGAGTTTTGGTGTAAACTTATCTTTATAAGAAAGTCCTTTGTTTCACCCCAAAATTTTTCACACTTATTGTTACCCCTCTTATATATGCTTTATAACTCAAATATAAGTTATACGAATACATTTCTTCTTCATTACTTTCCACAACACATCTCTTGGTACTCTATTATAGGTTTTTCCAAATCAATAAAAACTATATGCAAGCCTCTCTCTCTTTACTCTAATATCTTTCAATCAAATCCCTTAATAAATAAATAGTCTCTATTGTAGATTGATCTGGCATAAATTAAAATTGATTTTCTGAAATATGAGACTCTTTTTTTTTGTCTATACTCAATTACTCTTTCTCAAAATTTCATGGTATGACTTATGAGTTTTATCCTCTGATAATCAGTACAATTTTAAATATCTCTCTTATTCTTGTAAATAATTTTGTAAATAGAAATGATGTTTGCATCATGAATAAAAAATAATAATAAAATAATTATTGTCGATAACAGAAATATAACAATAATATATATTTTGATGTTTGTGTATTAATATTATTATTTATTAAAAGAACATAGGAGTATTTAAAAAAAGTTTCCAATTTAATAATACTAGAATTAGTTTAGAGTGTCTTGGCAAAAAAAAAAAGTTTAAAGCGGACCATCTGAAGACTTTGTAAACGATAATGGTAAAAAAAAAAAAATACAACTATTGAACAGACATTGCTCTTTCAAAATTTCTTCAAGTGCACGACAAAGAAAATTGAAATTTAATAATTTTTTTTTTTATGACTCAGTCCAACGGAACCCACATAATTAAATAAACCCAGATCCACAATTGTGCTCGTCATACAACATATTAATATAACAAATTGGAAAATTACGAAGGCTCTTTTCTTCTTTTCCTTCAAGCTGAGCTTCATTATGCCCTGAGAATAACTTGTATATACATCAGTTCAAAGTAAGTCAAAGTATTCCCAGCACCCATCAGAACTTTAAAGCGTAACTAATCAAATATGCCATTGTTAAACTTATTGAATGACATACAATGGCTTTATTATTTCGAACATTTACGTATTTTGTTCTCCATATAAAACACTTGTTTTCCAATTACTGCCAACAACAAGTACTTCTCACTTTTTTTGCATTCAATTTTTTAAATAAAAATTTAAATTTAAATTATGGAAGTTGCAGTTATGGTGAAGATAGAAAAAACTGAGGGGTTATTGATTATTCCTTGCTAGTAGAGCTTGGTTTAACTAGTAAAATAGTTGTATCTTCCACTTATAAAAAAAATGGTTGTATCCGTATAATTAGAAGTTTCAAATTTGAGCTCAAAAAATATAATTATATTAAATATTTGGTAATAAAACTTATCATATAAAATAATTTTATTTAACTCAATTTAAATTAATTTAGATATCAATAAATTACTCATTTAAAATGATATAAGTATAGAATATTGGATATCTAAATTATCCAAATTAACTGAGACAAGCCAAAAAACAAAATGAAAAAGTGAGCATAGTGAGCATAGTGAGCATCAAATTGAGGGAATTAATTAATTTACTCTTAACATTAAAATAAATATAATATAATTTTTAAAATATATTTATTAGTATTAATTATTCTTCATATTCTTTAAGAATATTAAGAATAATGAAAAATAATGCAACGTTATTCTTTATAATGAGACATTACTTATATTTTTTATTTTTAATAAAAATAAAATAAATGAGACTTATTTATAAATAAAATTATTAAGTTGAATAACTAAATTTTATATTGTCACATAAAATAAAATAATATATAAATATATTTGTTATTACTAAAATATTTTGTTCTTTATAAAGCTCCAATGCAAAAAAATTGTCTCGTCTCATGTCAGAGGCAAAAACCATCTTGACCTCCAACATCTCCCTAATTACACCTGAATCCCTCCAAAACCCTTTTATCCCCAAAATCCCGGCCTTTCTTCTAATCCCATCCCCTCCCATTCCGTTCTCTGTCGCCACTCGCTAGTGCCCTACTTTCGAAAGTCCCCAATTTTAGGGTTTTGCTAATGTTTCCTCTGAGAATTTAGAGATTTTTTTTTGGGCGATACACAGTGGGTGAAGACGCGGAGCAGTGTCGTAGATTTTTCACTCAATGGAGGGCACGGTCAGTGTAGCCGCTGCCTCCACAACTCGAGGTGCTTCTCTTCAGATGCCGTCGTCCCGGAAGGAGTGGCGCGCTGTTGCGGAGCATCATTTAGCTCGAAACCCAGATGACAAGGTACTGATTTGGCAGCAGCAATATTTTACATAGTCTTATTTGGTGGTCAAGAAATGTGGGAAATGATGAAAACCCACGTTCTGGAATTTGAGCTTGCCCATAGTTAGAGATCGAGAGAACGAAGACATTCGATCTCCTTCTCAATGAATGTCTCTTGAGGTTTAAAAAAATTTCCCACTCTCCAAGTTGGAATTGGGGCTCGGTATTGTCTGCCCGCGCGAGTGTATGTTTCCGTCTGTATCTCACTTTTAAGCTCAGTTGTTATTTGGTTTTCTGGTACCAAGCTTCAGGCTTATAGATGTCATGAGTAGTGTTCAGGTGGATAATGTGGTCCTTATCTTGCATACGTTTGGGGGATTCGTGGCTCTAGTGTTTGTCTTTATGGAGCAAGTATCTTGGCTTATGTTCATTTAAGATTTAACTGTATTTTCCTTTCCCACACTAGGACTGAAGTGAAATACGTAATGTGATTCAGTTTCTAGGTTATTTCTAAAGCGTTCTATGTTTTGGCCAGTGCATGGCTCTCTGTAGTTTCAGTGTTTGGTTTTGGGAAATCATATTGTCTCCAACCGCTCAAGTTTTAGAGTCTTATTTGTTGTTACGGCAGACCATCCCTGAGAGTAACTAAATGTGCTCATATTTTGAATTGAGTTATTGACCTTCATAATTGAGAGCAGTGACAGCAAATTGTTTGAGGTTGTCCAGGTTTAATATCACGGCTACAGCGTTTATTTATTTATTTTTCAAAAGATTGTTGGCATTCCAGTTTTGAAGGGTTGGCTGCGTGTCTCTCATCATGCATATGGCTCTGTATTTGGTGGTGGGAGCTATTTTGTTTTCCCTATTCCAGTATTTATATGATTGTTAGCTTGACATCTGCTAATTTGCAGGAGTTAGAACAAACAAAATTGGGGCAATCAGATGAAAGAACCATATACGAGGTAAGGTTGATGGTAACAGAAGCTTCTTGTCAGTATTTTGGATTTAGGAACTGAAGATAATTTTTTCTTTTTCAAGGTGCAGCAAGGAAGAGAGCCTCTTGATGTTGATTTCTGTTCGGTGACAGTGGATGAGACATTAGACAATGATATATTGCAGCAACGGATTCATGATATTGCTAGACAAAGGGAAGAGCTAGAGCATATTGAGATTGAGCTGAGAGCTCAAATGATTGCAAGAACTGAGATAATTGAAATGCAAAATAGCTTTGATGCTCAACTGAATGAACATTCTAATGCTGCCAGCAAGCTTCAGGTGTAAACAATATTCATACGTGCTGTAAAGTCTAGTCTGTTCTATTTCAAAAAGAAACAAACTGTTATTCGCCTAGTTTTACTATTATAAATATGTTTTTTTTATGTTTATATCTACCCTTTTATGTTAGTATTGAGTTGTCATTTCTATTGATCATTTATTGGTACTGCAGATGCAGATTTTTGTGTTTGTGATTGTGATTGTGAAAAAAACGGAAGAATTTTGTGCTGATCATCTATTTATCTAAATTTACCTGTTTTAAATTTTTTGGGTCTGTAATTGTTATTATATTCAAAACATGTTCATTTGGCCTTACAGGAGCAACTCCGTGAAAGGGATCATGCAGTACATGAGCTGGAAAGGAAAATGGAAGAGAAAGACCGAGAACTGCATGCTATTAAATTAGACAATGAAGCGGTTTGTTGAATAGCATTTTATTATTAAAAAAGATTTTGGGATGCTAATGTTAACCCGACTGCTTATTAATTTGACATTCTTATTTATTATTCTGTCAGGCATGGGCAAAACAGGACCTCCTCCGGGAGCAAAACAAAGAACTTGCAACTTTCAGGTATTTCTTTAACTACACACATTGACATACTGCATAAGCATGTGTAATATAGGCAAGTATGCTGAGGGCGTATACTTCATCTTTGAAGAAAAACATTTATCTCTGCTGTATTATGTTGTTGCCCAAATATTTCTTTTCCTGCAATTGTGTTAATGGGATGCTTGACTGGCTATGAATCTTTTCCTATTCAACTTGATTCTATGAGTAAACACTTATGCAGAATGGAGCGTGATCACTCAGAAGCCGAACGGGCGCAGCATATACAACAAATACATGATCTTCAAGAACATCTTCAAGAAAAAGAGAGGCAGCTGATGGAGTTGCAGGAACAAGTATGTATATACCTGAATTTTGGTGTATTAGATGTGTTACTAATGTGTGTGAGCTGTATGTCTTCCGACAGTGACTATATATGATATGATTTGTTTTTAAACTTTATTTGAAAATATGATAGCTTTTAGGGGGGGGTACATGGATTATTAATGGTTCTATCTTTTTTCAGCATAGGGTTGCTCAGGAGACCCTTATGTACAAAGATGAACAACTGAGAGAGGCTCATGCTTGGATTGCTCGTGTCCGTGAGGCGGATGTTTACCAAGCATCATTACAGGCTGAATTGCGAGAACGGATAGAGCAATATAACCAACTCTGGATGGGTTATCAAAGACAGGTTGATTTGCCATCCTTTATCTAATTCAGGGATTCTTTTTTTTTTTTTTTTGGGTTTTGTTTCGTAAACAGAGATTTGTATTGTTTTGTACATTTGTGTGTGGCAGCTGTATGTTTATATGTGCATATTTATTTATGATCTTTGTGTATAAGTTTTGAAGGTTCAGTGCTTAATCTTTATTATCCTAACCCTAATTTAAAGTTTTGACATTATACCATCATTATTCATTATTTTTAATTTCAGCCTTATAAACCCTTTTCTTTGCCCTTCTTAGTATTGTATTATGGTTTCATTTTGGATAACAGTGGCTTTTGCACTTTTACTTCACTTTGTTTACTTTTTGGGTTGGTAATGTTAGTTGGAGATGGAGAGACTTCATTTGCATACCATACAGCAACTTCAACTGGAGCTGGCCGATGCAAGAGAGAGGAGTGGAACTTACAATGATAAGAATGTATCTCAGTTTGGACAAGACAATGGAAACCAATTTGATGTAAATGGAGGCAACACTTCTAATGGAAATAATGGTCTTCTTCCAAATGAGAATTCAGATAGTGTTCCACCTTTTGCATCTAATGGAAGTGCAGCAATTCAGGTAAGGTGCTTTAATTAATAGTTTGATAGTTAAACATCTAGCTGTGAATATGTTTTTTATTTTCTGAAAATCAGTTTGCAATCTTCTATGTTTAAGGAATTGTAGAATTCTAACCATGTATTAGGGAGATCTGAGTAAAGCTCTAAGGAATTGTTGTAGCTTTCTAATGACTGTTTATAGTGTCAGTGGCAGATTGTCATTAGGCATTGAATCCCTGGATAGAGGCATTGTATGGTTAATTTCTTTTTAGTTAATTTGAATGGGTCGTGAATGCAGTTGCTTTATGCACGGTTCTGATTTTATTATGTATTTACCTTCCAATTATGGATTATGATTAACAATATATAGGCCTTTAATGATTAGTTAGTTTGAGAGCTTGTGAAAACTTCTTAAGTGCTGTGTGTTGCTGTAGTAGATTATAACTGATTGGGATATGAATGAGTGTGGCTTTTGATTTGGCAAAACCAGTTCTGTAACAGGCCATCAACCTCCTTTGCATTGAATGGGATTAAGATTTGATGGTCATGTGACTGTGCTTTACTGAGCCAATTAGGATAACTTGGGGTGAAGGGGGTTCTCTGTTCTAGTGGGGGCCCAGCCTTCTGTCAATGGATCAATTTTCAGTAACGAGGCAAGAAGATGGTACTTAATGGTTAATGGGATGTTTACGATTGTGATTGTGAAAGCAAAATCTATTGTTTTTTTACAATTTGGTTTGAAAGTGAGATAGTAAATTTTTTATGCTTTGGTTGCCTGAGGTCTTGGCACTGAGGTTGTGGTAGTAATGCAGAACTGCAGATGCATAGTGCATAGATGAAGTTATTGCAAGTGCTGATATAGAATGTGTATTGTTGATGAGGAAGCACATTCTATGATAGGTAGAAAACTTAGGTGCGGTTTTTAGGTATCTGCTATCAGGATCTCCAATAGAATGAGAACACGTGGTTAAACTTAAACTTATTTTAAGGAATTGATAATGTGATGCTAGGTTATAAAAGATGTCCATTTAATATAGTTTTATCAGAGCACTTTTGTGATGGTCAGGTGGTTGGTTTTACTTGAAGACTAGGTTTTATGTCTATTATATTTTCACAATAGATTGAACAGTTAAATGCTCATTGACGTTATATGATCCATGTAACTGATCCCATTTAGTGGGATAAGATTAATGTTGTTGTTGTTGAACAGGTAAACATAATGAAAATTTGACGACATTTTATGTGATTTTTAGAGTGAGTATGTTCCTGGTGTCCCTATTGCTCCGTCATCTCTGCTTGGGATGCCTTCTTACCTCCCACCGGGTCAAGTAGCTGCATTGCACCCATTTGTTATGCATCAGCAAGGAGTATCCCACACAGTTGCACCACATGTTGGACATTTTCACTCAGTACAGGCAATATCTGCTTTGCAACAGTGGCAGAGCCAGCAGGTATTGAATGGATTAAATATTTACCATGTATTGGTGATACATTATTTGGTGTGAGAACTCTATTTGTTTCTTCAGGATGTGTCAGAGGGTTCACAAGTATCCATACAGGATGATCCTTCCTCTTCCCAAGCTGATCAAAATTCCGTGAGATCAGATGCTAAGTATAATTATGAGAATTCTATTGATGGACAAGTTCTTCATGGAGACTATTTGGATGTTCATATCCGTCAAGGGGAGGAACCACAAACTATGATTTCATCATCTACTGGGGAAACACAGGTTTTGAAACTTTAGAACTTTATATTATTCTTATTGAATATTTAACTTCCCCTGATTACTGTACGTGATGTTAAAGATAGTTTAATTTTTCCTTGGTTCTTCAGTCAGTTGATAAAGATCAACTTGTTGCTTCACAACCAGTTCAGAGCCGACAACAAATTTCTTCCCATTTTAATAATGCCTTACGGTTGAATTCTTTTGAACAGAACAGTGAAATCAAGGTTTGTTTCTTCTTCCTGTCTTTGAACACTTGTTATTTGGATGGTCATAATGTCATTTTGACATGCTAAATCTTAAATTGCTTGCCCTTTTCAAAAGCTTTGAATAGAATCTTATGTTGGACTTACAGGAAAGTAAATATTATTACAGTATATTGCAATTTTGAGGAAGCATCTTGGTACCTTCGGTGTGTGATACTAGCATAATGAGAGTACAAAGATTCTAAAAGCATGTTCTAACATGGTTATAAATTTACCAACAAATTTTTTGGTAGCTTTAAGAACTTACCAGATACTTAAAATACTTTTATTATTTACTAAACACTTGCGTTAAGTAGAAGTGACTAACAAAAGCAATACTGCAATCACCTTTAATCCAGCTACTGTTACAGCCTTGAAGATGGAAGCTAAGAATTTTCTTTTTGCAGGACCAGAATGTTATGACTTCTGCAAATCATGGACGAGAGGACCAAGTTCTAATGCCAGAGCAATCAAACTCTGCTGCAAATGCATCATCCCACATAATCCATTTAGTTAAACATAGTGAAATGGCAACAAACAATTCTACTGAATCAGTCTTGCCTGAAGCATATGCCCCAACAGGGCAGACTAGTTTGACAGAAATCATAAGGACTTCTGAGGTTACTCTTCTTGATGAAAGGACATTATTAGCTTGTATTGTACGTACTATTCCTGCTGGTGGGCGAATTCGAATTAGTTCAACGGTTAGTAAGTCCTAACAATACTTGTAGGCTCCATTTGTCGTGTGGCTGCTTTGGGTTTCAAAGCTGTTATGGTTGATATGTATTGTGTTTGAAACACAGCTCCCTAACAGATTGGGGAAGATGCTTGCACCTCTGCACTGGCATGATTACAAGAAAAAGTTTGGAAAGCTTGATGATTTTGTGGCCAGCCATCCTGAGGTGAGTGTTAAGGGTTTGGATGTTTAGAAGTCTCTGCATGCAAGTAATTTATTTGCTTTATAACCTGAAAATGTTTTTTTTTTACTCCCCCAGTTATTTATGATTGAGGGTGATTATATTCAGCTTCGTGAAGGAGCACAAAAAATGGTAGTGGCAACTGCAGCTGTTGCCAAAGTTGCTGCAGCAGCTGCATCATCTTCATCTCCTTATTCTTCATATTTGCCCACTGTAGCAGTTACACCAATGGCTCAGTCTCATCGCCTGAAGAAAGTTCCTTCAATTGATTCCAAGAATGTTAAAACTGACAAGTCCGGCAAGGATTATGCTGTAATTTCTCCAAATGTGACCGATGAACCCCTAAAGCATCAACAAACAAATGGTGTGAGTTTCAGTGTCACTGGTGGACTTGCAAACGCAAAAATTTTGAGTAAATGTAAGGATTCTCAGAAAATTGATGGCCCTGAAAATCGGCCTGTCCAGTCTTCTGTGCTTTCAACTGTTGGCAATAGGGGAAGCCTTGACAGATCAAGTGTGAGCAGTGCCCAAAATTCTGGCTCAGCAAATGGGAGGACAGCCTCGCCCCTTTCTGGGAAACAGCAGACCAGGTAATACTTCTCCGTATTTGTGTGATGATATCTGTCATTAAGCTTTTGGGCCTCATTGTCCAAGATGATGTAACTGCTAGAAAAGGGAAGCTTACTAGCTGTAATTTTATGACAGGGCTGTTACTGGTCATGCCTCTCAAAGATAGCAAGTCTTCTTGCTGGAATGCTAAATTGTAAGTTTATTTTGCTAGATGTGTTAATTCTTTATGGGTCATTGATTGCTTCAGTAAGACAAAACTTAGCTAGGTTTGGATTCACTTTTACCCGTTAGGTTCATTAGTTCTTGCCTTAATCATCAGTAAGACATAAAGTAATATACATGTTTATATATATAACCACCAAAATGTCCTCTTTTAGCCTTAATCATGGGTCTTTCATTTGAATTTTTGCTACAGCAACTTCGTTGAGTTATTAATACCTGATGGTTGCGTTTGAATGCAACCATGAGGTACTAATGAAACTGTTGGAGCCACCTTTTCCACCTTGATTTGGCTACATATTTTCTGGCATTTAAACTGTATAGATTGCATTGCATTCATGATTTCAATTACTGTTTATATTGACAGGAAACAGAGTGGCAAGTGATCCATTTGATATACTTGGGGTTGCTTATAGAAAGTGTGATGATGGTTATGGGGTTTGAGGGAAGATTGTTTCTGAAGAACTGACGTGCAATCTTCTGCGTGCTGAGCAATTGTGATTTAAAATTGTTATTGCTTCGCCCATTTTTTGGTTAACTTATGGCTCCCTTCTGTTTCAAATCGTTTTAAATTTCATTAATCTGCGGGCCTCATTTGCAGTCTCTTTCTTTCTGGTTTGTGACTGCTTAAAAGAATTAACATAGTTAATTAATGTTTTTCGTTTGCAAGCTCTTTGTTCTCAATACTTAGTAATTACTATATTGTTAATTTTTCAAATTCAGGACGTGCCAATTTTTTAAAATAAATTCGTGAATGTTCCCGTGTTTATTGGTATCGAGTATTCGTTCGTTTTACAGGTTAAAATAAAACAAAAAAAAAAGCATTCGTTCGTTTTTTGCACTGGTGTAGTCATTATTGCTTTCATTTATAGTCTCTTAATATCAAGTTAATTTAATTTTAATTTTAAATTATTAACTTGGATTTTAAATTTCTGAGATTTGATTATTTGTAAAGTTATTATAGTATTAATGAACTTTTTGGGTATTAGTAGAAGTATATGGTAGATATATTTTCGTGAGTGATAATTGGCATTAATCTAAGCCAATGTGTACTCCTTTGTGGGTTGCAAGTAAATATCATAAACGAGTCGGCCAAGGATGATAATATTTTATTTGAAAAGAATATAAGAAGAACTACTGAAATTGTTATTGCTGAAAATGCAATTTTTGGATAAAATAGTTGCTTATTTGAGCGAGGTTTTATTTCTTTTTTTTTCTTTTAATTTTTTTTAAAATTTTTTTGGGGGTTAGATACTCACTTCTGCAAGGTTAAGTGAGGATGGAATAAAATGTGGATAGAAATTTTCAAGCCTTTGTAATATAATTCAATAAAAATAAAAAAGGGAACGTTACTTGTTTGAAAACGTTAATGGTGGAGCTACGAAGTTGTGCAGACCAGGAATGTCTAGAGCAGTCAACCTTACAAGTGATCAAATTATATTGGGAACCCGGTGGGTTGATTATTTATTTTATGTGATTCGTTATGTATCATTTTAATATTAATGAAATATACATAGCTTTATGTTAATAAAAAATAGAAATAAATGATGAAATATAATTAATTCATGTGTATATGATGTAAATAATAAATTACTTGTATGAATCAATTTGCATCATTTATAATTAGAATGCTAAAATGTTGTATGATTGATGTAGTGAAAAAAATTTTACACAACATCCATAAAAAGTTTAATAGAAGATACTAAATTATAAACATTTACTTTAGTTATCTTATTCATCTTCCTAATTTTAGAAAATTTGTAATTATAATTTTAAAAGTTATAGTTAAAATTTTCATAATTAAATTAACTTTAAAATTCATACCCCAGAATTTTGTATTTGACCAAGATTAGATATGTATTGGTGGTGCCTAATTGCCAATGTATAACTCGCTGCAATTTCCTGCTCATGTGCCAGCGTGGTTTTCTTGTGGTACACGGAGACGGCGTCGTTTTGCAATGTACGGAATTGCTTTAAGGAGTAGAAATAGAAGGGAAAAAGATGGAGGAAGGACGGGGAAAACAATGGGATACGTTCTGAGAGTGAGATTGGCGTCCTTCTTCACGGGCGCCGCAACGGCGTCGTTTTCCGGTCTCTACATCCTTCACAGGGATTACAAGATTGCGCAGGATTCCTTTACTCAACAGGTGCCTCCACCTCCTTCTCTTCCCCCTTCGGCAAGATCCTTTTCAATTGTTTGTCCTTTGCATTTGGGTATTTACTTTTATTCCTCTGGAGTCGCATGTCTCTGAGTAATAATACTTTGTTTTTCTTGCATTTGAGAAGATGTATGATGTTTCATGTCATTTGCTATGCCAATTTCTTATTGCCGGCATTAATTATGCTTTCTTGTGTGCTCAATTTCTGTTAATTGATTAATATTCGTATTGCAATTGGCTTGGGCCTTTTATGTTGCCGTGGCTGCAAAAATGTGATAACTGATAATCATTTGTTATAAGAATGCCTCTCGTTTCAAACCCATCCTAATGGTCGTCCAGCCCTAGTAAATGGAAGGCTGGCCTTTTAAGGTCTAATTCGAGACATGTATGCTGATTCGAACCAACGACTTGCGAAGTTCAACAAAGATGCTTCATCAGTTAGCCACAAGTGTGATAGGCAGAAGGCTGTCGTTTTATTTATTCAAATTGATGATGGCATAAAGCCCGTATACCTATTTTGCATGTTCCTAATTGATTTCCTAATAATTGTTAGAAAACCTGTTCATGTTGTTCTTAAAGATTTTGAACTTCTAGTTGAGACGTTACACATTGATGATGGCATAAAGCCAGTCTGTCTGCCTTTTCTAATGCTCTTACTTGATATCCTAATAATTGATAGACCTATTCTTGTGGATTGTATAGATCGTGAATCTTTGTTCTTTGTAGCTCTGTAGGATCTCCAATTTTTGTGGTTTTTGGCTTTCTTGACTGTTGATTAGCCTTATACGGTGGTTATTGTTTTTGACAAGCAGAAGAAGCAAGATTTCTTCTTATGGCTTTTGGTTGGACTATGTATCTATTAAGATCATCCCTGTATGTTATTTTCATGTCCCTGGTTGTGGATGGTAAATGCTTTTCTTCAGGATGGTAATTAGCAATCTTGTGATTGTACATGGAAGTTTTAGCCATAATGAGGGATGCAATAGGAGATGAAGACACCAAAATTATGGTGTCTTTTTGTTAGTGTTGTCTATGTTGAGATCTTTCTTAGGATCGGCCAAATGACCAGAAAGATTGAATCATATAGGATTGGATTGAGGATTGTAAGATCCCACCCTAGTATGACCAAAATGATAAATAAGCCTGATATTATCTAAATCTCCTCAAACATTAACGAGTCATAAGTTTCAAAGTCACAAAATGGCATACATTGAAACAACTCTTAAGTCTCTAAAATGACAATATCCCCAATCATTAGGTGTAATATTGTAGAATTGGCCAGACTTAATCATACAATCAGACAATCAATGTTGTAATCCTAATGCCATCTTGTTAGATTTTGATTTTATCTAGGATTGGGATCCATTTTTGTGGGTAAGATCTGTGATCAAGATTGAGATCTTGACATCCTTGCTTTTCGTCAGGGTGGTGTTTTCTACCTCACGGTTCAAATTGTCTATTTGTTCGTTGTCCAAAATAAGATGCAGTTAGTTCATAATCTTAAATGCAAAACATTCTTTGGTCCTAAATATTTGGGATTTTCTGTTCACATCATCAAGCAAAACTACTGATTAGCCTCCATTTTGAGCTGTCTTTTGTCTTAAGTCCTATTTCAATATATATTCTCCAAAATACTTCTGTAACGATTATGTTTTCTAATGACTTCTGGGGTTATATTCAGGCACCGGAGCTAGTAGATGCTTCAGATTATTAAAATAAATTTTTACTTGATCACAGTACAATGGCAGAAATAGGAACAGTTCCTGTCATATAATGCCACCTATCCTTGCACATATAGCAGGGTTTTAATAAAAATGTGATTCAAGCAGCGAGAATAGAGAGAAAGTTGATTGGTCTTGGTAATTGTGTGAATAAGCTCTCAGCAAAGAACAACTCCTCCATCTCAGAGGTATTGAATCACAATCTGATATCTTCGGATAAAAAAGAGTCAAAAGGTGTGTAGTGTACAAATAGACAAACTTCCTTTTGCAAGCCTGGGCACCTTTTTGATCCAAAACTCCTTATATGATGGGTACAGGATAGTTATTAATCAACTGGCATACCTGATATTCACGTGCCTATGAGAAAAAAAAAATTCTTTTTTGATGGGAAGATTCGATGAGAAGGAATAATTCGACAGGAACAACGGACTAAGTAGCCTAAGGTCGAGGAAGGAAAGGATTATGCCCACTTCTGTCACTCACCTTCTGAGGGATGTACAAATTACATATCCATCATCCATTATTATTATAAAACTTATAAAAGCACATAAATCTTCCTTAGAATCAAAAGATGATTAGAATAATGTAAAGGATAATATTGATTTGTTTAGTTAAAACTATAACTTAATAGAAAATATTTATTAAACTTTTATTTCAATTTTATATTTGTTGTGTTGAAAACCATAAATTTAATTTAATTTTAACTTTAAAAAAGTGACTATTTTATATCAGGCAAATACACGTCTAATAGTTATTATATAGTGTAAGTAATTAATATAGAAGTATTTTGGTTAAAATAATTATTGACATTGAATGATGTCTATTGGTAGAGGTGTTAAATCGGGTTGGCCTGGCCCATTTGGGCTGACCCGCCTCAAGCTGGGCCTAGAACCCGATTTGACATACATGTTTGAAAGTGCAAGCTTGAGCCCGTGGGATCGAGCCTACGGGCCGACTCGTGGGTTTTTTTTTTTTTAATATTTATTATTATTATTTTTTAATTTTTATATAATTAGTTAAATTTTTTATAGATAGATATATAATTATTTAAATTAATATAATTAATTATTATCATAATTGATTAAAAGTTAACATAATATTAAATTTTATAATTTATATATTATTAATTAATAAAATAATATGTATTTTTTAATATTTTAAACAAACAAAATAATAAAAAAGAAAACAGGCTTTTGGGCTAGCCTGTGACCCGCTCAGGCCGGCTCGCCACGGGTTGCGCTTAAACGGCCGGGCTAAAAAAGTATGAATTGTATTTTGATACTAAAAATTGAAGCTCAACCCACTAATTTCTTCGGGTTTTTCGGGCCGGCCCATCGAGTCTGTCCATTTTGAGAGTTCTATCTATTGGACCTTAACGAGTGATATACTGATATTCAGTGGGATGGTTTGATGAGGAACCTAATTTGAGCTGTGACATTCATTTGAGCTCATTTTCTGCATAAAGCTTTTCCTCATTTGCATTTGATGTAAATTAGACTTATAGTATTCTGTTAAAGAAACACTTATGTCTATCCCCTGCTAATTATTGGATAATGACAAATATTCAATTAAATTGATCCGTTTTCTCCCTCCAGTCTCTTTTTCCTGCGATGAAGGCAATGGTTATGTTTAGCTTCCACATCATACTTGAAAATTTTCTCTACCGGCATTACAGCTTCAGTTAGTAACTTCCTTCTTTGTATTTCCAGATGAAGGGTATCCACGAGTCACTAGATCGACGAATTTCTTCTCTTGAAAACTTGAAACATGCTGCTGAAGCTTCTGAACCTGTGGAAACCTCTGAATAGCTGTCCTAGCAGAGTCAAAGTCTTTTATTGTGGTTGATTGTTGTGGAAACTTAACTGGATGTACTCATTATGCAAATTGGTTTCTTGCTGTTCACTCCCTTCAGGAATAAGTACAATGTAACTCTTTCTTATGTTACGTCAGATAATTCATCGTTTTTGCGGGAAGAGTAAGGATTCATTATGTTTCCACTTGAAATTTGGAACAATTTTTGGTGTGTTGTATTTTGACTCTGTTAGTTTCGTGTTTTGATATCTATTTTGTAGAAAGATGGTTTCAACGGGCATGTTAATCTGTATTTAATTACTGCTTTACTGAATTGCTTTCAGTAAATTGTTTTTTTCCCCCTTTTTCTTGGGCCGTCTCTTGATAAACATCCTTAGGCTATCACTGAATATGTTCAAAAGATAAAAAATCTTAAAATTTTCAGTAGACAATTATTTGATAATAAATTATGAAATTGATATCTAGTCTAGATTAAATGGCATTAAGATGAAAAAGAAAATGCCTATATGGCCATTGGAGCTTCTAGGTTGGGTTAAGAGAGCCCTAAAATGTATTAAACCAGAATTGATGTGTGGGCCAGAAAATTTCCAAATCCAATGCGGTAGCCTATGACGTCTTCCGACAAACACAATTAGCCCAGTAAATACTTAAAAACAGATTGGGTCTTGCAGGAAATTTAGGGTATATTTGATAGCGTTTTTTATTTTATTATTCTCAAAATAATTTTATAAAATTGTTTTCAAAAATAAAGTTTTAAAAATAATAAAATAAAAAATATGTTTGAATAATTGTTATCAAAATCATAACTAGTAAGTGTTAATTGAGTTATTTAAAATTTATAACTTTATCATTAATAAGGTGGGTATTTTTCACTATTTCTTGTATTTTAAAAAAAAAAACTATAAAACACCTTTAAGATGTTCTGAGTTTTTTATTTTTTTTGTTCAGAACATTGTATAAAAAATATGTTTATCAAACAAGTTTTTTTTATTTTTCTATTATAAAAACAGAAAAACTGTTTTAAAAAAAGTTGTAAAACATACCCTTACTCTTTTGTTTAATTGTGTATTTTTTTTAATCTTATAAAAATTTGTGTCGTGACTCGTGAGTTTATAAAAAGAAAAGACCCTTTTTTGGTTAAAAATAGCAATGATCTCGTTTCGTATTTTAATTTTTAATAATGTCCTGTTTGTCACAAAAGAAAAAGCGGATAAAATAAATACAACCTTATCTCATCGAAATGGGCTTTTAAATAAAAAAAAACAAGAAGATTATGATCAACTTCAGTGGAGGCAAAATAAGAGGTATATTTTGAAAATACAAAAATCTCAATGTACACTGAAGTGGCAAGGAATAAATGCATTTACCTGGAAGTAGGAATAAGAACGAAAAAAAACAAGCAAGTGTAAAGTCAGTAGGGACCAAAGGTGGTCCCTGGAGATAAAAATGGTGATCCATATCTGTTAGGTGATTGATAGAGAAGGTGGCCCTATATCTTAAATCATGAAATAACAAAAATGGCAAAAGGAAAGCAACAAAAACATAGGGATAAAGTAACAAAATGAAATGCAATGAATCGAATTGGAAAGTGGATGTTTCCTTGGCGGTGGCAGGCCACTGAATAAACCAACAGCTGAGAGGACGGCTCCATAAGCATTATAGTTTGTTTATTAAAAAACCTACAATGTATTTTATCTCAATTGATAAAATATTTGATTGAATCTGGGTGGTAAGGAGTTTAATAAACTTTAAATAAAGGGGTTTGGATTCATATGTTTATTAAAAAACCTACAACGGTATTAGGTGCTGTTTTACAGTAGCAGATTTTGACTATTCATATAAAATTTGGGGACAGTCCAGATTTCATATAGATTTTTATTGAAAAATTAATATTTTTATTTTAAAAGAAACAACATGAAAAATAAAAATAATCTTATAATTACAAGTTTTGAAAAAAGTAATGATTATTTGTTAAAAAAATTAGGAAGAGACAAAAAATTTTAGACCGCCTAGATCAAGTCTAGATCTCCTGTCAGGTAGCAGAGAATCTAGGTTCTAAATAAAGTCTTGAGTTTAAATGTTGTAAATATTATAAACTAAATTGGGCAAACTTTTCTCCCAGTTAGGGCTCCATTTCCTTTGAATACGAATTAGTCAATAATATCATATTCCACGTAGCTTGTTGGAAAAAAAAACTTGATTGTACTTACATGTAAATTATTTACCTGCATTACTTGGACTTTAGATGGACTCGAGTGAAAAAGAAATATCAATTTTTCATGTGACAGTGAGATATCACACTTTAATTTTAGCTAAATTGAATGGAATTGTCTATGATATTAAGATAATATAATAAAAGACAGACGGGAAAAAATAGGAGTTTAGAAAACTTATTTTATTGAATTACGTTTATTTTAATTTTTTAAAATCACATGTACAGCAATTTATCTAGTACAAAAATTTTTTATCATGCAGTGTTTTGATGTTGGAATTAGTTTGAAGAACATTAAAAGCCATGTGATATATTAAGACACATAATTCAAACCCAAACTAACAAGTTTGGTTGGGGGAAGTTGGCATTACAGCAAGAATCTGGGAACATGCTCATCCACAATGCAGCAACCAACTTCAATCCAACCCTTCCCCTTTTTTCTTTTTTTGTTTTTTTTTTGCACATCTAGTATTATGAATTTATATCATTTTAACAGGAGGATTTAAATCTGATCGAGTTGGGCAACATCCTTTTAAACAACAAACTCTATTACCAACAATTTAATGTGACTGCATTTTTAAGATTGAAATTTGGGACATTTGATTAATTAAGTTGGTACTACCTCAAACATTTCCCCTTTCCTCTACTCCATTTGCACTTGTCCCCTCCAAAAGAGAAAAAAATTCTCAATTGTTGATTTAAGTATTCATTTCGCTACTATTCACCAAGAAAAAGTTTTTATTGCGTAACTATGAAATTAAAAGCCGATCCATTTTTTATGGGAGGGAGGGAGGGTTGGACTTTGCTGGGAAGTTTGTTCTCACAGCTTTTGGACATTGTCGCAGCATTAAAGGCTGCAGCAGAATTACCTTTATGCATCATATTTTTGTTGGCGATTCCAGAGATGGAGACAGTGAGTATGGTACTTCACTTTGGTGTAACTGCAAGCTGCAAAAGGATATCCATTCCAGGAACTTGAAGAAATAAATGGAAACAAAGGCTTGGTTTTCTTTTTTGAATGGCTTCAAGATCTATACTCTCACCTATGTATATTATAAGATATTTTTTAAAATTTTTTATTGATGCAAAATATAAAGTGTTTTATTAAATTTTAGTAATAGTTTATTTTTTTTATTCTAATTGATTTATTATCTATCTAATAACTTAAAAAAGAAAAAGGAGTGAAACTTAATAATTAAAAAGATTAAAAATGTGATATTAAATTTTTTTTTAAGAAGGTTGAGGTTCGTTACTAATTTTTCGTACTCGAATTAGTTCAAAACGTTTATAACAAGGAGATGGAGAATAAACACACACAAACACATACATAAAATAATTCAACCATAATGATGCAGCTATTAAAGCCTTTTTGCGTTTGTACCACTCCACTATCAGCTACCTTAACGCTACATATCCAAAGCGGTGGATCTTTGGGGGGAAAGGAGAGACTGCCCAAATCTAAATCCTCTCTCCCATAAAAATACAAAGAAGATAGAGGAGTGAGGATCTGGAGCCTTACATGGAGAGAAAATGATAGATACTACAATAATGATGAGTGAGAGAGGGCAACTTTTTACTAATTTGTCTGATAGTGTGTGGTGCGAATGTTGGAAGTATGGAAGCAAATCAAAGGCCGAGAATGGCGGCAACCCCATTACTCAATCATAAATCCCACATCAACCTCACCCCCACCTTTCTCCATTTTAACAACTGCTCCTAGGAGATCAACTTAGAGAGTAAGAGAGAGAGAAAGAGTCACTGTGCCATATGGTGTAATAGTAATAGCATCATCATACTGTTAGATAGACATCCAATTCCAAAGGCCACAACCAGTGGACATCTTGCTTACCTGAAAAGCTGGGTCTAGCTAAGGGCTCAGTGCGTGTATGTCTCTGTGATTCTTTCGGATGGGAAGGTGGTTTCCTGTTAGGGTAAGGTGGTTTCATTAGTTTTTTTCTTTTCTTTTCCCTTTTATGAGATATGGGTGAATTTGGGGTTTCCAACAAGGAAGCTGGAAAGAATAGCAGCAGAGGTGTTGTTGGGTTGGGTGTGAAGGTGCAGAAGCAGAACCTTGAAGTATTCCCTAGTAAGACCATGATGATGATGATGGCTACTCCTCCTCATAATCATCATGATCCTCCACTATCTGCCTTTGATAATGGTCCCTCGTTTCCTGGTAGTGATGGTGATGGTCCCACGACTTGTAAGTCCCTGACTAATTACCCAAACCATTTTGTAAATGCCGCTTCTGCTTCTGCTTCTGGTACCTTGCAGCCTTTTCGCATTTCTACCTCAACCGCCTTCAAATCCTCAGGTATGTGTTTTTCATGTTTTTCTTTTATGTCAATGCTCTGCAAAGCTTATGATTCGGGGTTTCTTGCTAATATATATATATATATATATATATTAGGTCTTTAATTCTAGAACCTGAAAATACATGCGTGTTGGTTTTTGTTAATAGCAGGAGGAGGGGTGATGGCGGCTTCACTGGGGTTTCCTTTCACAAATGCACAATGGAAGGAGCTTGAAAGACAAGCTATGATATACAAGTACATGATGGCTTCCATTCCTGTTCCTCCTTATCTACTCATCCCCGTGGCTACTTCTGCCTCTCCCTGTATGTCTCCCTCTTTCATCATGTGCTCTTTTCTTTTTATCCTCTTAAGCTTCTCATGTCTTATTGGATATTTTATAAACTTTCACAAGACAAAGCCACAGGAACATCTGCCCTTTGCCTTTTCTGCCTTTTAGTTTTTGATCTATGCTGTTCCTCATCAAAAGTTCATGTCTTTGCCTCCCCCACCCCCCTCCGAAAGAAAACAAAAGTGTTTTTGCCTACACGCCCTCTCGCATAGTCATGTATCTGTGTCTGAAACAATCTCTCTTAACTTTTTTCGTGATGTGCTGCTTTCATTCTGTAGCAAATGACATGGGTTTAGTCTGCAATCTGCACATTGTCTAATACCCTTTTCTTGAAATTTGTAACGTTTGTGGCTTGTTCTTGCTAGCAGTGGACACCGGTTTCAATCTAAGGTTTTCAAGCAGTAGTGATGCAGAGCCAGGGAGGTGCCGGAGAACGGATGGCAAAAAATGGAGATGTTCAAGAGACGTAGCGCCTAACCACAAGTATTGCGAGCGCCATATGCACAGAGGTCGTCCCCGTTCAAGAAAGCATGTGGAAATTCAAGCCACCACCAGGAATAATAATCAGCAAATCAACAGAACTAGTCTTGATTATCCGTCTTTGTCTACTCCTACTCCTGCCGTCACTATCTCTGGCTCCATAATCAGTAATGATGGATCTTCATCTCAGTTTCCTGCGTCTACCACTACCAGTCAGCCATACTTTGAATCTTCTCTTTCTCTAAATAAGCTCAGCGTCAAAGCTGCAAATTTTGATTCCCATGCTTCTGTTTCATCAAATAAGGAACCAAGGTGACTAGAATTTCGGACTTTACTATTATGTTTGTCTTTATTGTTGGCTTTTAACATTGGCTTCATACTACTTCTCTCTCCTGGGGCTTTTCTTCCCATCAATGGCTTCTGTTTGGTTGGTCAGAAAAAAACATTAACTGAGTCAGGCTTTAAATCAGAAGCCACAGATTTTTATGACGAGTGTGATTAACTCAATTTTTGGTTATCCATTAAACTGACGTGTTTCATTGAAAAGGTCAAAATGGGTTGATGAGGTAGTTTTATTTTGTCACTAGACATGTTTCTAGTGTCTATACTCTTTTTTTCTTTAGGCTGGAGACAGTGATTTTGTTGAGTTCCAAAAGATTTGACCCTTGTCTTTCTAATTTGTGACTCTGAAAATGTGCATATATAATGAAGAGGCTTGGACTGGATGCTGAAAGGAGGCCCTGATTCCATGGATGCAGAATGGCATCCTCTGATACAGAACAAACTTGGATTGAATAGCGGAAGTTCCTGTAACAACAACGCCTCTATTTCAACCACCCATTACAAAGACCCTCTGCAGATGAATTCGGATGATCTTTTCAGTTCTGAACTTGAACAACGCAACAAACGCTCCCCTCTGTACCCCAATCCTCTTCCAGAAAATCCTGGGTCTGCAAAACCAAGGTGTTTCATTGATGCTTGGTCTAATAATGCAGAAATCACTGCCAACAAAAGGACCTATGTTGCATCAAATGGTAAGTTATCTCTATCTTCTCTTGGTCTATCAATGGGTGGTGGTGGTGGTGTGGATGATAAAGGCATGGGTGCTATTCATATGGGCTTGGGCCAAATGGATCCCCCTGCAACTTGGGTGGCTTCTTCAACCCCCGGGGGTCCACTGGCGGAAGCTTTGAGGCCCAGCAAGGTGGCTACCACCACCAATGAGACGGTCTCCAAGCCATCCTCTCCGGTGAGCCCTATGGTAACAATGGTGTCATCTCCTTCTCCGTCTGGGGTATTGCAGAAGAAGACGCTCGCATCATTTTCGGATTGTAGTAGCAGTAGCAGCCCAAGGGTTGGGTCTTCCAGGGCCAGTTCTGAAATGGCCTTGCTCTGCTTTAATCACATCAAATTACCATCTTCCTCTTGAGAACCTTACTTTGGTTTTAATTTGAATTTTGGGTACCTATGGGATTGTCTTTCAAAGTGATCTGTACACCCAAAGTATCGGACCAACCTGTGTTTCTGTTCTAGTGAACACCACTTGTTTTTGCAGCATTTTCTATTTCATTGTTAGTAAGGCCTGGGCTTTTTGTTTTTCTGGTTTGGTACGTCTTGTGTGGCCCTGTTTCGTCAAGATACATCCAACTTTAGCGATGTTAATTGCCTTTTCACTGTTCTGTTCTCTCTCTAGCAACTAGTTGCAATACAATTAATTTGCTAATAGTTAGTGTCACCTGATTCTGCTTATACATCTGTTTATATCCATTAGCATTTACATTTTGCTGCAATGCTATTTAATTCCCCCTCCTAACCTTTTTATAAAAGAAGTTTATGTATAATGTTCATTTTACTCTCTTTGAATATTACAAACTGTTGCATTCATTCAATATGTCCCGAATACTCAAAATTTTTATTTAAAAAAAGAACTGAAAAAGGCAGAGTAAATAGCAATTTTTTATAACATATTTTTAAAACTAGTAACAAATAAATAGTTTCAACGCATTGTTCAGGAGCCACAGCGAAGTGTACTACACTTTATTCTGGGCATTTGGTTCAGTAAAACAGGTTCAAGAGCCACAGTATCATTGTGAAACCTTTAATTCTTGAAGACTGTAAATAAATAAAAGAACCTACCTTTGTATAAAATTAGCCATGCAACGTGCTAAAGCCTGCAAAAGAAGAATGTGAACAGGAACAACAAAGATAACCCCCACCCCCCTTTACAAAATTTCAAATTTCAACAAGCTTTAATTAATTAATACTTTTTTTCTCCGTATAATCCCGTTTTATGCAGTCAAAAATATCGTACACCAGTAAAAATTCTCATAATATCTTACACCAGTAAAAATATCTTCGGAAAAAAAAATCTTACACCGGTAAAAATTCTCATCATTTTCATAGTCATAAGTGATTATATCTAATTACCTGATCTCACTTAGACTTTTAATATCTCCAACCTCTTCAATTATGATTCCTTACTTTGAAGTGGTTGATGGATGCATGACATGTTAATATCGGAATTGTCATGTGTGGGAGCTCAATTCTACTTCATGTCAGATGGAGCACAATCAAGCATCTAAGATAGGAATGGTATTTCAGCTGTCCTTTTAGCCTTTTAGGGCCTTACAGTTTTGAGCCCAAGGAAGTTGGACGCAGGAAACTGGACAGATATTGTTGGAGTAAATCATGTTTTTCTTCGGTAATTGCACATGCACATGGCTCGATAAGTATGCTTATAGACATGAACACGGATACATAAGTTCAGACTCATGAAAAATGTAGAAATTTGTTAGGCTTTGGATTTAGAGTTAGAGATACTTTGATTCTAATCCCAAGATATATATACCCCAGGAAATGCAGGTCTAGAGTTCCATGAAACTCCATTACACAATACTACTTTCCTTGGGTTTTGTGAACTCGAAGAGAGCACTCTCAGCTCCACTCCACTCAGGAAACTATGCTCTACCTAAATATTAAGCGGGTACATTAATTCTTTCTGGGAAATTGAAACAGCACTCGTGCATAATAAAGAACCTCCATTGTCAAGTGTCAACACCATCACAAGAATAAGGAGCTGGGAACAAAAGACGTTTCTTGATGGATCCCATTTGGATTCGATCGATTTCCGGGGTTGAATTCCGGTGTCTTGGGGCGCTTTGAGAGCGAGACCGAGCCTTAGCAGATGCAGTGGCTGCCATGTAGTTTGGAATCGAAGGGTTGGACTTTGCACGAGGAGGAGGACTCGCTGAATGCACCTCCACATGCTTCATCTTGATTGTTGGTGGGGTCATTGCCATTGAGATATCGTAGTGAGCCTTATTATACCCAGGCGAAGACCAAGAAAGTCTCGGGGGTTTACTGAAGTTAGGTTTATAATTATAACCACAGTATGATCTCTCTTTATCAGAAGAAACAGGGTTAGAGTGCGAGTAGGGACTGTATGTGTCGATTTCAACTATTTTGATGGGGTCTCTTTGATCACACGAAGCTCTACCTCTGTTCACTCTATACCTTCTCCACCTGGGGCCGTCTCTGTCGTCTATCTCTCCCTCGCTGGCGCATGCTTCTCTGCCAGTTGTCCATATCTACAAGCAAAGTTCATGGCAACAAGCTGGCTAGAGTGTAGCATCTGAGAATTTAAAAATAAAAATGAAAAAATAAGAACAAGTACTATAGGACCAGACCTGATGAGAGAAGGCATCGGCCAGGGACTTCTCACGTTTCAAGGCAACTTCTTTTGTTTTCTGTAGAAACGCTCGAATGTTATCCACCGTTTGTGGGTGGTCATCCCTGTGCATCCACACTTCCTTTGTCCCACTTTCATCTCTTGAGCCTGAGCTTCTTTCATGCTGTGAAAGCCGCCTAGCTCGCTGTTGGCATACTCGAGCTTGAACTCGAACAAGAGCTTGCATGCACTCCAATGTTAGTTTAGCTCGTTTTCGTACATTATGACCTCTCACTAATGCTTGCAGCTTAACTAATCCTTTAAGTGCCCCAAGAGCTCTCCTGGCCTGATCCATAACCACACGTGTATCAGTCAACTTTAATGTATGTTTCAAAAGATAGTGGCAAAGGAATTTCTTCTCCAATTACCAGATAGCCTCTGAAGGCTGTTTGGATAACAATTGCTGCATTGTGTTCTCTGACAAAGAAGGAAGGCTTAGAAAGGCGAACGACTTCCACAGCTGCCTGAGCAGTTGCTACTGCTGCCTGAGCAGCTGCTGTGGTTGCCATGGCTACTGCAATCGCATGTCTTTGCTCTGCCTCACAACTTTTTGCCGTCATGTCAGCTATACTAGTTATGGTTCTTTCTTCGCAGTGCTGGGTTATTGTTTCTTGACTAAAGGGCTTTCTGAAGATCCATCTTCGTTTTCCCCTCTTCTGCACAGTTAAAAACAAAAATCTCAGAACTTTCTTTTAACCCTCTTGTTAATTACAACAATGAACCCATATATTGAAGGATGCTTTTGAGGGTGTACCTTTTCCTCCTCCTCTTGTTCGTGCTCTTCTCTTCTTCTGCTGCTTCTCTTGTCCATTTCTTTGGTGGGAGACCTGAAAGCCCTTCTCACAGCAGTTAACCAAGAGCTTCCTCCTGCCTTCCCCATGAGTGCTACACCAAAACCTGTATGAGTTGCCGGAAAAATTTATGTTGCAACATGTCAAGAAGTTAACTTGGAAGTGTTTTATTTTATTTGAGTAGGTGGTATGTGTAAATGCAAAATGCACGGAGATATAAATGAGCGCGGAGGAAAAGGTTCATGGCTGTCTTGTCATTTTAAATGGAAATGGAATCATGGTGGTCTGCATTCTGCAAACGGCCGAGGGGATAATGATATATATAGCTAGGCCATGCATTTTGGGGAACAGCTCTGCATTACGTTGCCACAAAAGGTTAAGGGTGTGCAGAAAAATAATGGTTTATATTTTGGTGGTTTCTGTGGCGTGGTAATGGAGTTGTGTGTCAGGTCAGGCACTTGGAGAACAGTATAAAGAGGAAATGAAAATAAAATAACCTCGATTCTGCCGAAAGCTGTAACTCACAGAGTAAAGGGATTAGAGAGCTCTCGCTTTTTCTTATATCCGCTGCTTTTACGTCCCCAAACTTGAAATTTTTTATAAAGTACAATAATTTACAGTAAACCAAGAAGTAGGAATGAAAGTAGTCATGGGGATATTGAACTCTGTAAAGAGTGAGAAGAGTTGAGAAATGGAAGAATTTAATCCAACTCCAATGCTGCATCTGGCACGAGATTGGTTCCACCTCGATGGAAGTGAGTTGAAATTGGATAGTTAGAAGTAGAGGAAGGTGTGGACTATGAGGGAATTATATGGGATAGTGGACCGGTCAAAGGAAACTTCATTGGATTCTGTCGTGTGTTTGTCTTTAGCAATAATCTCTCGTCTTTATTTGCTTGTATAATTTCGCTGCCATGACCCTAAATTTTAATGATTCTGAAGTCACTTTAAGGAAAATTCTGTGTGCGGGTTTCAGTATTCATGCTGCACATTAGTGTGACAGTCACAGACGCAAAAGATGACAAATAGAAACATATATATATATATATATGTATATATATATATATATGAATATTACGCATATTACAACCAATAGTAACTTAAAACTAAATGTATGCAACGTGTGTGTATATATATATTATTCTTATCAATATCTATCATTAATCTTCATCCATACCTTCGCAGATTCAGTAATGTATATATGCCCATCACTTTACCTGCTCCTTGTGAGCTTTACAATGATGTGGCTGGATGGTCAAGAGTGATGACTGGCGTTTTGCATCATTGACATGTTCATGTGTCGTTCAAGTTTAGATGAAGTATTCTTCTCTCTTGTCCTCTTAGGTCATGACTGCTTTGATGGAAATTAGAAAGGCCAAAGAATTGTGTATGGATTCAAATTCTAAAAATAATACTTATTTAAAAGTTAGGTCATCTCAATAAAATAGATTCTAAAATGATATTTTCTATTGTTCTCTTTACTTAAAAGATAATTAATTAATATTAATAGTTATAAATAGGATGGAATGATAGCTATTCACCGATCATGTATAATCCAATTACTGATTGTATACATTTAGTATGTGTTTGGGAGTTCTTTGTGATAGAATGGAATAATGATGGCTATGGAAGAGTTTTTTTTTTTTTAATAAAAGAATGGGAGGGTAAAAGATGACCTTCAAATTGGGATCAAAAATAGAATAATTTAAGATTAATATTATAATTACAAAATTTTCCTTAACTTTATGGAAACACATGACCTGCCTCTAACTCGTCCTCTCATTTTTTTTCCACTATGTTGTCAACCTCTCTTCTCTTGTTCTCTCTAGCTTGCTTCCCATTGTTCCCACTGCAGCAAGGAATGATTTTCTTTCTCATATCTATGTTACGCATAATTTTGCTTCTCTTTCTTACCCAAGTTACTTGGTAAGGTTCATTTGGTCACACACCGCTCTCAGTGTTAAAAAAAAAAAAAGCCCTCAGTCATTCCTTTTATATATATGATTCTTACCTAGACAAAATATGAAGTTCATAGAAGAACTTAGCATACTACCAAAACTGGACTGAGGAAGACCCACTTGGCCATTTGAACAAGACTAGAGTGGCAATTGCTTATAGGAGGACTTATGGCAGCAGAAAAGGGCCAACAAGAAAAAAAAATTGAAGAATTTAACATAATACTAAAAATGGAATGACAAAGACCCATTTCAACAAGAACAATTGCTTTAGGAGATTTGAGATGACACATTCTCAAAAGATTCACTTGGTAAGACTTATTTAGTCACATGGGACTCTCAAAATCAAAAAATGACAAAACAAGAAAAAAAAAATGAAGAACTTAACAAAATTCCAAAAATAAAAAACCTAAAAGCTTTTCTAACCTTAAATTTTAGAGAAAAAAAATCCACTATCATTGAACCAAAACCTCATTTTTCAATTGTAGACATGGAATCATTTGGTTATATAAGCTAAGAGCTTTATCATTTTTTAGTATATTTATATTTGCAAATATACTTTGGATTAATATTGTATTTGACTTATTTTAAAATATTATTATTATGTTACAGCTACACATATTTTTAGTATCGAAACGAGAAAGTTACTTTTTGATTTGTAAAAGTACTTTTACCTTGTAATTATTTTGTTAAATTTACTCTTATAATAAAAAATTTTTCAACATAAATCACATTACAATAAATTAATTTTTATCTAAATTTTATTTTGAGTAACTTCATTTTATTTAAACTTAAATTTCAAATTGAAAACAAATCGGAACAGTAAAAACCTAGAAGTGGAGGCATCCCCACACATTCTAAGTTTTGAATTGCGCAACCTACTATGTACTTTGATCTGATAGTAGTGCAGTGCCAAACTTTAAGCGCCGATGGTCTTTGGTGTGTCGCAGTCATGGGGCTAATTAATTGTCCGAAGTGTTGACAACTTTCTATGGCGAATATTCATTCTACGCACTAAGTTCAGAAAAGCATTTGCGATATATCTATCCCAATAAACACTTGTATATTTGCATCTTTCATAACTAGCAAACTCAATATTGGTTTTTCCTTTTCCATTGTTTACGCTATGAAAACGAAAGTTCAGCACAGCGGTTTGGACTATTCTCCAACTTTCATGCAATTATCAACTTGGAGTGTATAGTTCTTACAGAATTTAAATTTTGCGAGCAATTGGAATCTGTAATTTATCATACTTAAAGTGACGGTTCTCTTATCATTCTGCTTCAAAAAATATTGTGATGGTTCCCACATAAGACAAGAATAAACAATAATACTGCATTGGTTGTCATTGTTACCCATTCCACCATTGGCCCCACCAACAATTTGCAATTTTTTTTTCTTAATTGTTCCCTTTTTAAATATGGTAAATCCGTTTGCTTCTGAGAAACAATAGAATCGCTTTGCAAGTTAGTTTCGCATCCAGGGTTTAGTAGTGTTGAAATACAGTTAATTTTTCCTGTTTCCTTCTATCCTTTTGGATACATACTGCTCGGCTTTATGCTAATTATTACTTATTAATCATTTTGATCATCTTCTATGGCTCTACTGAATTTTGTTCTCCTGGTAAAGTGAATACATGGATTAAATGGAAAAATTGCCTCCGTCAAAAACACAAGCTTTCAAAGGCATGCCAATTCCAACCTGGCCCAACATTTTATCCAAGTCACAGGAAAAAGTGCTTTCTCTGAGAAACTAATCTAAGTGATTCATTCAAACTCCTTAAAGAACAAATTCAGCGAGAACTAAAGGCTTTGTGCAGTACCCCCTTGTTTTTACTTTTGTTTTGGCATTATAGGGCTTAATGATGTTGTAGGTGCATAAGATAAGTGATATAATTGCTTGGAAATTGTCATTTTCTATCTCCTTTACCATGTGAAACAAAACCACCATAAGCTATGTGGTGCCACTGAAGTTGCAATTGCCAGGTGTTGGATTATTACTGATGAAAGGAGGGTCTTTAATGATTACTTTAGATGAGAAATCAAGTAAAATTTCCATAGGTAAGAGAAAACTAGTTGTAAATTAGTAAATAGTAATCTTGTGCTCTTAATATGTCTATGTGCTAGTTATTAATCACCAACCTAACAGCTTTTAGGGCGTTCAAAACATATGACTACAAGATTCATTCATATATGTACATGTTTTCCTTTTCCTTCCTTTCTTCTCTTTCCCGTCAATCCCACCAAACAACCCGAAGCATGACATTAACGGCCACGATTAATACAGGAAGAAGGAACAGAGAAAAAGAAAGGAAGGAGCAGAAGAAAAGTTTCAATCCTAAACAGCCAAAAAAAAACCCCAAAAACAAAAAGCATTTGACATATTTATAATGTTACTCATTCCCTTCGGGTATGGAATCCAGTTGTGGCTTCCAATTGCTTGGCAAATCACCAGTCCTACTCTGGACATCAGAAAGTACATCCTCTAAGGAGATCTGTTTTGCGACTAACTGCTCAAGCTGCTGCTTTGTTATAACAATTTTGACCCTTTTAATCCCACTACCTGCTTCTGTGTTTGTAAGAGACGAAAGATTTGGAAGCAAGTAATACAGTCTTCCTGCCTTCAACTCGTAATCTGGGGAGAGAGGCTCCGAGGCATCCTTGGATACACAAATGCTCAAAGCAGGAAAATTTTCCAGGATCTGCTTCACAGAAATGGGTGTGCCAAAATCGAGAATCTTCCCATCTGGTTTCGCTACCCTGACAATTCTACCCTGCTTGGCCAGAACAGTCCCTGAGCTGGAATCACAAAGAGCAAGGCAATTACCCATTTTGATATGGACGATCGAAGGAGATGATGAAAATGAAAATGGAAGTTGAGTTGTGAGATAGCTAAAGAGATGGCTGCATGATGGACTGGAGCACGCAAAGTAACAGCGTGGGAAGAGAGAAAGCAGGGGAAAGCAGAGGCAATTGTGTTGGGTTATACAAACCAGAAATGTCATATGTAGTGAACAAGAGGGGTCTCTCTCTGCCGTTTTTTTTTTTTTTTGAAAAACTGAAAAGCTTATTTGGGGTAGAGAAATGAAAGAATTGTGCTTGTGAATGGAAAATGAAAGGTTTGGCAACACGCACAGTTCAGTGAGGTCGGTTAGTGGAAAGTGGCGCAATTGCACTCCTCATTTAAGCCCCTTTATGCGGACACACACTCTTTTCCATTGATTTGGCTAATACCATAACTGAATTTGTTTCAGTTTTTTAAGGTAAAAACTTACACTTTTGCTGTTTACCAAAACAAAAAAAAAAACTTAGACTTTTGCTTATCAGATTTATACTCTCACAGACAGTGGCCATAGATACTTTGGCCGCCTGTAACCATCTTAAGGGTCCAAGTGGCATGCAATGGTACGCTGGGCAGCTAGGTGTTACTTCCATGTCGCTACTTCGTAAAAAAGCATAGTGATACTGATAGTTTTTCTGTCATTATGTTTTTGATTGCTTTTAAACCCCATATGATATTTTATTTTTTCCCCTACGGTTTGCATCAGCATTATGGGTTTGGTGATGTCAAGGACAAGTTGAGAAAATTTTGGTTTACTGGCTCTGCTGCTTTTTACTGTCTTAATAAAGTTTAATATATAGCTTGTAAGAACTACAAGTTAAAATAGATTACATAGCTGTAATTTTTCATATAGTCTTTTGTTTGACATTGAAAATGCAGAGCTAAGCTTTGCAAGCGGCTAACTGCTATTTGGTTGTCTCTGTCAGAGTATAAACTACACAATGTTGCCGTGTCTAAGAGCTTATGTGAGATTAGAATAAAGTACGCATGACATGTAAAGAAATTGGAATAGTTGGTAAATAGTTAAATTTTTTAAATTTGTTTTGCAATATTTTATTTTTAACTATATATGAAAAAAAATTTGGTTAAAAGAGATAAAACTCATCTTAATAATCTTTTATATAGAGTGATAGAAATTAAAACAAAATTTTGTATGAAGTCTGACTATTCCTTTAAATTTTATTCCTTTGGATTGAATGAATATAGTAATGGAATGCAACAACTACAGCTAAACTGCACTGAAAATGCCCTTTTACCTGTAACATTGTCCCTTCAAGAATCCGATAGAATGGGTGGTGGCCCTGAAATAAGGGATCTAATTAAGCTCTTGTTTTGTGACTCTTATAGCATAAGGCCGTACACTAATACCTTCATTGTTTTGAGGGCATCAGGTATATAAAAACTCCAATACAAACAAACTGTTACATTATTGCCAAGGAATCGGCTCCCTAATTAATTACTATTACTATTAATTAATAAAGAAAAAAAAGGAAGCTTTGTTTGGTTAAAGGTGCTCGTAGTTAGCATTGGCCCCCCAATTATGGAATGTCATTGTCGCCCTTTGGAAAAGAGAGCAGACAAAGATATGCTAAATCCACAAACTGCTCCCTTTTCGTTCTAATTTTCGACTTTGTTGACTTCCCAGCTTACTAGTCTTTTCTGAAATTGCTATTGCTGATTACAATGAAAATTTGCAACACCAATACAGCTACATTCAATACCACTTAAATAATATTTTAATTTTGAATATCATGAATGAAAAAAATCAGAGTTATTTTCATTTGAATTTGATAATATTAAAATATGTTTTAATCAAATAAATATTAAAAAAATAGCAAGATGCCCTTTTGTACGGATTATCCAGAATTAATTTTTGAATTGAAATTAATAATTAATAAGGGGTGAAATTTTGATGGGGTTGTTTATGCAAGAAAAGTAATATATATTTTAAGGGGTAAAAAATAGAAGTGGTGTGTTGGATGTCGCTGTCGGGGTCAACATCCAACCGCTTCTTTGTTTGGATATCAAAATAAAATAATTAAAAAAAAAATAGAGGACTTGGAGGGGCTGCCTTCATTGATCTTATCCCAAGTCCTTCGTCCACACCTATCCCTTATTATTCTTTTCTGGTAAAAATAAAATTTCTCTCAAAAAATGAGATGATATTCTACTCTAAAATTCATGATATTCAACGTTATTTAGCATATTACAGAGAACAATAATGAAGGCCCTAGTTAGAAGTCACAGACAAGGAATCAAAAGGAGCATGATTTGTATTATTAAACTAAAGAAACAAGAAGAGCATGATTTGTATTTTGTAAGAAAATAAAAGGAGAGCACGATTTGTATTGTGTTGTAAGCTTTTTTTATTTACCAAAAAGTGAAGTGAAGAGCCCCCGTTGCACACGTTTGTTTGGGCGTATGATTTTGAGGGTGATGGGTGGAAATGGTTGTTAGAGACTCAAAAAGAGATTAATAGTCACTTAATCAAAACTTTAATCCAAAAGTATTGGTCGGCTTAGCCTCACCACCATTAAAAGCAGCGTTCATAGACATAATCATGTGGACGTGGACATGTTTTAGTGCCCTTTTGCTTTGTATTTTCATCCTTCTCTGACTCTGACGCAAAGTCTGAAACAACACCCCACACTTATCACAACTATACATATCAAATAACAAAACACCCCCTAAATAAACTCAATACTTTTAACTATATTTTGGCAAAAAATACATTTTTTTTGGGCTATAAACTAGGAGTATGTAGTGAGGACTAATTTCTTTCGGGTACTGATAGATTTCTCCCAGCTAAGTTTACAGCTAGGAATTGAATTTTTTACCATTTATTTAAGAGATAAAAGTCTTTCCTATTTATTCTATATTGAATTAGTAAAAAAAAAAAAGTAAAATGGTAAAACCCACGTGGGCAAGCCAAAAATTGTAGAAAAACCATTTCAATGATGGAAGCCCACATTTTTCTGGGTCTAGAAAGAAGGGGCTTGGCCCAAAAAATTAGGTGTAGTGGGCTTCATAAAGTAGACAGTGTAACAGGATTTATCACAGCCGAGATTGTACGGACGGTGATAGTGCGCGTTTATTCTTAATTTCTTATTCCATACGCTACGCAGCTGCTCATTGCAACCCAACTCTCAAATCCACCCACCACTGTAGATGCAATATCAGTATATCACATTCGACTCCTTCCATATTTCCCCTAGAAGTATGCAAATATTCATAAATTATTTTAAGTTAAATAACAATAAGTTATTAATTATATTGTTTGTATTGAGCTCCATATCCCATACCTCTATTCTATTATTATATTTTAATTTATTCTTGTTTTTTAATTTGAATTTTGAATTTTTCACCTAACATTTTATTTAAATCAACATATTCATTAATAAAAATAATTTCCATCATTTCATATATTTCGTATCTCGATTTGAATTAATTAGAATATAAAATAATAACTAGATATCGGAAATTATTATAAAAAAATTAACAGAAACATACTTTTAGATTTAATAATGTTGAAAAATTATATTTGGCAATTGCCACTTGACGCAGGTTACCCACCTAGGATGCTAAAACTGTAAAACAAATGGCCTTGACAGATTTTGTTTTTGATTCAAGGAATGTGGTTGGCCACAACCCATCACAATCATTTTCAGCCCCTCCTCCTCCTCCTCCTCCTCCTTCTCTGTCATCTTTTTCTTTTCTTTTTGGGGCCTGTTTCTTCAATCCAATCTATTCTAGAGAAATGTCTTATCATCATGTGAACGCAATGCAATGCTACTTTAATAATTAAAAAAAAAAAAAAGTAAGAACTCGACTTTTCAAACTGGAACAAGGTACCCTGTTGCCTAACTCTAACCAAAAGGAATGGGGTGATAATTCTTTTCTTTTCTTTTCTCCTATTATAAATGCATTTACCCACAGATTTTAACCCTCGGAATCCAAGAAGGAAAAAGACAAATCCACCCACAGAATGCTGTTTTATTCACTTAGATTAGATTTGGTTCAGGTGCTTATAAAAGAAGAAGATGGATTTGTTTCTTCAAAAAGCAGACAATCATGAATCAACCTTTCTTGTTTTTTTGGGAGGGGGGTTGCCTAATTTCTCTGCGTGGTCCTGACGCTCCAAATGGCGTGAAGGCATTATTCCACGTGTTATGCATAATAAATCTCCTACTATTGTTCTGAGTAATATGGAAAACGAATCAATACTGATTAAATCAATGATGGAACGAGCCAAAGAAGCAACAAAGTTGAATACAACGAGGCACGTATATTCGGACCCATTAAGAGTTTGGGAAACTTTGATATGAGCGAAGGTGAACATATAAAAGGAAATAAGGATCAAAATTATTATTCATATTATTATATTATAAAGAATAATAATATATATATATATATTCATATACAATTCTTTTTATTTTACTTGCTCCTACTGTCCTTTTGCCTACTTGCAAAGTTGCTCTCTCTGTTACACGGTATGCACAAATAATTGGTGTTTAACTTCCTTTTTCGTATTCATTCTCATGTTTCTCTTTCTCCTAATTTTTCAACCCTTTCATTACTATTCATCAAAGTTTCTTGTCGAGGGAATTTTAGCTGTAGAATCTGAGGAAACGTCAAACAACCAGGAGCAGCAGAGCACATGGTGGTGGAAGACTTTTTCTGGGGTGGATTTGATTGATTGTTTCCATAATCCTACTTTGCTACCAACCAAACGGCTCCTTGTGACTTAATCTTCTTCCTGTGTGTTTTCTTGATCCTATTTTGTCTCTCGACTTATTTCGCAGTGGTTTTAGTGGTTCAGGGCTGTGTGAAGTGAATTGGTATGTCACAGCATAGCCAAAGTCAGATGGTGAGTCCAGACAATGCCAAACAAGTTGGTGACACAACCTATACCAAGATATTCGTTGGAGGATTGGCTTGGGAGACTAAAAGTGACACTCTGAAACACTATTTTGAGCAGTTTGGAGAGATCTCAGAGGCTGTTGTTATAACTGACAGAAACAGTGGAAGATCAAAAGGCTATGGCTTTGTAACTTCACTCTCCTACCTACCTCTTTTCGGCATCATGTCTAAGTTTTATTCATACTTCTCTTTTACTTCAATTCAATCACTTTACCCTCTGCTTTGATTGTATATCTTAGGTGACATTCAAGAACCCAGATTCTGCAATAAGAGCTTGTCAGAATCCCTATCCTTTGATTGATGGAAGAAGAGCTAATTGTAATCTAGCAATTCTTGGTGTACAAAGATTCAATCCATATACAACAGGTTTGTTGCTTTGTTCTAATCCTAAAATCTCTTGATAACCATATTGACAGATATTCGTTACAAGCAAACATGTCTTGCTTTTCTACTCTGAGAAATTGCAGTTGGAGGAAGGGAGAAATTTGGTGCAACTTATTGGCCTATGGTTTCAGTTCCATTTCAAGGAATCTCCTCTTATCACAATCAGCACATGCCCCAGTATGCATTTCCTTATCCAACATACAGGTAAACAATCAGGGCACTTAAAAAGTAAACTTCTGTGCCCCAGAAGTTTGTCAGATTCTTAATGAGCTTTCTCTTTTCAATCAATGTTCAGGTATCCTGGCTATCCTCCCACACAAGAAATTCATGCAATGGTTAGTCTGTTAATAAAGTAGCTACTCCATACAAGATTTGAATACCCTATTCTAAGTGGATATGTACTTCATAGTTGTAACTAGTCAAATTTTCGCAAATACATCATCACCTTTAGTTACAGAACATTAGAAAGAAGTACATTGTATGTTGGAAAGTGGTTGATCTGGATTATGTTGTTTTGTACAGAACTATTATGATGTATATGGAGGACAGCAAGTACCAATTCGTTGGCCTTCAGTATATTACTACCCCTTTTATGGGGTGAGACAGCTCGTTCCACCAGCATATGTGAAAAAGGCACAATACCTTTACCCCTCTTCTCAGGAATTGTTCACAGTGGTTGGCTTATCAGAACCTATCTCTGCTTCTCCTTCAATATCTCCCACTGGTTCAGTATCTAACCGATCCTAGCTATATATCTATATTAATATTATCTTCTTCTTTTGCTCTCTCAATTTTTCCTCATATTAAACCATGCGCATTTGATTGAAGCAGGATTAGTCTCAGGAACAGGAGCTGCTGCTTCTGAAACAACAGGAGGAATGGTCGGAACTTCTTCTGATCAGAAATCTTGAGCTTAAGCTACTCACAAGAGACTCAAAGTATATATTTCATTCATGGGATAGGTGATCTCATTTGTACAGGCTACTCACTGATGAAATGAGTCATGGATTTGTTCATTGCCTGCACATTTTCATTTTCTTTTTTACTTTGAGGATCTTGATGCTCCTCACTTATGCTTCATTTTTTGCAATTCCTTTTTTCATTTGTAACTTGAGATCAGTTCTAGGTTATAATTATTACCTCTGAGCTAGCTACACATGGCTACCTTTAGCTCGTATTTAGTAGATGAACTGGGAGCACTAACATTTATATGCATGAAACTGAAAAGCTTCTGCTCAAGTATCATGTCCAGGGTATGCGGTCTCTATGAAATAAAATAATGCATTCTTTTTCAAAGAACACACTTTTGGAAGTGTAAACAGTGAAATTTATTATAGTTACATAATTAATTAATTAATTAATGGTTTTGATGATTTGATCAAGAAATAATGTATGGCCAATTTTTTTTTTTGCTTTTACATATGGAGTATTCTCTAATTTTATCCCAATTATTTTTTAATTAAAATTTATTATTTATATTAATTTGATACATTTTAAAATTTTAGAGTATTTTAAAATATAATAAAACTTAAATTGTTTAAAAATATTATCTTTTTTTAATCAATTGAGTAAAATATGTGTAGAATTCAAGAATTTGATCTTTGAATATAAAATTTATGTAAAATATTACATGCATAAGATTTTGAAACTTGCTGACCTAAAAAAAAAATGAAACTCAATACTAAAAAAGTTTAAAAAGTGCGGATTTGAATTCTTACTTAGTTTAGTGCTGGGCTTTGATAAAAAAAAATAGTTTATTCCTGAATGTAAATATATTTTTCTTGGATTACCAAAAGAAAATATTTTTCTTAACATAGTGAATGTATTTAATGAAAATATTGGATTTTTTCTCATAAATATATTATATAAATAATAATTTCTAAAAACTTTTGAATTAAAGGATATATTGATTTGAACACAAATTTTTGATGGAAGGAAGAGATAAAAATAAAAATAATAATGATAAAAAAAAAGAAAAACCTCAAACTTAATTTAAGTTGCAGGCTTATGTCTGAGAAATAATAAAGACAGTATGTGTGCGTGTGTAAAAGAAATTTACTTGATTAAAAGCAACAGGAAAATTGTAAAAAAATTTATGGAAAAAAATTTCAAATCTAACTTTGTTGAAGTAACATTGATTTGGCACATTTCAGTATTTTTTTTAATCTTTTTTGAGGACTGAATAATTGGCAGCATTTTGTTTTTTGAATGAAAAGGATGAAAAAATCGTATAGAAAACTAACCCAAAAGACAACAGAGAAAGATCCGACTCCATTAATATTATGCATCAACAATCTAAAGGAGAATCAATAAAAGAATAAAACTGTAAATCAACCGTGTGAGTCAATATTGCAAGCAAATTAGTATAACCATTGAATTTCCTATTAGCAATAGTCCAACCTTCAAGTTATTATACTGCCATACTAGATTATTTTAAAACCTATGTTGCAGTTGTAATTAATTAGGTGGCCCATGTATAATACTCAATATAAAAAATGATTTGTATGGTTTCTGTTTTATAATATATTGTAATTCAGTATAAATTTTATATTTTATTATATTAAATATTGATTGATGACTCACATTGATATTGATTATTGAATGGAGCTTTTTTTTTTATTTTCAAATTTTTTACTTTTCAAGAAAATAAAACTGCAAGAAGAACTAACAGTTAAATTAATAGTTTTTACTGAAAGACTGAATGGATGGTTTTTTTTTTTTTTTGTGATTGCAAGATCAATCATGAATTTATTATATTGAGATATATGTTTTATGAAAATTCCAGAATAGATGTAGGTATCAAGTTCTTAGTCCAAAATAAGCAGTTATATGTAAACCGCATCAATAAGATGTTGTCTTAATCAAGGTGTTATTCAAGGTAGTAACACCCTTTATTGTTTACTGTGGGGATGACATTTCTGGAGCAATTTTAAGAATGGAAACTGGAAAGGCAATAAACTTTTTGTACAGCATTGAAGTGAGTGTGACTGGAACGTGACGAATAATAATAGTAATTAAAAAAAAAGTCCGATAAAGTAGAAAGTATCAATCTTTTTCTAATGAGACTGATAAATTAGACTTTTACGGTACTAGATTATAATTTTTTTTTAACCAGAAGATTATGTTTCAAAATAATGAAATATTTTTTCATATATATTCTCTATTTTTATTTTTTTTTTATTTTTCATTTCCTTTTACTGTTTTACACATATATATTGTGCATTAATTTATGAAATAAAAAAAATTCAGATCCATAAGCTATGATTTTTAATTAGTAGTTACCTGTCCATCATGATAAGGCATAAAAATCATTTATAAATATTATATTATGTGTTTCCAAAGGATCCGTAATTTAAGACTCTATAGGAAACAAAACACATAATTTCATGAAACATTTGATTTTTTTTTTTTCTCATTCCAAAATGTAAGCCACCATGGAAAATGAAGTTTCACAGTGGGTATTTGTATTTGGGTATTCTTAACCAGAGAATGTTGAAGAGTTCAGTTGGTGGAACGCCATGATACCCACTCTCATGCTTTGCAAAGCTCCAATGAAAGTATGATCGAATGAAAAGAACTCGTCACCTTAAGCAATTTTATTGGTTTAAATTCTATGAATGAAAAAACTATAAAAAATGGTGATCAGCCACTATTTGAGAGATTTTTTTTTTGGTCAATTAGATTTACAGGGTTGGATAAAACCGCTTAACATGGGTGGCAGTTCAAAACCCTTCCATTCTAACCTTATTGAGAGTTGAGAGTTCAAAGTTTAGATGATGTATAAATAGATTAAAGGCAATATCCACCCAACCTGGCAAACAGCTCATGACATGAGAAACAAGAAAAGGCTTTCTAACATGTTTTCTCTAAGAAATTCCAGATGTTGAGAGGCATCCAACCATATAATTCTCTCGTCTCAAGACGAGCCCATCCCATTGTGCATCATAAATTAAGCCAACATAGATCCTCGAAGTGCCATCCAAGATCCAACTCTACAAGCTAAACATATAATCCATACCCCCTATAAGGGAAACAGAGAGACCTTACACCGAGACCCAAGGACAAAAGTATGGACTAAACGCCAGATACCTTGGACAATATCAGTTTCTATCTATGTATATACTTAAAACACATCTCTGAACAGCAACCAGCCCAAGAAACATGGCATGACTCAGGGCATTGAAGCATGTGGAGAGCGAGACCGAACAGGTGTCTTTGATGGGCTTACCCTGCATAAAAACATAAGAATGGTTAAAGAAAGCTCAACAGAGATGTGGGGGGAGTACATATTACCACATGAACTATAGCTTAATCAGAATATTGGCACTTGAATTTTAAAATGTCACGAAAAAAATAAACCCTAAGAACTTTAAAATGTAAAGAAACACCCGCTTAACACCAAACACTACTTTCAAGGGTCTAATGTACATCCCACCCCCTATTCCCCACCCCACCTGGCAAGAAAAAAGGATATGAGAAGTCATACAGAGACAGAAATCCATCATCTGAGATCTAACCTGATAGGTAGCGAACCCAAAATCACACCACTACAGTTTAGAGCTGCAATTGCACTTTCAGCCTGCAGGGTCAAGCACAGAAAATCTTGACACAGCCAAAAAAAATCAAGCACAATGGACAAACAAACAGTAATCCAACAATAACTCTGACATAGGGGTAAGCATCAAAAACCAGCAGACTTCATCATTTTTCAAAGATACATACAACAAACCATTCTAAACATTCCTCCACTCCATTAACGGAAATACCAGGATTCAATCCACAGATGTACTTGCATCAACGTTTCATGTAAGAAAACAGAATATAAAACCACTGCCAAAACAAAAATCCTGAAACCCAAAAATAATAAAGTTAATAGCATGTTAATGTGTGAGAGCATTTATCGCACTCAAACAAAAAAAGAAAAAAGAGCCCAGGAGTCTTGAGTCAAGGAGTACCTCCCCTAGACGAAAATGCTGGGGCTCCTAATGTGTTTGGGCCCAATTTCTAGAATGCTCCTGTCCCACTCCCCAAAGCTTCATGCCCCCTTTGTAAACACCCCAACACCCCCCCCCCCTCCCGTGGCCCAAAAAAAAAATGAAAAAGAAAAAAGAGAGATGGGAACGAAACAAAATAAAAATTTTCTAAAATTGAATATATATATATGTATATGAAAAGAAAAAACATATTGGGCAAGCAACAAATTAGAACAGTTGCAAGCACCTAAAGGTCAGTGCAGGCCTAGATCCATAGCACAAGACTCATTATAGCTTCATCATGTGGGAGAACGCAAAAATAGGCCAACCCTAAGCAGCTGAACCAAGAATCACCACCATCTCATTTCTTTACACCAAACTGTTCCTCACCAGGAAACCTAAGCACCACTGTCCTTCCATGACCCAAAGTAAACTTCAACCACAAAATATTGCAAATGGAAAAACATTTCCTGTCAACTACATAACAGAGGCATCATACTGAAACAAATTTCTTGCTAATCTTAAAAATCAGGGGATAATTACAAACAACTTTTGCCACTTTGGACCTTACCCACAGGACATTACTGTGAAATTTATACCGTCCTTCCTTCTTTAGTTTTCCCTGTTATATGTGACCTCACTATTTATGTCCAGACTCCAGAACATGACATGTCAATTGAGCTATTTTCCCACCTGCACCTAATGGCAAGTATATTCATAGGTAAGATACTATTGAAACCTATAAAACCTAGAGCCACACACCGAAAATGAATTGGGTAGTGCAATCATCTCTCTTCCATAATATGTGGAGTTGACTGTTTCCAAAGGAGAGGCCACCAGAAGTATATCAACATTACCATACAATAAACCAGATGAGAAACTAATTGAAAATAGAGATAAATGGTGGGATCAAATTAATTATCGCTACCTATGTTTACCACTATATGTCACATATTAGTTCTACTTCAACTGACAAACAATATTCCCTGTCCAGCATGCTTCATAATAGAGTATAATGTAGAACCCAGAAAGGGGGAAAAAACAACAACAGCAACAAACCAATTAAACATGACTGCATTTGCCTATGACACAGCTTATGTGAAAATTACCAAAAATCTACAATGCTTGTCAAAAATAAAGTATCAGCATTTGCCATATATCAAAATGCACCCTCTAATGAACTATGTATACATATATAGAATAAGAATTGTGGCAGAAGAGGCCATATAATCCAAATCCCACATTAACAAGATTTATCATTTCTTGATTCTTAGAAAGTGACAAGTATTGTTGCCTGTTTTGGGGTGGGGGAATCTGAAATTAATAATATAAGTAACAAGAGTGAGAAATGGAGAGCCTGTAAAACATTAAATCACAATTTGATAAACATATAAAAGTATCATAATACACTACGCTTATTCATATGAAAATATAAAGTCCAAGAGTGAGTGGTTACCAGGGTGAATTCAACAAATGCAATTCGAGTTGAGTGGTGGTAATCTCCAAGAAGCCTCAAGCGTTGAACCTAGATGAATTCACCGAAATAATTAAGAGAGAGAAGGGGGCAGGGGTGGAATCTCAGAAGATACTTAAATTTAACAAATAACTATTTCTAAAAGCTCGTTAGTGTGGAAGGCTACCAACCTCTCCACAAAGAGATTCAAAGAAGAGTTTAACATCGGCATGCATAACCTGCATCATTGGCAAGAAAGAAGGTAAAAAATTTGAACCACCCATTTGTTGGGATACCTAAAGTGGACACAACTGAGTATAGAAACATCCTATCATAAAGTATAATCCTAGAATACCTTCTTGTCAATATTTGTGCAATAAATAGTTCTTGAGCACATCTCCCGTTCATCTTCAGACTACAAAATGTAACACCATTAGAAAGCCAAGACAAAGAAATGACACATTTTAGCACCATCTGATCAAATTAACCTCTAAAAGATGAATCTGAGCTTTAACTCCCAAGCGAAGAAAACATGTAACAGAATTAGCCAAAGCAAATGGTTACCCTGGGCAAAAATGAGGGATTAACTGGTGCTATAGCAGTTTTTGAAGGCAGCACTCTCACTGGGTAATATCCAAGCATAGTGCCAGATAGGTTCAAAGCAGCCCTCGCACCTTCTGCAGCTGCAACACTATTAGTACAGAAAAAAGAACATTCATATACTTCATAACAGAAATATGTTAGAGAACTTGCCTTCATCTGTAAACTCAATGAAGGCAAAACGAAGAATAGAATTAGGATCCCCGCATACTCGGCAATCAACAACCTTTGGGCCAGAAAAAGAAGTGGATTCAGTAACATGGTCCGTCATTATTAAGAGGGGGAACAAAATAATGAAAACAACACCGTTTCTACCTGTCCACAGTTAAGAAAGAGCGCTGCCAGCTGCTCTTCAGTGACCTTGATGCAAAAAAGAGAACACATCTTGAATGAATGCACAAAAATTAAAAGGGAAAAAAAAAAAAGAAAAGAAACACTCAAGCCAGCTGGAATGAGAGAATTTACAAACCAGGTATAAACTATACCTGTTGATCAATGTCAGACACATAAACAGTCTTCCTAATCATCTCTTCTCTGCTCTCCATATCCATTTTATTATTAGCTCTTCGCTTCCCTTGATTATATCCATTCTTCCTCTGCAATGCATTGTCATGATCAGCTGAAGAAGAGAACCATATGCTGATAACATGGTATTACTTAAAACTAGGACCATACTACGAACTACAACTCTTGGGAAAATTCAGAAAGTATCATCTTCGTTATACTTCCAGAGGGGAAGCCAATTATCACAAATTAATATAAAAATAAAATGATCTCTCAACAAAAAGAAATGGAACTTCCTGGCAAAAAAAAAAAAAAGGAACTTCGACCCTCGGAAAATTTAATCTTACCCTTCTGTTATTATGTCCATTAACATTGCCATAATTAGTGGGAAGTAGAAAGTTGTTAGGGTAGCTAAACCCAGCACCACCTAAGAATCCATGATTATTTGTAAGTGATGGCGGCACAAATTCCTCGGCCATGGGATTCAACTTGGACAACAACTCCTGCAAATCCCTCATATCACGCTTGAAGCTTTCACCACCATCTTCTCCATTTCTTACTCCTTTAGACATCTGCTTAATTCCGTATCCGCTATTATTTAGCACCATCTGCTGCTGGTTCTGAACGCCATTTGCCTCGAACACCTTTCGCATCTGAGTCATTTGAGACTTGTAATTGCCGTTAGGAACCAACGGAGCTCTATCCTGATGACTAAACACATCATCTAGATTCTGGTCGCCGTTGACAGCTTGAACATTTGTGTCTAAGCCACTTACAACAGAACCAGTTCTGGGTTTCGATTTCTCCAGCTCATTTGTCACTGCGGAGTCCGATGATACTACAGTGTTGTCTAAATTTTGACCAGATGAGCCAATTATGGCTCCGGCATTCTCAGCTACGGCCATAATCAATACCGATAGATTAAAAAAAAGAAAAAAGAAAAAGCTGACCTCTTTTTTTTTTTAGGCTTTTGAATTCTCTGAATTTTATCGTATAAAATTCATCAGACAATAACCATCGAGAGATTACATTAGCAGTGAAATGAAAAACATAAGCGACTAAGAAGTGGTATTTGAAAAAGAAGGCAATCCAGGCTTTATCTAATAAAATCCCAATGACAAAAGATGAAAGCAATCTTGAAGATCGTCTTGTAGCAGCAGTTTAAAAACCCAGAAAGAAACGAATACTACAGAAAAAAAGGTTATGGAAATTATAAAGAAAAGAAACAGGTGAATATTAAATGGCGAGGTTTGTCTCACTAATTTACTGAAGAAGAGGAATGGAACAGGGCATTCTTCGGATCATCCGTTTTCGCTGCGGGTCTTTTTGGACCTTCCTGAGAAAGTCCCGAATTGGTGATGCACGTCGTAAGAAAAATGTGAACACCCTTATACCCAAATCTTTATTTATTACTTAATTAATGCATTTCCTATGAATTTGCACGTGAAAGCCAAGGTTCAGAAACCCTTAATTAACCTTTGATATCTAATCCTGATTCCTGAATTCGAGAATCTATTCACATATTTTTGAAAGAAAACAAGCTTTCGCACAAAAAAACAATATTAAATTAGTAAATAAATAGATATATGTAGTTGAGATTTTACCAAGAAAATGGTTGTATATAATACAAGCCAGAAAGGATAGAGTGTTGAATATGCCAACAACCATGTGTGTACAGCCGAAGTATTCAAATTATAATTTACCAACAACCATGCCATGAAATTACAAGTAAAATAGTTTTTCATCATTCCTAACTCATGGAAAATAGTTTTCGGTCATGTTGGCCAGGTATTTGATATGCTTAAGAACCAAGTAGTTGCATTTTAAGAGTAAATGAAGGGATTTTTTATACCCTTTCATATGATAAGTTTTATTATTAAATATTTAATAGGACTTAAACCCGAGACATGATACTAAGAAGAGAGCAAGTTGAATCAAAGTGATTTTGGTACTTTTATTTTAACTTAGCATGGTTATTAGAAAAACACAGGAAAGCTCAAAATGCAAAGCTGTAGCGTAGTAAGATGCTGTTTGGAGGCTTGTGGGTGCTTTTGAGGGAAGTTATATTTTGTAAAAGAGGAAGAATATTATGAATTGCAGAAAGCCAACTTATTTAATGGTAGAAAATCATGTCACGTGATTAACTTGGCAGATGGTAATCCTATCAACACATTAAACCAATCACCTTTTTCTTTTCAATAAGAATATATGCCATAGAATATTTCTGATATGACAACTACATCAACTTTTTCTTCCCTTATCAATGTCGTTAAGTTAAGCGGAAAAGACATTTTAGGATATTATAGAAAAATATTTCTCAATATTTTTAATTTAAATAAATTAAATTTTCAATAGATATTATTTATTTATAAATGTTTTTATATATAAATGTTAAATTGTCTTTCTTTGAATATGAGAGTTTGTTTAGGTGGGCATAATATTTGCAAGAAAATAAATACACTCTTAGCAATAAAATAAAATACTCTGTTCAAAATATAAGATAGATTTTAGTGAGAATAAAATTTTAAAATTTAAATTATTTTATGAAATTTAGTAATTATTTAAATTTTTTTTATTTTTATTCCCATTAATGATAAACCTCAATTAAACTAAATACTTCATTTTTTTTATAATGAAAAAAATTAAAAAAGATAGTAGTAATTAAAATAGAATAATGTAATGAAAATAATTTTAAAAATTTATAATAGTTTTAAAAAAATTAAGATATATAATAAGCTTTAATTAATATTTTTAGTAAAAATAAATACTTCTTCTAATTCTTAATATAAGATTATTTTAATCGAATTATGAAAATTAAGAATGAGAGTTAAATTTAGTTAATTATCTATTTTTTTTTAATTATAATATTTTTAAAAAATATATAATAAATATTTATTTCAGACTAAAATTACTAGTATATAAATAGAACAGAAACAGAAAGTTAAATCCGTCTCCCATTTTAAAAGCACTGAGCAGATGGTGAGATTGAATTTGAGAACATCGAGACTCAGTTTCATAATTGACCAAAAGAGCAAATGGCAGACAATTGATCACCATTTATGGAAAATGGCGCAGGCCTGCCAGGCCAGGAAGCACAGATGCCAGACAGGGGTTGGGGTACGGAGAATACTAGCGTGCGAGAGTCTGTATGGTGCACGGATCTACACTTGCCACTATGGTGCCACGTGTCACACAGGTTTGTCCTGATCCTATGGTGATGTTAATAAAGACCATTTTGGAGGGGGAGTTAAATAGGGGATTTCTTTTATTAATTCCATGAAATTATGCAACTTCTCCACATTCAGGTTTTTGAGTTGTTAGAAAATTTTGGGTAAAAAATTATCAAATATAACTTAAAATAAGTGAAAAATTGTTAGAGAATACCACTTGTTTGAAAGTGAAAAATGGTTAGAGAATACCACTTGCTTGAATCTTAAAATGTCACTTATTTAAAAAGTAACTTCTGTTTATATATAATAGAAAGGTGAGAAAGCTAAAATAGTCCGAATTTATTTACAGTCATTTATCTAACATAGCAATTGGTTCAAATGAAGAAGACGAGGGGATTTTATTAAAGGAGAGATGAGACTAGGACGGGGAGAAAAGTATATGCTGATAAATATGTCATAATATATATATAAATTTGTTCCGAAGATTAGAGAATGAGTCTTTATATTGGGATAGAGATGTTTATTTATCTGAATTTTTGCTCGTGTAGTTTTTAATTGGGGTATATGAGATAATGCTACCAAATTTAGTTGTTGAAGCAAATTCGAAGTAGAAAGCAATGGGCATTTGTAAAAAACCCAGATTAATGGATTTTTTTTTTCAAAATGTTTCACAATGTATGAAATCATTGAGAGCTCAGGAACAATTATTTATATATATAGCTTACAGGCTTTGATAGTGATGGTGTTGAATAATTAAAATTTTCTTATTTTTCTTTCAGATTCAGAATATAATATAAGAGTTCAAAACCAAATGTACAATTTTTTTCTTCATTTAATATTTTGTTATTTGTTATAACTGTTTTGAATATATATTAATCCGATGGTGTTTTTTTATAGCAACAATATTAGTCTTATCCCATTAAGTGGGTCAGCTACATGAATTATATGATGCTAATGAATTCTATTAAATATTATCTCTTCAGATAAATTATTTATTAAGAAATCATGCCTTATAACTTCTCTTAACGTCCTTCTTGGTCTTCTTCTACACCTTTTAATGGGGCTCCAAGTTATTTGATCAACTCTCCTCTTATCTTCTTGTATGTACACGACCAAACAATTTTAAATGATTTTTCACAATTTTCTTTTCAATAAGTGGTACTCCGATTTTCCATCGTATACAACTATTCTATTTCTCATATATTCTTATATGACCATACATCTATTTCAACATTCTCATATCTGCCACTCTTATCTTATATTTTTATTGCCTTTTCAAAACCTAACATTTACTACTATATAGTATCGCTGACCTTATAGCAGTTTGATAAAATTTCCATTTAAGCTTAGTAAGTATTTTACGGTCACAAATAACTCCTGAAATTTTTCTCCACTTTAATCGTCCAGCTTGTATCATATGCATAATATTACCATCAATTTCATCATCATTCTGTAAAATCAACTCCAAATACTTGAACTTTGACACTTCTGGAATAAACTTCTAGTCATCAAATGTATGATTCATATATATTTATTTTATAACACATATTTAAGTAACACAATAGAAAAATAATTATAATCTTTGTTTTTATAAATCTTACCCACTGATAGGAACAAAAATTTTATCAGCTGCAAGTGTATAGGACACTCAAATAATATAATGACAAATTAAATGTTCCTACATAGGGTTTAAGTAGTAAAAATGGGTATTGGATTATTTATTTTCTTCTAAGTTAAACAATCAACAAAATTTACAAATTCCACTGAGAGTTTGAGCAGTAAAAATGAGCATTAGATTATTTATTTTTTTCTAAGTTAAGCGATCAATAAAATTTACAAATTAAGATAAACAAAATTAAACGAAAGTAATTATATAAAACCTTAGAAGCACACACCAAACTAACTCTGAATATCCAAAGATGTCTTAGAGTTACTACTTCCTTAATTGTTTCACCTGTTTGCTTTCACCAATTTAATTATACTTAATTTTATCTTTATTAGTTTAGAGTTTAGTTAGTTATTAGTATCCTCGGAATCACTTACAACCCTATCCTAACTTCATTATGTAATCCTTTACATAATTAATCAGAATGCATAGAAAACATAACACTCTAAGTGATTATGTGAGGCTCTTATGTATATTCATATTGTAGTTGCAAATTAAATTCATAATCCAATCTCACATTACTCAATTTAAGGTCCATTTAAAGTTTCTTTTTTTAAGGTAAACCCTAAACTCCCAATTTCCTCACTTAATGTTGGCCAAGTATCAAGCAAGTAATCAAATACAAAATTTAGTAAAGAAAGCTTTAATTAAACAAAATCAAATGGCAAATACAAACTCTAATCCATAACTAAGGTCATAGCAACTATAGGTTATGAAAGTTTAGTCACATATGACAAGATTCAATACTAAACACAAAGATATATACATCAAAATAGAGAGAAAAAGGAGGAGAACAAATTAATCAAAAGGATCTTGGTTGTAAATTCTTGATTTCTCGCTAATTTAACTTGTCTCAAGTTCTTCAAAATCTTCTATTTTCGCCCTTTAATGCTTTAGGTTCGTCTGGAAATGTTAAAATGTTGAAAACTACTTCTCCAAACCCTTCCATGCTCTCTTTTTACCATTTAATGATGTTGTGTGTTTTGTCCATGCTGCAGCATTAATCTCCACTGCTGCAACATAAAAATGCTCCAATGTAGAAATATTAATGCTGCAGCGTTGAAATTTGATGTTGTAGCATAGAAATAACCTTAAAATATGACATGATCCAATTGCAATTGTTTACTCAATTTTCCACACTCTTAAAGTTTCTGCTCTCTTCTACCTCAAATGCTTCCCCTTACTTGTAGATAATTATAAACACTAATGAAAAGCTCATATAACTAGATTAAACTATTTTTAACTCATTTTTCTTAATATTTTTATTAAATTCTAATTCAATCAACTCATCCAATTTCTTATAAATAAGTAGGAAATTAATATCTAAAATGTACCAATAACTCCCCAAATGCACTAAAAAATATCATAATTAATCTTAAATATGGGGAGTCATCACCCAAATTTCTTCTCTTGCAATCTTATCGATACGTGACTTCTCACATATTAACTTACTCACTCTCACCCATAAAAAAGTAGTAATACAAAAAGTAGTGAGGAATGATGTCTGAGCATATATAACGGCTGTTTTAACACCTATTTCAACCCATCACAAAAATAAGAAAATTAATAAAACTAATTTATATTAATTATATTATATATATATATATATTAAATAATGTTAACTAATAATAATAATAATAATAATAATAATTTAAATAGGTCTAAATCAGACCTATTTAGTTATATAAATTAAGTCAGATTACATGTTATATATGGTCCCTTAGCCTATTCTCATCCCTATCTATTACCATGTATATATACAATGTAGTTGGTGTAGTTGTTCCTTCTCAATCCGTTTGTGTAATTAAGAAGGAAGGTTTCATGCACTTCATATGCACATACATATTTCCTTTTACAGACCAAACCGATTCAAAGGCAAGCAAGCATCTCAAATAGCACTATTATCTAGCTTCATCCAAGTCTTGTAGTTTAGAGCCTAGGGCACAAGTTTCACACTGGGGGAATCACATCTCTTATAATGAGCTTATTGTAATCTCACCTAGTGTAGCTTCTTCCAATCACAGCTTATAATGAGATTCCAGTCTGATCTACTACAGCTTGACTCCTATCCCATTTTGTTTCAAGATATAACTTGAGATTTTTCTTTCTAAACTTCTCTAATAAGTAATAAATAAACTAAATAATTCAATCTCCAAAAGTTAGTCTTTTACCCTTTTTTTTTTATTAAATCTTGACCTTTTATTTTTTTAAACTTTGTTCTATCCTTTTTTCTTTTAACTATCCTCTTTGTATATCTCCTTTTTTTTATCTCCATTATTCCTCGGAAGTCTTACTATTACTTCCTCTCCCCTTCAGCCGGCTTGTTGCGGCCAACATCCCAATCTATTATTAAATAAAATATGGTTCACTTACTTACTATTATTATTTACTGAATTCATTTATTCTACTTTTATTTTTAGATAATACAATTTTTAAAACTTCACATATAAGAAACTTATAATAAACTAATTTTTTTTTAATTATAATAGTTAAACAGAGTATGCTATTTAATTTTATTTTTCTAGAAGAAATGTGGTATTATATGAATATAAAGTTAATTGTGATTATATTGATTTTAGTTATACTAGTAAAAAATTTCTTAAAAAGAAAATCCATATAAGAACAGTCACCTTTTCTTCAAAGCACTTGATGAACGTAGATAAGTAAATTTATGAGTAATATGTAAGAAAATTCATGCTTTTGATAATAGTATGTTGTATTTTTAATGTTACACACACACACACACACATATATTTATATATATATATATCATGTATGTTTGTTGCCCTCAAAGCCCAACAAAAAAAAAAGTATGTTTGTTTAATATGAAAAGCTACACTCCACTCCCCCTACCCAGGAAAAAAAAAATCAGATAATCATACTAGAATCAAACTAATCCGACTCCAGCCAAAACACAGGGGTAGCTCATCTGTGTAGGATCGGACTCGACTAAGGTATACGCTTCACGCTGGTTGGTTCTATTTTTTCATATACATATCAGCTTTAAAATGTAACAAGTACAAAAACGAAGAGGAAGTGGACCACCTCTAGCTGACACACACAGCCTGAAATGATGGACATTATACTTAAGTAACTGTCCCGTATAACTAACTGTTTATCCAAAAAAAAAAAAATCTCATACAAGTAGCAAAAGTAACTGCAAACATCAGTGATAAAAAGTGAAATCATATTATGATGATGAGATGGGGATTGTTGCTGCAACTGCAAAAACCAAATGCCAAATCCTCTCTTTTGGAGATACACTCTGAACGTAAAGGAACAAATACCCGGAACCCTAAATAATCTACTGACGAAACAACACTTTATATTTTGAGGGATTTTAACCTTATTCTCTATATAACAGAATGTTGTGCGGGAAAGCAGAAACATTTTACAAACTCACTTTTACTCAAAACAGAGCCCAGGGAAGCCCTCTCCTTCTCTTTTTCTCTCTATTATTAGATAATAAAAAAGTCTAACGTTGAAGAGTTAAAGCAAAGCGAAAGGGTATATAAACTTAAAGGTATTCTTTGTTAGATATATTTAATTTGATAATATTTAATTTGAATTTATTCAAATTATATATTTATATTATTTATTTAATTAAATATATCTCAACTTAGTGTGTTTTTTATCTTCAAAAGAAGATATTGTCTGTTGAGTGATTTTAGGAAATAAGGGATAAACTCAGTCATAGTTTTATTTTTATCTTTATTTGAATTTAAATTCAAATTCAAATTTAAATTTAAATTTAATAACCAATGGTGGCCAATGTTATTAAATAGAGATAGACTAAATTGAGATTAATACACGCTCTGGTTTCCCGACTAATTGAGACTAAATTCCAGGCTCTATCACTGAATCTTATAACTAGTTGGAAGAACTATCTGCCTAAATTATTTTCTTGTATTTCTTCTAACTATATTTTTCTCTTATGATTTTTGATCTAATATTCAAATCGAGTAGTTATGAGTTTGCAAGAATACCTGCATCAAATTATCTAGTATAACGAGAAATATTTATAAAGTCTTATGCTGCTCTTATAATTTTATAAAAAAATTCAATATATAAAATTTATATTAAAAACTGAATTTGTCTCACATTCTTAAGCTTTGATCTATTTTGGTAGAAAGAATGCTTCAGGTTTATAACTCTCATTCATTAAACATAACATCGTATCAGAGTTTGGTTGTCAACGGTTACAGAGAGAGCTACATTGAATAGTTAAGACAAAGATAAAGGATATATAAATTTGAGGCATTCCTATCCAAATAAGCTATTTTAGTGGAAATGGTACTTCAAGTTTATAGTCCTCATTTGAGAAACTTACCACTCTCACTTTTACAACTTCTGCTTCTCTCCTCTTATCTCCAAACTTGCAAGCATGGATAGCTACTATCATGTCAATAATGGCGATGCCAATTTGCCCGTTGGGTTTCGCTTCCATCCTACCAACGAGGAACTCATCACTTTCTACCTCCTCAAGAAGGTTCTCGACAACAGCTTTACAGGAAGAGCCATCGCGGAGGTTAATATTAACCAGCGTGAGCCATGGGAGCTCCCTGGTGGTTCCTTCTTTGCTTCTGCTTTATTTTGCAGTATGAAGTGGATAAATGTTCTAAGTGTTAATTTCTAAATGCATGTTTATCTATGTGGGCAGAGAAAGCAAAGATGAATGAGAAGAAGTGGCACTTCTTCAGCCTACGAGATCCCTAATACCCAACTGGGCTGCTAATTAATAGGGTTCTAAAGGCTGGATACTAGAAGACCAGTGGAAAGAACAAGGAGATCTACAGCTCCAAAATTGGCTATCTCGTGGACATGAGGAAGATTCTAATTTTTTACCGAGGCAGAACTCCCAAAGGTGAAAAGAGCAACTGGGTCATGCATTAGTATTGCCCTGAAGGCAAATTTACTTATCATTATCTGTCACGCAGTTCCAAAGCCTTCTCTCTTTCTCACTTTACTTTTCTTTCATAACATTGTTTCACTCATGTACTTGAATAAGATAAAGCAACAAAGTGGAATCTTGCTCCCCTTAGTGTCTATATTCAGGTTTTTGAGTTCTTCGAAAATTTAATTTGGGTGGTAATACTATAAATTAAAAATGATATACACTTAACAAAGGCTATTTCAGTTGGTAAATATGTGACTTATGCTTCATAAGGATGTGTATTTAAATTCTACTGTTAATATAAGGCCTTTATTGATAGATAATCTTTAAATACCTTTATAAATGCTCTTCAAATTTTGATACATGTCCTGATTCTAATGAGCTCCAATATTCAACTCACACACACACACACATATATAAATAATGGCATACATCCTATACTAAAACAATCACAAACATGTTAAATTCTTCTATAAAAATAATAATGACATACCAAATCTCTCTGATTTGGTTGCAGATAAATTGTCAATTGAGCTTGATTTGACCTATCTTCATTGACTATCAGGATTCAACATGAACATAATACTATTATAAGAATGATGGGAAAAAAAAGGAACTAATCAATATTCTCTCATACAGTTATCCACCTTGAGAGATCAATTGACGGGAATTTTTTCATTTTTTTCGTAAAATAAGACCCAACAATATGTTATTACATACTTGCATCCCCATCATTTTCTTTATATTCCCTTTGCCACATTAAAAAACGTGGGTAAATTTTGTGTGTTTGTGTGTGGGTGCTCGAGTAAACATGGATGCTGTACAAGGCACAATCCATTTTCACAAGGCTAAGCATGATAGCCAATTGTGAATGATATTTTGTGATTACAAGATAAATCACGAATTTATTACATCGAGATGATATATGCTTTATGAAAATTCCGATGTCGGCATCAAGTTCTTAGTCCAAAATAAGCAGTATATATATATATATATATATATTCCACCAAAACTAGCACCTTCATTAAGACAACATCTTATCGGTACGGTTTATATATATATATATATATATAAGACGTTCTCTCAGCCAAGGTATTATCCTTTTAGCATTGTTTAATGTAAGGATGTCATTTCTGAAGCATTCTCAAGACGGAAAGGCAAGAAAGTTTGTACAGCAGTGAAGTGAGTGTGATTGGAATGTGACGAATAATAATAATGTCTAATAAAGTAGAAAGTATCAATCTTTTTCTACTGAGAATGATAAATTTAGATTTTTACTAATAGATTATGTATTTAAAAATAATACAAAAAGTAGATATATTATTTTATTTCATAATACATATCATCGATTTTTATTTTTTACATATATACTGTACAGTAATTTATTAAATTTTAAATGCAAAAATTCGGATCCATATGTTATGATTTTTATTTAGTAGTTAGACCATCATAATGAGGCATAAAAATCCTTTCTGAACATTATATTAAATAATGAGGCATCCCGTTCTCATGAGAATAGTTATCTAACAGGCCTCAGTCAGTATTTGATCTGATTAAAACAAGTCTGAGTGAATCGTAATGAAGGGATTAGCTAAGGACTACAATTAGAAGGGGAAAAAAAGGGAGTTGATAACCACCCAACATCCCAATGAGGTGGCTTAGTCAATGTGGAATTTGTTCAGCAACAAGAAAACAATACCTAGAGATAGCTGCCTAATGGTTGGTGGGGAAATATATCAGTAAAGGACAAATGCTTAAAAAAAACAAAAAGAAATGTATGGTATGGGTACTTCAGTACTTGGTGGAAAGGAAATATAAGAACAAGGAGCAGAAGTGATGGGTGATAGGCATGCAAAGACGACAAGCAGCACAGAGACAGGTTTCCCAGACGTCATCAAGGAGTTTGTTTGGTAATGGTAATAGTTTTCCACCTCTAGATGGAAAATGGTGATCAGCCTCTACTTGAGGGATCAAAGTTCAGATGACGTATGTACAGATTAAGGCAATATCCAACCAACTTGGCAAACAGCTCACGACATGAGAAACAATAAAGGCTTTCTAACATGTTTTCCCTAAGAAATTCCAGATGTTCAGAGGCATCCAGCCATAAAATTCTATCATCTCAAGATGAACCCATCCCATTGAGCATCGTAAATTAAGCCATCAAAGACCCTGGAAATACCATCCAAGACCCAACTCTACAAGCTAAACATATAATCCACACCCCCTAAGGGAAACAGAGACCATATGCCAAGACTCAAGAACAAAAGTAAGGAATAAACGCCACAGATAACTTGGACAATATCTGTTTCTATCTATGTATATACGTAAACATATCTCTGAACAGCAACCAGCAATAGAATCATGGAACCATGACTCAGTGCATTGAAGCACGTGGTGTGCGAGGCCGAACAGGTGTCTTTGATGGACTTACCCTGCATAAAACATAAGAATGGTTGTAGAAAGATCAACAGAGATGCTGGAAACTTTGTCATTATAAAAAGGGGAAACTATATTCTACCTCACGAACTATGGCTTAATCAGAATATTGGCACATGAATTTCAAACTGTAAGGAATAAAACCCCTAAAGATGTAACGAAACACCCCCTTAACACCAAACATTACTTTCATGGGTCTAATGAACATCCCATCCCCACTCCCCACCCCCCCAAACACCAAGAAAAAAGGACATGAGAAGTCATAGAGAGACAGAAATCTATCATCCAACCTGATTGGCAGCGAACCCAAAATCACACCACTACAGTTCAGAGCCGCAATTGCACTTTCAGCCTGCAGGATCGAGCACATAAAATCTTGGGACAGCCAAACAAATTAAGCACAATGGACAAACAAATAGCAATCCAACAATAACTCTGACATAGGAATCAGAATCAAAATCTGACATAGGAATCAGAATCAAAACCGGCAGACTCATTTTTTAAAGATATATGTAACAAACCATTTTAAACATTCCTCCACTCCAACATTTCATTGACAGAAATACTAGGATTCAATCCACAGATATACTTGTATCAACGTTTCATACGAGGAAACATAATATAAAACCAAGGCCAATACGAAAGTCCAGAATCCCTAAAAAATATGAAGTTAATAGCATTTTAATATGTGAGAGCTTTTATTACACTCAACAAAATAAAGAAAAAAGAACCCCAAGAGTCTTGAGTCAAGGAGTACCTCCCCAAGACGAAAATGCCAAGGCTCCTATCCCACTACCACTCCCAGGACCTTATGCCCCCTTTGGAAACAATAAGAATAAAAAAGAGATGGGAATGGAACAAAATAAAAATTTGCCAAGAAGGAATAAATATATATATATATATATATATTTGAAAAGAAAAAACATATTGGGCAAGCAACAAATTAGAACCGTTGCAAGCACCTAAAGGTCAGTGCTAGCCCAGATCTATAGCACAAGACTCATTATAGCTTCATTAAGTTATGTGGGTGAATGTAAGAAAAGGCCAAACCAAAGCAGCTGAACCAAGAATCATCACCATCTTATCCCTTTACACCAAATTATTCCTCACCAAGGAAACTTAAGAACTGCTGTCCTTCCATGATCCAAAGTAAACTTCGACCCCAAAACCTGGCAACTACATTACAAAAGTATCATACGGAAAACATATTTCATGCTAACAGTAATGAGTAATCAAGCATAAACAGCATTACTCTTAAAAAGCAAGGGATAATCACAACCATCTTTAGCCACTACCCACAGGACATTACTGCCACATTTATCCCATACTTCCTTCCATAGGTTGCCCTAGTTACATGTGATCTTACTATTTTTGTCCTGACTCCAGAATATGACACATCAATTTAGCTATGTTTCCGCCTGCACCTAATGGCAAGCATATTCATAGGCAAGCTAGTAATGAACCCTATCAGGCCTAGAGCCACACACCATAAATGAATTGGGTAGTGCAATCATCTCTCTGCCATAATACATGGAGTTGATTATTTCCAACGGAGAGGCCACCTAGAAGTAGATCAACATTACCACCTAGAAGTAGATCAACATTACCATACAATATATCGGATGAGAAACTAATTGAAAATAGAGATAATTTTTAGGACCGAATTAATTAACACTGCCTATGTTTACAACTATAATATAGTATAATGTCGAAACCAAAAGATAAAAAACACAACAAACCAATTAAACATGACTGCATTTGGCTATGACATGGCTAATGTGAAATTTATCAAACATCTACGATGGTTGTCAACTATAAAGTATCAGCATTCGTGATATATCTAAACGCACCCTCAAATGAACTATGGTTACATGTATAGATCTATGGCAGAAGAGGCCCTATAATCCAAATACCACACTAACAAGATTTTTCTTTGTTTCTATTCTTGATTCTTATAAAGGGAGAAGTATTGTTGCCCGTTTTAGGGAGGGGGGATCTGAAATCAACAATATAAGTAAGCACAGTGAGAAATGGCAAGCCTGTATATCATTAAATCACAATGTGATCAACATATAGGTGTATCAAAGTACAACAAGCTTATTCACATGAAAATATAAAGTCCAAGAGTGAGTGGTTACCATAGTGAACTCAACAAATGCAATTCGTGTTGAGTGGTGGGAATCGCCAAGAAGCCTCAAGCATTGAACCTAGATGAATTAAACAAAATTTGAAGAGGGGGGCCGGGGGAATCTCATAAGATACATAAATTTAACAAATAACTAACACTTAAAGCTCATTAGCATGAAAAGCTACCAACCTCTCCACAAAGAGATTCAAAGAAGAGTTTAACATCCGCCTGGGTAACCTGCATCATTGGCAAGAAAGAAGGTAAAAAATTTGAACCACCCATTTGTTGGGATACCGAAAGTGGACACAACTGAGTATGGAAACATCCTAACATAAAGTATAATCCTAGAACACCTTCTTGTCAATATTTGTGCAATAAATTGTTCTTGAGCACATCTCCCGTTCATCTTCAGACTACAAAATATAACACCATCAGAAAGCCAAGACAAAGAAATGACACATTTTAGCACCATCTGATAAAAAATTAGCCTCTAAAAATGAATCTGAGCTTTAACTCCCATGCGAAGAAAACATGTAATAGGATTAGCCAAAGCAAATCATTACCCTGGGCAAAAATGAGGGATTAACTGGGGCTATAGCAGTTTTTGAAGGCAGCACTCTCACTGGGTAATATCCAAGCATAGTGCCAGATTGGTTCAAAGCAGCCCTCGCACCTTCTGCAGGTATAACACTATTAGTACAGAAAAAAAGTACATCTATATGGTTCATAACAGAAATAAGTTAGTGAACTTGCCTTCATCTGTAAACTCAATGAAGGCAAAACGAAGAATAGAATTACGATCCCCACAGACTCTCCAATCAACAACCTTTGGCCCAGAAAAAGGAGCGGATTCAGTAACATGGCCCGCCATTATTAAGGCAGGAAAAAACAATGATAGCAAAACTGTTTCTACCTGTCCGCAGTTAAGAAAGAGTGCTGCCAGCTGCTCTTCAGTGACCTAGATGCCAAAAGAGAACACATCTTGAATGAATGCACAAAAATTAGAAGGAAAAAAAAAAAAAGAAACACTCAAGCCAGCTGAAATGAGAGAATTTACAAACCAGATATAAACTATACCTGTTGATCAATGTCAGACACATAAACAGTCTTCCTAATCATCTGTTCTCTCTGCTCCATATCCATTTTATTATTAGCTCTTCGCTTACCTTGATTATATCCATTCTTCCTCTGTAATGCATTGTCATGATCAGCTGAAGAAGAAAACCATATGCTGATAAAATGGTATTAGTTAAAACTAAGACCGTACTACGAACTACAACTCCTGGGAAAATTCAGATAGTATTATCTTCACTTTACTTCCAGAGGGGAAGCCAATTATCACAAATTAATATAAGAATAAAATTATCTCTCACATAAAAAAAAAAAAGGAACTTCGACACTTGAAAAATTTAATCCTACCCTTCTGTCAGTATGTCCGTTAGCATTGCCATAATTAATGGGAAGTAGAAAGTTGTTAGGGTAGCTAAAACCAGCCCCTAAGAATCCATGATTATTTGTAAGCGATGGTGGCACAAATTCCTCGGCCAAGGGATTCAACTTGGACAACAACTCTTGCAAATCTCTCATGTCACGCTTGAAGCTCTCACCGCCATCTTCTCCATTTCTTACTCCGTTAGACATATGCTTAATTCCGTATCCGCTATTATTTAGCACCATCTGCTGGTTCTGAACCACATTTGCCTCGAACACATTTCGCATCTGAGTCATTTGAGACTTGTAATTACCGTTGGCGATCAACGGAGCTCTATCCTGATGGTTGAACACGTCATTTAGACTCTGATCGGCGTTGACAGGTTGAACATTTGTTTCTAAACCACTTACAACAGAACCAGTTCTGGGTTTCGATTTCTCCAGGTCATTTGTCACTGCGGAGTCCGATGATACTACACTGTTGTCTAAATTTTGACTAGATGAGTCGATTATGGCTCCGGCATTCTCAGCTATTGCCATAATCAATACCGATAGAGGGGTAAAAAAAAAAAGAAAACGCTGATCTTTTTTGGCTTCTTTCTCTGAATTTTATCCTATAAAATTGATCAGACAATAACCATCGAGAGATTGCATTCGCAGGGAAATGAAAAACATAAGCGACTAAGAACTGATATTCGAAAGAGAAGGCAATCCAGGCTTTATCTAAAAAAATCTCATTGACCAAAGATCAAACGAATCTCGAAGATCGTCTTGTTGCAGTAGTTTAAAAACCCAGAAAGAAACGATTATTACAGATAAAATTTGTGGGAATTATGAAGAAAGCGTTGAATATTAGAGACCCCGCTTTTCTCTCAGCAATTTACTGAAGAGGGGGAGAATAATGCATAAAAAGAGAAATGGAAAAGGGCATTCTTTGGATCGTCCGTTTTGGCTGCAGGGGTATTTTAGACCTTCCCTATAACGTTCTGGGTGTGTTTGGATTAAATTATGTATAAGTGATTATGAGAATAAATAATTATTTATAAGTAATTATGTCAAAAGTGATTTGTATTTGGATATTTTTGCCAAGTGATTTTGAGAAAATAAATATATTTAAATATTTAGGTTTAAGTAATTATTGGGTGAATAATAAGAAAGAAAAATGAAATAAATGATGATGAGAGGATAAGTGATTATTATAAGTTGAAAAAATCAGTTTCTTTCATAAACACTTATTTGAGGTATAAGTGCTTACTAAAAAATTATTTCTGTTTGATAACTTCACTACATAATCACTTATGCCCATAAGTGATTACGGTGACAATCCACACAGGCTATTAAGCAACTAGTAGGAGAGACGTGAATACCCCAAACCTTTATTTATTAATTAATCTATGCATTTCCTATGAATGGTAAAGAAAACAAAACTTTGTTAACCCTCAATTAGCCTTTTTTTTTTTGCCCGAAATGATGACCCTTAATTAACCTTGAATATATATAATCCTGAATTCAAGAATCTATTCAGTATTTTCATACCTTTTTTAAAAAGGAAAAAGCTCACGCACCGAAAAAAAAAAACTAAGACAAGAATAAATTAATAATGAATAAATATATGTAGCTGAAAATTTTATTAAAAAAAATGATTGTGTTCTGTCAAAAGACTGAGAGACTATTCCTCCAGTCGCCTGTCTATCGTGCCTTTTTTTCTCCTCCTGGTGACCCTCTCCTGATCGTTAGGGTTAAAACATCATCTCCCCATAATCCCTCAATTATCGGGATATTTTATTCATCATCATTATGAAGTATCGCGCTCTTTTTGGCATGATCCATGATATTCCGTCTTGCCATTATGACTCCATAACTGTCACACCTAGCCGGGTGTCCTTGGGGAAGCGCAGTTCTTATAGAGAAACCCGTACTCGGCCATATGGCCGAGGTGTTGCTTGGTCGTATGATTATTCGGCTCTATCGTTCGATAACTGATGTAATACTCGGTCCGTTGCGCTTGAACTCGGCTTCCGAGTTCTAACTCGGTGTGTATGAGCCCGAAGAATGGGACATTAAGTGGGTGTCCATCCACATCGGACTTGTAATCTCGGCGTGTTCATCTCGGCCCGTACACTAGCCCCCCGAGCTTCGAGTCCAAATTGGACGAGAGGGCTCTGGATCACACGACTGACTAAGGACTGGTTTTTTGAATTTGAATCGTTTCAGTCCGCTAGGGATTCCAGAACCTTCCCAGAGGCCCTTTGGTGTCTCGGTTTCTGAAACAGAAATGTGCCTACATGTACGACTGCGTGCGGCGTTACTTAATGCTGCGTCTTTTCACCAATTGAAGCACATTCCCCAACGGTGGTGATTTCGCTCACCAAAGTCATAATTAAGTTGGTTATTTCAAGGAGGAGTCCTACGATATAAAGTAGGACCCGGGGTGCTCATCCCTTTACTTCAATCTGTCTCTTTGCTTTTCATCCCATCTGAATTTCTCTGTCGTCTTTGGCCTTCTTTTCCTTGCCCCTTTCAACATTTCTCCAGGTACGCCCTCTTCTGCTTTCCCCCTTTTCTCAGTTACTACGCACTCTTCTATATCTTCCCCAAACGTCATGAGTTCGAACCGAGAATCTGAGGCATCAGCTGGGTCGTCCCCCCGTCGAATCCTGGTTGAGAGGGAGGTTCTGAGCATCGGGGAAGATCCTTCGCCGTCAAACTCTTCCTTTCCCAGCACAGAGCTAAATTTTCGTCTGGCCGACCTTCCGGCTGAAGGGGAAGCTTCATTTTCGGCCACTGCCGTGCAGGTGGCCGTACCGAAGCCACGAAAAGTCGTTCCAAAAGTTCGGAAAGACCCGGTTCTCAACATCCGACTTCCGGGATATTATTGGGTGAAGGGAGAAGTCGGAGCCTACCACTCTAGATTTCGGACTACCCAATCTATCACGAAGCTGAGGAAGTCGATCTTTCTGACTAGCATAAGAACAGAGGAGGTCGTGATTGCCAAGCCCTGTGCTGAAGGTGAACATGTTTTCCTGTCGGCGTTGCCGGTGCAAGCACATTTCACATACATGTATAAGACGTTATTTGAGTCACTGGGAGTTGGCCTTCCCTTCTCGGACTTCGAGTGCGCTGTTTTAAGGGCACTGAACGTCGCTCCGACTCAACTTCATCCCAACAGCTGGGCGTTTCTAAAGGCCTTCGAGATCCTGTGTAAAAGATTGAACATGACGCTAATCGCTCCGAAGTTCCTATACTACTACCAGACCCGATTTGGAAATAAGATCGGCTGGATTTCCCTTAGTGGTATGAATAGGCGAGGGATAATCGGTCCTTATACCTCGTCGTACAAAGACTTCAAAGGGGATTTCTTCAAGGTTTGCCCGGCCGAGGGTTACACGAAAATGTTCTTCGATGAGAAGGGGCGACCCAGGTTTCCACTGTATTGGACTCAGACTCCCATCAAGTTCCAGTCTTGGTGTTATAAGGCAATGTCGGCATATGAAAAGGCGGATGTCGACAAGTTAGATAAATTACCTCGTCCCCTAAATTGCAAAATCTTACTTAAGCTCCCTTACTCTTCAACCCCCAATAAGGATTTTACAGGTGAGTGCCGACTTTCTTTTGTCTTCTACTGCCGTGTTTGTCTCGGCTTCTATATATGTTTTCTGTCTTGCAGTGGTGATGAGGAAGTTCAACTGGCGTGCAATAAAGAACACGGTTCCATCAGCAGCACCTGTTGTCGAGAATCTGCTTTCCCGTCCTAATAAAGAGAAAAGAGGGCGTGCCGAGATGATGACGACTGCTGAGGTCGTCAAGATTCCGTCCTCTCCACGAAGCCCCCCGAGCAAACGTGCTCGACCTCAGGCAGCCGATGAGGAGCCTGCATCTTCGGTTCGCCCACCTTCCTTACCGTCTCCAGTTAGGTGCTTGCTTTTGGGCATTGATCCAAACATTGCCATGGTTTTCGGGAGCGTCCTTCAGGAAGCCGGGGACAAGGAAGCGTTGCAGCGGCTTGGTCCCAAGGCCATTTTGGAGTCCATGTCGGCCATCTGCCTGCGTGCCGCGACTATGGCCTTGCTCTATGGTGAAGAGTTCGAGGAGAACAGCCGTCGTCTGGAAATTGTTAAGACCGAGCTCCAGGAAGCAACCAATGCAAAGGAGAGGGCTTCTTCAGAGCTCGCCGATGCTTTGAAGTCTCAAGCATGTCACGGCCTCGGAACTTTTACACCTTGAACCGTGTCGGCCTTAGCTTAATCAACCCTCTTGATCCCGTGCTAAGTCAGCTGAACCCTCGAGTAGGCAAAGACAAGCGAACTAGAGAACAAGAGAAACACTCACACAAGAGAGAGTTTGAGAGAAATATGAATTACACTCAATTGCTTGGATTCTTCGATTGTTACAAATGAGGTGGGAGGTGGTATTTATAGGCCTCCCCCAAGGTTCCAGAACTTTCCCACCTCCTCAATGGACGGTGGAGATCGTTTTGATCTAACGGCCTACAATGAATCTCTAGAATTCTCTATAAGATATTTACAAAGAATTCTCTAGAATGTACAACAGAAAGACCTATCTACAAGGTTCTAGAATTATGTACAATATTCAAGAGAGTGCTAGCCTCTTCAAGTTGTCTCAAGAACGTTCTGGAGGCTTCTGGTTAAACCTCGCGAAAAATTTGTGACACTCTCCCCCACCTAATCCGGTGACGTCCTCATCACTGCTTCATCTCTGTACCGGCGTAGGTGGTCTTCAAACTGCCAAAGATCTTCTCGTGACTCCCATGTTACCTCGCTCTCTGGCAGTCCTTTCCACTTCACCAAGTATTGGGTACTTGGTGGTACTCCCCTTCGTCGCACTACCCTGTGAGCAAGTACCTCCTCGACCTGTCTATCGTAAGACTTGGTTGTCACAGGTGGTGCTCTGGTGGAGATTCCTTGACTAGGCTCATCCTTGTCTTCATGGAATGGCTTCAGCATACTCACGTGGAAGACAGGATGAATCTTCAAGTTAGGTGGCAAATCCACCTTGTAGGAGACCTTCCCGACCTTTTTCAATACCTTGTAGGGACCCTCGTATTTCCGAATGAAGCCCTTATGTACCTTCCTGAAGGCCTTGAATTGTTGTGGAAGAAGTTTCACCATCACCAAGTCTCCCACTTGGAACTCAGTCGCTCGCCTCCTCCTGTCAGCGAACTTCTTCATCCTCTTGGCTGCCTTGACAAGAAAGGATCTAGTCTCGTCAGCTTGCTCCTGCCAAGACTTAGCCATATGGAAGGCTCCTGGACTCTTGCCCTTATATGTTGTCTTAAGGGCGTGAGGTGTCAGAGGTTGTTGTCCCATCACCACTTCAAAGGGACTCCTTCCTGTGGACTCGCTCCGCTGCAAGTTGTAAGAGAACTGGGCCACATCCATCAACTTAGCCTAATCTTTTTGGTTGGCACTCACAAAGTGTCGGAGATAACACTCCAACAAAGCATTCACCTATTCTGTCTGCCCATCAGTCTGAGGATGAAAGCTTGTAGAAAAGTGCAACTCTGGCTCCAATAGCTTGAAAAGTTCAGTCCACAGCTTGCCCGTAAATCGAGGATCTCTGTCACTGATGATAGTTTTGGGCAATCCCCAAAACTTCACCACGTTCTTGAAGAACAGGCGAGCCGCTTCCTTCGCTGTACAGTCTGTCGGGGCTGGAATGAAGGTCCCATACTTAGAGAAGCGATCCACCACTACCATGATGGAACCAAACCCCTCGGACTTAGGTAAGGCCGAGATGAAATCCATGGAGACACTCTCCCATGGTTGGCTTGGAGCAGGTAACGGCTCCAACAATCCTGCGGGAAGTTGATTGTCCACCTTGTCCTGTTTGCATACAAGACAAGTCTTCACATAGGCCTCCACGTCATTCCTCATGTGAGGCCAGTAGTAGGCAGCTTCCGACAATGCCAACGTCCGCCTCTGTCCTGGATGACCAGCCCATTTGGAGTCATGACACTCCCTGATCAACTCCTTCCTCAAGTTGTCCCACTTAGGAACAAAGAGTCTTCTTCCCACAGTATAGAGGAGTTCATCCTCGACCCAAAACCTCTTAGTCTTACCCTCCTTAGCCAACTCCACAAGCTGCTGGGCTAGGGGGTCTTGAGTAATACCTTGCTTGATCTTGGTGATCAAGTCCCCACTGGCTTGGCTTATAGCTGCTAACTCGGCCTTCCTGCTCAAGGCATCAGCAACTACATTCACCGTCCCTGGCTTGTATTCTAACACATAGTCAAATTCAGCCAGGAAATCTTGCCATCTCGCTTGCTTAGGGGAGAGCTTCTTCTGCCTCTGGAAGTAGCTAGTGGCGACATTATCCATCTTGATCATAAACCGTGCCCCTAGCAAGTAATGCCTCCAAGTACACAAGCAATGAACCATGGCCGTCATCTCCTTCTCTTACACCGTGTACCGCCTCTCGGTGTCATTGAGCTTGCGACTTTCAAAAGCAATGGGATGCCTCTCTTGCATTAGGACCCCTCCTATAGCAAAGTCGGAGGCATCGGTGTGTACCTCAAAAGGCTTGGTGAAATCCGAGAGAGCCAACACTGGTTCTTCTGTTACTGCCATCTTTAGCTCCTCGAAAGCTCTCTGACATTCCTCAGTCCACACCCATGGCTTATTCTTCTTCAGCAACTAAGTGAGAGGGGCTGCTCTAGCAGAGGAGCCCTTGATGAACCGCCTATAGTAGTTGATCAACCCAAGAAAAGATCTCAACTCTGTCACTCGAGTTGGAGGCTCCTACTCCTTGATAGCTTGGACTTTCCTCCCGTCCATGCGCAAGGTCCCTTGGGATATGACATGCCCAAGGAAGTTCATTTCTTCCCTCGTAAAGGAACACTTCTCCTTCTTCACATATAGCTCATTCTCGCGTAGGGTCTTGAACACGGCTCGCAGGTGTTCAGCATGCTCCTCCAATGAGTCGCTATAGACCGCAATGTCATCCAAGTACACTACCATGAACCGATCAAGATATGGATGAAATATCTTGTTCATGAGAGTGTAGAATGTGGCCGGTGCATTGGTCAACCCAAAAGGCATCACCAACCACTCGAAAGACCCATAGCGTGTGACGCAAGTAGTCTTAGGTTTATCTCCTTCGGTAATCCGAACTTGATGATACCCAGACCTCAGGTCCAACTTGGAGAAGTACCTTGCCTTCCCTAACCGGTCAAACAAGTCAGCTATCAAAGGGATAGGATACTTGTTCTTGATAGTTACCTTATTGAGAGCCCGATAGTCGATGCACAATCATAGCGATCCATCTTGTTTCTTCTACAACAAGACCGGTGCTCCATAAGGTGCCTTTAATGGTTGGATAGATCCAGCATCAACCAACTCCTTTAGTTGCTTTCGGAACTCTTCTAGCTCAGGCGGTGCCATCCTGTAAGGTGCCATGGCAGGTGGCTTTGCTCCTGGTTCCAACTCGATCTTGTGATCTACCTCCCGACGAGGTGGGAGCTTCTTTGGTAGCTCTGGGGGCATCATGTCATGGTTCTCTTCAAGAACCTGCTAGATGACCAAGAGAAGATCTTCACGCATCTCCTCCCCAAGATCTACCTCCTTCAGCGCAGCCAGGTATGTAACTTCTCCCCTCTTGAAGCCCTTCTTCACTTGCATGGCTGACAACTGATTCCTGCTAGGTCCACTTGTTGTAGGTATCATGGCAGCAACTCCTTGGTCTAGAACACACAAGGCGTTATAGTGGGGCATAGGGAAGATGTTATGCTTCCTCATGAACTCCTGGCCAAGAACGACTTTGTAGTCATTCATGGGAGCGACAGTGAGATCCTTCTTGCCACTCCATGATCCCAAGCACAACTCGACCCCTCGAGCTATGCCATGGATCGGTTTAGGAGGGGAGTTGACAGCCTTCATCATACCTCCTCTAGCCACAACCTTGAGACCAATCCTCTTGGCCTCCTCTGGAGTGATGAAGCTGTTGTCTGCCCCTGTATCCACCATGGTTGAGACATGTTTCCCATTCAACTTTGCCTCAACATACATCAACCCTGTGTTCTTGGTCGGTGTGGGCGACGGCTTGAACTTCAAGGCATTGAGTAGTCGGAGAGAACCCAACTCCGCACTCCCATCTGCCTGGGCCTTTTGCTCCTCCACTATGGCTACCAAGCTCCCTAGCTTCGGGCAGTCCTTCATGCAGTGAGGACCCTTGCACACAAAGCAACTAATGTTGGTGTTGGAGTTCTTCTTCTGATCATCATACTTCTTGTGCGGTGGCTTGTTGCCTCCACCCTTGTTCACTCCCTTACCCTTGTCTCCCCCACCTTTGACCTGGTTGTTAGGTTTGGAAGACTTAGGCTTGGAAGATTCACTCTTCTCCTTCTGGTAGTCGGTGAGACTTTCGGCCACGGCAATAGCTTCATCAACATCCTTCACGCATCGGCGCTGCAACTCATACTTGGCCCAGTTTTGAAGGCTATCAATGAAGTGAAATAGAAGATCCTCGCTGCTCAAGTTGGGAATCTGTAGCATCAAGGTAGTGAACTCCTTCACATAGTCTGAGATGGTGGTCTTGTGCTTGAGCTCCCTCAGCTTCTTGCGCGCCTCATAGACCACATTCTCTGGGAAGAATTGCCTCTTCAATTCTTTCTTGAAGTCTTCCCAAGTGCTAATGGTGCAAAGACCTTTCTCCATGTCCGCATGTTTTCTACGCCACCATAACATAGCGTTATCAGTGAGGAATAAGGAAGCAGTATGTACCTTGGCTTGGTCGTCACTCAACCCCAAGCCTTCAACATAGCGCTCCATCTGCCATAGGAAGTTCTCCACCTCCTTAGCATCACGAACGCCTTTGAACTCCTTCGGTCTAGGAAGATCCAACTTCACTTCCCTTACTCCACTAGTTCCAGCCACTAGGGAGTTTCTCCCTTGGTTCTCCAAGGAAGTCTTGAGTGCATCCAACTGCCGCTGCATCATTGTGACGGCATCCATCACATTTCCTTCAAGGCTCTTCATAGCCTCGGCACGTTGATCCTCAGCATTTTGAAGATGCTCCACGGTAGCTTTGAGTCCCTCAAGCTCGTCTAATGTATAAGACTCAAGGATTGCGAAGTCACCCTCAAGCTTGTTCACCTTGTTGGTTACTTCTAACAAGGCATCCTCCAAGTGACCAACTTGAATTGAAAGAGAAGCAAAATCTTCAGCACTTACCTTGCTAGTGCTTCGACCCCTCTTGCTTCCTTGATGAGTAGCTTGGGTCTCCTTGCCCCGCGCCTCTTCGTTGAATACTCCAGTCTCAGTCGACATCCTTGCCCACGAGCAAAGCTTCAACAAGGTTTCCTCGAACCTAAGCTCTGATACCACGTTGTCACGGCCTCGGAACTTTTACGCCTTGAACCGTGCCGGCCTTAGCTTGATCAACCCTCTTGATCCCATGCTAAGTCAGCCGAACCCTCGAGTAGGCAAAGACAAGCGAACTAGAGAACAAGAGAAACACTCATACAAGAGAGAGTTTGAGAGAAATATGAATTGCACTCAATTGCTTGGATTCTTCGATTGTTACAAATGAGGTGGGAGGTGGTATTTATAGGCCTCCCCCAATGTTCCAGAACTTTCCCACCTCCTCAATGGACGGTGGAGATCGTTTTGATCTAACGGCCTATAATGAATCTCTAGAATTTTCTATAAGATATTTACAAAGAATTTTCTAGAATGTACAAGAGAAAGACATATCTACAAGGTTCTAGAATTATGTACAATATTCAAGAGAGTACTAGCCTCTTCAAGTTGTCTCAAGAACGTTCTGGAGGCTTCTGGTTAAACCTCACGAAAAATCCGTGGCAAGCAGCTCTCCTATTACAGGTGGAGGAGCTAAAAGAATCCCTTGCTGACGCCAAGATGAAGGTCCTGGCAGTTGAAGAGGAACGAGATGCCCTGACGACCGAGGTTGCTTGGGCAAAGAATGTCAAGGCCGAATCTTCGGCCCTTACTGCTAACTTGCGGAGGGACTTAGAACAAGCGAGTAAGAAGCAAGCCGAGCTTGAGGCCGACGTTTAGGAAGCCATGCAACAGATTATGAAAGAGCACGTAGAGGGCTTCCATAAAGCACTTCGTCAGGTGCATCTCCTCCTGCTGGACGTCGACCTCTCGGTATTTAATGTAAATAAAGACGTCAAGGATGGTGCGCTTGTGAATGATGAGGAGTTGTCGGACGCCGAAGGGGGGGATGCTCCAACCGCTGCGGACTGCCCACCTCCTTGATTGCTCATTTCTTTTCCTTATTTTGACTCCTTTTTTGTACATGTCCTGCTCGGACTATTGCTGCTTTGCCTCTAATCAATGATAGCAGTTTTATTTTATTTCTCGGTTCCTACTATCGTTCAATTACTTGACTAAGCTTAACACAATCTCTCGGTTCGATCTTGACCAAGATTTAATTCAGTTCCTCGGTTCATACTTGACCGAGTTTTAATTCATTTCCTTGGTTCATACTTGACCGAATTTTAATTCGAGACCTCAGTTCATACTTGACTGAGTTTTAATTCAATTCCTTGATTCACACTTGACCGAGTTTTTAACAAATTTTCGGTTCAAACTTGACCAAGTTTAATTCGAATCCTCAGTTCATACTTGACCGAACTTTAACTCAATTCCTCGGTTCATACTTTACCAAGTTTAATTCGAGTCCTCGGTTCATACTTGACCAAACTTTAACTTAATTCCTCGGTTCATACTTGACCAAGTTTAATTCGCCTCCCCGGTTCATACTTGACCGAGGACTCCCCGGTTCATACTTGACCGAGTTTTAATTCTATTCCTCTCGGTTCATACTTGACCGAGATTAACTTTATTGAGGTAATCATGATAAAGAATTTCCTTCAACTTTATTGAAGTAGGTAAGCATTGTTAGTAATGCTGACTTCCCAAGAGGGGGTGAATTAGGAAGATTGAAATTTTTTTACACAAAGTAAAATATGTGAAGATAGCATAGTGTAAAGAAAGTAGCGTATAAAATAGAGCAAACTGAAAAGTAAAGATGAGAAGAAGAAGACTCAGTAATTTATCCTGGTTCGGTCTATCCACTTGACCTACGTTCAGTCCTCAAGACAACTCTTGAGATTTTTTCACTATACAGCAAGAATTCAACAGGCTTCTTGCTAATGCCACAATACAATGAGTATGCTCTGTTTCTGGAGCTTTCTTAATCTCTCTAAGCACTTCTACAATGTGCTTCCCAATCCCCTTACAAGTAAATCTATCTTCCAAATGAAGAGTAGATTGTTTACAAAGATATAACTCTCTTAAATAGAGTAGATATGAAGGTTGAAGTGCAGATATTGAAGTTGAGAGGGTAAAAGCTTTTTGAGAAATTGATTTGGCAGAGTTTCAGTATATACAAGTTTGATTCGTTACCCACAACTTCAAATGATGTTATATTTATAGATTTAGGTCTCAAATGTCCGTTAGAGACAAAATCTATCCGTTGGGGAAGTTATCCAACGGTTACTCTGAAAAACTATCCGTTTACCAACCGCATTTAATGTTTCTGACATACTGAAATTCAAATTTTGGTTGGCCAATAGACGAATTTTGAAGGAATCGAAGGTTAAAGCTTTCAATGTTACAGCACGAAGTTCGTCTATTCATGAAGTGAAATTTGAATTTTGAAACTTACAAAACATTTTCACAATGTGACATACGAATTTTCAAGAGGAAAGTTTTTCAGTTAAGTGTGAACAGTGTTTTCAATTTTCTACAGTGCCTTCGAAATTTGAATTTTGGAAGCCCAAAATTTGTCTGTCTGTAGAATGTTCAAAGAGGCATAGTAGTTCACTTTCTTCAAAATTCGAATGTTGAAGTAGTGAGGTTCGTCTGTCAGAGAGATTCTTTTCAGACTAACTTCAACATTCGAAGTTACAAAGCTCTGTCATTCGTATGTCAATATTTCATTTCAACAGACTCACAAACTTAGCTTCTGAAATTTGAATTTTTAATGTTCAAAGTTTGTCTGACAGAAAGCAGTTTTGAAACTTAAATTATTCTTGATCTCAGATGAACTTTAACATTGTTTCAGACGAATTTCTTCCATTTTCATAAGTTGTGTTTTGTCTGAAATTCGAATTTTGAAGACTCAAAGTTCGTCTGTTTCAAAGAAGCTCCTTTCAGACTTATATGAAAATTCGAATGTTGGAAAGTCAAAGTTCATCTGTCAGAGAGTATTTTTCAAACTCAATTTCTTCTTGATTTCAGATGACCTTCAACATTATCTCAGACAAATTTCTTTGATTTTCACAAACTGCATTTTATCTGAAATTTGAATTTTAGAGATGTGAAGTTTGTCTGTCAGTGAAAAGCTTCTTTCAGTCTTTGATGGAAATTTAAATTTTGGATAATCAAAATTCGTCTGACAGAGAGACAACTCTTCAGACTTATTCAGTTTTGACTTGAAATTTGAATTTTCAAAGGCAAAGTTTGAATTTCCAATATGACAGTTCAGTTTAAACTTTCAAACTTCGTCTGTTTATGGGTATTTTTCAAATAAGTCAAGATTTAACACAAAATCAAGGTTTAAAAACATCTTTTCTTAAAATCAAAAACTTTTACCCTCATTTTAACATAACAAAAGATCCTACAGAAGATCTAGCAGCTAATACTCAGAAATTCTTCACTTGAAGTACTTTGATCTCCTTTGATATCTTCAATCCAAGCTTTTGGATGTTAGTTTGGAATCATCAAAACTCTTGATTCAACAAGCGTGCCTCGTTAAAACCTTCTCGCCGAGGTGACCAGAGCCAGAGCTAACTTTTCAATGGTTTGATATCTTGTTTCTATGTTGTGCAGTATTCGGCTGATGAAATATACTGGTATCTGCTGCCTGCTTATTTCTTGTACCATCACCGAGCTAATTACATGCTCGGTCACCGACATATACAGTAGCAATTCTTTGTTGGGAACCGGCCGATTAAGGATCGGAGGTGCCGAAAAGAAGTTTTTGAAACTCTGAAACGCCTGCTCGCATTTCTCGTTCCACTCGTACCGCTCAGCCTTTTTAAGCAACTTGAAGAACGGCCTGGCTTTCTCCGCTAACCTCGGTATGAAGCGGGATAGTGATGCTAATTACCCTGTCAGCTTCTGTACTTCTTTTATGTTCTGGGGGCTTCTCATGTCAATAATAGCTTGGCATTTATCGGGATTGGCCTCAATACCCCGATGAGTTAGCATGAATCCTAAGAATTTCCCCCTGTTGACTTCGAATACGCACTTCTCAGGATTTAACCTCATGTTGTACCTCCGTATTTTTCCAAACACCTCGCCGAGGTCGGCAGCATGCTTGGAGGGATCTTCGGACTTCACTACCATGTCGTCAACGTACACTTCCAGGTTTCTCCCGATCTGCTCCTGAAATATTTTATCCATCAACCGTCGGTAGGTAGCCCCGGTATTCTTCAGTCCAAACGGCATCACCTGATAGCAGTAATTAGCGTTCTCAGTCATGAACGCGGTTTTCTCCTCGTCAGGGGGGTACATTCTTATCTGATTGTACCCGGAATAGGCATCTAAAAAGCTAAGTAGCCCACAACCTGACGCTCCATCTACAAGCTGATCTATGCTAGGGAGGGAGTATGTATCTTTTGGGCATGCCTTGTTTAGGTAGGCGTAATCCGTGCATATTCTCCATCTTCCACTAGCCTTTTTGATGAGTACCACATTGGCCAACCATGTTGTATATTCAATTTCTTGGATGAACCCAGCATCAAGCAGCTTTACTGTTTCTTCCCTCATTGCCTTTCGCCTACCCGCCTCTTCCTTTGAGCTATCGGCTTAGCTTCAGGGTATACCGCCAGTTTGTGGCATAGAAAGTGTAGATCAATTCCCGGCATATCTGAAGAAGTCCACGCGAACAAATCATCATTGTCCCTTAGCATCTTTGTTATATGCTTCTTTGTCTTATCTCCGAGTTGACTTCCAAGGTTAGTGCACCGGTCTTCACTGGCGAGCTGAAATTTCTGTAATTCTTCAATAGGCCTTGGCCTTTGGTCCTGCTCATCAAGTCGGGGATCAAGTTCCACCAAGCTTACTGATGTTGTATCCTTCTTCGTCTGCCTACTGCTGCCAACTACCCTTCCCCTGGTGACTTTTAGACTATCTACATAGCATTGTCTTGCAACCTTTTGATCAGCCTTTATTGTGATTATGTCCCCGGTCACCGAGGGAAACTTCATCGTGAGGTGAGGAGTGGAGACCACGGCGCCGAGTTCGTTTAACGCAGGTCGACCTATCAAGATATTGTAAGAAGTTATTGCATCAATGATAAGGTACCTGATCATAATAGTCTTTGACCTGAGATCTCCCCCGAAGGTGGTCAACAGCTCCACATATCCTCGGGTATGAAACTGTTCTCTTGCGAAACTGACCAGCTGATCGCGATAAGGCTTGATCGTCTCCTCAGGTATCCAGAGCTTCTGGAAGGTGGTATAGTACAAGATATCTGCTGAGCTTCCTTGATCTATCAGTGTCTTTCTGACGACGTAATTGGCCACTTCCACCGAAACCACCATGGGGTCGTCCTGATTAGGATCGACTCCTTCGAAATCCTCATCCGAGAAGATAATGGGATGAGAACTCTGGGGCGCTCGGTGCATCATCGCATTTACTGTCTGAATGGCCCTCAGGTGTCTTCTCCTGGCTGAACTGGTTGCTCCTCCTCTGGCAAACCCTCATGCTATAGTGTTGATTACCCCTCTTATTCTGTTTTCTTCCCTGTTTCGAGTGTCGTCTGACTGTCTTCTTTCCTTGTTCGGTTGCCGAGGTTCTTCCTGAGCTCTGGTCTGACCTCTACCGTGGCCTTGCCCATTATAGGGGGGACGATTACTGTGATTCCTCTATACAAAGTTGCCGAGGTGCCCGGCCTGAATCAGTTCCTCAATCTTGTCTCGTAATGTCCAGCACTCCTCCGTGGTGTGACCATAATTGCGATGGTACCTGCAATGCTTTGATTGATCAGCCGTTTCCGGGGTGTGTCCGGGAGCTGGGAGCCGAATCAATTCGGTATTGCAAGCTTCTTCCGAAATTTGAGCTCGGTTGGTGTTTAGTGGAGTGTAGAAGTCATACTTCGGTCCCCGACTAGTACCTTCTCTTTTAAACTTCCCCTTCTCTAACATCAGCCTTAGACTTTCTCGGTTATTTGATGCTGTTCGTTTGTCCAGATCAGTCCTGACCCTATTTCTGAACTTTGATACCTCCTCTATTTGTATATATCCGGCCGCACGATTTCTAAGCTCATCCATGTCGGCAGGTGGTTTTCGACATAGGTGATCGGCGAACGGCCCTGGCTTGAGGGCCATCAGCATCGTGTGCATTGCTACTTCAGGGTTTAGATCCCGGATCTTTACTGAGACTGATGAGAAGCACTCCATGAAACTCCTTAGGGATTCATCCTTCTCTTGTCGCAAGTTTACCAACGCAGCTGAGGTAAGCTGGTGAGGTCGGCTGGTAGCGTATTATGCGCTGAATTTATTGATTAAGGTTTCAAAGCAATCGATAGATCGCGATGAGAGCCGGGTATACCAACTCAGAGCTGCTCCTTTCAAGGACGTAGGGAAAACCCTACACAAAACTGCATCCTCGTTTGTGAACAGATTCACCTGCGTGACATACGCATCCACATGCTCATCAGGATCGGTAGTACCGTCATATCTTTCTAGGTTTAAGCCCTTCTACCCTTTTGGCAATAGCGTCTCCATGATGCCATCGACGAACGGATGTCTCCGGGCGGCCTGCTTATCTCCTCGCAATTTGTTAATGTTCATCTCCGAATGGTGAGTTTCCTCCCGCTGACTTCCCTCCTGATGCGACCGCTGAGTATCCATCTTGGTGTTCTCCCGTTCCCCTCCTCGAGGAAGAGAAGTGCCTTCGTGATGATGTTCCTGCTCCAATTGCCTATTCCTTTCGCGCATCTCCTCGTTCTCCTTCCTTAATACTTCCATCTCCTCGCGCATTGCCCGAATGACAGGGTGGTCCTCCAAGGAAGGCCTGTCTTCGTGGTGTCATTCTCCTGCACCCGCACTGCTCCTGGTTCGCACCATGATTCTTGATGGTGGTGGGATAGTTTTTCTCGGCCCCACGGTGGGCGCCAAAAATGTTCCGTCAGAAGACCAAGAGACTATTCCTCTAGTGTTCCATCAAAAGACCGAGAGACTATTCCTCCAGTGTTCCGTCAAAAGACCGAGGATGAGAGACTATTCCTCCAGTGTTTCGTCAAAAAACCGAGAGACTATTCCTCCAGCCGCCTGTCTATCGTGCCTTTTTCTATCCTCCTCTCGACCCTCTCCTGACCGTTAGGGTTAAAACATCCTCTCCCCATAATCCCTCAATTATCGGGATATTTCATTCATCATCATTATGAACTATCGTGCTCTTTTTGGCATGATCCCTGATATTCCGTCTTGCCATTATAACTCCATAACTGTCACACCTAGCTGGGTGTCCTTGGGGCAGCGCAGTTCTCATAGAGAAACCCGTACTCGGCCATATAGCCGAGGTGTTGATTGGTCGTACGATTATTCGGCTCTATCGTTCGATAACCGATGTAATACTCGGCCCGTTGCGCTTGAACTCGGCTTCCGAGTTCTAACTCGGTGTGTATGAGCCGGAAGAATGGGACATTAAGTGGGCGTCTATCTGCATCGGACTTGTAATCTCGGCGTGTTCATCTCGGCCCGTACACAAACCAAATTGAATATGCTGAAAAAATCGAACTAAACTGAACCGAAATATTTTAGTTCAACTTTTTCGGTTTGGGTCTTTAATAAGCCTTTGCTAAAAAAAAAAACACAAATCGCCTAGAATTATAATAATAGGCTTAATTAAAATCATACATATATATACAAGTAGAAGGAAACTACCTCCAGAAAATTTAGAAAGAAGATTCCTTTTTTAATTTCACCCTAAAAATATAAACAGATTCCTGAGCTCATCACGTGAATTAAGCCCATGATTTATAACTAAATAATAATATGATTTATAAATTAACCATTTCCTTCCTCGTATACCATATGTAAATTGAACCATATAAATTGACCAGCTCAAATTAAAAAAAAACGTGCTTAATCAATTGAATATATAAATTGAACAATGCCATTTTACTTCACCATATCTATTACTAATTTGTTTCAACTACTAATTTTTTTAAGTAGATGGAATAATACCTTTGAGCACATTCTGCACAATATCATAGTAGGCCCACCAAATTTTTATACCTTCAAATCTAAAAACAACTCAACACATAAAATATATTCCACACCACAATTAATAATTTAGTCCAATCTACCATTTATCCAAGCCATTAATAAAATTTAGAAAGCTGAAACATTAAAAATAAATAAATCAAAGTCTTTATCCTCCAACAAGGCAACAACAGAGCATAATTGATATTATAACAAGGTGCCAAAGGATTTTGCCAACCTCCAAAGTTCAACCTATGTTAAAAAAAAATCAAATAACCAACCATATCCACATGTATTAATCAACAATAAAATTATATAGAGAGGAAAAAATAAATTTACCTCAATAAGGCAATAACAATCGTCTATGATATATCAACAATTGATTTCAAAGCAATCTTTTGAAAATCTACAAGTAAATAAAAGTAAAATTATATTGATAACTTATAAGAAAATCAATTTTTAACAACAAAATTAATGTATGTGAAGATTAAAAAAAAGAAAAATTACCTTTCTCCATCTATTGAACATCATCCAAATCCTCTTCTACTTCAGCCAAAAGACAATGTCGAAGCCAATCTTGAGCACAATTAAAATATTGAACAACCTTAGGAGTCAAAGAACTCCTAAATGCATCAAGAACCCATCCTCTAGTGCTGAATATAGACTCGAAGGCAACTGTAGAAATTGGGATAGCTAAAACATCATTGGCCCAACATGAAAGAATAGGGAATTTAGGGTAGGGCTATTCAACTTCCACCAATTCCAAATGTTAAAATCATCTCTATCCATCTCAATTTCTTCATTTAAGTATCTTTCAACTTCTGTTCCACTAGTTTTTCCACTAAGGTGCTCAGTCATGAATTTTTTTCTTTTTTAACTCAAGCAATTTTCTCACCTTTGTAGCAGGGTCACCATCATCAACTTCAGCTTCTAAGTTAACCAAAGTTGTTCCTTTTCAGTTTTTGTAGGAGAAATCATTTATTTGCAATCATTATACATAGAAAATAACATATCCTTCACTTATACCCTTAATTGTTCACCAACTTCACCAGCATACATTTTGTAAAGTACATATTGCACCAACTCCAATTTATATCAAGGATCAAGAATAGCAGCAACATAAATAAGTTAGTTCATCTTTTAAAGATCTCCCTAATATTTATCATATTTTTCTTTCATTTTATCAGCCATTAATGCTAACTCTCAATCATCACTCTTTTTCCACTCATCCAACAAGTGATATAACATATAAATTTCATGGATAAAGCTATTGGATATCACAAATAAAGAACCAAAAATACGCAATGTCAACTCATAAAAATGACTCAAAAGCATCATCATCTTCCTAACATTGACCCAATCATCAATAGTATGCACCCATCCTCACATTCAAGATCAATTTGAAACAAAGGATCTTTATCCTCAAACCTCTTGAAGGCAACCTCAAACTTTTGGGTTGTCTTTAACATTAAATAGGTGGAATTCCACCTAGTAGAGATATCTAAACTCAACAATTGTTTACTTCGAATCTTGTCATCATCATAAGTCTCTTTAAACTTTCTCACCCTGATAGGGGACTGCCTAACAAAACGAGCAACCTCTCTAAGTTTTTTAGTTGAATTTCCTATTTCTTTCAACCCATCAACAACAATTAAATTGATTATATGAGCAACACATCTCATATGTAGGAACTTGCATTTCATAACAGAACGGCCCCAATTGGTAATTTTATCTTTCAAGTACATAATGGTGATATCATTAGAACTTGCATTATCCATCTTGACAGTGAATACCCTATCAATTCCACACTCAAGCAAACATTTTTCAATTTCTATTCCAATCTCTCTTTCCTTATAACTAGAAATTGGAATGAAATTTAAAATCCTCTTGTTCAATTTCCAATTATCATCTATAAAATATGCTATAATGCACATGCAATTAATCCTTTGAATAGAAGTCTAAGTGTCTATAATGATGAGGCAAACCATTTGTTTTTTGTTAACTATGTGATCCTTGAATTTAATCTTTTCATCCATGTAAATTCCAAAACAATCACATAGTCCATCTAGAATGAATCTTAAATCTAGGTTGAGCAATAAACATTAACTACTCAAACCCCACTCCCTCAACAAATTTGAAAGGCAACTCATCTGTAATGATCATGCATGCTAAGTTTTTCCTAGTGGCTTCTTTATCAAATTTCCAACTAATAAGGACTACATCATCATGTGCAATGAAATTCAAGTGTGATTGTTAGGTTCTTCAGGAGAAGGACGTTTCTTATAGACAATCATATGGTTTTTCAGTGAAGTAGTGTCATTCTTTTTTGAATCACAATGAAATTCTCTTTCACAGTAATTGCACTTACCTTTAACTTTGTTTTTCTGATTGAAAAATTTTGTGAAATGATACCAAACTTTAGATCTTGGTTGCATGAGTTTTCTTTTCCCTTTTTGAGTTGAGGCCTCATTGGATGCTTGATCATGAGGTTGAGTGCTCTCAATAGCATCTCTAGTTACTCCATTAGTGGCAACCCCAGTTTCAACACGGCATGACATTTAAATACCATAAATTAAACACAAATATGTGAACATATGAATAAAACAACATATCTAATTTCTAGGTTGATGACATATGTTAGATTTAAATAACAAAGCATAGTAACTCATTTTGTTCTCAATTAATTAGCATATAAAAATATGTAAAGATCACAAAGTGCTTTACTTTCATTGTCTCTTTTACTTTATGCTAACAAGAGATAGAAATTCTATAATGGGCACTAGGTATCAATGTTATTCTTCACTTTATAATTTTAGTTTTTGGCAAAAAATGTCTTATTCCTTGAGAAAATGGAGGGAAATGTGGGAAAACTAGTCAAAATAATAATAATGGAAGCTTTACGCATCAAGTTTATTTAATTTAAAAGCTGAAGTTAATGTTCTAAGATGGTGTTATAATAACACATAATATAAGAACAATCCAGAGTTGATGTAAATAAAAGGTGTCAGTACTATGAAATATCCAAACAAGAGAAGAGAATGAATCATGACTTCAATAGTCAGAGAAGTGCGAGATTGGAGCTACCATGACTTCAATGTATTCAATACGATGCATGTAATAGAGATTAATACAATAGGTCTCCAAACTCTTCAAGCTTGCCTCACAAGCTACTGTGCCAAAATTGAGATGCAGAGAAGAGCGAGATTGGAGTTGCTGTGCCAAGATTCCAAGACCGAGATGCAGAGATGTACTAGATTAGAGTTGCTAAGCTGTCGTGCCAACTACCAAGACCACAATATAGAGGAGTGTGAGATTGGAAGAGGGGTGAGATAGGAACGATTGAAGCTTTTTGAGAGTGAGACAGGAAAGGGAATCTGGGAGGGAGCAATGAGACAGGAGATGGAGTCGAGCTCGAGAAGGAGGAAGACATGGACACAATGCCACACCCACACACACTATTTCCTAATTTAGGGTTTGAGACTATGAGTGAGGATGACTCAAGGGCCAGGGCTCGAGTAGGCAATAAGGGGCGAGGGACTGAGGGTGAGGACTTGGTTACTTACTCACTTGAAGACTTGAAAACGGACTTAAGATTCAGAGCAAAGGGACTAAAGGAGCAGGGGATGGTGTGCTGAAGGATTGGGCTCAGAGTGTGAGCTGGGCTAAAGCAAGGATTGGGTTTAAACCTTAGAAGTTAGTCAATTGGGCTCAAATTGGAGAGCATCTGAGCATAAACCATTGAGCATGTGTTTTAAAACAGAAAAAAAACATATAGATATATATATTTTGATCGGTGCAGTTTTCTAAACCGTAAAACTGAACCTAACCAAAAATACCAAATAACTCAAAAAATAATCGACTGTGCTCCGAAAACCAAACTGAAAAAATTGAATTAAATTTAGTTCGGTTTAGAGATTGGTTTTAGTTTAGTTTTGCTCACCCTTAGTTGGAGAAAGAAATTAGTTAGAGTGAATTCACATTATCTCATTTTGATCCTCATACAAAATAAAATGCACAATAAGTTCAATAGATAATTTAATCACAAAGTCTAGTAAATCAAATGCCAGACACATTTACGAATCCAAAAGGAGTGACTAAATCATATGTATCAGCTATTAATGCTCCAGTATGTAAGATTTAGTATAACATAAGTTTTGATGATGACAAATATAAAGTAATAAGGAACAAATGCATCATATGTATCTGACATATATAATGTTCCTTAAAGAAGTAAAATGTGCATTAACATATATTTAATTATGGTTATAATATATATATCATGCTATGTGCAAATATATCCATTATACTTTTACAATGAATAACATAAGTTGGATATATAAACTGGACTAACTACTTAGTTTGTAAGTGTAATATATTAAATGTAGATTGGTCCAAGTAAGAAGAGTGAGCATTGGAATACAGAAATAGAAATCAATATCATGCCTCACTCAAGAAAGAAGAAAAGAAAGGATGCTAAAAAAATGGAAGATCAGAAGGGAGCATGCCAAGAAGGAAATGACCAAGTGGAAGTGGAAGTGGAAGTGGAACTCAACATTTGAAGACCTAGTCACTAGGTATATTTTGTTTTCACTTAGGTCTTGAGGTGTGATTAATTTTTGAAAATTACTTAATCTTATTACCATATGTTTTAAATGAGTGAGATTAAGTAAACAATTTGTATCAGAGCTAGGACTCCCAGCATGTGGGGAGAGTGGCTTCACAAGTGCCTACCGAAACTTGTGGGATGTACTGAGACTTCACAGGTACCCGGATCAAACCTGTGGGATATAGTGGAAAATCCTAAGTGATGGCTTAGGGACTAAATGTCGGTCAAGTGGTTAGACTGAACCAGTATAAATTGTTATGTATTGTTCTTCATCTTCTCTATTTAGTTGCTGCACACAACTCTCTCTCTATTTATCCCTGTTTTGTTGCACTCTTAGTGAAATTGGGTTGTGATCCAAAAAGAGCGAAAATCTTGTATCACTCAATTCACCCCCCTTGGGTGACTGACCAACCTAACAATTGGTATCAGAGCTAGGACTCCCAGCGAATGATCTAATTATCCGGGAGCAAAATGGTTAGTTTTGGAGATAACATACTGCCACAGAGGAACAATGTCAATAGACTTCTAGGCTTCAATAGTGAACACTATGGATACTGGAAGATGAGTATGCAGATTTATCTTCAATCCATTGGCCTAGATATCTGGTCTGTCATACAGAAGGGTGACTTTATGCCAAAAAAAATGCAAAATGATGGCACATACAGAAAGAAGTCAGAAGCAGAATGGGATAGTGAAGATAAGCGAAGAGTACTGCTAAACTTCATGGCAAAGCACTCCTTGGTCAGTGCTCTTTCACAAGATGAATTCTCCAGAGTGTCGGATTGTAACACAGCAAAGGAAATGTGGGATGCTTTGGAGATTGCTCATGAAGGAACCAAGGGAGTCAAGGAGAACAGGCTCAGCTCTCTCACAGCTGAATATGAAGCCTTCAAGATGAACAATGGTAATCCCATTAAAGAATTTTAAATTCATTTTACTCACATTGTTAATCATCTGGTAGCTTTGGGAAAAAGCTATACACAAAGAGAGCAAGTATGTAAAATACTCAAAGCTCTACCCAAAGAATGCTAACCAAAAGTGACAGCTATTGAAGAAATAAGAGGAGAATCATATCAATCTGTCACTGCATTATTTGGAAGCCTTGCTAAACATGAAGGGAGACTAGACCTTCTGTGGGAGTAACAAAACAAAGGAAAAATGCTGATGTTCAAAGCTACTACATCACAGAGCTTAGAAGATGATGATACTGATAATGAAAGTGATGATAACAGCAGTGATAATGAGGAGGATGAGCTAAAAGAGTTGACCATCAGACTTGGCAAATTCCTCAAAATAAAAAAGAAGGAGCTTCAAGAACAAAAGTACTCCTACCATGCAAATAAGCTGAAATACCAGTTAAAGAGGCAAAAAGAAAGATATGCAGAAAAGAAAAGTGAAAAAGCCAAAGTGGCATATACTTCTACAATTTGGGGCGATAGTTTAGATGAAGATGATGAGGATACCTATCCATGCTTGATGACACTATCCAATGATGAGGTATCAAATTCTGAATCTGAATCTGATTCTGAATTCTCTGTTGATGAGTTGCAAGTTGCTTACAATAAAATGCATGATGAACTTATTAAATTAGCTAAAGAACTTGCACTCAGTAAAAAGAAAGTGATTTCCTTAGAAAATGAATTGCAATTTGAAAAAACTGAAAAGGAATCACTTAAACAGAAAATAAATGATTTAGAAAATATCTGTGAAACCTACGCACACTTCCTCTTGTGTTACGTGTGATATATTGAATAAAGAAAAAGAGGAATTGACTGGAGTAATAGCCAATTTCACCCAAGAAAAGGATAAGTTGAATATTTTACTTGGCAAACAGAATTCTAAGTTTGACAAGTTGGGTGTTGGCTATAGGAGTAAGTCCAAAGGGAAAAATAAATCATGTTCAAAATTCTTAGTGCCTAATATAATACCTAGCTCACCATCATGCACATATTGTGGTAAAAATGGTTATATTGCTTATCTGTGCAGTATAAGGAAAAATGTTTTGAGTAAAAGTATGAAATGGGTTCCAAAGAATACCACTAACTCTCTTGGACCTAGAAACAAGTGGGTACCAAAATGTTCTTTTAGTGTTTCGTGTATACAAAACCAATCCAAGAAGAAAGAATACATTAGTGCAAGAAAGAGGATGTTGAAAAGGAAAGCTTGTCAAAACTCCAAAACTGCAACTGCAAATCACATGGAGAAGCACCGGAAGTAATTCTCTCACTCATCTCAAGGAAGCAACTCAAATGGAAACCTTACTACTTACCTGGAGAAGAGAAAGAGCAGAAATTCAAGAGGCATAGGCTTGTATGCAAAAAGAAGACATAAGGAATACTACGCTGCATACAAGCCAAGAATAACAAGGAAATAATGTTTGGTAACCTTTGATCCTTACCCTTTTCAATTATTGCGTTATATATATATATAATTAGGTAAGATTGAACTGTGGTCACATATGTTCAAACTAACCTTTAGTGGACCCAAGTCAGAAAGGGTACCAAAGAAAGAAAAAGGATTTTTCCTTTTGCTTTTGTAGGTACTCCCTAGGCTAAATGCTGAAAGCCTTATAAAGATGAAGTATTTGATGTGCTCAATTGGAATCATACTGAAAAGGGAAGAAATAGCTATTAACCAAGTTGGTTTGTAAGTGTTTAACAAATTTTCATATATATATATATATATGTATGCTTGGTTGGTGCTGTTATTTGAGGTTATTAAAATAAAGTATGGTCCTTGTTCAAATGATGAATTATTTGAATATGATGGTGCTTACTGGAAAGTTCAGTATTTGCACAAGTCCATTTTTTTATTTATATAACTAAACTTGTATGCTTTTTAAAATTCCCCTTGTATACTGATTTTGATTTAAGCCATGATCTAAAAAGCATGTATATTTGAATAAATACTCATACTTGGGGGAGCATCTAAATTTGCATGTAAAAGTTTTTAAAAGATCTTTCTGATTTTAAAAGAAAAACTTGAATCATAATGCCTACATCATGTACTGATTGAATGAACATGCTTATTTGATGCATTATGCTTTTTTTTTGGTTTTATCTTTATGAAATGCATAGGTTGAGGGGGAGCATTTTCTGAAATTAATTTGCTTATACTTTAGCTCACCTAATTTTATTGTAAAGAGTTCTGTTGCTTGAGCTCAACCTGCTAAAAGAAGTAAATGATGCCTCAACATCTCTCCTTGATCATAAAGGAAGAAGACAACATCTCTATAACTCTGAGATACCTCTTACGATGTGTGTATATCATAATCATCTTAACAAGAAGCATCATAATATTTGGTATCATAATAGTTTCAAGCAGCAACTGATGTCAGTTTTGAATATCACCAACAATTAGTTTCAATTTTGAAGATGATTGGTAATAATGGGTATCAATTTTAATATCAGTAAAATTAGACATAGTCTCAACATACAATGTCTAATAAGTTTTGATGATGATTTACATTTTAGTCTGTGTTTTTATGTGTGCTTGAAACACTCCAGACATCTATGCTTACTGGTACAACCTTACAAATAAGGGGAGAAGAAATACTTGTTATTCTTCAAACCTTTTTGTTGATGTCAAATAGGGGGAGAAGTTGTGTGAAAAATATACATATACTTAATCTGGAATTATCTAAATTAAACTGTATTATATGTGTTAATTAAACATATTTTTCACTAGTGATTTGTCATCATAAAAAAAGGGGAAGATTGTAAGGTTTAGTATAACATAAGTTTTGATAATGACAAATATAAAGTAATAAGGAACAAATGCATCATATGTATCTGACATATATAATGTTCCTTAAAGAAGTAAAATGTGCATTAGCATATATTTAATTATGGTTATAATGTATATATCATGCTATGTGTAAATATATCCATTATACTTTTACAATGAATAACATAAGTTGGATATATAAACTGGACTAACTACTTGGTTTGTAAATGTAATATATTAAATGTAGATTGATCCAAGTAAGAAGAGTGAGCATTGAAATACAGAAATGGAAATCAATATCATGCCTCATTCAAGAAAGAAGAAAAGAAAGGATGCTTAAAAAATGGAAGATCGGAAGTGAGCATGCCAAGAAGAAAATGACCAAGTGAAAGTGAAACTAAACATTTAAAGACCTAGTCACTAGGTATATTTTGTTTTCACTTAGGTCTTGAGGTGTGATTAATCTTTGAAAATTACTTAATCTTGTTACCATATGTTTTAAATGAATTAGATTAAGTAAATCTGATGTTAGCATATGTTAAATTTGAAAAACTCTGACTGACAGACGAATTTTGAGAAGTTAAACTTCATATACTTTGTGAAAATACGAACTTTGTTGACTGAAAATTGAAGTTCCAGAGATATCACATCTGACAGACAAATTTCAAGTGCTGAAATTTGAATTTCGAGTCAACTATAGTTAGTAATATGCACAAAATTCATCTAAAGTCATGACAAAGTTCATATGATAATTAAACACTAAAAGGGTTCAAAACATTCCCTATGATAGACAAATTTTGGATTTCAAAATCCAAACTTTAGAATAAAACTCAATGATTTACAATTGTATTTGATTAACTTAAGAAGTTTTAGGTATCAAAGTAACAAATCCTTACTTTTAAACATAGTAAAATATGGTTTTCAAGAATCTAGAGTTTGACCTTTAATTGGTATTCTTAATACATATCTCAAAATGCATATGAGTTTGATCTAAAACTTATTTCATATGAAACTAGACTTAATAAACTTTTCAAAGAAGGTTATTTCACTCAAAATAAAGTTCATATGAAAAAGTTATGGTCATTTAAAGTTAAGTAGTGAAATATGGATTTTTAGTTTTGATCTCCTATGATTTTTTTGATCATATCTCATAGAATACATTTGTTTTTTAAAGTGAAATTCTTGAATTTGAAAGTAGACATTGAAAGCTTTCTAATCATAGGTCATTTGCTTAATTTGGAGTTAAAATGAGAGAGTTATAGCTTCTGCAAAATTGTCTACAGTGCAACATTGGAAGTTATAGAGGTTCCGCCTCCAATAGACGAATTTCGGGCCTCCGAAATTCGAATTTCAAAGAGAACTTTTGTGTCATGTTGAGTTTGTCACTGATAGATGAATTTCGGCTTCTGAAATTCAAACTTCAAGTCTAACAGACGAATTTTGACTTTCAAAATTTGAATTTTGAAACTCCAGAATTTGAAAATACTTCTGAAATAGCCAACAGACGTATTTCCACATCTAAAATTCGAACTTCAAGTCTAACAAATGAATTTTGGCTTTGAAAATTCAAATTTCGAATCCCTAGAATGTGAAAATACTTCTAGAACAGCAAACAGAAGAATTTCCACATCCAAAATTCGAATTTCAAAAGGAAGAACTTGTGCCATATTGAGTTGCTCACTGAAAGACGAATTTTGGGCACCAAAATTTGAACTTTAAATGCAATGTAGCAATATAGAACAACTATTTACACTTACTAGAAGATTTAAACTTGAAAATTCGTATGTTCCAATATAGAAACATTTGTGAAAGATAAAAATTTGAATTTTGCTTTAGAACAGATGAACTTCAAAGTTCAACGTTAAAGTCTTTAACTTATGGTCTTTACGAAATTCGTCTGTTAACACCCAAAATTTGAATTTCAGAGTGTCAACGCATTGAATGTGGTTGGTGAACGGCTAGTTTTACAGAGTAACCATTGGGTAACGTCTCTAACGGCTAGATCTTGTGTCTAACATCTAGTTACACTACAAATCTATAAATGGAACATCATTTAAACTTATAGGTAACATTCTTAAGAGAGTTGATGTTAAAATGCTACAACAATTTGTAAAATCTTTTTATCTTGACATTGTTTGAAAAACCCGCCTCAATAGAGTGAGTTTTCAATGTATTATCTACTCTTCAAGAGAGTTTTTATTCTGTAAACATTTCTTTCTACATATTCTGGGTAGAATCTCAGTGTAGGGAAATACTAAGGGATTTACACATCTTGTAAGGGTGTGGGGAGAGTGGCTTCACAAGTACCTACTGAAACTTGTGGGATGTACTGAGGCTTCACAGGTGCTCAAATCAAACCCGTGGGATATAGTGGAAAATCTCAAGTGGTGGCTTGGGGACTGGATGTAGGCCAAGTGATTGGACTGAATCAATATAAATTATTGTGTATTGTTCTTTATCTTCTCTATTCAGTTGCTGCACACAACTCTCTCTATTTATCCCTGTTTTGTTGCACTCTTAGTGAAATTGGGTTGTGATCCAAAAAGAGTAAAAATCTTGCATCACCCAATTCATCCCCCCTCTTGGATGACCAGCCAACCTAACACAATAAAAATTGATGTTTCTATCGGATAATCAAAGTTTAAAACACGCATGAAGCGTGGTAGATCCATCAGTTCTAAAGATAAGAATCCTCGAAAAAGAAAAGGAGCTAAAAATTAAAATGACACAATCAAAGATAGGGTAACTCTAGAAGAGTGCTCAGAGGTAACTCCAGAAGAGTCCTCGGACATAATTAAAATTTCTATTCTAAAAGAAACTCAAATATCTAAAATTTGTGAAAATAATGAGATTTTAATAAATTATGTCATGAATAGAATACAATAGAATCAAAATGAAGTCAACGTTAATAATAATTTTGCATATAATATAATACGCGATGTAACAAATGACATTGACTATCATGAACCAAAATCTGTTAAAGAATGTAGATAAAGAAATGATTTGGTCAAAATGGAAAAATGCAATTATGGTAGATCTAAATGTACTTGCAAAGTAAAAATTTTTAGGACCTGTAGTCTACACACCTAAAGGTGTGAAGTCAATTGGATATGAATGGGTTTTTGTGCAAAAAAAATGAAATGAAAAAAATGAAGTTGTTAGATATAAAGCATGACTTATAGTATAAGAGTTCTTGCAAAGTTTTGGTGTTGATTATGAAGAGACATATTCTCTTGTGGTGATTTCACATTTAGATATTTAATTAGTTTGACAATATATAACAAGATTAATATGTGTCTAATAAATATTATTATAGTCTATTTATATAGCTTATTAGATAGAGAAATCTATATAAAAATCCCGAAAGGATTTACAATGCTTGAAGGATGTAATGATATATGAGAAAATCATGCAATACGTTTATATAAATTGTTATATTGATTGAAATAATTATCTTAGTGAATATTTATTAAAAGGAAGTTATAAGAATAACTCAATTTGCCCATGAGTATTTAAAAATGGATCTGAGTTTGCTATAATTGTTATTGATATGGATTATTTAAAGATCATTGGAACTCCTAAGAAGTCTCAAAAAACAATTGATTGTTTAAAGAAAGAATCTGAAATGAAATATCTGAGAAGAATGAAGTTTTGTCTTGATTTACAAATCGAGCACTTAACAAATAAGCAACTACTTCATCAATCAACTTATACTGAATAGGTCGTAAAGTGATTTTACATGGATAAAGTACATCTATTAACTATGTCAATTTGTTGTAAGATCATTTGATATAAAGATCCATTTCACCCTTGAGGGAATGGTGAAGAACTTTTTAGTTCTAAAGTGCTATATCTTAGTACAATAGGTGTACTAATGTATTTTGTCAATTCAATAAGACTTGATATTACATTTGCTATAAATTTAGTAGCAAGATTTTGTTTTTCTCCAAAGAGACATCACAATAAAATTAAGCATATTTTTCAATATCTTTAAAGGTCTATTGATATGAGGTTATTTTATTCAATTCAATTCGAATCACAAGATTTGGTTTAACCATTGCAAATGTAGATTGAAAAATTGTTGGGTAAATCTATAGTTTTTTAGCTTCTAATCTCTGACTTCTCAATTATTACTGTCTATTTATCTTATATGCAAGAGTTTTGGGGATTGTCATGCTTTCTTCCCCTTGATTTTGTTTCCATCCTTTTCTTTATTAAAAAATTAAGTGCCAGTAACATGTTTAGAGTGATCCTTCTGCAATTTATCATTGATATATAGTATTTAAGCATTATTGGTCAATTTGTTTTTCTGCCACAAGCTTCATGCTTCTTTAGTTTCTTCTTCCTTCTATTTCTTCCAGATTGCTCTATGTGGTCGGTCTTGATTTGTTCACAAGAGGGATCCAACTGGTAAATACTTCTAACACAATTTCAAGTTTGAATGCTATGTAAATTCTCTGCTTGAATCACGGTGCAAACTTAATGTATTTTTGTTGATAGTGTGGCATATGCCCTGAGGTGTCCTGTCAACTTCTTTACGGCAATTAAGGCATAACCTATCTTCAATTCGAAGCAACCTATCAATCATAGTATTGTAGGGAGAGAGTATTTTATTTTCTGTTTTCCTGTCAGCTTTCTTCTTGCTTATGAGTTCTATTGGTCTGATCTTTGTTGGGTGAAAGTATTTTCCATATAGCAAATTGCATTATGCAAAAATGGGACGGAAGTTTTTTGGATTAATGATATTTAGAGTTGCACGTTGAGGTGCTTAAATAATTTAATGGAAAATGTGGATTTTAAAGACAAATTTCTTTATTTGTCTGATGGACTACAAACATATTTACTTAGTTTACTGCTAATGTATTTTTGGTAAATGGATGAAACTTCATTCTTTCCTGTCACTTAAGAGCCATCCCTTTTTTTCTGTATGGAAACAGCCAACTGAATCTAATACATATGCAGATATTGATGCTGCATACAAATGCCTAGAAGAGAATTGGGGTCTATAAGCACGTTATTTTTATCATCATGCTTAGGTTGCTCAGTGCATGGCAGTTGCGTCTTGAATTATTTTCTCTTTTGATAGTTTTTGTAGTTTACATGGTAATATAGAGTTATGCATTATTGGTTAGGATAATAGTAATTTTGATCTATACAAATTCATATTTCTCATATTAGTTTCTTGTCTTTGGGGTATTTGTAGAATTATTGTATTTTGAACTATTTTACTCACATATAATGTAGTAGTTTGAGGTAATGCTAAATGTCCAAGAGAATTGCAATATATATATTTTTTTGATACGTAGAATTGCAATATATTTATGGTATATTTCACTTAAACTTGAGCTTTAAGCAGAGAAATTTTTACTATAATAAAGATATTTATGTGAATTTAATTTGCTTTAGTACCACTTCAATTAGTCATTGGTTGCTTTGTAAATTTACTGTGTATTAGTATTTGGACAAAACAATGAGATTTAATGATAAAATGATTGCTTAGACAAAATAGTCGCCTCCGATGAATACTCCCCGCGCTAGAGAAAATTCTAGTTATTAGTTTATTGCCAGATTTTGGTTAAAAAAAAGTTCATTCCTATGTATAAATATATTTTCTTAGCATATTAAATGTAATTAATGAAAGTATTGGAGTGTTTTATATATAAATAATTATATTTTTCTCATACAATAATTGTATAAATAATAATTTACCAAAAACTTATAATTACAGAATAACTGAACAAAATTTGGAAGGAAGAGATAAAAATAAAAATAATAATGATTAAGAAAAACATGAAATTTAATGCAAGTTGCACTATATAGTATGTGTGGTGTGTGTGAAATAAATTTACTTATGGCAGAAAAATAAATAAATACTTGCTTAAAGCAATAGGAAAATTCTAAAAACTGGTAAAAAAAAATTAAATTTAAATTTAAATCTTCTTGAAGTGACATTGATTTGGCACATTTGAGTTTTCTTTGTTTTTTTTTTTTTTGGCTTTGGAAGACTGAATAATTGGCAGCATGGTTTTAGCTACAAGTAATTATACTGCCATGCTAGATGATTATAAAACCTATGATGTAATTGAAATTAATAACGTTGCTCCGATATTTCAATTTATTATAAATTTTGTATTTTACATGGAATTATATTAAATATTGATGGATTACTACCATTGATATTGCTCATTGAATGGAGTTTTTTTTTTTAATTTTGACTTTTCAAGAAAATAAAACTGCAAGAAGACCTAATAGTTAAATCAATAGTTTTACTTCATGACTGAATGAATGGTCCTTACATTTTTTTTTTAATTTCCAGTCAAATATATTCACAAGGTACCAACAGAGTGCAAGTGTGTGTCATATTGCAAGTCCAGGTTGGTTAATTTTGGACCAACATTGCATCCATGTTCTGGGAATTAATCCTGTCTTCGATTCTATAAAATCTGGTTGCACCATGTTATTACATGATATCAGTGTAATCAAATCCGGATTGAAGGCACTAGTTCAATAATTCAATTGTAGTCAAACCATAATTAAATAATTAGTAATAAAATTAATATATTTTTAATTTTTTATGTTATGTATTATATAGAAAACTAAAAAGAAACTATTACTAATAAATTTCCTAATTCAAAATGAAAATCTAAATAAATTAATATTCATCAATAATCATATTTGGAATTGAAAATATACTAAAAAAATAGTCTATTATCAAATCATAATAATTTTTATATAATATTATAATATAAAAAGAAAAAATTTATACAAAAACCAATGCTATTTTGTATAAAAATAATGTTATTTTTATCTTAAAAATTAACAAAATATATTAAAAATAATTTGACTGGTTCTTACTGATTTTTGACTAATTTTGGTCAGTTTTCTATATTCTTAACCAGTTTGGCCAGTTCATAATTGATTAATTTAAAGTTCCTGAACAGTTCCAACACTGGTTCTTGATTAGCTCGGTTTGGTTCTTAGAGTGATGCATGATACATCATGAATTTAAATTCAGATTTATGTTTTATAATAAGTCAAAAATAGATGTAGGTACCAAGTTCATAGCCCAAAATAACCAGTTTTATATAAACCACACCGATAAGATCAAGGTGTTAGTCTTGCGGGATAGAATAAGATGTTCTCCCGTTCAATCAAGATATTTACCCTTTGGTTCATTTTAAATCAAAGTTGTTGACAAGTTCAGAAATTAATAATTTAGTATTGTTCACAGAAAGGATGTCTTTTCCGAAGCATTTTTAGGAATGAAAATGCGAGAAACTTTGCACACCAGTAACTGTCATTGGGACGTGACGAATAATAATAAAAAGAATGTCCAATAAAGTTGAAAGTATCAATCTTTTTCTAAAGAAAAAAGAATAATAATTTTAGATTTTTGCGGAATAGATTATATATTTCGAAATAACAAAAAATAGATTTATTTTTTTCATAACATCCTTTAACTAATTTTATCATTCTTCATTCCTTTTTACACACACGCACACACATATAGCACACTGATTCACTGAATGCAAAACTTCGGATCCATATGATTTTTAAGTAGTGGTAGTTACCTGCCCATCATGATGAGGCATAAAAATCATTTCAGAATATTATGTCTTTCCAAAGGATCTGTAATTCAAGACACTAGAAGAAACAAAATACACAATTTCATGAACCGTTTGATCGTTTTTCTCATTTGAAAATGTAAAAAATGAAGTTTCACAAAGTGTAGTCGCATGTGGGTATTCTTTGAGTTACTACCACCTTAAATGATAACACTTCAGTAAGTGCAAGGCCACTTTTTATTCCATTTCTCATTCTCATGAGAATAGTCATCTAACAGGCCTCATTCAATATTTGATTTGATTAAAGCAAGTCTGAGCAAAAGGAAACAATGCCAGATATAGCTGCCTAATGGTTGGTGGAGAAATACATCAGTAGAGGACAAATGCTATAAAAAAAGAAATGCATGAAATGGGTTTTGGTGGAAAGGAAATGGTAGAACAAGGAGCAATAGTGGTTGTTGATAGGCATGCAATGATGACAAGCAGCACAGAGACAGGTTTCCTAGAAGTTATCAACGAGTTTGTCTGGTAATGGTAAAGAAAAGTTTTGCACATCTGGATGGAAAATGGTGATCAGCCTCTACTTGAGAGTTCAAAGTTCACATGACGTATGTATAGATTTAAGGCAATATCCAACCAACCTGGCAAACAGCTCACGACATGAGAAACAACAAAGGCATTCTGACATGTTTTCTCTAACAAATTCCAGATGTTCAGAGACATCCAACCATAAAATCCCATTGAGCAACATAAATTAAGCCATCATAGATCCTCGAACTGCCCTCCAAGATCCAACTCTACAAGCTAAACATATAATCCACACCAAGACTCAAGGACAAAAGTATGGACTAAACGCCACAGATACCTTGGACAATATCTGCTTCTATCTATGTATATACTTAAAACATATCTCTGAATAGCAACCAGCCCAAGAAACATGGCATGGCTCAGGGCATTGAAGCACGTGGTAAGCGAGACCGAACAGGTGTCTTTGATGGACTTACCCTGCATAAAAGCATAAGAATGGTTAAAGGAAGCTCAACAGAGATGTGGGGGAAGTACATATTACCACATGAACTATAGCTTAATCAGAATATCAGAACATGAATTTTAAAATGTAACGAAAAAAATCCCTAAATGTAAAGAAACACCCCCTTAACACCAAACACTACTTTCATGGGTCTAATGTACATCCCGCGCCTACTCCCCACCCCACACCCACCACCCCCCCCCCCCCCGGGGCAACAAAAAGGACATGAAAAGTCATAGAGAAAGAATCTATTGTCTAACCTGATAGGCAGTGAACCCAAAATCACACCACTACAGTTCAGAGCTGCAATTGCACTTTCAGCCTGCAAGGTTGAGCACTTAAAATCTTGAGACAGCCAAACAAATTAAGCATAATGGACAAACAAATAGTAATCCAACAATAGCTCTGACATAGGGGTCAGAATCAAAAGCAGCACACTTCATTACTAAAGATATATACAACAAACCATTTTAAACATTCCTGCAATCGAACATTCCATTAACAGAAATACCAGGATTCAATCCGCAGATATACTTGTATCAACGTTTCATAGGAGGAAACAGAATTTAAACCACAGCCAATACAAAAAATCCAGAAACCCAAAGAATATGAAGTTAATAGCATGTTAAATGTGTGAGAGCTTTTACTGCACTCAAAAAAAAAAGAAAAAGAAAGAAGAGCCCCAAGAGTCTACAGTCAAGGAGTACCTCCCCAAGACGAAAATGCCAGGGCTCCCAATGTATTTGGGTTCAATTTCTACAATGCCCCTATCTCACTCCCACTCCCAAAGCCCTGTGCCCCCATTGTAAACAAAAAAGAACAGAAAAAGAGATGGCAACGGAACAAAACAAAAAATTGCTACAAAGGCAGATATATATTTGAAAAGAAAAAAATATTGGGCAAGCAACAAATTAGGACAGTTTCAAGCACCTAAAGGTCAGTGCTAGCCTAGACATATAGCACAGGACTCGTTATAGCTTCATTCATGCGGGAGAAGGTAAGGAAAGGTCAATTGGCCAAACCTAAGCTGCTGAACCAAGAATCATTACCACCTTATTCCTTTACACCAAATTGATCCCCACCAAGCAAACCTAAGAAGCAACGTCCTAATGACCCAAAAATAACTTCAACCCCAAAATATTGCAAATGGATAAGCATTTCCAGGCAACTAACTGAAAGGGACAACAAATTGAAAATAGAGAGAATCTGTAGGACTGAATTAATTCTTGCCACCTATGTACACCACTATGTGTTCACATATTAGTTCCAATGCTACTGACAAACAGCATTCCCTGTCAAGCATGCTTCATAATACAGAATAATGTAGAACCCAGAAAAAACATGACTGCATTTGGCTATGACACAACATATGCAAAAAATAATCAAACATCTACAATGGTTGTCAAAAATAAAGTATCAGCATTTAAGAAATATCACAATTCACCCTCTAATGAACTATGTATACATTTATAGATCTATGGCAGAAGATGCCCTATAATCCAAATTTCACACTAATAAGATTTATCAGTGTGTCTATTCTTGATTCTTAGAAAGGGACAACTATTGTTGACTGTATCGGGAATGGGGAATCTGAAATCAATAATATAAGTAACCACAGTGAGAAATGGCAGGGCTGTATAGCATTAAATTACAATGCGATAGGCATATGTAAGAATCATGGTACACCAAGCTCACTCGTAAGAAAATATAGAGTCCAAGAATGAGTGGTTACCATGGTGAACTCAACAAATGCAATTCGAGTTGAGTGGTGGTAATCTCCAAGAAGCCTCAAGCGTTGAACCTAGATGAATTCACCAAAATAATTTAGAAAGCAGAGGAAAGAGAAAAAAGGAGGAGGGGGGGTGGTCTCATAAGACACTGAAATTTAACAAATAACTATCGCTAAAAGCTTGTTGAGATGAAAAGCTACCAACCTCTCCACAAAGAGATTCAAAGAAGAGTTTAACATCCGCCTGGGTAACCTGCATCATTTCCAAGAAAGAAGGTAAAAAACAAGAACCACCCATTTTTTGGAATACCAAAAGTGGGCAAAACTGAGAATAGAAACATTCTAACATAAAGTATAATCCTAGAATACCTTCTTGTCAATATTTGTGCAATAAATCGTTCTTGAGCACATCTCCCGTTCATCTTCACACTACAAAACATAACACCATTAGAAAGCCAAGACAAAGAAATGACACATTTTAGCATCATCTGTTCAAATTAGCCCCTAAAAAATGAATCTGAGCTTTAATCCCCATGCGAAGAAAACATGTAACAGGATTAACCAAAGCAAATCATTACCCTGGGCAAAAATGAGGGATTAACCGGGGCTATAGCAGTTTTTGAAGGCAGCACTCTTACTGGGTAATATCCAAGCATAGTGCCAGATAGGTTCAAAGCAGTCATTGCACCTTCTGCAGGTATAACACTATTAGTACAGAAAAAAGTACATTTATATGCTTCATAACAGAAACAAGTTAGTGAACTTGCCTTCATCTGTAAACTCAACGAAGGCAAAACGAAGAATAGAATTAGGATCCCCGCATACTCGGCAATCAACAACCTTTGACCCAGAAAAAGGAGTTGATTCAGTAACATGGTCCGCCATTATTAAAGAGGGGAAAAAACAATGAAAACAAAACCGTTTCTACCTGTCCGCAGTTAAGAAAGAGCGCTGCCAGCTGCTCTTCAGTGACCTAGATGCAAAAAAGAGAACACATATTGAATGAATGCACAAAAATTAAAAGAAAAGAAAAGAAAAAGAAACACTCAAGCCAGCTGAAATGAGAGAATTTACAAACCAGATATAACTATACCTGTTGATCAATGTCAGACACATAAACAGTCTTCCTAATCATCTCTTCTCTCTTCTCCATATCCATTTTATAATTAGCTCTTCGCTTCCCTTGATTATATCCATTCTTCCTCTGTAATGCATTGTCATGATCAGCTGAAGAAGAAAACCATATGCTGATAACATGGTATAAGTTAAAACTAAGACCATACTACGAACGACAACTCTCGGGAGAATTCAGAGAGCATTATCTTCACTGTACTTCCGGAGCGGAAGCGAATTATCACAACTTAGTATAAAAATAAAATCTCTCACATAAAAAGAAATGGAATTTCGAAACTGCAAAAATTTAATCTTACCCTTCGGTTAGTATGCTCATTAGAATTGCCATAATTAGCGGGATGTAGAAAGTTGTTAGGGTAGCTAAACCCAGCACCACCTAAGAATCCATGATTATTTGTAAGTGATGGCGGCACAAATTCCTCGGCCATGGGATTCAACTTGGACAACAACTCCTGCAAATCCCTCATTTCACGCTTGAAGCTTTCACCACCATCTTCTCCATTTCTTACTCCGTTAGACGTCTGCTTAATTCCGTATCCGCTATTATTTAGCACCATCTGCTGGTTCTGAACCCCATTTGCCTCGAACACATTTCGCATCTGAGTCATTTGAGACTTGTAATTACCGTTAGCGACCAACGGAGCTCTATCCTGATGGTTGAACACATCATTTGGATTCTGATCGCCGTTGACAGGCTGAACATTTGTGTCTAAACCACTTACAACAGAACCAGTTCTGGGTTTCGCTTTTTCCAGCTCATTTGTCACTGCGGAGTCCGATGATACTACAGTGTTGTCTAAATTTTGACCAGATGAGCCCATCATGGCTCCCGCATTCTCAGCTACCGCCATAATCAATACCGCTAGATCAGGAAAAAAAAAGTTGATCTTTTTTCTGGCTTCTTGAATTCTCTGAATTTTATACTTTATAGTATAAAATTGATCAAACAATAACCATCGGGAGATTACACTGGCAGGGAAATGAAAAACAGAAGCAACTAAGAAGTGATATTTGAAAAAGAAGGAAATCCAGGCTTTATCTAATAAAATCCCGATGACAAAAGATCAAACCAGTCTTGAAGATCGTCTTGTTGCAGTAGTTTAAAACCCAGAAAGAAACGATTATTATTATAGATAAAAAGTTACGGAAATTATAAAGAGCAAGCTCTGTCTCACTAATTGACTAATTTACTCAAGTCGGAAAAGCCTTGGAGATTCTCCCCCTACACGCCGGTGAGCGATAGTTGATGAAGAAGGCATCAGCTCTGCGTCGACGGAATGGGTTTTCTAAGGCATAGGAAGCGGCTAGTAGGTGATATTAGTGGACAGCTAGGATTGCTTTCATCCGGTGGGTTGAAATGATGGTTTATGATTTGGGTTCGTGGCGTTCTGTAGATTCTTGGATTACGTGGACAGCTCAGATGAAGGTGATGCGAAGAGATGAGTACAGAAGCGGTTCTTAGAAGATCCGGACACGTTAAACAAAAGAATCTGTTTACGGGGGCGTAATATTAAGAAGAAAATTTCATAACAAAATACTAATAAGAAAATAAATACGCTTTGGCATTAAATTAAGTGTCCGAGTAATTTCTGCCCAAAAAAAAGTGTCCAAGTAATAAATTTTAAAAAGTTAATTGTGATATACTCTCATCCCATATTCTAAAATATTCTAAATATAATATATTTTTAAGGAGTAGTTTTATATTACATAATATTTGATAAGATTGTTTAATATACTCCCTTGGGTCTTATATATAGGATCTTTTGTCTTGATCCTAAATATAAGACCATTTACAATATATGAGGCAGTATTTATTATACACTTTCAAAAAATATCCTTATTTAATGTATTCAAAGGGAAAAAGAAAAAGATTAAATAAAGGTAATTTTAGAAAAATATTAGAATTTTTGGAGAAATTGAGATAGTTAATTAGTTTTAATTCTAATTATTAATCCGTGTAATTCGATTAAAAGAGTCTTATATTAAGAATTAGATTGAGTATTAATTATTTTTTTATTCATGTCTTTTATATATAATTAATAAGTTAAAAATAAATATTATAATAAATATGAGAAATAATATAATTAATAAAAATAAATAATAAAAAATATTTTTTATAAATTTAATTATTTAACTTCTTTATATGTATTTGGTATTATGGAACTACCGAAATGGGAGAATTTATTTATTCACTTGAATTATTTTTAATTAAACTGATATAACTTTTTCTTGGTTGGACTAATTGTCAGGCGATATTTAATTTCTTTTGTTGAGATGCATAAAATATCAGAAAATATTTATATTTAGGAAGAAAGTGTTTGATGGTGGGATTGAATTTTAGAACATCGAGATGCAGTTTCATAATTGACCAAAGAGGAGGAAAAAGGACAATGGTAGAGAATTGATGGATGGTAATTGGAAAGACCATCTTATTCCCATCACACACCATCAATATCCATTATAATTCGCAACCTCAACCACACTTGCCTACCAAACAAAGTAGAGATACTCGCTTCCTTTGAGACCCACGTGTCACTCGCAGCGTCGGAACTGGGGAAGCTTCCGCTGTTCAACGGCGTCGTACGAGATGCCCGGACAAATGATTTGATGTGAGCGGAGTAGAATGGTTTGGATAGACATATACAATACCAATCTTTTCCCCACGAAAATGAGGACGACCTTTTGGGAGCACGTGATCGTTTCCCATTATTTACTCAAATAATAGAGAAACTCTAATATCATGACGGCGATTTCAAACGAGGAATTCTTCAGCTTCTTCCTAAATCATTAAAAAAATCTAATGTCCCGTTTGGTTTAAAAAAGTGATTTTAAAGAAAGTGAAAATAGAAATAAAGTTTAAAAATGTATTTGATACAATGATAAAAATATGATATTATTTTTAATTGATATGGATATTTATTTTGTAAAAAGATAAAAATACCCTTTTTAAAAAAAGACATGAATTGCGGACCACCTTGTGCATCAAGAAAAACCACAGTCCCCAACTACCTCTCCTTTAGAATCACCATCTCCAACCGCCACTCCCCTAGAACCACCGTCCACACCATCACCAGAAAAAGACATGGCCCAGAACATGAACCAAATTTCATTGAAACCAAAATAAAAAAAAAAATCGAAGTCCCAAATTTGTTGATCTTGCTATTGAACGTCGGGTCCGTAGATTTCATTGTTGAAGCCCTAGATTAGCCGATCTCACATCAACCTTCAAATTCCAGTTATTTGAAAACCTTGGTCTCACCGATGAAGACAAAGATGGGGACGAAGACAGTGTAGCACAGAGCTCTGATGGTCACCGAAAGAAGGAGCTTCGATGGTCGATCAACTGCCGTTGCCATTGTCAAACCACAAAAATGAAGGGCCTTTAATTGCCGTTGCCATTGTCGGACCACATCGTCGGCGCCATCACACCATCGTTGCCTTCTCCATCAACTACTCCAACAACCCACATCACCATTCAAAGTTGTCTTACATCTCTTGTCAAAAGGTAAGATGGTATTTCAATGAGAGTTCCATGGAACTCCAGTTTCATGGGTCTAATTAAGGAAGCCATTTCCATTATTTTTTACGGAAGTGGGTTTCCCTAGAAGTATAGATGTTGGATACCAAATGCCAAGAGCCTAGAATCAGTTTCCATTTCCACTTCCATGTTGGCACTTCCCACGTACCAAATATAGTATAAGGAGTAACCCTACTAACAGATAAAATATTGAAAAGTCAAATAAAAATTTTTATTCATGAATACAATATCAGCTTATTTTGAAGAGCTCAAACTAATCTAATTTAAGTTAAATATAACTCTTTTATATTGTATTTGATTATGAAATACAATTTCTTACCAATCAAATCAACAAGCATTTAGTGATAACTTTTTTATCTTTTTATTTTTTAATATAACTAATCTGGTATTTCATAATGAGATTTAAATATTATTTGCCTCGAATTAAGTTATGTTGATATATATATATATATATATGAATTCGATCCTCAATGTAACATGTTTTTCAAGTCTCACATAAGAATGTTTGACAGAGATCACTTTATCTATATGTAACTATATTTTTTGGGAAGAAAAAGGAGTAACATCGGTTTAAGCATTCCGATAAAATAAACAGATAATTAGGTAGTATTTCACAAACTATCGTACAATATTTCTCTACTGCATATGAACGAGAGGGAAAATATACATTGCAACTTGCAGAATAATATCAATAATACAACGTGAATATGAGCAAACGGTGTTTTCCTTTATTATAATAATAATAATAATAATCCGAAGTCCTAATATGCTTACGGTTTGTTAGTCACAATTAAACATGCCATTTTGTTTGTTTGTATAATAAGCCTTTTTATTTTTTCGGGTGAATTGAAGATTTTTTTGTTAAGTTCATTTATTTATTTATTTATTTTTGTAACAAATAAATTAAAAGGCTAAATTAGATTATGCATAATGCATTGGAAAAGAAACAAGCAGTAAAATAAGAGAGGGGCTGGTGCTCGTGTTCTTGCCAATTTTGAATGAACATAGTAAATGATGGGACGAAAGGGACAAGTAGAGTCAGGAAAACGGGTTTCAACTCATAAATTGACCCGTTTTATGGTGGTCTTGGCCTGGAAAGAATAGAGCTTACATTAAGGTGATCTTTTTTCATCCCGGACCGCTTAATCCATGGGTTGCGGGCTAATCCGCCAAGCCTGTGGGTTGACTCATTTAACCCACTTTGTTTTTTAAATTTTTTTTCTTCAAATTATCTTTTTTTATTTCTTTATATATTTTTTGTTTAATATTAAAATTTGAAATTAGAATTGTCTTATACTTGGAGTTGAAATTTTCTTATATTTCATATTTAATGTTGTTGAATTATGATACTTACCTTAATGATAATTAGTATGTATTAATGTATTTTGATAAATTGATGATTTATGTGACTTCTTTTTCTAATTTAATTATAAATCAATCATGTTATTTTTTTTATTATTCATATTGGTGATTTAGGTTATTATTCAAATATAAAAAAAATTAATATATATATATATATAATATATGGTGGATTAGCCTGCAACCCATCTTGGTGATCCTGAGCTGGACAAATCCCAACCTACTAGAAAACAGGCTGATTCGCCCTCAGCTTGTTTCTGGCAGCCTATAGCGAAATAGCTCGTTTAAAGGTGAGTTGACCCATTTCCCACCTCTAGAGACACGCCTCAGCCCTCAAGTGGGTGATTAGCACCCCATTTTGTTTATTTATTATTATTATTTTTTTCCTTAGAACAAGAAACAATTAGAACAACCCCGTGGCCAAAAAAAAGAAATCAAAACAATCCCCCGGCAATCATGGTAGTGGAAATTATTAAATCGGTCAAAATACAAATTCAAGATTCAAGATTTAATAGTTTAATAGTAGTTTAACTGAAATTAAACTGGTAATCATAAAATTGATAATTTTTTATTTTTATCTGTTATATATAAAATTAGAAAATATTATTACCAAATTTCATAATTTAATATTAAAATATAAACAAGTTAATTTTCATATATAATTATATTTTGAATTTAAAATAGTTAACTAATATTCTGTTCTCATATTATTTTTTAAGTAAATTTATCATTATTAATAATTATAAATCATAATAAAGTTTATATAGTATTATAATGCACAAAGAAAAAATTTATATAAAAAAATGCTATTTAGTACTAATAATAATAATATTTTATATTAAAAAGTAAAGAAATTAAAAAAAATCAAACCGGTTCAAACCAATTCTGAGCCAATTCACAACTGGTATTCACCTGTTTTTGACCAATTATTACTGGTTCTTAAATCCATTAGTTCTCCTCTTTTTCTAGACCAAACCTAATATTAATTTCCAATCCATTTTTTTGTATCTTGCTTGCAATATGCACGAGGTTTAAAAACTTCTTTTTTTTAATATTTTGAAGGGATTCACCAGGTTTAGATAGAGAGAAAAGAGAACCCGAGAGAAAAGTAGGGAAAAAATAAGGAAAAAATTGCATTTTCCCCAATTTTCTTGTGCTTAGATGTGGAGAGAAAAGTGGGAAGAAGAAAAAATAGAGGAGAAAATAACATGTGAGTTCCATCCATGTTCCTCCAACTTTTCTCTTAAAAAATGGAGATTTTGAAAAAACAAAAAAGCCTGTTTGACAGTTATTTTCAAAACAGTTATGTTATTTTCGAAAACAGAAAAATAAAAAAACTTGTTTGGTAAACCTGTTTTTTGTAAAATATTCTGAAAAATAAAAAAATAATAGAAAACTCAGAACATCTTTAAGATGTTTTGTAGTTTTTATTTTGGAAAACACAAGAAAATGTGAAAAATACCCATCTTATTAATAGTAAAGTTATAAATTTTGAATAACTCATATAACACGTACTAGTTATGATTTTAAAAATAATTCTTTAAATAATTTTTTTTATTTTCTTGTTTCTAAAACTTATTATCGAAAACAGTTTTACAAAACTATTTTGAGAACAATAAAACAAAAAATACGGTCAAATAGGCCAAAAAACTCTCCATAAAAAATTATCCACCATTTTACAATTTTTAAATACATTTTATAATTTTTGAAATACATCCCAATTTCATTCAATAATATTTTATAATTTTTAAATAAAAAATTAAAATTAGACAAAATAATTATAAATTAAGATTGAAATTAAAATTGCATTTTAATTTCACTTAGTAATATTTTATGAAAATTATATCAATAATATGGTAGAATAATAAGTTTTATTATATGTACATATTTTTCTGAAAATAAGGAGATATTATTATTATTATAAAATTAATTACTTTTATCTCTTCATTTTTTCCTATTCATCCAAGTATTGAGAGAGAAAATCCCTCTGTTTCATTTTTCTCTTCTCATCCAAGCAAAAAGTTAGTCTTTAACTATTGATTTGAAATATTTTTTTGTTCTAAAAGAACTTTTCTTATAATGACAAAAAATTTTTTTCTTATACTATTTGAATGATAGAAGAAAAATTATTAAAAAAGAATAAAAAAGACAAAATAATGAAATTCAACGTGTATAACGAAGTAAATGTAGCCTGAATCCAACTTCTATTATATTATATATTGATGATTTCTTTTTAAATAATTAAAAAAGGCGGGGTCCAAGAGGTTATGCTGAAGATATTCAAGGGAGGAGGCTCTTGGTCTTCAGCTGAAACCGAAACTGTCAATTAACAACCACTTTTCCCAATCCCAGCTAACCATAGTCAAAGGGCATTAATCATACCTTTGACACAGAGGATGTTTGACCCAACTTAGTATAATGGTTTCCATTGGGTGGTCAATTCAATCTTCAAATGAATATACTCCCTTTCGGTGCTTTTCACCGCAAGAAAATTTGGGAAATAGGTTTTTTTTTCCTATTTATAAGAAATGTAGTCTCATTGTAATATATTTATTGGCTTATTTCACTTTTATCATTTATTTACGAGAAAAGAGACCGTGATTATTTCCCATAAGAGGAATTCATTAAGTACTAAATATAATATAGGTATTTCTGGAAAAATTTGAATCATAACATATCAATTAAGGTACTAAAAGTTAGACCGGACACTAAATCAGTCAAGATATTAATTCAAGGTTAAGTGGTTGAACCGTGATATTGAATCGGTGATAATTAAATATGTTTAAATTATATATTTTATAAAATTCAAACAAATTGTGTCATTTTTTGATTAAAATTTCTCAAATCTTTACATTCCATGCTTTATATAATAAATATTGTCACATATTACTCTCTCTAATCTTTTTAGAAGGGACTTTTTAGATTTTTTTTTTTGTTCTTTTTATAAAGAACCTTATAATATTTAATAAGATTCTTTCTATTTTTATTTTCATCATTTTTTTTGTAAATTATTATTAGACATTTTGGATGAAAGAGACACTTTTAATTGGTCAATTAATAATATTTTTAATCTTATTTTAATTGATTCCATACTCTCTAATTTAATAATGATTGAAAGTCTTAATATGAATTACATTATAATAATAAATAAAAATAAAAAAATATTTAATTTTTTTAATTAAATCTTAAAAAAATAATTAATATTTTAATCTATATAAAACAGTTGGCAGAGTCTCTTATTACCAAAAGAAAAGGGCCCAAAAGAAGTATCTTGTCACATTGACCACATGGTTTGGGGGCACTTAAGCAAGCAGGAGGCAGCGCGTTCGAGGCTTTTATTTTTCTGTCAACAGTTCGAGGTTGGATGTGGTCATTTTCGCATATTATAACCAAAAGGATCTTGTGGTTAATGTTGCATTGGAGGCGCACTTGGGGGAGGATGTCGCAGATTTGAGACATGACGCAGCTGAGGGGATTTTTTCAAATGGCCAATTCACGTTTTTTCACCGGAGTTGACCGGTTCCTATCTTTAATATAATATAAGGATATTTTAAAAAATTTGTAAGTTTTACAAAATTTAGTAAAATATTAATAAGTAATTTTAAAAAATATTCTTTATAATTTTAATTTTTGAAATAAAAATTAATAATTTTTATTAAAAGTATTTTGAGAATATTTCAAAAATATCATCTAATATATAAGAGTTGACCATTTTGGATTTGGGGAGGAGTTAAATTACGGATCATCAATATCAAGATCGATATATAAATACATTTCACGTCAGAAGTAGCTACAGGGTGTCATTTCCGTTTACTGTCATTTTCCCAGTAGTCCAGTATGCTGCGCACTGTGCGTCTCCTCTGCTTTTTGAATGGAAGGGGAATTCATTAAAACAAAGAATACAGCATGCTCTCAAAAATAAACATAAGAGAGCCATACAGAGTTAAGGACTACAAAGAGCCAACAAAAGAACATTATAAGCGCCCATTTGGTTCTCCATTTTGTAAAATTAAGTTAAAATAAATTATATCTGTAAAAATGAAGTTTAGACAAAGTAAGTTTGTTGGAAGTTATTATGTTTGGATATTCTTTTTGTAAAAGTAAGTTTGACAAAAAATTTGTTTGGATAATAGGGGTTAAAAGTACTTTTAGATGTATAATATAGAGTAAATTTGTTTCTCCTTTTTCAAAACCCATGTTTTGTTAAAGGAAAAGTAATTTTTCCCTTCCTTTTTCAAAATCACAGTTTAACTCACTATTCATTTTTCAAAAAGTCAGTTTGTGTTTCATCTGTGTTTGGCCAAACACATCTTTTAAAAAATCATGGTTATGTTTACAAAACAATGAAGCAAACATGCACTAAGTAGTCAGAATTAATTAAGTTTTGGAGAGAGTATTGTTTATCCAAAATGTGCTGTACAAGGGCCTGTACATGGAATAAGAGAGGTTCAGGGGTCCGTTTCTTCATCCTTGAAGATCTTTCTATTTCTTGCATCCCATAGATGCCAACAATTTAACCTAAAAGCTAGCTTCCACTTAGTGTTACTAGAGCGAAGGTTGCTATATAACCATGACTCATATGGTCTGGTGAAAATATCATGTTACCACTCGCTCTCAATAACCTTTGTCCAGACTTTCCTTGCCAATCTGCATTCTCTGAGGACGTGATTGTGATCTTCAGTGTGTGATTCACATATGGAACATGTATCGTTTGTTGTTAGATGCCTCCTTGCTCGTTCACAATTAGTGAGGAGTCTGTTACTAAGTAAGAGCCAACGGAAAGATCTAACACGCTGCATTCCAGGCCATTTCCATGCAAGTGTTCATTTTTTGTCCTCCACGTCCCAAGTATCACTGCTAATTAATTCATAAGATGAAGAGATAGTGAAGGCTCTATTCTTTGTGAGATTCCAAAAGCATTGGGGCAAGTTAGAATTTGCACATGGGGGGGGTGTAATTCTAGCTATTTGTAAGTTAGTCTCATTAGGAAGTAGATGCATAAAACATGACCATTTCCAATCACCATTCCTCGATACAAACATATTGATAGGCTTACTTAAATTAATATCATCAATGGATGCAAGCACAAGATTTTTTAGCGGTCTTAAATCTCCCAGTCAGTTGTCAATACAAAATTTCAAATTTTGCCCATTTCCAAGCTCCCACTGAATACCGAGATTAGCCTAATTCGTAATTGATATGATGATTTGCCAAAGACTGGAGCATTGCTTTCGCTTCCAGTTGCTGAAATTATTGTCATGCCAGCTATATTTGGCCCTTAGTACTTGGACCCATAAAGTATTTGGCTTTGAAACCATTGTATACGCAAGCTTCATAAAAAAGGCTTGGTTTTGGTTACGTAGATTCCTCAATCCACAACCTCCATTCTCCAGGGGTTGGCATAGCTTATCCCATTTAATCAAATGTATGCTTGCACTCGCTTTTGTCTTACCCTAAACAAAGTTTTGAGTCATCTTTTCAATTCTTTTGCAGCAAGAGACAAGGAGCTTTGAGGTTTGCATCGTATAGTAGGGGATAGTATTCAGGACTAACTTAGCTAGTGTAATACGCCCAGCTAGAGATAAGGATCTTGCTTTCCACCCTACCAATTTGTTTCTAACCTTGTCTTCTATGTAACTATAAGTGGCTTTAGTTACCCGCGAGTGAAGGATGGGAACTCTCAAGTACTTGCCCAAATCCTTAGTGCATTGGTAACCAAGGTATTCACAGATTTGATCAGACACCATATGGTTAACATTCTTTGAGAAAAAGACCCTTGTCTTTGAGCTATAAGTGCTCCATGCATAAAACAAATATATAAGGTGATAATGAGTCGCCTTGGCAGATTCCTCTGGAAGGTTTAAATTCCTCGGTTGGTCTTCCATTCCACAATGCTTGCATAACAGGAGAAAAGATACATTTCATGATGAGTTGGGTGATCCCATTGGGCAGACCAACTTCTATCAGTGTGCTTTCAATGAAATCCCACCTGAGCTTGTCGAATGCCTTTTCCAGGTCGACTTTTATAGCCATCTAACTTGTTCGTCCTGCTTTCCTTCACATGGAATGAATAACCTCTTGGGCAATGGTGATATTGTCTGTAATGTTTCAGCCTTTAATGAAACTTGTATGATTTTGTTGAATTAAGTCTGGCATGATGCTTTTGAGCCTGTTAGCCACAATTTTGGTGATGACCTTATATATGACAGAGCATAAGTTGATCGGCCTAAAGTCCTTTAGAGTTTGGGGATGCTCAATTTTGGGGACCAGCGTGATTAGGCAGCGACTAACCTCCGGGTTGAGATCTCCCCCTGTGAACACATTTTGCACTAAACAAAATAAGGAGGGGCCAACTATTTCCCATTGGCTCTGAAAAAACAAAGCATGTAGTCCATCAGCCCTAAAGGCTTTGAGTGGTTTCATCTCAAAAAGAGCAGACTTAGTTTCCTCCAGTGATATTTCTTTATTAAGAAAATTGAGAAGATTTCCATCAATTCTAGGAAACATACATGTATGATACGGCACTGGTGTACTTTGGAAGTCAAGCGTATAAAAGTTGTGGAAATAGTCTTTTGCCATAGCTTTGAGTGTGCCATCTTCTGTATGCCATTCCCCATCCCCTGATTTTAACATAATGACTTTATTTTTGCATTTGCGACTCTTAGCTTTTGTATGAAAGTACTGTGTATTTCGGTCCCCTAACAAGATCCAATCACCACAAGATTTTTGCAACCAAAGGATTTCCTCTTGCAAGAGAGTGTTCTCATATTGCTGTTTAAGGTCAAGATACAATTCACTCAAATTAGTGGAATACGAATCTTCAAGTGCCTTCTCAAGCCCAAACATGCGAGCTTCTAGCCAACATTTCCTTCTGCTGATATGCCCAAAAATGGTAGAGTTCCATTCATTGGCTTTAACAGTGAAGAGCTTTATATTTTCTAAAAGACATGGGCTTTCATTACAACATTTCTTCATTAACTTTTGGAAGTCTTGATTAGTTAGCCATGCAGCATTAAACTTGAAAGTGGGCCTATTGTCTTGGTCCTACAATTTGGATCCAGTTCTACTAATAATAGTCTATGGTTCAACTTGATTGTGGAAGGTAAGCATTGATGAGTTGGGGAAGAGATGTACCCATGCAAAATTAGCTAGGGCCTTGTCCAGTCATACAAGGAGAGTCCCTCTCCTCCAAGTATATTTGGGCCCTTTAAAGCCCAAGTCAATTAAACTAAGGTTATGTACAAAGTTCTGAAACTCCATGCAGGCAGAGCTCGTGTGTCTCCCTCCTCCTCCTTTGCACTCATCAGTGTTGAGGGTCGCATTAAAGTCTCCGATGAGAAACCAAGGAAGGGTGCATGTGTTCATTTCCAGACATAGATCCCTCCAAAGGGCCTTCCATACAGAAGCCGTTGGACTCGTATAAATTGGGGAAAATAAAAACTCCTCTCCACTGAACAGTTTAATCTTGGCAATGGAGAATTGTCTATGGTTTGAGATGATCTCTAATTGTACAGCATCAGACCACAAAATCCAAATCCCCCTAGAGAATCCATTTGCTTCTATTCGATGGGAGTTTTCAAACCCAATTTTCTTGATAACCTTGTCAGTGTGGCTCTCGGAGATTCTAGGTTCCACTAAGATGAGAATACTGGCTTATGCCACATGAGAAAATTCTTCATGGCCCATAAGAAGTTAGATGAGGCTACCCCTTGCAGTTCCATGCCATTATTTTAGTAACCATGGAAATAAGGTTTCAGTGTTCCTATACTTGGTTTGTTGTCTCCTGTACAACTTCAAAGGCTTTGTTAATGGCTTGCATCATATTTCTTGACACTTGAGGGCCCTTTTCCTTATGTTTAGGAGCTGGGCTTTTAAGTTTAACGTTAGGCTGAAGCTTGATCCCATGACTAGAGTGTGCCTTGTCTGGAGGCTTTGATTTTGTATTTTCTCTAATTGGAGTCATGTGACTAGTGTTTGACTTATTGTGGATTTGCTTGGTAGTGGGGCCCTCTAATTGCTCTTTGCTATCACTTTGACCATGGATGATAACTACTGTATGCTTGGTACCGTCTAGGGAAGTGGCAACTTGTGAGACCTAATAAGCCTTAGAATGAAAGATGGACTCCTTGGGGGTATTCTGGTTAGACTTCTTCGTTGGGCTTTGGGTTGTTTGGGGGTTTCTTGTTGAGTGATCAGCATCCGCTTTGTCAGACTTAATCATTTTTTTCTCCTTGAAAATCTTTTGTTTATCTTTGCTCCATTCCTTTTGTAGGCTCAAGCTTACTGGTGTTCAGCACCTCTGTGGAGCTAATAGGCTTTGCTTCTATGTCAGTAAGGACACTAAACCTGGAGCCTATTTTTTTGTTCACAGGAAGGCTATCACTTGTTTGCCTTTTGCTTTTGTCAGTCCTCCAATTCTGCCTTTGAACTTGCATCCAGGGGCTGTACAAGCTGTCCTCATGTGCCGATGTGGTTTCTGATGGTTTGACACGCTCCGATACTTAAACCTCCATTAGCTGGTTGGAAGTCTTTGCCGGGAAAAGTTTTTCAAGGTGGCCATATTTTCCACAGTTATAACAAATTGTAGGAAGTCCTTCATACTCTACATACAGGGTAAGTCCATCTATTGTGATTTTGGAGATTAGTGGCTAATTGAAGTCCACCATGATTGCCATTCTTGTAAATTTCCCCCTGTCAGCGGATTCTGTGTTGTAATTAATACGGAGTACTACCCCCAAAAGCTTGCTAATGGCTCTAACAAGGCTTTTGTGATAGTACTTGTAAGGGAGTCCTGGCAGATGAACCCAAGCCACAATTCGTGTAATACTGTGGTTGAGAGGGGAAAAGGATGGCTCCCAAGGTTGTATGGAGAGATAGTGCCCGTAGATTACCCATGGCCCCCCTGCCAAGATAGCATGGTAATCCTGTTCAGATCTGAATTTAACTATGAAGCAGTCTCCTTCCAAGTCAATGAGTTGGAAAGGGGAAGCAATTTTCCATAGGGTAACTAGCTTGTTGCAGAGAGATCTGTAGCCAATGGTTCTACCGAGTAGCTTAATGACCACCATAAGCTTCATATTTTCCAACACGAGAGAGTGTATGTGTTCCGAAAAATTGATGGAGGGTATAGTGCTACTCTTGTCAATGTTTACCTCAGCTTCCTGATTCACCAGTTCTTCGAGCTCACTAGCAATGTCGCGTGCATTCCCTCCACTGGATCTGATCAATTTTTCTTTGAAGGAGACCATTTGTGGTTTTATATTCGAACCTCCGCTGGTTTCTTCCATCTCGTTTGACTGCGGGTAATTGTCACTGTCTGGTTGGGACATCTCCATGTCTGTACACATTTCACTTCATTGCCCTTTCAGCTTGGCTTTCTTGGTGCTTCGATCGTCTTCTAGTAACGGCAGGGGTTCTCCTTTCTCTGTTAACTCGTGCTCTAGTCAGGCCTCATGTTCCATTTCCTGTGATTCCCAGTCTTCATCAGTGGCCATACGGATAGGACTGCACAAGATCCTAGAGCGTTGGCTGTCATCGTGTCCATGAGAACATTCGCGTTCTCCAGCTTCATCGTGGGCCTGAGATTAAGAGTGTTCACGTCCTTTCCTCCGTTGGTACTCGGCTTGAGCGTGTGGTTCAGAGCATGTATCAGAACATTTTTCCATCTTCGATATTTGTTTAGTTTAATTTGCATTACTATGTTGCAACAACTTTAAGACATTACCTGGTCAAATGTTGACAAACATGGCATCTCCTCTGCTTTTATTATGTTGGGGGTTAGCTTAGTTTGTCGAAAATCTGTGCTTCTCCTGTTCATCCAAACTCAAATTAGAACCAATTAATCTTCACCTTTCTCTGGAAACTTCTCCTTATCTTTTTTCTGACCCATCATCGCAGAACCCAAAGCCAGATGTAGCATTGCAGAATCCATACCCATCATCATAGACCACCACCATCATAGAAGCTTTGTAGCACCCAGATCATGGTACTCTATCGTGTGAACCCTAGCCTGGAACACAAGTAAAAACATCGTCAAGGAATCCTATCGCCACCATTGAGCATTGTGGGTGAATGCCGTCAATGTGAGCAAATGATGCTTCAATGGACCTTTGAAAACATCACCAACATTCTTTGCCTTTTTCTCTCTGCCTCTATTGACTTCTCACTACCGATCTCTCTCACTTTTACTTTTTACTATGCTTCTCTTTGCTTTGGTTTCTCTCCGCTCTTTTTCTTTCATAAACTCGGCATTTTATTCTCTCAGCTCTTTCTTTCTCCTTTACATACCTCCCTCATGGTCTCCACTTACCAGTAAACTTATGTAACATCCTCTTGCATGAATTTTTTTGCCCATCCTTAAATGGGTAGATTTTTTGTTTTCCTTTTTTTCGTTTTCATTCTTTTTTTCTCTATTCTTTTTTGTTCCCTTTATTTTTTATTATAAGGTGCACTCTATTTCTTATTATAAGATGCTTTTGAAAAAAATTATATGTGTAAAATATAAGTCACATCTTGACTATTAAATATTATTTTTCATATTTATCTTTTATTAAAAATTATGGTGGAGAGAAATTAAGAAAAATACAAAAAAAATGGTTATAACTAATGAGGATAATATTGAAAAATTATGGTAAATTTTACGAAGTTTAAAAATTTAATTAATTTTAACCACTTATTTTGATACGTATAAATTAGTTAAAAGTGATTTATAATAGAGAATAGATGGAGTAATTTATAAACAAATTACATATTTATTCACCTTGTGGGTTTCTTTTGTTGCAGTTAATGATTTTCTCTAAATAGTTTTAATTTTTTACCTTTAAATCTTAATGAGATATAAATTAATAGCTTTTATGAAAAAATTTTTAAAAATGTTATTTAGTACTCCTTTCGATCCATATTATAAGACATTTTTTATGACAAATTTTTAATTTAAAATATAAGGTATCGAATATTTTTCTTCCCATTTTATCCATGTCTTTAATGCTACATCTTTTTTTATTTATAACCTTACAATGATAATAGAATGTGGTATTTAATAAGGATAAAATAGAAAATGTAGGTACTTTTTACATTGATTTCAATTGAAATTTTTTTTTTAATATGTATATAATTGATATAAAATATCTTATAATGTAAGTTGAAGACACTATATAAGAGTTGACCATTTTGACAAAAGTTAAATAGGGGATTTTATTAATTCCATGAAATTTTGCAAATTCTACAACAAACAAGTTTGACTTGTTCGAAATTTTAGGTGGTATTGCGGTATCGGTATGAATTAAAATGATGACATACATCCCATGCCAAGCGAATCACACATATTAGATACTTCCATAAAAATAATGACATCCCAAATCTCTCTGATTTTCTTTTGTAGCACATAAATTGTCAGTTGGGCTTGACTTGACCCATTTTCATTGAATATAAGAATTCAACATAATACTATAAGAAGAATGTTGGGAAGAAAAAAAAGGAATTAATCAATATACTTTCATACAGTTATCCACCTTGACAGATCAATTGACGGGAAATCTTTTTTTTAAGAAAAAAAAAACCTACAATATTCACATACGCCTTAGACCAAGTCTCTGCACACATACATCCTATGAAAATCTTGCATCGCATCGTTTTCTTTATATTCCCCCTGGCCAAATTTAAAAAGGTCGGTGAGTTTTGTGTGGTTGTGTGTGTATTAAACTATTAGTTAATAATACACGGATGCTGCACAGGGCACGATTCATTTTCAGAAGGCCAAGAATAAAGCAAGCATGATAACCAATTAAGGATATCATAACATAAATTATATACTAAAGACTGTTTATCATTCTTATACATAAGTTGGAGAAAGTAGGAAGTCAGGTTGTCGTCTCTGTAGAAGTATCCCGCAAAAGGGACACAATGGTTTTGAGGATACTGAAAGGGTACATGAATTGGTTGGAGAATTAAAATCTACAGGATATGCTGACATTCTAAAGAGTGTCTCTGGCGCCAGCCTGAAAGCTGACCTGCGGCAACATATGCAGAACCATAGTGGAGTATTAGGGCAAACCTGCATACTGGTGGCACATCTCAATAACCTGTGATGCTGACCGGAGCAAAAACCAACCTCACAGGATTCAAATGGAACAGATGCTGAGCAAAAACTGCATTGCTCCACTGATAAATGTTCACTGGACAGAAACCTGTTATTTAGAACAGATGCACAAAATGGCAATTAGCATGGTTGGAATTCTTCAAAGAAAAGTATCATCTGATTCTTACAAACTTAATAACCAAGTTTGCAGTTAAAATTCATCATGAATCTGCCAATTAAAATTCATGCGTGAAAACCACTATAAATATGTTCATGCTTCATTAATTACAGCACCAGTTGGCTCATCACGGGTAGAGAAAAAAGGAATGCAGAATTCTGTACAGTCAGAGACCAAAAAGTGTCCCAAATAGAAAGAAACTTCCGAAGTTCAACCATGAATAGACAAGAAATAATTGAGATAATGATCCACTGAATATGCTGTCATTCTCAGGATCATTTTCCATCAGGTTAAACGCTTCCAATAGAGAATCATTTCTGTTAAAACTGTGCAGAGTTTCAACATCTTCTTTGGAAGCAAAATAAAACATATTAATCAAATTGACATCATCTGGTTAGCTTTAAGAAACAAAGCAACGAAAACCACTATGGCAAAAAATGGATTTGCAATAGTTGAAACTCTAAGTCAGAACTAGCAAGTTGTACCCTTTCTCATTGGTAACTTCTGATGCAAGGGCTTTCAAATGGTCACGTGTATTACCCCAATCTGCTTCAACCCATTGTTTCATCTGTGCTATTCCAAAAGGATACCAATGGCCAGGATGGGAAGGAGTTGCTTCTGCATAGGACATATTGGTCAGGAAAGCAGAAAAACTAAAACTCACTAGCCTTTCACGGAGTTCTCTTTCACTGCTCAGAAGAATCTCCGCCCACTTGGTTATTTGCTTTTCCTTGGAAAGACTTGACCCTCCTAAGTCTGAAAGTTTGTCATTTATTCTATTTATTTGATCAGCATCCAATTCTGCTAACATCACACGTCTACAGACAATATTGAGCAGATGCAGCTGACGAGAAGGAATATCTGACAAATTTGAAGAGACCTTTGACGAAACCTTTTCAATTGGAAGGTCCATTTGAGATCCCAGACAAGACATTGAGAGCCACTTAATCAGTATATGTTCTACATATATTGAATCGTTCTCCTTGAAAGCCAATAATGCTGCAATTATATCCCAAAGAACCAGAGGTTTATCAAGACAATGATATTGATCAAGAAAGCAAATGATATTGGACCCCCAATAAGTTAATTCTTTCTTTGGGAAATTGGAATATTCCTCAGCCGCAAATGAAAAAGGCAATCTTGACAAAACATCCATTTGCTGCCCGCCAATCCAAAAGTATTCAATAGCTGCCCTCAAAACCCTGCTCATATTCATAAGAAAAAATTAAATTTTGTTAGTACATAAGATTTTTCATCAAAGCTCTATTTATATTTAGAAACAGATAAGGAAAGAAAAGGAGATGCCAAAATAGCCTAAAAGTGTGAAATTTTATGCTAGCTTTGTTGTTTCAATGTCCAGCGCCAATGGCAGCAAAATAATAGCAAATATTTTTTTTTAGTATAAATAATTGTAGTAAATATTTTAAATAATTATAACTTAGGCAATCTCTTGTCACTTAGAACTAAAATAATAATCTAGACATTTGATGCCAATTTCGAGCCTGTAATTATACTTGAACTTAGTGCCTTTTCATTCCTTTTTAATAAGTAGCCCCTCAAATTACACCCTACCCTCCTCTCTCTCTCTATATATATCTATCGACCTATCTCCCCCCACCTCCCTCACACACACTCAGACAGAAAAAGCCCAAAAACTTTATCCAGGAAAATATCATTTCACCTTGCTTCATACATTCGGTTCAGTTTCTCAATATCAAAGCAACGAACCTGGAATGATAAAGCAAAATTAGTCAGTGAGACTTTATGTAATACGGCTATTGTCAGTAAGAACAATTTAGAGAAAACAATGGATTTATACAAGTAACTAGTATAATGAGTTATGTCATATGGCAATACACATACATACAGGTAGTTGAACTGTTTGAGATCCAAGCAAGAGTTAAGACAAGACAGACTCAAACGACCGGAACACAAATTTTTTTAGGTCCTAATGTAGCCTTGATAAGTTTTGAGCATATGTAATGATAAACGTAGCCTGAAGAATGAGGGCTGTAAGATGGTGTTCGGTGTTCTTGGAAAGCCAAGATGATTTATTAGCTCATAGTTGATGCAAGCAAGCTACATAAACGAATGAGAAATGAAACAACTTATTCGTGGGTTGACATACAAAACTATGAAGCACAAACATGGATATGGACAAGTCAAACACTTCTAAAAGAAAATCGGCATTATACTATATTCTAAGTAACTTACACTTTTATTTCCTAAATATACTAAAAGACAATGTTACACTATATTATTCAAAATATACACCATAAAATATTAGAAAAAAATTTAATTATCTCATCAAGATGAAGTCTATAGTCTTTCTTTCATCCTATTTTTAGGCCATTTATGTCCAAGCCAAAAAAAAAAAATTCTATTTAGACATGTCTGTATGCGTGTCATGCAAGTGGAAAAAAAGTGTCATGGGGCGGCATATCCTATTTTTGGGCCATTTATGTCTAAGCCAAAAAAAAAATCTATTTAGACATGTCTTTATGCGTGTCATACAAGTGGAAAATAAAGGTCATGGGACGGCATAGGAGACTGACATGCCCAAAAATTGGGGGTTCATGTTTTATAGTATGCAAATTAAAGTGAACATACTAGATGCCAATTAAAGAATAGGGGAAAAATTAAAGACCATTTCAACCAAAAGCTTAAGCTATTAAACGAAGGGTCAGGATAATTGGTTCTCTAACCAAAACAATGATTATCCCGATGAACGAGGAATAATAACATGTATAAGTATCAAAAGAGTAATAGAAATGATAATCACAACTTTTTTTTCCATAAAAATTGAAAAGTTATTTTGGAAGTAGCATATCATACAGTAGCTATGACAAGATTTCCAGGAGACACTGCAGCGCCAAAACATGTAGCATACACATCTGTTGAAGGCTGCAACGAAAAATAAAATTTGTTGAAGTAAAACAAAAATTTATATCCAAACAGGGATAGGGACTATACGAGAGGTTAGTGAAAACATACACAAGTCGGATTGCTACTATTGAGGATCTCAGAACAGATGATAACTTCACTGAGGTGTCTATCATGCAAAATCCAGCAGCGTACTAAATTATCCTACAATCATTTAACACAACCATCAATCAATTTCAAATCATTTATTTAAAATTTCCTTTGAACTGTAATTAAGTAACCTAGTTGAATTTTCAAAAAATTAGTCACACACCAATTCATCCCCCCTCTCTCAAGTGTATTTTCAAAATGCAGCCAGACTATAAATAAATTAGGTTCAATCAAATATGAAAAGACTATAACTGTGGAAGGCATAAAATGAAAAAAGTTGGGAAAACCCAGTATAGTTTAATGGAAAATGAACCTGCAAATCAACTATGGAAAAGGAAACAGCCTTAACAACTTTTACCTGGCTACAGCTGCACAAACATCTTCCATTAAATGCCCAGACCAAACTTGTAACCTGAAGGAAATCTTAAATGTAGAAATCCATGGAGGAATGTAACCTCAATCAACTTAAGAAAAAAACTTACAATATGATCATGAGCATCACGTGATCCAAGCTTATAAAATTCATTACAAGATAAATCACACAGCCATACTTCAAAGGAACCAGAAACTTTGCCAATGGCTAAAAGCATCTCAGAAGAGGACTGAATTGGCATGGTTGCTGAAAGTACAGAAACTGGGACAACATTGATGGGTAAAACCTATTAAGGAAATGAAAGTTGAGTATAGGACTATAAGCATTATCCATAAAGAAGAAAAATAAAATAAAAAGAGATGCAGAAAATAAGCATGAAGTACCTCCTTCAATAGAGAAAATAGAGTTTGATTCACTTCTGATGATTTCAGTAATTTGTTAGTGTCACCCAGCCAAACCTTCACACTGCCAAGCCACAGGGTAAATGAAATAAGTGGAGAAACAATGTAAAATTGGGGTAAAACTGTACAAGCTGACAGAGAGGCCAGAGAGTCAAGGAAGTTCCAAGATTAAAGCAACTTAACTTTATAGTTTAGCTTTATCATTAGGAGTAAAAGTAAAATTAAACAGATATTACTACATTTAACTTGTTAGAAAAAAAAATGTAGTCAATAATATATGGTACTTTAAAAACTCAATATTTTCAGTCATAGGACAAATTTAGTAATGTTTACAGTCTCAGTTTGTTTGGCTGAATTTGGGTTTTGAGACTTGGGATTGTTAATTTTAAGAAGTAATCATCTCAAAGGCTTAAGCGGTTATCTAGAGGCCTAACGATGAATTTTTGTATAGTGAACCATACACACAACAGGCTTTTTGGCTTGAAGCATCAACGAACTAAAAGCCTAACCTAACCTTGAATAAAAGGTTTACTTAATTGGGAGAGTGAGGGTGGTGAGGATTAAACACTTGATCACTAAGACAAGAATAATATGATTCTGCGTCAAGAATCATCTCAAAAGCTTAGGCTTCAAACCTTTTTGCCACCATAGCTCAATGATTTTTCATTCAGAAGATGTGAAGTCACAGGGATGAATTTTTAATTTTCATTTGGCAACCAAGTCCATGAAGTCTTGAATAAGCTTCAAATGTACACCATGGTAAGAATAAATGAAATCATTTCAGCTTAATAAGAAAATGCAGATCTATAACCACAAGTCCCCAGGTAGGTTGTTAATAATATCATTAAAGCCAGGAGTGAAGATTAACTGGATACAACATGGAAACTAGATGAATTTTGAACAGATAAATTTACTTTAATAGCATTGAAAGCATTTCAGTTTTCCTTAAGGCTAATGTTGGCCGCATGTGAAGATATGCCTTTTGACAGAACCTAATGGCAACAAGTGAACTATGTAGCTGATTTCACTTGATGAGATAAAACTAGTGTTATTGTTGTTGTTGAAACCATTTCAGTATTCCTTAAGATGATGCAGATAAAGCACAACTAATTAATCATGGCATGTAACTCTGGGAGTTTTTTTGCCTAGCATAAGGTAACAGAGAACATAAATATAACATTTCCGTGAGGATGCCTAACTCACCTCCCATCAGAGCTTCCAGTAGCTAATAAAATTTGAGGATTTGAAATATCAGAAGGAAATAGCACCCAACTTATTGATGTAACCCATGAATTGTGTGCCTGTAAAAGTCCAACAAACTTCACAGCAGTTCGAATGTTGCTGTCCTGAATAGTATAGCAGTCTGGTGCATGAAATCTCCAGAAAGAAATTTTACCACTCTTCCCTCCAACAGCAAGTAGACTGACAGACGCATTAGTTTCTGGAACTGGATGAAATTTGGATGTTTCATGCAGCAATGGAGACCAAGAAACAACTAGTGAACATAGCATTGAGCTACGAAAAACATATTCATTAGCAGTTATCAGTGGTAACATTTGGTTCTCAGATATTTTTTTCAAGGATTTCTCTTTAGATTTAGACACAGATTCCATCTGATCTGATGTAGTTATCTGGAGGCCTGAGCTAATAATCTGAGACACCTGAATTCAAGAAAACACAAAAAGCATGACTGATCTGATAGAACTTATCCATGAATTAAAATTAATTAAATGTTGTAAGGATGACAGAACAACTATTGACAAGCATAATTTGTATTTTATATCAACCAGCAGCGGAAGAATGCAGATATTTGGTTTTTGTTCATACAACAGAAAACACACAAAATGAGTCATTCTTAATTTTTATTTAAAAAAAAAATCCCATACTGCTATCAAGCTCTGTCCTTCCATATCATTACAGGGGCTAGAACAAGAATTTCCATCCTTACTAATTGTTGGCAATAACAATTGGTTCCCGGAATCTGTGGAAACATTATCGCTGCCACACAAATATTGACAGCGTTAAAATTTAAAATATGGTTATGTACAAAGAAACAAATGTACTATGCTTTTGAATAAATTTTTCAACATATAAATTGCATAGTATGAGAAATTATATTGCATTAAGTCCATACACTTTTCTTTGCTTACGTCCCTTCCTTGAAACAGTGTCTAGCATGTTACCAGTAGATTTTTGCTCTGCTACCTGCATGTATCTGAGGATGTCACAAAGTTGATAAAGGAATAAAAAAGAAATAGATCATAAACATGACCTTTATCATGCCAACTAAGATTCCACAAGAAGAGTTATAGAGTGAAAACCAACAGAGGAAATGAATGAATTAGACAACTTACTATACTCGGATCTCTAAAATTAGTACATTGAAGATATTCATACAGCCTTTCTGTTATGTCCATAACCTAGAGGCAATAAGAAGAATGGAGCATTATACTACCAATAAAATACATAGACACATATTTTATTTCTTTACAATGCATGGTCCCATAATTGACTAACAGGGTTGGCAAAACATACTTTACTTTAAACTTGTGTTTTTCTACAGCACCTATTTATATCCAGAGATGCTCCATTTATAAACCATAATTTGTTTGAAACCTTAACAAGTGTCCAACAGTTGAGTGCCATGTTTAACAGCAATAACATTAACCATCGTATCTAATTTCACAGGATAAACCACTTCTGCTGCACATACCTCAATCCATTCAGAACAGAAATCACAGAAAGGTGGACGATAAACCTTCACATTTCCTTCTGTGGTGCAAGCAGCCAACAAGCACCTGTAGCAAGTTCAAAAATAAATATTGTTTATATGCATAAAAATATTATTTATTCATAAATGAATAAATTATCATTCTGCCACCATCTAAGAGCAGGTTAAGACAAAATTTAAAATCATTGATCAGTTAAATAAAAAGCACATACCCTGAGTTTGCAGCCATGCCAAGTGGAGACCATGATATTGATCGGACACTAGGCTTATCATCTCGGGCCAAACATGTTGGCAGGAGACATCCAGAGAGTAAGCCTGCACATAATTCAGTTTAAATGGCATGTTAATACTTTGTGGCTTACACAATTATGTGGTCAGTCTTCCAAGGCTATAATCTCTTCTGATTCTCTTTGATTCAATACATCCTACCTCATACATGGAAAGATGAGTTTGAACTATGGATCCTTCTGCTGTGTTTCTTACAAATCCTATTTTAATTTCTCCCTCACTCTTCCAATCCATTAGGGATCATTTCCTTCTTGGGAATCCAATTTGAAATTGAACATTTCCCTTAACGATCAAATCATTTGTTTGGACTATGTACAGTGATAATCAATAGAATTAGTACTAATTACATAATGCAAATAGGCAAGCTAGATTCAGGTCTTACCCTAATATTTGTTTATGTGTGGCAATAGCTCTGAAAGAGTTGATCCCTTGTTTTAAAATTGTACCAAATCCATTATGATTGTTTGGTATCCTTGGTGAGCTTTGGCTGAGCCCTGAAAATCTAGAGCAATTCCTTTCAACTTTCTTTAGAGATTTTAGATGGAAAAACATATGTCAAAGCTCTATGGCAGTTTGCAGCATTTATGGGCTTTAGTGCACATAGTTAGAATAAAATGCTCAAACATTTAGGGTGTGATTATGCCTTTAGTTTTGTAATGGGTACCAGGAGTTGTTTGTGGCCCTACCAGTCTTTCTTAAGGAGTGCTCTGTCAGATATGTAAAGGGATTGAACTGCCAGGTTCCATGTTGAAGGAGTTTAGTCGTTTAGTTCTTTTTATTTTTTACTTTTTTCGGCCCCAGGAGAATGTCATAAAACTTTCAAAAAAGAAAAGAAGTCCATGAATTTTAGATGCCACTTGCCGTGGGCAAAATGATCATGTTTGTGCACACAATTAACATCTACAAATTGAAAGGAGCATATCAGCGCGGGCAAAAAAACTCTAGCAATAATTGTGCTTCTCAATTTTTCTATTCAATGCTACTGCAGCAATAGGGCAAGCCTTTATTTCAAATTACCAAGGTTACAATAGTTGCAGCACAAAGAAATTAACAAGGTAACAAACATGTACCTTTTCTTTCTACCACCCCAATGGGAAGAGGTTCACTCATTGAGACTGTTATGACTCCGCGTGGTCCATGAGGCAATTCTGGTCTCTGAAAAAACGAGGGAAAAAGCATTCTTGAACTCAAAAGTACATACCATACGTATTGTACACCAATTGAATTTGTTTTTCGTAGAAGTTGGAGGGAATGGCAAAAGCCCATGTTTAACCTTAGCAGTAAAGCACCTTAACTATATTATGGTCTCCCCTAGAAGGCATTACTGAGTTAATCTCGGGGGAAGGAAGCACCTTTCCCCTTCTCTATTTTAAGTCATGCGTGGTAGACAAACAAGAACACAGTGGAGGGGGGGAAACACAGATTCGTAGGATAAAAAAAACCAATGCAACTGGAACGAATAAAGGAGTGATAGGAGATTTCAAGAGTAATAGATATCGCACCAGAATAGTGATAATGTGACCGGAGGCAACGGCAATTAAATTCTCGTCAGACCAGGCAATGGCGTTTGGGTATGAAGGGGAACCGAGTAGCATTGCAGCCTGTAAAGGAGAGGCCATTTGGGTATGATAGTAGGTGCCAGTAGGAGTGGAAGGAACGAACTTGGAGGGAAACTCATTAGGCAAAAGAAATTATAAAACAGAGGATGGGGAAGTGAGGGCTCATGGATCGAACCCCAGTTAACGAACTAAAGTAAGCGGAATGGGCTGGTGTCGCAAGTAGAACAAAGATTAAGGGAAGGAACCCTAGGTTCGAATCCCCTTGTGGCTGCAAACAGGACTGCAGATTTTATCTTATCAGTTATCACACGTGACGCAGAGTGAGAGTGTTACAAGAAAAAAAAGCATGCATATATATATATATATATATATATTCCAAAGGGACAATGATATATAAATGCCTGAGAGGTTAAAATTTTAAAAACATACTATAACCTTGCATAATTACATTGAGGTAATAAGGTATCTAATTGAAAATTTTTTTAATTATTTAATGAAATTTTCAGTTTATCCTTGACTAAACTTACCAAAAATATTACTTATAAATATATGAGAATTAGTTGTAAATATATGAGAATCCACGGCAAATCTATGAAAATCATTTGCAAATATGCTATTTAACTATATTTCATTTACTCAAGCTGATTTGCAATTACTTTTCATAAATTTACAATTAATTCTTGTATATTTTAATTAACTAGTAAGTGTAAGAAAATTTCTCAAGGAAATAAGAACAAAGAAATTCTATTAAGCAGAACAATAGCAAGAATCTCACTCCATTTTACTTAATAGCCAAAGAGAAAAATGGATAATTTGATAAACTTTGAGTTGATGTTGAACGGCTGAGACTACTCATTTATTTTTAGTGAGAGAGAGAGAGAGTTAGAGAATCAAAATACAAACAGTAAAATAAACAAAAAATATCTGCAACAGACTTAAACTGCTAGGAACTTAAATGGCTAGGAAATAACAATGGAAAAACAACTCATTTATTTTCTCACCTAAGTTTCTTAACGTTTCCCCTTATTCTTCCTTATCCTTCATAACTAGTGGCCTCTTCCTAAAGTAAGTAAGCAATGGTTTCTTAACATTATTCACCCCTTGGAAAGACGACTTGTCCTCAAGTCAAAATGAGGGAAACTAAGAGTGGAACAAGCCATAATCTTCCCAACTGGACTCTTCAAGAGGACAATGCTTCCATTGGATTAATAATTCCAACGCATGATGCTTTGTCTAGTGATGATCTAATACTGTAGTAGGTTGCAAAGTCAATTCCATATCAGCTGTAAGAGGTAAAGGTGAGGGAGGAGAAGACAGTTGTTGTCCATGTGCTAGCTGGAGCAAAGAAACATGGAAGATATGGTGTATTTTAGAATCAGGCATGAGCTCTAATTCATACGCCACCTTGCCAATTCATCAAAGAATCTTGTATGGCCCAAAAAAACTTGCAGACAACTTCTCAAACTTCTTTTTGGCGAGGGACTTTTGGTGAAAAGGTTGAAGTTTCACCTTGCCAATCCCATATCCCTTCAATGTTGATCCGTATAAGTCTTCATCCTAGCTTGGGACTTAAGCAAGGCGTCCTTGAGAAGTTTGAGCATAGCATCTCGAGTCTCCAATTGTTCTCCTAAGTCAGTAATCAAGGTCTCGCCCTTCACAAAAGCATGCAAGTGAGGTGGATCACAACCATACACAATTTTGAAGGGAGTCAAGTTAATGGAGACATGATAACTAGTGTTGTATGAATATTCTAACTAACACAAGAATTTGCTCCAAAGCTTTGGTTGTTCATGAGCAAAGCAACACAAGTAGGCTTCAAGGCATCTGTTCACTACTTCTGTTTGGCCATCTATCTAGAGGTGGTATAACATGCTCATCTTAAGTTGAATTTAGCTCAATCTAAAAAGTTCCTGCCAAAAGCACTCAAGAATAAATAATCTCTGTCAGAAACAATAGATTTAGGCATACCATTGAGGCAAACAATATCTTGACAAAACTTGGCAACCACTGTTTTGGTGGCATAGGGATGTGTGAGAGGAATAAAATGAGCATACTTGCTCAAGCAATCCACTACCACCAAGATAACATCAAATCCTCCAGATTTTGGAAGTCTGGAAAGGAAATCAATAGAGATGTCTTCTCAAATCTATGAGGGAATAGGCAAAGGTTGTAAGAAACCCATCGAAGACAACGCTTGATAATCATTTTGTTGACAAATGGAGCAATGTTGCACATATGTTTTTCATCCTTTTTCACGGAAGGCCAATAGAAATTTTCAATAAGCCTTTTCAAAGTCTTCAAATAACCACCATGTCCACTAGTAAGTGAAGAATGAGCTTCTCCCAATAATTTAGAACGGAGCTCTAAATTTTTAGGAATCACCAAAAGCTCGTGATAGTACAATTTTTTATCTACCAGCTGGAAATTAGGTCGTAAGGATGGATCTCGTTGTAAATTAGCTAAGATGCTACTTGTAAAAGGGTCTTGGGCTAAATGATTAGAAAGATCTAGTAACTCAGTAGATAGAGGCATGACAAGCTAGAAAAGAATTAGCTTGTTGAGGTCTCCTAGATAAGGCAATGGCACCTCGATTTTCACTTTCTACTTTGTAAATGATAGTGAAGTCAAATGGGAGGAGCTTTATAATTAGGTACCACTATGAATTAGTAATAATTTTTTGCTGTAACAAATGTTTCAAATTGGAGTGATCAATTTTGACATAGAAATGGTAGCCAAAAAGGTAGTGTCTTCATTTTTGCAATGCAAATAATAGAGTAAGTAATTCTCTATCATAAGCAAACTTAAAATAATTAAAGAGAATCCCTTACTATAGTAGGCAATAGGGTGATTTTGTTGCATAAGTATAGCTCCAATTCCCTCCATAAAAGCATCACATTCTACTATGAAGACAGAATTGAAATAACGAAGTTGTAATAGCAGTATAGTAGTAAGAGCTAGTTTGAGTCATTCAAAGGCTTGTTGAGCTCTTTCTAATGAGTGGAAAGCATATTTCTTGGTCAAATTAGTTAGTGGCTGAGCAATGATCCCATAATTCTTTACTAAGCAGTGATAATATTTGATGAGTCCTAAGAATCCTTGAAGTTCCTTAACATTAGGGGGTATGGTCCAATCAATAACAGACTAGAATCTTTTTTGAGTCAACTTCAACGCCTTGAGAAGATACCTTATGCCCAAGAAATTGAATTCTTATCTTCCCAAGTGAACAATTTTTAGAATTAGCATAATATGAATGCTGTTGCAATGTTTGGAGAATTGTGCACAGATACTCCTCATGTTGTTTAGGTGTTAGACTATAGACAAGGATGTCATAAAAAAAAAAAACAAGCACAAATCGTTGGAGACAAGGTCTCAAAAGAACATTCATGGCTACTTGGAAAGTTAAGGGGCATTAGTTAAGCCGAATGGCATAATTACAAACTCATAATGCCCCGAATGAGTGTGAAAAGCAGTTTTATGAATATCAGTAGGCAAGACACGTATTTGATGATAGCCCAAGTGAAGATCAATTTTTCAAAAATAAGTTGCTCTATGTAATTCATCTAATAACTCATATTAGGAATAGAAAACTTATCAAGAACTTTGATATTGTTAAGTTTCCTATAATCCACACAAAAGCGCCATGAATCATCCTTTTTTTTTCACCAATAAAACAAAGCTTGCAAATGGACTTGAGCTAAGCCTAATAAAGCCACGTTGCAATAGCTCATCCACTTGCCTTTTAATCTCAATTTTTTGATAATACTGGTACTGCTAAGGCCGAATACTAGGACGAGAAGAATCAGGCAACAAAAAGATAGAATTATAATGATTTCTAAATGATGGTAGGCATGTTGGTTCTTCAAACACAGTAGCAAAGTTCCCCCATATATGCTCCATATTTATAGGTGAAAGAAGCTCACTTATAGTAGTTTGCATGGAATAAAGTTGAATATTTTTTTTGTCATCCTGGAGAACTCCTTGGAGTTTATACCACTTACCATTAAGCCAAAAAATCATGAATATCTCGTTCCAATTAACTTAAACAATATTTAGAGAAGCAAGCTACTTGATGCCCAACACTAAATCAACCCCACCCAAAGAGAAAGGACAATAATCTTCTTTAATAGTTAGGCCAAGCAATTAAACTTCCAAATCTCTACAGATTATGTTACATCAAACCGTGCTCCCATTTCCAATTTGAACGCCAAAAATAGGAAGTTTCTATGAGGGAAGACTTAGCTCTTGTACCAAAGTATCAAAGATGAAATTATGTGTGGAGCCACTATCCACCAAAATTAAGACTTCACGTGACTGAATTGAGCCCCTTAATTTCATGGTTGAGCCACCGATGGTATGCAAGATGGCATAAAAGGAAATTTTAGCTAGCTCTATTTTTATTTTTTCTTGCTTGCTATCAACAAAGGGATCATAGACAAGGTTTTTGGCTCTATGAGAGCAAGGAAACTTTTCTTGCAATGATGCCCATGCTTGAAGATGTCTCTATGGCAGTAACAAAGCCATTTGTCTTACCTTTGCTACTGCACAAAATCTCACAAATTTGGCTTGGCATATTGCAACATTGAAGTCCTGGTGAGACACGAAGATTCATTGCCTACAATTTTTCCTTCTCATACGTCACGTTGTTGGGTTGAGGGAGTCAGAGTTAAACAACTCTGATTAATAAATGTATTAGGCCTGGGTCATCTTAGTTGGGCATTCTTCTCATATTCTAAGGTAAGGCTTGCTTCCTTATAGATAGTGTGTGTTTTTGTATGCGAACATTAGCCTTCAATTCTTCATTTGCACCATTCAAGAACATGCAGAGAAGGCAATGCTCTGGCCAATTAGTCTTCACTAAGTCATCTGGGTGCTATTGGTGATATTCTAGCATAGAACTTGTTTGTCAGAGACTACAAAGATATTCATCTGGTTTCTGGTACTTCAGAGGTCCATAATGCTCTTGCAACATCATCACCTACTTATCCCAATAAAGCAAAGTGTATTATGAATTTATCCACAAGAATAAATCCAAAGCATCCCCTTTTAAATACATCAAATCAACATCTACTCTCAAATCATCCAACATTTGATAATATCAGAAACATTTTTAGCCTTAAGAATCCATCCACATGGATCACCACCCCTAAATTTTGGGAATTCAATCTTGGTGTATAGAGGCTAGCTGTATGTTCATCACCAGGTTACACCGCAAACATACAGGCTAAGGTAATAGTACAATGATGAGCAAAGTATCATTCCCACAGGGACTTAGATCAAAAGTGGTCATTCGTTAGACATCACATTTTCAATTAATTTGAGCGAGGCAACTAAATGGTTCACTATTTAAATAAATAATAAACGGATAGAAAAGTATATAAAATAGCAACAATGATGACTAAAGACTTTAGGAATGCAAAGAGACCTAGGATTACTAATTCCCTTGTATTTCATAAGCACCCAATTAAACTCCTTTTACATTTACTCTTAATGCTAGGTTATGTTAGTCAAGATACTAATTTACCTATACGTGCTTTCTCAAGTCTCCAAATAATTGTTTAGTTTAATTAATTAATTAATTAATTTTGTAACTAATTAATTAAACTCCACATTTCAATTCAAATCCTAAAGTGACTGTAAAGTTAGTGAATATATCTCTACCCCACTAATAAAACTCTCCACTCAACAAGGCAAAATTCAAGTTCTCACATGACCTAACTCAAGTCCTCTACTTAATCTAATTTTCTCAAGTATTATTTAAGTGAACAAGATAATCTTATTGGTGGTCAAACAATAAGAAGCATTAAGAATAAAGCTAAATCAACATAAATGTAATATTAATCATAAATATAAAGGAGAAATGAGCATTCAATCCATACAATGGTTCAAAATAATCCTAAAAATGGAGCAACTAGCCAATCATGTTCAACAAAACTACAAGAAAATATATCCCAATCAGTACAATCATTGAACACAAGTAAGGAAAGGACGGAGGAGATGAAAGAAAACCAAAGAAGAAAGCTCAAATGTCTTCAATGCTTCAAGCCCTAGCTTCAATCTCCACCAAGAGTCCAAACCCTAGCAAAATCAAAGCCTCCAAACTCTTCCAAAACGTCTAGATGCATACAAATGAAGAAGAGGGGCGTTTAAAACCTAAAGGCCACGAATTTGCTGAAGTCAAAATGCACAACTTTGTAAAAATCGCGACAGATGTCATGACGTGAACAGTGCCATCATGACGAAGTTGTTCTCTGTTTGAATTTCTTGCTTTTGATTGAGAACTAACATCATGACTATAAATTTTGGGTCATGGCGGTAGGGTTCCCTATCCAAATTTCTGATTTGTCTCTCAAAGTTGTGTCATGACTAAGAAATCTGTCTCCATCATCTTAAAGAAGTCTTTTCATACATTTCAAGTGGCAATGTGACATGATTAGCATCTAACAAGATTTCCTACCAAAGGAGCAACATACTGAGAGCTACCAATGGTCCAAAAATAAGGCTAAAATATGCACAATTGATAATAAAATGCAAGTATAGAGTCCTAATATCCATAATGCACATTTTCCTAATTAAGTATCAAATATTTATGAAATATTCACTAAAAGCATATAAAACTCAAGGAAAATATACTGAAATGGCATAATTTCAAGAGGTTAACGCTATATCCCTTATAGCCCCAAGGATTTTCATAATCTTTTTCACTGTCTTCATCCTAGTGTAAGCATCTCCTGAAAATTTCAGTCTTCTTGCCTTTGTCATAGGTAAAGTTATTCGAAGCAACTTCAAGAGTTGCCACTTTAGTGATCAAATCATCAAGAGCCTCAAGTTTGGAAGCTATCATGGCCAAAGGGTCCTGTGGATCATCAAATTGATTTGCGAAAGAGTGTGTGGTCATGATAGTGGAATGAAGGCTCTGATGCCAAATTGGTAAGTGCTGGAAAATTTCTAAGGGAAAGAGGAATAAAGAAATTATATTAAGCAATATAATAGCAAGAATCTCACTTTACTTAATAGTTGAAAGAATCTCTAATAGATAATTTGATAGATGTTGAACAAGTGAGACTACTCTCTTATTTATAGTACATAAGAGAGAGAGGGTTAGAGAATCAACATATAAGTAGAAAAATCAGCAAAAAATATCTATAACAAACTTAAACGGCTATGAACTTAAATAGCTAGGAAATAGCAACCGAAAAACAACTCCTTTATTTTCTCAACTAAGTTTCTGAACATTTCCTCTATTCTTCCTTATCCTTTACAACACTGATACTTGTATATTTCAATCCTTGACTTCAAGGGTAAAAAAGGAAATTTTACCCCAAAAAATATTTTCAATTAGGTACATTGGTACCTCATTGTAATTACACAAGTTTGTGGTATATTTTTGAAATTTTTATCAATTAGGGGTGTTTTTCCTATGTCATTTTTCCTATTCCAAAAGACCTTAAAAATTTTAATTATATTGAAGGACCTAACTAAAATTACAAGTTATCATAGTCTCCTTAAACTTTCAAAAACTAGGTGGGATTTGTTCTATGCTCTCTTCTTTGCCTTTTGTTACATCAAGTTCATGGTAACAAGTTATGAATGATCCTTTAAGATAAGCTAGATTTGGTGAAACCCTCTAATTTATATAAGATTTCCTTTTCCAAGCTTTTCACAAACCTAATCAAATTCTTGAATTGGTCCAAATAATTGTTACTTCCACTATCTTTGGTATAGTCCCCTACATCAATCTCAATATGTGTAGGCACAGAAGATCCTTCAGACTAGGGACAGATCCGAGAAAAGTATTTCAGGGGCAAAAAATAATACACCTACATGTGTGTATGTAAATTTAAATTTATATAATATAATAGATCTTTATATATTTTATTGAAGTTGAGCACAATGTTTTGAATAGTGCTAGTGGAGCTTTAATTTTGCTAAGAACTAGACTAGAGTTTTCAATAAAAAGCCAAAGGGACTATATTTGTAGAAAGCTTGGTGTTAATGCGTTGTGTTCTAATTCTTTCTACTGACTCATGCATGCTAGACCCTTAGGACTGGGTTAGTGGGGGCTAAATCGCTTCCTTTATCTATTTTCAAAATGAACTAGTGTCGCACCCATACAATGTACGAATTATTCAATTTATCATAACCGAAAATAACATATAGTTAATAATAATAATATATAAACTTTTGGTAACATAAGTTAATTCTAAAATTGTATAACGTGTCTTCTAGTAAGCCATTTAAGAAGAAAATCACATCAATGTCCAAAATTCCTGCAAAAACATCATATTTTAAAATAAAAAACAAATTAAAGCATCAATATCCACAAAATGGCATCATGAACAACATTAAGATTTCTTAAACTAAATTGTTGAAAACTTCCCTATAAACAACATTAGAAATTGTATCTAATATTTTGCCATCAGAATCAGGGATTAAAATTTTCAATCCCTACCTACCATGCACACAAGACACAACAACATATAGTTGAGTATGAGTAAAAACTGGCCTTGGCAAATATAATCCAATATTAAATAGACTTTGACCCTGGCTCTTGTTAATTGTCATAGCAAATGATAGCATTATAGGAAATTGCTTCTTACACAATGTGAAGGGTAGCCTTGGGTCAAATAGTGTAATTGAAATCTTTGGGATGAATTCTTTTTTTTCAATAGTAATTCCTGACATTACTTGTATTTCAATCATATGTTTTAAAATCTGTGTGACCATAAGACATATTCCATTGCACAATCTTTTAGATTTATCAATATTTCTCATCAAAATGATCGTTACACCTACCTTTAGCTGTAATTTATGATTTGAAATACCACACATAGAAATGATGTTTAGGAATTCAACTGAATAAAGATTATCCATTGAATTAATATTCCCATCTTGTTTGGATTTACTATCCAAACTTAAGTACACTACTTCCTCACCAGGAATTATAGATAGCATGTAATTATTCACCTCGTTCGCAACATGTAAAGTATGAGCCAATATGGCTCTATCTCTAAAATGCTATGTCATTTAAATTACAAATAAGATTAGGATATGTGGATTCAACAAATGCCTTTATAGGGTCATTAGAAGCAAATAATAGCAAATCTCTTGGAATTGTGATGTTAGCATCTCTTTCATTCATTGGAACATGAGTTCCATCCCTAATTGAAATAATCCAGTCTAGAAAGTCCTTGACTTCTTTATTCATTTTTTATGAGTTCGAGGGCAATACCCTCATATTTTTTGTCAAAATGAAGACCTTGCAATGATTCCAAATATATGAGGAATTAACAGTTGCAAAAATTATATCCTTATATGTACCTTTTGGAACAAAATGTAGTATTTGGTGAAAATATGCACCCAAGACAACGACCTTCCCTTCAAATGTCATATTATAAGCAGTTGGATTTTGAAGGTTTTTATCAAGAGCTTCAAAACAATACTTGTATGCGATCAAAGCCTTATCCCATATAATTAGTGAAGTATGGACTAATAATTCAGCAAGAAGGTTGTCTTGTTCTATGTTGCAAACTGAATCTTCATTAACTAATGGGGGTATACAAAATTGAGAATGAGACATGTTCTCCTAGCAAAAGCAATGTAGTTATACCACTTGATGTAACATTCAATACAATTTTCCCTTGCGATCTTAATGATGCAAACAAAGTGTTCCATATGTAAGTCTTTTTCCTAGCCCAAAAAAAAATGTAAGTCTTTCCAGTACCACTATAACCATAAATAAAAAAAAAACACCCTAGCCAAATTCTATTGCACTAATGACTTGATCATATATTTTTATCTGTTCACATGTTAGTGAGATAATCAATTCAGAAAACTTGGCAGTTAACTCAAACTTGTCATAATTTAATTCTTACCTAATCAACATATTGGTACCAACATTCAAAGCATTCATCACTAGATAGTACATAGATTGGAACTGAGTTAAGCTTCTAACATTAGATTGCAGTAGCTTCTCTATCTTAATTAATGCAAGATTGCACAATTCTGAATCGAATGACATGGGCCTTCATTTGTTGTGAATGTAAATCAATTAATATGGGACATAATTGAAAACAAAAAAAAAGCATCATACTAAAAGTTACATACCTTTATAACCAGTAATATTCCTCTGCATATAAAGGATCTCATTTAACATAACCTTCCATACTTTATCCCACACAACCTCAGGTCAAGAAATAGCATTGCATACCTGTAAACTGCAAAATAGGTGATGAAGATATTTAGATGATGCCCAATTACTTACTTCCATGATACCATCAATATATTCTCTATTATCATCTAACAATCCAAGAGCCAAGAAGATATCTTTGTATGTAGGATAACAGATGCCATCAACAGTTCTCAAATCCTTATAGTAAGTAGCACCCTTTACTGTGTCTACTATCAATTGCATGTAATATCTTTCACTAGATCTAGGTGGACTAACATATAGCTTTCCAATAGAGAAGCCAAACTATTTAGGTCTCTATTCATGTAATTTTTCTTATAAACATAATGAGAAAGGAATTCAGTACATACTAAGCTCCTTGCTTCTTTGTATTTAAAATTAGCTAAAAATTATACTTCAAACATAGAAGGGCTCTTCTTATTATTATCCAATACTAATTATAAAGGTTGTTCTTCTCTAAGTATTACTATCCTTTTATTTGGTAAATGAAATAGTTGTCTCTCAACTTATAGATTCCTATTATTTATTTCAAATGATAGAATTCTCCAAACAGCTTCACATGGAGATATATACCTACAATTATAGAACATCTTAAGTTCATCATGAATGTTATCATCACTTGAACCAACTGTATTGCAAAAGAATGCCACCGTTATTCTATCATATCTCTTATTGACATACTTGAAGAGGTATTCAATTGATTTGGTCTGATTAGATCTTTCAACATTAATGTGGGCATTATACTTCAATAATAAAAAAGGATTGTATGGAATTAAATATTGATTATTAAGTGGAACACCATTCTTCATTACAAAGTGACCATTCTTTGGTCTCTTGTATATGACATATCCCTTTTCATCAATGATAGTAGTTGAGTTAAATTTTTTGGGATAGTGTTTGGAACAATTTCCATCAACCATACATGATGAATTTGGATTGCACAATCCACAAGGATCATGTATCATAAATTAGTTACTGCATCAAATAGTTTGGGGTTCTTCTCTTTGTCAGGAATCTCTATAGATATTACTTTATCTATGTCCCTTGAAGTAGGAATTTTATCTTGTTTACATAAGAAGACCAATATATGAGCATGTAATAATCCTCGTTTTTTGAATTCAATAATATATATGACTACAAAAAATGTTACAATAAATTTATGCTATTTAAAATGAAAAGAAGATATAATACAAACTTACAATCAAATAAGATATTAAGTCATTTACCTACTCTAATTTTGCCAAAGATATTATTCATTCGAATGTCCTCTATCATTATATCAAGCTTTATATGGAAAACTCAATATATAATTTCAGCACGATCTTCTGCCTTAAGATTTCGCACTTCCAAAAATCTACCAACTTCAAGCCATTTGGGATTATAAGTGAATGTAATAAAAAGATCTGGATATCTAGTCCATCTATAAATAACCATAGCATCCTGATAATTCTGAACAGTATATTGAGCACCACCAACAAATGACGATGGTAAGATAACTCTCTTTCCTATAGCCAATGGATTTATCTCACCCCTAAGAATAGCATATGCTAGATCACTGTATATTTTTGCTCTTAAATACTTATGATTGATTCTTATATATAAAAACATCTCTACTTCTATCATAGTATATCCATCAACCAAAAACTGCTGAAATTAACATGTTCGAATAAAAGATTAAAGAATCAATTTGTCTTTCATGTATCTTATAAGTAAAGTACTCTCTAAGTGTTACTTCTCTTCTCTTCAAAGTACCTTCCATTTGCTCTTCATTGTGTAGAATATCATTGCTATATCCTCTCACTCTATAAGGGAATAGTAATTGATATTGTAGTGAAATATACAATTGATGAGTTTCTGAAATTTATTGCAGCAAATCAGTTTTATGTTGAACAGTAATATCTCGACCCTCATCAATATCACTTATGTCTCCAACAATTAATGCAACAACCTTAGTAGAACTTGTCATAAGTTTATTTCCTATCATTACCACGCTTGTAATCTTTAACTCTTGCATGTTATTAGCAATTACAATTTCTCTTGCTAATCTAAAAGTCTGCACAAGTGAATTATTACAATCTAACATATCCTTTAATATATGAACAATCTCAGCATCATAAGTATGTCCTTCATTAGGTTGTTTGTCACATGAAGATAAATATATTGATATTATTTTATATTATTAGCTCAAATAAATAAAAAATTCTAAAATTAAAAAAAAATAGATATAAAATACTCAACTCAACATATCCAATCTTAGTTATCCTATTGATACTTTATTTTTAGCATCATAAATATACAGCTATGCAAATTTAAGAGTTGAACCATTGATCGAAAGTAAGTTGCCAATTAAGTGAATTTTCTAATCAGTCATTCTCTAAATATATGGTCCTCAGCTACTATTGATGTCTTTATCCATTCTACCTCAAATGAATGTAAATGCCAACATCATGTTATACATCCTAATATTTTGCTTGAAATGCTTGCTTCATTGATCAGAACCATGTAATAATGTATACAATGAAATAGGAGGATCAAGAGGCACTGGTAATTTGATTTTCCCTCGAAGACAACATTGTCCAAATTTAAGACTTCTTGATGCAACATTCTTCCTTAATCTTTATTCATACCACATATGCATGATAGTACTAACATGATACACAAGATCACCAAACTCCCAATATTCTACATGGAATAATACAATATTAAAATATATAAGATTTATTCTAATAGTATCATTCATATTTCTAGATAGTAAACATGAATTCAAAATTTAAAAATTCAATATAAATTTTATTATAGTATCTTCCTCTTTATAATTTGAGTAATTTAAATTGTTTCCTGTATAATGGAATAGCAACAAAATAATTTGTTACTCTGGAAGTTAAAGAATAATTAACTGAAAATCATTTCAATATATATTAGTTATCGATGAATTACCTTTTTTTAATTTCGTCAACTGATAAGAAGACTGATCATCTAATGTCCTCGATTAAACAATATAGGAGAGTCTAGAATATAAATATATACAAATTGGATATATAGATTTTGTATTTAATTAAGTACATTAATATATAGTGGTAGTGAAAAAAACTAAAACAATAAAATATCAAATTGAACTAAAATTAAATGGATATATGATCGGAATTAAATTTGTACCTTTAAATGAAAATTTGAGTACGTAATTGATGAGTGTATGGATTTTGTATTTAATTAAGTATATTTATCATTAAGATCAGTGGCTGGCAAACAAATAAGCATGTTAACCATCAACTCTTGAGAGAGATAAATGTCGTTAACAAATAGCTCCATCATGATTATATTGAAAACCTACAAGATGACTAAAGTAAGAATAATTCATAAACAATTTGAAGAATTTATACTGCACTTAATATATAAATGGGAAATGAAAATCATTAAGAAGAGATACATATCCAGTTCACGGTATAAGAAATGGGAGAAAATGAAATCTTAACAAAAGACAAATGCATTCCTAACATATGGAAGGATGCATATAGATAATTTATAGTACAAACAGAGGATGATGTGCCCCTCACCCATTATCACATATAAAGAATTAGAATATTCCAATTGCATAATAATGATGATTGATTCATTAAAATATGGATGCTTAATTACAAATAAAAATTCCATAATGGCATTAAACCGAAGTATTGACTTGATAAATGTAGCGTCATAACTATTCAACATAAATTGAAATTAATATAAAAATATGTCTAATAAAGCAAATAAGTTTACCTTCAATTAAGATATTGCCTTATTTCGTGGAAGATATGTATTGGTCAACTATTGACAATAAATTTTGGTATAGTTTTTAACCTATACTTATTTTTAAATTAATCAATTACAAATTTATTCTCCCTCCTATCTCATATATAAGGAATAAATAATTTATACAAATCAAAAAGTATAGTTAACCCTCTTGAATGTGTCTCAAATCAAAGGATTTTCCAAAAATATCCCCAACTTAATACTATAATAAAATTAATGACACATAATTAAATTTATTAATAATAATGATAGATAAGGGTAATTTGGGTAATGAATAATTAATATTACAAATTTCAACATTAGTTGATTGTATTCGAGACCAAAATCACTCTCAAAAAATTCCCATGTATATGAGACTAGAGGGAGTAAAATTTAAGTAATTAAATTAATACAACTTAATTGAGGATTAATACCAAATAATTAAAATCAATCTATAATATCTATCACATCCATAATTAAACTAAGGGGAAATATTTAAAATAAATTATATGAAAATAATTGCTCATATTTCAAGATAAATAAATTAGACGTAAAAAAAGATGTCATTCTTGTCTCTAAACAGATTGTATTAAGATCTTACACATCGATTCTTAATTATCATTATGATGATTGTTATGGAATGTCAATCACCCTTTGTCATGGAATATTAATCACCCTTGGTTAAAGGGCAATGATTTCGAACATGGAACCTTACCAAACTCATCACCATTTTTAATTAAACTTTATTATGGTATAACTAATCCAATTAGAATGAAGTAATTTAATGTATATTGCATAAAAAAATAAATCACTATTATTAATTTAATTTATGCTTGTATTTGAATAAAGGAAATTATTTTATTCATAATTTTTTTAACTAAAAAGTTATGAATAAAATATTAAAAAACAAAGAAAACTGAAATGGTTTATCATTAACTTGAATAAAATATATGGGAGTGCGTAGTTAACTATCAATTGCACTTTATTATTTTTATTTTTTTAATCCCCATCAATATCCATTTAGTTTTAGTAATAACTTAAAAAATACATCTTAAAGATTTATCATATGCCTCACAAAGGAAAAAAAAAATCATTGATAAGATATGAATATATAATAATGATAAAGAAAATCAAACAATTAAAAGAGCATATCAATGTCTCACAAAAATGATTAAACATAAAGTGTATATAATTAATTTGTAAACTCATTGAAATGGCAATAATATAGCCTGTTTGGATACAAGAAATAAGCACTTATGGGGATCCATAAGCCCCATAAGTGCTTATGTGGTGGAGTTGCCAAACAGAAATAGCTTTTCAATAAGCACTTATGCCTCAAATAAATATTTATAGAAGAATCTGATTTTTTCAGCTTATGATAATAACTTATCCTCCCATAATCACTTATTTCATTTTTCCTTCTCATTATCCACCAAATAATCACTTAAACCCCAATATCCAAACACATTTCTTTTCTAAAAATCACTTATGAGGTAAAAATATCCAAACACAAATCACTTTTGACATAATCACTTATTCTCATAATCACTTATAAATAATCACTTATTCTCGTAATCACTTATACATAATCTAATCCAATACACCCATAATCCATAAAGAAAAGTCAGGTTTGATGGAAAATTCACAAATCAAACTACTTCATGACGATCAATTATCTTTCTTTATCTGCCTTGTGAACTATGAATTACATCATGATAGTAGAAGATTCAATCAACTTTTCAAAATCAATCATTCGTGAGACCGTGTATCCATTACTAACTGCAACCATATTGAAATAATTTAGACGAACTTTTAACATGAATTGAGTTCCAATGATCCATTCAAAATTAGTTGGAACGTCATTTAAAACATCATACTCCTGAAATCAAACAAAACAATAATCAGTTAATAGTGTGTACAATATAAACATTATATATATGCAAACAATATAAGCAATTATATTTTATATAAAGCCTCTCATCTCAATCTGATAAAAACCCATCAGAACATTAATCTCATGAACAAACACCACAAAAGTTGTGAAACCATCTTCATCGGTTAACTGTAGATGAAGATTAAACCTTTTAGTGACAAATCATTAATACAATATATTGACGTCAAACTTATTTCAAATAAGATATTATTTTGTGTATAGATGAAAATCAACATACCTCATTACACTGGCTCAATTGATTTAACTTCTTGGTAAAACATTTAATAAAATATTTGGATTCTAACGTTGGTAATGTGATCACCACCGATCAATCTTCATCTTATATTGCATATATCCATAAAATAATCTCTAGTACAACCACCCACAAAATAAACATATGGATAGAGTATTAGATAGGAAATAATATATTAATAGAAAGTAAATAAACATACCAAGATCAACAATGGTGTCTTCATAGCAATATGCGGTTCAAGGCACTATGGAGAAAGGCAAATGATATATATAGTAGTGTGGTAAAAATGAAATGCCATTAGCATTTAAATTAGAATAAATCAAATTAATATGAATATCATTGATCAAAAGGGATGATCACCGATTGGTCAACTTGTGTAATTATGACATATTTTCAATTATCTTTTCTAATATAAATGGATATACCAACATTTTATATCTATGTTGTTTATAATAAAATTTTAATCTAACTAAACTTATGGTTATATGTATCAGATTAGAATTTATATAATGCATCAAGATTTCGAAAATACATATTAAATGGTGGAAAAATAATGTTTGTAATTTATTATGATTAATTTTGACAAAAAATCTGCATAAAATTATATATGGCCAAAAAATTATAACATAAATTTTAAAAAAATGTAATTTGTTGATTGATTCATAGAATCATGTATTGAATTTAAAATAAAAAATCAACATTAAAACATAAATTCCAACCTGTCAAGAATAGTTTAAATAGAATCTCTTAAGAATACTATGAAATTAGTCCATGCTATCAATTCAAAATGCTATTAGTTATTTCTGTAATCAAAGATTGCAGAAAAAATGGGTCAATAAAGTGCCATCAATAAAATTAATTAGAAAGTTCTTTATTACGGGAACAAAAATATAGTCATTTACAAAGCTGCATTTAAATCTCAATTAAAACTCACGGAAGAAATGGGGATACTAATTTATTATAATTGTGTGGTTTGTTGACAAATATGAAAGCCACTCCAATTTGAAATCATCATATTAATAATGGTAAATAAAAATATTTTAGTATATAAATTTATGTATAGTCATTTTCAATTAATTTCTTTTTTTTGGCCAAAATTTTCAATTAATTCAAAAAATAATGATTAATAAACAAATTTATAAAGTGTAAAAAATTGATAGTTAAATCCAATAAGTCCACAAATTTAATAATTCAAATTAGATAAAGAAATTAACACACACACACATATATATATATATATGTATATTTATGATAATTTTGAATATTATGAACTAATATTTGAATTTAAATTTGAATAAAAAGATTACACCAATATATTTTATGCATATCATTCACATTTAAATTATAATCATAAAAGAAATAAATTTATATATATATATTAATCTTTAATAAATGGTTTTATAAACAAATTTGAAATAGTGTATTTATGAAATTAAAATCAAGATGGAAATATTGATAATCAAATGAACATAAATTGCTACACAAGGAATTTACATTAGTGTCTAATTGCAATCAATTAATTAAATTATGAAAATATATTAGTTGGCATGGTAGCATCCACTTTATTTCATTTCACTAAAATAAAATAGTTGTACCAGTGTACTTTACTTTAGTATATAGAGTAGAATATAAGTACTTTATATTGCAAAGATTTTTAATTATTGCATAATGTTGGCCTCGCGCCCCCAATCAACTTGGGAAAGTAATCACTAGTTCTCATGGTTGCTCAAATTCTGTATGGTTTTTTTCTGTTAAAGCTTTCATTTTTTCGGTTTCCATGTTGAACTTTGCTGTAAATAATCAACTATCAGGTTTCGGCAAGCAAGCAACAGAGGGCTTTGCACAATGATTTTTAATGCAATTTCAATCTATTTCCCTTTAAACCCTTTTTGTAAATGGAGTTAATTACATGATGCTAATGTTTTAGAGGATTGATGATTTCATGATTTGTAGTTACTGCTTTGTTTGTATGAGGGCATCATAATAAATTGGCAAATCGTTTTTAATTCCATTTAATTATAATTTTTATGATCATTTATCATAAATATTATCTTTTACAGATCCTTCAATAATTTTCCCTATAATAAAGTATATCTTTCATTTATCTCACGAAGTTGAAAAAAATCAATATATCAATATAAAAAGAAAATTATTTGCTAATATAAATTTATTATTTATTTTCTACTCGTCAGTATAGATGGCACTTTTTAATTAGCTGTTATTTTTTCATGTAAGTTCTTTTTTAAAATATAAATATTATATTCTTGTAAATAGGATTTTCAAGTTGTGATTTAATTAAAATTTGTATTTATTTTGTTATAATTATTTGATATTTGGTATCAAAAAGTCATTTTTTATATCATTTTAATACCTAATGCATTTGGCAATTGAATTACCAAATTTTGAATGCCAAACATTCATATTCTCAATGCTCATTCATTTGCAACATATCCATTTATCTTGTACAGATGTATAATTCAAATTGTATTTTTATACCATAACTAGAACTCAAACTATCATCATTAACAATAAGCAGTTTAGTTTCACATATGATTTTCTTTCTAATTGCTTTTCATGGTGTGTGTATTGAATAATTAACATGATTGTTCATATTCAAATAATCACATATCGAGAATGATCCTTAACTTAATCATTCACAAATACATTTCAAATTTATGATATCATATTCAATAAATAAAAACAAGCATATTCCTTGAATGATTCATTAATACAAACCAATAAATTCATTCACTCCTTATGACATTTTAAATTCTTATAACCATATTTTAATCATATTGATATATATATAGATTTTAATTCATGATATTACCTACACTTGAAACCACAAAACAGGATTAGCAATCACTAATAATATATCACAAATTAAAACTTGGCTTTCATCCATCAGGAAATCCATTAACTTCATCATTTGCAATGTAATATATTTCAACTGATGTATATTATAATAGTTATACCACCATCAATTTTTGAATGCATTCCATGAACAACTTATTACTATAGTTACCAACTATCCAACTCATGATACTTTGTCCATTAAGTTCATGCCATCGAAATTTCAAGCTTATTCCAAAACCAATACCAACTTTGTTTTCAAGAAAATTCAAAGAATGCTTCTGTGAAGTAATTATTGGAGCATACTGACATCAAATATTCAATATCAAAATCAAAATATACAAATCCAATTATGAACAAAGCTATGACACCTATGGATATAATTCATTATCACTGGACCAATTTCAACAACATAAAACATAAACATTTTATTCTTTAAATATGAATTGAATAAAACCTTTCAGTTATGACAATGGTGCATGATTTATGCAACCAAACCCAATTCTAAATGTTTCTAAGATCAATTTGTATATGCATGCCTTCCTTGTTTGAAGAACTCAAGCAACATGATTTTTGGACAAGCTTCATTCTTTTCATGGATTTATATTAAAGCATTTTTTTTTAATTTTCTAATCACAAAACTATGATAACAAAATAAAGTTATACAAAATCAGTTTCGTTCGTTCTTAAATTCAAGAATCATAGGAATAGGAAGCCACTCACGCACAAAATCTATCATGCCTCTCATGCATTTTTCATCAAAATAAAACCTTGTGATACCATAAACTAAAATCAATAAACAAGGTGAAATTAGAGATTTGAACTTATCTTATTTCCTTTGTAATTAACCCAATGAATTGGAGAAGCCTTAATGCATTTGGATCAAACCATCTCTAAAAATTGAAAACCTTTTTTATTTTTCTTTTGATCGATTTGGTTTGGTTCCAAATTCATTTTGGTTCAATTTGGATTGATTTAGTTTATGCTCAACTGATTTTTTTTCAAATATCATTCTTTTTGAAAAATTAAATCAAATAGGTTGTGTATAAATATTTTATGTACATAAATTATATCTAAATATTTTACAAAAACATAGACATTTTATATAAAAATTGTGAATTTTTTCATATAATTATTTATTTTTTATATATTTATATAATTAATTATGATAACACACTTATCTGTATTTTTTCTTTCAAACCAATAAATGTCTCATATTCTTATTCATGAATTTTTTTTTTACTTCTTATGTGCTAAGAGACTTATATTAAAAGTATAGTATAAAAAAATATTAAATAAATATCATATTTGTATTAAAAAAATTAAAAAAGGTATGATATGTTTAGTTTGGTCTGCGTTTTGAAGATTTAAAACTTAAATCAAATCAAATCGGCTCTATGACTAAAAAAATCCAAATGGACCTTATTTTAATTTGGTTTTAATCAATTTGTTTGTGCAGGTTTAATTTAATCAATTTAGATTAATTTTGAATAGCCTCACCCATAATCATGAATTATCTGCATTCCTGGACTCGTAAGATGACAAGGCTTGAGTCCAATTCAAATTGACTGATTAAACTCTCCCTCTTCCTCTCTACACATATACATATATATATATATATATATATCTCCCTCTTCAATATCCTCTATTGGATCATACTTCTCTCTTCAGGAGAAAACTAAAAAGAAATGCTTTTCGGCCAACTTAAAATGAAGAAATTAACATGTTCGAAAGACCAGTCCTTTGCAAGGATATTATGGATGGTTTTTTCCACCCCCGTGTTTTTCTTTTTCCTCTATCCATGAGGTTTTCCTTTTTGGGCCGGCCAACTAGGTTGCACTCAAACCTTTTCGATAATTAATTTAGATCTGAGTGAGAGAAAACAAAATCGAAATAAAAAATTTAAAAGACCAGATGAATCATTTTTCTACAATCTAAAAGGTCGAATAAAATTATAGTGAAGGAATTCATTAACTGCTATTCTTCGTTTCACCATGATATGATAGATTTTATGTAGCTAAAGGGGCAAGTATCAAGGCAATAAATATAAGGAAACCAGTAAGAAAATCAGCAGCCAAAATTCTCATTTTCAAGGACTAAAAACTTCATCAAATGATGACACCTAGAAGTTCGATTCCTACAAAAATAAAATTAAAAACCAACAAAATTTGACAATTGATTAAGCATCTAACTAGATAATCAATTGGCTGTTAAGATTGATTTGGCTGAGAAAATCTATGAACCAATAAAAACTCCAAATAGGATCACCACCACCACCCAAGAACAGACTCAACTCAAACAAGCTAAACCCCATGTCATCATCACTTTCTTCCTTTGGTTCTTCCTGCAAACACAGATTCAAGAGCATAGATTGATATGTGTATAACAAAGCAATCACGTATAAACATATGTTCATGCTTACTCACACTCACATGGAACAAATGCTCACTAATAACTATCTTTTCACCATGAGATATTCCTTATGTGCTTCAGTGCCTTGTATTCAGTAAAATACAACAGCAGTAACTAACTAACTTCTTAACCCAACGCATTATCAGCATTTCTTCAGTGTAACTGTGTAATCAAATGAATTACTAATGTTCTTCCTAGTATTACCTCATTTAAAAGAGTGTTTTAATTTGGGACCCATTTAGTACAATGGAAAGGGAGAGAAGATAGAGAAAAAAAATATTCCCAATTCGCTATGGAACGATTTAGTATTTCTACATTCATTCCCATCCAATCAAAAGAGGTTTTTTTTATTGGATGGGTTTATTTCTTGACGAAGCGTAAAATAATAATGGGTATCGATCCAACCCCCAAAATCCACTTTGTTTCTAAGACAAAAATTCAGAATTCTCCAATCAAAATACTTTCTATCCAGAGGAGACAAATCTGAATTTGACAACAGTTTTATTGAGGGTATTTTGATGTTTTATCAACTTCCTTTGATTTTATATATTATTTACGTCCAACCAAACATAGAATGACATTACTGTTACATTTGACATTGACACTATAAGGTATCAAAAATCCATTTCATCTGCATTCCCTCCCAATTTTCAATCCTTGTTTCCATCAAAGTTCTTTCTACGTAAATATCTACAGAAAAGAAACAGCACAGAACCATGACACAAGTAACCCTTGCCCCCATAGATGTGGGGCAAACTTCTCATGCACCCTCTGTTGTATCTCAAAGTTTATGTTAAGAAACATTGCTTTTCCTACCGGCAATTATTAAAACCAAGAAATATGCATTCAATTTCAAGTAATTGTCTCTAAAGCAGAATATGCATATATTATAATAAATTAATAATCAGAACGCAAGCAAGGGCGATCATATTAATACCTTCTTTTCCTCAGCAGCAGGAGCTGCTGAGGCATCGGCGCCGACACCAGCACCTGCGGCAGGAGCAGCCACGGCGACAGCAGGAGCGCCGCCCGAACCAGCGTTCAAAATTAGATCGTCAATATTCCGCTTATTGGCAAGCTTCTCAAACAGGCTAGGCCAGTAAGATTCCACAGTCACATTAGCCGCTTTCACCAGAGTGCCAATCTTCTCCGCCTACTCCATCGGTGCCCAAAAAGAATTATTAAGCGAGAACTATAAACATCTGAAATTTAGTTCAATTTAGGATCCATTTTGCGCGCAAATATAAATGAAGGCATTAAGTAACAAGCAAAATTAGTCTTACGGTGATAGGGATTCCGTCGACGTGGAGTATCGAAGCGGCGTAGATACAAGCCAACTCGCCGGTAGCTATCTCGGCACCACGATTCAATTGCAGGCAGCAATTAGACGAGAGGCTACTTGGGGTGATGACATTAATATATAGCGATCGGGCCCATGGCCCAGGGCTTTGTCTTCTCTCTCTTTGTTTTTTAAAAAGATGATCAAACTATATATTTTATATTTTGAGCAAATATAAGGGCGAGTAATTATTTATACGTAGTTTCCAAGCATTGGTATAATAGATGATTATTTTGTTAGCAAAAAAAAAATTATGGTTATATTACTCTTCACAACTAAGAAATAATTTTTTAGAATTCAAAGCATATAATATAACTAAAGATCTTGAAAGTTAGATTTCCTCTGAAAAATTATACAAATAATTATTATTAATATTTTAAATTATAATTTATATTTAAAAATTATAATTTAATTTAATTGGAATAAAAATAATTTAATTTACATTTTATTTCTTGCACGGCGTTGCGAGGACATTTAAATTAAAAGAAAAACAAAAAATTGAAGATATATAGTAAATTAAAATAAAAAATAATATTACTTAAAAAGTATTGTTGTTTGCTTCTTTCTTTTTTCTTTTTTTTTTCCTTGATGAGTGTTTGTGTTTGTTTTGATTTTGCATCAACAACAACAATACTATTTATCTTCTTTGTATATATAAATATATATATATATATAATAGATCATACAAAAAGTTAAAAGATCAATAGTATATGATATAAAATTTGTAGCAAATCGTCTATTAACAAACGTTACATATTATAGTTTATTTCCTAATTAAAAAATATGTAGTGAATGAATAGTAGAATGATATATCATTGCTGTATAAATCAGATTGGGCAGGCTGGTTCAACCGACTTGACCAGAAATTAGAGCTAGATCCGTTTCGAACAAAAGGTGGACCATACCTTAAAAAAATCGATTAAGAACCGATGAAATCGGGGTTGAATCAATTGTAAACTAGTCCAAAACTAGTTTGAACTAATCTGTTTTTTAAAATTTTTTATTTTTAAAATAAACTAGCATTATTTTTATTCCAAAACATTTTTTCCTTTTATATTATAATATTATATAAGTATTATTATAACATATAATTATTGAAAATTATAAATTTACTTAACAAATAATTAGATATGAGAATATGGGTTAAATTCGATAGGTTAGCCCGTTTAGCCCAACGAAAACAACCGGCTATGCTAGAAATCTTGGAGTACATATAAGAAACTAGCTTTTAGGCCTAAGCCCATTTGAGCTGGCAAAAAAAGGGCTGACCCACATGGCAATGAGTCGCCCGTTTAGTCCATTTTCTTCTTCTTTCTTTTTGAATATTTTAAAATATTTTTTAGTTAATGATTTTAGTAGTAAAAATGAATGATGATATTGATAATTAGTATTTAGTTAGTTTTATTTGTATTAATTTAAATAATTATGTATCTGACAAATATTTTATATTATTTAATAAATGTTAAATTATGTTAAAAATATAAAAAAATAGCAAAAATTATAAACTCACGGGTTAGCCCATAACCCATTGAGTACAAGTTAGATTTAAAAAAATACAGCCTATTTTATAAAAGGCTTTAAGGGCTTGGCTTGTGTCAAGCTAGCCCATATAGGTTGGACCAGACTGAATTCTCACCTCTACAAGTAATATAATAATGGATTATTAGTTGATTATTCTGAATTTAAAATATGATTATAAATAAATGTTAATTTATTTAGATTTAAATATTAAATTATGAAATTTATTAATAATTTATTTGTAGTAAATAATATGTTAATAATTTAGTATTATTAAGTTTAAAACCTTAATTAAGTCATGAAAATTGTTCAATTTTATATTATTTATTTAAAATTTATTATTTTAATTACTATAACTCAAATCCTAATTAAATCATGATCGAACCATTAAATTTTAAACCAATTTCTCATTTCGTTCAATATCCAATGCCATCATAAAAACATTGTTCTCAACACTTTACATGAGCTTCTCATGTCAAGCTTTTCCATACTCTAATTTGGTCTCAAGCTCAGATAATTCTATGAGAGATTGTATTAATCTATTGATTTCGAATCTACAATGGAACTCATGTTTTCCTTAGATGAATGAAACAGTAAACTTAACAAATTTGATAAATTCATTGTAATTGTAACTTTGATAAATCCTAATATAAATCAAACTAACAAAAGTTCTATTATTTGCATTTTTATGCGTATGCCTATCCTTCATCCATATCAAACCCATATGGACTGAAAATTTGCTAGTATTAGTAAGAATTCCCCTTCCTAGTAAAGCTGAAACAATTAGAATTTCGGCATTTTAATCGTGTTCATCTATTTCAGGGACAAATATATATAATTTTCCAAAAAAAAAGGGTCAAACTTCTAAGAAACAAATAATATTTGGGAATTTCCAAAACATAAACATAATTGGATGACTTAATTGACTTGTCATCAATATTTTTCAATTAAGGTGATATTATTCATTCCTTTGACAGCAAACAAAGCATTGATATCGTCTCCATCGAGAATAAGGCAAATGAAATTAATAAAGTTGAGAACTTTCAGGGGGAAAAACAGTAACTACAGCTTGACGAAAAGAATTGTTATGAAACCTTGGCATATCAATATTCTTCAGTCAGTTCCACAGTAAACAAGTTGTGAAAATATCAACCCGACACGTAAGCCTCTTAAACTAAGGGTATATTTGAATTAAATTATGTATAAGTGATTATAAGAATAAATAATTATTCATAAGTGATCATGAGAATAAGTGATTATGTCAAAAATGATTTTTATTTGGATATTGAGGTTTAAGTGATTATTGGATGAATAACGAGAAGAAAAAATGAAATAAGTGATTATAGGAAGATAAGCGATTATCATAAGTTGAAAAAATAAGTTTTTTCCATAAGCACTTATTTGAGGTATAAGTGTTTATTGAAAAGCTATTTCCGTTTGGCAACTCCATCACATAATCACTTATGGATCCCCATAGGTGATTATGCTCACAATCCAAACAGGCTATAAATAAAGTGAAGATTATGGATTTGTTGCCATATGTCTGCCATTACACATATATAAACTATGGTAAAACACAAGAAACTAATAAAAAATTGACTCTGAGGTTGCTACCTACTACCAAGTATATACAGCATCCGTTGCCTTCATATCCTGGACCAATATAGTATTCATGGTCCGGCTAGAGAAACAAGTAAATTTCATAATAGTTTTGCTCCAATGTAGAACCTCTCAATCCTGAGAGGATATCTGATAAAGTGATAACTTGAGAGAATATCAGTTATACCAAGAAACAGGATTCCAGAGACTAATTCTAGAGCTAGACTTTCGTTCTTCTTCCTAGATTACCAAATTTTCTTGCCACGCCAAATATAAGTGTCTTAGTCACCAGACCCTTATCAAGAGTACAAGCAAGAGCAATAGCTCCACCTATTATGAGCATCTTTGGTATGTTCATGCCTTGTGGTTTCTCAGACGTGGTCAAACTTTCATTTTCAGATTGATCATCCGAGGTTCCTAAGGTTTGCAGGTATGATGGACTAATCTTAGTGTTGATCTGAGCCATGAAGGCTGACCGAGAAATTGGTTCACCAGCAGCTCTCGCTTGTTGGTAGGCGCGCAAGCCAGGTTCAATCTTCTGGACTAATGTCCACATCCCTTTGCGAACTCCAAGCTTGGCAATTTCCCATGGGATGCCCATCTCTTCGTGATGGAAAAGCATCACTTCACAGGCAGTCAACTGGTTTGGTGCTCTTTGAGATTCAACTGTCAAGAAAAACAACATAATTAGTCCTAACTTGTCTACTACAGAACCTTGTCTACTGCAGCGAGAGTACTGCTAGATTTCAAAGGTGGGGAAGAGAATACTCTGCTCTACGTGTAAACATGTGACTTTCAAATTCAAAATTTATATTTGATTGACTAATGGACTGCAAAGAAAATATATACCTGCACGAATGCACCAGCTTGAGTAATAGAGATCAACTCGTCTTGGTTTGTCTCGTCCCAGGACACTGGGACAATCTACTCCCTAAAACAATGGAAATAAATTAAGTGGTTAATCCCTCAACTTAGTATTTCTTTGGATGAACTTCAAGAAATCAGGGAGTAATACAAAGCTAAAGAAGGTGGCATAGCAGCATGATTGTGCAATTGAAAGGAACCATGACCATTTTAAATAATCAGAAGTTTTTTATAATCAACTAGTTGAGACATCAAGAGGAGAGAGACTAATTCCTTGCATCTACACAATTATTCCAGTTATTGCCAGACCACCAACATGTAAGGGCAAGACAATTTCTAAACAAACTTAAAGTTTTACTTGATCTTTATACTTGAAGAAAGGCAGTTCAAAGATGTTGCTTTAGTAGTCTCTTGTATCTATGTTTAATCAAACAACAATTTGCCCCAAAATGATCAACATGGGCAATTTTAGCACAAAAGGTGATATTTAAGTGGAATGCCAGCTGAAGCAGTCATCTTTTTTTGTAGCATGAATCACTTTAAAGTATGTTACTTGTTCTAAATCTAACCTCAGCCAATACAATATACAATTTTACAGGGTCAACCTCCTTCTCATACCTTTGTCACGCAATAGTATGATCTTCCTGATTCCCATACTCGTCGAGCAATTATGTATTCTCTGTCTTTACAGAAAAAAGGGAACTGTAACACAAAGAATTGACAAGCATGAGAATTTCGGACCAAGCTAACAGATGATTAAACATGGAGCAGAACAAAATGAAGGTAAGAGTTGGTCACCTTCCGTATCCATTGCACTTTTGTGGTTCCTGTAGTGGGGCATTCTTCTAAGGTAGTTGCACTTGCAAGCATGTCATCCCACTTGGGACGGAACTCATCATCCAGAAAGAAGTCCCTCACTATCTCAGGGGTGGCATCTTCAAAGACAGTCCTGCTTCGATATTGAGGAGGGCCCTCCTAACAAATGATCAAGACAAACCAAAGAAGAAAAAAGGTTAACTACAATTTATAGAAAACAGAAGGATTTGCAGAAAATAAAGACCAATTTTCTATTCCATGATTGCATAATAAAACCAGAATAGACAGTGATGTCTAGTATTGCTTTGGAAAAAGAAAACATTCAAATTAACCCAATAAATCAAGAGATGTTACCTTGGGCTCTCTTCGCCAGGCTTGGTAGCTCATGTTGGGAGTGGAACGATCCATCATCTGTATCCAAGGAGGACCTCCATCTTTTACCTCTACAAGCTGCCATAGATGCTGTAAATCCTCCAATATAACGGTATTAGAAGTGTCTTCATTGATGGTGGCCGCACTGCAAAATACAACAAAGTCAGATATCTGCCCTTCATGAAGTCATTTAGAAAAGATACACAGTGACAAATACAAGACACAATAAGCCACCCGGTGTAACAAGTCGCACTGACTATACTGGATAGCATATTTATAGCAAATTTTATGGTAAATCTTTAAGGAAAATGTCATGATATTGTACAAAGCATTCATTCATGCCAAAAGCTGAAACTTTGGAGTTGTCAAACAGATGAAATGAATACGGATTTTGGTTTTTACTCAATCTTTCTTTCAAGGAAGATAATAACTACATGCGACAGCAACATCCTGCCGACCACCAAGGGGAGAGGTATACAAGTATGACCAAGGACTCAATAAAAAACAAACCAGTTTGCTTCCAGCTATTATATTTGTAAGTGGGTTCAATATCGTAATTCTGACCCAGCTAAAAACATAAATGATAAGCACAAGAAATTGACAAACAGGCAAGAACAAGATAAGTTGTAGTTAATTTCAAACTAATTATAAGAATAAACAGGTAGGTACCTGCTGCAACTATCATATTCTGGAGGCGGTGAAGAGAAAGGCCTTTTATTCAAACCGTTATCCATGACCATAGCTTGAGGATTTGGCGACTGCAGTTCAGACCCATTCGGGGACGCAAATACTTGCTTGGAAGGCGATGACGATAGTGAGCACCATTCCAAGGATTTGGCCAGAGAGCAGCTCAATTCTTCTCTCCCCAAACTCGCCCATTTAGGCTTCCAAATCCATCCGACAACAACACCAGCCAAAAATGCGACCCAGATAGGACCAAGAAACAGAATCATCCCTGTACATACGCCTAATATTGTGGGGTTTTCCAAGATATCGTAAAAAGGTTGAACCAAATACATAACAACAGGAAAACAGAATGTCCAAAATCAAGCAGGCGAAAGAAAGGATTTAGAGAAACAAGTAAACCCCAAAATCAGACCCGCCCCTTCAACGAAATTTCACTCCTTTCATTGAATATCTTCAGTACAAATCGAGGAGGAAAAGAAAAAAGTTGAAGGGGTTTGCGACAAGGAACCTCAAAAGATTTCAAGGAAGAAAAGCGGCCGAATATGGTGCAAAAAAAGAGGGAGAGGATGACAAAAGGATATGGGTATTGACTACGACACGAGGGGTGGGGATAAGGGATGAGGAGGGGAATATGAAACCAGGCTGCCTTCGATATTATCTCAAAACAACGACGCCGTGGTGTGGCGAAGTATCTTCATAAACAATAGACGATGACGGTTGTAGCAATTGGATGGGTAAGAAAAATCCAAGTTTCTGAGGAACCAATGGATGAGAAGAGGAATCAAAGGGCTAATAATAAAAAGATTGGTGGAGAAGAAGTTAGAGATGCGTGGGGGAGACTGAAAGCGACGAGAAGGAGTAATACAACGATGTCAATTGACGGTTCTGAATCGTTTCCAGGAAAGCGAATGGAGGCAAACAAAGAATAGTGGGCAGGGCACAATGGCACATAGGTTCTGTGCTTAGTTCGCACTCTGGGGCCTTGTTTTTCACGTTACCTTATTCTCTCAACTCGTTTTCACCTTTCATTTGCATTTTTGTTTTGGATTTTCTGTGGTGGAAAACAAAACCTTATGGCTTATGCAATATCAACATATGAATATGTATATAGAATCAATATTATGACCTTACCTGTTTGTGGCACTCTACCAACCCCACAGGGCTGAGCTCCGGCAACACCACCACCGACCAATTTTGCTTGGGTTTAACAATATTTTTATTCCACTTTGCTAGTTAAACGAAACTGTGAGGTAATAATCCTTCTCTACCTGATTTGAATAACCAATCTGAGAGAGAATATAGGTGTGGTTTAAGGGGAGGATTGATTTATATACTAATTTGAGTCCTCGTACATGGTCCGGTCGGTAAGGATATTTCATAAGAAAAACTGAACGTTCTAAATGAGAAAAGAAATATTAATATTTTTTTTGTTGCATCAAAATTATTTGTATCTAATACTATACAAGTAACTAATTCATATTTGAGTTGGGTCAAACTCTAATTAAAAAAAATCTTTTTAATATATTTTTTATTCATAAAATTCAAACTCAAAATTTTATTTTTAAGACACTAAGTTGAGTTAAAATTTAATAATTCAGTCAAAAAAAATGTAAAATTTGATGCGTAATGAATTCAATTATTCTCAGGTTATAAATAATATAGTTTATCTTGTCAAACTCTATACCGTATAAAGAAATATTGTGTTTAATTTTATATCAATAAGTCATACATAACAATCCTTAATAATAACCCCTCGAAGTTTTACTTTTCAACAAGTACTTTTGTTTTTTACCAAAACTTTTCAACAAGTACGTACTCCAATTTCTGCACCTCGTTTTCCACTTTTTTTGCGACAGGGATGGAGGTTTGGGTATTTTAAATATAAATTAAAAATAACTGTAGGAATGATGCTTCCCAAAAGGAAGAATAACTGCAGGGAAAACGGAATTAAAAAAAATGAAGGAATTAGTAAAAGTCAAGTGTCAGACTCATAACGCGGTGTTTTCATTCACACTTTACAGTGCTACAAGTCGGAAATTGACGTTTTCTTTTGTTGAATTCAATTGAATTGAATAGTCTGCATTTGACATTTTTAATTTTCTGGTCATTTGGCTGACACCCACTATTGACTTAGAATAAATTATATTGGTGTGGATCTCAAGAGGAAATTTTTAGATAATATATAGCAAATTGGCTAATCACATAATAAATTAATTTTTTTAAAAAATGAATGTTTCAATATAGTGTGATGAGTTACTGTTCATGAGTTGATTTTGTGATATAATAATAGTAATATATATATATATATATATATATACGATTTCAGGTGTGAAAGTAGTGAAGTGGGGTTGGCATACATGAATAATTGAAGAAAGTGATGGCTTACTATGAATTGTGATTTTTTTTGGTGTGATTCACATGCTGGGTGATTCATATTTTAGTGTTAGGTGTGCTGGACATTTGAATGAGCTTGCTTCTTGGTGCAACTGTGCACCACGTAGAAAATGGATTTGACGTGGATTATTAGCCTTCCCAGCAGAAGAAAGTCACCAAACACGGTTTGACAAATTAATATATGTATTTGTTTACCTCCACACACACACAAAAAATATACATATATATTTTTATATTTATATATTTGTTTTCTCCAAAAATATATATACACACACATATATGTATATATATATTCTCTCCCGCTTCTCCAAACATAGACCACAGTATACTTTGTCCCTTTTTTTTTATAAAAATGATTTTTTAATCAAATTATATGGATTAAGACATATAATCAAAATTAGTTAAAAATATTGATTTTGTAAAAAATTAATATAATATTCTTAAAATACCCTTAATAAAAATTATTAATCTCTATCTCACATTAATATTTGAAAAAAGAGAGTTCTAAAGCTATCAACGATATTTGTTTAAGTGACTCATTATTGCTTCGCTAAATTTTACAAAAGCCATTATACTCTTTCTATTTTAAAACAATTGTTATTTTGAGATTTTTTACATGTGTTTTAAAGTAATTGTCATTTTATAATTTTTAAAATAATATTACTATTTTTTTTAGTTTTTAGACTATTTATTAATTTTTTAATATATGTGCATAACTAAAAAATAATAATTATTTTGAAACGGATTGAGTATCAAGTACAATTATATTCTAAAAGAGGATAGGGGAAAATATTAGGCTAAAGAATCAGTAAAGCTTTGACACATTATGAAAAGGGAGAGAACAAGGGTGAACTTACCTACCTAACCATACTTCGGCCTTGTATTGTGAATGCGAAAGGTTCAATCTAGTTGAATACTAATGACAATAATGACGTTCACTCTGCCAAAAATATTTTGCCGGTGGATAAGAAATGATATCTAATCTAATTAATTGGTTATGAATAAATTAATATATTTTAAATAATATGAATAAAATATAAAAAATATTTATTATAATAATAAAATTAATATTTAAACTAAGATAAAAATAATAGTTTGATGTAATAATTAATCAAGATTTATCATAAATATTATAGGTTTACAAATTTTACTATTTTTTTAAATTAAAAAAAATCTTAAAAAAAGTAAAATGAAAAAAGTCAATTTATATTATTACATAATGAAAATAGAAATATAAAAAAGAATAAAATATATGCATCACACCACTTGTTGATGGGATTAGTTTTGAGTGTATTTTTGGTTGAGATTAATATGTTTTAGCATAATTTTCATGATGACTTATGTTATAGTTAATTACAAAAGTTTAATTTAGTATATATATATATATTAAATATTGAACATATATAATAACAAGATCTTGTAGCACGCAACTATTATCCAAGTGGTTGTGGGATATGCTAAATTAATTTTTTTAAGAAGAAATCATTCTTCTTAAAAAATTGAATCAGTAAGTTCCATATAAATATTTTGTTAATAAAAATTATATTTAAATATTTTTACTAAAATATGGATTTTTTAAAAAAAATCTTGTGAATTTTTTCACATAATTATTTATTTTTTTATAAATTCACATAATTAATCATAATAGCACACTTATCTATATTTTTTCTTTCAAATCAATAAATATCTTGTAATTTTACTTATGGGCTTTTTTACTCATTATGTGCTAAGAAACTTATGTTAATAGGTAGTATCCAAAGAAAATATATTAAATAAATATAGTGTTTGCATTAAAACAACTAAAAAAAATATAACATATTTGTTTTGGTTTGATTTAGTTTTTAAAGGCTTAAAACTAAATCAAACCAAAATAAATCGGTTCCATAAATCAAAATAAACCTTACTTCAATTGGGTTTTGATCAGTTTGTGTTGATTTACTTTAGTTTGAACTGACACTAGATACCTTTTCTCAAAAACACATTACCAGTGAGTCATTGAGCATATTGACCTAAAGCCTCCTTATCCCTATAAATGAGGAATTCTCTAACCGATCTGCAGGCGCAGATTGTAATTTTATGACTATACATTCATCCTCAATGATCCTAAAAATTCGAGGTGTTAGCTGAATTGATTGACATTTACGTGTGTACATTGTCTAAAGCTTCGAGTGTGAAACACAAATTCTAATGAGAAATGCATGGGCTGTGATTGATTGATTCGCCTTCGTTTAAGTTTTATATGTCCTAACAAATGGTCGGTTAACCTTGACCGGATTGGGAAGGCCAACTAGTTGAAATATTGAATTGAAATATTACTTAATTTAAATACCATAGTACTAGTACGCACCACAAATCACAAGTGCGGATAAAGAAGATACTCCTATATTTCTACAAGTAAGTCTTTTTTAACTATTTAAGACACGGATGAAGGAAATTATTTAATGTTAGTATTCTTGAAAATTTTCAAAATTTTCAAAATTTTCTAATATTATCTTCATTAAATTGTTACCTTATCTTGTATAATTATATTTTTCTTAATTCATCTCTTTATCGTAAATATTTTAGGTAAAATTAAAATACATAATTTATTGTAATTTGAATATTATAAAGTGATTTATATTTTAAATAATTAAAAAACTTCTAAAATATACCTATAAATAAGAATAGAGGGAGTACTAGCTAATATACTACTATTTGCTACTCCCTTTGATTCTTTATATAAATTATCTTCTAAAAGAATTTTATGTTATCAAATATGTTATTTTATAAGAGTTTGTAAAGTATTAATTATTTTATTTTAAAAACATCTTTCTTGAAAATTATTTTATAAAGCATTAATTGATTTAAAGAGTTTAAATCTATGATATTTATTAGGGGTAAAAATGAAAATAAAACAATTTTTATACAATTTTATTGATGCAAGTAATTTTTCTTAATTTAGTTAAGATTCGCTTACTATATTAAAGAGTCAATGGAGTAATGAAAATATTAATGTTATATTTGGTTCAATTAAGGAAAAGGGAAGAGATGAATTTTAATAAAGGGAAATTAAGAAAAGGAAAAAGAAAAGATTTTAATTTTACTTTACTTTGTTTAAGAAGTGAGGAAAGTGAAAATAATTATAATTGGCCAATTATACCCTTGCATATTTAAGTTAGTTTTCCTCTCTTTTCTTTTATTCTATTTTTTCTTTTCTTTTACATGAACTTATAATTACATGAGTATTATTTTATGCCACTATAATTACTATTTTTTCCACTATAATCGTCACATGATGCACCACCATGGAAAAGAAGAGTGATGGTTGGAGCGGAGCTTATTGATATGGCAATGGTCTAGCGGTGCATAACAAAGAAAGACAAGTGATAAGGTGAAAATGTTTGCTTCAAAATAAGAACTAAAGAGAATGTGAATATTCCAATTTTTGTTTTAACAAACAAAGGAATTTTAATAAAATTCCTTTCTTCCCCTTTCCTACTCTACATTTCCCACAACCAAACAGAACATAAAAATTCCTAAGAGAGAATGGAGACCAATTGGTATTACAAGTAGAGACAAAAGAGGCGGAATTACACCTCATTTTCCGCACTGCCTTGTGCCTTCAATGAGAAAAAGGTGGAGTATCAGAGGCGTAGACATGATGCTAATTAAGAAAAGTCTAAACTCAAAACACAATCTCAAACACAATCTGCTGTATATTAATTAATTAAATAGCATTACCCAAAAAGTTCACTTTCATACTGGAAGTTTGAACATTTTTAGAACAAATACAACTTCAAATAAGTATTTGAACACTAAGCCATAATAGTACTTCGAAGGAAATTGATTGCACATCAAGTCATCGTCTAAACAATATCTATGGAAATACGTTTATAGGATCGGATAAGTTGTCCATGTCCCAGCCCTCTCCCATTCTTGGCGTGGTGCTCACTGTTCTTTCCTTTCCTTTTTTGGTTCTTTTAAGTGGGACAATGCGTGGTTACTGTGCTATATAAAAAAACTGCTTTACAAATATTAATAAAGTTAATTAAATTTATTTAATTGAGTAAAATATATTTTTTTAAGATTACCTCTAATTAATGACATTTTCTTTTAGTATATTAGATTAATTAATGATGATGGTATCTTTGGAATACCACATTTATTATTACAAAAATTCACATTTTTCCTTCTATTTTGAATTAAATATCCCTCTAAAAATTTAGTTATATTTGAGACTGTAAGGAGTAAACAATTATTAAAGGGAGTAAAATAATTAAATAATGCTTTTTTCATCCCATATTATAAAACAATATAAGATGTTTCATGTATATTAATAAACATTTATTACATTCTTAAATTTTTAAAAAAATCAAAATTTTTAATCTTACTCCTATTAATTTCACTTCTTTCATTAAATATAACACAATTTATAATACTAATAATATAATAAATGAGAGGTAAAAATAACAAATCATTACATATTATCTTATATTATGATACAAGAAAAACTTTTGATTTTACTTTATAATATGAGACGAAAAGAGTAAAATTGCCAAAGTCAACAACTTAATAAAGGAGTATACTTCCTCTTGTCTCTAAAAATTATAACTTTAAGACTTTAGAGATTTTTCACAGTCTTTATCACTTTAGAATTTTAATAATGTGTTAATCACAATTTTTACTATTTTATCATTCATTAATATTAAATGGATCATTTAATAAAACATTTAAATTAGGGTCATTTTGGTACAATACTATTAAATTATACAATATTTTAGATCATTTAATGAATTTTTTAATATGTATAAAAACCCTAAAATGACAGGTTAAATTTATAATTTTTACGAATTGAAGGAAGTATGTTTGAATAAAGGGAAAATGATAGTTAAATATTTTTGGAGACAAAAATACCAAAAACATACCTTTAATTTTTGTATTTATAATGAAGTACCAAGATACTTAATTGTAAATATTTTTATTGCGCCAAAAGACAATTTTGCCAATTTTGCTAGATTTTTTTTGTGATTTTTATATCATTTTCTTTTAAAATGAATATATTCATTTGTAACTGATATTCGGTGATTTACAATGGACACTAGTAAATTTGCAATTAAGGTGATGATTGACCATCATAGGGGTCTCACTGATGGTTGACCAGATCAGACACTGAGCTTTTGATCTGATTGACCATCAGAGGAAGTTTCTCTTATGGTCAACGATTGCTTATTTGCAATTAATAAATGACAATTTGTAACTAACAATCGACAATTTACAATCAATATACGCATATTGTCAACTAAAAAAAATCTTACACACATTTGCAATTTATACACGTAAATTTATAACTATTTTATCTAGATTTGCAACTAATTTACGTACATTTTCAACTAAAAAAAATAATCCCACAAACTGATACACATTAATTTACAACTATTCCACATAGATTTACAATTAAAATTAAACAAAAAAGTGAAAGCCCAAAAAAGAGAACTCGCCAGCAACAACCCAAAAACTAGCAACAACACTAGAAGAAAAAGAAAAGGGAGAGAGGATAAAGATGGTGCCACATATGATGTGAGATGTGTTGGTGCAGGTGAAGAAGTTCACCATTGATATCCTAAAACGGAGCTTTGGCACATGAATAACTAAACTCATATTTAATCTTCCCACTCTGGTGATTCCTCTTTGCCTTCCTTTGCAAAGTGCTCACTGCCACTGATACTTCATGTGACTCTAATATCACCAATTCTGGTTATGCAATCCTTACCTTTGGATTGCCCTCCAAATCTAGGTTTCGTAATGCGACAATGACAAGGAGACAAGGAATGAGTAGACAAGGGGAACACTAATGAGGAATTGGTAGACAAGGGAGATCTTGGAGGAGTGAAGAAGAGGAAGGAGACAATGTGGGTATAGGGGAGACAAAGGAGGTTATGGAGGAGGCAAGGAGAAGAGGAAGGAGACGATGGGAGATGGGGGAGAAGATCTAAGGGGGTGGAGAAGAAAAAGAAGGAGGAGAGAGAGGAAGAAATGAAAGAAATAAAATGGAGGAGAGCGAAAAGAGAAAAAGGGGAGAGAGGAAAAAATATCTTTTTATATAATGAAAATATTTATAATTAGGTATATTAATACCTCATTATAAATATAAATATTTAAGATATATTTTTAGATTTTTTTAACTCCCAAACATATTTAGCTTTCATTTTTCCTCTAATAAATTGCTCTTTATCGTCATCATGATATGATTCAAGTAAATCAAAATTACCCCATGTGGAAAAGTTTCTAAATCTTCAGACTAGTGCTCTTATCATGTGAATGTCAAGTGCCACCAATGACGGTAAAGAAAATTAGATTCGGATAAAGGAGAGTGAAAATCTAGCAAAGTACATCGGTTCAAGTATGTTTTCTGTGACCGACCGCCAGAGAATGGACGGGGAGAAAACCCTAAAATGAAAAGTTGTACCTTCGGAAGAGATTTGAACAGAAAATCACAATACTCTTTATGAGTTGAGGAGAAATCTCTGCAGTACTGGAATCACATGTTTCATGCCTTCGCCCCCGTAAAATGGTCTAAAGAACATTTCTCTCCGTCAGTTTTGAAAAATACAGCGTCTCACGTTGCGCCACGTGTCATCCACTGACGACGCATATCACGTACCCTTCTTCTGCATCCCTCACTCTCTCTGTCTCTGGGATTGTAATGTTAATTTCCTTCCCTTCCTACCCTGCCATTCTCTTTCACTCTCCTTTTACATCTCGATTCTTTTCAAACTCTCCGGTTTCTCCAGATACTCCTTCCGATTCTAAAAATGCTCTATTCGGCTCCGGCACAAAAGTCCGGCTTAAACTGGCTCGACCGGCTCCGGTTCAACAAGGGCATCCCGACCGGCGACGATCTCGACCTCGACTCCTTCCTTGCCAACTATCCTGACACTGCATCCTCCAATTCCTTCCATTCTATCTCCGGACCCACTCACTCGCCTAAGAATCGGACTCGGGGCACCGAGATCTCCGCCGCGGATGTTCGCCCCCCAATGAGCAGCGTTCTTGCTGAGCTCTTCAACATGGGCGGTCGCCTCAGCTCCGGGAAGAAGTGTCCCAGGAAGCAGACAAACCCCAAATTATTCGTCGCTTCTTCGTTCAGTAACAGTGGTATCGTCGACTGTGCGCGAAAAGACGACTATGTCCCTGCTGCGAATTCGTCCAATATCAATACGGCGAAACTGAAAGAAGAAAATATGGATTGTTGCGATGTGGAGGTGGAGAAAGAGAATAATGGTAACGAGTTGAGAGGTTTTTCCAAGACTGAGGTCACCATGATCGATACGAGTTGCCCAGGGTGGAAGGTTGAAAAGTTTGTTTTTAAAAAGAACAATGTGTGGAAAGTTAGAGAGAGGAAAGGGAAATCGAAGTTTTTTTCCAAGAAGAAGAACAAAGGGACTTTCGGATTTGTTAATCATAATAGTGCTGCAGTGAAGAAGGAATCCAAGCTTTTGGAGTATCAATAAGGATCCTCCTTGGAAGAAGAGGGAGGAGAGTTTATAACTCCGTCCACCCAAGTAAGAGCTTATAATGTGTTTCTATATTTTGCTTCAATTAATACTTATAATGAGCTGATTTGGTGTTCTCAACTCGGAAAGTTATTTGCGGCTATTACGAACCCTCTGTACAATGTAGCATATGCCTGCGCTAATGCATGTATTATTTCAAATATTTAACTGATGAGCGTTGCCATTCTGTGTGTTTGTGTTTCTATATTTAATGTGGCTTGTCAAATGTTTAGTATTATCTACGCTTTGCATTATTGCATGCTTGGAAAATGATGGCGCCTTTATATTTTATGTCACTTTCAGCAGTTTGGTCGCTTTGCTATACTGGAGTTGTGTTAGTGACTTTAGATATATACTCTGGTATGTGTTTGACGACTTCAGGATCTTAGAAAAAGCTTAATTTAGTAGGGTGAGGTAACGGGCAAGTATAAGTGACCAATACCTTGTGGTAATACGTCAATATAGAAGAAACTTTCCTTCGTTGTAGTGGTAATCGCATGGAATCTCAAACGTGAAGTATAATCCTTCTCAAGTCGGGGCTTTGATCTTTTATGTTTGCTTACGCTTGTTTTCCAGTTTCATGATCTAAACCATTACTTTAAGCTTGTAAGTCTGGTTGTCAGTTTAATTACCCTTGAATAAGTTAACGCTACTGTTTGTGTGATAGAAACAGTGCTGCTGTAATAACAGCAAGGATGATAACGCTTCTCACCGTATATCCATATCTGGTGCCTTTTGCATGGATGAACATCAAGCACACATATAAGATTCATTTTATATTCCTGATAGGTTATTTGTGTTCTTTGGTTTCAACTTTGGAATAGTCATGCTCTAAGTATCAAGATGGTAATGCTATATGTGTTTTACATTCTTCCATTGGCTTCCTTTATTAATCTGGTCCTCTTAAGCTTTAGAATGGCTGATTTAAAAGCTGACCCATATCACTTTACATTGTTGCTCTGGCCCCATAAATATTTAGGCTAAAAAGGGCCTATAGATTCATTAGATTGTATAAGTTTATCTTGGAGACGTTTGCATGTTCATGAAGATTTTAGTGCTTTTGTTGAACTCTGATATACCATGTTGGTTATTTTTACTGATGGTGTAATAACAGCTACGTTGGCTCAATTTTTATTTGACATTATTAGTTGGTGCCAACATGGGTAATAGTGTTCAGTACAACAACAATAACATTAGTTTTATTCCACTAAGTGAGGTCGGCTGCATGGATTATACGATACCATTAGACTCTATAAAAAATTTTTCTTCAGATAAATCATTTATCAAGAGATCTCATCTTATAATCCCCCTCAGTATCCTTTTTGGACTCCCTTTGTGCCTTTTTATAGGGTTAAAAATCATTTGATCAACTCTCCTCATCTACTCCTCTGATCTTTTTTTCTGTATATATCCAAACTACTTTAAACGATTTTTTACCATTTTCTTCTCGATAGCTTCTACACCAACTTTTCTTTATATACAATTATTTCTTATCTTATCTATTCTTGTATAGCCAGACATCTACCTTAACATTCTCATTTCTACAACTCTCATCTTATATTCTTGTTGACCCTTCAAAACCCAACATTCACTATTATATAACATTGCTGCTCTTACAGTTATTAGAGTACAACACTTTGGTGAAAATGCTTTTACTGTTACTGGCCCGGGCACATCAAGCTTACAAGTACAATTTGAAGAGCAATTTTTAGGACTTGAGTCATGGGATATTGAATAGAAGGATTATGAGGTTCTTATTTAAATTCAGTTGTTATATTCCTTGTAGGATTGGCATGTGGCTCACCTTTTATACCGCTATCCCTTCCTTTCCTTCTATAGAATAATGTTTGGAAAAAGATAACACTCAAAAGATTTCTTGTGTCCCATGGATAAAGCCCAACCTTGCAATTGTGTTTGTGTGTGCGTGCGTGTGTGTGTGTGTGTTTTTTTTTCTGGGGGTTTTTTGGGGGCTGGGGAGGTTGATTAGGTGCTTAACAAGAACTTCTGCCCTTAATCTATTTCAGATGTGTTTATGATGGTATATATATTTATTTGCCTGGTCAAATTGTTACTTATTATTAACACAATTTGACAGTCAGAAGGAAAAGAGAAAGAAGGTAAAAAAGGAAAAAGAAGGAAAGAAATCTGGGCTGATCTTGATTAATTGTTTCCTTGTTAGGGGGCTTGGTAATATTTAGGTTTCACATACTGTGCTTTGGAGATGATCCTCTCATAGCTTCCTTTTTTTTTTTGCATGTGCACCTAGTATCTTGGATCAACCCCACTTCAACTGAAGGATTTATTAAGTCCCAGACTTATCCGGAATAAGCCGGGTGGGATCAGAGCTTCCTTTTACTTTCTGCTGTTCATAGTTAATTATGCTTGTTATTGATGTGGGCACTGATAACTTTTCTGTGGATTATGTTTGACAAGCCTTCTTAAGGCTATTTAATCTAAAGAGGCAAATAAATTAAAAAATTTGCTGCTGAAAGAAATTTTTGTTCGTCTCTTTTAATTGAGCTTTTCGTAAGAGGCCTTTATGTTGTAGATCTGTGCAGTCTTATGTTCAAGCTCCGTTCGATATCCCTAATGGAAATGAAAAGAGATTGGATTGCTTAGAGCTTGAGATATGCAATATCTATTGTATTCCTATTATTATTACTGAGCAATAACTATATAATTCTTTTATTTTCTTTTAACAATAGCTATATAATCCTTAGAGGTGCAAAAGACATTTGTCATGCACAAAATTGCCTTTTTCATTCTATTTTCTTTTTCATTCCATTTCATTCTTTGCACTAATCTAAATGGCCTAAGTCACACTGTTCTCTATGTGCAAACTCTTACATGCATATTTGTGTCTATATACACGTTTTGTCCTTATTTATTTGTTAATTTTGTTTTTATGAGTAATAATTGGTAAGCAATGACACTCTGCACTTTATTCTCTTTCCTCCATCAGTTGTATCTAGTTGACTGGAGTAATTGTATATTATGCTGAGATGTTACAATTTTTTACCGTGTGTGGATTAGGGGTTTTGCCGGTAATACCACCTTTAAAATGAACTGCAGCGAGCCTAATAGCATATTAAATTATGACTTCAATTTAGTCTAGTACTTTGGTTTGATCAGGCCTAAGGATTTTCGTTTTTTCTGCTGCTTTCATGTGCGGGGACAGAAAACTCATCAGCATGAGGGGAGAAGCCTGCGAATACACACAAGATGATCCAAGGCAAGTGCACTTGCAAGCTGCTAATGAACATGTGTTTTCCGATCCTTTTCTTTTACTTTGATTACACATTTCCTGTAATGTTTGCATACTGACTGGAAAACGATACGTTACATGTTTTCTTTTTCCAGGACTCCCCAAAAATCAAGAGTGGAAATCTCATCTTTCATTCTACTCAATAAAAAGGCATTCCTCCACTGAAGAGCAAAGGAGGAGGAAGAAAATTTTAAAAAATGCGAGTCAAAATAATAGTAGTCGTGATGGACCTTTTACATTGTAATTCTTGATTGGCTGGCATTTATTGGAAACTGAAAGATCTTGGTTAAAGTGACATTTGAGGCTTTAAACGCCCATTGTAGCATCGAGCATTTACCATGTAAATGTCTCCTTTTATTCTCATCACACACGTCATTCTTTTCTCCAATAAACAAGCAGTTTAAGTTATCGCACTTTCTTTCTTCCCTTTGTTATTATTTTAACTAGATTTTTTATCCATGTGATACACAGGAAAGTATAAAAATAAACAAAACACAAAGTTCAATATAAACCAAAAGTTGCAGAGTTAATTCTGAAGATTATATGAAAGCTCAAACCAGTGTCTCTCATTTTGCAGGAGCCAGCAATCGAAGCTTACATTTTATTTGGAAAATTAGTTTATGCTTAAAAAAAAGAACCGCCTATGTTCAAAGATATAGCCATGGATGAGGACAAATTAGGACATAGGGAAAATATATTTACAAGATCACCACTTAGAAATTTAGTTGATCTCGGTTGATAATTTGGTTCACGTCATTTAGAAAGATTTTTGTTGGGAAATATTTTTCTTCCAAGGTCTCAACTTGTTTTTTTTTCCCTATCCGCAAATCATTTACAAGCTCTGAAGTTGTTACAAAAAGTTTTCCCAAGAGCCAGTCATTCTGTGAAGGAGGGTTCTCTTGCTGTTTCAACCGTCACAGGCTCCAATTTCTCAGCTTTGCCATCTCCTTTTGGTATAATGAGTCCATAACCTCCTTCTTTTCTTCTGTACAGAATATTTATCTCCCCTGAAGCAGAGAGAGAGAGAATAAATTATTTATCCGAAATAGCAAATTACAGGTTATTGATACAGAGGAAATCGAAGAAAGTAAGAAATGGAGGAGAAAAAAGGAAATGAGCTACACTGTAACTGCTCACCGGTTTCTTCATTTCGAAAACCATAGAAGTCATGATCAATATTTTCCAGCTGCTCAATTGCTTCATTTACAGTCAACGGTGGCATGTCAAAGTATTTTGTGCGGACAACCTGGAAAACCGGTCCACGATAAACAGGTATAACTAACTTATCCACCAATAACCAAAGAAAAAATTTATAGTATGTATATATATGCATGCAATGCAATGCAAGATTTCTTAGATTATGATTTTCAACAGGTACGCACGTAATCTGCTTCCAAATCATATATATTCATTCTAATTTTTCCAATTCTGAATCCAGAACCTATTACAGTCAAGTACCGACCTCATCGATGAATTGTTCCTCTTGCTGGGGAGGTTTGTCTGTCTGAGTCTGTGTCTGCGTGTCAATGTCATCGAGGGGTAACTGAGTTACAGGCTCCCTGACCTTCAACCTATTGAAGCCCTTCATGTGGCGACCATGGTCAGACTCCTTCTCCTTTATCTTCCTCAGCTTTCTCTGAATAATTGAGGATACTAAATCAATACTCCCATATAGAGTCTCTGCTTCTTCCTCAGCCCGCACCACTCCATGCCTCTTCGTGAACAAAGTTACCTAATCAAGTACAGTAGTAGAGAGCCCACATAAAACCCAGATTTTATCAATAAAATTATACATTTCTCAACTGCTTAGTTCTTGAATCTTAAAAAGTACATAGCAAAAATTGAAAAGGAATGCAAGTAACAAGTACCTCACATCTTTTGGTGAGGGGTCCTTTCCCAAATTCTCCTCCTCCTCGGATGGATAACCTCACATCCACCTCCCTAACCAAGTGGCTATGGTTCTGAACTGCCTTCCCTACCTTCTCCTCCACATGCTGCTTTACAGAATCCGTCAACTGTACACAATTCCGTATTATTTTCTCACTTTAAATTCCTCCTCCAACAACTATACAAGCCAGCACAAAACAAAAAATCTATTTGTTCTCAAATGTCAAAACATTCATTGCGATATATTTTTAGGACTGACGAATCTGGAAGAATAATTTGAGAAGGAACATTTTTTGGGCTCAGTTCTTAGTTTAAAGGGGACATACCTCTACATTTTTTGCCTGTGTGATCAATTTGACGGAAGAGAGGGGTCCGTCCCAGGACATACGAACAAGGAGTGAGCTCCCACGCTTTCTTCTGATTTTGGGGAGAATCTCAGATGGGCTGAGGAAAGTTACGGACTTTGTCAATTGCCTCAAGAAGTGAGGTGATGAACTGGGCAGACAGACAGTGGAAGCAGAAGAAGACGAAGAAGAAGATGGTGAAGGTGGCGGAAGATAAGAGGCGTGAAAGGTGGAAGAGAGCGGAGTCGCCATTGGGGTTTGTTTGGAAGAAGAGAAAATGGAGGTGGATAAGGGGAAAAAATGAAGGGAAAATGACAGGGAAGAGCATTGAATTGAATATGAATATGCAAGGCGTGATTCTCTTGGGTGAACATCCATCCAGTATGACAGTGTCAGAGCGACGTGGCCATCCTGCCTCTGATTTTATCCAAAACAAAAACTTTTGTGGTCCTTATTTCACCAGTGACTTCGATTCCTTGATAAACTTTTCCATGTCTTGGTGGTGGATGTGTAGATATTTACATAATATCTGCATAATTGCGATGCCTCCCGACAGTTGTCATTACATTAATTAGATTTCACCCAGAAAGAAGAAAAGATTTCATCCCCGTTCTTCCCCTTTGAAGAATCATTGCAGATATTTGTGTTCCCGCAGTGATAATGAAATTAACGTATCCTTAGACAGTCATGTTACTGTGTTTCCTCCTCACCTACCAAAAGGAAAAAAAGACGGTCATATTTTTGTATTTTTTCTGAACTTTGCATGCATGCTGCACACATGCGCAAACATACAAGAAGGAATAAAAATAGAGTCAGATCTTTTTTATGTTCCAAATAAAAGTTGGGATCTTATTTTGATAATTTAGGGATATGATAGGAGAGGCAGGGAAAAACCTTATTTAATTACTCCATTCCCTTTTCCCATTGGAGGGATTGGATATTTTGGGAGATTCTCCTGTTCACAAAATTTTATATACACCAAATAACTAACTCTTCTAGTAAACCAAAACAATATAATCTCCAAGGAAATTATATACCATATTTTTTCAACATACGGTGGAAATTATGTATTTTGCCCTTTTGAGTTAAAGTTCAATATAAATTTGATTTATGACTATTAAAATGTGATAAAGCGTCTTTCTCAACTTTTTTTGTTATGGATTAGGAGTGTGTCTTGCCCGTATTAGAGACTAGTCTTTTTTGAAGTACTGAGAACAAAATTTAAATCTCTCCCAACTAAATTTATTTCACATATAAAGTTAGGAAATAGAATCCCTAGTCATTTATTTAAGGGATGAGAACCCTACCACTTATATCAATATGAGTTGGTTTTCTCTCAACATGTAAACACTCTCAACATGTAAACACAAGAGTAATTAACTTTTCCTAATACCTAACATTGAGTTAAGCCCATCTTTATGGTCTTAGACAAAAAGTATGTAGTTGTAAATATATCAAATCAAATGTTGGCCAAAATAAAATATCACATGAAATGTTTACCTATCTATATATTCAAATAGAGAATGGTGTTATAATAATTAGTAAATGTTTTTAGTAGAGTTCATTGGAGAATGGAAGTCTTACACCTAAAAGTAATTTTTTTTTCCTATTTTACTCTTATTAGCAATTAAATGTGAGAAAAGTAATAAATGTATGGAAATTATATAGACTTTAAATGTAATGCATTAAATATGGGTAATATTGAAAAATAATATTTTTTAACAAATTTAATGAATAAAACTACGTTCCTTGATTTTTGTATAATTAGTTAAACTAAACTTATATTTTAGATTAAAGGAAATATGCTTGTGGCAGCCTTACTAAAAAACTTAAATTACTCCCTCCAAACTATATTATAAAGTATTTTGTATCAAATTCATACATATTAAGAAAAAATCACTTTTTCATCTGAAATTCATAAAAAGGAAAGTACCAACATTTCTCATTTTATCTTTATTAAATATACTTTATTATCACTTTTTCATCTAAAAATGATGAGTAGGAAAACGTTAAATATGAGTAAAATAGAAAAAAAATATTTAATACCATATATTTTGAATAAAAAAATTATCATACAAAACACTTTATAATATGGATGGGAATGAGTATTTGGTAATATGAACAAATTTAAATATTTTTAAAAGAGCTAATTTGAACATAATTATGAGCTTTTACATTCATATATTTATATTTCATCTGTCACATTTTATTTGTCTTTTAAAGTTTTATTACAAAAATTAAGAAAAATAATAAATAATCTAATGAATTAAGAAAAATAATAAATAACATAATAAATTATGTAAATTTACTAAATTGTTCTTAATTATTATTTATTTATTATTTATATTATTTATTTCTTGAAATAATATATTGTTAAATATTTAAGAATATAGTTGAAAAAAATAATTAATTCTTCATTAGTTTTATAAAATAATAAATAAAAATAAAATATTTAAAATTATTTAAAACAAAACATAAATGGCCAGAGAATAGTTAAAGCATCTAAATGAAATTTTGTGACGGCCCAAAAAAAAAAAAAGGAATTCAAATCCGTGAGGTTCCCAAAATTTGTTGCTTTCCCGATGGCTGGCCGTCACAAAATTAAAATCGTACGTGCGCAAACTAAAATGCTTCTCCCATGCACATGCACTACGTGGCTTTTGACAGTTGCTTTGTTTTACCTAATGCTAAGCTATTTTTCATGAAATTAATAATACGCTTATATCATTTAGTGGTAATTTCATTATATTTTTCAAGCCAAAGCACATGCATTAATTTAGGTTATTTTTGTCGCATGCAAACTTAAAAATCAACGAACTTTAATGGAAACTGGAAATAAAAAGCAGACCCAACTAAAGTTAAATTTTGTTGATGGAGTAATTAATCTTCATATGATCGATAGCCTAACATCCTTCTTTATTAGGAATGAATCATAGACGTGGGATTCTAGCAATATCGGAAATCTTCCAAACAACCTACGGCCATAATGGACGCACATAGTCTCTTTTGTCCTTTCCTATTTGTTGTCGTATTTTTCTGTCAAATCGATCATTAAAAGCCATCGAAAATACTAATCCGACTTATTTTCATAAAATTTGATTCCGTCATTAAAATAAAATATTAATTAATATTCGGCAAGTGTCTTCATATAGTCATGGCGCGGGGGGAGCACAGACTCGGGAGATCGGTAGACGGCCTTCGAATCTCAAGAAAACTCTGGGTAAAATAAAATATACTCCTACCAATTCAAAATATAAATTATATTTAATTAATTACATACAAACTATAAGTATGAGTTAAACTAATTAAATTGGTAAAATATTATATTTTTTTCAACATTACTCTTAATAAAAATAATTTTTAAAATAATTTATTTTTTTATAAATTAATTAAAGATAAGAATAAATTAGAAAAAAATAATTAATACTTTTGATCTTATCTAGATATGATTTATATTATAAATAAAAAATAATTGTTAAAGATAACTTATATTTTGGATCGGAGGGAGTAAATAAAATATTAAAGAAATAACAATGAAATTTGTACTTATTATAATAATTAGATATACTCTTACATATTCTTAATATAAGACCATTTTAATTGAATTATGCGAATTAAAGATAGAAATTAATAACTTTAATTTTTTAAAAATTTAATACATTTTTTCAAAATTACTCTTATTTAATTTCTTTTTCTATTTTTTGGGAATGAATCAAATATGGACATTTTTTGAAAACATATAATAAATATTATTTCGTATTCTAAAAATAGTTTTATATTTAGAATCAAGATAAAATGTCCTATATTTAGGACTGAAGGAAATATTTTTTTTTTTTGTGTTTTGGACTTATATATAACTTAAAAGTTAAAACTTTATTTGAAATAAAGGAAAAATAAGCGGAGGGGAATATTTATTAGTAAAGAAAATAAAGAAAAAATTAGATAAAAAGATGTCTAGATCCCTCTCATTTTCTTTCTAAATTTTCTTCCCCTCCTATTTTTTCTTTATGAAAATGGAAGGTAAATATTTATATGATATAATAGGTATGAAAATTATTAGTCTAAAAACATCTAAGTAACATTATTGGTAGAAATAAATAGTATCACACAACAATTACACAAGATTTCGTAGATGTCATTTTACCTGCTTCCAAAATTGACTAAGCTTCTGGTCAATCCCTCCAATCCTTAATATTTGGACCCTTCTAAAAGATTTTCATAATCTTTAATATAAGAGCCTTGATAAAATTTGATGAACCATTAATACGTGATTTTCACAAATGTTTGGGATAATTTTAACTCTCTCCAGAGATATTAATGTGAAATAGAGATTAATAATTCTTATTAAGGGTATTTTAGAAATATTATATTAATTTTTCACCAAATCAAAACTTTTAACTAATTTTAATTACTTATATTAATTTACATGATTTAGTTAAGATATCCTTATAAAAAGTACTACCCTGGAGTACAAACAAAGTTCAGCATAGTTGGTAAATAACTTTATCTCTTAAAAATGCTATCTTAGATTCGATATTTAGTCATGCGTATTGAAAAAACTTTAATAGGAGTGATAAAATCCGTCTCGGTAATTTTTAAGTGTCAAATGAATTACTTCCTTTGATCTACATTATAAGGTATTATGTATAAATTACACATATATTAAGAAAATTATTTTTTATCTAAAATTAATATAAAAAATGTTAATATTTTTCATTTTACCCTTATTAAATACCCTTATTCTATTATTATTCTTATAGGACTATATATGCTAAGTAAGGAAAAATTAAAAATAGGAATAAAATAGAAATAAAAATATCCACTATCTTACATTTTAGATAAAAAATTTATTATATAAAATATTTTATAATACACTCATGGGAATAGTTTTCAACTATGGTTTAGAGGTTAACATAAGTCAACATAAATTAATCCTGTATTAAAAAATAACAGAAAAGAAAGGCACCATGGAGTAACAAAAAAAAGTGAGATATCTATTTGAAATCGAAGGCATGAGCGATGCTTAACTCAAGATCTAACCTAAGGTTAGGATAATCGGAAGCATCTTTTGATATGGATTTAGGAATAAAATACATAATCACCACATCATAAAATCCCCCACCCTTGGCGGGAACAAATGGAATAACGAAAGGTGTCCCCCTAGTTTTTATATTCCTCACGCGCAGTACTGAGCACGTGCTAATATAAGGGTTATTATCGTCATTTCGATCCGAGGACAAAACTCCAATTTTGCCGACCTGCCCAATGGTGGAGCGAGTAGACAAGGAGTCCCACCCGACACGAGTGCCAGCATGGCTCCGGAAACATTTTGTAGATAGCGTTTGACAACTCTCAAAACCACAAACGAGACATCCTCAGAAGGGGCGCCACGTGTCGAAACTCCATCCATGAGATTGATTGGGCGAACTGGCAGGATTCGAAAAATATCTTGGGAGGAGAGATTTAAATCTTTAATATCTTTTGCCCGGTGGGATCCACAAAGTGCCATTCGTCCCTCACAGGAAATATCAAAAACAAGAAAAAGGCAAACGATGGGTTGTTGTTTGTTGACGCTCCAAGAAGGCTCAAACTTTCTCTTTTGTTCTCTTTTTTTTTTTGGCCAAAGATCCTTGAACTTAAATATCCACCACCAAACAGGAACATGAGGAACCCAATGGCTACTTTCATTTTGATCTTTAAAAGATAGATCTGCTTGCTGACGTGGATCATGCGGGCCATTGCATTTCAGGGTACGAAGATATTTTGATCTGGAAGATATTTCCTAAGCCGTTGGATTTGAGGCGGTTACCCGTGGAATACTCATTCGACGCCATCGGTTTTTCAGTTTATTTAGTAAATTTAATCTTGCTTCCAAGTATTCCCTTTTACCCTCCCATTTTCGTTTCGCTGGGATTTTTTTGTCTGATAGTTCTGGGTATACGCTTGAGCCTCTGCTCCCGCATTTGATTCTAATTCTACAGAGAGAAACGGTGAAAACGAAGGCCTGAAAGTGGGCGTGGGAGAAATGGGTGATGTCAAAGTAGTGGAAGCGCAGGAGAAGGAGAAGGAGAGGACAGAGGAGGTGGAAGAAGAAAGTGGAACAGAGAGTAAAGGAGGAGAATTGAATGGTTTGCTGAGGTGGGAGAAATTCCTGCCCAAGATGACATTAGGGGTTCTCTTGGTTGAAGCTGATGATTCCACCCGCCAGATTATTGCTGCGCTTCTCAGGAAATGCAGCTACAGAGGTCAGAAACCTTTATCTGATTCAAATTGTTTCCTTCTTTCAATTTTTCTGGTTTTGATGTGTTGTTCATTTATCTCTGTCTTCTTTCTTCTTCTCCGGATCTTTTTGATGGAGACTGGATGTTACAGTTCGTAAATGTTCAATTTGAAAGTTCAAGTGGGAGATTTGTATGGTTTCCTTGATTTAGCTTGAGCTAAATCGAAGGGACTTGCATGTCCTATAACCACGATTAAAATTTCTGTTTTTTAATCGTTCTTTGGTATTTCTGGAGCTTGGACTCAGTGAATTGACTTGTTCCACGAATTAGTTTAGTGTCTTCTCAACTTTCTGTTTTCTAGCTTGCGGGCTTAAAAACAGCTGGGTCTGATTCTTTGGTCTTACCTGATTCCAACTTTCGGAGCTGAAACCGTAATTTCATTGACCATGTGCTTTGGTTATCCTTTCCGAATTCCGAGCTTTTAGCCTACAAGGGTCTGATTTTATGTTGTATGGAGTGAACTAGCGGACAGAGAAGATTAAAAACAACTAATATGTATACACAAATGTTCTCTTTTTGGTGTTTTGTAATGCATAGTTGCTTGGGAAGATATAAAAGGAAAGAAGTCTACTATTTTCTTGCAGGTCTGTCTAGCCCAAAGTCCCAAACTAAGAGTGTGATAAGGGAATTTGGGTTCATAAATGTAAGTCCAAGGAATTAATAGCAGCTTCCAACTTTCAGCATTAAGTAAGAATCTTGGCGGTATGAAATCTACGGGCTTAATTAATTAGAACATGATATTTATTATCAACATTTAATACTTATTATATAGTTATTCTAGTAACCCACTTTTTCTGCTTTTCTGAAGCTTGTAATTTGGAAAAATCTAAGTACTTTAAATCTATTTACGCGATCTTAGAACTTAAATAAATAACTTTCTTCAACCATTTTGAGCAGTGGCTGCTGTTCCAGATGGCCTGAAAGCATGGGAAATACTGAAGGGAAGATCACACAATATCGATCTGATACTGACAGAAGTGGATTTGCCTTCCATATCTGGCTATGCCCTTCTCACCTTAATTATGGAGCATGAGATTTGCAAAAGCATCCCTGTTATAAGTATGATACCGAGAATAGAGTCTTTGACTGTTATAATTATTGGTTTCTTTTCCGCTATATCATTATGAAAATTTAACTATTCTGCTTTAACACCCCCCCCCCAACACACCGAAAAAAACTAACTATTCTGGCTTTTTCCTGAATGCTTTTCCAGTGATGTCCTCCAAAGATTCAATTAGCACAGTATACAAGTGCATGTTGAAAGGTGCTGCTGATTATCTTGTTAAACCCATAAGAAAAAATGAGCTGAGGAATTTGTGGCAGCATGTTTGGAGAAGGCGATCAGTATGACTTGTGCACTTATTTTTTTCAGTTTTGTTCATTCTTTTAAATGCTTGATTGTTACCATTATTGAACTCTTATACTTTTATTATTCATTTTTTGTTCAGTCAAGAGTCGGTTTAAATGGTCTTCAAGATGAGAGTATTGCGCAACAGAAGGTTGAAGCCACCGCTGAAAATAATGCTGCTATTTCAAGTGGAGATGCTGCATGCATTCTAAAAAATAAGGAATTAATTGAGAAAGGAAGTGATGCTCAGGTTAGTCTTCCTCATCTAGAAAATTAGATGAAAAATTCATAATCCTTTCATGTTTTGAATGGTAAAAATTGTTCTCTTCATTATTTCTATTGTGCAGTGAGAAAATTTGAAAAGCATTCAAGTAAATAATAATCTCAGTTCAAGTTGCTTGTTCTGGGGTATAGTATGTTGACATTTGGCCTTGGGACTTGTCACGTACTATTTCTCCCCTTTCCATTAAATTTACTGGTTGTTTATTATAAATGATAAGTCTTGACATCTTTAAGGCATGAGTCTTCTGTACTGATTCTGTTGCATGATTATTGTTGTCCATCTTGGCAAGCTTACATATCAATGTCTAAAATTTCTTACCGGTCATTTTTTTCTTGGGTATAAATTTAATCACAAATTCAGTGGAAGATAACCGGGGAATATGTATTCTTTTTAATCTTTATTACCCTCTCCTTGTTGAATGAAATATGAAGTTTCATGTTGAGATTGCATGTTGTTGCCTAGTGCAGAGCTCCTGTACAAAGCCCGATTTGGAAGCTGAAAGTGCCCCCACAGAAAATGTTCAGGAATTTGGTCATTTGAGATGTGGTGACTCATATCCAAGTGAAGAAAAGATTCAGGAGGTTGAAGCTCGTATTCATTTAGGCCACACATTGATCATGCATAATAATCATGCTGGAGGTAAATTACACTATAGACCAAAGCCCTTGGCATTGTGCATTTGTTCTGTTTGACAAGGAATAATCTAAATTGTGGCAACTCTTATTCATTAGGATCAACTGCGGGTATCTGCACAAATGGTAAGACAAGCACAGCTCATGGCCAGGATGGCTGTCCAGACCATAGGAGTGCTAGTGTTAGTGTTGAAGCTCATGACAATCACTATGTTCAAATGAGGTCTACTAAGGAAGTTATTGACTTGATTGGAGCATTTCATACTCATTCAAACTGCAGTCCCAAAAGATCCACAATTAATTGCACTGGCATGTTTGACTGCTCTCCACAGTTAGATCTTTCCTTGAGAAGATATAATCCCAGCAACTTCGAGAATGAAGTCACCAAAGATAAGCAAACTCTCATGCATTCTAACGCCTCAGCTTTCAAACGGTAAGTACTCATATCCAACCTTATTCTTTTGTTTTCTTTCAGGTTTTAAAATGTACTTCAAGAAATTATAAACTAGTAGAAACAAGTTTGTTTGCTTGGAAATGGCTGCGTATCTTTTCTCATGTAAATTACAGCAAAGGAATTCAAGGGATCCTATGTCCTCTGTACCTTTTAAATATTAAAATGGTTTTTCTGAATTTGATGTTATGATTATGAAGTACAGGACTTGAGTTTTGCTATCATGTTAAACATGGTGTTTCTCCGGAGTTATTTTCTTGAGGAGCTTAAAAAAATGATACAATCACGTATATAAGATTCTGAAAAATTACCTCAAAAAAGAGCTTTAAGGATCAAATAAAAATTAGTTTTATTACATCTTTTTGTAAGTTCTTGGATTTTGTCAAGTGGCCTCTGCAAAGTTTCTCTTCCCTGTGGTTCTCTTTTCCTATCAACTAAATGAATTCTCATGCAGGTATACCAGCAGACAATCGCAAGCACCACCTGCAGGTTTCATTAACTTTTGCGATCTAGAGAGAGAACAGAGAACAAATTATGAGAAACATATCTCCCATGTTGCCACTGGCTACAACTCAGATAGTTCAACACCGAGTATGCAAATAAGTATTGTGTCACCCACTACAGCTCAATCTAAAGAATCTGAACTCGCAACTTCATACTCCCAGCAGGCACATTCTCTCCCAATTCCAGTAAGAGGAATAAGATTCAGTGATCTGTGCAAAGCCTATGGTTCTGTCCCTCCTCCAATGTTTCGTACACAGCCAAGTCCATCATCAATGCCAAGTTCAAGTTCTGCTATGCACCCTGAACCTACCTTTCAAGTGAATGGATATTGTCTGTCGAATGTCAAAGAAAATAGTTCAGAGAAGCTTTACGAAGCTCGAGGTCAAAATGGAAACAACCCTACAAACCACATTGTTTACGTGCAGGATCACAAATTGGAACATGTGGAAGATCGAGGACATATCTCTTATGCAACTGATCACAGTGGAAGCAGTAGTTTCTGCAATGGAAATTTGAGTCGCATGAACAGCATTGGCTATGGAAGCAACTGTGGAAGCAACAGCAACGTTGATCAAGCTGCCATAGTCAGGCCTGCTTCGGATGTCAACAATGAAGACCTCGCAAACAATGCAAATTCTCATCGATCTATCCAAAGAGAAGCAGCTCTAAACAAGTTTCGGTTGAAAAGGAAAGAGAGATGCTATGAGAAGAAGGTCCTTTACTATTAGCATCTATTACCATGCCACCATCATTTTTGCTAAAACTTTTTTAATTTATATCTTAACTTCATCTTATACTTGTAACAGGTTCGGTATGAAAGCAGAAAGAAACTTGCAGAGCAGCGTCCAAGGGTGAAAGGACAATTTGTTCGTCAAGTGCACCCTGATCCCCAGGCTGCAGATAAAGATGGCTGAGAATACGATCTTTAGTAGAAGAGGAGAGCACTGTTAGTATAAGTAGCTGCAAGAAACCTTTTTTTTTCTTAGAGTCCTTAAATTTCAGGACCACATGATCTGTATATGCTGTCTAAAGTCATTTCCTGCTTTACCCTTCTAGATCTTGATATATATAATGCACCATAATGTAATATATGACTGTTATCATATTCAGTTTTAGAGGGATCTGCCTGGCTCATTATTTATTTTGTAAGGATTTCTTTGCTCACAAAACTCGCTGATTAGTCATGTAGGAGCTTATTCGTTATTATACAATATCATAGTGCAGTTTCTCAATACTCTTTAAAATCAATAAACTTTTTATTCAGTTTGTCTAAAATTTGCTTGTCGCCTACACAAGTATATGGTTGACAGTTTCTCAAGCAACCTTTTCATAAAGAGTGCGTTTGAAAGTGTTTCAAAATTATTACTATCCCACCACCATACTTGCCCAAGGGAGAAAAAGAAGAAAAAACACGGTGACGTAAGGAATATTGGACTTTTCCTAGCTAGCTGCATACAGTATGCCGCAGCACATCAGGATGCCACCTAACCTCGGCTTTGCCATGCTGTTTCGAAGTTTGTGATGAGGACGATAAGCTACAAGTTGCTAATTTAGGGAGTAAAGTGAAGCAAATATGTGATCATTAATTAATTCCAGAAGCTTAAAAACAACTCCTTTTCACAGTCATCATCCAGTGTTGGCTTCAAGCTGTATCAGAGGATTTATCTCATCACCTGAACTTTTGAATTTCGTGATTGGAAACTTTGGAAAATGGCAAGACAAGCTAAAGTTTCAGACCAATTGCAGGCAAAGATAGATAATTCAAGTGGACAACTGCAAGTAGCCGCCATCCTGGAAGTAAAAATGCCAAAAGTAGTCTAAACAAGTGATCCAGATTCTACAAGTAGTCAATCATAATAATTAAAAGTTTTTTGAAGTATTGTAAAAATCAAACTCAAGTGAAGTATTAAATTTATAAATCCACAATTTTAATCCTAAAAGCAAATAACAATCAAATTAAGAAATTCAAATTAAAAAGGAAAGAAATATAAAGCAAACCGATGTATGAGTTTTGATTCAGTTATTAAAAGTGTCAAAGAATCAAGGTTCACCTTATAGGATAACTATATTTTATTATTTAGTTAGACTCTACATAATTATAGTGATCATTGTTCTTAAAGTATACTAATTACCTCTTGGTTGATTAATCCTTATTTAATTAGGATTCAATTCGTTCTTGCATAACTAAAATTTCTAATCAAACCTTGAAATCACAACATAAGTCACCACGAATTCCTAATTCTATCTCTAAATTAGCTATCTGTATTTATCTCTCTATATCTAGATTCACTCTTCACCTTTCAGTCCATCAAGTTTACCTATTAATTAGACTCTATGGTGATCAAGCATAAAATTCACATAAACGAACAAGAGAGATAAATATAATGAAAAAACAAATTAAATATAATTTGAAAAACAAATCTAAAGAAAATAAATTCAATCAATTTCAGTCAGGCTACATCCTTATCCCTGATTGGGAAGTTTAGCCGCACATGAAAATAGAAATCAAAACAAAACTAAATGATGAAAGACTTAAGCGTAACTCCTCCGATTGAATCTCCAAGGACTTGGAATGAACCACGGATCATGCTAAAATCAAAGAAAACACACGAAACAACAAAAAAACAAAAGATAAATGAACACGTTAAACAAAAAAAAAAGATAATAAATCTGAACAAAAATTAAAAAAATAATTAAGGAAATAAGTAAGATATGTTGATCAATGGGATAAGACCTTAAGAGAATTCGTATCTTAGCGCCCTGGGACGCCATAAAGGAAAGTTACTCATTTGATAAGTCTAAGAATCTTTTAAAAATACAAAAGATACAAGAGAAAGTTCATAAGAAAAGAACATAAGTTTTAAAAATTCTTTATTAGTAATTTCTCTCTATATCGCAAAAGTATATAGATATCTTCTTATATAGAGGGATAAGGCAACCAAAATCTTAAACTAAAGTAAAAAAACATAATTAAATAAAAAATATAAAAAAAATCAAATCTAATGGATCATAAAAAAGGCAACACAATCTAAATAAAAAAGGAAACAAAATATTTTTCAAATCAACCAAAAGGTGGCATATTTCTTGCTAAAACTAATAAAAAAATTTTAGAGCCTAAGTTTTAAAAACAACCAAAACTTAATCTCTAAAACACAACATTTGATAAAAATGTCTTATTTTTTAAAATAAAATAAAATAAACAAAAATTCTAAATAAATCAGCTTAAAGAAGACTCATTTTCAATTGATCACATGAGTGGTACATGATCACTTAAGTAATCTCCTCCAACTGTGTTCCTCTTGAACTTGAATCTGAAACTTGTATTTTGAATAAAAGTATTATTACAACTTTGGGCTACAACTTGAAATAAATAAGTGGGCTTTAAAAATATCAACCCTTAGATCAATCCATTTAAAACTTTCTTCGCTGTTTTGGACGTTACTCCAATCTTTGGGTTTCTCAAGTTTTGCAATAGATCTTTGGGTTCCCAAACTTGCTTTCCTTGTTCTTGTTCAGTACCTTAATTAAATCTTTCAAACTCTCCATACTCCTTTCCAAACTCTTGCAAGTCATGTCTAACCCTTACTCTATCACTAAAATCCCAAATCATGATAAAAATAACAAGATGAAAGAGTTTATAGTGGAAGGAAATATAATCTTATTCCAATACTCCACAAATCTCCTTGCTCTCTCTTATTTTGCTTCTAGTTGCTCCCAAATTTATTTCAACCACGTTTTCTGGCTTTTGGGTACTTTTTTGAATGTCCTTTTGTGTTTTCCTTGCTTCTCTTTATATAGAGGAGGTCTGAAAACTCATAAAAGTTAGTAAAAATTATGAAACAACGTAAAAGATAAGTTACTTATTCGCTTATGAGCCAACTCCAGCTCCATACCTTTCTTCTCCACCTGGCGCCATCTCCAATGCATCATCCCAAGGACTGAACCCACCTGATGCTAGCTGGTTCCCTTGCTTTCTTGACTTGGTGCTAGGTCCTTTCTTAATTTGCAATTCTCCTCGCCTTCTCATTCGTCCGCGGGTGAGAAAAAATGGGGGAAGCAGATGGACTTTGTATTTTACATCTAACTCTAATTTTTTGTTTCTATGTATAGCTTAAAATTCTCATAAATATTCCTGTAATATAAATATACTTCAAGTTATACAGTATCATACCAAAAAATATCAAATCACAATATTTAAAGATAAAAATAAATATTATATATGAGGATTTTATAGGTATAAAATAGATATATCATCAAGTTTTTTTTTTTCTTAACCCTTTTATAAGTACTTCCCTACAGCCATTTTTTAAGGTTGTTTACATATGTATTTTTTGATGATACAGTTATCTATTTGGTTACTTTCTCAGTTTTACTAAGTGATTAGCAGGGATCCTTTTCCCAGTACGCAGTAATTCAATGAATCAACATAATCAATCAAAGTTTCTAAAGCTACGTTGTATTTCTCAGTGAAAGAAAGCAAAATATCTGCTCTTTTATTAATCATTGAAGAAAATGGGGGTCCTTATGGTCCCAGAGGGAAGAAATTTAAGCACTAAAGAATTGGGTTAAGAAAGAAAGTTGAGAAGATGAGAAACCACTTAGGTAATGGGGTCATCAACTTTCTCTTGATTGAAGAGCTCAATAATAACTGAACAAGAAAAGGAAGCTTCAACAGTGAGACTAAACTTTTAATCTCAGACGTTTCTGCATGCCCTTTAAACTCCTAAGTAGTAGGGTAGGCTCCCCATGTTGCCAAATTACCATGCATTGATCCAAGCAATGAAATAGTTCACCGACTATATATTCTTATGCATGATGGAAATCCCATGATCAGATAAACACTTGGATGGCTAATTGACAATTTATATCAAACGGCAGAAACTGAGGTAGAGATCTCAAATTGAAAAAAAAAAAAAAAAGGAAATTCTCTCAAGTAAGTCCTTTTCAACTTCAAAAGCAAAATCCATGAAGGAAGCCATTCCGTAGATTCTGCAGATTTCCTTCACTTTTTGCTCGTTCTGTTGTCTTGTGAAGAAAAAATTAGAAGTTCACAAGTCGCAATTTTTTATCAATAAAACGTCACTAAGAGGTTTAAATTAACAATTACAGTAGACACATGGAAGAAGGACGTGCCATTAACCCATTTGCACATGAACAAAGGCTATACTGGCAAAAGCTACTCTATCTCTTTCACTGCTCGTCAAGCCGTAGTTACTTTCCCTCTTCCTTCTTTATCTCTGGTTATAACTTGCAATGGAGGAGGCCATAAACCTGAAAAAATTGCAAGGTAAGAAATTAATAAATCAATCCAATCTTATATAAAAGTGTAAGAATGTCTAAACCCATGTACACTGTAGTCACATATCTATTTATAATTATTCAACTAAACTTTAACAAAAAGAATATGCTTAAGAATAGGTAGGACCCTCTGAATTGTGGTTGTCCTCTTCTGTACCCATGTGTACCACTTCTGTGATTACAGCTGGTAATCATCACCAGTGACATGTGCATCATGCGGCTAATTCACTTCATCTTAACCAATACAATCATTGTCCCTTCATTTGTCTTTTACAAAACTATTCTGTGTCTGAAGGGAAGCCATAGAAACACAAATAACCACTTCATAATATCTCTAATGACGTAGAAATTATGAGATAAAGCTCCCTGAAAATGTGTAACAAATCTGAGGAGCAAAATTTGTCCAACTTCCAGTGCTAGTAATACAGCCTTCTACTAAGTCTTTCTGTGAATCATCGTATAGAGCTAAAACACTTCCATGGCAAAAGCTATTAAATGTCAAGCTCATATCAATAATGATAAGCTTGTGGGTTTGATTCAATTTTCATTTGAAATGCTGCAAAAAAGTTGTTGTCTGCAATAGATTTTGAGTTTCACTTCAGCAAAGGTTTGCGCACTAAATAGCACCAAAGAGAGCATGCTAGACTGGGGACAGTAATAGCCACAAGTTTGGTTTGTAGCGTTTAATGGTGGTCTCATTCATTTCATTATGAAAAAGTATGAAAGTGACCAAAGCGTTTTGAGGTATGATAGCACCTATTCGATTAACCAGCCAGGTTACTTTTCTGCGCTTCCTACAGACTTCAGGTGTGAAATTTTGCTGTTGTTATTTAGGTTATGTACTTCAATGACAATATAGTTTTGGCCAAAAGGCTTAGCTTGTCCCACCGAAACCTTGCTCCATAATGCCTTACAACATTCAACAAGCAGGGTTAGAAAATGGTGGAACATAATGCAATAATCAACAGCTTCAGATGGACCAAATTACTCATAAACCTAATTTAACAGTATGATGTAGGTTATTCTATGGTCCACAATGCAAAATTTTCTTCAACTTTTTCCTGCAAGAACTTGCAAACTACTACATCAACTTTTTTCTGTTGTATTATAAAATACTTTAATAAAAATGAACAGGCAAACATCTAGTGCACCTATGTGTAATGTGACATGAAAGAGTTGCCATGTATGCATAAAATACATATATGTATGCATGCACATATATATAACCAAAAAGCATGGCATAGGACAAATTAATTCAGGTTTATGCTCTATTTATAACCCATCCCACCCCTCTAGTTATTTCTAAAGATCAGTGGAATCAACAAGAATTCTTTTCTGATGCTGCTGCTTCTCTTCTCTTCTCCCTTCCACTGATCTTCCTCACAGTAATACCTACGGTTCAAACCTTCCTCCCCTTCTGTCTAGTCAATGTCTCAAATCACAATAAAATCTCCAAAACACTGTGGTCAGTACAAGCAAGGCTTCAAGATTGAAAGAAACTACAAGAAGCTCTTCGTTGCACTAACTTCGTTCTTCACCGCAATTCTGCTACTGGCACTAGCCTTATGGGTCATCCTCCGTCCTGCCAAGCCTCAATTCTCCCTCCAACAAGTCGATATCTATCAGCTCAGTCTCTCAGGACCCCACATGAGCTCCTCCCTTCAGCTTACTCTGCTCTCAAAAAACCCAAACCAGAAAGTCGCCATTTACTATGACGACTTCCAAGTATACGCCACCTACAAGGGGCAGCAGATAACTTCCCATACCTCTCTGCCACCGTTCTACCAAGACCATGAAGAAAGCAATCGCTTAACCGCCTCTCTGGTGGGAAATGAAGTACCTGTGGCTCCCTCTCTTGCCTATGAAATGGGTCGAGATCAAACTGTTGGAAGACTCGTTTTGAATCTCAAAGTAAGTGGAAGGCTCCGGTGGAAAGTGGCGACATGGGTCTCTGGTCATTATGGGTTCGATGTTAATTGTGTTTCAGTCATGGCGTTTGGACCCTCCATGCCTCCTGCTCCTCTCACTTCAAACCAGGGAGCTCAGTGTTCTACCACAGTTTAAATTTTAAACTGACTTCGACTAGCACAATGAATGAATCTGCTACTGTCATTTGTGAGTCCCTTCCCAAGTTTTCTAATTTCTGCTTATGGTTGGCGTTATTTACATATGCAATCACGGATAAGGTATGTGAATAAAATATGTATATGAATGAAAGGACTAGAAGCCTTAATTTAACAAGCGGGAATGAAAAAGCATGCTTGTCATGTGAATGATAGCATATTAAGGTCTCAAATATATTTTTCTTGTTGGGCAAGTAAAAAGGGCTAAAGCCCGAGCAAATGTACTGTATTTATAGTTGGCTTAATCTTAGCGTATTAATTTGGGTCCGTATGAACTGGTTTTGCGCTGCTTGGAATGGATGATGGTGTTTGGGGGGAAGGGAAATAAAAGGGAGATGGATTATGAGGTCCTCTTGTGTGGAGTGATCTGGGGAGTGTATTCATGGGTAGCTAATGCTGTGTACGTGGAAATTATTTTGAAGGGAAAAAGTAATGGAAAGTATAAAAATTATGTTTAATAAATGGTAAAATGACTTTATTAGAAAAAGAGCTTTTCTCGTGTTTACGGGAGAGAGCTCTCTCATTTCCATTCCCTTTTTCATTGCTACTTAAACTGAACGGATCCTAGATCGGTCAACCTTTGCTTCTATGATTATGATTATTATGATGAAAACATTTTGACTAAAGAATATGTAGTCGAGATTCCAAGATAAACAAACAAACAAATGAGAACGAAATTGGTGGCTTCCTAAGAGTGATAGAGAATAGGAATATACGGGCATGTCTGAACATTGATGAATGAATTTACCATTTCCAAGGGATGCTATTGCTAACATGAGAACTGCATAATTCAACAGTAACACTCACCCACTGCAACTAATAAACAAGGATGCAGTTAGTTTTTAAAGTGCTTTTCTTTATGATTTGATTAATCAACTGCAGTGCAGACATGGTCCACCTGCAAAAGTTAACGCAGCTAATTTGATTTCACATTGTTTAAAAACAAAAATAATTCCACCACCATTGCTTTTTCAAGAAAAAAAAGAAACCCACTACCACAAATTTATAAAGTTGCATAACTTTTTCAAGATTTTAATAAGCCACACCACTCCACTCGATCCTACTCTAATTGTATCTCCCTCGACTCGATTGAAATTATTATATTAATGGTTTCGTCAATCTTATCTAAATTTTGTTATCGCCGAGTAACAACTTCATTTGATTATGGACACTCTAATATAATTCTCCCAATTGATGTTTAAAAATTTTATGTAAGCAGAGGAAGGGCATATCCAACACTTGTCCTCCTCAGAATTTTAGTTGTAATCACCAGCCTCCCTTTATAGAAAGTAACTTTCAATTTGTCCACCTTGTAAAAGTAATAAAGTATATACTTCTAATAGTTATTAGTAAATACATGTGATTCAATCTTCGCTTTTTTTTTTTCTTTTTTCGATAACAAAGAAACGTACATGAAAAGTGAAAACTTAAAAACCCTTTTGAATGTTCTCATGGGAAAAAGAACAAAAAAAACTTTGAATATGTATCAATGTGAAGAGACTGGAAACAAAAGCCAGACAGGTTGGTGGTGATGGTCGAGATCTGCATCGAATCCAGCTTAGTTAGATTTGATTAAGTTGCGTATTAGATTAAATAAATAAACTTGCCAATTGATTTGACTCGCTCTGATAGATCTATCAAATCGGGCCATGCTGAGCACGACATTGAAAATAACCAACCATAGCTTTCGTTTCGACATCATCTTTTACCTGAACAATATCGCGATTAACTTTGAAGAAGGCGTCAACTAATTTTGTCATTAATTAATTTAATACTTAGCTTAGCTATCTTCACTATTATTTTTTGGTAAACAGAGATGGGGCTAAAACCTAAATGAAGAATATTGGATATATCAATTTGCTCAAAGTGCAGTGAGCCCGATGAGGAAAATCTGGGCTCAAATATTTTTTCTTATTTGCTTTCCCTGTTCGATCGCCCAGCACCCAAACATATTGATTCTATTCTACAGTTAAATGTACTACTGACTTCTGAGCTACAAGCTACAAGGACACAGAAAATTCCCAAAGAAGAAAGCCAAGACAGAAATATGAAGACCTTCATCATCAGACAATATGAAGTTAGCATCCTTGTCACTTATTTTCTCAATAAATTGATTTGAGGGTTATGAAAATGAAACTCGTCCCTTAAGTTTGTGGCTACTAAATTAACAGACCATTCGCTGTACGTAGGCTTAATGGGTCAGTTGTTTCAATGATTTTCTTTTTTCTTGTTTTGGTTTTAATTGAGGCTTTCTAGTTTAAAGGCTAGTAACCAAATCTCTATTGTTTCAAATTTCTTTGATCAAGTTCTTGTTACATGCTGTTTGTCAAATGCTTCATAACAAACCAAAAACAAACAAACAGACAAACAAGTGATGTGGCAAATGACAAACAGCGGTGAATGTGTATGGCACTAAATATTTGGCATATTAGCAGGAACACACATGTACGTGTACACAGTTGGTGCATGTGGAAGACGAATGCTTCATCTCTCCCCTCTATAGCACCAGCAGCCACTGTATCTGAGCCTCATCTCTTGGCTCCTCCGTCAATAGAACACCCGTGGCCACCATGACCAACCACTCATTGTCCATCCACCCAAGCCTCAGACTCTGAGACATATTGATATTGACAGCACACCCACCATCAGTTTAGGTTCCCATTTGACCATATCGATATTGACATCTTGAACAATATGCCAAGTCACTAACTATGTGCTCAAGGCCTGGCCTTCAGCAATGTGTGCATCTCAGGCTATATATAACTTTGAGGAGGCACACATCTAAGGCTATATATAACTTTGAGGAGGATCGGCTATCTAACTCAAATCACATTAATGCTACGTTTAGAGGAAAGAAAATATATTTTAAAAAAGAAAAAATGAGAGAAAAAATCTATTTTAATATATTCGATAGCCAATTATAGATCTTCAAACCTCAATATGTTTGGTAACCAATAATAATTTTTCTATTGGAAACCAAACACATTAAGAAAGATTTTCCCTCTCATTCTCCCTATCTTGAAACCCATTTTCTTCCTATCAAACATAGTATATATTCTTTCTTCTCAATATCATAAATTCATAATATGATCCCACCTCCCCACCTCCATACTTTGTTTGCAACCAAGCATGCAACTTCCGCAGAATTTATTCTTCTCTAGCAATACTGCAATAGACGGATATGAAAACCCTAATATGTTAATATATTACTACTCTTTCTCCTTGGATGATATCCTTTCATCAATTAGATGACCAGCAGCATAGCTGCTCACATAAGGGAATTTAAGCACACACGAATATCGCAACAACAAAGCTACATCATCTACTCTGAAACATCCAACTACCTGAAGGATTCCAATCAGTCATCTTGAGTTGCAGGATATATCAGTTATAGCTTGTACAGTTTTGAACCACTAAAACTCTTGCACCAGTTATTCTATCTTCCCAGATGCCATAAAAGAAGTATTGCAAAATCACTCACTAACCCCATACTTTAACTGCCTTTTTATCGAAGTTCCATTTGATCACAGAGTGGGCAAGATAATAAAACGCATCAAAGTCCTCTCTACTCAGTCCACATGGAAACAGAAACAAAAGAAAACAGCCTAAAGTAGCATCAGTTTAACAGCATCTCATTCAGCCCAGTTTTGAGCCGCAAGAAATTAATTGATTTCCACCGCCATCCAAAACTACCATGAAAATATTAGATCATTAACTCTCCTAAACCCAAACTACCAACATATTCAACAAAGCAGTGCCAATTCAGAGCTTCAAACTAAAAATCAACATTTAGCATATAACTAAGTCAATTATATCAAGAAATAAAGTGCCAGGAGTGAACGTGGCCCAAGAAAAGAGTCCCTGAAGAGTTCAGTTATAGAATCCAAAGCATGTCTTCGGGATTCCAGGAATGGATCTTACAAGTATTAAACCAATGATATAACAAAAGACTCCTACATAAAGCGCATATATGATCAATAGCTTTTCAAAACACTTTAAGATATCATGGATCATCAGTACACTATGACTGTACTAGCATGCCAGTTAAGTGGAACAAGTTTTAAACCACAATTTACTTGTATCACAATGTCTATTTCTTGCTAACATATAGCACGCATTCAAGAAAAGGAACCTTCATCGTATGTTGCCTTAGAAATACTTGTTTATTCAACAGAGTTCATATCACAGAAGCTATCCACCATATGACCAATATTGCAAGCATCAAGCATGTCAAGGCTTGATAGTGATATTGAAAGAGTATCGTGAAAATTATAGTCTAAATATCCGGTTCTGCAACCAACGCTGATAATGCCACGTAATTACACAGGAACATGCAAAAATCTTAAACGTGTTGAGAACTGAGCAGGCCTTATGGACATTGACTTTAATCGCAGCTTAACTCCATCCAAAACTATAATGGAGAAAAATAATTATGCTATAAACTTATTTTTAAAACCTTAAATCACTTTCAAAACGAAAATTATTCCTATCATATCGTATAAAAACTTAAGGCCAAAATGTTAGCGTCAACTCAATTTCATATCAAGATTCCATTGAAACAGCACTAACCCATGTCCAGTAATGCTTCTTCACAGAGACCGCCTTCTCAGCAACTTTCTTCTCGTCAAGATTTCCATACTCATCAACCTCAAACGTACAAAAATCTCCCTCCGGCAACCCCTTGACCGTCGCATTCAAGGTGTGCACTACGTAGCAAGCAGGCAAACCCGGATACGAATACGAATTCCGCTCCTCCACCTTCATCTCATATGAATTCGGATCAATCGTCACAATTTCACAGACGTCCAAATCGGCCTCGGACCCAAAAACCACAGAACCAAGCTCTTCTTTGATCGCCCTCATGGCAGCCGATTCCGGGTCCTCATTGGGCTTCATCTTCTCCGACAAGGGTCGGCCACGTTTTCTGACATTACCATCAGATAACTCTTGGTGCGACTCAACCAAAATTTTCCCATCCTTGCCGATGACTCGAACTGCGACAACCTGAACCGTGCGAACAGGAGGATTGGAATCAGCGAGAGAGGTTTCGCCTTCTGAGAGTTCAAGCCAGAGGTTGTGGACGTTCTTGGTGCCGGGCTTCACACCCCAGGAGGCGAAAGAGTCAGATGGCAAACGGGTCTTCAGCCAGTCGGAGAGAGACTGTGGAGAGGCGAAATTGTGGCGACGAGACAGAAGGTTAATCTTATGGTTCGATGCGGAGCGGGACATGGCGGGGATTTTAAGAAAACGACGAGGGTTCAGAGGGAAAGAGAGGAAAGGGCATCTGGGGGAGACGGTGGACTTGGTGGAGGATGTGAAGAGAAAGCAAACAGAGAGAGCTGTGAGGAAGAGATCCGGTAAGGTGGGGAGTTTGTGGGGATAGGCTAGAAGGTTGTCGTGGATGTTGGCGAGTGGTGGCGGCGGCGACATATCAACGACGGTGGTTTCCGGAGTGAAAGTTGTGATTTTGTTGCAGCAGAAGTGGGTTGTTAATGGTAAGGTCCATTCTGGGAGAGAGGTAAGGAAGATGAAGAAGAAGAGGGGAGGCGAAAGAGAGAGAGGCCATTTATTTGTGGGTCGGAAAAAGAATAAGAGGTGGAAATTGGAGTTTGTTCGGGATCAGATATTCTCGTTTTTATTCTTGCCCTGGTTTATCAAAATAGATTTCATTCAATTTCAATCGAATTGTTGGTCCAAAAACAAAAAAAAAATTAATTGATCATAGCAGACATTTTAATCAGATAAATTAAATGAACAAAACTCGTTAATAAATTATTTTATATTATACAGTAATATTTAGAATATTAATTTTGCATTTAATTAATATTATTCAATTATGTGTAATTTAGGAGTGAATTTTTCTGTGAAATAATCTTTAAAATTAATATTTTAATAATCAAAATTAAAATGTAAAATACATATAAGAATGCTGATTAAATCCATTCCAAGTTAAATAAAGTTAGACTGGATTGATTTAATCCTGTGGATTGAAGTATCCAAGCAAAAATAATGAAAAATCCAAATTACAAGAGTTCCGTTTTTTAAATGCTCATTCATATTGCATACTTAAGACCGGATTCCTGTCCTGTGGACCTAGTCCTATTTCGCCATGGTCCCCCCGTGGAAAAATATGAAGAATCCATTATTAGGCTGAAGGCTTGTTGCACTTTCTTTTGTGGTTGGAGTGGAATGAATCACCACGGGTTCTATCACCAGCCTCCTAATTGAAGGGATTTGAATTTCAACGTTCTCAATGTCAATATGAAAAAAAAAAACAGAGAGAGAGACCATGTGAGCCTCAAGGCTCTCTTAGATCCTCTCCCTTTCTTTCTTTATTTTTTATATTTTTATTCAATAAAGAAAAAAATTAAAAGAATCCAAGTTGCTCAGAGGACTCCAATTCGTCTTCTCAGTTTAAAGAAACCTGATTTTTCTTGCATTACTAAATATTAATGGCAGGATAGGATCATTGGGGGGAATCATCTTTTCCCAGACATTGGTAATTCAGAATGCATTATGCTGCTGTTAAACATACATCCAAATGAGGGACTAACTTCTCTATGCTCTGGATATTACCAAAGTTACCTGAACTGAAAGATTAACATATAATAGTCGTCCCAATCTTCTATCAACTTTTTACTTGTACAATATAAATAAATTTGACACGAAAGCAATCTTATTTTGAGGAAGAACTTAAACAACTACGAACACAACCAGCTAAACTTAACACTGCAAATCCAACATCAAAATGACCAAGAACAACAGAAACATTACAAATAATTGCAGACATATGTTATCAATGTCTCACTCTTCTTAGCTGATCCTTCTTTTTTTATTATGGCAAACCCAAGCAATGTCTTCCAAAGAGCAACTATTTTTGATAGAAAGTTTGAGAAATTCTATTCTAGGAGAAATTTAGATTTATGTTTTAATTGAATATTTTATGGCTTTTTTAGCCGTAAGGTTTTCTATCATCTTTTGTTATTTCTTTTTGTATATCAGAGTATCATCTTCTGTTATTTCTTTTTTGTATGTCAGAGCAACTTGTTAACAGTAAGCAACTTGTTTGGCTTCTTTCATGAGAAGGAAACCTTCCCTATATATATGTTACTTGTGTACGTGAAAATCTAGTAAATGAATGAGCAATATTTGCTATGAGCTATTCAGTTCAATCTCTCCCTCTCCCTTTGTTTTCAGCTCCCTTCCTTTTGTCTCTCTCTCAGTTCTCTCTCTCCTCCCAATCTCTCCCTTTGACCCATCATTTGGCAATGTGGTGTTCGGTTTTCCAGTGACTGTTTTCTGGCTTTCAGACCTCCTTTAAAAGCCAAACAAGTCATAGTTTAAATAGAGGGTCATTAGCCTTACCAGCGTAGCTTTAAAAGCCCAAAAAGAGATGAAAATTTACCGCCCAAATATGCTTCCATTTAATGATTCTTATGTCTAGGATAAGCTGAAATAGAAGGAACCACGTGAAACATTGCAAAAGGTAGAAAAATTCAATTCTAAAGGTTTTGTACAGATATGCGTACGATGGCGCATGGGGCCCATGAAGCCCACACGTAGGTGACGTTGCCGATGTGTGGAGGCGCATGTAGAGGTAGATGATGACGAACTTTGGTGGATAGGCCGATTTAGAGTAAACTCTTAGATTATATTGCTATAAGACCTCTAGTTTGGGTTCTGCGACTTAATTTTTTGTGATTTGATAATGCTCTTATATTAAGAAAAAATTCTCTCATTAGAATGTTGAAAGTGGCTATTTCTATTATTTTTATTGATCCATTGTTTGATAGTAGCTAATGCTTACTCAGCATTTTTGTGCCTGTGCTTAATTTCTTATACCCTAAATTCTGCAATGTCTAAATCCAACTAAGTTACCCAACAAACCGTTAAAGAGTTTGAAAAGAATACTAGAGAGTATGTAGACCGTGCAATTGAATCTTTGAGAGATACTCTACAAACAGAGTCAAGCCGTAGGGATGGTGAATTCAAGCGAATGGATGACCAAATGATGGGATCAATGAGGTAAATAACTAGGTAACTTAGGAGTAAGAATGAAGGGAGCATACTTGAAAATCCTAATACTAGCAAAAGGTCAATGTAGGAAGTGGGCATCCCCATTCTTCTGGTCAATCAAAGATACCTCTACAATCCAGTTGAAATCATCAGTCCCCAAATGGTAGTACTAGATATAATAGGGATTCCCCTTTTACAATCTTTGAGTACCAGTAAGACCACGTTTTTGACCGGTAGGACGACCAAGAACCCAATGATTATTATAACGGGCAAAATGAATCACCCCATAGAATTGGTCGAGGAGGTTATAGACAGAATTATTCTGAGAATATAACTAAGAAAGTCAAAGTCGAAGCCCCTGAATTTGATGAACAATTAAGATGCAAATGCTTTCTTAGATTGGTTAGCCAATATAGAACACTACTTCGAGTGGTATGATATGTCTAATATCCAACGTGTCCATGTTGCAAAGATGAAGCTTGTGAGATCTGCCAGGAAATATTGGCAAAATGTGCAAACAAACTTGGAGTGTTTAGGACAACCACCGATTGATACTTAGGCTGAGATAAAGTTGAAAATGAAAGAGAAATATGTGTTCACTTATTATAAGAGTCAACTCTATAACCAATGGTTGAACTTGAGGCAAACATCCATGGTGTCTAACTATATGGCTTGCTTTGATGATCTTATGATTAGGTATGAGGTCAAGGAAGACCCTTCAATGACGATTAAAAAATTTGTTAACGGTCTCTAATCGAACATACAGAGAAAGCTCAAGTTGAACCCTCCTAAATCCTTGGAAGAAGTTCACCATAAGACGTTGGAAGTAGAGTCTTTGTTTAGAAGCTCACTCACTAGGCATACCACTATCCAGAGTTGAGATTCTCGTTAGAATTGTACCTGCATTCCTTCTAACCATTCTACAAGAGTACCACATTCTAAGACCAGTTCTTCTTTTCATCCCGGTCAAATATTTGGTATTAAAGGAAGTACTACAAAGAATACTAAGTCCTCAGGGTCCGACCCCCAACCAAGTGGCTCCAACATTAAATGCTTTCAGTGCTACTCTAAAAGTCATATCACATCAAGAGATCCCCAACACAATCTAATTATTGAATCCCCCGCAACGGAAGAGAATGAAGTGACAAATGTTAACGAAGTGGTTAACCCCATCGAGTGACCTTCTGATGCAGATGAGGAATTCATCGTGGATGAGACTAGACGCATAAATGTGACGAGGTGTATTCTATATGTCCCATTACCCGATGACTCTTGGAAGAGAACGAGCATTTTCCACATCTTGGTTAAATGTGAAGAAAAATCATACAAATTAGTCATTAATAGAGGAAGCACCCGAAATGTTATCTCCAGTCAAGGAGTTGCTAAACTTGGTCTTAAGCTAGAACCTCACCCTAAACCTTTTGAAGTAGCTTAGGTGGATCAAAAGATTCTTTACCTGTCACACAGCAATGTCTTGTACCTCTTCGGCTTAGGGAGTATCAGGAAAACGTCCTTTGTGATGTCTTTACTATGGATGTAGATCACATTCTGTTGGGATGAGCATGGATCTATGATAATGATGTCACCAGTTATAGTTGGGAGAACACTCACTCCTTCAAATATAAAGGGAAGACAATCTTGTTGCGTTCGACCAAACCAGAAACTAAGAGAAAGGGTTTGAATCAACAAAAGAAATCGAGACCAAAGAGTCAAAGCCTTCATCTTTTAACCAAGAAACAATTTGTTAAAGAAAATGAGGAGGCTAACATTATGCCTGCTATCATCCCTAGAGTTTCTAGTTGGGTTGCTTCTACAACCACTGTTGATGTACCTGAAGAGGTATCCCCTCTCAGAAGAATTTAAAGACATTACATCGAATGAGTTGCCTTCAAAATTGCCACCTATGCAAGATATTCAGCATGCCATTGGCTTAGTTCCAAGGTCACAACTTTTCTATCTTCCCTATTATAGAATGAATCCCAAAGATAAGGAAGAACTTAATAAGCAAGTCAATGGGTTGTTAGAAAAAAGATACATTCAGCAAAGCCTCAATCTATATGAGGTGCCAGCTTTGTTGATACCGAAGAAAGATAGGACATGGAGAATATGTGTGGATAGCAGAGCTATAAACAAGATTACCATCAAGTATCGGTTCCTCATTCTTAGGCTTGAGAATATGCTTGATATGATTTCTGGATCTAGTTGATTTTCAAAGATTGATTTTTGTAGCAAATATCATCATATCCGAATTAGACCCGGGGATGAATGGAAAACTGCATTCAAAACCCAAGATGAGTTGTATGAGTGGTTAGAAATGTCATTTGGCCTTACGAATGCTCCTAGCGCTTTTATGCGTGTTATGACACAACTACTTCAAGCTTACTTGAGAAAATTTCTAGTTGTCTATTTTGATGACATCATGGTGTTTAGCAGGTCAAGAGAGGAACATTTGACACACCTCAAACAAGTCTTCCTTACCCTTCAGAAGAAAAAAATTCTATGTCAGTCTTCCCAAGTGCTCTTTTCTTCAAAATCAAGTAGTTTTGTTTTTTTTGGGTTTATTGTCTCTGAATAAGGTTTAGCTGTTGATCCTGAGAAGGTCAAAGTCATTCATGAATGGCTTAAGCCCAAGTCTATTTTTGAAGTGTGAAGCTTTCATGGGCCAACATCTTTCTATAGGCGCTTTATTAGAAATTTTAGCACCATTATGACACCTATCATTGCTTGCCTGAAGAAAGATAAGTTCCATTGGACCTATGCAGCCTCACAAGGCTTTTAGACCATTAAACACAAGTCATCTGAGGCTCTTATATTGGCATTACCTAATTTTGCCAAGTGTTTTGAGATTGCTTGTGATGCCTCTAGAATAGCAATTGGAGGTGTATTGAGTTAAGAATGTCACCCCGTGGCTTTCTTTAGTGAGAAGCTTAACAAGGCAAAGCAGAAATACTCAACATATGACAAGAAACTTTATGCCATTGTTAGGTTATTTGAGTATTGGAAGTACTCCCCAGTAATTTGTTGTGTATTTAGATCGTCAGGCTCTCAAGTTCCTCAACTCTCAATGACATTTAAACCCTAAACATGCCAAATGGATAGTTTTCCTGAATGAGCTTACTTTTGTTGTTAAGCATCGTTTAGGAATGGAAAATAAGGTAGTTGATACCTTAAGTCGTAGGCTTAACTTAGTGCACACCAAGAATGTTGGCATTGTGGGATTTGACAGGCTGAAAAATAAGTATGCTGCTTGTCCTGATTTTGGAATTATTTATCAAGAGATTAATGAGGGAAATCATCATGATTATACTAACTTTCTCATTAGCGATAGTTTTTTTTTTGTGCTCCTAAGTTATGCATCCCTCATACGTCCATGAGAAAATTTCTTATTTGGGAGTTACATGTTGGAAGGCTAGCCGGACATTTTGGAAGAGATAAGACCACTGCCTTAGTCGAGGACAGGTTCTATTAGTCATCCCTTAAGCGTAATGTTACTAGAATAATCACTCAATGTCGTACTTATGTAACCTCCAAGGCTAAGAAACAAAATACATGATGGTATACTCCTTTACCTGTTCCTGAGGCACTCTGGAAAGACCTTAACATGGATTTTGTTTTGGATTTACCGTGCACTAAGCACGGACAAGATTCTGTTTTAGTGGTTGTAGATTAATTCTCAAAGATGGTCCACTTTATTCTCTGCAGCAAGGTTACTGATACCTCTCATTTGTCCAAACTTTTCTTAAGAGAAATTGTGCATTTACACAAGTTACATGTTACCATTGTGTCTAACAGGGATGTTAAATTTGTTAGTTACTTTTGGAAGAGCCTTTGGAAACTTTTTGGTACTCAATTGAAATTCTCTTTGGCATTTCATCCACAGACTGATGGACAAACTGAAGTTACAAATTGTAGTCTAGGAGATTTGCTTAGAAGCAAGGTATTAAAAACCGAACCGACCATTGAACCGACTAAGCCACTAGTTCAAAGTTTAATGGTAGGACTAGAGTTGGACCGCTTGTGAATAAATTGATATATTTTAAATAATATAGATAAAAAAATATAAGAGATATTTATCCATGATCATAAAATTAACATTCAATCTAGAAAGAAAAGTAAATTTAATAATTTTTTAATTTTATATATTATATAGAAAATTAAAAATATTATTAATAAGTATTACAACATAATATTAAAATCTACACAAATTAGTATTTATCTATAATTATATTTTGAATTCAAAATAGTCAATTGATATTCTATTTTCATATTATTTATTAAATAAATTTATCATTATTAATAATAATGTATCATAATAATACTTATACAATATTATAATATAGAAAGAAAAAAAATTGATACGAAAAATAATATTACTTAGTACTAAAAATAATGTTATTTTATCATAAAAATAAAAAAAAATATTTTTAAAAAAAGAAGATCGGTTCACACCAATTTTGTATCGGTTCTTGACCGATTCGACCAGTCTTATAGCAATTCGTACCGGTTCTAAGCTTGCTCGATCCTCATCTATAATCAGACCGAACCTGGCACCAGTTCTCGGTCACACCAGCCGGTCTTGTTTAGTCCAAGTTTTTATTCCTTGCTTAGAAATCTAGTTGGGAACAAACCAAGAAATTTGGATTTGGTTTTACCTATTGCTGAATTCGCCTATAATAATTCAGTTAATCGGTCCATGGGAAAATCTCCTTTTCAGTTTGTTCAGGGTTATAATCCCAAACAGCCTATCTACCTTATACTCATTTCTTTGACTTTTCATGCCTTTGAATTTGCAGAAGATTTTGCCCATCGCCTTCATGAGTTACATGCCAAGATTAGGCGTAAACTTACTTTGAGTAATGATCAATATAAATTATCTGCTGATACTTATAACCGCTCTCAGAATTTTAACGTAGGTGATTTCGTGATGGCTAGAATTTATCCAAAGCATTATCCTAAATACTCTTTTAAAAAGTTGCATGCCCGAGCTCCTGGACTTTTTTGCATTTCTAAGAAGCTAAAGCCTAATATTTATTTACTAGAATTACCTCCTGATATGACCATTAGTCCAGTTTTTAATGTTGAGGATCTTATTCTTTACTGGGATACTTTTGAGCCGCCCCTTATGCTTTTTGATAATTCTGCAAGTACTCAACCTCATCATGTGCCGATCTCTTCATTATCATTTGTCACAACGCATGTTGAAGAAATTGATGCCATCATGGATGAACAGTTTGTCCTTACACCTAAAGGTCCCCTCCACCGCTACCTTCATTCATTGGAAAGGCCGCTCAAATTCAGATGCTACATGAATCACCAAAGAAGAGTATGCATTGATCCCACCTTGTTGGAAACTTTTAAGCTCTCTACCTCTCTTGAGGAGAGTTCTTTAAAGCAAGGGGAATAATAGAAAGTTCAAGAAATTGTATTCTAGGAGAAATTTAGTTTCAGGTTTTAATTGAATTTTTTATGGCTTTCTTAGGAGTAAGGTTCGATCATGGTTTGTTATTTCTTTTTGTATGTTAGAGTATCATCTTCTGTTATTTCTTTTTTGAATGTTAGAGCAAGTTGTTAACAGTAAGCATCTTATTTTGCTCAAGAAGTCATGAGAAGGAAACCTTCTCTATATATATATATATATATATATATGTATATGTTACTCATATAGGTGAAAATCCAGTTAATGAATGAGTAATATTTGCTATGAGTTATTCAACTCAATCTCTCCCTCTCCCTTCCTTTCTCGTCTCTCGATCTCAATTCGCTCTCTCCTCTCTATCCCTCCCCTTGACCCATCATCCGTCCTGCATCACTTTTTCTCTCTTATTACCTATAACTATTTCAGCGTTCAGTACATGGCCCTCCTATTATTTGGTCTACGAAAATAACCACTCAATCACAGCGACTCTGCAGGTTATCGTTTATGCTCTGGCATGGCATTTATTATAATCCTCATTAAACAAGTGAATCACCCTTTGTATCCATGCTTTGCTTTTAATAGCCCAGACCTACACAGTGCATTTAAAAAGTTGAGCAACTCCGCACACTTGACCACTTGCCTCTTTGAAGTGCTTACCTCAGTAATCTGAATTTTAGGCTCCATTTCCAAACCACTTGGCAAATCTTTAGAGTTAAAATTGAATGTCTATGGATATTTTTTACGATCTAACTGTAAATGCGCCATAGATCACCATAATTGGAGAACGTGAATATCTAGAAGGGAGTGGCCAAAAAAACAAGAATATCTAAAATGGAACTCAAGACTATTTCAACTTTCAACCCAATGACCTCCATAACAACTATACAGCAGGTAGTTTAATGGGAGTTGTTAGAACGTGCTTGCTGTAGAAGGAAAAAGATGCATCTTTTCAGCTGACCTTTTGCTTGTACTATTCAAGCATGAGGCAGTCTGCATACCAATTGGCAACTCCTCAGTTAGTCCATTTTTCGCCATCTTACTTTTCAATAGCAATGAACAAAACACTTAACCAGTGGCTTCTATTTGAAAACACAAAAATTGTTCTCTTCCATTAACGAAAGGTATTCTAGTATTTCCATCTGTTAACAGTATTACCGGTAGTTATTTAATCAAATGCCCCTGTCTTCCTCACTTTTAGCACCCAGATTGCATTATCTCACAAGAAACAAGTAAAACTACTGAGATCCTATCATCCTTAATATAGATTGATAATCACAGTAATGAACTCCCATGAAGTTTCATTACTTATATTACCTCAATTGAACATTGACAAAAAACAGGTAGATAGATTACAACATGGGAGGTGAGGGAACAATACAGCTACCCTTTCTTATAACAAAATCTAAAGAAAAATTCAATAGTCCAGAATTCTATTACTAACCCAATAATCATATCTTGACATTTAAAAACGATGACCTGCGGCCATCTCTTTAAATCCAAAACATACCTTCCCAATCAAGCTCAATTTCTATAAAGAGGAAGCCCTGCGTCAAGCAAGTTTATATCTTCCCACCACCATGAGTATATCTGCAGCAAAAGGGAAAAAATAAAGTAAATAGAGCAAAATTGAAAAGGATGCTTATAGTTTGACTCTAATAAACTGATAGCTTTTTCAATAAAGAATACGCATGATGTAGCTAAAAGCAAGTCATCAAAATATTATAGGATGGTAGAAGGTTGAGATTAACAAAGAATAAAAGGGTCAGAAAGTGTAGGGTAGGATAAAATAAGCACACTATAACATAAGACTAAAAAACACAAAAGCAGATACAACTAGAATGAACAAAGCCAAGTTAAATACCAGTGCCTTCAATTACAGAAAAATGTGACCTTGAGCAGATTAATCAGCGGAGCAGATCTGAATCACCAGATGAATCAAACTTTGAACAGAATTTACTGTAATCATGTGATTTGAGCCAGAAAACAAGAACGGGTAATTCATCTGGTTTAGCTTCATTCAAGCTCCTGTGTGTTTTTGTCTGTACATAAAATTGGGTCATTCTTGATCCAAGTGTGAAAAACCATATTATCAGCTTTTTTTTTTTCATTTCTGGAAGCTCAAAACACATGTGTCATAATTTTCATTAAACTTTGACTTTTAAAACCTTAATCATATTAAGAAGTCCAACTGCCATTAATAATGAGACATTTTGCATTGCTCTTGCATTCACGAAACTCTTCCATCAAGAAACTTCTCATTCTCACACCCTTTTCTGATTCTGCTACTTGGGTTGTTTCTTACTACTTTCTAGCAAAAATATGGCTTCTAAAAAGAGGGTTTAGAAGGTTTTATATGACTTGTCAGTGACTGTGATTTGTGAGAATTACAGTTAAGAGGTTTTGTAAGTCTTGCGTATAATCTCTGTGTGTATTTCATGACGTTTCTAAATCCTACAATTGGGTTTCAATTACAATTCAGAATTCAGAATCAGCAAATAACAGAAAACAAAAAGAATAAACAATTTCATAAACACAGCTTACAGCTCATGTATAATCATGGCAAGTGAATTAAAAGAAAATTATAAATCAAAGGCATAAAATGGCTTCAATTACTATGGATTGAGTATAAAGTTCAACAGGGGAAGTTCTAAGGTTACGTGAGTTCACCAGGGCAAGTTCTAAGGTTATGTGACCGAGAATTATGCATCATTGTTGAAATTTCCTTATACTACTTCCAAAGATCTTTTAATTGACCAGAAGTAAAATACCACACTATTCCTGGCATGCATGGAAAATGTCGGGGCTAGAGCGAAGAGAGGGAAGATAGGAAAAAGTGCATACAGTAGGAAGAAAAAGAAAACCGGAATCACTATCTATGATAATCGATAAGTAGCATCCGAGGAAGCAATAATTTTGGGCGGGTAATAAGTAATAAGTAATAAATAATAAATAATTACACAGAACTCCCAGGTTGTTTTTCAAAATTGATTGGAGCAAAAACTAGCGTTCATTTTTTTAGTAAACACCAAATTTACTGATATCTTGTCAACAAGCATGAGAAACACATGCAAAAAAGCATCACCAGAATGGCCTGAGGAAGTGGCATAAAGTGTGGAAGCACTAGGAATTCTCTAAGAGCTGAAGAAGTTAGTATTCTAAAGCATGTTGAACGAATCCTTTATTTGTACAAATTCATGTTTCAGCGCACTCTGAAAATAATTTCCTACTAGAAGTTGGCACTCACCTCAAACCTTCAAAAGCTGCATCTTGTTCGCAAAAGCAATAGCAATCCAGTCAGGCTGAGCAGCAGACCACTGCAGTTGATTAATTTCAGAACCAGCAGAATACATAGACACGGGATCAATTCCATTAGGTCCAGCCACGGTAGGCAATTCCCAAATAAGGGCCTGTGAATCATCCCCCGCCGAACAAATATGCCTCCAACTCTGGGGGGCCCAAGCTATGGCGTTCACGCTAGCACGATGCCTCTCCAACTCCGCCACCGGCATGGTCGGTGACCTGATATCCAATATCACAATCTTATTGCTATCCATCAGTGTAGTGGCCATGTACCTCAGGTCCTGCTTATTCCAAGCCAACCTGAGTAAGGGCGTATCTGGCTGCGGACTCTCGTATATAATCGTGGAGTGCTCCTTGTCCCTCAGATCAAAGATTCTAACAGACCCATCCGCCGAAACAGACGCAAACACCCTGGCTTCACCCCAAGCAATATCGTAAACCTCCTTATCGTGCGCAATTAGCTGCGTTTCAACAACCCCCATTTCGATATCCCAAATCGTACAAGTAGTGTCGATGCTGGAAGTCCCAATTCTCTTGGGTTCGATGTCGTTCCAATCGAAGGAGGTCAATGGGGCGCAGAACTCGCTGGTCTTGCTATTGTTGAGAAGTGAAATTGTGTCGACAGAATTTTCCCGAACCTCCCAGAGGCGAAGATAGTCACCGGATGTGGCGAGGAGGTCGGCCGAGGACTTTCGGAGAGAAGAGTGGGCGTTTGGGTGGAACATAAGTTTTGTAGGCGGGTATGGGTGGTCGAAAGAGAGCGAGGGTTGGTGTCTGATGGAAGGAGAGTCGCCGTTGAAGGAAAGAATATCGACGCGGTTGTTGTAATCCTCAATGAAGCTACCAACTGCGATACGGTGGTGTGGAGAGGCAAGAGAAGGAGTGGAAGAGAAGGTCATGGCGTAGAGAGGATAAGGGGAATCATAGGTTACAGAGTTCTCGGATCTGAGGCGGGATTCTTGAGTGGAGTTATCCATTTGCTTTTTCTTCCCGGGAAAGTGATAGAAAATGGGGATTATAAAAGAGGGAGGCGTCGAACAGAATAGTTAGGTGGGTTCAAATTACACAACTCCCAGAGGCAACGGAAAGCGTCAAAACACAGGAAAATTATAGATCCTCCATGACTGACTTGAATCAATGCAGCAGCAGGACAGACGCAAGGACGTTTGCGGTTAGCACGCACAGATTGACGAGACGGAACTTTCTTTGATTTTTCTTTTTTCTTTTTTTTTTCCTCTGGCTTTTTCTTGACAGAACCTCTCAAACATATTGGTGGGAGACTGGGAGAGGAGGGTACATCATCTTGATCACTGAGTCATTGACCGTCTCAACTCTATATGTGAAAAAATGATTAAAAAAATTTGGATAAACATAAACATTAGCAAAATGGGGGACTAAACCCTGCTCTTTATATCTCGGCGTTGGTAGGAAAAAAGGAAGAAGAAGAAAAAAAGTAGAAAAATGTTCACTAAAAAAAGAAAAGAAAAGAAAAATGTTGATATATTAGGATTTTGGAGACAACTGCAGCGTTGCAACATCTCTGGCATTGTCAGCTGATAGTTTGATCTGATGATCTTTTTGTATTGAGAAGAAGAAAAAGCATTTGCGCGTGTTTTTTTGGTTAAGAAAGTGCTGTATATCTAACATTTTTCCTTTTCTTTTCTTTTTGGTTAGAAACATTTTTCTACTTTCCTTTTTTTTTTTTTATCAAAACCACATTTTTAACAAACCATCCAGAATCACGTCAGACTCAGATTAATCTCGGTTTTAAATGGGAGATGCTCTACTGAAGACTTTTTTTTTTTTTTCACACACAAACTCTCAAATTTGAGACATATTTCCTCCATCTCATATTAGGAGATAATAAATAAGATTTGTTTATTTAATAAAAAATATGATTTTATTTACCACTTTTAATATATAGTATTATAAATTATGTTAAAATTATAAAAAATGATTATTTAATAGGAATAAAATGAAAATATTTAAATTTTAAAAAAAATTAATAATAATATTTTTGTTATTTAATATACGTAAATTCATAAATATTATCGACGACAAGTAAAACTTAAAAAAACTTAATGATAATATTTTTGTTATTTAATATACATAAATTCATAAATATTATCAACGACGAGTAATACTTAAAAAAATTTAATGATAATATTTTTGTTATTTAATATACGTAAATTCATAAATATTATCCACGACGAGTAATACTTAAGTATAACCTAATAACTTCCACTAGGACAACACCTGATGGTGTCAAAACCATTTGTATACTTTAAATTTTAAAACCAAAAATCCCTACTCAATGGCATCAATTTGAATGGAGCAAGCTCTTTTTCCTTTTTTTTTTTTTGGCTTGGAATGGAGCAAGCTCGAAAGCTCCAATCTTATTATAGTTAGTCAAACAATGGAAGCCCTTCGGCTCAAAAAAAAATGCAATGGAATCTTGTGCAAGGGAAGTCAGTTCGCTTAAATAGATCCAGATCGCAAAATTGAACCCGAGTTGACTTCTTGATTCCTTTTTTCCATTGAACACAACACAAGGGAACCAAGGCCCAAAAAAAAATAAAAAAAAGTAGGCAATCTTGGAAGATCATAAATTACTCCCAAGCCCATTAAAACAATTTAGGCTTTAGATAAAACGGGCTAAATTCATTCTTATTGGACTTGTCCTATGTTTCTGTCACAACAAATGTCCCAATAAATCGTAACAAATGCTGAAAGCCCACTTGATGATTTGAGCAAGCGAGGGAAAGAGGTCCAACTTTAAATAATAATATTTTATTTGGCCAACTTTAGATAATAATATTGGAGACAGAATAAGGGAATAAAAAAACAGAGATGACTGACTTTCATCCTGTGTTATCAAGTGACCACGAAAGAATATCTTTAACTATTTCTTTTTTTTTTTACTAAATTTGGCCAAAAAGGACGTACATTATTAATTTCAATTAAAATGTGATGGAGAATCTTAGAACATCACCCCACTCGTCATAATATGTTCACCAATTGATGTTCCCAATGTATAATAGCAAGAATGGGAGTGATGACAGCTTAAGAAATAATCATAATATTTTTTTCCATACTTAATATAAGATTATTTTAATTAAATTATATAAATTAAAAATAAGAATTAAAGTTAGTTAACTACTTAATTTCTCCGAAAAGCACGTTTTTTCAAAATTATCCTTATTTAATATATTTTCCTCCCTATGAAATATATTAAATAGTGATATTTTTTTAAATGCATGATAAATACTATTTTATATATTGTAAAAAGGTCATATATTTAGAATTAAAATCAAATGCTATATATTTAGAACCGAAGGAAGTATTAGATGTGACATTGATGTAGAAGCGTATTTTTATTCAAGAAAATAAAATTAAGATCAATGTACTTTGAATTGAATGACAATATATGAATTCTTAATAAAGATAACCATTCATGCATGTTAAGTGCCAAAGATCATACCCTTGTTGGTGAGAATGACATCACTTGTTACATGTCAGATTTTATTTATGAATAATTTATTTTAGTAAAACTATCTAATATTTGGTCATTATTTTAGATTTCAACTAATTTTGATTGAGTCGTGTGAGGTCCAAGATGAGATAAACTCTTTTAAAGATATTTTCTACATTTATATAATTTTAAATCTAAGATATCTTACTTAAATAATTCTAACTCCTCTGCTATGTTGAATGATAAGATTATTTCTTATTCATCTACAAAGTTTTTACTTGCACGATTCCTCTTGTGCTGATGCATTCATTAAACAACAATTTTTTTCTTGAGAATTTCGATTCATCTAATTTAATTAATCAATAAATTAGAAACCTCCTACATAGATTAAATTGAACTCCTTTTGGGCCCTATGACGTACCAAAAAAAAAATTGCCCCATTCAACATTCATCGAGGTCTTCATTAGAAAAATGGAATCCCTCAAAGCCTGAAATGGGAGGACATTGTTCCAGTTCTAGTAAACCATTGTTTAATGGTGTAGGACATTGTTCCAGTTCTAGTAAACCATTGTTTAATGGTGTAGCAGCACGATCCATAGTCTCAATAAAAAAAAAAAGGACAAGAAAAAAAGTACTGCATCGAAATGCCAGATGGAGGGTAAAGCGAGGCAGTGAGTCACGAGCACTAGTCTTTTGTGTGCATTCTTTTTTTTTCATTGGTTCTGAAAAATTATAAACGTCACCGTATAGTCATGTGATGACGTCAATTGCCTGATATCAGAAAACCTAAAAAAATTATCATTCCTACCTATTTAATTAAACTTTTTAAATTTAAATTTTTGAATTATACTCTTTTCTCTTATATATAGAATATTTTATTTTGTTTCTCACTTTTCTTATCGTGTATAAGATAATATTTATTAGATATTTTAAAAAAATATTATTATTTAATATATTTAAAAAAATTAAATAAGTACTGCATCGAAATGCCAAATGGAGGGTACATCGAGGCAGTGAGTCACGAGCACTAGTCTTTTCATCGCATTCTTTTCTTTTCATTGGTTTTGAAATATTGCCTCTGACTTTAGAGAGAGAACATTATTGATCCTAAGTATAAAATTTTTTATAATATATAAGGTGGTATTTATTATATATTTTTAAAAAAATATTTTTATTTAATATATTTAAAGAGAAAAAGAGAGAAATTAAATAAGAGTAATTTTAAAAAAATATTAAAATTTTTAGAGAAATCAAAATAGTTAATTAGTTTTAATTCTCTTTCTTAATTCACGTGATTCGGTTAAAATGGTCTTATATTAAGGATCACAGGAAGTATTATAAACGTTCATGTATAGTCATGTGATGATGTCAATTGCCTAACATTAGAAAACCTAAAAAAATTATCATACCTACCTATTTAATTAAACTTTTTAAATTTGAATTTTTGAATTATACTCCCTACTCCTATATATAGGATATTTTATTCTATTCCTCACTCTCTTACACTATATAAGATAATATTTATTAGATATTTAAAAAAAATACTCTTATTTAATATATTTAAAAAAATTAAATAAAAATAATTTTAAAAAAATATTAAAATTTTTTAAAATTATAAGATAATTAATTAATTTTAATTTTGATTCTTAATTCACTTTATTGATTAAAAAGTTAAGAACAAGAGGGAATAACGAATGAAAGAAAACTTTTAATCTACAGAATAACGAATAAAATAAAACTTTTAATCTGTTGGAGTGGGAGATTGAATGATTGATTGGGTTACCCTGCCACAGAATATGGAAATCACACTTTATGTGCATTATATGAACGGGCACTTGAACTCTGCGTCATGATTGGTCAAAAAAAAAACTGTGTCATTAAATTTCTGTGCCTTGTTAATATAATTGTACATTATTTAGCTTAATTTTTACTATTATTTTAACAATATATTTATATTTATTTTCTATAATTTATTATCTTAATAATTTTTTGATCGGATAGTTTAGGTAGCTCATAAATACTCATATTCTGAACAGCACTTGCTGCCAAAAATTTTGGACAAGAATTAGCGCCTCTTCTTTAGATTACTTGTGTTGAAAATTTTGGGATATTTAGGAAAAAGGATAGAAGATCGGAGAGGAAGAGGGGTGAGGTTGGAGCAGTTCTGGAAACAAAGATGGAAAAAGGTTGAAAATGGCCATTCCTTCAAATTTTGAAAAGGAATAATTAATTGCTAAACTTGTGGTAAATGGTAATAACTAAGAAGGATTATGAAGAAAAGGCTTTTGTTTACACCTAAGTATCTATTTAATTTGTATTTTTACAAACTAAATTATGATTTTTTAACTATCAATTTTTTATTTTTTAACTAAATAATGGAATCCTACAAAACTCCATTCCTTTTCCTTGACATTCTCGCAGTCAAACATGACTATATTAACTCTTCTTTTTTTGTCATAAAAAAAAAACTCATCTCGTTTTAACTCTAGGCAATAAAGAAAAGGATAGAGGGATGCGAAAGCTTTTATATATATAAATTAATCCAGTTAAGAATGCAAATTAATTAGTTTAGGGCATATTTGGTGTATCATTGGTATTAATCAAAATGTAACAACGTGAGAGTAGTTTTATCTCGAAATCCCATTTGAAGTGAAAAATCAAATAGGCTCTTAATTGTTGGTGGTACAAGAAAATGAAAACCTTTAAAATTACAAATGGTATGCGGCATAATTGACTCTCCTTTCATATGGAAAGCATATAAGCAGTTTGACAAATTCAAAATCGCCTTGTTGATTTTACGCAGGTCGCTGTGTTGGATTCTTCAGTCAGACTTGTTCAACTCTAGTGTTTTAGATGAAGTACATATCATTTGCATTAGTCGTAAGGATTTTTTTAGTTTTGATTTAAGCGATATTTTTCAGTATAATATCACATCCTTGTTGCATAATTTTCTTGTTTTTAGATTTGGTTCTTACATGGACGCGAAGAAATATATTTCTCCTGCATCTCCAATCATGCTTATCCGTGTATGGTTTCTTGAGTTATTAATAAAGTTGCCCTTTTGCCTAAAATCAAAAAGGTAATGTCTAAAATAAATGTAGCATGAGAAGGGAGGGGCACTAATAAGAAACAACACATTGATAGTGGCATGGCTTTTGAATTAGTTAAAATTAAATTTAAAATTAATTTGCAAGATAGCTCAAATCAGATTGTGTCCCAAAAAATCAATTGAGTTATTTAATTAAATAAAAAATAAAATAAAATAAAATTTATTAAAACAAGCAGTAAAAAATTGAAGAATTTAGAAATTAAACTCAATTAATTAATTAAACTAAAATTAATTACTAAAGTAATTGAAGTAGTAACAAAGCTAAATAAGTGTAACCAAACACAAATTAATTTATTGATGCAAAATCTTTCTTGTTATCTTTTTTAATTTTTTAATCTAGTTCAGTTTATTATTTTAGCACTCTAATAAAAATTTCTCTCAGTAATTATCTAAAGATTAAGATACTACTAATATTATAATTAACTAAAATCCCAATTAATATATAACATACCAGTAACCCCAATGCAAAGCCCACTAAGAATAAAACTTAAATAATCATCGGAGCAAAATTAAAACATCTCATTATCACTAAATCAATCAATTACTGCAATCAAACTCTTCATATTAAACCTTAAACTCAAGTTCATACAACTTAATTAACTCTAATAAGTAACAAATAAAGTAGTATGAAAATAGAATAAGAAAATATAGATAAACTAAAATAAATCAAAATAGAAAATTATATTAAAATCAAACTCTAATTAAAGCATGAGCTTCATAATTTGTGACTGCTATAAGAAAAATGTAATAACCCATAGCTTTAAGATAATGAATCGAAGAGAAAAAACAAGGTCGATCATGGAAGTAGGGAGAAAATTGAAGAAAACCAGAATGAAATGAGGTCCGGTTTGAGTTTTTTTCTGTTGCTGTCACTCCCCTCTTCTCTCCCGCCTCTCGTGAGTGCGTGTATATTTTCTTTTCGCCTCTCTACAACCAACTCCTTTCTTTCCTCTTTTTCTTCCTTTCTTCCAGCGGCGCTCATAACCCTATTATCTTCTTTTTATTCAAAGGACAAACCACAAAATTACCTTTAAATACCCTAAATTAAAATTACCTATAAAGATCTAAAATTAAATATTTATAAATCTATTCTTAAAAGTAAAAATAAAAGCTAAAATAAATAAACCACAAAAGATGTCTTTATTTATGTCCAAAATTGCTTAGTTCTAATTGCAATTTGTCTCCAAAAAGAATCTCCATATAATATGTACAAAATAAATAAAATTTATTAGACATATTGTGAAAAAATATAAAATAGAAATTTAAACCCAAAATTAAATTAATAAATCAAATAAATCTAATTAATTTCAATAAAAATAATATAATTAATATCCAATTAAGCTCAAATAATTTACACAAAATAAAATAATACTCAATATCCATAGTGCGTAAAAAAATTAAATGAGAATTTTAAACATAAAATCAAATAATTAGTCAAATAAATCCCATTAATTCACAATTGGCTAATAAGATTAAATATAGTCCAAATAATCATAATTAACCAAAACTTATTAATAAAAATACTAAGTAATTATAAAATATGATTTATCATTTAGCATTTGACAGGTAATTGAAATTCAAAATCAAAAATGAAAATGCACCGCCTACGCGTGCGTCTCTCTGCCGTCTAATAAATAGGAACCACCCATCTCACAAAAAAATAAAAAATAAAAAGGGGAAATAACACTTGAGGACCAAAACTTTCAATTAATTCTATTTGAGAACAAAAAATTTAAAAATATCAGAAAAGGACCATAGTCTCAAATTAATTAAATGTAGATATGAAATTACCTAAATACCCTTATAAAAAGGTTTTAGACTTAACATCTACTTTTTACTACTCTTTTTCATAAATTTGACACTAAACATCCTAAATTTTACACTGAACACATTGTGAAATATGAATGTAAAATTGAGAAAATTTAATGTCAAATTTATGAAAAAGAGTAATAAAAAGCAGATATTGAGTAGTAAAAAATAGAAGTTGAGTATAAAATTCTGAGACTTATCCAGTATAAAATCGGGGATCTTCAGTATCAAATTGTGGAACATGAGTAGTAAAATGCAGAAGATGAGTGTAAAATTCTGAAAGTTAAATTCTTTATTGTGTCCAGTGTAAAATCAGAAAAGTTCAGTATTAAATTTTAGAAGAAGAGTAGTAAAAAATAAATGTTAAGTGTAAAACATTTTAACAAAGATATTTAGGTCATTTCTTATTTAAAATTTTGATCAATTTGAGATTATGGTTCTCTTCTAGTATTTTCAAATTTTTTAACTCTAAAATAAGATTAATTGAAAATTTTGATCAAAGTATCATTTTCCCAAATAAAAATTAGGAACCACCCATTATTTATTAAATGAAAATGGCCACATTCATGAAATGGCTCTATCCCCTGACAAAGTCCACCTCTTTCCGCGGCTTCCTACTCCCCACCCAACCCATACGTCACATGGTGAAAGCCACTCATTTGATTTCTTCATGCCTACTTGTGCTCTCGCTATCTCCACATTTTCACTTTCTTAATTATTCCACACATATTTTTCTTTTTCTAGAATATTATCTCCATTTTGATATATAAAAAATTTTTAATTATTACACATTAATCAAAAATAATAATTAAGAACTGAACAAATTTCAACATTTTCTTAGTTATCCTCATTTAATATTATGTAATATAATAGGCTCATAAATTAAATTCTTTAATATTAATTAAATTACATCATTTTTCATGGACATTTCAAGTAAAACATAATTGAGTACCCTATGAAATCCATAAAATGGTGAAAGCCACTCATTTGATTTCTTTATCCCTACTTATCCTCTCTATCTCCACATTTTCATCTCATCAATACTTTTCCAACCTGCTAATAGTTTGATAGCTTAGTAGCACTAGATAATCCTAAATTTTCCTACATTTTTTTAATTATTCCATACATATTTTTCTTTTTCTACATAGCAATGTTGCCAAATATTTATTATAATTCTTTTTTGCCCTGATATTATACTACATTACTAGTAAATACTTCTATCTTATTTCAATAATCAATAAAATGTTTTCCTACAAAATTTAAGATCCAACAAATCATATACGCCTTAACACTTTAGATTGAATCATGTTTGCCCAAAAAATGAATAAAATTATGCGATGACAAACTATAAACAACTAACAATAATATTTTGAGCTCCAAAAGAAAACGACAAAATTAAAAGGCCAGCTTTACACATCTTCACAATTTTGTAAATAATACAACATGTATAAAGTTTGAGAAATGAATCATATTGTTAATTATTTGTAAATAATATGACTTGCTTGCATACTATATTAGTATGTTGATCCTTAATTAATTTAGACCCTAGCTAGCTACTTGTTCATCTATTGACAAAAATCATAATAACATTATTTTATTCTGGCCAAAAAAATAATTGTAATAATAACGTTATTTTATAGGATTGATATTTTGTCTAAACTACTTGTTAAATTAAGTTATTTATTATTCATATATTTCAAACGAAAAGGGCAACCTTTATTTTCATTCTATCTCTTTCGTTCCTGTATATCCCATCAGGTATGTTTGTACGTAGATCACTAGAAGGTCTTGTGCCCCCTTCATATCTAACCCTAGATGAAAATAAGGGGCGAAACATACATCGCCAGTTATTAATTTTCTCGGTGTTTGTTAAATTAAAGAGATAGGCATAAAAATGATTTCTAAATTCTAATCTGGCTTCTTAATTATTTTATTACATTTATTGTATTTAACACTCCAAACAATAGATGGGTGCTGGGAGTATGTACCAAAATCTCATTCCTGCATCCACATGATTTGTCTGTAAACAATACTAGTAGTATATATGAATGATGGTGGGAGGTGGGATGAGGAAAAATAAATAAAAGCGCAATTAATTAATTAAATAATTAAAATATTTGTCCTAGTACTTCACCTTCTTACCATGCATGCATTCCCTAGTATTGAATATTATATTACCATACGGTTAATTAAAGTACATCATCAATTAATTATGCAACATTTAATTGGGAAGAGAATTATATCAATCTAACCTGTGATCTCAAGATAGAGTCTTGGAAATATAATTATTTTAAATATTTAGCTGGAAATATAATTATTTCAAATATTTAATGGCTACTTAAAATGAGATAAGTCCAAATACTATATGCATATGAGAAAAAATAAACAAAAATTAACCAACCAATAGCCATACTTTTTATTAAATCAAATTAAATATTCCGCTAAAGTACAAATGACCCACATATATTTGAAAAAACGAAAGAAGATAGAAGTTTAGCCCACAGTTTTGTTTTTGGTTTTTTATTTTTATAAAATAGCCAACACTACATAAAATCTAAGACTATGTTTGGTTGGAGAATATTAAAAAAATTTTAAAGGAAAATTGAGGAAATTGTTGGGGATTAAATTCCCTCCCCTTTTTTAATATAAAAAATTAGAGGTTTATCCCCTCAAATTCCCTGTCTCACTATTTTATTGCTTTCCCCAAATTTTGGATTTTTTTTAGGAAAGAAATAATATTTATTACTCAATCTCCTTATGAACTAAATAAAATTTCATTAAAATTCCTTCAATTCTCTCCCTTATAATTTTATCATATAAAAGAATTTTAAAATTCCTATAATTCCTTTCCCTATGATATCCTCCATTAAAAATACTTTCAACCTCTCCAATTAAACCAAACATACCCTAAATAATGGTTAAGAAAACAGACGCCATCCCAAGTTAAATAACGGTGTGATCAAAGGTAAATAATTAACGAAGTTTTTTTCAATAAATTTCTTATGTTAGAATTCTTTTTGCTAAACATCTCACATGGTAATTGTGCTCTATTATTTATAATATTTCTCTCTAATATTTAATACTCCGTAAATACGACCAGAGATCAACGGACAAACGCAGTTGAATTCATAATAAAGTTCTTTTTTAAATTTTGCGTTCTCTAACCCAGCCATCTGCATTTTGTTTTTTTTTTTTGCGAGCTAGTGTCACATGAACGATGCTAGCAATACGCTCCACACACACACACACACACACATATTCAATTATATTAATTTTATCTAGAAGCAGATGGCCATGTGTGTTTTTTTTTTTCTTAAATGAAAGGTCATATGTTATGTTTATTTTTTATTCTTATTATTTTATAGCTCCATCCTCAATCAACAAAAATATAAAAAAGGACCAACGACTAGTTTTCATGGTCAACTTATTTTATTTTGGATTTTACAACTTCATTATTACTCTGTATATATTATAATGTACGATAATAAATTTAAATTTCCGGGGAATCCCTCTCTCTTTTTATGAATGGCAAATTTAGTAATTTATAAATTTAAGTATGATGTGAGCAGGAAGGAATCTTGCTCAAGCATCAAACATGGATCTTCTTCTCTGCCTTCAAAGGGCAACAAATTGTTGACCCCCCCAAAAAAAAAGTGCAACAAATTGAAGGATAAGTTTTACTGGCAAGCATATTCCGCATATTTGTGGCTTTATGGTCACTTCTAATGGTGTTGAAAGTTGTAGTTTGGTTCGGCTTTAAATAAGAACAAAATCGAATGAAATTAATCTGTTTGACAAATTTTGAAGCCTATTTAGTTTTCTTTTAAATTGAGTTAGTTTGATTTGATTTGAATCATATTAAAATAAATTCATTTTAAAAAAATGGTATCTTTTTCTAAAAATTAAATTAAATATATATCATATAAATATTTTATGAACACAAATTATATTTAAATAATTATACGTGTTGTTATAAATAATGATATAAAAAAATATTCACAAAATTTTTACATAAAAAATTGATGTTTTGTAAATTATATTCTTTCTTTTTATTTAATAAATATCTTATAATTTTATTCATGAGTTTATAGTTTAAAAGACATATATTAGAGAGTATAATATATATAAAATGTATTAAATAAAAAATAAAATATATTAAATAAATATATTATAATTATATAAAAAAGTATTAATAGATTATGTTTGATTTGGTTTAATTTCCAAATGTCCAAAACCAAATCAAACCAAATTGATTCGGTCTGAAAAATGAAAAGACCAAAATAGATCTTATTTAAATTCAATTTGGATAAGTTCAATTCATTTTAATTTAATCATTTTGGATTGATTTTGAACACCTTAATTACTTCACTTCCTAGTGATTTTGGAGTTCAACGCGAGTTGCAAGGAAAATTTTCAAACAATATTTATTAAATTAATTTGAGTAGTTTGAATTTCATTTTTTAGTTTTAATTTGAATTTCCGTAGATATGTTCGTTGTCATTAGTAAACTTAATCAAAATACAAGTGAAAACTCCCAATACACCAATATGGATACAAGAGTTTGAATTCACTGTCGATCATCCACAGTTTCAGAACGTTTTTCATTTTTAATTTAAAAAATAACAGAACGTTTTTCATTTCGAACACACCACTCGTATGGCAATTTCTTTAAGCAAAAAAGGTGGAGTCGATAAGGAAAGGATGGAGAATATACTGCATTTATTCTAGACAGCTTTTATTAATTCATCATTATAAATTTATAATGGTTTTCATGCCTTTTTTTTTTTAAAAAAAGCATAATCAGTATAAAATGTAAAATTTATAAGAAACTATATTATTTATATATAAATTATAAACAAGCAATTTCTTTGAAGTTCCATTTAATCTTTTTTTTTTGTTTCTTTATTTTTTCTACTCATTTTATTGGGCTTTACACAGCATTATTTTTATTTTTTTAAAAATTTCTTCATATATTTTGATAGGATTTAAATGTTAAAATAACTTATTATCTTAAGATAATATTCACATAATTCATTACTAATTTTTTTTGGTATTTTAAATTACAAGTTTTGTAGATAAAAATCAAGCCGGTTGTTATTTACCCATTATATTATTGAAGTATTCCCATTTACTTTTAACTAGATATTAGTAGATTTTATTTATGAATAGTATTAATGTTTATTGAGCATAAATTTATATTTTATATTAAAAATGAAAATGATTTAATTCTTCATCTAAGTGTCAATATTTGTGTTTCTAGTGTCTTTTTGTTATTGGGCTAATTTAACTTATGAAACTGAATAAAATCATTTACCTTGGCTAATAGTTCAAATAGGCCTTTTAACTTATTTATCCATATATATATATATAATTTTTTTTTTCACTGATATAAGGCTTAAAGGACACTACGTCTCTACCTCTCGGTTTCTATCCAAGCCATTCACTTCGGTTGTTTTGTGTGTCTACTGTGTGTGCACATATAAATATTCAACAAAAATCGAACAGCTGTCATCCGGCGAAAGTGTAGAAGTCAATGCAAGAGCCAATTTTGTTGTAGAAAATAAAAAAAATAAAAAGATGAGCATGACCCACAGGTGTGAATGGAGTTATATTTATAGAAATCTTAGTTATGTCAATCCTTGGCGCTCATCGTCGTCGGAGCTAGTGATCACTTGTCCCCAGTTCCAACCAGAGCAGCGAGGCCAATAGGTTCTTGCCTCTTTTGTTTTTTGGGTGTCACTTTTCCCATCCTACCCTCAAATTTAAATTCTATATTTCGCCACTTCCTTTGTTATTTTTTTTTAATGGATACGACCAAGGTACTTTCCTCTGGAGTCTCCTTCTCCACCTTGCCGGCAAGTTATGTCCGACCAGAATCCGACCGACCTCGCCTTTCCGATGTTACCACCTTGGAAGATGTTCCTATCATCGACCTTGCTTCTCCTGACAGAGCCCGTCTTCTTGTTCAAATCCGTGAAGCCTGCAAATCCTACGGCTTCTTCCAGGTCTTATCAATTGATTAATTGAAAGATATGTGTTCCTCAGGTTTTCTGGTTTTACTTAAAAGAAAAAAGTTGAATGGAATTTTGATGTAGGTGATTAATCATGGGGTGCCAGTGGAAGTGGTGAAAAATATGTTAGAGGTGGCATCTGAGTTTTTCAACTTGCCAGTGGAGGAGAAGATGAAGTTGTACTCAGATGATCCTTCAAAGACAATGAGATTGTCCACAAGTTTCAATGTGAAGAAGGAGAAGGTGCATAATTGGAGAGACTACCTGAGGCTCCATTGTCATCCTCTGGATAAGTATACGCCTGAGTGGCCTTCTAACCCTCCCTCCTTCAAGTAAGTCTCAGCCCCTTCCTCTGGCTACCCTGTTTAAAAGGATGGAATATGGTCCATATGTATATCTGTTTTTCTCCTAATTTTGTCCTCCCTTATTTTTTTTTGTAATTCCAAACAAATTTTTACTCTCACCCAAACAAGTATGTGACTGTTTTAACTCTCCCTCCTTCAATTAAGTTCATGTCTTATTTACCTTTTGACATTCTTTTCCAATCTCTCATGCTTTGATCATGAATCATAACATTTGATTCTATTTTCTATTTAAACTGCATCACTTTTTATATTAATGATAAGGATAATTGTGATCTGAATCTTATTATTGTTATGACAATATTTGGGACCACTCTAGAATATTTTACATGCACTTTTAAAACAGCTATAGATTTGATTTTTTGTCCCTATAATTTAATACATTCTCTGACGCATTCTTAAAATGTCTGTTCTAGAACAATAAAATTAGTTTTTTTACGTCAAAATAAAGGATAGATATCTTTTATTTCAATCAATTTATATATAAAATTTATAACAAATTACGATATTTATAAGTCATTAGTAATATTATTTATTTCTTAGGTTCATGTAATGTACGAAAAAATGTTTTCAGTTTTATTTTATTTAATAATAGGAAAATAAAATTTGACTTTGTGATTTTGTTTTTGTTTGGTTATTCAATAAAAATGAGACAATGAAAAAAAGTTGTGATAATGCTAATAATAATTTTGTGATGATAATTTTTCTCTTTGCTGTTTTAAAACTAGATATACAAAGGACATCTTTTACTTAAAAATTTTAGTGGGTGTTAATTTTTAAGCACGTCGCCCTAATGGGGAATTTAGTTTTGTTTTCATCATAGTTTGGTGCAAAAGAGAATTAGTGTCAAACTTTAGATTAATCACTTAATCAGAATCTTTTCCTCTAAGGTTGTAACATATCCAATTTAGATGTATGTCTAGGTTGCCCCATTAAAGAAAGTTAAATGTATACTCACCAAGTAGGGGCAAGAATAGGCATGTAGGACATGTTCAGAGGTGTAAGGTAATTTATTTCATCTTCCCTTCTTTTTTTTTTTTTGGATAAAATTTCATCTTTCCTTTCCCACTAGGAGAAGGACTAGGACGAGTCTAGAAATTTGAATCCCACTAGGAGAAGCACTAGGACGAGTCTAGAAATTTGAATTTCAAAGAATAAGAAATCATGTTATTGACTTTTTCTTCCTCGTCGGACATTACCATGTGCCTATCTGAGATTCTTGAAGCAGGAATTGTCAGATGACAGAGACCAAAATATGAAGGAGTCGGTGAAAAGCAGTTTAAAATAATTAGGTAAAGATAATGGACTTCTAATAAACATCAAGCATGGCGTACTTTCCTAATGCTCTCACAATTTCAGATTAGTGATCTGACCTTTCAATTGTTAAAACACCAGTCGGCTTTAATTAGACTGTAACGGATGGTGGCAATTTCCTTTTCCAATATAGTAAAACCAACTATACAAATGGTTCTGTTCAGTTTTGTTATGTACACATTTGGTTTAAATTCCAAGCTCTGGTTTTGTCGTGTTCCACCTGCTAATCACCGCCTTGTGCTTTGGCTTCATTATTAGTCCTATTATAAGTTGCCTATGAGTTTTGTTTTATCCGGCGTAATTTTCCAAGTCCTTGTTTTTTGGTTTGTGGGGCGAGGGGGGGTGGTCCGGCGGAATATAAGGAATTGATAATTTTTTACTGAATTGAATGGTATGAATATGACAGTAAGGGAGAAAAATTTGTCTGAAGCATCTAGGAGGTTAATGATTTTGATTATATTGAGGGCTTATTTGGCTCCACATTTGTTAAATTTAAGTTTGGGAGAATCAAAATTGACTTTAGGGTAGAAACAGAGGTAAGTAGTTTTTTTTATAACTGAGTTTTAGTCTCAGAAACTAGTCTATATTTTAGCGCTTCTGGTTAGAAATGCTGGGCAAAATTGGAATTTAGATATAAAACTGAGTAACAAAGGCCAAACCAAATCAGGCAAGCCCTGTAGATCAGATTTGATTAGAAGTGATTGGATGAAAGGGTGATGATGTTGGGTTGAAAATGACAAAATAGGGAAACGTGGGAGGTGAATGATTGGTGGAAGAGTAGGGACCGCACTAGATAATCCTGAGCACTGAGCAGAAAACAGTGGTCCAGACCAGACGGGTTCGGTGCATTATTAATTACCAATTCTTTGTTTCCTCTGCTTACGTCACTTCCTCAATCCGCGTTGACGTCATCCCATTCATTCCTCCCCGTCTCTTCTCTCCTTTACTTACCCTATCATGTGATGCTGTACTTCTCTAGAAAATTGATATAATAGGGGAAAAAAAAAATCAACCCACTTAAGCCACATGAAAATAGGTCGCCTGAGTTGCACTTGCATCTCATTTTAAGATGGGCCAATTTTCGCTTGGCCCACTTAACTTGTAGTTCAGCTAATTTTTTTATAAATAAAATTTATATTTATTTTGTTCATACATCATAATGGACTATAATAAATTCATGATGATTTGTGTCTTTATTTTATTATTTTTTATGAATTCACATCAATTTATTCAAGTTTATAGAGTTAATTAGGTCTCTTTTCTAATTTAATTAAGTTTAAAAGTTAGAGATATAAATAAATAGTTGTAATTTTTAAATTTTTATTAATTTATTTTTAATAAAAATTATGATGAATTATCCATGACTCCTTAATGGTTTGGGATGAAAAAATCCCAATCCCAACTATCCGAAAAATAGGTTGACCCAACCTGACTTACTTTTTCCCTGTAACCCATGATGGGCCAATTGCACTGGGCTGGGTCGGTTCACATTTCCACCTATAACCAACCATTACAAAATTGGGCAGAAGGATGATTCTCATCCAATAATCTAGTCCTAGGAGCTTTTCGTACATGCATTATTATTTTTTTTAAAATAATAAAGAAATGCATTAATAAGACATTCTATACTTAAGTAACGAGTATTATGGAATTGTGATGTGGGACGGATGAACAGGGGAGTAGCGAGAAAATACAGCAAGGAAGTGAGGGAATTGGGGATGAGAATAGAAGAGTACATAGGAGAGAGCTTGGGAGTGGAGAAAGATTACATAAAGAAGGTGTTGGGAGATCAAGGGCAGCACATGGCCGTGAATTACTATCCGGCATGCCCCCAACCAGAACTCACGTATGGACTACCAGGCCACACCGACCCCAACGCCCTCACCATTCTCCTCCAAGACCTCCATGTCACTGGCCTCCAGGTTCTCAAGGACCACCAATGGCTCGCCGTTCATCCCCACCCTCATGCTTTTATCATCAACATTGGCGATCAACTCCAGGTATTTTTTTTTTTTATATAATATCCCCTCCATTTCCTTCTTCTTACCATTTACTATTATTCTATCTTCTTCGGCAAAATTCCACTTACATACCTCTAAAATTTTGGAAATTTAATATTGCTAAAAACATACCTGAAAGTTACATAATGTAAGTAATTTGAGATATTTTTCAGTGTGAAATCCTCCTTTTACCTCTAATTAAACTTACTAAAAGTATTATTTGCAAATATACGAGGTTCAGTTGCAAATCTATGAGGATTATTTGAAAATGGAAATAGAGTTAACTATATTTCATTTATTCCATGTTTATTTGCAATGACTTCTCATATATTTGCAATTAATCTTTGTATATTTCTATTCCTAACTTTATGGGTAAAAGGAGAATTTCATGTCAAAAAAAATTCCCAATTAGGTACCTACATATCTTATGATAATTAGACAAGTTTTACTATGTTCTTTTGTAAAATATGAAATTTTTGAGATATTTAAGTGAGATTTTCCCATTTTATTATGTCACCTAATCCATGATAAGCATTTTTACAGGCCAAACCCATGGGCTACTCCTACCCATTTTACAAGAGTATTGGGTGGTTGCAGGCTGTGAGTAATGGAGTTTACAAGAGCGTGTGGCATCGAGCTGTCGTGAATGCGGAGAAGCCAAGGCTTTCCGTGGCTTCCTTTCTTTGCCCATCTGATGATGCACTGATCAGCCCCGCCGAGCCACTCACAAGAGATGGATCTCAACCCATATATAGGGCCTTCACCTATGCTGAGTATTATGAAACCTTCTGGGGCAGGAACTTGGACCAAGAACACTGCCTGGAACTTTTCAAGAACCAGTAACCTTTTCCTTTTCCAGTCCACGCATGACTCTGTATCGGACATTCCGTACATTTCTAAGTAAAATAAAAACTCTAGACCCATCCGTGATTGGTTGTATTTGTGTTCCATAGGAGTAGAAAAGGAGTAATAGACGACGAGGAAGAATTAAAATGGGCAACATATTCACATAATGAATCAACATCTTAAAATGTTGTCCATTTTCAATCCTCAATTTCTCCAACTCTTACTCCTTTAAGAAGCCCAACTCCAGTGACATTCCTCTATTGTTTATTATCGTTATTATTATTATTGAATTATTGAATCTGGTCATGTTAATTATATACTTCTTCATGTCATTGATATAAATCATTTTTAACTAACTCATTCAAATCAAGAAAAAATTGTTACATTATTAAAATTATCCATAATAAATACAACAAATTTAAATAGTCAACATATACTTTCTTTCATGAATAAGAGCATTTTGCAAAAAAAAAAAAAGTAATTAATGTACTCCCTCTAATCTTTAATTTAAGACATTTTTAATTGAATTACGCTGATTAAGGATAGAAATTCAAGTTAGTTAATTACTTTAATTTTTCAAAATATCATGATATTTTTCTAAAAATACTCTTATTTAATCATTTTCTCTCTTTATGGGTGTATTAAATAGAGACACTTTTAAAAATATATAATAAATATTACTTTATCCAATCCCTTTTATAAGAAACTTTTGTAGAAGGTTTTTTGTTCCTTTTTATAAGAAACTAACTTCCATTATCCCAAGCATTAAATGATACTTTCCTATTTTACCCTTCCTCCTTAATTAGCATCATATTCATGAGACATTAAATGATTAATTTGGAACTCAATTAAAAATGTGCATTTCTGAAAAGATTTTTCATATTATGACATACTCCCTCTGATCCTTAATATAAGACCATTTTAACCGAATCACGCGGATTAAGAATTGAAATTAAAACTAAGTAACTACCTCGATTTCTCCGAAAATTTCAACATTTTTCCAAAACTACCCTTACTTAATTTCTCTCTCTTTCTCTTTAGATACATTAAATAGGGGCATTTTTCTGAAAATGTATAATGAATACTACCTCGTATATTATAAATGATCTTATATTTAAAACCAGGGCAAAAGATTCTATATATAGGACCGGAGGGAGTATTAATTATAGTTAATTTTTTTTATTTATGATGAATTAGTAATTTGTTCCTTATAAAAAGGATTAGAGATAGTATCCTGTACATTGTAAAATGTCTTATATTTAAGATCAAGACAAAAAATCATATATTTAAGACTGAAGAGAGTATTAAAAACTTATAAAAGATAACCTATATTTAGAATTAAAGAAAATTTCTAAAACATCATTAATAAAAAGAAATGGGGGGAGGGGGAGTATTGCAATCATTAATTAATTTCTAATTGAACATCGACAGTGGTAGCAAGGTTGAAATGGTTATGAAGGGAGGACATGCTAGGGAAGAATATATTAGAGTCGGAATACAACATGGTTATTCATAGTTACTTATGGGGAGTTCCATCCTCTAACTGTTGAGAGAAGAGCATACAACTTGTCAATATTAAAATCTAGATCTCTTAGCCAACATCTCAAACTTGGAAACACAAAAGGCTTGAGATAACAACTCGCCTTCATGAAAATGGCATCGCCTTTTGAAACCTAAGAACTCGTTTGGTTCATTTCCTAGTGCCTGGAAATAGAAGGAATCAAGTCTCCGTTCCAAAATGGTGTGCATCTGGTTGCTTATTTCCACCTAGAATCCTCATTCCTAGGTTAGCTCTATTCCCAAGTTGCATGGAATCTGGACACTCGACCTTGACCTGATCCTTCTTGATTCCCACATATAAGAATTTTCTACATGACCTTCCTACTCCTACTTCCACCAACGACCGAAGCATCATCTTTTTCCTCCATTTCCATCCTCCAGCTCCACAATCCTCCTATAGATCAAAGGTCACTGATGGCAGCGACGTCGACAAAGTAGAAGTCATCTCTTTCCTTGGGCCTCTTTTCTTCTCCATCATCCTCTCCCTCCTCTGACATCTCTCATCTATGCCATCTTCAAACATTCATGCATCATTAGTCGAGTCTCATCTCTGCTGTCTTTAAACAGTCATACCTCATCTCTACCATCTTCAAACTCTGATGCGATGAAGGTCAATGACATCGTCTTCGAACATTCGTGCTGTGCTCACAAATCTCAGTTGAACGGTGTATTTTTTTTTTTTTAAGATTTGGGTTAAAGTCTAAGTGTTGTATTTTTTAGATTTGGGTTGAACTTTGTGCACAAAGATATGGTTATGGGTTGAGCAAGGGAGGTCTAAGGTTGAGCAATTGACATGTATTTTCTTTTTCAACCATGTATTTTTCAGATATTATGGATTTTTTGGTTCTGATGTGTGTTTAACTGTGATGGTGAAGATGTTTGTCAGTGATGGCCAAGAAATATGTATGATGGGTGAGGGATTTTTTTGGGCTAAGGGTAAAAATGGTGTTTCATATGTATTTTTATTTTTCTTTTCATTTAAAATATATATCATACAAACAACTTCATAGTAATTATCATTCTACTTCATTTTATTCTCGAACACTCCATCACATTCCATTCCCATCCTTTCTTGGAACCAAACGAGCCCTGAAGGATATGTCTCCATTTACATGCTCCACTCAAAGCCATGTCTTCATAAACCAACTATTGTTGGTTGTTGCAAGATTGTTGTTGGTTTGGGGAACCTTATTTTGAGCTTTTTTTTTGGGACCTGGAGTGTACTCCGTTGGGAGGAAGGATTATTCTCCCTCATGAAAAAAAATAAATAAATAAACATCTATTAATTAGATTTACTCCATGTAAGGGGTTTGAAAAATAAACTGCTATCCTTAGTTTGAGCTATAAAGCGTTAATGCTTTAAAAAAGTAGATGAACTAGTATTCAATACATCATACAATATGCGTTTTGATTTTCTGTATATATTCAACTCCATACCACTTTGTACTTATTTGTATTATTTCAAATTTTGACAATACAATAAGACCATTTTGAATTTTTAATGTGAGACAGAAAAATAGTCTCATAGATGTTCATAAAAATATGTTTTTATTTTTTTTATCAAATGATTTTTTTTAAGAAGAAAAAATAAATATTTTATTTAATACTTATTATAAACATTGTATGATTTATTTTAATATTTATATTATAATTTTTCAAATAGTCAATACTATATATTTTTTTAATGTGTTGGTTTATTAATTATGCATATAAATAATTATATAAATAATATCATATAAGTATAAATATTTTCTTATATCCACATTCCAAAATTTTAAAAATTGGCATGTTTTTTTTATTGTAATATATCATATCGAGTACTTACACTTGTATTACTGTTATGTCAATTGGGTCTGAGTTTTTATATATGGTTTGGAGTAACAACGGGGGTTGGGTCCATATGACCGGACAAATTTAAAATACCTGGACTCCAATGAAGCCCAAAGAGTTACTGATTTTTCTCAATTGGTTAAAGCTGGGCCCATGTTTGCTCGATAAACAAGAAAGCGTGGATATGCGATAAATCCCAAAATTCTAGAGAGAAGCCAGTCAGTGCTATCCCCGTCGACCGCCGTTTGGGAGAAGTCATGTCGCCAGGTCCCGTTGTTGAGGCCGCCGCCGCCGATGAACAGATTCCATCCACCGAGGAGACTCAGAAGAAGAACCATGAACCGAAGGTTCTATTCTGCTTCGTTTCTGTTTTCCTTTTTCCGTTTTTTTTCTTGGATTCATTTCTCGTTTTAGTCTCATTTCTACGCCGTATTGTATTTTCCCAGGACGACGAGGCCCCCGTCGTTGAGGATGTGAAGGACGACGACAAAGACGAGGACGATGATGATGAGGACGACGAAGATGACGACGATGATAAGGAAGATGGTGCTCAAGGTCTTCACTTGTTACTCTTTTTTTTTTGTTTTTTTTGTTTCTTTGGGCCTTCCTCACTTTAAAAATGTTCTGGCGCTTTATTTTATCGATCCTTACTACTTATTTGGGACTTACGTTTCATGTTTACTATATCAATTGAACTGATTTATGGTTCTCTTTTGCTTGAGTTTCATTCATTGACTATAGCAGCGTGTTCTGGATTTTTTTTCCTGGCCAGTAGCACCGTGTTGCAGAATACTGGAAGTGGGTTTTTGGGTGTTCTGTGTGAAACTGTATATTTGATGTCGGAATTGTGATCAATTTATTCCTATGTTATGTGATTAGATTGTTATGAGCGATAAATATTTCTCTTACTTGCAACTTTCATGTGTACATAATGATAAATGAGTATGCGCCCCAGTTTTATCATACTTGAGCGAACATGTGAACTCTGATACAAGTGCTAATTTTAGATAACATTTCGTGACCAAACGTTTCTGTGTTCATCATTCAGCTCACCATTTTTAATTCCTACTCGACTGCAGTTTCTGTAATGTTGGGGGGAATATGTTTTTTCTTATACCACCATACTTTTGAGGACAGGCTGAGTTTTCCCTTTGGTCTTGAAATGCTCCGGTGGCTTTATTCATGCTGATTGGACTTAAAATTCCATCGGTTTTCTGAATCTGGAAGGGTACTAGAAAAAGTGTAGATGATTTTGACACAAGTTTGTAGTTTGAGGCCCTTGGTTGATTAATGGTGCGTATGCTTAGATTAGGTGCTAACGGATATGGTCTGGGTTGTCGTTCAATTACAGCCACAGGATGCTAAAGCCTTAACTTTGGTTACACGATCATTGAATTTATGAGTTCATGACATTTGTTTGCTTCATTTCTGTCCTCATGCTGTGCTAAATTAGTACTGGAGTTAAAAATCACTCTTACGGATTAAAAGGCAGCTTAATTGTGGCTAGTAATAGTTTCTGTGTTGTAAACTTTTTTGATTGCATACACCTTCTTTTAACCTACAGTTCTTTAGTACATAGGAATTTATTCTCTAGCTACTATTTGTTGTTATATTTAGGATTTGATGTATGCACGCTTTTTATTATTTGTCTTTGCACTTCTTGAATCTTTTTTTTTTTTTTTTGGTGACAACACTTCTTGAATCTTTTATTGGACTTTGAGATGCAGGTGCTTCTGAGGGTTCAAAGCAGAGCAGAAGTGAGAAGAAGAGTCGGAAAGCCATGTTGAAGCTGGGACTGAAACCTGTCACTGGTGTTAGTAGGGTCACAATCAAGAGAACGAAAAATGTGAGTCATTATCTATTTTGTTATGTGGTTGATGCGTATCTGGTTTTGTGGATGGCATTGCATCTAACCAGTCAATTTGATTCATGCCTCAGATTCTCTTCTTCATCTCAAAGCCCGATGTGTTCAAGAGTCCAAATTCGGAGACATATGTCATATTTGGGGAAGCCAAAATAGAGGACTTGAGCTCGCATTTGCAGACACAAGCTGCTCAGCAGTTCAGGATACCAGATATGGGATCTGTGTTGGCGAAAACAGATTCTGCTGCATCAACTGCTCCGGTAGCACAGCCTGACGAGGAAGAAGAGGAGGTGGATGAAACTGGAGTTGAGCCTCGTGACATTGACTTGGTTATGACACAGGCTGGAGTGTCGAGAAGCAAGGCTGTGAAGGCTCTCAAGACCCACAATGGTGACATTGTTGGTGCCATCATGGAACTCACTACTTAATTAAGCTTTAAATTATGCTCTGGTTTTTTCATATGTTTCTGATATTTTGTGCCGTCCGTAAGTTGCCTTGGTGCCATCCGTAAGCTTTAAATTTGTGGCGCTCACAAAAAATTTGTAGGACAATTTCAATATCCATAAGATTGGTTAAAATCGAGTTGATTTAGTCTCACCAAGGCCTTTTTAATCAATGTCCATCTAAGTTTGCGTCACATTTTAATTGTGAGAATCGGAAAACGGAAAAATCGCGCTATTTATATTTTTATTATAATTTAATATGGGAATCTCTCTTCAGGAAATGACTCTCAAATATTTCGGTGGGAAGTTATTTTTTAAAATATATCTAGAATTTGCCTAATTATCATAAGATGCTATATTATGAAATGCTGAACAATATTCAATACATGATACCAGATATGTATTGTATTTATGCATGTATATTTGTCTGTGCTATAAAATTTTATAATAAAATAGAAATATTTTAAATTATTATAAATATCTTATGATATATTTTAATATTTATAGTATATTTTTTAGAATATTTAATATTTTTTTTAATAAATAGATTTAATAATTATATATAAATAATTACATAAATACTATTCAATCCCATAATATAAGATATTTTATTATTTTATAGGGTTTAATAGAGTATTTATGAGTTTTTTTTTTCAAAAATATTCTTCATAAAATTATTCTATATATATATTTTTTAATATTTTGATTAATGTAAATGAAAATCATTTTTGGAATCATAATAATTTTTTCATAAAAACCAAGATTCTCAACTAATTTTAATTATCTTTATATACATAATTTTTGTAAAATATCTTATAATATTATAATATAAGACGAAAGAAGTATTATATATATAAATATTTTTTGCACTTATATTTTAAAATTTTAAAAATTATTGTTCTTCTGTACCGTACTAAATCTTATTTGATACATATACCCATATTAATGTTATATAGATACTAATGTACTTAAATGGAAATATTTTTTGTGTGAAATTCCTGTTTTTGCCACAAATGTTGAGGCTGAAAATATACAAATATTAGTTACAAATTTACTATCATTTGGAAATACTTGGTAATCCATGAAAAATAGTTACAAATTAATTTAGAGCATATGAAATATGGTAAGATAGTCCGTTTCTAGATAATTTTTTTAGATTTGCAACTCATAGTTGGAATTATCGGATGGGAATTTCTCTTCTACTGGGAGCGAATATGAGTTAATATCCCTAGAAATAAACTAGGAGTGAGCCTGTTCAGGCGGATATCCGGATATGCGCCCCAATATGTCTCCAAACTTAGCAAGTCTATTTCACATTTGTTCGAAGAAAAATCACATTTCTTGAGCGATAAGCTAAGTAATGCAACAAATTTGAACTCCCCCCCGCCCCCCAACTTCTATTGTCTGGGCTCTAGATTGCCTTTCAAAGTGGGTCAATGGAGATCATGCCAGTGTCTAAAAAATTAGGTAGTTTAATTAACAAGAAATAAATGTACATTTTATCAACATATCTATTCATATAAACTTAAACTACTAATTCCAATTTATTTTCCATTCTAACTTGTATGACTAAATATATTAGTCTTTTTCTTTGGCCAACGGCTAAATATTAGTCATTATCTATTTTTCTTTTGTAAGATACTTCGATAAAAAATTAAACAATACTAAAGTATATATTTTTAAAACATAACAAATATAATTTTAATTTTAATAAATTCACGAATATGTTTAATTATATATATATTTTACAGATTTTTTTGGCCAAATATCTTTTCAGAAATCATTGTTAGTTTACAATATGGGTTAACGTAATTCTATTGAAATTTGAGTGAAACTCACAACTGCAATGTGTCCAACTATAGATCGTCATGAGTGCAGCAACTGCATATATGCTTCTAAGTCTTGCAGTTCACTTTTGTCCCCAATCATTGCTCTTCACATTTGATTGATTATAAATAAGTAACTCACATAAACTCAAGATGTTATCTGCCACTGCACATGTATGGAAGCATGAATATAAAATATAGGTAAAACAAACATCAAAGAAATGAATAGGCAGACTCCAATGTGGGTGAAATACAGATAATATCTTATGACCGAGGCACCACATTCCGTAATATGCATGTCCACTAGAGACCCAAAAAGAGGTCTAACTCATAAGTATTTATCCAGTCATTCATTAAGGATTTATTTGGAATGGGAAGAAAATGGGGAGAAAAAAATACAAGGTGGGAAAATAAAGAGAACTCAGATAAGAAAATGTCTAGATTCCTTGTTGTTTTCTTTTAGAATTTTTCTCTCCCCCTTATTTTCCTCTTATCTAAATGGAGGGTAAGATTCCTAACACAGAAAGAAAAAATAGGATTCCTAAGTCTGCCCCGCTTGTTCCATTTCTAAACAAGTTCCCAATCTGATGACCAGCCATCAGAATAATCTGTAACAAACTGATGGCCAAACTTGTGAGAGGAACCAGGTTGGACTTCTTGATTATACTCCAAATCTTCCAGATAATACTCCTTCAAAACTGACCCGTTGACAGCAGTGTTCAAGTTGTCGAGCGTCTCAGGATTTGTATCTTGATTTTGAGTCTTTGGACTGTCTGTCCCCCCAGATACTAGTTCGAGTGCTATGTCACGAGCACCAGAATCCCCAGAATTTGTTTGGTCCTCCGGATTAACAGTATTGATGCATGACTGTTCATCCTGGGACATGAGAACGTGGAACCTGGCCAAAACAGATGCCTCATAACCTTCAGCCTCTTCGTTTGTGCGAAAGACAGCAGATTCCTGAGTGAAACTACCCACATTTTGACTACGCTCCCCTTCCGGTTGTGATGCAATAGGCTCGTTCAGATAAGGAGAACAATTTAAGAGAGATTGTTCCGTTAAATTGGCAGCATGGAAGACAGATATATGCTCATCGGCAGAATCAGAACTGTTCACTTTGATTGCAGAATTCTGACTTGGGCTTAACTTAAGATCAGCCTCAGTTTTTGACTGCTCTCCCTTGTCTAAAGCATTATCTAAGGAATAAAAAACCAGAAAGATATTAGCTTTATGAAACGCAAAGAATCAAATTTGTGGATAATCTATCCAAATATTTTACAAATGGAACAAAGGGAGAAAGAAGACATTACCGACCTCTTTGCTTGTATTTCTCCATTTCAATCATTCGATCATAGCGAGCTCTGTAATTGAAGGAACTTAATGCAGCTTCAGCCTCAAGCCATAAATTCTTATATATTTGAGTCTGAGTTTCTGGTTCCTCTTCCTCATGGAAATTCTCACAGAGAATCCTCTTTATAGCCTATAACAGTATGCCAAAATAATTTAAAATTTTGGCATTCTAAAGCAGTTTCTTTCTTTATAATGAAGTAAATAGATATTTGTTCATGTATAAATGCACCTTAGTCATTTTATCTACTTTCTTTGTTTCTGTATCATCAAGACTGATGCAAGGCGAATCTAAAATCGCCCCATGTTCTTTACCAAACATAAAATGATGATTCTTCTTGTCTTTTACAGGCAGATTCTCGAGATCAACCTTAGCTCGCTCTGCTCCTACCTTGCTCAAGTGGGGCCCCTCAACACATGCAATCTGAGAAAACTCTCATCATGATGACATACAGAAATTGTAGTCTAAGGCTATTCAAATAACCAGCATAAATATAAGCAAAGCACCTACTCCTTAAATTAAAGGATATAAACCAAAACAACAAAAGACAAGAAGCCAATGTAATTATTCTAAGCAGCACTTGTTTTATGTTCTCACCTCTTTCCGCTGTTACATGCTATGGGATATAATTATCCATTGTTAACTGCTTCCTGTTCCTTTGAGCATTTACTCTTTCATTAACAATGCTATTAGTTGATAGTTTCAGTAACTCATTATATACAAAATACGTTTTCTACATAGAAGACCAGAGCATTATTATCAAGTTAGAGCAATCATATAATACCTGTTGAAGCTCAGGTGGCTCTAGAGCAATATCACCAGAGTCTGACTCCGGAAAAAGATGTTTTTGTGCAGGAATCACTTGTTCAGCATTCTTTAAAGTGCAAGTCCGAAGATTACTAATCACATTTTCAAGGACACTGCGATCTTGTTCATTCAGTTCAAATTCATCAGTCAAACAATGACTGAGAAGCAACTCCGACATATTATACATCATTTTAATCAGCATTTGCATGTCTATTTTTGGAGCTGATACCTTTTTAGGAGCACCTAGTATAAAAGAACGTGAGGACAGACCATGTTCTGCCTCCTTAGATATACTGCATTCCAAACATTCATTCACATTAAAACCAACATCTGTGCAACAACATAATGGATTCTCGCTTTGAGACATAAATTTGTTTTCTTCAGTAACTTGTTTTGCACCATTGGAAGGTCCATCATTCACTACACCATCTGAATTGTATTCTTGAGATGCAAAGTTTGATACTGACAAACCTTTTTCCTGACAGTCAATTTCATTTTGCATTTGATTTCTGTTTGAAATTTCAAAAGACACAGTCCCATGATTTTCTGTCTCAACAACGAAATCTTTAGGCCCTTCAAGATTAGAACCAAGACACTCATCGAATTCCTTCATAAGCTCTGGAAGTGAAGCCTCAGAAAGAGAAAAAGGAGCTGCTGGAGCTCCATTCCAGCATGGTGAGTCAACAGCTGGGTTGCATTCATCTTCCCCATCTGAAGATTTCTCAATATCCAGATTTGCTTGAGAATTTGGAATTCTAGGCCTTGCTTTGAGTACATAATCCACAACATCCCTTGGAACATTCCAATCAGAAAGCATTGCATTATTTGGTGAGGTAGGTTCAAAATGTAAATGCGAGTGGAATTGACCTGAATCAGAGGAAACTGGGCTTTCAGAAACGGACATGGGGAAAGCCTCCTTTATATTAGAGAAATTGTTGGGGTCCAGAGCTCCATCATTATTTGGGCCTTTAACATATCCTGCAGACAGACATTATTGACACGAGTACAAATCAAATTTTGTCTTGAAAGATTAATAGCTGAAATCCCACAGGTCATGTTCTTCTTTTAAAAAAAGAAATCCCACAAGGCATCATTCAATGTTACTTTATTTATCTTTACCTTTAAGATCATAAAATTCATTCTTACTTTCCTTGTATTTCTCTCAAGGATCAAAACACAGAAAAAACAGTGCAAAAAATCTAAGTATCAGGTTGAAGCCCTGTTAGGAACCAAGCAAAGGCAATCTTGAGAGAACAGCAGAAAGAGGAAGAATGGCGGACCATATAATTAAAAGAGATATTCTCTTAATAGGGAAGATTAAAGTAACTTTAAAAGTTACTTTCAACGGTTAACAGTGGTAGTAGCAGTAGTCATTAATAATTATAGGCCACGATTGGCGAAAGGACAATCATTTAGTATTATACAGCCAAAATTTCTATGAGAATAAGTTAGGGTTAGGGTACAGCACACAGCACACAGCACTAACAAAAAAAGCATTTAAAAATAGAACCACCGATACCTTAAATTACTGGTCATTGAAGAGAGGGATAAATATAGTAGTACCTTGGCTCGCAGAGCGCACTCTAAAAGCCCCACCGAATATATTTGATTCCTCTGAGCAGAAACTTGCACCAAGTTCCACCTGTTTATTTTTACCCTTGTTCAACTTTAAAACCTGATTCCACGAGCCTGGCCTCTGACCTGAATTTGACTCGGTATTGTAATGACTAAGAGAGGACCAATCTATAGGGGGAAATCCTATCAAGAAAATGCCATCATGAGTTGGAGATGAAACATTTGGAGGGCAATATGGTTGGGATTCAAGATTACAATAACTTAATTTAATGTTACTGTGGCAGCAATTATCATAAGCAAACATAAACCTGGGTAACTGATACGAGGCAATTCAGTGCTCAGAGGGTCCATAAATTGAAAGCCAGAGTATCCAGGACTATTATTAGGCTTTTCTGGATCCGAATCTCTGAGAAGGTTCGAAAAGGAACCAGAAAACGGCGGGGCAAGAGCGGATAACTTGGACGAAGATGGAGAATAATATGGCCAGCCGTTAAAAGACCAAATGCCATCCATAGCTCAGACGATCCTGAGATTATCACCTAAACAAGCTAAAAGAGCATTGAAATAAAATTTACAACTACAAGAAAATCACGTAACTGGAATATATTATGTATGCATCCAGAGAATCTAAAATGAAAATGACATCAGAGAATAATGATTGGGGAGAAAAGTGGACGCAAAAAAGCAATACAATTTGAAAATTGATGTGAATTCAGAAAGCCCGAGGAGAACTGCAAGTGTCGCTCACAGAAAACTACGAATGTTCTGATCGTGATCGTCGTCTCCAGCTTTGCCATATTATTCTGTTTTAATCTCAAAAATATGGTTTTGATATCAGTCCAAAAATATATTCTGTTATGATTCTCTCTTTGCGAATATCACTCTCAATTTTTATTCGATTTTTTAAATTTAAACTACATTATTCCAATAGAAGTTTTCATAATTCAATAAATTTAAATCATATTTAAAAAATAATTTCAATTTATGTTTTTTTCCCCAATGTACTCCTCAACAAAAGCACCAACACCCCGTTGTTCAAAACTCTTACCTTCTAGCAATTTATGTAGTTTTAAGCCTTAATAATATTGTAAAATTATATATTCAAAATAAATGTTTATTTTTCTAAAAAAATTTATAATAATGTATTGGATGAACCATTGAATCAAACTTATTTTTTCCTTTTACTAATAAAAAATTAAAATAAAATATAAGTAATTCAAAATTGAAATAACGTTCTATAAAATAATTACAAAATATAAGCAATTCTTTATTTTTATACTATTTATTTGAAATTTCCTAAAATAGTAAAATAAAAGATAATCAAAGATAATCTAAAGTTGATTAAATATATGATATTTTGAGAGATATACAAATCTTTCTAATATAATAAGGAAAAAAGGATACTTTGATTTAATTGAGATTTCATGTTTCACTTTTTATCTTATATTTATTCAAAATACTATATGATAAATATTAAATATATAGTAATTAACTGTTGAACAGGTTTCAAATATATTAATCTTATATTTATTTTTCATTAACAGTAAATATTTTAAATTTTGTAATTTATGATAGTTTGAAATCTAGTTTTACAAAAAATATATAAAAAATAATAAATGTATTACAAATATTATATATCTTGATTTTTATAAAAAAATTTGTATCAATGAATTATTTCAACCCTCATTGAATTTGTATTTGTACATAATGCAAAATGTTATTTTTTATAATATTACATGTTAAATTCAGCCAAATTGTTAACTTAAAAAATTTCGGCCAATTTATTCTTGAAATATTATTCTGTTAGATATATAGTCATAATCAAGTTAAAAAATAAATTACATCACGGCATGTATATAATATATGAATTAAAATTTTAGTAACTCTTAAATTTCATATATAAAATGGCATGACAAAATTTGGAAACTCCCACTAATGCTTTGATGCTGCGTCTCATATGATTGTTGTTTTTTTAACATTTTTTTAAGCTTTATATTTTGTTCTTTTAAAAAAAAAATTAGAATACTTTTATGAAATATGAATGCATAATGGTCGAGCCGTTCACCAAAAAAGAAAATGCATAAGGGTGAATCAACATTTTAGCAATTAATGTGAGCGGATGTGGATTTCACTTTTCACCATGTTTACTTTGACTCATCTCCTATTGGGCTGGGCTGGGCTGGGCGGTGCTGCAAAAGATGGTTACAAAATTACTCATTGGATTATCCAAAAAAAGCTCATTGAGAAAAAAAAGACCTAACACAGTATTCTATCATTTCCTAATTCTTTTTAAAATATAATATAATTTTTATTATGCATTATAAAAAAACCTATTTAATTTACAAGAGAGAGGATGAAGAAATTCAATCAATGTAGTTTTATGACTAACATAAAAAAGACATTGTAAACTTTAAAAAAATTAATGTAATTAATTTAATCTTCTACCTTTAATCTGCGTGTTGGAGGGAATAATATGTAATATTACTTTTCTTTTTCATATTCATACATTTTACCCATGAGGATGTGGATTTAATAGGTGGCATTAATCCAAGGACTGTGTGCTTGTCGTTGAAACACCAACATTTCAGTTTTTGTTTATTTTAATTTTTCTTATTGAAATTAAATTATAAGTCTATATTTTGTATAAAATTTAAGATAAACTATATTCCAACAAAAAAAAATTTAAAGATAAACTATATTATATTGTTCATATTCTAGGGCTTCCTATAAAATTTATAAGAATTGGAGCTTCTTATAAAATTTAGGTTAAAATATACTTTTAGTTCATTAACTTTGAAACATATTTTATTTTAATTTTTTAATTTTATTTAGTTTTATTATAATCTTTTAATTTTTAAAATGTAATCAAAAGCTTTCTAATATTAATATCATTAAATAATTTAACTATAAATGAAGATTTAGCATATCTAAAAGACAACTAATTAATACTATTTTATACTTATTAATTTTGTAATTATAATCATTAGCCAAAAATCTTATAATTATAATTAAAATAATTTTAAAATATTATAATAAATAATTATAACCTTAAAATTAAATTCAAAATTACAAGATAATTATAAAATCTTATAATAAAACCTAACTTTAAAATAAATAATTATTTTAAAGTCTTAAAACTAATAACTATAACTTAAAAATAAATAAATAAAAGTTAAATTGTGTTTTTCATTCTAATTATTTTTCCTAATTGTTAATATGAAAGACTCAGAAAAAGCTTGGTAATACAATTTTTGTTTTTTTCTTCATTACTTTTTGAGTTATAGTTTTTAATTTTAAGACTTTAAAATAATTATTTATTTTAAAGTTAGGTTTTATTTTAAGATTTTTTATTTGTTTTGATGATGTATTTAGATTTTATTTTAAATGTGATAATTATTTATTATAAGAATTCAAAATTATTTTAATTATAATTACAATATTTTTTGGCCAATGATTATGATTATAATAATTATAATATTAACAAATATAAAACACTATTAATTATTTGTCTTTTAAATATGTCAGGTAATTATTTATAGTTAAGTTATTTAAGTGTTAACAATTATGATGTGTTTGACTATATTTTAGAAATTAAAAAATTATAATAAAATAAATAAAATTAAAAAGTAACATATTTTAAAGTTAAGGAATGAAAAATAGGTTTTAGTCTAAAATTTATATAAAATTGGATTGCATCATATAGATGCTTCATCCTTCTTTTCTTCTAGTTCAGCAAATCAAAGGCAGTAAAATACTTCTGGCCGAAAAACAAAAAAGATAGTGAAATACTATACTTTCTTCGTAAATCATAAAAATAAAAAAAGTGAAATACTGAAAAGAAAGAAACCTCTCATGTTAACTCACCAGTGGTACTCTAATTATTGGAAGCAACGAAATCGTTCTCTCTTTTTCTTAAATTCAGAGACATCAGATAGAATTATTGCATAGTGATGGAAAGGCTCGGCTATTAATTGCAGAACTGCTACATAATGAAATTGAATGATAGGCTGAGGAAGAAAGTTCAAATTCTAGATCGAGAGAATCAATTAAGCACTGGTCTCTGAACTCTGAAACAGAAGCTCTCAAAGGATTCTCCAAACACAATTCTGTATCTGAACCTTGCTTCAGGATCCCACCAAAATGCTTCCAGCTCTAGCCATTAATCTTATTGAAGCACCCCTGAATCTGAGGAAAATAAAAAAACGATTTTTCTCATTTTTCTGCTTCCAGCGCATGGACATGGATTTCATTTCACTGCCTCCATTAAATAGGCAGAGAGAGAAGAAGGACGAAGCCGGTTAGAGAAGGAGGATGAATGGTGGCAGTAGCCAAACGTCGCCGTTTTAATGCTCCGCAGTGAATCCTCATCCCCGTACGGTACAGATCAAATGCAATCTACGGCATTCAGAGGTTCGCTGTCCTCATTCACAGACTCAGAAAGCGATAATTTCCTGAACAATCGTTAGATGAAAATACTGGCTAAAATATCTATTCTTGAATTTCGATAATAACTAGAAGTAAACCAGAAAGGAAGCAGAGTCAGATGATGATGCTGTTGAACCAAAACGAAGGTTCCTGAGACCGCTAAAACCTGTGCTCCGCCGCGTGAAAAGCCGATCCGTCGCCCGTGCCACCGCCGATGTTAATTCCCCCAGAATCTCCGTCATATTCACCACCATTATCATCTTTACTGCTTTGTTTCTCTGCGACTTTGAGGATTTCTCCTTCCGACTTTGAGCCCTTATAAGTAAGGTACTTTTCGTATCTGGGTCTAGTAGCTAAAACGTGTGGATTTCTGCCTGTGGAATTTACATTGTGGGGGTGGGAAAGTTGCGGAATGTATACAGATCACGAGCGGTTACGTGAAAGGGATATGTGTGATTTCTGACACTTTTTTGTCAGCTAGTTTTTATGTGGTGATCATGAATAGCAATAGAACGACCTTACAGCCACACTGTTTTTTCAGATGGGCTTAATTAGGGGTGATTGTGAATGGTGATTATTATGGATATATACGAATCATCAATTCAATCACTTTTTGGAAAGGCTCTTGTGGGGTCTCATGATAATGATAGTTTTTCCAGAGTTGATCTGGCAAGATCCTCTTGCAAGAGATATTGGAGTAACTTTGAAGTTTTGAACATGGAGTTTGGTAGATGTATATGCTTTGGCTTTATCAGGCGAGGCTTTGGATGTCCGCATTTTTTGAAGAATGCCATGTGATCATCTGAATAAGCCTCTTCAATTCAAAGGCTTATAGCTGAGCAAGAGAATAAAGTATGAGCATTGCTTTCCTTATAAATGAAACATCCAAAATTGTACAATGAAGGAACCCCCAAAGTTGCACTAAATTATAAGGGAAAGAAAAAAAAAAAAAAGAAGCAAGGACAGCTACTTCAAATGCTTAAAGCAGCAATTATATATATACAAGGGAAACAAGGAACACGTTTTATTCCCAGATTTGCATTCATTCTGGCAAGGAACTAATCATTCTCTTCCACTGATCACTTTCTTCCTTAGAAAGAATATGATCTTGTGAACACCTTCTTCCATGCTTTCAAACTCAGAGACCGAACCTTAGTTAAAGCTAAAGATGGCTTGAAGTCCCTGTGAGGAAGGGCTGGTGGTGGAGGTGGTGAGGATGACGGTGACTGTGATTCCTCTAACACAGCATTATCTTCTGGATTCCAAAAACGAGCTTCTTTTCTCTTGCTTCTTATGGTTGCAAGCACATCATATTTATTGCAAATCCCCCACACAGTCACCTTCTGATGACTGTAATCCACGTTTACTGAGTATATACCTGTCATTGAAGTAATGTAAATTAGATTAATTAGTTAGTTAACTATACACAGCTGAAAGGTTCATTAGAAGAAGAGCAAGAAGCTACATTTTATGTTAACCACGTTCCTGAACTAGGTAACTAAAATTTCACGATATGATGTACCGAACAAGTAGTACTGTTATCACCGAAAGTGAAAGCTACCGAATATGGAAGGGTCCAAGTCACTGATGTTATCAAAAGGGGACTGTAGAAGACGCCAGTCACAAAATAATGGAGAAAAATATGCAAGTGCAAATCAATTTAGAAACCAGCATCTGGACTGGACTTCCTAATCCAACAAATATTCTTGTCCATTAAATTAGGTTAAGGTGACTTCGCAGACCAGAATTCATAAATATGATGCCGTATATTCCAAGCCCTGCGCGGCTGCTCTTGAAAGGGACTGCACACTAGTCCCATTTCTTAGCCTAGAATTTCCTTTTTTTTTTTTTCAATATGCATTCGGTAAATCCAGACTAATCTAAATCGACTGCTTCCTGTGGCTCTAACTTAATACTTCTAGTTAAACTAGTAAACTTTCTTGTAATTGAATCTAGCGCTTAATGGTAGCCTAAAAATGTTATTAGTTATAAAACAAAACAATGAAAATTGTTTGAATGCAATTGATTTTTTTTCCCAAAAGGAAAAGATCTTTACTAGTTCCAAGCACATCCAAATGATTTTCCATGAAGATAATTTTGACTTTGCCAGCCATCTATGATTCGTAGAATTAATGAATGCTTTCTTCTGCAGTTCTTATGATTCAATAATCTGCTTAATAATTGATAACACAGTGCTTTAAAAGGACCAGGGTGATTAGCTATTGATCCATGATAATCACTATATATAATAACAATTCTTACGGCCTCCTGGTCTTAAATTTAGTGATACATAAAAGTAAGTTTTACCTCTTAGTCATAGCCAACCCAAGTTTTGAACGGGTTTCCAACTTTTCAATAAACCCAAATAGAAGTATGTGAATTTGGAAAGCCCATCCAAGCCTCGACCATGTATCGATAATACGTAAGTAGAGACATATATGGAAGTCAATAAGTGAAATTAGATTCAGAAAATTAACTCATTCACTGAGAGATCGCGTATTTTTTTTACCTTTGAGACTGGATAAGGTTTTCTTTACTTTCTTCTCGCATCCATAAGAATAGAGAGGAACCATCATCTCAACGTACTGTGCCTCCACAACATTCTTGCAAGCTGGGACAATCTGCATGTTCGCCATTCTCACTTAATCCAACTCCCACCATAAAATTGCTATACCCAAATTAATGTTTTCATCTGCGTCTTATGATGGATGTGTCCTATTTATTCCCTTATATAAAGTTGTTGCTCAGGAGTCAGGACATGGATCATTGTTAGTTATGTTCATAATCCATGAGATTCTTGTTAAAAAGAAGCCCTACACTCATTAGTCTCTTTTTCTTTCCTTTCTTTCACATTTTTCTTCATCATATTCTTTAGACTTTTAAGCTTTATCATCCATGGCAGCTATAGGTATAGTAGATTAAAGGGAATGATTACACTTTATGAAATACTGCCTTTGATTAAGGAAACTTAATTCTTGCGTTATGTATTTTTTTCAAAAGGGATGTGGGTGGTGACATGTATGAGTGGAGCACTGTGTCAGCAAGTCTCTGTTGGTTAACCAAAGCAGATACATTCATTGCATTCCACTTTTCATTGGGAATTGGATAGTTTTGGAGTTTGGCTCCCATGTGGCTCGTTTTCCTTATCAAACAAGACAGCTGAATACAGTGTGCGTTCGGAACTTGGGCAATTAATTTACTGAATATAAGGTGTAAGGATTTGTATTACCACCAAGCACTTGGTTCAACTGCTAGGGCCGGGAGCGATCTTCGTAGAAAAACACGATCATCTTGCTTTCATGGATGGTGTTCTCCAAAGTTTTTATTATGCAGAAAGGACACTTTACGCTCTAGTCATCAATGCATGCTAACGCCATGCACATGCATATGTCCTTTCCTCTGCTTTCTGATGGAACCCAGAAACATAAACAAACCAAATGAAACACCCTATGTTGCAAACATATGTTAACTTATAGTGATGTTCCTATCTAGTTAAAATATGGCTACTCCTACCCCATCATTCTAAAACTTTATTCTGATCTGTGAATTTTTAAATGACTATTTTTTTTTCCTGACTGTATCACTTTGGGTTTCTGACGTTCTAGTTTTCAGTGAAACTGGACTCTCCTCGAGATACATGAAATTTTTATTACTGCAAGTCTGGTGGCATGCATGCTCTGTTAAGATCTGTGATAGCATTTCGGTTACTGTTGCATTCTATTCTCTGTTCGTTCCACAGTTATAAAATATTTCCACATCAAACATACCACGCAGCATTAGCATTTAAAATTGAAAAAAAAAATGCTGAAGCTGTCCCTTTAAGCTTTAACCATCTGAACAATAAGTAAAAGTAGCTAGAATTTTAGACTTTTTGTATGTACAGACAGAATAATTAGTCAAGAAAGTTGTGCCATATATAAATCAACACACACCAAACTTTTTCTTATCCTAACGTGTGTTGTGTTGTATGATTGTATCCATTTCTCTAAATGATATATCCAAATTTGATCATACTCTGTGATTTACGAGTTTGGTCCGTTGCTTCTTCAACTCAAGTAACTGTCTACTAGTGCGACGATGAACAGTTTTATGAGACAGGAGACAGAGACGATCCTGATAGCTTCACGACACTGTGGCATAGCCGAATATTGCCACGTAAGAAAGTGGGTCCCAATGAATATGCATGGGTGGATTCAGTGTCTCATTCAGATAAGTCAGGTCTCGTGTCTAGTGGGACCCCATCCTCCATGTGAAGCCCACACCACATCTCTGATTTCTCTGAAGGAATCTCTTATTATTTCTTTTCGTGTAAAAGTGGAATGCAGTAAAAACAAAGTTAAAACAGGTTTGGTGGGGTACGATCCCCAATCTTCTATTCACTTGTTATCCTCTTAGTTAATTACGAGTTTCATGCGGGGAGAAGCCTCATATAAAAAGTGGAGCTTATAAGTCTAGAAATTTTCTCATTTGATGGACTAGTTTTATATAATGGATTCTTCCTTCAAACTTATAGCATTGGTGCTTTCGTTGATAGACCGATATCACAGAGGGCTACTCATGGCCGCTGAGGATGTCAGCTCTCGAGAAATTCCTTGGACCTATTCTCATATCACTCTTCTTTTCTCATGTGCCATCCACATCAAGCTACATATTGCTTAGACTCCCCAAAATCCAATCATTTCAAAATAACATAAGTTATTAAAACAACAATAATAAAACCATACATTTTGGTATTTGAAATTGTGGAATAATAGTACATGATAGTATAAATATATAATCACATAACCTACAATGAAGAATCCAAGTGTCTCATAGTCATAAATGATCAAAAGTATCGAAGTAATCACATAATATATATATACATATAAATGAATTTAAACAAATCCTCTCTGTACGTAACGTTTGTGTGTGCATGCTGCATTCATTACTGGACACACATTTCCTTGATAGTGTTGGCCTTTGTTGTGACTTGTGAGTCTTGAAGCTGCATCTGAAAGAGGTGTCCTGGGGAACAGGAAAGGGATCTCAGCCATTATTTTGGCTTTGCATGGCTAGTTCTCTTCTTCTTTTTATTTTTATTCCCTCCAGAATCAAGTTTCAATCTTTTATATAAAACGAGAAAGGAAAGATTAAACCAGGAAATGTGAATAGAAAGGGATATTTCGTCCTAAAATTTTATAGGAGGTATGGTATTGCTAAATTTCTCTTTGTCAGATTCCTTTGTTGGAACCTTTTTTGTTTTAATAACTATTTAGTATCTAGTCATAACTTTTGAGTCTTAAAGTAATCTGAATTGAGTAACAACCGGGCCCCATTCAGGAGAGTTATTCCAAAGGCATTTTATACATTTATACTTTCTTGAACCCAAGATGTCATGGTTAAATGATCCCAACCTCTTTCATTAAAACCAATATCTGTTGGCAGAACCTTTTTCTTTCATTTCCCACCGGCCATCTTAACAAGTATCCGACAGAATTATTCATGAAATGAAATGAAAATGTTTTTTCAAAAATAAACAGTAAAAAACTTAAAACGATGGAGTAGCCACTCATCCTGAACTAAAAGAACTTGTTTTGTCTTGGAATATATCAGTTAATGTCAATGAATAGAAAATTAAGTCGGTAATAATGTAGGTTTCGCTAAGAACATGTGTGGCAGAGAGCTAGTTGTTTCCTCTATTGATGTGATATGGCTGCTTTCTATATCATCTTTAACTTATTTACATATTCATGCATTGATCATCATCCATATATAGTTAACCAAAAATAATATTTCACAAGCATGTATACAAGATTATTGATTTTCACGATCACTTTAATAATATATCGTACATACATAAAAATACAGAAACGATATATTATTAACTTTATGAATGTGTGATTCCATTTGATTTGAAACCATCCACCACCACTAACCCACCTCTAAACTTTCCCTTATTGGAGAAGGGTGCTACTTACAAGGATCACAAACTATTTCCAATTTTTTATTATATATGACAGTGAATTTATGAAATGCAGCATGCATTGGGATTTTCATCACTGAAGAGCTGAGGAGGTGGGATTTGTTCAATCACATACAGTGGCTGGTAATAGTACATCATCCTCTTGATGCCTTCATCATTCATTGCAACCACCTCATTGTGATCTCCTCCTCCTTCTTTCTTGGCCTCTTCCTTGCCTTCTTCACCATCACCACCTTCTTTGTCACCTTCTTCCTTCTTGGGTTCCTCTGCAGGTTTCTCCTCTTCTTTCTTCTCTGTGCTCTCTTCCTTTTTCTCTTCAGGCTTAGCCTCCTCTGCTGGTTTCTCATCTTCTTTAGGTTCTTCCTTCTTCTCTGGTTCAGGCTGTGGTTGTGGAACTATTTTGGCTTGCTTTTTGGTGCGTCTATACACATATTCCACCAGCTTGTTCGCATCCATGGTCCCTGTCACAGTCACCTTCCCCGTGCTTAATTCTGTCACCGCTGTTTGCACTCCTTCATTAATGAACACACATCTTCAGAATCATCGATTAGAAATATAACAGATTCATTGATACACATACACTGCTTTATCTAATAGATTGAATTACAGTTCTTATTGAGTTGTGTTTGTGTACATCTAAGAAAGAGACATCTACGTAGAGACACCCCACCCCACTTTTTCTTTATTCTTTTCGCTGTGGAATTTGATGTAGGACATGAACCAAGGGACCAAATCAAATCATGACCGACCAATTTGAATAATTACACGTCACGTCAGAATGCACCGTCAGATGCCGATTTGGCAATCTGAGAGGATACAGGGTAACAAAGGACGAACATGCTCTAAATCGAATAGTGATGATTCGTCCTTTATGGGATTCCTTTTTACTACTTTTTCAATGATTTCATCAAGTGGATTAGTCACATTCAGAAAACTGACAGTTGCCATACCAGAGCAATTCATTGGCACCAATAAATTTAATCCTCTAGATAGAAGTTCTGCATTTTTTAATACTTTATATTCTTCCATTTGCAACGACAACCATGAATGCAGGCAAGACATTAAAATAAGGAGATAAAGCTGTACCTCTCATTTTGAGAATTTTCCTCTTGAGCTGCTCAGCACAAGCCTCACAGTGCATGTTTACATTAAGTTCCACGGTTACTGGTTCACTAACCTGAACAGCAACGAATTACCAGTTTTTGATTAAATGTCTAAATATAAATTAACTTGATTTGAAAAAAGAAACAAAAAACATTTAAACTTGAGATACCTGAGAAGTAACAACTTCTGGTATAGGTTCTCCTTCTGCTGCAGGCAATGGAGAAATGACTTTGGCTCTTCTCTTTGTTCTCTTGGTAATTTTATCGCAGATTGCTTGTGGTTCCACTATCCCCCTTATGGTTACTTCATTTTTAGCCATATCAATGACCACTCCCTCAACTCCTGTTGAAGATAAATAGGAATAAGAATGGCTGCACATGCATGCATGACTTCTGCAACCAAAAGGAAATAAGAGAAGGAAGGGACAGTTTTGAACCTCGCATTTTCATAATAGACTTCTCAATTTTCTTGGAACATCCCACACAATGCAAGTCCACAGACAGCACACATGGTGATGGTGATTTAGGCTCTTCCTTCTTCTCTTCTGCTGGTTTTTCCTCCGCTTTCTCTTCTTTCTTCTCCTCCGCTGGTTTTTCCTCTTTTTTCTTCTCCTCCACTGGCTTTTCCTCTGTTTTCTCTCCTTTCTTCTCTTCTGGCTTGGCCTCTGCCTTGGGTTGCTCCTATCCAACAAAAGAAATTAGAACAATAACTCTTCATGACAATGAAAACTTAATGCCAAAAGAAGGCTCACCTGTTTAACTTCCTCACCCATTGAAGTGTTTTTTTGGGACAAAAGGAGATATAACACTGGAGATGGAGAGGCAGAGATATTATAAGGAAGGAGTGGGAGTTGAATAGAAGGCCGGTGGGCGATTACTAATTAGTATATAAAGCTAATCTGAGGGATTCCTGAGCACATGCAGTGCCACTAACTTTACAAAGAACCTCTTTGTTTAATATTTATTTTCATTTCTCAAGGCAGAAGGAAGAGAGGGTTAGCAAATTTATAGACGGAAAGAGAGATTGCGAGGGTAGGAGGAAGAGAGAGAGAGAGAAGAAGCCAATCTTTGAAAATGATGATACTTCTTCCATTACAAACCGACTTATCATACATTTGCATAACAAGGTAGTGAGGTGTCACTTTGTCAGACATGCATGGCATGTCATATGTGTAAGTGTACCTCTGGTGGGATCTCATTTAAGACAACCTGGACACCTACCTAGGTGTGGACCTCTGGTATGGCCACATAATCTAGCCAGGTAATTTTAAGCAAATCAAAATGCACCACCTAAGCTAAACTAATCAACCATAAGATTCTCTATGCTATCTGTGTGCGTTATATATATAAAACTCTATCATCAATTTATTAATCTCAAGTGGTGGTTGAACCAGGTTTATGCTGCAGTTAACTCTAAAGACACAAGCTTCGGATTTAGGATCGAAACTGAAGTTAATTCAAGTACAAGGAAAGAATTTCGTATTTCTTTCAATTAAGTAGTTGATTATTTTAACGTTGCTGGGAATCTTTCTCTGTAACACCATATATTTGCAGCCATTTTAGAAAAAACTATTTGCTTTTTCACATTTTTCGTTTCTTTCCTTGCTGATTAAATAGCATCACGCACAAGGCTGCCTATTTCAGAAATTTGTTCCCTGAGTTCAAGATTTATGATAAGAATATGTCAAAGTGAGTCAAACACGGTTAGTGGAATCATTAATCAGTTTGATTTCTTGAAGATGAGACTAAGCATGAATTAGATCTTCAACATGAAAAAGTACACGAATTTGGGAGGCAAACAGATGCAATGTAATTTGACTAAGTACATATATTTTTTCACTTTATACATAAATAAGATAGAGGACAGAAATGAGAGATGTTCATGAAAGAGACTGTTTCCAATTAAATAACCCAGGTGTGACTGATACATTGTGATTTCTTAAAATCACATCAACTAATTCAGCCTTTTCTTGGTACACGAACCAGAGCATAAGCAAAGCAATGCATTTCCCATTTTCATGACCTATAATTGGGATAGGTGAAACGTGGGGATCTGAGAATACCCCAAAACTAGTTCTCAAAAGTTGATAGATTTCCACATGGGCTGCTAGTTACCGTCTGTCACAAAGCTTAATTGTCTTTCTCCCTTACAAATTACAGTGAATATCACGGTGATGTTTCTATCTATTAAGGTGAATACTTCAAAATAAATGCAGTAAAACTCTCCTCATATTCTGTCATTAGATTATATGATTCATGTTTACATTATGATATATTTGTCTGTATAACTTCATAAAGGAAAAACTTAAAATACCCCAAAACCAATGAATTCCCTATTTATTGGATATGTATAGTGACTAAATCCTAAAAGCGAAAATGTGATGAGGACAAGCTCCAACATGAAACACCGAACGCTATTATCACCTAACCAAATTACTAACCTTTGGCATTTTATGGTTCGGTAAATTTCTCCTTCAATCATAATTTCAAGCCAAGGCAGGCCCTTATGATGGAAACTTCAAGCCCATTTTGCCCTAAACTGTGTCGTTGTGCACAGCTCATCAGAAAAACTTTTTTTACTAGATAACTGTGTTTTTGGAACAATGCAGAAAGGAGAGTTAGAGCTTATGAACATGAGGTTGATGCAGCAACACGTGGACGTGACTCATCATGGTGCACTAACATAAGAACCCCCTTTATACCCTATCGGGTTAATTAATATGCTGATTGATGAGAGATTTCAACCACAGAATCTCAGACTAATAAATATTCCCCAACCAAACACATCTTTTATCTGATGCAAAAAAGAATTTAGGTTGACCCCAGTAAGCTTCTCCTTTTTCCTTACGTGTAATTTGAAAGAGAAAAAGGAGCTTTTGGTCATTGGGGTGGAATTGCCTAAAACAATAATGAAAGGAAATCTGATTAAGAGATCTAATCAGGGTGTGACCCCTTCCATTGTTAGTTTGGCCGGTTAATAAGAATCTGGATGCTTGTTTTAGCTTCATTTGTAAAGCAATCATATTAATTCAACTACCCACACCCACTTTTTTTTTTCTCATTAAATAATATACTTAATTTTCTATTAATGATCTTTTGTCCATAAATATTTGCAAATTCTAACATGTTGTGTCTCAAAATTTAATTATTAATATTATTCCTCCATTATGGAATGATAATTGGGACACTGGGCTTCATTTCATTTGCTGAACGGTGTGTAATTGCTTTATGGGGTCGAAGTCTCATGTTCAGTTTGTGAAGCAAGCAACTACTATAGTAGGAAATTTACACCTGGCCTCTGATCTGTTATTTTCGGTTAAAAAAGTGCTAAAGAGATTAATGATTAAAGATCACAAGGTAGGATCTAATTTATGGGTGGTACCTCTGGAGATAATGGGCATCGTTGATTTGTAGCCATTAGGTTTTGTTCAGTAAATTCTGCAATATTCTTATTACTTAATCGAAGAGAGGTCTTATGGCCTAAAAGTTAAAAAAATGAGGAGCTGTCCTGCATGTATATCTCAAATAAAAAAAAAAAAAAACAAACACATGCCATTTATAATTCAAAAGAACGTATAGCATGTAATAGAGAGAGATTCATTGACCCCACTTTGCATGTAAAATTTCTGCAGGTTCTCTGCTCCTGGTTATGATACTTTATTCGATCTGCATTATTTTGCAGGAAATTTTGAATTGCTTTTGTGGCGAAGATATTTAATATCTGGTTATGATATTTTATTCGGTCTGCATTATTTTGCAGGAAATTTTGAATTGCTTTTGTGGCGAAAATATATAATACCTATATGATTGTATGCCAGACTTAACGACCTAAAAGCATTGAGGAAAATTCTAAATCATTGAGCAATATTTTATTTATATTTTTTTTTTAGATCCAAGCACTACTTCATTCACAATGATGAACATTTGAAGGATGAAATTCTCATCAGATCAATATTTGGAATTGGCAATCTTGTTTTGCTGCAATGATAAGAAAAGAAATGAGGGGGAAAGATTGAAGCTATATACTAATCCATTAAAAAGCATACATGCGCTTGCTCATCATCATGAATATTAGTAGTATATAACTAATATGAAATTTCTATTATTAAAGTAAAAACTAAATATTTTCACACAATAAGTTAAAAAATTAAAATTAATCGGAGGTTGGAATCCTCCATTATTTTACAGGATATTAGTCATGCTTTTTTTTCTTTTCCTCTCTTGATTATTGCAAATGAAATAATTAGAGAAGATTCACTTTGTTCATTGGATACTTTCTTTTTTGGGATATATCAATCAATTTCTGAGACTTACATTGGGCTCTGAGCCTCTGACTAATTCAAATAAAATCGAACTACGAATGTATAGTTGTGAATACTTCAACAACATACATTCAATAGGACAGCTTTGGCAATACCTGCATTTTCAAGAAAAGAAAAAACTTTCCAGTTGTAGAGACACTGAAAAAGAAGAAAATGGGATTTAGGAGTTGAGAATGGAGTAGATGGAGAAAGAAGACAGTTTGTGATCTTTAAAGGGAACATGCCCTTCCTTGTCTGAGTTCGATAGGGTCTGTTTTTGAAGCATGTCTGACCGTGAATGATGAATCAGGAAGTGAAGGTGGGAACCGGGTTACAAAGAGACATACCTAAGTGGTATTATCATTATGTAGATACTTTGAATTGATGATCATATATGAATGCAATGAACATATGGGGAGAAGGGCATATGGGGCATGGGTCCTCTTTCTTCCTTCCTCCCTATGCCCTCTGATTTTTTATTTTTTTCCTTTAAATTTGAGAGAAAGAGAGGAAAGTAGTTTCCCTCTCCGTCAGTCAGGATCCAGATCATATGAATGCTTGGCGATGCATGTTTTATCAATAAAATATAACTATATCAAAATCTCCAGTCCCCATCAACATCTACCAAGTAGCAGTTCATGCTATTTTCAACAGAAAGAAAGGGCTGTTCAGTGTGAGTTGGTAATTCGCATAAGGCCCATTCATTGCACTCACTTGAGTTGGGTCAGGAATTTGGACTCGGGAAAAAGTCATGACTTTCTTAAAGGAAAAACTCAATAGAAGGAACAATGCGAGGGTTTTATGTGGAGATATTTACACCTTCTTAATCATACCACCCATTACAATCAAAATAAGGAGTCAACATAAATTCATGAAAATAAGTGTTTCAGGTGATATAGTCTCCTGACAAACTTAGTTCAGTATGTTTCTTTTGGACCTCATTTTAGGTATTTAAAAATTTCTAATATATGAAGCACCACAAAAATAAGACAAATCTTACTGGACGGTAGAATGTTGGTGCTCCTTTAAGTATAACTCAGAAATGGCAGTGTGCAGTGCAGCCCCTATTGGAAGAACTTCCTCATCAAGAAAGAAGAAGGAGAGTGGGGAGAGTGAACTGATCCCACTTTCTCATTTCTAATTCCAATGTGAAACATTGCTCCAGGAATCACCTGTTGATAAAATGCAAAGTCTTCACCCGCCATCACCTTCTCGGACTCCTTCACATTCTCGGGACCAAGCAGGAGTTGACCAACCCTCTTCACATGCAGGTGTAACTTATGGTCATTCACAACAGCAGGATATGGTGTGAAAATGTCTTCTTTCATATCTACATGTGCACTGCATCTGTGCACCACTGCCTGTGCTTCAATAACCTGCAAGTACCCCCTGACTATTTAAGCTAAATTAATTAAGGAATCAAAATCATTTACTTCACTATCACTTCTTTTAATAACAAAATATAGATTGCAGAGAAGTGCTCCCAGCCCAAATCAACCACGAAAATAAAAAAAGTAAAAACCAATATACCAAAGATTAATGAGGACTGTCGCATATTACAATTCAACTACTATATATTAGCATATGCATTTAACTTAATTAAATGATCTTCACAAGTGGGGGAAAATGTTGGGGACAGAAAACCATGGAAAATGTAGTATCGAGAGTTTGTTTTTTTGGAGGTCATAATTGAACAAAGAAACCAAAATCATTCATGGCCCAAAAATGGGCTTCATTCGAAATGATTAACTCCACCATGGAGGGACTTCACACTGTTCTCCAGTTCTTTTTTTTCCTTTTCTTTCAAATATTTTTCCCCAACAAGAGAAATATACTTTCCTTGCATATTACAAAAAAATTGCAACTTCACAAGGATAAAAGAAAAAGTCATTAAATGGCCAAACCAAGATTGACTTTTAAAAAACCAGAGACATTATACAAACTATGAATCAGTTAGAATTACACAGAGTCTTGATCATTAAGGAAGATTGACTCACTTAAGTTTCTCATTGAAGCTATTAATCATGTCTAAAAGGTTAATTGAGTATACCTCCTTTACTCGCTGCCTGAAATGGTACATGCCTTCAGTCGTCTGACTCCTTAGAGAACCACCGAATTCAATGTACGATGGAATCACATTTAATGCAATATCAGCCTTGACATAAGTAATTGACAGCACCTGTGGCAAATAAATGGTTGTTGACATTACATATAATTGCCAGCAAATATATGGAATCTGAAATATTGCAAGATTGTATTGAGAGAATAGGATATACTAGACTATGAAGGGGATCAGTTTCTCTTGAGACAAGTTGTTGCAGTGCCAATATCGCAAATGATGTAGCCAGTACTGGATCCACATTTTCGTGGGGTGATGCAGCATGCCCACCTTTTCCTATTATTTTTGCTGAGAAGATGCACCCAGCAGCTAAGAAAGGCCCAGATATGGATGCTATGGCTCCTGTGGGTGTTTTAAAATCAACATGAACAGAGACAATTGCTTCTGCACCTTCAAGTGCTCCATCTTTAATCATCTGACGGGCACCCCGAACTCCCTCCTCAGCAGGTTGGAAGATAAGTTTTACAGTTCCCTTGAATGCAAAACGAAAAGGAGGAAACTCTTCAGATAACAGATTTTGAGGAATTGTGTATGATTCAGAACCTCAAACACACAAATAGAAGTGAGCGTCTACTTAGATCTCTGTTGGCCTATGCTTCAATACCACGAGAAAGACCATGTTCACAGCTGGTATCTCAATCAGCAAATTAACTTATTGTGGTCTAAAAGCAAGCAATTATCTCATGCGCTCATATAACCTGTCACCAAAACAACCAATATAATACATGCTTCGTTTTACATGCACTTACGAAAACGTACATTTTAATTCTAACACCCTTGGATATTGCCCCGAAAAAATGATTTTCCGTTTAAAATCAAATTTGGACATTCAGTACCCACACAAACGTGATTAAACTTTACCGCAAAGTGTCGATCATCGCTTGAAATTGGAAAAGCAAGCAGCACAAACACAAGTGCTGAAATTGGAAAGTGAAACAGGTCATCGGTGAATTGATGGTTCGACAGGTACCTGAAGTTTATTTTTCCGTTCATTAAGCAATTTCGCGGCACCAAGTAGCATGGTCGTGTGAGCATCGCGCCCGCACGCATGCATTCTGCCCTCAATTTTGCTCTTGTGGCTCCACTCAACCAGCTCCTAATCACACAACACCAAATTCAAAGATATACTTTAAAGCTATTCTTGAACGAATCAACCCAGAAACGAAAATGAAGCTACCTGCAAAGGAAGGGCATCCATGTCAGCACGAAGAGCGACGATGGGGCGAGAACCAGAGCCAATTTGGGCAACGATGCCGGTTCTGGCAAGTGGGTATGTGTAAGGGATGCCAAGCTTGTCGAGTTCGCTGCGGATAAGAGCACTGGTGTTGTGTTCTTGGAAAGCGAGTTCTGGATACTCATGAATTTTCCTTCTCACTGATATTAGCCAATCTTTGTCTCGCCGGGCTGCACTTAGAATCTCTTTCGCATCGGGATCATCAATGTAATGCTTGGAACTTAACACAGAGCAAAGTGAAGTGAGTGAGAGAAACAGAAGAAGCAGAGGAATGTGGGCAACCAAATATGTACCCATCTGGATTAGAGGTTCGAAAGAACACCAGACGAAAATAGAAGAGTACGATTGAGACTGAATTGTATTTATTTATCGTGCAGGTTGAACCCCGCAGAAGCTAATCGGGTAAACGTGTACAACCAGCGTTGACGCATATCGTTGATAGCTGTGTACGTCCTAATTCCCAGGTAGCCCACGAAGCACGGATGATGTTTTTTCTTGGGCCAACAAGCAAGGATTTTAAAAGTTTTGATTTGGTTTGTTGTATAAAAATGCAAACTTGGCAAATCCACTGATTTTGCAAAATTACGATGAAATCGGTTCAACTTTAGTTTGATTTAATTTGGTCTAGTAAAATGAGCTTTTTTTAGAAAATAATATTATAATTGTTAATAAATTAAATTTAAATTTACATAAATTTCAAAAACAAAAATTGATATTCATAAATATATACATCAATTAATAAATATCGTTAATGTAAAATATAATTTTAATAAATCAAATAATTTCTTGATAAAGGTCTTATAGGTGCAAAATTAGTTTTTTTCACAAAAATTACTTTTGGCCCCCGCTGATCCGCCCCCAGTATTTCCCAAATTGGGAACTAAAATATTCAGTTCTATAGTGAGTTGGCACAAAAATTCTGTGAAACACAAGAAAGCAAGTTACATTGAACGTCAGGCACAGTAACATCGTCTCAAATATATGATTGAACATATCATTCTCAGTGTATAATGATAAGTTACTAATATACAAGCGATATAACTTTTTCTTGACCTAACTCATATATCTACTAAAAGTAAAATAGCGGGAAAATACAAACCTAAAGGCAGCCGAGGGGAAAAGAAAGATGACGCGGTGAGAGTGAGAAACTCTTAATACAACTACATAGAAACTAGCTAACTAGGTAAGTATCTGATGTACCGACTACATATAATAAACAAAACCTTACATGCTCTTAAGTGGCCCAACCCCCCCCCAAAAAAAAGGGTGATGTGGGCTAAATTATTACACACAAATGAACGATCTCCTAGCAGTTCAACTTCTAAAAGTGCCACCATATGCAAGCTAAGAATGCTAATAGGACCAGTAAAATGACAGAAAATACAACAGATGACCAAATTGTGCTTTTAAAGGGCACTTTTGATGTATAACGGACCCTTGCGCACAGGCTTTTGATGTCTTTCAACTTTGAGACGGACCACGCACTTGCAGCATATGGCTGAGAAATCTTTGTAGTGTCAGTGAACTCAGGAGATGTCTTCTGGGGTTCGCCTACAACTTTGGTATCAACAGTATCCACATCAGTAGCGTGATTTTCTGAAGTTTTTGTCTCCTGCAAAAGAGGAACTCACAAAGCTCACAACACATTCAGATACAATCTTGAGTATAATACACTAGTTATACTAAACAAACTTCTAACCCCTGCAACGATTGGCTTTGAAGCATGGTCCTCAGGGGCACAGCACCCATCTTTCACCACGTCATCGGAGCTAAGAGGGTGCACTTGAAATTTACGTTGCAGACGTATTCTCCTGGGTGCAGTACCTTGGACTGGGATAGTGGAGTTGGTGTTTGGCAGGTCACTCAATCCTCGGCGAGGCATTACCCTGATACCAGTATCAGTATCGCCACTAACAACTGAATTATAGTTTCTGGATTCATTGCCCACATTGTACACTTGGCCCATGCCAACATCAGGTGAGGAAGCCATCACACAATTGTTATGTAATAATCCCATCTTGCTCTTCTGCTCATCACCAGTAAAGTCAGAGCTGATGGTGCTGTAAAAGTCTGAAGTTTTCTCCAACTTTGAAGAAGCCCTTCGGTCACTTGCCTCACCATGATTCACGTCATCTAATGCTTGTAGCCTCTGAAGCATAGAACTAGACGGTAAGATCACACAGGAGAAACAAGCACACCATGCTAAGTACACTCACAGATAATACAAGTTGCAACTTGATGTATACCAATTTCATAGATAGATAGCGTGGCACTTTCCACAAAAACATAAGAGCTGACACTTGAGGTTACAAAATTAAAAACTACCAATTTGGTGGCAAGACCTTGAATAATCAAATTAGAAGTATTTAGCATTACAGATGCTACTAACCAGTATATTTGGCATTTCCACATCTGAATCACTGCCTGATCCATTATCCTTAACATCAACCAAGGTGGAGGTGGGCTTTTGACTGCTGGAATCATAGGATAACTCATCCCAATTAACAACTGAGTTTAAAAAGTCTGTCATATTTACCTCATTTGTACCATACTGATGTTGCAATCCACAAGTATCTGAGCCATTGCTTGAAGGAAAACAAAATTCTTGTGGCATATGTAGATGTACTGGGGAGAATAGTTTGTCATCCAATGGTTCAGTTGTTGGATCATAAAATATGTCAAGGTTCAGAAGCTGATCTTCCTGAAATAGCAAGCACAGGGTATAGAAGCAAAATCAACAACTACGTTTTCCAATAATTAGAGGTAAACACTGCACATTGCACAGAGTCCAAGAAATAAACTGTAATATTACCGCTTATAAAAAATGTTTATATTGATATTGATTTATACAGGGGAAATAAAAACCAGTAGAAAGTAAAGAAATAATAAAATGAAGTTCAGTCCATCTCACCTCTGCTGTTGTTGGAATAACAATCTTATTTTGTAGCTCACAAGTATCACATTCTTCGCTGTTGCCATCCATTGGAGTTATAATGTTGGATGTGACTTCCTCAGAATTCTCAGAGATAGAGAATGGAACTGCCCTGTTCTTATCATCTTCAGTAGCTAGTGACGGAGAAGCTGCCATTGGAGCAAGATCTGATTGTATTACTTCTGGAGAATAATTAGCAGTAGTTGGAGTCGACACAGCCCGCTCAAATTCCTCACAGTTTGAACCCTCAAGAGTCTCATCTTGCTTCCTAAATAAACGACAAAGGACGTATGCACTCTGGTACAATTCAAATTCACCAAATAAAAAGTTCAGCAATACATCACAATCTCTTCATATAGATTCAGAGTTATTAATAAACAGTAATAAGATGATGGTCATTAACTGTGTCAACGTGTAAGCAGTAACATATAAAGATTAAGTAAAGGGTGATTATTGTCAGGAAAATAAAGGACGCAGTACAGACATCCTTTCCTTAGAAATGAACTCAAAACATGAAACACAAAGATCACCCAGAACAGAATCCAAATAACTATAAGAACTATTTCCAGGACATAGCAGATGCGATGTTCACATAGACTGCCTCAAACTCAGCATACAAGAGCTTCAAATAGACAAAGGACCTTGAGACTAGAATATCCGCTTTAAAACCAAGAACTTCCTTTCAATTAGAACATAAAAACCAAGAACGCTCACAGTGATCATTAGGAAAAAAAGGAAATGAGTGACTCTCCAGTTAAAAAATATGAAAAATAAGTCAAAACAGGAAACAAAACCAACAAAAAAAAGAACAAAGTAATCTAATAGCTGAATCACTGACTGAACTGAATTAGATTTGATTTATAAAATTGAGATAGTAACACGAAAAGGAGTATTTCATAAACCAATTAGAAAGGGGGATAAAAATTAAATCATCAAAAGGGGAAAATATTTACAAGATCCAATACTTTAATGTCACAAATACACCATGACAAAAGATAAATAAACACCCAATATTAAATAAAAGGAGAGGAGACCCAACCTGTCCAGGATTGGTACCATCGAGCTCCTTTAGGGTAGGACGGTATTCATGCATAACCCAATATGTCCTCTTCCCTCGGGGTGCACGACCAGTATAGAACACTAAAGTCTTCTTCATTCCAATCAAGCTCGACCCAGACTTAATTTTGCGATCTTTGCCAGTTGCCTTCCAGTACCCATGAGTTGTTGCTCGGTTCAATCGATGCCCATTCGGATATTTGCGATCCTGCGGACAGAAGAAGAACCACTCTGGATCCTTGTTCCGTATAACCGATAAATCTAGAACAAACCCAAGAGAATAGACAATGAGTAAATCGAATAATTTAGCCACCGTTAATACATGTTACTAACTTGTTCAGAAGTCATAGATCAGTTTCACAGCAATTTACCAAGCATCGCAAATTTAAGAATCCAAAAACCATTCAGTATAATCTGCTCACCGGTGAAAAAGTAATTTTTAGCTGGTGAGAAGAGAGAAACAAACTCTCCCACCTCTTATGACAACCCGAAATTAACGAAAATGGAGACTAAATCCAGAAAGAAGCAGAATCGGATGTCAAAGAAAGAAACTCACCAGGTAAATCCCAAGGCTCCCATTTGCAAACATCAATTTCTCGGATAACCCACACGTCCTTCCCGTTTCCGTTGATCTTCTGGCGCAGATAGTAATCGATCAACTCCTCATCCGTGGGCCGAAACCTGAAACCTAGAGGAAGCGAATACAGAGGCAAAACCGCTACCTCATCCGCGCGCGGCGGACAACACTCGACGGCCGCACCCATACAGCACCACGACACAGTTCCAAGTTCCAACAAGAGATAAAGTAAACAGAGACTGTTTGAAGAAGCTCTCAATTAATTATAAAGGAATACACAAAAACCAGATTTGGGAATCAGAGACTCTGAGAGATTCTGAAGATTTAATGGAGTGATGACCTTTAATATTTTTTTTCCTCTTTTTCTAGCATCACACAACACAGGTAAGAAGGAGGAGCTAGTTGAGAAGGGAGCTTGCTGAGAAAGTTAGTAGGAGAGAGAATGAGAGTGGTAGGTGTAGTATCTCCATACAATCCACCGTATGAGGGAAACCGCGTCGAATATTTCGATTTGAGCCCCTATCCTCCCATAAAATCACGATATTGCCAGTCCTATTTGGAACTGAATTGCTGATGTGTCAAAATGATCCGAGGCTGAGGCAGCGAGCCACCGAAATGAGTGAGAAGCAAAGGCAATGGGAAGGTCGATAAGATACAAAGCCATTGGGTGAATGACCGGTCCAGCCAATGATTTAGTGCCGCGTGTCGTACATTGGATGACCAGGGCTTCTCATTTACGTGGTGACCAAGGAAACGTAAATTACCAATGGGAAAAGGCAAAGGCGCCAAGAACTAACCTTCCTCTTCTTTTTGAGTCCGGAAAAAAAAAAAACCTTCCTCGTCTTTACCTATTATCCGTTATAATTTTTTACATTAAAAAAACACAATATGCTTCAATTATAGTATTATACTTCCTTTGTCCTTTGTTTTTTTATTATTTTAAATGAAGATTTTAATTCATTACACGCTGTTAGTTAGAACTAAATTAACAACAAAATATACATCCAGGTTTAAATCATCAATGAACAATACATGTAAAAAATTTATAAATTAAATTTCAAAATTTAAAAAAAAAATATTTAAAGTATATATTTTAAAATACATTTCCTCAATTATATATGTCTTTATTTTTATTATGTCCATGAAAACTCAAATGTTGTATGCATTTTCCAGATATGTTAAAAAAATGCATATTTAATTTAAATTGTTTCTTGGACAAGGTATATTTAGTTTAAATTGTGTAGAGTAAATTTGAATAGTTTAAGTTTTTTTAAAATAAAAAATATGCTCACTAAACATATATAAATATGAATAGTTTAAATTTTATCTCAGGTAAAATGTGGATCTTCCACATCCAACCATACATAACGGAGTAATGACCCGTCGCAAAATGGTGGTAGGTGGGGCAGGGCTGGATAAAGGACGAAAGGGATTGATGTGATTTGCTCGCTCCATGGTTAATCTAGAAGTTCGTTTAAATATTATATTATAATAAGTTAATAACATATTTACTTGATTTTTATAATATTTACAATTTTTTTAAAATAATATACTATTTATGTTAACATGCTTTAGCTTTAATATCATTTTCAAATTTAAATTTCTAGATCATCTGATAAAATTATTTTTATCTAAAATTTATTTCACACCAAATTAAAGAAATAAAAACATTTATAGTTATTTATGTATAAATTCTTCTATCCAAATCCCATTCAAACCATAGAATTAAATCCTAAATATGAATAAAATCCCATATTAATTCTTGAAAATGGAAGAACATGAATATGGAAGCGCATCTGAATCCATAATGCGAAAGTGTTTGAAATTTCAATGGGATCAATTTTCGAAATTATCACTGTATAAGATTTTCTGAAGTTTCCTGTAAATGAAAGGCAAAGACCATTCATTATATATGTTCAATCTAGGATTAAGATCCATATTTATAAACTTAATTTGTGATATATTTTATTTAGACCTTTATCAAATTAGAAATTGCACTCTATCTTTATGCCTTAATTCCATGAGGATTAAACATTCAGGCTTAAACTTTAATTTTAATATATGTGATCCACATATTGAATTTTATCCAAACAATTTATATTTTAATTACTAAATTCTCTTTTTGCGTATGTTTTGAATCATTTTCACATTTAATACTAAGTAATTGAAATGTTAATTGGTGATAAGGGAATTCAGATCAGAGAAAAATGGTGATAAGGGAATCTAAGAACGAATATACACTATTTTGACGTTCAATTAAACTGGCACGGGAAATATTTTTTGAGTATATATACTACAGCTAATGGCGTCCTTTTTGGGGGTTTAATTTTATTTTATTTTCATTCTGTTTTGATTCCTCAAAAAATATTTCTGAAATTGAATATGTAGCTTTGAAAAGTACAAACCGTGGAACATCTACGATTATGGACCTAATAAACTAATTTTTTTCTCTAATTCTTTTTCCTTTTCCTTCCTCATCATAGAAAACGACCGAACCCAGAAAATGATTCCGATGGTCTGGTATGTGGTCGATTTTGACAAGGCCAACTTTCCCCAAAAAAAAATTTATCAGAAACGACAATTGATTCTTCTCGATTGTAAGAAAATCCAAAATATGCGATTGGATTATGACAAGGCAATAATATGACGTTGACATTCTCATGATTCTTCCGCTTTTTTTTTTTTTTTTTTATGAAAATTGTTCCGCTATAGTTGACAGACTGCGAAACTGTGACTTTTTTTTTTATTGCTATTAACATGAATTTCAATTCGTAAAAGTATATTTTTTATACATTAACTTTATATTATATTTTATTTTGATTTCTTAATTTTATTTTTTTAAAATTTTTAATTTTTAAGATATAATTAACAATGTGTTATTATTAATACAATTAACTATGTCAATAAATAATACTACAAAACATTATTACATGTTGATAAAAATATTATTTAATATTGACATGTTAATTTTTACACAGCTAATTTAATAATATTATTATATATTTATTCATTTTAAATTTAAAATATTTTAAATTAAATTAAAAATTTGAAAAATAAATTATCACAAATAATCCACTTTTAATTTTTTTATCATAAAAATAAGTTAGAAAAATGTGTTAATATAAAAAAAAATGCTCCGTGAGCATTTAAGAATGTTTTGTCCACAATTTCTTATAATATAGTTAGCATAATTCGTGATAGGAAACTTTTAATTATATTTTACAAGTTAAATGATTAAAAAAATAAAATTAAATTAAATTACCTGATCAAAATAAAATCTTGTATAAAATTAAAGAATTAAAAGTATAGTTTTGCCTTATTGCAATAAATGTTATAATAGATGACATGTTTTAAAATTTGTTATTTTTACAAGTAAATTTTTTTATTTGATTTTTTTTATAAAACTACTTTCTCAATTGAATTATTTGTAAATGAATATTTTTTAATATGGTCACTTATGATTAAATTTATTTACGATGCAATAAATTAATAATTAAAAAATATTTTATTTGTAAGTGGATTAATTTTTTAAAAAATCATGTAAAATATCGATTTAGAAAATCATTTATACGACATTAAAATAATATTTTACTAAATTTACACAAAATAAATCACTCATTGATTTGGTTCTCTTTCATTTATCATCATTTTTTGATGTAGGGAAAATTATCGTGGCTGAAAACATTTATTTATAATTTTGATTGTTGCTGTCACTTCAAATTCAAACTCTATGATTTGCTTTTAAATTGAATTTGGATCTGGAGGGGCAAAACCAATTTTGGTGCTGATGGCAATTTTCATGGATATAGAGCATGTTTGGTTTTGGAGTAGAGAAAAGTGATTATGTAGCCAGTAAACAAACGTAATCCATATCAAAATAATCATTTATGGACATTTAAGTGATTATTTCCATAAGCCATTTTTTCCCGCTTATGATAATCACTTATATCTCATAATCACTTATTTCACTTTTTCTTCTCATTATCCACCCAATAATCACTTAAACTTCAATATCCAAACACATTTCTTTTTCTCAAAATCACTTATAAGTTAAAAATATCCAAACACAATTCACTTTTGACATAATCACTTATTCTTATAATTTATTATGAATAATCACATATCCTCATAATTATTTATATATAATCTAACCCAAACACAAACGTGTTATTTACGGAATCAGGTAACACACAAGGAAAATGGTTTATTGCTTGAAAATTAAAAAATAATATGATAATAAATTGGAGAAGACTTATTAGGTACTTAAATTTATATACATAATGTACTCTTATTTATCAAATTAAAGGCAAAAGCACGCTTTTGGTCATTCAATTTTATACTAGATTTTATTTTAGTCCCTTAATTTTATTTTATTTCTTTTTAATCATTTAATTTTTAAAATATAATCAAAAGGTTTTCTATTACTAATACTGTTAATTATATTAATAGAAATATTTATAAAACATTATTCAACGCTGACATATCAATTTTTACTATCAAGTTATCAATATTTCTCATTAATTATGAGTTTAAAATATTTTTAATTAAATTGAATGATTAAAAATAAATAATTACAAATAAAAAACTTATAAATAAAACCTTAATCTTAGATATTTATTTTGTCATAAAAAATAAGTTGGATAAATATGTTAGTATTTAGAAAATATTTTGTTAGCATTTAATAATAATTTTTTAGTATTTTCTACTAATATAGTTAACTATATTGGTTATAGGGAAAATTTCAATTATATTTTAAAAGTTAAAAAATTAAAAATAAATATAGTAAAGTTAAAGAAACAAAATGAAACTTTGTATAAAGTTAAGAGACTAAAATGTACTTTTATCCAAATTAAATTAAAATACGTGAATTTCAAATTTAAAAATAAATTAACAATATAAATAATAAAAGTTAGTTAGAGAATAAATAATACATGTGAAATTACACTCGTCTTAATTTAATTGTAATAGTCTTAAAAATATAATTTTTTTACCAACCATAAAATCATCTTATAATTTGAAATTATGTAACCTTAACAGATATTTAAAATAGAACATTCTATAAAAATTATGACGGAAAATCTAAACCCAAATTATAATAATTTTAAAGGTTACCTATAACTTTGGTCTCTATTTGTCTTGTTTTCTTTTCCTAGTGCTCATTTGAATTTTTTTTGTTTAAAAGGTTTGTTAGAATAATTATAATTTACAAAAATAAAATTTGAATAAAAATAGATAAGTTTACCACAAAACTATTTGAATAAAAAAGAAAAAATAACAGTTAGAAACTATTGTTTGATTTATAAAAATGTAAACCAAAAACGCCATTGCTCTCTCATTTCAAAATTCATTTAAAAATATTGAAAATTTTTGCCATAAGAAATATTGGAACTTTAAAAAAGAAAAGCCCATCATTTTACAAAAGTCCCATTTTACATGATATAAAACTCATATAATATATTTATGGATGATTTTTTCTTTTTTTCACTAATAGATATTTTTTCATGAATAAGTTTTCTTCACAAATGAAAGGATCTTCATTCATAACTTTTGTAGCATGATGAGTCTCTTTCTTTATAGTGTCATGAGGTTTTTCAATGTTCAACACAATTTGAAAGGCGAGTGAGGGGACCATTATTGCAACCTATAAACAAAGTCTTTTTATTTTTTTTAATTAAAAATTTATTTTGAATCTTAAAAATAAATTTCATTTTCAAAATCTTTCATTGTCAGTATTAATTTGTTATGTATAAAAAAGTTCAATTTGTTTATATCCTTCAATGTTGTTCTCTCTGACAAATAAGCTTACATGGCAGTAACAAACACTATAACCTAAAAATCTAAAATCCGAAAAATCTTATAATTTTGGAAACTTGAAAATTAATTTAAGTCGGTAAGCTTCCTTCTAAATCTTGCAAAAAGTGTGCTCAGACGTAATTTGCCCATCCAACATTCTATTCAGTCGCGTCCAGATCCCATAGGAAGCAGTTTCCTACTCATTTCTGCGCATCACTATAATCTAAGCCGCCCATGCAATCGAAAGGTCCATGGTTTGCCATGTCACCAAAGTATAAAGCTTGATCTGCACCGTCCGTTAGAAATAAATCATATCCGTCAATTTCATATCCCATTAAACTCGTTCAGTAGCGTCTTCGATCCCTGAAATTCGCCCTTTCCTCGTGCGTCTTTTCCAATAGCTTCGTCCACCGTGGTCCGCCTCCGTCATGGAGAGAATCGGGGACTGACACAGTGTTTGTGAGAGAAGGCGAGTAATAATTCACTTACCTCACCTTTCGGCGCCGGCCTCTTTTACTGTAAGTCTATCTCCCTCGACTCTCCCCTACTTAAAACCCCACTTTCTTAATCTAGTCCTACATGCTCGAACTGGAGAGGGGTTCTGCGATTCATTCCAGAGGAATGAATCTTCTATTGATTTTACATTGACTTCATTTTGTTCAAATTCTGTGTATTTCTGCTAATTTCAATTATGCACCGCCATTGACGAGTGTAGCAAATCTTTCATCTTCGTTTTCTTCTTTGCAGCTTCCTCTTATTTGTACCACTTGTTTGAAAAAAGGGAAAAGTTGTTAGTGATTGCAACTATTCTTTTTGGATGTCCATTATGTTGAAAGTACAAAGGCCTGCCAATAAAAAGGTTTTGAAAATGCACAATGCATCCTCACTTCTCACTGATGGCCAAAATGGATTTAGCTATCATCAGAAATGTAATTCCTTATGAAGTCGAATTGGGTGTCTCTTATTTTGATATAACATTCACTTCACTGCAATTTATGAAATGAATGTCAATTTTCTGCTAATTTCAATTATGCACAGAGCCATATCTTTACTTGGGGTAACACCTACTTGTTTTTGCAGATTCAGTGACATTTATCTCTTAAAATATGAAGATAAGAAGCTTTGCGGCTGGCATAAAAAACCCTACTTTCCTGCTAACACAAACAGAAATGCCCATTCTAACATTTGGTCATTCTAAGTCGAGTCCTTCATTAACCCTACAGTTACCTTGTAACTGCATGAGAAGAATGGGGTTGGTTGCACAATTTAAGTGTTCTGTTGCTAATAGAACATTGACTTCTGTGGGTTCACCCACATCCAAAGCAGACTCCCCTCGTTTGAATACGAAACAAGGACGTTCATCTTCATTATACAGTCGTCCTAGTTTATCAGAAATGAAAAGAGAGAGGATGGCAAACCGTGAGAAGGTTTATGATTTCTTGCGGGGCATTGGTATTGTTCCTGATGAGCTGGATGGTCTAGAACTTCCAGTGACTGTTGAAGTTATGAGGGAACGAGTAGATTTTCTTCACAATTTAGGGCTTACAATTGAAGACATCAACAATTATCCATTAGTTCTTGGATGCAGTGTCAAAAAGAATATGATTCCTGTGCTTGATTACCTTGGTAAATTGGGAGTCAGGAAATCTACATTCACTCAATTCTTGCAGAGATACCCACAAGTTCTTCATGCAAGTGTTGTTGTTGACCTTGAGCCAGTGGTCAAGTATATACAGGGGATGGATATCAAGCCCAGTGATATTCCCCGGGTTCTCGAGACATATCCAGAAGTGTTAGGATTCAAGCTTGAGGGAACCATGAGCACATCGGTTGCTTATTTGGTTGGCATTGGTGTAGGAAGAAGAGAAATAGGAGGGGTTCTAACTAGATACCCTGAGATTTTGGGAATGAGAGTTGGTAGAGTAATCAAGCCGTTTGTGGAGTATCTCGAAAGCTTGGGAATTCCAAGATTAGCCATTGCAAGAATAATAGAGAAACGGCCTTATATTCTTGGCTTTGGATTGGACGAGAAGGTGAAGCCAAATGTTAAATCTCTCGAAGAGTTTAATATTAGAAGAGCATCTCTAGCCTCTGTAATTGCACAGTATCCTGATATCATAGGAATGGACTTGAAGCCAAAGCTTGACAATCAAAGGAATTTACTTAAATCTTTAGTTGATTTGGATCCTGAGGATTTTGGTAGAGTTGTTGAGAAGATGCCACAGGTAATTAGCCTCAGTAAGGCACCCATGTTGAAGCATGTTAATTTTCTCAAGGAATGTGGGTTTTCCTTGCAACAAATGAGGAAGATGATTGTTGCATGCCCTCAACTACTTGCTTTAAACATCGACATCATGAAACTTTGCTTTGATTACTTTCAAGGGGAGATGGAAAGACCTTTGGAAGACTTGGTTGCTTTCCCAGCCTTCTTCACATATGGTCTAGAGTCAGCCGTAAAACCTAGGCAAAAGATGGTTGCCAAGAAGGGACTGAAGTGCTCCCTTGCATGGATGCTCAATTGCTCAGATGACAAGTTTGAGCAGCGAATGGATTATGACACTATTGGCATGGAGGAAATGGAAAAGGAACCATCATTTGACATGAATTCACTGATGGAACCGAGGACTGATGACTCAGCTTCTGATTATGAAGACAGCGATGATGATGCTGATGAATAGAATGCAAAATTTCTTTTAATTTCTTCCCAACCTGTGAAGATTTTGTACTTCACCGAGAGGATCTTTCTGTGAAGAATATGAATGTTATAGTATTAAGAAGGTAAATTTCTGCCTCAAGCAATTAGGAATTGAATCTTAATTCCTGTGCTTGTTATTTATATCGTGTGTTATCTAGTTCTTCAATCCTTTTAAGTTTCGAGTTCCAATATGGTTAAACCCATCATTAAATGGAGAGAGACACCGTTTTTCATGGTATAATTCTCAATTCTACTCAAGAACACACACATGAATCATTGTTGACATATAAATTATTCATTCAAGGATAACATTCATACAAGACAGTACACTATTGAAGTCATCAAGTTATGAAAAATATATATTGTTTTAAAGTGAATGATTAAGAGTTCAGATAATAATGTTGTTTGCTTGTTGAATACTTTCGGTATACTTAGGAAGCTATCCTTTTTATTTATAATTGGGTCGAAGAAACTTATGTTTAAAAGGAAATTAAAGCTAAGCCTAAAGCTAGAAAACTATCGCCGCAGCTCACAGGATTCGTGACGCTACTAATATAAATCATCGTTTGCCTGCCAAAAGCACCGAATGCCTGGCTTTTTAACATAAATATTGTAAAGAAGAATAATTTTAAAATCTTGCACCATAGCCGTTATTATTATTCGCATTATATATTACAACATTTTTTGTGTGACTTCAATTGATTCTTTTGTTTTTACTTTTTATAAATAAATTGTCATTTCTTCAGTCATTAAAAAATTGTTTCAATATCAGTCAAATAATAAACTACTATCACGAAAATGTGAGCCAATTAAATTAAATATATTAATTCCTCTTACTTGCATATTGAATATTAGATTAAATGAAAACAACCATTTTTTGGCGCAGAAATCGTCTCAAAATTTACTTGATCCTTCAAATATTACATCAATATTGGTTGTCATTGCTAATAAATTCAGAAAATTGCTTTTATGAATTCGCAAATCATACGGGTCCCCTAGGAAGTAATGCGGATGCAAGTATCACGCTTTTCTTGCTCTAGATAAATTTGTCCCCATCCTTTCCATTTTTTTTTCTTTTACCTTTTATGTTGATTTGATAGATTTTTTTTTGGGGAGGGGGGAGGGGTGTTTCATTATTTTTAAATTAAATAAATAAAAATGTGTATTTTTTCTCACATTCCCTTCTTTTTATCTTATCTAAAGACGGGAGAAAAAATGACTTCAATTTAATTAAATAAGAGGAGAGTATAATTGAAAAAATTGATAATATATTGAAAGTTTAAATATAACAATAAATTTGTAACAAAAATAAAACTCTTAAACTATAAAAAAAAATGAAACGGAGGGAGTAATAATAATGATGATATGCTGGCAAAAAAAATAATAATGATATAATTAAAAGAAATAAATTGCAATTTCAATTCTGCTCATAGCTACCCTGAAGTTTCAATTGGAACCTGACGGAAAACAAGACATTGCGCTGCAGCACATGATCAAAGGGTTGAAAAAACGGCCTCGCGGGAAGTCTGTTCAAGTTCATAGATTTATATTTAATACAAAGCTTAAGCTAAATTTTGGCCCGAAAAAAAAAAAAGGAGCTTAAGCTAAATGTCCCAGACTTTGTGCTCTAACACTAAAAAATGAAGAAACACTATTTGATATCTCATTCCATATGAAAATCTGTTACCAGTTACTTTCAGCCTACAAAAAGAAATCTCTAATCAAAGCTATGAACTAGTTGACGCTTGAGAACTACGCAACAACACCTATACTAATCATTCCTCTTTCTTTTCTTTCAATCGGTGAAGGATAAGAGTGTTTAAAAATTAAAAGCGACGAATGGGGAAACAGACCGGGTGATGGTGGCTCATGAGTTGGGCCACTTACAATATCATCTTCAAAGTCTCTGAGAATACTTCATGCTTGAGTTTTGTGGAGCTAGCTATCACCTTATCAAGAGTGTCCCATGGCTTCCATTCTTCTTCCACCTCTTTTTCACCCATTCACTTTCAGTGCTGTGTTGTCCTATTCCCAAATGTCTTGAGCTAAATTTGGAGTGACCCTAGCATTTGTCAAGATGTCGTCTGTGAACATGGCATTCTTATCGGTGAGAAAACTACGGTGAGCCGAGCATGGTCCGAAAGGAAGTAGTCTTCTGGCCATCTGCCTTTCTCCACCTCAGGAGGGAATAGCACTGCATTTTTTACACTGAAACCAATGGTTTGCTCCCTTTGACCATCTGAATCATCCTGGTGCTCTTCATTCCGGTATTCGTTTCCCTCATCTGACCCGGATGGCTCCCAGATTTGCTGCTGCAACCCCATAACATTGTTACCATATCAGATTAAAAACTAAATAACGCTAATAGGGAGGTGCTATAACCACAGGACATAAATAAACTAGAGTCATTATCTAATTGCATTCTGTTATGATCATGCAGATTAAATTGTTTATGTAGCCCTAACATGTTCAACATACGGCAATGACACTGATTTCAGATTTCAGAGTTTATCCCACAATTCTAATAGTGGTCACTTCAGCCCAAATACTATTTGACTTAGAGTTTTATGCTGAGGGTTAATTTCCAGTGAACTGCCTTACCAGAAATTCTTTATAATCCAGAACATCATTTCCATCTGTATCTACTTGGAACCACAAGTCCTTTGTCTCTTCAACACTCAGCCCATGGCAATGACCAAATAAATTAAGCTGCAGAGAGGATGGAGAAAACTTTTATCCACATGAGGACTTCTCAGACATGCACCCACAGGTCTCTCTCTCTACGCTCACTAACTAACTATCTTCAATTTAAGAAGAACCCCATCTTTTAGTTCATACTCTACCATACCTGCCGAAGTGCTTCACAAAAACTAGAATAGGTGATACTATCTTCTTTATCAGTCTTTAGAAAGGCAAATGCACCAGTCTCTGTCAGAGAAGCCTTCAGCAACAGATACTGAAAATGGATGTTTGTAGTCAGCCACAGAATAGTGTTCCACAATCGCCAAAAATTGATATAGTTTAACCCTATTCATGAAACCAGGTCCATTGATGCTCTACATGTTTAATTGCAGCGACATGATTACATGAAAACTCCGTTTCATGAGGAAAATATATTAGCCTAATAATAGTCACATTAAGGTTACATATAAAGGATTATATGACTAACGCATCAACTCAACCCTCTAAAATCTTAATCCCTAGAGAAAGATTGCATGTAATAACATTGTCACTTGAATAATCAGAGAAATGCATCTGTCACCTTTCAGCTTATTACTATCATTTGCCATCTCTCTTGTAGGGTAACAATGTTGGGGGAATACATTAACATTGTCATATTCTCCTTGACATGTGAGGCTCACAGTAAAGCTATACTGATTCTTCACTTGTGATAGCCTTCCCACGGCCATACCCTACAAGATTTTACTAGTATTTCACCACTATCTTTCAGTAAATTTGTCAGATAAAGATATCTGATATATGATATTTTTAGGAGAAAGAAGTCCTAGATTCAGAAAAATTTGTGTGTTTTTAATTTTAAGGTCTGATTCTCCTTTTTCTCAATGGTAGGTAATGCTGTATCTAGATGATACACCTATTGTCTACAGATATACATGTTGAAGGTGCTTGCAAAGATGGTGAAAAAAGTAAATGATTAACAAACTGAGAGCAGGTCCAAAGGCTTTATGATTACCTTCAACATGCCAAATACTGCTTCACTCCAACTTGCTTTCAAAAGTTTCCGATATTTATCAGGATTTAGAAGCCATATAAAATCAACAGCACATATATTGCCCAGGTGGTTGCGGTGGCTAACCCACTGCTTCAACAAGGTTTGAAACATATATAAGTGGGGAACCATATATTCAAACACAACAATTCTGAAAGCGAGGTTAGGGGGCACACCTTGTGGGCATCTGCATCAGTGTACTGATGTGCAGTATCATATGATGATACAAAGCCTTGGGATCTCAGGAACTTGTAAACATGCCCACGTTTACTTCCATTCCAGTCACTGAGAAATCAGAAATTGAACTTGAAATATTAATAATGATTCAAGTGTTTCTCTTAAAAAAAGAAAGAAAGAAAGACAAAACACAACATTTGGAAATCTACCCGCACAGAATGATTGGCATGGGCTTAAGTTGGTGCTCTCTCTGATAAGATTCCACGTATTGAAGTATCTTGTAGACCTGCAGAAAAGTGAGATTTAATATTTCTCCAAGTGAGCTGCCATCCCTACTTAGAAGAAAGCATAATGCTGAGATACCTGACGCAGTCGAACTAGGCATAGACTTGAATCATGAGGAAATAATAAGTGTGTATTCACAATAAGAATTTCCTGCCCAATATCATTGTTACTGCATTGCGAAATTGGAAGAGCTAATTTAACATGTAACAACTGAGCTACACGATCACCACAATCATGGAAAAGCAACTCCTTGTAATCAATAACAGTAAAGTATTCTTTTCGAACTGACATCAAAAGACCTGCAGATTCCAAAAGGAAACATCATATCCGCACTATACACAAAACTTCTGCCAGCAGTTGGGAAATAAAAATCCACTATGCATATGGAAAACAACATCATGAACGTCTGATCGGTATCTAGCCATCCAATAGAGTTTCATTCACAAGGATACAAAAACAAACATGATCTTGCAAACCTATCTCATTAATGTTTCCGTTTACCAGATTCAATGAATCTGTTTGAACAGACAGCAGATAGGAAAACTTAAGTTCAAGGAACATCAATATCCCATGGAAGAAAAGTTCCTCCCTTAGGCGCTGTGATGCTGAAGTATAAAACTATCAAAGATGTTATGTTGTCATTCTTTTCTTGGTTGTTTAAAGAAAGAAATCCTTTATAAAGATTCTGTTAAAAATACTAACAGAACTGAGAATCCGAAATGGCACTTTGAAATCAAGGGACAAAATGCTTACCATCACCACGGTTGTTAGTTCGTCCAAGCTTGAAATTAATATAACCAGCATCACCCAATCTTTTCTCATACAAATTCACAAGCTCTTCGTTTCCAACCCAAAACTCCTGCGTCAGTCCAACATATAATCAAACACATTACCATAAGCCCAACGAGGAATCCCATAAGATTCATCAGAAACAAAGAAGAACTTGCAAACCTGAAGACATATAATGGAAGATCTCTCGCATAGCAGCCAATCCAATATCCTATGGTTCCTGGTCAACCAGTACGCTCTGTTGTCGCTCTCGCGGCAAGTCTGGTCCTGCTTTCCCCACCAAACCAGACAGAAAGAAAAGGAAAAAAAAATCATTAAAACTAAGGAATTCGTCAATGGAGACATGGGAAAATGTTCAATGCAATAAACCAAGAGAGAGAAGGCAAACAACCTCATGGTTGAGGCGCTTGTATATGGGAGCAAGAATGTTAAAGGTTGTACAGGTAATACAAGGTTGTCGTTGGTTTTCCTTTATTGAAGAAGCAATTGCATAACTGCCAATCCTTGAAATCCTTCCCATCTTCTTCTTGCTCCTGATTTCCTGTTTCATCATACGTCCAGACTCACCAATGCCTCTATATATCCCCGCAAGTCCTCACATACCGACCAACTGGAAAGAGACTAAAAGCCAAAAAAAACAAAAGAATGCCTATTTTCTCTTACTGTCTGGAAGAAAAGAAGAACGGTGATTTATGAAGGTTGAGAAAAGGGGAATAATTAAATGAGACAACCGGTAGGTACGGTGGTCCTTCACATCGGAAGAAGAAGCAGTAGAGAAAAAAACAGAGAGAACCAAAGTTCGTAATAACTAGCTTCATTCGTCCCTTCACGTTGTTGTTTTGTACGCCTTACGTGACCTATAAATAAATATCTCCTCAGGCGTTTTAGCGTCCGGGACGAATTATGTGCCTAAATAATACGTCGCAGTACTAAAGAGAAAAAAAGAAAAGAAAAGAAAAGACGGGAACATTTCGAGCCAAGCAAGTTGATCCTCCTGTTTATCGAATTTTTTTCTTTTTTTAAATTTCATTTAGCAGTTTGATGGAGGAATTAACAAGTTTTACTTTTAGTTGGCAAAAAACAAGTTTCACTTTTAGGCACTGTTGATGTTCATTTTGTCGTCGTTTGTTGTTACAATTGGTGGTAATTTTTTTCACCAGCCTTGTTAGAGGGTTGACGGAAGAAAGAATGGTGACTCTTACCGGAGAATTTTCTTCTCTTTTCTTTCTTTGGCGATAGGACCAGAGAATTCAAAGTACTAAATTTTTTTGGCCATCAATTCAATTCAAAGTACTAAATTGAGAACCTTAAAAAATAGGGGGAAGTGAATTTGAATTTAAAAAGGAAAAAAAAAATAAAGGAAAAAGCATTGGCCATGGGTAGGCTATCGGCCCACAGAGTTTATTATGGCGAGGCCGAAAGTTAGAAAAGAAGGGAATCGCATCTGGCCCTCGTGGTCTCCGAAAGGGATTCTACATGAAGGATCTGATGCCTTTTTTTTTAATTAATTTTTTGGTCATGATAATTTTTTCACAATTCACAACTTTAATTATCAGTTATATTTTTTCTGTTAATATCGCAATTATAATATGACTTTTATTTAATTTTTTTATATTTTAAAATTTATATGAGTTAGGTCTTAGGGACTATCAAGATTAGGGTAGGTCTTGGGTTCAAAGAGTACTTCTAAAGATACTTATAGATTGCCCACCAATGAGATTTTCACATCGATAGTAGAATTATAACCTATATCCTCATAGACAATGGCTCAGCTTTGAATGTTTGTCTAGTTGTATTAGCTTGCGGCTTCGAATTTCACTCATTCATACTAGATTGTTTGGGCATATGAGAATACCAAAAGAGAGGTATTAAGTGTAGCCACCTTGGGTGTGAGCATTAGACCACATGATCGGGAGAGTATGAAAATTCCTTTCCAAGTAATATTAGTTCCTCCATTTTATAGTACTCAATTTCTTTGAGCTAGCATATTTTAATCTCTTACTTGGCAGACTATGATTGCACCAAACCAAAGCAGTGACATCTTCTATGCACCAGAAATTGAAATTCCCCCTTGGAACTTTGGTGGTAGCCATCCAAGGGATTTATGTGGAAAATGTGGCAAGGTCAACAATTCACCAGTACTAGATATCTAATCCAAGGCATCTTTTGCCACTTTATTCGGTTTTGATTTTGACACAGTTCATGTTTTTGACCATGTGGAGAGTAGGAGCTCATTGGTCTTTACTTTGACCCATATGCAAATCATGCAGTGGCATCATGAGGAAGATGGATTACTTCCCATGCTTGGGGTTAGGGAAGAATCAACAAGGCATAAAAGAAATACAAGAATAACTAACCTCCATATCTCTATACAGGCTAGGATATGCTCCTTTGAAAGAAGATTAAAGGTAGCTCGAGCGACAGTTCGAGATACATAGTAACCTCTTGCTTTGCTCGAGATCTTTTTCGACCCTTTCCTTTCCGTCAAGCTATTTCATCCTTTGCTCACATGAATACAAAACTTGATCTTGATTTGCAATGCGAAGAAAAAGCTTCAATTCACAACTTAGGATAGCTAAAGCTACCTTGCTTGAAGACATGAGATTATCATAAAAGTCACGTGCTGAGCAAGTTATTGTTAGATAAGCAGGCTTCCCAAGATGGGGAATGAATTGGAAAGATTAAAATTTTCTGCAAAAGTCAAGCGTATAATGAAGACAAACAAAACTGTAAAAAAGAGTATAATATAATAGCAATGTAAGAGCAGTAAAGGAGAAGGATTGACATAGATGTTTATCCTGGTTCGGTCTCTCTATCTTGACCTACATCCAGTCCCCAAGTAATTACTTGAGATTTTCAACTATCCTGCAAGAATTCAGTAGGCTTTTTGCAATTGCCTCAGTATAGTTTTGATGCTCTGTTCTTAGAGCTTACAAGTTCTCTTTCTGCACTCTAGCCAAGTGCTTCCCAAATCATTTGTGATATTCCCTCACAAGAAAATCTTTCTTCCAGATGAAGATAAGATTAATTATAAAGAATGAACTCTCTAATTTAGAGTGTATATGAAAGTTTAAGTGCAGAAGACTAAAGTATGAAAGTAAAAGACTTTGAGTTGAGAATTTGACAGAGTTTCAGTATATACAATATTAAAATCGTTACCCACAACTTCAAATGATGTTATATTTATAGATTTAGGTCTTAATTATACGTTAGAGACAAAATCTATTGTTGGAGAAGTTACCCAACTGTTACTCTGAAAAACTATCCGTTCACCAACCGCATTTAATGCTTCTGACATTCAAAGTTCTAATTTTGGTTGGTCAACAAATGAATTTTGCAGAGACCAAAAGCTAAAGACTTCAAAGTTAATTTTCAAAGTTCATCTGTTGTAAAGCAAAGTTCAAATTTTCATCATTGAGAAATTTTTCTGTGTTGGAACATACGAATTTTTGAGTTAAAAAGTTCTTCTTAAAAATGTGAACAGTAGTCCCAAATTGCTATAGTGCCTTCGAAGTTCAAATTTTGGTACCCAAACTTCCTCTGTCAGTGGGCAGCTCAATGAGGCACAATAGTTCATTTTTTCGAAATTCGAATTTTGAAAATTCAAAGTGCATCTGTCAGAGAGAACTCTTATCAAACTTAGTTTAAAATTCGAATTTCTAAATACCAATATTCGTATGAAAACAGATTGTCGTAACAGACTTGCAAGCTTTGTTTCTGAAATTTGAATTTTCAATATCAAAGTTTGTCTGTTAGTGGGCTATCTTGGAACTCTTTTTAAACTATGTTTTCAAATGAACTTTGACATATCCTCAGACGAATTTTTCATTTTTCATGAACTGTGTTTTGTCAGAAATTCGAATTTTCAAAAGCTTAAATTCGTCTGTCAGAAAAGGCTCTTATTAGAATTGTTTCAAAGTTTGAATTTTTGCAGTCAAAGTTCGTCTGTCGGAGAAAACTCTTTTTTGACTTGTTCATTTTCAGTTCGAAATTCGAATTTCCAAAGCCAAAGTTCGAATTTTGAGAACAATATATCAGTATTAACCTTTCAAACTTCGTCTGTTGATGTGTATTTTTCAAATATTTCACGAATTAACATAAAATAATAGTTTTAAAATATCTTTTTGCCAATTCAAAGTCTTTTACTCAATTTAAACACTGTTAGAGATTCTACATCTATTCTTGTACTGGTTTTTCTTGAATTTCTTCACTTGAGATCTTTTATGTACCTTTAATATCTTCTCTCCAAGCTCTTAAAGGTTGGTTTGGAATCATCAAAACACTTGATTCAATAGTTATTGCCTCCTCCTCTGGTCTAAGAACAAGAGAGCTAACACGTACTACCAATAAGAATAATCAAATTGGCCTCTCTATTATATCTAGTGACTACATGTACTTGTCCTTAATAGAATAGCAACATTGTACCTTGTATTTAGCTATGAGTAACTTTGTGCCTATCACAGTCTTATCCTGCTATATTCTTACTGAGAAAGCGATGTTTAATGATTCATTGATCTTATCACATGATGTCTAAAAGATGCATAATGTCAAGCCTAAAGCTATAAATAGAACGAAATTAGACATTAGCTTATCGAGAAGCTTTAATAGGCAAAGAAGCAAGGTTACATAGTATCTCAACAACCCTTCTCTCAGGATTGATCTATCTAGAATATGAATTCTTAATCTAGTACTAGGGAGAAGATAGAATTCTATTGCTTGCTATAAGTCAACTTGCTTCCTTCTCTTAGAGGAAGGTTTGAAAGAACTTAGTCGAGCTAATTCACACCCATCAAGAAAACTCAATTGCTATTGTGCTTTAGCTGCACCTTATAGCTCAATCCTATAGCCCAACAATCCAACACTAACGAGTTCCTTCCATATCTTTACATGATTCCTCAAGAACTTCATGGAAAGCATCTTCATATTCCCATGCAAGATTGTATCTAAATATTGGGTCATTTCTAATTTTTTTTCCTCTTTCCCCTTTATCAACTCTAATTGGTTAGTGATCTGAGCGATATCTCAAGAAATACGACACCATTGTCCTCTTTAGTTGATCCATCCATTGAATGTTGCAGAATGCCCAATGCAATTGTTCTTTAATATCACCCTTAAACCATGTCAATCTATCACCTACGTATTGAAGTGGTATATGCCCCAGTTCCTGAATGCAAGAATGAAACTCACACATTGATCTTCTATTTACTTTAGCTCAGCCTTTCATATCCTCTTCTTCAAGATAAGCATTAAAGTCCCCTAAGAGAAGGCATGGCTCATTAATCCCCATACTCAGCAACTTCAAAGAGCTCCAAAGATGATTTCTAAATTCTTTCTTCAAGTCATCGTAAATGCTTGTAAGCAGGAAATTTTCCCTTACTTTCTATCTTTGATCTTACAATGTAAGAACTATTCATTTGAGTGTTGATAATTGACTTGGTGTCTTTCATCATGGAACAATATCCAAATGCCTATCGCATATCCACTAGCTTCTACTCTAATCCAGTGTTCAAAGCCAAATCACAAAGTTAGCTTTCTTTCTATTAACCCATGTCTTAAAAAGAATTAGCAAGTTAACCTTGTTCTATTGAGTTCAATCTTTCACCCTCCTATAAAAGCTTTTTCCGCCTACGCCTCTTCAATTCCAACAAGTAACTTCAATCATAGGTCCTGAATTTAGGATTGGCTTTGTCCGATTGGACTTTTCCTCAATGCAAGAGCCTTCATCGAAGCAACTTCCTTCTCCTTTTGATTGTTCATAGCCATTGCCTCGCTACCTGGGTTTTGATTACCCGTTGGTTTAGATGGGTTAGGGGGCTTATTGAAATTGGGCTTCTCGAATGATCCCTAATCCATTATGCCTACTTTCCTTCTGTTCATATTTGGGTCCATTCATCTTTACTAACTATTTTTTCTCCATCTTCATAGTTGGGCTAGCAGACGAGGCCTGTTCTTTAAGTCTTGCCTTTCAATTAATAATGTTTCCATGCACAACCTTATGCAATGTTGGATTGGGCTTTCTTTTTGGTTCCAGGGAATCCTTGAACATCTTTTGTATCTGCTTCACTCTGGGCCCATCTGTAGTCCTATTCATGATCAAATCCTTCTCCATTTCATTGCTTGAACCTTTTTCCATAAGCAGCGGTGCTTTTAACTTATCTACTCCCATTGTTTTTCCCATCTTACCAACCTATCCCACTCTGTGGGCTTCATCTAAAACTTGCCTTTTCTCTACAAACCTCGTACTACTCATCCTTGCAGCCTCTGTTATTCCCTCCTGTTTATTAAAAGATGGTGTCACATCTTCTAATTCAAGATCTACGAGAGTAGCAAAGCTTGACACCATAGGCATAGAATTGACTTTTGGCATTTCACTGCACAGTCCTGCCCCTTGATGTATGCCATTGCTATCCTTCCTTGATAGACAAGACCTTGGATTTCTCTTCACTATCATTCACGGCTTAAATTCTTTTGTTACCTCCTTATGATTACCTAACTGCTTGGCATATTCACTTATACTGGGAAAGCTTCCATTGCCTGCTCAGATTGCTCTTTTATTACTTCTGCTTCTTTTGCATATGAGCAATCTTCTTGCTTGTGCTCGTATATACGACATTTGAAACATATTAAGTTTAATCTTTCATATTCCCCTTGAAGCGGGTCATTAAAGACCAGTATTTTTTACACAAGTTTCCTTTTCAGATCCTCTTCCATGCATATATGAACAAATCACCCTTTTTCTTTCTTAGGTAATGCATTAGGCTTGAAATGAGACTCTACTTTTATTATAGGACTTCTTTTAATAGACTTGCATGTGACTAGTCCCCTCCATTCCCTTGTTCTATTACCTTTGATATCACGTCCTGGATTCATAACCTCTGTTGACCATGATAAACTTTGCTTCTTGCTTTTGTTCAATTATAAATAAATAACCAGTTTGATGGAGATTTATAGCATTGTTCAAGTAAATACATATTGAGATCGTAGAAACATGAACTTGTGATATAGCTATACCTAATTCCAGACTAGTTAATGCAAGAACTATAAATAAAGGACCAATATCTCCAATGACATATAAAAGATTATTCATACATGGCATAGTTCAAGTGAATCCACTTAAAACCTTTATTAAACTATGACTAGCCATCATATTAGCAAATAAACATATTCCTAAACTTAGTGCATGAAAACAATAAGGGATTAGCTCAAGGAGTACTAAAAAAGGTGCTAACGGTGGTGGGACTCCTATGGATAATGGAAAGCTTGAAAAATGAAGCCCATGTCTTTGAAATCCCATTATAGTAATATCAATAAAATTAGAAAATGAGAGACCCAAAGTAATGAGAAAATGACTTGTAACTATGAAGCTATAAGGTATCATACCCTAGGGATTATGAACTAATGAAAGAGTAAAAGTGAGATATGCAAGGGAAAAACTTTTGTTTAGCATTTCCAGAAAAGGCCGCCTATTTGTTCATTTACCAGGTTTGGCATGAGATCATAAATAAACTCCACCAAGGATTGCCAAGCATTTGGTACTAACTTTCCTCCTTCATTTTTAGTAACAAAATAAAAAAGAAGTATGCACACGCTGATACTTAGCAGCATAAACAAAGATGGTTTGTGAATGAGACATAAAAGTCACCCAAATGCATTGGAATCAATGGGATTATCTCAAATCGATCCAACAGGCTCTAGGTAGTTACACTGCCCAAGTCTACAGGAGATTGTGTCCTAGGGGGTTTATAACTGTCAAATGTACTCCCTTAGGATTGTTCTCAAAGAATAAAGGTACGTCGAATTGCCTATTGTGATAGAAGGCATTAATAAGTTCATAAATATTATTAATACCTGCCCATTGATAAAAAAAAATTAAGATAGAAAGAATATATTAGAACTAAAGAAATGGAAAAAGAATGCAAAAAAATTTCTCTATTCATATCCATAATAGTACGATTGAGAATTCATTCTTTCCTCCAAACAAATTGAACTCTGTTAAGCCTATAAGAGTAGTGTATGAAGAATTATAATGAGATGTGCCTAGTTCTTGACCAAAGAAAAGCATGGGAGAAAGAAATCCAAAATGAGCACACCGATAATGCCTAAAGCTAGACCAGGAAAATGTTCTTATAATCTACTCCTCCTTCCCTATTCTATTGATTGATTTTGCCACATTTGAGGATACTTGAAAGTTCAGGAGGTCGAGTAAGATCTCTTTAAAATATGGACTCTGAGATACATGGGCTTTGAGGCTTTGTCAGATCTTGCTCATTTTTCCAGACCCATGTTTCCCCTCTAATAAGTCTGTAAGCCTTTTGGAGGGGGACAAATTTGGAGTCCCAAAGTAATCTTCTGAATGTGATCTGTTATGAAGAAGTATTGTAAATACATTGACCATATTAGTCATTTAGGCTAGGTTTAAAGCACCAATAGCTTCCCTGGCACATTCATTGACTAGAATAAGATCAACAAAAGACTAATTGTGTAAGAAGGCAAAACAAGGATACATATGACTAATGGTGGAGAAATGGTCAAAACTATCTTTTTTAATAATAGGTGAATGAAGAAATTTTTTATAGTATAAAAATCATAAAGAAAAAGAATGAATCAAGACCAAAAGTAAAAAAAAAAAAAAAAGCAAGAGCAGGGTTGTCATTGAGATTGTATCATTTCCTTCCTTATCAAAGAGGGGCCCCTTAAGGAGCGGGGTTTATCTTAATATCGATTTCCTTTAGTCTATTATTTATACATGCTAATTCACTCTCTTATGGATCACCTACTATATCGAAAAGATAGAGGGATGCCTTTGAAATTGTCACTTAATAAAGAAAATACTTTCGGTAGGATCTTTATTCAACTAAAGTGAAAGAAAACACTTTTTTCTTTGCTTACACAATTTTCTTGAATCGACACCTATGTCAGCCTGATATGCATGCTTAGGGCAAGGTATAGGCAAAAAAAAAAAAAGACTTCACGCTTGAACTACAGGATAGACTAGTGGAATAAAAGTCACATCCATATGGGAATAACCCTTGTTCGTAAACCTTGTTATCTTAGGTTGTATGAGTCTTCCTTAAATGAGTGAAATCCTCGAAAGAGTAGCCTATGGGAGATAGCTTATCTTTTCTATCTTCTTAATAACAAGCATAGAAGCAAGAAAGCTAGCCACCCTGATTCCTTCTTACTAAATGTTAGGTAGTATCCTTCAGCTTGGTGCAAGAGAGAGAGAGAGAGTCTTGTTTAGTAGTTGACTTTATTCCCTTTCATGGGATCACAAGTGGAATTCTTCAAAGTCTTTTCTCAGGGAGCACAAAAGTTGATCAATTAGGAAAGAGCTACTAAGAGGGATGACTCACCCTTAGCCCTCATCGAAAACCTAGCAAATAGATCATTGTAAGCTAGGTGAACTAGAGGATAAATAGCCCTCACTTTTCCTCAAATTGCATAAAAAGAAGGTTCTGGAGAGAAATCCTACCCACTCTTGTTGTGCGACTTTCTCTTATAAGGGTATATTTTCTCTAACTTGACCTAGCTTGATCTACTTGACTCAGTGGTTAGAGTATCATTTTCATACAGTGATAGTCATTGGTTCAAATCCAATAGTAGGTAAAACCTACCGAAAGCCCTGCTTTTGCTAACATGACAACAAGTATAGACTGGTAGAATCAACTGAAAAACCAAAGCATTGGTTGCTTCCACTTGTGGCCTTTTTCGATTGCTTTGTTAATATCAAGGAACCCGAATATGATCTCTTCTTCTCTTCATGTATATAGGCCCCTGTCTCTAGTAGACAAACAAGTTCAAGCTGAAGAAAGGAGTGAGAAAGAGTTAATACTCAACTCACCTCCCTCTTCCATAACTAGGTGAAGACTAGGGGGTTAGAAACCCCAACAGGAAACCTTTCCCCACTTTGTACAATATTTTTGTGAAACTCTCTCTCAGACATTTTAGCTCCTGCCTCCGTAAGCAAAAAGGTTTCAAAGATACTAGGCTACTAAGTGAAAGTGAACAAACTTAAGCAAATCTTCTAGAAAGTACACTGGTTGTAGCCAAACAACAAAAAAAGAAAGCATATGAACATTGTGGACATTAAAAAGTTCTTCGAAGCAGCATAAGAACCTAAAAAACATAGAATGTTGGTTCTACAAGAAGAGAAGAAAGGTCACTTGAGTTCCATAAAAGAAAGGAAAAAGGAAAAAACCATGATGATCAGGAAAAGGCAGTGTTGGTCACCATTATGGCCCTATTTGCCAACATTTCAGATAGTTGATGGATGGAGCCCTCGCATCATATTTTCTTCCGAAAAGAAGAATTTGGCGCAGATATGATTGAATAACTAGGTTCTTCATATATGGATCATCACATTAATATCGCGCCATGGCATAAAGAAAGAAAGCATGAAAGCACTGATAGATCAATTAATTATGGGAACACATGAAAATATCATAACCATATATATAGGCTTGCAAAAGTCGAAACACCAATTATTCTTTCTACAACCTGATTTACTGGTTTTTAGACTACGGAATGGCTCCCAAGCTTTCTTGCTGCCTTTACCTGTCCTACTGCTTTCATTACTAGTGCCTTCGCCTCTGCTAGTGGTTTTGTGGATTCACCTAGTGATCCCTAGGGCTCGATGCCCTTATGGATTAATAGGTGGTTTTGAATCAATGAGCTCTGTTGCCCTTGTATAACAACTCTCTATTGCATTTACTTAGCTGTTTGCTCCTGCCTTTGTATCTACTATGAATGAATCTACTATGGGGTGAAACAACCACTAAAATTGCCTTTTACCATACCACTTATACGAATATCTTCAAGTTACAGATCCAAAGCAAGTAGTTGCTTTAGTAGAGCCAGTTGATTCTAACTATTCTATTGATGAAGCAGTTAATGAAGAAAGACATGGTTGAGTCAGTCGAAGAAGCAAATGCTCTTGCCTTAAGGAAGCATACACCAACTGTGAATTAAAGAGGTTTTACTTACATTCATTAACCATCTTGTAGGAATTTTCTGGTAGGTCAAAAAAGCAATTTGGAAGACTCTCTAGAAAGATGTCTACTCCCGAATAGAAAGATTTCATTACATCAACAAAGTGTAGTAGTCTAATTACATAAGCTCATCAATTTGTCAGCTATGAAAGAGAGGGCGCTTCTCAGCTAAATCAATCTTGAGACTACTAAAAAAAAAAGACTTCATGCCTAGTAGGCTCAGTAGATGTTTAATCTAAAAAAACTACTAAAACTAATCTAGGGGTGTTCAATCTACCCAGTAACCTAGTAGGCTCAATCCTACCCGGCATACTGGGTTAGTTTAGAGACTAGGTAGGGTCGAGTTGAAGTCAAACTTGGTCTTGCCCAGTCCCATTATATATTTTAAAATTTTTTTATAAATGTTAATTTTATATAATATTTTTCTTGATACATCATATTAATAAATTTACTATATTATTATTGTGAATATTTTAAAGTTAATTTTTTTATTTTAAAATATTTTTTAAGATCAGGTGAATCCTGATTTCGTATATCGGGTTATTTCCACTCGTCCTCACAAAGACTAGATATCAAATTGATTATCATCCCAATCTTTGTACATTCTTAAGATAAGATTACCCAGCAATGAGATTGTCACATGAACTATTATTTTCACTTATGTCTTTCACTTGTGTCACATAAACTCTTTCTTATCGATTAATAAATAAACTAATTCTTACCTTGTACGAGTGATAAGAAAAGACCTTTGTTAGGGGGACTTTGAATACCAAACTCAAAGGATATTCTGTTTTTCTCACAAGGGGTTTTATACCAAACTAAGATTTTCAATATCATGGCGATATGGTCTTTACCTTGTACGAGTTGCGTATTTGTCTTCCTCTTCTTCCTCTATATTCCGTTCCTACTCCATATGAACATATTCGATTCCTCTGCCAATTTCAACATTGGTGAATGGGGCAATCTTTTTGGGAGTTCACGACAATAACGCCTCACCTTCCAATACTTCTCAACTGGTTTCTATATCACAATAATTCCATTATTTTTTTAAAAATAAAAAAAATCAAACATGTGACTTTTGAAATACAAAATTATCAGTGTTGATGATGGAGAAACGGAGGAAGAAGGCCCAGTGAGATATATATATATATAGCTATGTGGTTACTGATATATTATGTTGTTCAGTGACGACAGTCTATTGGTATGGATCTTTGAACATGAAAAGTTTTCACAAGTTATGTAAGCTTAAATTCATTCAAAATTGTCACTTTAGAACATTTAAGATTTTTTACAATATTTATTATTTTATAATTTTAATGAAATATTATTAATTATTTTATTATTTTATTATCTATCAATATGAAATTAATCATTTAATAGGATATTTAAATTGAGGATATTTTAATAAAATATTATTAAATTTTACAATATTTTAGATAATTTAATAACTTTCTTAATTTATATAAAAAACCTCTAAAAGGATATGTTTTATAAATAGTAATAATTAACAAGATCATCACAATTTCTTTTTATTATATAAATCCAGGAGGGCAAAAGGAAATGAAAAGAAAAAGGTAAATCTAAGGAGATCTAATCCTTTTAACCGAAAGTGTAATAATTGAGAGGCAAGGCCGCAATATATAATTGACTCAAAACACTGTAGTCAGATTTTTTGGGCCGAGTTGCTGTCAGCAGTGTCGCTCTCATTTATTGCCTTGTGTGGTTTTCTCATATGGTGTTATGAGAAAAAAAAAATCATTCCACATTCCCATTTTCTCACCTTTTCAATTATGTAATTCTAATTTCAATTAAATTTATATTTCTTGTTAATAATTTCATCATCATATCATATCTTTAATAAAAATATAGTTCATTAATTTTTGCGTGCAAGTTCAATTATACTATGCTTTTGAATAATAAAATATTATACCTTTATTATGTTTATTAGAAATCAATCAATCAGTATAAGTTTTTTAACAAACATCACTGTTCATAAATTATAAATATTATAATTATAATTCATTTCTCATAAAGAAGTGCTGATTGGATTGGCAAAAGGGCGGAACATTTTCTGTTCTCGTACTCAATCCTTTGCTTTGCTTGGCCTGCGCCTCCACTTATCCCTCATCACTCATCTCAGCACCCACTTATCAACAAAATAAATATAACTTTTTTTTTGGCATTATAATTACACGTTCTTAATGCTTCTTATCAAAGGATCCGTTTTACAATTATATTTTTTTTTTATATATTTTGGTCATGTGTCACCACCTAACGTGTCCATTAACTTTCAAATATATTCCTTCCATACTATTAAACGTAATATAGGTTACTATTATTGAAAAGCATCTCTTTGAAACTACGTAAGAAAATGTATTGAAAAAAAAATCTGATTGGTGGAGTTCAAAAGAGTTATACGCGAAACACGGGGCAAATGAAGACATAATCTACTTTAATGCCTTAACAAACTCAACTAAATAAAAAATATTGTAACTTTTTTTACATGATATGCTCTCTATATAATACTACCTTGAGTCTGAAATGTGAGAGGATGAATAATTAATTTACATAAATCAATGATATATGATTCAAAATAGTTAGTCCCCAATTGAAAAAAATTGCTTCAAAATACCCTTAAATTGATGTACATGCCATTTATTTTTTTTTTTCATAAAAAAATGTTAACCCACATTTAATAAGGGATGCAATTGGAAAAAATAAATAAATGTAAATATAGGTGACAAATCATATTTGTCCCCTACATTTGAACCAAGAAGGGACTCGTATATGACCTTACATTTGACACTGGAGGGAGTAACATATGTCTTGTCCATGCATCATATTTGCATCCCTGCCATATTGCAAGAGTCTCCACCATTATACAAACTAACAAATCCAATCTCAAACGATTTTGGAAAAATTTTGTTGCCTTTGTAATCTTACCTAATTTGATCTGGATGAATCAGAGTTTAACGTAACTATTGGATATTAGGTGGATGAACCAAAAAGAAAAAAATGAATTCAATCTTCAATTGAAAGTGAGCACTATTTCCTTACAACGTTATTTGATTTGTATTTGTTATCTTTCTCCTCGTTTATATTTTTTTAAGAAATTAATGTTGCATTATTTTAAAAATGAAATAGCAGGATACTCTTGCTACTCATAAACAAAAGAAATAAGTTAATTCTTTTTTTTTTTTTGCCATAAAAAGAATTAGGCTAATCAAGAACACAAGGTTAACATTAGAAGGTAGCAAAAAAATAAAATACTTATTTTTTTTAAGTTCATGCTAAGTATTCATACAAGTAAATGGTAATATATACTTCACAATTTTTAAGCCTTTTTTTTTAATTGAACTACCTAATATACTACAAGAATTTAAAATCACTGGTTAAGCTGGTAAAACTCTTAAGCTACACGCTCAATTGACTCTTTTTATTTTTGACAACAACTGAACTCATTATTTTGTTTTGGATATTCATATGTCATTGGGTCGAAGTCATTTATTTTTGTTAATTCTTATGTGGGCAGATTAAGACTGAGAAAAAAACCGCGATTAGTCTTTTTTATGACCCAGACACACTCTTAATGTGCCTTCTGTTCTCGGACTGACACTTACTTGGGCAAATAATGCTTTAACTTCTTAATTGAAATCTGGTGATGCCTTGGGGCCAATAACATTGGGGTTAATGTTAGGCTTGTAAATTCTAAACGGGCTGATATCCGAGACCGAACCACATTATGGCCCAAGAAATTGCTCCGCTCCCCTCACTTTTGTTCCTCCACTTAACCATAATGCCAATATGCCATGCACACACACACACACACACACACACACACACACACACACATATAGAAGCTGCGCTAGGGTTTTAGACTTTTCATATTATGATATGATACCTCGTTACAACTTACATTTTTATTTTGTGATTATGTTATAGCATAACATTCATGTTAGCAAGTGATATTGTGCATCCCCACATGCTTACGACAATTGGTAAAAAACTTTACATATGTTCTTCATGATATTGACAGTATCATCACTTATGGCATAACGAAATTTGTTGAGCACGGTATGATTGGGTGATGATGATTTGATACAACGTAGAATGACAATCTACTAATTACACATTAGACTTTATACTTAAGATGAAGAGGTTTATGATATTCTAGACATTAAAAGTTGCCCTTTGGCTGAGAAACATAAGAGGGCTGTGAATACAGGGGATGCATCTCTTATAGAAATATAACTAATTCATGGTTTAAAAATAGGAGGGAAGTCATAATTCAACTATTAGGAATTGGCCTTAGGTCGAGTTATAAATAGTGGAAGGAGAGCTAAGTGACTTTTTCGGAACTCAATTTTCACTAATTGATTGGCGGAAAAAGAATCACTTATAGGACTGTCCTTACATGGAGGTGCTCATGGTTTTCTAATGTATTTTGGAGGAAACCACGCTTTGGTTCATAAGCATTCGCATTCACATTTGCATCCGTGATTTATTGCTTTTGAGATGATTAGTTGGTTTAGAAGTTTCTTTTTGTTACTGGGATTTTATATCTCACATTTATCTATAATTAATATTTTTAGGTGAAGGCTAAATTTTGGTCATGTGCCACCACTTTGACATCTTCATTCACTTTTAAATATATTCCTTCCATTTGTAAACTACTAAACATAATAATAGCTTCCTATTGAAAAGCATCTCTTTTAAACTACGTGAGAAAATAAATAAAAAAATATAATCATGCTCAAATTTAATGAAACAATACTTAATCTGAGTGGTGGAGTTCAAAATAATAGAGTTGTAAGCGAAACACTGTGTAGTTGAAGACATAATTTACTTTCATGCCTTAATAAAAGCAGCTAAAAAATATTGTAGACATGATGTGCTCTCTATATTATATAACATGTTAACTGGGATAACTCAATTTGTTGAATAAAATTTAGAGTAATATACGTTACTCTAATAAACAAATAATCATCCGAATATAATGAAGTTCTTGAAGAAATTAAACAGCCTATTTGCGATAGTCTCTACCTTTGTACGAACTAACAAATTCAATATTTAATTGAAAGTGAGCAGTGTTTTCATATCACGTTATTCGACTTGTATTTGTTAGCTTTCTCCTCCTCTATAATTTTTTGAAAAAATTAATGATGTTAGCTTTCTTCTCCTCTATAATTTTTTGAAAAAATTAATGATGTGTTGTTTTTTTTTAATTTTTTTTGCCATCAAAAGAAATATTTCACTTTTAAATATAAAACACATTCTAAAATAATATTTGGTCTAAAATATAAAACATTTTGTAGAGTTATTTGGCATATTAATTATTTTTTTTTCTATTCATACATCTAGTCTATAATTAATAGGTAAGAGATAAATATTATGATAAGTATGAAAAATAGTGTAATTAATAAGGGTAAATGGTGAAAAATATTTAAATTTTTTTGATGAATTTAATAATTTTTTTTAAATGCATGAGATAGTTAAAAATATTTTTTAGGCTTATTTAAATATGTTTTCTGTTTAAATATTTTTCAAATAGTTTTGTATAATTGTCTTTTAAAATAGGTTTTAGGAAAAAAAATAAAAATATTTATTTAAATGATTGTTATTAAAATCATAATTAGTAAATATTAAATAAATTATTCAAAATTTATAATTTTATCTTTTATTTTTTAAAATAAAAAATACCTTAAAAATATTTTGAATGTTTTTTAGAAGAAACTGCGTTGCAAACATCATTCAAAAGTGCCCTTAACCTCTTAAATTCTAAACGGGCCACATTAGCCCAACAAACTGCCGCCGCCGCGCTCGTTTCTGTTCGTCCACTTAACCCTAATGCCAATATGCCATATATGCTGCTCTAGGGTTTAATCACAGATAGGGAGCGGCTGGTCACGCAGAGGAGGAGAGGTGGAGAGTGAGAAAGGGAGAGAGAGCCGAAGATGAAGACCATACTCTCTTCCGAAACCATGGATATCCCCGAAGGGGTGAGCGTCAAGATCCATGCTAAGATCATCGAGGTGGAGGGACCTCGCGGCAAGCTTGTCCGTGATTTTAAGCACCTCAATCTCGACTTTCAGCTGATTTCGGACGAGAATGGCGGGAAGAAGCTGAAGGTCGAGGCGTGGTTTGGGTCCAGGAAGACGTCTGCCGCCATCCGAACTGCGCTTAGCCATGTTGGTAATTTGATAACGGGCGTGACGAAGGGCTATCGCTATAAGATGCGTTTTGTTTATGCGCATTTTCCTATTAATGCGTCGATTACGAATGGCAATAAGTCCATCGAGATCCGAAACTTCCTTGGTGAAAAGAAGGTACTCTCCCGTTTACCTTTTCTCCACATTCAGTAGCTGGGTAAATTTGATGCCAATTATTTTTTGGTTCATTGTTTTGGGGTTATTGCTATGTTGTTGATTGATTTGTTATTTGTCATGGTTAGGCGTTGCAATTTCTGTTTACTTTTCCGCTCAAATCTTTCTTATTCCCCTTCCAACATACGCAGATCTATTCGTCATGTCATTTACGCTTATGCTACTGTACTGCCAATGTTTAGTCTCTTTTCTCCAGTATTGTTGCTGTTCCAGTTAGACTCAAGGTTTAGCCAACTGTGCCGGGAAGATTAGACTATATGTTCGCTCAATTTAATGAAGTCTTCTGAAATCTTAGAGTTGTGACAATCTGATATGCCTGCACCCCATTTATAATACATGCTTTTAGCCCATTTAATCTGATTCTCTATTCAGCTAAGCAGAAACATTTTTGCGTTATTGTTCATCATCATAAATTTTTCCTGCTATTGTGTGCAGAAGCGTTGGTGTGTGGCTTTTTGCTTGTTCATACTTATCTATTTGCTTATACTTGTAACTAATTGACGTAGTTATCCCTTCTGGGATAACCTCTATTGAATATAATGTGTATTCGGTTACCCTATGGTAGGTGAGGAAGGTTGAGATGCTGGAGGGCGTGTCAATTGTAAGATCAGAAAAGGTAAAGGATGAATTGGTATTAGATGGAAATGACATTGAACTGGTGTCTCGGTCTGCTGCCCTGATCAACCAGGTATAGGTCTTTCTCAGAATCATAAGTGTGCACACACTACATTTAAATTTTTCTCTGGTTGATTCTAATTATTGTCTGTTGTTTGACACAGAAATGTCACGTCAAAAATAAGGATATTCGAAAGTTTCTTGATGGGATCTACGTTTCTGAGAAGGGAACAGTAGTGGAAGAGTAGACTGTAATGTGTCATTAGTTGGATTCAAGCTTCATTGCTGCCTGTAATGTTTGCTTTTTAGTGGTGTCTTCGAAGACAATTGTTGAATTTGGATCTAAAATTTTGTGCTTGGAAGATCTTATTTTAAATTCATTATTTTCATGTGTTTTGGACTGGAGTATTTTAATGGTTTTGCTATCATTAATAACTCGAGGCATACCGAGTGCGTGAGATAATATGTTTGGGGGGTTGCTTGAAACTAAATTTTGTTCTTTAATTAATCTAAACAGGTTGAGATCGTGATTTGACTAGCATTTATAATTTTTTTCCATGCGTTGTGCGCATGTGCACTTGTTATCTCATACATCTTCAAAGTACTCCCTTCATGCAATTTGCAAGTTATAACCGGAGATCAGAAGGGAAAGTAACTATTTAGAGTCGCTTTTGCCATATAGCCTTTGTTCATGTGAAGTGGCTTAATAGTATGTCTTTCTTCCAAGTTATAAACAGCCATTTTCTTTTACTTTGGAGGTGTCTGCACGTAGTCCAGAGTTCCCATCCCAGAAAATTGCAGTCCATTTAACCATCCCCTACTAGTGTGTTTTTTCAAGCAAATAGTAAGCAATGATCAACCGAAGCCCCATCTTTCACTAATTTTCTCTCTTATGCAACTGTTAATTCCACAGAAGACAAGAAGACAACTCTATCCTGTAAAAATAAATCCTGGCAATGACCAGGTACCCTAGATAAGCTGGCAAATAAATCCTTGAAATTGGAAACTGGGCACATTGCCAATTTGCAGCAAAGCTCTTCCTCCTTTAGTAAGAAATGACAGGTAATTTGCTCCAATTTTGCAGGTCAAGATCAAGATTCTCAAAATATACCATGACCAATGAACTTAAATATAGGTGTGCATTAATGCAGATAAATAAAAATGGTTGTGTATGCTACAAAGTAACAACTATGGAGAGAAGCAGAAAAGAGATAAACAAAGAACACAAAAGATTCACCCAAATGTTATGCCCCTCATTCTCATGCTAACTTTAAGACCCTGGAATGCCTTCTGAATTTTTGACCAGTCTAAAGATCAAGAAGAAAAGCAGGGTTGAATAAATAGAACAGGCTTACACAGGTTTTATTTCCTAAGATCCCTCCCCGTGTCATTCACAAAAAGGATGTTGTGCTTAAGATTAGCACACAATGACTACATGCAAGCAAGCAAAAAGAGGATAAATTATTGGAGTGCCATGAGGGCTCATCCAATACTTTCTGAAGATTTGCGTTAACTAATTATCTAAGCCCTCGGATTCACAGGTAAAAAAATAAGAATAAGTATCCCTCACCTATTCACTATTCACAAAAGAAAAATCAGTCCTGGGGGAAAAATACAATGTTGCTTATCGACCATGCCATAACACATTAATTAGATGCATTTTCATAAAGCAACATAAAGCAAGACAAATAGGCGTGTTCCTTACAGTAAAAAGTTTATTTTAATTTTGCTTCTAGTCCATTTTAAGTATAGAAATCTATTCATCTGGGGTGACACTTGGCAGTATCAGCAGTAAATCCAAACATAAGAGCAAACTTGCTGTAGACTTGTGATTTAGAAATATAGTTTTAGTGTGTGACTTGTTAACATGAACACATAAAAAGTTACCATTGGGTTAGACATTAATGAATCACAATCATCCAACTATCAACTCTGTACATTCTCATGCATGAAATTATTTAAATAGTATTATTCATCGACTTCATGACACATGGTTGAATATTCAATTGTTCATTTTGACACTTAATGCTTCTTTGATAAAGCAGGATTCATAATTATGACTATTAATTTTTATTACAGTGGAATTATAGACAGCGGTTGCATCAACTTGGATAGCCTTACTCTTGAGTTGATACAACAAAAACATATTATTTAAACAAAATAAAATGGGTAACCACATTGGATTATTTAGTTCACTTAAAAATGAAGGGTACTAGTCATTCTCTTAGGCTAGGTTTTGGTAGGAGGAATGAGAATGGAAGAGGGATCCCTGAGTTAGACACTTTTGGTACGAAAGTTGGATGCTTCTCGGGAATGGACAACTCCCATGAGGAAATGGAGAAACCTTTTTTTGCCGCCGGAAGGGGGGGTTTTGGGATTGGCTAAAGCCAGTGGGAATCAAGATTTTGTGGACAAAAATACCCTTCACTTTTCTCAAATTGCCATCATCCAAAGCTCTAGACCTTCTAACCCAGTTGCCGTCGACGTCTCTATTGGGTGTACCAGTCACCTTTGTCAGCAAGACTGGTCATCAACATCTCCGGTGGCAATGCAAAGCAGCCATCGGGCTCTGTCAACCATCACGCAGCTGCTCTATCATTCATCGCTGTCGATGGGTGAATCACGTAGCTTCTCAGTTAGCCATCGAACTCTGTCAATGTCTCTGTGTAAATCTGCTTCACCGTCAACCTCCCATGGGTTAATCGCTCAAATCCATTACCGTCCTTCACAAATCCATTGCCTACCACGATTTTTGTTGCAGATTTGAAAACGTTGAGCATATTGTCAGACATCGGCCTTCAGAGATACATATATTACAATGGCAGAGGATGATGATGATGATGTCGATTTTTTTTTAAATTGGCTTGTTTGTGGTGGTGGCTATAGCTGGAGGAAGATGATGATGGAGCTATGATCGACGAGGGAAGGAGGAAGGAGGTGAGTTTTTCCCCCCCTCTGCTATGGGGATATTTGAGTATTTTGCATAGTTTTTTGTCTCTATTTTATTATTTTTATCATGTTTCCCTACCATATCAAATTTACACTTAAAATCTATTCATATATTTTTTTCTATTCTTATTCCCATTCCATAACAAAATATTATGTGTACCAAAAGAAGCCTTATATATATCCATAGTTTGCAAACCAAAGTTTTGATAACTTTGATGCATTTAAAGAATAAGAAAATGCTAATTTTCTAAAAACGTAATAACATATTAGAATTTCTCTATTTCTCTCAAAGTTGAATAGATAGAAGTAAAACATAGCAAAGGAGGGAGAGAAGTGTAAATTACAATTAAAATTAATGGGTTCTAGAGTTAATCAATGCAGTTTACATAATGATAATTTGATGCATTTAAAGAATAAGAAAATGTTAATTTTCTAAAAACATAATGGCATGTTAGAGATTCTCCATTTCTCTGACAGATGAATAGATAGAAGCAAAACATGTAGCAAAGGAGGGAGAGAAGTGTAAATTACAATTAAAATTACTCAGTTCCATTTTTGTAATATATAAGCGGCAAACACTTTAAAGCCATCGCTACTTGCCGCACTAGTGTAACTGAAAGTCATTAAATATGGTGACTGAGAATACCAACAAAATTGAATAAATCTTGGCTACAAAATTACCAATATTAAAGGATAGTCAAGCCACAAGGAAACAATCAACCAACACAAAACTAAAGCATAGAAATATAACAAAGAGATTCAGAAAGATATTGCTCATAATTGTATAGCTGAACAATATATCAAAGATTGCAGCAAATAAGTAGCTGACTTAATAGAAGTTCATAGTATAATCATAAAAATACTGAAATATGATGCTTACAATATATCAAACATTCGCATGCACACTGAAATACCCACAGCAGGCATGCTTATACCCAAAGCCAAGTTGTTTTTTTTCGCCAATGACCTAATGAACTAATAGCATCAAGTACTTCTTAAGTGGAAGGAGATTGTGGGATTAAATCCAACTCATAACATGATATATTTTGAGTGAGTAAGTGTGTATATTGTAGTTAGTTTAATTAAAAAAAAAATCCTACCCTTATCCACGCTCCTGACAGAATCACGATCACATTTCTTGAGAGCATCCATACTCTTATGCAAGGGCAATGAACCATCTCAATCGACATTGCCCGCAAAATACCACTGTTTGTATAGTATCATTAAATTTAATACTGTACGGAAGTACTATTAAGATGTTGAAATTATAAAAATAAATTTAAATGGGGAAGATTTAAATTTAATCAAAATGAATCTTCTGCCAATGGATATAAGAGTAAAGAGTAGAGGAGGAAAATCAAAGAGTAAAGAGGGGAGTAGAATTAAAATGTCCACTACGATGTGGCTTGTAATTCTTCTGCCAATGGATAATATATAGATATCTCCTTTGTAATCACTCTTGACTCTTGAAGTCTCTAGGATTAAACTTACCTAAATTTTTTGATATAAAAATACAAAAAACAAAAAGAATTTAGAGGTATAAAATGTAGGGGAAAAAAAGTCCTTAGAGACCCTAATGAAGTAAAGAGGATAGCGAGAATTAGCATTTTGTCAAGATTTCAAATGAAAAAACTTTTTTTTAAAGCTGTGGATCCTTATTCACATTAACAATTATTTTTACTTCAATTCTTAATATAAGACCCTTTTAACCAAATTATATAAATTAAAAAATGAGAGTTAAAATTAATTAATTACGTTGATTTTTATAAAAATTAAGATATTTTCTCAAAACTACCATTATTTAATCTTTTTTTTTTCCTTTGAGATAAATTAAATAGGATCATTTTTTAAAAATGTGTAACAAATATTATCTCATATTATAAAAAAAGTCATATATTTAGAAATAAGACAAAATGTTTTATATTTAAAATGGAGGGAGTATGTAGTATTGAATATTAAATGATTTATTTAGAAAAAAGTTTTAGAAAAAATTATACTCCTTTCATTTCATATTATAAGATAATGAAAGGGGTTTTATGTACATTCTTAAATTTCTAAAAAAAATTCAAATTTATAATTTTACTTTTATTAATTTTACTTCTTTTATTAAATATAGTATAAGTTACAATATTAATAATATAATTTTTTCATAAAAAATAATAAATTACTATATGTTATTTTATATTATGAAATAAAAAATATTTATATTACTTTATAATATGGATGGAATACTAAAGAAGCTACATGGATCAATATTTATTGTAAGAGATCATAAAAATCATATTTATATTAAAGACCAAAAAGATAATTAATTAACCACGTTATAAATTTATTAATTAATTAATCTTATGGTAAAAGCCAAGCGTATCCTTGGTCGGCTCTCCTAGCCTTAACTTTCACCCGCGGCGCGCCGGGGTGGGGGGGGCGCTAAGGGTGGGAACAGGCCAGGCCCCTTTCAGGCGGTCTACGGCCTGGCCTGGCCTGGCTTATTTAGAAAATAGGCCAGGCTAAGGCCTTTATAATAGCCTATTTCAGTAAATAGGCCTGGCCTGTTTACTTCAGGCCTGGCCTGAAGCTTACTAGGTCAGGCCTGTTTACATATATTAATATAATATAATATAATAAGATATAATTTATAATATAATAAGATATAATATAATATGTTTTAAATTAATTTTATTAACATATTAATAAAATATAATATTATATTTATATTTTGCCTAAACTAAATTGCTCCTGCATCGCCCCCCCTCCAATCTGAACAAACCTAGAGTGATTATCAAAGAACCCTAGTTGCTCTGCTCGATTGCTCCCATCCCTGGCTTCATCCTCTGCGTCGCCTCAGCGTCCGTCTTCCAACTGCCACTCTCGGACTGTGAACTACCTCCATCTATCACCTCCCTCTCCTCCGTCGACGTCTCCCTAGCGTGAATATCAAAGAACGCTAGCTGAGCTGCTCCCCCTAGCTTAATCCATCAGCTTTGCCTCTACGTCGCCTCTGTCTTCGTCTCCCAACTGCGACTCTGCGATTGTGAGCTGCCTCCCTCATTCACCTCCCTCTCCTCGGTCGACGTCTCCCTAGAGTGAATATCAAAGAATGTTAGCTACTCTGCTCCCATCCCTAGCTTAATCCATCGCCTTTGCCTCCGCCTCTTCGACTCTGTGACTGTGAGCTGCCTCCCTCTCCTCCGTCGGTGTCTCCCGTAGCTGCGAGTTGCCCCCATCGCATCCCCCCACCGGAGTTATGGATCTGTGCTTACAGTACTTGTTCTCAATCCCTAGCTAGGTCTCTCTTTTGAAGATCTTCTTCTCTCCATTTCACAGGTATGTTGGGCAGATTTTCAACCCTCCTTTTCTAGTTCCTATCTTTGAGATAATATGGGCTAGTTTACTCTGTAATTGAGGAGATCGATGCTATAGATCTATCATTTTCTCTCTGCATATTGAAAAGAGCTGATTAAACTTCAATAATTTGGTGATTTGTTTGTTTTCTACTGTGAAGACTGGGTCGTATTCATTGTTGTATTTTGATTAATTTCAGTCTTTGAGTTTAATTATTAATCGTTTTAACTTTGGCAACCTCCCTGGACACAACAAATTGAATGGGCTGATGCTGGGTTGCCTTGAGAAAAAAACGAGATTCTCTCTCTCACTCTCATTTTAGCTTTATGTCGAATATATAATTGTGGCTTTTTGTATGACTTCTCTTGTTTCTATACTATTCTGCAGAAAGTTGTTCATTTGAATGATTGTAAACATGTATCAAATATTCAAATTGCTGGAAAGTCTAATGGTTTGGGGGGGGGAATAAGTATTGGATTTCTGTTTATATAGTAAAGTATGAGTAATTGGCTGTGTGTAGGCTCATTCAGGGATGTTTTATGGACAACAAGTTGCAAATATGTGAAGCTTTGGAACATTAAGGATACTCATTGACCATACTGGCCTATTTATGAAGGGGTTGGCTTAACAAGGTCCTCTCCCATGGCGAGATGATGACAAAGATGGACATTACATGTTTGCATTTGGTGACAATTTAACTCCTCAATGTGACTGTATTTAACCACCATTGAATGTCTTTTCTCCTCCTCCTCTAACCATTGGACTTGTCACTTGCGTATATTATTTGCTGAATATTCCAAATGCCAAAGACCAAACGTGGCATACTTTGGTAATTCAATGTAGGACCAATGCATTTACCATCTGTTAACATCTTTTCAACATCTACCTCTTACTTAAAATTTTCTTATAATTGTATCTGGAAGAAATTGTTACTCATACTATAATTCTTGTATATTATTTCTTTTTGTGAATTTAGAATTTGTTTTTCATATATTTAGATAGTATTTATTTAAATTTTTTATATTAGTAGGCCTCAAATAGGCCAGAGGCCTATTTAAAGCCTACAATGCTTTGGCCTTCAAGCCTATTTGAGGCCTACTAAAATAAGTAGGCCTGTAAGAAGGCTTCAGGCCAAGCCAGGCCTTTTAAAGGCTCAGGCTTGAGCCTAAAAAATGGCCTATTACAGGCCAACAGGCCAGGCTCAGGCCCAAGGCTTATAATACAGGCCTGGCCTGGCCTGGCCTGACCTATTTCCACCCTTAGGGGGCGCCTACCAATTGTGTCAGGCTTTCTTAGTGTTTATAATTTGTCCTTTAATATAATTTTCCCAAATCTTTAAGTTACAAATTTAATTACCATCGTCGACATTATTCGTAAATATATAAATTTATACATTATTTATGTAATCATTTATTTTTTTTAAAAATGTTGTGCCTATTGCTTGGAAAGTTCGGCTTTGAAGTTGGACGACCAAAAATTTGCGGCAAAATAAAATAGTGAAGCCGGGAACGGAGAGGTTTTAATGGGGCTTTGCAAATCTTCTCAGCGTTACTGAAACTTCCAGAAAGAAAAGCCTGAAGATCAGCAAACGAGGACGAAGGAGAAGACGAAGAGGTTGCAGCGAAATTCAAAGCTGGCAAAATGAAGGGCATCTGGAAACCCGAGTCAATGAAAAAAGCTCTGTGTTTGCTAAATCAAACGAATCAGTCGCCAGCAGCCTTTAACTACAGCACTTGCCGAGCTATACCATATACTTCGGCTCCTTCACTTCCCAATCAATCCGCACTCCTCTTCTCCAATCATCCTCTCTCAAGCGCATTTTCTCCTCGATTCCCCCTTCACTGCTCTATCCGCTGTTTTCGTACCATTCGCGATTCTACCCCGAGGTATTTTTTTTTTAATATTAAAAATACGAACACTGATATTGATGATATCGATCTTTGCGTTAATCTCATTCGGTGGGTTGGGTATGAAATTGTGTAATTGGTGTATTTGCTATCAGAAGTTATGAGATTACTCCTCCAGTGAATTGGGGAATACGGATTGTCCCTGAGAAGAAGGCGTTTATTATTGAGCGATTTGGCAAGTACGTTAAGACTCTTCCGTCAGGAATCCATTTTTTGATTCCGTTGGTCGATCGTATTGCTTACGTACATTCCCTGAAGGAAGAGGCTATTAGTATTCCTGACCAATCTGCTATCACCAAGGATAATGTCAACATCTTAATTGATGGGGTCCTATATGTGAAGGTCCGCGTTGCTGTTTCTTTCATCGGCTTCTTGTCTTGTTCCCCCAAAATCCAGTTTTAGTGTTTAACTGGGTGCTCTTTTTTTCGCTCTTCATATATTCCTTTATACAGATTGTGGATCCTAAGCTGGCTTCTTATGGTGTAGAGAATCCCATTTATGCAGTCATTCAGCTTGCACAAACGACAATGCGTAGTGAACTTGGTAAGATTACTCTTGACAAGACCTTTGAGGAAAGGGACACGCTTAATGAAAAGATTGTGGTGAGTTTAGTTCATGAATTAGTTCCTATGTGCTACTTCACTCGCTTTAAGTCATTTTAGCACCAGCACCTATTTTTCTTAGTCAGCGGAACACCATAGCTACCTAAACTACAAGGTCAATCTTATATCTAGTTGTAGGCTGTCTTGGACTCTGGACAAGTAGAATTTGCGGTAGTTCTGCACAGGATGTGTCCCTTGATGGAGATAGACTTGGTAGAAACTGGAAAGAGTAGAGTGTCTAACGTAATTGTAATCCTACTTGAATCAAATTGAACAGTCCGGTAGCAACACAACTACAACTATATGTTTAACATCAAGATTTAATTATCATTTTTTTCTTGTTCACTGGTGCAACTCAAACATAGGTCGGGCAAAATTCATATAAAAAGATGTAAAAATGTTCCTTAAATTATGAACAAAATCTTGAATTAGAGGTTGATGGTTATACAAGTACCAAGTATGAAGGATAGGAGAGAACCTTATACTGCGTAGGTAGGGGGGACATGCAAGAAGGTTTTAGTTGTAAGAGAGCTATAATCCCCTTCATCATTGGTTTGAGTGGTTTCAATTCTTTGTCAAGGCACGTGGATATTTAATTTACTAGTCCAATGTTAAAAGGGAGTTTTTACATGGCTTTTATTTCATTAGATGGGAAAAAAAAAGAGAATAAATGTTATCAATTTCAGATTTAGCTTTGAAATTAAGTCACTTCAAGAAGTCTGTGAGTTCCACGATGAATCTGCATGGATTGTTTTCTTCTTGCTATAAAATTGTTTGCTTACATATATTTTATTGAATGAATCCTAATATCAAATATCCCTCACTTCCTTAACCCCAACTCTCATGCCTTTGCCTTTTTCTATTTCTGGAGTACAGAACACATCTCCATCACATCTGCTAGTGGGAATTTTGAGATGTAGATTTGGCACTGTCTTCCCCTTCTGACTTATGTATTACAGATTGCTTCTAAATAAGCTCGGAATAACTATCGGTCTCGGTTCATGCTTAACATTTTGAACATGATCAAAATTCAGACTATGGTTTCTAAACCTACTTTGTATTTTTTTTTTCTTTTTCTATTTGAGTAAAAGATAGGAACATGTAATATCAGTAATTCAAAATGTCTTGACTTCTTTTGTCATCTAGAGAGAAACAATAATTGGTTAATTGTGTGTCAACATTATAACAGGAGGCCATTAATGTGGCTGCAAAAAGTTGGGGTCTTGAGTGTCTTTGATATGAAATAAGTAAGTTTGGATAATCTATGAAACAAATTCCTTAATGATCTTTTAAAATTTTGTATAACTTCTTTTGCTGTTCTTCAGGGGATATATCTCCTCCTCGTGGAGTTAGAGTTGCTATGGAAATGCAAGCTGAAGCAGAACGCAAAAAGAGAGCTCAAATTCTTGAGTCAGAAGGTAATCGATCTTACTATTTCAATCCCTCAAGAGTTCAAGGATGATATTTTACGTTAATTTCGATCTTGCAACTAATCTTGATATATATTTCATTGAATTTTGTAGCTTGTGTATATCTTGACACTTATGTCCTTAATTGCTGTACCCATACAGGAGAAAGACAGGCTAACATAAACATGGCTGATGGAAAGAAGAGTGCAGTGATTTTAGCGTCAGAAGCTGCAAGGATGGACCAAGTTAACAGAGCTCAAGGTTGTATCAATTCCGAGAGTAAAGTAATATCTGTTATATGATTTTTAATACAGACAGTTTGATGGCTGTATAACGTGAATGTGCTAACACTTTATTTGACTATAGTTCTAGTATTTTATGTCAGAATAATCATGGATAGACTTTCTTTTTTTTTTTTTAAGTAAAATTTTCTGTTAGATGGGAGGATGTTAAACTATGGATTGGCATACTGTTATCTTCAATTCCCTTCATCTATCAATTACTCTTGAAGGAAACCGCAACTGATGAGCTTCATAAACTATAGTGTCATTTTCCTTTGATGCCTTTAAACTTCATGAATAACACTATTCTTTCTCAGGTGAGGCTGAAGCCATCCTTGCTAAAGCGAGAGCAACAGCCGAAGGACTTGCCCTTGTGTCACAGGCCCTAAAAGAAAATGGAGGACTAGAGGTGAGGTTCTTCAGTTTGCTAATATTGCACGTATCACGCCTTGTGTTGCCTATGGTCAACATCATTTGTCCATATCATATTAGTAACTTTCTGGCTGTTTATTTAGTGAAGTATGTAACACCTTGCTCTTTGGTTTCTGTCGTTTGCTGGTCAGCAATGCTTGATGTGTGTGTTCCGGCTAGATGTGCGAATTTGTTGTAATTTTGAAACTCATGTTTTTAAATCCTCTGTGTCACAATCACGGTAGCATTGCAATATGTGATGGGTTCTCCCTTTGCATGTTTGTTTTTCCTTCAAATCATTCAAATAGAAGAGCATATAGATGGTGTGGAAGTGCTTATCATGCTTGAGTTAGTGCTATCTTTGAAACAAACAAATTCTTCTCAGTGATGCCATTTGATTTATGAAATTGCCTCTTAAATAACAGTTTGTTTCTAACTTCGTCAAGGCTGATAGCATAACCTTGGAAGGAATTAATATGGTCATTTGGTCTGCAGGCAGCAAGTTTGAGGATCGCAGAGCAATATATTCATGCCTTCAGTAACATTGCCAAGGAGGTAGCCTACAAGCTGATTAACATGCAAGTCCAAGTGTTGCCCAAATTGTTCACTATACTATTTGTTTGATGCCTCTTACTTTTTCCTCAGGGTACAACAATGCTGCTTCCTAGCTCTGCATCTAATCCTGCTAACATGATGGCTCAAGCTCTTACTATGTACAAAAGTTTGGTTGCTAACGTTTCCAATGATAAGCTTGAGGGAACCATACCCCCTACAATAGCAGGACAGATAGAGGGAGATGACACCTCTAGCAAGGGGAAAGATGAAAAGCCAACAGCAGTTACCGGAAGGGATGAAGTCCCTGCTTATCATGACAAACCAGGATTTTCTCTCCAAAGCCCCAAAAAAGGGGAATAGTATTTGATTTTAATATTTTGCATTTCTTGGGTCTTGTGTAATGTTCCCGTGAAAATTTTGACTTTGAAGAGAGGGAAGCCTAAGATTTTGGTTGGACTTGCTCTTACTGGCTTACTGCTATTTGTTGGCTTCGTTGCTGTAGAATTTCTTTTTTGGTACAAATTGTTGCTGTAGCATTGATCATCTGGGACAAATTCTGGAGAGGAAATAACAAAAAGGAAAATAGATATTCTTCCCACTTGCATAGTTGCATGGTCTGTCTGTACTCGTGTTCTTTTTCTTTGGGTACCGACTCGTGTTTTCTTTCCTGAATAGTGCAAACCAAAAACTGATGAAGTCGCCAACAGTTGTGCAGAATTGTTTTTTTTCCCCTAACAGTTGTGCAGAATTGTTAATGCAACAACAGTTGGGTGAGTAATGTGGCTAATCTTTCTTGAATGATGTTGTGAAAGCAAAAATTGTAAATTTTGATTTTAGATACAACTGTTAGAAATGTTACGTGGATATATTTATAACTAAATGGTTCTTTTAGATTTTTTTTAAAATTGTTTTAGATTTTTAAAATCAAATTGGAGTGGATATATTTACCAATTATTATTTTTTTCGGAAGAAATCGTCATTATTGATTATTGATATATTTCTTTGTATATTATATGGAGTTTGAAGTGAATTATGCTAGTTCATAGTAATTCATAAATAATACAATTTATTATAAATTTTATATTTTATATTAACATTAACTGATACATAATTTGTGTTTCATATTTTTTTTAGTGAACTGTTTCATATTTAATTTAATTATCAAGAACTCCAAAGAAAGAGGGCTAAAATATAAAATAATTCTATTGAATTTTTAAATTAGCCTTTTTCATATATGATGTCATGTGTTTCAATTAGATTTTTCTCCCCGTACATTTTGTATTTGTATTATTATTATTGTTAGTAAAATATAGACACAAATTGGGTGCATTATTATATTTTTACATTGAGTATATTAATAACCGGAATAGATTTTATAGTTTTTTTTTTGTGATTAGTATAATTTGATATTTGGCACTACTTGATATTTAATAGTAAACAATTTTCAGTATCTTAATGAATGAATAGGAAAAATTAGTCAAAACATGTGGGTTTTTCAAGAAATTTTTGTTCAATTTTTTAAATAGTAACATAATAAAACATTTAAAAAGTCCACGCTTTGACAGAAGTTTATAAAAACGAAACTTAAATTGCTAAGCGTTCTTTAAGATTGTTAATCAATATACAAGATGAAAATAAGCCAAAATAAAAAAAATCAAAGAGATTATATTAGTTTTATTTTTGTAGTTTTGTTTTAAATTGCTAGATTTTTCTCCCCATGCAACAAAACAAAGCAAGTGAGCCAATTTAAAATGTAATATGAAACAGGATATTTAAAAGCAAGTGAAAAGGCCCAAACATCCTTATGTGAACAAAGGTTTATCACTTAAAAAAAAATGACGTTTGTTAAGCCTAAGTTGGATTACATGCTCATCACCAAGAGAGAATCTCTTCTTAGGATATATGATGTTCAGCAAATGCTTGAGTAGCTTTACTTCATTAGGAGCCATGCTCCTTAGTAACTCTTGGTGGTCTTGTACAATTGATACATTATATCTTTCACTTACTACAGTGAGATAAAAAGTTGCTTGAGCACAGCGAATATAGTGCTAACACTTTACATAGCAACTTATAGAATATTTGTGAAAAAGGTTTATGCAATTTGATATCATAATTTCTTTGTACAAGTAGGATATTACCCATCAAAAGACATTTTCCACGTGGGAAAAAGAGATGATGTTAATGTGCCACCCAAATATTAATATCCTACACTAATAAAACAGTAAAAAGGTTCTGCAAAGCAAGCATAGAGCCCAATGTTAAGCCATATTTGTAAGGCTTATTAGCAGTGTCAGTTCATCCAGATTTTAGAGTATTATGGTAGATTGCTTTGATATGACAAATTCTTTTAACAAGATAATAAAAATAGAAATAGGAAAGGGTGGTAAAAAAAATCCAAAGCAAGTTAATTTTAAACTTCAAAATATTAGAAGTGCTATATATAAATAATTCAAAATCAAAATGAATAATGTAAATATATAGTTAAAAGTAAATTATCATATATCCAATTGAGGTTAGTATGAGTGGCAAATGATTTCTTGGTTAAATAAGTAATTTGGGAATTATTTCACAATATTTGTGTAAAAACAAATCTAAACTAAATATTCTAAGAGAGTTTAATTCTTAGGACCTAGGGTAAATGCTCCTAATTCACGATAAAAATAAAAAAAATAAACAACAAAATAAATGATAATAGTAACTGCTAAAACTGTGAGACCTTCTGAGATGAAGACTTACTTCCATGTTATTAATTACAAGTCCGATGGAGTGTCAATGGCTGCTCCTACTATAAGGTTTCCTATTTGCTGAGTCCTTTGTCAGCAACTAAACCTTTACTTCGCAGCAGATCTCTCTTAAAACTATGATATGCTGCCAAGGGATTCCTCCAAGTGGATCACACTAGGAATAAAAAAAGCTAAGAAAGATATGCTTACCTCATTGCCTCAAATCTAATTAGCTCTTTCTGTATTACGAAAAGTTAAAAAAAAAGGAAGCCTCACTACCACCTTCACAAATTATTCGCGCAAAATTTTGCATGTGAACCTTAAAAAAAAAAAAAATACCCACATAGCCAGCCCTTCCTTCAAAAAAGACCAAACACTACAGAGAAACCGAGCACAATGTGCCACACTATATGCAACAATAGTAGCGCCTGAACCGATAGAGGAGCCGACCCTCTTCCCACCTCACAGAATCCCAATTTCGCCACCTTCGTCCCCGCGCACTCCGCTTCAGTGCAACCGCACCAGTACGTGACGCCGTCCACGCCGCAAACCGGATTGGCCCGGAAGCACTTCACGGGGCACAAAGACGGTGTCGTTTCGGCACCGCCGCACACGCTCTGGTTCTCGCCTGTACTTTCCGAGAGCAGCCGGAGGATGTGTGAGGATTCTTGTTCGGCCAGAACCATGGGAAACAGGCCGAGAGCCAAGATGACAACGATCGCGAAGGCGAAAGCGACGGCGGTGGCGCTTGTTGATGATGATGACGAGAAGCTAAGAATGTGGGTCATTTGGGAGATGCCGGACATGACTGATTTTGGGGTCTCGCCTTCCGCATTGGCGACCTAATTTATGAACTTGTTTGAAATTTAAAAGAGAAGACCGTGCTCAAACCCTCTAACATTGAATCAGGGACTTCGTGTTGAGTTGGCTGGCCATGGATGTGCCGGTGATACCGTTGATCAACGCCATGAATTGCGCTGTTGTTTTCAAACTAGTGTACAATACCAAAAAATGAATTGAAGTTACGGATTTGGAGGGTTAAACTCCATTAGAAGGCGAAGGAAAAGGAAAGAATGGAATCTTCGTCCCAGAAAACAAATGGTTACTTTCTATATTCTATATCCAATGGTGCTTTTTCATGAAAAGGTTTGTTGGCCGCGTCGAGATAGCGCTGGGAAGTGATGATTACATTTATTTGTAACACATATTAGGAATGACTTGGATACCAAGTAAAAGGTTAAATGATCTCAGAAACAGAGTAATAAAGGGTACAATAAAAACAGAGATACTTTTTTAAGATCATATACTTCATATGGTATTTACTTTTTATTAACCAGAAATACGTTGAAATGTTTTTTTATCCATAAATAAACATTTCAAAAAATAGAATGGGATTAAAAATATATTTAATTTTAATATACACACACTATCATTTTTTTAATTAAATATTACAGACATAAAATATCTTTTTTAGTTCATGTTTTTATACATCTTTTATCCTTATGATACTACAAAATAGAAATTACGTCTATGCTGTCTCAGTTATACAGTAATAGACAAAAAATTATTAAGAAGATAAAAACTGCCTGTATGGTTCTGAAGAGTATATTTTTCTACTTGTAACATTTATTTGTTTGTTCCTGTATTCATGATAGCCTAACGTTAAAGATTGTAAATTTCAACTTTCTTTTGAAGTTGCATCCTTGATGGATCATCACCTTTCTATTTTCTTGGCATTTTAGGAGCTCAGTCTTCGTCTAAGACATTATTGGTACGTTTGGTTATCATGTCTATGGATGGCCATCTCTTAGCTTATACTGCTCAACTCTTACTAATACCCTGCAATTTTTTTCCGATAATGATAGACATATACTTCATAAGTCCATTTCTTCTTATTTATAAGATTTTTTTTAATCACAACACATAAATTAAGAAAAATAGTTAAAAGAAAGGCATACTCTGGATATGGTGTGATAAATGCTTCATATATTTTGTAAAAACCTTATATTAAGGAGCGTGAAAAATTTCTAAAATGAGTCTTATATTTAAAAAAAAAATAGATACTTTTGAATTGCCATATACTTATATACCCCATTTTTCTCATTGATATTAAATGTGAGACTTCTATTTTTCAATAATTAGCTATGTGTAAACATGGGATCACATAATCACTTGGGACATTTAAAAATTTAACATCATGAGTATTAGAATATTACTAGTATATTATTACGAATTTATAATACTATTGAATTATATTAAAAAAACTTTAATAATCATATCTGTCACACCATTACTCCCTTGATCTATATTATAAAATATTTTATATTAAATATATACATATTCAGAAAATTACTTTTTTATCTTAAATTCATAAAAATGAAGTATCAAAATTTTTCATTTTATTCTTATTAAATGCTTCGTTATCATTTATTATAAGTGAAGAGTTAATGAGAGGAGTAAAATTAGAAAAAATATATTTAATACTCTATATTATGAACCAATAGTTTATTATATAAAATATCTTATAATATGAATAGAATGGAGTATTATACACCATCCCTATTTAAAAAAAGATGAAAGAAAGATGTTTCTCGTCTGAAGAGTAGCAATGAAGCAGAGGAAAACTTTTGTCCAACCAAAACAAACCCAAAAAGAAGAGGGAAAAGAGAGATGGATTAATGCACGTGAATTTGAACTTTCGTTTGTCACCTTCACATCATCTCCTACAAATCTGAAAAATGAGTTCTATATACACACATTCACCTGTAATTTCAACTTTGAAAATTGTTTTTGTCTTGTTGAAAAAACCACTAACATGGTAACGAAGAAGAGTGAAACATAATAGTAATATCTATACGTTGGTAGTTGACACTCCCGTACTGTTATTGTTGGCAGACGAAGAAACAGGGTGCTCTTCAGCCTTAATGTCCTCCTTCACAGCCAACATAACCAGGATCAACAGTAATGGATAGCTTACTGAAGTGAGCACCCAATTCACAATCAACTGGGACATGGGAGCTACCTTATGCGTATCAACTTGCCAAGCTACAGCTGCTCCTGCACTTTGTATTCCTTTGTAGAACCCAGTATACCTGGATTAGTTCAAATCCCAATACATGATTTCCAAGTACACAAAAACATGATCAATATGTTACTATTATGAAAGATTTCCTAGTTGCACTCTTCTGCTATTGTGATAATGAATCTCAGCACCTAAAACATATACTTAGATGACTGTCACGTCAGTTGCAGCATAGTAGGTAGCAAAGAAGAAAGAGAATAGCCCCAACGGTAGTTGAGTTGAATAATAAAGGGTTTAACACCTCTTAAAGTCTGTTTGGGGTGGCAGTGAAGTCATCCCTCTTTTTGAGGCCAAAATATGGGTTTTGTGGTGGTCTAATGCCACCTCAAATACATTCTTAAGTAAGGTATTGAATTCGAGTTTTGTAAATAAAAAAAATAATATTATAAAAGCTATTTCGAATTTGATCTAATCAGATTATTATACCCAAAAAGAATACAAAAGAAAGAGAATTAGTCACCTGCTTAGGATCTCAGAATCATTAGCAAGGGCTCCAATGACCCAGTAAACCATACTCTGAAACATGGCATCCAGCAATCCAAAACTAAGATACAAAACAAATGGCCCGGCAAAGTCAGAGCCTGAGGCCTTGAAATCCAATTTCTCAGGCAAATCATTTTTGGGGTATCTCAGCTGATTAGCTAGTCCACCACCCCATACAGCAGACCCAACAGCAGCAACCACACAGACTCCCACAAACCCTCTCTTCCTCCTGCTCTTAAAACTGAAGTCCATTATGTATCCAATTCCCACTGAACCCACCATCTGTGCTCCCCAATAGAACACATTGTTCAACCCTCTAGTCCTCAAATTGAACAACACCCCATTAACATTATTGAACTGGTAAGTATAAAAGAAGTTGCTACACCAAGCAGCAGGAACTATTAGAAGCAATTTCCAATTAAAGAACAGCTTCAGAATCTCCAAAGCCTCGGTGGAGACATCAGAGTACAGAATATTTGTACACTTAGTCCCATCCTCACGAACCACCTTACTAGGTGGCAAGATAGCCAATGACAAAATGGCCCCAAGGGACATGAAACACATAAAGCCTATGTAGGTACCATCATTGACGGAAGCAGCCTCAGTACGATGGTAATTCAAAATAAAAGGAATTAACCCACCAATCACACCACCCATGTTGAATATACTCCAGAAAATGGAAATATAAGTCCCTTTTCGATTCGCCGGGGGGTATGATGTCATAATAGCACCCTGTGCGGCCCACAGGAGACCAGCACCTACACCGAGAAGACCACCTGCGACGATGGCGAAGGCCTGGTGGTGGTAATGGTTGTAGTAGAGGAAGGAACCAGAGTAAAGGACATAGGTGGAGCAGCCTGCGAAGAGGGTTATGTGGGGTCCGAGGATGTTGTAGATGGCACCACCGAGGATGCCGAAAACAGCGAAGGTAGTGTAAAGGGCAGTGAGGGAGTTGTTGGAGGCTGTGGGATCGACTTGACCACCACCTCCCATTCCAGAGAGGGCATTGAACATGCCAGGACAGCAGAAGCAGACCAACCCAATGAGGATGATTTGGACAAATGGAGAATTATACCTTAAAAAGGAAAGATTTTTGTTGTTATCGGGCATCTGGGTACTTGATTCTTCGTCTCTGGTCAAACCCATCGTGAAGAGAATCTGATTTGTGGTGTTTTAGCTGACTGAGGTCTGAGGTTGTCTATGTGTGTGTGAATGAACGAGTCACAGAGGGAATAGGGATGAAGATATTCAGATCAGAGAAAGGGACAAAGGCGAAAAGATTTGCCAGTGTAGTACAAGAATTGGAAATGAAGCTAGTGAAGAAAAATAATGAAGGAAGAAAGCAATGCTCTGTTTTGTTACAGTCACGCGCGCGCCAACAGAGGTTGTGAATCCCAAATGCTGAATTACGTGGGTCAAACCTTCAAGAGATAAGTTCTTGTGGTGACGCTTAAAAGGATAGATTTGAATGATGACCGGATTAGGTTGGATTTATTTTCTGTATCTTGATGTTTTACTATGATTGTTGTGCGCGCGCGCGTGTGCGGAGAGAAATCCTCCATCAGTGTCGTTAACAACAAATATCAGCAACAAATTCAAATTCCCCTCAAGTCCTATCCAGATTACAAATTCTGTTTAGATTTCCCTGTACTTTTTTTTTTATGGATAACAATTAGTGCACCATCAATTTTCGGATTCTTATTGAACTGAATTATTTCACATATATATATAGTTTTTTTTTTCGTAAAATGAATCACTATATTTTTCTTTCGTCGCCTTTTTGCAATAGTTAATATTTTTTTTTTTTGCTTTTTGGTTAAGTCAGAACTTAGAACACACAAATAATATACACTTGATGGTTTATATAAAATATAGTTTTCTTGGAATTTCACCTCAATTCGATGATTCAAATAATTAGTATAAATGGTAATTGTTTAATCATTAATCAATATAAAATATCCAATCTATAAACATTTTTTCATAAAACATGAATAGTACATTTTTAAAAAAATTTATATAATTTATTTATTATTTCAATTCCTTTCTATATAATTTATTGAGTTTTCAGACAAAGAAATAATTTATTCAGGTTTGTACAACTTTTTTTATTTCTTTCAATTTTACACATTTTAATTAAACTTTAAATATTACAAAAATAAATATAATTTTTTTAAAAAAATTCTCAGGATTTTAAAAAGATACCTATTTAGTGATCTCACGGGCGGACGGACTAGTACATTGAATTTGATGAACAAGATAAAAAATTATATAATTGTTTATTCGTATTGGAAACATACTTATTATGTTTCAATTTTTTGACCTCAATTGAATAAATTAATTATAAAGGATTATCATAATTTTCTATTTAAAAATATTAACTGAGTCAAGACATGTATCTTATTTTCAATTCTGCAACCAAACGTATCTTTGCTTTTCAAATCCAGGCAGCGCAGAAACCAATGGAATCATAGCTATCGTTTTCATTGGCTTTCTGAAAATTAACTCTACACTAGGCATGCGCAGCTCAGGTGAAACTGAAAAGTCTCCTACATTTTGTATTTTTTGACTAAAGGCAATTAGCAATTAGCAATTAGCAATTAGCAATTAGCAATATTACTAATAAAAAAGAGATATCCCTGTAATAAGTATTGTTGGCCCAAAAAAAAAGCCTTGTAAATATTAACACGAGTTGAAGTCAATTAATGAAGACCATGCACATGCACATGCACATTGTCCACTCACTCTGCGTGCTTTAATTGTTCATTAAACAATACAGAAAACTTGGAAAAGAAAAAAAAGAAAAGTGGAAAGTACTTGAAGCTTGAGCGATCATGATCTATAGATCCTTAATCCCGGGCGTTTCAAAGAGATCAGGTTAAACTTGTTAATGTACTTTACGGCAGCAAATTTGAATCATCTAAATTTCATCTCAGAAAGTTTAGATTATATATATTTTTTATTGAAAAAGTAATATTTTTATTTTTAAATAAATAATATAAAAAATAAAAAGAATTTTCTAACTGCGAGTTTTCAAAAATAATAATAATTTATTAAAAAAATTAGAAAATGACATAAAATGTAGATCATCCAATGTTAATAGCTCAAGCCTCTATAGTTAAATAGTCAAACGCGATGATTGCGCACTTTACCCCTGGATGGAGATTGACTATTCCAAGCATTCCAAGATCAGGACTTATATTTTATTTGTTTTTTTTTTTTCTCTAATTGACTAGGCTTCAACTTAAATAGCTTTGGTAATTGATGCAGTTGAAATATTGGAAATGAAAAAGAAAGAGGACAAATTTTCAACAATTTGAATCTCTCTCATTTTTTATTTTGTTAAATGAACTTATAGACAAGAATTTCTCCCATTTGAAAATACAATCACTAAAAACAAAGATGATGGAGGTAGATAGCAAGCATCGAGCTGATCTGCAAAAAGTTATTCACAAAGTTAGGAACAATTTAGATGTTGGAGTTAATAATGCCATTAGGATAGCTTGTTCTCACAATTGCACCATTTAAATCATTAGCAGACAACTTGGGACCGTTTGATTTTTAGAATGATTGGAAATAAAATAAAATAAAATAAAATGATTAGAAATGGAATAGAATGAAATATTGATCACCATGTGTTTGTTTAGTTTGATATTAAAAGTTTTAAAAAGAAATTTATTTTTATATTTAATTAAATGCAAATTAAAACTGAAAAGACATAAACATCCCTTCTAATTTTTTTATTTCTTTCTCTCCTTATTTCTCCTGGTTCGAACTCCTTCCCCCTTCTTTCTCATCTCTGCCATTGGTCACTGTCATCAACCACCACATCACCATTGCTACACCTCGTCCTCCATCCTCTGTTAATCTCTTCCATCTTCTCTCAACAACAAAATAGATCCAGTGAAAAAAAAAACACAAATTCAGCATAAAGAAAAAAATAACATATGAATGATGAGAGGACATTGTCATCACTGCTGCCATTCACAAGTGAGGGGGACAATGAGAGGGGTCGTTTGTGAGTTCAGATCCAGCATTCACGACTTCATCTGTGTTTGAGAAATGGATGATTGACCAAGAAAAGATGTAGAGATGGTGGTCGGAGTGAAGCGACAGCAAGGACGAACTACGAATGAGGAAGGAGATGGAAAGTGGAAAGTGGAAAGTGGTGTCAAAGGAGGACGCTTGTGACAAATGAGGAGGGTAGAGCCAGTGGAGGATGAGAGGGGGAACAAGACGGGAAGACAAAGGAGATAGGGAAGAATAGAAGGGTCAATTAATTGATGTCTAACATGTAAGATTTCTCAGTCATGAGGTGTAAGGTGGGTGAGAGGACTTCCAAGTCAATGAGTATATATGGTCAACCGAAATCAAAGATTCCTATCTCAAAAACCAACCAAACATATATCTTATTCCTACCCATCCCATCTCCTTAGAACTGAACCAAACGGCCTCTTGGTTTTATGGGAGAGAAACTTACAAGAATCGGTAACCTCTCCCATGAGAAATTAGAGCCAATGATCATAGAAGCGGCTATAATGTGGTTTGATAGGCTAATCAAGAAAAAAATAGTATGTATGAGAAGAATAATACTCACGAGCTTAATAAATAATTGAGTTTCTTAATTATGTTCTCCAACATTTAATTTTTTATTGTGTGTATGAAAAAATTTTTGTATAAATTTTTATTTTTCTTTTTTTTTTTAATTTTCATAAAAGAGACAAATTAAAATTGTAATTAAATGATTTTTTCATAAAAAATTGTAATTAAATGTTAACTATTAACTCCAACGTTATTTATCATTTTTTGTTATTTTTTATTTAAAAGTATTTGGATAAAATTAGGCGTTCATAATCTATATAAAAATCTGAAATTGAGTTATACATATTTTATACTTTTGCATTTATTCTATTTTATTTGTCTTACTAATTTTTTATGATTTAATAATTAAGAATTATTTTTACTTTATATTTTATTTTTTTAAGATTTAAAAATTATTAAAATGCAAAACAGTTATATAAAAAAAATCTGAATTTAGTGTTGAAAGTTGAAACGGAGGGGCACTGTAACATTGGATTGAGTAGTAGTGTCCCTGTGCCTCTTCTCCCATTTTCCTGTCAATAGACGAACCCATATTATGTTTTCCTGTACAGCTTTCTCCATCGTCACCACTTTATCCACCTTCCCGATTACCATCAAGATTAATAGATTCCACCATAGACTAACGTCCCTCAGGCAACCCCTGGCCGCTTCCTCTTCTTCCATTCACTATGACAGTCTCAGAGTGCTGGAATGGGACAAGCTATGCAATTTGGTAGCTTCCTTCGCCACCACCTCCTTGGGCCGCGAAGCCGTCAAGGTTCGTCTCAGACTCCTTACGTGGTCGCTTTTCTTTGTTTCTTATTTAACTTCTTTGTTTGATGTTATGGTTATTGATGGAGGCAGGCCCAGCTTTGGTCTCTGAACCAGACTTACGAGGAGAGTCTGAGACTTCTGAATGAAACCAATGCGGCCGTCGAAATGCACAAGCACGGAAGTTGTCGATTGGACTTCGGTCACATTGATGCTGCCCTGGTTAGTACTGAAATTCAATTCTTATATATTTGCATTACTTTTACCGGGTGGAATCGAACAATAAAACTGGGGGCGGGGAGACTATTTGTGAGTTTAAGGCGGTATTTCCAGTTCCGGGGTTCTGTGCCTGTCTCTGAACACTTCTAATCTTCAATTAGCATATTTAAGATTTCTGTGGAGTTAAATTATACCTCTGTTTTCACTGTTTGTCTTGGCTGTGGAGTTAAATTAATTTTCTAAGGACTTTAATGTAATCTTATTATGACTTCACGGGGTCTCATTCACGGTTTTTGGTTTTACTTATCCAGGTAAATTAATTTAAATTTGGCATATCATTTTAATTCCAAATTAAATTTCTACTTTACTTTTTCTCCAAGTTGCGACTCTGATTTTTTTCCTTTTTAAAAACAAATTCTGACTGAATAGTGGATCTCTTGTTTATTTTACTCTGCCAAATATACAGAAGATAGGTTACCTTGGTCAATATTTTTCTTTGCCTTTCCTTCTAACTTCAAGTTATTTAATTGAGATTCTTGCAGGTGGAATCTGCTATTCAGCATGCCCGGAGACATATACCAGTAAATGGTTTTGAGGCATTGGCCATTGTTTCTCTTCTACAGCATGCTGAAACCTTGCAGGTTAATCTGAAAGCTGCGATCAAGGAAGATACAGATTGGTACAGTCGGTTCATGCCTCTTACTGCAGTGGTAAATAGTTCAACAACATTTTGTGTATTAATTATTGGGTTGCCTTTGGACGCATTTTTCATGTTTCTATGACCATTCTTCTTATTATCTTTCAGATAATGGAATTTGTCATTAGTCGATCATTGGTTAGATTGATAGAGCAAGTTATTGATGAAAATGGTTCTGTCAAGGACTCTGCGGTTTGTCCCAAATCTCATACAACTTTCCTTTTTCTGATTCCATACATGTGATGGTCATGGTAGCCTATTGATTTTTGTTAACATGATAAGGTTTGTATGGCATCTTTAATTTTCTTTACTTTCATCCATGTGTAATTTATGTTTTCAGAGATTTATGTCTCTTTTACTGCTGCCACACTAGCAATTTTCCTCATTTTCAAATTATCATGTAACTTAAAACTTATTTTCTTCTTTTAGAGTCCAGCCCTTAAACAGTCACGCGAACAAGTTTTGTCACTTGAGCGGAAGGTGCCACTTCTTTCCCCAGTTTATATAGTCAATTTTATGAAACTCACTGCCTAAATATGTAGAGTTTTTAATGCATTTGTTTAGAATGTTTATTTTTATTAAAATGTCTAGTTTAGTTGCAGAGATTAGCATGCTCATCTGTTGTGACACGTGAATGTTTGAAATGAATTGAAACATTTGAATAAAATTACTGTTTTAACCCCCACACACTAGAATGAGTTGTTCAGCAAGGCAAAAGAAGGTTCAAAGGCTTTTTCCTCCTTCTGATACTGTCTGGTGGTAACTTAATCCTGCTAATTTTGATTTTTGGTTCTGGGGTATGCTGATAAGCTGGACATACATGCCAATAGGACAGCCAATCGTCTCCTGGGCCTCTCAAACTTAGCAAGGCCTGAAGCACCTGATGCAAAGTTTTGCATGTGTTCAGATCAGCTGTCAGCCACAAAAATTGATAGCAAAAACTGAACTGACAGCTTTTCTGACCACCTGAGAGATGGTGCAATGTCTTGTTTGCTTGTTTGTTCTGTCTGCTGATGATTTTTATCATTGAAATAACTACTTCTCATGGTGATTTCAACTTCCACAAGTGGAAAAAATATTTTCAAATTTTATTGAACTTTTCTTTCACATGCAAATTAAATAAAGTGTGAGCTCTATAAGCTTCGTTTCAGGAAAATTGGATGTAGTTGATTAGAACTAGTATAAGCTAACTAGAACCTGAAAGTTAAGATTTAGTAAACGAGAATAATATTAACAAGCTGGAATCTAAAAGTTAGGAAAAGCAGAGATCAAGTTGCAGTTGACTAGAACCAAAACCAATTAACTTGAACTGAGAATAATACCTGTAGGGTCACCAATTAAGTTTGTCAACTTGAACTGTGTAAAGCTAACTAATTTAATAGAGTGTGAAAAATTTAATATATCTAGATTTCAATTTCATTCCTTAGGATTAATGCCTTTATTACAGTTGTCACAAGATAGCTACTTTGTAAGTCCTAGTTACTAAAATTCTGGTATCTCCCTGCTTTTTGTTTTCTCTTACTGATTCTAATCATGATTTTTGAGTTGTGATGATCAAACATGTTATCTCAGTTGTTATTTGAATTGGAATTATCCTTTTTATCAGATACATCGGTTGATCGAGAGCTTGATCAAAAATGAAAGGAGTGAAACTTCAATTCTTGTAAGATGCAATATATTGCAGTGTTTTTTTCATCTTTATCATGCTTTCCCTAATAATCTTGTAATAATGGATCAGGAAGTGAATAATATTGATGGCAGGTGGTGCATTCGAGTGGATTCTGGTCAGAAGACAAGCTTTAAGGGTCTCTTATTATCTAGGTGCATAAAATTTGTCAAATTATTTTAAAACTATTGGTTTGGTTGGCCATATAGTAATCTCTTTGTTGCTTGTTTAGTAAAGCAAGTAGGTGGTCGTAAAATTCTATTTCTGAATGATGGTACATTTTGACAGTGGTTCAGGTGGAGGTAATATTGTCGAGCCTCTTTCTGCTGTTCCATTAAATGATGAGTTGCAACGAGCTAGAGCTTTAGTGGCTAAAGCTGAGGCAGATTTGCTTCTTGGATTAACAGAAAAGGTTGCTTACATGATATAATAGAAGTTCTTCTATATGTACACCCAAAAAAAAGAAAAGAAAAAAAAAAGTTCTTCTATATGTACACCCAAAAAAAAGAAAAGAAAAAAAGAAGTTCTTCTATATAGTTTGATATCTTTTCCTATGTTATCTGGCTCATGTGCAGATTCAGCTGGACCTTGATGATCTTGAAAAGATATTGAACAGCATGGTTCAACTTGATGTGGTAGATACCTATAATCTTTTAAGAGAATTGGATCTCCATTTTCTGTTATTCTTTTTCTCTTTCACCTTCTATACTGTCTTGCTTGTTTATATTGTTTCTGACATTTTTCTGGTCCAAACTATGAAGTCATAGAAGATACAAGAAACCATCTTTTTTTCACCCATAAGGATATGGATATTACCACTCTTCCTTAAACACTCTGCTTGTTGGTGATACATTGTCAGATTATTCCCACATCTCTTTGTTTGATTGTTTGTTTCCTATTGTGCAGATCAATGCTAGAGCCACTTACGGTCTTTCATTTGGAGGAACAAGTCCTCATATATTTTTGCTAGATAGAAATGGCTCTTCTACCACAAACATATTTGGGAACAACAGTTTTAATGAACAGCTCCCCAACATTAGAGAGTGGAAATTGTATCTGCCAAAAGCTTATCATCCTTTATTACTCCAGCAGCATAGGGAAAATTTGCGGAAGGCCAAAAAGGATGTCAGTCAAGCTAGTCCTGTAAGTCACAAAGGGCAAAAACCTACTTGTTCTTCATTGGATTAAGTCACCTAGCTCTAGCAAAAGGGTTTATTGAGTTGTTTTCCAGTAAAACTGATTGATGTTATCATGGTACGTTCTTGTTTTTCCTTATCCCTTTCTGAACTTGAAAATGAAGAAAAAACACACGGATTTTGTCATGGAGAAGTAAAACATGGGGGGTTTACACTTCTTAGGCTCTAATTATTGTATACCAGAAATTTTTTATATAGATATTTGATATTTTGATTGATAGGGTAGTTACTAGTCGCAAAGAAGTTTTGTTATTTTCATTTTTCTCATGCATCTTGAAGCTTTGGATGTTTCTGCCTCATAAACATGCACTTTGATTGTCAGGTTGCTATGCTAGAACAAGACCCCCCATCCCCAGTTCCAGTTGATTTTTTTGTAGCTCAGAAAACTTGTGTTTTAATTATAACTGGCCCCAACACTGGTGGTAAAACCATATGCTTGAAGACTGTAGGATTGGCTGCTATGATGGCAAAATCAGGTTTTCTCAACTTCAATGCTATCTCACTTTTTCCCACTTAATTTTTAGAATTCTTGTATGTGAATGAATTATAACCCTCTTATTCTATAAATTTGCTGAGTTTGTTTTATTTAACTTTACAATGGCAAGTTATCTGTTGACAACATGGTGGCTTTGCATTTGCTACTCTATTTTTTGAGGCCTTCACGTGGCCTCTATTTCGTACAAGCACACTCTTGGAAAAGTCTATAACTCTGATTTCACTTCTCGCTTCCGCCAAATTCCAGACAATTCTTCTATATATGAAATTTATTGATTGCGAATAGTCTTGTCAGAGACTTGATATTCATTTTGGGTTCACAGAAAACACTAATCCACTTGCCTTTCAGTCCTTCATTGGATAGCTACTTTCTAGTATATACATTACATCGGTCTAATTTATACCTCAGATTTGCTCATTTGTCTGTGTCACTTTTCCTGGGTGGGTGATGCGAGTTGAGATTAACGAGTAGTGAATACTTTTGTGCAATTTTAAAGAAAAATATGCTCTAGATGTCAGATGGTGTACTAAAGTTGTATTATTTAAGGATAATACCATGGTAAATCATAAATAAGGAATGTGAGGAATTTGAAAACGTTAGTTAATTGAATGTTATCTTATTGGATTAGCTAATAGATGTTTTAATACTCATTATGGGTTTAAGTAGATTCTCCCATGAAGAATTTATTATGCATAATTTTGTCATCAGAGTTTTGTTGAACTTTCAAAATTAAGATATTCTAAGCAGTTTCTTTAACAAGAAGCCTGAGCCTTTTCTATTCGATAGAAACTTCAATTCATTCTTTGTCTACTGGCATCATTGACAAATAAAATACATTATTGACTGTGAGTAGCCGGAGGTTTGCTGCAAATGCTTTTCCTGCGTAAGTAGGTTTTACTGTTCATTGTAGGATCTTATGCTCTGTATACATTATATTGCAGGCCTTTATATTCTCGCTTCTGAATCTGCGCAAATCCCTTGGTTTGATTCTGTTTTTGCTGACATTGGTGATGAGCAGTCCTTATCCCAGTCTTTGTCTACCTTCTCTGGACATTTGAAACAGATAAGTGTAAGTAAAATATGTTTTCTACAAAATATTTTCTTCTCTCTCTCTCTCTCTCTCTCATGCTCGCTCTCTCATTTTTCTAGATATCTTGCATGACAATTTTTTGTTAATAACTGTCAACACTCGACAGTCAGGGTGCTATGATTTGTTTACATATTCCTGAAGTGATTAAACTGCTTCCAAGTAAATGGTGATAAAAATGATTGAGACTTTGCAATTCTTGTATTGGGGTTTTTTTCCCCCTATCAATCACAATTATTTGAATGTCGGATCTGATCAGCTTTTTTTCTTAATGCTGATATTCTTGTGTCTGATAGAGTCACCTACCATCAGAATACTACGGAGATTGAGTTGTATAGATTCATATTATCATGGATTCATCAAGTTTTGACTCATACATATTAGAACCTATTAATCCTGAAGTACTGCATGCTTATTCCAGCTTGTCTGATATTGCATGCTTGTTCCAGCTTGTCTGATATTGTTTTGGCTTGTTACAGAACAAGTCAGTGTGGTCATTTTTTCCTTTTCTTTCACTTTACCTTTTATGCTTGTACTACCAGTGTCTAACTTGTGCATTTGCATGGTCTTCTTGTCCACTCCGATAGAATTGCAGCATAATATCTCATTTAGAAGTCTTCAAGGAAAAGTCATGATTTACATAGGCATCTTGTTGTGATGAACCACAGCAAAGTCAAGTTAAAGGCTGAAAATTAAGAAGGTTAAGAATACTAGGAGCTTCTAGAGGAACATAGAGAATGCTAGAATAATTCTAGAAGAGCCTTTGTAAAAATCTGGAGAATTCTTTGTAAATATTGAGGTTGTATATCCTAGAAGATTAATATATGGACTGTTTGATGTAATTGATCTACATCGGCCATTTAGGAGGTGAGAATGTTTTGGAAGTTGAGGGAGGCCTATAAATAGTCTGCTCCCCTCATTTGCAAGCATGTAAGAATCCAAACATTTGAGTTGTAATACAAGTCTCATACAAGTCTTGGGTTTAGCTGACTTAGCAAGGACCAAGACCGTGAGGGAGAGCACCAAGACCGTGATATTGTGCAAGTTTTAGTTTCAATAACTGGCATGCTAAACGCATTTATCTTGTTTCTCTTATATATATATATATATATATTTATACACACACACACACACTACATATTGTTCTGTTTTTTGCCAGAATTCTAAATCTAAATCTGGGGCTTTCTGATTGTTTCCTAGCTTTCAATCTCATATATTGAAGTTTGAAATGTATTTTATTTTCTCACATTTAAACTGTAAAGAAAAGCTTATGTATGATCTTCATTATATTTTGCAGAATATTAAATCACATTCAACACAGCAGTCACTGGTGCTACTCGATGAGGCATGTGATAAATGTGCTTGAAAAACAGTTCAATAAATGTGTGTCATCTATGTGCATTATGGATGGTCCTTTTATCATAATTTGTTTAGGTTGGTGCTGGTACAAACCCACTTGAGGGAGCGGCACTGGGCATGGCATTATTGGAATCTTTTGCCATAGATGGTTCTTTGTTGACAATGGCTACAACTCACCATGGTGAACTGAAAACCCTGAAATACAGGTATTCCATTAAAAGGATTGATGCAGAAGGGATAATTAAATTATCATAAAATAAGTAGGATTTTAAATTATTATTAGGTTATTTAAATTTAATTTGTTTTGAATTTATTTTATCTTTTAGAATTTGGTTGTTTTGATTAGATTTATCTTTATCTTATATTTCAGGATATAGTTTAGTTTAATATTTATCTTTGTTTAAATTTAAACTATTTTATTCTTTTAGAATCCTAGTTAGAGTAGAATTTGAGGTTCTATAAATAAGTCCTAGAACTACTCATTTTGATCGTCTCTTTTCTTATTGGTTGAATATTATTTGAGACTTTGTTAGTAGATTTTCTCTTCTTAATTTTCTACTTTTCTTATCTACCTTGTATCCTACCCCTACCTTGTCGTCCTATATCAAGGATGAAGACAAAACTGCACACCGACATGCTCTGCCTAGTCTCCTGCTCAAAAAAAGAAAAAAAAGGGGAAGAATGTAGGCAATGGAAGGGTTTGTGAAGAGGATGTCAGGTTTCTATTAGTTAAAATTTTGAGATAACTTGTGAGCAAATGCAAATGTTATTGTAGTAAAATTTATATTTGTATTAGTCTTTAACAACATTTGATATTATTATAGAGTTATACTTCATTCTTTCTTTCTGATACCTTGAGTACCTCTTGTCTAAAATCTTGATTTCGTGGGCAGTAATGAGGTCTTTGAGAATGCATGTATGGAATTTGATGAAGTGAACCTGAAGCCAACTTACAAGGTTCTCTGGGGAGTACCTGGTCAGCACCTTCTTATACATGAATAATATCATGAAAATAACAAGTTTATCGATGCATTCTTTCTGTGGATTGTCTATGTCTGTCCTTCCTCATTTTTCTGTTTTGCTTTATCCACCTGTGGCTGTGGTTTTGATCCGTGAAAAAAGGCTGAGTACAAAGGGACTAGGCTAAGAAAGGACTTTGTTAATGTAGTGTCTGGGCTGTATGAAAGTTATTGACCTGGAAAAAAAAATGAAGGGACAAAGAAAGTTCCCTTTTGTTAGAGGAGGGAGAAGATATTATTTTCTTTCTTATGATTGAGAAGGCTGAGATTGCATATGTAGTCTCAAAATACTGAATAGAGATGCTCTTATTTCTTACTATGCAAATGTTTATGGATTTATTTTAATTGATATCTGGCATAACATGTGCTGCCATTTAACTGAAAAGGAGGTTTTCTTTGTAGGGCGCTCAAATGCAATTAATATAGCTGAGAGGTTGGGACTTCCATCTATTGTTATAGATTCTGCACGCAAATTGTATGGTGCTGTTAGTGCAGAGATTGATGAGGTACATGCATAATGTTGTATAACAAGTCGCTTTATTGTATGTTTGTTGTAATTTATTGAAAGGAATACGGTTTAAAGTGTCCAGTGTGTTTTATTTTTAACTTCTTAACTTGTATGTTTTTAGTCTAACCATATACTTTGCCCAAAAAAAAAAATCTAACCATGTACTGTTGTTTCAATAATTGGATGGGACTGTGTCAAAAACTGAGGTCAAGTAGATAATATAAAATAATTAAATGTTCAGTGACGCTTGTTTATGGGGATGCAATTTGAAATTTATGCCTCATTAATTACATAATTCTGTCACTGACTCCAGTTATCTTCTATCAACAATTGTTTATGGATTATCATGGTCTCCACACCTACTCAATATATTTCTTTCCTTTAAAGGTAATAACTGATATGGAGAAGTTTAAACAAGATTATCAAGAACTATTGGATGAAGCACGTCACTATCTGATGTGAGACTCTATTTGCTCTTACAATGTTTATTAAATTGTTATGCTTTAGCCTACATATATTCATTTCTTCTGCAATTAAAGAGAGGTTATTTCCAGATATGCCAAGTAGGCAAATGATTCAACACCTTCTAGATAGTGGAGAAAGATACAGCACTAGGCCTATAATTGTTTCCTTCATATTGCCTAAACTTGAGTTCCCTTATTTTCTTAATTGTGCAATAGTGCATATATCAAAACTTGAGTTCCCTTATTTGCTTAATTGTTTCCTTCATATATCCAGATAGTGGAGAAAGATTATGCAATAGTTCGTAGTATATCCACGGACAAAAACAATGACATGTACACTGTCTTTTCTTCTTTTTCCAATCCTTATTTAAATTTTAAAATACTCAAAGAATCAACTAGGGTGCCAGAGATGCCCACCTTCTCATTAGATAACTCAAGGATATTTTTTAGTTCTACTTTTGTATCTCCAATAACTCAACTCTAACTTTGCCCCTGGTAGTATCATGTGACTCTCTTATTGAGGCACCACTTCTCAACAGGAACTCACACTCCTTCCTAGGACCTATAGCAGACTTTCAAAGGGGGACAATTACTTAAGGAAGGTTAATAGTCCTCGTCAATGGGAATACAAAGGTTTATACCTGAGAGAAAAAAGGTGGGGAGACAAGTAGAGGGGTAGGTGCAGCTTAGGGAATGGGCAGTGTTTGTAGAAGTTGGAAGTAGCTTTTTGGTTTATGCCCTCCCCTCCAGTGAGGGGGAAGTGAGATCTGTCTTACGGAGGAATCTCATCTTGGGAGAGCCACTGGCCTCTCAAAAGCCACCTCCACTGCCCTCAGTTATATTTTGCTTGATTTCCCCATATCTGTGTTATTTTATTTTTTCTACTCGTAATTGTGGTGCTGGGTTTTGGCAGGCATCAGCCATTGTGATGCTGATACAGTGTATTTTCCTCAATGGAATATCAAAACTTGAGTTTCCTTATTTGCCTGAATGTTTCCTTGATATTTATTTGTTCTGAATTGCCATTAGAGAATTTCCAAGGTTCCTAACACTCCTAAATTGAAGAATGAGTGTGAAGAAGGGGGAAAAAGGAGAAAAAAAGGGGGGGGGGGGGAGAACTTAGTTATATTTGCAATGTGATGTTCTACAATGGCATAATTACCCACGTGTACCAATTTGTCCTTTTTTTCTTGTGTGGTACTCCCTCCGGTCTATTTATAAGATGTTATCTTGAAATTTTACTTGGTCCTACTTATAAGATATTGTATTATTTTTTAATTTGAATTTCCTTATTTAGCCTTCCTTTAATGACTTTTTTGTCTCATAAATTGTTCCAATCTTTAATCAGTAGAGGTAAAATTGGAAGTTTATACTAATTTTTTTATAAATTTGAGAGTATAATTATGTTTTCTTAATACCCGTGCAACAAATAACATCTTATAAATGGGACCGGAGGGAGTAATTGTTAAGGCATGCAGACAACAATTAACATAGATCACTATATTTTTGGAGCAGCTGGCAAGCAACTGTTAGTTTTTAGCTGATATAATCTCCTTATGTTTGTAATTGTAGGCAATCTAGAGATCTTTATGATAGTCTGATGGACTCCAATAGGAAGATCACAGAATACAGCACTAATCTACGAGTTAGGAAGGTGCAAAATGTATCTGAGGCTGCAGCAATGGCACGGTCTATCCTTCACAAGAGAGTACGGCAGCTACGTGCATCTCCAAGACATATTTCACAGCCCAATAAGGCAGATAAGATCCCTCAATCAACAGTTACCAATTACCAACATACCTCAACAGATAACAAAGGCTCTGCTATTGCAGTTGCAGATGGAAGTGCATCTGCTGTAAAAAATATTAACCAAACATTTTCCGGTATGTGCTAAGAAATATGACATAGATAAGAGGAATCAAAACTCTGATAAGATTCTTTGGCCAAATTTAATTTCTTGCGGTTGGGAAATTCTCATTTATGTTGTCTCAGCGATGGCACATATTTGCGTTAGAAATAAAGGGCCTGTTTGGCAACCATTTTCAAAACAATTATTTTGTTTTCGAAAACAAGAAAACAAAATAACTTGTTTTCAAAACCTGTTTTTTATAAAATGTTTTGGAAAACAGAAAAATAAAAGAACAGAAAGTTCAGAATATTTTTAAGGTGTTTTGTAGTTTTTATTCTGAAAAATATAAGAAAAGATGAAAAATACACACCTTATTATTGGTAAAGTTATAAATTTTGAATAACTCATCTAACACTTACTAGTTATGATTTTGAGAACAATTATTCAAACAAGTTTTTTTATTTTCTTGTTTCCAAAACTTGCTCTCCAAAACAATTTTACAAAACTGTTTTAAGAACAATAAAACAGAAAATATTGTCAAATAGGCCCAAAGATTTCCCATGACCAATTACTCAATTGCCATTCACCTATTAATGATGCAGAGGAGTCTAGGCTTCCCAAGGTTGGTGATGCAGTGCATGTCTCTTCCATTGGAAAGAAAGTAATAGTTTTAAAAGTAGATTCATCAAAAGAAGAAATTGTTGTTCAAGCTGGAAACATGAAGTTGAAGCTGAAGTTAACAGACATTCAAAGATGATCGCCCATTATTTGAGTGAGTATAAATAAGCATTATCTTGGTTAAAGTTTTTCTTATGTGTGCACTATATCATATGCTGTCTTCTCTTTGTTACCAATCGCGGAGGTCATGCACCATGGTAGCTTGAGTTGGCTTTGCCATTAGTTGAAATTCGTTATTGTCCCAAAAATGAAAACGGTGAGAGATTAGGAATTTAAATTTCAAAGTTAACTTATCCTCCTTGGTTGGTATATTTGTGTGCCCCTAATTTTATCGGGTCCTTCTTCCTCTCTTTTCTATAAAACCTCTGCAGGATCTTTCCGACTTGTTTGTACTCCACCAGAAGTCAAAGCTCACTTGAAAACTGCCACCTTCTGTTTTTAATGAGACAAAACTGACGGTGGGGGATATTTAGAAAGTTGAGCCAGATAAGTCAAGAACTAGCATTTCCATGCCTTCAGAAATATTAAATCAGTTTGCTAAGATAATGCGAGGCATGCTTTTTGTGCAGTATATATATGGAGTATTATGTGGGCTGAATCAGTGCAAACAACTCAAAAGAAACTTGACTCTTCCAATTGGCCTTTAGAAATCTTCTTGTCGGAGTGGATTGGAGCCGTTGAATCTAATAACTTTGTGGGCTGCTATTGATGCTTGCTAGAAAGCAATGACAAGAATTTACAATTGGGGTCGCTGTGAAAAGGAGGTGCTTTTTTAGTGTTGCCCCTAAAAGAGAATTGAAGGTCAACTCAGAATGCTGTGATTATGATTATGATCATCACTAATATTGTCTTTTTCTTTTTAATTAGTCGGATTGATTGTAGAATTCCCAAACCCTTCGCCAAGACGATAAAACCATGTACTCCATTGGGAGAGGAGTTCCTCATGTGGAACATCTCTTTACTCGAGGTTCGATTTATAACTGAGCTAATATTTTCCTTTTCTCTAGCTTGATTTATAAGCCAGATGATTTCTTTTTTCCGTACTGTTTTGCATTTGTTTACTATATATGCTGTGTGCCTTAATTTGTTAGATCTTTTTGACAAAGTGCCTTGTTTCATATGTTTGGCAGTAAAAAAGTTGAATTTTTTAAAGAATAAAATTCTTTAGAATCATGCTAACTAATTTAATTTCTGTCATTGGTTAATTTAATTAATTCTTAAACTCGAGTCTCTAAAAAGCTTAATATTCAGCATAAAATATAGAAGTTATAAGTTGTATAATTCATGAATCAATTCAATACTACAACTCTTTTTGGGTTTCATAATTTTTTTATGTTTATTATTTTTTGGCCAACATATTCTTTCAAAATCTCTTGACATATTTAATTAGTTTTCTTATAATTTTTTTATACTTTTTAGTAGAATTTAAATATTGAAAAATAAATATAAGTTTTTAAAATCCTTCAGGTTGTTATCCATTAATATTATCTATTTGGAACTTGATGAAAGAAAACGCTATTGTTGGTGCATGTCTTACAAATTCGAAGTATCGTATCCGGCAATTTCCATTGCGTGTCGTTGGTCCATTTTTAAAAAGGAAGCATTTGTGGTAAAAAATGAAAAGAAAAAGAAAGAAAGAAAGAACGAATCGTTTTCTTTTTCTTTTTTTTTAGTTTTATTTTAGTTAAGTAAGATACGTATTCAATTTTTTTTAAAAAAAAATTGGGGTGCTCTTGGACAGCTTTTTGTTTGAAATTAAAATGAGGCAAAAAATTAGAATTTCTCTTAAGAAACAAAGTTAACCAATAGAAAAAATTTTTTGTTGGAAGACCAAAAAATTTCTTATTTAAGATTACTTTTTATCATACTTTTTGGTACACTCATCCTCTTAATTTATGTTCTTTAAAGTAATTTGATCAAAAGAAGTATTTAATGAAATTACTTTACCAAACAATTTATTTCTCTCTTAACTCATCTGCGAAAAAAGTTATGTCAAAATAAATAAAACTTTATAACAATTCTAAAGAAAACTTTATCTTACTTCAGGGTAAACATGTTATCTGAAAAGAGAACACGGAAACCCATGAATTGGGGAAAAATCTTTACACTTTATATTACGAGGTAGTTATTTTGCATATACATCAGACAACTATTTATGTACAAAGTCAAATTACGTTTCATGATGGTAATATTCTATGTTTGTTAGACATTGAGCTTAGTTTTATTTAGCTTCCTATAAACAACACAAAGAAAATTGAAATTCGAAGATGTAGCTTTCATGGCAATGAAGGATGATTTCAGATTTGTCTTCTTAGACGTTGAACTTCGATTTCTGCCGGCGCCTCTTGTACTTTGTGTATGTTAGCTTCCACAATTTTCAAGCGCAGTTAGAAAGGATGGAACTCTACGGTATTTCATTTAAATTAGAGTAAAATTCAATTGTATCATATGTAGTTTAAGATGAGTTATAAATAATGTAGTTCGTTGAACTTTTTTTATTTTATTTTGATGTTAATAGATCAAGATTGGTCCGTACAAGTCATGCTCTAAACTAAACACTCTTAAATTATTCATTTTTTCTTAAATTTTGTCTTATTACAGCATCCACTATACATATTTTTAAAACAATTATATTTACTTTCTTATTAAGCTTTATACCCACTTGAAGGACTAATTGTGTTATATACATGGTCAAATGAAAACAGTCGTAAAAGTGCTAAACATAAGAAATCAAAATGAATAACCCCAAATAGGAGTTCAATATGGCCAGATTTCTTTCTTTTTAAATATTTTTATCTAAATCTTAATAGCAGTTTTCTTATAATAATTACTCCCTTCGATTTTAAATATAAGGAGCCAGCAACTAGCGTATTAATAAGTGTCTTTTTGCATCCTTAAATTTCTTTAAAAAGAATATAATATTTTATTTTATTCTTATTAATTAAAATAATATAAATTTCATTCAATTAGCAATCATTATTATGACTTGTGTAAAAAGAGAGAGAAAATAAGCCAAACCAACTAAAATAATGGATGAGACTCCCTTGGGCAATTTACAACACTAGTCATTATTAAATATAAAGGGGGGAAAAATCATTACATAATATTACATGACACCTTATATTTAGGATTGAGTGACATGTTTTGATATTTGAATCTAATTTATTTTGCAGTTTACATCTTTCAATAATGACTTACTCCCTTTATTTCTTTTTAAAAAAATATTTATATGTTTTTTCTTATATACTTTTCGTGTTATTTTCTAATTAAAAGTTAACAAATAAATTATTTTTTAATACATTATATATTTAATCATTAATTATATATGAAAATTGTTAACTTTTTAAGTTTAAAAAAATTTAAAAGGTCTATATGTTAAATTTTAATTGGAGAATAATATGAAAAAATATATAAGAAAAAACATATAAGTTTAGTCCTTTTTTTTATCTATCACTTTTAAAGAAAATTTTTATTTTTATTTATCTATCACTTTTAAATTCCAAGATAATATTAATTACTATTTTTTCAATTATACCCTTATATATCATTTTAAAAGTAAAAAATAATATTAATTGTTTTTTTTTATTTATCTATTTATTAAAGGATATGTTAGAAAATTTAAAGTAAATTTTAGCACATTTCTTAATTAAAAAAGAAAATAAACGAAGGACGTACCATGTTATCATTAAATTGTACTCTTATTTTTAATTCAACTAGAATTTGAAACTTGTATAATACACAGGGAGTTTTAGGTATATTTAATCATATTATATAAATAAATATAATAAAATAAGTATAAATAGGATATCTTTTTGGCATTTAAAATACAAAACCCTCATATAAAAACTCACTTTAAATTAAAACATTTGAATCAATGGTTATGAACATTCCAATTTACAATTTTTACTTAACTTGAGTGAAGTAGCAGTAAATATAACTAAAAAAAAAGAAATTAGACATTAAAAAAGAAATTAGACATCAATAGTATTAAAAAAAATCAAGTACTTTCTTTTAAACTAACAGATCATTGAAAACCAAGGATGAGATATAGTAAGAATAACCCATCTTTATAAACATTTAAATCCAAAAGCAGAGAATAATCTTAATACTAAAAAAAAGATGAATTAAATACATGTATATCCTTAAAAATATAAAATAAAAAAAATTTTATTGAAAAAATAATATAAAAATACTTTATATAATGACTGCATGTTTAAACATGTATAGTAGAAAAACTTAAACAAAAAAAATAAACATAGTAGAGAAACTAAAATAACATCAAATTACAATGTATTTGTATGATTTTAACAGCTTTTTAACCTTTACGCTATAAATGTAAAACTAAATCACCAAAATGTTATAAATTAAACATTATTTTTTAAGATACCATAAATTCTACTTCTTGATGTTAATGTCACCAAGATTAGTTTTTCTCAGTTCTATACAAATAAAGATGTGTTACTATTTTTTTCTTTAAGGTTGCCACCATATCCCCCTCCCCGAACCATCCCCCCCTTCCCTCTCCCAGTGAGGTCCTTCCCCCTTCCCATATAATGATATAATTATAATGATATATAATATGGATATAAATATAGTATTTATATTTATAATTATAATTTGTTTATTATAATATAAATGAACATTAAAATAAATTCCATCTGGATTTTCAAAATGTAACAAAAAATTAAAATTTTATTTAATTAAATTAAAAGGATCATTATTTGAAAAGACCTCTGTTAAATTATATTTAGTTTAAAAGACATTAAAAATTTTAATTAATTTTATTTGTCCTATATATAAGACCTTTTATTTTAATAATAAATATAAGATCATTTTTAGGATATGAAATAGCATTTATTATATATTTTCAAAAAATGTTCTTATCTAATTCATTCTAAAGAGAGAAAGAAATTAAATAAGAATAGTTTTGAAAAAATGTCTTGATTTTTGAAAAAAGTTAAGATAGTTAACTAATTTTAACTTGTATTCTTAATTCACATCATTCAATTAAAATAGTCTTATATTAAGGACCAAAATGTCTCATCTTATGAAAATGGAAACATAAATACCAATTGAGATAGATGATAAGATGTAAGGAGAACTTTCTACATATTTCCTCCCATATTTAATATAAGATCATTTCTAATCGAATAATATGAATTAAGAATCTTAGTTAAAGTTACTTAATTACCTTGATTGTTTTGAAAATCAAAATTTTTTTTTAAAAACTGTTCTTATTTAATCCCTTGTTCTTCATTTGAAATGAATTATATAAGGACATTTTTTGAAAATGTATAATAAATGTTACTTCATATATTAAAAATAATTTTATATTTATGATCAAAGCAAAATGTCTTATATGTGGGACAAATGAGATTAATTAAAATTTTTAATATCTTTTAAACTAAATATAATTTCATAGAGGTCTTTTAAAATAATGATCCCTTTAATTTAATTAAATAAAATTTTAAATTTTTTATTATATTTTGAAAATACAGATGAGATTTATTTTAATGTTCATTTATATTATATTAAAACATATTATAATTATAATTATAAATACTATATATAGATATCTATATTATATATCATTATAATTATATAATTATATGGGGAAGGGGGGACGACGTCAATGGGAGAGGGAAGTGGTGATGGGTGGGGGAGGGGGATTGGGTGCCACCTTTTGTTAAAAAAAGAAATAGTAACATATGTTGATTTGTACCGAATTGAGACGTGTATCAGTAAAAAACTGATCTCGGTGACATTAACATTAAGAAATAAAATTTATAGTATATTAGAAAATAATATTTGACTTATAATATTTTAGTAATTTAGTTTTACATTAATAGTGTAAAGGTCAAAAAACCGATTTTAACATATAATTCACAATCTTTTATACATATACAAATGCTTATTGTTAATATTATATAGTCAAGATACAAAAGAACTTAATGAAGGCCAAGTTTTTTAATGTTTTGAAAAATTATGCTAAATTTACATTTAACATAAATGGGGAAAATAAGTAGAATCATAATATTAAAAAAAACTAGCATATAACAAAAAAAAAATGAAAATAAGGTACCAATAAGTGAAAAAAGAAAGATGACAATCAAATAAGAGAGGAAATTGTTACCTTTATATTTAAATTATTCGTAAACTTTTGTTATAAAGAAAAAATTTTAACGTATACATAATAGTTTATTTAGAGAAAATAAAATATATAATTTGCCACAAGAAAATTACAAACAACACTGTGACGAAATTTTATCTTAAAAAATGCCTACAGAACTAAAAACAATCTCATAATAATTCAAAAAAATTCACATAATATGTATTTATATAGATCTCACCGAATAATTACTGATTTAAATTTAAACAATCAAATCATATTTTTTTTATAAATATATATCTGCTTTGCATTTTCATATTTATTATCATATCAAATTTTAAAAAAATAAAAATATATAAAATAAATAAATATCATTAAAATATGTGGACTAAATTTTTTTATAGTTAGTATATTAACGTGGGGGGATCAAATTCCAATATATTATACCTTCGATATGAGAATATATAATAAAAGATTAATGATTATGATGATTATTATCATTAAAAAAATCCATATTGATTATCCTAGAAAGAAGAAAAAGAGCAACTGCGGCAGCGGGATCCGAGGAGAAAGCGGGATCCGTGGATATTCTCCGTAGGTTTCGAAACAGAATCAATCCAGACCTGATCACACTGTACCTCCACCATTAAACGACAATGGCGAGAGTGCTACTCCCTGCGTCATTTCATTTGTCTCTTTCTCCTTTCGCTATTTGGTATTTGGTATAGTGTCACTCTGTACGAAACCTAACATCCATTCCAGTTATCACTGGACAGAACAAATCTTTAAAGAAAAGAAGAGACCGTGTGAGCTGAACAATCCTAACCCATTTGTAAGTATGAAATAGAATGGAAATGGTTGTGAGTGAAATAAGGATGTGGAATGGTCATAAAATTTTATTATTTGAGAGTTTTGTAATAACTGAAAAAATTGGTTTCATTTAATATTTTCTTGAGAATTATTATATAATGAATAGAATAAATTGAATTTTAACTTTTTTTTGGTTAAAATTATTCTTATAAATTAATTTAGATAAAAAAATGTGAAATTACTTTGAATTAAAAAAAGACATGATGTTCTTAAAAAACTTCAAACAATTTTTACCCACAAAAATATCCTATTTACAATATCGAAATATATAGTGAAACTAAAAATAGATAACATAATTTGCAAATTATATATATAAAGTTTTTGCTAAATAAAGTTTTGGTTGGATTTATATAATAATTTAATAATAATTCACAATATATATTAATATAATTTCATAGTTTACATAATTTAATCACATGACTCAAAAGTTTGAACTGAGTATGCAATATAAAGATAGAAATAAAAGAAGATTAAATCATATGTATTATAAGAATAAAATAAAATATGAAGATCCCTAGTCTTGAGAATCGACGTAGTAGAAAGACTTGGAGGAAATTCTATATATAATGAAGAAAATGGGAAATGACCTTATGGAATATAATGGAAAAAATTGATGGTAAATATTATGAGAGATATAAGATATATAATAATGCATGTTTTAATAAGATTATAGATAATTTTGTATATGTAATATTAACTCTAAGTCATTCCATCATTTACCTTTAATTTGGGAGATAGAAAAAATTAGATTTTTGATGGATGAGGAGGCCTTCCCATGCTATCCTATCTCTTCATAAAACAATATCATAGTCATAGCCAAAGATCCAACTTAAGCGCCGGTATAGAGGCATGGAAAAGAAAGAGGAGAAAAAAAATAGGTTATGTTTCTGGGGTTTGGTTTGATAAAAAGGAATTAATACCGGAAAGTTTTGAGCCTCCAAAAACTCTGTACTTGTTTGGTTTACCCTTTTGAAAACTAAACTATAGTTTTCAAATTCTGTTTTTTATCAAGATGTGTTTAATAATTAGCAAACTGATTTTTTAAAAAATAAAAAGTGATTTAAATTATGGTTTTAGAAAAAGAGATGATAATTACTTTCATGTTAATAAAACCATAGTTTTGGAAAAAAATTGATATTGATTTATATTATACATCTAACAGTACTTTTAACATTTATTATTTAAGTAGATTTTTTTTGTTAAACTTACTTTTGTAAAAAAAATATTTCAACATAACAACTTATAACAAACTTATTTTTAATCAAATTTCATTTACTTTAACTTACTTTTGTAAAATTGAAAACCAAACACGCTGTGGTAGTTGAGAAGCTCAAGTTGCACTGAAAATTATGGAATCACTTGCCAAAAGACAGATATCCCATATCAAAACTAGAAGCACTAGGAGCACTAACATAAGCATGTAATTAATACGGAAGATGCTTCTCTTTACCTCCTCTCTTTCGTTGGTTTGGGGTAATAGATTAAAAAAATGAAAAAAAATAAAATTTATAATAATTACGATATATGGATTAATTATACATATGATGTAGTTTGTGAAGTATTAAGAAATAATAGAAATAAAAAAAATAGAATTTTGAATTAAATATATTAAGGAATTTCGATGATTTTGTAATTTATTCACGTCCATTGGACAATTTGTGTTATATTTTTAGATAGAGTTTTAATTTTAAATGATTTTATTAATTTATCTATTTTTAACCAAGGTATTTTAGTCTTTTAATAATTCCTGACATCCTTTCCATAATTTAAAAAAAAAAACACATAACAAATAGAATTTATATCAGCATTAACACTCTCCTATTCCCATTTTCATTCCATATTACAGCATACCAAACGAGCCTTAACTCTCTTATTCACTGGATTATATCTAGGTCTAGCTGATATGTGATTCAATTCAACATGGATTGAATTCGAATCACCTTGTCTGTTATCTCCAAGTCTAACACGAACCCATCTTCTAATTATGCTACCCTATTTTATTAATCACCACACAACATACCCTATGTGATCTAAAGAATTTAGTTAGTTCTACCTTGAGATCCCTGCAGCCTCCACATCCGTCTGATCTTGATCAGATTCAATGGCAGATACAGTAGCCCAGCCGCTTTCAAACGTGTGATCCAAGAAATAGAGCATTAAAACGAGGACGAAGCAAGAGATGATCATGGGAATGGGTCCAAAAAGCCACAGAAACAGAGGAAGAGAGAAGTAAAAGGCACGCAAACCCAGAGACCAGAAATAGCTGCCTCTGTTAACGGTGCTGGCGACGTAGTCGGACGTCAGCTTCTGGGGCCGAGGATTTGGGCACACTTTCTTGAAGGGGACGTTGATGAGGATGCTGGCGTGGCTATAGTACCTTATGGACTGGACATTCATCAGAAATGCCAGCAAGAAGCACACCAATATCGCGAAGAACTTGATCGACAAACCCAGCTCGCTTCTGTCCCCAAACACCACGTCAACCATCTGCTTCTCCTTCTCCCTATTGGCCATTAAAACGGCGATGACCGAACTCAGCATTATCGCCATCGACGCTACAAGAGTCGACGCCATTATGTTGTTCCTCAGAGATTGCACGGCGAGAACCCCATTCTTCGGCGCCTCCTGCGCATATGTCATCGCGAAATTAAAGATTCAGAACCCAAAGAAAACGAAACCTAAATTGAATAAAATAATCGATTCCAGACTCTACATAGTAACGAACGCTCATTAAAATACAATTTGAATACGAGATGTATAGTGGTACGTACCTCCATCATTGCTCGGACCCAGAAGCAGCGATTGATGGCATTGACGCCGATAACGGTTTTAGTGGGGCGGTGGATGATTAGAAAGAGGAGCCAGAGGTGGTAGGACAAGAGGACTAGAAAACCGACAGGGACGAGAATGAAATCGAGTAATTTCTTCTCCATTTATTATCAGTGAGATGGAATCTGAAGGTGTGTGTTTATGGATGGTAGCCCTATTATGGAGGAGGAAGGCAAGCGAAGTTAGTGGAAGAGTGAAGGAGAGAGCCAGCATGCGTGTATGTAAAGAGTAGAATGTGATCGTATTTATAGCAACGCCACTCCCACCAAACAGAGTGTGAGACAGGAAGTGTACTGGAATTTTCCTGTATTGGGCTTCCTGTAATTTTTTTTAATAGGGAAGTTTTCGTTACCCACAAGAAATGGAGATGAGGTTGATTATTTAACCGTATGAATTCAGCCCACTTCCGTGATCCATTGGTCGATTAAATGGTTTGACTGTTTTTTTTCTTTTTTATCAAAGGATATTCTCAACTTATAGTCAAAAACTAAAAGATAATATATTTAAAAGATTCAATTATTTATCAACTGTATCATAATTTTATTTATTAATATTGGTTCTTTATATAACTCACTTTCTAATTCTAGAAAAATTTTATAATTTCAAATATAAGTAGGTTCGCAAGAATTTGTGTAATATTAGTTACTTTATTATAAAAAGTACTTTTTAAAAAAAATAGCTTTAAAGAGCATTACAAAGTACAATATCCTATTAAAATCTTTATTAGAGACAAAGATAAAATTTAAAATATTTTTTAAATAACTTTATTGATATAATTAATTCTTTTTTATTTTGATGATATAATTAAAAATAAGACAATTATTTTATAAGAAATTAATTTAAACCATTTAGACTTGGAGTAATAAAATAGTAGGAAAAATTCATAGAGGATCCATACTGATGTATAGAAAGGAAAGAAAGAATGCGTGCATTGAAACAATTTATTTTCTCTTATCAATATTATAACGTGTTTTATAAAATAAATTTCTAGTGTAAAATATAAAATATTGGATATTTTTCTTCTCATTTTACCTATATTTAATTCTTCTCTCCTCCTTGTTTTAGATGAAAAAATAATAATAGAATATATTTAATAAAAATAAAATGGAAAATGTTGATTTTTTTATAAATTTTAAATAAAAATTGATTTCCTTAAAATGTGTATATTTAATACAAAATATCTTATAATATAAATGAATGGAGTGAACTTTTGGTAATAAATGGCATCCACGTGTTCCTGGCCCCACCCACTGATCTCTCTCTGCCTAACTAGCTTGGTTTCCCATTTCATATTCCCTTTTATTCTTCGGGTTTGTATCCTATAAAGGTTACCCCCGTTGCTTTCATTTACAGGAGCTATGTAAAATGGTTGTAAAATAGGGGTGTTTATGTGCTGGGTTAGGTTAGGCTTGACCCCTACCCATTGCCTCAGCTCAAAAAATACTCGGTCCAGTATTAAACTAGTACCAGACCAAGTATCGGGCTGACCCAATACTAAGGTTTTTTTAAATAAAAATAAAAATAAATTTATTTACAAAAAATTATATTTATTTATATATAAAAATTGATTTCCTTAAAAAATAATGTTAGAAAAAAATAACATTTTTAAAAAGTTATGAATACTTAATCATTATACATTATATTTACATAATATTATGTTAAAAAATCAATTCAAACTTTTAAAAAAATTGAAACATTAAAATATTAAAAAATTTTCATAATTTTTATATATTAAATGTATTATATTAGATATATAAAGAACAAAAATATACAAAATCAATCAATATATATAAAATAATTAAAAAAATAAAAAAATATATATAGGTCAGGTCAGACAGATCAGTAACACTTGGCTACAATCCCAACCCGACCCCAAAAATTGGCCTAGCCCAATTGGCCCAATGTGGCCGGATTGGACCGGACCAACCGATCTTGGGCATTGTTATTCAGCCCTAGTTGTAAACATCATGGGGGAGTTGGTGGGTTTGGTTCATTATTTACCATGTAAATTAAATGTACAAGCTAATTACAACATTTCCTATAAATAGCTTCATACTTACATGCTTTTTAATAAATTTATAAAGATCATAATGCCATTATGAAAAAATAAAATTACAACTAGATCATCATTCACCTTCATTGTCAACCTCAGCCTTCCACCATTGAACCTCCACCTTTGTTGACTTTTACCGTTGGACCTCCACCTCCATCCAGATCGACCTTCCCATCACACCAACATCCCACCACACTGTCACACCATGAACCTCCACCTCAACCTTCACCTTCGACTGCGAGATGTACACCTTCACCTTCAATTGTAAGATCATTCCCTCATCCAATGTCCATCCTCTCGCAAGCATCATCTTCCCCTCTGCCTATCACAACTTCGGCCTTCCCTCGTTTGGTGGCAATTCTTCATCGGATCTACACCTTCACCATGAACATGGTATGCTTCGACCTTCCAGATTTACAATGATCTTCACCTCTAAAACTTCAGTTCTACAACAACGTTAGATTCAAATGCTAGCATGTTTTGACCTTCAACCATTATCGAGTTCCTAGCGAAGATGATGACGATGATTCTGGGTTTCTTCTTGTCCGGTGACCTTGGATTTCTTTCTTTGGCAAATGGGTTTCAATTATTTCTTCCATGGTGAATGAGTTTCCAAATCTAGTTTGATTTTGGTTTTCTTCCTCCATGGTGTTCTGGACAATAATAGTGACAGTCGGAGGGAAAGAAAGAGGAGGGGGAGGGAATTCTTTTTTAACATAGATGCATTTTTGTCTTCTTAATTTTATTTTTATTTAGTTAAATATAGAAAATAAATCTTCTTTCCATCTCTCTAATATTTTACTAAACAAATTCCCCTATATTTTATTTACATTATATCTCTTTCCATTATATTAATTGAACTAAGTGGACTATTAGATGTTTGTTTTGTAACAAATTAGGGCTCCACTAATAAATAAGTACTTGTTAATAAAGCTTGTCATCCTAAGAAATATACCTAACTCGATTTGAATTATTTTAAATCTAATAAATTGGGAGTAAATCTAATATTGATACACACAAAAGAAGAATAGAACCGCACACCTAGTCATTTAAATTGTTAGAACTAAATCATATTATATTGGGGAAAAGACTCCTAACAATAAAATAGTGATATTAGAATACGAAGAATTTATAATGTAAATAGTCTCACATATATTCAGAAATTGGAAAAAAATGAAGCTGAGCACTTGCTTTTAAGACATAAAACAAAAAATGAATGTGAACACTTAAGGAAAAAAAAAAGCACAAACACTAACTGCAAATGCTAAAGGTGTAAAGACCCAGACTTTGATTTGAGGGGGTCAAATATTTATAAATAAATAAATATATATTTATTATTTTAAATATTTATTATTGATAATGATTTAAAATAGTTTTGTAATATGAGATAATGGTAAGTAAAAATATACAACGATATGAAAAAAAAAAGAAATAATTCAAAAACATAAAATAATAAAACTATATAGTTAATATACTTTTAATAAAAAGTACATAAAATATTCAAATTTTTAATAATTTCAAATGTTTCCAATAAATTAATCAAATATTTACGTTATTTTTAATAAGATTTATTTAATAATTATATTATATTAAATGAGGGCGGTGGGTTGTGCTTTATTGGATATGAAAAAAAGAAGCCTAAATCATAAATACTTACACAATCAAGAGGATTTTACAGCCCATTGGACTGGAGGATTGAGCATTAGCGGATCCCACTAGTCCATTGGTGCTTGGGAAAAAATTTTTTAAACAATCCTTACGCCATACATGAGAAGGAATTGTTTGATAATGTATAATTAAATTGATTTGCTGGAAAAAAATTAAATTGATTCAGCGCGCGCACCCAGGAAAAAAATATATTGATTCAACGCACCATTGAACACTGATAGTTTTTTTCTTTTTATAAACTGAACACTTATAGTTATCTGTAGGTTGAATGTTCAATAACATTCATTATATTTCCAATTGGTAATAAATTTGATTGGTTTATCAATTATATTAATTTTTTAAAAAAACAATGTTGTTTTTAGGTGCATAACTATGGCGTAAGCCCACAAATTTTTTTTTTCACCAAAAAAAAGTTATATAATAAATTTTAGGTCGATTAACGTATGCAATAAAATTGATTGGTTTGTTTTCCAATTTCCACATTAAATTTTAATTATAAATAATGGTTTGGTTTATAAAACATATTTTTTATATGGTTTATCAACCTCATAAGGTGGATACAAATATAAAATTGGTAATGTTTTCCACATTATTTGCCTAAAAAGCGATATACTAGAAGTTATTCACCTCTGGCTTTTATAGGTGGAAAATTGTTCATCTTTATCAACCATATTAATGAACGTTATTCTTTTCTTGACCAGAATTTTTTTTGGGTTTTTCTTGACCAGAATCAATGTCATTCCACTCTTTTCATTATCTGCTATAGTATTCGATCAAATTCATGAGCATAATTAAGACAGACTTATTGTGTTCCCTGCAATATTATAGTGAGAATAATTGAGTGAATAATTCGGCTATTGTAATTTCTATTTTCAATAATGCATGTAAAATATATCACAAATATAACCATATATGGTTAACAACTAAATCTGTTATTATTAAAAAAAATCCACATATTAACTTTTAATTGAAAAAAAATGAAAGGCATGTAAGGAAAAATTTCTTCTTTTTCATCTGCTGTTGTTCTTAACTATTCTATGTTTTCAATAATTCATTTGCTTTGTTTGCTATAATTAAAAGAATAGTGAAACTTAATAATAAAAAATACTTAGATAATATTTGGCAGGAATGAACCATTTTAAAAGAAATGGAAAGGGAAAATGAAAGGGAGAGAATAGTTCCATGAAAAAGTTATATTATATATTCATAAAAAATTTAAATAATGTGTATCAAATAAATTTTACAAGGATTTCTCTATAATTCTCCTTTTCATGAAACCACTTTTACGTATACCAAATCTAGTCTAAATATATAGAATAATATGCACTTCTGACTCCCAAGCCGATTCTCCTTTTCATGAAATCACTTTCATGTATACAAAACTTAGTCTAAATATATAGAACAATACTCGCTTCTGACTCCCAAACCGAACAGCCTAGAGAAAAAAATAGAAAGGCATAGGGTGACAGAACTCCTTTCTAAATAAGAGCTCCAAAAATGGCGGATTTTTTTTCTAACTTTTTTTATAGACTAAAAGTATCTCACTAATAGTGAGGACTATGAACTAATCTCTCCGGATATTGAAAGCGAAGGATAAAATCCTTATAATTAAACTTGTTCCATACATAAGTTTTAAGAATCAAACTGACACCAATTTGAATTAATGCATATTACATGATTTATCCATGTTATCTTTAAATTTTTACTCTTATTTTTAATCCAATAAATATGTAATAATAATATTATTATTAAAACTCCATAATGATGATCCTAGTAAGAAGAAGAGCAAACGTGGCGGTGAGATGCGGGGATATTCTCCATAGGTTTCGAAAATGAAAAGAGACCGTGTTAGCTAAGCCTAAACAATCCAATAGTTAGATTATTTTAACAACATATTTTGACATTTAAATTTAAGAGAAAAAGACGTTGTTAAAAAAAATGAAGAGAAAAAGACAAGTAAGCATCCAAGAGAAAAAAATGCTTTCAAATAAAAAATTTTCATTTAAAAATTTAGTTCATGATATTTAAAAATTTTTAAGTGGGGTTCTGGTTAAAAAATATTTTGCTTCCAAGTCCTCACAGGTAATATTTCTTAGATTTAATTTATTTTGCACATTATATCTTTGAACAATGATTTACCCATGCTTCTATCTTTTAAAATTTACTCATACTTTTAATCCAATAAACATTGATTAATATTATTAAAAAAATTATCCTAGAAAGAAGAAAACGAGCAACTGTGGCGGCGAGATGGGAGGATATTCTCCGTAGGTTTCGAAAGAGAAAAGTAGAGAAACGGTCCTGACCTGATCACGCTGTACCTGCACCATTAAACGACAATGGCGAGAGTACAACTGTCTGCGTCATTTCATTTGTCTCTTTCTCCTTTCGCTGTTTGCTGTGGCGTCCCTCAGTACGAAACCTAACCTCCATTCCAGCGATCAAAGAACAGAACAAAGCATTAAAATGTCATATCATAGTCGTAGCCCAAGAACTAATTAACTCTCTTATTCACTGGAATATATATATCTAGGTCTAGCTCATAAGTGATTCAATTCAACACGGATTGAATTCAAATCACCGTCTCTTTTATCCCTACAAACTACATACCCTTCTGCCCAGAAAAAGAAAAAAGAAATGAAATCACTACATAACCTATATGCTATATAGCTGAGAATATCTAGCTAGTTAGTTTTAATTTGAGATCCTTGCAGCCTCCACATCTGTCTGATCTTGATCAGATTCAATGGCAGATACAACAGACCAGCCGCTTTCAAACGTGTGATCCAAGAAATAGAGTGTGAAAACGAGGACAAAGCAAGAGATGACCATGGGAATGGGTCCAAAAAGCCACAGAAACAGAGGAAGAGAGAAGTAAAAGGCACGCAAACCCAGAGACCAGAAATAGCTGCCTCTGTTAACGGTGCTGGCGACGTAGTCGGACGTCAGCGTCCGGGGCCGAGGATTTGGGCACACTTTCTTGAAGGGGACGTTGATGAGGATACTCGAATGGCTATAGTACCTTATGGACTGGACATTCATCAGAAATGCCAGCAAGAAGCACACCAATATCGCGAAGAACTTGATCGACAAACCCAGCTCGCTTCTGTCGCCAAACACCTCGTTAACCATTTGCTTCTCCTTCTCCCTATTGGCCATTAGGACGGCGATGAGTGAACTCAGCATTATCGCCATCGTCGCTACAAGAGTTGACGCCATTATGTTGTTCCTCAGAGATTGCACGGCTAGAACCCCGTTCTTCGACCGGTCCTGCGATCGCGGAATTGAAGATTCTGAGCCATAATAAAAAAGAATCTGAAACCCGACACTGTATATATATAATTATATATAGTGGTACGTACCTCCATCATTGCTCGAACCCAGAAGCGGCGATTAATGGCATTGACGCCGATAACGGTTTTAGTGGGGCGGTGGATGATTCGAAGGAGGAGCCAGAGGTGGTAGGACAAGAGGACTAGAAGACCAACCGGGACGAGAATGAAATCGAGTAATTTCTTCTCCATTTATTGTTACTGAGATGGAATTAATCTATGGCGAGCGAAACTAATCGGAGATTGAAGGAGACGCAGCCTGGTGTTGCCGTGTGTTTGCGCATGCGTGTATGTAAAGAGTAGAATGTGATCGTATTTATGGCAACGCCAATCCTCCTGGACACAGCGTGAGGGAGGCAGTGGACTGGAATTTTCTTGCATGGGCTTCTTACTTCGTTCTTTCTGTTTTTATTTTAAAGGGGAAGTTTTCGTTGCCCGCAAGAAATGGAGGAGAGGAGAGGTTGACTACTTAACCATATGAATTCTCCCCATTTCCGTGATTTTAGTGCATTGGTCGATTAAACGGTTTGAATTTAATTATCCGTGCCTCCTAAATAAATATTGGAAATTTTACATTGATTCTAAATATAAGATTTTTTTAGAATATATAAAATAATAATAAATTTTTAAAAAATAAAAAAAAATTAAATAAGTGTATTAAAAAATATTATAATTTTTAAAAAAATAAAAATAATTAAATCTGATATTTAATTCGCAAGTCCTAAAAGTTAAGGAGAAGAAGGAGTATTTTATAAGAATTTAATTTAAACAATTTAGGGAGCCAAAAAATTTTATAGACTAAAAAAAATGGGATAAACTCACAGACGATCCCGATACATGTTAGAAAGGTAAGACTGGTTGAAATATTTTAGACTTGCGGCAATAAATAGCATCCACGTGTTTCTGGTCCCACCCCCTGATCTTTCTGTCTGACTTTACTAGCTTGGTTTCCCATTTTCATATTCGACCTTTTTTTTCGGGTTTGTAGCTTGGGAAGATATTAATGATTTTTTTTTGTTTTGCCAACGATATTAATAATTACTAAATAAGTTAACATGCAGACCTATCTTCATGCATTCCTGAAATTGCTACTATCATTTTAAACTATTTTTTTGTCGAAATATTATTACTTTAAAATTGTAATAGTCCCTTTTTACCTGTTAAAGTTGATTATTAATGTGCCAATTGTCACCTCTTTTACTAGCGCATTAAAGCTAACAGTCTATATGAAATTTTAGTTAGAAAAAAATTCTACATGACAATTTATGTAACATCCAAATATATTAAAATAAAAATGCTAAAAAATCATAATTCCAGCTCTAGCCAGAAACTGAAACACTAATTATTAAAATCTTAATTAAAAATATCAAAACCTAATTAAATCAACTAATAAATACAAATAAACAAACAAATCACAAAAATAATGTGTATATTCATAGAAAAAATAAACTAAAAGATTCTCAAGTAAATAGAAAATTCCTAAAAATTCCTAAAAATACTAAAAAATAGAAAAGTGGTCGAAATGAAGAAATTTGGCTAAAATACATTGATTTTAATACTTAAAAGGCTATTAAGTTTTAATGAGAGACTAAAAAAACTATTAAAAACAAAAAAATCAAGTTCATTTCAAAGTTTAACTAAGATCAAAATCAACTAACCAATGCAGTTAATTTGAGTATTTTTTAGTTGTGATTTATAATATTTTTGGGGTCACTAAGTAAAAGTTAAGAGTTAAAGACACTTCGGGCGTTGGAATTATTTTTTCCATTTTTCTTATATTTTTGCAAATTTTTTTAGATTTTTTTCATTTTCTTGAGAAATTTTAAGTTTACTTTTTCCCATGAATTTACTTATGAATTTTGTGATATGTTTGCTCCTTTTTATCTATTAGTTGATTTTATTAGGTTTTAAAATTTTTAATTAGGATTATGGTAATTAGGGTTTTAGTTTTCGACTTAGGGTCAAAATTAGGACTTTTTTATAGTATTTTTATTTTAATTTATTTGAATGTCACCTAAATTACCATATAGGATTTTTTTTTTAATTAGAATGCCACGTAAATTATCAATGAAAATGAGATGGTAAAAAAAATAATAACTGACACACTAATAGTTAACTTTAACAAAGGGGGAAAATTGCCATAATTTTAAAATATGGGAGATAATATTGTACCAAAAAATAGTTTACAGTGCCAATAACGATTTTAGGAATGCTTTCTGGATATATTTGTTTATTAACCCTTAATAAATATTTATATTTAGATGTGCTTGTTTTGCAACAAAATTGATATAAAAATGAGGCACCACTGGTCTAATCCATCAGGAGGGTGCCCCAAAAATTACGGTACCAGTATAAACCTCTCGCTAGGCAAAAATTTCGAATAACTTTGAAAAGATATATTACACGTCTTTTATTTTCAGGCACTTAGATAAATGAGTATGAAACATCCAAGTTTTTTGTTGAATAATATCTCCATACTTGATATAAGGAAAAAGTATAAATTTTTTTCTTCAACTTCAAATCATTCACAGATAGCTCGTGAACATTAAACTTGAAAATTAGGTTTAAACTTTTACCAAATTATTCTTTTTATTTATTTCCTTTCAACTGACATTGCTTCAAAAGCCCTCACAGAATTCTCACACTATACCAACATTTACATTTAGTAGCATTAGAGATAAACAAAAACTTGCCACATTTAATTATGAGAAGTCAAAGATTAAAAATGAGCTAAAATCATTAAAAGAAAATAAATAAAATAACTTAATTTCCAGTTTTGAAAATTCAAGAGACAATTTGGAAGTAACTCAAGTTCAGGGAGATTTATGCATTTTTCCCTCGGCCGTTCTTCTACTCATGCATGTCAAATTCCCACATTGTTCCGGAAGCTAAGTTACATGTAATGTGAGGGAACTGTACACTCGTAAACATCTTGAATCCTGCGGTTGTAATCCCATACTACAGGACCCAACATCTACACGAAAATCCTAAATTCTGAATGAACAGACAATTTGAGATCAAACATACTATCTTGTGGAAGCTCGATTAAGCACAGGGTGGCCAAATCATATTCAATGCTCCAAAACTTAGTCTTTTCAAAGTAGTCATGCATGCGTTGGGTATCATCAGTTGAGCGCGATCTCCCACCACAAGTTTGTGCTGCTCAAGCTTTAATTCCTCAAACTTTAAGGCAGCAGTTCTACAAGCATTTATACCTCCTGAAGCATAAGTCAACACGTCATATCAGGCAATGTTCTGTAAAGGAAATCAGCAACTGGGGTTATTACAAAGGTAGATGAAATCTTCAGTCATCACATATTATTTTGTCAAATTTAACTAGTAACAATAGAGGGAAATAATAGGAATATGCTGCATTACCAGAATGCCTGCTTACCAGACAGGTTCAACATGTTAAAAGTCACTGGGTAATTGCCAAAATTTTTCATATTCCTCTCTTGAGACTCTAATAATGCATGCATTGGTAATTTGATTGACGTGCTTGACTTCACAATAACAAGAAGTATAACAATCATTTCATTTCAGAAAATAACTTGCTAAATGCATAGACAGAGGGCAAATCTGATAAGAGCTACAGACAAGCAATGACTTATTACTAGCCGTGGCATGATCCCACTGACAATGACAGACCACACTCCCCAAAGTTTAGCAGGATGCTTTAATTTATTGCTTTCAACACATTAATTCAATTGGGTAATTATAATAGGATCATTTACCCACATGGTCTCTATTAGGATCCAAAAAGACCTCCATTACCATGTATCGATTTTTAAATCCCACCATGATCCTTTTCCCAGTGTAGAACACTCAGGCAGATCCGCTCGCTGAAAACATCACTCTGAGAATCAAGCTGCTTAAATATTATGTAAATGAATATCGGAAAAGTTATCCCAAATCTTATAAACCAAAAGTCATGGTAAAAATCAAATAGAACCAGGAATTCACACAATTATCATTTCTGATTCCTAATTGAAAATCATACCTTCTGGCTAAAATATCAAAAGACAAGTCTGAAGCTTAGTCACTGCTCAGCACACGTGAAGAATTCATTACTTGACATCAGATGAGAGGAAAAATCAGATCATTTCTATCTCAGAAAAAATAAAGATCAGGCATTAAGAAGGAGCCCAATTTCTAACTGTGTGCTTGGTTCAACTAGTGGAGAGGAGGGGACGATCCCTTGTTTGGTTTGATTGGAGGGGAGGGACTTTAAGACAATTTGGAAATTTAAAAATTTTTTAAGGTTGATTTTTTCCCAAAAAAACTTATTTACAAGCTTCACCTCCAAAATCTCCTACTTTTAAAGGAAAGGGGGAGAGGAGCTCTCCTCTCAATTTTTTTCTGAACCAAACGAAAGCAGGGGAGTAACACTCCTTAATTTTTTTTCAGAAACAAACGAGGGGTAGCGACCCCTCTGCTCCCTTCCAAAACCCCCCTAACCAAACAGCCCCTAAGCCTATCTTGGCTACAAGTCAATGTTTGCACTGATACTTTTAAATCAACTGAGCCATTTACTACCAGAAGGCATTGCTTATATATAATATTACCATCAACCATTGCACTTGAAAATAATAAAAATCTGTGCAACGTGATTAATACTATAATTAAACAGTGGAATCCAGAAGCCAATTATCGGCGAAACTATTCCACACTATCACCTCACAAGCAGCAGAAGGAACACAGCCCAAACTAGAATATATTTGTTATGAGTATAGCGTCTACTGGACCATCCATGCAGAATCAGAAAAATCAGTTCATTACAAGCTTGAAAAATCAAAGATCCAGAAGAACAATTATGCCAAACTTAAAGCTCCATTAACATGAACATGCCTACATTTTCGACGGTAAAAATTTGAATCTAAAAACCGAAACAACCGAAAATGCTTTCTACTCACAGTTATTGAGGCTTTTTCATTCTTCCAGGTGCTCCGTCCCTTTCTCGCGACTTCGCTGATGCTTGTCTCTCCGTCTCTTCTGTGTCTCTAGAGCTCTCATTCCCTCTTGCTCTACCTACTGCTCTTTTCTCTCTGTAGCAATGGAGTCTTCCATCGGCACTAGCGTAGCGCGGCGGAGCTTCCGCATATCATTTTTAGGGTTCAAAACTTGGCAGAAACCAGAGATAAGGTCCGACTATAATAAATGGGCCGGGTTAGGGTCATGGGCTAATAATAAGTCCATTAAGTCAAATCGACAACGATGATAAAATGGAGCTCCGAAGACCAATGAGGACAAGATCCGTTAAGTCAAAGCGATGGCAACGGAGACCGAGAGTGGCGCGTTCGAGTACACGTGTCAAGTGTTAATGGGACGAAAAGTCTACGCGGCTCGCCCTGTTTATCTCTCGCGTTATTGAGTCGTTAAAAAAGTGTCAAAGCTAGAGGAGACAGGCGAAAGGACCGTTACAAACACGTGACAAACAAGGTACAAAAACTTACTATTTTATATTTATTAAAAAACAAAAGACAAGGTGAGGGTAGGGGATGGGTTCAGAAACTCCGTTACGGTCGTTGGATCCGCTAGTTTATCCAAAATTGTTGGTGAAGTAGCCACCTGACCCAAAAACCTTATTTTGGGGAAATTACGATTCGCCCACAATTTGGCTGGAATTTCACGAAAATTTCATTTGCATTTCGCTATCGTCAGCCCCCATTCGGTCACACGCCACTATAGCGCCTTTTTTCTATAAATACCAGAGACATGGGACTGGTTTGTATGTTTAATTTGTTTGTGTAAGCTAAGGTGCTGCAGAGAGTGAGTGCGAGAGAGAGAGGAGAGTTTTGTATTTCTTGGTGTTTCTTTCTCATTTTGTAGGTATTAGGTACGAAGGTGGGGTGGAGGACTCGGCAGCTTGACTTTGTTGAAGAGCGTGTGAGTTATCTTCCTTCATTTTATCTTCTGGCGTTGGTTGTTTCTTTATTGTGATTCTAGATTCACCTGCTTTGTCCGCGCGTGTGAACGTTACGTTACGCCTTTGGTGAGATGATAATTTTGATGTTTGTGTTTCTTCGGTTGTTTTATGGAGATTATCGATCCGAATTTTTATGTTTTAAAGGGGAAGGACTCTGATTTTGTGTAGGTTTTGTGATAAACCTTTAAGGTGGTGGTTATTAATTGGTGATTGTTGACGGAGCTCGTGTTAATTGTGTCATATGCTATCTTGGAACAATTAAATGGATGCGATTTAGATCTGTCCCATGTGGTTTGTTTGTTCGCGGAATAAACGTTATTTGTGTTCTGATCCCTGGAGACAGATATGGTAACTAGGTGTAGGTGCTATTTGTATAGTGAAGATATTATGCTTGCGAAGTCCAAAATTGCTGGCCTTGTTTCTCGTTATCTAAGGCTGATACATTATTAAAGGATTAAGATCTAATTTATGGCAGGGTCTTTCTCATATAACAGATAGTGGATAGTTTTGTTTCTTAGGGTGTCAACAAGGTGAGTGTTGAACGTTTCTGAATGAAAATAATCTATTAATTTAGACCCCTTTCTCTCTCTTTAGAGGCAAGCAGACCAATTTCTGTTGAGTTTGACTGAAATCTCTGTTGTAATGGGCCCTGCAGACAATTCAGGCAAGGCCTTGAAGTCGGAGAGTATTAGAGTTGAATCTTAGAAGTTGCTGTTTCAACAGAAGGAATGGAGGTATATGGCAAATCTATGGTTGCAGGTCCTGCAAATGTTATTTATCTGTCAAGTATTTTGGGCCAAGATGGTCCAATTCCTGGTCACAAATGCGACTGGAAATGTAAAAATGAACATGTTTGTGGAAACATGTATCGCTGCAAGCTAACAGGGTTGACTCACATATGTGATAAAAACTGCAACCAGAGAATTTTGTATGATAACCATAGCTCTCTTTGCCGAGCAAGTGGTAAAATTTTCCCTCTTACACCAACAGAGGAACAAGCAGTGAGAGGTGTCAGAAGAAAGCTCGATGCAGAGAGTTCACCCTCTGACAGCTGTGGTGGTTTTAAGCGTAGGCGGGATGCACAAATTCATCCTTCTCCTTTTGAGAGATCTTTCTCTGCTGTCAGTCCTATCTGCAGCCAAGTTGGAGATGGCATGGATATGAGCTAGATTTTTATTATATAACTAAAAAGACTCTAATAATTTCTTGTCCTTTTGGACATTTTTCCTTTTTCTATTAGACGAGTAACAGAACTTGATCAACTGTGGACTGCTTATTGGTGGACCAGATGTGTCCGTCTGTTGTAGGAACTCCTTATATTTCTAGTATTTATGTAATGTAGTGCTTTATGTAGCTTGACTGTTCAATGGTGAGTTTATGGAACTTGAATTGACATCAGTCTCTTGCTAACCTTATTGAGAAGCAGACTGCTTTAGTTAGCTACAGGATACATTCTGGCCTTTATGATGCCTGATTATGATTATGGACCCGAGTGTTGTACTATATATAACCAATCTGTAACCCTTTTCTAGCTTAGTGTCAAGTTATACAATAGTTAATCTGTAATAGCAGGGAACCCGATTTCAGCATTTGTGTACTCATAACTTGTACTGGCCTGTTAGGACTTTTATTCTTTCAGCTTTCCTGTTTCCCTGAATTACATTAAACTTACAGGTGACTATAGTCAATTTGGTCACTTCGGATTGATCACTTTATCCAGGGTTGGTTGTAAACCTTTGCTTCTGTAAGCTCAGGTTCTCTCTGGTTCTTCGTATGAACAAGATCTTTGCTATGTTATCTGGTGAAAGGTTTAATTTGCTGCTCAGATCTAGTTCAGATTTTCATCATTATTGATTATCCTTCTAGCTTATTCTTTCCATGATTTGATTGATAACTGGTTGTCTGAGGTTCATGCAACTTGTGCAGGTTTTCAAGCAAATGCTACCAAGGAGCGTTGAAAACATTTTGTTTGCAATACTGAATAAATTTTTGTGATATTGATATGCTGTTCTAGATAATGAAGAAGTGATGCGTGTCTTATTTTCTTATTGTAGGCTGCCTCTGCTGAAGAGGGGAGATGATGGTAATGGATATGGAAGCGGAGGTGATCCTAACTTGATGTTAAAAGCGTTGGAAATGACAATTCTGATGCTGTTGACAAGATTACCGTGATGACTCAAACAGGATTTGGAAAGCTGAAAAAGCAGGCATGCTGAATCCTTAATTTGAAACTCAAGCCTCATTTTTTTTCTGGCTGGACACAAGGCCTCTTTGAGGGAATATATATATGTATTCCATTATATCTCGCCACTTTTGACGGTGGCATTGAGCTAGTAAGGACTAGGCCAGGAGTGTAATCCTTGTAAGTACCGTGGATCTGTCAAACCTGCATGTTATTTCTCCTTTTGTTGGGGGATTGAAAGTGATTTGCTCGTTGCATGTCATTTTTTCTATTGCTGAGCAGATATCATATAATACCTATGTACTCTATAAAAAAAAATATGTTCAAATAGGTCATTCATACGTGTTCTTCTTAGTCTTTTAGAACAAATCTAAGTTTATATTTTTGTATTCTTGAATCCAGAGATGTGTAGATATAAGTTTAATTTATATGACAATAATTTTCGGCTTTTGGAAGTGGGATTAATGATTATTTGTCCTCTTCTCTTTGTTCATTCCATTTTTTCCATTGTTTGGCACATTAGTTTGTACTTTTCTAGACTCTGGGGGATTTCTAAGTATATGTCCAGTTTTTCAACTTTTAACAGACTAGATTAAAAAAAAAAAAAAAAAAGGGAAAGGAAGACACACTGACTAGAGTTTAATATTTTAAATTATGTCATCTTTGACTAACCTTTTTTTCTGATGGGCTCTCTCTTGCCGATCCTCAGCATTAGTTCCTTTGAAATGACTTATTTGAGGTCAACTTCCATTGAAATGATTGAAGTACCATCAAAATCCACCATTCTCCTTCGCAGAACGGTGCATCTTGATGGAATTTGGCTGCACTTTAAGCATGTTAGACACGCAGCCAAAAAAAAAAAGGTTCATTCATTGAAATGATGTTCTGTTGGATGTTTGAAGTCATAAGTTTCTTTTTTCAGTTACATATGCATTTTTCCATTTGCATAAGCATAATATTATTGTTGGCCAAAAAAAGAAGCATAATACTCCGGTCTCATTTATAAGATATTATTTTAAAAATTTAATTGATCCTATTTAGAAGGTGTGTTATTTTTTTATTTGAATTTTTTTCTATACCCTTTTTTTAATAAATTTTTTATTTTATAAATTATTCTGATCTTTAATCGGTAGACATAAGATTAAGAGTTTATACTATTTTTTTATAAATTTAAGAGTATAATTATATTTCTTTAGTACTATATAATAAAAAATAATCCGGAAGGGGTATTATTTAATATAAATGATCAAATCAATGGGTGAAGACGTTGCCTTTGACTTCCCTCCCTAGATGGTCAAATATTTGGTGAACGTTTGCTCAGATGTCAATGTCAAGGGAAAACCACCGAAGGGATTTTTCTTTTTTTCAAAGAAATGGGAAAGATATTTTATTAGTGCACTACAGTTTTATTTTTTTTGAGTGGCAGTCTACAATATTTAATTAATAAAGAATTAATTAACTATCATTAATTAGGCTAGCGGTTGATTAGTCTTTAAATTCATCACGAAAGTACCCTAATTCTCTTCTTGAGCAATCTTATGTAGAGATATCATCATGATGAGGTATCCTAATTTTTATTATTTGACAATGGAGAATTTTTTAGATTTTTTTCCGCGCCAACGCAGTAGATCCTTAAATTCTTAGACAATCTTTAAATTATAGTTGTACATGCCGAAATGAGCATGCCGAGGTTACAAGTCCGAGATGGATGTACGCCCCTTTGAGGCCTCACTTTCTGGGCTCATATACATCAAGCTATAATTCGGTGGCCAAGTTTAAGCGTAATGAACCAGGTAATACATCGGTTATCTGATGATAAGGCCGAGTAATCGTATGGCTAGATGGTCGTCCGACTGAACAACATCTCGGCCATATGGCCGACTACGAGTTTATTCATGAAAACTGTATTGCCCCAAAAACACCCGGCTAGGAGTAGTGGTTATGAGGCCATAACAGTTACGGAATCATAACTGCAGGGCGAAAAATCAGGGATCATGCTGAAAGAGCGTGATATTTCATAATGGTAATTTATGAAATATCCCGATAAATTAGGGATTACAGGGAGAAGACGGTTGAATCTTAACGGTCGGGAGATGGTCAATAAAAGGAAAAAAGATAAGTGTAAATGTCAAGGGCACTGCATACTGAGGGTGGAATAGTTTCTCGGTCTTTTTGACGGAACAATAGTATTCTCTTGTATCAAAAGAAATATAATCTTCTCTAAAAAAAAATTCACATTACAAATCTTGTTTTATTTAAAAATCTACACTTTTCTTTTAAATTTAAAATATGTATTACATTAACGTCTGTCTCTTACGTAAATGATGAGTTACAATATGTATATTTTAAACAAAATATTTTTATAATTATAAATACATAATAAATATTAAATTTGTATTTAAAAAAGATACAAAATATGTTTTTAAATTTAAAATAAACAACTGTAATTTTTAACGAAAATAATATTATTTTTTGAAATAATTTAACCATATTTTAACTTAAATATTTAGTATTTTTATAATAAAATAATTGTATAATTTAAGAAAACGAAAAGGAGGAAAGAAATCCGAGAATGCTCCTTTGAGGCGAAGTCTATATTACGGATTTCCCAATTTGTCTCATGCAATAGCAAAAGCAAGGAATGGCTTTTTGTTGAGAAAATTTACAATAAAAGAAATGCTAAACCCATGAAAGTAGTTTTGCTTGCGCCTCAGATTTTCAGGTTAGCAACTTCGTGCTTTGGTTTTGTAATGCCTTACACACACATACACAGATATATCAAACTGACGTCACAAATATGATCCTTCTTATTTTCCATATTCTGATTCCCTCCTTCCCACTCCATTCAATCAAAATTAATGGCATCCTGGAAGCTCCCCACTTTCCTCCTCTTTCTCTTCACATTCTCATCGACATGTTCTTACTGCATCACATTCACCATCACCAACAACTGCACCACCACCATATGGCCCGGCACGCTCTCCGGTTCAGGGTCGCCAGAACTTTCACCCACGGGGTTCCGGTTGGAGCCGGGGAGAAGTGTGAAGCTGACAAGCGGTCCGAAATGGTCAGGGAGGATATGGGGAAGGACAGGGTGTACATTTGATGCAAATGGAAATGGAAAGTGTCAGACAGGTGATTGTGGGGGAAAGCTGGAATGTGAAGGGAATGGAGCTGCTCCTCCTGCGTCGCTGTTCGAGATAACACTTGGTGGTGGCAATGGGCAAGACTTCTACGACGTCAGTCTCGTCGACGGCTACAACCTCCCACTCCTGGCCGTGCCAAGCGGGGTCTATGGTACCTCTGCGTGTAATTCCATTGGTTGTATTTCTAACCTCAACAGAGGTAAGAGGCTATGTTACTTAATTATATGTGCAAATATCAATTCATTTCAATTCTCTTATATTGGTATAAACTGAATTTAATTATTTTTTTATCGCAATTTCCAACCCAAACCCAATTACGTTTAGTGTAGATGAAAAACTAAGAATGTTAAAAGATAAAAATTGAAAAATAAAAAATAAATGACTCAATATCTTTTATTGAAAAATAATTTTGGTTAAAAAACTTGGACAAACCAACATATGCTTGATGGGTTTTCAAAGAAGCGACGTTATTATGACTATTTTGATGAAAGACTCTTTCCCACATTTGATGAAAGGGAGATTTTTAGTGAAAAAAATATTATTACCGATCAAATGCACTAAGATATATCTTCTCTCTCATTCTTTCTTTTTTTTCTTTTAAACAGATTTCACCTCTACCAAATCTGACCTTAAATTAAGCGTGATTATTGTCTAGAAATAAAATGTTTAATATAGCTGTTGTTCAATTTCTGAAGAAACATGTGCTGAGAGGAAAATTGTTTTAGAGATATGAGCTAATTTTCAAAGCTTAAATCCCTTTAAAATTAACAACAGAAAAATACACTGAATCATGATCGGTTCTGTATGGGAGAACGAGTTAGTAATACTAACAAGTGTTTGCATATTCTAAAATTGCAATGTTACATACAGGTTGCCCTAAAGAACTTCAAGTGATGAGCGGAAATGGAAACCAAGGAAGTGGGGGCGTAGTTGCGTGTAGGAGCGCTTGCGAGGCCTTTGCATCGGACCAGTACTGCTGCAGCGGACAGTTTGCCAACCCAACCACATGCCATCCCTCCTACTATTCCACCATTTTCAAGAAGTCTTGTCCCAGAGCTTACAGCTATGCCTATGATGATACCACCAGCACTTTCACTTGCAAGGCTAACGGATATCACATTATTTTCTGTCCCACCGGCAGTAGGTACTATGAGACCCCTTCTTTCTTTCTTTTTTCTTTTTTAAATAATTATCTGGTATCTAATATTACTGAGTTGAGCAAAATTAAGGATAGATCTCCTGACATAATTTTCTCCTTTCATAAGACCTGAATTTAAAACCTTGCTTAAGAAATGTTAAATCCCTTGTTACTCAATCCAACCACCATGGGTTGAGGTAAATCTTTTAAGCCCACAATACTAACGTGTGGCCTGACAACGCAGGGTTAGAAGACCAACTAATAAACGCAATGGAAAGGCTCAGCAGGTTGGTTCCTCAAATGCTCTCCTGCCATATTCAAGGCCCATCTCTCTCTACATTGCCACTTTTACTTTCTGGGCTTTTGCAGCAACATGGTCTTTGATGTGAAACAATGATCCCAGAAGGCTGGAGCAAAGAATGAAGGGTCTTCTCAAGCAGGTGGAAATGATGACCAGCTTGGTATCATAGATTGAGAAACTTGCACGAACATTAATGAGTTGTAAATTACTCTTCCATTAGAGTAGCTGATGCTTGAGAGCCAATGGCTACTTGCGGAAGAGCAAAGCACATAGCCGTAACATTAGTCTAAACACCATAATCTCAAGTGAAGTTGTAATCAACAAAGAAATTCTCTTAAAGAGCTGTCATTGGCAAAGTGATCGGGAATACAAGGATTATTCACTCGCATATCCTATCTTCCACGACTTGTTCTGGAGAAATTTAATGAAAAATAGCCAGTTAATTTAAATCAAAGATAACAATATGCATTGAAAACCAGAATTACAATGGAATTCTGAAATCTAGACTCACAGAAAAACATAATAAGAACGGCTTGTTTAGAACTAATGGCACATCTATATTTCCACCTCCATCTGTCACCAACACCTGGGTCCAGCAACCCTGTCGACCCAACTCTTAAGGACTGAGAATAACCATTCACGTCATATACAAGAAATTATGAGACACTCATTTTTTGGCTTTTGCCTTCTTGGAGCCTTGAGGTTTTTTTCGTATTTTCTTTGGTGGTGGTGGTTTTCCTTCAGCACTCCTACCTCTTTTTTTTGCAGCACCCTGCATCCAAATTTTTTTAAAACAAAATTAGGGATGCACGCACCATGAAGTATGGCATTAAGAAGCCCTACGTTCATGAAGGACAAATCTAAAACACAAGGTACTGTAGCAACTCACAGATGTTTTGTCAGCCTTCCCCTTTGCTTTCTTGTTGGTTTGCTCTTCATCATGCTCATTTTGATCATTTTGGTTTGCTTTCGGCAACTTGTCAACTTCCTCATCAGAATCAAATGAGAAACCATCCAGTGTCCCTTCCCAAAACAGAAATGATTCAGTGAGAGGACAGGAATATATGCATACCACGAAAAGGAACTCAAATACAAGTAAAAGCCCTAATTAATTGTTGAAAGATGCAGCTAACCTTCAACCATAGTTTCAGCTTCATACACATTTGATTGTGGTTTCAGCTGTATGAAGTCATTCATGATAGCCTCTATCTGATGAAGAAATACATGAATAGCATTAACAAATCAATATATATACATACATATATAATTAAAACCAATGTCTACTGTATAAATACTATGTGAGATTCCTTTCTCTATACAAAAAGTGCTTTGATTTGACTTCTTTCCAAAAATATATGTATATAATTTCGATCCCTTGTGCACTAGCACAGGGGTTTTGCTAGTTAGTTAGTTAGTTAAGACATATTCTTCGTCCTAATCACTACTAAGGTAAGAAAATAAAGTTAGAAAGTCAAAAGATAAACCCTCAAGACAACTGTGGGAAAAATTGTTATTTGATGATAGGTGAAAAAAATTCACAAAGATAGTGCACATGGAAATAAGTGGATAACCAACGGACCTTTGCTTCTGACTGCCCGAAGCTAACCTGAAGAGACAAGAAGTTCATATCAAAAAGGCAAAAGCAACTTTTGAATTTCAAATATAAAATGGCATAATATCCAGATTATGAAAGTTAGATGCCACAAGGCATTTATTCTAATAAAAACTTAGGCCATGATTTCAAATGCAGAAAATCCCATCCAAGATCAGTGGCATACAACACAAAACGTCCTGGAAGGTATTATAGATGTTTTGTATATTGTTCCTGCAACAATAAGTAAATATTGTAAGATCAGACAAAGATGTCCACAAGAAAATGAAAGGGCTATATCACTAACTCAAAAGGTTGGACGTGGACTTTTAATGGGCAGAACTACAGATTAAAGGCCTATGATTCTCTCCACCATACTTCCCTTCCACTTCACCTTCACTTCAGATCTGGGCCATCCAGTTAAATTGGATAGTTCAGATTTAATATTTTATTAAAAAATATGAAAATATTAAATTGTAATAAATACATAACTTTATTCTGTTAAAAATAAATCTGAATCATCAAAGTTTAATCAGACAATCCAAATGTGAAGTGGATGGCAAGTGTAATGGAGAGAAACCATATTCCAGATTAGAGAGGCAAATAACTCAGAAAAGAAAGTCATACAAACATGCATACATACATTATATATATATATATATATGAGCAATGCATCACATAATGGATCAACTTAGAGCAAATACTACAGAAAGCAATCACTTGGAATATTGAAACAACCACAACGAGCAATTGGCCAAACAAAAAAACAGCTACAATTAGCAAGGAATCCAAGTGCCTTTCTGCATCATAATAATAAATTGTGAGTCAGCAAACGTTAGCACTGAATACCTTTTAAGTCAAAGTACATTTCCTGATCCCCAGAAGGAGAATCAGAAATCATTATTCTGCCAACAGCACCTACATCACCACTTAGATCTATAGAGTCACCTTCACATTCAATAAGTGCCTGCCAAAAACAGAGGAGAGCTTTGTAAAGCACATGTTTTCCTTCTTGTGTGTAAGGAAGAGGAGAAAAATATCCATATTCACCACACACACAAAATTTATCAAAAACCTATAATGTATCACATAATGGATCAACTCAGAGCAAACACTACAGAACCAAATTACAGCAAGTATTGCAAAGTAATTCCCAAAACATTCTATTGTCAATAAGCAGTGAAACCTCTTAATAATTTGACTAATCTGACAATATAAAATATTAAATTTATAACAAAATGTACTATTCATAAGTCATGAACGGTGCAATTCATTCCTTGGATTCCATACAAAACATAAGAAAACATGTCTAATTATTTTTAAAGCACACTAAAAGACATTGAATGTGGCCCTTATAGAACTGAATATAAAGAAGGGAAAGCCAGAATACAATGTGGCTGTCAAACCTTTGTACGATGAACTTTCTCGGAAAGCATCAAAGGCAACCCTGACGAGACCTGCCAATCACAAATAGCAAGCAAATCTCAGCATGCCAGACTAGAAAGATAATCCATATGCCTTCTAATAGTTATTCATGCATTAGAGTCAAGGGCACATCATGAAACTATTTCTAGCAATCATTATAATCTTGACCATTCTTACATTTGGTTCAACATGCTTCTCAGAAGTTCCTTCCTCTCTAACTTCTGCACCTCCACCATTCCCTGTTCCAATTTTAGATGACATGTGCAAAACAATAAGCAAATCCTTAACTCAAGTGCAAATGCTTGAAGATGAAGTCATCTCTTGCATGTTTAATAAATTATTCTAGAGCACATATTTCATACCTTTCCCTTTTGATCTGCCTTTTGTGCTCTTCGCATTACGTGGTGTATGATCTTCTAGGTGTATTTGTTCCTGTTGAAGCTTTTCTTTCGGGTGCTTTTTCAATGGAGACTTTCCATCATTGCTAATGAGAATTTCATCCCCACATTTTTCTTCTCCTAGGAATTCAAATATTTTGTACCCATAAGTTTCCTGCTGATTGATATGATCTTCTCTTTTTGGACTATGATCACATGACTCGGAATCAGATGATAGTGTCCAAACTGAATGAATAGATTCCTTAAAGAAAACATTAAATAACATTAGTAACCACAAAATAGTTTGTTTGGCAAATATCTTTTCTATCTTTCCTTTTTCATCCCTATAGAAGGCAACAGGCTAAATACTATCATGATATTTTACCTTTTCTATCTTGTATTGAGACAATAAAGTCACAATAAAAATCATTTTTAAGAGTAGAACCCTGCATGTATAATCTCTCCTATCCTAAATATAGGGTATTGTAAACTAATTGATGCATATTAAGAAAATGTAGTTATATCCTTAATTTTCGAAAAAAATGTCAATTGTTTCCCATTTTACCCTTATTTACTCTATTAGCACACCTTCTTTTATTGGATGAAGAACGAGTTCCCATAACACATTACATGGCTTTACAAAAAAAGATATAAGGATAGAATTGGAAAAGAGGTAGTTAATATTACAGGATACCCAATATTTTGAACCAACTAAAGCTTGTAGAAAACGTCTTATTAGGACCGGAGGAAGTATATTTTTAACATTCAGGCAGGGAATTGCTGTACATGAAGGAAATGTCATCTCTTCCTTATTTATAATGTCAATGAACACCCCCTAACAAATCTTGCTAGCAGCAATGACAAGGTTCTTACATTATGCTTTGTATGCTTGTCATCGTTTGGCCCATTCACAACCTTCCTTTTCTTCCGGTCTCCTGGATCACAATAGAAGGACACTAATGAAAGTTCAACAAAAAGTCAAACTGAAACAATTTTCACACCTTCTTGCCATTGGTATTGTGTTTATGCTTGTGTTTTGATTTTACTCTTTTCCGGAACTACTTATTGAGCTTTAAATGACTCAACACAAATCCTAGACCCAATTTACATATTTATCTTGACAGAACACAGCACTTAAATTTCAAATATACCGTCCTTCTTTTGGACGTCTACTTTCTTTCTTCTCGACGGTGTCCGAGGAGAGACTGCTTCCAATGTCTGTCTAGGTGAAGATTCGGCACAGCTTTTTCCAGGGCTGGTGATCTCCTTCTTGCCGATCTCAGAAAATATAGACGACTTTAAAGATGACTCTTCATGGTCAGCTTTATCCTTAACTGAAGGGCTACCATCTTGTAAAGACCCAGAATCCGTGGATATCGTCAACGGTGAACCAGTTGGCACCTTGTCAACATCATAAATTGTTTTAATTAGCAAGCTCATAGATGTGAGGATCAAATTATGGTTTGTAGCTGCATCATCAATGCTTGTGAATGGTAAGGTACCAAGATACAAATGAAACAAATTAAAGCGGAAATCAAACTGTTTCAGGAATCGATGTTCATTACAAGCATCGTACTCAGGCAAATTAGAAAGTAATTCTACAACAATAAATTACAGAATTCAACAGAATCTTCTGATGCAGCCAAACAGAAAGAAAAATATTCTTCTGAGCACCTTAAAATTACGCAGCCAATCCGGAGAGCTCTCCCTCGAATCGGTCATTTGTAGATTTGTATGCGGAATGAAAATCCTTTTTATGCAATCACAGCCCTGTAAAGCAGTGAGGCTATTATGAATATTCCAGCCATCCTTAGACATCCGGAGCAAATGATCAAACATTTGAAAGGCACAACAAGATGGGCTAAGAAAGTAAGTGAACCAACCTCGTCAAAGCCGAATCAGCTGGATTTCAGTATACCTGATATTTCCGGAAACTATTGAAGCGGTTGCTTGGTATCTACCTGACGGTTTGCCAGAAGCAGGATGGACTAAGAGCGGGAACTTTTGTTTTGGGTCCCGACTCGCGGGAGATCGAAATGTGGAGTCAAAGTAAAGTAACAGAAGGAACTGATATTTCGAACTTGATATATTTTTTTGGTCCGAAAATGACTTAATATATACCTATATCGTGTTTGTATTTCTTATTTGTGATAGCTGAAGATTGCTGAGATGAATCCCTTTGGAACATGGAATGTCTTTTCTATTTCGATTTTTTCTTTCTCAAAAATATCTTTTTCATATACTCTATTAGGATCAATCAATTCTAATCTACTATGTTACGAGCTTCTTAATTTTAGGTTTTTCATTTTAATTTTTCTTTTCACGATTTAGTCACATCTCACAGCTAAACAATGATCGATCATTGTTCTCTTTTATTCACCTAATTATTCTTAATTTTTTTGGTTAACTAATTATTCTTAATTTTTATTAATGAGTTTAGTATAAAAAAATTACGCTAAGATCTAGAAAAAAATTATTGGATCACTAATTTACACAAGATTTGTTCGTGTAGGAAATAAAGAAGTCAATTGTTTTCCTGGAGAAAGCCAAGTTCCCTCCTTTAATGGTCAACTGTCACTTTTTTTTTTGCCAGCACAATAACTGTCCCTTAAGTTAAAACTTTTGGGCAAATACTCTTTTTTGGCAAAGAAAAAACAAAAACATGCTCTTTTGCTTTTAAATCTATTTGCCGTCTCATCAATATATCAAAATATAGAAGAATTCTTTTTGACTTGATGTACAGAATAAATTTAGATATTTAAATATAAAATATTACTTTTTAATATCTATAAAAATTTTAAAATTTTGTATCGAAAGATTGTAAGAGTTTTGATTTTTTTCAAAGATTTAAATTATTATTAATTTAAAAAATATTATTAAAATTCAAAAAATAAATCATAATTTAAAAAATTAATAATATTTTTTTTGCATCTATCTAACAATAAGTGTTGCTAAATTTAATAATAATTTAATTTTAATTTTAATTTTCAAATTTGATTTTTTTTCAACGAAAAAAATTGAATTCATGAACCGTCATACAGACCTGGATCACGTTGACCCGGCCCGGGTCCCTCAATGTTGAACCCAAAAAACAACACTGATCAAGGACATGAAAACAACTTCGTTATCCGACTCGCATTTTCATCCCCGAGCACGAAAGCGGTCACAGCAGAACGCACCCACCGTTGGATTTGAGGTTCGTTGATTCAGAACGATCAAAATGGAGGGCGGGAAGCGGCGCGGAGGAGTGGTGCTGGCAAAGGTGTCGCCTCACCAGCTTCAGAATCCCATAGAGCTGCTCCAAACGCGTTTCAAAGAGTTGGAAAATGGCTTCAAACTGTGGCTCTCCAAGCAGTCTTTACCCGTCGAAGCCGCCGTCGTCACCGCCACCAGCGCCGCGCAAGGCGCTGCTATCGGTGCCTTTATGGGTACTCTCACTAACGATGCCTCGTCCCCTTTCCCTACTCCACCTGACGCTTCTCTTAACCCTCAAGCCATGGCCTCTCTTAAGCAAGCTCAGGTGAGGATACCCAGTTTTCCCTATGTAGTGTTCCCTGGCCCCAATAGATTCAATTCGGAACCCCTTCACACTAATTCTTCTTCATAGGTAAAGGTTTAAGTGGCAGTACTGGACTACTAGTTGAGTCTTCAATAAGGCTTTAATCTTTTCACTCCTATCCTAGTATGACTTTGTTTATGGACATAATTTGTTGCTTCAATTTAAATGCAGAAATGGTGATTCTTTTCCATGTCGAATAGAAAATGATAATTAGCTTATGGACTGTACTTTGTACCGTGGTGGCATAATATTAGTTTCATACCTCGCTCCCTGCTTTATTATAAGGAAAAGCTAATTCTTTTAGTTGTTGAATTTTATTGAATGTGTTAACAAGACCATTCGATTAATATAGGAGTTAAGTCCGTCTTTAAGTGACGTACGATTTTATTCAATTGTAGGCTCTTTCTGGGGGCCCTTTGGTTCAAGCTCGCAACTTTGCTGTTATGACAGGAGTGAATGCTGGTATTTCCTGCGTCTTGAAAAGATTGAGGGGGAAGGAAGATGTCCAGTCCAGGTGAGATTTAATAGGAGTTTTTTCCTCTTATTTTTTGTTTATTTATTTACGTTTCCCTCCCTTACTCAACATAGACTTTCTTTTTGTGAATTAGCTTGAAATGATTAGTCCTGTTATTCGAGATATCCCCCTATTGTCTATTGAGCTTGCCGAGATTTATTCTATTCAAAATGTTATTTGTTACTACTGTTCCCATTTAAGTGATCCCGAGCCCAAATTCCCTGATGATAGAAACATGCATAATTTATGGGTTGTTGCGCTTTGAAATAAAAGCCTTGCTGTAAAAAGTCTTCCATCATATTAAGGAGTCAACTTCAGGTACCCGTTAGACATTGTAATTATTCTTAGGATTTGTTATGGTTAATTTTTTATTGGCTGACCCTAGAATTAAGGATAGGATCAAGAGATTATCAATCCCTTAAGTTTTGTGATTTGTAGCCTACACATTAAATGACTTTCCTAGGATAGCTTCACACTTTGTATGTAAAAACCTTGTACTCATTTTATTGGAATCACGAGAAACTATTTTTCCCATTTCATTTGTCACTACCTTACCAACAAATTCTGTTTGTTGTTATGCATGAAAGTTTGAAACTCACAGACCCAATCTTAAATTCCTGACTATTGGTGGCAACCTTACTGCTGCCTAGAAAACATGAATTTATGCAGAGCTAGTTCTTTAGTTTTATTTTTAATTAGTAAGGATAAAAGTGTTGTGCATGATATCAATTTGTACTTCCTACCAGCAGTGGTGATATTATAGCTAGCGCAAAAAATGATTAGTAATTTAGTATTATTGCATAACTCAAAAGGAAAAGTACAATTTCCTTGTTTAGTATCTTCAATTTAATGCAAAAATAGTTTTTGTATGAAACTGAGAAATAGCAACTCTCTCTCTCTTTCTCTATGTGTACCTCCAACTATGTTTTGTATTCTTATTACAGTGCTTGGCCAAAGAAGTACTGGGTTTAGCTTCGAGTATGCCAACTTTCAAATCAGATACATACTGAAGTGTTATAGTATTTGCGTTAGCTGGCTTGGTTTTTGCCCACAGCCATGCTTGAAACTTAGTCTGGTGAAATTTAAAGTTGCCTGATGATGATAAGGCTGGAAGATGGAATGTATGCAGGCCCTTTCTTCTGGCTGGATAAAAGTTTGCTTATTTTTGAAAAAATGTAAAATCATCATGTCCTTGTCTTTTTCTTTTTATTATTCAAGGATGATCACAATAATGGAGGTAAATTAGTCTTGTATCTATCAAATGATTAGATACTGGGTAGAAAGGAATGGATGGCTGTGATTTTTCTGTAACAAAGCAAAAGCATCTGATGGTAAAGAGACATAACGTGAATGAAAATTTTGGTCTCTAATCATGGTTGGCCATGATTGTTACATTCATAAAGGGAAGGATATTACCTTAAGGCATCAAGGGACTTAGTTGAGAGAAATGTTTTATGTGCATCACATGCATATACACCCAGCAGTCAAGATTTTCTCTTTATGACGTGTCCCACATGTATAGATCAAATACTTAATGATTGGATGTATGTGCACCTGATGCACGCCAGAATTTTTCCCAACTTAATGGTGAAGTTGCACCCAATGGTTCTCAATAATTATGTATACATGGCAATAAGTCTGTTTTCTTGGATATATTATGATAGCAGTCTCGATATACTTGTGATATCAAAACATTTCTTCAGCAATCCAAGATGAGTTGTCCTTGGCCATGACCTCTTTATAAAACTTCAGATTCTATACTCAAAATGATAAAAGGGTAAACTTGTATGATGTCATTAAAAGTTTTTTAAAACAAAAAAATTATTATTTTGCTGTAAGAATTTTTCCAACTGAACCTGAGTATTAAAGTGGATGAAATGGCTTCTGTAGTACTTATTATGGTGAAATCAAACTATTTTTCTCCCCAAGAAGAAGCTTATGTTCATTTCTTGTTCGATGTTCTGTTTAATTTGTTGGTTTTTATATCCTTATTCCATCTGCTGTTCTTGCTTGTAGCAAAGATGATGTTGATAATCTATTAACTTGCCTATTACAGCATGGCAGCGGCTTTTGGGTCTGGTGCCATGTTTTCATTGGTAAGTGGCATGGGTGGACCAAATCAAGCAGCAAATGCTGTCACTTCTGGACTTTTCTTCGCACTTGTTCAAGGTGGACTTTTCCAGGTGGGTATGAAGAAAAGCCAAATTATCTCTATGCAATTTTTATGAGGCTTTAATTATTTTATTATACCTCTATTTCATACCTGGGACTACAACCGTTGGGCGCCCTGTTTGGAAACGTAACAACAGGGCATATGCATTGAGTGAAAACTCTAGAAATGAATTTCTACTGGATTTCTGTTCTGGTTTCTCGCACTGTCTATGGTTGAAAACTCTGACATGATCAATTGACCTCAGTCCAAGTGAGGGGTGCTTGCCTAGATCCCTGGATGTCATGTGTGTGATGCAGGTTCATGGTTTGGTGTCCTATCAACTCTTTCCATGTGCTAAGATTATGAATCCTTAAATCATGCAGCTAGGACAAAAGTTTTCTCAACCGCCATCTGAAGACACTCGCTATGCCAAAACGAGACAAATGTTGCATAACCTTGGCCTTCAGAGTTACGAGAAGAATTTCATGAAAGGCTTGCTGACAGACAACACTTTGCCTTTACTTACAGACAGGTTGGTCGTTGACATTTGAATTATCTTATGAGTTACGTTTTTTCTTTATCATGGTCTGAAGTCTGAATCCTTCGTTTTGCCTTGTCTCAGTGCTCTCAGGGATGTGAAAATCCCTCCTGGACCTAGGCTATTAATTCTTGATCACATCCAGGGGTATGAATTCTGCACTATCTCTAGTTATGATGCGCCGTGCTTCTGCATTTCTCTTACATGCCTATGTTTGGCTATAGGGACCCAGAACTGACAGGGAAGCGAGGAAACCGGAATTGACTTGAATAAATAAACTTTGCTGTCGCCGAACTTATTACTGCTTGAAAACCATTGGAAGGGATTTTAAGTTTTGTCATTTTTTGTTTATTATCATGCTTTATATTCCAAGGATTCTGCAGTTACTTTTCAAACAAAATTCGGTAAACTTAGAGCATAGTTCCCGACAAAAAAATGACAGTTTTTACTAAATACTCCCTCTAATCCTTAATATAATATATTTTTAACCGAATCACACGGATTAAGAATTGGAATTAAAACTAATTAACTATCTCAATTTTTTTAAAAATCTCAATATTTTTTTAAAATTATCCTTATTTAATCTCTCTCTCTTTCTTTTTAGATACATTAAATAGAGACATTTTTCTAGAAATGTGTAATAAATATTATCTCATATATTATAAAGAGTTTTATATTTAGAATCAGGGTAAAAAATTCTATATATAGGACTGGAGGTAATATATATTTTTAGCTCCTTTAAGTTTTAAAATAGTTGTAATTGTAATTGTAATTTTGTTGCTCTATGAAAGTAATGTTACTCTCTTATTTGTTTGTCACAGTCCAATTTTACCTTTTTCATGCATGTTCCATCCAATTTTTAGTGTTAAATTTAGCAATCTGAATGTCTGATTTACTAGATTTTTTTTTCTGGTTAATTGATGACTAGATGTTATGACACAATAAATTCACACTCAAGTTTTACATTCTAGTAACTATGGGTGGACAAATTTTGACTAGCTTGGACTAAATTAAAAGTATTAAAACATTAAAAAGTTCAGAAGTACATTTCAAGATAAATAATTAGGCGTGCTGTAAATTTTCGTAATCTTGTTCAATTAAAAATAATATATATATATAATATATACTTTGGATAAAGGAGGTGGAATTTTTTTTATAAAATTAAATTAATATATATATAATATTTATGGTATTTTTACATTTATCCATAATTATTGTTTTATTATTTTCAAGTGTGGATCATAAATTTACTAAGTGAAAATAACTAAATTTTCAACTGGCAATAACTAATTTCTCAAGTGGGGATAACTAAATTTTCAAGTGAAGACAACTAAATTTCCAAGTATGTATAACAAATTTCCCAAGTGAAAATAACTAAATTTCCAACTGACGATAACTAATTTTTTAAGTGGAGGTACCTGAATTTCTTAGTAGAAATAACTAAATTTGCAAATGTAAATAACAAATTTTCCAAGTGGAAGTAACTAAATTTCCAATTGGCGATAATTAATTTCTCAAGTGGCAATAACTTAATTTCCAAGTGAAAACATTTCACTGTTCTGACACTATTATCAGCGACCGGAGCTTCGACGATCGGATCTCTGATGACTAGACCTTCGGTGACATCAATGGTCCTTTTCAAGAATTTCAGTTTTTATGAATCTTAATTTGTCAATATTCTTGTTGAAGGGTCTCAAAGTGTCTTTTTCCCTTTTAACTTTTTCGAGTTGAAATTGCATAATGGAATATCTCGAGTTTACAAAATAAAAATAAATAAAGGACTTGTAATTTGTAAAGCTTATTTTCCATGATTTGGAAAAAAAAGTATATAAGAACCAAGTTCTCATTTAATAAAATATACATTTTGTGGATCTGAAACATGAATTTTATTTATTTAAAATAAATAAATAATATATTTGATATATACAATCTGACATATTTTTTGTTTTTTAATATTATTTGATTGAAAATATATATATTTGTTCATGAAAATACATGTAATCCCTCTAGTCCTATTTATAAAATGTTATCCAGAAGATTTATTTGATCCTATTTATAAGGTGTATTGTCAAATTTTTATATAAACTAGCATGTAACCCGTGTGATACACGGGATCGATAAGATTAACTATATTTTTTAAATATGATAAATGATAAAATTATACAAATACATGGAGAGCACAATAACATTGTAAATAGTTTAATTTATAAATAATATTAAGTGACCATAAAGTATAGATTAATACAATATAATCAAGTGAGATTATTAAACACTTCCTTGTAAACAACATTTGTGGTTGTGTCACTTGGATTGTCATCTTGATCTAGAATTAATATCTTCAATCCACTTCTAGATCGTACACGTGATAAAGTAACATAAAGTTGTCCATGTGTGAATACTGGTCTTGGTAAGTACAAACCCACATTGCATAGACTTTGCCCTTGACTTTTGTTAATTGTCATAGCAAAAGCTAACATTACAGGAAATTGACGTCGCTTCATAATAAATGGCAATCTTGAATCTGATGGAATCATAGATATTCTGGGTATACAAACTTTCATCTCTTCATTTGATCCAGTCATGACTTTAGCTTGAAGTACATGTTTGCCAGCTTTTGTAACAATGAGACAGATACCATTACAAAGACCCAACGACTTGTCAATATTTCTCATTAGAATAATAGGTGCACCAACATTTAACTTAATTTCATAATTAGGAAGACCCGACATAGAAATTGAATTCAAAAATTCAGTGGAATGGAGATCATCAACAGAATTTATATTACAATTTTCCTTAATTATGCTATCAGAACTATAGTACACCATCTCTTCCCCTGGTAATAAAGACAACATATATTCATTAACACGATCAACAACAGACAAAGTAAGGGCTAATATAGCTCTATCTCTGAAGTAAGATGACATGTTCAAATTCTCATAGAGATTCAGATAAGTGGCTTCTACTATTGATTTGATAGGATCGCCTGACACATACAATAACAAATCTTCAGGAATTTTGATATCAGTGTTCCCATTATTAGTATTAGTACTTGTTCCATCACCTATAGAAAGAATCCAATCAGAAAACTCTTGTATTTCTCTATTGGCATTAGATGAGTTTGTTACAAGGAGTCTCATATTTCTTGTCAGAGTAAGAAGTTTACAGTGATCCCAAATATAAGATGAATTAATAGTAGAAAACACTATATCCTCCCGAGTCCCTCTTGGTATCACAGGTAGAATTTGTCTAAAATCCCCACCAAATACAATTACCTTACCTCCAAAAGGAAGATTCACAGCTGATGAATTGGATAGTTTTAAGATATCCCTTAAGCTACGGTCAAGAGCCTCAAAGCAAAATTTATTAGCCATAGGTGCTTCATCCCATATAATTAAGGAAGTATGAACCAATAACTTAGCAAGATGACTACCTTGTTTTATATTGCATATAATATCTTCATGAACATCAAGAGGTATACAAAATTGAGAATGAGCAGTTCTTCCACCAGGTAGTAATAAGGAAACAATACCACTTGATGCTACATTCAAAACAATTTTGCCCTGAGATCTTAAAGAGGTTGAAAGAGTATTCCATACATATGTTTTACCAGTTCCTCTATACCCATAAACAAAGAATACTCCTCCTTTACCAAAGTCAACGGCTAAAACAATATCATCATAAATTCTCAATTGTTCAGGAGTTAAAGATTTAATCAATGCAGGCAATTGATTAATAAGAGTAGCTCTATCATAATTTAATTCACAAATTGGGCAATATAAACCTGATCCATCATGAAATACCTGCACTAAATACCGGTAGCATGTATTACAAAACAACTTACGATGGGCATCAATGACTTCAATGGTCGCAACTATTGTATAAGTTCCCTATCAATATTAGAAATTAGACTAATATCTTTTAAAACAGCTAAAATCACATATGTTATACCTATAACTTACATACCTCTTCGCATTCTTTGAGATCATTTAAATTTCTTAGCAAATACTTGATAAATGCTGGATGAAAAGCACTGATAGCCCAATTTTTTGATACCAAGCGCTTCTCCTTTAAATCAGATCGAGGTAAGCAAAACAAGATTCTGATGACCAATTCTTGAGGTAATTCCGTACCATTCTCAAACAACTCCATCATACAAATATCTACTGTATTTTCAATTAGAGAAGAAAGTATATGATAAGAAAAACGTCGTTAAGATTAAAAATTGAAAACTTAGAAACGAAAACCAATAGAATAACAAAAGTTGAATGCCTAACAATTTTTCTTTTCAGACATATTTATGTGTTTACAGGATTCATAAGAACTTATATAAACATACATGTATTTATGGAGGATGACTAATGTACGAGTAGCATAATCTATATCTTCAGATTATATATACCTACACAAATCATAACAATGTTTTTTTCATATCAAATTATACTCCCTTATTTTAAGATAACAACTAATATATAGATGATTTGCAAATCTTAGTATAACATTAACAACCTAATATATAATAAGTGTTAATATCAATTGTTATTGTTGAAAAAATAAAAATTATAAAAATGGGCATAATATAAAACTTTTTATAATCCCTATAAAGATGGAGATAATAATTTCATTCATAATTAATCACCATAAGTAAAAAGAAAATAATTTTCTAGTTATAATAATTTAAATTATTGATTTTTTATAACAACAAAAAATACATTCATTCAAAAAAAATTATATTTCTTTATAATACAAACATAATTGCTAACGTTTTAAGCTTGTTTAATTATTATATTTTTCAAAAATATGATTTTCATATTATTTAAAAAAGTGATTAATTGTGTAGAGATTTTATAAAAGTATGTAATTATTTCATGTTTGCTTAAGAGAAAGAAAATATCAATCTTTACATTGTTGAGTAATTAAAGAGAAAAATATGGATTTATATTATAATATTTTTATTGTGTTACATGTTATTATTTTTATAATTTTTAAAATTATTTGTGTACATATTAGCCTCAATCAATTTTTTCCTCTCATCTACCATAACTATTTTTTTTTCAAAAAGTACCGTGAGTAACTTCTCAAAATAAGTATAAATCTATTTTTTTTTTAGATTTTGATTATTTTCTAAATTTTAAACAACTATTACATCTATGTATACGAGTGTTTTTTCAACTAAAAAAATTAATGTTTCCATAAGAAAATTGAAACAAAAGGGCTCTAATATTTAAAAATCTGTATCATAATAAATAATATAGCATTTCAAAATTAAATTTATTATACTATTATTTGTCAAAAGATACACCTAATATTCTAGTGAAAAAATGTTAATGTGAAAATATCTAAAAGAAATTATGCAACAATCTGTAACAACCTGCATAAAGATATACTTAATATTCAAAATTGAAAAGTATTACTTTAATAAAAAAAATTCCAAAATACTAACTGTTTAGGAAATTAATAGATAATCATTCTATATTATGATTCCGCATATGTCGGATAAAACTTTTTGATAAAACTGTATATTTATTATTAAAAAATTATATATTTATTTATTTATTCATAAATCTCCATATCTTAATTGTTATTAATGTATAATATAGCATAATAACATATAATCTCACAAATTGATTTATAGATAAATATAAAATATTTATTTATGATAATATCTAAAAGTCTAAATCTCTCATATCTTAACTGCTATTAATATATAATAGTAAATAACTAACATATAATTTCATAAATTGATTTATGAATAAATATTATTATACTATTAAAAAATTCTAGTTCCTCATAGCTTACCTACTCTTAAGATGTGATAGTAAATAATTAATATATAATATCACAAATTGATTTATGAATAAATATCAACTATTAAGTTATAATAATATCTAAAAGTCTAAATCCTCATATATTAAACGCTTTTAAGATATAATAGTAAATAACTAACATTATAATCTCACAAATTAATTTATAGATAAATACCATCTACTGAATTATAATAATATCTAAAAGTTTAAATCATTATACCTTATTGCTCTTAACATGAGATAGATATATAGATTATCTTCGATATAGTAATGTGAAGTCTTTTTTTTCATATATTTTAATCCAGTTAGATATATTATTAAAAGCTAACCAATTACACATTTGCATAAACAAATAATATATATATATATATTATATCTTTATCTATATATTATAGTAAGATTCGCCAATTAGATGAGGATGAATAAATTACAATAAAATATGTACTCAATAATTAATATATTATCTAATGAATTTATACACAAAAGTTATTACCATATATAATCTATAATAAAACAATAAATCCAAACGAATAGTAATAGCAAAGGGGGATAAATATTGAAATTCTCAAAATCCATACTTATTCAATATTAAGAAGGAAAAAATACTCAATAACATCAACATGAATACGTGACTTAAAATCTGAACATAACAAAAATATAATAAATGTCAATCAATAATTCTAAATAACAACATAATGAAATTGAGGAAATAGCATAATTGAAGCATTAATATCATAATCAATCTTCAAGCTTGATGCGCTTGTTCATCTTGTTGGCTGACAGGTCACAGCGAACATCTTCAATCACATCACCATCAATAACTTTCTTCTTAATATTCCCAGAATCCTTAGGCGTAATAGAATCAGACGTTCGAACTTCAGACTGAACACCAGAGGTATCATATTCCTGAATTAATATAGAATAGATTATGCATATATATATATATAATCCATGGATCATGAGGATACTGGAACTACAAATAAATAAACAATTACACTTACAGATGCAGTAGTGTTCTTAGTGTCTGGTGTCCTTGGTAAATTGTATACATTATCTTCATATGCCTTCAAAATATCATCATCATTGAAGATCATGATATGAACCTTGAAGATTGGCTGAAGTGAATTTATGAATATGAACCTTGAAGATTGGCTGAAGTGGAACTACAAATCCTCAGCAAGTACCCCCAGTGTGGCTCATGTTGATTGGAAGATCATTTTCGGGTACACTTGTTGGATGATTTGGACTACTAGATGCAGGTCTCTTTTCTCAAAGGTGAATACTGACACTCTTGATCCATTGTGCACCTACCACTCCATGGTCCAACGAACTAAACAAGATATAAGATTTCTTGAATTGCTAGGATCACATACTCCTCACCCTCTCACTAGTCCAGCAGTTTGGAACCCTCCTCCACAAGGCTCTGTGAGATTAGATTGTAGTGGCTATGTTGGGAATAATGGTATTCATGGTTGTGGTGGCCTCATTAGAGACAGTAATGGTTGCTGGATTTTGGGCTATAATTTTAGCATGAAAAGTGTCCCTCTATTAATTGCAGAGATATGTGCAATTTTGCAAGGTCTCAGACATTGTTGGAATTTAGGTTACAAACATGTTGAAATTTTCTCTGATAATGTAGATGCTATCAGGAGCTTAACCAGATGGGACAATTGCAACCATCCGTATGAAGATCTCATTCAAGACACAAGAAATCTCATCAACAAAGATTGGGATGCTCATATTAATTACACTCATAGAAAGGCCAACTGTTGTGCTAGGAAATTGGCCCTTTTTGCCACACACTCTACTCACTTTTCCCTTTGTACATACCCCCAACCCCCTTCTTTTTTGTTTAGGGAGTTGGATTTTGACAGGAGTGGTCATTAAGCACTCCTTTTGTATTGTGTTACCTTTTTGAGTAATGGATTTTCTCTTCATCCAAAAAAAAAATATCATCATCATTAGACATTCGAAGGACAACAAAGTCAGAATGATAGGTCTTCCCATATGAGTTTGGTGTCTTAATCTTGAAAACAAATTTTTTCCCAAGGAATTTGTCAAAGCATTCTGGTACATAGTCATCATCTTGGTTAATCTACAAAAAAATAAGAAAATTAGTATAATCATAACTATATGTAAAAAAGCGACAACTATTAAATAGAGTTATTAAAGCTTTGTTTAAAATATTGATAGAATCTCGGAGATATTTTCCCTCAATTGAAGAGCACTATACTGAATAAATTTGGAAAACTCCCGATCAAATACAATGAATTGAGCAGATCCAGTCTCATCAACTACAGTGAAACGAACCTTAAATCTGAAGTAAATCCCAACAAAAGTAAATACCATTACAATTGACAAACAAAGAAATACAAACATATTTGACTTTGATTTATAATGAAAATAATAATTTAACTTTTGTTATATTTGGAGAACAAAAAATACCGTGGGACAACATCCTTCACAATACAATTACATTGCTCACAGAAGAAGTCATCCCCATCTGGGAGTGTACCCTTCGAACATGTCTTACATGCATTATAATACCATCCTCGATCCAAATCAATGCGTAACACACTGGCCATCGTCAAACATATAGTATCCTAAGCAAAATAATAACACATCAAGTTGATGATTAATCAGCAATAAAAAAGTATATCATAAGGAAAAAAAAGAGAAATACGTTGATTGAATAAAAAATTAAAACAATATTACAGCTAGGCATTAGCGCAAATCATGTATTTTTCTCCTCTCTTGCACGTTAAGAATATAATCACTCCCAGAAGATGGTGTCATTTGTGATAATGTTGTGACTTGTTGATCAAGACTAACACCAATAGCTCTCAAACTGCAAATTTTAAGGGCATTAAAATAATTTTAAATTAATTAATCTTATCAATTAATATAAAATAAGAGAGAAGATACCTTTCAATGAATGAAGAAACTTCAGGAATAGATGGATGAACAAACATCCGAGAACAATACAAAGAGTTTGATAATTTACGAACACCTGTAAAATAATACCATCATAAGTTCACTAATGTCAATAAAAAATATTAATTACTAATAAGCATAGTCTTATTGACACACACACATATATACAATTAAACTCTTTAATCTTAAACCACTGCAAGATAACCACAACAGGTGGGATATAAGCATCTGACATATACTTCACCACATCATCAGCAAATGAACCCCATAGAGTACAACTCAATTGATTACTCCTAAATATAAAGATTAATGAAAAATAAGTCAAGTTAGTTCACGTAATTAGCTTGGAAAACAAATGAATACATAAAAAGAAGATATATATAGGTAATATTATATATATATATATAATAAAAAGATACGTTTCAATACAACAACTTTAAACACACATACTCATTATTTTCAATCATTATATCCACCCTCTTTTGTTGCTTACCATCCTTCACCGGCTGTTCAATTGCTCCAATGCCACTTAACTTGCCAATGATATCTATAACAAATTGATTAGTGATAAATGAATTTATACATATTATAGAATAAAAAGTAAAATTGAATATAATTAAAATTATTCATACCAACTAAGAAACGATCATCTGAATTCCTTGATAAGATTTCATTAAAAGAAGTGAACAAAAAACCATATGGATGTATATCTCTATTATCAACTTGTAATTCCACATAGGTTGAATATTGGAAATGTAATTTGAATTCATGGTTAGTAGTGTGATATGAACCGGTATTATTTCTGACACCAAATGTCTTTATAATATACACTTTGCCCTCCTTCAATATATCCTTAAACTTGAAGAAGAACACTTTTTTTACCACTCCATGAATACGATCACCCTAATTTAACATAAAAAATAAAAAAGTTAGAGAATAACATAACCAAGGACAATATATACACTACATATTAAAAACTTACATCAGCATCTTGCAAAACCAACTCAATTGAGTTATAAACATTTGGTGAATGATGTGAAGGCATCTTCCACAAACGTATAACTCTAACGTTAATTTGTCAATCATGTCTTAGAGGATTGATAACCCTCACAACATCATAAGACACCTCACGAACGTTCTTCGGCATGAAGAAACAATGAAAAAAATAAAAGAACAAATTATGGCAACAACTAATTGAGGAACAATGAAAAATGTGGTATGGATGCTAAATAGGAATGTTGATTTTATAGAAAAAAATAGTAAATCACAATAATAAAAAAAAAAGAATCAATTTAGATTGCAATCATATCATAACAATATTTTCCAAATATGATAGATAAAACAAACAATAGGATAAAACATAAATAAAATAAATTATATGTTCATAAATAAACGTATGTCAACCAAAAGAAAAAAAGATTTTCATAACAATTTCTAAATCCCTTATCTTAACTGCTTCTATGATATAATAGTAAATATAATATAAATCACATATCTTAACTGCTCTTAAGATATAATAGTAAATAACTAATATAAAATCTCACAGATGACAATATTTTCCAAATATCATAGATAAAACAAAACAATAGGATAAAACATAAATAAAATAAATTATATGTTCAGAAATAAACGTATGTCAACCAAAAGAAAAAAAGATTTTCATAACAATTTCTAAATCTCCTATCTTAACTGCTCCGTATCTTAACTGCTCCTATGATATAATAGTAAATATAGTCTAAATCACATATCTTAATTGCTCTTAAGATATAATAGTAAATAACTAATATAAAATCTCACAGATAATATAATATTTTTTCTCATTTTTTCCAAAATGATGACGTGGAGGCCTGAGGTTCTAGCTTTTGGTTCTACTTTTATATATATAATAGATTTCATACTTTGCCTTCTTTCTTTATTGTTAAATTGTCCCATACTTTAACATACTTTCTTTCTCCACATAATTATTATTACTTGAATAAAGAATAGTGATAAAATTTTAAACTTGAACTAATTTTTTGTAACTTTGAGAATATAACTAACTCTTATCAATACTTATATACTAAGTAACAACATTTTATAAGTAGAACTAGAGGGAGTATGTTGTATTCTTATAAAAGAATTTTTATTCTGAGAATATTAGAAACTACTTAAAATTTGTGTTGTGGGGGATTTTAATGATCTAGAAGTTTGTAGTTGAATAATCTAGTCTTGTGCTATCAGAAATAAATAAAAGAATATAGGGTACCCCAGAATACTGGGTAATAAAATATAAAAAGAAGGAAGAAACAAAAGAAGGATGAGAAATGATAGTGAATAATAGTAAGAGGGAGTCAATCATGAATGGGACTTTAATTATCTAAAAGTTTGTAATTAAATAATTCACTTTCATGTGCTGTCAGCCAATCATAGAGAAACAAACCAAAAAATAAAAACGATACTCATAGGCAATAACAGGAAAAGGGAGTCAATCATAAATGGGATATGGTTAAGGAAAAAGAAAAAAAGAAATACTCTCACCAATTTCTAGTGTATGATCATTTAAAATATTTAGTTAGCTCAAAATATATTAATTGCAATTTTTAATATAAATCATATTTAATTAACTCATCAGAATAAAAAAAAATTTATTAAAATATTAAAATTATCTTAAAATTTAGATGATTTTTATCCTTACCCCTAATAAATATACTACATATTTAAAAAATTCACTTTTTCTTTTATTTATAAATAGAGATATTTTGAAAATAAAATAATTAATACTTCAAAAACTTTTGGAAAGTAACCCATATTTAGAATCATAAAAATTTTTAGAATGTAATTAATAAAAATGACTAGATAGAGTAGAATATTATATTAATTCTTTAGTAGTATTTTAGTAACTTAAAAAAGAGAAAAAAGTGGAACTTAGTAATTAGTAAGAGTACAAAAGAGATATTGGAATTTTTTTAAGAAATTTAAGGTTTGTAACGAATGGGTGATCCAAGATTTTGCCATGCTACTAAAACATATTGTGCTTTTTAAAATTAGGAGCATATTTCATTTTCAAACCAAAGCTTCGGCCAAAAAAAGAAGTTTCACAACAAAGAGAATGCGTTAGCAACATTAATTAATTAATTAATTCAATTAATTTGAAATCTATCGAAAAGCCGCAGAATACAGGTTCATTGAACCTGGAAACACCTGATTTTTGCCGATTTAATATTTATAGTTACCGCCAAGCCAATCGATCTGCTCAAATCCATCTAACATCTTTGAAAGAAAATTATATCTCAATTTTGTAATCGTGATAATAACTTTAGGTTATTCCATCTTTTATACCTAATTTTGAAGGATAGAAAAATTAAATTTATGATAATTAAAAATGACTTTGATGCCATCTTTTACTTTCTCATCCCCTTCTAATAAATTTTTTCAGACAACCTTAGCCTATTAACTATTTCACCTCATTCTATTTTATCTAAAAATAAATCCCAAACATACACTAAAAGGCGTTTTTGTCGGGAGCAAGCATATATATGATTTAGTTGACCATTATTTAAAAAAAAAAAGATTATCATTATTGATCAGAGAGGTGATAACGTGTTAAAAGTTAAAACTAGTAGCATCTTTTTTTTTTCCTGTAAAATTGTGGTTATAGTTTATGCTGCAATACACTTTTTTTTTCTCAACTGCTACGTATTTTATTACGTTATGGCTATGTAGCTTTGGTTAAATGTGGTAAAACGGACGCTCTACTTTCTAGTTATTAATATCAGTACTTAGTGATCTAAACCAAGATGCTTTCATGCTATTTTAATTGTTTCCGAGTTGAAATGGAAATTGCGTAATGGAATACCTCAAGTTGACAAAATAAGATGAATAAAGGACTTGTGAAGCTTATTGTCCATGGTATGAAAAAAGTATATAAGAACAAGATTTTATTTAATAAAATATACATTTTGTGGATTTGAAAAATGAATTTTATGCATTTAAAATAAATAAATAAATAATATATTTAAGATATACAATTTGAATTTTTATTTAATATTATTAGATTAAAAAATATATAGATTTGTTTACAAAAATATACATTTGTTGTCTCCTGATAAAAAAATTTTATTCATAGAATATTTAAAACAACTTAAAATTTTACCGTGTAGTGGTGGATTTTAATTATCTGCACTAGACGAACCGAAGAAAAAGAAAGTTCGTCGTTGAATAATTCAGTCATGTGCTCTCAGCCAATCAGAAAGAAAGAAGAGAATATAAAAGATAGTGAATGATACTCACAGGGATGTCAACCATGGATGGGATCAGCGGCGAAGCCGCATTGTATGCCCATTGCCCACCGACACATAATTGCAAATAATGTTTTTTCCCCTTTAGAATTTGTCAATGGACTTCAACTAATTTTGGTCAAATCGCATTTGCTTCAAACAAAGGAAACTCTCACAAATGTGTCTTGTGTTCTTCATATTTTGCATACTTGCCCTCATATATTTCCTCTACTTGACTTTTGATTTGGATTCACATGCATTTTGAGTTTAAAACTATTTTTTATGTATAAAAATATATTTTAAGCTCAATAAATTTTATCCCAAAATTTTAAGTATAATAAATTTAAATACTAATATTTCTTTTATATTATATAGAAGACAATTATCAGGTATGCAATTATTTTTTTAATTATTACAGTATTTGTAATTATTTTTTAAAATTAACATCGCCCTCAAAAAAAAAAAAAAGAGGGTCTTGGCTCTGCCACTAAATGGGATAGATGGTTATAAAAAATAAAATATGACATTAATCGTAAATTGGATGGGATATTTTGAGTGGTATTGTTACGTTTGTCATCAAGGACAACCATGGATTCCTACTCAATGGTGCGGTGAAAAATAAATTTTGCCTCTTCTCCCCTAATGGCAAAAGTCTTTGCCATGAATGATGATGTGGATTTTGTCATTTAGAATGAGTTAGAGAGTGATCTTGGAATTTGACAACCTTAATCTCATAAAGATATTAAACTCTGAAGGTGATTGTCTCGAATGGAGCTGTGAAGTTTTTGTAGAAAATATCCTCAAAAATGAGGAAAGCTTTAGGATGTCATCGCTTTGTATGGACGACTAGATTTACAAAGAGCAAGCCACCATCTAGATTGTTATATATGCTCTTAAGGAGATTTGCCAGCCTTGTTGGGTTTTGAATCCCGCGTCTTCTTTTATGGATATTTTGAATCATGATTCAAGACTTCTCCTGTTGGTTAATTATTATCCTTTATTTGAACTGGTCTCTGGTACTTCTATCCTTTTATTATGTTGACTTTTCCTCTGGTTAAAAAAAAAAAAAGAATTGGATGGGAAAAGGCTAACGCGGGAATGGGTGATCCGAAATTTGGCACGCATACTACCAAAACGTACTACTGTGATTTTTTTTTTTTAATAAGGGTGTATGTCAGTTTCGAAGCGAAGCTTCGGCCCAAAAAATGGAGTTTCATAGCAAAGCGAATGCGTAAGCAACATCAATTAATTAATCAATTAATAATTTCAAATCTAGCGAAAAGCCGCGGAGTACAGGTTCATTGAACCTGGACTCACCTGATTTTTGCCTATTTATAGTTGCCGCTGCGCCAATCGCTCCACTCAAATCCATAGTCGTCGTGCTCGTAGTTGACGTTGCCCTTCCTCCTGTCATCAGTGTTTCTGCGTCTTATTTACTGTTTATATTTGTTTATTTTTTTACTTGCATCTTTTATGGCACCAATGATGGCGGTGATCGGAATCGGAAGCCATGAGAAGAAAGGAGAAGCTCAAGATACGACGGCGTTGCAGCTGAAGAAGAGAAACGAGGAGTTAGAGAAGGAGCTGAGGCAGAGCAAGGAGAGGGAAGAGCTCATGAGGCGTGAGCTTCAGAGCACATGGGAGAGGCTCCGGGTTGCAGAAGACGCCGAGGAGAGGCTTTGCTCTCAGCTCGGAGACTTGGAGGCTGAGGCTCTTGATCAGGCGCGTGATTATCACGCTCGCATCGTCGCTCTCATGGACCAACTTTCTCAGGCACACAAGCTCCTCAAGGCTTCCTCCATTTCTGTTGTTCCTCCTCCTTCTGCATGATCAATTCTCATTCATGCATTAGTTTTATAGAATATAAAATTTTGTATGTCGTTGTGAACTGTGGATAAACATTTTGTGATCCCTATCTGATCAATTCTTGTGATCCCTATCTGATCAATTCTCATTCAGGCATTGATCAGTTATCTCTTGTTTATTCTCCATCGTGAATGGATTCAGAGGGAAAAAATTCGAACTGTTCTTTGTGAAAGTTTCTCTGTTGTAGATGGATCGTGTGCCTCTGGTTTTCTTAATGGAGGAATTATGATTTCTCATTTGCCGCTTGAAAATTTTCGTGTTTGGTAAACGCAAGATTGATTCTTGACATCAACAAGGTGTTGCGCTGTTGCTTCTGTTTCAATTTAAGAAATTTCAAAGGCTGAGATCCATCTTTGAAATTAAGAAGGCTTTGATTTGTTCAAAGTGAAGGTCGTTATTTTCAAAGTCAAGGCCCAGATGGATTAATCTTACTTGCACACAAAGGAAAAGTTTACGAATTCAGACTGAAAAAACAGGGAAAGAGAGAAAATAAGAACTTCGCGTGTGAAGAAGGAAACAGATTCCGTGCTAGTAGCCACGTACCGCGTGCGTGAAGTCTTCTGAGGAGCTCTTTTTTTTTTAAAAAAAAAATAATTAAAAAAAAGAGCTTCAGTTTCAGCTAGGCCAATTACATGAATTCACGTCACAAATGGAAACGATGTACATGAGAAGAGAGACTATTCGGGTTTCTTCTTTGTCTAAAATTTCAATGCCGGATGTTCTTCTAGGCATATCAACAGTAGAAATGATAACTGTTAAGCGTGGAGGCATGAGCTTGAAAAGAAGCAGAACATTGAAAACATCATTTCCTTAATTGGCTAATGATATTATGAAGTAAAGTTTGTTAATAATATGAGCAAAATGTGAATGTTGCAAGTGCTAAATTGACACCTGGCAGAGTGATTATTAACGCAAGGCGTAGCTGTTCCAACTTTTGAAACTGAAATTAAGTGGCAAAAATTGTACTGGCCTATCGTCCGAAGAGAGGCAAAAGTACTGTGACCTGCGGATTGATTCCCAGACTAGAAGGGAGGGTCATGGTAAAACTAACAAAGTACTATAAAAGAAAAAAGAAAACAGGAAACGTTCATTAACTTGCCTATCTAGTCAATTCACACCATGCAAGTGGTAGTCAGTTATTAATGATAGTGGAAAAGTGGTCCAAAACCTAGTATTTGGGAGAGAAAAGCCCTGGGAGAAATCATAGTCCATAGGAATCGAATCCTGTGCAAGAATAAACGATTACCAATGGGATACGTAGTTTAATAAAACTCATGTATACCCAGTATTTATTCGAGAAAATAAAATATACCAAAAAAGAAGCGGTTAGAAGTAGCTTTTTTAAGAGTATACAGGACGGAATATTAGAATAGAACCTCGTTATGAAATGAAGTGAGATGAATGAATGGAGTAGAATGGCACAGAAGATTTAATTATTTGGAAATTTTTATAGAACAATGGAAAGTTTAATTATTTAACTATTATTTAAGAGTTATTATGAAATAAATGAAATAAAATGGATTATGAATTATTTTTTATTCCAATATTACCTTGTGAGTTAATTTAAATGAAAGAATTGGTAACTACTGTTAGTTTGAGAAAAGTCAATCAAGTTTATTTTAAAATTATAATTGGATATTTATCTTAATAAAAGAAAATTATATATCAATTGAATTGGTGAATGCTAATAAAGATAAGAAACAACTTGAGTTAGAAAAAGAAGATGATTATGCATAAAAAAACATAAGAGAAAGAAAATTATACCTTGATATAATGATTAGTGGATAAAGTGGGAAGAAAGTAGGCTTGACACAGTGAAGAGGGAAAAAGGAGAGATCTTGATGTCGTGGAGAGAGTGAGAGGAGAGCAAAAAGCACAATGCATATATTTTTTGAAAAGCACAATGCATGTTTTCATAGCATTGAGGATAATTTTGTAATAAAGCATGATATTAATTTTAAGCCATTTCATCCTTAACCCCTAATTGAGGAACAAAAAAATTGGGTTATAAATTATAATGACTAAAAATAATTTAGGAGGCTATCTTTTACCATCTCACCCTCTTCTAAAAAATTCTTTTGAAGGATAGCTTGAACTTACTAACCATTCCATGTACATTCCATTCTATAGAAAGAAAATCCCCACACATACATTAAAAGGTGTTTTTGTCGTGAGCAAACATGTGTGGGATTACGTGGATTACTATTATTTTTTTAAAAAAGGTTATTATTATTATTATTATTATTATTATTATTAGTATTGACAAGAGAGGCAATAATGTGTTGCAAGTTAAAACTAGTAGCATCTTTTTTTTTTTTCCTGTAAAATTGTGGTCATAGTTTAAAGTTGAGACCGCACTACGTATTTTATTATGTTATGGCTATACAACTTTGGTTAAATATTGCAAAACGCATGCTCTACTTTCGAGTTATTAATATCAGTACTGACTGATCTAAACCAACAGGGCAACAGGCCTTCACGCTATTTTGACTTTTTGGAGTTGAAATTGCGTACCGTAATGGAACATCTCAAGTTGGCAAAATAAAGTGGAATAAAGACATGTGAAGCTTATTGTCCATGGTTTGAAAAAATGTACATAAGAACAAGATTTTATTCAATAAAATAAACATTTTGTGGATCTGAAAAATGAATTTTATGTATTTAAAATAAATAACAGATTTAGTATATACAATTTGAAATATTTTTGTTATTTTTATTTAATATTATTAGATTAAAATATATATTTGTTTACAAAAATATACGTTTGTTGTATCCTGATAACAAAATTTTATTGATAGAATATTTAAAGCTACTTAAAATTTTATTGTGTGGAGGTGGATTTGATTCTATTTTATACTTATAAAATATTCACATTTAGTATTTATTTTCATTTCAAAATATTGTGATTTGATACTTTTTGGTATATTTTATATAACTTGAAATATATTTATATTATAGGAATTTTTATAAGGATTTTGAGATACATGAAATCAAAAAGTTGGAGTAAAACATGTAATCACAAGTTCATCTGTTGCCCCCATATTTTCTCACTTGCATATGAGTGAGAAGACGAGAGGAGTTGCAAGATATGAGATGACTTGGCGTCGGGTCATTAAAGAAGGGAGCTCGGTTGGTGCTAGGTGAGTTCAATCATGGGGAAGAGAGACCCCTTCTTGTCGGCGTCGGGTAGTTACTGCACAACAATGGCTTCTTTACACGGTTTCGTAATATTTTGAATTTTTATGAACTTCTGTACTTCCTTTATAAAAGGAGATGCAGCAGAAATACTAAAATATATTTAGTCAAGCACTTAGAGGTTAAAGAACACAATACTAAAGCTTTGGAGCAATTAGAAACCATCGTGAGGCAAATAGAGCACAAAATTAAGAGAGCTCTGAAGTAACTTTTGAGTTTCTTTTTTTCTACATTTTCTCTTTTGTAGTTTTACTTTATGATTTGAGATTATTACTATGTTGAGATGATTACTTCAACTAATTGCTAAATTTATAATCAATGGTAGGTAAACTCCGATCTCTGGACACTTCTAGTAATTGAATTAAATTTTGAATTGTTTGTTTCCTTTTTTATTTTTAATTTCTTAATTGAATTGTTAATTACTTTAAATTAAAAATTGTGAACAGGTAGATTTCACAATCTCTTTTGACTCCGATTTCAAAATATTTTAAACTTTTTATTACTACGATACTATTAGGAGACCGATTAGGATTTTAATTATCTAAGCATACCGAAGAAAAAGAAACTTCGAAGTTGAATAATTCATTCACGTACTATCAGACAATCAGAAAGAAACAAAAGAATAGAAACGCTATTGAATTGATAATAAAAGGGAGGTCAATCATGACTGGGATGGATAATTAATTATTTATATATTTTGCTAGAATGTGATGGATGGCTGTGAAAGATATAAAATATGATATGAATCACGAATGGGATTGGATATGGCTATCGGGGAATGGGTGATCCAAGATTTTGCACGCACGCATAGTACCAAAACATACTGTGCGTTTTTTAAAATGAAGGGCATATTTCAGTTTCAAATCAAAGCTTCGGCCAAAAAACCGGTTTTTTCTTTGCTCAAAGAAAGAAGTTTCATAGCAAAGAGAATGCGTAAGCAATATAAATTAATTAATTAATTAATTAATCTGAAATCTAGCGAAAAGCCACAGAATACAGGTTCATTGAACCTGGACACACCTAATGTTTGCCTATTTATAGTGGTCGCCAAGCCAATCGCTCCACTGAATATCCATCGTCGTTCTTTGTATCTGACGTTGCTCTTCCTCCTGTTAGCAGTGTTTCTGCTTCTTCTTTAAGGCACCGATGATGGCGGTGATTGGAATCGGAAGCCATGAGAAGAAAGGAGAGGCTCAAGATACGACGGCGTTACAGCTGAAGAAGAGGAACGAAGAGTTAGAGAAGGAGCTGAGGCAGAGCAAGGAGCGGGAGGAGTTCATGAGGCGTGAGCTTCAGAGCGCATGGGAGAGGCTCCGGGTTGCAGAAGACGCCGAGGAGATGCTCTGCTCTCAGCTCGGCGAATTGGAGGCCGAGGCTCTGCATCAGGCACGTGATTATCACGCTCGCATCGTCGCTCTCATGGACCAACTTTCGCAGGCACACAAGCTCCTTCAGGCTTCCTCCATTTCTGTTCCTCTTTCTTCTGCATGATCCATTCTCATTCATGCGTTAGTTTTATAGAATATTAAATTTTGTATGTTGTAGTGAACTGTTGATAGACATTTTGTGGTCCCTATGCCTAGTCTCTTGTTTATTCTCCGTCGTGATAAGATTTAGAGGTAAGAAATTCGAATTGTTCTTTGTGAAAGTTTCTCTGTTGTAGATGAATCGTGTGCCTCTGGTTTTCTTAATGGAGGAATTATGATGGGTTTCTCATTTGCCGCTTGAAAATTTTCATGTTTGGCAAACGCATGATGCAAGATTGATTCTGGGCATCAACAAGGTGTCGCTGTTGATTCTGTCTCACTTCTTGGAGTTTCTTAATTTTCAAAGGCTGAGGTCCATCTTTGAAATTAAGAAGGATTTGATTGATTTGTTCAAATTAAAGGTCGTTATTTTCAAAGTCAGGCCACCTTACCCCAGACAAAGAAAAAGCTTACGAATCCAGACTAATAAAACAGAGGGAGGGAGAGAAAACAGAAACTTCGTGTGAGAAGAAAGTCTATAGTACTCTCTGCGTATATAAGCGTATATAAGACGTATTTTCCCAAATATAAGCCCCTTTACTTTATCTGGTATAAGTGATAATATTTATTATATATTTTTAAAAGTTATTTTTATTAATGTATTTAGAAAAAAGATGAAGAGATTAAATAAGAATAATTTTAAAAAAATATTAAAATTTTTAAAAAAATTAAGATAGTTAATTAATTTTAACTCTTATTCTTAATTTATATAATTTTATTAAAAAATTTTATATTAAAAACTAGAGAAAATAGTATACATGACAAAAGAAAACAGGAAACATTAACCCGCCAATCTAAATCAATTCACATCATCATGCAAGTGGTAGTCGGTTATTTATCTATCATAAATGAGTATGAATATGTGTATCGATATTACAATTTAATATAATATAATATAAAAAAATTGATAATTTTTAAAATTTTAAAATATGGGTATGACAATATTTATATATATAATATTATTTATATAATTATTTATATATAATTAATAAATTTATTTATTAAGAAAATTAATATTAAATATTTAAAAAAATTATTATATAAATATTAAAATAAATTATAAAATATTTCCAATAATTTTAGGTTGTTTTATTTTAATATAAAAATCTAGAATGATACGATGATTTAAAGTGATATAGATGAATTTATATATATATATATATATATAACATATCATATCATTTATCAAATATAAATTCGTAAATTTTTTTTAAAATATCAATGGCACGTAGTGATAATGTCAAGGGAAAATGGCCCAAAAGCTACCAGCTAGGAGGAAAGCCTAGGGGGAAATCATAAGTCGATAGGAATCGAATCATATGCAAGAGAGGGTCCACCGATTGTGATCCAACAAATTGCGGTTTTTTTTTTTACCTCATTTTATTTTCTTGTTTCATACTAATTTCATTCAAATTCAGTTTTAATTAATAAAATTAAATTTCTACATGACATATTTTTAATGAAACATTAAATTATTTAATTTTTTATCATGTTGAAATAAAAGTTATTCATTATCAGGATTTGATATTAATAAAATTATTTTTATTATTATAGAAAAATAAAATTTATATGTCTATTAAATTTATTAAAAAAATTCAAAAGCAGTGAAAAGTACGATTGGCGTCCAATCCATCTAACCTCTTACGTTAAAAAAAACAAGACAGGAAGTGAAAAGTATAAAGAGGAAAGGATAAAAGAGTGGGGTTGGCCCGGGGAATTTTTATCGCTTTGTCCGATGTCTCTTGGTGGAATGAAAGGTTCAAGTTGCACATCAATGGCTTGGCGAGTGATAATTGCATCCGACAAATGAGGAAAATCTAATTTACACGAAAAAAGGAATAAGGAAAAACCAACGTCACAGGCCCCAGGTGCCAATCACATCCAAACGATCTCATGATCTTCTTGGAGTAAAATTTTAATTTTTTTTAGAAGAACATTTAAATATTTTACCTCTTATTTAAATAATTTATATGAGATCAATATAATAATTAAGTATATCTTTACAAAATATATAGAAAACAGAAATTTTATTATAAATAGTAGTTACTTAGATTTGCTGGTTGGGTGTCCAATTTGGTGTCATGAAGTATTCATCTTTAAAATGAGATTTATATTGCTTAGATTTAATTTAAACAGTCCATATTTAATTTAAATGGTTTAGGTTTAATTTTTTAACTTTTTACGTTAAAACTTCATTTTTATTATAAAAATTTTGGATATTCATATAGAAGATTTTCTTCTAAGTCATCTTTTCCTTTATATTTTATTTAATTAATTAAAGTATTATTATCCTTTTTAAGGTTAAAATTCTTGTATAAATACCTCATTAGTGACTAAATAATAAACATTTTTTCTTAACTGCTCATATTTTCTTTTCTCTAAAATTCTCTCTATTATTTACTTCATTCTCTCTATTTTCTATTTTATTTTACAATATGTTATTAGCATGATTTTACTTAAAGATTTGAAATATGTTCTCTTCGCTTGTTATTTGATATCTATCATCAAGTTCATCATCATCTTCTTATTCTAAATTAATTATTTATAGTGACTTTGAGTTAATTCTTTCTAGTAAAGAAAAGTTATATGTCTATGAGGCAATTTAAATAAGATATTACATCTAAAACAGATGATTAAAAGAAAAATTTATATATGTATCACCATGTGATTTACATATTCTTTAAATGTCTTGAACATAAATATCAATTGATTACTCATGCAGCAAAAACAAACATAGATTTATGATCTTTTTATGATCTCCAAAGTCTATGTTGCTTGATTAGTGTGTGAAAAGGAAAGAAAATTATGTTGATGAAATGCCACACACACTCTACTTGAAATTATAGGGTTGACATTGTAACACCCTATTCCAACTCACTTTCAATTTTAACCAATTATTTTAAAAACTGACCAAACCAAACAAAAACACCTTAACTTTAACTCCCAAAACATCAAAGCAGCGGAATAACACTAAAACATCCAAAACAAGGCTGGGGTTATGGCGAGCTATAGTGCAGCCTTGGCCTTAGAGAGGTAGAATCACTTGGCATTGCGGCCTGGCTTTTGGTGCCGCAATACCCCCTTCTGATATGATATCAGCAATTTGCTAATTTTTGGGGTAAATTTTCACTGCGCATAACTTCGTGCTCCGGTCCCCGATTGATCTGATTCTAATTCCTACATGTCACTCTCATCCTAATCTAACCATGAACACTAATCTCCCTCAAATCCAACTCCATATGGAGATTTTGGATGTCGATACCGTTTTGGCCAAAACTCAAACTTCAAGCGCTTTATTTGCCACCAAAGGCAACTTGGCCACTATGGACTATCCACATAAGTCCTATTTGACTCAACCAACTTGTCTAAGAAAATTTTATCTTAGAGAAACCACTCCTTTGAGATTCAATCCCTTTAAACCTGTAATTCACATAATGGGCTATATGCCCAAAACTCACATACATGACCTAAAATCCTCTTTGTACTCACTCATATGACCATTCTAAGACACAGACATCTGCTCCTACATTAATGACCTATACCGAGGTCTACAATCATAGTATGTCGCTTGCCCGTCAACCACAAATTCGGAAAATATCCATAACTAACACCATTCATCAGCCCTCAACATTATCTGTACTATATCATCATTTTACCTACACATAAATAACCATATACATTTCTATACTCTTAGTATACACATACAAGCAACCAACCATAACAATATACTTGGCACAATATTACATAAACTAAGTTATAAACTACTAATTATACTTGAAATTTCCAAAGGCGGAAAGGCCTAGGACTCTTTAGTCTTCATCGAGCTAGCACTAGAGTCTTCACCTAAAATGTTAGTCATGTGACGGGGTGTGAGACAATGTCTCAGTAATCGGGACAAACTCACACACACATATATATACTATCAATATCGCACATATATGCAATGATGTCGCATAATACAAAGTGTCATGCAATGCATGTCTCCTTCAAACACAGCTATAACCACGAGCTAACGTCATCACAAGACATTTCAATAGGTGATTTCCTTCCAACATCCGATAAAGACTAATTCTGAGACATCACTAAGCTTACCTCATACTACTGTACTTGGCCAAAGGTAACATTAATACTTGGATTGTGGTTCTCCTTTCCCTGGACCACCGTGAATTGGTGGTGATTTAGAGAATATGCAATCCAATGTTGTCTTATTCTCCTAGTCATAGGAGAGGATTTAAAGACAGGGATCCCTTTCTTATTTCACCATATCATATATCATATCTCATCATTACCACCCGATCCACCATTTCTCACAATGTATATGCGATGATAATGTACATGCCATGTCATCCGGTGTATGTTACTATAAAATCATCAACATATTCATCATTATGATCATGCTAGCATGCTATGTACACGTGTAATATCATGTTCATCAACATCACATACCAATGCTAGGAAATCGAAATCTATAATATGTCTAACCGTGTGCATGCAATGATATATAGAAAAACCATACACATACATATAACAATATCATGGTATGAATGGAGACATGCATACATACATATATATATATAAACATATAATACATACAACACAAATATCTAGTTACCTCGGATTCACACCAAGCACACAAGGGCTAAAGCAAGCCTCCGGAGCATCCATCATAAAACATATGCTTCCAGTTAGTTAATCAACCATTACAACATCATAATACATTCAATTAACATAATACTCATAATAACTAAAATCCACAATTTAGTCTTTGAAGCTTAACCCGTAGTTCTCACGATATAATTGTACACTAATGAGCTCTAAATGATTGTTCTCATCATAATCATCGTCATACATCTCAAATTTCACACCCTCTTTGCAATTTCGAACCTAGGGTTCCACTGAAACTCATCACAATCCAACTAAAACTCATGCCCAAACCTTCCTAACACTTCTACAACACCAAATCAAGCAGTTTAATCAGTGAAAAATACAATCCAATCGGAATCCAACATACTCCCACAGATTTCAACCCAAAACCAAAGAAAAAGGAAAGGAGGAAAGGTTATTGATCACTTACCAACCAAAATTGAAGCTTCTAGAGTCTAAAAATTGCCTCCCTAAGTTGGAAAACCTAAGCCCTAACGAAGCTCCTCCATTTCTCCCTCCATTTTTCTCTTCTCGGCTGACTGAATGACTTCTGATTTATAAGAATTTGGGGTCTCGTGCCGCAGCCAGTGATAAGTTCGCTGCAGTGTGGAGCCCTTCTATCCAAAATATTTTTCCAAGTTCCAGCTCGCTCACCGTGATGGCCTTGCTTCTCACCATAACGTGATGCTTTTGTCTCCTCTTTATTCTTTCTTTGTCCCGTTTGCTCCAGTCTTGCATACATCATCGATTATACTTTTCGTTAGATTGAGACTAAGTCTAGAACAATATAATGAGGGTTGTTACAGAGGTCATAATGATGTCATCATAGTTTATTTGGTAAAATTACAAAGTTAAACCCATTTGTTTTTAGAATTACACTTCGACCCCTAAATATTTTGCTGTTTATGTTTTTACTCATGAGACCATACATTGTGCTAGCCTAGGGTTTCTTTTTGGGCTTTGATCTTTTTGTTTGTTTTGAAATTATTAATATGGCAGGAGTGGAGATTTGGATCTTGATCCCAAAATTTATTCACCATTATAAAGCTGAATATGATTGGGATATATACTTAAGATACCTACCATTAAGATGGTTAACATTATATTTAATTTGATTAGTTAGTTAAATAAATTTTAGTTAAGAAAGAATTATTTAGTATATATTAACTTGCCTATATTGTAAAGGGTTGTTTATAGTGTGATTATTAATTCACCTATCTTATGAGATTTTATTTTAGACAAATTTTAATAGATAAAGATATAAGCATATTATTGTTTAATTTGTTTGATTTATTGAGAAATTGTATGCCACTTAACACATATAAGATTTGATAGAAAATATTTAAGGGTGTCTAATTTCATTTGAAATTATAAGGAAATTTTATTATTTTAATTCCAAATTTTTACATTAATAATTATTTTTATTTAGTTTAATTTACTACTTTTACAATGCATGGCTGATACTTTTTGTTGTGGAGATTATGTCCCCTTTTAATTAATATTGTTGTTTAAATTTTCATGACCATGAATTGCTCTCGTTTGGTATTTTTTTACTCTAACATAATGGCATATTAAATAGTCTCTTTTCATGTCAATTTCTCTTGATTATGATTATGAAAGCGGAAAATTTTGAGCTTAATTGAATTGATCAAGGTCTATGAGGAAATATAAATTTATTATCTCAATTATTGGTTAAGTGAATATATTTAGATTTTTAGTGTTGTAAAACTTTTATATTTATTTAGTTTCACATATCAGTTATTATTTATTACTTATAATAATTTTAATTCTATAAATGATAAATATTAAGTCATTATACATTGTCTGACTCATGTCCTTGTTTGTGAGTTTTATAATATCTTGATAATTGATAGAAATTTTAGTATCCAATTAATTTACTTTGAAAATATAAATTACTCGGCATGTTATTTGACATATGCCATTTATTATACTATTATCTTTTTATTCATTTAAAGGTTCTATGCATCTTATAGAAAATTCATATTATATGATCTATTTAATTTGATATATTTTACTCGATCATACAAAATTGCATTATCATATCTAGTAATACAAAAATAATTGAGTGCTGCACTAGAAGAGTCAATATAATATTACTAAGGAAAACAAAAATTGCAAATTGATAATGCAATATATTCCTCTAAGTTTCACAAAAACTTATTAGGTTTCAAAAATATTCACAAAAATGAATATCATATTAAAACAATAAATGAAGAAAATGCTAAGTACTTTTATATTATAAGGATTATCTTGAATGAAAAATGTGTATAACAAAGATTATTTGCATTTTCCTTCAGTTTGTACTACAGTATAGTTGAATTATATGTCATTGTAGACAAGAAGTTTATAAACCACAATATGTTTGGCATGATTAGTTGAATCATTCTGAATCAATTATGATGCAAAAATTAATTAAAAATTTGTGCAAACTTGAATTGAAGAGTGAACAAATTTTTCAATCTAATAGTTTTTCTTATACCCCTTATTCTTAGGGGAAATTAATTATTCAATCATTACCAACAAAAATTGGGAATGAATTAATAATCTTTGTGAAATGTATATAAGGCAATATTAGTAAGTCAATCCATCCATCATGTGGGTCATTTAGGTATTTTCTAATTTTAATTGATACATTAATTAAATATTCACATATTTGTTTAATGTTAACTCGCAATCAGGTGTTTGCGAGATTGCTTGCTGAATTAATTCAATTTTTAAGAGCATATTTTCCTGAATATTCAATTAAGAAAATACACCTTACAATGTTGATGAATTTACATCTCAAGCTTTCAATGATTAATGTACCTTTATTGGGATTGGGATTGAAGATCATGTAACATATTCATATACAAAATGGACTTGCATAATTATTTATCCAACGTTTAAAATTCATTACAAAACAATTACTTATGAGATCAAAACACTTAATCTCCACTTTGGGCATGCAACCCTACATGTTGTAGCATTGATTCGCATTAGACCAAAAAACTATCATAAATGTTCCTCTTTTACAAATGATTTTTGGTTTGGAACCTAATATTTCCTATATAAAAATTTTTGGGTATACGGTTTATGTTCTAATTTCTTCACCACAAGTACTAAAATGAGACTTCAAAGAAGGTTAGAAATATATGTTGGATATGAATTTCCGTTAATAATGAGATATTTTGAACAATTAACATGAGATTTATTTAAGGCACAATTTATAAATTGTCATTTTGATGAATTGGTTTTTTCAACATTGGGGGAGAGGATAAGTAGTTGGAGAATAAACTAGTTGGAATGAATTATCATTATCTCATTTCGATTCTTATACAAAACAATGTAAACAAGAATTTCAAAATATAATTCAATTGCAAAGTTTAACAAATCAATTGCTTGACATATTTACTGACCCAAAAGGAGTGACTAAATCAAATATACCAGCTGCTAATGCTCCAGTCAAATTGATGTCACTGTCGGACAATCAAAGTCTAAAGCATGCATGAAGTATGATAGATCCATCGGTTCCAAAGATAAGAATTCTTGAAAAAGAAAATAAGCTAAAAATCAAAATGATTTAATTGAGGATAAGGTAACCCTAGAAAAGTATTCAAAGGTAAACCTAGAAGAGTCCTCAGGCATAACTAAAGTTTCTAATCCAGAAGAAACTCAGGTACCTCAGATTTGTTAAAATAATGAAATCTCAATAAATTATGTCGTGAATAAAATATGATGGAAGCGAAATGAAATCAACGTTAACGATAATTTTTGCATATAACATAGCGCCCAACATAGCATATGACAATGAGGATCATAAATCAAATTTTGTAATGGCTGTAGAGAAAGAGATGATTGGCCAAACTAAAAAGATGCAATTGAGGTAGAATTAAATGTACTTGCAAAGCAAAGGGTTTTTGGACTTATAGTATGCACACCTGAAGTTGTTAAGCCAGTTAGATATAAATAGGCCTTTGTGCGAAAATGAAATAGTGATAAAACAGTGAGATATAAAGCATGACTTGTTGTACCAGGCTTTTCACAAAAACATGTTATTAATTATGAAAAGACTTATTTACTTATAATGGATGTAACTACTTTTTTTAATCTAATGAGTCTGACAACACAGAAAAAACTCAATTTGCATTTAATGGATGTTGTTACAGCCTATTTATATGGCTCACTTAATAATGGCATCTATTTGAAACTCCTTAAGGGATTTTACTAGCACGAAACATGCAATTCAAGTTTACGAGTGAACTGCTCAATTAAACTAAATAAATCCCTTTATCGATTAAAGCAATTTGGACACATGTGATATAATTATCTTAGTGGATATTTGTTGAATGAAGGGTATAAAAATGACCTTATTTGTTTATCTATCTTTATGCAAAGATTTGATATTAATTATGAAGAGAAATCTAATTAGTCTGGCAGTACATAACAAGCTTGATATGCGTCCAGTGGATGTTATTACAACTTATCTATATGAAAATCCTAAAAGTATTTACAATGCTTGAAGCATATAAGTGGTATAATTGTCTTAGTGAATTTTTTTTAAAAGAAAATTTTAAGAATAACCCGATTTGCTCATATGCATTTATAAAAGGAAATATATTAAAGTTTGCTATAATTACTATTTGTGTGAATGATTTAAATATTATTGAAGCTCCTGAAAAGCTTCAAAAAGTAGTTGATTATTTAAAGAAAGAATTTAAACTGAAAAATCATGGAAAAACTAAATTTTGTTTTGGTTTACAGATTGAATATCTAAATAATAGAATTTTGGTGCATCAAGAAGCCTATATATAACAAAGGTGCTAAAACGATTTTATATGAAGAAGTCATATCCATTATGTGCCCTGATGATGAAGAATTACTTGGTTCTGAAGTACCATATCTCATTGCAATTGGAGCATTGCTATATTTTGATAATCATACATGATCGGATATATCATTTATTGTTAATTTAGTTGCAAGATATAGTTCTTCATTTACATGACATAATTTGGGGTTAAACATATATTTTGCTATCTTAAAGTCACTATGGATATCAATTTGTTTTATTCGAATGAACCCAAGTCAAATTTGTTTGATTATACTGATGTAAAATATTTGTTTCATTCTCACAATGGTCAAACATAAACTAGCAGTGTGTTTACATTCAGTGGCATCGCCATTTCATAACAGCTATAAAATAAACAATATCAGCTATATCACTTAACTATTTTGGCATTACATGAGATAAATCAAGAATGTGTTTAGTTAAGAGTTTTGATTTAACACATAGAAGAGACTTGTGATTTATCTTCAGGAAAAATGATTCCGACAATCTTATATAGAGATAATACTGCATGTATTGTCCAAACAAATAAGGGGTACATTAAAAGAGACAGAATAAAACATATTTCATCAAAATTTTTCTTCACTCATGATCTTCAAAAGAATTGTGACATAGATATTCAGCAAATTTGTTCATATAACAACCTAGCAAACCTGTTTACGAAGGCACTTTCTACTATATTATTTGAAAGGCTTGTGTATATTAGACTTCATTGATTCAAGGATCTTAGTTGATATACGCACTGTACTATTTTTTCTTGAAGCATGGTTCTTTCCCATTGAGTTTTCCTAGTAAGATTTTTAATAATGCATTATTTGATGGTGTATATAAAGAATAATGTACTTTTTTGCTTCATTAGGTTTTTATCCCACAAGGTTTTTCCTAGTAAGTTTTTTAACGGGACACATTTTTTGATAATAGATATCTAAAGGGGAGTGTTTTGAAGATTTTGAATGTTTCTTCTGAAGATTTTCAACCCAAGGTTGAGTCATCTTTTCTTTTGTATTTCACTTAATTAATTAGAGGATTATTATCCTTTCTAAAGTTAGAACCCTTGTATAAATACTCTTTGATGGCTAAATAATAAACACTTACTTTTGACTTCTCAAATTTTCTTTTATCTCAAATTCTCTCCATTATCTACTTCACTATCTCTATTCTTTATTTTATTTTATAACACTTTTTAAAATGTAGGAATTAGAAAATTTATTTTACATTTAAATACCACACTTATTAAAATAAAAGATATATAATAAAACCTATTTCATCCAATTTTGTTATAAATAGTCCATTGTGCTCATCAATCAGGGCCTCCTTTTTCCTTTATGGCACATTTGGATCATGGGAATGGGTGAATGGCAGACAGAAAATGAGAATGGAAGAGATGATTTCTTGAGCATTATGTTTGGTTGAAGATAATGCAATTTATTCCATTTTACTATATTTTTTCCCCATTCCACACAGTGAAATTGATTCCTTCCCAACTTCTATGGAATGACAGGCTAATTGATGGAACGAGATGTCAATTTAGGGCATGTTTGATTTCTATTTTTAAAAATAAAACTACAGAAAAATCTATTTGGAGAGGTGTTTTCCATTTACTTATTTTGAAAACTTGTTACTTTTTTTTATTTTAAAATAAGAAAATAACAGCAACTGAAAGTTGTTTTTGTTTTTATTTTCTATTTTTGTTCACATTTACCATTGCTGACCAATGCCAACAATTACCAACTACTATCACTTGTCATTGGCCACCTCCAACCATCTCTGACCATTGTAGACTGTCTTCATCACTATTGACTACTACCAACCACTACCATTTACCGTAAACCACTGCCAACCATTATCGATTATCATTGATCACCATTGATTGTTGCTGTCCACTACCAACTACTATTGATCACTACTAACCAAAACTAATCATCATCAACCACTATTGACCATAAATGACTATTGTCGACCACCACTAACCATCATTGACTGTTGTCATTTACTATTGATGATCGCCAATAATTGTTGATCATTGTCAACCACCGCGAACTACTACCAACTATTTCTAGTTGACACCACCAATCGTTATTGATTACCACCAATTGTCACCAACTGTTACCGACCATTGGCAATCTCCATTGTCCACCACTGCATATCACCTTGTCCCTTACTAGCCGCCACTATCTATTATTGTCTAACTTAGTCCCTAAAAGTTATTTCAATAAGATATTTCCCGAAGAATTTTTTATTTTAATTTTTGTTTTAAAATGAGATTTTCAAAACAAATTGTTCAAATAAATTTGTTGTTTTCTTGTTTCAAAAACTTATTATGGGAAATAGTTTCACAAAACTTTTCCATTCACATTCCTATTCTTATTTTCGTTTATACATAATGAATCTATGAACCAAGTGAACCCTTATTGGATTTGAATCATCCAAATAATTTATGTTGAATTAGGATCAATGCATATTGCACTTGTCTAAAATGAGTGAGCCCTATGTGAATGAATAATGTTTGATTTCTTTGTAGACTAATGCTTACAAATCATATGAAGATTAGTTTTTTTTTTTTAATGTGTAGAGAGAGAAAATTAGTTTTTTTTACTAGAGAGAGAGAAAAACATGAGAGAAATAATTGTTTATTGATATTGCATTTTTTTATTGTATTGATCTGCAACTGTACTGTAGAATAGGTAAAAAAACACTTTGGGACCCTCCAAGAAAAATATTGCCAAATTAGGACCCATAAAAGTTAAAATCCTTGAAAATGACCTAAGTCCTTATAGATAATAAAAAAAAAACTCTTTTACTAAAATACCCCTTCCCATTTCCCCCTTTCCTCCCAACCTCATCGCTGTTGGCGACAGGGACATCGCCGAAGCTCCAATCATCGACGACGTCACCAAAGGTCTGGTCATCGGAGGTTCATTCGCCGGAGCTCCCATCACCAGTGACAATTCCAAAACAATGAAATGTTTTTAGTTGGAAAAATATTTATTATGACTTGAAAATTTAGTTATATCCATTTGAGAAACTAGTTATCGTCAGTTGGAAATTTAGTTATTTCGACTTGAAAAATTTTTTATCCACACTTGGAAATTTAATTATCTCCATTTGGAAATTTAGTTATCCCCACTTGGAAAATTAATTATCGCTAGTTGAAAATTTAATTATTCCCACTTGGAAAATTTGTTATCCACACTTAGAAATTTGGTTATCTCCATTTTGAAATTTAATTATCTCCACTTAGAAAATTAGTTATCGCCATTTGGAAATTTAGTTATTTCCCTTTGAGAAACTTAGTCAATTGGCAATAATTAATTTCTCAAGTGGAAATAACTAAATTTTCAAGTAAAGATAACTAAATTTCTAGATGTGGATAACAAATTTTCCAGATGAGAATAACTAAATTTCCAACTGGCGACAACTAATTTCTCAAGTGGAAATAATTAAATTTCCAAGTGGAAATAATTAAATTTCCAATTGGAGATAATTAAATTTCCAAGTGTAGATAACAAATTTTCTAAGTGAGAATAACTAAATTTCCAACTGGTGATAATTAATTTCTTAAGTGAAAATAACTAAATTTCCAAATGTGAATAACAAATTTTCTAGGTGAGAATAACTAAATTTCTAACTAGCAATAACTAATTTTCCAAGTGGGGATAACTAAATTTCTAAGTGGAGATAACTAAATTTCCAACTGGCAATAACTAATTTTTCAAATAAAGATAAATAAATTTCCAAGTGATAATTACTATTTTGCCAACTAAAAATATTTCATTGTTCCCGCACTGTCACCGGCAACCGGAGCTCCGGTGACTGAACCTCAGATGATCAGACCTCCGGTGATGTCGCCGGTGATCGAACCTCCAACGATGTTGCTAGCGCCGGTGACAATGAGGTTGGGAGGAAATGGAGAAAGAAGAAGAGGTATTTTGATAAAAGAGTTTTTTTTATTACCTATAAGGACTTAAGTCCTTTTTAAGGATTTTAACTTTTATAAGTTCTAATTTATCAATATCCTTATTAGAGAGTCTCAAAGTGTCTTTTTCCCAAAGTTAAAATAGTGATGACCCATCGATTTAGATAGCAAGTACCAAACCAACCAAAAAAAAAACGATAGCAAGTACCAATATCAACAACTAGAAAGTAAAACATCCCTTTTGGATGTATTGTTTTGAGTTTGATTTTTGACAATATATATATATATAATTTCTTATTGAAAAGAATTAGAATTTACTTTAATAATTTTTATATATTAAAAAAATTAGTTTTCATAGACACCTTTAATGTGGTGCATAGACACCTTTAATGTGGTGCTTTAAGAAAAAGCATAAACTGTAAAACGTGCGTTTTGCAGTATTTGACCAAAGCTGCATAACATATATAATAAAATACATCGTGCGGTATAAACTTTAAACTATGGCCATAATTTTGCAAGAAAAAAAAATACAACTAGTTTTAACACATTGTCTCCTCTCTGATCAATAATGATTATCTTTAAAAAAAAAAAAGAATACAATATATTGGCCTCCTATCATTATTAATGAAGTTATAGAAATCTTCCCTATATTTATAAAACATACGTTTTAATCCAATTTTTAATTTTATTAAAATTTTTAAATTCTTCAAGAATATTTTGTTAAAAACTATAAAACACATTTGTATCAATTAAAATTTATAATAAAATAACTTAAAATTATTAAATTACCATTATATTATAAAATTTATAAGTTCTATTTCAATCAGATCCAAATAAATTTAAAATATTTATATAAAAAATCATGATAATTTTTTTATTGATTTGACATTAAAAATATAACATATTTATTAAATAAATTTAAATAATTAATTATAGTAATATTTATTTTTTGGTCAACTAATTATAGTAATATTTAAATGAATGCATTTGAAGACATTAAATTGGAAATTAATAAAATTTATAATAAAATAAAAATATGTCAAATCAATCAACATGATGTATAAAAAAAAATTAAGGAGAGATATTTTGGTTCAAAAACAAAATAAATTTGGTGAATTAACAATTTATTAATGGTTGGGCGGATGGAAATAAAATCTTGAAATTATAGGGAATAATTTATGTAACATAACTTATGATTTCATAAAAGTCTATGTAGGTTTCCAAAATAAAAAAAAAATTATGAAATTGAGACAAAATACAAGGATAGTGAAAAAATTTTACTCTTTAAAGAAAATAATAGTAATTCCACACACGTTTGGTCATGACAAAACCATCCTTTAGTGTATATTTGGGAATTTTTTTTAAACATAATGAAATGGGATGGAATGGTTAATGAATTCAGGCCATTGTTTAAAAGAATTTGATAGGAGGGGATAAAATGATAAAAGATGGTCCCCTTAAACCATCTTTAGTCATTGTCAACTAATTTTCCCCCTCAACTAGGGGTCAATGATTTGAAATTAATATCATACATAATTATAAAATTATACTCAATGCTATAAAACATGCATTGTGCCTTTTGTTCTCCTCTCAAGCTCTCTCCTTTTTTTTGTTAAAAGTTCAAACAAAAGCAACAAATTAACCAACAAACATAACAGTATGTTTGTTAGTTAATTTGCTGCTTTTGTCTGAACCTTTAATAAAATAAGATAAAGTAAGCCTTTCCTTTTGCCCTTGCCATTTTGTTGAGCCTACTTCCCATTCTTTCCATTGACCATTCCGTTGAGGTATAATTTTTTTCCTTATATCTATTTTATACACAATTATCTTCTCTTTCCAACCAAAATGCTTTTTATCTTAATTTATGTTGACTAATTCAATTGACATATAATTGAATTTTCTTATATTCAAATAGATATCTAATTATAACTTTAAAATAAATTTGATTTTTTTCAAACTTATAATTACTAATTCTTTCATTTAAATTATTCACAAAGCAATATTGAAATAAAAAAATATTATAATCCATTTTATTTTATCTATTTGTAATAACTCTCAAATAGTAATTAAATAAAAGTATTCATTCTTCTATGAAAAATGCCAAACAATTGTATGTTATGTCCCATTCCACCTCATTTCATAATTATTTTTCTATTATATTCCATCATAAACTTCTAAACATACTTTTAACCCTTATTTGTATATTTTCTCAAATAAATATTGGGTATATGAATTGTAAGAAACTATTTATCCCATTGATTATTGTTTATTCTTTTTTTTCTTATTGTCTGATTATTTTTTATTCTTCAACAATTAAAAAACGGAACATAACTTTTTTTTGGCCAGTAATAGTAAACTGCATTAATACTTCATTGTAAGTAGGTCCAAAATAATCATATCACTCACTGTCTAAAACCAGTAGCATAATTAAGTACTATAATCATATAGTGCAATAGTGCGGAAGGGGGACAGTGGGTTAAGAAATTCATTGCATCAAGTTACTTATAAATGAAGAAAAATGTAATTTATTTCAAATTCATATAAAGCACAAGAAAATGAAACTAGATTTGGTGTACATATTTGCTCACAATCGAAAATATGTGTACTATCTAAATTATCTAAACTTTCTTATTTTTAATTAGATTTTAATAAATTTTTATCTTAAATTATGTAAAATATAAAATAATATTAAGGTTATGACTATCAAATAAAAAATAATATTTATTAAAAATATAGCCAAAAAAATAATAAAAATCTGAGATCGCAAAATCCCTCAAAAGATATGCCCAGAATTATTTATGTTTGTCAACTGGAGTTCTTTTCCTGAGATCAGGCAACTTGGGCCTTAAATAGCAATATGATTGGGCCTGTTAGGTACTAACTTACTATGTCAAATATGGACTCCAAAGTTAATTGGGAAAAAAAAAAGTGCAACGAAAAACACGCGGTTTACCCAGTACTTAAGTCGAAACACTACTGTACCAAAAAAAAATCGCTTCTCTAGAAAAGAAAATCAAAACTATTACTCTACAAAATAAATTCCTAGTGGAGCTTAAATTATCAACTTCAAATGTCGGGCCAGAAAAAGTTATAGGAGTACATGAACACATGATAGTGGTAAATTATCTATAGATGCATGGAAATAGATTTGGAATGCACCAAGTGCAAATCTCATGTGAACCATTTAAATGAGATTTGGACTATCAAAATCTTCAAAAAAATTTTATTGAGATTTTAATAATATTTTTATTTTAAATGATGCATAATATAAAATAATATTAATATTGTAACTATCAACTTATAAAAAATAATATTTTACTTTATAAAATATAAAATCTAAAATCTAAAATTTAGATGGTTCAAATGGGACGTGTATGTGATGCACACCTTTGAAAAGTGTATCAAATCTATCTCATAAATTTATAGATGTGGCTATCTCTATATATATATATATATAAATAAATAAATGAGAGAATAATATTTTAAATTTAAATTTAAATCTAAGTGTGGAATTTATAATTTGATCTACATGTGATTTACATTTGCTCCTTAAAAGAAAGGCCAAATTTAAAAAAAAAATGCCAGGACATACCCAATCATTACAACATTCTTTAGAATTTTTTCTTCAAATCTTAAACAACTTACTTTCAAAGAAAAGATAACAACACCTCTAAATTTAATTAATCAACCCTGAACCCTCATTTAAGATGGCAGAAATATTGTGATTACATCTAAAATCCAGGCAAGACAAACCAAAAAACATTAACATATGAAACTGAAAACCTAATAACCTACATCTAGACACCTGAGCCAACAAGCCAGGTCCGCAAAGCTTGAGAATGCAATAAAAATCATGACAAGGGAATAAAACGATGTTTTTTGAGAAATACATAATAAAAAACAAGTAATTTACCAAAATGTAACAAGATTGAAACTATTTACCGCCTCATCTTTGACACAGAATTTGAACCAGCACAAATCAGCTCCTATGCTAATTTTTTTTTCTTAATTTTGTTAAAAGTAGCCTGCTACCCTAACCCTAACCCCAGCCCTCAACCCGTTCCCCCCTCCCCTCTATCCCTTGTTCAACAGCCTACCTTCTCTCCCATAATAATAATATTATTATTATTTATAATAATTAAAATAATTTTAAACTATATTATAAATATATAGATATATATCATATTTATATTTCATATATTACATTCTAGAATATTCTTATATGTCTTCTACATTCATTACTCTTTGTTAAGAATTATTTCCTATTTATTAGGTAGATTCTTTATTTTGTGTATATATTGTAAACTTTCTACAGTAATATGATATGACAAATTCCCAAATTCCTTTTTCTTCTCTCATGGTACTAGAACCTCTCTCTCTTGGCCTTGTTTTTTTGTTACTGAAAAGCATTTTTCCCCTTACCATCACTATACCAGTGCTTCCAAATCTGTCTTCCCTCGTAGCTCTAGCACCCACATGCGCCTCGCCATTGTCCTCAGCATCCTCCGATCGGCCGGACCACCAAGTCCGTTGGCCATTCTCCTCCACACGCGCCTCCACGTACCGCAAGTAGATCTCCCAACCTGTAGCTTTCACCGACTCGTGACGGCGTGTCTGACCTTTGTTCCAGCTATTGTTCAATATATTGTACTTCTTTTGCCAACACCAACCGATTTGTGTGATCTATTTTCTGCTTTCATACCTACTAGTAATTTCCATGATTTTTTTGCCACTTTTTCTATTTTTTAAATGATGGAAAAATCAGATATTGGTCAACCTATCTCTTTCATTTTGAATGGCTCCAATTATCATCTCTGGTTGGAGAGTATGTGTGATTTTCTGAAGGGGAGCAAGCTCTGGAAGTATGTTAGCGGTGATATCAAATTTTCTATTCGTGAAGCTGTTGAGGCTGTTTTGAAATTCAATGAGTGAATTGAAGACTGGGATAGCAAAAATAATCAAATTATCACATGGTTTTAAAACACCTCTACTACAAGCATCCACCAACAATTTGGGCATTTTCAGATCGTTAATGAGGTATGGGACCATCTTACTTGTCATTATACTTCTTTTGATTTGTCCAATCAGTTTCAATTGCAGAAAAATCTCGGTGTTCTACAACAAGAGAATGGTCACCCATTGTATGAGTTCCTTACTAAGATGGAGTTTATCTGGGATCAGCTGGCATACTTAGAGCCCATTTTTTAATGCTAGGAAGATGCTCAAGCCTTTTTTAGGTACCGAGACTAGTTTCATCTTATTCAATTCCTAATGGCACTTACTGATGATTTTGAACCTATTCGGGCATCTTTGCTCCATCAAAGTCCTTTTCCTACTCTTGAGGATGTGCTTCCTTGCCTTTGATCTGAATAGACTAGATTGAGTCTCCTGCATTGTGCTCCTAAAATGGCCTTTGGTGCTTCTGGCAGGAATTCTAAGTCATGTCGCCGCTGTCCTCAATCTAATCACACTTTTGATCAGTGTCCATTCATTGAGTATAGAACTTGCTAGAAGAAGGGTCATATTGCTGCACACTGTCCAACTTTATTCTGCCGATATTGCAAGAAGACCGAGCATCTTATTGATCAGTGTCCTATTCATCCTCTTAGATCTAACCAAGGAAAATTAACTAGATCTGGTTCCTTTTCGTCCAAGCCTACTTTATCTGTCACTGATGAGGCACCTAGTATTGCTACTATTTTGGGATCCTCTACTGCTGACATTGAGGCCTTACTTCGTAAACTTATCTCCGATACCTCAACCCATCTGGTGCTTTATCTACTCCTTCAGGTACACCTTCTTGGTTCTTTGATTCTGCTTGTTCCAACCATATGACTGGTCAGGAAGCCTTTTTCTCTTCTTTATCACCTAATACCATTGCTCACCTTTTACATACTGTTGATAACTCACAAATGCCTGTTGGTCATGTTGATATTGTTTCTTTGCCTTTTCTATCCATTCATGACACTTATTTTGTCCCTGCTATTAGTTTTAATCCTATTTTTGTCAGATAACTTACTGATATGGGTTATGACATACTCCCTCCAGTCCTATATATAGGACCTTTTGGCTTAGTCCTAAATATAAGATCATTTACAATATATGAGATGATATTTATTATACATTTCCAAAAAATGCCCCTATTTAATGTATCCAAAAAGAAAAAGAGAGAGAATAAATAAGGGTAGTTTTGGAAAAATGTTAGAATTTTCAGAGAAATCGAGGTAGTTAATTAGTTTTAACTCCCTTTCTTAATTCACGTGATTCGGTTAAAATGGTCTTATATTAAGGACCAAAGAGAGTATTATTTAACAAACATGGTTGTACTATGTTTAATTCTCAAACAAGATAGATTGTTGGGATTGGGTGTAAGGTTAGGCGTATGTTTGAGTTTAACTCAATGCATCTTCCTGAAGTCATTTCTCCTAGATTGTGTGTTACTTCTATATCCTTATCTCTCAAATTGTCGCATCATCGTCTTGGTCATCCTTCTTTAACTATATTGTGTCCTTTACTTTCTAGTAGTCTTTTAGGTCGTGTAGATGTTCAGTCTTTGGATTGTATCTCTTATCAAATTGCTAAACAGCCTATTTTATCATTTAATAAAAATGACTCTATTGGCAGTTCACCTTTTGATTTAATTCATTTTGATGTTTAGGGCCCAGCACCTACTTCCTCTATGGGAGGTTTATGATATTTTGTGTTTTTTGTTGATGATTTGTCATGCTTTACTTGGCTTTATGTGATAAAAAATCGGTTTGAGTTGCCTGATACCTATATTAAATTTGTCACTATGATTCATACACAATTCTCAAAAGTTATTATTAAAGTTTTTTGTTGTGATAATGCCTAAGAATACCATGATTCTAAATTGCTCAGCTTTCTTGATGCTTAGGGCACCATCTCTCAGTACTCCTGTCCTTATATCTCTCAGCAAAATGGTTGGGTTGAACGAAAACATCATCACATTCTTAATTCTGTCATAGCCTTGCTCATTTTATCTTCCTGTCTTAAACGTTTATGGGGAGAAGCAGCTTTGACTATTGTTTACTGCATCAATAGAGTCTCTACTTCTATTCTGGGTAACATCCCTCCATATGAGCGTCTTCATAGTACTCCTCTGATTATAGTCTTCTTAAAGTTTTTGTCTGTGCTTGCTTTGTTCTTCCTCCTCCTCATGAGACTTCTAAACTGCAAGTTTGTGCCTGTATCTATTGTTTCCTTGGTTATGACCTTAAGCATAAGGGTTATCGTTGTTGGAACCCTCTCTCTCACTATATCCTTTTTTCTCGTCATGTCTTTTTGGAGTATATTCAATTTTCATCCTTGACTAATATTTCCTCTGTTTCTCCTTCTATCTTTACAGATACTTTTATTGATCTTTTTCCAAGTGACTTAGATACAACTTCTACCATTAAGCTCGATTACATGCTTGACTCCACTCCCTCTTCAGATGATCCTACTATCTCTAAACCTCCAGCATAGGTTACTGAGCCCATATCGTCTGACAACCCTTGACCCACCCGTGTAAGACGTTCTCCACCTTACCTTAGTAATTACCACTGTTTTACCACCATTCTTCAGTTTCAAGAATCTTAATCCTTTAAGGAAGCCTCTCGTGATTCCCTTTGGCAGCAAGCTATGAATGATGAAATACAGGCCTTGGATAAAATGCACACTTGGGATCTTATTGATCTTCCTCCTGATAAGACTTTGATTGGATGCAGATGGATCTACATGAACAAGACTAATTTTGATAGTTCTTTGAAGCAATGCAAGGCAGACGTTGCTCTTGTTGCTCGAATTATTTCTATTCGCAACCTTCTTGCCATTACTGCCATTAAGCATTGGTCTTTTCATTAGATGGATGTTAAAAATGTCTTTCTGAATGGTGATTTAAAGGAAGAAGTCTATATGAAGCCTCCTCCTAGGTATCAGCATCTAAATGGCAAGGTTTGCCGCCTCCACTGAGCCTTGTATGGCTATTAATCATACCAAATTACATCCTTTCAACGCATTTTCCTTGAGTTACGCATTCATATATGTCCATACTTAACACTCAGAATAGGAAAATGTATGGTGTAATCTTAATAATGCATGGTAGTATGTGTTTGCCTTATTATGCATTATTTTGTTCCCATAAAAGATTATAAACTTTCATCTTTGTTGCAGACCTCATGAGAAGAGCAGTGGAGCAACCAAGCCCCTTTGGCAGAGTTAGGAGACCAAGAAAAGAGGAAGAGAATGTAACTTGTGGAAGACATGGAAGCAAAGAAAGGTGTGGGCTTCTGAAGAAGACCATGCCGCGGCTTGATGGACTGAAGTCGTGGCCTCACAGCAGACTGTGAGGAAAGACCACAAACCTAAGATGCCCACACCACGGCTTCATGACATGAGACCGTGGCCCCATGACAAACAGTGAGCTAAACAGCCCGGCTTGTTGACACGAACTCGCGGCCTGGATCATGTAGCTGCGGCACCAACCCTTCATCAGCAAAACGCAGAGCTTCATTTGAATGGAGTATTTGAAGGGTTTGAGACAAATATTCGAGGAGGTTGAGCTAGGGGCATGCAGAGGACGTCCAGAACTCAACTTTGGGAGCTTGAGTGTGTTAGGGTTTGGCTTCTTGAAGAAGATTGAAGCTAGGGTTTGAAGCCTTAAAGAGATTTTAACTTCCCTCTTTGGGTTTCTTACATCTCCTTCTTCCTTTTCTTACTTATGTTCAATAATGATGTTGATTGAGATATATTTTGTCATAATTTTGTTGAACATGAGTGGCTAGTGCTCCATTTCTAGGATTATTCTGAATTCTTGTATGGATTAAATACTCATTTCTCCATTATATTTGTGATTAATGCCATCTTTTTGTTGATTTAGCTTTATTCTTGATGACTCTTATTGTTTGACCACTAATAAGATTGTTTGGTTTATTTAAGTTATACTTGAGAAAGCTAGCTTACATAGAGAACTTGAGTTGGGTCATATGAGAACTCAAATCTTGCTTTGTTGAGTGAAGAGTTGTGTTAGTGGGATAGAGATATACTCACAAACCTCATATAGTTACTTTGAATTTGAATTGAATTTGAGAGTTTAATTAACTAGTTAAGAGATTACTTAATTACTTAAACTAAACAGCTATTTGAAGATTCAAGACAACACATATAGCTAAATTGGTATCCTGACTAACATAATCTTGCATTATGAAAAATTGTAACAAGAGTTCAATTGAATATTTATGAAATACAAGGGGGATGAATAATCCTAGGTCCTTTTGAATTCCTCAAATCCTAGTTATCCTTGTTGCTAATTTTATACGCTTGTCTTTCATAGTAGAAGTTAATTAAAAAGTGAACCTTTTAATTACTTTACTTGAATTAATTGAAAATGCAATATCTAATGTTTGATCACTTTTAATCTAAGTCTCTGTGGAAACGATACTCACTCATCACTTTACTATTACCTCAGTCCGTACGCTTGTGATATAGCCCGGTGGTGAACAATGGCCTTAAGTAGGCACCCCGTGCTTGGTTTGCTAAGTTCAGCACTACTATGAGTCAATTAGGTTTTACTTATAGCCTTCACAACTCTGCACTATTTGCTCGAACTACAGCTCGGGGCCTTGTTCTACTACTATTGTATGTTGATGACATGATTATCACAGGTAGTGATGTTACGGGTGTCCATGAACTTAAGACTTACTTGAGAAAGTAGTCTAAAATGAATGATCTTGGCCACCTAAGTTATTTTCTTGATCTTAGAGGTACATAATTGGCGGGATTGTATTTCTCTTTCTCAAGTTGAATACGCAGCTGATTTAATATCTCGGGCATATCTTTCAAACGAGAAGGTTCAAAATACTCCTATTGAGCCCAATGTTTACTTTACTCCCACTAATGGCACCCTATTGGAGAATCCCATTCATTATCGTCAACTAGTTGGGGGACTCATCTATCTTATAATGACACGTCTGGACATTGCCTATGCAGTTCACATTGTTAGCCAGTTTATGTCTGAACCTCGAACTACTCATTATGCAACTGTTCTTAGAATTATTCGATATGTTAAAGGCACCTTGTCTCATGGCTTTCACTTCTCTACTAGCTCTTCTCTTGCTCTACGGACCTACTCTAATGCTGATTGGGCCAGTGACCATACTGATCGACGGTCTACCATTGGCTTCTATATTTTCCTTGTCAACTCCCTTATTTCTTGGAGAAGTAAAAAGCAAACCTTAATATGTCGTTCTAGTGCTGAATCAAAATATCATGCACTAGCCGACACTACCTCTGATATTCTCTGACTTCGTTAGTTACTTGATGAGATTGAGGCATCACAGACATCCTTCATAGATATCTATTGTGACAATCAAGCTGCCATTAAAATTGCTCATAATGATGTGTTTCATGAGCGGATCTAGCACATTGAGATTTATTGTCATTTTATTCAGCAACATGTTACTTAGGGAACCATTCGACTTGTTCCTATTCAAGTCAAGCACCAGTCGGTAGATTTATTCACCAAGTCCTTTAATCTGGGTTACTTCTAGTTTCTAGTAGACAAATTCAAACTGCTTCCTATTAAACCATCTTGAGTTTGAAGGGGGATATTACATTCTAAAATATTCTTATATATCTCATGTATTCATTACTCTTTGTTAGAAATCATTTTCTATTTATTAGGGAGATTTTTTATTTTGTGTATATATTGTAAACTTTCTACAATAATACGATACGGCAAATTCTCAAATTCCTTTTCCTTCTTTCATCATATAAAATAATATAATACATATTTTAATTAAAATATATCACATTTATATAAATAATATATTGTATATTTATTTTTATTAAAATAAATATATATTTTGAAGTTATAAATAGATCACATAAAAATATTAAATATATCTCAAGAAATTTTTTTATATGCATATGGTTTTTTTTGTATTATTTGTACTTACCAAAATAAATAAGATATAAATTATATCCAATTAATAAAAGATATATTATATATTATAAACAGAAAGGTAAAATTAAAAGGAAAAATAATCCTCCTTCCTTTCTTCCTCCTTTTCTATTTTTTGGCCAAGTAGCTTACTTATTGGCTCCCTTCCTCGTATCGTATGAAATTTGTCTCCTTTATAAGTTTATCCAGTTTCTCCTTATGCTCCCATATCACCATATGTGAATCAAAAAAAGTTAGTTATAGTTTAAAATTGATGAAAAGAAATTCTAACATTCTCATTTTATCCTTAAGGAGAGAATAAAAATACATTAAATTAATAATGATTGTAGGAGGAGAGAGAAATTAATTAAAGGAAAATTAAAAAATTACAAATTGAAGCCCCAGGAAGATGAGGCGTTACGTACTTACGTATAAGAAGAAAGAAAAGTTAATTGTAACATTCTCATTTTGCCGATACTGAAGAGAAAGATGCTGGCTAAAAAGAAAAAAGAAGAGAAAGATGAGGCATTACGCATAGGAAGGGGAAGGTCTTCATTACTTGGGTTAATTGAAACATCAGGAAATTGCTCTCTGACACACCATTCATTACAATTGATAAAGAATTTAATGAGGGCAAAATTGAAACTAAAATCAGATATATTATTTAACATCTTATATTTTGGATTAGGTAAGTTTTCTAAATAATATCTTATAATAGAAATCGAAGGGAGTATGTTACAATCAACACATGGTGGCATCCTATTTTCATGTTGACACTCATAGAGAGGCAAAGGGGTAATATTAAAAAAATATACACTATATTTAAATGTTTACACGCATGAGTGGGTACAAAAAAAAAACATGTTTGATCACATGTGTATATTCATAATGTAAAACTTTAAGCATCACTTGGATAAAGAATATTTTTAATTGAATCATCCAATATCTAATAGTCATATTAGATTCTAATAATTTAGGTTGAGTCGGGTAAAATTACAAGAGCAACAAAAGCTCTTCTAATTAATATATAATGCAACTACATACATACAACTTGAATTCAAAATCATTGGTTATACTAGCATAGTCTCTACCTAATTAAGCAACCTATATTGTTGGTTCATTAAAAAAAATTATTTGTGCAGGTTTATATATTTTAAAAATTTTAATAACTATATAATAAATATATACATTTTCAATAATCATATAAAGTATATACTATATTTTTATACACAGTATTTGATTTCTAACTAATTGAAATATATATATATATCTATGTATTTATCATATGAGTTATTATAAAAAATTTTAAAAAAATATTATTTGTCATATTTTAATCAAGAAATTTAGTAATAAAAATATAGAGAAATATAGTTTAGTTTTATTTTTGGATAAAAAAAATTATAGTTAAGTTGAGCTCATATTATAGTAATACAAGCTTACGGGCTGTGCACCGAGCCCAAAAGGTATAAGTTTATGCTTAAGGGGCTCTGTGCCTATAAATTACAGGATCTTGTATGCTGAATGGTTTCCTTGGATCTATAAGAGAGTTTATATTTTTTTTGCTTGAAAAGAAAAATTGTATTTCATGTACGCAATTCCTGATATGATATGCTTGAAGCCTTAAAAGCATAATTTTAGTGAATTTTCATTATAAAGATGCATTCACCTGGAACAGACAAATTCAAATTTTCATGATTAGTGATATTTTCATGTCATTAATTTTGTCTTGCTGTACATAGCTCTTTTGACATTCTTTGTTGCTGTCGTTTTTTTTTTCAAGCCGCTATTTTGTAATTATTGATTCTTGAATGAAATTTCCTATGCTCAAAAAATATAATGATATATTTGATATATTAATTTGCTCATTCCGAAGCTAATCATCATCAATATCTAAACCTAAAATGAGGGGTGAAGGTGGACATAGTAGAAATTAACGCATTAGCTAGGAGTCAACTAATGGCCAGCTTGGCCCGTTTAGCTGATGTCTAATCAATTGATTATTAGATGACAAGCACTCCTCAATGAAGTCCTTAAGGGACACAAATTAATGAATCAAGGGACAAACACTGAAACCCAATGTAAGAAAGACAAAATGGCAGCAGAATAGGTTCCAGAAATTTAACTGACAAAATATAAATACAAGAATTTATCGTACATGTCCTTCTTCACGACGCACAAATTATCCAAGATCTTCTAGATAATAGGAGTGTAACGGCTTGTTTGCTTTACATTTTTATAAATCAAACTATGATTTATAATTATTATTTTTTTATCGAAATAGATTTGTGGTAAATTTCTTTATTTTTATTCAAATTTTATTTTTATAAATTATGGTTATTCTAATAGATCCTTTACAAAAAAGTAATCTAAACGGGTATTAAGACTTCAAGAGCTTTTGGGAGTCCTTAAAACCTTGAATGATGCCTTAGTTTGATTTGAGAATTCCATTTCTCAGAGAATTTGTGTGCTTGGCAGTGGTCTGTGAGCAAGCAGATAGCTGAGCAGCACTCAGAAACATATTTTTGTGCTTTGTCCAACCATCATCTGATAAAGTACCTCCATTAACAGATACCAAAGCATAGGCCTCGCAAACCACATGTATTTTTCAAAGTTTTTACGAATTGCATGCCAAAGCAATATCTCTGAGGCATGAAAATATAAGGGGCTTACTTTACTGATCCATGCAGCTCTTTAGTTGACAGATTCTTCAACAGCTGGATTATTATACCATCACAGTAAGGCAATATCTTTTTCTTTGAATCAAGATTAAGCCCACACATGATTTCTTCTGAAATTTTTAACTTGTTGTACAGAGGACTTTTATGCATTTTCCGCCCTTTGCAGCACAGTGATGGGAACCTTGTTTTTTTCCTGCCATGATTGCTGTTTGCTAACATGGTTTTTTATATTTTCACTTTGTCCAATTATAAAATTTTAAAAAAAATACTTTTTAAATGTAAATTTCATTATTGTGAAATAAGGAGAAAGAGGAATCAAGGATGTCGAATTATAAAATTTTTAAAAAAGTATTTTCAAATTAATATACTGTATAAATTTAAAATTAAATGCTGTCATTTATAGGAGTTTTAAAATACTTTTTAAATATAAATTTCATTATTGTGAAATGAAGAGAAAGAGGAATCAAGAAATTTTGAGGTTTAAGGCAAAATTATTAATGAGGCATGTAATCCATTTATATTTATATTTTTCAAGGAAAATACTGTTTAGATCACTGCTACGAACCGTGCTTATCCATCTTTCTAAAACCATTTTAAAAAATGTATGATCCTAACCTCACGATCTCGAGTGATTTAATTAAAAAAATGTAAATCGTTAACTTCCACAACCATTATCTTCACTTTAAATTACGTTATTTATTATTAAGTAACTCCTCACAATGATCTTAACTGTTTTAATTAAAAAATGTAAAAAAGTCAACTTCCATAAAAAAATTCCATGCCTATAATTTCTTTTTTTAGATAATTTATTTCTATGCCGTTATGGTTATTTTAAATTATTTATTTGTACGAGTTTTTTGTTTAAATATTTGCATGATTTTAAATTGAGCTTTCGATGTTTTTTGAGAACAACATCAATTCGGGATAAAATTCTAACTACCCGCATTTTCAAAATTTAAAATTAAAAAATTATTAAAATTTTTGTAATTTCATCCATTATCTTAACTTCACCTTATTATTCCCATTATCTTTATAAGTTGTTATTTATTATAATTTAAATAATAGCCCATTATCTTTAGTTTAAATTTTGAATTTATTTATTTATATGCCATTGTCTTTATTTTAAATTAATTTATGTGTACGATTTTCTTGGTAAATATTTGTACGATTTTAAATTTAATTTGAGCTTTTGGTTTTTTCTCAACATTATAATTATAAGTTATAAATAAAATTATAAAAAATAATTGTATCACAAATATATATTTGATTCCTTTGTAACTGTTCAAATATCTTTAATGGGAGTTTTTACTCTTTCAAATATCATAATTATAATTACTTTTAAATAAAATCCCATGATTAATACCCACATCCATCCGTCCTCTCTTCTTTCAATTCATTCTCCTCTCACCTGCCCCCTCAATCATTGGTTTGTAGTATGCAATGCAAAGATGATGAGCACATTGTAACTACCTTTCTTCCATTCTTGCCAATCTTCACTCTACAAGAAAGCAGGAATCCCTCCCCATGACATTCATTGCATTACTATGTTTTATATATATTTATAGGTAACTCTTGTATCTACTAATTTTTCTCTTTTAATTTTGTTGGCTTATTTTGTCTTATAGAGAAAGATGAAGATACAAGTATCACTTTTTAAAATGATTAATATAGATTGATAGGTAACTATTGTATCTACTAATTTTCCTCTCCTAATTTTGATAGCTTTTGTAGTTAAAAAGATACAAGCATAATTTTTTAGAAGGGATATATGATGTTTGAGTAACCTAATACTCCTTTCTCTTTATCTTCTTTTGATTTTATGCCTATGTTGATGTTTTTAACCAAAATGAACCTAGATATTATTTCATAGGTGATATTGCTATTTATACTATTTCATTTATTTAATTCAAAGATAGAATGCCAAACAATATCAGCATTACTTACTTTTACATTAATTTCATTAGTACTATTAATATTATATTGAATTTTTTTAGTTTAATATGTTTGGGAGTTAGTACGGAACTGAATGAAATAGTCATTAATGGAACGAAGTTGAATGAAATAGAATGTAATGGAAGGGAACATAATATTCTATTATTTGAGAGTTTTAAGATGGAAATGAACATTTTTATTTAGTCATTGTTTGAAAGTTATAATTAAATTAATGAAACGGAATGATTTATAACATTTTTTTTATCATATTATCCTTATAATTTAATTTAGATAAAAAATATAAAATTACTTCAAATTAAAAGAGTACAAAATGTTTTTGAATGAACTTCAAATATTTTTTCCCAAGTAGCTTCTTTGCAATAAGATTTTTTTGCTTGTTATTATTTATAAGTATATAAGATTACAATTACAATTTGTTAAAGAAAAAGATTATTCACCATTTTTAAATTCAAAGTCCCTAATAAAAAAAAATAAAAATCCTCACACTTTGAAGAGATTGGGAGGATAGTTCAATGTCGTTGAGAAATTAGGGAATACTTCTATATACTAAATAAAATTTAAGTTATGAAGAAGAGATCAATGATAAATATTGTTTGAGATAAATGTGTTTTAATATGAATTGGGATAATTTTGTAAATATAATATAAAATTCAAGTCATTCTATTCATGACCCCCCAATTTGGGGGATAATAAAAATTGAGTTTTGAATTACTAAGGATGACTTGAGAGGCTCTCCCTTATCATTTCATTCCATTATAAAAAAATCTATTCAAACAATGGTCTACTCCATTTAGTCATTACATCATCTTCTATCTCATCAAGAAAAAAACTCTCAAACATAGTGTAAATATACTTGGTGTTCCGAAGAATATCAATATTCTAAAAGATTTTAAATTTCATGACCGGTGAAATTAATATTATATCTATTCAACTTTCAATTAAACCTAAAATACTTTTTTTTTCCTTTTCTTCAAGGCTGAACCTTTCTCAAATAATGATCATCCTCAAATATCATTCAAAACTTTGTCAAGTGGATCTTAAGAGAAGTAAGACCACATTCCATTACTCTTTCTTCACACCAATTTTTTTTTAAGAAATTATTTATACACTAATTGATTATTCATGTCAATTTACTTCAGAAAACTTCTTCCCAGAATTTCGACGTGATATTTACTTGTCTAATCCAGTTACTCAGTTCTAATAATCCATCTTCTCGTTACCTACCGTGAATCCTCTCAAAGCAATTAAGCAGGAGAAATGATTGACTATTTATGTTGTTGCATTTCAGGTATTTGCTCTTATTTTAGTCTCTTTTATTTGAATTTATCGATCACTGCTAGTTTTCAAGTCAATAGTTTTTTGAATGTCCTACTTCTAGGCTAGGGTAGTTTGATGATAAATTTATATAAATATATTATATTTCTTTTGGAATTTGGAGTGATAATTTGTTCTGTGTAAATTCATTTATTATGAATATGAATTATATATTATATTACTTCGAAGCCATCATTGCATTATCAATCTGATCCAAAATTAACCTTGAGAGAAAATTTATAAATAACTCGAAAATTTGGATACAAAAATTTTAATACGTATTATAACATTTTGTTCGAATCTGTTTTTTTTTTTCTTCACCATAGTTGAAAACAGTTTTACTTCTAAACACTAATGTATAGAGTTAAAAAATAAAGTTGTTTTCATTCATATCAATAAACAAATAAATAAAGTAAAGGGAAAAATACATTATATAACTAATTATTTATAATTACATTAAAATTTATGACCAAAAATAAATAAAAATTTCCTAACAATTATCATAAATTCTTTCTATAAAATGCACCATTACTCTAAACAATTATCATAAATGGATTAGAAATAACAAGTTGGCCCAAAATTTATTATATTCAGAAAAATAAATTATGTTACATATTTATCAAACAATCCCCACCCTAAAATCTATCCCTGCTACACTCATAATTCTATAGTACCAGCCACATCACAGAAATTAAACTACTACATAATCCTCGATCAACCCTCATGAAATCCCATAGTGGTAACTTAAGACAATCTTTTTCTTTTTTGCTCCAAATAGTTTTTACATTTTTTATATGAATGTAAATTTAAAATTTTGTATTTATATCATTATTCAATATGTTGAATTTAATAATTTTCTATTCCTACTTTGTTATGGATGGTAATTGATGACCGTCAATCATTCTCTTACAACTTGTATAATTAGATGCCTAATTATTTAATATGTTCACAAATACATTAGCTTTAAGGGTCCACTAAGTTGTTGATCACTTTGATCATAATTGCATATTAATAATTTCCAACACTTGGTTTCTAGCAAGTTTGGTGTTCATCAAATGTACTTTGTAATGAAAGGAGCATATTACTGTGAAAACTTTTGTTGTCAATAATACTGAATTTCTACTATCATAGTATGTTTGTTATTTATAGTTGTACATGTATAGAACTTAATGACAAGTGTTTTTAATAAAAAAAAAAAGTACAAGTCTTTATACATGTTAATTTTCAAATTATTGTTTAAAATTTAAGATGTGTAATTCTAGCCATTACTCCTTTTTGAAATTAAAGATATTATACTATTTTGGTTTTGAAAATTGTATAACTGCTATATTATATGATTCTTTTGAAATGCAAAACTGGCCCGCCCATTAAGTCTAGTTTATGAATATTTTCCATGTTCTCTTTTAGAAATGAATCTAATATTTTGATATATTTTAATATTTCAATTAAAGTATGAATTTTTTCTATTCACATTTCTCTCAATACCTTTACAACTTGTTTGGTTCAAATTCATGGGAGTAATGCAATGTAAATAGGATTACATTATATGAGTCGCGTTTGGTTCGCCGAATTACATGATTATAGGATTATATCCGTAAATCCAAATACACCTCTGAATGTAAATCACAAATTTGTCCAAAACTATGTATTTGAGATTACATGACTGTAAATGGGAGTAAAAAGACAATATTACCCTTATGGAAATGAGTTTTTTGTTGGTAAGGGCATTTTAGTACTTTACTATTTATTTATATTTATTTAAATATAAAAAATTATTTTTCATATACTTTAATATCATACCAAACAAACTCACATGTATTTTATTTACATCACATTCTATTACATTCATTCCTATTACATATCTTGACTCCTTTACAAATAAACCAAATAGAATATTAATATGAATATCGGAATACTCACTAAGACTTTAAAGCTTTTCAAGATTAATAATAATTTAAATACTACATTATTAATGCAAATGGTGTGCTTTTTATTCAATTCATAAAAGGAATAAAAAACATTTATATTAATCTTAACTATTTAAGAGAGATAAATGATGAAAATTATAAAAAAAACTTTTGGAAAGAAAGGAATTTAGTTAAAAAAGGATTATTTGTTGAGATTAAATTAAAATATTAATAAAGACATATATGCTATGTTTGATATATTGGAAATGTTTTTAAAGGAGTTGGAATAGAAAAAGAAATAGAAATAAGAATAGAATTAAATTTTAGTATGTCAATGAAATTCTAAGATATTTTTATTTTGATATGTATATTTAAAATAAAAAAAAAAAACCCAAATGCCCTTCTCATATGGTTGGAGACGACGAACGATGGCAATCCTTTTCCATCGTTGAAGACTTGCTACAGACACACAAATTTCAGACACAACTCAAATCAACAATTTCAAAAACAATGACCTCAAAAACTTTTCAGTTTAGTAGATTTGTTGAAAACCCACAAAGGTTGCTAAAGGTGACGAAGGCGATGAAGATCTCCACCATCAACAGAGGTTGCTAGAGGTGACAGAGGGTGGGCGATGGTGTTGAAGGGACGACGATGAAGGGGAAGGAGATTGATCTCGCTGTCTCTTATCGTTGTTGCTGCTGACTGGATCTAAACTGGCAGTTTAGCTTTATAGCCCATACCATCACAGAACCAAACATCGTCATTGGTAAGATAAAAAACGATGACTGTGGCGTCGGAGTTGGTGGATGCCATGGAAGAGCTGAAGAGAGGACGAGAAGATGAGGGATGAGAACGATAAGGAGATGAAGGTAAGGATGTCTGTTCATATGGATTTCGGAGAAATTGAACCAATTCCTTGATAATGATGGGATCATATTCATATGGATCTCAAGGAGTACTTAATGTATTTGCGCGTCTAGGATTTGAATTTGATATTATTGGTTAAATTAGCATAACTTTCAATCAGTTAAGCTAGAATTTGACAAAGAATATTATTTGCGCAGGTTTATATATTTTAAAATTTTAATTGCAATATAATAATATTTTTTTTTCAATAATAATATGAAGTATATATATTTTAATACACAGCATTTGATTTCTAATTGAAATATATATCTAAATTTATCATATGAGTTTTTTAAAAAATTAAAAACAATATTTGTCATATTTTAATCAAGAAATTTAGCGATAAAAACAAACAAAAATTATGGTTAAGTTGAGTTCATGTTTTAACAATACAAGCTTACGGGCTTTGTGTTGAGCCCAAAATCTTTTGATCTTAACGGGCTTTTTGCCCATAAATTAGAGATGGTAATTGGGTCTTGCATGCTGGGTAATTTTTAGGGACTTATACGTGAAATGGCTCCTGAGTTTTTTTTTTTTTTGCCAGAAAGGAAAAATTGTGTTTTTTGTATGTACTTTCTAGTGGGGTTTTTTAGCCAAATATAATAAAAAATAAATTATTTCCCAAAATGTGATATGTCATAAATTATTTACTAAATATAATATTAAAAAAAAAAGAGCTTGGCTACCATTCTCTTATTATTATTATTATTATTATTATTATTATTATTATTATTATTATTATTATGTTTTTAAAAAGGAGATTTGCTCATTTCTTTTTTAAAAAAAATAGAAAGCAAAGTTGCATTGTTATCCATGCAACTTTGCTATAGTTTTTATTTTTTATTTTTTCAAGATTTGATATATAATGATTGATAAAATTAATTAATGATTTATATAATGATTAAAAAGAATGATTTTTACAATGATTACAAAGAATGATATTCCCTCCAAATTTTGTTTAAGATACTTTCAATTATCTCATGTAAATTAAGAAAGTTTGTTACATTCTTAAAATCTTAAAAAAATCAAACATTTATTTTTTATCCCTATTAATTAAAATAGTGCAATTTTCATTAAATTATGCTATCAATCATGATTACATGGAAAAGGATGCAAAACCAATTAAAAGATAAGCTAAAAATATTACTTAAACAAAAAGTGACTAATCAAACTTGAGTTTCCACCAAAGACTCTATTCTTTTAGATAACAATTTACGAGTTTGAGAAATAAATTACTAGGTAAAAATGAAATAGTGCTACTTAATATTACAAGATATCTTCTAAAAAGGATAAAATAAATCTTTTGAATAATGTCTTATAATAAGAACCAGTGGAAGTAGTGTATAATATAAATTAGTAGTATTACTAATTTTATCAATCATTCTTTTTAATTATTGTACAAATCCTTAATTAATTTTACCAATCATTATATATATATATATATCAAATCTTAGAAAAACTTCCTTTAAAAACAATAACAATAACAGTAAGTCGACTTGCTTTTTTTGTTTTTAAAAAAATAAGTATTATATTGTAATAAATAGTTTTTGACATATCACATTTTGATAAATAATTTAATTTTTTATTATATTTGACTCAAAAAACCTTATAGTGGTGTGCTTAAAGCTTAAAAGCATAATTTTACCCATCCAAACACCTCCAAACCCCCATCCCCACCTCCCACCCACACAACACACACACACAAATAAAAAATTAAAAAAAAAAACTTAAAGCATAGAATTAGATGTTGACCAGAGATAAAGACATTAGGCACTTAACTTAGGCATACGATGTTTCTCTCGTGTCGAAAATAAATTATTCCTAGGTTTGGCCCAAGACGATGTAAATTGCAAGTTGCGGGCCCTGTTATACACCGTGACACACGTTTGTTTTTAAGATGCTCTAATAAATCAACATCATCAATAATAATACATGATAAAAACTTTACAGCAAATTGTGTTATTCATTCTGGTAAAAAGGAAAAAAAAGGTCGTGTTATTGTAAACTTTACAGCAACTTTAGTCGAGAGATTGACTTTGTAGAATAAAAAAGCTGAATCACAGATAAATAAAGCATATTAACATGGTATTTTCAAAATGTTATGGATCGAGTAGGTCATTTGAAGGCCCACAAAACAAACACAGTACTAGGCTGTTATATGTTTAAATTAGAAATGCTTTATTGCGTATTCTTCATAAATTAAACAAAAACAGTGGTATTATTCATAATTTATAATGGGTATAATTTATTTTCAAATTTGTTTTATAATAATAATTTTAAAGGGAGTAAAAATAATTTTATCTAAATAATCCTGGCTGTTTTGATTAATCAATATATAAATATGAAGATGTGACTCATTCGTTATCATCATCAATTCGATAAAATAAAATATTCTTATGCGGAGACATTTTTTGTAGTTTTCCGCCGCGGTATATAATCTCATCATGAACTAGAATCACTTGTCCCAAAAAAACATAAAAAAAAAAAGAAAAGGAAAGCGGAAGAACTCCAATCAGAGGGCTTGTGGGCTTTCCGTCAAATCGACCAAGTGGAGAGGGAACAGTGCTGAAGCTATGTATATATATATCCATTGGCTTTTTGTGCTGAAACGATGGAATCCATATAACAGATGGATTATTCATTAGTGTACTCCTCAAACATCACTTAATTACTTTAATTGACAAACTTGAGTGAAAATAGATAGAACGCTACGGCACTATGTGCTCTACGCAATCTGCCTTCTTCTTGGGTTAGATGCACACATGGCGTTTCTGTTCACGCGTATCGTCGAATGCTACCAAACCCCATCTTAGCCTTCCAGTAAGTACTTTACTTTTTTTGTTTTCCTTTCTGGAGATTCACTTGGATTACCTGTATAAAAGAATATCGTTCTCTATTCTTAGATCCTCACGAGGACGATGAATATTATTGTTTAGTTGTTTTATTTTTAATTAGTTAGTTACTGATTACTTGATTATCATGTACGGTCCATTGGTGTCGTTTAAGTTTTCTTCGGAGCTCTCTCGCCATGATCTGGTTACCCAGTTTATTTTTCTTTCGTTGCATTGATGAATCTGCATTATTGTTTACTTAAAGGCGTTTATTGCTGGTTGCTTTTGCATCTTCAGGACAATCCGTGATGCCAGGTTACTCCGCTGGGGTACATATTGACTAATCACCGATGGTTCTGTGAACGAGATCATCTATTCTCTATGTCCTGCATTTCTAGAATTTTCAATTCGATAAAAAACTTTGAGTTTCATTGGCGGAGGACTGATTTTTTTTTTTTCTGGGGGACTAAGAATGGATTTTTTTGAGAAGGGGGAGTCCAATTAGGAATTCGTTGTACTTTGGAAAAGATGGATTTGCAGAATAACGTGCAACCTGAATCAGGGAAATTGGAACAAATCGTTTCTCAATTTTTTTTGAAGAGCCTGCATGTCATTTTAGACTCAAGGGTTCCTTCTGTTCACCAACATGATAAAAGTGGTGACTTATCACTTGGTTCTCGTGTGAAGAGGAGTGACAGATGGTTTAACTTGGCATTAGGTGATCGACCTGCTGCTCTCGATAACTTGAACTTCTGGCACAGGAATTTGATGGATCCAATGGTAATAGACATTATACTAGTTCAAGAGGGGGCTGGTCCATCTCTGGCAGTTGGTTCATCTGTTGAGACAGTTATAGAGAGGTGGGTTATTCAGTATGAGTGTCCTCGAATAATGGTTCAAACTGGTGACATTTCAGGCACTTACAAGAAGATATACAAGAAATCAATCATACTGTTCCGAGCTCTTTATTCTCAGATGAGGCTTCTCCCAGCTTATCGCATATTCAGGCAGCTAAGTACATCAAGTCATTCTTGTAATTTTGATATTATATACAAAGTGTCTTCATTTAGTGATATTTTCTCTCGGGCAGAGGCGAAAATGATGAAAGAATACAAATTCACTCCTATTGAGGCCCCTCCAGGCTGCCTTTGTATATCTGTTAACTACCGTACTACACTGTCTGATTTCAAGCTTGAGTTTTCAACACCATTGCCACCAAAAATAATCACTGATTATGTTGGAAGCCCCAATACTGATCCTTTGAGATATTTCCCTGCCTCAGAGAAGGGTGTTCGGTCCACGTCCTTTCCACTTAGAGGGTTACCACCCCCGTCACCTGTACCACTTGAACGTCCTCATAGCTGGACAAGTGGCTTTCATAAGGGAGCACCTTTTGTACCAAACCAACCCTTTGTTGGATCCCCACCAGTGCATCGTCCTCCTTCCATACCTAATGATTATCCATCTCCACCTCTTGATAATTATGGTATCAGAATTCATAACCATCGAACAATGGCCAGGCAAAGATCTACTAGTCATGATGAGTATCAGCTTTCTCCTCCATTTTCACATTCACCATCTCCATCTCCACCTAATCCAATGCGTACTCGTATGCAATCTGAAACTGCCCCCGTAACTATACCGCTTCCAGTGATGGGCAAAAATTCTAGAAACCTCTCTCCTAATCTTTCAGATCACAGTAGAAATTCTCTACCACCTTTATCCCCCAGAAGCATTAAAAATGACACTTCATCTCAGGAGTCTTCATCTGGAATGAGGTCATTCAGGAAAATAGAGACATCAAGGATTGGAGAGATGCAATCTGGGCCAACAAATTATGCTAGTCTAAAGGTAATCTTGGTCTTACTTTTCCACTCCTGAAGTTCAAATGTGCATCTTCTTTTTTAATAAGTTTTACTTTTTTTTGTAGGCTATCAAGGATAACAAGGATGATTCTGGGCGATTCTCAGGATTGTTATCTTCTAGTGGCTCGCCACGGATTGGATTTTCTAGAAGTTCCAGCAGATTATCTTTACAGGATGACTTGGATGATGGCGACTTCTCGTGTCCTTTCGTTGTTGATGATGTTGATACACCAGATGTTCACACTAGGTACTTTGATTGACCTCATCTTTGACAAATAAAGTCATGAAGCATCTTCAAGCTGACTGTTGAACTACTTTTCTGAGAATTTGTTTTACTTTTACTGAAGTTCCTTCCTCTATGATGATTCCAGCAACTTCTCCTTTATTGAAATTTACAGTATTTGAACAATTTATGCATAATAGTCAAGATTGGTTGCATGAAATGTGCCAAATGGTTGATAGTTTAATCTGTTTTTACGTATTCTTTTTCTTTTTTTTTCTTTTTTGTAAACCTGTTTTTACATATTCTGAATAGTAAAAGAAGACAATATTCTTAACACTAACAATGTTGTAGATGTATGCGTACATTCACCAGGGGAATGCATGCATTCTCTCATCCAAATCTCTTTTTATCCTCCTGTGAATAATTTAGGTTGTCCAACTTGGTTTGAACAATAAAGTCTGGGACACTTTAACACTGTTTCTCTTTTGGCTCAAAACACTTTTGCACCTTGGGTTGTCTACATGTCTATATCTGGTGCTGTTGAACACCCTGATAAACATGGTGCTAGTTGTGCTTGAAATGCATTGCACCTCATGCATGTGGATGGTACATTTGCAGCTTGTGTTGTTCTTCTAATATTGTTATACATTTTTATTTCTGCAAATTATTTTCATGAAAATGGAATATACATCTTTTGTATTCTTCTTGGGGGGTAGAAATTTGAATAAAATGGAAAGCAAACATTGATTTGATAATGATTTGTTTTGTTAGATTTTCAGCATCTTGTAACCTTCCAGGGATCAATTTTAGCACTTACCATGGATGAAGATGCAGTTTCCTGCCATTTGATATGTTAATATTCCAATGCCCTTTTTCTTCTCTGGTTTATTATTTCCTTTTTGACTTTCAGAATAGTTGCTGTGCTTCTTCTTTATCAAATAACTAGCAATATTATTGTTTTACATGAGTGGTTTTTGAATTAATGATAGTTTATTTCCATCTACTAGTTTACTTCTTGTGTGTGTGTGTGTGTGTGTAACGAGGATCTGAGTCCCTGGCCAGATTCCATTTGCTTGGGGGGCCACTGCACCTGAAATCTAACGCATTATGTTTACACTCAAGCAACTTTCAGAGAGGCATGTCTTGCATCTGCTAGTTACATCATTCCTGTAGTTCGTTTGTTTTGAAGGCCTGCCACTATTCATTGATCCTTTGATCACTGATAATAACTTTTTGGCACATTGTTTGATGTTCTATGAACCTTTTTTTATTTTTTTCTTGACAAGTTTAATTGGAAGGAGTTAGACATATCAGGTTACTACTATGTCTAGTAGATATTAGATTTGTTATTTTCCAAGTTGACATTCGTACATCATTATTTAGATCTTCCATGTTAGATGCTTCCCTAAATGTGCATTATTGGTGATTAAGTATCTCATTGACTGCTTTTTCCTTTTCTTGATTTTCTTGGTAAACAGTCAAAATGTGGATGGCATGAGTGCCTCAGAAATCACTTCGACATCACTGCCAATGGGAAGAAAGTCACAGGATGCTGCCGTGGGTGTCTTGGTACGCATGCTTAGAACAGCACCTCCTCTGCGCCAAGATTCAAGTTGTTATTCATCCCCTTCCTTGAAGACTGAATTTGAGGAAGGTGTTGCTACTGCTTCTGGATTCTCTATGCCTCGAAAGACAGCTGATGCGCTAGAAGAGCTCAAGAGTTACCGAGAAATGAGAGACCTCCTCCTTTCTAAGAGTGGGAATCGAGTCATGAGCAAAGATGATGCTTAAGCCTGACGATATGATCGTTTCCTTAGATTCATGAAATAGTTGAGGGAGCTGATGCTGACTAAAGAATTACAATAGCTTCATGAGATGGTACTGATAACATATACAGAACAAACACCTTATCAAGGAGGGGGAAAATGGATTCAATAGATTTGTGTACATATCCTGACTGAATGTGGCTACGGACACCAATAGTTATTTTATCCTGATCAAGAACTAATAAGCTTCTGGTATACTTTCACACTTAATATATTACTGAAATGAAGAACTTGCTTGCTTCCCTAATATGACTGCCTATGGCAAGGTGAAGGTTTAAGCAAAAGTATTTTTGAAGAAAAGTTGGTGAGTTTTTATTATAGGGACGCTATCACTTGGAACAGGACACCATTGCAATTGATATGCAGGCGAATTCAAATTGCCATGAATTTAGCTATCTATTCTAGTATGCCTCCAATGGATAAGTTTTATGTTAAGTACTGAAATTTGCCATGTCTGCAAGTAAAGTATTTGACCTAAAAGGTAAAGTATCAATATATTAATATATGATGTATAATATAAAATTTATTGTAGTTCATACCATTCATAAGACATAGTGTTGTTTACTTCAGATTTCATATAATATACAAGAAAATATGTCTATTTTTTCAAGTGAAGGGTGATTTAAAAAAGGGGAGGAAAAAACACAAGAAAATGTGATGGTGTCAACTGCTCTGTGGCTGCTATATGATGTTAATTTGCCTGTTAAATTCAACCTAGCCGAACTTGAAATAATCATAATTCATAATTTCAATTAAATTCAGGCTGTTAATAAGCATACTTTTATGGAAAAATCAAGTTGGTCTAGTTTGGCTAGTTCTAAAATTCTAAAAAGAATGTAATTGAAAAAATTTACAGTCAATTGTTAATTAAATTTATAAGAAGGCAAACTTTTTATTAGTTATGAACATTAAAATTCATTTTTAGATTTTATACAATATATAGGAAGATTAAGTTTTTATAATATATATTGATTAAGATATATATTAATTAAGTTAGGGGAAGTGATATTTAAAGACTTTTTATTAAAATAATGATTTAAGAATCTCAAAATTAAAAATATCAATTATAGACCAAGGTCATTCACTGATTAAAAAAATCTTTGTTCCAATTAAGCTTACACAATTTCTAACTTCTATATAAAACTTTTTCCAACTAAACTTCCATTTTAGAAGTCAATAAATAATTTGACAAACATGCTTAACTGAACACTCGTCTAACTTGGTTTTTATGATCCAATTTCTTTATAAAATATTTCCAATCCAGCCTTCAGTTTTGTCAGCAAGGCATTTTGATTCATAGTTTTTTTTTTAACTGTGAAAAACCTTAGTTCTTAATTGGCATTTTTTTTGTAGGGCGTTTTTAAATTTTGGAGTTTTTAATTGTTATCGCCTTGCTAAAAATATCCATAATTATCATTTTCCCTAGTTATTTACAAAATATATTGTGGAGCCCATAAATTTATAGAACTCACATATTTATATTCCCTTGGAAGGCTCTTCTAACTAAAATTATGTGGGGTTGTTTTAGTTAGAAGTTTTAATTTTATAAAAAAATTACTATTCATTCCTAAAGTACACTATGTAAAAGTCATTAATCTTTAGATTATATTAATATATAAAAAGTTAAAATTATTAGAGGTATTTATGAAAATTATATATTAATATTTCAAAAAATCTTACAAAGACCCGTGTATAAATGACCATAGAGACATTTTAAAAGAGTTTTTATACTAAAAACTAGATAAGTATATATTCCATCTGTTTTAAAATATAAGTTTTATTTAATTAATTTTAGAGGAATAAAATAAAATAGTTTTATCCATTAAATTTATAAAAAAATACATTATTAATAGTATTTTTATTTAATATATTATATTTAAAGTCTATTGCTTATTTTATATTTAATTATATAAAAGGGCAAAATATGAAAAAAAAAAATATTTAGGTTTTGTTTGGTTTGAGAGATTTTGGGGGAAAGAAAAAAATTTTTATCTTATTTTTTTTCAAAGTAAACAAGGGAAAGTGAATATTTTCACTTCTATCCTTTTCTTTCCTTCATGTCTAAAGATGGAAGTAAAAGTGTTCTCTCCTTTTATTTAGTTTAAAAAAAAATAAGATGAAAAAAATTTTTTCCCTTCCTTCCCTCTCTAAAATCCTTCTAACCAAATAGAGTTTTAATGTCTTAAAAATTATCAAATAAAACTTATATTTTGGATTAAAATAAATTTTTAACACATGTCTTATATGTTGCGTCAAATGGAGTATATAATAGATTTAAAAAAACTTTTTTGCCACAATAATGTAATAAATGTAGATATAGATAGGTTTGGCAAAAAATATATTTCTCCTCCCCATATTATAACATAATGAGAGAAATTTTACGTATATTAAAAAATATTTATTATATCATTAAACTTATAAAAAATCAAAATTTTTAATTTTATTCATATTAATTTTACCTCTTTTATTAAATATAGTATAAATTATAATATTAATAATTAATAATATAATAAATTAAAAAAATAATAAATTATTTTATTTTATATTATAATAGAATAAAAAAATTCCTCTTATTACTTTACTTATATTACTTTATAATAGAAGTGTGAAAGAGGCCGGATGTATATACACACGGATATACTTTCTCCGGTCCTATATATAGGACATTTTATCTTGATTTTAAATATAAAAACATTTACAATATATGAGATAATATTTATTATAATTTTTAAAAAAATCCCTATTTAATATATTAAAAAAATAAATAAAAATAATTTTAAAAAAATATTTAAATTTTTAAAAAAATTAAAATAATTAATTAATTTTAACTTCCATATCATTTAAAATCATCTTATATTAAAGAATTTTATAGAATTTTTTTTTTTATTCTTGTGAAAGAGTACAGTCACGTTCAATTCAAACTTCGGAGGGGAAAGGGGGAAGCTTCGTGACCTTTCGTCCCTCCACTTTCCGGTTCTGATATCTAGTAAATTCAAGGGCGAGATGAGTTCTTCGACTTGCCCATTCTGTGATTTATCTGTTCCGTTGTCGGAACTCGAATGGTATCCTTTCTTCTTCTTTCTTTCACATATAATCGATGTCAGAAACGATTGAACCTTGATGCAAATGCAGGCACGCGGACAGCCACTTCCAGGATGATGATGATCGCCGCCAGCAGCAGCAACTCGTTATGGATTTTGAGTTGGCCCAGCAATTTGTTCTTTCTCCGAACTCACCTCCTCCATCTGTTCTGGTACTTCTACCCCCCGCAAGAGCCTTTTTCTAGTTTTCACCATGCACACACTCTGGCTTTTTTCTCGTTTATTGGTGGAGTTAAAAAAGGATTTGAAACGTCGCTTATTTATTCATTTATAGGAGGTTCACTTTGTCGGGGTGTTGTTAATCTTTATCGACATGGGCACAAAATATCTGCTGAACAACGAGTACAATTTATGCTATATTCCAACTTGTGAATTAGACTCCAACACCAATGATTTTCTTTTTCTGTTAATTTAGTTTTCCATATACATAGCATTTTGCCTGCTCATGAAGAAAACGAAATAGCTACAAAATCTGTATATTGTCTTGTATGATGATAATTATAATTATAATAAATAATAATACTGTTAAGGGTGAACGAGCAGTCAGTGGCTTCCAGTTCGAAACAACTTCTGGAGATAATAATTCTCTTTGTGGTGATGGGACTAGAGATATTGGATCGTGTAAAATGGAGGAAAAGAAATCTTGCTTAATTGATATACAGAGCAGAAGTACATTTTACGAAGTTGAAGGGGGTTTGATGGCCTTATTGAGAAACTGTTTAGAGTCTGAACTTGGAGACTCAAAAGCCATTTTGTCAGGTTATGTTGATCATTTTCAAAGCATTGAGTCGGAGGATGTTGGATGGGGCTGTGGTTGGCGAAATATTCAAATGCTTAGCTCTCACTTGATGGCACAAAGGTCAGAAGCTAGAGAAGTTTTGTTTGGTGGTTCTGGATTTGTTCCTGATATCTTGTCACTCCAGAGATGGCTTGAGATTGCTTGGGAAAGTGGTTTTGATGCAGCTGGCTCTGATCAATTCAATCATGTTATCTATGGTTCAAAAAAATGGATAGGGACCACTGAAAGTGCTGCCCTTTTGCGTTCCTTTGGACTTAGGGCAAGAATAGTGGATTTTGGTCCAAAGGAATCTGAATCACTTTATCTATCTGTTCCAGGTTCAAGTCTGGGGACACAGCAAATGAAAATTTATAATGGAAGCAAAAGGAAAGCATTTCATGCTTATGGACCAATGGATAGATATTTGTCTCGTGATGTTTCCCAAGCAAATTCTAGTGAGGATGAAAAGCCAAATTCTTCTATCATCCAGCTATGTGACACTATGGACAAAGCTTGTAGTGGTGATAATGCAACCAAAAATAAAGGTCATCAAGTTCTCATTGACTTTGTCTGGAATTACTTTTCTAATAATAGTTCAATCCAATTTGGCCACCGACGTGTTATTGTTAGTGAGAAGACGTAAGTGACAGTGCAAGATGACACAAGTTCTGATTACAGAAAAGATTGTATTTCTTATATTTTAATTTTTGAGAACCTTTCTTGGACAGGCCTTTGTATTTTCAACATGATGGACATTCTAGAACTATAGTTGGGATTCAAGTCAAACATCAACGGACTGCCAATCTGCAATATAGTCTCCTAATCTTTGATCCTGGTCATGTAATTTTTCTTCTCCTGGTCTTTGGTTGTTACTTTGTTAATATTTACTGTTTAATCGGATTTTTAGATGCCTTTGTGTGATTGCACATCATAATTCATACAAGTATGATTTATCTTTTTATATAGCTTTTTTCACTCAAGAGAATGGGACTTATTTGATATCCAGCAAGTAAAGGTCATCCTATACTTGAGATGGCTTCGAGAATGAATAGATAAACTTGAATTTTGCAAATACTTAAAGCTTTGAAAGATAGCAATCTTTCCAGGTTCTAAGAAGAAAGAATGTCAGTTTAGAACTCATGCTATATGAATGGAATTTTTGTTCTTTAATTATTCCTATACTCGAGTATAGACAGGTGGATATACTTAGATTGTGTCTACACCACTAAGAAGAATCATAGTGGAGAAAATTCATGAGTAGTAAATATGTTGATCGAAAATTTGTCATTGTTCTTATTGTATGAAGTAAATTAGAATCTAGAAAATATGTAAGGACTTGCTTTCTACTTGTTTCCTTCTTTTTTTTCTCTTACCAATGTCCAAAATTGATATTTGTGCTTCTTTTCAATTTATTAAACCCAGCTGCTAGTTTGGATTTTGTGTATTCTTTTCTCCTTAGATGTTTGATAACTTTTGTTTTAGGGAAACTATCCTTTCTATTTCAGCAAATTCAGTAGTCCTTCTTAGCATATTTCTGTAACTGACAAAATATGAATTTAACAACTTCTATTAATATTTGCATTCTAATATTTCATTCTCCATCCTGTTGGAAAAGAAAAGTATATATTGTGTTTAACACTACTAATTACAAGGCTAAATTATTTTTTAGTATTTTCAAGTTGCATTCACTGGACTAATGGATCTTGTATGAGTCATTTTCTTTTCTTTTCTTTTTTCAATAGATGGAATGGAAGTAGGTTTAGATACTCTCTCTGTTTTTTTATGTACATACGGAAAAATATTCTGGCAAATGCATGTTGCATGGTAATGGTGTATCATTTCCAATGTTGTGACTTATCATCATAGAAAACTGCTGCTTTGGAAAGATCGCTCAGAGAAAAAGTTGGATGGCAGAGATACATTAAAAGAGGGATTCACACACTAAAGAAGCCGCAATATCAGGTCTGTCTTCTCTTACAAAATTAAATCCTTTCTTACAGCATCAAATTATTAGGTCTGATGATCTGTATTATTCCAGTTGTGTTATGTTGATCCTGGAATTGCCAGTGAAGAGGAGATGGAGAATCTCAAGATTGTTGATAGCAAATTTCTTGAAATTTAGATGGCCATCTAAAGCTCCTTGCAACATCTAGTTACTAACTTGGTATATTCTAACTGAATTATTTCTCTTGGCATTTGTTTTTCTACGAGGATTTTACTACAATGGAGAAGGTCATGAATGATAATTTAGCTGTACGCTTGGTGTGTACTTTTTGGATGTATAGATATTGGATCTAAACAAAACTGTTAACCAAATCAACTTTCTTTAAAACTAGACAATTATGGTATCTGAGTTTATTATTGTGGAAAGCCTATGAAGTATTGTGAGATGGGTGGTTCTTGAACACAAGCCACTGTCTTTACACATATTGCTCTTAAAGCCCTTATTATAGCTCTTTCAAGCCAGCAACAAAACTTCTGGCCGGAAAAAATAAGTCAGCAGCCAGACTACTTTACTTCTTGTGTGGTAAGATTGCAAGCTTCTTTTTAAGGATCTGGCAATGGCTATTCTTTGATTTTGTCCTTCTGAAATGTGGCAGCCTTTCTCCCCAACAACAGTTATATATCCATTTGATACGTTCTCTGTAAGTTCATGTAAATTTGCTTCTCTTGATATCTTCAACAATGCATTTCCGGACTATCCATTGTTACTGCAGCAATGTTATCTCTTATTGAGCAGTTTAAAAGCAGTGACTGTCATGATTTGCCAATCCTATTTGTGTTCTTAACCATCTTAAGATTATATTCTCGTGTCTTTCCCAGCAGTGAAAACCCTTACCTGGATCATATAATCTTAGGAAAAGGGCGAAATTGGAGGATTGTCCTGATCCGCTGAACCCAAAAAGGCGACCTTTGGTCCAGCTTTAATTTGTCCATGATGACAACAGTTTCCACAGCAAAGGGAGAAGAAGCCTTGAACGATCCCATTCATGTTACTCTCTTTCCCGCACTTTTTCTCTGGGACTTTATTATAGCCTTTGATACAATTGATTATGCTAGCTCTCCGAGCCTGACTTTAATGAGTTAACAGAAGATTTGAGTTCCAAATTTTTTAAATTTTTGACAAAAATGAAACCCAGAATTTAATTCTCGACAACGCCTAACAAACTGATTTTGTAATATTATAGATTAAAGATTGTCAACCTGTCATGGTATGCATGAAAAAGTTCTACTACCTCAATAATGGAGATGTATTCTATGAGCATGTTAATGGCACTATATGAGGTGTTTATAAAGAAAGTGCAACTTCTTTGCATATTACTAACATCAAATTTTTCTTATAATAATCAAAGATATTCTTTATAACTGACAGTCAATGATTATATTTTTAAAAATATAGAAGTTATTGAAATGGGTTTTAACTTTTTTAATGAAACTTTTTACGTTTGTTGTGGCCTCCTGTCTATATTCTATTGTTTTGAATACTGAACAAACCCAATGGATATATAGGGAATAATAAAATATCAGAGTATCGATAATATTAATATCCATCATATCTGAACACGATGGCCCCGTATCTTCATGCAACGACTCATGATTCACATCCTCTTCTTCAAAATGTTATTTTATGAGGTGGGAATCAGTATATTTTCCTTGTGTTGGTTGTGGGAAAAAGACTGATTGTATTTTCGTTTAACAATAAATAAAATCATTTATTTTATATTTGTATTAAAATAAAATAATATTTGTCAGAACGAAATATCTACTGGACATCCCGCATTATAATATAAAGTCGTAGTACGACAGGTCATTCAATTCAACTAAAAATAAAAATCAATGCTTTAAAAACGAAATTCTTTCTTAGGTCTCACTCTTTAGCTGTGATCTATCCATTTACATATTTTATATTTTGTCAACTGTTCATGAATCATGACAGGTTGTTAATAAAATTAGGTGTAGTCATTGCAAGCTAAATTTTAATTAATATTTGATGTATCGTGTCAATTGTTCCATCTTTATTCTTGTGCTTGGAATTAAAATATATCGCTTAATTATGAAATGACTGTGCAAATATAGTGACAATCTAAAGGATATTGGCGCAGGTGACCTTATTTTTAGTTGCTTATATTACTATCTCCCATTATATATATTTTTTTTTAATTTCTAAAGAGTTAAGTTTCAACCTTATAAAATCGGTAGTCCTATTTAATTGGAAAGATTAACTTGTCTTTCACCGATATAAACAAACTTTGTGAATTTCACGTTACATATTTAACCATAAAACCTTTTGTTGACTCTATTTGCATTGATGCAATTATGTGTCAATATATATATATATATATTCAGTCAGTTAATTAAAATACTTAAGTCAAAATAAAAGACATTTAGAATATATAATTTTAGTTAAAAACTACTTAATTGATATAATTTATAAATTATATCTCATTTGATTTGAGTAATAAATGAATTGAAAGCTTTAGAAGCGAAATTCATCATTTGCTCCCCTTCAAATTAAAAGCTTGAGTAAGCTTGAAGACACTTTTTTCTTGTGAAAAAAAAATCAATTAGATTGGATTGCCCAACATAAAGATCTTTGAAATATATATTAGAAAATATTTGAAAAAAATTAGTTAAAGTCAAAGAGACGAAGTGGAGAGGAGGGAAATCCTCACTACTGCATTGATGAGTTGTCGGAAATATGAACAGATTTCTATCGAACGGCCCGGGATTAGGGATCTACATCATAATCGCTGAAGTACCTTGGCTTTTTTTATTATAGTATTTTTTAATGAGCAATTAAAGCACGCAGAATGAGTGTCTGAAAAAAAAAAAAAAGCAAGAAAGCGCGACAGAATGAGCCCCGCGTGGGAATGAAATAAATGACATGCGTAAATGCTCCATTAATTCATTTTTAAAATATATGAGATATTTTTAAATATATTTTATTTTAAAATATAAGAAATAAATAATTTTTATTTAACAAAATTAATACTTTTTTTAATTTTATTTTTAATTAAAGTAAACTTATTATTACCTCCGGTCCTATATACATGAGCTTTTACTTTAGTCCTAAATATAAGACCCTTTATAATATATGAGGTTGTATTTATTATATATTTCCAAAAAATGCCCCTATTTAATGTATCCAAAGAGAAAAAGAGAGATTAAATAAGGGTAGTTTTGGAAAAATGTTAGTATTTTCGGAAAAATCGAAGTAGTTAATTAATTTTAACTTTCCTTCTTAATTCGAGTGATTCGGTTAAAATGGTTTTATATTAAGGATTAGAGAGAGTATTATAAAATGAGAATATTTATGAAAAAAATTATTATATATTTAAGATGTCTAACTATTTTTTAATTTTAATAATTTAATTATTTATTTATTATATTTTGAGATAAATACAAGTACTAAATTGCATGTTAGATTCGAAATATTTAGTTCCACACCCACACCTGCATTATTATCGCTGGTAGGTCGGAATTTTAATTTTGACATTACATTCCAAATAAAATATATGAATTATTTGTTTCAGCATATTTAAAAAATATAGTCGTTCAAGTCAGACGAAGGATTAAAGTCAAAGAGACAGAGTGGAGAGAAGGAGGGAAATCCTAAACTGCATTCGCGACGTGGTGTCGAATGTGCGAACAGATCTCCATCGAACGGCCCAGGATTAAGGATCTAGATCTCAATCGCTCAAGTACTTGGCTTTTTTTAGTTTTTTTAGTGAGCAATTAAAGCACGCAGAATGAAGCACCGCATAGGCATGGCCCCCAATCCACTCACTTCTATTCATATGTTAATAATAAATAATTAACAATTTCTCCTTCATCTCTCTCATTTTATTTATTATTTTAAAAAATTTAAATATTTTAATTTACTTATTTTATATATTACTAATAAAAATTAATTATATTTTTTACTATTTTATCTTTTATTAAAAATAATAATAGGTAAGTACAAAACATCTTTTAACGATTAAGTCACGCCTATTTTGATAAAATTAACATTAAATTTTACTATAATATTATTTAATGATTTGATTGATATATTTGAAAAAACTTAAAATGATAAATAACATGGAACGGTAGGAGTATCGTTTAAAATTTTAGTATACAAATTAAGAAATGTAATTAATGTGTTATAATTTATTTTAAATTTCTTAATATGCTACTATCTCTAATATCAATTGTAAGGGAAAAATTACTTCACATGTATTAAGAAAAGTAGTTTTAGTCAGCTAAAGTTATTTAAATTATCTCATATTTTAAATTTCTTTCAAAGTTACACTGACTTAATTTAATACTAATTAGAATCACTAATACATTTAATCTCTCTCTCATATAATTAATGAAGGATAATTTTTGGAAAGGAAAAACTTAATGCATCATTAACTCATTTTTTTGTCTTATATTTAGAACCATCAAAAGGAATAAATTTTTCTTATAAATAGGATTAGAGGGAGTAATCAATAAATAGAAAAATAAGAAAGAATAATTAATATTATCTTTGACTTTTAAAAGGATATATAATGGTATAGATGGAAAAACAATAATTAATATTGTCTTGGAATTTAAAAATGACATATAAATGGAAACAAAAAAAATTCTTAAAAAGTGACAAATAAAAAGAAATGGAGAGAGTATAAGTGCCTGTTTGGTTTTCAATTAGTTCAAAATGAGTTTTAGTAAAATTAATTTTGCATCATGATTATGATAAAAATTGATTTTTGACTATCATGTTTGTATTTAGATGATTTACTTGAAAATTGATTTTGACAAAAAATGATTATATTTGAATGATTTTAATTAAAAATACTTTTAGTGCAATAAATTTTCCCAAATTTTAATAAATAAAAATTTTTCCAATATCTATTTAATAAATATATACAATTTATACGTTTCTCCACAAAAAAAGTTTAGAATTATTTTCTAGGATTTTATTTTCTTTATTTTTATTATTTTGACTCATAATTTTTTTAAATTGAGTTTAAACTCTATCCTATGATTAATTTAATTTTCTTGGATTAAAATTTAATTTATATTTATTCAATTAGAAATATAATTTATCTGATGTAATATTTTCTTCCAGGTCATAGTGTATAGAGATTAAAATTTTAAAGAGACATTTTGATTATTAGATAGAAAATATTTTATGAAAATTTTATTTTCCTAGCTTTTCCATTTTTTATCATTTTTATTGGTCCATTTGTATCTCACTTTATTTTAATCGATTTAACTCACCTCATTTTTATCTAATTTCACTAAACCAAACAAGTCCTAGTGAGCTTTTTTCCTATTTCTTTCCGACAGAACAGTATCTCATCATCTTCACTAGTCGAAACAATACCCGTCTCTTCACCAAAAACAATTAGAGCAGAGTAACGAAATACGAAGAAGGAAGCTACTAAGTTTGTGTGAAAAGGAAAAAGCATATGAGGTTAAGGAGAAGATAAATTACAATGGGAATGGAGAAGGAAAATGAAGAAGCAATTGGGTTCTTACTTATGAGAGATCTTGGTTTTAGAGCTAAAATGAATTTCTACTGTGAATCAATTAGACATCCAAACATACTAGAAAAGCAACAAAACTCATTTTGGGACTTGAACATGGTTTCCAATCTGTAGTCAAACAAACTCTATGGTGTTGAGGTCATTTTCATGGATATTAAGGAATTTTTATTATATTTTTAAATTTATAAAAAAAATTAAAATTTTTAGTTTTACTCATATTAATTTTACACTTTTCATTAAATATAACACAAGTTATAATACTAGTAATATAATAATTAAGAAGTAAAAATGATAAATTATCATTATATGACACCTTATATTATGAATCAAGAAAAACTCTCAAGACACCTTATAATATAGATCGGAGGAAATATAATAATAAATAATAGAATATTTTAAAATTTTAAAATAAACTATATAAATATTTTATATTTTTTAAAATTACATTTTGATTTTTATATTATATGTGATAGCATTTATAAATAAAAAGAAATAGTTGTTGTAATTTAATCAAAATTATACTGCATTTTAAAAATCCTTCAAATGGTAAAAAACTGACAAGGTCAGTGCGTTGCTACACAGTCAAGGTTGGCTGCGATAGGCGGATGCCTCTTTCAACACGGCACATATATTAAAAAAAAAAACGACCTTCCCGTGTTGAATGACATGATGTGTAAGATTAAAGAAAAATATTCACTTATAACTCGATTTAAAATTTTAGTAATTTTATAAATTAAATTTTTAATTTATATTATTTATTTATAAATATTTTTCTATACATATCCTAAAATGTCTTTTTTTTCTAGATTAAAACCAATACTCAATGCATTTGAGAATTTTTATTATTTTAAAATACAAGAAATAAATAAATATTATTTAGTGTATTTAATATTTTTTTTAAAATGCTTCTAATTAAGATTGAGAAATAAGTTAATATAATTATTCTCATTAATTATATTATAAAGTTTTTAATATTAAATGAGAATGTTTTTTAAAAAATTGTGCATTTGCATCTTTTTTGGATAAGAATTTTAATTTTGACATTACATGCCAAATAAAATAAATGAATGATTTGTGTTAGCATACAAAATCACATGATTACAATGAAAAAAAAATCTGTACATTATTCATATTTAAAATCCAGATTAAAAATAACATGGTATTCTAAATTAATATATACTAGGATACATTATAGTATGGTTTGTCATGGCAACGATAAATGCATGCCAACAAACGTCAGAGTGGGGGCATGGGCTCCACAAAGAGCAGATATCTCTACATACAAATATTTGATTGATCCCAAGCGTCCCTCACTGGAGGCGAGCGCTGGCTCTGCCCCACCCGTCAACGTCGCTGTGGAAGCTTCAAACTTTGTTCTTTCATATACTCCCACAAACTCCATTGAAAAAATTATTTTATAAATATTAAAAAAATAATTTTAATGGGTTAAATTAATTAAGTTATCTTATATTTTAAATTTTTTTACTTAATTTAATATTAATTTAAATTACTAATGTATTAATTTTTCTCTTAAATAATTAATAAAGAGTAATTTAAAAAAAAGTTTTGTTTGATGAAATAAAAAAGAAAAATTTAATTCACCATTAACTCTTTTTTTTTCATTTAAAATTAGAATTTTTTTTTTCTTTATAAATAGAATCATCAAATAGAACACCACATTGATATGGGCATCCGAATAGGCATGGGCATGGATCCCAATATACTCACTTCTATCCATAATAATAATAAAAAATAATTAATACAATAATGATAAATGATAAAATAATTTTAAAATTTTAAAATGAATTATATATTCATTCTATATTTTTTAAAATTATATTTTTATTTTATTGTATGAGATAAAATTTATAAATAAAAAGATATTAGTTGTAATTTGATCAAAATTATACTACATTTCAAAAAGCCTTCAAATGGGAAAAAAACTGATAAGGTCAAAGAGTTGCAGCAGTAAAGGCTGGCAGCGACAACCTCTTTCAACCCAGCACATATTGGGGGAAAAACAAAGGCCTCAGTGCTGAATGACATGACATGGTTAGATTAAACCCAGCATTTTTAGTTTACTTGCATACACCTGCGTTATTATCACCGGCGGGGGGCGGGATCTCTCTCGCCGAGAACTCCTGCCTCCCTTTTGCCACCCTTCTTCTTCTTTTTTTTTGTTTAATTATTTAAATTTAAAAATAAAAAAATAATTTTTTAAATTATATAACTATAAAATTATATATTTTTTATTTTTTAATTTAAATTTTATACAGTAAAAATAGCTTTTTTGCAATTATATAATATGTATAAAAAAGATATAAAATTGTACAAATATATAACTGTATAATCTCGAGAGATACATTATATCATCTATAGTTTTTAAAACTAAAAATAAAAAAATATTTTTTCTACCATGGGAGGACCATGGCGCCGGGGGCAAGGGACACACGCCAGTAGGTAAGAATTTCAATTTTGACATTTCATTCCAAATAAAATATATGAATTATTTATATTGGCATACAAAATCACATGATTACAATGAAGAAAATTACTATCTGTACATGATTTATATTTAAAATCCAGATTAAAAATAGTAACATAATATATTAAATTATATTCCTTATATTTATAAGAAAAAATTTTTCTCTTTTAATGATCTTATTTATAAGAGAAAAAAGAGTTAATATTTTAATTTTTTTTTATCAAAATTACGTTCCTTTATTAACACTATTAAGAGTCATGATATATATTTTGAGAAGAAATTAAGAAAGAGATTAATTAAGTATGGATAATTTTAAAAAAAATTAAAAATATGAGATGAATTAATTATTTTTATTTAATTTCAATTCCCTTTTTTAATACTCATGAAGTAGTTTTATTTTTTTCTATAAATGAGAGCAAATGAGATCAGGCAAGTAGTATACTACTTTCTTTTTTTCTTATTATAAATTATATTTATCTATCTCACATATACCTAGAAAATTAGTTGAAAATCTTAATATTTTAAAAACTTATTTTAACTTTTTAAAATTACCCTTATTAAATTATAGTTTATCCTAAATATATATTTTTTAATATCTCTTAATTATAACTCTTTTGAGTATTCCAAATAAAAATAAAAATAATAAAAAAATTTTAAATAATACATAAATTTCATAAAATAGCTCATATTTTAAACTTTTACCCCCTCTCTAAAATCATTTCTTATGACAGAGAAGTTAGGAGTATATTACAATTATAATGCAGCGGTTTGTCCTGGCAACAATAAATGATTGCCAATAATATACAAACCTCTTTGTTAAAAAAAAAAAACAATATACAAACCTCACAGTGGTGGGGGCATGTGTTCCACGAAGTGCAGATTTGAGTGCAGATAAATATTTGATTGGTCCCAAGCGTCCCATACTGGAGGCGGGCGCTGGCTCTATCCCACCCGTCAACGTCACTGAGAAAGCATCAAACTTCTTTCATATAGAGCACCACGATACATCCTCCTGTGCCTCCTAGTAACCATCAATCAATGGAGCAAAAGCATGCAAATGAGCACCTCCACTGGCCTGTTATCGACGAAGAAGAACAAGAAGTGGAGGAGGAGGTCGTCTTGAAAGGCAGGCAGGCCCGGAAGCAACTTGAGGACAACGATGTTTCGACTATGATTCCATCGTCGTCGCCATCGTTTTCTCCGACTAGCAATGGAGGTTCTGGGTATGCTAATAATGTTGCCTCACTGGACTCTGACCCAGAGGAACCTCTGCTTCAGAAAGACGAACAGATTGTTGCTGAAATGGGCGATATTGCCGAAGATGATAACAGCCATTGTCATGAGGAAAAGGTTGATAACGCAGCAGTTGGACTTGGGCTGGTAGCAGAATTTGCAGGAGCAGCACCATCTAAAGGAGAGGCTATAATTAGTGATAATACCGCTATCACTGCTACATCTCAGAATAAGAATAGCGTTTACTTTGACAAGCAAGAAGGTATCACACAAAATCTCTCGTGTTTCTTTTCATTCTATAGCATCCTGGTTGTAAGAACAGATTATAAAATGTACAGTAATCTCGGGTCTTCTTCATCTGTTCAATTCGTTATATCTGGGAATCACTATTTGTATTTTTATTTTTTGTATCTTTAAATTAAGTTCTACAAAGTGTCGATTGTGATGAGAACTGGTCATTGTTAATTGTTATGAATCAATGGATATAGTCTTACTGTTGAAATTAGTCTATTTGTTTGGGTATTGTACGAGCAATTCAGTTTACGTTGCTAAACCAGCCCTTATATTGTCTTAATTTGATGATGTCTAATTAGTAGACATGTAGTCATTACTTGTTTATTTATGAAGGAAAATGGAAATGTCACCACTGCACCTGGACCAAGCAATTTGACGGTCCATGGACTATGCCCATTTGGGATCTTAAGCAAAACTCTGACTTGCTGATGAACATCAGACCCATGATTCAACATGGTCCATGTTTTATTTGTGAAACCAAAGGTCAGTAGATTCCAAGATTTCTAAAGCACCTAGCAGTTTTGATCCCCCATTCTACTTAGCCGCTGTAAAATAAATTCCAGTATTAATTTCGTCATTCCTTGGAGTTACTCTTACATGAAATCCTGCTGGATCAACCATAACAGTCAAAAGTGGCTTGCAGTTCGAGTTTCTGTCGAAAAGATGCTACTTCCCTTCTCCAAATATTCTTTGCATGTGACATATTGTAATTTTTAATTTTTGGAAGAATTCTCTTGGCCGGCCCCACCAATGTTACTGTACTCTGATCAAATGTTTAGTCACTTTGATATTCTTTCACTATTTTAGCACAAGAATCTAGTAGGAAAGTATAGAATTGTAGTAATGTTATCTTGGAAGTTCCTTTCAGACATCTAAAGTTATGTGTCTATTTTTTCAACACAAAACGTCTCATGGCAGTTTGGCATTGTGATGGAAATCTACGACATTCTTGCAGGCAGTGAAGCCAATAATGTACCTCATGAAGTTCAAAATGGAGACGGTGCAAGGTCTTATCTTCCCACACATAATGGAATAGGAGAATCCAATTTGCAAGTGGAAAATCCAAACATTCAGAAAAGCCCATGCAATGGAGTCAGCAATCATGATATGAAAATTGTGGAGGACAAAGGCCGTTTTAATTCAGAATTACCACCTTTGCATGATTCATCTGAAATTGAAACTACTGATGTTAAGCATTTTGATGATGAAACTAGTACAAAAGCAGGCCCTGAATTGATAGAAGAAATTGACCAACGACTGAAGGAACTTGATGTTGAGGCTGTATTGGTGAAACAAGAGACACATGATTTGTTCTGTCCTAATTGCAATTCTTGCATCACTAAGGATTATCCTCAGAAAAAGAAAAAGGAGCATTCGTAAAATGGACAACAAATCAAAGCGTGATAAGTTGGACACTTTAGTAACCGAGCAGGTTGATAGTGCAGCACATGAAGCCAACAAAGGTGATCATGCAAATTCAAGTTCTGATGCTGGTCATTCAGAGCAGCAGCCACCTCTTGATAATGATCCTGTACAAGAACAAGAAGTATTTAGATGCTTAGAATGCTTCAGCATTTTTATTCCCAGTGGTTAGTGGAAATTGAAGGCTATCCTCCTAATATTTGTGCATGAATTACTTCTTATTTTCTTTTTGAGCTGAAGGTTTTTCTCGCAGCATATCTTGATTGATCTGTAACACTTATGTGCTTGAATCCTATTATTTTGACAGGAAATTGTTTCAAGCTGTTCTGGAATTTCAGTGTTGCTCATGAGCAGGAAACTTCACGAATAACTTCAACTATTCCTGCATCTGATATACAAAACCCATCAAGTATAACTGTCCCCAACGTGAATAATTCTTCAAATACAACAGTGTCAAATGTGCAAAATCCTTCCACTGTTGCAGGTTCTAATGGAAACTGGTTCTTCTCTCTATTTACTTCCAAAAAAGGGAAAACATTTGATGAGCAAGGTATAATACTATTGACAGGAGTCTTTCATACTCTTATAGTTTTCTTTCTGGTTGCATCACCTCTGATTAAAATTTCTCTGGTTTCCTTTCCTGAACTTTTCTGAGCAGTTGAGCCTACATACGTGAACTGAGCAATTCAACTTTCCTCTCCCAACTAATATTTTTTGTTTTCTTGACATACTATCGTAGGTAATGCTTCCTCTAAACATTCTGAAACTGGTCCTGCTGAACAGAAGCAATCATCATCAATTGCTTCGGATGTTTTAAACTCCCTTGAAAATGGTCATCTAGATAACCCAGTTACTGATACAAATATTATTGATAATGGGAAAACAGTGCCTGATGTTAAGCCTGGGCGTGGAGGACTGAATGGAAATGTGGTGACCCATGTGGGAGAAGAAAGGAATGGTCCAGCAGATATAAAGAAGACAGGTATGCTTTGGATTAAATAGAACAGTTCCATGATTTTGTTGTTTGTTTTAGATTTTATTCTTTGAACATAGAATTGGCAAAACCATGTATTTATATGATTGTGTATTATAAATTTGGTATTTGAAATAAGCTATCTACTTGGAATGTCATTCCGTGTTACTACAAGATGCAGTGTTACGGGCTCAGTCATTCAACAAAAAGTTAGTTTTAAATAAAGCATATAATGTCTTACATGGCCCTAAAAAAACTTTGATCATTTGCTCTCAATTATAAATATTTGTTTGTATACGTTTAAACAACAGGATTATATATGAAACCTTTATGCACCTATTAATATTGTACATAACGCAAAGTTTCAAATGCATTATCTTATAATTGCATTTCATAATTAATACATTGTTGCTTACTTATCTAGATCACTCTGAAGCACACAATGTTGCAAATTTGCCCTCAAAGAACTTTTCTGGCAATATAGTATCCAAGCATGAGAAGGATCTTTTAGCAACTGCAATTACCAGCCAGGCACTTATTAATCCTGGAGGACTGGCAAAAGATGCCACTCTGAAACCTGGGGAAGGGGAAACTGATTTTCTGGTTCAGTCAACTGTAGGTTCTAGAAGCCCTGAGAAGTCACTGAAGGACATAGACAAGACACCTGAAATTTTTCAGAATGGTTATTCTTCATTGATAATGCAAGAGGCAACGATTGCAAATGATGCAGTTACTGGCACAAAAATTTCTGGACCAGATGCTAAAATTTCGTTTGGAGAAGACTTGAGACTAAAAAAGAAAGTGGAAAAGGATACTGAAGGCGAAACAAAACCTGCAGCCAGTAATGGCAATAAAGGTATGTGGGAGATAGAATTTACCTTCAGTTACCTCTTACCTTTCCAGTTTATGTTCTTCCAAGAATTTTAAAGGTTTGTTTGTTGTGTAATAACATCAAGTATAATCACTATGCAGGGAGTGATGTGATAGTTGAGATTGAGGAGGACAAAATCAAATCCGATGCCTCTCAGCTCGGTGATACTGGTCCAGTTAAAGGTGCTATTTCAACAGACACAGCTTCTCAAGTTTATGTTGGTGAACAGTCAAGAGCTGAAATTGGTGAACCTCGCGGATGGGAAATACTTAAAAGCATTGCCTATGGAGGTTTAGTTGAATCAGTCACAAGTCTGGGAATTGTGTCATCTGCAGTTAGTTCTGGTGCTGCCCCATGTAAGTATTTTTGCTATCACTTTTTTTTGGGCAGGGCTCTCACATATTTCAGATATTTGTGAAGACATGAATTTTATTTTCTCTTATGTCAGATGGTACTCTGTAGGTCTTAATTTGAGGGATATAATACGATGTGGTCGAGTACCTAAAGTTGGATGAATAAAGATTCATGCCATATGTTCAAACTCTACACAAATCGTTGGTGAAGTAACCACATTAATGATGAGATTTTACTTGGTCATTAGTAGATGGTAAAACGTAATGATACCATATGTAAAAAGCAGATTTAAGATTACTTAGTTTTCAAGATAGAATTATTTGTTTCCTGTTTTAAGAGATAGATCATAAGCTTAAATGCTTGAATTACCATCATAAACTTTATATTCACTTGGATTCATATTGAAAAATTGACATTTTTGGTTGGTAATATGAGTTTATTTTGTGGTCCTGTGTTACAGTAAATATCATAGCACTGGGATTGGCAAATATGATTGGTGGATTATTTATCATTGGCCATAATGTGAGTGAGCTTCATTCATTCCATGCACTCCTCAATCTTTATTCTCATACTTCCAAGTTCTAGCCACTTTCACTTTTCACCTACACTATTTCCTTCCATATAAAACTCATTATAGCCTTTTTTCCCCTTTCAGCTTCTTGAATTAAAAGATGATAAATCCGGAGAGGATCTACAGCAAACGAACACACAAGAAGATCAGTATCAAGAACTCTTAGGACGCCGAGAAAACTTCATACTTCATGCAGTTGTAGCTATTTTATCATTCCTGATATTTGGGTCTGTCCCTATTGTTATTTATGGAATCTTGATCCACAAGAATTACCAAACTGAAGTTAAGCTTGCAGCAGTAGCAGCAACTTCTCTTGTATGCATTATTCTCCTTGCTATTGGGAAGGTTTACACCAAAAGACCACCCAAATCCTATTCCAAGACTGTATTCTACTATGTTACCATGGCACTTGTTGCCTCAGGGGTTTCTTATATAGTTGGTGGCCTAATCAAGGACCTCCTAGAGAGGTTGAGTAACTCAGAGGCCAGTTTTGTTATTACTTTGCCCCTTTCAGGCCAAGGAACAATGGATATGGATCCAGCATGGAGATCTTACTGATGAAGCGAGAGATATCTATAAGAGGAGCTTCATTCTTTCTTTTTATGTTTTCTTGAGTTACATAGGGATGTTCACAAGGAATCCTTAGATGGAATTTGGATACAATAAGTACCTCTTTGGGTATCCCATGAAAGTTCATTTTAGGAGTCTTTCCTAAAATGTTTGTATTTCTAATTTTATTTAAGTTTGATTAGGCAAAGTTATGATCACTTAGTATTATGTAAGCTATGAGAAATCAACAAAATGACGTTATCCTTTTTTTTTTTGGGCCACAGCAAAATGACTCTATCTTGGCAAAATAGCATTTGAAGAAGTTCATATCACAATCAACACTTGTACAGTGTTTTATTTATGATTTGTTAATATCTTTTGTATTTTTTGATAGGCGAACATTTATTTTTCTCATTTAATGGATTTCAAAGACTTTAAATATCATTTAGCAAATTCAAGAATTTAAATATGACTTTGATAGGTTAGAGGGTCTAAATAATTTTTCTTATACTTGTTTTAACAAGAAATCTATTGATCTTCTTTTATTGTATCTTTGGAAAGAACTTGAAGAGATTTTGATCCAGGAGGATCTTAATTGGACACAAAAAGCCAAATGTGACTCATACTTGATGAGAGATAGAAACACTAAATACTTTCATGTAAGAGTTAATGCTAGAAGAAAGAGGGATAAAATTGTAGCTCTTCAGAACGATGAGGTAGATTGGATATTTGATCAAGAGGAAATTTGAAAGATGGCGTTGACGTTTTATAAGACACTATTTTGAGATGAAGGAGGAGACATGATGTCGAGGACCCTAAGGATTTCTTTCCCAAGTATTGATTCAAATACTTTAGAGAATATGGGTGGAGTTGCTTCAAGGGAGGAAATACATCAAGCAATTTTTAATATGGGTGCTCTAAAATCACTGGACCTAGATGGTTCCAATGCTTTATTTTATCAAAGCCAGTGGCAACATGCATGTGATTCTGTAATTGCTTTTGTTCAAGAGGCTTTTAGAAATCCTGCAATCATAGAAAATATCAATAGTACTTTTATTGTGCTCATCCCAAAAAAGGATCATCCTGAAAATATTAAAGATTTTCGACCCATTAGCCTATGTAATGTTATTTACAAGGCCATTACAAAAGTTGTCGCCAACAAAATTAAAGATATACTTCCTTCTATAATTTCTCTTAATCAATGCAACTTTGTTCCTGGTAGATTGGGATTTGATAATATTATTACTGCTCAAGAAGATATTTACTCTATGAGAATTATGAAGGGAAGGAAGGGCTTTATGGCTATCAAGATTGATCTTCAAAAAGCTTATAATAGACTTCGGTGGGATTTCATTATGCAATGCTTACAGGAAATAAATTTACCTTCATCCTTGATGAGGATGATTCGTCATTGTATCTCTTCTCCGATTATGCAAATTCTTTGGGAAGGGAGTAGAAAATAAGAATTTACTCTTTCTAGGGGTATTAGGCAATGTGTCATACCCGAAAATGTGACGTGGATGGCGCGAGAAATGAGATAAAAAAGAAAAAAAGGGGGGAAACCGGCTCTCACGGCGAGGGGCCGGTTTCGGAGGGAGTCGCCACCAAAATTTTGAGGGAAATTTTGGAAAACAAAAAAAATAAAAAATGATAAGGATGGTCTGCGAATCAGAGTTAGGTTCAGGAGTATAATTGTAAGTGGGGAAGGTGTTAGACATCCTCACAACACCCGTTCCAAAGAATAGTTACCTTAAGTTGATCATGCAATTTTTATGACTTTTAAAAAAGTTATTTTGGTTGCTTTTTAACTATTCACATGCAAAAATAAGTGTAAAAATGAGGAAAAATGAAAATAAAAATAAAGAATAAAAGGAAAATATGAGAAGTTGGGAAAAATAAAATAAGAGAAAAATATTATTTATTTACAAAATTGGATTTGACCCAGAATGAGAGTCTAGGGCCTACGTACCCTGTGATAGGGATAAAAAATGACGTAGTTTGGACTTAAAAAAAGCGTGTCACTGTGTTGGTATTTTTTATTATACATATTCTTTGAAATGAGATATTTATAGAAAATAACTTGTCTTTCCACAAATAAAATAATTTTCAGAATTGGTCGGTATGTTTTAATTTGTAAAAGGTAGGTTAATTTCCATTATTGTCTTTTTTTTTTCATTTAAGAATACATTTTTTTTGTTTAACCAATTCCTAAAAAAGAGTAAATGTTTTTTTTTCAATTTAAAAAATATGATTAAAATTACATGTGATCTTGGACATTTTATTTTGATTTGAAAAGGAAATATTTGAAAATAATTTTATTTACACAAGATAAAATCAATTGGTTTAATGTAGCGACTTTATCACTCACAATATACCCATTGATACCTAAATATCTATGGTGGTGCCACTCGATACAAGAAGGCATAAAAATTTGAAAAAGAAAAAAAGAAATTTTTTTTTTGCAAATTATTTTTTTTTCATTTTCTTTTTTATTATGAAAAATAAATAATGTCCTTTTAACGCACATTTATTTAAAAGAAAACAAAATTAAAAAGATGTGATTATAACATATATTTTGAGAAAAAAAATAATCGGTATATGTGGTGATTTTATTACTCACAAATTACTGATTGTTACTTAAATACCCACAGCGTTACCACTTGGAGTAGATAAGCAAAAAAGGATAACAACTTGAAAAGAAATGAATAATTTTGGTTTCAATCATTTTGTTATTATTATTATTCTTTATTAAAAAAGGCAATAAAAAATTGAAGAAAAATAAATAATTTAGGCAAGAATAATTTTATAAACAAAATGGAAATAGATTAAGAAGAATCCCAAGTGTCCTCATTACACATATTTCTAAAAAGAAATAATCAACATATGTGTGGTGACTTTATTACTCACAAATTGCTGATTAGCACTTCAATATCCACGGTGTTACCACTCAGAGTAGAAAAGAGACAGGCTTAAAGGATAAAACTTACATAAATCATTCTTATTTCCTTATTATAAAAAATAAACGCAACCAAAATGACATATTTTATAAAAAGAAAAGCGATAATAAGAATTCAAAACTATGACTTATATATTATTGATTATTTATTTTTATTCTTATTGTTATTATTATTTTTTTTGTATAAAGAAAATGCCATTGTTAATAATAATAATAAAAAAAAAGACATAGCCAAAATCGTTACCATGGCAACTCCTTACTTATGGCCTTTAGCTGACACTTTATGAGTTCACGGGGACTTATAGTCCCTCGGGGCTAACTCTAAAACTCTCATTCTTCCTTTATTATTTTTTCTAATTAATTAATTAAAAAAAATTTCAAATATAGTTTTCCTAACATTAGCTTAAGGTATAATTGTATGTTTCTACACGAAAGGAACCCCACTCACATGCTGAATATAGTCTCCGACTTCAATTTCTAGCATTGCTTCACAGAATCACCAAGTAATTTTTGGATGAAAAAGCAATTAACTCATTGAATAAAGAAATAGATGGGATCATAAAATCATCATCGTCTACAAGAATTGTTTATTGGAAAAAGCACAACTATAATCTGAAATAGCAGTTCCTCTAAAAGCCAAGTTAAAGCTAAAGATGCAGCATATAACATTAACCATGTGAAAAGAAACTATCAAGCCGATGAGACCAAGCATAACAATTTAGCTCTTATACTTTTTCATTTCTTTCCCTTTTTTTTTTCTTTACAAAATGATCAATTGACACCATTGTCAGCGTTTTATTCCCATTCAAAAATCATCCACCAAGCCAAAAACAATTTCAAAGGTAGTAAGGTTGCCCCCCCACTTGCCAAAAATAAAACAAATACTAAACAAGACATCATCCCAGCTGGTGTACAACATGTATCCTTATCAAACAAATCCAACATTTGATAAAAAGCCACTCATGCCCCAGGATCACGCAGGTTAAGCATCACAAACAACCTGAAGCCAAAATTCTAAACTGAATCTCTAAGCCAAATGACACCCAACACTCAATCAAAAAAAACCCTACTTGGAACCCTATACAGGTGTATCCCATAAACTTAGAACACAATGTCATTTTGAATGGGAAGAAAACCAGGAGCTCTAAACTTGAAATACCACCACGGGCTAAACCATTAAAGTAAATAACGTTCCCCTTTTTAACTAAACACTCAATTAGTTCTAGAACAGCAAACACCAGAGGCACACTTGAACCAAAAAACCTAACAATCTGCATACCATATTATCATGCTGAAGAGACAAAGCAAGATAAAGAAAATTCTGAACTCAAAGATGACCCGGACTAAGAGCGCATATTCATATCCCGAGTTTTATTCAGAAAACATTAGAGCGAGATAAGAGAAAACAACATTTGAGTGACAGAGAGAATTAAAGGAATTATAAACTAGAAAAGCAACCTGCGTTCATTGGACAAAAAAACCAATTCGACACAGTACAAAGTTCATGCATTTAGCTAAGAACCACATTTATATTCCAGAAATAGAACAACCTTTGAATGATGATCCCGAAGCAACAGAAAATTGGTTTTTCATCATAACAAGAACAACTTAACAAACACAGTTCAATGCTAATTTCACACTAAGAAAGGAACTCCCGAGGGCTGGAGAAATTCTATCATGTACACAGAAAATTTAATCAACAAACTTTCAAGTGGAAAGAGATGAGGTAGCAAAGGAAATATACAAAGGGGGGTTGCTGAAATTTCACAAAATTTACCAACGATGATCTCCTTCAACTCTTGCTTTCGGCCTCTGAAACTTCAGCCTCCCTTTGTCTCTGCCTTTCACCCTCGGCCTTCTCTGTCTCGGTCTTTCAGAGTTTCTTTCGGCATTCTTCTCTCAGCTTCCTCTCACTGTGTCTCTTAGGATTTTTCAATGCCAAAAAATCCCCCCCTCGTTTCTGTTTCATTGCTGACCCCTTTTATAGACGACATTATGAGTGAAGAAACTAATTGCCCGAGCGCGTGGCTATTACCTTGCTTCCCCCTCCTATTTTGTGCACTGCTTTGCTACTCCCTTGTCTAATTTCGTTCTCATCTGCTACTTCCCTCGCCTCCACTACACTGCGGTCCCAAGTACGGAGTAGTGGAGGGACATCCTTTATCGTTTTTAGCTGTCTCGAGTTCTCTCTCTCTCACAATCTCACTCTCTCTTTCTTCTTTCTCTGCGGTCCCAACTCGTGCTCGCCCTCATTGCTTCTTGCCTCCACTACTCTGCTATCATAGAGTACGGAGTAGTGGAAACTCCTTCATCTTTTCTGGCCTACGCATCCTCTCTCGGCTTTACTCTTCTTCAGTCGCGGTTTCTTCTTCGCGGCTTCCCCTCTGTTTCTTTTCTCCACGTCCGTCCTCTCTTTTCTTTCTCCTCTCACGGCTCTTCCCTCTGCCTTCGTCCTCACGAGTCCTCTCCCGCGGCTTCTGGTCTCATCTCTGTTCTCACCCACGGCTTTTGGTCTCGCCTCTGTCCTCACTCGTGGCTCCCCCCATTTCAAATCTCCCTCGGTTCCCGCGGGTCCATCACAGCTCCTCCCCCTTTCTCTCTTTCCTTGCGGCACACTCTGTATTTCCCCACGGAACCTCGCTCCCTCTCTCTCCTCTCCTTTTCCTCTTTTTCCTCACGCGGCCCCTTCCATTTTCAGTTCCCCTCTCCCGTCTCTGAGTCTCACGCCTGAGCCCTTTATTAGGCCCTGTTTGATTGGGGTTTTTTTGAGGAAAAGGGAAGGGAGGGGAGGGGATTAAATCCCCTCCCCTTGTTTGGTTCATAAATTTGGAGGGGATTTAATTCCCCCAATCCCCTCCCCCATCCCTTTTTTATTCCCCTCCAATTTGGGGTTTTTTGGAGGGGATTGAGTTTTATTACTCAATCCCCTCCAATCCCTTCCTGAACTAAATAAGGTTTCATTAAAATCCCTCCAATCCTCTCCCCTCGAATTCCACCAAATAAGGGAATTTTAAAATCTCTCCAATCTCCTCCATTAAAATCCCTCCCTCCCTTCCCTTCGGTTGAACCAAACAGACCCTTAGGGCTCAGGGTGAGCTCGGACCTGAGCCCCCAAATGGGCTCAGGTCCACCTTGGGCTGAAACAATTTCAGCCCAAGGTTAAAACCCCTCCTCCTTTTTTTTTTATTGTTTTGTTTCCTTTTTGTTTCTTTTTTTTTATTTTTAATCTTTTCTTTCTTTCTTTTTTTTTTGTTTTTGACATTTTCTATTATTTATTTATTCACTTATTTTTTTACTATTATTTTTTACTATTATTATATTTATATGTATTTTTAAAATTATCGAGACAAAATACGATGTTCACACAAGGCGACCCCATTTCCCCTTGTCTTTTTGTTATTTGTGTTGAGAAATTGGCCCATCTTATTTAGGAGGAGATTGAACAAGGGAACTGGAGACCTATACATCTCACCAAGGAAGGGCCTTTGCTCTCTCATCTTTTCTTTGTAGATGATTTTATTTTATTTGCAGAGGCTTCTTTGGAGTAGGTTGAAGTTATTAAGAGATGCTTGGAAACTTTTTGCAAGATGTTAGGAGGAAAGGTTAGTCAAAACAAAACTAGGGTTTTCTTTTCTAATAATGTGCATCATTCTTGGGCAAGTCAACTTAGTGAGCAACTTGGATTTGGAAGTACACCAGATCTTAGTAAATATTTGGGGGTTTCAGTGCATCATGATAGAGTGAAGAAAGATACTTATCACTATGTGGTGGATAAAATTAAAAACCGCTTGAGTTCATGGAAGGTTAATTCTATTGCGATGGCAGGATGACACATTCTGATCTCTTCTGTTGTTCAATTTATACCTCTATATCCCATGTAGACTTGTAATCTTCTTCTAGCTACTTGTGATGAAATTGATAAGAGAGCTAGAGGTTTTCTTTGGGGTTCTTCTGATAAGAAGAAGAGAATTCATCTTGTTCATTGGGATGGGGTGTGTAAAGAGAGGAAGAGAGGTAGTTTGGGTATAAGGTATGCTATACTTCAAAATAAAGCTTTTATGATGAAAGCTAGTTGGGGTTTAATCAAACATAAATATGTTCTCTAGGCTCGAGTCATTAGAAGCAAGTATCATTGTGGCAATGATTTATTACCCAACATTGATCAGGATAGATTTGGCTCGTGGTTCTGGCAGGGAATCAAAAGGAGTTGGAATAAGGTTATTGAAGGAGTTGAAAAAATTACTGGGGAAGATGGTGTTATTAAAGTAAGGTGGAAACCCCAGAAACATGGTGAGTTTTCACTAAAATCTGCCTATAATATGCTTAGTCCTACTGGATACATTCATCTTGTATGGAGCAAGGTGTGGAAGTTGAGATTACCTTAACAATGTACAACCTTTTGTTGGCTTGCTATGCAGAATAAACTATTAATGAACAAGGAGAGAAGGAGACGAGAACTTGGGACAGGGGATCCTTGTGCTTGGTGCAGTTTTAATACTGAGGATGCTTTATATGTATTAAGAGATTGTGGTGAGGTAAGAAATCTCTGGTTATCTCTCATTAAAGGAAGTATTATACCCAGATTTTTTAACTGTAATATCTAGGAGTGGTGATGTCTTAATCTTACGTCTAATGCGAGTATGGTAGAGAAGAAATAGCATGAACTCTTTACAACTATTTGTTGGTTGATTTGGAAGAGAAGGAATGATAAAGTTTTTGAGCATAAAGAGTCTAGCATGAAGAAGGTTATCATCAAAGCTAAAGCCATTGTGAATAGCTTTAATGATGCATGTATGAGATTAAAGCAGGTCACGATTTGGGGAGTGGGGAAGGAGGATGGTAGACCTAGTGAAGTACCGAAAGACTGGGTTATGGTTTGTGTAGATGGGCATTTTCTCATTCTATGAGGATTGCAGGTTGTGCGGGCTTTATCAAAGACTGGCATGGACATGTTCTAGAAGCTTTCATGCTTCGTCTTCACGATGGAGATCCCATTATGTTTGTGCTTTGGGTGTGTCTCCTTGGTCTTCGATGAGCTTGGAATTGTGGACACAGACATGTTTATCTAAGAAGTGATTGTTTAGAAGTAGTGACGGTGATTAAAGGAGGGAATATTGAATCGCATGAGAACTGCAACTTGATTCTTGAATGTCAGGGAATGTTGTAACATGACTGGTTGGTGGATGTTGGGCTCATCAGATGTGAGGATAACTCAATTGCAAATCACCTGGCGAAGAAAGCTCTAGACAAGCTTGTGGGATTGCATTTTATCCTGCCAGAGGATTTTAATTCTCTTATAGGTAGTTGAGTAGTGTAGCTGTACTCTTTTCTTTTTGCATCAGAAAAAAATGACTTTGACGTGAGTCATGTCTCACGTTTGTGTATGAAGTCGTTTTCTTTTTCCTTTTTGGTCATATGATAAAACTATATATATTTATTGGATATTATAAATAATAATTCAAAAAAAAAATAGCACTAACATATTCTCATCCAAAAATTAATCTATTTAAGCCATGGGGAGATAATTGAAGTGTTTTGCTTTTTTTAACGTTTTTTTACGTACACATAACCAAGATCAAACTAGAATCTTGTTAAGTAATAATAAGTTAAAAGTTTAAAATACTGCATGATCATCTAAACTCAATTATATAGTAAAAAAATTTTAAAAAATAAAAGAAGTATCGGAAGCTGAAAAAGAAACCATAGATTTTAGATTTCTTTTGTGTGTAACGATTTTAGATTTTATATAGATATGAGAATTTATTTGTGAGCTCTGAGCAAGTGAGCAGCAATTCCCTATTTTTTGGCCAACCAATTATGTTCAATATTCGGTGACATGACGTTTGAATGTTTGATGTGCATAGAGCTTCAAAATGTGAAAATTATCAAACTACCAAATTAGAGTTGGTGTTGAGCAGAGAACAGAACAAGCGTGAGCCGAGTCGTAGGAGATGGAGACTCTGAAAGCTGCAATCCCAGAGAGCCTGAAGCGAATGATTGGGGAGAGCACTACGGATGATCTTCCGACCACATGTGCTTCTCTTCACCACTTCTTTCTTCATTTCGAGCCCTTTCACCAAGTATGCGACATGCTAAACCTCTCTCAACTATTCATTTCATGCTTTGAGTTGATGAATATTGAGTCTTCATTCAAGTAATTGACCAAATCAATTTCAAAATTCTGTTGTTAGATGGTGAGTGACTTGGCAGACCCAAAACATGCTTTATGTGGTAAGAGTAAGGCCGCTGCTTTGGAATCCAAGCAGCTTGGGAATCAATACTTCTTGAAAGGAGATTATATGAAGGCTTTGAATTGCTATACGAAGGTTCCTTCTTCAACTATTTTCTCAATTTGTTGTCTGTTAATAGTTATGGATTCAAATCGAGGTAATCGTAGATAGTAATTACTCTGCATGTGATGCCTCTTAGGCCACAAGGAGCTGCGGTAGTATTGCAGAAGCCGAGCTGAGAAAATTTCATTTTATTCTAGATCAGGAAAATGGATGAAGTAGACCTAAGAGTTCATGTGATTTTAGTTATTATTTTTTTCATCCCATGCTTGGTAGTTGGTAGCATAGAGTAGTAGAGTTGGACTTGGAAGTGGCGTTTGCCAGCGGAAATGAAAGGCCGTAGGAATGGAGGCTTCTGATACTCATCTATCTCTTTTCATTAGTTGCGATTAAAGGAGTAATGTTTGGCAAGGTTTTCGCATTCCTCTCTAGGGAAGACATTCAGAAGCTAAAGGAAAAGATACTTTACTCCTATAAGCTATTTTGTCCAAACTGAGACTTTTTTTTTTATGTGAACTATAAATATAGCAAAGTAAAACATCATTTAATTGAAATTGTGCATTGTTCGATTTTCATTTTCTAATTTCATTTCGTCTTTGAATTAAGAAAATTGATATAAAGAACAGATAATAATAAACTCACCTTTACCTTGTTCTCTCGGTAAGTAGGTTTGGACTTTGAATATGTAATCACAAATATATCTATAACTGTTTCCTACTTACTATCATACTTTTGGAAAATGAGGTATAGGCATTGCGTATGGCTCCTTTGGAGGCTTTTGACCTGGACAAGAATCTGGTTGCAATATTATATATTAATCGAGCTACTGTATTACATGTAAGGTTGATTTTGATGTCAATTATGAAAACCCACACCCACAGGCTTGATTTGAAATGGTGACCTTGCTATTTCTGTTGAGCATGTTTCCTGCAGAAAATGAATCTTTCAATTGAGTGTTTGCAAGACTGTACTCGAGCCCTTCAGATTTGTCCAAGCTATGCAAAGGTGAATATTACTATAATATGAACCTAAAACTGTTCTCCTACTACTTAATTTAGATTTATACTGTTAAGGAATGGTTACTAAACTGCGCAGGCAATAGATGCTTCTAGATTTAATTTTTATATGATTAATCAAAAAAATTCCAAAGTTCTCTTCCTCATTCCTTGTCATGGAAGTACAGATATTGTGAGTTTGATGCCCTGAAGTTAGCGATATGTATATGTTAACACGTTTTTTCCCTCATCCTGAAGAATCTCTATTGCCCATAAATTATTTGGAATTTGTGCTCTAATGATTGTGTGCAGGTGGCTGTAGTATATATCTGCAGATATGAATGCTAGGTTCTACTTTTCTTTAATAATTTCTTATCCGTGTCTCAGGCATGGTACAGGAGAGGTAAGGTGAATGTTTCATTGGGAAAATATAAAGATGCAACCTATGATCTAAATGTGGCTAAGAGCATGGAATCATCATTGAGTGGACAGAAACAAATAGAAAGTGAACTAAAAAATGTATTATACCATTGTGAGAGGACAAGTTCAGTAGTTCAGAATGAGAAGAATAGCTTGGATACAGCAGGTGAGAAGCTCTTCTTCTTAAGTAGATGACTCCAGCAATCAGCTGGTTAGCCAGAATTTAGCTGAGTTCAGTTCTTTGTTCATTGTTAATTTATCGTCATACCTGATTCAGTTTCTATATTATCCTGAGGTCTGATGATTATGTCCAGACTTTGCACTTTTATCTGTCCCTACTGTTGTTTTACATCAGGTGGGCTTTATTCAAATTTATTTCTAGGCCATAGGCAATATCCTTGAATATAATAATGAATTTACCCATTTGATCATTCTCTTTTTGAATAACTAAAACTGATGTTGATCCTTTTTGGTAGGTGAGATGCCCCAAATAAAGCAACAGTTGGTCACCACACCTGATAAAGGACGGGGTATGGCATCTTCATGTGACATTTCACCAGCTTCTTTAGTTCATCGTGAAGAACCTTATGCCATGGTAAGGGGAAAAAAAGTTTTGTATCATGAACTATCATTTTATTTTAGCATGATTTTTTACTTTTTAGCCATCTTCTTGTCTTCATTCTGCTTAGTGGTGCACTGTTAAATATTGAAGAAAACAAGACTATAATATGCACATGCACATACACAAGCTGCTTTCGAGAGAATTGGATAATCCATGTCATATTTGAACCTTAGTTAAAGGCAAGACTATAATACACACTCCATTCTTTTGCACTCCCAATGCAGATTTCAATAAACGGATGACCCAAATTCTGTATCTATGTACTAAAGGCAAGTGAGTTCTGAATATCTATATCACAAGAAGTTGATACTGGGTCAAGTAATTACATGATTTTTGCTATCGCTCATTTTTAAATAGGAATCCTGCAATATTCCCTGGGTTAAGGCATGAATATTTTAACCGTATTTGTATTCTCTGAAGACTACAAATGTAGTTCTCTTGTAAAGTTGTCTTTAATTAATTTTATTTATCAATATTTTCAGATAATATTAAAGCAATGCCGAGAAACACATTGCCATTACTGCTTGAATGACCTACCTGCTGATACAGTTCCTTGTAGATCATGTTCAATACCATTATATTGTTCCCAGCAGTGCCAGATACAGGCAGGTGGACAGAAGTTCAAGATTAATCCAGAAGACCATGGCATTCTTAAAAGTCTACCCATTGATCTTGGGTCATATGCTGCAGCAATTCTATTAGGCAATGATTTTAAACATGAGATTGAGGATATTCCTGAACATAAACATGAATGCCAAGGTGTTCATTGGTCTGCAGTATTACCATCTGAGATTGTTTTAGCTGGCCGATTGCTAGCAAAGTTTTTGCAGAAAAGAGCATACGAAGATATTACATACTTGGTGAAAAGCCTGGTATAAATTATAATTATAAATAAATTATAGTATACATACTTCTTTTGCAATGTAGATTGTGTTAATGGCATTTGAATATGACTGCCTGGATGCTTATAGCCTCCTTCTTTCTTGTGCAGGAACTTTCTCATTGTTATACACAATTGCCACCTGATAGCAAATTGGATTTACATATATATGCGATTGTATTGCTATATTGTCTGGAACACTCTTGTGGTGCTAGGTTTTCCATAGATGGAATCACTATGTCACAGGTTGCATTTACACTCCTGTCTCCCTTCCTCTCTTTCTTTTTCTACATAAATAGGCACAGGCACTACCATTTCGTGTCTGGCACTGTATTGTGATCATCTGTACAGGTTAATGTATCTTATTCATGATTTTATTTTTAATCACTTACAGACTACTGCCTGATTTGCTACATTTCTCAAATTTATGGAGTCTCAGAGGAAGTTTAGTGGTTCTTTGTCAAACTCCAAATTCTAGATATACACGTCTAGTAGAGTTAGTTTTACAATCTGATGTGTTTGGTATTTATTCAAATTTGAAAAACCATTTTTATTTAATCATTATATAAGTTACGTCTGTTAAAAAAGTAGATAAAGTTTGTTTATGTTTGAGATAATTAAGATAAATTAGTAGTAACCCTCGTCTTCTTTTGTCAGTGCAGGTTGTCATAATTTTTTCTCAAATCAAAGTGAATTGCATGACTGTTGTTCGTATAAGATCTATAGATGCTCATGGACTGCAAGACCAGTTTGGAGAATCTCTAGCCAATGCATATTTAACGAGTAATGTTGAACAGGTATATGCTTTGATAAGTTGAACTTCAATGTTTTATTTTTTCCCCCTTCTTTTGTCTGCTTTTATACATTTTGTCTTGCAATTTACTTGTCTCACTCATTGTAATGTTGATGATCGAATTGCACGTCAACTTTGTTGTGAGACAATTAAAATATGGTGATTCTGAGTCATACATCTCCTGTTGTTTCACAGGTCAGAGTGGGTAAGGCTATTTACAAAGATGGGAGCTTGTTCAATCATTCTTGCCAACCAAATATTCATGCTTACTTCCTTTCACGTACTCTGTGTGTACGAACAACAGAAGCTGTAGCTGCTGGGTGTCAGCTGGAATTATCCTATGGTCCACAGGTACAATTCTGGTAATTAAAATCTGTCTTTCATTTGATGATCTGTCTCTTGGCTCAAATTCCTTTGAGTCTTGTCTATGCTGATTGAATCTGTAGTAACTGTGGTGGCTTGAAGCATACCTACCCTGTAACATTAGATTTTTTTTTTTTTTAAAGAGAACCCAGTAAGATTAGTTAGACATAAGAAAAGAAAAAGTAAAAAAGGATACAAAACATGGTATTGTCAATCTAAGGTTTGCTGTGCAAGTACCTTATGCAGTTGTTCAGTTTAGAGTTCTTTTTTGCAGGTTGGGCTGTGCAATCGTAAAGGTCGCCATACCTTTCTCAAAGATGAGTACTCATTTGAATGTCATTGTAGTGCTTGTTCAGAATTCAATCTATCTGACATTGTCCTTAGTGCTTTTCGCTGTGTCAATTTAAGTTGTTCTGGCGCAGTCTTGGACAGCAGAGTAGTTGACTGGGAAAAGCAGAAAATCATGCACTTCTCTGGTGCTGACAAAGTAAGCCATTTTGTTGTAAATACTAATGTTTTCTGAATGATAAGGAACAAATCACTTTCCAGATTCTCTCTGAAGTTGGGTCTTTATACATATATTTCTTTCTTTTTTCCTTTTTTTCTTTTTTTGGTTTTTGTGTTGGGGGCGGGGGGAGGTGGTTGGACATGGTAGACAAAGAAATTGATGTCCTTGCCTTGGCCATCCTTTCAGGTTGACAAGAACGATGACATTTATAAAATTTGTCCTCGTTTATTCAGCCAGAATGATGGCTACATTCATACTCATCCTGGATACTGTCTGAGATGTGGTTCTTACCGTGATTTAGAGTCCTCATGCACTGCAATTGATAAAGCTTGGATATGCATCAAAAAGTATGCACCGTTCACTCTGGTTCCCAAGTCCCGGATGTACTTCTTTCCTTGTTCGCCTGAAATATAAAATAGAGCCCAAGTTCAAGCTTGGCTGGATGCTGTAACTATTAATTCAAAATAAAACCATGGATTAGAAACTTGCTCACTGTTCACACACTTACCAAATATATGTGCATTTTTTTCATCTTCATATACTGGATTTGACAGATTGCAGGATGCTATAATATCGAAAGAAATTTCAAATACTACTATATCAGATGCACTGAAATCTCTTCATTTGCTGAGGTCATATTTGCATTCATACAACAAGCGTATTGCGGAGGTAAGTCAACTCTATGCATTCAACCTCCATTTTGAGTGATAAAATTTAGATAAACTGATGAAGTACCTCTAATCTAATGAAGGTTATAAACTGAGGTGGATGAACAAGTTTTTATGTTTGTCATTTGGTATTTTGAAATTCATTTAATTGTACATGACATCATGATGCATGCAGGCAGAGGACAGCCTTGCTCAGGCCTTCTGTACGGTGGGAGAATTACAATTAGCAATGGACCATTGTAAAGCATCTTTGCTGGTAAAATTTATTAATTGCTGCTATCTTGCAGGTTGACTTGTTTTTGTCGTTTGTTTTTGGTTGGGTAATATCTTGTGTCAGCTAGCATTTATCAGGTCCTGTTGCCAATGGTTGAGTTTAAATAATTGTCACTGAAATTTGGAATTCAGTTCCCATATGGAAGTATTTGTGAGCTGGACATGTTTTCGGCAGATTACTTTCTTGATATCTGTCCTCTTTGCTGTGGATACCGTTTCTGGTGGTTGACCTCAAATTTCATCCTTTGACCCTTTTTAATCAAAGGACAATTATATATATGCTACTCTATCAGTTCGGCTGAGTGTTGAACTCAACTGGACCTGCAGGATGGATAATTTCATTTGTTGATTTTGTATTGTTGGTTTCGGGTTCAGTTTTTGAGGAATTTTTTCTGGTTCACCTTTCAGTCGAACATCATGTTAAACTATGTTAAGATATCATTTTGTAATTTGAGTCTTAGGAACTTGGTTGGTCTTGGTGATGAATAAATCAATCTTTCCGTTGCTAAACCTGATGCAATTATGTGTGGCAGATTCTGGAAAAGCTATACGATCCTGATGATATTGTCATTGCTTTTGAGCTTGTGAAGCTTTGTTCCATTCAAATTTCCACGGGTGATAAAACTGCTCCGGAAAGCATAAGCCGTATATGTGATATCTTCTCACGTTATTATGGACCTCATGCACATTTGGTATTCCCATATCTTCAGTACCTTCAAAAGAAACTGAGAATGGATTAGTGAAGGCCTGACGGACTTAAGAAAAGCTTTTCCGGCAAAGTGAGCACTAAAATGTGAGGTACTACAATCTTAAACCAACGCTGTGGAGCCACACACACACACAAAAAAAAAGGAAAAAAGCTAACGCTGTCATTTTCTTTCTGTTGATGTTGCATCATCGTAATTGTTGACTTTGAATTCAGACTTGTGTGCTGTAACTTTGTCAGTGAGAGTTTAACAGTGAAAAATTCAATAACCTGTTCGGGTAAGTTACTAATTTGAACAAATAACTACTTAGTGAACGAACGTCTCGATTAATTTAGTATGCTATTACTTTTATAAAACCTTTCCGGTGTGTAGTTGCTTGCTAGCTGAGTTCAACGAAATGGAGATTCTGCATGCGAATGTTTGAAGAGAGCAGATGTGGTGATCTTCAGAGCATCCTTTTTTCTTCTGGGTGCCACTTGTCTTCACATTGAGCCGTTTCACGAAGGGGAGAGTTTATGATGCAATTTTGCTCTGTTGCACGCAACCATAAATGATGGTTTCACCAGATCTTATCCAACTTCTTTTTTCTAAAAGATCTTACCTAAATTCAATTCAATGGCTAGAGATTGTATTTGATCAGATCTATTATCACAGGAGAGCTACTATATATATATATATATATATATATAGAGAAAGAGCACTTTCTTTTTATATTATAAGAAGGTATATTATTCATCAGTTATAGACAGTATAATTTATCCTAAATTACATATAACACACAAAGCCCACTTCCAGATTGTATTATAACATTATTCAATACATAACACATTTGTATGCAATGGATTTTGTTTCGAGTAAACATGTGCTTTCAGGAGCAGGGTAGTTGAAATTTTTTTTTTTGTTGATTTCCACACTAATTGATCCCAAAAATGACTCTACTTTTACGCTAAAGCTCATTTAGCCATAGGGGTGTTCTAAATTGAACAAGATCAGTCCTGAAAAATCGTTTAAATAAATTAAAGACGTAAATCAACATGATACTACTTGGAATTCAGTTAAAACAAGCTGAACAGTTAAATTTGTTCACAAGTTCTTACATAGGCTGGTCAATTGACAAAAATAAACAAATCCAAATTAGTGAGTAAACAGTAATCGTGGGGCCCGACTCCCAATAGTATGGGATATACTGAAATCTGAGCTTCTACAAAGAAGAAAATATATCACGGAAAAAAAATAAAAAAATAAAGAAGAAGAAAATAATGGTAAAGTGTGAAGGGAATAGGTATGATTATAAGGATAACGACTTTATAGGAGATCAGTTCGGTTATCTACCATCATAGATTATTATGAAGCAATGGTCCATTCCCCATATGTTGTATCAATATCAATCTGGACGCAGTAAAATTGGAAAATGATTCCCGATCTATGCAGGCGTTGATGCAATTGGCAGAAGGAATAGGAAAAATTTTATGATAAACCAAACCTGCCATTAACAGGTCTCAGGATGATGGATGACAAATTCAGTGATCTTTATCTTTTTAGCACTCCACAGCAGCAGGGTTAATAAAACCCAGCCTCAGGGTTTACTTCTAGTTAAAAGCTGAAAGAGAAAAGAATGACCCTGACGTTGAAAAACAAACTCACAAGAAAACACAGGAATGAATAAAGGCGCAACACTAATAAGATGAGTAAGTATACAAGTTCATGGCATACAGGAGCAGTATTTTCACTCTCTTGATCACTCATGGAGTGAAGACTAACCCTTTGCATTTAAACTGAAGCTCCTGAATGACGACCTAATTCATCCTGTTTGAACCATTGCCATCAAATTTTCCTTGATTTGATTCTCCTGCATAGCAGATATCTAAAGTTGATTGAAAAAAAAGAAAAGATCTGGCAAGAAGACTAGTCCATCTGAAAAGCAATGTCTACAAGCTTTCAATTAGTCAAGAGCATCAATAAGACTGCATGAAGAAATTAACCAAAATAATATACTAATAGCTTTATCTGTTCTCAGCTTCAAGCCACTATTAAATTCTTGGTAATCAAGGACGCCATGAACTTTTCTTAAATTTGACCAAGACATGCCGTCCCATACAACTAAATACTTTCAGCTATAATTAAGCATTAAACAAAGAAGCGGAACACATTTAGATGGACCTATATGTTGAAAGTCACTCTAAAAACGGTTTTATTTAATCTTTGACGAAGGGCCAAAGTGAAACTTTGCAATCCCTGGGAATTAGGTTACAAACTCTGTCCATTACACAAACAGAAATGAGTTTTTCATTCCACCAGAGTAATTTCATTACAGTTACAAAACTTGAAAAACTTTGTGAGATGAAAAACAAAACAACCAAGAAATATACGTATAAAAGAAGGAGTGTCATAAAATACTCATTACACAGCAGCAACTGCCGTCTTGGAATTAAAAAAAAATGACGAAGTTTTGAAACCATACCAGCTCATACACAATTTGAAGAGGTGACAGATTGTTAAACGACCAGAGATAAATAAAAAGTTTTATGGACATAAAATGTATTTCATCAAAATAGCAATAAGATCGATCTGTGTAGAAGATGGGATAATACTGGACTCAGAATTTCCTTCCCACACAGCGCCTGAAAATGTTAATAATACTGTGCATACGGATGGAATGAGCTTCTATGCAGGTATCTTTGGGGACAAACGATCTGTGTGGAAGTTGGGATATTGTGGCTGCTGTGATTTATGCCCCCCTACCATGGCACAAATTATAGGTGTTGGCAGAGGTCTTGAGGTAGCATGGAGCAGAGGATGGGAGAAGGTTCAGATTCATACTGATAATGCTGAGGTCTATAATCTCCTTGATAGACAGGATTTGGATGAGCATCCTTACATGGACGTGATTAGTTATGTCAGGGGCTTATTCGTTAAGAACTGGAATATCTCCATAGTTTTTTATGTTAGGGATAACAATGTTAGATCTCACAATTTAGTTAGATATGGCCAAGATAAGCACATGGATTTTTGTACCTTTAATCATCCTCCACCTTGTAACATGTAAGGAGGAGGAGGAGGATGATAGGTTGCCGTTTTTTGGTGTAAATGCTTTTGCCTTTTAATGAAACGTTCTTCATTAAAAAAAATCGCAATAAGAGACTCAAAATAAACTCAGACTAGTACTTCGCTCCAAAATTACGAAAGTTTGCTCAAATATAAATCGCTTATTGACCTGCACTTTTCTTAAGATTGCACAGCAATGGGAAAAATGCTCTAAAATGAAAACCACGTGACATGTTCAGGTCGAAAATATAATGGAAAAGTGCGAAAGAAAACAAGCAAGAAAATAAACAGAAAACAAACCAAACAATGCACAGAAACAAGTAACTTGAAAGAGTAAATGTTAGCTGGAAAAAAACCAAACAATGATGTTGGAAGAATATGCCACTAATTACGGTCAGAAAATAACTTTAAAGCCAATATGAAAGAGGATGCGGTAGCTAGATACGCATGCATTGACGTCAAATCTATTATTGTAGAAAGAACATTCAATTTTCAGGTGAGACAATCATACAGAGTAAATTTCAGGGAAGACAGAAATGGATGGGAATCTTTCAAAATCAACTCGTATTTAACGAAACGGGAGAACAGAAACTTCCAGAAAAACAATCAGTGAAAGAAACGTCTAACACTTACAGATCAACGACAAAGCGAAGAGCACTGCGAGGGAATCTCCAAAATCAAAAGGAAGGAAAATGAGGCGGGACTGAAATGTGGATAAAGACCGTTCACCTCCGACCATATATTTAAAATCTCTTCGGAATTGAAGATCCTCAAAATGCTGTGATTACCACTGAACTTCAATAGTATTCTCATCAAGTCTTGTGGAAGAAGAAACAGGATTTTTATTTTTCATTTTATTTTTCTCTCCGTAAACTTGGAGCTCTCAATGCGCACGTTTTCATTTGGTATATGGGAGATATAAGGGCATATTACAATGTAAAAAATTTTAATACATGAACTATAATATTTATATTAAAAAACATTTTAATCTGTATAAATAAGAATTACAAAAATATTTTTAATTACCAATGTTATTATAAGAACTATACAAGCTTTTACTATATAAATAATGCTAGTATAAATTGTAAAATGTTAAATGTAGCGGATGTACCATAAATTCAAATGATTTATAAGAAATAATAAATATATCAACATAGTATGTATTCAAATCTGTAGCAAGATGATTTGATATATCTGTAATCTGCCTTATGAATACTGTATTAATTTGAAATATTTGACTTGTATTGAATTTCTGGTGGAACAGAAAAAAGACTTGTCTTAATTTTGTGTTTTGTTGTTTTGTGACATTAATTTATTCATTTGGAAAGTTTTCTTTTGAATGAATGATACAGAATCATGTGAATAATTTTTTTCCAATTTTAAAATTTTTTCAGCGATAATTGAAAGAGTTAAATCTTCTACTAGTTAAGAAAATAATTCCAACCATTCTTTTCACGTATAAAATTAGAATTAAATGTGCTGCTTCGTGAAAGTGGAAGCATCTTATGTTGTCCTCCGCGCACACGGTAGATGAGAGGAGGAGGAGGATAAGAAAGTCAGAGACAACCAATGGTGCTTTTGGTTGGATGTAATCCACTCTGTTCAACTGGGAATGAGAATAGGCATTCCAAGCCAAGGGATGAATGTTTTGGAGGTGGTAATGGTTCTCACTCCATCCCAATGGGAATGGAGATTCCCACACCTATGGGAATGGCCATCCGATGAAAAGGCCAATGGAATTGGATGCCATTCCAAGGAATGGGTGATGAGCATTGTAGCCCTAACAATCAATCCACATGATAAGCATAAGATAACTCCACTAAATGCCACCACAAAGCTAAAATGTATGGAAAGACAAGGAGGTTAACAGAGTTGACACTACTCATGTTTCACTTTGATCCATAGCAGACTATCACGGGGCCATTACTCTCTCCCCCAAAAGCGCGCTCAAAAGGGTGTGCAGCGCACCCACTTATATGCCTAGGACATTCCTCAGGTCCATCCGATGTGGGACGTAACAACTCCCACAGCCAATCCGTGACGCCCTCGTCACGGTTGGCCCACCGAAGGGCCCACTGACTGGGCAAACTTGGGGCGGGCTCTGATACCACTTGTCACGGGGTCATTACTCTACTCTCTCCCCCAAAAGCGCGCTTAAAGGAGCGTGCAACACACCCGCTTATATGCCCAGGACATCCCCCAGGTCCATCCGATGTGGGACGTAACAACTCCCACGGCCAATCCGTGACGCCCTCGTCACGGGTGGCTCACCGGAGGGCCCATCGACTGGGCAAACCTGGGGCAAGCTCTTATACCACTTGTCACGGGGCCATTACTCTCTCCCCCAAAAGCGCGCTCAAAGGATATGCAGCGCGCCCGCTTATATACCTAGGACATCCTCAGGTCCATTCGATATGGGACGTAACAAGACACTTCATAAAATGTATAATAGATTACAGCAGAAGAAACATCCGGTGAGTTACCAGCACAGAATATCACTCGATACAGGCCTATTGTCACCTACATAATAAACTTGCCCTAGAAGTAGGTAATGAGGAACTACAACATGAAGAAGAATAATACAACAACCCTAAGTGGTTACAGCTCCTGAAAGTTCTTATAGCAGGAAAGGATAATCAAACAGCCATGGAAAAAAGCATGAAGAAAACACAAAGCAAGGATAAATTCAATAATACATCAGTTAGACCAAACATGAACTAATCCGTGTCTATTGCCTGTGTAGATTTCGTTCCGATCTTCGTCATAGAAGAGAGCAGTAATATCTTCCAAGGCATCAGCAACCGTGCTCCTAATTTTGGAGATACGCTTTCGCTTCTTTGAATTACAACCACTACCTGCACAACTGTCACCATAACCGCATTCACTTTCCATGGGAAAACTATTGCGAGCTCTGATTTTAGCAAGACACTTGCCAGTCAAAATGTTGCTAACATTGATGGATCCTGCTGCATCCAAGAAGCAGAACATCTCAACAATACAATTATGAAGATAATTTCCCACTTAAATGCAACCAAAAAATAAAATTACGGATCCCTAATATTACACTGTAACGTTGTTTCATTATTTATTATTGTTTCACTATCCTGTTTTACTGAAACGGATCAAGTCAAAATGTCAAAATTAAGCTATCAAACTAAGCCTCACCCACTGTACAGCACAAGTCAAATCACATAAATTGTGTTAGAGGGAAGAGGAAATAAGGCTCTGGTTTGCACAAAAGAAAAAGAATTATTTTCCATTACACAATAATCAATATGTGAAATATTTATTATATCCTTATCATCATTACTCATCAACAAGTATTTTTTAAATTATTAATTTTTATTTAGAGACACAAATGACATTTTGCATCTGAAAATTTATTTTTCCTTTCCATTTCTTGTTCCATTCCATTCCATTCTACACATCAAGCGAGATAAAAAAGAAAAAGAAAAAGGACAGAGTCAGGGGAAAAAAAGCACCATTTCCTTCGGATTCAGACAATGGATCATCAGAATCAGCCTTGCAGTATGATATAATGAGATCCTGGTCACTAGTAATATATATGTTATTTGTATTGCAGTCAGGATGCCACAATAAATGGTCCTCAAAAGAAGTTACGAGTTGTCCACGGAAATTCCAAACAGCCACAGTACGATTTCGAAAGGTCAAGAACAACTGGTTCTCATATAGAAATATGAATGCAGATGGTGTCATAAATTCACTCCTGCTAACTTCTTTTAGCTCAAAAGTCCGCACCTAAAGTTAATTGAAATTTGGATATTCAGATGAGAACTAATGTATACAACTCATGTAGAAGTACAAAGATACTTACATCCAGAATTTGGAGGTTCTCATTATCTTGCTTGACAAGAAGCTTTTCATTAAACTGTTCAATGAAATCCACCTTCTTATTCCGATGAAGGAGATGGTTGAATGATTTCAAAACAGAACCGTCTTCAATTGAAAGGATTTTAAGCGGGACATGGCTACTTGCTTTAGCAAAAATCAGTAACATGATCCCCGGACTGATCAAGAAAAATCATCAAACAAGAGCAAAGTGAAAATAATGAAAGATCAGAGAGAGAGAGCAGTATTAATGTTATCCAGAACTCCGAGAATGTTATGCATTTTACATTAAATTTGAGCATGACCATGGACCAACTCTATGACAATGTAGTGTATGATATACTAGTGCAATTAAAATTCACAAGCATGTAAAGACTATTACCTGATCTTAATCTCTTGGACATTTTTATCAGAAATGGAATACAACATCGTATAGTTTTTGAGGTCAAACACCTTGTATATGCTGTAGAGGGAAAAACAGAAAGACAGATATAAGTATCACAATTATTAATGCTTGTTATAATAGAGCATCATATCATTGGACTGAAAAATCAATGCTTTGTAAATATAATATTTACCTATCCTGAGCAGAATAAGTGAGTACTTTCCCATTTACATCGTCAAACTCAACAAAACCTGGCCACTTCAACGACTCAGATTCAAAAAGAGCAAAGCCCGCATCTGGTTTACCCCTCCTAATGTATCTGGACAACATATAAATGTCAGCGCAATCTACAAGCAAGTAAACAAGAAACTGTTTATTTTTACTTCTTTAAATTTAGTTTCCAAGTGCACGTATGTACATCTTGAGTTATTTTGCATTATAGTTGTCTTTGTATTTGTCAGGCAGGGGTAGAAACAGGAAGTGAAATAGAGTAGAGCTTTATACATACTCAATCCTCGTGCTTCTACATTTCAAAGAACTGTAACTGTCTGAAGCATAGACAGAAACTGTGATAAGCGAGTCATTATTTTTATTATAAAACAGACTTCGGATAACTTCACCGGGACTGACATTCAAGAAGCATATCCTTTGATTGGTCTCTGCATACAACAAATAATATATGTAACATGTATTTCTACTTTTTAGCCATAAATAGAACTGAAAAGCATATTCTGATTCAGATTTATACAAAACATAAATACAGGTTATTACCTCGACTAAATGCTGGACAAACACCAGATTGTGCAAGAGCAAAAACAATGTCTCGTGCTGCTACAATCTCAATAATTTTTGACCTTTTTCTCAAAAAAGGAAGCGCCGATGAAGAAGGACCTTTTGGATCATCTGTATCATATTCTTCCTATAAAGGATCCATCCGTCATATCACAAGTTGGTAAAAAAAAATGGGCATATGCACTTATATCAAAGTAGACATCTAACATATAACTAGCAAAACTAGGGTATTCTTCAGCATACAACAACTAAAAATGAACCACATATCACATTGTATCACTTGGCAAAAGTGAGTTTCAAATGTTATACTGCACAAAGGTGCAGAAAATTGTTTCTCTAAACAAGATCACACTTAACTCTTAGCATACAACAGTGAATGAAATCAAATTTTTCACATCCCATCTTCCCTTGATTCCTCACAATGAGCACGTCATCACAACCTCAAACAAAGTCACATCAAAGAAATCACAGTTCCGGCTGCACTACTTGTCTTGTTCCAGAGTCCCATACGCACCCCTCTTCTTTATGCTAGAACATTCAAGCACAAGCATGAGGCTGGTACAAGGTAATCCCCAGCATCTTCAATCTTCAAATATGAATATATGATTAGGTGATACGCCAAAACAATTCTTAATTCGAGCAAGCAATTTGAGGCCAATATCTAAGTTTCTGCAATGGCAACCTAGTACACGTTTAGCATGCATATATACACTGTTGATAATAAGCTCTCTCCGAAAGAAAGATGACATGAGACTCTTGAATAACTTGGATGTCTTTGCCCAATATTATAAATAAGTAATAAACGAGGAGATGAGGCTGTAAGGCCTGGGAATCTTGATTGAACCTAATGTTATAACGTCAATTTGATGAGCTTCCTAAATTTCAAGTTCTACACAACCAGCAATTTTCTAGATTATAGCAGCTGCAAAAGATTCATGCATACGCAGTAAATAGTTAAGACGAAAGTAACTGAAGCGCACTTGAGCTTTTAAGTAAATTCCTAGCGGCGAAGCATAAAAAGGGAACAAGGCAACAAAAGCCCTCAAAAAGTGGGCCGCAAGAATTCATGACCAAAAATTTAACGGGGAAAAGAAATGAATCAAGATGGGGTATGTGGGAAGGAAAACCAATGCGCTAAAAGAAAGATACTTCATGGAAAAGTAAGTTAAGAATGGAACCTGCAGGCGAATATTGCGAAATCTTTCCTGAGCATCGCTCATACTGAAAGCACGATCGCGCTTTGAACTGATTTCACGCCTCTGAAGCTTCTTGACGCTATTGACAAACCCATCAACTCCGCCACCCCGATGTGGCCTCTTCTTCGCGACAATTCTCCGACCACAGCAAGGTCGTGGACTCGCCGTAATCCTCCTCCCACCTTCCATCTCAGCCCCTTTCAAAACACCCAGCCGCAAACTTAAATCCCAAATTCACACATCAACGGGAATTCGACTAATACTGTGATTTCGAAAATTGGAACTTCGGAAGCTGAAACTGCTACTCAACTACTCTTCGATTGTTCAAAATTTGAGCTCCCATTCCACGCAGAAAACCCTAATTCCTTCGTTCACCGAAAGCCGAAAAACAAAGTATGGGCATGCACTGAGAAGCAAAATAAGCCATATAACCTTCTGTATCTGTAATTCACTCTTTCCCCTAGAGTGGAAGGAGGAAGGAACCAAGGGAGAAGGATTAAGGGGGACGATCTTCGAGCTCGATCCCGGTTCAAAATATGTTTCGGAATCCGACGCACGGTAACTTTTTAAAATAAATAAAATAAAAATATACTATATTTGAATTGATTAAATAAAATTCTAGTAAAATATCTTTATTTAATTTATAAGGGAGAAAAAGAGTTAAAAAGAATGTTATATTGAGTGAAAAAACTTCTTAATATTTTGATATATATTGAATAAATTTAATTTAATTTAATTTAATAAAGATATAAGACAATAATGATAAAGATAATTTGATTGAAATTAAATTTTAACGTGAGAGTAACTTTTTAAAAAGGTAAACATTAATATTCAATATCAATGTAAAAGACAGTGGAAACTGGAAAGAGCCGTAAATATACAATTTTTAATCAAATCGAATTTTGTGTAATATAGTACATTGTACAATCCGAAATCTAGTTGTATGTAAAGTAAAAATTATATTATAGCATGGTATAATAAATGTTAAGATATAGATAATAAGTAAATTTATTAAAGAACATAACTTTTTTTTTAAGGTGGATAATGAATTTGATGCCGACAAAATTCGAGATGATGCATCACATGACAGGCTTTGCCACTCCGGGTAGCCCGAGTAACATTCATAATTCATGGGCTAGTCCAGATTGACACTAGCCTAATTATTTCTTACACACCATTTTTTTAAATATAGAAGTCCATTTAATTTTGAATCATTTATCTATAAATAAACTTAGATGAATATATATATATATATAAATTACTATCGAAATATCAGCATATCGTCTTTTCCAAAAAAAAAAAAAGCACATCATCAATATATCAATTAATATATAATATTAAATTTTACTATACTTGTTTCATGTTTTCTCATAATTTGACTAACGAGTTGTTTTTTTTTTTATGTAAGATATAAACTTGTTATGAATTTCATATTTTATAGTCAGCTATAACAAGTTAACTTATAAACCGTGTAACTCATTTCCTATTCATGCAATACATAATGTATCTAGCTCAATATAAAAACCCGTTCAATTCAATATTTAGTGTAAATGAGTATCAATATGCAATATAAAATTTTTAGCAAACAGTAATACTAACTCATCGATCATAATGCTATTTATTTTTTAGATTTTGTGCCATATATAAAATACCCATCTAGTTATTCAATATTGAATATTAATATAAATTATAAATTATATAACAAAATATACTATTAATTATATGGTTTGTTTTTCAAACTTCATCTAATAAATTATTAATGTACACCACATTACCACACCAGAGACAACCCAACATGCTGGATATGTTTGAATCTCAAACCGTATGTACCGTCCTTCTAAACTAGAAAAAGTAAAAAAAATCATATGTAGTATATGTTTTTTTGGCACATTTTACAGGCATTTGTTGTATTGGTGATATGTGAGCTAAAAGGGAGTTAGTATTGATAGATTGAAGTGCTTTTGTAGTTAATTATATATCTTTTTTTTTTTACTAAGAACATACCGGAAGACTAGTGCTTAATTATCATTATTTGACTTATTGTAGTTACATTTTGATTTTTAGGTGAGAAATGAAATTAAAGAGGGTCAAGACTGATTTTTTTTATCTGGACAAAAGACTGATTTGATTTGTTATCATTTGCTGCTTAACGTAACGCAATATAAGTTAGCTCTCTCTCTCTCTCACAGTGTTATTTAACTCTTAATTGTTGAACATTTGACTAATTTGAGTTATTGTATGGGCAAGGGTCAAGACTTAAGGGGAAAGTAGATCAATGAGAAGAGGCAAGCAACATAAGTGTTCTATATATAGTAATACTAGGATCTATTGACAAATTAAGGAGTTTATATGTTATTCTCATAATGCACATGAAAATTTAAAAATGAAAAAAAAATGCTTACTACTTCGATTTAGATATTTTTCTAAGTTGATATAGGCCTTATACTTTATATAAAGTTCAAAATAAATGTTTGTGAAAGGAATTATATTATTCATAACTACTTCTAATATATTTATATTTGATTACCATAGAAAAGTGATAACTTGTTAAGAAAATGAAGAGCATTTGAGCAAATTGGGATACTGAGGCCATATCTGGTATAATGAAAATGTGAGTTTACAAAGGGAAAGGGTGAGGGTGAGCGATTTTCTTGATACACGGGAGACATCTGTGTTAGGGAGACCAATTCTACCTCATTTGTGAAAAAGGTGCTTTCCATTAAGATAGTTAAGGAAAGATCTACCTTTCTATGGAAACCATATTTTTATGACAAAATATCCTCAATAAATGTTCTATATTCCACAGTTGCCCTTAGCCCTAAGCAACCATATTCCACGTATTTAAATTAGGGCAGTTTTTCTAATTTTTTTCTTCACCTTATTTTTCATTCATAGTAAACTACAAAAAATAATTATTGCGTCTTTCTTTTGGATGCTTACCAAACATACTTTAGGTCTTTATTTATCTCCTTTTACCTTTATCTCTCCCTTTACCTTTCCCTTAAAAAGTCATCCTCGTACCAAAGATAACCTTAGTTAATGAGCATTGCAATGGCTATAAAAATGGTAAGAGAATGCTTTTTTTTGGGTCACAACAATTTGGCTCACATTGTTTTGTTTTTTTCAAGTACAAACTCTTCTGTAAATTAAAAGCTAACCCTTCATCAATTATTCTCATATACCCACTATTATTCATAATTATGAAAAGAAAACATTTTTTAATAAAATTCAACATGTATGGCCGCACATGTAAATTTTAAAAGTAAGTGACCATTATTTAGATAAACATAAATTAAGCGATCTAATTTAAAATTAAGGTAAAGTTTAAAGGTATAAATGTCATGAAAATATGTGTAGAAACCAGAGGATATTTAGAATATGTTAAGGGCCAAATTGTAAATATAACAAAGTTATTTGTAGAGGCCGTGATTCCCTAATGGATTGTATATTGAAACCATTTATAACACCTTTTATTAAAGAACTCAAAAGTTTCATATGATCACAATATGTTGAATAATAATATAAAAGCTGTTGACAATGAATTTTCAAAAAAATATGTTTCAAGCATGCTATAGGTGTGAACCTCAAAACGAGTGTGAATTTCTGGGGTCATTTGCCACAATTTTCCTAAATATAGATAACAGAAATAGAGATGAAAGGAAGCTTTTAAAGCTTTTAAAGAATGTAAATGTAAAAAGTTTCAATTACTGAAAAGAATAATAGTGATCATATTTAAAATTGAAACACAATGATGTTTGAAAAGTAAAGAAGGTTATGAAGAATAATTATGAAAGCTAAAAGAATACATAAGAAAGATAAGAAAGCTTGATGTAGAATAAAATTGATATTGGTATGTGTTGAGCAATAATTGTTAGTTCCCTCTTAGTTGTCTGAACCTTTATTTATAAGCCATTCAACAGTAATTTTCCAGCTTTACTCTCTACATTTTGATCATGTTCCATATTCTACGATCCCTTTGCTATCGTGCGACACGTTTACTTATTGCCTCATTTTTAATTTTCCGCTTACTTGATTTGATCTTGCTTTTTAGTACTTAAAGAAATATTTGAGCTTGGCCTGCTACAAATTTAGATCACACAATTGCCCCCTCCCTGTGCATATATTTGGCTGTATCTCAACAGGCCAAAATTATATGGATATATATCTCAAATATTATTAATAACCTAGATTCTAAATTCATTTTTTCCTTGGGAGCTTACCTTTCCTTTTTACTTTAAAACCCAGCTTACTCGTTTATAAAGGCTTCTCATATTACTATTTGGTGCTCTTTTCTCTATCATTGGAAATCACCTCAATTAAAGTCGAGTTGTTCATCAAAATTCAAATGTTAGCTCCTCAGCTACTTGCTTCATTGTTCCTCCAGCATTTCAAGGATTAATCTCATAATACCTTAGTCATCTTCTTTACTTGTTCCCTTTTCTTTAATCCCAATTTACATTTACAACCTTTAAACTTACAAAATAAAAAATATAATCTCATTTTTCCTTTGTATACAAAATAATGGCTCATTGGTTCTGGCTTGTAAGCTAAAGGAGAATCACATTTAGCTTTCCTTTCTCAACTCCTTCATATATAAGTAGGGTTCTAGAGCTCACCAAGGTAAGAGTGCCAAGGAACTCTACACTCTGCATGTTGATTTGTATGCCCAGAGTAAATGACAACATGTCATGCTCCTATTACACCTTCATGATAAAGTAAAACTTCATGCATAGTAAAAGTAAAACTTCTAGGGAACTACCTATCCTTTCTTTTTTTTGGTTGGTATCTTTGTTCTTATAATAACTTAGAGGCCTATTTCTACTTGGATGCTTACTAAAATACCAATTAACTGACTATCTATTAGAAATAAGACAGCTCCACTCCACCGAATTTGATTGTTTGAAGCTAGATCTCTAGTTAGAAAAAACCTTGCAAATGTACCTCAAAGTAAACTACGTTTCTTTTATCCATACATGATATACATGAATTACTTATAAGGCTATAGAAAGACAAGTGAGCCAAGTCATGCGGCTATTTTAATCAAAGAGATTTTCTATTCACCATAATCATTCTCCAATCAACATATAAGATATTAACATACAAGAAATAAGAGATGGTCCTCAGACCTATCTTTACTCTATTGCATTAAAGTGACTAAAAAAACTACTTATAAACATGAACATAGTAAATAAAATGAAAACAAAGCCATGGGATTGGCTCTATAGTATAATGTGGCCCCAAACATTAGGGTATAAAATAATACTTTAAGGACTTACAATGTTTGGTCATGTGCATAGCCTTCTCTTTATTCTTCCTTGTTTTCAGTCGTTTTCTACATAGTGGGAACATATCTCTTTTTGCCTTTGATGAACTTGTGGGGCAGCTCTCTAGGTTTTGTTTGATAGCTTACTACCTTCCACACTTCCAATTTCTCTTTTTGCATTTTTCCAGAATACTTTTCTTGCAAAACTATAGGAAAGCTTAAGGAATTATTAGCATATAATGGCATAAGAACATTTCCTGCTAAGAAATAAGAAGTTTCTCTAATATGGCTCTCATGTTATTGCAATTCTAACTCTTTCCTTGTAGCAACTCTTTTTCTTTGGAGCCTCCTTTTCTGAGTTGTGGTGAGTGATTGGGGAAATTCTTTATGCTTTGCTACATACCATTGTTTTTATGGTATATTTTGAGGAGGCTTTATAAACTTAGGTTGTCTCTTGTTGTTGTTGCCTTATCTGGGATAATGTGAGTCCTTGCAACGTGAGTCCATTAGCTCACCCCATTTTGGTGACCTCACTCTAGTATAAAGAAGGAGTACTTTGCTATGTAATTAAACCTTGAAGATAATTTCTTTGAGGCATTACATACCTGCTGCTTCTGGGGAGCCTACTTCTTTTTTGGGGAACTAGAAGCTTCAACCCTCCTCCACACATATTTAGGATATGAAAAGTATTATTTAGGCTCCCATTCTTTTCTATATCTCCTTCTAAGCTGAAGTAGAGATTGATTGAGAACTCCTTGTGCTTTCTTCTCAGCGTTAATGAGTGAAAATGAGTCCACTCTTATTGTGTTAATACTAGCTACTAGTGGAAGCTTTAACTAAGGAACTAACTACTCTTTGCTAGAAATCTCTTGGACACTGCCCCTCGAGCCCTCTTCTAACATGTTATCCTACTCATCCTTCCTCTGAGAAGGTTGATTCTTTTCTTCAGCATGAAGATTGACTTGGGGAATCACGTCTTCTTCTCGGAAACCACTAGAGGACCAGCCCCCGAGCTCCTTAGGAATTATTTGTTTCTAACCATAAGAGGAATGCCCCCTAAGTTTTTCAGCAACCTGCTTTACAGGCCTAAAATTGGCCTTTGATTCTTCTATCATAAGAGCATTTATTTGTTGTAATAGTTGGCCCAAAGATTTTGACGCATTCTCACATGTTGCAAGTAGAATAGCTTTCCACTTTTCATCCTCGAGCCTTTGTTGCTTTTCCCTCTGTTTTCTTGCTCCTTCTATTTTCTCTTGGTTCTCCTCCATCATTCTTTGAGTTACATTGGCTAGTTTTTTTGAAACAATCACTAAAGTCCCTACCAAGAACAAAGAGTGTATTTAATGAATTGTTAGTGAACTCCTCTGTTGGAAAACTTTGCTCTATAAAAATATATTGTGTTGATACTTGAAAATTATGAACACCTCCACACTTTACAGTTTCCATAAATTGTGAAACATGCCCTACATGCGTTGCTGTTGCAAACGCATCATCTAGATTGTAAGACCTATCCACTTTATCTCTATAAAAATATATGCTTCTTAACAGTATTGTACTTGCATGAGTTTGCTAGGCGTGCTAAAAATTATATGTTGATAATAAATTTTGAAAAAATATGCTCCAGGTTTGTTAGAAGTGTGAACTTCAAACTATATGTGAATACTAACTTCTAATTAAAATGAGTGTGAATCCCTGGGGTCCTTTACCACAATTTTTCCAAATGTAGATAGCATAAATAGAGATGGAAGGACGCTTTTAAGAAATGCAAATGTAGAAGGCTTCAATTATTAAAAAAAATAACACCGATCTTTGAAAAATAAAGAAGGTTTTGAAGAATAATTATGAAAGTTAAAAGAACACATAAGAAAAATAAGAAAACTTGATGTAGAATAAAATTGATGTTGGTATGTGTTGAGTGATATTTGTTGGTCCCCTCCTAGTTATTTGAGCTTCTATTTATATGCTACTTAACAATAATTCTCCAGCTTCACTCTTCACATTTTGATCATACTCCATATTCTGCGATCTCCTTACTATTATGCGGCACATTCACTTATTGTCTCATATTTAATTTCTTGCTTACTTGATTTGATCTTAACTTTTTATGGCTTAAAGAAATATTTGGACTTGGCCTACTACAAATTTAGGCTGAACAAAAGTATTTAAAAAAATGTTTCAAATTGGTGGCTTTCAATTACTTTGTCTTTTTGAAAATTTGTAACAAACTATATTAATTTAATTTGTAACATCCGTTTCCAACATTTTTTCATCGTCAAAGCACCACCATCATATCACTCATGTCTCTCATTAATCTCCTTCCTTAATGCCTTGCAACATTCTCTCATAATCACACTTATATCATCGACGTTTCACCTATTTATCATCAACGGTCTTCTTTTCAATGGCCTCGGACGTTTATATTCCCATAATATATATATATATACATGGAGGATTGCTCTCTCATTTTGGAAAGCTCCACTTGACCACTCAAGCAATATCTTTTACTTATTTTTCTCCTTCTAGTTATGAGCTACATATTTTGTATTCATCTCAGGAAGGATCTTGGGACTACAGGCACGTAAGCGAAAAAATCCTTAAGGACGATGCCATTTTAACATGACTCAGATCATTTATCTCGCATAATCTGGAAAAATCGATCTTGTGAAATCCTCCAATCCAACTCTTATTATCTATGAATTCAGGTACACCTTTGCATTCAATCTCTTTTATTCTCAATAATTGATATGGGATTATTGAAGTTTATGATGAATTTGAATCTTGTGATTAAAATTTGCATTTGGTAGTTTGGGAATATTCAAAGCCAACATTTTTCTCTTTAGAAGACCCCTGAACTTACACTGATTGGTAACTACAAACTGTATGAGGCTGAGAAATAAAAATTCAGATTGAACCAATTCAAAAGTCAAAATCACATCTACTTATGCGCAAAGGCAGTTGGTTTTAAAGAAAATTCACCTTTAAATATCCAAATTGAATCAATCAGTTTCAAACAAACCTCCAAATTGAACCAATTATGTAAATCCATCGAATAACCTTGCATTCTCCTTCCTATGTTCAACATTTTGGTTCTCATATTAAAACAGAACGAAATGCGTAAAACAATAAGTACTATATATATTAATATTATTTCTTGTTCATTGAAAAAGATGTATACACCTTCCATTCCATATGATAAGGCAACATTTGAGGTTACACGCCTATAAAGAAATGAAAATAACATCATTAAATTTTTTTAAAAAATGAAATATTTCTATTTTACTCATATTAAATACTCCTCTTTCTATACTTTCAACATAATTTACAATATTATACATTATACTAATGAGGGATAAAAATGATAAGTAAAACCATGTTATTTTATATTATGGAACAAAAAAAATTTCATTTGTTATCTTATAATATGGGAAGAAGGGAGTATTTATTAGTCTCATTCTTTAAAATAAAAAAATGATAATTAAATTATTTGAATATATTTGTTAGTAATGCTTCAATGATGATAAGAGGGAAAAAAAGTGGGATTATTTTAGTTTTTTGGCATCTCATACCTGGAATCCGCCAGCATTTCCTGGTCATTTTGGAATTGACATTGCTTTGACTCTCGGAATTTCTATTACTGATGAAATGGAACGATGCAAGCAAAGAACGACCCGACACATTGTACAGGGAATCCCATTTCCATTCCCACCTATACAATAGACTTTCCAATTAAGCAACCAAAAATTGGCTTATAAGTAGATAGAAGCATATAGATAACACTTGTACTCCTTCTTGTCCTTAATAAATAGTATTTAATATAAGAATCTTGAAGCATTAATGTATAATTTCCATAGAAATTCTTAATAATTTTAATCTCTCTAAGTATTAATATGAGATGGAAATTTATGAATTTACTTAAGGGTATTGTAGGAATTTTATAATACTCTCTTCGATCCTAAATATAAGACCTTTTGTTTTGGTCCTAAATATAAGATTTTTTTTTTCAAAATACAAGGCAATATCAATTATACATTATAAAAAAATGTTTCTATTTAATTCATGATAGAGAGAAAAATAAATAAATTTAATAAGAGTAATTTTATAAAGATAATTTGATTTTCAAAAAGATCAAGTAGTTAACTAATTTTAACTCTCATTTTTAATTTGCGTAATTTGGTTAAAATGATTTATATTAAGGATTGGAGAGTGTTTTTTTTAACAAAATCAAAGCTTTTAACTAACTAAATTTGTATTTTTATTTCCCAACAATGCATAGTAAAATATAAACAGACAAAACATGGAACTTAAGATAATAAGCCATATGGTGGTTAAAAAAAAAAGATAATAAACCATATGAATATCATCATGATACTATATATATGTCATTTATCTAAATTAGCTTTTTATAATATTTATATTATATAATATATTTTTAACTAATTAACTCACTTAAAAACACACGTTATTTGATTAAAAATAAATAATAAAAAAAGAGTGGGAGGGAGCAGTAAATTTTTTTTTTTGGCCGTGGGAGTAGTAGATTTCGTAATTTGGCATTTTGGTGCATTGAGACATATAGAAAGTAGTCCCCGAGAGACTCGTCATCGGATCAGGACCACTTCTGCAATCTCGGGACCCAGAACCCGGCCGTGCAGTGAAATCGATGTTTTGTGGTTTAATTGGACAGTGCTGTGAAATCAATGATAAAAGTTTTAAAAACTGAACATACAGCATGAAATAATAATAATAAAAAAAAAGAACATACAGCGTGAAATAATCAATTTTTTAATGTATACTAAATGGTAATAGCTACATTCAAAGAGTATTGTCATTGTACAAAATCTGAAAAAATGAATTACATACATAAATTATTGATAGCATTTATATTGATAAATTAAAAAATACTTGATAAATTAATTTATCTAATTTATCAGTTATTTAGGTCTTGCATGACCTCTAATGCAAATTTTATGCTGTTTAATTAGCTGCAAAGACCTGTTTAGGTGTATATCCATGTAATGTATTTTGAGGATCTTTGACCCCCTTGAGTTAAAAAAAAATAGAGACAAAATTATATCTGAAAAAGGCATCAATTGAATATCTAAAATAAAATGAAATGAACTAAAAATAGAATAAGTTGATCTAGTGAAAATAAGTTAGGGATGTGAAAGATGTATTTGTTTTGGGATTATAATCAGCCTTTAAATTAAATTTAAATCCTTGACACTGTCTATCTACACATGCCACCCTTTACTTCTATTTAATATTAAGAAAAACTTAATTAGGATGTTTTGTTTGATTAATTTGAATATATATAGCAATTTCAGCTTTTAAATTTTTATATAGTTAATTAATTTACTTACTGATTTTTATAATTTTCATGACTCATTAATAGCTGGTATGGTATATGCTCCCTGCACTTTCAATATAGAAGGACAAGAATAGATGCACATTCAAAGGTATACATAGGATTAACTTTCTTCAAAGTAATCAAAGCTTAGGACCAAGAAATGCCATTCCCAGCGTCCTATCTTCCGAATAATTGATCAAACATGCAGGTCGCTATGATCTTCGAATAGCTTCAAATTAAGTTGATAGGAATATGCTACCTAAAGTGTGTACTATGTGTAAAAAAAAAAAATATATATATATATATATAAATTAAAAAATATAAAAAATATTTAATTTAGTCAAAAGAGAGGTGATGGATTGTGAATAAATATATAAATATCCGTAAAAGCTGATTCGGCGAATCATAAAGGACTAATAAAGGTAGAGGGAAAAAAGGGACAAAAATAAGGTTGTGGAAGACATGTGAACGATGTTCTGACATATACGATCTAATTGGTGCAAAAACAATATAGAAAAAATTTAGTGGAAATAATATTTTAAAATATAAGTTATTTTATAAAAATTAATAATTATTTAATATTTTTTTTATTTTCCCCTAATTTATGATAGATTTCAATTAAAGTGAATATTTTACTTTTTCTTATAGTGGAAAGGGATAAAAAAATAGTAGTAATTAAGATGGGTAATTTAATGAAGATAGTTTTATAAAGTTATACGAATTTTTGAAAAATTAAAACATGTAAATAATTTTACTTTTTTTAATTGGAGCGAAATGGTTAAATTCACCTAATATATTTTAAAATGGGGTGAGTATATCAAAGGTTGAGATCATACATGCATGTGGATCTTCTCCACTCACCAAATCAGAGAGCCTGCTGTGGCAGTTTTATTTTTTTAAATTAAAGTTCATAGATTAAAAGATATTTTATAGCCCTTGTATGTATAAAAAAAAATTTATTAAAAAAAATAAAACTTATTTCAATAATTTCTACATGTTAAAAAAGATATAATTCTTTTGGTACTAAAAAAATGTTTTATAGAGTTATGGTGATGTATTTGTGCAATTTTTATTCTCTTTAATATCTTTTTTTTTTTGTTATTGTATTTTTATTGTATAGTTTTTTTATTAGCAAAAAAAAATTTTAAATTGTAATTGCATATCTAAAAAATATATATTTTTTATATATAAACTTTAATTTAAAATAATAAATAATAAAACTGCCATGTCAGGGGCCGCACGACCCCTGACAGGAGCCACCCCCTCTAAGCTGTGAAAGGAACGGAAAGTACTGAGGCCCATACTAGCATACCAGGCTACCAGCATGCGAGCCTCACACGAGCCACACCTCTGTTTTTTTTTTTTTGGATAAAAAATTAAAAGTATTTATACATTTTATTCATTATTTTAGAAAAAAAATTATTTACATAAAATTTATGAAATTTCCATCAATTTTGGATAGGCATTAATTCATGCAGTTTACTACTTAGATGTGAAATGAAGTCAAAGAATCCCCTGCGTAGTATTTTCTTCGGTAGAAGCCCCCGGAAGGTATTTGAACTGGAAGAACATGCCGTGGAGCACGACAGATTTAGCGACAGGGAAGTGGCCGGCAGGCCGCTTTCGGAGACAGGTCCTTTTTTCATGGCAAAAATTACATTAATTAGTTAAGTCCGCGTTTGAGCAGTGTGTGCCCAATAGTTTATTGCGTTTGACCAGTTTGCGGAATCGACAAGTCAGGGTTCAGGGTTCATGCACACACTCACACATCCATATATATATATATATATTATCTAGCCGTGCATATGTCATGGGCTGCTCACCATCATAAGTAGAACTTGTTGTTTACTTTCCCACCAGGATGCTTGTCCGGATACATCAAAGAATCTTCCAGCAGCCTTGGCTCTTTCTCAATCTCTCTCTCTTGGTCTTAATTATAATAATAAAAAGTTAGAAACGGGCTAAATTAACTAACAGGGGAGCGAGCGAGGTGCGCATCTTCCCTTGGCCTTTTCGATATCAAATTGAGCAGAAAAAGGAAGAGCCTATTTGCTTTCTCGTTACAGACCGGATTTTACGGCTTTTGAGGCAGAGCACGTACTCTCGGAGCTGGAGAGATTGACGTAGATGGAGGTGGAGGTGTTGGTGTTGAAGTTGAAGGTAGTTTGTGTGGTGGGGATAATGAGCTGGATAGCATATTATGTGTATTGTTGCTGCAGTGCGTGGGGGAAGTCGGAGAGGGTGAGAAGGAAGTTGCGAATGCAAGGGATAAGAGGGCCTCCTCCTTCTTTCTTGTACGGCAACCTGCCTCATATGCAGAAACTCCAGTCTCTGGCCAAACCTGCTTCTCTCTCCACCAACCACTCCCATCTATTCGTCGCTCACGACTACACTTCCAATCTCTTCCCTTACCTTGAACACTGGCGAAAACAATACGGTAATTAATTACTAACCCCCACTTTAATTTCTCTTCCAATTTAATTAATTTGCTTACATGCCTTTCATACGTACTTGCACGTATGTAATTAACTCCTTCAAATTCAATTTACTTTCTTTTAAAGAAAAGTATAAGTTATTAAGTATATATGCTGCAATCATGTTGTAACTTTAGCCGAAGGGCCACCGATGTGCGTGTCTAACTGTTACTCTATGGTCTCTTTAATGTTGAGCGAATATCCATGGAGAAAAGCTAGCTATTACAGTGTGGTCTGATCTGTATGTACTAATCTTCCTATTTTTAATGTAACATTCGTTTTCAACCCATATTAATTAAGAATTAGAGTAAAAGTTAATTATTTTAATTTTTTGAAAATTAAAATATTTTTTTTAAAATTTTTTTTATTTAATTTATTTTTATCTTTATTTAGAATAAATTATATAAAAATATTTTTAAAAATATATTACAATAAATATTATTTTATATTCTAAAAGCATCATAACTAATAAACACTACCCAACCAAAGATGTAATATGATTAAGTGTGCCAACTTTCTGAATTGGAATCAGTCAGCTTTTGAGGGTGATAGCAGTCTTTCTGAATGACTCTTTCTTAACATGTTACCTTGGGTTCAGTTTTGACGTTGATGGTGTGGTTTATTTTTTGGCCTGGATGGTGTAAAAATTTAAATTAGTGGAAAAGAGGAAAAGCATGCCTAGCTAGGATCTTGACAATAATTAAAGATAGGAGGTGAGTGGCAGGGGCTGCTATGCCAATCATGCATAAAGAATTTAACCTAATTTATTATTTTATTTACTATGAAAAACTATTTAAATAAATATCCTTCAGCCCATTAGTTTTTTTTTGGCCAAACTTCAGCCCATTAGTTTAATTTTAAATTTAAATTTCTAGGGTCAAGAAAGTCAACTCCTGCCATCACTTGCCAGCTTACTGGAGCTGGAAGAAGCATATCAGCTCAAATTTAACAATTGCAATCTTTTTGGAAAACATTTAGTGTGTGTTTAAAAGTTTTATTTTGGATGAAATGGAATGGAGTAGGATGACTAATGAATTTTAGCCATCATAAACTTATTTTTTTCTGTCTCATAAATTGAGGACCAAGGATGGAATGGTTTAAGATTAATATTATAATTACAAAATTATTCTCATTTCTATATAAATATGTATAACACCTCTCACTCTTCTCTCGATTTCACATTATTCTCTCTCTTCTCACTATCTCCATTACATGATAGTTGTTGTCTATTCTTGATATTATGTTGAATTTTTTTTCTAATATTTATTTTATGCATAATATCATTTCTCTTTTCAACCCAAGTTACTTCATCATTTAATTAATGTGTGTTTAAAATTCACTTAATAGCTTTTTTTGTGATAAATATTTGATTATAACTTAAAAATAAACTTATTTTTTCTTAAATTAATAGCTATTATCTCTTTATTTAAATTAATTTATAGGGGTAATATTGAAATAAAAATGTTATAATTCATTCCGTTCCGTCCATTTTATATTAACTCTCAAATAATGACCAAATAAAACCGTTCCTTTCCTTTATGAAACTTCCAAACAATGAAACATAATGTTCCATTGCACTTTGCTCCATTTCATTTCATATTATTCCATTAACCATTCTATTTCATTCCATCACAAACTGCTAAATGTACCCTTAGACAATAAACTAATCACTCAATATTATGTTTACATCGTTTAATTTTTTAAAATTATACTATTTAGAAAAAATCTTGCAAAGTTAAGTGATTATTATGGAAATGACATCGTTTACGAAAACGTTTACTTATAGAAATTTTCGTTTTAAATAAAATGAATAAATACTTGGATGAGTTTAAATTATGTATTTTATTATCAAGGAACATGTCTTTTCAATTTCACCGAGTAACCTTTTTGAATGGATAATAAATTGATGTATTATCATTTTTATAGATAACAAAATTAAAAGTAAAATTTAAGGACTGAATTCTTAATTTATTCTTTATTAGTAATAACCTTATACTAATTAAATAAGGGGCTATTTACCAACAAAATTTTAAGCTAATTCGTTGATAATTGAGTACTTTAAATATAATATTTTAAATTTGATTCCTAATTATGTAATTATGTGTATAAAAAATTTTTATTGCAAGAGAAAAAATTGGTAACGGAGGAGAATAAAGAGGGAGAGGGAGAGAGAGAGAGAGAGAGGGAGAGCATTTCTGAGAGTACACATTTCATAGCTGAGGTAGTACAATGACAAATAACAGAAGAATAATCGACCTTTACAGCTGTGGCTGCAATTTTGGATAGGTATTTAGCCTCATAGGCGGCATCAGCTTTGTAGTGATAGCTTGTATAGTATACATTAATGGAACAAGCTAGAGCATTACGGATCATTTGAGTCGGGCCCCATTAAAAAAAAAGGATCAACGTCAACTCCTTGTCATGATTCACCGATTCACCATTATTTATATATTACAAAATATAATATATTATTAAGAAAAAAAAAAGATGATGATGAGATTAGGTAACATGTAGCACGTGCAACACGACTTGCAGGTCGACTGTACACGTATTCTACGGGGACGAAGCAGCATCTTTTTGTGAACGAACCAGGGCTCATGAGGGAGATGAACCAGTGTGTCACTTTGGATTTTGGAAAGCCCTCTGACGTAACCAACAGACTTGCTCCACTGCTTGGAAATGGCATTTTGAGAGCCAATGGGCTTAGTTGGGCACACCAGAGGAAGCTTGTTTCGGCTGAGTTTTTCATGAACAAAGTTAAGGTACGTAATTATCCTCCATATTCATAATATTGTATATTATCCCACCGTCACCTTTGTCTTCACTTCTGTCGTGTTCATTGATTGGATTACACGTACACACACACACACTGACATATATACTTTTTTTTTTGGCTGGCACATATATAGTATTCTACTGTACTATAAGGGAGAGGAATATAATTGACTAGAAATTAATAATCATCCATCTTTTTTCAAGGACAGTTCGCTTTCTTAGTAATGATCCATCTTTTTTTAATCTATATATATATATATGTAGATGACAGGTATGTCTGAGATATATCACTAGAAAATGATTCTGACACAGTGACATGTGCAAATTCTTTTGTTTGGTTGATTTCGATCGTTTGTATATTAGCACTTTATTTTATTCAAGGAGTTGTTATAATAATTAAAAAAAACTCATTTGGTTATAATAAAATTATACATATTTTTTTATTCATTACACAAATTTAATAATTAAATTATATTAATTATAAATATTAATAGTATAATTTATTTATTTTTTACCAACAATAGTATAATTTATTATAAATTTTTTATTTTGTACTAATATTATATACTGATGATGGATTCTTTTTATATTTTAACCAATACCCTTTTTAAAATCCTCATCCTTTTAGGGTCCACAAGCTTTATCTTGGCAAATTAAGTTAAATCCAAATTAAAAAAAAATCTTTTTATGACCATCATCTCACATCAAGCACGCGAGCACAGGTTGCAAAAATATTTCTTCATACTTTCTAACTATGCACTGTACTATTTTTCACTCACATTGGCTAATTTTATCATGCCAATCTTATTCTGTTGGAATGAAAAAGGAACATTGGATGTGTCTATAATTTTATGATGCCAATTTTGTTTACTCATGTTTTACATCTCAGTTCTCATTTTTTATCTGTGGGATAAAAGACGATCCCAGTTCCTCTATTAATATACTTGTAAGAGTTATATTTAAAATGTTAAATATAAGCAAATCTAAAAACTATTGTGTTTGACTTATATTAATCAAATATGAATAATAAACAACTAAAGTAAGTATTTTACACACACAAACAATATGCGGCCAGGGTGAAAATTTTATATTTTTCTACATCGGAACCAACAATCTCAATTAAAGACATTTATAAAACCATGCGTATTGAGCAAGTGGCGTGTAAATAACATTTTTCCAGTATTTGCGGTCTTTCATAATTTAATGATATGAAGGAATTCATAGATGGAAAGAGACGTAAACCCACCATCCTTAATGCGATGATGAAGTAAGTCCCGGCCTCCCACCTTGCATAAATATATATATATATAATTATTATCTCATCTATTATATGTTTATTTACGTTTGAGAAGTAAAAGAAAACGTGGTAGCTAGATACCCATTACATGGAGTTTTATTTTTCTGTTATTTGTCACTAATTAAATTTAGACCTGTGGAGGGGATCCATATATATATATCCACGATGTTTGGCTGATGTGAGCACATTTTGGGCAGGGTATGGTGGGGCTTATGATAGAGTCAGCGCAGCCTATGTTATCAAAATGGGAGCAATCAATTAATGAGGTTGGATCAAGAGAAGGAGGTTGTGCTGAAGTTGAAGTGGAAGCAGATTTGAGGGGCTTTTCTGCTGATGTCATTTCAAGGGTTTGTTTTGGCCATTCCTATTCTAAGGGAAAAGAGGTCTTCATAAAGCTTAGAACCATGCAGAAAGCCATGTCCAAGCATGGTGGCTTCCTTTTCGGACTCTCTGGGTTTCGGTGAGCTGGCCATCTGATTCTTTGTAGATATTCTAAGAATATGTCTTTAATTAATTAATGCAGTTCCAAGGCTGAGTGTGATTAATGGTGATGGCAGGGGCATGCTTAATTTCTGGACAAGGAAAGAAACCGAGATGAACAAATTGGAAAGAGAGGTAGAGTCACTGATATGGGAGCTAGTGGAGAAACGCAAGCGAGAACGGTCGTCAGAGTTGGCGGAGGCAAGCTCATCGGAGAAGGACCTGATGCAGTTACTTCTGGAAGCAGCCACGAATGATCAAAGTGTGGGTGAGGAGTTTTCCAAGAAATTCATAGTGGATAACTGCAAGAACATTTACTTTGCCGGGCATGAAACCACCGCCATTGCCGCCTCTTGGAGCTTGATGCTTCTTGCTTTACACCCTCAATGGCAAACTTCTATTAGGGAGGAGGTTGGTCAGTTTTGCCCTAATGGCATCCTGGATGCAGATTCTCTCCCCAACCTAAAAAAGGTACCTATCCAGAACCCTAGACTTTTTCTCTAGATCAACCCTAGCTCTTAAATAAGGTCTCAAATGACATAGCGACGGAGAGTTACCTACTTGGACCGTTAATCTTCGAATTGACCTAGTCAAATAATTATAAAAAAAAAAAAGTTAATTTTTCTTTTTTATATGTAGATGACAATGGTCATTCAAGAAGCTCTGCGCTTGTATCCACCGGCAGCTTTTGTGTCAAGGGAGGCATACGAAGACATCGAAATAGGAAACCTGTTTGTTCCAAAAGGGGTTTGTGTATGGACTCTGATCCCAAGGTTGCACAGAGACCCTGAGATATGGGGACCAGATGCCAATGAGTTCAAACCAGAAAGGTTCAGCGATGGTGTCTCAAAGGCCTGCAAGTTCCCACAAGCATACGTGCCCTTTGGAGTGGGTAGCCGCTTGTGCTTGGGAAAGAACTTCGCTATGGTGGAATTGAAGGTTGTGCTAGCACTTATCATCTTCCGTTTCAGCTTCTCTCTTTCGCCTACTTATAAGCATTCTCCAGCTTACAGAATGATTATAGAGCCTGGACATGGCGTATACCTCCTCATGCAGAGGATTTGACATCAGAGTGCTGATGTAAGTACGTAGTTAGTTAATTACATGAATTAGGTTTGTGCAATCCCTCGCGTTTTCTTGGGTCTCAAATTATCTTGAGGTTGTATGTCCCTCGTAAATGGTTGTGATATATATAATATGTGTGTTCTGCCTTTTAATTTCTGCAGACTGAAAAAGATCAATGACAAGACCAACCTAACTCAAAAATGAATGCGCATTAATCATTATTTTGAGAGAAAAGGGATATATATATATATATATATATAATAAGCCAAAAGTTAAGAATGCATGTCGGGGATATTCCGTTATTTTGTTTCCCTTCTTATTAGATTAGTATGAATTAAAAAAATAGACTTGATCTCAATTTCAATTGAAAATTTGAATAGTTTGCATGGTTGTACTTGTACATATATTACATTTACATATATAACTAACAACTCGTAACAAATCAGGTAATAGTTACATCATACATGTTCCATGCACTCTTGTAGCGGAGAAAAGAAAACCTTGGCTATTTAGCGACGTGGGACCATCTATAATGTGTTCTGTTAAAGGAACGTGTTCAATTGCACTCCAATTCTTTTTCGATTTGCCTTCTCCCAAAAAAAAAAACAAAAAAGAATATTTAGCTCTATAGATGCTTTACGAGAATGGAGTATTGGATTTGTAGTCATCAAAATAAAACTAAGATTGTCATATAGCAGTGAAGGAACATTATTGTTTTCAGCATTAAGTTTAAAAAAAAAGAACATTCAGTTTTGGGTAGACTCAGAAATTTGAGGTGCTTCTTCTATCATCTGAGATGCCTAATTAATATCTGGAAGGTTTTTGGGACATGCTAGCCCAGCCCAAGTCAAAAAGTAACCTTTGTTTTTAATTTGTGAGTAAAGTTCAACTAGGCCCAACAGTTAAAAAATGTAGGAGTCCATGATCCGTTTATTACTCTCCTTTAGGTTTTTTTGTAAAAAGGAAAGCTCCTTAGTCCACAAGAATTACAAGTCAATCCTACTTGGACGCAAGCATACCGCGAATACTTCCCGAGAGAACTGAGAATGAAGATCAAGTTAGAGACACAGAAATGCATGAGTGGGATCCACGATGAACCCATATCGGTGGAATCCATGTCAAGCTGCTCTATCTCAAAATACTGCAGAGTCACACGTTCATGGTGCGGGTGCCGATAAATCTGGGGGCGCCAGCACCCCCGACGAGAAATCTTTGCCGTACGGTCAGCACAACGAATATACTCTCTGTCCTACGGCTTGACTGTAACCTCCCATTCCCGTGTAAGAATGTCATGAAGATTCAGATGGACGTGACGGTAAGGGGAGTTGCAGTTCGTATGAATATTCAGATGCAGTTAGGGAAACAACCGATGAGGGGTTTTCCGGCCGCATACATGGAATTAAGATGGATCAGAAGAAGAAGAAGCAGCCAAACCTCACAAATTGATCGAAAGCTGTTAAGCCCAGCAATTAAGCCGCCTTTTCCAATTTACATTTCTACGGACCCAAACCACATCGATCCTCACGAGCTTCAACAACTCTATGCCAATTGCAACCATTCGTGCAATAGATTCCCCAATTATGTGGACTCCTATGGCGGCCTCGTCGAACCCGTCGATATCCAAAAGCTCCGCGTTGCTCTGTCTCACAGCGCCGTGCTTGTCTCCGTCTTCTGCAAACCTCACCATGTTGTTGATGATGATGGGGGTGGCGACCTTACTTTCACGGCGGATTCGCCGAAGACGATTAAGGGTATGACGGATTTCTTGCGAAGCGTGACGCCGGTTTCTCCCTTTGACGGCCAGCTGGTGGGCTTTGGCCGAGCCACTTCTGATTGTGGCCTCACAGCTTCAATCTACGATGTCATGGTAACAATCATAGACTTTCCATTACCGAAGTTCAAACACGCGTGTTTCAAATAAAGAAATTTATCGTGACCAATTTGATTTTGAGTAGTTCGATCCTGCCCGGTGCTTATATTGACTAATTTCCTGAGTTTATGCTATAACTTCTTTGACAACTTTTTAGTCTTTCAATTTGCTTCAGTGAATTAATAAAACATATCCACAGCGAAATAAATTGATACAGGCAATACATTTTTTACTTTTAGCACTAGAATAACACAACACATCGAAGAAACTGCATTATAAGCTTCTCTAATGAGTTATTTGTTTGGCAATTCAACTATTTTAGTGAACATGCATGTATAAACGTGCTTCCGTACTTTGCAGGTCATTCCTTCCCTGCGGAGATTGGGAATTGGCCAATTGATAGTTAAAAAAATTGTGAGGTATTTTTTATCTCTTTTCTACAATTGTTTGATGTTTATCTGAATAGTTCAGATCGAGTTGCTTCTCAAATTAGGCACTTTCAATTATCACTGCGTGTCAGACTGCTTGTTGACATGCTTCAACTATAATACCTTTAGCTTGTTGCTGTGTAGTGACTGCTGGTGTAGAATTTTTACTGGCGTCACAAAATATGAGCTTCTTATCTTGATCTGATCAATCTCTATCCGTGCTACCGCATTCTGAGTTATTTGATTTGAATATGCATTAGGTGCTGTGCAAATGCAAATAAGATCATGTTCTGACTATAGCCAATCAAACTTTCGTTGTCTCTTGGCTGTTTCCTTTTTCTCCCTTTCTTTATTCTGGTGATCAAACTCATAAATCTCGAAGAATCCTAATAAGACTACTTCCTGTCTATAGGATGCTTACAAATAGAGACATTTATGACATAGCAGCTCTTTGCACAGAGAAGGAGAGGTAGTCAATTAATCCTCTGGAGCGCCTTTTCCGATCCTTTTATGGACTGCAATTCATACACAACTTTTGTCAGGTTATTTTTTAAGGCATGTGGATTTGGAGGTGACATTTTGGGCTCTACTACCATGATGTATACGAGGGATATTTCATCAACGACCCAGGAAGGTAAATACAACGTTAGACATGCAGGCCGAAAGCTATTGTTGGTTCCACCTCTTAAAGGATCCTTCAAATCTTCAAGGGCAATCATATAATGAGTGAAGCCTCACTACATAAAACAGAAAGCAAAAACAAGATTATTACAGCTCAGTTAGAAAAATTTTCAATAATTGGTATCTCTATTTTTCTTTCTTCTACTTGGCAGGTGTAAATTAAAGTCTCATGGAAGCGAGAACTGGGAATGAGAAACTGCAGGTAGAAGTAGCCCCATGGTTCAATGTAAATGTGTTAAAAGTTGTAGCTTCTTGGTGAAGCTTCTTTGTACAGCATTCTTACAAATTCTTTTACATGTATACCAATTTAATATTCCCATTTACAATGGTAACAGATTCCTGCTCGTCTGTGATGCATTTAGCAGGAAAAAAAAGTTGGGATGTGGATTTCCTTGCCGGTGCTAATGTTTAGTGAGAATTTTAATTTTCCCAGCATCAAAGGAAAGTAGACTTGGGAACAATGCAAAGGAAAGTAGACTTTCGAACAATGCAAAACATATTCTTTTTCTCTCTTCCTGTTCAACCCTCTGTGAAATAAAAATTTTTGGAGACAGAGATCTCGTTTATATCTTGTTTTTCTTCTATGAGCCTTCTATGGGGAAAATCTGGGTTGAGGTAAGCTTTATATCTGCCCATGGGCTATCCTCGCTTTGGAAGCGTCAATGGTTTGCTGTTGGGTGGATTGATCCTAACAGCAAATACTGCACCAAAGTTGATGCCTCTGGGAATGAAAATCCTGTTTGGGGAACCAAGTTTGCCATTCTGATTGATGACTCAGTGTCAGAGACAAGCCTCCAAGATCTAGTGTTGAACGTGGAAGTTCATAGCATAGATCCCATATTCCTCACGGAAAAGGTTCATGGCTCTGCAACTGTTATCATCAAAGAGTTTCTAGCCAAGAAGGTTTCAAATTCTGAGGTTTCTTTAAGATCAGGAAATGAGGAAGTAAGGAGCTACCAATTACGAAAGAAGGATTCCGGCAAACCACGAGGCTTCATTGACATTTCAATCCGTATTTTCGAGGAAAATAAAGAGCAAAATTCGAACCCAGGTTTTAAATTGGAACAGATTTCTTGCAGCTGCACTGCAGCTAAACTCTGGCTTTACCGTTTTTCAGAGGAAACTTACCTTTTGATCTCTATAAAGGATCAAAGATACATGCTTCAACTACGTATTTTTTATTTTTTTTTTGCAATTCAAGTTAAAAATTTTAAAAAATATAAAAATAAGATTCAAGATTTTGAGGCATGTATTTTTGGGTAGAAAAAGTAATGATTTTATGTTTTATTTTTTATCCTACTTCTCTTCTTCTTAATTCCTATCTTATCTGAAGCTTTGAATATGTTGTGTAGGAAAGAAGAGAGGAAAGGTTGTCCTGGATCGTGGCAATAATAGTCACTTGCATACAGAGAATGGATTAGGGAAGGTATCGCAGCATCTGCCTCTGGCTTCAGTATCCCACAACCAAAACAATGAGGTACCGACAAGCATTCCCTGCTCCAATCCAATGCAGTTCCCTGCAAACGACTCTGGCACTAACCTTCATGAGGGGGGACCCAGTTATGAACGATGCAGAACTCCTTCTCCACCGCCCCCACCTTCACATGTTGGATATATTCCCACTTTTCTCCCCAGAAATTATCCTTCGCCATCATCATCTGGGCCCAACTCTCGTGAGAATGTACCTCCAGGATTGGCAATGGAAGCATTAGCAGCTGGAGCTCTAATATTTGGGGATGATTTCATGTCTGGATTTGATGTTCCTCCAGGCCTTGTAGATGATGATAGTCCTACCATGCCCACTGATCCTCCTTCCTGAACAAGCATCAAATGCGAGAATGATCAGCAACTACATTCAATCAGCTCGACTTGGTGTTCCAAATCTGATCTGCAAGCAAGAATGTCGATGGATAGATCAATAAGGCAGGGTTGGAATTCTACCTGAATTCTATGTAGTCTTCAGTGAAATTGCAAACAAATCAATCAACCTAAAGCCACCGAAAAATATAGGACGCCCACCGTCTTTCCCAAGTTACTGTAACTCGGTTCAATCCGTGTAGAATACCGTACGGGTATCTGATAGTTCTCTAAAAAAAATTGCATGCAATCTTTAGAAACAATCAAAATACAGACACTATACACACGTGCGTGAATGATAGAGCATAGGTACATATGTATTGATTTTTATTGGTATTGAAAGACAGATTGATGCTACGCGACTTCTTAAAGGATAAATTAGCCATCAGGGCAAACTATAGCCGGGAATAAAAGGTTGAAATCTGATGATTTTGTTTAATTGTCTGTATACGACATCGTTTATTGTCCTTCTCGTCCTCGGGGATGATGATGCCTTTGTTGCTCTTTTCCTAACTACCCGTGAGTCCTGACTTTGACCGCGAGGCTCTACTACTGTCAAAGCTGTGACAAAACGATAATTTTGATAAATTTTAATTCGTTGTATATCTCACAATTACCGTAATTGAGTTTCCTAAAGCGATCGGATCATACAGGATCCCAGTTGAATTGAATTAGAATTTAGACTACCTAGATACAGTATCGGTGTTCTCCGAGAGCGACACTCGGAACGCAATAGAAATGGAAGCTCTTCTGTGCAGAAAATTGGGTGATCCAACTGTGTCTGCACAAGACAGTTCTAGCCCGATATTTGTCGCCAACAATCACCCTATCCCTGAATTGGATTCTCCCACTTCTGTGAGAGTTAGAATCAAAGCCACGAGCTTGAATTTTGCAAATTACTTGCAGATACTGGGAAAGTATCAAGAGAAGGCTACTTTGCCATTTATCCCAGGTTCCGATTTTTCTGGCTTCGTTGATGCTGTTGGCCCCGAAGTTTCCAATCTCAGAACTGGGGACCCTGTTTGTTCCTTTGTTCCTCTTGGGTCTTTTGCAGAATTCGTCGTTGTAGACCAGACCCAATTGTAAGATTCTGCTCAAATGACCCTTTTGCTCTTCTATTGTTAATTTAAGAACTCTTCTGCGTCACGTGCTTAATATGTGTTAACTATTAAGGATTCGCGTTCCAGAAGGTTGTGATCTGGTTGCTGCCGGGGCTCTTCCAGTGGCTTTTGGCACTTCACATGTTGCACTCGTCCATAGAGCTCGATTGACCTCTGGTCAGGTATATGACTGGACAAAGTTCTTGGGTTGAACCATTTATTGAAGATTAGTAGACCAGACTAATCATGATATGTCAGTGTGGGTTTATATGCATCTTTTGATACAACATGTCCACCCGTGAATCCTACAACCAACCTTAATTCTGTTCTTCCTTTGGTTTGTTTCAGTCAGTTTAGTGCCAAATCCTATTCCTTTATACGTCTTTGATTGTAATGTGATGTGTCCAATGGTGCGGTTAACTAGATGATGGAACTGTAGGTGTTGCTGGTTTTGGGTGCAGCCGGAGGCGTAGGCCTTGCAGCCGTACAAATTGGAAAAGCTTGTGGTGCCATTGTCATAGCAGTCGCTAGGTAGTGAATTGTTTTAGTTGCTGATAATATAACGGTTGGCAAGCATTTCCTCATCTATTAATAGCACGTTTACTTAGTATCTCTTGGAGTTTAGTATTTCGTACATAACCTGGATTCAGGGGAAGTGAAAAGGTGCAGCTCTTGAAATCACTTGGTGTTGATCATGTGGTGGACTTGACTCATGAAAATGTCACTCAAAGTGTTAAAGAGTTTCTTGGGTCTCAAAAGCTCAAAGGGGTTGATGTCCTGTATGACCCAGTTGGAGGCAAGCTTACTAAAGAAACCATGAAGCTTTTGAACTGGGGAGCTAACATTCTGATCATTGGGTTTGCAAGTGGAGAAATTCCTGTTATCCCTGCTAATATAGCTCTTGTGAAGGTACATCAGGAAATAACTTGGTGCTTGTTGCTTATCCGATCATGCTTTATCAAATACAAACGGTTTGAATTTTGAAATCAAATTGTGGAAGGACGGATTTGAAATGAGCCTGAGATATTGAAGGGCAGTACGCATTACAAATTGCAATGAAAATTGATTTAACCTTCTTTTGTTCATTTCTTTCCTTATCTTCTTCCAATATGGTCCCTGTTTGTACTATTCTAGCTTCTGTTGTTAAATTGCTAGCTAAGCCTTTAAATTAGTTGGTATAAAAAAAAGGGCTTTAAATTAGCCTGAGTTATCCCATCCTATGCGTTTCTTAATCTATTGTGACATTATTTAATTGTATCTATAATTTATTTGCACATGTTTAAGAGAAACATGGGATGGCTTGGTGTGATGAACAGTATAGGTAATCTAGTAAATTTCTTGTTTTCTTCTAATGCAACAATTTTGCGGAAGATGCTCCTTGCTGGGTGTGGTTATTATTATATCTACTAATCTTGAGGGAAAATCATAATTTATGAAACAATGCTTTCTTGCTGTTTCCCATTTTCTATGTAGTTTGGTTGCTGTAATCACATTCTCCTTGTTATATCCAAAAACTTACACATATTATTGCAATTAGTTCTTGCATTTTCTTTTCCTTTCAAACTATGAGGTGAAAAAGCATTGTTAAGTACAGCAGTTACCTTTTTTTATTGGATCTAATGCGTCACAGAACCAGCAGTCAAACTTTCCGAGCAAAAAGCCATTAACTTCTGCCATGGCACTAGTTCCTCTGTCTGTTTATTGTGAAATGCTTATTATTTGAACCGCAGTACACAGAATAAACATATTTATGTTTTTATGTGTATGTGTTTGTGGGTGGAATCCCTCATTTTTTTTGGCTATGATGTCTTATATTTAATATCTTTTTGACAGAATTGGACAGTGCATGGTCTTTACTGGGGTAGCTATAAAATACATCGCCCGGGTGTTATTGAAGATTCTGTCAGGGAGTTATTATCCTGGTTGGCAAGAGGCTTGATTTCTATCCACATTTCTCATTCTTACAGGCTCTCAGAGGTCAGGATTTTTTTTGTACACATTTGTTCTTTTAATTAGACACATCTAACCTTGGCTAAATGGAGTCAAGCCCCCCAAATGTTATATGCCGTGTCGTTAGATCTTCCTAGGTTATGTTGAGAAGGGTATTATTGCAGTGTGGAGAGAAATTATCTTTAGAAAGAAACTTAATTGCAAGATTTGTTAATATAGTGAATTGCTCCTGAAACCCCTAATGAATAATAACATAAAGTGAATTAGGAGAGGAGGTCAAACAAAGGAATAATTTGATTTATTCTATTGTCAAGGTAATTGAAGATTAAGAGAAATTTGTAAGTTTTAACTATAATCTCTTGCTTTAGTTTCCACTTGTCTATCAAATGTCTGGTGTTTCAAGGAAAACGTTTTTAAGGCAGAAGATGTCAGCATTTCTTCCCATTCCTTGTTCCTTTCCCTACTCTTCTCCATCTTGTGTGGACTCCATACAACAATAGTAACCTCATCCCACTAAGTGGGGTTGGCTACATAGATTATACGTGCTAATAGACTCTACCAAACACCATTTCTTTAAATAAATCATTTATTAAGAGATCACGCGTTATAACTTCTCTCAATGTCCTTCTTGGTCTTCTTCTACACCTTTTGATAGAGCTCCATGCCATTTGATCAACTCTCCTTATTGACTTCTCTTGTCTTTTCTTTGTACATACCTAAACCACCTTAAACGGATTTTCACAATTTTTTTCTTGATAGATGCTATTCCGATTTTTTTTTCATATACAATCATTTCGTATCTTATCAATTCTTATATGATCATAAATCTATCTCAGCATTCTCATCTCTGTAACTCCTATCTTATATTCTTATTGCGCTCTCAAAACCCAACATTTACTATCATATAGTACTTTAAAACAAGACAGATGGTGGCAAATTGAAACCCAACAAGCAGTGCTAACATATTAAGATAAAACTATGAATAGCACTGGAGCAGCTTTTGAAGTCTAGTGTAGACAGTACTTTTTTGCATAAAATCTGGAAAAGTGTGAACTCTTTGCAACATTGGATGGTATATATACATGTCTGATCCCAAAGTTGATTATATATTCTTGGGATTTACTGTTTCATTAAGCTAAATTAGTGAGTAGTTAATAGTTTGGACCTTAGGACAAGGTTATGGTAATCATATTTTACATTGCAGATGAAGGTTTAAGAATACGAAGTGGTTACATTTTTTTTGCTTAGAGTATTTAGTATTCTGAACATATCTCACTTTAACTGTAGGATTTTTCAGAGTTCATACAAAGTGGTTACCTATTTATGTGGTAGACATCATGTAATGTCAACAAAATATTATAATTGCATGTAAATCTATACTAGGTGTTTGTAATGGCCTATGGCTAGTTGGCTTCTGTCATCTCTGTGAATGTTGTTTGAATATCCGTGCATATATTCTTTAAAAATAACGATTTGGCACATTTTGTGACCATCTCTGCTTCAAAGATAAATCAAGGTGTCGAATAGAGCTTCATGTACTAAATGATGCGCGAATAAATGACTGTGTCCTTGCAGGCCAACCTCGCCTTTGCTGCTATCCGAGATAGGAAAGCTATAGGGAAGGTGATGATTGTTTTTGACGAGAAACGTACCATATCTAGGCTGTGACTCTGCAAACATTGAAGGGTTTTGCCTAATTTGTGGTGACCTATGATGTGTGAATAACCTTCTCTAATAAATGCTAGCATCGAGGGAAGGGGGAAAAGTAAAAGGGCAATAAGTATAATTTTGCTGCACTGATGATACGCTTATGTGCTTTAGCCAAAAGATGTTTACCTATGAGTGATGTTCATACCTCAGTTTCAGTCATTGTCTGGTGAAGTCTGATTTCTTATGGTTTTTCTTTTTCTGGTAATAGATGGAAAAATAACAGAAGGCTAAAAGCCTTTAATCGATGCATAATCTAGCAAGTGAAATTCCCAAAATATCATCATGGAGAGTATCTAGTAATGCCACCAGCATATGTTCCAAAGTGATGAAATCCCAGATCCAGCTATAAAGCAGTTTTTTTTAAGGTGTTTTTGGTGAATTGTAAAACATACATCCCCCACCGCATACTATAAGATATTATAAAACATTTTATAGGGAGTTAGTAGAGCATTTGACTTTTTAAAAAAAAAAAAGCCCCTTAATAAATTCATTTTACAAATATTCCTCCTCTCTTTTTTAATTAAAGAGACAACTCTAATTAATTTTAAAAGAAAATTGAATAAAGGGTAGTTTTGGAATTATAGTAATTTTTTTTTTCATAAAAATCAAGACTTTTAACTACTGGTTTTTTTTTTTAATATCTGTGCGTAGTTTGCAAGGAATCAGTTCAACAATTTCGTTTAGGGTACACCTCCATTAAGGCTGTACGGGCTGGTTTTATGCATGGCCCTGAGCCCCATCCCAAAGTTTGGCCTGATTTCAAATTGGGCTGGTTTGTCGAGCTGAACTGGATTTCTATTATAATTTCTAAAATGTATTTAAATTTTTTTTATTAAAATTATAAAATGACCTATTTTTTAATTTTTTTTTTTAGTTTTTGTATTATTATATGCAACGATGAATGTGAAGTGCCGCTAGGTAATTTCTGTCAAAACATAAAATAAAGTTTTACGGATATTGCATGGAATGGAACAATGAGAGAAGGAAGTAAAAGAAAACGCAAAATAAAATTGCATTTTATATTTTCTTGTCCCTCTCTATCTCTGCCTATCTACTAAGAAAAAAGATTCGGAGAAATTATAGTCCTTAATTTAAACGCATCCATGAGCCTTAGCTGACACTAGACAACTAATCAATTGGAAGAATAGCAACTTCGTGTTCATGGAAAGTATCCAGAAACTCAAGTGACAAGAATCAACATTATTTACATGTTCCTTGAACAAACACACACACACACACACACACACACACACACACACACACACACATGCATATCTGAGATTCACTACTCTACTGTATATACCACCAAGGTAACTATAATCCATGCTCCAGTTCCAGCATCACCAGAACCCCAAGCTGCTATACATCACTAATCAAGGACCTGTCATATTGACTATGATAAATTTGTGATTTTTCTTCATTTTCCTTCCTGTCTTATACATCACTGACCTTTCCAGATAACTGTCTACAATATTGTACTTAAAACATTCAAGTAACCTTAAAAAAAAAAAAGAAAAAAATATATTTACATAAACAGATTTAAGGTGATTTGTCGACGTCAATATGCTCACATTATTACGTATGAATGTGAATGACCCTGATTTGGTAGAAAATCGAGATCTTTTTATTCTTCCCGTATGTGTATGGTTACTGTTTACCATCTTAATCATGCACATATGTACAGAGATTTGGATTCAATAAGAGATATATTTAATAAAAAAACGGTAAGAATCTATCTCAACTATCTATTTGCAACTTACATTATGGACGGATGGCTGGGATGAAATTGGCATGATCTTGAGAGTTGCAAATATATGGCTGGGATGAAGTCTTATTGCCTCTTGCCTGAATTTGTCTCTTCCTGAATCCAAATCTCCATAGAGGCACACAGCACACAGTGTTTGTATGGAACTAATGGTACAGGCAAAAGCTTACGAAAGGAAGAAATGAATACATGCTGGAATCAATTACTCATAGCGACGCAGATTTTAAAATGAAAAATTAAAAATATGGAGGTGATGAGTTATAATCTCATCAAATTTGATTTTTAAATTATAATAATTTTTTTAAAAAATCATAAAACAGAAATAAACATAATAAATTGACATCATGGAATTGTCAAACCACTAATATATGTATTATTTATTATATATGTAGTATATATGAACTTCTGTTTCGGGTATTTCTTCAAAAACGGCTGGCTAGATATGCAGGAGGCAATGTGATTGTAAAAATGAGAGCATCAATATATAAATATATTAACTCATACAATAAATCAAAGACTTGGAATATCGAGAGAACAAATTGAGAAATGTCTCAAATCAGGATGATCTATATATGCCTCTCCGTTTTCGACCTTTTAACACTATAGATATGTCTTTCACTTTTCCCCACCAAACACGCACATTTTTAGTTACTATAATTACTGAGATGGAAATGCTAATTAATTAATTGCTATTTGATTCTCTCTTTGCTATACTAGCTGAACATTTATCATACAAATAGCCTGCTCTTGATATTTGAGTCCATTTTAAACATCATTGTTTAATTTTCCCTTCTTTTGAGGGGACTTGTGTATATACCTGTTTACACAGGGACACAAATTCAGAATCCCCTTGAAGAAAATAGGAACTTGAGCTATATCCGGATTTCATTTGTCAGTACCAATATATATGACACTTATTTCCTGTCCACATTTTGAACTCATTCATATTTTATAGGACTAATAATGGTAATACGCAAAAAAGGACAGAATCATATACGGTGTTGGGTTAATTTTAAGAACCCATTATCAACACTGCGTCAATGGAAACTTGTGCTGGTGCAACTTCTCGAGGAGATGTCCGTTGAAAGCCTTGAAAAACTTACAGGAAAAAATATATATATATATATATATATATTAACTAATTAACCTGCAACTCAGTACATCGAACTCAGGAGTGCATGTGGATAACTCCACTTATTAAGTAACATGTCGGAAAAATGAAAGAAATTTAGAATGTTTGGTTGAAAGAAAAATAGATTTTGAGAAATGAAAAAAAAGAGAGAAAATTCACCTTAATTTGCTTGATAATCAATTCTAGTTCTTTCATTAGAAAGATCAAATGTATCAGGTAGCCAACAATAACTATTTATTAAGATAGATTTCTTCTCTCCTTCCTTTCTTGAAATCCACTTTCTTTCTACCAAATACTCCATCCGGTCCTTTTATAAAACACCTTCCAAAACATTTTTCTGAGTCTTTTTATAATGTATCTTGTGATGCATAGTAACATTGATCTTGTTTTGCCCTTGATCATTCTCGTAAATTGTCATTGGAGTTTTTGTATGATTGGTCAATGATAATGTTCTTAATCTTATTTTGATTGATTTCACACTTTTTCACTTAATAATGATTGAAAATTTTATTTAATGAGAATTGCATTATTATAATAAATAGAAGTGAAAAATGAATGTTTAGTTTTTTTTTAGGATTTTAAAAATATAACTAACTTCTTTAATCTACATGAAATAGTTAAAAATACCTTATAAAAAGAATCGAAAGAAATATAGCATAACATTAGGGTTCTTAGTGGGCGCCCTTTTTGTGTGTGTGTATCTATGATCTGATTCCATAAAGATCCATCAACTTGAGTCGGCTGATCAGGGTTTATATATATATATATATATATATAGCAGCACCTATTATGCATGATCTTCTCTGCAGTAAACTACTGAGTATACAAATGCCATATTCAGTAGAAAATTTAGTTAAGTCCAAAACCCGCACTTTTGATCATATGATGCCATACGTTGGTGATCAGCAAGATAGATATCTGTTTAAACTGCTTTGCCACGACAAAAGAAGTTGAAGCTAAATGAATTTGATACCAATGGTCCTCCTGTACATAGGCAAAAAACCATGCGTATATATGTGTGTGTGTGTGTGTGTAGACCTATTATATGGGCCTCAAGGCCTACTTAAATTTTGCTTGCCCATACTGTGCCCAAATAAAGTATATAGATTATCTGCATTAAATATTTTGTGGTAGAATTTATTATTAGAAAGAATTATATTTGGTTCAATTCGAATTACTTTAGATCCTGATAAAATATCGGGTGAACAAAATATATATATATATATATATATTAGTGGAAAAAGTAAAAGCTTCAGCCTATAGCTTGCAACCTAGCTAGGTGCACTCCAGCTTCTTGGATTGTGAGCAACAGAGAAAAATTTTGATTATATCCACTTGTGACTTTTGAAACTGTTCATACTTCATACAATATATATTAGCTCAGAACTCTTGCGGGAATGACTATTCTAATATACATGGTTAATTTTTATTTATATTTCATTATTATTCATGATTTCAATTAATTAACTTTTAATTTAGTTCATATAGTTTACAAAAGTATTAAATATGTGTGATTAATTTTCTTTCGTTAGTTATATTTTTAATTAACGGACAAGAAAGAATTAGACTAGAACGTACATATAAATTGCTAAATCTTGGGAGTGGTTAATACTTACAAGTTCCAGAAATATAGAAGACGATATGATGAAACATCAACTAGCTAGAGTTAATGGATACATACGCTTTTTCTTGTGCCTTGCGCAGTTGCGAGAATTGATGTGTAGGTTTTTAAACACAGAGAGAGAGAGAGATGATGGAGGATGAGAAGAGAAAGAAGGAGCTCCCTTCAGTCCAAGCACAGATAAAGAGGGAAGCAAAATATCTGCTGCTTCATCCACACAAATACAGTGGCAAAACGATGTCGTTTAATCCCTACTGAGTTTGTGTATGAATGACTCAGCAGTTACTTCAGCAACCCTTTATTCCTCATCCATGAGTGGGCTGAAGGAAGCTCCTATTTTTCTCCCTCTCAGTTCATGATCAGCTGCGGAATCTGCACCATCAGAGAAATTAATAGTAATTAGTTGAGGATATTAATTACTTGACACAGAAAAGTTGGAAATCCATTTTTAAGGAAAGATTTTATGTAATTATAAGAACAACAACAAACTAAAGATCATTTTCTTTAGGGTACAACAAGCCAAAGATTTTTAATTATGAACACACTGACTTTGAACTCAAGTCTAGTCTCGGACAGTTATGAACATGAACTATATATATTCTGATCATTACTGGCTCGCCCTTTATTGATTACCCTGAAGGCAATACAGATTCCAAAAGTTGCAACTACTTAAAGATTTGCAGGAACCAGCCTGCTTATAAGCATGAATTATCATACAAGAAAAACTGGAAGAGGTATAAACAAAGGAGAACTTAAAACAAGAAAGTCGAGAGGAGCACCAAGAAGAAAGGAAAACCAGAGGGCCATATCAGCAAAAAACTTATTGATCAACTAGCGAACTGATGAAAGCATGTAAGTTTACGAAACCTCACAGAATATTCAAACCATGCTTTTCTTAAATAACGATCTCATTTGGTGCTCCAGGGAACAAATATATGAAAAGCTCATAACACTTTGACTTATGAATGGAAACCCTAATTTTGGAAACCGCTGAACCCATGAATTAGAATATGAAGAATGAAGGATTAGTATTAGAACATTGGGCAGTCTTACCTTGCTTACCAAACTAACTAAGAATTTTCGAAGGACGAGAAAATTAAGATAGATCTCCCATATATATGCAAAGCTAAGCCGGAGCTTCCTAATTAGAGCTAGGGAGACACAAGAAAAGGATGTATTGGAAGTTGAGCATGTCTGAGAGCAAAACCTCAAAAGTCAATCTGCCAGAAACCCTAATTCTGGTATGTTTTTTATGAAAATCTCCGCCGGAGCCTGAACAGAAGGAGGAAAATGAGACATATAAAGAAATGAAAACTGTGATCTGTAAAGACCAAAAAGGACTTGCAGCTCAAGGATGTCCATTGGATTTTTCTTTTAAGAAAAAAGAATTTTTTTTTTGTTTGGGATTCTTTTTCAGACCTTAAAAAAAAAAATTCAAAAGAGAGATGATGATGATGATGATAATGAGTCATTGTCGCCATAAGAGTCAGAGACAGGGAAGTGAATCCAGGTTGTAAAATCTAGCGACACATCCTTATGGGCTAGGGAGAATCCGAATGACAGTAAATTTCATTATTTAGGCGCACAGAGAATTATTCTGCAGAATCAAACAAGCAATGATGCAATGATGCATTAAAGATAGAAACAGTGAAATACAAATATTGGAGAAGTACCTTAAGGTTAAGGGTGAGGGGAGAGATTTTGTATAATGAATGAGATTAGTCATTATTGTCACGAGAATACTTCTAGTTCACAATAAAAAAAGAATAGTGAAATAAAAATATTGGAAAAGTGTTAATTTAATTGAGGGAAACAAAACTAGCTTGGCTTCGTTGGAATATGATGAGCATGGATTAAAATGATGTTTGGTTTCATTTATGATGAGTTTGTTTTTCTATGGAGTAGGGGGGCTGATGCGAGAGAGAAAACCGACACCTTCCCGTCATTTTCCAAGCTACTGTTCAAGCGTATGCTGCTGTCTTAAATATAGAAAATTATTAAAAGTAGATAAATTTTTTTTAATTTTATAAAATTTATCAATATTTTTAATATTATTCTCATTAAATTATAACACATCTTAATTACTTCTTTCAATCCTAAATATAAAATATTTTCTAGAAGTAATATTTAGTTCATATATAGAACATCTTGTGGGTAGTTGGATGCATTGATTATTTTTTTTCGTTCATATTCCCTAATTTATAATTAGTAAATGAGAGATAAACAACACAAGAAATATAAGAGATAATATAATTAATAAGGTAAAATGATAAAAAATATTAAATTTTTTTAACAAATTTAATGATTTAACTTATTTTCTTAAGATATGTAAAGTAGTTAAAAATGTATCATATTTAGAATTTGAGTGAGTATATCTTTTTCAAATCTTTCTCACCATAACTGTTTAATAAAAAACAAACATCAAAATAAATATTTAATGCTATCAAACTCATTTATACATATTTCATACTCGAACGTTAAAATATTTAATGATGAATTCAAATATATAGTTTAGATAGAAAGACGTTAAAGGATTTTGACCCAAAAAAAAGGAAAAAAAATAAAGGGCACGCTAACATTTTTTTCAGGTTTTTAAGTAAAGGTGTTTAATCAATCCAGTAATATTCAATTGGAGAATTTACCATTAGAGAATTATTATCCTTAGAGAATTTATCATATATATATATATATATATTGTCTGTTGCATGTACCGGATCTCTTCTCCGCTATCAAGATTGACAAGCAGCGGGTATAATTTTTAATTCCTCTAAATATTTAGGGTTTTGGTACAGTCTTAATAATTTAAAAGAGAATGTGATAGCTGTTCTTTCAATAGGATTAATTATATTGAAAGTTGAAGCCAGAATGCTGCTAAAACCTAATAGAAGGGTGATAGGAATTATAACAATTATTCATTTATTTTGGAAATATATATATGTATAGCCTTTCACATGAAATTAAGACCCTTTTAATTAAATAATCATGGATTGAACCTTTGTCCTTTTTCGATCTTTTCAATAAAAACTAGTTAAACATATTAAACTTGTATTGAGACTTATTGTGTGTACAGAAAATCAAATATTACAACAAAAATATTTATGAACTTAAGTGTTTATATTGTTGGCCAAAAAAAAATAGTCCTATGGAATTCCTCCTTGATAAAAAGTGCACAATATAATGAAGTTTGTTTAGGTGGTTGGGATAGATATCCCATCACTCATGGACACCACCCGTGAGTGTGTGTGTGTGTGTTACTGTGTTGTGTAAGAATGAGATATTGCTTGTTAGTCTTATTTGCAATCATCAATATACTCGATCTGCTTCTTGTCCCCCATTATTATATCAACTCACGTGCTTTCTGCTCCATTATCCTCCTCCAGTAATTTTTGAAAAAAAATATTTTGACATTTATATAAAAAAATATTTACAAATAAATAGTACTAATTTAAAATTCAGTTTGACTCAATTGAAAATTCAGTTTATATAAGTATTGAATTTTTGAATCGGGTTCTTGTAGGGAAATAATTTTTTCTTGTCGGTACTAAATTATCTTTTTTCCCATAATTTTTTCCATATGCAGCGGATGTCTAAATCTATCCCAGATTCAGCGAGAGCTCGATTAGTCTGGATTGAGTCAAATAGAACCATTTTAGATGGTATACTTTACCACCAAGTAATGCAACCACATTTATAGGATTTAAATCCGATAATTCTAATTAAATTGATACAAATTTGATGGACTCATCTTGTAAATTTTTAGTGGCCGCTAATTACAACCATCTCTCGTCATTCCCTCTCTCACTCATGCTCATGCCAGCTAGCATAAACAATAAAATCATGGAAGGAAAAATAAATACGGTTTAAAAATAAAACTGATTTCATCATTCCTTTATTTTGAAATTTTAATTAATTTGGAACCAGCCTGAGACTAAGAATGATACAAGTTGTGTGTATAATACAGGGGAATATATACTTTAACAAGAAAACAGGAGACAACATAATAATATTTGCGTTTTAATTTTCCTGCACTCGTTCTTTATTATTGCACATTGTTTCAGACAAGTTTTAAATAATGATTTCATCATAAATGCGACCTTTTTTTTTGGTCATAAATGTGACATTTTGTTGTTCTAATTTTTGAACATCAAAGTACAACTCACATGAAAAAGTGAATTCAAAGAAAAAGAGGATTGAGATTTATTTTATGTGACCACCAATGATATCTTTCAAAATAAAATTGGAGACTAGCTAGTTAAAACAACAAAATTGAAAATTGAGGTGAGTTTTATCTTCTTTTAATAAAATATTTTTTATATATACTTTTAGAAATTAAACTTAGGATCTCGATAAAAAAAGAAAGAAATTAAACTTAAGATAATATGGTTGGAATTTTAATTATGTGGTTGAAATTTTAATTATGTACTTATCAGCGCTGCATATTATTGAAGTCACAAATGATTGATTATGAAGAACGAAATATGAAAGGCCAGTAAATAGATGTAAAGTAAGGAAAACGGAGTCTTAGGTTAGGTTCTTAATGATATATATAGTAATTGAAATACTTGTTATATATTTTGAAGAATATCCTAAGGAAGGAAATGATTCAAATGAACATGGGAAAAAAATGAAAAGAAGACGAAGGGGGGAATCAGTATATATTATTATATGTATAGGAGTCAACACCCACAATCGAAGGGGCATAATGGAAAATAAGAAATAATGAAATGGATGGTCCACAAAAGATGAAATGGCTTTCCCTAATTCGAAACCTCTTTTTCCAGATTCTGATTAGATTTATTTCCCAATTCCCACTCAATTCACTGCGTCTCTGACTTTTTGGACAACCTCACATCTTAGTGCTTCCTGCATTTCAAACCAAAGCATACTTCGACTCATCAAAATGCACCAACACTGCCCCACTTTTATATTTACTTGTGTTTCCCCTATTCAAATTTGTACAGCCTAATTCCCAATTCTAGGTCTATTTCTCTTCACATACGTAGTTTAATGTCACAATTTTATTAATAGTATGCTACTACCTCCCTACCTTTATATAAATAACATTTGGAAGACCTATCTTATTCCAAAATAGGGCTATGCATGTAAACTCGTGATTCAATTTGCCCGATCCAACCCGGTCCTATTAGGCTAACTTGGTTGGGCCATAGTTTGGGCCGAACCAAGTCTTAGGCTAACTTTGGTTTATCTTACCTGGCCCGTAATATATATATATATATATATATGTGTGTGTGTGTGTGCATTTTTAAAAAAATTATTATTTTGTATGTAGTAATTGATTTTATAAGATTTTTTTCTATATATCTTATATAATACATTTATTATTTGATTACTATGAAAAACTTTTTAAGATTTTGATATTTTAATTTTATTTAAAATTTTAAATTGATTTCTTAATTTAATATTATATGAAAATAATATATAGTTGTAAATATTCATATTTTTAAAAAAATTAATTTCTATCATAACATTATTTTTTAAGGAAATATATTTTACATTAATAATTAATTTTTTTATTAATACATAAAATTAGTTTTTTATTTTATTTTTAATGTTTTAAAATACTATTTGGTATGGTGCCGGCCTGACCCCAGCCTAGTATTTAGCCCGGTTTATCTCAAGTATTATCTGGCCGAGCAGTGAGTTGAGGTAAAGTTTGGTTAAACACGACCCGTACATGCCCCCTATTCCAAAATATAAGACAAATGAGAAATGAACGATCAATTTTTTTCCAAAAAGCCCCTAATTACAATTTATTCTCATTAATTACATAATACTCTCTCCAATTCAAAATATAAATCTTTGTTCAAAATTTTTTTTTGGTAAAAAATATGTCTTATTTAATAATTTTTAAGGTATTAAATTTTTTTTTATTTTACCATTATCTACAATTAAATGTAAGCGATAGTAAATTTTAAATGTAATGCATTAAATATGAGCATTATTGAAAATTAATGTATTTTTTAATAGATTTAATGAGTAAAACTACCCTTTTTTTATTTCTGTACAATTAATCAAATATGACTTATATTTTTTACCAAAAGAGTAAAAGTTATTAATATTAAATAAATGAAATTATTTTTTGAAACTATTTCATATTTCTAATAAATTTAATGATTCTAACTTTTTTTTTTTCAATTTGTGTAATTTAATTATTTGTATAGATGAAATATTATTTAAGCACAGCCACTCTTCTTTAAGAATCCCATCGGCCAATAGTGGCATGAAGCTCACCCGTAGGTCACGGGTTGGATGCCATCAGCTACTTTGAGCGTCTAGCGAATCCCGTGGTAGTCCGCAAGTGTTTCATCACTTGCTGCCATTTCAACGGCCAAACATGAGTAGGCACGATTGGTCCCACATAAAATCAAACATACTGTATGAAATTAAAACAATTTATTATTGTTTATTTGCAATTTTTTATACTATATTGATACAAAATCGAATCATCCATCATTTCTTATTGATTATTCATTGAAATAACATTTTTAAATACATAAATATTGTATTTTTTATTATATGTTTTTTCAAAAAATAAAAATAAAAAACTCATGTACAATATACGAAAAATATTTTAAGCTCATCTTCAATTCTTATACACAAACAAAATAAAAATCTCAAGGTAGTTATCTATATGTAACTTTTTTTTATATTTCCATCTATATTTATTTACATAAAAAAGTTGAAGCCATCATAATCTCCAGAAACATCTTCATGATTTGAAAAAGAAAGGATAACTTTTTGTTTGAGGAAATTCAATTGCAAAGGGATGTAATATTATGAACAAATTTGTCTTCATCATAATTTTTGACAAAATGAGGAAATATCAGGACGGTGGATCCTTTTGTTTGAGTATGTGGCAGCTAAGTAAAACCCTTGCTCATCAAACCTCGTTACAACAATCGAACATGTGCTTAAGCCCTACCTGTGAACCATCTATCTTTTGATGCTTTCCTTCAATCTGATTTTTGGGGCAGCAACTGATGAGAAAATTTCTCAAATTATAGAACAAAGAATGAAAGTTTTCAGGTAAATGCAGGGTGAAATATCGTGATCATCCAGCCTGAAAAAGACTTGAGATTTGGAATTTAAAACAGCTGGAAAAGTAGACTTGTCGATCCATCCCCAAAAGTCCTCAGGTCAGCAGGTTTTACCAATGCTCTGCATAGCGGGCAAGTCCGTTCTCTCTCAAACCTGAAGAGTTAGTGCCTTTTTATTGGTCAAGAAAGGAGAGATAAAAATGATTATAAGTAAAATAGAAACCAATTTAAATATATCTCATGGTCACTTATCTTCATTATCATTTCTAAGCATTTGATGAATATCAGTGGCAAAAATTAAAGTTCTATATCATAGGAATCTCAGCCATTGACAAGAATACAGTACCAACATAGACACGATGACACAGCAAAATTTGAAGATATCTACATGTAATTTCAAGTGTTGCATAATGTTGAGTTGTGTCTAACACAAATATCTTTTAGGTGCTGAAGAGGGACATGGCTCATTCGCTGAAGTGTCCATGTTTTGTAGTCGGTATTCAACAAAAATCAATGCTTCTAGCCATCAGGTTAAAAGATACCTTACATGGATACACAATAATATAAATAGCCATTTTCTTTTACTTTGGAGGTATCTACATGTAGTCCAGAGTTCACTTTCCACAAAAATTCCAGTCCCTTTAACCATCCCCCGCTAGTTTTTTACTTTTAAGCAAATTGTAAACAATGATCAACGGAAGCCCTATCTTTCCCTAATATCCTCTGTCATGTGACACTCAATTCCCCCCCCCCCCCTTCTCTCTCTTGTTACCAAAATTACCAATGTAAAACTCATTACCATAAATATCATAAAGAACAGAGCGAGGTCCTGCAATTAAGCCCTGCCTCAAAATAGGTGGCTGTAATAGTTTTAAAGTCAAAAACTAAGCAACTAAGAGTAACACATTCTATTGTGCCTAATTTATTGTCCCTATTGGGGAAACACTTGTACCTCATTTATTGTCTACCCTAAACAATTACTATCTATTGGGTTCAAAAAGATGAGTTTTAGCATATTGCGTAATTCTTGTTTAAAAGTTCTTGATGAACAGAATTATGACTGACCATTCTGATACACACTCCTCACAGAAAATGTGTTTGCAGCGCAACAAGACAGGAGCATGCATCTTCTCTTGGCATATAGCACATAGGTCACCAGCAGTATTTACCTGCATTTATAATTCAGAATTGTAAATATGATGACTGCGACAAAACTCCCTTCCATAGTACTAAATAAATACAAACCCGGTTTTGTTTTTCTTAAATGTAAAATAAGCAGCTTTATTAGGCACAAGGACTAGAAGAGTACAGAAGCAGAAGATAATGTATCCTCTTTCAAAAGCAAATAAAAATATCAATTCAAGAAATAAAGCGTGTTAATGGAACAACACCCTCCCTACTGCAGATCGCATGAAAAAACCCATGAAAGTGGCCATTGTCAAGCACTACAGAGAATGTAAGAAGACAACTCTATCCCAGAAAAATAAATCCTGGCAATGACCAAGTATCATAGATAAGCCAGCAATTAAATCCTTGAAATTTCTAACTCCCTTCAGCCAAAAAGATAATAAAATTGAAACGTAGACAAATTGCCAAGTTGCAACAAAGCTCTTCCTCCCTTAGTCCAGTAAAACCTACGAAATGACAGGTTAGAATTTGCTCCAATTTTGCGGGTCAAGCTTGAGATTCTCAAAATACACCATGACCGATGAACTTAAATATAGGTGTGCATTCAGAGAAATAAATATGGTTATGTATACTACAAAGTAGCTATGGAGAGAAGCAGAAAAGAGATAAACAATGAAGAACACAAAAGATGCACCAAAATGTTATGCCCCTCAATCTCATGCTAACTTTAACACCCTGGAATACCTTCTGAATTTTTGACCAGTTTAAAAATCAAGAAGAAAAGCAGGGATGAATAAATAGAACAGGATTACACAGATTTTATTTTCTATGATTCCTTCCCCATGCCATTCGCAAAAAGGGTGCAGCACGCAATGACCACATGGAGGCAAAAAGTGGATAAATTATTAGAGTGCCATGGGATCACATCCAAAACTTTCTGAATATTTATGTTAAACAATAATCTAAGCCCTCAGATTCAGGGGGGAAAAATAAGCACAAATATCTCTCACCTATTCACTATTTAAAAAAGGAAATTCAATTCTATAGGTGTGGACTTTATCTCCCTTACAAGTAAGTCATGCTCCTCTATCCTATATTGCTGTGTGCATTGGGATTTAATTATCACTCATAGGAGTTGTTCTCAGAAGCAGGACTCATACATTTTAACATATCAAACACATTGTTGCCTATCCACCATGCCATAACACATACAACTAGAGGCATTTTAATAAAGCAAGACAAATAGGCGTGTTCTTTACTGTAAAAAGTTTCTTTTAATTTTGCTTCTAGTCCATTTTACGTACAGAAATCTATTCATCTGGGTGACTCTTGGCAGTATCAGCAGTAAATCCAAACATAAGAGTATACTTGTTGTAGACTTACGATTTAGAAATATAGTTTTAGCGTGTGACTTATCAACATGAACACAAAAAGTTACCATTAGGTTAGACATTAATGAATCACAACCATCCCACTGTCAACTCTGCACATTCGCATGCATGAAATTCTTTAAATAGTATTATTCATCAACTTCATGACACATAAACCATATTGGATTATTTAGTTCACATAAAAATGGAGGGGACCAGTTATTATCTAATGGATCTGCAGTTTGCAAACCAAATTTTTTATAATTTTGATGCGTTTAAAGAATAAGAAAATTCTAATGTTCTAAAAACATAATGGCATGTTAGAGATTCTCCATTTCTCTGACAGATGAATAGATAGAAGCAAAACATTGTAGCAAAGGAGGAGGAGAAGTGTAAATTACAATTAAAATTACTCAGTTCCAGAGTTAATCAATGCAGTTAACAGAAATGGGCAAATTTACCTGTTCCATTGTGGCATAAATTCCATATTGAACTTCCTTTCTTGATAATGCTTTTAAGGCAGCAAAGAAGTATTGAACCTATTAAGCACATAGAAAGTTGAGGACAATGGAATGAGTTAGCCTGGTACCAAAATATCTTTAAGCACAGAACTAGGAAGCCTAATCTTATGAATGAAAATATACCTTCTCAATAACAGATGTCAGCTTGAAAGTTAAATACAATCCAGTGGTCAGTGATGAAAAAAGACTTCCATAATCCTTGTTTAAGAAAAAACGGTACCAAACTGATGTGGGCAATAAGGCACGATACAACAGCAATGAGTACTCAACCAGAGTTAACATTTGACCCTTGAAATAATTTGGCAACTTTCAGTTGGTTACAGAGGCAAAATATAGTTGGAAACTACATACTTGTTGGAAATAATAAAGAAAATGCTGCTTACCTGCCGGCGGAAGTTATGACCTCTTCCATTTTTGTAATATATAAGCAGCATGCATTTGAAAGCCATTGCTACTTGCCGAACCAGTGTATCTGAAAGTCAATAAATATGGTGACTGAGAATACAAAAAAAAAAAAAAGGAATAAATTTTGGCTACAAAATTATCAATATTAAAGGATAGAAATATAAAAACTAAACCGTAGAAATATAACTTAAGAGATTCAGAAAGATATTGATCATGACTATATAGCTGAACAATATATCAAACCTTGCAGAAAATAAGTAGCTGAAAATAAAAATTCATAGAATAAACATAAAAAATACTGAAATATGATGCCAACAATATATCAAACAATGTACATACACATTGAAATACCCACAGTATATTATCATTAAGAAGCTAAATTTGTGGTGTTCATTAAGGAGATAAATTTCTAAATTAATCATATACTGTGGACATACATTTCATGCCAACTATGTATAATGATATCTAGTATAAATCCAGTATACAATGAAACAACTAACAGCATACTAATTTTCCATTTGGGGAAAATGCTGAATTCTGGCACCAAATAAATTTATACCATTAACCAAAATGATGAATATAGCATGCCAGAATGGAGGTGCTGATCTTGGAGGAATCATGATCAGTGGGCATAAAAGATCATCACTTCGATACCACCAATAAATGCACATCACGTGAAGCATGAAGGCAAAAGAGATACCAACAAGAATGGAAACTTTCCTATCTCCCTGCAAAATAAAAGTTTAACTGAATATCCTTTTTTCTGTACAGAGGGGGAGGGGAGTCACAGGTAAATAATTAGAGGAAATAAGTTCAAAGGACTTGAAAAAAAAATCTGGGCAAAGCACCTTCAGCGCTGTCTGCTTCTTAACAATTTCATTTGATTTGAACATCACAGCTGAAATCCAAATTGCGACAAAAAAACCTGCAAGTTCCCAGAAGTAAATATCAACATGTCATATGGAAAGAATCAAAAGTACAAATTCACAATGTGACAGTGATGCCCTCAATTAGGATAAACAGTAAATAGAAGACAAATGCAGACAGACCAAATGATAACCTTTCCTAACCATTTTTCGCTTTTCCTACCACCCACCCACCCGAGCCCCTTTTCCCTTACACAGGTAGTTTAAACCAAAATATAATCAGCCGTACAGATATTAGTTCATAAAAATTTCGTAGTTTCCATCACTCCCAAAGGCATGCAACCTCTCTGTCTTGCCATTATTCCGCCAAGCACATTCCATGAGAACAATCAAGATAGGCTTCCAACACAGCTAAGACATTTGAATGTGATATCATTTAGGACACTTCATAGAAAAGCACACCACACAAATTATATAGGAATTTGGTCCAATCACGTCATCGAGTCTGGCATATCATATCTCAGTCATAAGTTCTACAACAGGACGGCGCACATAACGAGTAAAAGGAAATATGGGAAAAGGATATTTCTCATAGTTCCATTGAAGCACTCTAGGAGGATGAAGCCAACATGAACATCAAAAACATTAAATGGCTGAACAGGAATATTACCTTGCAAATGCTGACGAATGAAAACAACCAATAGCAACAGTGAGAAAGGAAGAATCTGCTCAATCCACTTAGCAGCCTGCTGAATATCATACCTCTGGTAAGAGGATGAATCCCCATTGTTACTTTCCGAGGCATTCCCATCATACTCATCCACCTGTCCCCTCCCAGCATACTCATCCACCTGTCCCCTAGCGGCCGATGAAGATGGAGACACCAGAGGGACTCTTCCACTGCGATCCTCAGCATCGTCATCCAATGCTAGCATTCCTCCTCTATTTCCCATTAAGTCATCATGATCGACTTCTCCAAGCTGATTCTGAGAGGAAGTAGAAAAAGAACCTAACGCAACACCGTGTTCTTGTTCTGCAGCACCAATAATCCGTATTGAAACTTCCCCCGTACTGCCACTGCACCCGGCGCCAGAATCAGAAAGGTGAGAGCGTATTTCCGAAGTGGTAACTCCGTTGTTGACCGTCACGGCCTCTGAATCGTGGGCTGATGAACTTGAGCGGAGAATTCCCGCGTAATTCAACAGAAAAGAAATTGGAGAACGGAAGGGGCTGACAGGGGTTAACCTCATCCCATACCAGGTTTCAGCAGCGGCACTGCTATTACTGTTAGTATTATTTACTCCAACGGTGGATGACGATGATGATGAGGAAGAAAAAGAAGAAGAAATGGCGTGTTGTTCTGAATTAGCACCCGGTGTTTCCATCTTCGTCGCAAAATTAAAATCCTGATCCTCACTTAGCCTCCTGCTTGATCCTTCTTTCTTTTTAAGCCTATATTCTATTTAAGGAGTTTCTCCTCCAAGGTCATCACTGATATAGAAAAATAAAAATATTTCATGTCGATAATAGAATTTATGGGGAGACAGATTGAAAACTACGTCTAAGCTCAAAAAGAAGAAAAATCCAAAGAAAACCGATGAGAGGAAGTAATGAATGAATAGAGATATATTACCTGATGAAGCAATAGAAAACAAAGCAGCGTTTGGCGTATTGAAATATGAATCAGGGCTAGTGCCGGAGAAGGAAAGAATTTAAGCTCAAGCAGAGACGGTGGAAGAAGAAGTAGGAAGAGGAGAAAAGTCAAAGTCTCGGCCGAAGCTGTCAGCCCGAAACCTTCGCTTTATTAATTTATTGTTATGATTACTTTAAAAAATTTATTTATTTATTATTCTCAGTAAGAGACTGTGGGAGAGAATGAGAAGGAAAATAATTAATGTGGGTCGGGAGGTGGATGATAAAGAAAAAGAAACGCGTTTATTAAAGAGGCAATATCAGGCTCTTTTCTGCAATTCGCCATTTCAACGGATGAAGAGCCAGACCTGTAACCTTTCCTTTTTATTTTATTCTTACAAAAACTTTTACATATTGCGTATAATCCGTCATTCATCATTGGGTTATTTTTGAATTCGCATTCCATACTCATTCGCTTAAGCAAAATATGAACCCTCCAATTTTAATTTAAATGATCCAAATTTAAATTTTTTTAATTTAATTTTTTAAATAATAATATTATATTTTTAAAAAATAACAGTTATAAAATTATTTTTATTTTAGATTTTATATCTAATAAAATAAAAATATATTAATAAAATTAAATTAAATTTAAATAGTTCAATTTTAATATCTCAAATATAATGAAAAGATACCACCTAATGTGAGTTCGTTCTTTTTCTCGTCACACTAATTCATTCAAACTAAATACTAAGTACTACATATATAAGGTGTCGAGTTGTAATTCATAATTCATAATTAATTAACATATAAATATAGGTTTTGTTATTTTTCTTGATGAGCCAGTGAAGTACTGTCAATTAGGTAAAATAACATCGGGTATGTGTAATCATCATTAATAATTAATTAATTTTAACTTAATATTATTTTCTTCCGTTTAGTTTTTAAATTTTTAGCTTGTCTGTATTCATTTATTTTTTATTTTTATTGATAATTATTGTTTAACATAAAAAAATAAAGAATCAGTTTAATATAACAAACAAAAACTACTTTAAAACAATAAATTGAATTAGAAATAAAATAATACTGTTAAATCAAGTATTTTGATGATTCCAAATCAATTGGAGTTTGGAAGAAAGATATCAAAGGTGTACAAAAAATCTCAAATGAATGAATTCAAGCAAAAATGAGTATAAGATTAGATATAGGATTTTTCATTTCATGCACATGAGTAAAAAGTTTTGATCTTGTACACAAATATTTTAAAAATGTGTTTTCATGTTAACTCATGAAATATTTAAAAAATGTCCATTAACAAATGAATTTTGAAATGTTAAATTCAATATATTACTTTAAAAATTCGAATTTTGATAACTGAAATTTGAACTTCGGATTTAAAATATATTAGTCTAAAAAGAGATTCATTTGACAGACGAACTTCAGTCTTTGAAAACTCAACTTTCAGGTAAAACAATATCTGTGAAAGACGAAAAATTTATTTGAAGATATATCAAATGTCATCTAAAAGTAAAGTTTGAAAAGAGTTTCAAGTCAGTCCTCTGATAGATGAACTTTGATTTTGAAAATTTTGAACTTTGGAAAGATTGTTTATAAGTTTGTTCAAATATTCTTCTGACAAACGAACTTCAATCTTCAGAAATTTGACTTTAAATTAAGTTTGATATGAGATCTCTCTGACAGACAAATTTTAGTATTTGAACATTCGAATTTTGAAAAGAAGAACTTTGGTGTCATATTGAGTTGCTCACTGATAGACAAATTTTGGGCACCAAAATTCGAACTTCGAAGGTACTGTAACAATATGGAACAATTGTTCATATTTACCAAAAAAACTTTAAACTTGAAAATTCGTATGTTCCAACATAGAAACATTTGTCAAAGATAAAAATTCGAATTTTACTTTAGAACAGACGAACCTCGAAGTTCAACATTAAAGTCTTTAGCTTACCGTCTCTACGAAATTTGTCTGTTGACTCCCTAAAATTTGAACTTTGGATGTCAGACGCATTAAATGCGGTTGGTAAACGGATAGTTTTACAGAGTAACCGTTGGGTAACGTCTCTAACGGCTAGATCTTATCTCTAACGTATAGTTAAGACATAAATCTATAAATAGAACTTTATTTAAAAGTGTGGGTAATAATTTTACTTTGTATATACTGAAACTCTGTAAAATTCTTTAGTCAAAGTCTTCTACTCTCACATACTTCCTATCTTGTACTTTAACTATCATATTTACTCTAAATCAGAGAGTTTATTTGTTGTAAACAATCTCATCTTCATCTGGAAGATAGATATTTTTGTGAAGGGATTTCACAAAAAATTCGGGAAGTACTAAGATAAAGTGCAAAGAGTGAAACTGCAAGCTCTTAGAACAGAGCATAGAGTTGTACTATGGCATTGCAAGAAGGTCAACGAATTCTTACAAGATAGTGAAAAATCTCAAGTGGTTGCTTGAGGACTGGGCATAGGTTAAGAGAAAGAAACCGAACCAGGATAAATATTCGTGTCTTCTCTTCCCTTATCTTGATTTTCATTTTGTTATATTTTGTACTTTGTTTTTCTGTCACTCTTGCTTTCACTACTTTCTTACACTTTTGCAGAAAATTTTAATCTTCCCAATTCACCCCGCTCTTAGAAAGCTAGCAAATCTAACAAGTGGTATCAGAGTATAGACTCCTAAACAAAGGATCAAACAATCCAGGAAAATCAATGGCTGGTTTTGGAGAGAGTATTCTACCATAGGAAAATAACACAAATAGACCTCCTGGCTTAAATGGAGAGCACTATGGATACTAAAAGATAAAAATGCAAATCTATCTCCAATCCATTGATCTGGGCATCTGGTCTGTCATCCAAAAGAGGGATTTTGTCCCAATGAAATTGCAGGATGATGACAAATACAAAGAGAAGCCAGAAGACTAGTGGAATGAGGAAGATAAGAAAAGAGTTCTGCTGAACTTTAAGTCAAAACATTGTTTGGTCAGTGCACTCAACTAAGACGAATTCTATAGAGTATCACAATGTTCCACAGCTAAGTGTATGTGAGACACTTTAGAAATTGCTCATGAAGGAACTACTAGAACAATGGAGAACAAATTGAACTCCTGTATTAGTGAGTATGAGAGCTTCATAATAGTGGAAGGAGAAAGTATAAAAGAAATGCAAAAAAGATTCACTCTCATTGTGAATCAACTGAAGAGTCTTGGCAAGGAATACACACAGCAAAAAAAAGTTAGAAAAATCCTTAGAGCTCTTCCTCTAGAATGGTAACCAAAAGTGGCAACTATTGAAGAAGGCAGAGGAGAGTCAATGACTTTTGTTACAGTACTTTTCAGTAGTCTTGAGGAGTATGAGGGTAAAATAAAAACCCTCAAGGAAGCTAGTCAAGACAAAAAGAAAAAGGGTCTTGCATTGAAAGCTGCAAAAGAAAAAGAAGAAGAATCTGATGATGAAGAACACCTAGATGGAGACTCTGGCTATGTTGGTAAAAAAATTTAGAAGATTCTACAACAAGAGAAGAAATAAAAAATTCTTCAAGAAAGAAGCAGTTGTAGAAAACAAGAAAGAAGGCAAAGAGTCTATCATCTGCTATAAATGCAAAAAGCAAAGGCACATCAAATGTGATTGTCCTTAATTCTTGAAAAAGTAGGAAAAAGAAAAGAAAGTTATTGACAAGGACAGAAAAAAAAAGGCATACATCTCATCAATTTGGGGCAACAGTTCAGATGAAGAAGATGAAGATGAGGAAGAAATTACCAACATCTGCTTGATGGCACTTGTTTCTGAAGAGACTCCAAGTTCATCCAACCGTGATCATGAAGATGAGGTATATAAATCTGAACCTTCCTATTCTGAATTCCTTGATGGGTTTCATGACCTGCATGATGAGTTTGTTAAAACTGCAAAAGAACTAAAACTGGCTAAGAAGAAAATTAGCAAGTTAGAATCTGATTGCAAAATATCTGACACTGCACCTCTGCATGAAACTAAATCTGCTTGCTGTACAACATGCATTGAACTAAAAAAGAACACGAATATCTTTTGAAAACCATGTCTAAACTCACTAAAGGTAAATATATGTTGTTTGCTCTGTTAGGAAGTCAAAGAATTACACAAGGAAAAGCTGGACTTGGCTATGATCCTTGTGCAGTTAAGGAAAGGAATAAAAAGAAAAATCAAAATCTGTATATGAGACATTTTGTGCATGCTGATGGACATCAAAAGAAAAGCCACACCTCAAAACGCATTGAATCTTATGTCCAACCAAAATATATGAAACAAAAGTATTATCTATATTGTCTTCTTCCTGCATCACAATCTGACAGTCTCTTTACCACCTACCACTTTTGTAACAAGAAAAGACATGTTTCCAATTTATGTTTATTGAAGAAAAATGGACTTGGCAAGAAGGTAGAATGGGTTCCCAAAGTACATTTGTATCTAGGGAAAATACCACTGACAGAAAAGAACCCAAGCAAATTTGGGTAGCTAAAAAGAAAATCTGAACCTTGTTTTACAAGTTTGTCTTAGAGTAAGAAAAAACAACAAATGGTATATGGATAGTGCTTACTCAAGCCATATAACTGGTGATAAGGAGGAGTTCATCACCCTTAGAGATAAGAAAGGTAGAAAGGTGACATTTTGAGGTGATCAATATGACATAATAGTTGGCATTGGTATTGTGGGCAAAAATCCTAAAACATCTATAAAAAATGTGCTATTTGTAGTTGGACTCAACCACAACCTGCTGAGTGTGAGTCAAACATGTGATGAAGGGAATTGGGTACTGTTTGACTCAATGTTTTGCCTGGTCATCCAAAAAAGTGATCGTAAAGTAATTCTCAAGGCTCAAAGGGATGGTAATTGCTATACCATTGATCTTGATAAACTTCCTTCCTTATATTCTGTCTATTTAATTAGTAAATATAATGATAGTTGTTTGTGGCATAGAAGACTAGCACATGTTAACATGAACCAACTATCAAAACTGATTAAGAATGATTTAATCATTGGTTTACCGAAAATCTTTTTTGAAAAAGATAAAAAATGTAATGCATGCATCAAAGGAAAACAAACCAAATTATCTTTCAAATCTAAAAATGTAATCACCACATCTAAACCACTGCAACTATTACATATGAATTTGATAGATCCATATAGAGTAAAAAGCATTGGTGGAAAGCTGTATGTACTTGTGATTGTAGATGATTACTCTAGATTTACCTGGGCTTTATTTCTTTCTTCCAAAAGTGAAACATTTGATGCATTTGTAACCTTGGCTAAGAAAGTACAAAATGAGAAAGGTATTTCTATTATGTCTATCAGGTCTGATCATATAGGAGAATTTGAAAATTCAAGCTTTCTAGAGTACTGTGAAGAGCATGGAATTAATCATAACTTTTCAGCACCAAGGACTCATCAGCAAAATGGAGTGGTGGAGAGGAAGAACAGAACAATGGGAGAAATCGCAAGAGCAATGCTGAATGAAAATGAGCTACTTCAAGTTTTCTGGGCTGATGCAGTAAACACAGCAAGCTATATCATCAATTGAGCCTACATCAGACCAATTCTGGGGAAGACACCTTGTGAGCTGTACAAAGGAAGGAAGTCAAACCTCTCACACTTACATGTATTCGGCTGCAAATGATTCATTCACAATAATGAAAAGAGAATCTGGGTAAGTTTGATCTCAAATCAGATGAAGGTATATTTCTTGGCTATTCAAGTAGAAGTAAAGCATATAGAGTTTTCAATAAAGAGACTAAGACTATAGAAGAATCTGTGCATGTTGTGTTTATTGAGAATGAAACTGTTTTCAAGCATGTCATTGATGAAGATGATCTTATTTCCAACTTTAAGAACTTGAATCTTTCTGGAGGAGATAAAATTGAACCTCTAAAAATATCTAAATCTACTAATGTAGAGGAAGATATTCAGGAGAAATATTTGAATTTGAAAGTAATGAAGAAATGTCTCAAGAACTGTGTTTTTGGATGAATTAGCATGCTCAATATTCGAACTTAGATACTCATTAGATGAATTTCAGTTGCCTAATAGTACTTTCATAACCCTCATAATTCGTCTGTTGAAACATGCTCTCAGATTGGGTCTTTGTAAGATGAACTTTTATAAGTGAAATTTGTTTGTTTCTTATATTATTCATGCTTTCTTATTGTTTGAATCTTGTGTGGTTCGAACTTTGTTGAAACAAAGTTCGTCTGATTGTTTCTTGTTCTCTGAACTAAGCCTCTGTTAGATAAACTTCCAAATGAAAATTCATTTGTCAGTAAGCCTCTCCTTATGGGTTAACTTGTAACTGCTCAAAATTTGAATTTTGACCTCTTAAAATTCATCTGTTGAACGGTTACAAACATTAAAATCAAATATCTTTCTCTGAACAAACGCAACCCTATTCGTCTCTCTCTCAAGTCTGTTCAAATTCTCTCTTAAATTCCCATTAACTCTATTCATGAATCCTCCTTTCCCACTGATTAAACTTCTTTTTGCACCTTATAAACCCATTCCTTGCATCTTTCTGCTTCATTCACTAATGAAAACGGTAAGAGTTAAAAATCTGAAAGTGAGGAAAGGGGAGTCAAGGCCAAAGAGAGCTATCAAATCCCAATACACCTTCAAGGAAGGTGAAACTCAGAAAAGGAAGGGTGAATCTAGCAAGGGAACTTCTTTTAAGAAGCAGAAAATAACTCCTAAGGCAGACTCGAAGAAATCTGCTCCTACCCCTCGAAGAAACCTAAGCCTGCTGTACCTGCTACTCTTGTTCTTCCTGCTTCTTCTTCCTCCTCCAGCACTAAGTTTGGAGAATACTAGTTGACTATGCTGCCAATGTGGAGCAATACCTATATTCTAGGAGAATATACTACCAAGTTTGCCAGCAAAAGGGTAATTAAGCCTCATTGTATAAATATGGAAGAATTTCTCATTTCTAACAACTTTGATGCCGAGATATAGATAATTAAATACAAGAATTTATTAGAAATTTTGGAAAGATATGATGATAAAGTTGTTAAGACCTGATATGCCTCCCTGAAGTACAATGGCAAGAAGGAAAAATGGGAAGTAAATTTAAGGTCTAGGACCATCTAGCTAACAGATGAGACCTTCAATGAGGTATTGGAGATCCTTGAGCAAGATTGATTGAAAATTGACATTTCCACCTCAAAATACATGAATAAAGATGGGGCTACAGAAAAGGAAGGAGGTCCTTTCCTGAATTACAAAGAAAGCACTGTACTGAACACATTATTCAGAAGAAAAGAGAACATCCCACCTCTCAGTTTACTGAAGCCTATTGACCTCTGTACCCAAGTCAGAATCCTATACTACATTATGTCTAGGATTATATTCAACAAAGGAGGCAGTTTCAATCTAATCACAAGGGCTGAAGCACATATGATGACAGTACTCATGCTTGGCAAGCTGATCAATATGGGACATTTCATCCTCCAACGCATGATCAAGGCAAGAGATCAGAGGAAAGATTTCACCCTACCATATGCCACAATCATCTCTAAGATATTTCAGTATGCCAAGATCCAACACTTAGAGAAAGGAAAGGGCAAGCCTACTGAAGTTTTTAAAGAGGAAGATTTGTAAAGGATGGGGATAGAAAGGAAGGATGACAAATGGATTGGGAAGAGAGCTAGGAATACAGAAGATTTATTCTTTGAGGAAGATGACTCCCAACAACAAGTAGGAACCTTTAAGGTTGCTCCACAGTCCATACCTCAGCCTTCTCAGCCTGTTTCATCTCCATCTCAGCCCACTCAAACACATGTGCCATCCACTTCCTCCACCTAGGCTAAGCCAACTAAGATCACTAAGTTGTATGACAACTTGTCTGCACTTATGCTGAGCATTAGGGATGAGCAAAAAGTCAAATTTGCTCATTTGCAAGATCAGATTTATCAGTTGGCAAAGAATATGAAAGTGGTTATTGATGCTTATAAGGACATCAGGAGTGTCATTCCCTCCACATTAGCTCCACATTCGCCAGGATTCTCTAAGCCTGTTAGGTCCCCTACTCCTAAACCTCTGGGTCCATTTGAGCTAGCCTCCTCTGAACCAGATGATGATGTACATGCTACTGAGGCTGCTGATACTTTGGTCACACCATAGGCCTCCAGCAATGAGGCAAGCCCTGGTCCACCCTTGGACTATGGCATGGAAGAAGAGGCTCCTCAAGAAGCTGGTTCCCCTGAGCCTATTGCTGAAAACACTCAGGATTCAATTCTTTCTATTCAAGAATCTAAGCAAGTGGAGAAACTGGTAGCAGTCATCTCTATCGCATCATTCATACAAACTGCCCTGAATGAGGAGAAAAGCATTGTACATTATGTGGATCTTGCAGCTATTACATATGATGCTATTGTACAAGTTCAAAAACAAAGGCTTGATGAGATGTTCCCTCATCCTGCTCTTCAACTCTTATCTCCTCAATATGGCATAACCTTAGCATGAAGGGTCAAATTTGCCAATCTTGAAAAGAAAGTTCAGGAAATAATTGAAGATGCTGAGGATGATCAACCTGAAGATGATCTGCCTATAACCTCTCCTCCTGTGCCTCTTTCTAAGATTAATCTTGATCTACTTTTTGTCCCTGTACCTCTTCGAGCAATTCCAATATCCCAGATACCTTCTCCTGCTATCCATGTTCAAATTCCTAATGATGCCAAAAAGGGGGAGAAGTCATCTGAGCAAACTGTGAAAACTGCTGTAAAACCATCTGGCAAGTCCTACAGCAAGAAGTCCAAGCCCAAGAAGAAGTGATTAGATCTTATGATTGATTAGTCTTTCTTATATTGACTGTTTATATTTTTTATAATGAATGACAATCATGCCTTTGAATTCTGTGTTTACAATGTCATATCTTTGTACTAAAACTTTGAATGAATCAATGAGATTCTCTATTTGATATGTTGTATATGCTATACTTATCTTTGAATTTTAATGCATATGTTGAGAGGGAGTTCTTAGAAGCAAACTCAAGTATTAATTCAATTTGTAAGTTCTTTTGTCATCATCAAAAAGGGGAAGAATGTTAAATCAAATATTTTGATGATTCCAAACTAATTGGAGCTTGGAAGGAAGATATTAAAGGTGTACAAAAGATCTCAAGTGAAGAAATCCAAGCAAAAATGAGTATAAAATTAGATGAAGGATTTCTCATTTTATTCACATGAATAAAATGTTTTGATCTTACACATAAATGTTTTAAAAATATATTTTCACGTTAACTCATAAAGTATTTGAAAAATACCCACTAACAGATGAATTTTGAAGTGTTAAACTTGATATGTTACTTTAAAAATTCAAATTTTGATAACTAAAATTTGAACTTTGGATTTAAAATATATTAGTCTAAAAAGAGATTCATTTGACAGACGAACTTCAGTCTTTGAAAACTCAACTTTCAGGTAAAACACAATCTATGAAAGATGAAAAATTTATTTGAAGATATATCAAAGGTCATCTAAAAGTAAAGTTTGAAAAGAGTTTCAAGTCAGTCCTCTGATAGATGAACTTTGATTTTGAAAAATTTGAACTTTGGAAAGATTGTTTATAAGTTTGTTCAAATATTCTTCTGACAGACGAACTTCAATCTTCAGAAATTTGACTTTAAATTAAGTTTGATAAGAGATCTCTCTGACAGACAAACTTTAGTATTTGAACATTCGAATTTTGAAAAGAAGAACTTTGGTGTCATATTGAGTTGCTCACTGATAGACAAATTTTGGGCACCAAAATTCGAACTTCGAAGGTACTGTAACAATATGGAACAATTGTTCATATTTACCAGAAGAACTTTAAACTTGAAAATTCGTATGTTCCAACATAGAAACATTTGTCAAAGATAAAAATTCAAATTTTACTTTAGAATAGACGAACCTCGAAGTTCAACATTAAAGTCTTTAGCTTACCGTCTCTGCGAAATTTGTCTGTTGACTCCCTAAAATTTGAACTTTGGATGTCAGACGCATTAAATGCGGTTGGTAAATGGATAGTTTTACAGAGTAACCGTTGGGTAACGTCTCTAACGGCTAGATCTTATCTCTAATGTATAGTTAAGACATAAATCTATAAATAGAACTTTATTTGAAAGTGTGGGTAATAATTTTACTTTGTATATACTGAAACTCTGTAAAATTCTTTAGTCAAAGTCTTCTACTCTCACATACTTCCTATCTTGTACTTTAACTATCATATTTACTCTAAATCATAGAGTTTATTTGCTGTAAACAATCTCATCTTCATCTGGAAGATAGATATTCTTGTGAGGAGATTTTATAAGGGATTTGGAAAGCACTAAGATATAGTGCAAAGAGTGAAATTGTAAGCTCTTAGAATAGAGCATAGAGTTGTATTGTGACATTGCAAGAAGGCCAACGAATTCTTGCAAGATAATGGAAAATCTCAAGTGGTTGCTTAAGGACTGGACGTAGGTTAAGAAAAAGAGACCGAACTAGGATAAATATTTGTGTTTTCTCTTCCCTTATCTTGATTTTCACTTTGTTATATTTTGTACTCTGTTTTTCTGTCACTCTTGTTTTCAATGCTCTCTTACACTTTTGCAAAAAATTTTAATCTTCCCAATTCACCCTCCTTGGAAAGTTAGCAAATCTAACAAATACAACTAAAAGTTAAAGATTAAGGACCCATGTGTTTTTTTTTTAATGAAAAACTTATTTAACAAAAGAACTTTCCAAAAATTCTGAAATATTTGTTTAAGCTTTAAAAAGCAATCAAAAGCTTAAAAAATATGTTTGATTATTTTCAAAATTTGTTTTGAATAATTTCTAAATAAGTCAAAATCATTTTTCAAGAAAAAAATGATTTTTTTATGATTGTAATAAAACAATAAATTATACTTTTCATAAAATCTCTAAATAATAAAAAAACTTAAATAAATTGGCCCTAAATTATTAAGAAATTTACCATCTTCTCATAATAATGCAAATTGAAAAATATTCATAATATCATTCATATATATTTGTATGGGTAATTTTTTTTTGGTACAATATATGAGTAAATATTTTAATTATGCTAAATAGTTCATTTCAGAAGGTAGGAATTTTGGACTATTATCTGCGTTAAATAATTTTATTTAATTCTATAAATCTAATTGGCAAAAAGAAAAAATCATCATCATTAAGAAAGAAAAGCAACCTGTCATAAAATTAAATTCCCTAACAAAGTTAAGTAGTGCTAGGTACGAAATGGATTTGGGGTCGTTGTTGCTCTCAAAACAATAGCACCTGATGCTGCTATTTTAAGAATAGATTTGAACTGTCCATATTTACGAACTATTCAAATTTTATCTTTTTTTAATTTTTATTATTAGACATTATTTTTTTAAAAAATCTTACAATTAAGAAATTATTTTTATTTCATGTTTTGCTTTATTTAATATTAAAAAGTATTACTCCCTCCGTTATGCTATATAGTGTATTATTTTAAGAAATTTATATTTCAAAATATAATGCATTGCGCGGATTACATTATGTTTTTTTTATTGTCTTTTTAATATTACCTCTAATAAGTAAGCTTATATATTCTACCGTTACCAATGCATTTAATAAAAATTCTTTAACGATTCGGTTAAACCATAAATAAATGAAGGAGAATTTTCTCCAAAACTTTACTTTTCATAATTGTCAATGACTCATGGAAACTCAGAGAAAAAAATGAAGGAAAAAATGACTACAATTGATTAATGTATGAAATATTATTAAATAAGAATAATTTGAGAAATAATGAAAAAAATTTCAGTTACTAATAATTATTTTGGTATGTGTGTTGTAGTTAAAAATACATTATAAACTGAAATAAAAGGAATAAAATTTTAAAAAATATATATAAGAATCTGGAACATCCAGATCAGCACCACCAAAGTATCTGTTTCCGTATTAGATATGTGCATGAAAACCCAACTGCTCAAAAACATAAATATCACAACTCATTCACATGTATGATTAATGAGCTGCCGAATATTGACCAAAGAGCGTAAAATATCAAGAGACCTTTTTGATGCCTTCGATCATTATATTAATTGATTGTTTGCCGACTTTACATGGTCACTGCCCCCAGTGACTGCGACAAGCACTTTGCCATAAACGTCGACGTTTGCTCTAAGCCCTCATTTCAGAAAGCAAAGGCACAACAGAATAAGAGGAAATGATGAATAAAAGAACCACGCTATTATTTTCTCTCACTTTCCCCATCTCACACGAATTATAGATTAAAGCGAAAGAGCGCAGCGTCAATGCTGTACAGGAGAAAAGAATTGATTGCAAGTTCAGGAGCATATGACATGAATGAAACAGAACATCTTATTTGTTTGGACAAACCAACGTAATATACACAGACCACAGAGCTAATCAAAATCTACACCAATAATGTAAAGAAAAGCATACCAGACGGCTGGTTCAGGCAACACAAATAACACCATAATCTACGTTGCATCGTTCATACATACAGACGGAAGAGAGGTGGAGAATAAGATGTGTAAGAATGCAGTTCTTTAATCCATTAGCCCTTCCAGTTGTCTTTCCGCTTCCTTATCTCTGTTAAAGCTTCGACTGGAGACTTCCACCCCACCTTCTCCTGAAATGGTTGACATTCTGAGAAACATTTCTGCCTTAAGAAATGTTAAAATGTTAAGTAGTAGTAGTTACTCTAAGCTTATGTAAGGATTTCATTGAGATAAGGAAGCAGCTGTAGCTCAAGTATAATCCTTGAGATGCCTCTACTCAATAGTAAATACATCTATTCCATTTCTTCTGTCAAAGAAAAAAAAATCTTCTTCTTCTTCTTCCTATTTTGTTGCTTTTTTCTTTTTTTAATTCTGTTGGAAATGGGGATGGGAATTAAGAAGGTAGTGTGACAAACCTGAAGCTCAGGTAGATCGACCCTCATGAATGGATTGGTTTCCATCTCTTCCTCAATGGTTGAGGGAATAGTCGGTTGCCCAGCTTGCCGCTGATTCTGAGCCCATGTTAATTTTTGTTGTGTCCTCAAATTGTCTGGTTCAACCGTCAGAGCAAATTGCAAGTTCTTTGTGGTGTACTGAAGGAAAAAACAAATTTAAACTCTCATGTTAATGAACACCACAAGAACGCTGATAGTACTCTAAGTAAACAAGCATTTAAGCTATTTTGGGAGCATATTGCAAATTTGCAGTAGCATAAATTATAGCAAAACATCCTATAATCACTCATTCCCTCCATTTAAATTGTTTTTTACGCCTTAAACTGCATTATCAATTTCATCTAAATTAGAAACTTCATATATTTTAGCATCATTCTCTGAACTGTTATATCCAGAAAGAGATTTTTTTCAGCAAACTCATTCGCATCAAAATAAATCATTCCCTTTATCTCCTTCCATTTATGAGAAAATCAACTTCACTCTTCATCTTAAGTTATGAGAGAATCAATGGCATATCCTTCAAAGAATATTTTGAGTTGAAAAGGTGATGTTACCATGTACCTCATGGCCACAGTAAACTCGGGTTGGTTTTGGCAATGAACCCAATGTTACACAGAGTGACTGGTACATCTGTTCTGCAGTTCCTTCAAAAAATTTCCCGCAACCAGCAATGAACTGTAAACAAGAAATAAAAAAAAAAATCTAGAGACTTAAAGTATAACTCATTATAATCCATACACTAATTTACATGGAGAAAGATATGAACATAGTAGTATACTCTGACAATAAGCTCTTCGTATAGCTTTAGGAAATTAGAATAAATTCATTATATGCTTTCAAAAAAGCTCATTTAAAAACAAGATGAGATTGATCACTTCAGCTTACCATTGTATCTCCGGTAAAAACAGCTGGGTGCTCATCCTCTTTCCCAGTAACATAATAACTTATGTGGCCTTTGGTGTGGCTGAGCAGGTTAGAGAAATGGCTTATGTTAACAGAAGAAACGGAAATGTGTATGGAGGAATGGTGAAGCACGATCCAACAACTTCAAACATGATTTATGACTAATTTTTGTCAAATAATGTATTTTATTTTATATTAAAAGTCAAGTCAACTTATACAAGTAACAAAGTATATACACAACACGGAATAATGATTTTGAATTTCGATGAGGCCAATGAAGTGAAATAATGCTTTTCTTGGGGCATGTTACAGTCTTATACAATTCAGAGCATCTATTGGTCTAACCAAAATAAATTCAGGAATAAGAAGTGAGAACCACCAAAAGAGGATGAGAGTAATTGACAATTTAACAAAACACAAAGCACCAAGCATTACACAATTCTTCAGCCAAACACAAAATATAAATACATTATAAAGGGCATCGCTCCCTTCATCCATGGCTGACATAGCTATGATTACAATTTTTCTGCATCCAAACAATGTATTTAGCAGTTGGCAGGTAGATAACTTTTCCAGCACTGCATTATTATGATATGCAAAGGGCAGCTAGACTCTCGTCATTTCATTTGAAATTAAAGGAAGACCAAAGAGGTGCAGTCTTTGACCAAAGAGGTGCAGTCTTTGTCCAGAAAAGCACTATACAAATCACAAACCCCCTCTATTGGTTCTTCGTGTGTGTGTGTGTGTGTGTGTGTGGTGGGTGGTGGTGGTAGGGTGAGGGATGAGGGAAAGGCCAGTAACCATACCAAGGAGTGTGTAGGGACAATATATTAATATCAGCCCCAAGGAACACCTTATCACCATTGTCAACTTTATCGGTGCATCCCTTCACGTTGTCAACTGAGCCACCATAAACCTTGATTCCAGGCACCAGCTGCTTTATCTTATCATTTCCACCAGCATGATCCCTGGCATATAATAACATCAACAATAACAATATTAGTTTTATCTCACTAAGTGAGGCCGATTACATGGATTATGGATTATATAGCGCCATAGGGCTTTATCAAAAACCATTTCTTCAAATAAATCATTTATCGCTAACATATAATAACATCACAATGAGAAATTGAGTCCACTAAGATTCTGGGTCCGTTTGGTTTCTTGTTAGAAACCACGTTTTGGGAGAAGCAGTTCTAGCCATCTGATCTCTTTTCATTAGCCCAATATAGTTAAAAAAAAATTCATATATCATTATTCAAAATGCTACACCTGGCAGAACAATTGAGCAAATAACCAATAAGAGCTAACCCATGCAGCCTCTTGAGATTAACAACTTAAATTCATTAAAGAGCACAGACTTAACACAATAAATAAATATTTTAAGAGCTTAAAAATGAATGTAGCTAAAGTAAAAAAGGAAAAAAAAAGCTAATAAAAAATGAATTATAGTTATCCTAGAAGTTGATCGCAATTGTCAGTTCAACAATTTTTGCCGTATCCAAATTAACTAAGTATGTTCCCAATTATTCAATTGCTTGAAATAATTGACGACTCGATTTAGGGCATCGTTGCTTCCAATCGATAATTAATTCCCAGAGTAGACACATTAATAGCAGTTTCAAATAAACAAAGCAAATATTGAGTGTGAAACAAAACAGTAAGGCTAAGTTTGGTAGAGAGGAAAGAAGTCTCAGGGAGGATGAGAGAGAAATTCAAGTGTAATACGTTTGGTACAAATTATCCAATCTTTTTAAGCACCGAAAATAACATTTTCATTAAAACTTCTACTTCTACTTCTCCATTTCCATTTCCTTTAAAAATGACCCATTCCTACCCAACATGGCATAAAACTATATCCACTAAAATTTAAAACTCAGTAGGAAATTTGGAAGTATGCTTAAAATTCCCCTACAAAATATCCGTAATACAGTATACCATGCGCAGGATAGATGCTCAACCACATAGATTTTTTATCTTTAAAAAAATAAACTAGCTGCAATACCAGTGATGGTGAGTGGTGAGGACGAGCTTGATATTGACCCCATGCGAATTAGCAACTTCGAGAACCTTCTCCGGCTCAACGGGATCCACTACTGCACCTTCTTTGGTACTCTCATCAACAATCCTACAAAACCGAATTCAAATATTGGCAAAAAATAAACTAAAAAGATGCACTTGAGAACCTTGAAATTACAGTCCGAAAGCCGGGCGTATAGTCAGGACTTGAATTGGGAGAGACTGGACGGCTTGTTGAATTGGACTTACAGGTACGAATAATTGTCTTCAAGACAAGGAACGTGATAGATTTTCATAGTTTCTTCTCAGGAATTGCACGGAAAATCGCAAATCCAAGCTTCCGGCTTCGTGCTCTTCGGAGCAATGGAAGTGAGACGCGAAGGCGGTGGAACCGTGGAAGGAAGAAATGTCCGAAGCAGTGCGTGAACCGTGAGTAGAAATTCTTGCGGCACGCATGTCCACAGTATTTCCTTTTTTGAAAATGTCCATACTGATTTTTCTAATTGTGGAAATCCAACTTGTGAGGCCCAATTGAAAAAAGGACTCTTCCAAAATTTTCTTAAATGATGAAAAAAAATATTAAAATTATATAATTATTTCAGTAATAAAAAATTTGTATAGTATTATAAGTTATAAATATGTATTAGTTAAAGTTAATGGGATTATATTATTTGTCAGTTAAATTAAACTTATTTATAGTTTTTGAAAAAGACTGATAAAAAATTTTTAGTGGGCCAAGGCAAAAACTTTTGAGTAAAGAACATTCAGAGAAGAGGGAAGATTCTGGCGAAGAAGAAAAGGGTTGCGTCCATGTATATACTAAGAATTCTTGGAAATGTATCTATTAAAAACTATACAAGCTTTTTTTGTTTTTTTAAAAAATGATAGTTGGGGACTAAAACTTTAAATTAAATATAATAAGGGATCTTGCAGTTTTTTCAATAGTAGATACAGAACAAAGCAATAGTAAATTCGTGATATTCAGTAATAAAAAAAACTGTAAGATCCCTTACTGTATTTAATTTAAAGTTTTGAGCCTCAATGTTATTTCCTTTTTTTTTTTTTACAGCAAGGTATTCCTTTGGAAGAATAAAAATTTTTACCTTTTTCATCTTTTTCATATAAAATATATTTAATGGATCAAATTATCTACTGTCATTGAAAAAGAAAAAAACTATACAAGTTAATCCAGGTTAATTGAACTTATTGGCTCAACTACTAATTTAGACTGACCGGATTATTGGGCTGGGCCAGTTTTTAAATTAGTGAAGGGGGAAGAGGGTTTTTGTTTCATGTAAATGTTTCTTTTTGGTTTTGCCTAAGTTTGATGTTGGTGTATGCATGCTGCTGCCGCCAAAGGAAGTGCTAGCGAATGCCACGTCAACAATTAGCTCACGGCGTGTCAATGCGGAAATAAATGCGTTTGCATGGAGAATGAATGTGCTTGATGTCTTTGGATGATTATATGTGGCTCAGTTATGCTATTTGCTCCAACGTTTTTTGGAGGCTCTCACAAGTTCTCGGACTGTTTTTTTCCCTTTCTTGTTGAAAGAGAACATCTTGTATTTGATTGTAATTGCCCTTTGTTACTAAGGTTCTTTGTTTAATCAATCACCTTAATACGATTGGATTGGAGTAAATCAAACTTTCTGGACATAATATAAGAGGTCCAATTAACCAAAAAGAAAGTCTGATCTTCAATTGGAACATGATATAAGAGGTTCAATTAGCCAAAAAGAAAATTAAATCCTTAGTTGCTGCAGACCTTTCCTGCTGGATAGAATCTTTAGATATGAAAAAATTGGTAAGGATACGAGTCATATTGTATAATGATATTGATAGAGTAAGGGCTACGCATGATTTGCAAAAGTTTGAAAAGAAGTATGGAGAGTTTGAAAGACTTGATCAAACATGAAAAGTAAGTTTAGGAGCTCAAAGATCCATTGCAAATCTTGAGAAGTCCAAAAATTAGGGCAATTTCCAAAACAACGAAGAAAACTTTAAATGGATTGATCTAAGAGTTGCTATTTTTTAAACCCAGTTATTTAGTTCAAGTTACAGTCTAAAGGGAGCCCAAAGGCGTGATAATACTCTTATCCATACAAGGTTCAGATCCAAATCCAAAAGCAGCCCATTTGAAAAAGCTAACTTGAAGACATCATATGATCTACATGTGACCATGAATAGTGACGTTTTTCATATGATTTTATTAAGAATTTTCGTTTATTTAATTTAATTTCCAGAAATAAATCCTATGGTTAAAGATTGTGTCTTGGATATTAAGTTTTAGTTGTTTCCTATTTTTAAAACTTAGACTTTAGAATTTTCTATTAGTTTTGGTAAGAAATGTGCCACCTTTTGATAGATTTGAGGAATGTTTTGTTTCCTTTTTTATTTAGATTGTGGTATCTTCTTTAGGATTGATTAAATCTTATTATCTTTTTATATTTTTTATTTAATTTCATTTTTTTAATTTTAACCTAGAGTTTTGGTTGCTTTATTCATTTAATTAAGGAGCTACATATGTACTTTTGATATAGAGAGATTAATAAGAATGAATTTCAGAACTTTTAGTCTTTTCTTGTGAATTTTCTCTTGAATCCCTTGTGTTCTTGAGAGGATTTTTAGACTTATCAAAGGAGTGGTTTCCCTTTGTGGCATCCCAAAGTTAAGGTTCTAAGAGATGAGTTCTCTTAGAGTCTTAACTTATTGATTAACATATTTTTCTTATTTTTTGTTATTTTTGTGCATTATTTTCTTCTTCATTTTTAGATTCACGTATTTCCTCTCCCCGTGCTTTCTTTGTTGTTCGTGTGTCCTTATTTGATTCTAGCACGATCCGTGGTTCATTTCGAGTCATTGGAGGTTCAATCGGATGAGTTTCGATTGGGTCTTTCATTAGATATAGTTTTGAATCCCACTACTGATATAAGAATCTCGTTGATAAGTAATCTATAAATGCCTTATAAGCACTCTTTGAATCTTGAAGCTTGCTCTAATTCTAGTAAGCATTCGGGACCAATTCACCTAAATGTTTTTTCTAGCTGAAAAAATTTGTAGAGCATTAATTATTTTATTCCATTATAGTATTATATAATTATTATTATGATATATAATTATTAATAATTATAAATTTACTTAACAAATAATATGATGAAAGATTATTAATCGACTAGTTCAAATTTAAAATCTGATTATGAATAAATATTAAATTATTTAGATTTATGTATTAAGTTATGAAATTTATTAGTAATGGTTTTTCTTGATTTTCTATATAATAGATAGCATATAACATTAAAAATATATTAATCTTATTAATTACTACCAGCTTAATAAATCTCATATGACAAAAATTTAAAGTATTTTTATGATGAAAAGGAAGTTTCCTTCAAGCAAAGCGTGATGTGTCATAAAAACTTTAACACCCTGTTTGGTTTAAATTCATGAGAGTAATGTAATGTAAATATGATTATATTATATGAGTGACTGCATTTGGTTCACCAATTTACATGATTATAGGATTACGTCCGTAAACTCAAATACACCTCTGAATGTAAATGACAAGTCTGTCTAGAAGCTATGTATTTGAGATTACATGGTTGTAAATGGGAGTAAAACGACAATATTGTCCTATGGAAATGGGGTAAGGGCATTTTAGTACTTTACTATTTATTTATATTTATTTAAATATAAAAAATAATTTATTTTTTATATACCTCAGTGTCATACCAAATAAACTTGTATGTATTTTATTTACATCTCATCATATTACATTTCTTCCCATTACATGGTTGGATTCCTCTGTTGCAAATGAACCAAACGGGCTGTAAATTTCAAGAACAAGTTAAGTGTGGGAGTTTCCTCAAAGCAAAGCCAAGTTGAAGATGTTGGCCAAGGGAAGCGTGGATGATCTCAAACCCAAAAATCCGCATGCCTTGTGTGTGTTTTAGGAGAACATGGATTATTATTATTTAAAACACAATTTAATTTTGAGATTTGGCCTCTTAATAAGGGAAGAAAATAGATTTCCCCAGTTTGAATGGCAAAACCGAGGGTCCCAATATCACAAAGTACCAAATGTAGGTATTGCTCGTGTTCTATTTCCTAAATTGCCCCCGCCTCATCGCATCATTTTTTTTGTTTGCCGAGAGATTTTGTTGTTGGGCTGATGGGCTCAAGCCCAGAAGAGAAAGACAAATAATAATGGAATCTTCTATATATATACATATATATATATATATATATTTTTTTTTCCTCATTTGGGTTAATGGGCTCAAACCCAAGAAGAGAAAGATAAATATCTCTATAGCCTTTTTATCTTGTGGCTGTTGTGTTCGTGTTGTTATCTTTGTTGTAGGTTTTCTAATTTTCTTTTGGACTGATGCTTTGTTTTGCTCTATCAATAAAATGAACTTTTCTAATAAAAAAACTTTTATATGTAAACATATATAATAATTTATTTCTATTATTTGTTTTTAATAATAATTATTATCTCAGCTTTGGTATTAAGTGTTATTAAACTCTAAATGGAAAGTGATTCTTTTAACAAGGTTTGTTTTATTTATAAAACTTAAATTTGAAATCTTATTAAAAATATATTTAATTCATTCAATTTCACATTACTTACAATTTTCTAGCAAAAAAAAAAATTCCGATTACTGAAAAATTTGTAATTTAAAAAAGTTTTGTCATTATTATGATTCTTTTTGTCATTATTATGATTCTACCTTACTCAATTCCAATGGAAGTACTAGATACTGAGTGATTTAATAAAAAGAAGATGGAATATTGTCTCACTTGAGCTTTAAAAGGTAATATCATTTCAACCTGAGTCTAAAAATTTTAAAAGATCATATAATTGAAGAATAAAAGAATGTAAATATATGTTAATTCCTTTTGTTATTTTGAATTTTAATGTTATACATAGAATTTCCATTTTTTTTTTAAAAAATAGTCCTTATTTAAGAGCTCAGCTAAGCTTGCAACTAATGGGTTTTTGTCCATATGATAAAACCTTTATTTGTTTATTTATTTATTTTCTTTTCTTTTCTTTTCTTTTCTTTTCTTTTTAGTGATAAAGCCCAAGGAAAATCGCATCGAGTAAGGGTGGGAAACCCAAAACATAATTATGCCTAAGTGTTCCCACATCACCGGAACTTCCTCAACAAAACAAGTAGATTGACTATTAGAAGACACGAAGACTTGAACCCTTCAGCTCATGCAGTGAGAGTCCAACCCATGAAGCCTAGTTCATGTGCTATACGTGTACAGTCACATTCACCAGATCATGAAGATTACGTTAGATATGATACATATATTGTTATCAATATCTATATTGTTATGATTGTACTCCCGCGTAATCTGATATCGTGTGTAACGTCTAGGTGTCACTACTATATATGTAACCCCAACTAAAGTATGAATGATACGAAGAACCTTTGACTTTTTCTATAATTGTTTCTCTCTCTTTGTTTTCAAACTTAGTATCAGAGCCACAAAAAGGCTAGCCACCATGAACTCCTCCAGCTCAAACTCTTCTTTTACCAACTCATCAAATCCTTTTGCCACAGATATACTTACTGCTTCAACCCAAAATTGCCTTCACTTCCATCATCCTCTAGTTCTTCGAACTCTGTCAAGCTGGATAGAGCAAATTACCTCTTATGGCAGTCAATTGTACTTCCTATGATTCGTGGACATAGGCCAAATCCTGCCTATGATGAGTGGGTGGCTTCGGACCAACTACTCTTGGGATGGATTTATAGCACCATGGTACCAGAGGTTGTAGCTTAACTCTTGAATTGCTCAACTTCTCAAGAGTTATGGCAAACAGCAAATGAGTTTTCAGGGGCACATACATGTGCTCGTATCACTTTCTTCAAGAGTAAATTGCAACGTACCAGAAAGGGTGCAATGAAAATGGAATATCATTTAGCAAAAATGAAATTTTTATCTGACAATTTGCTTTTGGCAGGGAACCCTATATCCTCGTAGGATCCTACAATGTAGGATTTAGCAGGACTTGATGCTAAGTATAATCTAGTTGTTTGCCAACTAACTAAGAAAGAGACCGTGAGTTGGGTTGAATTGCAAGCTGTTCTTTTGACATACGAGAGTCGATTGGAACAACTGAATAATTTTTCTAGTCTAAACATTGGTTCTCTGATGGTGAACATGGCTATGACACACAGAGGAAATGGGAGATCTGATGGTAATCGTGCAATGATGCTAGGCTCTCCACGAGGAGGTCCTAGAGGAAATAGAGGACGAAGAAGGTTCACTAAGAACAACTCCAAACCTGTTTGTCAGGTGTGTAGCCGAAGTGGTCATACGGCCTTTTCATGTTACTACAGGTTTGATCAATCTTTTACTGGTTCGTCGGCTAACACTCAGAACAAACAAGTTCCACCATATTATTCAGCTTTTATGGCAACACCCAATACGGTCAACGATTCAAGTTGGCATATGGATAGTGGCGCAGAGACTCATGTGACTAATGATCCCTCAAAGCTAGATGTTGTCTCGGATTATTTAGGTAAAGCAAAATTATTTGGTGGTAATGGTGATCAAATTCCTATTATTAGTACTGGACATTCTAGGTTAGATTGTTTTAATGGAAGAAAATTGACACTTAGAGATATATTGCATTCTCCTTATAGAATGAAGAATCTATTGAGTGCATGGAAATTAACAAGTGACAATGATATGTTTGTTGAGCTCCATTCTGATGTTTGTCTTGTGAAGGACAAGAAAACAAGAGCAATACTATTGCAAGAAATTCCTAAAAGAGGACTCTACAGAATGAAGAATAAAGCCCCTGGTATCTCGCACTTTCGTTTTGCAGTTTTTCAGAATAAAGATGAGCAGTCATAAAAGCTTGGCATAGGCGTTTAGGGCATCCTTTGCTTACTGTACTTTCATGAATTCTTCGTGACTATAATATTGATTTTAGTTTTACTAAGTCTTTCTTTTGTGAAGCTTGTCAATTAGGAAAAATGCATAATCTTCCATTTTCCAAATCTGAGTCTCATGCTTTTAAGCCACTTAAGTTAATCCATTCAGATGTTTGGGGACTATCACCAATTTAGTCAGTTAATGGTTTTAAATATTATGTGCATTTCTTGGATGATTTTAGTAGATTTACCTGGATATATCCGTTACAAAATAAAAATGAAGTCTGAGGAATATTTTTACAATTTAAAAACATGGTTGAAAATTTGTTTGATACAAAAATAAAAACCTTGCAAAGTGATTGGGGTGGAGAATATAGAAATTTACTAGATATAACACAAAGTTCAGGAATTTAGTTTCGACACTCATGTCCATACACCTCTGCACAAAATGGTAGAGTAGAATGCAAGCATCGTCATATAGTAGAACTTGGTCTAACACTCCTTGCTCAGGCTGGTCTGCCCCTATATTATTGGTGGGAATCATTTTAGGTAGCTGTACATCTGATTAATTTTTTGCCAACTCCAGTTCTCAAAGGGGAATCTCCCTATTCAGCTCTTTTCAGAAAGAAACCTGATTATTCAAATCTCAAAGTCTTCGGGTGTGCTTGTTATCCATGCTTAAGACCTTACAACAAGCATAAATTATAGTTTCATTCTACACGCTGTGTCTTTCTGGGCTATAGTAATCATCACAAGGGCTACAAGTGTCTTACGTCTACAGGCAAAATTATTGCTTCTCGACATGTCATCTTTAATGAAGATGAGTTTCCCTTTTTGAAGGGATTTATGCATAAATCACATCCTGTTTGCACTATTAATCAACAATTGGATCCTTTTCCTATTTGTGTGCAGACTTCGCAGGGCCATTTAGCTACAAGGGACATTCAAAGATAATGCTAGTTCCTTGAATAATGATACAAAAGATGAAGTTAATTCCTTCTCTTCCATCAATTCCTTGCAAAACGACATAGCTACAGCTTATTCCACTTCTGAAAATCAAGAGCCTCAAACTGAACACACTGATGCAAGTATGTCGGCTCAAAATGCTGATGTAAATATCTCAGCCCCAATCGAACAACATAGACATCCCATGCTAACACGGTCAAAGAGAGGCATTTTCAAACCCAAATATCCCTTCGTGGGTATCACTTCCACAAGTGAGTTTGAGCCCACTAGAGCATCTGAAGCTCTCAAGATACCTCATTGGCACAAGGCAATGTTAGCAGAATATGAAGCTCTCTTACGAAATAAAACATGGAGCTTAGTGCCACCTAATCCGAACCAAAAAATTGTTGATTGTAAATGGGTAATCAAGACAAAATACAATCCCGATGGTTCCATTGAAAGACACAAAGCCCGACTTATAGCAACGGGTTTTCAACAAGATGCCAGTGTCAATTTTGGAACAACATTCAGTCCAGTGGCAAAAATGACGACTATACAACTAATCTTGACATTAGCCGTCTCACTTAATTGGCCAGTCAAGCAGGTTGATATCAATAACGCCTTGCTTAATGGTGTTATAACTGAGGATGTCTTCATGGCACAACCTGAAGGGTTTGCTAATTCAAACAAGCCTCATTATGTGTGTAAACTCAACAAGGCTCTCTATGGACTTCGTCAAGCACTGAGGGCCTGGTATGATCGACAGAAGAATGTTCTAATTGATTAGGGTTTCAATAATACTAAGAGTGACAACTTTCTTTTTGTTCTAGCTATTAGTGATTACATCATCATCATTCTAATATACGTTGATGACATACTCATAACGGGCAAAAATGGACAGCTGTTGGAAAAATTCATTAAGAACCTCAATGTTATCTTTTCATTGAAGGATCTTGGTGACATACATTATTTTCTAGGCATTGAAGTGCGCAGGTGTGAGAAGGGCATGTTCTTGAGCCAAGCCAAATACATTGCAGACCTCCTTAAGAAATTCAATATGCTATACTCAGCACCTTGTAGTACTCCAATGACAGCAAGAAAGTTCCTTACTTCAACTGATGAAGAACCTATTAATGATCTTGTCAAGTTTTGCAGTGCATGATAGGGGCACTTCAATATTTGACTAGTACACAGCCTGACATTTCTTTTACAGAAAATCATCTAAGCCAACCTACAGATGCAGCTTTTTGACCTAAATGCTACAAAAAAAATAACAATTTCCCAATATACTACAACTTCAAAAATAATGATCAAGATACTATAAAAATAGTATCTCGGTGTCTTAGATACCAAGATATACTATTTTATATATTTTTTTTCATTTAGTGGGGAGGATCTCGGTGCCCACTCCCCCCTCAATTTTGCACAGGTATGTACCGGACCCTCCTCCTTCCCCTGCCCCTGCCCCTGCCCCTTTCCCTTTTTTTTTTCTTTTCTTAAATTTTTATTAATTTTTTTTCTAATTCTCAAATCATACCAAAATAAATAAATATATATAAATTCTATAAATAATATATATTAAATCATATAAATTAATTGTTCAGTAAAGTATATTTTTTAATATTTCTAAAATTATATAAATTTTTTTATATTTTTAAAATATAAATTTTAGCCAAAGTTTTAACATAGAAAATATATTTTTTATTAATTAAAATTTATATTAATATACTAAACAACTATAACGGTAGAAAATGTTATCCTTCCTTCAATATTACTAAAATCATATAAATTTTTTTTTATTTTCAAAACTTACATTTTAGTCAAATTTCTAATTTCATTAATGATGTAAATAGCAAGAATAAGAGAGAAAGATAAAAAAATAAGAAAGAGAAAATAAGACCAATATTTTAAATTTAAGAAAATAAGATATTAGTCTTATTTAAATTATCTTATTTTCTTAAATTTAAAATATTGGTCTTATTTTCTCCCTCTTTTTTTTTTTATGTTTCTCTCTTATTCTTGCTATTTACATCATTAGCCCAAGCCCAGAGGCAATCAAGCCTTGGAAACAAGTTCAAATAGAACTCAAAACTAGGCAATCCAACTTCTATTGACTTCCCTGGAACTAGCTGCCATTTCATCGGTTGTCGGAAGAGCAGTAGGTCTTGGTCCTTGAGTCAGTCCGTGGGAAGAAGAGAGTGTTAGCGCTCAGATCCCAGCAATCTTCACTCCTCTCGCAAAGCTCGAGCATCTTCAAACCTCTCCCTGCAGGTATTCTAAATGGTTATTGTTTATGCTATACGAGCATAAAAAGGAGAATTCGATTGATTTTTACAGTTCCTTCTTCTGGCTTGTTCCATATGCGGTTGAACAAGATGAATTTGGTAGTGGAACCCTAGAGCATTCAAAATTTCTTGTTTTGCGTCATCAAAACACCAAACCATCCAATGTAAAGACGGTTTTCAGTGCTGGTTATCCAGTTACAGAAGCGACCCCATAGGCTTTTGAGGGTGGGGTTAGGCCAAGGTTAGCTAAGTCCAAATCCTCTTTCAATGCCTTTCCAGCGGAGCTATTAGCTTTCACTGGACTTCTCCCTTTCCGTATTCAAAGATGTAGTGTTGACGTAAGTCCGCACTCCATTAAACGACTCCTAGAGATAAGGTCTCCTTATGGTTGGTATAACTTTTTGTTGGCCTACTTCCACAGCCGATATATCGTATAATCTTTTTAATGTGTTGATGGAGGCCAGTCTGAAGGAAATAACGGCATTGATGCCTGGAACGACTGACTTGTACAATTCGAAGCGCCTTGTGCGTCTAAGGATCGTCTAGGCCGAAATAGCAGTCAACTGGAGTTTGATTACCGATTCATTGAAATTACATAAGTAAGAATAACATCTACCGCCTATTTTTCGTTCTCGCTCGGGAGCCAAAACGAAGACGCAATTAGAAATTTGACTAAAATGTAAGTTTTGAAAATAAAAAAAGATTTATATGATTTTAGCAATATTAAAGGAAGGATAACATTTTCTACTGTTATAGTTATTTAGTATATTAATATAAATTTTAATTAATAAAAAATATATTTTCTATGTTACAATTTTGGCTAAAATTTATATTTTAAAAATATAAAAAAATTTATATAATTTTAGAAATATAAAAAAATATACTTTACTGAATAATTAATTTATATGATTTAGTATATATCATTTATAGAATTTATATATATTTATTTATTTTGGTATGATTTGAGGATTAGAAAAAATATTAATAAAAACTTAAGAAAAGAAAAAAAAAAGGGGGAGGGGAAGGGGGAGGGGGAGGGTGAGGGTCAGGTACGTACCTGACCCTGCAAAATTGAGGGGGGAGGCACCGAGATCCTCCCCATTAAATGAAAAAAAAAATAGTATATCTTGGTGTCTAAGATATCGAGATACTATTTTTATAGTATCTTGATAATTATTTTTAAAGTTGTAGCATATTGAGAAATTATTATTTTTTTTGTAGTATTTAGGTCAATTTCTCTACAGAGTCGTAGGGCTTATCGTTTCAAAGTCAATTTCTCTTTCTCCTGAACTATCACTTGCCTAACAGCTGCCAAAAGCGGAAGCTTCCATGTTGACGGGCTTATTGTCTCCTTTCTAAAGGGAAAATCAGAGAGGTATCACTCCTCGGGCTGTCGCTAACCGTTGCGCCTGAATCGGTGAATTTACTAAGAAAAAAGACTCTTATCTTATTGTACTTCTATCAGCTCTAGGACGAGGGACTTTCTAAGCCTAAAAGGCGCTAGACGGCACTGTTGACGGCTTATTGTCTTTCAACTCTTGCTCACTGGTGTGCTGTTAAGCGAATCTTTAGATATCTCAAGGGTACGTCCAACCTTGGTATTCTTCTGCGACCATCAGGACATCTTGATATTACTACTTTTGCCGACGTAAACTGGGTAGCTTGTCCACAAGATAAAAGGTCTATCTTATGGTATTGTGTTTATTTTGGTGATTCTCTTGTTTCCTGGTCTTCAAAAAAACAAGGTGTTGTAGCACGATCGAGTACAGAATCTGAATACAGAGCACTGGCCAATATTGCTGCAGAACTTGCTTGGCTTCATTCCTTACTTACAAAACTTCAAGTTCCTATCACACGAATTCCAATAATATGGTGTGACAACATAAGTGCTAGTGCTTTAACTGAGAATCCAGTCTACCACGCGCGCACTAAACACATCAAGATCGATGTTCATTTTGCCCGTGATCAAGTTTTGGCCCACCAGTTAGCTATTCATTACGTTCCTTCGGCCGAGCAAACCGCAGACCTTCTCACGAAGCCACTAGCTCATCCACAATTTACTTATCTTCGTCACAAACTCGGGGCGTTGTCATCACCCACTCATTTGACGGGGGGTGTTATAAGACTTGAAGACTTGAACCTTTCAACCCATGCACGTGAGAGTCCAACCCATGAAGCCTAGTACGTGTGCTATACGTGTACAGTCACATTCACCAGATCATGAAGATTACTTTAGATATGATAGATATACTGTTATCAATATCTATATCGTTATGATTATACTCCCGCGTAATCGGATATCGTGTGTAACGTCTAGGTGTCACTACTATATATGTAACCCCAACTAAAGTATGAATGATATGAAGAACCTTCGACTTTTTCTACAATTGTTTCTCTCTCTTTGTTTTCAAACTTTGACAATACATGATATACTCAATTGTGCCATTCTGCTAGTTGATTAGCTTTTCTACTAATATGGCTAATGTTTGAGCATATTTTTATTGTTCATTAATCAATTCAACATAGAATTTTTTTTTTCTTTGGAATGGAAAGGAAAGTTACAGAACAACTTGAGAAGAAAAGAGCAGAAATCTGATCAAACTAGATAGTCATATCAGCTTCTAACATAAAAAGACAACCCTCGGGAATCTCACGCAAAAATTGGAGCTTATCAAGCAAGCCCTGCATTCTTTGCAAGCCAATTTGCACACCAGTGCTTCACGATGAACGTAGTTAGGGGAGATTTCCCAGTCCTGAACCCAGTGATAGATCAGAAATTTTAAGCTATGGGGCCAACATATATATATGCACCAAAATTATTCTCTGAGTTTATCTACTTTGAAAATTACCACATTTCTCCTGATAAAGTAAGTTAAATATTATACTATGTTATTCAACTATTGTAATTTTTTTTTTAAAAAAAAGAAATTCTAGGTTTACTGTAAGTTTCAAGTATTGATAATTTTAAAAATTTTATGATATAAAAACAAGAGTAGAATAAATAAGAAAAAATTATAGTAAATAAGTGAAACATACTTTATTTAGTGATATAGTAGGGTGACAAGAAAAAGATGTGATATTAGGACTTTGGGAGGGGGAATTAAGAACAGGAATGAAAGAAGAAAAGATACATAGAGAATAGTAACAAAAAGAAGAATGAGATAAAACAAAGTAAAAAGAATAAGAAAATCAAGACTTAATAAAAGAAGTAAGGGGCCAACTATTAAGTAGAATGATGTGTGCTTTTTATACATATAAAATATTGATATTTAAGTTCTAATTTATATATAAATATGGTTTACATTGATTTATTTTAGTATGATTTTATATATTTTGATGTTTATGGTGTTATAGAGTCTATTTGGAGTCATTTGAAGTAAAAACGTTACAAATTATTCATATTGAAAATTTCTAATACCTGTTGATATTTTGATCACAACTTTCTCATATAAAATCTGATTAAGTTGATTCAAAATGTGTTGAAAAGTTAAGATATAAAGCTATATGTTTTGAAATTTTCTAAATTTCAATATTATTATAGTTAAAATTGAACCCAAAGTGTATGTACATAAGCTGGTGAGCTATCAAAAGCATATAGGGGCAAATATAAGCAACTCAAACACACCCGACATCAGGTCAATATTATTAGGTGCCAAGTCAGTTACTGAGCAATGAAACAATGCTTCTCGAATTCACCCGGCGCCGTCTCTTATGTTCCCGAGGTCACCTAATGCTGAGTTAAGTATTAAAAGGCAAAAAAAAAAACACGCATTTTTATGCGTAAATTGACTTGAAAGCTAAGTTTTTTTACTTTATTATAAATAGAAAGTGAGGAGAATGCCCAAAGGCATTTAGACATTCATCTAGGGAAAAGGAAATACCATTTTGAAGCTTTTGGAATAACTCATAGCTTTCTAAATGTAAGAGGACAAGAGATTGTGGGAGTATTAGAGTAAAAACTAGTTATACTTCCCAGTCAATAATAGAGGTGTAATCTGATTGATATTAACTGAATTCTTACTCTTTGATTATAACTCTTTAATTTATACTTCAAGTTATAGTAAACTTAAAATCACTTTAAAAAAAGTAATTTTTAGTGGCATCTTTAACCCTCACTAAAGACATTACTGTCATTTCTCTAAATACGCTACTAAATCAACCGTTACAAAGTTTTAGTCATTGTTTTTCAAAACCATTGGAAAAGCATAAAAATTGCCACTTATAGTGACATTTTCAAACTTCAGTGGCGCATGCCACCATTGATTGCATCTAAATAGATCTAGAAACAAAATGCCACTAACATAACTTTTTTCAATAATGTTGGAATTTATGGCTGATGCTCTTATTTTCTATTATTGTCTACAATAAATAAATTTTCATTTTGAATTTTTCTTTCAATTGATAAATATATTACTCATTTTTTTATTTTAGCCATATTATTTTAAAATATTTACTTAATTAATTTAGAGTAATATTTTGTAAAATTAAGATATTAAAATTAAAATATAATGAGAGATAAATGGAATTAAGATTGTGTTCGGAAATTAAACATAAAAAGAAGAAAGAATGACAATTGTAAAGGAGGAGGTGTCGGGGAAAGATGTAGAAAGAGAAATAAATAAATTGTTAAATATGTATAAGTAAATAAGAAATATGTTGAGAGTGGTTGAACCAAAAAAATGATAACTTACAAGAGAAGAGCAAAAGAGAAGTAGTTCTCAAATAGAGGAAGAGAGTTTGAAAGCTGGATGAATTAGTGATCAAATGGGTGGGGAGGGAAGTTAATATATAGGAAACGAGATAAATTAGTGGTGTTTTATTTTGCTTTAGTGGCCTTTTAAATCCCTGCAGAATGCCAAAATTTTTAATGGAGCACCAAAATTTCATATTTGTAGATAAATCATGGCATTTCTCTACTTTGGTGGCTCTTTTAGTAGTGGATTTTATAAATGCCACTAAAGCATTTTTAATGGCGCTTACTTCAAAAGACGCCGCTAATGTTGACGCCACTAAAGCCTACTATACTAATGTCATATTATGCTTTGATAACATCTTCTCTATCTCACATCAAAATATAAGTTTTTATTTTTTAATTAGTATGCTGAAGTTATACTAATTAAGAAATTGTTGTAATAAATTTTATAGAAGATACGAGGATGCCACAATTGGTGGCAATTTTCTTAAAAAATGCCACCAATTGATTCCTGTGGTCCAACTGACTTGGTATGTCATGATCATTTTGGGCTAACAAAAAAAAAATGAAATAGCAAGGAAATTCGGGTTAGGACAAGTATTTGGCCCAGATCGGGCCTTTAGCAATGCATAGGCTCATGCTACTGGAGGCTCGACCTAGCTTGGCCCAGTATATGTATTATATTTTTTTAAAAAAGTTTCCTTTTCCCTTGTTTTTTCATGAATATTAAATGATTTTATAAGATTATTTTTTTAATATATCTCATGTAATAAATTAATTTTATAATTATGATAAGGACATTTTATTATTTTAATCTTTAATTTTATTTCAAATTTCAAATTTATTTTTTAACTTAATATTATAAATAATGTATAATTGTTTAATATTTATAATTTTAATAAATATTACTTTTGATCCCAATCTCATTTCCTATAGAAATATATCTTAGATGAAAATATTTATATTTCCTGTCAAGAAATTAAATCAATCTATTATTTGTTTATTTATTTTTTATTATGTTTATAAAATTTCATTTTGTACTGGGTTGGCTCCGTCTTGGTATTGTCCTAATCTCGGCTTGGTCAAATACTGGGCCATCATGGGTTAGACCAAGCTGCAAGTAAATTTTCATGGCCCTAGGTGCTCCGTGTAACAACCCTAATGATAGAGGATGCCTTAGTTATGGTTTAAAAGGAGGATTTGGACAAATTCAAGAATATGACAAGGAGACTTTATCACTTGGAAATATTGTTATACATCTTGAAGCACAATTATTTGACCAAGTTTGTAGCCTAACTAAAGCTAGAGACCGTAAAGAGATTACAAGTTTCATATCTAAGTTCAAGAGAAGCCCATTGGAGGATATTACTTAAAAGATCATGTGAGTCATTAAAAGAGCATGTGAGTTAGGCATTAGTGGGTTTAATTTATTTTAATTTCATTTTTATTAATTATAAGCTAAACTTAAGTGATTAATAAAGCTCAATTGGTCAACTAGTAGTTGTTTTTATAGCTCACCTTGTAAATAAGCATGTCATGTACCAAATATGTGATTTCATTAATGTGGTGGCATATTTATAAGGGTTTACATAGTATTTTTATTATTTTCTTCTTAATTTTCGTTATCTATTTTTGGGGCTTTATTTTTACTAGTTTTCTAGGTTCAATAGAAATGTTATTTGAGCCAAAAGTCTTCTAATCCTATTAAAATTACTTGAACCCAAATTAATTTTGTTTTCTAGGTTTATTAAGTTAGATTTTACTTTACTTATTTAAGGCTATCTTTCATGTGCTTTTTTCAGACTTAGATGAATGGAAATTTCAGTTTTACAAGTTTTCCTCTTACGTTTCTTTGAGTGGTAGAGAGAATACTATAACTTATCAAGGAATTGACCAATTCTTGTGGCGTCACCGAAATTAGGGTTCAAGAGACTGGTTCTTTTGGGTTTTAATTCTCCTAGACCAACATATCTTTTGTGTTTTCTTGTTTATTCCCTTCTTTGTGCCTTTTCTTCTTACTATTTTCTATTTTCTAGTTTTTGTGTTCCTTGTAATTGCAACGATCCAAGTGTCATTCGCTTCAAGTGGGTTCTTTGGAACAATTCCGTAAGGGTTTACCTATCATGTTTAAATTCTTCTGGACATGTTAGTGGACTCATTAAAGAGTACTTTTGGATTGGTGCAAGTCTAGAGGGGTCAAGATTGGAGGGAGAAGGAAGGAAAAATCTCTCACGCCACAGTAGGCTCCCTTGGCACTGCAGTGGGAGTATGAAATTAGGCCAGTGGGCTTGGAAACAAAGAGCACTACCACCGCGATGCCAATAAGGTGCTAGTAACTTCCGCTGCAACACCATGCTGGGGACTTTAATTTTAAATAACACGATCAGTTCAATGGAATGGAGAAAAAATGGAAGAGAACACAATGACTCTTCTAGGGTTTGAGGAATTCGGTCCAAAGAGCTTGATTCTTGGGTTTGGAAGGTCCTAATCTTATAGGTATCATGATTCTCTACTTGTTCCTTCCTCCATTTTCTGAATTTGATGGAAGATTTTTGGTGTTGGACGTTTAGGGTCCTTTTGGGATGGATTTCCATTGATTAAATTATGTTTAAATGCTTCAATGATGTATTATTAGGTGCATTTAAGCTTTAGTTGTGGATTTTGAATGTTTGTGTAGTTGTTTCCCCAAACCCTAGTCTTTGGTTTAAGGTTCTCGATGGACTGTAAATTTGGAGAGGTTTAAATTTAATTGTATGTGTTTATTTGAATGTTTTAAGGTATGGGGTGGTATAGGAATCTTGGCTTTATTGGATTTATACTTGGAATAACAATTTGAGCTCTACCGAAGGTTATAATCTTGTCTTGATATATATATATATATACTTGGTGATTGTATAGAATGTATATTTGCTTAGTTGAAGTAACTATACTCCAAGAAGTTATTTAGATGTGGCAAAATCAACAATAAGCGATTAGCTTGTGGTATAGTGGAATTGGGCCTTATAGACACTAAGTGGTCTTGGATAACTCTAACGGTTTCATTGGAGTCTTGTTAAATGTTTGGGCTTTAATTGGTGTTAGATGCTATCTAATTAACTTGGATTGTATTTCCTCGTGTGTTGTAATGGGTGATCCTTTGGCCTACCAAGATTTAAGAGTGTGTGACAACTTGAGGTAACCGGGAAGTAACTTCTACTTATCATATATGTCTAAAACTTTTCATAACATAATATATATGTATTATCACGGCTAATATGCTTTTCTCAAACCCTTTATTCCTTTGAAAATTATGACATGGAAGAAGAAATGACTTATTATATATTCATATGTATATATGTTATCACAAATGGGAATACAAAGGACTTAGTCTATGAATACTATACACTCTGTATTATTATTATGTATAAATACATTAGATTAATACAATGGTAACAACGATGATAATTTTAATGGTGATGAGAATGGATATGGCTATATAGATATATGTTTATGGGCATGATGAACATTGATATACTTGTGATTTAATTGTGCATTCCCATAAGATATCTTGCATGATGATGTTATGCTAGCATGATGATAATGATAACATTGACTTATATGTATTACATGATGGCATGTTAGCATAGCATACGGGTATCGTCACTATATATTGTGTATGTTTGAGCATATATTGGTTGGGAGATGATGTCTTGTGATACCACATGGTATGTCAATCCATTGATCGGACATGTGAGGTCTCGTGTTTAGATGGTGAGGTATAATATGTCCCTGCCACTAAATCATTGTCCTTTAGCCGAGAGATCCAGGTGGTAGTGGATTGGTGATACACCTTCCCTAAATTACCACCAATTAGGGTGGTCCTGGGGAAAGAGAAATAATCTTTAGTCAGGTCATGACTAATGGTAATAAGTTTAGTAGTTACCCCAGAATCGGCCTTCACCGATTGTTGAAGGGGGCTACTTATCAAAGTTACCTTATGATAGTAACTAACTCATGGTTCCTACTATAATTGATGTGAGTTCTTGCATATCATGTTCATGGCATTAGTCATAATATATATTGCATATGTGTAATAATATATCGAATTCTTGTATTTAACTTGTAAATAGCCTTTGTGTTTGTAATATTTTGATAAATGAAATCTTTTGTTTTATATGTTGCCCCTAGTTACTGGGACATTTGTTGATACCCCTTTTCAAGAGAGGATTTTAATCCTAGCAAGATGGCAAATGAGGTAAGTTCTCTTTTAGTCGGTGCACGAGATATTCGAGTACCCATGATCAATATGTGTTTATCTGAGAACACATATTTTATGTTTTTATAGTGTTGTGCCAAGTGTAGTTTTACAATTGGATGCCATGTGTAATGTTGTTTTGCGAGTCCTCCAGGTTGTCTTTGAGTTCTTGTCTTTATTGTTTGTCCTATTTCACCTAAGATTCCAAGGTTGCTTGAGGTTAGGATGTGTATTGATAGATAGGTAGTGAATTATGAAGTTATACCTTGGTGGTTATTGGGTACTTTTGGGCATACACCTCGTCTATTGTTATCGTAAGTTTTGGGTCTAGGGCATTAGATGCCCATGTAGATCTTAGTGTATTTGAATGATGTATAGGCCTTTTGGGGATTTTGATGTATTTAGTGGAAAAAATGAATGTCACCTGATAGGTAGGATTGGAATTCAGGGGGATCAAAACCTAAGAGAATGATTTTCATAGGGTGTCACCTCCTTGAACAACATTCTTGTGTCAATTGTGACCTGTTAGAAAATGTTTGGTGACCAAAAGGTCAATAGTTGGGGAGTGAGAGGTGTTGATGTCAAATTTTAGTTTAAAAGTGGCCAATTCAGTTATGAGTGTCCAAAATCCCCATAGGATTAATTTTGAGACAAAGTTGATGTCTATAGTTAGATATGGTGTAGAGTGACTTGTAGATGCCAGAATCACACTAATAGAAGATTTGGTTAGGGAGATATGTGCGTCGAAATTTCGGCCAGAAAATCAGTTTTTGCTATCATTTGATAGCTGATACTAGCTCCATGGCACCACAATCCAACTTTTACTTCTTGGACCTGTTCTTTCTAAATATTGGTTTTGGGCTACTTGTTTGTATTGTCCTTAGTTTTCTGGTCTTTTTCCTCCTAATTTTTTATGCTTTCAAGTTCATTTGAGGTATTGTGGTAAAAAAAAGTTTGTTCCAAGTATTTTTGATTGAGTTATGGTCATTGTAGGTGGTTTTGGCTTATATTTCCTTAGGATGTTACACTCCAAGCTAGATACTATGCTAAAATGATGCCCAGGTAGACCTAATCCATAAACACCTTTAATTGGCGGCATCTTCCAAGATGTTTTTAATGGAAGATGCCATCAATGGTGGTGTCCATTGTTTTTGGTCACCAAAAACATTGGTGCCTATATAAATACCAATACTATTGACGTTTAAATTTTAAATTGCCTGCACAATGTCAATAAATTTTATTTTAGTGGAATTTTTAAGAAACGCCGCTAAAAAAAAGTCACTAAGACCTACTTTTTTCTAGTGAAAATAATAAAAACAAAATAAAGATATACTTTATGTGACATTAAAAAGTAATATTATCAAATATTACAGACAAGTAATACAGATAATATATATATATATATACACAAACTATTGAAAAATTAAAATCTTATGTCTGAGCGTCATACTCAAGCTGGCTTACGATATGAAACTACGCCGCCTCTGAATTAATAGCGATATCTAAGAGACATCAATTTCATTCTCATGTTGTTTTCTTGAGGCCAGAACAGAGGTCTCCATCACAGTCTCAAAGTCTCTTTTTCATCATATAGGGGTTAAGTAGCAAAAGCATCATGGATGGACGGATGGACGGAGGAATGCTTCGTTTTTGGGAATTGTTTGTGTCTGCTGCATCAAACATGGAATCCGAAGGTCAATCACTGTGAAAAAGAAAAGATGAAATTACCTCTCAAGAACAAGAGGATGATCAGCTCAGGTGTTACGTACATTAACAGTGAAAGTTGCAGTGGCATGTTTGGAAGCACTCCGTGCGTCTGAGGCATATGTATGTATGCTTCTGTGTCCAGATAGAGAGAGAAACCGAGAGATTAATTGTTGTACAATTCAGTGATGGTACGTATTTGACAAGATGGTGTTATGACAGGCCACCTTGCGGATAACGATGACATTTGTGAGCAAGATAGGAAGGATCTCAGGTGGACAGCGTGTTTGTGGTTCAACCTACTACTTCCTCTGGTGCTTTTTCATTGTGGTATAACTCATTCCACGGCAATAGTTGGCCCCAGTACCTTCTCAAGTCTAGGCAATGCGTCACCATTTGAAATTGAAGAATTTTTTTTATTATAAAGGGGTAAACTAATAGCTTGAAATAGCAAGCGGGATGCAATATACAATTTCCCCACTAACTGATATCTTCATGCTACCATGCAAAGGCATTAGTTAAAATTGAAATTTAAAATGTCTAACTCTACTCTATAACAATTTTCAGGAGGCTCACTTTATAGTCGATGAATGCAAGGTAATAATAAATCAATGAGTCTTATGGGCCAAAAAAAAATTATGTTGTTAACCAATATCTTCATAGTACAGGTTAAGGAAGTATTTATTTGTAAATGATCAAGATCCATTGGAATGAAAAAAAGAAAAATGATTTATAGTAAGTACTTCCTTCATTTCCCTTTATAAGGTACATTTTTGAAAAATCTATATTTTATAATATAAGGTATTTTATAGATTATGTAGTGTATTTATTTTTTTTCCTAAAATACATATACAAAAAGTATTCAATAACTTACCCCACTAACAATTAACTAGCACATTTAGGAAAGTATTAAATTAGAGCAACTTAGGAAATGATGATTTTTTTTCAGTTTCGAAAATAAACGAAAACGGGTTAGTATTGATTGCATTTTTATATTTTTAATATAGAAATTCTTCCTTAATCACTAACTTAAATTTTATTTATTTTTTATAAAACCTATTTTATATTGATTTGAATGTCTTTTACTTACTCATTTGTAGTTGTGAATCAGTGATTAAATTAAAAAAATCACATTAGTTTCGAAGAGAAAAGGAAATCATGTCAAATTTCTAAAATTATATTTTTTTAATTATGTCACTTGCTTTATAATAATCAATTCATATACAATTAAAATAAAACCAATACTAATATATGAAATTGAAAGTAAAATAAAATAATAAAATATTCAAAATTTTTAAGTGGTTTGATAATAAAAATATTTTGTAAAATTGAATAATAAGCTATGTAAAAGATAATTTTGTCATTAACAAGCACAAGCAAGTGCAGTTGATATTTAATAAGTTTTCCCACCTTTTTGTTAAAATAATTTTTAATCTATAAGTCACAAGCTAATAGTACTTGCTCAATCAGTTTCTCTAGACATTGGTTAAGAAGACTTTACAAATATACAAACATATCAAATCCGATTTGACATTTTTATCATCTTAATATATTTATTTATTTTCCGTATCCATAATAATAGATTTTGTGTTGCTAATAATTAATTATTAAGTTAAAATGACACTATTTAATGGATTATTCTTCAGTCAAAGAAGGCCCATGATAATGGATTGAATCTGCCTACTAATCCATCTTTTCTTTAACCACTTTTTCCTTCTTGTCTACATGGGAAATTGTCTTCTTAAGCCTTATTCCTCTGAAGTGGACGGTCACTAGCAAACACCTTGGAAGATGACAATTAGGCATGAAGATAATCAACCAATGTGGGCGATTCTGATAGCAAGTTTACACAGGTCGATTGCGAATTTATTCCTTCATTACCCTGAAGCGCTCACCATCTGATCTCTCATTTTATTCCTATTCTTACGCTGATCACCATGTGTTTTTTCATTCGAATTTCATGTGTCACTCTATTTTTTCCCTTTTGAAACTGTAATTTCTCATTCATAAAAGGTTTCAACTCCGTCTTCACCATACCCCATCAGGGCACTACTGAAGTATCATTATTCATATAGGTTTTAGAGGATTTGGCAAAGCAAAGAACAATCTTTTAGGAGGAGATTCTGATGAAGTATGATTACAGTTTTTAGTTCTTACCTACCTCTTGATAGCCTTATATACAAAACTTCTGTCACGTATACCCAAGGAATTTGTTTAAAATTCCAATGATTTGTAACTTTAGGAATACTGTAATAGTATTTAGTAATAATGTAAATATAATAATTAGTTCACAGTGAACCCGACAGTCATGTGATACAATTAGTTTGTACTTAGTACTTACTGCGTAAGAGTTTCGTACATTTCCTCAGTCTACTCAAAGTTGGCCTTGCACTTAAGCAGTTTATAATTTTATACTACGTTTTCTTTTCTGGATATCTTACATATCGAACTTCCTCTGTCTGGCTATGTTCAACAGCGATAGTAGATTTGACAGCTGACATTTATATAGCGGGGCTTAGTAAGATAAAAGGCCTTGATGGTAAGCGCTTTATTGCTGTCAAGTAGTCAGGCAGAATTTTTTTTTTTTCCTTGTTCATTCTTTCGTCAAGAGATACTCAACCCTGTCTCTCTTCCTCCCTTTCTTATTGTGTGAGAATTTTTTGACGAGAAGAAATCAGATAACAGAGAAGAGACCGTATCTCTTCCAAAATTCAAGTCATCCGTTTGCTTCATGCCCAGAGTTCATTCTGTTGTATTGACCTCCATTTGATCCTCATTTCATGGAAAATGGGAGATTTTATGCAATATGAGATGGAAAGGATAATTACTTGCGTTGTATCCCTCGTTATTTTCTGCAGAGATGCTTCTCTCTATGATGTGTTCTTGGTGTCCTGGAATTGACTTTTATCCCAAGGTATTTCTCCTCACTTCCCTTTAGTGTTGAAGGGGACTGTTTACAATCCCTGACTCAACCACTTAATGTGACATTATTAATGATTAAAGATTCTAAAACATGGCATTTCTAGCGAAGCTGCTGTTGAGAATCTGATGCCCCTGAAATTCTTTAGCCTTCTTCTTCCGGAGCTGCACTTATGACTTTGTTGTTGTTGCTTTTTAAGTTGGATGATGGGTCTGCCTTTCTTTGTTTCTTGCCTTCACTAGACGAATCAGATAGTTGTTTTCACTGAAATGCTGATAATATGCTTGATATAATTTGATCTCTTTCATCCTTATTTTATTATCCTTTCCTGTCTTTTTGATTGTGTTATAATCAGGTTCCTAAAACCAATAATTTTCATTGCTTCGGAATGATTCTTCTTAAGGGTACAAAGAACAGATAACAGATCAGAAATCATCACTAATTAATGATGTATAATGATCCTTGAAAATTACGAGAATGAATTCCACTTTTAGCGAAGACTGCTTTTTCTTTTAAAAGAACAAAGGAGAATCAAGCTTTCACTTTTTCTTTATAATTTCTATTGTTCCTTGGATTCTCTGTTGTCACCATGCTTCTTTTATCTGGACGGTTTTCTTTCATCCCTACTTACTCGTTTCTGAAACATATAAATATGATTATTTGTGGTTTTTTTCCCAATTACTTCTCTGTAAAAAGGTACATACATAAATCAAAGAGTAACATAATGTTGAAAGAATAAACTTTCCACAAAAGGGTGTCACTTTCCCAACTTCAAAACCTGCTTAATATTTTTTTGAATGTGTATGTGCGTGATAGTCTCATGGTCTTATTGGTTCCACGCAAAGCTACTACTATTAGGGATGGTGCTGCATCAACAGAAACATCTTCAAATTTAAATTATCAAATCATTTCTGTTTGTAATTTCTGGTTCATTCTCAGAATTATCAAATCATTATACAGGTTCTTGCGTAGCCTAAATATACCCATGTCTCTATATTGGAAATAGTGTAATTTTCACTTTGAATATGATCAGCTAACGGTCCGTCAAAAATTTTCAAAATCAAACCAGGAAATGATGAACATCTAAGGTCAGGCCTTGGAACCGCGGCTTGCCTCAATTTTGCACCAAACAAGCACCCATGAAGTTCCAGTCCTCCATTTTTGTAATATTCATTCTAAGCTTTAAACTGTCCCTCTTTGGCTTGATTATAGCTGACCTCAACTCTGACAGACAAGCTCTATATGAGTTTGCTTCTAACTTCTTACATGCCCCAAGACTAAATTGGAATGACTCTGCTGCAATTTGCGCATCCTGGGTTGGAGTAACTTGCAACACAGATAGCACCCGTGTTGTTGGCATCCATCTTCCAGGATTTGGACTCGCAGGCTCCATTCCAGAGAAGATCATAGGAAAATTAGATGCTCTAAGAGTCCTGAGCCTTCATTCCAACGGTCTTGCTGGAAATCTTCCTTCTGACATTTTATCCATTCCTTCACTCCAATATGTGCACCTTGAGCATAATAACTTCTCAGGTCTAATTCCTTCCTCTGTCTCCCCTAAACTCATTGCATTCGATATTTCCTTCAACTCCTTCTCTGGGAGTATACCACCTGTATTTCAGAATCTCAAAAGGCTCACATGGTTGTATCTCCAAAACAATTGCATTTCTGGAGTTATCCCTGACTTTAACCTCCCAAGACTCAAATACTTGAATTTGAGCTATAACAACTTGAATGGCTCAATTCCAAGTTCCATCATAAAGTTCCCTTACACTTCTTTTGTTGGGAATTCTCTCTTATGTGGGCCACCTCTCAATCATTGCTCTACAGTCTCATCTTCACCGTCTCCTTCCCCCGTTTACCAGCCAGTCTATCCAGCAACTACCCAAGATAGAAAAGCTACCAACCATAAGAAAGACTTTGGAATAGCTTCCATACTCGCTCTAGCCATCGGCGGCTGTGCATTTCTCTTTCTCCTGGTTTTAGTGATCTCCATATGCTGTTTCAAGAGGAGAAAGAGTGGAAGCAGTGGCATACTGAAAGGGAAGGCATCCTGTGCCGGAAAGACTGAGGTTTCAAAGAGCTTTGGAAGTGGGGTGCAAGAGACAGAGAAGAATAAGCTATTCTTCTTTGAGGGTTGCTCTTACAGCTTTGACCTTGAGGATTTGTTGAAGGCATCAGCTGAGGTTCTTGGAAAAGGGAGTTATGGGACAGCTTACAAGGCTGATTTGGAGGAAGGAACAACAGTGGTTGTTAAAAGGTTGAGGGAAGTTGTGGTTGGAAAGAAGGAGTTTGAGCAGCAGATGGAACTTGTAGGGAGGCTTGGAAGGCATCCTAATGTCATGCCCCTTCGAGCTTATTATTATTCCAAAGATGAGAAATTTCTAGTTTACAGCTACATGCCAGGCGGCAGCTTGTTCTCCATGTTGCATGGTAAGCTTATTTTTGAGCCAGTAGCTTTTTCGGCCTCTTTAATCCAGCAGTACTGAGCTTTTCATAGGTTAACGTAATATGCATAAACAAAATGTCAATTTTTTTTTTCTTTGATCCAATTTCGGAGTTGCAAAGATATCATTACCCACTCAATGCAAATTGGTTAAGCTCACACTAAACTTATTTATCTTCAAAGCACTGGCTTCAACCAACAAAAAGAATCCCCGAGTTTACCAGAAAGACACAGCTTCCTTTAGTCCTAAAGCTTCTTCACGATGAGCCTATCCTGGAAAGAGAATGTATGCTTTTACTAAGAACTGAAAGTCACCTTAAATGCTTGAACCACATCAGAGAATTTTTTAATAGGATTATATTCAATGTTCTCATCACTCATTGTCATGGCAAAACTGAGATCAGTTTGTTCTTGAGTAAGCAGCGATAATCAAATTCATATAGGGAATGGAACTGGAACTTAGAAGAAAAGCATAAATGGAACTGGAACTCAGAAGAAAAGGATAATCAGGTTCCTCTGCATTTCTAACTAGAGTTACTTCCAACGAGCATTAGAAAAGAGCACACCATCAAATGTCATCAGTAAATTTTTTTTTCGGTGGGGGTGTCATCAGTAAATTTAATTATGCCACAGATGTTATATTATTCAACCGAAGGTCTTCCAGAAGCACCTTAGAATTGAACCGTGAGAACATTACTTCATTTTTCATACATACATCCATTGGACTACCACTGAATACAAGACAATAATCCTTGTGGCAAGTGTTTGCAGTGATCTATTGAGAATCTACAAACATAGAAAGGATCTTTCTTTGTGTATTTCATCGAAACCGAGAATCACATGGAACTCCCAATCATGTATTCACTTCTGTCAAATTTTGTCAAAGCTTTAACTTTGCATAATTCTTCTATCCACAACAGGAAACAGGAGTGCAGGAAGAACTCCATTAGACTGGAATGCCAGAATGAAGATTGCACTTGGCACAATAAAAGGAATTGCGTTCATTCACTCCGAAGGAGGTGCTAAATTTACTCATGGCAACATCAAATCTTCCAACATCCTCATCGCCCAAGAGCTCGATGGTTGCATCTCGGACTTTGGACTGACCCCTCTAATGACCGCCCCGGCAGACATGTCCAAATCCAACGGCTATCTCGCACCGGAGGTGACCGATCACCGGAGAACCACCCAGAAATCAGATGTGTATAGCTATGGCGTGCTTCTTTTAGAAATGCTAACAGGGAAGAGCCCGATGAGATATCCTGGGTACGATGATGTCGTTGATCTGCCGAGGTGGGTGGCGTCGGTGGTTCGCGAGGAATGGACAGCTGAAGTATTCGATGAGGAGATCTTGAGAGGTCAGTATGCTGAAGAGGAAATGGTACAAATGCTTCAGATTGCTCTGGCCTGTGTGGAGAAGGTACCGGATATGAGGCCAACAATTGTTGAAGTTCTGAGAATGATTGAAGAAATTAGGCAGCCTGAGCTGAAGAACAGGCCATCCTATGAATCTGAGTCTAGTGTCCATACTCCATGAATGTTCAGCTCACCAGCTGCAACAAGAGACACGTAGTGAATGAATATATATATATATATATATTCAATCATTTCTACATCTTCTATCCTCAAACAATAAGCATATTCAATTGCGAAAGTGTATGTTTTCATTCTAACGTTGGCTTATATTTTAAGTTTATTTTCTCCACTTTTTTTCTTATTATTTGTCTAGTTTTCTCAGAATAAGTGACGAATTACTAACCTTTTGTTGGTAGGAATATATAACAGGGAAAATAAGCGGAAGGAAGTTAATTGAAAAAACATACCTATAATTTATGAGATTTTCAATAAATACTAATGTATATCAAACTGTAATTAATTTGTGTTACTAATCATAATCTTATCATTTTTCATTAACTCGATAAAATTTTTGGAACGACGTCCAAGCGTACCTTTGGGCTTTGGCTCAAGAGAAGATTGTGGATTCGCGTTAAACGCATTGCATCCGTGAGACTACGACAATAAAAAGAAGTAATTTTTCAATTTTATAGCATGACATCATTACAATTACAGGAACAACAATTTACTAATTTTGGGGGAAATATGAAAACATGTGGAAAACAAATTTCAAGAGAGAGAAGAGTAAGAAGAATCTTATGGCCAAAAAAAAAGAGTGAGAAGAAAAATCCTGTTGTATTTTGGTCTTACAAATTAATCAAAGAAACATGTGTGTATGTGTGCATATATATATATATATATATGATACTTTTAACAAGCTTATGCGTCTAGTTATCTTTTGTAAACTCAGTTGATATATTGAAAAATAAAGAAATTATTAATAGCATGAGACTGAGTTGTATATTAGAAAGCCTATGTAATTCAGCTGGTTATGCTTATTCAATGCAAAGGAACTCAAGAACTTCTCTATTCTGATTATGTCTGAGTTCCATTATCTGATAGTAATACTAATTACATTTGAAGGTCTCGGAGAGAAGTCCAATATATTATATGTATAATTGTTTTCTCTTTTACATGGAGAACGTGAAAAAGGCAGATAGACAAGTTCATATTTAATTAGTTAGGTGGTTTTGTAATTTTAATGAGTGCCTTTTTCTGGTTTTTTGGGTCTATTATATATCAGCATCACTACCGTTATAAACAAGATGTATAAACAGAGCAAGATTTTATAAGATCAAGAATTCCATCCAGGTAGATAGGTTGTTTTCGTTTTCAATGTATTAATCTTTGATGATGACGAAAATAAATAATTGAATCAGACCGAATGCGATAGGCACTAGAATTTCCGTGATCAACAATATATGACCACGGGGCAAGTTGCACCGGAAAGAATATAATATATATATATATATATAAGTAAAATATTCAAATTTCTCCATTGTGTTTTGCCTTAATTACACAAGCCTTCTATTTATTTTGAAAACTTGTTCCTCTAAAATAAAAAATTATGTTACGTGGATATCTTCTGTATTTTCAAAATTCTATTTTCTCCCATCCAACATTTAATAAGCCGTTAAGTCACTATATTTAACATTTTTCAGACTAAAATACCCTTGCTAAATATAAATTTTTATTTAATAATATTTTTTACACATTTTTTAACTTTTAATTTTCAACTAGAATGAGTATGGTGCATTTACTCAAAGCTCGAGACGAATCCTATTGTCCACGGCATATTAACAAAGCAGTTTCAGACACTTTTTTAATATTTTACATTGGTTGATTTGACATATCTTTATTTTATTATATTTAATAATTTTTTACCAACAAACTTTAATAATTTTTAATTTAATATTTTTAAACACATTCATATAAATATTACAATACATAATTATTTAAGATTATTTAATAAATATGTTAATGTCAACTTACTAGGAAATATTAGCATGTATTATTTTATATAAATGTTTTAAATTTATTTAGGTTTGATTGGATGGGAATTAGAAATTTTATATTATAAGGGTAGATTAATAATTTTAAGTTATTCTAGTATATATTTTAATTAATGAAAAAGGTATTTTCGAATCTTTAATGGAATATTTTTAACAATGTTAAAAATTAAATTAAAGTGTATTTTTAAAAATAAAGAGAAAATCCTTGTAATTTCAGCAAAACTGAGGGAAGGTTAATATACGTTAATCTGTGTATCTATGTGTGTGTGTGCCCCTTTTCCTCCCTATATAGTGTGCATACACTTATCTGCCATGAAAAGAAAAATATTTATTCAAGGTCTGCCATAAGTGATGCACGATGATAGTTGAGCCAAGTTAATTTGTCACGTTCCAGACTTCCAATACATTTGGTAGTAACCAACCAAAACATTTTTGGAAGCTTCAGACAGTTTTATATTAATACGTAAAGAAATTCATTCTAACATTTGTCTTTGGTGCTCGTACTATAATATCAGAGTCAGGATCCCTTTCCCTTTCAAAGAGACATAGAACAGCCATGTAGCCAGTATGCTGGAGAAAGTTCACTTGGTTAAATAAAGATGCCTTCATTTGCCGCAATTTTTATTCTTCTTATCCGAACTCATAGCAGCTAAGTGACAATTCCTCTCAATACGGGAAGTAGGGAGAGTTTTTCAAGCCTAACGCTGAATGATGTGTTTTCCCATATGTCAAAGTGCTTTCCTAGGAACAGTCGAATTATTAAAAAAACCGTGAGCTACAATGTCTATTTCTGCTTTTCCAAAGTCACAATGTCTCGGGTCCCTGCTTATAAACTCACATATGCCTGCTCTTTCCTTTTACACACTTTCTCGTTACACAATGTACAGGAGCCGAGGTGTGTTCTCAGCTCTTGACAATGCCAAGACACAGCACTACCACTTCAAGGCCATTGTGATAGCTGGGATGGGATTCTTCACTGATGCATATGATCTCTTCTGCATCACCGCCGTGACCAAGCTCATTGGTCGCCTCTACTACTTCGACCCCACAACTCATAAACCAGGAAAGCTTCCTCAACAAGTAAACAACGCCATAACTGGGACCGCCTTGTGCGGAACCCTAGCAGGGCAGCTCTTCTTTGGCTGGTTAGGTGACAAGCTTGGTAGGAAAAAAGTGTATGGGATCACTCTTGTCACTATGGTAGGATGTGCCTTGGCCTCAGGGTTTTCCTTTGGCTCCACATCAAAATGTGTGGTTACTACTCTATGCTTCTTTAGGTTTTGGTTGGGATTTGGCATTGGAGGAGACTACCCTTTGTCAGCTGTTATAATGTCTGAATATGCCAATCAGAAAACCAGAGGGGCGTTTGTTGCTGCTGTTTTTGCAATGCAAGGAGTGGGAATATTAGTTGCTGGAGCTGTGGCCATGGCTGTGTCCAAATTGTTCTTAACAGCCTACCCTGCTGTTAATTTTGTTACTAATCCTGTGATGTCTACTCAACCGGAGGGTGATCTTGTTTGGCGAATCGTTCTCATGTTTGGGGCAATCCCAGCAGCTCTGACCTTTTACTGGAGAATGAAAATGCCAGAAACTGCGAGATACACTGCACTGGTGGAAGGTGACCTCAAGAAGGCTACTTCAGATATGGCCAAAGTTCTTCAAACGGACATACCTTTTGTAGATTCAAATTCCAGGTTTGTTGTAAGCTCAACTCACTCTTATGGATTCCTCTCCTCGGAGTTTCTTGAGAGACATGGACTTCACCTTCTTGGGACTGCTAGCACATGGTTCTTGCTGGATATTGCATTTTATAGTCTTCAACTCGCACAAAAAGATTTATACCCAGCTAGTGGACTTGTCCACAAGGCATCGACCATGAATGCCATAGAGGAGGTGTTTCAACTCTCCAAAGCTATGTTTGTGGTCGCCTTGTTTGCCACAGTTCCAGGGTACTGGTTCACAGTGTTCTTCATTGACAAAATTGGAAGGTACACAATACAACTTGGAGGCTTCTTTCTTATGTCTATTTTTATGTTGATCCTTGGATATAATTACGAAAAATATAGGGGAGAAAATGAAAATTGCCCCACTTGGGACAAACACGAGTATTGTAATGGCAATCCCACGTTGTTTGCTATACTTTTTGGACTCACCCTCTTCTTTGCAAACTTTGGCCCCAATAGCACAACATTCATAGTGCCTGCGGAGTTATTCCCAACACGTTTTCGTTCAACATGCCATGGAATATCAGCAGCTGCAGGGAAAGCAGGTGCCATCATTGGCGCCTTTGTGGTGCAAAGCTTTATAGGTGATAATAATTCAACGACAAGGATTCAAAATGCAATCATTGGACTTTCAATTGTCAACATTGCTGGATTCTTTTTCACCTTCTTGATTCCAGAAACAAAAGGCCAGCCTTTAGAAGACATCTCAGAAGATAACGAACTCCAGGAAAATCGTTTTGTAAATGATGCACCCCACAAAGCAGAAGATGAGGGAGGGGAAACAAAAAACGATACTGTTGATCAGCGTTCATCTGTAACCATAAGTGTTTAATGCCTATGCATGCAATCCCAATCCCGAGAACCGTCATCAATAGGATAAGACGAAGGACCAAGAAGAACGGTACTTGTTGCAGTAATATCTTGGTGCTTTCGAGTTATGCATATGAAATAAAGATCTTCCCTTTTACTGCTGCTATTCAGGAAGAACCAATTAAATCACGCTTGTTTCTGTAACTTTTACAGTAAGTACTTCTATGTTGTGTGTTGAATAATGTTCTTCCTTTCTTGTTCGTACTACTCAAAAGAACCAAACATAATAATGTTTGTATTTGTAAATTTTCATGATAAGTTTTTCCATGTTACGTCATGTATTTATCCGCTTCCTTTTTTCCTCCGATTCACGATCATAGAATCTGATACTCCAAGAACAACCCTTCCCCACCAAAAAGAAAAACTTCTAACAAATAGATACAAACACAAAATCTAAAATACTAGTTCACTGTTGCAAAATGTACCCACCGGAATACAGGAAGGTAGTCTAAAATAAGTGTAACCATCGATATCTCTAAATGTATTGGACCTTCATTTCATAGTAACAATAAGAAATTTCTCTTAAGAAACAGAGCTAGAGTACCCAATCGAACCCCTTGAAGGGGTTGTCATTGAATTTGGGAGTAGCAACAGGAGAGTCCAACAAAGGCATGTTAGTCCACCGGTCCTCAAAGTTAGCAACGCAATGCTTACCAGCAACTTCTGGGACAAAGCTAGGCCTGATTTCACGAGCTTCTAATTTCTTCCAGTTAATTGACTTAAACCACTTGTGGCTCTTAATCATCTCACAACCATTAGATCCACTTCCAAGGCGTTTGCTAGCTTCTTTCTGTAACAGCTGAAGAGGAAACTTCATCATTCTTCTGTTGGCAGTTTATCAATAGGTTCTTTTTATCTCAATCTTTTATAACATATGCAGTTGCGGGTATATCAAAGTTACAAACTAGGGTGTGATGGAGGTGGAGAAATTTTACCCCTTTTAACAGTGAATGTGCCTCACTTGACAAAAACGCCGGAAGCTTGATCTTATCCTTTATAATCTTTTGCTGAATCTTCTGTCTATTTCCACTGGTAAAGGGAGGCTGCAATTGGAGAAAAGAACGATGTGAGGTTAAAGGAAACAATGTTACAAAAATCAAGAGCAAACATAGCTTTCATAACACATGCCTAATAGGGGAATAAATTGCTTAACCACTAATTGATGAGGGAAAAAGATGTAGACACAATACAGAGATGCTAACCTTCCCTGTAAGCATTTCAAACAGTAGAATTCCCACACTCCACCAATCAGCTGCCTTATCATGTCCTTTCCCCAAAAGAATTTCAGGTGCTATATATCCTAAAGTTCCACACATAGAATTTGACCTCGCATTCTCGTAGAATTGTCTAGCTAAGCCAAAATCCGTCAACACTACCTAGTATCAGATGTGGGAAAAATACTATAAGATAGCAAAAGGGAAATTTAGATAGAAGTCCTTTGAAGCGAAAATACTACTACTCAGGCACGCCTGGTGCAAACAGAGAGAGGTTTATGTGATCTTACATGGCCATGTGCATCTAGAAGAATGTTTTCAGGTTTAAGATCCCTATGCATTATGCCATTTGCATGAAGATGGGAAACAGCCGAAACAATCTCTGCAGTGTAAAAGCGAGCCAAATCCTCCCTGAAAGGAATGACATATGAAGGACGGCTATGTACTAGATTTTCAGGATAAAATCAGAAAGTATAGCTCTACTAACATACCTGAATAAGCCTTGGCGATAAAGCTGAAAGAAAAGGTGACCACCATTAACAAAATCGAGCACAAGATACAATCTACACTTGGTCTGCAAGACCAAAATAAGGTTATAATTTTGCAAATATGATAATGCCTTGTTTTCATCCCACACTTGTATACATTTGCAAAACATTTACGTATTTGAGTTGATAGAATATAAAGGCAATGTATTACCTGGAATGAGTATCTAAGCCGTACAATAAAAGGGTGATCAACTTTTGTCAATATATCCCTTTCAGATATCACATATTCAGCATGATTTCTCTGCATGATCTTGTCCTTCCGCATGACCTTCATTGCATAAATATCAGATGTCCCTTCCCTTCTCACCTGGTACACCTTCCCAAAGGCACCTTGTCCAACAACTTTCAAGACTTCAAAATCTCCGAGTCCAACACTTTGATACTTCAGATTGATATTATTGAATTGTTTGTTAGACTTCTCTTCCTTAAATTCTTTTTGTGTTTCTCTACAGACCTCCCCCAACAGATCCAGTGCATCCTCCGTTTCATGAAAGCTGATTTTGGTAGGCTTCAAGGACTGACTAATAAAGGATGTGGTGCCCACAAAAGAATGGTATCGACTGTGCATGACAACAGGACAGTTGTATGTATTTTCATTGGAATTTGGTGCAGCCACCAAGTTTCTAGGTTTCTCAGAACTGAGTTCTTTTAATGCTTGAACAGGAGCTGGACCAAACACATCAGAAAAATTGACCTCGTCATGATCAGAAGGCAACACATCACATGATTGATCACTTGGAAGAAGCAATTGCTTCAGGAAAGGCTTCTGCAAACAATTCCCATTAAAGGCAGATAATTGCAGGGAAACCATGATTGTTTAATAAGATTAGGACAGTTGAGTAAATGGCCAACAAATCGGTGTGCCTTTCCGAAATATTGAAGACCACAAGTGGAAGAAGATGGAAAATTAGCAATGGCCTGGAAAGATTGGAAGTTAGCGTATACTCCTAGAACACTTGGTAGCAAGCAAACCAAAATCCAGAAGAAGAAATTGTTTTCGTTTCCCTGTTTAAAGGAAACGGTGGATACAGCAGTACTTGTTGAATGCATGAAGGTCAGATTTTCAGTGCTGTAATTGAAAACAAGAGAATAGTTATTTCCAGTCTATGATATAGAATTAACAGTGGACATTGCACGCAATTGCATCACAAAACGCAGGTACTTAATAATAAATACACATCCAAGCTGAAGGAAAAAACGAAAAATATTAAAAGGTGAGGAATGGGGAAATCCAAAAAGATAGCATCTTTTAGCGAGTTCAAAAAACGTTTTCATGTAACCAAGAAAATGAAGTCCTTTTGTCAACTAAATTAACCGCGTGGCTTATGTTTGTTAGATCATGGGATTTTACGTTAAACAATCCAAAGAAGCTAAAATTATCAGATAATAAACTAAAGGAGAAAAATGAAAGAATATAATCCTGAAGATCATAATAGAGATTCAAAGAGCACCTGACGATCATAGAAAACTAACTAGCATAAGATGATCAAGCAAAAGATTCAACAAAGAACAATACAAGACTCTGAATGATTAATAATACAAGACAGGCGGGCTCAGATTACAAAAAGTAAACAACAAAAGAAACCATTTGAACCAGAAGAAGAAAAAGGAAAATGAAGGAGATGGGATGACAAGGGGTCAATCACTCACGTGGAGGAGAATGCAGGAAAGGCGAGAGAGTGGAAGGCAAGGGGCATCTGGAAAATAAAATTATGATATGCGTGGCCTTTATATAATAGAATTAATTAATTAAGAACTAAAATAGCGGTTGCTTTTCGTGGCATATTGGTGTATACCAAACCACAATAACTTCCATTAGTAAAAAAAAAACTAACGGGTGTTCGTGGAAAGCCCTCGAATTAGTTAATACGATTTCTTGGATGCAAATTGTATGACTGCAAACTTTTGGGAGAGATTGACCCTGAAACCTAAACTTGATCTGAATTAGTCAGAATATACACGGAGAAGAATAGGTTCCACGATGGAAATTATTAGCCGTGATGCGGTTTACGTAACTTGTTCTGATTCCATGACATGGACGGAGTGAGTTGAAAGAATAATAAAAAGGGTTGCGTTTGGGTTGGCTTCACCGATCATCTTTTGTTTAGCAATAGCCCCAGCCAAAAGGAAACACAACGTACGCAATTGTTTATGCCGTCATCTTTTGTTGCGTTACGTAAAATAAAATAAAATTTTCCTCAATTGTATTCATCAAAAGAGTTCAGTTTAGGACACAGCTCTGGTAATTAAAAAAATAAAAAACAGTTCAATACGCAAGACAGTTTGGTATGGAATAAAAAATTATATGCTAATTTATTATATCTTTATCAAATGATTATAAATGAATTTCTATTTGGGGCCGTGGCAAATTATTTGAACTTGCATGACTTTGTTCTTTTCTTTCTGAGCTTATAGGCAAAGGATGAGGGGCATAGTTTGCTTTAGAAGCACGCTTGGTTATTGTTCGCAGCTGCTTTCCTGCTTGCAATTATTTTCATGAAAATATAATTCTTTAAAATTAAAAAGTACATTCTGGCAAAATAAAAAAATTAATAAAAGTACTTTTTTTCATAAAGATTCCGCGGTCGGCACTACTTATTAATTTATCTTATATATTAATCAAAATTTTAATATCATTTTAAATTTAAATACTAATTTTATCAACTAAATTAATGATACAACATTGCAAGTAGAGGTCAAATTTTACATTTCTCAACACAAGTTAAATGTGAGTATTTATATAAGTTAGAAGATAGAGACTTTAAACAGTCATATGTGATAAGTAATTTTGTCTAGTACATCAACTTACTTGATTAAAAAAAATTTATATATATATTTATATAAATAGTCAAATCTTACATTTTAAACCAAAAATTTTTTTTATTCTTATTTTTTTATTAGGAATATTCTTGCTTATATTAATAAATAATGTATTTTTTAACTAAATTTATTTTCTATATAAAAATTAAGAATCAAACATTAAATCACATGTTTAAAAGATGAGAAATAAGAGTCTTTACCACTTATATCAATTTAAGTTGGTTTTACTCTTATTTTTAATTAACAAAATTTGTTGGCAAAAAAAATTAACAAAATTTGATAATACAAAGTTACAAATAAAAAAAATAGAAACAACATCATTAACACAATACATGAAAAAGTTAGGTAATAGCAAAATCATGTAAGTAGTGTATGATTTACTTCAATATATATATTATAATGAATGCCAATTTACACTAATGGAATGTCGTATACCACGAAATAAGCATTTAAAATGATATTAAAATTTTGTTAAACAATGCATAATAAAATTGGATACAAATTGATGATTAAGATATAATTAGGATTGAGAATTTGCAACGATTATTATTATTATTTGGAGAGCACCTGGATGGGAAGGCGAAATAGGTAAAAGCAGAGGGGAGCTAGTTGCAGCCAGTAGCAATATCGGAAGCTGTAGCTTTAACAAGCAAGCCAAAGAGCACGAAAGGAGCGGAGAAGAATGGGCTATGGTCTGTGTCCAGCTCGTACACACTAGATGGTGGCCACCTCCTTATCATGGCTTCCTGTTGCTCTGCCTTCACCACCTTGTCTTGCTTTGTCTTTATGAACACACGTGGCACCTTCTCCACTTCACCCTCCTCCTCCGTGAATCGCGCACTCGTTATTGCTTGAATTGGCCCAGGCCTTAACAGCATCGCAGCTAGGGTCGAATCCTGAGCCACAACCAATATTTCATTAATTTCCATGGGTTAGGTTAGATTTCTCACAATTTTGCCGCTTATTGTTTCATGTTTTATGTAGATTTTCAGCTTGTATGAATTGCTGCTACTTCCTGGATAGTTTGCTATAGTTGTTTTGATTGATTTCTTTTATGAATCTCATGGCTTTTCTTTTTCTTTTTGTTGGAAAACTAGGTCTCAAAAGAATTGAAAATTAATTATTTGGTCGTTAAAAATTTGAAACCAAACCCACTTGTTCTTTTCGCTTTTTGTTGGCCTTTCTTTTTCAATCATAAAATGCAGTTTCCTCTTCTCTTTTACAAAACCAAGATAGTTGATTGGTTGCTAGAAATGTGGATGCTGGGTGGCATGCATGCCTTAATGTTTGTTCTTTCTTCGATTTTTCCAGGGAGAGCTATACCTCAATAGGGCTCAGAGGGTAGATGATTTTACGTTGAAATTCTTTCTTCACCAACGCACTGGTTGGAGGCTTATCCTGTCCCTGTCCAAATCCCAGCTTGTACACATCCCCAAACTCAGATAAGTCTGGTACCCCCTGCTGGACACATATCACAAACTCTATTTGATTATAATTTTAATTTTAATACCCACGAGGCACAAAAAAAAAAGTTAGCTTAGCTCCTTTTCATAAAAAGCAAGCCATTAGGTTGACTAATTAGTTGTTCTTGTTCAATCATTGGAGGTACATTGAACACACTTATTATTTACTTTTACCTCATAAGGACAAAGTAAACAAAGAGAAAACAAAACTATGGAACAGGGCTGTCGGATGACACCCGTTCAAGTTGAGAGGAATGGAAAAAGCAAGAGAGATTTGACATTCTCTTGTTTCCAAACAAGACACATGGATATGAAAGATGCTTGTCATGATTAACACAAGGATTGCTTTGTTGTGGCCCTGTGGGGTTTAGATGACACAAAATTATTGATATTAATGCACAGTTCGAGGGGGGAAATGTATTCAATTGAAAGAGGCTATTATGAATGAGGTTAAGTAGCTTTGCTCGTACACATTCCAGGCTCTTAGGAAATAGGGGTTGGAAAGTTTTGCACCTGTTTTTCTCTGTTTGTTTCGGTGAAAATAAGGTCTTGCATACAACATACCCATTTTGTTGAACTTTATAAAATTACGACTAGTGTGTGGTCAATGGTAAAAAGGTAGGAAAAACTAAACCCTAACGCAACCAAACAAACTGAATAAGTCTAATAAGGAGCTAAAAAATAAGAATTGTCTAAAAAAGAACAGAGAAAAGAGAGATCCCCATTGTTTCTTTCTTTCTATCTTTCTTTCTTTCTTTAATTTCCCTTTTCTGCTAAACAAATCCCCTCCATTGCGAAACAGCTGCTAATTTGTTTGTGTATGGGTCTATTCTCACGACAAATGTGGCAGAGTAGGCGAATGCATAACCATGGTGAGCCTTAGAATTGCAAAGAACTAATTTGTTTGTGAAGACAGTTGGAAACCAATTATTGCAACAAACTATCAACGTCATCCTTGCTGGAACTCTTGAAATTAGACAATTTCATTATCAATGGAGGCCAATATACATACCATATTCACTCACCAGTCACCCCCAACTTGACAACTCTATTCACATTCTCCCTGTGTGCAAATATTTATTCTTGTTAAGCTTAAAACGGAGGCATGCATGACAATTTGAATTCAATCTTTAACAAACTAACTAGATATCTTTCAGCAACTTAAAATTATTTGTAAGATTATACTTATTTTTCTAATATTTAAGCCTTGTTAAAATGTATAGAAAAAAACTGGAATAATTTAAAAAAAAAAAAAAGTTGCCTGAGCCTAAAAAATATGAGGAGAAAGATTGAAAGAATAAACAAATTGCAAAAACACGAAAAGAATAAAACTGTTCAAGTGTTTATGGCTTCTGAACAGTACATTTCCCTATGAGTTTTTTATTCTATATTGATTTATAAGAAGGAGACATTCAAAGTTGAAACAAAAGTGATATGAGAGATTTAGTGAAAATTACTCACATCTTTGAGATCTTTATCTGTCCAGTATCCCAACTTGAGCATAGTTGCTGCAACATAAACTGCTAAACGGATCTTCTTTCCAAACTTTTGACTGGCTTGAGTAATACTTAACCCTCCTGCGCTATGTCCTACAAGTATCACCTGTAGGACATCAACGAGATGGTTCCAGAAGTGAAACTTAGCCTCTATAGTTTGTAAATGGATGGGATTTGGATAAAATTCCTTGAATATTTGTTATCAAATTCTCTATGGAACACATGGCATACGATGAAAACTTTTTGATATAGTTATCAAACTGTAAAAAATATAGACTTGTCATGTTTTTTATTAGAGAACAAACACCTAACAAATTTCACATAAGTTTTCTCTTGCACGTATATTCTCATATGAGCTGAAGAAAGAGCCAGATAGAGAGATGGGATTGAGGAGAAAGGGGAAAACCTGTTCATTTTCAGGCAGAGCAGCCATGAAATCCATAAGAGGTTTATTGTAATCATCAAAGGAAAGAACAGAATCAGCATCAGATCGATCAATCCCAGAACTTTTGAGGTCTACACATGAAACCTTGTGGCCAGAGTTCTCCATAAGGCACCGGATTTTGTACCAGCACCAGCTTCCTCCACCTATGCCGTGTACCAGTACAAAGTGCTGCTTCAAGGGAATAGTTCCTCTCAGGTCAGCCCCATCGTCTCTCGCAGCCATGCCTTTCTCTGCCTTCAACAACATTACAGCCTCTTACCTTTTGCTTTGGTGGTGTGCTAAGCTTATGCGCAGCATATGTAGGGGTGGGAATATATAGTCTTATGGGGTCATGATGATAGCCTTTTTACTCTCCTTGTTAATTATTTTTATTGGAATATTCAGGAGTTACTGAAATCTTTATTGGGGCTGAGGTCATTTCCATCATAAAAACTTGGAAAGTGTCAAAAATTCAAAATTGACATCTATGGCGGATAACTCAGTCTGGCATAACACTAGCGTATGATGCACTCGGTGGGGGATTGGACTTCTATTTATTATCAAGCGGGTGAGAAGGCTCCAAATTGCAATTACTTGTATAAGTTTTTAAGCATTTCCTAGTGAAACACCCAATCAAATTATAATATGGCGGTCAATATATAATTAGACATTCGTGCAGAGAGAAGATGTGACTTTGGAAATGGAGAGTTGTTCTTGAACAGCATAGCATGAATTTATGTTTCTCTTTCGTTGCCTAATATTTAATTGGATTTCAAAATGAAGCTGGTTGGGAATGTGACATAATTTGTTTCTTGGTAATCATTTTTTAAAGTTTATGTTTATTATATAATATTTTTGCTGGCCGACAATATCTTCATTTTCTCCATAAGTTATTGATTATTTGGATCCTATTTTAGTGGCTGATTGCTGCATTTTATCTCCAAGTCCGGCCTACAATGCCGTATGTGTGACCTAGTGGGCTATTACAATATAATGGGAATAAAAATTTATATGTCAAAACCAAAGAAAACTATCCTAGAAAGTAATGGCTTTATTAGTGTCAGTATATAACGTAGTTTTAAATTTAATAGGTGCCCTTTTTGGACAATACACTAAATATGCGAAGATAACATTGCTTCCCCCTTTCTAGCAATCATTATGCAGAGGGATTCCATGAAGAAAGTTTTTTGAGTGTGCATGAATAATGCTTGTGGAGAAAGTTCTGAACCTTTTTGGTTTAGCTACGAAAAAATGAATTAGGGGCTAAAAAGGAGGCTCATGGCTGAATAATTACAAGTAATCTGATCTAATTACTGTGCATGAGAAAGACAATGAAAAAGTGGTAGGAAGAAAAGAGAAGAATATAAAGGTCATCTAGCCATGTGAGTGGGCAGGAGATATATATCCTCACAGTCATGTGTGGCTGGCAACATCCACTGGAGGAATTTTGTGCTCGCCGTTAATGATAAGCCCAAAAAGTAGAAGTCAATTAATCAAATTGCTGTGCTTTTAATGTTATTAATAAAATTCGGCCAAAAGAAAGTTATTAATAAAAATCGAATATTTTAAAACTGTGCACTTTCTTTCTGTTACTAATGACTTTTTGTCTGTTTTGCCTTTTTTTCTATCTTATTTAAGATCGTCAACATAAATTAATTACTCATGGTTAAATTGTTTGATGCATTTTTCATAGTTTTTAGTAAATTAATTACTTAATTCTGAAAATATATCATTTTTCTTCGAGTTAGTTCTTTGAGATGAAGTCTCCTAATTTTTATATGTGCTCCCATTTTAAATATAAGGTTTTTTACCTTTGTATACTAAATATAAAGTTTTTAATATTTATATTAAATATAGGACATTTTACTAAGTACTAGTAATATTTATTATGTATTTCAAAAAGAATTCCTATTTAATTCATCCCAAAAAAAATGAAAAAGATTAAATAAAGATATTTTTAAAAAAATATTATATTTTTTAAGAAATTAAGGTAGTTAACTAACTTTAATTCTCATATTTATTTACCTGATTCAGTTTCTCATATTAAGAATAAAAAAAAATATTAAACAAAATTACATTTAGTTAACAGATTAATTGACATGACAACAATAATTATATGGATAACCGAAGAGGTCATTTTAATTGGAGCAAAAGGTTTTATTTTAATTTTTAAGATTAAAGTGAAGGAAAATGTTAATTTTTAATGACTATATTAGTAATTAGCAATTCTGCCTTGGTTGTTTCGTTGGCACGTGAAATTTCTTAATCATAAAGCGATTTACCGCACTCCTATTAGATGATTCTTTGTAACAGAAAATCGCATTGGTTGTTACTCACTTACTCTTGGCGACGTCTTATATGGAGAAAAAATAGTAAATGGTATTCTAGAAGAAACACAGAAGTATTGACCTAAGGGCCATTCTTTTTTGGTGAACACAAGGGCCAATCCTATAATGCAAAATTTGACGCTTAAAATTGTGTGTGGGGAAGAAGATTTCATGATCACAATGGAGATTTTTTTAGTGTAGAGAGATCCAAAAAGTCAACAGGACATGCTTGGTAATAGGAATTGATCTTCCACACCCGCCTAACCTAACCTTATCTATTTAGATAAGTTTATGTGCCAAAGGAAAGATTAGAGATATGCTTAGAAGTGCATTTGCCAAATCAACACTTCATCAAAGTGGGAGAAGAAGACTATGGCCCAATAAAAGTGGGACTTTAATTTAAGATCCAATGCTTCATTGTTAATTATTGGCCAAAAAGAAAAATGCTTCATTGTTAATTAATTTGTGGGATCTGATTTTGAGATTGCTTGCTTTGTTCTTTTCTCCTCTCTTGATTCAACTAAAACTTGGATTGCTTCTGCAAAGTAATTTTCAACATGCTGACCGAGCACAATCCAATTTATTTATCCTTAATAAACTACTATTTTCAACAATTTTTTTTATATAAGCCAATAACGAATTAATGATGCTCAGTTATATAACAATCGACTAAACTGCATGAACAATTATGGAGTAAAATCTTATCTTTATTTATTATTTTGGTTCTTCAGCTTTATTTATTTAAACTTAGTTTTTTAATAATTTTAATTTTTTAATTTAAAATTCACTTATTTAATTTTAATTGAAAACAAGTGCCTTAAACATATTAACTCAAGTAATTAAGTTTTCTTCGGATATTCATCCACCCATAAGTATGTTGGCAACAACATACAATAACCGGTTCGAGTTGTGCAAGGACACTATTCTTAAGAGCTATTTCATCACACCCTGTTAAATGCAGCAGTTCCCCAGGATTAAATGAACCCTTCCTGCTCGGTGAGGGAGCAAGGCAACAAAATAGTAGCAACTAAACGGAATAAGATGAAAGAGGCTTGGGAGAGCAGAGGAGGAGAAGAGAGAACTCTGAAGGTTGTCCGTGACCTCAGCGTGTCATCTTCAGTAATGGAGCTCAATATTTATAGGCTCTGAAATCACTTGAACATTGGACACACCATAATTACAATTAAACACTAGATTTGAACGTTGGGAGACAATAGAATTAAGGGAAATCATTTCTGGACATTGAGGAGATAAAATCACAAGGTAAAAATGATTTCTAAACGTTGGAAGGATAATGTTTTAATGGTTAATAAAATCTATTTTCAAAGGTCCCAAGTTTGAAGTTGTAAAAAAATTGAAACTTTTATGTTAAGCAATTTCATAAAAAATATTTTTTATTTTTCAAAATAATTTTTGCAAAAAATGCCCAATGTCTTGTCCAATTCATGTGGAGGGGGAAATTGATAGATTTTAACTGTTTTCAACTATGTTGGCCTGTCCGTTATTATACGTGTGAGCCCACTTCTCCTTTTGGCCCATTTGCTAGCCCAATATTACATCTTAGTTTATATACACTAAAACTTTCTTTGATTCAAGCAATGTGAGACTTTTTTGTTAACATACATACTCATAAACTTTAAAAAAATATTTGTCCAAAAATTAATCATGCCTAATTTAAAAAAAAAACAGAATTGTATTGTGTCGAATGGCCAGACAGTGATCAAGGAAGAAGTTCAATTTATTTCAAGGGGTCATAAAATAATAGCACTAATGATGTATTTCCTTGGATTAATATTATAAAATATTTTATATCAAATATAAGCATATTAAAAAATTCACCTTTTTATCTTAAATTCATTAAAAAAATACTGACATTTTTCATTTTATCCTTATTAAATATACTCTATAACTATTTTTTCATCTAAAATAAGGAATAGGAAAAAATTAAAAATAAATAAAATGAAAAAAATATTTAATATTTTATATTTTAAATAAAAAATTTATCATATAAAATATATTGGGTAGAGTAATTATATATTATATTTATATAATAACTATATAATAGTAACATGAAATCCCCAGGCTTGGAAACTTGGAAATTCATTTTGTCGTTTTTCAGGGACAAAATAAAAAGTCACCAACTCTTGGAATAAAAAGAAGTAGAAACGGGGGCTAGCGGGCCAGTGATGATAACTACTGGCGACAACTTCAACGCTCGGCTTAATTCTCTTCCCGCCTGAATTTTAATTGTTTTCGCGGGAATCGCACATCTGGGCCGGCCAATGGCCCACCTCTCTGAATCCAGTTATTGATTTGCCATACTTAGAATTACGATAACACCCCTAAAAATTATCACAGCTCTTGCAGAAATATTATAAAGAAAAAGGGAGGTTCAAATTGTCATAAGCAATCAACCACCATTCAAATTTCATGGGAGCCGTTCGTAAGTACGCCCTTGAGGCAGATATTATATAGTATAAGACCCATCTTTACGTCTATCAAAAAAATTAAAAAGTTAAATATACTAAAAGTTTTAAACTTGTTTCTATTTAATAAAGAAATATTAAAATAATTAAAATAAATAATTTTTTATGAGAGATTAAATTTTCATGAGTAATTATAGTTGTAAGAGAAAAAAAAAGTGACCAATTAAATATAATACGAGTAAAATTATTAATTTGGGTTCATCTAATTTATATTATGAATTAAAAAAATATATGAATTCTATATTTTATACTGTGAACTGAAGGGAGTAAGTAGAAGTAGTGTGTCAAAAACCTTGGTTTTGGGGTAACACATATTACGCATGGCCATTGAGTGTTGGGGCTCTGACTTTTTTTTAAAATATTTTTCTCAACTTTTTATCTTGTAATTAGTTGTTACAAATTTTCAATGTAATTTTATTTTTCTGGGAAAGGTCTCGAAACTCAATCTCCTCTAAAAATTCTGGTGGGTTTTATATTTTAAGAATTTCATTTTCAATTTCCCAATTTTTAATTTTATTTTGGATTAAATTTCAATTTTTTTATCTTTTTCATTCTTCACACTTTTTTATTATTTCACATAGATAAATGTAATAGTTAATAATTGAAAAAAAATTTGTCATTTCGTAAATTATCATTATTTAATATAATTAACTTATGAATTAAATTTTAAAATATTAATTAAATTCTATTATTTTCCACTGGTGTTTTAGACAAAATAAATTCACTACAATATGTAATTCATAAAATGTTTTTTATTATAAAATATAGATCTATAAAAAATGTGTCTCGTAAATCAAATCGGAGGGAGTGTTTATATAGATACACAATGTTTAAGTTATACTCTACAAGTACAAACTTAAATACAAAATAAAATTAACATTTAAAAAGTCTCAAATTTTGTATTCGATCAAATACTAAGGAACGGTTAGTTTTTATAAAAATAAGTTAGAATAAATAAAATTTAGTAAAAATAAGTTTGTTGTAAGTTGTTATATTTAAATTTTTTTTTGTAAAACCATAGTTTGATAAAAAAATTGTTTAGATGATAAAAGTTAAAAGTATTTTTAAATATATAATATAAAGTCAACATCCATCTCATTTTTAGAAAAAAAAAAAGTAACTATTTCTATTTTTTTCCAAAATCATAGTTTAATCTATTTTTTATTTTTAAAAAAGATAATTTATATTTAACCAAATATATCTTCTTCAAAAATTATAGTTAGTACCTGTTTAGATTATCTTTTTTAAAATATTTGTTAGAATAATCACGACTTACAAAATAAAGTTTAAATAAAAGTAGAGAAGTTTATCACAAATATATTTAAATAAAAAAAAATTAATAATTAAAAATTATAGTTTGATTTATTAAAACATACCCTCAAAAATCATGATCTTTTTGAAAAAGATCAACAAACAGGTCCTAATAAATTACTTTGAACGTTGGTAATAACTTTCTTACATTGGATCAATCAGCATGAAGTGCCAAATTTTTAACGGGACGTGAGTTGTTGATTGAACGACCGGTAGGATTTAAGGTTACCACGTGATTCATTGCATTCATGGAGTTGCAACTAAATCCTCTCCTATCCATTCATTCTCTCTAATTGAACAATTACTTAGAGAAGATGTAAACAAAGACCTTTAAAGCTTAAATTTTTTGTTCAAAATTGTAAAACGTAGTAAATTTTTTTGTAATTGTAATTATCATATTTATTTTTAAAGTTTATAATAAAAAAAAGTTTAAAAGCCTCGACTGTTTGAATTGTTTGCGAAGCACCTAAAGGCGGAGACCTCCAGCGCTGTGCAACGTCAAAGAAAAATAAAAAAAAACAACTGGCTTGTTTATGGGAAATAAAGAAAAAGAGGAGGGCATTTTGGGCACATAGAGGAATTTAGAGGAGCAAACGCGGGCTCCATGACAAACCCAAATTGTGTGAGAGGGAGTGGCAAGTCTGTGTCACTTGGCCTTTTCCCTTTGGCTCTGTTTTAAAAGCACCCCCACTTCGATTTTTGCTTGGTTCCATCTTCACTCTCCCTCCTTCGCCTAATCATTTTTTCTTTATAGCTCATCCCCTGCAAAAAAAACTATTCCTTTTTTTTTTTTTCAATTGGGCCCCTTCTCCAAGCTTCATTTGATATTCTGAATCTGCTTTGTCATCGGCGGTAGAAGGTCAGAGCTGGTGCAGGTTTGTTTATCAACTTCGAACTTTTCTCCATTATTCAGACTCCAAAGTCGGCGAGATTTTCCTTCTTGAATGGTTCGATTGTGTATTTAGAGATACAGTAGTAATAGATCTGGTTCATGGTCCGGCTTCGTAGGAAATGGAAATTAATACTGCTTCCAGTTTGGCACTGGTGGTGGGTATAATCGTAATTTTTCAACCCTTAAAGATATTTGTTTTGTTTGATAATTTTTGGTTACTCAAATACTACATTACACCGTTTGTGGGTCATCGTAATTTCGTTCGTTTGAACTTTGAGCCATTATACATTAGAGTCTAATGTCTATTTTAGGGTTAATAAAACCACAATGGTGTATAATATTGTCTTATTGACACGGTTGAAGATATAGGATAAAGTGGAAGTATGTACAGGGAGTGCTCTGCCAAAAGAGGCATTGATTCAACAAACAGTTGAGCTTGAACTCCAGTAAATTTTATATTGTTACCTTAAAGCTTGGCTTCGGTAGTTTTCTGTTGACGTGAAAAATAAATAAATCAAAGAATTTTGTGTTCCAAACAGGTGTGATTTGTAAAGGTAGAGATATAATGTAAAATAAAATTTTGTGGTCACTATACACGCAGATTAGATATAGTTGTGTAGGACCTGTAGGTCACTCAAATCAACTAAGAAGTGTATGCTATTGCTGATAGGGCTAGAATAGAGAGATAACTTTGTAGAACTTGGTTATTACCCGTTTTGAAGGAGTATTTTGGGGCTACAAGATTGTGCTCAAAAGATTCAAGACATGCCAGATATCTGTTGTTTGCTCTGTTTTGTTGCTTTTAAGATTTTAAACTTTCAGCAAACAGATTGATTGATGTCGACTACTTGTTTTAAGTTTGATGGTATTTATATTTGTTCTTGCTTTTTGCTCCGGAGAAGACAGGAAGAAAAGAAGGCAATAACTACTTCCTGAGCGGTTTTATAATGTGACATTATTGTTAATACGATTTTGCATTCATTTGTTCCTATAATTTGTATGAGTTGGTTCTTGCTGATTTTTACATTCCTATTTTGTAAACTTTTCTAGTGTGATGTTGTTAATTATTTGTAGCAGTGAGTTATTTAACCAAAATCTCTGAGGCTGGGAAAAGATATAGTTGGCATTATAATCCTTTAGAACTTTTGAATTGGTTTTCTTTCCAACTCTCTTAGGTCTAATTTGTTAACGCTTGAAAAGAACAAAGGTCACTGAACTTACACTCTTTTTGGATTTTTACTTTTCTTTCAGTGCAATCAAGGACTTGACCCTTGGATTTTGAGATGGAAGGCTCTAACAATTTGGAATCTGTTTATGACCAAGGGACTGAGGTGATGACTCCATATTATACACCATATCAAAAGCAGGGATTGCAGACATCTGGCCTTCAGCCTGTCAATATAGACTTATCTCTCAGCTCTGGAGGCAATAGCTCTGTGAGTTCTCTGAAGGAGGGCTCTGGATCCTCTTCCTCGTCATCATCATCGTTATCCTCAGAATCTGAATCTTGTAATTCAGCTGTCATCCATCACCATGACTTGCCTGTGAAATCTGATGGCATGGAACTCCCCAAAGCGACTAAGCTGAAAGAAGAATTTCCTGGTCTGGAACAACAGAATCACATGGACCAGGAAGATGACACAGATAATATATTGCGGGCAATAGAGAATATAAGTTATGAGGAGTTACTCAGAAAATTTATCAAAAATGTGGAGAAGCTGAAAATTTCAAACTTGAAAATTCAGATCTCAGAAAAGGAGATTATCAATTTAAAGAGTCAGATAGAGAAGAACGAGGATCAGCTTGATCATGTTCAGAAGGAATTGAAAATGAGAGAGGCTGACCTTGAATATGAAAGAGAACAGGTACTGGAGTTGCAAAAACAAACAGTTGATTTGGAAACCCATGTTCCAGACTGTTGCAACAAGATAGCAAAATTGGTGGAAGAGCTGGAGGTAGCTAGAGAACAGCTTAAGGCTTCAAATGATGAGGCTGCAAGGTTACAAGAGGAACTAATGAGTAGATCATGTGATGCTACTCAAGATTTGCAATGTCAGCTTGAAGCGGCTCAGGAAAATATAGCCACTTTGGAAGACCAGCTTGATTCAGGGAGAAAGCAAATTCAAGAGCTAGAAGACAGGATTGTAGGGCATGAAACTAATGAAACTAGACGTGAACATGAGGTGCAAAAATTGAAGGGTGAAATGTTTAATGCCCAGGAACAGATCTCTTTAGAGAAAAGCCAGCTGCAGTCTGATATAGCAATTTTGTCAGAAGAAAAACTACAGATGGACTACAGACTCAAGGAATTGGAGTCAAGAAGCAACATTTTAGAAAATAAATTAGAGGAATGTGAAGCTGAAAAGTTGGAACTGAAAGAGCTGCATGCTGCCCAGCAGCTGCTTTTGGAAGGTGAAGTCACTCGTTTGAAGGAAGAACTTGGTCAAAAAAGATATGATATAGAAGCTTTGAATAAGGAATTTGACAGGCATAAGCATAAGTATGACATGCTTATGACTGAAAAAGATGAGGCCAATGCTAGGATCCATAAACTTATGGCAGAGGTGAGCTCCCGAGATAATCAGATTGAAAATAAGGAGAGAGAGGTAAGGCAGTTACGCACGCAACATGCAGAGTTGATATCAGAATCCGAAACGAAACTGAATCTGGTAAATCAGTTGAGACTGAAAGTGGAGGAGCTGGAAAAAGAGGTGGCTGGGCAAAACATGGTGATCTCAGATAGGGCGGAGGAAAAGAGGGAGGCAATACGGCAACTTTGCTTTTCTCTGGAGCACTATCGGAGTGGATATCAAGAACTGCTTCAAGCATTTACGGGACACAAGCGCCGTGCTGTTGCAGCTTCTTCCTGAATCTCATTTAGATGTGGTGCGTCGTCATCATTTTCGTTGGTTTTCCAGATGTTGAAGCGCCTCTTCCTGTTGCTGAGCGGCCAACATCATGTAATGTTTGTCTAGTTTCCTTTCCTATAAAAGTAAGATCAAACAGTGAGTTATGTTTCGGAGGTTTGTGTCAATTTTTCATAGCCTTGGTTTCTTATGTTGAACGCAGTCTATTATTCATGTTTAGATGGTTCAGTGACAGTTGTGGCAGGTACGGTCCAGAAACACATAGTTGGGCTTCAGATTTTAGTGATTACTATGTTTAAAAATTAATATTATGAAGCTGTATGCTAGTATTAACTTTGGTAATGATGCAATCAGAACAGTATTTTATTAATTATTTTTATTTTAATAACAAAATACAAAGTTTTAAATATAAAAACTCAATTATAAATTTTTAAACACTAGGGGTTATTAAACTGAAATTATATGAAGACAAGAAATTAACTTAACCTAACAAGAAAGAAAGAAAAATTTATTTCATACGCAATTTTTAAAATTTTGAAAATTGTCTAGAAATCAAGTTTGATTGCCTAAATCTTGTCCTAAATGCTTTAGGATAAAACGTGGATTTTACCCCCTCATTAAATGCAGGGGAAGGCAAAATTTAAGAAAAACATTTTTTTATGAGAAAAACAGAATTTTTATAATAATTTTGATTCAAAATTTATATAAATACTTATAATGATTATCAGATGGTGGAAAGATATCAGTATTAATCATATTGATATGTGTCCGAGTGTTTAAAAAAAAACATTGGAAGGTCCCCCAGGGTTGTCTGAAACTATGAATTTTAATTAGCAATGAATAGAGAGAGGAAACAAAACGAAGGCATCGGGATAAAGACACGAAGACAGTTGCAATGATGATTGACTGACAAAGCAGGACATGAGATGTCCTTGTCCTCTTTCTCATTTTATAAATTCTTTTCACAAAGATCTTACCTTCTTCTTCGGACTAAATTGAATTCAAAATGTCATCAAACACTTGCAAATTTAATTTTAAAAAAATTGTTTAAATCCAAATTCGATTGGCGGTTTTCATTTTTCGCCTTTGCAATTTTTTCATTAATTTGCATTTCTATTGTTCGGCCTTATTAAAGGAGCCCAAAAAGATAGGATTGGCAAAGTGATTACATAGAAACCCGAAGCAAGCAAAGTTAGGCTCTGATTTTGATAGTTGCAAATTTCTTAGGAATAATTGAAGAATTTTTATATTTTAAAATATAAAAAATATATGAAATTTATTTAGTATATTTAATAATTTTTCTTAAAAATATATTTAATTAAGATGATATGTTTTTAATATAATTTATTTATATTAATTATATGATGGAAGAGTTATTAACTTTAAATGAGAATATTTTTTTAAACTATTTTATATTTCAAATAAATTTATTACTTTTTTTAGTCTATATAATTTTATTTTTTATTCCTTATATTAAAAAATAGAGGGAGTAAATCAGAATCTATCCATCATTGAAATCCACGAGAAAGATACCTTACTCATCGGCACCAACTAATTTTGCCTTTCTTTTCCTCTACTCCCTCACCTTTATTTCTTCTTACTCTTAATATGCAACTATTGTAATTCAATCACACAAATTAAAAATAAGAATTAAAATTAATTAATTACCTTAATTTTTTAAAAATTTTAATATTTTTTAAAATTATTCTTATTTAATTTCTTTCTCTTTTTTTAGGTATATTAAATAAAAATATTTTTAAAAATATATAATAAATATTATCACATATGTTATAAATAGTCTTATATTTAAAATTAAAATAAAATATTATATTTATGATCGAAGAAAGTATTTATTTTCAATCAATAATCTTGTTCCTCACCAACTTGTTTGATTGGAGTATTCTTTAAGTAATTGTCAATCATGCGGTCAACTTGTCTTGAATCAACCAATTATTAATTAAGTGCACTTCTCATTATTCCAATTTTCATATTACTCATTCCTTGAGATTAAGTGGTCAGAAATGTTTTGCCTTACTACATCAACATATGTGGTTTGTATTAAATCCGAACACAACTCAACTCAATCAATATGAGCTCACACAAAATTAGCAAGTCAATGTTACTATTTACTTTTTTTTTATTATTTTTTTAAAAAATATAAGGGACATTAGACAATTTTTCTCACACAACTGAGAATGAATTTTATTATTTTTAACTTTTGAATAATATAATTTGTTATAGATTTTATTATATATAATGATACTTTCTCTATTCTTTTTTTATAAGAACATTTTAACCAAACCCTATATATTAAAGTAGATAATTAAAATTAGATAAAATTTTTAATTTTGCAAAAAAACTACTATATCATTCCTAAAATATCCTTAATTACCCTTTATCTTACATTAATATTTAGAAAAAATTAAAACTATCAAGAGTATTTATAAAAATTACATAACAATATTTTATTAAATTTTAAAAAAGTTCTTATATAAAGATCATGTAAATTCTCTAGAAGAACTAGAGGGGGTATATTGCTAAAACAGAATTTAAAATACAACACTATATAATCACCATAAACAAAGATTAGTACAAAGTGGATAAAAGATACACGGACTATTCCAGAACAGTTTTAATGTCCATTGGCTGAGTTTTAAAAAATAAATAAATAAAAAATAGGTGGACGTATAATAATGAGGATGGATTTTATCAAGAATTTAATAGATGGGACCCATGTAATGCCACCTCATCAATGGTTGAGCACTTGAGCGTTAAATGTCACCGGCGCCGACTTTTAAAACACTTTTCCATTCCACCACAGTGCGAAAACACACGACAGTGAAAGAGAGTACAGAATTAATACACACACAGGCATAGGTGGTGTGGTGAAGCTCTAGCCCAACAATTATTCAAAGCCAAGTCGTTCTGAGAAGAAACACCGTTCCTCTTTCTGGATTTAGGTCTCTCAAATCAGTTCCTTAAGATATTAGTATTATTATTCTACTGGCTATAGGAGGAACAAGTAGACACCATGATGATTAACGTTGATGATCATGATGGTGATGCTGATGATTCTCTGTGTCTCTCTCTCTCATTTTCTGCTCCTAAACTTTGCGGCAAAGAAAAGATTTCTCTCATTTTGTCTCTCGCCATCTTTCCTTTCAGGTTCCTTTTATTTACTCCCCATTCACCTTTAATCATTCACTGCTCCACACACTTCATCTTTCTTTTTGTTCGATTTCTGAGATTTTGCTTCTCTTCTTTACGTGGTTATATTCCTGCAGCTACATCTATGTGTTTCTTCAATTGAAATGTTTAAGTCTCGCCATATCAATCTCACTTTTTTTTTTTCCTAATTTTTATAACTTGTATCCTCTCTTCTCTCGTCTCCGAAGTACCTATAACTATAAACAAACTGCAATTTTCTCAGACGGTAGGAGCTATATAATATGATTGGATCTGACCAGACAGCCAAGGTCTAAGGTGATTGATTCTACATGTGAATGAGTCATCATCTTTTTTATGAGGAATGGATTTTTTAATTGGCTGGACAAGAAATTTGAACTGTTTGTACTTCGATAAATTTTTTAAAATACTGAAAACGTGTATATGGAAAAGTGACTGATTGTGTAGAGTTCTTTTTCTTGACAATATGACGTCAATCTGTGTTGCAGCATATAATTTTGCCTCTTATTGACAAAGATTAGAATATACCAATGATAATGATGCTTAACGACATGTTTCCAAGTTTAACGTTTTCCCTGCTTAGTTATGGCTTTTTGAATGTTTCAGTGGGACTTATCTTGTTATGTTGTCTGATGCAGACGGTGAGACTAGGGAGATCTTTCGTTAATCTCCATCGAAGAATGTTGTTCTGTTGATGAATTTGGTATCTGAGTTTGACATATACTTCGGACCATAATAATTTATTACATGATGCCTGGTGAATTGGCTACTAAACTTCGACTAGTTAGATGTCCTAAGTGCAGGCTGCTTCTTCCAGAGCTTCCACATTTTAATGTTTATAAGTGTGGTGGATGTGGCACTACTCTTCAAGGTGACAACTCTTTGATAATGTGCTTGGTTTGATCATAACCTTTAAATAATGTCTTACTCTCTTGCAAAATTATTCAAACCAGATTAATTTTTCTGATATATGGTTTATTCCACTGCTTTGTAGCTGATGCTCTTAACTGTTGGCAGGTTTCTGTATACACTAGCTAATAACTTTCATGATTATTCAACTTAAGGTAACTGATTTAATGTACCTCTTATTGTTCTGAAATTGTAATTGGAATCGTCTCATTTCTCTACATACAGCTAAAAGAAGAAAAAGTGAGGCTGTGAATTCAGAGTCCAGCTCACATGAAAGTGGAAATGCTACTGGAAACATATCAGATCTTGTCTCCGAGGACACATTTAGCAAGAAAGGGCAGCTAGCTTTTCCTCAGGGGAATGTTGAGATTACAACAGTAACTACTGCTTTCTCAGGAGAATTTTCCTCAGATGATAACAGCAAAAAGGGTCAAAATCAAAATGGTCCTACGGAGAATGATCTGGGGACTAAAGCAACTACTTCTTCCTCAGGGGAGTGTTCTTTGGTTGAAAATGCTGGAAGGGATCAACGTGAACATGGGGAATGCAATGGAGAGCAGCATGAAATGTCTAATTTATCAGATGAAGATCTGGAAAATAAGATGGATACCAGGGAACATTCAGGTATCAAGATCGATCAGCATGAGGTATCCAACAAATGTTGTTCAACTGGGCTGATTCAACGTGAGATTGAGGCCAATGATGCTAACTTGCAGTTTGTGGGATCAGAAGAGTCAAATCATGAGAGCTTGTTATTGAAGGGAGAGGAAGAGGAGTTATATTCTGCATGGGATGAAGAAAATGCCAAGAATGACAAATCAGCTCCAGGAGGTGCAAAATCAATGGTGAACATTACTGAAAGTGACTTTGCTTCCAAATTCTCAACTGCGAACTTAGCCTCTGAAAAGGCAAGCATTTCTCATATTACTCCTCATATCAGTAAAGGTCATGCTACATCTGATAATCATGTATTATCTTATACTGAACAGCTGAAGCAAGCACAGAATAGTATTAATCTACGCTTTGAACATGTAAGGTCTATGGATAAATCTGATGTGACTGCCACAGAAGTAATTAATCCGAATTCAGAGTTCAGTGATACTCTTGGAGAATTGTACAATTCCCCAACCACTAGAAGCTCTCATGCTTATGATGGCATTGTCTCTTCTTATGAAGGAATAGATGAGCAGATCCCTTATTGCCAGCATTTGAATCCTTTGGACACTAAAAGTGTTGATGATGATGATTTCCATGAAAGGCCTAGAATGGCAAAAGGCGTCGTTGATAGCATGATATATAGAGGTAGAAAAGCACAACAACACTTGAATTTTTCATCAGATTTTCTCCGTGAAGATCATAATGTCATGAAAGTGGCAGAGAGAATGGAGTTTCCATCCAAAATGCCTTTTCATTACGACGGTTCCCAGTCTGGCCATGAAAGTGGCGGCCCATCAAATCAATTACTTGATGAGCTATACCGCAGCTCAACCTTTCTTCCATCTGGCTCTTGTGAGGACCCTGATCAAGAGAAGATGAAACTGCTGAGAATGATATATATATTGCAGGATCAACTCAACAGTACTAGCTCCTTGAGCGCAGAGATAAATGGAAGATCGCCCATGAACACTTATAAGGGAAAGCATAGTTTGTCCTACAATAGCCATGACCTTCAAGAGGAAAGATTTCATCATGCTCTTGATTATCTGAAGTGTAATGGAAGATGCAGTGATGGAATTAACTGGCGCCAAACGCATAAACTTTCACTGAAACCTTGTTCAGGCGAGGCAACAAGCAGTACACACCATGTTGATCTTTCTTGTTTTCATTGGTTTCCCCAAGAGTGGCAACGCCCAGCGGAGCTGCCTCCACATGTCTGCCAGCATGAAGGACTGTGCAGGTATCATCATGGTCACAATTGTTGCTCTTCTCACTACTCCTGTCCTTTGAATCCACAGGGGACCATGAACTCTAAAACCCCATCATATAGCTGTGAAACAAACTCTGATGATCAGAGGCCTCAGGCTTATGAGGTGAAGAAATATCCAAGGGAGAAACAGAATTTGGCTAACCGACATGTCCGGCCAGTGGCAGGTGGGGCCCCTTTTGTCACTTGTCATCACTGCTTCAGGCTGCTCCAGCTGCCTGCCGATTTTCTTCTTTTTAAGAATGTATATCACAAGCTAAAATGTGGTTCATGTTCAGAGGTGCTCAAATTTTCCCTGACGAACGGAAGTCATATGGTTTCATATACACCAAGCAAGCTTAATGACCAAAGCAAGGTGGTTAATGGAAGTAATCGGCCTTCAGAATCTGATACCAACCATTACAATCCTTCACAAGCGGACCCTGTTTCATATTCAGATAATTTTGGACTTTCTGCTTCTAAAAGCTACTTCTCTCGCGGGATGTCTGGGGCTGTAACGGAGAAGGAGAAGATTTCTTCAACACATTCTAGTTCAACTGAGATTACTGCAGGAACAAATGTATCAGCTGGACTTGTCTCCTATGTGTTTGTGTCAGGAGAAGTATCATCACAAATGGATGCTCGCCCACCCCCACCACCAAGAAGTTCGCCGCTTCATCAACTGATGGGTTATACCTCTCTTAGTCAAGTGATAAGAGGAATTCGGTCATCAGGTGAATGTAACAATATGATCAATGAAGAAAAACATGCGGGCAATCGAAAATAGTTATAATTCTCAGGAACCATCATGACAGGCCGTTGGTCAAGGGCCAAGCATGAGTCAATCAATATTATTTCTTCAATCTTCGGTGAATTTGAAGTAAAACGGCGAAGATCAAGAATGGGAAATTTCTCATCAGAATTTAAAATGTAGTGATATATTATCTACAGGACGACAGTGCGCCTAGTGGACAATTTGTACGTAGACCACGATATGCTAAATTACACAATCCAAGTGGTGCAACAGCCAAATTAGTATACAACTTAACATATTTCCTTACACATTTCATAAAATTCAAAATAAGTGAGATGACTTAATACAATATATTGATATTGATGATTACTAATGCTTGATATTTTTGAAAGTATGGCAGTGTCACAGCTTCTAAGACTCACAAGAGCTACACTTCTACCTGTCATTGACCCGTGACTTGTATGATAATTGATGGTTTTTGCGACCAAAAAGCTGTGACACTAGTTTTCATCTTCCGCATTGAGTTTGTAGAAACATAAGCACTATGGCAAGGCATCTAGAATAACAATTGTCGATTTTATTAATTACAATCATAGGTAGTGGAATTGCCAACGCAAATTGTAGATGTTTTCGAAGAAAAAAATTTGTAGTATCATTCTTCTTTTTTCAGTTCCTCTAATTAACGGAACATTTGCTGGGAGGAGTTCCAACTTGCAATCCAAGTTGATATCATCCAATGAGTAAGGTTCAAGCTAGTGTTGACTTTTTAGACCTTTCTAGTGTTCCTATCAAGTACTTAACTACCAACTACGACACTATGCTATTATATACAATAGTAACAATACAGGTAAAGGTTTTCGCCTGATACTGGCACATACAGGTTCTCTACTAATAATTCATTCGAAACTATCTCTATTTGCTTCTTCTATTGGAGGCAATTGTAATCCTCTGATCCTGAAGCATATTCAAATTGGGAGCCAACAATCGTGTATACCGATCAAAATACAAGAGCTGCTTCAGAAGCAGTGCGAATTCCCGAGGAAACTTTAGCCCATATGATTCACTTACCCGAACCTGTGGAACAGGTAGAAAACAGAGTAATATCACGGACCAACATAATCCAACTGCCAGTTACCTATGCAAGATATTGCTCATTTGATAGGGTTCACCGTCTATATGGATACTGGATATTGATCATATTTATGCACAATTAGTTTTCAACTATCGAATGATGGAATGTTGTTCATCCTACATTAATCTGGCAATTTCTCATGTTTATCTTGAACATATTTGAAATTCTCTTTTATTGACGGAAAATAACCCTTTTGACCAGTAGGTATGCAGGCCTACAAATTAATAATGTGACCAAAATTCATAAGTCACACGTGAATTCATTAAATCAGCAGGCCAGTGTGCAAAATTGTACTGTGTCCATTGTAATTCTAGAGCTTAGCAAGTGGCAAATATTCTACCATATGTCTATCAACAGTCACAGCCTTTTGGACTTATACAAACTTACAAGTTGAAGTGGTTCAAATTAAATAGCTTACCACATCAAGGAAGAGTGCATTCATCTGCCTCTCATCAACTACTATATTAGCAGAGACAGCAGTAGCGGTTGTAGATGATCCACTTCTAGTTGCCACAACTATTTCAGTGTCCAATTCCTGCAGTTACATTAATGTAAGCAATAACAATTTAACCAGGTTTGGGCTAAGTTATATGCGAGACAATGGTTTTGAAAATTAATAACTAAATGACGAAAATTCATGTCCAGAAGAGAAGAAAGAACACCCTTCTGGATGACATTCTTTGTCTACAAAATACAAATAACAATAATACAAAGGGAACCAGTTATACTTTTGGTTATCGAAAAAAAGGGAACCATCCATGCTAACCCAACTTGGTGATACCTAATTTATTACAACCAAACATTAAATTGATCCCTATGCATAAGGATTCATGAATGCTCGCGCACAGGCACATGCATCTCTGACTTCATAGTACAACTAATAGATGGACATTCTACAGGAAAAGTTATATTTTGTTATTTCTCCTCTAGTTTCCCATTAATTCCTAATAAATTGAAAATCATAATCACCACACTTGTTAAAATATGCATCGGAATAATCAAGGAAACAGATTAAAAAATATAGATTGAGGCAAAAACAAAGATGTTTCAGTTAATTTATGTATGCATTGGGAAAATCAGGATTTCACCCAGATGCAATTGCCACATAAGCGGGGTACTTTCACCCACACATCATCCGTAAGTACAGGTGAGTTACAGTACTTGCCTTAATTGATGAGAATACTTTTTCCAAATCTCTGGCAAAGGCACCAGCATTAATATCTTTGTTTGTTGCACCCATTTCAATCAAGGCAGATGCCATTGAGTCATAATCTTCGATGGCAATAGATCCCAAGAAAACTTCCATAGCAGCCCATGTTTTGGGAGATATACGCCCAACAATTCCTGTAAGTTGAAACATAAGTTTAAATTGTTTATTTCCAAGGTAATTGTGCAAACGCAATAACCAAAAGACTGCTTTTAAAGAGGCAGCAATTTAAAACCATCAAACACTCAAAATATAACCAGTTTTCTTAACAGTTGATATAGGCAGGGTAACAAAACACTTAAATAGAGATAATGGCAAGATTGATGCAAGCTCCTATCTAGAAATATTTGCATGTGATCGATACTACCTAGAGTTAGTTTTCCATGTGATAAAACACAGTGAAATATTATCTGGGTAACAGGCTGGTATCTCGCACATGGAAACCCAAAGCCCTTATTCCCCCATATTGCTTCAGAAGACTAACAATAACAAAAGAAATTTCATCCACTTCATATGCACCTGAAAATTTCGAAGAATTTAACCACTTTCATGTTACTATTTAAGATAAAATGTTCACGGATATCTTTGAATCATGTTAGACCAGTTCAATGATCACAGCCATCATACTTAGGGATGACTTGAGTCAGCGGAACTGCAACTTAGACCAATGATAAATTACTAGTGATGAAAAGAGTACTCCCTCCGGTCTCAAATATAAATCACTTTGATCTACCGCACACATACAACAATAACAACAACAATATTAGCTTTATCCCACTATGTGCAATAATCTACCTCACATTTAAAAAAAAGTTGTTTAACTCATTAAATTTGTCTCAAATTTCATTTATTTTCCATATTTACCTTTGATTAAATGCTATATATTTCCAATCATAAATTGCTTTTTTTTTCAATATATTTAATGAAGGGTATTCAGGGAAAAATTTATTTAATAATCCAAACATGACATATTTTGGATCATAAAAACTCTTTTCTCAGCAGCTCATCTTTGAGACCAGAGGGAGCATTATTTAACCAACAAGAGCATAGCTTAGTTTGTTAGGGCTTGTGCTAGCTTAAACAGTAGCCTTAAGTTCGAGCTCTAAGTACATAACTGCGTTAAATATTCGTTATGAAGGCTTTGCCGCCCTAGTGATCCTACCCAACTCAACCCAAATTAGTTAGAGTTTAATGTGACAACCGGATATTGGGTGGTTTGATCCAAAAGAATAGTATTATTTAATTCAAGAAAACATCTAGAAACTTACAACGCTTAAATTTCAAATATGTAGATACCACATTGACACATTTATTAAACTAACAGAAGCCAAATGCACTCTCTAATAAGATTGAGCTAAAGTATAACCATCCAACAATCATATGTACAAGAAATACTGCATACCAAAGTCAAGAAACCCAATACGGCCATCACGGAGAAGCCATAGATTGCCTGCATGTACATCTGCATGGAAGGACTCACATGCAAGTAAACTTCCAAACCTATAAAACATTATTTACCAAGAGATATGATTTTGTATCAAGAGACACATATAAATGTTGAGACAAATAATATGGGAAAACATTATATGTTTGTTGCAAATAGAAATTTGGAGTAATACCAAACATTAAGAGCAGTTATAAGGCTGGTTTCTGGATCAGGAACAAGTGAACTTATGGAGTCCAGGTCGGTTAGTGGAACTCCATAGAGTCTCTGCATAGTTAAAATTCGTCTAGTACTGCAGTATTGATACACTTTTGGAGCTGTTGCCTGTCTAGTGAGTGTCATGACTTCCAAGTATCTTCTAAAAGCTTCAATATTTTCAGCCTCCTTGTAAAAGTCAACCTCTTCAAGCATAGACTCCCGTATGTCTTTGACAATACCAACCTACTGAAAGGATGATTACATTACAAGGGAGTTCTAGCCCCTGGTATTTGCATAGATGAAAACAATAGTGACAAAGAAAGGAAGGCAAAGGGTAGAACTTCTAAGCGCGCATTTAAAAAATCATCGGTAGCATCAAACCCCAATTTGGAAAATTCATTTTGAGCTAAACATGTTGTTTGGTTCATTTTTAAACATTATTTAGTAAACTTACTTTTGCCTTTAAACCAAGGTTTGACCAACAGGCTAGAGAAAATACTTTTGGGTTTACAAACTTACTTTTGTCTCATGATCATTTTGTCAAATTTACTTTTGCAATAAAAAACATCCAAATATAAATTACGTTACAACAAACTTATTTTTATCCATACTCTATTTTGGTAAACTTCATTTTATTCTAATTTGAGTTTGAAAACTTGAAACCAAATGGACCCTATGTCCCCTTCCGTTTAAAAGAAACAATGAGGTCAAAGAAAGCAACAGGAACAACAAAATGGCAACATAGTTGAGATTTAAGAATTTACTTCAGTGTTAAGAGGACACTTAAAATTGTAAATATATATAAACACAGTAGTAAAATAAAAAAAAAATGCACATATGAAGCAACAGCAGAAAATCCTGGACTGCTGCCCATATTGTTTATACCAGTGATGTCCGGCCTATTTCAGGATTCAAGAACTCCAATATCCGAGCAACAACATAAACAAAATTAAGATCTGCCACTAATATGTCCTCTATTCCAGGTTTTAAGACCTTTATAACCACATCCTCCTGGGAGCCCTTTAGCCTTGCACCATGAACCTAGTTATTATCAAAATAGTATTAGCAGCAACTAAAGTAGTAAAATATCTAGGAAGGTGAAGATGGATACATGCTATACACCTGTGCTATAGAGGCAGAAGCAAGGGGGGTTGGATCAACATAATCATAAACACTATCTATTGGTCTTCCCAGTTCCTCACGCAATATAGATTGGATCTCCTCAAAAGGAATTGGAGGAGCTCTGTCAAAGCAATTCTGGAATTCTTGTACATACTCAGGAGGAAACAGTGTGGGTGCTGATGCTATGAACTACAACATGGAAGCCAATAACAGCCATTAGCATAAATGCTCATAGTATGGAGGTCAGCTATAAAAGAGAAAGAACTCTTAAATGGGAATTGAGAGAGTAAACATATCAAGTGATTATAAAATCCTTTATGCTTTATTCCTTACCCACCAATAATAATTCTCTATCACATCTTTTTAGACTTTAAAAAGGCATGCAGAATCATTTTGATCGAACGACCATTAACAAACACAACCCAGGGAGGGGGAGATTATTAATCCATACCTGCCCTAATTTGATGTAGGTTGCCCCCATACGTTCAAACAATCTCCTCAAATAGACAGGGGAAAGTAAACCAAGTTGCAGTTCAGTTGGTAACCCAGCAGATGAATTTGTTGACTACAAATGATGCCAGAATGTTAATAGTTCAGTCTAGATTTTTTTTTATTAAAAAATAGAAATAAATAGCAGAAGATGCAGAATTTTTTTTTTTGTTTGGGGGGGGGGAGGGGGGGGGAAGAGTACAGTGATACAAATATATAGACCAGAAATATGTCTGACTTCACTAATAGAAGCTAATAATTTTCAGCCCACAAATACCTTTCCAATTATTTTTGGTTCAACAAAACATCCTCCTCCATTGGAATGGTGCAATGCAATGACTTGTATAAAATCCATAAGATCTTACCACAACTACAGTGCATTACCATTAGTAAAAGCTGATTAAATGATACAAAGTCTCATTGCCACAATTTTTTGGGAAATCCGAATACGTTGCAGGATATACCTGCAAAACAAACATATTGGGTTACCTTTGATACATCTGCTAACCACTCTTGACCGACCCCAATAAACGCTTGAACACCTTGAGCCAGCCTAACCACACCACGAGGGCCCGTATTGATAGATGTCTGGACAATATCTTCCACCAGTTTCGGTAGGTTTTCAATACTCTCTAAGGCAAATACACAATTTACAGACGTCAACTCAGGCCTTCCAAATGAACAATATTATTACGCACGGAAAATAAAAACACAAGGGTAATTAAGCCGCAACAATGGCATGATTAAATCCCCAGTTCTTTGGGTATGTTCTGCATCAAGTTCTCTAGTGTCTAACCCAACACACAGCACAGCTTAGTGATCTGGCTGAGTCCAGACTTTTCAGGAGGGTCAATTGTATTAGAATTGGTTAAAATTAACGCCAGTAAAACCTTGTACCGTACAATTGAAATTGGAAGTGTCACTAACTTAGTTTGGCCAGCGAATAGTTTATACCAGTCAAAATATAGTAAAACCTCAGTAATTTAAAGCTCAATAAGGATAACTTTTTAGATAATTGAAGATTTCCTAAGATAACTCAGAAGCCATTAGAAAACAACCTTGTAAACGACGGGACGAGAAAAGATCCTGAGCTTGGGCATAGCGAGAGTACAAAGTGAACCCCTTCGACTTTGAGGGAACGTTAAGCTTCCTGAAAGTTGAGGATGACAAGTGATGATGATGCAACAATAACGGAAAGCGGCCCACTTTCAACCCCGAAACCGCCATCGTCCCCACTGATACCTCCTCCTGGTCTCTCCTCTCGTAAATGGTGGAAGAAATAAATATCCACTGTTGATAAAAAAAATAAATAAATATCCACTAATTTATGGAAAAAATAAAAAAAGCCAAACGACGCCGTTACTTCCCTCCCAGTTTACGTGCTTGAGGAAACAGCCTAGTGCTTGCCAGTTGCCAGTTATGGCCAAAAAAAAAAGAAGCACTTGCCGCTTGCCCAGCCAATTTGGCTTAGCAATAATAAAATAATGGCTCATCTTAACTTTCCAATTTAATTTAAATAATTTTAAATTTAAAAATTAAAGAGAGAGAAGCCTAGTTGCCGCACAGCAAGGAAAGAGCCAAGAGGGAGATATCGAACACAGCCTGGAAGGGAAAACGCCACGTGACACCTCAATTCCAATTTCAAATATTTTAAATTTATTGATTTTTATAATTTAAATGCATTTTTTACCCAAAAACGCATTGGAAATATTGCAAATATAAAAACTAATATTTACTTAACAATTATTCTTCACTTATTTAGTTTTAAAATTGAATAATATAAAAGGAATATTCCCAAATTGTCACATATAAAAAATATTAAAATTGTAAAATAATTTATGTATATATGCAGTTAAAAATAATACGGATTATAAATGTAACAAAAAAAATTGGCCAAATCACAGTGATAATGAATAATACTGCGCATGATAAACTTCATACATCTGACCACACTATGAAAGCAGACGTTAATTGGGATTTTGCTTCTCTCCAATGATTTTTTTTGTTGCCAATTAAACTGATATAACGGGATAAAATCACCCAACATAGATAGTTGTCAAATGTTTCTGTCTGATAATCTACATATCCACACACGTTTACTTTTCATTGATATAGTGTTTAAAAGTCACCATGTCTCGTTGAGGACTCAACCATATGAGTTTAAATTATAACTTAGTGTTTCTCCAATCATTAAAAATTAGAAAGTGAAAAGGAAGTGGATGAAAAAGTAAGTAGAGAAAAGTGAAATCTACAAATTACAAAGGGAAAAGGATAATTTGGAACCTTACAATAAAAATATTTACAAGTAAGGATTTCTAATTTTTGAAATTACCTAAAAGGATCTAGGTTCCTAGAAAAAATATTATTTTAAATGAAAAGGATTACCTTTATGAAAATTAGTTTACTCCAATTAAAAATTTAATTATCTATATTTAAAAATTTAGTTATATTCACTTAAAAAATAAGTTTTATCCACTTAGAAAGTTAGTTACATTCACTTAAAAATTTAATCATATTCATTAGGAAAATTAATTATCTACACTTGAAAATTTAATTATCTCCATTTAAGAAACTAGCTATCTCTACTAGAAAATTTAGTTATTTTTACTTACAAAATTAATTATATCCATTTGGAAAACTAGTTTACCCCAATTAGAATTTAGTTATTTCTACTTGAAAATTTAGTTTTAATTATTTATTTGAAAAATTAGTTATCTCCCCTGGGAAATTTAGTTATTTCTACTTAAAAAACTAGTTATTTTTATAAGAAAATTTAGATATAATCATTTAGAAAAGTAGTTATATTCACTTAGAAAATTAGTTTATCACGGTTGGAATTTAATTATTTTCAATTGAAAATTTAGTTGTATCCATTTGGAAAATTAATTGTATCCATTTGAAAATTTAATTATCTCCATTTGAAAATTTAGTTTTGTTTACTTGGAAAATTAGTCCACCATAGTTGAAAATTTAGTTATTTTCATATGAAAAAGTACTTATCTCTTATAGAAAATTTAGTTATCCTTACTTAGAAATTTAATTATCTTCACTTGAAAATTTAATTATATTCACTTAAAAAATTAGTTATTAAACTAGGAAAATTATCTTCTTCCCAACTTAGGTACTAGGTCCTTTTATGTAATTTCATATATTGAGGTTCCTTGTTGATCAATATTTTTGTCATAGGGTCACAAATTATCTTATTTTCCCCATTTAAAAATCTCAAAAACTATCCAAAGCAACACAATCGGTAAAAGTATTATGAGGATCCTAGTGCACGGGACATCATATCCTCTCTGCTCTCTCTTCACCCTACGGTAGTATGTCGTAATTCTGTTGTAAGAAGAAAATTCCCAGGATAAAAGAACATGTTTGGTTTTGTTCTCTATTTCCTGTTTTGAGGAATAATTTTGTAAACAATAATAAAAGCTTTTTAAAAGAACAAAAAAAAAATGAAATATATACTAAACAAAGGCATGGATAAATAGTTTTTGGGCAATAGCATCTCTTCTGATTTATGGACAAACGGACTCCATAAAAGTTCTCTCTTCAATTACAAAAAGGTCAGAATTCAATGTTACATTACATGATACAAACGTAAAATTTTTAGATTCAATCAACAGTCATAGACATTAACAAATGAATTTGACCTTTAAGATTGGGTTTGGATCTAAAAATTTAAGTAAACTCAATCCTACCTGCTTCCCTTTTTTGTGCCTGAAAGTTCATTTTAGTGGAAGAATTATATTGCCTCCCAACTGACCCGTTTGGAGGCATGGGATGTTTTTTGAATAACTGAAAGAATTATCACAGGAAAAAAATGAATTGGAACAAGAAAATGTATGAGGATAATCTTTAAAAGTTCGTTCCTCATGTATGATAATTTAAAAATCTATCATACAAGGATACAAGTATAAGTAACGGGTATAACATAATATGATCCATCAAATATAATAAATTTTAAAATTTTAGAATATTAATATGAGATATATACATATAAATTTATGTATATATTTAATAAAATTAATATATCAAAGATAAAATATAAAAAATTTGAGTTCTTAAACAAATATTTCAAAAATAACATAAATATATCTACAATAAAAACTCAAAATTGAATTTTTTTTAAGATCTCAAGTTATTTTGGAACATTTTAAAAGAAAAAAAAATGCTTATCATAAAGTACCATACATATATCATATCTCATCACTATTGGATATAAGTATGTTTTCCTTTTGATCCAATAGAGATAAAAATATTTATATACTTTTTGTTTGGGGTGTGCATTAGATTAGATTGATAGAATGGAATTTTTACCATATTAAAATGACAAAATATATCCTTACAAAAAATCACATGAGAATCAAATCAAAACCACAAAAGGCCCTGAACCATTGATTCTACCGGAAGCTCAACCCCAGTTTAAGATATATTTGCTGTTCAAATCGTTGCTAGAGCCCAGAAGCGCGAAATCATTGCCATGGAACATCGTGAACCACGCTGGACATTCAATGTCGACACTGGAAGCCATTGTCAACTCACTCTCATTGTCACTGTCGTTGCTCCTCACACTTGCTGCTGGGTTGCTTGTGAATGTCTCAATGTCTTTGATGGTTGGTGAGAGGCATTAAAGCTGATAAGCAAAATAGTCATAATATTATTAAAAATGAGGAAAGAAATGTCATCAAAATTTTCGTTCCAAGAAAGGCAAACCATTTCATTGAGCTACTAAATGATTAGAATTTGGTTTATTCTAAAATGGTGGAAACATGCTTTCTCGGGAAAAGTGTTCTTCCATACTTCTTTTATTTCATAAAAATTGTTCTTTTAGAACTTTTGAGATTTTATAATTAGGTGCTTAGTATTTTAGAACTTTTGAGATTTTATAATTACGTGCTTAGTGGTAAGGGATTTGACTAATATTTTTCAAGGTCAAGGTTTTGATTCCATGCAATAGCGTTAAAAAAATTAAGACTTCAAAGAGGTCTTTCCATTAGTATCTGTGAGTTGCCATAAGGTTCTACACAGTAAGGATCTGGATTAGTCTGGAACGAGTAATAAACCTAGGATATCCTAGGATATTAGATGTTGGAATAAAAAAAAAAGAACTTTTGAGATTTTTCATAATATTTATTACTTTAAAATTTTATTGGAGTACTCTTTTCATTCCAAAATGTATGAGATATTTTAAATATAGTTTGTTCTAAAATATAAGAGATAAATAATTTTTGTATTATAAATTAATATGTTTTTTTTATTTCACCTTTAATAAAAATAGACTTATTATTACAAGGTATAAGTTAAATGAGAGTCAAGTGAAATCATTAAATTAAGGTATTTGTAAAAAAAAATTCTATAATATATTTAAGATGTTTAACTATTTTTCGGTTATGATGATTTAGATGTTTATTTTTTACATTTTAGAATGAAGGTAGTATTAATTACTTGTTTTACTGTTTTATCCTCTTATTAATATCAAATAAATTATTTAAGAAATCATTTAAACTAAGAACGCTGTGGTAAAATACTACTAAATTTTATAATATTTTTTATTATTATTTTTTATCTATATAAAAAATTCTAAAATGACATTTTTTATGAACGGCAGGAAGTACCAAACATCACGCTTTTAGTTTTTTTCCTTTAATTTCATTTCCAAATTTACAATTTAAACATATCAAATACAGCATTAGTATTACTATTGTTCATTGTTGCAACACAATGAATATTAATATAAAATATAACTAGTATAAGATGTCACACTAATGGTTATTTCACTTCATATAAATGTCAAAGTCCTACTATACTTTCTTAGTAGTACTACCAAAGTTGTGGCCATAAGGGATAAATATCATGAGGGGACACCAACATGGTAATTTTCCCTTCCCTTTCCCCTCCCTTCCTACTCTCCTTTCTTTGTTTAATTTAAAAAAAATAAAATAAAATAGAGAAAAAATTTTCCCTTCTTTCCCTTCAAATTTTTTGAACTTGACAAAAACTTAAATGCTTTTGCTCATCACCTCCTCCCACATCTTCTAGTGCCTTATCATCACAAACAGAAGTATAGAACCACTTTTGTCTTCTTTGAACATCACTACACGGCTCCTTAAGTTCTGGATAAACCACAAGCTTAAACATTTCCTTTTCTACATATGCCAGTGTTTCCTCAGTATAGCAAATGGCTTATTGTCTTACAACTTTGGCCTATTTTCATAATCATAAATATTTTTTATTCATCAACGTTTAGTATTGTACCCAGTGGTCGATTCTTTGATTTCGAAGACTTATTACTTTGAGATTTTGTAACACAAGGCAATTTTTCTGGGTTCAATCTTCATATTTGAATTTAAAATTTTAATTGAATACTGATTTAAACAACCCAATCAATAATAAGAAGATGAATAACAGTTACATCCTGCAGAGAAATTGGGTTTTCAACTTGGTGATTTAAACCCTAGTTTGCAAACTGAAATGCAATTTACATTATGACATGGTGGGCCACAGCCTGAAAGTCACTCGCTCTGCTTCAGTTTATGAGCCACATTTATGAGATGTCTATATTCATAATATAAGGTATTTCACGGATTATATAGTGTATTTAATTTTGTCTTAGCCAAATTACCCATGAAAAATGATAAAATTTAATTAATATTAGGGGTATTAAATAATTAGATCTTTATCACCCATGATGCGCGAAATGAACAAAAACTTTATAATTATTACATATGCCATCTAGTAAAAAACATAAAATATAATATCTGATAATACACATTTGGTATATTTAATTTTTTTAATTAAAAGAAAAAATTATAGTAAAGTGATTTTCATGATTTTATATAAAGGATACATAACAATATTAATAGGTAATAATCATTAAATATACAATTGACATAAAAACTTTTGTTGAAGTTAATGTGAATTTTCTTGAAAGAAAATTTTCAATAATTTTGTTAACTATTAATATGATAAATAATGTCAATTGCATATTTTATGAATATTAATCATATTCAGACCAAAGTGGTTTTCGAAAAAAACTCTTTGCTTAATTTTTTTTAACTAATAGAATTAACGGAAATAATAGAAGCTTGCAGTAATAAGATAAATATAGTAGTAGGGAAATATATTTTCTAAACACTTTTTTTCTTGTTACACAAAGGTTTGATCTATGTTTATATATAAAACACTCTTTATGAGTCTTTTCAATTTCATATACACATGTTAATTATAGAGATTGTTAGTATTTAACACATTAAATATCATCCGTAATGAACATTTTATCATAGATCAAATATGGGAGGCATACAGACAAATTGATACATTTAATGTCATTTTCAAATTGAATTTCACTTACTAAACGTGGAGTGTCTTTTAAAAATTGGACTGGATATCGATTCAGAAATGTCACTAGATCATCGTTTTTATGGTTCAACCGATTAGATCAGTGATCAAACTGGTGACTTAATAATTAAATAAAAATAATATTATATATAATAATATATGTATAAAAATAAAATATCAAATTGTTAAAAAAATAAATTTAAGTAGTTTAAGTTCATAATAAGTTAATAAGTTCATATAGTAATAATATATGTTAATAAGTTCATATAGTAATAATATATGTTAAACCATTGAAAGTAATATTAAAATATTTTAACATGATAACACTATGTAACTATAATATTATAAAATGATTATACTTCGTCTACCCTCAATTATAAAAAACAAATAATTACTTCATCTATATCAAGGAAAAAATAGTTTTGGTTCTTAAACTCATTCATTGTAGTATGATTTCAATTTTTTTCTAAAATTGCCCACATTAAAAGTCTAGAGTAAGACTAATTAATTTTTAGTAATTATCAATACAACTTTAATTACTCAATGGTATAAAAAGAAAATGATATTAACTACTCCACAAATTTTATCCATATCTCTTATATTTTGAGATAAATGAAGAGTTTCAAAATTCTCTTATTTGGGACAGAGGGAGTATAATACAATGAATTTTTTTATTTTTATAATTAGTAATTTTAAAATAAAAAGGAAAATAGTGTTTTACTCTCTAATAATTTTTATAATTAATAATTTTGACAAAAAAATTAAATTTAAGTTAAATTTTACCCAATTTAAAAAACCATCCGGTTCTCTAAAGTCGCTCCGGTTTCCGGCTCAAAAGTTGGTTCAAAGTGGTCCACTCCAGTTCAATCCCTAAAATGATTTAAAGCTGAAAACCGAGTCATTTTTTCACTCTGGGTGACAGTCCAACCGGTCCGACCATCTGGTCCGGTTCAGTTATCAGAACATTAGTTTATATGCTTCATTTCAGTCTTCTTGGAACCGTAGAATACTGACAAAATTCCAATTAACCTTTCCCTTCCCAAGAGTTCACTATTTTTTAGAGTAAACGGTGAGTTTAATTCATTTATTAACTTAATAATGATTTTGTTAGGTACTTGCAAAAGCTAATTTACGTAGAGTATTAAATCGCTTCATTTCTTATTCTTAAGCAGCCAACTCTTTTATTCTCATTGTCTTCTTTCTGACATTGCTATTTGCTTTTGTGGCCTCAAGTTGAGAATGGATAACAGACCACACATTTTACTCCCTGAGTCGGATGCAGGAAAGAAACACCGCACCATATGTGTCTATTTATCTAAACTGAGGGAACATGTGGGTTTTTTAGTGGATTGATAATCGTTATGAGGTTTATTTTGGAATGTTTAAGTAGAATTGGACAATCATGTCACTTTTTGCCATTTAGATCACTTGGAATTGAATGCTGTTATAATATATTGGGGATGTTAGAACATGTTTCCGTCCATATAGCAATATATATGAATAGTTTTATAAAGTTGTTAATTAAGATGTTTGTAAGGTTCTTTATCTTGGTTTCATGATGATATGGTTCATGTGTTCATTTTATATATATAAAATACTCATATTTATGTTCTAATTTATATATAAATATGGTTACATTGATTTATTTTAGTATAATTTTATATATTTTAGTATTTTATGGTGTTATAAGATTTATTTGGAAGTATTCGAGGTAAAAATATTTTAAATTATCCATGTTGAAAAGTTCTAACACCTGTTGGTATTTTACTCATAACTTTTTCATATGAACTCCGATTGTGATGATTTATATGTATTGGAAAGTTAAGACATATAACTACAACTTTTATATTTTGAGATTCTCTAAATTTCAATGTTATCATAGTCAAAATTGAGCTCAAAGTGTTTGCACAAGTTGGTGACTTGTCGGAATTTGAACAAAACAGAAACATGCACATGGCATCTACTCGGAGCTGGTCAAAATCAGTCGACACTAGGTCAACTGGCACATGGTGATTTTATGCTTCCTAGAATCACTTGGCGTTATCTGTTATGGTCCTTTGTTCACTAAGTGCTAGGTCAAGCATCAGAAAGCTAAAAAAACACGTTTTTAACACTTAAAAAGTGACTTAGAGGGTAAGTTTCTCCAATTATTATAAATAGGAATGCCTTCGAACATTTTGAGACATTCAATCACACGTCTGGAGGCTAGAAAACACCATTTGAAGTCTCTTAGAGGAGCGATCTAATGGCAAGAGAACCAGGGATCGGGAGAGTATTGAAGCAGAAACTATTTCTCTTCTTTACAAACTTCTTTTCTTTGTTAATTTTTCCTCATGATTTTGGGATTTTAGTTGTGTTTTGATTTCTATCTTCATGAATTGCTAAACTTCTCAGTCGGGGGTAGAGATATAGTCTAATTGGAATTGATGAGAGCTTTTTTTTTTTGCTATTTGTGCCCGGTATCCTAGGGTAATCTTGGTTCATTGCCTGTCCCAGATTAATTCAGATCCCGTGCTGTGGGACCTTGCGGTGGCAACGGTATCGATGGGAAACCCTCTTTGAGGGTTTATTTTTTACGCTACTGCACTCCTCAAGAATCGAAATCTTAACCCCGAGAAATACTGATCTAATCCTTTATCACTTGATCAGGCGTGAGAGTTTGTTCGTTGGTTATGACTCTTGAATTTATACTTAAGGTTTATACTTGAATTTTCTTCTTTCAATTATATTTATCTCTCTGACTTTTCATATAAATTTTATATCTAATCGTCATCAAATCTAATTAATGGGTAAACTTGATGCACTAAGAAGTGAGGAGTAAACTTAAATTTAAAGAAATAAATACGAATAACTAATTTAGAGATAAAATTAGATATTTGTGGTAACTTACGTTGTAACTTTCAAGATTTGATTATGAATTTTAGTTGCACAAAAGTAAATTAAATCTTAATTAAATAAGGGTAAATTGACCAAGAGGTAAGTAGAATACTCTAAGAATAATGGTCATTATAATTGTATAAAGTCTAATTAAAAAAAATGGAATTTAGTTATTCCATAAGGTAAAACCTAATCTGTGATATTTTATTTAATTGAATTACTTTTAAATCCTTCTTTCCTTCTTGATATTCTTCATATTCTTATTCTCCTTTCTTCTCAAACTGTTGACAGCCCTATCAATTTTCCCATATCCGGAGGTTGCCATCTGATAAGCACTTTAGTTGTATGTGTTAATTGCATTGCATTCAGAATATTACAAGTAATTTCATTCATAGCAGCCTCAGTTCAAAACTCTAAAGAATTTAGGTCCTTTTTCCCATGCTGAAATATTGCGTTTACCTTATTCCTTTCCTTCCATATAGTCCATGCCCCACAACCAAAAAACAAAGTCCAATCAGTTAACACCACCAAAATTTTCTTTCAAGTTTAAGCTGATCCAATCAACTAAATTTGCATGAAAAAATATAGACTTCATCCCTTCCTTAACCTTGGCCATCCAGAAATCCTTACTCTACTGACAATCACATAATAGATGGAGGGTAGTTTCAGCTCCCATGTTACATCGGGGACAAATATCAAAACTTGTAAGGCAACAATGCACTTTGTACATATTGGTAAGGATTCTCTCCTGTATAACAAGCCACAAGGAAATTTGAACATGTGGGCTCCCACTTAGAGACCAAATTCTCTTCCAATTTACACACATATAAGAAATATCATGCTGTAAAATGAAGTGATATGCCTTTTTGATAGAAAAAAAAATTATCCTTTGTAGGAATCCAAATTAGTGTACCATGTCCTAAAGCCTCATTAGGAGGCATGGTGGCTGCAAGAGCATTACAAGCACTTTGAGGAAGGAAATCTTTAAGAATAGGCCGGTTCCATCTTCCTGGTATTGTGAAAAAAGCTAATGCTTTATACAACAAATCATCCTCACGTGATTGTGTAGCATATAGATATAGAGAACCAAAACTCAGTAACCACGTATCAACCTAAAACCTTATAGCCTTTCCATCTGCCATATTCCATCTCGTGCCTAAAGATGAACCAAACTTATGAACAGTAACAACTTGTCTTGTTTTTTACTGTTTTATAATAGATATTAAATGAGGGTGATTTAGGAAATGATGCGTATTAAGTCTAGTGACAAACATGATTAATGTTGATGATGTCAAATAGTAAAGTAAAAAGTTTACATAAGATGATTATGAAATATTATTTATATCTTTTATATCATATTTATTATTGAGGAATAATTTGACTAACTACTATTGAACTTAATGTAAATTTTTTATGTAGTTAAATCAAGAAGAAGAACATAAATTATGAGACCTGTGCGGGCCAAAACGAGTGTGCCGAGATTATAGGTCCGAGGTGGATGGACGCTCTTTTGAAGTCTCACTTTCCGGGCTCATATAAACCGAGCTATAATTCGAAAGCTGAGCTTAAGCGCAACGAGCCGAGTAATACATCGGTTATCGAACGATGATGCCGAGTAATCATATGGCCGAATGATCATCCAATTGAACAACATCTTGGCCATATGGCCAACTACGGGTTCCTCCACGAAGATTGTATTGTCCTAAAAACACCTGGCTAGGAGTAACGGTTATGGAATCATAACTGCAGGACGAAAAATTAGGGATCATGCAAAAAGAGCACGATACTCCATAATGATCATTTATGAAATATCCCGATAAATTAGAGATTACAGGGGGAAGATGGTTAAACTTTAACGGTCAGAAGAAAGTCAATAAAAGAGAGAGGAGGGATAAGCGGAAGGGAGGATTGCACTGCACACGGACCAGGTGGAATTGTCTCTCGGTCTTTTGACGGAACATAATTGGCGCCCACCGTGGGGCCGAGAAAAACTATCCCACCACCACCAAGAATCATGGTGTGAACCAGGAGCAGTGCGGGTGCAGGAGAACGACGCTCCGAAGACAGGCCTTCTTTGGAGGACCACCCTGTCATTCGGGCAATGCGTGAGGAGATGGAAATATTAAGAAAGGAGAACGAGGAGATGGGTGAGAGGAATAGGTAGTTGGAACAGGAACGTTATCATGAAAGTACTTCTCTTCCTCGAGGAGGGGAACGGGGGAATACTAACAGGGATACTCAGCGGTCACATCAGGAGGGAAGTCGACGGGAGGAAACACACCATTCAGAGACAAACATTGACAATTTGCGAGGGGATAAGCAGGCTGCCCGGAGACATCCGTTCGTTGATGGCATCATGGAGACGCCATTGCCAAAAGCGTGGAAGGGATTAAACCTAGTAAGATATGACGGTACAACTAATCCGGATGAACATGTGGATGCGTATGTTACGCAGGTGAATCTGTTCACGAATGAGGATGCAGTTTTATGTAGGGTCTTCTCTACGTCCCTGAAAGGAGCAGCTCTGAGTTGGTATACCCGGCTCCTATCATGATCCATCGATTGCTTTGAAACCTTAGTCAATAAATTCAGTGCGCAGTACGCAACCAGCCGACCTCACCAGCTTACCTCGGCTGCGTTGGTAAACTTGCGACAGGAGAAGGATGAGTCCTTAAGGAGTTTCATGGAGCGCTTCTCATCAGTCTCGGTAAGGATCCGGGATCTAAACCCTGAAGTAGCAATGCACACGATGCTGATGGCTCTCAAGCCGGGGCCGTTTGCCGACCACCTATGTTGAAAACCACCTTCCGACATGGATGAGCTTAGAAATCGTGCGGCCAGATATATACAAATGGAAGAGGTGTCGAAGTTCAAAAATAGGGTCAGGACTGATCTGGACAAGCGAATGGACTCAAGCAACCGTGGAAGTTTGAGGCCAACGATAGAGAAGGGGAAGTTTAAAAGAGAAGGTACCAGTCGGGGGCCGAAGTATGACTTCTACACTCCATTAAACACCAACCGTGCTCGAATTCTGGAAGAAGCTTGCAATACCGAATTGATACAGCTCCCAGCTCCAGGACACACCCGGAGACGGCAGATCAGTCAAAGCATTGCAGGTACTATCGAAATTATGGTCACACCACGGAAGAGTGCTGGACGTTACGGGACAAGATTGAGGAACTAATCCAGGCCAGGCATCTCGGCAACTTCGTACACAGGGGTCACGGAAGTCGACCCTCCTATAATGGGCGAGGTCGTGGTAGAGGTCAAATCCGAGTTCAGGAAGAACCTAGGCAACCGGACAAGGAAAGAAGACAGCCAGACGACACTCGAAACAGGGAAGAAAACAGAATAAGAGGGGTTATCAACACTATAGTAGGAGGGTTTGCCGGAGGAGGAGCAACCAGCTCGGCCAGGAGAAGACACTTGAGGGCCATTCGGACAGTAAATGTGATGATACACCGAGCGCCCCGGAGTTCTTGTTCCATCACCTTTTCGGATGAGGATTTTGAAGGAGTCGATCCTAATCAGGATGACTCCATGGTGATTTCGGTGGAGGTGGCCAATTACGTAGTCAGAAAGACATTGATAGACCAAGGGAGCTCAGCGGATATCTTGTATTATGCCACCTTCCAGAAGCTCAGGATACCTGAGGAAACGATCAAGCCTTATTGTGATCCGTTGATTGGCTTTGCGGGAGAACAGGTTCATACCCGAGGATATGTGGAGCTGTTGACCACTTTCCGAGGAGATCTCGGATTGAAAACTATTATGGTCAAGTACCTTATTATTGATGCAGTAACTTCTTACAATATCTTAATAGGTCGACCTGTTCTAAACGAGCTCGGCACCGTAGTTTCCACTTTGCATCTCACGATGAAGTTTCCCTCGGTAACCGGGGACATAATTGCGATAAAGGTTGATCAAAAGGTTGCAAGACAATGCTATGTAGACAGTCTAAAAGTCACCAGGGGAAGGGTAGTTGGCAGCAGTGAGCATATGAAGAAGGATACAACATCAGTAAGCTTGGTGGAGCTTGATCCCCGACTTGATGCGCAGGACCAAAGGCCAAGGCCTATTGAAGAATTACAGAAATTTCAGCTCGTCGGTGAGGATCGGTGCACTAGCCTGGAAAGTAAACTCGAAGGTGAAACAAAGGAGCAGATAATGAGGATGCTGAGGGATAATGCTGATTTGTTTGCATGGACTTCTTCAGATATGCCGGGAATTGATCCCAACTTTCTATGCCACAAGCTGGCAGTATATCCTGAAGCTAAACCAATAGCTCAAAGGAAGAGGCGGGTAGGCGAGGAAAGGCGGAAGGCAATGAGGGAAGAAACCGTAAAGCTGCTGGATGCTCGGTTTATCCGAGAAATTGAATATATGACATGGTTGGCCAATGTGGTACTCGTCAAAAAGGCTAATGGAAAATGGAGAATGTGCACTGATTACACCGACCTAAACAAGGCATGCCCGAAAGATACATACCCCCTCCCGAGCATAGATCGGCTTGTAGATGGAGCGTCAGGATGTGGCCTGCTTAGCTTTCTGGATGCCTACTCTGGATATAATCAGATAAGGATGTACCCCCCTGACGAGGAAAAAACAGCGTTCATGACTGAGAACACTAATTATTGCTATCAGGTGATGCCGTTCGGACCGAAGAATACTGGGGCTACCTACCAACGGTTGATGGATAAAATATTTCAAGAGCAGATTGGGAGAAACTTAGAAGTATATATTGACGATATGGTAGTGAAGTTTGCAGATCCCTCCAAGCATGCTACCGACCTTGGCGAAGTGTTCGGAAGAATACGGAAGTACAACATGAGGTTAAATCCTGAGAAGTGTGTATTCGGAGTCAATGGGGGGAAATTTCTCGAATTCATGTTAACTCATCAGGGTATTGAAGCCAATCCCGATAAATGCCAAGCTATTATTGACATGAGAAGCCCCCAGAATATAAAAGAAGTGTAGAAACTGACAGGGCGATTAGCATCACTATCTCGCTTTATACCGAGCTTAGCGGAAAAAGCCAGGCCATTCTTCAAGTTGCTTAAAAAAGCCAAACGGTACGAATGGAATGAGGAATGTGAGCACGCGTTTCAGAGTTTTAAAGGCTTCTTTTCGGTACCTCCGATCCTTAATCGGCCGGCCCCCAACAAAGAATTATTACTGTATATGTCAGTGACCGAGCATGCGATAAGCTCGGTGATGGTACAAGAGATAGGCAGGCAGCAGATACCGGTATATTTCATTAGCCGAATACTGCATGACACAGAGACGAGGTATCAGATTATTGAAAAGTTGGCTTTGGCTCTGGTTACATCGGCAAGAAGGTTGCGACCTTATTTCCAAAGTCATGAGGTTGTTGTGAAAACCGACCACCCTGTAAAGCAAGTCCTGAGGAAACCCGAATTAACCGGACGAATGATCTCGTGGTCAGTTGAGTTATCAGAGTTCGGTATAAGATACGAGCCTAGAGGACTAATTAAGGCGCAATGTTTGTCTGATTTTGTCGCCGAGCTTACCCCCCCGCCGATTCCAAAGATGGGGCCCAATGGATACTTTACGTAGATGGCTCCTCCAACACTAAAGGGAGCGGAGCGAGAATCATTTTGGAAGGTCCCGGTGGATTAATTTTGGAACAGTCTCTTAAAATTGATTTCCCAGTTACAAACAACCAGGCCGAGTACGAAGCTCTCATTGCCGGGTTAAAACTAGCTAGAGAAATGGGAGTGAGACAAGTCAGGTGTCGGAGTGACTCACAGTTGGTTTCTGAACAAGTCTCGGGGGCTTACCAGGCCAAAGATCCACAGCTAGCAAGGTACTTGGACAAGGTAAAACGATTAGCTGAATGCTTTGGAGAATTTGCGATTGAGCACATTCCAAGAGGAGAGAACTCCCGAGCTGACCTGCTATCTAGACTGGCTAATGTCAAAAAGCTCGGGCAATATGAGACGATCATCAGGGAAACAATACATCAGCCCAGTGTCGATTTTGATGAGGTTATGGTCGGAGGAAACCCGGACCGGGACTGGATGACCCCTATTTGGAACTATCTGGCCGAAGGGACTTTACCCAGCGACCACCACGAAGCAAGGAGATTGAAGATGAAGTCCTCCCATTACATAATAACGGGAGGAGACTTATACAGGCGAGGATTCTCAACTCCCCTGTTAAAATGCCTCACTCCCGAACAGGCGAAATATGTTATGAGCGAAATCCATGAAGGAGTGTGTGGGATGCATACTGGTGGAAGATCTATGGCAGCGAGAGTAATCCGGGCTGGCTATTATTGGCCCACTATGCGAGCTGATTGCACCGAGTATAGTAAGAAGTGTAATGAGTGCCAAAGGTTTGGCAGTCTACGTCATGCACCACCGGAAGAATTACACACACTGATGTCCCCGTGGCCATTTATGGTCTGGGGAATGGACATTCTTGGACCTTTCCCGATGGGAAAAGGGCAGGTCAAGTTTTTAATAGTGAGCATAGACTATTTCACTAAATGGAATGAGGCGGAATCGTTAGCTAAGATCACAGCGCAGCAAGTACAGAAATTCGTATGGAGGAATATTATATGTCGGTATGGGATTCCTCACTCAGTGGTTACTGATAATGGGAGGCCGTTTGTTAATGGAAACCTGAAGCAACTCTATGAACAGCTTGGTATCAAGCATAGAGTGTCTTCGGTCGAGCATCCCCAAACAAATGGACAGGTAGAAGCGGCGAACAAGGTTATCCTCGGAGAACTCAGGAAGAGACTGGGAAGAGTGAAGGGGGCTTGGGCCGAGGAATTGCCGAGCATCCTCTGGGCCTATCGTTGTACGCCTCAGTCAAGCACCAAGAAAACCCCTTTTAGGTTGACCTTTGGAGCTGACGCAATGATCCCAGTGGAAGTGGGAGAGCCGTCCTTTAGGCGAATACTCCCCGACCAAAATATAAACCAGGAAAACATGAAAGTCAAACTTGATCTATCCGAGGAGGTCAGGGAAAATATACGTATACAAGAAGAAGCTTGTAAGCAAAGAGTGGCTCGGCATTATAATTCTCGGCTTAAGCTAAGGAGTTTTGTTGGTGGAGATCTCGTTTGGAGAAAGCAGAGCGAAGCAAGGAAGAACATCGGCGAGGAAAAGCTAGCTGCCAATTGGGAAGGGCCTTACCGAGTTACTGAAGCGTTGGGCAATGGAGCATATAGATTAGAAAAACTGTCAGGAGAAGCAATCCCTAGGACATGGAATGCCTTTCACCTCAAAAATTATTTCAGTTAGATGATGTATATAAGGGGGGGCGATGTACTCTTTTTCCTAACTCGATCTTTTGTCCCAAAGGATATGCAAAAGAGGGTTTTGGCCGAGAAGGTTTTAACGAGGCACGGCTACCTACTTCAATAAAGGAAATTCCTTGTCATGATTACATTCATTCACCTTGGTCAAGTATGAATCGAGAGAAACAGAATTACATCTCGGTCAAGTGTGAACTGGGTAAAATTCGGTCAAGTATGAGCCGAGGTAAAATTCGGTCAAGTATGAACCGAGCATTCGAATTAAACTTGGTCAAGTATGAACCGAGGTAAAATTCGGTCAAGTGTGAACCGGGTAAAATTCAGTCAAGTATGAACCGAGGAAAAATTCGGTCAAGTATGAACCGAGGTAAAATTCGGTCAAGTATGAACCGAGCATTCGAATTAAACTTGGTCAAGTTTGAACCAAAAATTTGTTTAAAAATCGGTCAAGTATGAACCGAGGTAAAATTCGGTCAAGTGTGAACCGGGTAAAATTCGGTCAAGTATGAACCGAGGAAAAATTCGGTCAAGTATGAACCGAGCATTCGAATTAAACTTGGTCAAGTTTGAACCAAAAATTTGTTGAAAATTCAGTCAAGTATGAACCGAGAAGTAAAAGTAAGACTTTTATCATTTAAAAATAAGTTTGGACAAGACGTCAAAATAAAGAAATAAGACAATGAAGGAGGTGGGCAGTCCTACAATTCCTCCTCATCTACAAGTGCACCATCTTTGACGTCTTTATTTACATCGAATGCCGAGAGCTCGATTTTCGGCAGGAAGAGATGCACCTGACAAAGTGCTTTATGGAAGCCCTCTACGTGCTCTTTCATTATCTGTTGCACGGCTTCCTGAACGTCAGCCTCAAGCTTGGCCTGCTTCTTCCTCGCTTGTTCCAAATCCTTCTGTAAGTTAGCAGCGAGGGCCGAGGACTTGGCTTCAGCGTTCCTTGCCCAAGCAATCTCAGTCGTCAGGGCATCCAGCTCCTTTTTGACTGTTTGCACCCTCATCTCGGCATCAGCAAGGGATCCTTTTAGTTCCTCCACCTGCAGAAGGAGAGCCGCTTGAGACCTTGAAGCATCGGCGAGCTCCGAGGAAACCTTGTCCTTCGCTTTGGTTGCTTCTAGAAGCTCGGCCTTGACAGCTTTCAGACGATGGTCGTTCTCCTCAAACTCTTCCCCACAGAGCGAGGCCATGGTCGCGGCGCGCAGGCACATAGTCGACATGGATTCCAAAACAGCCTTGGGACCCAACCGTAGCAAAGTTTCCTTGTCCCTGACTTCCTGGATGCCACTCCCAAAAAATTTGACAATTTTGGATCAATGCCCGAAGGTGAATGTCTAACGGGAGACGGTTGGGGAGAGCGACGACCCGAAGATGCAAGCTCCTCATCGGTAGTCGGAAGTCGAGCACGTTTGCTCGGGGGGCTTCGTGAAGAGGAAGGAATCTCAACAACCTCAGTTGTCACCAATACCTCGGCACGCCCTCTCTCCTCTTTATCAGGACGAGCCTGCAGATTCTTGGCAATTGGTCCTACTGATGGGGTCTTGTTCTTTATTGAATGCCAGTTGAACTTCCCCATCACCACTGCAAAATGGAAAACATATATTAGAAGTTGAGACAAGTATGGCAGCAGAAGATAAAAGAAAATTAGCACTCACGTTTAAAATCTTTATTGGGGGTTGAAGAGTAAGGGAGCCTAAGTAAGATTTTGCAGTTTAGAGGGTGAGGTAATTTATTTAACTTGTCGACATCCGCCTTTTCGGATGCCGACATAGCCTCGTAACACCAAGACTGGAACTTGATGGGAGTCCGAGTCCAATATAGAGGAAACCTGGGTCGCCCCCCTCATCGAAGAACATGTCCGAGTAACCCTTGGCTGGGCGCACCTTGAAGAAACTTCCTTTGAAGTCTTTGTACTACGAGGTATAAGGACCGATTATCCCCTTCTTATTCATACCACTAAGAGAAATCCAGCCAATCTTATTTCCAAATAGGATTTGGTAGTAGTAGAGGAATTTTGGGGCGGTAGGTGTCATATTCAATTTTTTGCACAGGACCTCGAAAGCCTTTAAAAACGCCCAACTGTTGGGATGAAGCTGAGTCGGAGCGACGTTCAGCGCCCTTAAAACAACACACTCGAACTCCGAGAAAGGAAGGCCAACTCCCAACGATTCAAATAACGTTTTATACATATAAGTGAAATGTGTTTGTACTGGCAGCGCTGATAGGAAAACGTGCTCATTTTCAGCACATGGCTCGGCAATCACGACCTCCTCTGTTCGTGTGCTAGCCAGAGAGATCGACTTCCTCAGCTCTACAATTGACTCGGCAGTCCGAAATCTAGAGTGGTAGGATCCAACTTCTCCTTTCACCTAATAATATCCCGGAAGTCGAATGTCAGGAACTGGGTCTCTCTGAACTCTTGAAACGACTTTTCGTGGCTTTTGTACGGCCACCTGCATGGCAGTAGCCGAAGATGAAGCTTCCCTTTCAGTTGGAAGGTCGGCCAGACAAAAGTTCAATTCCACGCTGGGAAAGGAAGAGTTTGACGGCGAAGGTTCTTCTCCAATGCCCAGAACCTCCCTCGCAACTAGGATTCGATGAGAGGACGACCCAGTTGATGCTTCAGATCCTCGATTTGAACTCATGGTGGTTTGGAAAAATATAGAATGGTGCGTAGAACTTGAGAAAAGGGGAAAAAACAGAAGAGGACGTACCTGGAAAAATGACGAAAGGGGCAAGGAGAAGGAGGCCAAAGACAACGAAGAGATTCAGAGGGAATGAAAAGCAAATATAGTAAAAGAATGAGCACCCAAGCCCTACACGTATATAGTGAAAACTCCTCCTCAAAAACGAGCAAATTAATCATGACTTTAGGGAGCCAATCGTCACCATTGGGGAACGTGCTTCGGCTGACGAAAAGACGCAGCATTAAATAACGTTGCACGCAGCCGTACGTGTAGGCACATTACCGTTTCAGAAACCAAAACATCAAAGAGCCTCTGGGAAGGTCCTGGAATCCCTAGGGGACTGGAACGATTCAAATTCAAAAAACCAGTCTTTAGTCAGTCACGTGATTCAGAGCCCCCTCATCCAAATTGGATTCGGGGCTCGGGGGGCTAGTGTGCGGGCCAAAACGAGTGTGCCGAGATTATAGGTCCAAGGTGGATGGACGCTCCTTTGAAGTCTCACTTTCCGGGCTCATATAAACCGAGCTATAATTTGGAAGCTGAGCTTAAGCGCAACTAGCAGAGTAATACATCGGTTATCGAACGATGAGGCAGAGCAATCGTATGGCCGAATGATCATCCAATTGAACAACATCTTGGCCATATGGCCGACTACGGGTTCCTCCACGAAGATTGTATTGTCCCAAAAACACCTGGCTAGGAGTAACGATTATGGAATCATAACTGCAGGATGAAAAATCAGGGATCATGCAAAAAGAGCGCGATACTCCATAATGATCATTTATGAAATATCCCGATAAATTAGGGATTACAGGGGGAAGATGGTTAAACTTTAACGGTCAGAAGAAAGTCAATAAAAGAGGGAGGAGGGATAAGCGGAAGGGAGGATTGCACCGCACACGGACCAGGTGGAATTGTCTCTCGGTCTTTTGACGGAACAAGACCAATTAGTAAAGCAAAGGCTTTCAAGAAGAAGAAGTTTGGAGAAGAAAAACTTTGGAGTTAAATAGGAAGATCAATATTGAAATTCTTAGTCTTTGAGTTTGGATGTAATTAGTTGAGAATATTTAAGTTTAAAAGGTTTTTAAAACAATTTTAGAACATTTTTTTAATATCCTTGAAGATTATGAGACCAGAAATCAAATTAATCATTAATTCCTTCATTCTTATGAGTTTTCAAACTATCAGAAAAAGTAACCAATTATCATTGTCTTCATAACTTGTTATACCAGCAATCATCCTGCTTTTGTGCTTACATAATTGGTATAATCAATTATCTTGTCATACTAATCATTTGTTCTTTGTTGCCAAAGTCTTTGGTTCTTATCCTGCGTATTAATCGATTACCCTAACCAGTATTATTGATTCTTTCCTAATTATAATTTCCTAAAATTATCTCAATTATGTTTTCTCTTCTGACATAACTGATTAATCTTATAGAAGCAGTTAATTATCATTCTCTTTTCCTTTTGGCATGCTTTTATTTAGCGTTCTAATATGTTATTAGCACCTTATAATCGATTATATTGACTCATGTAACCTGTTATGATTTGAAATGTAATCCGTTACCTTAGAATTTTTTTTAAAAATCATTTGTACCTATACACAATTTGTTATATCTTCAAATGTAACTTGTTTTCCGTATGCTTCTCATTTTTTTAACTCTTGATAACTTGTTACACGTTCTAATATAATCTGTTGTGCTTCCTAACCTTCTAAATTCCTTTTTAACTGATTATTACGGACTTAATTGATTGATAAACCTACTTTATTCTTTATTATTAAACCCAATCAATTGACTTAAATTGAGCTCAATTTATTATCGTGAATACATTCCTGGGAATAGTCTTGAATCACATTATAATCAATTAGACTTTCATAGTATAATTGACTAATTCAGCAAAGTGCTTGCAACGGCTAGATCGTCATATTAACTAATTAATTATGTCTAACAACTAATTAATTATTTTTACCTATAAATAGAGCTTCATTTAAACTGAGAAAAGAGAAAATGATGTTCTGAAATTGTTTTATTATTTTAACAGATTTATTTTTTAATCAAATACTCTCAATTATACTCTGAGTTTTGAAGTATTTATCTATTCTTTGATAGATCATTTCTTTGCATTGATCTTTTCTTAATGAGAGAATTCTTTAGATGATCTAAAAGGGCTACTCAAAGAAGGATTTTTTTTAGGGAAATTTGTAATCAAGGAAGGTGTGGGAGAGAGACAGACTCAGAAAAGGAGTCTAGATTGTACTATAGCTTTATAAGTGCTTAGATCAAATTTATGGGATGTAGTGAAAAATCTAAAGTGGGTTGTTTAAGAATTGAATATAGGCCAAGTGGTTGGATTGAATTAGGATAAATTGCTTGTGTATTGATCTTTCTTCATCTTTTCATTATTTCCTCTATTCGCCTTTGTTCTTCTTGCTTCTCTGAGATGACGGGTTATGCTTTAGAAAAATGAAAAATTTGTATCACCCAATTCACTCATTTTGTGTAACCAACCAAATTAACAATGCAATTTATTTTAATTATTAATCATCACCCTTGATTGATGTGCAGTAGTTAAAAGCGTCCTATAAATTGAAATGAGTGTAGTAGCAATTATTTTATTATTAACTAGATTTAGATTTAGATTTTTGACTTTGCATGAGAAAGTACAAAGACAAAATATGGAATCCAAGATAATTAATATTTTAATAATATATAAGTCATTTTTACAAATTAATTTTCTATAGGATTTATGCAACAATATAATTTATATTATAATAGATTTTCAAATAAAAATACTTAAAAGTATTAATAAATAAGTAATGGATAAAAAAGAATCTATTTTGTTTTGATTTGATCAAATTTAAGTACACCATATAAGAACTATCCAGTAACCAAAAAAAAACTTAAATTGTTCGCCAAAATTTTTTCTCTTAAGTTCGCCAAAATTTTTTTTTTGGCCAAATGGTTTGTCAAAATTGGTTTCCTTGTTATAGGAGTGCTCAAATTGTCTACTATTTGGAGAAAAATAAAAGAAAAAAATAAATAAAAATTTGTTGAGTAATATAATGACTAATGTGAATACTGTATTTTATTTGGATATTTTGAATATTAAACAAAATAATTGGAAATTTACAAAAAAAATTTGGAAAACTAGAAAAAGCCAAAATTCCCTTTTCTAGTTCAAATTTCAAATAAATCTAGTGATTATCACTCATTTCTATCTTATCTAAAATAATTTCTTTTTTTTTTATCTCAATTTTAATTCCAAAATTAGAACTAAAAAAAGAGAAAGAGAGAGGAGAAAAAAAATCATTAGAAATTCAAAATAAGATTTTGAGAGAGAAAAAATTTTTATCAAAAAATATATTCTAAGAAATTCCTAAAATAAATAGGTCCCTTCTCTATATTTTTTCTTGCAATAATTTTTGAGATATCTTGTCAATATTTTAATCTTTTAAAAGAAAGCAAGCAAAAAAAGAGAGAGAGATAATTAATAAAAAGGTGTAACGCATAATCCTTCAGCGTTCCACCCTCCCAAAATTCCCAAATCTTAACCATCTTTCCATCCCCGAGATCCCGCTTGCTTCCTTTTTCACGATAATTCCAGAACTGCAGAGGAAGCAACTTGGGAGGCATAGTGACTAGGCAGAGCAGCGCGGGGGACCTATCCCTTCCTCTTTCTCTTGTCGCCATCAACCTAGAGTCAAAGTTTGGCAGTGATGCAGCGAACAAGGCAAAGATGCAGGAACGCAAGAAGAGGAATAAGCCTAGGAGCTCAAGGTCCAATACACGATTCCTGTTTGAGTCTCATCAAATGGAGGTGTTAATGCATGATGAGGAGGGTGGAGAACCACGCTCCATTTGGCTATAAAAAAGGGGGGAGAAAAAAGAGTGGAGGGGGTGTCCGACGTGGGAGCAGGAGGGAGTTTGAGACGAAACATGGAGCGACGTAGAGGGAGGAGAGCGTTTGAAGAGAGAGACAAAGAACGAGTAAAAACAAGAAGAAGGCCGGTAAGATCTAGAGGGAAGAGGCAGAGTTTGTAATTAATCTCAGCAGCGGAACCTCTACTGGTAATAAATCTCTGCTTAAAAACTGTGTCAAGTGATGGATCTATCTACTGTGATTGTTAGGCATTTAGCTAAATATCTAAGACCAGAGTTAGTTTTGTTCAGTTTCACTTAGATACCCTGTTTGCTACCGATGGAGTTTGTTATCATGTTGGTTTTATTTTGCTGATTGAAAAGTCTATGGGTTCGTATCTGGTCTATGGTGAAATCTTAAAGGATAAAATCTTGGTTAATAATAGACGTGGGCTGACAGCGTCTGGTTCTGTTTTGAATAGCTATTGAACATGACAGTCTTGGTTCTCTTATGAGAAGAAGTTTGGTAAATATTGGATATGGATCAATGTGTTTGATGAGGCATCAGCTCGCGGTTAGTATCACCTTACTTTCATTTTGGGTAAGTTGGGATGCCTTTCTTCTGCTCACACGTTACTACCAATATGGTGAGCCGAATGAGCGTATTCCCTTTTGTATCGGTGATAATGTTAAAAGGTGATTGAAAGATGATCATGATTTTTGGTGTGCCATGAAGTGTCTTTCTCTTTCTGACAATGATTATGACGTGCCCAGTTTATGCATGATAGGTATGTACATATGAACATGGAAATACTCATCATTGTGAGTTCTAGTCATTGCCACGTGATTTGCTTTGTATTTTGTGGTGACCTATGCCATTTACTAAGAATGCACTTTCTTGAATATTAGTTCACGTGTTATCCATTGCAATACCCGTATTACAATTTGTGCTAACTGGGTTCCATTATTTTAAATGTAACAATAGGCAAATAAAATAGGAGATATTTTTGGAGGAGCCCTGGGGGATTTTTAGAATTCCCAGAGGCTCATAGGATGATTATATGTTGTGAGTTAATGAGACTCCACAGATACATTTATGTTAAGCTAACTAGATTCTGATCACTCATTTACCCATGATTATAAAGTAAAATTAATTATATAATTTGGATAACGGTACCATGTGGGACTTTTGGTCTTTTATGGACATTTAAGTTAACCGGATTGTTGTGGAAAATGATAGATTTTCTTTGTATTGGTTAGATTGTCCCTCTCAATCTTATAAAATTTTTTTAGATAAAGCAGATTTTAAGGAGAATAAATCATTCAACAACATAAATAAATATATTCTATTTTTATTCCTTTATTTTTTTTAAAAAAATCTTGATTTATCTGTGAAAGATTTTGGAATTTTTGCAAGTATTTAGGAAATCAACTTATTGTATGTGATGATGGCTCTTGGTAGATATATATCAAGTATATATTGATTTTTTAAAAAATACTCCCTTTAGTCCTTAATATAAGACCTTTTTAATCGAATCACGCGGATTAAGAATTGGAATTAAAACTAATTAACTACCTCGATTTCTCTGAAAATTCCAACATTTTTTCAAAACTATCCTTATTTAATCTCTCTCTCTTTCTCTTTGGATATATTAAATATAATCATTTTTTTGAAAATGTATAATAAATACTACCTCGTATACTGTAAATGATCTTATATTTAGGATCGGGACAAAAGATCTATATATAGGACCGGAGGTAATAATAGTTATAATAAACATATAAAGTCTTTTAAGAAAACATTAAAAAATAAAAAAATAGATGCTATTAGATTAATGAAAATATTATATATATATATATATGTATAAATCTTCCAAAAGTGTAGCTAAGCATAATAATATATTCTAAGAAAACTTCTTTATTTGTGAGTGATTTTGGAATCTTCATATATGCTTAGGAAATTAGTTTACCCGTATGAGACGGTGATTTTTTACGGGTATATCAATTACAAATTGATTTTCCAAAATTAGGCAAATAAATTTTATGAAAAAAAATTAAAAAAAATGCTTTTGATAAAATAAGAAATAAAATATTTGAGAATTAAATAAAGTAAGAGTAAATAAATTGAATTAAATTATTTTTTGTAAATTAAAACACACAATCCAAATTTTAGAAAATTATTTTATTTATAAAATGATAAATTATTTTCAAATAATTGCCTCTTGCCACAAAAAATAAAATAAATAAATAAATAAATAAATATCAACTTAGTGACACATATTTCTAGTCGAATTACGTGAACTTTGATTCTTATTGCAGGATACGTAGGTCATAGACTCTGATTCTGGGTCAAATCCACTCTTATAAATAAATAATATTTTTCTCTTATTTTATTTTTCTCAATTTCTCATATTTTCATTTTATTTTTTCATTTTTTCATTTTCTCTTATTTTTATATTTATTTTTGTATGTGAATAATTAAAGAGTAATCAAAATAATTTTTTAAAGTCATAAAAATTGTATAATCAATTTAAGGTAATCGTTCTTTGGAATGAGTGTTATGAGAGTACTCAACACTTTCCCCATTCATAATTGCATTCTTAAACTCCATTCTGATTCGTAGACTATCCTTTCTTTTTTATCTAGTTGTTCAAAATTTGCTTAAAATTTTGGTCATGACTCCTTCATAATCGACGTCCTTCGTGGGAGCTAATTTTTTCTCTTTTTTTCTATTTTTCTCATTTTTTGCATCATATTTTCAGGTGTGACAACTAATAAAAATAATAAAATTTTAAAATGACAGAAAAGGATAAAAGAATTTTTAGAAAAAATTATCCTTTAAAAAATTTAACACTGATCTTCCAAATTTTGTTTTTCCTAAAAAAAAAATAAAAAAAATGTTGGATTTTCAGTGTTAAATTTTTGAGATTTTTAGAATCTACATTTAAAACATTGCGAGTGTCTTTTAACACAATTAGTTATAAAAGATAGATGGTGGGTTATAATATTTTTTTGATTGAATTGCAAAATGTAGAAGACTAGTGCTAAATATATGGAACCTATGGATAAAAAGGTTTTCTGATTTAGTTTTATTTGGAAATTATTATTGTTAAAATTATTGAACCTATATATAAAAAATCCAAGGTGCGTCGTAAAAATTGTTCGATCGAGATATATAAATGTGGGAGATCAATATTAAATTTTTGAAAGGGCAATTCTGTCTTCTAACATTTCTTTGAAGGGCGCTTGATCCTCCTTTGTCCTTTTTTTAATTTTATGGTTCTTATTTATTTGCAAATATGTTACTCAATCCGTCGCTCTTTGTTGTCACTATTTTTTAATGTTCTTAAAAAAAAAAAATCCCATGCCATCTAATCTATCTTGGCAACGATCCTCAGCTGTTTGCGATTTTCGTAAACTCGAAAACTCGCGCGTGAGGCTCGAGCCCCAGCTGCACTCTCGGTTCCTGAATTCGTGCTCTGTTCAGTCAATATTGTATCTCCAGGTTCACAATTGAAAAGTTCTCCTCTTAATTCATAAGATTCACGAACGAAATACTCGTGTGTATTGGTTTCTGAATTTTTGCGTACAAGGTGGGAGACTTTCTTCATTTTTGAGCTTATCAATCAGGGAATTAACCCCTGCAGTTTTCGGGGGATGTGAACCCCAGAGGAGGTGAATGCCAGTTGTTCTGCTGCTTGCCGACTATGGCGTTGTGGCTTCCACTCTCTGTTTTTGGTCCTTGTCCGTGATTCATTTCAGTCGAATTCAGTCAAGTCTGTTGATTTTTATTCGTTGACCAGTTGAATTTATTAACTTTAGCGCTTAAGCTTTCAACTGCGTCGCGTTCGAATTTATGTTTGATTATGTTGTTCTAGTTGTCATCATATGCTGCTTTTCCTGTGGTTTTTGAGACTCGAAGTTAAATGGTCCATTTTAAGTTCTTGTGGCTCCATGCTGATTCACGCACAAAAACATAGATAAGTTGATTTTGCTTTCTTTTGCCAGTGGTGACAAGTATGGGTAGACGAAAGCAAAGTAGGCCAAATCGATCTGGCGGGATATTACTAGAAACACAGGCAACTGCTGGAGCAGAATTGGATAAACAGAAGATACTGGAAACAGGGGAAGAAGCAAAGGAGGATTTTGGTCAAATCCAGAAACCCTACTTTGTGGAAGTTGATAAGTCTAGTTGGTTATCAAACGAACACCTTGACATTTCTGAAGTTGTTTTAACTGATTTGAAGTTGAGAGGAGGTTTTTCTGGTTTCGAACTTTCTGAGAACTTTTATCAGGATTCCCAATATTCTTTAAGATTTCAGGTGTTCAATGCCAATCATATTCTTGGTCGAATGAAACTCGGCCATTGGCCTATATTGGCTTACACTGATATTCATCTAGAGTTTGTAAAAAGAGTATCGGTGGATCATATGGAAACATGTACAGTGCTGTTATCTGGGGTTTTTGATGGACCTGATGAAGGTGTCTCTGGTCTTATTCACTTGGCAAATATGAAATTTTTTACATTGAGGCCGGTTCTTGGGATTAGATTTTCTGAAGACGTGGCCTCCCTTAGATTAAGGGTTGAGGTACTAAAAAGTGCATTTGATGCATGTGAATCACTTCTAGATGGTTCCAGACAACTATGGAAAAAGAGTATGATGAATGTCATGTCTTGGCTACGTCCTGAAATTATGACATCGGAGATTAGATATGGGGTTGGTAGCTATATGAAACTGGAAGTTGATCAACAGACAGAGATGAGAGATGATACTCATTACACCCGGAAACATGTGAGGTTTGACCCTGCAGGTTTCTATGAAGCCATTAGGCCTTCAAAGTAAGTCTAGCATTCTCTTATGTTTTGATCTGTAATTTGAGGGCAACAAACTAACAAGAATGATAATTATGATGATGGAGCAAAGCACTTTAAGTTTCATTTTTCAATCTAACCCATGGGTTCTTTTTTTTTTTTGGATATCATTTATTTCTACAGATCAGAACCAATGCTTCAAGATGACATACCAGACCTACTTCCTGAATTGAGACCATATCAACGGCGTGCAGCTTATTGGATGGTAGAAAGGGAGAAAAAAGGAGGTGGAGGTCAGGGGGAAAGAGAGAGAAGTCATTTTTATTCTCCTTTATGTGTGCCTGTGGATTTTATTGACACAGGTTCTAAAATGTTCTTTAATCCATTCAGGTATAATTTGTTGACAAGTTTTCAGAATATATGTGACCCTATTGACCACATAATTCAAATCTTGGTGATCCGCGTGTGTGTGTTCACACCCTTATCATTTTTTCCTCCCTGTATGCTAATTTAATTTATATATGGCATCAGTGGAAATATTTCATTGAACCCAGAGACTTCTGCACCTTATGTGGTTGGAGGCATTCTTGCAGGTATGTCCCAAGCTTTGCAGCATATGTCAATTATTTTCAATAGTAATCATGTGAATTTTCATAGCATTTTAATTAAAAGATGTGGTCGAGATATTATTGTGGTAATGATAAGTGCTCCATTCCCATTAGCATTTTCAATGATTTAAGTGCTTTGAATTCAATTTATTGCATGATAAATAACATCTGGAACGTGGAGGCTGTAATATCAACATTAACCTACTGATGTTGTCCTGCTGCCTGTGGATTTGAAATTCTATCAATGGCTCTATGCTTTTATGTATTTAGACATATCGGCATGCAAGTTGTGAAATGAAAACTAAAGATCTCGTCAAGAATCATATGTTCTCTGCAGTAATGCTGCTCCCTTTCCATCAACAATTTCAGTGATTTGACTATTTTCAATTAAATTTATTTAATCAGAAAGAACATCTGGATCCTGGAGGCTGCAATACCATCATTAACATGCCTATGTTATTCTGCTGCCAGTGGATCTTAAATTGTGTCTAAGCTTTTTGCTGAAACTCAACTCTGATCTCCTCATTTATTTTTTGAAATTCAAATCTGATCTGTTCATTTATGGCCTAACTAAGTACATATTTTATGTGAAGAATGCGTTTTATTTTTTAAACAATTCAGTCCTGTAATTTCTTTTCTTATCTAGCTTTTATTTCTGAATTTATGTAGCTTTTATTTTTTCCATTTATGCTCGTCTAATTCATAGATTCATTGGCAGACTTGTTGCTTGGGATCTCCTGTATATATGCATCTTCTTCCATTCTAAAGAATTAATGAATCACAACATCATTTCTCTTTCTTTCTTTCCTGTTATCAAAGCCTACTAGGTTTGAATGGCAAAAATATGTTGATGGTCAGCATGAGAAAACCATACACTAGTAATTAGCTTGATAAAACCATATTCTGATGGTTAGTGAGAGAAAGCCAAGATCTCTACCTTACAAAAAGGGAGATGAGGATGCCCAAAACCAAGCCCTCATTACAAGTTGGGTGATGAAGAAGACAAAGAATCAAAAACCAAAGTAGAAAAAAAATAACAGTTAGGAAGAACATTTGTTTCCATCTTGAGGGTGGTTGAAGTTCAACTTTGATATCCTCATGTATGATTTGAAATTTAAATATGATTTTCTCTTTTATGGCCTAATTAAGCTCATGTTTCATGTGAAGCATGTGGTTCATTTTTGGGGGAAAAAAGTCAGATCTATAATTCCATTTTAGCTGACTTTTGTTTCTGAATTTATGTAGCTTTTACTTTTGCCATTTATGCTTGCTTAATTTATGGGATTCATTGGCTGGCTTGTTGCCTGGGATCTTCTATATATACATATATATATATATTTATATTTACATATTGCTTCTTCGATTCTATATAATTAAGAAATGAGAACATCATTTCTTTGATTTTCTTCACTTTTATGTATCTGAACATATTGGCATGCAAGTTCGAGTGAAATTAAAACCAATTACGTTTCATGGATCAATTCAAATTAAAAAGCTCTAAGTGGTAGGTGCAGACCCACAAATGATTTTCAATTATATGTTTGACAAATCTGTTCATGCAAAAACCTCTTTGGCTTGAAGGGTAGACAAAGCAAGTGATAGTGTTGAGGTTGATCAATTTATGAAAATTAATTTAATTTGTGGTTGGACTCTTGACTTCTGTATTTCTGGAAAAGATTTTGGCTATAAAAAATTTAGTTGTATGTGATTGTGTTTGACTTCCTTATTCCAGGGAAAGATTTTGGCTTGCCTGAATGAGTACTGAAAGAAACATTGGAGCTTCATGATAATGCTTACTTTCTGTGCTTTTCAATTTTGCATTAATTTTTTCCCCATTGGATGGGATAGTGAGTACATAACTGTGGTGTCTATTTGTGTTTTCTGAATTTAATAGCAGTACTAATTCTTAAATGAAGTTTCTATGTCAACTTTATTGATAAACTATCTGGGGCTTTTTGGAATCTGAACTGTTGTATGATACAAATTTCCATTTTTTTAGGCAATTGAAACTCTTCTTTTTTAATGCAACAGATGAGATGGGTTTGGGAAAAACTGTTGAACTTCTTGCTTGCATCTTTGCTCATCGGAGATCAGCACATGAAACTGACATTCTTGTTGATTTGGAGTTGCAAGTTAATGGGGATCATAAGGTCAATTTTAAAAGACTCAAAAGAGATCGTGTGGAGTGTACATGTGGAGCTGTGAGTGAAAGTCTCAAATATAAAGGTCTATGGGTTCAGTGTGACATTTGTGATGCTTGGCAACATGCAGATTGTGTTGGTTATTCTCCTAAAGGAAAACCATTGAAATCAAAACAGGGATCTGAAAGCAAGAAATTTAAGACCACCATAGCTGTAAGGGATGGGGAATATGTATGCCAAATATGCTCTGAACTAATACAAGCTACTGAATCTCCTATTGCTTCTGGTGCCACTCTTATTGTTTGTCCAGCTCCTATTTTGCCCCAGTGGCATGATGAAATTATCCGGTATTGTTTTTTCTTGATTGCTAATCATGAATCTTGGAATCTACTTAGAATGCTGATTCAATTTTGTATTTAATTGATATTTAATATCTTCAAAGAAAGAAAAGGAAGTCATGCTAATGTCAATCTATGTTGCATGTAAACAGGAGCACTGGAAACTTAAAAATGTATGAAATACAAATTAAACTGCATGTAACAACCAAGGATAAAATATTCTAAAGAATATACTTTTTGTGAGAGGCAAATATTAGCTGGTGTACGCAAAAAACCATGTTTTATACTCCAGAGGCACAGCCAAGTTGTGCTTGTGGTTGAACGGCATAATTATGTAAATTTACTTGGAGCGTTTTTCACTTATGAAGAATAGAAGGAAATAAATTGTGTATGTGACTCCTATGATGTTGCTGGATGTTACTCTTGATGGTGAGCAAGGCAGTATGCATTCAGTATGAGATATTTTATGGTGCACTTAAGCGGGTTGGCACTTTCACCCCAATAGCTAGCTTTCGAGGGAGGATTCCCCATCTCGTGCCTATCAACTCTTTAATCAACTTGTGTGATGCTTGTGTGCTTACCATGCCCTGTGGTGTCCCCAGCCATCACTTGCAGAAAATAGAACCATGAGGAAAGGCAGCTGCAATATGGGTGATTGTGTTTTCTCTATTAATATATCATGACTTAGTTAATGAACTTGTTAAAATGTTTGAGTAGATCTTGATTTCCAGTCTAATTGGTATAGAGCAACATGCTTGCAGCCATGTAGGATTTTTGATTTGGTTAGTGGTCTACTGGTACAGTAGTACTAGACAATGAAAGAAATTTACAACCTTTTTATTGATTTACAACATTGGCATAATATAAATGTCAGAGACGCCTGAATGTTTTAAATGCATGGATGGATTATGTTCCTTTTATCGTTACATAGAATAGAACATGTCTTGCAAGTTATCTTGGAAGTGAGGGATTGAACATGTAAATTGAGTTCAGATTCTTTTTTGGGAAAAAAATGATCATTCTTCGAGACATGCAATATTTTGGGAAAAAATTATCATTCTTCTAGACATGCAATATTCTTCAATTTCGTTTCATGATGCAGTTGTACTTTAATTAACTATTAGCTAATTTTTCAGTCATACACATCCGGGCTCCTTGAAAACTTATGTTTATGAAGGCGTGCGAGACACATCTTTCACCAATACATCTATGGTGAATATCAGTGAACTTGCCTCTGCTGACATTGTATTAACAACATATGATGTACTTAAGGAGGATTTATCTCATGACTTCGATAGGCATGAAGGTGATCGTCACTTTTTGAGATTTCAGAAAAGGTTTGCTGTAAATTGTGTCATACTTCTCCCTTTTCTGTTGTATGTACTTTCTGATGTATTTCCTTATCCATATAAGAGTGGCAACTCTAGTTTAAAAATTGAGGTTTGGATCACCAACAGGTACTGAGCATGTGCGGATTGTGGCCCAAAAAAACAAAAAGTTCTAAATATTTCGTTTATAACAAACCTTGAATTTGATTGTGGCAAAAAAAAAAAAAAGTTCTATATGTTCCTTATGTCCCCAATAATTCTGCTTAATTATTTTTCCTTGAAGATTTAGTGCCCCTTTGGTTTTCAGTTGATTAAAAATAAATTTTGGTAGAATTGATTTTGCAATGTGGTTATGATAAAAATTGGTTTTAGACTAACGTGTTTATGTTTGGATGATTTATTTAAAAATTGGTTTTGACAAACTTATAATTTTCTTCTAAATTGAGCTTAAACTCTATCTCATGATTAATTTAATTTCCTTGGACTAAAATTTAATCTGTATTTATTTAATTGGAAACATAATTTATCTGATATAACATTTTCTTACAGGTCATAGTCTATAAAGATTAAAATTTTGAGGGGACATTTTGGTTATTAGATAGAAAAAATTTTATGAGAATTTTATTTTTCCAGATTCACTATTTTTTCTCATTTTTATTGATCTATTTTTATCTTACTTCTTTTCAAACCTAGTTGAAACCAACGGAAAAGCAATATTAGAGTTACTTTAGCCTCAACTCCGTTTACCGTCTAAATCAATTCTCCAACGTGATCCATTTGACACACCAAACATCCACTTTAAAATTAAAACTTGGTTTTGTGGCCAAACTCATTTTTGGAAGTGAAACCAAGCAGAGCCTTAATATCTTTGACTTTTACTGCTTGTTTTTGACTTGGTACTGGTTACCAATTTATTTATGTTTCTTTTATTAAATAATAAATGGACTGTGTTATACCCTACTCCTCTTTTGGTTTAAGAGATATACCATTTAGAGAGAACGGGAGAATTTATGACTACTTAGTTGCTAGTATTTTGGCTGATTACATCTGTTGGCATCAGAAAAAAAACCTTTCTTCAATATATGTGTATTTATGATCTTTGCAATATTTTATTTAGGTACCCAGTTGTCCCAACTCTTCTTACCAGAATATACTGGTGGAGAGTTTGTCTGGATGAAGCTCAAATGGTGGAGAGTAATGCTGCAGCTGCCACTGAAATGGCTCTGCGGCTCAATGCAAAGTATCATTGGTGCATTACTGGAACCCCCATTCAGCGAAAGCTTGATGACCTACATGGATTATTACGATTCCTTAAGGCTAGTCCTTTTGATATTTACCGTTGGTGGACTGATGTTATTCGGGATCCTTATGAGGTATTTATATGTTATTCAATTTTTTTATTTAATGATTGTGAATTGAATTTCCCTGCTTCTTATGCTTGTACATTGCATGTGTTATTGACTTATAGTGTTGCTCTATACTTTTGCAGAAGGGCGATATTGGAGCTATGAAATTTACACATGAAATCTTCAAACAAATCATGTGGCGCTCTTCAAAAGAGCATGTTGCAGATGAGCTGCAGCTTCCTTCTCAGGAGGAGTGCCTCACTTGGCTCACTCTCTCACCAGTAGAAGAGCATTTTTACCAAAGGCAACATGAAACTTGTGTTAACTATGCTCATGAAATTATTGAAAGTTTGAGAAATGACATTCTTAATAGAAGTGTCCCAGGTTGTAATGCTATTTTGTGTGACATTTTTTATAAAAACATGTGAAAACAATATGAATCTGTGGTGATAATTAATCTTGAAATATTTCATGCTGCTTCCAGGTTCTGTTTCTTCAGATGACTTTTCTGATTCTTTCATCACTCACAGAGAGGCAGGGAAGCTATTGAATGCTCTGCTGAAGCTTCGCCAGGCTTGTTGTCACCCACAGGTTGGAAGCTCTGGGTTGCGCTCTCTGCAGCAGTCACCCATGACCATGGAGGAAATACTGATGGTGTGTTACTTGTTGAGGTCTTTGACAAGATTTCACATACTCTTTACAATGATCCTTTCAATTGACATGTATTTAATTCTGTAGGTTCTTATAAGTAAGACTAAGATAGAAGGTGAGGAAGCTCTCAGGAGGTCAGTTGTTGCTTTAAATGGACTTGCTGCTATAAGCATAATGCAGAAGAATTTTTCTCAAGCAGCATTGATGTACAATGAAGCACTGACTTTGGCTGAAGAGCATTCAGAAGATTTCCGCCTGGATCCTTTGTTAAATATTCACATTCATCATAATCTGGCTGAAATACTGCCACAAACTACAAACATTTCCCTTAAGCTTCCCTGCAAAGGAAGGCAGTTCTCTAAAACTTTGCATCTTAAGGCAAAAAGAAAACATACTCTTGAGAAGGTTGATTATTGTTTTGTTAAGAAGAAGAAAGGAAACGACTCTGATGATATATATTTCAAAATGACTTCTGGAGAACCATTGAATGTTACATCTAGCTTTTCAGACAATGACTTAAATCAGTATCAGGAATTTGATGATGCATCTATCAGTTCTTTACAATTTTTGATAGCAGAATGTGAAGATGCAAAACAGAAATACTTATCTGTCTTCAGTTCAAAGCTATCTGCCGTCCAACAGGAGTTTCAAAAAGCTTATTTGCAGGTACTTTTTTTATGGAACTTCATTTTAAATCATATTTATTTACTTATGTCACTTTAAAACAGCATTAATTTTTGTTAAAACCAAATTTGGTAAATCCTGTCCAGAATCGTGTATTTTTAAATTTCATATTTCCTGTGGAAACTAAAGCTCTACTAAGAAATCGTTCCAGGAGCTCAGTTACCCGAGATTGCATTCAATTAAACTAATTTAGACACTGTCTGAGCCAACAGTTTTGTTTTGGCCTTAGTTTGAGCCAATAGTTTAAATCTCTAACAATTCCTTTCACCATCTGACTAGGAGTGATTATGAGTAGGGTATGAGTATGTTACTACAGTGTCCATCTCCAGTTCCTTATTTAGTGGGTAAAAAATTTCTTATTCATATTGAACCTTTGAATCCCAAACTCGGACACTTTCACCTGGAAAACTTAAAAAATGAACAAGTTTTTCTCATGTTGAGATTCATTACATAAAATTTGTTCATTTAAAAATCACAAAAAGTATAAAATGTCTTAAACAAATATAACATTTGTCAAAGCTGTAGAATGCTATTTGGATGGCATATTAATTCAATTAAATAAATCAATAAATACACAGTATGTGTCTAAAGCAGAGTGAGTGTCATACTTCTCAGACCCAAGTGAGTAAATTTTACAAGCATCTATAGGGTCTAGGTATGATGCCCATCCCTATTTGTCTGAGTGACTTCTTGTTACGACAGACCCCAACACCTCTATGTAAGGTTATTCTACGGCTTTGAAGTAACAATAACAACAATTATAACATTAACCTTATCCTAGTAAATGGGGTCTGCTCATGGCTCATATAATGTCAATGAACTCTATCAAACACCATCTCTTTAGATAAATCATTTATCGAGAGGTTCCACCTTATAATCTTCTTTAGTATTCTTCTTGATTTTCCTCTACACCTTTTGATAGAACTCAAAGTCATTTCGTATCTTTCCATTCTTATATGGTCACATATCCATATCAATATTCTTATCTCTGCTACTCCTATCTTTTGCTCTTGTTGTTTTTTCAAAGCCCAACATTCATTGACATGTAGCATCATTGCCCTTATGGCATAATCACGTATGCCTTGGTTCCTTTAGATCATTTCTTGGAAAACTGTTCACATGTATGTGCATTTTCTTTGCATTAAAAAGAAATGAAATAGATGTGCCACATGTCTTGGTTCACTTTTGATGCCAAGCAAATTTATATGACGGACAGAATGTTATACTAAATGAAACTGTGCTGTCTTGTGATATTTTACTTTCATAGTCAGTGAGAATATTCGTGGGCTTATTCTGCTTAGCAGATTTTTCTATTCCATCTTATATGACATTTGAAGCTTTTGGCAGGTTTGCAATTCATATGGTGACAGTACAAATGAGCCTACAATTTGGTGGTTAGAAGCGCTTCATCATGCTGAGCAGAACAAGGATTTTTCCAATGAGTTGCTTAGGAAGATTGAAGAAGCAATTGCAGGAACTTTAAATTCAAATACACCAAGAGTTACTGCTCGGTCAGTGATGCTTCAACTTTTTACAACTATTATTTTCTGCTGTTTTAAAATAATGTGTATCTTTCCTGTTTTTAAATTATGTTTTATCAAATATCTTACATCACTGTAAAAGTTGCTGAACATTGTAATACAGAAAAAACTAACACGAATAGCACATATAGATCCATCTCTAATCATGTAAGTGCAATTATAGTATTAGAGGGATCGTGGAAATAAGACATCCTAGGTAAATCTAATGTCCCCAGCTCAACACCAACATTTCACCTTCACTTTTTCTTTTTAACAGTGAAACAAAAAAAGATGTGTGGCGCTATCGGCCTTGGAGGCACTCCTTGGGTGTTACTGTTTTATTCAATATCCATGATGGAACCTCTACTAGAGTGGCAGTACAAGAAATGCCTTCTTTGCCAGCTTGGGTCCTTCGGGGCCTAGCCACAGGATTGGCCTTCCCTCATGGTGGCCCAATCATAGACTGACCTCCCACCCCTGAGGCATAGTGGTCACAAGCTAGTGGTGGGCATAAGCTCTTCCCTTGCTTCTTGAACCTATGACCTCAAGGCCACCAAGTCCTGTGGAAGTGAGTCTTTACTGCTAAACCCCAATTTGTAGTTGTGGCATCCTTACTTTTCCTGTACTAGTTTTTTGTTCCTCCTCCAAAGAGAAATTCTTTCTTGTTTTTATTACAAACCTCCACAACCATTTCTCTAAATGTAATTTCTTTCTGCCCCTCTCCTTCTACAGCTTTGTTCAAAGCCAAGTTGAATTCTGATTTCAAGGAAATAGAAAAATATTTTTTGTTCTTGTTGTGCATAGTTCTAACAATAAAATGTCTTTCTCATCTAAAAAAAATAATAATAAATGTCCTTCAATCTGCCAAACACTTCCTACTATTTTAATTTCCTGATTAATCTGATAGATTTACGTTAACTGGTCATTAAGTAGAGGTTGTAGCAGCAGGATATACTGCAAGGAATCTAGGATGGTTTGCAGCTGTTATCTTGGTGTTCCATCTGCATTAGAATTTAACTTTATCTCACTGGGAGAGTTATCTCCATTTGGGCTCAACAATGATTGGGACTAACCCAGTAGTACTAGATATCAGATAATTATATAAAAAAGAATTTAACTTTATTAACCATTTACAATCACATGACATTCAGAAGTGATTTGCCTTTGCAAAATGTGATATGAAAATTTTCTTAGATTTTGATGAATAACAATCTTGTAAATTTAAGTATTTAACTATATGCTCAGTGACTGAGTATCACTTTTGGTTCAGTTTCCGAAGTATACTCTCTTTGAAGTATCAAATCCAGACCGGTTTGGATCAATTAGAAGCTTCTAGGAAAGTGCTACTTGATCGAATCTTAGAAATTGAACAGACTATGGACAAACCAAAAGAAGAGGACATTGAACGAGTGGGTAAATGTCGAAATTGCCAACCTAATTCTGATGGTCCACCTTGCATTTTGTGTGAACTAGATGAATTATTTCAGGTTTGCTATTGAGTTTGTCTGTTAATTTGATTCCTCATGTGGCAGCTCGTGCAATATACTCTCACAGTTGATTTTGACATCCAGGATTATGAAGCAAGGCTCTTTGTTCTAAAGAATGAACGTGGTGGGATAATTTCTTCCGCCAAGGAGGCAGTAGATTTGCAGAAGAAAAATTTTGCACTGAATCGATTCCTTTCAAAGTTATCACAATCTAATCACAGTTCAAAAACATCTGATATTGACTATGAAGAATCAAAAAAAAGAAATGTTGGAGAAAGAGTTGTGGTTAGTTGCTTTTAATTGATTAAACTTGTAAAGTCCTCAAAATAATGGGTCTGAAAATCTTTTGGCTTTCACTAAAACAATGCTTATTTCCCCCTCTTACTCTTCTTCAGTTTTTGAGGGGCAGATGTGGATTGCATATAGCTCTACCCTTTTCTTTATTGGTCACAAAACTGAGTCCCGAATTGTACAGCAACAAAATAATGACTAGAAAATACTAAACGTTCAACATTATGGACGTTGATGAAGGCCTGTCATTCATTGTTATTAGTTATTACTATGATCTACGGTTCTAAGCTCTTTTAGTTGATAATTAATATGCTGGATTTTCATGTGAACCGTTGTTGATGCTGTAATCTAACCACATTGTTTTGCTAGTTTCATTGTGATTGCTGTCCTCTTTTTCCTTGGCTATATTTTATATGATTTAGTAAAACTTTTGGTGATTTTAATTCCTGATTTGTAAATATATATAGATATATACTACAATACACTTGTATCTCCAGTGCATGATGTCAGCTAGTTCAGTATGACTTTCTTAATTATCCAACATTCGCGTACCATGTAAAATTTTTCAAGTCTTCCACAGAAAATTGTACCATTAAACCTCATAACTGTCCATATTCTTTGCCATTTTATATTTTGGTTCAAGGTTAAGACACTTACACCCTGTCAAATTGAGTTGCCTTAGACCATAAATGATGATATTTTAATTTCTCACTTTTGACAATGAGTTTGGCACTTCAAATATGGGCACATTTTTCTGACCTTTCATATTGTATTGTTGGGTTATTACTTATTAGGTTTCAAGATCAGCATCTCAATTGGAAATTATTCTTGGCGTTTTAAAGAACTATTGCAAAGCTCGGTTGGGAAGGGATAGTGTTTCAGCAGCCACCAAACATTTACATATTTTTGAGGTATAGTAAGAACAGATGCTATACATATGTATTGCTGAATTGCCTCATAGGATTCCACAAGAAATAATTCTTTTTAGGAAAGCTTCTCTCCCCACCTCCTCCCAACCAACACCCCACCTTGCCCCCCTCCCCCCTTTTCCACAGAGAGAGAGAGAGAGAGAGAGAGAGAGAGTGAGAGTTGTATCAGAAGAATGGTGGAGCTTAGTTGACTTTATTTATACTAGCATCTTGAATTCACTGAAATCTTATCATATGCTCTTTGATCTTAAAGGGAATGCGAAAGGAGTTTGGCCATGCAAGGTCTTTGGCTTTAGCCCAAGCTCAATATCTGCGTGCCCATGACGAAATCAAGATGGCAGTTTCCCGGTTGCACCTAAAGGCAAATGAAAATGACAAGTCTCTTGATGCTTTAGGTGAAAATGAATTACCTGCAGCAAGTTCAAACTTCTCCCATGATAAGTTTATGTCTCTGGCCTTATTGTCACAGATAAAAGGAAAACTTCGCTACTTAAAGGTATGGAGAAATATCTTCACAATTTCTTCCATATAAAGCTAATATTTTATTCATTAGATGCTACATTTTCAGCAATCAAAATTTATTCTACTTGAACAATTAATGGCGACTGTTGAAGCCTAGCATATATTATTTGATTCTGGTGGATATCTTCAGGGACTAAATATTTTCATTACTTGATCTTTATGAATTGTCAGATGGAAGTCATTCATGGAAAATTTTGTGATGTAAAGCAATAAAGGGGAAGGGGAGTGAGAAGGAGAAAGGAGGGAGAAATAGAAAGTAAGGAGGAAGAAGTAGAAGTTGAGGGAGAAATAGACGGCAAATGCTCAAATCTTGTTCAATTCATAAGAAAGGTCTAACAATTGGAGAAACCCTAGGGCTATTTGTAGAGCCTTATGTACAATTATTTGAAATAATAGTAGTCTAAACTTAAATAAAAGATAAATAGTAATAAATCATAAGAGATAAGATAAATAAAATCTAATTAAATCTAAATGATAGTCTAGGTATCCTACTAAAATAACTTTATTTAAAAATCCTAATTATCTTAAAATAAAAGATAAAAGAATCCAAATCCCATTTCCCATCACTTGGTTGTTAACTTCTTGATGTAGGACAAGAGGAAAGAGAGGGAGGGAAGAGAAGAAAGGAGGGTGAAAAGGAAAGAAGGCCCTGGACGGAAAAAAGAAGGGGGGGTGTTGTTGGGGTGAAGGTGGAGATATTGGGGGAGAGAGCTTATGGCAAAATACTTCTCAATAGAGCTCAAAGTATAAATATTAAAGTAGTAATAAGTTAAACCTTAATAAAATAAGATAAAACCTTATTTAAACTTATAGTAAAAGAAAGCATAATAGGAAACAAAATAAAGTCAGAAGAATAAATTACTGAAATATTTAATAAATCTTTTCTAATTTCACATCACTTCCTATTCAAGTTTTTCAGTTTTGTTGTTTTTTCTTGTTATTAGTGACCATCTCTTTTTCTTTTACAAACCGTGTAAATAGTAAAAATGAGTCAAAAGTATCTAGGACTTCTCTTGCAAATATATATTATATTGGCTAGTTTTGCATTAATAATTCATGTAGCTCACTCTTCATTTCAATTTCTGATTTTGTACTGGACTTATTAGTATCAGAATTCAGCTTAATTTTGTTTGATTTTTCATCTAGATTGGAAGGCTTTCTGTTTTAGCATTGTTTTCTTTGTTTTCTTTTTTATAGATTCCGTTGTCAGTACAGCTTTTATCATTTTTGTTGATTTTAGTTAATGATCAACCTAAATGTTCTACCTCTCAGTTTTGTCATTGTTGGAGCATGCATCCTTGAGTCACGTGTATTGAACGTGTTGACCAAGTTAATTAGTTGTTTTAGCAAGTTTTTAATTGTAGTTTATTGCTTTCTAGCATTTCTGCTTGTGCGCCTCTTTTGTTTCCTATTATGGTTGGGATCTGAATGGTAGAATTGTTACTACCTATAAAGTGGTCTGTCTTCCTAATAATAAAGGAGATTTCTCTAAAGTTTCTGATTTTTGTACGTCATCTCTAATCCGCCTATAAAATTAACTGGTCATCTTTTCAATTCAATTGATTTTCCTCACAGGATTGCATAGAATGTATGATTTTTTTTTTCTCCTTGGGACATTTAACCAGAATTGAATATTTTTTTTAGGGTTTGGTACAATTGAAACAACAGCCATTGAAACGTCCTGAAAGTTCTTCAGTCACTCAGGAGACTACTGCAATGTCAAATTTTACAGAAGAGAAGGGCGCACCTGCATCTAAAGCTGATGAGGATTCGTGTCCAGTTTGCCAAGAAAAGCTAGGCAGCCAGAAAATGGTTTTTCAGTGTGGGCATATTACATGTTGTAAATGTAATTACTTAATGACCCAACTTTATGATATCATCTTTTACTTGTTTCCAGTTACAGGGACCTGCATAATACTTCTGTGTTGAAATTCTGTAGTCACCATGTTTGCGTAACGTAGAAAGCCTCTCTTGTCCACTCATTGTTAATGAACTTTTTTGCAAGCACAGAGATGTTAAGTATAATTTATTTTACATATTTTGCCCAGACTTGAAGTAATGCAAAGTGCTTTGCTTGTTGATAGCCTTACGATTAAAATTTTTGCCTATGAAATAAATCATATATATTTCTGGCCTAACTATGCTTCTATCTTCTACAGGTTTATTTGCTATGACTGAGCAAAGGCTTCAAGATAGCAAGTTTCATAAATGGGTGATGTGCCCAACATGTCGACAGCACACTGATTTTGGAAACATTGCTTATGCTGTTGATACACAGAATGAATCTTTCAAAACTTCTGTGCTGCAGAGTGCTGACAGCAGCCAGAAATGTGAATCATCCATCAGTGTTAAAGGTTCCTACGGAACTAAGGTATTTTTTTGTTTAACAACTAATCTATTTGTTTCCCTCTGTAGATTTTCAGAAATTTCGATGTTCTTGAGTGATTATTCATGAGAGTGAATGAGTACAATTTTAAAGGGATGAAACTACCCTGTGCTGGCATTCGAGTCCCACAAAAATAGCTATGAAAAATTTAAACTAAAGCTATCATATCTTAACCGAAAATACAAGGAAAAGATAAATACAAATGAAAGATTAAATATAACTCAAACAGTAACAACCAGATAAGGCCAAACTGAATCACTAAGTTTAACATGCTAACAGGAGATGCATTAAGCATAGTGCCATGCTAAATAAAAAGGGTGGTCTATCAAGTGCCTCACTTAATTAAAATAGACATATGCTAACCAACACCCTCAGATATATGCATCCTTGTTTTTCAACCTACACTCTTGTTTACACTTCGGGAATCTACTTGCAGCATCTTGCTTCTGCGCTCGCATGTTTATAATTCTACACCAGATTTCTGTGCATACAGAATTAAACTTATATGCTTTTAGCAATATCCAGTTGCCCCACCAAAATAGAATAGCCCATGTATTAGCTGTACGATGCATGCTAGTGAAGTATCATACTGTAATACCTTTTAAATTTGCATCTGGTGTCTCATTGCCTTGTTATATGTGTTGACGTATTTCTATTTACTAAATAAATAAACTAGTGATTTAGTAATAGTTAGGAAATTGATTATGGTTGGAAAAAAAAAATCACAATCCTATTTAAGTAATTTCTTTAAGCTTAATAAAAGAACAAAATTTGTCAACAAAAAAATAATGAAAATATTTTTTCTTTAAAGATTCTTTATAAAATTAAGAGAAATAACTAGCTCAAGCTGTAAAGAGAAAATAAACATTTGAAATTGGAGATTATCTTTGAACAAAGTGTGAAGATAAATTTCAGGACTTTTCTGGTATGTATCCGTATGTCTAACCTTTTAATCTTAAATTTATGTCCATAAAGGCTGAAAATTTAGATCTGGATGATATATATAACAGTATGTCTGTCAATATATTAGTGTAGTGTAGCCTACTATGCTTAGGGAGAACTTGATCAATGTAATGAACTTAGGTTTCAATCTGAATATCACTTGCGGTAAGGATGAAATTTCAAGATTCTTTCCAGAAAAGAAGGCTTCTTTTTTTTTTTTTATGATTTAATTTTAATCAGTATTTATTATAGGATGAGTATCATTATTCATGTTACATCCAACACACATCATGAATTTATATTGGTTTGCATAACTTACATTTATCCGCTCTTTCTTGGTTTTGGGTGTTTTGAAGATTGAAGCAGTCACAAAAAGAATCTTGTGGATCAAGTCTACGGACCCTAAAGCGAAAGTCCTTGTATTTTCTAGTTGGAATGATGTTCTTGATGTATTGGAACATGCTTTTGCTGCCAATGACATCACCTACATTCGGATGAAAGGAGGCAGGTTAGATAAGCTATCCAACAGTTTATATTTCCGTATATTTATGTATTTATGCGGGACTTGGAGGAGAGATTTATAAAGAAAAATTATAGAATAAGGAGAGAAGAAACTATTTATATGATTAGTCAATAATAAACTGAAAATATATCTTCGCTGTACTTACGAGTCATGGAAAATTTCAATTTTATTAGGAAAAGAAACCCCAAGTGTGAAGAGATACTGTATTATTTACTGGTTTTTTTAATTTGATAGATCGAAAGATAAAAACCTTATTGCCTCTCAGATGTTCTTGTTCATTATTAGGTACGTTTTCTAAATCATTAAGCTTATGCTACAATCAGCAATTGTTTGAAATTTAATAAAAAACTTACTCCTAATCTAAAAACTTATCTTTTGATAATTGTTACCCATATACTATTCCATAAATTTGCCTCAAGAACGTGTACCCTTCTATGGATGGTTAATAACCTTCATTTAGGTTAATCAATTAGCCTCTTGGTTTCTTATGCTCATGCTATTCTGGTTTTGAATTTCTGAGTTCAGAAAATCACATGTTGCCATCAGTCAATTTAGAGGACAGCAGAATGACAAAAAAGGATGTAGCAACTTAATATCCCAGGAATCAACGTCAAAATTTGTTCAGGTTTTATTAATTTTGATTCAACATGGAGCCAATGGCCTCAATCTTCTGGAAGCACAGCATGTGGTCCTTGTGGAGCCATTACTCAATCCTGCGGCTGAAGCACAAGCAATCAGTCGTGTGCACCGTATTGGACAGAAAAATAAGACTCTCATTCATCGATTCATTGTAAGTGAGCCATTCTTAACAAGCAATGATACATGCAGTGAGCATGTTATGTGTTTTCTTTCTCCTCCTTCCCTCCTCTCCTCTCTTTCTTTCTGCTCCCTTATTGTGTGTTTACTGCACACCAACTCAATCGTCACTAATTATCTTACATCTCCCATTGGATCATTCTCAAATGAGTGTTTGTCATGACCTGAAAAATGATTTCTGGAGAGGCCTTGCTCCTTTAAGAACATTGAATTTTCTATCCCATTATTAAGCAAAACTTTTTTTAATATTCTACCTAATGCTCATCAGTAATTATTGTTTCAAAAGTTGCTTTATCGGTTTATCCTGCTAACAATTAGCAAAGGAGACCGTGGAGTCAGTACCTGTTTCATTATCATTGTTCAGAAATTTTAAATTCAGTTTTCCAAGTTCATTTTATTCTAAAGTATTAGCTAGGGATGTTCACTTTGGCCTGTAACCCAGTCCTGGCTGTTCACTTCGAGTTGGGTGAAATGACAGTTTAAAATAAAAATCGTCTCATCTTCTTGAATGCATTTGTAAATGAAAATCATTAAACTAGCTCTGCTTTAATGTCAGCACTTTCTTGCTTCCGTACTAAGTTTTACTGGAAATGAACAAGTGGATGAGGAATTGTTCTAATCTTTTCTTGCTTATTCTAGGTGAAAGACACAGTTGAAGAGAGCATATATAAGCTGACTAGAAGCAGGAGTAGCCATTCAGTCATCAGTGGGAACACAAAAAATCAAGACCAACCTATCTTGACCCTGAAAGATGTTGAATCCTTGCTAGCAACAGCCCCATTAACGATACCAGAAAGTGATGAAAATCCTACTGCAAGTCTCAGGCACCTGCCACCTTCAATGGCTGCGGCTATTGCTGCTGAGAGGAGACTCAATGAACAGAGGACATGATTTACTGTTTTTTTTTTAAGACTTGTTCTTCCTTCCAAAGATGGAATTGTTGCACTCTACAGAAGTTTCATTTCCTGGCTTCATCAAGAGGCCGGAGTAGTTGCAAGGCACAGAAGAAAAAGGAGGGGTTGGGGGAGGGGTTTGTAGTTTTATCTCTAGAATGGTGTAACCAAAATTAGTTTTCTTTATTTAGAAATTAAATTTGGTAGTTGCAAAGCACAAAGTAGGGGCAGTTTTTAGGTTTATTTGTAGATTGATGTAACCAAAATGATTTTTTTTAATTTAGAAATTAATTTACATTGTACATAAGATTAGATTTGTATTTTTCGATTTTTTCACTTGACATCCATGTAATAAATATTGTTCCTTCATTAAGGCTGGTTTCTCTCTATTATGCGGAAGCATATGCTGTGTGAACTTGATCTCAATGAATAAGAGGCAAATGCCACATGATGTTAAATAAATACAGGTAAAAATTTGTTGGACTCTGCTTTGTATGGTATTTAATAAGTTATACTATAACTTGTAGTTCCTCTCCAATTGATATTATAAGATAATGAGAGAAATTTTATGTATATTAAGAAATATTTATTATATTTTTAGACTTATGAAAAAAGTATAAAATTTTCAGTTTTATTTTTATTAATTTCACTCCTTTCATTAAATATGGTATAAATGACAATGTTAATATAATAAATGAAGATAAAAATGATAAATTACTATATATTACCTTATATTATAAAACAAAAAAAAAATTTCATATTACCTTATAATATAAGATGAAGGGAATAAATAATATTTGTTATAGATTTTTATATTTCATATTGATATATTGATTCAAATAAAATAGATGTCGTAATAAATTCTACCACGGGTGACAATTTTTCTCAATAATCCTTGCAATTAGTGTATGCTTGTAAGTTGCTGTTTCTTTTTTTTTTTTTTTCTGGAACATGTTTAGGGTGTATTTGGATTTAATTATGAGAAGACCATAAATGTTTATTTCAATTTCTAAGTGCTTATTTGTTGAGATAGTCAAACAAAAATTGATTTGGGATAATTAGTTCTCCCCTCAATCAATTATATGGAGAAACGAAAAATTGTCACTCATGATTATTAATTATCAATTATGATTCTCAATTTTTGTCCACTAAAAGCATTTAATGAAGGTTAACATTTTAATTAGAAAATTATTAAAGAAATTTTAAAAAATAGACATTATTATTTAAGGAACAAAGCCATTTTAGACATTTTTAATAGTTTTCCTTCCAAAAATACTTTTGATTGAAATCATTCAAATGTATTTTATTTTGACAAAATCACTTTTGAGATAAAAGTATCCAAACATAAATTATTTTTGTCAAAATAATTCTAACTAAAATTAATTATACAAATTTAATTTTATTTATAATCATTTACGTAAAATCTAATCTAAACACACCCTTAAACTTCATATATTTAGGATGCAGGACACATTAGCAGTCTCAATTTTTTTACTATAGAACCATTTTAGCATACAAAAATAGATAAATTAATAAAATAAAAATCATATTAATGTAGTAATTAACTTTTGTTGATATCGATATCGTTACATGGGCTTCGCTCCCCACAAATACGAAGTGCATGTCTTTGTTAGTGCCTTCCGGTAACATTCCCCAACACCTACACCTAGTGGTCGACAATTCGTGCGGATGCCAACCCTTCGTGGATTGAACCAGAAAGGAAAGCCCTTGTGGAAATGGACCTCAGTGCACATTAACTCTTTGAATGTCCTTGTGCCATAGTGGCGTGAAGGTTCCCATTAGTGGGAAGAGTACAAGTTCGATTCCACTCGCTACATCAGACTGTTAGCTTGTCCATTTGTATTTATTAAAAAAAAAAAGTGCCCATTGCTCTTTCAAACGCCAGCCTTAGTAGTTAGTACTACTTTTCAGTTTTCACTCTAACTACTTGCTATGCAACAAAGATTCATGCCAGGCAAGCCTCCCTTGGTGCCTCCTCACAACCTCCGACACATATCTACATCTGGCAAAAATAACTAGAATCCAAGGCCAAATCCAGAGCAACCATTAAAGGGTTTTGTCTCATCCTCTAAAGGAAACAGACTTTCCTCCATTCTTCCTTTGAGCAGCGGTGACTTGTATTCTCTGCAAGTTTTTGGCCAAACCGTGCTTCCTTTTAAGTTTTTAGAACGGCAGCCAACATAAGGTTGATAACTCAATTCAATTGAATTCTCACTAAATAGGCAAATTTAGGTTTCACAAATGATGTGGAATCGTTTGATACTTGGGAAACGAATTAAAGCAGTTACGAAAATCTGTTCTGTAACGACCAGTCCTAAGTCTGACAAACAAATACATTGAAAATTCTAGGCCTTGGAATTTGATTATTCTGCAAGTCTTGTCAAATGTTAAATGCATCGGATACGAATTGATGAGCAATAAATGCTTTAATTAAATAGAAATTCAGTTACATGCAAATGAATTCTAAAAAAGATACATAAGGAAGCATGATAAGACTAAGACTACATGTGATAGTTCTGAGTATAAAAATTTGACACGACTGCAGTGAAAAACCCTGACACTCGCATTTTTATACCTCTAATGATGCCAAGTAATAACAAATCATAACGATAGCTCTCGACTGAGGGACACTAGACTAACTACACTAACAGAACTTCCAATGGTTATTACATGAAACGCACGTGACATAGGTTGTCATAGGTTCATCAGCACTGCGAGTCTGCATTTGGTAGTATGTGCACTTTCTTTGACCACATCGACCACACTTGAATTGATCAGTTGTGGCTTTTGGTTGCTGTCCACGCTCACACTCAAACAAAGCTTTCTGTTTGAGTTTCTCATTCTCCTGCTTCCTTTGATCGCTAGCCATGTCTGCCGTGCTCATGTGGATGAGCCGCTCTGGCTCAAATTCTCCAAGCAGAACTCTTCTCCGGAAATCTGGGTTGTTTGGATCCTTGAGGTTAAACATCAAGGACCTATACTTGACCTTTTGAGCCCCATTAGATGGGCCCCACTTATCAAATAGTACAGACTCCACTTTAACAGCAACCCGTATAGGGTCACATGCATTAACTCGATCCATGATTGTTTCATCAGCCTCTCCTTCTACCTTAGAGAAGGCCTCTTGGAGAATTTCTCTTATTTTGTCTCGCATCACATCATTAGATTTAATCATAGTTTTCAGCTTTGGTGGAGCAGCAGGGCTTGAGGATGCCTTCTTTACTACAGAAACTTGTTTCTCGTCCTTGGCTACGTTTTCTCCCTTAACATTTGCTGCAGAAACAGTTTTCTCACTTCTGACATCTGAAACTTGTACCTTCTTCACATTTTCAGAGCTCGATGTATCATTTCTATCAGTTTTCTCAACCTTCACTGAATGTGCCTTCTGAACCTTCTCAATTTTAGCTTTCTCCCCATTTGCCAACTCAACATTATTACGTGAGCTCCCATTCTTATTTTTGCTTGTTTCCTTGACAATTATGTCTTTCCATATCTCAATCAGGTCAATAGCAAAAGCCCGGATCTTCTTTCTTGGATGTTTTGTTAGAACTTTTAGATGTTTTCCCACCTGCATGTTTCAAGAAAACCATAAGATCAAATCAAGCTTCAAGTTATCCAGCTCAATGATGAAAGTATACAAATTAAATAATGTTGATTTATGCCATCACATGATAAGCATGTGATATTATCCACTACCACAAAAAAGACCGAACCCTAACATGTTTTTGATAGAGTACTCTTCCTTATATCATATCCAAAAAATATTGCCAAGTTGCACTTCAAACATATTTTAGACACTTCTCTTCAGTTTTCATAATCAAGATGCTTCAGTAAGCTGCAGCTTTCTTTTCCTTTCCTATTAATTTCGGATCACCTATATACTTAATATGAAGATACCATATGACACCAATCACTGATTTCCTCTTCTTACTTCATAGTTAATACTCATTTCTAAGCTCTAGAGCTTTAATTTTCTTTTACTTATCCCATAGACGAATACCACATCCAATGTCAAATATAGATGTATCCACAACTTCTTGGCTTTAGAAAACCTTTAGATTGCCAGTTTGCTAGTCTTATGATGAAAATAAAGTGGAGGCATAACCTTCTCACTAAGCTGACCAAAACTAACACTCAGATTTCTTTAATATATATGAGTATGACAAAGGATCCTAATAAGGGTTATGATATCCCAAGACTCAGAATTAAAGTTACAAATAAATAATAATAACAACTAATTTTTCAATTAAAAATTACAATTCACAATTTACCAAAGTTATTAGATCCACAAAAAGCATAAGAACAATTTTGTGCACCCCAGCAGCATTACAGGAGTGGAACCCACATATCTACATCCACTAAAAATATATACCAAACTAATACTTCTGCTGTCCTTCTTTAGTCATGATCAGTAGCAAATGCTGATAAAAACTAACACTCGGAATTCTTAGATAGATAGGACTAAAAATCCTACTAAGACATGACTATACGGGACATGATCTCAAGATCCAAACAACTAACTTAAAATCCCAAGTAGATAATAAAAAACCTATGACTCCAAACAAAAATCCTAATTTTGGCCCAAAAAAAAAAAATCCTAATTCCAATTCAACATAATACTGCATCACAACAATCATACTTGCACCAAAGCAGCAGAAACCAAACTAATAATTCAGTTTTCCTTCCTAGTTATTATCAGTAGCAAGAATCAGTAACTTGATTTGCTCAATGGACTCTTTGCACCTACTACAGAATGCACCACAAGAATCATTACGCATCACTACTAATACTATATCTCAGCTGTAAGAATTCATGCACATGAAGCTATAAATCAATTGAGATGCACTTGTCTAATTGATCTAGCATTAGAAAATTTAAATGGCCTGATCAATCATTCTATAACTTCCCAACTATTATACTTCCTTGTTGCAACCATTTTTATCCAAGCATGCACAATGGATCAATAAAATAACTAGTAATCAGAAACTTCCTCCTTAAATTTAAATATGCCCCAACTGTATCCAATCTATCTGCCCATGAAAGACACAGAGCATCTCCAATCAGATAAATTGAGTAAAAGTGAAAGCTGCATCCAAATTCCGTAGTATATCCACTCTGCTCCCCAAGATTGTTTTACATTAGAACTCATTATGAAAAAAATATATATACTCCCTCCAGTCCATAACATAAGGTGTCTTGAGAAGTTTTTTCTTAATTCATAATATAAGATACCATGTAATGATATGTCTTTTTTACCTCATTCATTTAATGACTAGTTTTGTAACTTGTGCTAGAATAATGGAAATAAGTGAAATAAATAAGAGTAAAAATAGGATTTTTAGCTTTTTTGAAAAGTTTAAGGATGAATGAAATTGTTGGAAACACCTTATATTATTGACAGTTGGGAGTATATTTTCACAGGTGGTTTCCTCCTCCACCACCTACAAAAGCTCAAATGCATGTACATATACAAAGCCTCAAATACATATACCTATACATAAATATCACATCACAACTGAAACACTGTTCTCGCCACAGTTTTCATTCTCACTTTGCTATATGTTGTTCACAGTTATATCCCTCACAATGATAAGATGCATGACTAATGACACAACTTTATATACCAACACCTGCTTACTTTTCCTTGGTGAACGAGACAATAGTTCGTTGCCAATTTCTACGATAAATTACCCAAATTTCCCCTTTTTTAAATGGCATGCAACAACTTCATCCAGAAAGTCTGACCAACCAACACCCATCAAACCAGAATCATAAAAAAAGGGGAAAAAATCAATTGCAAAAAGCCAATAGAAGACGCACCTGGGTAGATACAAGAATTTGATAATTAACGGGAAATTTCTTAAGCTGCTTGAACGCATCAAGACATCGACTATCTTCAGCTTCGCTATCGGTGGAGCTCGCCGCATCCGCCGCTTTCTTCACCGCTTCATACAATCCAACCAACTCCTTCTCCATCGAAGATCCCTAAAAGTGAATAGTTTCTCCTGAGCACAAGAAGCAAGCAGATCGATGATAACAGGAGCAAAATAAGACGGAAAAATTAAGAGAGACGGAGAAAACTCACCAGAATGAAGTCTCCTGCCGCTACGGCGGACCGCCAGTGAACAGAGATCAGGAACAGGAGAGGAGAAAGGAAGAACAGGAGCGTAAGTTAGGTATAAATAGGAAAGAAGGAAGCAAATGAGGAAAGATCGGACGGTTGGTGCGCCGGGCGAATAGAAACAAACGAGGAAAGATCGGACGGTTGGTGTGCCGGGCGAATAGATACGAAGCTCAATTACCAAGTCATCCTCTTTTTTCTTTCCAGTTAGAAGAGGAAATTTCTGGGCATAAATTTTTTTCCAGTATTATTATTTCGTAATATTCCCTCTTTTCAATGATTTTAGCACTCAAAACTTATGTGGGCAAAAAAAAAAGGGAAAAGCCCTCAAAACTTATGAGTGGTACCTCCGACTGTTTTTATAGGGATCTTTTAACCGATAAGTATTAGAAAATTTAGTTAAAAGTAGTTAATATGATCTTATTAAATTTATCTCAAATTTTAATTATTTTTTAAAATTATCCCTTTAATAAATCCCATTAGAAAATAATTATTTACTTTCTTCAAGAAAATGATATTTAATATATCACTAAATATCAAAATAAATATCACATTTAATTAATAGCAATTGTTGAAGTAAAAGATATTTTGAGTAAAAGAATTTAATAATACAGATAAATTATAAAAGAACTTTATATTAAGAAAAAATTATTAAAATATAATTTTTATTTATTTATATAGAAAATATGTATAGTTTATTGAGTGGTATGATTTGAAGGAATCATATCATAATTATCATTAATCTATTTTTTAAAAAAATAACTTGATAAATCCTGTATGGAGGATATGCGTATATTAAACTCTATCTATCCTTAGCGAAATGACCTACATATACAATATACTTTCTCTCCAATTCTTAATGTAAGTCACTTTTAACTAACTCATCAAAATTAAGAAAAGTTTGTTGCATTATTAAAATTGTCTTAAAATTAATATATTTTCATCTTTACCCTCTAATAAATACCACAAATTCAAATAATCCATAATTTCTCTTATAATTAAATAAGAATATTTTGAAAATAAAATAATTAATACTCTAAAAACTTATAGAATATGACTTATATTTAGAACCATAAAAAATTTCTAAAAAGTGACTAATAAAAAGGACCGAAAAGAGTATAATTTAAAAGAAGTCATTTTGTATTCACCTTAGAGTCAATGTAATACATGAATCCACAATCCAATCTAATTAAAATTACAACTAAAAATATCCTATTAACGCATAGGTACAATGAATTTTTTTTCATAACTTCTACAATACAAAAAATAGGATTCTTAATTTCTGAATTAGGGCTGGCTATTTTAAATTATTTTTTAGTTTTTTTTTTAAATTATTATTGCGAGCCTTATGCTTGCCTCTCTTGGCTGCCTTAATTGTTTCCTTTTTTTTTTTTCACTTCTTGGTTGCTCTAGTTCCACAGCTTCCAGACAACCACTCCACACATAAGATTCCGAGACTTATCAAAGCCCTAAATCTAACAAACGGGCCGATCTGAACCGAAATAGGCCCTTCAAAACACACGCTGAATCAATTCTTTTAGTACTTGATGTTTTTAAAATACTATCGTGTAAAAAAAAAGGTACTTATTTTTACCTTTGTAAAAACATTCCTGAAGGGGAAGAAGTACTCATTGAACCGCCAGCAATGCCAAAATTTTCTTTTATCTCCATTAATCATAGCCTTCACTTTAGGTGATTCAAAATAGATGAAAGGAGAGAGGATAAATTTATATTTATTGAACTTTAATTTGGAATGTCTATCAAATATTCAGATAAACGAAGTAGATTCAATTTTACGGATAAGATAAATATTTAATTTAAATATAGATAATCATAGATAGTCTATAATCCACTTAATATCAAAATATATATCCATTATTTTATCCATACTTTATCTCTTTATCTGGTCAAATAATTTTAAAATATTTCTAAGAACCTTTTCATTAATTATTACAATTATAGCGTCTTCAAATATGATCATGATCATTCCTTTTTCTGAATGATTTTTAAGAGCGTACTTCTACAAATGGATAATGTAACTTCAAATTTTTAATCCCACGCTATGTCACGTATAAATAATTCTTAAGTAAAAATTAAGGAGTATGTTTATCTCTAGAAAATGTGTTAACGGTAAGGGAAATTTAACCTTCAACATCTGAAAGGAAAACTGCTTTGTTTTCAATTGCTTTTCAGTTCATGAACTTAGACTTTTCCATCGTTGTGAGTTTTGTGAGTTGTGACTGTGATTAAAGTGCTTTAACACGTATAATATTGCTTTGCCTCTAGATTTCCAATTTTTCACTTGATAATTTTTAAATTTTCACTATTTTTATTTTCTATACTTAGTTTTAATAATTACTTTCGGTTAATTTTAGATTTTTAAATAATTTTTATAATTTTAAGCAAATTTTGGATTTACGAGAATTTTGGAAAAATTTTTAGAATTAAATTTTAAATTTATTTATTTATTATTTTTAAAATTATTTCAAAGAATTAATTCTTCCTATTTTATTGTATTTAATAATTTAATAATTCACAAGGTGATTATGGGTTATTAGTACTTTAATTGTGATTAAAGAAATGATTAAAAATTGACTCATGTTAGAATAAAATTATCAAAAGAATTTTAGAAATTTCTTTTTAGTATTCTATTTCTTTTGTTTTTATCATTTTGAAACATAATTTTCCTCCAATTGAACTTAAATTTTATTTTATAATTAATTTAATCTCTTTGAACTAAAATTTAATTTATATTTATTTACATGATTCATGAAATTAAAATTTTGAAGGGACATTTTGATTATCTATAGAGGGATTTTATGAAAAATTTATTTTTCTAACTTTCATATTTTTCCTCATTTTTAGTTGCTCATTTGTATTTGGGTTTATTTTAATTGTGATACCTCACCTCAAGTACTATTCATTTCCGCAGGCCAAACGCGGCCCTTGCTGAAGAACCCTTCCCTTCCAATAAGTCACGACACAGGCTTCTTCCTTTATTTTTCTTTTTTCTTTCAGACGCCGCCGCCACCACCTCTTTTCTTCTTTTCTTTGGATATCTTTCGTTTTCCTCCATTTTCTCTTCCACCCTTCCACCATTTTTGGTTACTCCCTTCCTTCCCCACACCATTTTTGGTCCTCTTCCTCCATTACAATCCAAACAGTTCAACCTCCTTTTTCTTTCTTCTTTTCCTTTTGGTTTTCATTTTTCCGCTTCTTACTTCCACCATTGTCATCCATTCCAAACCCATCGTCTTCAACACCTCCTTACTTCCCTTGTTCCGCCGAAACACATAGCACGCACTTTCCCCCATTGTTATCTTCATCTTTGTTCTTTACTTCCAGTGACTTGAGCACTTCCCTTCCCATTTTCGTTCCATTCCCTCCAAACCATTGACTTGAACCCTTCACCCATCACCTCCCCTCTTTGATTTCGGTTTTCCCTCACCACTAGAAGCTAAACACGGCTGACATGGAATCTGATTTCACATGGCGATAGATTCAGTGGAGGAGTAAGGATCTTGGATGGAGCTTAGCATGGACTTTGGAGGAGTCCACCAATTGTGCAATTGTGCAGGGATTAATGCCTTGAAATTAGGATAATCTCTTTCCTCTTTCTCACTTTCTTAATATCAGATTTTGTGGCTGATTTGTATGGTTTGAATTGTTAAATTTAACTTCAATTTTATGAGATTATGGTGGTCTAATTACTGGAAATATATGAATTGAATTGTATGACCATGGATAGTCGAATTGGGGATTGTATTGGATTGAAATTGTTTAGGAATATATATACATGTTTTTGGCCTAGACTCTTTATAGTTATCCTCTCAATAATTTAGTGGTTGCTTTCTTGATTTAACTTTGTTATGCGATTAATTAAGTAGTCAATTTCTTGATTAATGAGTATATTGAAATTATGGTCTAAATTTGTGGTTGTTGGTTAAAAATGTGTGATTTAATAGTCAATAACTTTTTATATCAATGTATGAAATTAAAATACCTACAAGATGTTTGAGGAATTTATTTAGAGATATGGTCCTATGCTAAGTAAATTTTTCATACAACTTGAAATTAGGATAATTAATGGTTCAATTGGATTAATTGTGCACTTGACATAATTGGGTTATCCTAATTCTTATTTATTTGAAAGAAAGTTTTAACTTCTCCAAGTGATTGCCAAACTTTATCCTCCATTTTTGCATTTTCACAACCTTTAATATTTTAATTTGTACATATTAGTTTATAGTTTTAATACTTGCCAATTTTACTTCATTGAAATTTAAATTACAAATTTTTGCATTTAAAATTTTGACAAAACCCCCCAAAATTAGTGTATAGTCTTTGATCTTTGCATATTTACTCATTGATATTTAATCCTTGCATCTAGCTTGCACTAGCACAGTATTAGTGTAGCTTTTGTTTCCTAGATAGAGTTTTACATATATACCCACACTCTCACACTTACACTTTCCATACCTTTTTCATTCTCACACACACTTGTGTATAGGGGTGAGCATGGGTCAGGTCGGGTTTGACCCCTGCCCGATGCCCGGCCCGAAATGTCTTAAGCCAGTATCGGGTTGCCCCGATATTATATATCTTTTTTTTAATTAAAAAATAAAAAAAACTTATTTAATAATAAAAAATATATTTATTTATACTTAAAAATATATTTTCTTAAAAAATAATTTTAGAAAAAAATAAAATTGTTCAAAATTTATGAATATTTAACCATTATACATTATTTTTACATAAATATTAAGTTAAAAATTAATTCAAAATTTAAAACATTACAATCTTAAAAAGTTTTCATAATATTTACATAATAAATGTATTATATTAGATAGGAAAAAAATTCTACAAAAATTAATTAAGATATATAAAAAACTAGAAAAAAAATAAAAAATATATATATACGTTGGGTCAGGCTAGGGTTAGAGTACTTGGCTCTAACCCTAGCCCGGCCCGATTGGCCCGAAGTGGTCGGGCTGGACCGGGCCAACCGAGCCTCGGGCTCCTATGTTCAGCCCTACTTGTATATATTCTCATACATTTATTTACATACTTACTTATTTTTTCCTATTTTTATAAAAAAAAAATTATTTTCTAAAATTTTCTCTTTTAGTTTTCATTTGCTTAATTACTTATTTATCACCTAAACAAACTTTATACTAGTTGCTCTTAAGTGAAATGACCTTTATTGCACATTTTACTACATAATTTTTGTTTTGCAATTAAATATTAAATTTTAACCTTACAACAAGGTTCATCACCCACTTTGCCAAGTTTTATTTGACCAAAATTCACAAAAACAATAGCATACAAAATTAATAATATAATTTTATTTTTTTACTTCGACAATTGAATTAATAAAAATTATTTTCTTTATGAGTACCAAGGGTAATTTACTATGTCATTGAATAACTTTTTTATCAAAATATTGATCCTTCACATAAATATTATTTAATAATATTTAAACAATAGCTAGCCAAACAAGTTTTTTCAATAAAAATATTTTTTAAAATTTTTGTCATATTATAAAATTAGTTAATTTTATAATTCAAGCCTCTTGTAAATATATTTATTTACCTATTTGTTTGTAATCTTTTAGACACACATGAGAAAATATGTGTGTGCATGATCATGTGTGTTGGCACGCGGGCGGACTTGTGTGTGTCCAGCGTGTTTGTGTGTCTAGCACACACACGCCCGTAGCCACAAATTAATAGATTAATAGATATCTTAAATATTATTTTCCCGTAGCCACAAATTAATAGATTAATAGATATCTTAAATATTATTTTTTAAGTTTGATTCTTAATCATATAAATAAAAAATAATTTATTAGAAAAAATAAAATTCACTTCGATATATGGTTCAAAGAGATTCATCTTCAGCTTTTGACAGAAGATACCCTTGTTGCTAAAAGAAAAGTTAGTTTTTATTCTAAGAAAAACAAAGGTAGTTAATAAGAGATTCAATATAAATATATAATATGGTATAAATTGATAGATGTTTATTTTAATATAATTTTTAATTATTAAATATTAATTTTAAAATCTTTCAAGAATATTTCTAATTGAGTTAACATATTGAACTAAAGTATATATTTCCAAAATAAAAAGAAGATTTCTATAATTAGAAGGGACGTCAAAATGTTTTTCTCTAAATTTAAATGATCTAAATTAATCCAATTTAGGATTCAAGATAGCTTAGTTTCGAATTTTTAATGTTCCGCCATAGGATGGCCTAGTTGAGGGAATATACTTTTTTTCATTGTTAACTAAACAATGATTAATGTAGATTTTTTTTTTGGCCACTATTATTGTAGATTTCAAACATTAGGCTGTTTGGTAAGAAATGGGAAACTTAATGTTAAGGGTTTTATTAAAATAATTTGTGGACTTTAAATGGATAAGATTGAGCTTTGTTTGGCGGACAACTTTCAAGTCTGAAGAATTACGTGTGAAAACCATGCTGAAGTTTTGACTATTCATGAATGGAAAAGAAGTTATATGTACACTATTATCTTTGCTACGAGAGTTGAGACTATTTAATTACCAAATATGATAGATTAATATGATTATTTAATAATAACATAACATATATGTAATTGTTAGATATAACTCAATATAGTTCTCAAATTAAAACATATCCTTATCATGTTATTATTAAAGAATAGTGTTCTCTTCATAAAAATAAAGAATAGTGTATTTATTATATTTTGATTGAAAATTTTACTCATAAAAATATAAAAATTGCATATCTATATATAATTAAAAGTTTATATTAATATGATTTATTGAGAAAAGAAATGATATTTCAAATTTTTAAATATACTAAAGGGAAAATTCTGGATAAATACCAAGGAATGAAGATTATTCTAAAAAGATACTCCAATTAACTCTAATTCCAAATAACAAACGTAGTATGTAATTGGAATTAAAAAGTGAAGGGAATTGACCGAATTGCTCTGCCTTGTTAACAAGTTGAACAAGAGAGAAAAACTCCAAATGATACTTGTGAACTCTTGCTCTCTCTCGCAATACTTTATTGCTCATTTTTCCTCTCTATCACTTGCTCTCTCTCACAATGCTCTGTTGCTTCTCTCTTCTCTCCATCACTCAATCTCTCTCGGAAGAACTCTCACTCTTTCTTACAGTTCCTATATCTTGGTCCCTCAAGGGTTTTTTAAAGCTTTGACTATGTCTACTGGAGGTTCATTCTATCTCCTTAACTCAAACCTTCCTTCTATGGTTCTAGTTGGTGATTTCAGTATATCAGCTTATTAAGTTGTGTTTAGAGTTCATTTTGCATGCTAAATATTACCATCCACTCTCATTATAGTCATTTGAGTCAATTGAAAAAATGGATATTTTGAAAAGCTTATTATGCTGTGGAAATGGTGTACATTAAATGGTAATGCATTTGCAAATGAAAAGATTTAGATTCTGAATAATTTGTTTGTAAGTGATACTTGTAAATTTGCAAGTGATTGAATGACTGACGGTCCATAATACATTTTCATTAGTTACAATATGAGTAAATGGAAGAGCATATGACTACTAGATGAGTTTACCTTCCCTTTCCCTCTCCCCTCCCCTTTTTAACTGCTTTGTTCATTTAAGGTGCAAGGAGTGAAAATTGTGATTGTTATTGTCCAAGGTTGGATTGTGTTATACCCTTATTCTAATTGATAAGTAGAGGTTAAGCTTCCAAGTATATCAACCCTTTGCTTGTGCAAGCAACTATAAAGAGCTTGAGGATCACCTATAGGAAAGCATTGCCGCTGCAATTGGGTTCATTTTGTTGTCATGCAGGATACCTGGTGTGAGGAAAGTTACTATCAACATAGACTATATGATGAATTGTATAGATGTGAAAATAAGATGCAATCTACTAAACAATGTTATGTATTGTATAAATTTTCTTTCATTGTGAATGTGTACTTGTACCAGATAATTTTTTTAAAATAATGCACAGTTTTTGTAATGAATGGTTTAGTCATTTTAATAAAAATTACCCTTTCTTGTGTAAGAAAGGGTCTTAGCAACATAATGAATAGTACCGTATATGACTCATTGATTAACCTTATTGTACCAGTTCAAAAGTATTAGCAACATGTCTGTATAAATGTGTTGAATTTAATTTCCAAATGATCCTGGTGCATTTACAAATGATTCTCATATATTTACAACATATCATCATGTATTTGCAAGTGACAATCAGTTATTTACAAGTTACATTTGTGGTCCTTAGTTCTAACTAATGTCCAAGATTAATGTAAGTGATTTTCGCTTATTTGCAAGTAACTTTCATTTATTTGCAAGTGACTTTTGTTTATTTGTAATATCATTTGCACTGGTTGACCAATGAGGACCTCTTTCCTGATGGTTGACCATCACACATTTATTCTGATTTGACACAACTTAACTCATTTATAAGTGACTTTCACTCATTTGTAGGTGGCTCTTGTTCATTTGTAAGTGACTTTGGTTTATTTGTAAATGACTTTCATATATACTATCATCTGCACTGATCAATCGGTCCCTTCCTTGATGGTTAATTAGCACAAACTTTTTCTAATTTGGCACAACGTAGCTCATATGCAAGTGATACTCGGTAATTTGTAACTACAATCTATCATTTACAAATGAGCAAAAATCTGTTGCAAATATGAGCAGATCAATTGGAAATTTGTAGACCATAAAATCAAGCCATGAAAGCCTTTGGATAAAGAATGAGCAACCATTTAGTTGATGTTATTAGAAATCTTAGTTGCGAGAAGCCAAGTATCTTATAAATTTGACTTATTAGCTTAACTACATTTAGGGTTTTTCCTTTAAGCAAATCTACTTGTTTTTTACACTTTATATTTAATCTTATGAATTCCAACTACACACATTATGTGGGGAATAAGAAATTACCTTCTATCTTTTAGTAAAGAATTATATCATAGCAATAATGGTGACAAGATTAAGAACTCACTCCCATTGAGTACCCAAAATATGATCCCTCTCAACTAATGATACAATATTATTTGCAATAAAATAGATTCCTCCTTGTCAAATTCATACCACCAACATAATTGATCCATATTAAATTCATTGATTTCTTATACTTATTTGTCTATCACTCTCCAATATAAAAATGGTAATAAACCAATAGCAATAAAAATTAAAACACACTAAGCATGGAAATGAATAATTCATTTAATCAAAATGGTCATAGATCAAATTATACATTTGCCAGCAAAATACATTCCACACTCACCTTAATACTCCAACACCACCTAATACAAGTTTGCAAACACCTAACAACACCTAGTATAATGAATTGAACAACACTATAAAAAAAAAAGAATTGAACACAAGCAACAACACCTATGACTTTCAATAATCTAGCTCATCTTCAATGCATGCCATAACCAAAAGCAACATAATGATCCTTGCCAACTAAGGCATGCCAATAATGACCAAATATTTATTGTCTTCTTGCAGCTTGCTATTTCTAACTCTTGTCGTCTAATCATTTATATAGTTCCCTTTGGTATTAATTCATCAATAAAGTTGAAATATCCATAGCACTAATATTCTCATAAAAAAAATGGGACACAACCAAATTAGTTGTGAATACATGAGTATCATATGCAAATGCACGAACTTCACTTGCAAATGAACAATTAGTTGGAAATTAACATATACTCATCTAATATTCATCTGCTGTGAATACTTATTTGATCAAACAATCAGTTATTTACAAATGAAAATGCATTATGAGCCCTCACTCATTTAGTCATTTGCAAATGATGACCTAGAATCACTTGTAAATGCATGAGTGAGCATCAGCTAGAAAAAACTGATTCAGCAACTATAACTATTGATGTGCAAATGCATTGTCATTTCTTACTATTTCCAATTAGACCACATCTAGAACGTTAATCAACTTCTCAGAGTATCCATTTTTTTAATTGATTCAAATGACTACAATTGGAAAACTATAATGAGGGTGGATGGTAATATTAAGCACACAAAACTAACCCTAGACACAGATGAACCCTTCAGTAGATGAGAGAGAACTCTAACCCATAATAGTAAAAGGAAGACAAGAGGTAGATTGCAATAACCAACATTCCATTGATAAAGTTGAAGCCTTCAAAAACCCTACATAGACCGAATAATAGGGAGTGCGAGAGAGAGCGAGAGCCAACAAGAAAGAGTGAGCGCGAAAGTGAGAGATCATCAATGAGTAGAGAGCAATCGAGAGAGGTTGCGTGATAGACTGTTTTTCTTATGTTAATCGGGTAGGGGCATTTAAGTCAATTCCCCATGTCTTCTTATTTCCAAAATGGTACTTCAGTTGTTTTATGAGATTAGAGTAAATTGGAGTATGCTTTTGGAATTAATTTTGTTCCTTATAATTTTTCTATCATTTTCCCTATACTAAAATGGTAAATAGTTGAATTAGTAATCAATATTTAACTCAAATTATTTTATCCATCATAGTTATTGATGTCACAAAATATTTTATGTAGAATTTATATAGAATATATGTGTGCCTACCCAATAAAATAAATATCAGTATTTAATATAAAATTTATATCAATGTATATTAATTATAAATTGTAAATAGTATGATTTATTATTTAGAATTTGTGTAATAAAAATTTTAATTTAAATTAAAAATAAAAGAATATAGTAATAAATAATAACATAGAGAAAAAAGGGAAAAAATAAAATGGGCGGGAAAACAAATTGGACTTTTTTGGGTTAATCTAAACAAATTGGATTAAAATAACGAAAGTTTATTAAAATTATTGATTATATATTATAGCTTCTATATATAGATAGAGCACGTTATTTGGGTAATTAATCATAGATTAAAATGAAAGAAAGAATATTTAATAGGTGTGTGGATCATGAGGTGATTGGAATAATAATAATAAAAAAAAAAAAAACAATGAAGGCAAGGGATCCCATGGCCATGGGGATGATGACCCCAAGACCAAGATCAAGTGGCATTGGCACTAGTTGGCCATTGGCAATGCAACTTTGTTATATAAACAAATTATCAATCTACAAGTGGTGTTAATTAACCAAAATTAATTAAAAGATGAAGGGAGAGCTCTTCAGAAAGCATTTTTTATATTTATATAATTTCAAATTTGAGATATTGGACTTAAACAACCATAACCCTTTTCACTAGAATAAGGACATGTTGGTCCTAACAATTTATTCCTAGAATTAATTAATGTTAACTACATTGAGATATATAAACTGCGTCACTTTCCCAAGGCCCATGATTGTTGATGATGGGTCCTCTATGTCTGTCCTCTGCGACTTAAACAATCAGGTCTCCTTATCCCAACCTTTATATATATTACAAGAACTGTACCATTTAACAATCGGTGTCCAGCCTACAGCTTTTTTCAGCCTTGGATGCAAAACCAACAATGTTAATAAAACCTATAAAAATTAATTGACGTTTCTTTGGGTTAAGCCCTACTTAATTTTAAAACCAAACCACCGTCCTCAGGGATTTTTTTTCAAACAAAAAAAATTATTCAGTGTAATGGAAATTAAATAATTACCAGACCTATTAAAACATATGAAGTACTCCTACTTGCTGAATAAAACAAATTAAGAACCAATAATAGGGTGAATAAAAAATGGAGAGAATAATAAAATGTTACGTGCTTGGTTTTGACATTGAAATGGAATACAATGAAAATAACAATTTTGAGAACAATGAAAGTCATCTTTATATTTATTAAGATATAATAAATATCATCACAAATGTACCACTGTGAATCTCAAACCTTTATCAAATTAAAGGAGCCTATTGCTATAAAGCTCAATAAAATTACTGTAATTGATCACTGTCATTCAACCAGTCCCATGCAATTAACCAGAGGTTTTGGTTTTGATGACCAGTTTCCATTTCCTATGGTCCGTAGACCTAAAACACGCATTAATAAATTAATTGTGGATTTAAATACTAAATATGATTCAGAAATATATAGCCTTGCTACTGTATTGATATGTAGTTTATAATAAAAATTTTACAAGCGACGTTTCTTTCTAAACATGAGTCATATAAATTTAAGTTGTTAAAAATGGTAATGTTTTTATTGCTTATAACCTTAAAAGATAATAAGTATTATCATTGATCGCCTAGTTGAATTGCCTCTTTATTAGGGGTCTTGAGTTCCAGTCCTAAGAATGCATCCACTCTAAATACTTGGTGCAAAACTTACCGTTAAAAAATACACGAAGTTTGAATTTGAATATATATATTTATAAGATAAAAATAAAATAGATTCACATGAAAGGTCAATGGTTTTTCTAATAATTACTATTGTTTTTCTATTATGCAGTAATAGTGTACATATCAACACAATCAGGAGACTTTTCATCCTTTAATTCGTAATCAACCAATTTTATCTTTTTGTGGATCGAAAATCAATTTCTAATCTTTATAATCAGTGACTATCATTTTAGAAAGGCCTCATTCCCCCAAATATGGTAAGATTGTGATATTGATCTTTATCGTTGATATATGTTAGTTAGTCAATTAGTTTTTCAATAACAATCATTATTGAAGAGGTTATTAGGGCTGTTCAAATACTGCTAAAATTTGGTGGGGTTGAACTGAAAATTTTACTTTTCATTTCTTAGTTTATTGTGTTATCTACTCTTAACATTTCATTTTACTTATTATTTTAAAAAATTTTAAATGTACCAATTATCTTTCATTTTATAATATATATTGATAAAATATTAATTATTTTTTTACTCATTTATCCTCTATTAAAAATAATAGTAGATGGAGGACAGATTATTTTTAACATTTAATTTAAGAATATATTGATGAAAATATTAGTAAATTTTACTATAATATAAAATATTTAATAATATTATTGGTATCTGTAAAAATAATTTTGAAAATGACAAATAAAAATGGGAGGGAAAAATATCAATTTGGGCAAACTTTTACACAATAATCGAACTTTCAATGTGGCGTTGAAGTGGCAAAATCATATTGACCCAGGTGAAGTTATTTAATTGGATAGGCCTTTTTTTTTTAGCCAATTTTAATTGGATGGACTGGCAATTCATATTCCAGGAAAGAAAGAGATAACCTCTACTTTTGAAATAATAATAATAATAAAAATTTGACCAAACTTTTTCCTTAATGCCAAAAAAAGTACCGATAAATAATTCACGCGCATCGAATTTGTTGATTATAAGATTTTCTTATTCAAAGCTTTTTAAAAAATAATTTTCAGATTGTTGAAAAAAGTAATTAATTATTTAAAAATTTTATGAAAATTAGAAATTATTTTTTGTTTGATTAAAATAAAAAATATTTTTTAAATTATTTAACAATTAAAGTAGGTGATAGAATATGAGAGAGAAAAGTAAGAATTTATATCATAATATTTTCTTAAGACCAAATATGGTTATTTTTGCAAATTCTTAGAGTTTGTTGGATGCAGCATCATATCTTTTTACCTTTTTCTCTCTCATATATAACAATTGCTTTCTTTCAAAAGTTAGTAACAGTAACTTTAAAAAATAAGTAGAAAATTATATTTTTTAATTTTGATTACTTTTAAAAGTTTAAACAAATATTTTTTAAAAAAACTTTAAAAGTGTTTTTTCCTTATATATATATAAAGTGACTTTTTTATTAAAAAAGATGAAACAAACAAACTTTTAATTACTTGATGAGAAGTTCACATTCATCAAATGTATAAGTATTACTCTCTCTATATCATATTATAAAACATTTTACAAACATTCTCTTATCTTGTAATATAAGACATTTTATAGGGTTTAGTGGAGTATTTATGACATTTTACCAAAAATACACTTAATAAATTCACTATGGAAAAAGATAATTTAGTAAATGATACTGCTATAATTAATTTTAAAAGAAAAGTGAATAAAGGGTAATTTTAAAATCATAGTATTTTCTTTTTTAAAAAAATAAGACTTCCAACTACCTTTAATTATCTTTCTTAATATATGTAACTTTTGTAAAATATTTTATATTATGGGATGAAGGAGTAGTAACCAGGAGAAATAGGGTAAAAAATAAAAAAACTCGAAGAGATATAGAGTTTTCTAGTAACTATTTAAAAGTATCCAGAATCATATCCTCCACAGTTATTTAAAAATTCATGGATCTCCACAACACAACAATGTTTTTGCATAATTTAAATCCAAAGACAAATTGTTTACTTCCTTCTCCTCATTTTGTAACCATTTTTCACAACTATTTACCATCCATTAATGCAAATCTATATCTGTTCACGCTTCCTCCTCATTTCTTCTTTGCATTCTTTATCTGCTATGAAATTCATGGAGGAATCATTATTTCATCTTTTGTTACACCATCTTCCATCTTGATAGAGCTTTATAGAATGATAATTGAACGAAATAACTGGATAAGACACTTAAGATTTAAAGACTCAAAACAATATCATTTGCAAGAAATGCATCACATGCCCATTTTTAGAGAGATGTAAAGGATATAAATCCAAGAGTAGCTACATTTTCAAGTGAAGGTTAGTGCAACATCAAATATACATACACCAGAAAATAAAATTTAAAACAAATTATATCATTTCCATATCACTAGCATAAACAATGCAGTTCATTAGAAAAATATATATAATTAGTTGACAAACTTGTGACTACTAGATTTATAAAATCCAACTTGCAATTTTAACTTTATTAATTTAGAGGAATAAGGAAAGTGGCTCTTGCAAATAAATTTAATTGTAGTAAAATATACTCTCTCCCTACTTAATAGAAGAGACAATTGAGGAGTTTTCATATTTCAAAATATAAAGGATACGGGGATTTGTTTGGTATATTTAATAATTTTTTTAAAAAATATTCCTAATTAAGATGTCATTTTTTTAAACTAATAATACTATTCATTTGTATTAATTACGTGATATAAAATTTATTAATATTAAATGTATTTTTTAGAAACTATTTTATATTTAAGATAAATTTATTATTTTTTTTGTCTTTGTAATTTTATTTTTTTATTTTTTATATTAAGAAATGGAAAGAATATAAATAAATATTAAGCTGTACTTCTGCTATTTAACAATCATCGCGTGACTCTTGATTCTTGAATGCTGTGTTGCAAAACAAATGTATGCAAGCAGGCAATGGTTTTAATTTCTTAGCATAGGTATTTTCTTGGCATGAGTTTTTTTTTTTTCCCTCAACATTTTTTACATGAGTTTTGATCAACCGTGAATAATGGTTTCCTTTAGAAAGAAAAAGAAGGAAACGTCATTGTGGCATCACAAGAGCAACGTCATATTTAGGTTTGTAAGCTAAGGTTACCTGTGGAAAATTAAATTATCTTGTTTTCTTTCTTTCACATCAGCACTCCTTCTGCCCATTTTCCATTCAATTGTTTCTCTCTTTCCTTCCTTCACATCCCTTTCCTTCTTCTCCCTCCCACTCCTCACACCACAGCCATCCACCTCCTAACCCTATTTCTAAATCCAAACCCAAAAATCACAACACAGTAACCGTTGCCTTTGCCAACAGTTCAAGCCAGAAACCTCCAAGAAAATGAGTATTCTTTGCCCAGAAAATGTATTTGCAAATATAGAGACTATCATCAGAGAGCTCGTTGAGGGCAAGGAGTGTGCTTCCCAGCTCAAGCTGTTGTTTCAAAAGCCTTTTGGCCCCGATGAGTCTCCCTTCGCCGAACAACTTGTCGCCAAAATCTTGAGATCTTTCACTGAAACTATTTCCGTTCTGACTCCCTCCGAATCCGGGGGCGACGTTGGCCAGATTTCGGCGATTTCCGGCCACAGTGGGTCGCCCGTCGGAACTGCTTCGCGCAAGCCCGACGAATCCGGCGAGAGCCGGAAGAGATCGTCGCCGGCTACCAAGGATCGGAGAGGTTGCTACCAAAGGAGGTAACCTACTTTCCTGATCTAGTTTTTGACTCTCATATTACTTCACTTCCTCCACCAACGAAGCTTGTTTTGGGAGCGATTTTCGCTTACGAGTTACTTACATGATTTGGGGCATGTACGGACACGTACGGACACGTTTCAAATCTGTTTTGGTCAGCTCTATTATTCATTTTGACAAAAAAAAAATTGAAGCTTTGAGGTTGGGTGCTGGACTTTGATTGATATAAATATGTAAACGGAGTGAATTTCTCTATGTTAATTAATTTTGATTAGTGTATGAGTATTTCGAGATTCAGATTCAAGTGGGTTTTCTGCTCTGAAAGGTCTGAGAACTATTTAATAGATAGATTCTGAACTGTGGTTCTGTCATACATATATTACATGGACTAACATGCATGGGATCCCTAAATTGTTGCAGGAAGACTGCAGATACACGGACCAAATTCTCCAACACTACTGAGGATGGTCATGCATGGAGAAAGTACGGACAGAAGGAAATCCTCAATTCTAAATTCCCCAGGTCTTCAATTCTCTCCTAATTTCTATTCTTTTCTTATTTCGTAAGTTAAATATATAATACGATTCATATAGAAATCGCTCCAACAGTACTATTTTTGGAAGAAAGAAATTTTTGCTACATACAGGATGATCTATTTTTAGAAATATCATCTTAAAGACTAATTATTTGGAATTTTGCAATTGAAAACTCGTCTTTCTGACTCATACTAAAGTTGAAACTCGAACAGCTACTGGATTACTAATTGTGGTATATTTAGGACGATGAACCGAAACATAAATCTTAGTACTTATTGGTCATATAACTTGTTATGATGATGTAATGTTTTGAAATTATCTATTTAGTTAACGATTTTATTCATTGAATTTGCAGGAGTTACTTCAGGTGCACTCGGAAGCACGATCAAGGTTGCAAGGCAATCAAACAGGTTCAGCGGGTACAGGAGAATCCAGAATTGTACCTAACAACGTACATTGGATCGCACACATGCAAAGACATGCTCAAGCCAGAAATAGTAACAGATTTAGGTAATTGGGAATCATATCTCGTGGCCAAATCTAAGGTACCAAACGATGATGATGATCAGAAGAAGGTGCATGGTCCTCCTTTGATCAGCTCATCATCAACCCCAACCATAAAGCAAGAATATCCCAAGGAGGACACACCACTCAGTGGGATAACAGATAACTTGGAACCCCTGTGGTCAGATTTGAAGGATTTTGAACTTTCAGAGCCCTTGAAGATGTCCACTAAACGTAATGCAGATACTGTCTTTTCGTGTAGTGGGGGTGCTATGGAGTTTGGAGTGGAATCTGTTGGCTTTGGCACTGACGATTTTCGCTTTGATTGAAGTCATCATCAGCCTGCTTTAGCTTCATAGTTATATATATGCTTGACACTGATTTCATCTGAATAGGTTTGCATTTTCCTTAAGTTATTTCCACCCCAGAATGTTAACAAAGATTTTAAGTGTTTTATTATCGAGCTCTTGAATAAAAATTTGATCATAAGTGAATAGGCTTTATATCTCAACATTTTATGATCGATTTAAAAAAAATGAGAAAGAAAGAAAATCTTCCATGTATTATGTGTTTATTGAAAATTTTGATAGCAAACAATTGAAGAATTTCATTAACTTAAATATCTGATCTATCTGTATATATATATCCTCTCAATAAGACTATATAAAAAATATCTGAATATTTGCTATCAAATTTTTAATAAAAATATAATACGTGAAAGATATTGTTCTTCTGAAAGATGTATCATCATCATATCATGTTGAGTTACAAAATACTTTCACTTTATTGGGAAAAATTAAACCGTCATCAGCTTGATAATATTTAAACATTTAAAATTTATATCTTAGGAGTCTTTATCCTCTTCTGTATTATGTAGCGGAGAGAACTTTATGGTCCCACTTTGTATAGATAATCAGTGTGATTTATCATATATACATATCGTGTCTAAGTAGTCTGAATAGATTTGTAAATATATATATTAAATTAAATAGAGGCAGCTTGTGGTGTTATTTTGTGTGCTTTAGATCTACAAGACTTGTCATCTTTTTCCTATCTGCTTTACTGCATCCTCAAATTTTGGTTTTTGGGGGGGGGGGGGGGTGTGGGATGATGAGGATGATGATGCATGATGATGATGGAGATGGTCGGGAGGCTTTTTTTTTTGGACAAAAAAAACGAGGGTTTTGGCATGAAGTCAGAAAGCAGGAGGATAAGCTTTAAAATTTGAACTTCAGTGACAGCAGACATAGGCACAGTGCAGAAGCACAGGGTGTGGATGGAGCACCGAGACAAAGAGTGATTGGAGCAAGTGGGGCCATCATGTGCCCAGAAAGTGGAGTCTACATTGCTTTACAACACATATATATATATAGACAAACGTATGTGGAGGGTAATTGAATTCTCCGTCACCCATGACCACTGGCTTGTAGCTACTGAACAAAATACATCTTTTTTCAGAATTTTCCCTCTGTTCAATTCAATCACTATACTATTCTTCTTCCTCACCTTCCTTCTTGTGTGTCTACTCATGAGTTCCATGTTCACCGCCAGATATCCATCCCTGGAAGTCAAGATTTGATTTCATGCTTTTCCAAATTCAAGATATGTTAATTTTCAATTTGGGCTTTAATTAATTGGCATGGAAGATTACTTTTTATTCGTCTCTGATATCTAACTAAAGTTGGCTCCACAATCGGAGTGGACCCAACCAGAGATGGAAAATCATGGATACGTAATCACCGTCGCTAAGTAAGCGATAGTGCTATGACGGGGACCAACCTCAGAAGAATCAACCGCGTTTCGTCACCTGCCAGGTATATATTCAAGTAGAGGAGACTGGAAAAAAAAAAGAAGAAAAAAAATTTCGAATATACAGACTACAGTGAAAAAAATATTGAATTCGCTTATTTTTCAAGATGAATCCTCATCATTTGATGCTCATCACATACTTATGGCTGTGATGAGATTAGATGGTCCAAATTTAAATTTTCTAATTTTATTTTTTGCCAACTTCTAATTTTTATTTTTTTTAAATGATAAGATAATATTTTTAAAAGGTAATAATTATAAAATTATCTTTGTTTTAAATTTTTCATTAAATAAAAAATATGGAAAATGAAATTAAATTAAATATAAACCGTTCAATTTTACTTTAAATGGTTCAAATATACGATGAATACTCGGTGCAGATTCAGCAATCCTCAATGTTTTGAGACAACATCGATTTTATTTGTTCAATTCCAAGCTTAATGATAACATTCATTCCTATTTAAAATTTTAAAATATTTCACTTCATTTCGTTACAAAATACTAAATAATTTATTCTCAATTATATTTATATTTAACAACTACTAGTTAACAATCAACACATTTTTTAACATTCAAAACTCAACTGCTATTAATTACATGATATTATTAGAGGCTAAATCTAAATTCTCAATTAGTAATTGTTTCACTTTTTTCTTTTTAAAAAGCTAAACAAAATGAAGCGTTATCCTTCAAAATTCAGATACTAATATTATAATTAATCCATGGTAATACAATATAATTTCCCAAGATTTTGAGAAATGACAAGTATCCAACCAAATAAAATTATCACACCCTGCTGACATATTCCGATAGTATAACTTTCAGGGCGAGAACAGGCAATGTCATTTTTTAAAAAAATATTAATAAGAACACGCAGAAAATTAACTGTTTAAATTGCAAAATATTACATGCACCCCCCCCCCCCCCCAAAAAAAAAAAGATTAAAGTTACTTTCTCTCTATAACTCTAAGCATTGGTCAAGAAATTAAATTAGTTGCCATATACAGCAGACGCTATATATAGCACCTATCAAATACACCTTTCAAAAAAATGAAATTGATCAGTATGCTTCGTTTCAGCTAATTAACAAATAAGTAATATTGATCAACTTTTGTTGCCGCCAAGTTCCCATTTATAGAAGAGGGATTCCATGGTACCGTTACCACTACTACTCCCAGTAGAATTAAACAAGGCATCAGCCATATCTGCCACCATATAATCGTTACTACTGCCATATCTTGAAGTGGAGGAGCCTCCAGCGGCGGCAGTACCAGCATCTACACCAGCTGGAGCAGTGGCTGTGCCGCCACAAAGGCCAAGGTGCGACGGCGAGAGCCACTGGGAGACTGAATTGGAAGATGAAGACAACTGGGGGGAAATGGTATTTTGGGTGGTGGGCATGTTGTTGTGGTGGTGTGAGATGTCGGCTAATAGTTGAGGAGGTGGAATTGATGATGGAGCTGTGGAGGACATGACGCAGGTGTGACTACCTCGGTATGTTACTTCAAAGATCTTAGGGTTCTTATCAAGTCGCTGCACTTGCTTCTTCGCCGGGCAATTATAGAATTTCTGGTGGGTGCACCTGTAATAACTCCTGAGAAACAATGAAGCATTAATTCCAAGCTAAACAAGGTTAGTCACCTAATTAATGTTTAAATTAGTAATCATTGAATTAATATTTCATTTTTAATCTTTGTAGTGATTAAATTTCGCTTCTTGTACGTGCTGTTAAATTCTGCTATCAATGTAGCTAATGATTATTATGTGATTATTGAAATCATAAACATGCATCAAAGTGACTCATATGCAACACTCTTATAAGTCTAGTAATTTTCATGAGTTGTCATTTCAGAGATTAAACGACTGAAATTATTTTTTTTCTTTGGGGTTTGTAGAACCCTACTTACGAGTATTTGAACTATATAATTAAGGAACAAATTAAAAAAAAGTAAAATTGTAAGGACTCATATAATAAGTGAACTATAAATTAATTAATGAAGTAGTTAACTTACATGAATCAAGAAAAACGGTTAATCCTTTTAAATAATATGTCTTGAATTAAAAGTTTTTTTTGAAAATACCTCCAACTTAATACTACAATGAAATTAATTACACATAATTAAATTTACTATTAATAATGATGGATAAAGGGTTATTTGAAAAATAAATAATTAATATACTCCAAATTCTAATATTAGTCCCTAATATTTGGGAATTACTCCAAAAAAAAAATCCCTTTTATATACCATACCCGAGGGAGTATTGTTAAAAGTGGATGTGTACTGGTGCTATCAACTGCTAAATAAGTACTGAATGTGTGTGGGTGGTCATGAATGCCAGACACATGAACTAAAATATTCTGTGGGAATTGGACCAATTTTTTGGAGTAGCTAGTATTGAATTTTCAGAGAAATGGTATAGCAAGAAAAAAGGTATAAGGCATATCATGAAAGTATAAAGAGAAAAATGATTGGATTGGATTGGATGCATGTGCGCAGATGAGAACAAATGGGTCTTGATTTATGTTTTGAATTGAATCTGTCAAACTAATAAGATACCTATAACACGCATTGTATTATGATTATTTTTATACTAGAGTACCAGCACTAGACAAGTTTATAATTATAAATATTCAATAGTATATATATATATATATATGATTATTTGTGCATGCATGCGTGTGGTCAATTTGAGCGTGTCAATTGCTTGCTAGCTAGTTGAATATCGATTAAAGTCATTTAATTAAGTAATATATATATATATATTTATATATATAGAATTATGAACCTTGGGTATTTAGAGCCAAATATGTCTTTCTGGCCATATTTTCGCCAAGTAAAACCATCATCCGCTGGAATCTCCGTGTTCCCAAACGTAGGCGCATCAACCATAACTGTCTTCTTCTCCAAATCAGTTTTCCTGCTATTACTTTAAAAAAAAACCATCATCAGGCCAGTAATGTCCTATAAATTATAGTAAACAAAATGTATATATCCAGTACATATAGTGCTCATCATTAACGGGGTTACTTGTCAAAAGGGAAAAGCATAAATAGAAACTGATACACCTTTAATAATGATCACCGCTTATAACTTTATGTACAGTAATTAAAAGGACATATACATAATATATAATTATATTCATGTGCCTTCTTGCCTAGTTACTAAGAAAGATCTGAGAAAATTCTGTCGTACCATTTCAAGTCTGTGACCTTTCGCTTACAGATCAATTATATATATATATATATATATCAAGTACGGATTATGCTAAAGTAGTCAGGCCAAAACCCAAAAGCACATTCCACTACTTCGTTTCTTTATTCCCTTTTCAATTATTGCAGATCAGAAACGAGGTGTAAGTTATCTAAAAGAACTTCTAATAATAGGGGACGTAAAACAGAAGACAGCTATTATTGTGCTCTGACATATCGACATATAGTTCGAGGACTAGGGCAATATAGCTTGCTAGTTTCATTCATAAACATAATATATGTATTTAACAAGCTGCTCAAAATCAAAATTAAGTTAATTATATATGTATAAGAAAGTTGTGTATATAATTAACCTCTTTCGCAGTCGTGAGGGCCATTTTGGCTGCATTTGAACGGACTGATCCATTGGTTGTGCATGACTAGCAGAACCAATTGGCAATTCCATCTGAGAAAATGAAGAAGAAAGTGGTGTTTGGTGCTGGGAAAACTTGAGGCTTTCTTTTGCGGCAGAAAATGTGCTGACTATCTCATCTATGGACATGGAAAGCCTATCTGGCTGGTTAGCCAAGCTGGGAAAGTTTGATTGGAGGTTTCCAACTAATTCACAAGCTCGGTGGATCAAAGAACTAGTGGCATCTTCCATGGTTTTCTGGGTGTTTCTACTTTCTGGGCTTCAAATTCTAATTAAGCCAAGCAGTATATAAAGGAGAGGTGTTGTAGGTAAATTTCTGGGTAAGTTTCTAGGTTAGTGCTTTTGTGTTATGGAGGGAAATTGAAGGTTCTATATTTGTTTGTTTCCTTTTACACGGTGCATACATGATAAATATAAAAAGGGAGAAGGGGAACGTGGAAACTAAGACAAAGTTATGGTCATAGCAAGCTTCTTGGAAGTTTGAACTTTCAATTTTTTCTTTGGGTCATGAGGGAGACCCTCTTGCCCCATTGAACCGTTTATTTTTGGGACCCTCCTCCTGCCTTGGATTTTGACGAATTTTGTGAGTTTGAAAGCTATGACCAAATTAAACCCCATTTCTTCTTCTACATGCCAATATATACTCTAATATATTTACCCTAAGGACTTGAACGCATGTACCACTAATTGACCAGATAATCAACTAACCTGGAACTAATTATTTTTATTTTTTTTAATAGATGTTCGCTGTTCAAGTAGTTGGCACTAATTCAAGGGAAATTAATTGGACAATATATGGTCAATACAACCTTCGTTCTATGAATATGCATGGTCTAAAAACACAATAATTCCTGGAAAACTTTTTTAACTATATAGAATCTTAATTACGCACGTGCAGAAGGTGTGCATTTAAAAACCAGATGACTTTACTATATATCTATCAGTAGAATTGACTAGATTTCGTGTATATAGTGCAATGTTTTTTCGCCTGGTGCGTGTATAGTGCAATAGTATATATCCTAGGAAGAGTGACCGTACAGGGCTCCAACAAGTTGGTTTCCTAGTCACAACTTTATTTCACAAGAATTTGCTTTTTCCTCTGGTGGGGAAAGGGAGCTATTTCACAAGAATATCACTTACACATCATTGCTGGTCCTCTTAGTGATTGGGAATTTTTGCTTCTAGAAGATAGAACCAGTGTTGTAACACGCGTAGAGTAACATCTTAGTTCTTTTTCCTTTTGTTGTTATTGTTTTTCCTTTCTTTCTTTCTTTTTTTTTTGTCGGGGACCTAGCTCCCTTCGTTTCACCAAAAAAAAAAATATATTTTGAAGGTCAATGTTTTAAACATTAAACTAATAAAAAATAGTTCATAAGTTAATAATTGTTGTCATAATATATATATATATATATATGAGTGTGTGTGCGTGTGATAAAAAAATAATAAATAAGTAACAGAACAAAGTACATACAAAAAGTATATAATGCTTTACTTGCAACAATGAACAAAAATCCAAGTAGTCGCAAACTAGAATCCTCATAATGGCAATTTTAAGATTATTTTTCAGCTCCTAGTTAAAAGGGTCTTTTTATGAAGATCCGTTTGCATAGATTAACTGCAATGTTTGGGATTGAATTCAGGTTATCTTTGAAGTAATCTTTGGTGGTCTGATGAATTTCAGTTATAAATATGTTTTTATAAAAGTTTATCATATATTTTGTGTTAATATTTTTTATCATATATAATGAGATAAATTGTATATATATTTTAATCATAGTGAAAAACTGTTCATTAGATTCTTGTTAGATTTTGCAAAGGAAGCCAAGTTCACAAGCATGAAACTGTAACTTGTGGTGGACTTGAGAAGAGACAGATGATGATAGAGTTGCTGATAGAATGGCAGCTCTTGCATCAGACGCCCCATTAGGCACTATGGTTCTTTTACACCCTCCTAGTGATTGGTTGTAGATTATGTTTGAAGATGCTGTAAGAGTCTATTTTCCCAGGATGAGATTTGTGTAATCTCCTCTTTTTTCCACTCGCTAAAATGAGAGAGACCTATGAAGTTGATACACAACAAGATCTGGGAGCCATGGCCTTGTGTGTGTTTAGAGTGCCACTCAAAACCTAGGTTTTGACCTTAAAATGCAAAAGTAACTTTTTATTGTGTCTGATAAAGCTTAGGTTTTGGAGTAATTTTACCCCCACCTCAAACACACATTTAAATTTGGGTAGGTTGGTGGTGGGGGTGATAGCCATGGCCGTTTTAATACTTTTGTTTATTAATTAATCCCAAGAAAGGTAGACTATGATGCGCCAGTGCCTAGTGTTTCCAATGGAGGGAGCCTTGCCCATTCTGGAGCTTGCCCTTCAATGGTGAGGTTGATAAACTGCCTCAGGACCATCCATGCTTGATTACTTTTGTCTGATGCTTTCTTTTCCTTACCCTTCCTCCCCTTTCCCACTACCTTTCACTTTAAGATGGCTCATGTCTTGGCCCAAAAAAAAAAAAAAAAGATGTCTCACGTCGAAAAAAAGAATCAAGATGTCCAAGCTTTTCAAAACGAACTTTGACCCCCCCCCCTCCTTTGCACACTACTTTTATATGTGAATGATAGCTTAAATTCAAGGTAGATTCTCCAATGATTTCAACTTTTCTTATGTCAGCAGGCAAGGAGTTTCTTTCGAATGTATCCAGAAGTAAGTTAATTATTTTATACATGTTCTTCAAAAATGACAATCATTACAGCTACCAAAAAAAAATTGAAATAAACGGAAGTCATAAAAAAAATTATTAAGACGGTCACCGCTGTTTAATAAATATCATGATAACAATATGTCAAAACTTCCTTTCTGCAAGAACTATCCTTCTCAATTATGGAGCATGGTCATGGTAAACAAGTATTTATTGAGGTGAGGTGAATTGATGCATTCTCATTAGTTTATACATATATCTCCTTAAATTCTAAGTACTATACGCAACAACTCCCAGCTTGCAAAATTGTCCTCACCAAATCTTCTGCACCAGAAGCACATGGCGAAGGGAAAAAATAATTATATCAGTGGCAGCATAAAAGAATGGCCAAATACAATAAAAAGCAGTAGTTAAAAGGTAGCTGGTTGGTAAGGATGTGTCTTTATACTTCTTCCACCTACAAAGAAAATTGTCTTGGGTTAAATTCATAATCTCAATACAAGAGTGAGACGAACAAAGCAAGATTGAACATAGACAACTGCTGCCCTTTCTTCTGAAAAGGAGGGTCAGAATATAACCTGAGGAAGGCTCATCAACTCGAAAACAGCTTTCTTTGGTGTAAGTTCATTGTCAATAATACGAGCAACTGCCGTCAAAACTGGCAATTTGACATTATATTTCTGCGCCAACGCAATCACAGCTCCGGCTGTGGAGACGCCTTCTGCTACCTTAACACACAAAACATAAACATTTTACTTCATTTGTCCCATTCTTCCAAATATTTCAGCTATGAGCTGTCAGTCTGGCACAATTGGATTGAAGCCTTCTGAGATACCTGATTCATGGAATTGAGTATAAACTCAAGCTTCTCCCCAGATCCAAGACGCACACCAACTGTTCTGTTTCTTGAAAGATTCACAAAACAGGTAAGCATTATGTCTCCTGTTCCTGATAGACCGGTTATTGTTGTCGGCTTTGCACCCATCTTCAGAAGATAATTAGTTATATAGAGAAATAAGATATCATCATACACATTGATTTGTAGGAAGCAACAAAGACAATATATGCCACATGGATACTACCAAATCAATTAGATGCCCATGAATAGATGTCATCTAGTGTAATACACACACACAAGTTCAACATACCTAAGGCTTAGACCCAGACTCAGAAAACTATCAAGATGTCTATAGAGCTTGAGACATCTATTCATAACGATGGGATAGTCACTATGATATGCAATTGAAAACACAAGTTTTGCTTGGACAATCTATACAGCATTGCATGTACCATTACAAGGGACAGAAGAGAGGCAAAAGCTAATAATAATTGCAAAAGAATTGATATAATAGGTAGAAATTGAGGGCCTTTATCATTCATGTTTTTAGAACAGTTTTTTTTATTTTAGAAAATAGAAAAATAAAAAAACTTGTTTGATAAACCTGTTTTTATAAAATGTTCTAAAAAATAGAAAAATAAAAAAATAAAAAACTCAGAACATCTTTAAGGTATTCTACATTTTTTGTTCTTAAAAACACAAGAAAAGACGGAAAATACCCACATCATTAATGGTAAAATTATAAATTTTGAAGAACTTATTTAACACTTGCTAGTTATAATTTTGGTAACAACTATTCAAATAAATTATTTTATTTTCTAGTTCCCAAAACATGTTCTGTAAAATAATTATACAAAACTGTTTTGAGAACATTAAAATAGAAAACACAATTAAACAATTCTTGAATCACCTTGGTTGCCAGCCATCGTATCTCAGAACAGCCTTGTGCAACAAGAGCAGCCATTGAGTTGTTTCCAAGATTCATACCTTCCACCATACCAGCGGCTATCGCAAGCACATTCTTAAGTGCACCTGCGATTTCAACTCCTGTAACATCACTGGAGTTAAAAGAGATTACACGCTGAACAAGTGCAACTAAATATATACAGAAGCCAGGATATCTTAAGAAGCCAAGACAGAGAGAAGCAGGCAGGGTATAAGTACATTATTCGAAAAGGAGGCAAAGTTGGTTAGATGCTCAAATATATGGATACCCAAGTTGTAACAGATTGGAAGAGAAACTCAGGCATTTTGCATATGAAATTGATCTCATATCATGAACCTAGTGAAGATCATCTACCTTGATGTGCTTATTCTTAATTGACTTGATGATAGCAATTGCTGAACAGCATTTGCCAACTTTTTGTCTTTGGATGCCACCACCATGGCTGTTAATTCAAAAAGCAGAAAAAAAAACCCAAAATTAATTATTGGGACCTCAAAAAGAAGAAAATTGAAAGTACAAGATCCACACGTGTAACTAGCAACCTGACCTGTGGGCAGCTTATTCATTAACTCCAGAGCAAAAGAAGGCCCAGATAGTGCAACAAAAGGCTGGCGAGAATTTTTTAATGCTTGAGGAATAATCTGAGACATCATCCTCAGTGTGTTTTGCTCTAGGCCTTTACTAAGAGATATGAATGGCAAGCCAGGATCAACAAAATCTGCAACACTCTCAAGAAAGGATGAGCTGAACTGCAATAATAGAGACAAGAATTAGATTTCAGGCAATCACTTCTCTTATGAATGTCTAGTGCATGATTGAATCAATGTATTTTATCTGACTGAAAGGATTCAGAGAATCACTAACTATTACTACTTATAGATTTGTATAGTCAAAAAAATCTGGATGACCTGAACAGGCACTGCATGAAGGCAGTAATCAGCACCAAGCAAGGCATCTTTTGCATCAATTGTTGCAACAACATTTTCTGGAAGCTTGTGTTCTGGGAAGTACTTGCTGCAAGAAGACAATCATATAAGAGAAATGGATGATGATACTGAACACCAGAAGGAGAATCACGCGGATGATCAAAGAGTATACCAATTGCAGTGCCTCTCATTAATAGATAAGCAAACTTGAGGATCCCGCACAAGCATCTTCACTTCCAATTGAGCCTTCTTATTAGCAACATGGGCCGCCATTGCCGTCCCAAATGATCCCCCTCCTAGTACAACCACCTGGGGTGCAAATGGATTTTGAAGTGCCACGCAAGAGAAATTACAAAAGAATTAAATTTCACGAGCGCATCAGCATCAACATCCATACAAGAACTTTACATCTGGAAAGGCCAGCTAGTACAAAAACAAGAGCTCTATCGACACAAGTCCAAACATGCTCAATGCAGGGGTTAATAAATCATATCAAACCGCCAGATAAATAACCGAGAACGACAAGCATGCTCAATTTCTCAAGAATGTGAAAAAGAAGTTACCAGCAATATTTGTGTAAGAATAAGTTCCCAGAAACTAGGGGGGAAAAGCATACCAATTTCTCAAAGGCACTGAAGAAACTGAAAATATCGAACTATAAAAATAACAAAAAAAAAAAGGAGAAGAACAAAGCAAACCTTGTTAGTCCGTTCGAGAACGTCAGTCTTGACCTTGGAGCGCCAAGACCTGGACCATCGCACAAGCTTCTCCCAGGCCAGCCTAACGGCTCGCCGGCGGTCCCGTGTCGGGTCTGGTTCGGATTTAGTAGCGAGGTCAGAGTCTTGTGGTCGTGGTGAAGAAGAGGGAGAAGACATTCCAGCACAAGAAGGACGATTGGTATCAGGGGGACGAAGAGTGAGAAACCTGGATTTTAGGGGAAAAGATTGAAACTTCAGATTACTGTGATTTGGATGAAATGGATGGGACTTTAAAGCGAACAATGGGTTCATAGCTGATGGCTCCAGCACTGTCGCCATTGCCAAGACTTGGTATTAGAATAGCAGTTCAAGGGCGGAGAGCTAGCCACCCAGAGGTACGGACTCGGATTACACCGAGACGCAGATTTTATTTTTTTAATAGTCAAATACTATTTCCTTTGACAAATAAGAACGGGTGTATCTCAGAATTTTAAGTGATTAAATAAATGACTTCGAAATGTAGTCTTTGTATTTTTTAATAAACACAGAAATATCGGTTAAGTATCCAGTACTTCTGGTCTTAGTCATCTTTATCTAATTTATATGAATTAAAAAAATCTGTTAAAACTAGCATGAAAATTTGTTAAAATTTGAACGTTATGGGAGAGTTTTTTAAAATTTTTTTTCTCAGAATTTGTTTTGAAAAACAATTCTACAAAATTGTTTATTCTTCCCTGGAACTTCAATTCTAACTTGCTTGATTCATTGTTATTTCCCAGTAAGTTTAATTTATTATATGTATATTATTTATGTTTTAAAGTTAATGTTATAAACATATTTTTTTTAAAGTAATTTTAGATGATAAGGGTATATTTAAAAAATTACTATAAATAACTCAAGAATTAGAACTTCTCTAGATCTTTCTAAATTAAGCCTACCTTATTGGGAACTTACATTTTTTTTTTTTGCAATCAAGCAAAAGTAATTAATCTACTTTCTAAGAAGTTGGACTTCCTTTCTTTACTTCCCTCATACCAAGTGACTCCTTAATTGCTTTTTATCTAAGGTTCATTTTGATTTAATTACTAGGGGGTTATTTAATGTGATCTAGTGTGATGTAATGTAATATAAGATCATGATAATTACATTGGTGTGGTATTTGTTTGGTTTGATATTGAAGGTGTGAGAAATAAGTTTATTTTTTATATTTAAGTAAACTTAAATAATTAGGAAAAGTCTAAATTGCCCCCAAAGTGATGATACTCAATAGTGGTGGAGACCCCATTAGTGGTGGTGCTTGGCTAGTGGTGGCTAGTGATCAGTGGTGGTGGAACTAGTGGCATTTGTTAACCAGCACCGACAATCATGGTGGCGGCTTCCGATCAGCGACTATAGTGTCGGCTGGTGACTAGTGGTAGTTGGTGACTAGTGGCAGTGGTGGGAGCTATCATTGAAGGAGACTGACAACCAGCAATGGCAGTAATGTTTGGTGACTAGCACTAGTGGCGATTGTGGTAGCTGACAACCGGTGATGGTGGTGGCAGCCTATGACAGATGGTGGCAATGCCATTTAAAGATTGGCATCAATAATGGTGGTAGCAACCGGTAGCTATAGTAGCAACCGTTAACTGGTAATGGCGATGGTTAGTGACCAAGATTGTTGGTTAGCATTTGATGGAGGCGATGACATTCAGCGACCAGTAGTTGTGACCGACAACTTATGACTGATGGAGGTGGTGGTAGCCAATGATTGGTGGTGGTGGTAGCGGCTAGTGATAGACGGTGGTAATGCAGGCCGACAATCTGTGGCAACTGTGGCCATCAATTGGTGACAATGGCGACTGGTGACCCACAACAGTGGTTGTGATTGGTAAGGGATGGGTATTTTTTTGTTTTGTGAATGGTAGTTTAATCTTTTTCTAATCGATTATAGCCATGTAATCTCATATTATATAGCTTTTTGAGAGAGAAGGGAAATACATGATTTGAGGCAATGATGTAATCCTTATTATTTGAGTTTTGCGCAACCAAACGCTCCAAATCATGTAATGTAATGAGGATTAAATCACATACCCCCTCTCGTAATCGAACTAAATGGACCCTTTTACACCTCACTAACATTAATACTTTGAGTGTTCCCTTGCTCATAATTATGAAGGAGGGAAAATATATGAATAAATCTTAAAATATCTCATTGATTTGCAAAAAATAAATTATATTAAGACCTTTAATTATAAAATATGACTTATATATAACACCAAAGGTTATATTTACTAACCTTTTACACCTTATTGGGAATTTATCAAGAATGATATGTTGGTCTTGCTTATTGAGCAAGTCAATTCATGCACTTATTAACTTTTCTTAAGCATGAATGCATGATTGACGTGAATCTCTCATTCTCGTAATAACAATGGACTAATTTCTTCAATAAATTCCCATCATAGGATGATCTAGCTTGTATTTTGTTAATGTTAATAGCTTTGGCAGGGTCATAATCTTTCAATTTCAAATCAAAAGTATATAAGAGAGTTGTGTTAGAGAAAATAAGGTCTGTTTGGTATATTGGAATGACTTTTGATAGAATAGGAATAGGAAATGGAATGAGAATGAGTTTTAAAAGTAAATTTGGTATGTTGGAAAAAAATAAATGAAATTGTAACATACATTTTGTTTGATATGTGTATTTTAGTGATGGAATGGGAAGGTTTAAAATTAAAAAGACAATAATACCCCATTCTCCTCTTCTTCCCTAACCTTCCTTTTTGATGCTTTTGTTCAATCATTCTTCCTCCATTAACAAAACATAACAATATTCATCACACAAAATTGGAAATTTTGAAAACAAAAAACACTAGTAGATGAATCACAAATCCAACCTAAGTCCAGGCCTAAATCCAACCTAAAATCACATTTCTCCCAAATCAAAATCCCAAAACTCTAACAAAGAGCTTCAACTAAAAACAAAGATAACAGCGAAGGGGGAGAGAATAACAATGGTGAGAGATCGAATAAGGAGAGAACGATGATGGTGAGAGGAGAGTGATTGAGGAGAGACGAAGACAAGGAAAGTGAAAGAGAGGGAGAGAATGACGACGGTGAGAGACTGGACTTCTTCCCTTTGAACTTTCAGGTTTGCCATTAAGATCAAGCAAATTTGTGGAGTCACCGCCACCATCCTTTAAACATTTCAAATTGGACCTTTGAACTCCCAAACCTTTGTCACTGCTGTCAAAGTAGTTTGTGTAACCCACTGTTATGTCACCTGTGCCATTGACATCACTATGCTTAACATTCACAGGGAAGAAGGAAGATTACAACTTCTGGGATGAGGTGATTTTCGGACAAGATCAGGGTTATTTTTTACCAAAATATTGTGTTCCCAAGAAAGCTAGAATTTTCCTTCATTATATAGAAGGAACACCTATTCCCATATGGAATGGAATATTTAAATTCCTAGGAAAGGCATTGTAGCATATCAAATGAGGGACTTTGCTAATTTCCTCTCTCATTACCTTTCCATCAGTTAAATTCCGGTCTACCAAACAAGCCTTAAGGGGAAGAAAAAATGGAGGGAAAGAAAATGAAGAGAAGAGAAGAGAAGAGTTGAAGAGTGATTTTCTCTCCATATGCTTGACTAAACAGAAGAAAATAAGGAGGAGAGAAAATTAACTAATTTTAAATTGACAATAATACATTTATTATTTTTAGAAAAATATTTATATACAATAAAACTTGTTATTCTACTATATTATTTATATAATTTTTATATTATATTAATAAATGAAATTAAAATATGATTTTAATTTTATTTTTAATTAAAATTTATTTTATCCAATCTTAATTTTTTAATTTTAAAAATTATTTTTTATACATTGATTTAAAAAAAATTAAATAATGTTAAAATTGAAAAAGAAAATGGGAAAGTGAAAAAAATTGGTGAGATAATTTTGGAAGAAGAGTTTTTTCTCCAAAATCTCTCCATTTTGGAAGAGAAAAGATGGGGAAAAACATGTGGGACCACATATTATTTCCCTCTCGATTTTCTCTCTACAGCCAAGCAAAGAAAAATATAATTTTCTCTCCAATTTTTCTCCTTACTTTTCTCTCCCCCTATTTTCTTCCCTGCCAAGTGAAGGGTTAATATTAATAGTTTCGACATAGTCATAATCTTTGCAAATTCAAATCAAAAGTATATATGAAAGTATTGGTATCTTCAAAATTGTCATGGTTTTGAGATTGAGAACCTGAAATTCAATTATTTAACGAAATAAGGGGTGCTAGCCCAAAAAAAAAAAAAGAAATAATGGGTGTAAGTTTTTTCTTTTATCGAGATAATTATAAATACATACTCATCTATACACTCAAGATGACAATTTACCATCGATGAGATTTGATTCTATAATCTCTCTCCGCTTAGTACTACTAAGCCATTAAGCCATGAACAAATAATGGGTGTAAGAGAATGTTCTATCTTGTGATAAAAGCTTCTTTGTTATCTTTTTTTTCCTTGTAGATTCTAAAAGTTTTTAAGAATGAGTAATTTTCGAAAAATGAAAGAAAAGTCTCAAAACATGAAAATAATTATTAAAAGTTCCAAAATCCCAAAAAATTACACCCAAATCCTATTGGTGTAAAATCTTGAAAAACAAGTATAAAAAATTTTATTGTTAGATATAAAAATGTGGAACATGAATATAAAACATTTGAGTACAATTTTATACTAGTCAATAATGAAGTTTTTTATACTTATTTTTCATAATTTTACACCAATAGAACTTGGATGTAATTTAACATTGGAGCGTGATTTTATACTCAAAAATAAAGTTTTTTATACTTGTTTGCTAGGATTTTACACTAGTTTTATATCATTGGGACTTTGATGTAATTTTTTAGGGTTTTGGAAGTTTTTAATAATTATTTTCATATTTGGAAAATTTTCTATGATTTCCCTAATTTTTAATGGCATTCTTATTCATTTTGGTATATGTATACCATAGTTTTAATTTTTCTAATGATTTTTTTAAAATTAATTGTACTCATTTTATTATTTTAAGAATTAAAATGTATAATACAATTAATATAAACAAATGTAAGAAACTTTACAAATTGTTAGCCGTACAATTCATTTTAAACTCATGCAAATACATGAAACTCGCTCCTTTTTTTAGTGTAATTTATTTCATTTAATATATCATCTATTATAAAACAATAAAATCTAGATAAGCCGCTTAAGCTAGTACCATTCACGACTATGGCTTAACTAGGCGACTTATATCTGTTCTCAAGTGAATCTTCAATGGCTCATCCTTGGACTACATACAGTCTTCAATTTCCCTCAATCTCTCAAATTTATTCCCCCCAAATAAATTGTATATTCATCTAACATTGGCTATGTCATCATACCTTTTTAGTATTTTTTCTTTTTCTATGATGTCTTTTCCTATGTTGCAATTACTCATGGGTGTATAATTTCTTAATAACAATTGGTCCAATTGATTGGGAATGTGTCCGCACTGATTCCTCAGACCAATATAATCCCCGGACCAACATAATTTGTTTCTCCAGCTTGTGAAGATTAGGTTAATTTCAAGTTCTATTCCATCACCTTCACTATTTATATCAAGCTTCATAAAAAATCGTTCTATTCTTTACGTTCTTCTTCCTTTGTATCTTCTCTCTACATCCTCTACTACTATTTTTTCATTTTAGCACTATTCACAAGTTTGGAGCAATGTTTACATAAAAAATAAAGCCGCCTAAGCATCACCTTCTGAAGAACTTCAATGTTAAGTGAGAAACCTAGTCAATTCTTGTCCGAATTTGGCGGAGGTGGACTATGAAGAAGGAGGCATCACCTCAAAATGTAATATATATTACGATGGTATTGGTGGCTCAAGAGGTTCGTTGTTCTTTCTTTTCTTTTCATTTAGATTCATTCATTTTTCTAAAATCCTTGACTTTGTTTTCATTATCTTTATATAGGGATACATGCAAGCATTGGCAAGTCCTCTTTGTTTGATAAGTTTAGTAGTACTCCAATGGAGGGGAAATGCTACTCAATTCGAAGCTTCAAGGTGTCTGAGAATAATGTCTCATACCATGCAACATCACATTCATGCAAGATCACCATTCACACTAACACTTCTGTTCAGGAGAAAAATGAATATGACTTTGTTATTCCATCCAAGTGCTTTGAATTTGTACCTATATCTGACATTGTCAAGCAGAAGTCCCCATCAGACATGCTGATAGGTCTCTTTATTCCCCATTTATGTTTTTATATGTTTCTAATATGTTCTTTTCTTATTTGCTCAATTTATGTTCACATGGTATTGTTCAATTTCTATTCCCTAATTGATGTTATTGGCTTCCTCAACACATTTGGGACTCTTAAGGAATTTAAGAGGAGCAACGAAACAAATCATAGGCCATCTTTTAGCTTATCAGACCTTGAGTTAATTTCAAACCTTTATATTTTCACATTATTTATTTTCCCAGCTATATATGGTTATAAGTTTCATGGTTTTTAGCACTTCAATATGATGTGTTTTTTTTTTCATGCATTATAATAGGAACAATCTTTTGAATGTCACATTATTTGGAGATTGTGCTACAAGTACTTTCCTCTCCAAAGAAGAGGACCTTGACTCTCCTATTGTGGTTATCATTAGCTTGCTAGTGTGAAGACCAACAATGGTGAAAAGATTCATTTTTTAGGAATGTCTTATGGAATTTCTAATATTTATTAAACTTTTTGAATTATAAGTAGTTATGTTGTTTTTTGATGCTCAGGTCAATTGGAAATATGCAATTCTTGGTCTGCTACAAAGGTCTTCTTTAACCCCACTTCTCCTATGTCACAAAACTCCTTTCAAGGTTGAATTCTTGGTTTGCTACCATGCTTTAACTCCTGTTTATTATGACACAATAAATATTTTTTTATATTTTGTTTTCAATTTTCTTAAGCTGCCAAATGAAAATTTATCGGATACATATAGCTTTACTCGTACAATAGGGACCTTTACTCAAAATTATAGGACTTACTCATGTCCATCGAAATCACCTGGCCTTGTCCAGTTTCCAACTAGGATCAAAATATCTGATGCCTTTATGTGTACTAAAGTCCATACCAACAATCATATTATTTTATTACTTATATGGATTTTTTTCTTATGGTGTTGTTTTTGTTGTAGAGTATGACCTGTGTCATTTGAGCTACAATTTTGAAGGTAGAAACATCTAATAGATGGACATATGATGGTTGTAGTGTTTGTTCAAGCAAGCCTAAAGTCAATCACAACAATATACCTAGATGCCATACATGTCAGAAGGACAATCAACTAATTGAACCAAAGTTCGGTTCTTGCAATTCCTATGCTTTTTTCTTAATTGATGAACTACTTAATTCAATGACTCTTAATACAAATTTTACACAATGTAGATTTAGAGTGCATTACACTATAATTGATGCACTATCTCTATGTCAATTGTTTTGTTTGATCAGTTGGCTACGAGGCTTCTCAACAATTTTGAGAAGCTGTGAAAGAAAAATTGGAAAAAGTATGTCTTGTAGCTAGATTGTATATACACTATCATATTTAGATTGTATACTTACAATTTAATCTAATATTTTATTGTTTTCAACTCTTATTTCTTGTAGGAATGAGAAGCAAGCTTATTCCTCGAGAAACTGGAGGTTTTAGTAGGTTGTTCCATGTTGTTCCAATTGCAGATAGATGATGGACATTAAGGGTGAGCAATCAATTAGATGGTTCAGTTTGGTCTAAAAACTGAACAAAATGAATAACCAAATAGACATGAAATTACCAACTGAGACAAACTGAACAAGACTAGCAAACCAAACTACCTCGGTTTGGTTCAATTTTGTAATTCATTTTCAAATTATAATCAAATGACAAAAATTCACCCAAAAATTTTATTTACCAAAACAAAATGTCTTATTAACAACTTTCTATTTTAAAATATAATACAACATTTTCTGTTCTTTGAAAAAGAAAAAAAGAAAGATGGAATCAAAGTATTAGCTTTGTAATAGACAAGAATTTGAAGTATTGGACATCCCATTGTCATGCATTTTATCAAAGCAAGGTACTGGATACTAACGATAGAGTATATAGGCATTTAATTTATAAAAACACTGCCCAACTCCAAAAAAAAATTTACAAAACTCTACATTACCACTCACAACAATTTTGCATGGTATTATCAAGATCAGTGATACTCTGTACAGAAAATTTGATGACCTTTGAGAGAGACTACTGACTAGGATTGGGAGGCAAATGGAGAGGTGGAGGCTGGAGGGAGTGAGCTGATGTTGGTGAACGAGGTTTTGGCTTGAGATTTATGCCATCGCTTCTCTCTTGCCCAACTTCAAAAAGCAACCAACACCTTTGAGAAGCAACCAACAATCAACAATGGAGGAAAGAGTAAAGATAAAGGCCAGAGGGACTAAGAGCGAGTGCCGATTGGTGTTTGGGACAAGGAGAGAGACTAGGATTTTGATTTCTACTTTGGCCATGAACACGAATTACATGAAGGGAAAGGGAAGACAGGGTTTCCAAAATGAGTGTGATGTAAGTGCATGGTGAGGCTTTGTGAGTTTTTTTTCGATTCACGTGTGGCTTTGTGAGTTGAGTCTTGCAACCATAGGGTGGGCTAATGGTAATGGGTTTCAGACTTACTCTTTTACTTGAGTGTGGGCTTCAGCCTTCAGACTTTGGAAACCAAAAACAATATATATGAATTTTGGTTTGTTCGGTCTATTGGGTTTTTGCAACCTAAAATCTAATTGAACCGAAAATACCAAAAAAAAAAAAATTGAACCTAAATTGAAAATCAAAATAACTGAACCAACAAAACTGAATTTCTATTTGGTTTGATTTGGTGATCAGCTTCGATTCGGTTTTGCTCACCCCTAATGGACATATCACTAAGAAATGCCACAATTATAGTGTGATGGACTATGAAGATAAAGAGGACTATTTTCAACTATTCACTTATTCTAATTCCACCTATCATGCATGATTTATTATGACTCAACTTATTTGGTACATCCTTCTGCTTTTCAATTCTTTTTTAAATATGTTATTTTATTTTTTCTTTAATTGTTGCAAGACTCCTAAGCATTATCCAGTGATGTGAATAATGTCAGTATCCCATTATATTTTTATTATGTTTTATTATGCTTATGCTTTATATCATATATTACTGATATATGAGGATATGTACAGGAAACCTTTTCTGGCATTGCAACAAAGATTGACCATGTGCAGTGGACTCCAGTAACATACAAAATGTTTGTCCAAGTTTCCATCTTTTAATGTGATTAATCTTGATGAGCAATTTGTATCTAGCTTTTCCACCCCTAAAGAAGACAAAACCAACAATGGGAAAAGAGGATCTTTTGAAGTTCAGGCAGTTGGTATTGTTGATATGTCCACTCCAAGTTTTTCCAGTGGCAAGTATCCCAAAGTTATCAAACAAGAGAAGTTAGACTAAAAGAAAATGTAGTCAATGAACCAGTTCTCTTTAAAAAAATCATGCACGTTTTTTTTTGGCGACATAGCTATTGTGTTTTATATATTACTATGTAGGTAAAGAGAATTAGTTGTAGTTGGAAAATTGACAATCTTCATTTTGGTCGAAAGTGGCGGTAAATAAGTGCTGTTTGGAGAAAAAACTACAAAACTATATTTTGTGTTATTTACATATATTCTATAATTTGAAATTTCTGTTTCTTAGCATACTATATTATAAATCTTTCATAGCTTCCTAAGTTTACTTATTACAGTCAAAGTCTTCATTATTTGTTTAGTCATAATGTGAAAAACTTTATCCATTAATGAAAGATATTTTTTAAATCTACTATACTATATTTGATAGGTTAATATATAAAGGATGCTCCTATATTAAGACATATTCTTAATATATAAGTTTTGCTATATTAATCTCAATATGCTATATTAATGCATAACATACACGAACATAGTGCAAGAAGTGGCAACCCTCATCAAAAGGGCATCCAGCAGTGCTGCAATATAGAAGGGATTAAATAATCATAAAGGAACAATTAGCTATGTCTAAAAATATTGGTAATCAAGGTCATGCAAATCAACATTCTTATATTAGAAGCAAAGATTTGATATAGGTTAATCAAATTTTTATTGACAAGAGAGGATATATCTCTTTCATATCGAACTCAACCTTTTTTTCTTCGGTAGATGATCTCAACCTTTAATTAATTGCCAATTTTTGCACTATAGTGCACAATATCAAATTTCCTAAAAGTTGGCCTTCATAACTACCATAAAACTAGTAAAAGGTATGAATAATTTGCTATTGATATTAGATGACATAAACCTATTGCTTGTAAATTATTAACAACCATATAGGTCTAATAGATGGCTATAAAGATACAACCAATAAGAGACAATGTGACTTAATTAATTAGTGGCTAACAGGAGGTATTATTTTTATAAAAAATGTTGGGGAGTGCTTTTTCAGTAGACAAAGTTGCCCCTTTAATTTTTTACTTAATAGAGGGAGCTTTGAATTAATCAACAAATTCAAAATAGTCTCCCTAGAAACCATAGGCATGGTAGTCTACTCATAACATGAGTAATTATATCCTATACATATTTCCAATAAGCAGTAATATCACATGTTTTAAAAATGCTATAGCTCCTTCAAAATGAGATGGACATAATGGATTTGAAAAAAATATATATTCAAAAATCACAAGTTGAAGAGTTTCTGATTCCAATGACCTTAATGACATTAATTCTAATACCAAAATTTGAAAATTAAAAACAAATCACAGTTCCCTCCATAGATCTTTTGTCCAGGAAAACAAGAGACATCATTCCTTGTAAGTTTTCATAAATGCAAATGGTCATTTTGAAGAAGAGATGCCTTTCTCAAGAACTGTGACTATAGTAGTCATGAATCCATACCAATGCCTATGAAATTTTCAGCACAGCTAGCAGATAAACAAATTAAAAGATACCATGATAAAGAAATATAGAACAAATCGAAGGCAATATATGATGTAGGAGTACTTCAACAATACTGTTGTTCCTAATGGTAAGACTATATGCTATTTCTATATTGAACACACTGATAACCATTTAGATTACTAACTACACAATTCTTATCAGAAAATACAAATTATGTCAACATCAATGGAATTTCAACATCAAGGGAATTGTTGCAGGATGCTAGAAACACTTTGACAAATGAAGCAAAAGGTATGAATGTAAAGAAAAAAAGAATAAGTCAAAGGCAGTACATGATGATAGATAATGTGGTCTCTGATGGTAATTACCTTGAACTTTAATTTTTTTTTCACCATTTTGGGGCAATTACAAACTACTGATTACATGGTTAATTTCATAGAACATCAATTCTCTGAGTTCAAATCCTTCAAGCACATCAAGGCAAATTATGCAAGATATGGAAAACACTGATCCATTAATGTTGGATCATAATTTGAAGAAATAGAAATGTTACCCTCTTAGAGTTCCACAGCTGAACATGAGTAACATATTTGTGAACTTAGTAGCTAGATTCAACGGAGTACAAACATTTGGTATATTGTTTAATGAATATTGTGCTAAGTATTAATGAGTTCAATTATTTAATCTAAATTGCTATTTTATAATACATGGAAATGTATCTATTTTATAATGTAAATGGACAAGGAAATGATCACATAATATACCAGAATCTAAATACTATTAGATCTCATGATATTGTTGTCAATAGTGGCAATGTATCTTGATATTTTTTTTTTCTTGTTCACTCTGTGACAAGTTTTGATCTTGACTTGTAGTATGTAAAACTATGAACACAAAAAATAACATCGATTCAAGAACCTCAAGAGGAGTCATTCTTGATGTCAACTATATTGAGGCAACACTAATTGATCCTATGTTATAGAATTAGAATTATGTTAGTGCTAGCCTTTCATTGGTGGGCATGAATAATAGAGCTATTGATTTGGATTATAATGAATTGGGAAGGAGCTAAGAATTACAATAGGTGGAGAGTACCTCCTTAACTGATGTATAACCTTCAAATACATTTGAAACCATCATAGATGTTGCATATAATATCCAAAGATCAATTCATGAGTCAAGATATAACAAAATAAATTCTTTTGTTAGCGGTTCTTCTCTCAATGGCAGGACAAATGTATCATTGAACTTGACATCAAGGTTTGATACAACAAGTAGAGGTATGCGATAGTACTAGTAGTAATATCTTCTATCATTCTTGAATATCTTTTATACATCAATGTAACTCAGTGAAAACTACATATCATATAATGAGGAGGATATCATGGATTTCAATTACCAAGATGTAAAACCTATCATAGACAAGGAAGGAAGAGTGTTATTCAATTTATCATCAAACAGTGATTGATAAGTGTTTAAAATTTGTGAACTGTGAATTTTAACTTTCATGATTATGTTAGGATATGACAATTTGGACGCTTCACACATTACTAATAAGTTAGTTACTGATTTTATTGACAGTTCAACCAATATCAACCAAATAGGTAATTAATAAATAGCACCAATACATTGTTTCCATAAATTGAAAACATTTATACCTTAAGTGCACTATTCCAATAAATTGCACCTATTCATACCTTAAGTGCATTGTTCCAAGAATATACTGTTCCATATATATATATATGTAATCTTTTTTCTTTTTAATTTAACACTATTTCTTCAAGGTATATAGATGTGGGTGATCTTATCTATAATTGCAACTCATGCGGTGCATAGATATGGTATAATAAAAGAATCAAGTAAAAGGTGGATGAAGGAATCTCATTTTCATTATGATGTGGAAATGGAAAAGTACAGTTACCACCAATGAAAACACCCCCACCATACTTATATAGTTTATATTTCAACAAAAGATCCCCTTAATCCAAAAATTTCTTATCCAATATAAGGTCTTACAATAATATGTTTTCATTGACATCTATGGGCGATCAAATTGATCACTCAATAAATAATGGTCAAGGACCATATAGCTTTGTACTTTTCGGCCAAAACTATCACAAAATAGGCAACCTCATTCCTCCAGAAGGTCATCCTTCTGTTTACTCTTAGCTATACATATATATATGACACAGACAATGAAGTGCAAAACCAAATCCATGCTATTAGGTTAGGAAACAAACAATTTCTTATAATTTAATTTGATTAACTAATTTCACTAATTTCATTTATATACACTATTTACTGCTCCAACACTTTTTTTTTGTTATTTTTGTGTAGTGATCATGATAAATAAAGTAAAATTGATCCCCTCATTTTTAGCAACATAATGAAGGAGCTTAATGATATCAACTTGTATGTCAAACATTATCGATTAGCTTCTAGCATGTTACAAGTAGACAACAATTTAGAAGTGAAGCTTTCTTTATTAGCATGGAGGAATAAAGGTGGTTGTGTTTATAACTTGCCATCAACCTTTGAAGTTGCTGCATTAGTTGTAGGTGATTTTGAGGAAGCTTATTATTCAAGGGTTATCATTGTTGAGAAAAAGACAAGCCAATTAAAGCGGATTGGTGAGACTCACATATCATATTTGCCACTTCAATATCCATTATTATTTCCTTGGGGTAAAGATAGATATGTGCAAGATGTGTAACATAGAGAATTAACACTAGAAAGAGACAAGAAGAAAACAAGACTTACAATTAGGGAGTATCTTGCTTATCACTTAATGTCTAGAAATAATGAAACATCCGTGTTGATTGCATCAAGGAAATTGTTTCAGGAATTCATTGTAGACAAATATACCATGATGGAATCAGATCGACTTCAATGGATAAGGTACCACCAAAAAGAGTTGCGTGTCGATATGTATGAAGGGATTAGTGAAGCTGTATTAAAGGGTGACAGAACTGCTGATTCAATCAATAAAATGGTCATCCTTATGTCCTCTTTTACTGGGGGTGCAAGGTATCTTATACAAAATTATCAAGATGCAATGACAATCTATAGGTGGTCTGAGATCAAAAGATATTGTTAAGAGCATGAAAATATGCCTAAAGATCATCCTAAAGCTTTGACAAGAGTATTTGAATAGAAACTTAAGCAATTACTACAAGTTGTTAAAGAGAAAAAAAATTTTTGGCACCATTTGTGAAAGTAATTATTTAACTTGTTGTTTATATTTAATATAATATAACTTTAATACATTCAAAGCAGTGATTATTATAGTAATCATTTATATAGTTTTGTCAATTATATGCATGAAGCAATTGAATTTTGCTTAAATTTTAGTTTTTTTCCCTAATGTGGCCATGCGACAGTTTAATATCCGATTGGCTTTGTTAATAAATATTCAATCATATATTATGTTCTATTTTTCATGCCATGCTATAATGCCAAGTTTGTTATAGACTTATATGACAGATGAAGAAGTTTAGAAAATTTTTATTCTTTTTTTAATGTGTGGTTGTTGATTATTTGACCACAGAGTAACCTTGTACTTATATAAATTAATATCATCTGTATAGTGTAGAAAAGTATGTTCCATAACTTATTAGTCCTTAATTAGTCATACATTAATTTCATTTCTTTTGTTAATATATCTGACTCATACTAGAATGACAATTGCAGAAATTTACCCAATTGCGTTCCCAAAAAGGGGGTTGCCACATGCTCACATTCTTATCTTCTTGGCTGAATTTGAGAAAATTAAGACACATAATCAAGTAGACAAAGTTGTTTCAGTTGAAATATTAGATTAGAAAACTCAACCATTATTGCATGATCTTGTCAAGCCATACATGATGCATGGTCCTTGTGGTAAAAGCAATCCTAAGTCTCCTTGCATGAAGAAGAACCAATGTAGCAAATACTTTCCAAAGAAGTTTGTTATTGAAACAAAAGTTGATGAAGAAGGTTATCCTACTTACAAAAGAATTGACAATGGAATAAAAGTTGAGAAAAAAGGAACTTTTTTAGACAATTGATATATTGTTCAATGTAATCCTCAACTACTTATAATGTTTCAAGCTCACCTGAATGTCGAGAAGACAAATCAATCAAGGGCTATCAAGTGCTTATTTAAGTATATCAGCAAAGGTAATGATAGGGTGATTGGAACTTTGTATCAAAATGACCCTTCAAAAATTGAAAGAGATGTAATTGATGAAATTCAACAATATGATGATTGTCGTTATGTTTCTACATGTGAAGCAGCTTGGAGGATTTTTGGGTTTAATATTCATCACAATTACCCAATTGTTCAAAGGCTTAGTTTCTACTTGTCTGGCCAACAATCATTGGTTTATTCTATAACAGATAACTTGTCACAAGTTCTTGGAAAGAAAATTGTTAAAGAATCAATGTTTCTAGCATGGATGAAGTACAATGCAGATAATCATGATGGAAGGAGTTTGATTTATGTTGAATTTCTTGAGCATTATGTTTATCATCAAGATAAAAAGAAATGGAGATTGCAAAAGAAAGGATTATGTGTTGGAACATTGCCTCATGAATCTCCTTCTTTAGGAGAATTGTATTATTTAAAAGTGATGCTTAAAAAGGTTCAAGGTCCAAGGTCTTTTAAAGAAATTAAACAGTGAATAATGTTGTGCATCCTACATTCAAAGCAGCCTGCTATGCACTTGGGTTACTTGATGATGACCAAGAACATATAGATGCCATTAAAGAAGGAAGAAACATCAATTTGGGGTACATGACCATTTTTGCATAAACTTTTTGGAAGCATGTTGTTAAGTAATTGCCTTTCAAGGCCTGAGTATGCATGGGAAAAAAACATTTACAATATTATCAGAAGGTTTATTTTACATTCCTCAAAATAATCAAAATTGGTCAGGTACATAGTTAAAAAAATTTGCACCTTTTAATCATTATATTCTATATTTATTGGTATTTATTTAGGATGAAATTTACTTTCTATGCAATGTAAATTTGATATTTTATCTATTTTTTAAAGTTGAAGTATACAACAAGTTTATTTATTGTTTTGTACATTTTTTCTGAGGTATAACTATCAGTGAAGAACAAAACGAAATTGCATCACTTATGAAGATTGAGAAAATCTTGAACAAAAATGGGAAAACATTACAAGATTATCCAAGATTACTTGTTCCTAACAATATGGACATCATGACTCAATTTAATCATCTTATCATTGAAGATTTAAATGTTAATAGAGTTGCTTTAAAAACAGAAGCAAAGAAGTTAACGCCGTCTTTGACCTTTGAATAAGAGTTGATTTTTAACACTATTGCTTGTTCTTCTCCACGTCAAAACTTTTATTTTGTTTATAGCTTTAGAGGAATAGGGAAAACATTCTTGTGGAATGCTCTAATTTGCATACTACAAGCAAAGGGTCAAATTGTGATTATAGTTGCATCAACTAGTATAGCAGCAACTTTGTTACCTAATGGTCATACGGCTCATTCAAGATTTGCTATACCAATTGAAATCCACCAAGAGTCAACCTGTAATATTAAACAGAATTCTCCATTGATAGATTTACTTAGAGCTACAAGATTGATCATTTGGGACAAGGCTCCAATGATACAACGATATTGTATTGAGGCATTTGACCTTTCGATGTGAGATATCATGCAGCCAATTATACCGAATAGTTTTGACATGCCTTTAGAGGTAAATGTTTCACTATGGGAGGTGATTTTTATCAAATCCTACCAGTTCTTTCCAAGCTTCTAGAGTAGATACAGTAAATTATGCAATCAATTCTTTATTACTTTGGTACTACTGCAAATTTTGCCAGTTGACAATAAACATGAGGTTGCAAGCTTCTTCATGTTCACATGACAAGAAGAGCTAAAAAATTCTCACAATGGATTTTGGATATTGGGAATGGAAAGATGGGTGAGGAAAATGATGAAGTTATAGAGATAGAAATCCCTCCTTAATTGCTTATAACTGATTGCACTAACCTAGTTGAGGCAATAATCAATTCAACTTACCCAAATTTAATTCATAATTTGTCAAACGAACTATACTTTACAAGTAAAGCTATTCTAGCCCTAACTATTGAAACTGTGAATGAAATCATTGATTTTATTTGCAGATTATTGCCTGGGGAGTCAGTTGAGTATCTAAGTTCAGATTTCATCGATCCATCAAGTCAGGACTTGGATTCATTGGAGGAACTATACCCACTGGAATTTTTGAACTCTATCAACTGTTTTGGTCTCCCTTCTTACAAGGTAAGTCTAAAAGTTGGTGCAGCAATTATGTTAGTAAGGAATATAGATCAATCTGCAGGACTTTGCAATGGCACTAGACTTAGGATTACTGACCTTACTGCATATATCAAAGAAGTTAGGACACTGAATGGATTATATCCCAATGAAAAAGCACTTTTGCATAGGATGGATATGAATCCTTCAGAAAAAGATAACCATTTTTTTAGGTTTAGCTGGTCATCCAAGAGGGGGTGAATTGGGTGATGCAAGATTTTCACCCTTTTTGAGTCACAACCCACTTTCACCATATGTGCAGCAGAACAGAGATGAATAGAGTGTGAAGAAGTTGGTAGATGGGATGAACAGATGAAGGGTAAGACACAAGAATTTATATTCGTTCTACCCAAACCACTTGACCTACATCCAATTCTCAAGCTACCACTTGAGATTTTCCACCATATCCCAAAGGTTTGATCCAGGCACCTGTAAAGCCACTCTCTCCACATCCTTACAAGATGTATATTTCCCTTAATGTTATCCTCACACTAAGATTCTACCCAGAAAATAGTACAAATGAATGAATACAGAATTGAGACTCTCTTTTAGAGTAGATGATACATTGAAAGTTCACTCTATTGAAGTGAGTTTATCTAAGAATGATGACACAGAAAGATTTTATGCATTAGGATGACATTTTGACATAACTCACTTAAGATTGTTGCCCATAAGTTCAAATGAGATTCTATTTATAAATTTATGGCTTAACAAGACGTTAGACATAAAATCTATCCATTAGACACAAGTTCTAGCCATTACTATACAAAAAGAGCCGTTCACTAATCGCATTAAATGCGTCTATCTTTCCTAATTTCGAATTTCAATGCTCAACATGCGAATTTCTCAGAGTCAGCATAGTTATGCATTTAACGTTGAACATTAGGAATTTGTCTATTACAGAGTAAAATTCAAATTTCGAGTTTGCCAAAGTTAACTCATGTTATTTCATGCAAATTTTCATACAGGAAGTGTATTTGTTGAAGTTTGAACAAGTGTCTTATGTTTTCACAGCGCACTTCGAAATTTGAATTTCAGAAGCTAAAATTTGTGTGTCAGAGGTACGTTCAACATGATGCAAAAGTTTTCTCTTCAAAACTGTTGAATTGCAAAGTTTGTTTTTTAGAAGCATGCTCTAACGAGACTCATGAGTTCTCATTTTGAAATTCACAATTTGAAGTCCAAAATTTATCTGTCAGAGGAAGTGAAGTGAACTCATTTTGAACTTCACCAACATTCGAATTTTGACTAAGTTTCATGTCAATTTTGCATATTTTCACCAACAGTACTTAGTCCAAAATTCGAATTTCAAAACTGAAATTCGTCTATCAAAGATAAAATCTCTGTAACTTCAAGTTTCACTAAGTAAAGTTTGAATTTTGCACAAAATAAACATGAGTCAAACACAAAATTCATCTGTTGGTTAATATTTCTCAATTCTAACATAAGTCAATATCAAATTTACTTAATCTTACACGTTTAAAACATATGGTAATAAGATTAAGTAAATTTTAAAGGTTAAAATCACCTCAAGACTTGAGAGAAAACAATATATATCTAATAGTTAGATTTTCAAACATTGAGCTCAACTTTCATTTGGTCATTCCCTTCTTGGCATTCTCCCTTTTGATTTTCAATTCTTGGAGCATCCTATCTCTTCTTCTTTTTTGAGTGAAACATAATGTTGATTATTATTTCTTTATTCTAGTGCTCACTCTTTCTACTTGAACCATCCTACATTTAATATATTACACTTACAAGCCAAGTAGTTAGTCCAATTTATATATTTAACTTGTATTATACAATATAAGAGCACAGTAGATATATTGGTACATAGCATGATATATGCATTATAAACTCAATTAAGTACATGCTAATGCATATTTTACTTCTTCAAGAAATATTATATATATTAGACACATATGATTCATTTGTTCTTTATTACCTTGCATTTGTCATAATCAAAACTTATATTATATAAACCTAAGAATCGCCTCCTTTTTTATGATGACAAATCACTAATGAAAAATATGCTAATGCAATTCAATTCAGATAATTCTAGATTAAGCATATGCATATTTTTCACATGACTTCTTCACCTATTTGATATCAACAAAAAGGTTTAAAGAAAAATTCTTCCACAATTCTTCTCTACCTATTTGTGAGGTTATACCAGTAAGTACAGATATCAAGGGTTGTTTCAAGCACATATTGAAGCACAAACTGAAATGCAAATCATCATAAAAACTTATTATACACTACATGTTGAGATTATGCCAATTTTTTTCTAATATCAAAATTGATACTAATTATTGGTGATATTAAAAACAATATCAGTTGTTATTTGAAACTATTATGATACTAATTATTACGATGCTTCTTATTAAGATGATCATGATATTCACACATTATAAGAGATATCTCAGAGTTGAAAAATTGTTATCTTCTTCCCTTTGGATCAAAGAGAGATGTTGAAAGATCAATGCTCCTATTAGCAAGTTAAGACCAAGCAACAAAACTCTTTATAGTAAATAGGGTGAGTTAAAGTATAAGCAAATTAATTACATAAGAAGCTCCCCCTCAACCTATACATTTCATATGATAAAACTAAGTAAGCGCAATGCAGCAAATAAGCATGTTCATATAAGAGCACATGATTAAGATTTTTCTTTTAAATTAAAAAAGGCTTTTATAAAACCTTTACATGTAGAGTTATAAGCTCCCCCTAAGTTTGAACATCTATTCAAACATATATGCTTTTCATATCATCAATCAGTAAGCAAGAGAAATTATGAAAAGCAAGCAAGTTTGATTATACAAGTAAAGAAATAGACTTGTACAAACATTGAACTTCTCAGTAAGCACCAATATATTCATATAGCTCATTATTTGAACAAGGACTATACTTTATTTCAATAATATCAAATAACAGTATCAACCAAGCATATCTGAGAACATGTTAAACACTTGCAAACCGGCTCGGTTAATAGTTAACTTCTTCCCTTTTCAATATGATTTCAATTAAGCACATTAGATACTCCATCTTTGTTAGGCTTTCACCAATTACCTTAGGGAGTACTTGTAAAAACAAAGGGAATATCTTTTTCTTCCTTTGGTACCATTTCTAACTTGGGTCTACTAATGGTCAGTTTGAACATTTTAAAGTACATATGGGACCAGAGTTCAATCTTATCCAAATATATATAAAGCAACAATCAAATAGGGTAAGGGTCAAAAGTTACCAAAGATCATTTTCTTGTTATTTTTGGCTTGTATGCAGTGTAGTATTGTTCATGTCTCCCTTTTGCATATATGTCATTACCTCTTGAGCTTCTGCTCTTTCTCTTCTCAAGGTAAGTAATTTGATATCCATTTGAGTTGCTTCCTTGAGATGAGTGAGAGGATTGCTTCCCATGTTTCTCATTGTGATTAGTACTTGTAGTTTTGGAGTTTCAAGAAACTTTCCTTTTCAGCATCCTCTTTCTTGCACTAACATGTTCTTTCTTTTTGGATTTATTCTGCACACATAAAACACTAAAAGAACATTTTGGTACCTACTTGATTCTGGGTCCAAGAGGGTTAGTAGTATTATTTGAAACTCATTACATGCATTTACTTAAACAATTTCTCCTAATATTGCACAAATTAGCTATATGCCCATTTTTACAGCAATATGTGCATAATGGTGAGTTAGACATTACAATAGACACAAAGGATTTCGAACAGCATTTATTTTTCTCTTTGGACTCACTCCTATAGCCAGTACCCAACTTGTCAAAGACACAATTTTATTTGCCAAGTGAAATATTTAACTTATCTTTACCTTGAGTAAAATTGGTTCTTACCTTAGTTAACTCCTCTATTTTTTAACTAATCTATCACATGAATCACAAGAGGAAGTACATGTGTAGGTTTCATAGATTTTTTCTAAATTATTTTTTTTGTTTAATTAATTCCTTTTCATTCTTTTCAAATTCTAATTCATTTTTTAAGGAAATCACTTTCTTCTTACTGTGTGCAAATGTTTTTGCTAATCTAATCTAATCAATTCACCATGCATTTCGTTATAAGTATCTTACAATTCATCAAAAAGAATTATCAAAATTAGATTCAGAGTTAGAATTTGATACCTCATTATTGGTCTTAGCCATTAAGTATGAATAGGTATCCTCATCATCTTCATCTGAATTATTACCCCAGATTGCAAAGATATATACTACTTTAGCTTTCTCATTTTTCTTCTTTGCATTTCTTCCTCCTTACCTCTTTGAATGGTACTTTAGCTTATTTACATGGCAGGAGTGCTTTTGTTTCCAGAGCTCCTTCTTTTTTATGTTAAGGAATCTACCAAATTTGATGGTCAACTGTTTTAGCTCGTCCTCCTCATCATCACTGCTACTATCATCACTTTTATCATCTTCTGAGCTCTATGATGTAGTAGCTTTGAACATCAACATTTTTCTTTTATTTTGCTGCTCCCACAGAAGGTCAAGTTTTTCTTCATGTTTAGTAAGGCTTTCGAGTAGTATAGTGATAGACTGATATGATTCTCCTATTGTTTCTTCAATAGCTGTCACTTTCGATTATCATTCTTTGGGTAGAGCTTTGAGTATTTTGCATACTTGTTCTCTTTATGTGTACCTCTTTTCCAAAGCTACTAGATGATTAACAATATGAATAAAACAAATTTACATTTCTTTAATAGATTCACCATTATTCATCTTTAAGGCTTCATATTCATATGTGAGAGAGCTGAGCCTATTTTCCTTCACTCCCTTAGTTCCTTCATGAGCAATCTCCAGAGCATCCTACATTTTCTTTGTTGTGTTGTAATCTAACACTTTGAAGAATTCATCTTGGGAAACAACACTAACCAAGGAGTGTTTTACTTTGAAGTTCAACAGGACTCTTCGCTTATTTTTATCATCCTATTCTTGTCTAATTTCTCTTTATATGTGTCATCATTCTACATCTTCTTTGGTACAAAATCTCCTTTGATAGACCAGATTTCTAGATCTATGGATTGAAAAAATATTTACATCCTTATCTTCCAATACCCATAGTGTTCACCATTGAAACTTGGAGGTCCGTTAACATTGTTCCCCTATGGCAGTATATTTTCTCCAAAACCAGCTATCTTGTTCCCAGATGATTAGATCATTTGCTAGGAGTCCACACTTTGATACAAATTGTTAGGTTCAGCTGGTTACTCAAGAGGGGGACAAATTGGGTGATGCAAGATTTTCACCCTTTTTTAATCACAGCCAAATTTCACCAGATGTGCAACAAAATAGAGATGAATAAAGTATGAAGAAGTTGGAAGATGGAATGAACAAATTAAGGGCAAGACACAAGAATTTATACTGGTTCACCTCAAACCACTTGGCCTACATCCAGTCATTAAACTACCACTTGAGATTTTCCATTATATCCCAAAGGTTTGATCTGGGCACCTGTGAAGTCTCAATACATCCCATAAATTTTAGTAGACAATTGTAAAGTCACTTTCATTGCACCCTTACAAGATATGTATTTCCTTTAGTGTTATCCCCACACTAACATTCTACCCAGAAAATAGTAGAGATGAATGAATATAGAATTAAGACTCTCTTTTAGAGTAGATAATACATTGAAAGCTTACTCTATTGAGGTGGATTTATCTAAGAATGATGACACAGAAAGATTTTATGTATTAGGATGGCATTTTGACATAACTCACTTAAGATTGTTGCCCATAAGTTCAAATGAGATTCTATTTATAGATTTGTGGTTTAACTAAATGTTAGATATAAAATCTATCTGCTAGACACAAGTTCTATCAGTTACTCTGCAAAAAGAGTCATTCACCAACAGCATGAAATACGTCTATCTTTCCTAAATTCAAATTTCAGGGCTCAATAGACGAATTTCACAGAGTCAGCATAGTTATGTGTTTAACATTGAACTTTATAAATTTGTCTGTTATATAGTGAAATTCAAATTTCGAGTTTGCCAATGTTAATTTATGTTAGTTCATGCAAATTTTCATACTAGAAGTGCATTTGTTGAAGTTTAAACAGTTGTCTTAAGTTTTCACAGTGCACTTCAAAATTTGAATTTCAAAAGTTGAAATTTGTGTATCAGAGGCACATTCAATGTAATATCTCTACTTTTATAGGATGTTATAAAATGAATAAAAGATTAGAAGCAAAGTGGGATGAAAATGCTATATATAATTAGACTTTAGAAGGAATTAATTTCTTATTGAATTTTCAGAAGAAGTTATGTTTGGTCATTAATTGAAATTAATTTTCCATAAGGTCCTTAGCATAAATTAATTTCAGAATTTACCCTGGAAAATATGTAATATACTACTTGAATGAAAATCCGCTCCAAGCTAAGCATAACGATATAAGGATTGCGTAGTCGAGAGGTCTAAGTTGAGAGATAAATCAATTTGAAAGTTAATGTGAATAGTAAAAAATAATAATAAAAATTGGTCTTTGGGTGAAATTACAAGAAATTATTCGAAAGAATGGATAATTACTTTTTGATCCGGCTTAGGAGCAAAACCATCATTTCCCATATTATAAGTAAAATGTGAATCTTGCATTTAAATCTCAAGAAAAAAAATGTTGATATCATAAAATACATAAGTAACTGGAAAAATGAAAAGACACCGTTAAGTGTGATAAGGGATAAAGGGGTCATTTTTCCAGGGTAAATAAAAAAATAAAAAAATTATATGTTGGCCCCAAGAATTAAGAATGCTTATAATTTAGTACGAATGAAGGAAATTCAGAGGAAATGAAAAGAAGTTTGAGAAAAACTACATCTAATAACCCGAAAGTGTTAAAAATTATAAATTTACCTCAGATCAAGGGTATTTTTGAAAATATAAAAAATTATAGTCAAAATGAGCTTCCAATGAGCTAAACCCAATGGAATATAGCAAGAAATTTATCAAGATCAAAATAATATTTATTGGGTAATTAGGATTTAATATTAATATTTTACCTGATAAAAGTTAGTTTAGACTGCAGGAAAATACAATACTAATTTAGGGACAATGATTAGGCTTTGCTCAAATATATTTTGGATCAAAATAATGATTTTTGACTAAAAGTAATTGTTGGATAATCCTGTACCAATTTAATGCCAATTGTGGTAAAAATATTTAATTGGTACGAGTAAATTTAATGAGTAAAAGGTATTTTGGTACATAAAATTGTTAAAGCAATTGTTGGCCAAAAAATGATGTGAGTTACATCTGAATCAGTTTATGGACACATGTGAAAATTTTCAAAGAGCTTTTTAAAAGAAAAAGTAAAAAAAAGTAGATAGAAAAGTTAACTAGTTAATTATATGATATAATTATCATTAAAGAACATAACATTGCATCTTCCTCACGTCTCAAACATGCTAAACTAGTGAAGAAAAGAGAGAAGAAGGCATAGGAAAAGAAGGAAAAAAGAACACCAAGCTAAAGGACTTATTTGGACCTAAAACTCTTAAGGTAGATTTCTATGGTTATCCTCTTGCACATACTTGAGTATTATAATATTGCATGAAGTATTTCTCTCCATTTTCTCACTGAAATTTTCTACTTAGAGAGAGAGTAGAGAGAGAAAATGAAGTCATGAAGAAATTAATTTATGAAAAGTGATGTTTTGGCTTCAAGGATTAAGGATATATCATTGGATTATAAATTAATTGGGCAGTTATTTTTCTACATTTTTTTGAAAATTTTCTGCCTATTTAGGGTTTGAAAAGAAAATAAAATTTCATGGTTTTAACCCCAAAAATGGATTCCTTGGGTCCAAATTATGTAAGAACAAGTATGTTGTACAAGAAAAGTCAAGTAAAAATCAAGTTAGAAATTTAAGGTTTCAATGTGAGACTTTGTGAAGGGAGTTATGTAATCAGTAGCTAATGGTCTCATTTTGTGATGCTATAGGATTGCAAGAAGTGTTAGAAGGCCAAAGGAAGAGTTTACAAAGTTTGGAAAGTATTGGAAAGTTATAAGGTACTTCACTAACCTAATCTTACATTGTATTGTCATATAGTCTGCAATGATTTTGATGAGTTACCTATTGTTTGCAATGTTGATTTGTGATGATTTGATGTTATTGGCTGAGTTGTTTAAGGGGTTTTGAGACCCCGGAATGTCCAAAACCCAAGGGGAAACTCTGCCCAATTTTCTATAAAATGTTTGAGCATGAATGATTTTAAATATTTAAATGATGATTTGATGATATGTGTTTGCAATATGTGATGATATGTTTGCTTGATTGGTGGTAACTACTGAGATTCCATGAATCTCATCCCTTCCAAATGCTAACCATGTTTAGACCAAGGCAACGCAAGGAGTTCAAGATAAGCTAAAAGAGATGAGGAAGAAATTGGTGGAAATTATGTTCTTGCAAATATTGATGTTAATTTTGATAATATGTATAAATTTGTATGCAAAGGATAAATCATATATATATATACTGGTGCAAGCATGTTCCTTGAGATATGTTTTGGTGTTACGTATAAAGTTGGAACAATGAATGATGGTGTAAGTATATTATGAAATTTATTATGCTAAAGTATGGATGAAAGGGTTCAATCTGAATACCTTGATAGAATGTAGGTATTGTTTATTTGAAACAAGACAATTAATTTTATTGATTTATATGATATAAAAGTATATGGAATGAGCTTTTCATAGAGTCAAAGAACACCTCAATTGGTTAAGTATACTATTTATGGTGAATTTTCAAATTTAGGATTCAAAAATAGGGCAAGATTGGAAAACTGGAACCTTGAACCTAGATACTGGAAATTTCAAAAGGTATTATAAAATCATACATAGCTCCAAAAATTCATTGGTTTGTATGTGTGGAAAGGTATATGTATTAACTTTAATATGCCACTAGTTTGAGTGCAATTGGAGCTATATAACAAGAGTTATACATATTTCCCTAAGACTGTTCCTGTTAAAGTTGAGCTTTGACCTCTATTAGTTTAAGTTAATGTCATGCCTTATACAAGTTGAATAAATGTACAAAAAAATATTTCTAGAAAGTAGACTCATAGAGATTTCCAATAACATAAGGAATGCATGATTTCACTCAGGATATCATGAGATATTAATTTTTAAATATAAGGCCAAAATCTTGGAAAAGATAAAATGACCAAATATACAGTAAAGTTTGAAAAATAAATTGTATGAATTGGTCTAGAGAATACTCTGTTTCATATTTTTTCCATGAGTATAATCTTTTAATATATTTTTAGAGACTTGAATCACTATGATATGATTTTTCTATAATTAGTTATGAATTTTTTAAATTCATCGGGCAAAATGGAAATGACACGATGAACAATATATGGAATTTTAGAAAAATCTGTTTTAATATTTTTATGCAATCAAGTCTCTAATCATACAATAATGGACATAATTGGAGTCTAATACATGGGAAATAGACTTAAGTATAAAGTGTTACATTCAATATGATACAAAAGTTCTCTCTTTGAAATTCGACTGTTGAACTACAAAGTTCATCTGTCAGAGGCATGCTCTAATGAAACTTACTAATTCTCATTTTGAAATTCACATTTTGAAGTCCAAAATTTGCCTATCAGAGGAAGTGACAGTGAACTCATTTTGAACTTCACCAACATTCAAATTTTGACTAAGTTTCATGCGAATTTTGCACACTTTCACCAACAATGCTTAATCTAAAATTCAAATTTCAGAACTGAAATTCGTCTGCCAGAGATACAACCTCTGTAACTTCAAATTTCACCAAGTAAAGTTCAAATTTTGTACAAAATAAACATGAGTAAAATACAAAATTTATCTGTTAGCCAATATTTCTCAATTTTTAACAAAAGTTAATATTAGATTTACTTAATCAAACTTGTTTAAAATATATGGTAATAAGATTAAGTAAATTTCAAAGGTTAAAATCACCTCAAGATCTAAGTGAAAATAAAATATACCTAATAGCTAGATTTTTAAACGTTGAGCTCTACTTTCACTTGGTCATCCCTTTCTTGGCATGCTCCATTTTGATCATCAATTCTTGGAGCATCCTATCTCTTCTTTTTTCTTGAGTGAGATATGATATTGATTGTTATTTCTTTATTTCAATACTCACTTTTCCTATTTGGAACATTCTACATTTAATATATTACACTTACAAACCAAGTAGTTAGTCCGATTTATATATCCAACTTGTATTATACGATATTAGAGCATAATGGATATATTGATACATAGCATGATATATGCATTATAAACTCAATTAAGTACATGTTAATGTACATTTTACTTCTTTAAGGAACATTATATATATTAAACACATATGATTCATTTGTTCCTTGTTACCCTGCATTTATCATTATCAAAACTTATATTATATTAAACCTAACACATTCAAGATGTAAAGGAGGCAATTTCCTATTGTACTTTCATTTGCCATGACTATTAACAAAAATCAAGGACAATCTTTGGAACATGTTGGTCTGTACTTACCGAAACTAGTTTTTAACCACGAACAACTTTATCTTGCCCTTTCAAGGGCAAAGAAAGTAGCCGGTCTTAAAATACTGATACATGATGAAGAGAAGAATCCTTTGAGTAAGACAACAAAGGTTGTTTACAAGGGAATTTTCCAGAAATTATACCTTTGAATACATAGAGCTCTAAAAGATACATGGTTCCAATTTCACTAAATATCAGGTAACATTGATACCTGTTATGATTTATTTAGTTCTATTTCATATTTGCATATTTCTACGGTTTAATACTTATAATATATCCAGTAATATAATGTAATGCCAAATTTTTTTCAGTTCACTAAACTTAAATTTTTTTTAGGAGTCTGGGAACTAATTAATTTCTGCAAGGTGACATATTCCAATGATCAAATTCAATTAAGCACCTTCATATGTTTAAATTTTTTTCGAAATTGTTATTGATAGCTTTTATTGAACTTGATTCTTTTAACTTTTATCTGTTACTATTTTTTAATGTATTTAGTTGGATTCATCAAAGAAAATTTATGCATAGTAAATTGAATGAGGAGACTAATTTTCAGTTAGTATTGGTTCAAGAATATACGAACATAGTTTCCTATAATGGTCTTCATTGGCCATTACAAAGTAAAGGTCAAAAAATTCAGTTTCTATATTTATAATAATTTGATCGACATATATGCACATGGGAACAGTCCTCCTTCAATCAGTAGGTGCAAATTCCAAGTTTCTCCATTACATATTCAATCCTACTTCTTTGTAGGCCCTTGGTTGATATATCTCTCAACTAATTATTAGTTTTGCAATAGTTCAATCATACTACACAATCCTTTTCAACGTACCATTTGAATTGCAATCATACTGTATGTTATCTTGCATCAGTTTTGTACTAATTTTTAGCTCCAACTGTAAATCAATCAAAACTTTTTTAAAGAAAAATATTGTATAGTACTTAATTTTTCTGTAATAAATAGTGCATCAGCTGTTCATTGTGCAACTTGATGTTGCTTTTTAAAAAAAAAAGCTTAATGTAGCTTATTAGAAACTGAAACAATAGCCTCATAGTTAAATTTGATTCTAAATAAGAAGGATGATTGTAGACTTCAGAAGCCTAACTAATTTAGCCATTGTTTTAGTACGCTGAACTCTGAACTTTGTAATTCATGGCATAAACAGAACATACACACCAGTTTCCTTTATTGTGCATATTTATTGACCATCAGTTATAAGGCTATCATAATCAACAAGAATTGGGGCCGATAGAGTACCCTTTCTGATGCAAACGATTAATCCGTTATAGTGTCATTTCTTATATTCATTGCTTTCATAATTTAATTAAGATTTCTTATCCTCTTATGTATACTAGTACTGGATAAAATTATTTAGGTATGATTTAATACTTTGTCAAGAGCTTTACCAAGGGTATAAAATTATTAAACATCTTCAATCGGTTCAATTTGTTCCAATTTGTCTATAGCTATTAATTAGTTACTCCTTTCAACTATGTTATTTTCTTCCACTAGGTTTGTCTATAACTATAACTTAAGTATGAATCATTATACTGTACCAAATATTAACTAATGTTTAAGTATAATATTTATGATATGTTTAAAATACTTTTAATTGATTTTAATACGTCAGTTCTTATAGTTTTGGGTTCATGTTTAAGTATAATATAATAATAATTTTATTGAACCATACCAAATATTAACTAGTTACTTTTCCTCCATGTTTAATATTATTTAATAAATGTGTCCATACATATACAATACTACAACATTTCCAAGCTATTAAATCAATTTAAGAAGATTTATTTGATAATTGATACATAAAAGAAAAAAGATCCAGCCCTTAATCTTTAAAAGTTGGCCAGATTGAACAAGTACTTCATCCTCCTGTAAAGATGCAGTTTCAAACACCACCATAGTATCAAATAAAACTAAGCTTATAAGAAAGGAGGCCTAACAGAATATAGTAGAACCAGATACATATAACCCATAAGGAAAGGATCCAAAAGACCAAATGTAATTGTTGATTCAAACATTGTTACACTATCAAACGAAAAACTTAATAAAGTTGGATATAGTTCTTATAATTTGACAAAAGTAAATAAACTAGTAAGACAACATTGTATGCTAAATAGGGTGTGCTCCACGGTCTCTGAGTTCATTCACTTCAAGAACATATGGATCAATGAAGAGTTTTGTCTTGCCAAGGTAATTTGTTAGCATTACATTGTTATCTGCAATGTAATACATAAAATAAATAAGTTACTGCCACGAACATCAAAAGACCGATATAAGGTTAGAATTTATGAGCTATCTTCATCATCTGCAACAATGGCATAATAGATAGCAACAATGGAAACGTCTTCCACAACCCTCTACCAGGTTCGAAACGTCTGTCTTGCAACTATGCCAAAAAATTCACATTTCACTACTTGTCCTCTATCAATTGCAGAAACAAAACTATATAAATTTCTTCTTTCTGTTGTTTCAAAAAGAAATAAAATATATAATGATAAATCCCACTTTACCTGAAGTCTTACACCTCGAACTTTATGTGTAGACTTGAATCTAAATTTTTTGAGCATCCCATTAATCCAAAAATATTTCTCACAGAACTAAAAGCATCTAAAACAAATATGTAACTCAAATATTATTCGCTATGACGTACAGAATATACCAAATATTATTTGCTATGATGTACAAAATATACCACAAAGATAAAAACAAATTAATCAAATAGCACAAATTTCAGTCTATATTAACATATTTTTCAAAGTACCAACAATATGGTCTTCATCTCGACGCAATCTGAGAATGTTTGCTAGAGGCAAAAAGCTAAAAGAGTAACAAGGAAGATTCTTTCCACATGGCTCAACTTCGATATTTCTATCAAAGTAAATTCTGATAGGTCTTTATGTACGACTACCCAGAAACAAACTTATTCTTACAATCAAGTTACTGACATGATAACATTTCCCCTCCTCAAGAAGGTAGCTGACAATTTCGGCATCTTCTCTACCCATAGTAACAGCATGGGCCTTCATGCCCTGTTCAAAAATTATAGATATGATAAGATTGATTTTTGGATAAACGTAACAAAAAAAAATGAAAAGAAGAAGCAGAATACAACTAGAACTGACAGTCTTATCAATCAAAATCATATCAACAAAGTTTGTGATGGGTGTCAATGAACGTTGTCCTCTCTAGCTTGTACACATGAATAACATGCACATATACGGTTCGATTCCAATTTGACATATCCAACGCAGAAAGTAAATGGTATGGTCTGTTCTCCACTGCAAATTCAAACGCATACAATACAGCTCAATATCACGAAAATTTTAAGAATGAAGAAATCAAGACACTCAACCAATATAAATCATACGGTGATATATATCCTTGGAAAACATGAACATGTGAGCAGTAGATATTAAGCTCATTGATTTCAAAATGAATAACTCAAACTATTCATTTCCTTTCTCAGAATACGTGTTCAGTTTGAGATGCATTCTTCACACTGGTGACGTTTTGACTATCAAAAGGAGAGATGAAATAAAGTTTTCTAGTGAATATGGAATGAATAGGAAGAGAACGTTTCCGAATCTCAATGTATTGTGCTTTTTACTCAGTACTTCATATATTTATTGAACCACGTTAGAAACGGATTATTAATAAGTATAATAATGTTTTTCAATTTATAAAAACATTTAAAAAAATTTAATCTCACACAAGTTGGTACAGGATGATGGATTTTGTTGTCTTTCTATTTTCTTCCACAATTACACATTTGAAAAGACAACCAATTTAGTATAACACAAATCAAATCGTACCATTAAAATTTTTTTCATCTGTCAAACAAATGCATCATTCACTATTTTAAATTTAAATTCCTTATTTATATTTCTTCTACCTAATTGCATTATCATGCTGCTATGGGACAAACATTTTAAAAATAAACAATTAATTGTTTATCGTCCTAATTTTCTAAATTACCTGGTATATTGTCCAAATTTGTAAATTATAAATTAGTTGGTATATTATACAAATTGTCTAAATTAGTTAGTAAATTACTTGGTATCTTGTTAATCTTCTTCCAATTAAATTCATATATTCATATCATCTATTATAAAACCATTACAATATGTATGATTTTTCTAAATTATATATATCTATTTATATTTTTTATTATCAAAATTATCTAAATTAGTTAGTATATTGTCCAATCCCGTGCGAAGTAAAAACTAGTTTTTTTTAATAAATTGACAATTGGAACTTATTTATATAAATTTAAAAGTTTAAGAATTTTATTTATAAATTTAAATAATAAAAAATTATAAGTATATAATTCAAAAATTGATAAAATTCACTACAACATTTTAAGAGGAAAATGCACCTCCACAGTCAATTTTTTTCTGAGCGTGAGCGAGTAAGTCGAGGTACTTTAATTTTTCCATAACGTCCTAATTACATCAATCTAACCCTACTCAAAAACAAAAAGAAGTACCTGAAAAGGGAAAAAGATCGAACACACTGGAATTAAGTTCCCGCAAAAAAAACCTGAAACCGGCTTATATAGGTAGGCATTAAAACATCCTGAAACGACATTCTTTTGACGCCAAAACATGTAGAATTAGGTACACCACAATACAACAAGCTGGTTTGAAGTAGCTATAAAAAAACTGATCGATTGAAGTAAAGGAGTCTTAGCCTTTGTAGTTCATCAATTGACACGTCAGTTTATTTACATCAGATTGTTTAAGAGGCTTTAGGATGAACATTTGAGCTCCTTCCTCCAAGCACCTATTTCACCACAAGTAAAGAACCTATTGATTAATGAATGAGAAAAACCTAATATACATAGTGAGAAATATCAGTATATGATCTATGAGGCGTAATTAATATTAATGGTGGAATTACTACTTGTTAATCCGAGTTGGCACATTCTCCGATGACATGATCACCACCGGAACTTCCTTCATGATAGATGATTCCTGTTCCCAAACAAAAGTCTGGTTTAATAGAGAAAATTTGGAAACAAAAAAAAAAAGAAAGAGAGAAATATAAGTGTATAGAACCAAAATCGTCTCTAAATTTACCTTGATTTTCTTAAGCAGATCATAGCCTGTCATCCCAGGCATACAATAGTCTGTGATGACCAAATTTACTTTGGATCTCTAGAAACAATGAAATGAGTTAGCAATTTGCTAATTAAATGCATGCCAAGTTTGGTTGGTTTGACAGGAGAAGAATCTGCTTCAAAAAAAAAATACTCACAGGGCCCTTCTTGGCGTTGTGTTCATCACTCGCTAATCCCAAGAATTCCAATGCACTTGCTCCATTTTCTGCGGTTGTCACTGCAGCCATACCATTTTCTTCAGAAAAAGAAGAAGAAGAAGATGAGAAAGTGATAGATTATTACCTTTGCAAGAGGAGTTGGTGAGAAGCTTCTCAACAAGTTTGCGATCGACGAGATTGTCATCAACCGCTAAAACATGGGGTGCGTCGCCATTTTCCGTCATCCAACTCGAACAAGGACCTGAAAACCCACAAGCCATAACGCTCCCACCTGCCTCTTCTTCACTTTCTTCCCCTAATTTCCTCTGTCTGAGGTTTCTTGAATGAATGACTAAGAAATTCTGTCCCCAAGGTAGTAAATGCAGTTGTAATAAAGAACGCTGCAACACTATTAATTAGATAACTTTATGAAGAGGGAGAGAAAGAAAGGCCAAGTCTGAAGTCACAAGAAGTGTATGAGGGGATAACAATGTGTTATAGCAGTATACTCTTTCCAGAGTAAATGGCATATGAAATGGATTGGAAGGTGGTTGGTGGACAAGGAATTTTGGAAATTATAATTATCACAGATATTACGTGATCCCTTTCCATGGATTCGATTCAACAAACCAAATCCTATATGAACCTTATCATGTCTCATTCACTCTCTCATTAATGGTTCCTTTCTTTTCTGTCTCCACCAGATCTCATTCACTATCTCCATTCTGCATTTATATTTGAGATCCTTCAGTTCTGTTTGCTGTTCCTTTTCTTAAAGAAGAAGAAGATAGTTTTGATAAATCCTCATTAAAAAAAGAAAACCCTTGGATTTGGATCCCCACTTGCACCGATCGATGTGATTCAATCTCAAACAATATTCTTGGAAACGAATCTTGCACTTTCGTATTTTGTCTCATGACTTGGAGATTTTGAGGTTCTCTTATGGGGGACATTGATTATTGAACATTTGGTTCTTACCCAATTTGCATGTTTTAAAATGTTGAAAATCAATCCTTGTTGGAGACAGATTTGTACAGCTGTTAATCCCAATCTCTGAGTAAGTCACCCGAAAAGAAACATTTTATTGTATCCCAAGAAAGAAAAGGAAAGAAAAGAAAAGAAAAACAAAAACCATATAGCCGGTATTATTTTATTATTGGAGAAATGGCTTATAATATATATTTTATTAATTGATTTGGATCATATTGTGCGAGCAGTAATTAGTCTCCCAAATATCAAAATAAAAATAAAGAAAAAAGTAAAATAAATATTGCCGAAGACAGTCTGAAATTTATGAAGGTGATGAATAATGTAACGTAATATAAAGAATTATTTAATATAAAGAATAATTGAAAAATTTTCATATTTCAAAATAAAAGAATCATACGAATTTTTCTGATATATTTAATAGTTTTTTTAAATATTTCTAATTAAAATAGTATTTTTTAAAAAAAAAATTAGTAGTCTAATTTATTTATATTAATGGTATGATATAAAAGTTATTAATATTAAATAAATATATTTTTAAAAATTATTTTATATTTAAGATAAATTTATTATTTTTTTATTTATAAAAATTTATCTTTTATTTTTTATATTAAAAAAAGAGAAAAATAAGTATAATATATATATATATATATTTATGGAAGAGGAAGTGATTAAAATATTAATAAGATTGGATTGCACTGATCCGTACCTTGAGAAAGACCAGACCTTTTGAAAATCTCGATCTCTGACCAGTATCGGGATCCAATCTCCGTTGCTTCTCTGGACAGAATCTTCAAAATATACGAGGCGCTGAGAAGACAAAATATTCCACCCGGACTGTGGAAATCTCTTTTTTTTGTTTTATCTGTAATTTGCTTGCCTTTCATTTCTCATATGCACATCGTCTATGAATACTGGACTTGTTTTATTTAAGTTGAGTAAGCAAATATTTGATCAAAAATTAAGATCACTTCGAAGGAAATTAAATTTCTAAAGTTTATGGGAAGATTGATTTGTAGAGAAATTTATTTGAAGATAAAAACTAGTATTCCCTCCGATTTATATTATAAGGTATTTTATATTAATTATATACATATTAAAAAAATTATTTTTTCACTTGAAATCAATACAAAAGTTACAAATATTTCATATTATACTTTTATTAAATAATCATTCTATTGTTATTTTATTGTTATAAATGAGGAGTAAGAAAAAATTAAATATATAGATAAAATAAAAAAAATATTTAACATTCTATATTTTGTATCAGAAACTTATCTTACAAAATGCTATATAATATATTTCAAAGGGAATACTAAAGATGGAAATAGACCAATGGCTTATTATGCGGCCTGTGGCTTGACATGATTTAAGTATAATATAACCTAACTTTAGTGAAAACGTTTGGCCTAAACTTGTAGTTAGGGGTGTTTAATTAAATAGCCATGACTTGTAAGCCTATCAAACTCATCTATTTAAATTATTACACATATAATATAATATATAATACATATAATATAATGAATTATAATTTAATTTAATTTAAATAAATTTTATTTAATTATTTATAAATAGGCTTTTAAATTAGTTTAATATCTGTTAGGCCTTTACAAGAATCAGGTTTGAACTTAAAAAAAGTCTTATTTAGACTAATAGGTCAGATTTAGACTTTAAACCTACAATGCAAGTCTAATTTATTTAATCAAAACGTAGCCTAATTGGACATGTTTCCACCCATAGTATATCGTGAATATACCATTATAAAATTCTCCCGTGGTTTTGAAATCTCTACAAAATTGTGAAATAAATCAAATAGACAAGAATATTGACAAACTTATTTCACCTTATACTCCACCCAGAGAATGGATTCCCTAACTATCCATTTGGTTGGTTCACAATGGGGGGTTAAGTAAGGGGTTTATTTGCAAATCACACCAGATGCACTATTTGGTTGCTCCTAAGGCGTGTGATAACCAGTACATGAGGTAATCATCATCATCTTAATTGATGTAATCAGCTTCCCTCCCATTTTGGTATGTGAAGGCCCTCACATTGTTGTAAATGAGAGGGGGAATGACTTTATTACCCTTTAAAAAATTTACAACATCACCAACCCAACAAATTGAAGCTCACCTTCAACATCGCACAAGGAGGAGTCATCCGAAGAAGCAAGTCCTAGCTCAACGCCGGAGGTTCCTCACCATTGTCTATAATCTCCTTTGCCACTTATGCTGCTTTGCTCTCCAATGGTTCCTCACCATCGTTCTTCACCAAAGCCAAGGGATAGTGGCTCACAAGTCGTTCACCATGGCCAAATTGTCGGTTCATCATTGTCACCTTCTCTTCACTATCCATCGCCAAACCCAAGGGATCATGGCTCATCATCGTTACCTTCTCATCATTGTCCATGGCCAAATTGCGCAAACCCTACCTTCTCTTCACAATGCGCTATCATTACCTTTAGATTTGGTGCTGGATTTTCTTGTTTTCTTCTCCAGATCTTTGATTTCATTGATGAATTTTGTTGATTTGTGTTAATCAATGATAATTCTTTGCCGAGGAAAGACATTCGATGGGAGGGAGGTTTTTCTTCCTTTTTAGGGACAAAAGGGTAATTTAACATTTATTTATTTTTTTATTTAACAAAAATAAACATCATCCTCTTATCTTTAATATCATAGCAAACAAATCATATGTGTAATCGTCTTCCCATTACATCCTTTCATACTTTTTCCATCACATTACAAACTCTCTGTAATTGAACGAAACATGCTATAAAGTTATGATAGGGAGAAATTGGTGAAATTGTGAGGGTTTTTTTAATTTTTTTTAAAAATTAACAAAATAAAAAATAAACAGACCATGTGGAAGTGATCATGAAGAAGGGGATCCTCAACTTCGGGAGATCCACATATCCTTCCACCCACCCGTTCGATTCCATTGCTATTCCTATCATTTTGTATCATAATTTTTTTAGGTTTTTTCTTTTTTTGATAACAGGGTACCCATAGGGGTATATTCATGCACCATTCGTGGAAGTAGGGATAGAAACAGGCCAGGCCTGTATGACAGGCCTTAAGCCTGAGCCTGGCATATTGGCCTGTATCAGGCCTTTAATTAGGCTCAGGCCTTAGCCTTCGAAAGGCCTGGCCTGGCCTGAAGCCTATTTAAAAGCTTACTAAACTAGTAGGCCTTTAAATAGGCTTGAAGGCTTAGGCCTTCTATGGTTTAAGTAGGTTTAAGGCCTACTTAAGGCCTACATCACAAGCATACTTAATAATACAAATAATGAAAAATTCAAATGGACTATAACAGTTATTCTTGATACTCCATTCTCATTTTTTTTGCATCCATCCAATCAATATTCATTCATTCATTCATTAATACCATACATACATATACTATATTACTAAATAAATACCAAATGATCGGTGAACATCCATGCAATGATTGACATGTGTATATATATATATGTAGCTTTTACGTTACCTCCCATCTCCAAGGATTGAACTCAAAAGGGTTTCCATGGATGTTTTGGTCCATGTAAATTGACATTAGAGATGCTACCACATAACTTCCCTCAGGAATCAAGTACCCTGTGTTAAGATCATCACATTATAGAGACTATATTTGCTTTCACCTAGCTTAATACTTGCATATATATATATATATATATGTACAACTTGTGGTTGGGCAATTGAATAAACACACCTTTAATTTCTACATCTTTGGTTGCTTTTCTCCAAATCGCATTCACAATATTGGCCAGTCCTAGAGTTTCACTAATAACCTTATGCATATGATCAATTAACACACACAATTAATAAGTAGAGTTAGGTCACAATTTGATTATATATATAAGAAAATTCAAATATCCAGTTTGTGATTAACACAATTCACTTCAATCAAATATCTTCATTCAATCAGTTTGTGATACAAAATATATTACACTGTTAAAAAAAATAACCTATCCCAAACATCCAGGAAAGTTCCAAGACACTACAATTAAGCCAAATATTGCATCTATATAAAAAAATACACTATTTTCTCAAAAAGCTATTATGAGATTTAACTTTGATGGCAATGTCACTCCCAAAGGAGGTTAAAAGAGGGTCGTTTTAGATCCATTATTGAAGCAAAGCCTGAATCAAAAAAGTATTGGTGAGATCTACACCAATACAAAAAAGCACCATCATGTTTACAAGCATAAATGATAAGCTTATATTATTACACTATGAACAAGGCAATGATGAAAAAATTGTGCAAGAAACTGAACCAGGGAAGGTTTAGGTAAAACCACACTAAAATACAAAAAGCTATATATAGCTCATGAGCCAAAAGGTTAGTCTAAGTATGAATATTTTTCTCTAGAAATATTGTTTCCAGATAAGATGGTTTGTTTTCTAACAACAATTGAACCCAAAACCCCAACCAGGATCAAACACATCCATGGTATTTTTCCTCTGAAGTATACTCACTACAAGTCTGAACAATGCTCTCTTTAACAACCTCATTGTGCTCAATCAATGTTGAGAAATTGTAAACATTATCTGTCGGTAAACCAGTACAATGGGTTAAACACAAGCATAGCTCCACTTCTATCATCAATTGAACCATAGTTCATTCACATAAAGAATGACCAAGTCATCAAATCGTGAAATATAAAAACAAGAAGGCATTTGGTCACAGATCAAGCACAACAACACAAATTAATCTCTCATAAATATAAAATCAAAGCTGCTTTGAGACTGATACAGGAATATAAAAACAAACTTGGTCAGTGGTCACAGATCAAGTACATATCAAGCAAGCAAGAGGCATAATCAAATTAGCATTGCTGACTTAGTAAGCACAGCAGCACAAATTAATCAAATCAAGCAAGTAAGAGGAAGGGGTTGAGAACTTGAGAAGAGAATACATACCACTCGACACTTGTAGCTACCGGGGACGGGGAGAGGGAGGTGATGGATGGAGGCTCACAGCTTGCAGCTACCTCTCGTAGTTGTGGGGAAAAGCCGAGATGGAGGCGGGGAGAAGGAGATCTGAAGCTGCATCTTGAAGATTCGAAGCTACCTCTGGAAGATTCGAAGCTACAGCCACGAGTTCGACCAGACCTTTCGAAGATTCGAAGCTATGACGCACGGCCACGGGACACAGAGACATGAACTCAAAGTCGAAGCTCAGCTCAAAGGTGAAGGCAAGGAGAAGAGAGCCGATGGATGGAGTGGAGGTAGCTAGGGTTCGGTCAGACGGTCACACTTCTCAGTCTCAGATTAGGCGACTGAAACATAGGCAGAATGATATCGAGCGAGAATTTACCCTGATAGGTTTAGAGTTAGTGAAAATAATTGGGTATAATAAAATTAATATAAAATATATTATATATTATATATAACTATATTATATTTTATATAAATTATATATTATATTATTTATATTATATAAAAATATGTAAACAGGCCTGTCTCGCAGGCTTCAGGCCAGGCCATAGGCCGCCTGAAAGGGGCTTGACCTGTTTCCACCCCTACGTGGAAGTGCCAAACCTAAACTATTTTTCAGTAACTTGAATAAATTTTGAAAACATTTAGACCTACATTAAGAAATTGAGTAGAGTGACTATTATTTATGAAACTTTGCCTTGTGAATTAAAAAGAAAAAAAAACTAGTCACTCAAAATAAAAAGAAATAATGTAACAATTACTAGTTGCGCATGTTAGTTTTGACACGAACTCCACATTATTGTAACCATTCAAAATAATGAGAATAATCTAATGGATTTTGTATAAATTAACAATCTATTACCTCACTAATAATAACGATCAACAAGAGTTCTAATCAATCATCATCAATATCATTGATATTTAGTATAAAATATAAAATATATAATAAGTATTTTTGTTTACAAATCATAAATAATGCAATTCACTCCTTAAAAACTCCGTGTAATACATAAAAAGCGCAACTTGCACTTGGTGAAATTATAGGTGCCAAAGAATCTTATAGGCCTTTCCAAAACAAATTGTTTTATAGGCATGAAAATTCCACGCCATACATGCAATAAGTTCTGGGCCTTTTGGATGAGATCGATGTCAGTGAGGTGGAAGTTACGTAGGCCCATTTATCAATATTGGCAATCAGTTATAACCATGGGCTTACCGTGCCTCTCCCTAGCAATTCAAATCAATTTACTACTAATAACAAACAACCCCGCCTAACTCATACTCTATTTTATTCATATTATAAAATATTTTATATTAATTATATATATATATTAAGAAAATAATTCATTCACCTAAAATCAATGTAAAGGGTATTCACATTTCTTATTTTACCCTTATTAAATATATTATTCTATTATCATTGTAGAGTTATAAATGAGAAATATAAAAGCATTAAAAATAGGAGTAAAATGAAAAGAAAAATATCTTGTACCCTATATTTTGAACCAAAATCTTATTATATAAAATGTTTTACAATATGGATCAGAGGGAGTATTAGTTAAAAATAATTAAAATCTTATGTGATTATCAGGTGGTTGTGGTTCAATAGAAACGAAAAATATTCTTAAACCACCCCAAGTTAAAGAAACCATAATTCTATCTCTCCCCCCAAACCAAACACTGCCCGCTTGTATCAAATGTAAAAACTTTGACTTTTTTTTCAACTTGAGAGCAATGAACACCAATTAGATAAAAACGGTTACTTTAAGAATTATCACTCGTCGTTAAAACCATGGTATTCAACGTCATGCAGACGTAATTATCAATGATTTAAATATTAATTATAACTTTTTTTCTTTCCATATTTACGACTTACAACTAGGGCTAAACAATTTGACCCCGTCCGGTTGGCCTAGTCGAGTCCGGCCACTTCGAGTCAATCGGGGCTGGGATTAGAGTGTCTGGCCCTAATCCTGGCCCGACCCGACCTATATATATATATATATTTCAATTATTTTATATATCTTAATTAATTTTTTTAGAATTTTTGTTCTTTATGTATTTAATATAATATATTTACTATGTAAATATTATGAAACTTTTTAAGATTTTAATGTTTCAAATTTTTTTTATTTTTGAATTAATTTTTTAACTTAATATTTATGTAAAAATAATGTATAATGGTTAAATATTCATAAATTTTGAACAATTTTATTTTTTTCTAAGATTATTTTTTAAAAAAATCTATTTTTAAGTATAAATAAGTATATTTTTTATTATTAAATAATTTTTTTTATTTTTTAATTTTTTAAATATATATATAGTATCGGATCAACCAAGTACTGATCTAACACACTTCGGGTCGGGGGTCAAATCCGACCCGACTCATGATGACTCCTACTTACAACCCACCCAAACTTACAACCTGCCGTCCATATTTCATGATAACGTTAAGATAATGATAATTGAATACTAAGTCTTAGTGGTTGTCAATTATTTCAAAAATTACTCTTTGATATCTCATTAATTAAAACTTGCCTTTCTTATCCTTACAACTTTTAATTTTCATTCTTGTAGACATTTTTTAAATTTAAAACTCATTCTTTAAAATTAAATTATTTTATAAAAAGGATTGTAAACCAACCTAGTAATGGTTGTCATAATTCTGACTTATAAGTAGCCACTACAATAATGATTAAAGACGTCAATCGGGATATGCTTTCATGGGGTGCGAATACACTGTTACTTCTTGACCGAAAAATAAAATAATACAATCTCAATGGTACTTTATTATTATAAATATAAAAAATAACAATATATATTATATTTACTTTCTTTCATCATACATAGACTAATTATGTAAAAAATGATGGAATAATTACTTCCTTGGACAATTTCAGTTGCGAAATATTTCAGTTGGATTGACTCTTTCCAGGTAGCAGCTTGCCAGCAGAAGCAGAGATGACGTATAATTAATCATCATCTTCAGAATTTTTGTACAATTTTTCAAATAAATTCCAGAACCATCACGATCAGATCATATCAGTTCTGGCTCTGCAAGAGCCAACAATTTTTTAGCTGCGATTTTACAGTTTCCCTGAAACTCTTCACCCTAACCAAGCAGAAATGGGTGCAGCCCGTCATCCCAGGACCCGACCTGACCCGACTCGTCTTCAGCAAGTAACAAGCCGGCTCGCTTCCTGCCCCTCTCCCCTGAACCACTATCCCCCATGCCTTCGTCGTCCTCTCCTTTTCTTCCTCATCTTCATCCCCCAACTCTTCCACCAATATAATACCTTCCGGCAACGGCGTCTCTCCCGTTTCCCATTTCTCCATCACCGCCGTCCAGTCATCCTCCACTACTTTCTCCGTCCTCAACGCCGTCGTTTCACCGCCGTTCACCTTCTTCTTCGGATACACCTGTACTAACAGCGGTGCTTCCCTTATATTCTTTACGATCTCCACCACCGAATTCCTCATCCACTTGTCCAGCCTCTCGTACGCATCAACGGCGTCGTTTCTGCGGCCCTCATCTTTTCCCCCTCCTCCGTACTTCAAAATTGGTTCCAAACTCGCTGTGGTGGCCGAGATCCTCCCCTTATGTATTCCTCTGGAGCGGCTCTGATGACCGATCACCGCGGACCGACTACTACACCGATTCTCGGTTAGCCATTTCCCCGCGTGATCCCCACCGAAGATATTGTTCCCGATGCTGAGGGTGACCGACGCCATCTACTGGGTTTGGGCAAGAGCAAGTCTGACTCGGATCTGACCAACAAGAAACGGAAAACCCCAAATCGATTTCTTCGTACAAAGGATGCGTCGGGACAGGAAGGAGGTGAAGCAGCAGCAGGAGAGAGCTATAGTAGAAGAAAGGAGGTGGGAATTATGATGTAGTGAAGGTTTGAATTCAATTGAGGATGAATATTTGAATGGAGAATAGGACGGTCACCATTGGAGAGCACTCATCGTTGCCAATGTCACCGTAATCGAGTTGTAATAATAAATATAGAGTTGGAGCTTCAAAGCCACATTTCTAACGTTTCCGAAATTTGTTAAAGCTTCATGGTCTGAAACTCCCAATAATGGGATTCCTTTGCTTTAGTGGAAAGGGTATTTGTATGTGTGTGGTCGAACCTACAAGGTTATGGTGCAACCCTTTCCTGATTCAGATGGGTTGGGTTTGATGTTATTGTTAGGACTTAGGAGGGTGTAATACGTATACGTAGTGTGCATATTAAATAGTGTGGTTTGAACGGTAGAATAATGGACACGAGTTCTGGTTGAATAAGAACGTGGCTACATGGGGTGGTCCACGAGGTTCAAACGCAACATGCGGGGCTTTAGAAGAGTTGAAAGGTAGAGGCATAGAGAGCCGTAGATAGGGAATGGTGTTTATATTGAAGTAGAGAGTGGAGCTTGATGAGAGTAAAAGAAGAAAGGGGGGAATGAAAGCAGGGAATAATGGCCTGTGACGTAAAGAAACGAAGACGAGATTGGTGAGAGGCGGTCAAGGTGGAGGACTCGGGGAGGCACGTGGATTCACTCGAAAACTGCATGTACTTCGAACGCCCCCACACAAGGTTCGTTCGCTCCGAGTAAAGCCTTGGCCAGCAGCCATGACACGTCGGAACAAGTGGGTCTCCACGTCATCACTTTAGCAGTTTATTTCCAAAACATTTACACGTCAGATGGATTTCCAAAAACTTGAAATTCCATTATTGTAAAACACTATCCAATTATGTCTAAAAAAAATAGCCATCCAATTAAACGAACGTGACATGTTACGTGAGTAATTTCCACGAACCCGAAAGGTAAGGAATCCAACTTTGACTGATTACTACCCTCATCTCCTATTTATAAGAGCCTTCAACTAAATTGCATGGTAAAATGCTTATATGTTTTTTTTATGTGTTTTTATATTATTTTCTAATTGAAAATTAACATATGTATTGTTTGTTACTATATTATAAATTTAGTCATTAATTATATACTAAAAATATTAATTTTTTAAACTTAAAAAAATTTAAAAGATCTACATGTTAAATTTTAATTGGAGAATAGTAGGAAAAGTATATAAATATATATATATATATATAAGTTTAGTTTAATTATATGTATTAAGGCAAGCAATTCCTTTATTCTAGTTATAAGTCATTTTTAATTATTTTGTGTAAAGTCCTTGAAATTTTTAAAAATCATCACAATAACTTTTTAATACTCCCTCCGATCCTAATTATAGGACCTTTTACTCTGATTTTAAATATAAGACCTTTTATTGTACACGAGGTAGTATTTATTATATATTTTAAAAAATAACCTTATTTAATGTATCTCAAAAAGAAAGAGAAAGATTAAATAAGGACAGTTTTGAAAAATATTATGATTTTTGGAAAAATTGAAATAGTTAACTAATTTTAACTCTCATCCTTAATCCATATGACCTAGTTAAAATGGTCTTATATTAAGAATTAGAAGGAGTATTATCTTTATTAAATTATTACCTATCATAATTATAGCATTAATTTTGTCAAAAATTATTATAATATTCTAAAAATACTCATAATGAAAGTCATTAATCTTTATCCACATGTTGTCTAACAAAAATCTTTATCCACATTAATGTTTGAAGAGAGAAAGTTAAAACCATTAAAGGCATTTATAAAAATTACTCATTAATATTTTATTAAATTTTGAAAAGACTTATATTAAGGGCAGTAAAGAATACTTCCTTTAATCTTTAATATAAGACCCTTTTAACCAAATCACGTGGATTAAGAATTAGAATTAAAACTAATTAACTACTTCGATTTCTTCCAAAATCCCAATATTTTTTCAAAACTACCCTTATTTAATCTCTTTCTCTTTATCTTTGGATACATTAAATAGAAACATTTTTTAGAAATGTATAATAAATATTACCTCATATATTGTAAATAGTCTTATATTTAGGATCAGGACAAAAGATCCTATATATATAACTGGAGGGAGTACTATACACATTCATGCTTTTGTTTTTTTTTTCTTGGCAGAAAATATAATATATTAATAAAAAAATACTACAACACTAGGAATCATATATGAGGATTCCTCCAAAGAAGACCGACATAAATTGCGATACAAGAGTAATTAAAAAGTCGGAAGGGGACCTGAACCCCAAAAGAAAGCACACATTCCAACGTGAAAATACTTGGCAAGCCCTGCGACAACTTTGATCAAAGGTGTTTGGAGTCCAAAAGTCTGGAAGAAACTCAGTCCACAAACTCCAACCTAGATTGTGTTAACGCAATATAAGAAATCCATTGTGGTTCAGCACACAAAAGAGCCAGTAGGTGAAGCCTAATTTCGTTTGAGTAGGCCATATTGAATGGACATTTCACAAGCATGCCAATACATAATATGAGATCCAAGTGGAGGCTACCCAGTTTAGCCACATCAGCATTACCCTTCATAACTCCCATTCCTACAAAACACCACGTGTCCAAAAATAGGGGAAAGCAGTGTCTATTGAATGGGTTTCGAAACTGTTGGCAACATAATGAGTTATTATCTGAGTCATGATTGATAAAAGGGCATGAATAAGAATTTTATGTGACAATATTGATATTTAGCCCTCAGAAGTATTGATATGGTAATAATGCATGAGTTGAGTTCTTATTAGTAATTATAAAAATGTTCGGTCTTAATGGTAAATATTTTTAATTTTTAATTTCGTAGGAATCTACCAAATTAGACTTTAGAATATTTTTATAAGGCTCTAATTGATGCTATTGGACCTTGATTAAACAGAAAAAGTCAAAGGGAAAAGGAATTAGGTCAAGGTTTGTTAGAATTAAATTGTATGATTAAATAATTAACGCATAATTAATGAAATTGGGCCATCATTATCAAGACTAGGCAAATCCAAGTTCATAAATGAAGATTATGGAATAATTGGATTTTTTTTTTCTACAATTTTAGAAAGATTTTAAAGAAAATCTAAAAATTATTAGGTCAAGTTTGACTATTTAAGCTCAATAAGCTTAAAGCTCCATTTTATGAGGCCAAACAATTATTTATGAACTCAAATATGTCAGAGAATTTATTAATGGATTTAAATTATTCTTCTAAGCTCAATTGTATGTAAAAAATTTTACTGGAAAAAAATACATAACTTATAACTAAAAATTTTTATGTAAACTTTATTGGCTAAATCTTGCCAGCTCAATACATTAAAGAACACATCATGGGCTTAAATGCCCTTAAAGTTGGCGTAAGAAGCTTGAAGAAAGGAGGGAGAATTTGTGGCTTTCAAGTGAACACCATGTAAGAAGAAAAAGGAAGGAAAAAGATAGGGTGAATTGTAAGGCTATTATTTGATCAAGGAAAAGATGAACGACCATGAATTAATCAAGCTAGGATGGCATAAGATTTTGACAAATAGAGTCATTATGATTTATGGATCAAGTTTGATATGATCAAGAAATATGACCATTGGATTAGAAAAGGGATCTGGAATTAATTCCATATGCCTATAAACAGCGAAGCACCGCTTCCTCCTTAAACCACCGAATTCCCCCATCCACTTCGTTACGAGGTTCACACGCAACATACGAAACAATTACTCAAAAATTATAATAACATTCTAAAAATATTTTTAATGAAAGCTATTAATTTCTATCTACATTAATGCTTAGAGAGAGAAAAAATTAAAACTATTAATTTTATGTGACAATATTGATATTTAGCCCTTAGAAGTATTGATATGATAATAATGCATGAGTTGAGTTCTTATTAGTAATTATAAAAATGTTCGGTCTTAATGGTAAATATTTTTAATTTTTAATTTAGTAGGAATCTACCAAATTAGACTTTAGAATATTTTTATAAGGCTCTAATTGATGCTATTGGACCTTGATTAAACAGAAAAAGTCAAAGGGAAAAGGAATTAGGTCAAGGTTTGTTAGAATTAAATTGTATGATTAAATAATTAATGCATAATTAATGAAATTGGGCCATCATTATCATCGAGAGCTTATATCTTATGCATTACTTATCCATTTAACATGATCTAAGACTTATTTTGAATCTCTATGTCAAATCTTTCTTCTTTTCCAGACTCAAGCAAAGTGGCTTTCGAGTGTATAATCTCAATATTTCGAACCCTTAAATTGAATATACACTTCGATTAATTCTCATTTTTAATTTAATCAGATTCTAAAATAGAATTTAAATTTGGGGTTGTTACATAGAGGGGAATGGATCCAGTGCACCTCCTTACCGCGTACATTTTTTTTATTTTTTTTATTAATTTCTTGCCATGCCAATGCGATGCGTTCCTTTTTTTTTTTTTTATCCTTAGTCTCCTTTTATACAATAAGTCAGTAACTGTACAAATCACACCACTTTTCTACCAATAAATATATATTTTTACCCCCTATCTAAAAAATTATTAACCCTTTAAATAATCATTAATTATAAAAATGAAAAATTATTGGTAAAAAATTAAAAGTAAATTATTTTCTATACAATTATTTAGTATCTGATACTATTGGATCATATTTAAGTATTATTAAGCTTAATTGGAGTAGCTCTCTCAACATGGTTTAAACTCTTAATTTTTTTTGGTGAGTACTAAGGGTATTCTCCAATCGATAGCCGAAGACTAATCCATTCGATATGCAAAGAAACTTTTAATTTTATTTAAAAAGAATTGAGCCACTTTTACTTAACCCAACCACATTGATATATAATAAAAAAATTATTATAATTATGTTAATACACAAAATTTACTTACATTTTTTTATTATTCTCAAAAAATATGTTTTCATTTTCCTAAAAAATAGAAACTTGATTTTTTTTCATAAGAAAATTTGAAAAATCAATTGGAAAATAAATTTACCTTCGCTTGGTTAGAGAGAAAATGGGGAGGAGAAAAAATGAGGGAAGAGAAAATAGAGAGAAGAGAAAAATCAGAAAGAGTGATTTTCTCTCTATATACTTGGTTGAATTAAAGAAAATAAAGAGAAGTGAAAAATAACTAATTTTGCATTCACAATAATATCTTTATTATTTTTAGAAAAATATTTACATATAATAAAACTTGTTATTCTATCATATTTTAAATATAAGTTCTATATCATATATCATAATAATAAATGAAATTAAAATATAGTTTTAATATTAATTTAAAAACATTTTATCCAATCTTAATTTTTAAATTTTTAGAATTATTTTTTATACATTGATTTTAAAAATTTTAAAATAATGCTAAAATTGAAAATATATAATGAATCACTATTTAAATTTAAAAACAACATATATATTTTCTCTATAGTGGAAAAATATCGATAAGATAATTTTGGAAGAAGAGTTTTTTAATTCAAAATCTCTCTATTTTGGAAGTGAAAAGTTGAGGGAAAAAACATTTGGAGCCATATATTATTTTCCTTTCAATTTTCTTTCCTCTTACTTTTATCTCCGTAAGGGAAAATACAATTTTCACATATTGTTATAAGAAAAAAATCAAGTTTATCCTCTTTTAGGAAAATAAAAACATATTTTTTGAGAATAATAAACAAAATGTATCTAAATTTTGTGTATTAATATAATTAGTAATACTTTTTTTATTTTATATCAATATGGCTAGGTTAAGTGAAAGTGGCTTAATTCTTTTGAAATAAGGTTAAGAGTTTCTCTACCTTTTGAAAGAATTAATTTTCGACTATTAATTGGAAATATAAAAAAAAATTTGAGCTTGAACCATGTTAAGAGAACTACTCCAATCAAACATAATAATACTCGAATATGATCTAATAGTATCGAATACTAAATAGTTATAAAAAATAATTTACTTTTAATTTTTTACCATTATTTTTTATTTTTGTAATTAATAGTTATTTAAAGTGTTAATAATTTTTTTAGGTACGGGAACAAATATAATAAAAAAAGGAAAAAAGAAACGCATCGCATTGACAGGACAAGAAATTAATAAAAAAAAGAAATGTACGCGGTGCACTTCCTCAACGAAGTGCCCCCGATCCGTTCCCTTGCATAGACAGGGAGGGAGATTGAGGGAAGAGGAAATGAAGGAGAGGGCTTATTTCTTTTGTTGTCTCTGCTGGCCCCCAATAATAACGGCCATTGTACTACTTCATTATTGACAATGTAACAATTAATGGGGGGAGAAAGACATTTAAGGACCTTCATACAAAAATATTGTCAAATGAACAGTACAAGTGCTGAATTCAGTTGATTCGAGTTGGGAATTCAGTTTATAGGAGTACTGAATTTTTAATCTGGGTCCTTGGAAGGGAATATCTTCATATGGGGGTCCTTAAATGTCTTTCTCCCATTTTTGGGATGGGGGATGTCTCCTGCCACCTCCTTTTGCCACGATTCTACTGTGGCAGGAAATATAATTTTTTTTAATTTTAAAAATTATAAATGATATAATATATCTCTTGAAGATTATGTAATTATCTATCCATACAATTTGATCTTATTTTATAACTTTTTTATTTATACTATATAATTGTATGACTATAAAAATATTATTTTTACTGTATAATATTTAAATTAAATATAAAAATGAAAACAATATAATTTTGTAATTATATAATTGTAAAAAAACTTATTTTTAAATTTAAATATTAAAAACAAAAAATAAAAAAAATGGGTGACGGGAGGGAGGTAAGATCTCCCTTGACAGGAGAGACCCTGCCCGCCAGTTAATGCATTCCCACATTGTTATTAATTCAATAGCATGATTGAGGGTTCACTATTCATATCGAGCTCATTTGTGCCTTTTCAGCTTATCATTTCACTCCAAGCAGAATAAAAAAAATCAATTGAATAATTTTATTTGATAAAGATCTTGAAGTATGAAAAAGCAATCAATTTTTATTGTACAAGTACACTAATTAAAAATAATTATCATGTTTAATTCAAACAAAATTTATTAGTTTTTAATCATTTTATTTATTAAATCAAATGTATAAACACAATAATATTTCCGTTATATTAACTGTAATTATTTTATTTTATTAAATAAATATATGCATTTGAAAAGAAATAAATTAAAAAAATTTACATTAATCATGTTTCTTCAAAATTGATTTATAGTTTACACACTAATCCACTGTAATCATTTTTCTTCAAAATATTTTTATTTTACCATTTTACCCTCTGATAATGAACATAATAATAAATGAAAAGCAGGTATTTAAACACAATATTAAAATTTATAATAATAAATGAAAAAGTGTTTACTGAAACATAATATAAAAATTCTTATATAATTTTTTTTATCAATAGACTCAGAATATCCTTTAGTGACAGTAAAGAGGACTAATTTTCCTCAAGTAGTGAGAGTACAAGTAAGTCCATCCTAACTATAAGTAAAGGTAAGTCCCGTCTAATTAAGTTTAGGGGGAATTATAGTTAAGATTCAATAAAATGAATTAATTATAAAAAAAGATTTTAACTGATAAAAAGTATTAAAAATTAGAATACTGAGTAGTAAAATTAGAAAAATAAATACTAATATATTCTATTTTGTAATAATTTTATTATTTTAATCTCTAATTATAATTCTCCTCTAAGTTTATTCTATGCACAGAGTTCTCAATTACTTGCTTAATGGGTGATTGTCTCTACTTCTCAAGTCTATATCTATATGAGGGGGTGAATATAAACTATTTTTTAAACGTACAATACAGCCAATTATTTTTTGTTGAATACATTAAAGCCAATTAATAGGAAGTGACGAGAGATTAGGAGTTAGATTAGATATATGATGGGCTCGGATTGGGTTTGAGTGTTCCAAGACATGAAGGAACCCAAGCCCATGACCGGCAAAACATTTTAAAGAAGGAAATTTAAAAACAAGGCCCAAACTCTCTAATAATTGAAGTAAATTGAGATCAGTTAGAGTTAATTCATTACAATGTTTTGGATTCGAAATAATGAATACGAAAGACGTTTTTGGAAGAGTTTTTCTCTTATGTAGAGCTTGACATAGCTTGATTCCGATTAGTTCAAGCTTATAGTGAAAAATGGATACTGGACAGTTTTACCAAAAACAAAACACTGTAACAACTTATCTCATTAACTCTAACTTATCTCAATTTACTTCAAAACACTGTAAAATCATGCTTAAATATATAGTAGTTTGTGCTCCCCAGCTCGTGTCTAATTACTTTAACTCTCTTATAAATGTTGAATTGAATTTTTCAAATTTTTTTTAATCAGTTTCAAGAGTTGGCATTGTGCGGCTTCCACTAGCACGTATATATGGATGAAGATGATGACGATTGGTGGGTGGGTGGGTGGGGGGTGTGTTCATGGATATAGAGATGGATGGGTAGGTAGAACGAAAGGTAGTGCTCGTGCCAACAAACACGGCGGCGGTGGCTTTGGAGGCTCCCAAGTCAAAAGGATTTCAAACCCAACTAAATGGAACCATTCAAAGTCAACAATCGTAAATCCACTCCCTTTCAATTCTCATCCCATTCTCAATTATTGGATCACCCATTCCATACGCTTGTTCTACTTGACACTTGAAGTCTGATTATGATTATGAAGCTTAATACTCCCTTTATTTCTAAATATAAAATTAAAAAAATATATACACCAAGAAATGTGTTAAATTTATCTGAAATTTAAAATAGTTTTCTAAAATATGTTTATTTGATTAATGTAATCTCATGAAAATCAGTAATATTTAGACTGATGTTTAATGTGAGGGTACAATTAGAAAAAAAATAATAAATACATTAGATAACCATTCTATATATTTTATATTTAAAAACAAAAGATAAAAACTCATCTTTTTTATCTTATATTTAGAAATAGAGGGAGTATAAGTTAGGAGGAATTACAGTTAGGGACCAATTAAGTAAATTAATTATAAATAGACACTTTAACTAATAAAAAATGTTAAAATATAAAATATTGAATAATAGAATTATAAAAATGTGTAATAACAAATCTTACTTTATAATAAATTTATTATTTTGGACTTAAAATATAATTTTACTTATAAGTTACTTTGAACCATCAATAAAGCATTAAATTTTTGTTTTTAAATTTGTCTTTTATAATTATGAGTGACCGAATAATCAAACAATTAGGTGGAAAGGGACGGAGAGTCAAAGAGTAATTGAGATAAATTAGAATTTAACAACCTGCAATTTTGAAAAATTATTATAATTAATTCTTGAAAACTTTAATGACATTAGCTAATTTTAATAAATTTTCTTGACTAATATATGTAAATTAGTTATGTCAAACTCATTCATACGTATTGTTGCTGGCACATTAAAAAACTACATACTATGAAAGGACGATCTGGTAAGAGGAAGGTGGCTTGAATAAAGTAGGGACAATTAGACATTTGGTCCACTATAGTTTGCAATGATTTACAAATTCATCCAAAAAGTTTTGAATAAAGTCCCGCTTCTTTCCACCCTTAGGTCATTTAGCCCCTCAAATTTTCTATTTCCACCGATTAATCCTTGCCTCTGTCTACATGGCACTACAGGACGTTAAATATGCAAATGTGGCAAATGGTGATGATGTGGTACGATAATGGTTCCAAGGATGCCCCAGTGAGGTTGCTTGGAGGAGGGTGCTGTAATCTTAAGCAGAACATTCCATAGTCTCAGTCCTAGCGACCCTCTCGCTCAACCCTCCGTCCCTCCCACGCCTTCATCTTCGACTAGTCTCTCTCTCTCTCTTTCCTTCCTTGGGCTCTTGGAATCCTTGGGTTTCTTCTCTCCAAGTCTCAATATTCTCTTTTGGGTTTGGCTTCTTAACTATCATGATAGTGATGTACTGTGTGCACTGTTCAGGGAAGAAGGTGCGGTGACAATATGGTTTGTGTGGGTCAAAGTCACCGTCTTGTGCACAGGTTTCATGATCGGTTCGGTGGTTTTGGGTCGGAAGAGAACCAATGCCTTTGCTATGCATGTATATGTCTATACTTCGTGACAATTAATGTAGATGCGTGATTATCTTTTTTGTGTGGGAATATTTGGGTTTGCTTGTTAGAAGAAAGTAAAGATGTTCTAATGTCAGTGCCTGCTTTAGGTTCACATCAAAAGGAAAGCTTTATGAGCTTGAAGCTTCGTGCAAAGAGAGCCAATGTGACGTCATTATAATATAATTGCCCATCCTATCATAGGGAAATGGATCATTTGCTACTGCAGAGCGTCCATGAAAAATCTGGACGGTCCATATTTTTTATATAATTTTTTTAAATTTTAATAATTTTTTTAATTTTAAAAGAATAAAAATATAAAATAAAAATAATTTTTTAATTCTAAGATTTAAAAAAAATTAATAATAAAAATATAAGATAAAATCTGGACCATATTTAATATGGATGGTCCAGAGCTATTGCTAGGACAGCAGCACACGGTGCTGCTATTTTCCCAACAGCAGAGAACCCAGGTCCCGAATATAGAGTCTTCAGTCTTGGGCATTTCCTCATGGAGAATTTCAACCTATGTGTGAGTGTGTTTTTTTTTCTTTTTTAAATAATGACTTCAAATCATACATTCTTATTTTCAGATTCAACTCATAATTTTGTAATTTCAATTCAAAATGTTTGTATGATAATTTTTTTTCCCGCATTTTTCACATGAATTTATATAAAGTGAACTTATAGAGAATGAATGAAATGATCTTTAGAGCTTTCTTTCCCCTTGCATTCAACATGATTTACCAAACATCTTATAGGATCATCACTGCATAGGCAATTAATACCTCTTGAGAGATAATAATATTACTAAAGATTAATGGGAGACAGAGAGAGAATTCAAGTTCAAATGTATATGAACAAATTAATAACTGTGTCTTGAATTGCAAAAGGATAGTAGGAATCCCATAGGTCTATCAAAACAAGTAGCTAATTAATATAGGGTTAAAATCTAGAAGTCATTCCAAATTAAATAAGGCTATGCTTAAAGTTAAACTACTAAAATGAAGTTACAACTTCTATTGCACATCGTGTATGTATATTCCCATGAAACCTCCTAATAGGTAATCCAGCATTTCCAAGCTCTACTAGGCAAGAGGAACCAAAGAAAACAAAAAATAAAAAGAAGCAACTCAAACAGAATATATGACATTTATTGTGTGCCTTACTTGAAGATGAAATGATATATCAAGTTAAGAAACCAGAAAACCAAAACTTGAAGCTTTTATTATTTGGCAATATGGAAATTCATTTGATTTCATATGCTTATCTTTTCCTGCATGGAGTTTAGCAATGGCAAAGCAGAAGCAAAACCAGTATATGGCAAAAAACCTAGATAAATTCATTCATTATTTAGTCAAGAAGTTGATTATTGCAAAATCATAGTAGAATATTAACAAAAGAAACTATAGGATTCCAAGAGGCCAGAGAAGGAATGAGAGAGAAAGAGCATAGTTGAAGATTACGGAGACTAAAGAAGAAAGACAAGTCTTTAGCTTATCAGAAAAAAAAAATAATAGGTGAAACTTTATGGAATCAATTCAAATAACTCACTTGAAGCGAATGACACTTAAATCGTTATAATTATAAGGAACATAAAAACTGAAAAATAAAAAATAACAAGAAGAAAATGCAAAAGATATGTTGGTCTAAGTGAATTAAAACCCAAGAAAACCGGTCTCTTAAATCCTAGTTCCAGTGACGCCACAAGAATTGACTAATTCCTTGATAAGTTATAGTATTCTCTCAGCACTCAAAGAATCGCGAGAGGAAAACTCACAATACTGAAATTTGCATTCATCTAAATCTGAAAAAACGTATATAAAAGTTAGCCTTAGATAGGTAAAGAAAAATTTAACTTAATACGGCTAGAAAATCTAATTAATTTGGGCTCAAATAATCCTACTAGCATTAGGAGACTTTAGACCCAAATAACATTCCTATTGGACCTAGAAAACTAGTAAAATAAAACTCTAAAATAAAATAATAAAAATTCATAAGAAAATAATAAAAATATGACCTAAACTCTTATAAACATGCCACCACATTAATGAAATCATATGTTTGATACATGACATACTTATTTACAAGGTGGACTATCAAAAAAACAACTAATTAACTAATTAAACTTTATTAATTAACAAAGTTCAGCCCATAATTAATAAAAATGAAATTAACACTATTTAAGCCCAATAATACTTAAATCACATGCTATTTTAGTGAAGTACATGATCTTTTAAGTAATCTTTTTCAATTTCCTTCTCTTAAGCTTGAATCTTTTCAAGTGATAAGGTCTCCTACCATGCTTCTAAATTTATCCAAGTCATTATCTATCAAGAAAGATAGGTTTTCATATTGCAACACCTTCATTTATGTGTCCACATTATCACTGTTTGCCACATTTGCAAATTTAACGTGGTTTAGTGCCATGTGGACAAAGGCAGGGACGAAGCAGTGAAAATGGCAGGGGCGGACTGAGAGGAAAAGCTTCGGGGGCCAAGTTTAATGCCAAGGACAAGTTATAAATGTATTCTGTAATATGCACTCACGTTTAATGCTATGGGTAAGTGGTTTCAGCATCAATACATGACTTCTTCATTCTGAGTTCGAACTTGAGGGGCTGAAGCATAGATTTTTCTTTTTTTAACTTGTAATGGAGGGCCAACTAACTAACCTAACGGTGGAAAGAGGGGGGACCTATTTCGAAATTTTTGAAGTATAGGGATGAATTTCAAAATCATTACATATGATGGGACCAAAAATTTAATTTTTCCAATCTAAGTAATGGAGTTTATGGGGGAGGGTAGGAAATGATAATCTCACGGGTCCATCAACGTACTCTACCTACCACGTTTAGGCATTGACAAGAAGAAGTGATCTAACCCCCACACATACACTGCCTTATAAGCAACTACTTCATCTGCCTCTGTTTTTTGTCGTCTCAATCCCCTCTCATTCTCTCTCTCTCAATCTCTTGCAAACACTAGTAGTAAGAGCCCCCCTCCATTCATCTTTCTCTATCAAATGAATTACCAACTCTCGTCTATTGCCTTTAGCTGCTTACTTTCATACTTAACAACTTTTCTTTTTGTTTTTTCGAATTTCAATCGCAGTGGCTGCAGAAAGTGAAACGGTGTTGGTGGATGAGATCCCTTACCCTTCCAAGATCACTACTACCAAGCCCCTTTCTCTGCTCGGTCATGGTACGTTTCACTCCCATTTCCCAAATTCTTCGTCGTCTTCGGATTTTGAACTCTGCTGTTGCAAGTCAACGCTTCGAATTTCAACCCTAGATAGAGTTGATTTTAGCAAACTTGTTTTCTTTGTCTCGATCAGGAATTACGGATATGGAGATTCACTTCCTCCAAGTGAAGTTCTACTCCATCGGAGTTTATTTCGAGCCTGAAATTGTGAATCACTTGCAGCAATGGAAGGGTAAGCCGGCAAAGGAGCTGGAGGAGAACGAGGACTTCTTCGGTGCTGTCATCTCTGGTAAACCAGATTAATCCAATCCAAATCATAATCATGCGTTCGTCTTTGTGCAATTCTGTACAAAAGCTAAATACATGGGTATATGTGCAGCCCCAGTAGAGAAATTTATCAGAGTAGTGGTGATCAAGGAGATCAAGGGAGCCCAATATGGATTACAGGTAGAGACGGCCGTGAGGGATCGATTGGCAGCAGAGGACAAGTACGAGGAGGAGGAGGAAGAAGCTTTGGAAAAAGTTGTTGAATTTTTTCAGTCTAAGTACTTCAAGAAACACTCCGTTATCACATATTACTTCGCAGCAAATTCCACAACAGCTGAGGTAAGTAAATTTGAGGAATAAGAAAACAATTTGGTTACCAAAATTGATAGTCCTATTTAATTTTTAGGACATTGGACCTCGGATTTCTGATTTTCTTAAGGGTCGTATGCAGATTGTGGTGTCCTTGGAGGGGAAGGAAGACTCAAAGTTTGTAGTAGAGAATGCCAATGTGGTCGAGGCGATCAAGAGGTGGTTCCTGGGTGGATCAAGTGGTGTGTCCCCATCAACCACAACATCTTTGGCTAACACTTTTTCAGCCGAGTTGTCCAAGTGAACTCACATTTCTGCTGCGAAATGTTCTCAATGAAACTTTCTCCGCCATATCTGTCTTTCTATGCCTTTTTTCCCTGCAATTATGAATAATCTTGTGACAGTTTCGTGAGTTTTGCTTGCTTCTTGAATGGCTGGGAAAGTATAAGAGCGTTATATGCATTTGCCATAACAACATGTAGTTCTGAATGCGTTTGAATTCTATGCCCACCTACCAAAATGTTAATCTGCTTAGATCTGTTTTCATGAATATGTTATTTTCACCTTTTTTTTGTGTTATTCTGCGCTTTCATTATTATGCTGCAGTATAGCGTATTGGGTTTGTTTAAGGATATTGTCTAATTTATGCCAATGCCATAACCCAGAGTCTTTACTCTTTACACTTGATCGTGCTTAATGATCTAGCTCTCTTTAAGTGTATAGAGTCAATAATGATGTCTTCTTATTTATAGCAAAAGATATTAAATAATTCCATTGTGAAAACTGAACTCATAATGGATATCACAAAAAAATATTTCGAAAAAAATGCCGCAAACTCTTATTTTTTCAAAAAAGAAAGTTGTTAAAAAAAATTTATCTATCCCCAATATATATATTTAATGAATGAATTGTAGGCAATATATTATCCATGTGTAATCTTATTCTCAACGCTACTTGTATAAATTTTTAGATAGAATTTGCCATGATAATGGTGGTTTTGAATTTAAGTGGGAGGCATAGAGAGCAAGACGACTTTAATTTGAATGAGGAACAAGATAACATAAAGCTCCAAGCAATCGAAAGTGCATATACTGCAGTAGGCAAGGAAAAATAAGTCATGATTGAGGAAGTTAAATCCATAATATGATCGAAACTTGGCTAGATTTGATCTACATGAAAGGGAATATGAAAGAAAAATCTTTTTATAAATAAAAAATAACTTTTACATGGAATCATTTTCTCTCTTTCTTTCTTTATTATTGTTCTCTCCGGAGTCGTCGTCTTTTTGGTGGTTTTATATTTGTTTTGCATTATAAACAGCTTGAGAAAGCAGTACAGATTAATATTCCTGTGGCCAAATCCTTGATAATTATGAATCTCTTTCGGTATCAGCAGTTTAAGAAGGAAAGAGAAAGACCAATTATGGATGAAAAAGCTGAGAAATTCACATGCCGAAAGGCATTTTTTTAGTGTAAAGGTTGTGCCACAAAAGACCCTCCTCACTTTCTCGCGGCAGCTTATGTTGCAGAAATGGAAACGAAGGGAAAATAATGTGCCACGATAAAGAAACATCGGACCCTGACCCATTGGGAAATTGGGTGCCCCGCTTTAGGGGAAATAGGACCATTTGAACGTTTGGATCCTAATCCTATTAGAGTTAGACATTGGATGATATTTTTAAATTCAGTTTTCAGATTTTTGAAAAATTCAAATACATTAGGAGGACAATATTTTTTTAAAATGTATAGAACAAATTATTCTTATTTTAAAATTTTATTTTCAATACGAATGTACAGGCCCATTCTTTCTTTTGGACTGTCCATTTGGTCAGTGATTCCCTTCCTTTTGTGTACTATCACTTTCTTTTTTTGGTTTTGGTCTGACTTTTGTGCACTATCACTATTTATTATATTTGAAGATAAAATATCTCTAAATCAGTAAATATACGGTTTATGCAATATTCGAGAGCCTAAAATATTAGAAACTATTTTGGATGAACCTACCATACATAAAAGATTTAATAAAAGGACTTGTGAGCTTTTCATTCCTGTAATTTCACTTTTCTGGACTTCAATTATATCTTCACGAACACTTATTTATTTCTACTAGGGGTCCGCCCATTTCAAATGCCACTCTGTGTGTACATATATATATATATATATGGGTGAGTCTGTATTTATATTTAAGTGTAAAACACTAACCAAGATTTTCTTAAAATGGTGGGCATTATTTGAACTTTAAGTACCCGTTTGGATTACATTTTTATAAAAAACCTATTAGAATAATCACAGTTTACAAAAATAAAATTTGGATAAAAGTATAGAAGATTACCACAAATTTATTTAAATAAAAAATAATAATAATTAGAAATCATAATTTAATTTATAAAAATGTAAATCAAACAAATGCTAAGTAATCCGTGCTTTTGGTCTACTCAAGATTTGTCCAAAAAGCTCGTAACAAGTATTCAGTATTAGTTTAATCATGCAACAGGTTATCACATAACATAAACAAATATGGGACATTCCATGAGACTACCAATACCATTGGCAAGAATTTGATGGTTGAAAGGAGAAAGGCGCTGCACATTGCACAAGAATCCAATCCAATTCCCAGAAAATTCTATCATTTCAAAACAATATGAATGAGATTATGTGGTAATCTGTCATGGGCTTTCTGAATATCTCTAACTTCAAGGCACATATTTTTTGTGCTTCCTAGTCTTACGGATCCTGTTCATAACTTCGGAGGCCGAAACAGTATTATTTACCTAAATTAACACACCGTTTTACAAATATTTTTCATTCATTTGCAAAGAACTCACAGTATTGCTCAACCTAGTGGGTTTGTATTCCTTAAGCCTTGGAGACTGTCACACTTTTTCGTTTTCATGGGCCTGATTGGAGACTATCACTCTTGGAAGAATAAGAAAAGTGTACGTTTGATTACGTTGGCAGAAGAAAAAAAAGTATAACACCCTAGACTATTTGACTCAAATCCCTGTCCAAACCATAAGCTCATTTTTTTTTGGATGTAATTGACTCTTGGACTTACCCACTTTGACCATTTGACTCAAATCTCTGTCCAAACCATAAGCTAATTTTTTTTTGCATGTAATTGACTCTTGGACTTACCCACTTTGACGAAACAATTTATTAAAATTTAAATTAATCTAAATCAAGCTAAGAATGATATTTTCAAGTAATAAACTCTACCATCAAATATACAATTACTTTACCATTTGATCCAAGCGCTCAATAATTATTAATGCCAGATTCATTTTGGTAGCACTTTATTATTTGTATTAAACCAAGTTGATGTCAACGCAGCTGTACAACTTTAATACTCAGTGGACCGACGCATTATTAATCCACCAATAGGACCCTCTTTGCCAATCTCAAACAAAATATGAATAAATGATTTGCATTAATCTTGGGATTGAATTAAGGGGAAATGATAGAAAAGTAGCAATAGAAAGGGTACGAGAAGAGAGAAAGAGAGGCGGTGGTGAGGTGACTGAGTGCCAGTGGTAGTCCTATTAGGAATAATGCCTTCACTAATTGTTATTCTGAGGCCAAAGTGTCTCCTCCATTCTCATTACTTAAACCAAATCCACAGGTAGTGCTGGAATGAAATTTCCATTTTCAAAGGGTGTGGGCCTAACAAAGGCAATGTTATTAGGGGATATCAATCATGATTCTTCCCTGTTCTGTTCTATTTCTATATGCTCTTGTACTCAAATTGCCCGTCAAATCAAACAGGATAAAGGATAATGACCTGTGAACTAGATTAGTATTCCTTTGCTAATTTAATTACTCACTTTTTAATTTGCTCTCCAACTTAATTTCCAGGACAAAATGTCCCCATATTTTATATATGTTGGGGTAGGCTTGTAGGCTCATCAATTATGGGGAAGACATGTTGGCATAAATTTTGGCTCTCAAACTCAGTTTTCCAGCTGTCCCTGCTCAGTTGCCTCTCACACAGATGTAACATGAATTGGTTATATTCCTTTAACCATCTTGTCAGACACTATATCAGAATTATTTCAAGATGGATGAAAATGAGAGAGAATCTGAATTTTTAGTTAGAATGGTCGTAATGCTAAAAATAAAGATACGTTCCTTGGTCATGAAATACCATTTCGTACACATAAACGTTGCTGGTGAGCAGCGTGCCTAGATAGGTCAGTGAAGTTGAAATAAACGCGTAGCTTTTCAATGTATAGAAGAATCCCAAAGTTTGAAATCTTTGAGCTTGGAATGCAAAATTAACAAGCTACCCTGGAAGCTAAAACAACCATGTGTATGGCTTTTGAAAAACTTGGAATAAAAAAATTGACTAAGGGAGTGTGACAAAGCATTACACATGGAAAGTTGTTAATTTTTGAAGTTCTTTTCTTTTGTTCCCTTTTATGCTAATTAACTCGTTTTTGATTTGGGGTATGCGTTGAGTTGCTTCTAGCCTTCTACAATCCATATGCTGATCATCAACCAAACGCATAATGTTAACCTGAAATCTGCAAGTAAATCTGATACTCAAATTAAATTTCAAACTGAGTTGGCATACTAGTCACATTTTACTAATTTCATGCTCCATTTTTCCACTGAAAGACACAATGCCATCCAACAATCTGCATGTCGCTCGTTGCCTTTCAAACTTTTTTCAGGTAACAACTAAGATTCAGAACTCTTTCCTTTCAAACAGAAATCACGTACAAACACCGAATGGCCTCAGAAATTATCACCCAGAAACTCAATTTGCAATACTATACAATTACCCAAGTGCACTCGAAACATAGAACATCCAATATCAAAAAGGTTTAAACAACCTTCCAGTTTCTAGGTGGATTCTGGAGGTGGAGTGCCTTGCCAGAGATCAAGTACTTACCCTAAGCCAAATGTTAGCCTGAGCTAATCTCTAACATATCGCAGAGAACTAGGCGCCACAATTCACACACATGAAGCGTTGATGGACGCATTCTGATCAGGAGATCTTTATGTTGGCAGTTGGGTATTAGGCAGCCTGATCCACAGGTACAGATACCGCTTGAGAAATGGTAGGTTCATGAAGACACTGCCTGCAAGTAGGGCAAGAGGAATGAGAAACCAGCCATGTGTCTATACACTTCACATGGAATCCATGGTTGCATTTGGGCAAGACTCTCACTTTCTCTCCATCCAAAAACTCCCCTAAGCAAATTGGACAATCTGTGCCTGCAATTTCAGCTCCTGATGAACCACACACAGCGATAGGTATCTGACGCAACGCGCTCTTCTTCAGTCCTTTTGCAGCTAAACGAGCCGCCGCCTCTTCCGCCGTCTCAAAAGCCAGCCTACGGCTGCATCTGAGAGCGCACCTTACTATTGAATTCAGCCCCAGAGCACATATTAGTGCACACAGCAAGGCTGCTAATATAATCACCATGTTGGTGTCAAAATTTGCATCACTTGTATAAGTCACCCTCGTCCTGTATACGCTATCTGGTGAAGTTGGGCTTGAATCTTGGTCCAGCAGAAGGCGGCGAGCTCGTTGATGAAGAGCCATTTTGTAGAACTTCAATAGCAGAGGTGAAATTCTCGTAACCCTCTTGTTATCTGATGTAGAATTTCAGTTTGTTGAGAGGAACAAGCGTGGGAAAGTGAGAAAGAAGGGTTTGGCTTCTCTTTTCTTATAGTCTTTTGTTTTTCTTCCTCCAGATCCGATGACAAAAGGCAGAGATGGCCTTTTGAGTCAAGGTGTCTGTTTGATGAAGACTTTCAAAGCAAAGAAGCATCTTTTTGGTCACAAGGACAAGAGAAGGGGTGGTCAATAGTACTGAATAGCATCTCTGGCTCTCATCATGTCGCCAATGGCCTGTTCACTCTAACCCGATCAAAGCCTTCTTTTGCATATCTACATGGGCTGGCAAGAGCAATCATATTATAAACAATGGCCGTAAATGAAGGCCCTGAACATTCTGAATTGTTGTTATCAGGAGAGGAGTGGTTGGGGATTTTCTTGCTATCCAGAAAATAAAAATAAAGAGCGTGCGTGAGTGAGAGACAGTCAATTTTGTGATGCACGAGAAAGAAGGGAGATGAGGGTGTGGCCTTTATGTTTTGTGCAACAATTAGGGGAGTGGTTGATTTCAAGTGCTTTCTTGTTTTTGGATGTTGCAGAGCCATCTGGGGCACAGCTTGTTTGGTGTCTTCTTCCATTTATTGTTTTTCTCAAATATGTCATCCAAGAGGGTTAAATTTTAGACTTAGATGAGGGAAAAAAGGTGGTTGGGAATATCGGTTATTGTACCTGATCCCACTGAATCACAATTAGCTTATCTGTCAACAAAAAATGCTTATTCTTAGTACCAAATCATTATCCACTCCTCCACCAAATTGACATTTATATATGAAGTTATTAGTTTTCCATTTATTTCCTATCCAACGTCCATCATTTGATTATAATGTTTGAACTACTGTCAACAATATCGTTTTTTCAAACAAAGGTTCTGGCAAGACTAGTTGATTAAGTTAAACCCATTTGGATCAGTGAATCTCAGCTATCTGACTGATTAATTCAAGTGTTTGATTTTTATTTAATACTCTGTAGACATCCAAACAAACAACCATTTGCGTAATTTACTCTAGCTATGCAAGTGTTCATCTTAAAGAACAAGTGCCTGTTATGGATTAGGCGATGGTGAAAGAAGCCAGCCATCAGATAGCTGTTTAAGTAATATAAATATCTTTTTGTCGTGTTTCATCAAGTATTTGAAGAAAGCAATAGTGAAATTTTCTGGTGGTACTTTGAATGAGACTGAGAACCGGAGAAGTCATGTGGCTCAGTCTCTTATAAGATGGGTTCACCCAAGAGGCAAAGAAGAAAAGGTCCACATGGGTCGTAGTCTGAACAGACCGTGATAACCTTTGTGAGATTGCCACATGGCCCCCAAGGATTGACTTAACATAGTCCATACAAGTTGCATCAAAGCCTATATTAAATATTCTGACCAACTTTGCTAACATCTCACACCAAAATGACAAGGTCACATTAAACCAGTAAGACTTTGTTGGCTGGTCATGCAATTAGGAAGACCCCACTTGGAGGTAACTGTTTAAAACCACAAGCCTGAGGTCACATGGGAGAGAGGTTATCTCAGACGGAAATGTGTTTCTATTATTGAGGTCTGTATGCAGTACTGGTCTGTCATTGTGACTGCATGGAAGCCCCATCAATTGTGTCACTGCTAATTTCTTGCCATGCCTCTGTTTCTTCAATATTCTTCCCACGTTTCTTTATGGATTCTGCAAGATATGATAGTATCATTCTAAGGGTCTTAGATCTAAGTTTTTGGATGCACATGATGCACCATTCAATTTTTATTCTGTAAACTGATTCAGAAACATCTGTTCAGGCCCAAAAACAAAAAAGATGTGGTCTTTTGTTTTGGACAGTAAGAGAAAAGCTGGATCACGGATGCATAATATCATGTCCTCCTTTCCCTTTCGATTTGAACCCAAAGTTGAATAAACTTACATGCCTAAATAGTCTCGGTCCTGTGTGCATAGAACTCAACAATCCTGCGAGAAGCAGCAATTACAGAACAATAGACGAAAATTTGTTCTATATTTACCCAATTTTCATAGCTTCACCTTTAAGGCAATTTTCGTTCATTCTCAAAGATGAGATGGGCTTGGGCTTGGGCTTGAATTTGGGCTTAAGTGGTTAGTGTTATCAATTGGGCCTTTTGTATTCATACAAGTAAAATCGGCATACTTAGATGAAATTTTTTTCTCAAACCACCAAAAAAAAAAAGAAAAGAAAAAGATCACACCCCTCTTCTTTATATGATTGGATTCCTCATTTTATGGTCTGGTCCTGCCGCCCTTAGTCTAGGTAATCTCATTTCTTCCTTCTAAGTTCTAGATTATAACTTTTGGGCTCTGTTTGGTTTGATGTTATTAGATATTTTTTAAGGGAATTGGAGGGAATTCAATCCCATTCCCTTGTTTGGTTGACAAAATTGGAGGGAATTTGGGGAAATTTAATCCCCTCCAATCTCCTCCCCTACCCCTTTATAAATTTCCTCCAAATTAGTGTTTTTTTAGGGGAGAAAATATTTATTACTCAATTCCCTCTAATCCTCTTTTGAACCAAATAAGATTTCATTAAAATCCCTCCAATCCCACCAAATAAGAAAATTTTAAAATCTCTCAAATCACTTCCCCTTCAATCCCTTCCATTAAAATCCTTCTAATATTTTCTCCTCTAATCCCTTCAGTTAAACCAAACAGAGCCTTGAGGGCATAAGCTTCTTTTCTAGTGTATTGGTATTAGCCTGTTCAGGTGCGCACAAAGTATCAGCTTCTCTTCTTGTGTATTGATATTAGCCTATTTAGGTGCACGCAAAGTATTACTATTGGCTTCTCTTCTTGTGCATTGGTCTTAGACTGACCAACACTATTTTCATCTGGAGAGAAGCGTAGCTCACTTATGAGTTGTGTTATTGCTCTATTTTAATAGGGTTAGAATATGTGATTCGATGCTCTTGTATTTGTTAAATCAAATATTTTTTATGATTCCAAACATCTAGAGCTTAGAAGGAAGATATCAAAGGAGTACAAGAAATCTTAAGTCAATCCAGAAAAAAATGTGAATAAGATTAAGTTGTTAGATTTCTTATTGTAATCACAGGAGTAAAAGGCTTTGATTTTTCACCAAATATTCTTAAAATGTGTTTTTCAAATAATCCTATGTTAACTTGTGATATATTTAGAAAATATTCACTAACAAATGAATTTTAAATTATTAAATTTCATATGTTACCTTCAAAATTTGAACTTTGAAGGCTAAAATTCGAACTTACAAAGATTTTGCCTCTGATAGATGAATTTTAGATTGTGAAAATTCGAATTCCAAGTGAAACACAACTTGTGAAAAATGAAAAATTTGTTCAAAAATATGACAAAATTCATCTGAAAATAAAGTTGAAAAAGAAGTTCGAAGTCAGTCCTCTGACAGACGAACTTTAGTTTTGACAATTTGAACTTTGGTGAAACAATGTGTAAGTCTATTTTGGTATCCCTCTGATAGACAAACTTCGATCTTCAGAAATTTGAATTTTTGAATAAGTCTGATAAGAGGTCTCTCTCACAGACAAACTTTGGTCTTTGAAAATTTGAATTTCGAAAAAAAGAGTTTTTATACCATATTGAGTTGCTCACTAACAGACGAATTTTGGGTATCCAAATTTGAACTTCGAATGCACTATAGCAATATGGAACAACTGTTCACACTTATTAGAAGAACTTTAAACTTGAAAATTCGTATATTCCAATATGGGAAATATTTGTCAGAGATGAAAATTTAAATTTTACTTTAGAACAGACGAACCTTGAAGTTCAATGTTAAAGTCTTTAACTTATGGTCTCTGCGAAATTCATCAGTTGACACCCCAAAATTCGAACTTTGGATGTCAGACGCATTAAATGTGGTTGATGAACGGATAGTTTTGCTAAGTAGCCATTGGGTAACGTCTCTAACGACTAGATCTTGTCTTTAACGTATAGTTAAGACATAAATCTATAAATAGAACTTTATTTGAAGATGTGGGAAATAAGATTACATTGTATATACTGAAACTTTGTCAAATTCTTTAGACAAAACATTCTACTCTCACACACTTCATACATTGTACTTCAACTGTCATACATACTCTAGATTAGAGAGTTTATATTGTTGTAAACAATCTTATCTTCATCTGGAAGAAAAATTTTCTTGTGAGAGGACTTTACAAGGGATTTGGAAAACACTTGGTTAGAGTACAGATAGTGAGATTGTAAGCTCTTGAAACAAAGCATAAAGTTGTACTGTGTTATTACAAGGAGCTCACTGAATTCTTGCAAGATAGTAGAAAAATCTCAAGTGGTAACTTGAAAACTGGACGTAAGTCAAGGAAAGAGACTGAAATAGAATAAATCTCAGTGTCTTCTCTTCCTTTATCTTACTTACCACTTTGTTATATTTTGCACTATATTTTTTCTGCTACTCTTGTTTTCACTGCTCTCTTATACTTTTGTAGAAAATTTCAATCTTCTCAATTCACCCCTCTCTTGAGAAGTCAGCAGGCCTAACAGTATTCAATAAGATATGAAGCAGAGCAGGCACATGATGGGTATGCATGCATGCCCAATTTGATCTTTGTATGAGTTCTCATTCTCAATCTCCACCCACATGGCACAAGGAATCTTGTGTCACCAATTTCAATTGCATCAGTTGAAAGATGTGGATACCCTTGAAGGGAAACACCAACGACAACCACTACTGCCCACTCATTCTATTCACCTCCATAAATGATGAGCTTGTGCCTAACCAACTGGTCTTCATTTGATGGCATTGGTCCCTACTTACCTATTCTTCCACCCTTTTTTTTTTGCATCTGCATCCGATATTGTCAACCTACCGTACTTCAATTAGAGGATTTAACGAAGTTTAGACTAATCCTGATCACGCTGAGCAAAACCGCAAAGGACAATAAGTTCTACCACTAAGTATGTAATTCAATTGCATTTTTAGGGAGTTAAACTCGAAATCTCTAATTAAGCTAATACAACCCTTGTGCAATTAAACCAAGTGCTTGATAGTTTTTCTTTCTTCTTTTTCATTACAAGTTTGACATGAGGCATATTTTATTTTATTGTGTCTCATTTGTTGGTAGTATATTGCAGGAAAGAGCCGAGTCGCATAATGTTATTTGTTTATTATGATTATCTTGTTATCCAGTCAGATAAGAGTTAGGTTATACATATATAAGTCTTTTAACATCGATCCAGGTACGTATCATAGAGTTTTCCTTTTGTAATAATCAGATTATAGGCGTGGTCTAGTAAAAGGCATTTTCGCCTGGCTAGTTATGACTATTCCTGGACTTCCATAATTTTACTGAATGTCACAAATAGTTGAAGCATTCGTCTTTCCCTGAGTTGAAGAGAGTGAAAGAATGATCATATCCACATTTGAAATACGAGAATGTAAAGAGAGGAACTTACATATCCCACACATAAACCCATGTCCTTTTTGATATCCCCTAAGGACCAAAATACGTAGCCAATTTGTGACCTTATTGAGGGTGCACGTGGTAGGATTCTTGAATTAGCACAACACAGGGAACTAACAGTCTGAACACTCCTCTCTTGTCTACTGCATATGACCATTGCTCTTAATTTTCCATATTTTGGCCAAATGGGACGGTTGGACCAACCTTGAGCAGAATGAACAACACAAGCATCATAACAGGAACAAATCCCCATCCCTTTCTGCAAATCTCATGTACAGGCAAAGGCACATTTGTTTTCTGCGGCTCTTTTGCTTTTTGGACATTCATTTCTCCCGTTTTCCCTCAAATTTTGACATTTGTTAATTTTTTTTTCCTCAAACTTTTATTTATAAAATATTGGTTGGCTTTGTTGATTGGGGTAAAGACACATTATTTTTTGACTTATGGACACCGAAGATGGGGGCAATGCAGTCATATAATCGGCTTGGCTGGATGATTTTGCTCTTGATATTGGATGAGAAAGAGGCAAAGAGGGGAAAGGAGATTCCTTGGAATGGGGCAAAAGGCGTTGCTTCAGATCTAAATTGAGGAGCTGCTCTGTTATTCCATAGCATACGTTTCAAGACAAAATTAATATGCATATTATTCTTGCGGTGATCCGAAAGGGACATTCCTCGTGTCTTCATGTGAAATAGATTCTCATATTGGAACCGAAAGATTTGGCATCCTATCCTAATCAGTTTTTCTGATTTTCTCACTTTTTTTTTTGTTGTCCCCGTAAATCTTGCTATTCCTTAATTTAATTAATATGGGTTACACCCCTACAACCGCAATAATTATATAAACTGCTCAGATAAGTGGTGATGGATTATTGGGGTGTCATTTTGTTCCAAAAAAAAAAATCTCACCTTATCCCCTTGTTAAGATAGATACTTTTATTAGTGGAATTAGATTTTTCTCCTCGCATATCCGTATGAATGTTTTATTTCGTTCTAAAAGATATTAAATTTAAAAAGAATCTCATTAGTAATTTTTTCACTCCAAAAAATAGAACCCGTCCAAATAGAAAAGAGAAAAAAAGACAAAAAAAAAAAAAGGCACGGAGCTCCAATTTGAGCTGCATTGTTTATCTTAAAAATAATGCAGTTTATCCTACTTTGTGTTATAATAATTATATATTAATTTATAAAACCAACTTTTAAGGACAAGCGTATGAGAATGTCCGATTAGCTAGAAAAGTCAGGGCACCTTTTTTGTTTATTTAAAATGTAAGAGCTTAAAGATCGTTGATTTGGGAAAAGAAATTGAATGCAAAATACTAGTTATAGGTTGAATATAGTATACTCCCTCAATTCTTATTTATAGGATATATTTTAAAAATTTTTATTTATTTAAAATATAAGTCACTTCGCAATGTTAAAATAGTATTAATTATTTTTTACTAATTTTACCCTAAACATTTGTCATGGAGGTTGGGACGGAAAAAGATATAAATATAATGGGTTTACAACTTAATAAAATAATATTGAAAAGTTATGGTTATTTTTTAAAATTTCAAAAACTATAACTAACCTTAACTGATTTTCTTGATCCCGATTAATTCGAATCAAGTCGTATAAGATCCTTTTCCGGTAGTAAAACCTACCACCAAATATTTAATATGACTGTATTTCTATGGCTCAAACTTGAGAATTCTAGTTAAATTGGCACATATTCTTATAAATTGAACAAAGCACTTGGTAGTTATTATGAAGATATGATAGCATTAATACGGATGAATTCTTAAGAAGATCTGAATTAAAAAACTTATTGCTTTTATATATATATATATATTATTGACTTTGAAGTATTAACAGAAAGAGAAGCCTTAAAATCTGATGAAAATAACGTATGAAATGAAATGGAGCGCTGAGAGCGGTACTTGCATGTGATGGTAACATGGTAGGGCCATTATCAGATTTCCCTCACCGTTTTTCTACAAAACCCTTTTCTGCAAATTAATAATCACATGCTTTCAAAACGGGACATTAATTAATGTTTGCAAGTATTCACTTTGAGAAATTAATCAACCTCATGCTTCTAATAACTAATATTTATGCTCTTTGTTTTAGTTCTCATAGTTTTCCTTTGATTCATTGCAACTACCGGCTTTCACATGTGACTTCTGCAAAATTGTGTAAATTAAGGAGCTGAAACAGTACTAGAGAGTTAGTTCTTGACAGATTTCCCAATATTTTTTCAAGTAACTGTCGTATTAATTTATGTATTTATTGTTTATTAACTATTTTTGGTAGGTTAATGTCCATTAATTTAGACCATCGGTTTTATTATGTATACATGGCAAAGTTCTATCTAAGTTGCTTTTATTTCCTCATATTTTAGAATAATTAAAATATGTAAAATATAAGTTATTATTAAATATTTATTCTTATATTTTTTGCTCATTAAATAAGTATGATAGAGAAAGATTAAGAAAAATATAATTAAAATGAGTTAGAATTTAATGATTATAATATTAAAAAGTTATGATAAATTTTATGAAATTTAAAAATTTTAATTATTTTTAATAATTATTGTTGGTATTTATAAATCGGTTAAAAGTAATTTATAATAGAAAATAGATGGAGTAGTATTTATCGGCAAATTAACAATGTTACAACAACATTTTTTCTATCAAATTGAATAGAGTTTTGCTGGAAAATTAAAATGCAATCATCATTTGTTTCAGGTTATTTAGGTAACTTAATATAATTGCGAAGACAATCACATTTTAACTGATATATATATATATATATATATTTATGCTAAATCATTTAAAAAAGTAATAATTTTGATGTAGTTTTCGTTTAGTATCAGCAGATGGCGGACGGTTGGTTACAGCAGCCGACAAAAAATATATATAGGATTCTCTGGGAGTCGGAGTCCTCTGATGTGACTAAATTGTGCTAAATGGAGATGGTTCAAAAAAGTTACGCAACTTAAGAAATAGAAAGATGTGGTGATCGGAATCTTCTTTCTTTCTTTTCGAGTTTTGGTTGTTATCGTGGCCATAAATTCATGCCTGAGCAGTGACCACACGTGAAATCGCAGTACTTGAGAGAGGTCATCGGTTTCAGAGGATCTCTTGCTCTCTTTTGTCCTCTTCATTCATAAGAAAATAAGAGAGTCACGTAGGTACAAAAATATTTCAATTGAAACCTGAAAACAAAACGCCTGAAATCTGATGTACTATGACACAGTATGAGTGGCATGGATTGAACAGAATGCGTAATTTAATTTAAGGGTTAAATGTGAAAAACAAATGGCTGAATCACTTAGAATGTGTTTGGTTTCCTGTTATACCCGGGACTTTGTAGATACTCCTACATTTTTTTGGTCGATTAAGACTAACTCCAAACCAAACATAGCCTTAATTAGAGGCACCGATTCTGCTTAATTTGGCGATACCACCCACCATATCCATCTCCAGCAAATCAAGCTGGACGGACATAATTCATCAAGGTTCGTATTGTGAGTATATTATAACGTACCCACAATTAGTGGGCTTTCTAGTGTAGGTCGATACCGTGATTTTTGGTGATTAAGTAGAAAACACCAAATATTCATCATATTAAGAAAAGAAAAAAGCATATGTAAGAATATAGAGAGGAATTGAGAAGTGCATGTGCCAAGTGGGACCGTGGATTAAGCAGTTGGTAATCTAACTGAAACACATGCATGTGCGCCTTGATGCTTTGCTATATCAGTATCGCAACTCAAAATGTGAATCTGTTTGTGGTTCTGTCTCTTTCAACCACTATCACCTCAACTTTCCTATATAAGCAAGCAAGCAAGCAGGATTTTGCAAAGCACTTCAACCTAGCCTACCCAAAATCCCCTGCCTCTACCTCTAACCAGCATCACTAGTACAACACAATGCCTCTTTCAGCATTCTCTGCTATCTCTCTCCTTTTCTTTCTTCTTAATCTTCAAAGCACTCTCGGTGACTATGGAGGCTGGCAAAGTGGCCATGCCACATTTTATGGCGGGGGAGACGCAACCGGCACAATGGGTAAGTCTTAATAATTGTCTCCTCTTTTGTGCATAAGATGGTCATGGAAGTTTTCAAAGTGAAAAAAAGAACTACACAACAATCATTTCATTTCCTTTTTAAGAGTTGGAATCACCAAGACAGAATTGTGTTCCTGTTCTCATGATTGGTATTATTACTGGTGTCGCAGGGGGAGCTTGTGGGTATGGCAATTTGTACAGCCAAGGTTATGGGACAAACACAGCAGCATTGAGCACTGCTCTGTTCAACAATGGCCAGAGCTGTGGGTCTTGCTATGAGATGCGATGCGACAACGACCCCAAATGGTGCCTTCCCGGTGTCATTACCGTCACCGCCACCAACTTCTGCCCTCCAAACTATGATTTGTCCAATGACAATGGTGGGTGGTGCAACCCCCCTCTCCAGCATTTCGATCTCGCCGAGCCTGCTTTCCTAAAGATTGCTCAATACAAAGCCGGCATTGTTCCCATTTCCTTCAGAAGGTAAAAAGAGTTGATTTTTAAGCTGTTATTCCTTCCCCATTTCAAGATTCATGTTTAATTAACACGGTTGCTTGGTGGGTTGGAAACAGAGTACCCTGTGTGAAGAAAGGAGGAATCAGATTCACGATCAATGGGCACTCATACTTCAACTTGGTTTTGATTTCAAATGTGGGAGGAGCAGGGGATGTACACTCAGTGTCGATCAAGGGGTCAAAGACAGGGTGGCAATCCATGTCAAGAAACTGGGGACAGAACTGGCAGAGCAACTCCTACCTGAATGGGCAGGGCCTGTCGTTCCAGGTCACTACTAGCGATGGCAGAACCGTCACCAGCAACAACGTTGTACCTGCTAATTGGCAATTTGGACAGACCTTTGAGGGTGGACAATTTTAGGTTGTTTTAGATGTATGTAAATTTGAGCATTGTTTGTTTCTTAGAATCGCAGAGTATGGAGATGCCAATGTGGCCTCTAATGCTGTGGTGGATATTGGCGCCCGCTAGGCCTATATTTCTTATATTTAGATGTGTGAAGTTGTTCTTTGTTCTGCATTGTGCCATCATGGCTTTTCTGTTGTTTTAACTTTTAAGCGAAGGCACCCGTAAATTTTCAATCCCCCAGATTAGTCTGATTTCTCTAGTTTAATTAGAAAATAAAAATTTATAAAACTAATGCTACTTGAACTATATTTAGAGGCTTCTCGGTTGGAGGAACGAATCAATGGGTAACACATCTTGAGAAAGAGGGATATACTCGAAAACACAAATTTATATTCAGAGACTTTTTTCACAATTCACTTCTCACTTTCAAAATAAACCACGTAGGCTAATTTGAAGCACACTTGTAAAGTCTTTGGAAGAGGGATACTCCAAATACTCTTATATTACATATTTGAGAGAACTCCTTACAATATGTTTCTTTTTAATTTCCTTTTCACTTTCAACTACAAACTCTTAATCTTATAATTCATGCTCCCTCTCTCTCATAATATAAAATACGTAGTGAAAGATAGTTAAAAGTATTAATTTTTTTAAAAAAAATTATTATGATTCCAAAACTACCCTTTATTCACTTTTTTTTAAAAATTAATTATAGTAGTATAATTTATTAAAAAAGAGATAGGGAGAATATTTGTAAAATAAATTTATCAAAGGTATTTTTAGAAAAATGTCACAAATGCTTCATTAAACCTATAAAATATCTTATATTATAAAACAAAAAAATATTTATAAAATATCTTAAGATATGGGATGTGAAAGTAGAAAACTTTTAGTTTTTTCACTCTTCAAAATATCTTATATTAATGACATCATAGCTTCTAGAGACAAATAACTAAAAACCTCACAGTGCTCTAGAAACATTTGTCACATCATTTTTTTTTCTAAAAGACTACCACATAAACATTTATGTCACACATATTTCCGAAGCACTTATTTGTAAATCCTAGAGAATCCAAGAGCTTGACTGATTATTTGAGTTTACATATTTTCCAACATTTCCATTAATCTTTTATATATACTATTTTCATTTCAATATAATTATCACATTAGAGTCATATAAATAAATTAAGAAAACTAATAAATAAGATAGAGATTAGTAAAATCATGGACGGATTCAGGGGGGAGCGAAAGTCTTGCCTAAAAATGATTGCCAAATGGTTGCTCTCATAGTCAGCAGATCATGAACTGACGCCATGTTTTTGTTGTGCAATTGGTTGTAATTTCTAATTTCTAATGCATTTTCTATATTGAAGATGCTTTTCAATGTCAAATTTGGATGATTTTCCAAAGTTTGTACACGCAATCTTATTCTAATTGAAATTTAGTAGTAAGTTGACTTTTGTGTTCCTATTCTCATTTATTTATTTATTCATTCAATATTTTTTAATATGTAATTTGCAGTCCTTTATTCAATTTCCTACCTACTCAATATCTAAGCTAACCTTTGGTTTGAAATCTGTTATTACTTAAAATTGTTTGAACCATTTACAAAATGCTTTAATTTGAAACTGATGATAATAATAATAATAACAACACCTACTACTACTACAACTACTACTCTGCGATGTCTATCCATGGTCAGTAATTGACATTATGGAAAACTTACGTGCTTGTTTGCTTTCCTACAAATTAATTAATACGTTATTCAGTTAATTTTGCATTTCTAAAAATGATTGACAATTGGGGATGACCAATAACCAATTTATAGTATATTTTTAACTCAATTTATTGCCATAATTAAGTGACACAACCTTCTTCATATTGTCTCCTATTTTTGTATAAATATCTTAATCGTTAAATAATTGAAATTACGCCTCTTATTTCTGATTTTGATGTTACAACTTACAGGTGATGCTCGAACCGGGGGAAAAAAAAAAAAGACTCTTTTATTGTTTAATCTGGGCCTAAAACAGAGAAAACTAAGCGATATCTGGCCTAAATTGATTCATAATTATAATAAATCCTCCACGAATGAAACATTGGTAGTTATATTTGATCCAACATCATATTCTATCTATCAATGAGTGCGTGGCGTGGTAGAAGATTTCCACTTTCATTGATGCCCGAAGGAATGAAGTTTCAATTTTGTATATAGAACACAATCCAGAAGCACAAAAATCTATACCCAATTGCATAATGGTTTGAGTAATAAGAAACTAATTTATAGCCCGTTTGGTTCAAATTCATGGGCGTAATTTTATGTAAATAGGATTATATTACATCAGTAGCTACATTTGATTCGCCGAATTATATGATTATAAGGTTACGCTCGTAAACCCAAATACGTCTCTGAATATAAATGACAAACTTATACATAAGTTATGTATTTGAGATTACATGACTGTAAATGAGAGTAAAAAGATAATATTACCCTTATGGAGATGGGGTAAGAGCATTTTAGCACTTTACTATTTATTTATATTTATTTAAATATAAAAAATAATTTATTTTTTATATACCCCAGTGTCATACCAAATAAACTTACATGTATTTCATTTACATCTCATTCCATTATATTCCTTCCTATTACATCTCTTGACTCCTCAGCAAATGAACCAAACAGGCTAAGTTATATGAAGGGCCAAGAAAATGGGATCACCGGGAGAACAATCTGGTAAAGAAGTTGCCAGATTTGGATCTCTCCAAACAAGCCACATGAACATATCTCCCAAACTTGTCCACTTGCCTCGCTTCCTCCCTCGTGTCCTTTCTGCATATTTTGCAAGTTTTGTCAACCCATCCCTCCTCCACATATTCCCCATCCACTGCACCATTTAAATATATATATGCAATGTCATAATTCAAATTTGCAGCAGAAAATTACATATATATTGTAGAGGCATAATTAATAAATGAAATTATTCACCTTCAACGTAGGATTTGAAGAAATCCTTGTATGTCCCTCCGATTTTCCTTCTAAGAGCTCCATACTGTAGGTATCAAAGCAACATTACATTTCATTTCAGGAGAATTAAGTACTGCACAAACTCAAAGGATATATAGATATATATATATATAGTATTACGATTATACCTGTTCCCTGGTCATCCTTTCTCCTGTTCTCGTGGCTTGTCTGGCATCTTGTAGAAGCTGGGCATCCTCTGCGGATCTCACTTGGGAAAAATCCAGAGCTTCTGTGACACTCGAAAACAGAGACTTCTTGTTCGTCTGGTTGGGTGCTTCCTTCTCTAGTTTTGCCGACACCGAGAAGTGGAAGCTCTTATTGAGCCGCCTCTGATTAGAAGAGTTAACGTGAACAGGTCCAGAATTTGAAAGGAAAGTAGTAGGGTAAGGAGGGGTTAAGGGGAGAGTTCCAAGTCCCATTATTTGCTTCTTTTGGCAACTTAATTAGATTTAGAGCACACTGTTATAACCTATATATGTTGAAGCTTGGGACGTTGGGAGTGTCTTCTTCCTCCGATTCAGCCTTCAATTTGTTGGAAGCACGGCTGCCACCCACAAAATCTGGTGGTTGTTAGCAGACTATGTGGCACTTTGGGACTCTCTCAAAATGAGAGGAGCTCTCTTTTTTTGCCTTTGCGTGACTTGAATTTGTTCACTAAAGTATCTCACAAGAGTGTTAACCCCAAAAAAAAAATGTTGCAAAAGAATCCGATGTAAGATACGAATTATTACCTGAAAATTACGCGCATGTCATACGAAATATTAATTCCATAAATTGAGCCAATTAAAGGAGATGAGTTTTTTTTTTTTTTTAAAGAAAGAAAAGATAGGGATCAAGTCAAGTTAGGGGCAAGAGAATCCTTGGGAATAGGGAAAAAGTAGAGGAGTATTAAGGGCCACATCAGCTTATTTTTAATAAGGAGGTGGTAAAGCAAGTCAACCCACTTTAAATGGGTTGACCCGCCATTTGGCAGGGCGGGACACCCATAAGAACGAGCTTAGAAATCCCGAGCCTACCCCGCCATTCACAGGATTGGCGAGCCAAACGGGCCAGCTCATTTTTTTTTTCTATTTTGTTAAAATATCAATTTTCTATTCACCACTATACTATAAACTAGATAACAACAACATCCATGAAATTTTTTGTTTATTTCGTAGGTGAAGTCTTAAACCATAATGCATTAACATATTAATATAATAATATGATAAGTAACATTCAACCTAACAAAGTAGAATACAATTAAAATTACAATACAGCACCAATCAAATGTCCAAATTTCAAAAGCCCAAATTACAATACAATACCAAGTCACCAACCAAATGTCCAAACTCCAAATCCTAAAGTTCAACTTCTCATATTGAAATAATTTTTAATTATCATCATCACCTTCAAAAATCACATTTGAAGCTGCTTGATCTATATGAGCATTAATCTTTAAATTATTGTCATTCTCTCCATCATCATCTGGAGCAAACAATAAAATAAAATAAAGATACATATTATTAAATATTATTTGGTATGCTTAAATGTTTATGTTTTTTATAAATATATAAGATAAATGACAATATAAATTATAAGTATATTACAACTAGTTTCAAATCCAAACAACCAACTATGAGTGCAAATAAGAGCTTGAACATTATCTAGAAGACGAGAAGATCGATACTTTGTAAGAACACGTGATCCAATGCTAAAAGCTGATTCATTAGCCATAGTAGTGATTGGAATACTAAGGATATCATATGTCATCCTTGAAAGAATAGGAAATTGATCTTTATTAGTCTTTCAAAAATTCAAGACATCTAATTCTAAAAATAAGTGAGGCTCAAGTGTTGCTTCTTCCAAATAATAATCCTACTTAGATTTTACAATAGAAGTACCTCTATTCCTAAAATAGCCCTACATCATAAAAAAAATGTTTATAATTATAAAGTATCAATGAGAAGATAAAAAGAAAACACAAATAAAAATTTAAGTCTCAAATAATTTGAAACTTACACCAAGAGCTTTAGTGAAAGTTTTGGACCCATCCAATTTCTTCACCATATTATTATTCCTTGCACTAGAGGTGGGATGAATTGATACCATTAGCATAGTTGAACTTGCTCCTCGTCCAAGAGCCATATCATTAAATGAAGATAAAGCAAACTCACATCTCTATATTGACCATAAATATAATAGAACTTGCTCTTGATTACTTCAACTTTGTTTAGGCAAGTCTCAAAGTTAGGATCAAGGAATGAATAAGAATATTCTATCATTGCAAAATTCATTCGAGGATCAAGAACACTTGCAAGTGCAAGCATTATGTTATAATCACTCTAATACTTATCAAATTTTTCTTTCATTCTTTGAGCCATTTTTGAATATCATCATCATCATTATCAATGTTTTCTTTCAATAACAACTCAATTTTAGAAATTTGACTGAAATACTTATTGGAAGTAGGACAAGATGACCCAGAAATTAAGTTTGTAATAACATCAAATGGCTCCAAGAAATTGCACATTAGCTCCGCTCTCCTCCACTCTGCATGCGATGGGTAAAACTTGTAATGTCTATCATTTAAAGCTAAGGTAGCAAATGTATGATGATATCTAATTTCACTCTCAAGCATTGCATAGGTGGAATTCCATCTAGTTGGCACATCTAACCGCAAGTCCATTGAGGTGTCAATTCCACCTACTTCATCAACACATTCTTTGAAGTTAATCATTCTTGCCTATGATGATTTCACATATTTAATGCTTTCCTGGATTTTTTGCAAAGCTTCACTAGTTATCTCCAAACTATCTTGAACTATGAGGTTCAAGATGTGGGCACAACACCACATATGAAAAAATTCTCCATTGCATATTAAGTTATTGTGCAAACTCAACTTTTCTTTCAAAATATCTTACATATTGTCATTGGCCGAGGCATTGGCCAAAGTAATAGAAAACACTCTTTTTTTCAATCTCCCAATCCATTAAGCATTCATACACCTTTTTTGATAATTCAACCCCTGAAAATGGAGGCACCATCTTACAGAAAGCAAGAATTTTACTATTAAGTTTCCAAGTTTCATCAACAAAATGAGTAGTTAAGCAAAGATATCCCTCAAAAGTTACTGCAGTCCAACAATTAGATGTTAACATATTCTACCAGAAATCCTTGACAAAACTTGTTTCAAATTTTCCTTTTGACTCAAATACAATTTTAACACATCTGGCACAGCAGTTTTCCTACTAATATACTTAACATCAGGATTCAATAATGTATGGAGTTCTTTAACCCATTTATACTCAACAAAGGAATAAGGAAGATCATGTGCAATTATAGACATTGAAATGGCTTCCCGTATACGTATTTGATCAATTTTTCTAGACCTTATATTTCCTTCTTGGTCCATTAACATCACACTAACATCATGATATTTTGCAAGAGCTGTACATACACTTATATGATGATTGAGATATGAAGTACCATGTGATTTGCCACCTGCTACATATTGTCTACCACAACTATTACATTTTGCTAATTCTTATCCCTTAGCATTAAATCCAACTTTAATAAAATACTTTCAATATTCAGCTTTGTAAGTTTTACACTTTTTAGATTCTTTATTGTTGTGCATAGGACTACCATCAGTTCCATCAATTCTTTCAGTTCCAATTTGGGGTTCCTTATTAATAGCAGCAATCATATTTTCAACCTCCAAATTACTAGTATTATACACATTAACATTAGAGATATTTTAAACTGTAAGTGAGAAAAATAGTAAAGCATTATCACAACATAACTTTTGTTCCATCAAACTCAAATCAAATCCCCAATAACAAACATTCATAAATCAAATGAAAATTCATCAAGTTCCAAACAAATAAAATAGAAAAGAAAACTCAACTGTTACATAAGTGAACTCAACCAAAATTCCAACTTAAATTCGCTGGAAGAAAGGTTGAAGCTTAGTAGCTTATCTATCACGGTTCATCGAAGCAACATAAGAGAGATGAACTAACAACTGAGCAAGACTACAAGAGCCACTCTCTCTCACGATCACGGTTACACTCTCTCTCATGATCACGCTCACGGTGTAGCTATGTGGGCTCCAGATCTGGACTCTTGCCGAAGGAGGAGGAAGGATCCAGACAGAGGAGGGAGAGTCTTTAGCAGTGGCGGACTACGGCTGCGGGAGAGGCCGAGAGGGACTGTTGTGTGGACATTTGGTGAGTGGCTGTGGCAAGGGAATGAGGGATTTGAAGGAATGACCGAATGAGGGATCCGAATCTGGGCCCTAGCCGAACTGTTGAAGGAGGATGAAGGATCGAGAGAGAAGATGATGACTGACGAGACAGAGGAGGGAGATGACGGACTGCGGGAGAGGCCGAGAGGGACTGCCGGAGCCGGACTGGTGTGGTGTGGTGTCTCCGTGTCTGGACTCTGGAGTTTGGACGTCTGCCGATCTGCTGTGCAGCTGAGTGAGAGTGACTGAGTGAGGCAAGTGGAACTGAGAGTGTCTGAGACTGAGACTGTCTGTGCTGTGCCTGACCGAGTGAGCACGAGGTTACAAAGGTTTTTTTTTTTTACTTTATAAATATAATGTTATATATCAAAAAAAAAAGAGCCGTCTTGCCAATGGTAGCAGGCTGATGGGGCAGGCTCGAGTTTTTGCACCCATTATAAGTTATCATGATTTTTTTAGCCCGTCCCATCAATTTTGACGGGTTAAATGGGTTGGCTCGCAGATTGAAATCCATATTGTCACCTCTAGTTTTTGACAAAAAATTATAGCTAGTTGTAATATAATGTCTTGAACATTACCAAACAAAGACCCTCTGCTTTGCCCTTGAATAAGAATGAGAATGAGAATACCCAATAAGGAATGTGAATGTCATCGCAGCCTCATCCACTGTTGCAAACCTCGTGTCATTCTCAGGCTCCTCATCAGTGGCCAATCTCTCTCACACTTGGAGTCCACTCTTCTCAGTTCCAATCACAGTTGAAGCCTCAACGACCTATAAGCACAAGAACCCACTCTCAGCCGGCGGGACATAAGGGACAAGGGCCAGGATGCGGATGCGGTGGAAGGAATCATCTGCCGTTAGAGTGAAGAAATCATCAACCTTGGCCAAAAAAAAGACAAAGAAATCATCCTCCCACCTCTCCAGGACACTGATGATATATTTGAAGCCAAAAACTACTACATCTCCTATCCCTAAAAATCCTCATTTTAGAGTTTTTATATACATTAAAAAGTTCATTAAATAATTAAAATATTGTAAAATTTATTAATATTTTATCAAAATAATCAAGAAAAAAATTGTAGAAAATTATTTAAGGTAATTAAGGCATGTACAAAGAAGAAGATAATAAGAGCCAGTAAGACAAGTTGATCAAATGACTTGAAACCATATTAAACAACGTAGAAGATGACAAAAAAGGATAATAAAAAAAATTATAAAACATGACCTCTTAATAAATGATTTATTTGAAAAATATGGTTTTTGATAAAACTCATTAACGTCGTATAATTCATATAACCGACTCCACCTAATGAGATAAAACTAATGTTATTGTTGTTGTAATCTTAATTTAAATATTCTCTTAAATGATATATTTAATATTAACACATGATAAAATAATAAAAAAAGTAATTAATACTGCATTAAAAAAATAAATATTATAAAAAGTCAAAACCTCTAAAGTGGGAGGGATTATGACATGATATAATCATTAGGGCATGATAAATATTCTCAATATCAGTCTAACATACAAAAAGTATGATCCAACTGATTATTTACCCTACTTACTCCTTATTTTAGCATTAGGCTAAAAGTGTCTGCGAATTACAATTTCATTTTAATCTTTTACAAATGAAAGATTTCTTAATTTATATTTTCTAAATTCTTTTATCAATTTAACCCCCATAAAATTATCATTTCAATTTAACATCTAATAGATGATAATTTTAAGTATCATTAACAAAATTTAATAAAAAAATAAAATCTATGATAGATCAGATGAAATACAATCTTCTTGTAGACAAAGATTGAAACGTCAATTCTATATATTTAAAAAAAAAATCCATCTCCACAACATTGGATTCTTCGACTGCTTGCGTACTGCGTAGGTGGGGCAGATAGTAACAAATTGCTTGTTTGATCCCCATGAAAGAAAAAAAAATTTTCGCCGACTCCGGATGACAAGTGGCTTCGTTTCCACAGAAAATTACAACCACAACTAAACAATCTAGTGACAATCATTACACCTAATCAGAGACAAACCATCCGCAAAAATTGCACTTTTTAAAGTTATTTCCTTCAAACGAATGTAAACAATATTACCGACTTGAAAAGGTCAGTAAGCCCGTACAGATCCATACTGTAACAGAACAAAGTTTTCAATCTCCCCCCGAAATAATGCAATTCAATCTGATTCAAGCATATTGGTTGGGCCGGGGTAATACAATATGGATAAAAAATGAGCCACTGTAAAGTAGGGAGAGTATATACGTTTATGCGGGTCAATTTCAAGGCAAGAGAGTCCGGAGAAAAATAACTCAGGTAACACTCCAAAACATCAAAATATATCATTCCTCATAGTCATTTCCATCCAAAACAAATTATACTAATTGGAAAAGTTATGTATCCTCCATAGACTAAAACGGAAAACAAGGAAAAAAACCTCCCTAAATATCCGAAACAAAGGAAAGCTTATCACAAGGGGGATAAAATTGCATTTAGGCACGGGCAGGAGCTCCTAAGCCAGCAGGACGAGGTGCTTGCCCGGGCTGACCAGGCCTTGGAAGATCATCCTTTAAAGAACCAAATATTTCATCAAGCGTGAGCATGTGAAACAAAATGCTATGATTTAGAACAAAATAAATAATCAAATACCACATAACTACTACTAACAACTTCATAGAAATACATTATAACAAGATCCATGCAAAGCTTGAGCGCGTTATCAACCAATCTAACAGTCAGATTTTATATACAAGAAGCAATAATAAAAGCAAACAAATGAATTCTTGATGTTGAATAACTCGACTGATAATCAAACTAGATAGCAGCAATAAATTTATATCTATAAGCAGCGGCATCTGACTATGATTTTTTTTTCAAAAAAAAAAAAAGCTGACAATCCTGTTTACAACGAACAACATTGTTGAAGGTCAACAAGCTGGACAACATCAAATCAGAGACCTTAGCACGAACAAAATCTAACTCAATAACTGAATTTGAATCCCATAAAAAGTCCAGTCAAGACTGCTAAGCTAAGCCACTAGGATAATGTTCCGTAAACTAACCCATCAAAGAGTTTAAATTTGCAAAAGAGAACTAAATTATAAATAGGTTGTTCGAGTTTCAATCATAAGGCACGGCTATGTTTGGGATTTCCATGATCAACTGGTTAAGATAGAGTAGAACAAGCCCCGATTAGAATTATCAGTTGATTAGGATCGTATCTTCCTTAAGTATTTTCCAGAATTATCAAGTGTTTCATGAACAATTTCAAGTTCAATCGCCATTTTGGTGGGAATCCATGATGCGTAAACAATCATACTTTCAGAACAAATACCATCACTAAATGTCATCATACCATTTTGATATAATCTCATCAATAGTAGAAAGCCCCACAATACATACAATATAAATTGGAAGGATGCCATAATAAATTGCCATACCCTGCGCCTGATGAATCGCTTCGGGGGTTCACGGTTCCTCCTATCTGTGCGAGATCGGACCCTCACAACATGGGAGTGAATTGCACAGGACACACAATACTGCATCTTAACATACAGCTTTGGAAGGGTGTACTCTGCATACAATTAGTCAATAGAATGGATAAAACATACGTTCACAATTCAGGAAAAACAAAAAAAACCAAAATGTAAAGAATATTACGTTCATATACGCAGGCTTCCTGAACATCCCTAACTGCAGCTTGCTCAACAATGTTCCTCACAAGAAACCTTTTGATGGCTTTGTCCTATATAAATATATATATATATATATTTATTCACTCAAAACACAATCCTAAATTAAAAACTTATAAATAAAAAAATGCATGGCCGATAAAATACACGAAACGACAATAAAGAACAACAATAAGCGTTCAGATGCGCAATACCTTGGGGCAACATTTGCCACAGTTGGAGCAGCGAATGAATTTAACATGTCCACGGCCATGCTTGTTGCGCCCACCGTTCCTTCTTTTGAAAGTCTGCAGAAAGATTGAGGAAGAGAGTAAACAGGAAGTACATGAAAATCAAAAACGCAAATTAGGAGAAAGAGAGAGTTAATAGTCCGAAAGAAGTTGTTTTAGAGAAGAACCAACCATGGCTGACGGGATCTGAAGCTGGAAGCCGTGAACCTCTGACAAATGTTGTGCAGAAGACGGGAGATAGGGTTTAAGTTGGACACACCGGTGGATTTTAGGTCGGCCCAACGTCACAAGCCTTTTAGCGAATAGAATTACGATCCTGTCCTTGGTGACATAATGAGAAACCTTGTAGTTAACCAAAAAACAAAACAGATAAACCTTGTAAATGTTTTATGAATTATGTGAATACTTATAACTCATAACTATTGGTATTTTTTTTCTTAATGGCTTAAATTCCATGACCTCCATAACATTTATATTGAATGATTTTTTAAAGGTTTTTCATTATAACCTATAAAGATATAATGTTATACCAGCATATTCATATTTATGTTTTAATAAATATTAGGTTAGTCTTTAATGGCTAATGACATATAAATAAAGGCCATGTAACAAACATTATGACTCCCATAAAAATGCCCTTATTTTTCCCATTTTTCACGTGTTGATTTTCTTGTAGCAACTTGTGTAATTTACTCCTTGATATTCATTGTCCCAATCAGCTCATAAGTTTCCGAGATACAAAGAAATATAAAAAGAAAGGCAATATCTCAATCTTTTAATGATGAATTAGAGATTGAATTGCCTTTCAATTCCTGCATGGTCGTCTTATGCCGTTCTTCTGTGTTTATAGTTTACAGTTTGAATGGTATTGAAAAGACTTAGCTCACTGATTAGGATCCTGTAAGTATACAAGGTCGATCGCAGTAATAAAAAGTCTTCGGAGTATTCCAAAGGTTAAACCCAAGGGAGGTAGTAAATTTATCAGTCCAAACTCTTAATCTCAAAAGCAAATAATAATCAAATTGAGAATTCAAATTTAAAAAGAAAAGAAATAGAAAACAAAACGAAGTCTGAGTTTGATTCAGTTCTATAAGCGTTAAGGGATCAGAATTCACCTTATGAGATAACTAGATTCTACTCCTTTGTTAGACTATGTATAATTATAGTGATTGTTATTTTTAAAGCGTCTTAATTACCTCTTGGTTAATTAGTCCTTATTTAATTATTATTCAATTCACTCTCGCGCAACTAAATTTTCTAATTAAATCTTGAAAACTACAACATATATCACCATGAATTCCTAATTCTATCTCTAGATTAGTTATTCATGTTTATCTCTCTAAATCTAGGTTCACTCTTCATCTTTTAATCTATCAAGTTTACCCATTAATTAGATTCTATGGTGATCAAGCATAAAATCCACATAAATGAATAAAAGAGATAAATATAATAAAAAGATAGATTAAATATAACTTGAAGAACAAATCAACAGAGTCTTAATTAAAGAGAACAAATCCAATTCATCCCAATCAGGCTACATCCCTACCTCTGACAGGGAAATTTAGCTACTCATAAAAATAAAAGTCAAATTAAAACTAAAATCTCAAATCATAATAAGAATAATAAGAAAACAGAGTTATAGTAGGCGAGAATGAATCTATCTCTAATACTCTCTAGATTTCCTTGCTTTTTCTCTATAATAGATTCCTAGTTATTCCCAGATATGTTTAGAACCATGTTCTCTGACTTTTGAGTGCATTTCTGAATCTTTTTTTATGTTTTTATCATGTCTCCTTATATAAAAAAATTATAGAAGCCCACAAAAGCTCAAAATATCATGAAAACATGTCAAAAACGTGTTTTTACGAACCTCTGTTAGTTGACTCGGCGCCGGGTGACCATAAAATCAATTAACATGATGCTGGGTGCTTCTAAAATGCAGAAAAACATGAAAATTAGCGTTGACCTGGTGCCAGGTGGGTTTGACTCGGTATCGGGTGGATGCCATGCTACAATCACTGCTCCGTTTAGCTTCAGAAAGTCACCAGCTCGTGTTGACACTTTGAGTTTGATTTTTACCATTATAACGTTGGAATTTGGGAAAACTCAAAACATTAAAGTTGTAGATCTATGTCTTAGCTTTCCAACTCATCTTAAATCACCTCAATTGAAGTTCATATGTGAGCGTTATGATCAAAATACCAAAGGGTGTTGAAACTTTTCAGTATGAACGATTTGTAACGTTTTTGCTCCAAATGCTTCCAAATGAGCCTATAACGCCATGAAACACAAAAATATGTTAAATCATGCTAAAATATACTAATATAAACATATTTAGATACAATTTAAAGTTTAAATATGGGTATTTTATATGTATAAAAAGGACATATCAAATCCTCCCACGCTTGAACATTTACTTATCCTTAAACAAGACTAAAATTGTGTTGCTCTCATAAAATTATTTTCTAGATTCATCAAACTCACATCCCTTTACTAGTGATAGTCCTTTACCAATATAAATAAAAGGAGTACTCAACAAATCAAACATCAGACTCAATAGCAACTCACTTATCATTTCCATTAGTCCATGAGACTTTAGTGTGTGTGTGTGTGTATACCTAGCATGTGACAAATGCAGACAGTCAATCAAGCAAAAAGAAGAAAAATTACAACACTTATTTAAGAACTTAAAATACCTCAATTAATTGTGCATAAATCTCAATTCAACTCATGTGCATGGAGATTAATAAGGATTTATTTATTTAATTTCCCCGCACCATGTGCTTCAATTTTATTTGGAGATTTATTTATTTTTTTTAGGCCGTTATACTCTCTTTTGACGCAAAAATCTCACATTTGTGTTGCGCACCCCCGGCTACTCAAGCTATATAACCCGCTACACCAAGATGTCTTTGACAAACTCATAATTCATACTGTACCATTTTACACGAAGAACAATGCTTTTTGATGAAGCCCCCGGTTACTAAGCACAGTTTAAGTCAGCGGAGTGGATTTATATATTAACCTCCCTGGCAACAGCGCCAAAAACTTGATCGAGATCTTGCAAGTATACAAGGTCAATTACAGTAATAAAAAATTTCTAGAGTATTCCAGAGATCGAACCCAAGGGAGATAGTAAATTTATCTGTCCAAACTCTTAATTCCAAAAGCAAGTGATAATCAAATTGAGAACTCAAATTTAAAAAGAAAAGAAATAGGAAACAAAACAAAGTCTGAGTTTGATTCAGTTCTAGAAGCGTCAAGGATCAGAATTCACCTTATGAGATAACTAGATTATATTCCTTAGTTATACTATGCATAATTATAATGATTGTTATTTCTAAAGTGTCTTAATTACTTCTTGGTTAATTAGTCCTTATTTAATTATGATTCAATTCACTCTCGCGCAACTAAATTTTCTAATTAAATCTTGAAAACTACAACATATATCACCATGAATTCCTAATTCTACCTCTAGATTAGTTATTCATATTTATCTCTCTAAATCTAGGTTCACTCTTCACCTTTCAGTCCATCAAGTATACCCATTAATTAGATTATATGGTGATCAAGCATAAAATCCACATGAACGAATAAAAGAGATAAATATAATAAAAAGATAAATTAAATATAATTTGAAGAACAAATCAATAGAGTCTTAACTAGAGAAAACAAATTCAATTCATCCCAATCAGACTACATCCCTACTCCTGATTGAAAATTTTAGCTACTCATAGAAATAAAAGTCAAATTAGAACTAAAATCTCAAATCATAATAAGAATAGTAAGAAAACAGAGTTATAGTAGAAGAGAATAAATCTATCTCTAATACTCCCTAGATCTCCTTGCTCTTTCCCTATAAGAGGTTCCTAGTTACTCCCAGATACATTTAGAACCATGTTCTCTAACTTTTGAGTGCATTTCTGAATCTTTTTGTATGTTTATATCGTGTCTCCTTATATAGAAAAAGTATAGAAACCCATAAAAGTGCAAAATATCATGAAAACTCGTCAAAAATGTATTTTTACGGACCTCTGTTGGTTGCCCGGTGCCAGGTGACCATAAAATCAATTAACACGGTGCTGAGTGCTTCTAAAATACAAAAAAACATGAAAATCCGTGTTGACCCTGCACCAGGTAGGTTTGACCCGGCACCGGGTGGATGACATGCTATAATCACTGCTCCATTCAGCTTCAGAAAGTTATCAGCTCGTGTTGACAATTTGAGTTTGATTTTCACTATAATAGCATTGGAATTTGGGAAAACTCAAAACATAAAAGTTGTAGATCTATGTTTTAGTTTTCCAACGTATCTTAAATCACCTCAATTGAAGTTCATATGTGAGAGTTATGATCAAAATACCGAAGGGTGTTGAAACTTTTCAGTATGAACGATTTGTAACGTTTTTACTCCGAATGCTTCCAAATGAGCCTATAACGCCATGAAATACAAAAATGTCAAATTATGCTAAAATTTACCAATATAAACATAATTAGATACAATTTAGAGTTTAAATGTAGATATTTTATATGTATAAAATGGACACATCACACATAACGGGAAAGAATATGAAAGATCTCCAATTTAACACTTTGGGAAATTAAAAAAAATTAAAATTAAAATAATTTTTATCATATTTTAGCACTATAAATTAGTTTAATATTATCATTATGTGATATGCTCTTCATTATTACTATTTCTACCGCATATATTAATCATAATCACTCAATTCTGTCAAGCAAAAAATTATTACTCAATTCAATCAAAATTAAAAACAAATATGTCTTTGAAAAAAATCGAACTTTGAATTTAATTTTTATTAAATTAAAATTACTACTAGAAAGGCTTCACCCTTGTTAATGGCAAAAACAATGAATATTGAGAATAATCAAGGTAAATTTTCAAATCATTGTTCACACAAGAATAAGAAAAAGTAAGAATGACTAATAGCAACAATTTTTAAAATTGCGTTTTTCTAATCGATGAAATAGATATTAAAATGTGTTTTATTATTTTTATCAACATAATTTCTAAAATATTTAAGACAAATACAGTAAGCGTAATAAAGATTAGCCTTTTCTTCTGGCTACAAAATATAGCATATTAATAAATAAACACACATTACAGCACTAAGAAGGAATCATGTCAAGATCCTTCTAGTAAAAACCAATAAAGATTAGCCTAATGCCTTTCGGAACAAAAACATCCCCGCTAAAAACCTTGATAACATAACTAGAGGAATTGGAATAGAATGAAGAGATATCCACGCCATAAAATTTGACACATCAGCAATATTGCTTGTTGGCTATAAATTCATAAGCGACCAAATTAATGCCAAGGAAACCCCAATATGAGGCTCAGTGTAAGGGAGGGAGGGTGTACTATGTAATTCCAGTTTTGATATAAACCCTCTGTAAGGACCATGTTTAATGATTTCGAAAGGCCAAACAGGTCTCCTAGTCCTTGTCTTTGCCCCATGCAGGGGACTTTTGTCCAGCACTATTGGTCAATGATGCACTTCCATTTTCCACATTAAGCAGAGGATCTGACTCACCTTCTCTTGCCTGTAAAGGTAACCATCAAATCAGGAATCTTGTAGTAAATGATGGATACCGAGAGAACTCGAGAAATGCATAATTGCTCATGTAAAACAAACCTGGGGGGATGCTTGCGCTGCCGCTTCTGCAGCTTTTTGCTGATTCTCGTGAGTGCAATAGTAAGAATACAAAATCATACCAATCAGGGCTATCAAAATTCCCAGGATGTTCCTCCAGCTGAATGGATCATGAAGCAAAATATAGCCAAAAGCCAATACAAGGCATGTCTTCAGGTGTCCAAGAACCTGATACGTGACTGGAGATGTCTTTCCAATCACGAGAAAGGTGCTAAAATTTACAGAGATGGAGATGAGGCAGGAAAGAATGATGAAAACCTGCAAGACAGGAAGACACAAATAAAGAAGGATCAAAACAAAGAGTTAGATAAGGAATCTTAAAAACGAGCTCTTGAAACTTTTAAACCCTCACCATCACTTGTGTTGTGTACTCGAAAGCAAATACATTTCGGTTGGTCAAAAGTTTATCGAGATAAGGACCAGAGATCAATAAAGTGGTTGCTTGATAAGGACATGATTGGTATAGTAACTGGGTGGAAGAAACCTTGTACTTCTTCTGGATGGTATTTGTCATCTAAAAGGACCTAATTAAGTTCTTAACAAGACAAAAGATAAATGGTCTACGATCTAGAGAAAAAAGGCACAGACAGAATAATCTTTCTCAAGCTTCAATGTGCAACAAGAATAATATCCTCCTTAATGATACTCAAACCATGTCTGACAATCTCTAGACCGAGAAAATAGTGAGAGATCTTCCAGGCTAATATGGATTTCATATATGCAAAGAGATTCACGTTTCAATTAAGAGATCCTAAGAGAATAGGAGTGGCATTAGTTCTTCTACCCGCCTATGTACCTCGGAGCAGGAAATACTATACTCCTGTTAGTACTACTGCCATTTATATTTTGACAGCTTGCCAAAAATACAAAATTCAATTCAACAATGATTTAAAACCAGATTGTGTAGCCTTAAGTGAAAAGATAAATTAGATTGCATGGCAAGATAGAAGTAGCTGTGACAGTGAGTACTATGTACTATATATATGAGTACCAAAAATGAACTCCCCAGAGCAAAAGGCATCCTCCAAAGGCAAACATTAGATGACATATCTTTCTCTACATAGTTAACAGCATAATTATCTTGATTCTTGAAGAAAAGTTTTATCAGGTTAAGAATTATAAAGTATATGCTACAGTGAAATAAATACAAAATCTTTGGCCCAAAAAAAAAATACATACAAAATCTTAGTCCCTAGTTTTAAGTACTTCATTTAATCAATGACAAAAATATCTCAGCTATGCTAAAAACTTGACTAAGAAAAATTGATTTCCCAAAAGGATACAATCTGAGCAATGCATGTTGTAATCACTGCCAGAAGAGAGAGGAAAGAGCCTAACGCATTGAGCTGCAAATCAGTGACTGTTGCGATCCCAACTCCTAGAAGGAGGATAAGAAGGGAAAGTTGAATTCTTTGACTGCAATGACAGAAGAAAGAAATTGGGAGAATAATTAATACAGTTCACAACTCATGCAAATACTATCAAAGGCAACTTCACTCCAGCAAACAAAATGCAATAGTATGTTGGATAATGATGATCGTAGCTCAGATCAAAACAATGTGCCGGAGATTGGTAGATGCCACAAAGCATAAAAGGCATTTGACATGTAAAACAATGACATATGACTTGAAATTTCTGAGATAAGAATGAGAACAGAGAGCAAAAAGAGGAAGCAAACCGAAAAGCTAGGTTCATGAGACAATACTTCTTTCATAGACCTCATAAAAATGTCTATTGGATATTTCAGATACCTATTGACAGATCAGTAATAAGTGATATATTATTGATAGGAAGCTAAACGGGACCTGAATCTCTTCCCCAGGAAAAGAGTCTCCAACAGAACAGTGCATGGAATGATAGCCAGCTTGGTCATCTAAATACAAATATAGTCGAACTATTCAGAATATCTTAAAAAACTGAGTAAACATGGAAGATAGAAATATCACATGATTAAAACAGAACTAAAACAAACAATTTTACCTGATAAAAGCCAACAGAATTGAACCCCAGGCTCAAATTTAAAAGTCCAATTGAGATTCCATTAAGAATCCCAAATCCCATTACAGCTTTCTTCTCAAAAGGTTTGTGCTCAAAGAATTTCATTTTTAGTGCCACATGAAGAGAGCAAAATGTGACAAGCAGATGCCAGCTTGTCAAAGTTGTAGCTGCATGTGTATCAGGAAATGTGTATCAAAAACATTAAAAGGGCGAGCTCAAATTTAACATGGAAAGGAAATAAGCAAAGCCTTGGCAGATCCCCGATTGGTTAGGTGATAAACTTGCCTTCATTAATGTACTGATAATTGACAAAATTAGAGAATGATGACAGCATAGTTCTGAATCACGTAACTATCTATTTACTATTAGCATTGATTTTATGGCACGTAGGCTTGACCCTTCACTCGATAGGGAGACAAGATTTACATACACTTCCAAAGAGCCATTATTTAATTTACAATGAGAGAGGATACCGCCAGACTGCCTCACCTTGCCAAGAACAACGTCTAGTAAATTGTACTAAAAATAGTAAAAACGTCGTCTAGTAAATAAATTACAGAAACAAAGGCAAAAACAAAAAACTAATGGTCAAAACCGACAAATCCAACCTCCAGCGATATTTGTTGGGCTGCCAGGTCGGGGGCTGGATTAGACTATTAGTTGCCCAGCCCAGTGGTATAAGACTAGCTGAAGCTAAACTGAAGTAAAATACGGAAGCAGCAGGTGCAATGAAGCAACTTCCAATTTCCACAAAAATTGTGGAGCGTGTATAAAATAGAACAAATTGTTCCAAACCCTCGATTCTATAATTTAAACGAATAAAACCACGACTGAAATTAGTCACCTATTTCTGTCATCTTAAGGCTTATGAAACCTTACTTAATTAAAAATCAAATCAAGGTAAAAGCACACAGAAATAGAACAAATACGGCTGTAGCCATCACAGATGATCCGAACGCTGGTGAAGTACAACTAAGTACAACGACGTTTAATTTGCAATAACTTGAGAGGCTTATGAGCATACCAAAAATGAAGTGCAGTGAGCTCATTAGCGCCTTATTACAAATTACAATCGACACTGAAGATACCACGGATAGAGTCAACGCCCCGACAGTTCCCAGGTGAAATTGTCCTCCCTCACCCATCTTTGTCTTTGCTCTAACAGCTGATAACAATACCAAAGCTCAAAAATTCCAACTTCAAAAACGTCAAAGCAAAGTCAAAGAACAAGACAAATAACAAGAGTGAGTCATTCAAGCATACAAATTTATAGTGTCGACAGCAGCAGGGCTAGCCAAACCCAGAAAACAAAGTAACTACTTCACCCATATAGCAGATAGGAAAACTTACAAAAGGGACAAACTGAGGGTCGAAACTAACGGGGGCGCCGAATTCAGCGAATTGCTAGAAACGCCCTTGGAATCTTAGATCCAGTGATTATAGAGAAAGAAGGATCAATGGGTATAATAAAAGGATAGATAATCTAAATACTATTAGTTTATGAAAGTCGTGGGTGAGATGGGAAGGCGATCAGTAATCACAAAGCTAAACATAGAAGTTAATACCAAATGGAGTATGGTGAAAGGAGGTGGAGACCAATTCGAACAACTATTGGAGATCAGAAATTCGATTTTGACTTGTTCAGAATTCCAGGCGTGCAAGTGTTGGAAGAGAAGAAAGTTTGGTTATCGTTTTTGAAGTAAGAAGATCCGCAATTGAACTTCAATTGGGTAGGCGCTTGCAGAGAGGAACGTGATGATACAGGGACAGAATCAGGAGAGACATAAAAGGTCAGGGTACATAGCGAAGATTGGTATATGTCCGTGTCCGAGATACCGGTCCGATTCCAACGGCGAAGTTGGATAAAATCCCACTTTGGTAATTATCACCTCTCGCCCGTCAAAACAATGTCTTTATTGGTCAAACAAATCATGAGAAGTTATTGACAATGGATTAAAACAACCAAAGGATTGAGATTGATGTCTTTTTTTACTAAAATAGATCACTTGAATGAAGCAATGCTCCTATTTGAGTTAATCAACAGTTTGTTCTATTTGAGAATTTTGTGCTGTTAAAAAAAAAAAGATTGCTTGAAGTGTGTGATATAACTCGATGAAAATGTGAGTTTTATTTTTGAGGAATTCACCGGAAAAGATCATTTAAAATGAGTTTATTTAAAGTTTAGATACAAATAGGGAGGGGAAAAATGGAATCTATTTTTTTTATTTTCTCTTTATATTTTAGATGAAGTAAATTTTAGAAAACTTTGTTTATATATATATATATATATTTTTTTAGGGCTCGAACTCAAAATATCTAATTAACAGAGTATAACTCTCTTGTCAGTTAAGGTAGTATTTATATCGCTCTTTCTTAATTTTACTTAAGTAGTTTTTTATAAGATTTTCATGTTGGTGTTTTATATTTCAGTATTTCACTATCCAAAGGATACAAAAAAAATTGGAGTATTTAGTAAAATACTCCAACCTCCTTTCTAAATTGGAGTATTTAGTAAAATACTCCAACCTCCTTTCTATTATTTTTTTAATTATAAAGACCTTTCATTTATTTTAAAAATATACACTTTAATCTAATCATTTAATAGTATTAGGAATATTCTTAAAATATTCTAAAAATACTATTTATTAATTAAAAATTATTTTAACCTTAATCATATTTAACAATTTGTCCCTCATTATATTAAATCCATAATTCACTAAATTGTTCTTTTTTTCCTTTACAAAACTTATTTTGATTAATTTTCATTGGCTATAAAATTAACAAATTTTATAATATGATAAAAAATTTATCATTTTTATAATATGATAATTAAAAATAATATATGTTTTTGAAAGATTACTAAATAAATAAGTTGAAATAAATGTGTTTAAATGATTTAAAATTATAAAATTATTCATTAATTAATTTTTTAACATGATAAGAAAGATTAAAAATATATGTATTGAAATTATTTTTTTCCTCACATAAGCGTTTAAATTGCTTTTAAATAATATTTATGTCAAAAAAGATTATTTTACTCTAAAAAATTTAAAGTAATTTAATGGTCAACTGGCTATTTTGTTGGACGGAAAATGAATCTTAAAATTAGAAGGAAAGTTTGTATAGCATAAGTTTTAATTTCATGATAGATTTATGTAAGGTTTTGTATCATAAGTTTTGATTTTAAAGGAGGTCCATGTAGATTTTCAGAATAGAAAGAAAGTCTACGTAATTACGGTAAAATAAAAGAAAAGCCCGTGTGCTTTGCTTAACAAATTATATTAGCATCAGATTTTTATTTAAAATACAATAAATATGGTTTTTAATAATAAAAAATTTTTACCCCTATGGTGGACATGATTCATGACCATACATTGATTTCAGTCTCAGTCATATATTGCTGGTTGGCGATCAACTTTATCGAAGGCTAGACTAATTCTACATTAGAGGAATCAGTCACACCTGCGAAGTGTTTGTTTGGACTCAACTACGAGAGAAAGGGTATAATATTAAGTTTAAATTTAATTGCAATTCTTTATAATTTTACTATTAAGTTCTACAAGTAAAACATGATAAATATACTAATATGAATGAGGCTGAGGAACTATATATTTGTTTGAAAAAATTATCCACTTTTGATGTTACTATTATTGAAAAATTATAAAATTGTCATATTTTTTTAAATGATGAAAATAACATGTAAGTTTTGTACTTAACAAAAATCCTATGATAAGGCCTATCTACTGTTATTGACAAAGATTTAAGAAAACGCCTGAAGCGTGCTAGTCTTTGTCTTTGCTTCCATAGAGTGACCTCTTGCTGAACCCTGCATTTCCACCTTCCACATTAAGGTGAGGATCAGACTCACCTTCTCTTGCCTGAAAAGGTTTAGGAGATAAGATAACACGAAAAAATCACAAGGCGCAAGTCTTCTAGTCAGAAACAGAAATGATGGTGCAGCACAAACTCATGTAAAACTAAAACAAAGTCCTATAAAAAGTGGTTGAATTGAGTGATAAAGGACTCAATACCCTTAAGTAAGATTTTCGTGTTCAAACCTTATGAATGGAAAAAATCATGTTAGGGGAGTTACCTCATTTGGACCCAATAATGCTCGAATCTGATCCAATCAGATAATTATATAAAAAAAACAAGGTCCTACCTGTGGAGATGCTTGAGCTGCAGCTTCAGCAGCCTTTTGCTGATTCTCAATGGTGCAATAGTAAGAATACAAAATCATCCCAATCAGGGCTATCAAAATCCCCAGGATGTTCCTCCAGCTGAATGGATTGCGGAGTAAAATATAGCCAAATGCCAATACCAGACATGTCTTTAGGTGTCCAAGAACTTGATATGTGACTGGAGATGTCTTTCCAATCACAAGAAATGTGCTAAAATTTACAGAGATGGAGATAAGGCATGAAAGAACAATAAAAACCTGCAACACAGGAAGTAGCGATACAAAATACATTATTAAAGAATTTCAGGGCACAACATACTTGTGAATTTCTTCAGAACCTTACCGTCACTTTGGTTGTATACTTAAAGGCAAATACACTTTGACTGGTCAACAATTTATCCAGATATGGACCAGAGATTAACAAGGTTGCTGATTGATAAGGACATGATTGATATAGAAGCTGGGTGGAAGAAACCTTGAACTTCTTCTGGATGGTATTAGTCATCTGAAAAGGGCTGATTAAGATCTTAACAAGGCACAAAAACAAAGGATCCACTGCCCAGAAAGAAGTAATAGATAACCATCTCTCTCTTCACTTGATTTTCCTCTGTAGTTCAAATGACATGAATAACGTCAGACAAGGCACACAGAGACAGAGGGTGAGAAACCTTTCAAGCCAAAATGGATATAGCAGCAGCATTAGTTCTTCTACCAGCCCATGTACCTCAGGCCTCAGCACAGTAGGTTATCGTCTCATAAGCCAACATTCCATAGCTTTAGTTTCGCTATGTAATTAGCAGCTTTTAAGTATTTTTAACCACAGCTTTGCCGTGTTTAGAGTTAGTGCTTATGCAGCTGTGGAACAGATTCGACATTTTATTTTAGTCCCCAAGTTTAATTATTTGATTGGATCAATGACAAAATGACTCTGCATTGCTAAAAATTCGAGGGCCTAAGAAAGAGATGTAAATTTATTAAAGGATACAATCTGAGCAACGCATGTTGCAATCACTGCTAGAAGAGATAAGAAAGAGCCCAAAGCATTGAGCTGCAAATCGGTGACTGTTGCAATCCCAACACCAAGAAGGAGGACACAAAGGGAAAATTGAATTCTTTTACTGCAATGAGAGCCAAAGAGAAGAGTTGATGCATTTTAAAAATTATTGAGGTACAATTAAAGACAACTTGAATTCCCCGACAAAATGAGGCATAATATCAGATTATGGCATAATAGATCAGGTAAAAACAATGTGCTAGAGAGATGTCTTGAAGTTATAAGATGCCATTCTAAATAGATTTGATTGATTAAAAGCAATCGGGAAAACCTAGCAAATAAGCAGCAACAACAACAAAAACAAAAAAGTTTGTGTACGATTCATTTCTTAAACTGATATGTTAAAAGTATAATAGTTGTTTCTTTTTAATTTTGTGACAAGGAGGGCGCCAGTGCCCTAAAAGTGGAATAATTTTTACTGTTTATTTACCGCAGCTTTTAGAAATATGTGCTGTTAAAAGTTAAACTCATAAACTCACAGTATTATAAAAAAAAAAATTTAAACTCCTTTTGCAATGCAGAGGGAGCTAGTCTACGTTCATATATATATATATATATGAACCTAGAATACGTCATAAATGCCATATTAATGATAGGAGGCTAAACGAGACCTGAATTTCTTCCCCAGAAAAAGGGTCTCCAACAGAACAGTGCATGGAATTATAGCCAGCTTAGTCATCTGAATACAAATATAATTTAGTTCAGAATCCCTTGAAGAAAACTGTTCAAACATCAAAGAATGAAATTTCACCAGGGAAAAAAAGAACTAAAACTAATAAATATACCTGATAGAAGCCCACAGAATTGAACCCCAGGCTCAAGTTTAAAAGTCCGATTGAAATTCCATTTAGAATCCCAAATCCCATTACAGCTTTCTGCTCAAAAGGTTTGTGCTCAAAGAATCTCATTTTCAGTGCCACATGAAGAGAACAAAATGTGACAAGCAGATGCCAGCTTGTCAAAGTTGTAGCTGCATGAGTACCAAAGAACAGGTATCAAAGCCTTTGAACTCCCAGACTCTACCCTTAAATTTTAAAGGGCTGGTAACCAGCACAAAAATAGAATCACCAAAACACTTAGCACACCACCGTGGGATTGCTAATTGTCCAAAAAAATAAGCAAATCGTGTCAAAAGATGTCTGATGATCTACATTACTACTCGGAGACTTCCCCATAATGATTTAAATAAATAACTGTATTCATACGGGGGGGAAACTCTATCTTATTTACTTAAGAGATCTATTTAATTAAAGCATTGACAAAGGGAAGGTAGACAAGATCCTTGAATAAGTTAGAAAAAAGAATTTTACTCTCACTTTCCAAGAGCCATTTTGTATTCGGCAAAAGGAGGATACTAACAGACTGCTTCACATGCCCAGGAACAATATATAGTAAACAAAAATCTAAACCCACAACCAAATGGCAAATTATCAAATTCTGAAAAATACAATCCAATGTATACTTCTAGTGATACTAGATGAATGGACGGCTCATGTATTTCCGAACTTTTTGTAGATCACTGATCCTGTACTGGTAAAAGCTGCGCTGAAAGGTATACTGAGTGGCAAAGAACCATCCAACCAAAAAAAAGAAAAAGAGAATGAAGCTTTCAAATCGTCGATTATAATACTTTCATGATAATTCCACAGCTCAGCTGTGTATCTCTGACGTGGTACGAAATAATCTTCAAGGCATATCTACTCTCATTCAATAGTCAGAAAGAAATAACATAGACAGGATACATATAAATGGACGGCTGCATCAATTTGCAAGAAGTAGAGACGTTGTGAGCGTACCAAAATTGAAATGCAATGAGCTCATTAGTGCCTTATTGCAAATTACAATTGACACCGATGATACCACAGACAGAGTCAATGCTCCGACAGTTCCCAGCTGAAATGGTTCTCCCTCACCCATCTTTGTCTTTGCACAAATAACTGAAGAAAAGAAAAAGGCCCACAAAAAATCTATCAGTTCAAAACGTCAAAAGAAAAATAACAAGAAGAAATTCAAGCAAACAACATTAAATAAAGGACCAATAACAGCATAATTAGCAAAACTCGAAAACAGAACAACAATCAGCCAAAAGCAGATAGTAGAACTTACAAAAGGGGAAATTGAGGAGTGAACAACTAAAGGGGGTTCGGCGTGATATCCAGCGAATTATAAGCAAATCGCTAAGATCCAAGGAATATAGAGAACGAAGGATCGGTGGATATAAACGGATTGATAAAGATAAACTACGGTTTTGGGGGTATGGTCACTATGTTAACCGCAATGGGATCAGCGAAATGAAATGAAATTGCAGATAAAAAACTAATAGGAAGGTGTTTATTCGAGCTGTCTCGATCTTAGTTCTGGGCAGGTTTCTCGAGGGGGTTGTAATCAGTTTCGAGGTTAAGTAATTATGGAGATTAAAACAAATTGTATAGGCGACGGACAATGTTCACTTTCAAACTAATTAACAACATTGAGACGTTTGGAGAGCCACGCCCAGCAACAATATTAAATTGCTTGCCCTGCAAAGCAGAACGTAATACATTACCAATACAAGACGAATATCAACTACAGTGAGGAAAGATTATCAAATGAAACAGCTGATTATTCATTTCAACAGTGTATAAATAACATAAATTGAGCACAAAAATCTCGTTTGTCGTCCTAACTGGCGAAGATTATAATTTGCCATAACTGACAGAGACGGCTGGCAGGCATGCATACCACTTTTGGAATTCACTTGTGTTCATAATCCATATTACATTTTACACCAAATGAATGACATCGGAAGAACATTTTGATTAAGTCAATAGAACAAACAAAGGCGTTTCGTTGAAGGAAGCAAAGCACGTGGGGAAAAAAACAATAATGGGCAATGCAAGAGAAGATACGCCTTACTTGAGAAAGCATGTCGAAATGGACGTGTGATGGTTTCGGTTAGCAGCGGTGGCGCGAGGTGGAAAACAATGGGTGAGTGTGAGAGAACAAAGGGATTAATTGCGGAGGAAAAGGCAGAGACGAAGGAGGGAGAGGGGGCGAGAGCGCGCAGAATATTGAAGAGTGAATCTGACATGTGGGGCAAGGCTCATTGGCAAATATGGGAAGCTCCTTAAATTATACTTTTCTGTCAAAAAGAAATTTCTTTTTGTTTTATTATTTCTGTCCATCATCCATCAAGATTCAAGACATTGAGGGGGTTTATTTACTTATTACTCCCTTTTCTCATAATAATATACTCCTTATGTTGATATTATAATATATTTTATAGGATAAATTTTTAGTATAAAATATAGGATATTAAAATATAGAATATTAGATATTTTTTTTTCTATTTTATCTCTATTTTTAATAATTTCTCTCCCCTCATTTATAACCCTACAATAATAATAAAATAAAATATTTAATAGAGGTAAAATAAAAAATGTGAGTATTTTTGCATTGATTTCAATTAAAAGAATAATTTTCTTAATATACGTGTAATTGATATAAAACACCTTATAATATGGACTGGAGAAAATACTTATTATGTCCAAAATATATCTCTTTTTTTCAATTTTTTTTATCTAAAATACAAGTTTTATTTAGGTAAAGTTAAAAATATTAATTATTATTTTTTAATTTATCCTTATTTTTCATTAACTTATGAAAAAAAAATTTATTTTTATTAAAGATATTGTTAAAAAATAATGTAAAATTTTAACAAATTTAATTAGTTTAACTCTCTTTCTTGATCTGAATATAGTTAATCAAATATGACTTATATTTATAATCGAAGAAGTAAAATGTTTTCGAAAAAAATAAGTTAGTTAATGAAGAGTTTTTATCAAATAAACTACTCCATCCCATTTCATAAATAAGATGTCAATGGGCTTTTACTTTTAAATATAAGATACAAAAATAAGTTCTCTAATGTATTTAATTTTATTTTTCAATTTTATCTTTTATTAAATAACTGCATATATTTAATTTTCATTAATTACAAAGTGGAAGTATTATATGAGGACATTTTAGGAAAATAATTTGAATTTTCAACAAATTTAGTATTCTCAACTGCTTTTAATTGTATTTCTTAATTTCTATAAATTAATTATTTGTATCTTATATATGGGAATTGAGAGAGTATAAATCATATATGAATCATTAAATAATTTTTTCCCTAAATAACCCTCATTAAGTATGTTGAACAAAAATAATGCACTTTATGATAGGAAATATATAATATTAAATTAAGGGCAAGTTTGAAAATAAATAAAATTTTAGGTAAATTTAATAATATTAACCTTTTTTTAATATGGTTGAGGTAGTTAAATAAAAGAACTTGTATTTAAGATTTAAAAGAGTATTACTCATGGTGATTTTAACTACTTTCACACAGATTAAGAAAATTAATTAAAATTAGTGGACATTATTGAATTTTTAAAGCATTTACTCAAGTTTCCAAATATGCCCTCAAACTAAAGTTTCATTAAACTTCTAAAATCATTATAAAGTATTCTATCTAATTCTTAATATAAAACTATTTTAATTGGATGACACAAATTAAAAATAGGAGCTAAAGTTAGTTAACTATCTTTTTTTTTAAATCAATGTATTTTTTAAAACTACTATTATTTAATTTCATTCTTTCTTTATCTTTTTAGAGTAAATTAAATAAGGTTTTTTTAAAATATATAATAAATATTACATTGTATTCTGAAAAATATATTATATTTAGGATTAAGACAAAAGCTCATATATTTATGACTGAAAGGATTATTCATGTAAAGTCTAAATTTTTAGAAAAAAAATTCATACATACTTCATTGAAATTCTAAAATACCTTATATAAAGTATCAAAATTTGCATCAAAATTATCTTATAAATAAGATAAGAGGTATTATTTCTCACATTCCAAAAGTCTTTAAATTTGTTGAATTTAATTTTTTATGAGTTAAATTTAATTTTTAATGCGCCTTATTTTAATTTAACCTTTCAAAATAATTGTAAGTGTGACATTATTTTTCATTAAATACGTGAATTATCAGAAATGTATTATTTAAACTTTTTTAGGTGATGGCTATTTAGAATGTTTTAAATATTATATTTGTATTATGTTAAGAGTCATACATTGTTTTATAATTTAAAAACTAAATATATACATATAGTAAATATTTAATTTGTTGTCCAAAAAGCTATTTTAAGGAAAAAATATTTTATCCTAATTTTTTAATGCATTTTGGTTTGCAAATATCATAAAAGTAAACAAGTTTTCGTTATTTCATTCCTCATGCAAATGCAAGGTTCGTCATTAATTTTATTATATATTGATAGATTAATGTTTGTATAAAGTTATAAGCAGAATAAAATATGACCCAAAGCGACCGTGAAATCTTGTCCCAAAACTTTTGTTGATTAAAGTTTTGACACATAAATTTACAAATTATTAATTATTCTATATATTAACAAAAACACTTCCTCTATTTTAGTATATAAAACACTTTTAAATATTACACATGGTGGTAATTAATAACTAAACAGATCATTTTTTAAGTTATTCTCATTTAATATTATTTAATGTAGTTAACCTATAAATTAAATTCTTTAATATTAATTAAATTCTTTAATTTCTCAAGGGCATTTTAAGCAAAACAAAATTAAATACACTACATAATCCGTAAAATATCTTACATTGTGAAATATGGATTTTTTTAAGTATTGTGTCTTACAAACCAAAACACAGGTAGTATCTTCATTTAATTAATCTATACTATACTCTATTTATTTTCTATTATAAAGCATATTTTTTAAGAATTAAAGTTTCAAAATACAAGTTAGTTTGTGAAATTTATGGAGCATTTAATATTTGTTTTCCACTTTTATCCTTTTTGGGAATACACAAAAGAGTTATGATAGAAAGAAATTAAGAGAGATACTCCCTTTGTCCCATTTTATTTGATATTTTAAAGATTTTTAAATGTCTCATTTTATCAGTCATTTTAAAAAACCAATAAATAATTAATGACTTTTTTCCAATTGTCATTGAGCAATTAATAGTATATAACTTTTAGTTATAATTTAATACTCCATAGAGGAGTAATAATTAATGGTAATCTAGTAAAATTACACTTCCTCTGATCCTTAATATAAGACTCTTTTAACCGAATCACGCGGATTAAAAAATAGAATTAAAACTAATTAACTACTTCAATTTCTCTAAAAATCCCAACATTTTTTCACAACTACCCTTATTTAATTTCTCTTTCTTTCTCTTTGTATATATTAAATAAGGGGTATTTTTCTAGAAATGTATAATAAATACTATCTCATATATTATAAAGGGTCTTATATTTAGGACCAGGACAAAAGATGCTATATATAAGACCGGAGGTAGTATTATTCATTGCATTATTTACTGTCTTTCTTAATCATTATGCTAAAACCTTAAACAAAAGATATAATGGGATGGAGGGAGTATAATTAAGATAAGTTATAATTTAATAAGGATAATTTTAGAAAGTTATATTAATTTTTTAAAATATCTAGACTTTCAACTAATTTATTAAGTGTGTGTAAGATACGCAAATATGACTTATAATAGAAAATTAGGTGAGTAACTAGGAAAAAAAAAGACTAAAAAGAATAATAGTAATAAATTAGCATATAGCAGAAAAATGAAATCTTGAAAACCTAAAATAATAAAAAATTTGAAATAAAATGAAAAGTCTAAAACGATGAAAATTTTAGAAGAAAGAGAGAACTTTTTTCTTTTTTTTTTTTATAGCAAAAGAGGGTAATTCTTTCCTTTCTTTTTAACAATCACTGTTGGCTTTTTTAAAATCTATATGTTAGAATTTTATATAAATTAAAAAATTTATTTAAATAATTTAGAATATTATACTCTTTCCAACCCCATTTATAAAGAAAAAAAATATTTCATGAGTAGTAAGAAAAATAGTTTTAATTAGTTAAAATTACTTAAGTTATTTCATATTTTAAGTTTCTTCCAAAATTATGCTTATTTAATTTAATACTAATTTAAATCACTAATATATTTAATTTCTCTAAAATAATTAATGAAAGATAATTTTGAAAAAGAAAAATTTAATACATCATTAACTTCTTTTTTCCCCTTACACTGAAAATCACTAAAATGAACAAATTTTCCCTTATAAATAAGACTGTGAGAAGTAAAATTTAATAGTATTTTACTAAAATAATCTTAATTTAAATATTCTCTTAAATAATCATTTGATATTAATGAAAAGTAAAATAGTAAAATCAATAATTACTGCTTTATTAGAATTCTAAATTGATAAATATTGTGAAAAATCTAAAAAAATACTAAAGTAACAATTTTTACAAACCAAAGGGAGTATTATGAAAAATTATTAAATTTGTCTTGAATTTCATTTATTTTTTAGATTTATTCCTAATTCAATGCTATTATCTGTGTTTCTTAATATTATAAGGAATAAAAAATAAAATCACACAAAATAAAAAAAGCAATTATAATCATTAAATTTGTAGAAGTACAAAATAGCTTCTAAAAATGTACTCATTTAATGCTAATAACTTTTATATTATGTAATTAATATTCCTTCCATTTCAAAATATATGGTTGATTTAACTACCGCACTCCACCAAGAAGAGTAGTTAAAGTTAGTTATATGTATTAATTTTTTAAAAATTTACAATAATTTTTCAAAACTATCCTTATTAAATTATATCATCTTAATTACTACTAACTCTTTTAATGTCTCTCTACCATTATAAAATGTCAAATACCACTTTAACTGAGGTCTATCATAAATGGGGGATAAAATGGAAAAAAATATTAAATTATTATTAACTTTTACAAAGTTACTTATATTTTGAAAACTTTTTTCCACTAAATTTGTCCTATATTTTAAAATGGATGGAGTAATAATGAATTATATTAACTTAATTAGGGATATTTTTTTAAAAAAATAAATACACCAAACAATCATTTTTTGTCCTTTATATTTTGGAATAAGAAAAGTCTCCTAAAAATGCCTCTTATATTAAGAAGCAGAGCCTGTCCCTTATATGGGCATTTTTTTTAAATTACATTATTTTTGTTCAAAATACTTAATCATATATTTAGGGGAAATTTTATTTAATGATACAAACATAACTTATATTTTAAATCATGAAAACTCTTTTTTTAATGACTTATATTTTTTGAGAATGAAAAGGGTATAACTGAAATATAAGTTATGCTTTAGAATCTTTACATATATGAAGGAAATGAGTTAAAAGTTGATTAACTCTTTAAATTTGTTAAAAAGAAAAATTACAATCATTTTCACTATTACTCTTATTGAACACATTAAATTTATCTCTCAGTTTTTAATTGAAGTCAAAGGCAAAATAAGAAAAAGAATTATTAGTATACTCACTCCGGTTCTTTTTATTAGTTACATTCTAAAAGTTTTTTATGGTTTTAAATACTTCCTTCAATCCTTTTTATTAGTCACATTTTAAAAACTTTTTATGATCCTAAATGTAAGTCATCTTTTATGAGTTTTTAGAGCATTAATTACTTTATTTCTAAAATGTCCTTATTTAATCATAAGAAAGAATATAAATTGTTTGAGTTTGTAGTATTTATCATAGAGTAAAGATGAAAAACACATTAATTTTAAGACAATTTTAATGATGTAACAATTTTTTTTTAATAAGTTAGTTAAAAGTGACTTACATTAATGATCGGAGGGAGTATAAGTGATCTTCTATGAGTTTTTAGAGTATTAATTACTTTGTTTTCAAAATACCCTTATTTAATTATGAGAGAGAATGTTGATTATTTAAATTTATAGTATTTAATGGAGAGTAAAGATAGAAAATATATTAATTTTAAGACAATTTTATTAATGTAACAAACTTTTCTTGATTTTGATAAAATGATTAGAAGTGACTTACATTAAAAATTAAAAATAAGAGAGAGTATCCTACATTTCCTAATCATAACTTATATTTTGCCTTTGACTTCAATCATTATTACAACGGACATGGGATAACCACCTATTATTCAAATTCCTTGGATGTAAAATACTTTCTCCCCTTTTAAATATGTTACTTTTAATCATGGTATTAAAAATCATAGTGAAGACAGTAATTCAAAGTTCAATAGTTCAATTGTAGTTGAACCATAAGTAAATTGATAGTAATAAAATTAAGTAAATTTATCATTATTAAGAATCTAAATAAGTTGATGTTCATCCATAATCATATTTTAAACTCAAAATAGTCGATTAATATTATATTTTTATATTATTTATTAAGTAAATTTATCATTATTAATAATTATATATCATAATAATACTTATATGATATTATAATATGAAAAGAAAAAATATTTATACAAAAATAGTGCTATTTATTATTAAAAATAATATCATTTTATTTTAAAAACAAAAAATTTAAAAAATAATACCAGTTCAACTGATTTTCAACAAGTTTTCACTAGTTTTGGAATCTATGGGTTCCCCTCTTCATCTAGACCAAAACTTGTAGCGGTTTTCAGTCAAACTGACCTACCGGATTCGGTTTTTCATCTACGTTTTTAATTACATATCACATATTAAACAAAATTGTTAAATTTATTAGATATCTCTCAAATTTCTCTTACTTTTAAGATTTATCTTTAATTAAGTGCTATATCTTTCTAATCATAAATTGCATTATATTTGTGCAACATACTTAATAGGGTATTTAGGGAAAAAATTACTTAATGATATAGATATGACTTATATTTTAGATTATGAAAAATTTTTTCTCAATAGCTTATAGTTTACATTGGAGGGAGTACAACCAAAATATAAGTCATTTTTTAGAAACTCCACACGTACCAAAAAAAATGAGTTAAAAATCGATTAACTCTTTAAATTTGTAAAAAAAAAATTATGATCTTTCCCACTATTACCTCTATTGAATGTATTAAATTTATCTATCAATTCTTAATTGAAGTGAAAGGCAAAATAAGAAAAAATTATTGGTACATCATATATTTTCTAAACATAAATTATACTCTTTTTTATTCTTAATATAAAATTTTTTTAACCGAATCATGTAAATTAAGTATGGGAGTTAAAATTAGTTAACTACCTTAATCTTTTCAAAGATCATATTATTTTTCTAAAATTATCCTTATTGAATTTATTTGTTTTTCACTCTCTTATGAATTAAATACTTATATATATATATATGTATGTATATTGATAATATGTTTTTTTTTTATTTTGAGTTTTTTAAAATTGGTAAAAAAAATGTAACCTTCTTTTAAAGGGAAAAATTGACTCATGTCTGTGAACGCTACATGAAGGTTAAAAAACAACTTGCATATATGATATTTTTATGAATTTTGATAAATGTTTCTATATGTAGGACGGAGTAAGTATTTTGGATCGAGATAATTTTTTGAAATATTACTTATATTTTAAAGGGAGGAAGTATGTGCTACGCATAGTCTACTATTATTCAAATCCTGTCTCTTCATTCCATACTTCTCTGCCACGATGCACTCATCTAATGCATATCAATACTGACTTAGCCTTCCTTGAGTTCTGACTGTACTATGTCCATCGCTGGTGAGCTTTAAACTAATAAGAAAATCTAATCACATGAGTTCTGACTGAACTAACTTTCTTTGAAAGTTCAAAGTTAAGTAACAGTTATATATTTTTCTCGGTGGTTTTCTTTTATTGGTTGTTCATGTAGTGTAGATCTCTTGGTGAGGAACCATGAAATCACCATTTTTTAGTGAACGAGGCAGAAGCTAAAGAATTTGGCATTAAGACCCGCTGTTCTTTCGTCTGCTCTAACCAAACCGATTGCAATATTTGCGTGGAACACAAGGGAAAGATCATAACACCTCCTTTGGAAATATATGGTGGAACTATATGTGGAAGCATTTTACAATTTCTATTTTGTCTCAAAACTACTGTTATTTTAGAAATTCAATACATAATTAATATATATTTTTCAATTATATTAATTAATCACATTTTTCTTCTCTCTCATCTATAAAAGGGGAGTAATTAAATAGGAGGGCAATTAAATAGTGATATTTTAGTTCTCATATTACATTTTTTTAATCATTAAAGTTTTTTTTTAATTTATGTGCATAATCTTAAACTATAAATGATTTGGAATGGAGGGAGTTAAAAAAAAAAAGGGAAAAAAGAGAGAGATGCCGTGTGTTGATCATCGGATGATCGGATTCGTTGGGCGGCTACATTATGTTTTGATTGAATTTGATGCAGTCCCAAACCTGGCTGTCATGTGAAAAAGTTCAGCTTTCCAATGCATACCCCCCTAATGAAAAGGAAATCCTTTCTCTCATCCTTAATATAAAATTCTTATAATTGAATCACATAGATTATAAATTAGAATTAAAATTAATTAATTATCTTAATTTTTTAAAAAATTTTAATATTTTTTAAAACTACCCTTATTTAATCTCTTTTTTTTTCTTTAAATACATTAAATAGGGTATTTTTTTAAAATGTATAATTAATAAGACCTCGTATATTATAAAAATAGTCTTATATTTAGGATTAGAATAAAAGATTCTATATATAGAACTGGAGGAAGTAAAAAATAAAAGAATTTAAGTGTCTAATTTCCCAAGTCAAGAGAATCCCAAGAAAAATAAAATACTCAAAAGCATGACTGATATCTCAAACAAAAAGAAAAGAGATTTACTCCTTCCGGTCCATATTATAAGTCATCTTGTATGATAAGTTTTTGGTTCAAAATATGGGGTATTAGATATTTTTTTCCCATTTTATCAATGTCTTTAATGCTTTATCTCTCTTTATTTATAACTCTCCAATAATAATAGAATGAAATATTTAATAAGAGTAAAATAGGAAATGTGAATATATTTTGCATTGATTTGAGTTGAAAAAGTAATTCTCTTAATATGCGTATAATTAATATAAAATATCTTATAATGTGGACCGGAGGTAGTATTTGACATTGATGCTAAACTAAGCAGCCGTTAAGATTATGCGTGTTGCATTCTCTTCCATTCCAACGCATTCAAAGGGTATGACTCATCGTTTGGGAGTGTACTTGAGATAAAATCACCATTATGAACTCCTTCATGTGCCTCAATCAGTCATTTGATTGCATTAATCGTCAAGCTGATTTTGTGATTATTGAAGAAAAGAACGCCGTCATTGAAGGTCCTTTACCTGTGTATCAGGTGTGCCAAATGAAGACGCCATCAACCCTAATGGTTTTGGAACTAAGCTTTTAAGCCCCGTGAGGGAAACGATAGTCATGAATCAAACCAGTAGATGAAGATCATCTTGAAGGTTCCAAGGCTGCTCATGAGAATGATGGATTTAACAAGAAGCAGAACAAAATCAAGTTTCCTAGGTAGTAAAATTGCTAAAAGCCAAAATAATCCTAATCCTGGTTCCTATCAGTAAGCCTGCCTCATGCTAGGAAGAGTATTATCTGTTTCAAGCGTCTTCCATTGCTGTCAGGATTCTTCACTAAGCTAAGGCAGCTTATGCACAGAGAGGGAACCAGACCAATATACCATCTATTCTCCACAGTACAGCATGGCTATTCTTATTATAGGAATACTTGCCAATGGGTCAAGTTCCACGAAGAGAACGGACTCCATTTTGAATCAAGTTCCTCTCCCACTCAGCTACATCCTCAAATGCATATTCTGGAAGACTCTCAAATGGCTCTTTCCATGGATCATTTTTAGCCAAATCATATGTAGCTCCGCGTATTGCCCTTTTATTGGGTCCACAAGGTCTCTTTGCAGTCAACATATCACATGCTGCATTTAGCTGTCCAAAAAGAAAAAAAAGCCACATTCATTTCAATTCACGATATGAAAAGCTTCTACGTTATCTAATCTTGAGCTAGACCTCACTATAACAGTGGTAAAATGCTTCCACATGTGGTTTGGAAATATTGTGTGGATTTTAAGACAATAGAAGGATTTAGGACTCACATTTATGTCACAGAACCAGAACAGGTAAGCAATTGCCACTGCCGGAGCTCTTCCAAGTCCAGCTGTGCAGTGCACATACACTCTTCCTTTCCCCTCAGAAATAGCCCATTCCAGTGATGAAACTGCCTTTGGTAGTTCACTTCTCAAGGAGTTTGGATCGAAGCCTATTGCCTATGATGTAGATCCAATGGGAAAGAAAATTTTAACATGTGAATCATAATTCAGAAATAAGTCAGTCAATATAGCAGTGGATGAATATGAACACTTTCAGACTGACGAAAACTTTTCTGATAAAGATTATTCATCAGATCTGTCATTCCTGAACATGAACAGGGAAAACTAGCTAAGGAAATTAAAATCATTATTTCCTATCAACGTTATACGAAGCAACTAAGAATCTTGTCCCCATCATCACAAAACACGCAGGGTATTGATCATTTTCTCAATAAATTTACCAAAAAGAGACTCCCTTACAGGCCTCCTCATGTGACGAATACCAAGTTCACGGCATCTTCTAATTATTGACTGTAAGTCTATTCCCCAATACTCCACATCCTTATCCTGTTGCAAGTTTAGAATGTATGCTACATCCTCTTCCTTCTTGAGTTGATCTATATCTTCAGGTTTCTGGGGCTGGGAGCCCACAATCAAACTATCAGTTATAAGTGTGTAATTCATACCTGAAATCAGGAATCATCAATTGCATTAGCTAAACGAAGCAGTAGCTCCTACTTCTATGGAGAAATTAAACAGAGCTGGACAAGTTAAATAAAGCTTTATGCAGCAATCCTAGGGAATAGCCGGTGCATTTTACAAAGGGGGCATAGAAGTATTTGATTGGGGCATAGAAATATTAAAACTCAGTCATATTGGTTTAGCTAAAAGCATCAGTAAATCCTTATCCACTTCAAATCCAACACAACGAAGGAAATATTTCATGATAATTCCTGTGACACCGTCCGAATAGTAATGGAATAGTAATTGACAGAAAGAAACCCACCAGCGAGGTCAGCCATAATAAATCATACCAGAGATCGTCGCATTTCTCAGAAACTTATCTTCACATAGGTAACATTGCACAGAACAATCTGTGGGAACCGAGAATTGGAATGGACAGATAGACCGTAAAATTCGGGAAACAAAAAGAATAGAGACGGAACTTACCCAGGTCGTGGTGATAGTCATAAGGGTTCCTCATCATTTTCTTCATGGCTATATTGTAGTCCTCCATCCTGTTTTTGGAATTAGAGGCCTTCCTGCTCGTGGGGTTATCGTCAATCCCGCTGTCTGGTAGTTTGCAAAAGATTTGATGATTCAACCTGATTGGGTTATTCTGCACCATAAAACTGCTTGCCTGTTTCTTCTTTCTCTGCTTTGAAACCGCATCAATGTCGAGAGATGAAGCTCTGGATAGTGAAGGAGGGCCAATATATCTAACAGCGATCATCCCTGTTTCTTCCCTCTTGCTAGAGTAGATGTTAGATTATACTATAATGAAATGAAACACTCATTTTGATTTGACTATAAAGCCCTCAGATATTAATATCAGGCCTTGACCCTTGCCTTTCCAAAATATTTCATGCAGGGCATGTGGCTATTGTTAAACAGGTAAAAATAATGGTTGACATAAATTTCATTTGTCGCTTTTAAAAATGTATTCTTGTAATAGAATTATAATAACTTGTGAAAATGATTGTGATTAATATATATTATGATTTCTGGCGAATATATATATATTATGATAATGAAGAATATATGTTAGAATTTTTCTTTTATAACTGAATCTCTAAGAAGTTTGTGTCAACTTATTTAATTAATACACACTAATTTGAAAACTGAATTAAAAAGGATAATACAAATACAGAAAGCTAGAGATTCGATTATTATAGTAGTAACGATTTATGCATTTGTAATTCACGTGATTGCATCATTAGAGGTGAATTTATAGAATTTAGATCATCTTTATACTTTCAACTAATATTACTTTCTATACACAATTAATTTCCTCTGTTAATTATATTTAAATGACTGAAAAAAATAGCATATAAATTGATAACATATTTGATTTAATCTTCTATATTTATTACGGTGAGTGAAATGCTCTTCAAAATAAGATCATAATGCTTATATATATAGCAATAATTAAATAAATAATATATTTGGTTTAATGTTACAATTAGCAATATTTCAAATAAAATGGATAGAGGAAATTGTATGTAAATAAATGTATGAAGAGAAAGTAAGGAGGGAATCTCAATACGTCTCTTTACTTGTGGCACATAAAAAGAATAAAATATATTGATATCTCTTTAATATTATTAAAATTAAATAGGTTTTCTCTCTATTTTCAAAACAGATATATTAGTCTAATATTTAACTTTGTTCAAAATGTTCTATTAAAAATTTTAAAATACTCTTTTTACTAATTAAAATTTATAGTAAAATAACTTTAATTTATTAATTTATCCTTATAATTGAAAATTTTTAACATCTATCCAATCAATTCTAAATAATTTAAAATATGTACATAAAATTTCTATTGATTAATATTAAAAATTTAACCAAGGAATACAAAATCGGATTCGACCAGCCGTTTGACCAAGAATCGGTGCCAAATCCGATTCAGTTATAGATAAAGATTGAATAATTTCAGAACTGGTACAAACCAATATAAAAATGGTCAAACCGATATAAAACCAGTTGAACCAATCTAATTTTTATTTTTTTAAAAAATTAAATTATTTATTTTATTTTTAAGAAAAAATAACATTATTTTTAGTACTAAGTAGCATTATTTTTTATATAAATATTTTTTTTTCTATATTATAATATTGTATAAGTATTATTATGATACATAATTATTAAAAATGATAAATTAACTTACCAAATAATATGAAAATAAAATATTAATTGACTATTTTGAATTTAAAATATAATTATAGATAAATATTAACTTATTTAAATTTTAATATTAGGATGTGAAACTTATTAATAATCTTTTTCATTTTTTATATGATATATAAAATTAAAAAATTATTAAATTTATTTTTCATTCTAAATTAAATGTTAATTTTATAATTATGAATAAATATCTTTTATATTTTTATCTATATTATTTAAAATATATTAATTTATTTAGACTTGGATCCCTGTAATACCCACCTCCCTCAATTGCTTAATTGTAGTTGATTAAAAAGAGATAAATTTATTATACGTATAATAAAAATAACATAAATATCTTAACTTTTACACTGCATTTGAGCAATTAAGGAAAATATGCACTATAGGGGATTCAAATCCAATTTGTTTACAATCAATCGGACCATTGTTAGAGTAGATGTTAGATTATATTATAATGAAATGAAACATTCATTTTGATTTGACTATAAAGCCCTCAGATATTAATATCAGGCCTTGCCCCTTGCCTTTCCAAAATATTTCATGCGGGGCATGTGGCTATTGTTAAACAGGTAAAAATAATGGTTGACATAAGTTTCATTTGTCGCTTTTAAAAATGTATTCTTGTTATAGAATATAATAACTTGTGAAAATGATTGTGATTAATATATATTATGATTTCTGGCGAATATATATATATATATATATTATGATAATAAAGAATATATGTTAGAATTTTTCTTTTATAACTGAATCTCTAAGAAGTTTGTGTCAACTTATTTAATTAATACACACTAATTTGAAAACTGAATTAAAAAGGATAATACAAATACAGAAAGCTAGAGATTCGATTATTATAGTAGTAACGATTTATGCATTTGTAGTTCACGTGATTGGATCATTAGAGGTGAATTTATAGAATTTAGATCATCTTTATACTTTCAATTAATATTACTTTCTATACACAATTAATTTCCTATATTAATTATAATTAAATGACTGAAAAAAATAGTATATAAATTGATAATATATTTGATTTAATCTTCTATATTTATTACGGTGAGTAAAATGCTCTTCAAAATAAGATCATAATGCTTATATATAGTAATAATTAAATAAATAATTTATTTGATTTAATGCTACAGTTAGCAATATTTCAAACAAAATGGATAGAGGAAATTGTATGTAAATAAATGTATGAAGAGAAAGTAAGGAGAAAATCTCAATACATCTCCTTATGGCACATAAAAAGAATAAAATATATTGATATCTCTTTAATATTATTAAAATTACATAGGTTTTCTCTCTATTTTCAAAACAGACATGTTAGTCTAATATTTAACTTTGTTTAAAATATTCTATTAAAAATTCTAAAATACTCTTTTTACTAATTAAAATTTATAGTAAAATAACTTTAATTTATTAATTTATCCTTATAATTGAAAATTTTTAACATCTATCCAATCAATTCTAAATAATTTAAAATATGTATATAAAATTTCTATTGATTAATATTAAAAATTTAACCAAGGAATACAAAATTAGACTGGACCAGCCGTTTGACCAAGAATCAGTGCTAAATCCAGTTCAGTTATAGATGAAGATTGAACAATTTTAAAACTGGTACAAACCGATATAAAAATGGTCAAATCGGTACAAAACCAGCTGAACCAATCTGATTTTTATTTTTTTTAAAAAAAATTTAAATTATTTATTTTATTTTTAAGATAAAATAATATTATTTTTAGTACTAAGTAGCATTATTTTTTATATAAATATTTTTCTTTCTATATTATAATATTGTATAAGTATTATTATGATACATAATTATTAAAAATGATAAATTAACTTAACAAATAATATGAAAATAAAATATTAATTGACTATTTTGAATTTAAAATATAATTATAGATAAATATTAACTTATTTAGATTTTAATAGATTATAAAACTTATTAATAATCTTTTTCATTTTCTATATGATATATAAAATTAAAAAATTATTAAATTTATTTTTCATTCTAAATTGAATGTCAATTTTATAATTATGAATAAATATTTTTTATATTTTTATCTATATTATTTACAATATATTAATTTATTCAGATTTGGATCCCCTGTAATACTCACCTCCCTCAATTGCTCAAGTGTAGTTGATTGAAAAGAGATAAATTTATTATACGTAAAATAAAAATAACATAAAGATCTTAACTTTTACATTACACTTGAACAATTAAGAAAAATGTGCAATATAGGGGATTCAAATCCAATTTATTTACAATCAGTCCGAGCATTGAACCTTGAATCGATACCTCAATTGATTCAATAGTCGACCCGGTTTTTAATACCTTAAATTTAACATGTTTTTTTTAAAAAAATTTAAATTACTCATTATAGTATTATTTAAATATTAAATAAAAAATTTGTAAAATTTATAATAAAATAAAAATCATATCAAATCAATTAATATAAAATATAAAAATGTAAGAAGCAACACTGTTAAATTCAACCTCTACTAGATCAACAATTCCATGAGCTCAGGCTTACGCGGGTGACATAAATACATCCCTTCCCATATCTTCTGTTACAACCCATAAAGGTTTGCATAGCTCATTTTAATTGAAGGTTAAAAAGTTGAAAATGTGATAAAAATATTACTAAATAAATGTTTATGTTAAGGAAGGATATTTTTGTTAAAAACATGTTAAATTTGCTTAATTAATAATTCATTAACCATTATGTAATATAAATTTTAATTTCATTTCAAAGAAGATTCATATAAATTTTTAAATTAGAAAAAAGATTTATATAATTAACACAAAGTACAAGATGTCGTAGTATTATTCTACTAAAAAATGCCTTTACTCCTAGCTTTAAACTACTCGTATCGTATCATGTATTTTTTTTTGGGGGAAAAAGTAGTAATTATCATGTATTTTAGACTCCACATCAACGGTACTATTGCTGACTTGGCGATGGCCAGTGCCTTTGGATTTCTTACAAGGGTGAAGTCGGTGATTCTCCTTAGCTTTCATTCGCTTTCATCCCCCGAGTTAACCAACTTCGCTACAAGAAAAATAGAAATCCCGGGGCAGCCTGGTGGGAGCTGCCATAAGGACGGCGAAACGAGCTTGAACTTCGAACATGTCTTGCATCAATTGTGGCTTCAGTTTTATTCTTCCCTCCACGTCTGCTCCTTCGTCTACGCCCAGAAGATCATGTTTCACTTTTTCCTCCAATTTAAAAGTCCAACTTTCTTGCTCCATTGAAGGTAATGTTATGCATACTTTATTGCCCATTTCTCAAATACTCATAATTGCTTCCTTTGTTGGCCCAATATGTCTGCTAATTTCCCCTCTTTTGGTGAGGTGGGATGTAAGGGATTCTGCTGCGGAAAATTTATCCCGAGGTATGGAGTTTCTTTTTTCTGGTTTTCCTTTTTGTGCCTCCCCTGATTTTGATGTCAGTTTTTCCCCATTGGATTAGGGTTGTGTTTGGCAAAGAAAAATGACTTCACGAACTAATTACCAAATCTGACGTAATTTATGATTTTTGTCTATCTTAAGTTTTCAAGTTGCATCAGGAACAGCTGTTGAACCTAAAGCAACAACTTTGCTGAACCACTTTTGCTTAATGCTGTTCGAGGAATGGATGTTGAAAGACCTCCAGTTTGGCTTATGAGGCAAGCAGGGAGGTACATGAAGGCAGGTTTATGGTTTTGACAGTTGTGGCTGCTTTAAAATTCTTCAGTGTTTAGAATTCATTCATACTTGACTTCTTTAGAAATCTTTGTTGCAATTCACACTCTTTTTACTAAAATGAAAGACTAGATCAGAATAGGTTCTACTTCATTCACATGATGGGTCGATGATTATGTTGCTTAATAGGTTATGTTTGGTAGGAAGGAGCCATTTTAGGGGAAATGGAAAGGAAGAAGGAAAGGGAGAGCATGGTTCTATCAAAAGACTACTTTTTATTCGTAGAAAATTTAAATAATGTGTCCCAAACATATTTCATAAAGATTTCTCTCTCATTCACTCATGAAACCCCTTTCCCGTGTACCGAACCTAGCATTATTGTTTAAGGTTCTCACATTAAGTTCTGGGTGCTCTTGTGTCAATTTTCCCTTTGTCTGCAACAAAATATGCCTAAGGGCGTGATAACATCTTCCAAATTAATCTGCCTTTTCGGAAAATCATTTTGAACTTTCTAAATTAAGTTTAGCCTAAGTATTTGTTTAAATTTTTCACAACCCTTATCTGGCCACTTTGGAATCGTGTTTCTGTCACTTAGCTTGAAATGCCAACATTGCTATTGAGTGTAAAATTTGTGCTTGGTTGCCAACGAAATTACTTTTCATGCTCCTTTCATGGACAACTTGCAAGCATATGCTTTGATTTGCCATATTAGCTGGGTTTTTTAGGCCTCCACCCTCCATGAATTGCTTGTGATTAAGAGTTTAAATGAATGTTAGTGGCAATAGCCTGCAATTATGATTTTGTTATGACTTATGAATATGTTTTCCGAATGAAAATAGATCTAATTATTTAACCTCTATCAACCAGAGTTACCAAACCATTTGTGAGAAATATCCTTCATTCCGTGAAAGATCTGAAAATGTTGATCTTGTGGTGGAAATTTCTTTACAACCATGGAATGCGTTCAAGCCTGATGGGGTAAGTAAGAAAACTTCCAAGCTCTCACAAATATATTAATTCTTTTTGGAACACTTTCGTTGTGCTACATTTGTGCAATGGTTATCATTTCCATGTCCTTAAAGTTGCTCTCTGTAACAGGTGATCTTATTCTCTGACATTCTTACCCCACTTTCTGGAATGAATATACCCTTTGATATTGTGAAGGGTAAGGGTCCTGTCATATTTGATCCCATTTACACGGCTGCCCAGGTTGATCAAGTGAGGGAATTTGTTCCTGAAGGTTCAGTTCCATATGTTGGCAAGGCACTAAAAATTTTGCGGGAAGAGGTCTGACTGATCTTATGTCATTATTAATTTCCATCTTATGAATGTATGCTTCTATTTTATACCTGCTCTTATACAGCACAAGCCTTTCAGTTTGTTCAAGTACCTTTTGACATAGAGTTTTTCATGGACGGCTATTGGTAGTGTGGCATGGGTGCAAGGTTTTGATGACAAGTAGGCGATTGAAGGTCTATGTCATGCAGTATCTAAGATAATGGATATTTCTGGAAAATTGCAAAACATCTATTCTATTGAACAAGGTTAATCAGTATTTCTCAACGTTACTAGTCTGTTACATGCATTATGTTGAATTATGTAGCTTTGAGGAGGCTCTAATATCAACCTCTTAATTTTATGTCATTGTTGCTTTTTTGTTCTTTTTTCCACATGAATGTGTAACATTTGTACCATATGTCTTCATCTTATTAAATCTAAGACGCTTCATTGTTGATGGCAGGTAGGTAATAAAGCTGCAGTTCTCGGTTTTGTTGGGGCTCCTTTCACCCTGGCATCATATGTAGTTGAAGGGGGCTCATCAAAACACTTCTCAAAAATAAAAAGATTGGCTTTCTCTGAACCCAAGGTAATCTTAAACGGTTTTTTCTCTGTTACTTGAGTCCAATAGGGTTTGTCACTATGGCAAATCAATGCTTACAACTTACAGAACGTGATTGGTCTATTTATTTTTATTTAGGATTTAAAAATCTAAAATGGACTGATCAATCCACTTAGTTTCCTGTAACAAGATGCATATATATATATATATATTTTATTCATATCTTTCTCTCTCCAAGATGATTGTCATGTAACATGAAAGGATTTATCTCAAGTCCATATCTTCCATGTTTTCTTAAGGTTTGCTTGATTGAACTTGTGCTTAATTTCCATTTTTCTTTTATATACCGGAAAAAATGGCACTCTTGTCAACCTATTAATATTATTACTTTGTTAGGCTGTTAGCGGTTTTTAGATGTCACTGGATGGCCACAGTAACGTTTCAAGCTAATCAGTTATATCTGATGTAGAAAATTAAGGAGATTGAGAGCTATAGAGATTAGAAAGAGAGAGAAAAGATCTAGGACAGAGTCAACCTACCCTCTAAGTATTTGATTGAGGCTTGGAAATAGTTAGTTTTGCCTGAAAATTCTGTACCCGGTTAATCCAGCTGCAGTTCCTGGACTCGGTACATTTATTTTATTTTTACTGAATGAATTGTAATTTTTCCGCAGATCCTCCATGCTTTACTTGAGAAATTCACAAAGTCAATGGCAAGATATATCGAATGCCAAGCGGACATGGGAGCTCAAGCTGTTCAGATATTTGACTCATGGGCAACAGAGCTGAGTCCAGTGGATTTTGAAGAATTCAGCTTGCCATACTTGAAGCTGATTGTAGGAACTGTGAAGAAAAAGCACCCAGAACTCCCTATAATACCCTATGCAAGTGGAAGCGGAGGCTTGGTGGAGAGGCTAGCTTTGAGTGGAGTGGATGTGGTAAGTTTGGATTGGACGGTGGATATGGCTGATGGAAGGAGGCGATTGGGACCTGATATAGCAGTGCAGGGTAACGTAGATCCTGGTGTTCTTTTTGGTTCTAAAAGTTTATCGCTGATAGATTATATGATACTGTGAGAAAAGCAGGTAAAAGCAAACATATCTTGAATCTTGGTCATGGCATTGTTGTTGGTACACCTGAGGACAATGTTGCTCATTTCTTTGAGGTTGCCAAAGGAATCAGATACTAGGATCATGTTTCTAATTCAACCTTGTTTTTTTTTCTTTTCCCCTTTTAACCAGATATTCAATCGAATTCAATATTCTTATTGGAATTTTTTTTTTGGAACGGTATGATCTTGCCTTTTTTTTAAAAAAAATTTTTTTTAGTTTTTGGAAATAAACGAATAAATAATTGTTTGATTATGTACTTTTTTGTCAACTGTTCTAAAAAGCTGAAAAATAGAGAATTATTTTTAAAACTAAAAAAATAGAACAGTATTTAGATTTAAAAAAAAAAAAAAGCAAGGGAAGAGGTTGATCATTTTGAGTTTTCATTAATGGCTTATTTGTAATTTTTTATCTTCCATTTGCCTTGGTGTCATTTATGCCATTTTTTAAAGAGTTTTCAAAACAAATAATTCAAAAATATTTTTTTATTTTAAAACTTGTTTAAAAATAATTTTATAAAACTATTTTAAAAATATGAAACACAAAAAATAGAATCAAACGGGTTATGATTCTTGAAGCTTGAAAAAGGCCACCAGTTCAATTATAAAGAGATAATTAATCATAAATAGATATTTTTTAATATAAAAAAAAGAAAGAAATTATTGTCCTTGCAGCTACATTATCTTTGGACAATCATCAATACAGATATATATATATATATAATATACACAAATTTTATGACAACATGTATTGTTTATAAATTATAAATAGTGAAACTTGCTTTAATAAGTTTCATAGAATGCATGAAATCCAGAATATAATTTCATGATAATACCCGTGGCATCTGTTAATGACGCAAAACTTTGTCCCCATAATTAATAAAATATGAAAACACAATCTGATGAGATGCAATTGAAACCAACCAAGGTTGGGGGATGTCATTCGTGACACACACACACAGACACACTCTTAGGTATTTCTTCTGCAATAATTGGGTTGAGTTCCTTTCTTTCCGATGGAGATATTGGTGATTTTGATTGTCTTCTCTTTTAAACCATTATAATATGTAAAGCACACACTTTCACAATCTCACTTTGTTTGACATTGTCATTTATTATTATCGTTGTTCTTTAGTTGTTGATCAATAAAAAATTATTATAAATGAACATTTTTATCATACCAAAATTTATAATAATGTTATTATATTTTTCAAACAAAATGTCTTATTAGGAATAATTAAAACGGCTTTTTGACTTAGATGCTACAAAAAAAATAAAAATTCTTCAATATACTACAAATTCAAAAATAATTACCAAAATATTATAAAAATAGTATCTTGGTGTCTTAGACACTGAGATGTACTTTTTTAATTTTTTTTTATTTAGTGGCAAGGTTCTCGGTGCCTTTCCCCAATTCTGCAGGTTAGGTACGCCTACCTAATCTCTCCCCTACCCCTTCTTTTTTTTCGGTTTCTTTTTTTAATTTTTATTTCCAAACTTTTATTAATATTTTTTCTATTTCCTAAATCATACCAAAATAAATAAATATATATATAAATCATATAAATAATATATACTAAATAATATAAATTAATTGTTCAGCAAAGTATAGGATTTAATATTTCTAAAATCATATAGATTTTTTTATATTTTTAAAACATAAATTTTAGTCAAACTCTTAACATAGAAAATATATTGTTTATTAATTAAAATTTATATTAATATACTAAAAAACTATAACAGTAGAAAATATTATCCTTCCTTAAATATTGCTAAAATCATATAAATCTTCTTTTATTTTTAAAACTTACATTTTAGTTAAATTTCTAATTTCATTAATGATGTAAATAGGAAGAATAAGAAGAAAGATAAAATGAGACTAATATTTTAAATTTAAGAAAATAAGATAATTTAAAAAGAGTTATCTCATATTATCTTCTTATGTTCTTAAACTAGATTTTTTTTCCTACACATCTGCGCGGGAGATGTGAGAGATATTTTATTTATTTCTAAAAGATATTGAATTAAAAAAAAATACCATCACTAACTCCCACACCCAAAAAATTGATATGAAATGATACTAACTAAATTAATATATATTTGGAAAAAAAAATTAAAGTTAATTAATTGGTGAAAAAAAGGTAAAAAAGTAAGAATTTAAAAAGATTGAATTCAACCCAAAATAAAAGGAAAGAATGGAGAACTTGTAAATTTGAAACTATTAAAGTTAATTCAGCGTTTAAAACTATTAACGAGATAAATTATGATGAATGAAGGACCTATGATGAATTTAACTTTATTTGGAGGAGGGTAACAATTTTATCCCCACAATCATGCCATCCACGCTTTCTTAGCAACAATCATGCCAATTTAATTCAAAGTTAATGATTATTACCTAATAATATTTTTTAATCTACATATAAAATCATAAAGGCCACTTTACTATAATTTTTATCTTTCAATCACAAAAATTTAAGATACCAAATATATATTATTAGGAATTGAGTTTTTGCAGTTTTTTAAACATAATATATGTGACAAGCATATATTTTTATAATTAAAAGTAGGGTGGAAATGCATTGTGTATTACCCAAATAATGCGACTCGATTCTCGAGTTCCATGGCCTTTTTTTTTTTCTGTTTGGATGAGTTGCATTTTTCCTTATTTATTTATTTATTTATTTTTCACTTGAGATCTATCTTTTCCTATGTTTTTTGTGGGCCTTGCATTCTTTCCTTTTATTTTGGGTGGAATTCAATCTGATGAGATCCAATTGAAACCAACCAAGGTTGGGGGATGTCATTCGTGATACACACACACTCTTAGGTATTTCTTCTGCAATAATTGGGTTGAGTTCCTTTCTTTCCGATGGAGATATTGGTGATTTTGATTGTCTTCTCTTTTAAACCATTATAATATGTAAAGCACACACTTTCACAATCTCACTTTGTTTGACATTGTCATTTATTATTATCGTTGTTCTTTAGTTGTTGATCAATAAAAAAATTATTATAAATGAACAGTTTTATCATGCCAAAATTTATAATAATATTATATTTTTCAAACAAAATGTCTTATTAGGAATAATTAAAACTATCAAAATGAATAGAATCCATCCATCCAATCGATCCATTTAATCCAACTGACAAATTTTTAATCGATTCCAAACAGCGAAGTAATCTAATGATGAAACCTTCAAACCCCATCATAAAAATACCTCATCATTCCAGTACAGCCCGCAAGAATGACAAAATCTACTAACATACTAAAAGCTAGTTCCATGATTTAAGCCAATCACTCCAGCACAAAATCCTTTCCAAAATCAAACATCAACTCGAACTTATACACATCTAAAACGAAAGCAAACGCAACAACAGAACCAATAAGCAAACACAATATTTATACATGAGTAGTGGCTATTCATCCATGCAAAGGCATTAGCTTAAAAGTTTCATGCCCTTTTCTTATTTGGCCTTGCCAAGGGGAGTGATATTTGGATGAATCCAAACTTCTTCCTCTGTCCTACGAACTGTTTTTGACTGCTCCGACCTTTCTCAGCATCATCTGTAGGAAGAGTAAGATCTTCCCTCAATGCTCGGAGCATTTGACTCAATGCTACCTTCTGTCTTACAGAATGATCTTCCATCTCCTTTTCGGTAGCATATTCTTCCGGAACTTGCCTTTTGCTTAGAACATCTCTCAACGAAACTGTTGACCTTAAAACAGGCTTTGGATCGTTGTTCGTTGTTGTTGACCTAATTATATCCGGTAGAGGAGAGTGCCGATAATTTCCACCCTGATTGAACTTTTTGCTCTTGACAGAGTTGTACAGTGCCTGTCCCTTCGGTTCACTTAAAGTCAGCCATCTCCGGAGAGCCTCTTTTGCAGCATGTTGCTTGCTGTTTGCAGTTTCAACTCTGTTTAAAGCCTCCGTCAAGACCTGTTTGCTATGTAGAACTTCTGCCGATGCTTCCTCCAACCAATTAAGAATAGTCAGTTTAGAAATGTTTGTTTCATCAATTTGGAACTTGGAATCTATTACCTTTTTCAAGGTTGACTCTTCAGGTATTTGAGCTTTGGGGTTTAAAGGAGAGTGCTCCCTTAAATCATAAGTCACTTTCTGAGGTTCTGGCAGTGCAAATCCAGATGACCTCTCAGTGCTAGATAGAGCCTTGATTTCAGCAAGAGCAATGGCTTCTGCTGCCCTTGCGGCTTCTTCCATCTTTTTAGCCGCAAACCACCTCATTTCAGCATTCTTGATGCTTAGTCCATTATCTTCTTTTGCATTCAACGGCTTCAAAATGTCAGAATTTCTTGTTTCAACCATTCCACTTGGTTGCCCAGCATCACAATTGAAGCTTGTAATATTCACGGGATTGTTGAAAGTGCAACTGTCTTCAACAGGAGTTGCTGATGGATTTAATTTTGATTGTTCTTGAGCCCTCTCTTGAGCAGAGACAGCTGCAAACTTGGATGCCAGCTTCTCACGCGTCCTCATAAGAAATATTTTCTCCTTTTTCATCTTCTTATTCAAAGATTCCACGGAAGATTGTATCACCCCAAGATCATTTATTGTTTTACCAAGATCAACTTTAGCTTGTTTTATATCCATTAATATTAGATCGGCCGATGACATAGGACAGGGACTTGAACTTTGCAATGCCGGTCCATGGTTGTTTACAGTGTTTCCACAGTTTTCCTTATTCACCTCCTTTATAACAGGATTTCCAACCTGTTCACAGGGATGGCCATCGGCAGGTGCAAAGCATTTCATTGCTTCTTTTTGTAGCTGCTGCTTTAGATCCTCGACAATCTTTTTGGTAGCTCCCAGTTCTTCAAGCACATCAAGAGTTTCAAGTTCTTTCACTATCAAATCCTTCTCCAACTCCGCTGCTTGTTCCTCCACTTTCTTTATGTCAAAATCTTCAATGCGGTTCTGCTAATGACAATCTTTTCCGCATCAGAAAGTGAGCTAACATGAAAATTTAAAAGTACCAAGAACTATGGGCAAGAATAGATTGATATTGCATGGGTAGCATGAACAGGTTAAAATCACCAGGATTTACAAGTACTACTACAAATAAATTCCTTTCTTTCAAATATATGTTGGGGCTAACATTGCATTCGCACAATCTTTAAAGTAATAATACAAAATAGGACTGAAACAAAAGAAACAGAAAATAGGAGAGATTGCTATCTATTTTACAGCTACGCATCGATTGATCCAGAAAGTATACATTTATATACAATTTTGAAAATGCAACTCAGACTCGGCAGTAGTCTAGTTAACTTCACAAGTCATAACATTGATCAACCATTGTTTATTTCACAATGTGATCTCATCCTATTAGTAATGGTGGTCAAATTTTGCGTAATTAACAGCAGCAAGTAAACTTGATTTAGCAATGACTACGCCCAAGAAAATTCAAACCTAAAGATAGCAAGAAGAAAAATCAACAACATTAACGCTAAACTTACAAAAGCCTCCCCAAGCTTGTAAAGAGGCAACCAAGGCCCGCTACCTCCAAAACGAGTCACAGCCTCCTTGACCGACCCGAACGGCGGTGACGTATCGATCACAGCTCTGCAATTCACCATTCTTATCCCCGGACTTGGGTTCTCAGCGGGTCGACACCCTGTTTCGGGTCTCGCTTCCCTGATGCCAGGCGTTCCCGGAACCCCTTCGGTGGTGGCTGCTTCGTGGGTTTCGGCCATTGCAGGGAGTACGAACGAAAGCGCAAAATTCAGAAAAGGATCCACAGCTAAAGGTGGTTACAGGCTCGTCGAGCTTGGACTTCCGAGAAAGACCCATTCTGGAATTTATGCAATACCGTGAAGATGTGATGATGATGTCTCGGGGCCGAGTCGCGACTCAGTCCGAAAAGGGAGCGATTCAGGGACGAGTAAGATGTGCGGGTCCACACACACCCACACAACCACCATAGCCCACTCGGGTGAAAGGCGAAGGCAAAGCAGGAAAGCAGAAAAGGGAAACGACAGAGGACGCTTTTGTGGTGCTGTACCCGATGATGATAGGGTGCATCTGACGATTTTAAGTCTGAGTGCATTCTTGAATGTGGTTGGTTAACGAAGGCGAAAGTCAAAGAGCGATTGCAAGTTATAAGATCCAACCAATGAGATAATGCCGTGTGGGCGAGTTCATATGAGAACGAGCACGTCATGTCCATAACCCTCCCTTGATTTGGAGCGCGATTTGCGGTCAGCGAAAGCGTTGGAAATGTCGTGGTCATGATTGACTTTTTGGCGGGGAAGTCTCAAAACACATATAACGACGACGTATTTAGGCCTTTGAAAGTATCGGTTCGGTCCAAAACGAAAAAAAGTGTCTTCTTCGAGCATGGGTGGCAAGAAATATATATATATATATATATATATATTTTGCTTCATGTGTCAGCCCTAACTTTTGGCGATCAAGGTTATGGACTCCTAGATATTGAATAAAATTACATGTAAATAACTTTATTGATAATTTTAGTTTTGATGGCAAGTTTTAAGTTACATATGTGTGATGTAGTGCATGTTTGGATAAAGATCGTAAACACTTTGAAAGTAGATAGGTGATTAGATAGAGAAATTCATAAACACAAGTTACTTTTCAATGAACACTTATATATCAAATAAGTTCTTATAGAAGAAACTGATTTTTTTACTTATAATAATTATTTATTCTCCTATAATCATTTTTTTTTACATTATCTACTAAATAATAATTTAAACCCCTCAATATCCAAACACATTTTTTTTTATCAAAATTACTTATGGGATAAAAACATCAAAATATAAATTACTTGTGACATAATCACTTATTTTTATAATTTATTATAAATAAGCACTTATTCTCATAATTACTTATACATAAATCAATTCAAACACAACCTTAGTAATAATGTTGAGCAATTAACAACATTTTGTGGATTGATTTGATTTACCTTCTTGGTTAAAAAAGAATGGGATTGTATAACTTGTAGTTGACTCATGAAAGAGGTGGTTTGGGTGGATACATGAAGAAATGATAGAGCATCATGTCATGGAAGGTAGAACTGAATGAAGGGTGGTGGTAAGTTATTGGGAAATAATGGGGGAGGGGGGGGGGGGGGCATTCTTAATCATGAGTTTGGTAACAGACACGCAGGGAAGCTTTGGATAAAGTCAAGTGCTGTGGCTTTGGCTGTGGCACATGATTTTCATATCTAAATTTGATTGCAAAATTAACCCAAAAAGGCCATGGATACCACGTTTGGTAGACTCAGATGAAATATCTTTTTCATTTTTTTTATATAATTAATACTATCATTATATTATATAAGACTCGACAATGTTACAACTTATTGGGTAATGGCTTCTTGGATCCGTGCTGTGAGATGCGTGATTGGAGGATGAGATTCTTTAGTTAAAACAGCCACTGGCCTTTTTTGTGGTCCTCCAAGTCCATAAAGTTGTAACTTTCGCCACAGCCCCCTTTTCTCTCTTTTTAATGTGAAAGAAGTTATACCAAAAAAATTTACAATTTTTTTAAATTATATAATATTCTATTTTAAATAAAAAAATTTTGATATACGTACATTGAATTGACTAAAATATCCTCGTAAATTGCTGAGATTACCTCATTCTTGTTTTTTGTTTTTAAAGTATATTTTCCTCCAAAATTAAAATATATTTTATATTTTTGTCTAATTTAAATCTTTTTTACTAAAATTATTAATCTAAATACATAATAATTTCTTCCAAGAATTACAGTAGTATTTGAGTTGACAGGGCGCAATCTAGTCATAGAAGGAATTGGTGCATCAAATCATTGGTCCAGCAATTTTGGACCACGGCCTCAGCAAAAGGATAAAAGTTAAACACACCCAATTCTATTCACCATAGCAGCCGCCCATTTTGAATAATATATGGCGCAGAATCAATCTAATGCTATGCAGTTTCTCATTCCAAAGCCATGATCAGATCAATGGAAAGATTCATAATGCCAAGTGATTCGTGCGAGGTTGGAGCCCATCCATACTGATACTTGCCAAGGAAACCTTACGTCTCACCTCCTCCTCGTGGCCCACGCTTTCCATGAGAGACAAAGCCCATTGGGCACATGGATACCCAATGGGCTGGACCTTTTTCTCCCAGTATTACACCACGCAGAGTGGCAAACCTAAAACTCTGGGTAAATGGGGACGACCTAATATGGAGGGAATTTAGTCTGACAGCATCTTAACTTTCTTCCTTATTATTTGGGTTTCAGAAAAAAAAAAAAAATTTTATAAAAATTACTTAAGATTTTGAATCAATTGGACTCTCCTCTTATAATTCACTTCATTTTTATGGTTATTTAGCTTAATAAAATTCTCACAGAAAATTTGAACAAGGAAAAAGCTTAGAGGGACTCCACTATGATTCCTCCTTAGTTTATTGTACTATGTTGTATATATATTAAGGTATTATATTTTTTAGGCTGAAAAAGAAAACACGCTTGGCATTCCTTTAAGTTTCAGACGTAAAGCTTTCAATGGATTTAGAGGATGATACCCTTTGGGAAACATACCAGCTGGCTAAGGCTAGCAAAGCCTTGCATGGTGCAGTATGAGGGACTCTATGATTTACATATCCCACATCTTTTACAAGCTCGTGTGTGTGAAACTTATCATAATTCATATTCGTTCCATTTCCTCTTGTATTCTAATTTCTTCCATTTCCTTTAGTACAAAAACTTTAATTAATGACATAAATGCAATGTATTGTCTGGCCGAAAAAACAAAAATGACATAAATGCAATCTCGAGTAGATTTTAGGCGCCAATCGTTCAATAGGACCGCCTAAAATCTTCGGGCCGAATGTCCATTTGTTTAGATCGGGCAGGATGTTGGTGCAACTAATGGGGACAAGTTGAGGCGTCTTCGCAGGCGTGTGTGTGGTCCAATTTATATCATGGATTGAGCATAATTAATGAGGACTTAATTCGTGTTTAGAACTAAAAAAATTGATTACCCAATTAAGTCAATTCTAATAATTGATTAGTGTGAATTGCTATAAATTTTATTGTATATATTAATGTTGATAATGTGATTTTGCCTTGTGTAAGGTGTTATTTTATAACTAATTAATTCTTTAAATTTAAACACTTAATTATAATATACTTTCTCTAGTCTCATTTATGAGATATTGTTATTTATTGCACGGATATTAAGGAGACATAATTATACTCTCGAATTTATAAAAAGTTAGTATAAACTTTCAATTTTATTCCTATTGATTAAAGATTAGAACAATTTACGAAACAAAAAAATTATTAAACGAAGGATAAAAAAGAAAATTTAAATAAAAAAATAACACAATATCTTATAAATAGGACGAAGCAAAATTTTAAGATAACATCTTATAAATGGGGTCGGAGAGAGTATATGTTTATGCAATTGTATGAAACATAAAAGCTAAGGGTAAATTGGCTTTAACTTTGAATTTTTAATAAATAATTTTACTATGATTTTAATTTTAACATTAGTTAAACAATTAAAACCTTTCTTTTAGAAGATAAACTTACTGCCGAACCTAAGGATTTGGATCATTTTTATACTTTTTTTTCTCATATTTCTCTCCATACACAAACATGTCTATCCATTTAATTTAAATGGTAAAAGATTACTAATTGTAATATTAAACTTAATATATTATCATTAAATTACTATCATAATAAGAATTTGTAATTTTATTTTTTAAAAGCATTTCACTCATAATAATAAATATGGACCTTTAGATTAGATATATTACCCATTTATAAAATATTTTATCAACCATTTGATTATAATCAATGGAGAATATTATCTATAGAGGTATAAATAAAAAAAATGGAGAGATGAAAATCATGATTATGATATATATGATAAACGAACTCAAATATATAAACGTAAAAAATACAATGAAACGTGTAAGCTAACCAACCTCCTGAGCCTTCATATACAGTGTTTTTCTACCAGGCTTAAAAAAGACAAAAAAAAAAAAAAATACTGCGACTGTATATTTCGGAAGGCACGGAAAATCGGAAATACACAAAACGAGAAATCAAAACAACATAACAAAAAAATGTAAATACATAAGTTATTAATGATGGGATTGGATATATAATGAATCAGTTGATCTTCCTACAATTCTTGCGGATCTCTCCCTTGGAGCCAGTGAGGGGACTGATGTCTCCCATCCTGATCATGGCGGCGGCGAAATCAGAAGCGAAAGAACTGGGGTTGCTGCTGTAGCCTCGCACGGTGGAGTCGGTGGAGCCGCCATTGAAGAGCTGCTGGTCGGAGTGGAGGAGGCCCTTCTTCTGAAGGAGGTTCTTGAAGTAGTTGTTGTCGAAAGCTGTGGGAGTCTGAAGATCCAGAGGGGCCAGATTGTTGTCTCCAGAACCTGATGCACGTGGGCAGCTGGATTGCCTCGTGCTAGCGAAGGAGCTGTCTATGTTGGTCTCGTTGTAGATTCGGGCCCTGAAATTTGTGCACCTTGCTTGTCCAATCGTGTGAGCCCCTGTTGATTTATTTTCAGTTTGATTAAAACCATGCTATAATTGCTAATTAAATGCATGCTTGGGGTGGTTGTGAAACCATCCAAAACTTTGGTTTTCCCTAAACATACTACTCCCTCTATTTCAGTTTATAGTGCATTTTTAACTACCATACACATACCAAAATAATGATTAGTAACCAAATTTTTTTTTTATTTTTTCCCAAATTACTCTTATTTAATAATACTTCCAATATTAATAAATTGCATCCATTCTCTCCTTCATTCTTCTTTTCAAATTCCTATGAATCATTGATAATTATGAAAAGTGAAGTTTTTGGAGAAATTCCTCTTCATTCATTTATGATTTGACCAAAACATTAAAGATTTTTCATTAAATGCATTGATACCCGTATAATATATAAGCTTATTTATTAGGAGTAATACTGGAAAGACAATAAAAAACACAATATATTCCGTGTAATGCACTATATTTTGAAACATGAATTTCTTATAACAGTGCATTATATAGCGTAACGGGGGAGTATGTAATTAAACATTAATTATTTCAAAAAAAGATAAGATAGATAGATACCGGACAAAGCGACCAAGTCTTTGTTGGAAAGGCCGAGAGCGGAGAACCTGGAGATGAGTTGGGAGAGACTGGAAGTGGGAGCAGGGATGCCGGTATTTGCAGCGGAAAGGCTGGCCGTTCTGGCGTCTCTTCTTCCCAGTTTTACGTTCCATGTAGGGCCTCCGAGCTACAAATTTAACGAAGCAGTTAAATTAGTTGTGTTTGTATGTATGTATATTTATCAGTGAATTAAAATGGAGTATATATATGGAGGAATTAATTATTTAATTACGATGGTGACGGAGTCTCTGGCAGTGATGGCGAGGATGTCGGCGCAGGAGACGACGCCAGGGCACACTTTCTCCACTGCTGACTTGATGTTATCTATGACTTCGAACCCGCGAGCTGAGTTCCTGTTGGGGTTTGCATTCTTCTCTCCGGTGAAGCTTGAAGTGTCATCCAGAAGAATCGAACCGTCGCATCCCTGCATGCAATTAATATAATTAATTCATAATCTCTTTCTTAATTCGTGTCTGTCTGTACGTATTTACCCGTGCTTTACCATAACACAATATGCCACTCAGCACAAATTGTTATATATATCAAGAGTCAAAGCTTAGTACAGTCATCTGGTGGAAATATATGAAGACAATCTATAGTACATCAGAGATTCTTGGCTCTAGTAGGTCAGCCAACTCAACTATTAAAAAGAGAATATATATATATATATAGATAGATAGATAAACATTATCTATCCATGTGTTTTAAAATATGTACGTCATCAAATTTTGTCATTACATATCCTTTCCAGAAGAAAAAAAAAAGCTTACTGCAGGTTAGTTAACTAATGTCGGAAATAATGTGTTATGATTAAAATTAACTCGTATAAGAGCTATACATAATTGGCAATAATATTAATTACTGGGGATTGTATGGGAGTGGATGGTTATATGGATGGGAGATCGAAGCAGCTTATAGATATAAATGTATAATGAATGATGTAAAATAAGCGGATGGAAGGAAGATTACGTACGTTGACAAAGCAATCATGGAAGAAGAGGCGAAGGAGAGAAGCACCCATGCGGGCTTCCTGGGAAATGGCGGATTGAACAGTGGACTTAACAGTGGAAAAGAGCTCAGGGCAAGAAGTAGAATAAAAGTTGGTAGAAAGCTGTGCATTTGCAATCCCCAACAGGAGCAGCACCAGCAGACCCACACTACTCATCGTGCTCATGAACCTACTATTACATGATGCCGACGAAGCCATTGCTAGCTAAAAACCTCTAATCTAACCGCAATGATCTTCGTGGGTGTGCTTGTGTTAAGGTGTCGGAGTCGCGTATATATATATATATTGCACAAGGACATATGCCTCGTCACCCTCAAACGTCTCTCAAGGTGCATTGGGTCGGCAGGTCACCTAACACGGAGACCATACCCTCGATGCATGAAAAAAAATGGCCAATTTTCTACGTTTTAATAATTGCGGGGCTTCCCATATTTATTATCCAGTAGAAAAATGGGATCCTTAACATTAAGAATACTTAGTTCAACTGAAAAGTATTTTACAAATTTAAGCAAAAATCTTGAGTTCTCAATTTTCAAATATTTGATAATATAATTATATTAAATACTCCTTTTATTTGTTATATTTTGAAATATAGAAATTTTTTTAATTATTTCTCATATTAAAGAATGGAGGAAGTACTTGCTAATAAAACTTATTGCAGGTCTTATCTGGTTTGATCTAAATTAATTTAGATTTTAATAATTTTTTCAAAAAATAGGTTCAAGATACTGATACTGGATGAATGTAGTAAATGGGACCCTTTAGCTGGGTTTTCTCTTGATTAAATCTAACATCACCAAAGTAAACCCGCGTCCTCCTTGGTCGAATCAAGCCAAAGGGACTGTGCCTGCCATGATTTTGTCAATGTGGAAGCAAGTTGGAGAGGCTGCGTGAACTTTTTTGCCCACTGGGGCCCCACAGCTATAACGCCTTTGATTTTGATGTCTATTTTTCTTTGTTCTCATACAGCTTTAGGCCAAATTGGACTTCCTTTTCTCTAGAAAAGTGAAGAGAACGGATCTTTTCTGATCAAATTGTCATGCATACATACATGGTTGACATTGACTTTCATCTTTTTTAACAGAAAAGTAGCTTTACTTGGTTCGTAATTAAATTGAGCTACGCGGGTTTTACTTTGTCGTATGAATGCCATCAGATTCCCCATTTTTTCAACGCGCCAATACATAGAAAACACCATTTCCATCTGGGCTACATGTAGCCTGGATCGATCAAGTAACTAATAATCACGTAATTAAATTGCGTTCGACATAAGCAAGAAACTTCTCATATTTTGTTTTGACTACTCAAGTAAGATATGATTTGATTTATTTCTTCAGTTATATAGCTCTGCAGTGGTAATACCCAAATGACTAATAATTAATTATTAACTACCTGAATTTATCTTTGACGTCAAGAACCAACCAGCATTATTATTATTAATTACAATAAGCATTATTGTTCATTTTATTTCTTCAACTTTGACCAGATGCATGTCATCTTTTACTACCATTATAACATAACTCGACAATAAATACTACCTCCCCCGGTTTTATATATAGAATTTTTTATCCTGATCTTGAATATAAGACTCTTTACAATATACGAGGTAGTATTTATTATATATTTTTAAAAAATATCCATATTTAATATATCCAAAGAGAAAAAAAAGATTAAATAAGGATAATTTTAGAAAAATATTAAAATTTTTGAAGAAATCGAGATAATTAATTAGTTTTAACTCATATTCTTAATTCATGTGATTCGGTTAAAAAGATCTTATATCAAGGATGTGTGTAAATAACTATTCAAATTCTTTAATTACTTTCAAAAAGTGTTCCATTTTGGGACAAAACTTCCGGACACATTCTGTTAGTGTTCGTCGTCGTTACGAATTAAATTTACATTATTTTACTATTAATAACAAGTTTCGTCCAACTTCTCCGCGGCCTACAATTTTTATTTCTTTTCAGAGCTGATCGAGTCAGCTGGAGCAGTTGACATTCAAGAGCAAACATTTTTAATTACATGCAGAAATTTATATACATATACATATATATATGGGCAAAATTTTTTAATGTTTTTCAATATTCGATTCTTTGAAAAAATAATAAATCATTTTTAAAATATTCAACATACCAATCATGAGATTAGGTTTTTAAAATAACTTTTTAATTATTATTATTTTCAACAAAACAACTTAATAATGAGAATGTATAATGGGATTTGTATTAGTCTGATACACTTTGGTACACTATAATAGTTTTTCATATAATAGGAATAGAAAAAGAAATGGGAATAAATTTTAAAAATATCTTTAATATATCAATCGAATCATATATAATTTTTATTTAGTATATGCATTTAGAATATGAAAAAGACCTAAATGCAATTTCTTACGAGAAAAAAGCTTGGTCCCTATCTGTCTACATACCATCGTCGCACAATCCATGACCAGACATGCCACTATCAACTAAAATCCAGCAGCCAAAAGTTGCCATTGCACAAGCACTACAACCAAATCCAACACTACAATAGAGAAGAAAAACGCCCCCCGGGGGGGAGGGGGGGGAGATTGAATAAACAGACCCAATCGCAACAGTGCTGGAAAATTTCATAAGCAAGTTTTGAACCAAAATCCACTTCAGAACTAGAGCTAGAAATCATAATCTCCATTGATTGCTTGTATCTCCATGTAAAAAATAAAAAATCATGCAAAAAAGATTGAAGAAAATTGCAGAAACAAATCGCAAAATACAAATCACAAAGACTGGAGGAAATTGCAAAAGTAGATTGAAGCAGGAGGAACAGATCAAACTTGAGCTCACCATGGGAACGCCGTCGATAGAGGAGAAATGAAAGAAGCCATTATCACTCAAAAAGACGACAAAAGGAGACGGAGAAGAAGAGGTGGAGAAGACCAAAGCTGGCGACGGTAGCATCGAAGTTGAGGCCCTGCACTTCTCTGCTGCGCGGATCACTGCAGAGAGATAGAGAGAGAACGTGGGGTGGGTGGGTCCCACCCCGTATGGCGTCCACATGAGATGGGACCCACCCACCCCCCCTTCTCTCTCTCTCTGCATCACTATTGCGCATAGTGATGCGCAGCAGAGAAACTGAGTTCAAAGTTGAGGGATGACAAGGCGGCAATGGTGTAACGACAAAAGTACGGTGATGGGTCGGTGTTGGGTTGGAGGGCATGTCTGTGATAAGGGTAGAAGAGTGAAAAAAAAGAGGATTCTAGGGAAAGTAAAACCAATTCTGTGTGTTTTGACAGAAATGGAATCCAAATAGAGAATAGTTTTAAGGTATACCAAACCATCTTAAATATGGATTCCAATTCAATTTTCATTTTTTTTTTGTTTCAATTTCTATTTATACTAAATATTGCAATACATAATTACTATCTCGCCTTGTCTCTTTTTAGGGTATCCCTAGGCTTCGCCCAGAACTAATCTCTCTCGAGGTATGGTCGGGCGCCGAAGTGGGGACCTCTCGCAGTGATGTACGCTGCATACACAAGACTCGAACCCAAGACCTTGTTTGAGCAAACTTGAGCCCCCTTTCACTCAAGTCAACGTCCGCTGATATCTCGCCTTGTCTCTTTTAATCTACCACCCAAGTTCCAATCCCATGAGCACCTGACAGGTGATCCAGGTATAGCCAAATTCTCTTTTTATATCATGCACTCATTTTTTTTTGTGTTTTTTTTTACTCTTTTTTAACAATAGAAGATTAATATTTTTAAAATATAAAAATTAAAATAAATTTTATTTTTTATAACAAAATATTTTTCATACACACAACTGAAAACTATATTCATAATAATATGTTTAAAAAATTCAATTATCTCCTCTCTATGTGTGTGTGTGTGATATAACCTTGTTGATTATTTGTTTATCAGCAAATCATTTGCTATTTGATATTTTTTTGATTAATTTCGATATTCAAGTTAACTTTATGTCACGTCACCTAAAGCTATTGAATTATTTTTTCTTAGATTCTTTTAGTATGGACTATATATGGAGTGCCAACCACGAAAAGGGTAATTCAAAGCTTAGCAGATATATATAAAGTCATAAAGAGAGTAGGACTAAAATTGCATATGAAGTCTGATATAATGTAATGTACTGAAACAATTGGTTCAATCTAAAGGTGGACAAAGGCCAAAGATTTCAAACTCATACTGGGTATCAAATCCTTTCCTTCTTCTACTGGTTGATGCTTCTTAGTGAAAGTTGTATTTTATTTTATTGAAATAAATAAAGATAATTGTATGTAAATGATAACCTATTAATTCTAACAGAATGAATTCTTTTATTACGATAAACATATATTAAGTGGCTATTTAAATAAAGTCATAAAATTTAGTGTTTAGCAGCCCAGTATCAGTCTAGTAAATTCAATTGACCAGTAGAATATTTGATAATTTGATAATTTTGTTCAAAATGATAAAAAAGAAATCTGAAGTTATCTGTTTTCCCGAATTTCATCCATTATCTTAGTTTTTTTTTGTCGTTTCTTTAAAAATATGGTATTTCTGTATTTATTGCACAGATTTTATGAAGGAATATTAAGAAATGAATAAAGTTGGAATTGAATTATTAAAGGTGAAGTGATGTCCCCTGCTTTTGTGATTGGGTTGGCAGGGATGGAATTCCATAGACGTGTCGTAGCCTTCTGTTTCAGACAGATTTAGCGATTAGACAGTGATATATTGAGCAAAATTTTCAAAAAGATTTTGGCTTTACTTTTCCAAGGGTTGGTAGGTAGGTATGTAGGTTTTGAGATATGATAGGAAAGGAATGCAGACATTGCTTATCTTACTGAGTTCTTTTTTTTGGCCACTGTTTATCTTATCTTACTGAGTTGAGCCTTTACAGAAAGTGAAATGAATCATCTCCCATATTTCCCTTGTTTCCTCCATGCCTTTGTTAATTACCTACACTGTATCCCTATTTATGTTTTTACTTTAGGATATCTCTTCCATTTTTTCCACACCCATATGATTTCATCTTCCAATATCTCTTGCTGTCCGATACATGATCACCTCTAACAAATTAAGGATGATTTAATTCTGAAGTATTTTTTTTAAAAAATAAATCAATATATATCCCAACTATTATTATTTTTTAATTTTGATGACCACTAATTAAGAGAAATAAAAATGAGTTTAAGTTGATATATATATATATATACATACGATGGTTAAGGTTTGCCCATATACAGCTCCTGCTTTCACGGGGGCAAAGTGGTCCTACGATGTCGTTTTGAATGACTAATCAAAATTCGAAAGCTAAATCTTGTCTTCTGGAATACGTGGAAAAGCTACACCTGGTTGCGTATTTCTTCAGAATTGTGTTTCACCATTTTCCTTTTAAAATTTTTTTCGGATGAAAAAGATTATGCGTTTAATTAATTTCAAGAAGGTTGGCCTGGCCCCTGACATGAAAAATACGAAGGACTCCTTTTGTATTAGAAATGCTAATTTTGCTGCTAATTGGGTGGCTAGATTAATTTCGAAGAAGATGTGCTCAGCTAGTTGGGAAATATATCCCCCATCTCCTTTTCTTTTTGTTTTTTTTTATCAAAGACTTAATGGTTGTTTGGATAGCACTTATGGATTCATAAGTAATTCGTCAAATATATAAAAAAACATTTAATAATTACTTAAATCCCATAAAAACTTATTTTTAAATATAATATTTTTTTAATTTAGTTATATGGTTGTATGATATTATGATTAACTATTTTTACTCTCACCAAGTTCTATATATTGAAATCTTCGTATATGATATCAATTAACAGCTTTATCAAGATAGTTTCGTTGCTGCTACAATGTCATATTGTCCTGTTTTCGATGTGCCAGTTTGTAAAATATGTAATTGTTTCACCCAACATAATTTAACACTTTCACAATTAAGTAAAGCACGAGAGCAGTGGTTGATTAAAATTAAATGACTTATCTACAAAAATAATATAAAAATGATGTATTTTTTTTATCAATCTGTATATATTTATCATGAGGTTGTTTTGAAAATTAATTTTGTCATGTCGATCCACCAAAATAATTAATATTTTTATAATTTGTTTAAAAAAACCAAGTGATGTATTCTTTTTTTTTTCAAAATTTGTTAGTACTTTCCCATGGATGACACGAGTCAAAAAAATCTAGTTTTTTTTTAATTTTATTATAGAAGTATAAATAATATTAACAAAATTTTAAAAAATGTCCCATTAATACATAATTAAATATTATAAGAGTATCCATCCAAAGTTGTTGTCGTTGTTATTATTATTATTTCACAAATCCATGATATATTATAACCATTTCCCCTTTTTATTACTTGATTGCAGAATATAATTGCTCTATTAATTTTATATCTTACATATCACAACTTAATGTATTTTTTTGTTGTTGGTTGTTAATTCAGCATCTAATACAATCAACTAATTTAAATTTAAATCGGGTCAGGTCCTAATTAAAAGAATATATATATATATATATATATATGGTGATAAATAGCAACTGCTTCATCAGGGCTTTCGGTGTGTTGAGGTAATTAACGCCAACCTCTGAAGCATAGACATAGACACTGTGATTCCCCTGCGATGAACTGATCACTGAATTTGTTTATCGAAGGATGCGCCCATAACCTTACCTTACATGCTTGGAAAGAAGCCTCATGGTGGAAGAATTAGCAAAGACACAAGCTTTTCATTTTCCTGTTTTAGAGCCAAACCTGGCTGTCCTCCTTGGGCTAATCATTCAGCTTTAAGCTATAGACATTTCTCAAAACTCGTTTGTATAGACAGAAGCTCCCTAATGCATGGCGAATGTTTCTCCATGTACGATAATTTTATCTTTCACAACCATCACTAGCAAGAGCCAGCAGGTTATTAATTACTTCGCAAATTGATACTTTCAAAACATTCTTCATCAAGAAACAAACCTATAAAAGTATATGTGAATCCCTTCCTAATTCATACAAGACATGAATTTATTGTTTATCTTACAAGTCAGACTTAAAAGTTTTATAGAAATTAAAAATAAAGCTAATATTTTTAGATGGATATCCTAACCAACTAACTGATAAATATAATATATTTGCTACACCCAAAGAGAAGATTACGCATTACATCGGCAGTTGAAATTTAACTAGCAGGCATCACTTATAAAAAAAAAAAGAACAGAGCTTACACACATATTTTACAAAAATATCACAGATGGTGCTTCAATTTGGTCTGCCTGCCTTAAGTTTTTACACTTGTAACCCTAGAGATGCGTCCAAGGTGGGGTTGCCCTCCATTTGAAGACACAGACCGTCTTTCACCCTCGAAGTCTCTCTCTTGTAAATGAATCTATTTGATGCCCAAAGAAATACCACTAAGTTCACACTTGATATCACCATCAGAAACCCATAATAGTAATCCAAGTGACAGTCATTCAAATTATCACCTATCCAGCTCTTTCTCGCACCCCTTCCTGTGATCTTATCAACCATTGTTACCAGGAAGCTGTTCAAGAAGTTCCCCACACCAATCCCACTAGTGAAAAATGTTGTCCCCAGACTCTGCATGTCGTCTGGGGATTGATCATAGAAGAACTCCAGCAATCCAATGGCATTGAACACATCTGCTATCCCAATCAGAACGTACTGAGGCAAAAGCCAAAATATGCTCATGGGGACTATTTCTTTAGGACCTACGACGTGATGTGATCTTATCACACGCATTCTCTTAACTTCAACTGCATAAGCAATCGCAATGGCCACGATTTGGATTGAGAATCCAATGCCAAGCCTCTGAAGCAGAGTGATTCCTCTGGGGTTGCCAGTTTTCTGGCGCATGAATGGCACGAAGAAACGGTCATACATTGGCACAGAGAGAAGCATAGAGAGGGTCACGAAGCTCCCGAGAGAGGCTGCTGGAATCCGAAAGTGAGGACCAAGATTTCGGTCCAATGTGGTGCCTTGTTTTACAAACAGTGTGTTGATCTGTGCCCAAATAATACTAGGAACCAGTGTTACAAGCCATATCAGCAGCATGCCTAATACAAGTTTGGCTCCCTCCACTTGGGTTACCGTCATTGGAGTTGTAGAAGAACCTGTGTTGTTTTCCTTTATTGCAGCGTTGTCCAAGAACCTGGAGTACAAGTTGCATTCACTTAGCCCTTTATTTCTCTCAATCAACTATATATATATCTTGCAGATTGATGCCAAGAAATTTATCTTTGTTTTCCGTTATATTGTTTATAGTGTAATGTAATGTATCTGTATCCCAGAACACTAATTAAGAACCGAGTGTTTGATTACATTCAATATCTAAGTTTTGAGATAGCTTGTGGTGTTTCACATATTTGAAACAGAGGTGGGTGGGAGAAGGACACAATTTTGACATTTCCTGGGCAAGAGCCAACTTGGTTGGAAGACTGTGAAAGTACTTGTGAATTGTGCACAAGAAGGGATGATACCACGAGACCTCAAAAAGAGCTAGCCCCCACCCTTTGTTTTAGATAGTGGGTTTCCTAGTTATGCACATGGTGATGACACTGTACCAAATAACTCCCTTGGAGACCTATCTCAAGAAGGCAAGCGACAGAGGATGAAATTTGGAATCTTTTATAAAATGGATCATTTTTCTATATTTCATATAACTAGTTGATGTGTCAGATACTCAGATATAGAGAAGATGCCCTTCTGAGTTCCATCTTGAGGGGGGAGTTTGGAATATTTACACACTGGACCAAACTTCATTATTATTATTATTTCTACTCCCACTATGCCCCCACTAGTAGCAAGAGCAGCTAAGCTGACATAATACGAATTACATAATGGTCCCAAACCAGTCCCCGACCTCTTACATCATGATTTATGTTTTGCCTGCTTCTCTGGAGTGCATAGTGCTAATAGATTAAGCTCCAAAAAAAAAATGAAAATAATGATTGTACTAGCTCACCTCAAAACTGGGGTGTGGTAGATTTGCCGTTTTCCACTGGTAATGTAATGTTGGAGCTCATGTTCATGAAGCTCAGAGGGGTCACCAGGAAGCTGAAATTTTCTGTTCCTGAAGGCAGCAATAGGGACGCGAAAGAAGTCCCTGGCAGGACTTTTGGTGGTCCAGACTTTGTGGCGATATATAGGAGTCCCTACGTAGAAAATAACAAGGGACAGGATGAGACCAACGGTTGGGACAGCATAGCCTAATCCCCATCCCAAGTTCTCTTGAATATAGACCAGGCCTAACGTGGCTATTAAAGCGCCCAGGAACGAGGTAAACATCCACCAGTTGAAGAAGGAGGCCTTATTCTCCTTCTCATTGGGATTGAAATCATCAAACTGGTCAGCACCAAAGGTTGAAATGTTGGGCTTTGTTCCACCTGCTCCAATTGCTATAGTGTACAGAGCTGTGTAAAAGAATGCAATTTGTGAGGCAGAAGCCTTGTTGCAGATTCCATTGCTGCATGTTGGCCTCAAGCTCTTGAGCGATACAGCTATGGTGAGAAGAACCATCCCCTGTGTAGAGGCACTATTGCATGAGATGCATGCTTTGCTGATTGAACAAATATACATTATCGAAATATAATATTAAAAACAAATAAGAAGGTAAAAAGGGACATTTTGTCTTACTCAAATTTGAACCCTCAAGAGACCGAGGTCAGATGAGATGACCCTTTCCAAATTATTTATGATAGGTAATCGCATGAAGAGACAATATGTTACTATCAGTGAAATGGTAAAGAATTAAGCCTTTCATACCAATGTTTTGGGAAGTGACGCAATTCTTAATAATATAGATAGATTCATTTCGATCAATTCAACGTTGAGATTAAGAGGTCAGGCACTAACTTCATGATGGGCCTATCTCAATCACAAATAATTGTCTTGAGCTATGACAGCTGACAGATCATATATATTTATTTATATAGTCGTGTAGTGTTCCAGTGTTACGCATATAGTAAAATTGTTTGGGCCTTTGGCTGGGATTGGGTAACGTAAAATGTAGTCCAAACAGGTGGTAACCTCTGTTTGGAAGATAAAGATGAATGTGGACGCATTCATGGTGAGAAGAGGGAGTTTTTTTTTTGCCAAAGAGAAGAGGGAGTTATTTTGGCATCGAAATTAGACATTTTTTGTTTGTATATATCAGAGGCTAGAATTTAGGGATATCCTCTAGCTTACCAATACATAAACGAGAGATGACACAGTAAAAGTCCAAAAGCGACCCAAGTAAGAATCAGCTATGTAAGCACCAAGAATTGGTGTTATCCAAACGGATCCTGACCAGTTGTTCACGTTCCTAACTGATGAAACAGTGTCTTCATGAAGTTGGGTAGTGAGGAAATTCACCAAATTGGAAGCGACACCATAGAAGGCCATCCTCTCAAATGCTTCGTAGCCTGCACACACACACATATATATGTCATGAGAAAGGTACAAACAAAACACTAATTCATGCCTCATCAATAATGCTAAATCCCATAGATATCACCATTAACACATTTTCACAAGCAGTATGGGGACTTCAAAGCGGATTATTAGCGTCTCATGTCAGAGCTTAAGTAATGAAATAAAACTTTTACAGAGTCAACAGCGAGGTTTCTGAAGCAGAGATACGGAGAAAAACTTAAACGGGGACTACTATTATCGAGAAAACAGTAGTAATATATGCTCACCAACAAGGAAAGCGCAAGCCTTCCATTTCCCAGTTTTAGATGCAATTGCAGGCCTGCCACGGAAGTCAACAGTACCATCCTGGGTATAATCTGATTTGGCTTCCATTATAGATCTCTTAGTATGAAAGAAATTAAAACTGACTGAAGAAGAGAGGAATTCACAAGAGAGAAGACACTTGCAGGGGAATGCCGTGGTGGTGGGCATATATATATATATAGAGTAAAAGCCCTCCCTGTACTGTGCTTATTGCATTCGGGGAAAAGACAAATGAAAATATACTCGTGTTATGTATTTACTGGCTGGAAGAGTTATCCTTGGCCTTGGGTGTTCATGTTATTACTGGATGCCCTCCCTCGTTTATTCGCATGAGCATGGCTATAAATTCCTTTTAAGGTTTTTTTTTCCAATAAACGTGATGTAGTTTATTAGAAAAAATTACACTTTTCTCTGTGTGAAAAGGTATGTATAAATTTATTGTTTTAAGAAAAAAAAAGTGCCAGTTTCTGTTTTAATAAAACTAAAAAAAATAATTTTTAATTTCAACCTTTGTGGCTTTGTTATTAGCTAAGGGAAATGTTTATATGTGTCAAATATATTGAGTGGTTATTATATGCTGTATACAATTGGGTCGATGGAGAACATCAAGATGAGAGAACAAATGCTTATCTAACTATTTCTTCCGACAAAGGATCGAACAGCTTTAACTTTTGTGGCTTTGTTATTAGTAAAAGGAAATGTTGATATGCCAAATTGAGTGGTTATCTTCACAGCGGTTCAAAGTGGCGGCTGCATCTTCGACAAAATTTTTAATTAGATTTTATTTTTACCATAATTATAATATAATTAATATTAACAGCAACAGCTTATGATGACGTGTTGCTTATGACGTCTCCAATGGCTTCAATTTGTGTCCGCGCGCGGATCAAACTCAGCTAGGATTCAAGATTTTTCTTTCCTTCTTATTTTCTGCTCTGATTCCATAGAGACTTTATGATGTTTTTTCTAATTGAGAGATGAATCGATGTGTGTGCGTTCATCCATGAGAGATCAAATGTCATGCATCAATGAAAGCATACTGAATCCTCAACAATAGTATTTAATGTTAGGTTATTTTAATACCCTATGAAAGAAGCTTACTTTCATGATAGGAAAAATCTCAGAAATTGTTATAAAATTTGTTTAGTATACATTATTTAAACTTTTTATGAATAAAAAATAGCTAGTCTTTTAGGAACCCTCCTCTGTCATTCATTCTCTCTTTCCATTTCTCTAAAAGAATAAATCATTTATACCAAACATGCCATATATATGTGTTGTAAAAAGGAAATTGACAAAAAAATGGAATTATGTATAACACCAACAACAACACAATATTAGTTTTATCCCATTAAGTGAGTCGGCTACATGGATCATACGACGTCAATGAGTTTTATTAAATATTATCTCTTCAGATAAATCATTTATTAAGAGGTTATACCTTATAACTTTTCTTAGTATCCTTTTTGGCATTCCTTTACACATTTTAATAAGGCTCCAACCTATCAAACATCATCTTTTTAGATAAATCATTTATTAAGAGGTTATACCTTATAACTTTTCTTAGTATCCTTTTTGGTCTTCCATTACACCTTTTAATAGGGTTCCAAGCCATTTAATCAACTCTTCTTACTGGGTCCTCTTGTCGTCTTTTTTGTATATGCCCAAACCATTTTAAATGATTTTTCACTATTTTCTCCTCAATAAGTGTTACTTTGATTTTTCCTTGTATACAGTCACTTCATATCTTATCCATTCTTGTATGACCACACATCCACCTCAACATTTTCATCTCTGCTACTCACATCCTAGGCTTTTATTGTTCTTTTAGAGCCCAACATTTGCTATCGTATAATATCACTAACATTGTAGCAGTTTGATAAAATTTACCTTCAAGCTTAGTAGCTAACTAACGGTCACAAATAACTCTTGAAGTTTTTTTCCAATTTAACCATCCAGCTTGTATGTGTATAACATCCCCATCAACTTCACCATCATTATGTAAAATCGATCCCAAATACTTGAATTTTGACACTTCTAGAATGATTTACTCTCCAATTTTTACCTGTAAATTATTTCTAACTGGTCTCTTATTAAATTTGCAATACATATATTCCATTTTACTTCTACTCAAGTAGAAGCCTTTTCATTCCAAAGTATGTCTCCATAACTCAAGTTTAGAGTTGACATCTTCTCTTGAATCCTCAATTAAGATTATATCATCCGTGAAAAGCATACACTTAGGAATTTCCTCCTGTATATATTCTGTTAAAATATCTAAAACTAAATCAAACAAGTATGGATTTAAGGAAGATTTTTTATGTAAACATATCCTTATATGAAAGTCTTTTGTCTCATCTCCAAGAATTCTCATATTTGTTATTGCCCCCTCATACATATCTCTTATAACTCAAATATATGCTACACGATCATCTTTCTTCTTCATTGCTTTCCACAATATATCTCTTGATACTCTATCATAAATGTTTTTCAAATCAATGAAAATCATATGTAAATCTCTCTTTTTACTCCGTTATCTTTCAATCAAATCTCTTAATAAATAAATAACCTCTGTCATAGACTGTCCTGGCATGAATCTGAATTGGTTTTCTGAAATATGAGATTTTTTTCTTAATCTATGTTTAATCACTTTTTTCCCAAAGTATCATAGTATCTCATGGGTTTTATCCTCCAATAATTAGCACAATTCTACATATCCTCTTATTATTGTATATGGACACCAAAATGCTCTTTCTTTATTCTTTTAGCATTTTTTTTTACCTTAAAATCTTGTTAAAAAGTTTAGTAAGCTACAAAATCCAATTTTCTTCTAAGCACTTCCAATGTGATACCCTTAGTAAAAAAATTAGTTATAAATAAATATAATTATTTTGTGAGCAATTATTTTATGGAGTCATTTTGAAATATATTTAGGATTTTTTTAAAAATCTTGATATTTTGATATCTAGTAGATTAAAAAAAACTGAGTTTAAATTTTAGGATAATTCTTTAAATTATTATTTTTGTTAAGTATTTAAGATAATGATATAAAATTTTATTCTAAATTTGATATAGATAGAGAAATTCTAAGATCTTTATTTTGTTCCTCGCTCTCGGCTGCAAAAGTATCCCATCTGCTCATGGTCTTCTAAGGCTCACCCGGAAGAAGCCACGAGTTTATTCACATCAATACACACACACACACACACATATATATATATATACTTGCGTCATCATCATCAATTTAGGTAACATTCATGATCTTGTTCCTTGTTTTTCTTTTCTGTTTTTTTTTTCATTCTTCTTTCTTCATGTGTTATTTTCTTGAACTTGTTCCGCATTATGAAACAGTTTTGAGACTTTCGCTGTACACACCTACATCCCCACTTGTGTTTAATTTAATTTGCTTTCCAAGACTCAAGCATATCCAAATGTCATATTATTATTATTTATATATATGTGCATTATATATATATATATATATATATTCGAAAATCATTCTGCCATCACAGATTTGAATTACTGACCTTGAATGAAAATGTGGGATCCAACCACTAATAGCTAATCTCAAATAATTGCCCCAGGCATCTCAAATAATTGCCCCAGGTGTGCGTAATAATATGCCATGAACAAGAAACATGGTCCTATTTTTTTCCCAATATTTATAGTAGATTTCAACAAAAGTTTGGCAAATCTGGAATTTCTTTTTGGTAAGGCAAATCTTGAATTTTTTTTCCAAATTTTATTTCATGACTCCATAAGATAATTTCTATACTCAATTGATAATTAAAAATTTTAGAAGTTTTATTTTAGTGAGCACTATAAAAACTTAGAATAAAGAGAATTAAGATTAATATATGAAGATGCATTTCATTGGTGATAGAAGATAAATTTGAGTAAATGTATTAATGTCCTTACGCGATAATAATTTTAGGTGATATTGGTGAAACTTGAACGGCTGTGATTGAATCTTAGTGGAAGGAAAATGAGATTTATACTATCAGCCCCAACTAGTGAGTGTAGATGTGGCAATGTATCACCATTCATTTTGTATCTTCTCTATTTTCCATAGCCTCAAATAATTTTTACTTATTCCCCTTGTTGTATATTCTGCCTTCTTTGGAAAGCAAATCCAAAACATGCTTTTCTTCCTTTTCTTTTTACACTTCTAGATCTTAAGGCTTGCTGGACTTAATTTTTGGTTACAGTATATTTTTCTCTTTTCATAATTTACCTATAACTCTTTAGTCTTAGTGATCTTATGATGATTTTAATGAGATGAGTCTTAATGATGGAAATCATTGTCATTAGTACTAAAATTAGTACTGTGGATATGCTGCTGTGTTATTATACATACATACATATATATATATATATTGTCTTGTTTATCATTACTTTTTTTTCATTTATGTCTTTGTTGCCATAATTTTACTATGTTTTTCTTTTCTTTCCTCCAACCATTTTTTTGGGATATATGAGTTACAAATTATCATATTTTCTTATAAAAACAAAATATTAATTTCTAACATTTTAACTTTAAATATTTTAAATTCAATTTCATTTTTTTCCGCTTTCTTTTCTCTTTTTCTTTGTTCTACTATTTCCTTTATTTTGAGTGCGAGCTTAATTGATTTGTAATATGAGTATTTAACAGGTGAAACGGTTATTCTTCACCTTTATTTATATAAGATATAATATTATATAAATTATCAGATGAGACGGCTATTTCTTCTTGTGATATATAAGATATTATTATATTATTATATTATGTGGGACGGTTATTCCCCACCATTAGTTATAGGATGTGGAACAAGAATTTTGTGATGTGCTTAGTGTGATAGTATTTAGTATTTTAAATGAACATTTTTTTTCTATTGAACGAGTAAAATAGTATTTTGTGTTGATCCCTTGTTATTGGTATAAAAAATATTTTATATATAAATGATTAGTTTAAATATAGGTAGATATACTTATAAGGTTGTTTTGAAAAATTCTTGTGCAACATTTGCTTCCCTTTTATGCACTTTGTTGTTTATGCTCTCACTGAGTCAGTAATAGACTCACCCCTCCTATTTTCTATATTTTCTGATCAACAGGTAGTTGAATAAAGCACTATAAGGAAATTAGACTTCTTGGACATTTGGCAGGACATCTCTAGTCTTATGATAACACAGATCCCGTGGTGACGTGACTACTATAGTGGAGCTTACGATCGAGTCTTGTTGACTTAGATAACCTTATCTATTTGTTGATTCTTTACTTTTATTTGTTTTTGGATATGAGGATTGAGATAAGTCATGAATTATAATTGATTGTTGGAAGTAGTTTGGTATTTCATTTTAGTTTTCATTTAAATTAACTAGTTATGGAAGTTTTTCTGTTAAGCTTGCTAGGCTAAGTAGGTTTGTGCCAACTTAGTCCATGTGCCGGTCATGGTCTAGATTTTGAGTCATGACATCCAAACTTTAATAGGAATACTATCGGAGCTAATAGTTTTACCATTATCCATTCTCTTAAGAGCTTCCTTTACCTCTTCGACCTGAATTATATGATAGAAACTCAAATTCAGTTCATCTTCATAAGTTGTTAAACCTTCTGTATCACTAGTCACACCCAATCCATTATTGAAGAGCTTATAAAAGTAGTTTTCCCATCTTTCTTTGATATCATTATCAGTAACCAAAATTTTTCGTTCCTCATCCTTAATATATCTTAGTTGATCTAAATCTCTTGACTTTCTTTCTCTATTCTTGGCAATTTTATAAATTTTTCGTTTATCACTCTTCATTCCTAAATCTTCGTAAAATTTCTTAAAAGCTTAAGATCGAACATCGCTCACTACTTTCTTAGCCTCATTTCTAACTAAGCAATAACTCTTCCAATTTTTCTCATTATTGCACAAGTGTAAGACTTTAAAACATTCCTTTTTATACTTAACCTTCTCTTGCACACTCTAATTTCACTACAAAGACTCTTTATCTTTAGGTCATAAACCTTTGAATTCACCTAAGATTGCTTTAGCGGTATTCCTGATACTTTTAGCTATCTCATTCCACAAGATGCTAGCACTTATTTACGAGTTCCAATTACCTTACATCAATACTTTTCTTATAGAATCAATTGTTGCTCACCTTTTAATTGCCACTACTTGATCCTAGGATTTAAGACTTTGCGACTTTTTAGTTTACGGCTCTTAACCAGTACATCAAGGACCAAAACCTTATGTTGTGAAGTTAAGCTCTCACCAGAGATCACTTTATAGTCTTTACAAGCTCTTCTATCTGAATTCCTTACCAAAAAGAAGTCAATTTACTACCTTTGATCTCCACTCTTATATGTGACTAAATGCTCCTCCCGTTTCTTAAAACAAATGTTCATAATCATGAGATTATAAGCTATTGAGAAATCAAGAATGTAATACTCCTCCTTGTTTAATTTTCCAAAACCAAAATTGCCATAAGCTCCCACATATTACCTTGTCTCTTTCCCTACATGACCATTAAGGTCCCCACCAGTGAAAATCTTTTCCTTTTGTGGGATATCTCGGACTAGGCCCTCCAAATCTTTTCAAAATTTATCCTTAATATGTGTTTCTAATCTTACTTAAGCTGCAAAACACTAATAATATTAAAAATATTGTGTCCAATAGTCAATTTTAAGGATAATATCCTATCTTTATTCCTTCTGACTCCCATCACATTCTTTTTCCAAACTTTATCTACAATAATGCCAACTCCAGTCCGTGCTCTAACCTTCCTTATGTGCCAAAGTTTAAAACCAGTAGTGTATATCTCTTTAACATTTTCTCCCACCCATTTAATTTTTTAAAGACACAAGACATTAATTCTCTTTCAAATCATAGCGTTCACTACCTTCATAAATTTGCCTGTTAAAGTACTAATATTTCAAAAACCGAATCAAATCTTACTTTCCTGTGCTAACTTCTTTACCCACGTCCATCCAAAATGATGTGAGAACCTTTACTCATTTAACACTATACTCGGGCGCCGATGTAGCGACTCTACCTCATTTAACACTATATTCGAGCCATACAACGTGTTACTTCTAGGTAATGACTTATCTTTAGCACAAAAACGTCTTTGATTCATGTCATAAAGATTCAACAAAATTTTATATTGGTTGTTGAAGGCCTAACACAACCCTTCTTCTTTATTCGAATTTGGGACCGGCTATGACACCACATAAAGATTCGACAGAATTATGTATGATAACCCATTTTATTTATTTACGCCCATTCTTTTTTCATTCTACTTTTCTACATTACATGTTGTAAATTATTGAAACTCCAAGAAAAGAAGTAAGCCACTTGTGACCGTGTGCGTGTAAGAGGAAGGTAATAAGAGTAATATTAGGCAAAGTTCTCTATGATGTTTCTGTAGAATTATTGACAAGTTAAGTGCAGGAATGGAGCATCTGATCTCGAGAAGTTGGATCAGTAATACCGTCAGATATGATAATTTGTGGAATAATCCGATTTCAATTATGTAATTGAGAAAAGCCATACTTACATACATGTATGAGTGAAAGAATAGTTGGAGAGAGTGTTGGCTACACCGAAAAATGAGAGAGAATAAGTAGAAGCTGAAATTAAATTAACTTTGGTGTTGAAAAAAAATATATATATATATATACACACACACACGACAATGAATTACTCCCTCCAGTCCAAAACATAAGAGATTTTTTAAAACCTTTCTTTGATTCATAATATAAGGTGTTATGTAATTTTTAGTAATAATTTATTTTTTTTTATCTATATTCATCAATAATCAATCTCATAACTTGTGATGGAAAAAAGTGAAAATAATTTTAATTATTGATAATTAATAAGGGTAAAAATGGAATGTTGAATTTTTTTTTTTTAAAAATTTAAGAATGTAACCAACTTTTCTTAATATATTTGAAATAGTTAAAAATTTCTTATATTTTAAAATGGAAAAAGTTCTGTCTAAACATGTGAAAAATTCTGTAACCACAAGTTCAGAACCATCGTGCTCCCTCCACTAATAATAATAATGATAAGAATAATAATATGGCACAAAAGGATTTGTGGCCACGTCAGCTTATAAGGTCCAACCAAGAGGACCAATTTGAAGCCATCCCATTATCTCTTCATTATTATGATCACTGCCTCGTCAATACATTATAACCGTATCCCACCGACAAGTCTTCTTCTGCTGCCATCCCATTGCATTCACAGCCCTGCAATTAACACCCCCCCAACCATTTTCTTATCTGTCTGTCACTCAACAGCAAACTGTCTTTGATCCTTTTGTTTTCCCCACTGCAATTATCGTTACAGCAATCCAAATATATTTATGTATGAGCATCCATGCATGCCCTTCTAGCTATAGATATATGAATATATGCACAATTAATCCATCAATATGTACCATATATATGATTTTCAAAGATACAGACGTGTGTTTCCTATTAAATTCAGATTTATGTTTATATTTTTCCATAAAATTAAGGAATCGGGAAGAATCTATAAAGCTTGCTGGCTATAGATCCCTGTTCAATGAATAAGGGAGATCCTGTTCCCAGCACATATGGTTGCTTTATAAGAATACTTACAAACAGCCCTAGCATCGAGCTTTCCCATCATTCCAACTCAGATATCACAACGACGTGCTGTCTGTATAGTTGTTACGTGTAGTACGATTCAAAGGCAGTGGGCCACATTAATTGTCTGTCAAAATGATACGGATCCCAAGGTTATTTGACGTGGGTGTGCGAACCTTGTATTAATTTTCTCTTCTTCTTCTTCATCTCCTTCTTTTCTTAATTCAAACTCTGATATATACGAGGTATACATGAAGATATGTATATATCCAGTTACAACCTGCTCCAGATATTTCTAACATACAAGTTTGTAAGTATCTGGAAAGCATATACACATATTTATATACGTACTAGGATTGCAAGGTTCTCATCGGCTCACAAACGAGATATTTATTGGGCTACCCGCTACAGTTGCATTGCCATAATGCCATTAGACACAATTCATTCCAAAGTCAATACCATGTCCTTGATTCAATTATTAGAGCTAATGAATCCAGTTGCTAAATCCAAACGGGTGTTTAATTTTCTGCAGAAAACGATGCAACCTTCCAAAACCATGAGAAAAAAAATAAAAGAAAGCATCCAATCCTCGTCCTTGTAATGATATTTCTCCTTCAAGTCACCGATTTTTGACTAATCCCATGGTGGAGAGCAGGGAGGTGGTAAAAGAAGCAAAAGATTCCGATCAAACCTACTACAATAAGAAGTTGCATGGTAGAGAAGGCAAATACCTAAGATAGTACATAAGCCCAAGCTCCATGGTCCTTAACCTATGTCAGGTAATGTGCCCTCTTGGGAGTGGAACGCACTGAAAATGACTCAACTCAAAGCAATCACTTGTGCGCCTCACATTAGAGTACGACCCTCTGAGCTAGTTTTTGAGCCCCACCGCCATTTTCCCTCCCCATAGACCGGGGAGAGGCATATCCTGTTTCTTGTACTATATATATATATATTGACGTTGAGATTTCATTTCATTTCATTTGTGTGTTGTGGGTGACTCCCCCACATCTCTTTCACATTGGCATTTAGACTTTATTTAAAATAAGAAAAAAATAGGGAAGAAAACAAAAATAAAAGGAAAAACAGGGATAAATATAGATTTGCTAAACCCTCTATCCACATTCATCCTTGTTTTCCCCCTGTTTTCTTTTCCTCCTATTCTTCTCTCATTCTAAATAAAGGTTTAAAGTCATAGTGGTTAATCAATATATATATATATATATTTCCCAGCTGTGAAATCTATTCACACGGCTTGAGCTCTATTTGCTATATATGCTGTCACGAAAGAGTCGAGGAGGCAGATTTGACAACAGGAAATGATATGCTGGTGAAATTAATCACAAATTAAACCCATTAATTTTCTCTTTGGTCTCAATCATTATAAACACGGTGCTAATCTGCTATTATATATCCCATATGGGAAGCAAGTAATTAATCATCATGATTAACGAGAAATTAGGTGGCCATAGGGACAGGGTTGGATTCATATGTGCATAGAGCTAAAGCTATGTTCCAGTAATGGTTTGGGGTGTTAAACCACAGTGAGATTACGACACCAAATGGGGCGTTTCATGTATCCAATCAAACCACAGTGAGATTACGACCCCAAATGGGGCGTGACACCAAATGGGGCGTTTCATGTATGCAACTTGCAAGGAAAGATGGCGACAGAATTTGAGAGAACGGTGGCCAAGTTGACACCATCCTTGCTTTGTTGGTCTAGGAATCTCTGTTTACACATGTGAAACACTTGGCCCATTCATTTCACGGCACGTGGCCCGTCGGCAATGGTGCCAGTGGGTCAACCCAACCTCAGCCTAAGTCTAGCGTGTCATAGGAAAAGTGGAACACCCACCCAACAATGTGTCATGATCACGTCTGAGGTTCCCAGGTTCAGTCCCATAGTATAGGTAAGCTACTCAGTCCAAGAAAATTCTCGGATCTCTGTATATCCAGAATAGTTCTACCCAAATGCTCTATATACTAAGTGCCTCTTTTCTAAGTTCTAACTGGCTCATATGATTCTTGCAATTGTATACTACTGTTTGTGTCACGTGACCGGACCACTAATAAATAGTTTTATCGGAAGTGCTGAAGCTTTGTGCTCAACTAGGGTGTATCTACTAGATTTACTTCAAAATTTGGCTCACTACCACCTCCAATTTTGACTCGCTTTCTAGAGTTAATGATGGAGATTCATGGCATGTTTGGCTGCACGTTCCAACTAAAATTGAGTTTAACTGATCCCATTACCAACTAATTCTACCTCTTGAAACGGGTCCCTAAGAAAGAGATCAAGACATGCTTATCCGTTCTGTTTTTCCATTTTCATTTACATTTATTTTAAAGTTAGATAAAAATGAATCAATAAAAATATGAAAAAATGAGAAAACAAGAAAGATAAAATTTCCATAAATATCCTCCTATCTATTAACCAAAATATCATTTCAAAATTTTAATTTCCATAGACCATAACCTACAAGAAAAATATTATATCAGATAAATTATATTTCCAATTAAATAAATGCAGATTAAATTTTAGTTTTAAAAAATTAAATTAATCATGGGAAAAATTATTCAGCAAAAATTTGGAAAAAATTATTACACTAAAAGCACTTTTGATTAAAATTATCCAAACATAATCACTTTTGTTAAAACTAATTTTCAAATAAATCATCCAAATATAAACACGTTAACCTAAAATCAATTTTTACCATAACAACATTCTAAAACTAATTTTACCTAAACTCTATTTTAACTAACTAAAAATTGAACGGTCAGTCAGCGGCTAAGAGTAAATGAGTAATCATAAATGTACGTGGATTATCATCTTTGGTCGGAAAGGAAATTGATTAGCACCACAAATATTCAGTGATTTTTTATTTTTTTATTGACTGGATTAATTATAAGATATTAATTACAGGGGCAAATCGTGTAGTTTTTAGGTGTTAATTCTAACTGATATGTAATTTCCATTTTATTTTGATAATCTAAACTGTTAAATTTTAAAATTTAGATGGGCTACCCTCTTCTCCTACCCACTATACAAGGCCCAAAGTATGCTTACACTTGTTTTCCACTGAAGGCCCAAACTGTGATTACACTTGTGCTCTGCTGAGTTCCCACCATCCATTCTTTTTCTTTTTTGAAAAAAGATGCTACAACACTTGACTTAGAGACTTCGAGTTCGAGTCTTGTGAATGAAAGAAATTAGGTTTGGGAGATTACCCCCATTTGGACATGATAAATACTCAAATATGATCTAGTAAGATAAATGTATATAAAAATATAAACATACATATTTTTTTTAATATGATGCCAACAAAGAGAAAACTGGAAAAGATAAGTGATAGCTCTACAATATCATTCATTTCTCCAAAAAAATAATAATATTGTAATACTCCATTCAGTCTTTAATATAAGGGTTTTTTTTTTAAATTTAGTAAAGTATTATGATTTCCACAAACCATCTTAATAGTCTTAGCTTTCTCTCTCTCTCCAAGCATCAATGTAGATAAAAATTAATGACTTTCATGAAGAATATTTTAGGAATATTTAATAGAAAAAATTAATATTTCTAACTAATTTTAATACTTGCCTTAATACATGTGATTTAATTAAAAAGTTCCTTATAAAATGACTTGAGGGAGTATTTTAGAATTCAAACGCTAAGCAACGGTGGATGCAGGTGCAAAAAATTGGGGGTGTTTTTTTTTTGGAGGGGGGGGAATGTGCCAAAAACAAGCATCTAGTTAGATGACGGAAGTGACTTCTATAACATTTACAACCAACAATGTTGTGGGATTCGAGGAGGGGGGCCCATTCCCCCAATTTATAACGTGCATTCACCACTGACACTGAGTCCAAGTCATATTTTGAGTTACCAAGAAAAAAATATTCTTAACATGATAATATATTTTTATCATTTTCTTTTTTTGGAATTGGTGACTGTACTATTTTTCAATATTAATAAAAAGATTTTTTTGGTCAAAAAAATCAAATTGAACCAAAATTGGATATTTTAGAATGGATTTAGTGGTTTGGATTTTTTGTAAACTATTATAAAAATATAATGTGCCAAAAACAAGCATCTAATTAGATGGCGGAGGTAGCTTATGCAACATTTACAACCAACAAAGTTGTGGGATTCGAGGAGGGGGCCCAACTCCCTAATTGATGACGTGCGTCCACCATTAACACTGAATCCAAGTCATATTTTGAGTTACCAAGAAAAAAAAAATCTTAACATGATAATATATTTTTATTATTTCCTTTTTTTGGAATTGGTGGCTGTACTATTTTTCAATATTAATAAAATGATGCTTTTGGCGAAAAAAATCAAACTGAACCAAAATTGGATTCGATCTATTGGGTTCGGTTTATTCAGTCATTTATTTCTATTCGGTCTTTTTTTTAAAATTTATTTCAATAATTTCATTTGGTTCAGTTTTAGAATGGATTTGGTGGTTTGGATTTTTTTGTCAACTATTATAAAAATATAATGTGCCGAAAACAAGCATCTAGTTAGATGACAGAAGTGGCTTCTGCAACATTTACAACCAGCAACATTGTGGGATTCGAGGAAGGGGGCCCAACCCCCAAATTGATAATGTGCGTCCACCACTAACACTGAATCCAAGTCATATTTTGAGTTACCAAGAAAAAAAAAATTCTTAACATGATAATATGTTTTTATCATTTTCTTTTTTTGGAATTGGTGGCTATACTATTTTTCAATATTAATAAAAAGATGTTTTTGGCTAAAAAAATCAGACTGAACCAAAATTGAATTCAGTCTATTGGGTTCGGTTTATTCAGTCATTTGGTTCTATTCGGCATTTTTTTAAATTTATTTCAATAATTTCCATTTGGTTCAGTTTTAGAATGGATTTGGCGGTTTGGATTTTTTTTTTTGTAAGCTTGGATTGTATTTTTAATGGTAGTTTGAATTGCATTTTTCATAGTAGTTTGGACATTGGATTGCATCTAGTTAGATGCAATCCAAAAACAAGCATCTAGTTAGATGGTGGAAGTGACTTCTGTAACATTTACAACCAACAACGTTCTGGGATTCGAGGAGAGGGGCCCAACCCCCCAATTGATAACGTGCGTCCACCACTAACACTGAATCCAAGTCATATTTTGAGTTATCAAGAAAAAAAAATTCTTAACATGATAATATATTTTTATCATTTTCTTTTTTTGGAATTGGTGGCTATACTATTTTTCAATATTAATAAAAAGATGTTTTTGGCTAAAAAAATCAAACTGAACCAAAATTGAATTCGGTCTGTTGGGTTCTGTTTATTCAGTCATTTGGTTCTATTCAGCATTTTTTTAAAATTTATTTCAATAATTTCCATTTGGCTCAGTTTTAGAATGGATTTGGTGGTTTGGATTTTTTTTTGGTAAGCTTGGATTGTATTTTTAATGGTAGTTTGAATTGCATTTTTCACAGTAGTTTGGACTTTGGATTGCATTTTTTTAAGTTGTCTATATTTTATAATATGGTTTGGACCATTTTTGGCCTTTCAAAGGCCCAAACTGAATTGAATTAATTGAACCTAATCGGTTCGGTTCAGTTTTCTACAAAAATTCAATTAGGTTTATTGTATTTTTTTAAGCATTTTAGTTATTTGGCTTGGTTTTTAAAGTGAACCAAACCAAATAATCGATTACTCAACCCAACTCTAAAAGGTTCATATGCTAAGAAGGGTGAGATGGATTCTGATAGAGTTATTGATCTTTTTGCGGCAAAAAGAGTTATTAGTCTTCTTAAATAACTTTCTTTTCCATTTTATTTTTCATATTTCTAAATAAAAAATAATGAAAAGCAGCTACTATTTAATAAGAATATAATTATACATACTGTGTATCTCGTTTTTTATATAATAAAATTAATTCATACGATAATCTACCTGAGCAATTTTTGTGATGGAACAAGGCGCAATTACTGCTTCTTTCATTTATGCAAAAATTCTGATTTTATGCGACGTTCATGTTCATCTATTTTACAAAGAACTTTGATATCAAATGGGGCTCTTTTTCTGTTAATTTGATTTCAAAATTGTGTTTAAAGTCACAAACAATGTTTAACATTTAATTAACAATGCAGTGTGAATTGGTTTGTGATTTATCTTTTCCCAGGCAAGTACAATAAGTAATGTCTAGGTTCCATTTTTTTTAAAAAAAATATGTTCTTGCAGACCTTTCCGGCTGATGTTATCCAGTTTCCATGTTGCCTAATAAAGCAAGCAAGAGAAACCCAAAGTATTGCATGAAGAGGATCAATAAATATAAAAAATCAACATGTGAATGTATGAAGTGGATCAATAATGAGTGTTCATTTAGTATTTACATGGGCTTCCATTTTTTTTTATCTGTACCTTAAATGCCGAGGGGATTATTGCAATAAAGTTTGGAATATAGAAGTTCTAAATGTATGACACTTTTCAAAATGCACTATTTATTATGCATTTTAATTCATCTCAAATTGCCTTACGTAATAACTTTTTTATGATGATTGACCTTCAATAAGAATAGTTTTTAAAAAAATAGTAATATTTAAAAAAAAATTATTATTAACTAATTTTATTTAACCATACTTATGCATGTAATTCAATTAAAATGGGCGTTATTGGATGAAATAGAACAATAAAAAAGAAGCAGTGAACACACCCAAATATGACATTTTATCATTGATGGGACTTGATTCAATGGTCTCCTTCCAATCAAAAAGTACAGATGTCACTGGAGCAATAGGTATCTGCAACACAGCATCTAACTTGTTGCCAGTTGCCAACAACATTTTGGAAAGCATTTTCTCCGGTGGGACCAGGCAAGAATTCAGGGTGTGTTTAAATTAGATTAGTATAAATAATTATGGGAACAAGTGATTATGTTAAAAGTGATTTGTATTTGAATATTTTTACATTATAAGTGATTTTGAAAAAAAAAAGTGTTTAAATATCAGGGTTTAAGTGATTATTAGGTGGATAATAAAAAAAATAAAATAAAATAAATAATTATAAGAGGATAAGTGATTATCATAGGCTGAAAAAATCAATTTCTTCCATAAGTACTTATTTGAGGCATAAATACTTATTAAAAAATTATTTTAATTTAACAATTATACCACGTAAGCACTTATAGATCCCCACAACTACTTAATAAGCTTATCCAATCAAGCTGCCTGATTAGGTATGGGTTCCCCTGTGGCTTCAATTCGTAGTTTCGTACGATGAATGAAAGAGAGTTTTGAAAGTTGAAGGGAACCCACTTTATACGTTATTATTATTATATAACGTGTACGTATAAACTTCCATGTATATATATATATATGTGTGTGTGTGTTAGCCATCAACCTAACATGAAACTTGTCCTTCGCCCTTTTCCCGATTCAGAGCCCAACACGATTGCTCCCACTTTGATAAAAAAAAACTCCATCTTCAAATGATTGTGACTGTTGTGCTGTACAAACAAATTAATAAAATTATTAATTATTACATCCTTTTCAAATTATAAGTCTTGCTAGTATTACTATTTACTTACTTTGCACAAATAAAGAAAGTAGTTAAAATAGTTACAAACCTTGTTTTTTTTAAAAATTTACATTACTTTTTAGAATTATTCTCATTAATTAAGGCTAAAAATAAATTATCCTCTCAATTATACTAAATCAATTAATGGAAGTGGTAGTCCAAGAATTTTTCTTTTCAATTCTCTCTAATATTTGAGTAATATCATTAAATAGGAATAAAATTGAAAAAAATATTACATACTTCCTAACGTTCAAGATGTGACTTACTTTAAAATTTTAATCCTAAAAAAATATAACTTATATTTTGAAACGAATTGAGTATAAGATAATCTAAATTATGATTAAATTTAATGCTAGTTGACTAAAAACAATACTCTTATATTAATGCATTGTTTTCTAAGTATGCATTTATTAATAGAAAATAAAATGGTATAAAAATAATTAATAGTACTTCATGGAAATTTTAAAGTGATAGTCATTTATTGAACAAAATCAAAATTTGATTGTTCTGTGTAGGCCTTTTAAGGAATTATGGATTGTTCCAACTTCCAAACCGCAACAAAAAAATTCTATCAATAGCTGTATTTAGCGAGTGATGACTGCGAGACGAATGATTAGAGTTTGGAAAATTCAATCAATAGATTTGGTAATCATTTCAGGTTTTTTTTATGAAAGGAAAAAGATACTCCCTCCGATCCAAAATATAAGAAATTTTTTTAAATTTTTTTTTATTCAAAATATAAGATGTTATGTAATATTTAGTATTAGTTTTTCTTTTTTATTCATATTCATTGATGACCAATCTCGTAATTTGTAATAAAAACGAGTAGAAATAACTTTAATTATTGATAATTAATAAGGATAAAAATGAGATGTTGAATTTTTTTTTTTAAAAATTTAAGAGTATAACCACATTTTCTTAATATATATATATATGAAATAGTTAGAAATTTCTTATATTTTGGATTATAAAAAGTAATTTTTTTTTTACAGTGGCAAGCCTCCTCACTACATAAAATAAAATTGAAATAAATGAAAGTGGCACGTCCATTAGGGATGAATACACATTTTTCTTATCTGGTCAAAAAAAAAAAAGGCAACGCTTTCTTATTACGTTAAAAAATTTGTATTTATATTTATTTTTAAATTAAAATATTACATAACCTTTCCATATATTCATAATTTGTAGATGATCAAATCTATAGAGAAGCCACACATTATTGATGGTTTGATGCTCCCTCTCTATGCGGCGCTCTTTCGTTCTGTTCTGTTTTGTTTTTTGTTTAAAAAAAAAAAAGAAAGGAGGGACTCAATTGTGACCGACACACATTTATAGAGTGTAGCAGCTGGCAAGAGTTTGACATAATTCCACGTCCGTGGGGACCATTTTTCCTTTACATTTTAGGAAAATTTATATGAGGACGATAACTGAATAAATAATCATCCTATAAATATCAACAACAGTGATGATATATATAGATAAAATATATTTTTAATGCAAAATTATAGTAAATCATAGGAGTACGCATCACTCAGATATTCTTGTATTTGCTATTTTCAATTTCAAAACTTTTATAGCAGCCTCCAAACAAAATATTAAATAACATGCTATTTCAAAATATTAATATACCATTTTAGAATGTTCATTGTCATTTGAAAATTTTATTTTTGAAAAAATAATTAATTAAACATATTAATCTTAAATTTATGTCATACCAGATTTTCATCATTATATCAATCCAATCCAACGATCACGACATGCTAATGCTAATGGTTAAGTGTTACGTACTTTAAATATTAAACAAAATAACATTTAAATCTACTTAGTCTTGTCCCCTCTAAAATTATTTTAGCATGTTTTGTTTTCTCTTTTTTATATACACTTTACAAGTCTTACTCCCATCTAATATGAAACTCAAATTTTTTAAACTACCTCTAACAAAATGCATCACTAAGATATTCTTGTCGTTTGTTATTCTCAATTTCAAAACTTTGATAGAAGCATCCAAGCAACCATGATAAATGAAATATAGAAACAAGATGTCATAAATATAATATCATATTCTAGATCCTTTAATTTCTTAAACTGAAATTTATGTTGGCACATAGTCAATAATATTTATATAGCAAACTTTTCTTTATATTGAATCACCTGTATAATCACCTTGCATTTTTATTAATTCGAGTCAAGTTAACCCACTTTTAGTTATTGTTTTCGTATTCATATTTTCATAATCATTTATTCATTTATAAAACACACACATGTATTCTCCTTAAATTACGCATGTTGTCACTTGTTATGCATGACATGACATGAGAATCACTCATCACTACTCATTTTGATCCGTGTTGGAATTACTTTCACATTGTATTAAGAAATTTTTTTTATATTCTTAAATTTTTAAAAAATAAAACTAAAATTTTAAATTTTAAATATAATATAAATTATAATATAATAATATAATAAATGAAAAAAAAAGCAGATGACACTTTATGTTATATATTATGAATAAAAAAAATTTCACGATAAGAAACGCGTACCACGCAATTATATGACTGACTCAATTCAATCCCCTCATCATCGGACCCACCACACAATCATTGAGCAACCCTCACGTAGTTGAAGCCAAACTTACCATAATCATTATTCCTAATTAAAAATTAAATAAACAATTCACAGAATAATGTCAAAATCCATTAAATAGTTTTCTACTTTAATGCTTCACGGACCCTCCGCCCACTGTGCGTCTTCTTAAAACTCGCGTTTAGCTGGACATCATAAACAAAAATAATTATGTTGAAAATAAAATAATTTTTTCTTATTATTATTAAATAGTATTTAACTTTTTATTATTTTAATACAAAACACGAAAACCATTCCTCATTATTTATTTCCTTTGTACTTCTTCATTAAGATTACAAGTGTCAAACAAAGCTCTAAACCCACCCCCCCCCCCCCCAAAAAAATCTTCACACGTCGTCAATTTTTTATGTTCTTGCCATCAATTTTTTTTTATCAAATTATGATAAATATCTAAATCTTTAATAGTAACATGAGAGAGAGATATAATTTTTATGAACAAATATGGTATGATATATTACTAAAAAGTTATATATATGTGTGAATATATTGAAAATGAATAATTTGATGAAAAAAATATAAGGAATTATATTTCATGATAGCAGTCTGTTTGTCTCCCTCTACTCTCTCTCTTTTGGATACTAAGAATATTTTTTAGTCAATAATCAAAAATTAATTTTTTTGAGATATAAACATCACTGAAATAGATTTTACTTCTTCCAATAATATTATTTTTCATATACACAATTAAAGATAAAAACCAAAATAACATATTTAAAAACTTAACTATCTATCAATTATGTTAAAATCTTGTTATTGCCTTCTATTCTCCTATTGTGTTGTAATTAAAAAGGAATTAAAATTGAGGGACCTGGGTTAGATGTCCCAATATAATAGGGAGAAGATTGACATATTTAGAAAGATGCTAATTTGGCATATCCTTGTGAATGCATATGCATGCTTCTTACAAATTAAAATGATCTCATGGCTCTGAAATCCAAGGCCAAAGTTATTTTTCAATAATTTTTTATTATCTAATTATTATTTTAGATTCTAACTAATTTGAATTAACTTTCGATTTAGCGCCACTTAGAGAGACCTCTCATAACAATATTTTCCATGTTCATATTATTTTAAATATGAGATATTGTAATCACACAATCATAACCCTGATCAATGATTGGTACTTCAAAGCCAAAGTTTATGTTTACCTCCCACACAACCCTGTCATCCAAGGGACACCCTTGCCTGGTTAAAGCCAGCCTTTGTGGGCTCTCTTTTCCACACACCAACAGTACTTTTCCAAATGTCACTGTTTAACTCCCATCACTCAATAATTGTACCATACCTTTTTGTCCTTTTTTTCTCTTTTTATTAAAAAAAAATGTAAGACTTGCTCGGGAGGAAGGAAGAAAGTTGAATTTTCTTAAAAGCACTTCAATCACCGCTACTTGGTTTAGAAAAACAAAGGTTCACATTTGCCCAAAAAGATACAAGTTCTTGAAAAACTAGGCTTCACTGAGAAAAAGTTTTAAATCTAGTGTTTTATAATATTTTTAAAAATATATCCTTAACTTCTATCTCAATATTATATGATATTTTTAATTGAATCACACGAATTAATAATTAAAATTAAAATTAATTAATTATCTCAATTTATTTAAAAATCTTAATATTTTTTTAAAATTATCTTTATTTAATTTCTTTCTCTTTCTCTTTGGATACATTAAATAGAGACATTTTTTAAAAATGTATAATAAATACTATCTTATTATAAAAAAATTTATATTTAAGATCAGAATAAAAGAATTGGAGGAAGTAATATTTATGTATTTAATATTAAAATATATTAATATAATATATTATTTAAAAAATAATTTAAACCTTCCAAAAGAAAAGGTTGAAACAAGCAAATGATACCATGCAGATTTAAATAATAAATATATATATGCACATGGATAGGAAAGACAGAGAACCGTATTTTAGGATAATTATGACGCGGAAAAGAATTAAAAAAAAAAAAAGAGGACATGCAGAAAATTCAACGTACCATCATCGCTTTATCGTGAAAAGACGTACACATTTTCCCTTTTACGTAAACGCCAGTGGGGTGGGTTAGCCGAATCAGTTAAATTTGAAGCAACTGGGTCCAACGTTGTGATGATTTTAAGAAGAAGCCAAGGTTGGTTCAATTTTGTGTGACGAAACGAAGCTAAATCCTCCATGGCATCATCTTTCCACAACTTGCTGCTCTTGCTGCTTCTAGCTGCTTCAACTCAAGCTTCCCAAGAAGTAGCCTCAAAGAAGCTGACTCCCGATTTCTACTCCTGCAGCTGCCCCAAATTGCTCCCCATAGTGAAGAAAGGCGTCGCCAAAGCCATCGAGAAGGAAACTCGCATTGGAGCTTCCCTGCTTCGATTGCATTTCCACGACTGCTTTGTCAAAGTACGTGAGCGTATGTACACACACACACACACACATATATATAGATAGCTTCAGCTTCATCGTCACTTTACTAGCTAACATGCTTAGCCTTGTTGTTAGCTTAATGAATAATGAATGAACAGGGGTGTGATGCATCGATACTGTTGGATGATACGAGCAACTTCATAGGAGAGAAAACAGCGGTGGCGAATAACAATTCAGCAAGAGGATTCAACGTGATTGATGACATTAAAGCGGAGGTGGAGAAAGCATGTCCTGGAGTGGTGTCCTGTGCTGATATTCTTACTCTCGCTGCTCGAGACTCCGTCGTTAAGGTAATAAGATTCCCATCCTCCTTTTGTTTACTTATTTATGGTCCTTCATGTATACCAACAAATTAAAGGCTTCAACTTCAAATGTGCTGTTAATTACTGGCAGTTAGGGGGGCCTTTCTGGGAAGTGTCCTTGGGAAGAAGAGATTCCACCACCGCAAGCAGACTTGCCGCCAATAAGTCCATCCCCGCACCCTCTTTCAATCTAGCTGCTCTTAAATCCAACTTCGCCTCCCACGGCCTCTCCGTCAAGGACTTGGTCGCTCTTTCCGGTAGGGTATCATAACTTGCTTCACTTACTTGAGTCTGAAATGAAATTTTACCGACATTAAGAGTAATGTAATGCTCCGTCTTTTTTACTGAGTACAGGAGGGCATACTATTGGGCTCGCTAGATGCACCACATTTCGACCACACATCTACAATGACTCCAACATTGATGCCTCCTTTGCCAAGTCTCTACAGAGCAAGTGCCCCAGAAGGGGGAATGATAATGTACTGGCACCCCTTGACTTCCAAACTCCGACCCATTTTGATAATCTGTATTTCAAGCATTTGCTCCTTAAGAAGGCTCTTCTCCATTCCGACCAGGAGCTCTTCAATGGCAGTACTTCTACCGACAAATTGGTCACCAAATATGCTTCCGACACACATGCATTCTTCAACGACTTTGCCAAGGCCATGATCAAAATGAGCAAAATCAAACCTCCCACCGGAACCAGGGGGCAGATCAGAAGCAATTGCAGAAAAGTCAACTAGAAACTACTCATATATAGTATTTTGTGTCTGGATATTTATTCAATTTCTCGTCTTTCTACCCACGATTATGTCTGCCTAGTAATTTTATCCTCCCTCCCTCTGAAGGCGACCCTCAACCTGCTTTTACATGTATATGCTCATACTCTGTCCTGCTGCTATTCTTCCCCGTTTACATGTGATCATCAGAACCAGCAACCTGTGTGTTCATCGCGCACACAGCAACATGGGACGCAATAATATAAGCTTTTTATGTCATTTGCAGCATCTGAATGTGAAATTTTGACCTTAGATTGAGTGCTAAAAAAATTAATAATAATATTCAGCCCTATGAGACTTCATAACTTGTTATTAAGCTATGCTTCCACAAAATCTAGATTCCTTTGGATAGGGCAAATTGAAGTTTGAGGAATTCTAGGTGCAAATCAACACAGCATTCACGACTACAAATTCATCATTCATCAATTGTAATAATACTGGCGAATAACAAGTAGAATTTATCAAAAGTGAAACACGGCAAACTTCCTATGACTGATTGAAGCAAAGTATGCGTGTTGAAATTTCAACTTTGATTTTACAAAGTGGACTATTACAAAGACCACAAAGCACTTACAATTCTTTATTTGGTTAGAGAGGTAGCAGTCACTTCATTGTGAAAACCATAATACCAGAACTATACAGCCAACCTAAACAGTCAAACTCGCTACAACGTTTATATTACATCTCTTCCACTTAATCAAGCTCATCAACAGATTCAACCTCCTCCACTGGCAGTTCAAAGTTATCAATCTCTTTAAAATAAGCTTGCTGTTTTTCAATAAAATCTTGCAACATGTCATGCTGGACCAGATCTTGTTTAGAAGCCATAGTGCACCGTTTCTGTAACATCGTTAGTTATACAATACAGTCTTTAGTGAAATACCAATTCAGATATGGTTGGACCCAGCATTAAGAAATTTGAACCATGCACAATTTATGGTTTTAGTAAATGAATATGAGCATGCCATTTAAAACAAAATTATACAAGGAGATTATATGCTCTGTGCAGGGGTTGGGGTGGGGGCAGAAGAAGAACCAGAGCATGCCAAATATCAAGCTCAACCACAGCAAAATGACATATTCTCCTTCCTGCTGTCACATAGTTCAAAGATTTTACTGGGTCAAAGATAATGAAACAATGATTATAATTCTTGCAACAGATCAAAATTTGACTGTTTTCCACTGTAGAACTAATTAAAATGCTTTCAATGAGTATATTACATATACCCCCTTTGAAGTTTGATGAAATTACAGAGATGGTCATGTAAATAAGTATGTAATCTATGCACCACAAAAGCAAAGTAATACAAAAATTTCAGAATAACCAAAATAATATCTGCAGGATTCCAAAGAGTTGGACGTCCTGCATTGAACCACAAAAGCATAGCAACACAAAAGTCAATTCAATTACCTTTCTACAAGGAGCTGATAAAGCCTTGGCTTTATGCAGATTCACACCTTCAACCTCATCATTTTTCTCCCTGTTACACATGACAAGGAAAATACATGACAGGTAACAACAATGTAGACTTTGTAGGAAGGAGAAAATGACAATCAACTTAATTCCCCCAATTGAAACCAGAGATATTCTAGTGTCTATCCAACAACAGTATAGATATCGCAATTAAACCAAAGAAAAATGAAGGAAACATGATTTTCGAAGGTATGAAATTGACAGAGTCTATTAGTAAAGGACAAGAGACTTGAGACAAAAAAAGTGACTAATTGTGGATAGAAATTTCTTCATCAAAGCTTCACATATTCTGCATAAAAGACACAGAAGAGCAATTTAAGTTTTCAGCCAAAACCTACACGCCTAATACAGCCAATCCACATGAATGTTCGTCAGAATGTTTTAATAACCTAACCGTCATATAATTAGCATGTCTTTTTCATTTCCATAATTCCCTGAATTTTAAACATCCTTAACTTAATTTCTCTTCAGTTTCTATCAAATGCTAAATTAAGCTGTCATATCAAAATGACTACCAGAGCAACACTGCTGAAAAGATACTAACCTATTGCTGGAGACCTTTGGTATGGGTGTGATACTGAAAGGTACAACCACTGCCTTCTCTTTCCCCTTCCTTTTATCTGATGTATGTCTTCGACGGTAGACAATTGGGAAAAGTTCAGACGCATCATCATCACAGCTACCTTTAGTCAAAGCATGTAAAAGACCCAATGAATAAATATGTTAGTAATGTAAAATGGTTACTAAAAAAATTATAGTTGCAGCATTATTTATCTCAAGTAAGGCTTTACTTGTATAACAAAATCAGTTCATATAAGAATTCTGGCTCAATTGAAGATAGCTAAGGCAAGCCCACTAGGATTTCAGAAAGCAAATAGAGAACCAAACTTGATTCAATACCAAGACGGTGCAAGAATATAAGAGGATATGTTTTAAATGGTAACTGTTAGATCATTCTCACTTAAATTATACAGTCATATTGTTATTATTTCAAATAAAGTTGAAACAACATCTGGTAAAGGATGAATCATCCAATAGAGTTAATGCACAAAAATTATTTTTGTGAAAATTCACCAGATGGCAGATAGGATCAAAATTGAGAACCGTTTCTCGAGAAACAAATCTAGAGACAAACTAACTTCACATTATATAATGAAAACTAACAACAGTTCAAATATAAGCAACAGAAACAGAGGAAGTTTTCCGCAGCCGATAGGGCGGATGAACAGTTGACAACGTAAGAAAGTCGAGGGTAGAAGAATCATTGGAATTCGTTTCGTCTTAAGGATACTGAAATAGGGTCGGCATCATCACGATGAATAGAATAATGTCTTCATAAACGAATATATACACAGACAGATCAATGCCGTGAAAATTTAGCAGAGGGACAAAATTTCGACCCCAAAATTTGAGAAAAAATGGGAAATCATTAATACCCGAACCACGCCTAAAGACAAATCGAACGCGGAAATTAACAAGAGAAAGGTAGAATGGTTCCAATACCTGGAGGCCGGGAAGAATTCGGCAGCTGAGAAGGTGTAGAAACAACAGGCGGAAGACGGCTAGGGTTTGAAGCATCAGGATGAGTGGTGGACTTATTGGAGGAACGAGTGCGGGGGCCGGACTTACAATCGCTAACAGCAAGATTATGGATGGGAGAAGATGGATGGGGTTTGGAGGGCTTGGCGACGGAGGGGGTGGATGTAGACAAATGGGAAGAAGCACGACTGTGAGAGTGGGTGTTGGTAAGATCGGAGAGAGGCTTTCTGCGTTTGAGCAATCTTCTCTCTGCTTCCATTGTTACTCGTGTGTTGCCATCTCAGTTCAGTTCAATGGTGTAATGGGAGAAGTCGCAACTATAGCCTATAGGCAACCAGCGTGTGGGAGAAGCTTCTTCTTGGGAATGGCGGGAATTTCCGGTTGGGAAAAAGGCGTAGTTAGAGCTACAAGACGATTTTTTTTTTTGTGAGAGAGCAACAAGACGATATGTATAAATGAGAATGGGTCGGAATCCGAATTTTCTTTTTCTTTTTTTGGACAATGGGTATGGATCGCTATTGCAGCTTAGTTACTAGCGGAGAGGAAGTTTCTGGATACAAACCCCGCATACATCGAATTATGGGCTTGTTCGGGCCCAATTAAATGAAAACCCTGACACACTATGACCAAATAGAAGAGCAGAGTCCCAACACTGAAGATGCATGTGTGAATCCAAGAAAACTAGTTCTACACTATATGTATGTAGAATATGCCATTGGGAAAGCTTCCATAGTTTGGGGTAGGGCTGCACATGGGTAGGGTCAGACCGAGCAGCCGCCTTGCCCGATGTCCAACCCTAGAACATGAATGGGTAGGGTTGGGTTGCACGATGCCCGGTCCTGCCCGACATTTAGCCCAATCTTGATAGGGTCGGGCCACCATGGGCAGTTCGGGTTGGGGGAGTCTATACATCCACTGTCCTGTCTGTTGAGTCATTCATTTTCAAATTTCATTTCAGCTAAGAAAGCAATCAATATTTAAGGCAAAATATTTAAAAGAAGGTGATCAATATTTGAACATCAGTTGCACTTGGCAAGCTACGGTGAGATCTGAGAAACAGTCACTGAAGAACTAAGGGAAAGAGACGATGGAGACTCTGGCACCTAAATTTATTCAGCAAAGATGAAGGAAGGAACCTACGGCCTCAAGGTTTGTGGCAAAAAATTGAAAATTGTAAGAGATTCAGTGGCATGACAAAATGAAGAGCCAAACGCACCTGAACAAGAAATCTATGTATAGATCAGAAAAGGGGCAACATGAGCACAAGCCACAAAGCCACAAACCAAAATAAGCTAAGCCACAAAGCGTGAGCAATTGTTACTGAAGATGCAGCAATGCTTGGACAATCGAAGACGATAGGACCTGTTACTGAGCCACAGAGCGCCAGCAACTGTTTATGTCTGATTCAGCTGCAAGCGTACAGTAAATGCAGATGGAGGGCGTACAGTTCTGAGACTGATAGAAGACGGGCGCGACTGATAAAGCTCCTCTCACTTGAACCTCACCACGAACAGTGAACTGCCCAGCCAGAGGGATTGCTTCGATGACGCGCTCGCTGAACTGATTCAGAGAAGGTTGCTCTTATCAGAGAAGAGAACGAACAAAGAAGAGGAATCATTTGCTGTGGTGCAGCAGCTAGGGAGTGAAAGGGAGGGCGGCCGCTGCGAGGTTTTGGACTTCGACTTGGTGAAATCTCTGCGTTTTCTGCAACTGAGAGGATTGACTGAATATAAGGGCTAATTTTTGTTCTCAAGTCTCCTTCATTTTCAACGTCGTGCGTGTGGCCAGATAACAAAAAAAAACTATTTAAATAAATATATATTCGGGTCGGGTCGGGCATATTGGTCCACCTATGCTGTCCGATGCCCGACCTTACCCGTGTTATATTTTTCGGGTCGGACAGCCCGAAACTATTTAGGCAACTTGATCAGCCTTTGGGTTGGGCTGATTTGTTTTCGGGCTGGGCCGGGCATTCGGGTTTTCGGGCATGTTGTTCACCTCTAGTTTGGGGCGTAACACGTTTTAATTTGAATTAGCTAAAGTTCAATATAACTTTAAATGCTATGTGATTTGTAGAAAAAAGGAAAGCTAGTTGAGCAAATAGCTCCGAAATAGTCAAACATAAAGGAATTATCAATTCAGTCATTCATATTTTTTTTTATCAATTTAACCTTTGATAGAGAAGTATCTTTTCAAATTAATTTATCACTCACAAATAAATATTTTCTTCAATTTAATCTCTCCCAAACATATAATTGATTGTTAACGTATAGATGTGGCCTACGGGACTCGAACTCTCAAAGTTGATTGCAGGGGACAGCTAAGTTTGAGCATATGTTTAGGGATTCAGTAAATGTGCATGTGAAAGTTCTAAATATATATTTAAGAATTTTCATTAGAGACTAAAGAATGAGAGCTTAATTAGTAGGCATGATTAAACTTATGTTATCAAATAAATAAATATATATAAACGCGAGATCAGAAGGCTTTTTAATATTTAGTTTACAAATAAGTTAAACAGGGAAAAAATGAATGAGATGGTGACACAATGAATGGATGATAGAGTTGGTAAAATGAGTCGGGTCGAAAAGCTCGAATGCCAAATCAAGTTCAGCTTTAAAAGTCTAAGTCCATATAAAGTGGCCTATGGGCTTGTATTTTTTTAAAAAATATTTTTTATAAGTTTTTTAATAATTTTTTCATATAATTATTTAAATTAATATGACTAATCATTACTATTATTAATAAAAAATTAATATAATATTTAAATTTTACAATTTATACATAATTAATTAATAAAATAATATATATTTTAATATTTTAAATAAAAAAAAGAGAATGGGTCAAATGGGAAGCCCATGATCTACTCGGCCTAACCCATCTGAATCACAGACCTAGATACAAAAGCCCTATCTTCTATTCAAACTTGCATTTTTAAAATTTAGCTATCTATTTTATTGAGTTAAAAGTGTTGACCAGTCAGACTTGATACATATTATCATTTCTAAGGGATGTATATATATGAGTGGAATTGTTGAGCAACTTTTGGGTGTGTATGTGTGTTTTACTATTTAGAAAGCAAAAGTGAAATAGTATAGTATAGTATACACTATACAGTCAGCAATGGAAGCCTCCCCACCTCTCAAAACAGTGCATGTGATCCACTCGTCCATCCCTCTCTCCTCCTCATGCCAAACATCACACACACACATTTATTTGAAGCTCAATGTCTAGCATTACTATTATTGTACTATATACTATTAAATTATTATTTCATTCTGCTCTCGGTTGCTACTTTTACTTACATACATATATATTTATATATACATGGTCATGTGTTCTTATAACTATTGTGACCGGCCAGAATCTGAGAGGTTAGACAAGAACATGTGGATCCATGTCAATATATTTATATACATGCATTTATCGCCTCCACCTTCCTATCTTTGAATGTTCTACCTTCCCATCATTTCATATATGCATGTTAATTAGTGCATCATTAATTGGAGTATAACATAATAAACATAGAGTCATAAACTACTATAATATGTTCATCATCATCCGCACTTCCTCCATGCTAATATAAAATTTGGGTCACCCATATATAATCTACTCTAAAACTGACATATAAAGTTTCCTTACATAATCTATACTTCTCTTGTTTATATATAAACTCAAACTCTTGATGTGAAATCAATATATAAAATAAAGGGAGTCACACTATTTATCAATCATAAACATTGCAACTAATTTCAGGTTTCATAAAAATGCACGAGACTCACTTCAGTTAACATTCTAATTACATGTACCAATTTCTTCGAAAAATTAAAATCATTTGATTATTATTTCCGTCATACTTATTAATAGAAATATAATTTAGGATTGTGCGCAAAATTAATTTCATTATGAACAAAATAAATAGTAAGAGATATTGTTACAATCTATATATGCCAAATATTAGTACGCCACATAACATTTTTAAAATTATAAGGTATCAAAGTGAATTAATATATACATATATATATAACCAATTTTTTTGGATGAAAAATATAACAAAATTTTAATTTTAATTAAGGAGTCTAATTAGTGCAATTTACTAACGAGGGGTATGTGTGTGAATAATGAATATATAAAGGCACTGCATTGTACGAAGCCTTGATTTCTTGATCAACAGAGAATTGCCAACTACATGTATAGGCTACATGAAGACACAAGACATTCATATGAAAGCGTATATTAAAGCAAGAAGGCACAATTAATTTGATCACTGTTCATCACTGTTACTTTCTCTCCATTTTTCTATTGCCTCTCCCACTGCTTCTTTCACTGCTTGAGCATCCATCCTCACACCTTCTTCCCCCTACAACAACATCAATTTCTATTCATTCTTCCGCATGTCATGACATGTATAAATATACTTGATTAGGGTTAAGTTTAGTGTGTGTGTGTGTGTGTGTGTCTTACTTCTCCTCCAACTGCTTGAAATCGAAAAGTGTCTGTACAAGAAACCCTAGCTTCCAGCACATTGAAACCCATCCCTTCAATGGCTTCCAATACGGATACAAGCAGACCCGGGCAACTATTTTCTGCAAACACATTTATAAGAAATCCCTTCTCTAGGGTTTCTACCGTCACCTGCATAGACGCCAAACATTCAGAAAATAATATGCAGCACTTAACCAAAATTTGGATTAATATATCCTCCAAGAATAACTTGACCAAATTACTAGATGCTTCCAATAATATGGACTTATATATTAGTTAGAAAATTACCATTGGTAAGAGTTTGTGGTCACTTGAAGTTTGTGCAGTGACCATGTCTTGAGTTAGCCCCTCTACTTTTTGCTTTAGCTCCGTGATATACTTCGATGCATCCATTATGATCGAGGTTTGGTTGAGCTGCCACCCGGAAGAAAAGAGAAAAACAAAGAATTACTTTGGTGCGCGCACACACACACACACACACTGCTATATATGTATATATATAGGATTGATTAGCCAGGATTAATACTAGCCATATGATGGGTGAGAAAGATAAATTAATGATATGTCAATCATGCAATATTGAATTTCAACAATAAATTCAGTTCATCATAAATCAAATTATTGTTTTGTGTTGTCATGTTTAATTTCTGTTCAGATGAAGAAAAAGAGAATTACGGACAAACAATAACACTGAATGTGCAGACCAAGAAAATAATTTGGTCAAAAGGTATATATATATATATGTTCATGGTTCGAATGAAAGGGGTGGTGGCTCTGGCTCTGTAGTAGAGAAGAATCTATATTTGATTGATCCATTACTAAAAATGGATTCGAATTAGAAAGAGAGACAAACAGAGGAAGGCAAGTTTATAGAACAATAATATTGTGTAACAGAACACTATATATTCTTTTGGGGAAAGAGAATATGGAAGAACTAACAATGGAATGAGAAGAAATGAAGAGAAGAGATGGGTAGGTAATGCCGGGGAATTACAGCATGAGAGTTAGTAATAGAACGAAGGAGTTGAAGCTTCTCATGCAGCACTGCTCTCTTGTGGCTGTGTTCTCTGGAGACCATATTGGCTTCTCTAGTTATCTCTCTCTCTCTCTCGGCGCTTTTAGGAAGGCTTTGATCTTTTTATATGATCTGAAATCTTTGTTTTGCTATGAACTCTGCACACAGTTCTGCGATCCTTTAAGAGAGGGGATAAGCTCTCAATTCTATGCGATCTCCTGTTTAATTTCTTCCTCTCTCACACGGATATACTGCATATACATTATCCCTGAACTTACTAAAATACCCCTTCCCTTTTATTTCAATATAATTAGTATTTTGTTTATTTTGTAGTAAGAAATGGATAAACTGGGGGGAAATTGGAAATGGCATATGTACATGTTGAGAGATGGAGAATCATGAGCTCGTGATAGTGAAAACTGGGCATCGAAAGAAGTGAAGGAGAAGCAACAAAAGGATGTTTAGTTGTGCAATTTGGAATGCCTCCAAACACTCCTCACGGGGGCTTTTTTTAGCTCTCCTCTCACTTCTCTCTTTTGTCCTCTTTCTCCCTCTCTCTCTCCACACGTGCCACTCTATCATTCTCATCAGTCTAACTCATTTTCTTTCTTTCTTTCCCCCTCTTTAATTTGACAGCGAAATTCTCATGGAATGATTGCATGACATGTAGCTGGCTACCCATATGTACCAGGCTCTGGCAATTAGCTATGAATTATAATAACATGTCATCCCTTCACGATCCCACGACTTTAATCCTCATCAATCTTTATCTCACTTGATTTTCCATATCTATTTCAAGCTCCACAATTAAACTTCCGTGCATAAGGTTAATAGTAATAGGTCTTTCACATAAAGATGAATTTGGATCAGTAGTACATATCTATGTATATGTTAGCTTTCAAAGTTGCTAATAGTCACCAATGAGATTCTGACATAGTTACTAGATATTGGGATCTCTTAAATATATTATTTAAATTAAGTTCGATACTTAAACTTATTTATAGAAAAAACCTAGAGATAAAGTTTACTTTAATGATTTTTACGTTTTGAAGGAATTAGTCTTTGATTATTGAATAGAGATAATCTTGGTTCTAAAAAAAAAGGTCACTAATACTCAAACTCGTAGCTCCCTGTTACTCAGAGATAAGGCGCTTTAGGTATGAATATGTATAATTATACATAAATACATACCCTGACAGATGTATACACATGTATGCAAATATATATGTATAGGTAGTGGTATATATACGTATAATGATGGGAGGGATATACATATATATATATGGTATGATATTCGTCTCTGTTGCTTGCAGTATTGTCTGCATTCCACAAGGACAAATAACGTACCCACCTCCATTCACATGTATGCTCAATAATCATCACAACAAAACAATATCCTCCATACGCATACCCCTGCTCCTTTCTTGTCTCTGGCCCTCCCCTTCAAAGTATACTTCTTCCTCTGAACTATCTCTATACACTCTTTTGGATTCTGTTATATGCTCAGCTGTGTAAGGTTTCCCTGTGAACACCCCCCTCCCTCCCCAAAAATATACATCATTTTCCCTCCTCACTCTCCTCCACTATACATGTACCATATACTTCTTCTAGCTAGATAGCTTTATAATTCACCTATCTAACTGGAACCCTACTTGTCTTTCCTCACAATTAATATAATATTTCTGAATCATCATCCATTATTGAAGGACGCAATCACAATATTCTTCAGATGTATATATAATAACTCATTAAGTAAATGCAAGGTCCTGAGGAGATGGCGAGAAGCGTATGAAATCAATTTACGTACGGAGACAATTTGAGGCATTTTTGCATATATATATATATATATAAAAACCATCAGAAAATGTACTGAATGTAAATGGCACATCATTGAAAATTGACAACATCGAGCTTAACAACAATTTGTTGAATGAACGTGACCCAGTAGTGGATATATCCATGAATTTGATAGTATTGTGAAAATTTGGCAAAAATACAAAATTATACAGGTAGGCAGTTTGTCGTGACACAATCAGGAGCCTGTTCTAAGGTTATAATTCCAGCAAACTTGAGAACTGTATTATTATTATTATTATTATTATTATTATTATTATTATTATTACTGTTGGTTTCATTTCAATCAAAATCATATTCGTTATCAATAAGCCATATTTTGCTTCAGAAATTATATATCAATAATTGATTTGTTAATGTATTTTATAATTGAACAATTAATTAAAGAGAAACTAATCACTTGATGAGTTGGTGGTCAAGAATGTATATATACCTGGGTCTGAGTGAGTTATTAGATTCATCATAAACTATCTATATCCCAAAAAAATTAAAATTAAAATTAAAAGAGAAACTGCATGTGTAAGCATGCTTGATGAGAATAAATGAAAATGAAATGAAGCAGGCTTTCTCTCTTGTGCTATTATATATATATGATCTTACAGTTACCCTAGCTATTATATTTTGCTAATTCTTTTAATTAACTCCGAACGAAAGGATCATCCTAATTCCTTTTAATTAGCTGGAGAATGACTAGTGTCCTTCTTTAGTTGCACAAAAGTTGGAGACTAAGAAGATTCTGTTTTGAATTTTGATCCTTCTTTCCCACGTGTTCCATGTATGACGAGTCATATATACGATATATATGTGAATATATAGGAGAATGCTTTCAATATGATTAGTGGAATTATAATTAATTTCCAATTGATTGCTCTATAACATATATGCTAATTAATTAATTACATGATATATATGATGGAACTCTATATTCTGACATCTATATATACGCGCTTTGCTGTCTGTTTGAACAATATTATATAATGTGAAATGGGCACAAATAAAACCAAAAACACAATTTTTTTTTAAGAGTCCAATCAAGCAGATATATATATATATATATATTTGTTTACTGACAAAAGTTTCTCGTGACATCTCAAATAATTTTGAAGATAATCTGCAAATGTCTGTCCTTTGAATTTAAAACTGAAATGTATTGTAAATTTTATCTGGTTCAGGTATAATTAAGTGGGAGTGGAATTAAAGTACTATTGAAATAAAGTAGTCTGTATAAATGCATATGTAAGGTTTTTATAAGTACTTTGCCTCATATATATAGTAACCCAAATTTAGTTAAGATAAAGTATTAAATCTATTTGTACAGTTCATTTCAAAGTCTAATAAAAACATCTAATGAAGAGGATCTTCTTAATGTCGTAGGATCCTTAAAAATGTCGATAGAATCTTAAGGGGATTGGCACCAATTAATTCATGAGTTATATATACAGATATCGGGATATTATCTTGTATAAATTCCATTTTCTTCCTCTTTTCTTCTGTTAATTAGGTGTTTAATTTGTTTCAGGTAGGTAGGCTAATAATTAATTAGCCATTTTTGTGTTTGTATATATGCTATAGAAAAAATACACACACACATATACATGTATTAATTCTAGGATTCCTGCAATGCGATGGTAGGAGAAGTCACGTGATGGTAGCACTTTGGAAAAGTACATTCACATGCATGCCAATGTGAGAAAGGAAACAAAATTTAATTAAAGTATAAAGCTGAGTGATAGATAAGGTTTCGTGGTGTTGGTGGACAAGTAGATGGAGAGACATGTTGCTGCATGGTGGCAATGCAAGAATCTGTGAAAGATAATATAAACAACGTAGCAAAGCCAAGATAGGTTGGTGAATTTGTACAATTATTATTATTATATAACTTTTTACGCTCATGACTCTATGCATTATATTTGTTTGCTAGGGCTATATTCATGGTAATAATTAACCAAAGTTATATATGTCGCATATAGATTCAATTATTTGTGTATGGAGCATCAGCCCCATGCTTTTCTTTTTTTTTATGAGAATTTGAATTTTTAAAAAAATTATACAAAATTTAAGAAAATAATAATCATATGAATAAACAGTAAATAAATAATAATTTATTGCATTTACTTGTTTTATTTTTATATGATATATTAATTCAAATCCATTTTTAAATAAATAAATTCAATTCGTTTTTCGTTATTGTTGAAATCTTCATCAGTGCAACTCTCTCTCTCTCTCTCTCTAAATGTGTTACTGTGTGTTGCGGCCTGTGGGTTCCATTCAATTTAGGAGAGAGAGCAAGTTCTGCGGATAAATAAAATGAATTAATCTTTGCGCGAAGGCCAGCTGTCCTTCCCATCACATATCATTAGATTTTTCACCTGTGCAATACATGAATTAATTTTTTATAATATGAGACCCATAATTTTATTACAAATTTTAATGTATATTCAATTTAAATTCAAATATAAACCAATCAAAACTAACCAATTAATTAATTAGATAAAAAATAAAGCTCGAGATAAACCAAATTCATCATATCAAGTGATTGGTTCTCATATTGTATTGATATGGCTATATAGTATGTGTGTGTGCGTGTGTGTATATATATATATATATATATATATGCATATGTTGACTAAATGGAAAACATAATTTCTAAATATTACTTTTCCTGTTGTATATTATAAGATAACAGATGTGATTTTATGCATATTAAAAAAATACATAATATTTTTAAATTTCTTATAAAAACTCAAAAATTCCTATTAAATATTATTAATCAACAAAATTTATAATATTAGACATTTTATTAACAAGGAACGAAATTAGTAAATAAAATCATATTACTTTACCGCAAGAAAATATTTCCATTTATTAATTTATAATATACTTCCTTCGGTTAAAAAAATAAGAAATTTTCTAGAACCTTTCTTTGATCCATAATATAAGGTGTTATATAATCTTTAGTAGTAGTTTACCTTTTCTACCCCTATTTATTGCTTACCAGTTTTGTAACTTGTAATAGAAAATAGTGAAAATAACTTTAATTATTGATAATTAATAAAGATAAAAATGGGATGTTAAGTTTTTTTTAAAAAAATTTAAGAATATAATCAAATTTTCTTAATATGCGTAAAGTAGTTGGAAACATTTTACTTCTTCTTATCCTTAATATAAGACCCTTTTAACTGAATTACACGAATTAAAAATATGAGTTAAAACTAATTAACTCCTTCAATTTCTTCGAAAATCTCAATATTTTTCCAGAACTAACCTTATTTAATCTCTTTCTCTTTCTCTTTGGATACATTAAATAGGGGTATTTTTTGAAAATGTATAATAAATACTACCTCATATATTATAAATGATCTTATATTCAGGATCAGAACAAGAGACTCTATATATAGAATTAGGGAAAATATATTTTAGACTGGAGGGAGTAGTATTCAGGTAGTCATAATTAGTTGGTGTGATCCAATAACCTTGGAAAGAGTAGAATTTATGGGCGTCATAAATGAAACGACAAATTCAGAATGGCTGGGTGAAAGTGAGGGAAGCAGGGTTGGTTTCAAATTAACCTTGAGGGACAAAAGAATTTGTAATTTGTTGGAACAGAAAGGGTGAAAGCATATAAGAAGAGGTTGAGGGCGAACGAAGAGGTTGAAGAGGACGGAGAAAGGCGGAGACGTTGATGGTGAGAAAAATATGCCAAACATGTAAGGGATTGTTGATTGAAAGGATGAACAGAAGCAGAGAATCATGGCGATGACCATGAACATAAACTACACACGGATATACTCCCTCTGTTTCTTATTATAAGGGAGTTTCAACTACTTTATGTAGATTAAGAAAGTTAGTTATTTTCTTAAAGTTCTAAAAAAAAATCAAATATTCTTTTTTTATTTTTATTTAGTATAATAATATAATCCACATTAAATATTATTTGACCAATTGAAAATACATCTTTTATTCAAAAAATCCAATAACAATTTACAAAAAAAAAATGAAGACAAAATAGGAAAAATCCTACAAAATATTATAAAGTCTCTTATAAAAAGGATCAAATAAAATTTCTAGAAGATCCCTTATAAATAGGACTGAAGGAGTATACTCCCTCTGTTCCTTAATATAAGAGACAATTGGATGAATTTCCGTGTTTCAAAATATAAGGGACATATGGAGTTTATCTAGTGTATTTAATAAATTTTTCCCAAAATACCCCTAATTAAGATAATATGTTTTTAAAATAATTTATTTGTATTAATTGCATGATGAAAAAATTATTAATATTAAATGAGGATATTTTTTGAAACTACTTTATATTCCTGACAAACAAATTTATTATTTTCCTTACTCTGTATGATTTTGTCTCTTATCTCTTATATTAAAAAATGGAGAGAGTATCCCCCAGGTCCCCGCACCGGGCGGCTTTTTGGGTTGGGGGGGGGGGGGGGGAGGCAGAGTGGGAGGAGAATTACAGTTCCGCTCAATTAGTGGTGGAAAATTCTTTTATAAGATATATACTTCTTAGTTGTAATGCGGACGTTGCATTCTGGAGACAAAATTTTAATTTTCAGGGCAGCCATATATAAATACATATAGTGTGTGTGTATATATATATATATATATTAACTTTTGATATTTAAGGTTTGGATGATCCTTATTATAAGTCAGTTCTCAAAATTTAGATAGTATTAAATAAATTTTTTAGATTTGCCCTTATTTATTTAGTACCCTTTATCAAATAAAAAGAGGAATTGGGAAATAGTAATTAAAATACTCTCTTTAATTCTTGCATAGTTGATACATAGTTGAGTTCTTTAAATATGTTATTCTTGACTCGATTTTTGGCCATGTATGAAAAATATATTATTAGAAGAGGCAAAACCCACTTTAATAATCTTTACATTTCGAAGAAATTAGTCTTTTATTGTCTATTTGAGTATACCTTTGGTTCTCATCCAAAAAAATACTTCCTCCTATTTTATATATAAGGTATCTTTTATAATATTTTTTTGGTCCATAATATAAAGTAATATGTAATATTATGTAACAATTTGCCTTTTTTTTCCTCTGAATTATTTAATGATTATTCTCATATATTATCCCAAACTCATTTAATGAAGTTTGCATTCTTTTAATCAATAAAGATAAAAATAAAATTTCAGGTTTTTTTATGAGAAGTTTAAGAATGTAATAGACTTTTCTTAAGATACATAAGATAGTTGGAAGTACCTAATACTTCATTGGTTCATATTAGAAGGGTTTTCAACTAATTCACCTTTTTGGTAAAAAAAAAAACTAATTTATACTCTTTAAGAAAAGTTAGTTACAAATTTTAAATTTTTTAAAAAATCACATCTCATTTTTTCCCTTATTAATTATCAAGTTTTACTCACCTTTTTTTTTCAAGTTATTATATTTTGAATCAATTAGAGAAAGTATGTAGGACTTGAAGGACTACTTGTTAAAATTTAATGAATTAAATTAAAGGTAGTATTGGAAAGATGGGATGATTTTTTAACATTCTTGGAATTTGTATGTGTGAATCCCACCTCATTATTTCTTGGGCCCAACTTTGCCTGACTAGCTGCTGCATGATCCTATGGTCAAGATGTCCATGCCAGTCCCCCACACACAGCCATTAGATTTAGAAATCAAATTAGTCAACCTCCAATGGTTGGGCTGCTTAAACCCTATTTCGTGATCATGAGCCCAATATGCTGATGCTGCGTTTGTTATAATGGAACCAAGAAAAATGAAGTGGAAATGGAAGCGGAATTACAAAAATTGTCCATTTAGTGCGCTGGAGGCTGCTTCTTCAAGGAAGCCACTTCCATCAAAATTGATGGAACTGGCTTCCTTGCCTATGTCGATGGAAGTCCCCAGACTTCCATGGAAGTCTGCCTTGTGAACAATTTTGCCCCACTGTTTAGTTTTAACATCTTCGGTGTTATATCAAACACACTTTTAAATTTCACTTCCATTTCTATTTTCTCTTCCACTTACATTTCCTTTTCTATTTTCACTTCCCTTTAAACCAGTTCCGCGAACCAAACAAGGCATCAGCGTTTTGCTTCTTCCCCTTTATTCATTTCTCACCTTTTATGAGGTATTCAAGTTGATGATTCAGAGTTAGAAGCAGCCATGGTGCAAACTGCAGATTATCAAATGACAATCAGACTAAACTATAACTTTAGACCTCGGACAAATTCTTATTTCTCAAGTCTATGATCTCGCTAATTTTTTAATTTTTAAATGGTTTTATTTATATGCACGAATATCAAGAAAATTAATGTAACTTTTAATTAAGAAATGTTTTAAATTAAACACTCTCCCTTGGAATAGTCTCGTATAAATTTTTGTTAGACTCAGAAGCCTCTCATATTACTTTAAGACCATTTTTTTATTTAAAAATATAATTAATGAAAATTAATATATATTTTAAAATTTATCTAAATATTACTTATTTTTCATAAAATTTGTAATTTTAATTTACTATGATTAAAAAAAAAAAATACTCTCACAAAGATACTATGATTATCGTCCGAATAGCCTGATTTGAGATAACTGTAAGACAATCAACAAGTAAATGACAATATAAGCTTTCCCTTAAAATCACAAAGAAAAGCTTTCCAAAAGAGATCTATGCAGGGATCGACTTTTCATAAGTTTCTATCCGGCATTAAGCAACTCCAACTCTTGAACAGAATAGTCAACAGCATCTGCATCAATCTTATATTAGACGTTTGATACTTTACATGGTTGTTATCCTCAACATATTTGAATTATATATTTTACAACATACAAACAATCCTTCAACAAACCATAAACAACCACCCCACTAACTACCGAACCCCTTTTTCTTCCTTCCCTGACCCTACCCCTGATCAAAACTTATATGTATTAACCACAAAATAAAAAATTAAAACTTATTTTGGCTGAAGGAAACTTCACCAAGAGGAAAGACAGGATATATAGAAAATACAACTTATGACTTGCTAGTGAAAGAAATTGTATATGTTGGTGGAAATGGCAACCGCACTAGTCACTACAGCCAGGATAATCATTATCAGTGCGATAATTTTGTCCCCTCTTGTTGATATACCTTGTGCATCCCTGCCATTGAAACCAAAGAGAATTACACAGGGCTTGGTAGGTAGCTAGGAATGGACTTAGATGAAGAGACACAGAATAATACCTCAGGGCAATAGCACCAGGGAAGATGAAGGCAAGGCACAATGCAGATGTTGATCCCAAAAACTGAAAGAAGTACCAAATATCTGGGACTGCTATAGCAGCGAGATAGCTGGAGACTAGCAGCACCAATGTGATGGCCATGAATCTCTTGTTGTCTGTGGCTAGCAAACGCTTCTTGGGGAAGAGGAGTTCGTCTATGTTGGTTCTCAGAGAGAAGTTCAGGAGAGGGAACACCAGCATAATGTGGAACGCATAGCTTAACCGGACTAGAGTGTTGAGCACCGAACCAACTGCAGACTTGGCATTCTGATCAAAATTGATAAGAATGTCTGACTTGATTGAATCCCCAAATAAAAGGTACCCAAATAGGCCTATTGCGAAGTAGATGACTGCACAAAGCACTATTGCAATTCGAACTGCTGTCATCATGTCAGATGGCTTTGCAAGCTCAAAACCGATAGGATGTACTGCAAATACAATCAAAATGTAAGCACAGAAATTTTCTAGGCATGTTGTGAAGAAGCGGCGGGCAAATTCAGTAATACAAGCCAAGTTATATATATATACCATTAAAATGAAATGTAAAGGCTGTGACTATGACTGGAACAGCTGTAAACAGATCAAAGAAAGAGGTCTGCTGGTCCAAATGTGGAATCAATCTTGGAGTATGCGTTTGGCCTGCAAAGATAGCAGCTATTGCCATCCCAGAACATATGCCAACGAATGCCACCGCAAGAAGAGTGGATATGGCAGAACTGAATTTTAAGGACTCTAGCAAACACCAGCCAATATGACACAGAAAGTAGAACCTTGTGAGGGTTAAGCCACAGTCTCTTCAATTTGAAAAAATATAAGAAAGCATGTGATGCTCTCAAATCTCTCGTCTTAGGCCATGATTTTTAACCCAAGGGTGATTATTAAATGTACTGACCTACTCGTTTGTACAAGACCAATGGAAGCATAACACAGACTAAGGTGACGAGCAGAGCAAATTCACGAGAGTTCCACCAGTGAATTCCAAACCACTGTTGCAAAATGCCTAAGTGCACTTCACCTTTTCCAGAGAGCACATCTCCTGTTCAGTACATCAAATGTTAATTGAACATCAACATCAGTTAACTAGTCCAGCAAGCTTTTATTTCTTTATAAAAAGAAACTTCTCAAAAAAAGAAAAACTTTAAAAAACCAACAGTTAACATTTCAAAATTAGACGACTCAAATTATGTATTGAATCCAATAACAATTTTGCCTCCGAAACTTGGAGACATGCATCAAGCAATACACACAGGCATGCACACATATAATGCATGACACAAGAAAAAGAAAGAGATATATATCTTTAATATGTATTTTTATACACTGACAATAGAGTCATGATATGCAATAAATTCCGAATGGACAGCAATTTACCTATGCCTTATTTAAGTAAATCCACTTGTGAGCTGGAAATAAGAAGATACAGATTTAGTTACTGTCATGGCCACGCAGGCACCCATGCTATTAAACACTATCAGGGACCTTGAATTAAACAAATATTAGATCGATTATTATCACAAAATTGAAAGGAAATGATTCACTGTCAGAAATAATGTTACACTTTAAATTAATACAATGCTGTCCCCAAATCTTAGGCATCTAGACTAGATTCTATTTAATGATTTTCTATGGTCAAATTCAATGGTCCGTATTACATCCACGGAACCCCATATGTAGGACTACATAATCTCAAGTTCTAAGTATCTATGCTGTACAGCTTTAGAACTGACAAACACAAACTCATTTATGATTTTGTTTTAGTTCAGACTTCAAAGTGATGGGATCGAATTTGGGGTCTCTTTACTCCATGTCTGAAACTGAAAGGATTTGATAATAGACCTTAGCTGCTAGTTCATGGACACCTTTGGCTTCGCAGCCCAGTCGCCATGGAAGCACGCGAAGTTCAAGGGCCTGAATGAACTGGAAGCTCTTCTTAATGCTCCTTCCTCTGATGCCTAGCAGAATTCCGCCGGGGGGGGGGGGGGGAGGAGGAAGAACACTGTCAAAAGCATCAGCACTGTCCTGCGATGCTGCTGCAACAGCAGCTAGCAGGGCAGAAGATCCAAGTCCCTAAAACTGGGTTTGCCTAGACATGCCAGGATCAAGCGCTTACATTTACATTTAGCAATATGTCATATTGGGTAAAATGTATTCTTACCAATAATGATCAAGTACATTATTAAGCACCCATAATTGGTAATTATGACCAGAATTTGCGTGGCTACTGCTCCTGCCGGCCCGAATGCCTCCCTCATCACGCCCGAGTATGTCGTCGTCTCTCCCGAATGCGTGAACCTCAACAGGAAATCCACAGACACTTCCGCCAGCATCCCGATGATCAAAATCATCCCGAAAGCCGGAATCGCACCCACCACCTTCACGGTCGCCGGAATCGACATGATTCCAGCCCCCACAATGGTGGTCGCCACGTTGAACACAGCGCCGGTAACTGATGCTGGTTTGGCATCTCCCTTCCCTTCCGCCAGTAGGGGGACGTTTACCCCGGCCGCCGGCGACATGTGGGAGGCGAACTTGTGGGGCTTTTCAAATGGCCAAGAAGTGGTTTTGGTCGCTCCAGAGAAAGGAAAAATGGGATTGGAATTGCTGTTAAATGAAGTTTCTATTTATAGGCAAGACTGGTTACAATTTGCAACACTGAAAAAAGAAGACTTTTTTTTTCATAACTGGTACATATACCATTTTTCATTTTACAAAGGCAATATGTTGCGGATAAGCTTGGAATTTAAGTCAGGCTGCCCCAGATGCCCCTTTGGTAACATTCTCAAGTTTTTGTGACTTTATTTATTCATATATATATATATATATATATCAAACGATGAACTTGTAATTTTTTTGTTTTTTTATAGACGATGAGAAAATTAAATTATTCTATAAATTGCCAAAATTAAAATTAAAAATTGTATCTCTGTTAAACTCAAAAGTAACTTCAAAAAAATATTTGCTCAAGGATAGTGGAGTGATTGAATAAACATGTATTACGATTTATCATTCTAAAGGAGGAGTCGAGTTTTTTTACTTTTGTATTTCTTCTAAAAGATTTATTATTATTATAATATAGATGTAAAAGTATTTAGGGAAAATGACAGTTGAGAACCAAAATTTTGAATTAAATACAGTAAAGAACCTTACAGGTTTTTCAGTAGTAAATACAGAACAAGCCAATAGTAAATTCGTGATGTTCAGTAGTAAAAAAAATTACAAGATCCTTTACTATATTTAATTCAAAATTTTGATCCTCAGGTGTGATTCCCCAGGTATTTAAGAAAGTTTGAGGTCCTATAGTATAGTTTTCGTTTCGCACATGATAAATGCTGCATTATGTCATGACCGGCATCTGTGCTTCAGTTTTTCTATCCAATCACGAAAAGCATAAGTCCTTCGCACCCACTGATTTGGAGAGATCAAATCAGCACTTGCGTATGCTATTATTATTTTGACCTGAATGCGTATACTATTATTATTAAAAATCATGGTGGGAATATTTTACGCTAAACAAGTCCTGGTGGGAATATTTTTTATTTAGGTTTTATGTCGAGTATTGCGGTAGTATTGAATTATTTGTCTTCTATATATTTTAAGAAATTACCCATCCCTGTCATTCATCATCTCACGTTTTTAACGCTGCATTTTCGCGTTGATGACCTTCAATTATTTTTCATATCTTTTACCAAATCATACACATTTCCTTATAATATCATATCAAGAGTTTGAAAAATAAGCTGGGCCATCCTTTTATTTATGAATAATATAATTTATTGTGAATTTTATTATATATATTAATAATTGTTTTAATAAGGGATCATTACAAGCTAACAATATATCAATTTAATTTTGCCATTAGTTCATTCATAAATCAATATAAAATATAAACAAAATAATGAAGTGCTATGTTTATAAGTTATAATTAGTATTTATTGCGGAACTATATATAATTTAGGGGTTAATTGCTCTTAATATGAAAAAAATGCATATTATAGTTTTAAATTTTATTTTTAACCCATAAACTCAAGTTTTGAATATATTTGATTTTAAATTTTTTTGGTACATAGCTTAAAATTTATGTGAGGGTTACATTAAGTCTAATAAATATAAAATTGAAAAAGAAGAGAGTTTAACTAATTTAAACTCTCAAATAATTTTTATAAAAAATGTTATTTTATTTTTCTAAAATCTAAATTAATAAGGGAAATTAAGAGATTATGAAACTAAATTCTTTTCAAATTAGGTCACCCCCACTAACCCTAGGTCATAGATCTACCACTAATTAGTATCAGTGTATGACTCATCTTAGACTTTATATTGTTAGATACAAAGATGATTTTGATGATTTCCAAAACTCCTAGAGTTGAAAAAATTAATTCAGGCTAATCAAGTGAAGAAAAGGACATTAAGCTATGGAACGTGTGAAGAATTCTTTGTTTTTCTATTTTAGCTTTAGTTTTGAGGTGATAGAGTTTTAAACTTACTTAATCTTCCTACCATCTATCTTAAATGGACATGTATTTAAAGTTTAAGTAGTAAGTTTAATGTTTTCAAAGGTGTTTTCATACCAATACTTCATCGTTTTACCATGTTTAAGTGGATTTCCTAACAACTACTTTGTTTCGGACTTGTTCTTGCTGCTTCTGGTAAAAAGCTTGTTCAACCAAACCCTTTAAATTATCATGAAATCGTGGGTTTTCACAATGTTGTATTCACTATTTTACATCTTATCACGACATTGTACCTAACTTGTCACTACAAAGCTTTGAAAAAGGAAAGGAAACCTCTCGAGTTAAGTTCAATTTCCTTACAAACCCCCTACATTGTCATGAAATCGTGGCTCTCCAGAAAACAACCCAACTTTTTCTTCAATCAGCTTGTCATGACAAGATGCTTAGCTTGTTCTATCAAAGTTAATCTTCAAAAACCCAATTTTGATGAATTTAAGCTTATCATAACAATGAGTAATATCCTAGAAAGCTTGCTTTAACATCTTTGAACTCAAGTTTCTGGATTTCCTCAAATTGACAACTTGTCTTGACAACAATGATAGGCTATCATGACATCGTTCTTGAGCCTTGCTTCAGGAATTTGAAATAGTGCTCGATTTCCTAATGAGAGGTATATGTTGACATGAAAACCTAGTTCAACATTAAGAGATGTGTTTAACAGCTAGTTAACTTGTTCTACCAAGCTCTGACACCTATTAAATGTAGCATGTGAACATTAAAGTAAGCTTAGTAATGACTATTTCTTGTCTTTAACAGATAGATTTCCTTGAAATCTATGTATAGAACCACATTTAAGGTGGTGGACAACAACATTAAGTGAGATTATACCTAAACTTTGTAGAAATCATTATTGCTCACATTTGAAAGCTCTTCTCTTAGAGAGTATTTATTGCTCATAATTGTTTTATCCATTTTTAAAAAGAGATATTAATTATTACATTCATTATTTCTACATTGGGCAGAAGTATCTTAATGCAGGGAAAACATTAAAAGAGAGAAATCAAGAAGTTGCATGAACAAGTTCGTGAAAGAATCCATAAGCAAACTTTCAAACTCAAGACACAGCGAGACAAGCATCGGAAGCAACAGATCTTTAATGTGGGAGACTTGGTTTGGATACATCTCAGAAAGGAGCGTTTTCCTAAACAACCCAATGCCAAGTTGTCTCCTAGAGCTGATGGTCCTTTTAAGATTGTGCAAAAGATCAACAACAATGTTTACAAAGTGAAATTGCCTGGTGCCTATGGCGTTTCAGCTACCTTCAACGTTGCTGGTCTATTTCCGTATTTCGATGATGATGCCAAGTTTGACTCGAGGACGAGTCTTGTCCAACCCGGGGAGGATGAAACGGTTCATAACTCCTCCGTTTCATAGCTCATCCGTAACCCCTTCCCTTCCATGTAACCCCTCTCCTTCATAACTCCCTCCTTAAAACCCCATTAAAATTATGAACGTTTTATGCCTCTAAAACCAGTATAAAAAGGAGGCTAACTTCATTGTGTAAGGCATCAAAGAAAATAAACATAATCAGTTCTACAGTGTTCGTTCTTGATTCCTAAGCCATTTTTGGTATCAGAATCAGTTCTACATTGACAACCACCGCCGTCCTCAACGACAACCATTCCGCCCTAGTGACATCAAAGTAGACATTCCGGAATTTGAGGGAAGACTCCAGCCAGATGAGTTTGTAGATTGGTTTCAAATAGTTGAGTGAGTATTTGAATACAAGGAGATTCCAGACGGACAGAAAGTCAAGATAGTCGCTCTTAAACTCAAGAAGCATGCTTCCATATGGTGGGAGAATCTCAAACGGAAGCGAGTACGAGAGGGAAAGAGCAAGATTGAGACTTGGGAGAAAATGAGACGATAGCTCACCAGGAAGTTCCTACCGGAGCATTACCACCAGGACAATTTTATCCAATTGCAGAATCTTCGACAGAGGTCCCTATCTGTAGAAGAATACACCAGAGAGTTTGAAAAACTTATGATGAAGTGTGACATACAGGAGAAGGAGGAGCAAACGATAGCTCGTTATCTTGCAGGGTTAAACGCTGATATCAGTCGTCCAGTTCAGCTTCAGCAGTATTGGACTTTGGATGATGTGATTCGCCTAGCCATCTGTGTGGACAAGTAAACGCCTAAGAGGTCTCCTTATCAACCTTCTTCCTCTAAGGGTTATTTTGATGGTCGTAAGGCAGAATTTCAGCAACCCACTTCATCAGGCAGGTCGCAGTCGAGCACTACGCGCAAGTCTCCACCAAATACTGTCAAGGAATCTAGCTCTAAAGCACCCCGATGCTTTAAATGCCAAGGATTTGGTCACATTGCCTCAAACTGTCCTGCTCGGAGGGTTATCACCATTAGGGAAGGGCAAGTTTATGAAGCACTTGAGGAAGATGAAGAGGAGACTACATTTTATGAAGCCGAACCAGTATATGATGAGGAGATTATGCCTGCAGATCAGGGAGAGGCTTTGGTTATTAGACGAAGTCTACATGCAGGTGTAGTTAAGGAAGAACCCTGGCTACAATGCAACATTTTTCACACCCGTTGCACTGCCCAGGGCAAGGTTTGTAATGTCATTATTGACAGTGGGAGCTGTGAAAATGTAGTGTCTAACTACATGGTGCAAAAATTGAAATTACCAATGCATGACCATCTGCATCCTTACAAGCTTCATTGGCTTAATACTGGAACCGAGGTAAAAGTCTCTAAGCAATGCCTTGTTACTTTTTCTATTGGGAATAGATATTGTGATGATGTTTTGTGTGATGTTGTTCCTATGGATGCATGCCACATTCTTTTGGGGAGACCATGGCAATATGATCGATATGCTCTGCATGATGGCCGTACAAACACCTACTCTTTCACTAAAGACGGTGTTAAGATCAAGCTAGCGTCTTTACCGCCTAGTGAGTTTAGCAAAGCCTCAACAGAAGCTAAGCCATTGGTGACTTTGATGACGAAAAAAGAGTTCAAGGTGACGAAATCTGAAACCCAAACAATGAGTTTCATACTGGTACTCGAGGCAAACAGTGAGTCCACCATCTCACTAGCAGTTATGCTCTTATTATCCGAGTTTCCAGATGTGATAGCTGATGAGATACCACCCGGGTTGCCACCCATGCGAGCCATACAGCACGCTATTGATTTTGTTCCAGGAGCAGTCATTCCTAACAAGCCTGCTTATAAGATGAGTCATCAGGAACATGCCGAAGTCCAGTGACAAGTTGAAGAGCTGCTGAAAAAAGGGCTGGTTCGGGAAAGTGTTAGCCCCTGTGCTGTACCTGTTCTGCTAGTACCCAAGAAAGATGGGAGTCGGAGAATGTGCATTGATTGTCGAGCTGTTAACAAAATTACTATTAAGTATCGGTTTCCGATACTCCGGCTTGACGACATGTTAGACCAGCTGTATGGTGCTACTATTTTTTCCAAGATTGACCTTCGTAGTGGGTATCACCAAATTCGGATTCGTCCAAGAAATGAGTGGAAGATCGCTTTCAAGATAAGAGATGGCTTGTATGAGTGGAATGTGATGCCTTTTGGACTAACCAATGCCCCTAGCACATTCATGAGCCTGATGAATCAGGTATTGCGACCCTTCACTAACAAATTTGTTGTTATTTACTTTGATGACATTCTTATTTACAGCAAGAGTCAGGAAGAACACTTTGATCACTTATGGCAAGTTTTGCAAGCACTGCGAGACCAAAAGCTTTTTGCCAATCTAAAGAAGTGCACCTTCCTTGCCAATGAAGTTATTTTCTTGGGGTACATCATCACTGCAGAAGGTGTTTGAGTTGATCCAAGTAAAGTTGAAGCCATTAATAGCTGGCCAGTTCCAAAATCTCTCCAGGAAGTTCGAAGCTTCCACGGATTAGCTTCTTTCTACAGGAGGTTCATTCGTAATTTTAGCTCTATTGCTACACCCCTCACAGATTGCACCAAAGGAGACAAATTTCAGTGGATGGAGCAAGCTCATAAGAGTTTTGAGGAGCTAAAGAAGCGGTTGATTGAAGCTCCCGTCCTAGCGCTTCCAAATTTTGACCAAGTGTTCGAAGTTAGCTGTGATGCCTCCAATACTGGAATTAGTGCTGTCTTAAGCCAAGAAGGTCATCCCATTGCCTTTTTCAGTGAGAAACTCAATGATGCCAAACTCAGCTATTCTACTTATGATAAAGAATTCTATGCCATTATCCGAGCTCTGCAACATTGGAGTCATTATCTCTTGAGCAAAGAGTTCATACTTTTTTCGGATCATGAAGCCCTAAAGTATTTGAACTCTCAACAAAAGATCAGCTGTAAACATGCCCATTAGAGTGAAATCTTGCAGTCTTATCCTTTCCTCATTAAGCACAAGGCTGGAATTTTAAACTCTGTAGCTAATACTCTGAGCCATCGACATGTGTTACTAACAACAATGCAGGCTAAAGTTGTTGGTTTTGATCTTGTCAAAGAGTTGTATCAGGATGACCCTAATTTTCATGGAGTGTGGGAAGCTACTGCCGATCAATCGTTCCACCAGTATTACTGACATGATGGGTTTCTATTCCGAGGTAAAAATCTATGCATTCCTCAGGGTTCTTTGAGGGAAGCAATAATTTGGGAAGCTTACAATGGAGGATTAGCTGGTCATTTTGGTAGAGACAAGACAGTTGATCTGGTCAAAGAGAATTTCTATTGGCCAAGGCTTGAACGAGATGTCAACCGGCATATACAGCGATGCTGAATATGTCATTTGGCTAAGACCAAGGGGCAAAATAAAGGATTATACATGCCACTACCGGTTCCAGAAGCGCCGTGGGAAGATGTAAGCATGGATTTTATTCTTGGTTTACCCCGAACACAGAAGCAAAAAGATTCCATCATGGTTGTTGTGGATCGATTTTCGAAGATGGCCCATTTCATTCCATGCCAGAAAACTAATGATGCAGTTCAAGTTGCAGATTTGTACTTCAAAGAGATTGTCCGTATCCATGGCATTCCTAAGACTATCACCTCTGATCGTGATGTTAAGTTTCTCAGCCACTTTTGGTGGACACTATGGAAGAAGATGGGAACTAAGCTCCAATTTAGCAGCGCTAGCCATCCCCAGACGGACGGTCAAACTGAAGCTATTAACAGAGTTCTGGGAAATCTTCTTCGAAGTTTCGTGGGGAAGAATTTGAAGCAGTGGGACCTCATTCTTGCTCAAGTTGAATTTTCCTACAATAATTCAGTTAATCAAGCAACTGGAAAGTGTCCATTTGAAGTTGTTTACGACACTCGTCCCTTTAGTCCACTAGACTTGACCCCTTCACTTGATAAGCAGCAGTATAGTTCTGATGCAGATCAAAGGGCTGAGGAAATCAAGAAGTTGCATGAACAAGTTCGTGAAAAAATCCAAAAGCAAAATTTCAAACTCAAGACACAGCGAGACAAGCATCGGAAGCAATAGATCTTTAATGTGGGAGACTTGGTTTGAATACATCTCAGAAAGGAGCGTTTTCCTAAACAACCCAATGCCAAGTTGTCTCCTAGAGCTGATGGTCCTTTTAAGATTGTGCAAAAGATCAACAACAATGCTTATAAAGTGGAATTGCCTGGTGCCTATGGCGTTTCAGCTACCTTCAATGTTGCTGATCTATTTCCGTATTTCGATGATGATGCCAAGTTTGACTCGAGTATGAGTCTTGTCCAACCCGGGGAGGATGAAACGGTTCATAACTCCTCCGTTTCATAGCTCATCTGTAACCCCCTCCCTTCCATGTAACCCCTCTCCTTCATAACTCCCTCAATAACTCCCTCCTTAAAACCCCATTAAAATTATGAACGTTTTATGCCTCTAAAACCAGTATAAAAAGGAGGCTAACTTCATTGTGTAAGGCATCAAAGAAAATAAACAGAATTAGTTCTACAGTGTTCGTTCTTGATTCTTGAGCCAGTTTGTAAACACAATTGTTGAGTGTGAGAAGAGATATTGAGTAGCTTTAGTTTAAGCTGAAAGTTATACTGCAATTTTTGTAAAAATCTATTCAAATCTTGCAAAAATAGTAAATAAATCCCAAGAAAAAGATTGAACATTTGACATAAATTAAATGAAAAGGTTGAACCACGATAAATACTTATGTTTGATACTTTCTTCCCTATTTATTTCATTTTCACTATCTTACTCTTTTTTATGTTCTTGTACTATTGTATTGTTCTATTTTCTTTGTGCAAAAAATTTTAAAAGTCTAATTTACCATCTCTTGCACATTCCAGCTATGCTTTCATGTGTAAGTGCATAGAGTTTGCTAGTTAGTATAAGTGTATGACCCACCTTACTCTGTTATGTTTGTAAGCTATAATTCTCGAATATGCCATTAAAAGGTAGTTTGAATTTTCTCCATTAATATTTATACAATTAAAGAGAGATTAGTGTTACAAGAGAATGTAATTGTATATGAGGTCCATATCCCTTAATTATACTAATCTTTTTTTTCCTAATCTCTTTCCAAGTGCACTTTCAATATTTTACAAAGTCATTGCAGAAGATTTGAAAAGGATAATTGAATTTGGTTACAAGCAGAATTCCCACGGTATACTCTTGTATGTGATAAAAAAGTGAAATTAGTACACCAAAAAAAAAGTGAAATTAAATAACCACAACTTATCTGAAGAAATAGTAGCTGTAGCACTGTAATATTGTTATCTAGGAGGCGATGTGAAATACGTGTGTGCAGATATCGTTTTGTTGACTTGTCTGGGTCACAGTTGATTTTGCTTACCAAAATTTAAATGTAATGAGTTAAAAAATGTAAATAAAAAAAATAAATTAAAGGCTTATAAATGGATGAAATTATGAGTAGTGTGCAGGTCAACCGTACAAGTTGGTCCAAATAGCGACTCCGCTTGTCGCTACAGCCAAAATAGCCACCGCAATTGCCATGACTCGATCTTTTGTCGTTGCTATACCATGTATATCCCTGACCTCTCAAAACATACCCAAATATAAGCAAATCGTTCCCAACAAAAACACACCAAGCGAAATGACGATAAATGTTAATTTTTTTAAGGTATCAATAGAGCAGACTTGGATTTAAAATTCAAAATTATAGTACCTTAAAATGATCACAGAAGGGAATATGAAGGAGAGGCAAACGATGGTGGTGGAGCCCAGGAACTGAAAGAAATACCATATATCTGGAACAGCCACGGCCACCACGTACGTGAAGGCTAGCAAGCTCAACGTGAGACACACAAATCTAGGGCGGTCAGATGCGAGCTCAGGTTTGTTCTTATTTAAGAAGACTAGCTCATCTACGTTGGCCCTCAAGGAATAATTCATAACGGGGAACACCAGCGCAAGATGGAGTGCGTAGCTCAGCCGCACGACGTCGTTCAGCAATATTCCGGCTCCGGTATGGGAATTCTGGTCGAAGTTCACCAGCATATCCGCCATTATGGAGTCTCCGAACAATAGGTACCCGAATAACCCGATTGCGAAGTAAATGACCACGCAGATCATCAATGAAATTCGCACTGCTATGTTCATATCTCCTGCTTTCCCAAGCTCTGCTCTAATTGGATGAACTAAAAACAAACCAATATTTAAATTTATCATTAGATCGTTGTTAATTAATCTGCGGCAGATCGATTAATGAGTGTGTATGAATCGTACCGTTGACATGGAATCCAAAGCCGGTAACGAATACCGGCACGGCGGTGAAGAGATCAAGGACGGACACTGTAGAGAAATCGGGGAAAATTCTTAGAGATTGAGTTTTGCCGGACCATAATGCGTAAAAGGCCATGGACGAGCTTATAGCAACGAACACCAGAGCCAGTAGAATTGATATGGCAGAACTGTACCTCAGTGAATCTGGAAAGCTTTTTAAAAAATGAGATCGAGTGATCTATACAGCACACAAGTGATGATGTAACGCATTAAATTAATTAAAATAATATATTATGACAGCATCAAGATGATACAGAATCAATTATAAGAAAAATGAAAAAAAGAAAAGAAAGAAGGCACTGACCAACACGGGGGAGGAGAAGAAGGGGAAGCATGAGAAAGAGAGCGAGGAAGAGAAGGGCAAAAGGACGGGAGGTCCACCAGTGAATGCCCAACCATTCTTGCACTACACCCACATGTAACTCTCCTCCTTTTGACGCATTTCCGCACAACACGTCCCCTGCCAAATTCCATTTCACAATTTTCTTCATTTCGTCCAATTAATAATTCATTCATAATAATGATGATGATGATACATATTATTATCTATTTAGAGGCTGACTCCCGAAACGAAATGTTCCAATCCTCTTTGGAAATGGACAGGAATCCTATGCAGTGTAAAGGCCAGAAGGGCAATGCGGTAACTTAGAGTTATTTTGTTTTAATAAAACTTAAAGAGTTTTCTTTATATAAATAAGTATGGAAAAAAATTCCATCCCTCATTCTGGTATCAGCTAATTCCAATCCTAAATAATGGGAGGGGACATTAACTAAAAAGAAACACCCAGTGCTTGGTTTAGTTGGTAACCAGAGTTCTCCGGTTCCAAATAGCGACTCGATCCGGTTTAGTCTAGAACGATAAATTCTCATAAGTGAGATTGGAGAAATGGAACAGGTCCAATCCTCCGAGTGAGAGCTTTCTTTTGCTCTCTCCTATCTAAACTAGCCAAGAATTAATCCCGCCCACCCTAATTAGCTTCAATTGAAGTGCCGTCACCACCAAACATCACGCTAATATTTACTTCCAATTGCATAAAAAATGACAGATCTGAAGAAGACAGTTCTCGAATGAAGCCGAACTCACCGAGGATAATGAAATAAATGATAAGGACTCCAAGATTGGTGATGATGACGCATATTTTCACGGCCAGTGATCCCAATTTGCCGTATGACTCGCCCACCATGCCGGCGTACGTGATTGACTTGCCGGAGCTGGTGTACCTCAGCATGAATTCCACCGTGATGTCCGTTACGAATGCCACCAGGACGATCAGTATGAATCCCGGCACTATGCCCAGTACCTTCATTGTCGCCGGAATCGACATGATCCCGGCACCGATCATGGTGGTTGAGATGTTGAACACCGCCCCCGATATTGAACCATCTCGCGAATTTGAATCTGCCGGTGACTTCTCTGTGTCCGCGAGGAGAGGGACAATATCTCCGGCGATGTCTGAGTCGAGCATCATCTTCCCATCAACGGAGATGCATCAAAGGTCTTCCGTCCTCTAATAGTAGGACCTTTTATTATTTATTATATTGTGCGTCCCTGCGCGACGATCTTATCGTGATATTTTGATATTATTTCATATATTGAAAATAGTTTTTTTTTTTGGCTAACGATATCTATTCTATAGTGTTTAAGAAATCCACCCCCATATTCAGGCCAAAAAAAAAAAAGAAACCCACCCCCGTAAGAAATAGTAAATACAGAAATGATAAGCGGAAAAAGAAAATAAAGGAATTTCGATGAGTGATAGAAAATAACGTAAAAATTTATCTTGGATAATATAAAGAAAAGCTGAATTTTTGTAGTTCTTTTGATATGTTGACCCTAAGTAATTTTTTTAAATAAAAATAAATTATTATGTAAAGTATGAATGGAGAACCTGTCAAACTAGTTTTGATAGAATACTAGTTGATGATACTAGCAAAGATTTAACACAATTGATAAATAGCTGTATTTATGCTCTTTTGGATTTCTTGGTATTAAGAAAAAAAAATAGAGGAAATATTACTTTTGACAATATATATGTACTATTGACATTTTGTATTATTGCATTAAAAAAAATCGCTACTTAAACTTATATGTGTAAGTCTTGATTCTAATCAAATTACAGCAAATGAATATTTTTTACACATTACTTATCACTTGTTGTAATTTAATTAAGAAATATATTAATATATAAATTTAAGTATATAATTTATTTATTTTTTACAAGCAAAATTTATTTGATTTTCTTTGTATAGAATTGTTCATTTAAAAGGAAATCCTTTCACATAGTAAAATAAAATTTTAATGGTCCCTCTTGTAAGTATGAGAGAATAGAAATGAAGAATATTTACATTTTCTATGATAAGAGGATAAATACAATGACAAGGCCCTTATCATAGATATGGGCTATGTCATTTTCATGCAGGTGGATTGGAACGAAACGGGATCTGGTTTTCTCCAATGTTTAGTGCAAGCACCGAATTGGCGAGTTCATGTTATGGAGTTATGTACAACAAATTTATAAATTTTAAAAATATTACAATAATATTAAATTAAATTAAAATTTACTTTAATAAGATTCAAAATATTTTTAAATTTAATTTTAGTTCATAAAAATACTTTTTAAATAAAATACCATAACCCTTCAATTAATATTTATTTTTTCCGTAACGGGAAAAACAGGTATATATTATAATAATTAATCTTCTTAATTAAAAGATAAAAAATATATATTTTTTGTAATAATAACGTCACAACTATATAATTTAATTAGAGTTATAAAATTATCTATAAAAAAGTATAAACTTGTTATATTATTGTTAAAATTAAAATTAAAAATATATGCAATTTGTCACGGATGGATAGGTTGAATGGAATGGTTCTTGCGAGGGGTTTTATTGTGCTCTGGGCCATATGATCGTTTGAATGCGGTTCATGGAAAATAGAGTGTTGCTTCAGGAAAAGTGGTCCACTTTGTTTTTTTTTTTTTTCAATGAAGAGATGTGCATTTCTATTGATTTGTTTATGGCTATGCATCGTAAAAGATGTGCAATTATTAAGGGAGAGGGAAATGTTACCATTTCCAATTGCTATCTCACTGAGTTAAAATAGGAGAAAGATTTTAAGGGCAAAGTTGTGCGTAAGATTTGAGTCCAATTGATATCTGTTGGTGAAATCGTTGGTTGTAATGATTGTATGGGAAACCCTTGGGTAAGATTTGAACGTCGAAATGTTTTTTTTTTGGATATAGATATTTTTCAATGCATACAGAGTTGTGGCTCTTCGGTTTTTTTTGTTTTTCCCTCTTGGCCTTATTTTTTAAATTGTGTAACTAATTATGGGCTTTTGACCCTCTAAACTGATGTAAACTATATCATGTTTTGTGTGGTCTCAGAAAATTAGTGGAAATATTGAAAAATTATAAAAGATATATATATAATTTTTCTAAGAAAGCCAGAATTGTTTTGACTTTTTAAAAAGGTTTTTGATAATTAATCAGAAAGGAAGGAGCAAAATTATTTTCATTGTTTTAACTGTCAATAATATTAAAATTTATATGTTAAAAATGTGCGATAATTAATTATGAAGGGGGACATGGACTCATCGTAGGCGGCATAATTTTATATTAAATTGTAGTTTTATTTTATTTTATTTTAGGTGAATTTGACGTCAAAGTTTATGTTTTTTTTTCAAGTGTTAGTTGTTTTTTTCTGCTGTAAGGAAGTAAATTTCTGTCACCTCTCATATAAACTCTAGTCATTACCATGTAATTGATAGGATTTTCACCACGAGAGTTAATCTCTTTACAATAGAAACTAATCAAAAATGAATGATGAGAATGTATGGTAAAAGTTACCTTGCAACACGCATATGTTTTCAATCCTTGAAAAATAGGGAAGATGTTGTCAATGAGTTGGGAGGCTGTTTGAGAAAGTAACATTATTTAAGAGGACGATATTACACATGTGTATATTTGTCATTTTAAATGTATCTGAGGTGATTTAAAATATAGATGTAAGATTTGAACTATGACTGTGATATGAGGTGGCAATACTATAAGTATTAATAACATGAAGTTTTTTCATGGTTAAATAAAAATTTTCACAATGCAAGAACATCGTATTTTTTTCAAAGAATAACAAATCTCAAACCATTTACAATGATGTCAATAGTACAATGATGTTGTGAAATAAATTCAAGGATTTTGTAAGAAAATTTCAATATGAAACAGTAAGGAGGTGTATTAATAATCTTGAAAAAAAGGGTCAACATTGAGGAAGGGGATTAATAATTGGACTATTTTTTTTTTTTAATTTTTCAGCGTAATCTGATTTATAATAGGAATCACATGAAAAGAGTGTAACAATCATAAATATTTGTCCATGACTAATTAGTTTTCTCTATTTTACATTACTTTTGTATAGTTTTTATTTAAAATGACTACTTTGGTGTGTTTAATATTGAAACTCTAGAATTGATTTTTTTCTGTTAACTAAGATGGCAGAAGATGAAACATTCTGAGGGTGCCTATATATATGTTTCTCTTAATTAATTGCCTTTATTTAGTTTTGGGGATCATAAACATCTAAATTAATGTATTTAAAGTTATACAAAGTGAAAAGAGAAAGATTTAATTACAAGGAATATCCAATTACAAAGAGTTAACATGGAAAAATAATGCTTTGAAAAGTATAACTTCAAAATAACTGAATTTCTTTTCAAATTCATAATGATAAAGAGTTGCAAAGAATTTATAATATAATATTATATTTTATTAATAAGTTAACTACAACTTTTCATAACTACATTTTTACTTTAATTGAGGTATAGCACTTGGAAATATTTACCTATGAGCAATTACTTTTTTTACACTGCCTATGCAAGCTTTTAATTTAAAACTATTATTAGCGGTTGCTTAATTGTCAAAAATATTTGGTAACAAATTGCTTACATCTCAGTTTTGGTCATCATGAACAGGACTTAATGAGACAAATAACATAACCTTTTTTTGGTAAAACTCTAATATTCTTTTTGGGATGATCAATGTTTTAAGTGTTTTTGTTTTTCAACTTAAAATGTCGTTTTGTTTCATTCAGTTATTTTTATAAGAAATCAAGCATGATTCATTTTATTATAATTATTACTCTCTAATTATTTATCTAACTAACACCAGGAATCGATGAAGTAAAAATAAATAAAAATAAATATTTAGTTCAAGTACATTGTCGGAAATTTTTATTAATTATTAATAGATTGATATCTATAGAAAACTGTGTTGTAACTGTTGAAAAAGAGCAAGAAAGAATTAAATTATTTAGTTGAAAGCTAATCTCATCTATTGTAATGTCTTATTTTTAGATTTATTGTGATTATTATGATCAATACTAATATTTATGGTCATAATAGCTATCATTATCAATATTATGGTAGTTACTATTATAATTTACTATTGCTAAAGAAACAGAGATAGAAGAGAATAGACATTGTACTTGAATATTAAAGACATTAAAAAGCAAAGGTAAAGAGACAAATAACAAAGATTGAACTGATAAATAGACAGAGGTGAAAGACTAAATACAATTGACACTGGTGAATGATGGATTTAATTAAAGAGTGTTGAGATGAAGCTCCAAATCCAGGTGTGCTTCTATGCCTTAACCTTCCTATGCATTGGACTTCAACGCAGAGTTGTTGGTGAAGTGTTCAATATCCCCTATATAACTAATCGTTTGCTCCATGTTAGTCGGTGTGGATAAGTTCATCCTACTGTTTTGTTGAATCGTAAACCCTAGGTTTTGATGGTTGAAACCCAGTGTTTTAAAAAGAGATTTGGCAGAATTAACTAATGAAATGAGAGGGAATGGAAAAGGCAATGCAGCACATGGAGCAGAAAGTATCAAATGATTTGTACCAATACTAGTTTTTTTGTCTTGACAACAAAACAATGACGACTCACAAGGAGCTCTTTTAGCCTCATCCATGGAAGCAAAATATGGTGGAAAAGAGAAAGCACAGGAGTACTTACAGGACGAAGATTGATATGAGTGGTTATTCATCATTGCGTTTGTGATGGAGAACATACTTGTTGTTGCAGGTAGCTCACGTTGCATGTATCTAGGCTTAAACAAATCAGAACCTAGGAAGTCCTTTATGATTGGCATCAACCTTGATCTCTCTCTTGCATGGTAATTCATGTGCCCTCCCAAGGCCTGTCCTAATTTGTACTTCCTCTTGCAAATAGCACAAGGGTACTTGGTGCGAGATGATGAGCCCCTAGAAAATAATTGTTTGAGACAGCTGTCAAAGGTTCCGTGATAGTGATTATCTCTGGGGTAGTGTCCTTTCATGGTATCCGTGATTTTTCACTATCTGCAAAAATAGATGAAAGTGATCATATACGTACGAAAATAAATATAGGTGGTTAGTGGAACGGTTGAAAGTATGCATGTTAAGAAAATAACTGGTGTAAAAGGTTAGCACTTACATTACTGCAATAAATCGAAAGATCAAGTGAAATTTGTGATGTCTCGATTAAGAAACTCCTCTCTTATATATATATTCTTGTAGTATAATACTAACTCTTCATAGATATATGTGTGAAGATGAAAATTGAAGAGAAGCAAGGAAAGAGAGAACATGCAATAAGAAAGATCAAGTAACCCATGCTCCCCATGGCAACGTACCGATGACTAATCCTTGTTCTAACAATGCTCATCCAAAACAGAATCCACACAAACACCTACATAATGTAAAACATAACCCTAATAGCCTATCAAGAAAAAGCCTTGAGTAGTTAGTGAATGAAGCTTTGATAATGAGAAAAGCACACCTGGAAGAGAGCGATCTTCAGTGACCAAACCGATCCCATCAACTGAATTGCAGTGGAAAGAAGAAAGGTAGAAAAACTAAAAATATACTTAAAAAAATACACAAAAAACAGAAAGCACACAACTAAACACACCTTAAAACTCCTCAAGCTATGCCCTATCGGAACCTGTAAGAGATAACCATAGATCTCTGCATGTAATAAAAATTCATCAATTAGTGAAAATGCTTCATACCTCCTCCAGCACAAGAACCCAAAGAGTAAGACCCAACGAAGTACCCCATGCTTCCCATGATAGCAAACCAACGACTAATTCTTGTTCCCACAACACAATTCTCATCAACAACAGAATCTAGAAAAACGTCCGCATAACATAAAACATAACCACAAAGTATGTGGAAAAAAAGTTCTGAGTAGCCATTGAATGAAGCTCCGATCACCAGAAAAGCACTCTTGGAAGAGTCGGATCTTCACTAACCAAATGGAGAAAAGGGACATCGAAAATCTGAAAATATACACATAACAAAATACACACAGGAAACAGCAAATACACAACAATACACACCTTAAAACTGCTGAAGCTTGGGCCCATCAGAACCTATAGGAGAAGACCGCATGACCCCCCAAATAGACAGATAGAAAAAAGTCTGCGATTGATCCTCCTCCCACCATCACATCTCTTAGACAAAGCATCACAGCCCGTGCAACTCTTGTGACAAATAATGCATACCCAAGATGAAAGGCTAAGCCGGCAAAGAAAAAGAATATAGCTCATAAAAATGACAACAACATCTTCTATTAGCTGTCATGAACACATGTCACGTCACACACATGGAAGAACCGATAGAAGCCTCAGACGAATGACCGTCCTTTGTTGGTGAACAAATAAAGGTGCATCGTAGGTTCTTTTTTTGCTAAACCAAAAAGGTCAATGATTGCACAAAACCCAAAAAAAATAATGATGCAATTATCACATGCATTAGGAAAAAGCGGGACGAAATTACGCAACAAATACATGTAAATGAGGGACAAACGGAGATGAACAACATACAAATGCATGTAGATGGACAATGAACGATAAAGAACAGTGAAAGGAAATAGACAACAGTGTTAAGAATATGGCAGCATAGTGCTCGAAATAGGTCAAAATAGTGTTAGCAACAGTGTTTTGGGCTTAAGCTTTTAGTTTTTTAATTAATGAGAAAGAGAAAGAGAATATGAAAGTAATGTTTGGTATGCAAAAAAATTTTAATAGAATATTGTGTTTTTTTATATATGAAAAATAAGTCATAGTATATTGAAAGACTATGGCGCCCCTAGTTAAAAAAATCTAATCAATGTATAATCATAAAAAAGATAGTCCATGAGAGATATTTTGGACATTTTATGTATGTTTCCTATATAAACAGTCCCATTTTATTGCTTTAATGTTGGAATATTTTTTACCTATTAATTTTATTGTTAAAATCCAAAGTTGATTCCATTCCATTACATCAAACTTAGGAATCACAGTTTTCCCATCCTCTTATTCTATTCTCCTATTCCAAACAGGACCTTATAATTTTTTATTTAAGAATCAAAGTCCATGTTCGGTTCGGTTTTTGTTTTTTGGCCAATATAAATGTTTGGTTTATGAAAATGCTAAATTTTGTATTTTGATTATGTGATGGAAATCAGTAACGTAATATAGTTTTTGTCCTTGGACTAATAACTTTTTCACAAGCTATCCAGTCTATTGTTGGGCGGGCCGACGTAGCCCAAGAAGGTTACCCATACATGATTTAGCCCAAGAAAGCAACTAAGAATGTTTTTAGCGGAAGATGCTGCATTGTTTTCTTGGATGCTCTCTGAAAGCCCTTTCTTTACGTAATGGAATATCCCTCCTGAAACCTCCGCTCAGCTGCAACTGAAAAATACGTCGAATTGATTACTTTTTTGAGAACAAAGAGCTATGGCGGATCAGTTGGCAAGGGCCGAGGAATTCGAGAAAAAAGCAGAGAAGAAGCTTAGTGGCTGGGGATTGTTCGGCTCCAAGTACGAGGATGCTGCCGATCTATTTGATAAAGCCGCTAATTCCTACAAGCTCTCTAAATCATGTCATTTTTTGCTTCCTCTATTCTTTTTTAATTTCCTCCCCCCCCCCCCCCCCCCAATCCTCTCCTTTCTTCTGTTTCTTCCCTGACACGATGCTAACTAAATACATGGATTTTATTCTTTATTTTGTATTTACCTATTTTTCATTTCTTTGGGTTGTTACCAGCGATGAGCTATCAGAAGTACTCTCGCTTATTTTCCTCTCGTTAGATGGCCGATATTTTACTTAGACTACATCCTCTTGTACCAAAGGCTAGGATCGAATGTCGATTTCCAAGGACTTATCCCGGGATATGGATTAATCTGACTTTCCTCTAAATTTTTCGACAGAGTAATTAACTTAATAGAACTTTTGGTTTTGGGGAGATTATCCAATGAAAGAAGCGGTTGTCTTTTCGTTTTAAGTTTCTCCTTACTCCATACAATTATCAGTACTAACAGTTAAGACTATATGGCTACTGATAAGTGCTCCTGTTTATTTTGGCTGCTAACTTAACAAAAAAATAAAAAAAACTGATGACATGGCATATTCTATTAATAGTTGCTCGCTAAATATCACCTTCGCTTTGATGATTTATTTATTTATTTTGTTATGCGACGAATCAAGTCAAGGAATATTTATGTATGTTGTTTTGACTGTATTACTATGGTCTGCAGGGGATAAAGCAGGATCGACATACCTCAAGCTGGCAAGTTGTCATTTGAAGGTAATTAAATTAGACTTTTGGAGAATGGCCTATCCTGCTGTGCCTCTGTTTCATGCATTATTTATCTCTCAAAACCTATAACAGAACACTGTTTCTTGCTTGTAGTTGGAAAGCAAGCATGAAGCTGCCCAAGCTCATGTTGATGCTGCACATTGCTATAAAAAAACTAATGTAAATGGTATGTATGTTAATGATGTGAATTCATTATCTTTTGGGCTTTAAGGCTTTGTATCGACCATAGTCATTTGCACATTTATGATTTCTACCTGAAATGTTGCTCCACATCCATGTTCCAAGACCATTTCCTTTTAGTTTTGCATCCCTCTAAGTGTCTGTATGAACTTAAATGCAAATCATATAAAACAATTACAACCTTTGTGCGTGATTAAATAATGTTTGCAAACTTTCTGTTACCTTCATTTTTCCGGCCTTGCAAATGTTATCATATATTTTTTCTAGCTCGACATATACATTGGGTAGAGATCTGAGCATGGGTTCATACCGTGACTTAGATCTGTTTTGAACAGATATTGAAATAAATTTCTGTGCATATGCTTACAGTTGAACTCCTTCCGCATGTCTTTCTTCTATGGTTGCTATATGTTTTATACTTTGCTGGGAAAAAACTTTGGTGCAGTTCTTATATGTTTGCTACTTAGTTTGTCAACAGAAGCTTGACATGTTTTTTGAGTCGATAGTGTGTTACTGAGTTGTAAAATATGTAACATGTTAAATTTTTAAATTGAATAACTTGATACCTAAACTAGTTGGGTATCTATAAGAATGTGTTTACCTGAATGAATTATAACATGGGGAAGCATGTGATGACATGTCATCACTAGCATTTATTTACAAAAAAGATACCATTTTAATACTGAGCTGAGCTTCTTTTCTTTTCCCTTAATAATGCAGAAGCTGTATCTTGTTTAGAACAAGCAGTAAATCTTTTCTGTGAAATTGGACGACTTAATATGGCTGCAAGGTATTTTAAGGTATGCATCACTGCTATGTCTGATTTTAGATTCTTATTTCAATATGATCATTAAATTCAATTTCTTAGCATTCATAACTTGTTGTATCTGATAACATTAATGGAATTGCCATGAACACTTCATAGTTAGGTTTATTAATTTTCATACACAGGAAGTTGCTGAGTTGTATGAATCAGAACAGGATATCGAGCAGGCTATTGTATACTACGAAAAAGCAGCTGAATTTTTCCAAAATGAGGAAGTGACAACCACTGCAAGCCAGTGCAAGCAAAAAGTTGCTCAATTTGCTGCTCAGTTAGAACAGTAAGATCCTTTACTTTCATTAACTTTAATCTTTTTTTCACTATGAATGCCCCAATTGAAATGCTTCAACCTGGTTTTCTTCTTTGAAGGCTAATGTTCGTTACCTCCTATACTTACTTTTCTAGCATTATAATTTAAGAATTTTCCTTTTGGCCTTCCTGTATATCTTCTCTTTTTCTTGTCTACCTTTCCCCTCCTGCGATTAATTTCTAATAAAAAAACTGTTGGTTGTTTGGTTTTGGGGATCCATAATATTGATGTGTCATCCCAGCAGAACCCTAGCTATTTTATTCCCAGAATCTCACGTTTTTATCCTGCTAATAAGTGTACACAATGTTAACAACATTTGATAAAGTGACTTTGCATTGCTTCACATTGAAGATTCTTTGGGGATCAATAGTATTGCATACTATTCTCAAATACGTTTTAAAGATTTTACTTTTTGTAGGTTTCGGGTTGTTTTGTTTGTTCTGGAAACCGTTCATTGCAAAAGCAAAGGGAAGAAAATTCATTGCTTCATGTGATGTTAGTATTATACTGTTGAGTGTTGAGCATGATCAAGTTTTGTTAAGATTGTATCGGTGCTTTTATGATGACAAGTTTCTAGAATTCTAAACAAAATTCCATGGAAAAAGATTTTCTTAGATAATGTTTTGTACATGCTTATGGATAGGTTTTCCTGCATAGAATTTGGGCAGGAACTGCTAGAATAATGTAAAGATATGAATACTTTGTTTTTAATCTGGAGGTAATTATATCCTAGGTTTCTTTCTAAGGTGAAATAAAATGTTTATTTTTTCTATTATATGATAAATCTCTAGATACCAGAAGGCCATTGAGATTTATGAGGAAGTAGCTCGCTACTCTCTCAACAACAATTTGCTGAAGTATGGAGTTAAAGGACATCTCCTTAATGCTGGTATCTGTCAGCTGTGTAAAGGAGATGTTGTTGCTATTACCAATGCATTAGAGCGATATCAGGTATAAGACATTCCAACTTCAATCCTGAAGCTGAATGCCTCATCAGTTGCTCAATTATTTGGACGTGTTTCCTTTTTCCAGGAATTAGATGTTACATTTACAGGAACACGTGAATATAGACTTTTGGCGGTAAGTCTAGTCTTTGGCATCTTCATATCAAATTTTGTTGATAAAGTAAATTGGATCATAATATGGGTATTTTCAATGTCTCTATTAATGTTCTAATAACTGTAGCATTTTACTTGTTCTCTTTTTTATTTATTTTTCTAATTATATCACCATTGCAATAATTGCTTGACTGATTTATTACTTGCATAATTGTTGGATGCCATTCTGACACCAGATTCTTTCTGTGGGCAGGATATTGCTGCTGCAATTGATGAAGAAGATGTTGTAAAGTTTACTGACGTTGTCAAGGAATTTGATAGCATGACCCCTCTGGTAAGCTCCAAAATTTGAAATAAATATTCAATTCATTATATATAATCGAATCTATAGTAATTTGTGCAATGAATGGGAAAATGTGTCTGGTTGGAATAAATTGTAGCATATATATCGCAATTAATGGAAATTGAATTGTCATGTTTTAAAACACTAACCATTTCTAAGAATGAAAATGGAAATGTTTTCATTACCTTGCACTTAATTTGCAATTCCCTTGAATGAGGGATTCAGTTGAGAATTTCTCTAAAGCTCTTGCTAGAATCTGTTGAACTTTCGTATTTAAGTAACTTAACTCAAAATCAGAAAGAAAGAATGACAGCTGGATTCAATTGCTAAAAAAGGTGGGTAATCTTTTAAAAGTCAAATCAGTTTTCTAGCCGGTGCTTCTGCAGTTCTGGAAGACTTAACACTACTTTTCATCTAGTTCTATAGCTTGTGAAGTGTTTAGTGAAACATTTCTACTGGAAGTTGAAGTTGTGTTACTAGTTAGTTCTTTTACGAAGAAAATTTGTAGCAAGATTGATGTCTGTTCAACTATGTAATTTTAACTTACTGATTAGTTATTGCTAGTGCTACTGGATACGGGGCTTCTCTTTTGTACCCAAGTAATGCTTTTCTTACTGGATGATTTTTTAACTTGTTATTGACGCATGCATATGACTTTCTTTGTTCTGGTCATTTCACTTCCATTTGATGATCTGTTCTGCTTTCGCACATCATTGTTTACTTGTTTCATTGGATGGTGTGCAGGATTCTTGGAAGACGACACTTCTTTTGAGGGTGAAGGAAAAACTAAAAGCCAGAGAACTTGAGGAGGATGATCTCACCTGATTTACACCTAAATATTATGTTGGTTTATATTCATGATTTATGATTTGAATTGTATTATGCTTGTCGGTCCAGTTGGTCACCTCACATAAATATTCTTATAAAAGTGTACTCGATTTGGGTTTCGATTGAATTGATATGCTTGAATTCAAGAAATGAGTTTTTCTTGAGCATTAGTAGGTCTGCTCTTATCCAAATTTACCAGATTTTACATTAGTTATCCCCGCGACTACATGTTGCTTTTACAAGTGACATACCCGAGAGTACTTAACTCATAACTGGGTATTAATTCAATATAAGCAAATTATGATTCTTGTGGGGCCAATCTTGTATTCAACTTGTACGGACCAGCTCAGTACTAGGGGAGAGCGGGAGATGTATGTACTTAATAGATTGGGAAGAGTTAAAAAGGTATAGGGAAATTGGAAGCTTATGCAGGGAAAGGGGGGAGACAATAACTTCCATGGGACTGTCGCGTTTTTCAGTTACTGCTTTTTCCAGAAAGTAGAAATCGAGGGCCTTCAAGTTTACAAAGTGCATGCCTCCCTAAATTCTTCACTGTTTAAGAGAGATCAATACGGGTTGTGTTAAAGCCATATGAGGCGACTTCCTCCGCATTCATTTCTCTCGGAGCATCTCAATGGGATTCCGATCACGTTGGTTCCTTTTGCTTTTCTTGCATTAACAGTTTAAACAAAATGAAGTTATAATATAATATTGCTGTTTCATTTTCCTTTATTCCTTAGTGATTGATGAAAATGACTTGACAGCCTCGCACACACAAACCGAATCACTTTTGCAAATCCTACATGCTGGAGAAAAGGACGTTATTCATTCTTATTTACTTTGGTTATCTTTTCTCAACAGAGGTGAGGGATTGAATCAAATCTAGTTTTATGTTTGATCAGGAAGAGAAATCACAAGAAAAAGAATATGTGATGCAAATTCTCTCTTCGGTCCTCCATTCCAATTTCCCAATCCATGTGAATTTTCCAACAACTTTAGTGATAACCCCACTATCAACTTGTTGCTTTGCTTTATCACTGTCACTTTCTATGCTCCCCACAAGGCATGATGAGTTTTCAATTTCTTATTATTTTTCCTTTGAATGACTTATATTATGTATTCTTCTCTCCATGACAACTGTCACAATTTAACCAGAGACTTGCATTTTCTTCCCAATTTATCTATGGCATATTACTTATTAATGCGTGTTAAAATTAATTTATGACCAAGTTCAATTTAATTAAAAAAAGAAAACGTCAAAGATACATTCGAAGATGTGTTCACGTGATTGGCTTACCAAATTCAATGTATGGATTCTAGACTTCAACATTTTTGAAACAGAAGAGAATGTTCGAGAGACTTAATGAAATTAATTAATGTTAATTCATTTGGTGTTAACCAATTGTTTACTTTTTCTCTGATTTAATAAGAAACTTGATACGTTTTTTCATGTATGGAATCTGAAAATTGAACTATATTATTTATGACTTATATATAATGTCACTTGTTATAAATTGTTATTATATATATATATATTGATATTTATTGATTGTTTCATGAGTTACAATTATAATCCTTTTCATTTTGACTTTACAATCTGTTTCCCATCTGATTATTTGAACTTTATCATGTAAATGTTTGTCATCTCATATCTCGTCTCATATGAACTGTAAAAATGCAGATCCTTGAAAATAAAAAATTCTGATGATTGATACTCCCTCTATTTCAGTTTATAGTGTACTTTTAACTATCACACACGTATAAAGACAATGATTAGTAACCGAAATTTTTTCCCATTATTTCCTAAGTTATCCTTATTTAATAATACTTCTTATATTAATAAATTGCATCTATTCTCTCTTTCATTCTTTTTTTTTTTTAGTTTCCATAGGTCATTGGTAATTGTGAAGAGTGAACCTTTTGGGAGAAATTCTCATTTATTCATTTATTATTTAACGAAACCATTAAAGAATTTTCATTAAATGCATTGGTAACTGAAAAATATATAAGCTTATTTATTAGGGGTAATATTAAAAAGATAATAAAAAAAATACAATATAATTTATATAATACACTATATTTTAAAATATAAATTTATCCGGGTACTATATAACGTCAGATGGAGTAATTGATAGAGATGAAAGAGTTGCACTGTTTACAGAAAATCTTGTTGATCTGGGTTTTCTTTTGGACTTTGCAACCGGCTGTTTTTTTTTTAATCTACAACAAATATTACACAGGTGTTAAAATCTCGAGAAAACTTATAAAGCAGGTTAGTAACGTTTTATTTTTAATACTTTTCGTCGCTCACTCAGAGGGAAAAAAACCAAAAAAAGATTCCATGCTTTGATCCTTTCTCCTGCAATCTTTCGGCAAGTGGCAGCCCACAGTCATCCGTCGTCGTTTGGAGGGTAAAGCGACCTGTCTTTTTTGACTGTTACTACTTCCTAAGCGGACTATTCTATTTTCTGTTTATTCATAATTTTATTTTAATCTTATGCTTATGGGAGGTAGTTTAGATTACTCACTCTTCAACCTGCCTTTAATTTAATTGAACTCTAAATTTGATCAAATTGAACTTTCGGATTCAACGCCTTCCTCCGTATGCTGATTATTGAGTCGGTTTATAGGTATGTCTTTAAATTTTTTCTTTTCCTTTATATGAACGGCTGCATCTTTATAAATCGTTTTGATCGTATTTTATTAGCTTATGCCTTGAAGATTTTCCATTATGGTTCTGGGTTTTCTTTAGATGGGTGGTCTCATTTTAGTTGCGGGGCTGTTGAAAATTGTGGGTGTTTTTCCTTTCTTCTTTATTTCTTACACCGAATCTGTGAGATGGGGCTATTAATAATATTATGATATAATTAGATTCTGGGATTTGAGTTACCTTCCCATCCCACGCCTGGAAACGGGAAACCTTGACCAATTGTTTTGTTCTATGTTTGCTGGGTCATCTTTAGTAGACGAAGTCTCTGTTTATGAGTTTCTAATTAGCTTGGGTACCTTCCTTGTTTCTATTATACTGCGATCAAAGTCCATCCTATTATCACTGTGATTGATTCTTAGGAATTCTGTTATGAATCAGAACACTTAGCTATGGCTGTTCACTTTCCTCTTTCAGGATTAGTGCCAAACCTGAATGCTTGGTGAAATAGTTTTGGCTGTGATTGAAAAAGTTCAAGCTTCATATCAGAATGGTTTCAGTTGATAACGGGAACTCTAAAGATGAGATCGAGGAATCTAATGAAAGTAAGTTGAATGATTTAACTTCAATTGAAATATCAACATCTCGGAGGACGCTTATAAGCAGTGACAATCCTCCAAAAAAGTTTCAGGGCACCTCGAGTGCTCTGCTTAATAGGATAAGGTTCCTTAAATTTGGTTCAGCCTCTGCCAAATTCAAGCGGCTTGCTTCTGCCAGAGACCAGATTTCACAGTCTGTGCCTTCTTCTGATTCACATGGCTTTAGAGAACGATTTAGTGGCATTCTTGCTCAAAAACTGGATTGGGATTCGCTCAAAAAGAAGTGCCAAGAGTGGATCAGAGACCCAATGAACATAGCCCTTTTTGTGTGGATCATTTGTGTTGCTGTTTCAGGGGCCATTCTCTTCCTAGTCATGACTGGAATGTTGAATGGCGTGCTGCCAAAGAAGTCTCAGAGGAACGCTTGGTTTGAAGTAAACAACCAAATACTCAATGCACTGTTTACGCTTATGTGTTTGTATCAGCATCCCAAGAGGTTTTATCACCTTGTGCTTCTGTGCAGATGGAGACCGGAGGATATCTCCAGACTCAGGAAGGTTTACTGTAAGAATGGGACATATAAGCCCCATGAATGGGCACACATGATGGTAGTGATCATTCTTCTTCATGTGAACTGTTTTGCTCAATATGCACTATGTGGTCTTAACTTGGGGTACAGAAGATCCGAGCGACCTGCTATAGGAGTTGGAATATGCATATCATTTGCAATTGGTGCTCCTGCAATTGCTGGCCTCTATACCATTCTTAGCCCTCTCGGTAAGGACTATGATTCTGAGATAGATGAAGAAGCACAGGTTAACCCAGCGCAGCAGAGGGTGAAATCATTCACTAAAAAATATTCATTTGCTTTAAGAGATGAACAAAGGATTATTGAGAATAGCCCACAGTGGAGTGGAGGAATACTGGACATTTGGGATGATATTTCTCTGGCATATCTCTCACTTTTCTGTACTTTCTGTGTGTTTGGGTGGAACATGGAGAGACTTGGCTTTGGAAACATGTATGTCCATATTGCCACTTTTGTTCTGTTCTGCATGGCTCCCTTCTGGATTTTTATCTTGGCTGCTGTTAATATCGATGATGATGGTGTCAGACAGGCTATGGTAGGTATTGGAATCGTTCTGTGTTTTTTTGGTTTACTGTATGGTGGATTTTGGAGGATCCAAATGAGAAAGAGGTTCAACTTGCCTGCTTATAACTTCTGTTTTGGCAAACCCTCAGTTTCTGATTGCACACTTTGGCTGTGCTGCTGCTGGTGCTCTCTTGCTCAAGAAGCACGTACTGGCAACTCCTATGATGTTGTAGAAGATAAATTCTGCAGGAAACGCAATGATATTAGCGTCCAACCGCTAATTTCCCCTTTGCATCGTGAAGATACCACAAGTTCTCCCGTGAGATTCAACTCTTCTCCTTCCACAGTCATAACATCCAGACCTCCTGCTCCAACTAGTGTCCTTAAGGGATATTATAGTCCAGATAAGCCATTATCTACTGTAAGGGAAGATTCTCTGGAAAGAGGTCAAGGTGGAGAAATGAGCCCACCAGCTCCACCATTTATACACAGAGAAGCCCCATAGCCTCCAAATAAAAGAAAAGGGATTGAGATTTTTGTTCCTCTTGCAATGCAAACCCGACATTAATTCTGTGGGATAATCCATTGAATTTTTTGGCAGTCCTTAGTAGGTCATGTTTGTGTGTTTCTCTTACAAGCATTTTTGATGTCTTCCTTGCTTTCCTCTTTCACATGTTTATGTATACTATATCGTGTATGTAAAGCAAAATAACATTTGTGAGACAATTGTTGAAAGCATTAACGAGGCAGAGTTGTCCTTCTTGTTTTGTTAATCTAGAATATTTATGACTCCAAAATTTCAACCGGATTTAATTTCCTGCTTGACTTGAAGAAATGAATTCATAATAGGTGTAAAGTTTGCATGCTGATCATACTAATGGCAGAGGCCTCGATGAATGGTGATAAATTATGCAGCCTTTCTTTTTGTTCAACCCAAGACACAGCCTATATCTGTATGCTGCTTCGCTGAGACATGATCAATATCAGCAAATGGTATCTTCTGGTTTGTGTCTAGCTATTGCCATACTTTTAGTGAAGGAATTGATCATATGTTCAGAAAAGCCAATAGATGTACTAATTGGCTTGCTCACTTAACACATGGGAATGGCAATGATGTTACTGTTCTTTGGCAACTGTCAGCTGGATGTAGGCATCTGTTAGATTTTTTATGGAGGGGATCAGAGTTATTCTCCGAACCATGATATGTAATTTCTCCTACGTCTGTCCTAGCCTGCATTTCATAAAAAAGAATTCAGGATATGATAAACAGTTATCTGCTAGGATGACATGTATTTCAGCTATTCTTCATTTATCTGAATCAAAAGGCTTTGTCTATCACACGCAAGGAAAAACTTTTTTGGTTACAGTTTTTGCATCCAATTTATATTTAAAGAACTAATTCGATATGTTGACGAGTGGCTTAAGGAAATTAATTTGTTACCAGTTTAAAATTTATTAGTTGCAGTCACCTGATTTTTTTTTTTTAAATTGTGTAATCTGTTTGTAGTTACGTTTCAGTGGTCCCTGAATCAGTTAGCAATATGACCTACTTATCAAATAAGATATTAAATAAATTGTGAAATTTAAACATGGATAAATAGAATTGATGAGTATGAGTTGGTATATTTTTTATTGAATTACTAATCACTTCCTGATTACATATCATTCCCTCGCATTCAAATATGTGTGTTGAGGGGCAACATATACGTACATAGATGGTCGTTTGAATCGAAACAGGATTATTTACATCTTTCACTATCTGTCATGATTCGATCTTTGAAAATGATGAAAATACCCTTCAGCTTCACTGATCTGATCTCTAAGTTTTTTTTTTAAAAAAAACTGAGGGAGTTAAATTAAATATCAGAGTAATTTATAATTAGTGTGTGTCAATATTATGCCAGAAAAGCTATGGGACACCAAACTCCAGCTCACCCTTGAGAACTACCCTGAACCTGAAGGATGGATGACCATGTTCCGTTTACCTAGGAATAGAGATATTTGTCCCCAGCTTGATGCTTGCTGTAATGCGAAACATATATAAGACCTCAGATGATGACATTAAGAGAGAGAAAGAGAGTAATGATAAAAGAAAAGGAATGGGGGATGAATGGGAAAGTGTATATATATACACATACCTTACTAACAAGGTCGTAGCATAGTTAATAAGTAGTTAGGTTCTCTAAACATGTTATCTGAGTTTGATATTCGGCTGTATGCATGAAAAATGTCTTATTATAAGAGGTAAAACTCACTTCGATGATCTCTATGTGTTTTGAAAGGATTAGTTTTTTAATTGTTGGAAATACTTTTGGTGCTAAAAATAAAAAAAAATTATACACACAAATGTTTGATAGATTAGATAGATGGATGGATGCAAGTGGGGGAGTGCTTATTTGGTGAGATTACATGTGCGTCCATGCCAGCACACAACATGACAAACTCATCCTTATTCATAATGATGGTGAGCTCAAGTCGCAAACATATTCAACAGCTGGCATTTATACGGTAATATATAACATACAAAACATTTCACACTCACTCTCCTTTCAGTCATCTTAACTATTTCCTTCAAACAATTTGGCCATTTCAAAAATGCTGCTTTTGGATTCGCGTCTTTGTAAGTCCGCCAACTCGTATTTATATACTTAATAATTGTGCTGTGCTTCCAAAAAATTAAAAAAGGGACCAAATTTGAAGGAAACCTATCAAATTGTTGACGATTTGTGAATCTGTTAATATCAGTAGCCGAACTACAAAACCTTTTTCCATGGGTTTGAAACCTTATGAACAACATATATGAACAAACTGCACTTGAGTCTTAATTACTAATTCGTCCCCAAATTTACTTGTTTGATTGATAAGTGACCAAAGTTGGTGCAGAATCCACCATCTAATTAAATATGCTTTTTTACTTATACATTGAATAGATAGTGATGGTCATTACTCATTATCAGTGTAGATTTTTAGGAAGCAATGAAGTGGTGTGACGTCGTGTAATTTGAATCATCTGCACTAATTATTATACTTATACAGTTAAAAAGAAAGAAAAATAGGAAGTGTGGGTCCTTCACAAGATAGATTCTTTAGTTTAGCTCCTATATATATATATTTTGTGGCCAGAGTTTAGCTACTATATATATAAAAAATAAATATAATATTGAAGAAGAAGATTTATTTAGACAGGTGGTGCACAAACTGACAAAACATTCAACATCTCCCATCGTTTCTATTTATCTTCCGCTTTCTCATCAACATGAAACTTTGGCTTAGCCTTTTTATCTTTGCTTTTTGGAATTTGACGTCGGATTTTAATAAAACCATGCCAATGCGTTTCTATGTGCTTGCTTATCAGTTATCAACTTCCACGTCTTCATATTCACTTTTTCCACACTCGCCCATATCCGATGATATGGCTCTTTACTCCCCCCACCTCTCTCTCTCTCTCTCTCTCTCTGTGCAATAATTAGTGAAATGCCATTTTTAAATAATAATGACCAAGTTAACTACCCTATCTGTGATCATGGTGTGGCTTATTTTGAAGACCGAGCTACAAAACTATAAATTCGCATGCTAACGCGTAGTACAGGGTTGGAATGCGGATTTGTTTGCAACAATAAAAGAAAAAACTTAAATACGTGAATCAAAATTAAATCTTTTTATAGTGTAAAATTAGTTTATTCCAATCAAATTAGGATGTGATTTTTTTTTTGGAAAAAATTATATATAAATATCAAGATAGAGAGTTATTTTCAAAATGGTACCTTGATTTGGTCTAGCTAATTCCTGAATTATACCCTGGTAAGTAATGGTAATAAGTTTTTTGGTTGAAAAGACCAAAATGTCCTTTCCTTACTAACGAGAACCAGTTGCAAATCTACGGAAGTTAGTTATAAATTAATGAAAATCAATTACAAATGAATATAAGTCATGATCCATTATAAATAAAATTTGACTAATTATAAATTAACGAATGTCATTTGCAAATATACGGGAACCTATTATAAATTAATAGAAAATGATTGCAAATATTAGTAAGGTAGGGGCATTTTGGTCTTTTCTGCAAAAAAACTTATTCCCATTACATACCATGATATAATTTTGAAATTAGTCCAAATTCAGGTGCCACTTTAAAAAGAACTCTCTTCCCTAGTATTTATATGTAAATTTTCCTTTTTTGTTATATGCATCACTTACCCCATCATCACTAACTCATTTTATTATTTATTAATACTTTGAATTTATCTTTGAATTTAGAATTCATTTCTTCTAGTTTAATTAAAAATATCTTACAGATATAAACTTAAATATTTAATTTTTTTTCAAAATTTTATTACGTATGTAGTTCAAATAAAGTATTGATGTAATATGGGGGCTTTGTTTGCAATTCTACCAAACAAAGTAAGTTAAGCCTCACTTGAGTTACCCCCATTTTATTATATTATGAAAAAAATGTAATTTCTTTCCATTGTTCATGTCCATTATGCTTTTTATAAATATTGCTATCTCCCGTGTTAAATATTAGAAAATTTTGGGAGGATTGTTTTAGTTCAAAATATAAGAAAAAATATAAATATTTGGCTCAATAAATGAGATATTCCAATAATACCACTTATTAATTTGAAAAAAGTTGTTATTTTCAATTATGATTAATTGATCTAGGATAAAAAAGGAACATCAATCAAGGGCAATTTTTGGAAAAAAAGTATGCTTTCTTATAAATTAAATGGGGTTAACTAATTTCAACTAACAATATTAGTATGTGTAAAATATATTTTTTACTTATATTTGAGACCATACATAGTATTTAATAATTTTTATTTTATTATTTTTTGAATAAAGTAAAAAAATCATTTGCATAAATGAAATTATTTTTTGTTTCTTACATATTCCTTTTAATATATTTCCTCTTGTTCTAAATATAAGGAACATTTGAGTGATCTATTTTGATCTAAAATATAATGAATAAATAAGAATTGTCTAATGTATTTAATATTTTTTTAATTAGACCTCTTACTAAGAATTATTTTTCTTAATTACATGATAAAAGTTTTAAATATTACAAGAGGTATTTTTAGAAATTATTTTAAATTTTTAACAAATTTAATAATTTCAACTACTTTTAATTATATTTCCTATAAATTAATTATTTATCCTTTATATTATCGAGGTATTATATTATGCGTTATATGTTAATTTAAGATTATAGAAAAACATAAATTTAACCTGTGAGTCACACTCTCCGCTACTTTTGAGTCAACTAAAGTTGGCTTGACTTCTTCATGCATATAAAGTATTTATTTATTAATATTAATTTTGGAGACAAAGACATACAGGATGATGATACTTTGTAATCAAACTACACTAAAAGTACCAACAACTTGTAGCTTTTTTTGTTTCCCCAGCTCAACCACTTGTAGCTCACTTGGTAGGCCCAGATTATGTTAGTTTAATTCGTGGTTCAATTCAAATTCAATACAGTTATTGCCAACTAGATATTGAATGGTTTAATAGAAAAAAAAATAAAGAAAAAACTATGATGAAAGTGTTATGCAAAACCAATATTATTTGACAATAATTAAAATATTATGTTCCAAATATCAATCACAAAATGAACAAATTAATTTTTATGTATTTTTTTAAATTGACTTATAAGATTGGATAAAATCACCTAAAATATATGATAGTTCAGATATATACACATCTTCACTAGTCATTCTTTGTTGATGAGAGGTTTAAGAGCTTTCACCTTTTGGGTGAGAGCCCCCACATGATATGTGTTAGTAATTTCATTATAGGTTATTATGATTTGGTATGTAAAAATTAAAATAAAATTAAAAAAAATCATTTTATAAATAAAATATATCTATGTGATTGTTATCTATAAATGAAAATATTAATAAAATAATCACTAACATTCAATATCAAATATAAATTTATGATACAAATAATGAATAGTGAGATATTTATTTTTCAAATGTAGTATAATGTGTATAAGAAATCCACCTGATTATTATTACATAACGATATTAAAAATAAAAATAAAAATATCACTGATATATGAATATTATATATATATATATATCTTAATTTTTAAACAAATATTTTCTTGCACAAATTAAATGAATAAATATATAATTTTTTGAAATATCGATGCTGTAACGCATTAATCAGATAATTGATAGATGAATTTTTTGTTTACAAATTATATTTAAAGTTGAGTTTTTATTTTTGAATTATTATATTTCTAGTTATACAAGCCCAATAAAAAAATTAGGTCTTTAATCATGCAATAAAGAGAGATTGGGAAAACAATTTGGAAAATGGGGAAGCGAATGAAATTACCGTCTAATGCATATTTTAGGCGCAGGCATAGTAGCATGCTCTCAACTCACATAACATCGCCACGTCACCACACTTGTCAACGCGGCTTATGAATGAATGGTCAGCACAAGGACGTAATGCGGAACATGAAGTAGGATATCAAACCCCACTTCCTTATTTTCCTACTAATACCGCCAATCTTCGCCTCATATATCCAGCAAGTCTACTTCTTGAGTTCCACATCCAATTTGCTCTCTCTCTTTTCCTGTGTAGCTGAGACATCTTCGCAAGAGCTGGCTAACTCTCAGGCAAGCGACGAAGACGGTGATTCCAGCAGTAAGAAGCTCGTTCTGACCCTGTATGAGGCCCTAAACTCCGGCGACTCCCACACGGTGGTCAAGATTGTGGCCCCCGATCTCGAGTGGTGGTTCCACGGTCCTCCTTCCGATCAGTTTTTGATGCGCATGCTCACCGGCCAACCCTCCTCCGACCACACCTTCCGGTTCCATCCCCAGTCAATCGCCTCCTTTGGGCCCACCATCGTCGTCGTCGAGGGCTGTGACCATTCCCGCTCCATCTCCTGGGTCCACGCCTGGACCGTAACGGATGGGATAATCACCCAAGTCAGGGAGTACTTCAACACTTCCCTCACCGTCACCCGCTTCGGCCATCCCAATCCCTCCGACGACCCCCTCTGGGAGAGCACCGTCTCCAATCTGGTCGGCAAATCCGTGCCGGGACTAGTCCTGGCCCTGTAACTCTGTCATCACGTCCGTCCGGCCATTACCGCTTTAGTAATACATAAAGAGAAGGCCGAGACTTTCGTTTAACTGCTTCAATACGTGTACAGGGAAAGGGAGATGCCATTCTCGTTTCCCTGTATCGTGTTTGGTGGGTATAGTTTTATCATTTAGTGTTCTGTGTGTGTAATTGTGATATGGTTGGAAGCATGATCGGTATATGCCGGCGGTGGTCCCACGGGTATATCTTATACGATTATGATGATGTATTCTGGTGTTTTGATGAAGCAATAAAAAGGTCTGTGTGTTTTCATTTTACGCGTTGTGACTCCTCCTTGTTATGCGTAGCATTATTCTTCGATCGATTTCTTAACATGATAGATAGCGTATTCTATTTTCACTTTCCTATGGCGGTTGTCAAGGAAAAAAATAATAAAAGAAAAAAAGAAGGACAATGGCAGTGACTAGCGTGTATTTTGCATTTTTTACCACTAAAAAGTCTCGAGTGAGTATTGCAAAAGATAACTATCACGATAGTACATATAATTTTGATGTGATAATATGTTCGTTTGTCTCTATCTGTAAAGTTAGTAGATACATATAAAATAGCTTAAAAATACCAAGGTGATTAGCTGAATCAATCTTAATTACCATGTTAATATATATATATATATATATGGAAAGTGAGAGTATTTTTTTCTTTTTAATACCGATTCGGTATTCGGTTACCATTTTAAGTTCCGACTAATTTGGATTGAGTTAAGATTGTACTTCATTCAAAAGGAAGTTCTTTTAAAAGCATTTTCTGTATTCATATGGTTTTAGACTTGAGATACTACTTCTGATCCTTAATATAAGACTCTTTTAACCAAACCATGCAGATTAAGAATTAAAATTAAAATTAATTAACTATCTCAATTTTTTGAAAAATTTTAATATTTTTTTTAAAACTACCCTTATTTAATTTCTCTATTTTTCTCTTTAAATACATTAAATAGGGATATTTTTTTAAAAATATATAATAAATACTATCTCATATATTATAAAAGGTCTTATATTTAAGATGAGTACAATAAATTTTATATATAAATAACTCTAACCCTTTTCATTAATATCAACACTTATTATTCCGAGAGAGAAAGAGAGAGAGAGAGCACGTTTTAATTGCTAGTGACATTGCATATTGGTGTGATTTGCTGAACCAGTCTTAATTAACATGCCTCTGTGTATTCGAAGAAGAAGGAGTAATTCATTCCCGGATTCGCCTAGATGCCCAAACTCTTACAGCAAAAAGTGGATGTGCATGTCACCGTCATTTGTTAGCCATCGATCGTGTCACTTCACTATATATATCATGATAAGAAGACTAGGATATCCACACACACACATTACCTGTGTGAGTTGAATAGAAATATAATTAAGTGGCACATATATACATAGAGTTGATATATAATTAATGATGCTCACTTATTTAATTTGGGGTCTGATTTTCAGAAGCAGTAAAACCAAGGAGCAATCACTTCTCGTTGGGATCCACCAAGCCAAAAATATCACGTATTATGCACCAAGGGTAAATTCGTCGTTTCCCGTGGTCTTTTCCTATCACTTCCTTTTCCCCATCACCTTAGCTTGCGCCTGTTCATGGGGATATATGTATATACAGAGCCGGCTCAATTTACAACTTGTCTTCCTCAAATGTGTGTGTATATATATTAATCGTTAAACTTCCGTGTTTTTGTCATCTATATTAATTCAGAGTCCTAATAATATTAATTCGTAACTACGACATGTTCTCTTCATCCTGATCCGATGCAATAATTTGTTTGCGTAGTAGTTGTAAATCGTTGTGGTGCCGTTTCTCTGTCAAGAAAAATTGATGAAACAGCATCCTCAAGTGACCGAAATTTTTAGATATATGGACTTGGTATACTTCTTCTGGTGTTAGATATAAAATTTTTTAATTTGCTTTTAAATATTGACATTTTTCAAAATACAATGAAATATTTATTATGTATTACAAAAAAAAATGACCATGTTCAATTTATAAGAGAAAAAAATGAAAGAAGTTCAATAATAATAATTTTTAAAAAAATATTATAATTTTTCAAAAATTTAAGATAACCAATTAATTTTAGCTTTTATTATTACTTCACTTGATTGGTTAAAGGGTTTTGTATATTGCGAAGGGAAAGTTTATGTAATTTTAAACTTTTAACTCATATGTGTATCTCTCTATAAATATCATATTTTGTCCGGAGTATTTTAAAAAATAAACAAAAATAATTAAAAATTTATCAAAAAAAATCTGAAAGCAAGAAAAAACCCAAAATTCTTTTTAGTTCAAATTTCAAATAAATTTAGTGATTATTATTTGTTTTAAATATAGTTGAATTAAAATATTTTATTATTATTATTTTTTTATTTTTATTTTTTCTTCAAAATCTTCTTTTAAGTCTGATTTCATCACAATTTTACTCCTAAAATTCAGAGCAGAAAAAAAAAAGAAATTTCCTTTAGATTTTTCAATTCGGTAGGTACCCTTTTCTATGTTTCAAATCTCATATAAGATTATAAAAATAATAACACGCAAGAAGGCCAAAACGCTGAGCCTTTGACTCCCTCCCAGTCCCAAATCGATGCCGCTTTTTTTTCCTCTTCTGTGTTGTGCAGCAAGGAAGCAGAGGAAGGCATCAACGAGGCGGAGCGACAGATGAGAGAATGAGGAAAGTGTTAGCTGTCTCCTCTCTCTACTCCTTTCTATCGGCGCCATCGGTAGGAGCAGAACGCAGAAGGACGCAGTGACGCAGAGAGCCTCAGAGATGCAGAGGTGGAGAACAAAACAGAGGCTCAAGGCTCAAGGCTCAAGGGGCCAAATTGCAGCAAAGGTAGCAGTGATTCAGAGGAATAGATACATGACAATGAAGAAGCGGTCGACAATTTGTAAGCCCCAGGTCTGCGATCCGATGCACGAAATAGGAAGATCCATTTTGACTTACCAGCTGGCCATCCCAATCAAGGTATGAAAACTTTGATTATAAATTGGAGAGGGGGGACTGGAATATCGGGGGAGGAGAGAGGGGCTAGAAAATTTCCTTAAGGAAGAGGGCGATTTGGAGAAAAAGTGAGGAAGCTGTGAAGAGAGATCCGAGCAGCAGAGGAGAAGCAGAGCCGAGGAAGAGGGGAGGAGATGTGGTCTTCAATTGGTAAGCCTAGTTTTCAGGCGATAGGTCGAGATTTTTTATTGAACTGGACTTATAAGTCTGATTAGAATCTTGCTTGTTATGGACACTAGATTAGGTGTTCTGTTTTTGTGGTTAATTGAAATCTTGTATTAGACAGTACTATGGCGTTACCTTTATTTTTTCTGACCTGTGTAATCAGAAAGTAATTGCTTGCTTATGCCCTACAAATTTTGTGAAGTCTGAAGTTTCCTTCTTGTCAGGAAGATGTGGTGTTCTTTGCCTCTGGAATTTGTTGTCTGCCACTGTTAAAATGCCTTAACCACGGAATAGATTAAATTGGAGGAAAGCAATTTGCTTTAACACAAATTTTGGCCCTTAGGTACGTGTCAAATGTGCTTTGAGTTTCGGTTTCTGTGGTTCACCTCTATTGCAGCTTTTAGTCATGAAGCCAGTCTGGTTGAACATGAGACTTGAGCCATTACTACCTGGCTTCTGATTGTTAAATGAAACTTGCTAAATGGGGTCGCTTTTATGTCCTACTTATCTTATGATTAAGTCTTCACCCTTCGTCGACTGTGGAAGAGGACAGTGGATTGTTTTTCTTAGTTTATTGGCTTCCTTTAGTCAAAGTTGAGGTCATTTTTCGTGCATTGAGGACTGGCTTCTCTGATGATTAACGAAGTACTATTAAAAACGTGGCCGGTAATTGTGTTTTAAGGTTTATTCTGTGCTTCTGTCATGACTCTTTTGCTTATGTGAAGAGTTTGTTTACAGAATCTGGGCTATTAGAATCAGTTTTTTTATAAGCATAGTAGTACATACGAATTGATGATGATTTGTTACCCCTTAGTCTGATGTTTCAGCCTTCTAGTGTGAACCAGTGCTTGTGTCGTAAAAAAAATGTCTTTGATGCAGTGAGTAAATGTTAAAAACAAATCCAATGCAAACTAGTGCTTATAAAAATCTGATTAGTGCGCTAAGTCTGGTTTGAGGTGTTTTAATCTCCACTATTAAGGGGACATTTTCTCAATTTGTCATGATGGCAAGTGGCACTTTGATCCGTAGTATCATAGTTGCAGCTTGGGGGCATGCATATGGTTGTGTGTAAGCCTATGGAAGATTTGGCGTTCCAATTTTATTAGTTTTTGAAATTTGCCACTTACAGACTTGCCCCTCCATGATTCACAAATTCTTCTTCAACTGATGAGAGTCGGTTTACTTTTGAGAGATCAGGTGGTGGTCAAGTTTTTTTTTTTTTTTTTTTAAGAAAGATGGCCTAATTGATGAAGCTTTTCCATCTGATTCTACCTAAAATTCACATGAAGTTATTTCACGATCTGTTCTAGAAATCTTTAGTACATCTAAAGCGGGTTTAGATTACTTGAAGATGTATTTTCATAATCCAAGATTAAGTCCTGAGTATAGTTCGATAGGTAAAATCTTTTACAGTGATATATTTATATATTCGAAAAGAAAATGATATAGGGGGCTGAGATTATTTTTTTAGTCTTAAAAAAAAAAAGAAGGGGAAAAAGCCTTTTTTATCTATGGGAGATTTTGGAATCTTCACAGATGTTCGAGAAATCAACCTACCTTGTGGGATAATGATTCTATGGGGATGAAAATCGATTTTTTGTAATATATATAATAATAATAAACATATTAGTTCTTTTAAGAACAAAATATATGTATAGATATATGTAAAGAAAATTAAAAATAGTTGTTATTAGATTAATGAAAAATATATATATATATTTATATAATCTTCCAAAAATGTAACTAAGTATAATAATATATTTTATTTTAAGAAAACTTCTATATCTGTGGGGGATTTTGGGATCTTCACAGATGCTTAGGAAATCAATCTACCGTATGAGACGATGATTCTCTGCGGGTATATCAATTACAAATTGGTTTTCCTTAAATTGGCCAATAAATTCTATAAAAAAATACAAAGAAAATGCCTTTGATAAGAAAAAATGAAATATTTGAGAGTTAAATAAAATAAGAGTAAGAAAGTTAAGTTAAATTATCTTTGTAAATTAAAACACATTAATCCAAATTTTAGAAAATTGTTTTATTTACAAAATGATAAGTTATTTTTAATAAACGGTCTCTTGCCACAAAAATTAAAATAAATAAATATCAAATCATCGACATGTATTTTTAGTCAGAATTACGTCAATTTTGATCTCTATTGCAGGGTACGTAGGTCCTAGATTCTAATTCTGGGTTAAGTTAACTCATTATAAATAAATAATATTTTCCACTTATTTTATTTTTCCCAATTTCTAATATTTTCATTTTATTTTAATTTTAATTTTTATATTTTCTCTTATTTTTATATTTATTTTTGTATGTGAATGATTAAAGGGCAATCAAAATAATTTTTAAAAGCCATAAAAATTACATGATTAACTTAAGGTAACCGTTCTTAGGAACGGGTGTTGTGGGGTTGCCTAACACCTTCCCCACTCACAATTGTACTCCCGAACTCAATTCTGATTCGCAGACCATCCTTTTCTTTCATTTGTTTTTTCAAAATTTCCCTTAAGATTTTGGTGGCGACTCCTCTTAAATCATTCTCCATCGTGGTGGCCGATTCTTTCTTTTCTTGATTTCCTGCACCATTTGCGTCGTATTTTCGGGCGTGACACTCCCACACCATAGCTTGCGGTTTGTTTTAAAAACAATTACCACCAAACCCCAACTTCTAGGAAGATTTAATTATGTTATACTCACTTCGGAACCTTAATATAAAATTGTTTTAATCAAGGTTCAAAACACTAGATCGGGTAATAAACCGATCATGACACTAATTCAAGATTTAATAGTTAAATCGTGGTTCAATCGAAATTAAATTGATTATAATAAATTTAATAATTTTTTAATGTTATACATTATATAGAAAATAAAGAATATTATTAATAAGTTTCACAACCTAATATTAAAATTTAAATAAGTTAATATTTATTTGTAAACATATTTTGAATTCAAAATAGTCAATTAATATTTATTATATTATTTGTTAAGTAAATTTATCATTATTCATAATTATGTATCATAATAATTCTTATACAATATTATAATGTAGAAAAAAATTTATACAAAAATAATGCTATTTAGTATTAAAAATAATGTTATTTTATTTTTAAAAAATAAAAAATTTTAAAAAGAATTAAAAAAAATTAAACAATAATTAAAAAATAAAACTGATTTAATCGGTTCAATATCGGTTTGATCAGTTTTCCACTGGTTCTCACTGGTTCTAGAAAGGGGCTGTCAAGATTTATGATTGGACTGGACCTAGCACTGAAAACCGGTCTAACCGACCGATCCGGTCTGATTTTTTAAACATTGCTTTTAACCGAATAATGTAAATTAAGAATCGGAGTTAAAGTTAATTAACTACCTTAATTTTTTTGAAAAATTATTTTTCTAAACTGCCCTTATTTAATCTCTTTTTTTCTCCATTTAGGATACATTAAATTGGGGTATTTTTTAAAAATATATAATAAATATTATCTTATATACTATAAAGAGTTATATATTTATGATAAGAGCAAACTACCGTACATTTAGGATCAGAAGAAGTATTTGATATCCTTGATTTTAGAAGAAAATTACAAAAATTCTCCCAACCTTTGAGGCGATGCTAAAGAACCCTTTTTTTTTTTTGCTTGAAAAGACATACTTTATTGCATAGCAAAACAAAGTCTACAGAGCAAGAAAACAATTATTATAACACTATACTCCAACACACCTCTAATCTTGACCAATTAATTCAAAAACTAACAAATCTAGACTAAAACACCCCAACTTTAACAAAATGTAACACCCAATTCATCAAAATAATGAAAAATTTCAAGTGGGATCAGAACAAGGCAAAGCCACGACGTCCTACAGTACCGCCGCGGCCTTAACTAGGCAGTAGCACTTGGCATCGTGGCAACTACAGTGATGCTGCAGTGAGAATTGGACAAAATTGTGTGGCGCTATGGCCCTCTTCTGCTGATACCATATTAGCAAATTTTAACTTCTATAACGAACTTTCGATGTACATAACTTTATACTATGACCTCCAATTGATCTGATTCCAACTCCTGTAGGTCACTCTTGTTTCAATCTATCAATAGACACCAATTTCATTCAATTCTGTCTTTGTATAGATATTTTGGAAACCCGACACTCTTTTGACTACTTTTTGACCAAAACTCACCATAAACCTCTTCCAATTGCCACCAAAGGCAATTTGACCATTATGGACCATTCACATAGGTCCTAATCGACTTGACCAACTTGTCCAAAGATGTTTCACTTTAAAAGAATTACTTCTCTGAGATTTGACCCCCTTGAACCCCAAACTCATATAATGGACTATATGCCTAAATTACACCATCCCGGCCCAAAAACCCCTTTTTTGGGCTCACATGCATCCATCCTGACATAAGATACCTGTTCCATCAATAATGACGCATGTTGGGGCCGAAACCATCATCACATATACACACCCATACATTCCATATATCTAGACTTATTATCATCAACATCATCATTACAATCATCAATATCATCACACAACATTCATAACCATCAACATCAAACAACAATCATTCTCTTAATATCATTATCCTCATATATCTTACAAACATGCTACCCTACTTGGCACAACGCATACATAGACAATACACATACCACTGATGACTTGAAAATTTCCAACGCCGGAGTGACTACGATTCCGTTGTATTCTCTAAACTAGTGCTAGAGTCTTCACCTACAATGTTAGTCATGGGAGAGGGTGTGAGATAAAGTCTCAGTAATCGAGAATAACCACATACAATATACATACTAATCCACACAATCGTGCACATGGTGCAATGAAATACAATGAATGGTATACATGTTCTCTCCTATACATGGTTAGAACTACAAGCTGTCATCATCACAAGATATTTCGAATAGATGATTCCCTTCTAATAGTCAGTGAAGATTAATTCCGAGACATCATCAAGCTCACTTTACACTAATGTAACCCTACCAAAGGTTACATTAGTGCTTGGACTTAGGCTTTCCTTCCCTGGACCACCGTGAATTTGTGGTGATTTAGAGAATGTGCATCACTAAATCCCTTGCCACCTGGCTCTTTGGGTCATATAAGAGGATTTAGTGACATGTATGTTTCATCATATCATCTTATCCACTGTCACTTAGCTCTCCCAATGAGAGGATTTAGTGGCAGGGATCTTTATCATATCTTCATCATATATCATATCATCATCACCTCAACATCAATCTTTCACTATACAATCTCATGGTGATGATGTCAATATCATATCAACATGCCTCGACACACACACACACACACACACTTATTATCACAATCATCATATGGACATGCTAGCATGCAATGGTATAGGGATGCTACAACATCATAAATACACATCATACAAAAACATTCTATCTCAACTAGCCATATGCATACCACGATATGTAGAAAACTATACACATAATCGTGGTATGAAAAGGATCATGTACATAGATATATATCTCTCAACATATAACCAAAAATTACAACATTTTTTGAAAACTATCCTTATTTAATTTCTTTCTCTCTCCTTTTGGGATATATTAAATTGGGGTATTTTTTAGAAATACATAACAAATACTACCTCGTATAATGTAAATGATCTTATATTTGGAATCAAGGAAAAATATCCTATATTTAGGACCAGAATGAGTATTTGATATCCTTAATTTGAGAAGAAAATTACAAAAATTCTCTCAACCTTTGAGGTGATGGCAAATAACCCTTTTTTGTTTTGCCTAAAAAGTCATACTTTATTGCATAGTAAAACAAAGTCCACAGAGCAAGAAAACAATTATTCAATACCAACAGGAACAAAACAAACATCATTCCTAAGAATAGAGAGAAGGGGTGAGGGTTGCAAATCCCAGTTTGCATCACACTCCCTTGTAAGCAAAGTTAGCAACCCAATGAGCTGCTAAGTTTGAACTTCGTGGACGAGAACCTTGGAAACTCAGTGTGAGAACAAATGATATCTTCTATAATAGCAATGGACTGACAGTCAAGAGCAAAAGAATAACTGTTAATAGCAGAGATTAAAGGTAAATTGTCTGATTCAAAGACAACATCTGAAATTTGAAGTTGTTTTGCCATTTGTACACCCTTTCCTAAAGTAAGTGTCTCAACCATAAAGGCCAAATCAGCCTTAACAGGTTCACTCAATGTCTTAAATAACTCTCCCTCATGATTTCTAAAGATGACACCAATACCAACAACCACATTTCTATTATTAACTTTAAACATACCATTAGCATTACATTTAAAAGCATGCTCAGCAAGAGATTCCCATCTTAAACATCGTTTGCCTTTCAACTGTGAGGGTCTATTTTCATCAGGTTGGACTTGCAACCACCTTTTGACCTATCAAAATTCAATAACTTGTTGCTCAGCCTGAGATGAGATCATGGATGCATTTGTGCTCAAATAATTATACATAGCTTTGCAATGATTAGTCCAAATGCACCATATAGTCGTAGCAAGGATGGCTTTCCCAAAATCATCTAGATCTAATTCAACCAGTCACCACTACAACCAATACTTGAACTTAGAGATTCGATCCTTATCTATGTTAATGGTTAAACTGCTACTGAACCAAATACTTTCTGACATGGGCAGTGTAAAAATAGATGTTCAATGGTTTCCTTATTATCATGACAATAATTGCAAGAGTCATCCCTACTATAATGCATTCTGCGTAGTTTTCTCTTGACTGGAACAATTCCCTTGCAAAGTCTCCATAAGATATGCTTACCTTTACTTGTAACTTTCAGCTTCCAAATAGCCTTCCATAGTGAGCTTGGACCCTAAAATGAACAACTAGGATCTAGTATACTAGACTAGTGAACAAGCTTGCAAGCAACATGATAGGCATCCCTAACAGTATAGACACCTGATTTGCTTCCTAACCAAGCCAACTTATCCTGATTCATATGCATAGGAATATGTATACTATAAATAGCATTTATCTCATCAGTGAGCCATCTTTTAATACAATTAAAATCCTACTAACCATTGTTAATAAAATCAACCACTTTACAATTTGACCATTCCCCACTTGGCATTGAAGATGAGAGCTTATAACTCGACAAATAAAGTACCCAAGGTTCTGTCTAGAAATTAATAGAAGACCTCAAACCAATCAGCATAAAGTGATTTTCAAGAATTTTCTTTCCCTTTAACAAAGTATGCCAAATCCATGAAGCTCTAGATCCATTTTTTGCCTGCATAAATTAAGTCACCTTTAGGAAAATATATTCGTTTCAGAATTTTAACCCATATAGAGTTAAGTTCATTCAAGATCCGCCAACCCTATTTTGCAAGTAGAGCTAAGTTAAAATCCACAAGATCCTTGAAACCCATCCCACCCTCTAGTTTAGAATCTGTCATACGGGACCAAGTAGCCTAATGATGCTTCCTTTCATCATTTCTTTGACCCCACCAAAAATTGGCCAACATACTATTAATTTCTTGACGCTTTAGGAAAAGAAAATAAGCCATTGGGAAAGTCGAAATGGCACAAGCAATAAATTTAATCAATACTTCTCTAACTGCATTAGAAAGATAGTTAAATTTCCATCCTTGAATCTTTCTTTTGACTTTATCTTTAACAAAAGCAAGAGCTTGAGCCTTCAATCTTCCGCATAGAATAGAAAGGCCCAAGTACTTTTCTGGATAAGTTGCATTGCTAATACCCGAAATGTTACTCAACTCAATCTGTAAATCATCTAGGCAATTTTTAGAGAAGAAAAGACAAGATTTTTCAAAATTGACTTCTTGTCCAGATACATCACATTACACATCAACAATCAATTTGAAAGTCTGACAATTATCCTTGGAAGCATTCAAGAAAAACACAGAATCATCGGCGAAGAGACTATGAGTGATCATAGGGCAATAACGTGAAGGTTTAATGCCTACAAGAAGACCAAGATGAACATAGGAATTAATCATTCGAGATAACACATCAGCCATCATTATAAAAAGATAGGGAGATAAGGGGTCACCCTGCCATAACTCCCTTTGAGGAGCAAAATTGGCCACATAACATCCAAAAAGCAGAAGATTAAAGGCAACAGTACTGACACATAAGAGCACTTTCTCCACCCATTGATGATTAAAGTCCATTCTTAATAATACATCAGAAAGGAAATCTCATTCCAGATGATCAGAAGCTTTATTCATATTGAGCTTGACAGCAAGCTCAACTTTTGTCCCCTTTTTTTATTTCAAATAATGAAACAATTCATGTACCACAATGATGTTATCTTGTATAAGCCTTCCCTCCACAAATGCCCTTTGATTCTCAGTAATAACCTTGGGCATCAATTTTCTCATCCTACTAGTAATGATTTTAGAAAAGATTTTGTATGAGAAATTGCAAAAACTTATAGATCTAAAATTATTCACAGTCTCTGTGTTATCAACTTTTGGGATTAGAACAAGATTGGTGGCATTTAAGAGATCTATAGAAATATCACTAGTAAAGAACAACTTAATAAGGTTGCATATTTGCGGACTAATGATATCCTAAGAATTTTGATAAAACATACTAGATAAACCATCGAGGCCTAGAGCCTTGTCGCCTCCAAGATCAAATGTCGTTCTCTTCACCTCTTCAGTAGTAATTGGTTTCAAGAGAAACTCATTATCTTCCTCACTAACCACTCACTCCACAAAATTAAGAACAAAACTATAGTCTTACTGGCCTTTAAATTTAAAAAGCTCCTGATAAAAATTTATAAAGGAATCCGCTGTTTTACTTTGATCACCAAACCACTCACCATCACTACTCTAAAGCTTAATAATTTTATTTCTTTGACGCCTAATTATAGAAGTCAAATGCAAAAAAACTTTGTATTACTGTTACCATCTATGAGCCATTGAATTCTCGAATGCTAAGCTCAATACTTCTCTTCTCTATCCCACAATTCATCAATCCTCTATTTTAAACCTTTAGTCGTTGCTGCTTTGCTATCAGTCCAAGGACTCGATTAACATAAATTAAGCTCCTGCATAAGCTTAGTAATTTCCACGTTATTATTGCCAAATTCTTTTCTGCTCAACATCACTAGAACACTACTTAGCTTGGAAAGATTCTTTTTGAATGCTTGCACAACCTTAATACTTTCCACTGGGTCTTTACACTAATTCTCATTAACAAGTGGGATAAATTCCAGATGGTTGAGCCACATAGAATCAAATTTAAAGGTTTTTGGAGTTTTGACATCATAAAAATTTTGGTAAAGCACAATAGGGGAATGATTTGATCCAATAGGATCCAAATTAACTACCAAAGCCTTTGGGTGGCTAATCCTCCAACAATCATTACATACTGCATGATCAAGCCTTTCTATAATGAACATAGTCTCTTCTTTGTTATTAGCCCACGTAAAGACAGAGCCTTTAAACTCTATATCTAAAAGATCACCTTGCCATAAAAAATCATGAAATCTTTGCATCTGAAAATCCCTTCTAATACAACTGCCATCTTTCTCAGTGACAGAGAATTTTATTAAAATCCCCTATACAAACCCATGGGATATCTCTACCTGGATCAAACTCACTAAGACGGTACCACCAATCAGTTCGTTCCTATAAGATTAGAGGGCCATAAACAAAAGTAATAAAGCCACAGAGATCTTCCAAGCCATGAACAACATGCATATATATATATATATATCATGTTCTTATCCATATAAATAACATCCAGAATTACATCTTCCTTCCATAATAGACATAAGCCACCAGAGAAACCAATAGGATCAACACAAACAAAATGGTGAAATTTAAGTTTCCTTCTTAGCTTATCGATCTTCAGATTCTTCATACGAGTCTCTAAGAGGAAAACCACTAGGGGCGAAAATTTTCTAATTTGGAATCAAAGATTCCTAACTGTCAAGGTCGCCTTAGACCTTGTTAATTCCCAACAAGAAGACTCATGGATGCCTAGTGGCTTTTGAGGGCAAGCCACCGAGCCTCTCAGCACCAACTGAAGCATCACTAAAAGATTTAGAACTAGCGATAGAAAATACAACCTTACCTTCAGCTTTTGTTTTTTAAGTTTAACTTCATCAATAGAACCAATTGAAACTGGGACATCAACCCAAGCCTGCTCCAAATCCTTAAAAAGCGTCTTCCCTTTCCCTTTTCTACTTCTCCCCATCTTTTTCGGCATCCTAGCATTCTCATAGGCCAACATGAAATTAAGAGCTCCATCAAAATTGCCTCCAAAATTATACACTTCCTTCACCTTCTTACTAATTCTTTTATCTGGAGATTCCTCAACTTGCCTCTTAAAATTAACCTTCTTTAGATTTCCAATAATGTTTCTGTCTATGAATAATGTATGAACAACATGACCTTTGACTTAATATAGGTTTCTTCTTCATCAAGGGGTATCTCAACAAAATACCCTTGATTATCAATTTCCACTTTTTTAGAAATAGATGGGCTTCTCCTAGTCCATTTAGAAAGACTATTCGACACTATCAATGCCCCCACACAATACTCTTGAGGGGGGGGTTGTAAACTAGCTTCATTCTCCTAGGTTGGGCCTTGATGTGGCCCAATTTCCAACCTAGTCTCCTCATTAAACATGGTTCCAATTTGAACCTCCTGTGCTGTAGGCTAATGTGTACTTGATTCTCCTATATCATCTTCATCAATACTGATATTATTACCCAAATCAGATCCCATCAAGAGAGTTTTGAATTTCCCTTATAATTTTACCTCCAACAAGTAATTGTTGGTTCTCAGGCTGGACATTCAAGTTGCTATTTTGTCCTACTACATGCTGCACCTCTGTTTGTTTTTCACACGCCACCATCATCCCCAATCACTGCTACTACTTGCCCAGTTGCTCACAATGGTGCAGCGTCAAGTTTCGAAGAAAACTTCCACTTCGATGGATTATGCATCGCCTTGGGTCTCTTATGACTACAATCGCCAGCCTCATGACCTAACATTCCACAGTGATAACAAAAATTCTGAAGCTTCTCATATCCAACTTCAACCAGTAGATTGTCTAACATGGGTCTTTCAACCCAAAATCCTGTAACTAATGGTTTATTGGTGTCCACTTCTATGCAAGCTCGTCCAAAACTCCTTGTAATCCCACCATTAAACCATGGTTCTTTAAAGGTCGGGGTTTGTCCCATGCGGTTACCCATGTGAACTAGGTTTGGACTAGAGAACCCCTCATTTGGTACCGGATGAAATTACACCCAGAAACCACAATGCTGCATATCAACTTCTTCTACAGTAAGTAAAGATGTCCACTCTTTCAAGATCAAAACTGCTCTTTTAATTGTCCACGGAGTATCTCGTAGGATTCTATCATAATCCTATTGATTAGTAACGTGAAGAAGAAACAATTCCTAACACCTGCAATTCTAATCTTAAAACTAACCTTTTCTCCCTAACTCCGTGACATTTGGTGTTTTGCCTTATTGATGGGGAATTTAGTTGATGATATCACTCTACCAATCAACATGAACCTACTTTTACTTCTCAAATTTGAAGCCTCCCAATCAAACGTTAAAGCTTTCCCTTCTTTCTCACCTCCCACCTCTATATCAACCTCCACATGGACACGCACATACCCACCCAAAAAATCACAATACACATATGCCCAAAAAAGTTTAGATAAACACAATTTTTGGTTGATCAAAAAAGCTATAAAAACCACAAAAAGTCACCACTAGGGTGGAATAAAGAACACCCCCAAGGAAAACCCCAGAGACAACAAAAAATGCACAGGGCGTAAAGAGAACCTTCATATGGGAGAGTGTTTTTTTATTACCATGCTGACAAATAACCCTTGTAACATTTAAAACTCGAGTAAAATATATTGACCTTAATATTGCTAAAATTACAAATACTTCCTCTTCTTTTTAAAATATACATATTAGTCCAATTTTTAATTATATTAAGAATATTTTATTAAAAATTCTAAAATACCTTTTTAATGGATTGAAATTTATATTAAAATAACTTAAAATTATTAATTTATCCTTATAAGTTAAAATCTCTAATTTCTACCCCAATCAAATCTAAATAAATTTAAAATATTTATATAAAAATTCATGTTAATATCTCCTATTGATTTGACATTAAAGATTTCACATTTTTCTTAAAAAATTTAAATAATTAATTATATTAGTATTTAAATAAATGAATTTGAAAACATTAAATACAAATTAATAAAATTTATAATAAAATAAAAATTATGGTAAATCAATCAATATAAAACATAAAAAAATTAAGCAGCACTATTCATAAAACCGCAAGTAATATGACTCATTTTAGACTCCATGCAAATATATAAAATCATATTAGTTGAAAGTTATAAAGTTAAAAAAAGTGTTGAAAATATTAATAAATAAATATTTACATTTTTAACTTTGTTGAATTAAATTTGTTGAATTAATGGTTAGGTGAATGGAAATGAAAATAGAGCGAGATATGTGTAATATAATTTTTAACTTCATGGGAGGTTTGTGTAGATTTTCAAAATTGAGAGAGGTCTATATAATTAAAGCCAAATATAAGAAGAGTCAAAGTATTTTACTTTTAAAACTTTGAACTTAAGCCAAGTCCTTGAAGTTTCATATAATATTTTAAAATTAGTGATGATTTTGAAAAGTATTATTCATAATTTATTTTATGATCCATGAATGAATTTTAACTTTCAAAATGTTGAGTTATGAATTCTGAAATATTACCATAATTTTTTCTTTTTCATCTAATGTATTAAAATCGGAATTTGTTTATTTAGCATCTCAATTTTTTTCATATGTTAGAACGAGTATATCTAGGGGCTCCTTCATTCCTCTTCATCTACGGCTTTGCGTGCACGAGAGAGATTGAGATATTTGAAAGATTAGTGTAGAGACATGAAAGAAGATGAGAGATTGGAGAGAGAAATTGATTTGCTGGTATGCTATCTCACTTTCTTTAAAAAGGGATTCTTGCTCGCTTGCTGCTGTATTATGTTTTCTTCTCCATGACCCAACCTTTTCTTCTTCAAAATCACTTAATGCATTTTCATCTCTACATCTCTGATTTGCTGGAGTTGGCAGTTTTTTTTATAAATTTTATTTAGCTTGGGCCATACTTGGCCCGATCTTGATCTGGCCCGGTTTGTTTAGGCATCAAGTCTACTCGGGCTAGGTTGGGGCATGGACTGAAATTCTTAGCCCAGGCTATCAAGCAAGGATTAGACCCATCCCGACCCTGCTATGAGTAGCCATAATCTCTCAAAGAGGCAAAGGCATTATATGTCATGCATCTCAGGACAAATAGGATAATTGGACACCAAAAAAGGGTTCTAATTTCTATATAGTGTAGAGAATACAACGGACGCAGACGAGCCCCATGACTTCAAATCCCCCTCCCTATGACCCATAACTTTCTTTCCCTTACTTTTAAACTCTCAAGTTTCATCAATGAAGTTGTGATGGATCACATTTTGACAACTTCTAGTCCTAGTAATGTCTCTATGATTTATATATAGATCTCCTTCTAATGAAGATCATTATGAATTTATGACTTCAGCAATTGATAAAAGATGAAACGATTCCATTAAAATTACTCTAAAACACATTCAGGTTCAATTTATGACTTAAGCAATTGATAAAAGATGAAACGATTCCATTAAAATTACTCTAAAACACATTCAGGTTATCCATACATAATTCCTTCAATTTAAAAGAAATCATTTGCCATTCCAGTTACATAAAAAGTTTGTTGCTAATCTTAACTTGTGTTGTGTGGCACCGGCCATTTTAATTTTAGGGGTGCTACTTTGAATGGCGATTTGAATTACCATGATGCGAGATTGTGCTATCTACCTTCTCGTCGGTCCTTTCTCCATTCCCATGGCTCCTCAGGATTTGGTGAAGCCCATAGTCCAATTCGCTTTGCTCTAGCTTCTTTTTCCCACTATAATAATACACAGCATCAAAAATAAAGGGAAACATGCATTATATACAATTGTAAAAATAGATTTAAGATAATGGCAAGCTTAAATGTTGCTTACTATTCCTAACTCCTCTCTCTTGTCATAAGCTGTATAATGCCATGCAAATCCCTTCTTTAGCATCAATTCCTTATCAACCATTCAAAAAAAAAAATTAGATCATCTTAAGCTTGACAGAGTATGAGCAAGCTAGATTGGAAGCAAAACAATACCTGTACAAAAAGACCATTGCAATAAATATCACCGACGCTACGTCCGTAACGATCCTCACCATAGACAAGGACTCTTAAAGACTTTCCTTGAACAATCTTTGTTAGTTCATTTTTAGCTTCTTTACCGTATGGCATTTCACTTTCTGGTGCATCAATTCCCCTGTTTTCTCTTGGAATTTATATTAATGCCAACCACAACAACAATTTTGAGTCTTCTAATAAATTTATATTTAAGTATTACCTTAGTCGAATTCTATACTTCCGAGCAAGGAATTCCTCGTTTTGAAGATTAATCACCCTAAAACAATAAAATTTTTCAAGGCTCATTTCTGATTATGAACACAATTAGCATCTGGAAAATAAACACCAACCGATATCCCGAATCAATAATTTGCTGGTGAAGAGCATCAGCCTCATGATAGTTCTTCTGAGCGCGAGCTTCTGATCTTTGAACAGCTGCTGCATGGACATGACCAGGGACAAAAGATGACTCTCTGGGGTCTGATGTGCTGACATAAACTGTTACAGTATCACCATCTGCTACTGCTCTTGTATCAACCTAGTTCCAGTGACAATCAACTAGTTCAAGTATTCACCTACTTGTACTTTTAACACTATTTTACATATACTTCTATGGATTCAAAGATGTTGCTCTTACTGGCAAGGTGTGAAGTTCAAACTTTACTCCTTCAGGCAAAGATGTAGGGGGTTTAACAGTTACTTCAACAAGGGTATGTGGTTGAGGAAGACCATAAAAAGCCAACAATCCCTATAGCATAAAACAAGCAAGAGTTTTAGTGGTTGTTACTACATTATGATGCAAAAATTTAGGGGTGAAAATTGCACCTCAACGTCAGCCGTTTGATGTCTTTTCAAGGTTTGAATAACGAGCCTAGCCGCTTCTTCAGGGGTTTTGGGAGGAGGTTTTGATTCTTTCCATGCATCTACTAATTTTCTGTACCTGCATATTTTGTTGGAAACATTCGAGAAGTCAGAGAGGGCATGAATTTTTTCTTTAGAATTAAAACAGAGGATGTATTTGTCACCAATTAGCCTGAGCTTTCTTCGATGATACAACATGCTTGCTTAGTCCTTCAGGAACCTTAACACATCAAAGGAAAAATAACCAAATGCGAGGGTTAGTGTTAAATTTTGCAGGGGCTTGTCCAACATTATGTTATTTCAAAACATCAAACTTTCAAACTTCTATGCGACAAGCAAAGATATATTAATATAAAAAAAATGACATTATGTCAAAGAGTTTACATTTATAACAGTGAACTAGATCCATATATATATATTTATCATATATTCCATACATCACACTCAAGAGCTAAGAGAAAAAAGAGTACAGGTATTATATATATGTATGAATGTATGTATGTATTGACAAGTTGATAAAGGACTCAAAAAGCACCTACCTCAACATTCGGCTTGGATGAATAAGCTACTTTATAAGTAATTAAATATATTTCTCTATAAATCATGCGAAGTACAAAATGAACAATACTCTTCAAACATTATAAATATTTTATTATACATATATATATATTGACACTGATATTGACATAATTTATACTCCTTTATTCTTACCCTACAATAGTAGCGCATTCTTTCAAGTTTTATCAGAATCGGATTTTGTTGTACGATCAGCTTAGCTTATGGACAAATTATTATAGATGTAAACTATTAATATACAAAATTACGGTAGTTCGTGAACCAAGGATAGCCTTCTCGTAATTTAACTAAATTAATTTGGAGTGAATAATTTTTTGCTTTCCCAAACTTCACCTAACAAAAAGTCTGACAGATCAAAGAAGCTGCAGAAATTGTAGACTGGACTTGAAAAGAGGCAATCCATGGTGAAAAAGAGAAAAAGGGAAGTAATTGAGAAACCTGAGAGGTGATTTCAAAGTGGAAGAGATCTTGGGCAAGTGCGGAGACACCGACGGTGGCGGAAGAAACACCGTGAGGACCAAGTGAATCGGAGTTGCCGGCGACAGTGGGCTCCCAGCAATGGCTGTAGAAGAATCTCAGAGCGTTTCCCATCGCACTCCGATCCGATCCGATTCAATTCAATTTTGCAAAACACTACAGATTAAGCAGCGGCCGGACAGAACAACTTGTCATAATCTATTTCAATTCTATTATTGAATTTGCTTTTGCTTTCGAACGCACCAATAGAAAAACAAGGTGACAGGTGGCGTCTTATGATTTGTTGCATCTGGATTTACTGCGGTGATTTCTGTGGGAACAAATTGATCTACCCTGAGTTGAAAATTCTGCGTCAGCGATTTGGCGTACGTAGTGGGGAACAAGGGAACCCACGCTCCCTTTCCAGAGCGTGTGGCAAGTGAAAACTTCAAATATCTTTATGCGCGTTTTATTTGTTTGGTTACGAGAATCTAGTACTCTGTTCCGAGATGCTGAATTCCAGTCTGACCTGTATTTAACAGAACAAATGCCTATCTAATGTTAAGTCAAGTCATTTCACTTCATTTATTTTTATTGAAAATGAAAAAGCGACTGCGACAATCATCAATAATTCAATATAATATAATTAATGTAAAATATAAATTTATAAAAATAATATAATTTATAAATCATAAAATAATATTTTTTATTTTGTGCAATATTTTTATTTTTTTATTTTTTACTTATTTTATAAAAATAACATTTTGTTGAAATTTAAAATTTTTAAAGTAAAGTAACTAATTTTAAAACCAGATAAAAATATACTTTTTTTTAATAATCATTTAGTAATAGGTTCTTATTTTAGACTTCGACTAATCTGATCCAGCTATGGTCGAATCCCCTTTCATTTAGCTTTTCTAAAGACTTTTTTTATATTCACTTGGTCTCAAATATAAGATATCAAAATATATATTTTTTGTGTGCACCTTGAATATTATGTAGATAATAATTGAAGATTAACTTTTGAGATATCAAAATTATCAAAATAAATTTTATTTTTTCAATAAAACATTTTTAAACATACTATCAGAAATTAAATCCATGATAAGACCCAATCATATATTAACTATACAGGTTATTATTGTTGCTAGAAATATAAGAAAGTAAATGCTTTCATACAAGGAAAAGAAAAGTAAAAGCTTTCATTTTCCATTTGTTGGTTAGTACAATTCATTGGGATCAACAGAGCATATATATATATATATATATATAAATATGCAACGCTGGTTGAAGAATATATATATATATATATGCAACGCTGGTTGAAGGTATTGAGCCCCATTTAATTTTGCATCGCTCATTGTAATGGAAAAGCATTGCCCGCAATCATAGCAAAGTGAAGTATTGGAGTACGACAACTAATCATACTGTCGACAAGCTTTACCTAATCATTATTATTATTTTACTCATGTGATAAGATGTGTTGTCCTCGTTCATTCATTCTGGCTCCATCTTTTCTCACCGGTTCAGCACTCCCATCATGCTTTTCCCAAACCTCCCCCTTTCCCACCGGCCCCTCCCCCTTCCAATCTCAGTAACCCACCCATTCCCACAAATTAAGTATCCCCTGAAAAAGTACCTTTCCCTTCCATTGCCCTCCAGAATCATATACATACATACATATATATATATATATATATATAGACACACCTTCCCTCTCTTCCTATATTGTATACACCCTTCCATATTGACATTTTAGCTCTTTTGCTTTCCCCTCGTACCATCATTCGTCTTTCGCCATGACAAACGTAAGTGCTGTTTACAACCCTCTTGCTCTTTGAATTTATTTTTCTTTCCTTCTTTCTATCTTCTTTAAGGTGCGGTGATGGAATTGAAAACTCCTTAATTCTTGTGTCGCAAGGTGGTGGAAGTGAAAGTTGGTTTGCACTGTGACGACTGTATCAAGAAAATCCTCAAAGCTATCAAGAAGATCGAAGGTACAGTACTAGTTTATCCTCGTGTCCCAGATCTGAAATATAGCTTCATGCATGGTTCATTTTGTTTACAGTACAACATTAAATTAATTCTTGGTTTAGCAGATATTGAGACCTATAACGTGGACACGCAGCTGAACAAAGTCGTCGTTACAGGAAACGTCACAACGGAACAAGTCATTAGAGTTCTTCAAAAGATCGGAAAGAACGCAACCGCCTGGGACGACCAACCTCAAATTGATTGCTAAAATGATCATTTCTATTACACGCTACTCTGGGAACAAGCTTTTTTTCTTTTTTCTCTTTTGTTTGAGTCGACATGAACAATATTGCATGCAGTGAAAAATTATGTAGTAGGTACTAGGGTCTTTCTAGAGGTTTAGATGCACATAATCTTGTAATACTTCACCTTCTTCAGCAGAGTACGTAACACGATAATTTTCAGTTTGCATGAACTTAAAAAAAGGAACTTGACCACAGATTCAGAGTTTTGCCGCTGAGCTTGATAGATGGTACGGCCACAATCAAGCTTGTCATTTTATTCAACGCCAAATTTAGGTGATACAACGAGTGGGGAAAAGAAAAGACAGGCCGAAATGAGAGTTTCTCTGTACAGATGAACAAGGGACTGGAGACAGAAGAGTCTACCTCGGCTGCTGAATCGTCCTCGGACTGATCCCCTTCGCCTTCACAATCTTCGGAGCCTTTTGAGCATTCCTCGCTACTTCTTCCCAACCTGAACCTCTTCGCCATTTCAACGCCCCCATCGTCAGCAACTCTCTATGATAATTCTCAACTTCTTCTTCTCCTCCTTCTTCTATGTTTTCTGCGCCTCAGTTTAAAAGGAAAAAGAAAATGAATCGAAAAAGCAGAGAAACTAAAACGCTGTGAATAAGATGGAGTAGAACTAACGTGGGTGTAGTTGAAATTGAAGAAGATCGTCAAAGAAAGCATCTTGGTGGGGATCGTCGACGTCGAAGGATTGGGGGTCTAGAAAGCACTCGCGGAGCCAGTAGTCGCGGAACCAAGGGGAAGAATGGACGAGGTGCCACCATTGATCGGAGAAATCCTCCACAGCACGGAAGGACATTGGGACGAACGAGGGAGCGTTTGGATTGAGAAAGGAGGATGATCTTGTGGGAGCTGACGATACGGCAACTTCCATGGCAGCTTGGGTTTTTTCTTGGGGGAAAGATGAGGTTCATACTTATCCGAATGTAAAGTGGTGGGTTTATATAAGGGATAGAGGCAACAAAAGGGACTCAGAATCGTGTCCTATTACACAAATGACACCCCCACGGTTTCAATGATCCCACTGCCCACTGTTTTAAATAAATTCAAATTTTTTTTCTAATTTAATTATATTACAATTTTTGAAAAAAAAAAAGTTGAAGAAACCTAACTATGTTAATTGCTTCACGGCTTGGTTATCAAATTATTGAGTTTAATATATATATATATATTTTTCCAACTTCCTTATTTAATGGATAGTTTTAAGAATTTATTCTTTTTTTTATGCATATATAAATAGTTTTTTTTATACATATATAAATAGCATTTTTAATTCCTAGGGTTTTAGGGTTTCGGGCCCGTGGGGCTTAGGGGACAGATCTTGGTGTGTGGCACGTGCTATATAATGGATGTTGATCCTCATCCGTGCAAACAAGGTTACACGTCATCTTCTTCCGTCTCACACCCGATGATCCCACTCGCTCACCCGCCTAGGCTTCAGTTTGGATCCTTCTTAGCAACTACATCCCACAGCACACAGCCCACAGAAGAGAAAAAACATGGGTTCTATTTGTCAGATGGGTCGTACCAACTTTCTGTATCTCTCTCTCTCCTGCAAAATCAGACGACCGTTAGAGAGAATCTTGACTGTCAAGTTGGTTCAATTATAATGTAATGTATTACATGTAGATTTGTTTTGAGTTGATATTAGGGGTGTGGAAATAAATTTAGTTTTTACATTTCATTAAACATAAATAATTAAGAAAAATCTAAATTGTCCTGAATGTGATGACGCCTGAAGATGCAAGTAGTTGTAGTGCTTGGTGGTGGTAGTGCTCCGCCAACGGCAATGGTGGAGGCTGACAACCGATTACAGATGTGGTTACTGTTTAATTAAGCTATGGTGGCCAAAAATCATTATTATACTCTGGGCCTACTGCATGATAAACCCTAGTAGCGTTCTCACATCGTTCTACAGTGTCCGAAATTGCACAACTGAAAAACATAGCATTAATACCAATAGGCAGTTTGCTCAAAATGGAGTTTCCAAACTTGAATTTGATACTACCAACCATTTTCCAAACAGGCACTTAATCTAGAATTTAAAATTCAAATCAATTATGAGTTAAATAGATTATTTCACTAAAAAAAAATAAAAGAATCATCATATAACAAAACAGTAGTAGTGCCTATTTTCTCATTACTACCAAGAAAGAAAATGAAGTCAGGTTAACTAGATTTTTAAATTTAAAACAAAGGGAGATAACAAGACTTTCAGTGCCGTCATATTACTGCCAACTTAAGAGGTGTACAACCCCTTTACTAGTTGAACTAAGCGATCCATGGTAATAAGATCACTTTTGAATAGTATTTCTAACAACATATATGAAACCAGTATACAAAGTAATGTCATCGTCAAATATGTAGGCATCAACAATTATTCTTGAATCTATTGCTAAAATCACTCACCAACAAGCCCATATACCTTCCTACCCCCTGGCTCTCTAAAAAATAAATCAAGAACTTAAATTTCAAATCTCAAATATATCTATGAAAAGCCGCAAGACTAATCGTCATCAATTGGAAAAGGCCCGCTCACTTGATATCATGGAATGCCGGCAAGACAGCAACAAGAGGGTCTCCATAACCAACTGCCTCTGTCAATTATAAACAGCCAAAAAACAATGACCAACGCATCAGACATATTTTTCCTCCAAACTCATCCATCATCAAATTGTAGTCATAGAACAATAAAAGTCAAGCGTCATTTTTAAAATTCATAATATCATCTTAGCAATGTAAACCCCTACCAGGCTTTGGATACAAAAAAAATTGAAACATCCAACAAGAAAACGGTTGCAGCACACAACTCTATAGACTATATTAGCACAATACTTCTAAATCCTGACAATGACCAATGAATACTGCTACTGGACGCCCAGACGTGATAGACAAAACGGGGGGAAAAAAAAAAAGATCACCTAGGGCCTTGCCCCCTAGACACAGAAACAGATTAAACCAACAAGATCTTTGAGGGTTTAAAATTACGTTTCTATTTATTTAGTAGTGATTAGATAGCTGATGAAAACTTATATAACCACCGAGCCAGTGACCATATATCATGATTTATGAAGAATCACATCAATCTTCATGAAAATCCTGTGACATTTTATCATCTATGTTCGGAAAATCAACGAGCACACAGCCAGTGGTACGGTTTAGGAATTTGGTAAGTGAGCATTTTCACACTACTAAGCAATATACCCTGACAAGCTAATTAGCAAGTAGAATGGAATGGAAAATAAAAGAAAGCAAAATGAAAAAGGTAATTTTGTAGATGAGAAATCAGAAATGTTCCTGTAAAAAATATTCACAAAAATTAGAATTACTATTAAGTAATAATAAGAGATATAATAGATATTGCATACTTCACTTTTTTTTTTTTGGTGCGATAACAAAAGGAATGTTTTTTCTTATTTGTTACAAAATAGGGTGTTTGTATCTTCAGTGTAGGTAAATTCAACTTCCCCTAAATTTGACATGGCTATTAAAAACCTTTCAAGCAAGAATGAAATATTTCAAGTTTTAATATGATTCCATCATGCAAAACATAGGTATATGTGATAATGTAATGTATTGCATACCCACGGATGATGGCAGATTTACCAATGTCCCTTTAGATGGTAGGAATTACTGTTAGTGTTAATAGAGAAACGATAAGAATTGTAAGTTTCTGCATCATTGTTGCAATAATTTCTCTACTTCGAGTATGATTGAATAGCACAGAGAAGCTTCAAATTACTTGAGCCCAAATCTAACATTTGAAGACATTCAGGAAAAAAAATGGAAGGTCATAGAAATTATACCTCCATCCTCATAGAGTAGCCTCAAAACTTCCCCAGCCACATCAGACTGCACAAGTTCAAAAATAAAATCACCCAGCAGAAGTAGATATTTCTAAGGATCAACATTCAACAAGTGAGACAGATCACCTTGACAGGAAGTTCGGTACCAAACTGATCCAAATACCCTATGACTTGTCCTTCTTTGATTACATCACCCTGTAGATTTCAAGAACAAATGTAGACATTTAAGTTTATGCAGAAATCCAGGGACTAAATTAGGAAGTGAAGGTGTGGAGAATATGTGCAGAAAGTTCAACAAAAGTGAGATACTCAGATAACTTGACGCAGTATGTGTCACATAGAATGACTATCAAAATTAAAAAAAAAAGAAATATATATATATATATATATAGGTCAACATTCGTCTAAATACCAAAGATGAAGCATTCAGTTTACCTGCCACAGAACGCAGATAAGTTTGCTAAAGAAAAATAAAGAAAAAGCCTACATGAAAAATAATGAAAGATACTGATATTTTATTATATAAGCTTAGATAGAAATATTAGCTTAATCCCTAACAGAACTAAATCCACAAAATAGATGCCACAAAAAAAAAAGCACAAAACTGAAAATTGATATGTAACAACTCAAGAAATTAACAATCATTTCTGCCAATAACGAACCGATGACTTAGGCCCTGTTTGGTAAACATGAAGGAAAAAGATTCCCTTTCTTTTATTTTTTGCGATATCTTTTATGTCCTTGTAGTTATTACTTAAAAGCATGGATACAAGGGTTATTCTTCATCCTCGAAATCATTTTTTCAATTTATTTTCCAATTCATTCTATTCCATTTTGTGTACCAAATGGGCCCCAAGAAAACAGTAATACTATGGTGGAGGATGGGAAAGGACTAGCAAACATATACCTGTTTACAGATAGGAGGTTGCCTCTTCCCTTTCACTGTTCTACCTCTTCGGAACGAGCCAACCTAAGAGAAGGGTAGCATGGAGGGGGAGGGTACAAATAAAATTTTGAAAACTATACATGGTGCCAGTCAAAGAAATTGTTTATTAGTGAAAGTAGGCCTACTGTAGTTATTAGTCATATGTGACATACCGTAGGTGAAGATACTAGGACGTAAGTGTTGTTGCCAGAAGCCTCCAATGCTGCTAACTTTGACGATTTCTCTAAGGAAACATTTACAAATGGACTGATTTTCTCTGAAGATGATTTTGGTGGTGGTGATGGAGGTGAGGCAGGCACTGATTCAACCATGGGCTTGGTTGGAATAGGTGGTGGTGTAATTGGTGAAACAATGGACATTGGAGCTGTTGTTGCTCCAATGTTCCTCTTAAGATTCATTTCGAACTCTCCAACCTATCAAAATAGTAGTAAAATAAGGTCATTGACAAGATTATATACATACACGCTTCTTTTAATCACCTGAGCATGGAAAAAACGTGTAGTTAGATCATAGTTGGTAATGTAACATCAAATATTATCCAATACTTCAGTTTATGGTCAACATTCGCAAAATGGAAAAAATATATACATAATTACATATAGCAAATCGAGATAGGATATGGATACCAAGAGCAACATTCTCATATTGATTAGTTATCATGTATTTTGAGTAAAATATACTTGTTGCTTTAACTTGAGTGTTAATCAATGCAACATATAAAAGGGCTATAAACATTCAGCAAACTGGTTACAGGACATAATTATTAAAGTGCAATAAAAGTTTACAAAAGCAACGAACGAGAGAATGGAAGCTCACCTTTAGTTTCAGCTCAGCAATTTCAGTCTCATCACAAACCTCTAATACCAAAGCCTGATCATAAGAAAAAGGGACATAAGACAAGTCAGAAAAAACAAAACATGAAATATAGTGATAGATGGCAAGTAATATCATCGTCAAATTGAAGACCCTGAAAAATTTCAACAGAGAGCCCAAGGTAATATAACTTTGTTGGACAGAAGGAAGAAAATGGAAGGAGAATTAAAATGGGCCAAGCATGTTTAGAAGTCCCAAAGAATTGTAGGGGTTTATTAGATTCACATTCAATCATGTCTGTTGATAAATACAATTTTGCAATCGTCGACAAGAGACGGTCATCACAAGAAATAATTAAAGTCTCTTCATTTCTTTTTTATGGCAAACAAAAAGTAGTTTTATTCATGAGGATACTGAGTTGTCAACCCACCAAGTTATATCCTTTGTCAGCAATACTTAACAAATATGAGTATGAAGTTGCACATAAATTAAAAATATTATAGACCTCAAATCCATTGGGAAAGGTAGTTTGCAAAGGCTTTCTCTCCAATGAGTCTTGTGAAGGGCTAGCCAAGGAAGCTGTAACATCATAATGAAATTATCAGGACTTTGAAAATAAGAAACAACAGCACAAAATTGACCAAGCCATTACAAGTAAACTTTTACTTTATGACTGGAAGTTTGAATTTCAAGTTTGGTAAGAATTATAAAAGGTGTAGGCAGAATATTATCTTGGATCTATACATACCAATATCAATTTGTAATCAAACCTTCTAAAAAAATCTAAATTGTAGGAATAGATTCAAATTTTAAAAATAAGAACTAAAATAAAAATTTAATATAATAACAAAGAATAAGACTTGCATCATTCATTCAACAACCACAAGGAAGAAAAAATAACTACACCGTTCTTCAAAAAAAAAAAAACTTACCATCAGACTTGGTTGTTTTGATAGTTTCAGTTGCTTTTACACATGACACTAGTGTTTGCTTCCACTTGAATCGAGAACCAAGGTGCTTCTCACCATTTGCCAACCGTTGGATATAAAGTCTATGTTGAGAGTTCCATACAGCATTCTGCGTAGGAACTACATATGGCTTCTCAGGTGAGGATCGCATGTGTAACATGGTGTTTACGGGATCTGACATCCAAAAGTGATAATTAAGACTTAATGATCATTTTAAGTAGCAGGGTACATTTGTTAAAAACAAAACATGAATGCATGAGCGTATACATGTTTGTGTTAGTTTAGGGCGGGTAAACAGATAAACACCTAAAAATGATCTACGGTAACTCAGATCAAATCTATAAAATCAGACATTCCTATCTAAAATCTATAAAACAGAAGCATGGCTTTTCGTCTTGTTGATTGTCACCCACGTGACCCAACAGAATATCAGCCAATGATCTGCTCAGACTTGTGTTGAGAGCATCCTCCCCCCTCCCCCCAAAACACAACCACCACAACAAAAACCCACCCCAAACTGAAATCCAACTGGCACCCGCTCTTCAGAGGTTCTCCAGCTCTGGTTTCAATAGTGTTTTAAGTCCTCTATATCACCGCAAGAACCAACCTCTATATTAACACAGAGCTAAACTCGCAAGCTTTTCTTAGGATAGAATTTCCAATCCTAGCTAATCAAAAGTGTGAGGTAATCCAACAGCATCGATCACACATATAGTTCAACAGCACAAGTGACATAGATCCAATCCCGAGAAACAAGCAGCAGCTTGCTGCTTCCCAAATGCAGAAACAGCAAATCTTCTTAAAACTAAAGAATGACAACAAAACTTTTTAAAATTATATGCAGCTATCAATAATGTTGACATCACGCTATTTCAGTTTTCTTATTACAGATCAAACAAGAACATCACAACTAGCTCAAAGCATCAGCATTATATCAGAAATTGCATTTAGCCTAACACATTCATGTATACGCAGAATAGATAGAGTGAGAGAAGAGAGAAATACGGTGAAAGGACCGGATAGCAGCGGAGGACTCCATGGAAGCGAGAACGAATAGGATTGCCAAGATTGAGAATGGAGGGGCCAAATGGTGGAAGTAATGTGGCAAGAGAAGCTTTGTTATTAAAGCAGAGAATGGGATTTGCCATTATTCACTCGCTGTCTTCGAAATGTCCGCCGCTCTCTTCAGTTTCTCCGCTCTCAATTTCGCTAACATGCGCCGGGGTTGTAACATTCTATCTCTACCTCGCTTGGTGGTCTTTATTATTCTCTACGCCATGTCGTAGGATTCTAAAAGGCTCCCAGCCACGTGGAATAATCTGGATGCCCTATCTATCGGATCTAGCCCTTTTTTTTGGTTCTGTGAGAAGGACGTTTTTTTCTGGGCCAACGTGAGAACTATCGATATGGTTAGCCCAAGTTAAGTTGCCCAAGTTTTTCTGGGCCGAAGTGGTCCGAGTTAAATCACACCTATTGTCCGAAGTAATGAGAAACTTAAGTGCATGCCAAAGAAAAGATGAGAATGTTAAGTCACATTTTTTTTTTCTGTTTTTTGGTAAAAAATTGAATTCTATTTAAGGCCGAAAAATAAATGTCTAAAATTCCAAAAAATCTTGCTTCCCAGTTCCCAAAAAAAAGTCAAGTAAATATCCCAGAACAGATTTTTACTTTTAAACATCAATGAAGGCTTTTTAAATGGAGAGAACCTAAAAATTTGCAGTTTCTCAAAGAATCACGTTTTTTTTTTTTAAAGAATCATGTGTTTAGGTTCAACAATCTATCAATATCCGGATGCCGATCCTCTAAATATGAAGTTTATGGTCGAATTTTTTTCCCTAAAAAATTATATATTGAAATGAAACTAATATAATGATATATATCAACACTTTTGATTGTTGGTCCAAACTTAGCTTTTGTTTAGAATAAAAAGAAAATAAAAGGAGGGAAATACTAGGAGAAACTCAAAAAATGTTGTCTAAATTCTCTCTTATTTTCTTCTTAAATTTTCATCTATTTCCCTCTTTTTTTTTCACTTCTTCCAAACAAAAGGTTAAAGTGATTTTAAAGTAAAGTGAGAAGAAATAGGCACCTAAAGTGAGTTTTACCCTTATAAAAGTACATCCTACATTTGTTTTTTTTTTATTTTTATTTCTCTCCTCACTATATCTGAAATTATTTCAGGGGATCCAAATTATGATCTAAAATGCTCATAACTTGGTATACTGCTTCTTCTGTCTTTGCTTGCAATTTGACAAAAGAATTGGAAATAATGCAATTGCGGAGGATCATAACACAATTTGATCCAAATATGACAAATCATATTTTTCTTTTTCTAAGTTTATTTGGATGTAGATGCAATTTCACAAGGATTGTGCACAATATCCCTTACACGGAGTTAATTTATCTGGGCATGGTGTAGTTTTGTTTTAGAAGAGTTGAAACTATTTAATGTATCAAAAGGGATTATCATCGTCATTGAGACTTGAATTTATACAAACACAGGAATGTTATAGACCACCAAATTATAAGACACTCCTTATATCTCCCATCGTTTAATTCCATTATCAACAGCTTCATCTATAGTAAGTGTGCCAAAACGTACAAGGTACAAAGATAAACAAGTAAAATAATTAAATTAAGATAGAAAAGAAAGAATGGATATAATTAACTAGATATATAATTTATGATCCAAACTTAGAACGCTGATAGAACTTCATAAGTGGCAAATACAAGACAAAGATATAAATACACATCTGTATGCATAATATACAATTCAACAAACCAGAAAGTAATAGATATCCATATATATATATATATATAGTGACGCTTTGAAGCTAAGCAATATTGAGCAGGACCATTTCTCGAAACTCCAGCCTCCTAGTTTCGCTGTAGAAAGTCTTGTGTTTGTTAGGCCAATAGGTTAACCATATCCAACCCCTTATCTCCCACTCCATTGTCTTCCCCATCGCAGCTTTGTCGACTTTCCACCACACACTTTCACCATACTCGTCTCCTGCAAATATGACCCCTCCTTGTCGGGTGAAAGGACGGTAAGCACTGGAGTAGCGGTCTCTGAACCAAGACTTAGGGTTAAGCAGTTCAATCTTGGAAGGCTTCGAGGAGAAGACTTCCTTGCCATCCACGCTATCGTGGAGGAACCAATTCAGATTCGCACTGTAGCCGTAGACAGATTGCTCGAATTTCCAGGGCTTGAGGCTGACGGTGGTGGATTCACCAGCTGATACCTTGAGTCCCAAGTAAGGATTAGGAGGCTCGAAGGAGGCTTCTATGCTCTTGTCTATCCCAATCTCTCTTAGTGGGTTATCTGAAGATTTGGCCACTGATAGGCTCAACACTTGGTTTTGCAGAGTGGGTGTGAGCTGCAGATATATTCTTGAAGGAAAATGTTTCTCGCCTGCTCCAGCTCCTCGTTCTCTCATCAGGTTCTCGTTCACCAGTTTCACAACATCACACCTGCCATGCATCAAAGTGTGTAAAGTGATATAATTAATAATTTCAACTTGACAAGAAAATGCTGCATGAGATGCATAAATAATAATTGACTACCTTATGTTGTCGATGTTGACCATGATTTCAACCCACTTCTCCTTGACTATAACTTTGTAATTGAACTGGAGAACTCCTTCAAGCTGGTGATATTTGAGAGAGAATTGAAGTCTCTCATCATCTGCTAGATGGTGATTGTTTGGTGAATTCTCGACATCCATGCTTATGACAGGACAATACAACTGAACTTTCCATAACCCAAACGCTGAAAAAGCATAAGAAAATAGAGGAGAAGGTGTTCTGAATGAGCCGTGATATTGATGTGCAACTCGCAGTTCAACAATCCAATTAGTAATTGCAAGGTTCAAAGAACGCATCCACTGTTCTTCCAAGTTTGACCCCAGCAACTTCATCAGCAACTTGGAAGCTTGTCTTGAGTCACAATTTGTCAGGTGTCTTTTTATAGTACTAAGACAGGCAGAACGAAGATCAGAAGGAGCTTCATATATGCAAACTAGGAAGAAGAGAGTGAGAAAAGCTAGATTGAAAATGTCGGGAAACTTGGAAATAGAATCATTAATCTTGAGGAATTTTATGAAGGGGGTGTAGTTGTTGGAGCCATAACGAAGGACGTCTTCAATGAAATTAATGAGGAGTTTCGAAAGGGTCTCTTGGTCTGTTAGCTTCATGGCCTTAGAGGCAGGATGATGAACTGGTTTTGAAGTCCAAAGGGAAATAGGGATAGCAAAGTCAGCAATGATATTGGCAGAAAACAGTTTAGGGGATTGAGGAATTTTGGAAATGGTGAGATTAAGAGATGGTTGGGATGATGAAGCTGAAGAACATATGGAGATAGAGAAAGAGTCTGTTGTCCATTCTGGGAGAGGTGGAAGGTTATGAATCCAGCGAAACACATCAGGAAAGCTGCAATAAGCCATGAAGGTGGATATGGATTTTCTTTCACTGATTGGGGCAATCAACGTGGGCTTTGCATATTATAGTGTCTATGCAGTTAGTTTAATTATTTAATGGAGTCAAGTTAGGGAGAGATTCGGGTGAGGAAAGAAAAGTCAAAAGTTAAACTTTTGATTAGTACAACGGTTGGCCTCTTATAGAAGCAAGGTAGTTCCACTAGAAAATAACTGGTTTCTGTCATTCCATCATCACTTGGCCTGTTGGAATTCTTTAAAAAAAATGAAATTAATTTACGCTAGAAGTATATATTCTCCGGCAGGTATGTATCCACCATATGGATTTGATCATGTGAATGAAATGCAAAATAAGAAAGGAGATAAAATATGTCTCAATCTCAGCCAGCTATTAAACCACTGGCCCCGTGTGTGAGTTTTTTCATAATTTCAACTTATGCTGTTGTTTTGGTGTTTGTTTAATTTGTAGTACATCTTTCAAGGCGCGTTTAGAATGTAATGTCCATCCTTTAATTCATGAAATTTCTTTTTCAGTGTTTAGAAAAATGGTCCCTCCAGTTTATAAAAAACAATTGTTATTTTGGAGTTTTTGAGATTTTTCAAAATATTTGTTATTTTAAAATTTTAAAGAAACATTAATTACTTTTTTTAACTATTATGCCTATTATTAATATCCATGTTAAAGGGATCTGACAGAATTTTACATTGATTTTCAAAAGCTAACACAACTATCTTCCTTCACTTGAATTTGAGATTGACTATACATAGACAGAGTTTTACATTAAACCCCAATGGCACTGTATGATATATATAATTAATCTCACTTAGTGGGAGAAAACTATTGTTATTGTTGTTCCATTCATTAATATGAAATATAATATTTAAAAGAAAGTAAAAAATCATTTTGGAAAAATATAATTAAATTTTGTAATTTCATTTAATGATTTTTTGGTTTATGTAAAAATCCTAAAACTAACAGTTTTTGAGTTTTAAGGGAGTAGTAAAATATGTTGGCAAAAAAAGGGAGTAATAAGATATATTGTTAGCATAGCATGAGGCGGGTTCATTGGCTCTTTTAAACGAATTACTCATCACTCTTTTGAACTACGGGTGAAAACTGAAAAGTTTTTAAATACTGCGTACAATATATGAAAGTTGTTAGATATTTAAAGTGCTTAACCAATAAGAAAATACACAGTTTTAGACAATTTTGTTCGACGAAGAGGGTGCGAGTTAATAACATTTATAGAATAAAAATGAATTATTTTTCTGAATAATAATGCAAATTATAACGGATAGGGAAAAAAAACTTTTTAACTAAACCAGATAAACCTAAATTAAACTTTTCTAGAACGTGGTCTTGTATTGTATATTTTGAAAATTTATGTTCTTCTGTCGTCAAATAAGAAGACGAGTTACGCTGATTTGAAGTATAATTATATTTATATTAATAGTTTATGTGTATACATAAGATATAACAAATGATGGTGGAAAAGGAATATATGGAGGAGATATATAGGCATCAACATAACCTAAAAGTTAGAAATTGAAAACCAAGAAAGGGAAAAGAAGATTGGATAGCGATAAGATGTCAGGAGTTAGATATAGACGAAGCACAGGATGAGGATGCTGTGATTTTGAATTAGGAGGGCCTCTTTAAAAGATACCTTTGACAAAACCAACAAATTCATCTCCTCTCTGCATATATATATATATATATATATATATTCACACCAACACTTTGCTATTTTATGAGAAGAGGATGCAAAGAAGGAACTCATATGATATGGCAATCAGTGAAGGAGCTAGGGATGCTTTCCTGGAAATGAAACTACTTTCTCTCAAAAGCAATAACTGCATGGGCATAATTAAATAATATTTCCTTCATCCCATATTATAAGATAATGAGAGTGGTTTTGATGTATATTAAGAAATATTTATTATATTTTTAAATTAAAAAAATTTAAAATTTTCAATTTTACCCCTATTAATTTCACTTCTTTCATTAAATACTTTTTCTATCCCATATTATAAGATAACAAATGAATTTTTTTTTTGTTCTATAATATAAGGTAATATGATCTTATTTATCATTTTTACTTCTTATTAATGTAATGTATAGTATTATAAATTAAGTTGGAATTATAAAAAGATGAGCATTTAATAGGAGTAAAATAGGAATGCTTGAGTTTTTTTTAAAACATTTAAGGATGTTATTTTTATTTCTTAATATTGTGAACACCCCATTTTGTCCGGGTATCTCAAACAAGAACAACAAAAAATAATAAAATAATAAAGTAAAATAAGGTTAATAATAAATAATAATATCTGAATGAAAAAAAAAAATAATAAAATATAAACAAAAAATATATAAATATAATAATAAAACCCTTTCTCTAAACCGAGGCACAAAAAAAAAGATTTAATAATAATGATAAAAAAAATGGCATAGGGTTTTGGGCCAAGCTCGGCCCAAAATGCAACAAAAAAAAGAAAGTAAAAGTAAAAAAAAAAAATATAAGAGGGGAACCACATTGGGCTGAAACCACTTCAGCCCAATGTGTCACGAGCCCTCAATTGGGCTCGTGGACTGGACAACCGGGGGGGCCCTTTAGGGCCCATATCCAAGGGAGCCCTTTAGGGCTCAAGGGGGGACCGCGGCTGAGAACAGAGAGCAGAGAGCAGAGGGAGGCACGAACAAAGCTACGGAGACGTAACCCTAGCAGAGGGGAAAGAAAAAGAAAGGAAGCAGAGGGGACGGCCGAGAAAGCTGAAGACGCAGCCTGAGAAAAGCAGAGACACTGAGGTAGTCTGAGCAGAGAAAAAGGCACCAGAGAAAGCCGAGGGAACCGCGGACAGAGGTTGACCGAGGAAACCAAAGGCAGTCTGAGCAGGGAATGGGAGGAGCTGCGGGTGAGCCGAAAAACGGATCTGAGAGGGACTAGACATACAAGACCCTGACACGGCCAGAGAAGAGAATGGAGCCGAACACGGAAAGACAGAAACAGAGGGAAGCGTGCGCGGTTGAAACCACAGAAGGCATGGCCGCGGCAGGAAAAGCTGCAGGAGGCATGGCCGCGGCAGGAAAAGCTGAAGGAGGGGACCACGCTCGAGAGCCCTATAAAAGAGAAGGAGCCGAAGAATCAAAAAGGAGGGGGGCCAGGAGATTCTAAGGATCGAATACCCAAGGAGAAATCCCAGAGCCACGGTGAGATCCGAGTGAGCGAGGTGGTGGGCTTGTGATCAAGAGAGGAAGAGAGAGAGTTGCCGGGGTGAAGGCGGACGAGGCCGGGGACCGAGCTCGAGCAGTTGGTCACCGGGTTGCCGAGATCCGGTCTCGGTAAAATTCTTTATTTCAATTCTTAGTTTGTTTTGTTAAATTGGGTATGTACTGCAGAAACTGGGTTACTAAAGGATTTTCGTCCCTTCTCATGCATGCTTAGACAGTTCTTGCATCTTCAAGTTAGGCCCTAGTGTTGAAAATTCTTGTGGGAATTTTGATTCTGTTTCTGATTATCACGCATGGGACACGGGTTTCTTAGCAAAGATTTAGGATTAGGGGGTAATGCTAGCCTAGATCGTCCCATATATCTCGATGAATTTTCACTGGAATCCATAATCTATTTACTGAACTTTGGGAAGCAAGGAAGTAATTCGTTCATGTAGCCTTCTAAATGACATATGCTAACCCGGTCATCTTTGAACATCTTAACTGGGAATGGGGACGCTTAATTTTGCTATAGGAAACCGAGGTGCTCAAGTGCTGTTCTTCCTCTGTTTATTGTCCAGTCATTCGAGCCTTTAGGCATCAGGTTTAACTGGGTCAAGAGGATGGGGTTTGAATTATTGGGAAACCCAGTGGCTGTTTGTTTCGGGGCTTGCTTGAGGGCGGGTTTAATTAAGGGAATAAATTTGCATGGGTGTAAAGGAAGTAAAGAATTTGACCACTGGGCCTCGTAAATGTTGGTCCGGTGTCTTATGGGCCCATTAGTGAAATGTTGGTTGGGGTATTTGCTTTTCTTTATAGGCTGGGCCTAGAAGTGTGGGGATAATAATTTTGGTCCGGCCCGCTACGAGATTTTCTTTGGTCTTTTCTTCGTGGGCTGGTTTTGTGCTGATATGAATGTTTTGTTTTTTGTTTGTTTGTTTGGGCCTATGAGTTTTTTTTTTTTTTTGCTTGGGCCTGAGTTTTTTTCTCTGCGTTTTTGTTTGTGCTTTTTTTTTACCCACTGATTCGTCTTATGGTGTTAAAACCATGCAATTTACTCAACCGGGTACCAAAGGCTATTATCATTGTAATAACTATTATTGTCATTTTATTGAATAAAATGTATGTGGTCAAAAGATGATAATATTTGGAATAACGGTATATTCGGAAAAGTATTTGATAACTATGCCGCATGAGTTTTCTGAATTAGAATTAATCAAGTTACCACGCACGATTCTGAGTCCACGTAAATAAAGGTTTAACTTGTTTGTTGAAATAAACAACTTTTGACTTATAAAATCCTCAATGCCCTTTAAAATGAGTAAGGAGCCAAATCATCCAAGATTCTCACACATTTATGTTTTACAATTGTTTAAAATCATTGTATCCCGAAGGTTTTAGAGTTTTTGCCGGTATTTTGACTCATTACTTATCATATGAAACGGTAAGTTTATACTAGAGGGTTAAAAGGCTTATTTGGAGATAAACTCCACTTTTCAACGAGGACACGTGTTTGGGAGCGACGATAAAAATAGTGTAGGGCGTCGTAAAAGATAAGAGATGAATACAGCCTTTTCTCTGAACTACTCATTTCAGAAGGAGTGGGTATTGATATTATATTTTAGTACAAATTTTATATATCTCAAAGTGTCTCAAACCGAAGATTTAGCTATTTTACAAAAATGGAAATAACTGATTTAAATAACTACACCACGTGAGGTTTTCGGAACCCACGCAGGTATTCGGGTTTACTGAGTTATCACGTGAGATTACGAATTCACGTAGATATATCAGTTAAATGACTCTTTTTACGAAAATAATAAATCATGATAGCTTAGCAAGTTTTCCAATTTTATCCGAAATAAAATCTTCATCTGAAAAAATATATAGTAGTATTTTCTAAATTATGGCCTGAATGAGGTAATAAAACCTCTATACCGCGAGGTTTAGAACTTCTGCAGGTAATTGAGGAAACAATCTATTGGGTGCGGCTGCGAGCCTGCAATAGATGGATTGATTTTCTTTTAAAAGAAAAAATTCTCACAAACACAAAAAATATGTTATTTCAAAAATAAAAAAAAATAATAATAACCGCATCTTCCAAAAATCAAAGAAACAAAAAAAAATGTTTTAAAATAAGATTAAGTAAGCGGAAATAAATTATTTTTTGCAAGTTAAAATACACCAACTCAATCTTAGAAAATCATTTTGTTTGCAAGAAGTAAACCATTTTCCACTGATCTTCTCTTATTACAAGAATAAAAAATATCAACCAAATGACACGTATTTTTATCCCGAACTACGTGGACTTTGATCCCCATCGCAGGGTACGTAGGCCCCAGGCTCTGATCCTGGGTCAAGTCCGCCTTTGTAAAAAATAAATATTTTCTGATTTATTTGGTGTTTTTTCCCTTAATTTAATAAATATTTCCCAATTAATTTTCTCAAACCCTTTTTCTCATTTTGCTTGAATATCCTTAATTTTAATTTAATTTATGTTCTTTATTTTGTTTTTCCAAATTTTCTTAATCTTCTTTTCCTCTATCCATTTTCTTGCATATGATTTATAAAAGGAAAGCCAAAATATATTTTTAAGCCATATTAATTTACACAATCAATGTAAGGTAACCGTTCCTAGGAACGGGTGTTGTGGGGTGCCTAACACCTTCCCCACACACAATCGACTCCCGAATCCGACTCTGGTTACGCAGACCATCCTTTCCTCTTCAATGCGGTTTCCCAAGATTTTCCTCAAAATTTTGGTGGCGACTCCTCACAAGTCGGTTTTCACCAGAAAGCTAGATTTGTTCTCTTTTCCTTTCGTCGCATTTTTCCGGGTGCGACAGCTTGGCGACTCCACTGGGGACATTTGAGAGTCAAGCCTATATACGTTGAGTGTGTTTACAATATGGCTTTATATTTATTTTGGTTTTCCTTTAATTGTTGTCTGCCTTGCATGATAACATATCTTTTTTCACATGCCACTTATTTGTTTGTTATTTGAATAACATGCCATAGGGTTGGTAAGGTGATTTACATTGTTCTTTCATGCCTCTCTAGTTATTTGGGTGTCTGAATAGCATGTCTTAGGGTAGATAACATGCGGATTGAACCTCAGGATAGAAGACTTTATCTACTGTGTTTCTTGCCTGCGATTGTGATTTGTTGGACAGGTAGGGTCATGTAATGCATAAGTACAGGTTTGTATGCTCTCCTCACACACTGTACACTGACACATCTCTCATCACACACATTTTGGGCCCTATACCCGGGTCTGTGAGCACCCTAGGCTAGCGGAAGTTTGTAATGGTTTCCTCATGGGTTTTTGAACTCACGACGGTTGCTATGAAGACTTCACTCAGGTTGTATCTTATGCAACACGTGCAGTTCCCAAGGAGCTTTGGAGCCTTTGGAGAATTGTACTTGTCGAATAAGATCCTCACCATATGGTGGGGGCAACTTGGGGACCTTTTGAGAGCAATAGAACCACCTTGAAACCATGCACGCTAGTAAGCAAATTAGTGGCTAACCTATTAGTTCTTGCCCGACCACGTAGGGTAAAAAAGACCCGACCCAGGATTCACCCTGAATAAGACACATGAGAGCACATTCCTTTCTTCGCATGCATCATGACATGTCAACATTATAACCTATCTTGAGAACGGTGACAAATTGTTACCCTCACCGGAGTAAGTATCACATGTCATTATGAGCTGATACGAGGCAATGAAGGTGACTGCATTAAAAATCCAACTTCAAGCTACGGGGTCTCCGACCCTAGCTTAGCATTGAGTCCATGCATCGTTGTTGCATTATAGCATGAATTTTACCCTAAGCCATAAATTAATAAACAGCCTAATCACAGGAATTAATCTAAAAATAAATAAAAATAAAATAATAATAATAATAATAATAAAAAAAATAATAATAAATAAAAATAAACAATGCACATAGCCCTGGTTGCATAGAATTTCGGATTTTATGTAAGCCGATACTTGTTAAATTTCCACAGAGACTGCGAGTCAATGGAGGAAAATTGACACCTAATAAAGAAGGGTCTCATGAGTTGTCTTTTTCTTATAATGGGCAGGTGATATATCCAGCATTAGCAATTGGCATAAGGGTAATGGCGTCAAGAGGTAGTCAAGATCAGGCACCCACCGGAAAGGCGTACAGAAACAAGGGCATCAAACTCACTCTGGAAATACAACCGCTAGATAAGTTAGTCCAATTAAGTAAGCACATCCGAGGGCGTGTGGAATGGGAATTCAGAAAGAAGTACGGTAACATACTCGATCTTGTGAAGATACCTGTGCACACAGAAGCGTTAATTGAGCTCTGCCAGTATTGGGATGCCTCGCTCAGGTGCTTCACGTTCCCAAGTTTCCAAATCACTCCGACATTGGAGGAGTACGGCGAAATTCTGAGGATGCCAATTAAAGAAAATTCGGCCGTATACACCGGATTAGAAGGCTTCCCGGCCCGAAAGACCATATCGAGGCTATTAGGAGTTGCCCCAAAAGCAGTACGAATAGTGCATCCAGGCCCAGGCGGGGGTATCTCCAGACATGACGTCGAAAACCACTTAGAGAGACTCGCAGAAAAGCAGGAATGGAGTACTTTTTGTAGGGTCTTTGCAATGGCCATTTATGGGACCATCATCTTCCCATACACAGCCGGAGTAATTGACATGGAAGCCATCAGTATGTTTTAGAAGGTAGAAGACCACCAAGTTAACCCAGTGCCCGCAATTTTAGCAGAGACGTATAGGACATTGTCCCACTGTCACTCGAAGCAGAAAGGTAAAATAAGGTGTTGTCATGCCATCCTGGATATATGGATGCTAAGCCACTGGTGTGGGAAGGAACGCCCTTTTCGAAAACAACAAGATCTGGACAGCAATCCTCTCACGGCATTTACCCCTCCTCGGGCTTTCGATCATTTGAGCCCAAAGGAATGGATACAGAAATTTATTGAGGGCGATAACAGAGATACTTTTTTATGGAAAGTAGACTGGTGGTGGGAAGAAGAAATTATGTATTGCTGTGGTAACTTCCCAAATGTGCCATTGATCGGACCTAGAGGCGCCATCAACTATAACCCAGCTATCGCGCTAAGACAACTTGCATATCTCCAGACGATTCCTTCAGCTGATGAAGTACGGACCATATACGTTAATCACGCGGATGAGGAAATGAAGGCGCTCTGCCTAAATGCTAAAGAGGCCTGGAACGAAATAATCTACAAGGGAAGGGCTGAGCTGGGTAAAAGGCAAGTCAACCCCACTTTAGAATATGAGGCATGGCTGAAAGAAAAGATAGCTGGAATTAATCCCGCATATGCTTCCCAAGACCCCATGCGCGGGAATGATATATCCATAATCAATGGGGAGATAAGAAAGCGTCTTGCTGCAAGGGAAGGAGAATTACAAGAACTGCAAGGAGAAAGCTCCAGGGACAAAGAGGAGTTAAACCGCCTCCAAGAAGAATGCACCGCCTTGAAAAATGAATTAGCAGGGGAGAAACGGGCTAGAGACCTTGAAAGAATTGCTGAAGTTAAAAGGCTGAAAGAAGAAAATAGGAAGTTAAGGAATAGTCTGAGAGACAAGGAGACAGAATCAACAAACAGCAAGGCCCGACTGATGAAGTTGGCAAAAGCTAAAAACGCACTCGAGAAGCAGGCGGTAGAAGACGGCTTTATTGATGACTTACAACAAGAGGTCCGATCACTCTCGAAGTTACTGCAAAAGCGGACGGATGAACTATCCATGGTACGAGGAAGTACCGCGGAAGCAATTCAGAATTTAGTGGACAAGCTTAACCAACAAACAGAGGATGCCGATAAGTGGAGATCTCTATACCTTGACAGAACTGAAGAGACCAAAGAATGGATGGAAAGGTGCAAAAGGATGATCACACTCGCCAATGGATAAGTGGAGTTTAGGCGTGCTGAAGGCATGGTTAACCCGATGAATACTCCGCTTGAGATCACTGAATTTTTCACATTATGCACCCGCATCATTAGTGAACTTCAACGTCTAACGAAGTTCTGATAATGTAATATTCTATGAATGTTAAGTTTGTAAGACTCTTTCAAAATCAATGCAATTATTGATCTTTCCTCGCGTGACTATCTCCTGACCTGTCATCTGTGACTATAGTAAGGATGGGATTCAAGATCCTTCTTATGCAATAGTCAACTTTAAACTCCCCTGAGGCGCTAGATCCTTAGGAGGAGTTGAAGGGCCTTTAACACGTCTAAACCCTTATGCCATTGCAATGCAAGATACTTCACATCATAAGACAAAGAAAAGGTAATTCAACTAACTGAACTTGTTAAAATTATTGATTTATTCTGTTAAAGCAGGTAAAACAACATTGGGCCCCCAAAGAAAAAATCTTCTGACCAGATCCCACCCGTAAGGGTCTATAACACGCGGTCACGTAGTCGGGCATCCGAAAACGAAAGCATGGAAGGGACTCAGGAAGCTGAAGTAGGATCAACTGTGATCAACGATCGAATAACCACAATGGAAACACAAATTGCCGAGATGAATGCCACGTTGAAACTGTTGACTGAGTTAATGAAGGGTAAAAATACCCACGAAACACCAAGTGCTTCGAATCCCGCACCACCTAACATTGAGGTGGCCTCTGATTCGCCTAGGGCAGTGGAGAAAGAAGGACAACCAACGGACGCCCATCAGATAAGAAACCCGCAAATGTCAGTCTTCGAGAAACAAAGTTCCGGAAAGGGGACGGCAAGAGAATTAGAATACCCAGGTGAAGACCCTGTGCATACTTTTCAAATCCCAATGCTGACAAATAGAGACAAAGAACTGAAGGATGAATTGGGAGAGCTGAAAGAGCAACTAAAGACTCTGCAGGGGTTGAACACCTTTGGGTCCTTGGAATTAAACGAATTATGCCTGACCCCTGAGGTAGTCATACCCAAGAAGTTCAAAGTACCTGACTTTGATAAATATGACGGCAGTGGTAATCCAGTATACCACCTGAAATCGTATTGCATCAAGATGTCGGTCTGGTCTCAGGATGAAAAGTTTTACATCCATATATTCCCGGAGAGTTTAACAGGCGCCGCGCTACAATGGTACATGCAGTTGGATAGAACCAGGATCCGAAGATGGAATGATCTTACCGAGGCTTTTATGAAACAGTACAAATTCGATCTCGACATCGCCCCTACTAGAGAACAGTTAAAAGCCATGAGTAAGAGGTCCACAGAGACCTTCAAAGAATATGCTCAAAGATTGAGGGTGTTGGCTTCGCAGGTCAGACCTATCATGGAGCCTGATGAAGTTTGCTCATACTTTATCCGCACCCTACCAGAACCTTTCTACCAGTACATGGTAGGCACGTATACTGATGATTTTGCCAATTTGCTGAAAGTCGGGGAAAGGATCGACACGGACATGCGGGAAGGGAAAATCCCATCACCACAAGCAAATGCCAACGCCCGGAAAGCCCAGGACGCTAAGAGAAAGGAAGGGAGCGTGAACTACGTTCAAAACACGAAGCCGTCCCCCACAAAACAACCCGTCACATACCAACTGGGAGGAGAGCATCCAAGGCCATTCCAAACAAGCCCAGGGTACGGCCAAAGAACCCAAGGTGGAGGGCAACAAAATGTTCTCCTCCAAGACAATCGGCCATGGCCCAACTTTGGTATGACGAACGTAGAATTGTATCATAAACTCTATGAGGCCAAATTGCTCGGACCAAGATCCTCTAGGCCAATACATCCCCCGTACCCAGCCTGGTATAACCCTAACGTAATCTGCGAATATCATATGGGAGTGCCCGGGCATTCAATAGAAGATTGTGTCACTTTCAAACGGAACGTGTGGAGCTTAATTGACTCTAATCACATCCAGCTTAAGACGGGAGAGAGCTCTACCATCACTTCCAATCCATTGCCTACTCATCAAGGACAAGTAAATGTCATCTACACGGGAGTTGACACCCTCAAGAGCTTTGAAGATGCCAAGATTCCGTGCGGCATTTTATATGCCCACTTGGAAGAAGCCGGGTATGAGTTGGAGGTTGTCGAAGGAGATCGCTCAATAGAAAAGGAATGCGTGAGAACATATTGCAAGTATCACCGGCACAAAGCTAGTCATGACATTGAACAATGCCCTCAGTTTAAGGAAGAAGTGAGGAAAATGATAGCCTTGGGGGTTATCACATCAAGCAGAAATAATGAAGAGATTAATATGGTGGAAATGGGGTCTATCGAGTTAGTTGTCAAGGAACTAACCTCTCGAAGAGACCCGAGGCCAGTATCTCTCGTCATCAACGAGCTGCCTCTGGGTCCTCCAGTCCCAACAAACTCAGCAGCCCTTACGGCTACAAGTCTAAAGCAGCCCACGCTGACCATAAATATACCGGCACCTTTTCCTTACAACGATAACAAGGCAGTTCCTTGGAGGTATAATGGTTTCATTGAATGTACGCAAAGTGGTTCAAGGGGAGCGGAGAAAAACCCTCAAGCAGTGTCAAATATAACCGGCCCTGGGGGAATTACTCGAAGTGGGAGAGTATATCTTCCGTCTGAGGGGAAAAAGAAGGGGAAGGAAAAGGAGGCTGAGGATGATAATCCAGAAGAGACTACTCAAGAAAAAGCAGTCACGGGGGATGAGGAATTCTTGAAGATAATGAAGCAGAGCGATTACAACATCGTGGATCAACTTAAGAAAACCCCGGCTCAAATTTCCATATTGGCACTAATTCTAAGCTCCGAGGCACATCGCCGGGCCTTACAAAAAGTACTCGATGAAGCGTACGTACAACCAAGCATCACCCCAGAAAAGGTAGCAAGTATCATGAATATCTCAAGGATGGTGTCCACAATTACCTTTTCAGAAGAGGAAATCATAACAGATGCCTCTCGTAATGCGAAAGCTTTACATATCACCTTGAAGAGCGGCGGATATGTTGTTGCCAGAGTGCTAATTGACAGGGGTTCCGCACTCAATGTTCTCCCTTTAACGACACTCAAGTCGCTGGATATCGATATGGCGGAAGTTCAAAGTAGTGACATGGTCGCTAGGGGTTTTGACGGGTCTCGAACCAAAGTACTGGGCGCTTTACAGTTGCCCCTGGAAATTGGGCCTTGCGTGTTTATGGTAGATTTCCTGCTCATGGACATAAATTCCACCTACACAATGCTGCTCGGGAGACCATGGATCCATTCGGCCGGTGCGGTACCATCTACTCTCCATCAGAAAGTCAAATTCATTTGGGAAGGAAAGATAGTCGTGATCAAGGGGGAGGAGGAGATACTGGTAAGCAAGCCTAGCTCCCTCCCATACATCGAAGTGGCGGAACAGGAGGACGGCCCAATTTTCCAAGGCCTAGAGATTGAGGCTGCTCAAAGCAGTAAGGTAGACATTAATTCCATTATTACCAGAATCATGGAAAGGAGCGGGTTTGAACAAGGAAAAGGATTGGGCGCACACCTGCAGGGTATCCGTCAGCCCTTATGTTTACCAAGTAACCCCAAGCGTCAAGGGCTGGGATATGGTCATATTAAAGAGAGCTCTGAAGAAGAACCTCCACTTGGCAAGAAAAGGGGTGAGAAGCGAGAAATTCCCCACCTTCATGAAACATTCCCCAAGCCAGCTGAAGTCATCAATCAACCAGTAATCTCGATGGTCGCACCTAGTAATGATAAAGGCCCGGGCATTAACACCTGGATTATAGCGGATCCCTCCGACGTGCCGCTATCGAATTGGGAGTATGAGGATGCAGACGATGTCGTGGCTTTAGAGGATTTGGCCTCTGCTGAATCCGGGATCGACATGGGAAGTGCAAGGCCCTCGACAGATGTTTCACTTGTTGCCACTGATATGTATAACTCTGAGCTCAACGATGAAGAGGATATTCAGGCATTTGCCAAATTACTCGAAGCAGAAAAGGAGGGAATCTCCCCACATGAAGAGATAATAGAGACTATTAATATGGGAACTGAAGAGGACAAGAAAGAACTCAGGATTGTAGATAATCCGGAGCGTGAATTGATGATGGAGCTCTTCAAAGAATATTTAGATATATTCGCGTGGTCTTACAAAGATATGCCAGGATTGGACCCCGGCATCGCGTCTCACAAAATTCCGTTGTTCCCAAATGCTGAGCCAAAGAAGCAGAAATTGAGGAGAATGGCTACAGAAACATCACTGCAGGTTAAAGAAGAAATCATGAAACAGCTAGAGGCAGGATTTTTAGAGGTCGCCAAATATCCTCAATGGGTGGCAAACATCGTCCCGGTGCCCAAGAAGGATGGCAAAATTCGGGTGTGTGTGGATTATCGAAAATTAAATGAAGCAAGTCCGAAAGATGACTTTCCTTTGCCCCACATCGATATTCTGGTAGATAATACTGCTCGAAGCTATAGGTACTCCTTTATGGATGAATATTCCGGGTACAATCAAATCCCCATGTACGGGGATGACAAAGAAAAGACTACTTTCATCACACAGTGGGGAACCTATTGCTATCGTGTCATGCCGTTTGGTCTGAAAAATGCGGGAGCCACTTATCAAAGGGCCATGGTTGCCTTGTTCCATGATATGATGCACAAGGAGATCGAGGTATATGTGGATGATATGGTAGCCAAATCTGCGTAGAATGAAAGTCACGTCACCGTCCTCAGAAAGTTGTTCGAGAGACTACGCAAGTACCATTTAAGGCTGAACCCGAAGAAGTGTGTCTTCGGAGCGTTATCGGGGAAGTTGTTGGGCTTCATTGTCAGCCAACAGGGAATAGAGGTTGATCCCGACAAAGTCAAGGCTATCCGTGAAATGACTCCCCCAAAAACAGAAAAGGAGGTTAGAAGTTTTCTGGGGAGACTGAATTATATTGCCCGGTTCATCGCCAATCTGACAGCTACGTGCGAACCGATCTTTAAACTATTAAGGAAAAACCACCCCGGGAAGTGGGATAACAATTGCCAGCAAGCTTTTGATAAGATCAAGGATTATTTGCTGAAACCACCTGTTTTAGTTCCGCCGTCACCAGGCCGCCCATTAATCTTATACTTGACAGTTTTCCCCGAATCCATGGGGGCTGTTCTGGGCCAACATGATAAGTCAGGAAGGAAGGAACAAGCAATTTACTACTTGAGCAAGAAGTTCAATGATTGTGAGGCACGTTACCCTATGATCGAGAAGACATGTTGTGCGCTTGTATGGGCAACCAGAAGGTTGAGACAGTACATGCTCCGATACACTACATGGTTGCTTTCCAGGATGGATCCGTTGAAATATATTTTTGAGAGCCCACATGTAGCAGGAAGGGTCTCAAAATGGCAAGTGGTATTATCTAAATATGATATAAAACATATGACTCAAAAAGCCGTCAAAGGAAGCGCCATAGCTGACCATTTAGCAGAGAATCCCTTAGCGGACTATCAGCCGTTAGATTTCCATTTCCCTGACGAAGATATAAATTCGGTCGAGGAAGACGAAGAAGAACATAAGGGAGAAGAAAAGAGGTGGGAAATGTATTTTGACGGGGCAGCAAACATGCATGGGAACGGTGTAGGAGCCGTGCTGATCTCCCCGGAGGGAAAGCAATTTCCTGTTGCCATTAAGCTTGAATTTGAGTGCACTAATAATGTGGCAGAGTACGAAGCTTGTGTCAGTGGCCTTAGGGCGGCTATTGATCTCGAAGTAAAATGCCTAGAGGTATATGGCGACTCGGCCCTTATTATTCACCAAGTGACTGGTGAATGGCGGACCAAGGACTCAAAGCTAATCCCGTATCAAGAGTTATTGACGGAAATGGTCAAGCAGTTTGAAGCCATTAGCTTTCATCATCTGACCCGAGATAAGAATAGATTTGCTGACGTACTTGCTACTTTGGCGGCAATGATTCGACTGGACTGTGGAATCCACATCAACCCTATTCAGGTGAAAGCCAGAAACCTGCCCGCTCACTGCTTCTCTGTTGAAGAAGAGCAAGACAGGCTCCCATGGTTCCACGATATTAAGGCCTATGTGGCGGATAAAACATATCCGGCAGGGGCAACAGAAAATGACAAGAAAACATTGCGGCGTTTGGCCATGAATTTTTTCATCAGTGCCAATGTTCTGTACAAGAGAGGGTTTGACGGCGTCCTCCTCCGTTGTGTTGATTCAAGCGAGGCACAGAAGATCATGATAGAAATTCATGAAGGAATATGCGGCACCCATGCGAATGGGCACACCATGACTAAGCAGATCCAAAGGTGTGGTTATTTTTGGATGACGATGGAAACAGATTGCATCGAGTATGTACGAAAATGCCATAAATGCCAAGTTCACGCAAATAGAATTAATGCGCCTCCAGTACCGCTACATACTCTGGTATCACCTTGGCCCTTCTCTATGTGGGGCATCGATATAATTGGCCCCATCAATCCAAAAGCTTCAAATGGGCATCGCTTCATCCTTGTTGCCATCGACTATTTCACCAAATGGGTAGAGGCGAGTTCTTTCCCCGCCATCACGCAGAGGACCTTTGTTCGTTTCTTAAAGGCGAATATAGTTTGTCGCTATGGTTTGCCGGAGAGAATCATCACCGACAATGGTTCGAACTTGAATGGGACCGAGGTCAAGAAATTGTGCGAGCACTTCAGGATCAAACACCACAATTCGGCGCCATATCGGCCACAAATGAATGGGGCAGTAGAGGCAGCCAATAAGAACATTAAGAAGATTCTAGGGAAAATGACGGTGACCTATAGAGATTGGCATGAAATGCTTCCCTATGCCTTACATGGATATCGTACTATAACACGAACCTCTACAGGAGCAACTCCTTATTCCTTGGTTTATGGGATGGAAGCAGTCACGCCTATTGAAGTAGAGATCCCATCCCTAAGGATAATGGCCGAGGCCGAGATAGAAGAGAGTGAATGGGCGCAAAATCGATTCGAACAATTGAATATGATCGAAGGAAGAAGGCTCAAAGCAATATGTCATGGTCAGTTGTACCAGAAAAGGGTAGCAAGAGCATTTGATAAAAAGCTTCGCCCAAGAGAGTTTAAAGCTGGGGAGTTGGTGCTTAAGAAAATTCTACCGAATCAAGAGGATAGTAGGGGTAAATGGGCTCCTGCCTATGAAGGCCCATACATTGTCAAACAAGCTTTTATTGGTGGTGCATTAATACTGGCAGATATGGAAGGTCGAGAATTGCCAAAACCTGTTAATGCAGATGCCGTCAAGAAATATTATACTTGATAGGAGGAGAGAATGAGGGCCCGCTGAGGTGTAAACCGAAAAAGGCATCCAAGGCAAAAACACCACGGCGAAGCAGCCTAGAAGGAGGTGGTCTTAGCGGCAATTAATCAAAGGGTGACTTCATTTAACATAAGAGGTTAAAGCCCGTGTCTGCGAGGATGTGGTCGCACTCAGAGTATGCATGTCTCTGGCAACTTGGAAGATGCATGAGAGTCGCGCACGACGAGAAACCATCAATATACTAGAAATTACCCATTATGTTTGTTTTCCTTAATTCCTTAGTGCTTCCCTCTCGACATTCGTAGTCACATTTATTCGTCTTTACGGTCAATTAGTCTAAGTGCCCTATTATCCTTCAACACTTCTTACTTATAGTGGTTATCGAACTCACGACACTGACGTAACCCAAAATTTTAAAAGAAGAAATTACCAAAACATGCTCTCTAAGCACGCATTAACTCCTACTTTCGCTTGAGGAGGTGATGATAGGCTTACTGGTCAAATGAATAACATGATTGGTTAGCGTGCCCCCGGCAGAGGATGGGCTACAGCCTCTAGAAGCAGTGCCGTCAGGAGTAGTGGGATCTGGTCACTAGATTTTGAAAAGATAAATGAATAGCAGACACCGAAAATCATCACAGAAAGAAAAAAAAAATGACAAAAATAACAACAACAATAACAAAAATCACATGCGCATTTCCCTTGCGTACATCACATAAGTGAGTTCCCATTTAAATTGAAAAATCATCACACTTCGCATTCATCTTCCTTGCACGCATAATAAAATAAAAAAAAAAAATCCAAACAGATCACGCTTCCCGCGTATTTTCCCTAAGGAATTCCCATTCAAATTAAAAGAAAAAAAAAGAGAAAATTTCTTCACCTTTCACATGCATCCTCTTTGCATACCTTGCATTAAAATTTACTCCCACTTAGATTGGGGCAAACATGGAAAAGATGCACTCTACATTACATCAAAATAAGTTTCTAGTCAGATTGAGGCATACATGACAAACCAGGCATTTAACGCGCATTTTCTCTGCATACATTGCATTAAAACTGGCCCACTCAAATGGGATGGCAGACAAGGAAAAATAGAAAACATAAGCAAAATAAAAAAAATAAATAAATAAATAAAAAAAATAATAAAAATAATAAAAAAAAAAATTTCCTCATTTCACACGCATTTTCTTTGCAAGCATCACAAAATAAATTCTTATTAAGAATAAAACAAAAGGGAAAAGAAAGATTATGCTTATTCTTGCATTTCACACACATTGCAATGTCCTCAATTATCAAGGGCATAATAAGCCTTGCAGCATGACAGGCATAAGACCGAAATCCTGCGGCGGTGCAGGTATGTATCAAATCCTACGTCAGATGTAGGTACTCCTCAAATCCTGCGTCAGTGCAGGTGATTCGTAAATCCTACGTCAGATGTAGGTACTCCTCAAATCCTGCGGCAGTGCAGGTAATTCGCAAATCCTACGTCAGATGTAGGTACTCTTCAAATCCTGCGTCAGTACAGGTAATTCGCAAATCCTACGTCAGATGTAGGTACTTTTCAAATCCTGCGTCAGTGCAGGTACTTTTCAAATCCTACGTCAGAAGTAGGTACTTTTCAAATCCTGCGTCAGTACAGGTACTTTTCAAATCCTGCGGCAGTACAGGTATTTTTTTCAAATCCTACGTCAGATGTAGGTACTATTCAAATCCTGCGTCAGAGTAGGTATTCTCCAAATCCTGCGTTAAAGTAGGTACGTTTCAAGTCTTGCATCGTGACGAGCACCCAAAGCCCTACGACATATGTGCCTTACTCCCACGTCAGGGGCAAGCAGGTCATCATGTATGTTGCACGGACAAAATGCGTGTTCTAATCTTTACTCCTTCCTTATGCAAGAACCCAAAAAAAAAAAAAAACTACATTCTCCTCATTCTCGCATAAGAAACAGTAAAGAGGGGCAACTGTGAACACCCCATTTTGTCCGGGTATCTCAAACAAGAACAACAAAAAATAATAAAATAATAAAGTAAAATAAGGTTAATAATAAATAATAATATCTGAATGAAAAAATATATATATATATAATATATAATAATAAAACCCTTTCTCTAAACCGAGGCACAAAAAAAAAAGATTTAATAATAATGATAAAAAAAATGGCATAGAGTTTTGGGCCAAGCTCGGCCCAAAATGCAACAAAAAAAAGAAAGTAAAAGTAAAAAAAAAATATATATAAGAGGGGAACCACATTGGGCTGAAACCACTTCAGCCCAATGTGTCACGAGCCCTCAATTGGGCTCGTGGACTGGACAACCGGGGGAGCCCTTTAGGGCCCAAATCCAAGGGAGCCCTTTAGGGCTCAAGGGGGGACCGCGGCTGGGAACAGAGAGCAGAGAGCAGAGGGAGGCACGAACAAAGCTACGGAGACGTAACCCTAGCAGAGGGGAAAAACCGAGGGGAAAGAAAAAGAAAGGAAGCAGAGGGGACGGCCGAGAAAGCTGAAGACGCAGCCTGAGAAAAGCAGAGACACTGAGGCAGTCTGAGCAGAGAAAAAGGCACCAGAGAAAGCCGAGGGAACCGCGGACAGAGGTTGACCGAGGAAACCAAAGGCAGTCTGAGTAGGGAATGGGAGGAGCTGCGGGTGAGCCGAAAAACGGATCTGAGAGGGACTAGACACACAAGACCCTGACACGGCCAGAGAAGAGAACGGAGCCGAACACGGAAAGACAGAAACAGAGGGAAGCGTGCGCGGTTGAAACCACAGAAGGCATGGCCGCGGCAGGAAAAGCTGCAGGAGGCATGGCCGCGGCAGGAAAAGCTGAAGGAGGGGACCACGCTCGAGAGCCCTATAAAAGAGAAGGAGCCGAAGAATCAAAAAGGAGGGGGGCCAGGAGATTCTAAGGATCGAATACCCAAGGAGAAATCCCAGAGCCACGGTGAGATCCGAGTGAGCGAGGTGGTGGGCTTGTGATCAAGAGAGGAAGAGAGAGAGTTGCCGGGGTGAAGGCGGACGAGGCCGGGGACCGAGCTCGAGCAGTTGGTCACCGGGTTGCCGAGATCCGGTCTCGGTAAAATTCTTTATTTCAATTCTTAGTTTGTTTTGTTAAATTGGGTATGTACTGCAGAAACTGGGTTACTAAAGGATTTTCGTCCCTTCTCATGCATGCTTAGACAGTTCTTGCATCTTCAAGTTAGGCCCTAGTGTTGAAAATTCTTGTGGGAATTTCGATTCTGTTTCTGATTATCACGCATGGGACACGGGTTTCTTAGCAAAGATTTAGGATAAGGGGGTAATGCTAGCCTAGATCGTCCCATATAATTCGAAGAATTTTCGCTGGAATCCATAATCTATTTACTGAACTTTGGGAAGCAGGGAAGTAATTCGTTCATGTAGCCTTCTAAATGACATATGCTAACCCGGTCATCTTTGAACATCTTAACTGGGAATGGGGACGCTTAATTTTGCTATAGGAAACCGAGGTGCTCAAGTGCTGTTCTTCCTCTGTTTATTGTCCAGTCATTCGAGCCTTTAGGCATCAGGTTTAACTGGGTCAAGAGGATGGGGTTTGAATTATTGGGAAACCCAGTGGCTGTTTGTTTCGGGGCTTGCTTGAGGGCGGGTTTAATTAAGGGAATAAATTTGCATGGGTGTAAAGGAAGTAAAGAATTTGACCACTGGGCCTCGTAAATGTTGGTCCGGTGTCTTATGGGCCCATTAGTGAAATGTTGGTTGGGGTATTTGCTTTTCTTTATAGGCTGGGCCTAGAAGTGTGGGGATAATAATTTTGGTCCGGCCCGCTACGAGATTTTCTTTGGTCTTTTCTTCGTGGGCTGGTTTTGTGCTGATATGAATGTTTTGTTTTTTGTTTGTTTGTTTGGGCCTATGAGTTTTTTTTTTTTTTGCTTGGGCCTGAGTTTTTTTCTCTGCGTTTTTGTTTGTGCTTTTTTTTTACCCACTGATTCGTCTTATGGTGTTAAAACCATGCAATTTACTCAACCGGGTACCAAAGGCTATTATCATTGTAATAACTATTATTGTTATTTTATTGAATAAAATGTATGTGGTCAAAAGATGATAATATTTGGAATAACGGTATATTCGGAAAAGTATTTGATAACTATGCCGCATGAGTTTTCTGAATTAGAATTAATCAAGTTACCACGCACGATTCTGAGTCCACGTAAATAAAGGTTTAACTTGTTTGTTGAAATAAACAACTTTTGACTTATAAAATCCTCAATGCCCTTTAAAATGAGTAAGGAGCCAAATCATCCAAGATTCTCACACATTTATGTTTTACAATTATTTAAAATCATTGTATCCCGAAGGTTTTAGAGTTTTTGCCGGTATTTTGACTCATTACTTATCATATGAAACGGTAAGTTTATACTAGAGGGTTAAAAGGCTTATTTGGAGATAAACTCCACTTTTCAACGAGGACACGTGTTTGGGAGCGACGATAAAAATAGTGTAGGGCGTCGTAAAAGATAAGAGATGAATACAGCCTTTTCTCTGAACTACTCATTTCAGAAGGAGTGGGTATTGATATTATATTTTAGTACAAATTTTATATATCTCAAAGTGTCTCAAACCGAAGATTTAGCTATTTTACAAAAATGGAAATAACTGATTTAAATAACTACACCACGTGAGGTTTTCGGAACCCACGCAGGTATTCGGGTTTACTGAGTTATCACGTGAGATTACGAATTCACGTAGATATATCAGTTAAATGACTCTTTTTATGAAAATAATAAATCATGATAGCTTAGCAAGTTTTCCAATTTTATCCGAAATAAAATCTTCATCTGAAAAAATATATAGTAGTATTTTCTAAATTATGGCCTGAATGAGGTAATAAAACCTCTATACCGCGAGGTTTAGAACTTCTGCAGGTAATTGAGGAAACAATCTATTGGGTGCGGCTGCGAGCCTGCAATAGATGGATTGATTTTCTTTTAAAAGAAAAAATTCTCACAAACACAAAAAATATGTTATTTCAAAAATAAAAAAAATAATAATAACCGCATCTTCCAAAAATCAAAGAAACAAAAAAAAATGTTTTAAAATAAGATTAAGTAAGCGGAAATAAATTATTTTTTGCAAGTTAAAATACACCAACTCAATCTTAGAAAATCATTTTGTTTGTAAGAAGTAAACCATTTTCCACTGATCTTCTCTTATTACAAGAATAAAAAATATCAACCAAATGACACGTATTTTTATCCCGAACTACGTGGACTTTGATCCCCATCGCAGGGTACGTAGGCCCCAGGCTCTGATCCTGGGTCAAGTCCGCCTTTGTAAAAAATAAATATTTTCTGATTTATTTGGTGTTTTTCCCTTAATTTAATAAATATTTCCCAATTAATTTTCTCAAACCCTTTTTCTCATTTTGCTTGAATATTCTTAATTTTAATTTAATTTATGTTCTTTATTTTGTTTTTCCAAATTTTCTTAATCTTCTTTTCCTCTATCCATTTTCTTGCATATGATTTATAAAAGGAAAGCCAAAATATATTTTTAAGCCATATTAATTTACACAATTAATGTAAGGTAACCGTTCCTAGGAACGGGTGTTGTGGGGTGCCTAACACCTTCCCCACACACAATCGACTCCCGAATCCGACTCTGGTTACGCAGACCATCCTTTCCTCTTCAATGCGGTTTCCCAAGATTTTCCTCAAAATTTTGGTGGCGACTCCTCACAAGTCGGTTTTCACCAGAAAACTAGATTTGTTCTCTTTTCCTTTCGTCGCATTTTTCCGGGTGCGACAAATATACGTGAAACCTCAAATATTGCCTTACAATATGGGACAAAGGGAGTATAGCAAAGTTAAGATACTAATAATATAATAAATCAAGGAAAACAAATAACAAATTATTACATGTTATCTTATTTTGTGATGAGAAAAATCTTCTTGAATATATGAGACTTTGGAGGGATCTCCTTTGGCCGAAAATATAAGGTACATATATGGACTCTCTATTGTATTTAATGATTTTTTCTATACTATCCCTAATTAATTACATAAGAGTGAGAAAATATAACAGCGAAACATTAATTACATAATATGAATTTTAGACATTAAATGAGAGTATTTTTTTAAAAAAATTCATTTATGAAAAATGATGTTAATTACTTTTAACTGTTTTTTTTATTTGGGTAAATTATACTCTTTCCGTCCCTAATATAAAAGAATTTTAAGACTCTTCATTTGTTTCAAAATATAAGAAATATAGATAAAATTTATGAAATAATTAATATTATTTTTCTTTTATATCATTGAGTAATTAAAATTGTATTGATAATTATCAGTAATTAATTAGTCTTATTCCAGACTTTTAATATAGATAATTTTAAAAAAAAATTAAAATGGTAGGAAAATTAATAAGTTTAATTATTAAAACTATTTTTTCTTAATATTAATAAAATAATCATTTATTTCGTATATTTAACAATCTAGATATTACACATAGGTCAGGAATAAGCTATGAAGCCATGTTGGCGACCAATTAGCTCAACTTCCGTTCGGGAGTTGAAAGTGTGGGCCATCATCCTTAGACTTTGAGAGAAAAAATGGCTAAATGAATGATTCCTGGGCTAACTTACACGTTTTAATGATCGGATGGATGACAGCTTCGCCGATCCCATCTGCCCATTTTTCTTCTTTAAAGGTGTTGTGTTTCAGTGACTCAATTAATTAACTGATTGATTGATTTTAGGATTTGTTTGAAACTTGCAATAATGAGAAGAGAAGATTCCGTTGGGGCCAATGGGTCCAAAATGATGAAACACAACTATTTGGTATGGGCTTGATTATGTATTCAGAAGCCCATCCTTAAACTGTAATCCTCCGACTAGGTAACTACATTTTTTTTGGCCAACCAATTAGAAAACTAAATTGAAATCATCATTTGCTTCGTTTGGTTTGTGAAATTTTAGAGGGGAAAAAAATTTTTTTATCTTATTTTTTAAAATTAAATAAAAATAAATAAATATTTTCACTTATATCCCTTCCTTTCCTTCCTGTATCTAAGAATTCGAAGAAGAGTGCTCTATTTCCTTATTTGATTTAAGAAAAAAATTAGAATAAAAATTTTTTCTTCTCTTTCCCTGTAAAATTTCTCAAACCAAATTGAACCCAAAGTTAGCATTTACATTCAGAAAAATGAAAGAGAAAAAATATAATGTGAAGATATTATTTACCCATTTAGATTACCTTTTTATAAAAAAATTATTAGAATAATTACAATTTATAAAAATAAAATTTAGATAAAAATAAAAAAATTTACTACAAATCTATTGAAATAAAAAAAAATAATAATTAAAAACCATGATTTGATTTACAAAATTCTCATCATGAGATAACATCCTAGTTTCAAAGGCCAGCCAGACAGAGACAAAGTAGTATAAGAAGAAAAGGCGATCATTCATAGAGCTTGAACGGCTGCAGAACGAGATTGAACGTTAAAAACGAGACAAGCCTTCATGGAATGTATGTACTATAGAGGTATTTCTAACCTTCAACATCTCACAACCAATGAAACAAAAACCTAGAAAGTAACAAGAAAATGCCGAAACCAAAAATTTTACAACCAAAGTGTGTTACTTTTTTTTTTTTTAGCTCATGTCTCTTGAGTATACAGACGTTTCTTCTGCAAGCTTCTCCCACACAGCCGCCATCTTCTCTGCATAGCCCGCCTGCAAAATGCATGTAGCAATTTCAACCACACATGGCCATGTAAAACATAGTACTTTCAAGAAGAAAATTTCAAGACCCCCGTGACCGTAATGCACGGGAACCACCCTGCTACTTTACACCATTTTTACATCTATGCAAATAATATTTAAAAAAAAAATAAAATACAATTCATTATTCTTACAATAAATCAATAGGCATGAAAATGATGGTGTGCAACTACAATTTCTCATAAATATAAAATCTTACATAGAAAATGACAATAAACTTAGGCTTACCTGATTGATAACAAAACCCCGTAGCATACTCATGAAGTCATTATGTCTCTCTTGGTCAATTCTTTCTAGTTCGCTCCTATTATTTTTCTGCAAACATTTCAAAGTCAAACCTCATAATTTGACAAAATCTTCCCACATAATAAATTCCCAATGATGGTTCTATAAATTTGAACTAATTTACAAGGCAAACAAGATAAATCACATCTTGACTTGACTTGAAAGTCCTTATTCATACAACACAGACATGACCTTATCTTTCTACAATAGCTACAGGTCCGTGTAAAATATTAAAGAAATATAATTAAGACAAATCGAATAATTCAGGAATATTTTGAGGTCTAAACTTATATCAGACAAAAACATTTAAAACATATCCCTTGATTAGTATCTGTATATCATTATCTGATTCTGCCTCACATATACAGGTATACCTATTCCGTCAATCAACTTAAGTCCTAAAGCAACCAAATTTGCATTTATTTAAGCATCAGATTGACAACAGATTTTGAAATCAAGTCCAAACCTGTTACCAACTCTGTAAGTGAACCGCAATGGTGATGTTAAAACTTAAAAGCCTAATTTAGCCCTTAACAAAACATTCGTAAATAAACCAAATAACAGTGTCAACACTTGTTTGTCTATTAACACATTCGCATAATAGACAACAAGACAATCATGTGAAGACTTGATCATAGGATTATTTATTGGAGAAAGCTTAAGGTTGCAAGAAAACAGATAGATGAGTGAAATATGCATAGAGATAGAGGAAGAAAAAGTCAAGGAAGAAGAGAGATGCTACCTTGATTCGCTCATACTCTCTATCTGCACATAATTTAGCATTTTCAGTGACTCTGATGGCTTCTTTCAATTCTTCTACCTTTCGCATCCGAGACTTATCCCCACCAAATATTTTGGATGAAGCAGCTTCAAGCTTCTCAATCCGTGAATTTAAAGAAACTAGTTCTGATGAGAGTGTTTGAACTGTTAGTAAAGCATTTGATCGGTCAGAAAATGCATTGTCGATGGCTAGCATAGTCCCAAGGTATTCATGTAACTTATCCTGCAAGATAGACAACATATTAATCATAAACAACGAAGCCAACTACTGCTTCCAATTGACAGGTAAAGATATGCATAGAAGAATAACAAATACAGCAATAAGATAGTCTCTCTTCTTGACAATATTCAAGCAGAAAATTTCCATTGAAGTGAGTAGAACACGTTATACCAAATGTTTTATTGTTTGTGTGTTCAATTCTCTGTAGAATCTGCTTGATTTGACAGCTGCAGTTGCCACATTTCTCATGTCAGCTGCTCGTACTCGCTGAGCCTCAAATATGGCTTCTTCTGTCTCAAACTTAGTAAGCTTTACAAAAGCCAATCCTAGTTCACCCATTGTTTCACCCATGTCTTGCTGTGACTTAACAAGGGATTCGGCCTGAATTCAATGAGGACAACAGTTATTAATCATTAAATAAACCATAACATTGGGAAGAAAAATACAAGAAACTGTATATTAATTATCCTCTGAGCTCCACAAGCATGTTGATGGACAAAATATACAAATATGAATGTCTCTAGTACCCATGCTACAGAGTCCAGAACTGGAATTGTAATGAAACGTTTCAGCATATCCCCTAAGTGATTGTAATGTGAGATTCAAGAGGAATTCCTGAACCACCTAAATCTTATCAACAAATTAGCATAAAGCAACACTACATATAATCATAAACCTGTAGAGAAACACTGCTCAATTGCTGCTCAAACTCTGCCAACTTATCCTTTCTCTCCAGAAACTCCTTGTCTTCTTCCGTGACCAACGGCTTCGTTCCGCCCCAATCATTGGCAACTGACTGCTTCAGTTCCTTAAATATCCGCAACAAGTCTCTCCCACCCTTAGCAGGCTGTGCCACTTCACTCACATCCACTGCCCCTACTGCCTCACCCCCAAACAACTGCCTGGGCAGCTTCACCGCTCCATCAAGCATCCTCGACGCCACATCTGTACTTTTCACCAGTGGAAGCTTCCCTTGCACCTCCAGAAACACTCTAAGCTCCTCGCTCGTTCTAATCACCGGATGCGCAGCCAGTTTCCGCAGGTACTTTTCCAATGAAAGCCTCCTCTGCTCCACAAATTCCTGTTTCTGCATCACCTGGCTCTCCACTGTGTTCTTGTCAGGCCGTATCGGAATGAAGTACCCCCGATACGACTCCGATAACCGCTCCGATAGCGTTACCACGTCCCTGAACCGCCTGCGGACGCTGAATTCGGACCCGGGTCCTCCATATTCAGGAAAATTCGTTCTCGTCGTAATCAGGTAAGTGTAATAAGTATTCCCGCCGGGGACAAGAGAATTCGTCAATTCTTGCTCTTTCTGCGGATCCGAGACCGATATATACATATATTCGGAATTAGAGGGGTTCAATCTGGAAGAAAGGTCGGGATCTTCGTGGCCATTCGAAGAAGAATCGAAGGAGGTGAAGATTGCTTCGGTGTAAGATGGGGGGTCAAGGAAAGAATTGAAGGGAGATTTGGGGCTTTGGTTAGATGTGATGGAGGAAGGGGATAAATTCAGCGGGTTATCCGATGCGGAGACGGACTGCGACGGTCGGAGGTGGCCGGAGAGGGATTGACCATTGGATGGCTCGTCAAGGACCAGAGTTTCCATTTCGTCGTGGGGCACGTGCAATTGAGCGTCCTGGTAATCCGGCTGGACCTCATGGTTCATCATCTTCAATCCAATCTTCGAAAATGGATACTGGTGTGGCTAAAGGTTCATAGTATGGGGAGGCAATGATGGTTTAAGGTGGGAGAAAGGAGAAGAGGAGCTAGGAGATGTCGCTGCATGTGGTGTCGGGCATTACACGGAAAGCAACGGCGACAGTGAAGCGATCGAGGGAGCGAGACTCGGCCTTGTCGAGTCAACTCGGTTGGCCTTCACATAGACGAACACATGGATTTGGCAGTTTTGGTGTTGGCCAAAAAAAAATTGGCAGTTTTGTTTTGGCATAGCATGCAGTAAACGTGACATTCGGATGTCCGTGGCCATGTGGTCACGGACTCCACGCGGCCTTCTCAAGAAAAGCCCAAAGCTTGGATCCGCTTATTTTATTTAGAAAACATCTTTTTTTTTTTAAATTTATCTCAATTTTTTAAAATTAATACCAATTATATTTTTAAAATATCATATTCTTCAAATTTTTAAATTATAGTTTTTTTCATAAATTTGGGTTTTAATTAAATAGTTAAAAAAACTGAAAAAAAATCACTTTGAGAGAATTATCTCTATTTAGACTCGATAATACTTAAATATAATCCAATCAGATAACTGCATTAAAAAATTGTGAGGAAAACTAATCAATTAATGACTATATTTTATATCAATTTTTAAATAGATTTATATAATTTAAAATTTTTTAAATTACTTAGTCCGTGTGATTTAAGTCATTTATAAGGCTAATATCTAAAAAATAAATATTTTCTTTTTAGTCCTCAAGAAGCTGACATGGCAAACATTTGGGTGATATGGGATACATTCAAAACAACAAAGTGGAAAATACTTACAACTTGGACTGCTGAGCAAAAAATTTTACTCCGTTTTCTTTGTTCTCTTTGTCGTACTTCCTTCCCTTGGAAAAAGACAGAGTGAGTTTTATATTGTTGGGTTACATTATATCCACTCTTATTGGATAAGATATAAAAATAAGCTCAAGCCCAAATAAAAAATAAGGCTTGTTAATTTTAAAATACAGGGAGGAAACGGTTAATTAGTAACTGATTCTACATTCTGCACGATAAAGAGAATTGAGCGACTGTGTGTGTATTAGTATATCCGAGTGTGCTTTCTTTATGAAAAAAAAAAGAGAATTTCCTTCTAAAACATTGGGCTTGCTCTCTCTCTCTCTCTCTCTTTCTGTGATCTCTCTCCTTACAATTCTTTCTTGGAGTTTTTTCTAGGGTGAACTAAAGAACAAAGTCCATGTGACTTTATTCCATTTACTTGGTGTATGTTCTTCTCATTCCCTTAGTGGAAGGATATCCTCAATTTGTATGTATTTCTTCTCTATCTCTCATATTTCTTCACATGTCTTTCTCTATGGAAGCATCAGCACAAATCAATTCATCTAAACAATAATTATTAGATTGTTCACCAAATGTACTCTGCTTTTTAGATTCAAAATAGAGATGTCCATGTGAAATAGAAAAGCATAGTGGAGTAACACACACACACACACACACACATATGCTAATAAGATGAATGCAAGTTCAAGGGTATATTCAAATTTCATGGTGAACTACACCAACTTCATTTGATATATAGCTATCATTGCCAATAAGAAGATCAATCATCCAAAACAAAGTCAAAGAACCTGTAAACGTCAAGCTGTTCCTGAACCCAACATGTCAAGCTTTGTGCATTTTTTTCTCAAGCTTCCTTCATGTGCTTAATTTAAGCTTTCATGCAAAACACAAAAATGCTGGATACATTAGACTATCCTTTGTGCATTTTCCAAAATGGGAGTCTATGACAATGGTTTCATTACATTGTTTCAATAAATAAATATACAAATAAGCGTTAAAACTGCCAGTTGAGTAGGACTAATAATAATATAGGTGCGTTTCTTTCAGCTTATTTTATAAAAAAGATATTGTTACTGGAAAAAAAATACTTTTAAAAATTTTTAGAGTGTTTGTTTTAGCTTTTCAAAATAATCATAATTTGAAAAAAAAATTGATTTCTGATTATTTTCAGAAGCTGCTCTGAGTATCTTCTCAAAAAAAGCTATGCACTAGATAAGAGAGAGTGTGAGTAAAGACACTGAGTGCACCTCTTAATTTTTACAATATAACAAATATGACATCCTCATAATTCTTGAACACACTCAACATAATTGCACAAATGCTCTTGTCTACGAAGCCCATGATCACAGTCAAAGAAGCTTGCCGCCACCATTGCTTGCTACCATCATCGCCTTCAAGCATGTGTGTTTTGGGTTGTTTTGCGTTAGGGTAATGGTTTGCTCTTACCTTTGTTATTGATCAGTTGAATTAGGGTTTGTTGATTACCTTGTTTATGATTTCTAATCCACAAATCTCCACTTCAATTTGTTGTTCCAACACTCTCATTATGTGACTTTTCTTATATTTTTCATCCTTGCTCCTAATCCTTTGTTAATTATTGTTGGTTTACTCTCTTTAATATTGGGTTGAAGATGATGAGAGAAAAGGCGAGCGAGACATAAATGATTAGATTGTGTTTGTGATACACAAAGAATGAGATGCTTTGAGTACCAACTTGTTGTTGTTGTTTTTTTTTTTGAATAAATACAGAACAACACACATTGAATATATGCTTTTTCTAATGACCCTTAAAATATTGTCCTAAACTTAGATTCTAGTTAACGAGAAATATATCTTTTAAATTGTGCAGCATTTGAGACCGAGATTGGAAGAAGAGAAGAGAAACAAGAAAAGGAAGAAAATCTTCCATATCGCAGCGAGGAAACAAAATTAGGCTAGTGATATTTTGAATAGAAAGCACTAGTGCCACGACACTAGTAACTTCTGCAGCAACACCATGTTAGGACCTTTGTTTTTATTTAATTCGAACTAGTCGATTGGGATAGAAGAAAAATGAGAAGATGATGGTTCTCTACTAGGGTTCTGAGGTTTGAGGTGTTGGGATGCATTTTGGAGCTCCAAGAAGCTTGGATTTCGTATGTAAGATGATTCTCTACTAGCTCTTTCCTCTTTTTTTGATTTTTAACTGTGGATTTTGGTTGTTGGAGGTCTGGTTGGGATCAATTTCCACCAATTAAATTGTGTTTAAATGCTTCAATAGTTTGTTATTGTGTATGTTTAAGGTTTGGGTTAAGGATTTTAGTTGATTGTGTGGTGTTTTTTCCAAACCCTAATCTCTACAATCTGGGTTTTCATGATGTCCAAATTTAGTTAGGTTCAAATTGGGAATTTTGGATTGTTTTGAGTTTAAAAAATTTGAATATGGTATCGATAACTTGGCTCTATTGGGTTTATGCTTGGGATACTGATTTGAGCTTTACCGAAGGTTATGATCTTGTCTTGATGTATGTATTGGGTGCTTGTATAGGATATATGCTTGCTTGGTTGAAATGTTTATATTCTAAGAAGTTATTTGAAGGTGGCAAAATCAATGATAAGTGATTAAATTATGGTATGGTGAAATTGGACCTTATAGGCACTAAGTGATATTGGGTAAATTCTAATGATTTCATTGGAGTTTTGTTAAATATTTAGGCTTTGGTTGGTGTCAAATACTACCTAATTGACTTGGATTATATGATTCTTGTGTAGTAGTTGGTGATCCTTTGGCCTACTAGGGTATTGAGAGAGTGTGCAGCAACTCGAGGTAACTGGGGAGTAATTTTATTTATCGTATATGTTTGAACGTTTTATATCATGATATGCAACTTATATCATGGCTAGTAACAGTAAGTTTTCTTGAAACCCTCTTTTTTTTAAAAGTATGGTAAGGAAGTAAAAATAATTGATTTTGTATTCTTATGTATATGTGCTTATACAAATGGAAATACAAGGTACTTAATCTATGAATATTATACTTTCAATATTAATATGTGTAACAATGATGAGAATGGAATTGGCTTTATATATATATACATATATGTATATACATATGTGTATATGTTTATGATCAAGATGAATATTGACATACTTGTTATTATTGTGCATCCCCATATGATATCTTGTGTAACGATATTATGCTAGCATAGTGATGATAATGATGATAATGATTATGTATGATATTGACATGAAAGGCATTATTACATTGATCATACATGTTGAGTATTGGATGAATAGGTGATGATGACTTGTGATACCACGTGATACTTTGATCCATTAGTAGGACACGTGAGGTCTCATGCTTAGGTGGTGAGGTTTATATATATATCCCTGCTTCTAAATCATCGTCCTTAAGCTGGAAAGATCTAGGTGGCAGTGAATTTGGGGATGCACCCTCCTTAAATCACCATCAGTTCTAGTAGTCGAGGAGAAGGTGAACCATAGTCTACTCACTAGTCGAGTGACCTTTGACCAGGTTATGATTAGTGATAATGAGCTTAGCAGTTGTCTGTAATCAATCTTCACCGGTCATTCGAAGAGGGCTGCTTAAAGTCACCTTGTGGAGGTGATTAGCTCATGGTTCCTACCATGATCATTTTGGTTGCATATCATGTGTATAACATTTTGCATAATACATGTTGCATATGTGCAATAGTATGTTGAATCATTGTATCTATCTGGTTATGTACTATTATGTCTATAATCTATTATAGAGGAAACCTTTATTTTATATATTACCTTTGGTTATTGGGATATTTGTCTCATCTTCTATTGATACCTCTTTTCAAAAGAGTATGTATAACTCCAACAAGACGACGACCAAGGTGGATTTCCTCTTGGTTGACACGGGATATTTGAGTACCCATGATCGGTAATTGTTGCTTGAGAACACATGTTTATGCCTGTATAATATTGTGTCAAGTTTGTTTTCTTGACTGGATGCCATGTATAAAAATGTCTTGAGTGTGCTCCAGGTTGTCATCGAGTTACTGCCTCTGTTATTTGTCTTATGTCATTCTAACTCCAAGATTGATAGAGGTTAAGACACATATAGGCAAGCATGTATTAGATTGTGAAGCTATATCTTGGTGATTATCGGAAATTCTTGGGCATATGTCCCATATATTGTTATTGAGAGTGGGGTCTAGGGCATTGGTTACCCATGTGTATCTTGATAAGTAAGAGTAGTGTATAAATTCATTTGTGGAGTTTGGTGTTTTTGGTGGAAAAAAGGTATGTAATGGGGTCCAAACTTAAGAGAATAGTTTTCTTGGGGTACCACTTCCTTAAACAATGTCATTGTGTTACTTGTGACTTGCTGAAAAATGTTTGGTGATCGAAAGGTCAATGATAGGGGATTGAGAGGAGTTAGTAGCCAGTTTTAGTCAAAAAATGACCATTTCAGTCATGGATGTTCAAAATCTCCATAAAGAGAAATTTTGAGGCAAGATTGATGTCTATAATTAGAGGAGATGAAGAATGTAGGCATTAAAATCAAGTCAATCAGAGATTTGGTTAGAGAGATATTCATGTTTGAATTTCATTTAGAAAAACATATTTGCTATTAATTGACAGCAGATATTGGTGCTACAGCAGCAGACTGCCATGCTGTGGTGCCACACCCCTATTCCTTCTTCTTCATCCTTTTCTCCTTCCATCTAGGTTTTTAGGTCATTTGTTTGTATTAGCCTCCATTTTCTAACTCTTTTCTCCCCTAGTTCTCTATCCTTTCAAGTTTCTTTAGGATATTCTGGTTAAGTTATGGTTCTTGGAGGTAGTTTTGGTCTATTTTTCCTGAGGATGTTACACTTTTGAAAGTGACATGAATGGTGAAATTTTTAGGATTTGAATGTTTATCTTTGGGTTTGACATGAAACGTTCTTTTTTTTTTATTTTTTTGGACTGAAACATGCTGCATTACTTGATTGATTCCTTATTATTTTTGTATACTTTACTAGTATAACACTAGAGCTTTTACTAGCACACTTGACAATTTGAGAAGGGATCCAAATTAATCCAGTGAAATATATATATTTTTCTTGTGTGCAAATAAATGAATGTGCAATTTGTATATAAAAGAGAAAGAAAATGAAATTTGTTTCAATTATAATAAGGATGGATCTCATACTTTATTATAAGGAGATGCATGATACACTTTTTCTATTCTTGACATAGCTGCAAGGGTGAAATTGATGTTGGTGATCATGGAAATGCCTATTTCTTATGTTAATAAAAGTTAATGCCTATTGATTCTTGCCATAAAGAATGTATTACACTACTACACTAGGCACTTTTTAGATCGGGTAAAATGGACTTTCTAGATCGGTTTAAGTGCAGATATAGAAGTGACCGATGTAGAAAGTTCACCTTTCTAGATCGGTTAGATAACCGATCTAGAAAATATTTTTCTAGATCGGTTGTTTAAACACCCGGTCTAGAAAATCATGACAAAAATCAGATATAATGAGCCAAGGAAGACTTTCTAGATCGGTTTCAAGTCATAACCGATCTAGAAAATATACTTTATTAATATGAGATAATCAAATATTAAGATGCTCCACAGAACTATGGCAGGATACTTAATTCCCTCACAACCCCTCCATCTCCACCACCAATAAATAGAACCAGAATATGCATTAAAAAGCATTTAGCACAATATAAAACTGAAAGGAGTAAATTTAAAGGCTAGTAGATATGTAATATGCGCCACACAGAAAATACTACAAGTATGACAAAAGAAATGGAAAGGAAGTTACAGCCAAAATTATGTGTTCAAGCCATAGCAGATTATTTGAAAACACTACGTCAACACCCTTATCATAAACCAAACACAGCTTTGGCAAATAATACCAGTAACTGCAATTATGCTATCCCATCAACATACTGTTAATTTCAGAACAAACATCATCTCATGTCTAAGTCCAATCTCACTTTAAACAATCGAATTCCATACCCCATATCACAGTATTGCAATAATTTGTTGAATGATATTGATCCTAGATTAAGATGAACATATCCTGCAAGAAACAAAACAAACTTGATATTACATATATAACTTGTCTGTATTATAAATGAGATAATATTCTTTCTCCATTCATTGCATAGTGACAAAACCTAAGAAAGAATATACATAAAAACCCAGAAAAACAAGACAAAAGCAAAAAAGACAAAGAGAAGAAAAAGTGGAAAATCTTAGTCCATTAGTATCTTGCGTATAGTTATAACCCATATGAGCAACCATAGTTTTTCCAGCCAAACACTCTTCACTGTCAAGTCCCTTACAGTTTTGACCAACATCTTCATGCATATAGCTTTCAGCATATAGAATGAGAATGAGTAAAGCTGAAAATATAGAAAGAAGAGGATGGTAGGTTATGGAATGATATGAGAGGTAGGGTTGTGCAGATTGAAGCCTTTTTTGGGATGAAGAGTTAAAAAGATACAATAGGTAAGCATGATACATACTTTTAATAGTTGTATACATAAAAATCACTTTCAAGTTTTTTTCTGAATAGAAAAGGCAAGCAATAGCTTGAAACAAGAGCAAATGTGGGGCATCTATAATTCTATGTCATAGTACCATACTAAACAAGATACAAACCATTAACAAGCCAAGAACAGAACTGCATATTATTATAATACTTAAAGAAGTACAGTTAATGAAAAAGGACAGATTCCATATCCTTATGACACCCCCTTGAGAGTCAAATTGTTGCTACCTTGATTTGATCCTAACACAGAAATTGCCTGCTAACTAATATTGTGCACCAATGGTCTCATGATATTGGGTAACCATACATGCTAAATTCCAAAACATCCTTAAGAATACAAGTAATGCAAAGACAAAACTACAAGAGGAGGAGAATACCAATGAGGTCAACAGGAGGTTATTGTGAGTAATCCTAGGCAATAAATGAAGAAACCAATCTTATTTTTGTATGCAATAGCAGATTCAAGAAAACTGGCCAGTAAGCAAATAAACAAGTAGTTGTTAAAAAGATACACAACTATTATGCATTAACACAGAATAATCTTTCATTCTTTAGGTTAAGGGATTTTCTTTTTATATGAAGCAAAAGTTTTCTGTTTTTCTTGATAAATAGCTTATTAATTCAAGAAAAGAAAAGGACAGTATAATTAAAATAGTTGAGAGACAGAACAATTGACTAACCAAATGATTAAGCTCTCTAAAGTGAAATATAGGCATGACAGATTGGTAAAAAAGCACTCCTCTTTTGGGTTGTTAACATTAATATTCTAAGGTGAACTTCACACCTACTGAGTACATGCCAAGAGTTTAGAATATAACAAAGTGTTCCATTGCCCCGTGGGTAAGTGACTGAGTATATGCCAAATTAGCCATTTAACAACAATGTTCGTTTCAAACAAAATTTTCATAGTTGTGATTTCACAGCTCATGTAAGATTGCAGGTATCTTAATGTCACAATGAATTATTAAACTTGGTATCCCATTTACCAAAAGCTGATATGATTTTCCAATTGTCCATGTGACACTATAGTCACAATGATATTAATAACTTTGTATGTTGGCCAAAAAATTTTATATGAAGGCTTCATCAAATAATAAAAAATATATATATAATCATCTTTTATTTAAATGCCAGAGAATTAATAGAGACAATGCTATTCACCTTTCCTCTTCCATGGTACCACAATAATAAAGATGAGCATCAAATAGGTTCAAGAGTGCATATAAAAACATATGTGAAGAGATAGTAAAGACTAAGCCAACAAGTAAACAGCCAGCTGGAAGTCTAATAACATCTAGAAGATTGCTACGAAGTAGATGTACTTCGTAAATTCACAAATAGATCATTACCAGGAGAATGCAATTAAATAAATGATTCAATTCCTGGTTCATCTGTCCTGAACACTACTCCAGATTTTCAACTCTAGTCTTTGCAGAAGCAATAGTATCCACCAATGCCATATGCTTGGCCTCTTTGCGAGCCTTCACTGTGTGAAAGTGAGATTAAATAAAGAGTCGCAAAAAGTATTAAGTTACCGCTTAATCACTAAAAGTAACATGTTCAGATATTTAAGACTACGAAATTATGCAATTTACCTAAGAGAAATTCAAATTAAAATCCACCAAATCAAGTTAAGAAGTAAGCATAAAGATGTACCTTCCAATGCTTTAACCAAATCATCCTCTGCCTCCCTCAATTTAGGTTTAGTCTCTTCTAATTTTGCTAGAAAGACATAGAACAAATTAAACCCTACAATATACAATATTAACGATAGTTTTAAAGCATAAATTACTCAAAATGAAGATACAATCGAGGAAAACCCTCATTCTTTTTGCTCTGATTCTGCCATCAGCTTCACTAACTATTGCATTCGAATCCTCTGCGTAGCTCGACTGAGATGCACACCATGAACACCGTGCCTTTCTGTTAGACGAAGTCGTTAAAGTGATGGAGAGAGAGGACATTGGCCAATGGGTTTCGCCGGCGGTGAGAAGGAGAAAGGAAGAAAATGAATAGGGGAAAAAAACTAATAGAGGAAGGTGAAAAGTGACCAGATCCATCTAGAAGGAGACGGGAATTAGTTGAACCCTAAATCAATAGGTTTGCCGATGGTGAGTGGCAAACAGCGATGGAAAGAAAAATTGCAAGGTCAAAGGGAAAGGAAAAAGCGGGCTCATCGGACACCATGACAGAGAAAGCAAAGGAGCGTCGATGAGCGATGAAGGAAGGAGAAAAAGTGAGGGAGGAATGACTTACACGGGGAGGGCATCGAAACTGAGATGTTTTTTTTGTTTCTCTCTCTTTTTTTAAACAAACGAAGGATATCAATTTTTTTGATCGGTTATTTTAAATAACTGATCTAGAAAGTTCAAATTAGACAAATTTAATTACAAAGATACCACTGGTCACTTTTCTAGATCGGTTCCTTATAAAATCGATTTAGATTACAGATGTAAAAATGATTTTTTATACTAGTGTTACTGTTGTGTCAATTTTAAAGGTTTCTAAGGATGAGAATATGTGTGTGTGTATTCCCATTTGTATGAATGCATACCACAAATATTTTAAACTAGAAGGTTCTGAATTGCGTCTAACTGAGATATTTTTAATACTAATGTTGTCACATTATTAATCACTTTCTATAATGTAAAATGATAGTAAATTACCAAATTTACTGTGAACACGTACCCCTTTCCACAAATAAACTCACTCTCACACTCACAATATTATTCTATACATGCATCTTGTTAAGCCAATAAAATTAAAAAAAAAACAAAAGAAATTCATTAATTTACTATGAAACTAAATTTTTCTTCCCCACACGTGAGGGATATGGGGGACATTTTGTTTACTTATAAAATATATTTAATTCAAAAAGAATCTCATTACTAACTCCCCCTATCCCAAAAAAATTGATATCACATGATATTAATTAAAATTAATATAGATTTGAAAAATAAATTAAAGCTAATTAATTACTAAAAAATGTAAAAAAAAATAAGTTAGAATTAAAAAAGATTGAATTTGACCCAAAAAATGAAAAGAACACGAGGTGCACCTAAAAAGATAAGAAAAGATGGACCCATATTAAAAGAAAGAAAGAATAAATGAGGAAAAATGAGGCCCACTTTTAATGAAAACAGAAAAAAGAAGAACAAGAGAGAAGGCACGGACCCAAGGGGTGAAACTGTACTTTTTTACTAATGCACAATGTGGTCATATCCTACTTTTAATTATATATTAATAATAGTCCATCCGCCTATCATTATATAATTAATTACTTTCATTTAATGTGAGGATATATTAGTGAATTTCACATCTTTTTATGCTTGGAACTTGAGCATATGTGAAACTCAATGTATTAAAAATTGGACCGAACCGGCCGGTCTAACCGGAGCAAAATCGGTCTGGTCATATATGAAGACTGGAGTTCTTCAGAACCGATGCAAACTGGAGCAAAATCGGTCAAACATGTCATGAATCGGCAAAAAACTAGAACAAAACCGATTTGACCTCTTTTTTTTTATTTTTTAAATTTTTTTTAATTTTTAAGATAAAATAACATTATTTTTAATACTAAATAGCATTATTTTTTGTATAAATTTTTTCTTTCTATATTATAATATGGTATAAGTATTATTATGATACATAATTATAAATAATGATAAATTTACTTAACAAATAATATAAAAATAGAATATCAATTAATTATTTTGAATTAAAAATATAATTATAGATGAATAGTAATTTGTTTAGATTTTAAAATTTGGTTGTAAAACTTATTAATAACATTTTTAATTTTCTATATATTATTAAATTTTTTTTTTCATCTTAGATTGAATGTTAATTTTATGATTATGGATAAATATCTTTCATATTTTTTACCTACATTATTTAAAATATATATTAATTTATTCACAACCGGTCTGACCATTGAACCTTGAACAGTTGCTTCATCCGATTCAATGGCCGGTCCGATTTTTAATACCTTAGTGAAACTAATACAGAACTGGGATCTTCTCATAGTATAATGTGCCTTTCTTTTGAATCTATTCTTGAAGCATGTGTTTGTAATTTTTGAGTTGAATATCACACCTTTTTAAAGATCTTTTGGCTAAAGATATATTTTTGAGTTTTTGTTAATCTAAAATTTGTAAATTAATGTTGTAATAGGGGTATGTACATGGTTATTCCAAAATAATGAAGCATATACTCATTCTTCTAGTTTTTCTATCATGTATCTTTTGTTTTATTCTTCTTTCCTTCTCTCTTGCAAATTTTTTACTGGTTTTAGTGATGCTGTTGTTTTAGTATATTAGAATGACACCCAAAAAAGATATGAGGGACTCTAAGGGAGATGGAAGAGATAGGGCAAAATGGTATGATAGAAAAACTGAAATATTTTTGAAAGTGTGTGTTGAAGAGATACTTGTTGGAAATCGACCAACTACATATTTTATTAAAGAAGGGTGAAAAAATCTCCAGGAAAAATTTTAAGAGAGAATATGATTTGCTTATGATCACACACAATCAAAAAAATAGATGGGATGCCCTATAGAGGGAGCTCATATCATTTGCAAAGGTAGTTGAAAAAGCAAATGACATTGGATCGAATCATAAGAAGAACACCATAAATGCTTCTGAACAATGATGGGTTGATAAGAGCAAAGTATGCTTGAGTTTTGATTCTCTACATATTGCTTTTTTACATCACTATGATAATTTATTTATTTATTTTCCATTCAATTATAGGAGGATCTAGAGATTTTGTAATGGAAGGATGGGGTTTTTAAATTTCTAGTGTTGCAAGAGGAATGCTTCAAGGGCACTGTAGTTATTGGATATTTAATTTTAGTTCAGATGAAAGTGATGATGATTCAAAAATGGAAATTCAGGTTCAAAATAATTATAGATATCGACTTCAGATTATAAGCTTAACTGCCTTTCTAGTGACAAATCATGCGTTGAAATATGGTGTGGAGGAGAAAAAACTACTTCATTTCTCTTAAGTCTTAAGTGGCTTATAGAGTTGATAGAGGCAAATGAAAACATGTTTTTTTAGCAACTTTGAATGAGAAAACATGTGTTTCAACAATTTGTATCAGAGTTAACCAACAATTATGGACTGACACTTACCAAATACATTGGAGTAGAAGAGAGTATTGCTTTGTTATTGTATGTGATAGGTCAAGGAGCTACAAATAAAGGTGTTCAAGAATAATTTCGACATTTTGGGGAGACAATTCACAAACATTTTCATAGAATCTTAATAGTTGTATACAATTTAGGAAATCATATCATTAGACTAGCTAATCCTATGCACACTGCAACATCTCAATATATTAAAGATGATGATCAATATTGGCCTTACTTTAAAGACTGCATAGAGGCAATAGATGGCACTTACGTTGGTATACATGTCCTGGCAAATAAGTAGATACCTTTTTTTAATAGGAAAGGATATACGAGCACAAATGCGATGGTTGTATGTGACTTTAACATGTGCTTTACATTTACATTGTGTGGTTAGGAAGGATTTGTTCATGATGCTAGAATTTTTATGGACACTCTTTGTAAACCAAATGTGTGATTTCCTCATCCTCTTGAAGGTTAGTATTATATAACCTGAATGATTTTTATCCTATATTATAGATATTTTATACATAATATTGTCTAATATATTTTATATTTATCCATAGGTAAATATTATCTCATCGACTCAGGATATCCATCATTTAAAGATTTCATAGGACCATATATGAGTACAAGGTATCATCTTGCACATTTTAGATTGCCTTCAGGCTTCAAATCAAGAGATGAAATATTTAATTTTCATCATTTGAGTTTAAGAAGTGTTATTGAAAGAACTTTCGTTGGTTGCAAAGCAAGATGGTGAATGTTGCAAAATATGACCAACTTCAAGCTTCAAACTCACATTTCCATTATATGAGTATGTTTTGCTTTTCATAACTATATTAAAAGGATGGATTTAGATGATCTAAATATTCTTGAAAATTTTGAGAATCTCAATGAGTTGTAAGAGATAGAGCAAAACTTCAATGATGGGAATGATAATGATGCACCTGATCATAATGAATGACAAGATCTTACACAAATAGATGTTAGATATATGGAAGAAATAAGAAATTCTTTTAGAGATCAATTGCCAAGATGAATGCATCGCTATTTTTTTTTATATGTGTATTTAACTTTGGAAAAATTTTAACATTTTATTTGACTTTGATGTTGATAGTAAGTAGCATTGCTGGACAAAAACATTCTCAATGAAATCATTTTTTTACATAAATTTGAATCATATTTTCAAAAATTTTTATATGTACAAAAAGTACTTTTTTATTTAAACATGTTGATGAAAAAAATGCTTTTTTAAGTCCTTTATTGTAATTTTTGAACAAAAAAATGTACTTTTATGTTATTATATCCAAACAAGGGAAAAATCACCTTTTTAGTAAAAAGTGCTTTGTACGATTGTAATCCAAACATAAAATTACTTCTGATTTTTTATAAAATCTCTAAATAATTAATTACTTTTTTAGATAATATAAAAATAACTTATTTTTTAAATTTAAAGAAACGGACCTAATATTGTTTGCCATAACATCACTTACCTGCCACATGTGACAATTTTAAATGTTGTGAAGGCCATGTGTGGATTGCAAGGATCATATCGTAAACTTTTGATAATATAGGTGTTGATGTTGAAATGTTTTTGGTGTGCACCGAGGCTTCCCTCAGTAAACCGAATTTAAAATAGCATACTTAAGAAACTTAATTTTCTACTATGTTAGGACCTAGTGACAATAAAATGATTTCAAACTATATGAAGTTATTTGAAAAAAAATAAATTATAAGGATTAAATGATTTATGATCCCTCAAGCAATTGATCAGGATATTTATTCAACGCTTGAGCGGACCAAGTAGAGCTGGCAAAATTGTAGCGCTACCTGTGGGAGGTTGAAATTGCAGTTTTGACAAAATTGGTGACATCGCGTCTTATCCCTTTTTTTTAAGGGGAAAAAATATTCTTATCCCTTTTGGCCATTGTATATTACTAGGCATTTTTGGATCTATCTTATGAACCTTATTTCCAGTGCTGAAAAGAATAAGCCTTCATAGGTTTGGTAAGAAAAGATATAATCCCTTTCAATTTACAAGTTTATTTATGTAATTTGATTAGGTAACTTCAGTTTTTCCTATCAATGCTCTAATCTTATACATTTGGGCCTCGGGCCCCTTTCTGACCCAAAAACAAAATTGTGACAATTTAGTGAATTTAATAGAAAATTTGTTAAGAAATCAAATGAAACCCTTTTCCATCAAATTATATTATACGCGATAACATGAGGTTGAACAATTAACAAGATAATTGTGAATCAATATATTATAATATATATATATATAATAAAATTTGAATAGCTCAAGTTAGCATGAGTGATAGAAGTTCTCGCTCCTTAAACAAGTAATTAAAAGTTCAATTTTTAAATTTCAACCTTTGTTTATGGAACAATCTTAATTTAGTCCTTCATAAAGTTAGGAAAAGGGCTAACCCGCCCCAAAATGGGCTGGTATACTGCAGGCTAGTAGAAAATAGGTTGGGGACAGGCTACCCTATTTTTTGGTGGGTTGGGATTTACCCAGCTTAAGACCGCTAAGGTGGGTTGACAGGTTAGCTCACCAATCTGTCATATATTTATATGTATTTTTTCAATTTTTTTTTGTATTTGAATGATAACTTAAATCACCAATTTGAATAATAAAAAAATAACATGATTGATTCATAATTAAATTAGCAATATAAATCGCATAAACCACCAATTCACCAAAATACATTAACATATATTAATCTTCATTTATGTAAGTATCATAATTCAATAACATTAAATATGAAACATGGGGAAATTCCAATTATAAGGAAATTCCAATTTCAAGTTTTAATATTAAACAAATATACATGAAGAAATAAAAAAAGTTAATCTGAAGAGGAAAAATAAAAAAAAGGTAGGATAAACAGGTTAGCCCACTTAACCCACCCATGGGTTAAGCAGTTCGAGTTGGAAAAAAACCATCTTAACATGGGTTCTATTTTTTCCAACCCAAACCCATTATAAAACGAGTCAACCTGTGGGTTAAAGCCCATTCTAGTCATTCCTACCTAAGAGGGTTTTTGCCACATTGATTGGGACAAGACTCTTTTAACTTTTAGGTAATGATAGAGCAACTTTACAAGAGGAGGGAAATAAGAGCATGGTTGATAGTTGTCCTTACTGACTTAGAGTGATAGGACCCTAACTTTTTTTATTTTTTTTTATCAGGGCAATTAAAAATATACACTTACCCATCCATTTACACTCAAGATAGTAATTTGCCATTGGTGGAACTTGATTCTACAATCTCTCTTAACTCAGAAAGTACTGATATTTCTATGTCATTAGACCATTAGGCCATTGGCAAATAGAACCCTAAGTTGAATAGGATCTATTATACTATACTTCGAAAGCTCCTTCGTCTATGTGATTGGGCTCCAAAGTGGTGTGGGCACTACGCGTAGCCTTATTACCACATGGAAGGTGGTCGCCAACAACGAAGACTTTGCCACTGCTTCGGCCTATAAGATCAAAGATGGTGGACAATTGGGAGGAAGAGAACCCAAAGTGGGACATTATATGAAAATGGCCAGGTGCGGAACCTGTGAGGACATTCTTATGACTAGCTAATTAAAAACAACTGCTCACTAACAGTGTTAGACTTCAAAACAATACATATGACACAGGACGCCACTTGCAAACATTGCATTAGGAACCTGGACCACATTTTGCGTAGATGCCCTCTTGGCTCTCCCATTGCCAACTCATCATTCCTGATTGTCTCATCCTAATTTCTTGAGCAAACCTCTTCCTGAGGATATTATCCAATATTCATTTCATTCCCCTCAAAATAAAAAAAATAAAGTTTAGTGACTAAATTATAAATCAAGATAACATTTAGTATAATTGTGACATTGTCCATTATTCATGTGACTCCCAGTTCAGCTACTTTATGTATATGTCTGCTACATAAGTAACGTATCACTTCTGTCTTGCCCCCCAGTAGTCATAGAGATCGATTTGCTAATGATATGATAGTTGTGGGATTAACCATGTCACCATTAAAATAGACTATGGAGCATTTTAGAGGAAAAAAATTAGTTTAGTAACTAATGTACAAATTGATGAAAAATTCAGGAATCAATTGATTCATTTTCCCTTTTCAGAAAATATGCAGTTCTTGTTTTCTATTAAGAAAAACTGCTAACAGATGGCAGTAAGTGGCAGAGCTAGGACCTGTGTTAGGGGGTGCAAATTAAAATTTAAAAATAATTTAAAAATAAAATTTTAATATTAAAAAAATTACATAATACCTCCAGTTTTTAAACAATTGATACTTTGCATATTTTATTTTATTTCCAAACAATTGTTATTTTAGATTTTCAAGATAATATAAATTACTTTTTTGATAATTTTATCCTTCAATAATAATGAAAAAAGAACTACTAAAGAATACTATATAATTAATTAGAGTATTATGGTAAAATACAATTATATTTTGTTAATTTTAGGCTATTTATTATTTTTCTTAATTTACATGCATAACTCCAAAATGTCAGTTATTCAAAAACGGAGGGTACACCTTACAATTGCCCTTGAAATAATTTCATATGAAATAATTGAATAATAACTCATTTTAATATATTTTTCATTATAAATCACCGAACAATTATTCATCCATGTATTTCTTATTCAATTGCGCAATGAAGTCTTCACAATTTTCAAACTTTATTAGACTTGAGCTAGCACAATGAATAGTCTTCACAATTTTTGAACTTTCTTGGGCTAGAGCTATGTTTTTATACATATAAAATATTTTTCAACTCAAATATGCGTGGATTTAAATAAAAAATAAGTAGAATTGATATATAAAAGACAGTGTGCAAAATATAAAAGACAAGAGGTGCAAAATATTAAAATTTTTGGACATTACTTATAATTTTCTCCATGCATGTGAGGGGCGGGCATACTAGCAACACACACACACACATATATATATATAGAGCTCCCTCACTAGTAGGAAGAAAAATTTTTGTGTGAAAAAATTGGAGCATATTATTAGAAAGTACCATAAACCATTTTATTTTTTCAAGACTATCAATCATTAAATTATCATAATTATCTTTTATTTTTTTTCTTATCTACCGTCGTTTAGTACATATCTTTTATGTGCATATTTGAATTAATTTTTTCTATAATTGATTATGAGAGTAAGTAATTTTCTATAATTGATTATGAAGATAAGTGATTTATGTTTATATGTTTTTAACTGAGAAGTGAGTGAAAAAAATAAATGTGTTTAGATTTCGGAGATTTAAGTAATTATTGAGTGAATAATAAGAAGGAAAAGTGAAATAGGTGAATATAGGAGAAAAATAATTATGATAAGTAGAAAAAATCAACTTTTCTTATAATTACTTATTTGATATATAAGTGATTATTATAATTGAAGATATGTTTGGTAACTTTTTAAAATAATCAAATATTTCCTCTAATAAATGATTGTGAGATGAATCCAAACAGGTTCTAAATGTTTCATGTGATTTAATAATAAAAACACCTTTAAAACTCTTGTTAAGTGATTTCTGGATAAAAATTAGATACTTAAATTCATTTATCTATAAGTAAATTGTAAATTCAAAAGTAAAACACCAATATTACTAACAATTTAATTAAAAAATAAATAATACATAAAAATTTATTTACCTTAATTTAATTGCAATAAATTATCTTAAATAATAAATATGACACGGATGTATGTATTACTCCCTCTGGTTTATATTATAAGGTATTTTGTATCAATTATACACATATTAAAAAAATTATTTTTAACTGAAATTAATATAAAAGGTATTCATATTTTTTATTTTACTCTCATTAAATACTACATTCTATTATCATTATAAGACTATAAATAAGAAAAGAGAAAATATTAAAAATAAAAATAAAATAAAAAAAATATTTAATATCTTATATTTTGAACTAAAAATATATCATATAAAATATATTATAATATAGATAAAGCGGAGTATATAATATTTGCTGCTCAGGGACACTGTATCCCTGTTAAAGGAAGGATAACAGTTTGATGCAGCATTATTAATTACTATAACGACGTTCGACCTTTCCCTCGCGGGTCCACTAAGACTTTTGATCAAGGTAACATGTGCCTTTCACAAAAAGTACATAAGCCTCCTTAATTAATATTAAAGTTAAAAATGATTATAATTCTGAGTGTTCAAATTTTTAATTATGTGATGTGTCTATAATTAATTCTGGGTCAGAGAAGCAGCTAGCGGCGGTGGAGCGAATTGAAAGTTTTGCAGAAGTTCGCAACCACTTATAACTAACCATGAAAACGAAAATCCAAGCAATCAAAATCCCAAGCAAGCGAGCCATCAAAATTTGAAAGAAAAAACTAATGGACAAATTAAGTCGGGAAGCTTTTGAAAGACTAATCACCAGCAAATTTTGACAATGGAAATAGATGCTCTGATCACTTTCTGCTCTTCTGTCAATCTCACCATTCTTTCTTTAATTCTAACGTACTTTCTATTTTTTTTTCCTTCTTAAGAATCAGCAAAAGTCAATAACAAACTCTACCAACCTTACTCAATGCTGTTTCATTTGTTTCTTGCTTACCAATCCAAGTCCAAACATTTTTCTTTCAACATCTTTCTGTGTTAATCCCTATCAGATATCCTTAGTTTTGACATGCACCCATGCGTAGTTTATTCCAAGAATCTAACGGTTTGTGACATGATGAAAAATCCGTGGGTTATTGGCTACATGTTGTTATCAACACCAATATATATATATACACACATAAATAGGGTTATTACGTACAAATTTTTTTTGACACAATTGGTAAATAGTTTAATTATAATGTTCCAGATTCAATCTTTAATTGTGTATATGAAAAAAATTTTATTGGGGAGACCAAACTTATGCCTCGAAGAAAATAATTAGTTTCTGACATCAGTTTAGGATATACTCTTTGGTGCTAAGTAAAGAATATATATATATATATATATATGTATATGCTGCCGTTAGCAAATCCCACGTACTGTACTATAACCAGACAAAACATTCAGACAAGGCCTTCGTATATATCCATAGCCTGAGAATGCTAACTAACTATTAAATGGAGTATTCTCATCTTCCTTGTGAATCAAGAATAAAATTTTTTTCAAGACATGATGATATTACAAAAGGGACAAGTTCTGAAATAGACAGGTCCAAGCTTTTTGTTAATTTCATGTTCTTTTTCCGCTCTTATCGTCATGGAGCTAGCTTTCTGACCTGTCCAAGCATAAATATCAAATATAGACTATAGTAGCCGGACCACAGATGAATTTCATTCCATATATAGGCCAGAATCAGTAAAGCTTTCAAAGATGCTCCACTTTATATATATATATATAATTACCATAGTAAATTCTAGGTTTGACTATATGGTAAATATTACTAATTAGTAATATTTATTTTTGGTGATCCCCTTAGAAAAGAAAAAAAGTAGCCCGCCATTATCATCAACGCCAAAGTGATATATTGTGCATTCGAGTACGTATCTTTGACATGCTTGTGTGTGTATTCATCCATGCGTAAGAGGCTAGTTGTGTGACAGGCCACCTAATTGAATACTCCAACCTACGTTTTTCATGAGTGCCTCTAACTAAATTCTTGTCAGACCCAATCTAATCATTTTATTCTCAACTATACTATTATAATATAATATAACCTAATTGTAGTGTCCACTCTCCGCGTTAATAATTTTTTCCCCTTTTCATTACATACTCATAAAATAAATCAAAACCATTAATTGTGGCAATGGAAATGGCATAAACAAAAGGAATAGTAGAACATGAAGCAAAAGGCTTAATTAATAATCAAGATGTTTTCCTAAAGTGGGTTACTTTTTCATGGGACAATCAGGAGCAATTAAAAATCTTTAATTTCCACAACAACCAGAAACGTGTATAGACAAATTTGATTAATGCAATCTTAGCACTCTTTTTTCCTCCAAATGTTTACAATTATTATGTTCTGCCCCAAATTACAAGAATCGGTAAGCTGAAAAGGAAGAAGTTCCTTTTTTTTTTCGGTTTTTACGGTGGCCATTTCAGGCCACTTCATGCTCAGCAAAGACAATAGTAAAACTATAATTAAATTAAAAAGAAAGAGTAAAATAGATGTTAATTAAATAATTATTTGATACAAAAATTTCAAAAGAACGATGATGAATTCACAAGAGATTGAAGCAGTGAATGAAGACTTTGGAATCAAGCATAGAGATTGCATAAAAGTTAGTGGGTGCAACAACTCGTATAAAGTTGAACTAAGTTTCCTCCGTAGTCTGACCGCTATGCCGTATCAAAACCTAATCTGCCAACCTCAACCTTCATCTCTCTCCTCCCATTTCCCCTATATAAGACGACCCTCCCTTCTCTCCTTCCCTCCCATCATTCATCAACTTAGCTTCATTATTCTTCAAATCAAACAAAGATGGAGTCTCTCAGTGCCAAATACTCCTCTGTCTTCCTCGCCATTTTCGTTCTTTTATTAGCTTTCGCCAACGCCAAACTTCTTGAGCACGAGTTTGTTGTACGTCGTCGTCCACACCTTTTCTTTCTCAATGCCTTTACTATATATATATATATATATATAAATATATATATTCTCTGCTTTCTTTTCCCTCACTTTGTACTGTGTTCGACGTACGGAACAGGTTCAAGCAACCCCAGTGAAGAGGCTGTGCAACATCCACAACGCCATCACTGTGAACGGGCAATTCCCAGGCCCAACTTTGGAAGTCAACAATGGAGACACGTTGGTCATCAAAGTCACTAACAAAGCTCGATACAACTTGACCATTCACTGGTATATATATATATACATGCACACGTAGAGATATATATATATATATATATACAGATATAGTTTGTTTGTTTTGCATGCAATTAATACTTGTGGGAGTGATGAGTGTTTTGTTTGTGTAGGCATGGGGTGAGGCAAATGAGAACGGCATGGGCTGATGGGCCAGAATTTGTGACTCAGTGTCCCATTCGTCCGGGGGGAAGCTACACCTACCGTTTCACCATTCAAGGACAAGAAGGGACTCTATGGTGGCACGCGCATAGCTCCTGGCTCAGAGCCACCGTCTATGGAGCTCTAATCATACGTCCAAGGGAAGGCGACGCTTACCCTTTCCCTAAACCAAAGCGCGAGTCTGTGCTTCTTCTAGGTACGCCCGGACTTAATATATATATATATATATATCATAGCTTTCTTCTCTCCAACATTGACCAAACACAAACTGATATATATAGTCGCAGCCTTAAAGCTAGACGTACGTCAGGTTGATATATATATATATGTATGTATATATAGAATACAAAGATTATGGTAGTGCATGACGGCGACAGATTAACGGTGAGAATATATATGATGGTTTAGGGGAATGGTGGGATGCGAACCCCATCGACGTTGAGCAGGAGGCCGCACGAACAGGAGCAGCTCCCAATAACTCTGATGCTTACACTATTAATGGCCAACCTGGTGATCTGTACAAGTGCTCTAGCCAAGGTTTCATTCTTCATTAACTTCTGCATTTTTGTTTATTACATGCATGCCACAGTTCTTCTCTCTGTTTGTGTTGGCGAAATCATACCAGAAAAGCTTTTTCAGCAAGACTAAAATACAAAGTACGAAATCATTAAATTAAATATTTGAAATTGTCGTTGATAATTAATTAATTAATAAATCATATACAGTATTGGTTAGGAAAAATAAAACAGAAGTAGGTCAGAGGGTGTAATATTGGCCGAAACAAAATGATTAATTTTGGCACGTTGCAATGTCACCATAACAAGCAAGCAATAACGATATTCTAATATGATTGTACATTATAATCTCGCAAATTATAAAATATTATTAATCAATATATAAATCAAGAGACATTTTATCTTATATTATATTAAATTTGAAAAATGAAAATCTGCTGACTCTTTGTTGATGCATATGCAGACACAGCCATTGTCCCAATAGACTCTGGCGAGACCAACCTTCTTCGGGTGATCAACGCCGCACTGAACCAACCCCTTTTCTTCACTGTTGCCAACCATCAGCTGACGGTGGTCGGCGCCGATGCCTCCTACCTAAAGCCCTTCACCACCAGAGTCATCATGCTCGGACCCGGCCAGACCACCGACGTTTTAATCACCGGTGACCAGCCACCTTCCAAATACTACGTGGCGGCGCGTGCATACCAATCCGCCCAAAACGCGCCATTCGACAACACCACTACCACCGCCATTCTCCAATACAAATCCGCCCCGTGTCCCGCCAAAGGAGTGTCCATTAAACCAGTGATGCCTTCACTGCCTGCGTACAACGACACCAACACCGTCACTTCCTTCAGTAGAAGCCTCCGAAGCCCAAGAAAAGTAGAAGTCCCCACAGAGATCGACGAGAACCTCTTCTACACAATCGGTCTCGGCCTCAACAATTGCCCGCCAAATTTCGGGTCGAGTCGATGCCAGGGGCCCAACGGGACCCGATTCACTGCGAGCATGAACAACGTGTCCTTCGTGCTCCCCAACACCATCTCCATCCTGCAGGCCCACCACCACGGCATTCCCGGAGTCTTCACCACCGATTTCCCGGCCAACCCGCCTGTGAAGTTCGATTACACCGGCAACGTGAGCCGGTCCCTCTGGCAGCCCGTTCCGGGGACAAAAGCGTACAAGTTGAAGTTCGGATCGAGGGTGCAGCTTGTGTTACAAGACACCAGCATTGTGACCCCTGAGAACCACCCGATTCACCTCCACGGGTATGATTTCTACATTGTAGCAGAAGGGTTTGGGAATTTCGATCCTAATAAAGATACTTCGAAATTCAACCTCGTCGATCCACCTATGAGGAACACGATGGCCGTTCCGGCAAATGGATGGGCCGTTATACGGTTCGTCGCCGATAACCCAGGTACTGCATTTTTCAAAAACAAACAGAATTACAAAGTATTTGGTGTTTGATCTTAAAAATGGTTAATGATGTGATGTTATGAATATTGCAGGTGTGTGGATTATGCATTGTCACTTGGATGTTCATATCTCGTGGGGTTTGGCGACGGTGTTCGTGGTGGAGAATGGACTTGGGGAAATGGAAGCCTTAGAGCCTCCTCCAGAAGACCTGCCCCTCTGTTAGGAATCATCAAAATAATTGGATTCATTATTTAAATAACGAGGGTCGTCAATTTTTCTTAGTTTGGATGTTCATTTTTGTTGCCTTCCCTGCATTTGGGGAACATTATAGCTTGTTTTTGCACTGTTTCTTTGTTAATTTTTTCCATATAGATAAATGGGGTTCTGAAGAGATGGTAATGATGTGATTCAACACAGAGTGCCATCTAACATAGTCATAATCCCCCACTTGTTAAATTGATCTTAGATCAATGCCATACTGTTTTTTTTCTCCCCGATTTATAAAAGCATATTTGACGTTCTGAACATTTAGATATCGCTCCCACAATTGCCTCGTTTCTGAAGTTTTGAATATTTCGAGAAGAAGAAAAACATGGAAGCCAATGGTATGAGAATAGAGATGTATAAAGACTAAAATAAATGACACGACCAGCACGGATGATGGGAACTTTATTTAGTCCCTGCATTACTTAAAGTTACTTCCAATTAACTAAAAAAAAATTGGTTACTATATTCAAATTGTTTTAAAATTGATATAAAATCTATCAATTTTAAAATTCAACTTACTCATAATAAATATCACAAATTTAAATAATTTATACTTTCTTTTATTTATAAATAAAGATATTTTAAAAATAATATAATTAATACTTTAAAATCTTATAGAATGTAACCGACTAGAAACTTCTAGAACATAACTAATAAAATGAATCAAGGGAGTATCATTTAAAAAGAAAAAGAAAAAGAAAAAGAAAAAAAGATATATTGCACAATCACAAAATTGAAGGAGTGGACTGCTGACCACCATGGCTTGTTTGTTCAAGAAAGAATATAAGCACCTAAAATTTTGTGTTATTATTCCATCAAAGTTCAGGCTGATGCATTTACCAAAAAAGAAGTCCAAAAGCTGATGTGAAATAGAGGAGAAGGGACGCACTCAAAAGTCAAAATAATGCAAACTACTAAAAAAGCTAACACAACGGTGAATGTACATTTTGTTTGTTTTAGATGGCTTGGCGTTTGAGCGTTGGTAGTAACAAAGTCAACATTTTCTGTCCTAATAAGGCAGCTATCCAAGTTATCGTCCTAGACGCGACATCCACTACTTCTTTCCTATATTTTCTCACTTAGTTAAAGTAGTTATTATTATTATTATTATTTTTATCTTGTCTTGCATTTGAGATGCTTTTTTTCTTCATACTCTTATGTAATAATCTCTCCTCTTTTCATTGTGACTATAAAATTTTATAAAAATATTATTTGCGACTTAAATTAATTATTTCTGTTTTCTTAAAAACAAGTTAATGATGATTTAATAAAATGTTAAAGCCCAGTATTATGTAATCATAATGTGATCATAAAGTTAATGGGCTAAACAAATACAATTTTAATTTACAAGTTTAGTTGGCGTAAAAATATGGGTTACTATATTTTACAAAAAAACTTATAGTGGGTGGATTTGGTAAAATTATTATTAATAAGACTAGATCCCTTCTCCAACCCTAATTTAGTGAGATTCCCCACTTAAGGCCTCTAAAGTTCTAAGGTCATAGAAAAGAAGACCCAGCTTGATCTAACACTGTAGTTATGATGATATTAGGCATATATGCATTCAATTTTTTTTTGTTTGTAGAAAAAAGGTAGGATAAACCGAAAACAACCAGACAAGCCCCAAGAGATCATTCTCAATAAATTCACCCATAAAACTAGATGGCACATCAAGTTGATCTTCAGTAGTTTGGGTGACCCTTGCACATCGAGCTAAATTGGCAGCAACACAATTTGCACATCTCCTTATATATCTCACCTTCACCTCCCATTGCCTTGTGAGAAGCTATTGGATCATCAACACAGTAGAACTAATAGCAGGGGTTAATAGAGTTTTTCTCAAGACAACATTTACCAAAAAAAAAGGGAGTCAGATTCAATTTCCACTTTTCTACTACCAATCTCCCAAGCACACTTGAGACTATAAACCAATCCCCAAGCTTCAGCCTCATAGCTTTTGCAACACCCCAACCATTTGTAAAATCCACCTATCCAATTTACACTGTCATGCCTTATAACTCCCCCACACCCAACAACTCCAGAAACATCACAAACAGAACCATCAATATTTATTTTAAACCATCCAAATTGTGGTAAAACCCATTTAAATTGTGGCAAAACCTATTTATCAACTACTATATTCATTTTAACATTTAAAATTTCAGCTCTCCTATTTTGCACCCCAACTATTCTAGTATGTAGATAAATAATTTCACCAGCAGGATTACTTTTATGCAAAAAGGAATTGTCAAAACAATATCTGTTTCTCCACTGCCATAATTGCCAAATTCCATACCCCTAAACTTCCTGCCATACATGATCATTTAAGTTACCCAGCTCCTTAAACATATTTAACACAGACCAGTCATTCAAATCTACATTATAAAAAATAGATTTCTAGTTTGGTTTGACAAGTTCATCTTATACCTTCTTAGCTTGTTTGTAGTCACGCAGTAGCACATGAAGTGTTGTCTCCTCCTCCTGTTGGCATAGGCTGCACATTGGTGAGGATCCTGACCATTTACTTTGCCTTTTATTGGTTACTAATCAATTATGATATGGTAGCCACAAGAAGGTTCTCACCCTTTCCATTTCCAAATTTTCCTCCATAACCGTTGGCCCCCTCCGTCTAAATTATCAATTGTCATCATGTCATACGCATATTTAGTTAAGAATTGGCCATCAGGAGTTCTACCCCAAACACATCTATCTTCACCCATTTCTGAATGTGGAGGCATAATAGCTATAATTGCATTAACAATTTCCTTTGGTAATCCTCTCAATTTTTGAGAATTCCATTGACTCTCTTGATCAATCCACTTGCACACCTTCACAGAAGGCTCATAAGTTAAATGATTTGTAACCATAACATCAGCCAATCTCAATCCTTGTCTTATCCAACAATCTTCAAAAAAATTCATTGACTTCCCATTTCTCACTGGCCACTTTTGACCTTGTTGGACAATAAGACGTTGATCACACATAACTTCCTATATTCTGGAATCCGTTTGTTTCACTATTCATTCCAGGGCCCCTTGGTCACAAACACTGTACTTATTTTTCAGAACATTCTTCCACAAAGCAGAATTTTCTTGCTCATATCTCCAGCAAAATTTCAGTCCACAAACTCTATTAAAGACAGCAAGATCTCTAAAGCCAAGATCACCATAATTTTTTGGCTTACACATGGTTTAATGACTAGTTCATCTCCCCACACAAATTCACATCGTAAATGCTACACTTTTCTGTTTATTTCCATAGGGATCTGCATGGCTTGCATTGTAAAGGTTCGCATAGCTCCTATAACAGATTTGGCCAAAGTAATATGCCCGGCTCTTGAGTGACATTTTGCTTTCCAATTTAGAATGCACTTTGTTAATAATAAAATTAAAATCCTTGACACGTTTCCTACCTCCTTTAAGAGGAACTCCAAGATAGTTCCCAAGGTCAGAAGTGTAACACCCTAACTCCTGACACCTTCATACTTGACTAAAAACTTCAAAATTCAATCAAACACCATCACGACATCTCAAAACAACTCTTCAAAACTTCAGAACAGCGGAAACAAACCTAAAAATGCCAAAATCTAGGCTGAGGCAGTGGCTGCTACAGTACCGATACTGCTCCGACCTCCCCTGTTTTCACTAGCTTCTGTCTTCACTAGCGTCGCAGCCTGGACTCTGGAGCCGTAGTGCCCCATGCCGATATTCCATATAAGCAACTTTCATACTTCGGGGTGAACTTCCGATGCGTATAACTTTATGGTTCGACCTCCGATTGACTTGATTCTAACTTCTACAAGTCAATCCAGTCCCAAACTAGCCATAGACACCACTTTCACATTAATCCCACTCCATATGGAGATTCTGGACCCCTGACACCATTTTGGCCACTTATTGACCAAAACTCACCATTAACAACCTCTAATTGCCACCAAAGGTAATTAGTCACTTAAAGACCATTCATACAGGTCTAAAACTCCCAAATCAACTTGTTCAAAGAGGTTTCACCCTAAAGGAACCACTCCTTTGAGATTTGACCCCTTGGAACCCAACTTGATAAACGGGTTACAGGCCCTAAAACACACCAATCAACCCAAATCCAACTTTCTACATACAAAACACATACGCATAACAATCTAACCATACATATAACATCCATAACAATCCTTACAATGTCATACATCCATTACAAACCATTTTATCCTACTTGGCATAAGTTACAATATCCAATTTACAAATACTACATAGACTATTCCCATGCTTGTAGCTACTCTCGCGTCTTCTCCGGACTAGTGCTAGAACCGTCACCTAAAAGGTTAGTTCATGGGAGAGGGGTGTGAGATAATGTCTTAGTAACCGGGGACAACCACACACACACATATATATATCTCATGTAACTCATGAATGCAATGTGAAATAAATGGTATGCATGTCTCCATCGTACACAGCTCGAACCGTAGGTTATCGTCATAACAGGACATTTCGTATAGGTAATTCCTTTCCAACAATCAGTGAAGACTGATTCTGGGACATCACCAAATTCACCTCTCATTAGTGCACTTGGCCAAACGTAACACTAATGTTCAGACCGTGGCTCTCCTTCCCCTTTCCCACTACGAATTGCCAGCGATTTAGGGAAGGTGCAGTCCACTGCGCGCCTTTCCCCTCCTGGCCATAGAGGCAATTTAGCCGCAGGGATCCCATCCTTATCCTCCCTAACATATATATATATATATTCCATCCTTATCCTCTATAACATATAACATCATATATCGCATCATTATCACCACCCAATCCACCATATATTGCAATCTCACAATGTCATATGATGATGCTCATGTATCATCATATAGTCATCATCATCATATCACAATGTCATGTATGCATCATGTCATGTCATGTCAATATCATCATCATAATCATCATAATTATCATCTAGCTGTGCGTATACTATGATATATAGAAAACACTACACAGAAACACATCTATAGTGTGGTATGAAAGAAACATGCATATATACACAAATATACATATTATCATAAAATACAATACAAACAAATAAACACCCGGTTATCTTAGATTGTCAATATCACACACGTGAGTTCCATGAACTTCTCGGATTGTCCAACATGCCTAAACCCCTCTCGGTTAACCAAACAACCTTCATAATAACACAATTCTTGAATTGATATAGTATATAAATACTCAAACATCACAATTCAACCACTTTAGGCCTAACTCAAGGTTCCAACACCCCTTTCATGCATCATTAAGCTCTTAGGAACCATTCAAACACTACTTAACCACATTTACTTCGGATTCCCAAGAGTCCAAATTGAAAACAACCTAGGGTTAAGCTCTAAACACATATAATCCCTTCAAAACTCATACCCAAGTAACAAGAATACTAAAACATACTTCCTTAACCTCATTTCATCCATTTCAATTGGTGGATTTCGTTCCAAACTGAAAATCCAACCTCAACACCGGAAACTAAATCTCAACCAAAGAAAATGGAGAGAGAGGAGTAGAGAACACTTATCAACTTGAATCCAAGCTTCTAGAGGCTGAAAACAACTCCCAATGGCCGAATCCAACAAGCTTTAGCAAAGCTCCTTGACGCTCCCTCCGTTTTCCTTCTTTTCAATCGTCTGAAATGATCCGGATTTAAACAAATTCTCAATCCTTGCCACGGCTTCAGACATCTTGCCGTGGCTCCACCAGTTTCAGCTAAAACCATGCCACTGGAATGGTTCTCGTCACGGCGTGGAGCTCTTCCAAACTCCACTTGAGCCTTCCTCCGTCCTGTTTCCTCCGATCCTAAAAGACAATACCAAGAAAGATATCATGAGGGGTGTTACAAGAAGAAATTTTAAATCCTAATTCCTGGTATACTTCCCTCCTCTTATGATGAGTCACATTTCTGGAGAAGAATATCACAAATTTGTTGACATTTACTTTTTGCCCTGAAGCTGTACAAAACTTTGTAAACAAGTCATCAAGTTCCTAGCCTGTTCAATAGAAGCTTCACAAAAAAGAAGTAAATCTTCAACAAACATTAAATGAGAAATGAAAGGGCCTTTCCTAGTCACTTTAAAAGGTTTCCACCTTTCATAATTAACTTCAATCAAGTGGATAATTTGTCCATACACATAACAAATAAATAAGGTGAGAGAGGGTCACCTTGCCTCAACCCTCTTGAAGGTTAAAGAATGATGTTTTATTACCATTCCATAACACATTAAGGGAACTAGTTGAAATGCGTTTCATAACTAAGTCGTGTAACTTGTTATCAAACCCAATTTCCTCTAGGACCGTGCTAATAAAACTCCATCTCATCCTATCATAAGCTTTTTCAAGATCTATCTTTATCACACAAAAACCACAGTTCTACATTTTTTTCATGGAGTGAATCACCTCATTTGCTATCACTATATTATCTTGGATACATCTTCTCAGAAACAAAAACTTGATTGATACAGGAAAATAAGATCATCCATGTGCGGCTTCAACTTGTTAACAATAACCTTAGATAGATATTTGTAAGAAACATTACATAAAGATATAGGATGAAATTGAGTAACAAATTAAGGCTTATCAATTTTAGGGATCAAAGTGATTAAGGTCTGTTCTCCTCAAAGATGTCATGCAGCCTTTCAAAAGTAGCTCCTACAAATTGAACCAAATTTCCTCCCATTGTTCCCCAGTTTTGTTGAAAGAAAATGGAGGAAATCTATCGATACCCAGGGCTTTGCATCTACCTATAGCAAAAAGAGCTTCCTTGACTTCTTCAAAACTTGGTTGATTTGAAAAAAGTTTGAGAACATCTTCATTTAGTGTAGGAAAATTTGTAGAAGTATCAGCATAAGAATCAAGAGCCTCTTCCTCGGGAAATAGAGATTTGAAAAAATTTACAATATCGTCTTCTAATTTCTGTTCATCTTGAATCCAATCCCTAATACCATCCTTAAGAGCAATGATTCTGTTAGTTCTCCTTTTGCAAGTAGATTTTAAATGATAATATCTAGTATTCCTATCAACTTGTGAAACCCGTTGTGTCCTAGCTTTCTAAAACTACAGTAATTCTTCTTGCATTAAAATAATCTCCAACTCCTCATTCAGTTGTCTTTCCAACTCAATTAAATGCTTAGCATAAGGATAACCCTTAGCACTTTGAATGCCCTTTAAACATGAAAGGATATTATTTTTCCTTCTATCAGTATGCCCAAAACTCTTCTTATTCCACTTTATTAATTCATCCTTCATGGAACTCAAAGCTTTCAAATCCTATTGCTCCTCCGATAATATCAATAAAGGATTATGATTAGAAAAGACACTTTAGCAAGCGTATCAACCCTTGAGATATGATAATGTTCAAGCCACTCTTTGTTCCCCAACGCACGATCTAGTCTCTCATAAATTCTATTCAACCCATTCACTTTAGGACCTTTCCATGTGAATTTAGGTCCACTAAAGCCAAAATCAATCAAAGCACATGAATTCATATTATGCACAAACTTTTGACACCTTCATATTGCAAACAAGAGCCCCCCTAAACTTTTCTTCTTGACTAACTATATCATTCAAATCTCCCACCACAAGCCAAGGAACATTCATATTATATGCTAAACTTCACAAATTATTCCAAAAAATGTCACGAAGATTTGAGTGAGGAATTGCATAAGATAAGGTGAAATAAAAGGAAGAATGGTGAGTTTGCTTACAAAACATATTAATGAATTGACATGTAGTTGAGATAAGAGTTAATTAGCCATTGTTTGACTTCCAAGCCACACACAAACCTCCAGATTGACCCTTGCTAGGGACCACAAAAAAGTCATTAAAACCTAGTCGAGTAAGCTTTTCAAAGTTCTTCGGTGCCGAACATCTAGTTTCAACCATAGCTAAGATATCAGGACTCTAACTATCTTTCAATTGCTTAACATAATGCAAAAAATCTCTTCTGCACATACCTCTAACATTCCAAACAAGAATCTTCATTAAGACAAATAAACATTATTTCCTGCCTCAATGGACATCTCAATTGACTCAGTAGATTCATTCTCTAAGGAGCGTCCTTCATGAACATGATCCTTCTTCTGCTCTTCTTCATGGATCAAAAGACCTAAAATGATCAGAGGTCCTTTATCAATAAGCAAACGAGGATCTGGCCTATTAACTATAACATTATGATCAAAATCCTCGATAACCACCATGTCATTTCTTGCTACCTCTTCATTAACCTCCCAATTGCAATTTCACTCCCTATTGCATCCATTAAAATTTTGTTCACTATTCCCCACTTGTATCCCTTTAGTTTTTTCAGGTTGGATACCCATTAGCCATGGCTAATCACTTTTCAATCCATTTCTTTGAAATTCCATTAGTGTCTTTGGCACACAAGACAACTCCATTTGTGAACACGGACCCTCCTTGTTGCTCTATGGCATTTCCATGGGTCTCGTTGAATCAAGTTGTAGATTTTGGCCGTACACATGGTTGGGGCTGTTCTACCTTGCCTTACAACACCCTCTCCCACATTTTTTCCCCTTCTCCTACCCTGTCTCTCAATACTCTTTTCTTCAAATCTCCTGCCTACTTCTCTATTTTGTAAATTGTAGCCAGAAATTATTTTCTCTTTCTCCCCCAATCTCTGCTCTCCTCTGGTTTCATCACCAAGATTTTCTTCATTAAGGTTTGAAAGCATAGCATAACGTGACCCTTAGTGCTCCTTAGAGATACTATCTGGTTCTCTCTTCTTAGATATATTTTGACGCCTAGTTTTCCTAACCACCACCCACATTTTTATATTTAGTCTATTATTTTCATATCATTTTATATCTTTTCCATAGCTTTTTAGCACATTTTAGGGATATTTTGAGATTCATTGAGGCATTTTGGATCTAGAACATTTGATTTATTTTTCATATCATTTTATATCTTTCCTAATTTTTGTCTTGTCTAGAACATTTGATTGAATATGAATTTGATGGATTTAACTATATTAGGACTAGATTTTAGTTATAATTGAGGATACCATGGCTTTATTTGAGTTGCTAGTGTGCTGGAAAATTATAACTATATACAGTCCCTTGATGTTTTTATTGCTTCTTGTTATCATTGTCAAGTGAATCATGATAATACATTTTGATGATGTTTATCAAGATGTTTTTGAGTTCTTTCTAATCTGATTTAGCATCGGATAGCAAGGGTAGGAATGATTCAAATGAAGTTTATGGTTAATTGGGACATTTTTAGGTATTAGATGTGTTATATATAACTTTAGGGCCCAAGGTTTATATATTGTGTCGAATGCGAAAGTCTTTTGATAATTAAGCTTCATTAATTCCCAATTGAAGGATTAAAGAAATGCATTAGGATATGTGATGATGAGGTGAAATCCAAAACTCTTGAGGAGTGCTTCTCATTAATCAAACAAACCAGAATTTCTTATTTGTTTCCTTGTTTCCAAAATAATTGAAAATTTACAAATATTTAGGGCTTCTTTGGTTTTGTTTCTGAAAACATTTTTTCTATTTTCAGAAACAGAAAACTCAGAAAACTTATTTGATAAATCTGTTTTTTATAAATTATTTTGGAAAATAGAAAAATAAAAGAACAGAAAACTTAGAACACCTTTAACGTGTTTTGTAATTTTTGTTCTGGAAAACATAAGGATGTTAGCAAGGCTGACTTCCCAAGAGGGGGGTGAATTGAGAAGATTGAAATTTCTTTGCACAAAATGAAATGGGTGAAGATAGTACAGTGTAAGGGAAGCAACGTATAAAACAGAGCAAGCTGAAAAGTAAAGATAAGGAGAGGAAGACTCAGTGATTTATCCTGGTTCGGTCTATCCACTTGACCTACGTCCAGTCCCCAAGATAACTCTTGAGATTTATCCACTATACAGCAAGAATTCAACGGGCTTCTTGCTAATGCCACAGTACACGAGTATGCTCTGTTTCTGGAGCTCTCTCAAACACTCTAAGCACTTTCACAATGTGCTTCTCAATCCCCTTGTGATTTCCCCTCACAAGTAAATCTATCTTCCAGATGAAGAGTAGATTGTTTACAAAGATATAACTCTCTTGAATAGAGTAGATATGAAGGTTAAAGTACAGATATTGAAGTTGAGAGGGTAAAAGCTTTTGAGAAGAAGATTTAGCAGAAATTCGGTATATACAAAATTGATTCGTTACCCACAACTTCAAATGATGTTGTATTTATAGTTTTAGCTCTCAAATGTACGTTAGAGATAAAATCTATCCGTTGGGGAGGTTATCCAACGGTTACTCTGAAAAACTATCTGTTAACCAACCGCATTTAATGCTTCTGACATACTGAAATTCGACTTTTGGTTGGTCAACAGACGAATTTCGAAGGAACCGAAGGTTAAAACTTCCATCGTAGAAAAACAAAGTTCGTCTGTTCGAGAAGTGAAATTCAATTTTGAAACTTGTAAAATGTTTTCACGTTGTGACATACGAATTTTCAAGAAGAAAGTTTTTCTGTTAACAATGAACAGTGTTTTCAATTTCTACAGTGCCCTCGAAATTCGAATTTTGGAAGCCCAAAATTCGTCTGTCCATTGAACGTTCAAAGAGGCACAGTAGATCACTTTCTTCGAAATTCGAATTTTGAAAGGGTGAAATTCGTCTGTCAGAGAGACTCTTTTCAGTCTAGCTTCAACATTCAAATGTTACAAGACTTGTCATTCATATGTCAATGTTTCATTTCAATAGACTCAAAAACATAGTTTCTGAAATTCGAATTTTAATATTCAAAGTTCGTCTGTCAGAGAGCAGTTTTGAAACTTAATTTATTCTTGATTTCAGATGAACTTTAACATTGTTTCAGACGAATTTCTTCTATTTTCTCAAGTTGTGTTTTGTCTGAAATTCAAATTTTGAAAACTCAAAGTTCGTTTGTCTCAGAGAAGCTCCTTTCAAACTTATATGAAAATTCGAATATTGGAAAGCCAAAGTTCATCTGTCAGAGAGCATTTTTCAAACTCAATTTCTTCTTGATTTCAGATGAACTTTAACATAGTTTCAGACGAATTTATTTGGTTTTCACAAACTGCATTTTATCTGAAATTCAAATTTTGAATGTGTGAAGTTCGTCTGTCACAAAAAGGCTTCTTTCAATCTTGTATGAAAATTCAAATTTTGGAGAATCAAAATTCGTCTGACAGAGAGACATCTCTTCAGACTTATTCAGTTAAGCTCGAAATTCGAATTTCCAAAGGTAAAGTTCGAATTTCCAACATGACAGTTCAGTTTAAACTTTCAAACTTCGTCTGTTTGTGGGTATTTTTCAAATAAGTCAAGGTTTAACATAAAATCAAGGTTTGAAAGCATCTTTTCTTCAAATCAAAATCTTTTACCCAATCATAACTAAAAACAAAAGATCTAGCAGCAAATACTCTTCAAATTCTTCACTTAAAGCACTTTGATCTACTTTGATATCTTCAATCCAAGCTCTTGGATGTTGGTTTGGAATCATCAAAACTCTTGATTCAATAAAGGAAAGGTGAGAAACATCAATCTCATTACTGGTAAAGTTATAAATTTTGAATAACTCATCTATCACTCACTAGTTATGATTTTGAGAACAATTATTCAAACAGATTTTTTTGTTTTCTTGTTTTCAAAACTTATTCTTGAAAACTGTTCTCAAAACAATAAAATAGAAAACACTATCAAATAGGTCATTAATTTCTTTTTGCAAAATTGTTTTCAATTGAATTTAAAAATCAAATCCTCATTGCTTGAGTTTATAAAGTGTTTTGAATTAACCAAAGTTAAGCTAGAGGTTCCATGAGAGATATGATCAAGGTTGCATTATACTTCATTGTTTCTTTCTAGTTAATTTGCAAGTGATACGACTAAGGTTGATCAAATTTTGGCGCCACTGCTGGGGAACCTTTTTCCTTTGCTTTGGAGAAGTTCTTGACATTTTTCTAAATTGTTTTGTTTCTGTTTTGATTTAGTTTTTAGTGTGCTTACTTAGTGTTTTGTTGCATTTTTGGGTAATTGATTGAGTTGCACTGTGGCTGTCATTGTTCTTATTATTGCCTATAAAATTCTGAAATTTGGTTTTTCAGGTTTTTAGGTGTTTTAAGCAAACCACATACCTTTTGGGTATTAGTTTGGGTGAAAAAAGTGCAAATTTCTTTATTTTCATTGATTTTTAAATTTTTCTTTATTTTCTCTGAATTTTTGTTGAATTTTCCAGAATTGTGTCTTTGTGCATTTTGAGTGTTTTGTTTGCTTTCTTGGCTTTCTTTGGGCACTTTTAAATGGCTTATGACTAGAAGCTTCAAAGAACCTTTGATTGAATTGGATTTGGAAATTGAAAGGACACTTACAAGCCTTGGGAATTCCTTGAAGGACAGTACTTGTTCTAGTGATTCTTCTTCTTTGCATTCATCTAGTTCTTTGCATTTAATTAATCATACTCTTATCTTTGATAACATGGTTGCTGTGGTGAATGAAAATGAACAATATGTGAATGGAAATGAGAATAATGTGCCTATAGTGAATGAAGAGGAAAGAAGCATAAGGGAGGTCATTGCACCTAATGATAACATGCCTTATTCATATGCATACTTTCTAGATGATGAATTTAATTTTCAAATTAAACTATCTTTGCTTCAAAACTTACCCATATTCTATGGCTTGTCAGGTGAGGATCCGAATATGCATTTGCAAGATTTATACATGGTTTGCCATTCCATGAAGCCTCCTAGATCTAATACCAAGGAAGTAATGTGGAAGTCCTTTGTCTTTTCACTTGAGGGGAAGGCAAGAGAGTGGTTTCTTCTTCAACCACAACATATTCGATGTAATTCATGGGTAGATTTAAGAAGGGCTTTCTTAGATAAATATTTTCCCGCTACTAGAGGAGCTTCATTGAGGAAGGAGATTATGGGTATAAAGCAAAATAGTGAGGAGAATTTATATGAATATTGGACTCGTTTCCAATCTCTTCTAATCAAATTGCCTCATCACACAATTCCTAAGGAGCATTTAATTCAATATTTCCATGAGGGATTGTTGCCTCTTGAGAGGAGAAATGGTGATACTACAGCTAAAGGGTCACTTCTTGATATGAATACGAATAGAGCTTGGGCATTGTTAGATAAAATGGCCAATCTTGAACAACAGTACACACCAAGTGAAAGAAAGATTAAATTTGTTCAAGAAGATCCTAGTATGCTTTCTAGAGGTGTTCGTGAGCTTCAAGCTCAAATTACTGTTTTAACAAAGAGCTTAGGCCAAGTTGCAAGTCAACAATCTTCACAAGTGAACAATATGTGTATGACTAATGCGTTGGTGGCCCCTACATGTTGTGAAGAAAAGTGATAGTGATTAGGTAAGTCCGGTACAAGTAGTACCAAAGAAAAGTGGCATAACTATTGTTAAGAATGAAAACAATGAGCTTATTTCTACTAGGATCCAAAATAGTTCGCGGGTATGTATAAATTATAGGAAGTTAAATGAAGCCACTAGGAAGGATCATTTTCCTCTACCCTACATTGATCAGATGCTTGAGAGACTTTCTGGAAAGTCTCATTATTGCTTTTTAGATAGGTACAGTAGGCATTTCCAGATTGCTGTAGCCCCAGAGGATCAACACAAAACCACATTTACTTGCCCCTTTGGCACGTTTGCTTATAGGAAGATACCTGTCAGTTTGTGTAATGCTCTGGGCACATTTCAACATTGTATGTTTGGCATTTTTTCTGATTATATAGAGTCTTGCATGGAAGTTTTTATAGATGATTTTATTGTTTATGGTGACTTTTTCTCTACTTGTTTGAGACATTTAGATTCTATTTATCTCATTGTATTGAAAAGTAGTTAGTGCTCAATTTTGAAAAATGTCACTTCATGGTTGACCAAGGCATTGTTTTGGGACACTTGATTTCATCTAAGGGAATTGAGGTTGACAAGGCTAAAGTGGAGATGATTACCACTTTACCCTATCCTTCTTCTTTAAAAGACTTGAGATCATTCCTAGGACACGTCAGGTTTTATCATCGGTTTATCAAGGATTTTTCAAAATTGGCACTACCTCTTTCAAAATTGTTGCAAAAAGATGTTGATTTTGTCTTTGATGATGCATGCAAACTTGCTTTTGATGAATTGAAAAGTAAATTGGTGACTCCACCTATTTTGAGATCACCTAATTGGTTACTTCCATTTGAGATTGCTTGTGATGTATCAAATTTTGCTGTTAGTGTCATGTTAGGCCAAAGAGAGGGTAGGGACCCTTATGTGATTACATATGCATCCAAAACACTTGATAGTGCATAAATCAATTACACTACCACTGAAAAAGAGTTGTTTGCTATTGTGTTTGCTTTGGAAAAATTTAGATCACATTTGCTTCAATCTAAAGTTATGATATACACTGACCATGCGGCTATGAGGTTCTTATTTAAGAAGCCTCAAACTAAGTTGAGGCTCTTAAGGTGGTTGATTTTAATGCAGGAATTTAATATTGATGTGAGAGACTAAAGTGGAGGTAAAAACCAAGTGGTGAATCACCTTAGTAGGATCCGATTGGAAGACTCTTTGGTAAATTATGACCTTAACTCTACTTGTGATGATTTTTCGGATGATGGTTTGTGTGCTATTGAGGCTCTTCCATGGTTTTCTCATATGGTTAATTTCTTATGCACTAATAGTTGTCCTTACTCTAGTTCACCTTTTACTAGAGCAAAGATTGAAAGAGAATCTAGATATTACATTTGGGACTCTCCTTTCTTGTGAAAATATTGTATTGATGGTATTTTGAGAAGATATGTGCCTAATGATGAGTTCCAAAATGTCTTATCTATGTGTCATTCTTATACTTGTGGTGGGCACTTTAGTGGCCAAAGGACTGCAAAGAAGGTCCTTGATTGTGGATTGTATTGGCCATCTCTATTTAGAGATGCACATGAATTTTGTAAAGCTTGTGATAAATGCCAAAGATTTGGAAGTTTAGGAAAGAGACATGAGATGCCTCAGGTACTTATTATGTTTTGTGAAATATTTGATGTTTGGGGAATTGATTTCATGGGACCTTTTCCTTCTTCCTTTGGTTTTTCATATATCTTGCTTGTGGTTGACTATGTAAGTAAATGGATTAAGGCTATTCCTACTAGAACTAATGATTCCAATGTTGTTGCTAAGTTTCTTAAAGTCTCATTTTTTGTAGGTTTGGGGTGCCTAGAGCTATCTTGAGTGATAAAGGCTCTCACTTTTGTAACAAGCTCTTTGGCTCACTTTTGGCAAAGAATGGAGTATTGCACCGAGTTTCTACCCCTTACCATCCTCAATCCAATGGTTTGGCTGAAGTTTCAAATTGGGAAATCAAGTCAATATTGCAGAAAATTGTTAAGCCTTCTAGAAAGGATTGGAGTGCACGCTTAGATAAAGCACTTTAGGCATATCAAACAGCCTACAAGACTCTAATTGAGGTGTCTCCCTTTAGACTTGTCTATGGGAAGCAATGTCATTTGCCCATTGAGATTGAACACAAGGCTTATTGGGCGGTGAAGCAATGTAACATGAGTTTGGAGGGTGCTTTATCTACAAGGAGACTTCAACTTCAAGAATTGGAAGAGCTACGGCTTGAGTCTTATAAGAGCTCCCTTCTATACAAAGAACGGACCAAAATGATACTTGACAAAGGAATAATGAGGAAAAACTTTAAAGGAGATAAGGTGCTCTTATATAATTCCAAGCTCAAGCTTAAACCAGGCAAATTAAAGAGCACATGGGATGGACCTTATCTAGTGCAACAAGTGTTCTACCATGGTCACCTTCTCCTTAGAGATATGAAGAGTGGCATAACTTTTAAGATTAATGGTCATTTGTGCAAACCTTAGCATGAGCTGCTTGATGCAAAGGAGGTTGAAGCCCTCAAACTACTTGAACATGAGCTTCCATAATGAGGCTGTATCCATCCATCTTATCTCTTTCTATTGTGCCTTTGTTTGATTGATATTTTTGAGATAGTTTGAGATAAGTGTGGAGGAATTTGTTATTAGCATACTGCATTTCATGCGTAGCATCTTAGATTACATTTTCACCCCTCATGCTTGGTATTGCATTTATTCATTTGTGAGCTTACTTTGTTCCATCTTGAGTCTACATGCATTAGGGGCAATGTAATGTTTAAGTATGGGGGGAGTACAAATTGCATTTGTTTTTGTTTATTAGGTTATGCATATCATGCATTGCATATAGTTTTGGATTCTTTTGAAAAAAAAAATTATTAAAAAAATAAAAAAATAAAATAATTCATATAATTTTTTTTAAAAAAAATATTTTTAGAAAATAAAGTAAAAATGGTTTTATTTTTGGAAATAGATTGGTATATGAGCTTTGAAAGGATTGCTTTGCAACTTGAAGTGTGAAACCAAAGTGCTTAATTGTGATTAGTGCACTAAAGGATACTTGTTTATCTCTTGAAGTAAAGAATAACATTACCTTTGTTGGAAGGATATTTTGAGCCTTCATGCCTTTCATTCATACTTTTAGTGTGTTCCCACTTGCATGTGCAATCCTCTAGAACTTGTCTTCATTCTTAATTGAGATTAGTTAGGCCTTCATATTCATAACCGTTTCTTACATTTGCTTAAAGGCTAAACCTTATTTGTTCTTATCTTTTTGTGAGCCCCTTGAGCCCTTCACTTCATTTCATTTCATTTTGACTCCATCCATCCATTTGATTTGTTTTATATGCATACATCTTTATTCCATTAGTACTCAAATGTATGGTATTGTTTCTACTATTGAATGCATTGAAATTGGGAAGCTTGTATATGAGCCTTAATGTCATTGAATTGTTGATTCCTTTGGAAACAAAAAAAAGAAATAAAGTATATAAAATAATAGAATAGGAAAAAAAGTAAATATAAAAAGAAAAAATAATAGGAAAAAAAGAGAGAAAAAGAAAAATATGAAAAAAAATTTTTGGTTCCATATGTGATGTACATGTTTTGGTTTGTGAATTTCATGCTTTGATATATTGAGTAGTATTTGTTAGTAGAAGCATATTGATGCATTGGTTTTACTAATGGAATGCTTGCATCTATTTGAATATTTCTTTTATCTTCCATCATTTCCATTTTCATACCATTCACCTAAAAGTCCTAGGGATTCTATGATTGCATACGCACTTGTTTGGGTAATGGAAAGGTAGAGTGACTACAAGCCTATGGTAGGATTGCTATGTAAGTGGGTTGAGTGAAATTGAAACTTAAACACTTGTGAGATGAGTGATACACTTCTTTATATGTGCGGTTATGTCTTTATTCTTGCTTGATAAGCTATACACCCTTGAATGTCTTCTTATAGTTGAGTATGCTTGGTATGATATGGATGGTTAAAAAGGGCATGATAATCCAAGCTTGATAACTAATCCTATTTCCATTGTTTTCTTTTGATTTTTCTTAGTTTTTTGGGATTTTGGAATTGATTTTGCCCAGGAGTGCAAAAGGTTAAGGGTGTGTTTGGAAGGAGGGATGAGAAGGAAAGGGAGGGAAGGGATTTTAATGGAGAGAAGGGAAGAGAATGAGAGATGAGATATGGAGGGAAGGGGAGAGAGGGGAGGGAAGGAAGGGAAGGGGATTGAGGTGAGATGAGGAATTTTAATAATTTGTTATTTGGTTCAGGAGAGGAGGGGAGGGGAGGGGAGGGGAGAGGAGAGAAGTTAACAATAATTTGATCATTTTATCCTTGAAGTTAAAGAAATTTTCCATCATTTTTATGAATATAAAAAATTTCAGTATTGAGTATAGAATTATACTTTAATATTTTATACTCATACTCCATAATTTTATAACCAATACTAAAATTTTTTATACTCATTTTTTGATACATGAGACTTGAATGTAATATTTTTTTATATTGAGACCTTTAAATAAATATTTTTATATTTTTGAGATTTTTTAATAATTTTTTTCATTTTTAAAAATATTTTTTATTTAAAAAAAAAAGATCAAAGGGAAAAGAAAAATTGTCCCCTCCGTCCCCCCAATTTCGGAGGGGACAATTTCGGGGAGAGGGAAGGGGCTTCCCTCCCTTCATTAACCCCCCTACTAAACCCACGACCCTCCTACTAAACCCGTCGCGGGGAGGGGGGGTGGGAGTGTGAGGGAATATTGATATTTTATATTTAGTCTATTATTTTTCATATAATTTTATATTTTTTCCTTAATTTTTTAGCACATTTTAGAGATATTTTGAGATTTATTGAGGCATTTTGGATCTATTTGAACTAATTGAGTATTTTCTATATTTTGGTCCAAATAGACTATTTTCAAAATTAAATTTCATTTTGTTAATTTTCTTAATAATTTTCAGAAATTGAAAAAAAAATATGCAATAAATAATAATAGATAAATAAATGAATATATATATATATAATATACTTACTTTTCTATTATTATTATTATTATTGTTATTATGATTATTATAATAATTTTTCTTGTTTTGACTTTTCTTCAGCTCGTGTGGGACGAGAGTTCTGACAATTTTTCTTTTGAATGAAGATGACTTGGGAGAGGACATGTGAGACAAGGAGAGGAGCTCATCTTCAATTCTTTTTTCAGATCTGGAAAGAATATCTCCATCCCCACCTTCAGACGCGCGACGGCCAGTTATCTTCTTTCAGTTTTCCTCCATTGCAACCAAGATCTGAAAAAATATATCTCCACCTGGATAGCATCATGGTAGGCAATCACACAGATCTTCATTGTTTTTTTTCGGATGCTGAACTGGTTCGGGAAGAGGTCCTGAAGGCCGGTGTGCATCACGGAGTCTAAACGGAGGAGATTCTTCTGATTGAAGAGAAACATAAAAGTTCATCGGCAATTTTTCAGATCTGAAAATATCTCCACTTTTAGAAGCTCACGACCAGTTTTCTTTCTCGATTTTCCTCTGTTTCTTCCATTGTTGCAGCTCCTCTGATCCTTCCATCGTCGGAACTCTATCACAACCGATTGCTAAAAAATGGAGAGGTGTTTCAAGCATCCATCTTTGAGTAGTTGATCTCATTGATTCCTCAAGAGATTGGATTATCACCTTTGAACATTATTCGAGAATTTATAATTTATTGAATCTTTCCTTATAGCTATTTCCTAATTTTTGTCTTGTCTAGAACATCTGATTGAATATGAATTTGATGGATTTAATTATATTATGACTAGATTTTAGTTATAATTGAGGATACCACGACTTTATTTGAGTTGCTAGTGTGCTGGAAAATTATAACTATATACGTTGTTATTATTGCTTCTTGTTATCATTGTCAAGTGAGTCATGATAATGCATTTTATGATATTTAGCAAGATGTTTTGTGTTCTTTCCAACCTAATTAAGCATTTGTTAGCAAGTGCAGGGATGATTCAAATGAAGTTTATGGTTAATTGGGACATTTTTAGGTATTAGATGCATTATATAATACTTTAGGGCTCAAGGTTTATATATTGTGTCTAATATCCAAGTCTTTTGATAATTAGTCTTCATTAATTCCCAATTGAAGGATTATAGAAATTAATTAGGATATGTGATGATGAGGTGAAATCCAAAACTCTTGAGGAATGCTTCTCATTAATCAAACAAACAAGAATTTCTTATTTGTTTTCTTATTTTCAAAATAATTGAAAATTTACAAACATTTAATTCTTTTTTGCAAAAATTGTTTTCAATTGAGTTTAAAAATCAAATCCTTATTGCTTGTGTTCATAAAGTGTTTTGAATTAACCAAAGTTAAGTTAGAGGTTCCACGAGAAATACAATCTAAGTTGCACTATATTTCATAGTTGCTTTTTAGTTAATTTGCAAGTGATACGACCAAGCTTAATCAGACACCTTAATATGTCTCTTAGAAGGGAACAAATCTTTCTAATGACCAAATCTCCCACAATTAAAACACAGATTATGGAGACCCTCATACTGTATGCTATAGATTTTATCCTCTAGCTTGAAGATAGGAGTTAAAGGTTTATTAAGGTCTAATTCAACACAAAGTCTAGCATACTTGCCTTTAGATCTTTCAGTTGTACTCAAATCCACCTTCAAAGTCTCCCCAAATCTGATACCCATAAATTGCAATATCATTTCATTATAAAAAGCAAATGGAAAGGAGTCAATCCTTATCCATGCAGCAACTTTACCTACTTTAGCTCTCTCATGGTCAAAATTTGGAGTCCATCTATGAACAAATAGATAGTGATCATATATAAACCACAGTCCTCCTAGTAGAGCATACTCCAAATCTTCATCATTAGAAAAACTAACTAAGAATCGTCCAAAACCCAAATCCACCAAGTTAACCACTCCTTTCTTCATCCACATATTCCTTAATCTTGTCTCAAGAGCTTTGAAACCGATGTACCTTCCCAACAAACTCACCACCAGAGTTTTTTTAAAATCTTTATATAGATATTTTTTGACCCTTTTAGAGAAAATAAATTCAAAGCAATCAATTTCAGGGTCTGAATTTTCCACTACCTTGAAGTCCATAGGATTGACTTTCAGCTCCTCAAGCATATCCATTTCCTCATCCTCTTCTATTTAGTTGACTCTATCTGTGGTTGGAAGTTGCTTGTCATTACCACTAGTCCCCAAGAGGAGACTCTATCTACATTTGCTTATAGTTTAGCTTTCCTCCCGTTCTTTTACCAAGAGAAGACTCCTCTCTATTTTAGATCTCCCCATAAGAAGTTAATGCCTCCCTTAGCTAGAAATCTTTGGAAGTATTCTTCAATTTCTTTGCTTCTCTTTCACTAAACTCGTCGATATCTTGCACAACCATACCATCTATAATATTTACTCCCTTTACTACAATCCTTTGTTGAGAAAGACCACATATTTGATAAGGAGCTCCTTCCTCTTCTTGAAGAGGACTTATATTCTTACTAGAAAAGTTACTTCTAGTTGGTAAAGATTATTGCAGTTTGATGGGTTACATGAGACCCAAAAAATGCTCACTGTAATATTCCTAAAATGTTAGATAACTAAAAATGCATAGGAAATTTACAAAAATAGATAAATATCATTTTACGTGAAATAGGGCCAAGAGGTCATTTTTCCTGATTAGAAAGAAAAATGAGAAATTACACTTTTGTCTCAAAGAATTATGAAAATGATAAATTTGTCCCAAGCAGATAAAGAATTCACGTAAGGGGAGAGAAGTCAAATATTTTGACAAAAATTACACCTAATGACCTAAAATTTTTAAAAATTATAAATTTATCTCGAGTCAAGGGTAATTTTTTTAATATGTAATATTATTGTCAAAATGAAGCTGTCAACAAGAGAAGCCCAATGGTATATAGCACTGAGTGTTAATATTTGAGGATAAAGAAATAATCGGTACCAAAGGTTAAAAAATAACTTTATATCGATGAAACTACTTTTTGATCTGCAAAAGCCAAAAAGTCAAAAAGAAAAGCTATTGGACATCACAAAATGAGCTTTTAAAGATAGTATATTAAAGTAATACCATATACAAACTCACTTTAACTTTGTATCAATAAAGTGAATTTATACTGCAAAAAAGTAACTTTACCGGTCCAAGTATAAAGTAACTAACACATGATATTACTAGACTGGAAAAATTATGTAGTGTTTTGAACAAGTGTATCCCTCATTTAGGATGCCACATGATAGTTCATGGGTTGAAGTTGGAATGCTTGATGGTTAAGAAAAGGTTAGACTTAATTATTAAGTTTTCTTAATTAATTAAGGATTAGCAAAAGTAATCATAATTAATTTTCCTTTATATATACTCTCTCCTCCATCATTTGTACGAGACACACATTTAGAAAAGAGAGGATGAATGGTCTGAGCAATTGGAGGAAAAGAAGGCTACGTAGGAGAAGGAAAAAAAAAAAGAGAAGAACAAGGGAATGAAAATCCAAGAAAGAAAGGTATGTTTGCAAATTTGAAATTTTCAAGTCTTCCACCATAGTTTCTTGGTAGTTTGAGCTAGTTTCTTTGAAATTTCTCCTCCTTCACTTGCTATCCAATCTTGGCCTAAGCATGATAATAAGAGGGAAGGAGTTTTTAAGCCATAAATTTACAAGAAAGCATGAGATTTTTCAAGAAAAGCAAACTAGGTGTGTTTTAAAGTAAGTTTTTGTGAAAAACCAATTTCTTCCTCCTAAGAGCAGATTTTTGTCAGACCAATAAGGTGGGAAGGAGCTGGATTTTCATGCATTTGATGGCAAAAATGAGTTTCCCATGATGAAAAACCTTAAAGACAAGCATTAGCTCAAAGATTAGGCTTTAGATAAAGAAATTGAGTCTTTAGGGTTTTAAATGAGACTTCATGAAGTTGCTACTTGTTCTAGTTGATTGAGCAAGTGTTTAATGATGTTAAGGGATTTGAGGAAGCCTAAGGATGTAGTGGAAGCATTAGATTCAAGAGGAAGAGCCAAAGGAATGCTTCAAGGTAGTTAAGTTTCATATTCTTGCTTTATGTTCTTTTATTGTCTTTCTATGATTAAATTGTGTTACCATATTGAAATTGTGATTTCTTTGATTGGTTTTGGTTGTAAAATGAGGGGTTTTATTCCCTGGGATGTCCATTTTCTAAGCCATTATGCTGCCGAAATTTTGATGACCAATGTGGCAATTTATTGTTTAAATGTGGTCAAATGTGAGTTATTTGACATGATTGACATAATTACATGAAATGTAACTTGCTACTGAGATTGCCCTCAATCTTATCCCCTCAATTATCCCAAATGATAGGCACAAGCAATGTCAAGGAGATCAAGGAGTCAAAGAGAATAAAGGAGAGAATGATGCTTGATGATAATTTCAAGCTATGATTCCATATTTTGAAATAATGTATAAAAATTATGTATATGCATATGGATCTGCATCCTTGTACTATTATGTCCTTATAAACATTATGAAATGTTTGGCATGGATTTGAAACATGGAATGATCATGTGAGCTTGTTATGAAATCTATTTTACCATGTTATTTTGCTAGAAGTTTATTTTGTAGCAATGAAAGTAAAGTCAATACTGTTTGACTGAAATAGGGAAAGTAAGTCAAGTGTTATATATTCCCTAAAACTAGAGAGAACAAGCTTTCCAATAAGCTAAAGAACATATAATTTGGATATATGTATGATTTATAGTGAAATTTTAAAGTTTAGGTTCAAAACTGGACAGTGATGTGAAGGCTGCGAATTTTACAGAATATATTACTTCGCTTTGAAAAGGGATATTAAATTGTACAGAGCTTCAAAAATTCATTGGTTTAAATTTATGAAAATATTTATCTTTTAGGGTTAATATACCACTAGTTTGAGTTCAATTTGAGCTGTACAATGAGAGATATACAAGTTTTCCCAAGACTGTTCAAATTGATGTTGTGTCCTATCTAGACTAAATAAATGTATAAGAAAAATATGAAGGTAACTAGACATATATATCTTTCCAATGGCATATAGAATACATGATTTGACTCAGTATAGAGTTAGATATGAATTTTTAAAATTACGGCTAAAATCTTGAAAAAGAGAGAAATGACCATTTGGATAATGTAAGTTTAAGCAGTAAATTGTACAAATTTTTCAGGTTAAAGGAAATTTTCATATTTTTACCTTATATATCATGTTTCTAGCTTCATTTAGAGATTTGAACTACATTGATACGATTTTTCTGGATTAAGTTATCATTTTTCAAAATTCGTCCAGAAAACTTGAGAACCAAATGAATAGTACCACATTTTTTTTTAGATATTTTGATTCTATTAATAGTTCAAGCTCTTAATATAAGCTAATTGAACATTGTACATACTATAATATATGACAAAATATAGATAAAAGTAAAGTGTTATACTCACGATTTCTACCGTTATAAACTCCTGCAGAACACTCTTCGACGGGCATGACCCCTTAAAGAGAAAAACTTGTTCAGCAGAAACACAAATCAGAACACAGATCAAAACAATAGCACTATGTACGGAGAGAAAAAAAAAAGATAAGAACTAGAGTCTATAGGCATGCATTCAATTTATCTATGTTCAAGTACATACACTAGAGCTTTTTATATTGATTTAATTTTATTATATGTTTAAATCTTAATATTTTGACTTTTTATTGTAAAAAATATAAGTAGCATGACATTAATCTAATACTCTATCCTTTGTCTTATTATCTTTTTTTTTTTTAAAGGCTAGGAAACATCTAGAAAATTATACAAAGTTACTCTCCCTTCCTCTATCAATGTCTAGAATATATCTACAACCTAGAGGAGGTTGCGTAAGGACAAGGGAGCTGCTATCGATTTCATATGCCTGATGAGCAAGCCAGTTAGCACATTCATATACTTCTCTGAACATGTGTGCTCAATAGTGATAGTCCAATGTCTTGTGATAAATTCCTTGGTCTCTTAAATGGCATTACTGTAAGGGTGATCTCTAGAATTATCATGAGTTATAAGAGTGATAGCCTCTATAGAGTCACTGCAGACGAGTATCTTCTTAAACCCCTTGAACTAGTAAAGTTCAATCCCATGCAATATAGCCATCAACTCAACAGCTATACTTAGTATGACATTTAACTTAGCTATCAACCCAAAGATCCATTCCCTATCACAACCTCTGATGACTCCTCCGAAAGTGGAAACTCCCCTGGTGTTCACGGAAGCATCTATGTCTAACCTAACCTAAAAACTTTCCAACAAGTTCCATCTCAAATACTTCTCTCTAAGATTGACTCTCAAAGCGGTCTTCATAGCCTCCATCCTCCTATCTTTTATAGGATTTTGTGTGCTCAGAAACGTAATATCCTTTTCCTCGTGATCTTCACCAAAGAAAAGTTTGCTACACCTTGCTTTTTATAAAAGACAACAAGCATGTCCAAAGATTCTCTTCCAAGGTACCCTCCTCGTGTAATGGCCTCCCAGCTCCTTAATTGTGTTCCATATAAAGATCTAAGGTAATTGGAATACTAAAAAAAATCAATAAAATTAAGTTAGTGATTTCTTGTATGCTAGAAAGTAGTATGATGATCGAGTGATTCATCAACTAGAGTGATGTTATTTAGCAAATTAACTTATTGCCTTTTTTCCCATATATGAGAGCATGGATACTACTATTCGTCTCGTGTATTAAATGCTAGGAGTGGATTGTGATATGCTGATGGTTGAGGAACCTCTAGAAATCTTGACGGATGGATTATTCGAGTCACATTTGTAATCAAATTTGAACAATTATTAACTAAATAAATATTATTATTAATTCAACAAAAAATTTGGAATTAAAGTCAGATTTTATTTGATTACCTATTAGACTGGATGGAAGGTGTGGAAGTTGCAGTAGTCACTATATTGGGGCGAAGCTAGCAATATCATATGGAATGCAGTATTAACTGAATAAATTGGGGATGACTTTCCAAAAGTCACCATGAAAGGAAAGAAGGCAGGTTGTTTTAGATGCCTGTTATGATGAACAACAAAGTCACTAAAAATATAAGATGAACCTTTCTTGTTGAGTTCAGCAGAAACTTTTGAGATTATTGGGTTTATCACTTACGATTGAATCTTTGTTCCCTGAAACAAAATGAAAATATTGTCACAAAGAAAAACGATATTAATTCTTTATTAGTTATTAAATTAATATGTTGACTTAATAAATAATCTAGGAAGAAAAAAAGTTTAGATTAATCAGGTCAATATCTAATCTATATGGATACTTCTTATGTTTTCTTTATTTAATTATTAAACATTAAGTTGATGGCATGAAAACTAATTTTTAATTATTCCAAATTAAATTAATATCACATAACTGATTAGTTGAGTCTATATTAATTAAAAAAATCTACTAAATATTATGTTGCATGTGCAAGAAATTTAAAGAGCTGAAAATTAATAAACTTATAATCAATAAGTAGCACACGAAGAAGGAACTTGAAAAGTTTACTTGTGATCAATAAGAAAATAAAGTAAAAAATAAATAACAAAAACAAAAGGCAAACATGATTTTGCGAAGAAAAAATCTAAATTATTTAAACTAAACTAACTTAATTTACATTCAGCATAGACAAGAAGTTCAAATCAACTCTCAAACAGCAAATTCACATTGTTCTTAATTTGTATGAAATTAGTTATGAGAGCTTAGGAACAAAAAAGGGAGCTTTGTTAAACCTTGGAATGTAAATTAAAATTCTTTCACTCTCTTTCTCCTTTTATAAAATAAACTGCTTCACTAGAAAGGAAAAATCATTTTTCTACACAAAATCCATTTGGTACGATAAATCATACTTCTTTGACCCTTATATCATTCTTGCACTTATTTATTGGTGTTTTTTCCTCATCAAACCAAAAGGCTATCCTCATGATTAACCCATTTGATTTCATAACTATGTTACTCTCTACCACACACTCAAAATCCTCAACACAAAAGATATAGTAGTGGTGTAAACAAGAAAAGCCCCCCCCAACCATTCCATACATGGAGCCTCTGAACCAAGAGATTTTAAACATGCTAAGAGTTCACACACATGGAGGAACTCATATAACTAAGATTAGTTATGCATTCAAGATTCTAGTATCAAACAACAAGATATACTTGCATGCATGTATAGAATTCAAAAAGAAAGTAAAGACAGCAAAAATATAGAAGAAAAACATAGACACAAAAACAACTTGTCAGCAATGCATCAAGGATTCAGATATATTGAAACCTACATGGAACTGAAAAATCATTGCAGGAAATTATGAACTATTTAAATTCTGAATGCATGCAGTATTTTTTGAAGAATAGAAGAGTAAATGATAAAATGAAATAAGAAAAAATATTTTTTTCAAACTAATGTTTTGATCCATAAAAAAATATATAAAAAAAAAACTTACATTTTCATCTAGTAGGAGCATGTCCAGTGATTCTTTTATGTGTGGAAAAGTGTTTTGCTCATTCTAGTAGATCTTCATTACCCTTACACATATGGCTTGTATTTCCAGAGCTAGTTGAAGTAGATGAAGGGGAACAATGGGCATGTTCTCCATCATCAAATGTTATGAGATCTGGCTGTGTCTTAGGCAAGTTTTGGTAGGAGAGAATAGAAAACTCCAGAAATATGCACATAGGGTATTTATAGACTAAGAGTGGCAGATTCACCAAGGGGAAATTTAAAAAAAAATAAATAAATAAAATAACAAATGGGAAGAGATGAAGTGAGCAGAGAAACATAATAGAGTTATTTGTATGACATCAGCAACCGTGGGAATTGAAGTTCTGGAAGAGTAAAGATGTATATGTGTAAAAGAAGAAACACGAAAGCATGAATTTTTAATTAAGAGAAAAATTTGATTTCAGACATAATGATAAGGTCATGAAAATATTTAAAAACTTGCATTGTGTTGAAGTAATTATCATTACACCTCAAGTGTGGACTGTACATCTACTCTGAATATTTTTTATACTTGAGTAAAAAAGGGAATGAAAGGAAAATATTTAGAAGCTATCTGATGGTTTCTAGTGTGTATGAGAAAGAAGATTCATTGGTTATTGTGTAAACAATATATTATTTTATTGAATAATCTAACTTTTGGGGTTAAAGGATAATTCTTCATTTGCTATGCCCTAACATTGAGTAAGTTTTTTGTGTTTCTTTTCCTCGAAGCAAAAGACAACTACATAGGGCTTTAATAATGTTTTTTATTTAAAGAAGCAAAAGAATACAGGCAATGATTTTGATTGTAGAAGATACATAACCTCTTATGAGGATGTTTCACTAGTTATAGGAGAGACCCTAATACCTTTGAAAAAGAACATTTTTCTTATAAAGCCATACTTACAAGGGGAGGTGTAGGACAGGAAAAAAATTCTTTCTATAATACATCAAAGCCTGAAGAAGATAGTTGATGGGAGAAAGTGTTGGAGAATACTGTGATAGGGTGAGTTGTGGTAAGTGATACTCATACTGATTTTTGGATTATTGAAAATAATTCTAAGGGTTAAGCTAGACCAAGTTTTTTTTTATAGGGTTAAAGAAAAAATTTGTCAACCTTGGTACTCCACCCTAATAGTTGAGTTGCTTGGAAGAAATATTGGTTTTAAAGCTTTAGAAACTAGATTACAAAGTATGTAGGCTAAATTTGCAAGGATTAAACTTGTTGGTTTGGGAAATGGTTTTTTCCTCGTTAAATTCTCTAGTTATGATGATTTTGAGTATTCTCTTGAGAAGGGGCCTTGGATGATTTGTGATAGTTATTTAACAGTTAGGCCTTGGAAACCTAACATTAATTCTGCTAAGGAGGGTATTAATGAAGTTGTAACTTGAATTCAAATTTCCCAACTACCTAAGGAATATTAATATGATGATGGAAAGATTCTTACTTTCTTTGGCAATAGAGTAGGTAGTACCATCAAGGTTAACATAAGTACTTCTGTAGAAAACAAAGGAGCAAAGGAGCCTTTGATAAAGTTTATGTTGAAGTTGATTTGAATGAACCTTTGTTAGTAGAGTTTGAGTTGGAAGAAAAATTTTTTAAAGTGGAATATGAAGGCATGCATTTTCTATGTGGGGTGTGAAGTATATGGGCACTATGGGGAAGGTTGTTCAGAGAAAAGTGAATTTACAACCTTGGGAGGAGCAAGGTAGAGAGAGGAAGGAACAAAGCTCAGAATTTGAAAACAAAGGTTGTTAATCTTGAGATATGAACAGTGGTGAAGAAAAACAAAAGACAAAGTAATGAATTTGGTTTAAGATGTTTTTTTCCAAGTAATAGAATAGGTTCAAGGTTTGAAACTTTAGCAGAAGTAGAAAAAGAAGGGGAAGATAAGAGAAAGGACAAACAGGGAGTTAGAGGGCTCAAAGGTAAGGATATTACTTGCCAAGACAACTAGTTCAAAGATTATGAAAGGTGAGAGAGCAAAAAGCAACTCGAAAAAGGAGAAAAATCAATTTGAAAAATCTATAAAGATCTCGAGTAAGGAAGTAAAGGTGGAAAAGGTTTAGAATGTGCAATTAAAACTATCCAGTGAATCCAATCGGGGCCTTGCAATGGGACAAGATGTGAATTTAAAAACAAGGCAAGTTGGATGGAAAAAGGCAAGCACAAATTTAGGCCTCAGAGAAAGATTGTGCTCAAAAAGGTGCTTTTAGTGACCCAATTGTGAGGACAGAGGTTGAAGTTGTCCTGACGACTCACTACCACTTAAAGGGACATTTCTAAATGCAAACATGCTTTCCCAGAATGTCTATATTATTGTGGGTGATATGGGAGAGGAGCCACCTGATGGATTGGACCCTTTCAATGTTAGACGTGGATAAAGTTGCAATTATGTACTCAGAGAACAGATCCAAGAACCTAACTACTTAATGTGTATTACCCATATAATTGTTTTATTGTCAATGAAGAAAGATACGTGTGGTACTTGTAATCATGATTTTTGGAGGAATCTCAAAGCAATTTCTGAACAAAATTCTCCTGATCTAGTTGTCCTAGTTGAAACTAGAAGTCAGGATAGGAAGCCATTGAATTCGTTCGCCCGTCTGGGCTATGATATGTCTTTTTTAGTTCCAGGTTTTAGGAGGCCAGGTGGCTTGGTGGTGGTACGGAAAATCTTGTTAGGTAAGATTACTTTAAGGCAGTACTCTAATCAGATAATTCGTCTCCTCTGTGTGTTGGGTTGACTGGTCACCCAAGAAGGGGGTGAATTGGGTGATGCAAGATTTTCTTTTTTTTTGGATCACAACCCAATTTCACTAAGAGTGCAGCAAACAGGGATAAACAGAGAGATTTATGTGCAGCAACTGAATAGAGAAGATGAAGAATAATACACAACAATTTATACTGGTTCAGACTAACCACTTGACCTACATCCAGTCCCCAAACCACCACTTGAGATTTTTCACTATATCCCACAGGTTTGATCCGGACACCTGTGAAGCCTCAGCACATTCTCATAAGTTTCAGTAGGCACTTGTGAAGCCACTCTCCTCACACCCTTACAAGATGTGTAAATCTCTTAGTGTTTCCCCACACTAAGATTCTACCCAGAATATGTAGAAAGAAATGTGTATAGAATGAAAACTCTCTTGAAGAGTACATAATACATTGAAAGTTCACTCTATTGAGGTGGGTTTTTCAAACAATACTGAGATAGAAGTATTTTACAAATTGTTGCAGCATTTTCGCATAAACTCTCTTGAGATTGTTACCCATAAGTTCAAATGATGTTGTATTTATAGTTTTATGGAGTAACTAGATGTTAGATACAAGATCTAGCCGTTAGAGAGGTTACCTAACGGTTACTCTGTAAAACTAGCCATTTACCAACCACATTTAATGTTTTTGACATTCTGAAATTTGAATTTTGGATGTCAACAGACGAATTTTGAAGAGACCATAAGTTAAAGTCTTAGTTTTGAACTTCGAAATTCTTCTGTTCAAATCTGAAATTCAAATTTTCGTCTTGACAAATGTTTCTATATTGAAACATACGAATTTTCAAGTTTAAAGTACTTCTGGTAAGTGTGAACAATTGTTCCATATTGCTACAGTGCTTTCGAAGTTCAAATTTTGGTGCCCAAAATTCGTCTATCAGTGAGCAACTCAATATGACACAAGTTCTTCCTTTCAAAATTCAAATTTTGAATGTGGAAATTCATCTGTTGGCTGTTCTAGAAGTATTTTCACGTTCTAGAGATTTCAAAATTCAAATTTTCAAAGCAAAAATTCGTTTGTTATACTTAAAGTTCGAATTTCAAATATGAAAATTCGTCTGTTAGCTTATCTGGAATTATCTGAATTAAACTACATTATATATGTTAATCATTTATTAAGCATATTTTTCACTAGTGATTTGTCATCATTAAAAAGGGGGAGATTGTAAGGTTTAATATAATATAAGTTTTGATGATGACAAATATAGAATAATAAGGAACAAATGCATCATATGTATCTGACATATATAATGTTTCTTAAAGAAGTAAAATGTGCATTAGCATGTATTTAATTATGGTTATAATGTATATATATCATGCTATGTGTAAATATATCCACTGTACTTTTATAATAAATAATATAAGTTAAATATATAAACTGGACTAACTACTTAGTTTGTAAGTATAATATATTAAATGTAGGATAATCCAAGTAAAAAGAGTGAGCATTGGAATATAGAAATGGAAATCAATATTATGCCTCACTCAAGAGAGAAGAAGAGGAAGAATGCTTCAAGAATGGAAGATCAGAAAGGAGGATGCCAAGAAGGAAATGACCAAGTGGAAGTGGAACTCAAACATTTAATATATTATACTTACAAACCAAGTAATTAGTTCAGTTTATATATCCAACTTATATTATTTATTATAAAAGTACAGTGGATATATTTGCACATAACATGATATATATACATTATAGCCATAATTAAATACATGCTAATGCACATTTTACTTCTTTAAGGAACATTATATATGTCAGATACATATAAGGCATGATATTGATTTCCATTTCTGTATTCCAATGCTCACTCTTTTTACTTAGATCATCCTACATTTAATATATTATACTTACAAACCAAGTAGTTAGTCCAGTTTATATATCTAACTTATATTATTCATTATAAAAGTACAGTGGATATATTTACACATAGCATGATATATATATACATTAAAACCATAATTAAATACATGCTAATACACATTTTACTTCTTTAAGGAACATTATATATGTCAGATACATATGATGCATTTGTTCCTTATTATTTTATATTTGTTATCATCAAAACTTATATTATACTAAATCTTACACTGTGAACCTATTAGGGAAAAAGCATTCTTTTTTAATGCTGCATATATTATTCCCCATTCAAACTTGCGTAAAAGGGCATAGATTGAGCTTACTACAATGGCAAATAGTATTAACTTACCTTGGCTTGTTGCTGGAGACTTTAATAATATTAAAGGGGTTGATAAAAAGAGCAATGGTGCAGCTATCAACCCATATAGATGCAATGCTTTCCTTCAATTTATAAATGATAGTGCTATATTTGACTTGGGATTTGTTGATCCACTTTCCACATGGAAGGGTACTATAATAAATGGATTTAATAGAATTTTTGAGATATTGGATGAAGCCTTTAGTAATGAAGAATGGATTTCTAACTATAATTCTTGCTCTGTTGCAATGCTTGCTAGAGTTCAATGTTTTGATCGCAATCCTTTACTTATCTCTCTTGAAAAGAATGTTGTTGGGAATGGGAGAAATAGGCCCTTTCATTTTGAGGCAACTTGGATGGCCCATGTGGATTATCACAATTTTTAAAGACTAAATGGCAATGCCATGATGATATTAAAACAACCTTGGATAAGTTGAAGGGCGAATTATTGAACTGGAACAAACAAGTTTTTGGAAATATTGAAAAGAAAAAAAAATAAACTTCTATCTAGACTCAAAGGCTTACAAGCTGCTCTTGCATATCTTTTCTCTAAAATTTTAGAAAATCTTGAGAAGGAACTACATCAAGAGTTGGATATGGTGCTGTGGCAAGAAGAGTTTTTATGGTTTAAAAAAGCCATGACTACTTGGGTTGAACAAGGGGATAGGAACACAAAATACTCTCTTTTGAAGACTAAAGGTCATAGAAGGAGAAATAAGATTTTGGATTTGAAGACTACTAATAGAAATTGGGTGGATTTGTATAAGCAGCTAAAAACTCATATTGTCTCATATTTCAAATCTTTACTTGAGGAAGAAGGGGCAGCCAATGGAGATCTTACAACAATAATGATGTTTCCAAGATTGAAGATGAGGTATTAAAAGGTATGTAATCCCTCCCTGCTGCATATGAAATTAATGTTAATAATCCTGTGTTTTGATGAAAACAATACTAGAGAAGAAGTTGTTTAGCAGGAATATTCAGATCTCATACTAAAATCAAAGCAATGTTCAAGTCATAATAACTCAAGATTTTCTAGCCAATTATTGTAAGTGGTTGAGTTTATGAGCAAAATGATATTTGGAAAATCTTTTGGAATGATTTTGAAACCTCAAACTTCAATATTTTGGAAGATTTCAAACCCAGAAATAGCTTCACAAGTTTAATATTTCAGGTAATCAATTACTTTGTGTCATGACATGTTATTTCAGCCCTCAGTTTATTTTTCAAGTTTTAATAGCCAAACTAATCGATTACCTTTAAAAAAATCGATTAACATTCCTTGAAACTGTTCTGTACACTTCAGTTACACGTCTTAATCAGTTATATTAAAAAATAACTGATTATATCAATTGTCCCTCCTGTCAAGTTTAATTTCCATCTGATATAATCGATTACCTTCCTTAGAGTAATTGATTATCATGTTCTAATCCTTTCCTATTACTATTGCTTTGCATATCAACTGATTACCACCACATAGAATCGATTATATTGCTTTGTCTAACATGTTACATCCTTATATAATCGATTATACTCCATCAAAGAGTTGCATCCATTCTATTTGAATTCTAATAGATTATTTCTGAGCACCTAATCGATTATCTGGAGCTTTCATTTAAAAATTTCCCTAACCTAATCTATTCTATTCTTCATTAATTGATTAACTTATTTTTCTTGTTTACTTTCATCCATGATAATCAATTATTCTGTACCATAATCAGTTACTCTTCATAGGATTTCCAAATACGTTTTCAATGTCTTTTCTCTCTATCTTGATAAGCTAGAAAATGAACTTAATTTCTTCTTCTATATTAAAGATGTTTTATTCTAGCTTAAAATAAAAAAAAATCATTTTAAGTTATAGTAAAACTCATTACAAAGAGAGAACATACTCAACATAACCGATTACTAGTAATATATAATCAATTACTCTGGGTAGGTGAGCACTAAATATGCTTCAACGGTTACTTAAATCTCTGAGTAATAATAAATTGATTATGCCTAATGGCTAGTTAATCTGGTTTACTTATAAATGATGGTTCATTCATGCAAAAAAAAACAAGAAGAGAGTTTTAACAGGCATTCACATTAATTTTCCTTGTCTCTTTATTCATAAACACTCTCAACAATCATAGAAATTCATTGTATTTTATCAACCTCCTTAAGTGAGGTTTTATTGCGGAAAAGCTTTAAGCTTTTATTACGATTCATTCTAAGTAGACTTAAGATAGTGAGTATTTTGAGTGGGTTGATAAATCACTCCTTTTGTAAAGAGAGTGTAGTGTTCGTGACAGAATAGAGCAGTGTGCTCAGGCCCACAAGTGTCCATTCAAAACTTGTGAACTGGATGTAAGTCAAGTGGTGTAGGTCAAACCAGAATAAATTTCTTATGTCCCTTGTTTATTTAGTTATTCAATTCATTATATTTGTTATACTGTATTTATCCATGTTTTGCTGTTACTATCACTATTCTATTAATTATTTCAGTTTTGGCAAAAATTATAACTCACACAATTCACCCCCTTTTGGGTGCTCAGTCATATCAACAATTAAGAATGTGATATTTAGTATGGTAGCTTATAAAGCTACTGGTGTGAATGGTTATCCACTCATTTTCTTCCAGAAAAGTTGGGATATCACTGGTCAAAATGTTAGAGAATTCATTTTAAAGGCTTTTAATGGTAATGTTGATCTTCAAGAGGTTAATAGACATATATTAACTCTCATTCCTAAATTAGAGTCTCCATAGTATATCACTCAATTTAGATCTATCTCATTGTGTTATGCTGTTTATAAATGTCTTATGAAGGTGGTGGTGAATAGATCAAAACCATTTGTTGATGCTTAGATTTTCCACTTTCAATCAAGTTTTATACTTGGTAAATGTATTCAAGACAATGTGGTGATAGGACAATAGGTTATTCATATCATGAAGAATATGAAAAGTAAGAAGGGATAGTGTGCTATTAAAATTGATTTTGAAAAAACATATGATAAATTAAATTAGCACTTTATTGAAAACACTCTTAGAGAAATTAGTATTTGGACCAACTTGGAGAATTAATTATGAAATGCTCTGCTTTTCTTCATTGAATGTTCTATGGAATGGGGAGAAGACTGAACACTTTAAACCTTCAAGAGGGTTAAGGCAAGGAGATCCTATTTCTCCTTACATTTCTGTACTATGCATGGATAAATTATCTCATCTTTTTTTGTGATGCTATTCATAACAAAAAGTGGAAGGCTTTTAAGGTAGGGAAGAATGGCCCTGCTATATCACACCTTATGTTTGTAGATGATTTGATTCTTTTTGGGGAAGCTTTTACATCTCAAATGCAATGTTTTAGAGATTGTCTAACCTCGTTATACAATGCCTCAGGGCCGAAAGTTAACTTGGCCAAATCAAGTATCTATTCCTCTAAAAATGTTAATAGGGATACAAGGAAACTTTTGACAAAAGAGATTTGTTTAAAGATCTCTATAAATCCAAGTACATGTCTTGGGGTTCCTCTTAACAGAGAAAGAAAGAGCTTAGAAACTTTTTCTTACATAATAGAGAAAGTTCAAACTAAACTAATAAGGTGGAAGGCAAAATGTCTTTCTATGGTTAGAAGGATAACACTTGTTAGATCTGTGATTGAACCTATTCGTTTCTATTTGATGCAGATTTGTAAATTACCTATTGTTGTGTGTGATAAAATTGAAAAATTTCATAGGAACTTTGTGTGGGGTCATGATGCAAGTGAAAAAAAGATTCATATGGTAAAATGGAAGAATATGTGTAGACTTAAGGAGATGGGAGGTGTAGGAATTAGGAGAATTGATTCAATGAATCGTGCTAGTCTTGCTAAAATCTTTTAGAAGTTGGTGAATGGTTCTGAAGGCTTATAGGTTGATGTGCAAGCTTGGAGGACATGATAATTGCTTTAAGTATAGAGCTACAGATTCAACTAGGTGGAAGGCAATTTGTTAGCAAGCAAATGTGGTTTCGAAAAGGTCTAAATGTTTAATTAGGAATGGTGTTTCCACACATTTCTTCATGGATAAATTGGCTGATAACAAACTTTTACTACTTGATTATTATAGTGATAATATACCTGAAGATTTGATATTGTCTTACATAGCTGAATGGGTTGACATTCATGGTGAGTGGGACCTGAATAAATTAAGACTTTACTTTCAAGATGAAATGATTCATAGAATTATAGCTATTCCTCCTCGTAATCTAATGAAATTATAACTATTCCTCCCCATAATCTCTCTCTTTAGGAAGACTACAGAGTTTGGACTAGCTCTATTTTAGGTATGTTTTATGTCAAATCTGCTTAATCTCTCTCTTTAGGAAGACTACAGAGTTTGGACTAGCCCCATTTTAGGTATGTTTTATGTCAAATCTGCCTATGGGCTTCTTGTAAAGGATGAATTGAGTGTAACTGTAGGACCTTGGGATAAAATCTAGAAATGGCAAGGTTATGAGAGAATTAGAATTTTCATGTGGCTTACTATTCAAAACAAACTTTTAACTAATGAGAAGAGAAGTATATGAGCGGGCACTAATCCAATGTTCTCTCTTTGTAACAATCATGTAGAGGACGTTCTTCATGCTATTAGAGATTATGATTATGCTAAGAGGGAGATTGTGATTATGCTAAGAGGATGTGGACCCATTCAGTTGCTGATAGGTTTAAAATTGATTTCTTCTCTCTAAACCTTGAAGAATGGTTCATGCCAATAAAGAGATTTGTAGAAACAAGGCTTGGTGTTGGACTGGTCTTTGAGGCTATGAGATATGGCAACTTTGGAAATGGAGGAATACCAATATCTTCAATCCAAACTTCACTCAACCTTCCTAGCCCACTACTTTCATTATTAGAAATTTTTCTAATTTTATTTTGCAGGTTCAAAGCAAGCTAAAGAGGAATTCTATGGTGTAGCAACAAAGGAATAAGTCTTGGTATCCATTCCCCAAGGATGGTTCAAACATCAAGTTATTATAGCTGGAGGAGGAAGCATTATTAGAGATTGCAAAGGTCAATGTCATAAAAGTTTTTATTAGAATTTGGGTGCCTGTACTATCAAGCAAGCTGAAGCTTGTGCAATGCTTATTGGATTGAATCTAGCTTAGAAATAAGGGTATAAGAAGATTATTGTTAAATCTGATGTAGAAAGTTTGATCAACAAGTTTCAGTAGAATGTTTCAATCAAAGGCTACTACTTCTAACATTTGTAGTATTATACAACTCATGAAGCAACAATGGCAAGTCAAGTTCGAGAGTATAAGTAGAGAAGTAAATATTGTTGCTAATAGCCTTGCAAAAATGGGATCATCATCAGGTAACCCAACACTTTATATGATTTGGCATTACAATATCCATATTTTTATGGGATATTATAAAATGAATAAAAGATGAAAAACGAAATGATATGAAAATGCTATATATATACTCGGACTTTAGAAGAAATTAATTTCTTATCTAATTTTCAGAAGAAGTTATGTTTGGTCCTTAATTAGAATTAATTTTCTATAAAGTCCTTAGTAGAAATTCATTCTAGAACTTATCCTGGAAAATATGCAATATACCACTTGAATGAAAGACTGTCTCGAGTTGAGAGCAACGATATAAGTATTGTGTAGCCAGGAGATCTATATTGAGAGATAGACCAATTTGAAAGTTAATGTGAACAGTGAAAAAGAAAGAATAAAAAAATTGATTTTTGGGTAAAATTACAAGAAAGTGCCTGAAATAATGAATAATTATATTTTGGACTAGGCTTAAGGGCAAAATAGTTATTTTCTAAATTAAAAGTAAAATGTAAATAGTGCATTTAAGACCCAAAAATGCAAAAGTTGATATCGTAAAATGTATAAGAAATTGAGAAAAATAGAGAGACACTGTTAAGTGTGAAGAAGGATAAATAGGTCATTTTTTCTGGTTAAATAGAAAAATAAGAAAATCATATTTTGGCTTCAAGAATCAAGAATTTTTGTAATTTAGTCCATGAAGGAAGAAGTTCACGTGGACCGGCAATGAAAAGAGATTTGGGGAAAATTATAGTTGAAGACCTGAAAGTTTTAAAAATTATAAATTAACCTAGGTCAAGAGTATTTTTGAAAATATGAAAAATTATAATTAAAATGAAACTCTTGATGAGCCTAGCCGAATGAAATATAACAATGAATTTATTAAGATCAAAATAATATTTATTGGATAATTAGGGTTTAATATTAATATTTTACCAGATAAAGGTTATTTTTTAACTGTAGAGAAAGGAAGTATCAATTCATGGACAATGATTGGACCTTGTTAAAATATATTTTAGACCAAGATAATGATTTTAGTCCAAAAGGTATTTTTGGACAATCTTGTACTAATATAATGACAATTCCAGCGAAAATAATTAATCGATACAGGTAAATTTAATCGGTAAAGGGTATTTTGGTCCATAAAAATTATTTAAGCAATTTTTGGCCAAAATGAGGTGAGACACGTCTGAATGTGCAGATGGACACAAATGGAATTGGTTAAAAAGCTTTATTACATAAAGTAACTTTGGTTACTATAATTAACCATGATTAATTGGCCATTAGATATCTCTCTTTTAACACCTTGGTTAAGTCATTGTGACAACTTCATCTTCTCCATCTGGGACATGAGACAGCAGTAAGAAATAGAAAAGAAGAGACCTAAATACGAAGAAGGAAGGAAGCACTTGAAGGCATGAGATTAAGATATATGTTGTAAGGTAAGCTTTTATGGTGTTCCCAAGTGTTTGTGATGGTTTTCATGTAGTATTTCTCTCTATTTTTCCTCTAAAATTTTCTGTCCAGAGAGAAATTAGAGAGAGAAAATGATGCCATGAAGAAATTAATCTATGAAAAGTGATATATTGGCTTCAAGGATTAAGGATATACCATTAGATTGCAAATTAATCGGGTAGTTTTTTTTTACATTTTTTGGGAATTTTATGCCTATTTAGGATTTGAAAAGGAAATGGAATCTCATGGTTTTGACCCCGAAAATGAATTCCTTGGGTCCAAATTATGTAAGAACAAGTATGTTGTACAAGAAAAGTCAAGTAGGAAGCAAGTTGGAAATTTAAGGTTTCAATGTGAGACTTTGTGAAGGGAGTCATGTAATCAGTAACTAATGGCCTCATTTTGTGATGCTATAGGATTCTAAGAAGTGTTGGAAGGCCAAAGGAAGAGTTTACAAAGTTTGAAAAGCATTGGAAAGCTACAAGGTAGTTCACCAACCTAATCTTGCATTGTATTGTCATATAGTTTGCAATGATTTTGATGAGTTGCTTATTGTTTGTAATGTTAATTTATGATGATTTGATGTTATTGGCTGAGTTTTTTGAGGGGTTTTGAGATCCTAGAATGTCCAAAACCCAAGGGGAAACTCTGTCCAATTTTCTATAAAATGTTTGAGCATTAATGATTTTAAATGTTTGAATGATGATTTGATATGTGTTTGCAATATGTGATGATATGTTTGCTTGAGTGGTGGTAACTATTGAGATTCTATGAATCTTATCCCTTCCAAATGCTAACCATGTTTAGACCAAGGCAATGCAAGGAGTTCAAAAGGAGCTTAAAGAGATAAGGAAGAAATTGGTGGAAATTATGTTCTTGCAAGTATTGATGTTAATTTTGATAATATATATATATACACACACACTGATGTAAGCATGTTCCTTGAGATATTTTTTGGTGTTATGTATGAATTTAGTACAGTGAACGATGATGTATTATGTCAATGATGCTTACTTTGTTGAGTTATGATTGGAAATGCTCAATTAAAATACTTTGAGAATTACGAAGGTACTGTTTATATGAATATGGTATAATGCATAAGTGTTATGTATACTCTAAAAGTAGATAGAATAATCTTTCCATAGAGTCAAAGAACATTTAAATTGGATAAGTGTACAATTTATGGTGAATTTTCAAAATTAAAATTCAAAAACAGGGCAAGATTGGAAAACTAGAACCTTGAACCTAGATACTGGAAATTTCAAAAGGTGTTATAAAATCTTACATAGCTCCAAAAATTTATTGGTTTGTATGTATGGAAATTCTATGTCTTAGCTTTAATATGCCACTAGTTTGAGTGCAATTGGAGCTATATAACAAGAGTTATACATATTTCCCTAAGACTATTCCAGTTAAAGTTGAGCTCTGACCTCTATTAGTTTAAGTTAATGTCATGCCTTATACAAGTTAAATAAATGTACAAGAAAAATATTTCTAAAATGTAGACTCACAGGACTTTCCAATAACATAAGGAATGTATGAATTAACTCAGGGTAGAGTGAGATATGAATTTGTAAATATAAGGCCAAAATTCTGAGAAAGATAAAATGACCAAATATACAGTAAAAGTTTGGGAAACAAAATTGTATGAATTGATCTAGAGAATTCTCTATTTCATATTTTTTTCCATGAAGATGATCTTTTAAAATATTTTTCCAGACTTGAATCACTATGATATGATTTTTTTTATAATTAGTTATGAATTTTTTAAGTTCATCGGATAAAATAGAAATGACACAATTAACAGTATATGGAACTTTAGAAAAATCTATTTCGATATTTTTATGTAATTAGGTCTCTAATCATGCAATAATGAATATAATTGGAGTCTTATACATAGGAAATGGACTTAAGTATAAGGTGTTACAGGCATAGTCCCTTGTGCCTTCATGGTCTTAACAGAGATATTAGGATTAATATCCTCAGTATGTAGTGTCTAGTTTTTCTTCTTTTTTTTTTCTAGACTGTGCCCTCCTATCTTTATCCAAAAAAAGAAACACCACCATCCAAGTTATACCCACTCCACTTCCTTACTATATTTTCTCACTTAGTTAAAGTAATTATTTTTTTACCTTCTCTCGCATCTATGATACTTTTATTGAAAAGAGAATAATTGGCATGATACTCTTATGTAATAATCTCTCCTCTTTTCTTATTGTCACTTGAAAATTTTATAAAAATTTTATTTATGGATCATATTAATTATATATATTTTCTAAAAAAAAAAGGTTAATTATGGTCCATTAAGATGTTAGAGTCCAATATTATGTGATCATAAAATACTATGCCAAAAATGGCTTTCTTTGGCAGTTATTTTATGTGTTCCTTTGTGGTTCTTAACCGCAAAAGATTTGAATGCTAAGAAAATTTCATTTGCAACTAATAACTGCAAACGAAAGCTCATTTTCCTTTATGGTTGTTTCAAATAACTGGAAGGGAAGACTATCTTTTAAAAAAAAAAATAGACCCTTTGTTGGCTTGAATCAGAATGTGCAAAGGCGTATGAATAAGAAATGAGTACTAATCATTATTTCCAATCCACAAAAAATTGATATATACAGATTGCCCAAACTCAAATACATTTTCTCCAACTAAATCTAATTTGAAATTAAAAAGAAAAAAGAAGAAAAGCTCTACCTAATTCTCACTCGATTTGGAAGGAAAAAAAGATAAATTAATTTATTATTCTTACATGATTTTTGTTCTTCTGTTTATTTAGATCCCACCAGATCCATCACGTTGCCATCAAGAGAACCTACCAGATCTACTATCACTGAGCTTGTGTTGGAGAAGAGTCAAAGTGTGTGAGAACCCATTGTGAGCTTGTTAATTTAGATCCATTTTCCAGATCCACCAAGTCGCCTTTAAGAGAACCCAGCAAATCCCATGAAAATCCACACACCACTGTCAATCCATATTACTATCATGACAATACCATTCCTCCATATCTATATCATCGTTGCAAGATGAAGGATCTATGGGTGTTGATGAGGGAAACAGGGAAAGAGACAATGGTAAGGGGGTGAGGTTGATGAATTGGGCTTTTCTTGAATGCAGAAGCTGGCTTTCCCACGACGATATCTAAATATGGTGCCTGTGGTTGTGAATGTTGATGTATTGTGATCTTCTTTTGAATTTATATGTTGATCTTGTGCAAAGGTAGAGTTAAACAATGGAGGAAGAGTGTGGAGTCAAAAGTGAAATTCAAAGAGAGAATGAGGGAGAGTAAGGAGTCACGAGCACTGAAAAGTGAAAATAGAGGGAGGAATTGGGGATTAAGCTAAGGGGAGAGAAAGAAAGATTAATAGCATCTTAGCCATTGATTTTTTTTAATCAATGGCTATTATAGTGATTTGTGGCTAGTGCTTTTATGACTCCCTTGCGATTCTATATATAATTGCAAAGAAAAGTGAAGTAAAGACTTTACTTTGTGGTTATTTAAAGCACTGCAAAGGATTTTTTTTTTTTTGGAACTAGACTTTTGTTTGCATTTTGAGTTCAAAATGCAAATGTAGCCTTTGCTAAGTAAAGCAAGGACTCCCTTTTATAGTTATTTAAGGAATCACAAGGGAAACTCTCAACTTTCCTTTGTGTTTCTTTTAATAATCCTTAGCCGCATCTCTGTCTCACTTTTCTTAGTATTTGCTTGTATAGACACTAATGCTTATGTACCAAGAAAATCCATTTCTTGTGTGGTGAAATTAATAGGCTAAATAAACACAGTTTTAATTTACATGTCTAATTGGCCACAAAAGTTTGAGCTATTGTATTTTACTAAAATTCATAATAGATGGGCTTGGTAATACTATTATTTGATAGGACTAAGTCCCTTCTTTAATCCTAACTTAGGGAGCTTTCCCACTTAAGGCCACTAAAGTTCTAGGGACATAAAGAGGAAGACCCAACTTGACTAATTCTATGCTATGGTTATATCATATATGCATTCAATTTATCTATGTTTAAGCACATATACCATATTTTTTTATATTGATTTATTTTTAATATATGATTAAATCTTACAATTTTGACTATTTTTATTGAAGAAAATATAAGTAGCATGGCATTGATTTAATACTCTATCCTTTATTTTATTACCTTTTTTTCCCCAGAAAAGGCTAGAAACACCTAGGAAATTACACAGTTACTCTCTTTTTCCCTATCAATGTCTAGAATATATCTACAATCTAAAGAAGATTGTGTAAGGACAAGGAAATCGCTATCAACCAGTCTCTCATGATAAATTCCTTGAGTTAAGGTGGCATTACTATTAGGGTGGCCGCTAAAATTACCATGAGTAATAATATAGTCTCTATAGAGTCAGTATAATTAGTATCCACTTAAATTCCTTGAACCAGCAAAGTTTAATCCCATGCAATATAGCCATAAGCTCAGCATCTATACTTGGCATGACACTCAACTTAGCCATAAACCCAGAGATCCATTCCCCATCATAATCTCTGATAACTCTTCCACAAATGGCACCTCCATTGTTGTTCACAGAAGCATATGTGCCCAACCTAACCCAATAACTTTCTAGCAATTTCCATCTCGAATAAATCTCTTTGAGATTAACTCTCAAAGCGGTCTTCATAGCCTCCATCCTTATATCCTCTATAAGCTTTTACATGCTCAAAAACGCGATATCCTTCTCCTCATGATCCTTGCAGAGGAAAGTTTGCTACACCTTGCTTTCCATAAAAGCCAACAAGCATGCCCAAAGATTCTTTTCCAAGTTACACTCCTCGTGTAATGACTTCTAGCCTCCTTAGTTGCATTCCACATAATCTAATCTAGCATGGGTAGTGAAAAGAATTGATTAGATAAAGTAGGGTTAACTAATTAATTCTATACCTCCTTGGCTTTCACTACACCAAAAAATACCTTTCTTTGCATCTATTTTTCACCTTTATTGGCGTTTCTAAAATATCAACTATTCCAATACCAATAAAAGAGGAGGGCTCTTATTGGCATTTGTAGAAATGCCTTTTAGCTTAACAAATTCCAACTTTTCTCATTTAAAAAAAGTTGATGTAAACCACAGCTTATATCCATTTCCAGTATTCTTCCAAGAAGAAAAAAGAAAGTGTTGCTATGCTAAGCATGGCAAAGGCAAGCAAGAAGCATCGCATGAATCTGAACAAATAAAATATTGTATTGATACATGATATTTACACCATCAGACAATGGCCAAAATAGAGATGCTTAGATTAACAATTAATAAATTACTAGTTAAGATGCAATAAAAGAGAAAAATCATACTCAATCCATTTAGCTATAGATAAGGCCTAAACTAAGAATCTCAAATACTCTTAAAATTAAAAAAATAATAATATGAATGCTTGATGATAGATAAAGAAGAAAAAAGACGCTAAACTAAGGTAAGCTCTGATCTATGTCAGAATTGAATCTATTTTGCCTTACTTTAGATCTGCGTCAGAATGTTTACCAAGTAAGCTTAGATCTACGTGAACCAAGGAATGAAAGGAGGAATTGAAGATAAGGGAAGAAGGAATCGAAGATAAAGGAAGGAGGAACGTGGCAGCATTAGAGTTCATGGGCAACATCAGCGAGGTCAAGGGCAACGTAGCTAGAGGCAGCAGCGCTAGAAGCCATCTTAGCAGTGGAAGCGGCGGCCAATGGAGGTGGTAACAACAATGGCAACCTTGAGAAGAAAGAAGGAGGAAGATGGAGGCGGGGAAAAGTGAAGAAGAAGGAACAGAAGAGAGAGAGAGAGAGAGAGATCAAGAGCCTTATAGGTGAGAGATTGAGAAAGTGGGGGATTAAGAAAAAAAAAAAGAAAGAAAATAAATTAAGAGAAAAATAAGAGAGAGGGGAGGACATACATGATATGGACCATCCGATTTGTTTTTGTCAACGGCTGAGAATAGCGATTCTTTATATGTGTTTTTTCTAAATTAAAATATTAAAATTCTTATTTACAAATGCTAACTAAAGTCTTTACCTCACTTTTATTGATATTTTTTAAAAATAAATATCAATAAAAATCTAAACTTTTATTTGTGTTTATTTAAATAAAAGCCGACTAAAGTCTTTATTTCATTTTTATTGTTTTTTTAATAAACACCAAATATTGAGCTCCAGTAAAACCCAAATCTAGCATAGGGTTTGTAACATTCTCGCACAGTGTGAATAGTTGACTCCAGGGTTTTACTTCCAAATGGACATATTCTAAGTATGATGGTGTTATCCTCAATCTTTGTAGCATTTGTTTGTAATATAACATGAGCCATTTTCCGCATAAAGAACTTGATCTTTTCATAACCAGGCCATCTCCGTATCTTCGACCACAGCTGTAATTTTCGTATTATCTTTCTTGCCAATCATGTGGTAGGCAGCTTTCACAGAGAAGTTACCATACTGAGATGATCTCCAACCCATTATTTCTTGGGGGGCTCACTAATTTAATCTGCTCAATATTTTCCTCAGGAAGAACATGGCTAAGGTTGATGATGTTCCACGTCTTGTTACGATTGACAAAATCACAAACTCTCTCATGAAGAGCAGTATTTGACTTCTTACACAAGTGGATTAGAGGGATTGCTGGATGAGCCCACATATCAAACCAGAAGGAAACAGTATCACTTCTCCTCAAGGTCGACCCAATCCCAATCCCTTCCAAAAATTTATCTTAAACTTTACATATACTTCTCCAAGTAAGGGAGCAATTCTACTCCATTCCAATCATGGAAATAGTAACATCCCCACATTTGTCTTGTTATGTTGTACGATGGTTGCTTGTATTGAATGCCACTCATCCCTTTTCATGTCTAGCTAGACATATTTTTATGTTTATTATATGAAATTGAATGTTAATCACATTATTTATAAATTATAAGCATTGTTCATGAATAACTTAGGAATAATATAACTTAATATATATTTTATATGTTATATTAGTATTGATTTCTTTGTCTGGAAAAACATTCAATTGTTGACCCCTCTGCCCTTACATTGACATGAGTATTAAAAACAGGCTGTTCCTATTCAAGCTTAAGACTGAAGATTTGTTTTTTTGGCCACTTAAGACTGAAGGTTCTAAGTGGTGGCCACATGAAAAAGAAAAAGTAAGATTTCCAAAAATTTCATTATTCTATTATTATTAAAAAATTAATAAATAATTGATTAAAAAATAATGGTGCCACCAGTGGAGTGTAATGATACACGGTTGTTGATCAGACGGAGGCCATGGCCTATTCGGCGTGTTGGTGCGTGAGAAGTGAGAAGATGAGACTAGTAAAAGCAAGAGTACGACAGCCCAAAATCCAAATTGGCCTCTTGTTCGGTGGCTCGAGCCGTACCGTTCAGTTTATCATAACTCATAAGACGTTGGTTTCCTTTTTTTTTTTTTTTTTTTTTTGAAATTAAAAGACGTTAGTTCTTATCCATATCATACCCATCCATAATAGCTTTCAAAGCTTAAAATTATGACGTGTTCGCTAACGACTGCATCAAGTGGCACGTTGAATTACGAGCCACGTGGCCCACTCCCAATGACTTCCCCTCCTCACGTGTCAATCAAATCCCGGCTGTCCTCCTCCTTCCTTAGACCTAGGGATGCTGTTCCATGCTCTACGCACCATGCTACACGTGCTTTGCCTTGCTTTTCCTTCCTTTGAAGGTTTATTTTTTAAATCACTTTTTTATTCTTTTGATATATTATCGCTTCTGGTTGACCGCTTTTCACATTGTGAAATGTGACCTGATACATTGAATTGGCCGACCGGTCCAGTTTTGGTTAGCATAACTTGGTATTGAACCCCAAATCCGAATGACTGAGCCCAAACTAGAAGGCAAAAGCCGATCTACATTATGGCAAAGTTTTAGAGAAAATAGAACAGTGAATCCCTCTTTATCATTAAGGTTTTGTATACTGACAACCGATTATGGGACATCCTTCCATCTCCAGTAGGTTGCAAACTTGCTTAAAGTTGGTACCTACTAATAGTCTGACAATTGGTCTGATCCTAAAATCCAAGATTTCTGAGTCTATAGTGGCAATCGAAAATATAAGAGGGACCCGACTGCTAGAATTTCAAGTCCTAAGACTGTCTTCCCTCCTTTCCAATTTTGTACCGGAAAAAAAAAATAGTGAACCAACCACTGATCACACACATGGGAAAACGAAAGGTCTGTAACGAACAAGGGTTCCATAAGGCTAATATAATCCATTCACATACTGTGAGCCTTTCTCGCATGCCACTTGGATGACCTCTCTACAGCTATAGTAATTTAGAAAAACCATCGAAGTGAATCTAGTTTTGATGAATCATGAAACTAGAATTTTTTTTTAGTTTTTAAAATTTATAAATTTATTTCACAAAAATTTATATTACAATGTAAATTAATTTAAAATTACATCATCAAAACAGTTTTATTAAATTTATATGTATAGTTTACTTTTAATTCAAAATATAAAAGTATGTTCTTTTAATAATACTACTGTAGATTTACATTTTAGTTTAATTTGATTAGAGAACATTTGAAAAATTATACACTTATTATATTATTTTCAAAAATAAAATTTTTATATAATTATCTAATATTCCATACTATCAGATCAAATTTAAGCATTGTATAATTCAAATAGAATAGTTTTTCCAATGCAATTTTTTTTATTTACAATGCTCAAATTTGATATATTATTTAAGGAGTGTTAAATCTCTTGACACTCAACCTAATCACCCTTAATTAAAAAATACATGTTTACAATTTAATTAATATAATTTTAAATTTAAATAAAAGTTAAGTATATTTTTAATTGTATGTAATTAAGTATATTTTTAATCAACTTATGTTTTTCTACATCTTGTATAGCTTTATTTGTCCCGAATGAAGATGTATAAAGCATTTTTTATTTCATTTTAAATTTGATTACTGGGTATTTGCTAACATTTATAAAAGAAAATGTATACAACATTGAATTTTAAAAAAAAAATCCTACAACAAGGCTCATATTAAAAAAAAATGTAGCTTATCCAAAAAGATTATACACTTACTATATTATTTTTAAAAATATTTTTTTAATTAATTATCTCGTATGTCATGCTAAAGAATCATATTTGAGTATTGTTGGGTCCAAATAAAAATATTTCTCCTAATATAATTTTTTTTAGCTACATTACTCAAATTCAAGAGCTTACTTAAAGGGTATTAAATCTCTTACTACTCAATTCAAGTATTAGTATTTAAAAAATATACCCTTACAATTTAATTAAAATAATTTAAATTTAAATTTAAATAAAAATTAATTATATTTTTAATTTTTTAACTTTATATAATTAAATGTATTTTTAATTAACATACCTTTTCTATATCTTCTTGAATGATATTTTATTTTTTTCAAATTGATTTAAAGTTTAAGCAAAATAAGCATATAATTTTGCTGAAATAAAAAAATTGTGCAGCTTTTTTTTCTTTTAAAATGAAGATGTGTATAACATTTTTTTATTTGGTTATTGACCAAAAAGCATGTTTTTTATTTGGTTACTAATACTGGTTATTTGCTAACATTGATAAAAGAAAATGCATACCACGTTGGCTTAAAAAAAAGTATGCCACAACTTGGCTCGTCCTAATCTATTCAAATCCAGGCTCATCCTAGAAAAAAATTGTAGTTTATCCAAAAGATTTCATGAGTATTGAAGTAAGAGGCAGTGGCCTAATCGTAAATATGTGAGAAAAGAGATGCAAAAGCACAGAGGGAACGTTTTAGAGATGGGCAATACTTCGGTTCGAAGAAAGCGACGTGAGCGTTTTATTGGTTCGGGAACCTTCGAGCGACACGTGCTAGAAGGCTTGGGAGTCCGAAGCAACGCAACGCGACTAAGGAAGTGCCACGTCATCATCCCTCAGGCCATTAAAATTAAAATATCAGAAATATCTAGAGAAGGCTATAAATACCCATCACAGCTTGCAGTAAAAGAAGATTTCTTGATATTGCTCGGCCTTTTGTGAAATCGGCATTGTGCAAACAAAAAACTTTCACGGGGTTGCACCTGAAGGAAGGCCATCGAGAAAATATTTCAAGGAGAAAGAAAAACCCTAATCTTGTCCGAATATCACAGCTTTGATCGAATCGCCAAGGGGGAATATTACGTCCCTGTTCTCTGTCCAGACTCACAGGTTGGTTCTCGATTAATTCATTACTGTCAATTCTTCGTTTCTTTAGTTTTCTTTTGTAGCGAGAAATTTTTGGATGAATCTGATGGGTTTTCTAGGAAGGCGTGTTTGTGATTTGGCATAGTTTTCTTCGTCTCTAGAGGGTTCTGGGGTTTTCGGTATGGAATTTATCTGGGGCAGGATGGAATTTTTGTTTACATCCCGCTTTTGTCAAAAAAAAATTATAAATAAGTATTGTATTTATATTACTTGGGGACACGGTAATCAACTTTTATCGATGGTTTATATTACTTGGGGTCCAAGGATATTCGATCAATTTGTTCTGGTAGGGATTTGTAAAATCCTATTCATACACAACTTGCTGGTTTCGTGGGAAAGAAGTATTTAATTTGCCCTATTTTTAGTAGAATTTCCTTCCCTTAGCTCCGTTTGTCGTTTTCTGCCTCACTTTTTGGTATCCGGGTTCTTTCTGTTCTTAATATAGTTCTGCTTATCATACTGCAGATTTTGAAGATCTTTGTTATTGAGATCTGATTGTTGAGCGTGGAAAGACTGTCCAATTGTTCTTGTGTTGTACAGAGTTTATCGAGTGGAAGTTGGTTGCCGGCACAAAATTATTGAACTCTCGTAGGCCATGGGTGTTTATGATCAAGGTTCTAACGTCTCTTCTCTGCCATTGGATTCTTCTAGGAAGAGGAAGAGTAGAAGTAGGCGTGATGGTACTAAATCTGTGGCTGAGACTCTGGCAAAGTGGAAAGAATATAACGAGCTTGTTGGATCTGGCAGAGGTGAGAGTAAACCAAACCGCAGAGCCCCAGCCAAAGGTTCAAAGAAAGGATGTATGAAAGGTAAAGGAGGCCCTGACAACTCAAGATGTAACTACAGAGGCGTTAGGCAAAGAACCTGGGGGAAATGGGTTGCTGAGATCAGGGAACCAAACAGAGGAAGTAGGCTGTGGTTGGGTACATTCTCCACTGCCTGTGAAGCTGCTCTTGCATATGATGAAGCTGCTAGAGCCATGTATGGTCCTTCTGCCCGCCTAAATTTTCCCCACATATCAGATTATACTTGCAAGGAATCACTGAAGGACTCTTCACCGGCTGCAACTTTATCAAGTTCTTCGGTGGCAACTCCTGCAGGTTCTGACACAACTACTATATCAAATCAGTCTGAGGTTTGTGCAGCTGAGGATGTTAAGGTAAGACTTAAACCTATCAAAATAAATGCTATGGATAGTATTCATCACGAAGCTGATGAAGTAGCCTCGGCAAATGTCACAGTGAAGTCAGAACCAAAGGATGAGCCGGTCGATCTCACAAATCATGAGGGCAGGGGTTGTCAAATTGTGAAACCAAGCGAAGATGACATTGAAAAGGATGCCAATTATGGAAGTAAAGATCAGTATTCTTGGCTTGATGGTAATGATTTGGAGGGTGATTACTTGCAGAATTTCTCTATTGATGAGATGTTTGATGTGGATGAACTTTTGGGGGCGATAGACAAGAATCCAATTGGTGACTCTGAAACATTCGGTTTTGGTCAAATGGGTCTCCATCCAATTGGTGACTCTGAAACATTCGGTTTTGGTCAAATGGGCCTCTCTGGAGACGGAAACCTCAAGAGTGAGATGCCATCAAGCTTTTCCTATCAATTGCAAAACCCAGATGCGAAGCTGCTGGGAAGTCTGGACCACATGGAACAGACACCATCGGGTGTTGATTACGGACTTGATTTTCTGAAAATAGAGGAGCCAGAGAACAATACTGCTGAAGGGGAGGAGCAGCAATTTCTTGATTTTGAATTACCAGATCTGTGATGATACATATGATAAATGGAGAAGACTGCATGAATTTGTTTGAAGCCTGCTAAGGACGTGCGGTTGTTGGGATGTGTAATCCACTTTGGCAAGTGGCTCAAGTATAGCTTGTGATTTGCCTTCAATCCACTTTAGCAATTGGCTCAAGTATAGCTTGTGATTTGCCTTTCAAGTTACTGGACGAATACAATAGGTGTGTCGTGAGACATGTCCCTTGGTCCATTCCCTTTTAAGCTAATTCTCTATAGGTTTTTTTTAGAATGGAGAATTTAGCGGGTGTCATTTGTTAATTTAATTCCCTCCCTTTTGTACTTTCTTCTTTTTGTCTTCAAGTTAGAGCCTTTGGAGAGCAGAGCTGCAGGTTAAGTGTTCGTGCACCTGATACGGCGTGATGTGTAGTGTTTTCCGCTGAAATTTTCTTATAGGGAAAGTTAATATCTCGCTTTTGTGTTATAGCTGACAGTGTACATAGTAAAGATGAATACAAAAACGTACTTAAAAGTGTTGCTGATTTCGTTTATAGACCAGGGAAAAAGGAGAGTGAGAACTGACTATTGAGGCCGCCCCGTTCTGATCTATGTTTTGTTTACAGTGGTTCCTCTGTCGTTGAGGTATGTGACCGGCGTGGGCCTGTGTTTTGTTCTGAAAATTGGATGTAAAGTTGTGATTTAGCAAACGGAACAAGCAGGGCAACGCAATGCAGTCGAATGCATAGTGTTGAGATACAAATGACAGGGTTCTAGATTATACAAGTATAGAATGATTTATCAGAGTTTTTTTGTTTTATTGTTCAATGGTTGTTTATTAACATGATATTATATAAAAAAAAATAAATGACTTGATGATTATTATTTTATTCTTTTCAAAACAGTTTGGATACTGTCTTCAGTTTCTGTCCGCGTAGCCCTTCGTCCATAGTGCCATGCAGTAACTGAACATGAGATGTAGCAATCCTACGTACAAGAAATTCTAGACTGACAAGAATCTCATCCAATGCTATATATCCGCCTGAGGCTTCTACATTTGATGCATTAAAACAAACACCTCCTCTGCGGAGATATAGAGAAAATCCAAGGACATGATAAACATCCATGAACTAAGATGAACACAGATCACGCAATCTCCATACTGGCAACAGATGAAGCATAAATAGGAAGCAAAATTAGCGCATATACCTATAACAAGAATTAAAGAACATTATTTTCCAGTGTTCACTTACAGCCAAAAAGCAGGACAGCAAAAGATTTTGATGACATTATCTCAAACTTGTCAAAGGTCTATAAATCTCAGCATTACACTTATTCGGGTTTTTATATCGAAATAGAAATTAGTATTAAAGTAGTTAATTTTTAAAATTTAAAATGAATAAAAGTTGCAATCTTCGTATAAAACAATTAATATTGAAATAGAACTTATAATAATCAATTTAATTTTTGAGAATATTTTGATCATATTTTTACTTTGATAAATTTGAATTACATCTTTATAATTAAGGAAAGGATTTATAATAAAAAAAATGTTAATATCAATCAACATTGATATAAAATATAAAATCTATATCAAATTGTACAATTCACATACTATTAAGTGTCTAACTCATTTTTTAAACCCTTTACAACACAATATGTATGTATATATAAATCCACTTAGTTTACCATTAATTTTTATTTGAAACTCAGTACCTTTAATTAAGTTGATACAACTTTTTGCCAATTAAAATAAGCGCTTGGTAGTTGTTTACTCTTAATTTCAATGATACTTACAACTTGGAGTTATTGAGGTTCTGTAAACTTGTAGTGTTGATTAAATGTTCCCCGACATAGAAAGGATAATCAAAACAAAAGATACATGTCTCGAAGAAGACACATTCTACAGTGAGAAACCTCATGAGAAAGGACATTCTGTAGCTTAGAACATGAGAACTGGGGGTATTTAACTCTAATGTTGAAGTCCTCTGGCTTCACTCTGGTGATGATCATCCCCCACCTTGCTGAATAATGACTTGTATTAACAATTTTTTTGAACGTACAAAGGGTTATAAAGAAATACAAGAGCCTATACTAACCTTTTTTTCTATACAAATTACTTCAAAAATTTGTATAAAAAAATTACTTCCCAAATATAATATTCTTTCTGGTCTTAAATATAGAACATTTTATCTAGATCTTAAATATAGGATTATTTTTAGAATATGATATAATATTTATTATGTATTACAAAAAAATGTCCATGTTTAATTTGAGAGAATGAGAGAGATTTTGGAAAAATGTTGTGAATTTTTTTAAAAAATAATGTAGTTAATTAATTTTAATTTGTATCTTTAATTCGCATGTTTTGATTAATAGAATCTTATATTACAAATAGGAAAGAGTAAAACAATTTTCGGCCAACATAATAAAACTATATTGAAATTTATGCATCGCACTGACTTTCATACAATAAATGAATCTCTCATGTTGTAAATAAATTTTAATGTTTCAAATGTGTCAAAGGTATTAATACCTTGGTTTTAGAAAACTCAACCTCTAATTAGAAAATTGCAAGTCCGATGGTCATTTTCCAAGATATAGATACAGAACAAATAAAGAACCAAATTGAGAATGTAAGACTTGCAATAGAAGAATTGAAAAGGTCTACTAATTGCTTAAGAGAATTATGGTGAACATGGTTAGAATTGAAAATTCAGCATACTGATATGGAAAAAACAATGTGTAGAACGGGAAACAAACTGAAACCTAAAAGGAAAATATAAAGGAAACTGAAGGAAAGTCGAAGTGTCTGGGTTGAGAAGTTGAATGTTGTTCTAAGATGTTGATGTCTCCCTTCTTGGTTGCTTCCATAGTTATTTATAGGAGAAGATAATGGAAGTTCTCCAGCCTTCACAAGTGCTTGAATTTGTGCGTCCATTATCCATGCTTTCAGCTCCCTAATCCCAACATGACCACCTTATCTAAAAATGACTATTTTTTCTCCCACTTCCTTTAAGTGCACCAAATATCTTGTCTACACATCAAATATCTCCTACATGTTTTTACTCCACGTTCTCTCACTATTAGCCACAACTACTTCCACCGTTATCTCTGTTTTTTTTATTTTCCCAAAAAATGCAAAATCCATTAGGCCTAAATATTTTAACGCCTAATAATTAGTACTTGAGTTAAAAATTAATTGGGTCTTTACTAGCTTAATAATGTTCAGCCCAATTTAATTTTTCGGCCAAACACCTGCCTTTAATCTAAGGTCTCTTCTAGAAAATCTTCATGCCTTGGTAAATTTTAGTAAAGTATTAATATATGATTTTCATAAATGGTTTTGATAGTTTTAACTTTCTTTCTCTTTTTAAATATTAATGTAGGATAGAAGTTAATATATTTGTTAAGGGTGTTTTAGGAATATTATTGCAATTTTTTTATAAAATTAATTCTTCTAACTAATTTGGACTAATTGTCTTATAACGAGTGATTTAGTTAAAATATTCTTATAAAGAGAATGAGAAAGAGTATACTATTAACTCTTTTTTTATTGGTAGAACCGTTTGTTCGATATTTGATTACTGTTTTATTTTAAGCTCCGACTTATTTAAATAGAGATGTGCGGGTGAATTTGGGTTGGACAATTATAGTTTTCTAGGTGGACAATTCCAGTTTTGGGATAAGACAAGGCCTCATGCAAGAAAAAGAACAAGAAAAGGCCCAATAAATATTTGGGCTGACCCTGTCCAACGAAACGGATCCAATGGAGCATTACTTTTCATAGACGGGGATTGAAAGAAAAAGAGACGAAAAGAGTCTAAAAAGTAAAATCCCAAAGGTCGTCGTTTTAAAAAATAACAATAATATTGTTTTGGGAACTCTAGAAATTGAGATAAGTGTTTACAACAAGAGTTCACAATTGAAGGAGCAGTATTTACTCTTATTTTAGATTTATGGTAGATATGCCTTTTTTTAACACTTATTAAAAAATGGGTCAAAACTAACTGAGCAATTAATATTGACACCTGGATTAACATAAGCAAATTGAATTTTCGTAACAAGGTATATTATATAGCCAGCGTTTGCTATTATTGAATTTTCATCACAAGACTTATTCAATTTCAAGCTACGACTAAAATGCCTGCCTCATTTTTTTTTTCTGCCGTTTGTCCAATAACAAAGATGAGTTTTTTTTATCGACCAAAAAAAAATTGAGTTTTTTTTTTATTTAAATTTTTACTGTAAACGAAAGATAAAGAACTGAAGCTAATTTCTGGACTAGCATTTAAATTCGTTCTACCCGCAATACAAAAAAGGGCCGGATAGTTTTCAAGATAGGTTTTGGCGTTATCGATTGAACATGGAGGATGTTGCTGCTTATTAGTGGTTTTTAAAAGCAGAATTATTTTTCTCAGAAGCTTCCGTGAACAAAAAGCCTATATGTGTCAAGTTGCCAAATTGAATGAGATATTTCTGGCGGGCACCAACTCCTGTGTGTGTGTGTGTGTGAATCCCAACCTGATTGTGTGTGTGTGTGTGTTTGTTTGAATCCCAACCTGATTGATTTCCTTCATTGATATATTTGGTTACACCTATTTATCTTAACTATTTGCAACATGTCAAATTGGCTGCTATTTTAAATTTTTCTTATTAATTAGATAATTCTATATATATTTCTTCTATATATATATATATCACGTAATTATTAATATCACTTTTGTTTTAATGTCTACTTGATTCATTATAGGCGAATCTGTCATTAAAGTATCAATTAATGAACCTTTCCAGTCGTATACATACATGCACGCATGATACGTACCTTTCTGCGGTTATCCCGATACCATCACAGCAACGCATTTAATATATAAAAGTTAATATCGCCAAAAATTTTTAGATGAAAATTAATTAAAGATTATCCAAAATTATGAGTAACGTTTTAGAAAGACGAAATTATTATGACATCTAGGTGCCAAACATAAAAATTGATCATTATGAACTATAAAAACATTATTTTAAGAGCTGTGATTATATAGAATTAAAAACATGCAAAACAATGAATAGTGCTGGTTAAGCTGGGATGGTAATATTACCGAAAAATTATAAGAATAATGCTGGTTTTTGGTTAAGCTGGGATGGTAGTATTACCGAAAAATTAAGACATCGGAGAGTAGTAATTTTGCTTGCCTGCCATTAATTGTTCCTTATAGTTAATCAAAATTGGCCCATAACAACAATAAAACTGCTACTATAGTACTCACTCTCATCTTAAATATAAGTTATTAGAAGAAGAGTTTAAATGTATGAAGCACTGATACTTAAAAAAAATATATGCATCCATATCTGATACATGATATGATACGATATGCGTACTGTATTTGTGCATACATATCTATCCATACTACTTTGTATCTATCTATACCACTTCGTATCTATCTATACCACTTCAAATTTTTACATTAAAATAGGTTTATTTAAAATTTTCATAAATTTTTTATTATTTATTTTAACATTTATACTATATTTTTTAGAATATTTAATAATCATTTTTATCTTAATAGGTAAATTTATTAATTATACATATAAATAATATTATATATGTATAAATATCCCTCGCATCCATATTCTAAAATTTAAAAAATTATCATATTTTTTGTATCATGTCGTATCACATCTGATACACGTATCTATATCGGTGCTTCATAGGTTTTAATTGTCTAAAATATAAATTATGTCTAGATTATTAAATAAATTTTTCCTAAAATGCTTCTCATTAAATATGTTGAAAAAACACAATGCAATTTGTATTAGAAAGACATATAGCATTTAAATAGGGATAAATTTGAAAAATAAATGAAAAGATAAATTTAATGAATTTAATAATTTTTCTTAATATATATATATATAAGGTAATTAAAATTGACTTATATTTAATGCTAAAAAAAGTACCTTTTTTAGTAGCTTAACCGTTACTATATGAAATGTTGGAAGTCAATAAACACTTCCAGCATCAATATTTTAGTGGTGATTAATAGCCTATTTGGTATCACTTAATATAATCAATTATGAGTCTCACAATCAATTATTTTTAAGTAAAAACTACAAATTGTTAGTTTTAGATAATTAATTTTGGGCTTATAATTGATTGTCACAAGTAAAACCAAATAGTCACTAAGACAAACTGCCATTAATATGCATTATGAACACGAAGGATGTTTTTAATATGGTATATTTTTCAAGTAACTGCCTTTAAATTTCAAAATATCAAGAGTTATGGTGGTGCACACGACAAATAACCAAAATTAATTTCACCTTTTGGAGTTTTTCCCTCTTTTCTTTTCATTCTGGTGCAGGCGACACGAGTAGGGACTGATCTACTAGAGTTATTTGAATTTTAAAGGTTAGTATTAATGTTTTTCTAATAATTATTTGATATCCGATCACCATTTTAAACTTCCATTAATTCAAATTAAGTTATAGCTATATTCCATTCACGGGGAACTAGGATCTTACTTGAATATTATTAATGTTTTTATTAGCATTAATTTCATATTATAACTTTTAATAATATTTTCATATTTTTTAATTTATTTTGACCCTTTTAAAATATTTTTTTGCATTTTACTTTTAAATATTTCTCTATGTCTTCTCCTTTTGGCGCAAGAGCTAGGGGTTATATACTAAAGTCATATATTTGCGTTTCTCAGAAGCTAGTGTTAATTTTTTTTTAAGATTTTTTTTTATGTTTTTATATTTTTAATTGGTTTGAAAGCTATTATTATATTTGTTATTATGGAGTATATTTGAAAGTATTTTGATATTTCTGTGAGTAATAAGTAATTTAAATTTTTAATATTAATTGTTTCAATTATTATACTTTTCAAATGCTAAAACTTGTGTTTTTTTTTTTGTAATGTCAGATGTTTCACATATCAATATTAAATTTATCGGTGCATGTGTGTGTGGAATATCTCCCTAACATAATATGAGAATTACAATCCATTTTTATGCTTCTATACGTAAAAATCTAAAGTTCAATTAATTAAACATGTAGTATATCCTATCTAATTCGACCGCTAAATAAAAAATTGCAACAAATTTCATTTAGGTTTATATATAGCATGAATTGCACTGGTTGAATATATATATATATATATATATAGCTGATATGAGGAAAGGAGTTAAATAAACGAAGAATGGGTCAAAATATTCTGCAAGTGCAAATTATTCTCCACCTTCTTTTCAACGACATATATAGTAAAGGTTAAAAGCTTCTTCTATTAACAAGACTAGGAGTGGTGCATTCAAAGAATAAATTGCACAAGTTGGGACCAACTGCACTCTCATTCATTCATTTATTCATTATTTAATGGGATGAGCAGTTGGGTCTGGGAATATTCTCTATTATTCTTATTTTCTCAACCTTTCAATTAATTTAATTTCTAAGGTGTTTTATTTATTTATTTATTTTTTGTGAGCTTCAAGAGTATCCTTCAACTGAGAGTAGAAAATTAATCTCTTTTAAGATGTAGAAATCACAGAAATAGATAAGAGATTGAATTCAGTACAATATGTTCAAAGAGTTTAACTATTTACCAATTGAGCTAGAATCTTATTATTCAAGGAGTGTTAAATTTTACTCGAAAGAAATCAATTGGGGGATCTTAAGGGTATAGAAGCACTATCAAATTATATGGGTCGATGAAGTTAAATCAAAAAGAAAAAAAGAAAATCAAGTTGGTGGAGGTTGGCCAGAATAGAAAAAAGAAAGAGGATAAACGGACAAAAAAGAAAGTCGAAAGGACATGGAATCATTCGAAGCGTTGTTGGCGTAAATTATAGAGTAAAAACCAACCGCCTTTTTTTCTCCCCCTCTGGTTTCAAATGTTAACCCAACTCAACTGCAATGGATGATTAAAGTTGATATGTAATTATATATATATGTGGGCAATGAGATAATTAAAATATGCCCTACTTGATCAATGAAATTATGATATTAGCACTAGAGAACTTTCTAGATGTATAGTACATATGTAATTAAATAATTAATCAGTAATTAATACAAGGTCCTCTTATTCGGTTGGAGATTGGCGTATAGCCTCTGTTTATTTCGTCTGTTGAATATTGGTATGGATCATGTGTCTTGAATAGAATACGACAGACTCCTCGTCCTTGTATAAAGTCCAAAGTGCCCCTATAACTAGTATTATTAACAATATCTATATATTGGATTGTATGTCCCCCCTCCTGACGAGTGTGAAGTGTGAACTAATGTGTTTAGCGCGCGGGCACGCGGAAGATCAATAAACTTCTTAACTATTATACATACATACATATATATATATATATATGGGCCATTGGTGGAGTGGAGTATCTAAGCACATATCCTTAGTACGTATTAATTGCATATAAATAAATTGTATTTCAAGGATTGAATAATAGGAGTTATCATTATCAATATTAATTAATTAACTATAGCTATGTTATATATGATGGTATTAGAAGGGGATTTCTATAATACTCCATCCAGTACATAAAAAATGTTTTTTTTTAGAATTTTTCATACAAAGCAAATCATTCCTTGAATAATTTAGCATATTGCAAATTTTAAAGTATTTTACCAAAATGTCTTTAATTTAAATGTTCCTTTAAATGATATATTTAATATTAATGAAGGGTAAAACAGTAAAATAAGTAATTAATACTGCATTCCTATTTTAAAGTGATAAATATTATTAAATATTTTAAAAATCCTAAAAAACAATTTTTATAAATTGGAAGAAATAGATAATTAAAAATGTCTATAATTAAGCTTAATTAAAGATGAAATCAATTCTCTATTAATAAAGTCTTAGCACAGTTAGCAGATTGTTAGGTTAATATACTATCCTGAGTTCAATCCCTAACTACGTGTATGTTACGACTCAAAGAAATTAGTCTACGGCATGTCAAATGAGGCTTTCAAATATTCTTCGTGCATGGTTTATCACAAACTCATTTACTACTATAGTTGCTAAGTATTTCTTTTTACGGCATTAATATATATTGATTTTAATTGTCTTTTCAAGACTTGAAAGTTACTTTTAATATGCGTGTGTAAAACCATTTTTATGTGGAAAATAATAACGGATTAAATATATATATATATATATATGCCATCATACGTAACATATTCATTTTATTGACTTCGATCTTTTAATTAGATTAAGGCTTAAACAAAGATGAACGGAATTATTAATAAAAGTTATAAATTAAATCTAGGTAATAATATTCCTTATTATCCTCGAGTTTTATTTTCCTTTGATCTATTCCGGTCAAAATCTTGGAAAAGTTGAGTTGAAGGATACACACAAACACACACACACATATAGATATAGTTATAAGAGTTTTCATGCAAATAAAACTTTCCTGATTTTTAAATTATATCTGTTAAATGGTACTTTTCTATTAAAAACAAAGAGATATAGAGTTTGAGTAAGTGGAGTGTAATCTGAAATTCATGATGACGTGAACTCGTTCGATTTATTTAAAGAAATAATGAAAGATCCTTGAAATCAATTAAAAAGAGAAACTAGAGGGAGGTGAGAAATTTTAGGAAGCAAGGCAGGCATATACTTATAAGAAGAAATTCAAAACACAAGCAAAACAATAAAAGAAAATAAACCAAGGGATATATATATATACTCTACATAAGTCTAATTGAATAAAGTTCATATTATTTTAATTAATAAGAATAAAAATAAATTTTTAACTATTTCTCAAAAAATTTTAAAATATAACATTTTCTTTACACTCTATATTTAGGACTGAAAATGTGTATATATATATATATATATATAGGGGAGGGGGCGGTTGTTGGAAAATGAGGTAGGTGGGCAAATAGCCATGAAATAAGGATAATAAAAAAGCATGTTGGCATAATTAATAATCAAATAATAATTAAGAAATGGCAAAGTAGTAGTTTGGGATAAGGAAAAAGGAGAAAAATGCTAAAACCAAGTCTACATACAGTTGCAAGTTGAGCATCCACTTGCAGAGTCCCTCGTCAGCTAGCTAAGCCTTCTTTTCTTCTCCTCAATATCATAATATCTCCCTGTCTAACATTTCATTTCAACTCTCACCGGCGGCACCACCTCCACAACATTAAGAAGAACAAGAAGAAGAAGAAGAAGAAACCCCCCCTCTCTCTCTGCAACACCAAAACTAATCCAACTTGGACTACAAAAATATTTACCCCAAAACTCAAAAACAAGCCCTCTATCGATGCCGACTCTCTTTGCTTTTTATATATAATATATACCCGCTGATCCCTTCAATTCCAATCCCAAATCCCAAATCACAATCTTCACCATACTAGAATGCCATCCTCCGCACAAATTCACTGCTTCCATCCCACCACGGACGCAACCACCATCTCCAACGCCTTCAACCGCCCCAAACAGCGCCGTCTCTTGCATCCTCTCTCCTCCGCTCAACTAAGCCTTCCCCTTCCAGAAACCGCCGCTTGCCACCATGCCCACATGGTGGGGCCCAACCAGTGCTGCTCCGTCGTCATCCAGTCCATCGACGCCCCCGTCGCCACCGTATGGTCGGTCGTCAGGCGCTTTGACAACCCTCAGGTCTACAAGCACTTCGTGAAGAGCTGCCAAGTCGTTGTGGGCGACGGCATTCATGTGGGGACCCTCCGCGAGGTCCGCGTGGTCTCCGGACTCCCCGCCGTGTCCAGCACCGAGCGGTTGGAGATCCTGGACGATGAACGCCACGTCATGAGCTTCAGCGTCGTCGGCGGACATCATCGCCTGCGGAACTACCGTTCCGTCACTACCCTGCACGCCAACGAGAACGGGACACTTGTCATCGAATCGTACGTTGTGGACATACCGCAGGGTAACACTAAGGAAGAGACCTGCGTCTTCGTCAACACAATCGTGCGGTGCAATTTGCAGTCTCTGGCTCAGATCACAGAGAATATGGCCGCGAAGGACCAGAAAGAGAAAGAACGACTGTCCTCCTGAATATATACTCAATATCAGTGACGATTCCTCCTCTAATCATGTATATCTCAGTTCACTCCCTGTTAATTTCTTCTTCTTCTTTTAACATTTTCCCTTTCGTTTTGGTTTCCGGGTCTTCTATGTTTTCCAATATGGGTTAGGATCTTGTATGTCACTGGACATCCATACCCTGAAACCCATATTCGGCAATGAATGGATAGATTTGTAGGTTTTTTCCAGGGCCCTCGATCAGACGGAAATGGTTGAATTTGAAAATATATATTTATCTATTTATTTATATAATAATCGAATGATGTATGTATATGTTCATCATTTATATAACTCTATATTTTTTCTTTCAAATTAACCTCCATTCTGATCGAGGATTGTTGTTAGCATTGAATGTGTGATACCTTGGTAGCTGTATATTAAATTGAAGCCTTACTGTTATTTTCTCCTAGGGGAAGCTTCTCAAAAAGATTTTGTTGTTAGTCTAGTTTGTGCGGTGTTTTGCTCATATTATAGGTTACCCATCATCTATTCATGGTACGATGGTTGGGTTGAGTGAGACTTAACACGTAAGTATGGTTTTAAGTTTGGATCTTATAAATAGAAAAAGTCATATTTGGAGAACTATCCATTTGAAATTGACAAATATTTGAATCTTGATTGATTTGTTGTCAACGAATATATGAAAAAATTTTTACGTGTGATATACTAATCAATAAACATTGTTTGATTTGTTGTCAAGTGGAAATGCTCATGAGGACATTTTCAATTGGAATCTAGAAAAGATTGGTTTTTAAATGTATAAATGAACGGTGCAATTAGTAAGCAGCTTAATTAAGGTTTTGCTTGGAATAGGAGAAAAATAAAAAGAAAAAAATACTAGAAAGGAAAATAAAGAGGAACCTAGATAAGATGTCTTTAGATTTCTTTTTTATTTTCTCACTAAATTTTTCTTATCCTCTCTATTATCCAAAGGAAGGATAAGAGTTAGCAAATTTTATTGTGGTAAGGGTAAGAGTTAGAAATTTTATTGTGGTGCGTGTTTGGTGGGAGAACATGATCATGGTCATTTTTAAAGTGCTATTTGAAAACAAAATCAAAAGCGTTACAAAATGCATACTTTATACCAGCCGAAGAAGGCGCGGTAAAGTTTAAACAGCAGCAGACTGAGCCAGAGACATTAAAGTCACCGAAAGTATACGAAAATACAAAATACTATTATTGATCGAGTTGGTGGATCGGCTGGGTAATCCATTGCGAAAATCAATGCATTTTTTATATCAAGTACCGGATAATTAACAAATTATAACATCGAGTCATTTAAGAGTTTGGATTTTATCAAATTTTTCCTAAAAAATTGTGGTTATTTATTTATTTAAGACGTAATTGAGTGACCAAATGAATTTGAAAAAAAAGCCACAAATGCACTTTTTTATTTTTATTTTTTTTCGTTATCACCACACTAAGGAAGAGAGATTCAAAATGAAAGTAAGTAATTGATATATATATATATATATATGTTATATATATGTCAAGTGGCCCTTAATTGTGACAGTTCATGCGCCCATAAGGATTGCAATAATTCGCCATGTTTGCCATGCGATGCCAACCATACTTGGACACACCCATGCATTTCTTGATTGCTCTGTATATAGTTAGTAAGACATACACACATGTACCCCGTTTTGGATGAACTAAATTAATTAATTGATTAATAAATCAGTATGGTTTTTTTAATCAAACTTCATTTTATTGTTAACAAGTTAATTTAATTACATTATATATATATATATATAGTATTCTAGATTCACAACAATTTCAACAAATATAGACAAGTAGTATTTAGTTTTCTTTTTCTTGTATATGCACATGGTATCTTAGATTTACCCATTTCAATTAAAAGATTTATTGAAATTGAAATTAATCAAGATTAAGTTGGCGGCAAGCTCTATCATTTAATAATTCTATCACTAAATATTTAACATAATTATATTCTTGAAACTCGAACTTGAGACATATGATTAAGAAGATACAACTCTTTCACCAATTGAACCAAGTGTTCAGTGATATGATCGATGTTTAATTTACTACTAGGAAAGTGGAAGATCTGGCATATATCACAATTCATAGAACTAAGTCTTGTTGGGGTCATTGTTCCGGCGGGGAGATTTTTATCCTTTAACAGCAAGGAAATTAACCGTTGCATGACGGTGCGTTTTGGTAAGTTGCTCCGAAACTTTTATTAATAATTTTCCGATCCGCTAAATGGCGTACTAATTAATTAATTATATGCGTATAAGTTAAGGGAAGAGCTATCTGATATCAGAATACATAAAATAAACTAATGAGGGAGGAGAGATAATCCGTAGGAAATCCTTGCACGGAGACGGGAACATGGAAAAATAATAAAAAATAGTAATTTGGAGGAGGTTGATTTTATTTCATTTAATTAATTAATATGGATACTAGGACAATCTTTATTTGAAAACAAACATTTCCAAAAGGCGGAGGAATCAACCTCTGATGTGCAACTTGCGGAGGCTGAACTCAACTTGTTATTTAAACAAAGTCAAGTTGTTTATCTTTTTCCACTTTATTAATATTCTTTCGCTTCCTTTTTTTTTTTGGTTAAAAAATGGTGATGTATTTTATTATAATTAATTTATCAAGCAGGATATATGATCACTGGTAAGGTGGAAGAGATGGATGGGATAGCAAGTTGGCATGCAAGTGGGCAAGGAAACGTGAATGTTATTCACCTCTTACCCTTTCTTGCTCAAATTTTATATATATATATATATATATATATATATTTGAATAAAACCAAAACTCCCCATTCATTGTCCCCCTTTTTTCCTTTTATTCCCTCACATTTCGTTTTGATTACTATGTATGACGTCAAATTAAATATATATTGCCTTTTTTTGGCCTCGCTTCCAACGTGCTACAACTGGGTCCTTTTCTATTTTCTTTTCATTTAAAAATATTTATTTTTATTCAGAAAATGAGGTCTTCATTAGTTACTTACACATTTGTATATGTCCACCAACAAAAGTAAAGCAGCTTTGAATTGGAGCAGACACATAATTGTTCTCCTTTAAACAAATGAGCGTTTATCATGACCTTTCAAAAGCGAACAAATTGTCTTTTTAAAAAAACAAAAATATTCCACTAAAAAATTATGACGATTAATGTGAGAATATATAAATAAAAATTGACGACGATGCAGACCAGCCTTTTGGTCAAATCTACCAATACATTTTCTCTCTTCATTACCTCCAACATCCCTCTCTTATCCTAAAGCGATCACCTATATATATCTATTATACACTCCTCCACTTGCTTATCAATTGACAACGATCCTGTGTGTGTAGTCTGTGTAAAGTCCCAGTCACTATCTCCTACATTTATATATATATATATATATATGATAAATTGAAAACAAATAAATAAATGTAAGAGATAAACTATATTTGTCCCTTACGTACATTTTAGATTAAGAAGGGGCTCATGTATATTTGTGCTTTATATTTGAGAGCAAAGGTAGTATTATACACCAACTTCAAGGGAAATTGGCAATTCATTAATTTCAGCTTACGCTAAACCTTTGGGGGATAAAATACTACTAATAAATGCTGACCAAAATGTTTAAATAAATAAACCTGAAACATTGCTCGGTAGGGGAGGAAAAACTTGAGATTGAAATTTTAACTTATCACTTAAAATAAGAAAAAAGTGAATATCGATCTCATTGAATCTGTCCCTTTGGGGATATCTGATAAAATTGAAAGGAAACAGAAAAAATTGACATGACCTGTATAAGGATAACTCACAAATTGAGAGAATATATCAGTGAGTCTTGCACCTCATTAGCCTTATCTAATAAAAGCATTTAAAATTAATATCTTGAGTTTTGCTCTCCTGGCTAAGCTTTATTTTTTTTTTTGAACATCATATATATGTGCGCTCGCATTTACACACAGACATAGATGATTTAATTTTGATCCAAGACCCAGCTGATAGCTGCTCTGAGGGAGACGCATGGATACATGAAGTTGATAGAAACCATCTTCCGATCCACTCCTGGATATTTGGGCACAAATAAGGATATTTTTTATTTTAGCCAGAGAAAGAAAGGAAAACACTATAAAAAATCGATAGAAAAGAAGAAATGGTGATGGTGAATGTGCTTAATTATATAAAAATTTGGGTGTCATGTCCATATATATATATATACTACGTATATAATCCTGGAATCATATGTATGGATATACAGCAAAGCCATATTTAATTGGAGAAGCCAGAACTGAGAATGGATAAAAAGGAGAGGCTGCTTTCTTTCTTTCTGAAACTGCAGATTCGCATGTAACTACTTGGACATAGGGTTGCTCACTCTTTATGGTAAGGGAATATAGACCATGGTAGCAGCTAGAACAGTCTCACCCGCTGGGGATTTCTTTGTTTTACTTTTTTTATTGAGAAAGAAAAAAAGGTGAGGTAAGCGCTGAGGTGGGAAGACGATGACAGCAAAAAGGGCCCACCGAATCCTCAGAATTTTGATGCGGAGCCTGGAGAGTTATTCTTGTGTGAGAGATATATATATATATATATGTGTGTGTGTGTGTGTGTGTATGTACGTATGTATATATGGGTAAAGTAAACACTTTAATTTGTTGTAATGTATGTACTACGCATACATGATGCATGCATGTATGAAGGAAAAAATGGAAGAAGTCTAATCGAGATTTTGCAAGTATACAGGGTCGATCCAGTAATAAAAGTCTCTGAAGTATTTTAGAGGTCGAACCCAAGTATTTTAGAGGTCGAACCCAAGGGAGGTAGTAAATTTATAGTTCAAACTTTTAATTCCAAAAACAAGTGATAATCAAATTGAGAATTCAAATTAAAAAGAGAAGAAATAGAAAACAAAACAATCTCTAAGTTTTAATTCAGTTCTAGAAGTGTTAAAGGATCAATATTCACTTTATGGGATAATTAGATTTTATTTCTTAATTAGATTCTGCATAATTATAGTGATTGTTGTTCCTAAAGCGTCCTAATTACCTCTCGGTCAATTAATCTAATTAAGATTTAATTCACTATCGCGCAACTAAAATCCCTGATTAAACCTTGAAAATTACAATGTATATCACAACGAATTTCTAACTCTATTTCTAGATTAGTTATTCATGTTTATCTCTCTAAATCTAGGTTCACTCTTCACTTTTTAGTCCATCAAGTTTACCTATAATTAGATTCTATGGCGATTAGGTATAAAATCTACATGAATGAATAAAAGAGATAAATATAATAAAAGGATAAATTAAATATAACTTGAAGAACAAATTAACAGAATCTTAACTAGAGAAACAACACCAATCCATCCCATTCAGGCTACATCCCTACCCTTAACTAGAAAATTTAGCTACTCATAGAATTAGAAACCAAATCAAAACTAAAATCCTAAATCATAGTGGAAATAATAAGAAAAAAGAGTTATATTAGAGAAGAATGAATCTATCGCTAATACTCCCCAAACCTCGTTGCTCTCTCTATAAGATGCTCCTAATTGCTCCCATATGCATTTTGAATCATGTTCTCTGGTTTCTGCGTGCGTTTCCGAATGTCCTCTTATATTTCTACCATGTCTCCTTATATAGAGAAATTTTAGAAACTCATAAAAGGCCAAACTATCACAAAAACACATTTTTTTACGGACCTCTGATGTTTGACCCTACGCCGGGTGCCATATAATCATCCAATATGGTGCCGGGTGCTTTTGAAAGGCTGAAAAACATTAAAAACGTATTGACCCAGTGCCGGATGAGTTTGACCTGGCGCCAGGTGCTTCTGTTGTACGGAAAGTCACTAGCTCATGTTGACAATTTGAGTTCGATTTTTACCATGATAACATTGAAATTTGGGAAATCTCAAAACATGAAATTTGTATTTCTATGTCTTATATTTCCAACGCATCTTAAATCACCTCAATTGGATTTCATATGTGAGAGTTATGATCAAAATACCGAAGGATATCAAAACTTTTCAGTATGAACAATTTGTAATGTTTTTACTCGGAATGCCTTCAAATGAGCCTATAACGCAATAAAATATAAAAATATGTCAAATCATACTAAAATATATCAATGTAAATATATTTAGATGCAATTTAGAGATTAAATATGGGTATTTTACATGTATAAAATGGACACATCAAATCCCCCCACAATTGAACCTTTGCTTGTCCTTAAGCAAAATTAAAATTATGCTACTCTTAAAATGATAGTCCGTCACCAATATAAGCAAAAAGAGTACTCAACAAATTAAATATTAAGCTCAATAGCAACTCACTTATTATTCTCATTAGTCCATGAGACTTTAGTGTGTGTGTATACTTAGTATGTGACAAATGTAGACAGTCAATCAAGCAAGAGAAAGAAAAATTACAACACTTATTTAAGAACTAATAATACCTCAATCAGTTATACATAAAACTCAACTTATGTATAATAGAGATCAACAATGATTTATTTATTTAATTTCTCCGCACTTTGTACTTCAATTTTATCTGGGGATTTATTTGTTTTTCTTGAGCCGTTATGCGCTCTTTTGTCGTGAAGATCTCGTATTTGTAATGCGTACCCCCGGTTACTTAAGCTACATAACTCACTGCACCAAGATGTATTTGGCACACTCATAACTCATACCATACCATTTTACGCAAATGACAACATTTTTTGGTGAAGCCCCCTAGTTACTAAGTACAGTTCAAGCCAGCAGAGTGGATATATATATATTACTTTTCTCTCTCTCTCTCTCTCTCCCTCTTTTTTTCATTTAAATCTCGAATCATCTCTCTAACTAGATAATAAATTCATACATAACAATTAAAAATACATAAGTTCAGAAATAAATGTATAAGCCATCTTCCTACAAACTCAATCACTTTTCCACACCTATCACATGCTAAGTTATAGTGCTTAATTTCATAATCTTAAGATTCATGTTCCTGACTTATAAATTGACTATCTTGCCCCATTAAGCACAACAACTGAGTATCCTATGGTGACAGACATAACCACTAGTTCAGAAAAATAAGCAAAATAAATCTAAATAAAATCAATTAAACACATAAGTTTGCAAAAAGTTTTCTAATTTCAGTACATTAGTACAATTCTTAGGACAAATCAACTAAAAACAAACTTAGAGCATCTAATAAACTCCCTTCACACTTAGATCCAACATTGTCCTCAATGTTGTGGAAATAAAATAAAAGATAAAGAAACTGAAACTCCCCCGATTTGTAGGCTATACTTGAAATTCTCTTTAGAGTTCTTTGTATTTGTTCCAAGCTTGTTTTCACCATAATCAATTTAATCCTGCAAAAAGTTTTGAGGGAGAGAGGTTGGAGTAACCAGAACAAGAAAACAAAGATGAAAAACAAAAAATAGAAAATAAAAGAAGAAAAATAATGTTGGGTTGTCTCTCAATAAACGCTAAATTTAATGTTGATAGCCAGACGAATTAGGAGATCACGAGATGACATCCTTCAAAGGCTTTGGTCAAAGCCCTTCAGATTCAGGAATTTGGCTTTTTCTTCCACTTTAATTTCATCCTTCCCTTCGAGTGATTCTTTATGATAAAAGATGGTACTAGCTAGTTTGTTTGAATCACATAATTTCCTCTTTTCTTACTGAGACTAGGTGGTGCCACTTTCTTCTTAATCTTAACTTTCTCTCTATTAGTTTTTTGAAGAGGACCTTTATCAACATCTAAAGAATTGGGAGAAAATGCCAAGTCTTGTTTTGGAGAGTCCTGAACTATAGCTATGCTACAACAAGTTTCCTTACAAGTGCGATTGTTTGAAGTAGCAAGATTAAATTCAACTTTTTCATCCCCTACTCTAAACTTCAATTTCCGTTTTGGTATATCAATTAAAGCACCTGCTGTGGATAAGAATGGCCTTCTTAGAATTATAGAAACATCTAATTTATCCTCAGTATCCAATATCATAAAATCAGCAGGAATAATCAGCTTACCCACTTTGATGAGTACATTTTCCATAATTCCCATTGAATACCTTACTGACCTATCAACTAATAGTAGAGTCATACTCGTGGGTGTTAGGTCTGTGACCTCAAGTTTCTTGCATAAAGAGTAAGGCATTAAATTAATACGAGCCCCTAAATCATATAAACAATTATTAATTAGTTGAGACCTAATAACACAAGGAATAGAAAAACTGCCATGATCTTTTAGCTTTGGAGGCAACTTTCTTTACAAGATAACGCTGCATTCTTCAGTTAAGGATACTTGAGTACATTCTTCTAACTTCTTCTTGTTGGACAACAGCTTCTTGAGACATTTGACATATGTAGACGTGTTCGCAAGTGCCTCAACAAAAGTGATATTAATACCAAGCTCCTTAAATATATCTAGGAACCTTTAAAAATTAGCATCTTGCCATTTCTTTTGTAGTCTCTGAGGGAAAGGAATAGGAAGCACATATGGATTTACATCAGTGGAAGGAGACTGCCCTTCAGTGTTACCATCAGTTTTTAGGATCTCCTTATTCTCCTCATCCTTACCTTTCTTAACACCCTCAGTTTTTTTCTTATTGTTCTTCACCTCTTCCTTTAATTCTTTGCCATTTCTGAGAATAATTGCCGTAACTCTTTCTTTTGGATTAACTTCAGTGTTGCTAGGGAATTAGCATTGTACCTTTTCAGTCACCATGTTTGTTAAACGACCCATTTGTGTCTCCAAGTTATGAATAGCTGCTTGTGTAGCATTATTAGTCGTGATCTGGCTAGCCATAAATTGATCAAAATTTTTATTAATGGCTGCCTGACCAACCATAAATTGCTTAAATTCCTATTGGTAGATGCTTGACTAGCTGTGATTTGAGCAAACATCTCCTCAATCTAAGAAGACTCTCCTGTAGATAGTGCTGGTAAACGAGGGGACGCTTGTTGCTGGAATCCTGGTGGCGCTAGTGGATTTTTCCAATAGAAGTTCGGATGATTTGGCCACCCAAGATTATATGTGTTTGAGAAGGGATCATTCTTTCTTTGCACTATTTGTGGACAGTCAGCACTTAATCCCATATAGCTAACCCCCGCAGTATCTTCGAGTATGTGTACACATGTGTCAGCAGTATGACTTGAACCACTGCATGTAGAGCATGATTCTTCAGGAAGATTAGAATTATTGCTCTGTTGTTAGAAAAGAAGATCCATGAGTCAATTTAACTTTTCTAATTGTGCAGACACATCAGAGCGAGAGTTAACTTCATTGACAGGTACTCTCCTGCTTCGTACTCTCTTTTGTCTGGTCTGAGTTACCACTTGATCATAGATATTCATCATCTCTTTGGCAGTCAGATTACTATCCCTTGCAACAATGTCCACTAAAGATTGGGAGGCAGAGCACAAAGCATTATAAAACAGTTTGGCAATCATCATATCTTGGAATCCATGGTGTGGACACTTAATATAAGTAATCCTTAAATCGATCCCAGGCTTCATAGAATGGCTCACCCTCCAGTTGTGCAAAGAGAATTATTTTATCCCTCAGGTCTACAGTCCTCTAAGGGGAATAAAACTTAGCAATGAACGCATCATAGATCTCTCTCCATGATGTCAAGGAATTTTTAGGCAAATTTAAGATCCATCGTTGAGTATTATCCTTTAAGCAGAAATTGAAACATCTCATCTTAAGCTCCTCTTGAGTCAAACCATTTAGGGGAAGTTGGCCAATTCGGTCATAGAAATCCTTCAGAAAGCCTAATGTGTCTTCACCTATTCGCCCATGAAATTGTGGCAACGAGTTTAAATGTATGTTCTTAAACTCGTAATCTTTGGCATTATTGGATAACCGGATACATGATGGGCTGTCATAAATTGTAGGCTTATCTGCATCTCTCCAAAGTGGATTAGTTTGAACCCTAGCAGGCACTACTTCATTAGCCATCTCATGCCTTCTTCTAGCTCTGTTTTTCTTGCAAGTACGTTCAATTTCAGAATTAATAACAATCAATTCAGAAGTATTATTAAGACTTTTAGATCTTAACAGCATGCAGCAAGGAAAAAAAATTCAGAGACAAAAAAATTATTTTTTTTTATAAAAGGATTAAAAATAATGAACTAATAAATCCGTTAGCCTCCCCGGTAATGGCGCCAAAAAATTGATCAAGATCCTGCAATTATATATGGTTGATTGCAGTAATAAAAGTTTCCGGAGTATTCCAGAGGTCGAACCCAAGGGAGGTAGTAAATTTATAGTCCAAAATTTTAATCTCAAAAGCAAGTGATAATCAAATTGAGAATTCAAATTAAAAAAAGAAAAAATAGAAAACAAAACGATCTCTGAGTTTTGATTCAGTTCTAGAAGCGTCAAGGGATCAGAATTCACCTTATAGGATAACTAGATTTTATTTCTTAGTTAGACTCTACATAACCGTTGTTCATAAAGCATCATCATTACCTCTCGGTCAATTAGCCCTGATTTAATTAGGATTCAATTCATTCTCGTACAACTAAAATCCCTAGTTAAACCTTAAAAATTACAATATATATCACCACAAATTCTTAATTCTATCTCTGGATTAGTTATTCATGTTTATCTCTCTGAATCTAGGTTCACTCTTCACTTCTCAGTCTATCAAGTTTACCAATTAATTAAATTTTATAGTGATCAGGCATAAAATCTATATGAACGAACAAAAGATAAATTAAATATAACTTGAAGAACAAATTAATAGAGTCTTAACTAAAGAAACACTTCCAATACATCTCAGTCAGGCTACATCCCTACACCTAACTGGGAAATTTAGCTACTCATAGAATTAGAAATCAAATCAAAACTAAAATCCCAAATCAAAATGAAAATAATAAGAAAACAAAGTTATATTAGAGAAGAATGAATCTATCGCTAATACTTCTCAAATATCCTTACTCTCTCTTTATAAGATGCTCCTAGTTGCTCCTAGATGCGTTTTGAATCGTGTTCTCTGGCTTCTGAGTGCGTTTCTGAATGTCCTCTTGTGTTTCTACCATGTTTCTTTATATAGAGAAAGTTTAGAAGCCTATAAAAGTTCAAAATATCACAAAAACAAGTTAAAAATATGTTTTTACAAACCTCTAATGTTTGACCCGATGTCAGGTGACCATATAATCATCTAATATGATGTCAAGTGCTGTTGAATAGCTGAAAAATGTTAAAAACGTGTAGAACTGTCACCGGATGAGTTTGACCCAGCTCCAAGTGCTTCTATTGTACGGAAAGCTGCTTCATTTAACTTCAGAAAGTCACCAGCTTGTGTTGACAATTTGAGTTTGATTTTTACCATTATAATATTAGAATTTGGAAAAACTCAAAACATGAACGTTGTAGCTCTATATTTTAGATTTTCAATGCATCTTAAATCACCTCAATCGGAGTTTATATGTGAGAGTTATGATCAAAATATCGAAGGATATCAAAACTTTTTAGTATGAATGATTTATAACATTTATGCTTCGAATACTTCCAAATGAGCTTATAACGCCATAAAACACAAAAAGATGTCAACTCATACTAAAATATATTAATGTAAATATATTTGGATATAATTTAGAGTTTAAATATGAGTATTTTATATGTATAAAATAGACACATCAAAATCATATAATTGACAATGGACTAAATTATAAATACGTAGTCATAGACTAATTAACTAATTTAATCGAATGGTTAATATGGCAGTGATTTGTGAGGTCATCATTAATTCATTTTGTATGTGGGTGAAGAGGCAAATTAAAGTTTATATATATACATATATAAAAGATATATATATCTCCGCCAGCAACTACGTTGCTTCTCCTTTCTTTTACTTTCATTCCTCTTGTTGCACTTGGACATGGTAGTACCGTAGAGCAAGGAAAAGGCCTATTATTATATGCAATAAATAATAATAATAATAATAATAATAATAATAATAATAAATATTTCATTTTATTAATTTTATATAATTCACTGGCCCTTTTAGATTTATACTGTTGGAGCTTATTCTAATATATAGCTTAAAAGTCATATCTAAAGAGGTAAATGCAGCCACTTACAGAAACATTACAATTAATTGTAAAAATCGTTAAGTACAATTTTTATTGGTAATATTATAATCAATTTATTCATTTACATAAATTAAATCAATTGTAAAAAAAAATAAAGATATAACCTCATACAAGGACAATATTTTGACTTTCATTTATATAATTTACTATTTAGTTGCTTAAACAACGCCCTCCTTTCAGCTGGCCATTGAAAGATAAACTATTTTAATTTAATCTCTGAAGGTTTACTTTTTCTAAAAGAATTATTCTTTTTATATAAAATCTATTAATTTAATCATGACGATATTACTTTTAATAAAAACTAAAATATTAGAGCATTAGAAGGTGAAAACGATTATTGAATAAAAATATCTTGAAACATGAAATTAAGAGCTAAATATACTAAATTATACAAGATATAAGTGATTTAAAAAAAATAATTTAAATAGCGCATTATACTTTAATGACCAAAATTGAAAATCAAATAATTTTTTTTTTAAAACAATAATAACAAAATTAATTTTATCCTATTAAATGAGGTCAATTACATTGATCATACAACTCATAACGGTTGGACTTGAGAGGGCTTTGCCCCCTCCCAACAAAAAAAAAAAACCTCCTCCCACTTCCCTTAGACACGCACACAAATGTACACAACACAATAATATATATATACACACACATTTGACCCCTCCCTTACATGCACATACACTCACACTACACATAATAAATGAATAAATATGACATATATATATGCACTATATATTAGTGATATATTTAAAAAGAAATAAAATAGGTAAATGTATTAAAAGTTTATATTTTTAATGTATTTTTTTATAATTTTTCTTGAAATTAATATATTACATATCTGATTTCACTTTATATATATTTTGAAAAATTAATTTACATAATTTATCATCTAACTTTATATATATACATAATTTATCATTACATATTTTTTTAAGTTATAAAAATATTTTAAAAAATTAATTATAATAAATATTAAAAATTTGGCCCCTATAATAGTTAGGCTACGTTCGCTCCTACAAACAATATCATTGAACTCTATAAAAAACTATTTCTTTAGATAATACTTTTTTCAAAAATTGAATATTTAATATATACATATATATTAAAGGACAAAATATATATGAAGGTTTTGTTAAAATTTGAAGCCTGATGAGTAGTTAGTGACTACCATTGCCGTTCACCCATGTCTAGCACAGACAATGACGCGCATAATAGTGTGTGGGTTGTTTTTTTTGGGCTGAAATTCCACGGGAGATTCGCTGGCCTAAGAATAATTTTCTCCCACAGATTATCTTGGTTTCGGCCCGATGGGCCTTTTTATCCTAGTACAACCATATTTTCAAGATCAAAAGCAGCCCAATTATGTTACAACCTTAGTTCGGTACTGCCAGTTAGAACTGGTGACTTAACAAGTGACTCACTAGATATAGGACCCAACTAATGGGCCCCATGTCACTCTGCTAGTTCGTTGGCGTCGTGAATTAGAAAAGGAATATCACCAAGCTGCTCAGCCGTTTGGTTTTTAATTTGTTAAAATAAAATTTGGTAGAATTAGTTTTATAACATGGTTGTAATAAAAATTGATTTTAAACTAATGTACTTATATTTGGATAATTTTCTTAAAAATTAGTTTTGATAAAAGTGATTATATCTAGATAATTTAATTAAAAATACTTTTAAATACATAATTATTGAAATAAATTTTTTTTATTAATATTAATAATAAATTAAATAAATATAATAAAATAGCTGATAGGTAATTTTAATTATCAATAATAGAAAACAATATTTTTATCTAAAAAATTTTCATATTTTTCTTTAATTTAAATAAAATAATTTAGATGGTTAATAAAATGAAAATAAATTTAAAATACATTTTAATGATTCGGTTACTTTGTTTGATGGATCAAATGCAACAAAGATGGATGATTTTATCTCGCCCAAAAAAAAGATATATGTGTTTTAAAGATTGCCTTTTAATATAGGATGAAATAAAATAAATAAATTTACTAAAGAACAATTAAAAAGTGCAATATTTGAGATGCATCAATTAACTCATTATTTTCGAGATTCATCTACCTATTCTTCGCTTTTCTCTTTTTCTAATATTCTTCCCATTTCTTTTTCCTCCTCTGGCACAACGCAAATCCTCTTTGAGCATCTAGGAAAAGCCTGTGGAAGATTACTGATTCTCCTCTTTAGTCATGCATAATGCTTCCTTGCAACTTAATTGAAAGGAGACGTTGCTGAATGGAGTTGGTGCCGCCAACGAAGATGGGGTTGTTTGATGGAGAGGATTAGCGGTGTACAAAACCGAACTAAATGTGGAATACTAAACCAAACCAAAATAAATTTGATTTATTTGATTTAATTTATCAGTTATTATGTTCGGTTCTGCTAATTTTTTTTATGATTTCGGTTATATTGGTTTGATTCGGTCTTGACTCTGATAAATCTAAATAAATTGAACTGAACCAATTTTTTTTTTGTTATCATTATCTATTTTTATTTTTTAGTGTTAAAATTTTTTTAATTTAATAGATAATTTAGTATAATAAATAATATCATATAATCCACTATTTTAACTCTTAATTGACCTAATATTTAAAGTCCTTTATCAATTTACCATTAAAGGAAACTTAAGACTTAAGTTATTATATCATATTATCATCCACCAACTATTGTTGCCTTTTTTGACTCCTCCAGTCACCCAAAAAAAAATCAAAGCTTTGTTCTCTCCAAATAAACGCTTTCTTCTCTTAATTTATATTTTCACTCAATTATTCTCTCATGCACACATAAACATACAAGGTTAGTTTAAATTCTTACTTGTGATTATCTTGCTAATATTTAGCAAAATATATAGAAAAATATTTCTATTTTCTAATAAATAATAAGTCATTCTTTAAGATTTTAGTTCTAATATTCTACCTACTATAAGGCATATAAACACTTAATCCTATTTATGAGTAGTGATTTGAAGCTTTTAGATTTATTTAGATGAGACATTGAAATATATATAAGTCTAAATTTTTTTAATGTTTTGGAGGTCTTTAGAGGCCATTTTAATTCAGCAAAAAATCTAAACTAAATTGTAAAAATGGAATCAAATTAAATTATTTTGGTTTGATTTGGTTCGGTTTTACCAATCATTATGATTTGGTTCAGTTTTTCTTTTTATCATTATTTTCTGAAAAACCAAATGCACGCCCTTAGAGAGGATCATGGTAATCTTGTTGACTGTAACAAAATGGTCAACATTGGGGTTTGATGATTTCATTTGTTTTATTTTTTATTTCTATTTGGGGTTTTTTTTTTCAGTGGTGGGGTTTAATTGTTCTTGGCAATAAAATCTACTGATTTGTTGTCTAATTTTTTCTAGCTCCATTTTGGAAAATGCATTTTAAGCTCCAACTTAGTTTTTACCAATGGAAAAGCGTCAATAGAGCTGCTTCTAACTTGACTCAGTTCTAAGGCAAAGTCACAGCTTTACCGTGCTTAGCATCCGACACCTAAACAAGTAAAGAAAACAAACCACCTTGGTTTTGGGCTTTAACTGAATGATTTTTAAACTTTAAAAGAATTAATTTTTAACTATCATTTGAGAAATTACTTTTATTTAAAAAAAAAGAAGAAGAAAGAGAGAAAAGGAATAACAACCAACTAGGGAAATTTTGAAATTGAAATTCCACTCCCCCCAAAATAAAAAATTGGGAAAATTAGGTTTTGGTATAAAAAAATAAAATATTTGATTTTTGGTCTCAATTGAAAAAATTCGATTTTTACTTAAAAATTTTCAATTCACTTGGTACAAAAAAAAAATTGATTCTCAATTGGAAATTTTCGATTTTCACTTAGAGAAATTTGATTCTCATACCAAAACAAGATAAATTCTGATATCAAAAACTAAATATTTTAATTTTTTTACCAAAGCCCAATTTTCCCTGAGAATCAGTTTGCTCGCATATTGTGCTAGAAAAGTGACTACAATTCCCAACCAGAACAAAAAAAGAAATGACTATAATTGTACAAAAAAAAAAAGCGTTTTACAATAGAAAGAAATCAAGGATAGAATAGCTTGGCAAAAAGGAGCTCATTCCAAGTATCTTGAAGGCCTGGCAAACACCAGTGGACGCAATCCGCATAGCTGACGGGGTTAGCTAACTGCTCCGCCGTCAACGGACTCCATTGCTTCTTGTATATGGACGTGTGTGCGTCTTTCCGGTAACTAGACAGCTGCGTTATGTTGAGGAACGTTATTGGCACTCTCGATTTGCCGAACACTTCTCCGATCACCTTCATTATACTCTTCCGACAGTCTGATCCCCAGTATGTCGCATTCTCTATCATCCTTGTCTCATTGTAGCAGTTCTTTCCTTCTTCCCCTCCCCAATCTATGCTCCTGCACTCACAACACATCAACAACCCTAACATTACCTTTATCCTACTAAATGAAATTAGTTACATATATAGATCATGTGAAGCCATTAGTCTATATATATATATATATATATATATGAAGCAAACAAACCCCATTGTAAGATGTCAAGTATGCTCACTTTCCATGAGAAGGAGACATGCTGGTGAAGAACACTCTAGTTTTCTTAGGGTCCATGTTCAGCCTCACCCATCGAAGCATACTTTTCATGGCCATACGATAAGCGTCTTCTGTTGGCACCTCCACTATCTCTTTCGCTTCATCCTCAAAAGATCCTAGCCTGCCAATTATCTTTCACAGCATTGATTAGTTTTTGGAGCAGTTCTTTGCAAAGATATAGCTCAGAAACTGCCAAGTCAAGTGACATGTTCAAAAAATAATAACTTACAAGATCTTCATCTTCAAGCCGGTCATCCACCAAAGATAGGTGTTGAACACCAAAATGTCTACCCCTTTCCAATGGCGGCCGTGCTTGTTGATCGAACCCTTTCTCACGATCCTATCGGATATCCTATGGACGACGGCGTTATCGGAGTTGGATTCCAGAAGGAATGGCGCCCAATAGAACTCTATGGTGGCATTGTATTCCTTATCAAATGTCAAATCACAGAAAAAGAATTCTTAGATGAAGAAGAAAAGCAAGAGGAATCTGGCAAGAGATTGACAGGATAAAATGAAATGGTACCTTAGCAGTGAAGACGGTGAGGGAATCTCCATTAAAGGTTTCCATGGACTTGGCTTCTTCAGGAATGAGTCGATGGAGAAGACAGACCAGAGAGACATACTGACCCCTGTTCAGTGAATCTCCCACGAACATCATCCTCTTCCCACGAAGTGTTTCCAGCATCAAACTCGCATTGAATCTGTACCATTGGTTTCAAAGCATGATATCACTTGCGAATTGGAAACATCATCAGCAAGTTTAAGTTCAGTTCAGTGATATCATGAAAGAGTGAGGTTGATAAACACATACTTGGGAAGATCACAAGCGTGAGGCTGCCACTTCCAATACTGATAATCCTTATTGGGTCGTCCGTGCTTCTGACAAGTCAATTGAGGCTGTATGTAGGGACACTCAGATTCCTCATAGAGAGGGTGGTTCAACTCGTCACGAACCCACCTTCCACTGAACAAGTCGCAACCTTCCTCTGTTTTCCCAATGGCAAACGAAAGCTTTTGCCTCCTCATTCTCTCTTCACCGCGACCCCATATATAACAGTACAACACAACCCCATTTCAGCTTATCACCAGAAAAATTACTCCCAACACAATATACTCCGTGAAAAATCAAAATGAAATGTTGGGTGAGTGGAAAGTGAGAGTGACAGTGAACTAACCGGGTGAGGAGAAGAAGGCGTGAGGGTCGGAGTAGAGTTGAAGCTGTTGGCCGAAGATGCAGATGAAATCCTCGCCATAGAGAATAGCAACGAAGAAAATGAAAGCTAAGAGGGTGAAGAGGTAGGGAGAGAAGCGGCCTTTGTTCCTTAGAAGAGAAGACGCAGAAGGGGATGGTGTGAAGGGTGTCTTCATTTCATTTGCATCAACGTCTCCCCCAACCTTCTTCACTGTCGTTTTTGGATCCTTTCACCTCTTCCTCTCTGTCAATTAATATAGCACATTATTCTCATTTCTACCCTTCTTTTAATATATCAAGAATTTTTATAGGTGGAAGAAATCAGGGACAGGTACTAATTGCATCAAAATAATTGAGCCCCCATTGCACAAAAGTTAAGCAACCATAAGAACACCTATTTTAGGATGGCTTTTATATATATATATATATATATACACACACACACACCCAATATTTTAGACCCATTTCAATTCAATAGAAGAGCTTATCGAAGTTCATACTAATTCAGATCTAGTTAGGGTAACACTATTTCAGGTGGTAAACTCTACCACCAAGTATTTAATACAGATGCATTTGCAGAGCTCAAATTCAAAATATCTAGTACTCAGTCTTAGGATGGTTTCTATGTATACTTTTGATTTAGTAAATAGTCCTCTCATTACGGTATTTTTTTGATAAGCATTCACATGCTTATTTTCAAATTATAAGTGAAACAATTGAGTGCAAATTAAATTATATGAAAAATGTATTGTATGTAAACATATGCCTAACACATTAATTAATTAGTTAGTTAATTAATTAATTAGTTAATGGTTAATTTTATTCATTTGCTTTTCATAGGTATTAAGAATTCTCTGATATCACATATCTCAAGTACTGCTTTCTTGTGAAAGAATTGAGTTAAATTATGAATGAAGGAAAGATAGTGTATGGTGGGTTGGGGCTTGCGAGAGATCAAAGATGATGGGATACTGCTGGAGGACAGCCTTGGCTTGGCTTCAAAGCTAAGGTTTTGGAGAAGATTGTGAACCATAATCACTTGGCTTTCCCTTTTTTTCATATAAAATCATTTGTACCAACTAAACCCAAAAAAATAAAGAATCATCGAGAAAGACCATTATTTATGAAATGGGGTTTTGAAGGGATAGGTACATTAGTTCCCACTTAGCTTTCAATTGGAAATTAGCTGCTTCCTTACTTTAATTTTCATCCTAACACACCACATATCTTACATTGGTATATGCAGCAGTAGTTGTGCTGAACAATCAGAAAAAATGTTAAAGCGATGAATCAACCATAAACGAATAAACTAAACCAATCTCCAACTAATTAAATATTTTTTAGCTTTTCAATTGTTGGTTCTATATATAAGGTTTTGGAAAATTGATTTAGATGATTTTAAAATTAGATTTTAATTAAAATTTATTTTTATAAAATATTCAAATAATTAAAGACAATATTTTTAAATAAACAATTAATTAACTTGGTCAAATGAGTAAAAAAGAAATCATATAGCTATTATTTATTGCTAACATCTCTCTCAGCGAAAATTATCTTGCCGGATTAAGGAAAAAAATTATCAACTATACTATTACAGGATGGGTCAATGATTGATATGCAATAAACATGCATTGGTCAAAAGGTCAAAGCTTTCAAATGCAAGAATCACTCATTAAAGAGGTGATATCCGAAAAATTGGAGGTACTCTTTCCATTTCAAAACATAATTTGCTAAAATTCTTAATTATTATTTTTTAAATAATTAAAATTTTTGTTTAAAATTTCCAGTGAAATCTTAATTATTTTTGGACCATTTTACCTGTTGCTAATTAAGTGTAAAGTTCCAACCATTAATTGTAATTTGGACCATTTTATAAATATGGGTATTTTAGTAAAACAATCCAAACTATTTTAATTAAGCGTTTAAGGTTTTATAGAAAAAATATAATTAATATATTAAATTTCTTTAATATGATCCCAAATAAATGAATAAATAAATAAAAGTAATTAATGTTATTTTAATATTTTAAAATGAAAGATAAATAGAATTAAAAAAAAAAATCAGTTAAAAAGAAAAGGGGGAAATATTTCTTGATGTGTGCAATACCCGAAATTGACAAATGTTTTGAAACTTTAAGGGTACACATTATATGTATATAATCAAATCGAAAAATATAAATATATCAAGTATCTAAGGTACAAAATAAATTTCAATTTTAGAGTACTTTGATATAAATAAAACTAGAAATTTTTCAAGATAATATCACTCTAAAGGCGAATGCACAGTTCTTTCCCATAAAGAAAAGCACCAAATAGCTTTCATTTAGAAAAAAAAAAAAACAAATTGCGGTCCAAAACTTTCAATCTAAGTAATTTTGAGAACTTAGTGACTTGGCCGAAGCAAGAAATTCTCTTCTACCAGTGGCTCAATTTGCAACACACTTGCTGTGATACGAATATCACAAATTTCAAACTAAAAAAAAAAAACAAAAAGCACAATCCTTTTGATCTAATCCATCCAAAATCAACAAAATTAAGTTTTAATGCGCAAGCCACTTAGCCAGTAAGGAAACAGAAGGGAAAGTCAATAAGTTGAGAACAAGAATGATCAGTGGCAAAGAAACGATCATTTCAGACGAACCGAATTCATTCAATTATCCTGATGATGATCGATGATTAAAAGAATTATCAATCAAGAATATCATATTAACTCTGCTATTATACCAAATTTTCCGTAGAATTACAGTCAACAATTTCTTTTAATTTTCTCAATTTCTTCTTCTGCTTCCTTTTTTTTATCCTTTTATTATTTTTTTTAAGGAGTGGAGTGGAAGAACCAAATTCGTGGAGGAAAGAGTCAAGACAACAGGAACAAATTCTAAGGTACTATATCAAGGATGCATCTGGGTTTGACCTGCCAGGCATCTAAAAAATGACCTATTTGCATTTTTTCGCAAAATCATCGTGTAAATTCAATGATCCGAAATGAATCCAGAATAAAAAAAATATCACCCTCAGAAGTTCACAGGAGAATATGAGCTCCGGTAACCTCGAGAAGGTCCCTTGAACTTCCTCACCAAAGAAGCACAACAACCCTGCAAAGACAAAGTACAGTACAATAATTATATAAAAGAACCTAGTGAGTATGATTGAGCAAGAGTTCATCCCTTGTTCCTTTCCATGTCAGATTGAAAAAGCTGATCTTGAAAGCATTAACGTGGAAGAGTACCTGGGCTCTTCGAAGCAAGGTTGACCAGAAGTCCAAATTGGGGATAACCTGAAATACAGGGTAAATCAAAATAGATTTCAATTTCAATTACGGTAAAGCTCCACAAAAGGTTGCTTGCTGTCACAAGGTGTTTTGTGAAGTTAGGGAAGGGGACTGCAGAATGTATAGCATTATAAACAGTTATTGCATAAAAAATTTACTGATAATGGCTGATTATAATCCACAGGCATTTTGATTTTCAGCATGAGATACAAAAACTATGCAATGATAGTTAACTTTACCAACACATAATGACAGCAATATGAAATCAGTAAATCACCGAAACTGCCGACAGAACTTATGCATCCTGGGGGGCAGATATCATAGGGAACCAACCCTCAAAACCCAAATTGTAAGAGGGAAGAACCACACCCTTTTAATACCACAGAAATCACTTGTGGCTGTTCAATGTGGGACTCAATCATACCATGACACCACTTAAGAGAGGACATCCTGTATGGTTACACCCCATGGCAATCACTCCAAATACTTGGTCAGGTAGTCTTTTTTATGAAGGTCAGTTCAATTCTAATATCAATTGATGGAGATCTAATTAGTATATAAGAAACCTATCCTTAAAACCCCGCTTATAAGGGAGAAGAATCACAAAATTACTTATGGCTAGCTGATGTAAGATTCCATCACTTTTTCTTCAGTGCAATATTGACATGATAAGGCAACTGTTCCTCTAATCAGAACCCCAAATGCCAGAGATCACAGTCAAATGAATTACCCAAAATCCTGATGCAAGACATGGATCTAGTTGGACAAATTTAGTAATTCAGCCAAATTGTGTCAACTCATCTTCCCCATCTTTTAAAATCTTTATCCAAAATCCGTTGCCAACAGATAGTTAATTGTGGGAGAACAAGATATGTGATGATTTAAATAGACTCTTCTTAAGACCTTTTGCCCCTCAATGCATATGAAGTATGAACTAGATCAGAGACAACTAATTTCATCAGAGCTAAACATGCCAACAAAAATTAAAACTTATGAAGTAGTATGTGAATTCACACCAACCTATACATAATTATAATTAGGCATATATGTAACAAGAAGAAGGACAAGTGCGAGACATACATCTATACCATGAATCCCAAGGAAGAAATACCGATAAACTATGCCAGCCAGTAGATATACTCCAAAAAGGCACAAGAGACTGAAATGAGATGAGCCAAACGATCAAAATGAAACAACTATTAGTAATTAGAAAAAAATAACTTGCAGCAATTAAAAATATTAGGTGAGAAGGTAGAATCCTTACATGATTATTAAGATGACAAACCACCCCAACCCTTTCCCATGAACATTTACAATAATGGCACAGCCAGATGGATGCTTCAGCTTTGTGGCCTGCTTAAGAAACAAATTTATAAATATGAAACACAGCTAAATCACATTAAACCATTGAATTCAAATTATAATACCATACAAAGAGATTAGTTAAATAAGAAACAATCAGATGATACCAAATTCCATCACCTTCATATCTCCATTTTCTTAGCTTTTGCACGGTCATCATTTTTATATCTCAAGCCACACTTAATGCAGTTAAATGCAAGGAATAAAATATCAAAGTAATTTTTTTTCTTTTACACTAGAGTGCCTCCAAGATAAACAGACAAGAAAAAAATCACAATAGAACAAGATGGAGCAAAAGCAAGAGCATACCCACTAACAGAAAATGGAAAACAATTTCATTTGATCAACTTACAAAGCTATTACAAACTACTAGTAAGCTAGATGAAGGGACTTATTCAACAAATTCAGGCATGTTATCCTTGACGGTAAAAAGAGTACATATTTGATATTGCCCAGATTTTCAACAAGTGTCATTTATTTTCCATAATTCCATTTCTAATCTTAATACTTAAAGTTCATGAATCAGCAAATACATTCCATCCCACACATGATCACAAAAAATTATGATAGAATGTTGGCAAACCAACATCATATAAAAGTAAACAACGAGCAAGGAACCCCAAAAATTGAAAATCCTTAAAGAGAGTACTCACATAGTTACAGGTCCCTAATCTCTCCAGAGAATGTGGTCCCTGTAAGCAAAAGATTCAAAATGAGACATATTCCAGTCAGTATGAAGTCCAAAAAGTTCAATTTATTCAATAAAAGCAGAAATAGATGAAAGGAAATTACTTGAACTCCATTTGAAGAGCACAGCACAGACACTGACAGCGAACAATTTAGCTTAGGGCTACTGCTTGACATCTTAACAATGACACCATTGTGGGGATTTTTCTTATCTGCCATAAGCATAGCATTAAAACCATGAATGCGAAATGGCTATGTTTGTGAATAGTAACTCAGTTCAAATGAACAAGCAACCTAATGAAACACAGAAATAAAACACCAACCAAGCAGTAAAAATTAAATTAAATTAAGAAAAAGGGGAGTATTGAGCTTACCATATATATCAGCATCTATCTTTGAACCCCGTCCTAGGGTTGTGCATGCATGATAACCTACATTATTCACACTGTTAGAAAAAAATGCACTCCCTCCTAGCACCACTTAAAATTCCATTAACAGAAATACACATTAAGCCCGTAATAAAACATGCTTCAATTAAAACATAATTAACAATAATCAGAGGAAGTAAAGACATCTTTCGAATTCTAATTCTCTCAACCCACAGACTTGCCTAACTGATGACGAGGTAACTCTACATTCAGAACCTAAACAAACATCATTCTAGTTCTACATGCTTAGTGTTAGGAATTCCAACTAAAATGATACTTCCATTAAATCATAGCATGATAATCCAGCAACGAAACAGTAGCTACAAGGTAATCTTTCACTCTCACTACCAGTAAACACTCCAAAAGACAAGAAACGAAAGGAAAACTAACAAGCTCAAAAAGAAAGATAATGGAAGAATAACAGAGCTATCCCTCCCCTCAACCTAGAATTCGAGAAGTAGGCACTCTCCTTTCCAGAGACACTCTCCTCATGCCCACTACCACCACGTCCCACCACCATTTTATGCCCCTCTCCCCTGACACCATCAGACAGAATCATATCCTTGCGCTGACCATTTTGCTCTCCAACTTCTGATTCATTTCATTGGGCATCTTTGGTTGGGCTTCTCCTCTTAATATCTCCCTTTCTCCCTTTTCTGGGATAGAACAGGCCCCACGTCTTATCCAGCCCATCACTTAGTAAATCCATTTTCCTAATAGCCATTATGAAGTGAAAATAAGTTTTGTACTTCATGCATGGAAACATTAAAGAAGGCGAATAAGTAACTACATATAGGATGATGTTGATGAAACCCAATACCAGAATGAGTCTAATGACCTTCTGCAGCAATGAATTATAGAATCCTACCACATTCAAAGAAATGGATGGAGATTGGTTCACAGCAGTAAAACAGAAACAGCAGAACAAGGAAGATAACAAAAAACAAAAGAAAATACTCCCTAGCATTCTAGAGACTAGAGAACTCTCCTCACACCATCTTAATTCTCGCCTCCTTCCCACTGACCCCTCATTCCCCTTATATTCCCTATCAACGACCCTATCTTCTATCTCTAAATCTTAGACACTTCACACCTCACAACAACATAGATAGCTTGCAGAGATAAGGAGAGATAATTTACTTATTTTTCCAGTTATGATCCATCAAGAGCCAGTTCATACAAACATCATCTAATGTTTCTAAGGGATGCTGCCAATAACCAAAATCACTTTCTGTGGCAGCAAAGTCTATTCGTCTGCAATGAGAGTGATGCAGGCACTTGAGCATCTCTACTAACAACAAAAGTAGATAAGAATTAGCCAGATTACTTTTTCCTTAATGAGGATATTTCAAAAGTTCATTTGACAGAAAAAATTCTGGTGACAGGTGAAATTTCATAGCTAGGTAAAGCATTCATTAAATCATATAATTTAATTAATGACATGTAACAGGCTACCACCGTAACAACCAAGCAGAAGACATTAGACACATGTAAGTTCATGGAGGCAAACATAAGTGTTTACAGTTCACAGCCTGACACAAGTTGTACCTCCAATGTTGTTTGCCACAAGTGCACTACAATCCATACCACACCGCATTGGCCCTCCACAATCCTAAGCCATACAATTAGGCGATCAAAATAAGCAAACAATTTGGGGAAAATATAGGATAAATTAATATTAATAATTATCAAAACAAGAAAAAGTGTGTCTTCAATGTTCCATCATGTAAAACTAAAAACAGTCCATTAAACCTACACAACAGCTAGGACCTTTCAACAGCGACAAGAATCCTAATATTATTCTTATCATGTGTAATCATTATTATGCTCCACCACTTCATCTCAACTCAGAGGGATCACAATGAACCCTATTTTTTTCTTGAAATAAAACTGGATAGACTCATCTGAGTCAGTCAAAGTTGACAGATTTATCAGCTTAATCTAACATATAGGATACATTATCATGCCAAAGCATGCTTATTTACAGGGTAACTAGGCCAATAACTTTCTATCATAATTACTATATAGAGTACCTTTACTGTTATTTGATTCTGTGTTTATTAGTTAAGTGCATATTCATAGGAGAGGAAGTATGGATGTATTGAAGCTTTCATATAAACAAAGGGTCCATTACTTAACAACTCAACTGTCAGAAATGACTTTTACTCCAGCGGTCTTCAAGGAAGCTAAGGAGCATGGATATTTTTACCCCATGGGAAGATGAGAGAGACGTACAAAGTATTATTAAAAATTGTATCAATCTAGCAAGGGATAGATGACAACATAAAATCTAGATAACTATAGGCCGTTCTATCAAGTATCAACAAAAAACAAAATATCTTTGACCATGAAGAGAAGCATTTACCCAGCAGTTAGCGCATGTAGGAGGGTCATGATTGAAAATCATTCCATCGCAAAGCTGCTCCAAACAACGAAGAACCAATCAAACTCAATTATAACTAGGCAAAAAACATACAGAGGCCAGTGTTGCCTATAAAAAAGAAAATATAATTCTTCAAGTGTCATTCTCTTCATGGACAGTCCAGGTATAGTGTTTGACCTTGCATTGAATGCAACTAAAATTTAGCGGTTGCGGTTGCAGAAGCATGCATGAAAAATCAAGCAAGGCACTCTTTACGAAGTCAGTTTGCTAGAGCCCCAAAGGGGAAAAAAGAAGCAGTTTATGTCATATCATTAGTTATGGTCGATGATGACAGCTAAGCTGAAGAATACAATTGCTGACATCTGAGAGGCAGTTTGGTAAGCAGAATAGAGTGAGATGAAAATGGAAATGGAAAGAGAAAATTTTGTAGTTTGTAAATATTCTTTTAAGTCCTTGAATAAAAAAATAATAATAGAAAAGGACAGTAAGTAATGATAACAAAAGGATAATAGATATTAAATATCTTTTTTTTTTTTTGGTGAAAAGAGGGATGTATTAATCAATGAAAGAATACAGCAACAGGGGGTGCCTACATATCCTTTTTTTTTATTTTCATAATGAAAAGGAAAAGATTTCCTTTCCTAAAAGTTACTACTAATCAACCGTATTGAAATCAGAGAATTAAGTGTGACCTGATGAAGCCAACCTGAAACCATAGGATGCTCTCGTTTGCAGCTACTTTGTAATATCTACGTGCAAAAAAATAAATAAATAAATAAAAATATAAAATGAAATTCACCGTTAGAAACATATCATTTGGACTCTAGGTACATAATTCTGCCCCAAAATATTGCATACTGAAATTGAGAATAATACAGTAACAGCCTTTTCCCCTCTATGATAGGTGCAGTCAATCATTTGAGGTCCTACCATTAAGTAATCACCCAAAGAGAGAAGAACTGAAGTCTAGACATAATTTCCAACACCCTCCAAACAAACAAGTTTCAAAACTCCTTACTCTTCTGAAATTTAAAGCAATTTAAAAGGTTATGTTGCCGCGTTACTTAAGCAATACCAGGGATTTTTCAACATATAATTTATCCAATTGGAGCAAACATCAACGAAGAATGGTGTATAAACAAACACTAGTTCGTCAAAACAACAAATATAAGATTCGAATAAATAAACTCCCAAAAACGACAAAGAGCAAAAATACATTAAACAGCCGAAATTAATAGCAATGCAAGACATATTGGCCATAATAAATCGAGGGTTACGCCCAGATTAGGAAACAAAGAATACAGAGAGCGGAAGGCGCACCCATCTTCACTGCGAACACCATGAGGGAAGTCGGGCACGGGAGAAGTCAAGGTGTAGTTATACATCCTGTTATCATCAAGAAAACTGAAGTCGCAGACTGCAAAGGCGGAGTTCAGAGACGCCACTCGGTATAGAATCGCAACAAGAGGGATAAGCCATTTCAGAAATCTCTGTCCGCCTATCATTCTCATTGTTCAAGACCTATCTCATGCTGGTAATCACAATAACTAGGCAGAGTAAAATCTCAGATATGGACTGAGGAGAAGGTACAGCTGGTAAGCTAAGGCAGAGAAGAGAACGCCCAGACACGGATAAGAAGCAATGGAGGAAGAACGAGCTCGAACGGGACAAATGAGGAAGTATCACTTTCGGTTCATTCAGGGTACGCTAATTCTCGCAATTTGCTTAACGCCTCCCTACTTTAGTAAAATGCTTCAAAAGTCCTATTTTTTTTTAGCATCAGGCATCTCGGATTGATAGGAGATGACTAATTCTTTCGAGTTCTAAAGATTATAAGTTAGATTTTATATTTTTAATAAAATTTTTTCTATACTCACAACCAATAATTTTTTAGAAGGAATTTTACTACGATGGACCATTTAACAATGACGTGGATTTCCCTCACAGCCTAGGTCCTTATTTTTCTTTCCTTAAGAAAAAGTGATAATAATTATCACTATTCTCTATTTATGAATATTATGGTATACCATAATTTATCATTGACAATATTATTAGTGTAAAATAATACTGCTTCGTTTCAGTTTATAGTACACTTTTAATTACCGCACATGGATCAAGACAATAATTAGTAATTAAAAATTTTTCACATTTTCTCAAATTACCCTCATTAAATACATTGGGAATAAAATACTTTAATAATAAATAAATATTTAGGCTTACTAGTCAAGGATAATCTTTAAAAGAAAAAAAATATATACTAAGTAATTCACAAAGTATACTATATTATGAAATATAAATTTTTTAAAAAATATACTATATAGCATAACCGAGGAAGTATTATGGTTTCCGTTCTCTCTTTTCCTAACGGGATTTAGTTTCTCTATTCCTAAAAGAAAAAGAGAAAGCAGATAAATACTGCTTGCTATCTACCTTGATCTCATCTAATCTGTCAGGTGAGACCGATTATTGTATTGTTTTTTGTTTTTCCTTTGAGACGGGTTATTATATAGTTTAGTAGTTTCTTTTTCTGGTATTTTTGTATGGAAATTAATGTTACTTGATTAAAAAAAAAATTGAAAGTTCTCGATAAGTAGAGGTTACCTTAAGAAATTCTATTTCCCAAGTATCTTACAATGTTTTAAAAAAAAACCTTAATTCATTAATATATTTTCTTAATAAAAATGGTATTATATATTTAACATAAAAACATAATATATTTATTTTAAAATATAACTTAAACTTATCAAGAACTTAAAAATAAAACAAGTTGCACATGCATTTCTTTGAAGAAAGAAACCTCTAGCACGAGCCTAGAACAAATTAACAAATATTTGCAAGAGATATGAAACCCACAACAAATGAAATGTCTCTAGTAGTAGTAGACCTTCCAAGAAGTGCTGGGTGGAAAAAAGAGAAGTTCCAGTTCCAGTACTCAAAAAGTTTGCTTCTAAGTTATTGCCAAGTAGAGATCAACAAAGCTACAGAGAACTCCTATGCATGAGAATTTTCAAGTCTACTATTAGATGAGGAGATGGCGAAACAATGATAACATTATAACCTCAAAATTGTTTATGTTTGTTGTGTTTGGTTGGAGGTAATTTTTACAATGTCAGAATAGAATGAATCTCATTCACATTCCCAATGATGGTCTTATTTGGCAGGTAAGAATGGCTGGCTATTCCATTCCCATTGGAATGGTCATTTTGACCCTCCTGGGAATAGCCATTCCATCCAAAGGGAGGAGGAATAGACAGGATTCCTGGAATGGTGGTTGTCAAGATTGTAATACCCTTAGAAATATTGAAAATTATAACATCATCTTTTGTCACCTAAAATGCTGTTTTGTTCAATTTCAGGGAGGATTAAGTAAAATAATAAGAAAGGTGTGGAGAAATATAATAAAATAATAATTACAAGTGAATTTGTTTGATATAACATTAAGGATGTGGAAAACAACTTTACTTTTTATATTTAATCAAACACAAATAAATAGAAACTTATTAAAATGCCCTTAGATTAAAAAAAAAAATCTCCTCCTTCCTTCTTTCTTCTTTCCTTGCTGACCACTATCACTACCATCATTTTACTCAGTGGTCATCTGTCGCACCTGATTTTTAATTTTCCAAAATAGAAAATAAAAAACAAAGTAGAGTAGCCAACAAAATTTTTAAAAGGGAAATTTTGAAAGCCTTTTAAAAAAAATGGTCTATGAAATATAAAGGGTTTGTGAGTCAATTATGTCATGGGGAAGGAGTTAGACATCCCATAACACTCGTTTATAAGAACGGCTACCTTAAATTGATTATATAAAATCAATGTGACCTTAACATTATTTTAATTACCCTTATAAAACATGTATAGAGAAATAAGAAAAATAAATAAATAAATAAAATGGATTTATTTACAAAAACGAATTTGACCTAGAATAAGAGTCTAAGACATACATACCCTAATATAGAAATTAAAATTCAAGTAGTTCGGGGATTTATGTTTTTTAATAAAAAAATTATTTTTATTAAATTATTTTTGACGAGATAGGCTTTTTATTTTTGAATAAAATGGGTTATATTATATATAAGAAAATATTCAATTATTTATTTACCTATTGATTAATTCACGAATGTTCCGAAACCCCACGTGATAACCTACCAACTTATATGTATATCAATGGAGGCTCCCAAAAACAGATCGATGGCTTAAAAATATACAATTCTAATTTTTGAAAAAAATTATTTATTATCATTTTTAAAAAATATAAAATCTTTTATTTAAGATAGATATGAAACTTTTATCAAATTTAAGGAAACCTTCATCATGTTGATTTTTGAAATAAAAAAAAAGTATATAAGATTTCAAAATTATTTTTCAAAAAAAATATATATAATTTGATTAATATACCTATGAAGGTAAATCATAACACATGGCAAATCTATTAACCTAAATGCCCACAGAAATTCCATCCAGACAAATTCTAAGAAACTATATTTAATAACAATAATTAATTGAAAAATTACTATTGTATTGTGTGATTTACGGGCCAAATTGCATATTACGTTAAATATAGCATGAGGAAGAGAAAATAATATATATATATATATATATATATAAACCATCAAGTCACGGTAAAGTACAGAAGAAAGTTAGCTCCTTTATACACCTTCTGTCATATCCTTGGAAAATAGAAGTATGTCAACCGAATCAAATGGTCTTAAACAAGTAGTGCAATCATTCAATATAATCACCGTAAATCTCGTAGCCAAACTCAAGTGGAAGGGAAGCAAGATATTATTTTCATGCCAAGATTAAATAAATAAAATTAAAAAAAAACTTCAGGGATGAAACCAAGAGTATTGCCACGTATTCTTAAAAAGAAGGACATTTGATTAATCCAAAAGGTTTACCATAAACAATATAGTTTCTATGATATAGCCAAAGTGTTAAGCACAAGAAAGTCCACCATCAAGGGGTTATAAACGCTTAGGTTCTTTTATCATAAACAAGATATGCCTCCATCTCTCATAAAGAGATCTATAGGCAAAAATAATTTTATTTCTAGGACCTTACCAAAATATCATACTTTGAAATCCATAGAAACTTAAATAAAAAGAGAAGAAAGAAAAAACAAAATAAAACATACATATCACAACCACACTTTCACCTATTGTGAAGTTTTCATTTGTGTGAATAATTTGTTTCATGAACTCTCAAAACATCAAATGTGACATCCATGAAAACATTCAAGAAGAGAAGAAGATAAAGGATCACATTCTAAAAAAGTTCTACCCATTACAAAACCACAACCATACAATGAGATAGAATGAAGAGGAAGAAAATAAATTTCCTACCTTAAACCTTCTCACAAAAACCAACACCCACTCCCAACTTTTTCCACCCACTCCCAACTTTTTCCTTCACTTTCAAACTCTCCTGTACATCCTCTCTTTCTCTCAATCTCTCCTTCTTTATTTGATTCATGTTGATCCCTCTCGTCTCATCTTGCTTCTATTTATAATGCCAAAAAGAAATCATTCAATTAATACTCCAAAATCATAAAAATCTCTTTTATTATTTTTCTTTGATATTCACATTAAGATTGATTGATTTGCTTTTTTTTTTTCATTATTTCTTTGATATAAAATCTCAATCCTTGATTTTTATATTTTTGTTTATTGTTATTTTTTATTGTTATTACTTTTTTTATTTTTATGTAAATTTCAAGAAGGAGAAAATTATAACTCTTCAAGATATGATAATCTTCAGGAGATATTATTACTTCTTATTATTTTATTTTATGAAAACTTTTTTTCTTTTAATATTTATTAAAATTTTTTTATTATTTTATATTTATATTATTTATTTTTTTAAAGAGACTTAGACAAAATACAGTATTTACACCACCACTCTCTCCTCTATCCACATCTCTCCTCTCAACAGCAAACAAGCCAATAAAAAAGAAAAACATAGATCTAACGTTGGTGACAAGACAGTGGAGGTGCCACCATCGTTTGATCTTCGTCGCAAATCTTGTTCCAAGCTTCATCACTAGATCATTGTTGCCATTATCCGGAAGAGATCTAGAAGGGTGGATTGCCGTCGAATGTGAAGAAGTCATCTAGCCTTTGTCACAATGGAAGAAGTTTGGAAGAAATCTAGAAAGGTGGGTCACTATTGGAGGTGCCACTGTCGCCTAGTCTTTGTTGCGATAAAGGAAGGAATGGACTTTGATGGTGCTTGGCGAAGGTCGAGAACATGAAGGATGCGGTGGTTGAGGTTGCCAAAGGTGGAGGTCCTCATGGTATGGTGGAGGGCACTGATGGCTTAGCTCAATGGAGGATAAGATGGAGGCAACAATCGAGGCTGGAGAGTTTGCTTGTGCTATGTCTTTTTCTTATTTGTGAAGGATAGAAAAATTCATTAACCATCCCATTACACTATCGTAATCCACTTGGCAAAATAGGCAGTATCTTCTTCACTTTAATTTAGATAATCCCCATTACCCATGTAACCTTCATCCCATTACAATTGTGCAACCAAACGTGCCAAGTCTGATAATGTAATGAGGATTCCCTTCACAGGAACTCTCCAGTGAATGAACCAAATAGGCTATGAGCTTCGAACCCCCAACCTTCGAATGACAAAAGGACCTGCACCATCCTACTATTGAGCCAACAATGCATCCTTCATTTGTAGTTCAATATTATATATTTATATAATTTATTATATATAATATTCTATAGCTATTTTTTTGAACAAACAATATTAAAAATATTTATCAAAATTAAAGAAATTAAAACATGTTACTATCTTTGTTAAATAGATTAAAAACATTTTTACTAATTGAAAAATTAAAAATAAATATTTTTATATATTTTTATATTAAGGGTATTGTTGTCCAACAAAATACAAATGTTCATTCCTTTTCATGACAAACCAAACATACTTATCTCATTCCATCAATCTTTATTTCTATTTTCATTCACATTCCTATTCTTACAAAATGATTTTGCAAACCAAACATAGTCGTAGGGTATTAGCTTTTTAACTTTTAATATGCTTTAATTCAATATATCCTATATTATTTTTAAGTAAATAATATTAAAATCAAAGTTAGATATAATTATATATTTAAAGTATGCATTAAAACCTTGAGAAAAAAAATTAAAATTATGCATTAAAGATTTGAAAAATTGTGGGGGTCGCTTGGCGGGAATATGTGATTTTAGAGGGCAATAACATATTATATACTAAGGTGGTTTTCTCCCTTCTTATAATGACAAATAAAGCTTCGGTGGATCGGGCATTGTTCGATGCTTGAAGTTTCAGGCACTACACAACAGTGAGCAGAGCTTAAGTTGCTACTCATCAGCAAACCAACATTCCAAGGTGATTTTTGTTGGCATTTTTTTTTAATATGTGGATTGGCATTAATCAATAGTCAAATTTTATATTCATATTATAATTATTTAAAGGGAAAATTGGTCTTTTAGTCCTTAAACTTTATATCAACTTGAAATTAGTCATTGAACTGTTTTTTTTTAATAAAACACTCCTTAATCCACTGTATCAACATTAGTCCTTAAACTATGAAATGGTTTTAAATCATTCCTCAAAGTTGCCATGTGGTGAGATGGTGTGAATTTTTTTTTCTTATGTGGCTAATAGAGCTGCTAACATAGATGACGCATTGGAGAAAATGTTGCTGATTAAGGAAAAAAGAAAGCCACAAATGGGGAAAAATGCCACAGTAGAAATGATCAAGTTATCTAGGTGATAGGTTTGTGAGAAGCAAGAGAACAAGCAACTTTGTTCTGCAAGAAAATTAGGGCTTGTGAAATGCACTCTTCTGGTAGCAAATAGAAGCAAGGGAAGGGATGGCAACATGACACCAAGTGAGATAGGTAAGGCTATTGCTGATTTTCATGATCTATTTTGGTTATTGTTGTTGAACATCATGTGAGGGCATGAGTGACGGTGCGTTCATGATTCTTGCAAGTGGATGGAGGGACTTGTTTCCTTACTCTTGTGGTGAACGGTTAATGATATTGACTACCTGAACACACGAAAATCCAAGAAGATATCTAACATGTTCCCACTACATTTTTTTGGCTTTCCATATTGGATTAAGTATTTTAATTTTTCTATGCACCTTGCATATTCTAAATCCCCATGAATAAAAGCATAAAATTGAGTCACTAACTTGATTCTATGTCACTCCTGAAGGGTGCCCTGTATACTCTGCTTTTAATACAACTATTTCATCTAATTTCTTGAGAATTTTGTGTATTCAATTTTTTTGGTCACTCCATATTGCTTGATTCAATTTCATTTACTTTTATGAATACTAATTGAATGTGCTTGATTGGTGGTAGGAAGAATTTAACTTGGATGTTTCCAATGAATTGAAGCACCCATTCCAAAGGAAGCTCTATAGAATATAATGCTACAAGAAGAAGAACAAGGTATTGAAGATTGTTTCACTCATCTGGTTGATGGGGATGATTGTTTCGTGGTTCTATTTGTAGGATCTTTGTCCAAGTAGTGAATTTGTCAATTATGTTAATAGCTAGTTTTTGTAATTATATGTCCAAATAGTCTCTATTTGGTGGTTGTGTCTATAGGCTTTGTCTAAGAGGCTCTGTTCTATGGTTGTTTTGTAGATTGTTTCAAATAGGGTATGTACTTTGGTGATATTAATGAAGTTGTTGTATTTGGTTGTATCTACTTATGTCTTTTGGCAACGTGTATGACCTACTGTAACTTAATCTTATGAATGAATGAAAGATATGTTTTGATAACTTTGTTTTATGGAAGTTGTGTCTATTTGTTCCCGCAACTAACTTTATTTTATTAACAACACAACTATAAAGAATAAACTCAATTATTACAATTCATATCAAAATGAAGGACCTGCTATAGTATCAATGGAAGTTTCAAGTTCATACCATATACCATGTCTTGAAGGTTAATTGAATGCAGAAGGTGATGTTGAGATGTATTGTAACTGTTAGTGTTCACATGAATTTTGTTCAAGCCACCTCTAGCTTATTCCACTGGATAAGATATATAATTCAAGTGAATGCATAGAATAACTTAGATTAAAAAAATTATTCTGTAATAAAACATTTTTTTCCCTTTAACTGCAAATACCTCATCCCTTTAATATATATATATATATATTGATCTCATTGATTTGTCTTATACACTTGGAGTGAGGTATAGAAACTTGGCATAAATTTTAAGAGTATTACTTTACTTTTTTTTTTTTGCTAATAAGAGTTTCATTAAGAGATAAGACAACAAGATGCACAAGATAAATGCCCAAAAATAAAGGAATAAACAAACCGTACTCGACCCAGAAGAAATAGATCCAACACACCCAAGCAGAAACCTCTACCCTAAACCACCGATGACACCGCCATTGGGAAAGGAACAGACGAAGAGACAGAGAGCAAACAAGTAGAGAAAAACAAGCAACCAAGCCCTAAACTAAAGCAAAGGACACCTCCCTCCAAAAACGAAATGCCACCTACAACGAAGTCACCTTCAAGTCGAACCAGGAAGTCACCAACAACAGAGCCATTATGGGAGATCGTGGTTTGAAGAACCATCACTATCAGTCCCATCCCCTTCTTCAACAAATCTGCCCTAATCACAGCAGAGTTTGACAAAGTTCCATGCGTACACCACGTGAGAGAGAAAGCGGCAGTAGAATCCTACAAAGCAAGCAACCTATTGATCGTCGGGAAGCGGTCTATCACTGCCTCAACAATCCAAACCATTCAACGAAAAAATAAGTCACCAAAAGGCCACACCAGTTTCCAAGGCTTCAGGCCACTGATTTTGTCGCAACAGTGAGCACCATCAAAAGGAGTCCTGCTACAAACAAAAAGCCCTAAAACAAAAATACAGAACACCAAAGCTAACAAACGAAAAAACCAAATGCACACACTCCATAGACGACTTCTTCCCCGGCCAAAACCGGGGTTACATATTTTATATATTTTCAGATTAGCAGGTAGCTGAATAAAGCACTCTAGGAAAATTATTTTATTTATATATATATATATATATTTTCAAAACAACCTTACAAGTATGTCTACCCGAGAAAGATTTGGTTACAAGTATACTCCAAATATGTACTTTTGATGCTTATGTTTTGTTTGATCCTAGAGCAACACATTCTTTTGTGTCCCCATTCTTTGGTTTGAGATTTGGTAGAGATACAACACAGTTAGATGAACACTTAGAAGTAGCCACACCCGTGGGAGAGTCAATTATGGCTAACTTGGTATACAAGTCGTGTGAAGTTTCAATAGGAGGTAATAAATCTTTAGCTGATTCAGTAGTTCTTGATATGATGGATTTCGATGTGATTTTGGGCATGGATTGGCTATTATCTTGCCATGCTATGGTTGACTGTCATAATAAAGCAGTACATTTCAAATCATTAGAAGGAAATACATGTACCTTCCAAGGTGATCGACGCTTTGTTCCTCACAATATGATTTCAGCATTAGGGGCAAGGAGATTGTTGAGGAAAGGGTGTAAAGGGTATTTAGCAGTAGTTTAAAATACACAAGCAACAAAAGTGAGTTTAGAAAATGTACCTGTGGTATGTGAGTTCCCTGATGTCTTTCTCGAAGACTTACCTAGGTTACCTCTAGAAAGGGAGATTGAGTTTTGTATTGACCTGATTCCCAACACCTAAACTATTTCCATGCCCCCTTATAGAATGACGCCTGCAGAACTTAGGGAGTTAAAGGAACAATTACAAGATCTTGTTGACAAGGGTTTTATACGCCCTAGTACTTCTCCATGGGGTGCTCTAGTGTTATTCATCAAGAAGAAAGACGGATCTATGCGGTTGTGCATTGATTATAGGCAACTTAATAAAGTAACGGTAAAAAATAAGTATCCTTTAACCTGGATTGATGACTTGTTCGATCAACTCCAAGGTGCTCAATGTTTTTCGAAGATTGATTTGAGATCAGTATACCATTAGTTGAGAATTAGAGAAGAGGACATCTCGAAGACAGCTTTTAGGACGTGCTATGGACACTATGAGTTCTTGGTTATGTCATTTGGACTCATAAATGCCCCAGTAGCTCTTATGGACTTGATGAATCGAGTTTTCAAGCCTTTCTTAGATCATTTCATGATTGTATTCATTAATGATATTCTTGTGTATTCAAAGAATAAGGAAGAGCATGACCAACATTTGAGGATGACTTTGCAGACCTTAAGAGAACACCAGTTGTATGCTAAGTTTTCTGAATGTGAGTTTTGGCTTGATAGTGTAGCTTTCTTAGGACACACGGTGTCTAAAGATGGGATCAGCGTGGATATGAAGAAGGTCGAAGCAGTGCAAACTTGGCTGAGACCTATTACAATAACTGAGATATGTAGCTTCTTTAGATTAGCAGGATACAAGCGCAGTTTTGTTAAAGATTTTTCAAAACTTGCAGCCCCTTTAACTGGGTTGACAAGAAAATGAGTGAAGTTTCAATGGACTGATGAATGTGAGGAAAGTTTCAAAAGTTAAAGGATTGCCTAACATCAGCACCAATATTAGCTCTTCCCTCTGGTAGTGGTGGTTATACTGTTTATTGTGATGCATCAAGAGTCGGCCTAGGGTGCGTGTTAATGCAGAATAAGAAGGTGATTGCATATGCATCTAGACAACTCAAGAAACATGAGCAAAATTACCCAACACATGACTTAGAGATGGCAGCTGTTATTTTTGCTTTGAAAATATGGAGGCACTATTTGTATGGTGAGACCTGCAAGATTTACACTGACCATAAAAGTCTTAAGTATATCTTTGAGCAGCGGGACTTGAACTTGAGACAGAGAAGATAGATGGAGCTTTTGAAGGATTATGATTGCAATATCATGTATCATCCAGGCAAGGCTAATGTTGTTGTGGATGCCTTAAGTAGGAAGGCTATGGATAGTCTAGCACATATGTCCAAGGTCAAGAGACTTATTGTCAAGGAGTTTCAAAGCCTTATCAAAAATGGTGTACAATTTGGGATCACAAGGACTAGTTCGCTAGTAGCTCATGTGCAACTTCGTTCTACTTTAGTGGATAAAATTAAAGTGGCATAAAATCAAGATCCCCAGTTGAAAGAGATTATGGATGGTATAAGTGAAGGGAAAATGCAGGAATTCATGATAGACTCAGAGGGTGTTTTGTGTTGTGGTCATGACCTATATGTGCCAGACGTTGAAGAGTTAAGAATAAAAATATTAGAAGAAGCTCATCACTCTGCTTACACTTTTCACCCAGGATCTAATAAGATGTATCAAGACTTGAGAGAATTGTATTGGCGGAAAGGTATGAAGAAGGATGTGGCAGAGTTTGTATCTAGATGTTTAGTGTGTCAACAAGTGAAAGCGAAACACCAAAAGCCTTCAGGTTTATTACAACAGATTGAAATTCCAGAGTGGAAATAGGAGAGGATCACTATGGATTTTGTGACGGGACTACCTAAAACTTTTAAAGGGTATGACTCAATATGGGTGATTGTTGATCGATTGACCAAGTCTGCATATTTCTTGCCTATGAAGACGACATACAACGCAGCTCAATATGCTAAACTCTACATAGATGAAATTGTCTCTCTTCATGGTGTGCCAATATTTGTAATCTCATATCGTGGACCGCAATTTACTGCGAAGTTTTGGAAGTCTTTCCAAGAAGCTTTGGGAACTCATGTAGATCTAAGCACAGCTTTTTATCCTCAAACAGATGGGCAATCGGAACGTACAATTCAAATATTAGAAGACATGCTTCGTGCCTGTGTTCTAGATTTTGGTGGGAGATAGGATAAGTACTTACCCTTGATGGAATTTGCCTATAATAATAGCTATCAATCTAGTATTCAAATGGCACCATTTGAAGCATTATATGGAAGGCGTTGTAGATCACCAATTGGTTGGTTTGAAGTTGGTGAGTCAAAACTCTTTGATCCTGACTTAATTCAGGAATCAATAAATAATGTGAAGCTGATTCGTGAAAGACTTTTGACCGCATAGAATAGACAAAAAACATATGTTGACAAGAGAAGTAGTGACTTGGAGTTTGGAGTTGGAGACTCAGTGTTCTTACGAGTATCTTCAATGAAAGGAATATTGCGATTTGGGAATAAGGGCAAGTTAAGCCCGAGATACATTGGCCCTTTTGAGGTGCTTGAAAAGGTAGGAGTAGTAGCCTATCGCTTAGCATTGCCACCAAATTTGGCAAGCATTCATCCTGTTTTTCATGTGTCTATGCTTCGAAAATACATGTCGGACCCTTCGCATGTACTTGAATTATACACGACACAATTGGATGAACAACTTTCATACGAGGAGCGACCAATAGCCATAATTGATAGGCAAGTGAAGAGATTGAGAAATAAGGATATAGCTTCAGTCAAAGTAGTGTGACAAAATCACTTTGAGAAGGAGGCAACATGGGAAGTTGAGGAAGTTATGCGTGAGAACTATCCCTATCTTTTTGAATCTCAAGGTAAGGCAATTATTTGAAATTCGGGGACTGAATTTGTAAAGGGGGAGAGAATGTGATACCCTTAGTAAAAAGATTAGTTATAAATAAATATATAATATTTATTTAGCAATTATTTTATGGAGTCATTTTGAGATATACTTAGGAATTTTGTTTTTTTAATCTTGATATTTTGATATCTAGTAGATTAATATATATATATATATTTCAAAAAAATTGAGTTTAAATTTTGGGATAAATCTTTTGATTATTATTATTTTTTTAAAGTATCTAAGATAATGATCTAAAATCTTATCCTCAATCTTTTGATTATTATTATTATTTAAAGTGTCTAAGATAATGATCTAAAATCTTATCATAAATTTGATATAGATAGAGAAATCCTAAGATCTTTATTTTATTCCTCATCTCTCTGCCACTAAACTCTACTCCATATTCCTCAATTACGCATCCTAATTTTTCATGCATTCTCGCGCGTCCTTCTTGGTTCATTCTTCTTTTCATATTTCTGCCAAATAGCTTCTCTGACCCTTTTCATATATTACCTTCCAAGCTTTTCTTGCCTTGCATTATTTCTCCACTAATTTATTGCTACGTTTCCACTCACGTCACTATCAATCATCAAAGAGATAAGGTAATCTCACTTCTTTACCTTTTTATTAATTGTTTCATCTTCTTTATTACAACATGTCATTAAATACTCCTTTTCTTGTGATGTCTTCTGATGCAATAATTCATCTTCCTCTTTATTGTTCCTTTCCCTAACGTATATCTCATCTATTTCCTAGTGATGAGATTTCATTTAAGGTGTAAACTTTAGGGTTTGTCATTATGCAAATTTTCAACTGTATAAAAGACATCTTTTGTTTTTTTTTTTGAATTTTTTTTGTGCGGACATACTAGCTTTTAACTTTACATATTGTCTTTCGGCTTATATTGCTAAACTTTGGTTTCTTTAAATAAAACCTTGCTCACACAAAAAAATTTGGGAGAAAGACATTTAAGGACCCCCATATGAAAATATTCCCTTCCAAGGACCCAAATTAAAAATTCAGTACTCCTATAAACTGAATTCCTAACTCGAATCAACTGAATTCAGCACTTATACTGTTCATTTGTAAATATTTTTGTATGGAGGTCCTTAAATGTCTTTCTCCCAAAAAATTTCCTCCTTCCTACTCTAGGCTCTCAAACATGCGATTTGTTATATTCCTTGTTTCAAAACTTGGGTCAGAATAGTAAATTATGTTTTATCCTTAAATGCTTCTCTATTTTGAATATTATTTCAAAGGAGTGTTATAAAGGGCAAATCTTTATTTATTTATTTTTTTTTAAGTGTAATAGATCAAAAAGAAAAATTTACTTCTTTAATTTTAACTATGACTCCATAAAATAATTTCTATACTTGTTAAACAATTAAGAATTTTATAGGTTTTACATTGATGGGATCCATAATATTTAGATTAAAGAGAATTAGAATTTTAATATCTTGGGATGCATTTGAGTAGTGATAGAGGATAAATTTGAGTAACTATATAATAAAATTTTTATGCGGTAATAATTTTAGGTGGCACTGGTGAAACTTCCACAGTTTAAATCTTAGGTGGAAGGAAAAGGGATCTATACGATTGTTCCCAACAGGTGAGTGTATAGATGGCAATGTGTCACCATTCATTTTGTATCTTCTCTATTTCCCCTAGCCTCAAATAATTTTTACTTATTCCCATTGTATATTCTACTTTGTTTGGGAAGCAAATCCAAAATATGTTTTCCTTCCTTTCTTTTTTAAACTTCTACATATTAAGGCTTGCTGAGTTTAATTTCCAGTTACAGTATAATTTTTTTTTCTCCTTTCATAACTTACCTTTAGTTCCTCAATCTTAGTAATCTTATAATGATTTTAATGAGATGAGCTTTAGTGTTGGAAATCATTGTCAATAGCACTAAAATTAATATTGTGGATATGCTGCTGTGTTGTTATACATATATATATTGTCTTGTTTGTTATTATTATTATTTTTTTACTATTTCCTTCATTTTGGGTATGAGCTTAATTGATTTATAATATGAGCATTTAACAGGTGAGATGGTTATTCCTCACATTTATTTATATGAGATATAGCATTATATAAATTATCGGGTGAGATGGCTATTTCTCCCGCGGTATATAAAATATTATTATATTATTATACTATGTGGGACGGTTATTCCCCACCATTTGTTATAGGATGTGAAAAATGAATTTTGTGATGTGTCTAGTGTGATAGCATTTAGTATTCTAAGTGAACCTTTCTTTCTATTGGACGAGTGAAATATTATTTTGTGTTGATCCCTTATTGTTGGTATAAAAGTGTTTTGTATATAGATGATTAGTTTAAATATAGGTAGATATACTTGTAAGGTTGTTTTGAAAAAAAAAAAAACTCTTGTGCGACCTTTGCTTCCTTTCTATGGGCTTTGTTGTTTATGCTCTTACTGAGTTAGTGGTAGACTCACCCCTCATATTTTATATATTTTCAGATTAGCAGATAGCTGAATAAAGCACTCAAGGAAAATTGGACTTCTTGAATATTAGGTTGGACATCTCTAGTCTTATGATAACGTAGATTCCGTGGTGACGTAACTACTATAGTGGAGTTTATGATCGAGTCTTGTTGACCTAGATAACCTTATGTATTTGTTAATTCTTTACTTTTATTTGTTTTTGGATATGAGAATTGAGATAGATCATGAACTGTGATTGGTTGCTGAAAGTATTTTGGTATTTCATTTTAGTTTTCATTCAAATTGACTAGTTATAAAAGTTTTTTATTAGCCTTGCTAGGCTAAATAGGCTTGCGTCAGCTTAGTCTATGCACCGGTCATGGCTTAGATTTTGGGTCATGACAAGCATGGCTTTCCATCACATGAATATCGCTTCACATCGATTGACGAAAATTTGATATTGTAAAAGGAAAATGTATCCTGCATATGAGATCATAAAACTTAATAGAATCATATTCCTTTTCCATTTCTAAAGTGAAGTTTTTGGTGTGCCAGTCCCACAAAAAATTTAGATTCCCTTGGCCTTATTTGGTATGCAAGAATTTTGAAAGATGAAAGAGAAATAAAAATGGAATCAGTTGCATGGCATATTTGGTACTCCCTTGTTCCTTATTATAAGTTGCCTTTTAGAAGGTTTCTATATTCCAAAATGCTCCTTTTGTTTGTTAGAGCATTTAATACTTCTTTTCACAAATACCTTTTGTTTGTTTGTATTTAATTAAGATGTATTAGAAATAGTTACTGACAGTAACTTACTGCATTTAATTAAGAGTAATAAAGGAAAATAGAGGTAATTTTTGACAAATTTAATGATAAAATATACTTTTAACTCATTTCTTTGATCTGCATGAAATAGTTAAAAGTGACTTATAATAAATAATAGATTAAGTATGATATAATAATAATTCCTAAGAAATCATATTCCACAAAATTTGATGGAAAATGGTTCCTTCATGGAAGCAATAGGACCGAATTCTCTTCTATGTCATAGCTACATCTTCTCCATTTTACCCTCTCCTTCAACTACTTCCAATGTGGTCAACAACAATAACCTTCCAATTATTTTTAGGGCAGTGTAGAAGTAAAGTTCAAATTCAAGTACAATATTTTTTTGGGGAGGGAAAAAAATTAAAGTTGTTAAAATTAGGTTGAGATATTTTTGTCCACTATTTAAAAAATTAAGAAAGGGAGTCATTGCTTTCATTTTAGTTCGATTTATTTATGTTTTTTATTCTCAAAACTAACCCAAATCAAATAGACCAAAATATTATTAAAAAATTGAACTAAATTGAAGAATTAAAAAAAATAAACCTAATAAATCAAATATAATTTGGTTGAGTTTTATTTTTATATTTTAGTATAGTTTTATGCGCCTCCTATCTATAGGTGTGGTCCCATAGTAGTGGCAGTGGATGTTTTCAATGTTTGGGTGAATATGATATTTGGTCTATTTTTATGTTTTAGTCCATGTTTCTCGCACAAACAATTGTAATTTCTTGGATGGGAAAATTCTAGATAAATACCCAGGAATGAAAATTATTTCAAAAAGATATCCCAATTAACTCTAATCCCAAATAACAACCATAGTATATAATTGGAATTAAAAAGTGAAGGGAATTGATAGAATTGCCCTACCTTGTTAAAATGTTGAATGAGAAAGGAAAAACCCCAAATGAGACTTGTGAATTCTCACTCTCTCTTACATTGCTCTATTGCTCATTTCTTCTTTCTGTCACTTACTCTCTCTCTCTCTCTTGCATTGCTTAGTTGCTTCTCTCTTCTCTTCATCACTCACTTTTTCTCATAAAAACTCTCACTTATTGGCTCTCGCTCTCTCTTATAGTCCTTATATCTTGATTACTTAAGGGTTTTTGAAGTCTTTGACCATGTCTACTAAAGGCTCATTCTATCTCCCTAACTCACACCTTCCTTTAATGGTTGTGGTTAGTGATTTCAGTATAGGAGCATATTAAGTTGTGTTTAGAGTTCATTTTGCACACTAAATATTACCATTCACTCTCATTATAGTCATCTGAGCCAATTGAAAATTGGATACTTTAAAAAGCTTATTATGGTGTGGAATTGGTATGCATTAAATGGTAATGCATTTGCAAATGAATCGATTAAGCTTCTGAATAATTTGTTTGCAAGTGATACTTGTAAAATTATAAGTGATCGTAGGTCATTTGCAAGTGATTGAATCACTGATGGCCCATAATATATTTTCATTTTCATTAGTTATAACCTGAGTAAATAGGAGAGTATATGACTGCTGGATGAGTTTACCTTTCCTTCCCCCCTCCCCTCCCCTTTTTAGTTGCCCTGTTCATTTTAGGTGCAAGGAGTGAAAATTGTGATTGTTATTGTCTGTGTTTGGATTATGTTATGCCCTTATTCTGATTGATAAGCAGAGGTCAAGCTTCCAAGTATATTAGCCTTGTGCTTATGCAAGCAACCATAAAGGGCTTGAGGATTACCTGAAGGAAAGAATTGCCACTGCAGTTGGGTTCAATTTGTTGTCATGCAAAATACCTGGTGTGAGGAAAATTACTATCAACATGGACTATATGATGAATTGTATATATGTGAAAATAGGATGCAAACTACTAAACAATGTCATGTATTGTATAGATTTTCTTCCATTATAAATGTGCACTTGTACCAAATAATTTTTTAAAATAATGTACAATTTTTGTAATGAATGATTTAGTTATTTAAAAATAAAATTACCCCTTCTTGTGCAAGAAAGCAACATAATGAATAATACCGTATATTACTCATTGATTAACCTTATTGTACTAGTTCAAAAGTATTAGTAACTTGTCTGTATAAATGTATTAAATTTAATTTCCAAATGATGATCCTCATGCATTTACAACAGATCATCATGTATTTACTAGTGATAATCAGTTGTTTCCAAGTTACATGTCTGGTCTTTAGTTCCAACTGATGTTAACGATTGTAAGTGATTTTTGCTCATTTGCAAGTAGCTTTCATTCATTTACGAGTGACTTTCATTCATTTGTAATGTTATCTACACTAGTTGACCAATAGAGGATCTCTTTCCCAATTGTTGATGTCACACCCGGAGATGCGACGTGGATGGTGCGGGAAAAGGAAAAGAGGTGAAATCAGCCCGCACGGCGGGAGGCCGGTTTCCGAGGGAGTCGCCACCAAAATTTTAAGGGAAATTTTGGAAAACCGGAACATAAAAACAAAAAGGGACAAGGACTGGTTTGCGAATCAAAGTTGGGTTCGGGAGTACGATTGTGAGTGGGGAAGGTGTTAGGCACCCCCACAACACCCGTTCCTAGGAACGGTTACCTTAGGTTGATCATGCAATTTTTATGGCTTTTTACAAATTTATTCTGGTTACCCTTTTACCATTCACATGCAAAAGTAAACAAATGTAAAAATAAGAAAAAATGTAAAAATGAAAATAAAGAATAAAATGAAAATATGAAAAGTTAGAAAAAATAAATTAAGGAAAATATTATTTATTTACAAAAGTGGATTTGAAAAATTGGTAAATATTTATTAAATGAAAAGAAAAAGAAAACATCAAATGAATAAGAAAATATTTATTTATTTACAAAGGTGGACTTGACCCAGAATGAGAGTCTGGGGCCTACGTACCCTGCGATAGGGATCAAAGTCGACGTAGTTCGGATCAGAAATGCGTGTCACTGGGTTGGTATTTTTTATTATATATTTTCTTTGAAAAGAAGGGCTAATAGAAAATAATTTTGTCTTTCCACAAAGAAAACAATTTTTAGAATTGGTTGGTATGTCTTAATTTATAAAAGACAGATTACTTTCCATTATTTGCTCTTTTCATTATATATTTTTGTTTAATCAATTTCCAAAAGAGGAAATATATTTTCCCCAATTTAAATAAATAGGATTAAAGTATATGTGATTTTGAACATTTTATTTGATTTGAAAAGGAAATATTTGGAAACAATTTTATTTTCACAAAATAAAACCAATCAGCTCATATGGTGACTTTATCACTCATATTTACCCATTGATACCTAAGTGTCCACGGTAGTGTTACTCGAGACAAAAGGCATGAAATTTAGCAAGGAAGAAAGAAAAAGAAAAATGTCTTTATTATGAAAATAAATGATATCCTTTAGCATATATTAAAAAGGGAATTGAAAAGAAAAATATATTGAGGAAAGATAACCAGCATATGTGGTGACTTTATCACTCACAAGTTACTGATTAATACTTAAATACTCACGGTGTTACCACTCGGAGTAGATAAGTGACGCGGATAACAGCTTGAAAGAAAACGAATAACTTTGATTTCAATTATTATATATATTTTTATTATGAAATATAAAGGCAAAAAAAAATGAAGGAAAATAAATAATTGAGCAAGAATTATTTTATAAAAAGGGAAACGGAGAGATTTCTCTTACTACAAACAAAACAAAAAATAAATAAATAAATAAATAAATAAAAATAAAAATAAAAATAAAAATAAAAATAAAAAGAATTCAAAATGGCATCATTGCTCATTTTCCTAATAATCAACATATGTGGTGATTTCGTCACTCACAAGTTGCTGATTAATACTTAAATACCCACGGTGTTAGCACTCGGGGTGGAAAAGTAAGCAGTTTAAAGAATAAAATTGGAAAAAAGAATCATCTTTATTTCCTTATTATAAACGAGACCGAAATGACACACACATTTTTATAAAAAGGAAAGTGGTAAAAAGAATTTAAAAATGTAATTTCTATATGTATATGTATTACCTATTTTTATTTATTTGCTTATTAAAAACGCATTTAGAAAACACTTTTTTATCATTCTATATTTAAAACATGATGCTCGAAAGATTTGGATAAAATTGTTACATTCAAGACAAACATATATTATTTATTATTTTTATTTATTGTAAAAATTATTTGTATTTATTATTTATTTATATTTCTTTATTTAAAATTACGAAAAATAGAAAACGAAACACGTAATGATCCCATTTTTTTTTTGAAAACTTGAAATAGCATATTATTTATTTATTATATATATCTATTTTTATTATTTTTATTTTATTTTTTTTAAAATAATGTGAAACTCCTTCCTATACTTTCATTTTTCAAAATCGATTTCCAAACCAAACAGCATATATGGTGCTTTGGTCACTCATAATTTACTGATTTGTGCTTTAAACGACCCCGGTGTTACCACTCGGGGTGGAAAAGTAACCGGCTTAGGAGGAAAAATGACTTTATGAAATTTATTTATTTATGTCTAATTTTTACTCATAAATTATCTACATTTCCTCATTCAAAATCTTAAAATATAGGAAACCAAACAACTAAAAATCCATTTTTCCCCTTTTTTTTTTTCTTTTCCTTCAAATTGCACTCACTACTGAAGCTACCCGTGGTGGTTACAAGCTCATAATCAAAATATGATTCTAATATTCATAGGCACATTCATCATACATAACACCTAAGTTCTTTACAGCGAGCAGCACAACCATCTAAAGTAAGGATCTCACAGAACACCTGAGGATCATACTCCAGTGAAACTAAGAAATTGACAACAGCCAATCCAAAACATTCATGCTTTCAATAAATGTTCCTTCTACGAAACTCAACCAAATCACTATGGCTAAAAAAACATCATGTAATTATTCAGAAACAGAGCACTGCCAAAATATACCTAAAACCCTGTTAACCAAGGATGAAACTATCGTCAATAAAATAAGATAATCTTTTCGAAGAGACAGTGACTCACGACCGAGAGCAAGCAACCCATAGTGGTCATTCACACCCAGATGATACAAGTTTATGATCAAAATATAACTCTCATACCCATATGCATATTCACTAGACGTATCACCTTGGCTTTCTACAGCGAGCAACATAAACAGGAAACATTAATAACAGACATATCAGGCCAGGAATTCCCCAAGACACCCGAGAATCATCATCCACCAGAAAACGAGACACCATAAAATGAAAACAGAACAGCAGTCAACCCGAAACATTCATGCCTTCAGTAGGTATTTTCCTTAAGAAAAAACTTAAAACTGAATCATAGCATTGACAAAAGAAGACCTAAGATTCTAGTTCCTAAGTATGAAACTATCAACAATAGCATGAGATAGAATAGAAATTTTACCCAACCAAAGACTCAGTCACTGGTTTTCCAGCTCTCGCGGTACTCTTGGTGATTACAACTACAGAGAAAGAAGAGCCACTTGAAGCTGACCTCGGATCTTCTCCTCGTTCAAACCTCTCCTGCAATTCCTCGCACGCCTTCTACTTCCCTTCCTCTGTTTTTTCAGACTCTCCACTCTCGGACCACAGAAATCTCCCGAAAAAAAAAAAAACCCCCCCTCATGTTTTTTCATTGCTGAACCCTTTTATAGATGACATTGTGAGTCCTAAAACTAATTGCCTCTGTGCGTGGCCATTACCCTGCTTCCCCTTTCCATTCTTGCACTGCTCTGCTACTCCCTTGTACACTTCGTGCTCATCCGCCACTTCCCTTGCCTCCACTACGATACGGTCCCCAGTACGGAGAAGTGGAGGGACGTCTCTTGTCATTCTTGGCTATCTCCAGTGTTCTCTCTCATCTGTGCCTCTCGCCTTGTGGTCCGGACCATAGCCTGTGCCTTCTGCTTTTCTGACACCGTACGGGGCCATTGTGGTTGCCCCTCTGCTCGTTCACCATTTGGTTGAGCCCTCAACCTCTGTCTCTCGCCTCGTGGTCCCCCTGCATCACGGACACTCGGCTCCCTCTCCTCGTCCGGTCTCCCTTATGCCTTTTCCTTTCGGCCACGTTCCCTCTGTCTTTTCTTCGGCCGAGCTCCCTCCGTGGCCTCACTCGCGTAGCCCTCTCTCAGCCCACATCTCGATGTCTCCTCGGTTTTTCTCGCGTTCATCCACCGAGCCGTAAGGCTCCTTCTGATTTACCTCCACTGGCAGCTCCCTCGGTGGTTCAGGCTCCCTCCACGGTTCAGCCCCCACCGAGCTCGCGGTCCTCTCTTTTCCTTCTCTGCGGCCGAGCTCCCCTCTGTTTCTCTCTCAGCCTCTTTCCGCAGCCCTCCTCCTCCTGCCCTAAAGGGCTCCCCTTTTTCTCTCTTTTTTCTTTCCTCGTTTGCTCTTCACCTCATGAAAAGGATCTTGGGAGAGGAGGCGACTAACAGCTTCGTTGGGGTCCATGTTACACTCTTTAAGCATAGCATAGATCTCATGCTCAGGGAAATTATGAACAATCTCCTTCAAGCTCTGCACCATCTTCCTCGACGCCGCAGGAATCCCCGAAATCCCATTGCTACCCTTGCCATTGTTGCCTCCTCCTTTGCTGCTCATCCTTTGCTCCACCTTCCCTCTCCCGTCTGTATATTCACCTGACCAAACCCAGATCTTCCGACGCCCCAGAGGGCCCGCTCACTTCGTTGCTTGCTAGGGTTCCACTGCGCGAAGAAGAATAAAGATATCTCTGTCTCTCTCGCTCCCTGTCTCACTTTGCACCGAAAACCCCTTCTCACTCGCTCTCTCCCTCCTTTTCAGACTCGGCATACCTGAGCCCTTTAGGGCTCAGGTAATTTTTTTTTTTGGGCCTGAGCCCTCACATGGGCTCAGGTCCACTTTTCAGCCTAAAGAAAAATTTTTTTTATTTTTTTTTTGTTTTTCTCTTTTTTATTTTTTTATGTTTTCAATTATTTATTTATCTATTTATTATTATATTATTTTTTTTATTTATTATCATTATATTTATATGTATATATATTTTTTAAATTACCCGGACAAAATACGGTGTTCACAGTTGATCATCACACATTTGTTCTAATTTAACACAGCTTAACTCATTTACAAATGACTTTTACTCATTTACAAGTGACATTCATTTATTTGCAAGTGACTTTCGTTCATTTGCAAATTACTTTCATTCATATGTACTATCATCTACATTAGTTGAACAACTGCTTTCCTAATTGTCAATCAGCACACATTTTTTCTAATTTGGCATAACACAACTCATTTGCAAGTGATGCTTGATAATTTGTAAACTCCTATCTATCATGTACAAATGAGTGAAAATCTATTGCAAATGTGAGTAGATCAATTGGAAATTTGTAAAAGCATATCAAGCTATGAAAGCCTAAAGATAAAGAATGAGCTACCATTTAGTTGATGTTATTACAAATCTTAGTTGCAAGAAGTCAAGTATCTTACAAATTTGACCTATTAACTTAACTGCATTTAGGATTGTTCCTTTAAGCAAATCTAATTGTTTTCTGCACTTTATATTTAATCTTATGAATTCCAACTACACACATTATGAGGGGAATAAAAGATTACCTTCTATGTTTTAGCAAAGAATTATATCAAAGCAACAATGTTGACAAGATTAAGAACTTACTCCTACTAAGTATCCAATATATGATCCCTCTCAACAAATGATACAATATTATTTGCACTAAAATATGTTCCTCCCTTTCAAATTGGCACCACCAACAAAATTGATCCCTATCAAATTCACTGATTTCTTATACTTATTTGTCATATATCACTATACTTGTTTGTCATATATCACTTTCCAATATAAAAATGGTAACAAACCTGTAGCATTAAAATTAAAACACATTGAGTATAAAAATGAATCATTCATTTAATCAAATTGGTCATGGATCAAACTATACATTTTCTAGCAAAATACATTCTACACTCACCTTAATCTTCTAACACCGCCTAATACAAGTTTGCAAATTCCTAATAATACCTAGTACAAGGAATTGAACAACATCAGGGGAAAAAAAAAAGAATTGAACACAAGCAACAACACCTATGACATTCAATAATCTAACTCATCTTCAATGCATACCCACAACCAAAAGAAACATAATGATCCTTGCCAATTGAAGCATGCTAGCAATGGCCAAATATTTTTTGTCTTCTTATAGCTTACTATTTCTAACTCTTGGCGTCTAATCATTTATATAATTCCTTTTGGTATTAATCCATCAATAAAGTTAAAATATCCACAACACTGATGTTCTTATAAAAAAAAACAAAACACAACTAAATTAGTTGTGAATACACAAGTATCATATGCAAATGCATGAACTTCAATTGCAAACGAACAATTAATTGGGAATTAACATATACTCATCTAATATTCATCTGCTGTGAATACTCATTTAATTAGATAATCAGTCATTTGCAAATGAAAATGCATTATGGGCCTTCACTCATTCAATCATTTGCAAATGACAACCTAGAATCACTTGCAAATACATTAGCATCACCTAAAAAAAAACTGATTCTACAACTCTAACTATTCATGTGCAAATGCATTGCCATTTCTTGCTATTTCCATCTAGACCACATCTAGAACATTAATCAACTTCTAAAATATCCATTTTTTCCAATTGACTCAAATAACTATAATTGGAAAGCTACAATGAGGGTGGCTAATAATATTGAGCACACAAAACTAACCCTAAACATAGATGAACCCTTTAACAGATGAGAAAGAACCCTAACCCACAACAATTGAAGGAAGACAAGAGTTAGGTTGCAATAACCAACCTTCCACTAATAAAGTTGAAGCCTTCAAAAATCCTACACAGACTGAAAAATAAGGAGTGCGAGAGAAAGCAAGAGCCAATAAGAGAGTGAGTGTGAGAGCAAGCGACCATCAATGAGCAGAGAGTGAGCAAAAGACGTGATCAAGAGAGACAACATCATAAACATTTTTCCTTATGTTAATAGGGTAGGGGCATTTAAGTCAATTCCCTATGTCTTCTTATTTCCAAAATAGTACTTCAGTTGTTTTTTGGGATTAGAGTAAATTGGAGTATGTTTTTTTGAATTAATTTTGTTCCTTGGTATTTTTTTGTCACTTTCCCTTCTTGGATAAGGTTGATAACATGGTGGTCGATTTATTACTTTTGGATCATGCTCAACAAAATAGTTTTTTCTGTTTTGGTTAACTAGATTTTTCTTCCCTGCATATCGACGTAGGGGATGTAGGGTCGATGCAAGGGATGCAGGGATATTTTACTTTTAGTTTTAAAAGATATTGACTTTAAAAAATTTTGATATGATTCATTGAATTAAAAATGTATATGGAAAAGACATTGTTAAAAGAAGCAAAACCTATTTCAATGATCTTTATATCTTAAAAAGATTGGTCCTCAATTGTCAGTTGGGAATACCCTTGGTGTCCACACAATAAAAAGGAATTTCATCACTTCCACCCCCACCCCGGAGAAAAACAAAAAAAACCCACTATCCTCACATTGTAACAAAAATTGAAAGATAAAAAAAATATATTATTTTCTTAAGTAACATTCATGAGTATCAATGATAGTTATCAATTGACAAGATTTATTTAGTTAACAGTGATAACTATTCGGTGAGATTTAGTTTATAAGGAAAAAAGTTTGGAATTCTAAAAATATTGAACAGCACAGCTAATGCATAGTGTGACTTGATCCTCTTTTTAATGATACTAGATAGATTTTTCTCCTCTACATATATGCGCTAGGAATGCATGAGGGACATTTTATTTAGTTCTAAAAGGGCACTTAACCATCTTGAACATGTAGGAGACATTGTATTTTTTCCATACTTAAGACACAATATAAATCATAGTGAGAATCAAGGATACTCAAACCCTCCACCTTAACAAAAAGAAAACACCATCGTCACATTGTAACAAAAAAAATGAAAAATCTAAAAAACCATATTTTCATAAGTAACATTCATGACCATTAGTGATCGTTATTAATTAACAAGGTTTATTTAGTTGATAATGATAGCTATCAAAATATTATTTTGCGTATAATTATTGTCTAAAATTTAAAATACATGTGAAGTTTAAAATTCAAATTTAGAGTTACATTTAAATTTAAAGTGAAAAATAAGGAAAAAGAATTTAGAATAACATTAACATATATATGAAGTTTAAAATTCAAATTTAGAATTAATAATGATTTAAAAAATAAGGAAAAAAGCATAGAATTCAGAAAATATTGAAAAGTTAAAAAATGGAAAAAAATTTATAATTAAAAAAGACTAAATTTGACAAAAAAATTAATATCAAGTGATGTTAATTAAATTAAAAAGAATGAATGTAGTTACTCCTTATTATGATATATTGACAAAAAATTGATATCAAATTATATTAATTAAAATTAATACAAATTTGAGAAACAAAATAAAGCTAATTAATTAGTGAAAAATGAAAAGAAAAAGAATTTATAATTTAAAAAAATTGAATTTGGCAACAAAAACGGATAAAACTTAGGTGCAGTTGCTTATATCCTTTTCCAACTGTTGTCAAATGAAAACAAGACATGTGTCTTTTCCTTTCCAACTCATATTTCATATTACTTTTTTCCTTGACAGTGTTAACAAACTCAATATCTTGAAAAATAAAAACTTTCTACCGCAACCAATGGTTCAACTTTAAAAATTTTGCTCTAACACCAACAGAAGAGGACAAAGAGGATTCACAACAATCAAAGTCTAATCTTAGCTCAAATCATATGCGATCTTGATGAGGGTAAGTTGGGAGAAACAGTGGAACATCGACGAATTCATGATCCACTTTAAGGCATTAGCAGACCCATGACTAGAGCCAGAGTCAGAACCATGAAACAAGCCATGAATGGGTTGATCCAAAGTATGATCAATATGGAACCATTGTATTTGAATGATTTTGAAGCCAAAAACAAAGAAAAAGGCAAGTTAAAAATGTGGAGTCAAATTCTAGTCAAAGAGTTAAACTTGGAGAAAGCCTAACAAGGAGGATTCACTTAAAATTTATGTGCTTCTTATGTGGTCAATAAAAGTGACTTTTTCAGGATTATTTTATTCAATTTGTTTCCTTTTTTAATAAAGAATATACAATCATAAATCTGATTTGTTTTCCATTTTGTATTAAAGAGGAGCCAACTTTTTCAAAGTCAAAATTATAATTAAATGCCCTTTTTTTTTCTTAGGGTTTCCTTTTTGTAATAATAAGCATTAATATGGTTAGATTTATGGGTTTAACTAGAGTTAGTTTGGGGGTTAATATTTGCCTATAAATAGGCACATCTTGTACTCTTGCAAACTGCAATTTGAATGAATAATTTTTTTTTCAGCAACTTTGTTGTTGTTCGGTGAGTTCTTTATTGTTCATCCTTGAGTACCAAAAAGAATGAGGACTTATCAAGGAGTGGTGATCCTTGTGGCATTTTGGAGTTAAGATTCAAGAAACGAGTTCTTTTGGAGCTTTTTTCCTTTGACCAACATTTTGCTTCTTTTTTTTTTATTTTCATCATCTTTATTTTTCAGTTTTTGTTCATTATTATTTTTTGTTATTCTTGTATTCAGTTTATGTTTCTTTGAATTGCATAACCCCTAACTCAAAGAGGGCTCTTAGGACGAGTTTCTAAAATGTCTCCCATCATTTGGTATCAGAGCTTCGGCTTGCAAATCAAGGTGTGTTTCTGTTTTGCTTACTTTCTCTTTGTTTCATTCTACTTTTTCTTACTATCTTGAAAATCATATTTACTGTTCATCATTGTTCATTCAAATTGTTCGTCACTGTTTGTCATTGTTCATCCATTGTTGCTTGTTCTTTCATTCTTTGTTCTTGATCTATTTTCTAGACTTCGTGACCTTTCCTTCTGTTCTTATTGTGGTGTGCTCTATTCTAATTCTGCTATCCATTTTCCTTCATTTTCTTTGCTAGAGGATCTCACCATATTTGATTCTTATTTCCATTGAGATTGTGGAGTTGTTTGTTATCTACCTAGAAATTTAGTTGCTACCCAGATTTCTTGCTATTCAGATTTTGCCAAAAAAATTGAAATTGATTTAAAAAAGAAAAAAAAAAGGGAGAGAGAAAAAGAAGAAGAAAGAAAAGAATTGATTGCAGCCTAAAAAAATTTGTATATAAAATTTAAAAAAAGAAAGAAAGAAAAAGAGATATGACTGCCTAGACAAATTTAAAAAACTAGGGAGATCTTATTTTCTTTCCTACTTTGAGATCCTTCAATTAAGGTGATAGTTTGAATTACAAATTTCCTTTCATAATTGGGCATTAATATTATTTAATAGCTCCTTTTTCTAATCTCAATCAAATCTTGAAGTAAGGAGAATTGACTTTTGAATGTCCATTCACAATTTCTCATTTGTATGGTAAGTTTCCATTCTTGTCTTTTAAATTTTCTCTTCTATTTGAATTCTGTCTATTTTTCCTTCCTAAATTAATTCCCTAACTTGTTCCTTCCTTGTTTCAGATTTGAGAGTCATTTGAAAGTTCCATCCTTTGGTATACACACCACATCCTTCATCTTTTTTTTTTAAGTGTGCTTTACTATCTTAATTTCCAGAATTTTCTTTTTCTTTTCTTGGCTGGAAAATTCATTTTCTTTTTCTAAAGAAAACCCATCTTTGTTTGTTGGTCACCCTCATTTTAAGCTCTTTTGAGAGTTTGAATTTTGGATCTTTGACTTTAAGATTGTCACTTAAAACATTACTTCTTGATTTAAGTTCAAATTCAGTTTTGCAATCTTATAGGAAGCAAGAGTGAGTGGTAAAAAGTAAGAGTATAACTATATCATTTCTAGAAAAAGCCTTTAAAGTGCGCAAAACATGAGTGGACTTACATCATTCTTAAGTGAAACACGTGACAAAGTAGTGAGGTCCATTGCTCTTTGATTTGCACTAACATTTCGGGTCCTTGAAAACATGTTTGGTGGTAGTGAAACTTAAATTCTAGATTTGAAGCTCTTCATGGACTCCATAAATAATCAACCTAAGAAATTAAGTATGAGATTAGATGTGATGGAAGCTTCCCCTTCTCATTCTAAAACAAGGCCAGGAAAGAACCATATGATCTATTCTGGTGATGGTGAAGTAGAGGTGGGAACTGAATTTGAGGAGGAAGAGGTATAACCAAAAAGAGCTAGACAAAATTGACGTGCATTTAGACATAACCAAGAACATAAGAAGGATCCCATTTCCAATATAAAAATGAAGATTTCTTCCTTCCAAGGGAAAGTTGATCCTAATGCTTACTTGGAGTGGGAAAGTAGTATGGAGCTTGTGTTTGAATACAATTCATATTCTAAGGAAAGTAAGGTAAGATTGGCTATTGTTGAATTTACTGACTATACCAGTATTTAGTGGAACCAGTTGTGTACTACTAGGAGGAGAACTAGAGAGGGTCCTATTAGGACATGGCACGAAATGAAGACAATTATGAGAAAACAATATTTGCCTAATCATTACCATAGGGATGTGCACATGAAGCTTCGGAAACTTAAACAAGGAACCATAAGTGTGGAGGATTTTTACTAGGAGATGGAAATGTCCATGATAAAGGTCAAAGTGGATGAAGATCCTGAGCAAACAATGACAAGGTTCCTTAGAGGATTGAATCTTGAGAGTGGCATTGAGGTTGAGATGTAAAACTAGCTTGATGTGGAGGAGTTATTGCATAAAGCCATTAAAGTTAAAAGGCACTTGAAGACAAAACAAAAGGTGAAGTCATATGGAAGTTCCAACAAGGAATAAAAGTCCTATGATGGATCAAAGGAATACAAAGTGTCTTCCAAATGGAAAGGTGAGCCCAAAACTAAGGAGAAGAACAAGTTGAAAGAATAGATTCCTACTTCCAAAGGTAAGTCTTCTAAATTTTCTTCTTCAGATTCACGTAAAGTTGAATATTTTAAATGTCAAGGGTTTGGTCATATTACTTCACAATGTCCCAATAAAAAAACTATGATTGCTCTTGAGAATCGTTGTGTAACTAATAAAGGCAGTGATGAAGAAAAAAAGGAGGCCGAGATAAACTCTAGTGAAGATGATTCTGATGTGGAGATAGTTGAGGCCATTGTAGGAGAAGTGTTGGTATCCAAGTGTGCTTTTAACATACAATCAAAGGAGGGCCATAAGAGAAAGCAATTTGAGAACTTGTTTCACACTAAATGCTTCATCAATAACAAGGTATGTAATCTTATCATTGACAATGGTAGTTGTACCAATATAGCTAATACCTTGTTAGTTGAGAAACTTGGATTACCAACTTTAAAGCACCCTACACCTTATAATTTGCTGTGGTTTAATGAAAATGGGGATACTAAGGTAACTAAGCAAGTGATTGTAGCATTTTCCATAGGTAGCTATAAAGATAAGGTTTTATGTAATGTTGTACCTATGCGTGTTGGACACTTGTTACTTTGTAGGGCATGGCAGTATGATAGGAGGATTAAGTGTGATAGTTATACTAATAGGTACTTAATTAAGTATAATAATAAGACCATTGTGCTAGCACCTCTTAGTCCAGTGCAGGCTTTGGAAGACTAAAGAAGAATCATGCAAAAGGTACAACATAGGATGAGTGTAAAAAAGAATGAGAGTGAAGAAACAAAAGTGACTTTGTTTGCTAGAAGAAGAGAAATCAAGAGAGCTTTGTTTTGTGAACCTTCCTTTGTACTTATGTATAAGGAAGTGTATATGACTATTTCTAATTTAGATAACTCTCTTCCCTCTAGTGTTTTGAGCTTGTTGCAGGAATGTAACGAAATTCAAAGGTAAGTTGAGACTAAAAAAGGGGTTCGTGAAAGAAAACCTCAGTCCATGTACTATTTTAGTCATTTTGGTGCCCAAGAAAGATGGCAATTAGAGAATATGTGTAGATTGTCGTGCCATCAATAAAATTACAGTTAAGTATTGATATTATATTCCTTGGTTAAATGACATGCTAGATGAATTGCATGGTGCTTGTTTATTTTCAAGGATGGATCTTAGAAGTGAATATCATCATATTAGGATGAAAAAAGGGGACAAGTGGAAAATTGCTTTTAAGACTAAGTTTGGGTTGTATAAGTGATTAGTTATGTCATTTGGTTTGACTAATGCTCCTAGCACATTTATGAGTCTTATGAATAATGTTTTTTGTCAATATATAAGAAAGCTTGTTGTGGTTTACTTTGATGATATTTTTGTGTTTTCTAAGAGTCTTGATGAACATACTGAACATTTGGGTGTTGTATTAGATGTTTTACATGAAAATAGACTCTTTACCAATTTGGAAAAATATTCCTTTTGTTTGGATTCTGTTGTCTTCCTTGGTTTTGTTATAGGTACTAAAGGGATTCGAGTGAATGAGGAGAAAGTGAAAGCTATCTGAGATTGGCCTACACCAAGGAATGTAAATGAGAGAGGAGTTTCCATGGGCTTGCAAGTTTCTACTGGAGATTTGTGTGGGACTTCTCAACCATTGATGTACCTCTAAATGAGCTGGTAAAGAAAAATGTTGTGTTTAAATGGGGTAAGGCATAAGAGAGGGCTTTTCAAATATTGAAAGATAAGCTTACCAACACCCATCTACTTATTCTTCTTGACTTTTCTCAAGTTTTTTAAGTTGAATGTGATGCTTCTAGTATTGGAATTAGTGCTATTTTGATGCAATGGGCTAGAACAATTGCATATTTTAGTGAGAAGCTTAGTGATACATGTTTGAATTATTCTACATATGATAAAGAGTTGTATGCACTAAAAAGAACCTTAGAACATTGGCAATATTATATGTGGTCTAGAGAATTTGTTTTGTATTCTGATCATGAAAGTTTGAAATATCATAATACCCAAAACAAATTGAACAAAAGACATGTTGTTTGGCTTAAGTTTATTGAATCTTTCCCATTTTTTTTGAAACATAAGCATGGTAAAGAAAATGTTGTTGCTAATGTATTTTCTAGGAGATATAGTCTTATTACATCTATGCAAGCTAAGTTGATTGGTTTTGAATCCTTGAAAAGCATGTATGAATGTGATGCTAGCTTTGTTGAAACTTGGAAATTGTGTGAGACACATGGTGTTGACGATTTTTATAGATTTTATGGATTCTTGTTTAAGGAAAGTAAGCTATGTGTGCCTGCTTGTTCTATGCGTGAGCTTTTAGTTAAAGAATCTCATGAAGGGGGGTTAATGAGTCATTTTAGGGTTGATTAGACTTTGGATATGTTAAAAGATCATTTTTATTGGCCACATATGCACAAGGATGTTGTTTCTGTATGTGATAAATGTATTGTGTGTAGGCACGCTATATCTCGAGTGCATCCTTATGGATTATATACACCCTTACATGTTCCTTCGTATCCTTGGGTGGATATTTCTATGGATTTTATGCTTGAATTGCCTAGGTCCCCTATTAGTAAGGATATTGTATTTGCTGTTGTGGATATGTTTAGCAAAATGGCTTATTTCATTGCTTGTTCCAAAACACATGATGCTGTTCACATCTCTGATTTGTTCTTTAAGGAGATAGTTAGATTGCATGATTTACCCAAGTCCATTGTTAGTGATCATGATGTTAAATTCCTGAGTCATTTCTGGAAAAATTTGTGGGCTAAATTGGGTACTGAGCTTGTGTTTTCTATAGTTGCACATCACCAAACGGATGGGCAAATAGAGATAGTGAATCAAATACTTTCTTCTTTATTACATGTTATATTGCATAAAAATCTTAAAAATTGGGAAAAGTATTTACCTCATGTGGAGTTTACATATAACCGAGCTGTGCATTCTACTATTGGTTATTCTCCTTTTGAAGTTGTCTATGGGTTCAATCCTTTGACTCCAGTTGATATTCTTCCTTTGCCTATTACTGAGTTTGCTAACCTTGATGCTGAAAAGAAAGTTAAGTTTGTGCAGGACCTACATCCCAATTCATTAGGCCTTTCGATACAATCAAATATGTTAAGGTGAAAGTGAACATTGAGAGGAAGAATGAGCAATATGCTCAACAAGCTAACAAAGGTCACAGGAATGTTGTGTTTGAGCTTGGAAATTAGGTGTGGGCTAAGGAAAGAAAGTTTTCCTGAACAAAGGAAATCCAAATTGCACCCAAGAGACAATGGTCCTTTTCAAGTTTTACAAAGGATAAATGACAATGCTTCTAAAATTGATTTGCCTCATACTTATGGAAATGTAAGTGAAGACTTTAATGTGGTTGACCTCTCTTTTTGACATTTTAGATTCGAGGATGAATCCTTTTGAGGAGCGCGGGAATGATGAGGGGCATGCTAGGAGAAACAATGAAACATCAAGGAATTCAAGATCTACTTCAAGGTGTTGGCAGACCCATGACCAAAGCCAAATCCAAAGCCATGAAGCAAGCCATGAATTGGTTGATCCAAAGCATGATCAATATGGAACCATTGTATTTGAGTGATTTTGAGGCCTAAAACAAAGAAAGAGGCAAGCTAAAAATGTGGAGTCAAATTCTAGTCAAAGAGCCAAACTGGGAGAAAGCCCAACAAGTAGATTTCATTTAAAATCTATGTGCTTCTCATGCGGTCACTAAAAGTGACATTTTTAAGGATTACTTTAGACAATGCGTTTTCTTTTTGAATAAAGAATATACAATCATAAATCTGATTTATTTTTCTTTTTGCATTACAGAGGAGCCAACTTTTTCAAAGTCAAAATTATAATTAAATGTTCCTTTTTTGCTCAGGGTTTTCTTTTTGTAATAATGAGCATTACTATGGTTAGGTTTGTGAGCTGAACTAAAGTTAGTTTGAGGGTTAGTATTTTCCTATAAATAGGCACATCTTGTGCTCTTACAAAACACAATCTAAATGAATGAATTTCTTCTCATCAACTTGTTGTTCAGTGAGTTCTTTCTTGTTCATCCTTGAGTGCTAGAAAGAATGAGGATTTATCAAGGAGTGGTGATCCTTGTGGCATCCTGGAGTTAGGATTCAAAAAACGAGTTCTCTTGGAGTCTTTTTCTTTTGACCAATATTTTGTTTCTTTTTTTTTCTTTATTTTCATCATTTTTATTTTTCAGTTTTTGTTCATTATTGTTCTTGTGTTCAATTCATGTTTCTTTGAATTGCATGATCCCTAACTCAAAAAGGGCTCTTAGGACGGGTTCCTAAAGTGTCTCCCATCAAATCTCCTAGCTTCACATCTTTATTGTTGTTCGTGATCTTCAACTACGAAAAAAATTGTTCAATGATATACGGTCAATGATGCCTCACTTCAACACTTTACAATTGACCATCAAAACCTTTGGCAAAGAAGTATCCATCCAAGCATTGCCATTGGAAAGTTCTTGAAGATCCAACTTTCTCATCCTTCTCTCTTTCATGTTTTGATGATATATAGATGATGAAGAGTAGATTTCATCATCACTGTCGAAGCTGCTATAATTATTGACATCTAGATTGGTGAGTTAAGAGGCAAGAGAATGGATTTTGGGTCGCAATTTGATGATGAGAACCTAGCATATGGTGATTAATCTTCCAAAGATAATGTTCACTTCATTTGCAAAGATTATTGGCCATGTGAAAAAGGATGGGCACCATTACATCAGAAAAGTTTTCAATTAGAAAGAGTATACCTTTCTTTTTCTAATATAAGAGAATGGGTTTTGTAATGCCATTAAATAATAAAGCAATAAATAAGATGAGTTGGAAAAAAAATGACACACATGGCATGTATTTATTTCATAACAGTAGGGCAAGCATATAAGCGACTGTATCTAAGTTTTTTTTCCAAAAAAAAACATTGATATTAAGTTACATTAATTGAATTTAATTTAACTAAAATTAAGAAAATAAAAAATGGGAAGAGTATCAAGTGATATTAATTTATTAATATAAGATTAAGAAAATAAAAAAAAGGAAGGAAGAATGTAGGCCCTTCTTGGAAAGAATGGAGAAAGATAGAATCGAGCCGAGTAGAAAAGAGAGAGGTGGGAAGTTGTGTCCACCTGAATAGGAAAAAAAAAAGAAAACGACATGTGACAACAGAAGAATGTACATGCATAGAGTCCAAAAAGAGCTAGTATTGTTTGGCTAATGTACAGTGTGATTTTATTCTACTTTTAATGATATATATTGATGATTTGCAAAGGCATCTACATCTTTTATATTTTAAATACACATATTAAATAAAAATTAGTATATAAGAATTTTATTGACATATCAAACATATTTTTAAAATTTAATTCTATTCTTTTGTTAAAATAAATCTATTCTATTCCTTTTTTTTTTTCAATTCTCATTTACTTTCCTATTGCTATTCCAAATTTCCAATTCTCTTAAAAACGCATATTGAATTACTGATTACTGAACATAGCATTGGAAATATATTCTTCGTCTTCTTCTTCTTTATATATACTAAGGAAAAAAAGAAAACAAACTACTCTATGTCAGAAAATATTATAAAATTTTATTTGCGAGTTCACATTAATTATTTTTATACTTTCTAAAATAGGTTAATAATGGTTCATTAAGATATTAAAGTTCAATTTTATCTTGTAATCATAAGGATTAATGAGCTAGACATACACATGCTAATTATAAATCTAGTTTGTAGCAAAAATGTGTAGGCCATTATGTTTTTCTAAAACCCATAGTAGGTGAGCCTAGTAAAACCATTATTTAAAGAATGTTCGGTCCTCTCTCTAATCTTAACCTAGTGAGATTCTCCATTAAAAGTCACTAAAATTTTAGGGATCTAGAGAGGAAATTCTAGATGTACTATTTTCAAAATATTGTCAAAAGACATGCATCTATTTATCTATTTATTTTATTCACATTCATACACATACATTAATCAGGTTATATTTAAGAATTACATGTGGCATCAGAGCCCCGTTAGAAATGTATGTGCTTTGGATATGTTATCATTGTGTATATATATTTGAGAATTGGTCTTGTTATTTTCCTTTCAGCATCTTGTTTCCAATTTATTTATTAAAAAAATTGCAAATAAGGCATGTTTAACGTCACCCATGATGGATTCTAGCATTGTCTTCGCTAGCGACAAGCACTACTATGCCTGAGTGGCAGCATGGTGATTGTCACGCTGCAGTTGTCCAAGAAGTGTGACGACATTCACGCTGCCTAGATCTAGTTGACAATATCATCATCAACTAGATCCTGGCCTCAGCCAATTGCTATCGACAGCAGTGGCCTTCTGTTGCTGGTAGGAATATTGTCACTACCACTTAGAGCCGGGAAAACGGGCTTCAACCCGCGGGTTGGCCCGTTTTGGCCCGTTTTATGGCGGTCCTGGGCTGGAAAAAACAGAGCCCATATTGAGGCGGTCTTTTTCCAGCCCGGACCGCTTAACCCGCGGGTTAAACGGGCTAACCCGCCAAACCCGTGGGTTAGCCCGTTTCACCCACTTGTTTTTTTTTTATTTTTTCCTTCAAATTATCTTTTTTTTCTTTATATATATTTTGTTTAATATTGAAACTTTAAATTAGAATTGTCTTATACTTAGAGTTAAAGTTTCTCCATATTTCATATTTAATGTTGTTGGATTATAATACTTACATAAATAATGATTAATATATGTTAATGTATTTTGATAAATTGATGGTTTATATGGTTTCTATTTCTAATTTAATTTGGACTAGACTTATATACTTTTCCTTATATACTTTTTATGCTATTCATCAATTAAAATTTAACATGTAAACCTTTCAAATTTTTTAAGTTTAAGAAGTTAAAATTTTTAATATATAATAAATGACTAAATCTACAATATATTAAAAAATAATCCACATATTAATCTTTAATTGGAAAATAACACTTAAAGCACATAAGAAAAAATATATAAGTATTTTTTATTTAATTATGAATTAATTATGTTATTTTTTTATTATTCATATTAGTGATTTAGGTTATTATTCAAATATAAAAAAATTGAAAAAAATATATATATATATATATATAATATTTGGCGGGTTGGCGGGCTAACCCGTCAACCCGCTGTGGCGGTCCTGGGCTGGGCAAATCCCAGCCCGCTAGAAAACGGGCTGGCCCGCCCCCAGCCCGTTTTCTGGCTGCCCGCCACGGGCCAGCCCGTTTTAGGGCGGGCTGGCCCGTTTCCCAGCTCTACTACCACTAGTTTTCTTTCTGCAAATAGGGTTGTTTGTGGCATATATTGTTTTTTTCTAATTTTTTAGTACTTTCATATTGATTTATTTACTAAAAAAAATATCCAAAAGCTGACATTATCATGACATCAGTAGAAGTTTCAAAAACCAGGGTTGGGCATAAAGTTTCTTTTCAAGCAAATTGTGCTTTCATCCCCATATATTTCCGTAATTATATTTAGCCCCTAAAGTTTTGTTAATTATACTTTAACCTCGGTATACTTGCTGGAATTTTGTTTGCCTCCTTTTATTTTGTCACCCTTGGACAATATTTTCAAGATTAAAATGATATAGTTAATTGATTTGTTGTTCATTTTTAATTGCAATTATGGATTATTTTTATTTTTCCTAGTCTGGAAATTTTGTTTTGCATGTTTGATGATATTTATCACCAAAATGGTTCTTTTTCAAGTCTATAAAACTGTTTAGTTCCTTTGTTAATAGGAAAATGAAGCAATTTTACTCTAGTATAGGAATATTGTTATGTAAATTATTGCAAAACCGTTTACTTCCCTTGTTGATGGAATTTTTTTAATTTTTACCTATAGTTACTTGCCCAAAGCAGGTGATTATATGTATTAATTTTGGCATTACATAAGGTATATAATTGGAAACCTTGATTAAGAAGGCCTATTCACCTAGTGGGGATAGTTCCTTTGAAATCACAAGGCATATAATTTGATTAATTTATCTGGCTAAAGGGGATAATTTTTCAAATTAATTTTGGTTAGCCTCATACAAGTGGGACTAATTATATGTCGTGTACTCTACCTAAAAGGAAGTCCAAGATGATGTATGCAATGCCCTTGCAGATAGCTTATTTGGCGTTTTATTTATTTTGAGCTATCTTTGTAATTGCCTTATACACTGACCATGTTGCATTTTATGAAGCAATTTGTTTTGCTATGAACAATAACACTACTATCATTGAGGTCCTGACTAATTCTAATTACAAAACCTAGAAACAAGATGTGAAATTTTCCATGGGTATAGTCGATATAGATATGGCACTACGAGTTGATAAACCCCCAAAACCGGCTAGTGAAAGTAGTGCTGAGGATAAGAAATATTATGCTAAGTGGGAAAGATCTAATTGTCTTTTCCTCATAGCAATGAAGAGATCAATTGCTGAACACTAGATGAGTGGTCTACTAGATACTAATAATGCAGAAGAATTCCTCAATGCTGTTGGGGAAAGATATCAATTGTCTAACAATGTCGAAGCTGGCAGATTGATGAGTAAGCTGACATCCATGAGTATGATAGTATGATAATACTAAGGGAGTCAGGGAATATATTATGAGGATGGTGCATGCATAAACTAAGCTCAAAGCTCACAAGATTCCTCTTCTTGATAGCTTCATCGTTCATCACACTCTTATCTCTCTTTCATCTTAGTTTAGTCAGATTAAAGCTTCTTATAATACTCAAGATGAAACTTGGAGTATCAATGATATGATCTCAAAATGTATGGTTGAGGAAGAAAAGTTGAAGAGGGAGAAAGGTGAGGTTGCTTATCTTGTTTCCCATAACAAGCTACATTCTCATAAAGGAAAAGGGAAATTCAACAAAACAAAGACTTATGCTCCCAAGACTAACATGAGTGCTCAGACTTTCAACAGGCAGAGAAACAATTGTGGAGTAGTGATCAAAGAGAATGTTGATGATCTAGAATGTTTTTTCTTCAAGACAAAGGGTCATAAGAAGGCCGATTGTGTGAAGTACAAAGCTTGGTTAAAAAAGAAGAAGGGCAAGGAACAAAGTGAGTTGTTGGCTTATATTTGTTTTAAGGCAAATTTAGTTGATATTCCTTTAGATTCTCAGTGGCTAGACTATGGAACTATCATTCATATTACTTGCACATTGCAAGGTATCAAGGATAGAAGGAGGCCAAGTCAAAGCAAGTCGAAGATTAAAGTTGGGAAAGAAGTTGAAGTTGAAATAGAATGCATTAGAACTATCATATTGTTTTTTAATTCTAGTTTTCAACTTTGTTTAGAGAATGCATTTTATGTTCCCTACTTTCAGAGAAATTTAGTTTCTATTTCTTTACTTGATGAAGTTGGATAATTTTTCAATACTGGAATTAAAAGAATTGATATATCTTATGATTCTAATGTAATTGGAAGTTGTATTTTGCTGAATAGACTATATAAAGTATGATTGCCTTCTAATGATGAATGTTTCAATGTTGAAAAATCTGTGGCTAAGAGACCCTTAATTATAGAAAAATCTCCTCTTTTGTGGCATAGGTGTCTAAGTCATATTTCAAATGAAAGAATGATAGATTAATTAAAGATAATATCCTCCCTTCTCTTGATTAGGGAGAAATAGGGACTTGTGTTGATTGAGCTAAAAGAAAGTTAAGTAAAACTAAGAAGAAAGGTGCAACTCACAGTACTAGTCTCTTAGAAATAATTCATGCTAACATTAGTGGGCCTTACTCAAATACTATTTGTGAGAAAAGGTATTTTATCACCTTTATTAATGATTTCTCTCATTATAGTTATGTCTTCCTAATTAAAGAAAAGTCTAATGCACTAAATGTATTTAAGATTTATCAAACTGAAGTTGAAAAACAGTTGGGAATTGTCATCAAGATAGTGGGTATTATGACAAGTATGATGAAAGTGGACAACAAAAAGGGCCTTTTCCTAAATATTTAGAGGATTGTGGAATTGCTGCCTAATACACTATGCCTAGAAGTCCTGAGCAGAATGCATGACAGAAAAGAGAAATCATACACTCATGGACATGGTTAGGAGTATGATAAACATAACTAATTTACTTGATGTCTTGTGTGGTTAGGCATTAAAAATTGCAGCTTATATTTTTAATCATGTTCCTAGTAAATCTGTGCCCAAAATGCCTTTTAAGTTATAGACTGGTAGAAAGTCGAGTCTTAATCATTTTCATGTCTAGGGATGCCCTGCTGAAGTAAAAATTTATAATCATCTTCAAAGGAAGACAGATCCCAAAACTTCAAGCTATTTCTTTGTTGAATACCTAGACCATTCAAAGGGATGTAGATTCAATTGTCCCATGTGTGGTACTAGAATTATTGAATCAATGATGGCAAAATTTTTGAGGGAAAATTTTCTCAAACTCTTGAAATACATGAGCCAACAAACACAATGGATGTCCCTTTTCCCTAATTAGAAGATGTGACTGTACCAGTTAATATGGATTTATCTACTGTGGCAGAGGTCCCTGTAATGAATGATCAAACAGTTGAATTAGGTCCAAATACATATGAGAATCCTCAGACAATCGAATTGATTCTGAAAACACTTGAACCAGTGGAATTAGAAGTTCCTCTAAGGAAGTCTCAGAGAGAAAGAAGACTAGCAATTTCAAATGATTATCATGTCTATCTAGGAGAGGCAAAATTTGATGTTAGCTGAACTGTATACCCTTTGACTTATATTGAAGCTGTTAATAGTCTATGGTGAACAACAAAGTTTGGAAGCTTGTTAAACTACCTAGTGGATGTAAACTAATTGGTTGCAAATGGGTGTTCAAAATGAAGGAAGACTTTAAGGGTCAAATTGAAAGATTCAAAGCCAGAATAGTAGTAAAGAGGTATTCATAGAAAGAAGGAATTATTTTGCCTAGACTTTCTTGCCAATATCCACTAAAGACTCATTCATAATCATTAGGGCCTTAGTAGCTCATTTTGACTTGGAACTTCACCAAATGGATGTGAAAATGGTTTTCTTAAATGGGGATCTGAATGAATGAAGAAGTTTATATGCTACAACTGAGAGGTTTTATAGAAAATGGTAAAGAGCACATGGTATGCAAGTTGAAAAGGTCAATATATGGTCTCAAATAGGCCTCTTGTCAATGGTATTTGAAGTTTGATGAGGTAATAGTCTTTTGGGTTTGTTGAAAATAATTTTGATCAATGTGTATACATAAAGACTAGTGGAGTAAGTTTATTTTTATGGTACTTTATGTGGACGATATTCTGCTTGTGAGTAGTAATTTGAGTCTACTTCATGAAACAAAATCCTTCCTATCAAGTGTCTGTGACATGAAAGATCTTGGAGAAGCTTCTTTTGTTTTGAGTAATGAAATTCATCATGACAAATTTCATGGTGTTCTGGGATTATCTCAGAGCATATATAGAACGTGTGCTGAAGAGATTCAATATGCATAATTGCAAGTATGGGGATGTACCAATAATAAAGGGTGATAAACTTAGCAAATAACAATCCCCAAAAAATGAGTTAGAGAAATAATCAATGAAGGATATATCATATGCTAATGCAGCCGGCTGCTTGATGTATGCTTAGGTATGCACTTGGCTTAATATTGCATTTGTTGTGAACATTCTTAGTCGATATCTTTCAAATCCTGGGCATGATCATTAGGTTGTAGCCAAGAAAGTTATGAGATATTTGCATATAGTGAAAGATTTCATGCTTATTTACTGGAGGTTTGACAATATAGAACTAGTAGGGTATTTAGACTTTGATTATGCTAGTTGCTCAGATGATCTAAAATCTATTTCAAGTTATGTGTTTATGCTAGCCACTGCCATTTCCTAGAAGAGTGTAAAACAGAGTTTAACTGCATCTTCGACTATGTATGTGGAATTTGTTGCATGTTATGATGCAACTTAGCAAGTTGTGTGGCTCCAAAATTTCATATCGGAGCTATGTAACATTGATTCCATTTCTAGACCACTTACTATTTTTTGTGATAACAATGTAGTTGTGTTTTATTCTAAGAATAATAAAATAAGCAATGGGGTTAAGCACCTAGAAGTAAAATATCTTATGGTTAGGGACCTAGTTAAAAAAATGTGATATTGTCATAGATTACTTGGATACAAAATCTATATTGGCTAATCCTCCAACCAAAGGACTAAGACCCATTCAACTTAAGAAACATGTTGAAAACATGGGTCTTTTGGGGTCTTTTGATTTTTTGAATTAGTGGAAGTTTGGTGCATTTTTCTTCTTTTGACTTCTTTGTTACATTTTGAACTTCTTTTGCTATGGCATGTTAAGTTATTGCACCATTAATAAAGTATGTTTTTTTATTATAATTATTAATTATTATCTAATTGAACAATTTGCACTCTGTGTGGTTAAAATTCAAGTTCTTTGCCTAGGTAAAGAATGAATATAACATATATATTAAAAGGTAATGACTATCTTAAGATGATTGTTGTATTTGATATTGTATGCCTCTGTGTATATGAATCTCCTGTCTTGAGATAAAGTTATTTGAGACATACAAATTCATTTAAGCTGAGTGATTTCTCAAATTGTGGTTTTGCATAAAAAATATTGAGAAATCAGAGGCTAATAAGAAATAGTACTTAAATATAATATATTTGATCACATAAAAAGTATTATTTCTTACCATACTTCCAAACATATAATCTATATCAACATAATTGTTAATATGCGTGACTATAGTTGAAAATATGTCTATTAAATGATGTACAATTGTCATAATCCCATATTGATGATCTTGTTGGACCGGATTGATTTCATGTGTTGTCTTATGGACTATTTTTTTTTAAAAGCATACATGCATAAAGTTTTAGTTGTTAACCTAAAAGTCATTTTACAAAATAAAATGATTTTTCAAAATTAAATCAATATGACTCAAGTAGGAGAATGTTAAAAAATTTGATTTGTGAACTCACGTTAATTATTTTTATGTTTTCTACAATAGGTTAACAATGGTCCGCTAAAATATTAAAGCTCAGTTTTATTTTGTGTTCATAAGAATTAACGGGCTAAGCACACATAGGTTAATTATAAGTCTGGTTGATGCAAAAAATGTGTGAACTATTATGTTTTACAAAAATTCACAGTGGGTAGCCCTAGTAAAACCATAATTGAGCGAGCTTTCCCATTGAAAGCTAAAAATCTAGGGATCCAAAGAGGAAATTCTAGATGTGCTATTCTCAAAATGTCGTCACCCAAGATAAACAGAGGTCCATATGCAACGAAGAAGAAATATAGATTCTTCTTTAATCATATATTTGGTTGGAGGGATTTAGATGGGAGTTGAAAAAATTTGATTCAATAAATAGGAGAAGAAAATTATTTGGTTCAATAAAGGGAGGGAATTCCCTTCAAAAGTGGAGAAATTTAAAGAGAAAATAAGTAAATTACTCCCCTTCCTCCAATAAACTCAAATAAAAGAAAATTCAAATCTATGCCCATCCCATTAAAATTCTTTTTGTCTATGGAACCCATCAATGCTATGAGACATATGGATTCTTTCCTTCGGAAGAAATGATATCAAACGAATAGGAAAAGAATCGCGTGAAATCCAAGTCAATCAATTAAAGTCCTCCTATTATTATTATAAAAAAAAAAATAAAGGGTCCTCCTATTATTACATGCACTAATGTTACTTATACAACAGATCTAAGCCTTATAAATAACACATCCAAGCCTCACAAATAACCACGAGGCGCCTGTATCTCAGCACAAATTCGCAACCAGACTTTCCACAAAACCTTTCCATCGTCAAGTTGCGCATTTCCATCACGTCCTTTATGATTACCCAAGCAAAGCAGGACAGTCCCCGACTACTTGCCACGCTAAGTCAATGCCGTAAATTACTCTCCTGTCTCAGGACTCCTGTCACTGACCCTACCACCGACTGTAAATTTCTGGATTCACTGTGGAAAATTCTCATCCGAGATGGTGGGATGATACCATTATTACGTCCCCTCCTCTCAACTGCCTTGGCTTGGTATGATTCCTGAGCGCCTTCGACCCTATATAAACTGCCGATTCTTGGTCTTTGTACGCAAGACTCTTCGTTACATTCTAAAAGATATCCTTTCTCTCGCCATGTCCAATCCAGCATCATCGCTTCAACACTCTGCCTCCAGCACTCCGACGTTTGATCCCACAAAACCCTCCGTGCCCATTTCTTATCCCATCAAAACCCTCCATGAGCTGGAATCCCGGTCCTATTTTGGCTCCTTTCACTACCCTTTTAACAAAGCTTCCGTTTCCATTCAAAGTATTGCTTCTTCTTCTTCTTCTTCATTGCCCAACAGGCGTAGATTGCTCGTGTGCCATGATATGGCTGGAGGTTATAGTGATGATAAGTGGGTTCAGGGGGGCACTAATGCCGATGCCTATGCCATATGGCATTGGCATTTGATAGATGTGTTTGTGTACTTTTCTCATAGTCTAGTTACGCTTCCTCCTCCTTGTTGGACAAATACAGGTCATCGTCATGGCGTGAAGGTACTTGATCTTCCAATTGATGGTGCTGTAACACTGTCGTTTAACAAATATTTTTCTTTTTTTTCTCTTTTGAAGCTTATTAATACGGCTTCATTAAAACTAGTTATTGAGGTCAATTACATGCCTCTACAGTTGGTTTCTGTTTAATAGATATGAGATTAGATGGTAATCCAAAGTTTCTTTACTGAATGCTATCTTGGGTGGTCGGGCGCTGTGGCATTTGAATTTGTCTATTGCTGGTTGATTTTTCTAACATCATTCATTGCTTATAATTTAATCACAAAAGGCAGATGATGTCATTGCATCGATCATCTTTTAATTAGCTTCAACTTGATTAACTGAAGGCACTTGTTCTTGATCTTACTTGGCTGTATCTTTGATATCTTAGATGTTGGGAACTTTCATCACCGAATGGGATGAGGGAAGGGGTGTCTGTAATGAGATGCTTGCGACTAAGGAGTCTGCACAAATGTATGCAGAGCGTTTGGTAGAGCTTGCTGCTGCTTTAGGCTTTGATGGGTGGCTGGTAAAAAACTCATCGTTTATGCTTGCTTAGCAGGGTTCAAACACGTCTATGTAAAATTAAATATGAGTAAAAGGTTATTTCCATTGATAATTGTGATATTCATTATGATACCAGGGGTGAACTTCTTGATCTGCAGTGCAGCATAGTCCACTGGTGCAAATATAGTGATTGTGACAAATTTATTGAACTTGAATATCATAAGTTTGGGTTCCATGAAATGGGGATATTTGAGTTGAAGTTGCATAAAGAATTTGTTTGATCTAAGAACTTTCTGATGGTCACGTGCTAAGAAATTTACATACATTGTCAGCAAAATAACGTTAACGGCAATATGTATATTTATTGTAAGAAATAGATGTTACTATTCTTTTAGCTTGAAGCTTTGCATTTATTGTATTCTTGTGATCTTGTTAGTGGTTGAAAGTTGAAACACCAGTATTTAATTGCAGATAAACATGGAGGTAAATTTGGACCTGGGGCAAATTGCAAATTTGAAGGAGTTTGTCAACCATTTAACATTGAAAATGCATTCTTCAGTGCCTGGATCATTAGTAATATGGTCTATATTAGAAGATACAAAGTCTTTTTTTTCTTTTTTGTAATATTTCATTTCAATTTATGGTGTGAAACTTGACTTTGTTGTTTTTTCTTTTTCATATAGGTATGACAGTGTTACAATCAAGGGTCAATTAGCGTGGCAAAATAAGTTAGATGAATATAATAAGCCTTTCTTTGATATATGTGATGGAATTTTTGTAAACTATACGTGGCAGGTACTGTCTCTTTCTCTTGTATGCTGCCACAATACTACTGGTTGATCAATTGCTATTTTCCTTGATCCATTTTTTTATGTACCATCTAGGAAGACTATCCAAGGCTCTCTGCTGATGTTGCTGGTGACAGAAAGTTTGATGTGTACATGGGAATTGATGTATTCGGAAGGAACACATATGGTGGTGGACAGTGGAACGTAAGTGGTTTGAAATATTGCAAAATTTTATTGTGTAGCAGCAGATTATATGTCAACTATTTCAGCATATATCTTATTCAAAAATCAATTTTATTCTGCATGGAACACCCAGGAACTGAATTCCACCCATCACACCTATGTACTTCTTGGTGCATGTGTGACATTGATATTATAGATATTTTAGACTAGCTTCTTGTTTTACTTCTATTCAAGCATATACCTTGGAATGGTATTCTTCTAGTATACTACATCCTTTTTTTTTTAATTTCTATAGGAAAATTTAGCATTCCTCATTTATCTGCAAAGCTGCGGAATACTTCCGAGTGCTTTGCAGTTATGTTAATCACTCAAATATGATGTTGCAAAGATTCTAGCCATATTAACCATCAAAATACTTTGATTTTATTTTAGGATATAAGGACTTTTATCAGAGATTTTTTCTTTTTTCGATTGAAGTGCCCAGCTTTAGATCCCACTAAAAGTCTTTCTTTTTTCCTTCTGAAAAAAAGTTTTTTTTCTTGTCTTCATAAATTTGCACCTCTATGTTGGTTTTTCTTTATAGCGACTGTCAGAAAATCCATAGCCAAAGATTTACTATTGTTACTAAAGAGAGGTATATTCTAATATTCCTTTTTCTGGAATTGCAGTATTTGTTCTTTAAGACTCTTGATTACAGTCATTATATGCCATTTTTCCAAATAGAGTACTTAACTCCTTTCTTCCCATTGCATTTTTATTTTCCTTTTGGTGAAAATGTATTTAATGTATATTATGGTAGCACTTGTAGTATATGAGTAATTATGCAAATAGGGTATGTTACTTCTAGTGGTTACTTGACTCTAAGCTATGGGTGTATCAGGCAAATGTCGCTCTTGATGTACTAAGAAAGGAGGATGTCTCGGCTGCTATATTTGCTCCTGGATGGGTCTATGAGACTAAGCAACCACCAGATTTTCAGACTGCTCAGAATCGGTAATGTGGCTATTTATGTTGCTATACCCAAAAGTTGCATATATATGAAAGGACGGAAAATGGGATGCCACATAAAGGCTAATTATATTCTCATTGTATGGTGCTAAAATATCTGAAAGATCTCCCTAGAATCCTTTTAAAGAAAAGCATTAGAATTTGAGTATCTTTGTCCAAAAGCTATTCTTCATTGTCCAAAATTATTCTGATGGCATCTGTAAGTTTTAAGCTTTGACTATATCACATGAGTAGCTTGTGACAAATAAAACCTGAATCTTATGGCTCGTGTTATTTGTGGATTATCTATTGTATTTGGATTATTTCAAATGATTAATTTTGAATTTGTGAACTGAGGAATCTCACTCCAGAATTCTTATTAATCAGATTATAATTCTACCCGGGTGATAATTCAAGAAGGAAGAACACACTAGCACACTGGTTCCTATGCAATTCACAAGAAGCACGGGCTCTCCTAACAAACTCAAATTCTTTTTGCCTTCTCTCTCTCGTCATTCTTGCATTATATTCTTCTACTCACTCTCACCTCTAACGACCAGAGGTGCCTTAATTCCTCTTTTGCCCCTTAACTGTTCTCTGGGCCATTTTCTCTTGCTTGAGGCCTTCTTCTAGAGCAAGCAACAGGCCCATGCTCTGCCTGTTTGTTTCTTCTAGTGTACACGAGTAGTGGAGGCCCAGTTAGATCATGAACTTTTTCATGATTACATTTCTGTTTTGTCACATGAAAGGAATAAATGCTTCAGTGTGAAAATTCACTGCAAATAAAATTCATGCTTTATTCCACTGTCAAATTTTCTTTTCTGATGTGCACAGAGGCCCTTGTTTTTTGACATCTGAAATCAATAAAGTATTGGTATTTTTTATCAATTAGAAATTACCATTATGCAAGGTTACTAATCATTCTATGTTCATTGTTTGTATTTGATCCTGAATGGGTTACTTGATTATATATCCCAATGCCTTGGACCCTTGTTTGCACTTGGAAAGTCATCAATTTTTTTTTAAATCACTAAAGTCAATGATATGGTGTAAGTGCATTTTGGAAAAAATAAATTTAAAGAGACCTAATTAACATTATATACTAAAAATCTCATTGTCACAATTTATAAGTTATCTAATTTCTTGCATATTTGTATTATGCAAAAAAGTTTTGTACTCATTGGAGATCCCATTTTGAATGTCTTACTCATATGAGTGTGCCCGTGTCATTGCATTACATTTGTTAATGCAGTTGGTGGGGTCTTGTGGAGAAATCATGGGGTATACTGCGAAACTACTCTGGAACACTACCATTCTACACAAATTTTGATCAGGTAAACAATTGTGATTCTTGTCCCCTTTGTCATTTTTCTTTCTATTTCTGCAGAAGTGATTTCCTTTGCATGGAGCTTTTGGAAGCTTCTGGTATGAGTAAAACTCTGAAAATTGGCCCATACTTTATAGGATAGAATTTCAAGTTCATATTGAATTTTGGTCAAAGTTATTTTAAAATTAATTTGTGAATATGCAAGGAAAATGAAAATGAGAATTTAAATTTTTTATAAAAGATATATTTTACTTTATCCCTCTTTAGCTGAGTGAATGACATACTTGAGAGGAAGGGATAAACAATACAAACTTAGCTTTAAACCCTTCCTTTAATGAAAAAGTCCACCTGGTCACTTAAAAGTCAGTATAAAAGCCCCAACCGGACTGCTTCCAATTTGTGCACACGGCTAATATGAATCTTAATGCCTTATGGTGTTGGTCATGGATACATAAATCATTATATTTTGTTTTTTAACTCCAAATAATTCTCTTCAGTCATTAGTTGGTCACAAACAGTGCTTTTGGACAGGACTAGCGGTTCTGCAATTAATGACTTTTATGGTTGCTGCTTTTATTTTGGTTAATTAACCTTAGGGTCTAGGAAGAACACTCTAGACCAGATTCTTGGGCATCTTTCAGTTGTGGCTGGACATTCTTTGTTACTTTCAGGGACATGGCTATCATATTTCAGTTGACGGAGACAAAGTATCTGATGCTACTTGGTGCAACATTTCTTGCCAAGGTTTACAGGTCTGTACTCAACATAGGACCATATTGATAGTTGAATATATATGTATACACCATCATTGATTGCTTGTTTGTCATTTCTGAGATTCAGTAACATCACTTTAATAGAGCTAATCTACAGTTACAAGTACAATATTTTTTATCTTTGATATCTTCATGTCTGTCACAGATCTTTCTTTTCCTGTGCAATGGATGGTTTACTGACAAATTTGTTTCCTTTAATTGTAACTATACATCAGAGCCATGTCTGTTATTCTGTAATCCATTCATTGATGGTAGATATACTTGTTTGAGTTTGTGATACTAGTGATACAAGAAAAATACTTTTGGTATTCGATAAACACTCCCAAGTTTTCTTCCAGATCTTCAAGTCCATCACAGATATTTAATTTTATTTTTGTGATTGGATGGTTTACTGACCGTTTTGCTTCCTTTAATTGTAACTATACACCAAAGCCATGTCTGTTAATTTGTAATGCCTTCATTGATATGAGTGATACTTGTTTGAGAGTTTGTTTATATTCTAATGCACATACATGCGTGCAGCCGTTCCTTGAGTTTGCTGATCCTACTCCAAATTCTATTCAAGCTTTTGTTGAGTAAGTACATATTGGAATTTCCTTTTACTTATTGTTTTTAATTGATTGATGAGACAGAATATATATATATATATATATGTCATATAATTCATATGTCCAAAGTCAATGTACTTGAACAGAAGACATAACTGACTGACTCAGATATTTAGATTATATGAAGATGTTTCAGGATAGATAATACAAAGGACTGTTTTTGCCACTTGAGAATAGAAAATATGATCTATTTTAAATTTTGCTTTTAATTATGGGGCCATCGTCTGGAACATCTTTATTATCAAGATTTGGAATTCGATGGATGAGCTGTTTGTGGGCAAATTCTTCCCCTATTATCATGCACTTTTTTTTTTCAATCTATTTTTTAGGTGATATCTGGACTTATCTAGACATTATATTCCTCCATCCTTTTCTGTTTTTCCTTCTGAATAATTTTTCAAAAGTAGTTTGGAAAAGATGTCAAGCATTTGATTTCTTGCTTTGGAAATTGCAGCTTTAAGGAAGCATCCTATAGTGGAGGGGGGAACATTACATTCAAAGGATCTCTTGAAGGGCAAACTTATTTCGAGAAGAGAATTTTTGAGGTGGAGTTTCCTGTGGGCGAGTCACCAATCCACCTAATATATTCTGTAAGCTCTCTCCTTGTGAAAGCTACAATATATATTGATCATTTATAAGCTTAGAGATACACAATCAAGAAACAGGAAATGGGGCTTTTTTAGCTTGGCTAAATGGTATATTGCACATTCAGATACTCTTCTCTAGAATCTAGTTCACTCACGAAATCTACAACTAATGTAGGTGAAATCTGATAGCAATTCTTCGTTGGGAGTTGTGCTTGAGTTCACTTCCACTGCAAACGAAAGAACTTCTGTACTCCTTATGTCCCAGGAAATGAATCAACTCTCAAGCAAATTTGACAAAGTACTCATGACACGCAAACTCCAGGGACTTTCCTCTGAATGGGTTGTACATGAAGGTACAATCACTATGAATGGATACGTATTGACAGAAATCCATGTATTGTGCTACAGATCAGATCCTCCGTTCAATGAGCCAAGACTGAAATCCAGATCTTATGGCCCTGATAGCACAATGGCTTCTCCAACAGATTATTTTGCGGTTCTTGGTCATATCGCAATCAGCACTTCTGCTCGTAAGTCAGATTTTCCTGTGTCTACTTCATGGCTAGTTAATGGGGAATACATCAAATGGACATCAGATTCTGAGGGTTCAAAGACCCTTGGTCTCAAACTTCTTTGGAACCTGAAAGATGGCAATAATTATGTGCTCCCTAACTACAGGGTGTATGTAGAGAAACTATCAGAACAAGCAGAAAGTGTGTCAATGCCAGAGTACCTTGGAATAGCACAAGTGAATTGTTTCTATGTTTCTGAACTCAGAGTTCGTTCTGGAACTTCCCGTATCAAATTTATTATACAAGTTTCTAGTGATGATGGAACAAATCAGAAACTGAATGAATCTCCATATTATGAACTGCATGTTGAAAATCCTTAAATGATTTTTTATGTAACAGTATTTCTCCTTTATAAGAAGGCTCTATTGTGAAATGTGAATTTAGAGGTGGCAACTACATATCAAGCTTGTGCTGTAATAATTAATGAAACTTCATTACGGATGTAAGTGAAGTGCTTTTCGTTGTTGTTTCTTTATGCTGATCAGTCAGAAAGCATAGTGCAGATTTTGAGGTCAAACGTGATGAAACTAGGACTTTTTTCTGATATAGGATGCTAGTGATATGAATCCAAAAGCAGGGGAGTGAACTGACTATAATTATTTTTTAAAGAGCTACAAAGAGTCACTGTGAGGAGGTTCAACGCTCCAGGCTGATGAATGTATATTAAATCCTTTGAATCAGTAGCATAATGGCTTTATTCGTATCTACATTGTAGTGTGGAAAAATAATGAAAGATGTTTGAGTAGCTTCAACATGGTGTAGATTTTCTCCACCACAGGTTAAAAAAAATAATTAAAAAGCAAACCTTACTGACTTCACAAGTGGAACAAAAAACGAAGAAAAACGAAAGAGAAGTGAAAAGAGATGGGTTAGTGGTATCTGAATTCCAAAACAAAATGTCTTGGAAGTATTAACCTCGAGCCCTCAAATGAAAACCAAGTTCCTACCTCCACTTCTTTTGTCTCCACAATAATGTCGAATTTCATATTGATGATAGAAAACAGAGATGTGCTTTTGTCTTGTTATATGTTTTGTCAATATCATTTTCTCTCCAATTGTTATCTAATTCTTATATTTTGACTAACTACAAATTCTATTCACCCGCCAAAGTTTCATGTATTATTTCCTTTAGTCTCTTACTCGATCATTGAGCCACCAGATGTTCACTCACTAAATAGTCCTTGACTCACATATTCTTTTCTCTCTCGTTTTCCTTTATTTTTTCATCCTTCTCAAACGTTACGAAATTTTCTGAAGTCTCCACTTTACATTTATAAATGGGACCTATAATTCTGTTATTATAACTTAATGGCTTTTGCTCATCTGATGCGCAAGGTACAGTTAGTGCAAGACTTATGATACTAAATAATTAAATAAGTTAACTAAAATTAACTGAATTAAGGTCAAATTTCTTTTATACTTGTGTGTAATAATTTGTATTTAGCAGTTAAAAAAAGTATATTTAGAATATTTAAAGAACTCTTCTGACTATACTCCATCCTTACTACATGAATTAGCCTCAAGTGAGCCCTTATTACTTAAATTTTAATAGTTAAAGTGCTAGAAATCTTTTAATCTGGTGAACTAATTATGAGACATCTTTGATTATTTGCGGGTTTTATTTAAATTACTAATAATGACATTATAGTAAACAAATGGTGAACTCATTGTGGGACATTTTTAGTAATCCCCTAGTTTTCCTTTGGAGAAATTAAAAAAAAAATCATCCACCAACGTTAACAGCACTACTCAACAACCATTTTACTTTAAAGAAAACACGCAATCGACTAGTCCTTTCTTAATGATAGAAAGCAGAAACTGATAATAATATGAATAAATTGCATGTTTCTTTTAAATTGAGTACATTCCCACTTGATTTAATTTATAACATATATAATTGAAATGTCACATTTGGAAGGGTCACTAATTCTTGTTCTTTAAGAAAACATGTGCAAAAGCACGAGACCTATATCACTCAACGGGTAAAAAAGTCTATGTTTAACTGTGTCAAAAGTGATGAAGAATGATTAACTAACTAATATGCATGATTTGGTTTCTAACAAAATTAGGTATTACGCTGGTTTATCTGCCGACCCTTTTTCAATTGGTTAATTATTCAGAAAAAAAAGTGCTAGCTGCATTTGCGTTGGTGGAGCGTGGAATAGTGAATTGTGAAACTGGGAGAAAAGTTATGAGAAATTAAGATAGATCCCAAAAAAAAAATTTGTGTATTTCGGTTTTGATTTACTATTTGAAAAGATTGTGGGGCCTATATATATATATATATATGCTTTGCACAAAGTATAAGTAAATAAATCATATCATCCATAGCTTATAAATAATGTAACAATTTTATAAATCCATAGATGTCATGTATATTTAGTTTAGTTAACTCAAGTTTGGAATAAATAGAAGATTGAAGTGACAAACAAGATCTTATCACAGCTGTCAGATAACTGTGTCCCTTAATCAAATTGTCGTGGGTTTGATTCTTAAGTGTGTATATGGAAAAAAACTTTATTAGAAGAGGCAAAACTCACTTTGATAATTTTTACAACTTGAAGGGGTTAATTTTTTATTATTGGTTGGAGGATATTCATGGTAAAAAAAATGAAGAAGAAGAAGACTAAATTGAATTAGGTGAATTATAGTTGGTTACCGCTCACCAATATTGCAATCACACATTAAGGTTAGGGGAAATAACAGTGAGTGTAAAAGAGGTTAATGGGTTTTATTCTAATAGTAGCAAAGTCATGTAAGGATCAAAATTTGCCTATAGTCTAATCATCCAGTGGTATCAATACTTTTTGAGTGGAGAAAAATTGTGAGATCAAGTCTCACTGATTTACTATTTTAAGTGGATGATATGTTCTGATAGATTGCCAACAATTTGTGTGGAATCGAGAGAGCCGAAGGCGGTTTTGTATTGAAAAGTAAAAGAGCACTGTTCCATATCCCATCAAAAGGAAACGATTAACAAAGTGCCAAATTAAATTATTATTTAGTCGCTTAATCAGTTAATTAAATAATATTTCACTCTAAATCATTCACTAGTCTATGCCATTAGCTTACAGTGGCAGAACTATATGACTAAACAGCTACATAAAGACAAGCACACAAGCTAAGAGAGGATTTGGTATAGAAGAATGAACATATGTAGGCTTTCAAAGCTTGACTTGCGAAAATGCTTCCACATTAAACAAAAGCTGGAGAGAAATTTAAAAGCAGAAGAAAAGAAAAGACGGTTGTTAGCTTTTGGGGTTTTTTTTTTTAAGCAAAAAATTCCATCGAATATTTAAAATATTGCCTATGATTTTGACATATAATAGCTTAGAGAGATGGACTTAGAAAGAAAAACACATATAAAATGGGTGGATATTGTATTATGCACATCCCATGAACTGAGCACTTTCTTGCACAGCCCCCCACGTGAAGCAGCTACAAGAAACAACACTCGCTATGCTATTATATATGTATATATATTATTTATTTATAAAGAGGAGAGATTTTTTTTTTTAAGTTATCTATCACGTAAAGAAGATTAATTGTAGTTCGCATGGTAATTGACAGATGAGACAGGAAAGTGTAAGAGATAAGAAAGTATGGAAATTTCCGAAAAGCATAGACTACGGCTTAAAGTAACATGGGTAACAACTGACACTGGAAAACTTCGTGAAGAACAGAGACCTAAAAAAAATGGAACCCAACATCATAAGAGCCAAATGCGAATATTTTCCATCTCATGGGAATACCATCATACAGGAACAACAATATTCCATGTTTATTCTTCAGATGATTATTTATTCGCGAGAACTTGAAGGTAAAAGAAATTACAGACTTTACATATCTACAAATTATGCGCATAAAATATAAAAATACCTTTCTCTTTTGTACGAGTCTTGACAAATTATATCGCCGAATTGATCGTTATGGTTAATTAATTAAATGTTGACGCATGATTGACATGTCACTATTTGTTAATCAACTTGAACGTACGGCTACAAATAAATAATACCAAGGAGCCTTTTCTGGTACTCCATTTTCTGTCATTCTAGTACTGATCATTAGTTGACTTGGCGTTCTGGTTTATTGACTTTATATCCAAGTGTAAATTTTCTTCAAAATCTATTTTAAATGGAAGATTTATGAAATTTAGACTAATTTAAATTGAGTTATAATTTAAATTGAGTCAAGGAAGATTTATTCTGATAACAAATTTTATTTTCATATATTTAATGTGATTATATTATCAAAATTTAAGCATGAGAACTCTGGTTAAATTGGTTAAATCTCTATCAATTGAACTAATCACGTTGATGGTTGGAAATTGGAATTTGCTTTCAAGACTGCAAGGCATTGTATATGATTATCAGAATGTCGTAGGGCTTTTCTTTTCTTTCTTTTTAAACGTCCACCGACCCTTGCCTCAGCGCATTAATTTACAAGCATCATGATCATTAGTTTAACACAGTTTTACCGGTTCAGAACACTCTAAATTACTATACTTCATTAGCACTTAATCACATGCTAGAGTTGACCCTATCACATTCAGTCCCAGCCTCTCTCCTCAGCTCAAAATTAAACAAGTTCAGAGAACTTTTTTTATTCGTGTCCGAATATGCTCTCTCGCTTAAGAGAGTGATCATGATGAATTACATTGCCAGATGAAGTTAAACTAAGATACTGAGGAAGGTCGTCATTTTGGAGAAAGAAAGGTTTCTGGTGATGATAAGGGTCATCAATTTCTGGGCTCGGCAGCATCACCGGCTCATGCTGCATCTGGATGCAGAGTATCTCCGCTTGAGCTACAGCAAGCTGCATTTGAAGCTCCGAAACCTGGTTCTGAAGGTACGATATGGCCCCAACACAACCATAAACTGGGTCTCTCACCCTCGCGTTAGCCTCGTACACTAGACTGCTCACTGCATCGGCTCTTTGGTGCACCGGAAGTTCCTAAATCATTGTACAAGACACAAAATGAGACCGATATATACTTGAAAAATGAAGTTTTACTTTTCATCATCTACCTAGACACACTGTATTTAACTATTTATTAATCTCATAATATCATATCTTGGCCATGTTCACTATAAATGAGCCATTTTTAAATGGAAAGGGAGATGAAAAGGGAGAAAATAATTGACTTTATTTTTCTTTTATTCATACAAAGGTTGAATAATAAATATCAAATATATTTTATAAGAATTTATCTTTTATTCTATAAAACTCCTTTTTGCACCAAACCTAGCCTTGGATTAAGAAGAACACCTACAGTATGTGTATTTGAAGGCAAACAAACAAGAGGAGGGAAAGAGAGAAGAGTATGGAGGAGGAACCTGTAACATTTTGCTGACGTTGCTAGCGCCGAAAACCTTGTGAACGATGGCAAACTTTTGGGGGTCATCGGAAGGGAAATAAGGAGCAAAAATGCAGTCTCTGGCGCATCGGCGTCGGAGCAATTTGCATGAAGCGCAAGGCGAATTCCCACCCATTGGTTTTGGCTTTTGAGAACAGGAGCGACTTAAAATGGCTACCGGGTTGGAGGCATAAGTTTGCCAGTGTTCGTGTTTATATAATGGCCTACGGCGCGTGGGTAGCCTTCCACTGCTAAAGATGTTTTAATTAATGCTTGATTAAATAAATTAATGCCCTGGTTTTTTCTTTCCAGTTTTTTGTTCGCATTCAATTATTTATTGGAAAATTTTACTTGTTCAAATGGCACGATCTAGCCCAGTCACGGAAAATTGAAGAAAAGAAATCAGAAGAGAAAAATGAAGACGCCAACCTCGAAACTTTGTAACCATGAAAATTGTAAAATTGAAGGTTCTCATAAGTTCGGTCTAATTATTTGTTTAACAAATAAAGCATAAAACGAAATAAGATAAATAAAATAATTATAAATATATATAATAAATTGAAGTGTTGAAGAAATTAAAAAAAAAAAAACACTTTTAATCCTTAATTTTATACTAATTTTCATTTCACTTTAATTTTTAAAATATAATTAAAAGTTTCTTTATTACTAACATTATTAACTATGTTAATCTCAAAATAGGGGTGATCATGGGCCGGGCCGGATTTGACCCTGGCCAGATGCCCGGCCCAAAATATTTTGGGCTAGTATTGGGCCAGTTCCGGGCCAAGTACCGGGCTGGCCCGATACTATATATCTTTTTTTTTAATTAAAAAATAAAAAAAACTTATTTAATAATAAAAAATATATTTATTTATACTTAAAAATAGATTTTCTTAAAAAATAATCTTAGAAAAAAATAAAATTGTTTAAAATTTATGAATATTTAACCATTATAAATTATTTTTACATAAATATTAAGTTAAAAAATTAATTCAAAATTAAAAAAAAATGAAACATTAAAATCTTAAAAAGTTTTTATAATATTTACATAGTAAATGTATTATATTAGATACATAAAGAAAAAAAAATTATACAAAAATCAATTAAAATATATAAAAAATTAGAAAAAAAATTTTAAAATATATATATATAAAGGTCGGACCGGACTAGGGTTAGAGTGCTTAGCCCTAACCCTAGCCCGGCCCGAAATTTGGCCCGGCTCGATTGGCCCGAAGTGGTCGGGCCGGACTGGGCCAACCAGGCCTCGGGCAAGAATGTTTAGCCCTACCTCAAAATATTATTTAATATTGAGACATATCAATTTTCATTACTAAATCATTAATATAATTATATATTCATCAATATTAGGTTTAAAATATTTTTAAATTAAATAGAAAAATTAAAAATAAATAATCATAAATAACTGTTTTCTAAACAAAATCATAATTTTAAGATTTTTTATAAAAAATAAGTTAGATAAATAAATAATTATTTAAAAATGTTTTATTAGTATTTGATAATATTTTGTCAGTAATTTTTGTTAACATAAGTAATGATATTAGTAATATAAAAATTTTTAATTATATTTTGAAATTTAAGGATTAAAAGAAAACAAAATAAAAATAAGAAACCAAAATGAAATGGAATCCAATGTTTGCTTTTGCCAAATTAAAATTAATGTGATTTCTAATGACTAATGATGTAAGAAATTTAGATTATTTTCATATTTTCTCTCAATATCTCTTTCGATATATAATCACAATTTCTCTATTAATTTTGATCAAATAACTAAGAAAATAGTATGTAAAATTGGTAATATATTTAATTTAATTGTCTATATTTATTATTATGAGTGAAATATTTTTAAAAGCAAAATCATATTTTTATTTATGATAATAATTAAATGAATAATATAATTAATTTAGTGTCCCAATAAGTGATCTTTCACCAAATCAAAAGAAAAAGTATGGATAGAGAAAATTATGCATGGAGAAAAGTGCAAAAAGCGTGGGGAGGATTAAATCCATGAGGCAAGGTTTTGAAATTGCCAAGAAGTTACAAGTCATAGTGTGGGCTCTATAAACTGAATTGTGGAGGTTGTTACAGTTAGATTAAATCCGTGGGCACGTTCTGAATAGAGGCGTAAGAGGTCATTGGTTTTGTGAAGAGCGGCGATAGTGAGGTGAGGTTCTCCATTCTGTCATTTTCATATAAAGTAATTCCTACTATTTTATGTAAATTAAAAAGTTAGTTATATTTTTAAAATTTAAAAAAAATTAAATATTTTGTTAATCTCTATTTATTTTAAGGAAAAAGTATACATTTGGTCCCACACCTTTACACTACGTTTCATCTCAGTCTCTTAATTTTATTTGATTTCTTTTTAATTCTTTAATTTTTAAAATATAATCAAATATTTTTCTATAACTAACATCATTAATTATGTTAATAAAAATGCTCACAAAACATTATTCAATATTGACATATCAATTTTTGCTACCAAGTCATCAATATTTCTCATTAATTTTGGGTTTAAAATATTTTTTAATTAAATTGAAAGATTAAAAATAAATAATTAAAAATAAAACTTAATCTTAGATTTTTTTTTGTCATGAAAAGTGAGTTAAATAAATATGTAAATATTTAGAAAACACTTTGCCAGCATTTAGAAATAATTGATCAATATTTTCTACTAATATGGTTAACCGTGTTAATTATAGGAAAAATTTAATTATATTTTAATAGTTTAAGAATTAAAAAAAATAAAATAAAGTTAAAGAATCAAAATAAAACTTGTTATAAAGTAAAAATTTTTAATTATTATTAAGTGAAAAAACGTGTAAAATTAATTAAAACAAGACTAAGAATATTACTATTGACCCATCATATAAAAACTACAACAACAATTTATGATATTAAGAAATAAATAATTAGGGATAAACTAGAAATAATATAAGTAAACATTAAAAAAATTACCTTATAAAAAAATTAAGGAAAAACTTTAAAAAAATGCCTTAAAAAACAAATCAGAGGCAGTATGTATCAATATCATGATGTTACACACAAAGTCTAGGTGAGTTTCCTTTGAAGCTAGCGTCAACCGACGAGACAGGCTGATGCGTATACTCGTTGTTAAATTAATTAATTAATTAATAACACTAGACCCCTTAATCATACATATACGCGATCCAGTTTTTCTTCTCTTCTTCACAATTTAATTAACGTCTTCCTTCTAATTTAACTGTTGTTTGTCTTTCACTTGCATCGTACTCCAACTTGTCCCCCTTGCTCTGATTTGGACACTTGACGTTGACGGGACCCTGTCTCTTTTGTTTCGCTAGTTTAAATTAAATTGTACGTAATTAATTAGTCCCTTATTATTATTATTATTATTATTATTATTATTATTATTATATGTGGATGTTAAAGAAGTAAGACGAAGAAAGTAGAAACTAACCCATGCACTTTCATTTTTCTCTCTAAACAAAGTTAAATTTACAAGTCAAGAAATGAAGCTCTGACCTAGGCGCATATAATAACATCAGAAGCACGAAATTGCAACTCAAAGTACGTAGTTGTAGATGGGTGATAGATCCAAAAAAGAAAAAAAAAAGACCTTGAAAACAATATTAATTAGTATGAGTAATTAAGCTCCATGCATAATTGAGGGCCCACATGGAGAGAAAGAAAGGAAATAAAAACAAGGGTTATGGTAGAGGCAAGCGATCCAAGAGTTTCCGAAAATGCAAATATCTATATATTCTTCATTTCATATTATAAGATAATTTAAAAAGTTTTTTGTTATTTATAATATAAGATATTATATACTTGTTTACCTTTTTTACCCATAATTCATTTAATGACTAATCTTGTGTTGAAATAATAAAAATAAACACTAAAATAAATAAGAATAAAAATATTTTTTTTTTTGTAGAAGTTTAAAAATATAATGGATTTTTTTAAGATGCATGAAATTATTAAAAATACCTTGTATTATAGGTTGGAGGGAGAGTGTGTATATATATATATATATAACATAGTAAGACTTGAAATGGCTTCCACGATGGTTGACCAACACTACTACACTGATACTGATAACTTCTACACCTTGTGTGGGTAAGTAGGGAGTGAGGAGGTAGGGTTGCGAGCACCAAGTCGATAATGATGAGCAAGGCTCAACGTGAATGTTTGTTACACATCCAAACATTCACGTGAATGCGCACATTAACACAAATTAATATTGAAAAACCTCCCCCCACCACAAAAAAAAAAACACAAATGTGTATTGTTTGACTCTATTCATTGATTACTTCAACTCATTCTTTGGGATGCTCTAAAACTATATTATGGAATATTATTAATTAATTAATTAATCCAAACAAAGCCCTTTATAACTTTGCCACTAGTTGTGCTCCGCATTATATATAGTAAATAATTAACTAGTCTAATATGTGCAAATATATTTATCATACCTACGTGGCATATATATGTATATGATACCGAGGTAGCTAGGAAAACCATATATACAGTAGTGTGTATATATATACTCCCTTCCCTCCATTTCTTAATATAAGGGATAAAGGGGGAGTTTCTATATTTCAAAATATAAGAAATTTGAAGATTTGTTTAGTATATTTAATGTCATTTTTTTCAAAAATGTTCCTAATTAAAATAAAATTTTTCTAATACAATTTATTTGTATTAATTGCATAATATAAAAGTTATTAACATTAAATGAGGGTGATTTTGGAAACTATTTTATACTCCAGAGAAGTTTATTGCCCTCCTTAATCTGTATGATTTTATCTTTATCTCTTATATTAAGGAATAAAGGGAGTACATTAGAAGCCCGAAAAAGCCTTATAACTAGTTAAGCTTCTTTTATGAGCTTAATTTGGAGGTTTCTTTCTCTAGAATTTTGCACAATCATTTGTTGATATAATATACTCCTTCCAATCCAAAATATATGGTTCTTTTTAGAATTCGAGATAGAATTTATTATGCATGACCAAAAAATACTTATATTTAATTCATATGAGAGAGAAAAAGAAAGAAATTTAATAGGAGTAATTTTAAAAAAATAATTTGATTTTAATTTTTATAAGATCAATCATAAGGATATATATACGATGGATATTTTTTTTTATTTTTAAAAGACAATGTGATTTTAATTCTCCCAAAAATATTTTCTGCATTCACACAGTCTCGAATCCGAGATATCGTACTTAATCGAGTCTAACCCCTTCCATTAGGATCAACACCTATTAGAGATTAATAGTATTTTTAATATATTACTCTAACCTACTTATTTTGTACAGATTGCAGCATAACTAATAAATTAACTATAAAAAAACAGTAGTGCTTGTTTATTATTGACCTCAATTATAGAATTGAAACTTCTTTTTTTTTTTTATATACTCTCTCCAGTCCTTTTTATAAGACACTTCTAATTACTTCACATAAATTAAGAAAATTAGTTATTTTTCTAAAATCCTAAAAAAAACTAAACATTCATTTTTTACCGATATTTATTATAATAAAGCAATTCTTATCAAATAAGGCTTTCAATTATAATTAAGTGAAAAAATATGAAACTAATTAAAATAAGGCTAATAAAATTACCATTAACCACTTATACAAAAATTTCAATGATAATTTATGAAGTCAAGAAATAAATAATTATAAATAAAATAAAAATAATATTACTAAATATTATAATGTGCGTTATAAAAAGTATCAAGAAAAGCTTTTAAAAGGTGTTTTATGAGCGGGGAAAAAAAAACAGAGAGTACCATACGAAACTTATATAAAATGGCAAATTACTCCCTTCCTAGGAATATGGATAACTCCTTTTTTTGGGTCCAGACAACCCTTTTTCATTATTAAAAATTACACAAATTTCTTTGAAAGTAATTAGAGATAATAAAAAAAATTCTTAAAATTGTATGCTGTAGTCTTCTGTCTTAATTATATTCATATCTTATTCAAATTATAAATTCAATTCATTCGAAATTTTAAAAAGTGATCATCCAATACCAATGCTTTTATTATAAACAAATGGTATACCCTTTAAAAAAAATGCAAACTCACGAGACATTAATGAGATTCCTGACATGCAATTAAGTTGTAGGGATTATTATAAATGAAAGCTAATTTCGATGGAGATTAAGTATTGAAACTTTTAATTGTGGTAAGAGCCCTAAGCTCATTAATTGCCTCACATGATTCATGGCTTCCCCATAGCTCTAATTTTGTTTCAACATATGACGCTCTCCCATTCGTGGATCTTTACTTTCAAATTCTTATTTTTCTCATAATAAGCATAAATTTTACAGATTTTAAGCTAAAATTTTGCTCTCTCCGTTTCATTGTATAGTAGTAACTCTTCTAAGGATTTAACGTACTGATTAAAAAAATATAATTATGATATCATAAGCTTATTTTAATTTTCTAATATACTCTTAAATTATACCTAATTTTTTTAATTTCGGTTTGATTTTCCTCCATCTTTCTAAAAGGCCCAGATTTCAAGACATGGAAACAGAAACAGCTCTTACATCATTTTCTCTAAAAATCTTTCTCTATTTTCATTATGTATAATGAGATATCTGGAGTTGCTGTCAAATATTTTTAATGGTGTTTGAAATATTTCTTAGAGGTGTTTCACCGGATTCTTACTATAAACCTAGTGAGGATAAATAGTACCTTAAGAATAGTATGTTGTCATACATTTTTAGACTTATAGTTAGAAAAATATATAGAAAAATATAATTAAGATATCATGAGCCTTTTTTTTTATTTTCTAATATACTCTTAATTTATTACTATTAATTTCATCATGAATGTGTGAATTAGTAAAGATAAGGATATAATTGAGAAAATGACAATTATTGCGATCTTAAACTTTTAAAAAGACTTATAGGGGAAATGTACTGCTGTTCAAAATATCTGGCATGCGCATAATTTCTGTTACGTTGTGCTTTCCCTTTCCTTTTCTCCATCGTATTAATTGCATGTTAAAAAATGCTCGTGATATTCAATCGCATGCGATTAATCCTGAAAAGTCGAAACTTGAGAAAGAGTTAGGGACGCGTGGAAGATGAGAGCAGAATCGAAACGTTTCGTTTGGTTTCTCCGAAATGACCAGCTTTAGAAGACAATTATAATAAAATAATGGTGAAGGAACAGACATCTCACCACGTTAGAAGGAACAACATGAGGCCTCCAACACCATCATTTAATGTGCATCGTGCTCGTCAAGATTCTTTCTTCAATTCTTCTTCTAGTCGTTAGCTCCTTAACGGATCCACTGCACTACTAGCAATTGATTTGTTGAAAATTACTATTCCCCCACTCTGTTTCTTTTGATTTCTTATTTTTTTAAAAAATTATTTTTATTTTTCTATCATTTTTAAATTCTAATATAAATATTAATTATTATTTTTCTATTTATACCATTAGCTATTCTTTTAAAAATCAAATATAGTATTAATTGCTCTTTCTTATCTTTTTATTTATTGAAAGTCATAATAAAAAATTTAAAATAAATTCTAACACATTAATTATATTTTTTCATATTTGTACTAAAATTTTAAACGACACATAAAAAGAAACAAAAGTAATATATTATGTCACTTTTAACTAACTCACGAATTATGAAAAGTCTATTATATTGAAATTGTAGTAAAAAAAATTAAAATTATCTTAAAATTAATGTAATTTCATCTTTACCCTAATAAATATCATAAATTCAAACAATCAACTTTATTTTTTAGTCATAAATAAGGATATTTTGAAAATAAAGTAATTAATAATCTAAAAACTTATAGAATATGACTTTTATTTAAAATCACAAAAAAATTTTAGAATGTTTAATAAAAAGGACCAAAAGAAGTCTATATTCAACTACCTTCGATCTCAAATATAGAGCAGTTTCTACAAGCAATATTTGGTCCAAAATATAGGATATTTTGCAGAGTTATCTAGTGCATTAATTAGTTTTTTCATTTATGCCCATGATTTATAATTAATAGTTGAGATATAAATATTATGGGAAGTATATGAGAGATAATGTAAATTAATAAAGAGATGATGAAAAATATTGCAATTTTTTTTTACAAATTTAATGATCTAACTTATTTTCTTAAAATGTGTAAGGTAGTTAAAAATGCTTTATATTTAGAATTTAATAAAGTATCTTCAACTTTGGTAATTGCATTATTATTATTATTTTTATAAACAAAGAGGGCAAAGCCCAAAGAAAGAAACTAAAAAGAAAAACTAGGATATCAATCTCAGGATATCCACAAAGATCAACGGCTGAATATATAAAGGATTTCTCTTCAGCACATACAAAGTAGGACTTGTTGAAGAAGATCCCAATTTTGTATATCCATCAGCAACCATATTAGCACTCCGTTTTATATAGCAACAAATCTCAGCTCCCATTAAATTGTGAGTAGTTAAGCTCAATATGGAACATTTCAAAAGGAGAAGACTAGCCACAGCTGAAACCTGATTTTCAATTCCTTCTTAATTATGAAAAAATGTTTCAATATATATGGTAAATTCAAATATTATCAGGGTCTAATTAGGATAATTCTCTCAATATAATTTTTTCTATTTATAAAATTCAAATTCAAGACTTTCCTTAAAAGATGTGGAGTTTCGTATTGCCCAATTTTATAATTGACAGTGTTTTTGTGTGTTACAGTCTCTATAAATATATATCAAATCAAACCCGTATTTAAATATTTAAGAAAAATAAAAAGCAACGTGTTTGCCTCGTGCTCCTCGCCCAATGCGTAGGTTTGAGTTACTTCACACTGTAGCTCCCCATGATGTTGAGGTTTTGTTTTTTGATGAACCCATAATGTTGAGCTCTTGATGGGAAAGGCCAACAGAAAAGCTTTGGGTTGTTTATATGGCTTTAATTTTTTGGGCCGAAAGATCTCAAAACTCGGCTTGATCCATTAAGCTACTCAGCCCAACCCAATTTCATTTCCCAGGTTATCCTCAGAAAATGTTGCTTATATATAACATTTGGCCGGAAAAAAAGAAATCACATCAGAACTACGAATGTTTTAAAAAAAAATTATTTTATAGAAAATTCCAAATCAGATTAAATCGTAAAACTGGCAAACATATAAAACGTCAACATCTCTTAAATCTGAATGCTTTTTCGATGTGAGAGAAAGACATTAGGACCTTCATATAAAAATATTACCAAATGAACAGTACAAGTACTGAATTTAGTTGATTTGAGTTGGAAATTCAGTTTATAGAAGTACTAAATTTTTAATCTGGATCTTTAGAAGGAAATATCTTCGTATGGGTCCTTAAATGACTTTCTCCCTTTCTCCCTTTCGATGTTGCTGTGTGAGTGGCACATGTTAATACTATTAATTGATTGATGTATCTGATAGCGATAAGCAATTGGTAGTGGGTGGCTTGTCACTCTTTCCGCCGAAGCTTTTGTTCTTTTTGGCATTTTAGCTTTTTTTTTTCATTATTAGTATGAAATTGGCTTTTTAGCTCTAACTGGTAAGGGTCGACCCTAGTTAATGGTTTCATTTCGTCTGTCTTATTTTACCCGTCCTAGTAAGCTTCACAATTATATCAAAATAAATAGGAAAATTAGGACAAAAAATGTATAAAATAATAAGAAAAATATAAGAAAGAGATTAACAAAAGAAGAGAGATTTGCAGAGGACAAAGTGATGAGCATTTTACATTCACTTCAAATATATTAATATAAGGTACATATCCTTTATTTATAGATATCCAACTATTAAAGACTTATATAAGGGTTGCTAAGATATCAATAAGAATATAATGACACAATATTATACATTTGTAAGTTATAGAGTATTAGCTATGAAAACCCTAAAAAGCCATTCAATGGAAAGATTATGGAAAATAGGATATTAACATTAGAGAGATTATGAAGTTTAAGGTCAACAATTGAGAGTTATGGGTATCCATATAATTTATATAATATTCATAATATTTCATCTTGGATGACCATAACAAATATTGTATCTCATTAAAACCTTATTCGTTTGTCTTATTTTGCTAGTCCTAGTAAGCTTCACAATTATATCAAAATAAATAGGAAAATTAGGACAAAAATGTATAAAATAATAAGGAAAATATAAGAAAGAGATTAACAAAAGAAGAGAGATTTACAAAAGACAAAGTGATGAGCATTTTACATTCAGTTCAAGTATATTAACATATGATACATATCCTTTATTTAAAGATCTCCAACTATTAAAGACTTACATAAGGATTGCTAAGACATTAATAAGAATATAATGGCACAATATTACACATTTGTAAGTTATAGAGTATTAGCTATGAAAACCCTAAAAAGCCATTCAATGGAAAGATTATGGAAAATAACATATTAAAATTAGGAAGATTATGGAGTTTAAGACATTAAAGGTATAGAAAATAAATAGTTGAGAGTTATGGGTATCCATATAATTCATATAATATTCATAATACTTCCTCTTGGATAACCATAACAAATATTGTATCTCATTAAAACCTTATCAGGAAAAATCCAGTAGAATAAAAACCTAATGAAGGAAAAAAAAAGTACACAATATTAAAGTTGTCTTATTAAAAACTTTACTGAAAAAACCCAATGAGACAAAAATTTGGAGAGAAAAAAAGAATATAGCATAGCTTTTATTCCCCCTAATGTAAATGTCACTTTATATCTGAGTCAATGCATCTCAATTCCATGCACCAACTTTTCAAATGTTGTAGTTGATAGTATTTTGGTAAAAAAATCTACAAGATTATCACATGAATGAACTTATAAAATATCTATATTACAACTTTTCAAAAGATCATGAGTGAAAATGAATTTTGGTAAAATATATTTCGTCCTATCTTCTTTTAATTGGGCTCTGCATGCTATACTATCTTCATATAATATTGTTGGAATCTTTTCCTCCAAAAGTAAATCACATGTCTTCAGAATATGCTGGATTGTTGATCTTAGCCAAATGTATTCTTGACTTGCTTCGTACACTATAATTATCTTCGCATGATTTGATGAGGTAACAACTAAAGTTTATTTTGTTGAGCACTAAGATATAACCGTGCCTGGAGGGGCCGATTTCTTTGTAAACTGTTATATAGAATATAATGTGCCATGAATACACATTTGGTTAGCTGGCAAAAGTGGCTTCTACCATTGTTATAACTCACAACGTCATGGGTTTGAGATTGAGGGCTAGGCTTGATAATATTTAAGCATCTCCATATAGCAGTTAAAGAAAATTTTTGAAAAAAAAAATTGGGGGGAAGGGGGCCGTCCCCCCAATTGATAACATGCATCCATCACTGATTGTATGAATTAGATAAATACCCTACATCTATATAGACAATCAATTATAATCTAGATTCAATTGAAAAAAATAACCCTATATCAATACTTCCTTTTAACTACCGAACTATATACTTAACTCAACTCCAATATTTTCTTGTTGGAGAAGAACTAAATCTTACTAATAAATTAATAATAAATGTAATATCAAGTCGCGATGAATTAGTATGATACATTAGTGCACATATATCAGTAAGATGTGATATTTCGGGACCAATGAGTTCTTTTTCATTTTCTCAAGAACAAAAAAGGTTTTTATTTACATCAAACAATCTTACAATCATTGAGGTAGTTAATGGACGTGCTTTATCCATGTAAAATCACTTAATTTTTTTTCAATATAAGATGATTGATGAAGAAAAGTTTTATTTGTCAAATGCTCAATTTTTAAATAGAGACAAAATTTTGTTTTTCCAAGCTTTTTTTATTTCGAATTCCCTCTTCAAACAATCAACTGTTTTTTGAAGCTATTTAGGAATTCCATTGATATTTAAATCATCAACATGTATAGCAATTATAACAAATTCTGATCAATTTTCTTTGATAAATACACAAGGACAAATTGCCTCATTTTTATAACCTTCCTTCAGCAGATATTCATTGAGATAATTACACCACATTCGTCCAGATTGTTCCAACCTACATAAGAATTTATGCAAATGAATTGCATAATTTATCGAGAATCCTTACTTGTTTTCAGCATATTAAATCCTTCAAAAATTTTCATATAAATTTCAATATTTAAATAACCGTATAAATAGGCAGTAACAACATCCATTAGACACATATCAAGTTTTTTATGTACTATCAGACTAATTAAATATCGTAAAGTGATTACATCTACTAAAAAAGAATAGTTCTCTTTATAATCATTGTCAAGTCCTTGTGTACTACAAGTCATGTTTTATATCTAACAACTTCATTTTTCTCATTTCGTTTTCGCAACAAATACCCATCTATATCTAACTAAGTCTATACCTTGGGGTGTTCGAACTATAGGTTCATAAACTTCACGTTTTGGAAGTAAATTTAATTCTGCTTGAATTGCATCTTTCCATTTTAGCCAATCATTTCTTTGTCTACATTTATCAACAGATTTATGTTCAAGACCCTCATTTTGACTTATTATTTTAACAGCCACATTGCATAAAAATATGTTGTCGACAACTATATCTTTTCGGTTCCATCTTTTTTCCCGTGGAGACATAACTTATCAAAATCTTTTCATTTTTATTTAGGCACGTGAACTACCTCTGGAGTCATTTGATCAGTTATGTCTTGAGCCTCTACTGGAATACCAACCTCCTTAATTAGGCTATCTTGATTATTTGTTCCTTTTCTCTTTTTAAGATTTTTATCTTTAGAATCGATTGGTCTATCATGTTTTAAGCATGACTTGGATTCACTTGTACTATGTAATTATTCTACTGAAAAATCAATTTGAATTAGAACATTTTCAGCTTGAATGTGATATTTAGTAATTCTCTTCATGCTAGTAAATTGATCTGACAATTGATTTGCAATATTTTGCAAATGGTTTGTTTTTTGAACTTCTATCTCGCATTATTTCATTCAAAGATCTAGATGTGATAATAATGATGCATTCCAAGTAATTTCTTTTTCCAGCTATTAGTTATCTCCCCTCAATGTTGGGAAAATTATTTCATCAAAATGATAATCTACAAATCGTGTGGTAAATAAATCTCCAATTAATGGTTCAAGATACTTTGTTATGGAAGAAGATTCACAACCAACATATATCCAAAATCTTCTTTAAGGACCCATCTTTGTACGTTGTGGTGGAACAATAGGAACATATATTACACATCTAGAATTCTAATATGCGAAATATTTAGCTACTGATCAAAAGCCAATTACAATGGGAAGAATTTATGATAACTCACTGGTCTAATGCGAATGAGTGTTATTACATGTAAAATTGCATATCCCATATTGAAATGGAAAGCTTTGTTCTCATAAGCATTAGTCTAGCAATTAATTGGAGGAGTTTAATAAATTATTCTATTAAATCATTTTGAGTATGCACATAAGCAGTAGATTTTTCTATTATTATTTCAGTTGACAAGCAATAGTCAATAAAAGCATGTGATGCAAACTTACTAATATTGTCAAGATGAATTGTCTTGATTGCATAATCTAGAAACTGTGCTCTTAATCAAATTATTTGAACAAGTAATATAGTAAATGCCAAATTACGAGTTGATGATAAGCACATATGTAACTACCTTTTAGATACACATATTAAAATTATAAAATATCTAAATGGCCTACACAGTGGATAGATAAGCCCACATTTATCATCTTGAAAACGTTCCAGAAATGCAGGAGATTCAACCATAACCTTAGGTAGTGATAACTTTATAATTAATTTACCTTGAGAACATGCAGTACATGAAAAACCTTTAAACTGAAGAATCTTCTAGTTCTTCAATGGATGTCCAAGTGAATTTTTAATAATTTTTTACTTCATAGTTGATTCGAGATGGCCTAACCAATCATGTCAAATGATAAAAGTATTTCTATAGATAAACTTCTAGTTTACTGTGGTATTTGTTTCGATTGTACTAATATATATATAGTGCAAACCAGATAATAAAGTAAGTAATTTTTCCAAAACATGTTTCTTTCCAAATACAATAATTGTAATATGTAAATATTCAATATTTTCCTTATTTATAGTCTTAATATAATATCTATTTCGATAGATATCCTCACTCGAGACTTGGTAGAAAATAATGTATTGTCTATGACAAATTTCATCTCTCCAAGTAATATTATAATTGCTCTTCCGGAGCTTTCAATTAATTTTAAATTACATATTATAGTATTGACACTTGCATCACTTATTGTTAAATAATAAAAATATTTTTATCTTTGAGTATTGTATGCATTGTAGCATTATTAGTGAGGCATATATTTTAATTATTGTGTTCAATAAAATGATGAGAAATATTCATTTTCTTCATTAAAAGAAGGAAAATATATCATAAGATGTAATTAAAAAAAATACATGACAAAATAAGAAAAATACATGATAAGCAACATAACCTACGGATAATACGAAAAGAAACATAAAAGACATAAACATAATCATTTTGATTATTTTTCAACCCTAACTTTTCTAATCATGATTTTCAAAGAAATCGGCTACTTCCAAATTAGTTATATCAATGCCATTAATATCATCAAATCCATCAAGGTAATTAAGATCATCATTAGAACCGGTAATATTGGCAAGCACAACGGGTTAGCCCATTTAACCAGATAAAATAGGTGGATTGAACTTTAAAAATAGGAACTTGAATAGTAAATGGGTTTTTGGACCTGAGCTTATCAAGCTTGTGGCCCGGATAGGCTAGCTCGAGTGGACCATGGGTTGACCCGTTTGACTCGTTTTCTTTTTCTTTTTTCTTGTTTTGTTTAAAATATTAAAAACACATTATTTTATTAGTTAGTGATATATAAATTGTAAAATTTAAATAATAATAATGATTAGTTGTATTAATTAAATAATTATTATGGAAAAAATTTAAAAAAATATAAAAAATAATATGTACTCGTGGACTTACTCCATATGAGCTCGAGCTTCCAAAATAGAGCCCGTTTTGGAAGTGGGGCTTTTCGACCAAACTCGTTTTGGACTTGCCCCATTTTGCCATGTCTAATCATTATTCTTATATGCAAAATTTGCCTTAACATCATCATTTTGATAAGTCAAATTTGTTTCTATATTTTTTCCTTCTTTTTGATGCAAAATAGTAAATGGTGGACCTAAGCCTATCAAGCCCGTGGCCTAGATGGGCTAGCTTGAGCAGGCCATGGGCCAGCCCGTTTGGCTCATTTTCTTTTTTTGTTTAAAATATTTAAAAAACATATTATTTTATTAGTTAGTGATGTATAAATTGTAAAATTTAAATATTACTTTAAATAATAATAATGATTAGTTGCATTAATTAAATAATTATTATGGAAAAAATTTAAAAAATATATTAAAAATAATATGTACTCGCAGGCCTACTCCATATGAGCTCAAGCTTCCAAAATAGAGCTCATTTTGAAAGTCGGGCTTTTTGGCCAAACCCGTTTTGGACTTGCCCCATTTTGCCATCTCTAATCATTATCCTTATATGCAAAATTTGCCTTAATATCATCATTTTGATAAGTTAAATTTGTTTCTACTTTTTTTCCTTCTTTTTTATGGAGACTTGATAAAGCTTTACTAGATAGTCAGGTGTACGATAGGTACGTGACTAATACTCTTTCATATCACATCTAAAACATTATTTTTCTGTGACTTTTGGAGAGCTACTTGGACCACTTTTGTCCTTTTTTACCTTTCATTATTTTTCTTCTTTTAATCATTGTGATTATAATTGTTGTCACCAACACCATGATAATGGTAATTATTGCATTTTCTACCACGACCACGTTCATGGCCATAGCCCACACTGCAACCATGACTATGGTAATTTTTATGCATTGTTACATTTACTTTAAGGAGTGGAGAAGATCCTGTAGAATGAATCTTATAATTTTTCATTAATAGCTTGTTATTTTGTTCAACTATAAGAAAATATGAGATTAATTCATAATACTTTTTAAAACATTTTTCATGATATTTTGGTGTAGGACCACCTTTGATGCATGAAAAGTTAAAAAGGTTTTTTTTAATAAGTCCTTCTTAGTCTTTTAGCACATAATTTCAATTGATAACTTAAAAAATTACTGAATTATAACCAACAATTTTAAAATTTTGCAAATGCAAACGCATTCATTTATAGCAAACTTTAGGCAAAATCACCTTTTTCTTGTGATCATACATTTCTTTCAAATTATTCCATAATTCAAGCAAATCTTTTACTGTTAAATATTTCGCTTTCAATCCTTTGAGTAAATGATGACGAAGGAAAATCATTACATTAACCTTTTCTTGATTAATTGCCCCATTTCTCATTAAAATTGCATTTCTTAAACCCTTAACATCTAGTTTAATTTCAGCATCTAACACACAAGGCAAATGGTTTTTTCCATTATATCTAGAGTTGTAAACAAGTTTGGTAAGATTTACTATTGATCAAAGTAAAACAATAATAAGAATTAGATTTGATTCTAGAAGTTTATATATATATATATATATATAAAGTATGAACAAAATATTAGCTATTGTAATTCAACAATACACAAAATAAAATATAATCAACTCTAAAATTTATCAAGTAATCATATATATCATATTGGAGATGTAGGACCTGTTTGACAGTGTTTTCTGTTTTCTTGTTCTGAGAACAGTTTTATAAAACTGTTTTTGAGAATAAGTTTTGAAAACAAGAAAGTAAAAAAATATATTTGAATAATTGTTCTCAAAATCATAATTAATGAGTGATATGTGTGTTATTCAAAATTTATAACTTTACAATTAATGAGGTGGATGTTTCTCACATTTCTTTGTGTTTTTCAAAACAAAAACTACAAAACACCTTAAAGGTGTTCTGAGTTTTCGGTTCTTTTATTTTTTTTATTTTTCAGAACAGTTTATAAAAAATAGGTCTACCAAATAAATTTTTTGAGTTTTCTGTTTCCAAAAATAGAAAAACTGTTTTCAGAAACAGGACCAAACAGGCCTCTAAAAGTTATAAGTTCTAAATAAATAATAAATACTACATAGAAACTCATGGTAATGAAAAATTTAGATAATAAAATTTCAAAAGCAATAAAATTGAATCAACATACTAAATTATATCTTAAAAAAACTAAATAACATTCAAGCATACATAGATGTAATATAAAATAATTAAGTAATATTCATGATGATTTTCACTATGCTAAAGTGATATAATGATAATACATGCTTTTGAAATTGAAGAAAATTAACATTATATATATATATATATTAAAAAATAAGATGATCATAACATTGATAAAATCAAATCCAAAACAAGATCAATTCAAAGGAAGAAGGAGGAGGTGGAGAAGAAGGAAAAGAAGAAAAACTTGATAATATAAATTCCATTAACAAGGTAAGCTAAATTAGACAATTGAATGTTAGCATCAATGGAGGTTACATTGGTTAGTTTTGCATATAACATAATAAATTGATAAAGCATTATATAGAATATACCTCAAATCTTCAAACAATCCATGCTAATAATGTATTATAAAATAATAAGGAAAATATAAGTAAAAGGTGAACAAAAGAAGAGAGATTTGGAAGAGATGAAGTGAGGAGTATTTCAAATTCACTTCAAGTGTATCAACACAATGTACATGCCTTCTATTTATAGACCTCCAATAATTAAAGACTCACATAAGAGTTATAAATACATCAATAAGAATATAATGACATAATATTACACATTTGTATGTTATAAAATATTAACTATGAAAATCCCTAAAATGTTATCTAATGGAAATGTTATAGAATATAGGATATTAACTTTAGGAAGGCTATAGAGTTTAAGACATTAAATATGGAGGATATTAATAGTTGGGGGTTATGACCATTCACATAATTCATATAATATTCATAATAACTTACACATTTTTTATTTCATATATTCTTTTTAAAGGTTGATTAAATATTAAACGGGAGTTCACATTTTATTTTAGTCAAAAGCAAAATGGTAGATAGAATTTTATTCTTTCTACTTTTGTATTCGTGATTTTAATAATAGATTAGTACCACTCTCAAGCATTATGGAAATTAATAAAAGAACTAGTTGTTAATAAATATCAAGCATCTCTCAATACCTTAAGGGAGATAGTTCCTTATTACAAGTGAGAGATACTCCTAGTTTATAACTCAAAAAAAATAAATGTCAAGCATCTTATCTTTGTATAATGGAAACGGTAGTGTTAACTTTTGGTTTTGTATAATGGAAAATAGAATGAAATGAAAAAATAATTTTGTTAAGTGTGGAATATTATATGTTTTCCTATATAAAAAACAATAAAAAGAAACAACTGTTATTAAGTAATCATCACAAAAATATAATAGATAGTATGCATATTGATTGTGGATGGGATTGATAAGAGATGAGGGTAGAAATTGTATAGGAGGCTTTACTCATAGAGTTGGATATGTAATGCACATGAAGCTAAGATTTTGATTTTAATAAGTGGTCTCAAGACATGCCTGACTCTGGGTATAAGAAAAGTAGTTGTTGAGTTTGATTCTTTATCCCATATTAGTGCTTTGAATATAGAATAGTATATGGGAGATGAAAGATTATTGTATCATGCCAGAAATGGGATGTTCATGGATTGGGAAATACAAGTTTAACATGTTTATGGAGAGGCAAATCTGCAAATAAGTGTGGTTGCTGTCAATTCGTGAATTCTCTCTCTACACAGATACAATAGCTAATGAGGAAGGATATCTCCTTGGTCATGGAAAGATGCAAAAGAGTAGTTGCTGTCACTTAGTTTGGTTCCCTATTGTTATGCATTGGTTTTCTATAGTTATTCTTTGTTTTCTTTGTATTTGGCATTTATTAGGATTGCTTAGTTTGTGATTTCTTTCTTATTTGGGGTTTTCTCTAACCCTCATATGTTCATCCAAAAAGGGGAAAAAAGGTAGTACGCATATTGACGTTTGTGTAATAGGTATTATGTATAGACAAAACTTATGACCCACTTACCTTATATACTACCTTATATACATAACATCTAATTCTGCAATCACATAATGACATGTGTATTATTTTTTACACATAATTAATCCAAACACTAACTCTTACTAAATGGTGTTAACTCAATTCAAACTTAAGATCTAAAAAAAAATTACAACCAAAAAATCTCTAATTCAAATTTCTTCTCAGTTGACAAACAACCCATCTCAGCTTGAAAAAAAAAATCATCAGAGTCCTATGCCTCCTAAACATTTGAATTTTATCTAATTGAATGAAGGTAATTTCTATCTTTCATCATATTGTTTGAACTCAATCCCATCTCTCACTCTTGATCCTTTCATCTTCGTATCAAGCATGTGGTAATTGGAAAAATGATTTTAATTGACAACGAAAAAAGCTCAATACATTAAATTGCATTAATGCTTTGAAAAACATCATACATTCAAAACCACTCATTGCCATTCATTCTTTACATGTTTCAAATGGAATTTATTTTATCTTAGGAATGATGCTAGTACATTAAGTGCAGTAACAAGTTTTTGGGCTGTGAACCCTTGAAAGCATAATGTTCAATGATGAAGGGGTGCTTCTGAGTCAATAGAGTAATAATAAAAAATTCGAGCTAGTAAATCGGGTCGATCCGCCATGTGCCCATTTTTTTGCAGGCTGGGGGACCCATAAAGGCAGGTCATGAAATCTCCAACTGGTCTCGCCATATATAGGTTAGCAGGCCAAATGAGCTAGCTTATTTTATTTCTTTCTTTTTTTTCCATTTTTTATCCAAAATAATGCAAAGTAATATGAAAAAACAATAATAAAATAGAGCTCCCTTCATATTTGCAACTTGAAAAAGAATTAAATCAAAAGAAAATCCACCTAAGTTCCAAGCAAATAAAATAAGGAAGAAGACATAGCTTTCAAATCAATGAAATCAACAAAAATTACAACTTAATTTAGTAAAAAAGCAAGATTAAAGTTTTAGGAAAATAAAGTTTAGTAGCTAAATGAGGTTAAGGTGTTTTTTTTTTAGTTTATAGATATAATTATATAAAATAAAATAAAAATACTAAAAAATTTAAATAAAAAAAGCAAGCCAGCCCCCGGGTCTGGCAGGCCAACCTGCTTATACTAGTGGGCTGGCGGGGCTGGCCTATTTTTTTATGTCCATTATGAATCACCCACATTTTTTTAGCCCGCCCCTCATTTTTTGCGGACTATACAAGCATGTTCGCCAGCCCAAGCCTGTTTTACCGGCTCCGTAGAAAACTTGCATATCCATTGATGCACATATATAGAATTGTAATGGGTTTAGTTCGTCGTCAATTGAGATGAAATATAAGGTATGTGAGATAAAAATTAGGGATTTTCATGAGTGGAATTAGAGATTTTTAAATTTTTAATTTTAAAATAAACTAACAATGCTAGGTGAGAGTAAGTATGTAAGTTTTGTCCATTATGTATTTGTGTGTAGTTAGTGAAGAACTGCAATACTTAATATTCTCTTTGATCCTAAATATAAGGTGTTTACAACTATTTCACATAGGCGTGTTAAGAAAAGTTTGATACATTCTTAAATTTTTCATAAAAGAGAAGGTTCCATCTCTACACTTATTAACTAAAATAATTTAAATTTTATTCAATTAGCAATCATTATTATAACTTATATAGTAAAAAATAGAAAATGAGCTCAACCAATTAAAGCAATGGATGAGACTCCATGGAACAATTTATGAGACTAATCATTATTAAATGTATGGGATAAAAAAGGAAAGTCATCTCATAATATTATACGACATCTTATATTATAAAAAAATACTTTTAAAAAACACCTTATACTTAGTATTGTTGGAAGTAATTGTGAATATAGCATAGCTTCCTACCTTTATGTTTTATTTATTGATTACATGTTTCATTGATAATGACTGTAATTTGCTTATACTCACTCAAGTCCAAATCATTTGCAGTTTAAAGTTATGCACATAGATTTAAAAAAATTTTGATAATGTAAAAAATGCTACATGATGTCTAAAATATCCCTATTTAATTACTTTCCTATTTAATATTTTTTATAGATTAGAGAGAATAAAACTGGGATTGATTAAATGGAGGAAGAAATTGGAAGAAAAAAATAATTATCCATTAGATTTCTAAAACAACAATAGTTTTTTAACAAAGTAGAAATATCAAAATAGCGAAAGTTTTAAAAATGAGGAAGCAACTAATAAAGTAAGCAATTTATATCAAATCATCGGTAAGAAATATCAAAAACAAATTTACATTAAAGATAATTAGACCGCACATGGAAGGAAAAGCACAATGGTAAGTTGAACGAGTCTTGTTACCACTTCCCACCACTGGGCTCGTGTGGTATTAGTTTCGTTGATTCGTTGAAATCAGAAAAAGATTGCAAGAGATTCCGAAGCCTTTTTGTCGTTAACTTTTGGTAATGGAGGCCAGCCAGCGAAACACTAAGCACCACGTATGTTATTGTGATCCGATCAGAGGACAGAACTCAACACCTTCCGCTTCCAGATTTTTCATCCCACGAACAGAATCCAGACCACGTGCTCGCCACGCTCCTCTCTTTTCCTCTGAATCTCAACCCTACACGTGTCACTTGAGCCTACGGTTGATACAATCCCAACCTTCCCATCTTAGTCTCCCTCCCATCACATCCTTATCCTCAACCCCTCGCATCCCTCCAAACCGCTAACACTCCCTCATTGTCTCTGTTTGTTTCTATTTGTATTTTTTATTCTGCTTCTTCTGGATTTCTCTTCATTCCATCTCTGTTTATCTTCTTTTCTTCTTTTGCTATACCCTGTCGATCCATCTTATTTGAAATAGCAGTCATGCTTCTTAAAGCTGCTACTTCTTGTTTGTCTCTCTTGAACGCCAACGGAGGAGACCATCTAGGTTCTCTGTTTTCGTTGTTTTCGCCGCTTAACTCGTCTGCTTCGTTGCCCTCGACCCTTCGCCTCGCTCCTGGGAAAAATGGAAGTGGTTTGGTGCTTTGTGCCTCTAGGGGTGCGAATAATCGTCCCCTCACCGGTGTCATCTTCGAACCCTTTGAAGAGGTTAAGAAGGAGCTGAGTCTCGTTCCCAATGTCCCACAACTTTCTCTTGCTCGCCAGAAGTATGCGGACGGGTGTGAGGCTGCTATTAACGAGCAGATCAAGTAAGTTTCTTTGATATGGTGTTGGTATTTCTCGTGGTTTTCTAGTAATTCCACTCTTCCCTGTGGCTTGATCTTGTGTTTTGAGCATCTGAATGTCTGACACATTTTCTTATTCACAAAAATAATTTTGGGCATAGCATTGGAATATCCCAGATATATATATGTTTCCCGCTCTCAGATGTTTTATTGTCTTCAGATTTTTATTTGCTAATGCTTATTTTCTTACGATTGATTTCTTACTTGACAGTGTGGAGTACAACGTCTCATACGTCTACCATGCAATGTTTGCATATTTTGATAGGGATAATGTCGCTCTCAAGGGTCTTGCCAAGTAAAGCAATGCTTTGATTTCTTTAGGATCGCTTTGTCATCTTCATTTACTTTGTCAACGCACTGAATAATGATTATTGTTTAACAGGTTTTTCAAGGAGTCAAGTGAAGAAGAAAGAGATCATGCTGAGAAATTGATGGAATACCAGGTGTTTGACTTTGTCATAGAAATTTAGCTAGAAATCGTTCGGTCCTTTCTCCTTCATGGTCATATTGAACGCTTTCTATCCATGTTACTGTGAATTTCAGAATAAACGGGGTGGAAAAGTGAAGTTGCAATCTATCGTGATGCCACTTTCTGAGTTTGATCATGAGGAGAAGGGAGATGCGCTATATGGTTTGTTTCTTGAGCCTGCTCCTGTTTTGGATTTCCTTTGTTCTAGATGCAAATAGACGTGGGCTGTATTTAAATATTGGGCTTTATACATTAAAAGCATTTTTGTTATCCTTGTGCTTGTGAGATTTGTGGTGGTCGCACATGAGCATTTTGCTTATTTTTAACTAGTGATGCAACCTTAAATTTTTATTTTGGCGACAAATTCAGTCCATGCATGACATGTATATACTGAAACGAAGGAGATTCATGGCAATTAGAACTTTCCCTTGCTTCCTCTGTTTTCTCTTATTATTTTATTCTGCTTGTTCTTTAATGTCATAACCCTTTCGGAACTAGTACTCTGTCCTCCTTGTGATGATTGAATAAAATTCTAGGTGAAGTAAGTGCTTCTTACAGGATGGCATGGAAAATAAATGTCCTATGAATAAGTATATATGGTCTATGTATGCCAACGTTGATTGTTTTTGTTTGTGAGTGCATTACTTTAATCACAACGTATATGATAAAGAGTTCTGGCATAGAATCCAAGTGAGGTGTTGCTTGGTGGATTTTCTCCAAAGGAAATGCTTCACGGTTATGAGCCCTAAACAATCGTGCATTTGTTTTTCTATTGCAGCTATGGAGCTTGCTCTTGCATTGGAGAAACTAACTAATGAGAAGCTCCTAAACTTGCATAGTGTAAGGACTAGCTTGCTTTGTATTCAGCCTTTTTGGATTAACTGCATGTGCTTTCTTTCATTTGTCTCGGACACATTAGAAGGAAAGTTCTTTTCTTTTGACTTGATTAATGTTGGTTAACAGGTTGCCTCAAAGAATAATGATGTGCAGCTGGCAGATTTTGTTGAAAGTGAGTTTTTGCGTGAACAGGTAATTATAAATTTGGTGTTGAAATTCCGAGTTTGTTCTTTGTAACTGAATGAAAGAGACTGCACTGAGTTAGGTGTTAAACATTGCAAAAGACTGAACTGAATTTGCATGGATCTAATTTCTGCATTTGAAATGTTTTTCTTGTAGGTTGAGGCCATCAAAAGAATATCCGAGTATGTTTCTCAGCTCAGAAGAGTGGGTCAGGGGCATGGTAAGAATCCCTGATTTAGCTAGATACAACATATTGGACTATAGTTTATATGAGAAGTGTTTTCTGTATTATTGGACTATAGTTTATATTAGAAGTATCTTGGGTATTGGCTTCATCTTCTTTTTCTAAATCTTGGTGCCTCGGTGGGGGACTTGCAGGTGTTTGGCACTTTGATCAGACGCTGCTCCACGAGGAAGCTGCAGATGGAGTTGCTGCTTGAAGATGAACTTGTTATTTTTACCTCTTGTCCTCTGGCCAATTCATCTAGGTGGTTTGTATGAAGTAGTTCATCTACGTGATTTTGTAGTATTTTGGCTTGGTGGATTTGAACTGATGATGTGAAAATGGACGTTGAATATTTTATCACTGTTATAGAGCTGTTGTTAAATAGATTATATATCTGGGTGTTGTTTAGTCGTTCAATTGATCCGTTTCTTGATGCACCACCCAATTTGTCAAGCATCAAATGCTGAGGCATTGAACCTCTTCAAATGCTTCTTCTTCAATCCTTTCTGCCTATAAGCATGAAGTTCAGAAGAATTAGAGCAAACAGAACAAAGCAAGATTTAAAACATGATGTCAATAATTAAAAATTGAGTGAAAATGGAAGATCGTATGGATGCTTGACCTGTGAAGAACTTTTTACAGTATATTATTAATGCTGTGTTCAAGATAGCACCTTCTTTTGATTGAACTAATGAAAAATAATACCCTACAGAACATCTTGGGCATAATAAAAGCACCCGAAGGCGGAGATTCACTATTAAAATTTTAAAAGCCATGGGTCTGTATGTCAAGGACGTATTCGAACCAGTCTAATTTGAATAGTTAGAGAATCAATATGATTCCAGCAGATAATTTAAAGAGAAAGCAAATATGAAACATGCTTAACAATTCAGGCTGTTACCCTCAATTCCAATACAAAATTATACTGTTATTTATTACTAATTATTATTTATTCAATAGCATTAAATACTTCTGATTGCAAAATTTTTATTTATTTTATTTTATGTATAAAATAGCTTTTGATTTTTTTTTTTGCTAATGATAATGTTTAAAAAAATCGTACAATATAGTGATTAATTGTGAATGGAAAGATTAATTATCTACCAACCTAAATCTCCATGTCCAAGTTGATGGGGGTGTGTCTATATATCTCTTGTTTAATAAATTTAATAAATATGAAATCTCTCATAAAAATGCTTTTAGGAAAAAATTTCTTTACATTCTCGATGATGAGGTTTTATTCTACCAAAAATATATTCATTTTCCCGCCTTTCATTATTAAATAAAAGCTACAATGATACAAGTGATAAGGCCATAGCATCTGGATTATTAAGAAGGGATGTAATTGGCAGGCTTGGTAATATGGTCAATTACACGTTCAGCCAAATTCCCTTTTTCATTGGCGAAGAAATTATTTTTTTATTCCAATAAATTTGGAAATACTTTTTTCCAATAATTTGGAAGTACTCCTAAATATATAATTTTTAGGAATTTTATATTGCATGTTTATTGAAAATTTTAATATCTATGTATTTTAAATATTTATATCAAGTTATACTATTTATAAAAGATAAATTGTGCCGTTTACTATATAATACTCCATGTAATACCCATATTAGAATACTCTCTCAATTTCCAAAAATTAAAAAAAAAATGTAGTAATTAAGATGTAATAATTTAATTATGGTAGTTTTTTAAAAAATAAGGTATGTAATAAATTTTAAGTACTCTTCTTAATGGGAGTAAGATAGCTAAATCCACTCTATATTTTAAAACAAATGAGTAATATTTAATTAAATTAAAGATAAAAATATTATATATCTTATAGAATATTACATTGTAAAAAGATAAATTATATGTTTTACAATTTTACGTAATCTTATCATTATTTTAAAATAAAAAGGTTGAGAGGAAAAAGAGAGAGAATAGATACATTCATGAATTTATTTATATAATATAATTGGAGCGAGTTTAACAAGTTGCCCGTCTAGCTCAGTCGTTAGAGCGCAAGGCTCTTAATTTGTTTCCTGCATTGACGAACTTAAAAGACATATGATATTTTTATTTTAGTGTCTTCAAGAAAACCTGAAGGGAAGTGTTTGAGTACTGATTTTCAACAGTTTAGCTTTAAAATTTCTACGAACACAGTCATATAGGAACTTCTTTCCACCATTTGCAATATTGAAAATTGTTTGGTCATTCTTCAATTAAGACTTGGAGTATGTTTTGGTTTTAGTCATTAACCGTATCAAAATCTAGTGCATATTAAGAATATTATTGCATATTGTATAAAAAAAATGGAATATTATTGAATATTCACAAATTCAATATGAAACATTCAAAACAAATACCTTATGTGTAAAACTGATAAAGCTCTCTTTTTCCTTGCACATCAACTTGTTCTTGACCCTCTGTTTTTCTGAAAATTTAGTTGTTGGTAAAATTGAACAGGTGTTTGTACTAATAAAAATGGCATATTGTTAAGCTTATTTGTTGAATATGTATAAATTTATCGTATACAGAGTGGAGAACTAGGTTATAGTATTGCATATACATTTTTGTTGTGTATTCACTCTGTTCGGAAAGCCTACTGTGATACTCTGTAATATGACTCTGGATTTGTGGTGTTCTTTTTTAGCCTTTAGTTTGTGGGAAACACAAGTCGTGCAATGTTGACTCTTTGGTTTCTATTTTGAGTATCTGTTGTTACTGTGGCGTCCTACAATCTTGGTCTTGCTAGTCGCAAATCCACACTTTTGGGAACCTTTATTCTCTCCCTCTTCCTTTGGGATTTACCGTTGCTGATAATTCCTTACATGTAACAATGACCTTATGCCTTTAAACCCAAGAAAAAAAAAAAGACCTTATACCTGTTGCTACTAATTGAACAATTGTTTCAAGTAGCTTCAGTTTCATTTTCAGTAGTCCTAATTTGCTGAACTAAAATCAGGCGGCCTTTTGCAGGAGCTGTATGTCCACATTGGATGGCCTATATATCGCAAATACAGTCATGCTTTTGAGGTAAGCATGCTTTTTATTCTTTAATGTGTTCTCTAATTCTTTTTAATCTCTAAGTAAACTTCATATTTTCATCATGCATTTAAAACAATTGTGACGGATCCTGATTCAGTTTTGAATCCTCTTACCCGTGAAGTCATGGACTATGATGGGTAGGAGGTAAAATGGTCATAGCAGAACGTTTTGCCACATTTTAGTCCTGTTTCTGAGTAAAGATTCATTGTTTTTTTTATAGGTAGCCAAGGTTGTTCTAGCAGTTTCAGAAGAAGTGAAGGAAGCTCTGGTAAATAATATTAGAAGAAGAATGACAGTTCAACGATTCAACCCTCGAAATTAAGGGCACATACTAAAATGAAATGTTTTCAGTTTGATGGAGTTCTTCTGTCCTTGTTGAGAGTTGATCAGCCTGTCTCAAATTCTTTTTTTTTTTTTTTGAAGTCAGATATTGAAATAAATTGTTTCTTTTTCCCTCTTTTTAATTGGGTTTGTACTTTGTTTTCCCTCCGTGAAGGGATATTGATTTTGTTATGATCTGGAAAGGAGCAAGGAATGTTGATTTTTTTCAACAATGCTATTGTTCATTGCACTGAAGCAATAGAGCTACACAAAAATAAACTTGGTGTAAACGAGGCTGTTATGAACCTGCAGAAGAGAATAGAAGAAGCAAAGAAATCCACCAAAACTTCCACTGACTATTTTATTTACATAACAGCCATATGTACAAATGATGGGTACTACTATAATCATCAATACTCATATAAAATCCTAGCAAAGAATAAATAGGTCAGTCCAGTGACAGCGAGGAGAAGCCCATCATAATTCTTTTACCTCCTTCACGGTTACCTCTCTTTGGATTGAGGGATTTGGACAAGAGAAAAAATTTTCCATTCTACTTTTTTTCCCCAAACTAAAGAATTGGGAAGGGAGCACTTTTCCTCCCATCTTAGATGGGAGAGAGAGGAGGAGATTGTTTGGTTTGAAAAAAAAAAAGGATGAAAAATTTTTCCTTTCTTTTTCTTCAAATCTCTCGAAACCATACAGGAGCAAATGTTTGGTTGAAGGGAAATGTAAAGATAGAAGGAAAGAGGAGAGATTTTACTCTCCTCGACATGTTGGATTAAAAAAATTTGGAGGGTAGAGAAAATTATCTCTCTCCCCTTTTTCACACTCTTATAATATAGCCTCCCTTTCTTTCTCACCTTCAAAAGTCTTTGACCTCCTCCTTGGTCCATTCCTTTCATCTCCAGCCCATAATTCCTCTTGGCCATCACCCATCACACTCAAGCCATGTATTATTACAGAGGCACCGGAAGCAGTTACATGTGTCAGTACGCTCTCTATTTGTTTGGATCTTGAATTTTGTATCTCTTATTTGGGATTTTACCTCATGATCTAATTTTTTTCCATGCCTTTGGAAGCTTCCTGTATGTTATCTCTTTTGTTTGGGGTTGGACCTATCATCATTGATTCAGGTGTGCAAGCGTGATGACAAGTTGCTTGCTGAACATATTACCAAACAGAGCATTTAAGTGAAATTACATGTGCCAAGCTAAGTCAAGATAGTATAGTGGGGAAGTTGGTGTGGAGAACTAAATCATCTTTTTGTTTTTTAAGAAACAGTAACTAAATTATCATAATTAAAAAAATAGTCAAACATTTTAAATATGTCATAATGGGAAATTTTTTCCATAAACACCCTTAATTAAATGTTCACATTTAATTCTACTTTAATTTATGTCAGATGATGATAAGTTTACTTTAATTAAGAATAAGATTAGAAAAAATGCATTAATTTATTAAATAAAAATCATTTATTTCTTATATTTTAAAATAAAACATATGTTAAAAAATATCTCTTATATTTTAGAATGGGGAGAGTATTTTATTTTGCATTAATCTATCTATTCTAGAAATAATGAAACATTAGAAACCAAAGACAATATTGGCACGCAATTAACGTAATTTTTGTCATACAATGTGAGCCTCAACCTAGTATTGAAAATATGGCAATAATAATGATGATGATGATGATGAGGTGAACAAACTGATGGTGAACTCAAATATTTAATTTCTCAATTGTGTCACTAACTATTTTTATATAATAATCTCAGTTTATAGATTTAATCTTGTTCGGTCTTTTTTAAAAAAAATTGATAAAGTGAACTTTAAAAACAAAATGACATTTTGTGTAAAATTTACAGAGATAATGAAATTTATCATTAAAGTTTAATTCATTCATACTTTTAAATTAAGTAAGAATACTCTGGTTAAGATGCGAAATGTAAGATATATATATATATATATAGCAAACCAATTAACCTAAAATATTTAAAAGGAAAAAGACAAATAAACGATTTTAATAATTAGTCTGATAAAAAACATAAGTTGATGACAAAGATAGTAAATAATCAAATTATCAGTTTCACTAACATGCACATATAATACTATAAGTAAATTGATTTAAAAATTCAGAGAGTGGTAAGATAGTAGAAGAACCTGTACCAGTGGCAGCTCCCCAGGAGCCCATCCTTTTGGCCTTTTAGCATTGGGTTCAGGTTCAGCATCTTCGCCTTCAGCCTTCGTTCATGTTCACTGAAATAAGTAACACTCTTATTGGATCAAGATTTTCTTTTTCTTTTTCTTTTTTTGTGAAGATCTAGATTTTCTTTTGTCAATCCAGAGACAAGACAAACGAACAGGGATCATAAACATGTCTTATAAATTGATAAGATTCTTAAAGAAAAAAGAAAGATAAGTCAAGTCGGTAAAATCCAAACCTTGATATCATATTCATACCTGCCCTTCGTATTTTCACCACTAGAACTAGAACTCATCCTGCCTGTAATTGCAGTGCATCTTCTGATCTGATTAGATTTAAGATTAGATTATTGAAATTACATTTTACGCGGCGCCCACGTTGGAATGGAGCCTGCAAATTAAAGGACAATTATGGCAGTGGCACCGCCTCTCTTGGAGAGATAGATCCTAGGAGAGGTACGTCTCTTACAGTCCCATGTTTCAGAGATTGCACAAGTAATGTAATTTTCAATTGTTCGCGGATAACGACATTTTGAAAGTTTCCCCGTTCTTTCAACCGCGTCTGTCTCTCTTTTTTCGACTTTCCTTTCAGAGTTGTTAGATCTTCAACTGAATGGCAACTATGGTTGAATCCCTCTTCAAAGAACGAAAGTACCCGTTCGTTCTCTCGCTCTTGATCTTGCTCATTTGCGTCACTCTCCTCCTTTTCTCAAATTCCACCTCCACCTCCACCTTCAACCGCATCTTTTTCGATCCTGATGTTAAAGGCCAGCCATCAACGACACCTTTCGTGGCCCCGATCACCATTCAGGAAGACCAAGCGTTTCCCCTAAAAATGACCCCTACCACAACCCCCAACGACGACGGGCTACCCCAAAGCTTGAATCCGATCACAATCCCCAAAGACGAAGGGCGACCCCAAAGCCAGATTCCGATCACAGAACCCAAAGACCAAGGGTTGCCTCAAAAGAAAGAGGCTATTGATTTCATGAATGTTGATGTGAATATTGATTGGAAGCTTTGCAAGGGTCCAACGGTGGTTGATAATATACCCTGTTTGGACAATTATATGGTGATCAAGGCTTTGAGGACTAGGAGGCACATGGAGCACAGGGAAAGGCATTGTCCAGATCCTAGTCTGCGCTGTTTGGTGCCGCTTCCGAATGGGTATAAATTCCCCGTTCCGTGGCCTAAGAGCAGGGACATGGTGAGATTGTTACTTCGGTAAGAAAACTTATGGGTAATCATGGATGCATTCCCTCGTTGAAAAATTTGACACGTTTGTTATGTGATAAGGATTTCTTAAGAATTCATAGATTCATGTCACCTTTAATCAACACTCCATAACGCGGGGAATGCCTCCTGCGTTTCAGGATTAATGTTTATACCGAGAGCTTTGTAGGGTTTTATCTTCTAAGTATGTTTTGTACCTTTTTGTTTTGGGTTAGCACTTTCGGGGTGTAATGAACTGCCTAGCATGTCGAAACTTCTGTTTAAATTTCACTTTCTTTATATATTCTATCGGACTTTTTTTTTTGTGGCAAAGATATTCTATCGGACTTTAAGTATACTGTCCTGTTAATTTTAAGCTTTAAACTTATTTGAGCGGAATTTTATGATCTTATTGCTAAAAATACCTATTCTGAAGATGTTCTGCTTGGTATTTAGTTACGTGTGCATTTTCTACTTATGTAATAATGAAAATGAGGATGATTGAGTTTTGTATTTGTTTGTCAGATTTGGTATAACAACGTCCCTCATCCAAAGCTTGTTGAGTACAAGAAGGACCAACATTGGGTGGTAAAGTCTGGTGAATATCTTGTCTTTCCAGGAGGGGGTACTCAATTCAAAGATGGAGTTAATCATTATATTAAGTACATACAGAAGGTATACTGCCATAACATATACACAATTGTGTCTTGCATGCTTATTCTTGAAATTTTGTCAACTAGATGTAAAGCACAGAGCATAGATTAGGGCTGAGAAGTTTTTATTATTTCTTCTAGTTTATTGGTTGCTCCTCTCAATGATTATCATAGGTTTTCAGACGCATAACATTCATTTAATTACTGAATGGCAATTTTCTCTACTGTTTTACGGAGTTTTGGTTTACAGTCAGCACTTCTGTTACTACATTTCTTACTATGAATCTAAGCAATGCTTTATTTTGATCTAAACGTGATGTAATTGTTCCTTACGCATTTGTTCTGCTGATTTGACTACATATTGATGACGTGCTTGAATCCTAACCATTTTCTGTTGGTTTGCTGTATGCTATTCGTTGCACACCAGACATTACCGGAAATTCACTGGGGAAAGAATATCAGGGTTGTCTTAGATGTTGGTTGTGGTGTTGCTAGTTTTGGTGGCTATCTGCTGGACAAAAATGTTATGACCATGTCATTTGCCCCAAAGGATGAACATGAGGCTCAGATACAGTTTGCTCTAGAGCGAGGAATTCCTGCAACTCTTTCTGTCATTGGAACACAAAAGTTGACATTTTCAAATAATGCATATGATTTGATCCATTGTGCACGATGCAGGGTACACTGGGATGCAGATGGTACTAGTTGTCTTCTGTCTATGTTCCGTCTATTTTATTAATAACAAGATTGTTTATTGCTAAATCTGATTGACAATTTTAGGTGGTAAACCATTATTTGAGCTCAATAGAATTCTTAGACCTGGAGGCTTCTTTGCATGGTCTGCAACACCAGTTTATCGTGATGATAAAAGAGATCAGAAAGTATGGAATGGTTTGTTTCTCTCCCTCTCTCCCCGTCTCTTTTTCCCCCATTACGTGTTGTCTTTGATGTCACAGCCTCTTCTCTCTGTGTATTGGGAAGATTTTAGATTTTTCGTATGAGCCATCCATGAAGGCCTAAATCAATATGAGATGCTACTAATAAAAGGCTTAACTTGAGATACCTACTTGGCTAAAAAGGAAAAAACTTGAGATACCTGCGGTTCTGTCTACTCAGCAGTTTTGCAGGTTGTGGAAAATGTGAATCTTGTTTTTATTACTATTTGCTTCAAACACCGAAATAGTATGTTTTTCTAAAGAAGTTGGAGAACATGCAAATTCTTCTAAGATGGTTGCTGGACATGTTTTCTGCAGCTACGATGACTGTAGCAAAATCAATGTGCTGGACTGTTGTGGCTAGGACTTTTGACTCATCTGGAATTGGGATGGTTATATACCAGAAGCCTACTTCACCTGATTGCTATGGAAAACGGAAAGTGAATAATCCACCTTTATGCCAAGAGAATGATGGGAAAAATAACTCATGGTATTTATTTATTTTTTGTTTCCCTTCCATGCTAAATAATGGGGACAAAGAGGAAAACTTTTATGCTTATGTTTGTGGTTTTATTTTGGTTATGTGATATATATATATATACACCTTATAATTAAGGATAGAATCTACCATCTTTCTGAACTTGGACATGTGGGCATTGTAAATGATGCTAAGTATATGACTCTTGTCAGTTAAATATCGATTGGAATTTTTTTAAAAAAAACAAAAAAAAAGTTTGATATTCAGGTTAATTTTTTCTGCATAATTATGTGCAGGTATACCAGATTCAGCAGTTGCCTTTCTCCTCTTCCTGTTGACAACATGGGTAAACTTCAGGGCTGGCCCATGCCCTGGCCCAAGAGGCTAACTAGTAAACCTCCTAGCTTACCTTCTGATCCCGATGCTGAAGAGATGTTCAATGAGGATACCAGGCACTGGTCTCAACTAGTCTCAGATGTTTATGCAAATAGTTTTTCTATAAACTGGGCTAGTGTGCGAAATATAATGGACATGAATGCTGGTTATGGCGGGTAAAGTATATTATGTTTGATAGTAGTTATTTTTTCTTGCCTTTGTCCCTTTTAATTCTTTAATTAGATTACGTATGGCATTCACGATTGCTCTCTCTCTCTCTCTCTCTCACACGCACACACATATAGTTCTTTACAAGTGATGACTGAGCATAGCTTTGCATATGTCATTTGTCTCTTCAGATTTGCCGCTGCACTCATTGATCGACCAGTCTGGGTGATGAATGTGATGCCCATTGATTTTCCAGATACACTTTCTATCATATATGATAGGGGTTTAATAGGAATATACCACGATTGGTGTGAGTCTTTCAATACCTATCCTCGCACATATGATCTTCTTCATTCCAGCTTCCTCTTCAGAAATCTTGAGAGAAGGTATGATCACTGACCATGACAGCGTAGAGAACTTATACGTGGCCAGGGTTTTTTGTTAGATATAATATGATTCTAACGGAATGCAATTTTGGTCAGGTGTGACCTTTTAGATGTGGTTGTGGAAATAGATCGCATATTGAGACCGGAAGGATATCTTGTGGTTCAAGACTCCTTGGAAGTAATCAGCAAGCTGAGTCCAATCTTGCGCTCACTTCACTGGTTTGTAACTATACATCGAGACCAGTTTCTTGTGGGTAGAAAGAGTTTCTGGCGCCCCTAGGCCGACCAGGAATAATGAATAGGAGTAGGACTACTGATAATATATCCCATTTTTTAAATCTCCCCTGTTTTATCTTGTTCTGGATAGAAAACTAAGAAACAGGTGTTACAGAACAAGATGGGAAATTTTTGACAGATTTTCGCCCCTCATTTTACCTGAAGCTATATGTGTTCAATGTCATTTAGTTGTGATTCTTTGTGGGCTAAGCTCCTCTAACAACTGAAAGTTTTGCGTTTAGTATTAGTCTGACAGTGCTGTTAAGATGTAGTCCTGCCAATCCATATCAGTTCATGGTTTTTAGAGAATGAAGATATGGAACTTTCACGTCACTTTGAACAAACTTTTTCATAACACACAAATTAATTTTGTTTTTTTTTTTCCAAATTAAATAACAAAATTTAACCTTAAGTCAAAAGTTCATTCATGCTAGTCATGCAATTATAAGATGTTGAATAAAATATATGTTAATTTACTTAGTAGATAAAATATTACTCCATCCATATATTTTTATTGATCTATCACGTCTAACAAAAATTTATTTCTATTTATTTGTCAGACAAAATTAATTACTATTTTTTAATTATATTCTTATTTATCTTTTCAAAAGTCAAAAATCACATTAATTACTTTTTTTATCTATCTATTTATTGAATGGAATATTAAAAAATATAAAATAAATTTTAATATATTAATTGTATTTTTTAATCTATGTATTAAAATTTTAAATGATACATTAAAAGAATCAGATGTAGTATGTATAAAGTTGAGATATAGATATTGTGATTAGAATATACTTAAGAGGGTAATATTCCTCCTCAATGTAATTCCATGTTTTCATTAAAAAAGAAAGAAAAAAAAATATAAGTGTGGACTCTGAATCATCTAAACAATCCTCCAGTGTACATGTATATATGGATCAGGCTTCTTACCAAACTTATATTTACAGATCATCTACAGATTATATGAAAAATCTTGTATTTAGATTTATATTTGCAATTAATATGTTACTTCATATATATATATAATAAATATACGAATACATATCTACAGATAATCAAAATGGGTAGAGAAGTCAAGCTAGCATATTTATGTTTTGATTATGCAAGCTGTGAAGATTATAATGTAAATGGATGCAAATAGAAAGAAATTAGATTTAAAAAGGAAGAATGAATAGATTTAAAAAGGAAGAATGGGAGAGAAAATCTATTATAATATACTATTTAGTAACCAATTATAACTCTTTTATTAGAAATCTCAATGTGTTTGATAACCAAAAGTAATTCTTCCATTGGAGATCAAATATATTGAGATAAATTTTCTAGTGTTGTCAGAACTATATCGGATGAGACTGGATCAACAGGTTCTGATTTGATTGGTTCGACCGGAACCGTTATTAGATTCGATCTAGACATAAAGCATAATCGACCTGTTCAGGAATTGGTAGAATCGGCCTTGAATCGTCCAAACTGATTGTAAACCGGTCCTTAGCTAATTTGAACTGATCCCAATTTTAAATTTTTTTTAAAAAAATTTTAAAATATTTTTTAAATTTTTAAGATAAAATAATATCATTTTTAGTATAAAATATGTTTGATAATCATAGCAAACATATTATGTTTGATAATCAATTATAACTCTTCTATTAGAAATCTGAATGTGTTTAATAGTTGATAGTAACTCTGTCATTAAAAATCAAACATATTAAAATAGATTTTCTCTCTCCATCACAATTTCTTAAAACCTACTATTTTCTTTGAACATGACATTAATTTATGTTGAATTTAATGTTTGTGACTTCACATTAAAGCTATTAAAATAACAACGAAAAGAGTATCTATGTATGGGAAACAAGAAATTATGAAGATTCAAAAAAATTCATGTCCTCCAATACTTTTGATGCAGATCTTATGCTTGGTTTCTTGTCCAAAAAAAAAAGACCTTGTGCTTTATTTCAAAATAATTCTAGAAGCTGCCTTTCCTTACAATTTTTGGCAACTCATTTAATTTTATTATTATATCAAGAAGTGGCAATTATAATTTAAAGTTAGGATTTTCTATCCATATTTTCATTCATTTTAATTCTTAACAATGTTGGCTAAACCCAGTTAAGGCAAGTGAGTTAATTATTGTCATTTTTCTTTTTAGCATTCAAACGGCTAACATATGATAAGAAAAAAGAAGAGAACAAAATTAGACAGAAAATAAAATCATTCAAAAAGAAATCTTGAAACCATTTAAAAAGATCTCACCAATTTAAAAAATAAAATTGAAACCATTTAAAAAGAAAATCCTTAACACTGAAACGGGTAGACTCATTTACTCTTTTGTTTTTTTAATATCAAGAACATTTTTTGGGATCAACATATTAAAAAAAATTTTCAATCTTGATTATTATTCATGTATCCTATCCTTGCCATTTGAGATACAGACGGCAAACTCATCTATTTTTTATTCATTCCATGACTTTTTCTTTTAATCACGACTATGGATGTCTTTTTTAAGGTCATTATGAAGTTGCTTGTACTTTTTACGATGCCAATCTATGACAGGGTATAGTATTTCGCATTTTCATCGTGTTGATAAAATCACAGTTTATAAGCTTACAAAAACGTTCTCTATACAAATTAAACAAAAAAAAGTGAAACGACTTAATTATCAACGGAAAAATTCTCTCACAAAGTAACTTTTCACTTTCAATTTTTTTTAGAGCATTTGGTATCTAAACTAACCCCACTTCAAGAGAATTTGAACTGGACACCTTTATTTAGAGCCTAAAACCCACCTTTCTCTTTCATACAGCACTCACATCAATCAATTTAACTGAGGGTCAAAATTAGAGGCTTTTTCATGACGAAAAGATAAGTTTTGTTCAACCTTTTCTCGGCCGAAAAGTTTTGTTTTACCAAGGGTGAATAATTCAGTTTCAATGCCTGTATCAAAAACGAAAAGATAAATTTTGAAAAAGTCTTTGAAAAAGATAACGTTCTGAAAACACCAAAAAAAAAAAAAGATCAGAGTAAGGCACATGCACGTCTAGGGTTGTCATCAATGAGTGACCCTTCTCTTAATTGACCTGTTTTCCATATAATTATAAGCTCTAACCCCTTCCTGCTTTGCTTCTATATCTATCCATCGATCTCATTCCACAGCTCTCTAATAAGTCCACTCTGATTCTTCATTACCATCCTCATCGCTCATGTGGCCGCCATGGTTGAGATCGCCAAGCAGGTCCCGAACTACACCACCGCCTTCACCCGCCCGACCCACGACCCGCTCTCTCAGCTTCTCTTGCTCTTCCTTTAAAGACATTCAAAGCCTCTGCCAGGAGCAACCCGAACCCGAACTCGCTGCCCCGAGATCCCCCTCCCTCTTCCGTCGGGTCCGGATCTCCACCGCCGTCCTCCGCGCGTTGGGCAGTGGCCGCAGCAGCGTGCTATCCAGTTCCCTCGCCTTGCCGGGCTCCGACCAGCGCATCGTCGTCTACTTCACCAGCCTGCGCGTGGTGCGCAGGACCTTCGAGGACTGCAGGGCCGTCCGATCAATCCTCCGCGGCTTCCGCGTCTCGATCGACGAACGAGATGTGTCCATGGATGATCGCTTCCTGGACGAGCTCCACGGGATCCTCGGCCGTAAGAACGTGACCCTGCCGAGAGTTTTCATCGGAGGGACATACATTGGCGGTGCTGACGACGTCAAGCAGCTACACGAGAGCGGCGAATTGAGGAGATTGATCGAACGGCTGCCGAGGTCGGATCCAAATGCGTGTGATCTCTGTGGAGGGATGAGATTTATTGTGTGCGACGAGTGTAACGGAAGCCACAAGGTGTATATGGAGAAGAGCGGATTCAGGAGCTGTACATCTTGCAACGTGAACGGTCTGATCAGGTGCCCTACTTGTTCTTCCCTGCACCCGCGTCGCACTAAATAATCGCCCCAAATCTTACAGCCCCAAAGGGGAGGGGGAACTTAGCAATTAGCATTTTGTTAATGGCTGGTCTAGAAATTTGTTTATTTCCATCAGGTCCTCTTTGTGTAAAACAATGGTTATGTTCTGTATGTAACAGGAGCCAGCTGTGGCTGTCTCGGCTAATTAAGCTTTATTTTATGTCTTTTACCTCTGATTGGATTCAGGGATTTGGAGGTTTTTGGAAAATTTTCCTTTTTCTTTTTGAAACCAAACATTAAAAAAAATTAGGATGGAAAATTTTTTGCTTCCTCCCTCGAAATCCCTGAACCAAACAGAGGTTGATAGCTTCACATGGGCTCTGTATCTCCATAGCCCTCAAAGTCATTGTGAGAGGTTTCATAAGTGGGTGACAAACTTTTTATGTCAAGTCTGATAGAAGATGCCAAGTTGGTCCCCCAATATGAACAATCCCGCTGTCTCTTATGGGCGTGATACAAAAATAATGGGAATGAACAACTATAGGGTCCATGAAAATGTCTTAAAGCATATATAGTGAATCTTTTTCAAACTAGATAAGCGAGTTTAATAATGATAAAAACACATAAGCGTGTTACATGTGGTTTTTTTGTTTTAAATAAAAGTTGGACACGTGTTCTTTCAAATACTTAAAAGCAACCTAAATAATCTTTCATGACGAGGCTAGGTACTAGCAATAATTTTGGATTTGAAGAAGTAATTGTGAAAAATTACTGTGTATCATTCTGAATAATTTGGGATACATATATACACAAAAGAAAATCTATCTAATAATTACAAAATCAAATCAAATCAAATCGAATAATATCCTAATAATATCCTATAATAAATAGAAAGATATATCAAATATTAATACCCCCCTTCAAAATGGTTCAATAACGAACATCTTGAGTTTGTTTACTAAGATATTAAACCGGCCTAAACTGTGTGACTTAGTAAATAGATTAGCTGGTTGATCAGTAGTCCGGATAGGAAGGAGTTTGAGAGTTCCTTGAGCAACATGTTGTCGAGTAAAATGACAATCAATCTCAATATGTTTAGTCCGTTCATGAAATACATCATTATGAGCAATTTGTCTGGCACTCTGACTGTCACAATAAAGGTCAGTGGAAGAGTCTTGGGCCACCCTCATATCAGTAAGAAGCCATCGAAGCCAAAGTATTTCAGAGGTAGTGTCAGCTAAAGCACGATACTCAGATTCAGCACTTGAGCAAGAAGCCAATGTTTGCTTCTTACTTCGCCATGAAATCAGAGAATCACCAAGAAAAATGTAAAAGCCAGTGGTAGATCTACGATCAGAATGATCACCTCCCCAATCTGCATCAGAATAAGCTCGTAGAACAAGCGAAGAACTAGCAGAAAAATGCAAACCATGAGATAAGTTTCCTTTAACATAACGAATAATGCGAAATACTGCGGCATAGTGAGTAGTACGAGGAGTAGACATGAACTGGCTGATAATGTGTACTGCATAGGCAATATCAGGTCTAGTCACTGTGAGATAAGTGAGACTTCCAACTAACTGACGATAAAAAATAGGATCTTTCAACAATGTTCCATCAGTAGGAGTGAACCGAGCGTTAGGTTCAATAGGAGTAGCCTCGACTGTGTCGTCAGTGAGTTGAGCTCGAGAAATCAAGTCAGAGGCATACTTGACCTGAGAGAGAGATATACCATTTTTTACCTTAAGTACCTCAAGACCAAGAAAGTAACTGAGATGCCCAAGATCTTTCATTTCAAAATGATTCCCAAGGAAAGACTTGAGTTCTTGAACTCCGATGGAGTCATCACCTGTGATAATCATGTCATCAACATATAAAAGAAGCAAGACTATACCACGATTAGTAGTACGAATAAACAATGCAGAATCGTGAGGACTGCAAGAGAAACCAAGCTGACTGATGGTAGTGCTAAACTTAGCAAACCAAGCAAGAGGAGCCTGTTTAAGACCATAAAGAGCACGTCGGAGACGACAAACCTTGTTTGCCGGATGAGGATATCGTGGAGGAGGCTTCATATAAACTTCTTCTTCTAAATTTCCATTCAGAAAGGCATTTTTGACATCCATTTGATAGAGAGTCCAACACTTGGCTGCAACAATAGCAAGAAGACTTCTAATAGAAGTAATTCGAGCAACTGGAGCAAAAGTCTCCTCATAGTCAATCCCATACTCCTGAGTAAAGCCCTGAGCCACCAAGCGAGCCTTACGCCGTTCCAAAGAACCATCAGAATGAGTCTTAATTTTATATACCCATCGACATCCAACTAGAGTCTTATCAGGAGGAAGATCAACAAGATCCCAAGTGTGCATCTTTTCCAATGCCTGCAATTCTGCTTGCATAGCGTGCTGCCAATGAGAGTCACGAGAAGCTTCCTTATAGGACTGAGGTTCCTGTAACTGAAGAATAGTAGAGAAGCAGTAGTAATCTCGAAGGTAGGAAGGAGGGTTTCTTTCACGAGTAGGCCGAGTGGATTCAGAGGACAAAGGCTCTGTAGACATGACTTGTGAAGGAGAGTCAGAAGTAACAGAATCATCTGGAGAAGGTGCAACATCAGACGTAGTGGTGAGCTCATCAACTGAACCTGTACCTGAGTCACTAGGAAAAAGATCAATAGAAGGATTTGTAAAGATAGGAGAGGAAGTGGAAGGAATCGAAGAGAAATCTGTCAAAGAAGAAAACTGGACATTTTCCCAGAATACAACGTGACGAGAGATTCGTATACGATGAGATAAAGGATCCCAGCAACGATATCTCTTATGCTCAAAATCATACCCAAGAAAGCAACAGACATGGGCACGTGCTTGTAATTTGGTGGTCTCATGAGAGGGAAGAAGAACAAAACAAGCACAACCAAAAACTTTTAACATAGAATAATTTGGAGAAGTTCCATGAAGACACTCAAAAGGAGAGATGTTACCAAGAACAGAGGATGGAATATGATTGATACAATAAACAGCAGTCATGGCTACTTCACCCCAAAAATGCTCTGGACAAGAAGTGGAAATGAGCAGAGCTCGGACAGAATCAAGAATATGACGATGTTTTCATTCTGCACGACCATTCTGTTAAGAGGTGTAAGGGTAAGAATATTGAGAGATAGTGCCCTGTTCATCAAGAAAACTAAGTAATTTGGAGTCACGATACTCTAAAGCATTATCACGACGGAAGACTTTAATTATCTTGGAAAACTGAGTACGAACCATAGTAGCAAATTTAATATAAATTTGAGATAACTCTGAACGATTTTTCATCATATAGATCCAAGTAAAACGTGAAAAATCATCAATGAAAAATACAAAATACCGTGAGCCTCCCATGGAGGAAGTAGGAGAAGGTCCCCAAATATCAGAGTAAATCAAATCAAATGGAGAATCAGAAATAAAATCACTTTTATTAAAAGGTAAGGCAGGTTGTTTTGCAGTCTGACAAGAAATACAATGTAATTTATTCAAAGAAGTATGAGCAAGTCGACGATGCCATAAGTCAAGAGATGAAGGGGTGGTAGCAGCACACAATCTGGATGACGGATTGACATCAGGAAGATGCATAGAAGTGAGCTCAAACATACGTCCGACTTTAAGCCCAGTCTCGATGATCTGACCTGTCTGAGAATCCATCACAATACAACCATGTTTATTAAATAATACATCATAGCCCATGTCAACAAGCTAACCAACAGAAATAAGATTGAAACTAATGGCATGGACAAAATAAGTATCACAAAGAGATAAAGAAGGTGAGGAAACAGCACCAACATGACTAACAGGCATTTGGGAATTATCAGCAGTATGGATAGAGGGAGCAGTAGAGTTAGGTGTCATGGAACAAAAAAGATCAGATTGTCTAGTCATATGATTACAACAGGCAGAATAAAAAAACCAAGAAGATATACCTGGAGGAGTAGTTAAAGCAGTAGGTGGACTAGAGGAACTGGAAATAAGTTTCCAAAGTAACACTTCGAGATCAGAAGTAGAGGATGTTGAAGTGGATTCAGAAGGTGACTCGCTGTTGACAACATCAGTGGTAGAAAGAGCAGGCTTGGTTGAATGCCCAGGTCGTGAAAACTTCCTCTAATCAGTTCTAGGTGGACGAATGGGACATTGATCAATGAGATGCCCGGTCTTCTTACAATATTTACAATATAAGGTGGGACAATTAGCTCCTATATGACCTTTCTTCTGGCATGCACGACATTCAATGAAGGGACACTCAGCAAAGGAGTGATTGGACTGAGGACATCGCCGACAAGACTTAGAATTCCTGTCAGATACAGCAAAAACCATCTCTGGATTACGATGTAGAAGACCCAAGTGAGTTTCCTCAGATCTAAGATAGGGAAGAGCATCCTCAAGAGTAGGGAGTGGACTTTGATGCAATAAAGATGCGCGAACAAGCTCAAAATAATCTGTAAGAGCCATGAGGAACTGAATAAGTCGGAGTTGATCACGATACTTCAGAAAGGCTTGAGCATCTGCATCACATTTGAAAATAGGCTCTGAATAAGCCAATTGATCCCAAATAGATTCGATCTTAGCAAGAAACTCATAAAGAGGTTGGCCACGTTCTTGTCTGAGAATACTGAAATCCTTTTGCAACTGAAACTGATTAGATAGATATGATGAATACTAGCAATAGAGGTGTTACGAAACCATGTAATGATCTGATTATTTTTGCTATCCCACTCCTTTAATCGTTCATTAAACTTAACCCCTGTTTCTTCAGACACACGAGTAGGAAATTTAATGTCACTAGTAACTTACCGCCATAATTTTCTGCCTTTAAGAAAACCACGCATGCTTTCCAACCAGAGACGATAATTGGACCCATTCAAAATAACAGATATAGGTTGAGCAATATTAGATTTGTCCATGATGAAACAAACTAAGTTCAAAAGAAGCTAAGGAGAAAATCAAAATTCCCAGAAGAAATCTGAAAAATAGAGAATTTCAAGGAGTTGACTAATCAACAAACCAACCACACAGGGAGAAGCAGAAGATGACGACGAGCAGAACGAGATGAACGACGGTGAGAACAGACACCGGACGCGCCCTCACACGCCGGAGAAAGAAATCTGGGCCAACGGCGAGTGACGCGCGTGGGAGCTCGTGCGACGGAGGAAGGCTGCCGGAACTGGTGGACAGGCCGAACTGGGGACGCTGGACATGGTGGTGCGGCACGTGTCACCTGTGGACCAATGGACAGCGACAGATCTAAGGATTAATGCCAATGGAAAAAAAAACTCCTATCCTACCTCTGGTACCATGAAGAAGTAATTGTGGAAAATTATTGTGTATCATTCTGAATAATTTGGGATACATATATACACAAAAGAAAATCTATCTAATAATTACAGAATCAAATCAAATCAAATCGAATAATATCCTAATAATATCCTATAATAAATAGAAAGATATGTCAAATATTAACAGGATTGTGATTGGGTATGCTGTGTACTCTGGCTCCAATTTTTTCTCTTGGTGCCCCTCTTTCTAGATATGTGCAATTTTGTTTTTTAAACTTTTTTCTACGTATTTTATTAAGTTTTGTGTAACCTTTCATTTTTTTCACAGAGAGTACAAGGAAAGTTTAAATATAAAATAAATTATTATCTATCGCATATATTGATCTAGAAAAAGATAAAGTTGTCTAGTTGCCACAAGTTTCAATTCAGCACAATTGGAATCAGAAAAACTCTCTCACACGCACAAGCCATGAACTACTCATAATGTAATTCATTTTAATTTGCATGCAAAATAACACTCTAGTTCCCAGTGAGATCTTGAGTGACAATTGACATATTTTTTTAAAACAAAAAGGCCACGGCTACAAGCCATACAAATAAAGAAAAAACAACCCCTTAGCAATTAGTTCTATCAATAAAGGGTTGCACCATTTTAGCTAGACGATTTGAGTTCGAACCATAAGAATACAGTCTTGTTAAATACTCGGTGATATAACTCGCAACCTGAAAGGGTTTAACCTTACTTGATTCGGATTAATTTGAGTCCTGATAAATCCTTCAATTAAAGTGAATGTAGATGCAAAAAAGGTGGTTTAGACTGTGAGGAATATTCCTAAAAAAAGAAGAAAAAACAAAGTAATGGTACACTCTATACTAAGGGTGTTAAAAACTGAACAAAATATATCAGATTGAACCAAACCCAAAAAAATCAATCCAAACTAGATTGAAATGAAGTCTATTTCAATTTTTTCCTACTAGAATTCACTTGGTTTGGTTCAGTTCGATTTTAATATAATAAGACCTGAACCAAAACTAATCACACCTAATAACTGTATTATAATAAATTAAAGTATATAAATATATCGAGTTACTTGTAACCACACATCTTTTGTTTCACTTTTCTAATATTCATAAAATATATTGGTTTGTAAATTATTTAGATATAATTTGTGTTCATAAAGTATCTATATATAACCTATTTAATTTAATTTTTTAAGAAGGATGCTATTTTTTAAAAGAAAATTCAAAAAAGCATGAACTAAACCTGAACTAAACCGATTGTTGAATTAACTCAAACCGATTAGAATTCAAACTAACAAAGTTCCAAGAAAAGGCAAACTATTTGGTTTGGTTTAATTTGAGTTTTATCCAAAATCAAATCAAGTCACACCCGTGAACACCCTTTCACTATACATGTCAAGAAACAAAAAAATTTCACACTCAAAAGGTGGTTTGAACAACATCATCGAATCCATCTGCATATGTGGGCTTGATGAGTGAACTAATCCACACGTATATTAGCTTCTCCTAATGCGTGCTCGTAAGTCAAAGACCAATGTCACATGGTTAAGTCTAAACCACACGTATATTATCTATGATGTTGATCAAGGGATGACTTCTGCTATGTTGTCTCATAATCAGCCCTAAAACTGACGTTTTATATCTTTATGACTTTCCAATCAAATTTGAAATCTTACTTGAGAAGAATTTGGTATATTGAGATTGTTTTTTAGTCCAGAAATATTGAGAAATGAAGTTTAAACAGAAATTCTTGAATGGAATTAATTAACACGATAAATAGGTCATGGACGCGTTATTTGGCACACCTCTTGCGGTATATCCTTTAGCTCTTCCTCTACGTAAGTGTTGTGTTGAGTGGCTTAATATGCGTTTTTTTTCTCTTATAAATATTGTATTAATTGTCTCCGAAGAATATATATGTATGTGTGTGTGTATAGATGGTTAGGAAGATGAAAGATGAACCGATGAGCATAATTTTGGATTTTATTATTTTAGTGAGTCATGAAACTAGTAGCCACAATTTTTATAAATCGGGAATAATGCTTTAAGGAGTGAGAATTTGTGGGGTAGCATTGGGTTGCACTCTACACCTTGACTTGGGATTTGTGAATGCTGTGCATATTAGGTTTATAGGAGAAGTCAATCATGTATCATTTGTGGCGTGTCACTATTGTTGGGTCTGATAGTGATCTATCTATCCATTGCCAAATCTAGTCCCTTTTGGTGATAAAGAGGGAAACATTAAAAGGTCAAAAGTTTATAAACTAGGACATAATTTGGGAAAAGGAACTCCTCTATTATCTTCTTTAGGAACATCCAGCAAAGCTGATGGTGGCTGCACTTAAAAGTATAGCCCAGAATTCCTAGATAAAGCGTAGCTTGCTAGAAAATCAGCATAATGATTTCCTTCTTAATATATATGAGAAATATTAAGGTGCCAATCATGTTTTAAAAACCCCTTAATCTTACGGATTAGTCTTGAATATGCATTGGGACGAGGCTACTCTTCCAAGACCAAGTTAACAACAGCAGCAATATCCGTTTTAGCCTTTATACAATAGAAACCCTTTAACCAGGCAAATCTAGTCCTTTATTTGTAAATCCTGACTATCATTCCAAAGCCTGACTCACTTCCAAACCAAACAGCACAAGAAAATGATTCAATTGATGCAATAGATTTCTTCTTGAATCTCCATTTGATGCATTTTGAGATTAGTGGCAACGGCAATAATCTTCTTGGCAACCATCTCCCAGAAAATTACTTGATCAACCTTATCATATATGTTGAAATGAAATTGATATTTGCAAATTCTACTCGGCAATGTGTGGGTTTCGAATGCCAGCATTAAACACTGCTCACAAGGCTGCACTATAAAATCTTCAACTTTGTCAAGAAACATTTATTTCCACTCTCAATTTGCCGTCCAATCTGATTCGTAATACCTGAGATGCTGACCTGATTTCGACCAGTGAAATGTACCAAAGATTGGTGGTTCAGGACTCGTAACTGTTGATATGTCATTTTGATTCGTACGTAGGCTCTTTTATTTTGAGAAATTATAAATTCAATGGTAGTCTGACCAATAGGGAGTATTTTAGGATTTTTAGTTGGTTCAAAATATAAAGTATTAAATTAAGTTTTAATAATAATTTATTTTTTATTCTTATTAATTTATTATTTATTTTGTAATTTGAAAAAAATAAAAGAGTAAAATTTGATAATTAGTAAGAGTAAAAATAGAATATTGGGTGTTTTTTTTTAGAAACTTGAAGCTTATAACTAACTTTTAAAAAATATAAATCAGTTGAAAATTCTTTGTAATATGAATGGAGTATTTATGAGAAACTTTTTCCATTGTCCATTGTTGCTTGTTTGTCCATGAAATATATCTTTATTTGGCTAATTAACTATGTATCAGTATTCTTCTCTCTTGTCCCCCACATGAGTCATATATCACGACTAGTTAATAACATCAACGAAATTTAAAGGAGGGTCACTTTCCTAACCAACCCATAAACCTTCTTCATTTCGGGTTTTAATGTAATGTTGCATATCTGACATCGCGGAGCGGACCAATTCCCACCTAAATTGTAGTAAGGATGACTATACAACATTTTGAAATTATGAAAGAGAGAGACATGTTACTCCTGAATCTCACCAAATAATTGATTTGATTAAGCACATTTAATTTAATTATGATATACTAAATGTGTGCTTGGGATAACTGTGCCTTTGCCAAAACCTATATTTTGACCTAAAAAAGTATAAACAATTTTTGGTTGCTTTTGTCAAAATCTAGATTTTGAGGAAATTTCACCGCTATCCCAAATTCGTTTGTATAGAATAAAAAATAAAAAAATATTTGGTACTTTAATATATTGTATCTTTTAATGATTATTTATAAGATTCTATAACACATGAAATTTTCGCAATAGCTAGTATTGTGATAATAATCATTCATACTTTTTTTAAGATACACATAATTATGTTTAACATAACATTAGGTGTATTAGATATATCAACTAGACTATTAATAAAATTTTGATACACTTAATAGATAGTTAGATTTTTTAAATATATTTGATTCAATTTATGGTGTGTGTATGAAAAATACTTATTAGAGGAGGCAATTATATTAATACAATACTAGAAAACGAGTATTTTCAGCAAAAGAGTTAAGTTAAAACAAATTAAACGAAGGAAAAGTTAAAACTAATTAAATGGAGGAAAAGGAGCAATGACGTTTCATCGTGAAAGCAAAAGGCCACCAACTTTGTACATCATCTTTAGCCGCTAATTATATTCAAAATTAATGTATATCAAAGTGGGAGAATCACAATTAAAAACCAGTAGAATAAATTAATTATAAAAAAAAGCTTTTAACTAATAAAGAGTAGCAAAAATTGAAAAACTAAATAATAAAATTAAAAAAATAAGTAGTAAATAATTCTATTTTGTAATAAATTTATTATTTTGATTTCAAAATATAATCCCCTATAAAAATTCAACTTTTTTACCATCGGGAGCACTACATTTTTCAATCAATTATCTAGTGTTAATTACGCACAAAGAAAGAAGCATCATTAGTTTCTTTTGAATGAGTGAACTAAATTTGTTCTCTTTATTTTTCCTTTTTGTTTGGCAGCAAGGAAAACTCATTCTCATTAACAAACGAAACAAAAGAACAATCAGGGAAATAAGACTACCCTGTACCAGATTTACAGTTCAGCTTATCAGAGTTAGTAACAAGCAAAAAAGGGGAAGGGACCTACCAGGGAAATAATTCACTCAATGTTGATTTGAATAAAATGTTAGGTGAAAATTTTAAAATTTAACTTCAAATAGTAAAGAAGTAAATAATAATAATAATAATAGAATAAAGACAAATTAAGAGCCCAAGGCAAGTTATACTATTTTTTCTTTGCCCACAGAAACCCATGAATTGAAAAGAAAAAGAAAAACATAAAAATCAATATAGAAAAACAAAGAAGCAACAACAAAGAAAACAAAGGAAGAAAACAAAAGAAAGCCATGGCTATAAAAGCTAACCAACACCATCATGATCCTCCAAAAGCCATCTTTATCAAGTAATTAACGGAGAGTGGATGGGGGTTGACTAACCCAATATGATGAGGCCATCTCGTTAAGTGAAGCCTTGGCGACCCAGTCCCCAACACCATTAGCTTTCCCAGAAATCCAGACAAACGTAATTTAATTCCTTACTACAAGGATATCATCCATCATCGAAATACAAAGCCACTCAATGAAAGAATTGGAAGAATTAACAGCTTGTATCAATGGGAGACAATCAGACTCAAACTGTATGTTTTCCATATCATTTTCTACTGCAAATTGGACAGCATCTAACAATGCTGAAGACTCTGCCATGAATGGTGAAACTGCTTTGAATCTTCTAGTATTTCCATCCAACACAAATCCATGATGATCTCGAACAACAAAGCAAGAAGCAGCCTTGCCAGAAATTGGGTTAAATGCAGTATCAGAGTTTATCTTTAAAGAGTTTTCTGCTGATTTTTCCCATTTTATATGCTTTGGTTGGCCTCTTGACAAAGGGGAACAGGAATAAGACCAACCATTAGCTGTCCAAAATTCAGCCAATACCTTCCAGTGTAAAAGAAGCAATAGGATCAACATGTTTATGATCATAGATAAACTTGCATCTGCCCTTCCAAATATACCACATAATTAGAGCTATATTTGCTTTAGCCCATTCATTCAAATTTTTTCTTGAGAAAATAGAAAGCAACCAAAGATCAAGTCTTGTAATATCCAATCAGACGTGATCAACTGTATAGAACTTCCAAACCATGTACTTTTTTCCCCTATCACATAGCAGCAAAGAATGCTCAATTGATTCATTTGCCTTTCTACATAAAGGACACTGAGCTGAAGGACAACAACCTCTCTTATGGAGATTCTCAAAATATGGTAAAGCATTATTTAAAGCTCTCCATAAGTAAAATTTTACTTTATTTGGAACTTTTAACTTCCACACAGTACCCCACAAATTGCTAGGTATAACAAAAGAACTACTAGGCACTTATATTGTTTTCCTGTCCAATATTTGTTTAGCAAGCTTGTATCCTTCTTTAACAGAATATAAGCCATTTATTCCTCCAATCCAAATCCATTTATCATTTCTTTGGGACTGGGAAACTGATAAATCTACTATTTCTTTAATTTCATCATCTCTTAGCCAAAGTTCAATAGTAGACAAATCCCAGCAAATTTCATTAATGAGCTTAGCAACCTTTATATCTTTAAATTCTTCAAAAGGATAGACAGAATTAATCCTCATACCTGGAAGGGAAGGGATCCACGGATCATTCCATACATTTGTGCTAAGTCCATTACCAATGCTAATGCATATGTGTCCTTCTAGCAATGATCTTCCCTCTAAGATGGTGCTCCATGCATGCCCAAGAAGCCCTGCATCCTTTTTTTGTAGAAAAAAAATCTGAGTTAGGAAAATAAATCCCTTCGAGAATGCGAAGCCAATATTCATTAGGTTCTTGTAGAATTCTCCATCCCAATTTTGCAAGAAGAGCTAAATTAAAAGCATAGAAATCTTTGAAGCCTAACCCACCCTCATATTTTGTTTTGCAAACTTTCTTCCAAGAAGTCCAGTGGATCATCTTTTTTTATTCTGAAACGCCCCACCAAAAATTTGCATTAATACTATCCAGGGTTTTGCAACTATTTTTGGGAAACAAAAAACATGACATAGGAAAAATAGGAACTGCACTAGCTACTGATTTTATAAGTACTTCCTTACCAGCTAGAGAGAGTATACCTTTTTGCCATCCTTGAACTTTCTTTTTAACTCTATCAGTAACATAACTTAAAGCTTGAGTCTTTGATCTTTCTCATAGAATAGGTAATCCTAAATATTTACCAGGGGCATCAACTGTTGCTATTTGGAAAATATGTCCAATCTCCTCTCGAAACTGATCAAGTGTATTCTTTGAAAAGAACAGACAAGACTTGTCTAGGTTGATCGTTTGATCTGACACTTTGCAATAAGTATTCAACACATCCATGAGAACCCTGGAATTATTTATATCTACTTGCAAAAAGAACACTGAGTCATCCGCAAACAAACAGTGGGAAAGAGGGAGACAGCCTCAAGCTAATTTAATGCCTTTCAAAGCTCCCTCTTTCTCCTTTTTGATGATGATTTGTGATAACACATTGTTCACCTTAATGAATAGATAAGGGGAAACAGAGTATACCTTTTTGCCATCCTTGAACTTTCTTCTTAACTCTATCAATAACATAACTTAAAGCTTGAGTCTTTGATCTTTCTCATAGAATAGGTAATCCTAAATATTTACCAGGGGCATCAACTGTTGCTATTTGAAAATATATCCAATCTCCTCTCGAAGCTGATCAAGTGTATTCTTTGAAAAGAACAAACAAGACTTGTCTAGGTTGATCATTTGACCTGACACTTTGCAATAAGTATTCAACACATCCATGAGAACCCTAGAATTATTTATATCTACTTGTAAAAGGAACACTGAGTCATCAGCAAACAAGTAGTGGGAAAGAGGGAGACAGCCTTGAGCTAATTTAATGCCTTTCAAAGCTCCCTCTTTCTCCTTTTTGATGATAATTTGTGATAACACATTGTTCACCTAAATGAATAGATAAGGGGAAAGAGGATCCCCTTGTCTAAGCCCTCTCAGAGGAACAATAGAGGACACTTGTTTACTAGACATCAAAATATTAAAATTAACACTTGACACACATTGCATAACTTTATAAACCCAAGCCTCCCTAAATCCCATTTTTCTTAGAACTACATATAAGAAGTCCCACTCAATTCTGTCATAAGCTTTGTTCATATCAAGTTTGAGGGCTCATTCATTTCTACCTTTGGATTTTAATTTTAAATGATGGAAGGCTTCATGGACAATAATGATGTTATCCTGTATTATACGACCAGAAACAAAGGCTCTTTGGTTTTGAGAGATAATGTTTCCAAGGAGGGATTTCAACCTATTTACAATAATTTTGGAGATAATTTTGTAAGAAAAATTACAAAGGCTAATTGGACGAAGACGATTGACATTTGTAGGGTTATCAACCTTGAGAATGAGAATTAGATTGGTGACATTCAAATCTTGCATACAAAGATCCCCATTAAAGAATTTTTTTACCAATGCACACACTTGGTTACCTATCATATCCCAAGATTTCTCATAGAAGAATCCAATATAACCATCAGGACCAAAAGCTTTTGATCCACCAAGATCAAAAGCTGCTTTCTTTATTTCCTCATTTGAAATAGGGGCCATCAATAAATCATTGTCTTGAGGAGAAATGACTTCATCAACAAAACTCAAAGCCGTAGAGAAATCTCTACCTCCCAAAGAGGAAAATAGATTATTATAAAAATTGGTAAAGCACGAGCCAATAGCATTCTCATCCTCAATCCAAAGACCATTATCATCACACGACTTAATTATTCTATTTCTGCAATGTCTTTGGATTGTTGTCAAATGAAAAAAAATTAATAATTGTATAGATTTGGGCAATGATGGAAATGATGTTCTTTCTGTTTTTATTAATAATCTTGATCGTCTTTGAGCTTTTTTGATTAGTTGGAGTCAAAAAGAATATCATAACTGTAACACATGGGTGAATAAATTGTTAAGAGAAATTCAGGTGATAATGAAAGGAAATTAGGATGATGATGTTGCAAAAAAAGTTTCTGATTTAAAATAGAAAATTGATGATCTCTAGTCCCAGGAGAAAATTTGCTGGGCTTAAAAATCTCGGGTCCAATAGCTTCAATATGCAGATAAAAATGCCAATTTTTTTTCATTTGACAACAATCCAAAGACAAGTTATACTATTTATGTGGTTTATAAAAAGTAAATTATAAAGACAATATGTATTATTTATAATTTATATGAGATTTTATAAATTATTATAGATTATAGATTCGTCACCATTTTATTTTTCTGAAGCTGACTTCCTTGCGAGTTTTGCCTTGGCTAAGCGTCTTAGGCTTCATTCCCTTATTAGAGACCCTCCCTCAAAACTTTCGCCTATTTTGCTTGACGATCCAATGGATCTTGTTCCTTCAGGCTATCTATTACCTGATTTGCAAACTAAATTATGATTTTTAATTATTATTATTTTTATTTAAATAAATTTATAGTAAATTTTTTTATTTTTATTTAAATTTTATTTTTATAAATTATTATTATTTAAAAAAAAAATTTATAAAAAGGTAATCTAAACAATACGTGCTAATTAAACTTTGTTAATATTTTTCAGTTTTTGCTTATATATATATATATATATATAAAAGAAACTCCATGCTTTTTTTAAAGACTAAATTATCATTGAATTAATAACTAAACGGGGAAGGTATAAGCTTTTCTTTCTGAGCCTTTTTATGAGTTAGCTGGAAAGTGAATTTTATGTAGAGTATATGTATAAAATTCAAAACGAGTGATTTGTAAATTTATACACTTTTAATATTTTATATTGACAAACATTATTTATTTAGAATATGCTAGAGATTATAGAAATTCACAATAACACAAATTAATTTTTCCATAAAAGGACTAAAAACATATGTTTCATTTTTTCAAAAATTAAATTTTGAAAATACTCTTAAATTATACTTATCTCATTTTAGAATTAGCTAAATCATATTCGATATTTCATTATTTTAAGAAAATTAAATTTAGCTATTTTATTTTTTTTTTAAATAAAATTAACAGATAAAAGCATGATTCTACAGTAATTCAAAGCGTGAGACCAGGTAATGTGTAAATTTTAAAAATACGCCTCTACAATATATCAAAACGATAGATTAGAGTTTAGACCATTACAAGATCTTGTGGCAACAAAAAAGAATGCAAGCATAAGATCTTTTCAAAACAAAAAAAAATATAAAACACAATTTAACTAAGTTAATAAAATTTAATATTTCTTTAGCATGGAGCACCTGATGACACCAAAAACACCAAACAAACCTCCTGAGAAAAGGAAAGAAGACAAACCGACTAACACAAGCAAACCATATTAAAAATTTAAAATATCCATGGTCGGCAAATCAGAGACGCTCAAACAAAACAGAAATGAATCTAAGCTTATAACTTGTTATTTTACTATAATAATAATGATAATAATAATTTCATATTCATTGAATAAAATAGTGAAACATCTCGGTTCACGAGGCAACCAATTTGCCGCCGAACGGAGAGAGGTCCAGTGTTGGACACTTTTTTTTTAGCATTTCGGATCTTAAACCTACCATTTAATTTATTAGTAATGTCCAAATTAATCCAACCGGGTAAAACTAGAAATAAAAGTCAACAAAGATTGGTCCCGCCACCAAAAATCCAGTTTATATCATATAAAGATATAGTTAGAATGTAAGTTTAAATTTTATTATTAATATAAAGGTTTACTGGTCTTATATATAAAATTTTTTATTCTAGTTCTAAATATAAGACTCTTTATAATATATGAGATAGTATTTATTATATATTTTTAAAAAAATATCACTATTTAATATATCTAATAAAAAAAGAGAGAGATTAAATAAGAATAATTTAAAAAAAAATATTAAAATTTTTAAAAAAATTAAAATAATTAATTAATTTTAATTCTAATTCTTCTCCCACTAATAATAAAAATAAGTCAAAGAAGGAGGCCTAATGTAAAAGTACTTTTACCGGAACTTTTGATTTAAAATTTCCGCACCAGTGTCGCCTTATCTTTCATCCAAAAAAGTTAGAAAAAAGAGCAAGCACGGCTAGCATTGGACGCGTCTAATGCAATCTGTTGGTCATTTATTAGCACAAATTGAGGAACTCAAGTCACCCGCGCGGCAAAATTCACCCTCTCTCATAATTTCCCTATGGCATTTATGAACTTTCAAAATCATTAAGTCAAATCATTCGTTACACGTTGCTCTCATTTTCTTCTTCTTTTTATGAGAATTCGTTAGGAGTCACCACACCTCACTGAGAGTCTTTCAATAATCAGCCGTGAAAGTTTAGATACACCTTGGACCCATTCCACCCTCTGGACTCTGCAATTATGTGAACGTCTCCTGCGGTGTGATTTACTACTCTTGTTTTTTTTTTTCATCGAAACTTCGAGGAAAGGAAGTGCAAAAATTGGATATGAGCAAACGCGTTTTCAAATCTTTCTGGGTTCAAACCAGTTTGCCAAGTGTCGGAACATCTTTTTTTGCTCACCATTTTGACCCTTTCTGCTCCATTTCTTTCAATTCGTCAATCTTTTATACGCTCGAAGACTGATTCGTTGCTCAGTTCCTCTTCTTTTTTCTTGCGGGAAAAAATATCAATCTCGGGAAAAAATAATGTTTTGTTTCCGTCGGATATCAAGGATGAACAAGGATTGGAACCTGCGAATTTTGCAATTTACAGTAGTATGTTTGTTGTTTCAGAACTTCAGTTTGTGCTGGTCTTTAAATGACGAAGGTATGTAGTTTGTTGGTACTTGCGGGATGTTGTGTTTTCTTATGATTTCTTGTTGTATATGGGGAAAAAGTCAGAAATGGTTTCTTTGTGCAGGTAAGGCACTTTTGATGTTGAGACACAGAATCGTGAGGGACCCTTTTGGTGCTTTGTCAAATTGGATTGATGACGATGGAGATGTTGACCCGTGTCATTGGTTCGGAGTCGAGTGCTCAGATAGAAGAGTGGTTGTCTTGTAAGTGGTGATATTATTTTGTGTCTTTCAGAAACTGAGTAATTGTAATTTGTTGTTCCGTTTAATATTTAGGCAGAGGATGTAGTGTCAATGAATATTCAGTGTGAATATAGGCTTCGTTTTTTTAATTCATATTAAGCATCACATGCTGCTCTGTAAATGGTTGAGAAGCCAAGAAGCTGCACTCCTAACATGTTCAATGGAATAGATGTTGAAACTGCTCTCAGAAATCCTGTTATTATGTTCATTATATCCTCTACACTACAAATTGAATTTTATCTTCATCTTGAATCAACTTATCCTTTCCATACACAACATCAATTTTCATCAGAACTCTCTTAATATTAGTAGTCTCCTGTCATGTCAAGCGACTGTGATCATATTGCTCCTTTGATAATTCTATCGTCACCTTTCATCTGACTCATTTCATTCAAAATTAATGTGGACTTGTTAATCATGAGAAACTATTTGTTGCCCAGGAATTTGAAAGATCTTTGTCTTGGAGGAACTCTGGCACCTGAGCTTGCAAATCTTGTTCACATAAAGTCCATGTAGGCAACTATGTGTTACTTATTTCCTTCCTTAATGAGATCTACTTTTTCCTTCAGTCAATTGACCTTGTGTACTGATTACGGAATAATGCTGCAGTATTTTGCGGAACAATTCTTTCTCTGGCATCATTCCAGAAGCATTTACAGATTTGAAAGAGCTGGAGGTTTTGGATTTGGGATACAACAACTTTACAGGACCTATACCAGCGGATCTTGGCTGTAATATCTCATTAGCAATCCTGTAGGATGATGTTCTTGGACAATTCAATTTTTGTTTTTGTAAACTTCTATCATTTTGTACTGAATTCGTTCTTTTCACAGTTTGCTGGACAACAATAAGCTTATTGGTGAAGTCTCTCCTGAAATCAATGAACTGATGACGGTATCTGAATATCAAGTAGATGAAAACCAGCTCATTGATACAGCTAAAATGCCATCTTCTGCAGGAAGATCCATCAATAGGTATGTCAAGCAATCCATACTGTTTTCCATGTCCCATGTTTTGTACATTTTAGGTTATTATGAAGTAATTTCAATTTTCTTTTTTTCACTTTTTAAAGGAATGTTAACCAACATAAAGCAGGTCTTTGGAGAATACTGCAAACCTCTACAATAAAGCCGCGTGATCGACGTAACCATGAAGCTAATCTACCTCCTGAAAACTCTGCTCCATCCCCTTTACCAGATCCTCCTTCACCTTCCCTATCAGCATTGGCAATACCACCACGAGTGGTGAAGCCAGCTCCTCCTGCCCATTCTACTACTGGCTCTAGAAGACATTCTAAAAGCACCTTCTCAAAGAAGCAACAAGTTGCAATTTCGGCTGGAGTTATAGGTGGCATTCTTCTTCTTCTTATATTAGTAATTGGCTACCTCTTTCAAACCAATAGGATAGCTACCGTCAAACCTTGGGCCACAGGATTAAGCGGACAACTTCAGAAGGCATTTGTAACAGGTAATTTAGGCATTTCTCTTCTTCTAAAGTAATAACCGTAAATGTATGGCATAAAAAAAGCAGTAGGTGTAAACGGCAGTTAACTTACATTTACACACTGGCTCAGGATCATGAAATAAAAGAAAGACTGAAGTGGAACTCACTTGACTTATTTTTTTTCGGGTGAAACACTCGACTTATTTTTTAGTAAATCTTGATCATTCAAATGATTTTGATTTGAACAACTGAATTGTTTCATATGTAGATTTTCTACCTTTGTACATGCATGACATAGCCGACTCCACATGGTGAGATAAGGCTATTGTTGTTATTGTTGTTGTTGTACATGCATGACATAGATTTTGCATTTTCAGGAGCACAAAGGCTAAAAAGATCGGAGCTTGAAGCAGCATGTGAGGATTTTAGTAACGTAATTTGTACTTCACCAAGTGGTACAGTGTACAAAGGGACTTTATCTAGTGGGGTCGAAATAGCTGCAGCGTCCGTTGCAGTGACATCATCAAAGGATTGGTCAAAGAGCTCAGAAGTGCAATTCAGGAAGAAGGTATCGTACCTAAACAAAAAAAACAGAGATATACTGTTGATTTTCTGCAGTTAAAGTGTTTATTAATTTTGTGACTATTGTGGTTTCAGATAGATACATTATCAAAAGTGAATCACAAAAATTTTGTCAATCTTCTTGGATATTGTGAAGAAGAAGAGCCTTTCACCCGAATGGTGGTTTTTGAATACGCCCCTAATGGGACACTCTTTGAGCACTTACATGGTGAGTATCTATCGATTTCGTATTATTTTTTCATAGAATATAAATTAATAATATGTGGCATCATTTTTTCTGGTCAGCTCCTTACGGTCTGTTCATTTTACATGCTTGATTTATTTAGAAACACTTTTGTAACTTGTAGTGCTAATTATGATACGCTTCCTTGTTTCTAAAAGTGCTTATCTTGGTAGAACTGCATAAGGGAAGTACATACTGTTCACATTATTTTTTGAGACCAATCATAGAAAGTAGATTATAGTCACAATATTAACTGGCTTGGGTTTTGCTATAGCAAGGTCAGATCAGTTTAGATTTTTTTTGTGCAAAAGAATTAAAAAAATTTTATTCCTGATAAACATTCTTCAAATGCTCATCATTTTACAACCTCTTATTTTAAAGAGAAGTGTATTCGTGAGTGAAGTTGATATTGAAAGGTTATATGCTCATTTTCCCCCTCTCCCACTGTGTGTTTCCTCTTCTCTTTCAAATGCATGAGTAATTTCTTTTCAGAACATTCTTTTCTGTCTTCTTGTTGAAGCTGGAACCTTGGTTAATGCATCTGATCTTTTTGCAAATTTCAGTAAAAGAATCTGAGCACTTGGACTGGGCAGCAAGACTAAGAATTGCAATGGGCATGGCTTACTGCCTTCATCATATGCAACAGTTGAAGCCTCCGATAGCCCATAGTAATCTAAACTCATCATATGTCTTTCTCACAGAGGACTATGCTGCCAAAATCTCGGATTTCAGTTTCTTGAATGAAACAGGTTCAATTTGGTCCAAAAAAAAGAATGGAATAGGTTTAACGGGGACAAGAGCCGGGCATAGAAAACACAATGATGTGCCATTAGCAACTCCAGAAAGTAACATTTATAACTTTGGTGTTATGTTACTTGAAATAGTAACAGGTAGGCTTCCTTATTCAGAAGATAGTCGCTCATTTAAAGATTGGGCATCAAACTTTTTACGAAGGAACCAATCCCTTAGAGAAATGGTGGATCCAACCCTAGCACATTATGAAGAAGGGCAATTGGAACAAGTTGCTGAGTTGATAAAATCCTGTGTTCATCCTGACATAAAGCTGAGACCAACAATGAAAGAAGTTAGTGTGAGATTGAGAGAGATAACAAAAATAACACCTGATGCAGCAGCCCCTAAACTTAATTCACTTTGGTGGGCTGAGCTTGAGATTTGTTCCACAGATGGAAGCTGAAAGAAGCAGTAGTTCTCAGAAACAATTGCTTATGACTTGTAAATAGTATGATCTGTTAAAAATTTTATATTTTATATTAATTGATTGATATTTTCTCCTCCCTTCCTTATTTGTATACTTGCAATCTTTTACAGTCACAATTTTTTGAAGAGTTACAGCTTGAAAACAAAATGCTGATTTCTGTCAAGAAACTTACTTCTTCACTCCCAGACGGTACATTTTCTCGGCTTCATCGAATCTCTTTGGTTTTCTCAAAGTAAAGATCATATGCATGGTTGAACTCCCGAAGTTTGGTCCCCATATGATTAAGCTAAAGCTCCATGTCCCTCAAAAGTGCATTCGGATCATCGCCATAGTATCGTAATATGAATTGTTTAAGTCTAGATAAGTTCTCCATCTTGGGACTGCAAGCTCAGCCATAGTAATTAGTAAGAGGAACTTGAATTTTTTTTTTTTAATGAAAAGAGGAAATTGAATTGGTGTCCATTTGATTTTCAATTAGTTAAAAATGAGTATTGTTATTAAATTAGTTAAAAGTAAGTATTGATAGAATTGGTTCTGTAACACAGTTATGGTAAAAATTAGTTTTGCACTAACGTATTTATGTTTGAATAATTTATTTAAAAATTATTTATGACAAAATTTATAATTTTACTCTAAATTGAGCTTAAACTCTATCTTATGATTAATTTAATTTCTTTGGACTAAAATTTAATTTGTAATTATTTAATTGGAAATAAAGTATATCTATTATAATTTTTTTTACAGGTTATGATCTATAAAAATTAAAATTTTGAAAGAACATTTTAGTTAATAGATAGGAGAAATTTTATAAAAATTTTATTTTCTTAATTTTTTTATTTTTTCTTATTTTTATTGATATATTTTTATCTAACTTTAAAATAAATTGAGATAAAAATGAAAAATCAAAAACATCAATCGAGTTCGGAGACCTCGTTTTGAGCCAAAATGATTTTCAAACATTAACCAAATACATCCAAAACTATATTTTAACCTTAAACAGATACCAACCAGAGCCTTGAACTTGAACTTGGACCTTTCTCCTTTTTTTGGCGAGTCAAGACCTTCCTCTTTTTTGTTGGGGGGACCAAAGGGCTGTGACTTGATATGGGCCTATGGCCCAAAGAGTAAAGAGTTAAAATGATTAATTAAGATTCCCTTGCTTAGTTATGCTTTTCTGCTTTGGCAAGTTCTCCTCATGTCATCATTCCTTTTCCAAGGGTAGAGTAGTCTATGCCTCAGTTTCTTTTCTTTAAACATTTTTCCTTTATGATGATTTATCTAGTTAGTTAGCACTCTTTTCGATTTTAAAAATAAAATATTTTACTTTGATTCTAAATATAAAATCCGTTTCAAAATATGATGTATTATTTATTATGTATTTATCTTTATTTAATTCATAAGAGAAAGAAACATAAAGGAATTCAATAAGAGTACGTAATTTTAGAAAGATAATATGATATTTTAAAAGGTTAAAATAATTTACTAATTTTAACTCTCATCTTTAATCTGAATGATTCGATTAAAAGAATCTTAATATTTATTTTTAGGTGGAGTTGTTTCTTGACTCCTACCTCTTGTAGATTCCACAATTGTTTGATTTCCTTTTTTATACTAATTTTTAGATAATATTTTAATTTTTTACATCAAGGTTTAATTACAAAGTTAATAGTCATACTTCTGTAAAAGAAAACTGGTAATCAGTTTTATTTAACACTTAACAAAATATAAAGTTAATTGATTGGCATGAATTTGTAGTGGATCAAGTCTTGAGAATTTTATGAGACCCATTTGAGAATTTTTAAGCCCCAAATTAATTAGGACTTATGATTTTTATATAATAATGATAAGTGTAAAAGTAGTTGTGGCTTCACTAAGTATGATTAAGATGTGCTATGGAGAAGGAGTAGTGGATGTAACACTTTACTTTTATACTCATTTCTCATGAATTAGATTACTTTTAAGTCTGATTATACTTGATCATAAACTTGAATCACATAAGAATGAAAATCAGAATTTTCAAAATTTTCAGTTATTGTTCATATGATAGTTTTCACTTTACCCACTAAACTTTGAAAATTCATAACTAATTCTAAAAAAATTATTTCATAGTGATTCAAGTTTCTAGAAATAGATAAAAACATTCTATATATGGAAAAAATATGAAACAGAGTATTCTTTGACCAATTTATACAGTTTATTTTTTAAACATTTACTGTATATCTAGTCATTTTCTTTTCCCCAGGATTTTGACCTTATATTTAAAAATTCATATCTCACTCTACCCTGAGCCAATTTATGCATTCCTTATGTCATTAGAAAGCCCTGTGAGTCTACTTTCTACAAATATTTTTCTTGTACATTTATTCAACTTATACAGGGCATAATATTAACTTAACTATTATAGGTCAGAATATTAACTCTACTGGAATAGTTTTAGGAGAAATTACATAACTCCTTCTTTATAGCTCCAAATAGTTTCAAACTAGTGGCATTCATTTTCTAAGACTTAGAGCTTTCCATAAATGCAAATCACTAAATTTTTGGAGTTATACACGATTTTATAGGCTTTTTGAAAAATCCAGTGTTCACAATGTACACTCTAGTTTTCTAACATTGTCCAGTTCTGAACCCTACATTCAAAAATTCATTATAAATCATACATTTATCCAATTTAGGTCTTCTTTAGCTCTATGAAAATCTTGTTCTATCTACTTTAAAATCATATATAACACTTATATAGGATGTTTTGCTTCAGTAAAGTTCCCTTACTCAAATCAATATTGGTCATCTTATTCATAATTATGCCAAAACTCATATAATAAACTTCGTAAATCTCATGCATTAACATTTATTGTTCCAAATCCACACATATCATCATAAGAGGGCTTTAAGGAATATAATCATGTATAATTACAAAATTTCATCTCATACATACATGATACACATTTTCTCAACTTAACATTATAACTTGCAAAATCAAGTAATTGTCCATCGTCTTCTTCATTTCCCTTGCATTTGTTTGAATACTCTCATGTCGTTACCCTAACATAGTTAACATTTGGAAAGGAATGAGATTCAAAGAATCCCAATAGTTACACCCAAATATGCAAGCATATTATCATAGCATCTCATAAAATCATCAATGCTAATCATAAGATCATAAATTCATATTATGCCATATAATTTCATAAAAATTTTGGCATGGTAACACCTTAGAAAATGGACATCCTATGGTCATAAAACCCTTCAAACAACCAGCCAATAATGCAAACTCATCACAAAGTATCCAAACAAATATATGACATATTTATAGAATCATGAAAATCAAGCATGATAACATTAGGCATAAATGAGAAAATAACTACCTTTTTACTTTCCAATGATTTCCAAACTTTGTGGACACTTCCATTAATCTTAAAACACTTCTTGGAACCCTTGGAAGTTTAAGAGTCAAACTTTGCTTCTTGCTTGGTCTTCTTTCTTCCTTGAGTTGCATGAGTTCCTCCCTCTTTTCTCACTGGTTCAGACGCGTCGAGGAGCTGGAGAAGATGTATTAAGAGCTTAACCAAGGTAATTAATTATGTGTTATTAAATTATAAAGTAACTTTATCTTTGACTTTGATTACTTTTTGGCAAATAAAGCTTTTGTAAAAATTTCCTTGGTATCCCTTCTTCACTTCAAACGTGTCGTGAGTTCATTTTTGGTCAAAAATTGCTTTGATAATTTTTATGGACCAAATACCCTTTACTAATTGAGTTCACTCGTACCTATTAACTATTTTTGCCGAAATTGTCCTTAAATTGGTACTGGACTATCCAAAAATACTTTTGGTCGAAAATATTATCTTGACCCACAATATGTTTTAACAAGGTCTAATCATTGTCCTTGAATCAATACTACATTTTCCTACAGTCTAAACTGACATTTATCGGGTAAAATATTAATATTAAACCCTAATTACCCAATAAATATTATTTTGATCTCAATAGATCCCTTGCTATATTCCATTGGGTTTAATTCATTGAAAGCTTCATTTTGACTATAATTTTTCATATTTTTAAAAATACCCTTAACCCAAGGTAAATTTATAATTTTTAAAACTTTCGAGTCATTAGCTGTAATTTTCTTCAAACTTTTTTCTCTTTTTCCTCTAAACGTTCATGCCATTCTTAGGGACTAAATTGCATACACTCTTACTTCTAGGGATCAAAATGTAAATTTTTTATTTTTTAATTTAATAAGAAAAATAATCTCTTTACCCTTTTTTATGCTTAACGGTGTCTCACCATTTTTCCTAATTCCTTTTGCATTTTACGATATCAACTTTTTCTTTTTTAGGCCTTAAATACATTATTCACATTTTGTTTCTAATTGAAAAATGACCGTTTTGCCCTTAAACTAGGTCAAAAACATAATTATCTATTCTTTTGAGCACTTTCTTGTAATTTCACTCAAAGATTAATTTTTTATTATTTCTTTTTCACTATTCACATTAACTTCAAATTGGTCTATCTCTTAACTTGGACCTCTTGGAAAAGCAATAGTTATGCCGTTGCGCTCAACTTAGAGTGAACTTTCATTTAAGTAGTATATTGCATATTTTCCGGGTTAAGTTCTGGGATTAATTTCTGTCAAGGACCTTATGAAAAATTAATTTCAATTAAGTACCAAACATAACTTTTCATAAAATTAGATAAGAAATTAATTCATTCTAAAACCCAATTTTATATAGTCTTTTTGTCTTACTTCGTTTATCATCTTTTAATCATTTTATAATATTTCATAAAAATAGGGATATTACAGTGGACGTGCAGCAAAGTATATTTGCTAAGTGGGCAAATTTCACAAAGCACCTAGGCCATGTTTGATACGCGGTAATATGATTGAGGGAATAAGAATGGGTAATGGAATACCTCAACATTTGCATTTGGTATAAATGAGATATAATTGCTATGAATGCTTCCTTCCATTAAACACGGGAATGGCCAAACCCATGTCACCCCTTTGAAATGTATTATTCCCATCGGCTTATCTAATATTGTGACACTTTTACTCCCTCAATCTAGATCTCCACTTCAGCCGCCGTTCCTTTACCGTCATCCATCAAAGTTGTTACCATCCCTCTGTTGTCGTCCTTGTCAAAGTTGTTGTCGTCCCTCTTCCATCGATCCCAACTCCACCTCTTTCTCCTCTTATTTCAGTCTCTCTCTCTCCTAGCCATCACCTTCCTCTCCTCCCATTTCAGTTTTCTTCTAACCTTAGCATCTTTTAACCTTAACATCACCTCCGTCTCCTCCTATTTCAGTCTCTCTCTCTCCTCATTGTCACCGTCAGTGTAGTGAGCTATTTCAATCACCCATATTTGGTTCACCATCGCAATTTATTCATCATCCAAATTATTCTATGCATCAAACAGGGTTAAAGGAAGTGGGAAGTGAAAATAGAGTCATTTTATAAAGAACATGGTCAAGTAATCTCTGGTACTAAGAAATAAGAGAAGTGGACATACAAAATGGTGCACGATGGAGAAGTGGGGGCTAGAGAACTACCAATAAATGACTTATAAATAGAGATTTAGGTAAAGAGGGAGACACCCAAGATCATCGCACAAACACATATATACTAACATTAAACTCTCCTCTACATCAAGTTTTTTTTTTAATTTTTATATGCTTTCTTTTCTTTCCGCTTTTATCATTACTTCTCCCAGCCTTGTTCAATTTTTCATTATTGTTGTTTTCAAATATGATAGTGATATTTCTTTAAGTTTTTAGCAGTGTTTTGTAGTTATATTCATTATAACTTTATATTCATCTTCTATTATATTTTGGTATGGAAAATTGTGGTAGTTCATAATTATTTAATTAGAAGTCAATGTTTTCATATATTTTTGAAATTTATACCTCTAATATGCTTGGAATATTCAAAATTTGTTCACAACTTAACAATTTTTTTTGGGTGATTATTAAGAGTATCCCTAACTAATAGTTAAAGACAAATTCTTATGAGGTGTATGGAGATGAGTTTTGTACGTGTCGAAATAAGTGTGCCGAGGTTACAAGTCCGAGATGGATATACGCCCTTTTGAAGTCTCACTTTCCGAGTTCATATACACCAGGCTATAATTGGGTGGCCGAGATTAAGCGTAATGAACCAAGTAATATGTCGGTTATTGAACAATAAGGCCGAGTGATAATATGGTTGGAAGGTCGTCCGACTAAAACAACCTCTCGGCCATATTGCCGACTACGGGATTCTCCATAAAGACTGTCTTGCCCCAAAAATACTCGGTTAAGGGTATTAGTTATGGGGCCATAGCAGTTACGGAATCATAACGGCAGGGCGAAAAATCAGGGATTACGCTAAAAGAGCGTGATACTCCATAATGGCCATTTATGAAATATCCCGATAAATTAGGGATTACAGGAAGACGACGGTTAATCTTAACGGTCAGGAGATAGTGAATAAAAAGGAAAAAAGATAAGTGTAAAGAGGAGGCATTGCAAACAAAAGGGGGGATATTTTTCTCGGTCTTGAGACAGAGCATTCTTTTTAGCTGGAACATTTTTGGCGCCCACCGTGGGGCCGAGAAAAACTATCCCACTACCACCAAGTAACATGGTGCGAACCAGGAGCAATGCAGGTGCAGGAGAACAACGCTCGGAAGACAGGCCTTCTTTGGAGGATCACCCTGTCATTCGGGCAATGCGGGAGGAGATGGAGGAATTAAGAAAGGAGAATGAGGAGATGCGTGAGAGGAATAGACAGTTAGAACAGGAACGTTATCATGAAGGTACTTCACTTCATGGAGGAGGGGAACGGGGGAATGTCAACAGAGAAGTTCAGCGGTCACATCATGAGGGAAGCCGACGGGAGGAAACACACTGTTCAGAAACAAACATTGACAATTTGCGAGGAGATAAGCAGGCTACCCGGAGACATCCGTTCATCGATGGCATCATGGAGACGTCATTGCCAAAAGGATGGAAGGGTTTAAACTTAGAAAGATATGATGGTACCACTGATCCTGATGAGCATGTGGATGCGTATGTCACGCAAGTGAATCTGTTCACAAATGAGGATGCAGTTTTATGTAGGGTTTTCCCTACGTCTTTAAAAGGAGCGGCGCTGAGTTGGTATACTCGGCTCCCATCACGATCTATTGATTGTTTTGAAACCTTGGTCAAAAAATTCAGCGCGCAGTACGCTACCAGCCGACCTCATCAGCTTACCTCGGCTGCGTTGGTAAACTTGCGACAGGAGAAAGATGAATCCTTAAGGAGTTTCATGGAGCGCTTCTCATCAGTCTCGGTAAAGATCCGAGATCTAAATCCTGAGGTAGCTATGCACACGATGCTGATGGCTCTTAAGCCGGGGCCGTTTGCCGACCACCTATGTCGAAAACCACCTGCCGACATGGATTCCAAAACAGCCTTGGGACCCAATTGCTGCAAGGTCTCTTTGTCACTGGTTTCCTGGACGCTACTCTTGAAAAGCTTGGCAATGTTTATATCAATGCCTGAAGGCGAGCGTCTAACAGGAGAAGGCAGGGGAGATTGATGAGCTGAAGATATAAGCTCCTCGTCGGTGGTCAGAAGTCGAGCACGTTTGCTCGGGGGGCTTCGTGGAGAGGAAGGAATCTCAACAACCTCAGCTGTTGCTATTACTTCGGCACGACCACTCTCTTCTTTATCAAGGTGAGCCTGCGACTTCTCGGCACTTGGTCCTGCTGATGGGGCCATGTGTTTTACTGAACGCCAGTTGAACTTCCCCATCACCACTGCAAAATAGAAAACATATATTAGAAACTGAAACAAGAATGGTAGCACAAGATAAAAGAAAATCAGCACTCACGTGTAAAATCTTTATTAGGGGTTGAAGAGTAAGGGAGCCTAAGTAGGATTTTGCAATTTAGAGGACGAGGTAATTTATTTAACTGGCCGACATCCGCCTTTTCGGATGCCGACATATCCTCGTAACACCATGATTGGAACTTAATGGGAGTTCGGGTCCAATAAAGAGGAAACCTGGGCCGCCCCCTCTCATCGAAGAACATGTGTGAGTATCCCTCGGCTGGGCGCACTTTGAAGAAACTTCCTTTGAAGTCTTTATATGACGAGGTATAAGGACCGATTATCCCCTTCTTATTCATACCACTAAGCGAAATCCAGCCGATCTTATTTCCAAATCGGATTTGATAGTAGTAGAGAAATTTTGGGGCGGTCGGTGTCATATTCAATTTTCTGCACAGAACCTCGAAAGCTTTTAGAAACGCCCAACTGTTGGGATGAAGTTGAGTCGGAGCGACGTTCAGTGCCCTTAAAACAGCACACTCGAACTCCGAGAAGGGAAGACCAACTCCCAATGATTCAAATAGTGTTCTATACATATATATATAATGCGTTTGTACTGGCAACGCAGATAGGAACACGTGCTCATCTTCAGCACACGGCTCGGCAATCACGGCCTCTTCTATTTGTGTGCTAGACAGAGAAATTGACTTCCTCAGTTCCACAATGGATTCGGCAGTCCGAAATTTGGAATGGTAAGATCCAACTTCTCCTTTTACCCAATGATATCCCGGAAGCCGAATGTCAGGAATTGGGTCTCTCTGAACCCTGGAAGTGACTTTTCGGGGGTTTTGTACGGCCGTCTGCACAGCAGTAGCCGAAGATGAAGCCTCCCTTTCGGTCGGAAGGTCGGCCAGACGAAAGTTCAACTCTGTGCTAGGGAAGGAAGAGTTCGAAGGCGAAGGTTCTTCTCCGATGCCCAGAATCTCCTTCTCAATCGGGATTTGATGAGAGGACGATCCAGCCGATGCCTCGGATCCTCGGTTTGAACTCATGATGGATGGGATATGTATAGAATAGTGCGAAGTATTTGAGAAAAGGGGAAAAAACACAGAAGAGGGCGTACCTGGAAAAATGACGAAGGGGCAAAAAGAAGGAGGCCAAAGACGACGAAGAGATTCAGAGAAAATGAAAAGCAGATGTGGGTTGAGGTAAAAAGGTGAGGACCCAAGTGCAATATGAATACTCCTCCTCGAAAATGAGCAAATTAATCATGATTTTGGGAAGTCAGTCGTCACCATTGGGGAACGTGATTTGGCTGACGAAAAGACGCAGCATTAAATAACACTGCACGCGGCTGTACGTGTAGGCACATTACCGTTTCAGAAATCAAAACGTCAAAGAGCCTTTGGGAAGGTTCTGGAATCCCAAAGGAACTGGAGCGGTTTAAATTCAAAAAAGCCAGTTTTTAGCCGACCACGTAATTCAAAACCCTCTCATCCAGATTGGACTCGAGGCTTGGGGGGCTAGTGTACGTGTCGAAATAAGTGTGCCGAGGTTACAAGTCCGAGATGGATATACGCCCTTTTGAAGTCTCACTTTCCGAGTTCATATACACCAGACTATAATTGGGTGGCCGAGATTAAGCGTAATGAACCAGGTAATATGTCGGTTATTGAACAATAAGGCCGAGTGATAATATGGTTGGAAGGTCGTCTGACTAAAACAATCTCTCGGCCATATTGCCGACTACGGGATTCTCCATAAAGACTGTCTTGCCCCAAAAATACTCGGTTAAGGGTATTAGTTATGGGGCCATAGCAGTTACGGAATCATAACGGCAGGGCGAAAAATCAGGGATTACGCTAAAAGAGCGTGATACTCCATAATGGCCATTTATGAAATATCCCGATAAATTAGGGATTACAGGAAGACGATGGTTAATCTTAACGGTCAGGAGATAGTGAATAAAAAGGAAAAAAGATAAGTGTAAAGAGGAGGCATTGCAAACAAAAGGGGGGATATTTTTCTCGGTCTTGAGACAGAACATTCTTTTTAGCTGGAACAAGTTTTATATACTTCAACAAAATTAATAATTAACTTTATTTAACACTTAAAATAAAAAATATTTTTGAAATGAAGATTAATTTTTTAAAATTAGGCCAAACATTTTTATTCTTATTTCTTACCAACGGGGAATTACAATCTGCTTCCCCATCGCCGTCTTTACGCTGCGGAATTAGTACTGACAGACTGACTCGCTCTCATTTGCACTCTCTCTCCCAACTTGTTCTGATCACTTGTCATGGCCGACTCGGAAGAAGAAAATCAAGCTCCATTTCCTCCAAACCCTAGCAATGGCCGGGAGCGGCAAAAGTCCTTCACTGATGTTATTTTTCAAAATTAAGCCAAACATTTTTATTCTTATGTTATGTTTTTTTTTTATTTTAATTCAGAATTTGAACGATGTTATTTTTGAGACAATATTTTATTTTATTTTTTTCTTACCAACGGGGAATTACAATCTGCTCACCCATCGCCGTCTTTACCCTGCGGAATTAGCACCTTCTCACTGACTGACTGGCTCGCTCTCATTTGCACTCTCTATCCAAACTTGTTCTGATCACTTGTCATGGCCGACTCGGAAGAAGAAAATCAAGCTCCATTTCCTCCAAACCCTAGCAATGGCCAGGAGCGGCAAAAGTCCTTCAATGGCGACCCAGAAGAAGACGACTACGAGGAAGACGACGACGATGAAGAAGAAGAAGAAGACGACGACGATGATGAAGAAGAAGAAGACGACCACGATGATGAAGAAGAAGAAGACGACCTGCATGAACCGAACCTGCAGAAACCCCGATCCAGAGATTCTTTTTTGCGTGAGCAGCGGTTCAAGATAAATCACCTGGCCCGGCGGATGACGTCGGAGGAAATTCCTATCCGAGTCCATGATGTGCTGATAAAGGGGAATACAAAGACGATGGATTGGGTAATTGAGGCCGAGCTGCAGGGAATACAGAACGCCACAACCATGCAAGAGCTGTTAAAAGCGACTGAAATTGCGCTTGCGAAGATTCAGGGACTCGGTATTTTTGATTCTAGTACTATTACGCTCGAGGCTGGACCGCCAGAGTTGGGTAACACTGCCAATGTCATCGTCCAAGTTTCTGAGACCAAAAGCAAAATCTCTGGTGAATGCGGTGTTTATACGAAGCCTTCGGTATAATCTTATGCTCCCGTATTTGTTATGGGTTTTGACATTAAATCTGGGCTGTGACTTTGAATTGACAGTTTCATTATCACGTCTTTGCGTACTAGATTCACGTAAATTGAGGGATGTTTGTCTGATTTGAGGTATTGTAAAGAAATTGGCTATGTTGCGTACTTCTCAGGCATGATTGAAAACGACGCATAAGCAATATTTTTGTTTTCGCCATATTGATACATGCAGATGAATGTCTATAAAGGCATAACTCATTCTGTCGTAGATATTTTTAAACTAGTGCTGATGTTAAATAACAAATTGATTGATTTGTTTGTGTTGGTTATAGTTTCCAGCAAGCCTATACGTTGGCTATTAGGTCTGTGGCCGTGAATTTTTTCCCCCCAGATGCTTATTGTGGACTTCAAAGTAGTTCAGACCTCTAAAAATGATCTGGTTCTTTTTTATGCTATGATAATGATCATAGTTTAGCTGGTTATAAGAAGTTTGAATTCAGAGGGAATAGCTGCTTACAAGATACTAGGGATTAGTATAATATTGTCATTTTTGGACTGAGAAGCTTCTACCTTCATGTTGATCTGGTGGATCAGTGATCATGGGTCAAGGCTTACTGGGGATTGATACGAGAAAGACAGGTCCCTTTCTATTATCTTCTGTTTCTGCCACAAGCACTCGGTTAAGCCCCTGTTAGACTAATGTTTTGGTTTGGGTCTCCCCAAGGATAGCTAATATCTATACAGATCACCTTTAATCTCTTGTTTCTTCCACAACCCCATGGTTATCCTGCTGTAAGACTGTGGGTAGTTCATTGGGAGTATCTTAATCCTTTTCTCTATTAAGGAACCTACCAACCTGCTTTTTCCCAGATTTTGGAAGAACAAGGGAGTAAGGGCAATGGTCAACTTTCCTGCTTGGTGATCACTTGGTATGAGGGGAATTGAACATATGAAAACAGAACAGATTTATGTATTACAAATAACTATGTTTGCTTATTTTATTGGATATTGGTGTTGATGCTTAGATATGAGCAAGAGTCTGTCTGTTGGATGATGTTTGCATTCAGCTGATGCATGCTATTTGGTTTGAGAGAAATATTTCAAAGGTTACATTTTATAATGGAGTTTAGGTGAAGATTCTAAATTTTGTATTTACTTGGAGCTCCATTCTGATATTGGCCTTGTGTATTTTGGGATGGTATTATCTTTTTCTATTCACTCAATTTGGGGTTCCAATTCAAATGTGGGTTGCATGACTCAAGATTTTTTTGATAGAATTTTTCTTATAAGAAAACAAAAGAAGGGAAAATCCAGTGTATTTGTTTTGCCATGTCAATTATTGTTGTAGGTTATTATTGTTTAGATTTTCAAAAGTTGACAGATTCTGGCCAGTACATTTAAGAATACGAAATGACTGCTTCCACTACATTTTTGTAGCTTAATTAATACATTCTAATATACTGAGTTTGATATAGAGATGTAACTCACTGCAATCTTTTTCTTTTGATGAGTACAACAACAACAACAATATTAGTCTTATCCCACTAAATGGGGTTGACTACATGGATCAAATGATGCTAATGAGTTCTATCAAATATCATCTCTTCAGATAAATTATTGATCAAGAGATCACGCCTTAGAATTTCTCTTAGTGTAATTTTTGGTCTTCCTCTATGCCTTTTGATAGGGCTTCAAGCTATTTGATCAACTCTTATTACTAGTTCCTCTTGTCCACTTCTTTGTACATACTCAAATTATCTTAAACGATTTTCCATCATTTTCTTTTTGATAGGTGTTATTCCGATTTTCTCTCATATATAATCATTTCTTATTTTATCCCTTCTTGTGTATGACCACGCATCCATCTCAACATTCTCATCTCTGCTACTCCCATCTTATACTCTTGGTACTCTTTTGAAACTCACTATTCACTGTCATATAGCATCGTTGACCTTATAGCAGTTTGATAAAATTTTCCTTTAAACTTTGTAGGTACCTTACTGTTACAAATAACCCCTGAAGTTTTTCTCCACTTTAACCACCCAACTTGTATCTTATGCATAACATCCCCATTAATTTCACCATCACTTTGTAAAATTGATCCCAAATATTTGAACTTTGATACTTCTGGAATGGTTTGCTCTCCAATTTTTATCTTTGAATAATTTCTAGCTGGCCTCTTGTTAAATTTGTAATGCATATATTTCATTTTATTTCTACTCAAATGGAAACCTTTTGATTCCAAAGTGTGTCTCCATAATTCTAGTTTATAGTTGACCTCTTCTCTTAAGTCCTCAATTAAAACTATATCATCTGCAAAAAGTATATACTTAGGAATTTCCTCCTGTATGTATTCTGTTAGAACATCCAAAATCAAATCAAATAAGTATGGACTCAAGGAAGATTCTTGATGTAAATATATCCTTATAGGAAAGTCCTTTATTTCACATCCAAAAGTTCTCATGCTTGTTATTGCCCCCTTATACATATCCTTTATAGTTTGAATATAAGCCACACGAACATATTTCTTCTCCATTACTTTCCATAACACATCTCTTGGTACTTTATCATAGGTTTTTTTCAAATCAATAAAAACCATATGCAAGTCTCTCTCTTTACTCTGGTATCTTTCAATCAAACCCCTTAATAAATAAATATCATCTATTGTAAACCGTTCTGGCATAAATCGAAATTGGTTTTCTGAAATATGAGACTCTTTTTTTAATCTATGCTCAATCACTCCCTCCCAAAGTTTCATAGTATGACTCATGAGTTTTATCCCCCGATAATTAGCGCAATTCTGAATATCCCCTTTGTTCTTGTATATGGGCACCAAAGTGCTCTTTCTCCATTCCTCTGGTATTTTCTTTGACCTTAAAATTTTGTTAAAAAACTTAGTGAGTCACAAAGCCCCATTCTCTTCTAAGCACTTTCAAATTTCAATAAGAATACCATCGGGGCCAATAGTCTTACCATTATCCATTCTCTTAAGAGTTTCTTTTACCTTTCTAACTTGAATCCTACGATAGAAGCTCAAATTTAGTTCATCTTTATGAGTTGTTAAACCTTCTGTATCACTAGTCATACTCAATCTATAATTGAAGGGCTCATAGAAGTAGTTCTCTTATCTTTCTTTGATATCATCATCAGTAACCAAAACTTTTCCCCCCTCATCGTTAATGCATCTTATTTAATCCAAATCTCTTGATTTTCTTTCCCTATTTTTGGTAATTTTGTAAATCTTGCGCTCATCATTTTTTGTTCCTAAATCTTGGTAGAATTCCTCAAAAGCTTTTGGTGAGTAAAAGAAAATTTTAAATACTTTTGCTTCAGGCTTTGTCTCTACTGTGCAGTGAATATTACTTTGAATTTCAATTTACCCATGGTCAGCAAGTACATCTAATTCTTTTTTCCCTTCTGGAAAATCTGTGATTCTTTTGTAGGCTAGTTCTTGGATTGTTGAAGGTGCTCTTAAGTACAAAAACTTGTTGGGTTATGGTGATCTATGGGATGGTTCTCTGGCATATGGTGCCAATCAAGCATCAGAGGTGAGTGTTGGGGTCTTTGCACCCCGAGTTAAAGGATTGGAAACACCGATTGTGGTTCGAGCATCTTTGCTTTCCCAAGATTGGCAAGAGTATTCTTCATACAAAGAGCAACAGTTGGGCATGTCTCTTGGCTTATTCTCGACAAAGTATCATGACTTAGCATACAACCTTGGGTGGCGTACCTTAACAGATCCATCACAAATGTCATCTAGGTCTATAAGGAGGCAGCTTGGGCATGGTTTACTCTCATCTTTGAAGTATACATTTAAAATTGACAGGAGGAACTCACCTATTCGGCCTTCAAAAGGGTATGCATTTCTTTCTACCACTCATTTTGGGGGCCTCACACTGGATCCCCGAAGCCTGCGGTTTCTGCGCCAGGTGCGATTATTTCTTTTTGGCAATGCAATTGTATCTGTCATAGACAATTTTATAGCCTCTCTATTACGTGGTATAAGAGTAAGAATTGTTGCATTTTGGTTGTGATAGACTTTCCAGATTGACACACAAGAATTTTAAAATGAATCTATGGGACCAAGGGGTAGGAATTTAAGATTAATTCTGAAGAGGTTGTTTACATTATGGGAGAAGTACATCTCCTTGGACAGAGACGAACATTTTAGAATTCAGTCTCTAAGAACTGAATCTGTTGTGATATTCTTATCTTCCTTTTCATGTTGGCATCATTCAGTTTTAATATTGTTGTTGTAGAGATAGAAGGGAGTATTAATATCACCCAGAGTCTTTCCATTTAACGAAAGAACACTGGCCTAAGGAGGATATTTTATTTTTTTTGTCTATTTACATGGTTATCCCCACTGCCTGCTGCTGCTGCTGCTCCCCTCCGTCCCCTTAAAAAGAGGCACTGAAATATGGCTTAGACTACTCAAATAATTATGTAGCAGTTCTTTTACGTATTTAGATTGTTTCTCATCTGCAGAGCTGTGTCTTAATGTATCTTGGTCAGTTCAGGATTTCTATTTTACTTACTTGGTTGTGTATAAGTTTTACACAACAACTTGATCTTTCTGATTATTGGACAACATACTGCTTTTACAAAATGTTCCTTGGTAGCATATATGTTGTAATAACCCTCATGTGACCTCATTCTTTTCTTTGTCTTTTTAATAAAGTTTGCTTGAGTAACTCTTTTATTCTTCTAGTGCAGGAGTTTGATGTTCGCTATGCTTTCCCTTTGGGGTTTTATAATACTGCTCTGAACCTTGGGATTTCTGCTGGTGTAGTTTTTCCATGGGGGTGTGGGTTTCTGAACAAGCCCTCTCCCCTGCCAGAAAGGTTTTTCTTGGGTGGTGATTTCTCTCCAGTTTGCACCCTAGGAGGACCAACAACATTATGGGGATTCAAAACTCGGGGATTAGGCCCTACAGAACCACGAAGGCAAAGTAGAGATGGAGCTAATGACGACAATGCTGATTCCTATAGAATGGACTTCATTGGAGGAGATCTAGCTGTTACTGCTTTTGCAGACCTCTCTTTTGATCTTCCAGTTGGGTGGTTGAGAGAACGTGGAATCCATGGGCATGTTTTTGCTGGTGCTGGGAATATGGCTAAATTAACTGAGCATGAATACAGGCATTTCTCTCCCAAGAAGTTCTTGGAATCATTTCGATCATCAGTGGGATGTGGAATTGTTGTTCCTACTTCACTTTTCCGCCTAGAGGTCAGCTTCTGTTTTACTTTCTCTGTGGTGAATGGCAGGTCAAACTAACCAAAAGCGTAGTACTTTCTGAATTAAGTAGTAATGTAATTCAGAGAAACAACCAGTTGTAAGTAATGGTAGGGCTGCCATGTTACCAAAATAAAAATGGCAGGGCCGCCAATTTTTCGTAAGTAGTCAAACGCCTAATTTGGTGCTTCTAGTGAATCTCAACTTCCTAGGATTTCATTTCATCACTGATAAGCTTCTCATTGTCTCAGGGTAACTTCTATTACATCCTCAGGCAGCATGAGCATGATCGTGCAAAGACTGGATTTAGATTCAGCTTCTCAGCTCCTTCATAGAGGCAAGGGGCCTGATTTAGATTTTACATAATGCGGCAATTTGAAAATGACAACACTTTTAGGCAACTTGATTTTTTCCCCCTTCCCAAGAATAATACTTTTGGCTGTCTGTGAAGGCATGGACAGCAAAGGACTGTATTTTCATTTTATTTTAATGTTAAATCCAGACAGAAAATCAAGAAATGCTACCCATTTATAATGGATTGGGTGCGATTTTCAGGGTTCGGATTTGGATTTTTTTTTTCTGGAGTGTAAACATTATTCCTTTGGGTTTTCATACGGGGTTTAATTAAAGCTTGATTTGATGTCAGTAAGTTCATACCATAAAATATTACAAGATTTGAGATTCTATCTTAAGTGCTCAAAATTTTTATCATTTGATAGTTGAAATCTTAATCGCACAAAGCTGTGACTTCTCTCAAGATGCATATAAGTAAGAAATTGTAGTTTGCATAATCCGCAAACGTCACGGAAGATGAAGTTTTTGCTTCTAACTAGTTAGGTACAGGCGCTCAGTTTTTGACAGTTCTCGGCAACAGGGTACCCTACTTCTGAAAGATGTACGACATCCCAAAACAGATAGACGGATGGATCATTGTTCAGGGCGAATTGCTAATCCTAGCCTGCGATCCAACATTGGCTTCTGAGGAGGGGACAAACCATTAACCTGCATCAACCAACAAAGGTGGCCTCATAACAAGCAGCAACACTAGGGCCTCCCTATCATGTGGATATGGCAGGTACCCACAACGCGAAATCAGGGAAGACGAAGAAGATTTAGTTACTGCTGATGGTCGTAACAGTGGCAACGGTATCACTGTTCTCATCTGGATCATAAGTCCTGCATGAGGTGGTTGGATGCGAGACTGAAGCTTGTCGCTGTACGCTTTGGAATGACTCGTCCGCGTATCGTTACACTCACTTTACTTGCTGTGGAAGGCAGACTAATGGGGGATGACCTGTTACCAGAATCTTGCGAGATAACCAACAAAAGTTAAATTTTAGCTTCATGCACACCTAATTTTGTAGAATCTAGCCCGGTATTATGCTTCCTCCTTTTCAAAATATAAGGAATATCTTTTAGTATTAAGGTTTTAAAACGTGAGTCAGTTTGTAAAATTCATATAGTATTTAGTATTAGTTTTTTATTTTTTCTCCTTTTAAGAATATCAAAAGAGTTATGGTGGAGAGATGAAGAAAGATATAATTAAGATAGTGTTATAATTTAATTAGAGTAATTTTAAAAAATTATGATAATTTTTTAAAAAATAAAAAATGTTCCACTAACTTTAACTAATTTTTTTTGGTATATGTAAAGAATGTAAATATATATCAATTATAATAAGAAATCGTGGAGTATAAAAACTGAATTGTTTATGCAGTATTCACATTATGAAATATGCTGCTCCTTTTAAATCTTTTTTTATAGGAGGATATGAATCTTTTCGAAGGAGGCTATTTCACTAGTCTTCAGATAATCTAATCGGAAGCCAATCAAGTCGGGTCAAGAATGTGATGTTCGGTTCTAGCTCAGGTGAGGCAAATTGAAGCAATTTAAAAAAAATATTTGAAAACCTCACTAAAAACCTTTGACATAAGAAAATTAAAAGTAATTAAATTAAATTCTTAGTAAGACTTAAAAAGTTTGACTTTTATTTTTTAAAAAAAATGCTACCTCCATTCCCATAAATAAGATATAAATGATGTGTTTTTCTGTTCCTAAATATAAGATACAGAAATAGGCTGCTTGGTGTATTTATTTCTTTTCTTTTTTTCAATTTTACCTTTCATTAAATAAGGAGATACAATTAATTTTTATTAATTACAAGATGGAAGTATTAAACATTAAATTGTGCCATTTTATGAAATAGTTTTGAATTTTTGATAAATTTAATACTCCCCAACTATTTTTGATTGTCTTTCATGATGTGTGTGAATTTTGTATCTTATACTCTTATTAATCCTAAATATGAGATGTTTGTAACTACCTCATTATCATAAAATTTCTCAAGAAAGAGCTAAAGATTCCAATTGTACTCTTATTAATTAAAATAATGTAAATTTTATTTAATTAACAATCATTATTATGACTTGTGTAAGGAGAGAGAAAAATAAGTCCAAGCAATTAAAATAATGGATGAGATTCTATTGAACAATTTATGAGGCTAATTATTATTAAATGTAAAAGGATAAAAAGAAAAAATCATTCCATAATATTATATGACACCTTATATTATAAATTAATAAAAACTTTTAAAAAATACCTTATATTTAGAATTTGAGGGATTATAAGGGAATTAATGTAGTACATGTTCAATAAAAAAGTTAGTTTCATTAAAAAGATAGTGCTCCTTGGATTGTTTTTAAAAAAATTTAAATATCCTAATTTATTTGTTATTTTAGAAAACAACAAAGCATTAATTTTTTATTTCCAATTGTATTATTAAGTAATTAATATTATGTGATGATATTTTGTTGTAATTTAATATTTCAGATTCGTTTTAAACTACTATTAAAATGGGAGTGATAATTAAAGGTAATTTAGTAAAATTATATTATTTATTAAATTACTTATGGTCTAACAAATGAGTAAACAATTATGTAATTTTTAAAATAAAAAGATAAGGCATAAGTTTTTTTTTTTGAAAAAAAAAGTTACTGAATAATTTTTGCTACATTTTACAAAAATATTTGGAATTATGGCAACTGGCAAGTGAAGAAAAAAGATAAAAAGCGGAATTTCTTGTGCTAATCCAGCGTGTCCTCCAGCGTGGATGTTGAAAGGATATACAAGCCACCAATCTCCTCACCCGAACGGAAGACAGGATAATCTTTGACAAGGCGTGACAGCCGTCAGGGCCACATTTTGATCACACCACGGTTAAGCACGATACCTCCTCTCTCTCTCTCTCTCTCTCAGGCAGTGCCTCATAAACAAGGCCTTTGGTATATACGTCCAGCATCTTATGCTGATACCACTTAAGCTCACCCTCCTTCTCCCTCTTCTTCGTCCTTTCTTCCTATTTTCTCTTCTTTTGTTTTTGCTATTGCATTTCCAGTGAGAGCCTCCGTTGAAGTTCCTACACAAACTTCTTCTCCTTGGCTCTCTCAGTTCAACAAATTATGGTTCACTCAACTTCTTTTATTCACAATGGCAACCGCCTTGCTTTCTCCTTCGTTTCCAAATGTTCTCATAATCATTCTCATCCTCTATTTATAAATTCCCCTTTCTCTCTCTCTCTACCATCCTCTTCCTCTCCGTCTGGACTGTCTTCGCTATCGTCGTCATCGTCGCCGTCGTCATGTTCCCGCGTTGCCCGCGTCCCCACAGAGGCAGTGGAGCTATCGCCGCCGGCTCCGGATTCGAACTTCAATCATGAGATTGCCAGGCTGCAAGCTCTCCGCTCGAAGCTTGCCAGCTGTAGTACTTTGAATGAAAAGCTTCAAGTGATTGACCGTGATTCTAGAGTGAGGCGATTTTTTCGTTCGCACCAAAGCGCAGGCTTTTCTAGGGTCTTGACTTCCCTGAATCTAAGCTCCGAAGACTTATTCTTGCTTAAATGTTTAGTTGCGGCCGGTCAAGAACACGTGCTTAATCTGGGGTTTGAGTTGGGTGAAACTGAAAAGGAGTCAATTACGAGCTCGGTTAAGAACGCACTTTATGCTTTGGCGGAGATGATCGAAAACCTGGACGTCTATGATGGTAATGAAAGTGCGGGCTTTGGAAAGATTCACGTGACTTTGGGGGACGACGAAATTCGGGACTTGAAGAAGTTATTGGAGTCTCTGGGAGAAATTGAGCGGTTCTATCATTGCATTGGAGGAATTATTGGGTGAATTCTGCACTTCCTCTTTTTATTATTTTAATTAATTTAATTAATCATTTTAAATTATGCTACTTGAACACTACTAGTCGCAAGGATACATGTATGATGCCAAATTTGAAAGTTTGTGCATGTAGTGGGTTCTTCTCTCCTAGAATAATAGCCCTGATAGTACCTACACAGGACCTACCCACGAGAACAGGAGGAGTTTAATATTATTCATAACCATAGAAACGTTTCATCGAGGGCTCTTCACGCATGACATTAGCACTTAACAATCCTAGATTTCTATAAATTACATTCCTGGAATTGGATGTGGATGAGGAATCAATATACGTCATCCGATCTTTGTAACGTAAATTGTATGCTGCAGATATCAAATAACGATATTGGAGCTTCTTGTTCAAAAAATGTGTGAGAAGCAGAATATAAATTGGTCTCGGCACATAAATGATGTAGAAGACTGCCAATTTTTGGAAATCCACGCACCTAAAGGAATTGACCTTGCTGAAAATACAGAATATGCATCTCGAGCAGCTATATGGGGCATAGAGGTTAGTATAGTCGTACTACCTGGTTCACACTTTGCATTTAGCTATGGATATTGTCCTTATACCTTAAATAATGAGATGTTAATTTCCTAGGGTTTGCCATACCTAGGAGAAATTTATCCTTTGGGAGGCTCTGCAGATAGGCTTGGTTTAGTTGATCCTGATACAAGTGAATGTCTTCCAGCTGCAATGCTACCATATTGTGGAAGGACTTTGTTGGAAGGTCTTATTAGCGATCTTCAGGTATTAGCTCTCCAGTTGTTGAATCTAGGATCATACTTCATATTTGCTAGGCAATATAAACAAGACAAGCATTATTAGTTCATTATGGATGCCAAGTCAATCTAATAATTTCTCTTTAAATTGTAAGGCTCGAGAATTTTTGTACTTCAAGTTATATGGGAAACAATGCATCACACCTGTTGCAATAATGACAAGTTCAGCAAAGAACAACCATGAGCACATCATTTCTCTTTGTGAAAGTCTTTCTTGGTTTGGAAGAAGTCGTTCCACTTTCCAACTTTTCGAACAGGTTGCATATAAAACTATGCTAAACTTTAAATAATTCCTCATTTAAAAATTTTTTTTCTTATTTTGAGAAGTGGTCTCTTATTGTCCATTTTGTGAATTTCCAGCCTCTTGTTCCTGTTGTGGGTGCAGAAGATGGGCAGTGGTTGGTCACCGAACCATTCAAGCCTTTGAGCAAGCCCAGTGGTCATGGTGTCATCTGGAAACTTGCTTATGATAGAGGCATCTTCAAATGGTTTTATCTCCATGGAAGAAAAGGTGCAACTGTGCGACAAGTCAGGTCTGTCATTATATCAGAAATCTTGATTCTTAGGTTCTTTTATTTTTCTTTTTTCCAGTGGAATACTTGTCTTATGACATGTCAGATACTGGTGACCTTGCAGCAATGTTGTGGCAGCCACAGATTTAACTCTCTTGGCCTTAGCAGGGATTGGTTTACGGCAAGGAAAGGTAAAATATTTTTTGAGGTTATGATGTAGGATAGGGTAGGGAAAGGGTAGAAGATAGATGAGAAGAGTAGAAAATTTAAAAGGAGAGGAAATTCATTGAACAAGTCTCAATAATATTCAATCAATAAGAAAAAAAGATGAGTACAATGAGAGATATTAGGGCTTATTTATAAAGTCCTAAATCTTAATCTAATTAGGGTCCTAAAGTGATAAAATAATTTGAATTTAAACAAAAGATAAATATTAAAGTAAACTATATCTTAAAATATAAGATAAAGATAAATCTAAACAAAATAATCAAATTCTAAAAGATAAAATAAATTCAAAATAAATTAAATCTAAATAACCGAATAATTTTAAAATCCTAATTATTTGATGATAATCTAATTATCTCTTCTGCATCATTTTCCCCCACTTGAAAGAACTCTCTTATGGAGAGTTAATACTTCACGTAACATCTAAATCTGGGAAACCTTTGCAGCAAGCAAGATAGTAAAAGATGAAATCTAAGTGAATGACCGTTTCTTCAACCTTCCAAGTATTATTCAACTCAAGAAATTCTTTCCACCAAACAAGATAATGATGAATGGGATCTATGCAAAGAGACTTCCCATCAAAACTCCATATGAATGTTGAATTTGGAAAACCCTTCTAATGGATAAGGTATTAGTGGAGGGAATTTTTAGGCAATAAAACATTATGCTCTTCTTTAAAAACAGCAATCTTTACCCCAAGTGGCATAATGGATGGATGAGGTGGAACAAGAGCATGTTGTAGCTAAGCATCAACAATCTTAGAGGCCCAACTTCCATTGGTAGAGATTATTTCTGCGCATGTCCCTTCTTCAAGCTTCTTTCTTCTTCGAAAACTATAACATCAAGGTTTTCTTTGGATTTTGAGAAATTGTCTGGTGTTACTTCAATATGCTCTATAACTTTAACCTTCTGGTATACTTGCTCTTCTTCTATTTGAAACTTACATTCTTCCTCTAAAGCCTCAAAAGTTATCTCTATACTCTTATTTAGCAACCTGAGAGTATATAGGATGTTTTTGGACAACCTTTTTAATTCATCAAGCTTACGGTTCATTTCATCTAAACGATACTCTATATAATCAAGGTGACGATCCATGCAATCAAAGTGGCAATCCATGTAGTCAAATGAATGCTCAAGGTGCTCGATAGAAGCCATACTAATGATATTAATTCAAATATACCTCCAAGGGAGAAATCAAGCCTTTATTTGATGGACTAGAAGGGAAGAAAATGTATGAAAACACCCCAAGAACAGTGAAAAACATACTTTGGCGAGTAGTGTGCAAGGAGCGTGGAGAAACTGCTCTGATACCAAATTGATGTAGGATAGGGTAGGGGAATGGTAAAAAATAGATGAGAAGAGTAGAAAATTTAAAAGGAGAGAAAATTCACTGAACAAGTTTCAATAATATTCAATCAATAGGAAAAGAGATGAGTACAATGAGATGTTCTAGGGTTTATTTATAGAGTTTTAAATCTTACTCTAACTAAGGTCTTAAAAGGATAAAATAATTTAAATTTAAACAAAAGATAAATATTAAACTAAATTATATCCAAAAATATAAGATAGAGATAAATCTGAATAAAATAATCAAATTATAAAAGATAGAATAATTTCAAAATAAATTAAATTTAAATAACCTAATAATTATTTAAAATCCTAATTATTTTATGATAATCTAATTATCTCTTCTGCATCCAGCTATCTTGTCAATCTTCTGTGTCAATATGATGACAGTTGCTAAAAGCACATTATAGTAGTTAAAATCTTATCAATCCTTGGTTGTACTACCTTCCCATTCTGGCTTATAAAATTCTCTTTCACAAAAATCAAGACATGATAGTTTTTTGCAATTTATGGAAGTATCATACTACCTTTCCATTCTGGCTTAGATATTTTTTTTCAAACAAAAAAGGGTAAATCAAGAAATGGTAGTATTTTTCAATTTATGGAAGTAATATATACCAGAAGGTTATACGCCTAGTGGAGTCCCACATTAGGTTGCCACAGGTAATTCTTGTGGTATTTACATGCATGGCTCTTTTCCCTCACAAGGCAGTTTTTAAGGGTAGGTTCCCTACGCTTGCTTTGATCTCCATCCTTCATAAAACGGGCTACTTGTGGAGGGTACAACCCATTGGCCGGAATGAGTGTCACAGAATGCAGCCTTCAAGGATGTCAAAGTGTTATGATGGAGTCCCACATTGAGTAGCCATAAATAATTTTTGTGATACTTAACTGGCATGGTTATTCTCCCTTACAAGCCAATTTTTAAGGGTGAGTTTCCCATGCTTGTTTAGTTCTTCGTCAATGCCTCATTCTTTTGCTTTTCCTTTATAATTCCTTTTTTATTGGATATATAGTTTATTACTGAAGGATTTTTACCTCGTGATATGAAGAAATAATGAAGTTGAAAACATAACAAAATTGAGAAGTTGCCTGAGGTTGGTGATAGTCATTGTGATGTCTTATCTTTTCTTGTGGGATGATTTTCTCGCTTGCATCCAAATCAGCTGCAGTGACATTATTTAAGTAGACTGCTACTTTAAAAGCTTCCTTCAGTAGAAAGATTTTACCACCCATGCTCTATCCATTCTAAAACTTCTGGCACAAGTGTTCAACTGACATATGCCTTTTAGAACATGCATAATTAATATTTGTACAAACATATGAAATAGACTCAATGGAGTCTTTTGGATTTTAATATACCATTATTTTGTTGGTTGATCAATTCAGTCACATAGTCAAAATGTCAGAGAAGTTTGTGACACATTTTAGTTGTGAGAATTGGTTTTGTGTTTGCAAGCATAAAGACATATAAGAAGAAAGATAATGATTTCTATTACGTTTAATATCAGTCTGAAAGAAGCTTTGTGGACACTTTTTAACTGCGCATTTTTACAGAAACTGGGGTTTGCATCTTGTAAGCGGAACTCAGGTGCTACAGAAGGAATTAATGTGCTGAAGGAGAAGAAAAACCTCGATGGGAATTGGGAATATGGTGTGTCCTGCATTGAATACACTGAGTTTGACAAGTTTGGAATTGCTGATGGACCTCATTGTCCTAAAAGGTACACAATTTTTCCCTGATCAGGCAATATAATAGACTCAGGATATTATCATAGTGAGTTAATATAAAATTCTGAATTTTTGTTGTGTTTGAAGTTTAGTCAATAGCCATTGCAAACACATCCTTGAGTGTGTAAAACACATGAACACACACTACTGATGAAATTTAAGAGTCTAGAAAGTGCCTACAATAGCAGTTTTGCTATCAATTCTTGCCACATGTGAATTGTATCGTTTGTATGAAGTCTGCTCATTATTATGATCATTATGTGTTTTTTCTTTTTGGGTGGGATCAGCCAAGAATATGTCTGATTTATGCTTCTCTTGGTAACTTATCATAATTTGACTGAATCCTACCGGTTGAAATGCAATGTCTTACACTGAAGCTGCTTATTACAATTGCTGGACGGTAGAAAGAGAGACGGACAACCCAAATTTTTTACAGTTGTACTTTAGAGACAACTCAAGAAAAGTAGAAAGTTTACCAAATTGTATTGCCTATAGAAAAAAGAAGCTACACTTAAACTGGTGTAATTGTTGAAGAAATATGATGAACCAAGCTGGGACTTTGTTTGAGTTTGTGTTTGCATTTGCTATAGATTGAGATTTTTGTTCTTTTATCACTTTTGATGTCCACTCATCTGGTGTAATTGTATATGTTTAAATCATTCTTAGAGACATATTTTTTTTTTATTATCTACTATGCAAGTTTTCTTGTTTGGAATCTACAGCCCAAAGATCAACTTTATTTGCTGTGTTTAAGCTTGCAGGCGGATTTCCCAGCCAATACAAACATTTTATATGTGGATTTACCTTCTGCAGAGCTAGTCGGATCAAGTAATAATGAAAATAGTTTTCCTGGAATGGTGCTCAATACAAAAAAGGAAATAGCTTATGTGGACCATTTTGGAAGACAGCATAGGTATGCTTCCCCTTAAACTTGTCTATGCAGCTCAATTATTCGATTTCTCTTTATAAAGTTGGTCATGTTGACATTAACTGAAGCTTCAATGTTTTTCCTGAAATCATTTAACTAATGCACACTCTTAGACACAGTAGTTCACCCGTGACATAAGCAATTTCTGGTTAACAACTGGCATCTTGTGGAAGTAATAATTGATGATTCCTTTAGAGCTGTTTGTGGCCAAATGGGTATGCTTGGCCCAATTTTGTAGGCTTAGAACCATGCTTAATTCTAGGCCAACAGGCTTAAGCCTGAGTCCAAGCACTGAGCCTACACAAATTTTAAAGCCAAGTTGATCTGAAACTTAGTTGGGTTCTATTATTGCGCCCTCCTGTTATTTTTCTTAATCTTTTTTTTTTTCTGTCTTCTATTCTCTCTTCGCTCTCTCTATCCCTCTCTCTCTCCCTGTCCCTTTGTGGCTGTGTATGCATCTTTTTGTTTGTCACAACTCATTTAAAGACATAAAGAACTCTGACAATTGTAAAATGCATTGTATTACTGTTAAGATTATGTCAAGTTGATGAATTTTAGTTAACTATAATTATTAGTGATCTGCCTCATACTGTGGGATAAAAGGAATAGGAAAAGATGGAAAAGAAATATCTCTAATATAAAATCTATTTGTGTGATAAAAGAAAACAACTGATGCTTCATGGCAAAGTTCATGATTAGTTGTATATGTAAATATTATACCTTCGCTTGTCTAGGATTCTTCTCTGTAGAAAGTGTAGGAAGAATCTGAGATGCCTTATTTTGAGAGAGGTTGTAGTTTCTGCATATTGAATAAATGACAACCTCAATGTGGATTGATGGGTTGTCCAGTTGAGAAGATAAATTAATCCTAAGTTTCTTCTGTCATCAGATCATTCCTGAGTTTAATTGTCGCTGTTGGTGAGGGTAGATGAGTCGGTCAAAATTCTTCTAGCTCATATTCACTTTGAAGTCAAAATTTTCCTATAGATGAATGTTAGCTTTATGCCTACGTTGCTGATTACTGCATTGCATATATTATGTACTGATCCACTTTAATTGTTATATACTAGCGTATCTGGTGGCAGACTAGAGTGCACGATGCAAAATATAGCAGACAACTATTACAATACATATTCCTCTAGGTGTTATAATGGTGTGGAAGGTATATCATATTTTTCTCCATTTGAGTATGATGAATCATATCTCATTCTCTTTCATCGTGTTTAATTGAACTTGCAAATAACAGCTTCTTGATATGATTTTGAGCAGATAAGCTTGACACATTTATTGTATATAATGAACGGAGAAGGGTCACGTCATCTGCCAAAAGGAAAAGAAAACATGGAGACAAGTCCTTACACCAGGTTTGAATTTTCTGATAATATTTTATGTCCCCGTAATTTATCTTAGCTAGGAAGGACCTTACATTTCTCTCTGCAAGCATAAATCATGTTGATCCTGAGCTCTCAATAGAACTGAGGGTCAGATCATGCACTTTTATTTTAAAATACCAAGAAACATGCCCCTGTAACTTCTTATTTGAAGTGTATGCTAACTTTTCCTAGAGGTATTAGAACGGTACCCACTTAACCCCTTTCTTAAATTGTTCAATTCTGGGGAAAATGTTATAAGTTTATTTTAGATCATTAATAACACAAGTTTCCATATATAGACAAGGAGAATTCTTTTGCCATTTTCAAGAGCGAGGGTGAAAATCAGAAGGCATACTCTGTAATTTGAATTATCAGAAAAATGTTTAAAATTCCTGCTAATAGTTCAGATTGCATAACTTATGCTGCAGACTAGTTAATCGTAATTTCTCTTTGTTATCTAATATGTGTTGCATTTAAATGCAGACTCCTGATGGCTCACTGTTAGATATCTTACGAAATGCCTGTGATCTACTTTCCCATTGTGATATAAAGCTTCCTGAGGTATCTTGATATTATTTAATGTGAAAAATTGCTTCTGCTTAGTTTGGTTGGCTAACAATGCATATTGCTGTTTGCGATTGTTTTTTTTTTTTTTTTCCTTTTTAAGGTTGCCATGAACTCAACTGATCATGCATTCAAGCTATTAAAAGGTGGTTTTTCATCCTTGGGAGCTACATTGATTAATGCTATGTCATTTTTTTTTTCTCGATGCAGATTGAAGTTAATGAGAAGTATGCTGATTTAGGACCACCATTTCTCATTTTTTTGCACCCTGCCCTTGGTCCTCTTTGGGAGGTCACCAGACAGAAGGTAAAAACTATATTGTGTTGTTCAGATGTCACTAGTCATTCATCATTGAATTGCTTTTCTTTCACATGAAATAATTTGCAAATTGATATCATTAATGAAGTCAGCCTGGGTCAATTTTTTTCAAGACTAAAGTTTGAGATATGATATTAACTTTTTGCTTAATACATGACTGTTTGAGTTTTATGAAAGTGATTTCTGTTGATCATCTTTAAGGAAACAAATTCCATTTATCATATTATTCTTTATTATGACCAGTTTTATGGTGGTTCCATATCTGAGGGCTCTGAGTTGCAAATAGAGGTTGCAGAGTTCTTGTGGAGGAATGTTCAGGTTCTTACTTCTCAAATAAATGACGTTAACTTTTTGGACTTGGTTTTGACAAGATGGTGGGTGGACTGATATTTGTCCCTTTTAATTCAGCTTGATGGGAGCATGAACATAATAGCTGAAAATGCTATTGGCTCAATGAAGGTTAATGAGAGTGGTGATTCTATACTACATTATGGGCAAAGGTAACGAGTTGTCTGTTTCATTCAAATATTATTCTGGACCTGCATCCTTCGACCTGCTACTTGACACAAGCTTGAGGGATTAAATTGCAAGCATATATTGATACGCACATTTGTCCTGGTAGATGTGGAAGATGTAAACTACAGAATGTCAAGGTGTTGAACAAGGGAATTGATTGGACGTATGGAGGTAACATCTACTGGAAACATGATGTGCAGAGGTCTGAGGCATTGAAGATAATACTGCATGGAAATGCTGAATTTGAGGCTACAGATGTTGTCTTCCAGGTTTATTTTAATTGAGACTTGTCTTTCTTCTCTCTCTCGCTCTCTCTCTCTCTATATATATATATCTCCCTCTCTCTCTCTCTCACACACACACACACTCTGCAAGACTCATAAAAATATCATCTGCCCAATGGGTATGGATATCCCCACACCATTTTCTTATGAAAGAAAGGTGCCAATTGACTCAATACAAATTGGCTAGTTGATTTGAGGTGTGGATATGAATGGTAGAGTCCTATGTTACTAAAATCAGACCGGACTGATCAGTTCAACAAATAAACTGGACCATGGTTTGACTGGAAAGTCCTGTGAACCGATGTCTTCAAGAACCAATCAATGTTGGTATAACTGGTGCTTACTTAGCTTCCAAAACAAGCGTCCACCATGTGACCTACAAGAGAAACTTAACCATTAGGTGCAAAGTTTTATATAAGTAGTGATGAAAGTTTGATAATACTGATATAATATTAGGCTAAAGGAAATAGATACTCCTCGTCTTTGAAATGGGGAGAGGAAAACCAAGCCAGTTTCCCTTAGCTACAGCCGATAATTCACACAGAAAGCAATATTGAAAATGACACAAGAACACAAATATGGAATCCTTCTTCAGATTTTCAAGAGGTCAAGTCCTCTCCTCACCAAAACTAGAGATTTGCCTACCTTACAATACTGGCACAGACCCCCTAAAAAACATACTCTCTGCCCTACACACTCTCATCTGAAAATAAATCCCCATTTTGGTTGATTATAAACATATACTAGCAACTAACAGGCTTCTTTTGCTTTCATCTTATTGATACAGGGAAATCATGTATTTGAAGTTCCAGATGGCTACAAACTAAAGATTACTTCAGGAAATACAGGTCCCTTTAACCTTTGAAACTTTTGTTTGATATTATGTCCACTTGATGTATGATCATTCCATTATAAATTGATCTTATGGAGATATATGTTCTAAACTTTTGTCCTCATCATTATGCGATTATAAATCCTCTTGTTCCTTAAGTATATCCTGGTTTCTTTTATGTCTAGTGGGAGACATTTTGGTAGAATAGATCATACAAATATAAAAAATAATCCTCGCAATGTTCCTCAATTTTCTTTCTCCTCTGTCGTGTTTTTTGGCAAATATTATCTTCTCTTTCTTTTTATACAGAAAGCAGTGATTCAAGTTCACTTTTTTTTTTAATTCAGGTTTAGCGACTCAGTTAGATCCGATTGAACAGAGTATGATGGACAGTGGAAGCTGGCACTGGGATTACACGATAGTAGGTTCTCATATCCAGCTGACATTGGTAGAATCATAGAACACTGGCAGGATAAGATACCACGTTACGTGAATCATGGTTCACTGCTGGTATTGGAGCTCACCCTAATATTTCTTTATCACATGGAAGTGACAGGTTGAACAGAAGTTGAGCCTTTCCTCACTTTTAGTCGTTTATAATGTGATAATAGAGTGATGTAAAAGCGGTATCTCTCTCGCTCTCTCTCACACATACCCACCCACCCAGTTATCTCTCTTAGTTTTTCATGTTACTAACATTGTATAGCTGAGATGGAGTTTGGGTAAGCAGATATAGATATATTCAATTATTCATTAGAAGCAGGCCTCTCCAGTAGTTAAGACATGCCTTATTTTAGAGACCTCCAAATATCCGCATGAACAAAATTCAAAATATTATATTATCATCTTCATTATTCTGGCGCGTTTTGTTTGTTCCGCTTCTACTTTCTACTCTCTATCAAAAGAGTACCTTTAGCCTTCTTCAAAGGAGCCTGAATTTTGAGTCATTTATAGTGATGTCTTCGGATCATAATTTTCAAAGCAATGAGGAATGCGTTCCTTCTAATTTCTACATAAAAGAGTTGTCGCCTGTTTTGCGATGAAAGTAGACGAACTTATTTTCATACAGCTTGGGCTGAGGATGCTGACAGAATACTTTGTTGCACATGTCTATCTCGAAAGTTAAAGTTCTTTTACAGGAAAGTTTAAATCAAACAGTTCAATTCTTTATTTAAAGACTATGTAATATGCATGGCAAAGCTCAACTGGGATTATAATTAACTCCACCTGGGATTATTTTCTAAACTGCAATTATTGGACAAAGCCTAAGGCTTTGGACGTCAAACTGCAAAAACAAATGAACGCCTTTTTCGTGTGTACAAATTTGAAATTTCACAGAATAAGAATATACAGCTCCGCACGTATACGTAAGTACCAAATCACTTCCTGCTTCAAAGAGAATGATGAGGTTGAGAGCAGCACCTATTGAGCAGTCTAAGCAAGGCATCGGCCTTCCTTCGTGCTCTTAAAGAACCATCAGCAGCCAAGCTTTGGAGAGAAGGAATGCTTCGAGGATTTGCCAATAGCCTTCTTGCCACCACCTCACCTTCTTCCTTGCACAACCCCAGCAAAAGGGTTATAGAATTCTCCTTCCCTTTGGGTGACCCAAACCTCATAAGATCAATCAGAAGAGGCAGCAACAATTTACTATTCTTTATCTCCTCCGAGCCTTCAGAGCAACCCAAAAGCAGAGCAAGCACAGCCAAAGCATCATCCGTGATCCCAGCCTTATCATCCATAAGCAAGTCAATAAGCAAAGGAACAGCCCCAGCATTAACGATTTTGGCCTTGTTAGGGTTGTAAACTGCCAGATTGAAAATGGCAGTAGCAGCATCTCTTTTCCCTACGGGAGTGCCCTCTCTCAAGAGTAGTACCAGTGCAGGTATGGCCCTTGGACGAGTGCCAATTTCTACTTTACAATCATCAACCATAGTCAAGCTAAAGATTGATGCTGCTGCATTTTCTCTTGCCTCCATGGTTTTTCCTGATTCAAGCACTTCTACTATGTTATCCACTGCTCCGGCCGCCACTATCAGAACCTTGTTATTGTCGAAGATGGAGAGATTAAACATGGCTGTGACGGCGTGCTCCTGGATTCTTGGATCATGGGATCCCAGTAATGTCACTAGAAATGGAATTGCCCCGGCCTCAGCAATGATTCTTCGATTATCCATCCCAGTTTTTGCTAGTAACCTTAGTTCATAAGCAGCCTGCCTTTGGATTTCTGCTGAGCCTGTTGCCAATTTTCCCACCAGAAATTCTGCTGTCATTTTGACAGCATCTATGGCTGCTTTTTTGGCAGAAATATGATCTACGGCATTTTCATTCGAGCTGTCCTTGCTGTTGGGATTGTCCGAGGTCGAGGAAGAAGATGATGTTGATTCATTCACTGGTACGTTGTTGTCATAGCACCATTGCTGGACAAGACTCTTCAATGCATAGTTGGGTATGAGAGCAGTGTGGATTAATCTTTGCCCACTTTTTGGACAAGTGTGGTGTCCCGAGTTTATCCAGTGTGCAATTGAAATTCGATCATAAGTATGCCCAGATGATACAATCACTGGATCTCTCATTAAATCAAGCGAAATTGGGCATCGAAATTCATCAGGAACATTAGGTGCTGACGCTGTCAACTGAGAAGAAGACGAAGAAAAAGAACTATCATAGCTCTTATAGGTAAATGTGGACACTGCTGGCTTACAGTCTTCATCTATTTCGTTTTCTCCATCTCTGAATATCATGGATTTGGAATAGGTAACCAGAGATATGAGATTGTTTATATTGGACACAACGATTAATCCTCCTGTGCCTGCCTGATTCTGAGCTTCAGCCTCTAGCTTTGATATTTCTTCATCATAGTCTGATGGATTTCTCAAACCAATGCTGCTTAGTATTTCTTGTACTTTTCCAAACTCAGGAAATCCCTTGTTCTTCTTGTTCTGTAGACTGTTGTTGGCCATCACATGCAAAAGCTGCTCTCTTCGTTGCAGCTCACGAGGATCGATGAACAGCTCAACTCCTGTTGCTTGCTTGTGCAGAAGTTCCACTTGCTCTCTTATATCTGCTGTTAGATTAAGCAAGCTCAGAGGAAGGATATCTAGAGCTCTTCCCATCTCCTTTACAAGCACATAGAATTGATTAGAAATAAACTCTAACTGTATGAGACTCCAGAGAGAGCTGCTTTCATGGCAATCTTGGATCAAAAGCTTCACTCTTCTCATCACAGAGAAGAGCTCTGTGAAACACAGGATTGAGGAAGGAGGAAGTGGGGTATCTGTTTCCTGAATCTCCTCGAACAGAGAAGAAAGAAGTTTCACCCTCCTGATCATGGATGAGACATTCCTGAATTGAATAAAAGGGAACTTTTCCATGGAGGCAACTTCATTAGATATGTGAATCAACGAATCAAGCAATGACCCTGTTGGTAAAAAGCCAGAGAAGATCATCATCGCTGACAGAGATGATTCATCCATTGTGATTCACTCAGTCACAGTTTGAGCATGTTTCTGTACACTTATGTATGGTTGACAAGATTGGCTTCCTACAGGGAATTGGATTACTCGAGATCTTCTGAATGTTCTATGTTTCCCCCCCCCCCCCCCTCCTCATATTATTATTGAAACACAATTAAAGTAATGGTCAACGAGACGAGCTATTAAATTAATTGCTCGGGATATTGGCTCTTTCTGTTTGTGATGTAGATATTAAAGACAAGAGGAAGCATATTGGAGAAGCTAATAAGCACTTCTGTGCTGCTGCCATATGGAGGGTTCTCCTGCCTTCTGCAATCAGTTATATTATTTTATTGAAAAATGAATAGTAATTAATCAATGAGCCTTTGTCAAACTTGATTTTCAGCTGTCCTATACTTGAGATGTTTCTGTGTCCATATTTGAACATCTTATTGTATGGCCTTGAGGTTTCGCTGATCAGATCTCCAAGTAGTTATTTTTTTCAATGCAACTTGGTATTACACACACACACACACACAGTCCAACCGCACTCCAACCTGATATAAACCATTTTGTTTTCTTCATTTGTCGTTTTATAAACATTGAGCCTTTATTAAAAAGATCATGACTCCTGGAAACCTAAAACCGAAACTGACTAATTTTATGTCTTGTTACCAACTTTTGTTCACGTCAAATTCGCTCTCTTGAAAAATACACCGTTGTCATGCGAACTATCGATAGCTTCTTACATTTTTTAATACCATAATGCTAATTGCGATCTCAAAACTACACTCCTGAATACCCGTAGAAATGTTAGGTTGACAAACGTAATTCAGTACATATTTGGATTTCAGAAGAATGGGTTACATGCTCTAATTCACTAGTTGTTCATAATAATAACTAGGAATCTTTACCTTTGACAACATAACATCAAGACTATATCCGTCTAAAACTAATCTTTTTTAAGTATATAGATTTTTGAACTAGGTTTTGTCTCTCTCAATAAGACATTTTACATATATACAACCAAGGATTGAATTGAGATGTTATATTTAAGGGATCCAATTATGCATTAAAACCTTGTTAGTTTTGTTAATTGACTTTTTTAAATGCTGCAATTATAACAAGCTATAACAATAATAACATTAGTTTTATTTTACTAAGTGAAGTCGGCTACATGGACATACAGCGCCATTTGGCTATATAAAAATCATCTTTTCAAATAAATCATCTATAAAGACATCCTGTTTTTTAACCAACCAAGTGTAGATTATTCAAATGATCAAATCTGCGGACAGAACAATAGAAAGTGGGTCTATCAAGCATCGCATCTTAATGAAACAATGGATTTTCATTAGTTGCCTTGGGTTTCTAACAATCGTTGACTGTTTCCGAATAGATCCTCTGCTATTATGAAAGTCAACAACTCGCATCCTCCACTTGTTTCAAGGCTCTTTATAATCATTATTCGAAGCTGATCATACAGTATACTTATATTTGAACCAATCAAGCATTATTTTTTATTTCGTGGGTGCACGTTTGACCCAGAGATTAAACATTATTTTATGCAGCAAAGGCCACCTTCCACCTCACCTCGCAGTTTTATAAGAATGCTTGTCTCCTCGACCTCTTGAGACAACATTATGAAAATCTTTGTTATAAGAAAAGCTTGCTATAATGTCCCTATTTTTCACATAGACATTTAGTTTTATGTTTCTTGCCATTGTGTTTCTGAATATGAGAAATAATAAGTAACATGTTTTAACTTTATTCACTGAATCTAATTCTATCATCATCTCCTCTAAAGTATCGGCTTTGAACCTGATTATGATGCTAGATTTTCTTAATCTAATTCTCATTCTCAGTATTTTTAATAACTAGTTCTTCGAGATTGATTTCATATCCTCTACCCGCCTCTCCCAACCCAAACCTAAACACACCCTAAGAAATTTCAGGGTTTTTTTTTGGCATAAATCCGCCTATATATTGTTATAGTCAATCTCAAGTTTGGGTAAAGGAGGTGGGTTGTGTTAGACTCTCGATAGCCAATGCAAAATTTTATCAAATTTCTATGACATGAATCAAGGACGTTTATGTGTTAAGGCTATATCGTTACCTAGAAGTAATGCATTATATGGTTCAAATGCAATGTTAAATGAATTAGAGCAGATATATCAGTGTCTGAGTGTAGTGTTAAATGAGCAAGGGTTTCCACATCATTGTGAACGCATATGGGTAAAGAAGTTAGCCTAGGAGAGCAAAATTATGTTCGATTTTTGGAATATTGGTACTTTAACAGGTAAATCTATGGAGGTGGTGGACGCTATGATTTGAAGGAAAATTCATATCTTGTGTTTTTAAGAAACTAAATGGATAAAAGAAAAGATTAAAGATCTAGACACTACTAGTTTTAAATTTTGATATGTAGAGAATGTCAAAATAAAGAATAGAGTTGGTATTATTGTGGACAAAGTTTGAAAAAAGAATGTGGTAGGAGTCCAAAGGGTTGGAGATAGATTTTTATTCTTAAAATTGACTATTGGACACTATACTTTCAATATTATTAGTGTTTATGCACCACAAGTAGGGTCAGAAGCACATATTAAGAATAAATTTTGAGAAGATTTGGAGAGTTTGATTGGAGACATCTTACAAGAGGAAAAGATTTTTATTGGTGGAGACCTCAAACGGATATGTGAGGAAAGAGACAAGGCAATATGTGAGAGTTTATGACAATTTTGGTTTTGGAGAACTAAATGAAGAGGGACATTCCATTTTTTATTTCTTAATTGCTTATCATCTTACGATTGTGAATACTTGTTTCGAGAAATGAGAGGAGCATTTAGTCACATAGAAGAGTAAAGCACAAAGGTGGCAAAGTGACTTTTTTTTTTGTAAGGAATTTAGATAAAAGAACTTGTAAAAACTGCAAAATGATCTCTGACGAGGGCTTGATTTCATAACATAGGGTCTTGGTTCTTGATGTGCTGGTTAAGAGTCCTAAATTGAAAAGTCGAAAAGCCTTAAATCTTAGAATCAAGTGGTAGCAACTAAAAGATGAGAAACATTTGACCTTTATGAAAAAAGTATTGGAGGAAAGTAATTAAGGCTTATAAGGAAGTGCTAACATCATGTGAGAAGAAATGGTTAAAAGGATAAGGGATATTACTAAAGCAGTCTTGGGTGAATTCGAAAGTTTTGGATCTACAAATAAAGAATCTTGGTAGTGGAATAAAAGTATGCAAGAGAAGATTAAATATAAAAAAGAGTGTTTCAAAGCCTTAGACTTGTACAATAACTAGAAAAAATTGGAAGAGTTATCACTTAGTTAGAAAGGAAACTAAGAAAGTAGTAAGCGAGACTTGATCTAAAACTTTTGAGAAATTTTACCAAGATTTAGAAACGAAGAATAGTAAATGCAAGGTTTACAAAATTGCCAGGGATAAGGAAGGAAAGTTAAGAGATTTACATCAAGTAAGATGCATTAAGGATGAAGAAGGAAAAGTTTTAGTTATTTATAATGATATCAAATAAAGATAGGAGAATTACCATTATAAGCTATTTAATGATGAATTGGGTATGACTATTGATACAGAATGTTTGACAACTCAAGAAGATGAATTGAATTTGAGTTTCTATCGTAAGATCTAGGTTGGAGAGGTAAAAAAAAACTCTTAAGAGAATAGATAATAGTAAAGCTATTGGCCGCGATGATATTTCTATTGAAATTTAGAAGTGTTTAGTAGAAAAGGGGACTTTGTGACTCATTAATTTTTTTAACGAGATTTTAAAGTCAAAGAAATGTCTGAGCAATGGAGAAAGAGCACTTTGGTGTCCACATACAAAAGCAAGGGAGATATTTAGAATTGTGTTAATTATCAAGGAATAAAACTTATGAGTCATACCATGAAACTTTGGGAAAGAGTGATTGATCATAGACTAAAAAAAAAGTCTCATATTTTAAAAAACAAATTTGGATTTATATTAGGATGGTCTATAACATAGGCTATTTATTTATTAAGGAGTTTGATTGAAAGATATCAGAGTAAATATAAAGACTTACATATTGTTTTCATTGATTTGAAAAAAGCATGTGCTAGAGTATCAAGAGATGTATTGTGGAAAGCAATGGAGAAAAAATATGTTTGTATGGCTTATATTTGAGCCACAAAAGAATATGTATGTAGAGCCAACAATAAGTGTAAGAACTCCTGGGAGTGAGATAAAGAACTTTTCTATAAGGATAAATTTATATCAAGAATCTTCCTTTAGTTCATACTTATTTGATTTGGTTTTGGATATTCTAATAAAATATATATAAGAGGAAATTTCTAAGTGTATGCTTTTCACGGATGATATAGTCTTAATTGAAAACTCAAGAAAAGAGAACAACTTTAAACTTGAGTTATAGAGACACGCTTTGTAATCAATAGGTTTCTACTTGAGTAAAAATAAAACAGAATATTAACAAAAGGCGAGTTAGAAATGATTGAGAAATAAAAATTGAAGAGCAAACCATTCCAGAAGTGTCAAAGTTCAAATATTTGAGGTCGATTTTACAGAATGATGGTGATATTAATGGAGACGTTATGCATATGATACAAGCTGTATGGTTAAAGTGGAGAAAAACTTTAGAAGTTATTTGTGACCGTAAGATATTATTAAGCTTAAAGGGAAATTTTATCATACTGCTATAAGGCCAACAATATTATATGGCCGTGAATGTTGAACTTTGAAAGTGCAATAAGAGTATAAGATAGGAGTAGTTGAGATGGGAATGTTGAGATGAATGTGTAATTATGTAAGAATGGATAATGTGAACACCCCATTTTGTCCGGGTATCTTAAAAAAAAACACAAAAGAAAAAAAAACAAAAATAAACAAAAGTAAAATAAATAATAAATAATAACCTAAACAACAAAAAACAAAAAACAAAAACCAAAACAACACAAAAAAGAAAGAAACAAAATAATAAAAAATAATAATAATAATAAAAGGAGAAAATAAAAACAGAATAAAAAAAAAAAGAAAGCAAATGAATGAAGAAATGTGTTTTGGGCCCAAGATACCACGAGCCCAATTGAAGGCTCGTGGACTTGGACCCAAAAGCCTGTACCCTAAACAATTAGGGCAGTAGGTGACCGAAGCAAAGGGAACAGTGGAAGCCGCAGGAGACAGCCACAGGACTGACAGAAAAGCAGACCGAAAAGAAACGAAAGGACAGAGGGAGCAGACTGAAACCACAGAAAAGAGAGGACGCAGAGCTGAGAAGCGTGGAGACAGAGAAAGACGAAGTGGAGGCGTACACAAAAAGAGTGAAAGGAGGGAGCACGCGTGAACCGAAAGGAAAAGGCACTGGGGAAGCCGCAGCAGACTGAGCAAAAAGGGAGCACGTGTGGTGAGGAAAGAGCACGAGGGGGTGGCCATAAAAACAGAGGGGGTTGAACCGAGAAAGGGGAGCCACGAAGAAGCAGAGGGGGCCGCGAAGGAGAAGAGGAAAACGGAGGTAGAGGAAGGAGCCACGAAGAAGCAGAGGGGGCCGCGAAGGAGAAGAAGAAAACGGAGGTAGAGGAATGAGCCGTGAGACAACCGAAAAGCAGGGGGGAGCTCGGGAAAAACAGGGGCAGACCGAAGAAGAGAGGCCGAGTCGTGCGAGTTTGAAGGATGAGACTGAGACCGAGGAAGCACTGGTGCCTGGGAAAATAGAGGAGCCGTGGAGGAGACCGAAGAAAAAGGGCCCAAGCACGATAGAGCACGAGGGGGCGAGAACAGAGGGAACCGAAACACGAAGCTAAGAGGAGTGGAAGTTGTTCAAGGTTTCCATTATTGAACCATCCATATAGGTAATGATTTCGCTCTTAATCTTTGTATTCTTGGAACAATATGGAGTGGTTAAACGTTTTGGGGTTAGTCATATATGTATATGGTTTAGAGTTTTGGTATATTCGTGCTGCGGTTGTGTATGGAGCATGTGGATTTTGCATCTACTTTTCTGAATAAGAAAAGATGTCACATTCTACATACCCGCAAGGTGTTCGAGAAAATGCTTGAATGGGGTTTGTTTGTTGGTCATGGATATAGACATGAATATAGAATATTTGAGGGTTCAGGTTTATTTAGCATCTCTGTTAATCTCATAGATAATACACTAAATGTTATTCGTGTGTCTCCCTTGCATTAGTCTGCTTCTACTATGCACTTCGGATCGTTGATGCTCCCCGCATATCACGGCTTAGCTAAAGAAAAAAAATATATTGTCGTGCTGGTGAGCGTTAAAAAGAATGATGATCAAGGGTGTTTTGAAATCAAAATTGGGTCTTACGAACTTGGCTATGTTGAGGCCGCTTGAAGTTAATCATTGTACTTTAGTTCTATTGAGGAGTTGATTTGTGATGATTGATTCTTGATACCTCTGACTCTATGAACTTGGCATTTGGGAGGAAAGTGGAGTATAAAACGAAACAGTCTGATCCTTTTTCCCATTTTATTTTATTTTATACAACTCCTTTATTGTAGTGGATCAAAACTACCACTTGAATTTGTATAATAACACACATCATCACAAAGGCTTACCTGTTCACAAATATTTATCATAATGTATTCTTTGCTTTGTTTTTAAAATTGGTCACGAAGGTTTTAGAGCTTTCGCATACCCCTAAAAACAATTACACCGTATGAGCCTATGGGGCTGCACGAGTGAGTTAATGAGATTCACTTATAACAATAGGTCCCAATGACCTTTCACCTCATTTTTCTGTGAAAATAAGTAAATGATCCTTTATTGTATAAACTCCCATATTACAAAAGACTTTAAACAAAATAATAGTATTTATCGATTTTGCAAATAAATAAATAAATAAATAACAAAATAATAATAATAAGAACAATGGATTTAACAACCACACCACGTGAGGTTTTTGGAACCCACGTAGGTGTTCGGGTTTACTGAATTTGTCATGTGAGATTGTGAATCCACGTAGATATATCAGTTAAACAAATTTTATTTTAAGAAAATAACTATATTTCAAAAATAAAATCATATGACAAGTTTTCCAAACTTTATTTTAAAATATCTAATAAAATTATTACATGGCATTTTAAAATGTAATAAAACCTTTGTACCGCGAGGTTTTGAACTTCCGCAGGTAATTAAGGAATTGACCTATCGGGCATGACTGTGAGTTTGCAACAGGTAGATTGATTTTCTTTATTTGAAAAATTTTCAAAGATACAAAAGAAAAATAAAAATAAAAATACAATGGTTTTTCAAAAGTTAAAAATCAAATAAAAGCATTTTCAAAAATCCAAAAAACAAAAAGAAATGTTTTCGAGACAAAATAAAATAAGAGCAAGCAAACGGAATTAAATTATCTTTTGCAAATTAAAATACACCAACTCAATCTCAGAATTTGTTTTGTTTGCAAAAAGGTAGATTAGTTTCAACTAGCTTTCTCTTATTACAAAATTTTTTTTAAAATTTAAAAAATATCAACCAACTGACACGCATTTTTAGTCCCGAACTACGTGAACTTTGATCCCCATCGCAGAGTACGTAGGCCCCAGGCTCTGATCCTGGGTCAAGTCCGCCTTTATAAAAAATAAATATTTTCTTATTTATTTGGTGTTTTTCCCTTAATTTAATAAATATTTCCTAATTTATTTTCTCAAACCCTTTTTCTCATTTTGTTTGAATATCCTTAATTTTAATTTAATTTACATTCTTTATTTTGTTTTCCAAATTTTCTTAATTTTCTTTTTCTCCATCCATTTTCTCGTATGTGATTTATAAAAGGAAAGCCAAAATATATTTTTAAGCCATATTAATTTACACAATCAATGTAAGGTAACCGTTCCTAGGAACGGGTGTTGTGGGGTGCCTAACACCTTCCCCACACACAATCGACTCCCGAATCCAACTCTGGTTACGCAGACCATCCTTTCTTCTTTAATGTGGTTTCCCAAGATTTTCCTCAAAATTTTGGTGGCGACTCCTCACAAGTCGGTTTTCACTCGAAAACCAGATTTGTTCTCTTTTTTCCTTCCGTCGCATTTTTCCGGGTGCGACAGTTTGGCGACTCCACTGGGGAGATTTGAGAGTCAAGCCTATATACGTTGATCGGGTTTACAATATGGCTTTATATTTTATTTTGGTTTTCCTTTAATTGTTGTCTGCCTTGCATGATAACATATCTTTTTTCACATGCCACTTATTTGTTTGTTATTTGAATAACATGCCATAGGGTTGGTAAAGTGATTTACATTATTGTCACATGCCTCTCTATTTATTTGTTGCTTGAATAACATGTCTTAGGGTAGATAACATGCGGATTGAACCTTAGGGTAGAAGACTTTATCTACTGGGTTTCTTTCCTGCAATTGTGATCCATTGGACAGGTGGAGTTGGGCAATGCCTGAGTACATGTTCATAGGTTTGCATGCTCTTCTCACACACCGTGCACAGACACATCTCCCCTCACACACATTTTGGGCCTTATACCCGAGTCTGTGAGTACCCTAGGCTAGCGGAAGTTTGTAATGGTTTCCTCATGGGTTTTTGGAACTCATGACGGTTACTATGAAGACTTCACTCAGGTTGTATCTTATACGGCGAGATTAGTTCCCAAAGAGCTTTTGAGCCTTTGGAGGATTGAACTTGTCAAATAAGATCCTCACCATATGGTGGGGGCAACTTGGGGACCATTTGTGAGCAATAGAACCACCTTGAAACCATGCACGCTAGTAAGCAAATTAGTGGCTAACCTACTAGTTAATACCTAACCACTTAGGGTAAAAAGACCTCGACCCAGGATTCACCATAAATAAGACACATGAGAGCACATTCCTCTCTCATCATGCATCATGACATGGCATCAATATAACCTATCTTGAGAATGGTGACAAATTATTACCTTCACCAGAGCAAGTATCATATGTCTTATGAGTTGATACAAGGCAATGAAGGTGATTGCATTAAAAATCTTACCTCGAGCTGTGGGGTCTCTTACCCCAGCTTAGTATTGGGTCCATGCATCATCGCTACATTATAGCATGAATTTTACCCTAAGCCATGAGCTAATAAACAGTCTAATAATAGGAATTAATCTTAATTAATAACCTTGGCAAAAAAAAAACACAAATCTTCGTCAACATTGGTCACATAGAATTTTGGATTTTATGTAAGCCGATATTTGTTAAGTTTCCCCAGAAACTGCTAGTTACCGGAGGAAAATTAACACCCAATAAATCAAGTGACCTTATGGGTTGTTCATTTTTTTATGGACAGGTAATATATCTGGTATTTTCAATTTCAGAATTACCTTATCTATGAGTCCTTGATACTAACACATCTCGATCCATAGCATGCATCATGTTGTAAATAAATAAATTGATCCTCTTGTTGCAAGAGGTGGAATAAAATGGTGCAGTTATCCCATCCCAACCCACCACATGAGTTTTCGAGTTTGCTATACTTGATTCAAAGGCTCTTACAGTAAGTGGGTAATAAAACTGCATACATGCATAAAACATTCAAGCATTTAATAAATTTGGAATTTATAAAATGCAAGATTATTGGTCCTTCATAGTGAACAAGTCATGTCGAGCCAATGCCCAGGTCTAAAGGGGAGAATATCCAATTAAAGAAGTTTAGCCGAGTGAAGCAATTTGATAATCTCACTTCCACCCTTTGCTTTTCATGTCACCATGCCTTTCATATCCATAACGCTTACTTGTCAGAGTCCATCCCACTCAAAGCTCATCAGTGATCAAACATGATTCATATGCCCTTGTCTTGCCCTTAAGAAGAAATTATCACAGTCATCAGATGGCTCATAACACTTGGCTTAAGTACTTGGTATTCTTGGAAAAAAAAGAAAATGAGAGAATAATGACCAGGCCCAAAAGGACACGTTCACTCACAAAAATCATCCACCATTAAGGATAGCATGAGACCCCTAACATGTCATATCTTCATTTGATAATGCTTCTAAAGCCAAGATTTATCTCTTAAATTTGCTTTCTTCAACTATGTCAATGTCAAGGACATGCATTTCTCTTTTATCCTTACTTGTCCATTCACTACATCCATCATTTGCACATTTTCCACATATCTCTCCCAATACTTCAGGAACCAAAAATTTTGTGCATTATCCCCAATGAAAATACTTTAATTGGTATGAGTAAAAGGTAAAGCTTAAGACAACTTATGTCGCCCAGTTTGTTAGAATAAAAGAAGAACAAAAATAAAAATGAAAAAAGAATAAAAAAGAAAAAAAGAAAAAAGAGAAGTAAGAGAAAAAAAAAAGAAAAAGGAAAATAAGAAAAAGGCAAAAAAGAAAAAAACAAATAAAAAAGGGAGACAGAAGAGAGGTGCATTTGCATGTCCTACAAACGAGTCAAGTCAAAGATATGAGGCATTCCTTTTATTCCCATTTCGAAGGAGTTAACTTAGTCACCTTATTTGAGCCGGGAGTAGTAGCATTCATTTCATTCTCCCAAAACCAATTAACACCCAGGATGGGGTAATTTTAGCTCGTTTTATGCTGAAATTTCGAATATCAAGAGAGGATCAAAGTTTTCTTTCACCTACCTCCATATGATCTTATTCCAAGCTCATTTTCACCTTGTGAAAATTCTTTATGTCCCCTGACATGATTTAAGCTTGAGAAGCAATGAGAATGAACTTCACAAAGGAAGATCAATGGAGTAAAGTCTTTTGGCTAGGAGAGATCCAAATCCAAATTCTCCAAAAAAAAAAAACAAAACAAAACAAAAAAAAACAAAAAACAAAAACAAAACAAAAAACAAAAAAAAAGAGGAAAAGAGAAAAAAAAGAAAAAAAAGAAAAAAAAGAAAAAGGAGGTAATGAGCCTCTCCAAGCTTGCACAGCAACTAAAGCAAAATTCTCATTGTGAACTCCCTTGAATCTCGGGACTTTATATCCGTTCTTTTTTAACCCGTTATTGTGCCCTCTATCTCAATCCATATCCTCGCCCTTCATGACCAGATTACAACCCTAAAAATCCTCTCTTGGTAGGCGAATGTCAGCATAAAAATGTGTTTAAAATGCTAAGGAAGATAAATGGAAGAGCTTACGTGGGGTGGGGTATTTTGAGCCTAATATCCTTTCATTTCATGAGCCCATTTACCCAAGCCACATTACAAACCCTAAAAGTCCTAATTGAGATTTGACTCGTTTGGCAAGTGGGGCAATTGTTTGGTAGAGGAAAGTTTCAAGACCAAGATAACCAGCGCTAAGGCAAAGTTCACAGGGAAAAATAAAACCTTTTACTCATATCAAGGACGTTATTTTCAAAGGGGTCATGCCAAAATTAGAAGGGGTTGTTCACCTATCCCCATTTCCGTTTCACCGCATTCCATTTCGGCCTCGCTTGAGATTGCCCCCAGATCAAATTTAGGCATTATTTTGCTTGATCACTTCCCACTTCACTATTCCTGAAAATTGCGCATTGCATCACCCCTTATTCATGCTCTAAACCTTTCCTTGCACCTAAACGGTGCCATATTTTCCACTTGCCACAAGGCTTCTGTCTTTTCCCCAAATATAGCTTTATGTCCATATTGTCTGACTGCATTGACCATGTTAAATAAAGCAAGTACAAGTTTTACTCATTGGCTGTTCTAGCATTATTGCTGCAGATAGATAAGGGAGACAATCATATCAAGTCAACATTCCAAATTAGGGCCAATAAATTCCCGTGAAATATCATAAAGGCCGAAGAGAGTCTTGGATGTTCCAAAATGCACATACTCCCTTAGAGATCATTCATGCGGTGAAAAGGCTATAAGGTCATTGACTTAAGTGAGGTTTTCCCATTGGACCAAGGGAAGACTTTTCTGGCTATTGAGGATCAAAAATCCTACATTTTGTAAATTTCAAGCATTCACATCAAATATTACATGCACAAAAAAACAAAGTTTCCTTTGCACATGCATTCAGTTTCTCATTCGTGTGTATATCTTTCTGCTAAAATAAAATTTTGCATCCATGACATAGAAATTTTATTGCAAGCATTGATTCATCCACGGCATATAACATCAGATTGATTCTTGCAAAAAAAAAGAAAACAAAACAAAAAACAAAAAATCACATTGCATATGTATTTTTCCTTACATGCCTAGATTCCCATTGAAATTTGGGCCAAAAAATCATATGCATGCATTACATAAGTAAATTCTCATTTGAATTGAAAAATCACATTGCACATGCATTTTCCTTATATGCTTTACCTAAATAGATTCCTATCGGGGTAAAACAAAAAAACAAAAACAAAAACAAAAACAAAAAAAAATCACATATGCATTTCCCTTGCATGCATCACGTAAGTAAGCTCCCAATTACATTGAAAAATCATCACATCTCATATTCATTGCATGCATAAAATAAGAAAAAAATTTCAAACAAATCACATTTCACATGCATTTTCGTAAATAAATTCCCATTCTAATTGTGTAAAAAAAAAATCACAATTTCACATACATTTTCATCACCTACATGGGGGCAGCAAAAAAAAATTTTTTTTTGCATCTTCTTTGCGTACATCGCATCAGAAAGTTTTCCCTCAAATTGGAGCAAAAAAAAAAAGAAATGAAAAGAGAAACAGATTTTTTTCTTTCACCTTGCACATGCATCCCCTTCGCATACCTTGCATTAAAATGGGCTCCCAATCAAATTGGACTAAAAAAAAAGAGACAATAATTTTGCATCATTACTCGCATCGCAATAAGTTCACCCTCAACTTAGGGCAAAAACAAAAATTTAGTTAACATGAATGCATTGCATCAAAATTGGCTCCCACTCAGATTGGGGCAAACATGGGAAAAATGCATTCTGCACCGCATCAAAATAAGTTCCTAGTCAGATTGGGACATACATGACAAATCATGCATTTAACAGGCATTTTCTCCGCATACAAATTGGCCCACTCAAATAGGGTAACAAAAACGAAAAACATAAAACATAAAAAAAAAAAAAAAGAGATCTCATTTCACTTGCATTCGCTTTGCATGCATAAAATAAATAAATTCCCATTCAAATTGGGGTATACATGGAAAATCTTGCATTTCACATGCATTATCTCTGCACGAGTTGCATTATTTCCACTCAAGTTGGGGCATACATGAATAAGTTTTCACCTTTCATGCATCTTATTTGCACATCCAACACCATGAAAAATTCCCACTCCAATTGGGACAAAACATGAAGAATTTCATATTCCACATACATTTTCTTTGCTAGCACCACAAAATAAATTCGCATTAAGAATGAAAAAGAAAAAAGAAAATTGCACTTATTCTTGCATTTCAAACACATTGCAATGTCCCCAATTGTCAGGGGCATAATAAGCCTTGCAGCATGACAGGCATAAAACCAAATCCTACGTCAGAAGTAGGTACCCTTCCAATCCTGCGTCAGTGCAGGTACTTTTCAAATCCTACGTCAGAGGTAGGTACCTTTCAAACCCTGCGTCAGTGCAGGTATTTTCCAAATCCTACGTCAGATGTAGGTACCCTTTAAATCCTGCGTCAGTGCAGGTATTCTTCAAATCCTACGTCAGAGGTAGGTACTTTTCAAATCCTGCGTCAGTGCAGGTATTTTTCAAATCCTACGTCAGAAGTAGGTACCCTTCAAATCCTACGTCAGAGGTAGGTACTTTTCAAATCCTGCGTTAGTGCAGGTATTTTTCAAATCCTACGTCAGAGGTAGGTACTTTTCAAATCCTGCGTTAGTGCAGGTATTTTTCAAATCCTACGTCAGAAGTAGGTACATTTCAAATCCTGCGTCAGTGTAGGTAATTTCCAAATCCTACGTCAGAGTAGGTACTTTTCAAATCCTGCGTCAGTGCAGGTACTTTTCAAACCCTACGTCAGAGTAGGTACTTTTCAAATCCTGCGTCAGTGCACGTCAGTGCAGGTACTTTTCAAACCCTACGTCAGAGTAGGTACATTTCAAATCCTGCGTCAGTGCAGGTACTTTTCAAACCCTACGTCAGAGTAGGTACATTTCAAATCCTGCGTCAGTGCAGGTACTTTTCAAATCCTACGTCAGAGTAGGTACCTTTCAAATCCTACGTCAGAGTAGGTACTTTTCAAATCCTGCGTCAGTAGGTACATTTCAAACCCTACGTCAGAGTAGGTACCTTTCAAATCCTACGTCAGAGTAGGTACTTTTCAAATCCTGCGTCAGTGCAGGTACTTTTCAAACCCTACGTCAGAGTGGGTACATTTCAAATCCTACGTCAGAGTAGGTAATTTCCAAATCCTACGTCAGAGTAGGTACTTTTCAAATCCTACGTCAGAGTAGGTACATTTCAAATCCTGCGTCAGTGCAGGTACTTTTCAAATCCTGCGTCAGTGCAGGTACTTTTCAAATCCTGCGTCAGTATAGGTACCCTTTAAATCCTGCGTCAGAGTAGGTATTCTCCAAATCCTGCGTCAGAGTAGGTATTTTTCAAGTCTCGCATCGTGACAAGCACCCACAGCCCAATTCTGGCTGGCATTTTTCAAAGCCCTGTAACATCGGCACCCACCAAAGCCCTATGACATAGGCACATCACTACCATCACAGCCCAAATCTGGCTGGCAGTTTTCAAAGCCCTGTAACATCGGCACTCACCAAAGCCCTATAACATAGGCACATCATCACCACCATAGCCCAATTCCGGCTAGCATTTCTCAAGCCCTGTAACATCAAGCACTCATTGTAGCCCTATAATATAGGCATCTCACTCCCGCGTAACCTTAACTATAATGTTTTAAGTTCTTTGTTTTGTTGTTATTCATGCATCTTGCCCCCCAAACAAAATACATGTTTCCTTCTTCATTTGTTGCTAAAGCGTGAATATCATTTCAAGATCTTCTCGCTTAGAAAATAAATGAAGAGGGGCAGCTCATCAACATGGTAGTTTGTTTGGATCTTGCCTTCACATTTGTTTTAGTCACATCACCACATACTGCACCACTGCAGTCATACTAGTCTAGTTGACCTAGTGGTGTCATATCATTGCATGTTGCATCAGTTCGGTCTCGACCAGAGTTGGCCATTTCGTTTGTGTATCTATTAGAGCTGTAGTCATGCCTTAGTTCACCCTTGTTGTTGCATGCCTTCATTCACCTTTTTCTTTTCAAATTAACTCATTCATACCAGAAATAGAGGCTTGTCTGCTTTAAATTTGTGTTATATTGCATCTCTTTGTGTCAGGGGCAAGTATGTCTTCTTGCGTTCTGCACGGACAAAATTCGTGTTCTAATCTTTACTCGTTCCTTATGCGAGAACTCCAAAAACTGCATTCTCCCCATAAGAAACTAGTAAAGAGGGGCAACTGTGAACACCCCATTTTGTCCGGGTATCTTAAAAAAAAACACAAAAGAAAAAAAAACAAAAATAAACAAAAGTAAAATAAATAATAAATAATAACCTAAAAAACAAAAAACAAAAAACAAAAACCAAAACAACACAAAAAAGAAAGAAACAAAATAATAAAAAATAATAATAATAATAAAAGGAGAAAATAAAAACAGAATAAAAAAAAAAAAGAAAGCAAATGAATGAAGAAATGTGTTTTGGGCCCAAGATACCACGAGCCCAATTGAAGGCTCGTGGACTTGGACCCAAAAGCCTGTACCCTAAACAATTAGGGCAGTAGGTGACCGAAGCAAAGGGAACAGTGGAAGCCGCAGGAGACAGCCACAGGACTGACAGAAAAGCAGACCGAAAAGAAACGAAAGGACAGAGGGAGCAGACTGAAACCACAGAAAAGAGAGGACGCAGAGCTGAGAAGCGTGGAGACAGAGAAAGACGAAGTGGAGGCGTACACAAAAAGAGTGAAAGGAGGGAGCACGCGTGAACCGAAAGGAAAAGGCACTGGGGAAGCCGCAGCAGACTGAGCAAAAAGGGAGCACGTGTGGTGAGGAAAGAGCACGAGGGGGTGGCCATAAAAACAGAGGGGGTTGAACCGAGAAAGGGGAGCCACGAAGAAGCAGAGGGGGCCGCGAAGGAGAAGAGGAAAACGGAGGTAGAGGAAGGAGCCACGAAGAAGCAGAGGGGGCCGCGAAGGAGAAGAAGAAAACGGAGGTAGAGGAATGAGCCGTGAGACAACCGAAAAGCAGGGGGGAGCTCGGGAAAAACAGGGGCAGACCGAAGAAGAGAGGCCGAGTCGTGCGAGTTTGAAGGACGAGACTGAGACCGAGGAAGCACTGGTGCCTGGGAAAATAGAGGAGCCGTGGAGGAGACCGAAGAAAAAGGGCCCAAGCACGATAGAGCACGAGGGGGCGAGAACAGAGGGAACCGAAACACGAAGCTAAGAGGAGTGGAAGTTGTTCAAGGTTTCCATTATTGAACCATCCATATAGGTAATGATTTCGCTCTTAATCTTTGTATTCTTGGAACAATATGGAGTGGTTAAACGTTTTGGGGTTAGTCATATATGTATATGGTTTAGAGTTTTGGTATATTCGTGCTGCGGTTGTGTATGGAGCATGTGGATTTTGCATCTACTTTTCTGAATAAGAAAAGATGTCACATTCTACATACCCGCAAGGTGTTCGAGAAAATGCTTGAATGGGGTTTGTTTGTTGGTCATGGATATAGACATGAATATAGAATATTTGAGGGTTCAGGTTTATTTAGCATCTCTGTTAATCTCATAGATAATACACTAAATGTTATTCGTGTGTCTCCCTTGCATTAGTCTGCTTCTACTATGCACTTCGGATCGTTGATGCTCCCCGCATATCACGGCTTAGCTAAAGAAAAAAAATATATTGTCGTGCTGGTGAGCGTTAAAAAGAATGATGATCAAGGGTGTTTTGAAATCAAAATTGGGTCTTACGAACTTGGCTATGTTGAGGCCGCTTGAAGTTAATCATTGTACTTTAGTTCTATTGAGGAGTTGATTTGTGATGATTGATTCTTGATCCCTCTGACTCTATGAACTTGGCATTTGGGAGGAAAGTGGAGTATAAAACGAAACAGTCTGATCCTTTTTCCCATTTTATTTTATTTTATACAACTCCTTTATTGTAGTGGATCAAAACTACCACTTGAATTTGTATAATAACACACATCATCACAAAGGCTTACCTGTTCACAAATATTTATCATAATGTATTCTTTGCTTTGTTTTTAAAATTGGTCACGAAGGTTTTAGAGCTTTCGCATACCCCTAAAAACAATTACACCGTATGAGCCTATGGGGCTGCACGAGTGAGTTAATGAGATTCACTTATAACAATAGGTCCCAATGACCTTTCACCTCATTTTTCTGTGAAAATAAGTAAATGATCCTTTATTGTATAAACTCCCATATTACAAAAGACTTTAAACAAAATAATAGTATTTATCGATTTTGCAAATAAATAAATAAATAAATAACAAAATAATAATAATAAGAACAATGGATTTAACAACCACACCACGTGAGGTTTTTGGAACCCACGTAGGTGTTCGGGTTTACTGAATTTGTCATGTGAGATTGTGAATCCACGTAGATATATCAGTTAAACAAATTTTATTTTAAGAAAATAACTATATTTCAAAAATAAAATCATATGACAAGTTTTCCAAACTTTATTTTAAAATATCTAATAAAATTATTACATGGCATTTTAAAATGTAATAAAACATTTGTACCGCGAGGTTTTGAACTTCCGCAGGTAATTAAGGAATTGACCTATCGGGCATGACTGTGAGTTTGCAACAGGTAGATTGATTTTCTTTATTTGAAAAATTTTCAAAGATACAAAAGAAAAATAAAAATAAAAATACAATGGTTTTTCAAAAGTTAAAAATCAAATAAAAGCATTTTCAAAAATCCAAAAAACAAAAAGAAATGTTTTCGAGACAAAATAAAATAAGAGCAAGCAAACGGAATTAAATTATCTTTTGCAAATTAAAATACACCAACTCAATCTCAGAATTTGTTTTGTTTGCAAAAAGGTAGATTAGTTTCAACTAGCTTTCTCTTATTACAAAATTTTTTTTAAAATTTAAAAAATATCAACCAACTGACACGCATTTTTAGTCCCGAACTACGTGGACTTTGATCCCCATCGCAGAGTACGTAGGCCCCAGGCTCTGATCCTGGGTCAAGTCCGCCTTTATAAAAAATAAATATTTTCTTATTTATTTGGTGTTTTTCCCTTAATTTAATAAATATTTCCTAATTTATTTTCTCAAACCCTTTTTCTCATTTTGTTTGAATATCCTTAATTTTAATTTAATTTACATTCTTTATTTTGTTTTCCAAATTTTCTTAATTTTCTTTTTCTCCATCCATTTTCTCGTATGTGATTTATAAAAGGAAAGTCAAAATATATTTTTAAGCCATATTAATTTACACAATCAATGTAAGGTAACCGTTCCTAGGAACGGGTGTTGTGGGGTGCCTAACACCTTCCCCACACACAATCGACTCCCGAATCCAACTCTGGTTACGCAGACCATCCTTTCTTCTTTAATGTGGTTTCCCAAGATTTTCCTCAAAATTTTGGTGGCGACTCCTCACAAGTCGGTTTTCACTCGAAAATCAGATTTGTTCTCTTTTTTCCTTCCGTCGCATTTTTCCTGGTGCGACAGATAAGATACAAAATGATTATATATGAGAGAATATCAGAGTAGCACCTATTGAGGAGAAAATTGTGGAAAATCGTTTAAGGTGGTTTGGAAATACAAAGAAAAGAACAAGAGGAGTCAATAAGGAGAGTTGATCAAATGGTTTGGAGTTTTATCAAAAGATGTAGAGAAAGACCAAGAAGAACACTAAAAGAAGTTATAAGATGTGACTTCTTGATAAATGATTTATCCAAAGGGATGGTATTTAATAGAGTCCATTGACATCGTATAATTTATGTTGTCGATCCCACTTAGTGAAATAAAACTAATATTATTGTTGTTGTTATTTTTATTTTTTATTTTTTATTTTTTGCATATCTAGTGCTTTTGTATACAAAAGCCCACACGCCCTCCTCATAACTTGGTTTGAGAAGCTTGTTCCAAACACGTACAGATGGTGGGACGAAAAAAACGTTTGTTGAAAATATCAGGTGTGCTTTTTGGACATTAGTGCTTTGGCCCATTTGGGCATAATAAAAATGTTTTGGAAAAAAAATTAATAAAAAAACATAAGAGGTGGACGGTTGGTTCCCTTGAAGAAGACAACCCCCACGTCCCCTCTTCAGGTGTCATTTTCATTGGGTCATTGATAATTAAGGTGAAATGCTTTTATCTGCGTTTTGGTCAGCAGAGTCATCCATAATCTTCACACTCAAAGTCCCTACCCCCTGGCCAATGATGTCCTCAATAACAGAAAAAAAAAAAAAAAAGTCCCTACCCCTCACTCCACTACTCCTCTATTTGCTCTATGCCAATTCACTCTCTTCCACCCCCCGCGCCCCCACACCAACCCCACCCCCCGCGCACCGGGACAACAACAAGCACCACCCACACCCCCCACGCTCCCTCCCCCCGCGACGCCCTCCCACTATCTTTGTCTCCAATCCGTCTCACAACTGCCTTATTAGTTTTTCTTAGATTATCATATTCAATTTATATAGAAATTGTAGTAAATAAACCATAAATTAAATGTCAACGAATATTAAATATGATATTTAAGAAAACGTTGTTATATATTCATTTATAATTGACTTTATTTATTAGCATGACTATTATAGATTATCGGATACTCTATCTAATTCATATTATAAGACTTTTTGTATCAATTACAAGTAGATTAGAAAAATTATTTTTTTATCTGAAATCAATGCAACAAGCACTCACATCTCCTATTTTACCCTTATTAAATACCTTATTCTATTATCATTGAGGGTTATAAATAAAAAGCATGAAAATATTAAAAATAGGGGTAAAATAAGAAAAAAAATATCTAATGCTCTATATTTTGGATAAAAAACTTGTCATATAAAATACCTTATGATATAGACTCGAGGGAGTATCTAAATGATAGATATAATTTTTTTAAACAGTAAGAGCAAAGTGGAAAAAACCGGACCAGACCGACCAGTCCAACCAGAAACTAGTCCCAACTTTGGTCTGGTCATGGTTGAAGATCGACCAGTTTTAGAACTAGTACAAAACCCGTTGAATCGATTAAGAACTGGTACAAAATCGATTTGAATCAATCTGCTTTGTTTTTAATATTTTTTTATTTTAATATAAAATAACATAATTTTTAGTACTAAATAGCATTATTTTTTATGTAAATTTTTTTCTATCTATATTATAATATTATATAAGTATTATTATGATACATAATTAGTAATAATGATAAATTTACTTAACAAATAATATAAAAATAGAATATCATTAACTATTTTGAATTCAAAATATAATTATAGATGAATATTAACCTGTTTAAATTTTAATATTATGTTGTAAGACTTATTAATAATATTTTTAATTTTTTATATGATATATAAAATTAAAAAATTATTAAATTTACTTTTCATCCGAGATTGAATGTTAATTTTATTATTATGGATAAATATTTTTCATATTTTCATTTACATTAATTAAAATGCATCAATTTATTCACAATTGATTCGATAATTGAACCTTGAATCGGTACTTCATTTGGTTCAATAGCTGATCCAATATTTAATACCTTGACTAAGAATATTCTTAAATGACAATTAAATACTAATATTTTTTTAAACATAAAAATTATCAAAATAAATTTTATCTCTTCGAATAAAATATCTTCTAAACAAAACACTCGACTAAGAATTTAGTATATAATAACATATTTAAAAAATACAGTTATTTGCCGGGGCCTCATGATATATGATAGACAGTGTTGTCACTTTTTCCAGGTTGGATTGAGTTAGGTTTGGAAAAACAGTTTAGACAGGGCCCGGACCCATTTCTGACACTGTTTCTTTTCAAAGCCCGACCCTTGATAGGAATTGAACCAAATCCATCGCTATTTGAATTTGTGTTCCGACGTAAACCCAAAAAACAAAAAACGTATGCCGCGTAACCCCGTTTAACCTGAAAATAAATGTTAAAACAAAAGTGTAAATAAAAGAGAAGAAAGTGGGCCTCACCACCTCTTGGCCGGCCCAATTTGGACTTCACCGGGAGGAGCGTGTGTTCACTCACCGTTGATCTAGAACTGGAGGGTGAAGCTGAATTGAAGGGCGCGTGAGAATGGTGAAAGGAAAACGACGAGCATTAAACAAGTGGGATCGTGTAGTTGGAGGGTGCATTGTCATCTTCCATTCTTTTCCACCCTCCCCACCAAAGCGTTTGAGGTGACATTCATCCTCCCCTTTTTTAATTATTATTATTATGGCCTCCCAAAAAAAAAAAACCAAAAGGGTAAAAAGTTGCCTTGAACTATCTTCTCATAGAATCCGTATTCAAAATTTGGACTTTCATTTTACAATTTATTGATTTGTTTTTTATATATTTACCTAATTAAATTAAATTTAAGTATCATCTGAACTAAATAGAGACACAATGCTTGAATTCAAAATTTTTTAAAAATGTTGAGTTTTTTATACTCAATTTAACTACGGTTGATATATTTCATTCAAATTTTTCAAACATATAATCCATTGTATTTCCAATTTTACCAATCAAGTCTGAAATTTTCCTATGCTGAAATGAATATTCCAAAGCAAAACAATGAAAATAGGCATATTATCATAAATTATAAATTATCAATTATCAATAGTATCCTCTCTAAACTTCCAGAGAGAAGATTGATAACTAGGGTTCATAGGAACTAGAGGATAAAAAAAAAACAGAGGACAACAATCTTCCCCTTCCGTAGCTATTTTAAGTAGGCTACTATACATGTCTAGCAAATGTTTTGATTTGGTTAAATTTGACAGGCCCTGATTTGGTTCCCATATGTTTCTTCCTGAGCTTGCAACTTCAAACTTGAGTTTCTTAGAAAGCCAAAAAGATTAGAGTAGAATATCTAAAATGATAATTACAAAAAAAAAAAAAAGCATAAAACATGGGCGAGAGCATTTCCTTTGGCTCCACTATGCCGTACTGCAGATTCCAAACTACACCTAAAGTACTCTTTGATCCCATTGGTTCCCCTCTTGCTACCATATCTCTCTGCAAAGCCATAATTTTTTTACTTTTATTATTGCCAACATTTCTTTCCTTCAGCCATCAAAATATCCCCATCTTTATTCATGAACTATCATGTCTGACTTGAAAACTGCCAACACATACCCCTTTTGTCCACATTAATCAGTTTTTTGGACCCCCATTCCATTCCCAATTTCATTGAATTAAGAAATCATGCCTACCAAAACAAAGGCAAAATATCATATCTGTGTACTCCAGAAAAAAAAAAATAGAAAAAATCTCTTGCACCCTCTCATTTTGAATGAGCATAAAAAGTTAACTAGGTCTCGAACCTGCAACCTTCTCATTATTAGCACCACGTTCTACCCAACTGAGCTAATTGGCCAAGATAAGATGTGAGTTTTAAATACGTGCACAGAAACCATGTGAAAAATCTCGCTAGTATTTATTTATGGGAGGAGAGACAGAGGATAGGTGGATGTAAATGAAAGCCATGAAAGGTGGTTATGAGCCCCGTTCCAGCTCTTCCTGCGCAGCCTGCAAGCTGTTGAAGAGAAGATGCACCTCGAATTGCATATTCGCGCCGTACTTCCGGTCCGACGAGTGTAAGAAATTTGCCAAAGTCCACAAGGTGTTCGGAGCCAGCAACGTAAGCAAGATCCTCGTGGAAGTGCCAGAAGAACAGAGGGAGGACACGGTGAATTCGCTGGCTTACGAGGCAGAGGCAAGGCTCAAAGACCCTGTGTATGGATGCATTGGAGCCATAGCTCTTTTGCAAAGGAAGATGGTGGAGCTCCAACATGACTTGGCCATTGCCAAGGCTCGTCTTGCTCGTTATGCTGCTGCTGCTGCTTCTTCTACTGCAACTTCTTCCACTGATTTCTTGAATCCTAATAACGTCAGCTTGCCTCCCTTCCCTGACTTTGACTTTTCTACTTGCTGCGATTTCAGTGATAACTTCTGCCATAGCACCTCGTCTCAGTTATTTACTCGAAATGACACAGTGGATGATTTCATTCAAATCCCATATATATTTTGATGTTGATTATGATATCCTCTCTCGTGATTGTTATGGTAGAAGCAGGGTCCCTGTCGTTTATGTATATGCCTATTAATTAATAAGAACCCCATGAATGATTCACTCCAAGGTGAACCCCTGAGCGAACAATTAGGAACAGCTGGAAAATGATGGGAATCAGCGCTTATTTAGTTTCTCTTATTTATATATATACATATGTATTGCTTCTCTTGCCTAACTTGACAAATGACAATTAAGATCAGTTTTTTTTTCCCTTCTCTGAACTCGGATCTCTGGTCACTCTTGTTTGGTTGGTGAAGGCAAGACCCATTCATGCCTTGAGAAACATAGATGGAAAAGTTTCCGGTTGCGAAATTCAGAGTCGGCTTTTTCTAGTCCTGAATCTCGCTCGATCCCATTTGGCGGTGGAGACTAGATCAGGCAGTGCATTCATTGCCATTGCTGAAATATGTGAGTACAAAGAAAGCAACATTACTAGCTAGTTGGTTCTTGCTTATCTGGAGGATTGCTGCCAAGCAGTGGGTCTGACCACACTGTTATGGAGCATCCCATCCCTTATGATTTTAACAAAGCATCCCTTATGATTTTAACAAAGTACCAAAACCCCCTATGGCCCTAGAACTTTATCGTCTAATGGGAATCCAAAGAGTAACGCCAAGAGTAAACAGGATTTTGGTCTCTATTAGCATGTGCTTTTGCCAACAATCAATGGCCCAAAAACAATTCCATTTTTCAACTTATATGAATCATCCCCAACACCACAAGTTGTTGCTTTTAACACAGTTGAGCCAATAGCAAAATTATATGCGATTCTAGTTACTCCCTTTGAACTCGCCCTAATTGACTCGTACATTTAAAACTCTAAAAGGGGTGCATAAGCTTTTATAATAATTTAAACTATAATTGACTTTTCACTCAATAATTTAAACTTTTTAGTATATAGACGGATAAGAAGTTAGGCTGCCCTTGTTCAATTTAATGACTTTAGGAACTGCATGGGCGTAAATGGTTGAATTCCTGAGCATTCTACCGAGTACCAGCATGAATTTCTACACAGGGAAGCCCAAAGCTGTGTACATGCTATGCTTCGTTCGAGTTGAATATTAAGAAGGAACATCAAAAGCATCTCCGATTCAGACCAGTTTCGGTCATCCAGCTAATGGCAACTACAATGCTTTTTAGCTTTAGTTTTGGTTCAAGTGACTTTCTGTGTGTTAAGAATAAGGTTTTCTTAACAAGCTGCATCTGTCATCATCACGTATCACAAGCTTTGAATGAATGAAACTGGTAGTGGTGCATTGCATCTCAGCACCATCAAATTAAGGTTGTGTAAATGTCAACTCATCATAAACCCCACAGGAAATAAGTGTTAAAAAGAGAACAAGCAAGGAAGAAAAGCAAGATACAACAATGGAAATAATATACAGGAAAAATCTTTGAATTTGAAAATACAACCAGCTGCCAGGATGGACATGCACCTAGAGTCAGATCCAAGTCTGGCTTCCGTAAAGTGTATAGATTTCCAAACTGTACCATAGTTCTAACACTCCAAAGCTCATTGAATTTCAAATTACATCTTCTTCCCTGTTTCAAGATGAGCATAGTTCTTATGAGAAAGAAACTGAAGAGTAAAGCAACTTTAGCAATGTTTCACAAGAGATGATATAAGACCTGCACAGCCCGTGCGGAGCAATTAAATACAGGAAACAGAAAAGGAAAAAATAAAGTATATACACCATTTTTAGTTTTTATGAGGATTAAGTAAAGCAGAAGGAATCGCTAAAGAGGTAGATTGGTGCTTGAGTTATTTACTCTAATTAATCCTATCAAAGAATACATTTAACCCATGTATATTATTTGGAGCATCAGAAATGTTGATTAGTTAGGCAAAGCCAAAATAAAGGTGATTGAACTTTACTGTAGTATGATAAGAACTTGATCGACACTCGTAAAGCCAGCTCATGTATGACAATTGTTTTTTGGCCTGAATCAAGACCGACAATTGAAGAATCAAGTAATTGTAAAACTCTAGCCTACATTTTCTTTGGTTTCGGTTCTTGAAGCCTTTTAGACCCACACTCATAATTGAGCTCTAAGCTTGCCACATAACCAAGCCATAAAGGGAACGGAAGATTATAGAAGTCCACAATAGCTTTTAAATGTGAATGCAAAGCACTAAGTTTAAAAATACTGATAACAGAACTTTTCTATATCTGGTAGCACTTAGAACCCTCTAGATATGACTTGTATTGACAGATATAATGTGAACAACATTAACAGTCCAACGCCATTTGATTTTTTTCAAGTTGAGGTGAGACATCTTTTACCACATTCAAAGGTATATAAAGCGTCAAAATTCATCCATTCAAATGTTAAACGTGTTAATGAAATAAGAATGAATTCCACAAAATTTTTTCCATTTCCCCGGTGCTTCTCATGACTAGCCAAAAACTTTTACCCTAAATAATGAAACTACAAATTAAACTACAAAGTAAAAACACAAATGAAGCAAGTAATCAGCACCATTGCAGTGCAGTGGAGATGCCATCACCAGTATTTGATTTCTAAGTGATTGGATTTCATACTTCCAACTATGTCAGATGCGTTTGTTTTCTGAGTAATGAGCGTTTAATTATATCTCTTATAAGTTTCCAGATTTTGAAAACTAAAGAAACTAACAGATGACTGATATCTATATGCGTAAATATATGGACATCAAGCAAAAATACGGCATGGAAACTAACCTGAGGTAGGGGCATATTTGGGGCGCTTCATTCTCTCAACCTCCAATTGAGTATCCATGAACATATTTAATCTCTGAAACTCAAGATCCTTGGTAAACTCCATTCTCTGCCTCTCCAGTTCCATCATATGCTGCTGCTTGGAGCTCTCAACTCTCTCATAAATCTCCCCAAACTTAAGAATCGCCCTCGCCAATTCCCTGAACGCAGCCCCTTCAGAAAAACCCACCGTTTCTAACCTTTGCTTCCTCGCTCTTCTTCCATCAAAACCCATTTCGTCGTCCTCATCGTCATCCCCAAGTGAACTCTCCATAGACCCACCACCAGAATCTAGCTTCGAAGACCCACCCGAATAGAGCGCCGGAGTGGATACAGCCATCGGAGTTGGGCTAAGTCTTGCCTTCGAGAATTTGACGGTTGAAGCAACACCCATAGATTTCTTGTCAGTGACGGCGTTAGGTCCAATCAGATTGTCAAGACGATGATAAAAGGCCCACCTGGACGGAGGCGGCTTCGCCTTCTCAACCTTGTACTTCTTCTTGAGCGTGTCGATCCTGTATTTGCACTGAACGTCGGTCTTGCGAGGCTTGACACCGCCCTGACGGGCGTTGACGGCATCAGCGACGTCGTTCCAGTCCTTCTGACGGAGGTTACCGCGATTGAGCTGGATATAACGATCGCCCCATGCCTCGATCAATGTCTCGGTAGCGCAATCACTCCAACAATCCTCTCTGCCGCCTCCACCGCCAGCGTGACGGGAACGAGTCGGGTTCGGGCGGTTCATGGTAAAAAAATACGGGTCAGGACAGAGGGAGATACAAAGGCACGGCGGAGATGAAGATGCGGATAGGATAAAAACGATGGAGTAGGGATTTGGGTGGAAAGCGAAGCATCGGATGCGAACTCGTGAAGGGCAAAGGGAGCAGCAATTGGCCTTTGCCGTGCATTGTGACCGGCGGTGACGTCAGCTGCCGTTCAACGGGAACGACTTTAGTACCACGTTTTTATTTGAACGGCGTGTGGTTTGTGTTTAGACTTTAGTGTTTGACGAATCACGTTTCACGGCTCACTCAAAATTTTAAAAAGTTAAAGACCCAAAAAAAAAATCCTTAAAGAAATAAAAAGTTATACTATGAAGTTATGTATATGTATATGTATATGTATATTGGATATGATATGACATTATATGAAAGATAGGATAATTTTTAAAATTTTAGAACATGGGTGTGAGAGATTATTTATATATATATAATATTATTTATATAATTATTTATATGTATCATTAATAAATTTACCTATTAAGATAAAAATGGATATTAAATATTTTAAAAAATATAATATAAATGTTAAAATAAATTATAAAATATTTATAACAAATTCAAATAATCCTATTTTAATGTAAAAATGTGAAGTGGTACATGGTACAAAGTGGTACAGATGAATACATATACACAAATATAGTACGCGTATCATATCGTGTATCGGATACAGGTGTGTCTTCTTTTTTGAAGTATCAATGCTTTATAGCTAGGAAGACTACTCCATATCAGAAAAAAAAAAAAAAAAGAGCATTTCATATATATATTAATTAAATTACTTAAACTCATGATAAAACATACTCCTTCCATTCTTTTTTATAAGGGGCTTTTGAGATTTTTTTTTTGTCCTTAATATAAAAAACTTAAGAAATTGTTTAAATTATTAATGTGTTTTTCCCTAAAATAGCATTTGTTAGAACAATTATCATTAAATAAAGGTCATTAATAAACTTCATTAAATAAGAATAATTTTAAAAATAATTGAAATTTTAGACAACTTTAATGAGGTTAGCTACTTTTAACCAATAAATGTTAAGGTAGTTAAAAAGTTTTTATAAAAAGGACAAGAGGGAGTAATTTTTTTTCTCTAAAATTGCTCTCAATTAACTATTTTTTCCTTTACATTAGGTTAATTAATACTCATTGATAAGGGCTATTTTTCAAAATACCACATTTATTGTTACATAAATCTATATTTTTTCTCTTATATTTTAGACCAGCCCTCTATTCCAAAATTTGCTTATATTTGATATCCGAGGGAGTATACAAAATATGTAGTAAAAAAATAAATTAGGCCTTAGAATATTATTTCCTCCTCCGTTTCAAAACAATTGTCAATTTGGAGTTGTGCATATAAATTAAGAAAACTAGTAAATAATCTAGTAATTAACAAAATATGTATTTTATTATAAAGTTATTATTTACGAATACTTAAACTACTCAGTAATAATGCTATTATTAAGAGTCGAGTTAAAAGACAATTAATGTCATCTTGAAAATTGTAAAGTCATAATTAATTTTCAACAAGGAAAAAGACTTAAAGTCTCAATTATTTTAAAACAAAAAGAGTATTATTTAAAGGTAGTTGGGAATTTCTCAAAAGACCCGAATTCTTAGTTATGATCATGGTTTTCCATTTTACTTTCTTTAACTTTTTTATAATTTATTTTTAAAATTTTAATATATAATCTATAATATATTTATTCATTTTTTGCTTACACAGAGAAAAAAAAAAAAGGCTAAAAGCCTTTGCTTAGATTAGATATATTGATTGTTATGGAAGGACAGATACAACAAAGTCTTTGCAACAGACAAAGAAAAGAGATGGACCTAATGTTCATTTTGTCACCAAAATGTGATGGAGAAAAATGTCATACAAAATTCTTGCATTAGACTGAGGGAGAGCCACAAAGAAGCATTAGGGAGATAGACTCCATCACAAGAGCACAAGAGCACTATGGTCCTATTTGGTTGCTGGCACCTTATGGTAAAGGAATGAAATCCCATACAGATTCTATTAGAGAAGTTCATTTGGTTGCACCAAATAAGGAGTGATTACTCCCACAGATGCAGCCATTCTAATTCCTTCACATATTGGTGTTTGTTCTCATTCCCACCAAGGAATCATCTACTCCCAAAAATGCCCCTCTCCACACTCCACCATGCTTCTTGTCGATAAGCAATCTTTGGCCCCATTCTCCATCAACACCACTACCATCACCATCCTACCTCCCGCCATCCTCCTCATCTATGAGCTCCATCACCCAAATATAGCTATCTTCCATCTTCTTCATCTCCCACACGTCTTGTCCTCCTTGTATGTGATCTCATCTTCCATCATCTAGATCTAGCTGTTTTCCACATGTCTCATCCTCCTCATCTGTGATCTTGCTGTCTTCCATATTCTCCATTAACAACCACTTCACCATCGAGAACCATGGTTCTATGCAAGTTCGATCTAGTTTGACTCTTTTTTTTTTTTTTTGCTCATTTGATCTGCTAAATATATGTTTTAAGATTGTGTATTGTTGAGGGTGGAGGAGAATTGGACTTGTTGATTGGGGTTTTGGTTGTTCAATTTGTGTATGCCATGGATGGAGGGAGGAAGGAGGAGGATGGAAGTGATGGTGGTGGTAGGATTTGTCAAGGATGAAACAGGAAGACAAGGATTTTTTTCTCACAAGGGTATTTTTGTCTTTTCACTTTTTGTATTTAATTTTGTGTAAAAATTTAATTTGATTTCAATTGATTTAAAATCATATTAAACACATTCATGTTAATCTTCATTCCATTCCAATCCAATCTATTCCATTTCATTACCATCTTTTCCAGTAACCAAACAGGGTTTATAGGTTCAATTAGATGATGATGGCTTTGTTGATCCTTGTGGATAAGCTACTGAAAGTAGGACCATTCATGACCATCATGGTAATTAGAGGGTAGGATTTAAGGAGAAATTTGAATGCCTTCCTAGTATAGCAGAATGAAAAACTATTCTTATAGTGTTTGGTTGGAGGTAATCTTTACTGTGTAGAATGGAATGAATCTCAATCCCTACGATGGCCTTGTTTGGTTGGCAGGAATGGCCAACCATTCCATTCTCATTGGAGAGCTAAACAAATGAGAGGGACACAAAGGAAGAAAAAGAAAATGGAAGCCAGAAAACCAAAAGACTAAAAAGTCCAATTGATATCAAAGTCCATTACTGAGGCCTGAGGTAGCCCCCAACAAATCCATCGCATTCCCCAACTTGTACGTGATAATTGATAATAAAGATATATCAAAGGACCAAAGTTACAGTTTCATATGCAATTACATTCCATATGAAAAAGATGTCTACATATATCTAGATGCATATATGTCAGAAAGTACATAAAAGCATACTTTGATCACCAAAATGCAAAATGCCCTTGTATCTTGTTGAGTGACTCTTATTCCCACTAAAACCCACAAACAATTGACAAAACAAGCTTAAATTTGACGCTATCAAATTAAAGAAAACTATGCATCAATACAATCCTAATCAACTCATGGACGATTTACAGGAATGTGTATGCACATACTATTACTCACATGACAAAATGGCGTTTCAAATACAAGTTATAACTTCATAGAAAATGCATCAAGCCTTAAACAAAACTGAGAAGGTTCCGTAGATTTAGAAAATGAAGAAGCACAAAATTGATGGAGCCTACAATTGTTGAAGGTACGTGAATTTAGAAAACTAATGAAGCCTAAAACTGAAGCTTCCATCAATGAGAAGGTACTATTGATTAAGAAGAGAAAACAAAGACATGGGAAGAAGCAGAGATAGGAAACTGAAAAAGTCAAATAGAGAAAATAGCTTGATGAAGAATAGGTATCATTAATTGGTTTGTTCTCCGGCCGTCATCATTCCGTTATAGGCGTGGCAAGTAATTCGCTTCACCACGGCAGACATTCGTGAAGGAAGGTGGCTTCTATGACAAAATGGGGCTAGGGTTTGGGTTATAGTAACGAGGGTATAATTGTCCAGAAATTTCATGAGTGAGTATAGAACTCTTCAAACTTCCATGGGCTTGGGTAAGGAAACCAATTCAAGGCAAAATGCTAGAAGTGGGCTTTCCTAGAAAATGAAGATCAAACACACAAACAAGTAGAATCCATTTCCACTTTTATTTCCTTGGTCCAAGTTCTAGCAAATCAAATAAGGCATAACATGTTTATAAAATCGGTACACGTATCTTTCATGATTTAATGCCCAGGACTGTATTCTATGAAGAGAAACAAAATCCAACACATAAAAGAGAAAAAAAAAATCAATCTTACCAAAACACAAACAGAGTGACAAACCTCCAGATAAAGATGATACAAGATTATAAGGAACAAAATTTTAAAAATATATTTTGGTTTTTCAAAATATACGTTCATAAATTATTCAATCTCTGGAATCTTAAAAGAATGATATTTAATTTTTACAAGTTGTTTACCCACTATTGATTAATCTTATCAGACAAAACAAAACAAGATAACTTTTAATAAGGATCCAGTGAAATGCTGTTTTCTTGAAGTTGGAAGTGTTATGTTTTTAGGCATCCATTGAATTATTGCAGCAGTTTAAAAAATATAAAATAAAAGGAAACAAAATAATTTTAAAAACTTTAGGAAACTTGAGGAAAGGCATACTTTAGATAATTTTTATTGGATAAATTTACATCCTCTAGACAATGAGTAAAAACTAAAAAAGTCAAAACTTTCATGAATTGAATAATGAATTTTTATATAAAAAATAATAATTATTATCCAAACAATAGCAGTATATTTACCACAATTCCAAACCATTTAAAAATTAGGACCTAGCGGCGAAGCCCACGATATTTCAGTGTATCTTTTTTTTTTTAAACCAAAGGGAGGAGCCAAAATTTGTTTTCCTCAAACAAGGGCTAGCTTTGGTTGGGTCCAGTTCTAGTTCTAGGCTAATTCCCGCAATCTGAAAGGTAACTATGGGCCAGTACAGAGTGTTTCCTTGTTTATTGTGTGAGGTTGAATTTTTTTTTTTTAAATAACAAGAAGTTGACGTTAGCAAAGTCTTTTTTTTTTTGTTGGGAAACGTTAGCAAAAGTCAATTGGCCAAACGCAAAAGAAGTAAGCAAAATCCACCAGCCAGCCCTTGATTTAGTTGGCAACGGTTGTACCTACTTATACCGAACTCTTAAATTTGAATCTTGAAAATGCAGTTTGCATTGTCTTAAATATTTGGTAGAAGAATTTATTATTTTTATGTAAGATATAATGAAGAGCTTTGTTGCCTGACCAAAACAGTGGTAGTGATAGTTGCGGTGGTGGCTGGGAAGGAAACCAAAAAAAAGGAAGGAGGAGAATTTTTTTTGGGTTGTTGTGTCATTGTCCATGGCCACGGGAAGGAGTTGGTAGGGAGGGAGGAGGATTTTTTTTTTTTGTGTCCAAGGAAAAAATGGTAATCTCAATTCAATTCTACTATTTTTTTTATGAAAGTAAAAGCCATTCCCTTATTTTTTAATGTTATATTAAATAAATTCACATATAATTATTATTCTATTCATCTCTTTATATCCTTCAGATTACATTACCTAAGATTACATTACCTAATCCTATGTAATTAATCCAAACGGGTGCCATCCTCATGAACAAGGAAAGGCATAGATCCCAGAGGGATTCCATACTTATTCTTGTTGCAGGTTCCAACTATGCTTCCCAAGCTAACTACCAAATTTCAGCTCAAAACAGTTGTCAAAGCAAGCCCCAACAACAGTTGATTGTCAACTGAAAATAAAATAATTGTGCTCAAAAAATTTATTTACACGTGAATGAGCCAGAAAGAGAAATTTTCGGTAATTATTGGCACACCGTTTTTTTTAATGGAAGAATCGGATCTTTAATGCACCAAACGAATCATTGCGTGCAGCATCACATGGAATTAATAAAAACATGATTGATTAAAACAAAAAAAGAAAATGGAAGGGATAGTCAATAATTGGAACCCCTTGTGTAATCTTCAAGCACATAGTTGATATATGCTGAATTATTCTTTTCTTTTTTTTTTGTCAAATATGTGCTGAATTATTCGGACATTACATTGATTGCACGCATTTTCAACCAATCAAGCCCGAGAAGGAGAATTAGAAATTTAGAAAAGACTAAGCAAATTATTGTTCCTTACACTAATTATTTCAAAATAATTTTCAATAGAAGTGGCTTGTACTGCTGTTCTTCAAAGCACATTATTGCTCGCATTTAAGGCCACGGGGCTCTAGGCGGATGAGGCAATCGACTACAGTCCTATATATATATATATATATATATATATATATATTATAATATACTGTTTCAGTTGTTTAATATAAGACCGATTTAAATTAAATTACTTGAATTAAGAATTAAGAATTAAAATTAAAATTAATTAATTATTTTAATTTTTAAAAAAATTAATATTTTTTTAAAATTATCATTATTTAATTTTTTTTCTTTTTAAATATATTAAATAAAAATATTTTTTAAAAATGTATAATAAATACTATCTCGTGTATTGTAAATGGTCTTATATTTAGGATCAGGACAAAAGATCCTATATATAGAACCAGAGGGAGGGAGGGAGTACATAAAATTAACAAATAATCTAACGAAAACAAAAGATATAAAAATTAAAAAAATTATTTTTATGTATAATTTAGTAAATTATTTTCAATATAATGCAATAGTTATATATCTTTATTAATATTTCAATTTTATTAACTAATATTTCTTTTAAAACTAAATTTCTATCATTTCAAAAACAAATTTAATAATTTTTATAATTCATTAATCTCAACTAGTCAAATTGATATTAATGCCAATTTTTTTAGTTTATTTTATAAATTGAATAAAAATATTTATATTAATCTCGAAAAAGTAGTGAATTTTCTAATATTCATATTTAAGAATTCAAAATTTTGAGAAAAATATTAACGAAATAAATTAATACCCTAATTAAAATATTAAATTATATTAAAATACTAGATTCATTTAAAAAAAACATATTTATTATAGAATATTATTAATAATACTTATAATAGTTGCAACTACGAAAAAAAAGCATTTAATAGTTTTGCCTTAGGCCTCATAATTTGTTGATACGGCCATGCACACATCATGCTCTTGTTATTTAGGTTACTTCATTTTATACTCTTTTATGCAATTGCACATCGTTTATATTTTTATGAAATTTTATTCAACCTTATATATATAGTCTAATCTTAAAAAAAAAATGAATGAGTCCCAAAAATAAAATCCGTGAGAGAGATAGTTTAAAAACTAAATCCCACATTAGAAAGGGATTAGGTTTTTAAAGAGTATATAAGAAAGAGAATATGACACTTGCCAAAATGATTTTGGAGAAGTGACAGATGGATTAAAATATTAATTATTTAATATTTAAAATACCTAACACTTAACATATTGTAACCATTTGATTGATTTGATGATGGAGATTCAATCAAGTTCAAATTTTGAAACTAAACAATTTTAAGTACATATTTGTGGGCTTAATTGCATTTTAATCACAAAAACAATCAGAAATGGATACTTGGTTATATCTCTCTATTTTATTTTGTGTGTGTGAGAGATCTGAAACTACTATTAGATATCTCTTATGTTTAAAATAACTCTTAGGGGTAATTCATTAAAATCCTACAGTAAATTCATAGGAAGTAAATAACATCTTAAGAATAATATGTTTGTTACATGTTTATGGGCATGAGTCAAGATTCAGCATACTATTTCTAACAAAATCCGTACCAAAAATATCAATCTAAAATGAGGGCTTAAAAAGGTATTTGAGAAGGTATTTTGTATATTGAGCTATCATTGTATTATTTAAAGGGTTACAGAGTCTATAATCACTTTTTCTACGTATGCGGGACAAAAGTAATTAAGTTCATGATAAATTCGGTAAAAATTCCTTGTATCATAAAAGTGTTAATTTTGTATAAACTCAACTTCAGATAAACTAAAATCTTTTTTGTTGCTACTAAGTATGTAAAGCCATTTTGATTGTAATTTGAGATTCAATTGTTAAAGAACATTTTTTAAAATTCAAGAGCTCAGATATAGGACAAGGATGTCTCAACGGAAAAATATTTGTTGCTTCTTTCTTATCTTTCTATCAACATCTATAGTTCTGTCTGAATTTCAACCAACTTAAATCAATTTTAGTTGACTGAAATGTATTCAATTCATTAATTATCATAACTACTTCCTCCGGTTCTATATATAGGATCTTTTGCCCTGATCATAAATATAAGACCCTTTACAATATACGAAGTAGTATTTATTATACATTTAAAAAAAAATGCCTCTATTTAATGTATTCAAAGAGAAAGATAGAGAGATTAAATAAGGGTAGTTTTGGAAAAATATTGAGATTTTTGGAAAAATCGAGATAGTTAATTAGTTTTAATTCTAATTCTTAATTCAGGTGATTCGGTTAAAATAATCTTATATTAAGGACAAGAGGGAGTATCATATTATTATGAGTATAATTATATCAATAGTTCATACATCATAATTAGCATTATCAATTATGATGCTACATCTGGATTACTATGCTTTTTTTTGGGACCAATTCCCTGGGTTATACTTTATTCCTGTAATTTTGATTCTGGGTTAATCTAAGAATATAATTTTATTTAATCCTAGATATTTGCTGCATTAAATTTTCTGGTGCGGTGGAATAATTCTTAAAGACAATTTTTTTTTAAATGTGAATCAAACAATACATTTAAACTCCTTAATCAGCCAATAATTATAACCCTCAATATTAACTTCATCACTTTTTAGGGAACAAAAACAGGCTTTTCTCGATTTAATACAAATTTAGGGGTGCTTTGCGAAGAATGAACAAAGATGATTTTTTCTTTTTTTTGGTTTGAGGGTGGGGGTGGGATCGTTGATTTTTCGGCAGAATGGCGGAGTTGAATCCAGACCTGAAAAAAAAATCCAGACAAGTTGCTGGCTGTGATATAAGCTAGGTGCATCAGTGCATGGGAATTGTGAGCTGAGATGATATATGTGTGTGTATATGCAACCTTTAAGAATTCAAAGTGTACTTATTTTTTTTTCCACTAGTATTCGACATTCATTGACTGTTGTCTCATTCGATATTGAATTTCTTTGGTATCAGCTCAACCCTTGGATATTACAGAAGTCTTCAGCTCCTTAACTTTTTTTTTTTTGCCAAGCCTCACCTCGAATTTAGTTGTAATTACTTTGTGCAAAATTTTCTTGAGATTAAGAAGGAAGAATTGCGTCATCCCAACGCACTGCTATGCAGCAAATTGACCACGATTGTACTACTAGTATATACATAAGACAAAGTGAGGTAAATGAGTAGGATCTGTGATTTAGTCAGCGTTGTGTTTACTTACCACTCGTTTTCACTTTTGAGATCGAAGTGTCCGTTAATTAATTTATTAATTAGTAGAAAAATATAAAATTCACAGCGCAGAATAAAAAAGTCAACAGAGGACAAAAATACTCATAAATGTGGAGTGCTGAGGAAATATTGATAGTGGTCAACGGCAGAGGTGGGGACAGCCACCATCACCTTCACGGCATCTCTCTGATTATTCACTGGCAAAAATAAACAGTACCTATCGCAGCATATGGGCCCCACATGGATCGGCTTTCCCGCCCCGAAGTCAACCCTTTCCAAGCCCAGCCTTGACCATTGCGACACGATCAGCACCCCCACCGAGTCCGGACTCGCCCTCGACTCGGACACCCACTCTATCACCTTCCTCACGTACTCGTTGTCCACTCTCTCCTTCGCCCTCTTCACCAGACCCGACCCGTACCCGATTCCCCTCTGCACTAGCTCCTTTGCGCTGCTCTCTGCACATCCCAACACGAACGCGTTCCCGTAGTACCCCTCGGGTATACCCGGCTTCACCCGGTTCCGCACGTTGATGCTGAAGAGCAGCTTTAGGATTTGGTTCGCAGGAAAGCCCAGTGCTCTGGCCCAGCTTCTCCATACGTGAGCCGCCAGGACCTCGAAGGACGTGTAACACGACGACGACTCGCTGAGTTGACTCGTCGACCAAGCCACGTTCTTCAGCTCCTTCAGGCGTCTTTTGTCGAATACAATGGATGTTGGCTTGAGATCGCTGGAAACCCGAGTCATGAAGTCGCAGAGATCGGGCACTCGGTTGAACTCGGGGAGGACCGTCGGGCCGGCCCGGTCGGGATTTACGAGCAATGGGTCAAGAAGGTGACGATTCCAAACGGGTGTCGGCCTGACCGCCGAGCTTTTCCCAGACGCGAATCCCGCGAAGCAGTTGAGAAACTCGGCGCTGCCTATGCCGTCGCAGACACAATGGTTGATCCCTACACCGACGGCCGCAGCTCCGTCGTTGAGCCACGTGAGCTGAACCACAAGCGGCGGCGATCCTTTGAGAACGTCAGGCGTGTAGAGGGACAAGAGCTTTCTCCAGTGAGTCACCGTTTTAGGGGCTTTCCCGAAGTCGCTGACTGTGTAACGGTCCGAAAAGGCCTCAATAAACACCGCACCCTGGGCTCGACACACGACCTCAAGGCCCGAGCCACCACCAGGGACAGGCCTGACCCTCCCGGCAAATGGATAGTATGGAACCAAAGCTTGAGCTAATGCGGCTCTGAGCCGAGCCGAGGTGGCCTCGCGGTCCAAGCCAGGGCATGGTTTGTAGACCAGGAGGTACTCTATCGTAAAACGAAGGAAGAGTTGAGAGTCGAGAGCGGAAAGAGGAAGAACACAAGTTAGCGTTGGATCGGAAGGAGTTATAACCACAGCTTCCCTCACTCGAACAGAGCTTCCCATATGCTCAATTGAAGGCTGGGAATTTGCAAGAAAATTAGGAGATATTAATAATGTTGTTGATGGGTTTGTGTATGTGTATTGGTTCGATCGATCTTCTTAAGAAGAAAGCTTGGTTTGGGTAAGTGTGTAAATCGTGACTGTGAAAGATTTTTGCCAAGATTCTGCGGACATCGGCTTTAGAAAAAAATGAATATGAAAACAAAATATAATAAAATACAAGCTTTGCTTTCTGTCTGTTTGGGGGAGTGATTAGTGAAAGCCATCGCTCTCTCTATCACTACGTACCCCAGAAGCTCATCCACGTGGTTGGTATCTCTCTGTGGCTAGTTCAGCTCGGTGGGATGATTTAAAATGCAAAAGGTGCAAAGCATTGGCTTATTGTTATGCGACACTTAAGTGTGGTAGCATGTATATATCTATCCACATGATGTCTGGACACACCATCTGAGGTGGGTCCTAGTGTTTTGGTGGTTTTCATCTTTTTCTACTTGCTTTCTTTTGAGATATTCCAACGATTCAAATATACCATTACCACTTTCCCTCCATGGAAAACGTACAAGTTCAATATAAAAGCGCATGCCACGAAAACACCAAAGCATTTGTTCAACTGAGATGCGTTTATATCATTGATATATTCTGAAGTTTTAAGTTTGAGTTTCAAAAATACAGTCGTATTAAATATATATTGATATAGTTTTACTATCTTTTGTAATCTTATTTGATTCAATATAAATTAGTCTAAATTTTAATAAATTTTTAATTAAAATAAAATAGGTCCATGATACTAAATCATTTAAAAAAAAAAAAGAGCATGTCATGTTAAAAGGGACCGAATAACTGAAGACCAGGTGTTGGATATATCCTCTGAGAAACACATCATATCTAGGATTCCATTTTTTTAAACCAAAAATGGATTCTACAATATCCGTGTCTTGATTGCGTTAATTATTAATAATTTTTGTCATTTCAGCATAATGTGTCCAATCATATTTGCCCTTTGCCGTATTGAAGTATCCTTATTTAATTTGGGAAAATGATGATGATGGATCATTAGGTGTAGGTAAAAAGCAAGAGGATCAAAAAAAAGGAAAGCGTGTAACGTCCGGTCGCTATTTGGGACTGATGATTGTTCTCACAAATTAACATAAGCTCTTTCAGTGTATTTTATTCTTAACCGTATAGTCTTATACTTATACAGTCTCTGGATCCCTCTCATTTTGGTATGTATTCAATTAATTCATATGCCTCTCCCTCTTAAAAGCCTGTCAGGAGCCGCTCCTTGCCGGTGCCTCATTACTTTATCTCAACGCCCGGATGTCACAAAGCACATGCATGGAAGTCTCTAATTAGTTTGAATCATCAAAATATCATATATAGAAAAATTTACAATAAATCACAATATTTATAAATTTTGAGTAAATAATAATACAACTCAATTTTCAAATATTTATGCAATGCGGAAAAAGAAATTGTCTAATCATTGATATAAATGAACGAAAAAATTTTATGTTTTGAGTCTTTTAGATTTTGCATTATTACTATGATAATGTTTAGAATTTAATATCATAAATGTTTGCTAATTAAATTGTTTTCAAAGATGCAAAATATGAATGCTAAATTCTCATAACTGAAATTTCAATAATAATGTTTTTCTTTTATGAGTTACTCCCTCCAGTCTATATTGTAAGACATTTTATATGACAAATTTTTTATTTAAAATATAGGATGTTAGATATTTTTCTTTTTATTTTACCTCTGTCTTTAATACTTTCTCTCTCGTTATTTATAATTTTATAATAATAATAGAATGTGATATTTAATAAGAATAAAATAAGAAAGTGAGTATTTTTTATATTAATTTTAGGTAAAAAATAATTTTTTTAATATGTATGTAATTAATATAAAATATTTTATAATGTAAATAAGAGAGACTACAATTGAAATGTTTCCCATGAATCATGAATGTTCACAATCCCCATGCACTTTATAAAAGGGCAAAAAAATGCAATAATTCAGCCTGTGAACATTTGCGAACAAAGCCATTATACGCTATGTACCTGTTTTTTGGTGTATTGCCCTGCACTTTCTTAGAGCATGCATTAATTCATTTAGTGCCCGTTTGGTTTAAATTTATGGGCATAATGTAATGTAAATAGGATTACATTATATCAGTAGCTATATTTAGTTTGTCGAATTATATAATTATAGGATTACGCCCATAAATTCAAATACGCCTCTGAATGTCAATAATAAATCTATCCAAAAGTTATGTATTTGAGATTACATGGCCGTAAATGGGATTGAAAAGACAATATTGCCCTTATGGAGATAGGGTAAGGACATTTTAGTACTTTACTATTTATTTATATTTATTTAAATATAAAAAATAATTTATTTTTCATATACCCTAGAGCTATACCAAACAAATTCACATATGTTTTATTTACATCTCATCCCATTACATTTCTTTCCATTACATCCCTTGACTCCTCTGTAAATAAACCAAACAGGCTGTTAGTTTTCTTATTTTTTGCTTCATGAACACCCTCCTTATAACTATATTATTAATATAACAAAAATTCCTATACATTTAAGTAAACATACAAACTTTTTGGGTATATATGTACTATTAGTGCATGCGCTTTCTTGTGATTTCTTCAACATTAAGAATAATAAAGACCAAAAAATTGGTGTCCTTTTGTGCCTCGATTGGAGCTTGGTCGTTAAGAATAGGGGTGTGTACAAACCCGTTGATCCGGTCCTATTGGGCTAACCGGGCCGGGTTTTACTTCGGGTTGGGCTGGGCTTCGGCTTCGGCCATTTGGTCCAGCCCAACCCGAACTATATATAAATATATATATTTTTTAAAACATATTATTTTATATATATTAATTGATTTTATAAGATTTTTTCTATATATCTTATATAATACATTTATTATTTGATTATTATAAAAAATTTTGTAAGGTTTTAATATTTTAATTTTATTTAAAATTTTAAATTAATTTCTTAATTTAATATTATATAAAAATAATGTATAATTGTACAAAATTTATAATTTATAAGAAAATTAATTTCTATCATAACATTATATTTTTTAAAAAATCTACTTTTACATTAATATTTAAAATTTTTTCATTAATATATAAAGTTAGCTTTTTTTTTTAATATTTTAAAAAAACACATGGTACCGGGCCGGCCCGGCCCGGCCCGCTACATAACCCGGACCAACCCGGGTGTGCACGGGCCGGGTATCGGGCGGGTGTGAAACCCAGCCCATACACACCCCTAGTTAAGAAGATGCGCTTATTTTAATTTCTTTATTTAAAAAATGAAGCTTTATATAGAAGAGTATATATACCACCTTTTAAGATCTGTCATCGTTCGCATAAACAATAAAATGAGCGCAATAATATAGTACTCAACGCTAATATATATGCAAGCCTATAATTTAAATAGATACTATTATTCAAAGTGAGCAAAAATCTCAAACTATATATCTCAAGAGAAAATATATAGAGTAGATAATAATGATCAGAGATACATATACAGTGGATGTACGTGGAACCATACAATAAACAGAGGAATATACGGTCTGTCAAATTTCTTGCTTAAGCTTCAATTTTTCTCTCTCAGCCGAAATCTATGAAGTTTCTTTTCGAAATGCTGATGCATCCTAGCTCAAGGCTTAGCATCGCATAATACTTACATTTAAAAATAATAACTAGAAAATTAATCTCTTAAGTAAGAATACGTGCAAAGCATAAAGGAATCAGTTAACACACCACACAAGGTAGATTTTTAATTTGGCTTAGTTGGAAAAAGGAAACGAAAGGAAAGAGAGATCTAGATAGAGAGGGATAGTAGGTGGATGCCTACATAAGCAAGTATAGAATATAGATATCCTAGGTAGAGTAATCCATGTGTCGCTTTGTAAGGAATATTGTCGCCCAGATTTGTGGCACAGTTAAAAGAAACGGGTATCCTAGTCTCCAAAATTTTGGCCTAGGTTGCGGAGGCTGTTTTGTCTCTCCTTTTTTTTTTTCTTTCAATATTAAATTACCCAATAATTATTTTAAATTCTAACTAATTATTTTGAATGCTACTTGGACCAAAATTTTGGCCTAGGCAGCATAGGGGAGTATTGAACCATTAATATTTCGTAATCACTAATAGTATGAACCACTTTATATTCTGGTTGGCCCAAGAAACAAAATGTTGATATATATCCTTTATTCCTCCCCAAGATGTGGGTTAAGATTTCATGAGATCTCCAGCGCCCAATCCAGAGGCAAGGCGCGCTCATTTGATCATGCAAAATCATGTTGTCGATTTAGTTGAACAAATGGATTTCTCTTTCCACATCGATTTTGTTTGTATGTGAGCTTTCCTTCTCTGTCCATTCATTCTTTAGTCCAGATATTAATTCCAAATCATTTTCATTTTTTGTGAATCCCAATTATATTCATAATTAAACAGTGGATTGAAGTTTAGGCAACTAATTACCCTCTCCATTCCATTTTATTTATATTTTACTTCTTCCAATTTATATTATAAAATATTTTATATGATAATTTTTTTATCCAAAACATATAATATTGGATAATTTTCTTCTCATTTTACTCATGTCTTTAATTCCTCTTTACTCCTCATTTATAATTCTACAATAACAATAAAATAAAAAATTTAATAAGAAAAAAATGGGAAATGTTACTACTTTTTACATTGATTTTAAATGAAAAAAATAATTTTCTTAATACTTGTATAATTGGTACAAAATATTTTATAATGTAGACCGAAGGGAGTATGGTTTTGGCACAATGATTAAGAAAAACAATAAATAACCTAATCAATTAGGTAATTTTACTAAATTATCCTTAATTATTACTCATTTATTATTCATATTATTGGTTTCCTAAAACAATATACTATTAAATACTTAAGGGTATAGTTGAAAAAAATAATTAATTATTTATTGGTTTTCTAAAATGATAGATAAAATGAGACATTTAAAATTCTCTAAAATGACACGTAAAATGGGAAAGAGGGAGTACATTTCAATTGTCAGCATCTTTGACTTAGCAAGACCTTTACAACCGGTTTGGTTAAATTACAAAGGGATTAAGAAATATAATGGGAAGCGATATAAATAAAATACGTTGAAATTTGTTGGTAAGATATTGAGAGAGGTGTGAAATGGATTTATTTTCTATATTTAATTAGACACAGATAAATTTGAAAAGACTAAAATGGCCCTATGTTTAAAAAAAATTCCTTCCTCTCCTCTTTTTTCTTCCTGGTGTTCGTCGTCTCCATTACTGGTGAAATATACATCAACACCAAAGCAAGGAAAATCAACAAAATTGAACTAGATGGAAACCCATTCACTATGGAAGAGAAAATCAAAAGCCACTAGATCTAGGAACTTGAAGCAAATCCAAGGAAGCCGCGTTCGAATACAGCAATGGGGATGATGCTGGCAATGACAAAGCTAGGATAGGGGTTCAAATCCTTCTTCACTGGTTCAGATCCATGACAATGCTAGCGATGATGATGTTGGCATTTGAATTTGACGATAGGGATGACACTGGCGTTGAATCCTTCGTCGCAGGTTCAGATCGATGACAACGCTGGTGTTTGAATCCGACAATGTGGACGACGCTAGTGTTCGAATCCCGCCTCGCTAATTCAAATATGTGACAGCACAAGATCCATGCTTGAAGGGGAACATCACTGGTTTAGATCCGTTGGTGAGGTTGGTGATGGTGATGTGAGGACTATGATGGCAAAGGTAAGGCTATGATTTTGTTTTCTCATAAGGGTAGTCTTTATCCTTCCAATTACAGCTAGCTATGTAATGCTTATTACACAGCTTCTTCTGAACATATTTGACATTTACATTTAAAAGAGTATTATTTATGAGCGTAATTCAATAACCTTTTAACTCGGTGAACCAAACGGAACTATTGATGTAATATAATCTCATTTACATTATATTATCCCCTTTGAATTTCAACCAAATGGGCTATTAGGCTTTTGTTTTCAACATATAATTTGAGCTTTTGGACACCTCCAAAAGGAATGAATAATAAATAAACAAGATTTGCCACCAATAACCACAGTAGCATTATCTTACTAAATTGAAATTAGCTATATAAATCATACGATATTATTAAGCTCTATCAAAAAGTTATTTTTTCAAATAAATCATTTACCAAGATATCCTACCTTATAACTTTTATCGTTACTCTTCTTAGTTTTCCTCTATATCTTTTTATATAGTGAAAAAATATTTGATCAATACCCCTTATTGGATCTTTTAGTAATTTTCTTTGTATATGTCAAAACTCAAAATCACCTTAATTAATTTTCTACCCTTTTCTTCTCAATAGTTATTATTTTAATATTTTTTCTTATTTAACCATTTCATATCTTATCTAAATCAATAAGAGTCAACACAATTAAAAAATAGTTATAGCCTATTAAATATATTGTTCAAGATTTTATTCAGACTGTGTATAGAAAATATCTTATTTAAAAAAAATAAAGTTTGTTTTAATAATCTATATCTTAAACGAAGAAAAAAATTAAATTAGCTTTTAATTATTCACTAGAACGTCCTTTATGAAAAAAAAAAAAAAGAACAGGAATGAATAACAGCACATAGGACGTACTATATAAAATAAACAAATTAAAGGGCAGTACCGAAGATGCGTTATATATATGTGTGGTGGCAAGTGCATGTAAAAGTCTGAGGTTCAAGTGAAGCCATTTCCTCGCTTTTACTGCAGATGACACTAACAATGACACAAGCCCTAGATGCCCTTATCACTTCCCCATTTTTCACCGCCACCCCCCATAAATTATCCTCCAGATTCTCTTCCGTTTTTACCCATGCCGCAGGTCACCTCCCTGGACCAAACGCAGATAATTCGGAACAACTTATTATATCCATATATGAGTACAAACAACAAAATAAAGGAGAGGCAGTTTCTTTATGTAGCTAATGGGTCATTATGTAGGATATACCATATAGGGCTCCCCCTGACGGTTTTAACCTTTAACTTAATTCGGATGATGTGCACGCCTCTAAGAGGCTGAATTAAAAGTGTATAAGATATGGTCAAGTACTTTAATTTAATGCGATTAAAGTGTCGTTCAGCTTTGTTTTTGGGTGAATGTGTATGTAATGTAAAGCTTAATTGGTGTGGTGCTCTTCCTCCTTCCTCTAGCTGTCTCCTTTTGTCCTACTACATCCATCCGTCACGTCTTTTCAGACAGCAAGAGAAAAAAATAAAAGAAAAGGCAAAAGGCAAAATTAAATCAATCTCAAGACAAGATGGATTGATGGACGTCGTTAAAAAATTATGCATTATCTGGTTAAAACAACATGGTTCACTTGTGTAGTAATTGTCTTGTTCCCATTTATAATTATAATTTTAATTCAGAAGGAATCTCTATTTATGGATGAAGGATTGGTACTGATTTGAACCTTTTATTCTCCCCACTGTAACAGCTGGAAAAGGATTATGGATGGCCGTATGAGGACAAGGACGTGCAGCCACGGTTTTGCTGGCTCGCTACTATGTCTTATACTGTCAACTCCTTTCCATATTATACTCAACCGTCACATGCGGACGCACTATATGCTGAAGCGGTTGTGCCACTCCCAAACTCCTTTAATCTTTATATGTATACTACAGTACATAAAATAAGAATGCAGTAAAGAAATTTACCAGTTTACCCCTCCCCTTCCCCACAAAATCCCAGATTATCCTATTCTTTCTTTTAACTAGATTTTCCTCCCATGAAATTCTGTATTTAGTTTTAAAATATATTAAATTAAAAAAAAATTTATTACTAACTTCCATTTTTCTAAAAAAATTAATATCAAATGGTATTAACTAAAATTAATATAGATTTAGAAAATAAAATTAAAACTAACTAATTAGTGAAAAAAAAAGAATTTAAAATAAAAAAGATTAAATTTAACAAAAAAAAGGAAAAAAAGTGTGACCGACCTAAAAAAAAAGGAAAAATAGACCCATATGCAAAAGAAAGAAAGAACAAATGAGAAAAAATGAGACCCACTTAAATAGAAAAAAAAATGAGAGAATCGCAGACGGAAGGGGTAAGTCTCTCACAATGTGGTGAACCCCATAAGGAGAGGTGCCTCCATTTAGTATCTAACAATATCTCAAACGGATAGATGTGGTTTTTACCAAAAAAAATTTATGTATTGATTCCTTTACTTTAAACACAATAAATATATAAATAAACGCACATTTATAATTAAGTTTACACATTAATTTTTAAATATCTTATCTAGATTTTATTAGTTTATTGAAATTTTTATTTCATTGATAAAAAGAAGATTTATATAAAGTTATTATAAATGATTATAAAAGTTGCGTAGTTACATAAATATAAATTTATTTTTCATTTAAATTTAAATAAAATTTAAGACTAGTTTAATTATACCAAATATATATATATTATAGTTTATATAAAATTTCAGGATCTATCCTAATTATAACATTATCAATATGCAATGATGTATAAAAATGTATTAAAAATATGAACATTTCATATATTCTTCATAAATTCTTTTAGAATTAATATATTAAATATATAGTTTCATTACCTATTTTTTTTTTAGGTTTTTTGTATCACGTATCATTTTTTATCTTATAAATTTTTTAGGTTATAAAATTATTTTTAAAAATTATTAATAATAATTACATATAAAAAATAAAAATTTTAAAAGAAACCCCCCTTCCCCCCCCCCCCCCCCCCCAAAAAAAAAGAAAGAAAGAAAGAAAGAAAAAACCACCACCACCACACAACAAATAACACATCTAATTTGTTGCTGCGTCCGCCCTGCTGACTGGATCTTAAAGCTGAGGTAAAGAATAATTTATAATTTAGTTAATTTAATGACTTGATATATTAGAGACAATATTTTCAGATGTAAAAATTATTTAAAATATTTTATTTAATAATAAATTTATGTGAGAAGGAACGAACAGGATTTATTAAATATTATAAATATTTATCATAAAATGTTAATTCAAAAGTTAAATTAATTTTTTTAATTGATTTAATCTCAGATTTGGTCATTTTTTAAGTTACTATTTAAAGTTAAATGGATCATAATCCAGATTGATGTAAATCATTCAATTTCATTAATCAATCCCATCTCATTTTTCCCCACCATTCTTTGTGGAAAAGGAAAGATTAATAATTTGACTTTTGACTATTATGTAGTGATCAGATCGGCATGTTTGACTAGGTAAATTGGTGCTTGGTTTAGGACGGGAAGGATTCAGAATCGGTGGAACCAACTATGAATCAGTTTAAACCGGTCTCATATTATTTTTTTAAATTTTTTTGAATTTTTTTTAGTTTTTAAAATACGATAACATTATTTGTAGTGCAAAATATTTTTTCTTTATATATTATAATATTATATAAGTATTATTATAATATATAATTATTAAAAATTGTAGTTTACCTAATAAATAATATAATAATGGATTATTAATTTGTTATTTTGAACTCAAAATGTGATTATGGATGAATATTAACTTATTTATATATAAATATTAAATTATGAAATTTATTAATAATTTGATTGTGGTGAATAATATATTTATAATTCAATATTATTTAGTTTGAGTCTTTAATTAAGTTATAAAATTTGTTTGAACTTGTATTATTTGTTTAAAATATATTATTTTAATCACTATCAGTCCAACCTTGATTAGATTAAAATTGAACCATTGAATTTTAGACCAGTATCTTGTGCAATTTAATATTTGATTCAATTCTGACAACATTGCTATTATGTGTATTTAGGCCTCTTTGATTTCGCGTTTGGAATTGAGTTTCAAATACAAACCCAATTATGTCTATTATTCTCAAACAAAATTACTAAATATAAATTAGGTTGCGGTCTAACAATATTGACCATTTAATTTCTTTTGAGTTATCCTGCATATTAATTCTAGAGTAGTTCACGCTAATCAGTAGCTTAATATTAATTATATTTTTTGCATGCATCTTTCTAACTCCTGTCGTGTTGGCACCGATATGTCAAGTATCGACGCCAAATCTTTTGTCTAGATTGTATCATGTGCTCAAATCAAATATAATCTCATATATTTATACTAAGCTTAGTCTTAATTTTTTTTGCTGGTAATTAGCTTCGTGTTGACAGTTTAATTAATAGTGATGAGGTGGCTCGTTGGTTTTAGACTCATCTAGTTTATTATTCCCTGTGATTCTGCCATGATCACCTCTACACTGCCCATGTGTTTGGTTTGAGGAAAATTGAGAGGATTTGGAAGGGAGGGATATATCTTAGTTGGAGAGTGACTAAAATATCTCCATATTATTTTTATATTTCAAAAAATGCCCTTCTCCTTCCCCTCTATAAATGTATGTTTATCAATCTCATAATATTTCTCCTCTCCTCCCCTTTTAAATTAAATAAAATAATATTAAAATTAATCTCCCAGTTAAGATCCCTCCCCTCCACTCTTCCCATTGAACCAAACACTGAGTAAGTTTCATAGCCAATATTATACTAAACAAATATTATAAATAAATCTTTCAATGACCGATATGATAAAGTCTTTATTTTAAAATGAAAGTGCTTGATTATAATCTTAGTGACTTCAGAATTGAATTTTAAAATATAAATTGTAGTCAAACACCACAATAGCTGTAATTCAAATCCAACAAATTTCGAATGAATTTATTTTTTGTGTGAGCACCCGATATCCTGGACTTGTCTCGCTCAAGCTGCGAGGACTTTAACATAGTTCAGAGTAATCCAGATTAAGGTCTAACAGGCATCATAAGTGTAGGCGCCTCTAACCCCTTATACTGCTGCATTCCCAGGGCTCGAACTTAAGACCTCTAATTAAGTTTAAACAACTCCTGTTAGTTGATTCAAATGTTTGTGGGTTTGGATCCCATATGATATATTAAAACAAAATTGGCTGTGACACCCCACCACCCCCTCCCTTTCTGAACTGATAGCTACATTTGCTTGTTGACCCAATTAAAAAAAAACTAGCTTATATCCGGCTGGTCCAAAAGGTTTGTCAATGAATTCAATTTATTTAGGCTGGCCCGATTGAACTGATCTGCTGACTTTTCCGGGAAAAATCCGAAGAGTAAAAGCCCAACAGGTAAAAGCAGAGATCTGGGCTCCAGCCCTTCTAAGACACCGAAACTGGACCTATTTTCTGGACTAGAACTTGAGCCCGCATTTCACATAGTTACGGGACACTCAACCAGCGTGTTTCTGTCCTTTAGTTGTACTGAAGCAATAATGATTATCATTCTACAAGGCTAAGATTTATTTATTTATCATCAATCCACTTGCAAGTTGCAAACTGGAACTTAATTTTAGCCTTATTTTACGCAAATTTTTAAAAATTTTTGTTGGCTATTTTTTGTATATAATAATATAATTTTCACGGAGAAAATTATACCTGTCATTTTTTTGGGTACAAAATAATAAACTAGTGGCCAAAAAAACCTTAACAAAAATTATTTTTGCTTAAAGACTTGGTATCTATTTGGATAAACATTGCATAAAGTGATTTTGAAAATTGATCTTGATTTAAAGTAAGTTTTGTTTGTTGTGATTTCTATTTGGAAACTTTTATCTAAAAGATGATTTTGAGAGAATTAATTTTGTTTGAATAATGTTTATAAAATCACTTTTGAATTTAAAATATTTGGAATTAAATTATTTTTAAGAGAAATATTTTTGTGTTTTTTACACCAACAGAGAAATATTTTTGTTAAATGTTTGAAATTGATAAAAGTGATTCTCCCAAATAGAAAAGTTAAAAAAAAAATCGTTTCAGCAAAATCACGGTCTAACTATAAAATTTCGATATATCATAATTTTTAATTTTTTATCCAATCGGTGTTGCATGGCTGCAAAAGTGATTATAATTATACAAAAACACTTTTTTGAAGGTTCCCCGTTTATCCAAATGAGCAGTTATTACTTCATTATAAATGGTTTGGTTGCCCCATAATGACTTTAACCAGACATAGAAATCTGGATCCATTGAACCTTCGGATGCAACAGAAAGTTGTAGAATTTGATTTAAATGGTTCAAATTTAAAAAATTTAATTATTTTTAAAAAATTAAAAACCTCTATATGCAAATTTTTTATTCCAATATTGGAAGACAAACATTTAAAAAATTATAAGAAAAATGGTATTCCCTGCTAGTCCCTAATGTAAGTTATACCTTTTAGAAGATTTTTTTCCCCTAAATATTAATCACTTTAAAACAGTCCGTGAAGTATTTATTATTTTATTTAAAAAATAATTTTATTAAAAGTTATTTTATGAAGTATTAATTACTTTTAAGAGTAAAATATCCTATTAAATTTATAGTATTTATTAGGAGTAAAGATGAAATTAAAATAATTTTTAAATAATTTTTGTTGAAAGCAACTAATTTTTTCTAATAAAATAATTAAAAATAAATTGTATTAAGGATAAAAAGAGCATTGCCTACCAGAAGGATCTTGGTTTTAAAAATATTCAAAATGAAAAAGGACTTGAAAACTCAATTTCCAATTAAGAGTTCCAAGGCACCTTTGTATCCGATCTATCTATACATCTTAACAGATGCAGTCTGACAATATTCCACATGCTCCCTCCCTCTTTCTGCGGCTCCCCTCTACCCTTTCTAACCCTCTAACCTCACCTTTATTCCCACTCTTTAACCTTCCACATTATATCCACTCTCCTTTTTTTTTCTTCCCATGATTCTGTAAATGTTAAAATATTTCAATTAAATTTCCTGCAAAGCGCGCGCACAATTTTTCATCAAATTTTTTCATTAAATTTCAATTAAATATTTTAATGATTTCGAGTATATTTCTCCACTAAATTTTTCATCAAATGTGGAAGAGGCTTACTTTATGGGAGCAAAATGCATGGTTTTAGGAAAATTTAGTGGTGCAATTATAAGTGAAGCAGCCAATACTCCATCAGTGGAGAAAAGTCGCAGAATCAAAATTTTTTTATTTCTCATAATTCTATAAATGTTAAAATATTTAGTGGTACAATTATAAGGGAAGCAGTAGCGCTGAAGCTTTCCACTCGATGGAACCTGATTCATCGCAGGACTTTTGAGCTGCACGTCTCCTTCATCCTTAGCACGTGGCACATTCTTCGTTATGTAATTTTTGTTCTACCTCTCACCGACACAAAGATTTTAATACAGTTGAGTATTATTATTATTTTATTGATATATTTACTACTGTTATATATTATCAGTTAAAAGAATTCAATCATTGTAATGAATAAGTAACTTAGCTTCTTATATTGAATACAATTTTAAATTCTAAAGATGCATTCGAGTCATTTAATATCAAGGATATTTATAATCTTGTTAAAAAATTTTACTCTTCATAATTTTTTACGTGAAAAGATTCAATTGGAATATAAATTGTAACCTTATGAGCTTGATATGTCTAAAGATATAAATTTTTTAAATAAGTGCTTACTCTTAGTGAATCATGACAAAAGTTTGTAGAGATTTGGAAGTTTAACTTTTATCTTTTGATTGAAAGATTACTATATACTACGACTTGTGTTGACTTTCTTACTAGTGGACTTTTTCAACTATAAAAATTATTAAGAGGCTTCACAATAAGATCGAAAATGGTTTTCGATAATATGGTTAATTATATTGAGAAGGAGATTACTGAAAAGTTTACCATAAATATGATAATTGATTATTTTTTATGCCATAAAATGTTGATATACACAATTTAAAAAATGAAGTTACATGTTTTTTTTTCTTTTTTGTGAAAGGTATATTTTTGTGTTGATTATATGTTTAAAAATTTGAATATGGATACATTGAAATATTTATATATAATAATTTCTTTCATACTTTATATGTTAAATTTTTCCTCAATTACTATATATACATTTTAATCGTGGCCCCCATCATAATTTAATCTTGACTCCGCCCCTGACTCTATTCCAAAACGTAAGAAACATTTTCAAATATGTTTTATTATAAGATGTAAGAGACCAATGACTTTTGTTTGCTAAATTAATGTACTTTTTTCCAATTTTTAAAATATTTTTCTTAATTAAAATAGACTTGTTATTACAAGGTATAAATTAAAGGAGAATTAAGTGAGAACATTAAATGAGGATATTTGTAAAAAAAAAATTTTTTTGTGATATATTTAAAAGGTATGACAATTTTCTTGATTTTGATAATTTAATTATTTATTTATTATATTTTAGAACAGAGGTAGTAATTATTAATTTCTCCACATGTTTATGTATATCACTATATAATAATATCTTTATATGAAATACTAGATAGGGGAACCATAATATGATACTGTTTTGCATTAAAAAGCAATCCGTTAATGATCAAATATTTGATTTAATAGATAATATATTTTTACCAACTTAACTAAAGGTTTTAATTTCAAACTCATAAACATATAATTGTATTGAATACTTAGTGGTATAATTTACTGTCAGAAAAGATCCTATACCTGGCTCTATCAGTATTAATCTAGACCTAATAAATCCTCTATTAAAATAAGGTAGTTTCATAATATCAAGTGAAAAAAAATTGCAATCCGTTGGAGGGTGAGGATCCAGAGCAAGGAAGTAAATGAGAACACTCGCTTGATCATAAGCAGATATCTATCTCGGTTCTATAAACTATAGTCTATACTGGGATAGGTCTGCTGGCTATACAAATCCAAACAAGATGTAGCCCAATTAATATATATAATTAATATATATATATATATATATATATAAAATATTGTGGTGGTGTACATATACACACGCCGGCCATTTGCTCTATTTACATATAAATATCATTAGGACTTTTAAACCAATCCACTCCACCTTCTTGAGATCAATGTCTAATCTTTGCTTGAAGAAATTTATGTTGGGTTACAAGCAAGGCAGGCAACTGTTGTATGTTGTTCAGAGGGTACTATATATATTTAATGAAACATGCACACACAGATATATATATATATATATATAATAAATAAATATATATATTATAGAATGATATCGAAAGGTTCATCTCGCAAAATCATAATTCATTCAAGCAAACGCACGTTATTCAATTTGGAAAGATCGTCTTTGATTTTAGCGCCACATTTTTTAATTTAGACTACTGACAGACATATATATAGTTGCAAATAGTTAAATTATATAAATATCAAAATATATAATATTCCAAGCTAATTCAATGCTGCTTGTAGTTTCTCTTATCCTATTTTATCTGTGGCTATGAAGTTTTTTATATAAATTAATAAAATCATTAAATAACCTATAGATTATAGTATTAAATTACTTAAATTATCATAAAATTTAATAATATTTTATTAAAATATCTTTAATTTAAATATTAAAAGATGACCTATACTCCACTTATCGTTATTTTTAATAAAAGATAAAATAGTAAAAAATAATTCATGCTTTTATTACTAATGTAAAACTATAAAGAGATTGAGACATTTAAAATTTTATAAAATGATAGTTAAAATTAGATGAAGGAAGTATAACAAAATGATAAATTCATTACACAAGAAACATCATTGCAAGGAACGCTATTAAATCTGAATTATGATCAAGATCCTACATGCGTATTTGACAAATACATTTCACATATGTGTTTATATATACTTCATCTAGTATTAAATATAAAGTGCAAACAAATATCTCACCAATATTAAAAATATTTTCCACAAAATGGTTAGTCATATTAAATTTGTCACAAATTAAAAATAATTTCCACAAATGCCCACATTTTGTTTAAATTTCTACCCTAAATTTAATAATATTTAATTACTACTCCCTTTCTAACTAATTTTTGTATGGAAAAGTAAAAAAATAAGAAATAAACTTCTTATTTTAGTTTAAAATATAAGTTTTATTTTAGAATATTTTTTTAGTTCAAAATATGAGTCATATTTCGGTAAAATTAAAAGTATTAATAATTTTTTTCTCAATTCATCCTTGTTTTTAATTAACATGTGAGAGAAAAAATTATTTTAAAAATTATCCTTATTAAGAGTAATATTTGAAAATAATATAAATTTTTAACAAATTTAATTAGTTAACTCATTTTCTTAATTTATATGTAATTAATTAAATATAACTTATACTATTTGGCATTAGAGAAAATATTTAATAAAAGGTACATCTATAATAAATTATTTAATACACTAAATACTACTAATTTATTTATTTATTTATTTCTTATAATTAAGAGTATAGTACTTCCCCATTCTAGTTTATAATACACTTTTAACTATCACACATGTACCAAGACAATGATTAGTAATCAAATTTTTTTTATTATTTTCCAAATTACTCTCATTTAATAATACTTCCTATATTAATAAATTGTAGTCATTTTCTCCTTTATTCTTTTTTTTGAGTTCCCATGAATAATTGACAATTGTGAAGAGCGAAGTTTTTGGGAGAAATTTTCTTTCATTCATTTATGATTTGACCAAACCATTAAAGAATTTTTATTAAATGCTTTGGTAACTGTAGAATATATAAACTTACTTATTAGGGGTAATATTGGAAAGACAATAAAAAAACATAATGTAATCCGTGCAATACACTACTACCTCTAGTTCTTAATATAAGGCTCTTTTAACCTAATCACGCGGATTAAGAATAAGAATTAAAACTAATTAACTACCTCGATTTCTTTGAAAATCCTAACATTTTTCCAAAACTATCCTTATTTAATCTCTCTCTCTCTCTTTCTCTTTGAATACATTAAATAGGAGCATTTTTTTTGGAAATGTATAATAAATACTACTACCTTCGGTCCTATATATAGGACATTTTACCATAATCCTAAATATAAGATTCTTTACAATATACGAGTGGTATTTATTATGCATTTCTAAAAAAAGTCCCTATTTAATGTATCCAAAGAGAAAAAGAGAGAGATTAAATATGGATAGTTTTGGAAAAATGTTATAATTTTTGGAGAAATTGAGATAGTTAATTAGTTTTAACTCCCTTTTTTAATTTGCATAATTCGGTTAAAATGATCTTATATTAAGGATTAGAGGGAGTACATCATATATTATAAAGGATCTTATATTTAGAATCAAGATAAAAGATCTTATATATAAGATTGGAGATAATATATTTTAAAATATAAATTTTTTATAATAATGTACTATATAATATATATATAGGATAATGAAGAAAGTATCTAAGTGTCTTCATTGGAAAGGTACATATTAGCGTTCAGAGTTTGTGGAACAGTTGTTGTGATTATTACTATAATTTATTTATCCCAAAAATGAAACCAAGAGTCAGAAGAAACGGAGTAATGATTCCAAATTCCAAAACCACCGGGCACCTGTCCTGCTCTGTTTCTTTCTTCACTGCACGGCAATCCTCTTCCTCCCTTCTCTCTCAATAAATATTCCATTCATTTGCTACTCCACCGCCCTATTCCACCATTTACATACCTGACATTCAATCCTCCATTCACCAGAAACTCCACCATCAAAATCAGAAAACACTGAACGAGGTAGCTACGTACCCACAGTGACAGCGGTCTCCATCTTTTTAATATTCCTCCAATGGACGACCTTCCATCACCCCCACCTCCTCACCACCTTCACCCTCCCCAAGAAACCACGCTCACCGATACCACCACCACCACCACTATCACCACCGTTCCAACCGCCACTCCCTGCGAAACATCTAATAACGCCAAAGCTGACAGTACTGCTGGCAAATGTAAAGGCAAAGGTGGTCCCGACAACAGCAAATTTAGGTATCGTGGTGTGAGGCAACGAAGCTGGGGCAAATGGGTCGCTGAGATCCGAGAGCCCCGCAAGCGAACCCGGAAGTGGCTTGGCACCTTCGCCACCGCCGAGGATGCTGCTCGAGCCTACGACCGCGCCGCCATCATCCTCTATGGCTCTAGGGCTCAGCTCAATTTACAACCCTCCGCCAACTCTTCGACCTCTTCCTCCTCCTCTCGGGCCTCTACCTCTTCTTCCTCTTCTCAAACCCTTCGTCCCTTGCTTCCCCGCCCCTCCGGCCTCAGTTTCACCTTTTCCTCCGCCGCCACGTCGTCGGGCTTCTTACCCTACGGGGTTTACCCCAATAATACTAATTATATCCCGCAAATGATGTGCTCGATGAGTAATACTACGGTGCAGCAACAACATCATCAAGTGGTGCAACTTCCACACAAACCGAATCATGAATCCACAGAATCTGATGGAAATATTGTTGAAAACTCCAACACAGCAACCTCGTACCTGAATCATCAGCTGCAGCAGACACAGCACCTGTCGAATCAACCGCAGCATCATCAGAATAGCATCTACGACGACATTAGTTCTGTCGTGAGTTCTGCTGGGTCAAGTTTGTGTGCTTCGCAGACACAGACAGGAGTTGCACCCGCGGATCCGTGGCCCTTGGCGAATGAGGAAGAGTACCCACCGAGTCTATGGGACTACTACAACGATCCTTTCCTCTTTGATTTTTAATTGATCTGATAGCTACTAATCGGAGAAGGTACTTATCATCTATATATGTATGTATTAAAAATGAATGACTTTGGGAAGAAATTAACACTTCCAAAGTGACTAATAATAATGTTCCATGTGGCGGCGGTGGAAGCCATCTGAACAACCCATGGTCAAGTGCAAGTTTGATGAAGGTGTTTCTCAGGTAACTCAAGAATATTCATGGAGGTGCTTGCCAGCTATATCCTGGTCGTCCTCTTAATTTCTGTTGGGAAGTCTTTCCAGATTTTGTTGAAAGAAAAAGACCTCAAGATCAAGGTAGTTATTTTGTTGTGGATTGCTTATATTAGTGAAAAGTTTTATATAATCAAATAATGATGGAGGGAGCACTTGCTCTATATATATGGCTCAATGTCATGTTCATCCAAATTTCGTTGGGAGCTTGCCGTTTTATATATACATTAATTGAAGCATAATAAAGTTGGCACATTAAGGTTTTTTGTGAAGATTACATATGGAAGATTGGACAGAGGCCAGAATGGATACTGAAAATTTTGGTAAAGAAAAGTTAGGTTTAGCTAGGTTACTGTTTATTACGGATATTAGGAAATGCGATGATGATCAATGTTTTAAACCTGAAAAATTCATATTCATATGCTTTTCATGCATGTTTACAGCAAATTACTGTTTGAGCCCCAAATACTCTCTGTAGTCTCAAAATTGAGAGACTTTTTTTTTTTATCTAAAATATAAAAACAAATAAAGGATATCGCATTTAATTTTTTTTTTTAAAAAAATACCCCTTATTAAATGGAATATAAATTTTATACATGAGAGATATTTTTAACTACTACTCCCTCCAGTTCTTAATTTAAGTCACTTCTAACTAACTCATCAAAACTAAGACAAGTTTGTTACATTATTAAAATTGTCTTAAAATTAATGTGTTTTCAATCTTTACCCTATAATAAATACTACAAATTCAAACAATTCATATTCTCTCTCATAATTAAATAAGGGTATTTTGAAAATAAAGTAATTAATACTCCAAAAATTGTGACTTACATTTAGAACCATAAAAAGTTTCTAGAATGTGATTAATAAAAAGAGGGAGTATATGCGTATAAGTTTTCGACATTAAATGGGGGTATTTTCAGAAAAAAAAATTTCATTTTTGACAAACTTAATGAACTTAACCATTTTAACTGCTTTTTTTAGTTTATACCCCTCTCATCTTTTTTATAAGATATTTTTTTAATACTTTTTTGGTTATTAAAATAAGATACTTTTGTAATTGTTTTAATTATTAAATATTGTTTATCCCAAATACCCTTTGCTTAAATTTAACAATTGATATTAATGTAAGTTATCCAAAATGTCCTTATAAGATACTTTTGTAATTGTTTTAATCATTAAATACTTTTTTATCCAAAATGCTTTTTGCTTGAAGTTAACAATTGGTATTAATATAAATAATTATACCTATAGTTAGTAATATATTTAATGTCATTATCCTGAAGAGAGAAAATAGTGTTATTAGTGAACTTCATTGAATGGAGTTAATTTTGGACAATAATTAAAATTTTATACAAATTTAATGAAGTTAAGCATCTTTAATTAAATTTCTTAATATATGTGAAATTGGTTAAAAATATTTCATAAAAAGAATCCGAGGGAGTATAAAATAGTTGTTTATTTCTTATGTTTAAGATCAGAGGCGGTATATATGAAAACTAAATGTGGCGCGATTGCAGTCTGTCGGGCTTATTAATTTAATCGTGAGAAATATAAAAACAAAAACTTGTAAAAATTATACGGAACTTGCAAAGTCCTGTATATAAAAGCCTTGAGATTAACATGCACACTCTAACAGTTACATTTTTCCTTTGATATTGATTTGTTGAGGTTATTGGTTTGTGTATATTTGTAGATTATAAAAATAAACTATTTTATTTAATTTCCGGAGACGTAGAGAATATGTTTTTCTTCTTACCAATACTCTTTTTTCTAACAGTGCTAGTAAAATGAGGTGATGTTATTATAGAGATGTCGTTTTCGATGCCATTATCAAATTATTTTAGTCAGTTGAGCTGGTATTGACTAGCAACTTAGGAAAATAAAAAAGATGACCGAGTCCATTAATAACGAATGTGTATTTTCTGTGCATTATAAATGAACCAAAAGCATTGAAGGTTCGGAGAGGACGAAAGAGCAAAATGAAGATGACAATTGGATACAACAACTGACCCCGACTCCATAATTCGAAGAAAGGGAGAATTGTGTCAATAATTTTTGGGATGATGGATAATATAGCCTTTAAACTTTAAAGATAAAAATGTCATTTTTCTGCTTTCTTTTTGTGAAATGTTATTTTGTCCAAACCAAAGTAAGAAATATAGAGAGATTTAACGATTGCCATATCATAAGTGAAGGGAAGCGTTATGGATAGTGGATGTTGTGGGGTAGGGCACAAGTTGGTTTAATATCTCCATCACTGTCACGTACCGGGTGATGGGTCTACTACCCCCATTTTCAAGGATTTTGGGCCCAATTCCTACAATATCATAGCTACACTTGAGCAACTTGTCATGATCTTAGAATTTTTTCTACTTGAACTATGTTGACCTAATTAGCTTGATCAACCCCTCCTGGTCTTATGCTAAGTAAGTTAAACTCTCTCAAAGTAGGTAAGATAAGAGAATGTAAAGAGAAGATTAGCATAGCCCCTGCGCAAGGATGACACGCACAAATCAAGAGAATGTAAAGAGAGAAACTATTTGGGAGAATGCTTTAAGTGTATTATTCTTTAATGGGTGCTTGTAAATAAAGAGAATGAAGGTATTTATAAGACTTCTCAAGTTTCAGAACCTTCCCACCTCCTTAACAAATTGTGTAGATTAATTCGATCTAATGGATTAAAATAATTCTAGGACCTTCTCTCTAATTATTTACAATGAACTTTACAAAATATACAAGAGACATATGTAGAAGAGATAAATCCAATTATCTAGAATTCTCTATACAATTCAAAGGACATTCATTACTAGAAAAATTGATATTAGTGATGAACAAATTGGTCACTAAATAATAAAATTTGTCACTAATTTTGGATTTAGTGACAAAAATTTCCGTCACTATATCCATCACAAATATAGTGTCACTAATTTAAGTGACGGATATGTACTAATTAGTTTTTTTTAAATATTTAGAGTTTCATAACTTACTTTTAATTATTATTATCATCTCTCATTCCAAACTTACTATCATTATATAATCCTAACACTCCTATTTTGTAGTTTCATTATCTCCTATATATTTTTATAATTATATGCATTCTCTTAGGCTCAAACTTGTAACCTCCAAGACTCATGAATTGCTTATATACTTTGCCAGTTGAGCTGTCAGAAACATTCAGCCCCTATGCTCAAATTTTAATATATATACACAAACACACACACAATATTATACAATATCAAATAATTTATGATTAAGTTAACTAATGTATCTTCAATTTCATTCACCCAAATACTAAATTTGTATTTATTTATTTTATTTTCTCCTATGTATGAAATAAAATTTTATTTATATTTTTTATTTCAAAAGAAAATAAAAAATTATATATATATATATGTATTATTTGAAAATGTTTTTTGGATAATATTTTATTCATTTTGATAATAAAAATGTCTATAACTAATTTGTTAGTAAGATTAGTGATTAGCTACAGATGTAATGGTCGTTACTAATTCGTCAATAAGTAAAACTTTAATGACAACTTTTAGTGATAACAAATTGTGCATCAATAATTATATAAAAATTTTACAAAAGATTGATAGACTTCAATATCCATTACTAATCCATTACACATATTTAAAAAAATTAAAAAATTTTTTTATAAATATTGGTGATAGATTTCTATTGTTACTAAAATTAGTAACAAATTTAACGGTTATCACTAATTTGTCACGAGCTTAAATTTTAGTGACAACTTTTAGTGTCAATCACTAATTTGTCACAAATTTAATAATTTTTTTGATAGAAATTAGTGATCGATATATATTCGTCACTAAATTTATCAATTTTAAAAAAATTGTGACGATTTTTGCTAATTGTCACTAATCCATCACTATTATTTAAATTTAGTAACGGATTTCATTTTATCACAAATATTTCGTCACTAATTTAAATTTTTTTAGTAGTGATCCTGCTTCTTTAAGATAACTCTAAAATCCTATGGCAACTCTCAAACTAAACCTCTTGAAAAAATTTGTCATAATTGACTCCAAAACAAAATTAAACACCAGCACCTGCACCGTTTCTGTCAATGTTGGACTCGGGGCAAAACTAAATTCTGAGTTCATTGCATTTGTTGGCTACACTAGATTCGCTACCTAATTCTGCTGCATATATAGCTGATCAAGGGTTTCAAACTATGTAGATTGATTATTGGTAAAAAAAACTATGTAGATTGATTTAGAAATTAATAAAAGGAAAACTATTAAGATTCAATTTCTTTTTTCTTCTTTCTCTCTTAACTTTGAAGAGTGAAGACCATGTAAACATTTAATTTCTTCATAATAGTTTATATATATATATTTTAATTTTATTTAAATAAATTAGCATATGAATCATTCTAAATTATAATGATATTGAAAACTAAGAATTGTATCTAAAATATTATACCAATCAAATCGATAGGTTCAATATAATTTTGGGGCTAATGATAGGTTTGATGTAAGAAATTAAATAACTATGCAAGCATCAGAGAGAGAGAGAGAGAGAGAGAGAGAGAGATGTGATGAATTTCGAGATTGGGAAGGATAACGACTCAAGGAATACGGTCTACAGTTTTCATGCAATCAAGTCTGTAATACAGAACCCCCCTTTGATTACAATATATATATATATATATATATATAATGTAATAGAAGAGAGAGGAGCATGCGGATTGGCTGATATGGAGTTTGAGGAGGGAATTATCAGCTGTCTGGCTTTGGACAGGGATTTTGTTTTTTCTTCCCTCCTTGCTGTTTATCTTGGATGCGATGGAATCTTGTTCACACCCACTAAAGCCGAATATTTAAAAAAAGGAACGTGGAATTTGTATATGCAAGAATAGCACATAACGTAGAAGACATTTGTTTTTGGCTAAATTACACTAATACTTCAAAAAGGAACTACGATACTTATATAATACTTCACAATATATATTTGTAACAAATAAATTTTTATGTTCTAAGTGTGCCAGAGGTTAACACCTAAATTTTGTGAAAATTATATCTTCTAATCAAAATGATTATAAATTTCTAGGGCCTTTTGCCATAATTTTCCCAAATGCAAATACTAAAAATAAAGATGAGGTTTGAAATTTAAAGTTTGCAGAGAATATAAATGTAAAAAGTTGCTATTAATTAAAAGAAATAACAATGATCATGTGTAGAATTAAAAAATGATTATGGTGGAAAAAGTGAACAAGATAAAACTTGAAAACAGGACGCATAAACAATATAGGAAAAATATATACAAGGTAGTGTTTGTTAGGTCTAGTAACAAACATGTTTAGTTTTAATGATGTTAAATAATTGAGCAAAAAGTTTACATAATATAATTATTTAATGTTATTTATATCATACTTATTATTTGAGAAAGAATTTGATTAACTACTGGATTTAATATGAATTTATCATGTAGTTAAATCAAGAAGAAGAATATAATTATGAAGTCAACTAAAGGAGTAAAGAATTTTAATAAGAAGAAGAGAGTTTTAGAAAAGAAAAACTTAAGAATTTAAATTGGAAGATCAATATTCAAGTTCTTAATCTTTGAGTTTGGATATAAGTAGTTTAGAATGTTTGAGTTTAAAAGGTTTTTCAAACAATTTTAGAACATATTTTTTAATATCATTAAAGATTTTAAGTTCAAAAATCAAATTAATCATTGATTCCTTCATTCTTATGAGTTTCATAGTGTCAGCAAACGTAATAGATTACCTCTTGCCACATAACTTGTTATACCAATTGTTTTTTTCTCAAGTTTGTGCTTCCTTACTGGCATAATCAATTACTTTTTGTGAGCCATCATTTCATATACTAATCGATTATCTCAATATATAATCGATTATATTTCTAAGCTTACATCTGTTTAGCACCTTAATCGATTACCCTATCAAAATAATTGATTATTGAGTCTGTCCATATTTTGTACACCACAATCTTGTGTCTTAATCGATTCCTCTTGCTTTCTAATCGATTATATTGCTTCATATAATATGTTATACTGATTACCTTTTCTCAATGTACGTGCAAGCTCTTTGTTTGAAATCTAATATGTTACATTCTCAAATATAATCAGTTATCTTGCTTCTCAAACTTATTTTCATCCTTCCATAACTTGTTACAAGCTCTAATATAATCGGTTATATTTCTTAACCTTTCAAATTTCCCATTAACCAATTATTTTGAACTCAATTGATTGATGAACTTATTTTTTTTTATTAAACTCAATCAATTAACTTAAATTGAGCTCAATTTATTATTATGGATATGTTGTTAGAAATAGCTTTGAATTACACCATAACCAATTAGACTTTCACAGTATAATCGATTAGTTCGGTGAATTGCTTACAATAACTAATTTAACAACTAGTTTTTCAGAGTAACGTTAATTAATTGTGCCTAACAGCTAATTAACTATTTCCACCTATAAATAGATTTTCATTTAAGTTGAAAGGAAAGAGTACAATGTTTTGAATCTGTTTTTACTGAATCAATGATTTATTTCTCAATTAAATACTCTTAACTACACTTTATGAGCTTCGATATTTTTATCTATTCTTTGAGAGATCATTTCTTTATATTAATATTTTCACTGTAAGAGGATACTCTAGGTGATTTAAAGAGGTTACTTAAGAAAAAATTTTCTTGGGGGAAATTTGTAATCACACTAAGAAAAGTGTGAGAGAGAGATAGACTCAGAGAAAGAGTCTGGATTGCACTGTGGCTTTACAAATGCCCTGATTAAACTTGTGGGATATAGTAAAAGATTTTAAGTGAGTTGCTTGACAACTAAATGTAGACCAAGTGGTTAGGTCGAATCAGGATTATTTCTCATCATCTCCCCTATTCACCTTTGTTCTTAGTGCTTTTTCTGACATTTGAGTTATTGTTAAAAAAGGATGAAAAAGTTGAAACACTCAATTCACCTCTCTCTTGAGTGACCAGCCTACTCAACAATGTTGAGTGTTTAGAGTGTTTGTGTTTGTACAATAATGTTAGATGTCTTCCTACTTGGTTGATTTTAGAGTCGTTAATTTAGATCAAATTCGGCAAGTTAGCCCATTTAACCTGATAAAATGGGTGGAATGTACTTTAAAATATATACTTTTTTGTTTAGAATATTAAAAAACACATTATTTATTAATTAGTAATGTATAAATTATAAAATTTAAATATTATATTATTTTTTTTGTTAATGATGGTGATGACTAGTTGTATTAATTTAAATAATTATATGAAAAAATTTAAAAAATATTTTTTAAAAAATATGGGCCTACAGGCTTATAAAGCTAAGCATGTTTTGGCAATCGAACTTTTCGCTTGGACCCTTTTTGCTAGTTATAGTTGATTCCTAATATTTATAGATGTGTCCAATGACAGTTCTTCAACATCCACAAGTGCCATACTATAAAGCACCACTACTTCACAAAAATATATACATGCATATCTAATACACAATATGATATGATAAGCATACCGTACTAATACATACATATTCATTCATATTATTTTGTACTCATTTGTATCATTTCAAATTTTTACAGTAAAATAAGAGAATTTGAGGTTGTTATAAATATTTTATAGTTCATTTTAACATTTATACCATAATTTTTAGAATATCTAATACTTATTTTTCTCTTAATGAGTAAATTTCTTAATTATATATTTAAATAATTACATAATAATATTATATATGCATAAATATCCCCGGCACCGGTATCTTAAAATTTTAAAAATTATTTTTTTTATCATATTGTATCGTATCCAATACATATACTCGTAGCAGTACTACATAAGTGCCATATTTCATGCGTCGATTATCCATATGTTTAGCTCTCCCACGTACTCCTTGATTTGACTCCTACTTCCTTTAAGTATGTTGTTATTCGTGTAGTCACGATGTACTTTGCTTCCCGCTCTTTAGATATTAACGTCTCCTTAAAATTAGCTATAGTCACTTCATGATTTACCTCAACACTGTAGGTTCCCATAGAAGTCTTCATCCTATGATTTTCTTCATACAACAACTCTTCATATTCAGACACCCTTGCTAAAAGTTCATAGATATCCTTAATCTCCATACCTGGAACTTCTTCCTCATCTTTATAAGAAAGCCTCTTTGTACCATCTTCACATATTTATTTCAGGCAACTAAATCCTACACCTATTTTTCATCTTTAAAAATTTGGAAATTAATAAACTAGTTACCAGTCTTACCATATCTTTGAGTGGCCCTTAATAACTCAATAATGATTACCTCTGGCTCAACTCTAGAGAACTACATATGAAATAATCTCTCCATATCATTCCAATTAAATATAGAGTTTCTAGGTAGAGTGGCATACCATATAAGTGTTGCATATATTAGCTAATTTAGAATCAACTTCAATTTAAAGTTTGCAAAAGTCTCATAATTTATCAACTTACCACATTGTATTGTAAACCTAGCCACATGCACTAGTGTAGATTGCCCCTCTTCCCCAAAAAACATGGCAAATTCTGGAACTCTATATCTCCTTGAGCAAGATTCTCTCTACAATTGCCTCATGATAAGGTTTATGAAACTTTAGTCTTGTAACTTGCCTTAAACTTGGACCATAGAATTCTTGCACCACCTCCCTTATTGCATTAACATTTGCTTGTATCAATTGCTACTTGTGAAGCCTTTATTGAGGAGCTAGTTGAGGAACTGCTTGAGGAACTAGCTATGGACCAGCTGGAGAATTGGTGGTACCCTTCTATAACCACCTTGGAGATTCCTCACGCCCCTCTCCTCAACTGCATGAATGCACTTCTTTTGTTTCAACCTCCATATATGCTTTTGTTTCACCATATATCTAAAGATAAAGGCACTCATATTTTTTTTTTAAATAACTTTTTCTCCAACACTTTTTTTTTCTCTTTTAAATGTGCTCTTTATTATTATTATTTTTTTTTATAATAACTTCACAAACCAAAGAAGGCAAGGAAAACAAGATGTAGAGATAGAGAAAATGGAAAACAAAGAAGATGAAAATGGACACAAGAGAAGAACAATCAAGAAAAATATGGAAGAATACGAAACACAAAAGATAAACCTGAATTTCGGAACCAAAGCTCTGATATCAACTGATATGGACACAATGAGAACCTGTCTCAAGCGCTACCCACATGATCCATCTCAAGGAAAGCTACGTCAAAGATTCTCAAGCGCTACCCACATGATCCATCTCAAGGAAATTCTAGATTTTTTTTTGTTAGATAATTTTGTTTATTTATTTATTTATTTTATTGGCTTCTAATTTGTATTTTCTTGGGGCCAAAATTATTAGTTGAGTTAAATTAGAATAAATAAAATCTATTAGATATCTTTTAAAAGATTTCCTAGATTTGAATTTAAGATATTATCTAATAGTATTAGGATTAAATATCAATTTTATTATATTTCTTTGAATTTTCATTTTTTATTATTAGGATTTTTTTTATAATTAGATATATCTTTTAGATTTTCTAAATCTATTAGAATTATTTGGGTCTAGTTGTTTTAGGATTAGGATTTTTCTTATTTTGCCTATATAAAGGCCTCTATGTAATGCATTTTCTTCAGAGAGAATAATGGAATAATATTATTGTGACTTTTTTCAGTAAGGATTTACTGAGTTATTTCTTTTCTCTCCCTTATTTTCTATCTCTCCCTCATTTTTCTCATCTGACTTACCATGAGGAGTGATCAACCTTGTGGGTGTCGTTATAGTTAGGGATCTAGAGACGAGTTTCTCTAGGGTTCTAACTGATCATTTTCTGAATCTTTTGAGTCAAGTTCTTCCACTACTCTGTATTTTCTGGGTGCTTGAGACAGGTTCTCATCCTGGCAGTTGTTCAAGTTAGTCCTATTTGATGAATCTCTTTCGTTTCTCTTGTATAGATGTTGGTACCTCTCATTGACTTGAGGATTGGCGGGAGAAAAATCATAATGAGAGCCTCTAGAAGATTGCCCCTGAGTTCCCTAGAGATGTTTTTTGCAAATGTCAAGTTAGCCTCCAATCTAGCCTTTGCGTTGCTCACCTATTTGCAATTGCTAACACAAGGACGTCAATAAGCTTTGCCATCCCTCATTAAAGGCTTGCTTGAAAGCCTTTTGATTTGCCTCTCCTCATCCGCCTTCTTGAGTTTCTCCAAATGGTGTTGAGTCACTTGGGCATGCTTCTTAAAATTCTCATCAAGAATCCTAACAAATGTAGATAGTATAATATTAGTAGTAATTCTAGTATTAGGAATAATACCCTCCAAAAACACAACTTGCTCTATTTTCTGTGGATTCGGAACTTCTCCATGCCCAATGGACTCCACTATTTGTGAAACATGACTTCCTACTGAAAAACTCACAATAATATTATTCTACTATTTACTGAAGAAAATGTATTAGATAGAGATCTTTATATAGGCAACATAAGAAAAATCATAATCCTAAAATAGTTAGGAATATTTGGATCTCAAATATTTTTATTAAATCTAGAAAATCAAAAAGATATAACTAATTATGAAAAAATCTAATAATAAAAATGAAAATTCAAAGAATTCGGAACTCCTCCATGCCCACTCCATTATTTGTGAAACATGACTTCATTGCCCTGTTGTTGCAATAGATCCTCTGAATCGTGAAACCTAGTACAATCTTTTCTAAAAACACTCCTTGTCTTTGATGGCATGGTACTTGGACGAATCCCACATAGCATGCCAAAAATTATAGGTTGTGACTAAATTTTGATACTCTAGACATGCTAGAGGTTAACACCTCAATTTTGTAAAAATTCTAACTTGTAATCAGAACAATTATAAACTCTTGGGATCTTTCTCCATAATTTCCAAACATGCAAATACCAGAAATAAAGATGAGATTTGAAAAGTTTGCAGAGAATATAAATGTAAAAGGTTGCTAATAACTCAAAAGAATAATAATGATCATCTTTGTAATTGAAAAATGACAATGCTGGAAAAAGTGAAAAGATGAAAGCTGAAAAGAAAGGATGCATAAACAAAATAGGAAAAATAGATGTAGGGTAGTAATATTGAGTGTTTAAAGTGTTTGTGTTTATGCGATGATGTTGGATGTCCTCCTGCTTAGCTGATTCCCACTATTTATAGTTGTGTTCAATGACAGTTATCCAGCACCCACAAGTGCCATATTTCATGCGTCTACTCTCGAGATGTTCGGCTCCCCCACTCACAAACTTGATCACGTACTCCCTGGTTTCACTCCCACTTCCTCTAGCCGCAGTGAACTTTGCTTCCCGCGCTCGTTATTAACGTCTCCTTAATTATCTGCCTCTGCCTCTGCCTCAATAATAGCCACGTGACATTTGCCAATTATCACTATTAAAAATATAAAATTTATCAGTCCTATATACTTTAAGGCCTAATAATTAGTAAATAATTTCATAAAAATTGGGTCTTCTGATAGGGGCTTTTAAGCAATCCAATATTTAGCCCAATTTTTATTTTTTGGCCAAACATTATCATATAATTTATATTTAACTTTTCTTCCTTAAAAATTTCCAAAATAACTTAAGATCTTATTGTAAAACTTTTTTTTTGTTTTTTGCTTTAGATTTTTTTATATTATTTTTAAAATACTTATTTAAAACTCAAATTTTATTTTTTTTATATGTAACATATTAATTTATTTAATATATACATAAATTTTATATATTTATTCTAAAATTTTAAAATTTATCATATCCAACATATTTTATTGTCCCGTATCATATCTGGTATTCATAACCATAAATGTGCATAATAGATTTTTGGACTTACCATACCTGATAAGACACAAGTTTTGAGCAGCGTGTTTGGGTTGGCGCGTATTTGGGCTCCGGGTGTTACACAACCTTGTTGCTTGTGGGATAGTTGCCATTTGCATATTTTGGTCTCCTCCTTCGCGCATACTTCCCTCTGAAATATCTCATTTTTGGCTTCCGATATTTCATAATGGTCCTTTCATCCTTTTGCGTTTTCCGTCTACATCATTAAGTTGACTCATAATGGCGTTGCGTCTGGGACACGACGGCAAGTTGCCTGTTACGTTTCGTCGTTTATGTCTCCAGTCACATTTTGGTTTCCACAATTATCACAATTCATTTCCTTATTTATTTTTTATCACCGAATAACTCATATCAAAACAGACCTTCACATGATCCGAAAAAATTCAAGATCTGTCTCATAATAATAGAATTAGGTTCTTCTTATTTTTAATTTATAATTTTTTTAATAAGTAATTTAATTTTGAGCATACCAATCTTTATACACAAATCAGCACAAGTGATTTTATTTTGGGATATTAAAAAAGAAGAGGGGGGAAAAATAAGAAGACAAGAACCCATAAGATGAGGGCTGCGCAAAAAGATGTACGGTGACAGTTATCCTTCAACGGCGACTCAGTCACACGCGTTTTAGGAGTAGGAGTACAGCCTCATTTGTGCGCCGTATATCCAAAGCATTGTATACTTTTAATTAAGCTTCAATTTTTTCTGTTAAAAAAAAAGCTCAAATAAAATATTAAAATTTTGATGTTACAAAAATGTTTTAATTATTTTTATGAAAGATATTTTTATAGCAAAAAAATTATAACTCACACTTTTTAAATTTATAAGAAATATTATCATTTTTAACTATAGAATTTTAAAACTTTTACAATGATCTTGTTTGGTATGACAAAATTGAATTCTTTTAAATTCTATGAATAATTTTATCAATTAAAATTTTTAAGAAGCACACTATTTCTATCACTTTGATTTCTGCTTTATGTCTAATTGGAGAGAACTTACATGTGAATATTTTAGAATTTAATTAGAAAGAAAAGATAGAATTTACATGGTAACTGGCAACCATTTTAAGACATTTTTTTAAAATGATTTTTTTTTTCATAGACAAGAAATATTTTCATTGGTAGTATGGATTAATCTTCATTAAATACTGAAAGCAAATGATTAACCCCTCGTGTACTTTCTTTCTTTTTTTAAGGAAATGAAAAAACAAAAAATGAGAGAGTGAAGACATTGGGAGCCATAGTTCCCCAAGTTTTCCATTTTCACTTTAAATTATATGTATTTTTATTTAATTTTTAGATATTATATAGAGATTATGAATGTTTAGCCTCCAAAATTTGTTTAGGTTGAACTTCTTATATGTTCTTCATCATTGAAAAAAAATAATAAAAACCGACTCCAAATGCCCTGCTCCCCATAATATGTATTAATTAAATAGAAATAATATATATGTTATTAGTTTATTGAAATATTTTTTATATTAAAAAGTGATGTTTAACTTCTATACTATACATGGTAATTTTTTTTATCAAATTGTTTAAATATAAGAAATATTAATTATTATAAAAAGATTGAGCAATTATATGAATATATTTATTTTATTATTTAATTTACAGATAGAAATTTCACAGATAAAATTTTTAAGATTAATTAAGTGTGTCAAACATTTTTGGGAAAAAAGAATATAATTTCGTAGAGTCTATATTTTAGACCAATATATAATAACATATAAAAATATATTAAAATGATAATTTTTTTTTATTTTTTTCCTTAAAATTTATATAAAATCAATATTTTTAAAAGACAAAAGGTTGCCCCCACCCTATTTATCTTGGCTCCTCCCCTGAAAAGAGGAAAATTACTTCAGAGTTTAGAGCATGAATTTCTTCACTCTTATTCTAATCCAAACCAAAGCCTAATAAAGTGGAATTTCATATTTCTCAATTATCTGATTGTTATGCATATATATATTTTTTTCACTATTCCTATTAAAATCATCGTATATTATAAAAACGAAATTGGTTTTTCGTGTTCCTCCACTATTAAACTTTCAGAGTTTCGACCTGCGTACATTTTGATTAAAAAAAAAATGGCGTGACCCCGTGAGACGGGATGGAATTATTCTAGTTTTTTCTATTTTCGAAAAGTAAAAACAAGAAGTTTTGAAGTGAAAATGTATTGAGAAATTAAATAAAAGAAAGAGCATCCAAGGATTGAAAAAAAAAAAAAAGGCTAATTTTGTACTTCGTCGGGCAACCTTGCATCATGGCTATTGACGACGGAGTTTCTCGCCGGCTGCTGCCGCGATGAATTTAATTATTACCACAGTCCACTATACAGCGATATAAGGGGGAAAAAGGAAACTCATAGTAATACGTATTCTTACGCGCTGCATTGGCGAGAGTACACCTAATTATACCTAACGTAACTATAAATCAAAATGTTTGCCCGTAGCTTCTAGTACTCAGTTCAGTCACAGTCAGTAGTCGCAGTACTGAGTGAGTTCACACTTCATTCATTTTGTGCCCTCCGGAGCGCCTTTATGCCCCTGTCAGCCGTCGCCGCCGCCTCTACCGCACCTAGTCCACCGCCTACGTCGTAGCCGTCCGCCGTTATAATCTAGAACCACTATGACAAGCCAAGATTCTCAGGGCTTTACATGGCACTACACAGAGCTGGATGACCGGCATCTGGAAATCCGAGGCCGAACGTTCTTCTTCGTGGTCGTGCTCTTCTCCATTATACTTATCGTGACGCTTCTCTTCCTCTATGCTCGCTGGATCTGGAGGTACCGGGGCCAACATCCCACCACCTACCATTCCGACCGAGCGCGCCACGCCCCGCCGCCTCCTCCTCCGCCGCAGGGCCTCGACGCCGCTTCGATCAAGAAATTGCCTATAGTTTTACTCCAAAGGCCTTCCGATCCGAATTGTAAATTGGAGGAAACAGAGTGCTGTATCTGCCTCAGCACGTTCAAAGACGGAGAGAAATTGAAGGTTTTGCCCGGCTGTGACCATAGCTTCCATTGTGAGTGTGTTGATAAGTGGCTTTCTAATCACACTACTTGTCCTCTCTGCAGATCTTCTCTCAAGGTTCATTCCCCCTTTCCCAAGATTTTAATTCAAGAACCACCCATCCGAGTCAATCTTCCCTTGTAGCTTCCTTCTACTTGTAATAATTCTCAGTAATGCTAATCCAATGGGCGGATTTTTCTAAATGATAGGTCCGATAATTGTAAATCTTAGTTTGTGTATTTATTTAGACCTGAGCTGGTGATTGCAAATGGCAAAAAGATAGCAATTAGGAAAGTGGACTAGTTGAGGGACGCCACTTGTGCGATGAAAGTCCCCAAAGAAGTTAATTGGTCCTTCGAGCCAGCCTATATACATGGCTTGTATATGTGAGTCTAGAGGGACATATTATGGTCCAGCTTGTAGTTATGTTATGCAAAATGGAAGTGGAAAGTTATTAAAAGCTGCATATGGGACCCCAATATCTGAGTAGATGATTGTGTTCCATGGTCAGTTCTAATTCATTGTGCTCTATGCATAGGCGAATGAGTTAGGGGGATGCTTTCTGTGTTGTTAAAGGGTCGATTGTCGCCTTAATTACTTGGAAAGCTACATTGGTGCTACCCCACCTTTTATGTGTTGAGTTGGGAACTCGGTGCTTTCCAGTGAGATCAATGGTGGTAGTAATAGTATGGATAAGATTAAGATAATGCGCTTCTGGTTCTGGAATTTGAAGTTGGGTTGCTCTTGCTGTGATCAACAGTAGCAATCAATGCTGATAATTAAGAACACTGGTGGCTGGTGGGTCACTTGAGGATGGATTTAATGACACGGGTGGCTTATCCAGTTTTATCTTCAGGGTATGGGCTTATGTTATGCAACTGATTATTGCGAGATGCTTCTGTTATCTGTGCGTGAGGCATCTCCTTTCTTCTTCAGGGTCATGTAGAGGAAAAAAGTAATTAATAATCAATGTTAATTTCTTTTACAAGTTTCCCCCTTCTCTCTCACTCCATACGCGTAAAGCCTTTTGATTCGGCTTTGGTGGGCATTGCACCAGTTAGTTCTAGTTACTTTATTATTTTTTTAAAAAAAATATTCCCCTTTTGAGTAATTTTAGAGCCTAAGAAATTAAAAACTTGACCGGCTTATCTATTAAATTGGCATTCACTGTTCAATTTCAATAATTCAACTGTGGTCTAATTGTGGTTAAATTGATTATGATCAAATTAATATAATTTTAATTATATACCAACTATTTTAAATAATGAAGATAAAAATAATATATAAAAATTAATTTCAAACAAAAAATAATAACAAAGATAAAAAAATTAAAGAGGCTAAAAATAAGAGGTAGAAGTATAATTTAGAAGTGAATAAATATTTTATAATTTTTAAAAAATAACATAATTATGACATATAGTATTGTAATGTATATTTATTTATTTATTTTATAATTAATAATTTAATAATATATATGCATATTTTTTATCCATTTGACTATTATTCTTCATTTTTCAATGTTTATTAGATTTAAATATACATATATTTAGAAACATGATTTAAATAAAAAATTAAAAGAAATAACCGGTTCAAACCTTTTCTCTACTCATCCGATTTTAGTGGTTTTGACTAGTTTATGCCGGTTTGATCAATCCACTAAACCCTCAATTTTGCCTTGATTCTGAATTGGATTAAACATCAGTTCAACCAGTTGAATTCACCAGTCCAATCTAGGTTTTAATACTATGTTAGAGACACGCTAAAAATTTTCTTTCCTTTTAGCAAAATTAAATATGTTTTTTCATACATTTCATAAGCAGCAAGAATAAGTCATAGTTTGTAAGCAGTATAACTTAAGAATATTTTTATATTTTCTATGGATATATATACTCTCAACATTTTGTTAGGTTTTTGTAAAAATTACTGATTTGAATACAAATATTTTTTCAGCCCAAAAAAAGTTTATAAACATTTGAATGGTTCATTTTTTTTTGTCCAACTAGATGGTTGAGGTTGAATATTGGTAATATAATTACATTTTGATTAAGTGTGTATATGTTGTCTTATGTGTGTGTCTTTAAATATTAATTAATCAATATGACACAATGATGGCAAAGAAAAATCACTATGACACAGATACTATTAAAAATGTAATCTAAATATTTCCATACAAATTTTAAATTAATCAATAGTTTTTAGAAAACTTTATTTTTATTGTAATTTTATGGAAATAGATTTTAAATAAATGACTTTCAGTTTTTATATAAAAAAATTATTAGAATGTATTTTTTTTAAAATAAATGAATGTATTTTTCCCAAAAATGAAAATAGGCTGAAAAATAAAAGTTTTGATGAAAATGAAGCATTTATTTCATAAGCAAAATCTAACAATAAGCAAAGGATCATAGGGTCCATTTGGTTCTTAGAATGGAATGGAATAGAAAAGAATGATAGGGAATATTGTGTTTTTTTGGTATAATATTAGAGGGTGTGGAAACTTTTTTTTATATTTAATTAAACACAAATAAGTATGTAAAAATTGAAACGCCGTGGAGTTAGAAAAAATTGCTTCTTCCTTCTCTATTCAAGATTACAAGATTCAACAAAATCATGGGACAGCATTCAACAAATCACCATTAATATTTTACAAATCACACAAAAAGAAAATCCAAAAATTCAAATTGCACAAATCTTTTTTCTAGATTTGTAGTCGTTTTCCAAATATGTGAGCAAATGTGAGAGAACATCAAGGAGATGGAGAAGGCAGGGTAGCAACAGAGATGGAGAAAAGGAAAGAACAAATCTTTTTCTAGATATGCGATCGTTCCTTTTCAGTTCTTTATGGATAGTGACAATGATGGCAATGATAGCGGCTTCCAAACCAGGAGATAAGGCACAGATGGAAGAAAAGGTATATGGGTGTCATTGCTGTCAACGATATTTGGTCTGCTACTTCGTCTGAGGGTGAACATTTGCTCCTTCATCAGCATGGACGAGGTCTAAGGTAAAGGAAGAAGATGTCTAGGTGATGGCAACAGAATGCGATGGATGGTGGAGGATGCCACCGCCAATCCTTCCGTTCGTTGCTGGATTTGAGTGCCAAAGTGGACAGTGAAGCACAGTGGCAATGGTGTGAAGGAACTAGCAAAGCACATTTCATTGTTGCCTTCGAATATACCAAATATCTAGAGCATATCTCGTCTAGCTCTTTACCGATGAGATGCTCACCAAAGGCACGGTGTTGGGTGGAGGGCATAGTGGGATGCAATGGCGATACAGGTGGTTGAGGATCAATTTGACTGAACCAAGGCATTAATGTTATTATCAGGGTCATTTATGTTTTTTTTATGCTCATTCCTGGTTTTTGGATTTCATAATGACAGGGTCCAATATAAGAATGCCCAATCCATAATTTTTGGGATTAGTCATTCCATATGGCTTCTCTAATCCCACCTTTATAGAGCAACCAAATATCTTATCTTTAAGAATGGAACCCCCATTCCCACTCCTAATCAAATTATAATTGAACCAAACAGGCTCATATAGTATTTTAGATGAATATTTTTATTTGGTTTTATCTCTTTGACTAACAAAAAAAAGATCTCCCACCTAAATTATGATATGATTAACAAGTGTTAACTGTGTTGTAATTTTTTTATTTGTTTTATTTTATCTCCTACGTTCTTTACCCCGTTTGTTCCACAAAAAAAAATATATAAATGGAGATTATAAAAAGTTATTCGCTGGTTGGGAAAACAAGTAGAGTAAGCCGATCCATATGGACTAGTTGTCACAAGTTGGGCCCAAAACAAATTGAGCTTGAAAAGTTTGTTTTGAAACCAACATCATTTCCTAAAAGCCCATCAATGCTCAACGGGCTTATGAGCCAACCCGAAAGCTTGTATATATCTTTTTTCTTTTTTTTTTAATTTTGAATTTTGTTACATGAATATTAAAAGTCATTTTTTCTAAATATATCAAATTCTATTTTACCTTCCCCATATAATACAATTTTTCACACATATAGATCTATTAAATTGATACAATTTAGCTTCATCATATAATTAAATTGAAATTCATACAATTCTAATTATCATCATTAATTCATAAGTGAAAATTAGAATCCAAAGGTTATGTTGCATTAAAAAAAGTCCAAAGATAATTCTTACATATTTCTCATTTAAATTCAAATCAGTATCATTCATCAATGATAATATTTAAAAATTTACGCTATAAAAAAACTCCACTGAAATTTCAAACTTCATGGGAGGGCCTTTTTCTTTTTTCAAATTTTTAGTTTAAAATGGTAAAAGAAAAATGGATCGGCCCATAGCATGTATGGGCTAACCCATTCTTTTCCCAAGTTGAATGGGCTCAGGTTTAAAAGCACATTTGTTATTTAAACTCCAAAATTTAAAATCCGGCCTTCCATTTTCATCGAGCTAAACAAGATGATTTGTCAAGCTCGACTCATTTTCTCTACTCTAATTGTTTGGTAGATAAAGTAAAATAATTTTTTTTTAAATTTATCTTTCAAATTTTATATAAAAGTACTTACTATTAAATAATTTTCATAGAAATATAATAAATATTGCATAAATCATTTTATATGTTAAAAAGGAATTTTTTTTTATGATTTTACCAAATCCTCACTTCGAATAACACAAGTGTCTTTGAATTGCGAGTATTTTTATTTGTTATCAAAATATTGTTGAATATTATTGTGCAAAACAATTTTCTAAAATATTATATTTTTTTATTAAACTCTTTAATATATTATTATTAAGTTTCAATTTGAATTTTTTCTATAAATTCTGTGATAATCACTGAGCTTAAAGACAAGCAATACTCTCTCAAATTGTGCACTTCTATTTTTCAGAAAAAAGAAGCTGCTTTTTTTTTTTAATGAACGAGGAAATGAGTTGTATATGTCTTATTATAAATTTTATTATATATTGACAGGTGTTATAAATTTGATTTAGGGACAATGGACTAGCTCAGAATGGAGCCCATTTAACCCGAACCAAATAAAGCCCAGCCAAGTGCACGTTAGGGTTTCTTCTTTATAAAACCTCAATCCCCCTCGCTTTCCAAACCCTAGTTTCTTTTCCGCTGCTTTTATTCCTCTGGGTCGATTAGCGTTCTGAGGCGAGGAAGGGAAGGAAGGTCGGTTTCTGTGCATCATGAGAGCCAAGGTTGGCATATGCCTATACATTTTGGTTCTGTATTTTTTTTTCCCGTTGTCCATTCGCGTTCTCGTTCTTGTTCTTTGGCTTGCAACTTATCGATTTTGTGGTTTTTGCAGTGGAAGAAGAAGCGTATGAGGAGGCTGAAGAGGAAGCGCAGAAAGATGAGACAGAGATCTAAGTAATTTACGAACAAGTGCTCCTAGTTTTGTGTTCTCTTTTGTTTTTGATTTTTTTTTAATTTTCCGCTGTTTTGTTCTCAAATGGAGTGTCTATGAGAAACTAGTGCTAGAATTACTGGTATCTCAAATTGATTTCCTATTGACTTAGTTATTTGGATCTTATCTTAGTTGTCATACATTCTACCTCCGAATTAAGTGGTTTTAATTATTATATTTGTATTTCCGATTTCCGATTCTCTTTTGCGTAGTTGGTATGTGGTAGTAATGGACTGAATTTTAGTTGAACCAGAACCTGTGATCCACTCTTTAGGTAACACGAGTCAATATTCTTCATCTTATACGTTATGACAAGTGCATTGGATGAATGGTGGATTGTTATGGCTTATAATAACTCAGACAGTGGAAATGTTAGTTTATGGTGCTATAATCTGATAGCCCAGGAGCTGTTTGGTCCGGATGATCTTCCATAATAGCAGCTTTTGAAAAATCGGTGTGGAATGATAAATAGGTTAGAACTGGAAAACGTGGTCTAACCCCAAAAGGAGGCAACGGTTATCATGTCTGATTACCCTTGTAAATTTCTGCTGATGCAATTGGCTAAAATAGGAATTGCTAAAGTAGTCTCAGACTCAGTGATTTTATGAAAGTGTTGGAACCGAGTGTGCTTATCGACGAAGCTTGGGTTTTGCCTTGGCGGTCTCGCGCATTTCCCTTGCTTGTTCAAGGTAAACTACCCCAAGTTACCTGCTTCTAATGCCTAAGTAATGGCTTTCCCTTTGATCTTAAAATGGTTGTCTTAACTATCATAAGATGAGACGAAACCTTTGTCTAAATTCAATTTTGTACTTAATGCGCCAAGAGTCTTTGACAGAATTAAAATATATATATATACATCTATATGAAGAAACGTAATATATAAACACCTATAGAATTTGTGACAAATTTTACTGTTCTTACCAGTTATTCATGGATATTGTATCTTGTTTTTGTTTTAAATCAATATTTGGATGAGTCGGACTTTTGGAAGCATTAAAAAATAATTGAAGGCTTAAGACTCCATTCATTTCTTAGTATGATTTTTTCTTCTTTAAAATATTTTGGGGTCTCCTAGAATTTAATAATTTCTATTTTTCTTACAAATATTTGGGGTTCACCTCATCGTACCATTTTAAAAACAGAACGTTAGAATGTACGATCCAATAAGCTAGACATGTCGACTCTTGTCCAGGAATACAGCTTCGGATTCTTTCTGCAGATGTAATTCTCTGCGCCTCCATGCGACTAAATGACGTCATGTCTTCACAAAACCTCAGAACACACTCTTCTTCCCCTCTCAAGCGTTAGGAACTATCTACCACCTTCATGGCCATGGCTTCCCTGGCCTTTGTTAATCTCCCACATTTATTTCTTACCGTTTAACGGCTTCCTCTTGATATTCTTCATGCTTAGTCACTAATTTTATTTCCTGTGAGACAAAATACATTCTCCAGTCTCGATGGGAACATTGTCAGAGCAACCGCAAGCAAAGCCTTTGTTTCTGAATTCAGATATGGCCAAGTCTCTCTAACTGACCCTCTTTTCCTCCGCCATCATTGGCTGAAAACGAAGGCCCACCCAGCTTTGATTTTAACTAATAGTCTCATTCGAACCTTAAATAGTATTAAATATTCATTAGAAAAGCTTTGCTGCCTTGATGATACTACTCAACTCACCCAAATTTATTGAAATTCAATATGACAATTGGATACTGAAATAAATTTGAGTCCTATGGAGAACTTAAAATACATTGAAATTTGCTTGTTTTGTTAAGCAACAAGGAAGCTCAAGACTTGGAATTGTGGCATCCTTGTAAGAGGGGAAGAAGATTGAATTTGTGATATGGTTTTGTAGAGACACCAAATGACATGGTTGATCACATAGGGTGACTTACCTTCCCTTCTCCCCCCCCCCCCCCCCCCCCCAAAAAACATTGGGTGAACACCGGGATTACTTTTTGGTGAGGAGAATCCGAATGCCAGAAATATCAGGAAGCATTGTAACAGGAATCTTGCTAGCACCAGAACAGCGTATCAGTTCAGAGCCCAATAAGATCAAACGCTTAAGCTTCGGTATCCCACGTATTTAATTTGAGATGCACAAGATAAACAGCATGCATGTCTGCAAGCTATAATTAGATAGTTTCATAACACAGGTGCAGATAAAAGTAGGCCTGGCCATAACTGGCATTCCATGTTGGCCGCTGAAGTCGCTATATACTGGGGGCTAATTCATTGAATACAGGAAAAATTGTACAATACAGAAGTTCATTGGCTAGCTCATATCAGCAGCCAAAAGAATGCCGCAAACTATTAAAGATTAATACATTATAAGCCATACACGCCCTATTGACACAAGCCCCGTAAGGAAAACTCGAAATTATTTTAAGTTGAACCTCCACCTCCATCAGAAGAAGGAAAAAAATGCTGCGTCAAAATCCCAGAAGAAATTCTACGCAAAACTCCCAAGCTGAAAAATTCCCGCATGAAATGAGCGTATCGCTAAACTTCAAAGAGTAGCTTGGATGTCAATAACTGCTGCCCATGGGTGGCATGCCAAACGGAGGCATTGGAGGCATCCCTAACCCCCCACCCATTGGAGGGGGAGGAGCAAAACCTCCTCCCATACCTGCTCCTCCTCCCATTCCTGGCATCGGTGGTGCAGGCAAGGCAAGAGGCAATAGTTGAGCATACATGTTCTGCAACAGAAAACACATCACATTCAATCAAATACAAGGAATGTGCAATCTGTTAAGGAATGACAAATGAGGAGGATAGAAATTATATTTATAAAAAACAAGAAGCAGAAGAAAAAATTATGATGATTCAGTATGCTGACATAAATGCCAGAAGTAGTCAGCAACAACACAGCAAACACCGCGCTATGATGAGGCACCAGGCAATAACCAAAGACGCCAAACTAATTACCTGTTGTGCAATAACTTCCTTCTCTTCTTTCTCTTTAGCCTTCTCTTCATTCTGCGCCTCAATTTTGTACTTCACCAGTTCATCGACTTTGCCAGCGTACTCACGGATAAACTACAACATAAGTTTAAAAAGTAAGGGAAAAAGGTAAGATATGGATAAAGAGATGCATTTTAGCTCACAGAGGGCTGAAAAGAAAGCCTATCTGTTAGTTGACGTAGAATTGCTTGGATAAGTAAATACAAGACCCCAGATAAAGCTCATAAGAAAGCAAGGAACCTGCACAAGCTATGCATCTCACTCATTTAAATAAACACTGTCTATTATCTACCAACAGGGATCAGATACATGATCCAATCCCGTCATCCATTCATCTGAAAGTAGTTCAAAGTCATAGTTCACTTTTTGGATAACTCAAGTTCACTCAAGAACAAAGGGATATAATAAGCAGCACGAATTTTGGGGACTTGACAGGGAGAGGGGCTAAGGGTAAGAGGCACAATCTTTTTTTCTAGAGGATGTTAAAGCCCGTTATCACAGATTTCTCATTAAAGAACATACATGTGAACTGAATTACATGTAATAAGGAAACAAAATAGAATACAAACCTGCAAGAGATAGGGGAAGGCAAAATCAATCATATTGTTCATCCAGGCAAGTTCAAGTGCGATGTCTGCCCGGATTAAATCATAGCAAACAAAGAGGCATGAAGCAAAGCATTCCTTCTTCCCCTACATAACCATAGGAAAAGAAAAATTAGAACGTATCAGCATTATGTAACTTTGATGTACTTGATTAATAAAAAAATTGAAACACCACCAATCTAAGGGAACAAAAGGAGAAGGTTTGGACCATTGAATAAGAACATGCTATGATAATCCTTCATAAAGGGCTGGAAATAAGACATGAAAGATGAACCAGCCAAAAATATTTGTTGCTGTAAGCTTGATAAGGAAAGAACATAGGAATAAAACATTTCTACGCACGACTTCAAATTCTACATGTTATGGATAGTGGCTATACAAGCATAAATATGCAAACATGACAATGGATCTCCTCAGCCAATAGTTAAAGCACATTCAACCGGTGACATCTATAATCAAGTAAAAAGTCTGCATTGCTTTTTCCTCCCTTCCCCCTCAATTCTAAGTTTTACAGGCCCCACATTAAAAGAAAGCAAATAATCCATGTTATAAACTGATTTTGATACCTGTTCAATGAAATAAACAAGCAACTCCTCAGCAAGTTCACGGTCACCCGATTGAGAAGCTGTCTCCATGGCATCTTTGTATAGGTTATCCTTCTTTGACAAGGCAATGGACTGCTTCCACCTGCCTGCCTTCTTGTAAATATAAGCAGCAACACGTCTCATCTCAAGAAGCTCATGTTTCTCTATCTGCATTAGATAACAATAATCTATCTGGTTTCTGCAATTAAATTTGAAAAGTAGTTACCATGAAGAAATAAAACTCACCTTCTGCGCCAAGCCTATTTGATCAAAGTTATCATGCAAATCAATTGATTCACGCAACCTATCATAGTCTTCCTCCTCAACATATATTTCATTCAATGCCTCATTAACAGCAGAGACATTGTTGCTCTGAACTGCAACCATGTATGGCTTCACAAGACGAAGGTGACCAGCCTAAAAGTGTATCATGAGGAAAAATATTTTAGTGACATACTAATATAAGAGGCAAGCTATGAACTAAGATCTAATGAAATAATTTCCAGTATAAAAGTTACCTTCCGCATGATGTCAACAACACGTGCATGATCCACACGAAGTGCAAGGACATTCAAAACATCATTGATAAGATCAGGATGCTCCTGCAGGTAGAAGTGAACAGCCTTGTAATACAACTCCACATTGGCAACTTTGACGATGACATCTTTGAATTGCATGTGATCCCATGCTTCTGGAGAATGGTTCATGATAGTAGTTGCAGCATTATCGAACTCATCATACTGAATGTATAAATAGGTCAGTTCTTTCCAATGCTGTTGTTCATCACAAGCTCTAATGAGTTTTGGAATATTGAGGCGGGTTGAGAATAGTTTGATATGCTCCATAAGCTTCTCAGGACGATATCTAGCATATAGAACTCCTAACTCAGTAAAGATACCCATATGTGCCCGTTCTAATCCTAAGCCACTCTCCATGAGAGATATCAGCTCATTGAAGCAACCTCTATTTTGGTAATATTCGCTGACCTCTTCCAAGTCATCCACCTAAAAAATTTGCAGAAAAAAGACCATAAGCATTTGAAAGAATATAAGAATACCAAGTGGAGACCAATGTAAAGTCTCCAGTCATTAGACATTCATGGCATACTTTTAGGGATGTTATTTCACCATTTTTTTCTGATTCTTTGGAAGGCTCAAATCAGTCAAAACTTCCAGAAAAAATTCAGATGAAAGCTTAACTCAAAATAAGCTTTCCTAGTTCATATAATAAAATAAACCAGAAACATGAATCAGCATATAACCTGAACAATAATGTTGAGCCCACAAATCTGGGCCAAACGGAACTCCTCTGCATCAACACAAGCAAAGCAAACTTCCTTCCATGTTTTTGTGCTGTTGGCTTTCCTTGCAGCATCAACAGCACCCTGGAACTGTTTCAACTTCACAAGTGTGACAGCCAACTTGGCCCAGTTAGATATAAAAGCAAATATGATTTTTGCAGCCTCATATAGTGCCTCATCGTACAACCGGTCACCAACATTTTGAAGATTAGCCACATTCGGCATAAGAATGAACTCCTCAATGTCACTAAGCCTGTCAATCTTTGCATATGCATAAATGAGCTCACTGTCAACCTTGGGTTCTTTTGTTTTCTGCCTTACCATCAGCAAGTACCTCACCAAATCATGGTAAACATTGGCATCTTCAGCTGCACGGATAACATCTAAAAATTGTGTGGCATCATCTGCTCGAATAAATGACTCAATTGCATCACTAACCAACCCTTCCCTGAGTTGAGCCTTGGCCACCTGACTCCAAACAGCATCTTCTTCAACTCGGAAAGCAAACTCTACAGCTCTGTCAATGCTTCGAATATTGTCTAATAAGACATTGACAGCTTGAACATTCAAGTTGAACTTCTTGAAAATTGCAAATGCTTCCTCATATAGTTCAGCTTCTACAGCCATTTCTCCAACTGCAGGTCCATCAAAGTTATCCAATCGATTGATATAGTCCATGACTCTGGATGGATCAGCTTTTATGGCTGTCAAAATAAGCAGATTCTGCAAATTAAAGTTTCCACTGAATGCAGAATTCTGAAGCACAATCTTCTCAAGAAGTTCAATCAATTCATGAGGCAAATCAGCAGTCATGAAAGCCTTAACAGCTGCAGAAACTTGTTCAGGGCTCTTGCTTTCAGGCAAAGCAGTAGATACAACCTGATCAATAAGTTGCCTTCTGTAGGCATTGTCAGGGTTGAGAACTTTTTCCCAAAGGTCAGCATCCATCCTCTCAACCACATATCTGTCATCATAAGACAAGTTATGCAATGAAGCAGAGAAAAATCATTAGACGTAGGACACATAACATATAAACCACAAACCTTGCTTGCAGTTTGAACAAAGAATTTTTATTTGTGACATTGATAAGTTCATCATCACATTGCCCTCGTCGGTAAGCAACAACAGCCAAGGTAGGATCGCGCTTCTCACAATACTTGCCCACAACTCGAGAATCATAGTAGGGATTCGTAGTGAGAAAATGTTCTGGATTGTTGTTGCTATCAATTATAATTTTACCTAGTGCATTGTGAACATGTACATCCTGGCTTCCCTCACTCACAAGATGTTCCAAGAATTGTGTGAGCAATCGAAGTCGATTCCTGTATGCCAAATTACCACAAGATGAAAATTAGAAATATGAATACACAATGATATGTAGGTTCGGGAGAAAGACACCACCTCTTCTCACATTCCTCCACAAGGGGCTCCACTGGCAGTAAAGAACGAACAGAAAGAATCAAGCCTTTAATAAAATCTTCCGGACACTCATCATCTAGCAGCTGCCCAACAACTAAAGGAGCATTCCCTGGGTTCACCTATAAGAAGAGCAACACAGTTCTCAGGAAGGAAGAGAATATAGTTGAAGATAGCACTCAAGTCACTGAATATAAGTAAAGCTACTAGAAAAGAAATTCAAATTGAATACCTTCTGAACATATCCTTCAATGTAACGAAGCATGTTGTTTGTGTACAGATAGTGTGTTAGATCTGGAACAAATCCAAAACGATCACAAACATTTATTAAAGGTCGTGCATCTGGAAGCTTAGCTTCCATAAGGAAGTTCTTCGTTTTCTCAGGATCATAGAAATTTGATTCTCTAGTTACACGCTCGACCTCTTTAATTTGTCCAGTCTTTGCAGCTGCTTCAATGTACTTAAAGTGAATGTCAGGATCCTCACTGCTCCAAACAAATTATACAAAGAACTGTATATTAGCAGATATACATTGGATAATATCCTCATCATAAATAGGATCACCAAGGCTACGCTTTCATTGAAGAGAATGGAGGAAAAGGCAAGGAAAGAAAAAATTTAATTAAGATGTTCTCATTATGTTCTAGTGTTTCTTTTCCTTGGGGCTTAGGCCTTAGGGTATGTTTAAATCAAAGAAAATGAATGAAAAATGAAGGGAAAGTTTGTTTGAATATAAAAAATCAAAGAAAGAGTCTAAATCAGTAATTCCCTTCCCTTCTCCTAAATTATCCTCAATCCAAACCTATGCTAACTAACCAGAAAAAACAGTTCTTCTTTTACCTGGAGCTCAAATATGATCCAAGGAAAAAGTAGAGTCCTTCATATGACCTAAACTGCTCAAAAATCTTTATGCAGGCATCAATACCCAATTGTTCACAATATTCTTTTGCAACCTGGATGGACATAATTAAGCTTTAGTGATCAATTATTTTTCGTGTCCTAGAAGACAATGATACCTCCATACCTGCACAATTATCTGAAGGTTGCCTCTGAGATTGACCAGTAATAGGTCTTTCATGCACTCCAAGGCCCATTCTCGCGAAAGAGTACCAAAAAACTCTACCAGTGACTGTAAGAACCACAAAATGTACAAGTATTTTAGAAACTCCCATGATGTAAAAAATATATATATATATTTATATACATATATATAACTCATAAGCAATGCAGAATAAAAACCTGTGGCTCTATTGCATGTGTGTTCACAATCACTCGTTTTATATCTGGCAACTCTGTGTAATGCTGCAGAAAAATAATGCATTAAATGAAGGGGGTGACTTTCACCTCAACGTAACAGAAACAATTAAACAGATGTGACAAGGCATTGCCTGCAAAGCTCGCACGTAAAGACCAGCTTTTTCACACAGTTGGGCAATACGAGGACGATCATAATGGCTGAACATGCCATTTGCCAGGATTGCATCAGCTACATTGGGAAAAGTTACCAGATTTATCTCCAGCACCTGAAAAACAGAATTCACATAAAAATTATCATATCAATACAAAGAAATTTAAGAGTAAAAAGGCCCACACAAAAAGGGTCAAGTAGACCAGAACCTTTGTTTGAAGGTATCCATGTTCTGGTAGATTTGGCTTCAGAACATCTAAGAGAAAAGCTGTTGCCTCACGGATTAAATTCCTGTGAGTAATGCCAAAAGAAGAAGGGAAAAAAAAAATGAGTGGACTATCAAGAAATCCATTGCTGAAGTGAACAGTAAGAACCAGTATAGCAGGTATAATGACACTTAGAAGAACATTGAATAAAAAACCAGTGATCATGGCAAAACTAGAGCATCGAATTGATGATCACCAGTTCAGCACAGTGGTTTAATGAGTGTAATAGGGTAGACAACGAACCTGTAGAAACAGATCAGTTATGGTATTGTAATCTACTGGGCAACCTCCCTCCATTTGAGACATCATTAATGCAAAATTAACAGCACCCTGAAAATAAATATGAAAGAGTAAATTCCAGGATTTTATTTGTCCAGAAAATTTTCAAATGATATTATCAAATTAATGTGTGATTTTGTTTAAATACAATCAGTAATAAAATATCCAACAGAGTGGCAGTCAATGAAAATACAAAGAAAATAGTTCAGATTAAATGATCAAGCGATATACACTACAAAGCTTTCTCACATACTTGAGGATCTGTTCGGAGAATTGTTTGCAAAAGGAAGAGGTAGTCAGGCGTGTACCCAACCTATAGCAACATATAGGTCATGGAAACATCAAAACCCAAATACTTTCAGTAAAATGGAAAGGGAGGGGGAAGAGCAATGTCAATTACAATATCCATGTAAAACACTCCACCAGCTATAGTTAACATTATAGAAATTAAAATTAAAATGTACAGGAAAAAATAAACATATGAACCACACTTAAATATCCTCAATAAGAAAACCGGTCCTATACCTGCTTTGAGTATATCAGGATTTTGTCAAACTCCCTTCTCTCAGCAAAAGCAGCAACAACTTTTGGTGTAGCTCTGGCTTTGATATATATTTTCAAAGCAAGATCATTGTCTACCGTCTACAATGGTGCATATTCATCAAATTAACACATAAACTGATAAAATATTTCACATCAGGTAAATTTGATTAGAAGTATAGCGTTACAAAAAGTTAGATGTATTAAAATTAAAAATTAAAAATAGAAATAAAATTGAAATGGAATCAACTTAATCATTTCAAAACTTCAACGCAACCCAACCTTAACAAGATCTCCTAGCTCCTCACTGCATTCCAGCTTGTCCTCAGCCAGCCAGTTCTCTAACAGATTTTTCTTGTTCTGGTTCACAACAAGCCGTGACAATTCCAATGACTCAAAAGCATTCAACTTTCCTTTTGTCAACAGTGTTCCAAAATACTGCAAGAGCGGAGGAGTTTGCCCGGCTTGCACAGGAACACTCTGCCACAATTTGCAAAACCTTTAAAATCACAGTCTCTGAGCAAGAATGGACACTACCAAAAGGTGAAAAGTTCCAATCTTTCATTTCCCCCCCAACAAGCAACTATGACCGTCTAGGTAAATTTTCATTGCAGAAACAACCTAAGTATGATCTTGCTTAGCTATATTTTATCAAATAATAAAAAAAATTGTGCAATGAGACTTAATTTGTCTGTCTACAGATCATATAGGAGAGGTTAAAACTTAAAGATAACAAGTCTAACAGTGTTATTTAGGTTGCCAACAAACTGTGAAATAACTGACATAACAAGACAAATCTACAAGATAAAGTACACAGAAACACTTAGTGTCAGTAGCTAATAAAACAATAATTTAAAAATAAAAGGAAACTAAGAAACCTGAAATTTGGCAACAGTGTCTGGAGTACGAAGAATTCCTTGTGGAGATTCAGCAGCAAGCTCAGCTGCTTCCTTATACTTTGTTTGGGCAAACAGTTCATGGAAACGCTCCACAACCTGTAATGTCAACAAGAGGATAAGTCATCTTGTCCATGCATAAATAAGTAACACAGGAACAAAACAAAACAAGTTCAATTCACGCCATTCTCATAGAGGTCAATACAAATTACAATCAGAATCAATTCTAAAACTTAAGAGAAATACAGAAAGAAAAAGATAAGATTTGTAGATTGGATAAACTGAACGGAAAAAGGTGACAAAAGAAGCAACAGATTTACAGCATACAACACCAGATCACGCATAACCACCCTCATTCCAAGCAGCTTTCTTTCACAAATATGTAACATTTATCCAAGTATTAACAGCAAAATGACAATGGAGCAAATATCACAAAGAACAGAAACTTTGAACCTAATGTTGATGACCCGTCAAATAACCTGAACCAGGGAATTCCACTAAAAGAAGAAAAAATAAAGAAAATAAAAATGGCTTGAACTATCTAATACATGAATTGCAATTCCAGCCCAACTTCACAGAGAGTTAGCATTTAGCAACTATATAAAACGTCAAGAGATTAAAAGATGCTACATCCAGTTCACTTCCCAAAAAAAAAAAAAAAACGCATGCTACATCCAAGGTTTTGGGATTTCCCAAACAATATCATGATGAAGAGATATCATAACATTCTATGTAAAACTGACATACCAGCTTTTCAGCCCCAGGAAGATTGCCTCTTTTGGCAAGATTAACTGCCAGCTCCAAATTGTTTAGCTGCAATAACAGCCAGATAAATTTGTTAGAACAATATTCATTTTTCACACATCATAGAATTAAGGAGAAGATCAGAAACATACTTGACCGCTGACAAAATTCACAATGGTTTGTTCATTAACCGTAGCCAATAACACCTGGCCTCTCCTGTTGACAGCATAAAAACCTCCCACTGACGAAGCTTCAGAAGTCAAAAATATAGGATCAGGGCTAATTCTGTTCCTATATACTGCAGTAGCTGTCTCCAAGTCATAGACAAAAAGCAGGCCAAGCTTGGTGATCACAAAAATCAAATTGTACTTGTGGGATATCTGTCAAAATATATACATCAAAGATCAAAGATATGCAATATTAATGAAATGAACAACAACATTCAGCAATTTCTATACCTGCATGGCAACTGGAAAGTCATCAGCAAAATCTGGGGGGAAGAAAAGATCTGCCTGTTTCTTGGTAAATGATGGCTTCCCTGCCAGCAGATTTGGAAAGTTAACATCCAGAAGAATATCCATTGAACCAAAAATGATAAAATGTACAGACAATGCAATTAAACAAGATCCATATTCACATTTAAAGTCATTGACTTGTTTCAATATATTGCTTACTGACTTTGTGAGCTTAGCTACCAAATAACACTCATGAAAATAGAAAAAGGGAGAAACAAATACCAATATCAACAGTTTAAAAACTCTAGGAAGCCACACTGTTTACAAGCTGAGAAAAGTGTGCTCATCTTACAATTTCTATTCTTGGGCTGCATACTTATCACTTTTTTATTTTTTTGCTCCTTGCAAAGCACAAAGCTTTCATCTAGTTGAATGCTTAATTTTAGCTGCAACTTTTTCCAGATCACAGTAATCACCAAACCGAACAGAAGTCTTTTATAATCACATTAGTCACAACTTCCTATCAATCCAACGCACAGTTACACATCCAAAATAGCCACAAAAAGTATTATGTCTTGTTAGTTAAACACTATATGGATAACTTATACTTAATCCCACTACACAGATAACTCCATAATTTTGAATTGTACAACATAGGTGCTATTCTATGGGCATCTTTAAAAAAGATCACTCTTTTCATAAGACAGATTTGTTTACAACTCAGACTGCCCAATGTATAGTATCAAAGAGATTAATGTGAATGAAATAACAATATACCTGGCTGTGCACCAAGCTCAATAACATGCAATTTGGATGTAATTTGACCAGCATTGAGTGTCTTTGTGGCAAAAGAAATCAATACAGAAGGATTTTCATTCCCAGGAACCTATGCAAAACCCAGTTTAATTTTTTTCCCAACTTATTCAGGTAATATCAGATAAAAAAAAGAAATTGGTAAGCTTATAAAAAAAAATTAATGCTAAAAAAGGACAGAATAAAAAACGCACTTTAAATTGAGCAAATGCTGCAGCATGTGCTTCAAGAGCTTGACTGCGCTGCTGATCCACAGAGAAAAGTTGCATGTTCCCTTTGACCAACTGTGGCCTCTGGAATGGAAAATCAACCAAGCGAAGCCAGGATGGTGAAAATCACAGTAAAATATATCATAATTGATACAGTTATATGCAGCTACATCTAGCAGAGACAGACCTAAAGACAAATGAAACTGAGCTAAATGAAGAAACACAAAGTACGTAGAATGTATTTCATCATGTCAACTTAACAAAATAGATGCCATAGATATACCTCAGGGGAACCAGGAGCAATGCCAATCAAGACCAACCACTTTTCAGTAGGGTCACATCTATAGTTAATTATCTGATTGTTTGCCAAATTTGCAGTTCTCTCAAACATCTTTACAGGTTCAGAGTCGCCTACAGATTGCATACATCAACATGAACCAGAAATCAATTTGCAGATAAGCTACAACCACACAGAGCAAGTTTGAGTAAACTATGAAAACACACACACACCCCAAGATACTGAATTGAGCGACATTGGCTTACCTTCTATTGACCAGTGGTATACTGAGGTCTGTGTCACAAGACCCAACATCTTTGGGCTAATCCATTTCCAAAAGACTACCTATACGTGCAATAAGGCATTCTACAAGAATTAACAAAGTCAATCTAGCGAGTATAATTTATGTATACTTGAATAACAGTTACCTGCTCGGGCATCTGATAGGATTTCATCTTTGTTTTCATCTCAATATTAAATATTTGAAGGTGATCCTGAGTTGTCCCTTGGAGTTGGGCTTCAAGAGGAAGACATGGCTTGTTAGTGAAGATATTTCAAAAGTAAAAATTATCACATAGGATAATCAACTGAAACCTCAAATTTTCTCCCACTGGATGGGAGCATTCTGAAAGTGATCATTACATCATCTTAGTACAGATTGATATCTTACTGGAATGAGTATATCGTTTGATGTGAAAGACAAAGCGCTGTCAAATTGTCAAATGATGATAGCATGAACATATTTAGTTTCACAACAACTAATATACTTTATGTGAAATTAGGACAGATTAATGCACAAGCAAAAGTGGAAGGCATAAAATTATAAACAACTATCTAAGCAGGAAACCCTGATAGGCCAATTCATAGCCAATGTTTCCCCAACAGTCAGAGAAAAATTATTAGAAATCATGGATTAAAAAAAAGATAAAAAAATGAGTGCAGAAAAAAAAAATATATATATATATATATGTATATAATATGGTATTAAGTCATAAATAAACCTGAAGCGTGACTTCTTCTTACATGAATAAATTTTATCTAATAGAAAGACCAATTACCACAGTATGGGGACAAAAATACAATAAGCTTTTTTACCACATATATTTTTCTGTTCAATAAAGCAATTTTACTTTGCCTTATTTCTTATACTATATGTATAGATACATTATGTTCACTGGAATTACAACATAGAATTTAAAAATAAGCAAGTAGATTGACTTCAAATTCTCAAATCAATCAAAGACCCTTGCTTCATAGTTCTGTGATCCTAGAGTTAATCTAACCAAGGTAGCAGAAACAAGGGACCGGAAAAAAAAATACATTGCATAATCTTGTCAGCTAAACACAATACAAATGCCAAGCTAACCACAAGTCCAAATGGATATACTATACAGTATAGATATGACTATGTGCTTTAGAACCAACTAGTCAAAATGAACCAAACTATTTTATTTAGTGGTTGCATCAATAGTACAGAATAGAGGCAATCGCATGAGAAATTTTAGCTACCAATAATTCGTGACATCAACAATAATAGATTTCGTAACAATAGTGAAATGCTGACATATCAAGTATCCGCATTCTTATTGTATTAGTAACTAAAAAACAACTCACACAAAGACATATCCTACCCTTCAGAGCAAGTATTCTCGAATTAGGATTCATGAGAGCTGAATCTGCAGTAATAGGCCTCCTCAAAGGTTGCATTGGCATGTTCATATCAATTATAACCACACTGTTCTGGGGAGCTGTTTCCCGAACGCATATATACTTTTCAGATTCCATCGTCACGTGTGTAAAAGTGATGAATTGTGGATTGATGCCAATGCTTGGCAACTGCAATAACAAGTCAGATCACACAAATAAAACAGCTCAGTTCATTCCTTGGTAACATCCACAATCAGCGAAAATGAAAGAATAAATATCTTACTCTACAGTTCAGACTGGAATTAAAATAATTCAGATCTGTTCAAATTTGACTCTAAGTAAAGTAAACTTCGTCACGCTATCGAGAAATACTATTGAAGAGTACTTGACTAGGAGACCAGAATTAAGCAGACTAGAGCTGTGGGAACTCTGATTATTTGAAGAAAAACAAATAAGCTTGGTCCCAAGGCATGCAATAGAACTGCCAATTCAGCTCAGCGAACAAGAAAATTGAAAAAAAAAACACAAAGTTTACAAACTAAGCAAGACAGAAATGTGAAGTAGAACTTACTGTTAGAGCCTCTCTCATGGCGATCGGAGCGTTAGCAGCCGCCATGGTTCCTATGACGGAGGACCTGAAAATTAAAGACTCGGATCTGTGGCGGTAATTGAATTCGTAGATAGAAAATCAAATAGCGAACAAAAAAGAAGTGCAAGGGAGTGCTTGTAGAGGATCCAAATCACTGCAAGATCTAGGAGCAGCGACGGAGAAGACTTGGACCCCCAGAACAAGGATGAGAGATCTATGAGGAGAACGAATCAAGTAGAGTCGAATGAGTTTCTAACGGGGAGAAAAGAACAGAATTCCTATGAAAGGACAAGAAGCAGAAATCATGTCTTAGCTTTAGACGGTAATAAAGCATACAGCAATGTATTAAATAAAAAATCTACACAGCAAAGCATTGAGACGTGTATATACGTGTCTCGTGTCGTAAATCTTGATTTTAAACATGTCGGATCCGGGTCAATAGCGGGTCCGATCTTTGGAGATATTGCAGATTTTTTTTTTTTTTTTACCAAGGAGATATTGCAGTCATGAGAGTAATATTTTGATCACCATTCTTAAATTATGTTAATACTCCTTAATAAAAATAAAAAAAAAGACCCTTTTCACTACACATTTAAAAGTGGTCCCCCTAATTTATTTTAGAGGAAAAGAAATATATTAAATAAAAATAATTTTAAAAAAATATTTTAATTTTAAAAAAAATTAACATATTAACTAATTTTAACTTATATTTTTAATCTGCATAATTTGGTTAAAATAATTTTATATTAAGAATCATATGGAGTATATAATAAACATCATTTTTTCTATTTTATAATGTAATATGTTATCTTTCAATCTTAACCTAAAATTAATGAAAATCATTTTTTATCAGTGATAGTATTTTATTTTCTAGTGTCATAGCACATGCATTGGTGCTGTGGCTTGGCTAACACGTATTAAATACATAGCTTTTTTTTATAAAAATCTAAAATACATAGCTTTAGTATTTTATTTTTTGGACATGGTTTTGCATATATTTTCATACATTTTAGAGTTTCAACCAGAATATTAAAAATCAAACTAGACTAGCCAATTTAATCAATTGGATTGGAAAACGATATTAGGTCCAGTCCAAATATGAAAAAAACCAATCAGTTTTGGAACCAATGAGAACCAGTAAAAAATTGATCAAATTGATAATAAATTGATAATGAACCAGTAGAGAACCAATTGAATCAGTCAAATTTTTTTTTTAGCTTTTAAGATGAAATAGTATTATTTTTAGTATCAAAATATTTTTCTATAAGTTGTTTTTTTCCATATTATAATATTGTATAAGTACTATTATAATAAATGATTATTAGCAATGATAAATTTATCTAACAAATAATATAAAAATAGAATATTAATTAATTCTATTAAATTCAAAATATGATTAAGAAAAAATATTAACTTGTTTAAATTTTAATTTTTTAAATTTCTACATAACATATAAAATTAAAAAAATTATTAATTTTATTAGTATCAATTTAATTCTAATTAAACTATTAAATATTGAAATAGTATCTTGATTGGTTTAATACCGGATTTGGTTTTTAATACATTTATCCCAAAAGTGCATGTTTTTGTATGTTTACTTTAACTATGGGCTGAAGAGCCAAAAAACTGGAGAAAAATGATAGGTTCGTGGGATAAAACAGTTTCAGCCCAATATCACACCAATTAATCCATTAGTCTCTTCTTGCTCTTTTGGATTGACATGCTTTATCTTTTTATTTTGCTTTATATATATATATATATATACTTATAAAATATTTTGCTTTATATTTAACCATGTGTGGCTAAATTTTTCTTAGACCCAAGGTTACTGTGAGTTTAGTTGTGGATTAATGGTTGTTTGTTTGCATCGACAAATTGTGTTTAATTGTAGTTTTGTTTATCCAATTTTGTGTTCTATTGCTCACTTGATACTTTGACCAACACTAAGTAGAGAATTGGGGAATTGGGAATCAGCTCTAGAGGAGAGGAGGAAGCCTAAAATATATAGGATTGGATTGAAAGTATGATTTGCATATAGGATAGTAATACACGTAGAAGCTTCATGTGATCAAAGTAAGGTTGCATATAAGGTAATGCATCTTAGTTAATTGTATGTGAAACTAAATAATTGAAATGGGACAGAGTTGTAAGCGGTTTGAAAGATATTTATAGTGGCAATATCTAGATGAATGTAATAAGGATTCCATGTACTTAATTGGGTGAATTCAATTGCTAAGAAACATCTAAGTGCTTAGTAACTCTAGGTTATCTTAAAGATATTCAAATTTCATTAATATTTTGCATTTATATTTTAGTTAATTGCATCCATATTGTGATTTTTAAATGCGCTTAACTTAAAAGAAATTGAAATATGCAATGCTCAACTGCTTTTGATGTGATTTCCTTGGGGAATAATATCTTACTCATAATCTAATTACACGGATAAAGAAAATTGAGAAGACAATGAGATTGCATATATTTTTCAGTGAATTAATCTATTTTCTCCTTTTTTTTGCTCATTAAATCTTTTGTTCCATGCGACTTTAGTCGAAATCATGGACAGACTCTAATTGTTACTCTAAGAGGGAGAAAATGCGAGGCAGTTGGAAGGAATCTTAAGAAGGAGGAAAAAATGTGTAATTTTCTAAGTGAAACTCCTCCTTTTATAATCTCTTAATTTGAATTTCAAAATTTAAATTTTAAATTTAAAAATAAATTTAAATAGAAATTCTTATTCACCAATTTTGGGCTTATAGTAATAAGTCAGCCCATTAATGTGTCACTCAACAACAATTTCCAACAATGAACAACCTCTATACTTGCTAAGATGATATTTATACTTAATGCGACATATTCCCATTAGAACTATTGCATGCACAATTTATCATGCAATATAGTTTACCAATTGCTCAATAGGAGTTACAAGTGATAGCAAGCACCACATAAATTATTAGAAGTAGTTTGAAAACTCAAAGTCCCACATTACTTATAAATAAGATTCTAGTGTGTGTTAAGTTAGGGATTTTGGAAGATTTTTAAAGGAAGGGGAGGATCCCCGACCCTTTTTTGGTTTAAAAGATCAGAGAATATTTAATCCCCTCCCTCACCCCTTTATTACTCCACCCAAATTGAGATTTTTTTAAGAAAAAAGATTATTCATTACCCAATCTATTCCAATTCTTTTTTGAATTAAACATGATTTCATTAAAATTTTGCTACTCTCCTCATCTTCAATTCTATCAGATAAGAAAATTTTAAAATCCCCCCAATATCTTCCCCTCCAATCCCTTCTATCAAAAATCTCTTCAATAAATAGAGGTAAGATATGAAAAGAATGATCAACTAGAATAAAAGAAAGAATGAGAGATTGAGAAAAAGAGAGAGAGTATGAGAGGGTTTGAGAGTGAAAGAAAAGTTGGAGAGATTTTTTTGTTTTTGTGATAAAAAAAACATAGGTGAGGTAGAAAGTTCTTTCTTTTCCTCTTCATTCCATCTCTTTTGCATGCTTGGGGTCTTCTAATGGTAGAATCCTTTAGGTTAAATAGGATGTGATTTATTACATTCTTTTCTTCTTAAGTGTTCCATAGATCCCAAATCTTATGTTTTGGCAAAGTCCATAGAGCAAACTACTTACACCAATTAACACCTCTGAGTAGGTACTTGTGATATACATACTTATTTTGATCTTATAATATTTATCTTTATTGTTCTTCTTCTTGAATATGTTTTTATGGATCCCCAAATATAATATTTTGGTGAGACCTTAGAAACAAACAACTTATGTTGATGAAAGGTGGGAGGCATGCTCATGAGCATTGCTTGGTTTGTTTTGTATATTATTTTGTTTTGCCATATGTTCTTGTTGTGCTTCAAGCCGAGCAGATCATCCTTAGCCACATGATCATCACCCCAATTTATTGAATGGAATTACACGTGTTGTGGCAAAGGAATTTGCAATGGCCTCTTTCTTTTTCTTTTTTGTCTCTTTTTGTTTTTTTTCCTCTTCTTCTTTTCTTCTTTTTTTATTCTTCTTTCTTTACATGAAATATCATATTTCTTGCTTGTTTCTTTTTATAATAAATAGGACTTTAACCTTGCCTTTTCTTCCACCTCAGTTTTCCAAGCTATGGACATATTATAATATGGAATGCTTGTTTTCATTTTGGAATCCTTGATAGTTGCCACTGGTCATGGGTCCATTATTGTTGTAGTATTTAATAGGGGATGATGTCCGTCTTCGGAAAGATAATTAGTCTAATGGATATATATATATATATATATATATATGAGTTTGGTTTTCATCACTATTATATACTTGCTTTTCAAGAAAGATGGCAATTTGCTAGCAAACACGTGGATACCAATCTCTAAATTATTTTGATGAACTCAATCTTGCAAGTCTTGATAGGGAACACAAATGGTTGTAAGTCTCCTCTTGCTATCTTATTATTTTGTTTTGTCCGTGTGTCAGCTTTCGTCTCTCAAATTGGGCTTTTAGAATTTTCGTGGGTAAATAGATTAATTGACTTACCACATGTTACAATTAACCTCCGTTGATATGTTAATTAAATTAATATTTTTTAATATTTGTTTTTGTTTTTATTTTAAAAGATAAAATAATAAAAGTTTCCTTAAAACTCAAGTTAAAAACTTTACATCTATTTTAAATAAAAGATTTTTTATTTAAAAATAATAATAAATATTTGTTTAAAAAATAATGATTGTATATTTTTAAGCCACCTTGTGTGGAGTTTGTCTTTGGGAGCCTCCATTAGCATATGAAAAAGTTGGTAGGTTATCGCATGGGGTTTTGAAATCTTCGTAGATTAATCAATAGGCAAATAAATGAATTAATAACTTTCTTATATATAATATAATTCATTTAAAAAAAATAAAAAGCTGACCTCTTCAAAAATTATTTTAATAAAAATAAATTTTTTCTTAAAAAGTATAAACTCACTTATAGGGATCTCCAGAATTACGTGAACTTTGATCTATATAACGGAGTATGTAAGCCCTAGACTTTTATTATAGGTTAAGTCCACTTTTATAAATAAATTTACTTTTTATTATTAATTTTTTTCTTCTTTTTTTATATGTGTTTGATAAAGATAATTAAAATAAATTTAAGACCACATTAATTTCGTATAACTAATTTAAAGTAACAGTTTTTATAAACAAATGTTATAGGGTGTCTAGTACCTTCCCAATGACACAATCGACTTCCTTCTAAATCTCTTTTATTTTGTAGACCATTTTTTTAAAAGGCTTTTCAAAATACCTTTTTTTTTTTTAAATTTGGTGGTGACTCTATTTTGTATAGATTTTTTGTTTTGGAAAATGAAAAATTGAATGGGATAATCTGCTTCTTGTATGGAGCAGTGACTGCACATGCAATGAGACAGTGGCCATTGTTAATAATTCCAAACCAAGACATTAACTGTGATCTTCTTCATGTCAGCGTGATCCACAGAAATGAGACAATCTCTTCAAGAATAATATCTCATGGTCTTGTTTGGTTTCCAAGACTAGAGATGCATCATCGTAATTTTTTTCTTCTCAGTACTTAATATCATATCTGACAAGTCATCTACAATATTCTTCCTTCTAAATTTCAGGTAAAGTTTTCATAAGAAATCCATCCAACATTATCAAAGTCATTCTAACAACCTAACTACCAGGAGTCAATAAAACTACATTGAAAATGATCTCATGAAGTTCCCCTCTATGTATTTTGGTGATATTAATATAACTGAACCCTGATGGATATAATGGTAACTTCCAAATCATCTATAGAAGCAGTTAGATAGATCTATTTTGGTATTACTTTTATACTGCTATACAGACTATTGCCGTTATACATCATATGTGCTATGTGCTAAATTACTGAATCATGGCCGTTATAGTGATGCACTAAAATATTATGGACATTACTGCCAGACTTGCCTTCAAATGCTACTATGCATCGCCATATATTTTACTTCTCATAGTCAAAAATCCTATCTCAATAGTGATATCCCCAATGATTTATCTTTTTTACTTTTTCATTGCCAAAATTAGTGTTTGCATGAATATTGACCATTGTACTCATACCGTGAGACAATTATAATAGTGGTATTAATTATTTATTAAATTTCCATATTACTTGACTTTGCACTTGTGAATCTTCAACATTATAATGATGCCATAAAAGAATTACAATAATGCCATAAATTATTTATTGGATTAGAATTAATAGTTTACTCAAAATAACTCATACTAAAACTGTGAACACCTTATTTTATCCGAACGCAAAAATAAGATTAAAAAAATTAAATTTCTTTTTAATTAATTATAAATCTTTTAATGGGATCTTGAAATAAGAAGAAGGAAAAACAATAAAAACATGAACAAATAAAATAAAATAATAACAAAAATGATATAAATTAAAAATAAAAAACAATTAATTAAAAAAATTAATCAACTGAAATTCAATTAAAGTTTTTTTAATTAATTATAAATCTTTTAATGGGATCTTGAAAAAGAAGAAGAAGAAGAAGAAAAAACAACAAAAACATGAAAGACAAATAAAATAAAATAATAACAAAATAATATAAATAAAAAATAAAAAAAATTAATTTTTTAAAAAATTAATTACCTGAAATTCAAATTTAAGTAAATTAAAAAAAAAAAGGTGGGGAGGAGGCCTAAAATGCTGGGCTTGAAATGTTGAAGCCTAGCATTTCAAGCCCACAATCACTTTGAGCCTAATTAGGGCTCATGTACGTGAGACTGGGAAAAAGGAAAAGAATAGAGGGAGCCACAGGGTATGAGCACGAGAGGCAAACCGCAAAGAGCCAAAAGTAGGCCAGACCAAAGGAGCATGAGAGGCAGACCGAAGAAAAGCTAGAGGGAGTCATGCTCGAGCAGAGAAGACCAGAGAAAGTGGGAGAGAGAAGAGCAGAGCAGAGACCGTGTGCAAAGAATAGAAAGTTAGAGGGAGCCGTGCACGAGAATGAGAAATTGGCCCCAAGCAACGCGTGAGAAAAGCTAAGCAAGAGAAGGCCAGGAGACAGAAAAGGAACTTACCCACTACGCTGTACCTGCCATAGCAGAGTAGAAGGGGGCAAAGGTGGCTAGCACAATTGCAAGCAACCGAAACAAAGAAGCATGAGGGCAGTGCACGAAAGCAGGACTGAAAAGCTGTAGAAAGCAGCCACACACTCAAGAAGCTTAGACTCCTTCACTCATGGGAACTTTATAAAAGGATCGAGAGGGCAATTGTAGAAAAAAAATTTGAGGGGACACGGAAAAGAAGAGAGGAGAGCTTGAGTAAAGACAAAGAGAGGCAGAGCGAAATTTGGAGAAGTTGAGAAACACTCGGATACAAACAGAGGACGCGAACCCTCGAAGGAGGAAGAGATTAAGGAGACTTCAACAAGTAATTTGTATGTTGAATTTAAAGCTTTAATCAGTAGGCTGGGAATACAGGGTTGAGTATTTGGTTTTGTTGATGATGGGTGCCGAAGCTTGCGTTTAAGCCAGGGGTGGCAATTGGATTTTTTTAAAATCCTTATATATCTGGTTACAATTTCTATTTAGGGTGGTGTTACCTCCACCTTCGTTGGCATACACTTTTTGTTTTGAAGCTTTTGGGTGTTTGTCCTATCAAAGTAGTCTGTCTTCTCTATATTTGTTGCCCATGGCATGTCTAAACTTTGAGTTGCCTAAACCGTGAGAAGAATATCACAATTGTGTTCCCAGTTTAAGCTTTCTGAGTTTTCTCCCATTCAAATAGAGTCACATTTCTATACCTATGGGAAACATATGTCCGGTAATGTTTTAGAAGGAATTGATTAGATCTAGATGATGTTGAGCTTAGGAATCTAATTCAGAACTAGTTTTTAGTTGCTCTGTGTTTTTTATAATTCTGGTCACCCTGTGAACTTGTCGATGTGAGTGAACAGTTATCGCATCCGGGGCTCTTTGTGTGCAACAAATTTTTGGTTACGCAATGGGCCTATGTTCTTTACTTTGCTAATAGTATCCAAACTTGATGAAGTAAGATCCTGAGGAAGGAAATTCTTGGGCCTACTAGTTTTGGAAAGTCTGAGGAAAGAAAGTTTTGGGCCTATGAGTTTTGTTCTTTTTTTATTTGTTTCTGCCTACTAATTTATTCCCTAGTATTAAATTAATATAACATGCTTAAATGTCAAAGGATGTCGAGAATTAATTTTCTGATAAAATATATGTGGTTAAAAACAACAATAGCGGAAATGATAACAACCCTCTAAAAACAATTAATAATTATGCCATGTGAAGTTTTTGAACCAACACACTGTTACATGAAATTGTGAGTCCACATGAACATGTGAGTTAGAAGTGAAACTTGTGTTTTTAAAAAAATATATTAATAACTTCGTGTTTTGTGAATTTTCATAATTAAATTCTCTTACAAAAATTCATTATTATTCAAAATCACTATACCCCGAAGATTGTAGAATTTTCGCAGGTATCTTAATTGACTGATTATCACGTGAGATGGCGAATTCACACAGGCATCAGTTGGTTGGATATAAATATATTTATACATATAGTTCTATTTTTAACAAGAAGGTATTTTTAATTTCTGGTTAAAAGTAAAAATAATCTTATCACAAAGAAGGATTGACTAAACAATTGTTTATGAAATAGTTTCAAGATAAAATATGATAATATAGTGTTTCTAAATGCTTAATGTGAATAGAATATATATTTTGCTTGTTTTAGGAGGGAATGTGCAATAATATTATTTTAAAAATGATAATAATAATAATAATAATAGTAAAAATAATAAAATAAAATAAATAATTGGCTTAATAATTACACTATGTGAGTTTTTGGAGCCCATGCAAGTATCTAAGTTTACTGAGTTGTCATGTGAGATTGCAAATTCACGTAGATGTATCAATTAAATAACTTTCTTTTAAGAAAATAACTATATTTCATAAAAAATGATAATAATATAACAAGTTTTTCAAACTTTATTTAAAAATATCTAATAAAATTATTATATAGAATTTTAAAATATAATAAAACATTTATACCGCAAGGTTTAAAACTTTTGTAGGTATTTAAGGAATCGGTTTATCAGGCACGATTGCGAGTCTGCAACAGGCAAATTGATTTTCTTCTTTTAATTTTTTTTTAAAAGTATAAAAAAATATGATGATTTTTTTTTTATACATCATAATAATAAAGAAACAGCAAAAGACAAAAAGTCACCAAAACAAGAAAAACAAATTCTAAAAAAAACTAGAGAATAGAGCCATGAAAACAACACCACATTCTCACGTAATAGCATCTCGCCCCATGAACTCCTCAAGCTCCAAAAAAGAAAGACGATGCAAACCTGGAGTAACTGAGAGAGATCTGTTCGCTAGCAAGTCAGCTTCCATATTATGATTCCGTTGAATCCAATGAATCTGCACTTGCCAATCACGCTTCAATAAGGAGGAAATCTCCAAAAGCACATTGAGATCCTTATGGAACTTTGGTTTATCATTTTGGATCAAGCCAATAGCCTCAGTAGAGTCACTTAGTATCACCACCTTCCTACAGCCCTCATCCCAAGCAAACTTAAGGCCCATTAAAACACCCCATAACTCAGCTGTCAAACTATCACCCCCATCCAACCTCAATAAAAATGCTTTTCTTTTCTGACCCTTAGCATCAGAAATAAACCCTCCACACCCTGCAGCTTTCACTCGTGCTGAGAATGCTCCATCCACCATAATCATGCAACAATCGTCTTCCACGAAACCTGGATGTTAACTCACCCGATCTTTAGTTGTTTCCCTAGATAATAGGCTTAACCTATCCTTGAAACTAGTCATGCTCTGGATAACGGCATAAACCTTCGCTATCGTCTGCCCAGCATTATGATGAAGACCATCGAAAAGTCTTTCATTCCTTTGTCGCCACAGTGACCAGCATATAAGTGCAAAAACCCGCTTCCAATCATCAGTCGGATTTCCGAAGTTCTCCTTTAGATTAGTTTTTATCCAAGAATGCAAGTCTTGAGTAAAGAACTTCACACGACATTTCAAATTGAGAACCAATGACCACACCCCTTTAGCAGCAATACAATCTCTCATGACGTGCAATTGACTTTCATCACAATTCTGACAAGAATCACACTTACCCGAAGGATGAAGTCCTCGTTTCCATTTTTCCATATTCATGGTTACACGTCCATGCATTAGCATCCACATGAAGCTTAAATATGATGATTTTTCAAAAGTCAAAAATCAAATAAAAATATTTTTAAAAAAACTAGAGAAAAATAATAAATATTTTCAACTAAAATAAAATAAGAGTAAGTAAGAGGAATTAAATTATCTTTTGCAAATTAAAACACGCCAACTCAATCTCAAAAAATTGTTTTGTTTGCAAAAAGGTGAATTATTTTCAATCAATTTTCTTATATTACAAAATTATACAAAATTACAATTAAAAAAATGTTCACCAACTGACACGCATTTCTAATTTCGAACTATGTGAACTTTGATTCCCATCACAAGATACGCAAGCCCCAAGCTTTGATCCTGGGTTAAGTCCGTTCTTGTAAATAAATAAATATTCTTCCAATTTATTTTCTTAATTTATTTTGTTTTTGAAAAAAATTTCCTTTATTTAATAAATATTTTCTAATTTAATTTTCTTAATATCTTTTCTTCATTTTTTTCTAATTTTTTTAATCTTTTTTCTTTTATAGCCTAATCTTCGCATATAAATAATAAAAGAAAAATAAAAATATTTTTAAAATCATATTAATTTACATAATCAATGTAAGGCAATCGTTTTTAGGAACGGGTGTTGTGGGGTGCTTAACTCCTTCCCCACACACAATTGACTCTCGAACTCAACTCTAACTACGCAAAACATCCTTTCATTTCTTGATTCGGTTTTCCAAGATTTTTCCTCGAAATTTTGGTGGTAACTCCTAATAAGTCGGTTTTCATTTTAAAACCCAATTTGTCTCCCTTTTGTCTCTTTTTCCTTTTGACGCATTTTTCCGGGTGTGACAAAGACAAGGGTTTTTAATTTTTTTTTTCATTTTTTCCCATTTTAATTCTTATTAATTTTATTATTTGTTTATTTGAATTTTTTTATACTTTGATTTTTTTATTATTTAAGATTAAATATCATAAAAAATAAATTTGATTATGATTCAATCATGATTTGAATAGAATCATCAAGTAATACATTGATCAGTTTAGTGGCTAGTTCCATTTTTAATTAATTTGAAGTTTGTTATGTTCATACCCTAAAACTGTATAGATTTTAGTTTTGCCAACAATAAAATTGATTAGTTAGACCACAAACTAGTGTATTCTATCCGAAAAACTTGTGATTGAGAACATTAATTTTCTGGTGCTTTCTTCATTAAAACCTTTGAGGATGCAGCAAAATGCCACACGAAACAAATGTTGATACTCAAAGAAAGATTCTTTTAAAATTAAAATTAAATAATTCTGTGGTGTGTACTTTTAAGAATTTTTTCATGACTATCAGGAAGGAAGTGAATAGAGTGGCTAATCAATGATGAAAAAGGTTGGATTGTAAATTAGGGTTTGTAAATAAAGAATGAATTAATTAGCCCTTGAAAGCGTCTCCATAATATGGAAACGAAGAATATGCGGCTTTTTTTTTCCTTTTTAAAGGATATTTACTACTATTTTTTTTATAATTATATACGATTGTTTATATGTTTGCTTTATTTATTCATCTATTTGAACATTTCCTCCACATTAAAAATTTCTTTGAGTTGTCAGGACTTTCTCAATCTCCTGATTCTCATTTCAAATATATTTAAATGTTAATTAGTTAGAAAGAAAAAATTAATTTAACTTCTAATCTTAATTATTATCCAAAATTAAGAGTGTTACATGCTTACCTTATTATAATATATTTGAAATATATATACTTGTAATATAATATTTATATATAACCAAATTTTAAATAATTAGAAAATTGGAAATATATGTAAACAACATTAAAAATAAAAATTCATAAGAAAACTAAAAATGTGGAAAAAAATTAAAAAAAATATATAAATTAGTGCCAAAGTACCAAAAACAAAAATGGTTGCTAAGTTTTAAATTTTTTAGAGGAAAACTATAAACAATAGTCACAAAAATGTTGGATATAGGAAACAGTTGTTATAAAGAACAATTTCTAATTGTTACATTAAGAGTAATTTTATAGGTAACAATTTTTGGTGTTGTCTATTCTAAAATAATAATGTAAAAAGTGAAAAATGTTGGCTATTTTATCATAGGTAATAGTTATCAAGTTTTGTCCAACAACTATTACTTAAGGTAAGGATCAATAGTTACACTTAAAAAAATGTTACCTATTAATATGTTAAGCAACATTTTTCATATGTTGCAAACAAAAAATGTTGCAGTGTGTGTTTCTTATTTTACATCTTAACTGGATATTCTTCCTCATATAGGATAGAAATAATGATTTAAAAGTTCTTTCAAAATTGAAATATGTACAAAAATATTAAAAACAAAATAAAAAACAAGAGTAAAGGACGAAGAACGTGGGGGTGGAAGAGAGTGAAGTGATGTTTTTATGTGTAAAACAAGCCTTGCTACACACAAAAGTGTATGTGTGTGTGTATATATATATATATATGTATGTATGTATATGTATATAGAACCTCTTAGTCTAACACCCACTTCCCCCTGCATTTACACTTTACCTCTATAGTTCCTCCCTTCTTTTCTTGCCCCCAACTATTATTATATATTATTTTATATATATAGGACCTCTTAGTCTAACACCCACTTCCCGCTGCATTTACACTTTACCTCTATAGTTCCTCCCTTCTTTTCTTGCCCCCAACTATTATTATTTATTATTTTACATATTATTCTGTCACCAAAATCCATCTCCGCTGAAACAGTATGACCACTTTTCTTATATTGCAGTCATTTTTGTAGCTTTTATATGTCAATCATCTTTCTATAAAAAAAATTTACGAAAAAAAAAACTGTTTAGGACACAGGAGGAGAAAACTTTTGTAGCTTTCATATGTCCATAATCTTTTCTTAATAAAAATTTAGAGAGAAACTGTTTTTTAGAGACAGGAAGAGAAATCATCATATGAGATAAATTTCAAATATTCTTATATATTTAAATATTACCTTTTCAATGTAAGAAAATCTATATTTATCACATATATATATATATATATTATTTTACCTTTTTTAAAATAAATGAGGACTTATAACATATGCAAAATGAAATAAAGTTGAAAAAAAAAACAGAATGGAGAAGTGATTCTTTTTTAAATATAGGGCTTATACACTACTCTACATGAAATAAAACGAAAGAAAATGAAATAAAAAAGAAGACATAATAAAACGAAAAAATTGATTTTTATTTAAAATGAAGCTTACACATAAACTTCAAAATATCACAGTATTGAATCAGAAGTTTTGATGATTCCAAACAACTAGAGTTTGGAAAAGAGAATATCAAAGGAACGTGAGAAGATCAAGTGAAGAAATCTGATATGAGAACCCTTATGGAATCCATCCAAAGAACCCACTTTGATACGTAAGACACTCGGATCTTTGCGAAACAAGCAACACAAAGACTAGATAGCAAAGAAAATGAAAAAAAAACGGATAAAAATAGTAGCAAAAGAAAACACTAATAGAGAAGATAAAAAGGATAAATATTGGTCTTAAGAATTAGAATCCAAGAGAATTGGTCTCTTGAACCCTAGTTTCGGTGACGTCACAATGATTGACCAATTCCTTGATAAGTTATAGTTTCATCATAGTACTCAAAGAACGCAAGAGAAACTCACAAAAGTATGAAACTTTAATAATTCAAATATGAAAAACGTACATAAAAATTAACCTTAAATAAGCAAGGTAAAATCTAACCTAATAAGTCTAGAAACCCTAATTAATTTGGACTTAAGTAATCCTAATAGGATTAAGAGACTTTATGCCCAAACAACACTCCTATTGGACCTAGGAAACTAGTAAAATAAAATCCTAAAATAAAATAACGAAAATTCATAAGAAAATAATAAAATAAGACCTAAGTCCTTATAAACATGCCAATACATTAATGAAATCACATGTTTAGCACATGACATGTTTATTTACAAGGTGGGCTATCAAAAAGACTATTAATTAACTAATTGGGCTTTAGTAATTAACAAAGTTCAGCCCATAATTAATAAAAATGAAATTAATACTAATTAAGCCTAATAATGCTTAAGTCACATGCTATTTTAGTGAAGCACATGATCTTTTAAGTAATCTCTTTCAATGGGCTTCTCTTGGGCTTGAATCTTTCCAAGTGATAAGACCTTCTACCATGTTCCTGAATTTGTCAAAGTCATCCTCTATCATTCCCTCCTTCTTCAAAAAGATTCATCCTCGAATCTCCATAATCTACATGAAAGGAAAGGAAATGATTAAACGCATCAAATAAATTATATGGAGTATACTTACCTTTCAAGCTTAATTAATGCATCTGTGCTTTATTCTTTGTATGCATATGAAGGACAACATTCTTCCTTGACTTTTTGAATCAGAACATTGTTCCAATATCAGAAACCTTCACACCTTTAATTGGAATTTCATAAGTCCTATCTTCAAGTATTGGTAGATAAGAAATTGAACTTTTCTTCATAGCATATACATTAATGACCTGCAGTAAATAGCTAGGCACAAACTTGACATAAGAATACTTAAATGGGAGCAAGATGTTAAGGGACACATAGGGAAACAAATAGGGACAAAATGACATACAAGAAGACTCAATTAAAACCAAAGTATTAGAAAAACTAAGGAAGACAAAATCTGGACAGATTTGAACATAATGCAATAAATGAAAAACCTGAAAAGATTTTGATAACATTAATGATGTACAATGATAGAACAAGGATGGAGATATAATGACTAAAGGGACACACACTAACATAGAACAAGAAGAAAAGAATGAATTGAATAGAAAATGGAACACAAAAGACTCATGAAGATGAAATGGGATAAACCAACAAACAACAAAAAAGACACATGACTTATGAGACACACGATAAACATAAAACATAAAATGAATAGGGACTACTTCACAAATACATAGGAAATACAAAACACTATGATGATGAGATGGAATGACATAGAAGGATAAACTAGAGAAAGACTGCACTAAAGTAACTAATGAACTCATTATTGACTTATGCAACAATGATGGATGACATAATTTAAAGAAATTAGAAACAGAATGACAAGGAAAAAGAAAACACAATGAAGACACATAAGAAAAATGAGATGAAGAAAGAAGGAGCTTTGGACAAACTACTTTAAACTCACTTTTACTCGCATTCTTCCTCAAACTCTCTTTTTCCTCTTTTTCTTCCTCTTTTTCACTCTTTTCTCACTTTTCTTCTCTCTTACTCTTTTTGCATTCTTTTTATTTTTCTGGACAATTTCTCTTCTACATCTTTTTTTTCTTCTCTCATTTCTACCACTCTCATTTTTTCACTCTAGCTCACTCTTAAAGTTCTCATGATTTTCACACAAATGAATACATGGCAATAGTTTATGAGCTTTTTCCAAAACACGATAACATTTTCTATCATATCCATTCAAGCTAACATTATAGTCTAAATCTCTAATCACCATGTCAATATGCTCAATCTCATCAATGCAATTATAAGATCTAATTTCCAAAGGAATCACACTATTAGCACTACTTGAAACTAGCATACTATTATCCAAAGAATTTTCCCTCAAATCATTAACAACAAATAAATCATGTTTCTCTTCTAAAAGTTGCACGCAATCATGGTTAATTTCATTAGCACAATCATGAAATTCATTTTCCAATTGATGCAAATTAGAAACACCACTAGAATCAAAAGTACTAGCAACCTCTAGATCAATATTCTCCTCTAATTGATGCAAACAATCAATCTCTTCAACATAAACAACATCATCAAATTTATTGATATTCTCATGTTCAACACATTTATACTTGCATTCCAATTCAATTGATCCATTGCAAGAGATATCATCAATGCAAACAACATCAGAATTATCATATCCTAAATCACAAGAGATATCAGTATTAGAATTTTGAGGTTTAGTCATACCTGTAGCAAATTCTCTCGTTCCATTATCGGATGTTGAAGTGATAGCAACTTTGTCATCTGCTCAATCGTCTTTCTCCACATGGGAATCACATGAATCTTGGACCACGGGCATTTGCATCTCCTTGGAATGTTCAACCACACTTTTAGCTTTGGATGGCATGTATTTTTGCCTCAAGACTACTCTCATTTTATTCCATGTTATAATGGAAGGTTCTCCATTCATAGCTCGTCTAGTTTCCATCTGTTTCCACCAAGCAGCAACTTTTTTAACCAATCAAAGGTAAGTACATTGTGCCTTCTCTATTTCGGAGTAGTTGCAACATGCGAAGATCTGTTCAACTTTTCTTTCCCAATCCAAGTAACCATCAGGATTTTTCTCATCATGAAATAATGGGATCTTCAGTTCGATCTTGCAAAGAACATCCGTGTGAGCAGGAACCTTTGGATTACGCCTTGCTTTGGTTTTAGAAGGAAACTCCAAGCGATCCAATTTTACATTTACTTCCTCAACTTGATCATTGAAAATCCTTAATAAGACCTTAAGATCAACTTCTCCAACAGCCATGTTTACAATCTGAAATGTTAATATAAAACAAAGAAAAAGAAATAGGAACCTTACACACTCTCTCATGTGTTTCACTCAAAATAATGTAAATGCACTCGTGTTTCACACTAAATCAAGGCTTTTTCAAATATGATGCAATTTCTCTCTTGTCTTTTCCCACTCAAAGCTTGCTTTCTTATGAGAGTGCTAAATTAAAACCACAACTTTAATCAAAAGGAAATCAGTTTGTAAAGTAGTGGCTATCATAAAAAACCAAAGTTCAAAATTAAAGTTCTCAAAGATCCTAATTTAATTAAACAATAACCAACACAAAATGAGTATAAAAGAACTGAAATTTCTAACAAGAGAAATCTCAAGGAAATAGAATAAAGAAGGGTGGAAATTGATAAGGAAAGAAATATAAAGGAACGACAAATTATGGAGATTTATGCTCAACAAATCAAGAAACAATTCCAAATGATCAAATATATGATAATTTTTTTTTTAATAAGATTGAGCTTAAGCAAGGAAAAGCTACTTGGGATTATCCTTTACGAAAGTATAATCATAAATCAAATCAGGAACTCAATTAAATCACAAAATTCTGAATTTAACCCAAACAAATCTCTTTTTCTTTTTTTTTTCACTTTTTTTTACTATTTTTTTTGCTACTATATTCTTTTTTTTTCTTTTTTAAATATTTTTTTTGCTGCTACGTTTTTTTTTCAGGAAACAATTTTTTTTTAAAATTTGGACGACTCACACTAGAATATAGGATGAATCTTTTTTCTCAAACAAAAAAATAGATGATGAACAGTGAAACGAAACAGTGTTATGAATAGTGAAAATGAAACAGTGACGTGAACAGTATGATGAATAGCTTGAAACAGTGACGGTGAACAGTGAAATTCGTACGGGGTATGAACAGTGACACGAAAAATTTTCTTGAAGCAACAAAGATGGATTGAAATAAGGAAATAAGCAAAACAGAGAACACACATTGATTTGTAAATCTAAGCTCTAATGCCAAATGATATGAGAACCTTATGGAACTCGTTCAAAGAACCTACTTTGATACATAAGACACCCAGATCTTTGTGTAGCAAGCAACACAAAGACTAGATAGCAAAGAAAATGAACAAAACGGATAAAAATAGTAGCAAAAGAAAACACTAATAGAGAAGAGAAGAAGGATAAATGTTGGTCTTAAGAATTAGAATTCAAGAGAACCGATCTCTTGAACCCTAGTTTCGGTGACGTTATAAGAATTGACCAATTCCTTGATAAGTTATAGTTTCATCATAGTACTCAAAGAACGCAAGAGAAACTCACAAAAGTCTGAAATTTTAATAATTCAAATATGAAAAACGTACATGAAAGTTAACCTTAAATAGGTAAGGTAAAATCTAACCTAATAAGCCTAGAAACCCTAATTAATTTGGACTTAAGTAATCCTAATAGGATTAGGAGACTTTAGGCCCAAACAACACTCCTATTGGACCTAGGAAACTAGTAAAATAAAATCCTAAAATAAAATAACGAAAATTCATAAGAAAATAATAAAATAAGTCCTAAGCCCTTATAAACATGCCAATACATTAATGAAATCACATGTTTGGCACATGACATGTTTATTTACAAGGTGGGCTATCAAAAAGACTACTAATTAACTAATTTGGCTTTAGTAATTAACAAAGTTCAGCCCATAATTAATAAAAATGAAATTAATACTAATTAAGCCCAATAATGCTTAAGTCACATGCTATTTTAGTGAAACACATGATCTTTTAAGTAATCTCTTTCAATGGGCTTCTCTTGGGTTTGAATCTTTCCAAGTAATAAGGCCTCCTGCCATGTTTCTGAATTTATCCAAACCATCCTCTATCAAAATCCAATGAAGAACATGAGAAAACTTAGTTGTTAGGATTTCTCCATTTGTAATTTAGGCAAAAAGTTGTGTCTCACTTATTTTTGTTGCCACAAATTTTAGACAAGTGATTTTATAGCTATCCTATGTTAGCATATGTTAATTTTGAAAAATACTGACCAACAAATGAATTTTGCTTATTAACTCATGAGTATTTTATGCAAAATTTAAACTTTGTTTTGTGAAATTTGAGGTTTTACCTCTGACAGACGAATTTCAGTAGTGAAATTCAAATTCCAGGATAAGTAATGTTAATGAATGTGTGCAAAATTAGTCTAAAGTTCAATTAAAATTCGAATGTTGGTGAAGTTCAAAGAGAGCTCAAAGTCATCCTCTTTGACAGATGAAATTTAGACTTCAAAATTCAAATTTTAAAATAAGAATTTGTAAGTCTTGTTAAAGCATACCTCTGGCAGACAAATTTTATAGTTTAAGATTTTTAATTTGACAGAGGAGAATTCTTGTGTCATGTTAAACAAGCTTTTAATAGACGAAATTTAGCTTCTGAAATTTGAATTTCAAGTGCACTGTTAAAACATGATACAACTGTTCAAACTCAACAGATGCACGTTTTATATGAAAATTTATATATTCTAACATGGAATATTTGTCACAAATTCAAAATTCGAATGTTACATCTCAACAGATGAATGTTAAAATTCAACATTGAAATTCTTAACTTTCTGTCTTTATCAAATTCGTCTCTTGGACCCCAAAATTCAAATTTTGGTATGTCAGAAGCATTAAATGCAATTAGTGAACCGCTATTTCTGTAGAATAACCGTTGGTTAAAATTTCTAACGACTAAATCTTGATAATCTATAAACAAAATTTCATTTGAAGCTATGAGAAACGAATTTTAAATCTTTATTATTGAAACTCTGCTAAATTTGTTAGGCAAAACTTTTTCACTCTTATACTGCATTCATTGTACTTCAATTTTCATATTTACTCTATTCTAAAGAGTATTTATTCTATATAATTTTTTTTTCATTTGCAAGAAAGATTCTTTGTGAGGGGATTCATAAAGGAAATTGGGAAATATCTTTAAAAGTACAAAGTGTAAAATTTGAGTATTTGTAGAACAGAGCATGAGTTTGTGCTAAGACATTACAAGGAGCTCATTGAATTCTTGCAGATAGTGAAAATCTAAAGTGATGACTTGGAAATTGAATGTAGGTCAAGTGGATTAGACTAAATCAGATAAGTTTCTGAGTTCTTTATTCCTTTACCTTGCATTTGCCTTCTCTTCACCCTCTCTTTACTCTATTTTTCTGCAAACTTATACTATCATTGTGAACTTACAGTTTTACAAAAAAATTTTAAATTTCCTAATTCACTCCCCCTTGAAAAGTTAACAATTATAACACATAGCAGAGAACCCAATAAGCTAAGAGCTTACCTTTCATTGTGATGCTTAATTGTCAACACTCTATAAATAGTAACAAGTTGTATTGTTCATCTAACTTGATGTCTAACAAAGCGGTACCAAGGAGCTTAAGGAACTATATTCTATACCAATGGTCATATAATTTTAAACATATATAACATTCAAATCATTACTTAAATGTTCATTTTTTCTAATTTTACTGATTATTAACTAGCTATGTATCTTTTAAGTTCACTTAATATCCACATCTTCGGGTTAAAATTTAAATTTGTAATCTTTTATCATCATCTATATTTACAATTTACAAAATATGCAAAAGTCAGAGTAGCAGTTAATGTACCCTCATAAATATAATTATATTTTAAAAAGCTTTAGGCAAATTAATAATCGTGTTAACTATGTCTATATCAATGCTCAACATAATTAATTAATGAACACTATAATTTGGGGTAAAAATGCCATGTCATAGCAATGAAATTGTATTAAAAAATACTATCATCAAAATGAAACGTCCTCAATAAACCTTGCTAGGGCAACTTGTACAAAAAAATTACTCAACTTCCTCTACATGTGAACTTATAACAACTCATTACTTTCGACTCTAACGTATCTCTAACCACCTTAGTACTATTTTTTCTTGAAATTTCAAAATTCCTAAGGTGACAAAGACAGTTTATGACCCTATAACAAAAATATTAACCAACAAGCGCTATAATTTTTTTAGGTCACCCAAAAGACCTATGTCCTAAATTGCTAAAAAGATAATTTCCCATTTTATTTGAATAGCCTGAGAATTATTTGTTGTTAATATTTTGCATTTAGTATAACTAAATTTTTAACTCAGTATAGTTAAATTTTTAAATGAAGATAATTAATTTTCATATTAAATAACTATATTTTCAAGTAAAAATAATTAAATTCTCAACCATATCTAACTGACCTCTTAAATTGATACAGCTAAATTTTCAAATCAAAATAGTTAAACTTTTTAAATGACTATAACTATTTTTCATATTAACATAACTAAATTTTTAAATAGGAATAACTAACCTCCGAAACAAATAAGTATGATTAATTTTTCAAGTGAATATAGCTAGATTTTTTAATAAATATGACTAATTTTGTGACTAGAGATAAATTAAATTTTAAATGCAAATAACTAACTTTTCTAGGTGGATATAACTAAATTTTTAAGTATGTATAACAAAATTTTCAATTAAATTAAACAAATTTTCTAAGTAAACATGACTAAATTTCTAAGTACGGGTACCTAAAATCCCAACTTTAATGAACTGATTTATATAGAGATAATATTGTTCATTCAAAAAATAATTGTTCCCACCTACAGATCCAGATCTTTCTAAATAATTCCAAAAATTATGGATCCTTATTTATAAATACAATTATTATTAGGTCCTAAATTGTCTTTTTTTCAATTCTTAAACTGCACTCTCTCTTACATTAGATAGAAGCTAGACACACAATCATTACTTTGTGATTCTACGGAAACCTACAATATTTATCTGCTCATAAAAAACTATTTATCTCCTCACGAAAAAACTTTTGTTACATTTTTGTTAATAAACTATCAATGTCCAATTTAATAGATTGGTCATTAGATTGCGTGATCTAGAAAATATAGTATCTGTCTCACTTTCAAAAAAAGTGACAGCTATCAACATAATGGGAGCAAAGACCATATAGAAAATCTTACAAATATTTAACAATTTTTATACATAAAGATGGGTGAAAAAAAAAATCCCACGAACAACCCCTCAATTATATATGCATCTTTTTATTATTTTCTTTACATTCAATATATAAAGAGACATTAAAAAAAAAAAGCATGACCATATATTCAATACTCAATTTTAGATTCCTTCAAACAAGTATTCAATACAGACGAAAAAAAAAGCCTTTTTTTGCCAATGTTTTGACAAATAAAAAAAATTCGTCCAATTAAATACTACACAAAAAACAAGATAACCAAAAAAAAAACTCATATTCTCTCATTCATTACTTCCTCACTCGCGTCTTCTTCCCTAATCCCCTTCTTCACCGTTACTGTGCCAAATATCCTTTGACATAAAGTAAGCTCTCCAGCTCACAACATTCTGAATACATCTCTCCCTCGACAAACAATTTCTCTAGTACCTCTTCCCTCCCTGCACAGCCCTTACACATCAATCTTAGAGCACTCAACCTTTTTCCAATTGCTCCTCACAACTAGAACCTTTCCAAGAAATTGATCAACCAAAACTTCTTAAGGGTTCAATCCCTTTCATCCTGTACTTTTTTCACAAGTTCTCCTCATTGTTTGCAATGGCCTCCCGAACTAGAGATTGGAGACCATAAGCGAAAAAGGGCATAGCCTTGTAATAGACCTTGACAAAACCAAAGAAACTTGGAGGCTATACTATATGGTCAAAAATCCTCACACAGCACGCTATATCTAGATGGTCTTTGTAGACATACAAGTAAATATCTCACCAAAATAACTTACTTTATTTTGATTTTGCACTCACTGATTCATCCTACACATAGACATACTATTCAGGTAGCTATACTATCTCCAAGCCTCATTGCTCAGCTCGACCCACACCTCATGGATGGAGAGTGTTACGAAATTGAGAACTTTCTAGTGACTAGCAACACAAGATGTCACACCTAAAAATACGATGCGGATATCACGAAAAATTAAGAAAAAGGAAAGACCAGCTTTCACAATGGAAACTGATTCAACAGGAGAAGTTGTCACTAAAATTTTAAGAAATATTTTGGAAAACCAAAAGAAAAAAAAAGGAAAGGGTGGTTTGTGAATCAGAGTTGGGTTCATGAGTACGATTATGAGTGAGGAAGGTGTTAGACACCTTCACAACACCCATTCCTAAGAACGGTTACCTTAAATTGATTATACAATTTTTATGGTTTTTAAAAATTATTTTGATTGCCCTTTAATCATTCACATACAAAAATAAATATAAAAATAAGAGAAAATGTAAAAATAAAAATAAAGAATAAAATGAAAATATGAGAAGTTGGGAAAAATAAAATAAGAAAAATATTATTTATTTACAAAAGTGGATTTGACCCAAAATAAAAATTTGGGGCCTACGTATCCTATGTTAGAGATCAAAACCCACGTAGTTTGAGATATAAATACGTGTCACTGGATTAATATTTTTTATTATATATATATTTTGAAAAGAGAAGTTTATAAAAAAAATTTATTTTTCTACAAAGAAAACAGTTTTCAAAATTGATTGATGTGTTTTAATTTGTAAAAGATAGATTAGTTTCAATTCTTTACTCTTATCATTCATTTTTTCATTTTTTTAATCAATTCCTAAAAAAAGAATATATGTTTTTCTTCAATTTAGAAAATATGATTAAAATTATATATCATTTTGAGTATTTTATTTTTAATTTGAAAAGGAAAAATTTAAAAACAACTTTATTTTTACAAAATAAAATTAATTAACTTATGTGATGACTTTATCACTCACAATCCGCTGATTGATACCTAAATGCTTACGGTGATACCACTCAAGGCAAAAAACATAAAAAAGCCTTAAGAGATAAAATTGGGAAAAATAAATAATTTTTATTTCTCACTCTCATTGTTTTTTTTTAAATCGAATAAAGAAAAGAGATGATTTATATTTTCTCTAATTTAGAATGGATGATGAAAGAAATAAATGCTACCTTGAATATTATACTTTCAACTTAAAAAAGGAAAAAAAGACTCAAGAACAATTTGATTTTTTCTTTTTATTTCCATATTTTCTCTTTTTTTTGGTTTGAAGTCAATTTTTAAACAAAATCAACCATCCCTGCGGTTACTTTATCACTCACAGCTTGCTGATTAGTACCTAAATACCCATGGTGAGGCCACTCGAGGCAAAATGTATAAAAAGACTTAAAGGATAAAATTGGGAAAAATAAATTTGTTGCATAAATCGTTTTTATGTTCTTGTTTTAGTATAGAAATGAAAATAAATACGACCACGGTAACACTTTTTTAAAAGCATTAAAAAGAATTTAAAATATGACTATTATATATATTTTATTTATTATTATTTTTATTTTACAAAATAAAATATAAAAATAACTTTATTTTTATAAAATAAAATCAATTAACTTATATGGTGACTTTATCACTCACAACTTGCTAATTGATACTTAAACGCTCACGGTATTACTACTTAGAGCATAAAGATAACAAAAAATTTGCAGTAGAGGGTTTTTATTTTAATTAATTATTTATTTTTTTTAAAGAAAAATAAAAGAGGCTCTTTGAACCAAAAAATATTTAAAATTTAAGACATTGCCAATATATATACTATGGTAACGCCTCACTTATGACACCCTATGAGTCCATGGAGACTTAGTCTCTCAGGGCAGACTTTAAAAATTTTTTTCTCAATTTTCGCACCATCCACGTCGCATTTTTCTGTGACATGACTAGTAGCTTTTTTTTATGGAAAACGTAGTCAAATGGACATTTTAAATGTTCAAACCATACTATACCCATGTAGTAATAAATCTAAGGTTTATGACAGAAAATCATGATATATGACCATTTCTCATTGTCAATAAATATATCCAAACATGCAGCAACCAAGTCAGAACTTTCTTGGTGAGAAAAACGTAGTCATATTGTCATTTTCTAACCTTATAACAATGTATAAAGATGTAGCAACCAAATTATTGTTTAGGTACAGAAAATTATGATCATAAGACCACTCTTAAAGCTTAAGCCTACAACTGAATGGAGATGTACAGCAATAAAGCCAAGGTTTCCCTAGAAAAACTTGGTCACACGACCACTTTAGGTGTTTAAAAGCAAATGGACATTTGTAGAAACTAATCACATCATATGCAATGAGTGTAGACCTATGATAGCCTTTCTAGACATAATACAGAACCAACAAGTTTGTGACAGCAAAGACAAGCTTATAATGTCAAAATGAGGTATAATGAGCCTGACTGGGAGCTAAAAACAAGAACATTAATGCAACACCTAAAACAAACATTCTCATGCAAAACTAAAGTTGAATGAGTGTTTCATTAAGCTCAAGCAAAATCTATGCAGCAATAGAAATTTCTCAAGCAAATCAAAGTCAAATGATTACTTTCCAAAGCTTGAAGTTAGTCTTATGCACTTATGTAGCAGCCATAAGTTACAGTAAGTTTCTAATGCATAAACGAAACCAATAAGACCTATTTTTGAGCTTAGGCTAGTTAATCCTAATGCTATTCACACACTAGAATATAATACATTCTCACAACTCATTCCAGCATTCTCTTGATAAGAGGAAATTTGATGCCAAAAGCAATAAAAAGAAAATCTTAACCTTCATGTTTAACTAGTTTCAACAAACATACTCATTAATACCAAGACACCGAGTTTTTTTAAAAAAAAAAAAAAGCATTCAAATCAGCCTCGAGCCTAAATGGACAGAAACTTATTCATGTGGTTTTGAGGAAGACAAAATCCAAATCATGGCAGGATGCTAAAGAACAGGGCGAGACAAAAATTCCAAAACCAAAGAGGACCCAAACTAAAAGCATATATTTATATTCTAGGAATCAAATAGCATCAGAGTGACATAAAGAATTAGGGAAACCATGAACTATCAAGAAACATAGAAATGCAGGAGGTAGAATAGGAGAAGAGTGGCTCTCATCCAATAAACAAATTTCTCTTATAAGCAAAGATCACAACAGGCATGAATCTCATGAATAGAAGTACACAGTAAACCTTCAACATAATTATAAGCTAGATTTTTAACACAAATAAAATTTTCCTGGAGCTTAATGTGACAATTTTACATGAAATTGTAGCCCAAATGCTTAATATGACAATTTTGCCCCAGCTTCAATTCACATAATCCCATGCGAATCCAAATTTGGGAGTTTAAAAAACAAGTGGTTTAAAGTTTAAACATCATGCCCACACTAGACTTAATTCATGTAATACACCTCAACTATTTCTCACTGCCCAAGCAAGCCGATTTAACATTATAGTGATAAGTGGTCCCTCAAGCCAAGAACAAGGCACATTATGCAAAGTAAGTCAACTCATGAAAATGCTAATATTCATTTGTGGACATGTTTGGGCAAAGGATTTTATAAAGAAAAGAATGAAACCATTAGATTAAATGCACATCTAATTCTACCAAGGTCAGAGCTTTAAAGTGGTCCCTGATGCAACTACACTGGACCCAAGTACCCAACTCGCGTTGTCATTAGTAACAGTGCTTTTAATAGTCCTAGCTCCATGGATAACAAATCTGATGCAATCACCAATTTATTAAGATGGTTTTATATGCAGATGATGCATTTATGTTGAACCTCTATGACCATCTTTCCTTTCTAACTAAAATGCCAAAGTGCAAAAGAGGCAAGGATGATTCGTCTACAGCATAAGTCACCATGATCCAAACACAAAAGATGATTACATCTGAAAAGAGGCATACCACAATGAATACAACTAGGGCTTCAAGACTATTCACGAATTCATAACCTACATCAATATGAATATAATAAAGGTTTGCAGGATGCAGAGTAAATCAGTCAAAAAATGCACAGATAAATAAATACATTGCTCATGAAAAATCACCCTTTAAATAAATGAGTTTCTCACGAGCATTTTAACAAACACCTAGTTGGCAAGATTCAAAGAAACAGAACATGATATTTTTTTTTATGAAGACCCATATGCATTAACAATTTTGGCAACAACAGGAGTTGTGCAGCAAGCAAAGTGTCAAGTTTTACATACACATATATACCACTGCTCAGCCACCCATCTCAAGGTTTCAACGTAAAAGAAAGAAGGGAGAGTGTGAAATCATTACCTGTGAGGGTATCCGTGTGATCTCTTGGCTCTTTCCTTCAATCTTGTCTTCTTCATCTCTTTTCTTAGACTGCCTTCTTCTCCCCATGATCTCCGTCCTTATATTTCTTTCCCTTCACTATGTTCTCTCTAACTCTGGCTTTCAATCTCATAGCTCTCTCTTCCTTTTACACTCGATTCGAACCCTAGCTTGCCCTCTTTGCCCCCTGTTTCGTGTTCTCTGCTCTATTCTCCTTTCATTGGGCTCACACACGGCTCTCTGCTTCTTAGTTGCCCCTTGCCCCGGCTCCCTCTGTTTCACCCACAAGGTGACTAAAGCTCCCTCTGTTTCTCGCTTCTGAGTCTCGCCCTTGAACACTCTGTCTCTCTCGCTCGCATGACTCCCTCTATTTTTTAGGGCATGGCCCTCGCAAACTCACCCCTGTCTCTCTCCCTCGCATGGCTCCCTCTGGTGTGCCTCCGTCCTAATTGCCTTCATCTCAAGTGCTCCTCGTCTCTACTACTCTGCTGTGCCAGGTACAGAGTAGTGGAGTCTTCATTTGTCGCTTCTGCTTCATGCTTGATGATTCACTGGCTCTCGCGTTTGCCTTTTGCTCTCTTGCCTCAACTCGCTCGAGCTCCTCCGTCTCCTGTGCCTAAGTTCGTTTTTTACATGCTCCCTTGTTCAGCCTGCCCCTTTTTTTGTAGGGAATTTCGGTACCCACGTGGCCAAAAATTGCACCAAAATTTCTCCCGCGGATTCGTTAATGTTATAAGAAGAATTTACCAATGGGTGCATTTTTTGGTGCTCCTTTCATTTAGTCGTGTGGCGGCTCAATCTTTAGAATAAGTGATGTTTTTATTTTGATTCTATATATAATAATTATTAATTTATATTAATATATAGATAGAATAATCTATTTATTTAAAATAAATTAAATATTAATTAAATATAATATTTTAAATTTAAATTTATCTAATAAATTAAATCTAAACTAATTATTTAATCTATATCCAGAATCAAAATCTAAATTGAATTTATCATATAAATTAAATTTAAAAATAATTAATTTAAATAATATATATATTTTGAAATGATATAATATATCAAATATATATATGTATTAAACACACACACATACACACACATATATATATATACACACTTCGAATTATATAATATAGATCAAATATATATATAATTCAATCACTCTAAATTAAACGTTAAATTCATTGAATCTAGACATATTTTAGATTCAATGAATCTGGACATTTTAGGTCATGTTGACCCGTTATTGTATGTGACCCTGTAAGTCTATATGATGTTGGCAGTGGGCTAATGAGATTATTGAACCCACAAGTCACAAGTGGCTTCTAGCAAAACATTGTGACTACCTAAATCATATGAGATCTGTGATCTGATGTAATTTATCATATAACCCGATCACATCATTTTTGTCTCATGATATATAGGTCAAGTACGAGACATGGAAACGTCATCCTTATCTTACTCGGCAATCACTTTCTCGATTTCCAATCAGACTAGTAGAATAAATGGAAACTCTTCTATTCGAGCACGGCCATGCATTTCTCAGTCTCACTCATCAAATGGCCCAGATATATCTTTTCATTAATTAGAGGGATAAATTACATATTGATCATTCATCTTCCTCCACACGAGTTCTATTACATTCAATCATAAACTTTATGATCTCCTAACTAAAGGTGACTTTTGACTTTGTCAAAGTATAGTGTTCCTCACGTAGGAAGCCATAGTGATTTCAAGTTTTAGGGCTTAGTGACATTATTATATATGAGATATGCTTATCACTTGATCCATACAGCTATCTCCTAACGAGTCGATCCAGCACTCATTCCCTAACAGGAGCTTACGATTATGTTTTGTATCTTAATACATAATTATTAATCAAAATCATATTAGCCTTAATTCATCATTGTTCTCACAAAGATGATTGACTAGGAACATTTAGGATAAAATGATTTATTCAAGAATATTATTATTATAAAGATAAATATGCAAACAATATAATAATATAATAAAAGGAAAAAGATTTTCTTTTTTCATAATGAAATACAATGTTCATAATATGATGATTGGTTTAGGATACAATCTTTAATAATTTTCTCATACTTGAGCCCTCTATTAGGGTTTAGGGTAATCTCGGGCCTGAGCCCCATTTGGAGCTCATGATTACCTTGGATTGAAATCACCCCAAGGTTGAATTTTTTGTTTTTGTTGTTTTTTTTTGTTTTGTATTTTGGGCCGAAATTTGACCTAAAGTTTTGTGTTTGGGAAAGAGACTTGGGCTACCAGTAATCTCAACCCAACACTTCTTCTTCTCTATCCATTTTTAGGTTTCTGAATTAATCAATTAACTTTAATTAACTTGATTAATTAATTTTTATTTTTTTTTGTTTATTTATTTATTTATTATTATTATTATTATATATTTTAAAATGCCTGGACAAAATAGGGTGTTTACACAAAAAAATTTAAATGTACTCCTCATTCGTGTAGATTAACATTAAATCACCAGGCACACTTTCACAAGATCTCCCACAAAATCCTATTTGATTGCTACAATTTCACTCCTGTCAAAGACCTCCATAGAATAAGAGAAATGGATAGTGCCCTAATTGGGAGAACGATATAACCCATATTTTATTACTTCATTTCCACTTATTTCATCTCATATTAAAAATTCTTCACTCTTATTGAAGATGTTATTGGTTTCCTAAAGACTTCTGGCTTATTGAGCGAATTCTCCATCAACAACAAGAGGTATCACCGATTATCCTTCTCTCTAGTTGACACTCAGTTAAGTCATATTCTAATAGAATGCATTATCATTACCATTGTTATCTGACTTATTTAACTACCCTTACATCACAATGACAATATAATTAACTATATCTTATATGGAGAGCTGTACACAAGATCCATTAGTTAGAGCACTGCAATTTGCTCATGTAAAAACCACTCCCACCGAGGAAATTCAGCAGAGTAATTCATGGTCAATAACGAGAACCCTTATTAATCCACCAATCTTGGAAACTTTGTAGCTCCTCGACAACTACCAAATATCCTAATTCAACTACTTTTTATTTATATTAAATTCATCAGCATTTTACTTTTTCGCTTTTCTTTAATCAACATTAGTTTACATTTTCATATATCAATTAATACGCAATACGGTTGCTTTACATAAAAAAATACCAAAACTAATCTCATGTCACTAGATGCAGAAGAAAAATAAAACAGGAAACAAAACCACATCTTGATGAATTAATGTAAAATAACTAAATATAATGCAAAAATAAACTTACTTAGGAAGACAATTTATAGGAACCATTATCAAAACAAAGCTATTTCCTAAGCTACCAGTAACCTCATCTAAAAGTCCTGAATAACCTAATGTAGACCAAAAATAAATTTATCTAGAGTAGGGCAAAATAAACTAATCTGCAAACTTTTTATGACTTAAATTCAGGCCACTTAACGTATAATAGTGGAAGGCCACTCAACATATAAGAGTAAAACAATTTCAAGACAACCCAGAGGCAAAAACAATGGGCTACCCAAAGAAAGATGAAAGGATAATAAACCCTCATTAATCCAACCTATTAAATTTTAATACACTAATATATTTTCATAGAAAGACAGTGCAGGGTAGATAAACAAACACAATGGCCTATTGAAAAACGGATGAAACCATAAATAAAGCTCAATAATCTAAGCTTTAAATTATGAGTAGGCTAATATTAAAAAAATCAATTTCAAATAAGTAAATGGAGAACTCAAATTGACATGGACGAGTAACATTGAATGAGAAAAAGGGAATAAGTTAACACTCAGAAAAATGGAACAATAGTCAAATTCCAATTCCCATTCACAATAATCAACCCTTCCATTTCTTTACAATTACATTGAAAATGCACATACTTCATTCACAAAGGATGTTAAATTTTTAATACCCAACAAAGCTAGACCTTCAATGACCTATTATCTACATCTCACATTACCTAACGTGCTATTTAATCACTCACCCTATAAATTTGAAACGAGTGGTATCCATAGTCAAAACATGAAATAAAACAGTTATAAACCTAAGACAAGGGACAATAAACTATGTTGTCATACTTGTCGGGAGCCTATTGCTTGCAATGTTTCCAGGTAATACAAGCAGCTGCTCTACTGGCATGCTAATACCTCTTACAAACACATACTAACACATTACCATATATGCTCAGATTCAAAGTTCCTTATGAGGTTGCGGATGACAGCAAATCAACATCCATAGTATTCTTTGACCACCACATGAGGGAATTACTTAGTCTTACCGCATAAGAGCTGGTAAGGTGCGAAGAACAGGTAACTCAGTATTGATTTTCAATAGCCCATAACTATTTCCATTTTGAAGTTATTTTTTGTCTTCATCAACACCCTACCAAAAAAAATTTTATTGGGCAACAGAAGAACTGTGCTTATTCATTCCCTTAAGAACTAGATTAGCTAATAGGTTGAAGGCTATTTGTTTGTATAGTCAAATCAAGATTCAATAACCCTTTAGTTTTCTTCAGTTTCACTATCACACATTATCAAAATACTCAACAACTCATGGGACGTGAAGATATTTACCATCGTATGGAAAATTCTACTCTGTCCATGGAAAAGGTTAACACATCAACCTTGCAAACTATATTTCCTTCCACTTGTAGTCACTTATAGTAAATTCACAGAGTTTTCTTATCTCCTTGCAAAAACATTTTCCTTTACCAAACGCCGAATGAGTTGTGAAAAGAGCTTGCACAACTAACAGTGAATGTGTGGAACCATGTACCTAGGAACTCATGCGCCCAACTAACTATGAAGAGTTTAGACCATCTAAACGTGAAGTCAAGCAAAAGCAACAAATTCAAGAACCTGGTGCATATAAGCATGCCGCTCTCTTATCCACCAGCTCGACAACTGTCAAAATTATCAAACCAGAACTAGACAATTAGTTTGCCCTATCTGAATGCATTTGAATATAACTTTCACATAGCTTGAATTATGTAGTGGCTTTGGAATTTCTTACCTACAAAATCTACCTTTCCTTGCTTTAAAATATAGTACGCTTAAAATGCGAACTTCTTTTCAACAAATAGCCATTGCTTTTATTATCTCACTAGATAATCCCTACTTTAATTATCTTATGTCTTCACAACCCATTCCCAAATTATCTTATCTCTGCACCACACATTTCTAGTCTATTACAAGCCTCATAGAGTCGTACATGGGTTTACACATCACATGGGCCTGCGCACCGCGCGAGCATCCAGTGCTAGTGGTACATGATTCGGAGATTGTTGAATTTATGACAATGAGGATCTTATTTGAAAGATTTTGTTTGCAACCAAGCATATAAAAATGACAGAATTTTTACATGATTCCAATGTTTTCCTTTAGCATTCTTGCAACCAAACATCACCTTCAGGAAACATGAATTCAATTGTCTTGGCTTGCAAGAATTCAGATGTGAATATTATTCAATTATTGATGGCAAAAAAAAAATCAATGCTTCGAACATCTTTAAAGAATTGTGAACCGAAAAAAGGGAATTAAGGTGAGAATATAAGTTGCAGCAAAAACCACCAATGTTAAAACCTCAAAATTCATCTATTGCCAATGTTATTCTTGACAAGATAAAATCTAAAACTTTATCTATGTTATAACCCGTACAAATATACTCCTTTGCAGCATTTGATGCACTTTAACATCAGCCCGACTTTTTTTAAGCTGCACATGCACAAAATACAAAAAATAAAAGCTAACTACCGTCATTTTATATATATAAAAAATAAATCTCTCTTACTGTACATTTATTATACAAATGCAATTTTTTATATTTTTTTGAATCCTATGCATGTTACCTGAGTTGATGATATCTTCTAGTTGTTTAAATATGATATTATTATTTGCAGGTTGGAAAGAAAACGCAATTTCTTCATTTGATATATTTTAGGAGTCATCATAGCTACAAAAATCTGAGACTGTATGTAAATTCTTTTTTTGATAAACAGACTATGTATGTGAATACTCCATTTTGTCCGGGCATTTCAAAAAAACAAAAAAAAAGTAAAATAAGGTTAATAATAAATAATAATATCTAAATGAAAAAAAACAACAACAAAAAAATAAAATAATAAGAAGAAAGTTGCAAGAATTAAATAAATAAAATTAATATACAAATACATAACAAAAAATATATAATAAAAAATAAAATAAAAGAAAAAAGAGGAGGGGTGAATGCTCTGGGTTTCATAATATTGGGCTTAAAACGCAGCCCGGTATTTCAAGCCCACATGACCAAAAAAAAAAGGGGGTGGGGGGCGAGTTTTCTTTAGGCCTCACTGCTGGACTTGAAATGCTGGAGCACGAAGCCACCCCTGCTAAGCCCTAACTCGGGCTCAGTTGCGTGAAGCTGGAGGGAGGCACGAGCAAAGCTGCAGAGACACGGCCGCGGGGATGAAAAGCTGAAGGAGGCCAGAGCACCGAGAAAAGAGAAAGCTGGGCTAAGGAAAGAACACATAAAAGGCAGAGGGAGTCACGAGCGAGGGAGGAAGTCAGAGATCAACATCGAGGCTCGACAAAACGAAGACACACCCATTACTCCATACCTGTCATAGCAGGGCAAAGGGAGGCGAAGGCGGCAGCTGGTTGCAGGCAACCGGAACAGAGGAGCAGGACGACCGGTGCACAAAATCAGGAGTGAAGGGCAACCACGTGCCTGAAACTCCTCAGTCCTTCACTCGCGGGCATGCTATAAATGGAGGACGAAGACAGAGGGGGAAGACAGAATTTTTGGGGGGGGGACCAAAATCCGAGGGAGAGATTTCTGAACCACGATGAGTTTGTGACCGGCGGAGAGAGCTGAGACAAAAAGAAAGACTGAGGGACTGAGATAAGGAGCATAGGCAGAGCTCAGGAACCGAGTAGTTCGAGCAGGGTCATTGCGAAGAGAGTTTCCTAGCCGGAGGCCAAATTGGAGACTAGGTACGGATTGGGTAACAAACTCAGAACTCGGTAACCCTTGCACCAATTGTCCTTTCCTATTTGATCACTACTCATTTCCCCCATATTCTCTAACCCGATGTTCTGAGTTGTGGAATCCTTAATTTAGGACGCTCATGTTTTGTGTTCAAACGATTCACACTATACGTTTTATATGCCTTCGACAGTTGTTTATGGATTTTACTTTACTTTGAGAAACCTTCACTGGAAATAGGGATTTAGGCTGTTAAGTATATTTTACTGGAATTTTTTGGAATTTGCTCCTGGTTTCATTATTTGCCATTAGATCGTGCTCCTAGGTTCATGCTCGATTAGGTACAGTTCAAGAAAACATGGTTGAGTTTGTTGCTTTGCTGTGAAAATCCCCTGTTTGTTTCGCTATCTTCAGTGTTCAACGATAAATTGTAGAGTATGTCTAAAGAGTGTGGTTAGGGGACTAGGGGTATCTGTTAGGAGTTGGCTCAAGTTGGAGGATTGAGCCTCAAACAATCCCACATCTTCCTAACCATGAGCCTTGATTCTGGATCTATTTTCTCATGAATATCTGGTCTTGTGGGTTGTCCATCAGGGGGGGTATGTTAGTTCATTCTTTTTACGCTGGTTGGGTTTTAGGAAGCCTGTCAAATGTTGATGGGCTCCTCTCATGGGTTGCGTTGATAGGCCTATCACGAATGTTTTTTTTTTTTGGGCCAGCCATGACACCAATTATCTCAATTTGTTTTGATCAAATCCTTTTATGGGCCTAACATTGAGAAGCCTGTTACAATTTATTTTTGTTTTCGCATGGGCTAGATGTTATAATGTTATGGGGTGCACGAGGCCCAATGGATTTTCTGTACTAAAATCAAGTTTTCCTAAAATACTAACTAATAATAAATAAATAATATTTTTAATCTACTCATATAATCATACCACGTGAGGTTTTTGAAACTCACGCAGGAATTCGGGTCTACTGATTTTGTCGCGTGAGATTGTGAATCCGCGTAGATATATCAGTTAAATATATATATTTTTTTAAGAAAATAACCATATTTCAGAAACAGAATAACGTGACAAGCTTTTTTCGAATTTTACATGGTAATTTTGAAACGTAATAAAATTTTTATACCTTGAGGTTTTGAATTTCCGCAGGTAATAAAGAAACCAATCTATCGGGTATGACTGCGAGTCTTCAATAGATGAATTGATGTCTCCTTTTTAAAAGAAAAATTTTCAAAAGTTCAAAATATGTTATCTCAAAAGTCAAATAAAAACATTTTTAAAAATCAACAAATAAAAAAATATTTTCAAACAAAATAAAATAAGAGTAAGTAAGTGGAATTAAATTATCTTTTGCAAATCAAAATACACAAACTCAATCTCAGAAATAGTTGTGTTTACAAAAAGTTAAATTGTTTTCTATTAACTTTCTCTTATTACAAAAATTAAAAAAATATATCAACCAAGTGATACGCATTTCTAACCCGAACTATGTGGACTTTGATCTCTATCGCATGGTACGTAGGCCCTAGGCTCTGATTCTGGGTCAAGTCCGCCTTTATAAACAAATAAATATTTTCTGATTTATTTAGTATTTTTTCCCTTAATTTAATAAATGTTTCTCAATTTTTTTAATTCATTTTCCTCACTTTACTTGAATATCCTCAATTCTAATATAATTTATTTTCTTTATTTTATCTTTCAAATTCTCCTAAATTTTCTTAATTTCTCTCTTTTACCCTTATTCTTGCATGTGAATAATAAAAGGAAAACCAAAGTACATTTTAAGTCATATTAATTTACACAATCAATGGAGGGTAACTGTTCCTAGGAACGGGTGTCGTGGAATGCCTAACACCTTCCTCACACACAATCGACTCTCGAATTCAACTCTGAATACGCAGACCATCCTTTTTCTCTTCAATTCGGTTTTCCAAGATTTTTTCTTAAAATTTTGGTGGCGACTGCTCACAAGTTAGTTTTCACTCGAAAACCAGATTTGTTCTCTTTTTTCCTTCAGTCACATTTTTCCAGGTACGACAATGTATATTCCGTTATTATCACATAAAGGTGCGTTTGACTCACCAGACATTAAATTAAAATAACATAATTTTGTCTCAAATAATAATGAAATGATAAAATCAATACTAGTCAAGAAGTCTAATTGTAAAAAAAATATTTAGCTTTTCACGTAATAATAAATAATAATGAAATGATAAAATCATCACTCAAGAGTCAAGATGTCTAAAAGTAAAAAATATTTAGCTTATCATCATGTAATAATAATGTAATAATGTAATAATTAATAATTAATAATCTGAGATAATTTCCCTCATATGGCAAACACGCCCTTGCACCCCTAGGGTTTTAAATTAAAAATTAAAAAATACGGGACCCCAACGTCTAAAATAAAGCTTTTCGCTCCAAACTCAAAACCGGAGGAGCAAGAGGACTGAAAAGGCGAAACACAGTAAGAGCGGGAGGGGAGAGGTGTTGGATTCTGTCACTTCATTCTGCTCTTTCATATACCTCACTCAAGCGAGTTCCACTCCGAAGAATGTCGGTAGGCGATCGCTGCCTAACAGTCCTTGGGGAGTTCAAGCCATTTGGCTTGATTGCTGAAGCACTCGACGGAAAACCTGCTGACGCAATTACTGACAAGTACGATTATTTCCTTTTCGATCCCAAAGTTGCTCTGGACCGCGACGAGGAAGATAATTGCGATGAAACTGCTTCTGCATTGTGTAATCAGGGTGATCACGAGCTTTTTATCCGAGGGAATAGGTAATTTTTTTGAAAATCCTTTATCTAATGCTTGAAAGAAAAGAGTAGATAAGAAAAAGAAATGGAAAGAGTAGAGAAAAAGGAAGGGGGGAAAGCATTTCAACCTTCATTTCTAAGAAAAACGTAGTATGCTAGGACTGTATATTTCTCAGCTGCTGAACTTGTATCCTGAATTTTTTTTCCCTCGAGACTTTCCGATAGCAACTGTACGCTAAGAGTCATACAGTCTTGCTGTTTGATTGCGTGTTGCATATATAATAACACTTCAGTTTTAAAAACTTAATCCACTTTTAAGTGCTACATCCAACGAACGTACTTATCTGTGACAGGATTATATGGTCGACGGGTTCAAGGGTTTTTAAGAGATTCACCCTGCGATCCGCAGTTGTTATGGTATGTATATGATCTATCATGCTTTAGAAAATGTTCACTTATATTTTCTGTCGCACTAAATTGTGTATTAAACGTTGCTGATGAAGGAAAGTTATTGACTTCCTTCAGTAAATGCTCACATTTAATTTACTTCCTACCTAGTTGTTTATTAGTTATTGTTGTCCCTGATAAATGGCCACATTTGGTGTATTTGCTGAATCTTTGGGGTACCCTGGAATGCCCAGATATTTTGGGGGAATATCTTTGTTGAGAAATTTTTATGAGGTAGAATAGTTTTATGGCCTATCAGCAGTTGTCAGTACTAGATCTTTTTTGGAGGAATGAATTCCTTTGGTAGATATGCAGTGAGATTGGAGTGTAGAGCTCTTTGTATTAAAACAGCAATCTTAAAGTTGGTCACTTGGCCTTAGTCTGTTTCCTTTTGCTGCTTTATTTAGGGAGGATATCTTTCTCTCCTGATAAAAGGTATCATAAAACAAGTGTCTTATTTGACTCGGCTTTGGGTTATATGACTGTGTCTGTGTTTAAAATTTTTGCAACCTGGCTATGGTTGCAATGTTGTATGTGCAGCTAGGCTGTGCAAAAGTAGATGACTAAACAGTTTAAAAAGCATCAGAAACTGATTTCTTTTCTCTCTTGTAGCAAGGATGATGATACTTTTTGTTCTGCTTACTGAAACAGCCTTGTGTTGACCATAATAATCTTTAATTTTAGGTATGTTGGTGTCGCCTGGGCCATACAGCCGAAACTCTTCTATGTATATTACAAATTGATTGTTTGACTATCTATAATACCTCTGGTAAGTCACTAAGTACAGTTCAATCACTTTATCATACATTGGTTATGATCCATTATTAATTATGAAAATTATTCTTGTATTATAGTTGTCTGGATAAGCTTTTATCTTTGTCATGTAATCAAATAAGGATGAAAATAATTTTTTTTTTCTGTAAAAAAGTGTCAGAGTTGGTCAGTTGAACAAAGCTTATAAATTTTTATTACTGCGGCCAATATGTCAATATGCTAAGTCCAGCATAGGACTGAGACTTGATTTATTGAAAGTGTCTTGACTCTTCACTTTACTAGGTTAGAAAACTTGTCCTTACAACGTGGGAATGAAGCTGTTTTGTGGTTTTACTGTTAGAAAATTATTCAAATAGTTGGAAATAAGCTTTTTATGTACTATCAATACGTTACTGCCTTACGCAAATTGAATTCATATGCATTTGTTTTTGTGTGAATATAGAAACTAAGGTCCAATTTAGTTTTATAAGTGAAGTAGTAACTTTTCCATCCCTCTAATGTGCTCATGGCATAATCATCTCATGTTTCTTCTCTTATACTTTAAGCAGATCCTCCTCGTGTATTTCATTTTCAGTGTCATAGAAACCAATAACCAATACCTTTTTTTTTTGTTTACCAGGAGAAGTTGTATCTCTTCCACTTCCACGTACAATCTCATCTATATGGCCTCTTCCATTTGGTTTATTACTCCAGCAGGAGGTTGAAGCAAATATACCATCATCATGCGTTCCCTTTTCATCTTCAAGCCCTTTGCTAGGTACACATGATTCATGGCGGCCAAGAAGAGAACTTGGACACAGTCCACAGCATTGTTTTAGTCCCTTTAGTGCACCTAATCATATCCAAAAGGGAGAGGCAGCTTCGAGATCCTCACATCTAATTTTGATGGATCCGTTGGATGAACAACAAGTATGTCATAACATCATCAGGCTTTGGCAAAAAAATGTTGCAACATTATTAGGATTGTTGCCGTGATTTTTTCTCTCTCTCTTTTGGTTATATCTTATGACTTCTTTCTGCAATACATTCTCGTTCTGTTATCACTTGTTTGTTGTTGTTTGCTTGTATATTAATTGTAGTATTTTGATTACCTTGATTTTAGCCAACTTTTATTGAAGAAAGAGGGAAATTGAACATAATGAAGGAATATGAGGAAAAGACAATTTGGACAAGTGATCTGGTGCCTCTAATGGCATCCTATAATAAAGGTTTCTTTCATAAAGCTCTTGCAATCGGTTACTGGGTTCCTTGTGATATGCTTCTTACATTGGTGATTTTATGTGATTCTACCCTAAATTCAGGAAAGATGCAGCACTCTCTATGGGTTGCAGAAATTATTGGTTCTAACCAGGATGAGGCAGACACCAGTTTATTAAATGTAGATCCTGTAGGTGTATTGACAAAACATTTGTCCTTTCGAAGAATATGGCAGGGAAAAGGTGCCCATATAGCTGCTTGTAAGGTGAATTTTATTTATTTTCGTTATTGCTTCATATATTTATTGTTTGGGATCCTAGAAGGGTGCTGCTTTCTTTGGTTATTGTTGGTCTTGTATGTATATTTACTAAAAATTAATGGGTAGTGAACTTAGTTCTCAGTTTTAAATGGGCTTCTATCTTCTCATCTAATGAAAAATGGTTTCCATTATTGGTAATTCTGACTAAGACTGAATATCATGGAGTTTCACTCAAACTGGGATACTTTATTTCACCTCTGAGCCTTTTGATTAATGTAGCTCTTTAATCAAATATAACTCTTTTGATTAATGTAGATCCTTTTGATTAGTGTAGCTCTTGTAATATTAACAACAAGCACGGACCCTATTGTGTGATATATCACAATTCACAAAAATTTGCTAGAATAATAATCTTTCTGGTGAGATTTCATTGTATACAAGTTTTCCAGGTCTTAACAGAAGCCATAAAGCTATTTAGCTCTTGCAAGTTCATTAAAATATCTCAGTATTCACCAAAGAAAAAAAAACCCAGATTCAGTTATTTTCTGTTATTTGCTTAGATTGATTATCTGTTGGCATTTGCTTTGCAGTAATTTATTTAATTTCAATTACTCTTGTCAGCCTTTTTTTTTTCCTTTTTTGGAATTTTCTTCATAGGTAATGTACAAACATGTGAGCTAGAAATGCCATGTGGCTAATTGTTTCATTGGTCGTAGAACTATTTTATCAAATTAAAATTCTTAGTTCATAAAGGTGGTATTCCTTAGTTTTTCCTTCTTATCATGCTGCACTGGACTCCATGTTTTCACATTGCATTCTTTGTTGATTATAGTTTTGGTGGATTATATATGCTGAATTTATTCTCTGTTTTTAACTTTCTCTTCAAATATTTACTAGGTTTTCATGGCTACTGATGATGATGCAGCTCCTGTGGTCTGCTTTCTTTACCAAGAACAGAGAAAGTTGTTATCTGTACGGCTTCAATGTGTTGAAATAAATAATGAATTTGTCTTTGATGTTAAACCTGATATGAGCTGGAGCATACCTGCAATTTCAGCTTCCCCAGTGACTGTAACTCAGCCGAGGTAAAGTAAGATATTTTTCTTCCTTCTTTTTTCTAAACTTGAGTGAGCCTTGTGCATTTGCATAGAGCCCAAGATGAGACACACTGTGCATAGCTTGTAAACAATGGTGCTTCCTATACTTTTTATATGATATATTGATATTGATTTTTTTTTTTGCCAATGATATATTAATATTGATTAAATATGCTTATAGTGTGTGACATGATTTTCTCCAAATACATGTTTTCCAGACTGAAAAATGGACCACTGCCATATTCAGACATCATCGTTTTAGCTCCGGAAAACATTCTGCATCTCTATGTAAGCAATGTACATGAGTGGCACTTAGTGATTTTGTCATTTTTAAATTTTGATTATGTTTATTTTCCTGACGTTTCTTTATGTCTGTGTGTTTTCTTTCAATTTTCTGCTTAACTTTTTTTTTTAAATAGTTGAAATGAATTCACTTTCCCTTCTATTAAAGGTTTAACCTTTGTATATTTTCTTTATCCATTAATGTATTAATGTTGTACTTGTAGGTTTTTTTTTTTATAACCAATGTACTGGCAGTTGTGATCTATCATCTGATTGCTTTTGTTGCAAGTTGTTTATATAATATTACTACTAATTCTTGGTTCTACTGTTTTAGCCAATCATTTACCTCCTGATGAGTACTAAGTAGCTTAAGCTGATAACTTCTACCATCTTATTGGAATTTGACCTATATGCTCTTATCAGTTCGTTTTATGCGTAATTGTTTGTGTGCAATTCAAATGAACAAGGCTTAACTTCTTGTTGATTTGCCTGTTTTATTTGGGTATGGTTTCTCATAGGGGAGGCTTTCTTTTTGAGAATGATTGTTCAGAATTCTGATTGGTCTTTTGTACAAGTGTTCTTTTTTAAATGCTTTTCCTTGTAATATCTCCATTTTGTCACATGACATCAATAATGGCTGTATCTTGAAATATCCTCTCTTTCTAACTTTCTTTCTTGATTAAAATATCCTCTTTCTTGTATCTTGCTCAAATGTAGTCTGGGAAGCAATGCTTGTGTAGATATATGCTACCTTCTTGCTTGAGTAAAGGTCAACTATTGCATGATTTGGAATTTCCGGAATCAGCATCTCTCTCCCATGAGATAAAAATTACTGGCCTGGCTGATGCTGTTGGTGGGCGTGTCAATGTGACAGTGAATAATATGAAGGTTTGCTTCTACTTATTGGTTTTTTATCATCCTCTTTTCAGCTTGAAGTTGGCATGTGCATGTTTCATTGCAAGTTGTTACTGAATTCCTAGAGCATAGTTGTATAAGTATTTTATGTGTATCATGAGAGATACTTATGTCATATTTTATATTTCAAGCAATTTTTTATTTGTTATTGAATCTTACAATTCAATACATTTTGAGGTTCACAATTCAGAATACACTTTTTGGTTGACGATGTGTATCATGATTTGATAACTGTGTCTTAGAGTCTTTATGAAACAGAGGTTTTGATTTTTCTGTATTTCATGTGTAGATGTACAGATGTGCATTACGGCAGAGCCCTTCATCTTTATTAACAAATGATTGCATCACAGCACTTGCTGAGGGGCTTAGTTTTAGCTTCTACAGATATTTCCTTGTTCACCTCTGGAGAAATGGCGACCCTGATCATTTGTCAGAGTTTGACTCTGGTGTTGATTCAGAATGGGACTCTTTCTGTGGTGTAATTATGCAAATGTGCCGAAAATCTAACTTGATGTCTCAAAAGCATTCAACTTCAGCTCCATACTCAGCTTGGGACTTCCTTGTTAGAAGCCAATTCCATAGGAACTTCTGCAAAATAAACTCTGTTTCTGGAATATCTTGTGCAGGGACACTTGGTTGGCAGGAAACAAATTCCCTTAGTTCATCTATCAATGGTACACAGAGTTCTGAAAATCTGTCTTATTGTGAACTGTTAATGGAATGTCTGGAATCACTTCATGCAGTCTATGAGAGCCTGAAACTGGATAATCTTCGCAAAGGGTATGCCTTATTATGATTTCTTGTTCCCTATTTTCATATTTTCTGTTCAACTTTTCACTCGAGTCCTCAGTATTCAAAATCCTGTTGGCTATCTAGATGACATTTTGGTTATATTAGAACTTTCCAATTTATCTCCTTTTGACTTTTAAACTTAGTGTCGAGCTTATTATCATCTTACTCGTTTATTCTGATGTGTTGACGCTCTTTTGCTTGATGGATTGGTTTTGTATAGGTTGACTCAGTCTGTATTATGCTATGTATGCTATATAGTGTTGGCAGACTTTTTTAATGCTATTTATCCTAAGCAGTATTGACAGCCAAGTTGCTTTATTTGATTTTCTTTCAGTTATATTTCTGCCATATGCTTTGTGGATTTGAATGTTTTCAGGACACCTCATTTCCAATATATTCATAATGTAATGGTGTTCACCTGAAAATTATAATTGCCAGTTTTGTATTCATTTTACTTTGTTATAATTCTATATCATATATATATATATTTTGGCTCGAGATGCTTTATCATGTTTGTTGCTTCCAGGGATTTGGAGCTTTTAGCAGTTCTCTTATGCAACATGGCTGAATTTCTGCATGAGGAAAACTACTTGGACCATTATATACGAGATTTTCCTGGCCTTTCTTCCCAGTTCCTGAAGTCTACAACCTCCATTTCCTGGAAGAAGAAAACTCCTCCAAATTTATTCAGATGGCTGGAGAACTGCTTGCAACATGGATTTACTTCCGCTAATATTATTGATCTTCCTTCTTTGGTCTGTAAAGATGGAAGCTCTGTGGTGAGCTGGGCTAGGAAAATAGTCTCTTTTTACAGTATATTTTCTGGTGCTAAATTGTCTGGAAAGAAGCTTTCTTCTGGCATTCATTGTAACATTGCTTCGGGATCACATTCTTCAAAGGAGGAACTAACTGTTTTGGCAATGGTTGGGGAGAGGTTTGGACTACAACAGCTAGACTCACTCCCCTCTGGTGTATCTCTCCCTTTGCGTCATGTAAGTTTGGCTCCAACTATGCAAATTTTGCATTACATTGATGCTTTCAAATGATATTATATAGTTAGTTTCATGAAACACCCAAAAAAATGAATCACACTGTTTATGACTTGTGAACAGTGCAGCATCTTTTAGATTTGATTAATATATTGATATTGATATGATATTGATTTGTATTGGACAAGCTGAGGCTGGTGAGTTTTGCTTTGTTGATTTGTCTTTGTTGCCTTTTCTTGCTTGTGCTTTCTTCTTTCTTTTTCTTTTTTTGGTGACATTCTATCTTATTATACTATTGTATTCATGCCTTCCCTTCTCTAATGATATTTCTTCTTTTATTAAAAAAGACTTCTTGATTTTCTCTCAGGGCTGCTTTTGTTTATAATTTTCACGTGTTAGCTTCATTGCTGCACTCCTGCTTTAGTATTTCCATCCTTTAATTTTAAGCCTTTATTTCTTTCATTTTGATCTGTTTTAATCTTTTCCCTGTGATTATAAGTTTATCTGTTATGCCTCCTAGGCATTAGATAAGTGTCGAGATTCTCCTCCCAATGACTGGCCAGCTGCTGCTTATGTCCTTCTTGGGCGACAAGATTTGGCAATGTCATCTTTGGCACGTGACCGCAGGTATATGGAATTTGAAAGACCAACCAATGTGAATGTAATCTCGATGTCCACACCTTATATGCTAAACCTGCATCCGGTGACAATATCTTCTACCATTTCTGATGCAATTGGGTTAGAAGGTGCAAAGTTTGAGGATGCAGATTCAGTTGATGGGTCTATGATTGATGGTATGGAGCATATTTTTAACTCCAGCACGCAGTTGCGTTATGGGTGTGATCTGAGATTGAATGAGGTCAGTTATGGCACTTTATGCGGAAACAAGAAATTTCGAAATAGGATTGATTTAATTACTCATATCTTACAGGGATAGTATAGCTTGTCTATGGAGAAAAAAAGAATGGACATGTATTTTGTTCAATTCTATACTTTAATAATATGGATGTTTCGTTAGCTGCATTTTGAGTTATCTTTGCTAGCTTTCCAAATCAGTTCATTTCATTATTTTTTTGTCATTACTATTCACTCTGAGTTCAGAAAAGTTTTCTTAAAATTCTTTTTCACCTGCTTTTGACAACAAAACTTGATTGTACAAAGAAGAGAAGAGTTCAACATGATGGTCCCCTGTTAATGTTAAGTGTGTGTGTCCATGTTAAAATCATCTGGTTTGCTGCTTTAAAGTTTAATTATTTTGATACTATTGCTTATTTTGATTGCTTTATGGTATATTCTGGAAAATGCAACGTTAATCTGTTTGACCATGGTGTCAGTTATTACTGATTAGTACTTTGTTTTCACTGTATGGTGATGAGTACGTTCCTCAATCTACGTATGTCCCAGTATATGTTTACTTTGCCAGTATCATGTAACATTTTAGGTACTGTGCATAGTCAATTGATGCTTGTTGTGATGGTGCAAAAGTTACAAAACTAGATTTTCTTTTATTACTCTCCTTTTTTCCTGGTTCTTTATTTCTTTATATATATATATATATATTTTTTTTTTTTTTTGAAAAATAATAGTATCTGCTGCTTGTACTAGGTTAGACGCCTTTTGTGCTCTTCAAGACCTGTGGCTATTCAAACATCTATTAACCATAGTGCTTCTGATCAGGACCTCCAGCAGGTGTGATGTGGTTTTCAAGATATTTGATCGGTGAATTATTACTTACTGTCTACAGCTTTGTGTTTAATCTCTTTTTCAAGCAAATGATAAATTGTTAGTGTCAAGAGCTTAGGCAGAAAAATCTGTTTTATTTAGTAACAGTAGTGATACATATAGTGCCTTCTAGGGCAAATCAGATCAAATCAAGAATCCCTAAAAATAAGGACTAAATCAAATTAAATATGATCCTAAGAATAAAAGGATAACAAGATAACTATCATAAAAGATAATAACAACCATTATTCAAGATAATTAATAATAAAGTAACGGGCTTAGGGCCCATATCCAACACTCTCCCTTAAGTTGGAGAATAGACGTTAATCATTCCCATCTTGTTACTCAATCCTTCAAATCTTACCCTTGTGAGGGCCTTGGCCGTCACATCTGCAATTTGATGCCCGGTAGAAGCATATTTGAGATCAATTACCCAGAATCTATTTACTCTTTGATAAAGTGTTGATCGATCTCAACATATTTTGTCCGATCATGATGAATAAGATTTTTAGCTATCCCAATGGTGGCCATATTATCACACCATACTTGAACAGGAGGTGAAAAATCAATCCTAAGTTCCTTGAAAAGTCGGATGATCCACATTCCTTCACAAATTCCAAGGGCTAATGCCTTATATTCTGCTTCTGCAGAGCTTCTAGCAACTACTGGTTGCTTTTTACTTCTCCAAGTGACAAGATTCCCCACACATAGGTGCAAGAACCAGTAGTTGACCTTCTATTTGTTTCTGAACCGGCCCAATAGCATCTGTAAACACCTCTACACTCCTTTTTTCTCCTTTTGCAAACAAAAGCCCCTTACCAGGTGTCATCTTGAGGTATTTTAAAATTTGATATACTGCTGCCATGTGTTTTTCCTATTGGTTGCTCAGGAATTGACTAATCACACTCACTGGGAAGCATATATCAAGCTGAGTATGAAACAGATAAATCAGTTTGCCAATCAGCCTTTGATAGCGTTCTTTATCCACTGGAGTGCCATCTTGCCTTACTCCTAGCTTATTGTTAACCTCCATTGGAGTATCAACCAGTCTAGCCCCTAGCATCCTAGTCTCTTTTAGAAGATCAAGAGAATATTTCCGTTATGAAACATTGATTCTAGAACTAGATCATGCTACCTCCATTCTAAGGAAACACCTCAGATTTCCAAGGTTGTTAATTTCAAATTCAGCAGCAAATATCTTCTTTAAATTCTGTATTTTACAACTATCATCACCAGTAATTAAAATGTCACCAACATAGACAATTAGTACAGTGATTTTGCCTTCATTATGTCTAACAAACAATGTATGATTTGTTTGACACTGTATATAACCATGGTGTTTCAATACCTGAGGGAATCTCTCAAACCAAGCCTGTGGTGATTGCTTGAGTCCATACAAGGATTTATGAAGCCTGCACACTTGTATTCTTTGAGTTTTTTAACCCCAGAATTTCCATGTACATTTCTTCTTCCAAGTCTCTATTTAAGAAGGCAATCTTCACATCTAATTGAAACAGAGGTCACATTCTAGGTTAGCTGCCAAAGATAACAGTACCTTTATTGTAATTGAACTTTGCTACTGGTGCTAAAGTTTCCTGTTAGTCAATGCCGTGAGTCAGAATGAGTCCCCTTGTCACAAGTCGTGCCTTGTACCTATTAACTGTACCATCGGGATTATATTTCATTGTAAATACCCATTTACAACCCACAATAGTTTTTCCCCTAGGTAACTCTGTCAATTTCCAGGTTCCATTCTTTGCCAATGCATTTAATTCTTCTTCAATAGCTTGCTTCCATCTTGGGTCTACAATAACTTTCTGAAAATTTGCTGGTGTATTCTCTTTTTCAACGTTAGCTACAAATATTCTCAAATTAGGAGACAACTTCTCATATGATACGTATCTACTAATAGGATGTTGTGTGCAAGACCTTTTACCTTTTCTTAGAGCAATTAACCAATATAGGTGATCAGAACTTGACTTAGTAGTGGATTCTTGGTTTTGCACAGAAGTAGGATGAGGCCCTTCTTCACAAACAGGTTGCTCTTCATGTCTGGGTCTCCTTGAATAAGTCTTAATTGCCTATTCAGTAGGTTGCTCCATCCCAGTCTCAACTATATGTGGTCTTTCATACCCTGTTTGGTTCACTGCCCCCCAATGTGAGGTGATGGTGCTCACTTCACTTGAGTAGTGTATGTTTGGTTTGGCATATCACAGGTAATATTGTTCACATGTGTAAAGCTGAATACCCCAATTAATGTGATCCCCTTCACACTCATTTTTGGATGTGAAGCCCATTACACTAGTGTGAAGGAGATCCAAAAGTCCAAATTGCCCTTACCCCATCTTCTTCCTTCTCCATTCTCAGATCATCATTTTTCGGCCTCCCCTCCTTCTCACGGCGGCGTCACCACCAACACCATCATCGGCATCCATAGGCGTTTTCCGTCAACACCTTTGTTCACGCCGTCCTACCCCTCTGTTCACACCGTCGTACCCTTTCGTTTGCGTTGCCGTCTCCTTTGGGCTCGAAGGTTGCATTGCCATCTGCTTCCTTCTCCATTCTCGGATCATCATTTTTCGGCCTCCCCTCCTTCTCATGGCATCGTCACCACCAGCAGCATCACCGGCATCCATAGGCGTTTTCTGTCGACACCTCTGTTCACACCGTCGTACCCCTCCATTCGTTTTGCCATCTCCTCTGAGCTCAAAGGTCGCATTCCAGATTTGGGTTTGAAGTGATTGTCGTCTTGTCCGATGCTCCTTCAATCTCCTTCTTCCCTATCAGATCATCGTCTCCCTATCAAATCATCCTCTTCCCTACCAGATTTGGGTTTGAAATGATTGATTATTTGTTGAGGGTGTTGATCTATGATGTAGTCAGGATGAGCTTGCCGGAGAAGGAGAAAGATAGGGACGGAGAGGGAGTTTTTTTTTTTAATATTAGGGGGAAAAGAGACATTTTACATTTATATGTATTTTTCTTTTAATAAAATATAAACATTACCCTTTACTATCTAAATACCATACCAAACAAACTCTCATGTAATCATCATCCCATCACATCCCCTCACATCTTTCCCATTACATCACCTAACCCCCACTGTAATTGAACCAAACGAGCTATCAGGCTCAACAAGCTGATGTTCTGGGGAGTTCACAGTGGAATTTTCATAGGTTTCTTGGCTGTTTTCTGTAGAATCAAGGGTAGGATGATGAAAGCTGGGCTCAGGGTCAATTGAAATGGGATTAAAATCGGGTGTTGGTGTGATAGTAGGATCAAGTGGTATGATAATATGATCAAATGTAGGCTCACAAGCTTGCCATTCATTTTCTACACTCTCCCCCTGAATGGTGGGTTTGGAATAGTATGGAAGATGTTTAAAAAACTTGACATTCATAGTGAGATAGATCCTTTGGGTGAGACGACAGTAACACTTATACCCCTTTTGTGAAGAGGAATAACCTAAGAATATACAATTTACAGCCCTTGGTTCCAATTTACCACCTTGAATGATATGAATAAAAGCAACACAAACAAATATTCGAATGGAATAGAAGATATGAGAGGAGAATTTGGGAATGATTCATTAAATTTGTGAATAGGTGTCACAAATTTCAACACTTTGGAGGGCATTCTATTAATCAAATAAGAGGCAGTTAGGACAGCATCCCCCCAAAAATGATGAGGAGCATTATGAATTATTAGTAGAGCCTAAGCAACCTCTAGAAAATGTCTATTCTTTCTATTAGCTACCCCATTTTGTTGAAGTTTATTAGGACAGGAGGTTTGATGATGTATCCCATGTTCACTCAAATAGTTTTTGAAGTTTGTATTAATATACTCTCTCCTATTATCACTTCGTATGATTTTGATTGAGGCTTGAAACTGGTTTTTAACAAAAATATTAAAGTCCTTGAAGATTTGAAGCACTTCATATTTCTCCCTCATAAAAAAAACCCATGTCATCCTAGTATGATCATCAATGAAGGTTACAAACCACCTAGCATTAGAGTTAGTTACAACCCTTGAGGGGCCCCAAACATCATTGTGTATAAGATCAAATGGGTGTGATGGAACATATGGTTGGGAGGAATAAGGATTTTTGGCTTGTTTTGATAATTGGCAAACATCACAATAGAATTCAGAAATGATGAAATTTTTATTGATGAAATTTGGAAATAAATGTTTCATATAATCAAGACTAGGGTGGCTTAACCTATGATACCACAACATAACATCTTTATTTGAGATAGTTGAACAAGAAATAGATGAAAAAGACTTGACTTTATTCTCTAGCAATCCTTCAAGGTAGTAGAGCCCATCCCACTCCTTAGCATTGTCAATCCTCCTCCCTGATGCCAAGTCCTGAAAATCACAGCCAATGTCATCAAAAAGAACAAAGCATTTCAATTGTCTCACTGTTACTCTCATAGACAACAAACTACATTTAATCTCAGGTACATATAGTACATCTCTTAGGATTATAGTTTCTGTAACTATAACCGTTCCTTTTCCAAGGACTCTTGCGTAAGTTCCATTTGCTACTTTTACCATAGTATGTTTTGAATAGGGAGTAAATTCACAGAACAGTTCTTTGAATCCAGTAATGTGATATGTTGCACCTGAATCAACGACCCATATGTTCTTATTTTTTACCATACTACTAAGAGCAGTAATAAGAGATGTACTCGCTTGAGTAAGAGTAATAGAAGGAGTAGTTTTTTCACCCTTACTCTCAACAAGTGCAGCACTGGTGTGAGTGTGTTTGTCAACGATCTTCTTTAGAAAAGAGAGCACTTCCATACTTAAAGTTGCTGTCTTGTGTTCGGACCCTCAAACCATCATCCCTTTTGTCTCTTTCTGCCTTGGCCTTGTATTTGAGGACTTACCATGTAGTTTCCAGCAGGTTTCATGGGTGTGACCACTTTTACTGCAGTGATCACACCATTTTGATGTCTTTCTTCCCCTTTGATCATTACTTTGGTTCCCCTTCACCACCATGGCTGAGACTTCTGTTGTAGGAGTATGAGACACATCCTGTATCAATTTTGTCCTACCCTCTTCATACTTCACTATGTTGAGAGAATCTTCTCGAGAAGGCAGTGGATTGGTATTCATGATTCGGGCTCTGACATCTTCGAATTTCTCATGGAAACCAAGAAGAAACTCATAAGTTTGTTCTTCCTCGATTATTTGCTTGTAATATGCTTCATCCTGGTCACAAGTCCAGGTTCATACTTCATAAAGATCAAGCTGTTGCCAAAGCCTATTTAGAGAGTTGTAATAATGGGTCATGTTCTTCTCCCCTGGTCTCACGTCTTTGAGAGTTTGTTTGACTTGTGCAATGGCTGCCTTGTTCGTTCTGACAGAGTAGGATCTTCGAGTTGAATCCCATATTTCTTTAGTTGTGGTGGTGAGTAGATAATTCTCATTGATCTCCAAATTCATTGAATGTACGAGCCATGTCATTACTGTATTATTTTCAGCAACCCATGTGTTGTTCACTTGGATTTGGTTCCTTTGCCTCTCCCATAATGTATTTCTCCTTTCCTCAGCCATGAATGAACATTAACACATTTCTGGACCACTTTTGTTTCCATTAAGTTTGTGTGGCATGATTGGTTGAAGAACTGTTTCAGTGGCACCACCAAAGAATTGTGAAGTGCTGCCACTATCGCTCTTTGTTGATGAAGGAATGAGTGAATTCCCAGCCGGCTGTTGTGGGTTCTCTTCACTAGGTGGTGCGACTTGATTTTCATCACCATGGCGGCAAGAACCCTCGCTTGGCCAATGACAACCACCTGCTTCTAGGACATTAATGGAGCTCTGATACCATGTCAAGAGCTTAGGTGGAAAAATCTGTTTTATTTAGTAACAGTAGTGATACATATAGTGCCTTCTAGGGGAAATTAGATCAAATCAAGAATCCCTAAAAATAAGGACTAAATCAAATTAAATCCGATCCTTAGAATAAAAGGATAACAAGGGATACACTATCATAAAGGATAATAACAACCATTATTCATGATAATTAATAATAAAGTAACGGGCTTAGGGCGCATATCCAACAGTTAGAAATAGTTAGTCTGATTGTGCATTCCACTTGCTTTGATGTACCTTATGCACTTTCATGAGTTTGTCCCTCTCCTTTTGAGGCCAGGCAGATGTTATAGCCGTCCAACACAGTCGTACATTTTGTTTTCCTAATTCTGATGTCTAGCCATTTTTATCCTTGTTTAAATTCTATTTCTCTTCATATGTGGTTGGTTTTGTTCTTATCATTTTATTTTGATTAACTATGGTTTTAATTGTGAATATTCTTAAGATCAGGGAACTTGATTTAATTATCGAGGTAAAAAAATAATTTGATTTTAATTGTGGTTGGTTTTGTTCTTATCATTATATTTTGATTAACTATGGTTTTAATTGTGAATATTCTTAAGATCAGGGAGCTTGATTTAATTATTGAGGTAAAAAAATAATTTGATTTAATGAGTAGTATCAATATAATTGTCATACAAATGGTTATGTTTATTATATTCTTCTGTTATTTATTACTACCATTAAAATGGTAAAAAATATTTTTTTGCCAATTGGAGTAAATGAAGGTATGGCTACTTTTTCTTGTTTTTGGATGATTTAGAATTTTGACATCATCAAGTCTACTAAAACTACAGCAGCCCTAGAAATGTGTAGGTGACATATTTCACTTCACTCTTTATTTCATTGTGCCTGTACAGAATAGAAGGAAATTTAGCTGTAGGTGTTAAAGTCTGTCGTTAGTGAATCTATGATATCCATTAGAGTATTTCATCCGTCTAACAACATTATCTCCATTAGTAACTGCTTTTCCGGTACTTTCTGAGTGGACAGCTTAATCACGTTAAGTGATTTTATATTTGTCCCTTAGTCAGGAAGCATATGATGTTCTGGTGCAAACTTAACATTATATTCTTTGCCACCTTTATTGTATTTTCCTCTGATGGATGAGCAATGTGGCAAACTTGTTTGATATTTCTCCAAATTTTCTGGCCATGTTTAAAAGTAATGAATTCTGCTTCTATCTGGACACAAATTATAAAGCAGCTAAAATGATCGAGAGGTTTATTCCTGATTCTCTGCATGATTTTTCCTGACTTATTTCTCTATTGTTCTTGCTGATTAAACATAATATTTGTTTTTAACAATCATCACCTTTGATGCTTTCCTCAAACTTTCTATGAAGGCTCAACTTTGGCACCTTGCCCAAAGGACCACTGCACTTCCTCTAGGACGCGGGGCATTTACTCTTGCAACCATATATACACTCTTGACTGAGGTACTTTTGAATTATCTGATCCTTATGTCTGAATTGTGAATTCATTTATGGAAATATGCTTTCTGATTGGATATTCTCCAAATTTTTAGGCCTTTACCGTTCCAAAGCTTGTTTTAGCAGGTCGGTTGCCTGCCCAACAGAATGCAACTGTACGTTCATATCATATGTTTGAATGTATTTATATTATCTGCATTGGTTTGTCAGATGATTTATTAGTTTATTGTATCTCTTTTAACTTTCTCCATTCTTAATTCTGATAGGTTAATCTAGACCCCAATATTAGGAACATACAAGAACTCAAGGCTTGGCCTGAGTTTCATAATGCTGTTGCTGCTGGACTAAGACTGGCCCCTCTTCAGGTTTAACCTTTCTAAAAGGTCTTCGTCCAATGTGAATAGGGCTCATAGTTTGGTTGTCTTGAGCTTTTGTCAGTTTTTCCCCCCTCTCTTGATAGATGCATATGTTAGATTTCATGTTTGAAAAGCATTCCAACTTCTATGGAAAGTTTCATAAGGAAAAGAAAGTCTACTAGTTTCTGATTATATAACAAGCTTAATGGAGTCCTGAATTTATGTAAGATTTCATTAATCTGTAACTGATCAAATTGAGGTCCATATTCTAATGATATAACGTACTGAGAATATTGGTACGTAAATGTTTTTGTTTCAATCTTCAGCAGAGCATCATAGGATTCCAGGTTGTTACAATTTCTGTTACTACTGACCTGTGCCATATTTTTGTGTGTGTTGCCAACTGGTTCTTGAATTTGATGCATGGTTCTATACGAGAATGAATTAGTGTTTGTACTGAAAGAGGCCTAGGCTTGAAACATCAGACCATTATTAACATGGACTTTTGTTTACAATCTATTCTCTTTTTTCCTAACAAATGTTCATCTTTTATTCATCTTATTTCTATTGTCCATGTATTTTTGTGTTCTCTCTCTCTCCCTCCCCCCCCCCCCCACTCTCTCTTTTGGGGATTTTGAGGGCCTCTTACTTTCCCAAGTGATATTTCAACTCACACTTTATTGTCATTATTATTATTTTTAAATTTTTAATGATGCATACAGATTGGAGAGCTCTTTGGATTAATATCAATGTTGGCTCTTTTTTATTGTTTTGGTTGCTATGCAAAATGAGTATATGTTGTTTGCAATTGTTCTTGCTTTTGCGGAATCTACTTTTTTTCTCAATAGAATAAAATCTACTTTGACAACGGTGTTATTGATATAAAACAATGAGTTTTATGATCTGCCTATGTTATGGTATAGCATGGATTCTTATATGTTGACCGTTTAAAAAAATGAATTTGCGGAAGAAAAATGTTTCTTTTGTCTCTTAATAAAAAAATAATAGAAAGAGACAATTACTATTGAGTAATGATACGAATGATCTCTGTCTTTTCAGGGAAAAATGACAAGAACATGGATAATATACAACAAACCTGAGGAGCCGAATTCTATTCATGCTGGACTTCTCCTTGCTCTTGGATTGCATGGATATTTGCGTGTCTTGAGCATTACAGACATATATCAGTATTTTTCACAGGTTTTGTTTTTGAGGCAACTGTTTTCTTGGTTATCTTAAATATTAATTTATTACTTCTTTATATTGAAGGGATTGATTAATATGCTGATAGAGAAAATGGATAATTAGATTACAACAGCAATATTAGCCTTATCCTATTAATGTGAGGAGAATGGATAATTCGATTATCATGAAACAATTAAGATTTTTTGATAGTTATTAGGATATATAGATTTAATTTAATTTGAATTTATTTTTATTTTTTAGAATTTAATTGTTTTGTTTAGATTTATTTTTATCTTATACTTTAGGATTAGGATATAGTTTATTTTAATATTTGTCTTTTGTTTAAGATTTAAACTACTTTATCCTTTTAAGATTCTAGTTAGATAGGATTTGAACTCTATAAATAAAAGTCTCATTGCTTAGTTGACTTTAGTTATTGATTTTGAGATATTTCTAGTGATTTTCCTTTTTTCCTTACTTCTACTATTTTCCCTCCTATTTTCTTTCTCCCTGTCCCTTGAGTTTTTTCTTTTTTCTTTTCATTTTGTCTATTCTCTATCTCGTTATCCTACCTTTTCCCCTGTCTCATATCATTTGGTATTAGAGCTTGGATTCTCTAGCTTTTGTTCCTTATGGCTTCAATCAAGCGCTTTGAATGTTCATCTTATTATTGCTTGGATAAGTTGGAAAAAATTATGGGCTTCATCAAGTTGTTGGGTAAGCAATTGGGTGTGGAAATAACTTTTTTATATGTGGAGGAAGAGTGCAAACTTCGGAGGGAGGAAGAAAGGCATACCAAGAGAGGTCTATCATTGTAGATAATTTCTTAAAATAGAAAGAAAACTGATGTTCTGATTATAGAAGAAGATGACACCCTCATGAAAGGCCCTTTTCCTACATCTTGTGTGCCAAATGAAGATCTTATCAACATAACCCTGAAAGAGATTGAGCCTGTAGAGTTAGATCATTATGAATGTTTTGATAAACAATCTTCACCTTTAGAAGTTGTGCCTTCTAAAGCTATTGATAGTGGTACAGCGATTGTGGCAATAATGAAAGAGTGGGATATTCTCTTGTCTAAAAGTTCTCTCTACTAGTACCTCATCCATTGGAAAGGCTTCCCAAATTCAATAGCCATGTGGATTTTTGATGGAAAGACTCTATAGTTAGATCCTATCCTTCGTTATCTTGCTTGTTGGAAAGGTAAGGTATATCAGATCTAGATGTTGCATGGAGTTCAGTTTCCTGTTTACATGATTAGCTTAACTCTTCAGAGGAGAATTATTTCAAGTGGAAGAGAATGATAGATAATGGATAATTAGATTATCACACAATAATTAATATTTTAAATAGTTTTAGAATATTTAGATTTAATTCATTTAGATTTTTTTTTTCAGGATTTAATTATTTTCTTTAGATTTATCTTTATTTTATATTTTAGGATATAATTTAGTTTAATGTTTATCTTTTGTTTAAGATTTACACTATTTTATTCTCTTAGAGTTTGAGTTAGATTAGGATTTGAGCATTATAAATAAGAGTCTCATTGCTTAGATGTATTTTGGTGTGACTCTTTTATTTCTAAAAATTACTCTTAGGGAATTTGATGTTCCTGGTGGGCCTATTAAGCATGTTTATGCTAGAAGAAGATCCAATAGTGAGTTGAAAAATGGATAGAAGCAGAAAAATGAGATGGGAAAGGGCTCTTAGGGCCAAGATCTAAAGGCCCAATAACTGGACAGGCTGTGAAGGTTTACCTAGGGTTGTGTGCAGAGGTCGACACTAACGAGGAAGACAATTTTAAAAGGGAGATTGCTTGACCTCTCTAATGTTAAGCTTTGGTTTGCTATTTTCTAGTTTATTTCCACTGAATATTCCCTTTGTTATAGTAAGCTAGGTGTTTAGTTTACATTTTCCCACTTGTAACTATTCTCTAAGTTGAGTTTATCTGGAAATAATACAGTGGTAACTATTCACTAAGCTGAGTTTACCGAAATATTTAGATTTAATTCATTTTGAATTTATTTAATTTTTTAGAATTTAATTATTTTGTTTAAATTTATCTTTATTTTGTATTTTATTCGAGCCATAAAGGATATGTATGAGGGGGCAATAACAAGTGTAAGAACCCCTGGAGGTGTGACAAAGGACTTCCCTATAACAATAGGCTTACATCAAGGATTTTCTTTGAGTTCATACCTATCTGATTTGGTTTTGGATTTTTTTTTAGAACATATACAAGAAGAAATTCCAAAGTGTATGCTCTTTGCGGATGATATAGTTTTAATTGAGGACTCAAGAGATGAGGTCAATTCTAAACTTGAATTATGGAGACATACTTTGGAATCAAAAGGTTTTCGTCTGAGTATAAGCAAGACGGAATATATGCATTGCAAATTTAATGAGAGGCCAATTAGAAATGTTTCAGAGGTAAAAATTGAAGAGTAAATCATCCCTGAGGTGTCAAAGTTTAAATATTTGGGGTCGATTTTACAGAATAATGGCGAAGTTAATGGGGATGTTATGTACATGATACAAGTTGGGTGGTTAAAGTGGAGGAAAGCAACATGAGTTATTTGTGACCGCAAGGTACCTGCTAAGCTTAAAGAAAAATTTTACATAATAGCTATAAGGCCAGCAATGCTATATGGTAGTGAATGTTGGGCTTTGAAAGGACACCAAGAGTATAAGATGGGAGTAGCAGAGATGAGAATGTTGAGATGGATGTGTGGTTATACAAAATTGGATAAGATACGAAATGACTGTATACGAAGGAAAGTTGGGGTAGCACCTATCGGAGAGAAAATGGTGGAAAATCGTCTAAGGTGGTTTGGGCATGTACAAAGAAGAGGGCAAGAGGAGCCGGTGAAGAGAGTTGATCAAATGGCCTGGAGCCCGATCAAAAGGCCTAGAGGAAGACCAAAAAGGATATTAAGGGGAATTATAAGAAATGACCTTTTGAGAAATGATTTATCTGAGGAGATGGCGTTTGATAGAGCTCATTGGCGTCATTTGATCCATGTAGCCGACCCCACATAGTGGGATAAGACTAATGTTGTTGTTGTTGTTATCTTTATCTTGTATTTTAGAATATAATTTAGTTTATTTTTTATCTTTTGTTTAAAATTTAAACCATTTTATCCTTTTAAAATCCGGGTTAGATTAAGATTGGAGTATTATAAATAAAAGCTTCATTGCTCAGATGTATTCTGGTTTGACTTTGTTTTATTGTCGAAAATTACTCTTAGGGAATCTGATGGGCTTGGTGGGCCTAATCCAATAGTGAATTGAAAAAGGGGCAAAAGCAGAAAAATGAGGTGGGGGAGGGCTCTTAGGCCTGAGGTCCGAAGGCCTAATAACTGGACAGGTTTACCTAGGGTTGTGTGTAGAGGTTGACACAGACAAGGAAGACAGTTTTAGAAAGGAGAGTGCTTGACCTCTCTAATGTCGAGCTTTGGTTTGCTATTTTCTAGTTTAGTTCCATTGTATATACTCTTTGCTACAGTAAGCTAGGTGTTTAGCTTGCATTTTCCTACTTGTAACTATTCACTGAGCTGAGTTTATAAAAAATAATAAGGGTTACATCAATTTTTGGTATTAGAGCGCACGATTCCCGAGGTATGGTATATACAAGAATGGAGTCTGTTGAGAAAAACTTGGACGAGTTCCAGAAAATGACAAGGCAAGACACTTTGGGACTACAAGCTTTTCTTGCTATGCTCGAAGAACGTATCACTAGCATGGATGGAAAACTCAACCACCTCATGGGACAGCAACAGCTCCACTTTAACAAAGCTCATTTGGTGATAGCAGGACATACAAAACAGAGCGGTGGTGTTGGAGAAGGCGTGTGACAGAGGGAGCAAGAGGAGAATGTGGGTCATGAAGCTGGTTTGGATTTGAACTTGACCTAGAACGTCACATTCGAAGGGATGGGAGAGAAAGATTCACAACGTTTTCGATGCTTGGACTTGCCTATGTTTGCTGGGGAGGACCCAATGGGTTGGGTAGTTAGGATGGAGAGGTTCTTCGTTGTGAACCAGGTTGAGGAGGATGAGAAGCTTGATGCAGTGGTAGTAGCTTTAGAAGGAAGAGCCCTACACTGGTTTTAATGGATTGAATCTCGGGCACCTATTCAAAATTGGCTCGAATTTAAAAGGAAGTTGTTAGATCATTTTCATTGTCATCAATGGGGAGATGGGTATGAGAGATTGGCAGGGCTCAAGCAAGATGGAACCGTTAAAGAGTATAGGGACCGGTTTGAAATGTTATCAGTTCCATTGAGAGATATACCTGATGAGGTTCTCATGGGTCTTTTTAAGAATGGGTTGGTGGAAGAAGTGAAGGTTGAAGTGCATCTTTTGTAGCCAAAATCTCTCAAGGAACTGATGGGCTATGCTTTTCAAGTGGAAGGGAGAAATTTGGCGTTGAAAAGGGTAAAAGAGGAGAGAAGGAGCAAGAAGGGGCAAGGGCTGAGTAATACGAAATGGAGTGTGTCAAAACTCTCTCCCTTGTAATGCTCTAGCTACTCAGAAATTTCTAAAAGCAATTGTCAGAGTCCTAGTATCAAGGCATCTCAAGCTAAGGAGACTGAAGCGTCAAAGGGAGCTTCAAAGGGAGCCAGCAACAAGGCCACCGTTCCCATAACAACATCCGGCAACAGTGGTTGTTGTAATAGAGGTCAGCAATGGTTATTTGAGGCTAAGATTAATAGGAGAAGAGAATTAGGATCGTGCTTTAAATTTGGAGAAATACTGTCCAACTCAAGCGTGCAAAGGTAAGTTGTTGAGATGCTAGTGGTTGAACGTGATGAGGAAGAACTTGATAAAACATAAGAGTTCAATGAAGAAATGAAGGCACTAGAAAAGAGCATGGCCATGATGGAATTATCTCTAACTTCAGTGGTTGGCCTTGCTGGAGAGAAAACAATGAAACTCATGGGTGTGTTAAAAGGGAGGTTGGTGGTGGTGCTTATTGATAGTGAGGCTACATACAATTTCATTTCAATCCAAATAGTAAAACAGCTTAATGTGCAACTGCAAATGACTGCACACTATTCTATGATAGTAGGTTACGATAGGAAGGTTTACTCCAATGAAGAATGTATGGATGTAGAGCTGGAGTTGAAAGTGTTAAAGGTGGAACAAACTTTTTACCCTTTTGATTTGGGAAATGTAGACTTAATCTTGGGGGTGGCATGGTTGAAATCTTTGGGTGAAACTAGGGTCAATTGGGGACAATTGTATATGAAAGTGAAGTTGAATAAGAAATGGTTGTGCTTAAAGGGAGATCCCGTACTCTCATACACATTTGCCACGTTTAAAGCTATTCAGAGAGCTCTGAAGAGGAAAGCTGAAGGGCATTTGGTGGAATTGAGGGCTTTAATGTGGCATTATACCCATGAAGCTGCTGCTGCACAGCAAAAGTGTCAAGAGGTGCTCCCTCAATTTTCTAAAGTTTGTACTCCTGGGAAAGGATTAACCCCCCCTCCCGATCCAAGGATCATGTGATTGTCATGAAGGAGGGAGTTCAGCCCCCTAATATACGCCTTTATAGGTATGCACATTCTCAAAAAATGGAGATTGAAAAGCTAGTCAAAGAAATGCTTGAAGCTGGAATCATTCGCCCAAGCACTAGTCCTTTTTCTAGTCCAGTGTTACTAGTGAAGAAAAAAGATAGAAGTTGGAGATTTTGCATCGATTATAGAGCTCTAAACAAGGTGGCCATACTAGATAAATATCCTATTCCAGCCATTGGTGAATTATTGGATGAGTTAGGGGGTGCTGAGATATTTTCCAAGCTAGACTTCAAATTCGGATAAAAGCTGGTGATGAAGCTAAAACAATATTTAGGACACATGATGAGCATTATGAATTTCTAGTGATGTCCTTTGGCCTCACTAATGCCCCATCTACTTTTCAGTGCTTGATGAATGATATTTTTTGCCACATTTGAGAAAGTTTGTATTTATTTTCTTTGACGATATTTTAGTGTGCAACCCTAAGTTAGACACTCATGTGGAGCACTTGAAGGTGACTATGCAATTGCTGAAAGAGAACCAGCTGATTATAAACCCCAAGAAGTGTGTGATTGGGCAAGAGAAGATTGAATATCTAGGTTGCATAATATCAGCTAAAGGGATACAGGCAGATCCAAGCAAGATGGATGCTATGGTTAAATGGCCAATGCTAGGCAATCTCAAGGTTTTAAGGGGACTTCTTGGCCTCACTGGGTACTACAAGAAGTTTATCAAGAATTATGGGAAAATTGCTGCGTCTTTGACAAACTTACTCAAGAAGGACTCCTTTAAGCCCCTGTTTGGTACAGGGGGAGGGAGGGGGAGGGGAGGGGATTTGCTCCTCTCTCCTCTACTGTTCATGCCTATACCAAACAGGGGGAAGGGGAGGGGCTCCCCTCCCCCTGTTTGGTTAAGCATTTTAAGGGGAGGGGAGGAGAGCAACTCTCCTCCCCTCCCCCTCAAATTGATCCCCCCGAAATCAGGGGGATCGTTTTATTTTTTTTTTATTCGTTTTTTATTTTTTTAAATAAATAAAAAATTATTTAAAAATAAAAAAAAATTATTAAAAAAATTTAAAAGCATAAAAATATTTACTTAAAGGTTCCTTATGTCAAAAAATATTACATTTAAGTTTCATATCTCAAAAAGTTAATATAAAAAATTTTAAAATTTTAATATTCAGTATAAAATTATGAGTATCAGTATAAAATATTAAAGTATAATTTTATACTTAACATTGAAATTTTTTATGCTAAAAAAAATAATAAAAAATTTCTTTAATTTCAAGAGTAAAATGATCAAATTATTATTAACTTCCCTCCCCTCCCCTCCCCTCCTGAACCAAACTCCCTAACATAAAATTCCTCCCCTCCCCTTCCTTTCCCTTCCCTTCCCTCCATATCTCATCTCTCCTTCCCTCCCCTTCCCTCCATTAAAATCCCTCCCCTCCCTCCCATTCTCATCCCTCCTACCAAACACTCCCTAAATGGAATGAAAATGCTCAGGCCACATTTGAGAAACTGAAGGAAGCTATGGTAAATGCCCTTGCTTTGGCCATGCCTAATTTCAAGCTACCCTTCGAGATAGCGGTTGATGCGTCGGGCAATGGAGTAGAGGTTGTACTAATGCAACAAGGGAAACCAATAGCATACTACAGTCAACAATTTTCTGAGAAGGCAAGGTAGTGTTCAATATATGAGAAGGAATTAAGGGCTATAGTGCTAGCAGTAAAAAGGTGGCAACACTCTTTGTCCGAGCATCCTTTCATCATTAAAACTAATCAAAAGGCGTTAATAGCCTGTTTGGTTCAAATTCATGGGAGTAATGTAATGTAAATAGGATTGGATTATATGAGTGGCTGCGTTTGGTTCACTGAATTGCATGATTATAAGATTACGCCTGTAAACCCAAATACATCTCTGAATGTAAATGACAAACCTGTCCAGAAGCTATGTATTTGAGATTACATGGCTGTAAATGGGAGTAAAAAGATAATATTGCCCTTATGGAAATGGGGTAAGGGCATTTTAGTACTTTACTATTTATTTATATTTATTTAAATATAAAAAATAATTTATTTTTCATATATCCCAGTGTCATACCAAACAAATTTGCATGTATTTTATTTACATCCCATCTCCTTACATTCCTTCCCATTACATCCCTTGACTCCTTTGCAAATGAACCAAACGGGTTGTAAAATTCTTACTTGAGCAGCGTGTAATTGACCCTGACCAAAAGAAATGGATTTCCAAACTAATAGGATACAAGTTCGAAATCCACTACAAACCGGGAAGAGAAAATAGAGCTGCAGATGTTCTTTCAAGAAAAGAGGAGGTGCACGCAGAGTTCAATGCTTATTCACTATGGCAATATGAGGGGCTAGAAGATTATGAAGTGGAAGTGAACAAAGATGACAAGCTAAGAGCAATATGGCAAAATTTAGTGACCAGACAGGTGGTACCTACTGGATATAAGATGAAAATTGGGTGCTTGCTGTACAAGAACTTATTGGTGTTGCCCAAACATTCTGCCAAAACTTAGGAGCTCATTAAGGAATTCCATTCTTCACTTGATGGACATTCTGGTTATATACGGACTTACAAACGCTTGGCAGAAGCTGTTTATTGGAAAGGAATGAAGAAAGATGTGTAGGACTTTGTGGCAAGATGTGCAATCTATTAGAAAAACAAGTATGATGCCTTGAGCCCTACTGGATTGCTTTAGCCACTGCTAGTTCCGACTCTGGTATGGGAGTACATCAGTATGGATTTTATAATTGGGCTCCCTAAATGTGGAAAATATGATACAATACTGATGGTGGTGGATAGGTTAACCAAATTAAGTTATTTCATTCCTCTTTCTTATCCCTTTAGAGCCAAGGAGGTAGCTGAAACCTTCATTAAGGATGAGGTGAAGTTGCATGGTTTTCCAAAGTTGATGGTTTTAGATTGAGACAAAGTATTAATTAGCCAATTTTGGAAAGAATTATTTGCCTAGTCCTGAACAATGCTGGAATATAATTCGGGGTATCATTTTGAAATCGACGGACAAACCCAGGTGGTTAATAGAAGTTTGGAGATTTGTTTAAGGTGCTTTGTGGGTGAATCACCAAAGAAATGGGTAAAAATGCTACCTTGGGCTGAGTATTACTATTGGTTCAACACCACTTATAATTTTTCTATCGGCATGACCCTCTTCAAGGCATTGTATGGGAGGGACAACCCCCTACCCCCCAACAAAAATTTTATTCAAGTGGAAGGATGATAGCTCACTAGTTGAGGAGGTTAATGAGCAGTTACAGGAAAGGAATGCAAGTGATATCTTGAGCAAGCTCAGACTAAGATGACGGAGCAAGCGGACAAAAAGAGAAGAGAGGTGTAGTTTTAGGTTGGAGATATGGTTCACTTGAAGATACCACCTTACAAGTTGAAGACCCTAGCAAAGAAGACGAATGAAAAGCTCTCACCATGGTTTTATGGTCCTTACAAAGTTTTGCAGAAAATTGGAGAAGTAGCTTATAAGCTACAGCTACCTGCCAACACTAGGGTGCACCCCGTCTTCCATGTTTCACAACTAAAAAGGTCATTGATTTTTGAGGTGGGGGTGTAGTCTCTACCTAAATTTTTAACAGGAGTATGCATTACAGGTGAAACTTGAAGAAGTGAGGAAATTTAGAGCTATGACAGATGGTACGCTGCAGGTATTGGTTAAATGGAGAAATTTGCCAAAATGTGACTGTATGTTGGAGGATTTTGATGTTGTCAACATGCAGTTTCCACATTTTCACTTTGAGGATAAGGTGAGTCTTGTAGAGGGGGAGAATGATGGGCCTAGTGGGCCTATTAAGCATGTTTATGCTAGAAGAAGATCCAATAGTGAGCTGAAAAAGGGACAGAAGTAGGAAAATATGGTGGAAGAGGGCTCTCAGGCCCAAGATAGGAAGGCCCAATAATTGGACAGGCTGTGAAGGTTTACCTAGGGTTGTGTGCAGAGGCTGACATAGACAAGGAAGACAGTTTTGGAAGGAATAGTGCTTGACTTCTCTAATGTCAGGCTTTGGTTTGCTATTTTCGGAAATAATACAAGGGTTACATCAGAATCTAATTACAACCTCTATAATAAGGTATTAGGAGGATACAAACAAAACTGAACTAGATTCCTAAGTCACTGTAGCTCAGATGAAAATGGAAAAGAAACTGGAAATAGCAAACCAATGCTTGACTTTTGAAAGGTCAAGCCCTTTCCTTCTAATAGCCAACAACTTGCTTGCCTTATTATTATGCACACAACCCTAGAAAAGCCATTTAGGCATCAATATATGGGCCATCTGGTTTTGGTTTTGGTTTTGGGCTATTGTTTGGCCCAACTTCACCACTTACAGCTTCCTACTTTAAGCTCTTAGATGAGGGAACTTTGAACCTGCGCCTCTTATAGACATGCTTAACAGACCCATCATCTTTAGACTTTGATTATTGATTTTGAGATATTTTCAGTGATTTTCCTCTCCCTTACTTCTTCCTCCTATTTTCTTTATCTCTCTCCCTTGAGTTCTTGTTGTCTCTCTCTTTTTTGTCTATTCTCTATCTTTCTACCCTATCCTTCTCCCTGTCCCATATCATATACTTATATGCACATAGGAGAAGAATTTATCTCAAGCTTCATTTGAAACAATTTTTAAGTTGACTATTGGATATGACTAGAATTGTACATGACTTAAATATAGTGAGGAAGAGCTGTGAAATATTTCTAAATTTGCAAGATGTGATTCGTTATTCATTCTATTGAGTAGCACAGTATCCAAATGCAAGGCTTGACTTAATGAGTTTTCAGATTTCTGAAAGGGCTTATCAATATTACATTTTCATTTTGTTCGGTACATAAAAATGATTTTGTCGACAAAAGTATCTTTTGTGCCCCTGAAAAGTAATAAAAAGAGATAGTTACTATTGAGTAATGATAACAAGAGTATTATAGATATTGCTTATCTCAGTCTTTATACAATAGAAAGAGGATCCCTTTCTAGTGGATACCAAATGGGGTCGAGAGAATGAGTAAGAAACTGAATATGATGTATAAGGATCCATTTTAAATTGTGAATTTCTCTTTCATTCAAGTTTTGGAGAATGAAAGTGATTAAATCATCATGTGCAATAGAAATTTTGGATGGTGATTTTGGTAAAGATGACAGAAAGACAATGGGGGATTTTGATCTCCTGTAGTCAATATTGTGATTGTTGGGGATGCAGTCTCACCTTTAGGCTTTTTTTTTTTGGGGTTTAAGATTAAAAAATGTTTTCTATGAGGAGAAATTTTAGCTGTCAAAGACTAACAATTTTAACGGAGGGAAAATTACACTTGGGAAATTTTAGTTGTAAAAAATGCCTAAAGGTGTGACTGATCTAAATTCACTATAGAGATGCAAAGGCTTTTAAAGAAAAGATTGCTGCCCAATTATCCAACCAATGTATGATATAAGAGCCACCTATTATGCCCCACATCGGATGGACTAGGGGTTAGTCCTGGGTTTATAAGCTAGAGCGCTGCACACTCCACTAAGGCACCTTTTTGGGGAGAGGGTAATGGACCCGTGACAAATGTTATCAGAGTTGGCCCCAGGTTTGCCCAGTTGGTGGGCCACTCATGATGAGAGCGCCACAGATTAGCTGGGGGGAGCTGTTATGCCCCACATCGGATGGACCAGGGGTTAGTCTTGAGTTTATAAGCGGGAGCGTTACACACTCCACTAAGGTGCCTTTTTGGGGAGAGGGTAATGAACTCGTGACATACTGCCCAGTCCTAAAGAAATTGGTGGTCAATAAACATATTTGTGACGTTGAGGAATAAATTTTGGGTCATTCTCATGTACCACTAATATGTACCACTAATAGTAGGGTTTGGAATTGCTTCCATTTTTGTTCTTAAGACTAGAAATGGGCCCTATGTGTTACATGGAACCTGAGGTGAGTTGTATTGTTTGTGGTTAATGAACATTGCGGCTTCCCATATATATATATATATATGATATAGTTGCTTTGAATAACCTAGTGCTGTAGCAGTGGATAGTCTTCAGAGGTTAATGGTGTAGTCTGGTACTTGCTAACGCAACATTCTTGGACAATAACTTTTGAAGACCTAAGCCTCCAGACTTCCCAACTAAGGAGATTCTCTCTTCTTTGTTCCTCTATGCTGGACAAAAGAAAGTGTCTATTGGATCTCTCAATTCTCTATATTAGAATTTGAAAATTGAAAATATGAATATAAGGTGTATCATGAATTTTGGAAATTGATTAAGGGTAATTCATCCATTATCTTAGTTTTGATATCTAATGGATTATGGTTATACCGTACGTACCCCCGATATTTAGTTTGATTTCTTGTGTCATGAATCTTAGGAATTCAATAGGGGTAATATAACCATTATCTTAGTTTTGATATCTAATGGATTTGTCCCGATGTCCTTTCTATATTTCTAACATTCAAACTCCCCCTATGTAGTGTCATAGCCTGTCTCAAGTCCGGGTAAAGGAGGAGGGTTGTGTTAAGCCCTCGACATTCAACGTAAAAATTTGTCGAATTTTTATGATATGGATTATAGACGTATTTCTAACATTCTAAACACGGGATTCAAATAGTTCCACTGTTTTTTCCTTTAGGAGAGTAAATATTGTTACTTAAACTTGTTAAAGGGAAGTTATCTTGATGTTTGGAAAACAGTGTATGTAAAAGTGAAATCTGACAATTAGAATGGCAGAAGGAAAATGAGTTAGATGTTAGTCATATATTTACTGGATTCTTTTCTTGAATCAAACATCTTTTTGGAGTGTGACTGGAGTCAAAATAAATATCAATGAACTGTGACATAGGTCAGAGGTTGGATCCTCATTAGATGAAATTAAGATCCATTGAATTTTGGATATCTTTAGTGCATCATGCATTTCATATTATTGAAGATGGGGCCGAATCTTCTATCTATCCTTATTGTTGTATTATCATCTCAGTTTTTGCTTATGGTTTGACGTCAATTTCTTGTCACTTCAATTTCCTAGGAGCATGAAAGTACAACTGTAGGATTAATGCTTGGTCTGGCAGCTTCTTATAGAGGTACCATGCAACCTGCAATATCAAAGGTGACAAATTATGCTAAACTCCTCTACCACCCGAAAGGAATAATCATTTATGGAAGATCTTTGTCCATAGACGAATTATAGCCTTGTAGCATTGAGTGTGATGTCAAAGATCTTTGTAACAGTTTTAGATTGCGTTATAGTTATTGTTGTATTCAAGAATTGGTTAAACTAAGCTTGAAGTATACATGAACTCAGTGACATTCATCCATTTACTAATTTTATAAGTGTGTGATGCAAATGGGCCTCTGCTTATGCAAGAACAGGCAAGAAAATTAATGATGGGCCTTTTTTTATAGCAATAATGACTGAAGGAATTCATCGCTGTGTTGATTTTGTTTCTTCATACTTGTGGATGTCCCCATTTCCCAGTATTGATGGCATAGATTTGCTGAAGTTTTGAATAAAAGAGGTTATGCTTAGTATCATCTTAATATTTTCAAATCTGGGACCATATTTTAATTGAGTACACATGAAACTGGAGTGAGATTGGATTTCAGTGGTGGTGGGGTGTCAAAATTGGCATTTCAAATTGCTTGTTTTCCAATTATTATTCTACACTTTTTATTGGATTCCCCACCCTTCTCCATCCTCACAGTGCAGATGCACACAAATGATTGCTTTCTATATGCTCATATGTGCACAACTATTCAAACTTGCATTTTTGCTGCACTTGTTTCTATCATGGAGTGCATGAGATTAGCATCTTTCATACTTTTCCCCCTTAATGCATTTTACAATGTGCTGAATCGATCAAAGCATACTTTTCAGAGTCTTCATGTTCATATTCCTGCCCGACATCCATCTTCCTATCCGGAGTTAGAGGTTCCGACTCTCCTACAGGTATTTTCTTTTGTCCTGCTGTGTTTATTTGCTTGAGATTGGAGAAGTGCTTTATTCTTCAATAAACTTTCACTTTGTATACAGTATTATATTATTTATTATTAATTATTAATATAGCAACGTGATGGTTATTTTACAAATTGCTTCTTTTTTGTTTGCAGTCGGCAGCTTTAATATCGGTGGGTATTCTGTATGAAGGTTCAGCACACCCACAGACAATGCAGATTTTATTGGTATGTATATGCTTATCATCTTCTTGCTTGAAAAAATTAAGGTTTCCTTTTTCCTCATAAGTTATGAAACTTTTGTAGCTCATCATGTTAAAAAAGTGCAAATGGATCTTGTTGTAGCTGGTGCTGTTGGCTCTACCCAAGTCTATTTCTTGTTTGGATAGTTCAGTCAAACATTATAATTTGTATTCTTGTAATCTTGTTTCTCTTGAATATGCTTGTTACGTAGAGTATATTTCAAAACTGGTTGGCGTATTTATTTAACTCTTGTCTGATAAATGTCTTTTGGGTTTTGCACGTGTCTTTCTGCTCTTTCTATTAAATTCAATTAGCTTTTGGCCTTAGAGGTTCAATATATCTGTTTTATTATCATCTGTGGGAGTTTTAGTCAGTTATTAAAAGATATGGTTTGCTTTGCATGGCTCTATTGGGGTGGTGCCACAACAGAAGAAAATAAAATTGCTTTAATGATTTATTCCCAGTATGGAATAGCATAGTTCCTTCTTATCCTGCATGATAGTATCTGTGTCTGCTCTGGTTGGGCTAAGTTCTTCAGAGATGCACTTTATACTCTGATTTCTCATCTGAGATTTATTTTTTTAATTCCCTCTATTTGGTATTCTACTACATGTGATACTTTTAGGGTGAAATTGGCCGTAGAAGTGGAGGTGACAATGTTCTTGAGCGAGAGGGTCATACTGTTTCTGCAGGATTTGCCCTTGGTCTTGTTGCCTTAGGTATGAATGCTCAAACAATTTGCAGCTATTGGGTTGCATTTCAACTTTTTTTTTAACTGAAATATGTTGTTTGAAGGGCGGGGAGAAGATGCACTTGGTTCCATGGACACATTTGTGAATCGACTTTTTCTCTTCCTTGGTGGCAAAGTTCACAGTGTATGCTGCTAAATCCTCGAATTCTCCACTCCTTACTTTTATCTTGATGAAAACCCAAGATGTCTTTCTCTATTTTGAATAGTCTAAGCAACTACATTATTGGAATTAACTATTAGTAAGGTACTTTACTTTATTATTTTCCACATGACACTATTGACCTTTTGCATCAGGAAGGATCTCATTTCTCAACGCTGGCAATGGATGAAAATCGTGGTTCTGTGCAGGTTCTTTAAACTCAACTCTCTCTCTCTCTCTCTCTTCCTTTTTTAATAATTAAACAGCTGAACTGAAATGTGTTTTAGACTTTTTTTTTGGTTGAAATTCTCACCAAAATAACTATTATGGACAAATTTTTCCCTTATAGATGATGGATGGAACCACAGTCAATATTGATGTCACTGCACCTGGAGCTACAATTGCTTTAGCATTGATGTTTTTAAAGGTATTTCCAGCAAATCTACTCTACAATAAGTTTCTAGAGCTGTTGATGAGGAGTTTATTTCTGCAAATTACTATTAGTTTCTAGCTTTAATGATTGTGATAGCTTGTGTTTAGATAGGATGGATAGTGAGGGTTGTTTAGGGGATGATTGATGTGCCTGTAGGTTGCTCTTAAGGAATGAGCTTGATAAGATTTTTATTAGGGGGGAGATTAGCTGTTGACAGGAGACTAGAATTAAGTAGGCTAAGTAATGGGATGTAAATTCTAAATATGTTCAACAAGTGTGAATGGTAGAAGAAGTTTGATTAAGGAGTTGAAGGTAGAGAAAGGGAGGTTTGGTCCCCTATTGCTGTCACTAAAGCTGCCTGGTTAAAAGACCGTTTGAGGTGGAGGTTGAGTGTGATATGGAAGATTGATAAGGATAAAGCGTCATATCTGAGACATTTTCAATATGTCTTTTGTAAAGGAAGATTTGATTAAGGTTTTTAATGAATTTTATTATACTGGAATGATGACTACTAGTATAAACTCTTCTTTTATTACTTGTCCCTAAAAGGAATCAGTCTATTAAGGTGTGTAATTTTGGAACTGTTAGCTTGGTGCTAAATTTTACATTTTCCAAGATAATCGGTTATGTCCTTCTTCTGAGATTGGGGGAGGTTCTTGGGGATATTCCCTCTGAGAACCAAAGTGCTCATGTGGCAGGAATCAAACTTAGATGCTAGGTTGGTAGCAAATGAAGTTGTGGAGGGCATTGAGCAAAGAAAGCAAAGGGGTTTGATAGGATCAATTGGGGGTTTTCTGATAATTTCTTATTTGCAAGGGGTTTGGGCGTAGATGATGAAATTGGATTAGTGGCACCCTGCTCTGTTGCTTTCGCTGTTATAGTTAATGGAGAACTTAAAACATGGTTTGAAGGATATCAAGGTATTAGGCAGAGAGATCCTCTTTCCCTTTTTCTGTTTAGCCTAGGTGATGCTTTGGGTTTTATGTTGAATAGGAATTCTAAGAGAGGATTAATGCAAGCCTTAATGGTTAGGTTGGAAAGTTTAGAAATATCTAATCTACAATTTATTGATGATACCATTCTCTTCCTTCCTGATAATAGTTAGAATTTCCAGCATGTGCTATCATTGCTATAATTTTTAATATTGTATTTGAGCTCCCGATCAATCTATACAAATGTGGGTTTGGGAGTAATATTCATATGATAAATTCATGGGTAATTTAGTTGAGTTGGCTGGTTGTGTGTTGGTATGACGGCCTAAACTTATTGTGGTGTGCCTTCAGAGGGCCATCTTCGTGCTGAGTCGTTTTGGGATTCTCTGTTGTAAAGTATTTAAAAAAAAATTAAAGAGTTGGAAAGTGCCTTATTTTTCATTAGGTTGGAGGATAACCTTAATTCAGGCTTGCTTTTCTTGTTTTCCTTATATTTTCTTTCTTTGGTTAAGATTGTGGTGGGGTTAGCTAACAAGATTGAGAAGATTATACAGGACTTCTTGAGGTCTTGGGGTGGTGAGAGTGAAGGACATTGCTTGGTTAGTTGGGGGGTGTGTTGTAGGTTGAAGGAGGATGGAGATTTATTTTCTTTTATTTTATTTTTATTCTTTGGGTGAAAATGGAGAATTGTGTTTTAGTTACTTTGGTATTTAGCAACGTCTTCCCAGTGGCTTAGTGCTTTGGCAGTTTCCTTTGGAGCCTTCGTCTTTGTGGCATAAGGTGATCAGGATCAAATATGGTGTTTAGCAGAAGGGATGGGATGCCTATCCTAGGATTGCTGCAATCCAAGCAAGCCCTTGACAGTTGATCTTTTAAAAGGCCATTTATCAATTTGCTTTATCTCACTCTCAGACTTTCTGTGGATTTGCATGAAGCTGTTGTGACTTTGGCCTGTATTTTTTCATAGACAGGGTCAGAGGCTATTGTGTCAAGGCTTGTAATTCCTAATACACGTTTTGACTTGCAATACGTGAGACCTGACTTCATAATGCTTCGTGTCATTGCCCAAAATTTAATAATGTGGAGCAGGTTTGTGCAGGTTTTAAAAAATTATTGCAATAATTTGACTTGGATTAGTTTGTCAATCTTTTGATCCAGGTTTTTTTTTTTTTTGGTTCTTCTTCTTCTGTAGTGTTCATCCCTCAAATGACTGGGTTCAGTCCCTCATTCCTGAGATTGTCAGAAATGGTGTAGAAGGCCTTGAAGATGATGCGAATGACATTGATGATATGGATGCTGAGGCTTTTGTACAGGCCTATGTTAATGTAGTGGCTGGAGCTTGTATATCTCTTGGTAAGATGCTCTTTGTGGTGTTTGTAATGAATCATACTAATGTTTTAAATATCAGTCTCATTAGATGATTTCATGTATAGTTTATTACCTGAAGCAGTATTTCTATAGTAGGGAGAACATTTTTGGACGACTATGCTGGTTCATAGGCTTTTTTAAAAAAAAGATGCAGATTGTATTCATCACATGGCTCATTGTTACATTTGTTATTGTAATGCTCTTGAATGGTTTTATTTTATAGCTCTTAGCCTCTAATTTGCTCCTCATGTAAAGGCCCTTTGTGTTGCTAGCATAAACAAAACATGCACCCACCCTAGCCTTAAGCTTTAATTTATTCTTGATAGGACAGTTAGGGCAGGGAGGATTGAAAGCTTAGTTACTTTGTTGTAGAGGCACTTTAATACCTTGTTGAGAACCTTTTCGGCCTAAAAGCTTAGGTTGTTGGAAGCAAGCCTGGGCAGGTTTTGGTTTACAGCTCTTAACATTGTTAAATATGACAGGGCTGGTGTTTGCTGGAACAAGAAATGAAAATGCACGAGAGTTACTGTACGATTTTGCAATGTACTTTCTAAATGAGGTCTGTCTGTGGAATTATAATGCCTAGTGATTCCATGCATATTTATTGATTAGTTTTTGATTGGGTTCTTTCCTTTTTATTCCCCCTTCAATTTTTTGATTTTTCAATCCTTGCAGATCAAGCCTATTGCCCCCACAGAAGGAAATACTTTTCCAAAAGGACTGTCTCGATACATTGATCGTGGCACATTGGAGATTTGCCTTCACCTCATTGTTCTGTCCCTGTCTGTGGTATTTGCAATTCCCTCCTTCCACCCTAAACTGGCAGAATGTTAAGATTATGGCTAAGACTCTTATTGCTGAAACTAATGCATACCAGGTGATGGCTGGGTCTGGACATTTACAAACTTTTCGTTTGTTGAGGTTTCTAAGGAGCAGAAATTGTGCTGATGGGCAGTCTAGTTATGGTATTCAGATGGCAGTAAGTTCTGGAAGTTTTATGTTATAATTTTTCTAGAACATGCTACATTATTGTATTGATGTATTCCCTCTAATGTACGGACTTAATTTACTTGGCTAGAAATTAGTGAGTGCTGATTGGTATTGTGTATGCACATTAAGATTTTCATATAAATGTACCAAAAATTGGTGCCAAGGAATTGGTTTGTAGATAGGAACACTAGGATCTAATTTAAATATTTTCTTAACTTTTACTGGGTATTAGAGCCCTCTTTGACAAGAGAGCATCTTTCAATATCTTGTAGTTTTAAAAAGTAGAGCTGCGTGTACTTCTCCAAGAGAGCTAAGGCCTCCTGTTTTGCTAGCATAGCTCCAGTCATTAATCACTGACTAAAATATTTTTCAATGACCAAAAATTTTTTTGGCCAAATCCTATTGGACCAGAGACAGTCTAATCAGCCTCGAGACCTTTTGATCAGTGCATGTTACATTTTATGATTTACGTGAGGACATGAGGCTTTATTGAGCATATTGGTGTGGCCATAAAGGGACTACCAGTCCTAACATCTTTTCTGTGGTTGATTTTGTGTGGGTTGTGAAATTTTGTGGAGTTTTGGGTTTTCCCTTGTGTTTTAGGTTTCTCAAAGAGCTTGTTGCTGAGGGGGAGTAAGTGCTAATTGCACAATTTAATTAAAGTTGTTCAACTATGAGTTAAAAGAAAACAAAGACTTAAGTGCTGTGTGTGTTTGGGTGCCATTGCGAGTAACCCAAGTAGGGGAGACCAATTGAGACGAGGTTTACGGGGCTACTCGAGAAGTAGATTGAAAACTTCTGGAAGCTGTGTTGTTGTTATTAGATGACATAGCCTAACTACTCGGAGAATATCTAGGAGACTGCTCGGGAAAGTAGGTCAACTAGGAGCTGTTGAGTTATGGTGAAGTATCTAGGTGATCAAGTCTAGATGCGTTTTCAATATTAAACTGGGTGCAGTAACTAGGCGTTGCAGTCAAGTTATGTCTTTTTGTTACTAAATTGTTTTTTATTCATTAAAGCTTATGTGATCTTTAATAAATATTAGATCATTTATTAAAGAAACCTATTTGCATTATGGATTTGTAATGTATAAGTTGATCATTTTCTAGAGTCTTTAAGTTTATTATCATTTAGGAGTTTTAGTTATCATTGATCACTATCTGTAGGAGTTCATATTGTAGTTAATCTCTATCTTCATATTATTATAAATAAAGGGAGGGGCTGCCATAGTATGCACAAGTTTTCTGCCTGTATGCAAGCTCCCTCATTCACCTTGTTTCTGCTCATATCTTAAATTTTACTATCTTCATTCCACTGGTGTCTTCTCAGCCGATGATGTTTGTGATGGGTCCCAACCCATTGCTGCCACCAAAAGAGCAACAGGAGACATAAGGGAGTGACAAATGGCCAAAAAGGTGGGGCTGATGGTCCAACAAAGGCCCTAAAATTTATAACAAAAAGATGGAAAAAGTGAAGGAGCAAAAGAGGGGGGACCAGAAAAGATCATCTGATAGTATTTTTCGGCAGATTCGGATGGAGGTTAGATGGAGAGTGCAAGGAAGCTGTCATGGAACGATTTCTCCTGCTGAGAAAAATTTTCTTGACCAGTGCAGAAATTTTATAGGGAATTGAATTTTGTTTGGTTTAATGGTGTATTTGGATGTTATGGTTTTTGTGGGAGGAGACAATGGCAGGAACCCTCCCTAGGATGTGGCAAGACTGGTCTAGTTCCCTTAAAAACTCTCATGTATATGGTTTGGTGATTAATATAATTTTCAATTTACCTAAAAAAATGAAGGTAGTAATTATGAAGGGGTAGGAGGGAGCAGTTAAAAAATTGTTGAGCAGGATATATAAAGAGAATAGTTTAGAAGAAAGGGAAGAAGAATTTTAGTCAGTACTTGGAGAGAGCCAACCTCTAGAAAGTTGGCAAACCGATTATGCTTTTGAGTTCTAGTTCTATATCGTTGTGCTTGTAGTGTGTGCTTGTGTAGGATGTATTTTAAGCCCTTTTGTTCACCATATTTGCTAGTGTTCTGAAACTGTATTCCATATCTTATCAGTGTCATTTGTAACATATTTGTTGTTTTTTTAGTATTCTGTAGCAGTGGTATCTCAATAAACTTCGCGTCATTCTGTGTTTGTGTGTGAGTTAGGGTTTTGTAACTGGAAGTAACTGTGTGTCAGTACTGTTTCTTTTATAATCTTGTGTTAGGCTGTTATTTGTATAACACATTTTGGTGGAAAATGTCAGGGACTTATATTTGATGTAAAAGCTTCTTCAACTTGTGCTTGTGTGTGTATATATATAATCAATAAAAACCATGGGTTCTTTGGAGATTTAGATATTTCATGATAGAAGGGAAAAATTTTAGTTTGGAATTCATAATTTACATGGTAAGTCAATCTTTGTTCACATAATTTCCAATCAAGCAACATCTCTGAAATGTTTGATGTTTCCATGTTTAAAATTGTAGTTTATTAACTAGTTTCTTTAGCTTCCATTCTAACTTTGTACTTAAAAATATACTGTTGTAGGTCAGCTTAGCAATTGGTTTCTTGTTTCTTGGAGGTGGAATGCGGACATTTTCAACCAGCAATAGTTCCATTGCTGCTTTGCTCATTACTCTTTACCCACGGTTACCTACCGGTCCTAATGATAATCGTTGCCACCTTCAGGTAAATTAGATCATTAGAACCACTTTCACATGGGAAGAACTTGACGATTTTGCAATTAATTGATTTATCATATTTTTTCAATTTTCACTGATCATATAAGTTGACCAGTGTTATGATTTGGAGTTTGATCATTGCTGTGGATCTTCTATATGACTATGTAGTTTTCATTGATGTGGAACTGATGCATTGCTTAAGTAACATCTGATGAAGTTTACATGTACAGATATCCATTACAAGAAGGAGAGTTGCAACGTTTAGAAAGTAAAAAATATTTAAGTATCTGTTCACTATACAAGCTAGTTGTCTTGTTCAACTTAATAAATTTCCCCGTTCATCACTGAGTTGATATCCACTGTCATGCATTTGGACTGATATAAAATTATAATTCTTATGAAAATTTCTGAAAGTAGATTGTAATAATCTTCAGTGGAATAAAAATTCATCAGTTTTACTTATTCCTTGTTCCAGCATCATTGAAATGAGAGTATGTTGTAACCAGTAGTAATTATTGAATATGCTTGTTGAGAATGTGTTTTTAGTCGCATCTGAGATGTACTATTACAAGGAAGGCCATGGCTATAATGTCCATGTATATTTTAAAAAAAACATTTCTAGGTATTATTTGTAATTAGAGTTACAAAGGTGAATAGGTCTAATTGTTCTTGGAAAGGTTTGCAAAAGTAGGTACAAAAAGGAAAGATTATTTCCTGGGGAATTGTGGTATAACTATGAAGGTGTTGTAGATAACATAAAGAATGATTTTTCTCTTGATTATAAATTGTGCATATTGGATCTAGGATTAGTTATTTAGAACGTATGAATGTTACCTCTTTCCATTTACTCCCTCTTGATTATTTATGTTTAAAATGTATCATCCTTAAGAGCATTTGGAGAATGACTTTTTCTTGAGTCTTGCTTATAAATTGTGCATATTGGACTTCCAAATAGTTACTCAATGATGATTACTGTGAGTTTGTTTGATATGATATAAAAGAATGAAAGAACGATGTCTCTTTTTTATAAAAGAAAAAATACAGATAAATGTAAAATGACCCTTTTGCCCCTGGACCAAAAAAAAGGGGGAAAAACCTCCCTCTCCTCCCATTCTCCTTCCCCAGCAAACCACTGGTGTGTTCCTAGACCCTCCCACCAGTGATGAATCAGAAGAGACAACCAGATTTCATACAATTAGGCATTTCACTGCATAATCAGATTTCTCACTAAAAAGAAAAAAAATGCAGATATGTGATCTCTGCAACAAGTGAAAAAATGCAGATCTGGGACCAGATTTCATACAATCAGCCATTGCTGCCATTGTGGTCATCTGCAAGATCTGCGATGTGAACATGAGAGAGCTTCGTTTCTCTCTTTAGTCAGATCTGCGATGCGAACATGAAGGAGGTACATTGTGACGAAATCATTGGTGCCACTTGGTGGAGGACATCATTGGACTGCATGGATTAGATGCAAATGTCCGATCTGGTGAGAAGGGATGGTGGCCGTTCTCAAGTTCAGATCTGGTGGAAGGGAAGAGATGGTGTTGGTTCACGAGTCCAAGAGGAGATGATGGAGGACACGGTTGGAGGTGGAAGGTTGCCTCAAGCGAGGTCACCGGAGGTGGAGGTTGCTGATGGTTGAGAGGTGGAAGGAGATTATTCGAGGATGTGATGGAGAAATGGGTTTGTCAATTTTATTTTTGTGAGGGGTACTTTAGACTTTTCAATCTAGGTTACATCTTGGTAATGGGGATTTCAAAGCAAAATGGAAGGGATGGGGATTACTTGATTTGAGGGCATCATTTTTACATATGTAATCATCATTGCAGGTAGATTGTACAACCAAACAGCTCTAACATGGTAATGTATTCCCCATTACCATTCCCTACCCCCCTTGGTAGTCCAACCAAACGTGCTCTCAGATCATATGAATGTTACATCTATCCGTTTAGGCTCTCTTTAGATCATTTTTGTTTAAAATATAACATTTTGTTAACTTATCATTTGACTATCATCGAGTGTATCATTTAAAATTTACTATCATGATAATAATTCAATGCATGTCTTGGCTTTCAATAAGCAGATGTGTGTCCCTTTTCTTCTTTGCCTCCTAATTATCTATCTATTAAAATTACATGGACACGATCTGTTTTACCTAATGGCCTGACAATAGGAAGCCCATACACCAAAAATGGGATTTGCTTGTATCTGATACATATCCAATACAATATGTGCATACTATACTCCAAAATTCATGTTGGAAATTTTTTTGTTTGATTCATTTTTAAACACCCAATATGTTTCAAAACACATTGAACACCTCCAAAACAGTTCAAGAGTTTATAAGGATCTTCGTTACGTAAACAGAAAATTAAGATTGACATTTAATTTGAATTGAAAACTGTACTTTTAATTTGTTTCATACTTTGATTTGTAGCTTATTATTGATGTCTTATTTTACATTTTAAATGCTTGTTTATGACTTAATTTCTTTATGCTGTTTATTTTTTATCTGTCAATTTGGTTTAGACACACAAACACAAACACATGCATACTGGTTTCTTAAAATTTTTAAAGTTATCATACCTTGTGTATCATATCAGGTGTGTCCCTGTATCAGTGCTCCTTAGCATGATTAAAACCCCCTTGTTTTCTCAGTTCTTCCTTATCTTACCTTGTCTTATATATAAGGAAGGTCTGTAATTTTGGAATTAATAAAAGGTCCTTATAATATGTTTAAGCTTAGGGGGCTTATTATAAATTACATTTTTTTTGCAGGCATTCCGCCATCTATATGTCCTTGCAACAGAGGCACGCTGGATTCAGACAGTTGATGTTGACACAGGCTTGCCTGTTTATGCCCTCTTGAGGTCACAATCAGAGAAACTGAACATTATACAGAATCAAGTTTTAGTGCCATTACCCCTTGCCTTCTGCCAGAACGTGCTATTGTAAGTTTGAAAGGTCTTTGAGTGAAAAATACGTGGGGTACTGCAATCTCTTGTGCTTATATTCTTTGGTACTTGAAATCTGCGTCAAAGAACGATCCAGTTCATTGGTTTTGGAGTTAAGCTTTCTTTCTGTTGGATTAGAGAAATGTAATTGTGGATCTAAGTATTATGCTTTGTTGGTTACAGCTGAAAAGAATTCAGGTTTGTGGGCCACGCTATTGGCCTCAACAAATAGACTTTTCCCCTGAAGGTGAACATTTTAACTGTTCTGTTTCTGTGATCTTTGTTTTGAGATGTTTTCTACTAACTCAGTAGGGTCCATTTGATTACAGATAAGCCTTGGTGGAATTTTGGTGACAATGACAATCCGTTTAATTCTGGTGTTTTGTATATCAAACGAAAAGTTGGAGCCTGTTCATATGTTGATGATCCAATTGGGTGCCAGTCACTTCTGTCCCGGGCATTGCACAAGGTTAAAAGTGGATAAAATTATTTTATTATGTCTGCAAGTTTACCTAAGTGTTATAGAGAATTTTTTTTTTTTTCTTGGTCTAGGTGTTTGGTCTGACAAGTTTGAGAGCATCCGATCCAACTACTGACAGCCCTGGTGAACCTGGTTCTGTAACAGTTGACCAGTTGGTCAGTACCTTCTCATCTGATCCCAGTTTGATTGCTTTTGCACAGCTCTGCTGTGACCCTTCCTGGTATAATAGGTGAGCTCCTATATCTAGATCTTTTCTTTCTCTAGACTTAGCTTATTACTTTCAGGGCTTTTCAGATTTTTTTTTTGGGGCCTAATTAATGAGTTTCTTAAATATCATATTATAATATAAAGATGTAATACCCTTGTTGCTCACAAAAAAAATAAAATAAAATAAAGATGTGATAAATTTTGATGAATAACAAGTTATTTTTTTTTATTAAAATGGTGCAATGAAACAAACATCTATCATACATAGTATAGATATAGATAAAGTTTGTTCTGAGCCTCTGACTGTTTAACCATATTCTATTTCCAATTCTACAAAATGTACTTTATTTTGTTTAGCATTCCACAATCACCTTGCAGGTCTGATGTTGATTTCCAGGAATTTTGCCTGCAAGTATTATTTGAGTGTGTCAGCAAGGATAGACCGGCTCTTTTACAGGTAGGAAAATTTAGAGGGGTGGGCTAATTTGTATTTGAAATTCAGATGACGATGATGGTGCAATGTAGTGTCTTCAATGCTGGTTCCATTACCAAAGATCTTGTATTTCTTTTACTGCCTCTGTCAGTGTGACTCACATGGACAGTTTTGAAATAATGAGTTTTTTTTTTTTTGGGTTAAGACACGTTTGTGATGTTTATTTCAAAATAATGTCTACGCATGCTGTTCTTATGCAAAATAAATGTTTCTTATTATCCTAAAATTCTGATTGCTCACTTGTTGATGGGCTTATTATGCAGGTATATTTGTCACTATACACTACAATTGGAGCAATGGTTGATCAAGTTTCTACTGGTACTGTTGTTTTTGGTGACTCACTCTCTATATCTGGTTTTAAGGTAAGTTTCTCTTACAGAGCTTTACTGTTCAACCATAGATTGACATCCACACTAATTTGCAACTTTCTGTTAAAGAATTGATCTCTTCCTGCTCCTTCCTCTATTAATAATGCGGTATACTCTTAAGGTCATACTGGCGGTTTTCTTCCCCCTTTTTGGGTGCTTTTATTATGTTCTATATGGTTGAGCCACGATTCAAAATGGGTAGAGCTAGAGAGCCCCCCACCCTTCATCAGGCTTGTCCCCTTCCAGTAGTTACTTCTGCACAATGATACAATTTTTAGGCGAACTTCTAATGGGGACCATCATTCATCCCAAATTCTCAACGAAACATCAATTGTCATATCTCACCTGGGATGAGTTGTGATTAGTTTTTTCTGTCAAATGAAAAATTTTCTGCTTCAGCCCGTTGTTCTGGCATAATAGCGATTTTATGGTTAGGTTCATGATTTGGTGCTAATTAATGCTGCAGATAGCACTTACCTATATTGAGGCATCAATGACCGGAAAATTATCTGCTCCAAGAGGAGGAATTGTACAACCAGTTTTTGTAGGTTCTCTCAAGAAGCAGGTGGAAGAACTCCTAAATTGTTCCCAGGATTTGAAGGATGATTTTCATAACTATGTGAAGTCAGGGAAGTGGCCTGGTGGGGAATCGCTAGAGAAACGTTCAATACTTCTTTCTTGGTTCCTTCAATGGTTTGATGTACCACCTTCATCCGTAATCCAGACAGCCATAGACAGAGTCAGGCCTAAGCTTATGTCGTCTTCAGTCCCGTTGTTGCGTCTGTTTTTTCCAAGCACTCCTATCATTGTTATTAATGAGATAGATAGGTGTTTGTCCTGCTCCTAGATCAGCCTTTATTTTCTTGTAATGCATGTATTTAAGTTTCTTGGCTTATTATGATATATTTTTTGTATTTCTTGCGTCTTTATGGAACGTCATTGAAATTAGAGGGAATGAACAGTATTGAGTGCTAGTTGCAAAGTCAACCATGAAACCAATATTTGCTTCGTTTAGTATGCAATAAGAAAAGGGAATTTTATGGGGGGAATTACTGTATAGGACCAAATTCCTAATTTATTAACTTTTAGGACCAATAGATTGTAAAATTAGAAAAAGAAATTTTGAATTCTTAAAGTAAATTAAATCAAATTTCACATTACGAAAATGTCTTCACCATATTTTGTAACTTAGTTCTAATTTTACAACTTATGTTTTCAATTTTAACATTAGATTTAAATTTTAAAAGTATCCAAGTGGCTTTACGAAATTATAACTTATTTATATTTTGTAACTTTTATATTCTAATTTTACAGCTTATATTTCAAATTTTAACACGAAAAAATTAAATTTTAACTTTATAATAATTAAAGTGGCTCTAGGGATTTATAATTTTTTATTCATATTTTACAATTTCGTTCTAATTTTGTAACTTATATTTCAAATTTTAAAACAAAAAAAAATCAGATTTCAACTTTATAATCATCAAAGTAGTTTTAGAGATATATAATTTGCTTCAATTTTGCAACTTTATTGTTCTTATTTTGCAACTAATGTTTCAAATTTTATCATGAAAGAATTAGATTTAAAATTTATAATCATCAAAGTAGCTTCAGAAATTTATAATTTATTCTTCTAATTTTGCAATTTCATTGTTCTAAGTTTGTAACTTATGTTCTGAATTTCATTAAGGGTATTTTGATAATGTTGATTTTGATTTAATTTGCTTTAAGGACTCAATGTCTTTTTTTCTAATTTTACAATTTCTTGGTCTTGAAATTTAATAAACTGGAGATTTAGTCCTGAATAGCGATTCCCCCAATTTCATTTTATCGCACAAAAATCTATGTAATATTATGTACATATAATCATTACCCTGTCATTATTTTTTATTACTAATTTTTTTTATTTAAGAACATGAAAGATATGTTTTCTCTTTTATTTTGTTTCATTCTATTTTGTTGTTGTATTTCGTTTTATTTGTTGGTAAAAAAATTCCGTTTTATTTACAATACTAAATGAGTCTGCATGTATCTGGGTGGTCAAGGAATTAAGATTACTACCACACAAGCTACGCAATGATTTTGATAAATGCAGTAATTCCTTAAAAATCATTGCATAGCTTGTGTGGTAGTCCTGGTGAAGTTCTAAAAATTAGACTAAATTGTCCGATTCAATTGGGAATTGGCCACTAGTCCAGTCTTGAATATAGGAGTGACCGGAGGATGTGGGAACTGGAGAAAAACTGATCAGTTAGGCTTTGAACCGCCTAGAACTGATAAAATCGGCAAGTTGACTGGTTCTATTAGTTAGTTTGAAAAAAAAAAGAAGAGGAACTGTAGAAGAAGAAGATGAGGAAGAAGGCGGTAGGAAAAAAGTACCAATAAGGAAAATACAAAATAAAAGACTAGAGGTGAAAAGAAGAAAAGGTTGAAGAAGAAGAATAAAGACTGAAAATAAATGAAGAAATAAAAAATCGAAGAGGAAGGACAAAAAGATTGAGGAAGAATAGAAGAGGAAGAACGATGAACAATGAGCAGGAACTTGGATGTTGAAAGTCGTGGAGCTTTTTGAAAGGTATTTGTCCATTGAACGTTACTGCAAGAATACCCAAAATGAGAAATAGGAATTTTGAAAACCTCAATAACTAGCTATTCATGGCCTAGTGATAGACCTTTCCTCTCACCTCAAACACTCTCCAATTCATCCACTTTTTGGGTTATCGGATGGAGTTTTTTGGAAACTTAAATATAAAATATTGAAAAGCGCCATAATTACCTGAGCTTAATGATAAAAGTCATAAAACTCTTATTATAAATGCATAGTTTACGTTATTTTATTATGTTTTCAATCCAATTTTTGGTTTCAATTGTTTAGTGTCACAAACTTCTCGTGCTCCGTGACTTTCCTCCTTCCCAAGACATTTTTTTAAAAGAAGTTGACCACAAATTTGGAAAAATATATCCCTCTATTCTCTTTATCAACAATTCAACATAAATTTATAAATAATTAAAGATATTATATAAAATATACACATGAGAAATACACTTGTTCTATATTCTATTATTGATATTATCTTTTAAATAAATATAATATTTATTAATTAATTTTGGTGATTAATTTAAAATTGTCTTTTTTTTATACATAGAATAATTAATATAAATATATTAATTACTTTGTAATTATATATTATCTTTCCATTACCTTTTATAAAAAGAGATATTATTTTTCTTTGGAATTAAATTTTCTTTTTTTGATTTTAAATGGTTAATTTTTTTATTTTTAATTATATATTATTTAAAATATATCAATTTAATTATGACCTGTTTGACCTCAGTTAGATCCCGATCAAATTATTAAACCTTAAATCAATGTCTTAATCAATTTAGTGACCGATTCAATTTTCTTAATATTGATAGTAGTAATCTTAATTTCTTAAAAATGCGGTAATTCCTTAAAAATCTGCATGTATATCTGCATGTGTCTCAAGGAATTACTTTTTTATTTAGTAATCTTTTAATTTCATCTATTTGTTTGCATGCGCCTGCATAAACATGCATGCGCGTATCTCTATGCATAGAGCATGTGAGCGTATATACATGCGTTTTTGTGTGCGCGCACGCGAGCATGTGTCTCTGCGCATGGGTGTTAATGCCCCCACGTGTTTTGAGATAAATTACTAAATAAGACATACTTTCTCCTATCCTTTATATATCTTTATATAGAATCTTTTATCTTGATCTTAAATATAAAATTCTCTATAATATACAGAGTAATATTTATTATATGTTTTCAAAAAGAATTTCCTATTTAATGTATTTAAAAAGAAAGAGAAAGAGATTAAATAAGAGTAGTTTTGGAAAAATATTGAAATTTTTAGAGAAATCAAGATAGTTAATTAATTTTAATTCCAATTCTTAATTCTTGTGATTTGGTTAAAATGATCTTATATTAAGAACCAGAGGGAGTATAATATAATATTCCCTCTGAATCCTAAATATATGATCTTTTATCCTGATTCTAAATATAAGACCATTTACAATATACGAGGTAGTATTTATTATATATTTTTAAAAAATGTCCTTATTTAATGTATCTAAAAAAAAGAGAAATAGATTTAATAAGAGTAGTTTTGAAAAAATATAAGAATTTTGGAGAAATTGAGATAGTTAATTAACTTTAACTCTATTCTTAATCCGTATAATTTGGTTAAAAGTGTCTTATATTAAGAATCAGAGGGAGTATAATGTATGTTTTATTTGAATATAAACTTTAATTATTAAATATTACTTTTGGAATTTTTTAGAATATTCCCAACAAGTTTAACTGATTAAACTAAAGTATATATTTTCAAAATAGAGATAAGATTTTTATAAATAAGATAAAATATAAAGGAAATTAGATCTTATATTAAGGATCATGGAGTATAATGTATGTTTTGTTTTAATATAAACTTTAATTAATAAATATTATTTTTGGAATTTTTTAGAATATTCCTAACAAGTTTAACTGGTTAAACCAAAGTATATATTTTCAAAATAGAGATAAGATTTTTATAAATAAGATAAAATATAAGGGAAATTAGAGTATTTTGCTCTAAAATTTATATTTTATATTAAAAAATTATATATTACACAAATTTTTGGAATAACTCTTTCTTTGTGACATGTTAATAGTAGGTCTGTACTTATTGCAGTGAAACGTGTTTGTTGCTATTATAAGTTCTGGACTATCTAAATCTAATTTGAATAATTTAAATTTAAAGTTTCATATCTTAATTTTTAAATAACAAATTTTTTTTGTCTAAAATAATCTATTAGAAATAATTTTTATTTTAGATTTTACATTTATTTAATTAAAAAGTACTAAAAAATTAAATTAATTATCAGTACCCATGCTCAAATCCATTTAGCACATTAGTAAATCTTATTTACATAAAGTTTTATGAAAATAAATAGAAATTAAATTTAAAATATACTTAATTTAATTTCTTAATAGTTCAATTCAACTAATTTTCTTACAAAAATGTCAAATAATTTTATTATCTTCATTAAAAAAAAATACAATTTTGAGGGGCTTAACTTGAAAAATTATGGTTTGAATTTATACTAAATAATATATAAATATGCACATATTTTTTAGTTGGATCGGATGATAAATAGATGGGAGAATTACGCTGTGTTTGGTTGGAGGGATTTGGGGAAATGAGGGAAGGGAATTTTCCCTCGTTTGATTCAATAAGTAAGAGAGGAGGGGAGAAAAATTCGAGATTTTCCTTTGTTTTGTTTAACAAGTAGAAGGTGGGTAGAGAAAATTTTAATGAATATTTTCTCCCCTCCCCTCCAAAAGTGAGGGAATTTAAAGGGAAAATGAACAAATTTCTCATCTCCCTTTTCCTCCAATATATCTAAACAAGAAAAAATTAAAATTCATTCCCTTCTTTCCCCTCCCCTTCCTTCTTACCATTAAAATTCTTTCCATTCTCTCCCCTCCACTCCCCTCCGTTGAACCCAATATAGTCTTCATTGATCGGTTGTTAATCGGTCACCAGTAATCATTGGTCATGGTTGATCGGTTGCCTATTAGTAACTAGTGACCATTAACTGAAAATGATGAGAAAGAATTTTGTTATATTTTGATAATTGGTAACCAGTGACAATTAACTTGAGAGTATTTTGATAATTTCATATTTCGTTATATTTTATTTATAAAAATTGGTTCCTTTTTATTAATAAATGGATTGCGGCGTATGCTTTAAGAAATATATATTATTTAAAAAGTCCATTGTCCCATTGGCAAAACCTTCAAGGCTTTAACTACGGGTGTACAAAGACCGGGTAAGACTGGGTTAATAGTCAACCCGATACCTGGTCTTTATGAGATAGAATAAGATGGGCTAACCCGACATATGAGACTGGGGTTGGCCCGGTCTTAAAAGTATTTAAAAATAAAAAATAAATTAATTTTATTTATTAAAAAAATATAATTATATTCATTCAAAATTTATTTCCTTAAAAATAATATCATTATCAAAAGTAATATTTATTAAAATTATAAATACTTAATAATCATGTATTATTTTTACACAATATTAAGAAATTAAGTTGAAGTTTTAAATAAAATTAAAAGATTATATTTTTAAAAATATTCATAATAATGATATAACTAATTTATTATATATATGATGTATAAAAAATATCATATAAAATTAATATTTATATATATATATATATCTAGTGGAACTAGATGAGACCAGATTTGACTTCAACCCAGTGGTGTCCGGTGTCCAACCTAGCTCGATATCTGGACCAATCCGATGTATGGATTAGGTTTACCAGGGTAAACTCCGCTAGCTTCAACTACGTGTATATAAAAGGGTTTTGGGAACACTGGTTCGTTCAACCGAGCCGACAAGGACATTGTGTCAGTAGTACAAATTATATTATTGTTTCGGTGAGATATTTTGTAATGGAAAAGTTTTATATATAAATTAGTATATAATTTTATTATTATATTCTTCTATTAAAATATAATAAACATATTATACTTACAAATTTTAGTTAAATTAAATTATATGATTATATAATAATTATTACTGCATAGTCAATAAAAAAAAGTAGAAGGCTTGTTTGTTTAATCGGAGAAAATATAAAATTTGTGCTTGAAAGATGAGCCGGGACGTTTCCTGCCATTTTTTTTATCAGCAGTAAGAATTAAAAAAAAAGAAAAAAAAGAGAGAGAAGAACAAAAAGGCTGAAAATGATTGGTTTTTTAACTCTGTAATGTGTGATCCTGAATCCTGATGGTGTAATTCGTTTGGCTAGAAAGGGCACAGAGGAATACGGAAGGCCAATGGTTAGGAAAAAGAAGGCGGTAGTGTTGGAAAATATAATATTGACATAGCTATTTCTATTTAGATATAATAAGATTTAAATTTGATCCAATCAAATAATTATATTAAAAAAATGATGATATTATGATGAAATCAAAGTATATAAAATTAATGTTGTGTGAATTATTCATATGTTATTATCTTTTTCTATACTATTTTGATAAGAAAACGAAACAAATCATTAATATGGAAAGTCAATATCAAATTAAAGAGTTTAGTAATTTACTTTAATTTCTATTGGTCAGATACTTATCAGTTGCTTATATCTTAGAGTGAGTTGTAAATATGTCATTTTTTTCCTGGTAAACATAAATATGTCATTTAATAAAAAATTATGTATATTTTCTGACAACTATATATATAAAAATTATATGAAAACTTATATTTATTATATTTTGATTAAAAAAATGTAACAATAAAAATGTAGAAATTTACATATAATATTTTTTTTTTATACAATTGAGAGACGGTGATTGCACCTTGTAAGAAAGCTTCATGTATAACAATAGAAAACTAAGGAAAAGAAAATAATCGTTGGCCAAAAAAAAGGAAAGGTGGAGAAGAAAATATTAATAATCAGGGTCGAGAGACAATACGGGTATAAAGGAATTCGTTCCAGGTGTCGGGTAACCCGGGAAGGCACCAATGGATACAGTCGGCGAAGGTGGCGGGGTCGGCCTGTTGCTCCGGCGTCAAGAGGTTGCCTTGGCGGATGGTATACACCGAAGTATGCGCATCCTTCCGATATTCCGACAAGGTAGTGATGTTGAGCAACTCCACCCCCACCTTCATCCTCTGCGTCACATTCTGTGCGATCACCAACAGTCGCCGATCCGTTCCCACGTTCAGTGGCCTCGTCATGTTCACCACTGGCCTCGTTTCCCGCGCACATTTTATCCCCTCTGGGTGTTCCCAATCCTCACTCCTATATATACCATTTTATTTTCAAATTCTAGTTAATCAATACTCCTATATCATCCAAAGGGCGGAACAACCCCAACAGAGTCGGTATTTAAGATAATACTCCATCTAATTTATATTATAAGATATTTTATATCAATTATTTATATATTAAAAAAATTATTTTTTTAATTAAAATTAATATAAAAAGTATTTATATTTTCTATTTTACCTTTATTAAATACCACATTCTATTATTATTGTAGTTTATAAATGAAGAGAGAGGAAGTATGAAAGATAGGGGTAAAATAGTAAAAGAATATTCAATGTCTTATATTTTGGAGAAAAAATTAGTTATATAAAATGTCTTATAATATGAGTAAAAGAAAGTATATTCTAAGATTCTAACTCGAGTATCTAATATTGCATATTCCAAGACTCTTAACTCGAGACATTTAATTAGGCTCTAATTTGAAAATTCTAGTTAAGCCGCTTGATAATTCTTATCCTGCTAGTTGAACTAAGCACTTAGTGGTATATTTTTAAATGGTACGTTTAGGAGTTTAGGATGGAATGAAATATAATGGTCATTAATGAAATGACATGGAATAAAATAGAACGGAGTTGAGTTGAATGAAATATAATATTCTATTGTTGAAAAGTTTTATAAAAGAAACGAACAATTTTGTTTGATCATTATTTAAAAATTATTATAAAATAGACGGAACAGAATAGATTATTACCATTTTGTTTCAATAGTACTCTTATGAATTAATTAAAATAAAAGAACTAGTGGTTATTGGTTTAAGAAACACTAAATTTATTTTTAAATTATAATAAAATATTTATCTCAACAAAAAAAATAACTATCAAGCAAATTTGTAAACAAATATTAATTAAAAGATAAAAAACTTGGGTTGAAAAGAGAAATAAGATTATGTATAAAATAGATATGATACAAAAATATTGACATAGTAACAAGAATATGAACCATATATGATGTAATGAAGAGAGTGAGACAAAAGATGTTGAAGTGAGAACGTGATGAGAATAAAAGGTGTGAAACATAGTTTCATAGAGATGAGGATAATTTTGTAATTACAATATTAACCTCAATCTATTTCATCCTTAACCTCTCAATTTGAAACAGAAAAAATTGAGTTTATGATGACTAAGGATAGTTTGAGAGACATCACTTGTCATTTCACTCCTTTATAAAAAACTTTTCCAAATAATGACTAAAATCCATTAGTCATCCCACTTGATTTTATTCCATTCAAAATTAAATTCACAAACAGACACTTAATTTATCACCATTACTTGTAACATATTCATTTTTCCGGGTAGGAAAAGAAGTATTGGTGAATTGGATTGTGGCTTTGGATAGGGTTTAACCTTATGTCTGAGAGTTTTTTTTTTTTAGATACAATGGAATAGAGTGGAATTGTTAAAGAAAGTAGATTATTGTTTGAATTGATTTTTTATAAAAGAATGGAATGGCAAGGAAGGGTTTCTCAAGCCCTCCTTAGCCATCAAAAATCCAATTTTTATTGTCCTTCAAATTGGGGTGTCACAGATGGAATGACTTGGGGTGTATATTATATTTACAATATTATCCCAACTCTTATTAAAAAAATATTATAGCTAGTAATATTTATCATTGATCTCTTCCTCACTGCTCTCATCCTCTTTACTATATAGAGTCATTTCTTGATTTCTCAACTACATCAAACTATCCTTCCAATCTCTTTATAGCCTGATGATTTGTAATTTTTTTTCTATTGGAGACTTTGAATTTAAAAACGGTAAATAATTTTTCCCTAACAAATTGTAATTGTATTCTTATATATTTATAAAAAATAAAAAACAAAAAAATCCCATTGTATAAAGGCTACTTGGAAAAAAATATTTGAAATTTATTCAAAAATATTTTATACTTTTTAATTTGAAGTAATTTCATATTTTTTATCTAAATATAATTATAAGAATAATATGAAAAAAAATGTTATAAACCATTCTATTTCATTACTTTTATAATAACTCACGAACAATTGTTAAATAAAATCGTTTATTTCCATCTTAAAACTCTTAAATAATAGAACATTATATTTCATTTCATTCTGTTCCATTTCACTTTATTCTATTAATGACCATTTCATTTCATGCCATATTAAATTCTTAAACATACCCAAGACTCAAATAGTATAACATACATGTCAGTAGATATGTGATATGAGTCAAGGACGAGTCACAACTTATTAAGTGACTAGGAATGGTTGGCCCCAATACATTCATGTTATGATAGTTATGTATGATAGAAAAACAAAATAAAAATACCTGATATGAAGAGGGGACATGCTGTTGAAGAAGACTCTGGTGCGGTTTGGATCGATGTTATCATCCACCCATTTTGACCACGTCCTCAGGACTCTCTCGTACGCCATTGGCCGAGGCAATTCATCGTACTCACTCGACCCTTCATCGAACGACCCTCGCCTTTTTTTTTTTTTTTATCATTTCATCGTCGCAACACACAAGACATAATATATATACAGCTTGTTCAGTTTCATGAGCTACATACTTCAGAGCCAAAAAATGAATAATAATCCAGTGAAATCATCCGGTGCTTACAATACTTTCATAGAGCCGGTGTTCATCCACCATATGTAGGTGTTGAAGATGAGGTAGTCCGCACCCCTCCAGTTCACCCCATGCTTTTCGATCGATTCGGGCATGATCACGCGGTTCAGAATGCTGTGCATCGCTGGATCGTCTGAATTTGATTCTACCAGGAACGGGGCCCAGTAGAACTCCACTGTGGTATTGTAGTCCTGCACACACACACGCACGCACACGTCCAGACTGGCTTAGTCAATTAATCTCGATGAAGTGAATCCTAGGCAACATGGGTCCACAGTTACATACATAAATCTGTCCTTTCTTAACTACCACATGACTTGGCCCTAGTCTTCCAAAATTAACACTCAGCAGACAAAGACGTGATGACGTGGATTTTGAACCACCCATTTTGTTATCCAATTAAGTGGCCTACATTCATGCTAAAAAATGATTCTCTTATGGTTGACCAACTCTGAGATGACCAAAAGGTTCGTGATTTATGAAGGTAAGAACTTTATCAGTATGCCCATAGTTTTATGCTTCTGATAAATCATTGTGGCTAATTATGAAGTTCAAATGCTCTGTCTGGCATAAGCGTATTATTTACCCGGATGAAAAAAAAGGGAGAAAGATAAAGCAAACCTCAATTCTGAAGATAGTGAGAGAACCACTCTTGTACAAGCTCTTCTTGCCTGCAGGATTCCCAGACTGAACGAGACATATCATTGATTCCCACTGGTTTCTGTTCAGTGAGTCTCCAACAAACACAAGCCTCTTCCCTCTAAGCTTCTCAAGCAGCAGCCTTGGCTTGAACCTTGATAAATTTACACAAAATGCAATTAATTAGAATAAACCCAATATACAAGTTTAAAAAAAAAAGGAAATTGGAGAAGTAAATGAGATGGGTAAGCTACTTGGGTAAAGAACAGTCTCTAGGCTGCCATCTCCAGTTCTGATACGTGGAGTCTCGTCTTCCATTCTTCATGCATGTTACTTGAGCTGTGAGGAATTCGCATTTGTCTTCTTTGTACAAAGGATGTGTCGCGTTATCAAACACCCATTCCCCTGTAAACAAATCACACTCTTCTGGAGGCAATTCGACCCCATCCTCCTCCTCCTGTTTTTCTTCTTCTGCTTTCTCTTCCTTCAAAACTGTCATTTCAGTCTTCTCTTTCTTCTTCTTCTTCTCCACCATTGACTTCACATCGATCACTTCCTGGGTTTCCTCCGACTCTTCTTCTTCTCTAAAGTTCTTGGAAACTGTGACTGTGAGAGTCCCTCCTGCGTCTTTCTTGGCAATCACTTGAACAGAGCTAGCCGGTTTAGATTTCCCCTCTCGGAGGATTTCTTGAACTCTGAATCTTGAGAACGGGAATTCCGCAATAGACTTAACGTCCTCATTGTACAAGACTATCCCGAAGATAAAAACGAACAAGACCGCTACAAAAATGGACAGGCCATTGTTCTTGCGACCCTTCATTATTTGCTCCCCTGTTTCTGAGTTGAAAAGAGGAATCTTGTTGCGGCGAAAAGGGTTCATGAGAGAGACAAGGACTGAAAATGAGAAGGGCTCAGAACAACAGAGGCAGAAAGAGATAGAAATATAGACAGAGAGAGGAACAACATTAGGTTGTGCAATTGTTTGTTTAATTGAGGTTTGGTGAAGGGGCTTGTCTTGGAGAAGCTGGTTGCGGGAGGAGACTTGTCTCTGTAAATTTCTCAAGTTTCGATTATTTTAATAGCTTATAATCCAACTGGTGATAACCACTTCGATGTGGAGGGGTAGTGAGAAGTGATCTCAAAGCCTTCACAGTTGGTCGCAGTCAGAATCAGATGAGAAACTGGGAAGGTGGTGGTGGTGTTATCCTGTTACGCTTCTTCGGTAGACTATGTGTTGTTGTCTTTCAGTTTCAGATTGCTAAGGCAAACTCAGGTGATGAGAGATAGAGTGTTCGTTGAGCATGGCAGGATAGCTCAACAATTGATTCTTGTGATTTCAAAATTAAATTAAATTTTAATTAATTTTGAAGAGAATAATTTCAGATTTAATTTAATGATAATGATTTTTCTAAATCAAAGATATATTTTTTTTCAAAATTATTTAATATCCAGTTGCCATCTTAGATTCTAATTAATCCGAATTGAGTAGTATTGGACCAAAATAAGGGAAAGCTCTCTCAAAATCATTTTCTATATTCACACGGTAAAATCTGATACATCATGTTTAAGTTATAATAATCCCTATTATCAGGATGAACACCGATTTGATAAAAATCTATTTTTAGAGTGTTAGTTACAAGTATTGACATCCAAGAAATAAGTACTCAATCAACACAAACCTCTCCCAAATTTGAAAAATTGAATTTTATAATAAAGAGTAAATCCTATGATTCAATATTTATTACCAACATCTCTTAGAGAATATCTTGATATTTTGAGATTAAATGTGGCAAGCAAATAAGTTGAAGGAATTTTTTTTTCAAGCATCAAGGGTCCGAAAATGAAAAATATCATATGCTTTTACCTAATTTATGTGAGTGGGCTTTTACCTATTAGGTATCAAATCAAAAATAAAAAATAACATGCTTAAAAAACATAACTATCTGCTAATGTGATTATGAACTTGTTGGTTAAATTGAAGGATTTGTATCAATACTCCATGAAAAACAAGTCTATTATACAAATACATGACAAGCATTTCAAGATGAATATCTCATTCAAAGATGAAGACAATATATTAAAGTCTTCCCTGTATATTAAAAAAATATCATAATTAATAAATTGTGATTTTCATTAACCAATCCCTCACGTCACATTGCAATAAGATAGAAATGGGAATCAAGATTCGCATCTACATGATTGTTGCTTTCCTTGATGTTTCTGGTGAACCTTCTTCATCTCTGGTACCGTTTAATATCCTATGCTTTTGGCAAGATCTATAAGGTGAACTTCTGGAATTTCTTATCATCATTTTTTTAAATAATGATAGAGCCCAAAAAGAAAAAACTTTTCACATAGTCATGAATTGTGGGAAATAGATAAATATTTTTTTTATGCTAGAACATGAAAAGCACGCTTTAAAAGAATGAGATTCTCTCATCTAAGGCTTTAATTATTACATACACCATCCGGTTCTTTTTATAAATTATATTTTAGGAGTTTTTTTGTGAACCTACATATAAGTCATCTTTCTAGGTTTTTGAAATATAAATTATTTTATTTTAAAAATATTTTTATTTAATTATGAGAGTGAAAATGGATTATTTAAATCTATAGTATTTATTATAGGATAAAGATAAAAACTACATTATTATTAAAATAATTTTAATGATGTAATAAATTTTTTTTAATTCTAAAAAAATAATTAAAAATAATTTATATTAAGAATTGGGAAGCGAATGGTAGAAATTCTGGCAGCCAAAAACATTTAAAAAATTGATTGTCGGCATGATCGAGAAAGTTGACTCTTCGTCCCAAGGGATTAGCCAAGCAGACATCATCTCGAGGTGATTTAAATCATATTGTTAATATATAATACATTGATTAGGAAAAATCATTTTGTAAAGTGCAACTACTGATAATAAAATAATCATTAATTTCGTAAAACATTTTATTCTATATAAAATGCTATCCAAACCTTGTATTACGAATGACCCGTTATTAAAAAGGGCAAGCTTCCTCATAAAAAAAAAGGGGGGGCAAGCTTCAACATGAATTTTGTAATCACTTATTCTGATCCATTCCTTTTCAAATTCAAAGATCATAATAAATTGTGGGCTGATATGACTATACGTAATACTCCCTTTATCACATAAGGCAACATTAAAAAGTTATTTTTTCCTCGTATTATAAGGTAAAATGTAGTAATTTATTATTTTTATTTTATATTTATTATATTATTAGTATTGTATCGTGTATTATATTTAATGAAAGGAATGAAATTAATAAAAGTAAAATTGAAAATTTTGATTTTTTTATAAATTTAAAAATATAATAAAAGTTTTTTAATATGCATGAAACCCTTTCATTATCTTATAATATGAGATTAAAGGAGTATATGTTGTAATATTTTACAATATGAATATGAAGGAAAATATCCTCCTCTCAAAGATAAGTAGATAGTACTAATCTTATCTAATACATTAAAATAATTTTTTTTTACTTTTTAGTTTTTTTAATATTAAAATATCATTATTTAAAATTTTCACAGTTAACAAATTATTTTATTCTACATTATATTTCTATTGACATAATTAAATTATAAAAATAAAATAAAATGAAATCTCAACCATTTAATTTTAATTTTGATGGTTTAGATTTGAGATTGGTACTGTCTACTTATCTTTGAAATGAGTACCGGTTCCTAATCCCAAATTTTTGTGTGATGATAATATATTGGCTATATATATATATATATATTGAGAAGGAAGAGAAGACAAATATTGACTTTGACAAGAGGAAAGAGAATAGTTTTACAATAGTAAAGTGATTCTAAATTAGTGGATGAAATATTTTTATTATCAATGTAATTTTGCCAGAGTTTACCTATAAAGCAGCATAGCATAAATCAACGAAAAAATAGTAATGCATACATGAGTCATGTATTGGTTTGTAATTATGTGTCACTTGAGTTGATTCTAATTAATACATGACGTGTGAAAATTATTCTTCAAATTTCATCAGTAATGAAAGCTATCTATACCTGCCATACATAAATAATAGAGTACTAGAAATGAATATTCATTTTCATCGAGTAATTAATTATGAGCGAATTAGCTAGCAGTTGACATGAAATAAACTAAAACTTGATCTTGGTTTATTCAATGATTGAATCATTACTCAATTTCTTTAAAAAATTAATAAATTATTTACAATTAATATTTTTTGATTTTTAATTCGGACAAAAAGTGGTTCTAATATGAAAAGGATTAATCACCTAATCCCCAATTAAACAACCAAAATTTTGATTGCAATAATTGAAATTTGCGAAGATGTGTTTCTAAAAAAAATGTGAAGATGTAAGAAAATATGGGCGTCCTCGTGTTATCATTTTACCCTTAATTATATTAACTCATTTTTTTTCTTTCTTTCTTTCTACATAACTGTTGTTCATATTTTACATATTTAATCTTTTAATAAGGAGGTGATACGTTGTGTTATATATAAATTAGCTTAAGCTGGTATCGTACCAAACACTTGGTGAACTTTATTTTTGTGAGATTTACATGTCAAAAGTTGTAGAACTCATTATCCAGTATCTATTTATTTCCTCATTTATTCTATACTCAGTTACTCATCGTCTGTATTAAACTCATTTGTGTCTTTTTTTTTTTCTTAAAATCATTTTATGAGATTCATATTATATATTGAACGAACTCTCATTCTTACTCGTTTTCAAGTTGGTGTTTGGCATTGTATTGGTCCAAGCTACCTAAACCAGAGTAGGTAAATCCTATTTAAGGAAAAGCAAACCGGAAATTATTAGCAACTTTATGGTAGAGGAAAGTAAAAGCTAAGGAAGCTTCTTTCCATCTTTTTTTCATTTGAAAGTGTAGTGTACACTAGAATCGTGTAGTTATGTACTTGCCCACTTACTTCCCTTTCTATTTGGATGGGAGGGGCCACGGCTTTTTTTCCAAGTTAAGGCAATTAGTTAACCACAGTACACAAGATTCTAATCTAAAGATTACCAAAAGATAGTGCTACTATACTAACACTAGTATTAAATTCAAAGGCAAAAGCTCTTCGAAGTCTCCTTTGCCACCTGATTAGTTTTCAAAACAAGGTAGTAGATAACTGTAAGCATCAATCACTGACAAAGCAGAAACGTGTGCTTGGGAAAAGAGTGAACGCCCAGTAAAACTTAACCCACAAACAATAATTGAACTGAGAAAAAAGGGGGTTTAATGGATAGTAGGTAAGAAAAAGAAAACAGAAAATTACACAGAACTCCAATGGCGCACACCCCTTGTTTTGAAGCCACTGAATTACAAGCTGCTTCCAGTGGTTGAAGTTGCTGAAAAAGAGAAGTGCATCTTCCAAAGTCAGAGTTAGACATATCTGCTGTGTTCCAACTTAGTATGATGGAATTAATACATTGCGTTTGTGAAATCTTTAAAAAAAGAAAGAAACTGAAAAGATTCATGTTCAAATGCAACATTTTAATATGAATTGTAATTTCCTTTTGATTAGACTCAGCTCTATACAAGAAAATGAGGGGCATTTGGAATTCGTAAGATTTGTAGTGGCCATCGATGAGGACTAACAGGGCAATTGGAAGAACAATTCTTTAGGTAGTTTCATTCAAACTAATCATATAATCTGTTAAAACAAGACTATACTAGTTTACAAATTATCTCCAGTGCAATAAAAATATTGCTTTCTAGTTCTTTCATATAATGAAAGAATCAAGAGATTGAGCAGATAGTTATTCACTTATACATTTCTTTTCCAATCAGGCCTGCAATTGTTTTGTCCTAAATTTCTGATGCTGCTATACTGTTGATTTGATTAGCAGTTTTCAACGATGGATCTGAACTTGAATTTGAAATGAAGGCCTTGACTTGACTAATTCATGCTCCGAAAGGCTACTAATTGTTTTGGTTTTAGTTTAAGACTACACAAGCTCATAAAATATTAAATTTCAACTCCAACTCAGCTGACGAGTGCAGATATTTAATCTTTATTTAGGTCCAAATTCAAAGCCAAGTGCTTCTATTTCAAACCCAAGACTAGAAGCGTAGACTGAACCGAACCCACTAATTGCCCATCATCAGTATTCAACATGACTGGCCCCTTTTTTTATTTTGTCAAGCAACATGAAAAACTCGATGGAACCTTGAAGCACATTCTAAATGTTGCCTATATTTTTTCTTTTTCATTTGTCCTTAATTACTAGTTTATAAAAAGCACAGAAGCTCTGTACCGATGAAGCTGTGCAAAGCTATCTGTGCCCTCGAGAATTGATGCAGATTTAATTGTTAAGGGATATCACGTCTTCAAGCAAGCGACATTGCCACCAACTATTCATAGAATGAAAAATGCTGCTTGATTCACGAATCATTTGCTTAATCTGCCTTACATTGGTTGGAAAATAGCCGAGATCGATCCACTGCTTAAGAAACTGCACAATAAATTTATAATTATTAACGCACAAAGAAGCATAATAGAAGTGTGCTCCTTTATTATTGATAACAAGTAAATTGTCTCCTTGCTGAATAAACTACAAACAGCATAAATCTTACAATACAATTAAAAAAAAAAATCATAGCTTCATCCAAATTGAATGTTTCTCCTATTCTTGACCCGGGAAAAAAAGTTTGAGCTCTAAATCAAACTCTAGATTAACCAAAACTCTATTCCTGGTTGCAACATCTCTCTTAATAGTTAATCCTATTTCTGAAAATACTCTATGCAATGTTGATTAATAACTAGCATTCAAAGATAAATAAATAAATAAATAAATAAAATTTGTCAAAGTAATCATGGGCTGTTAGCATGGCAGCGCTTGTTTATGCCACCATCTGCTTCTGTTCAACATACATTTGCTTCACCCATGGTGGAAGCATCTTTTTATTCAGATCATACTGCTTCTCAGCACCATAACTCTCAAAAGGCACATCTTTAACCAACGAATCAACCCAAGAGACATCCGGTTCACCATGTTCCGATGGAGTCATGGAGGCCACAGACACCCCATTAGTCCTGAACCCAAATGAAGCAGATTTCGTCAGCTTGTGCAGCTCATGTCCATTCATGCCCCAATCCAATTTTCCATCTAGAGAACTCCAACCTGAAAGGGCAGAGGACACCGTACAGGAGGGATTGGAAGGTTGAGATAGTCTGAAATGGTGGGTCACTGAAGCACCACGATCAATAAAACTTTGGCTTCTCTTTGTGAATGCAGCAGACCTGGAATTCATCACTGCTGCAGCCACAACAGCTGATGAGTCAAACCCAAATGCAGAGGGGTTCCTCACTGGAGATGAAGGCAGGTTGGTTGGATAGCTTGCACGGAGGTGGTTCATGTTTTGGTGCATTTGAAGCCCACCTGGAGAATGCAGTTGGGTAGGTGATGAAGGCTGTACTGAAAGTCCATGTGATTGAGGTAATACAGAATGATCAATAGACCCTATAAGGTCATCGAGGTTGGTTGGGTTCAAATCGCCAATCCTGCTTAAGTATTTGTTTCGTAGAGAAGGGGTGGAAATTCGAGCCAACTCTTCTATCAATTGCTGCTGCTGCTGGTTAGCAGGACTTTCTAGTCCATGCAATTCCATTTCTAGATCCAGATCCCTAGCACTCAAGGCAGCCTTGAGCCGGCTTCCTGGGAGCTGCAACGATGGTGGGGTGGGGTTTATTTTGTTCTGCCATAAGCTTCTACTCTTAGGAGGTGAAGAAGCTGCATTGGGAGACATAGGTGGTGTTGAAACAGTTGGCATCGACAAAGATGAGGAACTAAGAGCTAATGGACTTATTGATGTCGTATCAAGTACATTAGCCAAGAAGGACTTGGGAGAAGACATAGCAGACCCAGTAGACGCATACACTGGGCGCAACTCCTCAGGTTTGTGAGCAAAGAAACAGACTTTCCTAGCGCATCCAATCTCATCCTTGCAGAGCTTCGTTCGGTATTGAGCAGGATGGAGCCCGGACTCAAAAACACCGTGTGCATACTCACAGGCATCTCCCTTCTGGCATGTGCCCTTGCGAAACTCAGGGCAGGGAACGCAGCTGTAAGGGTACTTTCGTGGATCCCTCCTCCTTGCATTCTCCCCCGGATGAGCAAATGGACACTCAGTCCAATCATGAGAGTAAGCCCTTGAGCATGGCTTCACCTTGAAGCTGTACATCCTAAACTCATCCGTTCCATATACACTATTGTTTATGTCAGGCAATGACATATCAACAGGATATTCTTTTTTTTCAATTCCTCCTTTTGAAGAAAAAGTAGGCGTGGCAATTTTATGTTGCTCCATCTCCTGGTCGATGATTTGATCTCCTCCCCCACCTCTGAGCAACAACTCCATGGTCTTCCTTCTTGCGTTACAGAAGGAATTAGAGGCAGGAGCAATCAGGTTAACAGGCTTATTTCCATTAGCATCAACACAATCAGCATCCGCACCAGCATCAAGCAAGAGCTTAGCAATCTCTACTGAAGATTGAGGGCCACCAACAACAGCACAATGGAGAGCAGTGGCCCTATCAAAACCACACGTTTTGTTCACATCAACCCTACCTGTCTCAATTATATACTTCAGCACTCTAGTGCTTCCAAATAAAGAAGCAATCATGAGGGCTGTCCTCTTCTCCCACCCCATCTTCTTCGACCCAATTCTTCTACCATACCAAAAGCTTGCCGCGTTGATGTCGCAGCCCCTCTCTTCCACTTGTTTTTTGAAAGCTTCAAGATCATCAGATGCTGAGAGTTCAAGCAAAACTGAAGAGTCGTGGAAATTCTGCTTCTGAAACTCACTTTCCATGACGCTGTTTGAGGGAGAAAGCTTACTCTTTCAACCACTGCACATGCGCAGGTTCTGCATCATAAGGTAGGATAAACTCAATAAGCCCTTCTATTTGATGCCTCATTTTCTCACCAGGAAATATATATTATACACACACATAAACAAAACCAAAGTAGACAGAAATGGGAAACAAAACTCTACATGACATATCTAATAAAAACCTAGGCTTCCGAAACTTTGAGGTTGTGCTGTTAATAACCCATGATATTAGTAACGATCCACGCCTATGTCGTGGTATTTCAGGACCTACTTTGTGCGACAATTTCAAGTGTGAGAAAGATAACCGAGAAAGAAGAGAGGCCAAGGAAAAGAACAATTAAAAAAAAGAGAAATTAAAAGATATACCAACCACGAACTATACCTACGAAACAAATTCTTCAAACTTATGTAAAAGAGAAAAACTGAAAACACTCAACGCCAAATCCCAAACTTTGTCCTCAAGAAGAAAACTTGTTTGAAATGGTAAGATACCTTTGAAAATTGAATAGTGTTGAGTAGGATTGGAGTGTACCTGGTGGATGGGTGCTAAAGGAAAATCGAGATGACCTCAAATTGAGAAGTTGAGGAACAAGGACCCCTTTTTATGTACTGCGCAACAAGGAAGAAGAAGGAAGGAAAGCGTGACTTTTCCTCGACGCTCTTTCTTCTCCTTAGTCAAAGTCAAATATTCAAAGCCCCACCATTTACTATATGCATTTAGTTATGACTCCTGGCCCTCAGTCCTTCCGAAATGAAACTCAAACGCACTTGGAATGCAATTCAAAATTTCACACGGACGTCATTTTGAATATTTCATTCATTCTTTCTCAAGGTGCGTCCTTAATATTATATATCTTTGTGTACAAAATATATTTATTTGTTTATTTATTTATCATAAAATATAATTTTAAAATTTATTTTTAATAAGAATTAATATCTCTCTTAGAATTATATAATTCCAAAACAAAAAGAACTACATGATTTGGAAATATAGAAAAGGAGATTGATTTACTCTTAATATTATCGATATTTATTTATGTGATATATTTATTTAAAAAATTCTAGCAAATGAACAATAGACAAACTAAAAAACTTAGACCGGAAAATACTATGTTTTTTTAATTAATATATTTATAATTAGAATTAGAATTTTTGTAAGTAAATTAAATTATGTATTATGGCCAAAATAAATTAAATTATGTATATTTTAAAAATAAATTTACATAAAAATCGTTCAATTAAATTGGAGGCTCTAATATGAATGAATATCTATCTATGTTATGTAACTGGATACCATGGACACATTCCATGTGTGAATAGTGGCTGGCGGGAGGAAATAAGTGGAAAACTAGATCTGTAAACATAGGTAGCGAAACGGATTTGGGAGGTAGACCACACACACATCTCATTTGGATTGTCCAGATAAAATTTGGACGCTTCATATTTCACTATTTTATATTTTATAAAATAAAATATTATTTTTCACAATTTGATAGTTATAATATTGGTATTATTTTGTATTCTGCATCATTTGAAATAAAAATGTCATTCAAAGCTCATTAAAAAATTAAAAGACTTGCACTGTCCAAATCTCATATGGATTATGAGAAGTCCAAATCTCATCTAAATAATTCAAATGAGATGTGCATCAAATCCATTTTCACATAAGTAGCACTTCATATAATAGTTAGTTAGTTAGCAAAACTGGATCGGCTGTGTAAACTAATGTCATTTTCCAAATTTTGTTAGAGCCGTAGAGCAACTTTTATCTTAAATGGGCCACAGTATATATCACAAGGCCCTTTTTCTAGGTCTGGCAAACTAGGGTCTTTTATTTGGGCCAAGAGGCAGATAATGAGTTTTGCATTCGAAATAAATAAACTAGCAAAAAAAAAAAAGAGTGAACTAGCGATATTGATGTGTCAAGTGTTTCCAGTGTGTGTGGAAGTTAAATTATGATAAAAGTTGACAATATAGCTTGATTGGTCTGAGATTGAAATACTAATCACTTGCACAAAACTGACATGCTGGAGTGTATCTAATGCAAATAATCTTTTCTTCTTCTCCAAGGTGAAATAAAAATTTGTCTTCGGTTTACTTCTCTTAATTTCGTTCCTTGAATGTTATACTTGTAAGTCATGATAGCCATCAAGTCAAAAGGAGGGAAAAGAGGTACATTTTTGTGTGTAGTCAATGATAGTGGGCTTCAGATTTTATAAGAATTTTGGAAGTTAAAATATTTGTGTTCAAATAATTATGTTTACCTTCATTACGCAACAATTAAGATGTTTATAATCAGCTTTCTTTGAATTAGTTTACTTTTATGGAATGAAATATTGATTTGCTTTGTTTCTATAAAATATGGGCTATAGTTGCAATGTTTATGTGGCTAAGAAGCTTAGAGAAAAAAATTCCACAAAGTGAAATTGAGAAGAAATCTTATTCCTTCATGCCAATTCAACAATAGGAAGACTTATTTATACTAATTAGGAACTCTCACTTGCAGCACAAAGTTAAAGGGGATACATTAAATCTAAGGAGGAGTTACGGCTTTTACAACTTCATTATTTGGGGGGGTTATGAGAGTTACAAACTCCATTATGAGGGAGGTTACAAACCATAGTTATGAGGCTTCAGTTTCATCCGTTGCATCCTCCTTGGGTTGGATTGGACTTGCCCTTGAGTCTAATTCGGGGTCATCGTCATAGTAGAGTGAAAGGTCAGCAATATTAAAGGTAGCAAAAACTCCATGAGCACTGGGCAATTCTATCTTGTATGCATTGTTATTGATCTTCTGCACAATCTTGAATGGACCATCAGCTCTTGGTGACAACTTGACATTAGGTTGTTTTGGAAATCGTTCCTTATGCAAATGTATCCATCCCAAGTCTCCTTCTTTGAATGTTTGTGGTCTTCGATGCTTATCATGTTGACCTTTGTACCTCAAATTTTGCTTTTGAATCCTCTCTCGAACTTGGTCATGCAGCAACTTAATTTCCTTTGCCCGTTGGTCTACATCAGCATTGTCATACTGCTCATCAAGTGAAGGGGTCAAATCTAATGGACTAAGTGGACGAGTGCCATAAACAACTTCAAATGGGCACTTTCCAGTTGATTGGTTGATTGAGTTATTATAGGCAAATTCAACTTGAGCAAGGATAAGATTTTACTACTTCAAGTTCTTCCTAACAAAGCTAGGAAGAAGATTATCGAGAACCCAATTTATAGTTTTAGTTTGTCTGTCTGTTTGGAGATGACTAGCACTGCTAAATTAGAGCTTAGTTTCCATCTTTTTCCATAATGTTCTCCAAAAGTGACTAAGGAACTTGACATCTCTTTAAAGTATAAGTTTGCGACTTGAACAACATCAATTGTCTTTTGGCAAGGAATAAAATGTGCCATATTTGAGAATCTATCCACAACTACCATTATAGAATCTTTTTGTTTCTGGGTTCGCGGTAGTCCAATGACAAAATCCATGCTTATATCTTCCCAAGATGCTTCTAGAATTGGAAGAGGCATGTATAACCCAGTGTTTTAGCTCTTGGACTTAGCCAAATGGTAGGTTCTGCACCTTTGAATATGCCTATTGACATCTCGTTCAAGCCTTGACCAATAAAATTTTTTTTTGACTAAGGCCAAAGTAACCAGCCAATCCACCAATATAGGCTTCCTAGACTATAGCCTCTCGCAAAGAGCATTGAGCAATACATGGGGCCTTTCCTCGGAATATAAACCCTTCATGCCTATAATACAGCTAGAAAGGTTGATCTTTAGTGGCATTCCATATTCCATGAAAATCAGGGTCATCTTGGTACAACTCTTTGATGGTCTCCAACAACTTTGGCTTGAATAGTAGAAAGCAAAGCATGATAACAGCTGAGTGTATTGGCTATTGAATTCAAAATTCTTGCCTTGTGCTTGAGCAGGAATGGATAAGACTGCATGAACTTACTCCAAGTGGCATGTCTACGGCTAATCTTTTGCTAAGAATTTAAATGCTTAAGAGCTTCATGATAAGAAAAGAGAATGAATTCTTCACTTGACAAATAATGACTCCAATGTTGTAAAGCTCGAACAATGGCATAGAACTTCTTGTCATATGTAGAGTATTTGAGCTTGACATCACTGAGTTTCTCGCTAAAGAAGGCAATTGGATGTCCTTCTTGGCTTAGGACAGCACCAATCCTACTATTAGAAGCATCACAACTAAATTCAAACACTTGGTCAAAGTTTGGAAGGGTAGCACAATTGCTTTTGTTAAACGACTATTCAACTCCTTGAAGCTCTTCTGGGCTTGCTCTATCCTCCGAAACTTATCACCCTTAATGCAATCTGTAAGTGATGCAACAATGGAACTAAAGTTTCTAATAAACCTCCTGTAGAAGGACGGTAGTCCATGGAATCTTTGAACATCCTGGACTGATTATGGAGTTGGCTAGCTATCAATGGCTTCAATTTTGCTTAGGTTAACTCGAACACCTTCAGCAGTGATAATATAGCCTAGAAAAATCACTTCATCAGTCAAGAAGGAACATTTCTTCAAATTGGCATACAGTTTTTGCTCTTGTAGGGTTTGCAATACTTGACGTAGATGTTCTATATGCTCTTCTCTATTCTTGCTATAAAAAAGAATACCGTTAAATTAAACAACAACAAATTTGCAAATGAAGGGGCGAAGTACCAGACTCATTAGTGGCATGAATGTTCTAGAAGCATTTGTTAGCCTAGAAGACATCACAATCCACTCATACAAACCATCCTTTGTTTTAAAAGCAGTCCTCCATTCATCTCCAGACTTAATTCAATTCTGATGATAACCGCTGTGAAGGTCAATCTTAAAAAAGATAGCGACACCATATAGCTGGTCTAACAAATCATCTAGTCATGGAATCGGAAACTGATACTTTATGGTAATTTTGTTGACTGTTCGACAATCAATGCAAATTCTCCAGCTTCTATCCTTTTTAAGTACTAAGAGTACAGGTACAACACATGAACTAACACTCTCACGAATTAACCCTTTCTTCAATAACTCTTTAACTTGACGTTATACCTCAGCATGTTCCTATAGAATCATCCTGTAAATAGGCTTATTAGGAATTACTACTCTTGGGACAAAGTCCATAGCATGTTGGATGTCTCGTATAGGAGGCAATCTTGTAGGAATCTCATTTGGGATCACGTCTAAAAACTTAGTTAACAACTGTTTAACTTCTGGCAGAATAGTAGATCCATTGTTTGACTCGAACAATAGAACAAGACCTAAGGTCTGGGCTTCCACCTTTGACATTTTGAGTTGCTTCTTGGTGATTAAGGAAACTAATGGCTTGGATTTCTTTCTACTTTGGATGTATTCACTAGGCAGCAGTGGAGCTAACTTAATCATTACCCTATCCTTCATAAAGGAATAGGTATTTGCATGACTATCATATAGAGCATGACGATTATATTGCCAAGGTCTTCCCAAAAGAAGATGACAAGCATTGATAGGAACAACATCACACTAAACTTCATCTTGGTACTTCTTGCTAATTGAAAAGGAAACAAGACATTATTTAGAGACTTTTACCTCACTTCCTTTGTTAAGCCACTGTAACTTATATGGATGTGGATGAGCCTGAGTAGTCAAGTTTAGCTTCTCCATCATATAGTTGGACACTACATTTTCACAGCTTCCATTGTCAATGATGATATTACAAACTTTTCCTTAAGCCATGAAATGAGTATAGAAGATATTATGTCAAAGCCATGGTTCCTCTTTTACTTGTGCTATATGCAAACTTCATCTAATCACCAATGATTCTCCATAATTAGCAGAAACAAATTCTTCATCATACACTGGCTCTTTCTCTTCAAGTACTGGATTTTCCTCATCAAAGACAACCTCTTTTTCTTCATTGGATGCTGCATAAGTTTCCCCTTCAACAATGGTAACAACCTTGTAATTAGGACAATCTGAAACAATGTGGTCGAACCCTTAGCATTTGAAACACTTAGGTGCTTTGGAGCTAGATTCCCTGGTAGCCTTATGTGGAGGCTTGCTCGAAGAACTAGGTTGCTGAACTTGTGTTTTGTGGCCATCAAAGAAACTTCTGATAGAAGAACCTGGTTGATAGAAGAACTTCTTGGGCAACTACTTCTCAATATGGATAGTTAGACAAATGACATTATATAGAGTCCAATATTGTTGAAGCTAGACTTGATGGGCGATATTAATGTTCAACCCTCCAAGATAACATGCTATCATTTACTCTTTCTTTTCTTAAATTTCACACTTCATCATGAGCTTCTCAAATTCCTTAGTATATTCTTCCACAGACAAAGACTTTTGACGTAGATTTTGCAATTGAATAAAATTATTCTGGTAATAATTCCTCAGGAAGGAACTTATGAGTAAGCTCGCGGTTCATCTTCTCCCATGTTCGTATCTTGTTTTTGCCTTCACACTCTCATTTCTTCTTAAGGTTTTCCCACCATATAGAGGCATGCTTCTTGAGTTTGATGGCAACAATCTTCACTTTCTAGTCTTCTGGCACCTCTTTGTATTCAAATATCGTTCCACTGTTTGAAGCCAATCTAAGAACTCATCTGGCTGTAGCTTTCCTTCAAAGTTTGGAATTTCAACTGTGATATCATTGTTGCAAATGATTGGTCTCCATGGGTGGTGATCTGATGGAGTGCCGCTACTATCTGATGTTCGTCTCTTTGCCTTCCTTGTTCCTTTAACTAGACTCGTTGGATATTCATAAGGTCAAGTAGCAGTTGAACTCGATTTCTCAACTCTTCAATCTCAACTTCATACACAGGTTTATGTCTTGGAGGCATTTTGAGAAATTATGGGCGGCCAAAATATAATTTCAGTAAGGTTAGGGGCTAATTTGTAATTTTGTAAAATTTAGGGGTCAATTTGAAATTTTGAAAAGTTTAGGACTGAATTGAAATTATGGGAAATTTAGGGGTAGAAATGTATTTTGCAAAAATTTGAGGTCAAAATGGAATTTGGGAAAAAATTAGGCCTAAAAGTGTACTTTTGGTGGAATTAAGCTAATTGGATGGATGATGCTGCAGACATAGACACGTGGTAGATGCTGGATAGGTTGAGCTATCATTGACTGGACAGATCAGTGCTTGCGTGGCAAATGACACAAACAGTTGCGTGGCATCGGTGACATGGTGACTTGAGAATATGTGGTAAACGTTAAGTGGTGCTGACTGGGCAACTTAAGCTGACATGGTGGATGTCGTCTTCAAGCTCTGGATGGCTTGTGGCGGAGCATGGAGGCGGCGATTAGCACGTGGATGGTGCGTAGACCTTCGGTGGTGGCACGTGTAGGTGTGTGTGATTGATTCCGGTGGCGAGAAACTCTAGTCCAAGGTTTTTGGACCTCTTAAGCTCAAAGGTGACATTGGTTTGGTTAAAAAATGATTAGAAATGGTGGTTTTGAAAGTCGCGATGAAAAACCTCACTTTTCTAGCCAATTTTCTGACTCTCCTTCCTCACCTCTTGTCTCTCAAACTCTCAAACTGCGCTCTGATACCAAACTAGCTCAGAAGCTTAGAGAAAAAAATTTCACAAACTGAAATTGAGAAAAAATCTTATTGCTTCATGCCAACTCAACAATAGGAAGGCCTATTTATACTGATTAGGAACCCTCACTTGCAGCAGTAAATTAAAAGGGATACATTAAATTTAAGGAGGAGTTATAGTTGTTACAACTTCATTATTATGGGGGGTTATGAGAGTTACAAACTTCATTATTAGGGAGGTTACAAGCCATAGTTATGAGACTTCAGTTTCATCAGTTTCATTCGTTGCATTATGTTTACTCATATTGCATCAATATTGTTTTAAGAAGTATGATGATTTCTCACATATTTAGTTTTAACAAAATTGACTTGCATTCTATAAATACTTTCGTTATACATTAAAAACCTTTGCTTGTTAGTTATGCCATATGTGATGACTTAATCAATGGAAGAGATTTTGGCAAAACTTTACATATGATTTGTTGATTCTAAGTACAAAACATTTAATTACCAATTTAATTAAAGTGATTCCCTACATAAGTAATGCTTTTTTTTTATGAGGGACCAAAGTCTAAACACTGACTGCTAATAACAGTTATGTTAGCCCTTGACATCCCTTGGCATATTTACATGCACGATAGAATTATGTGAGCTTAGAACTCACGATGGATTTATATAAGCTTAAAACTCACAATGGATTTTTACATGAGGTTAAAACTCATGATGGATTCATGTGGAGTTATGAGCACGGTAGATTGGTTATTTACTCTCATGGGCTTTATATACCCATGATAGTTACTTGGTTTTTAGAAGGTCTTTCAAGTGAAATAGTAGTACATTAATGACATGCTATATGCATATTTATTATTGGTGTCATTCTTATTGATCAATGATCGTCGTACATTATGTATTGATTAGTATACACATTCAGAAACAGGCACATAAATACATACATGTTTATGTCACTAAGATATGATACTTTAATTTTGCGATTTTTGCACATGGACTTGTGACCATGATGGATTGTTTGTTCTAAAATTGTACTTTCAACATAATTGTTTTAAAGAGAGGCTTTGACAGAATTGATTTTGGAAACTTTATTTAAAGGGTTTCATCATCTATTTATTACTCCTATTTGAATCGTTTTGTGGTTAACTAATATAAATATGGCGAACAAGTTTGTGATTTGTAAGCTATTTTACTCATTTGTTTAATTAACTATATAAGTGTCCCTATTCATATGTTTATTAAATTAATAAATCATATTATATTGTTTACTGTTGAATATATTTGGTATACTATTGCAAAAAGCATTTTTTACGTCATTTATTTTAGCTCATTTTCATTGATTGTGTAGGCGGCAAAGATCTAACTGACATAAAAAATAAGCAATTCTATGTTGATTGTATACGTGGGTTGCCTTTTTAACCAACGTAAAAAATGACTTTCTAGTAATATGGTTGAATCATGATCTTCTTTAATTAGAAGAGTGAACTAGCATTCAGTCAGTTGGGTCGCATTGTTTTATGTGGGCAATTGCATATTGTCTTGTCTAAGTCATTTTGTATTATAGTTGTAGTTTCACAAAACTCACGGGGCACACTTTTTTGAAAATTTTATGGCAATAGGACTGAGTATATCATTAAAGTGATTTAATTTAAATGATTGTATATTCTTCTTGCTAAATAAAAAAGAAAATGAACTGGAAATGATGTAGGATGTGTAACTATTTCTTTAGGCTTCCGGATGCGAGGTTCTTCCCGCATTCGTGCTGGTCACATCTACCGACTTTGGGATGTGACAAAAATGCTTCACTAGTGAAAAAATATTCTATGAACCAAAATGTTTTTACTAAATTAATTGGAAACCTAGCTGAACTCCCACTATTTCCAACTTAAATATAAAACTTTTCCAACTAAACTTTTGTTTTTACCATTCAAAATCAATATGACAAAAGCACATGATTGAAAATTCTTCTAATTGAGCTTTCCTAATTTAAAAGTTAAGAATTAATTTGACAAAAATTCTTAATTGAAAACTCTTCTAATTCAGCTTCCAAGATTTCCAACTTGTTTATAAAATATTTCCAGGGCTTTAGTTTAGTCAGTAGGAGCATTTGGTCCATATAACTTTTTTAGATTAGTAGAGGACTATGAACCTTCATCGGTAAGTTTTCAAATTTTAGAGTTCCTAACTATCGTTATCTTGCTAAAAAGTTCCTATCATTTTCCCTTAAATTTATATAAATTATATATAGAGGGTCCTGTATATTTACATGAAATTCAATATGAGGTATACTATTCACCACCAGCCCACCTATATGAATATTAAGATTATCTATACTTTTTATATTTTATATTGAAATGATTATTACGAATTATCCAAAAAAAAATCTGTGGCCTAAATTATTGAACTAAAGTATTTTGTCTTATTAAACTCCTACATCATGCTTTCCTGACATAATTCAGTTAAAATCATTTAAAAATTCGTTGAGGAGTTCTATAAATTTTATATAAACAATTATGTATAGATTGTCCAACTCACATGCACGCCTCAAAATAAGAGAATATTTTTTTTTTGATAGCAAAATAAGAGAATATTTAATACCCATTATTTATTGCTTGTTCACATCTAAGAGGCACGTTTTCTTACATATAATATTACTACTAAATAATTGGCAGAATGAGTAGATTCCCATTTTTGGAGAAAGAAAGATAAATAAGTGCATGTTTAGGATCACTTTTGAAACTAAGTTTTGAGGTAAAAATGGAGTTTAGGATAATTTGTAGATGTTTGGGTGAATTTTTACTTTTCCGTTGAATAATCAGTTTTGGCTCAAAAACGGAGTCTTCGCATAAGCAATAGGTTAGTTGCTTCTCCGTTCTAATTTTTTATTTTCATCTATATTTATTTTAAAGTCAAATAAAAATGAATCAATACAAATGAGAAAAAATAAAAAAAACTAGAAAAATGAAATTTATGTAAAATTTATCTTATGTAATGACTAAAATATCCCTTCAAAATTTTATTTTTCATGGACTACAATATATAAGAAAATGTTACATTAGATATATTATATTCTCAATTAAATAAATATAAATTAAATTTTAGTTCAAATAAATTAAATTAATCATGGAATAGAGTTTAAGTTCAATTTAAAGAAAAATTATGAATTTTGTCAAAACCAATTTTTAAATAAATTATTCAAACATAAATATGTTAGTTCAAAACCAATTTTTATCATAACTAAGTTGCAAAATCAATTCTACCAAAACTCATTTTTAACTAACTGAAAACCAAACACATTGAAAATTCAGTTACATCTCAACTCCATTGAATGAGAAGTTGCTCCCAAGTTGCTTATCTGTTGCCTCAACTCAGTTTTTGCTTTTGAAACTTTTTTCTTTAATTTTAGACAAACATATATACATATATATATATATTTGTTTATTTATTAAATAGGTATTGGAAAAAGGAAATTTATCTATTAAAAGTTAGAAAAAAATTATATATCTGAAAGTATTTTTAATTAAAATCATTCAAACATAATTACTTTTATTAAAATCAATTTTTAAGTAAAGTATCCAAATATAAAGTACATTAATCCAAAACCAATTTTCATTATAATTATGTTGTAAAAGCAATTCTACCCAAACTCTAATTTGACAAATTAAAAACCAAAGGAGCAGTAATGGTATTGGAGTTCACAAACTTACACCACTTTTGAGAGATTTCTTCTTTGTTTCATGAAGATTTAGTTGGTGACACCATGCAGAGTAGTTTTTTAGTTTCTTTTTCTATTTTATTGTTTAGTTTTTCTTTCGGGGCTTTGCCCCCCACTTGTCACCAAGAGAAAAAATTTTATCACTTTTTAAAAAGGGTCAATTGCATTTTCTAAAATATTATGCCAATGATAGAAAAAATTGCATTTGTCTGAGTTTAATTTGATTCCACTCAGACAAATCGAAAGGCTATATTGCTTTGCATATAAAAAATACATACTCAACCAACAAGGTCCGTCACTGATGACGGATTCAAAAATTTTAGGAGTGTGGGGGCTATACACGTGTAATGTACGAATGTTTATATATATAAATATAAATATATATATATATATATATTACTATTGCATGTTTCGCATCAATATTTATCATAAGCACATAAAAGCACCCCAAATATGAAAAGTATAAATATATATTATAATTGTTTTCCATGAATTTTCATATTTTGGAAACATTAGATGATTTTCTCATTTTCAACACAATAAAAAATTCTCTTTATGTATAAATAAAAAATAAAAAATCAATCATTCATCTCTTACATATATATATATATTCACATATATGATTTTGTATTTTATTCTTAATGATATTCATAGTAATGAAAACTCTTTCAATTATTGTAACTGTGGCCAGTAGTATTAAAGTTAGCTCCAAAAGTAAATACTCCCTCCAATTCAGTTTTTAAAGTGATTTGAATTAATTTTACTCGGATTAAAAAAGCTAGTTAAAATGAGTTGTGACACTATTGAAATACTAAAAAATTAACTTAATTTTTCAAGTTTAGCCTTGCATTATTGCTTTATGGAACTTCCAAAAGTCAACAAAAAACATTTATGTGAAAGGTAAATTTTAAAAAAATATTCATTAATACTTCATTGAATTTCTAAAATGCGCGCCTTACATAAAGAACCAAAATTTGTTTCAAAATTTAATTTTATAAATAACACTGCAGGGAGTACAACAATGGCTATACAATGCTTTCAAATATCTACATATTTTATAGAAAGATAATTGATTTCTCCTAATTTTGAAAATGCATTGTCCAAGCATATGTCAGTGAAATGATTTTCTTTTTTGGCTGGAACCAATGAAATGATTTTCAAGCTAACTATTTTTTGGTAAAAGTTTCATAGGAGAAAGTTGTGAAGGATAAATATTGAGTCAAACAAATCAACTTATAGTTATTAAATGCAGAAAATGAATTTCTTGAATTTCAAATGTCAAAATATAGATATGTTATATGCAAAATAGATATATAATATGCACAATAAAAAACATATGATGTATATATTGAATATGTATAAATATTTAGTAAAAAAAATGAGGTAACACTAGAAATAATATTATCAATTAATGGTGCAGTTAACATACATTATGTATTTTCATAAAAAAAAAACATACATTATGTATGTATGCATGTAGTATTTAAACAACCAAAATGTTAATGGGCTCCGATGCCCCGACAAATAGCTATGTCTATGTTGTTCAAGATTCAATTTTTGAGTTGTATATAGAAAATATCTTATCAAAAAAAGAAAAGGCTATTTTAATAATCTTTACACTTTAAAATAAATAACCTTCAATTGTTAATTAGGAGGAAACCTGAACCTCTCTGCTCCTCTTTCTTTTGCTCATCCCCTGCTTATCCCCCAAAACGACGTCATCTCACTAAAAGAAAGAATAGCTCTCCTTCTTCCTTTCTTTTGGTCAAGCAACTCCTTTCACGCTTCCCATGACCCCACCAAATCACAATTTTATGTATTTTATAATAATGTATTTGTTTAGTTAATATTTTTAAACAATAAAACATACATTTAGAAATTTATTTTCTCATCTTAAACATACTTTTATTTTGTTTATTTTTCTTCATTTTAAATTTTTTATTTAGTTTTATTATTATTGGTTAAAAATTTGAATAATATATTTCCTTTTCATTATATTGTAAATATATTATGATTTTCTCACTTTATTTTTTTTTTATTTTTTGTCATATTTATTATTTACTTATATTTTAATTTTAACCTTAATCTTTTAATTTAATTTTAATATGACCCTTAAAAATATTTGATAACAAAAGTTTATGATTTTTCTTCTTCTAACCTTTTTCTTTCAGACTTAGTTATTTTAATGTTACGACCCTGATTTTTCTTCCTCTAATTTTAATACTTTTCTCAGTCTTAACATGACCATTAAAAATATTTGATAACAAAAGTGGTTCACTTATGATGGTGTTCACATAGAAGGTGGTTTATAATCTCTAACAATAACTAAAAATAACCATGTACAAAACTTATTTTTAGTGCAGTGGACATTAGGGGTGAAAATAGGTCAGGCCTATAATATGGGCTTACAAGCTGGGCTATATAAGGCCTGATCTAATCTAACTTATTTAACTAAATAAGACAAGTTAAGACCTACAAGCATGCCTATTTAGTTAAATAGACGCCCGACCTATTCAGGTAAGGCATAGCCTAAAACCTATTAAGTTAGGCATATTTAAATTATTATTATTTTATATATAATATAACTAATATAAATCAGTTTGATAAATGTTCTTATTTCTTTGATATATTGAAACAGGTGTAAGAACATGTATTGTATGTACTGAGGTATCATTCCTCACTACTTTTTGTAGGTGAGTATATATGTGAGAAGTCATACATTTAAAAGATTACAAGAGAAGAGAGGCGAGTAAGATTTATAAAAGTAAAGATATTAAATATTTTTTCATTGTGTTGCTTAAACATATAGGCTATAAAATAAATATATATGAACTATGTATTTGGTGACTAGAAGAATAGAGTTTAAAGGTTCTTTTTTTTTTAAATTAAAGTTAATAGTTTTTCTTACTTTACATTTAATAAGTCTTTAAATAGGTTTCATGCCAGTTCATGCTTTTAGAAGTCTCAACTTGAGTTTAAAATGAATTCCTATATAGTCTAATGGGTTAGACTCAACCTTTAAATTTATAGTGTAGGCCTAACCTATTTTACTAAAATCTAAACTATTCTCACCTCTAGTGAACACAAGGTGCCCGCATCCTCTACCACGGTTGCTTCCTCAGATATTGAAAAAAAAAACACAATAAAATAGCAAAGACTTCAAAAAAATGTTAGAGGAAGAAAAATCATAAACTTTTGTTATCAAATATTTTTAAGGTCATATTAAAATTAAATTAAAAGATTAAGGTGAAAATTAAAATATAAGTAAATAATAAATATGAAAAAAAATAAAAAAAATAAAAGTGAGATACAATATAAAGAAAAGGAAATATATTATTCAAATTTTTAACCAATAACAATAAAACAATAAAAAATTTAACATGAAGAAAGATAAACAAAATAAAAGTATGATTAAGACAAGAAAACAAATTTCTGAATGTATGTTTTATTGTTTAAAAATATTAACTAAACAAATACATTATTATAAAATACGTAAAACTGTGATTTGGTGTGGTGATGGGAAGCGTGAAAGGAGTTGCTTGGCCAAAAGAGAGGAAGAAGAAAAGCTATTCTTTTTTTATTGAGATGACGTCATTTTAAGGGAGAAGCAAGGGAAGAGCAGAAGAAAGATGAGCAGAGGTTTACGTTTCAATTAGGAGAATTTTTTACGCTCACAAAAAAAATACATATTCACTATTTTTTTTATCACCATATTCACTGTATTTTTGTTAGTTAATAATTGAACAAACAAAGCTAAGATGTTATAACTATTTATTGGGACAATTAATCTTTTAGTCCTCATACTTTACATTCATTTTTAAAAGTCCCTATACTTTAAATTTTTTCATACAACTCCTTAAACCTTACAACCATTATGGGGTCAATCCCTATACTAGTAAAAGCTTAAAATGTAGTCCTCCAATGTGCTGAAGTGGACTGACACTGTAAAAAAAAATAGTACACATGGCAGTTAATTGATGATGTGGTAGCTACATATAAGTGAATAATGATGAGTCAGCCTCCATGTTCTTTTGGTGGTTATTTTAAGCTCAAATCCGCAAATTGGCTTAGGTCAAATGAAGTTGCACGACATGATGCTTGAAGACTAAAATTCTTTATCTGCGACTTTGCTCTCTTTCCTTTTCTTCTTCTGCAAATTCTTCTCCTTCTCCAGTTTGCCTCTCCCTCTGGGCTCCATGAATTGGCCTTACATCGGCGAAACCTCTCAACTTTACTTGCAAGACCCCAACTTCTTCTACGTCATTTGTTGCATTAGCTCATTTCAGGAACAAGTCTTCAGCACATTAGTGACCCTCCCAAAGCTTGAGCCGACCAATAACAATCCCCAGAATGCTTCGTCATCCTTCTTTCTTTAGTTTCAGACTAGGTGGGTCCATCAATGGCATGTGATTACCTCCGTCACATATTGAGGAAACAAAAGCAGCATAGCACAGTACAGAAACCGCAACAACCCTTAGCCGGGGATTGTCCAGTTGAATACTCTGCTATTTACTGAAATGAAAATTAAGACTTCAGTGCAGCATATGCCACGTACTAAATGTTTGGTTTTAGGAGCACCTCTAAATGCTACCATGTAGCACCATCTCTAAAACAGATGCCTTTAAGTGATATGTGATTATACATGCATGATGGGGCCCACATGTGCTTGCTTTCTGTAGTGGGTTTTGAAGAAACTCTCAACCCCTCATACACCACTAAACCTCCACAAGCCAGGCTTCCTCCACTATATGCTGTCATAACCCCATATTCTTTTGTTCTTTTAAAACGTAGAAAGCAACACACACACACACACACACACACACACACTACATATCTATATATATATATATGTCACCCTGGTGCTGAAAGAAAATCATCAAACAGTGATTCGATAAGACACACACTATATATGACACCATATTGAGAATATTGATTTCTTCTTCTTTTAGGATTGTCATCAAACTGTTTGATTAAAAAAATTAAAAAATAGATGTCACATATTCACAAGAGTTATCTGGCAATGCAATGAATGTAAAAGAAATCTTTCATTATATTGTGAGCATTTCTTCCAATTCTATTATTATAACATTTCCTTTTAATTTAACTTTTTAGTACATCACACACTTCATTCATTTTGACATTTTTCTGGTGTTATTTCGAAAAGAAAAAGGTTGATTGATTTGGTTACATCCGTTGATATATATACACATGAGACAATCAAAATCCCATATCTCTTGCTACACGCACAAAATCATAGAAGGGCCTCTTTACTTGACCTCTTAATATTGTCAGACGACCCTTCACCAATATCAAGAACTCTCCACTCTCTGGATAACGTGCATATATAAATACCTCCGTTTATAGATTCAAAAGCAAGCAACAATTTCTATTACCATTCATTTTCATTTCAACCTTTGGATTTTAATTGCTTGAGAACGATTCAATCTCTACCTCTGGTTGAGTGCTTTTAGGTATCTCTTAAAAAATGCCTTAATCTGTAGATCGGACGAGGAGTCAAAGAAACACCAGAGTATGGGCCATGCATGAGATGGACGAGAGATTTTAAAGCATGAAGCCATGTATTTTCTAATGGTGACGGGTAGCTTGTCGTTTGAGTTTGGCATGACTGATAAATATGACTGATAAACGGGGAGCTTTTGTGTTTTCCGTCTTCATTTCCTACATTTTGTTGAGCGCATAAGTGATGAAGTGGTTGCTAAGTCACATACAACGTGTTTTCCAGCTCAATTGTCCATCCACATATCAGCACTTCTTAACCGTGTTTGCCCAGCTAGATATGGATTTGGGGACAAGATTAGAAACGTTTGAAAATCATAAGGACCAGCCCTGTAACGGAATCAATTTATAAGGATTGGTTCACAAAAAAAAAAAAACTATAAGGATTGAATTGAAAATTAGTGTAAAATATAAGGATTAAAAGATTTATTTTCCCTTATTTATTAGATAAATTTCTCATTCTTGCACATAGTCAAGCTAATTTCTTTTAACATTTCAATTTTATCGACTGTCCCCAAGGGACTATCAATGAATCAATTAAAAATATAAAAGCTTCAGCCCAAATCACTATTCTTAGCACAGTTTGTCACTGTTCCTAACACTGCACAATACCTTCCTGTTTCCCCTTGTGTTTCACGACGTCATGGCGATGTGTGTGTATGTTGTGTGTGGTTTCCCTTCTGCATATTTCAATGCAGGTCAAGGTGCATGATCAATTTTCTCGGTTAAGGCATTGTGGTCTCCTCACATATTTCCAATGTAATGATTCTCATCGCATATTTCCAAGGCAATTATTCTTCTTTCGGTTACCAAGTCTTATGCGTCATTCCAAAGGGAACTTTTTCTTTGGATATGAGATGCGATTTTGGCTTTCTTCCTACCTTTCTTTCTCCCCATTTTTCTTCTGCTTTCTTTTATCTTCTCCTCTCATTCTCCTTCCTTCCTCTTCAAATCATGGCTACTTTATGTGATCCCAACTCTCCCACTAAACTGCACCCCTTTCTCACTGCCACACGCCACCATGCTTGCTTTGTCTCTCCCAACATCATTGCCAAGTTTAGAGTGCAAATTCGAGAAGGAAGCCATCACCACCAAGTTTTTCGTCCACCACCACCACCACCACCAATTTTTGGATGAAGGCTATCAGTAGGTTTAAACCCATACCCCACTACCGTCACATGTGTTGCCCACCACCACCCAATTTACTTTTTTTTTTCTTTAATTTTTGCTTCACAGCGAGTTCACTAAATGTCCACTAGAACTGTAACAACCCTCATTACATTATCCTGAATATAGTCCTTAGCTAACCAAGTGTAATTAGCATTGTGTGCAGAACCGGAGGAATCAGGACAGATGAAAGAATCAAAATATAGAAAAAGAAGCTCCACGCCGTAGTGAGCGAGCTGCAATTTTGGAAATAATTCCAGGACAAGAAGCTCCACCCCACGGCGAGCTTCCAAGGGCCGTGGCGAGAGTTAGGAAATTAGTTTAAATTTGAAACATTTCGGATGAACAAATGAAAGGAAAACGGAGGGTGAAAGAAGAAGCTGTGTTAGGGCTTGAAAGATTTGGCTATTGGGAGTGATTTTCGGCCTTTGGGAGCTTGGATTTTTGTTGGTAAGTGATCTCTACTCCTTCCTCTCCATTTTCTTCGGTTTTGAGTTGGGATTTTTCGGGGATACGTTGAGATTTTCGATTTTAACCAAAGTTTACCGATTAAAATGGAGGAAATGAGATTAAGGAAGTGTGATCTAGTGCTTGTGATGTTTGGGTGTGAGTTTAAGAAGGAGTATGCATGATTTAAGCTTAACCTTAGGTTGGTATTGTGTGTGGAAGCAAGGAATCCGAGATGAATGTGGTTGATTAGAGTTTGAACTGGCCTTAGGAGCTCAATGATGTATGGAAAGTGTGTTGAAACCTTGGTTTAAGTCTAAATGGTTGAATTGTGGAAATTGGATAATTGTACTATATGTTAATTAGGAATTTTATGGTATTATAGAGGTATTTGGTTGATCGAAAGGGGTATGAGTGTGTTGGACATCCCAAGAAGCTCGTGGAATCACGTGTGTGTGGTATTGACGAATAGAGGTAACCGGGTGTTTGTATTCTTTGTATTTTATGTTATTATATATATGTGTATATATGCATGTTTTTGTTCATACCATGATATTGATATATGTGTGTGTATAGTTTTTCTATATATCGTGGTATGCATATGGTTAGACATATAGTGGATGATAATTATGATAATGACTAGAGATGATGATGATGATGATTATATGACATGGACATCACCACATGGCATTGTGAGGTATATGGTGATCAGGTGGTGATGATGATATGATATAAGATGATGATATATGATAAGGGAAGATAATGATGAGATCCTTGTTGCTAAATCTTCTCTTATGGCTAGGAGAACTAGGCGGCAGTGGACTGTACCTTCCCCAAAATCACCACCAATTTGAGGTGGTCTAGGGGAAGGAGAGCCACGGTTCGAGTACTAGTGTTATCTTTGGCCGAGTGCACTAGTGTAAGGTAAGCTAGGTGATGTCCTAGAATTAGTTTTCATCGACTTTTGGAAGGGAATCACCTATACAAAATGTTCTGTTATGACGATAGTTTGTGATTCTAGCTGTGTACAAGGGAGACATGCATTCCATTTCATTGCATTCATGAGATTGTATGAGTTATATATATATATATATAAATATGTGTGTGGTTGTTCCTGGTTACTGAGACTTTTCTCACACCACTTTCCCATGAACTAATTTTTCAGGTGAAGATTTTGGTACTAGTCCAGAGAAAACAAGGGAGTAGTGTCTTGGATGTGGGAATATCCAAGTCACAGTAGTAGGTTGCATTGTCTATGTATGTTGTGCTAAGTATGATAGGTTGATTGTAATGGATGTATAATATTGATGATGAGTGATATGGAATGATGTGGTATGTATGCTTATGTATGGTGAATAAATGTGTGGATGGTGTTGATTTTGTAGGTATATGGTTGGTGTGTGTATTTGTGGGGAGAATTAGTCATGTGTATGAGTCTAGAATGGAATTGGGCCATGTTGGTGTGGTTTAGGGCAAATAGCCCACTATGGCAATTGGGGTTCAAGGGGGTTCAATTCCAGAAGAGTAGTTTCTCTGAGGTGAAACCTCTTTGGACAAATTGGTTAAGTGGATTAGGACCTATATGAATGATCTCTGAGTTCCCATTTGCCTTTAGTGGCAATTGGAGGAGGTTTGTGGTGAGTTTTGGTTAAAAAGGGGACAAAATGAGGTCAGGTGTCTAAAATCTCTATACAGAGATGGATAGAGGTGAAATTGGTGTCCATGGTTAGATTAGGATAAGATTGACTTGTAGGAATTGGAATCAAGTCAATCGGAGATCTGAACATAAAGTTATGCGTGTTGGAAGTTCGCCCGAGAACTTTGGAATTTGTTGGTATAAAACTAGCAAGAGGTGCCATGGTACTAGGGCTAGGCCTTGATGTCAGCCCTTCTATTTGGTAGCTCTGGAACTCGAGAGCACCAAAGCTATGGCGGTACTGTAGTAGCCTCGGCCCTGCACCCTGTTTCTACTGTTCTGGTATTTCTCGAGATGTTTTGTGGCATAATCCGCTACTTGGATGTTTTGAGAGGTAAAATTGAGGTGTTTTGAGCTGTGTTTGGTTGGTTCTTGAAGTTTTGGTCAAGTCAGTATTGGGCTAAGGTGCTACAGGAACAAAAAAAAGTTATGAAATTTTTGGGTTCAATTTTTGTATTTTTACTTTGTTTGGATGCTTTGTATGCCTTTCTTGTCCTGATTATTTTTATTTTTTGGTTTTGAGCTGAGGGATCAATGATCATGCCCAAGGTTTTTTTTTGTGCTAATATTTTGAGAGTGAGATATTGGGTTGATCCTACTATTACGCTCAGGTTCATTCTATTTGCCGATCTTTTTTTTATGTTTATTTTCTCTGTTTTCTTCTTTTATTTGGGACTTTCTCTGTGATGACAATTTTCCCTTCTTTGTGTACCTGAAGATTGAGCCTCCAAATATACACAATCAATGTCTTCCCTCCTTCTTCAGTCTCCTTCATTAACCGTCTTCCACCATACCTGATTCCTATGGGCGATCGTCAATTTCTTAGTAGCCGACCTTAAGAATTCTTCACCGTCAATTGTTGTCCTCTGCAGTGTTCACCTCCATTCAACCTTCCTCACGCAATGGCTCTTTTCTTCCAAGTGTGCTCATTGATTCTTTAAGGTCTTTTCTCCTCACCTCCATTTGACCTTCCTCCATTTCTCTCCGTCTATTGATTTGTTCCTTAATCTATTTTCAAGAATCCAAAATTTGTAAATATTTTACTTTGGGTTTAAAAGGGAAGTTGTGTCTTTGGCACTTAAGGATAGTTTTATCCTTTTTAGTAAAGGAAATGGTTTTAGGGTTCAATAGAAATCGAATAGAAGTAGAGGGCTCGCTGGCTTTTGATTCGAAAATGGTAGAGAAACAAAAGGGAGCGGTTGACTAAAGAAAAAAAAAGGGGCAATGGGTTGGCATTCCTGAGAAGGAAAAAACCAACAGAGCCGTAGCGTTTCTGAACACGGGTGAAACAATGTTCTTTTTCTCAATTCCCCCTCTGCATTTTCTTTCATTTTTAGCCACAAGTCATTAGATTTTTCTTGTAACTAGCTAAATATTATGGACCTAATGCTTAATTTAAGTTCACAAATGATTAGTATAATGTTTTGTTTTAATTTTTCTCCACAATTGTTTCTTACATTTGTATTAAATAAATACAAATATAATAATTTTTCACATTTCTGTACAAGTAGTGATAGGTGATCTGGAATATGAATGTAGCCCTCACTTCCTTTTTTTCTTTTTCTAATGCATTGTGTTCTTTGTGCTTTTTGTGGGAACCTTTTTCTTGAGGGGGTTTTGTGGGTTTTTTTTATTTACCTTTTTAACTTTTTATTGCAAGTCTTTCTCAAGAACCTGTTTTGTCCAAACTTTCTCATTAAACTTGACCACATTATTTTCTCACCTAGCTGACACACTAGGAGGGAAGATAGTGCAAACATTATCTATGGCTACATTAATGATTTCTCCTTCCATGTGATCAATTTTGGAAGCAAATCTATAGGGACACCTCATAAAACATGTACACTCCTCTTCCTCTTTCCTTTCTACCAATTAAGGTTTGGTTTGAAGATGATTTTTTGGGGCCTCTCAATGCTAGCATATTTGGGCTTTAGGGATGGAAAAGATTGAAGCAAGTGAAGGAGGCTTTTTGTAACATTATTATCAAGGTAATTTCTTCATATTAGAATCATGTATTTCAATGATATGGGTGAGAAAATAGTCACTAGGAGAATGAGTATGTTTGTATGTGTGTGTAGGGAAATGTCCGAGAGCTTTTGGTTTCAAAGGCACATTGTAGCTTCTCCATTTTTTTTCAAAGATTCAGACTTGTAAAGAGAGCACTGAGGTAAATTTTTATTTAAATTTGCATTTGGGGATTCTATAATAACCATATGGTTTGGCATTGTAACTCTTTAGGATTATAATTTTTATTTGTAGTATGTTGTTGTTTATTTTCTATTGGTGATTGGAATAATTTGGTTTCCTAAATTCTTCCATCTTCTTTGTCTTTCATATCATCCTTCTGTGTTTGCTTTTCTATTTAGGGTTATGATTGGCTACTAACAGAAAATACACTATATTTTCTTATTTCATGTTATATAGTGTATTTGTTGATTTTATTGTGCTAAAGGCATATGATCTAATCTCTTTTGTGAGTTAGGGCTTTAATGGGTTTTATACTTTACCAGGTGGGATTTTGACGGGTTTTACATGAGAGATTATTGTGTTTCTCTGTTTAGTGCAGAGTTTTTAATAAAAATTTTAATTAATTAATATTTAATTTAATTCATTAGAATAAATACAAGAATTCTAGAAGAAGAAGTGAAAATATATAATATGTTGAATGAAATTGGGTATATATTGAATTGAAAAATCCAATTTTTTTTTTTAAAATGGACTTAGAACTCCTCTGATCTTTTTCATGTACCTAAATCTCAAAACTCATAGGAAAAGAAAAAATATGGTTATCAAAATTATTCATAGTGACATATTTTGTGCAACTTAATAAAATATAAAGCAAATATATACACTATTTGTTATTCTATCATAGTCCTAGTGAAAAAAAAAATCTATGATAATAAAAATTAAAGGGGAGATTGACCAACAATACAATGCAAAGAACTTAGTGATGCAAAGATCACTTATAAAGCTAGGAAGTTTTCATTTTTAGGTTTTTAGATCAATTATGTTCAAATTGTGCACCAGCTTCTTAACCTCTTTGTCACTAAGAAAGATAAGGAACTAGAAACTTAGATATTTGCTTGTATATTTCTTCTTCAAGTGGAATACAAGGTGGAGAAGATTCCTCAGAGTATGAAATTGGAATGCAAAAATGGCTACAAAAATGATGAAAGAAACCTTGAAATGGAGGGTGGAATATAAGCTAAAGAAGATTGAATGGGTAAGCATCATCATGAGTTTTATTTTATCTCTTTGCACCAAGGTAGTTAAAGGCGAGAGAAGCACTCAAGGCGCAAGCCCTATAATGTAACACCCTACCACCATATACCTCCGGACTCAACCAAAAACTTCAAAATCCAACCAAACACAACCCAAACATCTCAAAATAACTTACTAAAACTTCAGAATAGCAGAAATGAACCAAACAACACCCAAAACTGGGCTGGGGCCATGACTATTACAGTACCACTGCGGCTTTGGCCTTCCCCTGTTTCTCCATCATTATTGGACAATCCATGGTCTGCTTCCTATCGCCACGGCACCCCCTGCTAGTTTCCACACCAGCAAAAACTCAACACTGGGGCAAACTTCCGATGCGCATAACTTTATGCTTTGGCCTTCGATTAACTTGATTCCAATTCCTACAAGTCAATCTAGCCAGAATCTATCCATAGACACTAACTTGACCTCAATCCAACTCCGTATGGAGATTCTGGTCCCTTGACACCATTTTGACCACTTATTGACCAAAACTCACCTCTAACAACCTCTAATTGCCACCAAAGACAAATGGTCACTCAAAGACCATTCATACAGATCCAAAACCCCCACGTTGGTCAAAGAGGTTTTACCTCAAATGAACCACTCCTCTGAGACTTGACTCCCTTAACCCCAACTTAACAAAACGAGCTACAGGCCCTAAAACACACAAACGAGGCATAAATCCACTCTGGACTCACAAACACCACCATACTAACTTCTCAACATCCAAAACCATGTAAACACCACATACAACATATACAATTCCACATACATAACCATATGTATATCCATCCATAACAATCCTTACAATATCATATATTCATTACAAAACCTTCTATCTTACTTGACACAAGATACATTATCCAAATTATACATAAACTACCACAACTACACTGAGCGCTTTTTAGATCGGGTGAAATAGGCTTTCTAGATTGGTTTTGGTGCAGATGTAGAAGTGACTGATGTAGAAAATTTTTTTTTCTACATCAGTTATTTAACCGATCTAGAAAGTATTTTCTAGATCGGTTGTTTTAAACACCTGGTCTAGAAAATCATTAAAAAAAATAATGAACACTTTCTAGATCGGTTTTGAAGTCATGACTGATCTAGATAATTATATTTTCTAGATCCGTTATAACTTATAACCAATCTAGAAAGTGTCAATTTTTTTTAACAATACTCACTGAATCTTATACTTATCATCCCTATTTACACTTAAAATGTAAACCAATTTAGATGCAACTAGCTAATACTAATAACACATTATAATTTGAACCATATGTACTTTCTATGCATAAGTTAAAATCTATTAAACAACATCACTGCACAAACAAAAAAATTGTACTAAATAGCCCAATGTCTTTCAAATTTAAAGGACTATAATGCCTTAAATTAGCCTAAAAATATTATAGCATAAAATCATCAAGACAACAAAAACTTATCATGACCAATCTTGTGCTTTCTTTCGAACATAGTTGGCCAACAAAATAGCTTTCATTTCAACGTCCATCCTACACAAAGATCATAAAGAAATATCTATATCAGTCAGAGTTTTAATCTCAATGTTATATCTTCTTTTCAATGAAAAAAATCATCATCTTTCTCAATAGTTCCCATTTTTGAAGGAAAAGAATTAAATTCTATTTTGAATTGCCACTTATCTAATCATCACTAACACCTCTTTTGTTTATATGAAACTCTTCTTTCTTTTTTTTTTTTGCCAGAATGAAACTCTTCCATTAACTAATAAGAGATCCCAAAAAATAATCAACCCCCATTCTTTTGTTTATAATAACTAATCAGATACCCCAAAATGAGATGCCACCATTATATATATATATGAATATATAGATATACATATCTTCCATTTTACGCAGTGCCAATAGCCCAATTTGCAAAATTAAAACACCACTTTTTCCACCTAAACCAACTACTTAGCATGAAGATCAATTAGCCAACTCTAGTGAACCTAAAAGTATAACAACATACATCAAGACAAAGTTCACAAATTTAAAGCACGTGATTTACAATTGCATGGCCATGTTTCAACTCACATTTGAAAGTTATTTAGAAAGTTTGTGCAACCAAATCTAACCTTCACAGCAAAGTGGTTTCCAAAAAATAGCTTGCCTAACGCCTTTGAATGCCTTTAATTTCCTCTTCAGAAAAGGAGTTCTCATTTTCGAATATCTATAAGTTCAAAGCCTATCAAAACATGAACTCACAAAGGAACAAAACTAAGTTTTGTAAGCTATAATTACCTTTTCAAATGATTAATAATTCCTGAAGTGATGATATTGAACATATATATCATCACATAATATCCATACACTTTGTCTCCCACTTGTTTTTGACATTACAAATAAACAAAAAATGACTAACATCATAAAAGAGTGAAAGTTTGTTGCAAAAAGTGCTTGGGTTCAAACTACTTACCTTTGGGTAAAACCATGAAGTCTTTTTCAGCTGATGTGCATGCTGACCCTACAGGACTTTGCTCGATCCTATAGCACTAAGTTCAAATGCATGCAAAGAATTATATTACAAAGTAATAATAATAAATATCACAAAAAAAAAGATTTACATAAACACACTTATGTGTCAATCATATCCTTGAAATCATCATTTGGTGGTATCAATGCAGAGCAGAACCAAGTTATGACATTTTGTTAAGGGGAAATAACCATCAACTGCCAATGATCCCTACAAAATAGGGAATAAATTACACAGCCACAATATCATATGAATTATAATCTTTATCTTACCCTTGATGATATGGTGCAAGGAAACATTGCTTGTTGCCCTATTTGATCCTAGATCTGATGTAGGCTGATATTATAAATGTCTTGTTACCTTGCCTTTGGATGTGTTGTGGGCACATGAAACCATACTTATCACTTTTTCCTGATAAGTTGTAAAGGTGATTGAGATACCTATAATATTTAAATATGTGAGCTTTAAGAATTAAATGCTTAGACATCATCCAAAAATAACAATAAACTTACTTCACAAATAATTGCAGGATCGATATGTTCAACTTATCAGTCATGAGGAACTCCATCATATCTCTTTGGTAAATGTAGAAGTCGTAATCCTTCATATCATTTATAATCCCTAAATCCATATGAACCTTGACAGGATTTTTCATGTTCATTGCCACACATAGACGTGTTAGTGGATCCATCTGAGGTTGGGACTGCAACATTGAAGGAGTAATTTCCTAAATAGTGAAGTAATTATTAAATAGATTACATGCTATATGAAGTATTAGTAAAACACAACATAGTAATAATAGAATTACCCAGACTAGTGTTTTTGGCCATAAAATAAAAGTATTTAGGGCTTCCCCTACTGTGTGCTCCTCTTCACTAGGGAATGGTATTGGTGCATCTGGAACTTCAACCCGTTCAACCACTACCCTCACTTGATTGTCCTTCATTTTTTGGTGATGGATGACTGAGCCCAAGTTGTAGACTTTACCATAGGCCACTAATCACCTTTGAGGATCCTTCAAATATAGCTCACATGGTTGTCTACTATCTTGGATGGGAACACCCTCTAATGCAAGGTTAGGAATACAACTATCTTTTGTGCTTTGAATTATGGGAGAATTGGTTCCTTGGACGGATGTGTCTATCCGTGATGGTATCCCCGCTACGCCAAATAAGGACATCACTTCATCCTTTATAGCTGCTACTTGTGTTGCCACCTGCGCTACCACCATCATTTCCATCTCATCTCGAGTCATGATTCTTGATCCATGACGTTTAGTTGATCCAAAGTACTGTTTGATACCTACTCCTCTTCCAACTCCCTTGACACGGCCAGGGTGCTCCGTTTTCCCTCGAGTAGTAGCCAAGATATCATTCCTTCCAACAGGAGTGAAGCTTCCCTGGGAGTACTGTTCTTGGAGAGAATCTTATAACATGCAAATAACAAACATATTTAACACTTGTATAACTAAAGCCAAATAATAAAATTGATTAGTCCTAAATTACTTACAATTTTCTCAAGAACTGCACGAGCCTCCTCAGTGACATACTCTCCTTCCTTTGTTTGCCGCGCAAGCTTCCATTTCGCAGCGCGAGTGGGTGGAGATGGATGAGTCACCTTGAGCATCTTCACGCTTCCTCAATTTTTTTTTTCATAATTTTTTCTTAAAACAAGTCATAACCCCCACGTGACAATCTATGGAGGTAAACATTTTTCGCTTAAAACTCTTGAGCTTTTTGTCTCTTCTCCTATTAACAGTAAGTGAATAAAATCAATAATGAATAAAACCATTTCATTTTCCCATTCTTGGTTTACTAACTTGAAATTTTTTATCCAAACGACTTTCAACAAATTTATGCCAAGTCTATTCTTCAAGAAATTGATAATCCTCACAAGGGTTTACTCCGTTCAGCTTACCAAACACATATCTACTGGTAAGACTGGTCTTAAAGGCCTTCCATCGCTCCCCTACATATTGAATCAACTTTGTCCTTAACAATTGATTAGGAGGAATATCATAAGTGAGCTACAACACACATATATAGAAAGAAGTTAGTGATATAATAATATTGATAAATATAATAGCTTATATAGTGATATACCGTGATAGTTTCCCAAATCTGATCCTTCACCTTGTTGGATACATCTTCCCACTCATTCTTTAAAATGCTTGCCTTACTACGTCCTAGAAGGGCAACAAAACTTTTAAAACTCTTCCTATTAGGCCCAATTGGATTCCAACTCTCATCAAATTCAATATTTATCCTCTGTTCACTACCATGACCGAGGGTTAATTCCTTTAAACATGTGTCACGTCTACCCCTTTTACTTGTAGATTGACGAGCTTGGCCACTTTGAGTATCATTATGAGTAGACTGGTCACTAGAACGATTCTCCATATGCCTGTTTATACAATAAGATAATAAGGTAAGCATATTGAAGATAATTAAAGTATGAAATAAGATAAGTAACAAACAAAATTCAAACTTAATTTTTATAAACTGTTATATAAACTATGAAATAAGATAAGTAATAACTTAACTCAAACTTTATTTAAGGTTATTCTCCCATATCCCTTCATTATGATCTCCTCTTGTGGCATGTATTTCATCTACTTCATCTTCTTCATTTAGTTCAAGTAGCCTGGATGAGAAAGGAGGAGTCTCACAAATATTGAAATTTGATTCATCATTCTCATCACCAACAATCACCATTTTCCCTTGTAGAACCACTGACCACCTTTTATCTACAGAATTAGTGACATAAAACACTTGTTTGGCTTGGTATGCCATGATAAAAGGCTCCTCCTTATAACCTACCCTATTAAGATCCACCAATGTAAATCCTAACTCATATGTTTTGAACCATTATTACTATCAATCCACTTACATTTGAAAACAGGCACTTTAAATTTTGTATAGTCAATCTCCCAAATCTCTTCAATAACTCCAAAATAAGACATGGCTGCCAATACCGGGTTTTTATCTTTTGAACTTGAAAAATGCATTGACTCTGCTACTACCATAACCCTACTATTTTGCATAGTTCTCTTGTCATCCTGTGCCTTTGTATAGAAGGAATGCCCATTAATGTCATAACCACTCCAACATGTAATGTCAAAGTGAGGCCTATCAGCTAACTATCTTATTATATCAAATACATTATCATCATTCATAACCTGTTCATTGAACCATGATCTGAAAGTCTTGTTGTGCTCAATCACTAACCATTTATCATTCTTCCGAGGGTTTTTTTTCTCTTATAATGGTTTTATGGGTAGCCAAGTAAGGCTAAACTTCATCAGTGTTATTCAAAATGTATAAATGTGCTTGTAGTACTTCTTCACGACCCATGCTTTTCACTTTTAACCCCCATGTACCCTTACCAGCACCTTTTCCCTCATGGCGAGACTTTGGAAGTCCAATAGCTTCAACTTTTGTTAAGTATTCAGTACAAAACTCAACTGCTTCTTCAGCAACATATCTTTCAACAATTGATGCTTCAGGCTGATGTGGATTCTTCACATACCCCTTTAAGATTTTCATGTATCGCTCGAATGGGTACATCCATCGTAAATAAACAGGGCCGCATAACCTTATCTTCCTCACTAAATGGACCATTAAATGTACCATGATGTCAAAAAATGAAGGTGGAAAGTTCATCTCAAGTTGACACAAGATAATAGCAGCATCATTTTCCAATTCATCTAATTCCTGAGGGTGAATTACTTTGCTACATATGGCATTGAAGAAGAAGCATAGCTGGTTATAGTATGTCTCAATTTTTTTGGCAATATGTCATGAATAGCCACTGGTAATAGTTGTTGTATCAAGACATGACATTCATGAGACTTTAAGCTGATTAATTTCAAATCTTTCATTAACACAAGTCTTTTAACATTCAAAGAATACCCTTAGGGCACTTTGACACCATGTAAACACTCACAAAAACTTCTTTGCTCATTTTTGGACAATGTATGACAAGCTAGGAGCAAAAAAGTTCTCTTACCTACTAGTTACGGAGCTAACTCTTGTCATATTCCCATTACAACCATATCATTTCTCGCATTCACACAATCCTTAGTCTTGCCTTGTATATTGAGAAGCGTTTCGATAAGACTATCACACATATTTTTCTCCACATGCATCACATCAATACTATGCTTGACCTCAAGACTTTGCCAATATGGAAGATCATAGAAGATAGACCTCTTTTTCTATAAATTCTTTTCAGTTGCAAGTTTCTGAGTCTTTCCAGAGATAACATTAATGTCTTTCACTCGTTGATAAACTTGCTCTGCATTTAATGCCTTAGGAGCATCTTCATACTCTTGTAAGCCATTGAAAGTTTTTTTCAATCTATGATATGGGTGGTTCCGTTGAAGAAATCTCCGATAAGCAAGGTAAACTATCTTCTTTCCATACTTAAGTTGATTGTAGTGTGTGCCTTCTTGACAGATAGGGCATGCCTTATGCCCCTTAACACTATATCCGGACAAGTTTTCATATGCGGGAAAGTCATTTATCATGCAAAAGATCATGGAATGCATCTTAAAAGTCTCCTTGTAATATGCATCAAACATATCCACACCTTCCTCCCACAGCATTTTTAAGTATGCAATCAAAGGTCCCAAGTAAACATCTACGTCGTTTCCTGGCTGTTTTGGGCCTAAAGTCATCATCGACAACATGATGTACTTGTGTTTCATACGTAACCAAGGAGGTAGGTTGTAAATCACCAAAAGAACAGGCCATGAACTATGTTTATTGTTCATGTTACCATAAGGGTTCATTCTATCTGTACAAAGTCCAAGCCTAAGGTTTCTTGACTCACCACCAAAGTCAGGAAACAATTGGTCGATAACCTTCCATTGAGGGGAATCAACCGGATGTTGGAGCTTTCCATCAGAAACCCTCTCATCTACATGCCATCTTAAGTTCTTTGCATCCTTTGCATTAGCAAACAAGCGCTTGAACCTTGGTGTTATTGGAAGATACCATAACACCTTCATAGGAGGCCCCTTAATGTTCATATCACAATGAGAATCACCATCCTCCTTCACTTTGTAGTGTGATGCCCCACATTTTGGACACACATATAACCCTTCGTACTCATTTCTATACAATATGCAGCCATTAGGGTAAGCATGTATCTTTTTATACTCCATACTCATTGGACATAATATTTTCTTTACCTCATAGTTATAATCTGGTAGTTCATTACCTTCTGCAAGCATGCTTTTTAACAATTCAAGCAAATTCGTGAAACTCTTATCACTCCACCCATTTTTCACTTTCAAGTTAACTAATCTTAATACAGCTGATAACCGTGTAAATTTAGTACATCCCGGGTACAAAGGCTTCTCTGCGTCACTACACAAGCTGTCATATATATGTGCTCGCTCAAAGGCTTCTACTCCAACATCACGAATCATGTCCTCTAGTTGATCATCCATATCTAGATCAACTTCCACCTTTTGGCAGTCACTTGACATTTCAAATTCACCATGCCATGTCCATTGTGTATATCTCTTGTTGAACCACATAACAAATTACATGATCTCTAATTTCTGCAACACTCAGACACCTCCCGTTCAAACATTTGATACAAGGGCAATACAACCTTCCATTATTGTCAGAAACATTTCTTCTAGCAAATTCCAGAAACATTTCCAACCCATTCTCATATTCAGCACTTGTTCATCTAGCGTTCATCCAACTACGATCCATGACCACCTACAGGAGATTAGAGTATATTATAAACAACTCTACACCTTGCACAACTTATATTAAATTGATTATAAATTAACAAGTATGTCTAAAAGTGTGTATAAATCTGCTAGTTTATAAAACATAGATTAAATCCATGAAAATCTATATTTAGAACCAACAAAAAAAGTAAGAACATAGTATTTCACAAAACAAGTTCAAAAATTCAAACATAAGACATATAAAATGCTCATTGAAACAGTTAAAACAATACTCTTATCATATAGGTTGCATATAAATTTTGCAAAGTCTCTACTGAAAGTTGGACCTCTAATAATTTTACAATAAAAGACTAACTGTCATAAATCAATCATAGTCCTCCAATAGTTTTACTAAGATAGGAATTATTAATAGCAACTAGATATGTATTAAGAAATTAAACTTATAGGAATTTCAAACTTGGGAATTGTGAAAAAAAATTTAGGCACTGCTATAATCAGTTTGTTGTATGATAAATCCCTGCAAAAGAGTTATCATTTAGAGGAGCATAATGCAAACTTTATAAGTTGACAACCTTTCAAGCCAAATAATATGGATAGAAAATTAAACTTAAAAGGCATGTCTCGAAATGCATTAAAACTTACAAGGACTGTAGTTTTGTGAATCTTGAAAATGAAGCATTTATATGCCTTGTTAGTCACCAAGAGCACCAGAGCTATGTGCAAACTTCAAGGCATGCTTATCATATATAAGCTAAGTTGACTAGTGTAAAAAATATGTGTATCATACAAGGGGGAGGTGTACGGGGCGTGTCATGATCTCCATATGAAAGTAGCAGAGTCCATAGACTTACAAGTTTTGTGTGTGTGTGTGTGTGTTTTGTTTGGGGGGGTGGCGGCTGCGTTGGGGTCTATATATGTATCCGTCTCCACTGTCACACTACTAAGTTTTTCTAGGTCAATAAAGAGTCTTTGTGAAACAAAACTTGGTTCAACTATCAAGGGAGTTATACTATTTAATTAGAAGTTTCGAGTTTGAGTCATAGGAATACACACATGTGTTTGACACATGCATGTACCAAATATAGAACAAACACCTGACACCAATAAGCATGAGATTAAAAAAGGAAAGAAAAAAGCAATTGTACTATATATTATTGGGACTCTTCGATTGATGTGAATCAGATATAGATCATAGAGATCAGTACATTATCTTCAGAAGGCTATATGATGATCAACAGTTATTTAGATATATATATATAACTAAATATCAGCAATTAGGCAACACATACACTCTATATATAAATATATATTTGAAGTAGATTACAAGTGATTGATTAATATTAACTAACTTAAAGGGATCTTTGTATCTTGATCAAGCCAGTGTCTATAATCATAGACTAATCAGGAATTCTTAAATCCATAAAGACCCAATTAATGCCAGTCCAGCTAGCAATGATCAAGAGGTTTGAAAATAAATAATAAATTAATAGATAAATATATATATATATATATATTTGTAGTAGTTGTGTTGTTATTGAGAAAGAAAGTAGTATTACTTAGAAGGGGTACATGAGTGGGGTCAAGGATGATTTTGGCTGTGCACGCTATAACAAATATAATAAAACAACCTTACTAAACACTTGGATTTGTTTGATTAGGCTGAAGAAATCTCTTTCTATCAATGTTTGATAATGACTTGCTTTTTGTTGTCTTGTCCCTTTGATCCACTCTGTGTTCTGTTGCTCAAACTTGGTTTTAATTAATTCCTTCCAAACCTGCATATCATGGAATGCCATTACCTCAATAAATTGCCTTCTAACATCAATTAATGAAGCAGCCTCATGGACCTATGTTCAGAATTATATTTTAACATAATTATCACAAAAAGACAGAAGTGGTGCAAACTAATTATACACATCATGATATGAAAGAAATTTTCATCTAACTTGTTTTTCAAGAGATTCTTCATGATGGAGCAAATATTCTGCTCGACATCTTTGAAAGTAGAATAAAAAAAATAAATAGAAGTTTTAGCAAGAATTATCACAATCTTGTATGCAAAAAAGTAAAGGACAAAGAAAAGAAGATCAAAGATGCAAACAACTTACATTCCATCTAACCAAGTAGGTTGCTTGACATCCTCAATGGAAAATAGGGCTTTCAATTCAAGTGTAGATACTAATTTCAGGTCTGGTGCTGAAGAAGCATACACATATTTTGTCCCCACAAGATATATGACCAACGTTTACTAAAACATAAGTTAATAAGTTGATAGTCCACAGAAAGAAGAAGTAAGGAAATGAATAACGAAAGGAAAGAAAGGAACCTATAAGAATATTATGAGTTTATCTCTAGAGACATCCCGAGCCCATGTTATTTATATTTATGTCCATTAGGGGAACAACAAATTTAAACTTCTGAACCTACACTAAAATTTAAAGTCATAGGGGTCAACAATGTTGTCAAAAGCTATATAAGTTTATTTATAATTTTTACCCATACATGAATTCATGATTCCAACAAGCACATTTTTGCAAGGAAATACCTTTTTAGCACCAGGACTTATTTGCATTTCTATTACCTAAGTTGGAGTAAGTTTCAATGTTTGATTAAGTAAAAGATGATAAATCACATGTGATGTTCAAGTCAGACACAAGGAAAGACACACACTACAACAAGATAAAAATTTGACAACTAATTACATTATTAAAATCTAACAACTTATTGAAGCTTAAATATTTACAAAAGGGATAATTAAACTTAAAGAAATCAGATTTTTTTTGTAGATTTCTCTTTAAAGTAACAACAAAACTAATCTACCCTCTCTCTTACCACTTCAAAACAAAAACAAAAGACACTAACAAAAATAGCATAATAATTAATATATAATGCATCTGGGGGAACAAACAGCCACATGAATGTGATTAATGAATAGTATATAAGTAGCCACCGATAATGCAATTGTTCAAAAGGGAAGGGAAATAGCATGTGGAACAAGCATATCTTTCACATGTACCCCACTAATAAAATATGCACCACGTGGCTTTCATTTTGTTTATGTGATTGTGAACCCTTATTTAATTACTTTCTTGGATTTTATATGCAAATCAGGACATGTACAGTAAGTAGAGCAGAGGAATTGAAATCTCTAAATTTAAAAAAGTATGCCCTCTCTCATATATTTGTCAAATAAAACCTTCTTTGATCCTATATTTGTCAAATAAAACCTTTTATCTAAGAGAATAGCCGTCATAATGTCCTCCAAATCACAAGATAGCATAAGCCAACAAGCATTCGCCACATAAAGAAACCAATTCAAATACTCCTTCAAGAAAAATAAGGAATTTCACATTTTTTTATTATGAAAATATTTAATTTGTGATTTTCTTGTTTTCACACTGGGGTTCCTAAATCCTTATGCATTAGAGAAAACAAAAATACAAAATTCAATTGAAATTACTAGACCCAAAAGTTATACAAACATTCCTACTTCAACCTAGGGCCATGGCACAATTTAAGCCTGTCCTAGCCAAACCTGAGCCACATAAAACTCTTTTCCTAAAATTATTCACAAGCCTTCACTTAATAGCTTAATCTTTTGAGTCAAAATGATTCTTAACATAGTACCAAACGGTCAAGATTTTGATCCTTGCTTCTCCTCATCCCTATCATTAAAATTGAAATTCAGCACATGCTATAGCGGATTTATGCTTTCTCACACTTCAACCCCAGTTGGCTTTCACATTAGAGGACATCTTAGAGATTTATAATAAAACTATAATGGGCCTTCACTTAATAGTGTAAACTAAATTTTAAATAGTTCACGACATATTGAAAAGAGAGGAGAAAGTTATCAATTAAATTTAATCACACATGCCTACCTATTACAAACACATCCTACTTTTAAGAAACTGTTAGCAAGGCTGACTTCCCAAGAGGGGGGTGAATTGGGAAGATTGAAATTTTTCTGCACAAAGTGAAGTAAGTGAAGATATCACAATATAATGAAAACAATGCGTAAAACAGAGCAAGATGAAAAGTAAAGATAGGAAGAAGAAAACTCAGTGATTTATCCTGGTTCGGTCTTTCCACTTGACCTACATCCAGTCCCCAAGACACCTCTTGAGATTTATCCACTATACAGCAAGAATTTCAATGGGCTTCTTGCTGGGGCCACAGTACACGAGTATGCTCTGTTTCTGAGCTCTCTCACACTCTCTAAGCACTTTCACTATGTGCTTCCCAATCCTCTTGTGAATACCCCTCACAAGTAAATCTATCTTCCAGATGAAGAGTAGATTAATTACAATGAATTAACTCTCTTGAAAAGAGTAGATATGAAAGTTTCAGTACAAGTATAGAAGTTGAGAGGGTAAAAGCTTTTGAGAAGAAGATTTAGCAGAAATTCGTTATACACACATTTTATTTGTTACCCACAACTTCAAATGTTGTTGTATTTATAGATTTAGGTCTCAAATGTCCGTTAGAGACTTTAATCTATCCGTTGGAGAAGTTATCCAATGGTTACTCTGAAAAACTATCCGTTTACCAACCGCATTTAATGTTTCTGACATACTAAAATTCGAATTTTGGCTGGTCAACAGACGAATTTCGAAAGGACCGAAGGTTAAAGCTTCCAACGTTACAGCCCGAAGTTCGTCTGTTCATGAGGTGAAATTCGAATGTTGAAACTTACAAAATATTTTCACAATGTGACATACGAATTTTCAAGAAGAAAGTTTTTCGGTTAAGTGTGAACAGTGTTTTCAATTTGCTACAGTGCCCTCGAAATTTGAATTTTGGAACCCCAAAATTCGTCTGTCTATTGATTGTTTAAAGAGGCACAGCAGATTACTTTCTTCAAAATTCAAATTTTGAAAGGGTGAAATTCGTCTGTCAGAGAGACTCTTTTCAGACTAATTTCATCATTCGAATGTTGCAAGTTCTTATCATTCGTATGTCAATTTTTCACTTCAACAGACTCAAGAACTCAGCTTCTAAAATTCGAATTTAATGTTCAAAGTTCGTCTGTCAGAGAGCAGTTTTGAGACTCAAATCATTCTTGATCTCAGATGAACTTTAACATAGTCTTAGATGTATTTCTTCCATTTTCTCAAATTTTGTTTGGTTTGAAATTTGAATTTTGAAGACTTAAAGTTCGTCTGTTGCAAAGAAGCTTCTCTCAGACTTTTATGAAAATTCGAATGTTGGAAGTTCAAAATTCGTCTGTCAGAGAGCATTTATCAAACTCAATTTCATTTTGATTTCAGATGCATTTTATCATAGTCTCAGACGAATTTCTTTGGTTTTCACAAACTTCATTTTTCTTGAAATTCGAATTTTGAAAGTGTGAAGTTCGTCTGTTACCAGAAAGGCTTCTTTCAGATTAGGTGAAAATTCGAATTTTGAACAATCAAAATTCGTCTGACAGAGAGCCAACTCTTCAGACTTAATCAGTTTCAGCTCGAAATTCGAATTTCCAAAGGCAAAGTTCGAATTTCCAACTTGACAGTTCAGCTTAATCTTTCAACCTTCGTCTGTTTGTGGGTGTTTTTCAAATAGGTAAAGATTTAACACAAAATCAAGGTTTGAAAACATCTTTTTCTCAAATCAAAAACTTTTACCCAATCATAACAAAAACTAAAGATCCTACAAGAGATCTAACAGCAAATACTCAGAAAATCTTCACTTGAAATAGCTTTGATCTCCTTTGATATCTTCAATTCAAGCTCTTGAGTGTTGGTTTACAATCATCAAAACTCTTGATTCAACATTCTCCCCCTTTTTGATGATGATAAAACAACTCATAAACTGGATTAGTACTTGGGTTTGCTTTCACAAGCTCCCCCTCAACATATGCATAAGATATCAGAACAACAGATTAAGTGAAGAGTATTTAAGGCACAAAACATTGCAACAAAGAGATCCATTCATTTAATGAAAAGTTGCTTGAACAGAAGCAAATTATCAAAGTTTAAAACAACAAGACCAAAACACAAATACACAGAGTACAAAGTACAACAAGAGGACTTAAGCCTAATCTTCAATCATCTCCAATCATTTCTTCTTGGACTTGGTCTTCTTGCTGTAGGTTTTCCCTTTCCCTTTCCCAGATTGTTCAGCAGCAGGCTTTCCAGTTTGCCCAGACTTCTCCCCCTTTTTGACATCATCAGGAAGTCCAACAAAATCAGCCGGAGGAGGGATCTGAGAAATAGGAATAGCACGGAGTGGCACAGGAGCAAAAGGGATTTCAGGTTCAGCTGGGGGCTCAGCAGGCTCTTCATCATCATCAGAGACCTCAAGCAGCACTTGCATTTCCTGCCTAGAATGAGCTAGTTGAGCTCTCTGTTCCTCTGAAAGCCCATAAGCAGCAAGATAAGAAGAAGCTGGTTTAGCAGGAGGAAACATTTCCTCTAGCCTTCTCCTCTGATCTAGCAGCAGAGCATTGTGAGCAATGGCAAGATAATCAATAACAGGTACAATGCTCCTTTCCTCATTGCTAGCTCCTTCTGACACAGAAGAGGTTGAAATGGCTGCAACCAGTCTTTCAACTTGCTCAGATTCTTGAATGGACAGAATTGAATCCGGAGCATCTTCTTGCATGGGTTCATGAGGGCCTGTGTCTTGGAGACCTTCTTCTTATAATCCATAGTCCAAGGGTGGACCAGGACTTGGTGTTCTCATAGCACCAGCACCATCTATATCATCATCATGGTCAGAGGAGGCAATCTCGAAGGAACTTGGAGGCACATGGGTTGGAGACAGAGTAGGCTCAGGGACACCAGTCTGAGGTGGAGCTGAAGTGGTAGGAATTGCATTTCTTATCTCTTCATAGGCATCATCCACCACCTTCATATTTACAGCCAACTGATGGATCTGATCTTGTAGATGAGCAAATTTGGCATTTTGCTCATCTCTAATGCTAAGAATGAGTGTTGACAGACTGTCAAACAACTCAGTGATCTTTGTTGGCTTGGCTCGCGAGGAGGGAGTGGAAGAAGGGTGAGTAGGCCTGGAGGGAGATGGGATTGGCTGAGAAGGCTGAGGTACAGATCTACCAGGGGCCTCGGAAGTTCCTTCTTGTTGGAGGGATGCATCAGCAACAAAGAACAAGTCTTCAGATTTCCCTGCTCCCTTTCCAACCCATCATCCTTCATCTCTTTCAATGCCCATCCTTTGCAGTTCCTCCTCTTTGAATGCCTCAGTGAGTTTCCCTTTCCCCTTTTCAATGTGTTGAATCCTAGCATGCTGCAAGATTCTTGAAATAATTGCTGCATAGGGGAGTGTGGAGTCCTTCCTCTGATCCCTTGCCTTTATCATTCTCTGGAGGATGATATGACCCATGTTAATCAGCTTCCCACAAATGATAGCAGTCATCACATGAGCCTCTACCCTTGTTATCAAATTGAAACTGCCACCCTTGTTGAATATGATCCTGGACACTATGTAGTGCAGGATCCTGACTTGTACACTTAGGTCTGTGGGTTTCAACAGATTTATCGTTGGCCTGTTTTCCCTTCTCCTGAATAGGGTGTCCAAAATGGTGTTCTCTTTGTAGTTCAAAAATGATCCACCTTCTTCATCAGTCGTGCTTGCCTCATCCATATACCCAGAGGCTGTGATGTCAATTTTCAACCCATCTTGCCCTGGGATTTCCAGCACTTCATTGATTGTTTCATCAGCAAGCCAGATGGTCCTTGATCTCAAAGTGACCTCCCATTTCTTTTTCCTACTGTTGTATTGAAGAGAGGCATACCAAGTCTTCACTACTTCATCATCATATTTTTCAGCAATTTCCAACAGGTTTTTGTATCTCATTAACCATAATGCAGCATCAAAGTTATTGGATATCAAAAATTGCTCCATATTTACACAGTGAGGCTTGATTACCTTTTTGCTGGAAAACTTGGCAGAAAACTCTTCTTGAATCTCAGGAGTGCTCCAAAGTGGTAGTGTAGTAAGCTCAAATTCTCCAGATTGTGTAGAAGAGGAGGAAGCCACAGTAGCAGTATCAGCCAAAGGGATCGCAGTTTTTGATGAGGAAGGTCCAGTTTTCTGTGAATCTGCTTTGGATGATGATTTCTGGCGTTTAGAAGAGGTAGCTTTACTGGGTTTGGCCTTTCTCTTGGATTTCTCTCCTTCCTTTGTAGCATATTGAGATTTGACCGTTCTTTTTGGCCGAGTTCCAGCTTGTCCTGCTCCAGGGATCTTAACTCTCGCCATTTTTCAGTGGAATGATGCAGAATATGGTTAAGGAAAGGTTTATGGGATGCGAAAGGAAGTTTAAATGGTGAAGAATGACGGTTTTTGGGCAGGAATTAAGAGGATTAAAGAGAGAATCAGAACAGACTTAGAGAGGTTACAAATAGGGTTGCGTCTGTTCTGAGGAAAACCGTTGCATTTAATGTGTGTAACCGTCTGACAGACAAATTTTGAGGGGTCAAAATTCAAACTTCGGGCAGTTACAAGTTAAACTGTTCAGCACAGCTTACTGACAGATGAATTTTCATCCTGAAAGTTCGTCTGACAGTGGCTAGAAATAAGCTATACAAACACAACAGACGAATTTTGTTCCACCAAAGTTCGAATGTTGAAAAGAAAAAGGCAGGCATCAATCAAACTATCAATCAACAGACGAATTAAACATGCAGAACTGCAACTTTCAATAATTCAACATGATGGACATGATTCAACAGACGAATTTTGAACTGAAAATTTGAATTTTTCAACTTTTGTAAAGATTGTCCAACATTCGTATGTTAAGAAGTAATAATTTGTGTAGCAGTGATGGACAATCATAACTTTGAAATTTCTGATTTTGAAAATTCGAACTTTCAAGCTTCAACAGACGAATTTCGAGGCATTACTGAGAACTGTTCCAAGGCATAACAGGTCGAAGTTCGTCTGTTGGTCAACTAAAATTCGAATGTTGACCATGTTGATCAGTTTAAAAACACATATTATCAATGAAATTCATCTAGTAATCAAACAACATACAAATTTCAACTTTAAAAACTTACAGAATGTATCCAGAACTTAGAATAATTATCATTCACTTCATTTTCTGGTTGTTCCAATCTGGAGTGCTCCAATCTTTCAAACTTTTAGCCATTGTTTTTCACAAAAAGCACCTGCAACTACATTAAAATATACTCCGATGCTCAAGTTAGAGTTTATTCTTATATTAAAAATTCTAAAGACAGAATTGCACAGAAATAACTTACAATTTATTGGGATTTACCATTCCCAATTCTCTCCTTATTTTGCAGTGTCTGTCTTCTGATAGAGGTTTTGTGAGTATATCAGCAACTTGATCCTCTGTTGGAATGTACTCCAGTCTAACTTCTCCTTTCAGAACGTGATCTCTTATGAAGTGGTGCCTAACTTCAATATGTTTTGTCCTTGAATGCATGACAGAGTTCTTGGTGATATTTATAGCACTTTGGTTGTCACACATGATTGGTATCTCTTTTATTTTAATTCAAGATCTTCAAGCTGCTGTTTCATCCAGATGACTTGGGCAACACAGCTTCCAACTGCAACATACTCAGCTTCTGCAGTAGATAAGGCCACAGTGTTTTGCTTTTTGCTGAACCATGAAACCAGGGATCCTCCAAGGAACTGCCAGGTTCTACTTGTGCTTTTTCTGTCAGTTTTGGATCCTGCAAAATCAGCATCAGTGTATCCTTTGAGATCTTCTCCATTGCCTTTTGGATACCAAAGACCCATCTGTGATGTTCCAATAAAATATCTGAAAATTCTTTTCACAGCTGTTGCATGGGTTTCTTTGGGGCATGATTGGAACCTTGCACACATGCAGACACTGAACATAATGTCAGGTCTGCTGGCAGTTAGGTACAGCAGGGATCCAATCATTCTTCTGTACTGAGTAATGTCAAACATCTTCCCATTCTCATCCATGTCCAGTTTGGTTGCAGTAGCCATAGGTGTTCCCATTGGCTTGGCATTCTCCATTCCAAACTTCTTTAACAGCTCCTTTAGATACTTGGATTGACTGAGAATACCATCATTAAGCTGTCTGATTTGCAATCCAAGGAAGAAATTGAGTTCACCCATCATAGACATCTCGAATTCTCCCTGCATTAACTCAGAGAATTTCTTGCAAAGAGTTTCATTAGTAGCACCAAAAATAATATCATCAACATAAATTTGAACAATTAGTAAATCTTTATTTTCTTTCTTAGTAAATAAGGTTGTGTCAATTTTGCCTCTGTTAAACCCCTTTTCGGTCAGAAAATTGCTCAGTCTCTCATACCATGCTCTAGGGGCCTGTTTTAAACCATAGAGAGCTTTCTTCAGTTTATAAACATGGTTTGGTTTTGTAGAGTCCTCAAAACCTGGAGGTTGATCTACATAAACTTTTTCCATGATATATCCATTCAGAAAGGCACTTTTTACATCCATTTGATCTAATAAAATATTTTTCATGCATGCATATGCCAGCAGTATTCTTATAGCTTCTAATCTAGCTACTGGTGCAAAGGTTTCTTCAAAATCAATACCTTCTTCCTGATTATACCCTTTAGCAACGAATCTAGCTTTATTTCTGATTATTGTTCCAGATTCATCAAGTTTATTTCTGAAAACCCATTTGGTACCAATAACAGGATGATTTTTGGGTCTAGGTACTAAATCCCAAACTTGATTTCTTTCAAATTGATTTAATTCATCTTGCATAGCCATAATCCAGTATTCATCAGTTAAGGCTTCTTCAGCACATTTGGGTTCAATTTCAGAAATAAAGGCACAGTTGAGCATTTGATCCCTTAACTGTTTTCTGGTTTTGACTTTCTCTTGAACATTCCCTATTACTTGATCAACAGGGTGATTCCTTTGATATCTCCAAGCTCTAGGGAGTTCTTGAGCTGTTTCTTCATTATTTTCTTTATCAAACTCTTGCTCCTGGATATCTTCTTCTGTGTCAACAGATTCAGATATCTTTGGAGGTTCAGTTTTACTTTTGTCAGAGATTCCCAGTTTTTCAAAATTGAAAGTAAGATCATCCTTATTGGTAACATGTTTTGAAACAGTTTCATTTTCAATGAAAACCACATGCACTGATTCTTCTACTACATTTGATCTTTTATTATAAACCCTATAAGCCTTACTCCTACTTGAGTAGCCCAAAAATATACCTTCATCGGATTTGGCATCAAACTTACCCAGATTTTCTTTCCCATTGTTGTGAATGAAGCATTTGCACCCGAACACATAGAGGTGTGACAGATTTGGCTTTCTTCCCTTGTACAGTTCATATGGAGTCTTCCTAAGGATTGGTCTGATGTAGGCTTTGTTTATGATGTAGCTTGCTGTATTCACTGCATCAGCCCAGAACACTTCAGAGAGTTCCTTCTCATTTAGCATAGCTCTAGCCATCTCTCCAATGGTTCTGTTCTTCCTGTCCACCACTCCATTTTGTTGAGGAGTTCTTGGTGCTGAGAAGTTGTGGTCAATCCCATGCTCATTGCAGTATTCCAGGAAGTATGCATTTTCAAATTCTCCTCCATGGTCTGACCTGATAGACACAATAGAAATACCTTTCTCATTTTGCACTTTCTTAGCTAAGGTTACAAATGCATCAAAGGTATCACTTTTAGAGGGAAGAAACAATGTCCAAGTGAATCTAGAATAATCATCTACAATTATAAGCACATACAGATTACCACCAAGACTTTTCACCCTGGATGGTCCAATTAAGTCCATATGCAACAATTCAAGTGGTCTTGTTGTGGTAACTACATTTTTAGATTTGAAGGATGATCTAGTTTGTTTTCCTCTTAGGCATGCATCACATTCTTTATCCTTTTCAAAAGATATTTTAGGTAGTCCAGTTACTAGCTTATTTTTAATCAGTTTAGACAATTGATTCGTGTTAACATGAGCTAATCTCCTATGCCATAGCCAACTGTCATTATCCTGGCTTATTAAACATACAGAGTCCAGGGGAGGAAGTTCATCAAGGTCAATAGTATAACAGTTACCATCCGTTTGAGCTTTGAGGATTACTTTGTGATCACTTTTTCTGATGACCAGGCAAAACTTTGAGTCAAACAGCACCCAGTTTCCTCTGTCACAGGTCTGACTTACGCTCAGCAAATTGTGGTTGAAGCCAATTACAAACAACACTTCTTCAATGGATGTTTCTGGATTTTTGCCCACAATGCCAATACCAACAATTTTACCGTATTGATCACCTCCAAAGGTCACCTTTCCTCCCTTCTTGTCTCTAAGGGTGATGAACTTCTCCTTATCACCAGTCATGTGACTTGAGCAGGCACTGTCCATATACCACTTGTTACTTTTCTTAGCTTTGAGACAGACCTGCAAAACAAGGTTTATGTTTTCCTTTTAGGTACCCAAATTTGCTTGGGTCCTTTTCTGTCAGTAGTTATTTCCTTAGATGCAGATGCACTTTTGGGAACCCATTTAACTTTCCTGTCAAGTCCATTTTTCTTCAAAGCACAGGAATTGGAAGTATGTCCCTTTTTGTTACAGAAATGACAGGTGGTGAAAGGACTGCTAGATTGAGAAGCAGGAAGAAAACAATGCAGATAATATTTTTGTCTAGTATGCCTCGGTTGATCATATGTTTCAATGTGAGGTGATACATCATTTTTCTTTTTATTGCTCTCAGCATGCACAAAGTGTCTCATATATGCATTTTGATTTTTCTTCCTAATCTTTTCTTTGACAGCACATGGATCATAGCCAAGACCAGCTTTTCCTTGTGATATTCTTTGGCTCCCCATTAATGCAAACAACATATCCTTACCTCTAGTGAGCCTAGACATGCTTTTAATTAAATAATCATTAGTTCGCTTAAGTTCAGTGCATGAAGTGCAGCAGACAGATTCAGAAGTAGGTAAAGTGGCAGTTTTAGAGACTATGCTTTGAGACTCCAGCTTGCTTACCTTTTTCTTTGCCAATTTCAGTTCTTTAGCAATTTTAATAAATTCATCATGAAGCTCATGAAATGCATCCAGTAATTCAGAATAGGAAGGTTCAAATTCATATACCTCTTCTTCTTGATCACTGCTGCATGAGGGTGTGACTTCTTCAGAAGCAAGTGCCATTAGACAAATGTTGGCAATCTCATCCTCATCTTCTTCTTCCTCATCTGAGCTGTTTCCCCATATGGATGAGATGTAGGCTTTCTTCTTCTTCCCTTTGTCAGCAGCTTTCTTTTCTTTTTCTTGTTTCTTGATGAATTGGGGGCAGTCCCACTTTATGTGTCCTTGCTTCTTGCACTCATAGCAAGTCACAGGTTCTTTTGTGTCTTTCTTATTTTCTCCAGCCACTCCTCTCTTGAAGAATCTCTTGTTCTTCTTCTTGCTGTAGAATCTTCCAAATTTTCTGACCATCATGGCCAGAGTTTCCTCATCCAGCTCATCTCCTTCGTCAGATTCTTCTTCCTTTTCATCAGCAGCTTTGAGGGCAAGGCCTTTCTTCTTTCTGTCCAGCCCAGCTTCCTTGAGTGCTTTGATTTTTCCTTCATACTCCTCAAGGCTGCCAAAGAGAGCTGTGACAGAAGCCATTGATTCTCCTCTGGCTTCTTCTATAGCTGTCACCTTGGGCTGCCATTCCAGAGGGAGAGCTCTGAGTATCTTTCTTACTTTCTCAGACTGTGTGTATTCTTTTCCCAGGCTCTTTAGTTGATTCACAATGAGAGTGAATCTCTTTTGGAGCTCCTTTACAGTTTCTCCTTCAGCCATTCTGAAGCTTTCATACTCCCCAATGCATGTGTTCAGTCTGTTCTCTCTAACTCCAGATGTTCCTTCATGTGCAATCTGTAGAGTATGCCACATTCCTTTTACAGTGGTGCATTGTGAGACTCTGTAGAATTCATCCTGGTTCAGGGCACTGACCAAACAATGCTTTGCTTTGAAGTTCAGTAGGACTCTCCTTCTGTCTTCATCATTCCACTCTGCTTCTAGCTTCTCTTTGTGTCTTCCATCTTCAGTTAGAGCCATTGGGATGAAGTCTCCTTTTTCAATGACTGACCAGATGTCAAGATCAATTGATTGGAGGTAGATCTGCATCCTCATATTCCAATATCCATAATGCTCTCCACTGAAGCCTAGTGGTCTGTGAGTGTTATTTCCTTCAGGAAGTATACTCTCTCCAAAGCCAGCCATCTTAATTCCCGGACTGTGAGTTCCTTTGAATGGGAATCCGGGCTCTGATACCACTTGTTAGCATGGCTGACTTCCCAAGAGGGGGGTGAATTGGGAAGATTGAAATTTTTCTGCACAAAGTGAAGTAAGTGAAGATATCACAATATAATGAAAACAATGCGTAAAAACAGAGCAAGATGAAAAGTAAAGATAGGAAGAAGAAAACTCAGTGATTTATCCTGGTTCGGTCTTTCCACTTGACCTACATCCAGTCCCCAAGACACCTCTTGAGATTTATCCACTATACAGCAAGAATTTCAATGGGCTTCTTGCTGGGGCCACAGTACACGAGTATGCTCTGTTTCTGAGCTCTCTCACACTCTCTAAGCACTTTCACTATGTGCTTCCCAATCCCCTTGTGAATACCCCTCACAAGTAAATCTATCTTCCAGATGAAGAGTAGATTGATTACAATGAATTAACTCTCTTGAAAAGAGTAGATATGAAAGTTTCAGTACAAGTATAGAAGTTGAGAGGGTAAAAGCTTTTGAGAAGAAGATTCAGCAGAAATTCGTTATACACACGTTTTATTTGTTACCCACAACTTCAAATGTTGTTGTATTTATAGATTTAAGTCTCAAATGTCCGTTAGAGACTTTAATCTATCCATTGGAGAAGTTATCCAATGGTTACTCTGAAAAACTATCCATTTACCTACCGCATTTAATGTTTCTGACATACTGAAATTCGAATTTTGGCTGGTCAACAGACGAATTTAGAAAGGACCGAAGGTTAAAGCTTCCAACGTTACAGCCCGAAGTTCGTCTGTTCATAAGGTGAAATTCGAATGTTGAAACTTACAAAATATTTTCACAATGTGACATACGAATTTTCAAGAAGAAAGTTTTTCGGTTAAGTGTGAACAGTGTTTTCAATTTGCTACAGTGCCCTCGAAATTTGAATTTTGGAACCCCAAAATTCGTCTGTCTATTGATTGTTTAAAGAGGCACAGCAGATTACTTTCTTCGAAATTCGAATTTTGAAAGGGTGAAATTCGTCTGTCAGAGAAACTCTTTTCAGACTAATTTCATCATTCGAATGTTGCAAGTTCTTATCATTCGTATGTCAATTTTTCACTTCAACAGACTCAAGAACTCAGCTTCTGAAATTTGAATTTTAATGTTCAAAGTTCGTCTGTCAGAGAGCAGTTTTGAGACTCAAATCATTCTTGATCTCAGATGAACTTTAACATAGTCTTAGATGTATTTCTTCCATTTTCTCAAATTTTTGTTTTGTTTGAAATTCAAATTTTGAAGACTTAAAGTTCGTCTGTTGCAAAGAAGCTTCTCTCAGACTTTTATGAAAATTCGAATGTTGGAAGTTCAAAATTCGTCTGTCAGAGAGCATTTATCAAACTCAATTTCATTTTGATTTCAGATGCATTTTATCATAGTCTCAGACGAATTTCTTTGGTTTTCACAAACTTCATTTTTCTTGAAATTCGAATTTTGAAAGTGTGAAGTTCGTCTGTTACCAGAAAGGCTTCTTTCAGATTAGGTGAAAATTTGAATTTTGAACAATCAAAATTCATCTGACAGAGAGCCATCTCTTCAGACTTAATCAGTTTCAGCTCGAAATTCGAATTTCCAAAGGCAAAGTTTGAATTTCCAACTTGACAGTTCAGCTTAATCTTTCAACCTTCGTCTGTTTGTGAGTGTTTTTCAAATTGGTAAAGATTTAACACAAAATCAAGGTTTGAAAACATCTTTTTCTCAAATCAAAAACTTTTACCCAATCATAACAAAAACTAAAGATCCTACAAGAGATCTAACAGCAAATACTCAGAAAATCTTCACTTGAAACAGCTTTGATCTCCTTTGATATCTTCAATTCAAGCTCTTGAGTGTTGGTTTACAATCATTAAAACTCTTGATTCAACAGAAACTTCTTAATCTTAGATTTTCTTCATCCATTACAATATTCAAGTTTTCAAGTTCATTCTGTTTTTAAAATTTTAAAGGATAAAAATAGCCAAAAGCACAACTGCATGAAATTTTTTTTTAAATTCTTAGCTTGCAAATCATTGGGTGTTTCCACTAGGTCACAAGTCAAAGTGATCGCTTTTTTTATTTGAAAAAAAATTATAAATTAATTTTTCATATAGTAAGCAAAATTATTTAAAATGATATAACAATTGCATATCAACACATTAACAAAATTTAAAAATTATATAATTTTGTTTGTAAAATATAAATGATTGTATAGAAGTCAACATAAATGCTATTTTTTTTATAAATACTGTTTTGTTTTTAAATAAAATATAACAAAGCTAAGGATGAAATATTAGCATATATATGTTGTTTTAGAAAGTAAAAAATGTAAGTACTCCAGTTACCAGGAGTACTTTCATTAATTTAGAAAAAATTATGTCCTGAGTTGACCAATCCAAACCACTGGTTCATATGCCAATTCACTCATTTATGAAAAAGCTAGTTGGATTGTTTCAGTTACCTTTTCACTAGTTGAACCAGCTAGTTTAGCCTAACTTCTAAAACTAAGCTAGTTAACTACTAGTGCTTGATAACTGCCAAGAACAACATCAATCCAAAAGCTAGGTTGTTAAGCAAAGGCCAAAGATTGGTTTTTATTAACACCTCCAACAAGCTCCCTCACAAGAAAACTATTTTCGGCTTGGCATTTGGATAAAGCACATGTGACTAAAATGGGAAGTACCAAGAATCTAATTTCACAGCATTTAATCATAGAACTTCCAATAACATGTGAAGGACCACTTTAATACAAAAGCATAAGTTCTTAACTGAAGAGTGAAGACCCTAGATATGGTTATATCATATCCATAACACAAACAAATGTTATTGCAGTATAAAAAAGTTGTTATCACTTATCAACATCAAACTCTGCTAGTAATCAGCTTTAAAAAAGTGAGTCAGAATGCCCTATCATTGGACCATACATCATGATCCACTAAACATTAAATAATGCTTGTCAAGCAAAGAAATACGTCACTGAACTTACCAAAATATGCTTATTAAGAGAAAATTTATAAGGCATAGAGAAAAACTCATGATGAAGTTAATGATCCTAAGTAATTATTGTTATATAATTTCCCAATATTGTTCTATTAATTGTCATGTAAATCAGTAAACAAGGCATAAATTTAAACTTACATGCGCAATGAATTGGCAAGATATTCCATCTGAACTAACTCTAGATCCACCATATCATTCACCTACATAAATGACATGTATGTCCAAAAGAATCATCAAAACTTTGAAAATAAAGACAAAAAAATGAATTAGATCAAGGTTATTATAAGAAGCAAAATCCAAGACATTTATAATCAAAAGTAATAGAAGAGTATAATAGCACACAAGTTATTTGACTTCATCTCTCTGTAGATTTCTATGTCTGTCATAATTTTACAATATTATAACGTCATAAAACTATAATGAAGAAGCTATTGAGTGAAAAACTAAATACTTGTAGATTTAGGAGTCTTGTAGTTATCTCTTACTATTATTCTCTAGATTCATTTTAGGATTATTCCCTAGTTTCATTCTGACAATAGGAATAGGATTGCTATTTATCTTCAGATTGCTTTGCATTTCATCGTAATTTCTAGGAGTTTATCTTTCTTTAAACTCTTTTAGAAATTATAAATAAAGGAAGGTACAAGGGTATGTGTTCTTTGGCAATCCCTAAGCTATTATGATCAAGTTTGACATCTATATCTCATAATACTTAAAACATAGCCATCCAGAGTCCAGCTTATGACATCCCATTTGATTGTTATGTTTCCATTTGGATCAAGTGCATCATACACTTTTGTATAAACAATCAGGACAATAAAATCAGATTTATATCATAACAAGAAAAAGTAATTATACCAGAGTTGTATTTGTTTCAATTAATTGTTTCTCCAGCAGAGATTATAAAAGGGGGAAAAAGATACAGAAACAATGCTACAGCCATGATCATAATCAAGTTTATTCAAGTTAGACAAAGTAACAGTTTGATGCCTTTAACTCTTCCTCTTTTTTTTTTTTTTCAGCTTTTAAAGATGCTAAAAAAGATTTGTAACTATGACCCACCAAATATGATCTTGATGTATTTAACTCTTCCTCTTTGAGTTCTGCATTCAATTCAAGAACAAGTACAAATCTTTGTAAAACTCAATTAGTTCTAAATAGCAAGTTAGAGTTATAAAAAAGCAGTAATAGAAGAAAGATGGAATTGCAATTATCAGATCAAATCAGTAAGAGAACACTTCCAAGAACTTAAAAAAAGGAAGAAAAGAAGAGCTAGAAGGAGTGGTACAGTACCTATGGAAGTGAATGTGCAACAAGAGAAGAGTTATTCGAGTAAGAAACATAGCAGTATGACCAAGAAAAAAAAAGACTGAATCACAAAAGGTGAAATATACATTCTAAAGTTCTCCACGATATAGTACTACTAACTCAATGCATTACCATACAAAGAACTCCAAACCTCTGGAGCAGCATAGTTTGGGCTTCCACAACTTGTCTTAAGAAAGTGATCATCACGTATGATATTGCTCAAACCAAAATCAGCAATTTTGACATTGCATTTGGAGTCCAAAATTGAATATTAAGAAATTTCTATAGAAACCTAGTCTAATTATTTAATAAAAGAAAACAAAATTATCATTTCCTTATATGTAAGTATAATAGTATACGGTTTACATATACATGTTTATACAACTATTTATTATCATTTTGGTCTATGTAAACTGTTACTTTTAAATTCTCTACCCTTCTAAATCTCAAGAAGTAAAGAGATGCCCCTTTATTTTAATTATCATATACGAAAGAATTTCTCACCCTACTATGCCAATTCATAATTGTGGGTCTAACTTCTTTTTCTTAAAAAAAAAACTTATAAGAACATGATAAAGGTGGGGGAAAAGAGTGTTCAAAGAATAAACATTAAGGGTGCCCTACTTGATCACATATTATTATGATGCATTCATAATTGTGGCTTTTGTTTCCTACTTGGTCACAGGATGAAATTCAAAAAACATAACTGTTCCTCTCCAATCTAGCTCCTTCCTTTTTCCATTTAGCTAGAGCACTCGATTCCAATATCAAATAATAACCTTGATAAGTGTGTCCTTTTGGGATTTTTTTTTTGAACTTATGAAATAGATTATCAGTAGATGTTGATTAGCTCAAAACTAGTACAAGGAATGACATCAATACTTTCACAGTAAAAGACAAGAAAACAAAGTCTCAAAAAATCCCAAAAGAACTGAAGCTTTACAATTTGCTCAATCATTCCCCTCAAAACTTTGAAGCTTTACAATTTGAATGCTCTTTCCAAATGCATTCAGTAGAAGCACTCCTTTGTTATAAACTTATAACACAGACCATATCAAAGTTCTTTTCGCTCTTTTTAATGCATAACAAATGAAGGAAGTTACATAGGAATCTACTTTATTTGTGTGTGTGCTTTCTTTCTTTCTTGAACAACATATATTCTTAGATAAGTCTACTAGTTTACATAGATTAAACTGATTCTAAATTAACAAGTATGTAGAAAAGAATATTCTTGACATATTAATCTATTTATTTATATTTTATTTATCAAATCTATTATCAAATGCATGTTTATTTTTCATATAAAAAAATCAATAGTCATTTGCAGGTTTATTTTAAGCTAGCTAGTTATCATGCACCCATCACATAGTTCATCTAAAAAATATACTTACGTAATCCAAGTTCAAGCTTCCACACATTGTGTGTTTAAAAATAAAGGAAGATAGATATATTTATATCTTTTGGAGGGTTAAAACATGATGAAATGAAAGTAGTCCAAAAAGTTGCATACTGAAAGTTAATAATCAAACTAAAGCAAAACATGTTTTCTAGTTGATGGAAAAAAAAAAAGAAAAAACAAAATCAAGCCATGAGTAATTTTCATAAACATGCTTCACTAGACCAGAAAAGTTGTGTATATCAATTTTGCATCCGTGATCATTTTCGCATCCTTGCTGGTGAGAGTAGAATATATTAGTTTTGCATAGTTTATCAATTTTCGTGTGAGAATTGGAATCATAACATACTTAACTATAACTAGAAAATTCCTACAAATAGATGGTGCAAGAATGATGGCAGCAAAGATATAAAATCAGCAACCAAAATTCCTAGAAATTTCCCAAAAATTCCAAATAAATTCAGAACTATTAAAAGGAATTTAGAGATACCTATCAAAGCTTCCAAAATGATTCAAGTTATACAATCAGCAACCAAAATTCCTAGAAATTTCCCAAAATTTCCAAATAAATTCAGAACTATTAAAAGGAATTTAGAGATACCTATCAAAGCTTCCAAAATGATTCAAGTTATACAATCAGCAACCAAACTCGAACTACAGGGCCATGAAGTACTGAAAATGCATTGAAGATGCTTGAGAGTAAGGGTTTGGCCGAAACTATGTTGACAAATTGAGATTTCACAAACAGAACTCATGGCAACAAAGAGAACAACAATGACAACTTAAGACAGAGAAGCAAAATACAGGCTCACGTTTTTTGGGAGCAACTCTAATTCACCGACGAAGGTTGAAGGAGCACTAATTTGCAGCATAAGAAACAAATTGCAACATCGATGGAGGAGTTAGAATACGGGCTTGCAATGTTTGGGAGAGGTCAATGTCACAATCCGATAACCCAACACAGAGACGAGGAATGAGATGTTTAGCGGTGACAAAGAAATGTGTTAGAGAGGAAGCTAGGTTTTGTGATAGAAGGGATTCGAAAATGACAGGAGTTATGGTCAAATATTCTAGACCGGCTGTAACTTTTAACCGTTCTAGAGAGTCAAAATTGAAGCTTTTATTTACAAAAATACCACCAGCTATTTTTTTAGACCGGTTCTTTAAATAACCGATCTAAATTGTAGATATAAAAAGCATATTTTGTACTAGTGTACATAGACCTAGTATTCCCACATTTGATGCTACTCCCTTATCTTCTCCAGACTAGTGCCAAAACCGTCACCTGAAAGGTTAATTCATGGCAGAGGGGTGTGAGACAATGTCTCAATAACTGGGAACAACCACACACACACACACACATATATATACATATATCTCATACAATTCATGATTGCAATGTGAAATGAATGGAATGCATGTCTCCCTCGCAGGGATCCCATCCTTATCCTCTATAACATATATATTTCATCCTTATCGTCACTAACATATATATTCCATCTTTATCCTACCTAACATATATATATATATTATCATATATCATATCATCATCACATTATCACCACCCAACTCGCCATATATCACAATCTCACAATACTGTGTGGTGATGCTCATGTGTCATCATATAATAATCATCATGATCTCAATGTCATGCTATGCATCATGCCATATCATATCAATATCATCATCACATATGTATAAACATGCATAGATATATACATAAATATACGTAACATCATATAATACAACAATACAATACAAATAAACACCCAGTTATCTCAAGTGTTAATATCACACACGCGGATTCCACGAACTTCTTGAGTTGTCCAACAGGCTTGAACCCCTCTCAGGTTACCAAACAACCTTCATAATATTACAATTCCTCAATTAACACAAGATACCAATAACCAAACATCACAATTCAACTAATTTAGTCTAACCCAAGGTTCTAACTCCCCTTTTATGCATCAATAAGCTCTTGAGAACCATTCAAACACTACTCAACCACATGCACTTCGCATTCCCAAGAGCCCTAACTGAAAACAACCTAGGATTAAGCTTAAATCATACATACACCCTTCAAAAATAACATCCAAGCAACAAGAATACCAAAACACACTTCCTTAATCCCATTTTATCTATTTCAATCGGTGGATTTCGGTCAGAACCGAAGATCCAAACTTATAACCAAAAAACCCTAAATTTCAACCGAAGAAAATAGAGAGGGAGAAGTAAAAATCACTTACCAACTTGAATCTAAGCTTCCAGAGGTGGAAAACAACTCCCAATGGCCGAAAATGGCAAACCCTAGTAGAGCTCCTCGTCATTCCCTCTATTTTCTTTCTTTCCTTTTGCATCCATCTGATCGAAATGCTTCTGATTTAAATTAGAAACCTAACTCTCGCTAGGACTCTAGGTTAGCTCACCGTGTAACCACCTATTTTAGCCATAAACACACCACTGGAATTGCCTCTAGCCGCGGTGGCCCTGCTTCTCGCCGCGGCGTGGAGCTCAATTTTTCCTCCACTTCATCCTTTCTCCGTCCTGTTTCCTCTGGTTCTGCGCACAATGCCAAAACAAAGTTATGAGAGGTGTTACATATAAAACGCCCAAGGCGAGAGGCGTTAAAAAAGCGTGTGCCCGAGTAATGCAAGGTCAACAATAAAACATATATCAAAATATGGTGTAGAAAAAAAAAAAGATCAAAGTATAGTGAATTACCCTTCATATATGTATTTTGAAAAAGAATAGACAGTAAAATGCTCTACTAAAAGTTTCAAAAATTATTTAAAAGCATAAAAGAATAATCTAGAAGCCTATGAATCATCTAATTAGTTATCTGAATCTAAATTAGATTCAGATGCATGAATGCTATCACTTTGTTCTCCTTCATTGGATTTATATCCATCAATATCTTTCTCTATCTTATCTGAATCATCCTCTACTTCCTCAATGCGAGTAACCAGTGTTGAACTTAAAGAACCTTTTACTATCTTTTTTTCCTTTTGATTTAGATGAGCTAAGTCCATTTCCTTTACTTTGCCTTCTAGTATTTTTTATAGCTTCTCCAACACTTGCTGCCTTTGCTACAATCCCCTTTGTTAATTCATCATTGTCATCACTGAAAACTGGTTCATCTTCTGCAGCCCCATCAATGTATTGTCGAGCCCTCATTTTGCCAAGTAACCATTCATTGCTTTCATTAATGTCATTGAGGGAAATAAGGTCTAGGTCTTTCCTTTCATATCGAGCTTTTAGAGCTTGATTGTACTTAACAAATACTAAGTCATTAAGCTGTTTTTGATGAAGTCTATTCCTCCTTTTTGTATGAAGCTGACAGGCAAAAGCATATATCATACTTAATTATCATAATGTGATAAACTATAGTATTAATTTTAAAACAATACACAAATGAAGACTAAAACTTTGAACTAAAGGTCCTAACTTGCTCAAACACACTCCAATTACGTTCACAGCCTGATGCACTACATGTTAAGCTAAGGATTCCAATTGCTAATTTTTGTAATGAAGGAGTAGAGCTTCCATAGGTAGACCACCATTCAGTTGCATAGTTATCGAAAAAACTTGACTAACTAGTTAACTAAAATAGGATGGAAAACTAGGTAATAAATGTGTGATTATATTTATATGATTATAATTATATCTAGAAGACTAGAATCTACCTGGAGCTCTATTTTTCCTTGCTTTGACAGCTAAATCAATGCCAAAAAGTCCCTCTGCACTTTTATATAAGGTCAACTCAACCATGATCTTATCTTGTGTATGAAGATTTTTCTCAAGTCAACCGATGCAAGATAAAAGCCCATATGTGACTTCTGAATCATACTCGATGCTTCGATTGTCATAGAAATATGCAGGAATAAGGTAATAAGCAGCAGCATGTAGAGACTGATGAAGTTGGCATTTCCACCTATCATCAATGATTTTAAATACATCTTAGCACTTATCTTTGTTATCATTAAATGACTTTTCAATTACCTCCTTTGCTCTATCCATTGCTTCATATGTGTAGTCCATAGCTAGTTGCTTTTCATTATCCACAAGTCTAAGTACTCGAATAAGAGGTCCCATAGCCTTTAGTATATAAACCACTAAAGTCTAGAAAGTAGGCATAAACACAGTTTCAACAACATGCTTTCCCTTCGTTTCTTTTGACCACTTACTTGACTCCCATTGCTAAGAATTAAACATAGTCCTCAATGGTCTGTTTTACTCATAGATGCATTTTAAAGTAAGATAAGAGGTACAAAATCTAGTTTTTCCATACCTCACCAACTTTTTCTACTTAGTGAACTCTCTCATCATATTCAAAACTCCTACATGATTATATATATATCCTGTCAAGTTGATTTCCCTTGCTATAGTCCTTTACACTCTTGGAATTTTTCCAATATCTTCTAACATAAGATCCAAACAATGTGCTGCACATGGTGTCTAGTAAAGATTTCATCTTTTCTCTTGCAACAACAGATTAGCAGCCTTAAAGTTGCTTCCATTATCAGTCACAATTTGAACAATATTTTCTTCTCCAACATAATCAACAAACTCATCAAACAACTCAAACAACCTATCTGTTATTTTCACATAAAAGGATGCATCAACAGACTTTATAAACATTGTACCTATAAGGTGATTCACCAAAAAATTGATCAAACTTCTATTGGTTTGACTAGTCCACCCATCTAATATAATAGAACAACCATATTTTTTTCACATCTCTTTGTGGGCTTTCATTATATCTTGTGTATATTCAACTTCTTTCTTTAACATGTCACCCTCAACTCATGGTAACTAGGGGACTTTAAATTTGGACCATATTGTCCAATAGCTTCAACCATATATTTAAAGGAGTCCATGCGAGCAAGCTTGAATGGAATTCCAACTTGGTAGAAAAACCTAGCAATGTATTGGCATGTCATAGCTCTTCTCTCCTGATCAAACTTGTCAATAATGTTTTGATTTCGTAGACTTCTTTCTCTTAATTTAACTACTTGCTCTGGTTTCTTCATATAAGAATCCATGGGGCCCTTATGTTTAGGCTTCTTTGATGCTGTCATCATCACACTTTTTCTTTTTGCCTAGAGTCCCTAGATTCCTTCTTCTCCTCCTCCTCCTCATTCAAAATTATGGCAGCATCCCAACCTTCTGGTTTATCATAGGTTACTTTTTGCTGATGTTTTCCCTCCATATAGCCTTTCGACTCTTTTCTCACATGCTCAGGACACTTTAAACATTTGACAGCATTCCTATTACCCCTAACTTAGCGCAACTTGGCTCTATGAATGCCTCCTTTTGTAACTTTGTTACAAAAGACACAAGTTACAGCATTATTGTCTATAGGATCACTTAAGAAGTTGTACTTCTAGGCTAGATCTTTTCTCTTGTTCTATGATTCTTGTTGCTCTTGACCTTGATTTCTAGCTCCAGTAGTTTATGCCATACTAATGAAAGGAAACAAAAAGAAGAAAGCCTAAGAATCTCACAAACTCACACCACGTTTTCTATAATCTTTAACATAAACTAACTAAAAAAAATTGAAACTTTAAAACCTGAATGTTGTTATCTTACTGCTCTTGCACTCTTGCTCCCTCCTAATTACTGTTGCCACCCTTGAGTATTGAAGACTATTGAGTTTGGACTTTGGAATTGTGCTGTGCGTCTATTTCAGTGTACTAGTTTACTGTTTCCCCCTTGTATTTGATTTGATTTATTTATACTTGATTACTATTTGTATTACAAAATCATATAAAATCTTAACTTATACAATAATCTACCTTATGTAATATTTTAAAATTTAAATCTAAAAATTTTCTATGCTGTTTATTAGATAATCCTTTTTATTTTGTGATTTTATCTAATATACTTTCGTATTTTTCAAATTTAAAACTTTCCTATTTTTTTTATTAGATAATCTTTTCATTTATATTTGATTTGATTTGATTAAATTTACATTATATTAATTTATTTTATTCACTTATCTAATATTTTAAGTTTTAAACTTCCCTATTCTTTTTATTAGATAATCTTTTCATTTATATTTGATTTTATTTTTTTACAATTTACATTATATTAAATTATTTTATTCACTTATCTAATATTTTAAATTTTAAACTTTCCTATTATTTTTACTGTTTCCTATTATTTTCTTGTTCTTTTTTTTTATTTTATATTTTTATCCTATATACAAATTAAGTAATTAACTTATTTAAAAAAAATCCTAAATCTAAAGTCAGTGGGAGAAACCCGTAACACATTCGGTGATCACGAAGGCTGGAACTCTCTTTTCTCCATCTCATAGCAAACTCCATTGTATCAGTCCTATCAGAAAGCCAAAATCAACACTATGCAGAGAAAATTTTATCGGACATCATCCCAACATGTGGTCCTCCAAAGGAGACTGGTGGGGTTCAGTCATTAGCAATTGTTGTTCACCAGAAGCCTCACCTACCAATTCTGTTTCTTCTATATTCTTTCAGGTGCTCGAAGGTGCGCGCCTCTCACCTGCAAAAGGCACCACAAGCATGCACTTTCTTGCACCTGATTGATCCCATCGCCTCTCTACTGGTGCGAGGTGATAGGTTAGTTTTGTGCCTCGCTTGAGCCCTTTAGGCGCTGAGGCGAGCGCCTTTGACAACACTGCTCTGCGCCCCCTCCTCTTCCCTCCTCAAAAAAAAAATGACGGGGTTAGATTTAGTATGGTCAATATGTTACTAGGGCTGATGTACAAATTAGAATTGTTTTAAGCATTGGAAGCCAAATAAAGTAGGAAGTTCTATCAGGCTAGATATCTCTTAGTCACTCACTTGTGATAAGCTTTTTTTTTTTTAACCCTATTATAGATAAGACTCTACTTTATGGTTGTGTGATTTTACAAAATTGTGATGAGTTACACTATTAAATAGATATATGCAATTTGAAAATGAATTCCTTTTTTTATCCAATCATAGATAAGACCCCACTTTATGGTTGTGAGATATTACAAAATTGTGATGAGTTACACTTTATTAATTAAATAGATATGTGCAACTAAAAAATGATTTTGTATTTGTGAAACTTAGGTGATGTATTTCTCAAAGCTAAGACTGGAAGGCTATATATAGCTGATTTTTTTGATAAACAAGGGATGATTGTTCTTGTAATGAGAGTAGGTGTTCAGATAGTTCATATAGCTTGACAAGAATTCAAAAAAGTCAGTGGCCCCCTTTTTTATTGGGTGATGATTCTATTATAGAGTCCTTGAAGAGTCTGGAGAGAGTAATATGAATAGTAGAGTTTGCATTGCTAACTCTATAGGACTTATCTTTTTGCCAAAATAAGTGATAATATGGGTACTTTAATTCAACTGTTCCTTCTATACATTGGTGTATAACCTTATAGTTTATATGGCTGCATCTATTTGACTCTTTGCAAATCTCAAGAGAAAAAATTAATTTGAAGCAATAGTTGAGTTTGTTCAATATTTTAGCCTTTGCATAGTATGCCTTTTGTGGCTGTGCAGGTCTCTTATGCAGCTTTTAATTTGATTGATTTCATTCTCTTTTAGAGGTAAGACAGAATATATGCATTGCAAATTTAACAAGAGGCTAGTTAGAAATGATTTAGAGAGAAAAATTAGAGAGAAAACCATTTCAGAAGTGTTAAAATTCAAGTATTTATGGTCGATTTTACAGAATGATGGTGAAATTGATGGGGATATTATACATAGGATACAAGCTAGGTGGTTAAAGCGGAGAAAAGCTTTAGAAGTTATTTGTCACCATAAGATACCTACTAAGCTTAAAAGGAAATTTTATCAAACTGCTATAAGGCCAGCGATGCTATATGGTAGTGAATGTTGAGCTTTGAAAAGGTAACAAGAAAATAAGATGGGAGTAGCAGAGATGAGAATGTTGAGATGGATATATGGTTATATAAGGATGGATAAGATACAAAATGATTGTATACGAGAGAAGATCAGAGTAACACCTATCGAGGAGAAAATGGTGTAAAATTGCTTAAGTTGGTTTGGGCATGTTCAAAGAAGAGGACAAGAAGAGTCAGTAAAGAGAGTTGATCAAATAGCTTGAAACCCTATTAATAAGCATAGAGGAAGACCAAGAAGGACACTAAGAGAAGTTATAAGACGTGACATCTTAATAAATAATTTATCTAAAGGCATGGTGTTTGATAGAGTCTATTGGCATCGTAAGATCCATGTAGCCGACTTCACTCAGTGGATAAGACTAATGTTGTTATTATTGTTGTTACTGCTACTGCTTAATATCAGTACAATTACAAGTTAAGCTAGACAAAGTTCTAATACCTTCATCTGCCACTTAGTACTTTGCTACTGCATGAGTCACAAATATAGGTAAACCCTAGAGAAAAAGATGATAATTCATCATTATAGATGTGATTTGCTTAATGTAGCTATTATTATATTGTTATTATATTGGATTTGTTTGACTTGGGACTGATTTAGGTCTTATCTCTACATTTTTCTCATAAAGTGTGAATGATTTTCTTTATAGCTCCCTTTTGCTGTTACAATAGTTACCGTGTTTCTTTCATATAAGATTCAACTTGATAAAAATTGCTAAATCTGTCTTTTCATATTTGATGTTCCTATCTGGCCAAAAGAAAATATTTATTATTCCTGTTAGTTAGAGAAGTATTTTTTCATGCTTTATCTCAAAGCTCTGTTAGTGATGCATATTTTTGTTCTTTAAGCTTTCATTGTACTTTAAGCAATTACCAATTTATATTCATCATTTGATGTATTCTCCTTAACTTCTGTCAACCTCTTCTATTTTGTCTTAATGCAAGTGTGAGTTGATTGAATTATGTTTTCTAATACTAATAAGAGTTGGTTATTTATGAACCATCCTGTAATTTCAGTGATGTTCAACAATGTCTTTTCTTTTTTCCTACGTCACTTGAAGGAAACAGGGTGCTAATGAGGATTCCAGAAGCATTTTGGTTGGATGCAAGTCTCTAGTGGTTGCATTTTATCTTTCATAAGCAAGCTAAGTATATTTCCTCACATATGAAACCTCTTCTTATTAATGGCTGCTATAATTTGTGCTTAAAGTTTTTCCTTTCTAAAATTATTGCATATTATTGCAAGGCTTAGTCTCTACATGAAAGAAACATGCCTCATGGAACCTGACCTATGACAACACTTTTGCTGTTTACTGGATTAAATATTGTTTTGGTTTCAAAATTACTCGAGTCTATGACTCTATTTGCTTTCATCCTTATTAGGAGAGAAGGTGAGGATGTTGTTCACTTCTTTCTATTATCTAGATCTATTATTTAACTTTTTGCTATCGAAAATTTATTACATTTTTCTTTCTCTTTTTTCCGCTTAGCCCCTTATCCAAGTGAAAAGTATATGGGGGTATGCTAGCTTCATGAGAGGAAACTTCAAAATTTATCTTAAATTGCTTCAAAATTAATCATAGAAGACTTCAAAATTTAATGTTTTCCCAAGGTACTTTAGCCATGGAGGAGACCCCAAAATTAGTCATAGAAGACAATAAATACCTCAAAATTTATAAACAGTCATAGTGTGGAAATATAGTAGGAGTACTCATCCTTGGTCTATTGAAGTTATTAATGATTTCAGATTCTGGCATTGCTGAAAGGGGTTATATGTGTGTGTATACATATTTATATAGTCATATAAGATCTAATGACATTTGTTATCATTGTATTGAGGGATGGGAAGTCTTCTACTAATAAGGATGGAGCAGAGTTTATTGAAGAATGAGTTAGTGCATAAATTCTTCTATTTCCCCCCCAATCATAACAGACAATATAAACTCCTCAAAACCTTATGTTGAAACTTAGAACTCGTCTAGTTTTCAATTTGTAAACTCAAGTTTACAAAAATAAAGTTTTAATAAAAGTATGTTTATTATAACATGATTTATTTTTAAATGTTTTTCATTGTAAAAGTAAGTTTGATAAAATAATTGTGAAATAAAAGTACATTTGTAAACTGAAAAGTAACTTCTTTAGTTCATTGGTTAAAAATATGTTTTAAGGTAAAAGTACTTTTATAGAAAGATCTTTTAAAATGAGACAAACACAAAATTAGTTAAAAGTATACTTGCAAATGTACTTTTACTCACCCAAAAGACAAATCAAATAGGCACTTAATATAATATGGTTAGGTTGTTATTTTTTAAATACAACATTATATAATTAGTATAATATGATTAAGTTTTTAGGTGCTGCTTTAATTTTTAATTTTTTTTTATTTTTTTTTGTAGTTCTCTAAAGCTAAGAAATGGCCATCTTGATTAATTCAAAGGGAAACTCTAATATGATCATAATAGATATTTCATAGCTTTAGTTAACACTGAAATATTGTCTTTTGATATCTATAATGAGGATTATGGTGTTTTTGATTTTTTTTCCTATTAATACTTTTAATCAGTCATCATTTTCTTTTTTGAATTTGTCTAGGATGATATTTTTTTAGTTTACTATTAGGATCTGTATTTGATCTGTTCTTGATCATATATAGGTAGTAGTTGTTGAATCAGAAGTTTGGATGATTCCAAACAATTAGAGCTTGAAAATGAGAATATCAAACGAGTATGAAAAGATAAAGTAAAGAAATCCAGTGAAGAACAATTAAAGATTTAGTTGTTAGAATTTCTCACTATGTACACTGGGTAAAAAGCTTTGATTCTTACTTATTGATGTTGCCACAGCACTTAAATAAGTTATTTCATAGTCCTCCTATGTTAACATGTGTTAAAATTGAAAAATACTAATTAATAGATGAATTTTGTATTTGACTCATATGTATTTTGTGCAAAATTCAAACTTTGCTTAGTAAAATTCGAGGTTACAGAGATTTTATCTTTGATAAATGTATTTCAATTCTGAAATTCAAATTTTGGGCTAAGCATTGTCAGTAAAAGTGTGTAAAATTCGTATGAAGTTTAGTCAAAATTCGAATGTTAGTGAAATTCAAAGAGAGTTTAGAGCCATCTCCTATGACAGACGAACTTTGGAATTCAAAGTGTTAATTTTGAAATGAGAACTTGTGAGTCTCGTTAGAGCATGCTTCTGATAGATGAACTTTGTAGTTTAACATTCAAATTTCACAGAAGAGAACTTTTATGTCACGTTGAACATGCCTCTGACAGATGAATTTCAGGTTCTAAAATTCAAAATTTGAGTACAGTGTGAAAATGTGAGATAAACTATTCAACCTCAACAAATGCATTTTCAATATGAAAATTTTTATGATCTAACATGAGATATCTTTAACAAACTCAAAATTCGAATGTCACATTTGAACAAACGAATTTTGGAAGTTCAACATTTAAGTTCTTAACTTTGGATCTCAGTGAACTTCACTGTTGAAACTCAAAATTTGAATTTTGGCATACCAAACACATTAAATGAGGTTGGTGAACAACTAATTTTGCAAACTAACAGTTGGTTAATATCTTTAACGGCTAGATCTTGTGTCTAACGACTGGTTAAATCACAAATCTGTAAATAGAACTTCATTTGAAGTTGTGGGTAAAAAAAAATTAAGTCTGTCTTTGCAATAACTTTACTGAATTTCATTGTCAAAGCTTTTTCACCCACACATTGCATTTATTGGGCCTTAACTTTCATATCTACTCTATTCTATAGAGTTTTCATTCTGTATAAATCTTTTCTTCATCTCAAAGAAAGATACTTTGTGAGCCAAATCATAAAGGGTATTGAGATACACTTGTAAGAGAGTGTGGAGAGATACTTTCAGTGTTCTTCGAACCTAGCATGTTGATTGTACTGTGGCATTGTAAGCAGCCCACTGAATACTTGTAGACAGTGGAAAATCTCAAGTGGTGGCTTAAGGATTGGATGTAGGTCAAGTAGATTGAACCGAACCAGGGTAAATCTATGAGTTTTTCACTCTCCTTATCTCTTTTACTTTCATATTTATTCTACTCTATTTTTTTGTAAACTTTTGCTTTCACTGTTATATTTCATTTTTGTAGAAAAATTTCATACTTCCCAATTCACCTCCCTCTTGGGAAGCCAGTATTCCTAACAGTAGTTTGGTTTATTCTTATTTGCCTTTTAATTGTTTCAACTCTAATTAGCAATGTCCCATATATATAAATATAATTTATCATTATTGATTTTGGTATATGATTAGAAATTTGTTAAGGGGCATGCCATTAATGCATTACTCGACTTCTTGACTTTAAATATATTTTTTTGTTTAGAGCTCACTTTTATTTTTTTTCTCTTTGAGTAGCTTACCACATAGGTAAAGTGATGGGACAATTTAGAGGAGAATGTTGAATCAAGAAGTTTTAATGATTCCAAAACAACATTGAAGAGCTTGGATTGAAGATATCAAAGGAGCTCAAAGTGTCTCAAATCTGAGTAATCATTGCTAGGATTGTTGTAGGATCTTTTGTTATAGGTAAAAGACTTTGATTTAGTGGAAAAAAGTTTTAAAACCTTGATTTTATGAAATATTTGAAAAATACCCACCAACAGACGAAGTTTGAAAAGTTTACATTGAACTGCCATGTTGGAAATTTGAACTTTGGCTTTGGAAATTCGAATTTCGAGCTAAAACAGAATAAGTCTGAAGAGATGTCTCTATGACAGACGAATGTTGATTATTCAAAAGTCGAATTTTCATAAGTGTCTGAAAGAAGCAGTTGAGCAACAGACGAACTTCCAGTTTTGAACATTCGAATTTCAGACAAATTGAAACTTATGAAAACTGAAGAAATTCGTCTGAAACAATTTTAAAGTTCATCTGAAATCAAGATTATATTGAGTTTCAAAATTGCTCACTGACAGACGAACTTTGAACATGGACATTCGAATTTCAGAAGCTAAAGCTGTGACTCTGTTGATATAACTTGATGACATACCAAGGACAGTGTTTACAAATTCGAATGTTGAAGTAAGTCTGAAAAGATGTCTCTCTGACAGACGAACTTCACTTTTTGAAAATTCAAATTTCGAAGTAAAAGTACTACTGTGCTGTTTTGAACCTACCACGGACAGACGAATTTTGGGTTCCAAAATTCGAATTTCGAGGGTACTATAGCAAATTGAAAACACTGTTCACACTTAACAGAAAAACTTTTCACTTGAAAATTCGTATGTCACAACATGGAAACATTCTTTAAGTTTCAAAATTTGAATTTGACTTCATGAACAGAAGAACTTCAGTATTTCAACGTTGGAAGCTTTAACCTTCGGTCCCTTCAAAATTCGTCTGTTGACCAACCAAAATTTGAATTTTAGTATGTCAGAAGCATTAAATGCGGTTAGTTAATGGATAGTTTTTCAGAGTAACCGTTGGATAACTTCTCCAACGGATAGATTTTGTTTCTAACGGACATTTGAGACCTAAATCTATAAATATAACATCATTTGAAGTTGTGGGTAACGAATCAAACTTTGTATATACTGAAATTCTGCCAAATCTTCTACTCAAAGACTTTTACCCTCTTACTTCAAAACTTGTACTTCAACTTTCATATTCACTCTATTTAAGAGAGTTTCATCTTTGTAAACAATCTAATCTTCATCTGGAAGATAGATTTACTTGTGAGGAGATATCACAAGGGATTGTAAAGCACATAGTGAAAGTGCTAAGAGTGATTGGGTGAACTCTAGAAAACAGAGCATACACTTTGTACTGTGGCATTTGCAAGAAGCCCTTGAATTCTTGCAGTATAGTGAAAAATCTCAAGTGATAACTTGGGGACTGGACGTAGGTCAAGTGGAGAGACTGAACCAGGATAAATATCTGAGTTTTTCTTCTCCCTATCTCTTCTCTTTTAAGCTTATTACTTTATACTCTGTTTTTCATTATACCTTGCTTTCTTCATCATTTTCACTTTGTGCAGAAAATTTCTAATCTTCTCAATTCACCCCCCTCTTGGGAAGTCAGCCTAACTAACAGAGAAGAATAGGATATTTGATATAGTTAATTGGTGAGGCCAAGAAATGTCTTTGTATGAATTATTGATTAATTTTTGCTAATTGACACATTTACACTGGCTGAATATTTTTTTTTCCTTGCTGATCATATTTAGTTGATTTTTTCCCTCTTGCTTAGTTGGCTAATTAGAGTCATGGTGAGTAGAGTTGTGCTAGGCTTGAAATTGTTACTATTTTAACCAAGTTCTAGTTCAAGTGATTCCTATTAGGTTATACATTTTTACCAGCTTTTTACTACTTTATTTTGTAGAACTTCGTTAAAGACTTCTAATCCTAAGGTTATGAAATTGCTTTAAGAAACTAATTTTTTATTCATTCTTTTTTTACATTTCAATGAATGTATTTTTTTGTCACTTTAACCTTGAAGATTTGAACTTTCTCTCATGTTAGTCATTTTTTCCTTTAGATAGATAATTAAAGATTTCAATCATTCATTTCATGCTTAAAATCACTTATATATTATAGATAAATATGAATTTCATGTGTTATAAAGTTGATGACAACTCTTTCCATTATACATTAAATTATTGATAAGAAGTACAAAACAATAAGTATATAACAAAAAAGGTTGCAACATTAAAATCATCAAAATGAGAAAAAGGATGATGTAAAGATAAAAAAAAACGGGAAAATTAAAGAGCACAAGGAAACAGAAAAGAAGCAAGCTTATCTTAGAATGATTGATAGATGAACAAGTAAAATTGTTGCTTTTTATATAGGTATGCTTAGTCTAGCGTGTCCATTTGCACTGGTATTAGATGAACAAGCAAACATAGCATTTGCTTTCTACTATGTATTGTGATGTGGGGAAGAAACTTTAGGCCTGTGAAATTGGAAATTGGTGATGCTTTTTTTCATGTGCTTACACTTGATTCTATTAGATGAGAAGCAATAACTTGGTTTTTGAGCTGTTATTGTATAAATTATAAAAGATTGTCTCTGCAATCTATATGGTAGTAATATTAAAGATTGTCTGTGTTTTTCTATATGGTAGTAATATGCTTGTAAGTGGTTATTTCTAAATTCAATGACCTAAAACTAACTCTCTTGGCTACAAATAGAGAATTTGGTGAGGGCTCTAAAAGATGAATTTGGTGATAATGATGATGGTGAGGATGACTTAGCTACCCTTGAAAGAAAGATGCAATGTGTAGAAATGCAACAAAATATTTGGAAGCATGCACAGAGAGTTAGGATACTTTATATTGGAAACCTAGTCACTAATAGGAGTAATTGAGATTATATGATTCTAATTTTTCTAGAGCTGTCAGAAACAATGAAAATCAATGGTATTATTATTCTCCAAGATACTCTTCAACTTGATGGATACAATCAATTTATTTTATTGTAACTTGTCTTAGAAGACTAAAAACATGCAGCCTCAACAACTAGGATATAGTACTTCGTGCGTTTATCTAGAGCTTCTTTGTTGATCTGCTGGCAAAGGATTTGTTAAGATCTTGGGCTAGACTTAAGATTAAGAGCTACACAGGAGTACCTAGATAGTGACCACTATGGTTTAGTGAAGGTGAAGCAATGGATAATTGAATACTAGGTTGTTCGTAAGGTTGTCTAATTCCTATTTCATTATTGTGCCTGTAAATGTCTAAAGCGTTCTATGTAACTAAATTATATGCAAGCTAGGTTGAAAGCATAAAAAATGTGTGTCAAAACATAGCAGTAGGAAAATTACATCAGTTAATGATCTATTGAAACACGTGAAAACATCTAATTAAAACACATGAGAAGGGTTGGACAAAAATAGTTCTCAAGGGAGATTTGCAATAAAAAGTTTAAAAGGTAAATAAATAGATTAAGGGAAAGCCACCGGAGAGGAAACAAATTAAGGGAGCAATCAATACAGGAGGGGGGAATGTATAACAATAGAGATGAGTAGAGGTTGCTGGCCGTCCAAAGCGGGAAGCTCCCATTGCTTTGGTTCTCTTCCTATGAAACAGGGATCATGGGGTTTCTGAATTGATGCCCCCTTGCACGAAATTGGGTTTGATTCCAGCAAGAGGAAAATAAATGAGCATACCCGGGAATTGAACTAATCGAAATGTATTTCTGAGCTAACATTTAGATATGGATCTTCTTATTTGTAGGATCAAAGTATCTCTTCCTAAATACATTATTATTTTGAGGGACTCTCTTGATATATTCCTATATAAATAGATATTCACAAATCTTAAATTGTTAAAGGTTACTTGTGTTTCTATTCAATTCATAAAGCCCATGATAAAACAACAGCAATTGTAATTCAAATTTTTGGTTAATCTATTAAATTGAGTTCCATGACCCAAAAACAAAAAAAAGAAAAAGCCCTTATATTTTTTTTTGGTCTTAAAAAAAACACTTATCTATACTTATCTTTGGTAAAAGAGAAACTTTTTAAAATGAAAGAAAGTGAATGGAAGAGATGAAGTGAGAGATAAATGTACACTCAAATCAACTTTGGTGTAAATTAGAAAGGAATTAATTATTCTTCAATATAATGACATATATTAATTTAATGTAATATATCTTATCTACACATATCTCATTTTGTTTGGTAAAAAATTGTAAAAGAACATAATTTCCCCCCATTTAGACTTTTTTATTTAATATTAATTTGACTTCAATATTCATTAACCAAATTGTTTAATATTTATTAATTTCATTAACATTTCCAATATTATTTAAAATATTATCATTTCACTAAACTAGCTTCAATTACTTTGGAGAAATCCTCATCCTTCAAGTATGCATAAGTAAAGCAATAGATTTTTTTTCTAAATATATATTAGGTCAAGGGGAAAATGGAGAATCTACAAAGCTTATTAAAAACATTTTTATCCAAAACACAAGCTTTCCATGGAAATTATTGTTAGCAAGGCTGACTTCCCAAAAGGGGGGTGAATTGAGAAGATTGAAATTTTTCTGCACAAAGTGAACTGGGTGAAGATAGCACAGTATAATGTAAACAACGTATAAAACAGAGCGAGCTGAAAAGTAAGGGTAAGGAGAAAAAGACTCAGTGATTTATCCTGGTTCGGTCTTTCCACTTGACCTACGTCCAGTCCTCAAGATAACTCTTGAGATTTATCCACTATACAGCAAGAATTCAATGGGCTTCTTGCTAATGCCACAGTATACGAGTATGCTCTGTTTCTTGAGCTCTCTCAAACTCTCTAAGCACTTTCACAGTGTGCTTCCCAATCCCCTTGTGATTTCCCCTCACAAGTAAATCTATCTTCCAGATGAAGAGTAGATTGTTTACAAAGATATAACTCTCTTGAATAGAGTAGATATAAAGGTTAAAGTACAGATATTGAAGCTAGAGGGTAAAAGCTCTTGAGAAGAAGTTTTGACAGAAATTCGGTATATACAAGTTCGATTTGTTACCCACAACTTTAAATGTTGTTGTATTTATAGATTTAGGTCTCAAATGTCCGTTAGAGACTTAATCTATCCGTTGGAGAAGTTATCCAACGGTTACTCTGAAAAACTATCCGATAACCAACCGCATTTAATGCTTCTGACATACTGAAATTTGAATTTCAGTTGGTCAACAGACGAATTTCGAAGGAACTGAAGTTTAAAGCTTTCAACGTTACAACACGAAGTTTGTCTGTTCATGAAGTGAAATTCAAATTTTGAAACTTACAAAACATTTTCACAATGTGACATACGAATTTTCAAGAAGAAATTTTTTCGGTTAAGTGTGAACAGTATTTTCAATTTGCTACAGTGCCCTCGAAATTCGAATTTTGGAAGCCCAAAATTTGTCTGTTCCCAGTGCGTGAAAAGGAGGCACAGTAGTTCACTTTCTTCGAAATTCAAATGTTGAAGAGTGAAGTTCGTCTGTCAGAGAGACTCTTTTCAGGCTAACTTCAACATTCGAATGTTACAAGACTTGTCATTCGTATGTCAATGTTTCACTTCAACAGACTCAAGAACTTAGCTTCTAAAATTCGAACGTTAATGTTCAAAGTTCGTTTGTCAGAGAGCAGTTTTGAAACTTTAATCATTCTTGATCTCAGATGAACTTTAACACAGTTTCAGACGAATTTCTTCTATTTTCTCAAATTTTGTTTTGTCTAAAATTCAAATTTTGAAGATGCGAAGTTCGTCTGTCACTAAGAGGCATCTTTCAGACTTGGATGAAAATTTGAATTTTGAACAACCAAAATTCGTCTGACAGAGAGCCATCTCTTCAGACTTATTCAGTTTTAGCTCGAAATTCGAATTTCCTAAGGCAAAGTTCGAATTTCCAACTTGACAGTTAAGTTTAAACTTTCAAACTTCGTCTGTTTGTGGGTGTTTTTCAAATAAGTCAAGATTTAACACAAAATCAAGGTTTGAAAACATCTTTTTCTCAAATCAAAATCTTTTACCCAATCACAACTAAAACTAAAGATCCTACACAGGATCTATCAGCAAATACTCAGAAAATCTTCACTTGAAACAACTTTGATCTCCTTTGATATCTTCAATCCGAGCTCTTGAGTGTTGGTTTGGAATCATCAAAACTCTTGATTCAACATTCTCCCCCTTTTTGATGATGACAAAACAACTCACACACTGGGTTAGTACTTGGGTTTACTTTCACAAGCTCCCCCTCAACATATGCATTACAGTTCATAAGATATCATTTTCAACAGATTAAGTGAAGAGATTCAAAGCCCAAATTATTGTAATCAAAAACATAATTCATTTAATCAAATTGTTGCCATATATATTCCAATTAAAGAGCAGTTCTCAAAAATATCAAACAATCAAATACAATTAAATAACTAATACAAGATACAACAACTAAAACAAGATACAGCAAGAGGATTCAGCCTAAGATATAAAAACATCACTTCTTCTTTGGCTTAGTCTTCTTGCTGTACGTCTTTCCTTTTCCAGATGGCTCAGCAGATTTTCCAGCTTGCTTAGTCCCAGTTTACTTTATCTTCTCCCCCTTTTTGGCATCATCAGGAAGGCCAACAAAGTCCATTGGAGGAGGAATCTGAGTGAGAGGAACATCATGAAGAGGGACAGGAGCAAAATGAATCTCTGGTTGAACTGGTGCAGGAGGCTCAGCAGGCTCTTCATCATCATCATCATCATCAGAGACCTCCAGCAGTACTTGAATTTCCTGCCTAGAAAGAGCTAGTTGAGCTCTCTGTTCCTCTGAGAGCCCATAAGCAGCAATAGAATGAGAAGCTGGTTCAGCAGGAGGAAACAATAGAATGAGAAGCTGGTTCAGCAGGAGGAAACAATTCCTCCAGCCTTCTCCTTTGAGCTTGCAGCAGAGCATTGTGAGCAATACCAAGATAATCAACAACAGGTACAATGCTCCTTTCCTCATTGCTTGCTCCTTCTGGCACAGAAGAGGTTGAAATGGCTGCAACCAGTCTTTCAACTTGCTCTGATTCTTGAATGGACAGAATTGAATCCGGAGCATCTTCTTGCATGGGCTCAAAAGAGCTTGTTTCTTGAAGTCCTTCTTCTTCCAATCCATAGTCCAGGGGTGGACCAGGACTTGGTGTCCTCATTGCACCAGCACCATCTGTATCACCATCATGGTCAGAGGAGGCAATCTCGAAGGGGCTTGGAGGCTCAAGAGTTAGAGACAGAGCAGGTTCAGGGATACCAGGCTGAGGTGGAGCTGATGAGGTAGGAATTGCATTTCTAATATCTTCATAAGCATCAGCCACCACCTTCATATTCACAGCCAACTGATGGATCTGATCTTGTAGATGAGCAAATTTGGCATTTTGCTCATCCTTAATGCTGAGAATGAGTGTTGACAGACTATCAAACAACTCAGTGATCTTTGTAGGTTTGGCTCGTGAGGAGGAAGTGGAAGGAGGGTGAGTAGGCCTGGAGGGAGATGGAATTGGCTGAGAAGGCTGAGGTACAGATCTGCCAGGGGCCTCAGAAGTGCCTTCTTGTTTAAGGGATGCATCAGCAACAAAGAACAAGTCTTCAGATTTCCCTGCTGCCTTTCCAACCCATCTTCCTTCATCTCTTTCAATACCCATCCTTTGCATTTCCTCTTCTTTGAATACCTCGGTGAGTTTCCCTTTCCCCTTTTCAATGTGTTGAATCCTAGCATGCTGCAGGATTCTTGAAATAATTGCTGCATAGGGGAGTGTGGAATCCTTCCTCTGATCCCTTGCCTTTATCATTCGCTGGAGGATGATATGACCCAAATTAATCAGCTTCCCACGAATGATAGCAGTCATCACATGAGCCTCTGCCCTTGTTATCAAATTGAAGCTGCCACCCTTATTGAATATGATCCTGGACACTATGTAGTGCAGGATCCTTACTTGAACACTTAGGTTTGCGGGCTTCAACAGATTTATTGTTGGCCTGTTCTCCCTTCTCCTGAATAGGGTGTCCAAAATGGTGCTCTCCTTGTAGTTTAGGAAGGGTCCACCTTCTTCATCAGCTGTACTTGCCTCATCCATATATCTAGAGGCTGTGATGTCAACTTTCAGCCCATCTTGTCCTGAGATTTCCAGCACCTCATTGAAGGTTTCATCAGCAAGCCAAATGGTCCTTGATCTCAAGGTGACCTCCCATTTCACTTTCTTGCTATTATATTGAAGAGAGGCATACCAAGTCTTTACTACCTCATCATCATATTTTTCAGCAATTTCCAACAGATTTTTATATCTTAACAACCATAATACAGCATCAAAGTTGTTGGATATCAGAATTATTCCACATTTACACAGTGAGGCTTGATTACCTTTTTGTTGGCAAACTTGGTAGTGTACTCTTCTTGAATCTCAGGAGTTCTCTATAGTGGCAGTGTAGTCATTTCGTACTCTCCAGATTCAGTACTGGAAGAAGCAGAAGAAGCAATAGCAGGGACAGAAGGAACTGGAACCGAAGGTTCTGCAGTTTTTGGTGAGGAGGGTCCTGCTTTCTGAGATTCTACTTTAGATGAAGGTTTCTAGCATTTGGAAGGGGTAGCTTTACTGGGTTCAGCCTTTCTCTTGGATTTCTCTCCTTCCTTTGTAGCATATTGAGATTTGACCGTTCTCTTTGGCCGAGTTTCAGCTTGTCTTGCACCAGGATTCTTTACTCTCGCCATTTTCATGTTGAATGATGCTGAATGTGGCTTAGATTTGGTTTATAGGATGCGAATGGAAGTTTAAATGGTGAAGAATGATGGTTTTTGGTCAGGAGTTAAGAGGATTGAAGAGAGAATCAGAATAGACTTAAAGAGGTTACAAATAGGGTTGCGTCTGTTCTTTAGAAAACCGTTGCATTTAACATATGTAACCGTCTGACAGACGAATTTTGAGGGGTCAAAATTTGAACTTCGGGCAGTTACAAGTTAAACCATTCAGCACAGCTTACTGACAGACGAATTTTCATCCTGAAAGTTCATCTGACAGTGGCTTGGAACAAGTAATACAAAGACAACAGACGAATTTTGTTCCAACAAAGTTCGAATGTTGATGAGCAAACAGTAGGCAACAAACAAAACAACAATCAACAGACGAATTAAGCATTCAGAATTTCATCTTTCAAGCATTCAACATGAAGAACATGATTCAACAGACGAATTTTGATCTGAAAATTCGCATTTTTCAACTTTTGTAAAGGTTGTCCAACATTCATATTTCAAGAAGTGATAATTCGTACAACAGTGATGGATAAACATAACTTTGAGATTTTTGTTCTTGAAAATTCTAATTTCAAAGATCCAACAGATGAATTTCGAGGCATCACCGAGAACTGTTCCAAGGCTAATAGGCCGAAGTTCATCTTTTGGTCAACAAAAATTCGAATGTTGACCATGTTGACTAGTTCAAAAACACGGTTTATGAGGCAAAATACATCTAACACTCATTAAAATACGAATTTCATCTTATTAAAAACTTATAGAATGGATCCAGAACTCAGAATTTTCATCATTTACTTCACTTTCTGGTTATTCCATTCTGATGTGCTCCAATCTTCAAGTTTATTGCTATTGAATCTTGTGAGGAGCACCTGCAGCTTAAATTAAACATACTCCGATGCTAAAGTTAGGATTAATCTTAAAGTTGAAACCTTTGAAAACAAGATTGCAAGAGAATAACTTACAGTTCACTGGGATTTACCATACTCAGTTCTCTTCTTATCTTGCAATGCCTATCTTCTGATAGAAGCTTTGTGAGTATATCAGTAACTTGATTCTCTGTTGGGATGTACTCCACTTTAACTTCTCCTTTCAGAATGTGATACCTTACGAAGTGGTGCCTAACTTCAATGTGTTTGGTCCTTGAATGCATGACAGGATTCTTGGTGATATTTATGGCACTTTGGTTGTCACACATGATTGGTATCTCTTTCATTTTAACCTCAAGATCTTCAAGCTGCTGCTTCATCCAGATGACTTGGGCACAACAGCTTCCAGTTGCAACATACTCAGCTTCTGCAGTGGATAGGGCCACACTGTTTTGCTTTTTGCTGAACCATGAAACCAGGGATCCTCCAAGAAACTGACAAGTTCCACTTGTACTTTTTCTGTCAGTTTTGGATCCTGCAAAATCAGCATCAGTGTATCCTTTGAGATCTTCTCCATTGCCCTTTGGATACCAGAGACCCATCTGTGATGTTCCAATAAGATATCTGAAAATTCTCTTCACAGCTGTTGCATGGGTTTCCTTAGGACATGATTGGAACCTGGCACACATACAGACACTGAACATAATGTCAGGTCTCCTGGCAGTTAAGTACAGCAGGGATCCAATCATTCTCCTGTACTGAGTAATGTCAAACATCTTTCCATTTTCATTCATGTCTAGTTTGGTTAAAGTAGCCATAGGTGTTCCTATTGGCTTGGCATTCTCCATTCCAAACTTCTTTAACAGCTCCTTTAGATACTTGGATTGACTGAGAAAGATACCATCATCAAGCTGTCTGATTTGCAGTCCAAGGAAGAAGTTAAGTTCACCCATCATGGACATCTCGAATTCTCCCTGCATTAACTCAGAAATTTTTTTGCAAAGAGTTTCATTAGTAGCACCGAAAATAATATCATCAACATAGATTTGAACAATTAGTAAATCTTTATTTTCTTTCTTAGTGAATAAAGTTGTGTCAACTTTGCCTCTATTGAACCCATTTTCAATTAGAAAATTGCTCAGTCTCTCATACCATGCTCTAGGGGCTTATTTTAATCCATAGAGAGCTTTCATCAGTTTATAAACATGGTTTGGTTTTGTAGAATCCTCAAAACCTGGAGGTTGATCTACATAAACCTCTTCCATGATATAACCATTTAGAAAGGCACTCTTTACATCCATTTGATATAACAAAATGTTTTTCATGCATGCATATGCCAGCAGTATTCTTATAGCTTCTAATCTAGCTACTAGTGCAAAGATTTTCTCAAAATCAATACCTTCTTGCTGATTATACCCTTTAGCAACCAATCTAGCCTTGTTTCTTATTATAGTACTAGATTCATCAAGTTTGTTTCTAAAAACCCATTTAGTACCAATAACAGGATGATTTTTGGGTCTAGGCACTAAATCCCAAACTTGATTTCTTTCAAATTGATTTAGTTTGTCTTGCATAGCTAGAATCCAGTATTCATCAGTTAAGGCTTCTTCAGCACATTTGGGTTCAATTTGAGAAATGAAAGCGCAGTTGAGCATTTGATCCCTTAACTGTTTTCTGGTTTTGACTCTCTCTTGAACATTCCCTATTACTTGATCAACAGGATGATTGCTTTGATATCTCCAAGCTCTAGGGAGTTCTTGAGAAGCTTCTTCATTGTTTTCTTCATCAAACTCTTGCTCCTGAATATCTTCCTCTGTGTTAATAGATTCAGATATCTTTGGAGGTTCATTTTTACTTTTATCAGAAATGCCTAGTTTTTCAAAATTAAATGCAAGATCATCCTCATTCGTAACATGTTTTGAAACAGTTTCATTTTCAATGAAAACCACATGCACAGATTCTTCTACCATATTTGATCTTTTATTATAAACTCTATATGCCTTACTCCTACTAGAATAGCCTAGAAATATACCTTCATCGGATTTGGCATCAAACTTACCCAGATTTTCTTTCCCATTGTTGTGAATGAAGCATTTGCATCCGAACACATAGAGATGGGACAGATTTGGCTTTCTTCCCTTGTAAAGCTCGTATGGAGTCTTCCCAAGGATTGGTCTGATGTAGGCTCTGTTTATGATGTAGCTTGCTGTATTCACTGCATCAGCCCAAAACACTTGAGAGAGTTCCTTTTCATTCAGCATAGCTCTGGCCATCTCTCCAATAGTTCTGTTCTTCCTTTCTACTACCCCATTCTATTGAGGGGTCCTTGGAGCTGAGAAGTTGTGGTTAATCCCATGATCATTGCAGTACTCCAAGAAGTATGCATTCTCGAATTCTCCTCCATGATCTGACCTGATTGACACAATGGAAATACCTTTCTCATTTTGCACTTTCTTAGCTAAGGTTACAAATGCTTCAAAGGTATCACTCTTAGAGGAAAGAAATAATATCCAAGTGAATCTAGATTAATCATCTACAATTACAAGCACATACAGGTTACCCCCTAGACTCTTTACCCTAGAAGGTCCAATTAAGTCCATATGTAGCAACTCAAGTGGTCTAGTTGTGGTGACTATATTTTTAGATTTAAAAGATGATTTAGTTTGTTTTCCTCTTATACATGCGTCACATTCTTTGTCTTTCTCAAAACATATCTTTGGTAGTCCAGTTACCAGCTCATTTTTAACCAGTTTAGATAATTGATTCATATTAACATGAGCTAATCTCCTATGCCATAACCAACTATCATTATCCTGACTAATTAAACATACAGAATCCAAGGGAGGAAGTTCATCAAGATCAATAGTATAACAGTTACCATCCCTTTGAGCTTTGAGGATTACTTTGTGATCACTTTTTCTGATGACCAGGAAAAACTTTGAGTCAAACAGCACCCAGTTTCCTCTGTCACAGGTCTGACTCACGCTTAGCAAATTGTGGTTGAGGCCAACTACAAACAGCACCTCTTCAATGGATGTTTCTGGATTTTTCCCCACAATGTCAATGCCAACGATTTTGCCATATTGATCAACTCCAAAGGTCACATTTCCTCCTTTCTTGTCTTTAAGGGTGATGAACTTCTCCTTATCTCCAGTCATGTGGCTTGAGCAGGCACTGTCCATATACCATTTGTTGCTTTTCTTAGCTTTGAGACAGACCTGCAAAACAATGTTTATGTTTTCCTTTTAGGTACCCAAATTTGCTTGGGTCCTTTTTGGTCAGTAGATTTTTCCCTAGATGCAGATGCAACTTTGGGAACCCATTCAACTTTCCTGCCAAATCCATTTTTCTTCAATGCACAAGAACTGGAAATATGTCCTTTTTTGTTACAGAAATGACAGGTAATGAAGGGACTGCTAGATTGAGTGGCAAGAAGAAAACAATCCAGATAATACTTTTGTCTTGCATGCTTTGGTTGATCATATGTTTCAATGCAAGATGACATATGATCTTTCTTTCTGTTATTCTCAGCATGCACAAAATGTCTCATGCATGCATTCTGGTTTTTCATCCTAATCTTTTCCTTGACAGCACATGGATCATAGCCAAGACCAGCTTTTCCTTGTGATATTCTTTGGCTCTCCATCAAGGTAAACAACATATCTTTACCTCTAGTGAGCCTAGACAAGCTTTTGACTAAGTAATCATTAGTTTGCTTAAGTTTAGTGCATGAAGTGCAGCAAACAGATTCAGTAGTAGGTAAAGAGGCAATTTCAGAAACAATGCTTTGAGATTCCAGCTTATTTATCTTTTTGTTTGCCAATTTCAGTTCTTTAGCAACTTTAATGAATTCATCATGAAGCTCGTGAAATGCATCAAGTAACTCAGAATAGGAAGGTTCAGATTCATATACCTCTTCTTCCTGATCACTGCTGCATGAGAGTGTGGCTTCTTAAGAGGCAAGTGCCATCAGACAAATGTCGGCGATCTCATCCTCATCTTCTTCTTCCTCATCTGAGCTGTTGCCCCATATGGATGAGATGTAGGCTTTCTTTTTCTTCCCTTTGTTAGCAACTTTCTTTTCTTTTTCTTGCTTCTTGAGGAATTGGGGGCAGTCCCACTTTATATGTCCCTGCTTCTTGCACTCATAGCAAGTCACAGGCTCTTTACCCTCTCTCTTGCTTTCACCAGTTGCTCCCTTCTTAAGGAATTTCTTGTTCTTCTTCTTGTTGTAGAATCTTCTGAATTTTCTGACCATCATAGCCAGAGTTTCTTCATCCAGCTCCTCTCCTTTGTCAGATTCTTCTTCCTTTTCATCAGCAGCTTTGAGGGCAAGGCCTTTCTTCTTTCTGTCCAGCCCAGCTTCCTTGACAGCTTTGATTTTTCCTTCATACTCCTCAAGGCTGCCAAAGAGAGCTGTGACAGAGGCCATTGATTCTCTTCTGGCTTCCTCTATTGCTGTCACCTTAGGCTGTCATTCCAGAGGGAGAGCTCTGAGTATCTTTCTTACTTTCTCAGATTGATTGTATTCCTTTCCCAGGCTCTTCAGCTGATTCACAATGAGAGTAAACCTCTTTTGGAGCTCCTTTACAGTTTCTCCTTCAGCCATTCTGAAGCTTTCATACTCTCCAATGCATGTGTTCAGTCTGTTTTCCCTGACCCCAGTTGTTCCTTCATGTGCAATCTGCAGAGTATCCCACATTTCTGTTGCAGTGGAGCATTGTGAGACTCTGTAGAATTCGTCCTGGTTCAGGGCACTGACTAAACAATGCTTTGCTTTGAAATTCAGTAGGACTCTCCTTCTGTCTTCATCATTCCACTCAGCTTCCAGCTTCTCTTTGTGTCTTCCATCTTCAGTTAGAGCTATTGGGACAAAATCTCCTTTTTCAATGACTGACCAGATGTCAAGATCAATTGATTGTAGGTAGATCTGCATCCCCATCTTCCAGTACCCATAATGCTCTCCACAGAAGCCTGGTGGTCTGTTGGTGTTATTCCCTTCAAGAAGTATACTCTCTCCAAAGCCAGCCATCTTTGTTCCCAGACTGTAAAATCCTTTGAATGGGAATCCGGGCTCTGATACCACTTGTTAGCAAGGCTAACTTCCCAAGAGGGGGGGTGAATTGGGAAGATTGAAATTTTTCTGCACAAAGTGAACTGGGTAAAGATAGCACAGTATAATGTAAACAACGTACAAAACAGAGCAAGCTAAAAAGTAAGGGTAAGGAGAAAAAGACTCAGTGATTTATCCTGGTTCGGCCTATCCACATGACCTACGTCTAGTCCTCAAGACAACTCTTAAGATTTATCCACTATACAGCAAGAATTCAACGGGCTTCTTGCTAATGCCACAGTACACGAGTATGCTCTGTTTCTTGAGCTCTCTCAAACTCTCTAAGCACTTTCACAGTGTGCTTCCCAATCCCCTTGTGATTTCCCCTCACAAGTAAATCTATCTTCCAGATGAAGAGTAGATTGTTTACAAAGATATAACTCTCTTGAATAGAGTAGATATAAAGGTTAAAGTACAGATATTGAAGCTAGAGGGTAAAAGCTCTTGAGAAGAAGTTTTGACAGAAATTCGGTATATACAAGTTCGATTTGTTACCCACAACTTCAAATGTTGTTGTATTTATAGATTTAGGTCTCAAATGTCCGTTAGAGACTTAATCTATCCGTTGGAGAAGTTATCCAATGGTTACTCTGAAAAACTATCCGTTAACCAACCGCATTTAATGCTTCTGACATACTGAAATTCAAATTTCAGTTGGTCAACAGACGAATTTCGAAGGAACCGAAGTTTAAAGCTTTCAACGTTACAGCACGAAGTTCGTCTGTTCATGAAGTGAAATTCAAATTTTGAAACTTACAAAACATTTTCACAATGTGATATACGAATTTTCAAGAAGAAAGTTTTTCTGTTAAGTGTGAACAGTGTTTTCAATTTGCTACAGTGCCCTCGAAATTCGAATTTTGGAAGCCCAAAATTCGTCTGTTCCCAGTGCGTGAAAAGGAGGCATAGTAGTTCACTTTCTTCGAAATTCAAATGTTGAAGAGTGAAGTTCGTCTGTCAGAGAAACTCTTTTCAGGCTAACTTCAACATTCGAATGTTACAAGACTTGTCATTCGTATGTCAATGTTTCACTTCAATAGACTCAAGAACTTAGCTTCTAAAATTCGAACGTTAATGTTCAAAGTTCGTCTGTCAGAGAGCAATTTTGAAACTTAAATCATTCTTGATCTCAGATGAACTTCAACACAGTTTCAGATGAATTTCTTCTATTTTCTCAAATTTTGTTTTGTCTGAAATTCAAATTTTGAAGATGCAAAATTCGTCTGTCACTAAGAGGCTTCTTTCAGACTTGGATGAAAATTTAAATTTTGAACAACCAAAATTCGTCTGACAGAGAGCCATCTCTTCAGACTTATTCAGTTTTAGCTCGAAATTCGAATTTCCTAAGGCAAAGTTCGAATTTCCAACTTGACAGTTAAGTTTAAACTTTCAAACTTCGTCTGTTTGTGGGTGTTTTTCAAATAAGTCAAGATTTAACACAAAATCAAGGTTTGAAAACATCTTTTTCTCAAATCAAAATCTTTTACCCAATCACAACTAAAACTAAAGATCCTACACAGGATCTATCAGCAAATACTCAGAAAATCTTCACTTGAAACAACTTTGATCTCCTTTGATATCTTCAATCCGAGCTCTTGAGTGTTGGTTTGGAATCATCAAAACTCTTGATTCAACAATTATGGCATCACTAGTGCAAAGGACCCTCCTACAAATGAGAGGGACTTGGTCTTACTTGAAAAAAGGTCTTTCATGTACTAAACATGAGAAAATTTCTATTAAGTAAATGTTCTATCATGCTATTGCCTACCGATAGCACAACTTACAACATCCTATATATTTTCTTTTGAAAATTTGCAATAACATATAGTAAGCATTAAAACAAAAGTCTAACTTAAACTTCCACCCACATATTTAATAGTTCCATATTATAAATGTTGTATTTCTCTATATCTTCAACTTACTCATGGGTTGGCATAGCTAATAATAATCTCTGGGAATGTGCAATCTATGTAATGATGCTATTTGACCATAAAAGTGTCATTTCAAACAACTCAAATATTGTAACTCCCCAATGGCAAAGGCGGGATGTACCTCTAGTTTAATACATCAACTTCAATGCCTATAGAAGGCATTATTGTTAGGAAAGTAGCATGTAAAAGATGAAATATGTACTTAGAAAATTAGATTGTTAGAAAGTATGTGCTTAGAAATATGTATAAATCACACTGTCCTTAAGTTGACATTTTCCCCCATTACATTTACTGCTAAATTTGTAGTAAATCACCCCTATGAGTTATCTCAAGCACTTCAAAAATGTCCAAATAGCAACCTTCAAAATCTTCCTTATAGAACTAGTTGAAGTTTCAGAATAGGATTTCAAGAGGAATGTAGTGCTTGTTCACACTTGATTATTCATCACATCTTCTAATCTTGTACTCATATAATAATATATGCACTTATTAAAATTAAATAACCTATTTAATTTTAAACTAATGGTTATAATCATTTAAATTTCATAATGAAATTTAAACAAACAATCACTTAATTTGCACCATTACGACAGTTTAAAATTTAAATAGAATTGAATATTCCTGATTAGAAGACAACCGTTAGATCTCATGTTAATCCAATGCTCATGTTCATATCACATGTCAATAACTTAGTTTTTCAAACTAGTAATTACTTCCAATAATCCCCCACTTAGTTTGGAAAACTAAGTATCCTCTCTAATTCATAAGGCTATGTATAAAGATAGGTATCTTTCGATTTGAACCTACCATTAGTATAAATATCTCAAAGTATTAACAAATTGATGGTTACTTCAAAGCATTGAACCATAATTCTTGCATTACTACTAGAAATACCATACTCATAGACTTATATATAACTTCAAAAGGTTCATAAGCAATTTCCGCACTTTAATAGCCATGTGCTTCACCATAGGTTTTTCATGAACATTTCCAAGAATCAACCCCAAATTCTTGTTGGGAGTGGCACCACTCTTTATGTTCACATAGGTGGATTCCCTTAAGCCTTAATCCTTCCAGCTTCCTTGACTCCATTAAGAGTTATACTCACCCTGAACACTTAAGTTCTTATATTATTCACTAGACATGGAATGGTTATATATTATTACTCTAGTGTCCAGTTACTTATCAGTAACTCGTTTTTACCCATTAAACCTTTAAACCAGATTTGATCCAGTTAAGGGTTGGGTTTCCATTACTAGTGACTAAAAATTGAGGGGTCTTAATTAATCACATTCCTTTTAATGTTATCACCAATTTTGGTTAACCCTTTTGTAAATATTTACCGAGTACTTTTTTCCACCATTCCATTAGAAATTAAATATATAACATAATCATGCCTTAAACTTTTATGTCTAGATTTATCATTGTAAATCTTAGATATAGCCACTCATCATTACAATGTAAAGAAATATGACTATCATCCACTATGGTCATAGTTTTATTTAAATAATGAATTCCTCAGTCATGTTCCTTCTTTACATCTCTTGTTGTCAAGGTAACAAATTTTAACATTTTGTATAATGATTTATACAAGCCTTTTTCTTTTATTTTAAGAGATGGAACCTCTTGCATGGGCAAAATCCAACCAGAGATTGATTTATAGTCATTACCACTAGTTACCTATTCAATACCATTGTATTCTTCAAAACCTGCTGGAAATAGTTCTAGAAATTTTTTTAATACCCTATAACTCATGCTATTTCTTTCTTGAAAGCATGAAACTTTCACTTCATAATTTAATTTATATGATAAATTAATATTCAACAAGATAGCCTCAAAATATTATCTCCTATCTTGTCCGTAAAATTCTCCATAAATTTCTATTTCCATCAGCAGAATACAATGACATATCATAAGCATGTGTTCTGTAAAACCGCTTCACAAATAATATATATATATATATATATTTTCAAAATACAAATACACATCCCACTAATATTCACAAAACGAAAACTCATGTACTAAATGATGGCTGCCCATAATGATCGAAGATGAACCTTTTTATTTTTAATGAAACAGGACTTTTCACAATCAAAATGTTTTCGAATTTGAAATTCTATGTATCCTTGATTCTTTTAAAACATGCTTCCCATTTGTAACAGTCACTAAATGATAAATGCTTCTAAATTCACATAAGGAACATTAATTTAATTAGTTGAGATATAGATATGTAATCATACATCCATCTCATGGGTTATTTGCTACAATCATAGTAATCAAACAAGACTATTTCAAGTTCTATAAGATCATGACAAGCCCATAAATATCCTTAATTTGGCATGAAATTTCTAAAAATGACTATGTTACTCCGGTAATGAAAATTATGAAATAGTTTCAAGGTTTTTCCTCTAAAGTGAACTATGAGATAAAAATCACTAAGTCACAAATGTTTATAATCCACATGAAAGACATTAACTTTCTTTACATGTAATAATATATTTCAACTGATGCAATATTAAATATTTATTCCAACATCAAATACTGAATACACATCCCTAAAGCAAATTATTGCTATTGTTACCATGATTCATCAATGCTTCAGTTTCAATATTTTTTAATATTTATTCTTAAATATTTATTAAATTGCCAAGCCATTTCTCAAAGTTCATCCATTAATAATATTTAAATAACCAAGTAACTGTCTTTGAAATTCAGCTTAGAGGAAACCAATTCCAACTTTATTTCCCATAAAATTCAAATAACACTTTTGCCAATAAATTATGAACGAAGTTATAACATTTATCTAGACCAATTTCACACATGATGAAAACTAGTTCAAGAAAACTTGTAATCATTTTTCATATGAAAAATAAATCATTTATACCACATTATGTACAGAATTGAGAAACCTCAATCGTGACAATGGCCCATTTCACTATTGAATCCAACAAGCAAACTAATATTTTAATTCCCAAACAAATGAATGCAAATTCAAGACCTCCAGTCTTTATACATAATTTTATTTCCTTCAAGCAATCATTAATCCGTTAAAACAAATAAAATTGTTGATCAATTCACGATTTAACAAATATCATGTAACATGGAAAACTAACCATGCATTTAGTGGAATTTCTGAAAGCCATTTCTTTTAAATAACTTTCAAATAGTTTATAACCCGGTTTTCATTTATCCCGCAAATGAAATTATGAAACTATGCAACGTGAGGATTCAAACGGATCAAAGCATATGACAAAAATTAGAAGAGTCACCACCATTGAATTTCTAATCATGGGAATTTTTTATGTTATCCTTCAAACAAAATTAATTATATAAAACCAATTTTGTTTATTCTTGTGAGAGTATCAAGGCACATGGGCACGAATCACAATTACCAGATTCAAAAATATCATCCCTCACGTGAATCAAAATTTGAATTTCACGCTTTCTTCAACAAGAAAAACAAACAATTAGAGGCTAAATGGAAATAAATACTTATCTCAATTCCTTTGCAATTAACTGGAATTGAAGACCACCTCCTCACGAAGCACCTTGATCATATCATCTTCTACAATACAAATATCATTTTAAGATTGTTAGGAAGTAGCATGTAGAAGATAAAATATGTGCTTAGAAAATTAGATTGTTAGAAAGCATGTGCTTAGAAATGTGTGTAAATCACACTGTCCTCAAGATGATATTTGCCCCCATTATGTTTGCTGCTGCATTTATAGCAAATCATCCCTAAGAGTTATTCCAAGCATTTCAAAGATGTCCAAACAACAACCTTCATAATTTCCCCTATAGAACAAGTTGAAGTTTCAGAGTAGGATTCCAAGAGGAATGCAGTGCTTGTTCACATTTGATGATTCATCACACCTTCTAATCTTGTGCTTATATAATAATTATGCATTTACTAAAATTAAATAATCTATTTAATTTAAAACAAATGGTTACAATCATTTAAATTTCATAATGAAATTTAAACAATCACTTAATTTGTACTGTTACGACAGTTTCAAAATTTAAATAGAATTGAATATTCTTTATTAGAAGACAACCATTAGATCTCATTTTAATCTAACGTCCATGCTAATACCACATGTAACACCTTATACATAAGTTCATTTTTCATGTACTAGACTCCAATTATGTCCATTATTGTATGATTAGAGACTTAATTGTATAAAAATATTAAAACAGATTTTTCTTAATTTCAGATACTGTTCATTGTGCATTTTCCATTTTACCCAATGAATTTTTAAAATTCATAACTAATTCTAGGAAAATCATCTCATAGTGGTTCAAGTCTCTAAAAATAGCTTAAATGATTATTTTTATGGAAAAAATATGAAATAGAGCATTATATATACCAATTAGTATAGTTTATTTCTCAAACTTTTACTGTATATTTGGTCTCTCTTTCCCAGGATTTTGGCCTTATATTTAAAAATTCATATCTCACACTATGTTCAGCCCATTCATACATTCCTTATGTCATTGGAAAGCCTTGTGAGTCTACTTTCTAGATATATTTTTCTTATACATTTATTCAATTTGTACAGGGTATGACATTAACTTAAACTAATAGAGGTCAGAGCTCAACTTTAACTCAAATAGTCTTAGGGAAATATGTATAACACTTGTTATATAGCTCCAATTGTACTCAAACCAGCGACATATTAAAGCTAAGACATATACCTTTTCACACATACAAATGAATGAATTTTTGGAGCTATGTATCATTTTATCATACCTTTTGAAATTTCTAGTATCTAGGTTCAAGGTTCCAGTTTTCCAATCTTGCCCTATTTTTGAATCCTAACTTTGAAAATCCACCATGAATTGTACACTTATCCAATTTATGTGTTCTTTAACTCTATAGAAAGCTTATTCCATCTACTTTTAGAGTATATATAACACTTATGCATCATACCTTATTCATATGAACAGTGCCTTTGAATTTCTGAGAGTATTCTAATTGAACATTTCCAATTATAACTCAACAAAGTAAGCTTCATAGACATAATACATCATCGTTCACTGTACTAAATTCATACATAACACCAAAACATATCTCAAGGAACATGCTTGCATCAGTGTGTATATATATATGATTTATCCTTTGCATACAAATGTATACATATTATTAAAATTAACATCAATACTTGCAAGAACATAATTTTCACCAATTTCTTCCTCATCCCTTTAAGCTCCTCTTGAACTCCTTGCATTGCCTTGACCTAAACATGGTTAGCATTTGGAAGGAATGAGATTCATGGAATCCAAGTAGTTACCACCACTCAAGCCAATATATCATCACATATTGCAAACACATATCATCAAATCATTATTCAAATATTTAAAATCATTTATGCTCAAACATTTTATAGAAAATTGAGTAGAGTTTCCCCTTGGGTTTTAGACATTCTAGGGTCTCAAAACCCCTCAAACAACTCAGTCAATAACATGAAATCATCACGAATCAACATTGCAAACAATAGGCAACTCATCAAAATCATTGCAAACTATATGACAATACAATACAAGATTAGGATGGTAAACTACCTTGTAGCTTTTCAAACTTTGTAAACTCTTCCTTTGGCCTTCCAACACTTCTTCGAATCTTATAGCATCAAAAAATGAGGCCATTACCTACTGATTACATAACTCCCTTCACAAAATCTCACATTGAAACCTTAAATTTCTAACTTGATTACTACTTGGCTTTTCTTGTACAACATACTTGTTCTTGCATAATTTGAACCCAAGGAATCCATTTTTGGGGTCAAAACCATGAGATTGCCTTTCCTTTTCAAACCCTAAATAGGTAGAAAATTTTCAAAAAAATATAGAAAAATAACTACCTGATTAATTTACAATCCAATGGTATATCTTTAATCATTGAAGCCTATACATCATTTTTCATTGATTAATTTTTTCATGGCTTCATTTTCTCTCTCTAGGAAGAAAATTTTAGGGGGAAAATAGAGAGAGATACTCAATGAAAACCATCATAAATGCTTGAGAACACTATAAAAGCTTACCTTACAACATGTATCTTAATCTCATGCCTTCAAGTGCTTCCTTCCTTCTTCGTGCCTAGGTCTCTTCTTTTCTATTTCTTGCTGCTGTCTCACGCCCTAGATGGAGAAGATGAAGTGGTCACAATGACTTAACCAAGGTGTTAAAGGAGAGATATCTAATAGCCAATTAATCATAGTTAATTATATTAACCATAGTTACTTTATGTAATAAAACTTTTTAACCAATTCCATTTGTGTCCCATCTGCACATTCAGAGGTGTCTAACCTCATTTTTGGCCAAAAATTGTTTCAATAATTTTTATGGATCAAAATATTCTTTATCGATTAAATTTACCCGTACCAATTAAGTATTTTTACTGAAATTGACATTAAATTGGTATAGGATTATCCAAAAATAAATTTTGGAATAAAATCATTATCTTGACCCAAAATATATTTTATCAAGATCCATTCAACATCTTTGAATCAGTACTACCTTTTTCTGTAGTCTAAAATAATATTTATCGGGTAAAATATTAATATTAAGCCATAATTCTCTGATAAATAATATTTTGATTGTAATAAATTTCTTGCTATATTCCATTGGGTTAGGCTCATCAAGAGTTTCATTTTGACTATCATTTTTCATATTTTCAAAAATATCCTTAACTCGGGGTAAATTTATAATTTTTAAAACTTTTAGATTATTAGGTGTCATTTTTTCTAAACTTCTTTTCATTTCCACTCGGTGTGAATTTTCTTCCTTCATGAATAAATTGCAAGTATTCTTAATTATTGGGGTCAAAATATAATTTTTTTCATTTTTTCACTTGGAAAAATAACATCTTTGCCCCTCATCACACTTAACGATATCTCTCTATTTTTTCCAGTTACTTATGCATTTTATGATATCAATATTTTTTTCTTGGGGTTTAAATACAACATTCACATTTTACTTCTAATTTAGAAAATGACTGTTTTACCTAAGTCGGGTCAAAAACATAGTTATCCATTCTTTTGGGTCCGTTCTTATAATTTCACCTTAGACTATTTTTTATTATTATTTTTTCACTATTCATATTACCTTTAATCAATATCTCAACCTAGACCTCCTAGCTACGTAATCCTTATATTGTTACGCTCAGCCTGGAGTGGACTTTTATTCGAGTGGTACATTACATTTTTTAAGGTAAGTTTTGAAATTAATTTCTGCTAAGAATTTGAATTTTATGAAAAATTAATTCCAATTAAGGATTAAACATTAACTTCTTCTAAAAATTAGATGAGAAATTAATTCCTTCTAAAATCTGATTATATATAACATTTACATCCCACTTCATTTCTCATTTTTTATTTATTTTATAACATTTCAAATAAATATTACACCACATGTCAATAACTTAGCTTTTCAAACTAGTTATTATTTCCAACATTGCCGATCACTAGCAGGGTTGCCAGCTGGTGTGGTGGAATCTCTTTTCTTCTTTGTACCAAAAAAAAATAAGGAAGACATTAGAAAAGTATGGCAACGTTCTAGAATACAGCCACAAAAACAAATTAAAAAGCAATAAACAAGCACGTGCTTAAATCTTCCCCATGCCATGTAATTTATTATTGGATCATTTCTTGGTATTCCCTATAAAATTATATTTATGCTTTTATTTGGATTCAACTTACCAATAGGTTGACCAAAAAAAATTCCAATAGGAATGGCCAAAAAGAAAAAGAAAACCTCCAATAGGGAAAAGGATGGAAAGAATTAAAAACGAAAATAAGATGCGAAGGTCAGCCACGTTTCTTTCTATTTTATTTACTTTACAAGAAACTAAAAAGTACACCACCAAATATAAATAAATAAAAGTAAACGAAATAATTGATAATGAGATTAATAAATTTAATCCTTATATTGATGGGTCTTTAATGTTAATTTGAAACGATAATAATATATGAATTTAATATTTTTAGACGAAAACTTAGGTAATTTAAAGATGGAATAATACAAGAAAATATATCTATATATAAGATTTTTTTTATATTTATTTGCGTAATCAAATAATTATGGCCGAAAAATTCCAAGCTCATGTCTCTCACTCTCACCTTCTTCAATCTTCATCCTCTTCGATTACATTATATCTCACTCCCTTAGCGTGGTCTTCCTCTTGATCAACAATTTTCATTTGCTTTCAAAGTGTGTTTTTATTAGGGCAATGTTAGAATTTTCTATTATTTTGGTGCCTTTGATTTTCATTCAGCATTTGGATTTTATTTTGTATTTAATTCGGACAATCCAAATTTTCTGTATAATTTTTTATATTTTTCTTTTCTTTAATTTTAGAAGAAGTAAAACATAATGCGAATATAATTTACTAATTGCAAACTATAAAAAAATTATTAACAATAAAAATAAGATAAAATTGAAATGTAAAATCTATTAATAAACCATCCTGGTTGAATTTGAGATATCTAGATTTGTCAATGAAAAATAGCAGCACAGTATTATCATCTCTATTGCACCGGTACTTAAAAAAAAAAGACATACCCTTATCCGATATATATTGGATATGGTACTCATACCATAGTTTATAAGTATCCTTAATTTTTATATTTTAAAATTTTTAAAATTTTTTAAATAATTGAAATCTTATAGGAAAACTCAATTTTTTATTTGTTGTTTTAGAATTTTTTATAGTACTTTTAAAATGCTTATTTAAAACTCAATTTTTTATATTTTTATTTTTTATACATTAATTTGTTGAATATATATAAATTTTATATGAATATCTCTTATACTCGCATTCTAAAATTTTAAAATTTATCATATCTGATGTATCGTATCATGTTATACCTGATACATGTATCTATTTCTGTACATCATAGATTGCCATTTTCCGACAGCAAAGAAGCCAATCTGTTGGATATAGTTTGTAATATTCATGAGAAGTTTCAATTTAATCTCATATTTGATGGAAAGTTAAATAATTATTGATGTTAGTAAACATGCTTAGTAATTGTAAATAGAAATAATGATTGTAAAATTTTAATAAGTGTGTTGGTTAAAATATAAAAAGACATGTCAATTAAAAAGTTAGAATATATGTGTCTATTAATTTAAAAATAGACCATATCTAGGGGTTACAACTATTCAAAATGACTCATTAAAAATATATATAAATAACTTCTCCCGTATTAGAAGTGCTAAGAAATTTTACAAATGTTTAAAAAGCTTTGTTGTATATGAAAGAGCGTTGTCTGCAATCCACAGCAGGTTTAGCAACAACAAAAAAAATCCACGGTAGGTACCTCGACGCCTATTTTCTTTATTTATCATCATATCCCCATCTATGTATATTAAAAATTTATAGTAATATCTATGGTATACCATCATCACTTCATCATGGAATTGATTTGATATAAAAAAGATGAAAGCATTATTTTTTAGTTTGAACATTCAATATTCATATTGATTCTTATTTTATCCACATTATACTCAAAGTTGTTGTGAGGCTATTCATTTCTCAACTTTTTTTTTACGGCCTATGTTACATCCTATCCAGGGATTATGATATAAACTTGTTCAAACTCCTTCCTCTATTTTTAAAATGATAATTATCATTGATTTGGTATTTTTCACATCAAAAAAATTATTAAATAACTTATATTATATTCCCTCCAATCTTTAATATAAAACCATTTTAACCAATTACACAGATTAAAGATGGAAATTAAAATTAGTCATCTACCTCAATTTTTTTTAAAATCACATTATTTTTCTAAAATGACCGTTATTAAATTTCTTTTTTTCTCTCTCATCAATTAAATAGGGATATTTTTTGTAATGTATAATAAATGCTATATTATATTTTGGAAAGGGTTCTATATTTAGAATTAAGATAAAATGCCCTATATTTAGTATCAGATGGAGTAGTATAAAATTTAATGATATGTGACTAAAATATCATTGACTTAAAAGACTCTTTTTTATATTAATGAAAAGTAAAATAATAAAGAAATAATTAATGACTCATTAAAATTTTAAAGTGTTTGGTAATTTAAAAAATTAAGAAAACTCTAAAGCAATGATTATTTTAAAACAGGGAAGTAAGAATCATGCAGCTGACTTACAATCAAGTATTTAACATAAACTTCGCGTAAATTATACATGGAATAATATTTATTTACTCCCTGGTTTTTAAACAATTGTCACTTGAGGATTTTGATTTTATTTTCAAATAATTGACACTTTAAAATTTCAATAAAGCATTAATTATTTTTAACCATTTTAACTATCGATAATGAAATACAACTCCTTTAACTATTTGTTACTAAAACATAATAAAGAAGAGTATTTTAGTAAAATATTATTACTTTATTGATATTCCTCAGACTATTTGTTACTCTCACCATTTTTTTATTTGTTATTTCAGCTTTTAGCATATAAATTAATAAATATAAATAATATGTTAGATATTTTAAATTTTGTATTGTGCCCTTAAAGAAATGAATAAATTAGAAAAGAATAATTAATATTATATTTAACTTTTAGAATAATAGATTATGGTATAATTAAAAAGATAATAATTAATATTATCTTAAAATTTTAAAATAAAAATATAAATTTTCTTCAGAAATAACAGTTAAAAAAAATGAAAGGAGGGACTTTCTTAATTTGGGTGCATAATTTTAAAAGTGACAATTATTTAAAATATAAGAAAATAGTAAATTAAAAAATTGGATAACTTAAAATATAAGGAAATATATGAAAATAGTACTATAAAGTATTAGAACATAAAATTTAGAAGGGGATTGGTGGTTGGAAATCGATCATCCTAATAAATAGGTTGGTTAAAGCGGAATTAAATGGATCGTAGGGCCAGGGCAGGCAGAAGCAGTCACTTTCAATCCAACTCCGCTCCAAAGGCCACAACTGTTAATAAAATAAATTTGGTGGCCACGTTCATCCAAGTTTTGCACCCCCCATTTCTGCTTTTCTTTCGCTGTTTATCAACTTCTTCCAACACAATATTCCTCGGGAGCACATTCAGTGCTCATCAGGTGTTATAAGCATCGTGTTCATTATATCTTAGAATTGTTTAGATTAAACTTGTATGATCCTTATTTATAGTTTATTAATTAAATTTAATTATTATATTTTTAATATATTTTTATTTTATTAAATAAAAAATTTAAAATAAATATAATTTTATAATTATTATTTATTAAAAAAATAATTTTAATATATAAAAAAAATTAAAATAATAAACTATAAATTAGAACCATCTAGATGGTCTTAACTATAATGAGCACGGTGCTCATCAGTCTAGATGGTCCTTAACTATGATGAGCACGGTGCTCATCACACAACTGATGAGCACCGAATGTCCTCTCATATTCCTCCCTAGCTTTCTCTTTCTCTCTCTCTCCCACTTCCCTCATCGCATTCACACCTATTCATACTTCATAAATTCCACGAGCACCGAATGTCCTCTGATATTCCTCCCTCGCTTTCTCTTTCTTTCCCTCTCCCCCTTCCCTCCTCGCATTCACACCTATTCATACTTCATAAATTCCACGTTTCTAATTGCAGATTATGTATATAGCACAACTTCAATTTGATTTATATGACATCTTTAACAATATATGGATCAAGGGTGATAGTTTTTTTTATAACATCAAGAGTTGTAGTTAATAACTAAAAACAATCTATACTTTCATAAGTTACTCTTATTTAATATAATTTAATATAATTAACCTATAAAGTAAATTCTTAAATATTAATTAAATTACATTCTTTTTAAATATATTTTAAATAAAATAAAATAAAATATATTATGTAATTTATAAAACGTCTTATATTTAATATAAAATATAGATTTCTTAAAATTGAGGCATATATATATATATATTATAAAGCTGCTAAAGGCTGCGGCCGCAAGTAATAATCTGCATATTTTTATTATATTATAATATGATCATGATTCTACTGAAAGATGGCGAAGATGATACTATTAACTTTTAAATTAAATGTAGAAAAAATTACATTTATAGAAAGCTTAAAATTGTAAAAAATTAATTCTAAAAACAATATTAGTTATATAATTTTAAAGAAAATCTAATTATAATATTATAATAAAATAGCATTGATACTACAGTACTGGGATAGAAAGAGGACGTTAATGCGATTACTTTACTCGTGAACAATAGGAATTACCATACGTTTTCTATATATATAGAAATAGATTGCGATATATAAACATTTCACTAAACGTCATTTTCTGGCCCCTTCACCCCTCCCGCACCATGCCAAACACCATATATATTCCGCCCACTTAAACTTCCACTCCCTGTGATCTCATCTTCTCATCTTTATGTGAATGGTGGAAACAAGCTCCGGCAAGCTCTGAGATCCATCACCATCATCATCACCGCCGGCCATGTCGACGAATAGTCCTCAAGACTGGCCTGAGCCCATAGTCCGAGTTCAGTCCTTATCCGAATCCTGCTTTCACTCCATCCCGGGCAGGTACATTAAGCCCCCTTCCGACAGGCCTTCGCGCCGTTCTTCTTCTTCTTCCGACGACGCCAATATCCCCGTCATCGACCTCGCTGCTTTATATGATGACGAACACATCGACCCTTGGGCCCGAGCCACCACCCTCGCCCGAATCTCAGAGGCCTGCACCGAGTGGGGCTTCTTCCAAATCCTGAACCACGGGGTTAGTCCTCATTTGATGGACGCCGCGAGGGAGATGTGGCGAGCCTTCTTTCACTTGCCGATGGAACTGAAGCAGCAGTATGCGAATTCGCCGAAAACGTACGAAGGGTACGGAAGCAGACTTGGGGTGCAGAAGGGGGCTATTCTGGATTGGAGCGACTACTATTATCTTCACTACCTTCCCGTGTCGTTGAAGGACTATAACAAATGGCCGTCTCTTCCTCCGTCTTGCAGGCAAGTGTTTGACGAGTACGGGAGGGAGGTGGTGAAGCTGTGTGGGAGGTTGATGAAGTTGCTGTCCATAAACTTAGGGTTGGAAGAGGATTTGCTTCAGAAGGCTTTTGGAGGAGAAGAGGTAGGGGCATGCTTGAGAGTGAACTTTTACCCCAGATGTCCCAGGCCTGACTTGACGCTGGGTCTGTCTTCCCACTCGGACCCGGGCGGGATGACTCTCCTGCTTCCGGATGACCAAGTCCCGGGTCTTCAAGTTCGCAAGTCGGATCACTGGATCACGGTGAAGCCTCTTCCACATGCCTTCGTCGTCAATATCGGAGATCAAATCCAGGTGCTACTCTCTCTCTCTCTCTATATCTAAGTTACTGTGCATGGTTCATGAACCAGTCATATCACAACAGGAAAAAAAGAAGGAGAAGGGGGTACTTGGACGTGATATCATTTTTTTTTCTTTTTAAAGAAAAAATATAAGCTCTATTATGCTTCTACAAAGTAACGATCAGGCATGAAGGACGACAGGACGTGGCCTGAGCATGACTCCCAACGATTGGTTTGAAAAGGATCATGCTGAAAAATCGGCTCACACACATAAAGTAGATAAGCATTTGGACATAGAGGGTTATGATATGGATATGGAAGTCTTTTTATGTATTTTAATTGATCAGTTTCCTATCTAGAATCCGGGTCAATTAAATTATTTCCAAATTTTTTATGAAAAAAATTGTATTTTTTTTGTAACAAAAAATTTCAATATATCCATATAAATTTTTTAAATATTTTTTTCTTTAAAAAATCTTTTTTTTTTATATTTTACTTTAGCCCCGGCCATTACTATAAATTTACTATCACCATTTGTCATTTGTTATTTACTAAATAAAAACCAATCATACGTTGGCCAAGAAATAAAAACTACTCTATAAAGTTATCCTTTGGTTCAATAGAATAATTCTTATTAATAATTAACAATTTCTTAAAAAATGAACAAGTAATGATGTCATCTCTTAGTTAAGCAACGCCAATGAATCAAAAGCTTTCTAGGTTTTAGCGATGTCATTTCCCATATGAAATGCTCTGATATAGCTTAATTATTAATTCCTTGGTGTCATATATATATATGCATTTGAATTCAATATATGATTAAATTGTGTTTGTGAAGGTCCTAAGCAATGCAAGGTACAAGAGTGTGGAGCACAGAGTGATCGTAAATTCAGACAAAGAGAGAGTTTCGCTTGCCTTCTTCTACAACCCCAAGAGCGACATCCCCATACAGCCGGTGAAGGAGCTTGTTACGACGGAGAGGCCCGCCCTCTACCCGGCGATGACCTTTGATGACTACAGACTCTTCATCAGATTGAAGGGACCATGTGGAAAATCTCAAGTGGAATCTTTAAAGAATTCAAAATCATCTAATAATCCCTCTTAATCATCGCTACTTAGTTATGGCTAATTGTATCTGATAACGATTTGTTCAAACACAAGTACACGCTGGTAAAGCATAATTTATATGAAAGGCTAGGAATAGTATATATATATATATAATTATGTAATTGATGGCCAAAAAGTGGTTTTCTGATCGCCAGTTGGTTTGTGGTGGCTGAATCTCGAGCTGGTATATGAAATAAATCATGGCCAGGAATACATGTAATATTATTTATCTGGTATATATTCATAATCTTTGTTTGTTTAAATCCTTCTCTCTCTCCTGTTTTTTTTTTAATCGAAGTACACTCTAATATAACATTTGTTTTCAACGGTTGGTGATGAAAGATATAATTACTAGCTCGCAGTGATTTATAAGAAAGATTAGGTGTAATTAGAATTAAAATTTCGATTAATTATATATGTTATGAGATATTTATAATCTAAAGGTCAATATATATATGACAAAATTAATTAGTATAACGTAAGCTCCCCATCATCTTCCATCTTCTATGAGGCAGGGTCTGAATACAAAACGAATATATATATATCCTCTCTCAAGGAGAATTCATGTCAGGAATTATCCCCTTAGATCTATGTTATAAAGTGTCTTGAAATTTTTTTTCTGTCTATAATATAAGGTGTCATATACTGATTTACTTTTTTTACAATTAATTTTATAACTTGTGTTTAAATAATGAAAAGTAATGGAATAAAGAGGAGTAGAAATGACTTTGTTTTTAATTTTTTTGTAAGTTTAAGGATGTAATAAAATTTTTTTATAATACATGAAATTGTTAAAAAATATCTTATATTCTCTCCGGTCCTAAATATATGACATTTTGCCCTAATCCTGAATATGTGACACTTTATAATATACGAGGTAGTATTTATTATACATTTACAAAAAAGATCCCTATTTCATATATTCCAAAGAGAAAGAAAAAGATTAAATAAGAGTATTTTTAGAAAAATATTGTGATTTTCGTAGAAATCAAAGTAATTAACTAACATTAATTTTCATTTTTAATCCACGTGATTCGCCTGAAAAAAATCTTACATTAAGGACAGGCGGGAAGTAGTATGGATGGGAGGGAGTAAATTCTTTCTTGAATAAAATGAAGCTAACTACTCCCTCTGATCCTTAATGTAAGTTACTTTCTATTATCTCACAGGAATCAAGAAAGATGAGTTGCATTAATAAAATTATCTAATATTTGTTTTAGTTTCCATCCTTACCCCTAATTAATACAATATATTTAAAGTTTTTAAAGTAATTAATATTCTTTAAAATAATTTTCAAAAAATATATTTTTAAAATAAAATAATTAATATTTCACAAATTTAATTTTATAAAGTAATTTATATTTAAGATCATATAATCCTTCTAGAAGGTAACATCTCTAAAGAATTCGATCAATCCGAAAAAAAGGGGGTGGGGGGGGGGTGGAGTTGTTCCAAGGATTAAATTACAGAACCCGTCATTCATGTCGACATGGGGAGAGTGTCTTACTCATATTTGCACTAACTGATAGAAAGGATATAGCTGTAAACTGATAATTTTGTAGACACCAATCATGTCCAAAGTCAATAATGTACACGACAGTATATATTAATTAGATTTCTTTCACTTAAAAAAATATGTATTTAATCACGTGTTGTAACTGTGCAGCCTATAGAGACTCTTTATCCATTTAATTAAGAGAGTAATAATAATATTGAGTCACGTCCGAATGAGTCACGCCCTGATTCAGAATTAATTATTTGTTTGAAGTTGGATTGGATCAAATGACCATTACATCATCCTACAGTAGTAGTTGATGCATTAGGGAGGGAAGTAGACAAGCCAAGACATGGAAGGAAAATTATTTCCAAAGCATGATTTCTATTTGAAAATTTAATTTATTATAATAAAAAATTTAGTTTATTATACTTAACAAAAATTGTAAATGGAGTACCAACTGGGAAATATTCTTCTTTCCAAAATCATCACTTGTCCTTTTACCTATTCTGGAACTTGGAATCTGTGCGCAGTTACTCCCAAAAGTTGTTGTGCATCACATCACAGGGTGTGGATGATGACCGTTCGTAGTTTCTTCAAAAATACATATATACTATATATATATATATACATGCATATTGAAGATATATATATATATATATATAGAAAATTGTCTCCCACGTTTTTGTTTGTGAATATAATTGAAAGATGAAAATGCTGTACTGATTCTGAATTCTGAGTTTCTATTTATCCCTCTGGGAAACAGACGTACTTTGTGAGAGGTTCCTGAAGGAAGGTCCGAGAAGAGCCCTATAAATTAATTCCACTTACTTAGTTCTTGGGACACCTGTGATCATCAATCAACCTCGTGAATGGATCAGAGACAAGGTGGGTGTTTGTGTGTTTCCCCAAAATAAGGAAGGCAGGTTTATTAATGCATGTTGTCATTTTTTCAGATAAGTATGATTTGGTTCAGAAAAAAAAAAAAAGATAAGAAGTATGATTTGGTTGACTTGTTATGGTTTTGCTGTAAATATTCTTCTTTATTGTCGTTATCTTTCTTGTTTTTTCTTGGGATGGTGGCCTAAGTGGTCACATGAATTCTCTTATATGTTTCACCCAAAAACAAATTCTCTTGTATGTTACAATTTTTTTCCCTAGAAATATCAGTAGCTTTTACACTATTAGAAAAATTGGTATTATGAACAGATGGATTTGTCACTAAACAACAAAATTTATCACTAAATTTAGATTTAGTCACACAAATTTCCATCACTAAAGCTGTCCCAACTCGAACTTGCTACCTTCAAGTGACATCTTATGTTTTGCCAATTCAGCTATATGAAAAATTCAACCTTTATACCCAAATTTAATTTAATACATATACTATATTCAATTAGGAAAGTGAAAATTTATACCATCCTTGAACAATACAACTTATGTTTTTATACTATCTTGATAAGTTATGTCTTGTCACGGTTAGATTGTGTACTTAGTCATTTAGCCATCACAACTTATGTTTTTATAAAAAAATTAATATAAATATATGTATATAAATTTCAAATAAATTATGAATAAATTAATAACTTATCTTCAGTTTCATTAATTAAAACTGTAAATTTGTGTATTTTGTATTTTAATTATAGGCTTGATATATAGATAAATATTAAATAAAAATTAAATTATTTTTTATTTTTTACCTGCTGATATATTTGTATTATTTTTTGAAAAAACTGTTGGGTAACTTTTGTAAATTTTTAAAAAAGCATCTTTTATTAATTTTGATACTTAAAAATAGTTCATCACTAAATAGATTTTCTTGGTTGTCGCTATTGTGTCACTAATTTAAAATTTTAGTGACAGAATCCTATCCGCCACTAAATTTGTAAACCTTGAATAAAAAATGATAATTTTTATTATTTGTCACTAATCTGTAACTAATATTTATATTTATTGATGGATTTATGTCTTTCATAAAATTTTCATCACTAAATAAAATGTTTCTAGTAGTTTATCTTGCTTTTTACAGAAATTTCATACAATATTATTTATTACATTTTTCATTAATTGAAGTATTTTGTATTTTTGTTTGAAAAAATTATTTGATTAATTTTATTAGATAATCTCATTATAAAGGTTAACATCAACTTAACTATTTTTTTTATAATATTAAAAATAAAATTTTATTATCAGATTGTATAAAAAACAAATTTTTCAGTGACAAAATATATATATATCATAATAAAGACCAAATGTCATAGGAGTTGAATGATATTTTACAAAATAAGAGGGCTCAAATATAATTTAAGCAAACTTCAAATGTAATTAGTGTGATTTTCTCTGACTTATAAGTCAAACAAATTGCGAGGATGAATTTTTTTTAAAAATAAATGGATAATAAAATTAAAAATGAGGGAGGGAGATAAGGTGTAACTTTCAATCTGATCTACGGGCATTGGAGTATCTATAGGTGGGTGACCCGGCGAGGAGAAAATAGGATTATATATTCCGATGCCTTTGTTTATTAGAAATTAAATTAAACTGTATATAAACCAGTAAAATTTGACACAATTGGCAAATAGATATGTCACTTAAGTAGGATATCAAAATTCGATTCATGGCTTTGCATATGTAATAATTAAAAAAAATTTGTTTGGAAAAATAAATCCTATGCCAATGATCTCAAATCTTCGGTTATCCGATTCCCTTATTTTGACCAAAAAAAAAATTGTATGAACATGGGGTCGTCGAAAGGAAATAAGGGTATCGGATAAAAGCACGTTTGTTTTTAACTGTTTATTTATTCCCACTCCATTGATATGATGGCCACGCCAACACCGTTGACGCGCGTGGGTTGCTTATATGTTACAAAAATTTGCAATGTAATATTCATTTATTATGGTATCAAGTATCAACACATGTTATATGCATAGATTTAAGTTACTCCCTTCGATCCATATAGTAGGACATTTTATATGAGAAGTTTTTTGTCCAAAATATAGGGTATTGGATATTTTTCTTTTCATTTTACCCTTGCATTTAATTCTTCTCTACCTCTTATTTATAACTATACAATGAAAATAGAATGAAGTATTTAATAAGGGTAAAATAGGAAATATTGATACTTTTTACATTAATTTTAGGTGAAAAAGTAATTTTCTTAATATGCATGTAATTGATATAAAATGTCTTATAATGTGGATCAGGGAAAGTATATAATTTGCATTTTATTTAATGTAATGGTCCGATCTTGTCTATATTGCATGAATCATATCAAAAATTAAAGGACTAGACCCTCGACTTTATAAGGAAATGTTGATATATAGAGTATGTGTATGTGAGAGGATAGGATAGCATACATGATTTATAATTTTATTTATAATTGTACATATATCAATTTATTATTGTGTGTGTGTGTGTATCAATTTCCAACTATTTCAAACAACATTTGATATTCTTCCTAATATTGTTTTCTCTCATGAGAGAAAGTAGGGTATCTCTTGAATGTGAGAGGGTGCGATTCTAAGTTTGTTATCGAATCTCTCGCCTGTCTGGTCTTTGTTCCTATTGCTCTCTGTCATTGGTTGCTTATGATTGCAAACATGAAGGTGGATCAAAAGAAGAACGAGGAGGAAGGTGTGATGGAGATTGTGGTTATGTTAGATTGGGAAAGTGATGGAGGTATTTGAGGTAAGGAAGGTGTGCTTGTTGGGAGAATTTCAGTTAAGAAGAAGCTGAATCAAAACATGGTAATGGCAATGATTCAAAAAGGATGGAATATGGAGGAAGGATTGGAGATCATTCCGACGAAGCTAGAGCCGAATACATTTCTAGTTATTTCCTTTTTAGTAATATCACTTGAATTATATCAAGTTGTTTCCTTTTCCCTTACTCTTATATTTTTCATGTCTTATACTTATTGGGCTATTGGTTGTTTGGTTCACATTAAGGATAAGGTGAAATTTAAGTGTGGAGGAGGGGAATCAGTTTTCTTCATTTTAATGTTTTCTTTTTACTTTTATCTAGTTGTTTCTTTGCACTTTTCTCGTCAGTCTTGTCTTATGTGGTATGAAATTGTGAGTTACATGCAATTTGGGTTTGAAGGATTTTGGCATGATTGGTAATCAGTCTTGTTTCCTTAGATTCAAGTAAATTAACAATGAGTTTGGTTGAGATAGATTGATTTAAGTTGTCCATTAGCCTGGAGAGGATTTTGGACCTTATTATTATTCTTTCTTGTGTGTAGTCACCCATCTTGATTGTCACTTTAGAACTTGTCTTGATTCTTAATTAAGACTACAATTGCACATACATGCATGAAGATGATTTAGGCATTCATTTCTTTGTTATTTATTTAGCCAAATAGCCAACTCATATATTTTATTCATTGTTTAGCCCCTTTGAGCCTAGACATTTTCTTTCAAATTTTACCCAAATTAAAAAAAAATTCTTTCCTTTCCTACCTTACCTTAGAAATTAAAAAGCATGATATTATATTTGTTGGGATGAACAAATGTGTACATAGTGGATAGTTTGGATTATAGAAAATGTAATGAAAAAGTAAACGAAAAAAAAGGAGGAAACAACAATATAAAAAAAGTAAGAAGTAGAAAAAGAAAAAAATTGAAAAGAAAGGGAAAAAAAAAAGAGGAATAAACAAAATTCATTCTAAGTTATTTTATTCTTTCATTCCACATACTTACTTGATGTATTGTATATTCTTAAGGTTTTCATCCCACTTTTCTCATATTTTTCTACCATACCTTTACTCAAACCCCATTATAACCTTGAATAAAGTTCTTTTGATTTGTGCATCACATGTGGCATAGTTAGTGGAGATTGAGAAGATAAACAAACTTATGGTAGTGAGGTTTTAATAGGTTGAAATTGAGTGAAACACTGACCTTATAAATTTTTGTAAGCTGAGAGTATACATTTATCCTATAAGGGGCTACTTATCTTTTATTTGACTTTGTCAAATGAAATTGCCATGCTATTTATGTTTTTGGAATTCACGAAAGGCTACTTTTTATTTTTGGGATCTGTAGAGCTTAAGTTGTTACTAACTTTACAACTTTCATGTCCATGTTTTGTCTTTGTCTTCATTTTGAGTGCCTAGAGTTTTACATCTTTCCTCATTTTTTTGTTCTGCATTGAGTTTTTACCTAGGAGTGTAAAAAAGTTAAGTGTAGTGGAATTGATAAATCGTATTTTTATTTATTTTTATCCTTATTATTTAGTCTTTTTGTTAATGAATTTTGGCTAATTAAGATTATTTGAATTATTTTTTATTTTATCAGTCAATTTTGGATTAATGAGATTTATTTGATTAATTCTTAGGTTTTATGTTTAAAATTCCCATTAAATCTTTTTGCACACGATAGACATTGACTATTATTTTATTTTGTACAAATTATGTAAGCTTAATTGAACATCATTTTCATTATTTTTCATTAAATATGAATTAATTAGATTTATTTGATTTATTAATTAAATCTTAGGTTTAAATTACTATTCTATATCTTTGCACTATGTGTTAATTGAACTTTATTTTATTTTGTGCAGATTATATAAAGATTCTTTTTGGAGATAGATTGCAATTAGGGCTAGATAATTTTGGACATAAATGGAGATATCTTTTGAAGTTTATTTATTTTAGTTTTTATTCTTTTACTTTTAAGAATAAATTTGTAAACATTTAACTTTGGGTCTTTATAGTTAATTTTAATCTAGGGTATTTAATGGTGGTTTTATCCTTTAAATAAAGAGAAGAAGGGAGGGATCTGAGCGCCGTCAAAGAAAAGAAGATTAGAAAGGAGAAAGGGGAGTCGGCATGAGAGAAGCAAAAATAAATATACGCAATAACAAGAAACGGAGAAAAGGGAAGGCCGAAGCAAATAGAAAAAGGAAGGAAGGCACTGCAAAGGAGAGGAAGAAACTGAAGACGTGAAATTCAAGAAGAAGCAATTTGAGTTTTCATCTCCTACTTTTATCGTTTTCTCATTGTCTCCATGACTGACCTTACTTCTTTTCTTCTGGTTCTTCATCTTAAAGCTATTGGTCACTAATCTTCTACCTGTAATTAGTCACAAATTATGAACATGATGCTATGATTGGAGCTTTAGTTTAATATAATTTTCTAGTTTGGTTTATTTTAGTTTATCTATGTTTTCTTCCTCTATTTTCATACTACTTTGTTTGCTACTAATTAGAATTAATCAAGTTATATGAATGTTGGTTTAAAGTTTAATATGAGGAATTTGATTATTATAATTGATTAATTTCAGTAATAATAAGATGTTCTAACTCTATTTAAATGATTATTTTAGTTTTGTTCTTAATATGCTTTATATTAAGGTTGGTGTTATGCTATATATTAATTAAAATTTTAGTTAATTATAATATTAGCAGTGGCTTAATCTCTAAATGATTATTTAGAAAAATTTTTATTAGAATACCAAAATATTAAACTGAATCAGATCAACAAACTAAAAGAGATAACGAGGAAGATTTTGTATCAGGGAATTGACTTATGACTAGTTCGCTCATTTAGTCTTGTCATTACTTTAATTACTTCAGTAATTAATTTTACATTAGTTAATTAATTGAATTTAATTCATAAACCCCCCCCCCCCATTTTTAATTACTTATTTTAATTAATTTTATTTTACTTTATTCTAAATTTAATTAAGTAACTCAATTGGTTTCTTAGAAGATAACATGATTCATGCTATATTGAAAATAAGATTTTAAAGTTTAATTTTGACCAGCTTAACAGCCATGCCAGTATTAAAGGCTTCTGAGGTGCTGCTTTTGTTGTGGTATACTTGGCCATGAACAGAGAAGTTGCAATAATCGTAGCACCTCTAGGATTGATGGCTTATCACTGGATCTATGTACGCCATTGGTGTGAACTATGGATGATGCTATGGTCAAATGTATTCTGAATTCGATGGAAATCTTGGCAAATCAAACTAAGGTGGTATATACATATTAGAAGATGCAAAAGAATGTGGATGGGCAGTCTAAGGTGGGTGACATGTTTGAGAGTAGGGTGTGTGATGTTCTTAAAGGTACAATGAGAGTTTCTGAGAAATATGCTTGTAGTTATGACGCTGATAAAAACCAATCACGAGATGTTCGCCTAGAAGAATAGAAGGAAGTTCATGCTTGTTCAAAGGTCCTTGATGTGGAAGGAGCTGGTTCTGTGGGCTAGAAAAGGAGGGATGTGAAGGAAATAGTTTATGATAAGGTGGGCCTGGCTTCTAAAGAAGTGGTTACCTGGAAGCCCAATTGGAAAAGTAGACGTATTATCATTAAAGAGGTCAAGGAAAAGAGAACTGTAGTCCAAAATGGAGTGGGGAACTATGGTAGGTGTCAAGTGGAGGTAGATATGTGTACAAATGATGGTGTTAAGGAAAAAGTGCAGAATGATGTTATTTTGTTTAGTGTAGAAGGGGTCGAAAGCGAAGAGAAATGATGCAGTACTAAGTCTATGATCCCATTAGAATCTTCTTCACTCTATATTGTTGAATTGACAAAAGATGAAAAGGAGGTTTCTAGTGCAATTGTTCCATTATTATCTCACTCTCGGATACAGTAACAAAACTGGGTGAGGTAAAGTTGAAGAGGGCATGTGAGGAAGAGGAGGAAGTTGCTTTTTTGAAAAAAGAAGAAAATGGATTTTGATACTATGAGGGAGGTAAGAGATGATGAAAAGATATTACAAAAAAAATATTCCGATGTGCCTAAAAATAGCTGAAATATCTGGGAAACTAAGAAATGGAATAGGGAGCGGTCTAAGGCAAGGAATACTGAAGTAAATTATGATGCTGGAGATGTTTATGTTTCTTTTCTAGAGGACTAGTTTGTGTTTGATAAGGCTTAGGATAGGACTAATGTTATGGAAGGCTCTGGTGGCTGGCTAAAATCAGCCACTAAGGAGCCATTAAGCTCATATCTTTGAACTATCAAGGTCTCGAGGAGGCCTTTGATAGTTCAGTTGGCTTACCAAGAGGAACATTAAATTGGAAAAATTGAAATTTTTCTACAAAGACAAAATACAATAGTGATATTAAAAGGTAGTTGAAAACAGAGTATAAGGAATAAAGAACAAAAGGAAGAAAACTCAGTAGTTTATCCTGGTTCGGTCTATTCTACTTTGGGGTAGGTATGCTTTGAATGAATCAGTAGAGTTTTGGCGTGTATAATATTTTTCTCATTACCCAACAACTTAAATGAGGTCCTATTTATAATCTTGGGGTAGAACTATCCGTTGGAAACAAAGATTAGCCGTTATTCTCAGTAAAATAGTCATTCGTCTACCGCATTAAATGCATCTAACAGAGATTATGTGGATAACCTCCTCAGGTTATGTGAATAATGGGTAACTGTTTGCCTTTGTTTTCAACATAGAGTTTTTCATTATGTGGATAACCTAGTCAGGTTATGCAGATAACGTACTACCCAGAATGACTAAGTTTTAGCTCAAAATTATTTTCATGAAAACCACTCAGTGATTAGGATAACATTAAGTTTTTCTCAAACTGAACTTTTGTGAAACTTAGGTTATCAGGATAACCTGCCAAGGTTATGCGGATAACTTGTTTTGCTGAAGAAAAGCTATTAGTTCTATAACATAAGTTATGCTAATAACCTACCTAAGTTATGCGGATAACCTACCCAAGGGAAGTTCAAGTACTCTGAAATATAGGTTATACGAATAACCTCCCTAGGTTATGCGGATAACCTTTTAACAGAGAAGAGTCCAAGTGCTCTATAACACACGTTATACAGACAATCTCCCTAGGTTATGTGAATAATGGGCTGTACAATACCACTTATCTTCACTATTCACTTCCTTATGCAGACAAGGTGCCAACCTTATCAGGTTAACCACCTGGACAGACTTGAGAACTTAATCCCCAAGATGTGTTATGCGGATAACCTTAATCCCTTTTCATAAAATTGAAGAATGGACTTTGGAAAAGTTTTGAGATTGAGTCTTTATCCTCATAACCTTAAATGGTTATGTGTATAAGGTAAGACATTATCTTGAAAATAGGGTAAACACTTAGAAACATCTTTGAAATTGAGATCTTATCCCCATAAGCTAAAATATTTTCATGAAAGCCAATTGAATACTTAGAATCAGTTTGAAATTGAAGCTTTATCCTCATAAGATAGCTCTTTTCTTGAAAACCATTTTGAAATCATGAGCTAATCATTAATCATTCAATTAGTTATCTCATTTAATATTGGGTTGATTGAAACTCAAAGCTCAACTACCTTCTTCTACAAATAATTTCCTAAAACATGTGAAACAACTCTTCATTCTCCAAAAAACTCCAACTTTGTTATTTATTTCTCTTGTGTTCCTTTGATATTGGATCTCCAACCTCATTTGTTTAGAATCATCAAAACATCTGAATGAACATTCTCCCCATTTTTTATGATAACAAAACATCTTAAACTTATTGTTAGTACTTGGATTTGCATGAAGCTTCCCCCTCAATAAGTGCATGGTTGAAATAAGGCCAAATAATGTAAAGAACATATCTCTGAATAAGGAACACAGAAATGAACACATTCATAGAAGGAAATTCATTGTATTATAAATATCCATTACAAGTACAAAAACAAAAGATACAGAACCATAACTACTGAAAAGCAGCAGAATAGAACAAGCAAGCATAGATCAACAAATTCAGTTAGTTTTGTTCTTTTTCTTAGATTTCTTCTTCTTTTTCTTTGCTTCTTTCTCTTCCTTCTCTTCTTTTCCCCTATCCTTTTTATGTCTTTTCTTCCTTCTTTTCTTTTTCCTTATCCTTTTCTGTCTCTTCTTTCTCTTCTTTTTCCTTATCATTTTCTGTCTCTTCTTTCTCCCTCTTTTTGTCATCAACAACAGAGGGGATTTAAGCAACACCAGCATCCATCCTAGCAATGTCCTGATCAAGCTTGGCCTTCCATTCCCTAATTCTTTGAAGTCTTTCGTCCAAAGAAAGATGAAGGGTGGAGGGTTAGGCTGGAACAGTAGATACTGGGTCTGGCCGAAATGGCACACTTGCAGTAACAGGAGGAACAGAAGGAAAGATAGGAATGTACAGAAGATTAGGAATCACAGGAGGAGGGGAGACAGTGGGAAGTGGTGCAAGAGAGGGTTTAGAATCAGAGGCAATGGTGATGATTTCCTACACAGCAGCCTCAGCAAGATAACTGATACCTTCAAAGGAGATAGGGTTAGAGGGAGGAGGAAAGAGAGCATTAATCTCTTGTCTTCAGTGATGAAGATAGATTTGGTGAATGAAATCAATTCAGGCAAGAGAACTAAGGCTCTACTTGAATCATGAACAGCTTCTTCCTCAAGACCATAGTCCAGGTTAGGACCTAAGTCCTCTGATATGACAGGTGATTGTGTAGAAGCAGTTGGTTCAGTGTAAATGGGAGGTGGCGGTTGGATTGGGGAAGAGGAAGGCTGAGGAATACCAGAAGCAAGTTGCTCATGCAGGAGTTTCACTTCTTGGGTGAGACTTTCAAATTTTGTCTCAAATTTCTCCTGCATCTCAGCAATGAGATACTTAAGATTGATCGTGTCTTCTCTAAGCTCTTTCCTGGTGGCCATGGCAATCTGGAATAAGTTTTAGTACAATGAAGGAATGTCTGTAGGTGTAGGCTGGTCAGTGTCTGGGATTTCATCTGGTTTGTTTGGAGTAAGAGTAGGGGTAAGAGGTTCTGGTTGCATGGATTGAGGTGGTTCAGAGGGCGAAGATGGAGGGGAATAGGAATCACCAATTGAAGAACTCTTTGTGGCAAATATGACTCAAAACTTTCATCAATGTCTCTCTTTTTGTCAACCTATCTCCCATTCTCTAGACTCATTCCCATCTTCTGTAGGACTTTCTCACTTAATTCTTCTGGAAGTAATGCAGGCCTTCTTTCAATGTGCAATATGTTATGAAACTTCAGGATTTTGGTGATAATATATCCAAATGGCAGCTGAGAATCCTATCTATAGGTTTTTGCTTTCCACATCCTCTGTAAGATGATATCCACCACATTCACTAGCTTTCCCTTTATTAGTAACAATATGACTTGAAATTCTCCTCTGGATAGGTAATTGAAGCCTCCACTCTTGTTGAAGAACATGCGTGAGACAATGTAATGAAGAATCTTATTCAACAGTCAGAAGAGTTGGGGCAATTTTCCTTTCAGAAGGCACATTTTGTCTTTGCTTAAGCAGCCTTGAGACTATTGTGCTCCATTTGTAATTGGCTTCATCCTCATTATCTTCATTTACAACTTCATTTTCAGGGGGATACTTTGAATTCTCAATGTTCACCCTTATTCCTCCAGTAGGTAACCTCAGAATTTCGCATAGTAAGTCAGGGTGTAGGGCAATCCATCTCTTCCTCAATCTCATGTCAAATACCTTTGTGTCATGGTTAATTCTCAAAGAATTGTACCAGGCACGCATAACTTCTTCATTATAGTCTTCTTTCAACTCTATCAATCCTCTATATTTCTCTAACAGCCTAACAGGATCAAACTTATTTCTCATGAGGAATTCTTCTATTCTAAAAAAGTGAGGTTTGATTACATTACGTTTCTTAAAATCAGCCTCATATGACTCCTTCAAAATCCTTATGCTAATAAGTTCTTATGTAATTAAAGCTTCCTCAAACTCAGTAGCAGAAGAACTTACGTGAGTGTCACACTGAGATTTAGATTCTAGAATTCCCTTTGGTTTTGGTGTTCTGGGCTTCTTTGTCGGATTACTCGGCTTAGATTCAGCTTTTCTCTTCCCTTGACTTGGTGATTTCGAAGCTCATTTGGACTTCACGTTGCGTTGTGGTTGTTGGCTCTGATTGCCACCCTTAGTCTTTGCCATATCAATGATTCCAGATGATTTGGGAAGACAAAAGTAGTTTAGAATTACTCAGAAAGGGGTTTTGAGAGCAGGAAAATGAATGGGATTTTGGAGATTTTGGAAACCTTGAGGAGTACGATTGAAGGTTTTCAAGATAGGGTTAGATTTTTTGTACAAGGTTCTGCTGAAAATCAAAGAATCATATATATAGTCTCTAGGTTATACACATAACCTATGGAGGTTATGCGGATAACGAGCTTTAGAAAATGTAAGAGAAACCACGGATTGCTAGGTTATGCGGATAAGATCCTTAGGTTGTCCGCATAACCAACTTGAGATAAAGTGGAGATGAGAGAAGTTATCTGAACAAACATACCACGTTATCAAGAAAAAAGATTTCACAAAAGGCACACAAAAAGTATTACACAGAGTAGGTTATCCAAATAACCTTGCTATCTTATGCGGATAACGTTTATACTTTGGGAACTTCTCGGGCTGAAACATTATGTAAATAAGGTAGGCAGGTTATCCTGAAATTGAATTACACAACTTACAAGCAAGAATACAAACAAGGTAGCTTATACGCATAAGGTAGAGACCTTATCCGAATACCAAGTTCCCCAAAGGCTTTGAAGTTCACAAAAGGCCTCATTTTCATGAAAAACTTCATACCTTATGCGAATAACCTCAAACACAGAGACTACCCACACCAAAAAATCAACACATTATCAGCATAAGGCTATGGGATTATGCGGATAACTATATTTGAAAAGCCCATAAACACTTTTTGATAGTCTTGTTATCCCCATAAGCCTCTTCTTTTCATCATAAATTTATTCTAATGTGCAGGATACTTCTTTTCATCAGATTTTGAATGTTTCAACTCAAAAAATACCTGCAAAACAAACTTCTAGATACTCTGATGCTTAAGTTAGCATTGTTATTGATTGAATTATAGTTTTAAGAAGGATTTCAATGAAAAACTTACAATTCATTGGGATTCACCATTCCCAATTCTCTCATGATTTTTCCATGTCTGTCTTCTGCAAGTGGCTTTGTCAGGATGTCAGCAAGCTGATCTTCAGTAGGAACAAATTCCAACTTTACATCACCTTTCAAAACATGATCTCTTATGAAGTGATGGCTTACTTCAATGTGTTTTGTCCTTGAATGCATAATAGGATTCTTTAAAATATTGATGGCACTTTGATTATCACACCTTATTGGGATTTCCTTCATCTCAATCTCAAGGTCTTCAAGTTGTTGCTTCATCCAAAGGACTTGTGCATAACAACTCCCTGTTGCTACATACACAGCTTCAGCTGTATAGAGTGCTACACTATTTTGCTTTTTACTAAACTAGAAAGCCTCCTAGAAATTGGCATATACCACTTGTGCTCTTTCTGTTTGTCTTTGATCCAGCAAAATTTGCATCTGTATAACTTACGAGTTCTTCTCCAATGCCTTTTGGATACCAAAGTCCTATTTGAGATATACCCAGCAAGTATCTGAAAATCCTTTTCACAGCTATTGCATGGGACTCTTTAGGACATGATTGGAACCTAGCACACATACAGACACTAAACATGATGTCAGGCTTACTAGTAGTTAAATACAGCAAGGAACCAATCATCCTCCTGTATTGAGTTATATCAAAGAGTTTTCCTTCTTCATCCATGTCAAGCTTAGTTGCATAGACCATAGGAGTTCTCATAGGCTTAGCATTCTCTAATCCAAGCTTCTTTAGTAGTTCCTTGAGATATTTTGACTGATTGAGAAAAATGTCATCATCATATTGTTTTATTTGCAATCTAAGGAAGAAGTTTAGCTCACCCATCATCGACATCTCAAACACACTTTACATTAACTCAAAAAAGTTCTTACACAGAGATTTATAAGTAGCACCAAATATAATGTCATCAACATAAATTTGTATAATAAATAAATTTTTATTTTCTCTTTTAGTGAACAAGGTTGTATCAACTTTTCCTCTATTAAAACCTTTTTCAATTAGAAATTACCCAATCTCTCATACCATGCTCTAGGAGCCTATTTTAACCCATATAAAACTTTCTTTAGTTTATATATATGATTTAGCTTAGTTAAGTCCTCAAAACATGAAGGTTGATCAACATAGACCTCTTTCATGATATACCCATTCACAAAAGCGCTTTTCACATCCATTTGATACAACATAATATCTTTCATGTAAGCATAGGCTAAAAGAATCCTTATTGCTTTCAATCTTGCAACTGGAGAAAAAGTTTTCTCATAATCAATACCTTCTTCCTGATTATATCCTTTAGCCACTAATCTAGCTTTATTCCTTATTATTGTTCCTGATTCATCAAGTTTATTCTTAAACACCCATTTGGTTCCAATAATAGGATGGTTTTTAGGCTTAGGCACTAGATCTCAGACTTGACTTCTTTCAAACTAATTAAGTTCTTCTTGCATAGCTAAAACCCGGTATTCATCAGTTAAAGCCTCTTCAGTACACTTAAGTTCAATTTGAGAAATAAATGCACAATTATTCATTTGATCCCTAAATTGTCTTCTGGTTTTAACTTTCTCTTGAACATCCCCAATAACTTGATTAACTGGATGATTCCTTTAATATCTCTAAGTTTTAGGGAGTTCTTGAGATACTTTCTCATTTATTTCACATTCATTATCTTTGTCCTAGATATCTTCCTCTACATCAGTAGATTCAGATACTTTCGGAGGTTCAATTCTATTTTCTACTGATACATTCAAATTCTTGAAGCTAGAAATTAGATCATTCTCATCTCTAGCATGCTCAGACATAATTTCATTTTAAAGAAACAAAACATGCATAGACTCTTCAATAGTTCCAGACTTCTTGTTGAACAACTTATATGCTTTACTTTTATTTAAGTAGCCAAGAAATATACTTTCATCTAATTTGACATCAAACTTACCCAGATTGTCTTTGTTATTGTTGTGGACATAGCAAGTGCATTCAAAGACATAAAGATGAGAGATGTTAGGCTTCCTTCCTTTGTGCAGTTCATATGGAGTCTTCCCTATCATGGGTCTGATGTATGATCTATTATCAAGTAGCATGCTATGCTTACTGCATCGGACCAGAATTACCTGGACAGTCCTTTTTCATTCAGCATTGCAGGCATCATCTCCTCCAACACTCTATTCTTTCTTTCTGTAACTCCATTCTATTGAGATGTTCTTGGGGCTGAGAAGTTATACTCCACTCCATTTTCATCACCGTAGTCAACAAATTTTGCATTTTCAAATTCTCTTCCATGATCTGTTCTAATACATACAATGGAGCAACCTTTCTCATTTTGGATTTTATTGGCTAAGATCAGAAAAGCATCATGTTTCATTTTTAAAGGGAAGAAATAGAGTCCAGGTGAACCTAGAATAATCATCTATCACAACAAGTACATACAAGTTTCTCCCAATACTCTTAATGCGATTAGGACCTATCAAATTCATGTGAAGTAATTGCAGTGGTCTTGTTGTAGAAACAATGTTTTTGGTATTGAATAAGGACTTTATTTGTTTCCCTTTAAGGCAAGCATCACATTCTCTATCCTTTTCAAACTTAATGTTGGATAGACCAAGAACAAGTTCATTTTTAATGAGTTTATTTAATTGATGCATGCTAACATGTGCTAGTCTCTTATGCCACAGCCAACTATCATCATTTTCACTTATTAAGCATATAAAGTCTAGAGAAGGTAATTCATCTAAATCAATAGTATAATAGTTATCATCTCTTTCTGCCTTGAGAATTACTTTACAATCTCATTTTCTAATGACTAGGTAGTAGTTGGAATCGAACAGAACCCAATTACCTCTATCACAGGTTTGGCTCATACTCAATAGGTTGTGATTAAGTCCTATCATGAAGAGGACTTCTTTAATTTATGTTTCTGTACTTCTTCTAACAATTCCAATTCCAACTATCTTGCCGGACTGGTCACCACAAAAAATAACCTTTCCTCTTTTCTTATCTCTCAGCACAATGAATTTTTCTTGGTCTCTAGTCATGTGTCTCAAACAAGCATTGTCCATGTACCATTTGTTGCTTTTTTTGGCCTTGAGACATACCTGCAAAACAAGTTTCAGTTCTTTCTTTTAGATACCGATATTTGCTTGGGTCTTTTCTTGTTAGTGGAGGAATCCTTGGGAACTCATTTCATCCCATTGCCATTTTCTTTCATCCTGAATATACAGTTAGAGGACATATGACCCTTCTTGTTACAGAAGTGGCAAGTGGAGAAAGGGCTAGAGGAAAGAGATGCATGTCTAAAATAATGACTATAATATTTATTCTTTTGATTTCTAGAAGCTGGGAATGACTCTATGTTCTGAGTTGTTTTAAGGTTATTAGCATGCACAAAGTTTCTTAGGTAAAGGTTTTGTTTCTTAGTTTTCAATTTCTCCTTGAACCCATATGGGTCATATCCCAAACCAGTTTTGTTTTGACTTACAATTTAGTTTCCTAGTAATACTTTCAGCATGTCCTCACCTCTAGTGAGTTTGGTTGTGGAGATAGTTATTCTTATCTCTCAAATCAATGCATGAGACACTAACAGAGGTGGGGGAAGAAGAAAACTATGAAGCAGCGCAAGATGTATGAGACTCACTTTCAAGCTTGTGTATTTTCCTTTTAGCTTGACTCAGTTGTTTGGACACTTTGACAAATTCAGTCATCAATTCATTAAATGCATCATGTAGTTCTTTGTAAGAAGGTTTAGAGTCATTTACCTCAGAATTACTATCACTGTCTCAGTTGTGATTTTTCTCTTTCTCTGCAACCTCTTGAGCCATTAGACATAAGTTAGCAATTTCATTATCTCCTGCTGCTTCCTTTTCATCTGAACTATCTCCCCATATGGAAGATACAAAAGCTTTCTTCTTTTTTCCTTTGTCAACCTTTTTGTCGTTCTCTTGTTTCTTGCTCAACAAAGGAGATTCTCATTTGATATGCACATGTTTCTCATATTCATAGCATATGATGGAGTCTTTGTTTTCTTTCTTGCTGCTAGTGGCTCCATCTTTCTTTGCAAATCTTCTGAATTTCTTCTTTCCATACATTTTGCAAAATTTCCTCATCAACATGGCCATTATTTCTTCATCTAGCTCAGCATCCTCCACTGAATCATCATTATCATCTGATTCTACTTTGAGAACCAAACTCTTCTTTTTCTTATCATATGAAGTAGATTCCTTGAGAGCCTTCAGCTTCCCTTCATATTCTTTAAGACTCCCAAAGAGGGCTATCACAGATGTCATAAATTCCCCTTAGCTTCCTCTATTGCAATCACCTTCGGTTGCCACTCAATGGGCAAAGCTCTAAGAATCTTTCTAACTTTCTCAGACTAGGTGTATTCCTTTCCAAGGCTCTTCAGCTGATTCATAATGAGGATGAATCTCTTCTACAAATCCTTGATATTCTCACCCTCTTTCATCTTAAAGCTTTCATATTCTCCAATGCACGTATTCAGCTTATTTTCTCTTACGCCGTTAGTCCCTTCATGAGTGATCTCCAAAGTGTCCCACATGCCTTTAGTTGTTGTACATTAAGACACTCTATAGAACTCATCTTAATTGAGAGCACTGACTAGACAATGCTTAGCTTTAAAGTTGAGAAAGACCCTTCTCCAATCCTCCCCATTCCATTCCTCTTCAAGTTTCTCTCTATATTTCCATCGTCTTGTAGTTTCATCGGAACAAAATCTCCCTTCTAGATGACCAACCAAATATCCAGATCAATAGATTGAAGGTAAATTTGCATCCTCATCTTCCAATACCCATAATGTTCTCCACTGAAACCAGGAGATCTATTGGTGTTGTTTCCTTCCGGAAGGACGCCTTCACCAAAGTCAGTCATGTCTTCTCTCGGATTGTTAGATCCTTTAACTGGGAGTCCAGGCTCTGATACCATTTATTAGCTCAGCTGGCTTCCCAAGAGGAGGGTGAATTGGAAAAATTAAAATTTTTCTACAAAGACAAAATACAAAAGTGATACTAAAAGGTAACTAAAAACAGAGTATAAGAAATAAAGAGTAAAGGGAAGAGAACTCAATAGTTTATCCTAGTTCGAACTATTCTACTTGACCTATGTCCAATCCCCAAGCCACCACTTGGGATTTTTCCATTATCTCTTGCAAGATTAAAGTGAGTTCTTGTAATGATTGCAGTACAACACTAGTCCGAACTTTGGACTGAAACAAGTTCTCTCACTTTTCTCACTTAAGAATAAGACTATCTCCCTTAGTGTAATCTCACACTAAGTACTCTCTACAAAGTGTGTAGATGTTTACAGAATTAACACTCTCTCAAAAAAGTAGATATGAAAGTTGAGATACAATGAATGAGCAAAACAGAGAGTAGGTAAGCTTTGAATGAATTAATAAATGAATCAGCAGAGTTTTGGTGTGTATATTGTTTTTCTTATTACCCAACAACTTAAATGAGATCCTATTTATAATTTTGGGGCAGAACTATCCATTGGAAACAAAGATTAGCTGTTACTCTCAGTAAAATAGTCTTTCACCTATCACATTAAATGCATCTGACATAGATTATGTGGATAACCTCCTCAGGATATGCGAATAACAGGTAACTATTTGCCTTTGTTTTTAACGTAGAGCTTTTAGTTATGTGGATAACCTAGCTAAATTATGTGGATAACGTACTACCCAGAATGACTAAATTTTAGCTCAAAATTATTTTCGTGAAAACCACTCAGTTATTAGGATAACGTTAAGTTTTTCTCAAACTGAGCTTTTGTGAAACTTAGGTTATCAGGATAAACTCCCAAGGTTATGTGGATAACATGTTTTACTAAAGAAAAACTATTAGTTCTGTAACATAGGTTATGTGGATAACTGCCTTAGGTTATGCGGATAACTTATTTACCTGAGGGAAGTTCAAGTATTCTGAAATATAGGTTATGTGGATAACCTCCCTAGGTTATGCGGATAACCTTTTAACAGAGAAGAGTCCAAGTGCTCTGTAACACACGTTATGCGGACAATCTCCCTAGGTTATGCGAATAATGGGCTGTACAATGCCACTTATCTTCACTGTTCACTTCCTTATGCAGACAAGGTGCCAACCTTATCAGGTTAACCACCTGGACAGACTTGAGAACTTGATCCCCAAGATGTGTTATGCGGATAACCTCAATCCCTTTTCATGAAATTGAAGAATGGACTTTAGAAAAGTTTTGAGATTGAGTCTTTATCCCATAACCTTAAATGATTATGCGCATAAGAAAATAGGGTAAACACTTAGAAACATCTTTGAAATTGAGATCTTATCCCCATAAGCTAAAACATTTTCATGAAAACCAATTGAATATTTAGAATCAGTTTGAAATTGAAACTTTATCCTCATAAGATAACTTTTTTCTTGAAAACCATTTTGAAATCGTGAACTAATCATTAATCATTCAATTAGTTATCTTATTTAATATTGGGTTAATTGAAATCCAAAGCTCAACTACCCTTTTTTACAAATAATTTCCTAAAACATGTGAAACAACTCTTCAATCTCCAGGAAACTCTAACTTTGTTCTTTATTTCTCATGTTCTTTTGATATTGAATCTCCAAGCTCATTTATTTTAGAATCATCAAAACATCTAAATTAACAGTCTTAACAATTAAAAATCTACATAAGGAGTGTTGCAGTAAGAAACCCCAGGTTTTATTTTTAATTGAGACAAAAGAAAAAAGGTAGTGTGACGGAGAGAATTAGAAGAAGATGTAATTTTTCCAAGGGTTGGATTATTGATCCAATAGGTTTGTCCGGTGGTCTCACATTATGGTGGAATGATTATGTGGATTTGGAGGTTCTTTCTAGGAACTTTATTCACATTCAAATTAGAAATGACGGTGTTTTTGGTCCTAATTTTATCACTTTTGTCTATGGTACTGCTACTGAAAGGGTGAGAAGGAACGTCTGAAATAGTATTTCAGCTTTAGTTGCTACTATTATGGGTTCTTGGCTCTGCATAAGTGATTTTAATGACATTACCTCACAAAATGAGAAATCGACCCAAGGCAAGGGGTAAAACTCAAGTTGTAAGGGAAATTTTTTTTTTATTTTTAGAGGTTTATTACTAGCTATGGTTTTATTGATTTGGGCTTCAAAGGTTGCAAATTCACTTGGGATAATCACCACATTGGAAGCAATAATATTAAGGAGCTTATTAACAGGGCTTTTGGTAATGTAGAGTTTAGAAATGTTTTCCCTAAAGCTTAGGCATTTCATATTGAGCCTATGAGCTCTAACCATGCTATGTTATTTGTTGATTTACTGTTCTCTAACTCTAAAACTCCTAGACAATTTAAATTTAAAGTGTTCTGGACTACTCATGATGATTATAGGCATATAGTGAAAAATAGTTGTGATCAGAATGAGCGAATTTGGGATGATGGTATTAGAGATGTTATTTGTAGATTGGATGTCTGTAGGAAGAATTTAATTGAATGGAGTAGGAAGGTTTTCCCTAATAACTGATTGATGAGTCAATGACTAGACTTTTTGAGTGTTGAATGGGTGTTATTATTGATGATAGTTTGAAAGAGGCTAAGAATATTAACGAGTCATATCGAGAGTCCTACAATTTAATACTAGGTGTAAATAATTTGTAGTAAATATGCAACCTAGGTCATGTTCTAAGGGAGACAACACTCAATATGTGAGTAAGATTTTGAATTCCTAAGTTAAAAGAATAAAAAAGAATGCACCTAAATGACTAAAAAAAATAATTGTAATTAAAAATAGATTAAATTAATTAAATTAAAATGCAATACATTAATGCAACTAATTAAATTATAATGCAACTAAAATGTAAATCTAAAAGAGTCCTAAAAGAAATAAAGTGCAAACTAAACTAAACTAATTAAATGCAAACGATCTATAACTACTAGTGAAATGTAATTAAAAATGCAAACTAACTATTAATAAATAAAATGCTAATACAACTATTTTTTTTGTGATATGTAATGTAAACTATTTAATATGTAAGTGCCAACTATAACTAAGATTTAGGGGGATTTGTTTTTAAATAAAAAATTAAACCAAATTAAAATAAACAATTAGTTAAAACAAAATAAACACTAAACACTGATTAAAAGAAAATAAATATTCAATTATGAAAAATGTGGATCATTCATGGGTTTGACAAGTAATTCCATCTTATCCTAGCTTGAGTCCAACTACAACAGGAATGAGTAAGTTATTGATTAAGCAAACTAATTAGATTAGACACTTAATTACTTGAAGTATAATCTAAATAATTAATTAATCCTAGATACCTCTAATTGTTAATTAATCACCTAAAATTAGTCTAACCTAATTAATTAAGCCTAATCTCAATATTAATTGAGTTTATATTAAATCTGAAAAATTGAATAAAATTATATAATTAAATCAAATTAGATAATTAACTCCCTAATTATGCAGCACTAAACATAACATTATCTAGATTTCATCATAACCCAATGAATTAATCAAGATAATACCAAATTAAGGCAAAATACACAAAAATCCAGATCTAAAACATGCATAAATCCAACTCAATTCAACTTTAAACAACTAGGATAATGCATACAATACATTTCAAACTCAAATCCGATCTCCAATCATCACAATATTTATAAATTTTCATCAATCTTAACTTAGAAAACCTAAGATAAAACCAAATGAAATTCAAAAAAATCAAGATGATAAAAGAAAACTTCTCATTCCTCCATTTATGCTCTAGCCAAACTTTAGAACCCAAACTCCTTGCATTACTCCATGAATGAACCACCCAAGCCTTTTAGCTCCTCATTTGCACGAAGACACCAAGGGAAAACAAGAGAGTTTCAACCATTTTCATGCTTAAGTGGAAGCTTGCAACTAAACTTGAAGATGGTATGAAGGAGAAGACCCACAGTTTCAAGCTTCTTTCTGAAATGGAAGAATACGGTGGAGAGAGAGAGAAAGAGGGAGAGAGAATCGATGGTGCTACTGGAAAATGGAAGGAGGGAGCTCAAAAATTGTATGGGGATGGAAGAAAGGAATCGAGAATAAAGGAATGTTGGGGAAAAAATGGAGTGAATCAAGATTAAGGGTGAAAACCAAGGAAGTGAGAATAAAGGAAAAGAGGTGGCTACTCCTTTCTCGATGAAGGGCTTCGAACATAAGAAAGAAGAAAGGGCAAGGGGTGTGTTTGGTTGCACAAAAATGGAACAAGAAAATGCTATATAAATTAATTAAAATAATGATATATACAAATGGACAAATAAAGATAAGAAAAAATGAGAAAGCTGAGAAAATAAACATTCCATAAAATTCCTTATCTCGAATGACCAAAATGCCCTTTCAAAATTTTATTCTCTATGGATCATAACATGCAAGAAAATATTACATCAAATAGATTATGTTTCCAATTAAATAAATGCAGATTAAATTTTGATCCAATAAAATTAAATTAATCATAGGATAAAATTTAAATTCAATTTGGAGGAAAGTTATAAGTCAAAATGATAAAAATAAAAGAAATAAAATACTAAAAAGAAATTTTCAAATTTTTTTTAACAATTTTGCTCATAAATTGATCAATTTTGAATCATTTTCTTAATCACAATTAAACTACAAATGACCCATAATAACATTAAAATGAAAGAATTAAATTTTTGAAATAATTTGGAAAGTGAAAATAATCAAAATTAAAGCTTAATTTCCTAAAATTATCCCAAAATTCTCATTTATTACAAATTAAGACTAATTTCCTAAATATTGTCTAAATCACACAAAATTAGCCAAATTTCAATATTAAAAATGCTTAAATAAGGGGAATAAAAATAATAAAAATTTATGATTATCAAATATCATTGGGAGAGGTTGAGAAATTGTGAGATAGAGAGGAACTTTATTGGTGGCAACAATCCCGGATTAATTAGTTAAGGGCAGGGGATAGAAATTTTGCATTTTTTCACCTAACTACTGTTCAAAAGCGGTAGAATAATAATATTGTGAGAATTAAAAATGACACAAGGGTATGGCTTGAAGAGGAAAATGATATTGCTTCTTGTATAGCTGAGTTTTATGTTAATCTACTTAAAAGTTTTGGCCCTAGATCTTTGCAACCTATTTTACAATTTGTGAAAAAGAAAATTGATGATAGCATGAACACAAATCTAGTTTGTCCAGTTATGAAGATTTAGGTTAAAGAAGTTGTTTTCCAACTTCGAGAGCTTAATTAAAGTGCCTGGACCTAATGGATTTTCAAGTAAATTTTATGAATTCTCATGGGATGATGTTAGTGATAGTCTTTTTGCTATGGCAAAGGATTTCTTTGATGGTGTAAGGTTGATTTATCATTTGAATGACACTAATATTGTGTTAATCCCTAAGACAGAACATCTTGAAACTATTGGTCAATTTAGGCCAATAGATCTTTGTAATTTTGTGTATAAGTTAATTTCAAAAATCCTTGCAAATCGAATGAAAAAAGTTCTTCATGTTTATATCTCTTGTAGCAAAGAGCTTTTGTAGGAAGAAGGTAAATACAAGATCATATTATTGTTGCTCATGAGGTTCTCCATTACTTAAAAAATAAAAGGAATAGGGGTAAATATGAATTTGCACTTAAAGTTGATATGAACAAAGCTTATGACCAAATTGAGTGGGACTTTTTAGAGAAGGTATAGCTATGTATGGGTTTTTGTCATACTTGGGTTAGGTGGATTATGTGTTGCGTGACCTCTTTAAAATTCAATTTATATCTCTCTAGGAAAAAGATACATGAATTTTTTCCTCAAAGAGGTTTAAGACAAGATTATCCCCTCTTTCCTTATTTGTTCATTATTGTTGCTGAGGTATTATCTTTGATGGTTAATGCAATCATTGATAATGGTGATTTAAAGGGTATTAAGTTGTCAAGGAATTGTCCCATGTCAACACATAATTTTTTTGTTGATGATGTTTTGTTTTTTATGAGGGCTGATGAGACAAATTGTGTTAAATTGAATGAGATTTTAGCTGCTTATTGTGGGGTGTCTGGTCAAAAAATTAACTGCGATAAATCTTGTATTTTTTTCCTCCAAAAATACTCCTGCAAATGTTAGAAGTTCTATGTGTTAGTTTTTGAACATTTCTAACTCTGTGAATTGTGGGAAATATTTGGGGGTGCTTAGAAAATAGGGAAGGTCAAAACAAGAGGCTCTAGTTTATGTGTGAGAAAGATTAAGGGATAATGTACAGTCTTGGAAATCAAAATTATTGCCCTTTGCAAGTAGGGAGGTTATGATTAAGGCTATTGTGAATGCTATCCCTCTCTTCCCTATGGCCATTTTTAAGTTTCCTAAGCAGACTTGTAAGGAACTTGACAGTATAATTTCTTGAAGATTAACTATGATGTTGCCTTTGTTAAGGGAACAAGATATGTTGCTATACGGATAATCTGTTGTGATTGGAATAGTGATTGGTTGTGGGGCTTTGGTGAATGTGGTAGCAGGATCAAGTTTCTATGCTAAGGCTTTGGCATCAAGGAAGGCCATTCTTTTGGCATTTGAACTTTCATATAGTAGTGTAATTTTTTAGTTTGATTGTGTTGTTTTAGTCTTTTGCTTGAAGTCTAATAGGTTAGATTTGTGTGAAAGGAGTTATGGGCGTGTTATTTTTAATATTAATGAGGAGTTATTATCCTCAGTGGGCTCTTCTGTGTCTTGGGTTTGTCTAAAGGCTAATTGTTTTGCTGATTGGTTAGCAGATGTTGCTCGTAAGGAGTTGGGTCCTTGTGAATGGGTGTTTTCACCACCACCTCCATTGGTTTCTCTTTTAGCTAAGGATAATAGCATTTCACGCTATGCATTTGATCACTCTTCCAACTCTCATTCTTCTTCTAGTTTTGATAGGGATGGGATTGGATAATTTTTGTGTTTGGATGATTTGGTGTTAATTTTTTTACACATTTAGACTAATACTTGTATTTTCTTTTATTCTATTAATAATATGAGCATATTGTGATTAAAAAAAAAGATAGTGTTTGATGACTAAATATTCAACCACCTCAACTCAAGGAGAAACCAACGATAACACTTAAGGCCTATTTGGTTCATTGACAACCCCCCTCCCCCAATGTAAAAGTAATGGGCTTCACATTAGTTGAGTTTAAGGTTTGGTTGGATATTTCATATGTGATCTTGATTACTTAATTGATCTCAATTACTTCTATAGAAAAGATTCGGATTACATAATATTTTGCATGTGAAGGTTTTTACATGGATTTAATAAGATACAAAAAGGCATTAATACCCTTATGAAAACAAATATTAACAAATTCCCTTTGATCGTCTCCTTATATCCTCTCCTTGTCATTGTCACCACCATTAACCTCCTCATTCTTCCAATGGCGACCACCCACCGGAGCAAATTTGACGATGACTACCCACAATGACAACCACTCACTAGAGCAGATTTGAGACTCGCGAACAGAGAAGCATCTTTGTGGTCATCCATTGTTGCCTTCCCCAACGTCATTGTCATCTTCTTCATCTCCAGTGACCATACCTTCCTCTGATCTAATCTACTTCCTCCCCCACCAGATCTGAGCCTCGCGAACGGAGAAGTGTCTTCATGGCCACCCATCATCATTCCTTCCATCTTCATTCTCAGATCAAATCTTCGTTGCCATTCGTCGTGGACTCGACAGCAACTTTCTTCCATCTCCATCCTCTTTGATCTTCATTCCTTCTCCGTCGACTTTTTTCCATATTCATCCTTCTATCTGATCTGTTTCCCGTGGACTCCATCTTCATCCTTTATTTTTTTTTTTAATTATGACTAGATGCTTGTGTGCATTGTTGCTGAAAAAGATGGTGATCAATGACAATTCTGATGTCGAGGAAATACTTGGGTGGGTAGGAGAATTTTTCTAAGGCTAAAGGCAATATGGTCATTTCACTTCTATTTTTATTTTTTTAATATAAAAAAAACATTACATCATTATTTATATCCTACCAAATAAACTCACATATAATCATCATCTCATCATATTACATTACATTATCTCTATGTAATTAAACCAAACATGCCCTTAATTTGCATGACTTTGGATCAGGATCTTCTCCTCATTATAAAGATAAGTAATGAGTATTAATCTTATATCTAATTAATTAAACCATCCAATCTAAAATTGAATGGTTAAGATTTTATTTTATTTCATTTTTATGATTTTTATAATTTAATTATGTCAATAGAAATATACTCCCTCCGTCCATATTATAAGGCAAAGAAAAAGATTTTACGCATAATAAGAAACATTTATTACATCCTTAAATTTCTAAAAAAATAAAAAAATTTCAATTTTACTCCTATTAATTCAATTCTTTTAATTAAATATAGCATAAGTTACATACTAATAATACAATAAATAAGAGATAAAAATGATAAATTATTACATGTTACCTTATATTATAAGAACAAAAAAAATCTCTCATATTGTCTTATAATATAGAACAAAGGGAGTAATGGAGAATAAAAACAATTTGTTGCCTATCAAAATTTTAAATAATGATGTTTTAATATTAAAAACTAAAAAGTAAAAAAATTTAAAATCTTGACCCTTCAAATCAAATTTAAATGATTCGGATAAGATTAGTAGTCTCTACTCATTCTTGGGATGAGTAGAGGATCTAGACTCATCATGAGTCTATTTAATTATATTATTACCCATTGTTTTTTTTTTGTGAGTTTTTTTCGGCCATTTTTTTTTGTGAGTTTACCCATTGTTTTTTATGTCACTTTAAAACAAGCACTTTTAAGTTTTACTTTAAAAATACATCGAATCCCTAGGATATTGTTTTTTTTTTAGTAGAGAAGAAGAGTATCATTAAATAATAAAAAACAAAAGTCCACATAGTCAAAAACAACAAAGCAAGAAATCAACAACATCAACAGAAACAAATCGAGCATCAGACCCAAGAATAGAAGAAAGAGGAGGTGGGGGATTCAATTTCCAAGCAACATCACACTTCTTAATAGCAAAATTAGCAAGTCAATGAGCCTTCAAATTAGAAATCCAGAGACACCAATGGAAAGAGCGTCTACGAATCCACAGGATATAAAATGATAAAATCCTTACCATTTCAACCACAAAAGGATAAAATAAAGGGGAAATGACATTTGGAGACCAAAATTTGCAATTAATATTAATAACAGATCCATAAATTGTAACATGCCAATAAAAGATTGAAGGTCTGAAATTGATCAGAGTTTAATGACTGAATTAGTAAAATACCCTCATTAAAATAAAACAATCACATGCTCGTGTTCCAGAATTGCTTTGCTCATTCCCTAGCTTTCTCATCTCCGACAAACTAGTTTCTTAGAATCGTGAAGCAGTGGCTATGTTCTGTTGCTCTGTCACTCTCTGTTCGCTGATTCTGTTGCCCATCGCATCACCTCATCTTGTCTCTCTCCACTGATTCTTGCATGTTGCTTTAATCATCTTAGGTATAGAATTTTCTATATCTTCCTTTTTTTTCCTATATTTTGGTCTCTCTATTGATTCCCATATATTGCTTTAATCATCTTAGGTATTGATTTTTCTGTGTCTTCCTCTTCTTTAGGAGATGTTTGTAAATGTCATCCCTTTCATCTTCTTCTTCTTTAACCTGTATTTTGGTTTCAGTTTTATTTTGCTAATTTTTGAATTGTCTCTTCTTCTTGTATTTTAGTATCGATTATTCATGTTCAGTTTTGTATGATTCCTTTATTTCACTATAGTTTTGCTATGTTTCATAAATTCCTTAAATAATTATTTCACTTTAAAAAAGTAGTAAAAATTGGTGCTACGTATTAATAGAGAAATATACGGAGGCAAGTATATTTTTCATTACAAAGCAAACATTAAATATCATTTAATCTTATTATCAATTTTTTGATATTGTTCAAGCACAATTTAGACAATTTTGAGCTGACTCAGTTTGGTGGCCAGTGCATCATCTTAACAACAAAGTTCATGATCAAGTCAATGCTATGATATCAAGAGATGGGAGAGGCAAGCTGTCCAAGAAAATGTGAAAAGCAACGGTGTTAAGGATACTGATATTTTGGATTATAATGTAATGGATATTGATGTAGGACAGTGGTATTAGGGATTTTGATTTTTTTGCTATTAATATAATAGATACTTATGTAGTATAATAGTGTTAGGAATAATTATGTGTTGGATACTTGTATATCATTTACAATTTTACACTGTCATTTCAATAATTTCACATTATTCCCCACAAACTTGACACTAGAATTTTAACTTTTGCGTATATGAACATTCATGATATAGATGGGCAGTAAATCCAGGGTTTCGAGTGTTAAATATTGCATCTGATCACATTAAAATTTGATGAACATAATTTCATCAGTGTGAAATTTGGAATGTTTAGTGTCAAATCTTGGAATATTAGTACTAAATATAGAGTTCCGAATGTCAAATACTGGAACTGATCACATAAAAATCTGTTTAACATAATTCCATCAATGTGAAATTGTGGATATTCAGTGTGAAATCTTAGGACATGAGTAGTAAATTCAGGGTTCCGAGTGTCAAATATTGGATCTGATCACAATAAAATTTGATGAATATAATTCCATCAGTGTGAAATTTGGGGTGTTCAGTGTCAAATCTTGGAACATTAGTAGTAAATATAGGGTTCCGAGTGTCAAATACTGGATCTGATCACATGAAAATCTGTTTAACATAATTTCATCAGTGTAAAATTGGGGATGTTCAGTGTGAAATCTCGGAACATTAGTAGTAAATTCAGGGCTCCGAATGTCAAATATTGGATCTGATCACATTAAAATTTGGTGAACATAGTTCCATCACTGTGAAATTTGGGATGTTTAGTGTGAAATCTTGGAACATGCGTAGTAAATCTAAGGTTCCGAGTATTAAATATTGGATATGATCACATTAAAATTTGGTGAACGTAATTCTATCACTGTGAAATTTTGGGTGTTCAATGTCAAATCTTAGATCCTCAGTAGCAAATATAAGGTTTCGAGTGTCAAATACTAGATCTGATCACATAAAAATTTGTTGAACATAATTCCATGAGTGTGAAATTTGGGATGTTCAGTGTCAAATATTGGATCATCAGTAGTAAATACAGGGTTCCGAGTGTCAAATACTGAATTTAATTACATGAAAATTTGTTGAATATAATTCCATCAGTGTGAAATTTGGGATGTTCAGTGTCAAATCTTGGATCATCAGTAGTAAATACAGGGTTCCGAGTGTCAAATACTGAATTTAATTACATGAAAATTTGTTGAATATAATTCCATCAGTGTGAAATTTGGGATGTTCAGTGTCAAATCTTGGATCATCAGTAGTAAATACAGGGTTCCGAGTGTCAAATACTGGATCTAATCACATGAAAATTTGTTGAACATAATTCCATTGATGTGAAAATTAAGATGTTCAATGTCAAATCTTAGATCATTAGTAGTAAATACAGGGTTCCGATATTAAATACATGATCTGATCACATGAAAATTTGTTGAACATAATTTCATCAGTGTAAAATTTGGAACATCCCAAATTTTCATGTTCACCAAATTTTAATGTGATCAGATCCAATATTTAACAAACTGATTCATCCCAAATTTTACACTGATAGAATTATGTTCAACAAATTTTCATGTGATCATATTCAATATTTAACACTCAGAACCTTGGATTTACTACATATGTTCCAAGATTTCACACTGAACATCCCAAATTTCACAGTGATAGAATTATGTTCACCAAATTTTAATGTGATCAGATCTAATATGTGACACTCGAACCCTGAATTTATTACTCATGTTCCAAGATTTCACACTGAACATCCCTAATTTCATACTGACAGAATTATGTTAAATAGATTTTCATGTGATCAGATCCAGTATTTGACACTTAAAACCCAATATTTACTACTGATGTTCCAAGATTTGACACTGAGTATCCCGAATTTCACACTGATAGAATTATGTTCACCAAATTTTAATGTGATCAGATCCAATATTTGACACTCAGAACCTGGATTTATTGTCCATCTAAATCATAAATGGTCATATACACAAAAGTTAAAATTCTTGTGTCAAGTTTGTAAAGAATAATATGAAATTATTGAAATACAATATAAAATTGAAAATGATATACAAGTATCCAAAATATAATCATCTCTAACATTAGTATACTACCTAAGTATCAAGTACATTAATAGAAAAAAAATCAAGATCCCTAATACTACTATCCTATATCAGTATCCATTACATTATAATCCAAAACATCAGTATCCTTAACACCGTTGCTTTTCACATTTTCCTGGACAGCTTGCCTCTCCCATCTCTTGATATACTAGCACTGACTTAATCATGAACTTTGTTATTAAGATGATGCACTGGCCACCAAACTAAGTCAGCTCAAAATTATCAAAATTGTGCCTGAACAACATCAAAAAATTGATAATCAGATTAAATGATATTTAATGTTTGCTTTGTAAAGAAAAATATACTTGCCTCCATATATTTCTCTATTAATACGTAGCACCAATTTTTACTACTACATCTCCTAATGTTTACTACTTTTTACTACTTATTTAAAGTGAAATTATTACTTAAGAAATCTATGCAATATAGCAAAACTGTAGTAAAATAAAGGAATCATATAAAATTGAACATGAATAATAGATACTAAAATACAGGAAGAAGAGACAATTCAAAAATTAGCAAAATAAAATTGAAACCAAAATACAAGTTGAAAAAGAAGAAGATGAAAGGGATAACATTTACAAACTTGAAGAAGAGGAAGACACAGAAAAATCAATACCTAAGATGATTAAAGCAACATATGGAAATCAATAGAAAGACCAAGATATAGGAAGAAAAGGAAGATATAAAAAATTCTATACCTAAGATGATTAAAGTAACATGCAAGAATCAGTGGAAAGAGACGAGATGAGGTGATGTGATGGGCAACAGAATCAGCGAACAAAGAGTGACAGAGCAACAGAACATAGCCACTGCTTCACGCTTCTAAGAAACTAGTTTGTCAAAAATGAGAAAGTAAGGGAATGAGTAGGGCAATTCTGGAATACAAGTATGGGATTGTTTTATTTTTTTGAAGGTATTTCAGTAATTCATCTATTACACTCTGATCAGTTTCAAACCTTCAATCTCTTATAGGCATTTTACAATTTATGGATCTGTTATTGACATTAATTGTAAATTTTGGGCTCCAAATGTCATTTCCCCTAAAATAAAATGAACTCAACCAGGTGAATTGTGGCCCTAGTAATGCATGCTCCACGATTCAAATAAAAAACAAAGCGCTCATACCGTTCAAACTACTAGTTTATCATATTAAAGTCAATAAATAATTGTCCAGGAACATTAATTTCTGAGGTTAAAACTTTAGATTCATATATAAATGTTTCAAAAATAGGCTAGATGTGGGGTTTTTCCAGATATATTTTTTTGTTCTGAAATTTTATGTAAATCTGAGATTATGAATCAAGATAAATACTACGAAGAAAATTACTGACATATTTGTGTTGATTATAAAACCCATACATTTTTGTCACCCAAGAAAAAACCCGTACAATTTTATAGAAGTAGATAATAATATTTGGAGGATGCAGAGACTTTTGTTCAAGTCAAGTTTGAGGTGAATGTTACAACATTTAAAATGTCGGGGCTAAAAAAAAGCTTATTCAAACATCGGGCCTATAAAAAAAGCTGGTTCAAATATCGGGCCTAAAACAAGGTCTACTCTGGTTATTCAAATCATAAATTAAAGGTTTGATGAGAAATGGAAGCCTTCTTTCCATTTTGTTACCGAAAAAAGGAAGGGAAGCCTTCGACCCAACAGAGTTCAGACTCAGACTCAGACTCAGTGCCATTACTACGGTTTATGATCCAGAAGTCCTTTGCTTCATTTTTTTGGGTACATTTTCGTTTTGAATTTATTTGCAAAGAAAAAGAAGTATTGAATTTAGTTTTCAATTGTTTATCAATGAAGTTAAACCACAGCTATGATCAGGAGGGAAAACGAGTGAATTTCATGAGCAGGGATAATAACACAAGCGGTAGAGGCAGAATACATATTATAGACAGCTACATCATAGAGAAAGAAAACCCAATATAATAATTGGGATTTTAAGGCTGAATTAGGTTCTCCATATGAAATTTTACATCCATATGGAAAAGACCACATTTTTTGGAAACAATTCAGTCTATAAGTACTTTTGGGGGAAGGTATACACCTGAAGCTTGATCCTGACATGTGCCAAGTTTCACAACAAAACCAGCACCGAGGTTGTACCTTTTCTGTACTTCAGCAAATCCTCCATTCAGAACTTGCTCTACCCAATCCTCCACCTCTGTGTCCCTGTCTGAAACATATGCAGCTGCAAGTAGTTGTTCCATGGCTTCTGACTCGATCTGTAGTGCACACTCAGATCCAAGAATTTTGTGGAAGTTCCTTCGGATCACTTTCAGCAATCTATCTGCAAGTGCATCGAAATTATAAGGCCTAAATACAACTGTTTCATCCACCTGGTCATACAAGTTTTGGAACCAGAGGTTTTGGTTCGCAATTGGGACATGTTCTTGGTTTTCACTATCCATATGTTGCATTTCATTCTGTTCAGCTGGGAGATTCAAATCCAAAACCCAGTTTGATGCTGTGTGAGCCCTCTTAGCCGTGTCTGAAATTTTATGCTCATTGTGAAACTCGTTGCCACCAATCAGCTTTCTTTTATTTACAAAAACTAGATTGGGAATACTCTCTGTAGAGCTGCTAACTACAGTGAGGCTTTGGCTTCTATTGTCTCCAACCAGTTGCTCGACTTTTAACTTGATTGCCCCTCCTTTCATCCTTAATATTCTTTCCTCAGAGTAGCTGGAAGGTTCCTTCATTGGTATGCTGCTATTTTGGTGAATCGGAAAAGATGTCACGAATATTGAGTTGGTCACACCAACTTCTCTTCCATGCGAGTCTGTAAGTTTTCCTGTCTTGATGGCTTGAGACAAACTGTATTGAGCCAGCATATCAGCCTTGTCTACATTTTCCAGGAAAACTACAGACAACGGTTTCTTGCACAACTCCCCAACAATAAAATCAAGAGTAGTCTTCCCTCTGAGTTTGACATCGTATCCTTTCATTTCTTCCGAATTTAGATCCACAAAAATGAAGCTTTCTCGACTTCCACACAAAAACTCAGCCAAAGAAAGAGCAACTTTCTTCTTACCGTGCGTATCAGGTCCCACAAAATTCATCCATATGTCCCCTCTCTGATTTTCTTTGTGGTGTTTACCTTTTTTTGTTTGGCAGCAAACTAGTGTTCTAATTATAGCACGCAAGGCTTCGTCCTGCCAGCCAACCTTTTTTGCCAGACATTCGAAAAGAATTTTGGGATTTCCCAGGTCAGCTTGTCCACCATGGTCAAAACTTAAGCAAGATAAAGAAGGGGTTGGATGTTGTAAAGTATCTGCATTAACCAGATCAACTTCCAAGCCTGTAGTTCTTTTAGTTGTGTTGGTGGTATGGGAAGAGCAAAATCCTAAGCCTAGGTCTGTGGTTACTGAAGTCACAGATGAGGGAGACATTTGACTACCATCACACACACTTGAATTGGACATGTTGCATGACCTTAGGTCACCCGACTGGAGATCCTCCGCTTTCTTGAACATCTCTGAGAGTCCTGAAGTAAATTTCTCCGGCTTTGCCTTGGAAACCACAGAAAAAGGACTGCTTGATTGTGATGTAGAACTAGAAACTATTTGCTCGCCGTCGGGCATTTGCAAATTTAGATCGATGTTGTCAATTGCTGATGCATCTGTAATCTTGGTGCTGCGACTGTTGTCAGCATCTTTCTTTCTGCTGTCTCTGCATTCAAAACCCACAACAGTTTGACAAGTATTTGTATCAGGGAATTGTTGAGTATGGTGCTCCCTTGTCGTGTCCAATTTCCTCGGTGACCCAAGTTCATAAGTATCCAGCACAACACCATCATCCTTGGTCTGCACTGAATGGAACAATAATGGCTTTTACACTAACAAAGATGAGGACAACTTTTTGCAATATTAGCGAATGATCATTCAAGTAATTCTTATAGGACATGAAGGTCAACTCACGATATGCTTATTTATTGAATACTTTTTTGACCAGAACTTAATATATCGAATACCAAAACTTTCAGTGCGCAAATATTTTCTTTAAGCCTTTCAAGTAAAGACCTTAAGCACACGTTACTTGACATACCATTTATGATAGGCCAGAGAAATATTTTATTTTTATCCTTTTAAGAACTGCACAGTGCCTAGTTTGGCATCTGACAAGTTTGCAAGATTTAAGAGGAGGATTTAGGCTGAATTTAGTTGACGAATATGAGTGCTACCGTACACACCTTTGTATTCAATAATTTTGGTGAGCCAAGCTCAGGAGTCTGCAACCTGGGAGCAAACTTAGAATGGCACGAATCAGGAAATGAAGCAGAAGCAGCTGCCTCATCTCGTTGAAACCTTTCGCCACATTGATGGCAATGGGGAACACAATAGTACGAGCCACTTAGTGGACCTTCTAAGTCAGAAGGTGAAGGGAACAAACCACCAAATGGGACAAATGAATCCATTAAGCTGAAACAAATGAATTCAGTCAAGACAAAAATAGGTGCATAACAGCAACGTCTCTTCATACTGATCAGGGTCACAAAATAAAAAAATTCTAGATTCATCAGAACCGAAAATTTCGGCTTTTTGTTCTTTTTTTCGGTGGAAATTAAGAACAAGAAAGTATATAATACACAAAAGATATAAAACTACCGACAGTTAGAGATCATAAGATACAAAAGACAAGAGGACATGAAACACACACACGTCCATATATACAAACACATATTGATCAAGTAATTCAAGTAATGGTAAAAGGGCATAGAAAATCAGGCAAGTTTGAAGCCAGACGAGTTCGGAAACAAAACAGATGACCTGAAGCCCTTACCTTGATCTGGGCTTGTGATATGGTTCAGCCATGGAAGGTCGAACATAGGTGATGGGAAGAAGCTGCAAGTCCCAGTCCGTTTCAATGGATGGAAATTTTCCCACGAATTTCAAATAGCAATCATAGCTTGCTGCCGCACCCATCAACCAGAACTTTCCGTAATTAAGCTCCAACAACTTTCCCAATTCTGCAACGATATAGCTCACTGCCTCACTTGACGCTTTCTCGCTTACCAAACACTTCAAGTCCCCGAAATTCACCACCAAACCAGGTCCTATACACTGCGCCACCATTTGGCTAATCTTCTTCAGTTTCAAACTCATAGCCTTGTCCTCACAGTTCTCTGTAATAAACTTGGAAATATCTTTTCCTATGGATATCACATGCAAGCCACATAATTCTACAGGCAAAATACCATCCTTTCGTTTATCTATAGCTTCTGTGAAACTCCGAAGAGCTTCATACGCGCATGCACCCAGAAGCAGAGGATTCCTGCCTCTGCTTCTGGAGAGTACCTCTCCGATTCTTTTGTAGTTCTCGTCCCCGTTACAGAGGCCCGACGAGCCAGGAAATGGGAAGCTGAAGCTCCGGCGACCCGGATCCGAATGCTCCGTTAAGTTGCAGAGGAATATGGGGGGGCCTCTGCAGCGCGAGTACCGTAGCAGCTGCGGGAGAGGACGGAGGATGGTGAGCTTAATTTCGGGGCTCCGAAAACCCGCTTCTCCGAACACACGGCTCACGACCGGGTCGTCGAGAATCGACAATATCAATTGCTGAAGTTCGACTTTCACGCACGAAACGGAAGAGGGTTGCTGTGAGATTTGGTGGTAGAGATGGAAATTCTCGGGTTGTCTCCTTTGGTTCGCTTGAGAACGCTTGATGGCAGCCATGAAAGAGTTCGAAACAGGCGGGTCGTCGGTGAGCTGGGTCGACGGGACCCGGTCCAGAGAAACGCTCAGGCATAGCTCCAGGGCTTTGAATTGGAGGCGAGACGAGTAGGCAGAGTTCCGGGCACGCGCACAGGCGTCGCGTAGGATTGAAGACGGCAGCGAGAGGAGAGCGGAGACCGCATGGAGCGAAGTGGTTTGGGCGTGACCACGGCGACGAGCTACGGCGACTGCCTCGTCGAGCGCGTGAGCTGCCTCCGAAGTTAAGCATTGCCTAGCTACTCCGACGGGCGTAGGCATCACCGGCGTTCATATATTATTTGAAAAGAAAAATGAAATAAAAATAGGAAAACTGGAGAATTGGCCAGTCCGAAATTGTTTATTATTAAGGAAAAGAATATCTTTTTATATTAAAGAAAAAGGGTGAGAATTTGATGTTGGGGAGTGGGGGCTCCAAATTCGCATATGTAGATTAATAATGGTGGAAGGGGGGAGGGGCGGAAATGGTGGGACCCAGAGAAGAAGAAGACGGCGCCAAGGAGCAGAGGTGAGTGGGTGAGCAATGGAATGGGGAATGAGGACAGATTCTATAATGGCAGAGACGAGATCTTTTTTTTTTTTTGTGGGTCTCTCACAATGGGATGGAAGGTTTAGTTGAGTATCAATCTGTCGTCGTCATCGTCTTTATCGGACTTGTTTCTTTTCTGAGAGAGAAAGAGAGAGATGCTGCGTCCACTTGCTTTACACGGTCAACCTCACTGTCTGCTTACGTGTTATTATATCATTTTACTTTTTAGTTTTTACCTTAGAAAATCTCTTTTCTTCGCGATTCCTTACTCGGTTACTCCTAAGTCCTAACACAATCCTCTCTTTCTTTTTTTTATTTTACCCCGAATATTTTAAACCACAATAACACAAGAAAAATGGAAACAATTTCTACTAATACTGGAGCAAGAAACAGAGTTGCTTAAGGGGGAACAGTGGGTGGGGGAGAGAGAGGAACAGGGAAGCAAATCTTAACAAGTCATTAATAGTACTATTTTAAGCGACGGACGGCCCTCCTTTGTGTGTTTGTGCCGCCAAGTGATTCCTTTTGCGGTGGTTGTGTTTTTCTTCTTAAAGCGATTGGATAAATGTGGAATGTAAAATTTGATTTCGGTAAATAATTAGATTTACTAGTAGATTGTAGGAAGAAAGTTGTATTTTGAACAAACTTTAATCCAATTTAATTTCGATAAAACTTGATTAGAACTTCCTCATCCGATATCTGACATAACTCAATTTAAAATAGTCAGAATTTAAAGTATCTAGTGATTAAAAACTTGATTGGGGCTTAATATCTGTTCAACTAGATCTAACTCATGTGTAGCTTTAATTGTAGAAAAATGGAAAGGAAAGGAATTAGTGGTATGTTGATGAGTGAGGCCAAGAATTGTTAGGAGGTGAATATGTTAATTCTAGGTTGGGACGAAGGAAGTGGTTGGGGGGGGGAGATAATTCCCACCATCCAAGCATTAAGCTGGTGGTCATCCAATCTGATGCTGCGTGCCCACTAATTAACACTTGCCATTACTATACAATACTCCATAATGGGATTCGTTTACGTGGTGGAATTGTGCATTCTTGATTCCGTATATATCCACGGATAGATATATATGTGTAGTTTGACATTTGGATTCTAAATATAAATTATTTTTAATTATTTTATGTATTTTAACAAAATGAGTTTGGTCATTAAATTTATCAAGAAAATTCACTATTTTTATCATATGTTCTTATTGACTACATTATCTTTTATATTTCCCATAATATTATCTTTCACCTACTAATTATATACTAGGGTATAAATGAAAAAAATAGTTAATACATTGACAACCCCTAAAATACCCTATATTTTGAATTAAATATAGTTTGTAAAATATGCTTTATATTTAAAATAAAGAGAAATATTGTTATATTGGTTATTCACATTGCACCTCACAAAAAAAAAATTTACTCGGGTCAATACTAACGCCAAGTACTTTTCCCTCTCAAAGTATTTGTCATATTTTGAAGATTTGATTTTGTTCTAAAATATCTATCATTTTAAAATTTAATGAAGTAGTAATTATTTTTGAACAATTTTGCTTTTCACTGATAAGAATAGTCTTAGGCAGAGTAAATGTTTGCTTAGAAAATAAAACAAAATAAACAAGGGTGCTTTAGTCAAATATTGTTATATTTTGCTACAATATATCCTATTTAATAGATTTCGTATAACTTTAAATAATAAATATTTTGAAACGAATGGGGTAATTGATTATTGTTTTTAAAACTAAATTAATTATTCTGCCAAGATAAAAAATAACAAGTAATTATTGATATCATTGAAGTGAAATTAATTTTTTTAATATACATATACATTTTAGAATTTGTAAATGTATTTATTATAATCATAAAATCAATTTATTATTTTAGATATATAAAAAATTCTATAAAATAATCAATATTGATAAAAAAATGAAAAATATATATATTTTGGGTTCAGCTGAACGTCACGCTATCCTGATGCCCAATGAGCCTCCATGGTATGATTTTTTTTACTCATTAGAATTGGACAATTCTATTTGGCCACACACCCCTGGTGACAACAACTACACACACACACGTCAATAATTAATTTTATTTATTAGTGTATGGATTTTATTAACTATTCTGACACTTTATAAATATTTTTATAAGTATTTTTTTATTTGCCAAAAGTGGTCCTATGTAAGTATTGATCTATCCCACCCTGGTAGGGTTTCAACATATTATTTATACCCTATTAGTATTGGACAATTCGTGTATATTTAAAACAAAATAAAATAAAATAGTGGTAGTAAGTAAGTGTGCGTGAAAAGTGAAAATCATTACCCTCTCCTATCTTTAATAATATAATATTATTTTATTTGAATCATACAAATTAAAATTAGTTAATTATTTTTATTTTTAAAAAATTATAATTTTTTTAAAATTATTTTTATTTAAAAAATTTTTTAAATTATAATAAAACATTTTATATTTAAGAATGGAGAATGTATCCGTGAATGTCGGGCTGGAGAAGCATCCCCTATCGCCTCGTCAGTCATCACATTGCTTTCCACTTCTTTTCTGCTTTTCCTTTTTCATTTCAAAGAAATTAATAATTAATGTATGGTGCCCCCACACAAGGCACAGCAAATAAAAGGCAATAAAAAGGTGCTGGATTTGACTTCCTCTTTTGTTTTTTTCCTCCTCCTTCTCTGTTTTGCTTTTCCCAACCTTTTCACACCTCAATTCTCGTGTTTTTTTTTCCTTAAAGGGATTGTATTTTTATATATTGTGCATTATTACTTTCTCCTATTTATGTTATTGAGCATTTTATATTAAAAAATTTTTTTAATTTAAAATATAAGATATTAAATATTTTTTATTTTATTTTAATTTTTAATTTTTTTTATCTCTCATTTATAATTCTGTAATTATAATAAAATAAAATATTTAATAAAAATAAAATAATATAATATAATATTTTTATATTAATTTTTTAAAAAATTAATTTTTTAATATACATATAATTAATATAAAATAAGTAAAAAGGAGTATTATTTTTCATTTTCATTACTTCAAATTACCAAACAGCCTCTCTTCCAAATCCAATCATCCATCTGACACACTGCTACTGCTTCTGCCACCCATTTTATTCCTCCGACCTCGCTAAAGCCCTTTGACTCCCCCTTCTTCCCGTCATTTCTCTTTTTCTCACTTCTTTTATTAATTTAATTTAATTCCAAAAGTTGCCTCGCTCCCTCCAACGGTTTTTATCCCTCTTTTCTTTTAGGAAAAATCCCACCTAAATATAAAGAAAGTAAATTAATTTAAAAAAAATACCCCAAATTTCAGTGTTTCCAATTTAGCGCAAGATATTGAATTGGAATTAAAAACTTGTCAGAAATGACTATTTTATTCTTGAATCAATTATTAATTTTCAAAAATATAATTTCCTTCTTTCTTCTTCTTCGTCCTCCTCCTCCTCCTCCATTACTCCTTCTTGACCTTCAAGGCAATTGCTACTTTTCCTGTCACTTTTTCAGTAGCAGCAAGAACATTCTGGCAACATTTCCAGTGACGGCCATTTTCAATTTACGTACATATATTTACAATTTATTCATATATATTTCCAAGTAAAGTTAATAAAATAAACCCACATATATTTATAGTTAATTCCAACACATTTACAATTGATATATATATATATATATATTTTTTCAACAAACGTTGTGAAAATCGCAAGTAGATAAACTCGTATAAGAAATGTAGATTTATAATGTAAACTTGGATCGTAAATTCGGAAGATTTTATCTTTATTAATAAAATGTATAATTATCAACACTCAACTCATATTTTCAACCTATAGTAGACTTATTATCATTAGTATATTTTTTATTTGCAATAAATTTTTTTATTCAAATTTAATATATTGACTAATTAATCAAATAGTCAACAAACATTTTAAAATAAAAATATAAAAAAAGCCTGTCATTTATGTTAAAAAAATTGAGTACTATAAACATAACTATCAAGCTCATTTATTCAAAATAAATTAACCATGATATTTTAATTTATTTTAAATTTCATTGTTATTTTCTAAATAAAAGTAAAAAAAATTATTTTAAAAAACATAGAATCTAAATACTGTAGTGTTAGCTAGTTTTTGCAAAATTTAAAACATTGTTTTATTATTCTTGCAAGATTTAAAAACCTTATTTTATTGTGAATATATATATATTTTTAAATATTTAATTGTATATTTTAAACATTGTCTCACTAGGAGGCTTTGCATGATCATAATTTCTATGGAATACACAAAAGCTGTACCGTGCGTGTGATTTCGTGGATAATTGTTTATTATATATATATATATAAAGGTGCTTGAGATAATTAAGGTGAGCTTGCAGAAAAACTAGGTGTAAAAGCAACACATGAAAAACCAAAATAACTTAGTAGGTGTTTGGATTAGAGCTGAATAAAAGTGATTTTACATGAAAGTAATTTTGAAAACTGATTTTGATTAAAAGTAATTATATTTTATTGTGATTTTTGTTTGAAAATATTTTTTATAAAAAATAATTTTGAGAGAATTGATTTTGTTTGTATATCATTTGTAAAAATCACTTTTGAATTTAAAATATTTGGAATTAAATTATTTTAAAAAAATCCTTTTAATTGAATATTTAGAATTGGTAAAAATAATTTATCAAACGGAGTAGTAAAATAATTTTCACTTATGCAAAAACACAATATAACCACAAAATTTCAATATGCCATGATTTTCACACTTTTATCCAAACAATTTTAACAAATTACTGCAGAAGTGATCATAGTTGTACGAAAACACTTTTCAAAGGCCCCACCACTTATCCAAATAGGCATCTAAAAGGAAGAAAAAAATAAGCTTCACCTTCTTCATTCTTCATCATTGGCAAAACAAATCTGTGACTAGAACCTTCAAGGAGGAAGGAAGAAGGGATCACACACATATTTGTAACATATTCTTCTTCATCATAGACAATGGCAGACCTACTTTTGTTTGAGGGAGAGTCAATTACCCCCCCCAATTTGGAAAATTATATGTTATACTCATGAGTTTTAATATTTTGATACATCTAAGATTAATATTTTGACCCCATTAATTCAAATTTTAAATATATTTGAGTTTAAATTTTTTTTAGGTACATAATTTAAAATTTTTTGAAGATTTTATTAAATTTAATAAATACAAAGTTGAATTGATTTATAAGAAAAGAGCTCAAACTAGTGAGACTGTCTTCTTATCAGGAAAACCTAAATAAGTTTTATACAAATATTTTTTTTTCTAAACTTTAGCCTAGTTGATAATCAACTTAAGATTAACATCATTGGTATGTATAGAGTGTTGAATTTACATTAGTTACTTGAGATAAGAAGACATGTTTATTCAATTTTAAAGTTAACAATGATTTTGCTTATGGTCACAATAAGTGTAGAAAAAGCATTTTATGCTATAAATTTTGTGAAAACTTGATTGCAAAATCAAATGGGAAATAGATTAATAAATGATTATTTGGTGACTTTTATTAAAAGAGATATTTTCTGTATCTGACAATGAGTTTATTGTTTAAAGGTTTCAAAATATAAAATCATGCATAGAACAAATGTCATTTTATATGAAAAAATTTTATATGATTTTAGTTTATTTTCATATGATGATAGTTACTGTAATTTATTAAAAAAAATATCGCTCCTAATAACTCAGAATCATAGGTCCATCACTGATCATAGAGACAAATCTAGATATGCAAGAGAGATCGTGAAAATTTGAGACATGCAACTGTGAGTGAGAGAGAGAGAGAGAGAGAGAGAGAGAGAGAGAGAGAGAGAGAAATGGCTAACATGATTTGGGAACAAATGACATAAACAATAAGGTTGTCGTCTGTTGATGGACTTCTCAAGAATGAGACATTGAGAATTCACAAGAGGTGGAGAAAGATAACTAGAGATGGAGAACCATTGTTAGAGGAAGGAGGGTCTTGGTAAGACATCTCCAACGGCTGCCTGCAATGGCAAAAGGTGGAGAGTGGAGAGGAAATGGTAGTAGGAGAGAGTGAGCACAAGAGATAAAACCCTTCAATTTTGTTAAGGGTAGTTTGGTCATTTGCCAATGAGTTTTAATTCCATTTTCCTACCAAGGAAGCCTTTTGGAATTTTGGATATTGAGGGAATCTTTTTAGAATTAACTTTCTTCCTTGATATTTATGTGGGATTTTTCCTTTCTTTTTCTTTTTTTTCATTTATTTTTTCCCCTTACAACGCTTGCTTTACTCTCTTTTTAACAAATAATAATGGTATATCTTTCTTGAAACATATAATAATTTAAAAATTTTTAAAATATATTACTTATTTTTCTAACATTTAAAATTTTGTGACATATATAAAAAAATTGAAGGAACAAAACAAAATTGCCTCAATAGAACATGTGAAAAAAAATTAAAAATTTACATAAATCATAAAAAACCACAATGTTAATAACTGATAAAATAACTATTATGACTTTTTATAAATTTTGTATTAATTAATTATTAAGAAATGAATAGATTTAGTGGGTTTAAGTGAAATTACCAACTAGCTGGATCCCTGGTACTAGCATTATTTTTTTACTTCTTCACACAAACTTTATGTGAAGTAATGGAATTTTAAACTTTTAAGTGTATGAACATCATATTTTGTCTGGTCCATTTAGTAAAAAATAATAAATACATAAAAAGAAAATGTTTTTGCTAGGGTTCATAGAAAAGTAATAAAATAAATCTATGATATTCTAGAAGATTTAAAAGAGATTAAAATATAAAATGAATTAAGAGAATATCTTTTAAAATCTTACTGACTTCCCTATCCATAAGATTTGAAAAAAATATAGTAATAATATAAAGAGGAAAAAAATCAATAATGATAAATATCTCTTAAATAAGGTTCAATAATCGTCAAAAAGATTAAGAGATCAGGATATTATCCATATATGATTTTTATCTTTAAAATTTAAAAAATTTCAAATTTAAAAAATAAATGGTGAGCACATCTATAAATGGAGGGCTTGAGAGCTAGATGAAAGGGGCGCATGTTAGGCACCAAGGTAGAAGAGTTTTAGAAACTATGAGGGGGTAAAATTGAGTCTTAAGAAGAAGATAAGAGAGGAAAAAAATTTAGGAGAAAGTTCACATAACTATAAAATAAGCGCCTACCTGTGTTTACTTGGTTGCCTATCTCGTCTGCATATCTCCCTTCCTCCCTTCATGCGTATACATGCATGATATCTAATCTTTAAGTTTTCAATTTACTACTTATATCCTTGAAACACATGTATAATGGGGCAGACAGTACTTTAATGGTGTAAGATTAATATTTGGTCAATCATGTGGGATCCTTTTCTTTTCTAGTCTCACAATAGTCAAGGCAAGATACCATCTTACTCTAAGATTTAATATTAATAAATCAATGCCTCACGTTGATGATAGTATATATGGTTGTGCTTTGTCATATTATTATTACTTGATGTTGCCATAAACAAATCAGCCTTTATCTTCTTAAATCATTTTGATTATTTACCACAAGGGACACCAATTATTCTTGTGTGCACTAAAAGTGTTATTTAACAAACTATGAGTGATATTAATTTTCATCATACTTACCTATATTTTAAAAAAAAATATTTATATAACTCCAAAAAAATCAAACTTTTTATTAGTAATTTTTTTTCTCTTTTCACCTTTAAGAATTTGCTATAACTATGAGTGATACCAATTTTCACTATAAATACTAATCAAAGGATATATTTTTTTTCAAAACAAATCACTATTACAAAAAGTGATTTTTATATCAATTATTTACATTGGCTAAAAAAAATCAATATAAAATGATAATCGGTGGTAATTTTGTAAATAAATTTATTATTTTATATCTTTTTACATCCATTTTTTAATAAAACCGATATAAATATGTTTATCCTAATAAAATTTATATTAATTGGAGTAAATAAAAATATAATTACATTACGTAATCTATTACAATATATTTTAACATATTTTTTATTATTATTTAATTTTTATTTCGGTTTTTAAGAGAAACTGATATAAATGAGTATTTATATATTTTTTCTATCTTCATATTTTTAGTACATGATCAACTTAAATTTTCAATTATATAGAAATATAATTTTCTTAAGAATTAAAATTATATATTAAAGTTAAATAAATAAAAATATGTAATACTATATGATTATAATTAAATTTTTATATTATAATATTTGTAAAAAAGTATAAATTAATATATTTTCATATATCTATATATGATATTTACATTAGTTTTTTTTTAAATCAATATAAATTTGAATTCCAGCATAAATTATTTCCGTCCGACATATAAGAACTATATGACTATATTAGATTTTTATATTACGATATATTAATTCTTTAATTAATAAAACTAAATAAAAATATGCAAGTAATATAAAAATATAGGATTATGATTAGATTTTTATATTAACATATTTATATACAAGTATGATTTATCATTTTATCAATGAAAAATTATTATTTATTATATTCTTAATATTTATATCAGTTTTATATAAAAAACCAATGTAAAAATTTATACATCGGTTTATTAAATGTAAAAATTTATACATAAGTTTTTTGTAATAAACCGATGTAAATTTTCTCTCTTATAGATCATTTCCTTCCTTTTTTTATATAATTTTTTTTAAAAAATTTACATCGGTTTTATATAAAAAACCCATGTAAAACTTTTAGTTTCTTTCTGTTCTTTATAAAAAATTTTTAAAAAAATTTACATCGGTTTTATATAAAAAAACCTATGTAAAACTTTTAGTTTCTTTCCGTTTTTTATATAAATTTTTCAAAAAGAAATTTACATATGTTTTATATAAAAAATTGATGTAAAACTTTTAGTTTTTTATTTGTTTTCCTTCTTTATCAACACTCGAAATTAAGTTTCAGATTTCAGCTCCATCTAAACGTAGTCTTCTTCCAGAACTGCTCTTGGCTTGCCACTCCCACACTTGTCCATTTCCTCCAGATCTCCATTGTCACCACATTGTTTTTCTATCACACACGGTGGTCGCCTCTCTCTTGAACGTCATCGCCGTCCACGCTCCTTCCCTCTTGCACTCAGCCTCACTTTCTCGATTGAAACCCATAAACAGATCGAAGCTCCCTCCTACACTATTGCCGTCGTCATCCACTTTACTCCCTCCATCAGTCTCTATCACACACTCTACTCCTCCATAGGTCATCATTGTGCTCTGCCTTTACTCCCTCCGTCGGTCTCTGTTTTTATCATCCACGTGAGTTTTTTTATATTATTTTTTTCTTAATTTTTAGTTGAATTTATTTTTTTAATTTTTAGTTAATTTAATTAATTTCTATATTCATGCAAACACCCATCCTTTTAGTTTCCTTGTTCTGAAGATGAGCTTATTTTCTATTGGGGATTTTAGCCAAATCTATTAGCTTAAGGGTGCTTATGTGCTCAAGGGAGCTTATTTTGTATTGGTATTTCAATCTTAGTTGTTGGAGAATTTTTGGGAGATCTATTATTTAGAGGAGATTCAGCTAAAATTTATACATAACTCAGAATATTAACGCATTTTATGAAAGTTATGGAACTAATGCAAATGATTTATTTCTGTTAATTAAATTTTGGGGCTTGACTTCTCTTGAATATGGAAATTATAATATAGCTCTTTATAATTAAAGATACCTTATGGACGTCAATCTCCTTTAAGTAATTATGGATTGTTTCCTGAATTTTGTGTGTTAATTTTAGCTATTGTAAAACTATGGGAAGGTCCAATAGTTAGTGATGACTCTATAAAAATTGGATTTGTATCTCACAAGCAAAATAAGTAAGGGCCTGTTTGACAGTATTTTCTGTTTTATTGTTTTGAGAACAGTTTTGTAAAACTGTTTTCGATAATAAGTTTTGAAAACAAGAAAACAAAAAAAATATGAATAATTGTTCTTAAAATCATAACTAGTGAGTGATAGATGAGTTATTCAAAATTTATAACTTTACCATTAATGAGGTGGATGTTTCTCACATTGTCTTATATTTTTCAGAAAAAAAACTACAAAACATCTTAAAATTGTTCTGAGTTTTCTGTTCTTTTGTTTTTTTGTTTTCCAAAATAGTTTATAAAAAATAGGTTTACCAAATAAGTTTTCTGAATTTTCTATTTTCGAAAATAGAAAAACTATTTTAAAAAACAGAACCAAATAGGCCCTAAGTTTTTTTTAAAATATCTTTATGATGAATAATCCACCTTTGGTAATGTTATCTGGCTTAAGTGTGCAAACTTGATTTGGTCACTTGAAGTACTTTATGATTTATACTTATATCTCATATGTATAAAGCTTGATATTTCTTTATTTTTAGTTGCAAGTTATACATTTTTCACCTGCTGTTTGTGAAAATTTTGTAAGTATGGAAATTATGTTACTGTAATCCATATCTTTTTTATTGTCCTATTCCTTGAATTATTTATGTTGAATATATGGTTATATATAATGCCTTTGATATTTAAATAAAGTCTCTTAACTTTTTGTCCTATCAAATAGGGATACAAGAAGTGGAAGTAGTAGTACTAACATGGTGGTTACCCTTCTTACAATCAAGGATAATGACAAAAAGGTAATGTTTTACTACTAGACATGTAGTTGCTTTATTCTAGTTCAGTATTTTGAATATATAAATAAGATATAGAGACCTATATGTTTTACTACTAGAGCTAATTTATTTTAGTTTAGTATTTTGGGAATAGTTAAGGATATTTTAGTGTGATATTGGAAATATAATATTTTAGTATGAGACTTATATGAATTTTACAATTTTCATTAATTCTATTGAACCATCTTTTGGGATATAACTCTAGTAAAAGTTCAATTTAGATACATACTCAATAATCATTTTTAGCATTATAGCTATTATGGTTATAAAATTTGCTCAGCTAATTTGGAAATTTGGTTTTAAATATAAGTCTGGATATAGATTACACTTATTTTGGTGTAAAAAAAAGTTCAAAGTTACATCAGTTTTTTAATATAATCGATATAAAAAACATATTTTTCTGTATCGATTTTTCTATTAAAAACCAATGTAAAAGCAATTTTTTTACATTGGTTAAAAAACTAATATAAAAACAGCTTTTTCTACATCGCCTGCTTTTACATCACTTTTAAAACTGATTTAAAAAGATTAAAATAACTGATGTAAATTAGGGTTATATGTAGTAGTGAATCCAAAATGTATAGTCAATATTTCTTCTTAATCTCTAGAAAAATGATATTTTTTTAAAGGAAGAAAATATATCACGTGATTTATTTTGTACAAGGAAATAAAAATTAAACAATAATTTTTAAAAAGGACACCAGCCAACTTTCTATTCCCAAACCATATGGACTTTGATTACTTGTAAGGATACGTAGGTAATAGACTCCAATTTTAGGTCAAGTCCCATTTATAAAAATATAATATTTTTCTCTTTTTGGTAAGATAATCACATATAATTAATAAGGATAATTAAAATAATAATTAAGACTTTATTATTATAGCACAATAAATTTAGAGTAATCATTCTCTCAAACGAGTAGTGTAGGGTACTTAACACCTTCTATATACACAACTGACTCCTAAATCTAACCTTTTTATTTGTAAATCATCATTTCCTATATCTTTAGGTTTTTCAGAACTTTTTTTTAAAATTTTGGTGGCAACTCTATTTTTATTTTTCTGATAAAAAAATTGGGTTCGACAAAGTGCTGTTTCATTTTTTATTTTTTGGTCTTTCTTAGTTGGCTCAAAAGAGTTAAGGAAGTTAAACTACAAATTAAACACAATTGATAATTTAAGTAGAGACACTATCTTTTAGTTTGGAAGTGTCATTGTGGGGAAGAGCAGAAATATTATTAAAGGCACAGATTTCTTCTTTTTCAAAGAAGACAGATATTTTAATTATTAATTAGACAATAAACTGCTCGGTTAATGACTATAAATTTTATTATATACTGATATATTATTATTAATTGATTATTTTGATGAACAAGCTTATAGAATGCCATTCATTTTTCTTATTACTTTCTGGCGTGGAATTTTTTTTTTAAATTCATTTTACCTAATTTTTTTTTCTTGAAAAAAAAGGAAAGGCAAGTATATGTCAAATTCATTCCTCGTTTTTAAAATGCAAAGAAAGACAGTGGGATTAGTGATGCAATAAAATTTGAGGCACGCATGGCAATCAATATAAGCGACGAATAAAAGTTTAGAATTAGAATAGGGTTTCGTACAAGACTCCTTCTTGGTGCCTCTGCGTCATTTTCGTGGCATCTAATCGAGGGGTCATAAAAGACATACATTCTTTGTCCCACCGAATAAATCTGGTTAAGATTTTCTGGGGAAACAAACAATCGGTACAGTCCTCTGATGAAGAAAGCAGAAAAAGGAGAGAATCTGGGCTTGGAATGGAACATCCATCTCTCAGCCTCACGAATCTCTGACCTGACCTCCATCTCTGCTTTTCCTTTAACGCTAAAAACATGTTGTCTCAGTCTTCGTGACCCCCATTAAACTTTATATCATGATATTTATGTATGAACAGCTTCACGCACGTCTTCCTCCTTCCTATTAAAAATATGTTAAATTTAATTTAATTGTTATCAGTTGTCTTTTCGATGAAAAAGATATATAGTTCAGCGATGGAAGAGTTGAACAAGCAAGCCTAAAATGCACTGACGAAGAAGAAGAAGATGGAGGATACATGGTAACTTGGGGAAGATGTATTATCATTATTATTATTATTTTCTTTTCGGCCACAGGCGAAGATATATTAATTTTATTAGAAATATCCCTCATCAACAATAAGACCTAATTTTTCTTATGGTGTTAAGAGTAAAGGATAAATCTCTTTCAACTTAGGTTTTGTTTGGTTAGGAATTTTTCGAAGAATTTTAAAAATAGGGGAGGGGATTGGAGGAAATTAAATTTCATTCCCTTATTTGATTAAAAAAATTAGAAGGAACTGGAAAGGATTTAATCCCTCCAATCTTCTCATCCACCCCTTTATTTCTTCCCCCAAATTTGGGTTTTTTTAAAGGGAATTGAGTAATTATTACTCAATCCCCTCCAATCCCCTCTATTTCCTTTCTAAATCAAATAAGATTTCATTAAAATCTTTTCAATTTCCTCCCCTCCAATCCCACCAAATAAGATAATTTTAAAATCACTCAAATCTCTTTCCCTCAAATCCCCTTCATTAAAATCCTTCCAATTTCATTTCATCTAATCCCCTCAATTAAATCAGGGACACATTCAGAGGAGGCTCTCCATACCTCAATTCATCTTTGCTAATATTACCATTTTTTGTTTGTAAAAAAATTTAAAATAGATTTCAGCCCCACTTCATATTTTTCTTTCAGTTTAGCCCCCAATGATAAAGTCCTAGATTTGTCTCTGTTTTAATTGAATTTGTTTCAATTATTTACTTCATAAATTAGAGTGTCTACCATTTATATCAAAGTTTAGTTAATTAATTCAATGAAAACTGAAAAGTGAGATTTTCATTCCCAAAAAATAAAAAAGAAAAAGAGAGAAAGAAAGGGAGCACTGAGCGCAATGGGGAGTGACTTTTGATATAAAAGTGATACATATATACAATTTTGACTTTGATCTTCGTCGTGGCTGATGGACCATTTCTTAGCATTGTAGCTTTAGCTATTAGTGCGCATTATTGGTATTCTTTAGTTTTCTCCCCCTTCGTTTTCAAACTCATCTTTCTCCTTTGCTTTTAATCTACATATACTCACCCTTTACTATCATTTTTTTCTATTTCTTAATGTTCATTCAACATTGATTCATTGGCCCCAAAAAAAATTAAAATTAATTACTTAACCTTTTTTAATGTATTAAAGTGATTCTTTCACTTTCGATCAGAGTGTTTCAAATATCCTAAATGAATGCAACCAAAAGCTAATAAATATGATGACACGCAATTGAACATTCTCTTTTCCCAAGCTTTTATATTTTGCCAACCTTTTATTTTATTTTTTCTTGTTTCACAACAATCATATGTGTTTGTGTGTTTGTTTGTGCAAAAGCGTTTTCTTAAGCGGTACTTCTTCACTCTTGGTTTCTAAGATATTTTGATATACAAAAGTTGCATCCAATAGGTCATGGAGTAGGAATGAGCAATTTTTGAAGAAACTGAAAAGGAAGAAGCGAGTTTCATGTAAAGAATATTTTTTTTATTTATAGAAAGTTTGAATAATGTGTAAATATATTTCATGAAGATTTCTATTTAATTCTCCTCTTTTTAAACTCCTTTCATATATATATATATATATACACACAAAACCTGGCCTTAATATATTTTTATTTCTTTTCCTAACCTGCATCTTAAACTTATTATACTATCTCATGCATCCATATATGTTGTAGCTTTGTTTCACAAATCTTTCAAAACGATGCATGCATGCCCCCGCGCGCGTACACACACACATATATATAGTGAAAAAATAAAATTGGATGTTGTAAGAAATTTCATATCAAATATTAAATAAAAAAACTGATTTTTTTGAACAAAAAAAAGTGATTCATGTAATGGTTTTTATTAGGAAGAGGCAATTAAATATTGCTAAAAAAAAGTGAGGTTATGGAGTCAATTATTGGTAGATTGAATAAAAATGTCAATCAAAAAAAGGTAGATATCATTCTAATAGAATCTGAATGTCATAAATAAATAATTGACTGGGCTTTTAGAAAAGGGCGGGAAAGAAAGACAGAGTTTGACGTTAAGGTCGTAGCCAGCAATTTTTATTTTATTTTTTCTTTTCAATACTTGCGGAAGCAACGTGATTTGCTAGGTTTAGCCTTTTCGTGGCTATACATCCTTCATAAAAGATGGTGGGACTCTCTTTCCCTTCATTCTTCCCCTTTCACCCAAACAGCCATTATTCTGTTCATAACGAGTCATTTTTAACAGTAATTAACTGCAAAGCAGCATTATTTTTCGTTCCTAATTATTTAGTGCATATTTGGTTCTTCGTTTGAAATTGAATTTGAAGTCCAAGCCCTAGTTTTGTTCATTATCTTCAAATAAAATCACTAAAATACAAATTAAGTTATAAGCCCAAAAGTCAGTTTACATAAAAGCTATTTGTCTCCTACTTCTATTTAAACCCAGTTTTGACAAATTTATCCTCTCAAACTCAGTTTTGACAAACGTTGAACCAAACAGATCCTTAGAGTTTACAATTCTGTGCTTTACTTTCTTGTGAGCACCAATGGTATTCTTCAGTCAATAGTTAAAAACTAATTTTCTCGAGATATAGAGATTGCCGAAGTGGGTTTTATCACTCCTAACAAGGACTTTTTCATATACACGACTAGAGATTAAACTTATGACAACATGTTAAAAGAATCTAACTATTTGCTAACTGTACTAGAATTTTATTGGTATGTTTTAATTTTCTTGAGGAATGGAATTTACATTGAAAATTTTCATCAATATTATTTAAGAATTAATCAGCGCTTAATTAAATAACTGGGGGAAGAAGCATGGAAACAAAACAAGCACATAAGAAAAAGGACAGAAAAAAAGAAAAAATGAAAAGTGAGATGGTGGAACATATTCAAAATGAGTCTCAGTGGGATGGTTGAATTGAATTGAATAATAATAATAATAATAATGTGATGAGTCCATTAGGAGCAGCATCACGCAACCATATATATGGTTGTCGCATAAAGGGTGAATGAGATTCGACCTCACTCTTTCTCTTTCAAGTTCCTCATTTGCTTTTCTCCCAAACTTTACCATTATATATATATATATATATGCTTCAGACCGATCGAATCTCTCATGAAATTTACTTGTATGATCTCACACCATTTTCAATTTCATTCGATACCAAGTTAAGTTGATGGATGCGATGCGATGGGATGCGATTTTAATTTATCAAAAGTGGATCTTCTATTGCTGATATGACACCGAAATGAGCACCTACAAAAAGAAGTTGAAGCACGAAATGACTCCATTACACTCATCCTTTCCAGACCAAATCAGTCTCAGTTCAATATACAATTAATCCACCAACATATTTGGCGCCACTTTACTTTACATTAATTCCTTCGCCATTAGCTTTAATTTTACCCTTTTATTATAATTATTATTATTGTTATTTCACCCAACTCTCTTTAATTATTATATAAAGATTGTAGACTTTTCAGATCAAAATTTAAAAATAATAATAATGCCATATATTGGGTGTATATATATATACTACCTCTATCTCATTTATAGAGTATTGAGAAAAATTTTACGTATATTAAGAAACTTTTTTGACATCCTTAAATTTCTAAAAGAAAAATAAAATTTTTAATTTTATCTCCATCTAATTTTATTTCTTTTATTAAATATAACACTAGTTACAATACTAATACTATAATAAATGAAGGATAAAAAAATAAATTATTACATGTTATCTTATATTATGAAATAAGATAAATTTATCATGTTTTCTTATAATTTGAGATGAAGTAAGTATATATTGACTGGCATTATCAATGTGATAGACGAGCCAACACACAACTTGCACGAGAATGTCCTTTGTCATTATTGATATCTCTCATGATTTAAGATATTTTTAATTTTATTAAGTAAATTAGGAGGTTGATAGATTTATGAGAAAAAACAAGAAAAATATTTTTTAAATTTATTTAAATAAATTAGATGGCTCTCATGCATGCATTGTATATAATCTAAAAAATGAATTATATTATTTATATAGTCATAAATAGTATGATTTTATATCAATATATTAATTGATGATATTAATATTAACATTAATATTGATACATTGGTTTTGACCAATTTTCTTTTTGGGTTGATTTCCTAAAATTCTAAGTGGGGTCCATGTTGTGCCGGGTGACACCATGATTGGTACCAAAATGTCCAGAATTGCGCCCACACATAAACTTTATAATGTAACGAGTAAAGTCAAGCAAACATCAATAATTTTCCATGGAATAAAGAGAGAGAGAGAAAGAGAGAGGGGAAATGGTAGTGAGGAATGCTATTGCATGGTAGGAGATGCGTGTGCCATCATCATGTGCAACTAGCGTATGCTGTCCTTCCACTGTTGAACAAGCTTTTCTTCGTTACGTAATTAAACAATCATGAATATATCAATAAGCTTGTAACACTGTTGATAGATGATTAAAGTATAATATATTTATGATATATAATTTAAAGCAGCTTTTCTTGTTATTAAGTGAAATTAATGACTAATTTGAGGAGAGTTGTGGTATAAATGAATTAACAAGTTATTAACCATCAAGCGTTTGTTTCAACAAGTAAAGGATTATATTGGTTTAACCAGATGTATTGAGTTTAAACTTTAAGAATCACTATTAGAAAAATATAATTTAGCGAGGAAATTTAGCGAGGGATCACTAATCCCTCGCTAAATAATTTAAATAGTGAAAAATTAGTGATGAATTAAATTTAGCGAGGGAATTAGTGAGGAATATTCTTTTCCTCGCTAAATTAGCAAGGAATAAAAAATTCCTCGCTAAATTATTATGAATAGCGAGGAATCTAGCGAGGATTTGTCCCTTGCTAAATTTTCTAAAATTAATTTTAATAGATTAAAATTATTTTATTAAAAATTTAATTTTAATGAATTGAAATTTTTTTAATAATTATTGTATAAAATTATTTTTATCAGTTGATTATTTTAAATTAATAAAAATAGGTAGATTAATTTTTATAACTTGTTGGAAAAAATGAAAATGAAAATTCATTTATTACAAAATTCAAAATAAAAAATATTTTATGATATTAATAACTAAAATTATAATATATTTTTATTTTTTAACAATATATTAATTTATAAATATATGTGTGTATTAATGTGTAAATAAATAATATATATTTCATATTTCATATAAAGACTACAAATACATTACAGTTCAACTAGCAAAAGTCTGAATATAAAAGCACTAAGAGCAGGAGGTCATGGGTTCGAATCTAAGTAAATGCATATTTAAAATCATTATATGACATGGCATGGGTGGCGGGTGACATGGCAATGATGTGACATGGCGTGATCAATGATGTGATGTGGCGTGGTCTTGGGGGTGACATGACAATTTTGAATTTTTTGTAATTTAGCAAAAAAATAGCAAAGGAATTAGCTCATTCCTCTCTAAAATTAGCGACGCCATTTTTAGCAACAGAATTAGCGAGGGATGGAATCCCTCGTTATTTCCAATTTAGCGAGGGAAAAATGGCATTTAGCGAGAGATTTGCCCCTCGCTAAATACCATTTTTCTAGTAGTGAATACAAGCGCATTAAATATTCGGTGATAGAACCTGCCGCTTGAAAGAATCTGACCCAACTAAATCTATATTAGTTTGAATTTTGATAAATTCTCTAATTAAAGTAGATTAAGTTTAGAATAGCATATGCAAATAAAAAAAAAAGAATAAACAAGTTCTCAAGTCAAAAGTGTCACTTGATGCCCTCCGCATATATAATGCAATAGGGGCATTTTTGCCTTACTATTTATGTAACTTGTCGTTTTCTTTTATGAATAACCTATTTTGTTTAAGAAAATGTATCAGAATAAATCTGTTTCATTTTTTTTTTAATCAGAGAGGTTTAGATTCGGTGATAATTTTGATCCTTGATAGCTCAAAGCGATGGCAGTAAATAATATTTGGATCAACTAGAAGTGTAACTTCCAGTTTTCTTACTTGTAATTTTGATCCTTGATAACTTTTAGTTGAATCAACTAAAAGTGTAACTTTCAGTTTTTAGTGCTTTTGTGTCCATTAACAAGTCATCTAGTTTGGTCCAAAAAAAAAGTCCTCGAGTTCATATTATTATTACACTTTTTTCTCTGAAGAAAAAAAAGACAGAGAGTGCGGAACGAATTATATGTAGATTTAAATACAGTACCGAATATATATATATATATATATATATATAAGATTGACTACAAGTATTGGAAAAACTCAAAAAAGTTAGCATGGACACAGAATTCTGCTATTTTTTTTTTGGTAATGAGACAGAATTCTACTATTCTCCCCTTTGGAAATGAACTTGGGCCTCAGAGCCGACCAATTTTACTTTTGGGCCTATAAAGTGAACCGACTTAGTCCCTTGGATATTTGGGCCTATCCTCCGTTTGTGGGGACCAAAAGGAGTGCATTATGCAATAAATAGTTAAAGAATCAACAATGTCAATAAAAAAAATCATTTTTCCACCAAAAAAAATTTCAAATCAACCTTTCCAGAAAATTTGGAAATTCAAGGAACATGTTTTTAAATTACCAACGTGATGGAACTTATCATAAGTCTTAAGAGTGTGAGATATTTTCATGATTCTGAATTAGAGGAATTAAAACCCACAAATCGCATATGATTAACTTTTAATTGACCATCATTACCTAAATTATTTTTCTAGAATTTCCTGCTGGAATCACTTTCCCTTTGAATAAAGATGGGGGGACGATTGATTTTGCCCCAATTTTTCATTCCCCCCATATCTGAAAGGTGCTTCAGAATCCAAACCCCAATATTGACTTTCATAATTATAAGCGTTAGTGGGATTTCAGAGTAGTTATTAAATTATGTCCTAATCCCACGGTTTTAAGTGTAAAGATAATAGTACACTTATTATCATAAAGAAAGGTTCTGCGTCATGGACATCATTTTATTTATTTATTTATTTTAAATTTCAAAGTATTGCTCAATCAGAGGGCCCAGATATTTGTTGCTTTTCCCTTGTTATACATTGGGTATATTCCCTGAAAATGAAAGGTTCCATAATTGATAAAACCTACTAAATTGTTTTCCTTGGGGATTATGTCACTATCCTCATCATTTTAGGTGAGCTTTGTAGACAAAGAAGCAATCTAAAATTAAAATTGCCTTTGGAAAATTCCTCCCCCCCCCCCCCCCAAAAAAAACAAGAAAAAACAATTACAAGTAAAATTGCAAATCCAATTCCCAAGTTTCAAACTTTGTCACTAAAATCATTTTTTTTATAGAAAAAAAAAAGTAAGTTCTACTAACACCATTCAAACGGTGGTGCCCATGTGTATAATATAGTAATGAGAAAAGGTGAGATAAGTAGCAACTTTGGGATGCATGGATTCACCAACGGGCAAGACATTTCAAATTCAAATGCTGGGGAGAAAAGGAAAAGAAGAGAAAAGGAAAGGAAAGGAAAGGAAAGGAGTACGACAATAATGAAAAAGGAGGTTAATGATTCAATAAACCAGCCAGGTGATTGGTGAGACTGTCTGATGAATGATGAAGCATCAGGCGGATTTTTTTTTTTTTTAAAAGGGAAAGGAGTGGGTGGTCACTCACTCAATCAACATTATTATTATCATTGGTGGGTCTCTGTAACCTTTCATCAATCACCCAACCCCTCTTCTCTCCCATCAAAACCACCTTACTCATTTCACTAAAACTTCATTTTACTCTTAAGATTCAATGTCTTCTCTCTCTCTCTCTCTCTCTCTCTCATTATTTCTTCCATTTTACTATTACATCACCACAAATTAATTTCATCTCTTACTAAAAGATATAATTAATTACACATATTGCTTGTTTTTAGCATTTCTTTAAGTTGTTTCTATGTGCTTCAGCCAAAACAGCTCATCAACGCACTTTATCCATTTTAGGATCCCATTTTATCACTCTCCATTTTTTTAATAGTTTTACTTTCTTTGAAAAAGTAAAAGCAGACAGACAAGAGTAAATAAACAATGAAACTACTTGATTTGAGTGATTAGTTTAATTGGTAAGATGTTTATATCAATTTAATTAGAGGTTTCAAGTTTAAATTTTAAAAATATTAACCATATTAATTATTTGATAACAGAACTCATCATATGAAAGAATTATATTTAGTTTGGTCCAGAATAAACTATTCTCCAATTAAAATGAGGTAGATAGGCATACAAGATATTAAAAAACAAAATACTGCATATGAGAATATCCGAAGCATACTAAGAAGTACAGGCAGTAGCAGCATAAGGATGTCTAAATTTAACATTAAAAGCATCGCTAACCTAGTAGTAAGAGTAATGACAATGGAACCATCGAATTGACAAATTTCTATTCATTTAATATTTTCACGAGTGGCAGGCCAAAAAATATAGTTTTTTCACGAGTGGAAATAATTATAAACAAACCCAGAAAACACTTTCTGGACGAAAGCTGGAACGGAAAAAAAATTGCGAAAAAAAAAAGGAGTCCCATACACATGTTGACTTCTCACCATAATTTTTTTCCCAAATGACGTGTACAGATGATTAGTCCTCCACGTGTCTAATCTGCTTGCTGATAATGGTTGGGGCCCCACCAAACCAAAAACCTCTCACAACCACACCCGATATGTCTCTCGTTCTCTTGTCAAGGTTATTGAGACGTTCAGACATACACAACACAGCCCTCCTTTGCTTGTGTTTTACAGAAACATTACATTAGACAACCAAAAGGGGGAGAGAGAGGGAGGGAGTCATCGACACAGAATCTCTCTCTATTTCTATCTCTCTCTCTCTCTTCCAATCAAGCATGCACATCCCGAACCATGCTGTTTATTACAGTTATGTCCCTTTCTGTTTCCTTAATTCCCAAGTTGTTGCCCCTCTCGCTCAGTCAGCTTCAGCTACCTTTCCTGCTTTGAATTCTCGTACTCATGGCTGTCTCCGACGTCGGAGCTGTACTGGAATTCTTGAGGAACAATGGCTTCACAAAGGCAGAGTCCGCCCTCAAACAGGACATAATCGAAAAGGGTGATACGGGTTCGTTCGACTATGAGAAATTCTTCTTCCCGATGGTGCCGCCACCGCCGCCGGTCAGAGTCAGATCTTTTTCACGGTGTTCCGAAACGCAGTGTGGCATAGATTGCTCGAAATCAAGCTCTAAGTCATCGGAGGATGAGTTTGTAAGCTTGGGGTCGTCTACCTCCGGCGTTTGTTCTTCTGGTATTTTTATCGTTATTATTTTATTCTTTGGATTTCTGTTTAATCCAAATCAGCTGCTTTTGTTCATCAATGATCAATCTGTATTCAAGTAATGTGGAGCTACCATTTACTGTGCTCTGTCCAGCTGCTTAACTAAATGAAGAAGGAGAAAAAAAACTCTGAAATCCTTGTTTTATGTTAATTCTAGTCCAAGCCCACCCACTCCATATGTTTGGTACTAGTTAAAAATTTGGTCATTATGCAACCGAGAGCATTTTTCTTTTCTTTGAGCCGGTCTTAATTGATGAGAGGTTTTTGTTTTGAACTTTTGCTCTATTTGATCGTGGAAACGTTCTGCTTTGATGTTCTTTATAAGCTGAATAATTGTTGCTCAACAGAACTCAAATGTGTTCGGAACTTTCTATTTGTATATGTTGGATCACACAATCGATAATCCAACTTAAGATTGGTATCCCCAAATTCCTTTACTTTGTTCTCTCTCTCTTTTGCAACTCACATCGTCATATCTTGTTCAGTGTTCATTCGAAACGTTCCTTACATGCAACAAGTATGTGGCCACTTACTATCATAAATGATTAAAATTATAAGCCACTACTATATGTTCAGTAACCTGTCGTTTCTTATAATGTTTTCTAAAGAAAAATTATTTCACTTTCATTTTCGCATTTTAATCACCAACGCATCTGAGCATGCTGAAACTTACTTTTACAGAATTCATCAATCCATATGGAATTCGCTCCTCACGTCAAACCCACAAAGATTCTGAATCTTCATCAGATAGATTATCTCAATTTGGCACAGCGCGTGATTACCATGACTTTGACATGCAAAATGAGCCGTATTGGTACAATGAGAAAGAAGATGACGATTACATTACCCCCAGCTTTGAGGGGCCAGAATTCTTTGGCTGTCAAAGTGAGGATAAGTTCATCATGACATCCGAAATGGAGAATCAACATGAAAATCTACTGGAAAATAATTACATCTGTGACGGATTTCAATTGGAGGGAAACAGTGATTACTTGGACAAGCTCTGCCTTTATAATTGTTCCGATATTGGAAATGAAAATGTGACTTGTTCAAAAGACTTTTGCCATATTAATAAGAAAGAACAGCTTGAAGAAGGATTAGTTAGAGGGGTTGAGAATTCTACTCTTGTCTATAATTGTGAAGTTCCATTTTGCAAAAGCACTGCAGGTTCAGGAGAGTCTTGTATTGGGGATCCTGTTAACGACAGCTATCCGAGTTTAAAGGAAATTCATCTGAATGATTTTAACTTAAAGGTTGTTGGTGATAATTCCTCTACTGATTCTGCTCCAGAGCATACTATGAACCAAACTTTTGACCTCTACCCTAACAATAACAGCAATAAGGGGTACAAAGCTCCCTATGACTTAGCTATTGAAGTTTCTGAAAAAGATCTACTAAATGGACTCAACGACTATAAAGCTCAAGATTGTGGAGAATTCACTGAAGAATGCCCAGGACCAGAAAATGCAGCAGATGGAGAGGATGTTACTGATGATGAGCTCTTAAAGTACACTCAGGAGGATGAATATGAAGTATTTGACCTGAGAGTTATACATAGAAAGAACAGGTTTGTTAAAATTGTTGTGTTTGATGTTTTCATTCCCATCATTTAGTATTCCTGGAAATACAAGTGAGTAATCTTCAAATCAACTGCCACCTCCTTAGCTTATCTACTTTTATTCACTTTTGTTTTGACTCAGAATTTCTTTGCTGTCAAATTTGTATTATGGTTATCTGCTTTTACATATTACTTCTTTACAGAGATTCACAGGTTGTGTATAAGTTTAAGTTTCACTTGTGCATTATTTCCTCTACAGGACTGGATTTGAAGAAAGCAAGGATCTGCCCATTGTGCTAAATGCAGTCATAGGCGGCAGGTACTATGTAACAGAATATCTTGGTTCAGCTGCCTTCAGTAAGGTTGTTCAGGCACATGATCTTCACACAGGAATAGATGTCTGCTTGAAGATTATAAAAAATGACAAAGACTTTTTTGACCAAAGCTTAGATGAAATTAAACTTCTAAAGCTTGTCAATAAGAATGACCCAGCTGATGAACACCACATATTGCGGCTTTATGATTACTTCTATCATCAGGTATGGCTTGAAGGTTGAATATAAAGCTGTAGTTGCTTTCATGTAAGCTATATAATATTTGATGCTTCCAATTTAATTTTAACTATTACTCATTAGTCTTAGATGGTAACTTCATAGGAGCATCTATTCATTGTTACTGAGCTTCTGCGAGCAAACCTATATGAGTTTCAGAAATACAATCAAGAATCTGGTGGTGAAGCATATTTTACATTGCACAGGTTGCAGGTTTGTTCGAATAGACTGCTAACTCCTATGCTTATTCTACGTAATTGCTTCTTTATTTGTTAATATTAGAACAGCTCAGATCCCCTGATGCACATATTTCTGACCAACAATAACATTGATAATCTAGTGTTTGATAGTTAAATTAGTAATTTCAATTTTATGGCAGTTTCATCTGGTGAGGAATTGTCAGAACATGATGATTGAGGTTGTGTTATTCCCATTTGCAGCTCATTACTCGTCAGTGTTTGGAGGCATTGCAATACTTGCATAGCTTGGGAATAGTCCACTGTGACCTGAAGCCAGAAAACATTCTTATCAAAAGTTACAAAAGATGTGAGATTAAAGTTATTGATCTAGGAAGCAGTTGCTTCCAATCAGACAATTTAAGCCTATATGTACAATCGCGATCCTACAGGGCCCCTGAAGTGATGCTAGGCCTCCAATATGATGAAAAGATTGACATATGGTCTCTTGGCTGTATCTTGGCTGAGCTATGCACTGGTGAAGTATGTCCAAATTTGCCTCAGTATGATATATTTTTTTTCAGTTTCATGTAGCTCTAACAGAAGCGATATTTCGAGATGGAGAAATTAAACTTGTTTGTTAATCTAGTGTCTGTGTCTTCTTTAGGTGCTCTTTCCAAATGAAGCTGTTGCAATAATTCTCGCACGCATGATCGGAATGCTTGGTCCTATCGATCTAGAGATGTTAGTGAGGGGGCAGGAAACACACAAATACTTCACCAAAGAATATGATATCTACTATGAAAATGAGGTTCGTTTTCCATTCTAACTCAAAATGGAATCATTTTGATTCACTTAGCTATTCATCAGCAAAATCTCCATCTGATTGCTAGTATTGTTCACAGGAGACGAACCAATTGGAGTACATAATTCCAGAGGAATGGTCGTTGGAGCAGCACCTGCAGGTTTCTGATACGATGTTTATTGACTTTGTCAGATTCTTGCTTAGCACCAACCCCAGAAGGCGACCAACTGCAAGACAGGCACTAAAGCATCCATGGCTTTCCCGTGTTTATGACTTCCACTAGAGCTTATCTTATCCATTCATTTCCCGGAGCTTGCTTGCACTCACAATTTTGGCTTTTTTTTTTTTGGATTTAGCACCAAGTTTCTTCGCTTTTCTCTTTGTTGTACATTTCTTATTCTCTTTTTGTTGATTAAAATTTTGTTCTTTTGTACAGAACATTGATATGCCCATTAGTTTTGCCTTGTCTGGATGGGGAGACTGAGCTTTGCTCAACAAGGGGAAAAAAAAAGTGGATCTAAATATTGGGGTTACAGACGCCAACGTGCGAAAATAATTTATCTGCAATCTGACCTTGTGTCTGTATATTTGTTGTTTTGGTTACTTGGGATTAATGTAGTATATAATCCAAATACTACCACTGATTTCATGCATGAATTTGCTCATTAGCACAATGTTATTTGAAAACTGGTCGATGACGACAACAATTGGTTTAATACAATTGGTTTAATCTTCATCTAATAAATAATAATAGGGAAGAGAGAAGCGTTGATTGAAAAGGGGGAAAAAAATTCTGGTAGAAAAACCTGAAAAAAAAAGAACAAGAATTCTACTCTTGCCTGGAAAAATATCACGTTGGGGAATCAACCCATCTGAATATGATAATGTTTAAATCCCATATAGTATATTAAATATTAAATAATTATATAAAAAATAAAATTGATAGATAGTTAAACTATTTATTAGATACGAACACTAATTTCGTCATTATGTAATGGTCATAATATATTTCTAGTTATCATGCTCTTTGTTTTTTTTATATGCATTTTAAAGTTTTACACATACAAATTAAAAAATATAATTAATATGAAATTTGTTTATGAACTTTTTTATGTAAACAAATCATAACCTTTGTTAGTCATTAATAGAATAGTACTCCATATGCTTTTGAACACATTTTGGATATTTTACGTTATTTTAAAACTATTAACATTTTAGAATTTGAAGATAATATATTAACAACTTTGTTGATAATTTTACCTTTTCAATAATAATGAATTAATAAAGAAACACTAAAGAGAACTACATCATAAGGATAATATAATAAAATATAATGATATTTTCTAAATTCTTAGATTATTTATTAGCTCTATTAATTTACATACATCACTTTAAAGTCTCAACTGTCAATTGTTGGAGAACAGAGGGAGCACATTTATCTGAAACTCGTGTAACATAGTGGACCGCTTATAATTTTAATTTTAGAAAATAACTACAAGTTTGAAGAAGATGAAGTAGACCCTACAAAACTGAAGATATCAACAAGCTCTCAGGTTCCAACTTCCATGCCAATTTTGGCATACCTAGAATTTGGATCATACTTAGAATTTATGATGAATGAATATCTAATACCATAGTGACATATATATATATATATATATAAAACCATAAACAACTTTTAGGCTTTGTTTTAAATAGGAGAAAAATAGATGATGAGATATACTAGAAAGAAAAATAAAGAAAAACTTAAATAAAAAATATTTAAAATTTTTTTTATTTTCTTTTCAAATTTTCCTCTCATCTTATTTTTCTTTTATATAAACAGAGAGTCAGTCTCAATATTTCTATAATTCATTTTGTGGCTAATCAAGATTTTGTAAGGATTGGGAATTTGCATTCCATAACCCTCAAAACTCAGATTAATCAATATCAAATACGCCAAATTTCACCCAAAAAAAGATCAATACTCCAAATACTGTTAGAACTTAGAAGTCTTGAAGGAGGGAGCCCAGGATTCAAATTCAATGTATCCATCTAAAGTTGAGATTTTTAGTGTTTCCCAATTTAACCCTAGCTATAACCCATACATAAGGATTGAATCACGAATATTGAATTCTAAATATTTTAGTCATTTTGAGCAAATTTTGAATAATAATCAGAGGATGGTATGGGTTTTGAACTATTATTTATAATCATTAAAAAGCGAATATGTGAAGGAATATAAGTTAGGAGGTTGGGATTTTAACTGCTACTCGTAATAGTAATCGGTGGTTTTATTTTGTCTAACTAAAAAAATAAAATGGGATGGGATATGGATGGTGTTTAGGATTTAAACTTCTTTTACTATATAAAATATTTAAAATTTAATAAATATTTTTACTTATTAGTAAATAATTCAGTCAAAAAATTATATGTAAAAGTAAATAATTATGATGTGGATGAGGATTGAACCATTCTAGACGCTGGCTGCTCCTCGAAGGAGTCCTTTCTAATAATGGAGGACGACAGCCTCTTTTGAACGAAGACCCTAACATTGTCTCTTCTCATTGGCCGATTCTGTGTTCACTGGAGCTCCCTCTATTTTTGACATTTTTTTTTTAAATTTTCCGTGCATTATCACCATTACCACACTCCCCACGCCCTCATCGCGCGTGCTGTTTTCCCTCCTCGATTTCTAATTTCTAGTTGCTATCCTCATGGGGCCTCCCGTCGGCCCTGGTCACTACACACTGTGATCATCGACGTGTTCCCTGGGTCAATCCAATACACGCGCCGCCACTGCGCGTTCTCTGATATCTCTTCTCTCTTCTAGATCTTGTCGTATCACAAGCATCGCGCCCTGGAAAGTCAGACGTATATACAGGGGAGACCGTAATAACAGAGCACTATAAGCCATCGTAGTTGTTGTGTGGTGAGGAAGAATCGGTGCTCATATGGGTGAGTTGACTCAGGCGGAGGTGTACTCACCGAGGACTCAGCAAGTCTGGAGGGCACTTGTGAGCTGGTTGGCCGCCTTCTTCCAGATCTTCTTCCAGATTATTAGAGCTCTCGGCCACTACCCTTTACTCTCTTTCTCTTCTTCTACTCCTTCCTTCAAGCCTCTGCCCACCGTTGAGTTACAGGAACCTGACTTGCCGCCGGCCTCCGCCGTTGATATCACCGCTGCTGCCGAGTATTCCGGCCCTGACGTTCAGCCGGTACAAAAACTCACGGTATGTATGTTTGGGATTCTTTTGAAATTGTTTTCGCACCTCGCCTTAGCGAATAGACTGGAGGTTTTAGATTGGGCGTTGTGTGGAATGCTTATGTTTGTTTTTAGGATTCATGATCACGACAAATTTCGTTGGTTACTAGCAGTAAATTCCTGTTGTTAAGATGATGGAAGGTTAATTGACTAGACCTTGGGTATGCCTGATGAGATTTTCTATCAAATAGTTTCATAGACTCGAGTAAACTCTTTTAAGATGTTCTCGATGGGTATATGATTATTTCAATGTTATTTGACTCCACCAAAGGAAGAACTTTTGAAACAAGCTGGCTGCTGTAACTGGGGAATTCGCAAAGCCAAAGTTTTGTTATGTTACGATTGCAGAGGGCAGGAAAATTACTTTTAGTTGATGAGGATCGGTAAGCATATTACAGGGGTGAATCTGCTAGCCAAAAATAGAACATTAAAATGTAGTTGGTGGGTCCTTGGTGGCATATTCTTGTCCTCTTCAATTCACTCCATTTATAACTTCAATATGCTTCGCCTTTATTTATGAACATCATGTTTCTGATGCCCACATACACTGTGCAAATATTTCTAGTAGTCCGCCAGTTCTTCTGCTTGCTGTCTACTTATATTGCTCTATTTGTCGTTTCCGCTTTCTCATTCTGTTGTGGTTCCTTTTTAGTCTATATTTCTGGATGTCAAGCTATCTTCACTCGAGCAGCTTATATTATATGTCAATTGGCATTTTCTTATTGATTTGTGGAATTACCAAAGTGGCAAAATACAATCCTGTTAAGGGGTTATAGAAGGATATGAGAAATGAGCAACAAATATTTGTCTCGCTTGAGTAACGAAATAGTATTTTACCACTTCGCTGAAGAGAACTAACTTTCAATACTTGTGTGCATAATATTTCTTTAAGAAAAATTGTGGATATAATTGCAAAACATGCTGGTTTCAACTATTTCATGTGCATTAAAAGTAAGATAAGTTATTGCAAGGCTAATTTGTTTTTTCTTTTCTATTTTGATGCGCTGTTGTAAGATTTTAATAGGTGTCATTCTTTTGGTTTATTTTGTTGTTTCTTCTCCCTTCTGCCTACAGGAATCCAAATCTTATTTTCCTATGTTATCACAAAACCCTCCTGCTGTTAATGTGGATTCTGATTTTCATGTGTGCTTATAGGTGGTACTTGATTTGGATGAAACATTGGTTTGTGCATATGAGACGTCAAGTTTGCCAGCCACACTTCGTACTCAAGCAATAGAAGCCGGTTTGAATTGGTTTGAACTGGAATGTATATCTTCAGACAAGGTGTGTTGATTGAGATATTGCATTTGCATGTCTAGAGCTAGAATATTATTTATTTACTTGAGCATGTTGGGCTTTCAAGGAAGGAGATGGAAAACCAAAAATCAATTACGTCACGGTTTTTGAACGCCCTGGGTTGAAGGAATTCTTAAAGCGACTTAGTGAATTTGCTGACTTGGTGCTATTCACTGCTGGTCTTGAAGGTTTGTGTCACTTTTCTGAGCTGCTCACGTGTTTCTTTTCCTGGAAGTTTATTTATTTATTGTTTTTCCATTTTGCCAAATAATGTTGATCTATTTATTCTCACAGGTTATGCCAGACCCCTTGTTGACAGAATAGACAAGGAAAACTGGTTTAGTCTACGACTTTATCGACCCTCAACAACTAGCACGTAAATGCTTCTTCCATGTTTCTCATCCATAATTCTACATTTGCTTGATTAATTGTTATAAAAAATCATGGGGTTCATAGATCATAACAAGTTATAAAGTCAACTCTATGAATTGATGGATGAATCAACAGTAGTGTTGAATTGGCTATGAATATGTGTTATTTGAGCCACTGGCAAAATTGCACAATTCTACGATACAAAAATGTGCATATACAATGATTGGTATGACAATATTGTATTGCTGTTAAGTATTTTCTTTGCCTCTCAAAGAAAGCAACAATAACAACATTAGTTTTATCCCACTAATGTGAGGTCGGCTAAATGGATCATATGATGTCAATAAACTCTATTAAACACCTCTCTTTAGATAAATCATTTATCAAGAGGTTATTCCTTTTAACTTCTCTTAGTATTCTTTTTGGTCTTTCTCTACGTCTTTAATAGGACTACAAGCCATTTGATCAACTTTCTTTACTGGTTTCTCTTGCTCTCTTCTTTGTACATGTTCAAATCACCTTAAACGATTTTCACCATTTTTTCTTTGATAGGTGCTATTCCGACTTTTCTTCATATACAATCATTTCATATCTTATCCAATTTTATATGACGACACATCCATATCAACATTCTCATCTTTGCCTCTCACAAAGAAAGCAATGAATAATATTATTTGGAATCATTTTGTATAACCATGTACTTGTGTGACTAATGAGTTTATTTATGACTTATGATTGAGTACTTTTCTTTATTCTTGTGTTAAATTTACGATCTTGAGTATTTTATGCTTATTATAAGAATATACATATATTTTATATTCAATCTATTTTTATACTTTTTTTTTAATCAGGTCAACTACAAATTCACACCCACCCATTCACCCACACACCCAAGATGACAACTTACCATTGCTGGAACTTGATTCCACAACCTCCCTTCGGTTAGGGAGTATTAGTGCCACTAGGCCATTAGGCCATTGGCACTAATACTTGTTATAGAATGTTATGATTCAAATATGTTCTATGATTCATGATTTAGAAATATACTCTTTGATTTGAGATGTGTTTTGAATTTTTAACCATCATTAACCTTTCATCGTTGTCCTTTTTGGTGACATTTTGACTATATTGAATGATTACCATAATCCATTACTCTTTTTGACGCTTAATATAGTTACATGATTCTTTAATACTGACCTATGTCTTCATATCTTTAAAACTTGAATCGGAGATGATTTAACATTAACAACACTGATGGAACACCCTCATACTCTAATATACTTGGCCCAACTTTGTCATATTTGTATAATATCACCGCACTTGTTTAGAGACATGGTTGATGTTGGACTACCAGGGAGTTATGGCGGATGTTGTAGAGTGAAAATTGGGTTTCTTGGGTGAATCGAAGGTGAGAATTTTGTGAATTGAATGTTTATTGGGAATAAAGTCATAATTCTTTAAGGATTAGGGCTCCCTCCTATCAAATAAACTCCATGACCTAGACATATGAAAATTACCATATAGCCCTAGGACAAAACATCTAAGCAATTAAAAGTAAAAGCTTTTTAGCCCTGATGGCCCTTGGCAACTACAATTTAATTAAATCTTTGGAATAACATAACTATCCACTTAATAAATCACACATAAACCTGAATGCTTGGAAAATTTGTTCTTGAAACTTTGGCTTTCTGGACGCAAATGCATCCTGTGCCACTGGTGTATGTCAAATTTTAACTGTAGTCTGCTGCATAAGTGAATGGAAGAAATATTTGTACCGCTGTGAAAAATAACTGTCAGCAAGAATTCTCACTGATTAATTCCAAGTTTCTCTATTCATTTCAGTTTTCACAGCACTGATATATTAATCTCTGTTTACAGGCAATATAGGGAACATGTAAAAGATCTTTCTGGCATATCGAAGGATCTATGCCGAATTGTTATTGTTGACAACAATCCCTTCAGTTTTTTATTGCAACCACTAAATGGAATTCCATGCATCCCGTTTTCTGCTGGGCAACCACATGACACACAGGTACATAGATCTGGATCATTGATCATTCAAAATCAGGCCTCTGATTTTATGTGATTTATTCATCTCTATTGTTTTTATTGCATATCATCAGCTTCTAGATGTCATTCTTCCTCTTCTCAAGACCCTCTCTGAGCAGAAGGATGTGAGACCTGTGCTCTACGAGAAGTACCACATGCCTGAGTGGTTTCAAAAGCAAGGGATTCCAGCTTCCTGTTGGACATTGTAGGATCGACATTGTTTTTGGGGTACAATTTTTGGTTTTATTGCTGGAAGTATCGTCTCTCAGTGGAAGAAATGGACTTTTTGTATAGCACCTGCTGGGAAATCCCAGGAGGTTCGAAATGCTGCTGCTTGTAGTCAAAGCCGTTCGCCATTTATGTATCTACTCTAGAAGTTTGATTCTTATGTTAACGTTGTTTATAGATTTGCAATCTGCCGTAACATATCTTGCTAGTCTCTTGTACAACTGTTTATTTATAAATATTAGCAGTTAAAAAGATTCATTACATTGCATTGTTTATTGTATCAATTTTTTCTAGAGAAATGTGGGAAGCAAACAAAATAAATTAGTTGCTTTCTCTCTTTCTGGTTTTTGGTTTACGTGGTCCTCCCTAATTATGTCTAGCATACTACTACTCCATTTGTCCCATTTTGTGTATTGTTGTAAAGTTTGTTACACATACCAATAAAAATATTAAATAATCTAAATTATAGTAAATTTTAATAATCTTTTATCAAAATATCCTAGACTTAAATTCTAAAAGTATCTTATATTTTGCTCATTATTATTTTCAATTAAGGGTAAAATAATAAATAAGATAATTAATATTTTATTGATAATGTGAAATGATAGATAATTTAAGATATTTAAAATTTTTTAAAATGACATATAAAGTAGGATGGAGGGAGTAATTAATTTGGTGTGGAATTGTCCAAGAATCAGTCATTTTATTCCCTACCATGGTACTACTTTAGATCCTAAATATAGGACACTTAAAAATATTATCTAATCTCAAATATAAGGCATCTTATAGTGTTATTTAATGTATTAATTATTTTTTCTCTTATATCCATGGTCTATAATTAATAAATAAGTAAATAATATGTGAAATATGAGAAATAATATAATTAATAAAAATAAATAGTAAAAAATATTAAAATTTCTTAATAAATTTAGTAATTTAATTTTTTTTCGTTAACATGCGTTAGATATTTTATATTTATAACCCCAGGAAGTATAGACTAACTGATCGACCCCTTCACTTTGATGTTCTGAGTTATGAATTGAATGATTGGTAGAGTCCCCTGTACAGCGGAGGGAGTAAGAAGATTGCTTGTGGCCATTTGCGGAGTCCCCTGTACAGCGGCTGTTAAAGAAATTAGGTGATTAATTAATGATTGGTAGCATCCCAACATCATGTTTTGTATTTTCTTTTCAAAGAAGAAATTGTTTTGAGATTTTGGGCTGCCTCTGACGCTCTGTCCAACAATGTCTCTCCAGGTCTTCATTTTTTTACCAGAACTAGACACTAATTCATTTGCGTAGTACTATTCTGTCTTTTTTATTAGTTTTTTCCACGTTCATTACGTCTTTGGGGTGATCAAATGATTGACATAAAATCAGAGCTGCTAACATGGATTAAGCTCAATGGGTTAGTTCTTGGACTCGAACTTATCAGACTCAAGGCCCATATGAGTTAGTTCAAGTGGGTTACGGATCAGTCCATTTGGCTCATTTTCTTTTTTTATTTAAAATATTAAAAACTCACATTATTTTATTAATTAATAATATATAAATTATAAAATTTAAATATTATGTTTATTTTTTGTGAATAATAGTAATAATTAGTTATATTAATTTAAATAATTATATTAAATTTTTTTTATAAATATAAAAAAATATTAGAAAAAATATACAAATCCACAGGCTCCATACGAGTTTGAGCTTCTAAACATGAGCCCGTTTTGGCAATTGGACTTGTTGGCCCGACTCGGCCATTGCCAGCTCTACACAAAACAAGGGAATTATATCAAGCACGGTGCTAAAGGACTTTCTTTTCTCTATAAAAAAAAAACGGACTTTCTTTTCTTCGGAAAAAAAATACTCATTAATTGTTAATGTGATTTGAAGCATGATATTGAAGTGTGACGTACAAACTGGACTTTCGAGTGGTGCCTGGTTCACTACAGTATTCAAACTTCAAGTATAATAGTATTAGGGTAAACTGCATAGCTATTTTTTGAATTTTGTTCAAGTTATATAATTTTTAATTTTGAATATTTTTATATAATTTGACTTTTTACTAATAATCTTTTGAACTTTTAAATTAAACAAAAAAACTTTTAAATTTCAGACTAATAGGTCGTTCAATTTTAATAGAAATTTAAATGACATGAAATAATAATAATGTTGACAACAAAATAGATGAAAACTTTTCTTTTTTAATATCTACGAGCTTAAAAATCTATTTAAAAATTCAGAAACAATTTATAATTAATCTGAAATTCAAGAATATTAGTTTTTGGGTAATTATTTTAGTTCCAAAAAAAAAAATCTGAAATCATTTGCAACGGAGAATAGGGTCATATTCGAAAATGCCACAAGGATGGGGCACTTGGCCACGTCTGATCGTCAACGTGTTTGACCCTTGTTCTCGTCCTCCTGTATTGTATATTTGTCTCCCCCTTCCAACCAAATTTTACGTAACATATTCAATCAGCACATCCGTTTACCCGGTTAAAAAGCGCTGCAAATTTGGTAGTTTTACATAGATGCGGGTCAAAATTGCAATCCTCTTTTAGCATGGAATTCTATATAGCACTGATAAGGGATAATGGTATGTGTATTAAATATGATATAATATAATACAAAATATATAGTAATTTTCAAAATTTTAGCATACATGTGTGATTTATACATATATAATATTATTTATGTAATTATTTATATATTTAATTAATAAATATATTCATTAAAAGAAAAAAGAGTATAAAATATTTTAAAAATTATATTGTAAATTTTAAAATAAACTATAAAATATTTATAACAACTTCAAATTATTCTATTTTATTACAAAAATTTGAAGCGATATGGATGGATGCAAAATTGATATGAATAAATACGTATGCACAAATACAATATATATCATATCGTGTATTGGATACGAATACATTTACTTTTTTGAAATATCAATACTTCATAAGTGTAATTTAAGCAGGCTAGCCCACTTTTTATTTATTAATTTTATTTTTTTATGTTTCAATTATTAACCCTATATCCCTAAATTCTGATTTGTTAATTTATCTTGAATGATAAATTGACTTCAAGAATTGGTAGTTTTTCGGATCAAGATTCAAATATCATCATAATGATGATTAGATTATGAAAAAAAAAACTGATATCTGTATGATAATGTAACTTTCCGATATAACACATTTACTTTTTGTAATTGAAGTATTTTTCAATTAAAAATTACTATTATAGTTTGAAAGATTTAGTTTATAAAAAAGAAAAATGGACTAACTCGTTTGGCACACCAACTCATATTTGGTAGGTTGAATTATGAAATTTCCAACTTACAAAAAAGATGAGTTGGCCCGCTACATCGATCAATTTATATGCCTTATTTGGTATGCAATAATTTTTAGGATAGAAATGGAATTGGAAAGGGTGTTTACAGTTAAGTATGTTTGTTAATCATGACTTTTGATTCTTAAGTAACTGCATTCTAGCAAAATGACTTATTGGATTCCTACACTATCATGATAGAATTGGGTGAAATCCCCAAAATTCATTATGAGACCCCTCTACCATCAACCTTTGATCTCCCTCATCCATTGCACAATTGTGTCACCATTGCACCATCATGTTATTGTCACACCACCGCATCACCATCGCCCCTCCACCAGCCCATCATCTTCTGTTCCTCTTCCCTAGCTTCTCCTCAACAGATCTGGTGTCCCCTTCAACATTTGCAACGCTCTCACCCATCACACCACCACCTCATTGTCACATCTCTACCTTACCATTACACCTCCACCGACCTATTACCTTCTCCTCCTCTTTCCTAGGCTCTCCTCAATAGATGTGCCATCTCTTTCACCTTCCTCTCACGTGACGTCAACGCAAATGCATTGAGGCAATGGTGGATTTGAGAATTTTTTTTAAGTGGCATTCAAAAATGGCGTTCAAAATTGAAAATGGGTTTGTGATTTTTGGAAATGGTTGAACCTATGGTTTATGAAAGTGGTGGTCTGTACATGGATTGATGGCAACATAATGGTTGACGATGATGATAGGTATCAACAATGCCGTGATGGTTGACGATGTATAATGGTAGATCTACGTGGATCGAGGTCAAAAGGAATTTTTTTAATAAGGGAGTGTTAGTCTTTCCATATTATAATACACATACTAAAATTAAAAATTACAAAAGATTCCATATGATGTCAAAATTTTTGAAACCCATTCCAATTATCATTTCTATTCTAATTCCATATAAAAAGGTCAACCTTATGCTTCTGTAAACTTTGTCATTGAAGAACACTGAGTTAAATGACCTTGATGATGGTGGCCCTCTTAAGGAAACAACTATACAAGGTCAAAAATAGAAAGGCTTTCCATCTTTACGTTCATGATCAATATAAATATATCAAAAGCAAACTTCATAAGGGTGCTCTTATGACACTTCAAAAACGTCAATAACAAAACGCTATCAACTTAGCGTACAGATACGCTGATGTCCAAGAAAGAGAATCGGACCCATGCCAATATCACTCGAATTTAATAAAGCCTCTCAATGCATCTGTGGGGTCACTATCTCCTTTGGGTATGGAAAAAGAACCTGGGCCATGCATGTGGGAACTTAGAGCATTATATTCTCATGGGTGGATGCCGAAATTTTACGAGATTCGAGAATATCTTCTTTGACTTTGTCTTCGCTCATCAACTTCATTCATCCAATCATTGAGCCATAAAAGACCCTTGTAACCATAATATATAGCAACAAGAAGGGCCACAAAAAGAAAGACAAATAGAAGAAGTTTCTTCGTGCCAGATGCAATTTTCTGTTCAATGATTGCATTCACCATGGTTAAGGATGGAAGAGGCAGTAGGAAGTCACCATTTCGTTTAGAGAATTGACATACCTGAAGTTTCGTTGTTTGACTGGACTCCTGTATGTGTTCCCGCCTTCTCCGTCGTTTTGGTACTGGCTTTTCGGTCTCAGGTGCTTTTTCCTTCATTAATCATGCAAAGTGTAATAGAAATTTTTAGTTGTTTGGTGATCAGTTTGCACAAAAGTCTCTATCAGGTTTGAATTTTCAGGTGAAAATTATGATTTGACAGAGTATCAGAAAATTACACATTGTTGCTAGACAACAATCTTTATTATTCATTGACCATGGATTCCTAACTTCCTTATCAAGACCCATGCACAAAATTCCAAAAGTTAAACTTCACAAGTGACTTTTGCAATCCTCGCCATACCTTATTGGGCAAGTTAAATAAATATACATTCTTTCAAGAGGCACTCACTTGTTTACCATCACTATTTTTTAACTGTACTAGTTTGGTATTAGCAAAAAAAAAAAAAAACTGTACTAGTTTGGTTGTGAAATCTGTAATCAAGTTTAACGATAATGAGGAGAATAATATATCCTTTGAGCTAAATTTCCACAAATCCAACACAACTATTAGAGTAAAAAACCATATGATAGCAGATGAATCTCAGTGTGTGTGGAAAGTTACCTCAACTCTAGATTTACGTAATTGTAATTCTGACTCAACAACCTGCACTTTTCTGTTACAATCGGAATTGCAAGGAATAAGTCCAATTCCAAATTGATTTTTTGGTATATCTCTGGGATGGCAACCATTACGATGATAGGCTGCTTGAACATCTTGACATAGCCATTCTTTCTTCAGAGTTTGACATTTGCAACGAACATTGACCTTGCAAAGGAGTTCAGTTCAGAAGACCAATGGATTCAATAATAGGTGCATCTAGTTTGCACTAGCTAGAATAGGATAGCACATAGACTAGACATGTCATCATTGTAGTTAGTTATGCAATCTTCAATACCAAACCATGAAAGTGATAACTACATTATCTCCCATACCTTTTTAGAGCATTTATCAGGATGTGGGCATTGACCAGGATGACATATCTCTGGGCACAGATGTGAACAATATGGCAGCTTTCTGCAAAATCAATTTGACCCATAAGCCCTCATTCAACTTGTTATTTTAATTCAGAGATGGGAGGACAACTAGAAATCAGCCTGATACTTATCTAGTTAAAAATTGGTTTCTGATGATAAATTAGATCAAGTATGATACTGCTACAGACCCTAAATTACCTGTGGCAAGGCCCACAACATGAACGAACAGTCTCTTGATCCTTAGCAGACAAGCTGTTGTAATAGATGCACTCAAAAACATGGACCATTGAGCCACAATGACAAGATCGTTTAATGAGCACTTTGCATGGCGGGCACTCTCCAGGATGGCAAGGCAGAGGGCAGTGATGTGGACACTTGGGCTCTCTTACCTGATCAATGAAGTTCAATACAGCAAGGAAAAATGCAATTGAGCTAGGCATGAAGACAAATGATAAGCTTCACTTAGTTCAACACATGTGATAATGGTTTGACAACATGGAAACCCATGAATGAGAGAGACAACACAATGGAGATAATAAAATAAAATGAAATGGATGGGGTTCAACACCTTTTGGCACGGAAGACAACAATCTTCACAAGGCTCACTTCTCTGTAGCTGGTTCAAGGAAGATTGTCTCTTCAAGGCATGACAGGTTTTAGTACAATAATGATTACCGCATGGTAGAGGATTTCCACACAAATTTTCACAATAAAACTGTGATCTATCAGAGCAGACCATCTAGTAGGAAGGGGAAGAAAATTTCACTAAAAGCACAAGAGACATAAATGCAGATTGAATTTGAACAAAATCAATCAAGAGAATCTTCATATTCAAGATGTTTATATGCAACTGAAGAGAAGAAGCAAAACAAACCATTCTCTCTGCTCCAATGTGTTGCCCAACACATGATTTCCATACAAGTTCTGGGCAAGGAGGGCATGGTGTGCCAGGAACACCTTCAGTTTGCTGTGTTGTCTTCTTTTTCTTCGGCTTCAGTGTAAACTCTGGATTAGGAGGAGGTTTTGAACCATGACACCTTAACATGGAGTGGAAAACAAAAGTGCTAAGGAGGAATGAAAAGGTACTACTATATTATGCTTGAGTAGAACACAAGTCCCAGATTGTACTTTCCACACAAATCTAAGCTCTTGGAAATTTAAAACTCAATTATTTGAAGTCAATGCTTCACATTTGAAGTTCCATTCCTTTCTTACAGATGAGATAAGTGAAGTAATCCCCTAGTGATATCTTAACCTTAAATTTGTAAAGAAAGAAAAAACCCAAACCTTAATTTGCATTTGTGGCCACAAGGGTACTCTTCTTCACAAGGAAGCCGACAAGTAGGACAGGCTCCATAATGGCATTTGTGAGGCTAGACAAAAATTATATAATCATTAATAATAAGAAATTTTTTTTTTTAACTTTAAGGAATATACAGGTATAATGATAAAATCCATATATATTGGTAAATAATGAAAAAATAAGCAAAAGCCTATCCAGAATAAAAATTTCTTGTAAATGCATACTTCAAATGTCTTACATACACTAGGCTTATTTTACATAAATACAGCCCTAAAAGGCCACTAATAACAAACAACTATCAGGTTAGGTATTTTAAAAGGAAAACCAATTCAGCCCAGCCAATAACTTAAGTAATAGGGCAACGTGATCATTCACACTAAAAGATTATTATACCGGGACCATGCGAAATGGTTCTCCTTAAAAAACTTACTGTTCTACACTTCTTTTCCTCTAGCACCCTTCTCTGCTATCTCCTTTTACTCTGTTAATCTGTTATGCTTTCAGAATTCAGCCATCCCTTATCTCTTTCAAACTTTTCAGCCCTCTAAACTTGTTTACATATGATTATTATGCTTGAATAGTTACTTTATAATGTCAAAAGTTATCACAATAGATCATATCTCTATTCACATAGCATAATTTTAGCCGTGAGCTTTTCTATCACCTCTTCCCCCAAGGTGCTTTTACTTTTTGGGGGTGGTTGTCTACTTCCTCAATTTGCATTTGAGCTTTACTGACAGGGACCCTATAACGAAATTGAATTTTTTATTTTCAAAGTAAATTGTATCCACTATCCAGTATCAGAGAAGTTCAGCTTAATTTCCAATGAATTGTTTCATCTTCCAAGTACATATCCACAAACAACTAAAAAATGCTATCAATTCATACAAACTGGAATAGCATTCTCATTTCCTTTTCTATATCATATCAAACACAATAGATTCAATTTCACTCACATCTTATTTCCTTTCCATTTCCATCAGAAACAATTCCGAGTACCAAAAGGGGCACAATATTCCAAACAAGTCTTCTCCCATATTGGGTACCCGATTAAGATCATATTATTAAAAAAAAAAAAAAAGGAAAAGAAATTAAAAGAAAAATTAATGTACAAAGGACCAAAAAAAACTTAAAATCCATTTAATACAATAGTTTAATGTTAAGATATAGTGTATAAAATCAATAACTTAAAGCATCATCTAGAAAGCTTCTTTGATACTAGTATTGTTACAATATTAATCATTCATCTGAATAATTCAAATTTAAAGCAGAAACATTTGTAATGTTGATAAAATAAGCTCCTTCAGTAATTTCGTTATTTAGTTTTGATGAGTAATTGCACATCAATTATTATACCCACTGCTTTATCCCTTATGAGAGTCAATTTTTATTTTGCTTTCTTGCATACTTTCCAATATGCTTGTGGTATTTTATTCAGTGGTATTAATCATACATTAAGAACATAATCAGGTAGCAAGTATTCAAAGGGTTGAGTCCCAACCCTAAGAGGTAAACATTGGAATTAGCTCATCTCAAATCTCATAAAGGTTTGACAAAAAGAAATTATCAAGTAAGAAGAGGAAAGATAATCAGCCAAAGGGATGACATTTCCATTCGTTGAGAAGGAGACAGATTCTAGCATTTTCGTCTATTTTTTCTTTCTCCACCATAGCGCCACACACACATTTTGTTGGGTGTCGATGATAGTACACAATGTTTCAATTAATCTCCGCCTAGAAATGTAAACCTACAGCAAAAAAATCAGTAATCAATAGTACCTTGGAATTTGGCGCATGCCTGCATAAAGGAGTAATAGGACAAAGTTTTGGACATTTAGGTGGCTTTTGATTCATTTCAGTACCACAAGGAACCTGATGCAAAGTCCACCACTCAGCACAGACATTACTAAGTTTCAGCAGAAATCAATGTAATTGTAGTATAAAGATTGAAGATCCAGAATATAGAAAAAGATGTTGGATAATAATTACAAATAGAATGTACAAACAGAAAACAAAAACACAGAGGAAGAAATAAGAGAAAATATATTCTGTGTATGCATATGTAATTTTATTGACATAAACAATCAGCACAACTAATAAGGAAAAATAACAACTTTTCCAAAATTTAAGATACATAAATAACAGTAATGGTTTGAATCTATCATAAATTATCTAGATCTCAAACTATATTTGAAAGTTTTAAATGAAACATGCTTTGAAAATGACAGGTATTGCAGATAATGAGCCTGACATCATTTGAACATAAATTGTTATGACTTACATAACCAAAGCAAACATGAAAACTAACGAATAGTATGGGCTTTATAATATTCACAGCATACACAATTAAGAAATTAAATTGCATGTCACATAAGATAGGATCCTGCTCCTACTTAGATATAGACAGAATCCTGATAGCCAAATCCAGACCTCAAAATGCGTCTCACCACATGCACATGAGATTGTCACCATTATTGGACATGGAGCACAGGGACCTCTGCGAGAATAAAGTTGGCTATTGTCATACAGTTCCTTAAACTTCCGAGTTCAAAATCTACAGAATAAAATTATACGCATCTGGCATCAATTAGGTCTCATGTTTTAAACTGGACCAATGAAGTTTCTAAATTTTTACAAAAAAAATTCAAGAACAGTAGTTTAACTTATCAGGTAGTCTGTCTGTGTGTGAAAACTCTTTTGAAGCTAGGGTTTCATTACGGGTATTATTGTATTGCTGACACACGTGTTTCTTCTCCTTACAAGACGGCCAACATCAGTCTATAAGCTTAACCTATATGAAAGCCTAAGTTACACTCATATCTAAAAATCTCAGCAAACCCAATTTTTTCAGGAGGAATGATCAAAAAAGGGGGCATAACGCCACTGGGTTTGGGGCACCTGTGACATTGATCTCCAAATAGAACAGGCAGGTAGGCTCGGTTTTTCATAATACATATTCCATACAATTGGCAAAATCTTGCTAATTGGAAATACAGAAACACGAGAAGAGGACATACCTGTGGCATGGAGAAGGACATTTATGGTTTTTACATCGAAGCCTCTTACCACATATCTAAAATTTTTCAAAACAAGAAAACGAAAATCATTCTCACATTGTCATAACAAGATTCTTGTTGAAATGACGTAATAGCCCTAGAAGATGCACACACCTCTGAACACGGAGGGCAGTCACCATCACAGCAGCGACGTTTACATGGATGCCGCCCACAGTCACGTATCCTCAGACACTTCCTTTCACATGACAAGTCTTGATAACAAGGAACCTATTCTACATTCAGTTAACTTTGCTTATTGTGACGTTATTGAGACTGCCGATTAAGATGCAGTAAAAAACGTGACACTTACCTCTTTCTTCAGGCTCCCACAACGGCAGGATTTCCTTACAACAGTTCTGCAGGTCTCAATGCATTGCCCATGGTGGCATCTCTCAGGGCAACTGTGATATCCGCAACTGAGCATTTTATCGCAGGTCGCCCCACACAATTGTACAGCAGCATCACAAGGAATGCCTTCGTAAATCCTCTTCCCGCACGGGCACGTTCTCTTCCCCTGAAAAGGGCACTCGCCACACTCACCCGAATGACACCCTTTCTGGCAAACATGCTTCCCGCAGCTAAGAGCCTTTCCACATGGAGTATCACATTGAAAAATGCGATCACAACACTCCCTCTCCTCCTTTTTCTGCCCGCATTGGCACTTAAAAACTCCACGGGCTCGGCAAGGAGGGCACGGGCCAACGTGACAGATCTCGGAACATCTGTGAACACCACAGTCCAGGAGCTTCGAACAAGGATTGTTACAGGAAAATTCCTTATACCCACATCTGCGAACGTCCTGGAGCGACCCACAAAAACATCGAGCCTTGACAAGCTTTGGGCACGATGGGCATGGCCCTGGGTGGCATAGCAACAAGCAATAATGCCCGCAATTGTTCTTCAATGGCCTACCACAAATCTCACCACATGAATGTGGCAATACCCAGGGATCGTCACTAGGAGGATTCTCCAATTTTCCACAGAAACACACATAGGATTTAGGGATCTGGTTTTTGCAGTATTCAGCCCTGCATTTGGGGCAGTTCCATGTCGCAGACTCAGCAGCCTTGTCAGCTGTAACAGGTAGGCGCGTTGCCAAGCGAGCGGCGGCGAGGTCGGATGCCTGGCGCGCCCAGCTCTGTATGCAGACAAGATGGAAGACGGCGTAGCAGAGGGAGGTGCAGGACCAGGTGGGGTCGGAGGGTCTGATGCGTTCGAGGCATATCAAGCACGATAGAGCACCAGAGGAAGAGGATGTGAGAAAAGACTGGATCTTTGAAAGGTCTGCAGCGGTTGCAGATGATTGGCCGATGAACTCGAAATAAGATTTGAAAATGGAGTCTGAGAGGTCTGTGTGGCGAAGGAGCTCCGAGCTAGAGTGCCCGTGGTCGGAGTCGGCGTCAGAGGAGTCCGAGAGAGGCGGTGGGTGATGATAGTCACTAGCGGAGGTCATGCTGGGGATGTGCCAAACCCAATCGGTCACCCGACGTTGAGGAAGGTGATGGTCGCGTTGTGTTTGATGGAGTACTATGAAAATAAGGTCCATTTCCAAACTGAAATAATTTATTTATAGGCAAAAATCATTCATACCAATTACAATTATAAATTTGTAGGAAAATTTAAATCTTTAGCATAGTTTCTGTACTTTGCACAAAGTTTTTAATTTAAATTTTTTTTGTCAAGAAAAGCAGATCTTAAAAAAGTTTTTTTTTAAATTTGCTTATGTTACAATGTTAATCAAATATTGCCAAGACCAAATTTGAAAGGATAGTCAAATCGGTTCAACTATCATTCAGACACTAGCGATTCATATTGCAGCTCCAAGCTATTTTAGGAATTGGGCTAAGTTGAAATATTTTAAATCGGCTTGTAAGCTAGGAATTTGGGTAATTTTTTGGTCAATTTAGTAAAATTTATTTTTTTATCAAAATTATTAATTATAAAAAATTATTAGAGGGTGAAATCCTTATTTCTCTTCTATTTAGCACACTCTATCTCTTCTCCATTCACTCTCACTATCATTGTCTTATTGCATATTGGAGATATCAAAGATCAAATCTTATTCATCCCACCTGACTGCCATATCAAAGAAGAAGAGCATAGGTAGTGGAATTTGGCGTTGCAGAGACAACGGTGCTGTGGCCATGTGATGTTATTATGTTTGACAAGTTATGAAGTTATCCTCAAAAATAAAAAATAAAAATTGCATTGTATTATGTAAATATTTTATAATGTTATGGTCATATGATGTTATTATTAATATATTATTTTCAATTATTTGACATATATTATTACTATATAAACTTGTTAACTATTTATGGAATTGAACTATTTAAATTTATTTTCAAGTTATTTAACAATTCAATAATTTATTTCTTATACATCAAATATCAATAAATAAAGATCATTTATACCAATTTTAAATTTGTAGGAAAATTTAAATCTTTATTATAGTTTATATACTTTGCACAAATTTGTAGTTTATCCCTATATTAAGTTTTTCAATTAAAATTTTTTTTGGCAAAAAAACAAAGCAAATTTTACAAAACTTTTTTTTAGCAAAAAAATGTTTTTTTTTAATTTGCTTGTCTTACTATAGGAATTCAATGTTGTTGAGACTGAGTCTAACTCAATGGTCCAATTAGTTCAACTATAACCCATAGATACTAGCGCTCATTTTGTAGTTTCAGGCTGTTTTAAGGGATGGAAGAAGTTGGAACATTTTGAACTGGCTTTTGAGTTAAAAATGGGGGTGGATTTTAGAGAACTAATCAGGTCTATAAAATGAGTAAAATTTAATTTGTTTACCAAAATTATTAATTATAATAATTATTAGAGAGTAAGAACCATATTTCCCTTTCCATTTGGCACTCTCAGTCTCTCCTCCACTCACTCTCATTATCATCGTCTCATTGCATATTGGAGATGTCAAAGACCAAATCTTGTTCATCCCACCTCACCTCGATATCATCAAATTGGAAAGAAGATGAGCATGGGTGGTGGAATTCGGAGCTACAAAGACAATGATCTGATGGCCATGTGGTGTCATTATGTTTGAAAAATCATGAGTTATCCTCAAGAATGAAAACTTGCATTGTATTATGTAGATATTTTATAATGTTATAATTATATGGTGTTATTATATTGACTTGTTAATATATTACTTTTAATGATTTGACATACATTATTACTGTGTGAGTTTGTTAACTCATTATGAAATTGAATGATTTAAATTTATTTTCAAATTATTTAATAATTTGATATTTTATTTCTTATATATATATATATATATTATTATATATAATATTATTTCTTTATTTAATTATGATGTCACCTGTTTGACTATTGTTTTAATTGGTTGAACTATGAAAACCACGACCTGGTGATATTCCCACTTCAACGTTCGCTTCAGATTTTGAAACATTGTGCTAATCCCTTAACTATGCAAATGTTTGTAAACTTATTCCTATGAGCAACAGCAACCATGACGACATCAACTTGAAGCAAATGTGGCTAATAGAATGTATATTTGCAGACCTAACAAAGCAAGCTGTCATAAGGGGAGCAACCAACTGCACAAGACGGACATAACTCATAGCTCCAAGCTCGAGCAAATGTTTATGATGCTCTTTATAACTATTGTATTTGCATAAGATGCCTTATTCTATGATTTTCATTTGAAAACTTTGTCAAGTTTATAAAGGTTTTTAAATATATATGTGTATGAGGAGGGTTTTTATATATACGGAACTAGGAAACTTAATCATTTATTCCCTATACTTTACACTGATTTTGAAATAGATCCTTCTACTTCAAAAACTTATAAAACACTCCTTATAGTTTTCACTGTTTGCATAGTTCATCTCTATAATATCTAAACATTTATAATTTACTCCCTCCTCCATCCACGTGGCTTAACAATGTTAACCTTTTGCTAAGGTATCAAACAGCAAGCATATATGGCTACAACATTTACTCTTTGACAAGTACTTATTCTCTTTGCTTATGCTATGCATGTGTTCTTATTCTCTCTGCTTATGCTATGCTTGTGCTCCACATTCTCATGATGATGTCATTCTCTCTCTTCTTTTAGAGTTGATGTTGTTCATGCCAACCCCATCTCTCCATGAAAACTTGCCAATCACAAACTTCATTACTCCATTCAAGCATTATTGTTTGTACCCATGATCTCTCTAGCCTCTCAGATGATGGGGTTGCAATTTCTAAAAGGAGCTATAAGTTTGCTAAAAAAGTCTCTATTAAACCAAAGAATGAAGATGTTAATGAAATAAGTATATAAGAAGAAATTATAAAGAAAAAATGTGTGAGAAAGGAAAAAAGGAGATGAAAACTCTAAGAAGAAACCCAATACTCTTCTCCTAAAGTATAGTTTTAGTCCATTAAGTACCACTATATACTCTTGTACTTAATACCACACGCGATGCTATCCCCACTCCTTGATTTCATCGTCCTCTAATGTGCACACCTTCATATTCATTTTAGTGTGTTTCTATATATAATATAGTGATAGACCCCATAACTAATGGGCCTAGTTGATAAGTAATGTATGAGCTGTAGGGTGTGTGAGGTGTGAAAGAAGGAGTAAGATTTATATTGTGGATTTTGGGGTAAGAAAAGGGGGGCATTCAGTAAGTGTGTAGTCTCTCAAATACCAAAGGTGGAAGGCGCTTTGTGTGTGTTTCCTTACATTTTATCACTATTTCTAGCTTAATCCATTAGACTTATACCATGTGGATTAATTTTTGTTAGTTCTGCTAGCTTCCCAAAAAGGGGGGTGAATTGGGAAGTTTGCAAATTTTCTGCAAAAGTATAAGAAAGCAGTAAAAGCAAAATATGCAGAAAAATAGAGTGCAAAATGTAATGAGATAATAAGCAAAGTATAAGAAGAGGGATACAATAATTTATCCTGGTTCGGTTTCTTTCTCTTGACCTCAGTCTCTTTCTCTTGACCTACGTATAGTATTCAAGCTACCACTTGAGATTTTTCACTATCTTATAAGAATTCAGTGGGCTCCTTGTAATGCCATAGTACAATTCTATGCTTTATTCCAAGAGCTTATAGTTTCTTTCTTTGCACTCTATCTTAGTGCTTTCTAAATCTCTTGTGAAATCCCCTCAAAGAATATCTATCTTTCCGATAAAGATAAGATTGTTTATAGCAAATGAACTCTCTAATTTATAGTGAATATGACAGTTAAAGTACAAGATAAGAAGTGTGTGAGAGCAAAAGGCTTTAACTAAAGAATTTGACAGAGTTTCAGTATATACAATGTAAAATTGTTACCCACACCTTCAAATAAAGTTCTATTTATAGATTTATGTTTTAACTATATGTTAGAGACAAGATCTAGCCATTAGAGATGTTACCCAATGGTTACTCTGCAAAAATTATCTGTTCACCAACCGCATTTAATGCGTATGACATCCAAAGTTCAAATTTTGGGGTGTCAACAGATGAATTTCACAGAGACCATAAGTTAAAGGCTTTAACGTTGAACTTTAAAGTTCATCTGTTCTAAAGCAAAATTTGAATTTTTATCTTTGACAAATATTTCTATGTTGGAACATATGAATTTTCATGTTTAAAATTCTTCTGGTAAGTGTGAATAGTTGTTCCATATTGCTACAGTGTTTTCAAAGTTCAAATTTTAGTGCTCAAAATTCATCTATCAGTGAGCAACTCAATAGGTATAAATATTGTTCTTTTAAATTTAAATTTTCAAATACTAAAGTTCGTCTGTCAGAGAGATCTCTTATCAGACTCAATTCAAAATTTGAATTTCTGAAGACTAAAGTTCGTCTGCCAAAAGAGCATTTGAATAGACTTATAAACTATTTTCCAAAGTTTGAATTTTCAAAATCAAAGTTTGTCTATTAGAGGACTGACTTGAAACTCTTTTTAAGCTTCACTTTCAAATGAACTTTGACATATCTTCAAACGAATTTTTCATTTTTTACAGTTTGTGTTTTACCCAAAATTCAAATTTTTAAAGGTTAAAATTCATCTGTTAGAAGAACCTCTTTCCAGACTTACATATTTTCAATATGAAGTTCGAATTTCAGTTATCAAAATTCAAATTTTCAAAGAAATATTTCAAGTTTAACACTTCAAAATTCATCTGTTAATGAGTATTTTTCAAATATGTCATAAGTTAACATAGGATTTATTGAAAAACATATTTTAAAAACATTTGGAGTGAAGAATCAAAGCATTTTACTTATGTGAATGCAATGAAAAATCCTATAAACTAATTTTGTTCTCAATTCTTCCTGGATTCCTAGATTTCTTTACTTGAGATATCTTGTACACCTTTGATATCTTCCTTCCAATCTCTAGTTGGTTTGGAATCATAAAAAATATTTGATTCAATAATTTTAATCCATTAGACTTATACCTTGTGGATTAATTTCTTTGTTTGAATATCAATTTCTATTATGGGTTCCATTATTTGGTATTTAAGTAGGCTATATCTAAGGCTTGATTGGTACAAAACAAAGGAATGTGTGGAAGTAGTAGAGAAGAGCTTGAGTGAACTCTAGACAAGCCAAAGTGGGATATGAGACATCTGGAATCAAGATGATAATGCAGCACATATTGGACTGGATAGTGGACAACATGAACCAGGTAACAGGTATAAAAACTTCCTTCGATACTAACAACCAAGCAAGATAAAAGATTGCCAGCTTTAGTGAGGAAGATGAAAGCATATTTGCCAAGTGAAGAAGGATACAAGAAGAGAAGTTGTAGTAGGATGTAAGAGGAAAAGAAAAGGGAAATACTGAAATGGAGGAAGGGGTAGAGGAAGAGTTGTAGCCTCAAAAGGATAAAGAAGGAGAAGAGAGTATCGAAGAAGTTAGTATTACCAGACTCACTATCAATGCTATTCACCTGAACAAACCAGAAAAAAGGACAAAATTGAAAGCTATTGAAATTTTGGCACCTATGAAGACCTTTCTAACCAATAAAGCTTTATCATTTATAAAGGCGTTATAAGACTATGAAGAGAATTAGTTTTTATCTCAGTTTTAGAGGCAAGCTTACCCATGGAAAGACCTCTATCATTTAACATCAAGAAGAATTGAAGAGAGTTGCAATATCATGGAGGTAGGCAAGACAACAATGATGAGAGCAATAGCATAAAAGTGGAGTCTTTGTGGGTTTTGGATTGGGTAAGGCAAGTTAAGGGGAGAAGAAGTCCAAAATGCAATTAGGATATAAAACATTTGGCCCTTATTTGTTGTAATTATACTGTGTTAGTAATAGTTTGGCCCAATTTCAATTCAATTACCCTAAAACTACCCAATACCTTTAGGTTGACCTATACAATGACCTAATAGAAAACATCAAGGAGCTCAATTATGAGAAGCACAATGAAGCATTGTGTCAAGTGCAAAGGTTGGTGTTTTGTTTTTCTCTACAATGCTGAGCAAGCCTGATGAGCAACTAGGGCAATCAACACCAAATACGAAGACATCAACATGATGTGGATTATTGTTTTGCATATAGACTACCATGACTTTTGGGGTGAAACACAAAAGAAGGACTAGACATGTGTAATGCTTATGCTCCTCAAGCCAAGCAACGATAATGCTTGAGACAATAAGCCAATAGAGACAAAGTTGAGCACAGAGGTGGAATATATAGAGGAACCTTTCTTTACTATCAAAGTTATGGAGATTTCTGTAGTTTCATTTTCTTTTCTAGCTTCCACTAGAGGAATACATTATTGTCTCTGCATGATTATGGAGGACATATCCCAAGAGTTTGGACACCTGAAGCTACTTTTCATTCATATCGCCCACTTTGGTGCCTATACCCATTACCATATTGAAGAAGGAAAGAGAGCTATTGTCACAACTTCTAATGCCAAGTTTAGGTTTTTTATGATAGTAATAGTGAATAGTTTCATTTTTTGCTTTAAACCCAATTAATTATATTCGCAAGGAAATTGGGGCATTACTATCTGGAGATTGATTGCTCTTGACTGGCCTAAATTAGAGCAAATCTATCATAGCATATTCATTGAAGGGTTATAAGGGCCTATCATCTATTGCTATTGTAGCTAGATTTCACCACTTTGAAAGACCATGTTGGAGATGTACTGAAATTTTACGTATGGAAAAAGCGGTTTCAATTACTAAAGCTTTCTTCTTGACACATCACGAGGAGAGTACTATACTTGGTTCAAGAAGTTTAGCTAATGGGTGTTCTTCACTTACACTTAGTGAAAATGTTGAGGAAGTGGCATATATGAGGTTTGATAGGTTTGTTGACATACTTTTGCAATGTCAAAAATTAACAAGGAGTACCAAGTGTGTAATTCAATGGGTGTTTTTGATACTTTATTGTGATATTCAATAACTACGGATTTTAGATTTCTATGACCTTAAGCGAGGATCAATAGAACTAAATCAAGTCTTGGGGAGTTACTACAAGAGTTAAGTCACCCAAACAGTTGTTGTATGTCATGAGGTGGAGATAATTGATTTTGATCAATAAGTTTCTGCTCATGAATTTAGGTCATCCTATAACTTCATGAAAACATATAAAGAGACCAACCTCAAAATGAGTTCTTTAAGGAAGAAACCATGAGTCCAAACTTCAACTTCTCACCTTAAGGGCAAGGTGAGACTTCAAGGATTGGAAAATGATAGGCCCCATAACTAATGGGTCTAGATAATAAGTAATGTATTGACTATAGGGTGTGTGAGGTGTGAGGTGTAAGAGAGGGAGTAAGTTTATGTTGTAGGTTTTGGGGTAAGACGAAAGAGGCATTCTATGAGCATGATGTTTGGGAGAGTCTCTAGTCCCATGAATACAAAAAATGGAAGGTGTTTTGTATAACATCTCATACTTTAATTAAATATATTAAAGATCAATGACAATCATTTAGCTCTTAATTAATGGAATTATTGGAAATATTGGTTACTAAGTTATAAATTAAGATTTTTCATAAAATTATACTTCGAGGGGGTGATACAAAAAATTTTTTAAAAATGTCCTAGAAAAATTTTAATTTTGGCCTAATTAGAAAACTGTTTTCAACTAGGTACCTAAGATCTAATTTATATTTATAACTCATGAGCTTTATATTAGCCAATGGTTTTTATTTATTAGGGTTTCAAAGAGAAGATACTCTGAGGTGCTTAAGGTTATTCTCTTGTGGATTTTTTAGGTATATGGCTTGACTCTTCATCTCCTTCCTCCATTCTTTATGTTTTTTAATGGTTGTTGGTTTAAGTGCTTGATTCTTGCTTGTGGGTGCTGATGTATGGTTGAAACTGTTAGATCTGATGACCAACATGATTAGTTTTAATGATGTCAAATAGTGGAGTAAAAACTTTGCAAGATATATGTATTTAATGTTCATTATATTATTTATATCATGCTTTTCATTAAAGTGAAATTGGACTAACTGCTTTGCTTGAAGAGAGTTATATTCAATGTAAATTGTCTAAAGAAAATGAAGAGTGAATATTGAAGTGGAAAAATGGAATATTAACAATATGCTCAATTTAAAGATAAAGACAAAGAAAGATTGCTCCAAGAACAAAAAGAATGTGATGATATTAAGGGAGCAAAATGATTTAAAGAAAGTAAGTGAATTCAAGAAAAGATGGAAGTTAAAATGATGTATTTATTTTCTTAGAATGTATGGTGGTTGAGCTTTAAACTCACTTAATTTTATTACGTCCAATCTTAAATGGGTAATATTTAAAGTTTTGGTAGCAAGCTCATGGTTTTCAAAGTTGTTTTTATATCAATACTACCTTATTCTACCAAGTTTAGGTGGATTTCTTAACAATCACTTGGTTTTAGATTAGTTTTTGCTTCTAGTAAAGTGCTTGTCTTACTAAGGTCCTTAGGTTGTCATAAAATAATGGGTTTTCACAATGTCATATTTACTGTTTTACAGCTTGTTAAGACATCATACCCACCTTGTCACAATAAGGCTTTAGAAAGGGAAAGAAAGCATGTTGGGCTCATCTCGATTTCCTAACAAACCCTGTAGGTTGTTATGAAATCATAGCTCTTTAAAAAACAACCCAACATTTCTTCAGTTAGCTTGTCACGACAAGACCCTCAGCTTGTCTTATCAAGGCTATTTTTCAAAAGCCCAATTTTGATGGATTTAAGCTTGTCATAACAAGGAGTAACATCCTAGGAAGCTTGTTCTACCATCCTTGAACTCAAGCTTATGGGTTTCCTTATGTTGACAGCTTGTCCTAACAACTGTGGTAGGTAGTCATGAAATCATTCTTGAGCTTTGCTTCTAAGACCTAGAATAGTGCTTCATTTCCTGATAAATCCGCTAGGCTATCATTAAATCATGGCTCTTCAGAAAGCAACCCAACCTCTCTTCAATTAGCTTGTCATGACAAGACCCTCATCTTGTCTTACCAAGGCTATTTTTCAAAAACCCAGTTTTAATGGATTTAAGCTTGTCATAACAAGGAGTAACATCGTTGGAAGTTTGTTCTACCACCCTTGAACTCAAGCTTTTGGGTTTCCTTGTGTTGACAGTTTGTCCTGACAATTATGGTATGTTGCATGAAAATGTTTTTGAGCTTTGCTTATGAGACTTGGAATAGTGCTCGATTTCCTAACAAGGGTTACATCTTATCATGATAACCTGGTTCAATGTTAAGAGATATGTCTGTTGAATCAAGTGTTTTACTGATTCCAAACAACCAGAGCTTGAAAAGAAGATATGAAAGGAGTACAAGAGATCTCAAGTGAAGAAATCCAAGAAGACATGGGTACAAGATTAGTTTGTAAGATTTCTTACAATATTCACAGAAGTAAAAGCTTTGATCTTTCACCCAATGTTTTTAAAATGTGTTTTTCAATAAATCACATGTTAACTTATGATATATTCAAAAAATACTCACTAACAAATGAATTTTAAACTGTTAAACTTCATATGGTGCCTTGAAAATTCAAACTTTGATAGCTGAAATTCGAACTTACAAAGATATTGCTTCTGACAGATGAATTTCAGCCTGTTGAAATTCAAATTTTGAGTCAAGCATAATTTGTGAAAAAATGAAAAATTCTTCTGATGTTATGTTAAAGTTTATCTAAAATTAGAGTGTAAAAAAATTGTAAGTCAGTCCCTCAGACAGACGAACTTTAGTTTTGAAAATTCAAACTTTGGAATGAAAATGTGTAAGGCTGATTAGAAATCCCTCTCACAGATGAACTTTATTTTTGAAAATTCAAACTTTGGAATGAAAGCATATAAGTCTGATAAGAGGTCTCTCTAACAGACGAACTTTGAAGGCTCAAAATTCAAATTTAAAAAAGAAGAACTTTTGTGCCATGTTAAGTTGGTCACTGACAAACAAATTTTGGATCCCAAAATTTGAACTTCGAGTGCACTCTAGCAATATGGAACAACTGTTCACACTTATCAGAAGCTAGACTTGGCTATGATTCTTGTGCAATTAAAGAAAAGAATGAAAAGTAAAATCAAAGTCTGTATATGAGACATTTTGTGCATACTGATGGACATAAAAAGAAAAGATACAAGTCAAAACGCATTGAATCTTATGTCTAATCAAAATATGTGAAACAAAAATATTATCTGTATTGTTTTCTTCCTGCATTACAATCGAGTAGTCCCTTTATTATCTGTCACTTCTGTAACAAGAAGGGATATGTTTCTAGTTTATGTTTGTTAAAGAAAAATGGACTTGGCAGGAAGGTAGAATGTGTTCCCAAAGGTATATTTGTATCTAGGAAAAATGCCACTAACAGAAAAGGACCCAAGCAGATTTGGGTACCTAAAAGGAAAACTGAACCTTGTTTTGCAGATTTGTCTCAGAGCTAGTAAAAGCAACAAATGATATATGGACAATGCTTGCTCAAGGCATATGACTGGTGATAAGGAGAAGTTTATCACCCTTAGAGATAAGAAAGGAGGAAATGTAACTTTTAGAGGTGATCAATATGGCAGAATAGTTGGCATTGGAATTATAGGAAAGAATCTTGAAACATCTATAGAACAGGTGCTATTTGTAATCAGACTCAACCACAACCTGCTGAGTATGAGTTAGACATGTGACAAAAGGAACTGAGTGCCGTTTGACTCAAAGTTTTGTTTGGTCATCTAAAAAAGTGATCATAAAGTAATTTTCAAAGCTCAAAGGGATGGTAACTGCTATACTATTGATCTTAATAAACTTCTCACTTTGGATTCTCTGTGTTTAATTAGTAAAGATAATGATAGTTGATTGTGGCATAGAAGACTGGCATATATAAACATGAACTAACTAACAAAGTTAATTAAGAATGATTTAGTCACTGGTTTACCAAAAATCTATTTTGAAAAGGATAAAGAATATGATGCATGCCTCAAAGGGAAACAAACTAAATCATCATTCAAACCTAAAAATGTAATCATCACATCTAGACCACTACAATTATTGCATATGGATTTGATATGATCATCTAGACTAAAAAGTATTAGTGGAAACTTGTATGTGCTTGTGATTATAGATGATTACTCTAGACTTACTTGGACTCTATTCCTTTCTTCCAAAAGTGAAACATTTGATGCATTTGTAACCTTGGCTAAGAAAGTGTGAAATGAGAAAAGTATTTCTATTGTGTCTATTAGGTCTGATCATGGAGAAGAATTTGAAAACTCAAGCTTTCTGGAGTACTGTGAAGAGCATGGAATTGATCATAACTTCACAACACTAAGAACTCCTCAGCAAAATGGAGTGATGGAGAGGAAGAACAGAACAATTGGAGAAATAGCTAGAGCAATGCTGAACAAAAAGGAGCTTCCTTAAGTTTTTTAGGCTGATGCAGTAAAAACAGCAAGCTACATCATAAACAGAGCCTACATTAGACCAATTCTGGGGAAGACACCTTATGAGCTATACAAAGGAAGGAAGTCAAACCTCTCACACCTGCATGTATTTGGCTGCAAGTGCTTCATTCACAACAATGGAAAAGAGAATCTAGGTAGGGTTTATGTCAAATCAGATGGAGGCATATTTCTTGACTATTTAAGTAGAAGTAAAGCATATTAGGTTTTCAATAAAAAGACTAGAACTATAGAAAAATGTGTACATGTTTTTATTGAAAATGAAATTGTTTCCAAGCATGTCATTGATGAAGATAATCTCATTTCCAGCTTTAAGAACTTAAATCTTTCTAGAGAAAATAAAATTGAATCTCCAAAAATATATGAATATACTAATATAGAGAAAGATATTTAGGAGAAAGATCTTGAATTTGAAAATAATGAAGAAATTTCTCAAGAACTCCCTAGAACTTGGAGATATCAAAGAAGTCATCCAATTGATCAAGTGATTAGGAATGTTCAAGAGAATGTTAAAACCAGAAGACAACTTAGGGATCAAATAAACAATTATACATTTATTTCTCAAATTGAACCTAAGAGTACTGAAGAAGCTTTAAATGATAAATATTGGATACTTGTTATGCAAGATAAACTTAATCAGTTAATCAGTTTGAAAGAAATTAAGTTTGGGATTTAATGCCTAGACCCAAAGATCACCCAATTATTGGAACTAAATATGTTTTTAGAAATAAACTTGATGAATCAAGAATAATCATTAGAAATAAAGTAAGATTAGTTGTCAAAGGATATAATCAAGAAGAAGGCATTGATTATGAGGAAACTTTGCTCCAGTTGCAAGATTGAAAGCAATAAGAATCCTCTTGGCCTATGTATGCATGAAAAACATAATGTTATATCAAATAGATGTAAAGAAGGCTTTTCTGAATGGATATATCATGGAAAAAGTTTATGTTGATCAACCTCCAAGTTTTGAGGACTCAATAAAGTCAAATAATCTTTATAAACTAAAGAAAGCTCTTTATGGCCTAAAAGAAGCTCCTAGAGCATGGTATAAAAGGTTAAGTAATTTTCTAACTAAAAAGGAATTTAATAAGGGAAAAGTATATACAACACTGTTCACTAAGAAAAAAAATAAAGACTTACTTGTTGTTCAAATTTACATTGATGATATTATATTTGGTGCCACTAATGAATCTCTTTGCAAGAATTTCTCTAAGCTCATGCAGAGTGAATTTGAAATGTCAATAATGGGTGAGCTTAATTTCTTTCTTAGACTACAAATTAAACAATGTGATGATGATATCTTCCTCAATCGATCAAAACATCTGAAGGAGCTGCTGAAAAAGTTTGGTATGGAAAACGCCAAATTAATGGGGACTCCCGTAACTACTGCAACAAAACTTGACATGGATGAGGGAGGAAAGCCCTTTGACATAACTCAGTATAGGAGAATGAATGATTGGCTCCCTGCTATATCAAATAGCTAGTAGACCTGATATTATGTTTAGTGTCTATATGTCTGCAAGGTTCCAATCCTATCCCATAGAGTCTCATGTAACAACTGTGAAAAGAATTTTCAAATACCTAATTGGATCATCAAAGATGGGACTTTGGTATCCAAAAGGTAATGGAGAAGAGCTCACGGGATATACTAATACTAACTTTACTGGATCCAAAACTGACAAAAAAAGCACAAGTGGAACGTGTTAGTTTCTTGGTGGATCTCTAGTTTCACGGTTTAGTAAGAAGCAAAACAGTGTGACTCTCTCTACTGCAGAAACTGAATATGTTGCAGCTGACAGCTATTGTGCTCAAGTCCTTTGGATGAAGTAGCTACTTGAAGATCTTGAGATTGAGATAAAGGAGATGCTAATAAAATGTGACAATCAAAGTACTATCAACATCACAAAGAATCCTATCATGTATTCGCGAACAAAGCACATTGAAGTAAGACATCACTTCATTAGGGATCATGTATTGAGAAGAGACATCAAATTGGAATACATCTCTATTGAAGATCAAATTGCAGATATTCTGACTAAGCTACTTGCAGAAGATAGACACTGCAAAACCAGAAGAGAATCGGGAATGATGTTTTGCAGGTACTCCATATTAATCTAGATGATAGTAAATCAATTTACTGGAGTTAATCAAACCTGCATGACCAAAAGATGCTGAACGAAAGTTGAAAATTTGAACTTTTAGGCCATATCTATAAGTTCAGGAATTTGAAATTCGTATTTTAAAAGGTTATTAGACGAATTTCCATGTTGAATTGTTCTTTTGAATGAATTAGCATTCTCAATATTCAAACTAAGATGCTTATCAGACGAATTTCAGTAGCTTACTGCTGTTACAGTACTTTCATAACCCTCAAAATTTGCCTGTTGGATGATGGGAATTCAAATTTTAGAAATACAATGTGAATGATGACTTCGCTCAAAATGCTCTTTGTTCGAATTTCCACATCTCAAAATACGTATTTTATAGACTCTTTGCAAAGCTTTGAAATTTGAATTTTTGAATCTCTAAATTCGTCTGTTGAAACATGCTTTCATGTTAAGTCTCTGTAAGACGAACTTTCTTTAGTGAAATGTGTTTGTTGCTTGTCTTATTTGTGTTTGCTTAATGTTTATAACTTTGAAATTTGAACTTTGATGAATCAAAGTTCGTCCGTTGCTTCTTGTTCCTTGAACTTAGCTTCAATCATATGAACTTCTTGAAGAAAATTCATCTGTCAGAAAGCCTTCTTGTGTTGATTAACTAATAACTGCTTGAAATTCGAATTTTGACCCCTTAAAATTCGTCTGTTGAATGATTACAAAAGTTAAAATGAAAGGTCTCGTTCTGAACGGACGCAACCTTATTTGTCTCTCTCTAGTTTGTTCACATCCTCTCGTAATTTCCCATCAATTTGGTTCGCAAATCTCCATTTCTCACCGTTTAAACTTCTTTTCGCACCTTATAAATCCATTCCTTGCATCTTTCTGCAACATTCATTCACGAAAATGGTAAGGGTGAAAAATTCAAAAGTTGATAAAGGAGAGTCCAGACCAAAAAGAGCAGTTAAGTCTCAATACGCCTCTAAGGAATGTGAGACTCAGAAGAGGAAAGGCGAATCTAGCAAGAGTACTCGATCCAAAAAGCAGAAAACTACTCCCAAAATAGATTCGAAGAAACCTGTACCTGCTCCCTTGAAGAAACCTGTACATGTTACCCCTATTCCTTTTGCTTCCTCCTCCTCTTCCAGTACTAAGTTAGGGGAATATTAGTTAACCACAAAGCCATTATGGAGCAATGCCCATATCCTGAATGATTATACCACCAAGTTCATTAGCAAGAAGGTAATTAAGTCTCACTATACAAATATGGAAGAATTTCTTATTTCCAACAATTTTGATGTTGGACTATGGATGATAAGATATAAAAACTGGATGGAAATTAAGGAGAGATATGATGATGAGGTTGTCAAAACATGGTATGCTGCTCTGATGTACAATAGCAAAAAGAAGAAATGGGAGGTAAATTTGAGGTCCAGAACTATTTGGCTAACTAATGAGACCTTCAATGAAGTACTGGAAATCCCTGGGCAAGATGGCATGAAAATTGACATCACCACCTTAAGGTATATGGATAAGGATGAAATTGCAGATGAAAAGGTGGTGTTTTCTTGAATTACAAAGAAAGTACAGTACTGAATACCCTATTCAGAAGGCATGAGAATAGGCCTCATCTAAGTTTGCTAAAGCCCTATGATCTGAGTGCTCAAGTCAGGATCCCATACTGCATAGTGTTTAGGATCATATTTAACAAAGGAGAAAGTTTTAACTTGATCACAAGAGCTGAAGCACATGTGATGACTGCACTCATGCGTGGCAAGCTGATTAATATAGGACATATCATCCTTCAACACATGATCAAAGCAAGAGATCAGAGGAGATATTCTACTTTGCCCTTTGCATCCATCATCTCCAGACTACTTCAGTATGCAAGGATTCAACATGTAGAGAAAGGGGAAGGCAAACCCACCGAAGTATTCAAAGAAGAAAAACTGTAAAGGATAAGAATTGAGAGAAAAGATGGCAGGTGGATTGGAAAAGGAGCTAGGAAGTCAGAAGACATGTTCTTTAAGGAAGTTGGCTCACAACAGCAAGCAGGAACTTTGAGGCTGCCCCCACCCTCACAGCCCTCACCTCAGCCTTCTCAGCCTGTTTCTCCTTCATCTATGCCCACTCAAACACATATGCCATCCACTCCTTCTACCTGGGCAAAGCCAACTAAGATCACTGAGTTGTATGATAGCCTGTCTATACTCATGCTGAGCATCAAAGATGAGCAAAATGCCAAATTTGCTCATCTACAAGATCAGATATTTCAGTTGGCCAAGGACATGAAAGTGGTTGCTGATGTATATGAGGACATCAGAAGCATCATTCCCTCCACATCAGCTCTACCTCAGCCAGGACCCTTTGAGACTACCAAATCACTTATTCCTGAACCTCCAAGCCCATTTGAACTAGCCTCTCCTGAACTTGATGATAATAAACATGTTGCTGCAGAGGCTACTGGAACTTTGGTTACTCCACAGGCCTCTAGCAGTGAGACAAGTCTTGGTCCACCCTTGGACTATGGCATGGAAGAAGCGGCTCCTCAAGAAGCAAGCTCCTATGAGCCTACTGTTAAAGATTCTCAGCAGTCAATTCTGTCAACTCAAGAATCTAAGCAAATTGAGAAGCTTGTAGCAGTCATCACCTCTGCTCCCATCCATTATTCAAGCTGCTCTAAATGAGGAGAGAAGCCTTGCGCCATATAGGGATATTGAAGCTATTGCACATGATGCCATTGTGCAAGCTCAAAAACTAAGGCTTGATGAGATGTTTCCTCCGCCTGCTTCTCAATCCTCTTCTCATCAATATGGCATGACCATAGCACAGAGGGCAAGGTTTGGCAACCTTAAGAAGGCAGTTCAGGAAATCGTTGAAGATGATGAGGAAGCCCTTCCTTAGTCACCACCATCTGTACATCTTCCTTAGATTAATCCTAATTTACCTTTTGTCCCTGTTCCTGTTTGTGCAATTCCAGTGTCACAGATACCTCCTCCTGCTATGCACGCTCAAGTCCCTGATGATACCAAAAAGGGGGAAAAGACATCTGAGCAAACTGGGAGGACTACTGTAGAACCTTCTGGCAAGACCTACAGCAAGAAATCCAAGCCCAAGAAGAAATGAATATATCTTAGGGTTGCTTGATCTTGCTTGTACTACTTGTTTATGTTCGTTGTATCTTTTGTAATGAATGAAATCTTGCTTTGAAATTCTATGCTTGCAATGTCATATCTCTGTACTAAACTTTTAAATGAATTAATATAATGAGATTCCCTATCTTCCTTCTGATCTGCTGCATTTCTCTTAGAATTTTAATGAATATGTTGAGGGGGAGCTCTTAGAAGCAAACCCAAGTATTAATTCAGTTTGCAAGTTGTTTTGTTATCATCAAAAAGGGGTAGAATGTTGAATCAAGTGATTTGATGATTCTAAACAACCGGAGCTTAAAAGGAAGATATCAAAGGAGTACAAGAGATCACAAGTGAAGAAATCTAGGAAGAAATGAGTACAAGATTAGTTTGTAGGATTTCTCACAATATTCATAGAAGTTAAAGGCTTTGATCTTTCACTCAATGTTTTTAAAATGTGTTTTTCAACAAATCCCATGTTAACTTATGATATATTTGAAAAATACTTTCTAACAGATGAATTTTGAACTGTTAAACTTCATATGATGCCTTAAAAATTCAAACTTTGATAGCTGAAATTTGAACTTACAAAGATATTACTTCTGACAAACGAATTTCAACCTGTTGAAATTTGAATTTCAAATCAAGCACAATTTCTTAAAAATAAAAAATTCGTCTGAAACTATGTCAAAGTTTATTTGAAATTAGAGTGCAAAAAGAGTTAAGTCAGTCCCTCTAACAGATGAACTTTAGTTTTGAAAATTTGAACTTTGAAATAAAAATGTGTAAGTCTGATCAAATGTCCCTCTGACAAATGAACTTTGATTTCTAAAAATTCGAACTTTGGAATGAAAGCGTATAAGTCTAATAAGAGGTCTCTCTAATAGACGAACTTTGAAGGCTTAAAATTCCAATTTTGAGAAGAACTTTTATGCCATATTAAGTTGCTCACTGACAGACGAATTTTGGATCCCAAAATTTGAACTTCGAGTACATTATAGCAATATAGAATAACTGTTCACATTTATCTGAAACACTTTAAACTTGAAAATTTGTATGTTGTAACATGAGAGATATTTGTCAAGATGAAAATTCGAATTTCACCTTTGAACAGATAAACTTTGAAGTTCAACGTTAAAGTCTTTAACTTATGGTCTTTGTGAAATTCATTTGTTGACACCCCAAAATTCAAACTTTGGATGGCAGATGCATTAAATACGGTTGGTAAACGGCTAGTTTTGCAGAGTAACCATTGGGTAACGTCTCTAACGGTTAGATCTTGTCTCTAACGTATAATTAAGATGTAAATCTATAAATAGAACTTCATTTGAAGGTGTGGATAACAATTCCATATTGTATATACTAAAACTCTGTCAAAATCTTCAAACAAAATCTTTTACTCTCACACACCTTATTTATTGCTCTTCAACTGTCAAACATACTCTGTATTAGAGAGTTTCTCTTGTTGTAAACAATCTTATCTTCATCTGGAAGAAAGATTTTCTTGTGAGAGGACTTCACAAGGGATTTAGGAAGCACTTAGTTAGAGTACAGAGAGTAAAACTGTAAACTCTTGAAACAAAGCATAAAGTTGTATTGTGGCATTGTAAGGAGCCCAACGAATTCTTGCAAAAGAGTTGAAAATCTCAAGTGGTAGCTTGAGGGCTAGACGTAGGTTAAGAGGAAGAGACTGAACTAGGATAAATCTTTGTGTCCTTCTTCTTATACCTTGCTTATTGCTCCATTACATTTTGCATTTTGTTTTTCTGCAACTTTTACTTTCACTAATTTCTTATAATTTTCCAAAAAATTTTCAAACTTCCCAATTCAGCCCCCCTCTTGGGAAGCTAGCAGAACTAACAATGTCTAACAGCTAATTAGTTTATCCTATTAACCTGCCTAGCTTGTCCTACCAAGCTCTGACATGCGTTAAATGTAGCAGGCGAATATTAAAGTAAGCTTAGTAACAGCTAGTTCATGTCTATAACAAATAGATTTCCTTGAAATCTATATATAGAACCACATATAAGGTGATAGGTAACAACATTAAATATTCTAGAGTTAAAATGTTGTTACATTGATTCAAAGCCCTACCTATCATATTTAAACGACTCTTTGAGCTACAATGTTTTTATTTTACTCTTTGTGAGAGAGTTTATCTTCTGTAAACACTTCTTTTTTGCTTGGGTAGACTGCTTAGAGTAGGAAAATTCTAAGAGATGATTGTAATCACATCTTGTAGGGTGTAAGGAGAGATTCAAGGGTGTGTGGTATCCCTTGGGATGTAATGTGGCTTCACAAATACCCGGATTAAACTTCTGAGATATAGTGGAAAATCTCAAGTTAGGTTGCTTGGGGATCAGACGTAGGTCAAATGGTTAGGCCAAACCAGTATAAATCTTGTTGTGTTGATCTTCTTCTCTACCTCAAGCTTCATCTTCTCACTATACTTTATTTGCCCCTGTTTTTGTGCTTCATATTGATACATTAAGTTGTTCTTCACAAAAGCAAAAATTTTACAACACCCAATTCACCACCCATTTTGGGTGACCAGCCAATCTAACAGAAACTTAAGGTTTTTTGAGCTCTTGCATGAACCTTTGTTGTTTGGTTGGCAGAGATTGAAAATGGAGCTCTTTGGATCGTGAAATTTTTATCGTTAGCTTCATTGGATTATATAGATTGTGTATATCAAATTTGGTAGGAATTGGAATTGATTTGCTATGTAAACAACTTGCTCGAAAAGATAACTTTGAAAACTCATTGATAATATATTAACTATGGAAAGGATAGTAATCCTTATGGTTGGGCTTTGAAACTTTATATTTAACCATTGAAATACTAAATGATGGTGTATACGAAGTTTCATGATGATTAGAGAGGGTTTGCAATATAAAAGGTTTCTCTGGAGTTTTTACTTATTTTGTTCTTTTTGGATTGTGTTAATTTTACAATGAAGCTTTCTTGCGCGAAGAAATTCTTGAAGCTTGTTTTTACCTTTAGAAGTGATTTAAAGTTGTTGGCTTTCGGTGGCTATAGTGTTAGTTTTCTATTTGAGAGGTAATTGGCAATTTACATTAGTTTGATTAATTATTTTTAATGTGTTGATAAATATAATATATTACTATTGTTGAGCTTAACTGTAAACTATGGATGTTATGTTATTGGCATGTAACCATGTATTAATCGATTATTAATGTGATTGAGACCCATAATCAATTTTTATGTGGATATGCAAGTATACAAGTGACAATGTGCACCTCTGGGAGTATGCTGGCCTTTGTATTGTTATAAGCTCATGATGAGCAATTGTGCATCTCTTAGGAGACCGCCCACCTTTCATGGAGTGTGTTGCCTATGATGTGGAGCCATGATGAGTAATGTGCACATCGGGGAGTGTGCTAGCTACCACGTGGCTACTGGATTATAAGCAATTGTGCACCTCTTGGGAGTTGGGCGTGCCTCTCATGAAGTGTGCTGACTATAGTTCCAGTAGGCAAATCATAGAGATCCTGTCATAGTATATGGCTATGAACTACGATCTTGATTCATCCTTGATTTTCATTCTAAGGTGATGTTATGATACTTTTCATATTGGACCTATTTGTGGAATAAGACAAATTATTGTCTTCTTGGTTATAAATTCCTAGTCACTAATATTCTTGTCTCACCCCCTAATTTCCCATTTTTTCAGGAAATGCTTTAACATTGGGATATGCCTAGACCTAGAGAACAATTCTCCAATATACTGAGTTAAGTTTACTAGTTAAATTTCTATTTTGAATATGCTTAGTATACATATTCCTTAGAATTTCTAAGTGTATAGTAGAATGATATTGATGATTGATTTTGTGTTAGATGGGTGTGATATGTTTTCTTTTGGAATGAATGTATGGTTGTTGTTGTTGTCATTAAATTCCATAGAATAATTGGTACATTGGATTTGTAACATCATTAAAATGTTAGAATACTAAAAATGCATAGGAAATTTGTAAAAATAGGTAGACACTATTTTATATGAAATAGGGTAAATAGGTCATTTTTTCCGATTGGATGAAAAAATAAAAAATTATATTTTTACCCATAAGAATTATGGAAATGGCAAATTTGTCCCCAAGCATATAAGAATTCACGTGGGAGAGAAGTCAAATATTTTGGCAAAAATTATACTTAATGACCCAAAAATTTTAAAAATTATAAATTTATCTCAAGTCAAGAGCATTATTGTAAATATGAAAAATTATAGTCAAAATGAAGCTCTTAATGAGATAAAACCAATGGAATATCATAGAAAATTTATTAAGATCAAAATAATATTTATTGGGTAATTATGATTTAATATTAATGTCTTACCCAATAAAAGTCAGTCTAGACTACAGGAAGAGGCAGCATTCATTCAAGAAAAATGTGTGAGTCTTATATTTGGACCAATTGGGATAAGTATTTTATGGTAATTTTATATGCCAATATAATCATAATTAGTATCCCAATAATAGTAAAATATACTGCTAAAGTAGCTTTAATTATCCAAATCGATCCAGGATATATCTAGATAAGTAAATATTTAAAATTTTTAGACCAAAATACCCTCCATTTCGTGCTGACCAAGCTGCACATGGGAAATCCCAATTATTTAATATTCATGCTATTTTTACATGAATTTTCAAGAACCTTCAAGTACATAAGTTGGCATAATTTAATTGGCTCAATTTCTCTATATTAACTCCCACTTCCTGGACGTGAAAGACATATGTAAAGGTGAGAGGAGCAGCTGCACACACAAGGAAAGAATGAAGAGTACGTGAGGAAGGAGAAGAAAAAGGGAAAAGATAAAATTCAAGAAAAATAGGTAAATTTCTATTTGTGATTTTTATGGTTCCTAGCTTAGTTTTCAAGTGGTTTAGGATAAGTTTTGAAGCTTCTCCTCTTCTACTCTTCCTGTTTAATTTCAGTTTGGATATGGATTTAAGAAAGGAAGTGGTTTTATGCAATAAAGTTTAGAGAAAGCATGAGATTTTTCTAAGAGAAACAAGTATGGTATGTTTTAAACAAGTTTGTGAAAGAACCATTCTTTTTCCTTTAGAGTAGATTTTCGGCCAGATCATTTGAGTGTCTTAAGGTTGGAATTTCATTAATTTGATGGCAAAAATGAATTCCCCATGATGAAAAACCTTAAAGACAAGGGTTGACTCAAAGATAGAGCTTAAAATAAAAAGTTTGGGAATTTAAGGATTTCAAGAGTTTTATGAAAGCTTTTTGTAATTAACCATGAAATCAATGGCTTGAGCATGTGTTTAATGATGTTTAGGGACTTGAGGAAGCTTGGGAAAACTAGAGAAAGCTTTGTTTTAAAGAGGAAAGCCAAGTGCAAGCACCAAAGGTAGCTAAGTTTCATATTCTTGCTTTATGTTCTTTCATTATCTTTCTATGATTAAATTGTGTTGCCATATTGCAATTATGATTTCTTTGATTAGTATTGGCTATAAAATGAGGGGTTTTATTCCCCGGGATGTTCATTTTCTAAGCCGTTATACTGCGGAATTTTTTATGACCAATGTGGCAATTTATTGTTTAAATGTGATTGATGTGATTATATGTGATCAAATGTGAGTTTATTTGACATGAAAGACATAATTGCATAGAATATAACTTGCTACTGAGATTGTCCTCCAATCTCACCCCCCTCAAGTATCCTAAATGATGGGCACAGATTATGGCAAAGGAGTCCAAAAAAAAGGCAAGGAGAATGAAGAAGAGAATGATGCTTGATGGTGTTTTCAAGCTATGAGTTTATATTTTGAAATTATGTATAAAATCATGTATATGCTTTTAGATCTGTGCCATTGTGCTATTATGTCCTTATGAGCATTATGAAATGTTTGGCATGGATTTGAAACATGGAATGATCATGTGAGCTTGTTATGAAGTCTACTTTGCCATGTTATATTGCTAAAAGTTTATTTTGTAGCAATAAAAGTAAAGTTAACATTGTTTGACTGAAACGGGGAAATTAAGTCAAGTGTTATATATTCCCTGAAACTAGAGAGAATAAACTTTCCAATGAACAAAGAACACATAATTTGGATATATGTACGATTTATAGTGTAATTTTAAAGTTCAGGATCAAAACTGGACATGATGTGAAGGCTGTGAATTTTATTGAATATATTACTTCTCTTTGAAAAGTGATATAAAATTGTACAGAGTTCCAAAAATTTAGTGGCTTACATTTATGAAAATATTTATCTTTTGAGGTTAATATGCCACTGGTTTGAGTTCAATTGGAGCTGTACAATAAGAGATATACAAGTTTTCCCAAGACTATTCCAGAAAAAGTGATATTCTGATCCCTAGTGATTCAAATTGATGTTGTGCCCTGTTTAGACTAAATAAATATATAAGAAAAATATGAAGGTAAGTAGACATATATATATCTTTCCAATGACATATAGAATACATGATTTGACTCAGTATAGAGTTAGATATGAATTTTTAAAGTTACGACCAAAATCGTGAAAATGAGAGAAATAATCATTTGGATAATGTAAATTTGAGCAATAAACTGTACGAATTGTTTAGGTTAACGGAAAGTTTCATATTTTTTATCTTACATATCATGTTTCTAGCTTCATTTAGAGACTTGAACCACATTGATACGATTTTTTTGGATTAAGTTATAATTTTTCAAAATTCGTCTAGAAAACTTGAGAATCAAATGAATTGTACCACGTTTTTTTTTTTTTAAATATTTTGGTTCTATTAATGGTTCAAGCTCTTAATATGAACTAATTGGACATTATACATACTATAATATGTGGGAAAATATAGATAAAAGTAAGGTGTTACATGATTAAACTCTTTTAGAAAGAAAGGTAATTTTTCTACTAGTTCTTAACAATAACGCTAAGCGTGGCTGGATTGAGTCCTATTAATTGTTTCCTTTCATTCCTATGCTTTGATTGAATGTGATACTCATGACTTTAAATGTATAGGTTTGGTTATAAGTTGATAACTTGATATTGATAATGCTTACCTAATATAGAAATGTTGTGATATGCATGGTCGGGTTGTGACTTATGGATTGGTTATTACTCTAGTCTGAATTTATTACAGGTTGGATTGTATGTATATTGTGGTTTTCGGAAGGATGAATGTTAATGCATATATCAAAGTAGAATAATGGTTAAAGATTATGATATGAAATGTGGTATTTTTTTCTAGTTTAAAGTAACATTACTGAATCCCAAATGAGCATTCTGAAATTATGATAATCATATAAAGATTTGTAGCAAAGTTGGTAAAAATATGATAAACATGAGTTCTGTATTATGATGACGTTTTTTTTTTTTTACCAACTGTATTATGATGAATTTAATGATAGGAATTGGCTAAATTCCATATGGTTATAATGATATCGGATATAATTGCAATTATTGGAAAATATGTATTTTGAATGACTTGACATGATTATTATGGAAATCCTCATAATAGCCGCTGCGAAATTTTTGTTTGGAATGTTATTGAAATTTTGGATTGTTATTGAGAATCTTAATTGGCTCTTAGCTTTCTGGGCCTCGTTTTCTATATTTAGCCTTTTTTTATAAGGATTGGACTAGTGCTTGTTATATTGGGTTAGGCCTGGTTTAAAATCTACGTCAAATTTTCTTGTAAAACCATGTTAGCAATAGTTAATCAAGTTTATTCTAATTTATTTTTGCCTGAATCTATATTTCAAAAGTAGGCTGTAACCTTTGTGTGTGTTTCCTTTCATTTTTATCACTATATGTAACTTAATCCATTAGACTTACACAGTTACACTATATGGACTAATTTCTGTTTTTGAATATCAATTTCTGTTATGGGTTCCATCATATAGACACACACAATATAGCATTATCAGCGAGTTTAGTTGAATTATGACTATCAGATGCTCTTCACACACACACTCTTCAGAAATTGATGATAACGATGGTGACGCTTACCTTTGTTTTTGAAGGACAACACAGGGAAAAGATTTTAAAGGCTTTTACATTTGCTTATCTCTGTTTTTTGTCACCAGAACAGAGGTAAACAAAATATCATGTTTATGACCTTGGAAGAAGAGAGAAGCACTTGAAGCCGAGGATGATACAGAAGAAGCTAAAGCCCTTACTATGGAAAGGCTTCCATTTTGCCCCATTAACTCCTCCTTCCAATCTTCTCCTGGGCCTTCCATTTTTCCATAGCCACTGCCTCCCTCCTTTCTGGTTTCTCCCATCACCACCTCTTTCCTCTCTCCTTTGACCTCAATTTTTACTCTCAGCAGCATACATAGATTCCATTCATCATATATACAAGTTTTTCTGAAAAATAATCATATTTTCAGAAAAAAAAAACACAGATTCCATTAATCGAACAATAATATTTATTATAGCATGTAATCAAGTATTGTGATATTGATATAGAGTTCCGTTCCAGTCATGACAAATTGGCCACAGTATTTTGTTACAATCAGTTCAAACTCAAAACATGTAATCAAGTATTGTGATAGAGCAGCTTCCATAGGATTTTGTTCCTTAAAGTTTACAAGTACCTTCTATTTTATGAGGATTAAATTTAAATTTAATAGTTCATTTGGTATTATAAATGAAAGAATTTTTTCCATAATATTTATTACATCGTTATAATCATCATTTAATATTTTTTTCAAATTTTTTTATTATAACAACAACAACAATAATAGTCTTATTCCACTAAGTAAAGTTGACTATATAAATCATACGATGCCACTAAACTCTATAAAAAACCATATTTAAAATAAATAATTTACTAAGAGATCTCATTTTATAACTTTCTTAGTGTCATTTTTAGTCTCTTTCTACATCTTTTTATAAAGTTAAAAATCATTTGATCAATTTTCCTTACCGCACCTTTGGTCCTCTTCTTTGTACATGTTCAAATTACCTTAAACAATTTTTTACCATTTCTTTCTCGATAGCTGCTACTCCAACTTTTCCTTGCATATAATCATTTTTATCTTATCCATTCTTATATAATCACACATTCACCTTCACATTCTCATTTATGATACTTCTACTTTATGCTATTGTTGATTATTTAAAGTCTCACATTCACTGCGATATAGTATTATTGACTTTATAATAGTTCGATAAAATTTCCTTTTTAACTTGGTAGACATCTTGCGATTATAAATAACTTCTAAAACTTTTCTCTACTTTAACCACTCAACATCTAATTAAATTTTTTTAATATAACAATCAACTTTCAATGTTTTAATATGAATCCAGAGTCCATCTTGAAAAAATGGCAGTCATAAATCTTTCAATCATATATCACGGTTACACTATATGATGATATATTGCCAATTTATACTCTAACCCTTCATTCTTAGTCCTTCCAACACATCTTAGAAGTGAAAGAAAAAGGAAAAATATATTGATGAATGATTGCAAATTAACACACTCATATGGTAATGTATTGAAGCACTCTATCAAAATTCTGCTGAGCCCTACAACAAGATGCCAGCACTCAACTCCATCAAAAATCACCAGGAAAACAAATCACATCACACATCTCGGAGCATCTTTCAACAGCATTATTCACATCACAAAGCAATACTTACAAAATACATACCTTTAAATCGCTGCACAATATCAATAAAATTCAAAGCGCATAAGAAGCTTTACAGTTTTGTATTTCTCTCCCTTGCGGTCATACAGTGGAACTGCTCGAATTCCATTTCCGAGCTCTGAAACAGGTAGGCATGTTTGCCCACCAAAGTCATCTTTCTCAGACATGTCATACTCATGAACCTCTATGCGAAGCACAGCCAGTTCTGGAATGGTAAGGGGGAACTCGAATACTTCATTCCAAGAAGGCAACCAATTGTCCTCTAATGTCTTTGTTTTATTCATGACAGTATCAGCAGGGACTCCAGCGATCCCCACCTACACATAACGGTTGAAATGAGTGAGTCACAACAAATAATAAATTATGAAATGGGTGAAAACAAATGTTGAATGAATGGTATTTGATCATAGCAATAATGAATAAACACATTGCTATAAGCACCCCATGCATTTCGAATCTAAATGAAATAGGAGACTATCCAGATAGCTAGACCTAGAACGTGAAATTGAGATCAAACATAACGACGAAGCGGATCATGTTAACTCACCCTCGTATAGAAGTCTGGAGGTGAGAATTGATCAAAGTGTGTATGGACGAAATCATTATACCATCCTTCCCCCATGTATACAGTCACCTACATAAGAGTAAAAACAGGATGACCCTTGTCAAGTTCTAAACTAGGAACACTTGTAAGATGCAGCTGACGGACACAGGCTTTGACAAACTGAGTCCGTCGAATCTCCAAGTAATAAAGCACTCACCTTCAGAGTAGTCTTCACGGGCAGCTCAGCTTTAGGATCGAAGACCTCGTTATATAGACCGGTCTTCAATAGAAAATCGGGTTTTTTAACAAAACCACATCCACCATTGGCTTTGAACATTCCTTGCATCAACCAAAGTGATCTGCCGTGCCCCTGTCATGTAATCACCCACATGAAAACCTGAAGAGTTAATATCTTTCATGATCTTCAACAATATCATCGTCATACCTAATATAGATATAGCGTCAAAGACCAATGGGAGTCCAAGATGTATGTAATAGAAATCTTCTAAGATTTAGCTTAAGTGTGAATACAAACTCATAACCTTACTCAGGGAGAGCTGCAGGCAATAACACATACTAACTTCTAATATTATCTATCAGTATGAATCATATTCTCATCATCCTCATAGTTTACTAGCACAAAGGACCTCGTGTTTAGCATCTCATCCTTGGAGCTTTAAGACTATCAAACTCCCCAACAAGATGAGGAAAAAAACAGAAATAAGGAAAATTAAAATATAAAAGAAGTAAGGATATAAAACTGGAGAGAAAGGAAATGAAAACAGGACCAAAAAATAAAGGAAAAAGGAAGTAATAGAAACCTGCATGTTAAATGCAACCATTTGAGCTCCATGCATCCACCCAATCAATGGGTTATAATTTGACGAGGTAATTCGAGTGCCTTTTGGGTACACTCTAAGTAAATTCCGCTGTGTAAACCTGTAGAAAAGCCAAGACTTGAGCAATAAATACTTCTCTTTCCATTCTTGGGTATACAAGTATATAGCATTTACTAATGCATCCAAATTCCAAATCACAATCAGCATGCTATAATGGGAACACTGTAGCAGAAATCCTACTAACTCAACAGCAAATGAAAAGCTTGAGGATATTTCAAAAAAGGTGACACTCATTGGATATGCCCCCTGAATCATGCTAGGGATAATACACCAAAATTCTAATAAGACCACTAGCTCTGACAAAATAGCATATGGACCAATGAACCACTAGCATTATCAACTATTAAGTGGCAAGACACTGAACCAGGGTGCCATCAGAGATGCTGTAAATCATAGTCAGAGACAATTTAATATGACATCTCAAATTTCTCAAAATACCAGAAAGGCCAATAGAAAAAGTGGCCCATCTAACTGTAAAATTTAGTACTTTTGCATGAACATAAAAAAGCTACTTTATGTAAACAATTCATAAGCTAAGGGAAGCCAGTTCATGTCAAAAGAACTCACTAGAATCATTTATCAATACCTAACAATGTCTTTTCCATGAGTTTCAGCAGCCTTTTCAAGCTGTTGCTCACTTAAGCTTAGACGTCTGACTTTATCTGGATCCACTTTGAGACACTCATCTAACCCACCTTTAGGCTTACCAGCATGAATGGCAATTAAACGTCTATACTCAGGAGCAGCATTTTTACGTGACTTGTCTGCTTCATCAAGATCGTCCTCATCATCATCTTCATCCACAATGTCCTGTTAGAGGTGGTAAACGGTAAATCATCAATTCTACTGACCACTGGTGGCAATTTATATACAGCATCGCCTTAAAGTTTCAGACCTTGTAATCAGCTATAGTAACACCTTTCAGGCTTGGGACCTCCTTCCCCCATGCTTCTTCATCTCCCAAAGCCTTTCCCTTCTGCGACTCATCCTCTTTCCCATTTACTTCTTTTGCCTGAAGAAACTCCTTAGGTGGTTTGGTTGATATGATAATCCTCTTTTTAAGCGATTCAGGAGAAGGAAATTCCTTCAAGACCTCTGAGCCAGGAGAAAATAGTATGTCTCCAAATGTTTGAGTGACCATCTAAATAAAAATTGGAAGAGGGCTGTCAACTATAAGAATGCAAGCATTTTGAATCCCAATAAACTCAGAGAAACCGACCTCAGCCACTTTAGCCTGAAGATCTGGAGTAAGGTGGTCTTCTAGAGTTATCACAACTGGATATTCAGACGCAACAAAGGCATACTGCTTGATGGACCTCAAACACTTGATGAGCTCTACAGGAGTAGTCAGCGTCCTGTGTGAAAAATAATAAATAAATTTGTAAAGTAAACTCAAAAAGTTCAGGAAAATTCTAAGTTCAACTGGTATGCCTGCCCTGTTCAACAACTATGACTTCCAGTTAATTTATTTTCTAAAATATAATTCAAGCCTAATCTTCTATTTTGTCCATTATGCCAAATTTCAAAGAAAAATGTAATATTTTGTTGCACAAGGTTTTCTTCAATTGATTTAGGCATCATCATTTCAAAATAAACGGAAAAAGAAAGTCATTATATAATTAGAGATGCCATTTTAAATTTGAGGCAACATTGAGTTTGAGTTAAACTGTTAATTATCAATTTTCTATCCATAAAAATTAAAGCGAGCCTTCATTTAATGAGTTAGCTCATACCTTCCATGAAGAACGTCCACATTATCCTTTGTGGCATTAGGCCATATATCCAATTCGATTACTCTTACACCCCTCTGCAGTGCATGTATGATGGGGACATCACTGCAGTCACTGCTAAGCTGATTCCCAGTTAAATAGGAGTTATGGCCAGTATAAATGAAATAATGAGACAAGGGTAATGTCATATCATGGTGCACCTGCAACAGAAGAAATGGTTACCCAAAAAAAAAACATATCAGAACAAAGAGTAATTATAATTATGTAGGGCACTAAACTACTAATACATTCGGAGGTAACAGTGACTTCCGGAATGTTTAGATGTACTTTCATATTTACAAATCGGCCCTGAACCCTTGGCCCCCAAAAAAAGGCTTATAACTCTACAAATTTAGATGTACTTTAACTATACAAATTTAGGGGCCGGAAAAGGAAATCTTGGATTAAGGGAATATTGTCGTTAGTGCAATTAAATAGACCCAAAACCCTTTGCTTAGTACCTAGATGCTTTGACTTTACAAGATTTAGGTGCTGGAAAAGGAGATTATGAAATATATGAAAAATTATTGTAGATGCAATTGAATAGAACATGGATTAATGGTATGGCATTACTGTACAGAGTAGAGAACATAGTCCATCTGGCTTAACCAGGAGGAAAAAAAGGGGCATTGCCAGAAAATGAAATCTGAAGCCGAAGATTTCATATCTCCAGAATTGCCACATCGCTACCGAATTCTGGAAGAATCTAGTTCTATCCTGTTTCATCACTTTTTTTTTAAAGTAACATCAAATATAGATCCTGATAGCAAACGAATTTGATCAAAATGCGCTAAAATGATTGGAAGGATATACTTAATTCAAGACAACATTTCAAGTAAAACAGGAAAAGGCAAGGCTACCCCAAGAGAAGGTGACAGAGGCGGGTTAGCGTCACTAAAGAGGTACTTGAAGAAACCATCAAGATGGAGGCCACCACCTCGATGAAAGATATTCAAATGCCCGAGGCCATGAATGATGGCTTGCGCTTCCTCCTCGGTGGCTTTCTCTTGTTTCTGCACCTCTACCAAGAACCTCTGGAGGTGAGCGGCGTTCATGAGACCATTCTCAGAGTAGCGTTCGAAAAGAGTCTTGATCTCCGGCGGTGCTTCCGACACGGCCAGCTGGAAGCGCCGGCGGCAGCAGAAGCAGACTCTGTAAGTCTGTTTGGACATAGGTATTTCCCAATTTGCAAGAATCGGATATCCGGGAGAGATTGTAGATGAGGGAAGCCTTTTGAAGGGAATCGGATGCGTTCCTTGTGAGCAATGAAAGAAGATGAACATGTGAAGAATAGCTGTCTCGAGAAAGGTGAGGATGGATCCTGCGGGTCCTACGTCAGAACTTCCGACCAATGAGACGAGTGCCACCTTGCACATCTACATTCGAACTCTGATGATTGATCTGTTATATACTACCTTACCTGTTAAGCCAATGGATCAATTCACCTGTTAAGTGACAATTGGGCACTATCATTGATGATGATGATGACGACGACGAACGATAAAATAATAATAATAATAATAGTAATGAAAAAACGCTTGGTTTTGCATGGGACAACTATGATTGTCATGGACCATTAGTTTGTTTTTCTTTCTTTTTTCCAAACCGCCGATGTTACGGAAAAATTAGTTTATCTTGATCATCAATGTGCATTTACTTTTTTGTTTTGGTTCACTTTGCCTATTCCATTATTCTCTGCTTCATACCCAGCCTCAGGAATCTTATCTTTGATATGCCGAGCTATACAATTCAAACGGACTCATTTAAAAGATTTTTTAATAAAAAGTATAAATTCATTTTTATTAGACCGGATTTTTTTTTTATCTAATCAGACCAAGGCGGTTTGATATATTTTTTAGGAAATAATAGCTTATTGAAAAGTATACTTATTGAAAGGTTAAATTTTCATAAAATTCTTACTTGGTTTATTTATTCAATTTTTTATTTTTTTTAAGTTTAAATTATATTTTAAATAAATATATTATGTTTTAATATTAAAGATATAAATATATTTTTTATTTCATAGTTTGTTAAAGAGTTTAGGGTCTTTCTGAAAACATTCAGAAAATTAGATTTTACTTGAAAAGTTTTAATCCTTAATTAAACCTAGCATTCCGAAAACTTTGTATATTGTTTTTTAATCGAATCTACTTCTCAATAAGTTTAATTCTCTCCTTACTTTTTTTCATACCAAGCCACTGCTCAATTTCCATCATATATAATTAAAATTTTTTTTGGATCTGATATAAAGTAAAGATTCCACAATTATTTTTTTTTTCTTTGGTGGGAAGCATCCACAATTATTGTTAAACTTGGGGAAAGTAATAGTTCTGTACTTCAATTTGGTATTAATGTTCCTTCTTGAGTTGTGTCATGTTTGTTGCAGTTAGACGATTATTTTACTTCTTTTTTATATTAAACACGTTAAGATTTCATAATAATGTCATATTTTTTGGCATAACAAATAACAATGTATTTGAAATATTTTACATTTACGAAAATTAGGAAACAGATTGTATTTTGAAAGAAATAGAGAAAAATAAATAAATAAATAAATAAATAAATAAGTGTAATTATCATATGTTAATAAAAAAAATAGAAATACTATGATGCCAACCCGTAGCAATATCTCTGACATCCTTGATGAATTATTCTTTCATTCACAAGCTTTAAGAAATTAAGCCGAAAGAACTGATTTTTTTATCATATTGTTTAAAAAAGTGATTAATTATTTAGAAATTTCATGACATGTTGAAATTATTTTATATTTGATTAAAAAAAAATACTTTTTAAATTGAAAGAGAAAATATAGGAGTTGTATTGAAATATTCCCTTAGAGGATATCTTGTTAATTTTGTAACTTTTTAAAGCTAGATTTATAGGAGCAATACATCAACCAATATGGTTCTCTCTTTATGAGAGTTTCGTTCTCTCCGTTGCCGTGAGAGTCTTGTGAGGGTTCTCAGTGTCTTCTATTGTCACTGCACCTTCTGTGTGGTGATCATCATCTCCTATTTTTCTTTTGTCTTTTCGTGTGTTGGTGGGTGGTTGTTCTCTTTGATGGTTGGAGGAATGGAGGTTGGACAAAGTAGTGGGTGCAGGAAAAAATTTATCGCTTTGGATTTGGGGGAAGGGTTGTTGGAGCATACAGCGGGGGCTGCTTTGTGTGGAAAATTGATGACCAGGAAAACTTTTAGTTTGGATTCGATTATTTCCATGATCAAGAAAGGTTGGGGGCTGGAAAGAGGGGGTGTTAATATAGTGGAGGTTGAGCGCTACGCATTTATTTTCAGATTTGATAAGGCAGAAGATCGACTTCGGGTTCTTAAGGGTCATCCGTGGTCATTATAGAAGCAACTCTTATGTATCCAAGAGTGGGAGGATTTCATGGTTTTCAAGGAAGTAAAAATTTCAATTTTCAACCCTTTTGGATTCAATTTCATGGCTTACCGTTGGAAGCTATGACTCGTGGTAATGCTATTCGGCTTAAGGAAGCAGTGGGAGAGGTGGCGATTATTGAATGGCCGAGTGTGCAAGGTAATCTTTTAAGAAGTTTTTTATGGGTAAGGGCATTGGTGAATCTGGTCCAATCCTTGACAACAGGCTTCATGGTAGATAGACCAAAAAAGAAGGATGTTTGGGTGCAGGCTAAGTATAAACGTCTGCAGGACTTTTGTTATGGTTGTTAGAGACATTATATGAAAACAACCGGTGCCCAGAAACATATGATAACACACTAGATTTACTGCAGGGATCCGACGAATCACCCCTAAGAGTTATTCTAAGTACCAAAGATATCTGACAGCAACTTCAGATGCCTTGAAACATAGAACGAAATAGAGAGATTGTAAGTAAGAGAAGAGAATGTATGGAGTACCTTTTAGTCTCTTATCTAATCCTTTTATAGTAGAAAACATAAAATTGAAACGTTGTTGATGAATATGTTCATTTCTGAATGTTGTATTTGAAATGTTATTATCAAATTGAAATAAAATATCAAATGACATGTTGTTTCAAAATTTACTGTGTCAGAACGTTGTTATTTAAAATTCTGTTTCTGAAAAAATGATTAATTAAAAATATTAATCTCAAATTCATACCAGACTAGATCTCCACCGTTAGATCAATCCAATGATCATGACGCGCCAAGTGCTAAGTGCTAAGTGCTTTAAATATTAAATAAATAATATTTAAATCCACTTAACATTTTTTCTTCAATAATTATTTTTTAATATGCTTTGTCTTCTCTCTCTTATATACATTTCATAAGTCTTACTCCCATCCAATATGAGACTTTAATTTTTTCAAACTATCTCCAACAATGGTTGTGGAAGAATTGGGAATGAATAGCGTTATTGTGAAGTCTCTGATAAATATGGCTCTAGAGTGAATGAAGCGTCTAAGTTTGGTAGTTGGCTGAGTACTACAGCATGCCAAATGAAGTACGAGGCGGTGGAGGTGTGCAAGGATGGGTGGCTGGAGGGCAGTGACGTGGAGGAGTGGCGAGCGCATACAAAACGTTAGGAGAAAGCGTGTGTCAATGTTGATTGGCATAATCATAACTGCAATGATCTTTCGCAAAGAAGGTCCCATGATTCATGAACTAATTTAATGACAGGTTTGAGGGAAGGTCCCACAAAACGTGATAATGGCATTAACTGTGGTCCACATATGGGCATGTTTGGTTTCACTTATGAAACCAAGTTTTGGGTCTAAAATGGAGTTTGGAAAAATTTGTGTTTGGATCAATTTTGCTTATCTGTTGGAGAATTAGTCTTGAGTCAAAACGTGGTTTTCGCATAAGCAACTGGCTACCTGCTTCTCCATTTAAATTCTTCATTCTCATCTCCATTTATTTTAAAGTTAAATAAAAATGGACCAATAAAAATGAGAAAAAATAGTGAATCTAAGAAAATAAAATTCCCATATAATTTCTTTGATCCAATAACTGAAATGTCCCCTTAAAATTTTAATCTTTATAGACCATAACCAGTAAGAAAATTTTATATCAGATAGACTATGATCCCAATTAAATAAATACAGATTAAATTTTAGTTCAAGTAAATTAAATTAATTATGGTATAGAGTTTAAGCTCAATTTGAAGAAAAAATATGAGTTTTGTCAAAACCAATTTTCAAATAAATCATCCAAACATAAACACGTTAGTCTAAAATCAATTTTTATTATAACTACGTTACAAAACCAATTTTAACAAAACTCATTTTTAACTAACTGAAATCCAAACGGGCCCATAATATCTCACAAGGGACTTCTCTTGTGTTGGGCGACATGGGCCAGACTATCCAAGCCCAAATAATTTCAGAACAGAGTATGGGGCTTGAGTTGTCACTTAATAAGGGGTCCGATATGGACACTTCCTCCTCTAAAGGCATCTTAGGCTTTAAGAAGGATGAGGCAATCCTGAATACTGAGCATAATGAGGAGTATATTGTTGAATTGCCTAGTGAGGAAAGGGGAATGTGTAAGGCTTTGATCCCTTTTATTGGGCTTTCACCTATTTTTGCAGTCACAAAAGGTATAGAATGTTAATCTGAAACATGGCCCTAGTGAGATTGGAAGCCCTACTTGTAGTAAGAAACGCAGACTTATCTTTGATTCACCACAAAAATCTGAGGCTACATCGGACAAAAGCAAGAAGGTAGTCTCTCCAAGGTGAAATGTTCGTAAGTTGAAAAAGTTGCTGAGAAAGCATCAGGTGCAAAGAGGTCCATTACAAATTGGTGAGATAGATGGTCATGAAGTGCATTTTCCTAAGGAATGGTTTGTCTTTCATGGTAAGCAAGTTTCTTCTCATGCTAACCAAAATGCTGGTGGCTACGATGAGTAGGCCACCGGTGCACCATGAAGATCCTATCATGGAACTGTCAAGGTTTGGGGGTTGCCCTGGCAATTAAAAATTTGAAGGAAGAATGTCAAAAACAAAAACCCCTGGTTGTGTTCCTCATGGAGACAAAGCAAAAGGAACAACTGGTACGGAAGGTTCATAAGTGATGTGGTTTTGATGAGGAATGAATTGTTAACCCGGTAGGGTTAAGTGGAGGACTAGCTTTATGGTGGGTTAAAGAGATTCAAATTAATATTTTATACTCTTCAAGCAATGTTATTCATACTATGATCTTTGCAAATACGATGGAGGTACCTAGATATATTACTTTTGTCTATGGTCCTCCTAAGGAGAGGGAATAAAGGAATGTATGGGTAGTTGTTACTTCATTGGTGAGAGGATTGGAGGGTCCATGGCTCTGTATTGGAGATTTCAATGATCTTTTATCTTAGGAGGAGAAATGGGGTGGTAGACCTAGATCAATGAGGAAGATTTTAAATTTTAAATTTCTTGTGACTTCTTGTTTATATGATCTTGACTTTAATGGTGCTAAATACACATGGTGTAATAGGCGTTTTGGAAGTAACCATATTAAAGAACGTATTGATCATGCAATGGGGAATTTAGATCTTAAAGATGCTTTTCCTAAGTTGCAAGTCTTTCATGTTAAGCCTATGGGCTCTGACCATCACCTTCTTTTGATTGACTTGTGCTATAATGCTGAAAAAACTCCCTTCACTTTTAAGTTTGAATTCATGTGGACCAAGCACCCTGACTACCTGCAAGTGGTTCCTCATGGATGGACAAAAATAGCACCCGGCCTAGATAGTAAGATTGATGAATTTGTCTCTAGGCTTCAATCTTGTAAAGAGGCTCTCTTAAGATGGAGCAACAAAGAATTTCCTAATGGGAGAAAACTACTAGATTCTTTGAGAATGAAATTGGTAGAATGTCAAGATGGAGAATTGACAGAGGAAAAGGTTGCCTTAGTGGAACAGGTGATAGCTGAGATTGAACAAATTCTAAACAAAGAAGAAACTTACTAGTGGTAGAGAACCAAAATATCATGGTTGCAAGCAGGAGATCGTAATTCAAGGTTTCTTCATTTGTCTATAGTTCAGAGATGATAAATGAACAGTATCTTGCGTTTGAAGGGAGAGAATAGTCTCTGGATAGAAAATGAGGATGAAATTGTTACAACTGTCTCAAATTTTTATCAACAACTCTTCACATCCTCAGGCAGTAGATCCTTTGACAATGTCCTATAGTTTGTGGATTCTAAGATTGATGCTCAAATGAATCGCTCTCTTACTAGGCTTGTTTCAAAAGTAGAAGTGCATGAGGCAGTTTTTTAGCTAGGGGGGGTCAAAGGCACCAGGGCCTGATGGTTTTCATGGCAAATTCTACCAATCCTCTTAGGGTGAGGTTTCTGATGCCATTATAGCCATGGTGCAGGAGTTTTTCGATGGCAAGTCCACAGTTCAAGTATTGAATCAAACTAATATAACTTTGATCCCAAAAATTGATAAGCCTAAGTTTATTAGTCAGTATAGACCTATTGGTCTGTGCAATTTCTCTTATAAAATTATATCTAAGATTCTTGTCAATCGACTTAAACCTTTACTTGAGCACTGTATTTCATCCAATCAGGGTACTTTGGTTCCTAATAGGCAAATTCAAGATAATATTCTGATTGCTCATGAGGTGTTTCATTATTTGAAAATTAAAAGGACTAGTAAAAAATTTAAGTTTTCACTGAAAATGGATATGAGCAAAGCATATAATAGGGTGGAATGGGACTTCTTGGAAGCCATGCTCTCTTAAAATTTTGTTTTCACTAGGAATGGGTGGCCCTGGTTATGAAATGTGTGCAATCTGTTAAATTTAATATTTGCATCTCAGGGAGAAAAAGTGGCATGTATTGATCCTAGTAGAGGTCTCAGGCAAGGAGATACTCTTTCACCATACTTGTTTATTTTGGTGGCTGAAGTACTGTCTTGTATGATTTAGAAGAGTATGACTAACAAAGGTTTAAAGGGTATCAAGATTTCTCGACTATGTCCTAAGTTGTCACATAGCTTTTTTGCTGATGATGCACTATTTTTCATGAATACTGATCTTGATAATTGTCACTACTTATCTCAACTTTTGAAGGATTATTGTCAGGCTTCTAGGCAACATGCTAACTTTGAGAAGTCGGGTATTTTTTTTCTCTTATAATACCCCTATGGAAGTAAGACACGATGTATGTCAAATTCTGGGTATTAATTGTGTGGAAGACCTTGACAATTACTTGGGTATTCTTAGTGTTTGCGGCAAAACAAAACATCAAGCATTAGCCTTTGTTAGAAACAAGATGAGTAAGAAAATTCATAGTAGGAGTAGGAAACTTCTGTCTCATGCAAGTAGAAAGGTGATGATAAAAATAGTGATAAATGTTATACCAGTCTATCCCATGAATTGCTTTAAATTTCCGATTAAAACCTGTAAGGAGCTTGATAGGCTCATTTCTAATTTTTTGTGGGAGGGTTCTGATGGTGGAGGGAAGCTTCATTAGATTGCATGGGACAAACTGACTACATCCAAGAGTGAAGGTGGCATGGGATTCAGAGATTTTGTTGCTTTTAATGAAGCTTTGCTAGCTAAAACTGCATGGCGAATTCTTCAAAAACCCAATGATTTGTGGGTACAAGTCTTAAAAGGTAGATACTTCCCTGTCTATTCCTTCCTTCAAGCAAAAAATGGCCACCTCTCTTCTTCGACCCGATCAAGTATTTTAGCAGGTAGGCGAAGTTTGGAAAAAGATCTTTACTAGAAAATCGTAATGGCATATCAGTTTTGATTTGGGGCAATAATTGGATTCCAACAGTGGAAAGTGTGCATCTGCTGAAGATGAATGTTGGTGATGAAGAATGGGAGTGGAGGGTCTCTGAATTAATTAATGATGGTCATTGGGATTTATCTTTATTTGCTGATAAGGTAGATGATCTTCTTCTAGGACATATTCAGAGAATTCCACTTTCTGGTGCAAATTGGGAGGATGCTCAAGTGTGGAACCAGTCAAAAACTGGTGAATATAGTGTTAAAAAGGGGTATATGAGAGTCAAAAGTTGTAAAAAAACCTCTTATATGTACACCCAGTTCTTCCTATTTGGTGCCTGCCAACATTTGGACATACATTTGGAAGCTTCGTGTGTTTCCAAAGATTAAGCACTTTTTGTGGATATGTTTAGTGAAGGCTGTCCCAACTGAGGCTTTATTTCATAGAAGAAGAAGCCCCACCATGATATGTCCTATCTGTAATGATGTGGCAAAAACCATAGAACATCTGTTTTTTCTATGTCTATGGGCTAGACGGGTATGGTTTGGTTGTATTCTTTCTATCAAAGTGCATCATTATAATATTGTGAATTTTGATGTATGGTTGTCTTCCCTTATTCTAAATTATAAGATGTTAGAGGAATTTGATATTACTCTTATTTGTTGGAATATGTGGTGCATATGGAAGGCAATGTTTTTAACTATGAGATGCATGATCTTGATGCTGTAATTGATGAGGCAGTAAAAGAGGTGAAGGAATTTTGGCATGCTAATGGATGGTTGGCTGAAGACGATATTACTCATTCTGATGAACACAAGGTGAAGCATTGGATGGCACCCACCGTTAATGTTCTAAAAATTAATAATGATGGTGCTTTCTTTCCTCATGATGAAACTGCTGCTCTCGGTATTGTCTGTAGAGATGAGAAAGGGATTTTTCTATGGGCATTTGAAGAATGAATTGTAGCTGATTCAGCTTTTTGTGCAAAATTGTTCGCTCTCAAGAAAGCTATTATCCTAGCTTTAGAGGTTACGAATGGAGAGATGATTTTTTAAGTTCATTTTTCTGATTTGGCCAACTATATCTGGAAGAATAATCATTGTATTGGTAACTGGAGGTACGGTGAAGTAGTACAGGATATTTTGGACTTGTTGCATTCTACGGCTAGGTTTTCTATTTCCTTCACCAATAGGAAAGGAAATTGTGCAGCTGATTTTGTGGCTGGTGCTGTTGCAAAGGGAGTGAACCCTGTAGGGTAGGTTAGTACACCAGGGTGGGTTAGTACACCATCATTGCCTTTATCCTCTATTCTAGCTAAGGATGCTTCTGGTTCAATATGTGATGTTGCTACCACATCTGGAGTGTTTTCAACTTCTTCTACTTCCTTGTCTGATTGTACACCTAGAGTTGGAGTGGGTTGAGGTGGTCTTGTATGGGTTGGTTTTCATTTTGTTTGTCTTTTCTTTGTTCTCTAGACCTTTTTGGTGCTCTTTCTTCGTGTTGTTTGTTACTATTGTAGACTTGGTTTATTTCTTTGATTTATGAAGTTCTGCTTCAGGCCAAAAAAAAAGCTAGATTTTGATATCTCCACGCTCCACCTCTTTCCATTTTTTCTTCCATCTACTCATATTAGCTTTTAAAATAATTAGCAAACTATTTTTTTTCTAGATTTTAATTATTTTCAAAAGTTTAAACAAATAACCTAAACATTTTTAAAAGTAATTTTTCATATAAAAAATTTATTTTTTCATAAAAAAAGCTTAAACAAACGAGCTCTAAACTTATTTGAAATTAATCAATTGAATATATCTGGATTCTTGGTTTTTTTTAATGAAATTTAAGATAAATTGCACCATTATTATAAAAAAAACATAAAATTACGCTTCTTTCAATCCAAAATATAAGTCCTCCTTGAAAAAGTCATGGTTCAAAAAATCAGACCAGATCAGCCAGTGCGACCAGTCTGACAGGAAACCGGCCCCTGGTCTGGTCTGATAGTAGATGAAAACCAGGGGGTTTCGAAACCGGTGGGAACCGGTCAAGAACTGGTCAAACTGATAAAAAACCGGTACAAAACCGGTTCTCCCCCCCTTTTTTTTTAAATATTTTTTAAAATAAAATAATATTATTTTTAGTATTAAGTAGTATTATTTTTAATATAATTTTTTTCTTTCTATATTATAATATGTTATAAGTATTATTATAATACATAATTATTAATAATGATAAATTTACTTAACAAATAAGATAAAAAATATAATATCAATTGATTATTTTGAATTCAAAATATAATTATAGATGAATATTAACTTTTTTAGATTTTAATATTAGATTGTAAAACTTATTAATAATATTTTTAATTTTTCATATATTATTAAATTTACTTTTTATTCTAGAATAAATGTTAATTTTATGATCATAAATAAATATATTTTCTATTTTTTATCTATATTATTAAAAATATATTAATTTATTCACAACCGATCCGACCACTGAACCTTGAACCATTGCCTCATCCGGTTCAATGACCTGTCCGGTTTTTTGAACCTTGGACAAAGTACACACAAACAAAGTTAAATTACTTAAATTTATCAAAAACTTATATTGTTTTCTAACAGTACCCTTAATAAATACAATTTTTAAAATAATTTTCTCTCTCATAAGCTAATTAATGACAAGAGTAAATTAGGAAAAAATCATTAATATTTTTTACTTTACCTAAAGAGGATTTATATTTTGATCCAAAAAATTATTCTAAAAAAGAAGTTATATTTTGGACCGAAGGAAGTATTATTTATAAATTATGAAAAATGTGACTTGTTATAAATTTTATATGTGTCTATATATATATATGTTTATGTTCATCTCATTTATATGACAACTTTTGTTGTTTATCTTTGTTTTAAATTATTGTTATTTGTTAATATTATCATAGATAAAATGTCTGTTTGGTTCATGTTTTTAGAACACTTTTTTTATTTTTTAAAACAAAAAAACTTGTTTAATAAACCTATTTTTTATAAAATATTCTAAAAAATAAAAAAATAAAATAGTAAAAATCTTGAATAATTTTAAGGTGTTCTGTATTTTTTGTTCTAAAAAAAATAAAAAATACCTACTTTATTAGTAGTAAAATTATAAATTTTAAATAATTCATTTATTACTTACTAATTATAATTCTTATAACAATTATTTAAATAAATTTTCTTTTTTCTTTTTTCTCTCAAAACTTATTCCAAAAAACAATTCTACAAAACAGTTTTCAGAATATTAACACAAAAAGCACATTCAAATAAGGACTAAATTTATATGTTTTTCTTATATGCTTTTCATTTTATTTTCCAATTAAAAGTTAACATGTAGACCTTTTAAATATTTTCAAATTTAAAAAGTCAATACTTTTAATATATAATAATGACTAAATCTGCAATGTATTAAAAAACAATCCACATATTAACTTTTAATTAGAAAATAATACAAAAAAACATACAAGTATTTTCCTTCAAATAATCCCAAAATAACAACTTTTAATGTCCATCTAGTCTATAATAAACATGATTTTCATTTTAGCAACGGCTTACAAATCTACAGTAACATAACAAAATTATGATATTTTTATTAAAATGAAAAACTAACTAGAAATGGAGCTCTTGTATTGCGCGTAGAGTCTGGAATGATTTATACGGTTTATAACGAAATAATAATACAACTCCCTATAAATTATACATTGAATATAATTTTAAAAAATTGGCATGCACTCAAATAATATAAGTAAAAGATTTAAATATTTAAACTTTTACATACTTAATTAACTTTTATCAAATCAAATCAAAACATGTGAATTTTAAATTTCAAACTAAATTAATAATATAAATAATAAAAATTGGTTATAAAATAAATAATATATAGAAAAATCTACTTATCATGCTTCGGTTGGATTAAAGTATATTAATGATATAAATTTTTTGGTTGAAAGTATAGAAATTTAAGTAACTAAGTTTTTTTTCCAATATCAATCTTTTTAATGAACCTGAACAAATAATAGAACAACAGAAAGAAAAAGCACGATATTCACCACCCAAATAAAAGCAACCGTGTCATATATCTAACTTGTACTATTTTTTTTTTTTGGATGAAATCTAACTTGTACTACTGATTTTAACAAATACACTAATACGTATATGTAGTTAATATTTTTTTAAGAAAATAAAGTTACAATTTCCCCTATTAATTTTTTCAGTATTAAGATATCCTCAGCCAGCCAATGGTTGAAAACCAAACTTTTCAATATATAAAGATCATTGGAGTGGACATTACATTTCCCAATAAAAAAATTTTTATACTTTTTAAATTTTTATAATCTTTTATTATCAATACACAATTATTATTATATGGAAAAAATCGTGCATGTTAAACTGCCCCATCTCCTTGGCCAAAAAAATAAATAAATACAGCCCCATATCTACATGATAAGCTATGCTAGAGCTTTTATATATTGGAGTTTAAATTCTTATTTAATTGGGTAGAATTAGTATATAATTAAAGGGTATGTTTGGTTTCATTTTTGGATAATTTATAGGTACTTTTGTTAATAAAAAATTAATTATAACTCAAGTAAGTGAAACAAAAATAGTTAAAAAAATTATTTTTATATTATTTAAAAAAGTGATTAATTATTTATAGATTTTATTAAAGACAAATTAATTTTTTTGGTTAAAATAATTAAAAAGAACATTTTAGTGTCAGTTATAGGATAAAGAGAGGAAATAATGAAGCAGTAGGGAAAAATTTTTGTCAATTTCACAATTTCAAAATGTTACTTTTGTACATAAAATGCAATTTTGTTTTCACCTTTTTTTTCCCTTTCTCATATATTACAACACCTCGTTCTAGAAACTATTAAGAGTATATTTTCAAAACCTTTTTTTAGATTCTGATTATTTTTAAAAATTTAAACAAATATCATAAAAAATTTTAAAACTGTTGCTTTATGAAAAAAGTGAATTTTTCAATAAAAAAAACTTAAACAAATAGGTTTTTAATCAATTACGGCCTCAAAAATGTTTTTTGTGAGAAGTAATATTTTCACAATTCTACTTTTCCAAAAGTGCTTCTACTTTAAAATTACACATTTAGAAATGCTATTCATTGAAACTATCCAAACATAAAATTACTTTCAAGATAAAAATATTTAAATACAAATTATGTTATAGTAAATTCAATTCTAACTAAAACTAATTCTACAAAATCAATTTTATAAACACACACTAAAAAACAAAAAAAAATTGTGTTTCGATTGATTGGAGGAAAATAAAATGGTCACACTCGTTTATTAATGTGAAAGTAGTAACTTCTTTTTTATTAACAAAGTAGTAACTTTTTAAGTGATGAAGATGATTATTGGGTTTTTTTTTTCCGATCAGGATGATTATAGGGTATTGAAGTCAGTATTTCTGTCATCTATTAGCCCCCTTTTTCTATTTGTTATTTGTAGGATTTTACATCCAGTGTTTGGTGGGCTTTTCCTTACTAACCTATGACTATATGAAAAAAAAAAGGTAACAACAACAAAAAAACGGTGCAACGGTGTTGTACCTACCCCACCTAACTACCTCCCTTTCACTACTGCAACTTCAACTATAAACATAAATGGCAAAACGGAATAATAAGATGGAAATGAACAAAACCAGTGGCGAAGAGTGAAGCAGCAATAGGTATGCACCACCTCCTAAGGCTGTCTTGACACTCACACTTCAACTCAGGCCATTTGGTTTTCAGTTGATTGAAAATGAGTTTTAGTAAAATTAATTTTGTAATGTAGTTATGATAAAAATTAGTTTTAGACTAATGTGTTTATATTTAGATGATTTATTTGAAAATTGGTTTTGACAAAATTTATAATTTTTCTCTAAATTGAGCTTAAACTCTATTTTATGATTAATTTAATTTACTTGGACTAAAATTTAATGTGTATTTATTTAATTGAGAACATAATATATTTGATATAATATTTTTTTACAGGTCATGATCTATAAAAATTAAAATTTTGAAGGGATATTTTAGTCAATAAATAGAAAATATTTTATGAAAATTTTATTTTCCTAATTTTTTTATTTTTTATCATTTTTATTAGTCTATTTTTATCTGACTTTAAAATAAATATAGATAAAAATAAAAAAATAGAACGGAGAAGCATTAGCTCAGCTGCTTCTCCTTCAACTCCATTTGTAAGAAAAATCATGGTGGCAACCAAAACTGATTTTACCATCCAAACATTCACAAAAAATAGAATAAGTGATTTTGGGTTGAAAATGGAGGTTCAAAAGTGATAACAAACAGACCCTCAATCTTTTATGTCCAATGTCTCCGTTGAAAGGCCATGGCATCTAACTCATACCCCACCTACCCATAATACGCAAGCTTTCAGCTTTCTGGTTTATAGTTGATTTAGAGGTTAACATATATATATATATATAGCCTTCTGTTTCTATAGTTACAGTGATCTCATCTTGAAATGAAACTATATATATATATATATATATATCCATTCATTTTTATTGCAGATCTGAGATCTGAAACTGAAGTTTCATGCTTTTACCATCCTCTTCAATTCCATCACAGTCAAAGGGGAATCTACATTCTACTCTACTCTGGGTCCCAAACAGAGTTTATGGATATGTCCCCAGGATAAGCATCACATCCTTTTCTCTGATTTCTGTTTCCGTTCTTTCTTTTTCCCCCTCATTAATAACGACTACAATTATGAATGTGACTCTTCCCAAATTCTAGCTTTGATCAGTGACCAATCTCTGCCACTAGTTACTACCATCTCAAACTATATATATATTTGCATGTCTGATCCTGTACATCTTGTTAATCCCAGATCAGTTCGTGAAATATAAGGTTTCATTTGGTTTGAGAGATTTTGTTGAGGGAGGAGAGGAGGAGGAAAAATTTTTTATTCGATTTTTTTTTCTCAAATCAAATAAGGGTAGAAAGTATTTTTCTCCCATCCTTAGATAGGAAGGGGAGGAAGACACGGGAGTAAAAATATTTATTTTTTCTTATTTAGTTTAGAAAAAAAATAATATAAAAAATTTCCCCTCCCTTTATTTCCAAAATTCCTTAAATGAATTAGAGCCTAAGTTCATGAAATGTAATAGGATAGATGGGATGATTGAAAACACTAAACAGGGTTATTCCAATAATGGAAACAACAAAAAGTGAATTAATTAAGTTCAATAAAAAAATTTCAACTACAGTGGGCTAAATCCATGAACTTCTTAAAACGTCCATTCAAGTTCACCAAGAAATTTGTGTTTCTAAGTTAGAATATAAACTAGAACTAGAATTATTGAACTCAGTTTTGTGTTAGAAGTCACCAGAGAAATAACACCGTGATGGAATAAACCAAACAAAAAATAAAATTAATTTCGAATTAACAAAAGACGCTTTATAGTAATATTCAACGATGGCCTAAATCCTTCCGGGTAGTAATCGGTATTTGGATCCTCTTCATATTTTCTCTCCATACCTCTCTCCATATGTAATCTTATTTATTGATTTTGATTTGAATAGTAGAGATCACTGATTATTACTTTAAATAAAATATATCATTTATTTTAATAATAATCTTAAATAAATATTATAAATTATTTTTAAGAAACTTTAACTCATAACAATAAATGTAAACTATTAAATAAAATATGTTATTTATTTATAGATTATTTTTTTAATCATTATACCATACAATCAATAAAAAAAATCATGTATGGAGAGAAAGTAAGGATGCAAATCCTAGGAATCGTCAACCCTAATAAACCGGTTTTTTTTTCCTCAACAAAACGACAAAATACTTAAAAGTGTTAAAACACCCTAAGCATTTTACATCAGACTAAATGTAGTAGGCTAAATTATGAGCTCAAATTGTTCCTCAATTTTTCTCCTATAGATCCAGCTACAAGTGGACATGACTGATTGCTTGCAACTGACAGATGAGAACCTTTCCACTACCAGAAATAATAAATCTACTTCACAAGAAAGACGTGCGAGATCGACAACTTTTAGATTATGTGACATTAATGGTCAAACGCTACGTCATAATCTGTAAATGAGAAGTTAGATCGATTCCGTTGGTAGTTGCTTTCTTTTCTTTTCAGACTAATCTCTCTCGACCTGTCACAAAAATGTAAAGAACAAAATTTACGGAGGATGAACAGAGTTAAGTTAGTTTATTGCTCTCAAGAACCCTGACAATTTCGACTCGACAAGTTACTCTACTGGACCAAATTAAAGCCTCTGCATATATAACTAAGTATGCTTACAAATTAAGAGTTGAGGATGATGACGACTCATTGCTTTGCCTTTATCGTCCTTATTCTAGACAAGACACAGAACCCAACCCAGCATTACCTTCACAAAATTTCAATCACTGACATATAGCGACTAATAGTTTATTCCCGACCCAAGTACACACAAGACACAGATAGGTAGATTCGAAGGAGATTGAGTTTAAAAATAATGGGAAGATTACTGTCGGATTGGCTTCCATTTTCATTTCTAGCGTCTGGAGCCAGAGTTGTTGGAGCGTTTCTGGTACATGGTGGAGAATTCGGAATTGAGATCATTGTAGATATGTGCGACCTGAGAGATGTTGCCATTGAGTTCCTGAATGAGAGAGACGTTCTTCACCATATTGTCGGGGATCCTGGACTGGTGGTTCTCGTTCACCTGCTGAATCAGTAGGCGATTGCGGTCCAGCACCGACTGAACCTGCCGGAAGCTCTTGTTGAAAGTGGCCCACACCTCGGGCTCGCCTTCCTCAGCTTCGACCCCCACCTCGTCGTCGGACTCGCCGGTGGTGGTGGTGGTGGTGGAGGGATGGTGGTAGTGGGGCTTCTTGCTGTGGCGGCGGTGGGAGGGGTCTTCCATTCTGGATTCAGAGGAGGAATCAAGAGAGGTCATGAACATGAAAAGGAAGAGAAGATCAAAAGGATGGAAGCGTTGAGTTTGAATGTGACATTGCCAAATTTGGTTGGTTTGGTGGTTAGAGGAAGAGACAACACATATATATATATAATGCAGAGAGAGAGAGAGCTTGAGAGTGCTCTTACTTGACGATAAGAACGAGGGTGGATTCTCTAGTGGCTGACGTGGGTTGTCATAAATGGTTAAACAAGATAAAATCTTGTGTCTCTGTTAATGAATGTGAGTTTGAATTCCTCTTAATAGATTCAATATTTCTTCAAGAGATTCCTGTAACACTTAAGAGCTAACTGAGAAGTTGCTACCTTAAGTAAAATGTTTGTGGTTTAAGCCTGTGAAATAATTTCCTGTTTGGGTCCCTGATTTTTTCCAACATACCATCAGACTCTAAAATTAGGGAGCCTTCCCTTCCTATCATTTTTTTCGCAGTGTAAAGGAAAAAGAAAAAGAATATGGCTTCTCCACTCTCCATCAAGGTCAAAGGAGGGACAATCACATATTCATCCACTTTTAGAAAAACATCATCCCGTGGCCAAAAAGAAAAAAGAGGAGAAGAAGAAGAGCATCTTCTTACGCGACTAAGCATGGGCGTGCACTGCACAAGGTCAAAGAGATTTACATTTTGCCTTCCGTGCTCTAAGATGGCGGACCTACATACATTCTAGGGTTAGTTGCCACGTCAACCTAGGAAATTTACATGTTATACCTTTGAATTTTTTTTTGACATTACACCCCTAAACTTTAAGAACTTGATTCCATTGTCCTTAACATTTTAATCGCACTTCAACTTTTGAATATATTTGGGTTTTAAAAAATTTTTTGATACATTGTTTAAAATTTTTGTGAGGATTTTGTTAAATTCAATAAACACAAAATTGAATAAGAGAGTCCAATTAATTCAAATCCTCAAAATTTTTTTCATAAAAAAACACATTATTTTATTTTTGTAAAACCAACTTAGTAAGAAAGGAAGTTGAGAGATCATTAAACTAAATTTCATTCGGATTATATTACTCCCACTAAACCAAGATTCTCGCTCCACCATTATTTAAGAGAAATTAATCTTTAATTGATGAAATATTCCTCGTCACTACCAAAAAAAATCTTGAATGTGGTGAATGTGAAGATTGAAGAGGATGGTGCGAGTGGGGGGATGTAGAGGGAGGGAGAGAAAATATCAGGAGGGCGTGGGGATTTGACTGGATGGGAAAGTAACGAAAAAGTGTAAAGTGCAAGAAAAGATGGTGCCACGACTACAAACGGGAGCGGTGTTTCTTGACTGCGTGGCTCAGAATAACATGTGTGTCTTCAAAATATCTCCCCACTTTAAATGTCGCCCTCCAAGAATAAATTCCAAGAGAAAGAAAGGTAATTTGGTACCTCTATAAATAAATGATATCAATGGAAAATTTAGTTAGTTTAGGTTAAGAAATTTTAAAATTGGTTGTAATTAGAAAATAATTTTATATATGAACTCTAAAATATCTTTCCCCCATACCAAAACAACGCCTCCCACCGGTCCCTAGGTGCGACCACTCCCACCTCAGGCTTTCATTGTCCTATAGAATTAAGAAACTGACCATAAAAAACAATAGGCAATCTAGATTAGATTCCCTTAAAAATGACATTTTGAATTAAAAATTGTGTAAATGCTTAAAATATCTTTGAAAGAATACTCTTATGAATGGAACTCGACTGTAACTCATCTTTGTGAGAGCTCCCATATGAATGAGTCTAAAAATAATAATCAAATACCATATGGTTATTATAAAAAAGAAACTAATCATAAAATCATTCCAACTGAAAAACGAAACAATTTTCGTGCTTTTTACAAAAATTAATAAAAATTCTGATTAATATTGCCAAAAAATATATATACATATATATATACTCTATATATATATGTATGTATTTTTATAATCATATTCATTACTACTATTTTTCTTTTATTTTTATCCCAATTCAGTATAATCTAAGCAACTTGCGGTCGTCTGCCCTATCCGGTAGAGACAAAATGCAAAAAGACCAAAAGCGTAAAAAGGAGATTCTTGACTCAAGTTCCAGAAATCCACTACAAAACTTGACAGATGTACTCTTCTTTTATTTTTTTAACTGAAAGTTGAAATAACAAAATATATTTTTTTTCTTTTTGCATTGTACTCCTACAAAATTTGAAATGAGTTACAATATTAATAATTCATGAATAATCTGATTTTGTTATAGATTTTATTAATATATTGATTATCAATTTTTTAATATTAATTTCACTTACTTATTTTTTAGGATTCTTTGATATCATATTAAATATTAACTTTATTAAATATATTAACAAAAACTAATAAACACATCATTACATAGATACAAGGTAAAATACTGGAATAGACTAGCTGGTTGGACCGGAACTATGTCAGGTCCGATCCAAAATCATGAGGAAACCAAGTTGTTCATTGAGAAGAACAGGTTAAACCAGTACCCAACTGGCTTAAAATTTTGAGTTGATAATATACTAATTTTTATAATTAAATCAAATTACCTTTAAATCCTTGCCTAGTAATGGAAGGTGTTACATTTTATTTTTACCCAATCATCCTTAACAGGTCTCAAAACAAAAAGGATTCTCTACATCATTTCAGGCTTCCATTTTCATTTCTAGCGTCTGGAGCCAGAGTTGTTGGAGCGTTTCCGGTACATGGTGGAGAATTCAGAATTGAGATCATTGTAGATATGTGCGACCTTAGAGATGTTGCCATTGAGTTCCTGAATGAGAGAGACGTTCTTCACCATATTGTCGGGGATCCTGGACTGGTGGTTCTCGTTCACCTGCTGAATCAGGAGGCGGTTGCGGTCCAGCACCGTCTGAACCTGCCGGAAGCTCTTGTTGAAAGTGGTCCACACCTCGGGCCCGCCTTCCTCGGCTTCGACCTCCATCTCGTCGTTGGACTCGCCGGTGGTGGTGGTGGAGGGATGGTGGTAGTGGGGCTTCTTGTGGTGGCGGCGGCGGTGGGAGGGGTCTTCCATTCTGGATTCAGAGGAGGAATCAAACATGCAAAGGAAGAGAAGATCAAAAGGATGGAAGCGTTGAGTTTGAATGTGACATTGCCAAATTTGGTTGGTTTGGTGGTTAGAGGAAGAGACAACACATATATATATATATATATATATAATGCAGAGAGAGAGAGAGCTTGAGAGTGCTCTTACTTGACGATAAGAATGAGGGTGGATTCTCTAGTGGCTGACGTGGGTTGTCATAAATGGTTAAACAAGATAAAATCTTGTGTCTCTGTTAATGAATGTGTGAGTTCGAATTCCTCTTAATAGATCAATATTTCTTCAAGAGATTCCTGTAACACTTAAGAGCTAACTGAGAAGTTGCTATATTTAAGTAAAATGTTTGTGGTTTAAGCCAGTGAAATAATTTTCTGATATTTTCCAACATTCCATCAAACTCTAAAATTATAGGGAGCCTTCCCGGCCTTCCTATCATTTTTTTCAGTGAAAAGGAAAAAGAACAAGAATATGGCTTCTCCACTCTCCATCAAGGTCAAAGGGAGGGAGAATCACATATTCATCCACTCTTAGAAAGACATCATCCTGTGGCCAAAAAGGAAAAAAGGAGAAGAAGAAATGCCAAAGTAATAAAATTCTTTTCCTACGGCATCTAATTCAAATTCACATGAGTGGTAAAGGCTCTCATTTCTTAAACAAATTATTGGAAGTTTAATTCTCAATTTTTATATATAAAAAAAATCTAATTGTAAGAAGTTCACTTTTGCTCAAAGATGGTGGGTCTACATGCATTCTGATAGGTCAGTTGTCATAATCAACCTGAAAAATTTACATATTATATCCTTAAATTTTAACATTTAAATTCCATTAATCTAATATTTTAACTCTAGTTTAAATTTTGAATATATTTGAGTTTAAATTTTTTTTTGGATACATAATTCAAAATTTTTATAAGAATTTTTTTAAACTCAACAAACATTAAGTTGAATAGAAGAGTCTAATTAATTTAAATTTTCAAATATTTTGTAAGAAAAGGAGTTAAGAGATTATTAAACTAAATTCCTCTCGAATTGGGTCACTCCCACTAATTTAAGATTTTAGGTCCGCCGCCACACGCATGAGAGATTAATCCTCACTATTTATATATGAAATATTCGTAGTGACTACCAATAAAAATCTTGCATGTGGTGAATATGAGGAGGATGGTGCGAGTGGGGATGTAGAGGGAGGGAAAGAAAATATCAGGAGGGGGTGGGGGATTTGATTGGATGGGAAAGAGACGAAAAAGTGAAAAGTGCAAGAAAAGGTCCTGCCACGACTACAAAAGGGGGTGGTGTTTCGTGCTTGCGTGGTTCAGAATAATATGTGTCCTCAAAATATCTCCCCCACCTTAAATATCGCCCACCAAGAGTAAATTCCAAAACAACCCCTCCCACTGTTCCCTTGCGTGGGACCACCCCCCACGACAGGCTTTCATTGTTCTGCTTCTATAGAACAAAGAAAGTTAAGTCTAGACTAGACTGAGACCCTTAAATGTAATATTTTAAATTAAAAATTATGTGAATATAAAAAATATTTTTAAAATAGCATCTCCATGGGACTCAATCTTACCTTATCTTTGAGAGAACTTCCATCTAAATGAGTCCAAAAATAATAATTGAATGGTGGATGGTTATTATCAAGAAGAAACTAATCATAAAATCATCCCAAATGAAAAACGAAACAATTTTCATGTTTTCTTACAAAAATGAATAAAAATTCAAACAATACTAGTATAAAAATTTGGATTAATATTACCAAAAAAATATGTGTGTATTTTTTATAATCATATTCATTACTAGTATTTTTCTTTTATTTTTTTATCCCAATTCAGTATGATCTAAGCAACTTGCGGTCGTCTACCATATCGTGAGCCGAAATGCAAAACGTCCAACAGCGTAAAAGGGAGATTCCAGAAATCCACCACAAATCTTGACAGATCTACTCTTCTTTTATTTTTTTAACTGAAAATTGGAATAGCTAAATATATTTTTTCTTTTTGCGTTGTACTCCTATGAAGTTTGAAATGAATTATAATATTAATAATTCATGAATAATCAAATTTGGTTATAAATTTTATTAATATATTGATTATTAATTTTTTAATATTGATTTCATATTAATTTCACTTACTTATTTTTTAGGATTCTTTGATATGATATTAAATATTAAATTTATTAAATATATTAACAAAAATGGATAAACACATCATTACATAGATGTAGAAAAACTGGATTAGACTAGCTAGTTAGACCAGAAACCATACTAGATCCGATCTAAAATCATGAGGAAAGCAGTTGTTTGAGAACCGATTAAACTGGTCTCAAACTGGCTTGAAATTTTGAATTAATAACATAATAATTTTTTTATAATTAAATCAAATTATCTTTAAATCTTTGCCTAAAAATAAGGTGTTACATCTTATTTTTACCCAATAATCTTTAATAAGCCTTAAAACAAAAAGGATTCTCTATATGCTCCTTCTGTTTCATTTTATGTATCATTTGAGGTTTTGGTACAAATATTAAAAAAAGATAATAAATGACTTAATTAATAATATAATTTTATTAAGTTACCCTTACTTATTACTTTCATTTTAATGGTAGGGAATGAATATGGAGCATTAAATTATATAAAAAAAACCACCACATACTATTAATTGCCTAAGAGTTCAATTGGAAATAAAAAGTTAATGTTTCTTTAGTTTTCTAAAATCGAAGATAAAATGGGCTGGATCAAGTATATACAAATGAAAATAATCAAAGTTTAAACTTGAGACAAGGCTAACAATAACCTGAATTTTTTATATAAAAATGTATTTTATCTAAATTTAAAAAGGTATTTTCATTTCTGAGAGTTGTGGATAAAAATTGGTAATACTAAATATAAGATAATTATATATAAAAAAAAGTTAGTTAGAAAATAAATAATTCATGTTTCATAAAAAAAATAATGAAAAAATTCACTTTTTCTAATTTAATTTAATTGAAATAACACACTGTAAATATAACCTTTAAGAACTTAAATTTTTTCTTAATTTTATTTAAGAATTAAAATAATAAATGGAAAGAAATATTAAAACTTACAATAATATTCTTCCTTCTATTTTTGGGCCACGGATGTTCTTCCCTCTTAATTCTTCTCTTTTATTCAACCATCCCACTTTTAACATACCCCCCTCGAACACAAAAATATAAAAAACCAAACCGGACTAATGGGTTCCACCGATTAATTTGAGAACCAATGCCATATTTGGTTTGAAATCATAAGAAAATCAATTATTTTGAAAACTGTTGAAAACTATACGATCCAGTGTCGAATGAATTGGTCAAAAATTTTTTATTTTTTAAAAATTATTTAATTTAAATAATGTTTCTAAATTATAATATATGTATACTTATATGGTATACCTATTAAACAGTGAGAAATGAAGAATAATATTGAAATGGACAAAAATTATACATAATTTTTACATTATAAATATGTTAAATCTTATAATTATTTTATTTTGAAATTATGTTTTCACTTATTATTTTTACTCATTTCAATTTTTTTTATTTTTACTGTTATTTTTTATTTAAAATCAATTATTAATATTTTTGTTATTATTTTTTATCTTCTTAAAAATAATTAATATATAATTAAAATTATATCAATTTAATCATGATCGTTTCTATCATAACTAAATCACAATTCAACCACTGAACTTTAAACTAATACTTTACTCGACTAGCTTAACATAAATTCAGCTTTTAATACCTTTTCAAACACTCCTTAGATTGTCGAATGGCAGATTTGCCATGTAACAGTGTCAAATGTTCTCATCTCTTCTAGGCTTATAACTGTTATTTGTTCGCCAGCGCCGTACAATAAATAAAATTATGTATTTCTGAAACGTCAAAATAATAAGCCATGAGAAATGATTAGCGGGGCAGAGTAACTTAATTCAAGAAAATTGAATAATGGAGAAGGGGTGAAAAACATTAGGTTTTTACTAAATTTCCAGGCACAATACCTTGCAAAACATCATTTGATGTCAATTTAACGATGGAAGAATTAAAATCAACGAGTGACTTGATTCAGTTTTAAGTTTGCAGTGACTACCGAATTTTATCAACCATGAGTATGAACATTTATACAAAATAGTAAAAAAATAAAAATAAAAATCACTGGTACAGAGAATTTAACTGCTAGATCATGCTAAAGTATCCAGCCTGCATGGCAAATAACATTCTTCCAATATCAGAGGTCAACAAAATTCATATTTGGGTTCCTGGAGTAAGTAGTAGGTTACATAAATCATTTTTTAAATGGCCAATCTCTTTGACCATGGATTAACTTGGTGCAACACATAACTTTTTCCTCAAGAATTTATGAACTCATTCAAATAAACGTCCGCATTTATCGAAATTACTCCAAAGATTGATGTTAATAGATGTCTAACAAGGTTAAGGAGCAACTATTCAGTTGATTTTCTCTTTCTTCCAAGAACAGAGGCTTTCTGAAATCTGGGTCCCCCCATTCGCCACTTCTTGAAGGATGCCATTGAGGATTGAGCTGCCTCATACACTACAAAAGGCATGAACACAAATCAATTAAGCTACATTGTTCAACATGCTTCAGGAAAAGAAAATTAATGTGGACTTATAAAAGAAGATAGGAAACATGTTTTACTTCATAAGTGGAACAAAACTCACAATTGATCTCTTCTTTTGTCAGAATTGACCAGAATTTGGAAGCAGCTGAAAATGCTGCAGTATGTGCCTTGGTGAGAATTTCTTTGTACCTATTCTTAAATGCAGACAAGAGCAGAAACCCAATGGTCCGATCACCAACCCTGCCATTAAAAAACAGCTGACTTAAAGTTACTTCATAGTTGAATGTGTGCATGTCAAATCGTAAATCAAAGGGTCATTTTTCTGAATCATGAATGAAATCAAATCAAGAATCATAATATTGAAAACTCATTAATAACAGCATGAAAATTATGTTCCTTTACCATACGTAATTCATAATTGTTTTAAATACTAAAGACATAATAAGACATGTTTGATTATACGTATAATCAATAACACATTATTTGGACACTTGATACCACCGGTACACTTGCAGAAAATATTGTGTATCAAACACCTTGAATTAATGTCATTCTTGATCTAAAATAAAGGAAATATCGTGTTACGTACAAGAGATGGATCAAGTGATGATGGTCCATGACTAGCATTGCTTAACACCTGAAGTTAGGCGACTTGAATTATTTCATTTCACTCAAAGTATTAAGATGCCACGAGGGTAGGATAGAGGATGAGGAGCAAGCAGAACAGAAAACGGTGGCAATAATTTTGTTAGAGGCTCACCACTCATGTGCAGTGGTAAGTAGTGTTGGAAGTGTACTAGAGCCCATTACACATTCTCCTAACCCTAATATTTCTTATCCTTTAATATCCATTGATTCATTTCCTTTTTAGTTAGAGATTTATCTTTAGATTTAGATTTAGATTATCTTATCAAATCATATCTGTTTCTCTGATTTTATGTATGAGGAAGATAATTATTCTAGAATATCTCCCTCCTATGCCTATATGTGTAATCGACTTTTCTCAACAAAAATATATGATTTTGAGTACTAATTCCAATATGGTATCAGAGTAGTGAAGATAAACAGCCATGGCCACATTCAAACAAGCATTTGTTGGTGGGCCAAGAGCCTTCACTACCCACAATGGAAACACCACACCACCATCGGCTGGTGATAACTCAAACAACCACCAATTTCAAACAAAAGAGGACGTAGAGCAATGGAGAAAGTAACAGCATGCTCTCTATTAATGGAAACCTGATCAAAACTAACCCTCAAAGCATGATTCTTCACAAGCTCAATGGAAACAATTACCTGCATTGGTCAAGGAACTTTCCAATGTTTGTTAGAGGCAGAGAAAAATTATATTACCGGTGAAGCCAAACCACCTGCACCTGGAGAAGCAAGTTATGATACATGGGTTGTAGAGAATAATACTGTGATGACTTGGTTGGTTCACTCCATGAATCTCGACATTAGCGAGAATTATTTACTTGCTACCACTTCAAAACAGATTTGGGATGAAGCCAAGAAGTCTTCTTCTGTTAGAGAAAACAAAGCAACTTTGTATCGTCTAAGGCAGACCTTGAGAAACTTAAAACAAGGGAAACCGAATATCACTCAATATTGCAATTCTTTGAATTGTGTATGGCAACAGCTAGACTTATATGGGATACGTCACTGGACCAATCCTATAGATGAAGCCACTTACAAGTAAGTTGTGGAAAAAGAGAGAACATATGACTTTGTACTTGGTCTAAATGATAACTATGAGGTTAGAGCCAGAATTATGAGAGTATAAGGCCTTTTCCTTCTCTCAATGAAGCATTTAATATGGTCAAGTATGAAGAAAGTAGAAAAGAGCTTGTTCAGCCTACACCAACTGTAGGAGAAACCTTAGCTATGGTGGCAAGAGACAACCAAAATATTGATAAAAGAGCAAGAAAACTCCCAAATGGTGTGACCATTGCAACAAGAATGGTCACACATGTGAGACTTGCTAGGAGATCCATGGGAAACATCCTAATATGAAGTAGAAGCAAAAGAGCAAGCCCAAGGGAATGATGGTGGCAATGAACCTGAGACAGCTACAATCAGTATGGACAAACTCACTGTATTAAAAAGATTCTTTGACAAGCATGCCCAACTAGCTAAAAGTAAGGGTGAAAAATCTATTCCTTCTAGTACTCTTGCACATGCAGATACAACTCTTACTACAATTCTTAGTAGTGTAACTGAAACAAGAAATCTATGGGTTATTGACTCTAGAGTCACAAACCACATTACTAGCTTTAGAGAGTTATTTTCTGAATTCTCATCATATTCTGAACACACTGTTATTCAAGTTGCTAGTAGGTCTAATGCAAGGGTTCATGGCACTGACACCATTATTATTTCAAAGACCATTATCTTGAAAAACGTCTTATATATGCCAAATATTAAGTGTACTTTGCTATCCGTGAGAAGGATTGTTATTCAATTGAGTTGCATGGTAATATTTACTAAAATTGGTTGTAATTTTTAGGACCAAACTTCGGGGAAGAGGATTGGCAATGCTGAAGAGTGGAATGGACTTTACTATTTGGAAGGAAGTTCACAAAAGAAGAACAAGCTTACTATTAATTTTTCTATTATGTCTAATGATGAAATAATGTTGTGGCATTCCAAGGTAGGGCACCCCAATTTTCATTACATAAAATTTCTATTTCCAAAATTTGGCAATAAAAGTTTTGATTTTCATTGTGACACTTGTCAATTGACTAAACAAATTTGAAATTCCTATTCCTCACATCCTTATACTCCTACACAGCCTTTTACTTTAATTCATAACGATATATGAGGTCCTACTAAATATAAAACTAACTCTCAAGCTAAGTGGTTTGTTACTTTCATTGATAATCATATTCAGTTAACCTAAGTATTTCTTAAGAAAAAAAAATCATAGGTGTTCCAAATTTTCAAAAATTGTCAATCTTTTATTAAAAATTAGTTCCAAAGAGCCATAAAAGTTTTTAGAAGTAACAATGGGAAGGAATATTTGAATATTAATTTCCAAAAATTCTGTGAAGAATAGGGTGGTTAAAAGGAAGAATAGGCAACTTCTAGAAGTGACTAGGACTATTATGATAGAAAGAAATGTGCCAAATCATTATTGGAGAAATGCAGTTCTAACTTCAGCATATCTTATCAATCGAATGTCTTCTAAAGTTTTGAAGTTTCAAACTCTTGTGCAAAAATTTGATGAGATATATCCAAATTCTTTCCTCACTAGTTCTCTTCCAATATGGGTGTTTGGTTATATTGCCTTTGTTCACAGTGATGTGGGTGGAAAATTAGATCCCCATGCTATTAAATGTATCTTTTTAGGGTATTCCTCCACTCAAAAGGGTTACAAGTAATTATTGTCCCCAAACCCATAAGCTATATGTCACTATGAAAATCAAATTTACTAAACATCAGTCCTACTATCCAAAATCATCCATTCAGGGGGAGGAGATTAAGAGTAAATGGCTTGTTTTGGACACTGAGAAATTATAGCTATAATGAACTTGGTCAAGGAGTTAGTCATTCTCATAATGAACCTCAAATTTCGTTAAACCCACTTGACAACTCACCTGACAAATTTGAAGCCTTTGAAATTACAGATGAAACCTCACCTGAAACTTCGAACCTACTAAAAATTTCCATCAACCTAATCTTGACAGACCTAACCCTACTTCTTCTTCCTCTTCTCCTTAGTCTAACCAACACCATGACCTGGAAATAGCTGAAACAAAGGTGGAACAACCAATACAGGTTTATACTAGATGTGGAAAAGGTGCAAAACAGCAGGTAGCTAAAGAAGAACCTAATCCAATTCCAATGCAAAGCCATGAATCCACACCTAACGCTGGTTTTGACGATTTACCAATTGCCCCAAGGAAATGGAAAAGACATACTCAACATCCTATTAGCAAGTATGTCTCCTATGACAAACTTTCACCAAGACTAAGGTCTTTTATCACTAATACAGCTAGAGAACAGATTCCGGGTAGCATAGATGAAGCTTATTTTGATCCTAAATCAAAGAATACAATTGAGGAAGAATTAACAACTCTTCATAAAAATTAGACCTGGAAAATAATGAATTTGCTTAATGGAAAGTCAGTTGTTAGTAGTAAATGAGTGTTCAATATAAAGTATAATCCCTATGGAAGCATAGGCAGATATAAAGTTAGATTAGCCACCAAAAGGTTTACTCAAACTCATGGCATATACTATCAAGAAACCTTTGCTCTAGTTGCTAAATTTAATACTATTAAGGTGTTATTATCTCTTGCTGCAAATTTAAATTGGCCCTTATATGAGTTATATGTAAAAAATGCTTTTTTTAAATGGTGACCTTAAAGAAGAAGTATATATGGAGATCTCTTTGGGATTGAGAAATCCGGTTAATACTAGTAAAGTGTATAAGCTCTCTAAATCCTTATATGGGCTCAAACAATCCCCTAGAACCTGGTTTGAGAGATTCACAGGGTTATTAGGAATCTTAATTATTATCAGTGTCAACAGATCACATACTCTTTGTTAATCATCGTGATGGAAAATTAACAATTTTGATTGTATATGTTGATGATATAGTGCTAACAAGAGACAATCATAAGGAGATAAGCAAATTAAAAGAGAGTTTAGCTGCCAAGTTTGAAATTAAAGACCTTGAGAATCTAACATAATTTCTCGGTTTTTAGATTGCAAGGTCAAGTAAAGGCATTAGTCTATCACAACGTAAATACACACTAGATCTACTCAAGGAAACAAGGATGCTGGGTGCGAGACCTGCGAATACTCCTATGATTGAAAATCAGAAGTTGAATGTGAAGCCAGATGGTACACCTGTTGATAAAGGGAGATATCAAATATTGTTGGAAAATTGATATATTTATCCCACATAAGACCAGACATATGTTTTCCTGTGAATGTTGTGGGCCAATTCATGAGCAACCCACAAGAAAAACACATGGAAGAAATTTATAGAATATTCAAATATTTGATACTGAAGGAAAATGGAAAAGCTACTTTTATAAGCTTTTCAATAATGGATTGGATATGACTATTGATACTGAAGGATTAACAACCCATAAAGATAATCTCAATTTGAATTTCTATCATAGGATTCGAGTTGAAGAGATAAAAGAAGCTTTTAAGAGAATAGATAATGATAAAGCCATTAGTCCCGATGATATTCCTATCGAAGTTTGAAAGTGCTTAGGAGAGAAGGAGGTTTGGTGGCTCACTAAGTTATTTAATGAGATTTTAAAGTCCAAGAAAATGCTAGAGGAATGGAGAAAGAGCACTCTAGTGCCCATATACAAGAACAAGGGGAATATTCAGAATTGTGCTAATTATCGAGGGATAAAACTTATGAGTCACACCATGAAACTTTGGGAAAGAGTGATTGAGCATAGACTTAGAAAAGAGTCGCATATTTCGGAATACTAATTTGGATTTATGCCAAGACGGTCTACAACAGAGGCTATTTATTTATTAAGGGGTTTGATTGAAAGATATCGGAGTAAAGAAAGAGACTTGCATATCGTTTTCATTTATTTTGAAAAAGCCTATGATAGAGTACTAAGAGATGTATTGTGGAAAGTAATAGAGAAGAAAGGTGTCCGTACAGCTTATATTCGAGCCATAAAGAATATGTATGAGAGGGCAACAAGTGTAAGAACCCCTGGAGGTGTGACAAAGGACTTCCTTATAACAATAGGCTTACATCAAGGATCTTCCTTGAGTCCATACTTGTTTGATCTGGTTTTGGATGTTCTTACAGAACATATACAAGAAGAAATTCCAATGTGTATGCTCTTCGCAGATGATATAGTTTTGATTGAAAACTCAAAAGAATAGGTCAACTCTAAACTTGAATTATGGAGACATACTTTGGAATCAAAAAAATTCCGTCTAAGTAGAAGCAAGACGCAATATATGCATTGCAAATTTAATAAGAGGCCAATTAGAAATGATTCAAAAGTAAAAATTGAAGAGCAAATCATTCATGAAGTGTCAAAATTTAGATATTTGAGGTCGATTTTATAAAATAATAGTGAAATTGATAGGGATGTTATGCATAGGATACAAGCTGGGTGGTTAAAATGGAAGAAAGCAACAGGAGTTATTTGTGACTGCAAGGTTCCTACTAAGCTTAAAGGAAAATTTTACAAAGCAGCTATAAGGCCAACAATGCTATATGGTAGTAAATGTTGGACTTTGAAAAGACAATAAGAGCATAAGATGGGAGTAGCAAAAATGAGAATATTGAGATGGATGTGTGATCATGCAAAATTGGATAAGATACGAAATGACTATATACAAAGAAAAGTTAGAATAGCACCTATCAAGGAGAAAATGGTGAAAAATCGTTTAAGGTGGTTTGTGCATGTACAAAGAAAAGGGCAAAAGGAGTTAGTGAAGAAAGTTGATCAAATGGCCTGGAACCCGATCAAAAGGCGTAGAGGAAGACCAATAAAGACAAAGGAAAGTTATAAGGAATGACCTTTTGAGAAATAATTTATCTGAGATGGCATTTAATAGAGTCCATTAGCGTCGTATGATCCATGTAGCCGACCCCACAGAGTGGGATAAGGCTAATGTTGTTGTTGTTGTATTCAGATATTTGAAAATGACACTTGGAAAAGGCTTAATGTTTACTAGAGGAGGTCAAAAAAGTGTCAAGGTTTATTTAGATACTAATTGGGCAGGTTCCATTACAGATAGGTGATCTACTTCAAGGTATTGTGCCTATGTTTAGGGCAATCTAGTAACTTGGAGGAGTAAGAAGCAATCTGTGGTGGCTAGAAGCTCAACAGAGGCAAAGTATAAGGCCTTGACTGATGGGATTTGTGAGGGATGTGGATTTTGAGGCTTTTAAAGGAGTTTGGGTTTGAATTGGAGGAACCTATCAAGGTATGGTGTGACAACATGGCCACAATAGGGATAGCAAATAATCTTATACACTATGACAGAACTAAGCATGTTGAGATTGACAGAAAGTTCATTAAAGAGAAGATAGACTCAAAAGTCATAGACCTCTCATATGTCTCTAGCAACAAACAAATTGCAAATGTGATGACAAAGGCATTGCCAAGGATTAGATTTTATGAGCTCAATTGCAAGCTGGAAATGATCAACATCTATTCTCCAGCTTGAGGGGGAGTGTTGGAAGTGAGCTTTAGTTTATTAGAGCACATTACATGTTGCCCTAACCCTAATATTTCTTATCATTTAATATTCACTGATTTATTTCCTTTTAAGTTACAGATTTATCTTTATCTTTTTAGATTTAGATTATCTGATCAAATCATATCTATTTCCCTAATTTTATAGAGGAATATTAGGAAGATTATTATTCTAGAATATTGCCCTCCTATGCCTATATATGTAATCAACTTTTCTCAGCAAAAATATGACTTTGAGCACCAATTCCAATAATTCTTAAATATTTCATCACTCCATTTGAAATTTGGTAGTTAAAATAGAATTTATAGTTACGATGACTTAAATGAGAATATTTGGAGGCAGGACACTGAAAAGTTCATTGGCCCAAGCAAGATGTCAATGTTGACAGCAGCCATATCATCTGATTTAGGACCATTAGACTAAGTCAGATAATGTCAATGGGAATGAGACTGTAAACTTAAAGCCTTGGTGAAATTGATAACCTTTCAGTAATGCAAGAAAACTGAGGGAAAAAGAGAGACTTACACAGGTGCTATCTTGCATCCAAATTCATAAAAGAATGGACATCGAGACCTCAGATCCACACTCGCACAATCAGCCTGAATCTCTAGTCTTGTTCTGAAATCAAGAACCACCAACTTTAAGAGCAGATGCAGGCTTAAACAAAGCTAAAACTTTATAACCTAAAATTAAACCAATCCAATATTAACTCCAGCAGTCCTCCAGTACATTTGGTCACAAGTGCAGATGATGATTTGTGGAAATAATATGTTAACAATTTTGATGAATAAAAGCAATGGAAATTCACCACTTTACACATTCAATCTATGACAAATTGATCAGAACATACAAGAAAAACAAGGCTGAAAAATGGCGTTGGGCCCATCAATGACTAACAAGCATGGTCTGCCTAACAATTAAATGCGTACCAGAGTTAAGAAAAGAAAGCTAAACTGACATTTCTTCTTAACTCATTGTCAATGTAATAATGATTATTTATTCTTACAAAAAGTGAAGACTATAAATTACAAAAAAGAGCAATGATTTGATAATTACTTTTGATCAAAACAAGAGGGAACATTGATTGATACTACTTGTCTCAGTTGTAGCTCATGAGCAAGCCAGAAAGGGAGCTCCACTTTGGAACCTGTTTCAATCTGAGAGTCAAACATGCTAGTGTCTGGTCAAATCATTACGGTTCCACCGAGCAACATTTCCTTTTTTGAATAAAAAAGATCAGCATATCTTACATAGTCAGTTTCAGAACTGGGATCTATTCCCACTCCTGATGCTGCCTTTTGGAATATAACTGATACAATCTGTGGCAAGAACATGTCAAATTACAGTATTAGAATATGAAACTGAGTGGATAGCTATACAGATAGGCAACTGTGTAACTCACTAGCACCAATAGAAACATCAGAGAGGCAGAGGAAAACAAAGGATTATGTTTCTTAAAGACATGGAAGGATTTATTGCATTTTCCTGATATTTATTACTCCAAACTAATCTTGTTACAAGCTGTACCAGTCCAAAACATCCTCAGACATAGCAGGTTTAAGCTAACTATTGAATTAATTCATTTATTATTTACGTCATTTATCCTTAAATATATCTAACTAAATCCCTAATTCAATTTGACATGCAACAATAAAAGGCAAGTTATAGGAGAATTTTTAGAGCCTGATGTCTACCTCTTCCTCTGTGATAATGTCGTCAATGTCATAGTATTTTGCCATCACAACCTCCAGATTGCTGCTCTCATACTTTATCTTGACTCATCAAAGGCAGTAAAGTCGAGAACTGCACACAAAGACTCTAAGGTTGAAATATATCATTGCATTTAAATCTTTAATCTCATTGAACAAATAATGCTACTAAAAGCATTATAATCGCTTAATATTTCTATTTGATTCTTATACACCAGCATCTCAAGTCCAACCATTTAAAGAAAAAGAATGAAATTAGGGCAAAAAAATAAGAATCGATATTACTCAAAATATCAGTTTGACACTTGTTTGCTAGGCACGCTATCATCAAGGTGTCACCAAAAATGCCCATTAAGATATCATCGTATAACATGAGTAAGCAAAACCTTTCCATGGACAAGCATTTAGAACATATTGAAAGACATGTTTGCAAACTTTTTGACTACAATTCATGGTGAGACTTCTATAGTTCATCATATTATCTTCTTCCCCGGGTTCAGGAATTGATAAGGATTCAGTTCTACACAGAATTAATAATTATTTAGAATATATAGAAATTGAATGCTAATACATTTATTATACTAAAACCCAAACTTGGAGGCATAAGACTGCAAATTTTAAAATTAATTGCAATTTTATAAATTTCTTTTCAATTATTCCTTGCTCTCTTCATCCTCATGCACTACAATTTGGTGGGCATCAGATCCCCCTAAAATACTTATCTGCAAATTTTACCTACTGAAAAATTCAGGAGCAAAAGAAAGGTAGTCGCTGCTTTCAAACTATCAACCATGTAACATTCATCCCTTGAAACATTGATTCAATTCTCCAAGAACGATTAAAGCATGAACCCATACTAACTGAAACATGTCAGTCTTCGAATAAGTCTGGGATCGGCATCGGCAATGTAAAGATGAGTTTGGTAGGTAAGCTATTCCTCCAAAAGCGACAAAAGCTACAGCCGATTTAAATACTAATTTAAACAGTAATCAACTACGCACCTTTGTATTGAGCTGCAACCCCTTCGACGAAGATCCACGAGGCCACGGCTCAATCAAGATGAAACCCTAATGCTTTCGCTGAGAGTTGCTAACGATTCCAGTAAGATAAGAAGATGATGATGAAGGTGAAGATGGAAGATGAAGGATTCTACTGCAATGCGATCTGGCGAGAAATAAAAATGGCAAATTACAGAGAGAATAAAGTAAACACCAGAGAGAGAAAAATTTGGGCGGGAGAATCAAAATGAATTTTCGCGGCTTTTTTCCTCTTTTTTTTTTTTTTCCTGATCGGGGATTAGTTTTAATGTTTTATTAGTGGGTTTCATTTTTTTCAAAGAAAACTCCATTTAAGACAAAGCATTTACGTCTGTTTAACCATTTGGATTATTTTTTTGTAAAAAATTTTTAAGAATAATCATAATTTATAAAAAAAATTGGATAAAAGTCTAGACCCATTTAGTTTTCAGTTTTGTAAAATTAAGTTAAGATAATGAAATTTATAAAAATAAAATTTAGTAAAAGTAAGTTTGTAGTTAATTGTTATATTTTGATTTTTTTTTCAAAATTATAATTTGACAAAAAATCTATTTAGATAATAAGAGTTAAAAGTACTTTTAGATGCATAATATAAAATCAGTATCCATCTCCTTTTCCAAAACTATCAAAACAACATCTCGAAAAAACAATTTTATTCCCTTTTATTCACGCTCCCAGAATAAAAGAATTAAACCTTATATCTGCTAAACAAAATCAAATTAATTTTCTTAAACAAGAAATTTCTTTTAAGAAAGTTGAAGAACAATTAAATTCAAAAAATATTCAAAATAAAGTCCTGACATGTTTGAAAGAAATTCTTAAAACAATTTGTTCAGATCTACCTAATGCTTTCTGGGATAGAAAGAAACATATAGTAGATTTGCCATATGAAAAAGATTTTTCTGAAAAACAAATTCCTACAAAAGTTCGGCCAATTCAAATGAATTCAGAACATTTGCAAATTTGTAGGAAAGAGATTAATGATTTATTAAAAAAGAATTTGATCAGGAGATCTAGGAGCCCTTGGTCATGTGCTGCCTTTTATGTCAATAATAGTGCAGAACAAGAAAGAGGAATTCCTCGGATTTTGTAGTTTTGAAAAAGGAAAAGTAACTATCTTCCTCTTTTTCCAAAATTATAGTTTAACCCATTTTTCATTTTTGAAAAAGGCAGTTTGTATTTGACCAAACACATTTTCTTAAAAAAAACCATGGTTAAAAACCACATTTCTTTTTTGAAAATATCAACCAAATTGGCTATAAGTTTATTTTAAGTTCTTATATTTAGATATTTTTTTTGTAAAACTATAATTTGACAAAAAACCTATTTAGATAATAAGAATTAAAAGTACTTTTAGATGTATAATATAAATTTAATATCCACCTTTTTTCCAAAACCATGGTTTTGGAAAAGAAAAAGCGACTATCTTCCTCCTTTCTTAAAATTATAATTTAACCAACTTTTCATTTTTTAAAAAGATAGTTTATATTTAATCAAATACATTTTTTTAAAAAGCCATCATTAAAACACATGATTTCATTTTAAAAAAGATCAATCATAGAAGGCATAGAAGGCCTAAGCCCTATCTTGAAACTCCATTCAAGATGAGGCATTTAGCCCCATCAATATGGATATAGACACAAAAGAAAACTCCATTTAAGATAAAGCATGCATTAGAGGTTTCATGGTCGAAACATTGTTATTAGTTTTTTTTTTGTCGCAATAGGAAGCTCCATTTAAGATAAATCATTTAGCCCTATCAAAACTCCATTCATGATAAAACATTTTGTTGACAAAAAAAAAAGGATAAAACATTTAGCCTTATCAATATGGATAGACACATGTGGATATAGGATCCCATAAGAAATCTTGTTTTGATGAGGGTGAGTTTCGTTTTGTAGGCTTGTCTTCATACTGGTTTGGATTATGAGTGCCATATATGCTTATTTGTGATTCATATGTATTTATTTGTTGAATATTATCAAACACACTATTCTAACTTAATAATCACTTAAAACCTTAAAATTACTTATTTTCATAAGTGAAAAATTTTCACTTTTAATTCTTATTAATCATCTATCAATATTTATTTAAACCTCTCAAAAGTGATTTTGATAATCATCCAAACTTATTTCATTTTCTCAAAATTACTTATAAAGTAAAAATATTTAAATATAAATTACTTTTCATAAAATTAATTATACTTAAAATCAATTATTCTCATAATTATTTATATAAAATCTAATCCAAGTACACACTTTTTTGCTAAACTTCTCAGTAGGATTGAAGATCCCTCTTCTTACTCATGCATGAAATTTTTCTTCCAAGTAGCTGATAAAACTATGGAAACTATTACTAATCAAACTGAATTGGAATTTATAAACTAAAAGTCCACTAGATTAGATATAATGATTTTAACAGATTTCCAACAATGAAGCATTATTTAAAAATTACATACTGTCATATGTTGTATAAACTGGTAGAGATTCAATGTGAACTCGTCAAATTATTTTTCAGTTTTTTTATTTTGTTAAATCTTAAAGATAAAATAACATTATTTTTAATATATACTAAATAGTATTATTTATGTTATGGTTTTTTATTTCTATATTTTAATATTATATAAGTTTTATCATGATATATAATTATTAATAATGATAAATTTACTTCCCAGATAATATGATAATAGATTATTAGTTGACTATTTTAAATTCAACTTAAATATTAACTTATTTAAAGTTTAATATTAAATTATGAAGTTTATTAATAATGGTTTTGTTAATTTTCTTTATAATATATAAAATAAAAAATAAAAAAATATAATTTTATTTCTTCAAGTTTAATCACAATTAAATCATTAAACCTTGAATCAATATCTTAACAGTTCAAAAAATAATATTAGTACTCATATTATACTCCCTCTAATCCATATTATAAAGTGTTTTATATGACAAGTTTTTTTATCCAAAATATAGAGTGTTAAATATTTTTTTCACATTTTATTCCTATCTTTAATTCTTCCTTACTCTTTATTTATAACCCTACAATAATAATAGAATGTGATATTTAATAAGGGTAAAATAGAAAATATTAATAATTTTTTACATTAATTTCAGGTGAAAAAATAATTTTTTTAATATGCATATAATTTATATAAAATATCTTATAATGTAAATAAGAAGGAGAATATATATATATCATAGTTAAATCTCGGACACAAAAGTAAAACATGAAAGCCAAAGAATCACGAACTAAGATCAAGGATGCCATTCTAAGAGCCCTAGGCAAATAAAACACAAGAACAAATAATATTCTGTTGGTCACAAAAAAATACATGCATATATATTTGTTCTTGTGTTTTATTTGCCTAGGGCTCTTAGATTGGTATCCTTGATCTTAGTTCGTGATTCTTTGGTTTTCATGTTTTACTTTTGTGTCCGAGATTTAACTATTATATATATATATATATTTTAAATGCACGCGCGTGCATGTTAAAAACTGTTTACAGCTAAGTTACTGAAAAGTCGATAAATAAAATTCAAAAGATCATATCAGTGTTTTATTTTGTAGAAAATGGTGCTGCATCGTATTTTTAATGAGGATGTAATGATCCCCAATTACTTGTGCGTGTAGCATACGTGGGTACGTTATCTAGGATGTGTGGCTAATAAGAAGTGATAGCCTTTTGGCTAATAAAGAAAATTATTAGCTTGTTATAAAAAAAAAACAAATAGTTAAAAGTACACCAATGCGTTATTTAGGACGTGTGGCGAGTAAAGAAAATTATTCTTTATTTTATTGGCTAAAAGCACACCAATATATTTACCCATAACAATTTTGACATCTTCCTCCTGTCCTGCTGTGGTCTCCTTTTCTTTTCTTTTTTTTCTCCTTTTTTGTTTTTAATTTGTTGGTTTAAATTTGAGTTTGAACATCCTTCGACCATATTTAATTTGCTTAATTTTCAACACATATCTATTCAATTTGCCCATGATTACATCGATTGCATTCAAACTTGTGTGTAAATTGACGCAATATGGAAGATGCTTTAATTTTGTTCAGGAAGATGAATGTAAATGAGAAATCTTCTAATATACTTCCTCCGTTTCTTAATATAAGGGATAAGAGACAAAATCACACAGATCAAGAAAAATAATAAATTTATCAGGAATATAAAATAGTTTATAAAAATACCATTTTTTAATATTAATAACTCTTCCATCATACAATTAATACAAATAAATTATATTGAAAACATGATATATTAGTTAGGAATATTTTGGGAAAAAATTATTAAATACACTAGATAAATCCTATGTGTCTCTTATATTTTGAAACATGAAAACTCTCCCAATTATCTCTTATATTAAGAAACAGAAGGAATATATATATATATATATATATTCTAGAAGCACCCAGCCACCCCGCAACTGAATATTAAATACGGCATCTCTTTTGACCATGATTTCTTAGAGGGTGGTGGCTACAAACTCGCCGTTTTACATGTGATTGACTGCGTTTTAAATTCAACTAGTATTTTTCATATTTAATTACTTGTGCATAACCTTAAATAATGTTAGATAGAACCTTATATAGTGATTATTATTTAGAAATAACTCATTAATCAAATGCCATTAGATTTTACTACAATCGTACTTATTTAATAACTCCTTAAATTTTTCTGCATAAGTCATAAACTCAAATAATAATTATTTTGAAATGGAGGCTGTATTATTTATGTAAGCTTTCTTACTATCTAATTTCAAAATTCTTTTATAAAATTAAATAAACTTGAAATATTTTTATTTTTATGTTACATTTTTCAAAAAACATTTCTTTTGAGAACAATTAGTCAATTCAATCCAATTATATACTTCCTCTACCTCATTCTATTGGTTGCTTTGAGATTTTTCATACACATCAATAAAATTATTAAATAATATAAATTATAATAAAATTTAATAATATTTTATCAAAATATCCTCAATTTAAATGCTAAAAGATTACCTATACTTAATTTATCCTTGTTTGTAATGAAGAGTAAAATAATAAAAAATAATTAATATTTTATTGATAATGTAAATAAAAAATAAATTAGGATATTTATAATTTTTTAAAATGATAAATAAAATAAAATGGTAAGAGTATTTTAAAGTTTAAACAGCGTCTCAATGTCACGTGAGGATTGGGGTAAACACGGTCCATCAATTTCTCTTTTCGGAGCTTTGACTTAAAATGTGACCTTCGTTCATCATCCAAAGAATATATCTTTCTTAATTCTTGCTTTTTATAATTATTTATTTATTTATTCACGGAAACGAATTCTGGTCGCTAACCATTTTAAGCCTCTCAATAACGCTTTCACATGCATGCTTCTGGAATTCATATTATTCTTCACATTGATGCCATAAGCAGTGACGTACGTATAACGGTATAAGCAATTGCATGCTCTTTTTTTGCTCTTTTATAAATTCAATCTAGGAGTTAATTTTGATAATCATATGTGTAATGTACGCATACTAACATAGTCCGCGACAATATTTTCTGTACAAATCCAATAAACTGAGGATGGTAAAAAGAGGGGAATAGGTCCTGGGCGTATTTGGGAACAAAATAATTATTACAAAAAACTGTATCGATTTTACAGGTGATAATTGGTTAATTAATTTATTCCGTCAATAATGAAAAAAATTAATGGATTATCAATGGGGAAAATTCAAGATAAATACTAAGGAAATAAGAATTTTCCCAAAAAAAACCCTAATTCCCATAATTTCCTAATATTATTAAAGTTTATAATTAGAATTAAAATTGAAAGATAAAAGATGAAAATATCCTTCTTATGCAATTAACCATTTATAAGTGATATAAGTTCATTTATAAGTGATAATAATATATTTACAAATAATGCAAACTTATTTATATGTGATATTATTATAATTTGCAAATAAGAATGTGTCATTTACAAATAAAAGTTTGTCAGTTGCAAATATGTTATTATCACTTGCAAATGAGTCTGTGTCACTTGCAAATGGATCATTTGCACAGAAAGAACATTTTCATCTTTTACCTTTCAATTTTAATTCCAATTAAAAGTTTTGATAGTTTTAGAAAATTAAGTGTATTGAGATTACCTTTTAGAAATATTTTTTTATATTTATTTGGAAATTTCCCTTAACAATACGAGTAGTTGTTGTATCATCTCACAGAAAAGAAAAGGTATATATGTTCTATTTGTGTTCTGTTAGATATAAAAGTATATCGTTCGGCCAGCAACTAAACCGAGAACACGCTTTCATTAAATTGCAGAGCTTAAAAAACTTAATTAATATTATATATACCCATACTTCACCATAGCTGTACATGTTCGTGCAGTGATTTTACACTTTTTCTTCTTTAAAAAATCAAATAATAGACCTGATTGATGTCTGTATCCAAAATGGCCAGTATTATTGATGCTTCTAATCAATTAGTTTCTCCAGAAAACATAGTTAATTCACTTAAATTAATTAATCAATAACATCCAAGCTGCTCGTGAAGAGGGAATCAAAAGTGATATTGCAGGTAATATCAGAGAAAAGAAATAGACGATGAGTTGTGAAGGAGTATTGTATTGTATTATATTACAGACGTGTATATTTATAATACAACAAGAGAAATGAGAGACTTGAAAATGATTTTTTTTCATGAAATTGTACCAATTAAAGAAAATGAAAGTAGATATATGAAGGACAAAATATATACTGGATTCTACCATTTTTTGGGTTAACAAAAACCAAGCTTCTACTCTCAACATTCTATGTTTAGGGTGGCTACTAAAAAATCTAGCTCTTCCAAAACGCAGTGTAGCTTAATTCTGCGTTTTGGCTTTTGAGAATTGATTTTGGCATGCACCAAAACTAAGTTGATTGATCAAATCATTTTAATCCCAGAATTGAAGTGAAACTCATCCTTTTCCCCCATTTTAAGTGAAATTCCCTGATATATGAAAGAGAAAAAAAATGCTTTAGTTGTTTTTTTTTTCCTTAAATTTTTTTTTTCAAACCCATTACACTAATTTCTAAGGTATTAAAAATCAGATTGGTCATTGAACCGAATGAAACAACAGTTCAAGGTTTAATGGTCGGATCAGTTGTGAATAAATTAATATATTTTAAATAATGTAGATGAAAAATATAAAAAATATTTATTTATAATAATAAAATTAACACTTAATTTAAGATGAAAAATAAATATAATAATTTTTTTAATTTTATATATCATATAAAAAATTAAAAATATTATTAATAAGTTTTCCAATCTAATATTAAATTCTAAATAAGTTAATATTCATTTATAATTATATTTTAACTTTAAAATAATCAATTAATATTATATTTTCATATTATTTGTTAAGTAAATTTATCATTATTAATAATTATGTATCATAATAATACTCATATAATATTATAATGTAGAAAAAAATTTATATAAAAAATAATGCTATTTATTATTAAAATGACGTTATTTTAGATTAAAAAAATATTAAAAAAAAAGCAGATTAATTCAAACTGGTTTGTTCAATTTTATACCAGTTTCGGTTCTGAAACTAGCCGATCTTCAACAATAACCAAACTGAACCTTTGCACCGGCTGGTTTGGTTCGATTTTTTCAACATTGCTAATTTCTCTAATCATTCACTTTGGGATTAATTTGTTATTTAATCCAATAAACATTATTATTCATATTACACATATTATTCTTGTTTTCAGAATTTATCGTTGAATACCTAATCATTGTTCCACGTCATGATTAACTCTTCGTTAGTTCCAATAGATTCCTCAACAGAAGAAGAAAAAAAGTAATATTCTTGTTCATACTTTCTATGTTTTTTAATGAAATAAAATTATTCATTTTATATGCTATAACTGAAATTAATTTGTATGCCAAATGTTTAGATACGATTGAGGCCTCACATGCTAAATAGATTGATGAGGGTGTGAATTGCTTAAAAATGAGGAACACAGTAACACATTCAGGCCCCATCATCTATCTTTGTTACCGTTACAAATAGTTTAAGATCGATCCACCAAACAATATTTCCTCTAAATAAATTAATAAATAAGAGATTTAAAAGGACAAAATGATCATGCATGTGATCACATGCCAACAATCTCTCAGCTCCACCATACCCGCTTGATTGGCAGCACTATTTTAATCACCCACTCTCTCTCTCCTTAAATTAAAAAAAAATAAAAAGAAAAATTCAAGAGCTTGCTTCAATTTTTCCTCTAAAAAAAAAATAATTGTGTATTTTGCAACCAACTTAAGGAAAATATAGTTCTTCTATCTATTATTTGATTGTTGTTTTTGCAAAGAAAGATAATTGAAAAGATGTCCTATCTATTATAGAAGCCCATGTAATTGGATTACAAATAGTTTGTTGGTTTTGCAGAAGAGCAAATCGAAAGAGTCTTCTTGAGGTATTAAAAAAAAAGAAAGAAAGAGTCTAGTAGCAGGAGTTCGTAGATTAGCAATAGCAGCAGCTTTTTATTGAATTTGGGAAGAGAGGTACACTACTTTTTTATTTTTTGTTTTAATAACTATAACGTAGATAACTAGAGAGTAATAAGAAAAATAGTGTATAGTTGTGAATTGTAGATTTGTTGGTTTTATTTTGTTTTGGCCAGAATAGTTATAGTTATATTTTTAATGACTGAAATTAGTTCCTCGTAGGTTGTTTGTAGATGTTTTCTTTTAATACTTTCTATTGGTAATACAATTTTACTGACAAAAAAATGCTGAATAACTAATGCTACCAATTAATGCAATTTTTATATGTATTTAAAATGTCATTCATAAAGTATTCTTTTTAAAAAAAAAAAGCATTATATCAGTGGCGGACCTACATATAAATTAAGGGAGGTCAGTTGATCCCCTCAACTTAAAATAATTATATGTTATAATCTTAAGTTTTAGTATTTTGAAATAATCAATTCTAGTGTTTTGATCCCATTAGACTCTAGTTTTATTTTTTTCACCTATAAGTTCAAATTTTAAATCCATTTTGGTTCAAATTTTTTTTGAATATATAGTTCAAAATTTGTGAGGATTTTATTTTATTTAATAAATACAATATTAAAGTGATTTATAAGAATAAAGTCTAACAAACTTAAACTCCAAATAATTTTTATAACAAATAATATTTTATTTTTTAAAAATATAATTTAATAAAAAAAATTAAAAAAACTATTAAATTAAATCTTCTTCATCATCAGATTAGTCCATTATTTATCCCCAAGTCCTACGTCGGCCGCTCATCATATATCACATTGATCAAGCAAGATATCATAACGTGTTTCATTAATTGGACCAAATGTTAGGGAAGGGCACGTGTGAGAACCCAAACAAAGATCTGGAAACGGTTGGCGTGGAGGCTTCGCAGAGAATAGCCGGCACTGTGGGGAAAAACATTAAATTAATTAAATTGGTGAAAACCAAGAATTTCCTTGTATGTTTAGTCTAGTTTTTAGGTAACCTATATAAGCATTTTTGTTGTCTCAAAATTATTTACACCGTTTTCGAATATAAGTCAGACTCAAGTATTTTATCTTCTGCAAGAGAAAGTAATTAAAATTAGTTATATATCATAATTTTTTAAAAATTATTATAAAAAGATATCCTTATTAAATTATTAAATCTTAATTATTACTATCTCTTTTAATTTCTATTCACTATAAAAAAATGTCAATATCCACTTTAATTGAGATCTATTATAAATAGAGATAAAAATAGAAAAAATAGTTAAATTATTATTAATAGTGATTTATGTTTTAAAACTTTATCTTCCCTCTAATTTTGCCAGATATTTTGAAATAAAGAGAGTAATTATAGAGTAATTATGATTCAAGTAAGTCAAACAAAAATCACTTTTGCTGAATCAATTATAACATGAAGTGGTTTTTGGTGAAAACTGAAAAGCAATATTTTCATGTTTCTTCTTTTCTGAAAGTGTTTGTATTTCAGTATTAGGATCTATTTCAAACCACAATGGGAGCCCCCAAAATGTGGTTCTACCGTTTCCAAAACCTTACACATTTAAAAATATTTTTAATTGAAATTATCTAAATATAATTTTAAAATAAAAGCATCTAAATATAAATCAGGTTTATTAAATACAATTTTTACTAAAATTTCCAGAAAAAAATCTAACTAAAATTAATTCTAAAAAATTCAATTTTTAATAAGAATTAATATTACAAACTCTAATCCAAACATGCTACAAGCTAATTGGGGCGAGGAGAGACTGTGTAATTGGCAAAAAAATAAAAAATAATAATAATAAAGGAGAGACAGTCTGAGTTGAGGGTTCTTCTATTTATTTATTTTTTGAGAAGGCTGAGGGCTGTTTTATTAAGGCATGCGCGCAAATTTCCAAACCCCCACTTGTCGTCTCTCTCACCTCAAGCTGTGGACAAGTCCGGTCAAATTCGCTGCACTTTGGCCTGCACCTTCCTACTCCATCTCTTTAAAATTAAAATCAAACCCTCTTTCCTTCCCCTTATAGCTATTGTCCTCCATCTCATTCTTTCTCCTTTGTAATTATCTATCCAATACCTATACACCTTACACCACCCATCTTTTACAATCCCCGGGAATTGTCCAAATGGGATTCTCCAAGGAAGAGAGATCCAGACGGATTCTGAGGGTCGTCAAGACTGCCTTCTTCTTGATCACTATGCTCATATCTCTTATCCTCTTCTCAGCTCCCATTCTTCTGGTCATCGCCGACGCTCTTCTCTCCTCTGCTCTGCTCTCTGCCATTACTTCCCCTTCTTCTCTCTCCCTCCAATCTCTCTCTTCCCATTTCCACCACTACGACTTCCGATCCTCCCTCCTCGACATACCCCTCGTCTCCATTGTAAGATCTTTCGTCATCTTCTGTAAGTATTAATTTATTCCGAACTTCTCAAATTGTTTATGAGTCTATATCTATATCTATACCATATGAATTGAATCCAAAGTATGTATTGTAGGTGTGTATAGTTTGTGTGATGGGCCGAGACTTTCACGAGGACCCTATTTAGGGGTGACGACGGCGTGCTCTGTTTTGTCCGTGATATTTGTATCTCTGAAAGCTGTTTATGTGTTTAGCTTCTCCGGTGGCGAAAATGTCAGAGCTTTGGAAATAGCTCTGTTTGTGAGTTCCTACGCGTTGGCCGTTGGGCATATCGTTGTTGCCTACAGAACAAGTTGCAGAGAAAGACGGAAACTTTTGGTCTACAAAATTGACATCGAAGCAGTAAGTGTCTCCATCCCTTTTCCTTCCATCCAAAGAAAAATTGTACGTGTTTCCACCAGGTTTGATTTTATAATGTGGGAAGAGATGGGGATTTTCTTTCATCATCATATCCTGAACTTACCCATCAATGCGAAGATTTATCAGCCCACACAAATAGGACTAAGTCGGCCAAGACTTAAAAAAATAACAAACTTTATCATTAAGTTTTAACGTAACTATATTTTTTAGGGTTTAAATTTGAAAACTCTAATTAAAGTAATATAATCTCTGCTAGTTGAATCATTTGTTTAATGGTAGAAGAGATGGGAATTTGAGCAGGTCCCACGAAAGTAACCATAAAAGACTAGGGAAGCTTCACCAGGAAGGATTTTTCTTATTAGGGCATTAGTACGGTTAAATTTGGCACTGCTCCTCTAGAAGGTCAATGATGGGCTGGGGATGACGATGTTGCTTGTGGGGCACACCAAATTCACCTTGAATGTTTCAACGCCAGATTGAGCAGCGAAATATGATGATGTTGGGCACTTGGTCAAATAATCAGTCTTGAAATCTATTGTTCCAAACGGTCAAAACTCGCATGCTTTTAAAATAATATTTCCTCTCTGTTCCCAAATATAAAAAATAAGTACCAGTCTCTTCTTAATAAAAAATATATGGAATGAATATGGTTTGTCCCGGAGAAATGTAGTGCTATGTATATATATATATATATATATATTAATTTAGGAATATTTTGGAAAAAATTTTAAATTAAAACATATTTAAAAAATTAATTATTTTTAACTATTCTCCTTAATTTGTTTAAATTAGTTATTGGCCTCAAACAAACGAATGGAGTAATAACCTATAACTTGATCAACACTGTGCTTGCTTAGAAACAAAAATCGCATTCTTCATAAATGCCATGTTTGCTGTGGCAAAAAATAAATAAATGCCATGTTTGCATGTTTATTTAAACAAAGGAAGGGGTAAAGAAAATGATCATATATATTGTTGTGCTTGGATGCAGATCTCAGCCTGCAAGAATGGGTATCCAAGGTATCCCAAGATTCTTCAAGAAGAACGAGTCAAGTGAATCAGCTAACAGATAGGGGAACATTAGTACATTAGATGGAATTATACTACATTTAACATAGGAATTTTCAATTTAGCATCTTCGGCTGCACACAATTTATTGGCCAGATAACGTCAAGGGATTTTCAGGTAAAAATCCTTTTCAAGATTTAACATAAACTTTTTTTTATATATATTTATATGACTGAGCCAAATTTGAGTATTGTTAAACTTAAATCAATAGTTCTCTTAACGTGATTTTTTTATTCATAAAACTTAAATTTGAGACCTTATTTAAGAGTTGTTAAATTCTTTATGACTCAATTTAGTTTTAACATGTGTTTTTTTTTTGGTTAAGTATTGAAATAGTGATTCTATAAATTGATGCATTCTTTTCCTGTTGGCACAGGTTCATCCGAAGGATGATAGAAACATTGATCTTAAAAGGGCAAAAGTTAACATTATGGAAACTAGAGTTTACAGCGCAACCATGATACATATAAATTGTGGAGTGGCGTCTAGGCATGTATACTAAATGGCTCTACGCTTCATCGCCATATTTTCTAACTTGCAGTTATTTTATTCTTGTATTTGCTTTTCTTTAAAACTAATTTATTGTATATTTTTCATCATTCTGTGTGTAGTGCATATGTTATACTGTATATAAACAGGGTCAAGGATAATGTTATATGCACTGGTCAAAAGGCCCAGTGTCATTATGAAATTATCAATTAGTATAATATTATATCATGCGGAGAACTTGTTCAATATTTTATGGATTTGATTGTTGAAATTTTCCACAATATTCTTTGTCTTTACGATTTCTTTTTTGGATTCACTGAAATAACATGTGAGCACATGATTGCTTCCATGAAATCAGGCCCCTCGTGTTTTGTAGGCACTTAATTAGGCTTTATCTTTTTGCATCGTTAATGAAAATGAACACATAATCAATCACTTGATAACCGCAAGTCTTTTTTTTTTTTTTTAATATTTTTTTATTTTTTATTTTTTAAACTTAGAAGATATCATGTTCACGACTTCTTCTCCTTTGTCAACATCATGTTCAGACCATAAAACATTTAGGTTCCGATAAATAAGAAAGGAGTTTCACGACAAGAAAAGGAGAAAATCCTAGTAAAACATGTTTTGGTATACATAATTGTGAACACCCCATTTTGTCCGGATATTTAAAAAAATAAAAAATAAAAAAAAAATAAAATAAGGTTAATAATAAACAATAATATCTAAACGAAAAAAACAACAAATAATAATAATAATAATAATAATAATAATAATAATAATAATAATAATAAAAGAAAAGAAAAAGAGGAGGGGTGAATGCTCTGGGTTTCATAATACTGGGCTTAAAACGCAGCCCAGTATTTCAAGCCCACATGACCAAAAAGGGGTAGGGGGCGAGTTTTCTTTGGGCCTCACTGCTGGACTTGAGATAAGGAGCACGAAGCCACCCCTGCTGAGCCCTAACTCGGGCTCGGTGGCGTGAAGCTGGAGGGAGGCACGAGCAAAGCTGCAGACACGACCGTGGGGATGAAAAGCTGAAGGAGGCCAGAGCACCGAGAAAAGAGAAAGTTGCGCTGAGGAAAGAACACAGAAAGGCAGAGGGAGTCACGAGCGAGGGAGGAAGTCAGAGATCAACACTGAGGCTCGACAAAATGAAGACACACCCATTACTCCGTACCTGTCATAGCAGGGCAAAGGGAGGCGAAGGCGGCAGCTGGTTGCAGGCAACCAGAACAGAGGAGCAGGACGACCTGTGCACGAAATCAGGAGTGAAAGGCAACCACGCGCTTGAAACTCCTCAGTCCTTCACTCGCGGGCATGCTATAAATAGAGGACGAAGACGGAGGGGAAGAGGAGGAGATCCGAGGGAGAGATTTCTGAGCCACGGTGAGTTGGTGACTGGCGGAGAGAGCTGAGACAAAAGAAAGACCGAGGGACTGAGATAAGGAGCAGAGGCAGAGCTCAGGAACCGAGTAGTTTGAGCGGGGCCATCGCGAAGAGAGCTTCCTGGCCGGAGGCCAAATCGGAGACTAGGTACGAATTGGGTAACAAACTCAGAACTCGGTAACTCTTGCACCAATTGTCCTTGACTGTTTGATCACCACTCATTTCCCCATATTCTCTAACCTGATGTTCTGAGTTGTGGAATCCTTAATTTAGGACGCTCATGTTTTGTGTTCATACGATTCACACTATACGTTTTATATGCCTTCAACAGTTGTTTGGGGATTTTACTTTACTTTGAGAAACCTTCACTGGAAATAGGGATTTAGGCTGTTAAGTATATTTTACTGGAATTTTTTTTTTGGCATTTCCTCCTGGTTCCATTATTCGCCATTAGATCGTGCTCCTAGGTTCATGCTCGATTAGGTACAATTCAAGAAAACATGGTTGACTTTATTGCTTTGCTGTGAAAATCCCTTGTTTGTTTCGCCATCTTCAGTGTTCAACGATAAATTGTAGAGTATGTCTAAAGAGTGTGGTTAGGGGACTAGGGGCAGCTGTTAGGAGCTGGCTCGAGTTGGAGGATTGAGCCTCAAACAGTCCCACATCTTCCTAACCATGAGCCTTGATTCTGGATCTGTTTTCTCATGAATATCTGGTCTTGTGGGTTGTCCATCAGGGGGGTATGTTCGTTCATTCTTTTTATGCTGGTTGGGTTTTAGGAAGCCTATCAAATGTTGATGGGCTCCTCTCATGGACTGCGTTGATAGGCCTATCACAAATATTTTTTTTTTGGCCAGTTATGACACCAATTATCTTGATTTGTTTTGATCCAATCCTTTTATAGGCCTAACATTGAGAAGCCTGTTACAATTTAATTTTGTTTTCGTATGGGCCAGATGTTATAACGTTATGGGGTGCTCGAGGCCTAATGGATTTTCTGTAATAAAATCAAATTTTCCTAAAATACTAAATAATAATAAATAAATAATATTTTTAATCTATTCATATAATCATACCACATGAGGTTTTTGGAACCCACGCAGGAATTTGGGTTTACTGAGCCTGTCGCGTGAGATTGTGAATCCGCGTAGATATATCAGTTAAATATATACATTTTTTTTAAGAAAATAACCATATTTCAGAAATAGAACAACGTGACAAGCTTTTTCGAATTTTACATGGTAATTTTGAAACGTAATAAAATTTTTATACCGTGAGGTTTTGAATTTCCGCAGGTAATAAAGAAACCAGTCTGTCGGGTATGACTGCGAGTCTACAATAGATGAATTGGTGTCTCCTTTTTAAAAGAAAAATTTTCAAAAGTTCAAAATATGTTATCTCAAAGGTCAAAGGTCAAATAAAAGCATTTTAAAAATCAACAAATAAAAAAATATATAATAAAATAAAAGAAATATTTTCAAGACAAAATAAAATAAGAGTAAGTAAACGGAATTAAATTGTCTTTTACAAATTAAAACACACCAACTCAATTTCAGAAAATTGTTTGGTTCGCTAAAAGTTAAATTATTTTCCATTAACTTTCTCTTATTACAAAAATTAAAAAATATACCAACCAACAGACATGCATTTCTAGTCCCGAACTATATGGACTTTGATCCCCATCGCAGGGTACGTAGGCCCTAGGCTCTGATCCTGGGTCAAGTCCGCCTTTGTAAATAAATAAATATTTCCTGATTTATTTGGTGTTTTTTCTCTTAATTTAATAAATGTTTTCCCAATTTATTTTCTCAATTCCTTTTCCTCATTTTGCTTAAATATCCTTAATTTTAATTTAATTTATTTTCTTTATTTTGTTTTCCAAACTTTCTTAATTTCTCTTTTCTCTACCCATTTTTCTCGCATGTAATTTATAAAAGGAAAACCAAAATATATTTTTAAGCCATATTAATTTACACAATCAATGTAAAGAAACCGTTCCTAGGAACGGGTGTTGTGGGGTGCCTAACACCTTCCCCACACACAATCGACTCCCGAATCCAATTCTGGTTACGCAGACCATCCTTTCCTCTATAATGCAGTTTTCCAAGATTTTCCTTAAAATTTTGGTGGCGACTCCTCACAAGTCGGTTTTCACTCGAAAACCAGATTTGTTCTCTTTTTTCCTTCCGTCGCATTTTTCTGGGTGCGACAATAATAATGAAGAACCGATGATTCAAATTTTAAATAAAGATATATTATCAGATATTTAGATTATTTTTAGGTTTAATTTAGGATTTATATTTTATTTTTTTATTTCCCATTTTATAATTTCTTCTTCTTTAAGTTTATGTTAAAATGTTTTAGAATACCTTAGTATTTAAAAAATTTCTAAATAAATGAGATTTTTACAATCTTCCTACATTAAGTCATTAGGTTAAGTAATTTTTTATTTAATTAGATTATATCAATATTCTAGAATGATCCACTAAGTCTTATAAATAACTATAATTGTAATTCAAATTTGAGAAGATCATATTGAGTGAGTTTGAGTTATATATATATATATATATTTTTTTTTTTCTCTCTCTCTCTTTTTGAGTTTTCTTTTCTTTGAGTTCTTCCTTTTTCTCTCTTTTTTGTCTATTCTCTCCCTGTTATTTTTTTTGTCCCTTTTATATCATTTGGTATCAGAATCAGTTTCTTTACATGCTCCATGCGCTAGACTTGTTAAATCCACAACGACAAAAATATCCCAACAAAACCTTGAAGAATTTGAGAAGACCACCAAGAAGCTTGTAAACCATGAGATGGAAATCATAAACCACAAGATTAACATCATAGAAGCAAATCTTTGAGAGAATTTCAACCATAGGTTCAAAAGGTTGGAGAAATTATTTGAGGAAATAGTAAATGAATTGAGTAAGTAATAATTGTAGGAAGTTTCTGGGTAGCACAAGGTTGAAAGATTCTCTAGGGTTTGATTTTAAAAGTGAAGTTTCTCTAAATAAGGGCAAAAACTTGAAGAAGAAAGCTCCGATCAAATCTCTACCAGTGGAAGTTGTGTCCTCTATGGTTATTAATGGTATTCATTATGCTACTATTCCACATCACTCATTTATTACAGTAGGTAGAGATTGTGGCGACAATGAAAAAGCGGAATATTCCCTTACCTAAAAGTTCTTTCCATCAGTACCTTATCCATTCGAAAGTCTTCCCAAATTCAACAGATATGCAGATTTATGATTGAAAGGCACTATTGTTAGATCCTATCCTTTGCTATCTTACTCAACAAAAAGGTTTCTCAGATCTAAATGCTACGTGGAGTTTAACTTTCTGAAGGAGAGTTCTTTCAAGTGGGGAAGAATGATGGAGAACTAATAATTAAGATTTTAAAATAAAGATATTTTATTAGATATTTATACTATTTTTATATTTAATTTAGGATTTATATTTAATTTTTATTTATTTCCTATCTTATAATTTTTTCTTTTAAGTTTAGGTTAGAATGTTCTATAATGTCTTAGTATTTAAGAAATTAGAATTCTCCCCCTCACATTGTGTTAGTTAAGTAATTTGCTGGTTAAAATTATGTTGCGTGGGTTTGTTAAGAAGTTAATTTACATTGCAGTTAAACATTACAATGGCCAAAATTATACTTTTCACAAATGCAATTCATTCTATCCTTTTGCTTAAAAGCATAATTATAGCTCAAAGATATACAAATAAGTTATTCTTATTAAGATATATAATCCCTTAATAATAGTAAGTTCTAAATTACGTATATGATGAGACATATGGTTGGCCCAAGATGAAGATATATTTCAAAACACATAAAACATTTGATGATAAGTGGAGTGTGCGATGTCGTTGTATTGAGACAAATGGTTATATTCAATCATTTCAATGCTTCCGAATAATTAAGATATCTTTACACCTAGAATAACTTAGAGTTATTCGTTAGATAAGAGAAGAAAGCTAAAGAGAGAAAGAAGAAGCTGAGGGAGAGAAGGGGAAGTGAAGGGATGGATTTATAGGAAGAGGGGTTTCAGTAATATAGAATTAAAACATAAAATATATGATGGATATTAAAGTATTTGTGTAGTGCAACCCCTGACAATACATGAAAGGAAGATAAGAGTGTAGGAGAATATGATTATTAGTGGAAGTAAGTTAACCTTTTATTGTTCACTTAACTTTTATATCTGCAATAAATGCTTATGTTGATGATTATTCGTGGATGTTACATGGTAGTAATTAAGGGATTACTATTTCCCTAACATAATGGTAAAAATGTTAAGAGAGTTAAGGATGATTATTAGTGGAGCTTTGCTTTTACTGTCTTATACTTGAGTCAAAACATACTTTATTATACAATTCCATTGCTCAAAACTTAGTGCAACTAACTCACATGCTTCAATGTGTGCTTGAAGACCAATGGAACAAAAGATAAATGGACTAAAATATTCATGTTAATGATATAGAAAGAACAACTTCCCCCTCATCTCTTTAGATTGTCTGGATCATTACTTTCCTCCTCGAGAGTGTAGTTGATGTAGAACAAGGTAGCGAAGGGACTACAGACGCTGACAGTTAGCAAAAGCCGATGGCTCTTTGTTGAATGTAACACCCATACTTTTCAATAATAATTTTGGGCTTGATTAAATATACATTTTTTTAATAATTGAATGGTAATTGATGTTTAGGAAAAATGTAACAACCTACATATTTAAAGTGTAATTTTGAAGTCAATTAATCATTATTTGTGGTCCCATAAATAAGAAAAAAAACTAAAATAAAAATTAAATAGTAATAAAATAATTGATATTAGAGCAAATTGTAATTGGAGGAAGACATGAAAATGCTATGCAATTAGATCTTGTAAAAATTACAATTTGTCCCTAAATTTGTAAATCATTTTGTACGTAAGTCCCTCTACGAGTTTTAAATATAAACAATGCCAAACTCATTTCTTTCTCTGTATTTTTTAGATCCATCCATTATTTTTAAGGAGTTTGGACGGATTTGGGGGTTTGAGGAGGTCTAATTATGGCTTCCATGTGGTTTTTTTTTTTTCACGAAATCCTTGAATTCTTGGGCACAAATAGTCTACTTTGATAGGTGGCTTTAACTTCGTGTGTTGTTATTTGTCTTCATGCTTCTGAGGTAATTGTGATTATTGATTCCAAAACTTTTGATTTATTAATACTTACCTTCTTATATGATTACATATACATGTGTTTTGATATTGAAGCTTGAGTTATTGTAATTGTGATTGGTTGTTGTTATGATACCGCCTTGGATTATGTGCCTTGCAAGTGTCTGCTGCCAAGATTTATCACGTTTGTGGTAGCATGTGTATCTCGCAGAAGTGTACTGGCTACCACATGCGAGAGAGATTTAGTATAGCATGTGTATCTCGTGTGTGTGTGCTAGTTATATGAGGACTTTGTCTCAATGGCATGTATATCTCGCGAGTGTGTACTTGCCATCTTAAGAATTCTTGTTGTCATATTGCCTTGAGCTGTGTATCCCGTGGGTGTATGTTGCCATGGTGTGTTAAATGTATAATAGCATATTTACTTTGCAGGTATATGCTAGTTACAATGTGTGACTGAGATATATATATATATATATGTATGTATGTATGTATAGCATGTATATCTCATAGGTGTGTGCTTGACTATACAAAGATTTTGACTTCTTGATGTGTTTATCTTGCTGGTGTGTGCCAGCAATCTTGTTAATGTGTGATTGAAGGACTCATAATCAACATTTCTTGGAACCTATAATTGCCATATTCCTCAATAACTCATAGAGATATAATTGTGCCTCTTCAAAGCAAACCATATGATGTCTTTGTGTAGCTATCTTTGCCAACCTATTGGCAGGTTTATTATAGTTTCCAGTCCCTCTTTGCCCAACATGCAATTTCAAAAATTGTAATTGAAGTTTATGCATTAATCAAAAAACTAATTTTAAATATGTCTAACTAAGGGATTGCCTAATTCACATGCCAAATATGGTCAAGGACAACGATTAATAATTAATTTAAGTATAGTTTATGCCATTTATTGACTTTCAAATTTAATAATTACATATTTAAAATTTAGTTCAAAATTACTTTAGTCAAATTTGATGTCAATTAAAGCATTATAATTTCATGTTAAAGACATCATTATCAATTCAAATTAATTGACAAACATTTTAATGTTGACTAATTATAATTTATTACCTAATCAAATTTTAAATAAAAAATATTTTCTGCAATTTACTTTTTATATACATATAATTTTTTATTTAATTTAAAGATAATCCCTAATTTGTAGAACAAAAACATATCTCCTACATATTCTTGAAATTAGAGCATTAATTTTTGAATATATTTACATGTTAATTAATTTGCTTATAAACAACTTCCCTAGGAATGAAATTTGTTTATATCACAATTCCTTAATACAAATTTTAAAAGAAAAAAAATCGAAGGAATATAATTAAGCCAATAATAATTTTTCCCCTTTTATGAAAAACAAACACAAAATAACATATAACATGGCTTGTCCAAAACCAAAACCAAAACCTGCACATGAGATGATACCGGTAAATTTTCAAGCCGAATTGTTGTTAATGAAGGCCCCAACATTAAGCAACTAATTAAATCCTATCTGAACGACAATTATGGCTCCTCAAACAGCAAAAAGCGTTACTTTTAAATCATGACATCGTATTGGAGCATAATTAAGAAGATGAAACAAATATAAAATAGTGTAGTGAAAGCAAAAAACAAAGGATCAAATACCATTAAACTAATATATTTTGAATTGTTTTTAATATGAGTTAAATGTCATATGAAGATGTTGTCATGTAAATAATCTTAAAATGAGAGAGTGTCAATTGAATTGTTTTTAATATGAGTTAAATGTTATTTGATGAAATTGTTATATAAATATTCTTAGAATGAGAGTGTGTCACATGTCAAACTCCTGGAATAGCTTATTTTAGCGCCTGATTTAGTATGTACTATATAGACAAGGGTAAAAAGAAAATTTCAAATGTTAATAGTTGTTGGACAAGTTTTCAAATTTCTTTTATGGTTGCTATAAATGGAAGCTTTGCCTCAGTCTAATTATTCATATTTAATTTGACATAAATGGCATAACTATTTCAAAATGACAAAATGGCTGATTTCAGGCATAATATTTTTTAAACCCAAATTTCAGGTCAAAGTTGACAATTTATATATTCAAGTGATATAAAAAAATACGGTCGTCCAAAACAAGTGATGTAAAAAATAATTAGACAACCTTATTAATATATAAGTGATATTTTAATGACAAACTAATTAATCTATGAAAATTAATTAATAAAAAATCAAAATTTTATATTTGAATGACAACCTAATCAACATATTTGGGCAGAGAAAAAGGGGGGAGATAGATGATGACTTGGATACATATTGTTGTCGACATTTTGTGTATGGGCTATAAATCAATTATGGATTAGAAATATGTAAGAGTGTGCTTCTCCTATTTTTATATAGCATCTAGTCACCATGATAGTTTCATTTAAGAGACTGTCATGAAAAAAACCTAGAAATACAAGGAAGGAAAGCCTATACTTGAACAGTTAGAAGAAAATGTCTATTATTAGAAAACATTGTTGTGTAATCTTATGTTTCACCATGCAAGTTAGGAACTAGCCAGTTTGGTTTACCTTTTTTTTAACCAAATCATGGTTTCAAACTTCATTTTTTACAATAAGGGTGTTTGGCAACTCAGAAACTGTCTTTTTGAAAAACAAAAAATGGGTTAAACTATGATTTTGGAAAATGAGGGGGAAAGTTACTTTTTAGTTAACAAAACCATGATTGGGATACTGACTTTATATTATACATTGGCTTCCTCAACTCATCTGGAACTCATAAAGAATTTAGAAGGAATAATCAAATGCATAATAAGCTATGCTTTAGTCTATCCGACACAGAGTTAGTTTTTTAAACATTTTATTTTTCTTTCTTTATCTCTTCTTTTATGTTTTTTATTTTTATGAGTTTTATGTTTTTTATTTTTATGAGTGCTTCATGGTATTGTTTGACATAAATTGTGTTAGGAACAACACTGCCAATGTAACTCTGTTTGGTGAGTGTGTTATGATTACTTTTGTTTCAAGACAAGAGGACATGGGGCCACCTATTGTTGTGGTTTTGAAACTTGCTCGTGTGAACACTGATAATGGTAATGGGACTTGAATCTTCAATCAATTATATAATCCTTAAATGTCAATAGGAATAATCTTTAATGGTTTTCTAACTTTGTAGGTCAACTTGAAATTTGCAATTCATGATCTACCACAAAGGTTTGGTTCAATCCCAATTTTCACGTGATAGATCTGCTTTCCAGGTGAGGTATCTTTGTTAGGCATATGAAATTGGTTAGTATTATTGAAATCACATTTATGGGGCTCTCATCTTTAATTTTTCTAATTTGTTGGTTTAAACTGCCAAATGACAACTTGTCTGATAGTCAGAGCTTCACCCATACCATAGGAAGCTTCAGCCAATCATTTGCAACATACTCATATGGAGCTATACCATATGATATGCTCTAGTTTCCAATAAGGCTGAGAATAATTGTTGTCTTGATGTGTACTAAAGTATGTATTTCATAGGCATATAGCTTTGTGATCATGTTTCAAGATTGTCTTAATTCGCTTTATACTATCCCAGAGCCTTTACTTGTGTAATTTGAGCCATGCTATTAAAGCTTGAGACATCAAATGGCTGGTCAAATAATGGCTGCACTATCTGTTCTAGCAAGCCTAAAATGAATTTCTAATCCTTACCAAGATGTGTTGTATGTCAAAAGGATAATCCAGAAGTTGAACCCAAGTTTGAATATCATTCTTGAACTTATCCAATTAGTGTCTTTTATTCCTATTAGTCTATGTCTTAGATTTTTAATCCAATCTAGATTTAGAGTGCTCTATACTGTTATTGATGACACTGGGATGATTTCTATTGTGCTCTTTGATCGTTTGGCTATCAAGATTCTTAACAAATCTGCAAAGATGTTGAAAGAACAATTGAAACAAGTATGGTAGACCTATTTCACTTGGAATGGGATTAAAGGATTTTCTTATTACATGTTGATTCTTATATAGATATTCCTTTTTAGTTATTTAATTTTTTAGTTTTACATTTTTAAATTAGCTTATTATTTTTTTCTCTTTTATGGTGTAGCAAGGAAGAGGCAACTTATTTCCTAATGCCTTTGAGGTTTTAATAGGATGTTCCATATTATTCAGGGTCAAGGTTGATGAGGGACATACAACAAAAAAAATCCATAATTATATTGTTATAGATTATTGTGATAAGAAACATAAGGTCAAACTCTTCACCTATTCAAACTGCACTTTTCATATAAGTTGTATTGTAGAATTGTGTGATTTTAGGACGCATGACTGCTTGGGAACAAAATTGCCACAATGTTACGAACAAGTTTAATTGTCATATTTGTAGGATTCTCAAACATCTTCAAGTGACATGAACAATGCTGGTAGTTAGTTCTAAACATTAGTGTTTTGGTCTTGGAAATGCTTTAATAATGTAATAGTTATGACTATTATCTGAATTATGTGTCAGTGTTGTTTTTTACAAGAGAGTCTGTCTTGTCCAATTACACTAATAAGCTCTCTACAACTTTGTCAATCTAATCAGATAATTAATCTTGATGAACAATTTGCATATGAAATCTACACTCCTGAACAAGACAAAAGAAATAATGGAAAAATAGGAAGCCTTGAAGTCCAGGTAGTTGGGATTGGTGAAATGTGTACCCAAAGTTTTTCAAGCAATAAGCATATGAAAATGATTAAACAAGAGAAGTTAAAGTAGCATCTATTGTAGTCCACACTGCTTTATTTAGGAGGCAGGGCATGATTAAATTTTGAGGGTCAAGGTTTCGATTTTTATATATCTAGGCAAGTGTTTTTTTTTTCTTGTGTAGAGAATGAAGTGAATCTTGTCAGTATGTTTTGATGTTTTAAGTCTACATGAATATTCTTCATAAACATGGACATGATTATATTTTGAGGGTCACAGACCATTTGTAGGAATTTACATAACATGCAAAACATCTGTACTCTTTTGAATTGTGGACCAATTAAATTTCAATTGTATCTTTAATTCTGTAGCTTAATTTGCACTTAACTATCAGTATTGAAATCAATTTCCATATATATGGATTCAAAAATTGACTATCATGTTTGTGAACTATTTGTCAATAAATGATTTAAATCACTCCCTTACTTTGATAAAAAATCAAAGTAAAAAATTGAATTTTTCATAAGAGAGTTCAGTTATGTAACTAAGATGAAACTGGGAATTCAACTTCTAGTATAATTAGTATATGTCAACAAGGAAGATTGATATACATTTTTATTCAAATAGGATGTCAATTTTTCTTAAAATCAGTTTAGCCATGAAAAGTTTAGTTGAACTTGGTCATACTGTTGAAGGTATTAAAACATCTTCAACTTTCTTGAAACCAGTTCAACCGTTAAAACCAATTTATGTCAATAAGGAAGGAAATAATATGGAATATTTTAAGGCATTATTGATGTGCACCAAATTGATCATGAAGTCATATTTCTTATATATTATTACTGATTCTTATATTGTCATAGGGAACATAATTAAACTTCATAATCTAAGGAGTTCTACGTTGTTCATTTACTAATAAATTGTGATGATATAATGTTACAGCTAGATATATCAAACAAATATCAGGTGATTCTAAAGTTTTAGATGTAACAGAATTTGAAGTTAATAGCCAAAATTAGTAATTACCAGCATATCATTTATATTCAAAGGGAGTTGTTATGTACAAATTAGTGTCATAAAGATACTCTATGGGTCATGTTAGCCATTTTGTATAAATATTATTTAAATATAGAGCAGGGATCATCACACCATTAGGCTCAAACTGAATTAATTCACATCTCTTGGCACCCATAACCTCTTTAAACCATGTTGGGGAATGATAATTAAAGGAGACAACTAAACATTGTGATTTGTTGTTTAGCTCTTTTTTTCTTCCTATAATACATTTGATTTGCTCTCCATTAATCTCTTTCATATTCATTGCTTATTCACAATTCCAATAAAGGTCAAGTTGAAACTTGAAAAAAAAAGGTCTCTTTTATAGATATTCAACATTGGAATATGTATAATTATTGAGAGATCAGAAATTAAAAAAAATCCTTCAAGACAAAGACGTGGCGAAAAACATAGCCAAGAAAATTAATATTTGAAAATTCACTCTAAAGAAGTTTCATAGACATATAGAAGGTGAAAAACTTAACTTGCACAGGTAAACTCAACTTGTGACACCAAAAGCTATTATAGACTATGTTCTTGATAATTAGAGAAAAAGACCATGATGAAGAAGACTAAAAGAAGTTGATGGCTCTACATGATGGATGAGATTTCAACAAAACTAATGATTCTAATGGTGATTTATCTTTATCTTAAACATGGTAGTATTCAATAGTATATTGATTGCTATCTACTAATTACACTATTTTCATTAGAGAATATGAATATGGAGAATATCGCTACTTCAAGTGGATCAGATAGATTGATGGATAATATTGCAAAAAATGATCCATCAATTGATGTTCTTAAATTTAAAAAAACAAAAGTGTGATCCTAGAAGAGTTCCTATGCAAGACATCACTAACATATTGATTAACTTGGCTGAAAGATTTAATATAGCAATGACATCTGATACATTTGCACCACGTAGCTCTAGTGCATCTTCTAATGACTCATATGTTTTGTAAATAATGATTCAAAGGTATAAATTTATCTGCTATCCAATTTTCATGTAATTTATATATATCTAGGTGTTTCACGGATGCTTGAATTGAAAGACAAGGAGTTTAAGAGTAACATGGAAAAGGATATGACTGTTACTAATGGTAATGTATAGGAATTCATGGATGTGTATGATTTGGTTGATTGAAGAACTTATATTAATTAATATTTTCTTTAATAGAGATTATGAATTATCATAGTAGAATTGCAGAATGCATCAGGGCAGAGATTAGCAATGGATCAGGTACATTTGTTACAATACTTAATGATACAGGCATGACAAGCATATCGTATAACTTAATAGCTACATGTGGTATATCCTATTTTTACTCTTATGTTTTAACTTAGTACATGTGTACATGATTATGACCCTCAAGTAGGTGTCTGTTATATGTAAATTAGATCTAAATGAACAAGAAAACATGGAAGTGAATGAGAAAGAAATTGAAGCTGCTATAGAAAACAAAGGTAGACATTTATTGAGTCACGAATTTCGTAAAAGTCAAATTAAGTTTACGTTCTTGATATTGTCCTTCTGACTAATTGAAAATTGCAATCTTTATTTAGTTATGTCAGATGATGAGAACTTTCCAGTTTTAGACATGTACAATAACTTTGAGTCTAATCATTTTAACAATTACAACAATACAACTGAAGTTGATAAGAATTAATTAAGCTTATATGGCTATTTTTTTACATTAAAAATAATTCAATATACTTTTAACTTTAAGTAATGCATATATATCTAAACCTCTGAATTTGGTTGTAATGTATTTTTAGGTTAGCTGGATCTAGGTGATCCAATATATACTCACAGATTATGCAGGCATAAATGTGGTATAATGAAAAAATCAAATCAAATGTTGATCAGGGGATGCAATTTTTATTATGTTTTGGGAACAGAAAATTTCAATTATTGTCGATACTACATCCTCCACCATATTTGTATAGTTTATACTTTAATAAAGCTTCCCCTGAGTCTAAAAACTTCCTTACAAATATTAGGTCATACCATAACATATTTTCATTTACATCTATAAGGGGATGAATTGATCATTCAATCAATTCTGGACGAGGGCCATATGGTTTTGTACTATCAGGCCAAAACTATCATAAGATAGGAAGTTTATTGCCTGAAGGACAACGCTCAATTTACTCTCAGCTATACACATATGATACAGATAATGAAATCCAAAATAGGATTTTTGCTGTTAGGTTAATTATTTAAAAAACACTATTGACCTCTATTGTTTTTAAAAGTATTTCACATATATATAATAACTGTGAATTTAATCAATTTTTTTCTCATTTATTGTAGCCATCATGACAAGTCCAAAAGTATGGATCCTCTAATTGTGAATAAGATCATGAATGAACTCAATGAAGCCAACATTTATGTCAAACAATATTGATTAGTTTTAAGCATGTTGCAGTCTAATAATAGTTTAGAAGTAAAGCTTGCTTTATTAGCAAAAAGGGAAAAAAATGGTCATGTTTACAACTTGCCCTCAATGTCTTAGGTTGCTACATTGGTTGTTGGTAACTTTGAGGAATCTTATCATCCAGGGGATATTATTGTTGATAAGAGAACAGGTGAATTGAAATAGATAACTGAGACTCACACATCATATCTTCTTTTTCAATATCCACTGTTATTTCATTTTGGGGAAGATGGATATAGACTAAATGTTAAGCATAGAGAATCAACACTTAAAAGAGACAAGAAAAAGACAAGACTAATAATCAGAGTTTCTTGCCTACATGCTCATGGAAAGGCAAACTAAAATTTCTATTTTACTTTCATCAAGAAAATTGTTGCAGCAATTCATTGTAGATGATTATACAATAATGGAATTAGATAAATTGTAATGGATTAGGTATCACCAAAAATAGTTACGTGTGGACATGTATCAAGGGATTGGTGAAGCTATACTAAGGGGTGATAGAATTGCGGCTTCCATTGGTAAAAAGGTGATTCTTCCATCATCTTTTACTGCAAGTGCAAGATATCTAATCCAAAACTATCAAGATGCAATGACAATTTGTAGATGGGCTGGGTATCTAGACATTTTTCTAACATTCACTTGCACCCTAGCATGGCTTGACATGAAAAGGTATTATGAGGAGAACCCAAGAATGCCTAACGAACATCCATAAACTTTGACAAGAGTCTTTGAAAAGTTAAATGCACCACTTAATCTGAAATATTATGAACTCTTGGGAATAGAAAGCTTACATTCAATGTTTTTGCATTTTCTGTTTCTTGTGGCGACTCTTTGTTTCTATCTATTCTTCTCATTCATTAATAGAAGATCAGTAGATTGATAGATAATAGATGTCCCATTTCATAGTTAAATTTATGGAAATCATCATTAAAAAAGAAAATTTGAAATATATGTAAAGTCATGAGTCGGACTAAATTGATCCATAATTAAGTGGTGCATTAAACATTAATTTAAGAAATTTTTAATCTTGAAATTATTAACAGAAAGCTAAAATGTAAAGTCAAGAGTAGGAATAAAATTATTTCATACATGACAAACCAAATTCGCCAGTCACCCTTCATGTACTAAATATACATATTAACTAGATACATATTATACCCAGTATCCAATTTTGTTTCATTTAAGAAACTATAGTCACGCCCTCCTTTGGCTCTATATGGAATTAAAAAAGGTAAATCACATGTATATGATACATAAAATAAATATACATTGCATTCATACATTGATAGATTTCACCTATTTCAAATAGAAAGATTTAATACGACCATAATAATATTTTTTCTAAAGTGCTAATTCTATTATCTGACCATCATTACCGTTCACTATTTCATTTCAGTTTATGCAGAATATAATGTGTGTCATATTTTATACAAATTTAGTTTGTTATATTTCAATTCTAAAAGTTGTTACTAACAAATGTAAATTACACTATTACAATCGCATATTTTTTATGCTATTTATTCCAAAGTACTAATTTTATTATCTTACCATCATTACCATCCATTATTTCATTCCACTTTATGCTGAATATAATGTGTGTCATATTATATACATTTAACAAATTTAGTTTTTTCTTTTGTGTTTCAATTCTAAAAATTGTTACTAACAAATATAAATTATATTATCACAATCACATATTTTTTTCATCCTGCACATTGTGCGGGGATAAGAACCTAGTTGCAAAATTGAAAACCAAACGGGTTCAGATAAGTTGTAGGCTTATAGTAGTTTAAATGAGTTGTATTGTTGGGTAGGTACAAGGGAAGCCACTATTGTACTATCCTTAATCCTTTGTGTTGTACAATAAATGTAGATTTATCTCAACAATTTGGTTAAAAACAATGAAAAAAATTCATTACTATCAACTAAATGTACTTAATATAAAGGAATCTAAATATCAAGCATACCACCGAAATACTTTATAATAAATCATAGAGCATCTACAAATAAACAAAAGAATAAACAAAATAGAATATATAAATAAAAAATCTCTAATCCCATGGAAGCCATGATAACCAATAACCTACAGGCTAAGTTCACATGCTCTATGTTTTTTTTTTTGAGCGTATAAAGCCATAAGGGATATGCAAAAGACAAAGAAAAGTTTCCATTTTTCTTGCTTTCATTTTTATCAAGAATTGCATTTCTACTTTTGTATCCTTCAATGGAGATAACGGGGTTTGATTCCAATGAACAATGACAAGCTTAAATTGAGGAAGAAAATTAACAGGTTCAATTAGGGTGGGATTTATTTGTTTTATGAAATTACATAAGTGCCCTTTAAACAGGATCATGTGACACTTCGCCATCTTAAATCTGATGCGGCAATTTCTGTTAGTAAATTAACAAGGAGGTTTTATGCATAAAAATAAAATGTTAAGGAGATACTTGGCTAACTTTCAAAGATCAGGATCAGAGTGTTTTTGCACTGGACCTAAAGTTCAAGGGACTCAAATATATATATTAGCCAAATTAATACTATAAGAGATGAGTTGGACCAAAAAAGACACATGTCATGTGTTGATTTGATAACAATAGATTAAGTATATAAGTAAGTGTATATACCTAAGACCTCCAACAAGAGGTATATGGATCATTCTTATGCTTCAAAATGCATGGGTTTTTAATATAATTTTCAAGAACTATATATATATATATATACTTACCTCCTAGAGACAAAGATGACCTCTTTTAGGTAGAGAACTTGCTGGAATGCGATTCAGTGTGTGGAGCTAAATCCACGCATGGTGTGTGTGGAGTTTTGAGTGAGGAATACCCTTTTTCTTTTAATTATTAAAAAAAAAGGGAGCTTCAATCAAGCTACGCTCTCCGTGTCATGGACACCACGCACGGAAAGGGAGTCCAAACTTGCTTACCTACTTAAAATTTTATTTAAAGAAGAGATCATTGTCCCTTGGGGGCATCCCATAAAAATATCATTATATATTATTTAAGATTTATATAATATATAAATTTATTTGTAATATCTAAATATTTAAAAAAAAATTCACATTTCTGAAAAACTAACTTTTTATACGCCGATGTGAATAGCGAAAGACATGAAAATCAATTGCATGCCTCATCATCTTCATAATAGTAGTATTTAAGTTCAATAACTTAAAATTTTTAATTAAATTTTAATTTTTTATTTTAAAGAAATATATACTAACTATATTAATTTTTAACTATTAATGTATAAAATGATAATTTAAATTAAAAATTAATAACATTAAATAACATGATATATATATATATATTATTTAAACTAAACCTAAATAGGGGATTTTCTTTTTGGACCGACACTAAATTAAAAAGACCATATACACGGGTGATGTTGAAAGTTGAAACAATGAAATGTCCTCTTTATCTAAATAATTCAAAACGTTGACAAAGCATATAATAATAATAATAATAATAATTTCTACAATAAATACAAAGACAATTGCCTATTGAATTTGGTTTTCATTGCGGACAAAAAAAAGTCTTATGCTACTTCATTCACGGGTAGTTTGTACATGTAGTCCAACGCCTAGGGTCTATTTGGTTTGGAGGTGGGGTGTCTTTTAAAGGAAGGAAAGGCGATTAGATGTGATTGAATTCCCATTTTTTGTTTGGCTAATAAAATTAAAAGGGGTTGGGGAAATTTAATCTTCTCTGATATCCTCTCCTATCCTATTATAAATTATTTTTTAAATTGAAATCTTTTTAAGAGATGAGAGAATATTTTTTACTTAATTTTCTTCAACTTTTTTTAAATTAAATAAGAATTTATTAAAATTTCTCTAATTTTTTTTTTTAATTTCACCAAATAAAATAATTTTAAAATTGCTCCAATCTCTTTTCTCCCAGTTTTTTTCATTAAAATTTCTCCATGCATCCCCGTCAACCAAACAGACTCATAGAGAACCCTGATGGCGAGTTTGTGGCGGGCTGCGATGGGCTCGACGGAGGAGCCGAACGACTACGACAGCGTGGAATTCTAGTCGAACCCTGAGTACATCAAGATATGGCGTCAACGGTGGTTCGTGCTCAAGCAAATTAGGCTTTTCTGGCTCAAGGAATCCACTGTTACCTGTACCTCTAGGCCGCGTGGGGTCATCTCAGTGGCCTCTTGCCTCACAGTCGAAGGCGTAGAAGACGTGCTCAGCAAACAGTATGCCTTCGAACTCTCGACTCGCGTCGATACCATGTACTTTATTGCCGATTCAGAGAAGGAGAAGGAGGACTGGATCAACTCCATTGGATGGCAGCACTCTAGGTCTATCATCGATTCTAAGATCGGCGTTATGACAGCAAGTGATGAGATTCTTGCGCCACCAAAGAAAGGTGAGCTCAGCTTTTTTATTCCGGATTCGATGTGCTTATTTTGGGTCAATTTTGTGTGTGTTTGCGTATGTTTTATTTCAAGATGGTGTTCGTTCGTGCAAGGAAAACCTTCTATTTGGTGAAGATTAGTGCTGAATGCTTTTAATTTAATAGATTTTGTTTGTCTTCTATTGCTTAGTATGTAGGTTTTTCTGTATAATCAGGCTTCGTAGAAGTCAACTTTTTGTTGAATTCGATTTTTGTGTAGCTTTGAATACATTCAGATCACCAATTCAAATAGTTTAACTCTTTTACTTTCTGTTGGGGGATCGTACTCCAGGGAGTAAGATAGTGATAAGAAAATTGCAGTAACAATGAAATAAAAATATATAAATGAATGAAAGTAGTAGTCCTTAATCGAGTTCCGAGATGAACACTTGTTAGCTTAGGGTCTATTTGCATCAAAGGCAATGGAAGAAAATAGAAAAGAATGAGCAGGACAAATTTGACACTGATCTAAATCAAGAAAATGTCTTAATCAAACCTCTCTCTTTTTCATATCCATTTTACTGATACAATACTAATAGGCTTATTTCAACATTAAGAAAAAGTAAAAGTGAAACAACGGAAGACAAGCAGTTATATCGAAAGTAGGTATGATCTGGTGGACAAGCATGATATACAAGCTGTTTGATATCATCAGTATCTTTGGATGCGATGATATATTACGTTACCTTGATTATACTGTAAAAATAAATTACACACCATCACTACAATGTATTTTGATAAATGGCATCAGAGTCGGAGATTAGCATAACTGAATTGTTGCTACTTGGCAGTTGGCAGTGATAACTGATTATGGAAATGCAACAAATAGTGTAGTTTTTTTCTTTGTTTTGGCCCCTTGTCTTTATACATGATTAGGTACAAGTTTTCCTTGATGTACCTGAAACACAGCTTATCTCATCTGGAGTCATTACATTTAAACATTACTTTATGGACTCTAATTTCAGCATTTGCAGAGCTATGGCTGTCTGAACTCTAAAGTTTCAGTTTTGCTTTTTTTTTTTTCCTGTAAAATTCTTTTCGGATCAAATTTTATTTGAGGTGTGGGATTGTTTGGTTGAGCTGAAATGACAGCTGAAAAATCTGGATTGACATTAACTTTATGTTGCTTGATACAATAAAATTGTGGAATGGTTGATTGTTTAAAGCATTTCCTTTACACTCTCCGATTACACTCTTTACAAATATAAGGACAACACTATACCAAGATCCAAGCATTTCAACCATTACACAACATAGGAATGAAAAAACCAAGTTTTGTAATCACACCATACTTTCAGTGGCTTTCAAAGTCCCACAGCATAGAAATAAAAAGCCAATAGACTATTTTGGCTCTTCAGTGTTATACATTTGCAATCCTTTTCTATGGACATTCTCTTTGGTACTTCTAAGAAAAGTGCAAATAAATCAGAATATGGACGTTCTCTGCTAGGGATGAATTTAAAAGGGAAAACATGGTGCCATCAATCTCAATCTTTGTCAAAAGGATGCTTCTTTCATGGAGATGGTGGTTTTGGTGTCAGAATATGGATCCCTTTGCTGTGATACGAACTACTCTAAAATACTCTCTTTCCTTCCATTTCTAATGGAAAAATATAGATGCTTCGTCTCTCTCCTTTCTCTTTGAAGTAATTGAAATCTAGTTTACTTTTTCTCCTTGAATAATGTACACAATCTATGGCATATGGGAGTGGATTGGGAAGCTGTCGGCAAGCAAGTTGGTTTTGGGGCCATCTTTCTTTGACTATGATTGAAGCTTGAAAATTCCATTAATAATAATGCAGTAGATGCAGCAGCATTAGGTTCAGTAACAGCTTCACCATTTGGGGAAACAGTTGTTATTGGCTACAAGAATATCAAGTTTAATATATAATAATACTTGTGTAGCAAACTAGCGGGAATTTGTCTATTTATGATGTGAATTTTATGTTTATGGGATATTATTGGAAATACTGAACATGCATTTAATTTATAACTATTTATGACGTCTTTTGAACAAATTTTACCTTTACTTAAATTTCCGTAGTAAAATTTATAATCTGATAATTGAAAGTATAAAAATATCATTTTATAGATTCAACCTTAATATATTTATTTCTTGATTACTAAAATTTTTACATATATTGATAAACATGATTGGCATTTTTCTTTAAAAAAAATGCCATTCTAGCTGACAGTAAGCTAGAGACTAGTCTGCTCAGCGACCTTTGAAGTTGTTGCTTATTTGTTCTCTTGCATATAAATCATCAGTATATAATGATTTTTATAACAAGTCAGGCTATTCATGAACCACAAACAGTATGACTTATCTCATAATTCATAAATATAATGCAAGAGAAAACGTGTTTAGGTTTTTTCAGTTAAGACAAGTTTGGTTCACTGTTTGCTTGTACTTAGGATTTTCTTTTTCTTTTCCTTTTGTTATCTCATTCTCATTTCTACATAGATAAAAGTAGAAGTGCAATGTTGTGGTATTAGTTCAAGCAATAACAATGAAAAGGTTGAAAACATTTATTCTAGAAGAGACAAGCCGCTTTCTTTCTTGATTGAAATTTAAAATATTATAAATTTATGATTCATACAAGAGTACTTGGGAGTTGTACAGACAGAAAACTACGGCGAGATCCTAAAAGTAAACACTAATAATACTAATATAGCGTCAGAATCTTCAGTAATAGTGATAGTTTCCCACTTCTTCAGATGGGACTTGCTTGCATATATGTGTTTCCTCATGTGTACTGACTGATATTAGATCTCATTTATGGACAAAAGCAGACTCAGCCAAGTCAATGGCGCGAGCAAGAGCAGCAGCTTTGTTTAGACATTCTTGGTGCTCATCGTCAGGGACACTGTCAGCCACAATACCAGCACCAGCTTGAAGATAAGCGATCCATTGCCTGCGTTGGTTCTTGCCTTTGTATGAGTACATTGTGTCGTATCTAACTCCTGTTTGAAAAACCATTGTCCTAAGAGCCAGTGCAATGTCCATGTCCTCACTGAAAGAGATCCACCCAAAACCTCCACTGTAAGGCCCACGCCTTGTCACCTCTAACTCATCAATCAACTCCATGGCCTTCACCTGCAAGACAGAGATTTTAACATATTACAATTTGAGCTTGGGGTCTAGGCAGCAAGACCCCTCATACTACGATACTGCTGTGGTAAGATTTTTTTTTATTGTTTGAATTCGAATTTACAGATGAAAAATATACTTTTTAGAGTCATACAGTTATATATTTGTGTAGTTTTAAAATTTTCTTTTGAAAAATATTATACAGTGAAAAGTGGATATTTGTAGTCATACAGTTGTATAATAGCATGAAAAAACATTGAAATAATAAAAAATGCACAAGTATATGATTGCGTGACTATGGGCTACAAATTTTAATTTAAAAAAATATTAAAAATGAAAATTCCTGCAATGACAGCACCATGGCCATGGCTGGAGGGGTCAGGCTACAAAGACCCCAGATTCTAACACTTTTAGAGTGTCCTAAATGAGTGAGCCTTGTCATGCAAAGTTTTATTAGTTGATTCTTACAAATCACATGACAACTAAGGTAGAAAAAGTCCTACAGCACAAACAAAACTAGAAAGAATGGAATTAAAATGCAATGGACGTTTTGTTTTCCCTAAAAAGACATGGTATAATAGAAGCAGGAGGAGATTAACATTTCCGTGATCAACTGGTAGAGGTATACTTTAACTGTTGGAGATAATTTTCCCATCAAGTAAATTATGTCTAGAATTTAGTAGGTGCAAGAGAAATTCTAATTCTAACTAAACTGACTAAAAAGAGGCAAGAATTGGACCTTTGGTGCTCCACTAACAGTTCCAACAGGTAATGCAGCACGCAGGGCATCCCATCCTGTCAAATGGTCTTGCAACTCACCTGTGACCTTTTAATTAAATAAAACAAAATAAATTCATTACTTGATGAATATTATGTAATGACTCACAATTTGACTTATGCTTTATTCATAATTGTGTTGAATTGGACTAATGGACACTAAAACCGAACTCTTATCTCGCTGTAAAGTCTTATTACCAATAGGAATGCTAGTTGATATGCAAGGTAATTTATCTCATTATCATATCAAGATCTAATTTTTCTAGCTGTTTTTTTCTCCTTTTTTGTTCTACTTTTTGCCACTTGAGTTGAAGAACCGGGTGGGTGCAAGCCGAAACCCAGATGACCCTCACCAAGGCAACTTGCAATATGCAGTGGAAACCTCTGATAAACTAATTTCAGAATATCAGCAAACATCAAGTAGTAAGAACGTGTTCTCACCGTAGAACTTATGTGCATGACATGGGAATACCGTTCAACATTCATAAGCTTTTCCACTTTCACTGAACCGTGTTTTGAGACCTTCCCACAGAATTTCAATAATCAGAATCATCATAATATATATATTTATTTCAAAATTAGGCCTTTCTAATAAGCCAAAGGAAATAAATCCTCGAGGGATATTTTCATACATTTACATCATGACTTCAAATCAAATAAAGAAACTTTACCACCCTAAATGTAAATAAATGGGAGCTAATAAATTTTAAGATTCTTATATACTCAATCTCCTTGAAATAGCGTACATGGCTACTCCTCCCAAAATATACAAAAAATCTAGTTAAAGATTATCTTCCAAAGAACAAGTACACATTCAGAAATATTTTGGAGCTTGTCATGTATCACAAGACTCCCAAATATTCAAGCTAACTTGATTCATTATGGAATTGAATACTTCAATTGATGGAAGTAGTGCTGAGCTCAAATTCTAGGCTATTTATTGATAGCTTTTAATTTAGAAGTTCATAAACGCATTCTACTTCATAAAATTTAACTCTCATTACAAGATGTTACAGTGAATATGATAAGAAACAAGAATGCTAAAATTTGCATTAAATAGTCTAATCTATAATACTGTGAGAGTTTGAAATAGCCTAGCATTCAGAAATGAAGTAAAATTCATGACAAACCTTTCCAACATCATTGCGTCCTAAGTCAACTAGCATGACATGCTCTGCGCATTGCTTTTTATCACTCAGAAGCTCCACCTCTAACTTTCTATCTTCTTCCAAAGTCCTCCCCCTTCTAACAGTCCCAGCCAATGGACGATTCACTATCTTATTCTGTTGATGACATGATCATAGTAAATGATAGAGCAATTTAATAAATCTAATAGGATGTCCTGGTGATCTCAAACATGTTTAATAAGTTCAGAGCTAGCTACCTTCTTTATACGCGTAAGAATTTCAGGACTTGAAGCAACCAAAATACATCCTCGAGCCTGTAAAAGGAAGTAAATATAAAATATTGTTAAGAACACAAAAGTTCTGAACCACAACTTTCCTGAATGAAGTTATAGGAAGTTGCCTGGAGACAAACCTGTAAATAAGTCATATATGGGCTCGGATTTACAACTCTCAGAGCTCTGTATATTTCAAATGGATCAGCAAATGTTCTGCGCTCAAAACGTTGGCTTAATACAATCTGGAAAATGTCCCCTGCCTGAATATGTTCTTTTGCCTGAAGGACTGCCTCCTTGTATTCTTCGCTTGTCATACTCGACTTCTTTAAAGGAGGACCAAAACGATGAGTATGCAAATTCACATAACCTGGAGATAGCCTTGGGCTATCAATTGAAAACTGAAATTAATTTTCACTCAAAAATTATATCCACATTCTTAAACACAATAATAGACAACTTACGGCTCGATGTCTTGTACTCTTGATGCTAACTTTTCTAGTCGTTCCATTCCATGTTTGTAAGCATCCTCAACTGAGGAGTATCGATCTAGCCTCACCCAATGAATCACGTATGCTTTCTGTTTGGGATGGAAGAGGGAAGAAATTTGACGAATATACGAAGTGTTGAAGTTATTAATTAATATTTTCATAATCCTAGGGATTATATGTCTTAATGCATTTCAGTAATCGTTGGAGAATCATAAGCTATGAAAGTCTAGAATGCAAAATGCCTCACCATATCAACTCCATATCAGTATTCAGAACCTATTCAACTATAGTGATTCTCATGAATTCTATTCCTTATCTAATGTTCAAAACTATATATGTCCAACATGTCTAGCAAACGGGGACACTATTTTCCTCTCCCTATAAAGGGAGAAAAAAAACATAAATTCAATCAAAGAAATAGCCTAGGAAGGAAATCTAGGTTTTACCATCGTTGTAATTATTTGAAGCCTAAACAGAATTTCTTTTAGAAAGGTACGAGCATATAATGTAGCCATGCAAACCTATGTCATCAAATATTGATAGTGTTTATGAAGCAGAAAAATAATTACCTTCTCCACATGATCGAACACAACCACATCATCATAGAGGCCCAGATGTATGTCCGCAAGGTTTCTGTCGTCCTCTGGAGCCTTTGAAAATGGTAGCTTTTTCTTTTCAACGTAGCGAACTGTGTCATATGAAAAATAACCTACCCAACCACCTGAAGCAGCAGCTTATGCTAATTAAAGTTTTGTAGATAGTGATTAATTTGAGTTGTGCATTATTAATTTAGCACACCACTTGTCAGCATCTATGCTTTATGCTTATAATCAAATAAAAGCATTCAGCCTCATTGCTTCATATGAAAATTAAACTATATCAAGTTGCTTTCACTTTGGCAAATAATATTAAAATCTACCCATTTGTGTCATTCCCACTTTCCCTGATGAGCAATGAAACAGAGAAGTGTGAACATCCATTATTTGAGTCATACTTGAAAAGACTATATTTTGGAACACTGGGATCACTTACCACAGAATGCATCCGGAAGCTCATCAGTGAGGCAGGGTTTCCAACCCTTGGAGATTCTTCTGGGAATCGTCATGGGATCATCAACAATTTCCTCAGTTAGATTCCCAGATTCATGGTCCGTTATTGTAACTTTGTTTTCCTTTGCCACAATTTCCATGACTGGTTGAGCTCCAACAACGCTATAGCGCCCCTGTGATCAATCGGATTCCGAATTTCAATATACAAACAACCAACTCGTAAATTCAAAATCATGAACTTGTGTGAATACACTCACAACAGTTGAAACTTGGACGTTAGGCTCCGCAGATTCAAAAAGAAAGCTGGGAGCCTCGCGGTCATCTTCGTGAACCAAACACCGGTAAGCAAGAACAGGGGTAAGCTGGTCAGAGAATATGCATTGATATAGAGGAATCAAATTTCCATGTTTTGAAGCTTCAATAAACTTCCTTGCTTCATCAACTGGAACTGCAAAAGAAGTAGATGCTCAGGCCAAACAAGATCAACTTCTGCACTGTTCACCACATGATTTCGTGAAGACCCACCGAAAGTTTCTCCCTATTTAAGACTGTTTGACGTTGGAAATTACTATCAAACCACGCATTCCCTATAACCCCGATAGGCTTTAAGCTTTTAGAGAGAAATAATGGTCAATAAAATATCAAAATTTCTATAATCAAATAGTCAAGTATTTGGTCAAAAATTATTTTTTGCGTGGATTCGAATCTGTGTTTTATCTTTATTTTTATTAACACGTGAAACTGAAATGGCTTTGTCTTTTTAGAAACCTTAATAAACTACTGGTGATTTTTAGGATGAGGTAATCGGCAATTGAAAATGAATAAAATGCTTGTTCAATTTAACAGAGGTTTTTCTTTGAAATCCAAAAGTCCTAAAATAAACCATATAAATCCTGCTCAGAACACTTGACTTGACAGTTTTCATTTTGGCGAAAATTTCAAGCAAAATGAAGATTAAAAGACTAACCAGTACTGGTGGATGGGCTGGAAACCGCCAAACACCTCAATGTATTAGGAGCAGATGAGATTGAGGTACCCAACCAAATCGCGGTGGCCGGAGGCGGAGAGAGGCGGAGACTGAAAGATGCGACGCGGTTGGGGAAGCCTAGGGCTGGCATTGTTAGGTTATTGGGAGACAAGGTGGACATGGGAGGGGGGAAAAGAAGTCTAGCGGCCATGTCTGTGAAACGAAGTTATCCAATGGAGAATTTATAGGAGAAAACATACATCGAATCGGTTAGCTTTCCCTCCTATCCGCTGGGTGCCATGTCTTGAGCTCCATTCATGCTCGGATTAAATTGGAATGAGAAAATATAAAATTACGTTCTAGATTTTAGTGATTCCGTTACCATTTTAGATGACTCTGATGAACAAAAATATAAAATTAGTCAGTACGAGTACACTGCACAAACACTTTTTTTCGTCCATCAGTTTCTTACAATATTAATCTCATCTGTTTGGTCAAAATGTTATGGAATTATTATAGTATAGATACAATTCATGGATTAATTAAATGAAAATTAGTTTGTAGCGAAAGATTGTTGGTTAAAATATGGGGAAACAGATCAACTAAGTTTGGAACCTCATTTAGTTTTTAGTTTTTTTTGTTTTTCCTCTTGTGGTGAATCTCCTTATAATATATTCTGTCCAAAACTGGAATGTCCGGAGGAGCAGAGAAAGCTGAAACAGCAAGACAAACCAATGTCACAATCCCCACCGTCATATTTAAAACGTGCTGCCTTCAACAAAATTATGCTTTATGACATCAGACATGTCTTTTTCTTCTTATTCTTTTCCTCGAAACAAAGGCTTCTGATGTTAAAAATATTCACTCACTATAAAATTCCCATTGCAAAAATAGCAAATAATTCATATTTTTAATTCTTATTAAAAGAACTTAGAAATGAATCCTACAGATAGATTCATCAGAATGTGAGATAAATTTTAATAAATATATATATATACACACTGGCGGATCTAGGAGTTTAAGACTACGTGAGCAGTCTAATTTGAAGGGGATTTAATCTGATGGCTTATCAACTCTCTTCTTTACTCATTTGAGTTTTAAAAAAGTAAAATAATATTTTTGTAAAAATTATTTTAACCCTTATCTTACATATTATTTCAATTATATATTTATTGGGTTTAATAAAATTCTTACAACAATTTTTAACCTTATATCTTAAAAGAATTTGAATTCAAATATATTTAAAACTTGAATTTATTAGAGTAAAAATACTAGACTGAATGGTGGTCAAAGTGCTAAAATTTAGGCTATAACATATAATGAGTAGGCAATTGACCCATAGGTTTGCCACTTATATATATATATATTAATGTTCAGACATTGATTAACAACTAATATTGAACTATAAGATAATTTTCTGACAAAAAAAGAGCATAAGATATTCATCTCCACGTTTTTTTTTAATGACTAGAAATTCCACCTCTTTTGATATTTTATTATTTGCCACATATAATGCAGTCCTTTCACATATGTTTATCTATTTCTATACATAATAAATCTAAATTATGTCAAAAAAACAAAACTACAAACTACCACTATTCACATCTGTTGTGGTTGGCTCATGTGAATCTGGAACGACATTCTCAACTGAAAAAGCATTAGCATAAATAATGAAGAGGTTGACACCCTCTATGACCATGACATGAGTAGAAGGAAAATTGGTTCCGGAGAAGGAAGCAACATTAATTCTGCATTTTTATTTCCGGCGTCATTTCCTTTCACTGATTTTGCTTACACGTGGGATTTATTTGACAGCATTTTTTATTTTATTATTCTTAAAAAAATTTTATAGTATTATTTTTAAAACAATTCAGAATAAGTTTCTAGGAATAAGAAAATATTTTTTTTTGAATAACTGTCACCAAAATTATAACTAATAAATATTAAATGAATTATTCAAAATTTAAATTTTATCATTAATGAAGTGAGTATTTTTCATTTTTCTTATATTTTTCAGGATAAAAACTATATAACACCTTAAAAATATTATGAATTTTACGTTATTTTATTAGTCTGTTTTCCATAATATTTTATAAAAAACAGATTTTTTAAATAAATTTTTTTATTTTTTCTATTTCTAAAAATAAAAAAATTGTTCTGAAAATTCATTTTCACCTTGGCTTATTCTCTAATGGTTCTACGTTCTCCATGTTCAGTGTCGTCACGGCCGGAGCTGTTGCTGCTGTCACCGGAGAGCTTTCCGTTAGCCACATCTTCATCATTTGGTTCTTTTATTTATTTATGTTGGTATTTGAAGGTGAATGAAAATTAGGAATGAGTATGAGAGTGAGTGACAAAGAAATGGGTTGGTAAGAATTGAGTGGGAGAGTGGACGGATGCATTGTTGAAGCCTGATTCTCTATGCGCTGTTTGTGAGAGTGACTGAGTCCAGCCCCCTGATCCAAGATGAACCAAGTCATTGAATAGGAGTTTTTATGGGCTTGACAATGACATGGGTTTGAAAAAAGAAAAGAATTTTTTTATTTAATTTTTTTATTCTATGCTACAAATTCAGCGGAGGCCATTAATATGATCAAAAGGGATAATATTAGGGGACGTAATGCACCTTTGTTTTTTTTTTTTTGTCAAAATAAAATTTTGGTAGAATTGGTTTTACTATGGTTATGGTAAAAATTAATTTTAGAGCAATATGCTTGTATTTGGATGATTCATGACTCGTTTGGTTTTTAGTTTTGTAAAAGTAAGTTAGAATAAATGAAATTTATAAAAATAAAATTTAGTAAAAGTAAATTTATTGTAAGTTGTTATATTTAAATATTTTTTTTGTAAAATCATAATTTGGCAAAAAATTTGTTTGGATGATAAGAGTTAAAAATATTTTTAGATATATAATATAAAGTCAGTATCTACCTCTTTTTCTAGAACCATGGTTTTGGAAAAAGAAAAAGTAACTTTCTTCCTTATTTTCCAAAATCATAGTTTAACTCATTTTTTATTTTTTAAAAATGCAGTTTGTATTAACTAAACATATTTTCTTAGAAAATTATGATTTTTTTTTTTAAAATAACCAAACAGGCTCTTAGTTGAAAATTAGTTTTGGAACAAGTGATTATGTTTGAATAATTTTAATCAAAAGTTATTACATATGTATAATTTGTTCCCAACTTTTAATAGATAAATTTCCTTTTGATAATATCTATTTAATAAATAAAAGTTTAAGAATTAAAATATGATAAATAAGATTGATCCCATTGGTAACCGAGAATTAAACAGAGAAGCATGTCAGAAGCTGTTTATGCAAAAAACATGGTTTTAGTCTAAAAATGAGTTTCCAACACAACACAATAAAAAAAAAAAGCCAAACAAAACACCAAAGAAAATGGATCAAACTCATTTTTTTGCCTCAAATTCGGTTTCAAACGGAATGCCAAACAGCCCGTTACAATCTATTCATATCAAGACCCCCTTTATAATTACAGTTTCATATATAATCACTATATCTTTACCGTTCATAAATTTTAAATACGCTTTTAATTGATCCAACTCCCCTGAAATTATACATAGCATGAAACTGAACCCAAGGGATAAAGGAGGCTTATGGTTATCCCTTCAAGTGGAATGATGACGAAATATCTTGTTAAGCAAGCAACACAATCTGGCTGTGAGTTCATGTGATCAGATGCAATAATAGCTTGAAGAAGCGCAATTTCTCAGCCTATATTCTTGCCATGCGATGCAGATTCCACACTAAATGGTCCACTCAAAGCGTAATAAACATGTTAAATATGACTATGATGACGGTCTTGTTTTTTTTTTTATTTATTAAACGAAAAGTTCTTCTCAAGTTATATAAAAACCATGTATGGGAGGAGTAAGTAACTGAAGTGATGATTACAAAAAGTAGCAGTACAATGAAACATCAGCATTAATTGACAGTAATGTATCTATATACCTACACTAAGCAAAAAGACTAATAGGGCACACAACACTTGGAGAAGCTAGACATTTCAGTGAAGGGGTGCATGTTTAGAGGGACACTGGTAGCACTTGGCAAATAGACCGAAGGTGTCAACCTGCTTGATAAAGTTGACCATGCTAGCCCACCCTCCGAACCCAAACCCCACCACCAAGACCCACACCACCACAAACGCATTCACCACATACATGAACATCCAGCTTGGGATGAAAACTGGCAGTTTCTCCGCCGCATTCTGTCGTGCCGACGGAGTCCTGTAAGTGAGTATATGAGCCAAAGCAGGGATGATGTACACAGTGAAGCTGACCAGAAGAGCTCCGACGGCGGAGTTTATGGGGCCAAAGAAAGGGAAAATAATACCCAGGAACCATATTGGTATCACCACAGGCAAGCGAGCCAGGGCTCTCAGGCAAATGCTCTTTGTGTCATGCATTCCAATCACTTTCTCCCACACGAAGTACAAAGGGGTACAAGCAAACCCGAATGTGATGAACTGCCAGTTACGTACATAGAGCTCATTCAGTAGAGTACTATTATTTCAAAAATTTTGAGAGAGTTGGATGAGAGAATTGAAATATGCACCTGGTGAATGAGCATGAGAATGATAGCGGCGTCACGCCACGGCGAGCGTGGGAAGAGGGAGAAGGCGTTCGAGTGGTCGAGGAGCTTGTCACCGAAGGCCCAATAGACGGCGCTTGCAGATGGTAGTGTCAGGGTAAACACATACAGAGTCGCAAAGAGATATACGTATTTGAACTTCTGAGGCTTCCACATAGCATGCATGATTTCCCTATATCAGTCATCCATTAATTGTTACTATTACTTCAACTCAAATCTGCATTCACTTCAACTCAAATTCGCCTATTAAATCAGTTTCTTCTACCATTTTACTACCACTAATTTCTATACTACGTACTTATCAATATAGATCATGGCTGTTTCGTGCTTCTACTTCTACTTGCAGAGGAAAGCTAAGGTATTTAAAAGTGCTACATCTCTTTTTTGTCTTGCGTCTAGGGTCCCATTAGAATGAAGAAAAAAGCTGCAACTGAAGAAAGTTGACCATGCAATGAACAAGTCGGCGATTATTGTCTCAGACAATAAAGAACACTATCATGATTGATTTTCCTAATTTAAATCTCAAAGGCCAAAAAAGAAAAAAAGATAATTCATTTTCATTATTTAAAAGAAGATAAGAGAGGAAAAAGAGGCTACACTGTAACGGCATGCCCGCCGAAAGTGTAGAGAATGTTGGTGGCGCCCGTGAAATACAAAACCAGCTTGGTGGGGCCGGAGTGCGTCACATTTTCAACCTGCAAAACGTTTTTGTAAAAGAAGTTTCAGATGGAAGGGCTTAAATTCAACAATGGAGGCCGTTGGTTGGTGTGAAATGCCTACCTGGCCATGAACAAGGGCTGCGATGGTCATATACCAAGCGGTGTAGGTGGTCATGCCAAGCCCAATGAAGGACCAAATCCTGTAATTGTGGAATGAGGGTATGAACACTGTGGTGGCACAGCATGCTCCGAATATGTAAGTCCATGTCCTCTTGTCCAATTTGTCATTTATATAGTATATATTACTGCAAAATGAAACCAAATTAAAGCTAGCTATTACTTGTTGTGAATGAAATTCCCATATATATGTCTATATATACACATACAAGAGAAAAAGGAAACTCTGGTTAAATACCTTGCACAAGCTATAAGCTGGATAACAGATCCAAACAGGAGAAAAGTACAGTTGAAGGCCAATCCGATTGCTTTCCAGTATGGACCCAGTAAGCCATCTAACACTTCGAACCACTGCCCCATTTGGGATCAAATCCTGTAAGACTTGTTCTAAACTGAAATTCAAAGTAAAATGGTTCTTAAATGATTAACCTGAATGACATGGTTTTTGAAGCTGACATTCTCTTTCTCTTTTCGGCTTCTGTATTCGATGTACAGAATGCTAATTAAATAAGCAGTCCAACTACCAAGAAGGCCGTAGAAGACTTGAAATATGATTCCTGAAAGCATTCCAAGTTGAGAGAAAGAGTATGGTAGAGTTAACAAAACCTGGGCAACCTGCGGAACACAAAACCAGAAATGGAATCGAGTTTTCTTATGGCTTTCTGAGGAGAACGCAACCATAAGGAGTTAGGATTTCATGTTTTATTACCTGATTTGAGGCACAGCTGAACCAAGCATCATAGACTGATCCTCCATGCCAGAGAAGACTTTTGAGGCTGAAAGCTGAAGTGTCCTCCTTCCCTCCCTCTCTGTCATCGTGCTCAGCCTCCATCGTCTGGTTAAGGCTTGACATCATGGATTCCTCGACTTGTTTCTGAGGTAACATTGCTTCGAGATTATGAATCTCTGGAAACACATACATAGAATCAAACATGAACAATGCCCAGAACAAGCTCAACAAAAACAAAACTTTGACACAAACAAAAGGAGAATTCGCGTTGTGGAAGAGATATCAAACCCCAGTTACCTGAGATTGGCCAATGTCGCTCTGCACTGAAACAGAGGAAAGCAGAGACGTCTCTGTGGAAAATAAGGTAGCTATCTTGTTGCAAATCCTTCTAAATGACTCTCTCTAGTTCTCCAAGACAAAAACCTGACGTGCCTTTGATACACATGTGAGTTTTGCACATGGAATGGAAAGTTAGAAACCCAGCAAGCAAGAAACAGTTATTGCTTCTGTTCCCATAAAATGATGGGAAGTTGTTTCGTTGGGACAACAAAGAACCAAAGTTGAGCTCTTTGATAAAGGCTTGAGCTTGAACTTTAGATTTAGAGAATCCAGATCTGACAGAATGAATTGAAGAAATGAATTCTGTCAGAACGATCTCTTTGTTTTATACTGATAGTAACAGAGTCACAGAGATGTTCGTTTGGCTTCTCTTATCGTGCACTTGCTCTCTCGCCCTTTTTTTTTGGGCTGCAAAGCCTTTTAAACTGATTGGAAAGTGAAAGTGGGAATAAAAAAGTAGAATAATTTTGAGAAATTTCAATTTCATTATAAGTAGAGACCAACTCATTCTCAATAAATGGTGTTTGAGGAGTGAGGATGACGGTGAGCTATTTCTGTTTGAGATCCTTTCTTGGTTAAATTTTGTCCCAACTTCTGTAGCAGGAATTCAAACAATAATATTTAGGTGGAATTAAAAAAAGTAGGCAATAAAGGGAACAAAACAAACTCAATCATCGCACGCATTTCCCGTAAAGCAAGAAGAGAAAAAAGCATCAGTTTTATATATTGATAATAACATTACAAATCCATTATCATAATTATTCTTAGTTCACCTCCCTTTTGCGGCCAGAACTAATCCAGACTTGTTATTTACTCTTTACCGTTAAATCTATGTGATACATGTTCCACTCCGATATTTAATATAAAATTCATTTAATTAAATTATATAAATTGAAGATAAGAATTAAATTTAGTTAAATATTTTGATTTTCTAAAAATCACATTTTTCTAAAATTATCTTTATTTATTTTTTTTTTCTTTGAGATAAATTAAATAGAGACATTTTAAAAAAAAATACACAATAAATACTAATTCATATTTTGAAAAGGCTCTTATATTTATAATTAAGATAAAAAATTCTATATTTAGGATCAGATAAAATATTTTCTAGTATAGTGAAAACAAATTACTTCTATTTGATAATACAAAAAATGAAATGAGTAAGATTAAGATCAAGCTGGATATCATGATAACATTAGGTATGTGTTCTGTTGATTGGTAAAAGAATTTGGTGAACTACTCCTTATGGTAGTCAAGAAAGTTAGCAGCATGCATTCAATCTCTCATTTTGCTTTAGAAGAAAGAAAAATCTACACCAAGATCACAATTAGCTTCCCCTACCTATCATTGAGCTAAATTGACATGCTTAGTGGATGGGTGGGACCACCCTCATTAACTTTTCCTTGATATGCTCCTTGTCTCCCCTTCTTTCTTTTGAGTCTTGACTAATCATAATTTGTAAGGTCTCCCTCCAACTTAGTTGATTAATTGACAGAATTGAGCATTATATCCCATTCCTTTAAATAATTGAGCCTGTCAAATTCCACTCAATGGAGCATAATTTGTGCATCTCTAGGCAGTTTCTATTCACCATCAATATATAAGAGAATCTTATGAGGTAGTAATACAACACTTCTTAGTTCCATGCAACTTAAGAAGTCAACCCATTTTCTTTTGTAAAATTTAGTAATTCAAGTACCAAGGGTTGAATGAAGAAAGGTTAATTAATTTTCTCTTGTAGTATCACTTAATTGCAATATTTGGTGCGTGAATCATGAACAATTATATATATGTTTCTCTTGATACTTAATTAGGGACAATAAATGAAAGCAGGTTAGTTGAAATCTAATTACAGGAAAAAAACCTTTTAAATCCCCCCTCTCAACTCAAATATAAGTTATTTTAACTACTTCAAATGTATTCTTATCAACTTATATTATAAGACATTTTATAAATTTTCTCTAATTTCATAATATAAGACTCTATGAAATTTAGTGGTGTATTTATGAGTTTTTTCAAATAATAATATTGATAAATTCACTATTTAACTAACCAATTCTCTTTAAAAAAAAGTCAATAAAATTAATTAAGGACATTTTTAGAAAGATACTGATGTTTTTCTTGCTAAAATCAAGACTCCCAACTATCTTTAACTATTTTTCTTAATGGATATGAATTTTGTTAAACGTATTATAATATGAGACGAAAGGAGCATTAAGAAAAAATTATTAAACTCATTAAATTTATCTCAAATTTCATTTATTTTCAATATTTACCTCTGAGTAAATGTTATACATTTCCAACAATAAATTGTATTTTCTCCGATTCTAAATATAGAGTCTTTTATTCTGAGTTCTAATTATAAGACCATCTACGGTATATGAGGTAATATTTATTATACATTTTTAGAAAACACCCCATTTAATGTGTTCAAAGAAAAAGAGAAAGATATTGAATAAAGGTAATTTTGGAAAAAATAATGAAATTTTTGGAGAAATTGAGGCAATTAATTAACTTTAACTCACATGTATTTTCACCAATTCATATTATAAGATATTTTATAAACTTTCTCTGATACCATAATATAAGACTATTTATAAAATTTAGAGATGCATTTATAAGTTTTTTCAAATAATAACATTCATAAATTCACTATTTAACTAACCATCTCTCTTAAAAAAAAAGAAATAAAATTAATTAAAGGCATTTTTGGAAAGATAGTAAATTTTTTATTGTAAAAAATTAAGGCTTTCAACTATCTTTCTTAATATATGCGATAATGTGAATTTTGTAAAATATCTTATAATATGAGATTATGAGATGGAGGGAGTATTAAGAAAAGTTATTGAACTCATGAAATTTATCTGAAATTTAATTTATTTTTCATATTTACCCCTAATTAAATATTATACATTTCCAATAATAAATTTTATTATTTTTGTTCAATATATTTAATGAGGGGTATCTAGATAAAAAAATTATTTAATAATTTAGACATGACTTATATTTTAAATCATCAAAATTCTTCTCTTAATTACCTATATTTGTGATTAAAGTAAGCATTATTTATGGTTTTTGTCAAGTTTCGAGGCACAAACATGGAGGTAATCCACAAGTTTGGTAAAGCATAATATGAAGCAAAGATTAAAATGAACACGCAAGCTCGAGCTTCATGACTTTCTGGGTTTTTTTTTGGGCGTTCAAGATCTACACCAAATTGCAAGCACCACTAAGATTCTAATCATGTCAATTATATTGTGCCGCTGTGGGCTTTATTTATATTTGCGTATTTAAGTCATGCATAACTAAAAAAGAGAGAGGGTCCTTGCTTAAATTGATGATTAGAAGGAATATTGGAGGTACCCACCAAACAGGAAAAGATATTACCAAAAATACCAACGGAAAGGAAAGTGTTGGATTTATTTGGCTTTTTTCCTTATCTTCAAAAGCTTTCCTTTTGAATTCACATCCTTTGGAAACCGCAAGCTTCGCTTTTTTATTTTTATTTTTTGAAAATGGCCGAAGTCGTGTATTTTTCTCAAGCCTTTCCGTTTTTGGAGTCGGTCGACTTTATTAAGATTAGAACAAGCATCCTAGGACATGCTTATGGTCTCTAGTCCCCACAATTCAACAATGATTAAAGGTTGGATCATAAATACGATGTTAATTAAAATAAAAATTAACATCGTATGAAGGGAGATAAGTATGAAGGGTAGGGCCAAGAATTATGAATGCTGGGCATGAAGTATATCCATCTTCATTTCCCATTCTCTGATTCATCATTAGAGCAATGGTGAGTGCAGGTACTTGAATGCTAGGGCAACCACAATATGATGGGTTCTTTCCCTTTCCCTTAGTTGGGATGCTGTTTAGAGCCTCTCTCTCTCTCTCTATTATATATAAAGTATATACTCCTTTTGGTTCTAGTTTCTCCGATTCATATTATAAGGCATTTTATATCAATTACATGTATATTAAAAAAATCATTTTTCATTTGAAATTAATATAATAAGTACTCACATTTCTTATTTTATCCTTATTAAATAATTCATTCTATTTATTGAGTTATAAATGAAGAGTATAGAAGCATTAAAAATAGAAATAAAATGAGAAGAAAAATATTTAACACCCTATATTTTAGATAAAAAAACTTGTGATATAAAATATTTTATAATATAGATCATATAGAGTATTTTATTTATTATTTTAGAAAATTTTAAATGTTATATTACCAATAAAGCATTAATTGTATTTTTTATTATTTTACTCTTTTTTAAAAATAATAATAGGTGAAGTATAAGTCATCCTTTAGTATTTAATTTAAATATATTTTGATAAAATATCATTAAATTTTATTATAATCTAAATTATTTAATAATTTTATTGATTTATATAAAAAATCTTAAAATAACAACTAAAAGAAAAATAAAAGAAATAGGATATAGGATAGGTGATTGAGTTTGGGGAGCAACATGCTGCACTTAATTTTATCTCTTTCATTATGGCAATATGGCGTTGGCTATCATTTTAGTTGCAGGAGCATGACAGAAAGTAATCACTCCTCTTCTGAATTGAAGTCTTTTTTTTTTTGTCACCTACTACTGTATTTTATACTTATCTCAATGTGGGCCTGCCATGAGGCTAGCTTCACAAAAATTGAGCTTTGGACCCATTTATCATTGCTAAAATTTGTTTAATTATGAGCATTAATTTAGTGCATGATTAATACATTGATGGAAATAGAACCTTTTTGGATCAAGAGAATCAATATTAAGAAAAAAATCCTCCAAATTATTGAAATTTTTACTAATTGAAAAATAAATAAAACCCTGCCAAAGGAATACAAATATTGAGAAAGAAGTCAGAGTTTTTTAAGTGTTGGAACTTGCTTGATTAGAAGTCATTTGCTTAATGTTCACCTTAACGTGTTGGAGAAAAATCATCGAATAAAGGGCAGCCGTGGTAAATGCTACACAGTGCAAGAAAGGGGGTGGTTTGTTGGGTTATTATTATTATTATTAGAGCAACATGATCGAAGGAAAGGTAACATCACAATATAACATGGATGTTGAAGACAAAGCATAACGCTTATATTTCCCACTATTAGTTTTGCTTCATTTATGATGTTAGACTCCGTTTTGTTCAAGGTGAGAATAAGAAAAGAAATAGAAATAAGAGAGTTCTCTCTCGTGAACATGAGAAGCTTTTTCTTACAATAGAATTATTTTATCATTTATCAAATATAATTTTTATACTTTCCTTCATTTTTTTCTTTTCCCAAATTTATTTTTCATGTACCAAACATAGTGTAATTGTAAGTGTTGCTCTCTCTGGAACTATTAGTGGGGGACCTAATTGCATATCTCACTTTCAATTTTCAAAGCATTGCCCCCAAAGACCATATCTCTTTGTGTACAATGTTTTGAGAATCGAACCAGATTAGACAGTCAGATTGGTTGAACCGTCACTCAGAGAGAAGAACGACTCAATTTTTAACTTTGAACCATTTTAGGGGTTGGATCAAATTGAACCACTTTGAACCAGCTTCTGAGCCGGGAACTGGAATTGAGTCAGGAATCGGAGCGATTTTTAGACAACCAGATGGTTTTTTAAATTATGTAAAATTTAACTTAAATTTATTTTTTTACCAAAATTATTAATTATAAAAATTATTAGAGAGTAAAATACTATTTCTCTTTTTATTTTAAAATTGCTAATTATAAAAATAAAAAATTTCATTGTATTATACTCCTTTCATCCCAAATTATAAGAGAATTTTGGGATTTTTCATTTATCCCAAAATATAAGAGATATGGATAAAATTTGTGGAGTAATTAATATCATTTTCTTTTTATACCTTTGAGTAATTAATGTTGTATTGGTAATTACTAATAATTAATTAGTCTTATTATAGGCTTTTAATGTGGATAATTTTGGAAAAAAAATGAAATTGTAGCACAATTAATAAGTTTAACTATAAAAAATATTTTTTCCTTGATATAGATAAAGTAATTATTTGTTTTTTATAATTGGGGAAGGAGTGAGTATAGTCATTTTATAATATTATGGTCATGTAGTGTTATTATGTTAAAATGTTTTAACATTACTTTCAATGATTTAATATATATGTGAGCTGATTAACCTATTATGAATTTGAACTACTTAAATTTATTTTCTTAACAATGTGATATTTTATTTTTATACATATATTTTATTATATATTATTATTTTTATTTAATTATTATGTCACCCTTTACCGGCCAACCATTGTTAGTCTTTGGCTCTTTGTTTATTCATCCTATATTCAAACACTTATTTTTTATTTTCCCAATCCATAATCTTTTTTTAAAAAAGAAAAATTGCACTCCTTATGATTTATTCTTTCTGGTCCACATTATAAGTATTTTATATTAATTACATATATATTAAGAAAATTATTTTTCACTAAAAACTAATGTAAAAAGTATTAATATTTTTTTATTTTTCCCTTATTAAATACCTTACTCTATTATCATTGTAGGGTTATAAATGAGAAGTAGAGAAAAATTAAAGATGGAAATAAAATAGGAAGAAAAATATCTAACATTTTATATTTTAAACTAAAAATTTATCATACAAAATACCATTTAGTATAAATCGGAAGAAGTGGTCTTGAATCTCGCATTTCAGTTCAAATCTATAAAAATTGACGAGTCTGATTAAATCATGAAGATCAATGGGAATAAGTCACCGAAGTTGAAAGAGATTTTTGTTTGTTAAGAAGAAATGGAAGAGTAAGCTACTTCTCTACTTTGTTTCTAGATTTTTGACTATTAGCGTCAAAATTAATTATTAATTAGTTAATTAGACACAGAAGATTTGCATCAATCAGCTATCCTCTTTAAACTTGGAATACATATCATCTGCCAATATATGGATCTATGAGCATCCTTTTCTTTCTTCTTTTTTGGTTTAATATGCAAAAGCGACTCTTTGGTGATTAATTTTTACATTTTCCATAACTTATCATATTATTGTCCAAATAAAAAAAATTTACTGACATAATATTTAATAGTAATACGATGTAGGATTCAGGGGCTCAAGTTTACAACGACATTATTAGTCAGGGAACTCAATTGCCAAACATGTTGAAAATATGAAAAAAAAAAAAAACCCCTTCATGCCACCTGTAACCAAAATAAACAAGAATCTTCCTACATTCAACCTAGATAAAGTAAAGGCCTTTAACATAGAAGTACCAATAAATCTCACAGAAAAACAATAGTCAATTGATATTAACATAACCGAAGGCTTCTCACAATATGCAATTAACCGAAAACAAGGAAGATTGTTGCCACCAATTTGATAACCTGCATGCATCAGCAATGCATGCACTATAATAGTCCGTACTATATTTTCTTTCCCCCCCTCTCTTTTTTCCATCTTTTGCATAATCCGGAAAAGAATCTACGGCCTTTCACAACAATATCAATTTACCAAGCACTCATACAATTCTTAGCTTGCACAATCTGTATTCAACTATGAGTTCTGGTGTACATACATCGTATATCTGTTATATGTATAACTCTTCATATGGCTACCCTAACATTTTTGCTTCCATAGAAGGAGGAAAACAAATAAATCCAAATAAGCCACTGAGCAATGCTTGTATGATTGGGTGAATATATGCTAATTGTTAATTTAGGCCACGAAGAATATGAAGATCAGCAGAAAAAGTATCAGAATAGCAAATATCTTGATTAGAAGCCACCTATTTGATGATATTTGGCTGAGATGCTTCAATAAGGAACTGTGAGCTCCTTCAACATTTGCCAATGACTCATCCATGTTGTCATCAATCCTGCCGGTTCATGTTTGACAGATTTGATTGAGATTGTTGAACAGCATAGAGGAATGCATGAAGTATCAAACTAAACCAGTCAAACGAACCAAACCTGATAGCTAATTCCCCTTGATGAGCAACCATTGTGGCCAAATGAGTGAAGATGCCACTGAGTTCTGTGATAGTAGATTCAACACTGTGCAGAGCTGTTGCCCGACTCTGACTATAACTTTCTTGCCTTGGGACAACTTGCTGCACCATAGACATTTCCATTTGCTGGGATGGAGTGTTGTCAGCAGCTAGCCTTCGTCTGTAGCAGCAAAATTTGCGAAGTTGCTATCTAAGTGTTATATCTATATATTATGAGAGGATTATGCTCTCTATCTCAAGTTAACTTGGAATTGCCCATTAAATCATTTCATTCAATGGCTTTGCATTGCCCAAGTTATAAAGATCAGGAAGCACATGCAAGTGCCAATAAAAAAATAATGTTGTCGCATCACAAGAGAGAGGGTTCCACCAAGCACCCACTACTTTCCCAAGTTATAATTTGAATCTCAAATTTTCCCCCTCGAAGAAACCATAAGCTTAAGCTTAATATACAAAAATTACAAAACCATTTGGATTTGGAAAGCTACAAGGGATGTCAGCAAACATTAATTTTTGTAAAGTCTTTATTTTTTTTCCAACAAATCAATTTAACAGTTATTCAGTTCATATTTTGCTTTTAACAAAGAAGGTGATGATGACAAAAGCAAGTTTGGAAGATTAACGTTTGTTAACCTTCAATAAATAAATATTGCTTCAGGTGGCCATGACAGTTGTGTTCTCCAGAGTAGATTCCTTCATGTTCAAGTGCATAAACCATGCAAATAAGAAATAAGAATTTAAAGTTTACAATCTAGAACTTTTAACAACTTATGGGCAATACTGCAAGCCAATCAAATATGAGGACGAGAAAATTTTGAAGTATGGCAAAATAGTAAAGACGGTCCATGTTGTATATAACTGTGAAAGGGCCAACTTAATCTTAGCTTTCAAAGTAAATTAGAGCATACCTTAATTGGTTGCCAGGTGTAACTTCATTTGAAATTAATCTGTTTGAAAAAGATAGATAAAACAAATCATTTAGCAAAAATTAAACTCCCAGAGGCCAATCAATTTGAACATTAAGAAAGTTATAAAGGGACCATTAGAAATAACATAATATTTTGCTGCACCAGAGACCTGAGGAAGCAACAAAATTTCTAGTAAATTAATAAGTGCAGAATAACCAAATAACATTACTGTTATCACAATATCATCATTAAAAATAGAGTAAGGGTTAGTTATGTTATTGTTATATTCCAATAACCCAAAAAAAATTAAATTCATACTGGTGCAAGTATGTAAAAAATAAAACACAATTACATAGTTTTGAAATTTAAAAAATTCCACCACCCTATAATACATCACTAAAGCAGCAGCCCATCGACAAATAATCTCAAAGTGCATTTTTTAAAAGGCAAGTAAGAGTAATTGTACTCAAACAGTTCAAATCACATTTTAAATCTAGATTATTCTGATCTAAATTCATATAAAAAGATATCATTAACTTGACAACCAGACAAAACTACCAGATTCAACCTTTAGTTTAGAGGTACCAACTTAGCAAGTAATAGAGCACCATAAGTACTGAAATACCAAATCTTCTTGCATCAACCAGTTAAGGTTTGCAGGTCTCAGAGTTTTGAAAATTTAACAGCAAGACAACCTGAGATCAACAATTACGTGACCTCAAATATAAATGTCTTGTTTCTGTTAGATGACTACCACATTGATTACTAGTGATCTAATTAGAAAAAGTACAGCGCCAAAAGGCAAGCTTCAGTATTACATTTTGTGCATTACAAAACCTGTTAAGTTCTGACAATCAAGCATAAAAAAAATTGCATTAGGATAATAGAGTTTGGATAATTTGGCTTTAACAGGAATCATGCCAAGAGACCTAGAAAGAAAAAAAACAATGAAAAAGAAATATTTCTCTTGATAACATGCTAGTATACTCATATGCATATGGGAAGATTGATCATTCCAGGATAGATAAGTCCTCCACAGCCAAAATTGCTCACATACTCATATGCAAAAGTCTCTCTCTCTCTCAGAGGGTTAAGAAAGCATGAGTTTTGAAAAATCAAGACTACATAGGGTTATCCCCATCTCTTTACAGTAGCATAAAAGGAAGGAACTAGTATAGCAGACAGATTTTTGTTCATGCCAAACAACCTAAATTTACCAGAGGAAAGCTGAGATGGAGAAACTATATTTATGTCAAGGTATAAAACTTGTTAACCTATAACTACATAAATATTGCTCACGCTGATGTTGGTTGCGAGCTTTCAGATGCGTTTAATGAATTCGACCAAGGGGGTGGTTCAGTCACTGGCTTTGGTCGATGCTGGAAAGGATTGTCTCTAGATGCATTCTTGGAAAATATCTGCTTCCTATTCTCATGAGCCTTGATATTCTGTTGGGAGTATACGTACAATATTAAAAAAATTGAGGTGAAAAAAAGCCAAGGATACGATAAAAAGTAATAGATTAGATCTCATTAACCTCGGTCCTAGTGGTTAACACATCTTGGAGCTGCTTAGTTGCCCCCATAAGTTTGCTCTTTAGGTCATCACAAACAGCTGTTGAATGAACAATTCTATCATCCGAATAATTTCCATCAGCTATCTCCATGTTTTGAATAGTTTGTAAATCTGAAAGAGCTGAATTCAATGCCGTGATGTCATTCTTAATCAAAGCCGTTAATTCTTGTATTTCCACAATGGGATCATTAAACATTGATGACTTCTTTGCCACTGCAAGCTCACATGCGCATTGAAAGAAAACTCGAGTCAGTAACGTCTTGGACGCTATATGGTACCACAAGAACCAACAACTACTACACAGTCCTCTAAGATATACAACGCAACACAATCAAATCATACCCTTTAAACTCAATTCATAATTTTTTTCTTTTTTACATTTTCATTCATATCTAACTAGTTAAATGCCCAAAAAAGTGAAGTTGACAATTTTTTTCAGGAAAATAAGCAACAGCCCTTCTGCTTATTCGCAATAAATGAATACAAAAGTGAAGAAAGAAGTAGGCTTACATTGTGCAAGCCTCGAAATCTTCTGCGAGGTTTCTTGGATACCTAACCCGATTCGGGAGGCCTTCCTGTTGAATGCAGATCTAGAATAGGATCCGGGAATAGATTGTTTCGATGTAGAAGGAACATCTTCAGCTTGACTGGGCAATGAGAGTCCCTCAATCTTCTTCAGTGTTTGAGAGAGTGATCGGAACTCCGACGTGCGATCCCGGTAGCCAGAGGCCATTGGAGAGGTGTCTGCAAGGTTTCAGAAAACAAGGCGTGACAGCCTTAGTTCCCCATCTTGGATCTCAACGAACCGGATCCCATTGGATCGGGTACGTCAACTCTTCATTTGTTCCTTTTTCATTTTCTGCTTTTCTTTCGGGTAAAATTATCATGCTACAAAGTATAAAAAAAAAATTATCATGCTACAAAATTTTTCCGGGAAATTAATTTGAAGGACCAAAATAAAGAGATATTTAGTCTAAAGTATTTTAAAAATTCTATTTATGTTGAACGACCAAAAAAATAAAAACAAAAATAAAATACCGTGAATGCCCGTTGTTGCCCTTCAAATCTCGTGCGACAATTGCGGCCTTGCTAAACAAGATGCTCGAATACTGAGGGAACATGGATAATCAATTTAATACTTGCAAATGGCAGAGATGTGGTAAATATGATCTTCTCTGAGAGAAAACAAAAAAAAACTGTGTATTGGGGTTTCAATTGCAATGGAAGAGGAGAGAAGAAGAAATGAATGGTTATGTAATTGAAAAGGGGAATTAAATCCCATAAATTGAAACGAAAATAAGTCACAGGGTAAAGGTCCCCTTGCCTTGTGTAACTTGGGGCTTCTTCATAAAACGCAAGATCATATGAACTATCGTTGCTCATCTCAACAAGTTAATTTGCTGTTTCATCCCTCTTTTGGGGAATGTAAGGAAATTTCAGATGCCAATCCTTTCTTTTCCGTAGCATAATGTCCATAATGACCAAAGAAGAGGAAAAAGAATAGTCCGCTTTCACTAACAATATATTTCTTAAATAAGAAAATCGAGCCAACCCAACCCAATTCAAATGGATTCACCTAAATAATCAAAGAGTAAACAAGTCGGATACAGGTTAACCCATTTTTAGAGGGCTGAAATTTTTCCAATCCAAACTTGTTAAAGTGGATTGGAAGGTTGGCCTGCTCAACTCGCCAACTCTTCATTTTGTTTTTTGTTTTTCACAATTTGATACTAATTTAAATAATTATCCACCAACCCACCACAATTTATTTTAACCCACTATTTTTCAATTTTTAAATTTAATTTTTCTAAAATTTAAATCATGATATATATATATCATACATACTAAAAAGAAAATTCAATTCTAAATATTAAACAATAATATAATTACAATTTATAATTAAAACTATGAAAATTGTTATAAAATTCAAACAAAAGCTTTCAATCATTATGAATTATAAATTTAATCAAATTCAATATCATAAAATATATTAGAGAATTAAAAAATAAATAAAAAAGGGCCAACTCGTCAACCCGTGAGTCGGCCCGCAAGTTAAGCGAGGTGGGTTAGAAAAAGCCTACTTCAAAATAAACTGAATTTCTTCAAATCCAACCCATGGGTTGGAGCATGTTTTCTTTTTCTTTTTCACATATCCTTCTCGCATTGGCATTACTGGAAACTAAAAGGTAGTAGATGGCAATTAGGTCATTTCTTTTTCTATTTAATTTTTAGATTCTTCAACATAAATTGTATTTTAGGGGATTTATACCAAATATCTCCCTATTTTGGCCCTATATACTAATTTTCTCCTTTTTTTAATACTAGTGGGGCTTGGTACACTTGGGAGATTTTTTTTTTATGAAAGTTAACTTTTCATATCATTTATCATTTGTTTGTTTAATTTTTTTTAGGAAATTTAAACTATTTTTAAATAAATATATTATACTTTAATATTAAAGACATAAATATATTTTTATTTCATATTTTAAAAATTAAGATCTTTTTTAAAAGAAAGTATAAAACGATCAGAATAACTTTCTTAAGTTTTACAACTCCTCAAATTAATTATAACTTTTTTGAAACTTCCATATATATATATATATATTTTGAACCATATGAAATGAGTTGGGCCGATCAAAGAATTGGAAACCCGGCCAATTCAATTTTGCCTCTGATGGAATCAAGTCGGGTTGAGTATGATGAATGGATACTAGAAGATGAGACGAGACCGGGTTATGACCCCAGACCAGACCTGGTTCCTGGCCTCTAGACCATTGGATACCAACCCGGGTATAGCATTATTTTTTTTTTCATAATATAAGACGACACCGTTTCATCCCCGATGCTCTCAAACCCCAACATATGCCCTTTCTCGCCCTCTCGCACCATTTCTCAATGCTTCCTAGAGATTTGCTCAGATTGCTTTCGTCTCCATTGGCAACCATCATCGATGGCTCTCTCCTCCGTGTAGCCATACATCATCTTCCTTGGCAACCGTCGTCGTTGGCGCTCTCCTCCATCCATCCATCGCGGCGCAGCTCTCGTCTCCCCTCATTTTCCTTTCATTTTCTGTAATCAGTGTGAAGCTCGGCACCTAGGAGGTTATATTCTCCTCCTCTTCCTTTCGTTTTCAGTAACAACCTAGAAGCTCGACTTGCTCTGAAACTTTTTATTTTTCTGTTTTGTTTCTTCTGATCTTGGGCTCCTTAGCATCCTTGGCTTCTCCCTTATCATCGTGCTCCTCAGCTTGGCATCCAGACTTGGTACTTCTCTTACCTCACTACTTGTTCTGATCTTTGCTGGCTGTTTTTTCCTGTGCTAGGACCCATTTAGCTGCCATAACTGAAAATGATTGGAGAAAGTAGGTGAGGAGAAATTTTTTTCGAGGAATTGATTTGAGAAGAAAATTTAGAGATTTGGGGTTGGTATACTGTGAAATTCTGAATAGTGAGGAAGTCATGGGGTGGTCTTTTTCATTATCTTGCCTCTGTTGCTTGATGTGTTGTGGTGACTAGTCAGTGTAGTCGAAGGCTCTCTGAGCTCTTACCTATGAATTAATTAATGCCCTGCCTGATTGAGCCGATGCTAGCACCTGAGCTAACTCATCAGGGAGTAGTTGCCAAAATTGTGGTCAAAGTCTATTTACACTGAAATTGCAGGAATGATATTGTGGCTTTGATGATTCAGAATATTTTAATTATTTTCTGTGAACTTGAATTGGGTCTGTAGCTATTCAAATTAGAAAATAGCTTAATTTGTTTGTCACGTGATTTAGGTTTGGAGTTAGGACTGTAATTTAGGAATATATATATATATATATGGCTGGGGAAGCAGTAGTGGTAGTGTGCATCATGATATATGGAGATTTGAGTATGTTGGTAGAGTTGGAAATGGGGTTTTTGAGCCAAATGCTGCACACTTGAGGTTCATTCTTGCATAATTCATTCAATAATGTTTGATGCAAAAATAACTTCTCTACAGGAAAAAAAAACTTTATTCTGAAGGCCCATTATCTGGCTAAAATCATGAACCTTTTTTTTTTCTGCCAAATAAAAATCATGCATGCATCATCTTCTGATGCATAGACACAAATATTAATATGGTCCCTCAGTACTCTTTGCTTCAATGGCTGTTGTGAGAACATATTGTGGTGCAGTATCTTCACGCCTCTTCCCTGATACGTCTTATTCTTAGCCCTAACAAGCGTCTTTGAAAATGGATACTAAATGAACAACTTACATCAACCATAACTTGTCTGTATATTTTTAGCTTCTTTAAATCTTTTATAGTATATCACAATGAAAGCTCTTTGCTTTCCATAATTCCATTAAACTCGTGAGCTTTACTTTACATTCACCTGGTTTGCTTACCTTCTTTTGCATTGATGTGCTTTCATTGTCATAAAACCATAAAACTGCACACGAATATTTACTCCACTTGAAATGATAATTTAATGTGATGTACCGGACATATCAGTATTACAGTAATTATTTTTAGTATTATTTTTCAAGTATTTGCACTAGATGAACCAAAGCATTCTCCATTCCAGATTCATAGTTACTTCAACATCCAGGTTTGTCACATCTTGTTCCTGTTCAGATTCCTTTTACTTTCTTCTTGTTTATCTCTCTTCACTTCACAAACCAAATGTCACATTTGCATCAACTTACTTCAATAAGACCTATTACACTAATTAAAGTACTCTAGCTGCAATATGATCTTGAATTTAATCACTTCTTTTTCATTCAACTAACAAGGTCTGAATACATTTCAAGGAAAAATATATGCCTTCATTTAATCACTTCTGAAGTTGGTTTAGACTATGTTACTCTTTTGAAGTGTTAAGTTAAAGTGATTAATAAATATGTATATTTTAATGAATATGTAGCTTATGTGATCGTTATGGAACAATCATGAAATGCACATTATGTAATGATCTTTTGTTAATATACTTATATGGAATGAATCATGATTAATATATATTGATTATTGTCCAGGTTTATGTACATTAATATTTGTGCAATTGGAGAATCAATTGATAAGTTTAGCATAGTAAAGACATGGTGTTTTGCTTAGTATGTTTATCATGTATGAGCTCCAAGAGGACACTTTGAGGCTTCTGTGTTGTGCTTATCATATGAATCATGTCTCTTGTTTATTATGTTTACTAAGGTGCTTTGACGATTCTGTAGTAAAGTAAAGCCTGAGATTGAATTTTCAATCTCATTTGGACATTAATGGAGTCATATCATATATTTCTTAGTTAAATCCTTTCCTTAGTCCAAGATATTTAGCCCAACTTTTAAGTCCAAGAAATTTATATAGATTTAAGTTATTTTACGTTTTGGTCCTTGTTCTTGTTTGGGATAAATTTTAAAAGAAAAAAATTCAAGGCAAGGACAAGACAAGGCGTGACAGTCTTCCAACCTGGTCTCACCCCAATCTCCTAACCCGATCCTATTTTGGTCTCGAGCTAGACTGGGCAGGACTGATCCTTGAGCTCTAATGTTGTAGCCCGTCCCCATATTGGATCCGACATCAGGTTGGCTGCTAACCTGGTTCTGCTCAGTCTTTGATCAGCCATAGAAATGAGTGATCTACTTTACTTTATTAGAAGTTCAACCTTTTCCCCTTATTTCTTTCCCTTTTTTTGATAAATTCCCTTAATTTCTTTCTTATCAAGTGACCATAGAAAATAATGTATTATGAATTGGTTAAAAAAAGCCATTATGAAGCGAGCAATGGACAAAAAAGCCCAATGGACTATATCTGTGCTTCGGTTAGTAAATTGATGGTTGAGTGCTGAAGCTCTACTTTGTCAGCTTGACTCGATCCTCCGTGGTTCAAACGAGAGACCCTACTTATCCATGAAGGCATCCATGGCGGTGAAACCCTGGAAAGCTGCTTACGAAGCAAAGTTGTGGAAGCTTCTGAAGGAGTACAGCCAAATATTGGTGGTGTCAGCCAACAACATTGAATCCAACCAACTTCAAAGTATTCGAAGGGATCTTCATGCTGACTCTGTGATTGTCATGGGTAAGAATACCTTGATGCGGCGCTCTATTAAAATGGATGCTGACTCCTCTGGCAACAAGGCCTTCCTCAACCTTGCCCCACTTCTTGTTGTAAGTAATCCACCGCCACTTTGCTCTTCACCTTTGAGCCCTCTAGATATAAACTCTTAGAATTTGTTCGTGTTAATGTGAATTTATGATGTAATTGCATCAAATCTTGAAAGTGATTGTGATATTGTTCTGATTGATGGAATCTTGTATCCATTTTACTTCATTTTGAAGAGAATGCTTATCTGTTTCTTAGTTTGATCATTCAATCAGGGCAATGTGGCGTTAATTTTCACGAAAGCTGACTTGAGGGAGCTAAGCGAAGATGTTGCCAAATATGAGGTGAGATGTTTGTGAATTCTCAATTGGTATAGAATCATACTGTTTTTTTTTTTTTGTGTGTGTTGTGCTGTTGTAGAATCATAAGCTGCTTGTGTTTTGTTGGGGGATGTTCTTCGTGGTACTTTGATCTTTGTTGGGGGATGTTCTTCGTGGTACTTTGATCAATCGTGTTCAATTTGCCCACTGTAGGATCTACATGAAATTGATGACAAAAACATTACTCTGCATTGAATGGTATACATAAAGTTATGAGATACTTAGGAAAATCTTGTGGAAACTTTTTGGCAGTTACTTGAAATAATCTTCAGCTTTTTACTTTGAAATTGATGGTCAAGCTAGACTGTGAGACGTAGTTTATAATTAAAAAATTTGTTCTGATATTCATTGTAAGGATAAAAATTGTGATATCGATGACTGTTCTGGTTCGGCTATTGCCTCTTTTTATAACTCGCTTCAGTTGGTAAAAAAGCATATTTGCTGGACTTATCTTTTGATAAAATATTAGACTTGTATCAATTTAGAAGAATTTTTAATTTCCCTATAAAGAAGCCTTTGAACCTTACATGTTGCCAATGGTGGTTTCCAGGTTGTCCATCCTCATGTCATGTGCCCAAAGTTCTCGTCATATGACTCGTACCGTAATTGTTTCTTTATGAGATCGGGACAGTTACCTTTGAACCTTAAGTGTTGTCGGCAGCTATTTCCGGAGACTGCTAATCCTCTTCTATTATCCCCGGGGTTCCTGCCACAGAACAATTGCTTCTTGATGAGATCAAGACAATTCTTGATCATGAGTTTATGGGCTCCTGTTCTACATTTCGCTGGTACATTATGAAGTGGAACAATTATCTTGTTGCGGACAGATGCCTTGTACTACTGAGGATGATTTTTTGAATTTGGTTTTTTTCCCCCTTTATTGAAGCACACCAAACCAGTTCTGAAACTCTCTAGACTGAGTACTCCCCCATTGAGGAGTAATGGAGACTGGAATATGAATAATTTGTGTTTGTAGAAGTCAATTTGAAAATTATGGTGATCATTTGAGAAATTTACATGTAGACTTGTTATTTTATGTTCAGATAAGAGTATTGTAATCCTAGTTTATTACCTGTTTAGTTATAACTTATTTTGTTTGTGAAGATTATTCAGTGGATTCATAGGATCTATTTGTTGTCAAAAGTTTTCTAACACTTACAGTGCCAACAAAGCATTCTTTAATGATAGCATATTAATCCAATTCTGTTTTCATGACCGAAAATTCCAACTCATTTTTTCTTAAAAGAAAAAGAGCCACCTCAGCTCCAAACGAGAGATTTAAATGTTAAAGCGTTTGAGTATGGCCATAAAAAAACGTTAAAGCATTTTAGGAAAAAAATGATCTGGTGAACGGATGAATTGTATTTTTTTCTTTTTAAGAAATGTGAGTTGGATTTTGTTTGTCATTGATAAATGAATTGTACTAATATGTCAAACTAGAAAAATACTCTGTTAACATTTTTTGCTAACATAAATTGACAAAGTTGGGGATAAGAAAAATTTTTGTTATATTGTAGAAGTTTTTTTTTCATTAAAAATATAAGTTAATAGCTTGCTGAAGAGAGCGGAATTAAACTCGCTATTTACCCACTATTGAGGGACCTTCATGCTATTATACCACGAGTATTGGCATTATATTGTTGAAAGAAAAAAAGCCACCTCGTCTCCAAATGAGAGATTTAATTTTTTTTATTTAAATGAGATTTAAATGTTAAAGCATTTGAGTATGATTAAAAAAAAGTTAAAAATGAACAAAATCATTTGTAAATGAAAAAAAAAAGTTAAAGTATTTGAGAAAAAAATGATGAAGTGGATGCGTTATTTGGATTAATATGTCACATTAGAAAATACTTTGTTAACATAAAAATGTTAACATAATTTGAGAATGTTAGGCAACAGCGGACCTATATATTGGCGAGAGGGTGCAGTCGCCCCCACAGTTTCTTGAAAATATATGTCAATATATATATATATATATATATATAAAGCTAATATGTCCCCACTGGTTTTTAAGTTTTGAACCACTAAGTTCGGATTTGAGAGATATGGAGCAAATTGGATTTGAGATATTGAAAAACGCAAAGCAAGAGAGGGATTTACGAAGTTGAGAGCAAAATGGAGAAAGAAAGTAACTGAAGAAAGATAATGTGAGAGATGAAGTGGAGATTGAAAGATGTAGAAGGTAAAACAAAATGAACATGGGCACCAAAGAAAAGGAGAGAGAAAACTGAGATTGGAGATATAGAATAATGTGCTGATATATATATATATATATATGAAAGCTTGCGGAAATCTTTTAATGGGAGAAGGGAGAAGCTCATTAAAACCTAATTTAAATTTATTTATTTATATTATGCATTTATTATATTTTTTCAGTAAAACTTTTTCTAATATTTTAGGCTAACTTTATATAATTTAATAATAGGATGGCCGATAATTTGGTCTAACTTTACTTGTTTTAATTTTTTATATTATATGTTATATTCTTTCTGGTAAAATTATTTAATATTTATTTATTTTTATCTGTTTTAGTGAAATCCTTTATTTTTTTAAAAAAAATTTAATGAACTGATTTCATTTTTTAATATCTATTTGTTTAAAAATTTCTATATATTATGATTTAGAATAGGTGGACATTAAATTTTTGGATTTTGAATAGAAAATAAAAAATAATAATAAATTACCATTTACAATGAGCTAGTTTTTCCACTATTTCAGTAGAGAATAATTTTTATTTAATTTTAATATTTATACATTTATTTAACTTTATATGATAATAATTTTTTTTATTTACTATTTTTTGAAAAAGTATATTGCCCCACTAATTTGAGGTCCTAAAAAGTTTTTTTGAATTGCAAATGGAAAACTAATAGCTTAATTTAACGAGCAGGATCCGATCCGCAATCTCCTTACTACTAGGAAATCCTCATGCCATTATCCCACAAAGGGATTCACATTATAATATAAAAGTTAAAAAACTTAAATAAAACTAAATGAAGTTAAGAAATTAAAATGAAATCTAGTAAAAAATTAAAGGACAAAAAATGTGCTTTTGGCAATAATTAATAAAAAATTGAAGAAACAATAATAATTATATTATTTTTTGTTACAATAATTATATACTTTTACTAAGTAAATAAATTTATTTATATTATTAGTAAAAGATTATATGTTCAGTATGTTTTAATTGAAAATGATGTAAAAAATTGTAAATTCGGCCGAAAAAGGAAGCCCTTTGCAGATAAAGACCGAAAGAAAAAAATTTCATTTGACAAAAAAAATAAATAAAAACAGAAGTGATGGAATTTCATAAATCTGAAATTAATAAGGCCCATACAGGAAATAACAGCCCAAAATACTCAATCCTTCTCAGCCGTCACCTATATATTTTGCGTTCGGCTTCTTCCTCCTCCCACTCCGTTTCGCTCAACCCAACCCTTCTTTGCTTCCTTCCCAACAACAACCGACGACGTTAAAGAGTCGGCGCTCACTTACTATCAGCTTTGACTGAGGTTTACCCTCGTCTTGGCCCTCCATTTTCCTCCATTTCTAACTTACTTTCTTTTCTTTTGTTCTTTGACACTACTCGATCGAATAAGACCCAAAACATCTACAACACGTCCGTACAATGGCGGTGAAACAAACCAAGGCGCAGAAGAAGATTGCCTACGATGCTAAGCTCTGCAAACTTCTAGAAGACTACACCCAGATCCTGATCGTGGCGGCCGATAACGTCGGATCCAACCAACTCCAAAACATCAGAAAGGGTCTGCGCGGCGACTCTATCGTGCTGATGGGTAAGAACACGATGATGAAGCGTTCTGTTAGGATGCATGCTGAGAAGACCGGCAACACCGCCTTCCTTAACCTCATCCCCCTTCTTGTGGTAAGTTATCAATTGCTTTGCTTAGTGATTTTGTTTCCTTCACTATTGAATTGAAATTGCCAAATGCCTAATGGATTAATGGGAGTGATATTCCCTGCGGGGAGGGAAATCGTAGTTTCTTCAGCGTGTGAGTGTGCGTTTGTTTTTATCCCGAAGTAAAAAGAAATATATATATTGAACTGAAACATTGGGAACCCTATAGGGAACCCTATATCTATAAAACAACAATATTCTGAAAAAAGTGAAAACAACTATCCAATATACAATATGATTTCCGCATCATTTTAGATTTTGACGGTTAGCGGACCATTTTGGATCGTAAAAATATGATCTTTCTGTATTTTTATCGATCAAATGATTTTTCTGGATTACGAAGAAGCAACAACGATATTCTTTTATAAGTTTCATAAGCATTTTATTCATGTGGTTTGTTTTAACATTTATATTATAATTTAAAAAATATTTCATACTCATTTTTTTTTCTTTTAATCGGATACATATATCTAGCTGTATCCATATCCTAAAAGTTGTTATATTCTCTATATTATATGGTATAGTATCCGATATAATTATGAACTTGGAGTATACGGTCGTTACAGGAAATTTTGATATAATCGGAACCGTACGTCCAAATCTAGTCTTTGTTTGTGTTGTGTTAGATTCAATACTTTTATGATGGATATCTGAAAAATAATGTTTTCCTGGAATTAGGGAAACGTAGGGCTTAGCTTCACAAAAGGTGATTTGAAAGAGGTTAGCGAAGAGGTTGCCAAGTACAAGGTGAAGTAACATATCACTCATTTTCTGAATTCATAGTTTCTTTCAATTTGCATTTTTCAGTTATATATATATATGATGTTGCTGTATATTTCGTTTGCTTATATTTGTTTTGTTATCTCACTGTTTTGGAGGTACGTACTCTATGAATGCTAGCATTATAATATTGAGTGACATACAGCTATGCTTATTGCAAAATGATGTTGCTGTGTGGAAACTTCTGCTATATATATTATATGTGCTTTCTTTTATGGTGTATGTATCTAATGTGAACAGGTCGGAGCTCCTGCTCGTGTTGGTTTGATTGCTCCTATTGATGTCGTTGTTCCTCCTGGCAACACAGGGCTTGACCCCTCTCAAACCTCTTTCTTTCAGGTTTGTAATTAATCTTGGTCTGGACATTTCCTTGTTGGGGATACCTTGTTTAATATGCTAACAGTATGAATTAAATATGAGATAATAAAATTTTCAGTTAAGATGAGTAATGGGTGTATCTTGTAAGAAAAATGTAAGAGCAAGAGCAGAGATACACCTTGGAGTTACCGTACGACACTCTCAAAATTAGGTCATATCGTATAGTGACATTACCATTATATATAACCTCCAATAATTAATTAATAATACTAAATCTCTCCTTCCTTTGTAAATCAGTATAGTAATAGGAAACCAACTAATTATTAAAATAGCTATAGGAAACCAACTAATTATTAAAATAGCTACAAGTTGGTGTCTCTACCTAATGAACTTGTATATAAACCAATCTATCACAAAATATACACAAATAAGTAGGACCCAGTCCATTGTAGGTTTAATACTCAAACAAAACTTATTACTAACATAATATTCATCTTCTTCATATCAGGTGCTCAACATCCCTACCAAGATTAACAAGGGTACTGTTGAAATTATCACCCCCGTGGAACTCATTAAGAAGGGCGACAAGGTGGGGTCTTCTGAAGCCGCTTTGCTTTCCAAGCTTGGGATCAGGCCATTCTCATACGGCCTTGTGGTTCTGTGGGCATATGACAATGGTTCAGTGTTTAACCCGGAGGTGCTTGATCTGACTGAGGACGACCTTGTCAAGAAGTTCGCAAATGGTCTTTCCATGGTGACCTCACTTTCTTTGGCCATCTCATACCCTTCCCTTGCAGCTGCGCCACACATGTTCATCAATGCTTACAAGAATGTTCTGAGTGTTTCAGTCGCCACTGAGTATACTTACTCTCAGGCAGAGAAGACGAAGGAGTACCTCAAGGTATATTGTTATTACATTTTGTGACAAATCTGTGGCATTCAGGTTGGTCAATTCTGTGGTTTTTGGTTTTCTTAATGTTGTCATGTAACCACAGGACCCGAGTAAATTCGCCGTTGCCGCCGTAGCTGCGCCGGCCGCCAATTCAAACCCTGCCACGTCTTCAGCTCCTAAGGAGGAGGAAAAGAAAGATGAGCCCGCGGAAGAGTCCGACGAGGACATGGGCTTCAGCTTGTTCGACTAATTTTGTGTTTGTGGTTTTAGGAAGGTTTAATTCAATCGTCTTTTGTATTTTTTTACTAGATTAGCAAAAGATCTTCGGGCATGTCGTCGCTGTGTAACTTTATTAAATAAATGTGTCGAGACTTGAGTTTTAGGGCTTTGCTTACTATATTCAATGAAGCTGCTTCTCCTCAAACGAGTTTTTTATTGGGAAAACAAATGGCCACCGAGCGAGGGTCTCCAACAAATAATATTAGAAGTTTTTTTCCCCCTTTTGTTATTAGTAGTAACAAATATAAAATTTCAAATAATGCTTGAAAAAGAATAGGCTTCGGTAAAAAAAAAAATGACGTATGTGAAACCCTTAAAAAGAAAACTAGCTAAAAACTGGAAAAACTTGTGGCTCAATTAGTTCAAATCGTTCTCTCTCTCTTTTTTGGGTAATTTTAACCATGTATATAGGGTCATCATGAGTTGATTTATGTCTTTGTACTTGTAGGCTATGATTTTTTTTCGGCGAGTAAGTTATGATTTATGCAGGCCTATTATTAATAAATGTTAGGAAAGGAAAATTAATAGGCAAATGGACAAGTAATATATATTACAAAATCACAAATTATAAAATAAGTACATACATCAATATCAATATATATATATATATATAAAGAGTTAAAGATACTGTTTATTTACTGTTTATGACATTTTTTAATTCAAAACTTTTATGTAATAATGATTAATGCTATTAATTAGATATTATTTTAGATCTTATGTGACTTTCTTAAGTTTAAAATGTTATTTAATCCCAACTAATTGATATTGGTTTGAAAATTATCCACACAAAATAATTTATAAATTTTATTCTTTTTGACCACCGATATATAAATTTTATCTGAAGTTAAGTAATGATAATTAACCAATATATATGTAAAATAGAATGGATGCTACTGTTCATGCTTGAATATAGTGGAATTTTATTTGTTTAAAAATTTATATAATAAACGTGGCATCATCTCATCTCGAAAATTACAAATTTTCCTCCTAGTTAGATGCATCTCATTAATTCAAAGATGTTATTTAAAAATAATTAAATATATAACCACCAAGATTTCACAATTTTAAATATCAATTAATAATTAATAATAACATTATACATACATAATCAAACAAATTTTGATTTGTATTTTTTTGACTTTGTATTTATGATACAAATTTCAAAATCTACTGGCGAGAAATTCCATGATTTTAGGAAAAATTAGTCCCACCGAACTTATTTTATTTTTTATTGAATTTTTCTAAATTCCATAATCTTAGGGAATATTAGACCAACTGATGTTATGCTTCTCATTATTTCAAAGATGTTATTTAAAAATAATTAGACATGTAACCACAAATATTTAGTCCCAATGATTTTTTTTTATCTTTTTATGAATTTTTCGAAATTCCATAATCTTAGGTTCAGCATATATATATATATATATAATAGACAGTAATATATATAAATATACTATCGTATACATTTTAATTGGATACTAAAAATAAAACAAATATATTTGATTCTTAAACAATTATCCTTGAATATTTGATAGATACAAATAATTTTTTATTGTTTATATATACATATTTCTACTATATAATTAATTTTTAAGCTAAAATATATGATAATATTGGAAATAATTTTAAATTTTAAATAAATTTAAATATATATTTAAATTTTAAATAAATTTAAATATAGATTTAAATTTTCCATGTTTTGAAAATTAGTAATTAATAATCAATAATTCCAGTTTTTGTTATTAAATTTTTATTTATTTATACATGCAACTCAAAATAATAAAGATATCCACAATTTTACTAACTATAATACATAAGATTATTTAAATAATCATATTTATCTGTTTCGAAAATTATATTATAATATCATTTAGATAATTTAAAATATTCTAGTAACCATAAAAGCAGCATTTCTCAACTTGAGGGTAAAATAAAAATAGATATACCTATAAAACATTCTATATTTGACTGATCTCTATTAAATATTTAATACCCATTTTTTTAAATTTCATTGGTATTAAATATTATAGGTTTACTGATCTCAATAAATTTTATTGTTTAGTGCTAATCACATACTTGTCTTGCTATTTATGCCCATCCAATTCTAGCAAATGCTGTCAAATTGCTTTTATATTCCTGCCTATTTATTTTAGAAATTCCTGTCGAGCTGATGATATGCTGTGTGCATTGCAGGATAATTCACATGCACCCAAATATACTCACGTATATTGATCATCAACAAAATTTGTTTTGTTTATTCTATAATTTATTTATCAAACGTAGAGAAGCTAGTTACATTTGGCTATATAGGAGAGATGATAGGAATTTCATTGTAATTTTGTGGTTCTTTTTCTTATTTGATTTCACCTTCCATAGTGTGGGAGGGTTTAAGAGTGGTAGAAGTAAATTTTAACCGGGATTGTTGGTCTCTTTGTGAATACATGGATACGATATTGTGTTAGTTGTAATGATTTTTTTTTGGAGTACCAAGAATATTATTTAACTGATAATTAAATATTAATTCTTTCGAGAAGATATTGTGTTAGTTATAATGATTCTTTTGATGATTCAATATTATAATATTGAGAAAGCTGTCTTTTAATTTGGTCCCACAAAAAAAAAAGAGAAAGTTGTCTTTTAATTTAGATTTGAGCTATGGTTAATTGGTTAGTTTAACCATTATTTAGGGAGTTTTTTTGGCAACTTATTATTTGGTTTATAGTCAACAACACCGTATTTGAATTTGAACATATACAACTTGAAAAATTAGAATTAGTGATGGAATTTTTGTGACAAACAATTCCATCACTAAATTTATATATTAGTGATGGATTAGTGATAGATAATGAAAGAAAATTTATTAAACTCATAAGCTTTTTTAATTGTCAAAATTAATAAAAATAAAAATAAATAATTAAATATAAATTTAGTATATTGGTGTATCAAACTTTTGATTAAAATAAAAAAAGTAAATTTGTGCTAAATTTTTATTTTCCAATTAAATAATATATATATATATATTAAAATTTGAGTATAAAAAGTAAATGATTCTTATAATTCTAGTAATATGAGGGTATTTAAGGCTTTAAACATTGGAAGTGTTGTGTTCAACACAATAGGAGAACATGGGCGTTGGAATATATGGGTTGGAATTTGGAGAGGGGTAACAAGTACCCAAAATGATAATTTTTTTTTTAAGATAAAGGACTCAACCAAAAAATTAGTAACAGGTAGGTTTTATTTTAGTGATGGATATTTCCATCACAAAATATTTGTCACTTGAATTAGTGACATCATATTTCTAAGAGAATTATTCAAAATGAGTGACAGAATTTGTAAGTTTATCCATTACTAATATAATTTTTTCTAGTAGTAAAACAAAATATTATAAAAAATTAACCATCCTATCACTGAACAATAAAATAATAGTAATAGGGATTGAAGGGGAAGCAGAGGTGGTGGGGATTTTGTGGTCTGGGGATAGATGATAGAGGAGTAAGATGATGGAAATGAAGCTCTTTCAATCTTTTTTTTTATTGTCTATTTTAAACGTGTTTAGAAATAACAAACTCAGAAGTGCATTGTTACATTATTTGTTTTTTTAGGTTTTTTTTCACATTTTAAATATTTATTTACTAAATTTAATACATTTGTGTTAATGAATGATAATTTTATGCAAAAAATAATTTGGCTGCTTCTTTACAAATTTTGACTAATTTTCTCAATTTTTATTTGGTTCTTGACCAACTGATTTTTTTAACCAGATTTATAAACTTTTGGACCAATTCTAGTACGGTTCATTAGTTATGACTGGTTCAGGTTCAGTTAATTATGGATCTATAAGAGATTTCTTAGTAATATAATAAGAATATGACACATCAAATCATGGAGGGTAAAATATTATAGCAATCTAGCTCAATCTTGCTCTGTTTTGTTCACACTTTCAGTAGTGTTTGATAAATTACAATCAATCTAATTCAAATCTTATCATTTAAAAATTGCTAAAATAATTTTAAAAATAAGGCCTTATGCCAAGTTATCTTTGTATAATTAAATCAAATTTTTAATAAATTATAAATTATAGTTTATGCCAATTAAATTATAATTTAATTTAGTTGAAATGGTTGATAAACCAATCAATTTTATTACAATTTCATAAACAAGAATATTAAATTATTAATTAAAAGTTGATCACTCTTTCAATCTCCAAATAAAATCTATATTATATATATATATATATATATAAGTATAGCTCAAAACTGATTATTAGTGTATTATCCTTTACTATAAATATCGTGTACAAATAAGTGTTCAATAATTTGAGTTAATTATCTGTGCATCAACCCATACACTTTACTTATTTTTGTGAAGGCTATTCTCTTGATGTATTATATATGAAATTACATATAATTATATCTTTTTGTATTGATGACCTGTGCAACGCAGGAATCTTGCTCGTTATAGATATATTACATATCATAATTATCTCATTTCTATTTTTTAATTTTAAATTAATTACTAACTTTTTAAAATTATATTTTTCACTTCTTATCTCAACTCATTTTTCAGTTTTTTTAATTTTCTCATAGTTTGTTTATTTGAAATCATTTTTTACATTTTGTTATTGATTTGGTTTTTTATTTAAAATAGTTATTATACAGTTAAAATATATTAATTTAACCTAACCCACCGACCACAATTAGATCACTAAACTGTGAACTATTGTCTTGACTTATTTTATAGCTAGTTCAACTTTTATTTGTTAAACCTTTTATTTGTCAAAATAACAGACAAATTAAATATTAAAACACACATTAATATAAAAGTTCAGGTTGTAACACTCGGTATAAATTAGATTATATTTCTCTGATTATTTACCTTTCGTAATAACATTTTTGTTTTGGATGGTTGAAAATGATTAAGCGATGCATAAAACGCACAGTTATTTTTAAATACTTCTTAACCAACAATTGACAGAAGAAATTCTATATTTATATTGCTACTTTTAACATTCAAAAGGAGGAATTGATTGTATTCAAATTCAAAGAATTAACAATGTTACGGCACTTTTAATCAAGTCAAACACACGCGCACAGGATTAAGTCTATGTTTGTTACCACTTCTCAAACTCCGTACCAAGCCCAAAATTATTTCTCTCATTTTTTATGAATATTTGGGTGTTAAAATGAGTTTTGGTTACCATCATGAAATTTGGTCAAAACAAAGTTGAGGGAAAAGCAGTTGATTTGTTGCTTTTTCGTTTGCTTCTTTTTTTTTTTTCTGTATTTATTTTAAAATCAGATAAAAATAGATCAATAAAAATAAAAAAAAATAAAAAAATTAGAAAAATAAAATTTCTATTAAATTTCTCCTATTTATTGATTAAAATATCCCTTCAAAATTTTAATTTTCATAGATCATGATCTGTAAGAAAATGTTATATCAGATATATTATGTTCTCAATTAAATAAATACAGATTAAATTTTAGTCCAAGTAAATTAAATTAATTATGAAATAAAGTTTAAGCTCAATTTAGAGGAAAATTATAAGTTTTGTCAAAACCAATTTCCAAATAAATCATCTAAACATAAACACGTTAGTTTAAAACTAATTTTTATTATAACTATGTTACAAAACCAATTCTATCAAAACTCATTTTTAACTAATTGAAAACCAAATAGGGCCTAGGGCTCTGTTTGTTTCGACTTCTCAAACTTTGTTCCAAGCCCCAAAATCACTTCTCCCATTTTTTGTGAATGTTTAGGTGTTAAAATGAGTTTTGGTTGCCACCATGAAATTTGGTCAAAACAGAGTTGAGGGAGAAGCAGTTGATTTGTTACTTTTCCGTTTGCTTCTTCATTTTTTTCTGTATTTATTTTAAAGTCAGATAAAAATAGATCAATAAAAATAGGAAAAAAAATTAGAAAAATAAAATTTCTATTAAATTTCTCCTATTTATTGATCAAAATATCCCTTTAAAATTTTAATTTTCATAGATAATGACCTGTAGGAAAATATTGTATTAGATATATTATGTTCTCAATTAAATAAATGCAGATTAAATTTTAGTCCAAGTAAATTAAATTAATCATGAGATAAAGTTTAAGCTCAATTTAGAGGAAAATTATGAGTTTTGTCAAAAGTAATTTCTAAATAAATTATTCAAATATAAACACGTTAGTCTAAAATCAATTTTTATCATAATTACGTTACAAAACTAATTCTACCAAAACTCATTTTTAACTTACTGAAGACTAATTAAATAAATGCAGATTAAATTTTTAACTAATTCAATGGAAGAATGGGTTTGGCTTCCGTTTTGTTGAGTCCCACAGGGCACACATTTTTAGAAAAGAAATATACTCCTCTTTTATTTTTATAGGTCACATTTTAAGAAAATTTTTATTTTTATTTGTCTGTAACTTTTAAATTTTAAGACAATATTAATTATTAATTTTTTAATATCTATTCTTTTAAAAGTTAAATATGATATTAATGGTTCTTTTTTATCCATCTATTTTTTGAAAGACATATTTAAAAATTTAAAATAAATTTTAATACATTAATTATATTTTTTAATTTTTGTATTAAGATTTTAAACAATAAAGTTTTGTATTATAAAAAGAAATAGAGGTAGTATAGGAGATAATAAGGTATTTTTCTCTATCCAATTATTTTGGCCTAGCCCAGATTAGATCGGCCATCCTTATGTAATTGTTTTTTTTTAACTAATATAACTTGTTCCCAGTATAGTATTGCCCAAAGAGATATTTCAATTTTAAAATACAAAAATCAAATGTACATAATAAGATGAAACAATTGATAATAGTACTATTTAAAATAATTAATGTTGAATATGATTTGAGAAATGATAATCTACAGTTTTATTATCTCTCTTATATAGAACAAAAAAAAAGATATTATTTAGGTTATGCTTTCATTGGGTAATATAATGTGGTTGGATGCAAATGTCATTAATTTTATTTTTCATTATCTTTCTTTTGTAATTACTAATAATAACAAATATAAAGTTTCATATAGTGCATTAAAAAAAGTAAATTGGACTCTTCAGCCTTCACAAGTTATGTGAAGAGCATAATTCACTATTTAAATTTCATACGATGCATGAAAATATGTGTTTGGCTAGATATTATATAATAATCATGAAAATAAGTCATCAAACTTTAAAAATTAAAACAAGATGTTAAAAACCAATCTGAATCTACCGGTTGAACTAGTGAATCAATCATAGGCTTCAATCCAAAAAATGACGTGAACCCCTTGAAAGAAGACTGATTAAAACCGAAAAAATAGCATCAGACAGCACTAGGTTGCTATGCTGGTATCATTTCAATGAATCTGGTAGAGCTCCCACAAGTGTGGGCATTCTTTGCCAAGTAGTCTGCCCATGAAAGCTAGAGCGTCTCTAGGGGAGTAGTATATTTTGATTTCCCAATTCTGGAGAAGCAGATCTCTGACCTCTTGAATTTCAGTTGTCAGTGGGTGATTGTGGTAGTTTCCTCTCCAAATAAGGTTGAGAGCCTCTAGGGAATCAGTGTACATCCTTATGTGGTTGAAACTTTTCTGTTTGCGCACCTGAAGTCCTGTCAAGATAGCAGCAATTTCAGCAGCAGTGCCAGGCATTAAACCTAACTCCAGTTCAAATCTTATTATCCAGCGTCTCATATGGTCTCTGATTACTCCTCCATAGGCAGCATGTTGTTGCAAATCCACACAGCCATGAACATCTATCCTTAAAAATCCCGGCGGTGGTTTTGTCCATCTGCGCCCTATGTTATCATACCCTTGAAAGATCTTGTGCCTGAAGTTTCCATGATCTACCTCTTTCATAAGCCATTACAGGCATGTATGCAGAATGTGTTTAGCCTCAAATCTGATACCTTCAAATAGACTTCTGCATTTGTTTGTCCGAAGTAGCCAACAAATGGTTGCAAAAACTTTGTACCACGACCATGATGTGAACTTCTGAATCCTGGCTGTTGATGAGTGTTCCAATGCATCCAATCCTGCAAATTTCCATTGATGGGGTTAATAACTAAAAACCATACCTCTCTAGCATTTATGCAGTCCCTCAATATGTGTAAAGTATTTTCCTCACTCTTACATTCAAAAGGACACTCAGCATTTAAAGTAATTCCTCTCTTTGCTCTGAGGTAGTTTGAAGGGATTCTCTCATGCCTAGCTTGCCACATAAAGAGCTTGACCTTTTTCCGGGATTAGCCATTTCCACAGAGTCATAGACTTCCAAAGGGGTTCAGCAGGTCTATTTTCACATTGTTGAACATACTTGTAGGCAGACTTAATTGAAAAATTACTATCAGCAACATTTCTCCAACACAAGACATCCGGATTGGGGGAGCTTGGAGGTTTCACCGTTCTAAGTTTGTCTATCACTCATTAGGGAAAGTATAAGTTCCATTCCTTAACATTCCAAGCTCCTGAAGGTAGGACAAAGTGGCTCACTATCAGAAGGGGTTCTATGAGCTGCATATTCCTTGTCACATACGCAATCAAAGGTTCGTTTAACGGTCCATAAATCCCACCAGCAGTTGGGGTCTTTTGTCCATTACCCAGTTTCTTGCCAATGCCCTTCAAGAAGGTGTTCCAAACTTTGCAGATGCCATTCCAGGAGTGGGAAGCATTTCTTTTAACATTTACTATAGGGATTTCCCCATTTCCACACTCGTATTTAGCTTTGTGGCAGTTTACCCATAGTGCGTCAGGCTTTGTAAGAAGATTCCAACACAATTTCATTACACAAGCAAGATTCTGACTTCGAAGATCTTTAATACCAAGGCCGCCTTCCTTCTTGCTTCTCTTGATAGTATCCCATGCAATGAGATGCATCTTCTTACTCCTTAAGTGTTGGTCCCAGAAAAAGCTTCGACCTGCCTTCTCAATTTCATCAATCACTCCTTTTGGGAGTAATATAGTTTGCATTGCGTAGCTGGGTAGTGCAGATAGCGCTGATTTGATGAGGACCGTACAGTCGGCCATACTGAGATAACGTCTTTTCCATCTCGATAGTCGTTTCCTCACTTTCTCCACAATGAAATTGAAAGTTACTTTCGAAGTTCTTTTACGAATAATTGGAACACCCAAGTATTTACGAATGTTCACTGTGCAACCAATGCTCAAGATCTAGCTAAGCTCCATAGTTCTGTTAAAATGTGTTAGCCGGAATAAACAAAATGTCAGTATAAATCAATCCGAATCATGCCTAAGGACATTGTCCTTAAAAGTTATTCCACCACAAGTCGGTAACTCCCCAGGATTAAACGAATTCTTCTTGCCGGAGCAAGCCATCAGAACAGCAGAAATAAGACAATGAAAAGCTCAAGAGAGCAATGAGGAAGAGAGAAGAAGCTCCGAATGTTATCCGTTGCTCCAAAAGGTGCTTGAACATTGGGTAGCATAATGGTAAATCAAGGCTCCAACGTTCCAGACATTAAATCCCAATGTTTCCAGAGGTTTTCTGGCAAGTTAAAAATATTTTAAATTTTCCAAAACATATTTAAACAAAAATGCCCAGTTCGCATTTAACTCGCGCACAGGGGGGAAATCGGAGATTTTGAACTATGTTGACCCATTGTTGTATCGTTATTGTGCGAGTCAGTCTATTCCTTCTCTTGCCCCTTTTACTAGCCCACCATCACACCTTAGTATTTATATACTAAGGCCTTCTTTTATTTAAGTAATGTGAGACTTCTTTTAGCACACACATACACAAAATACACTTATATTCTAACAATCCCCCACATGTGTGTTAAAAAAGGATTATTGTTATTTGAGCTTTAACATAAGTATAAACATTTCAAATTTGGTGTCTTCCGACTATGAACCAGACCTAGACCAATAATTCTTAATATATAGAGATGTCAGTGAAATAAATGTTTCTATGACCAACAAATCTTTGTTGTGCACTAGAGGCCTTATTAGTCATAATATAACCCATAGTTTCTGCTGTTAACGGCTGTTTTGCACTTTAAACGGCCATGCACATGCCTGATGTTCAATGAATTCTCTAGAGACTTTACCACGGTCTCATAGAAGCGACCTCACTTCACATTTATCTAGGTGATTTCATCAAGTTTATTTGCAATGAACACACTATCCATAAGGAATATAAAACCATTAAAAGCTTTGCTTAGCCTCTCTAATAATGCATTCTAGCACTTTCTCAAAACTATAGGAAGGAACAATAATTTTAGTGCTAACAGAATTAACACATGACTTATTCTTACCCATATAAACCTCATTCATGGGATTTCCAATCATAGAGGTTGGGTTACCATCACTGTTAATTTCAAATTGTCTTAAGTCCCATTCCCCTCGATGTTTCAATAACTTGTTTCTTCCCTAGGGATTTTGTTGATGGATCCACCAAATTCACTTTTGATCTCACGTAATCGATTGAGATTACACTATTTTTCAGCAGCTGCCTTATAATATTATGCTTCAATCAAATATGTCTACTCTTGCCATTAAAGACTTTGTTTTTAGCTATAGCTATAGCTGATTGGTTGTCACAATGTAAAGATACCAAAGGTATTGGTTTTTCACCGAACGGAGCATCTACTAAGAAGTTTTTCAACCACTCAGCTTCATTACCAGCCAACTCCATTGTAATAAACTCAGAATCCCTTGAGGATTTTGTTAAGATATTTTGCTTGGTTGATCTCCAGGTTACTGCACCACCACCAAGAGTGAATATGTAACTACTAGTGGATTTGATCTCGTCTGAATTTGAGTTTTAGTTGGCATCACTGTATTCTTCTAATATAGTGGGAAATCCACTATAAAATATACCATAATTTATGGTACCTCTTAAATATTTCATAACTATGACAATAGTTAACCAATGGTCATCACCTGGACAGTGGATATATCTGCTCAATCTACAAACAACATATGCTATATCAGGTCTAGTAAAATTCATCAAATGCAACAGACTCCCAATAATCTGTGCATACTCAGATTGAGTCACTGGATCACCTTTATGTTTTACTAATTTTGTGTTAGAATCACAAGGAGTGCTCAAAGGAGTATCATCAAAATATCCAAATTTTCTAAGAATTTTTTCAACATAATGTTCTTGAGATAATAAAATACCATTTTCACTCCTTATGATTTTAACACCTAAAATCACTTTTGCTTCACCCATATCTTTCATATCAAAATTTGATGCTAAGAAACTTTTAGCTTCTTCCACTATATCCAGGGTAGTACCAAAGATAAGCATATTATCCACATATAAATAGATAATTACACAATCACTATTTATTATTTTTGTGCAAACACATTTTTCCACTTCAATAGTAGAAAAACCATTACTTAACAATACTTGATCAAGTTTCTCATGCCATTGTTTAGGTGTTTGTTTCAAACCATACAAAGATTTCACAAGTTTGCACACTTTGTTTTCTTGCCCAGGAACAACACACCTTTCAGGTTGTTTCATATAAATCTCTTCTTCTAAATCACCATTTAGAAAAGCTGTTTTAACATCCATTTGCTGAATATAAAGCTTATGAGCTGAAGATAAAACAATCAAAATTCTTATTGAAGAAATCCTTGTAATAGGAGAAAAGGTATCAAAGTAATCAATATTTTGTTTTTGTGAAAAACCTTTAGCTATTAGTCTTACTTTATATTTACCAATAGATTTATCAGGATTATACTTCTTTCGAAAAACCCATTTACACCCAATAGGTTTTGCTCATGAAGGCAAGTCTACTAAAATCCACGTTTTATTTTGGTTTAGAGAATTAATTTCAGTTTCAATTGCCTCTTTCTAAAACTTAGCGTCAAGAGAAGAAATAGCTTCATAAAAATTTTGGGGTTCTTCTTGAACTAAATAAATGTAAAAATCATTTCCAAAAGAAGTTTCTTTTCTTTGTCTCTTACTTCTCCTTAAACTTTCAACTAAATTTTCATTTGAGATATTGTTATGAAAAGAAGGTAGATTTTCAACTCTTTGAGAAGCATACTGAACTTTTAAAGGAAAAATATTTTCAAAAAATTCTGCATCTTTAGTCTCAATAATAGTGTTGTGATCCAAAACATCACTTTTCAAAACCAAAAATCTATAAGCAGCACTTTGTTCAGCATAACCAATAAATATACAATCAGAAGTTTTAGAACCAATCTTTCTCTTTTTAGGCTCAGGTAATAAAACATTTGCAAGATACCCCCACACTTTTAAATAATTCACGTTTGGTATAAAACCTTTGCACAATTCATATGGTGTCTTGTTTAAATTTTTATAAGGAATCCTATTTTGTAAAAAACAAGCAAATAATAAAGCTTCACCCCACAAGTTATCTAGAGCAGATGAACTTATTAGTAAAACATTCATTATCTCCTTTAAAGTTCTATTTTTCCTTTCAGCAACACTATTGGATTCATGTGAGTATGGAGGAGTTACTTCAAAAGTAATTCCCTCTTTTTCACAAAAGTCATTAAATAAAACAAATTCTCCTCCTTTATCCGAACTGACCTTTTTAATTTTTCTATTTAATTGGTTTTCAACCTCTGCCTTATATAAAAGAAATTTATCAAATGCTTCATTTTTATTTCTCAACAAGTACACTTTAGTATATCTTGAAAAATAGCTTCTTACCATCCTTTCAGTTGTTCGGAAAATCTAGCAACAAAGATGTTAACAATAGCTTCTTCAGAATAATTATGTGAGGTCTGGTAAGCAGTATTAACCATGGTCATGTGTTGGAGGGCGGCGGTTAATATGTTGTACTCAGTTTGGCCATCAATATTTCACTCATAAATATTATTGGCACTAAAATGTTTAAAGGTTTGGTCTGGGCGTTCTTCACGTAAGAGGTCAAGGGTAGTTGTAACATTCTAATTTTTATGTATGTATTTTATGACCAAATAATGTCATAAATGATATTAAAGTGTTTTAGATTAACTCATGACAAGTGAGGAAATCTGGGTATTTAATTAAATTAGTTTAAGGCCAAAAATATCCTAAAATATAAAAAAGGGTTTCAAAAGGGCAAAATTATTATTTACAGTAAGACAAAAAAATAGTATTTTAAATACTCTAATGCAAGTTAAAACTACAAGTGATATTAATTATGTGGACCATCAGAGGAAAAAGTATAAATATGGTAAAAGGCGGGTCCCATGTAAATAGTAAGTGACAAAGGAGATGAATAGTAAATAAGTAAGCAAGATAAGTGGATCCTACATGAAAAAGAAAAAGAGAAAGATAATAGGTTCCCTAGATAAGGTAAATAGGAAGAACACTAAGTATAATAAAAAATCTAGATAAAAAAGTACTCAAACCAGAATCAAATTTATCTACAAAAGTAAAAAGTACACTATCCCCTTTTCTTGATGTGACATAAAGTAAGAAGGGAAAAGTTGGATAACTCTACCTGTCCCTATTCTCTCACAATCTCAAAAATATCTAGGGGTATAATGGGTAATTTGTATATAAAATATGAGAATAATTGTGAGTTTTCGGATTAAATCACGATCTAACAGTTTACAACCATCAGTTCTTTCTATAAATACCCCCTCCCCTTTCCCATTTTCCACACACACATGCAGCAAAGAGAGAGGGAGAGGTGGTGTGAGAGAGAAAGAGGGAGCCGTGAGGGAGAAGAGGAAGAAAAAGAAAAAAGAAGGAAGGAGTAAGGAAGGGAAGACAAGTAGGGGTCTTCTGAGGTAAGCTCTTACTCTAAATCTCTTCTAGATTTCTTCTTTATTTAAGATTAGTTAGAGTTTAAACTATTTTCTTTCTCCCTCTTACTCATTTTTTTGGATCAAAACATGATTTTGAAAGAAGAGTTTATAGTTCATGGTTGAGTTAAATTTATATGATGAGATTAAATTATTAAGTAAGATTTAATGATACTAATAGGCTCCAGTTAAGCCAAAGGAGTGATTCAAGAAGTAGAGAATCCAAGATTTAGAGGTTAAAGTTCTGAGGTAGTAACTCTTACTCTAAACTGTTACATTTTTGCATTGTACGTATATTTTAAAAATGTTGCTATGATGTTTGGCTGCTTTTTATAATTGGTTTGACTATTTTAAGTTAAGAGTTAAGCCTCGGAATATCCATTTGCTAAGCCATTATGCTGTCGAAATTTCTACTGCAACTTATAGTTTTAATTGTTTTCTCAAAAGTATATTATGAAAGTATTATGATTATATAATGTTTCTGCAAAGTTTAAGCTGATGTGATAATGTGATAAGTTTGAGTTATGTTGCTACTAAGATGTTTCCCCATCTCATTCCATGTTTCCCAATTATATGACTCAATAATGTTAAAGGAAAGAATTTAGTAAGGATAATGGAGGAAGACGAATGAAGTATTATTGCTCTGTTTTTGGCTGTCTATTTTGATGCATTGTATAAATTTGAATATATGTCCAAAAATTTTTGTGGTTTATATGCATGGATAGATTCATGTCTCAAAAACATAATGACGTTGATTTGATTGTATTTGGATTTATACAATGGTAGCTATATATGATTTGCTAGAATTGCTCAAGTGATAGTTTTATCTGACTTCTGATGATATATATTAATGTTCTGACCACTAAGAGTAGAATAAATATACAAAAAAAAATATGGTTAGAAAGTAGATAAGTAAATCTTTCCAATGATGCTAAGTATGTGTCAAATGACTTTGTATATTAAGAGAAATGAATTTTCAAATTCAAGGTTCAGTTTTCAGATAGAAACATGGATGCGAAAATGAATAGTAATATATATATAATAAATTGTATGAATCAGTACTTTCATTTCCCAGTTTTTTATTTTTCTCTGAAAATTCAAGATTTTTACGATTTTTAGAGGCTTAAATAATTGGAAAATGATTTTTCAACATTTAGTTATGATTTTTGAAATATTGCTGCAGAATAAGCTGTAAACTGGCAAAAACAGTTTTGTACAATTTTAAAGTTTTAATTAGTTTGATTTTTTCTAAAAATGTTTTCATACATCAAATAAGCAGTTTTCATAGGAAAATGTTTCTAAAGATAAGATGTAATAGTAATGGCTTTAAGATAATAATATTTTGAAGGAGTTTTTCAATTAAAAGATGTTTGGTTAATTCGGAGAATGTCTTCAGGTTCAAAGGATGAAGTTGCTTTGGTTAGAATGTTAATAGTATGAGATAAAGTCCTAGAAGCTTGTGGAGAATTTGAGATAACTAATGATTTGTCTAACAATTTAAGTTGGTCATTTATTTTCTTGAGAAGATCATTGGGATAGATTTCGAACTCTTTTTTGACTTTGACAAGAATATGAAATGGCTTAAACAATAGAGGTTCAATAATGGGTTTTGTTGTAGAACTGGTTGGAGGTGAAGATGTTGATGGAACATCATATGGTTTAGAAACAAGGTGCTCTCCTATGGGTTGGAGATATTTATTGGTGTAATTATTTTATTCCATAATATTTTGGATATCTCTTGAGGAAAAAGCTTCATCAGTTTGTTTGAATTTAAAAGGGGCAGCTATAACTGGAGTTTGTTTCTCATCAGTGAGACGGGTAATTAAAATTGTTTTGGAAGAAGAAAATTTTGATTCTAAAACATCTCCTTTAAAAGTTTTCCAGGATTGTGGTTACATTGATCATGTTCGCAAATGGATATTCCAAATGATTTTCCAAAACGTAAGCTTCAAACCATTCAAAAAATAAAATATACATTTGAACCATTTCAAGGAACTTGTAAAATTTTTCTTGAATTTGTTTTTTCTTTTTTCATTTGAAATTCTCAAAAAATAAATTTCTGGCAAGTTGGTTTTCCTCTGCATAGAAATCCTTTTGTAAAAGAGGTTTATCTATTTGAAATTCGATTGAAATAATATTTATCTCTTCAAAAGGTTCATGCAAGGAAGTGTATGTTGGATATAGCATAGATCTCTGTTCTTCCTTATCTTTTTGATAAGTTGGCCTAGGAATGTTTGAAGAAGTGTCTAACCCCTGTAGATGAATAGTAGATTGGACACTGGATGGAGGAACACTCCGAGAGATGGTTTGAGGGACTGAAGAGATAGAATGCCTTGGTAATTCCAAGGCTACTATTTTGTAGTCATCATTTGATAGGATTGTTCGAGTATCAGCTTTAGAAGTTCCACTAAAGGATCTTCAACTTCGATCAAAGGCTATCGCAATAGATCTATTTGAACTTTGAGAAATAGATCTAATTTCTGGAGTTAGCATTGATTAGATGGAGAAGCTCTCTCCATGAACCATGGTTCTAGTAGAATAACATATTCCCATTTAATTATTTTTGGGATATGGATATAGGCTCTAAAATGGTCAGTTAAGAATACAATTGTGTAACCAAATTCTTGAAGTATTCAAACACGAGAAGTTAGGGGAATTCATAAGTTTATAAAAGATTTTATAGATTAGAGCAACTGGGATAGATCCAGGCTTCATATGGAATCCATTTAATTTTAAATTTAATTTAAGAACATCTACTACATGTTCATCAGCTAAATGAATACAACTGTCTGGATAACTATGAAAATAAATTGATCCATTATGAAGATCTGCTTCTACCATGCCTACGAGAGAATCGGTGAATTTATCATGTCTAGTATTTCTGTGGCAAAGAAGATAAGAAATGTTTAATTCTCTTCTAACTAGACGTTGGATGACAACTTGGACACATCCTATGTGTAAATATTTATAGCATTTTCTGTGTTGTTTGATAGAATCAAAGGATAAAAGAGTAAATTCTTCTTTATCGGATTTAACTGGAATGACTTCCTCAATAGTTTTGATAATATAATCAGATTTGGTGAAGACTTTTCCTTTTGGTTTATAAAAGAGGTTCCTATCAACTTGGGGAATGGTGAAGCATTTTTTTTATACTCATGTTCTACAATTTTATACTCAATAATAAAGTTTTTTATATTTATTTTTAGGATTTTACAGTAATGAGAGTTGTGTGTATTTTTTTTGGATTTTGAGATTTTTTTAATAATTATTTTTGTGTTTTGGGAATTTTTTGTGATTTCCCCTAAATAATATTTTATTTTTTTATTATTTACCTTTCGTAATGACATTTTTGGTTTGGATGGTTGACAAAGATAACCGTAAACGTCAAGAATAAGCATACATGCAGGATGCAACTTTTTGGCATTAAGCTCATAAAATTCTTTTTTTTTTTTTAATTTTTCCCCCTTATCGATTGAGCATCCGGATATCTTCCCAGGATGTCTGAGTACCCTTCAAACATCACCATTGATCGAAGACGACGTACTGCTTGGTTTATTAATTCTATGGGCATGGCAGCCGTATCTCTGACTCCAAATTCCAATATAATATTTTCGGTGATATATATATACTTGATATCTATCACGCTCCTAGTTTACCATTTGCACGCCTTGCGTATATATAACAATATATCCTCATTGCTTAAGGCATTGTTTCGTTTAATGAATCTGATGGTAGGGGAAGAATTTTAATGGAATAAGAGAAGGGGAGAGGGGGAAGAGATTTTAACATTCCTTTGTTTGCATTTGTTGGAGTGGGAGAGAAGGGATCTTAATATTATCTTGTTTGGTTTAGAAGGGGAATAGTAGAAAAATAATAATATATAAATAATTATACCCTTATTCATTATAAGTTATTTTTTATTTTTTTTTAAATTATAATTCATCTTTATCTTATTTGAGAAAAATAAACATTTTTTACTTTACTTAAGAAACAAATCTCATATATATTTTGTTCAAGAAAATGTATTTTTCATTATAAATTTAGTTAAGAGCAATTTTAGAATAATTGAAAAAAGCGAGGCTAATACAGTCATCATAATTTTTTATTATATACTTCCCTTCCAAATCCCCTCATTTTTGGAGGGGAGGGGGAGGAATCCCTCCTTTTTATTAAACCAAATAAAGGTGATTTCTCCTTCTCTTTTATCAAACTTACTTAATCAAATAAGGGAAAATCTTTATTTTCCCTCCCGGCTCTCCCTTATTCTCTAAATTTCTCTAACCAAACAAGGAATAAGATGCATTGCATGTTGACTAAATATATATATATTGTAATTGTATATCATACAAAAAAATTAGTAGACCTTTTTTATTTTTTTACCAATTGAACTTATGAGACAAAACCACCTAATGCAGGTGGTAGTTCAAAAACCCTACATCATAATCTATATAACCGCTCACATATTTACTTTTCATTTTTCACCAATATAGGATTTAAGGACATTTATTTTCTCGGTGAGGGTCCTTAAGAGGCCCGCTTTTACTCCAATTTTTTTTCACCCATACACATGTTTTTTTTTTTTACCAATTAAATTTATGAAACTGAACAAAGTGAGAAAATTAGTCGACTGTAAGTGAGAAAATTAGTCGACTTTGTATCCCAATATGAATAGAGACAACGGACCACGCAAGTTCCTCGGTTGAATTAATTCTATTTTCATATTACTACTTTTAGGATTCAAAGAAGGAATTGAATGTATTTAAAGAATTAGCAATGTTACGGCACTTTTAATCAAGTCCAATAAACCAGCAGAGTATTAATTTCATACAAGAATTGGTCTCGCTTCCTTTTTGTTGAATCCCACACATTTTTAGGAAAGGAATATGGGATAATAAGGTCTTTTCCCTACACAATTATTTTGCTACGAAAAGATCGAAACATGTGTTTGTATCATGATATTAAAGTACGAATATTAAAAGTGTTTACTTGTTAAATCGACAAGCAATTTAAATATTAGCCCACATTAATATCGGATATTGGCATTCGTATAACTTGTTCCCTGCATAGTATTGCCCAAAGAGATATTTCAATTTTAAAAATACAAAAGTCAAAAATTTGTTTAGTGTGTCCATAACACCTAGGAGTATACAAAAAGCGCGTCTTGACCGAATTCTTGCGAATGAAGAGTGGCTGCAAATGTACCCAAATGCTATGGTTACACACCTTGCTTGGTTCAAGTCAGATCATTGTCCATTGCTTTTAAAACTTGATAACAAAGATCGTGATAGAAAAGTCTCTCGTCCTTTCCATTTTATAGCTTCTTGGACTTTACATGATCAATTTAATGAGTTTGTTCGTGCAGAGTGGAAAACTCATCTTGGGTGGATTGAGAATATTAATCAGTTCACGCGTGCTTGTAGTGATTGGAATAAAAGTGTTTTTGGCCATACTGAACAAAGAAAGAAGAAATTGTTGAGATGTCTTGATGGAGTGGCTCTGGCACTTGCTAATGGGAGGTATATTGAGCACTATGAGGAGCTACAGTTCCGGCTTTGGAAAGAACTCGAAGATGTACTCATTCAAGATAATCGTCTCTGGGGCAGAAAGCTAGACTTAAATGGTCGGTCTATTGATGGAGATAGTAACACTCGGTTTTTCCATGCCTATGCCAATCATAGGTGTAAGTTGAATTGAATCAAAGTGTTACGTGAAGAAAATAGGGATTGGTGCTATGATTTTGACGTTCTGAAGGCTAAGGCAACATAGTTCTTCTCTTCTCTTTTATGTGAAGAGCATACCATAAGGGAAGATTTACTATGTAATATCTCTTATCCTCCTATTGATGATGTGTCTTTGAGGAGATGTTGGGGGGGGGGGGAAGTGACGGAAACGGATTAAAGAGGCACTGTTTAGCATGGGGGCACTCAAAGCTCTTGGACCTGATGGTTTTGATGTTCTTTTTTACCAACATTAATGGGAGACAGTTGAAAGTTCAGTAGTTGAATATGTGAAGCACATCTTTAAGAATTCTTAGTGTGTTAGAGAGGTTAATGGTACTTAGGTTGTGCTAATTATGAAGAAGGATCCCCTGAAATATTAGACCTACGGCTTATTTCTTTTTGCAATGTAATTTATAAGATTGTTACCAAAATTATTGCAAATAGATTCCATGGGTTTCTAGCTAGTGTGATCTCTCCCAATCAGTGTAGTTTTGTTCTTGGGTGCCATAGCTCTGATAATATTATTGTGGCACAGGAAGTAGTACACTCCATGAAAAGTATGAAAGGGAAGAAAGGATTCATGGCCATCATGATTGACTTGGCAAAGGCCTATGATAGAGAGAATTGGGCATTCTTAAGTAATTGCCTGCAGGAGCTATATGTCCTTAAGTGCTTGGTTGATTTGATCTACTACTCCCTATCAATGGAGTTTATGCAGTTACTAGGAATGGAGAAAAGACAGATATGTTCCAATCATCTAAAGGAGTTCGTCAAGGAGATCCAATGTCCCCTTATTTATTTGTTATTTACATGGAGAAGCTTACTCACTTTATTTAAGCGGTGATGGATTTTGGCGATTGGAAACCTATTCATCTAAGTAAAAATGGCCCTTCACTTTCTCATTTATTTTTTGAGGACAATATCATTTTATTTGCAGAGGCCTCAATTCAACAAGCCAAAATTATTTTTGATCATCTTGCTCATTTTTGTTCATCTTCGAGCTCAAAGGTAAATTCCTCAAAAACTAGAATTTACTTTTCTAGAAATGTGTAAATTCCTCAAAAACTAGAATTTACTTTTCTAGCAATGTGGCTCATAACAGGTGCAAGGAAATTAGTTCTTGCATGGGATTCACTCAAACGGCGGATTTGGGGAAGTACTTGGGGGTCCCGCTTTACCACAAGAGAGTGTGCAAGGAGACCTTCCAAGATGTTGTGGATAAGGTGAAAATGAGACTTTCTAATTGGAAGTCAATGTTGTTTTCCTTGGTTGGGAGATCAACTTTGGCTTCGTTGGTGGCTTCAACTATCTTAAACTATGTCATGCAAACTTTGATGCTTCCTGTTAGTACTTGTGATGCGTTGGATAGACATAATTGAAACTTTATATGGGGAGAAGTGGAGAATAACAGGAAGATTCTCTTAGTGGCTTGGGATAAAGTTTGTAAAGCAAAGAAGAAAGGTGGGCTGAGGCTGCGTCATTCGAAAACACAATAATGCCCTTATTATGAAACTAGGGTGGGAGCTGGTGACACATAGAGATGACCTTTAGGTTCAGGTAGTGCGGAGTAAGTATAATTGTGGTAGTGATATTACACTAAAAATCAACGCAAAGCGACCATGATCAAATTCTTGGTCTAGTGTTAAGTCTGTTTGGGAGACTGTTAACAAAGGTCTGGAGTAGGTGAATGATGGAACGGAGGTGTGCTAGAAGTAGAACAAAGTTGGAAGCTTAATTGTTAAATCTGCATATGATGTTCTTGCAAAGGACAACTCTCACACTGATCCGCTTTGGCAAAAGATTTGGAAGGTGAAGGTACCACAAAGATGTAAAATGTTTCTCTGGCTTGCTGCTCGTAGAAGGTTGTTGACCAATCCCTCACGTAGGAAACGAAAATTATGCACGGATGACACTTGTAGTATTGTGGATAGAAGGTGAAAGATACTCTACATGTCTTAAGGGATTGTGCACACACAAATTTGCTTTGGAAGCTAGTCTCTCGTACACCCTTTGGCTTGGCGCCGCCTCATGAGTGTAAATTTAAGAGACTAGATTTGGTGGAACATTTCTTGCAAAGAATTGAACGGAGAGACGAATTGGAGTGCTTTGTTTACTATGATCTGTTGGTGGAATTGGCAGAGACGTAATCTTTCCTTGTTTGAGAAGTAGGAAACTACTGATTAGAATGTGATTGCGAATGCTCAAACTATTATTGGGAGTATGAAGGATGCTCGAAACAAACTTTCTGGTATGGAGTTGGTGGGTACTATACAGTATATGAGTATGGAAGGGTGGGAGTTGCCGATGGTGGATTGGGTTAAGATAAATGTGGATGGTGCCTTTTCGATGGCTATTAATGCAGCTGCATGTGGTGGAGTACGTCAGTCATAATTCACTGGGAAGATTTATTCTCAGCTTCATGAATTGCTTGGAGGAAGGAGATATCTTATATATGGAGTTATGGGCTGTGGTGCGTAGGTTAAAGATGGGCTTGAGATAATGGATTCATAAAGGTTATAGTTGAGTTTGATTCCTTCGAGGTGATCAAGTTGATGCAGATGGATTTAATTACTGTTCATGCTTACCATGATATAATTGCTATATAAGGCAAAGAGTTTTTTGAATAGGGAGTGGGAGGTAAAGATCCAACACGTGAGAAGACAATTCAATGAGGCTGCCAACTTTTTGGTGAAGAAAGGTCTATCAACCATGACTGGCTTTCATCCGATTATTCAACCTCCTGATGAGTTGTTGTCTTGTTGATGATTCTTGAGAGGGACTGTGGGCATAGTGCTCAAGATGAGTTAGCATAAGGTTACTTTCGTTATAAAAAAGAAAAGAAAAGAAAGAGAGAACGATAAGGATACAGAAGGTGGAAAATAACCACTGCATCAATTCCCAGAAAACATCCATCACCATGAGCCACTCCCAACTCCCACAAAGTGACCGGCTGCTCTCATCTCATCACATTCTATATATCCCCACACCTCCAACTCTTAATTATCCTTATGTTATTATACAGTAGATCCGAAAAATCAATTTTTTATTAAAAAAGAAAAAATCAACTTCAGTCATTTTTATATTTTAAAGAGATTAATCTTCACCAATCCGTCGAAAATACTTTTGATAATCACGTAAACAAAAAAAAACTCCTAAATATTTATTTGAAAAAAAAAAAAAGATGAATGAAGGCGTGATTCATCTGCTGCGCGTAGTACGCCACAAAACATGGCTCTTTGGTAGGGAACCTCTCTCTCTCTTGTCCAGCTGTGAAAGACAGCTCACCTTTGACTGTCTTGTAAGTTAAACTACTCCCTCCGATTGTACTATAAGATGTTATTTATAAAACTTATCTGATGTAAAATATAAAATATTAAATAATAAATTTAATTTTAGTCTCAATTTTATCCTTATTAAATATTTTTATTAAAATTCTTAATTAACTTCTCTCTTCTTCTACTATTATTATTAATTTAATGTATTTTTATTCTCTTCTTAAAAATAAAATAGAAATGTCAGAATTTTTTTTTATTAATTTCAGACTATAACTAACTTTTTTTACTTAAATACGATAGTTAAAAATATCTTATAACAGGGACAGAAGAAAATATATCCATTTCTTCTTCCTCCGTTTCTTTAAAGGACGCGCCAATAAAAGGGACACGTGTCCTTCTTGCGATGTGTCGGCAGCGAGTCTCAGCTCTGCAAAATCTACCACCAAATTTTTTTTTTTTACCAAAAATCTACCATCAAATTTTAATACAGCTGTATTATGAGACTTGATCTCCAGACTTTTAATTAAGCCCTAACAACTTCCCTGTGGGTGCAGTCAATTCTCTCTCTCTAAACTTACTGCTCTAAATCTGAGTTTTAACAATTCTACTCGCACTCCTATTATTATATTTATAGATTTTTAGATTATGCCCTCCCTCCATTTTATTTTATCTTTTTCAACAGAAAAAACATGATCAATAAATATACGTAGGTGTTTCAGATTTGCTTGAGAGCGGAAAAGATGGAAGCCCCTCTTGAAAGGCTAGAAGCAAGGTTCAAAAAATTAGATAGACTATTGAATTGGATGAGATAACGATTTAAGATTCAGTGGATGAACTGGGGTCTGAACGGTTATGAATAAATTAATATATTTTTAATAATATAGATAAAAAATAAAAAATATTTATCCATGATTATAAAATTAACATTTATTCTAGAATAAAAAGTAAATTTAATAATATATGAAAAATTAAAAATATTATTAATAAATTTTACAATCTAATATTAAAATCTAAATAAGTTAATATTCATCTATAATTATAATTTGAATTCAAAATAATCAATTGATATTTTATTTTTATCTTATTTGTTAAGTAAATTTATCATTATTAATAATTATGTATTATAATAATATTTATAACATATTATAATATAGAAAGAAAAAAATTTATATTAAAAATAGTGCTACTTAGTACTAAAAATAATATTATTTTATTTTAAAAAAATTAAAAAATTTAAAAAAAGGGACAAATTGGTTCAAACCGATTTTGTACTGATTTTTGACTGGTTACTATCGATTTCGAAACCCTCCAATTATTAACTATTACTAGACCGGACTAGGAACCAATTTCCGGTAAAACCGATTGAACCGGCCAATCCAATTCGATTTTTTGAACAATGGCTAGAACTCAAAATTCCCAGCGGAGGCGGTTGCACAGTCGTTTTCCTTATACTATTATTTAATCTAATTTAATTGTAGAGTCTCCTAATTTTGGGTCAAATCGCGATGGCATGTCTCGTAATTACTGCCATGGCTGCGGTGCATATCTGGTTGCCCATACTCACGATGCAGAATAAAGATTTGTGGGGAAGCATCCTAGGAAAACTATTTTTGTCTTTTTCTCTTGGGCCAGATTTTTGTGTGTTGTTAAGAAACTAACAGTCGTTGGCCGAAAAAAGAAAAAGAGACTAAGAAAGTCCCGTCTTTCTTCCTTCATCCACTTTACCTTTATATCCACAAAGAATCTTTCGCTTGTCATATTCATTTACAATTTACAATTCACAATTTACATTGGCTGTTATTCTTTCCTCAAAATACAAAATCCAATTACGACTAACAAGTTAAATGTCATTTTTAACAGAGTAAATGAGAGGATTTTTTTTTAAGAAAAAGGAATACAATCTCGGTTTTCTCTAGCCTAATTAAAATATATTTAATAGCTCACCAAAAAATAAAAATCTGTATCCCAAACTAAATATCAATAAGAATTTGAGCATCGAAAGTGAATATAATTGTTATATTAAATATTTAAACTTTATGCAACCTTTTACGTTTTTTTTCATTTAACAAATTTTTAGCTTTCCTGTTGGTCCACTTGGCAAAAAAAAAAAAAAAGCTTGTAAATGCACAACATATACTTGGATATATGAACAATTTGAATCTCTTAAATTGGCAGAGAAATTTATGACAATAGTAAATGCTAATGAAATATAAATATAGTAATTGACTGATAAATACTTCTTCATTTTAAAATATAAGACATATTTATTTATCACATATTTATCAATAAAATATTAATTTTTTAAAAATATTTTCATAATTTTTTAAAATTATCTTTATTAAATAGAAGTAAAAAATGAATTATTCTCTCTTCATAATTTTTTTACTCTTTTTTTTCATAATTAAATACTATTATAAATAGAGATAAAATTGGAAAAGAGACATTGAATGGTCATCATTAATTTTCATAAAATAGTTTATATTTTGAAATATTAATTCCTATTAAATTTGTCAAATATTTTAAAATAGATGAAGTATTAAAAATTAAATAAAATTTACTGTTTGAAGAATAAAGTCGCTCATATAATATACTCTCAAAATGTAATATCATCCATTTATATGTTGGCTTATTAGGTGCAGAAGAAGGTGAGTGTGAGCATAAGAAGAGGGCAGTTGGCGTGAAAAAAGAAGAGGCGATCGAGTGGATTCCAAGGGTGAAAAGTGGAAGGGATTAGGTATTTTATTTTATTTGTACAGTTATGAACATCTGCGCTGCTACGTAATTGGAGGGCATAACGTCAAAAAGCGAAAAAGCTCCATACCTCAGCCATTCCACCGTGGCTTCTTCTTGTCCATCTCTGTTTGTTGTTGTGGATGAGCTTCTGGAGTGGTCCCCAGTATATACTAATTAATTAATTATTTATTTACAAATTTTAAAATTCTTTTCCAGATCGCCGCGACTTTCAAATTCCTCCTTTGTTCATGCATCCCCATCCCCCAGTTCACGCGTCTTTACCTTCCTTCTCTTGTTCAAACTTATACATTTATACTAATACACACACCTATATATACACATATACTCTCGCTCATTCCTCTCATTTCAAAATTTCATCATCTTCTTCTTCCCTCCCACAATAATGGCTGATTTAGCTTCGAATTCAAACCCAAAAACGGTCATCTCCCCTACCAAATCGCCCAAACTCACCCTCTCCCATGTCTCCCAGCAGCTGCCCCACCTAACCTTACCCTTTCGCCCCACCGACATCTCCCCCGCCCCCTCTCCACTTTGCTCCGCCTACGACCACTACCTCCGTCTCCACGACCTACGACGGCTATGGACGTCTAGAGATTTTCCCCACTGGAGGAGTGAGTCCATCTTTAAACCCGCCTTGCAAGCCCTCGAGATCACCTTCCGCTTCATCTCCACCGTGTTATTGGACCCCAGACCGTACGCGAACCGCCGCGAGTGGATACGGAGAGTCGAGTCCCTCGCCACGTATCAGATCGAGATGATCGCGATGCTGTGCGAGGACGAAGAAGAGGATCCGGCGACCCGCGGCAAGGCTCCGGTGGCGGACCTCACCAAGGGGGATAGCGGCAGAAGCTACAGCGAGGCTAGCCTGCTTCCGCGGTTGGCCACGTGGCACAAATCCAGGGACGTAGCGCAGAGGATTCTCTGCTCCGTGGAATGCAACATGATGAGGTGTCCCTACACGTTAGGGTTGGGAGAGGCCAACCTCGCCGGAAAACCCAGCCTCCGTTACGACGACATTTGCAAGCCAAACGAGATTCACACCATAGCGAAAACAACGCCGTACGATCACGTGGACAACTACGAGAATCCGACGGTGTACTCGACGCGCCAGATCATAGAGTCGTGGATCCACGTTCTGCACCAGTTGCTCGAAAGAATCAGCCAGAGAATCGAGAGCAAGAGGTTGGAGGAGGCGAAGAAGGATTGCTACGCAGTGGAGCGAATATGGAAGCTTCTAACGGAGATGGAAGATCTGCACCTGCTGATGGACCCGGCGGACTTCCTGATGCTCAAGAAGCAGTTATCGATCAAGTCGGCGGGAGAGACGACGGCGTTCTGCTTCCGATCAAAGGAGCTGGTGGAGATTACGAAGATGTGCAAGGATCTGAGGCAGAAGGTGCCGGGGATACTGGAGGTGGAAGTGGATCCACAGGGTGGGCCGAGGATACAGGAGGCGGCGATGAGGGTGTACGTGGATAAGAGAGGAGGGTGGGAGAAGGTTCAGGTGCTTCAGGCGATGCAGGGGATTGAGGTGGCCATGAAGAGATTTTTCTACGCGTACAAGCAGGTGGTTGTGGTGGTGATGGGAAGTTTCGAGGCGAATGGGAACCGAGTTGGGTTGAGTTCCGAATGTGGCGACTCGTTGACTCAGATATTCCTTGAACCCACGTACTATCCAAGCTTGGATGCGGCCAAGACTTTCCTGGCCTATTTTTGGGGTAACCAGCATGATACGCCCGATCGCTGAAACACCCAAATGAAATGCTCATGATAATTAACTCTATTTGCTTCATTCAAACAAAAGAATATATGTTTCAGACAAGAAGAAAAAAAGGAAAAAAAGGTATAACATATATGTGGAAAATGAAATTAAGCCAAAAGAATTCATTCTTTTTAATTGTTGATTCAATTTTGGAATACTATTTCGTCATTCCTTATCTAATTGTCTCTCGAATCTCTCTAAGCGGTTCTTCCCTTTTACATCTTGACCCATCTCCCCTTTTACATCTTGACCCATCTTCCAAAAACTACATGGTTACCAAACACCCGCATATACTTCCTCCCTCACACGCATATACTTCCTCCCTATAATGGTTTTTTTTAATAGTTTTCAAATTTTGATTTTATTTCAAATCTAGTACACTCTCTAGTGCTACGTATAGAACATAATTTAGAAGTAATGTTTGATTCGAAATATAGAGTATTTTAGGGCTTATCTAGTGTATTAATTATTTTTTTATTCATATCACTGGTCTCTAATCAATAAATGAGATATAAATGTTATGAGAATTACAAGAGATAATATAATTAATAAGAACTATTGGAAAGTATTGGAATTTATTGACAATTTTAATAATTTAAATCATTTTTCTAATATACATGATGTAAGTAAAAATAACTTATATTGATAATTGAAGGGAGTATTGTTTTAGGATTTTAATATATTATTAATTGTTCTTTTCAATGATACCATATTCGTTCATTTGATTTTGTATGTCATTTAATTTAATATATGACATTAAATCAAAATATTTTAATCAAATCCTAAAAAAAAATTTCACATAATCAATACTTTCTTAGTTTTAAAACAATTATTATTTTAGAGTTATACATTGTAGATTAGAAAAGCTAATAAATAATCTAAAAATTAATTAAGTTTGATTATACTTTATCCATTCCTTAATATAAGGAACAAATAATTAAATTATATAAACTAAAAAAAGTAGTTAGAATCATAAAAGTTGTTAGAAATGTAAAATAAGTTCCAAAAATGCCTTTATTTAATGTCAATAACCTTTTTTCATATAATTAATGATAATGAATTTTATTTCATATACCATTCAATCTTAATTGGGGACATTTTTGAAAAATAATTAAATGCACCGGGTAACCCTTATTCATCCCTTATATATTTTTAAACAAGACAAATCATATAAATGTCTCTTATATTAAGGAACGGAGAGAGTATTTTACTATAAAATCTTCACTCATGATGAAGTAATCTTTATGGCCCATTTGGTTGGATTAACTTTGGGGTTAGGTAATGTGATGTAAAGGGTATGAAGAGATGTAATGGAATGATATTTATATATGAGTTTTAAGTGGATTTGTTTGGTAGGATAGTGAGGATGTAAAAAATACATTCATTTTTTATATTTAATTAAAATCATATAAATGGAAAATGACTAAAGTGTCCCTGGACTGAAAAAAAAAACCCTCCTTCCTTCTTTCACCCTCGCTGCAGCCATCACAATATTTCTTACTAGCGGCCAGTACGGCTCAACAACACAATGAAGAAGCCATTTAGAAAAAAAAAAAAAGAAAAGAAAGATTGAAGGATCTTGAAGACGATGGCCACTATAGCTCCGTCTTCGATCTTTGCAACAGAGATGCTTCGTCTCCCTTCCATCTTTGCACAGACGATACCGGATCTAAACTCACAAAGGGGAGAGCACGATGAGCATTCAAAGAAGATGATATATGGTAATGAAGAGCATAAAGATTGGTTGGGAGAAGAGGATCCAAGTGGAGATGAAGCCAATCTGAACTTGGATGGGCACGAAGACGCTTCTCCACTCGCAAGGCTCAAATCTACTCCGGTTATACAAGGTGAGAATGGTGGGCAATTGCCGGTGGCTTAGATCTACAGAACGGTAATCGAGGAAGGGAAGGGATGGAGGAATGGTAGGTAGCCGATTGAGAACGAGGAGGGAGGGACGAGGTTTGTCTTTTGGGATGGGCAATTTAGTCATTTTACTCATGATGACACCAGTGTGAAGGCTTTTACATCCAAAAATCAGTGTGAAGGGGATTACATAAATTATGGTGATGTTGATCACATGAAGTAATGGTCATTATATGAGTTAGAACCAACCAAAAATGTTAATTGATGTAATGTGAAGATGATCCCATCACCTAACCCCCAATGTGATCCAACCAAACAGGCCATTAATGTTTCTCTCTTTCATTATTATTAAAGGACAAATTTGTCAAAATATAATTAACACACTCTTGAAAATTGTAAAGTAATAATTGTTTTAAAACAAGAAAAAAAATTCTAAAATAAAAATTGTTTTGAAATGGAGTGAATAATTTATTAGACTATGTAAAACAATCTTAAATGAAAAAAAAAAAAGGAAACCAAGCAAATACTCCCTCTATTATGCTATATAAGGTACATATGTGAGATATATATATATATATATATCACAATATAAGACATTTTGTGGCCTACAAAGTGTACTTGATTTTCTTTTGCCCAAAATGCTCCTGAAAGATAATGAAATTTAATTAATGCTGAGAATTTAATTCATAGGTCGATTGTATTAAGTGAGGGTAATTTAGGAAATAATAGAATTTTTTTAGTTTTTAACTACCATCTTTGGTTGTGTGTAATAGTTAAAAATGCCTTATAAACCGAAACAGTGGTAGTACTATGCAATTGGGGGGTTGCAATTATGATTTTTGATGATGCTATTAAAGACATGGTGCCGACTCTGACCATGGTCTAATTATAATCCTAGTATCATTATAAAGAAAGATAACATTTTACTATTCATTAGCCAGTTTTTATAGTTGGGCTTTGTGCAGATGAGTTATATTCATGCCATCTATTACTGTAGTGTGTTTGATGCTGCTACTTGTCCATTCAAAAGACTATTACTGTAGTGTGTTTGATGCTGCTACTTGTCCATTCAAAAGACTGCATAAGCCACTCCAACCTGTTGGGATTCGTGCATATTGATTCTTGTATCACCTATTGTTTTTCTGATATCTTTCACATGTGGCATTTGTCAACCTTTGTAAGATGAAGCCCAGCCTGATACGTTATTTCCCTTCTTCTATTCTCTTTTCCAATTCTTTTCCTAATCCTTTCATGATTCAATTTCAATTTATCAAATTGGTGTCATGTCAAATCACTGATTGTTCATAACTTTTCCCTTGGTAAAACTAAGTTTCACTGGGCTCTAAGCATTCATAACTTTCCCCCTCGTGATTCAATCTCTTGCCATACTCCTCATATCTATTTGAAAAACTTGACTCCAAATTTGTATTTGAGTCTTCAAGGAAGATTTAAGCTTGGCCTTTATACGGTTTAGTGTGAGTTCATTTGTAGCCATGCTCTGCTATTGAAGAGTCTCCTTACGCTATCCCCAATTTTTCTTCAGGTTTCAAGTTTACTATTTTACCATGGTGGTTGTAGATAATGACCTTCTAAAAGACTTGGACGATTCAAAAGAAACCTGGAGGATCATTGTTAGAGTTTGGCGGAGGTGAACTATGAGGAATGCTACTTCTTCTAGGGCTTTTTGCTTAATTTCATTGGCCTTAGTTAATGAATAGGTTTAGCGTAGTATTTATTCCACTGATTTTTTTTATTTATCCTTTGTCTTAGGTTATAAGAACATCTTTTTCTTTAGGGAACTAAAATCCAGGTAATAATAGGTAAGGATAATCTACTAGAGACCTACACTAAGGATCCAGCCGAAGGCCAATCCTATGTCATTGGTAACTTCTCAATTTCTAAAAACAAAATGCATTACCATGCCACAAACTACCCTTATCAAATCAATTTCAACAAGAGTATAATTGTTGAGCTAACATACATTCCACTGCCCACTCAATGCTGGGGTTTTGTCCCCTTGGTCAACATTGTCAGTAGGAGATAATCAACTAAAGTTTTAATAGGTTTGAGCTTTTCTTGTTGTCACATATGTATGATAAGGCCCTTTTCTTCTGATCTAGGTTTTCTTTGGTTTAATTTTTTTTGTTTTTATTGTCGTAAATAGATGTGATTGAATTCCTCAAAAGCTTTAGGTAGCTAGATGAATTTAGTCGAAACAATGAAAGCCACAAGCGACTTTGCTTCACCTTGGCTGATGATCAATTAGATCTTGTATATCCTATAAATTCTTGGATTAATTTCTTGATTTTATTATCATAGATTGATGATATGAAGTAATGTCTTTGTAGAGACAACTATGTAAATGTTGTTTTGTTTTGGAGAATCTACTTAAGATGCCTACTATTTCGAAGAAGTAGATATGGAACCTCCTATTGTAGTGGTTTTGTAGCTCACTAGATTGAAGTATAATGATGGTAGCCGTTCAACTGTGTTCTATCACTTTAGGTTCTCAATCCTTATTGAGGTATTCATGCCACCTTTTTGCAAGGGTCCCAGAAATTGCTAACTCATGGTTTGCTATAAATGTTCATTTTAATCCAGATATACCGAAAGTCAATAATCTCATGGGTAGATTATCATCATCCAAAATGGTTGAAAAATTGAATTTCACTCAAGAATCGTCCTATACCATTCGCAGTCTTTGTCTATTGTTGCAAACTTGCTGACTTTTCCTAGAAGATACACAATAGAACAACTTCTGTCAAAATGGAAGGTAAGAAGAAGTTGTATTTTTCTATTGTAATTAGATTTTCTTGCCATCCCTTTAATTAACATGGATGATTTTGCTCCCTTTGCAACAAAGTACAATTTGTGTAATCATGGCCATCATTCAGAAAATAGAAACTAATTTTGGTTGGATGTATGAAGGATGTACCTATTGTAGTGCCAAGCCGAAACTAAAGAGTAATGTCCAACATTGTTGTGGTTACAAGAAAGATACCCCAGTAGTTGAACCTAAGTTGGTGTCCCTAAAAAATATTGAATTATTTTTTAGTTGCTGTAGGTACAGTTTTTGATGGATTGCTCAGAAATCAAATTTTTTTAGTAGATACAAGGTACATTATACTGTTAGTGATGAAATAGCTACTACATCTATTTGATCGTTTGGCTATCAATTTGCTAGAGAAGCCGGCCAAAGAGTTAAATGATTAGCTTGGGCAAGTTAAGGCAAAGCATTTGACTTTTTTATTTCAATATCTATATAAATTCAACCAATTTCTAAAGCTTAACTATTCCTTTTGTAGCTGAAAAGACCTTTCTCATTTCCTAAGCTTTTGGAAAAGTTAGTTGGTTAGAAGTTAATTCTAAAAGTCAAGCTTGATGAACAGAATGCCCATAAGAAGTTTTCATGCTGTAATGTTTTGGACTATGATGAGGAGGAGAAGCACATCAAAAGATTCACATACTCCTTGGATGATTTATTACGTGTATTTTATAGTTTTAAAAATATATGATGGATGTTTTAAGAATGAAAAATGTACCTTACCTGTTCTTTACTTTTCTTTGTTTGCAGGATTCACAACTTGGTCTCAATGATGTCAACAATGTGAGTTCTTTGATCTCATTCCTTGCAGTATTTACATCTATGTTTTTTTTTTTGGATTTTTCAGATCCACAAATCCATTGCTATTTAGTCTTGCTATCTGATTATATGGTTCTCTGTCTATTTTTTAAATTACAAAGAGGAATCATGGATGTTTTAACATGGAACTCTAGATGGCACTTGCCATTGAATCATTACATATCTGTCAATGTACAATTCTAATTAGAATTTTTTATTCTTTACATTCTGTGAAGGAATCTTATATCAACCTTAGTGATGTTCAACATGCAAGTAGCTATACCTCAGTTGAATGTTTTGTACTTTATCTACATGTATGAATTCATTATTTGCCATCTACTTTGCATTTGGGATTAGATTTTAATTTGTGGCACTCTACCTCGGTCATGGAAGATTCTGATCCTATTTCTTTAGCCCCCTTGGTTCATGTGCATCCCATAATGGTCCTAATTCTTAGAGTGTAATTAACATTGACAAGATGACCATATCTCAGTTTATCACTCCACCACAATCAAAGGTAAAGACCAAGACTAGTGGCAAAAGGAGCACATGTGATTATGAGCTGGTTGGGATTGCAGAGGTGATCACGCCCAAATTGTCAACTTCCAAAGCTACCAAAATGATCAAACAAGAGAAGAAAGATTATGACATTTTGAGTTAGGATGCTTTTGATTCATGTACTATAGCTATATGTCATTCCCTCTTTGGATTGTGTTATGAAGTAACTTACTATTAGTCATACTACTTCTTTTGCTTGATGTTAGGCTCGTTTTATGTAGTTAGTTAAGATGTAATATATGGAATGACTTATTTAGGAAATGATTGTAGCACTTATTTTCAATGAAATTGCGATTGTGTTTTAAAGTAGCTTACACTTACGTATCTAGTTGTAGCACTTATTCTCAATGAAAATGTGATTGTCACCTCATTTACAAGGATAACTTTATATATGGAACCTTCAAGTCATTTAGATAAAGAATTTCTTCTTTCTCACAACACTTTTACATCAAGCCAAATTTCATTTAAAATTTTTATTTTTAATATATAATAATAATTATTATTATTATATTAACTTTTAAAAATATTTATATTCTAAAAAGTTTATAAGATAAAAAATGATCCATGATGGTGCAAAAAATCTCAAAAATATAGGTAATAAAAACTATATATTTAATATATTAATTCTAAGAGAATTTATGAAGAATATATGAAATGTTCATATTTTTAATACATTTTATTCATCATTGCATATTGATAATTTTAAAACTATGATAGATCTTCAAATTTTATATAAACTCTACAAAAAATATATATTTGATATAATTAAACTACTCTTAAATATTATTTCAGATCAAATGAATAATAATTTTATATTTATGTAATTGCTCAACTTTTATAATCATTTATAATAATGTAAATATAAACGTTAGATGTAACACCTTACTTTTAGACTCATTTTTCATGAATTAGACTCCTTTTAAGTCTGATTATATTTGATCCTAAGCTTGAATCACATAAGAATATAAATTAGAATTTCCAAAATTTTCGGTTACTGTTCATATGGTAGTTTCCACTTTGCTGACCAAATTTTGAAAATTCATAACTAATTCTAGAAAAATTATTTCATAGTGATTCAAGTTTCTAAAAATAGATAGAAACTTCTATACATGAAAAAAATATGAAACAGAGAATTATATTGACCAATTTATACATTTTATTTCTCAAACATTTACTGTACATTTGATCATTTTCTCCTTCCCAGGATTTTGGCCTTTTATTTAAAAATTCATATCTCACTCTACCCTAAGCCAATTTATACATTCCTTATCATTGGAAAGCCCTATGAGTCTACTTTCTATAAATATTTTTCTTGTATATTTGTTCATTTTGTACAAGGCATAACATTAACTTAACTATTATGTGTCACAACACTACCTCTACTGGAATAGTTTTAGGAGAAATTACATAACTCCTTTATAGCTCCAAATGGTTTTAAACTAGTGGCATTCATTTTCTAAGACTTGGAGATTTCCATAAATGCAAATCACTAAATTTTTTGAGCTATATACGATTTTATAGTGCCTTTTGAAAAATCCAGTGTGCACAGTGTAAGTTCTAGTTTTTCCAATACTGTCTAGTTTTGAATCCTAATTTCAAAAATTCATTATAATTCATAAATTTATCCAATTTAGGCGTTCTTTAGCTTTATGAAAAGCTTGTTCTGTCTACTTTAAGAAAATGTATAACACTTATGTAGGATGTTCTATTTCGAATAGAGTTCCCCTGCTCAAATCCATACTGGTCATCTTGTTCATAATTATGCCATAACTCATATAATAAACTTCATAAACCTCATGCATCAACATTTATTGCTCCAAATCTACACATAACATCATAAGAGGACTTTAAGGAATATAATCATGTATAATTACAGAATTTCATCTCATACATACATGATACATATTTTCTCTACTTAACATTATAACTTGCAAAATAAAGTAATTCTCCATCGTCTTCTTCATTTCCCTTCCATTTGTTTGAATACTTCCATATCCTTGCCCTAACATAGTTAATATCTGGAAAGGAATGAGATTCAAAGAATATTAGTAGTTACACCCAATTATGCATTCACATCATCATATCATTTCATAAAATTATCAATGAAAATCATAACTTCATATTATGCCATACAATTCCATAAAAATTTTGGCATAGTAACACTTTGTAAAATGGATATCCTAGGGTCATGAAACCCTTCAAACATTTAGCCAACAATGAAAATACATCATAAAGCATTCAAACAACTATATGGCATAGTCATATTATCATGGAAACAAAGTATGACAACATTAAGCATAATAGGGAAAATAACTACCTTCTTACTTTCCAATGATCTCCAAACTTTGTGGACTCTTCCATTGATCTTAAAACACTTCTTGAAACCCTATTATATCATAAAACAAGGTCTTAAGTCATTGATTACATGACATCCTTCATAAAGACCTCACTTTAACTCTAATTTTTCACTTTGCTTTCCTTTTGCATTTTTTTGTACAACATAATTGTTCTAACCTACTTTCGATCGAAGGAATCCATTTTTAGGGTCAAAAACTTGAAATTCCCTTTCCTTTCACAAACCCTAAATAGCAGAAAAATAGAGAAAATTGTAGAAAAATAATAACTCATCAATCTTTGAAATCAATACCATAATCTTGCATCTTGTGACATATGCTTCACTTTTTATTGATTAGTTTCTTCATGGCACAATTTTCTCTCTCTACTCTCTCTCTAGGTCAGAAATTTCAGTGGTAAAATGGAGAGAAATAATCCATGAAGCTTCACAAAACTTAGACATAACCAAGATAGTAACCAAAGAAGCTTACCTTGGAAGTTTGGAACCCAACCAAGTCCTATAGCCTTCTCTTTTCTCCTTCTCTTTTCCATGTTTTCTCTCCCTCTTCTTCCACTGGTTCAGCGTGAAATAGGTTGAAGAAGATGAAGCTTTATGACTTAATAGGGTGTTTAAGCAATAAAGTAATTTAATTAACTTTATCTTTGACTTTATTACTTTTTCTTATTAAAAAAGCTTTTGAAAAATTTCACTTGTGTCCAAACCTGCATTCCAACGTGATTCACTCCCTTTTTGGCCAAAAAAATTACTTCATAAAGTTTAATGGACTAAAATATTCTTTACCGATTAAATTTACTTGTATCGATTAAGTATTTTTACCAAAATTATCATTGAATTGGTACAGGATTATCCAACAATTACTTTTAGTCCAAAATCATTATCTAGACCCAAAATATATTTTATTAAGATCCAATCATTGTCCTTGAATCAATAATGTCTTTTCCTGCAATCTAAACTGACCTATATCGGGTAAAATATTAATAGTAGAATATAATTACCCAATAAATATTATTTTGATCTTAATAGATTCCTTGCTATTTTCTATTGGACTTAACTTATTAAAGTCTTCATTTTGACTATAATTTTTCATATTTCCAAAAATACCTTTGACTCAAGGCGAATTTATAATTTTTGAAACTTTTAGATCATTAGCTGTAATTTTTTCCAAACTTCCTTTCATCTCCCCTCCACGTGAATTTCTTCCTTTAAGGACTAAATTAAAATGATGCTTGATTCTTGAAGTCAAAATATAATTTTCTCATTTTTCCATTTAACTAGGAAAAATGACCTCTTTATCCTTCTTCATGCTTAACAGTATCTCTCTATTGTTTCCAATTCCTTTTATATTTTATGATATTAAAATTTTCATTTTTGGGCCTTAAATGCATTATTCACTCCTTGCTTCTAATTTGAAAAATGACAATTTTGCCCATAAACTGGGTATATATGTAATTATTTATTCTTTTGGGCACTTTCTTGTAATTTTTCCCAAAAATAACTTTTTATTATTATTTTTTACACAATTCACAATAACTTCAATTTTTTATTATCTCTTAACCTAGACCTCCAGGGAATGCAATACTTATACCGTTGTGCTCAGTTTGGAGCGGGTTTTCATTCAAATGATATATTGTATATTTTCTAGGTTAAGTTCTAAAATTAATTTATGTTAAGGACCTTATGAAAAATTAATTCCAATTAAAGACCAAACATAACTTCTTCAAAAAATTAGATGAGAAATTAATTCCTTCTAAAGCTCGATTCTATATAGCCTTTTCATCTTACTTCATTTTTCATCTTTGATTTATTTTATAACATCCCATAAAAATAGGTATATTATATTAGATAAGTTGGGAAGGATCACAACCCCTGACCATAAGGTGCATCCTCCTTTGGTGGGACTAGAAGTACATGCTCTAGCATCAATTGTTTTATTTTTTTATTTTTTTTGTTTAATAATTTAAATTTAATTTTCGGATGTTAACAAGTTGTGTTTTGATAAAGTTTTATATTCTTTTTCATCTATCCTTAGAGATACTCAAACAAGTTTAACAAGAATTAGTTTCATTCCTATTAGGAGCATGGTACTCAAGTGGACATAATAATTCAATATGGGTTTCCCTTATAGGCATTTGTTTTGTCAGGATTTAGAAGTAAAAAAACCAGTCCCTTTTTTATGTTTTGGGACAAAGTTGCTTCTCTTTCATTATCATCTACGTTGATTCCAAACATACCTACTACTTTGATAATTTAAATTTAATTTTCGGATGTTAACAAGTTGTGTTTTGATAAAGTTTTATATTCTTTTTCATCTATACTTAGAGATACTCAAACGAGTTTAACAAGAATTAGTTTCATTCCTATTAGGAGCATGGTACTCAAGTGGACATAACAATTCAATATGGGTTTCCCTTATAGGCATTTGTTTTGTCAGGATTTAGAAGTAAAAAAACCAGTCCCTTTTTTATGATTTGGGACAAAGTTGCTTCTCTGTCATTATCATCTACGTTGATTCCAAACATACCTACTACTTTGATAATTTAAATTTAATTTTCAGATGTTAACAAGTTGTGTTTTGATAAAGTTTTATATTCTTTTTCATCTATACTTAGAGATACTCAAACGAGGTTAACAAGAATTAGTTTCATTCCTATTAGGAGCATGGTACTCAAGTGGACATAACAATTCAATATGGGTTTCCCTTATAGGCATTTGTTTTGTCAGGATTTAGAAGTAAAAAAACCAGTCCCTTTTTTATGTTTTGGGACAAAGTTGCTTCTCTTTCATTATCATCTACGTTGATTCCAAACATACCTACTACTTTGATAATTTAAATTTAATTTTCAGATGTTAACAAGTTGTGTTTTGATAAAGTTTTATATTCTTTTTCATCTATACTTAGAGATACTCAAACGAGTTTAACAAGAATTAGTTTCATTCCTATTAGGAGCATGGTACTCAAGTGGACATAATAATTCAATATGGGTTTCCCTTATAGGCATTTGTTTTGTTAGGATTTAGAAGTAAAAAAAACCAGTCCCTTTTTTATGTTTTGGGACAAAGTTGCTTCTCTTTCATTATCATCTATGTTGATTCCAAACATACCTACTACTTTGATAATTTAAATTTAATTTTCAGATGTTAACAAGTTGTGTTTTGATAAAGTTTTATATTCTTTTTCATCTATACTTAGAGATACTCAAACGAGGTTAACAAGAATTAGTTTCATTCCTATTAGGAGCATGGTACTCAAGTGGACATAACAATTCAATATGGGTTTCCCTTATAGGCATTTGTTTTGTCAGGATTTAGAAGTAAAAAAACCAGTCCCTTTTTTATGTTTTGGGACAAAGTTGCTTCTCTGTCATTATCATCTACGTTGATTCCAAACATACCTACTACTTTGATAATTTAAATTTAATTTTCGGATGTTAACAAGTTGTGTTTTGATAAAGTTTTATATTCTTTTTCATCTATACTTAGAGATACTCAAACGAGTTTAACAAGAATTAGTTTCATTCCTATTAGGAGCATGGTATTCAAGTGGACATAACAATTCAATATGGGTTTCCCTTATAGGCATTTGTTTTGTCAGGATTTAGAAGTAAAAAAACCAGTCCCTTTTTTATGTTTTGGGACAAAGTTGCTTCTCTTTCATTATCATCTACGTTGATTCCAAACATACCTACTACTTTGATAATTTAAATTTAATTTTCAGATGTTAACAAGTTGTGTTTTGATAAAGTTTTATATTCTTTTTCATCTATACTTAGAGATACTCAAACGAGGTTAACAAGAATTAGTTTCATTCCTATTAGGAGCATGGTACTCAAGTGGACATAACAATTCAATATGGGTTTCCCTTATAGGAATTTGTTTTGTCAGGATTTAGAAGTAAAAAAACCAGTCCCTTTTTTATGTTTTGGGACTAAGTTGCTTCTCTTTCATTATCATCTACGTTGATTCCAAACATACCTACTACTTTGATAATTTAAATTTAATTTTCGGATGTTAACAAGTTGTGTTTTGATAAAGTTTTATATTCTTTTTCATCTATACTTAGAGATACTCAAACGAGTTTAACAAGAATTAGTTTCATTCCTATTAGGAGCATGGTACTCAAGTGGACATAATAATTCAATATGGGTTTCCCTTATAGGCATTTGTTTTGTTAGGATTTAGAAGTAAAAAAACCAGTCCCTTTTTTATGTTTTGGGACAAAGTTGCTTCTCTTTCATTATCATCTACGTTGATTCCAAACATACCTACTACTTTGATAATTTAAATTTAATTTTCAGATGTTAACAAGTTGTGTTTTGATAAAGTTTTATATTCTTTTTCATCTATACTTAGAGATACTCAAACGAGGTTAACAAGAATTAGTTTCATTCCTATTAGGAGCATGGTACTCAAGTGGACATAACAATTCAATATGGGTTTCCCTTATAGGCATTTGTTTTGTCAGGATTTAGAAGTAAAAAAACCAGTCCCTTTTTTATGATTTGGGACAAAGTTGCTTCTCTGTCATTATCATCTACGTTGATTCCAAACATACCTACTACTTTGATAATTTAAATTTAATTTTCAGATGTTAACAAGTTGTGTTTTGATAAAGTTTTATATTCTTTTTCATCTATACTTAGAGATACTCAAACGAGGTTAACAAGAATTAGTTTCATTCCTATTAGGAGCATGGTACTCAAGTGGACATAACAATTCAATATGGGTTTCCCTTATAGGCATTTGTTTTGTCAGGATTTAGAAGTAAAAAAACCAGTCCCTTTTTTATGTTTTGGGACAAAGTTGCTTCTCTTTCATTATCATCTACGTTGATTCCAAACATACCTACTACTTTGATAATTTAAATTTAATTTTCGGATGTTAACAAGTTGTGTTTTGATAAAGTTTTATATTCTTTTTCATCTATACTTAGAGATACTCAAACGAGTTTAACAAGAATTAGTTTCATTCCTATTAGGAGCATGGTACTCAAGTGGACATAATAATTCAATATGGGTTTCCCTTATAGGCATTTGTTTTGTTAGGATTTAGACGTAAAAAAACCAGTCCCTTTTTTATGTTTTGGGACAAAGTTGCTTCTCTTTCATTATCATCTATGTTGATTCCAAACATACCTACTACTTTGATAATTTAAATTTAATTTTCAGATGTTAACAAGTTGTGTTTTGATAAAGTTTTATATTCTTTTTCATCTATACTTAGAGATACTCAAACGAGGTTAACAAGAATTAGTTTCATTCCTATTAGGAGCATGGTACTCAAGTGGACATAACAATTCAATATGGGTTTCCCTTATAGGCATTTGTTTTGTCAGGATTTAGAAGTAAAAAAACCAGTCCCTTTTTTATGTTTTGGGACAAAGTTGCTTCTCTGTCATTATCATCTACGTTGATTCCAAACATACCTACTACTTTGATAATTTAAATTTAATTTTCGGATGTTAACAAGTTGTGTTTTGATAAGGTTTTATATTCTTTTTCATCTATACTTAGAGATACTCAAACGAGTTTAACAAGAATTAGTTTCATTCCTATTAGGAGCATGGTACTCAAGTGGACATAATAATTCAATATGGGTTTCCCTTATAGGCATTTGTTTTGTTAGGATTTAGAAGTAAAAAAACCAGTCCCTTTTTTATGTTTTGGGACAAAGTTGCTTCTCTTTCATTATCATCTACGTTGATTCCAAACATACCTACTACTTTGATAATTTAAATTTAATTTTCAGATGTTAACAAGTTGTGTTTTGATAAAGTTTTATATTCTTTTTCATCTATACTTAGAGATACTCAAACGAGGTTAACAAGAATTAGTTTCATTCCTATTAGGAGCATGGTACTCAAGTGGACATAACAATTCAATATGGGTTTCCCTTATAGGCATTTGTTTTGTCAGGATTTAGAAGTAAAAAAACCAGTCCCTTTTTTATGTTTTGGGACAAAGTTGCTTCTCTTTCATTATCATCTACGTTGATTCCAAACATACCTACTACTTTGATAATTTAAATTTAATTTTCGGATGTTAACAAGTTGTGTTTTGATAAAGTTTTATATTCTTTTTCATCTATACTTAGAGATACTCAAACGAGTTTAACAAGAATTAGTTTCATTCCTATTAGGAGCATGGTACTCAAGTGGACATAATAATTCAATATGGGTTTCCCTTATAGGCATTTGTTTTGTTAGGATTTAGAAGTAAAAAAACCAGTCCCTTTTTTATGTTTTGGGACAAAGTTGCTTCTCTTTCATTATCATCTACGTTGATTCCAAACATACCTACTACTTTGAAGAAAACACAATTTATTAGGAAATGTCACTGTCACATTTAAGAATGAAATTGGATGCAACATATGTAACTTGGAAAATTGAAACTAAGCCACCCTTTTGGACAATGACAGGCTCCTGTGTTATCTATTCAATCAAAACTATGATAGATTTATCAAATCTCATTTAATGAGGGCTCCCACACATGACAATAATGTTAATGCCTTTGCTTCCTTCTGACAGCAACAACATTCTTTCATCCTACCCAACAAGAGGATTCAATCTTGACCTTCAATTCAATGAGGCACATGGATCACGATCTATTCTCTTTTTCTAGATTGTTTCATTTCTCATTATCATCACAATGCTAACTTGTTTGTTGGGTTTTCCTTCATTTCCTTGGATTAATGTTCAATAAAATAATAATATCCTGGATCACTAGGAAAAATTGAAAGTCACAGTACTAATGGTGTTATTTGATAATGGACATTTTATTCCTCAAATAGCTCTTCTTACCACTTCAACAAACATGATTCTGTTGGAGAATGTGCCCTAAGTCAATCATTGTATTATGAATATTGTATTTCATTATGGAAAAAGAAGGTGTTTTTTTTTACATTATTATATTATTTGCATGTTTTTCTTCTATAATAATATCCTTGGATAAATCATTTTATTCTAAATGTCCCTAATCAATTATCTTTGTAGGAACAATAATGAACTAAGACTAGTATGATTTTGATTGATAATTATGTGATAATTATGTATGAAAATACAAATCAAAATCATAAGCTCTTGTTAGAGAATAGGTGCTAGATCGACCCGTCATGAGATAGCTGCATGGATCGAATCTTAAGCATATCTCATATATAACCGTGTCACTAAACTCATAGGTGAACCCTTGCGGAATTAATCCAAAGAACCCATTTGAAGCAAATGACACTCGGATTTTTATAATTACAAGGAACACGAAAACTGAAAAATAGAAAATAACAAGAAAAAAATGCAAAAGATATATTGGTCTAAGTGAATTAGAACTCAACAATACTGGTCTCTTAAACCCTAATTCTGGTGACACCACAAGGATTAACCAATTCCTTGATAAGTCATAGTATTCTTTCTAACACTCAAAGAATCGCAAGAGGAAAACTCATAAAACTGAAAATTTGTATTCATCTAAATCTGAAAAACACACATAAAAGTTAGTTTTAAATAAGCAAGGTAAAATCTAATTAATAAACTTAGAAAACCTAATTAATTTGGGTTCAAGTAATCCTAATAGGATTAGGAGACTTTAGGCTCAAATAATACTCCTATTTGACATAGGAAATTATTAAAGTAAAACCCTAAAATAAAATAATGAAAATTCATAAGAAAATAATAAAAATAAGACCTAAGCCCTTATAAACATGCCACAACATTAATGAAATCACATGTTTAGCACATGACATGCTTATTTACAAGATGAGCTATCAAAAAGACTACTAATTAACTAATTGGGCTTTATTAATTAACAAAGTTCAGCCCATAATTAATAAAAATGAAATTAATATTAATTAAGCCCAATAATGCTTAAGTCACATGCTATTTTAGTGAAGCACATGATCTTTTAAATAATCTCCTCCAATGGGCTTCTCTTGGGATTGAATCTTTCCAAGTGATAAAGCTTCCTATCATGTTCCTGAATTTGTCCAAGCCATCCTCTATCATAAGTCCTCAGGCCTAAGATCTTCATGACTTCCTACATGGAGAACACTATATTTTGGCATAGTTAAAGGTCACATTTAATCGGGAGATTATAAAGGTTATGATCGGGTATAGTGAAACTCGTGTGAAGGAAGATGAATGGTCAAGATGGAATTTGTCCCTCTAATTAATGGAGAGATATATGTGGGCCTCTTGATGAGTGAGACTGAGAAATGCATATCCGTGCTCAAATGGAAGAGTTTCCATTTGTTCTGTCAGTTAGCTTGGAGATCGAGAAAGTGATGGTCGAGTAAAATAAGGATGACGTTTCCATACCTCATACTTGACCTATATATCATGAGACAAAAAAGGATGTGATCGGGTTATATGATAGGTTACATCGGATCACTGATCTCATATGATTTGGGTAGTTACAATGCCTTGCTAGAGGCCACTTGTGACTTGTGGGTCCAATAGTGTTATTAACTCACTACCAACATTATATAGGCCTACAGGGTTGAACACAAGAACGGGCCAACTCGAGTTAGAATGTCCAGATTCATTGAATCTAAAATGTGCCTAGATTCAATGAATTTAATGTTCAATTTAGGGTGATTGAATTATATATATATTTGATATATATATATATTATAAAATTCAATATATATATGTTTGATATATTATATATTTAATATATATTATATTATTTCAATATATATATATTGTTCAAATTAATTTAAATGAATTAGTTTTAAACTTAATTCTATATGATAGATTTAAATTTAAACTAATGTCATAATCTAAATTTGATTTATATGATAAATCAAATCTATATTTGATTCTGGATATGGATTAGATAGTTAGTTTAAATTTAATTTATTAAATAGATTTAAATTCAAACTAATCTATTTAATTAATATTTGATTTAGTTTAAATTATTGATTTAAATTAAACAAAAACCAAATCCTATCTATATATTAATATACACTAGGATTATTTGATACAGAATTAACACAATTTTGGATCACTCTAAAGAGAGAGCAACCGTACACTAAGAGAGAGAGACCGTTCGATGGACGAAGAAACTGTATGGATGAACAGCGAGGGCATATGGACATACGGACACTCACAAACAGAGATACTAGCACGCCATTCGAGTTGAACTCACCGTTTGTGTGGATACTGGTAGAGGGAGCTAATCAGTCGCGTTAGTTCCTGGGGTCCAACGAAATGAAAAAGAACACCAAAGGACGTAGTAGAGGTAAATTCTTTTTCTACATCTCAATCTAAATAATATTGACGAATCCATGGGAGGGAATTTCTTGATAGTTTTCCGTTGCATGTGTGCTGAAATTCCAACAAATACTTCATTAAGCTTGAAGCCATTGAAGAATTTCAAGCATGCCTAGCACAAAACTGAACTACAACTATACTTAGACAGCACAATTAATAATCCACATTGAACTTCAATGTCTTAAAGCCCTGTATCTTCAACAAATCACAAGAACTAGAAATAGTAGAAGACATTATCTATTAGACTAGTAGTTCAAAGATTCTACTTCCCCTATTGGTATTTTCCTCTGCTCAGTCCATTTAGAAATTTATCGATGACCAACTTATCCCTGTTATATTTCCTATCTACCAGATTCTCAGTCTATCATGAACTCTCAGAGTGCATTTAATAAAAATGTGCATACACAACCAAAAAAAACTGCTAAACAAAGGCAATAATGGGCTGGTCAACAATTGCAAGACATAACTATGAGGTTTAGTATAATATAAGTTTTGATAATGACAAATATAGAGTAATAGGGAACAAATGCATTATATGTATTTGACATATATAATGTTCCTTAAAGAAGTAAAATACATATTAACATGTATTTAATTATGATTATAATACATATATCATGCTATGCATAAATATATCCACTGTACTTTTACAATAAATAATATAAGTTGGATATATAAACTGGACTAACTACTTGGTTTGTAAGTGTAATATGTTAAATGTAGGTTGGTTTAAGTAAGAAGAGTGAGCATTGGAATACAGAAATAGAAATCAATATCATGCCTCACTCAAGAAAGTAGAAAAGAAAGGATGCTCCAAAAATGGAAGATCAGAAGGGAGCATGCTAAGAAGGAAATGACCAAGTGGAAGTGGAACTCAACATTTGAAGACCTAGTCACTGGTATATTTTATTTTCACTTAGGTCTTGAGGTGGGATTAATCTTTGAAAATTACTTAATCTTGTTACCATATGTTTTAAATGGGTTAGATTAAGTAAGTCTGATGTTAGCATAAGTTAGATTTGAAAAACTCTGATGACAGACAAATTTTGAGAAGTTAAACTTCATATACTTTGTGAAAATATGAACTTTGCTGACTGAAATTTGAAGTTCCAGAGATATTACCTCTGACAAACGAATTTCAAGTGTTGAAATTTAAATTTCGAGTCAAGCATAGTTAGTGAAATCTGGTTTTCAAGAATCTAGAGTTTAACCTTTGATTAGTATTTTTAATATATCTCTCAAAATACTTATGACTTTGATGTGAAACTTATTTCATATGAAACTAGAATTAATAAGCTTTTCAAAGAAGGTTATTTTACTCAAAATAAAGATCATATAAAAAAGCTATGGTTATTTAAAGTTGAGTAGTGAGATATGAATTTTTAGTTTTGACCTCTTATCATTTTTTTGATCATATCTCATAGAATACATTTTATTTTGAAGTAAAATTTCTTTTATTTAAAAGTAGACATTTAGAAATTTCCAACCATAGGTCATTTTCTTAATTTGGAGTTAAAATGAGAGAGTTATGGCTTCTAAAAAATTGTCTACAGTACAAAATTTGAAGTTATGTAGGTTCCATTGCGATAGACAAATTTCGGGCCTCCGAAATTCGAATTTCGATGGGAACCTTGGTGCAAACTTGGGTTTGCCACTGAAAGACGAATTTTGGCTTTGAAAATTCAAACTTCAGTTCTAACAAACAAATTTTGGCTTTCAAAATTCGAATTTCGAAACACCAGAATGTGAAAATACTTCCAGAAAAGCTTTGAAAATACTTGAAAATTCGAACTTCAAGTATAACAGACAAATTTTAGCTTTGAAAATTCGAATTCTGAATATCCAGAAACACAAAAATACTTCTGGAACAACCAACAAATGAATTTTCACATCCAAAATTTGAATTTTGAAAGGAAGAACTTGTGTCATATTGAGTTGCTCACTGTTAGACGAATTTTGGGAACCAAAATTCGAACTTCGAAGACACCATAGCAATCTGGAATAACTGTTCACACTTACCAGAAGTATTTTAAACTTGAAAATTTGAATGTTCTAACATAGAAACATTTGTTAAGATGAAAAATTTGAATTTCAGCTTTGAACAGACGAACTTCGAAGTTCAACACTAAAAACTTTAACTTACGGTCTCTTCGAAATTCATCTGTTGACATCCAAAATTCGAATTTCAGTATGTCAGAAACATTAAATGTGGTTGGTAAATGGCTAGTTTTGCAGAGTAAACCATTAGGTAACATCTCTAACGGCTAGATCTTGTATCTAACGTCTAATTACACCACAAAACTATAAATAGAACATCATTTGAACTTATGGGTAACAATCTTAAGAGAGCTTATGCGAAAATGCTGCTACAACTTGTAAAATCTTTCTATCTTAGTATTGTTTGAAAAACCCACCTCAATAGAGTGAACTTTCAATGTATTATCTACTCTTCAAGAGAGTTTTCATTCTGTAAACATTTCTTTCTACATATTCTGGGTAGAATCTTAGTGTGGGGAAACACTAAGGGATTTATACATCTTGTAAGGGTGTGAGGAGAGTGGCTTCACAAGAGTCTACTGAAACTTGTGAGAATGTACTGAGGCTTCACAAGTGCCCGGATCAAACCTGTGGGATATAGTGGAAAATCTCAAGTGGCGGCTTGGGGACTGGATGTAGGCCAAGTGGTTGGGCTGAACCAGTATAAATCATTGTGTATTGTTCTTCATCTTCTCTACTCAGCTGCTGCACTCAACCATCTCTGGTTATCCCTGTTTTACTGCACTCTTAGTGAAATTGGGTTGTGATCCAAAAGAGCAGAAATCTTGCATCACCCAATTCACCCCCCTCTTGGGTGACCAGTCAACCTAAGAATAACAAATATTGGAAGAAATTTAATGTGCAAATTTAAAGAAACAGAAGTCTCAGGTTTCCATAGTACCTAACTAATTCGTTGTTTAGTATGATGATATCATTGTGTTATAAGTATTAATCATGGTGTTGCTTGGATCTATCATCTTTTTTCAATAAATAGACAAGCAACCTCAGTCAAAAAAGGCTACTGCATTTATTACTAAAGAATGAATAGCTCATCAACGTTTTGTAATGCAACATAAGAGGTTAAATAATAACTATTTCTAGGGTCCTCAAGAAGCATTAAGTAGCAACTTTCAGTGAAGTAATTTTTGCATAAATATGAATGGAGCACAACAAGAAGGTAGAAAATGCCTTTTCATGGAGTAGGTCTATTAAAAAAAATGGACATGTGATTTTATACCTTCTGATAAGTTTTGACATTACTCATGGATCAGTCACATGGAGGAGCTAATCAAGATTATATTGGGCCACCAAGAGGTATGCATTTTGAAGTTTTTTACTATTGTATGTCCATTCAGTATTCTAATTATAGTCTTTTTTTTGCATCTATCATATCTCTTTTACAAGTAGGTAACTACATTCAGGACAGACAAGGACCATTAAATTATAGTAATCTATGAAGCAAATTGAGAACAACTTTCAATGAGTCACATGAAAAAGGTATAAGATACTCTTTGATGCAATAGGTTGTTAGCAACAGAATAAATTTAATTGATAGTTTCCTAACAAAGTTTGTAATTTATTACAGTTCTGTCACATGAAGCATATAACCAACATTATCTTGAGCTGGAAAGAGGTATGCATTTGAGTTTTACATGTTTATGATGACAAAGTCAAACTATTACTTAGTTATATGTATCAAGAAAATTTGATGAATTCAGTGAATCATAAAGTAATGGAAACAAATATAATTTAGTGCCATATCAAGCAACAGGATACATAAAAAAATTGGATTGTTTTCCACAGCCCTTTTGCAAGAACTGTGTCCGTTGATCAATCATGATGAAGACAATGATGTAGTTATTGATGATGAACTAGAAGTTATTGATCTTCCTGACAATGGTATATATTTATATTACTCCCTTAGATACTATTTAATGGATGCAAATATATATAGCTTCAAAACATACAATTAAAACTACATAGACATGCTTACCCATGATGGATTTTTGCCTAAGAACATTGTACTTATAGGTTACTTAGACAAGGGTGATCCAATCCATGCTTGTAGTACAGTGGAGCCCAGATGTGGTTCAATGAAAGAATTAAAAAAGGTCCGAAAATTGCGGGACTTTACAATTCTTCCTTTATTGCAATAATGGTAAGGTCCAGCTTCCACCGAAGTTATAACCATCACCATACTTGAGCAGTTTATACTTCTACAAGAAGTCATTGGAATCCAAAAACTTCTTGTCAAACACTAAGAACTACAACAATATGTTCTCTTTCGCATCTATGGGAGGACAAATCAACCATTCCATGAACATAGGAAGAGGTCCATAAAGTTTTATCTTATCAGGACAAAATTACTGTAGAATTGGAAGCCTCTTGCCTCTTGATACAGAAAAGCCAGTCTACTCTCAATTGTATATTTATGATACAAAGAATGAAAATGACAACTGAATATCAGTTGTCAGATTGCACAGGCCACTTTTTAACCAAAACTCACCATAAATCTCTTCCAATTACCACCAAAGACAATTTGACCATTTTGGACTATCCACATATGTCCTAATTGACTCAACTAACTTATCCAAAAAGGTTTCACCTCAAAGGAACCACTCCTCCAAGATTTGACCCCCTTGAATCCCAAATTCATATAATGTGCTATATGCTCAAATCACACCATCCAGGCCCAAAAATTCCCTTTGGGCCCACACACAACCATTCTAACTCCTAAACACGCCAAAACATGCATACATCACATCATCCTATATCAATTACCATCGTCATACATATACATATCATATCACCTTCATCATTACAAATATCATGATCCTCATATCAATTACAATTGTACAATTCTACTTGGCACAACATACATAGACAATACAACATACTGCTGTGACTTGAATATTCCCACGTTCAAGACATTACTACTCCCTTGTCTTCTCTGGACTAGTGCCAGAACTTTCACTTAAAATGTTAGTTCATGGGAAAGGGGTGTGAGACAAAGTCTTAGAAACTGGGGACAACCACAAGCAACATATATAATATCTCATACAGTAATGCACTTAGTGCCATGAATGCAAAATGTAATGGAATGCATATTCTCCCCTGCACACGGCTAGAACCATGAGCTATCATCATAACAGGACATTTTGTATAGGTGACTCCCTTCCAGCAATTGGTGAAGACTGATTCTGAGACATCACCAAACTTATCTCATTCTAGTGTACCTGGTCAAAGGTAACACTAATGTTTGGACCGTGACTCTGCTTCCCTTTAACCACCACAAATTTGTGATAATCTTTGGGAAGATGCAGTCTACTACCGTCTTACTCTCCTAGCCATATGAGAGACTTTAATGACAGGGATCCCTTCCTTATTTCACCCATATCATATCTCATCATATCATGTATCTTATATCATTATCACCACCCAATCTACCATTTCTCACAATGCCATGTGGTGATGTTCGTGCTATATTACTATATAATCATCACCATCATATTTCTCAATATCATGCTATGAACTCATGTAATGTCAAATCATCATATATAATCATCAACATAATCATCATCATCTACCATATTGTCTGGCCGTGTGCCTACAACGATATGTAAAAACCATACACACATATAACAATATCGTGGTGTAAACGAAAATATACATATATACACACATATACTAACATATAATACACACAATACAAGCACCTGGTTACCTTAAATTGTCAATACCACACACGTGAATTCCACAAGCTTCTCGGATTGTCCAACCATGACTTGTACTCTTCCGGTTAACCAAACAACCACTACAATACCATAATATCTCAATTAACATAATATACTACTTGACCAAAATCCATAACTTAACCAATTATGCTTAACTTAAGGTTTTAATACCATTTTCTTGCACCATTGAGCTCCTAAAGATTACTCAAACTCTAACCAACTACACACATTTCGGATTCCTAATTTCCTCAACCAAAAATAAGCTAGGGTTAGGCTTAAACCATATATACTCCCTTTACAACTCATAACCAAACATCATAAATACTAAATTACACCTCCTTAATCCTAGTTCACCCATTTTAATAGGTGAATTTTAGTCAAAACTGGAAACCCAAATATATACTCGAAAATCCAACTAAAAAATCGAAGAAAAATAGAGAGAAAGGATCAAGAATCACTTACTAATAATTTATCAAGCTCTGGAGTCTAAAAATGATCTCCCTTAGTCGAATTTCTCAAGCCCTAACACAGCTCCTCCATTTTTCTTTCGCTGGGCCGATTGAAATGATTCTGATTTAAACAAATATGTAGTCTAGAGCTGTGGTGTGAGACCCTTTTATCTGAAAATTTTCACAAAATTCAAGTTCGCTCACTACTGTGGCCCTGTGTCTCACCGCGGTATGGTGCTCCTCTTCCTCCACTTTATTCTATTCTCCGCCTTAGTTCCTCTGGTCCTACACACATCATCCATTGCACTTTGTTAGCTAGAAACTAAATTCGAGATAATGTAATGAGGGTTGCTACACTCTCCCCTCCTTATAAAAATTTCGTCCTCTAAATTTCAAATTCTTATCTAGGGAAAAAATCTCTAGATACCTCATTCGTACGGATTCTTTTGTCTCATACATGACATTATTAGATGTCAAGCCGCTCCATAGCACTTTCACTAATTTGATGCTTTTATTCCTTAATTGTTTCACCTTTACATCAAGAATTTGTAACTGCATGACCTCAAAAGTCAGTTCCTCTCGTACTTGAACTTCATTATCATTAATTATGTGAGATGGATCAAGATGATACTTCTTGAGTTGAGACATGTGGAACACATCATGTAATCCTGCAAGATTAGGCGGTAACGCTACTTGATACGCTAGTGGCCCAATTTGCTCCAAAATTTGATATGGACCCATATACCACAGAGTGAGTTTCTTCGCTCGAATTTATCTCCCAACACCTATGGTAGGATTTACCTTAAAAAAATACAGTCTCTATCATCAAACTCCAATAGTCTTCTCCTTCTATTTGCATAACTTTTCTACCGACATTGGGTGGTCAAAAGCTTTTGAAAAATACTCTCTATTTGCTTAAAGGTTTAATCCATAATATCTAGGCTTAATAAACTCTATTCACCAAGTTTAACCTAACATAACAGTGATCTACATTTTCTGTCATATAATGCTTCAGATGGAGCCATTTGCAAACTTGAATGGTAACTATTATTGTAGGCAAATTCAACCAACGGCAAGTATTGATCCCAATTGCCCTTACTCTCCAGAACATAAGCCCACAACATGTCTTCCAGAGTTTGAATCGTTCTTTCAGTCTACCCATCAAATTGAGGATGATAAGCAGTACTGAAATTCAACTTCATCTCTATGGCTTTCTAAAGAGACTTCCAAAACCTGCATATAAACCGAGAATCTCTGTCCAACACAATATTCATTAGAATCCCATGTAATCTCATGATCTCATTTATATACAATTGGGCCAACTATTCCATTGAAATGGTCTCCCAAATCGGAAGAAAATTGGCTAACTTCATCAATCTATCTACAATTACCCATATTACATTGCGCCCTGAAGAGGTCCTTAGTAATCCCATCATGAAATCCATGGAGATATTATCCCATTTCCACTCAGGAATTTCCAGAGGTTGCAATGAACCTGCTGGTAATCGGTGTTCAATTTTCACCTTTTGACAAATTAGACATCTTGCCACATACTCTGCAATGTCCTTCTTCATGCCTAGCCACTAGTATCCCCGCTTCAAATCTTAGTAAGTCTTAGTGGTACCTGGGTGAATAGTATATCTGCTCTTATGAGCTTCCTCTAAATAATTTCTCGCAATCCTACAACATTTGGCACACAAATCCTACTGCGATACTGGATGATACCATCCTCCAGTATATTGAAGTCCTAGGTTTCTGCCATTTCAATTCATTTTTGAATGTCTAAAAGATAGTTATCCTCTAACTAAGCATAGCAAAGGTTTCTCAACAAATCACTTGATTCATTGATAGATCTATTTACTTGTACTCCAGGGTGTATATTGATGGATAACTTTATATCTCTCAGGCTTTCCAACAACTGTTGTTCTCTCATCATCATTGTGGCTATATGGATCAACTTTCTGCTCAACGTATCTGCCATTAAATTGGTCTTCCCAAAATGATACTTCAAAGCAAATTCATAATATTTCAAAAATTCTACACATCTCTTTTGTCTCATGTTCAACTCCTTCTAGTCAAAAAGATACTTTAGACTTTTATAATCACTGAATACCTCGAACTGAGTGCCATATAGATGATGCCTCCATAATTTCAAGGCAAAAACTACAGCCGCTAGCTCAAGGTCATGAGTAGGATAGTTCTCTTCATGAAGTTTCAACTACCATGAAGCATATGCCATAATTCTTCTCTGTGACATTAATACACACCCTAGACCCTTCTTAAAGGCATCCGTACAAACAGTGAATAACTTAAATGGGTTAGTGAGAACTAGTACTGGGTTGGACATCAAACGAACCTTCAGTTCCTAGAATGTTCTCTCACACCTGTCATCCCAAATGAAAGATTGATCCTTACAAGTGAGTCTAGTCAAGGGAATAACAAGCTGAGAGAATCCCTTGATAAACCTTCGATAATAATTAGCCAATCCTAAAAAGCAACAAATTTTGGTCACTGATTGCGGTCTCTCCCAATTCAACACTGCTTCTATTTTACTAGGATCCACCACTACTCCTTCCTCAAAAATCATGTGGCTTAAGAATCTAACCTCCTGTAGCCAAAACTCGCATTTACTAAGTTTGGCATATAGTTGGTGATCCTGCAATATTTGAAGCACAATTTGGAGATAGAGCATATGCTCTTCTTCACTCTTGGAGTATGTCAAAATATCATCAATGAATACCACCACAAACTTGTTTACATATGGTTGGATTATCCTGTTCATATAATCCATGAAAATTGTCGGGGCATTCGTCAACTTGAATGGCATCAATAGGAATTCATAGTGCCATATCGAGTTTGAAAATTTGTTTTAGGTGTATCCTCATAACGCACCCAAAGTTGATGGTATCCCAACCTCAAATCAATTTTAGAGAAACCGAGGCACCTGGGAATTGATCAATCAAATCATCGATCCAAGGCAAAGGATATTTATTCTTGATTGTTACCCTATTTAGCTACTTGTAATCGATGCACAGCTTGAGACTGTTATCCTTCTTCTTAACAAGAACACTAGAGCTCCCCAAGGCGAGACATTTGGTCTAATAAAACCCCTTTTCAACAAATCTTCAATATGCATTTTTGAGTTCTTTTCATTTAGATGATGTCATTCAATATAGAGGCTTAGAAATAGGACTTGTTCCGAGCACCAAATCAATGGAAAACTCTAGCTCTCGTGGCGGTGGCAAGCCGGTGATTTCCTCTGGAAACACCTTAGGATATTTTCATACAATCGGGTATCTTTCTATACCTTACCCTTCATTCACATTAACAGAGAAGAAAACTAGGAACACTTGACACCCTTTCTACAAGTACTTGTTGGCTTGAGCATAGGACAGACAAACATTTCCATCCCTTTGGATACTAGGGATATTCATTAGCAATGACAGAATCTTCTGAGCATAGTCAAGAATAGCATTATTTGCATCCAACCAATCCATCCCAATGATAATATCAATCTCTTGCAATGGTAGATAGATTAAATCCAGTGTAATGTTTTGGTGTTCAAAACAAATCACACAATTCAAACAAGCTTGAGTAGTTATTAATGAAACTCACATGGGTATGGAAACAGACAATTCAAAAGGTAACTCCATTGCCACAACACCCAATTTCCAAGCACAATCAAAAGATAGAAAGGAATGCGATGCACCAGAATCAAATAATGCATAAATAGAGGCACCATTTAGTGTAAGTTTACCTCTAATCAAGTTAAGTGCTACATCCACTTCTTGTCTAGTTATTCCAAAAAAATCATCCAGGCATTGTCGGCCTTCTCATTGCATCATCACGTCTTGGCTCACGACAATTCCTTGACATGTGTCCCAGTCTCCCACAGTTATAGCAAATCAAACATGGTCGATCACCATGATTCATTGTATATTGCTTGCATGGATTTAAGACACTACCTGAACTGTATTGAGATGGGGCTAAGTCTCTTCATGCAAATTCACTATGACTAGAGCTCCCTTAGTCAAAGCCTCCTCTATAAAATTGTCCTCTGTCATACCAACCTCTATTGGACTGATCTCAATCAAACATGCCTCTTCCTCTACCAAAACAGCCTCTATTATGACAGCCTCTTCCTCCACTAGAACCATCACTGTCGCTGCTACTACCAGATCTACTTCCTTTACTAGCACCTCCGATAGGCTCTAGATGAGAAAAGATCATTGAATTCCTCGTTTCCTCCTCCGTTTCTCGTATTCGCTGGGATAAGACATGCATCTTTGCACATAGGTCCTCAAAGGACGTAAATTCCATCACTGGTAGCTACTCCTTTATTTCTGGATGAGCTCCCTCATATAAATGCTGAGCCTTCCACCTGTCATCAGGATAATTTTTCAGGTAGGTAGAGTATTTTCCAAATCCAGGAATTGATCAATATAATCATATGTCGATAAATTCCCCTATTTGTTCACTCGGTCACTTAAGCCTGTCAATATCTCATGCATTTATCTCATCAACTTACTATCGCTTAGTCTTCCTTTGCGAGACATTTTCTCCTACATATAAGCAACAACATATTCAATTATATAGCTCTAAACTAGTATTGCAATGGGAATATACAAGTCTATGTGATTGAAATTGTGCCAAGTATTATCACCAACATTTTATTATCATCAAAACATAGGATTGCTAAGGCTGAAAGCATTTCTAGATTGCTCAAAATCAAGTTGCAAGTTCTTCTTGCAGTGATGAAAAATAAGAAAATATTTGGAAGAGTATATGCAGGTTAGTTCCATATGCCAGATACTTCTCTATGATTAAAAGAACTATGATATATGGATTTAATATCATGTGTGTCATATTTAAAAGAACTATAGTCAATTTTAAACTTTAACAAATGCAACCATTTTCTATTTACAATATGAAAAAAGTTTAATTAGTACATATTGAGCATGGATTGAGTAACTATTTTTTTTTCCTTTCAATTTTATTTATGTCAAGATTCAAGATTAGCATGAATAAGTAATTAAATAAGTTTAGCTCACATATGATCCAAAGAATAGGTCTTTAATATGTCACTCCCTAGCAAACATTATAAACAAATGCATTATAATATGTAGGCAATAACAGTGACTATCGTGTAACTATTTGCTTTGGTACTTTTAGAATCATGTGGTTATTTCTTACAACGGTTTCAACGTTACTAGCCCCTCATGCTCTAATAACTAAAGTCTTCATCTGTAATAAATTCAATAATTTTGCTGCAGTTGTCTATACAATAGAATTTCAAAAAAGAGGCTTACTCAATGCTCATGTCTTGCTTCTCCTACATAATGCTGACAAGATTAGGTTTCTCAAACAAGTTGACAAAATTATAAAGGCTAAGATCCCAAACAAGGAAAAATCACCTCTCTTGTATGACCTTGTATAGAATTTCATAATTCATGGCCCTTGTAGGCATTTGAATTCAAAATTACCTTGCATGAAAGAAAAAAAATGCAGCAAGAACTTTCCAAAAAAATACCACCCTCTTATAACAATTGATAATGAAGGATATTCAACTTATCAGAGAAGGGAAGATGGAAAACATGTTTACAAAAATGGGATACCATTGGATAACAGATATGCAGTGTCTTACAATCCTATATTATTGATGATGTTCCAAGCTCACATCAATGTCAAGGAAACAAACCAATTTAAAGCAATCAAGTACTTATTCAAGTATGTTAGTAAAGGGAATGATCATGTAATAGCAACAATATATCACTCTAGTAATGGAGGCAACAAGAGCAACCCGGTTGATGAAATCAAGCAGTACTGTGGTTTCATTACATTTTATCATGTGAGATAGCATGTAGAATTTTTTGCTTTAACATTAATCATAGGCACCCCCTAGTTGAGAGATTGAGTTTTCATTTATCTGAACAGAAATCTATAATCCACAAAGTATCAGATGACCTTGCTCAAACAGTTCAGGATAAGATAGTTAAACAGTCAATGTTCATGCCTTAGATGATATGCAACCAAAGCAATGCAAAAATAAGAGAACTAACTTATGCAGAGTTCCCTCATTTTTGTGTGTATGATCAGAAGCTCCGACAATGGAAGCTAAGGAAAAAAGGATTTTCTATAGGAAGATTGCATTATTGTTCACCATCATCTGGTGAGCTTTACTACTTAAGAATTCTTCTTAACAATGTGTGAGGACCAAAATCCTATGAGGAGATCAAGATAATCAACAACATTATTCATCCAACATTTAGGGCAGCATGTTATGCCATGGGACTACTTGATGTCAATCAAGAATACATTGATGCACTTAATGAAGCTTTTACCTAGGCATATGGGCACTATCTTCATAAGCTATTTGTTAGCATGCTACAATCAAATTGGCTCAACAAACCAGAATTTGTTTGGGAAAACACAGATGTACTATTTTTTGAAATATTACTTTTGATACCCCAGGATCATCCACACTTCTCAAGTACTAATTATTTTTGAAATATTCAATTCTACAACAAACCTAGACATGTTCTCAATTGAATTGCAAATAAAGTACCTTGACATGATGAGTTAGTAGTACAAATCTTCCTACAATGCTGAAAACATCTAAATATTTTAACTCAATTAAATCATTTATAAAATTGCAGCTAACTGTTGAAAATTTCATATGTAAAGAAGTACACTTAGATCTTATTGCTATGTTTAAAACTTGTAAACTTAGGGTATTATTCTACTTGTCAAATATACATGTCACCAATCAAGACAAGCGAGTTGCGGTACTATTAGAAATTCAGAAGACATTGCTAAAGAATGGCAGGAATGCTGACCAATTGTAACATCTTACTCCCAAACACCTTCAAAATTGACTAAAAACTTCAAAAATCAACCAAACATAACTCAAACATCTCAAAACAACTTCTCAAAATCTCAAAGTAATGAAAAAACATAAAAAACCACCAGAAACTGGGAAGGGGCCGCGACAGCTACAGTACCACCGTGGCTTCGGCTTTCCCCTATTTCTCACTCCCTACTAGAGGTCTTGGTGCCGCAGCCTGCTTCCTGGCACCGCGGCACCCCCTTTTGATTTTCACACCAGTATAAATTTCAACACCGACACAAATTTACGATACACATAACTTTATGCTCTGACCTCCAATTGACTTAATTCCAACTCCTATAAGTCAATCTAGTCTCAATCTATCCATAGACACCATTTTCACCTCAATCCAACTTCGTATGGAGATTCTAGACACCTAACACCGTTTTAGCCACTTGTTGACCAAAACTCACAACTTAGAACTCCCATTTGCCACCAAAGGCAAATTAACTATCTGGAACCATTCACACAAGTCCAAAACCACTAGACCAACTTATCTAAAGAGGTTTCACCTTAAAGAACCACTTCTCTGAGATTTGACCCCTTTAAACCCAATTGACAAAATGAGCTACTAGCTCTAAAACACACCAACAAGGCCCAATTTAACCTTTGGGCTCAAAAACACTACAACTCCACATACAACACAATTTCACATTCAATAACATACTAACAACAACCATAATATTACAACCATCAAAATCCTTATATCCCTTACAATCACACTATCCTACTTGGCACAAAATACATATCAAAAATAGACATAAATTACATAGACCTAATATTCCCACATCCGATGCTACTCCCTTATGTTCTCAGGACTAATGCCAGAACCGTCACTTGAAATATTAGTTCATGGGAGAGGGGTATGAGACAATGTCTCAGTAATCATGGATAACCACACACACACACACACACACACATAACTCATACAATCTAATAAATATAATATGAAATGGAATGCATGTCTCCCTCGTACACAGCTAGAACCATGAGCTATCGTCATAACAAGACATTTAGTATAGGTGATTTCCTTCCAACAGTCGGTAAATACTAATTATGGGACATCAGCAAGCTCACCTTACTCTAATGCATCCTGGCCAAAAGTTACACTAGAGCTCAGACAGTGGCTCTCCTTCCCCTTTCCCACCATGAATTGATAGTGATTTAGGGAAAGTGCAATCCACTGCTTGCCTTTCCCTCCGACCATAGGAGGCAATTTAGCTGCAGGGATCCCATCCTTATTCTCCCTAATCATATATCATATCATCATATCTCATATCATATCGTCATCACCACCCGATCCACTTTATATCACAATCTCACATGTCATGTGGTAATGCTCATATCATATCATCATGTAATCATCATCATCATGTATCATAATGTCATGTATGCATCATTTAATGTCACATCATTATCATCATCTTTAATCCTCATCATAATCATTATACCCTATGTGTCTAGCTGTGTGCATACCACAATATAAAGACAAACCATACACACACATATTCATATCGTGGTATGAATGGAAACATGCATATATACACATATATACCATCATAATATACAGATACAATACAAACACCCAGTTACCTCAGGTTGTCAATACCACACACACACACGTAATTTCACGAGCTTTCTTGAACGCCAATCCCACGACTTGACCTCTCCGATCAACTAAACAACCTTAACAACATCATAATAACTCAATTAACATACAATCCAAAAATCCAATTTTCACAATTTACCAATTAGGCCTAACCCAAGGTTCCAACCCCACATTCATGCATCATTAAGCTCCTAGGAACCATTCAAACACTACTCAACCATATACACTAGGATTCCTAAGAGATCTAACCGAAAACAACCTAGGGTTAAGCTCAAATCATGCATAAATCCTTCAAAACTCACACTCAAGCAATAAAAACATCAAATTACACTCCATTAACCACATTTCATCCATTTCAATCGATGAATTTCAGCCCAAACAGGAAATCCCAACATATAACTGAAAAATCCCAAGTTTAAACAGAAGAAAATGGAGAGGGAGGAGTAGGGATCACTTACCAACCAAGATCCAAGCTTCCAAGGTCCAAAAGTCACTCCTAAATGCAGAAAATATTGAACCCTAGCAGAGCTCCCTCGATTTCTCCTCCATTTCTTTCTTTCCGATTATCCGAAATGATTCTAATTTAAGCAAAAATCTCGACTCTCACAACGGCTCCAGGACAGCTCACCGTAGAGCCACCATGTTTCAACCAGATAATGCCACCAGAATATGCTCTCACCGCAGCAACCTTACCTCTCGCACACAATACCAATGACGGTTGTTACACCAATATCTTCAAGTTAACATTGATCTAGGCTATAATGTACCTGATTGCTCTAACTACCTTATATTAGAATAGCCTAATGTTGACAGGAATGCTTTGAAGCAAGAATCAGAAAGATTGGTTTCTTCCATGACATCGAAATAGAAATTAATCTTTGATAATGTTATTCAATGCATCGAAGCACCTATAAACAAGTTCTTCTTTGTCCATGGTTATAGAGGAACAAGAAAGAAATTCCTATGGAATGCCTTATAATCTACCCTTAAAGTAGAAGGTCATATAGTGATCAATGTTACATCAAGTGGAATAGTTGCAACACTATTACTAGGTGGAAAAACTACACATTCAAGGTTTCCTATACCAATTGACATCCATGAAGAATCAATTTGTAAGACCAAACAAAACTCAGATTTAGTGGAATTGCTTAGAAAAACCAAATTAATAATTGGGGATGAGGCTCCAATGGTCAAAAAACATGCAATTGAAGTCTTTGATAGATCAATGAGAGACATTATAAGATTAGAGAACCCAAAAAGTTATAAGTTGCCATTTAGAGGAAAATGCATCACTTTTGGTGGAGACTTTTGATAAATACTTATTGTCATCCCAAAAGCTAGAAGGGCTGATATAGTAAACAACATGATTAATTCATCATATTCGTGGAAGCATTGCACTCTTTTTGAATTGACCATTAACATGAGGCTACAAGCTAATCAAGTAATGACTAATGTGAATGAATTGAAACAGTTTTCACAATGGCTACTTGATATTGGTAGTAGAAAAATTGGAGATGAAGAGGATGGAATCAATGATATCTAAATTCTTAGAAATCTACTGATAATGAAGTTCACAAATCCCATTGAAGTAATTGTGACAGCTGTCTATCCGGATCTTTCTCATAATTTGTGCAATTCTAACTATTTTAGACATAGAGCTATTCTAGCCTAAATATAGAGATAGTTGCTCAAATCAATGACTTCATTTGCACATCACTTCCTAGAAAAAGTAATGACTACCTAAGTTCTCACTCAATTTGCAATACTAATCAAGAGTATGACTCTTTTAATTACTTATATCTAATAGAATTCTTGAATAGTATATAAACTGTTCCAGCATGCCTCCCCACAAACTAACACTTAAGGTTGGTGCACCTATCATGCTTCTCCACAACATTGACTAATCATGTGGACTTTGCAATAGTACACAACTAAGAGTAAGTGAACTTGGAAGTCATATCATTGAAGCAATAATGTTAAATAGATCACATCCAAACCAGAAGGTTCTCATTCATAGGATGGACATGAATCCATCAAAATCAAGATGACCATTCAAAAGGAGAAGAAGACAACTCCCTGTGATGCTTTCATTTGCGATGACAATAAATAAAAGGTAGGGTCAATCTTTACAAAATGTTGGGATTTACTTGCCAAAACCTATTTTTACTCATGGCCAGCTATATGTGGCCTTGTCCAGAACTAAAAGTATGGAGGGTCTGAAAATTCTTATACATGATATAGACAACAATGTCTTAGATGCAACAACAAACGTTGTACCAAGAAGTCTTTCAAAATTTGATGCAATCAAACTGATAGGCATACGTAAGATCATAACAATGACAGCTGTAAGTTGCCAATGTAAAATTTCTACTTGATAGAAATATTTTATATCTCATTTATCTGTTAGATATTGTCATTTAAGGCCATCATAGTTCTTATTTCTCTACAAGAAGCATTCTACTGACAAACTTAGTATTAAAAATAACTTATAGATTTTTGTTCAACATGCCAGGTGCAATCAAGTGAATAGCAACTTCTCAAACAAAGGTCAGGTCTGAAAAAAGTAATGGAAACCAATTTCTAGCTGGTAAAATGAGGAATACATTCATTGAAATGTCAATCACATCTTCACACTTATACTATTTTGTTTCCTATCATGTGATACAGTCCAAGCTGTAACATTTGCAACTCTTGCTTCATAAATATTACTTGCATCATAGTTATCCATTTTCTTGATATTTTGACTAATTTGACATTATCAACAGTTCCAATATGGAATGCAAACCAAGCCAACCTTAAGAACATGGTTTTATAAACCAATTGCATTTGTTGGCTACAAGCATGATAAGAAATTCTTATCTTTCCCATGCTATCCTATCCCCGTCATGCCACTATTTGTTCTTACTTTCTTCTATTGAGCAAATCCAATATTTAAATATATCCTTAGCAAGCCAACAAAGAAATAACAAAAGAATTTGAGAAAACCTGCACAAATTTATATTTTCATTTGATGGCCTGTTGGTTTTGTTAAAAATATACAATCACTGTTTTATTTCCACTAGGTTTCATCAATTTATCAGCTTCTCCTTTCATTAAAGTTATTTCCAAGTAGAGCATGAATAAGTAATGAGTACTTCAAAAACAAAGATAGCAAAAGAAAACCCACACAATTTCAACAATAATAGGAACTAACGCAAAGAATATCATGAATCATTTGAACCATTTTATTCATGCAGTGATAAATGTAGGTAGTTACCAGTCATCTCAGAACAAATTCGCACCTTGGGTAACTTTCTCTAGATAACACTTATCAAAGATTGCTTTGAACTCTACTCTGTAGCTTTTGCCATTACTTCGTTTTATGCTATCAAGACCAAAAGCAAAGAAAATAGTAACTTAACAAGATAAAAGAGTAAAGTAGTAAATGACATAGAAAAAAAATGGGCAAGGCAGTGTTGTTTCATGGCAAGCAGTTAACTTATGTGGTCAAAATGATGGGACATGACACACGGAACTTTTAATGGTACCTACTGTTCCAAGACAATTGATAATTTTGTTTTAATAAAATAAATAATCTTGTAACAAGTAATTGTAATTATTTGTAATATCAATAATTAAGAAGATGATTTAAAATTATATTGCAAACAAAAATAATATTAAGTTTAAATACAAATTAAAAAAAAAACTGTCAACTGCATACTTTATTATTATTACCTATTAATATTTTGCAATATGTTCCATATAAGATCATAAATGACACTTAACTATAATCTCTTATCTTTCAAACAAAAAATTTTATGTATTGTGTGTAATATAAGAAATTGTATTTCTATATTCTTTTAACATAATATATGTCACAATTACATTTTTTTTTTCATCCCGTGCAATGCACGGGAGTTTAATCTAGTTACGATTTGTTTACTGCAGGGAACAAATTAATTATTTGTAATAACTACTCTCATTTATTGTTGTATTTAATTTAATGCCATGCACTTAGAATTTTTTCATTTGCCCAAAGCATGCATTTAGAATTAAAAATTAGAAATATAATGAATATTGTATATTTTGAGATAAATATCGGCATAATTGCTCTAAGTAATATGTTAATATATTAAATTAAAGGGAAAAGAGGATAGGCCATTACTTGGGGTTAAAATTAACATAACATTGCTTATCAAAAAAAAAATTAACATAACATTTTTTCCGGTACTTAATAATGGGGAGCATCAAGCAAGACACAATTACACTACACACATTCTGGGACAATCAACCTTACTACCGTGTGGTCGTTCTCAGCAGGAGATCTTTGGAAAGTATGGATCCCCATTCACTACAAAAAAAGAGGTATTTAGAGATGGCCAAAATCTGTCACTAAATAATTCAAAATACGTCTCTAATCTATTAGATACGAATTTAGAGACAACATTTAAGTCGTCTCTAAAAGTGGCGTCACTAAATAATTAGAAAGGGATTAACTCATCCGTCTCTATTTAGAGACGGATTTATTCCGTCTCTAAATAAAATAAATTCATCTCTAATCTCAATCAAAATTTGTTACCAAAATTGTTAAAAATAATCAAATGTCTCACCCAGGTTCGAAGTCATGACCTCTTACTTCCAATACCTTTGTAGTCATTATATTAACAGTTGAACTGAAATGTTTTTGTAGTCTCTATATGTAATATTAAATATATATTATTTATCTACACACTAATATATAAACATATATATTATAAGGCAATATATTATTAAAAAATACACATATATTTTATATTCAATTATTAATATCATAAAATATTTTATTTATATATATTTATATTTATATGAATATTTATATTATTTTATTTAGATCTTAAATAATTTTCCTATAAATATATTTGTTTTTCTTTGGAAAGAAAAAAATTATTTTCCTAGCCGACTTTTAAATTTAATTTTTATTTGTAAATAAAAATAATTATATATATTATGTTTATGATCCATATGTTTTAATATTTTATTATGTTATTTTTTTGCATAGTCATATCGTATAATATATATATATATATCGTATTTTATATTATTTAATAAATTATATTATATATATGCTTAATATATATTTGAGGTGGAAGGGAACCAGATATGATCGAGTTTTATGTCAGTCCATGATCTAACCCAAAGTCTTGGTTAAATATTATATATATCCATTTTAAATTTAGAAAGGAACATATCTTTTTATTATTTACACCATAAATTTAATTATGGATTCCTAATGAAAAAGGATTGAAATTTTATTTGATTTTGATTTGATTTATTTTTTAGTATCATTATTACTTTTAACTTTAATTTTAAAATGTAGATGTAAATTCGTAAAAGAAGGTTGATTTAGAAAGAATTAATGATTAATAAGTTTATAATAAATTTATTGTTATCACAATTTTTTGAAATTATTATTATGAAATAGAATTAAAAATTAACTTATTAATTCAAAGTAAAATAAATTAATAAAATTAAGATAATCTACTTAGATATTTTAAACCAAATGATATTATTAAAGATAAACTTTTTTTTTGAAATCAATTCTACAAACATATCCAATATAAAAAATTTATCAACATATGGATTACTAATTAAATAAAAAATATTGTTTAATATTAATTGATTCTAGATATTTGTTAATTACTAGGACAATTAAATGTCATCTATGATAAAATTGCTTACGTTTTATTTTTAGTCTAAAATTTCTTAAAACTTCAACACTTCCTTTAATTTCATTTTACTATTTCTAATCTTAAAATTCACTATATATCTCCTCTCTCCTTCATTTCTTATTTTTCATTCTCATCCTATATTCTCAATTTCTCGATCTTCTTCCATCAATTACTAAGTATGCTCCTAAAAAAATAAAAGAAACATTAGGTTTTAGGATTCTTGTGGTTTAGTTTAAGGTCGCTTTTTGAAATGTCTTTTAATATGATTAGAAATACAATTCACTTAACTTAAATTAGTTAACTCATGAGTTCGGTCCATTTAACATACTATAATATTTAAAAAATACCCAAAATTTGAAAATATCTCTCAAAATTTAAATTAACATATTACAATATTAAAAAATAATACTATATAAAATTGAAGTAATTTAAAAAAAAAAATCCGTATCTAAATCCGTCTCTAAATGTGAATTAGAGACTAATTTAGAGACAGACAAGGCACCCGTTACTGCGTTCATTACAAATACGTCTCTAAGTTCATCTCTAAATAGATATTAGAGACAAATTTAGAGCAAGACATTTATTATTGCATTCACTAAAAATACGTATCTAAATCCATCTTAAAAAAAATTAGAAATAGGTTTAGTGACAAATTTTTATCCATCACAATAAATTAAAAACATCCATCACAAAATTCATCTCTAAATGTTAAAGAATTTTAAAGAAATAATAGGATATTTTTAGAGACGGATATAGAGACGGACTTTTTTATTTTAGCGGTGAAAAATTAGTTGTTACTAAGTCTGTCTCTATCATATTATTAGATACGGATTTAGAGACGGATTTTATTAGAAACGATATATACCCGTCTCAAACTCCGTCTCTAATACTTTTCTATTATTTTTAATATGAAAGAAAGTTATTTTGCTAAAAAAATTCGTTATCCCTCTCTATTTTTATCTCTAATAGTGACAGATTTTAATCCGTCTCTAAAATTCGTAACTAAATGAACATTTTTTTGTAGTGATTGTTACCCAAAAAGAAAAATTAATTAACATAATACCATTGTAAAAGTAGCAATGTTCATTCGTCCAAATTTGAAAATAATAAAAAAAAAAGTATAATGCACCATGAATATATCCTCGAAAGGAAAACATATGAAATTTTCATTGGCTTGAAAGTAAATATATAAAATTACACATAAATTCCTTATTCAAAATGAAAATACTAGGGTCATGACTCATGAGTTATAACTAAAGGGAAACATGCGCCAAAAAACGGTTAGAGCGAGGATTCATAGGAATCGGAAGTGAGAACGGTTCCATCCCAGTGGCAGTGTTCTAAACCAAAAGGTCAAAAACAACATGACGACCCACAAATCAAGCCCCAAGAGAGAGAGAGAAATATCTTCTTCACCTCCCCGTCAATCCCCACGTGTTATCCACTCACGATTCTTCGGCTCCCCGAAACTCTCGCCCGCCCTGCGAACTTTGCTTTACGCCCTCGTTCTTTTCTGTTTCTTCATTGCCCCCCCTTTGAATTGAACTCTCTCTGAACCCAGTCTCCACTGCAGCAATTCGTCCCCAAGGTAGCTCCTCTTCTGCCACATCTTCCTCCTAATGCCCCGCTCATTAATACCCACTCATTGTTTTTTTCTACCTCCTATTAGTGCTCATCCACTTCTCTCATGTTGTTTGAGTCAAAAGTGTTTGCTTTTCCGTTCATGGTCTTTCGTCCTTTCTTTCCATTTATTGTTCAGATTTGATCAGATTCTGCATATGACAGAACAAGGCTTTTATAATCATACCTTTTTCACGGGCTTCCTGGGATTTTGGCTGGGCTAATTTGAGTGATTTTTCCATCTGGGTTTTGATATGAGTTCCTTTTGGGTGATATTAATTAAGGGTGATCCACAATATCCCTCATTTCATCGGTGAACCTGGTGATTTTAATATGGGTCTGAATGTTTCTCCAAATCTCAGGTTTTGGCAGAATTCACTTCTCATAACCCCTCATTCTCTCTCACATCCCCCAGAGCCACCGGTTTCGATTCTTTCTCCTTCACTTAGAAATCTTACTGGCACTGCTCATGCTACTCTTCCTAATCGTTTGGTTTATCGGTCTCCCTATGGCGGCTTCAACAATTCCAGAACGCGAAGAGTAAAGCGAGCTTGCTTTGCATCTGCGGATGATTCTGATGATACTTTTGACCAAGAAATGATGAAACTGATTCGGGAAGCACGAAAGGCATTCAATGAACCCGAGGATGCCGTTGACGGAAAATTCGAAGATTTCTCAGGCAAACAAGTCTCCTCGGAGAAATTTCCAGCAATTAAGCCTGATCTTCTGGAACCTTCTCAACTGGGCATTGAACCAGAGCCACCGAGCTGGCCGGAAAGAGATGCACTGTTAAGAATGAACTTGGCAAGGAAATTGAGTTGCAGGGAACTTCCTCTATCGATTCGGATCATCAAGAAGAAGCTTCAATGGTACAAAAATTTCAAAGAAGCAAGCGATTTCACTTGCTGTTCGGTGAAGACGACATTTTCCTACATGTTATTCATCTTCCACGAACTTCAAAACCATGCACTGGGAATAAGGGAGACCCTGTACAGCGAAGATTTGAAAGACGTTATGAACAAGTTTCGCATAGACATGGATGCTTCCTTCGTGTGGCTATTCCAGAAAGTTTTCTGGAAAACTCCTAGTCTCATGCTTTATACGATGGTTCTCTTGGCCAACTTCTCCGTATACTCAATGGGTAATCACACTGTAGTTTCAGTCACTCCAACTTCAACGATCACGGAGGTTCAAACATTCGGTGAGAATAAGAATAAGAAGGGGTTTAAAGAAGCAGAGAGGTTGTGGAATTCGATTATGCAGGAAGCTTTGAAGAAGCAAGATGAAACAAGGAGAAAGGATTTGGACAAAGAGACAATTAGCCAATTTATGGCGCCCGAGTCTGAGGAGAATGAAAGAGATAAGTACGAGAAATATGCGAGTATCGATCTTCATTACAAGAAGCAGTTATATGCAGACCCCAACAATTCTCTTTTGCTCTCTAACTATGCGCAGTTCCTTTATCTTGTTGTCCATGACCATGATCGGTAAGTTCTTAAACACCATTTGTTAATTATATAATCCTAGTTAGCTTGAGAGAAATGATTCAACATTCCATTTTGACCTTACCTGATTGGCCAGAAAGAGAAAACGACTCATTTTGATTGTTTATTGTATATATGGAATTAACCTTTGGTGCTTATGGTGATCACTGAAATGGACCTGTCATTCTAGTTACAGTGGATGTTTGTATTTGTTGAGAGCTGTATAACTTGAATTCAAATATTGACACAAGCACAAGAACTCCTCTGAACAGTCTAACATGATAGAATGTGAAGAGGATTTTTCTGGCTTATCAACTCTCAAAAATGAATTGAATGTGGGTTTGCAGGGCAGAGAAGTACTTCAGGCAGTCGGTGGCGGTGGAGCCACCGGATGCGGAGGCATTCTGTCGATATGCAGACTTCCTGTGGCTGGTGAGGAATGATTTTTGGGCAGCAGAAGTGAGATATCAGAAAGCAATCGAAGAAGAAAATGAGAACCCACATTACAGTTCAAAGTACGCCACTTTCCTTTGGAGCACTGGTGCAGAAGATACTTGCTATCCTTTATATTCCAGGGACAATTCACTACAATAATGACATGTTACTGTTTCTTTCTGTGATTCTAAAGATTATAATCCATCCAGATATGTCACATGTTACCTCTGAGTAACATTACTTGGCGTAATACATTAATTCCACTTGCCATAAGTTTCCTTCATCTTTTGGATTTTTGACAGTTGGTGTTCTTGATACTACATGCATGATGCGCGAATAATTTTTACATGATTTCAGACGCAATCAATTCAATGAGGGAAGAAATTAAGAGAATTGTTAACTTAGGATTCCTCTAGCTAATTATCAGAGAAATTGAAAGGAATATTGCAGTATGGACGGTGGCGATTGAGGTAAGAAATGTGAAGACGTGTGAACTATCACGCTATATGGGCAAGAGAATCGTTGGATAGAGTAAACGTCTACCAAGGAGGGAAAAAGCATTTTTTGGATGAAGTTCCCTTCCTTGCTCGAAATGGGGAGCATTTTTCCTTATGACAGCATTTGTTTAATTTTCGATGTATTAATTTACATCAAACAAATTTATCTATGATGCTCTGTTTCTAGTTCTTGGTCATTTTCTACTAGCTGGCAATGATGTTATCACACATGCACACCGGCGCACACATATATGTATATATTGTGCCGACAAAGAAGTTACATTAATACGAAAAAATCAACAAATACAACGACTAGAGTACAAGAAACAAAACAACAAAAAACAATAAACAAAGGCAAAAGAAAGACCAACAACTAACTTACATCAATTCCATCGAAATGCAGAATCACATCATGATGGGGAGCATTAAAAGCATCAGAAAAATTATGTGAAGAACTGGCATCCCTCGACTACAAAGGAAACAAAGGAAGTGGAGGTGTGACAACCCATCCAAAAGACCCAACTCCTTATTGCCCGCTGCTGCTAACCAATCGGTAAAACCATTATCTTGGTGGCGAACCGAAGAAACAGAAAAACTATAACATCCCTATATTCCTAGGTGCATTTGATTGATTAGATGATGATATGGAATGATAAGAAATTGTTATGGATTGATATGTGATGATTAGTGATGCTTGGTAGTATAATTAAATTGGTTAAATGTCAAAAATAGCAAAAAAAAAGAGGTTTAAAAGAGCAAAATAGTTATTTTACTAAAAGATCAGGGTAAATGATCATTTTACAAAAATAGAAAGAGAAAATAATATTATAATACTCTAATGTAGGGCAAAAGTACAAGTGATACTATATATGTGGGCTCGAAGAGAAAAAAGTATAAATATAGTAATAGTCAGGTCTTACGTGAATAGTAAATACTAACTAAGTAAGATAAATAGTTAAAAAATAAACAAGACAAGTGGATTCTATATGAAAAAGTAAAGAAAAAAAGGTGGTGGGTCTCATAGATAAAGTAAGTAGAAAGAATACAAGATATAATAAAAGCCTCAAATAAAAGTACATAAATTGGAGTCAAATTAATCTGTAAAAATTCAAGATAACAAAACCTCTCTCCTCTCTCACAAAAATTGAAAAAGTGGAGGGAACTTTAGGATAAAATTGCCCTTCCACACCTCTCTCCCTTTATGGCAAAAATATTTAAGGATAAAGTGGGAAAATGACAGAAACAAGTGGAAACTAATCTCAAGCCATTAGATCAAAGTTTGATCCAATGGCCAAAATCTTTCCAAAACATTTATAAATACCCATGACCCTCTCCCATTTTCTTTGCTCATTTGATAACATCAAGAGGGTGTGGGGGAGGGTATGTTGGCATGAAGAGAGTGAGAGAGTGTGTGTGCGTGCGAGGCAAAGCAAGAGTGAAAGAGGAAGAGGAAGACGAGGAGAAAGGAGGGTGAAGCCAGGGATTCAAAGTTCAAGGTAAGGGCTTTCCTTTTCCACTAGCTTCTTTTCCCTTTTGTTTAGCATGATTAAGATTAAGGTTTGAAGCATTTTTCTTCTTCCTCCAAGGTCCTTATGTCAGGCCAAAGTATTGTGAGACAAGTTTTGTGTTTCATTTAGTTAATCATTGCAATGAGCTTATGATGATGAGTAAAGGCTTGAATGCATGCTAGAATGATGTTGGCATCAAGTTTTCAAATTTGGGTTTTCTCTTAGGAGGTTTCGACCAAAGCAAGTTGCTATCCCTAGAGTTGGAATTTGATGATTCTAATGGTTCCAATGAGTTTCTAACATGCAAAATATTTAAGGAGGGTTAAGGAATTCATTATAGAACTTGGTCTGTAAAAGATCAAAAGTTTAGGGTCATATATGCATACTAAGTCCTTATTGTGTTATTAAGCTATTTAGTAAAGATTATTGATGTTAATAGGGTTTAAACAAGAGAATGAAGTAACCTAAGTCAATTGAAAAGCAAGTTTGAAATGGAAGTGATTGGAAAGCTCTAAAGGTAAGCTCTTACCATTGTCTTTATGTTATTACTTAATGATGTTTTATATGTTAATATGTTATGAAAATGTTGTCATGTTGCTATCATGACTATTTTTGTGGCTAGTTAACTATTTATTTGATGAGGGTTTAACTCAGGATGTCTTGTTTTGAAGTCGTTATGTTGTTGAAATTTTGTTGGACAACATGGGTGTTTTATGTGTTTTATGAAAGTATGCAAGGTTTTCAATGTTTTAAAAGTGTTGTGATAATGTATTGGTATATGTAAGTTGACTACAAAGATTCCACAATCTTAATCCCCATAATTTCCCAAATGATAGAGTCAGATAATGCCAAAGGAAATCATGTGGCTAAGAGGATTAAAGAAGAAGAATAATATGCTAGAAATTGTTTTGACTATTTATACTATTTATTTTGAACTATTGTATATATTTGAATATTCCTCTTAAAATTTAATTGTCTGCATGTATTATTAGAGCTATGCCTTATGAACAATATGACACTGATTTATATGTATTTAGAATTATACAATAGAAGTTATGCCTATTTTATCAAAACTATTCTAGTGAAAAATAATTCTGACCCTTGAAGAAATTGTCTTGGTACTCTAGCTAGTAAGTAATAAATAAATATACAATGTTTATATGGTTAGAAAGTTGACACATAGAACTTTCTAATGATATAAAGATACACAAATTGGTTTTGTATTTTATGAGACATGAGTATCCAAAGTTACGGTTTAGGATTTAGATAGAAATTGGAAGTAAAAAATAAACAGTAAAATTTAAAGAATAAATTGTACAAATCTGAGTGATAACCTTTTAGTTTCATATTTTTCTCATGAAATTCAAGGTGTAAGCTATTTTTAGAGATTTTAAAAAATGATTTTTGTACAAATAGTTTTTAACAGTTTTAAATTTTAAATTGGTTCAAGTTCTCGTAGAGTTTTTTTATGCTTTCGAAGTAAGGAGTTTTTATGGAAAAGATATATAATTATAAGATGTAACAAAAACCCTCTAAAGATGCTGGGAATTCACAAATTCCTCTTATTTAGTACTAATTTTCCATTAACAAGCAGTAACATTACTAGATTTAATGACAGAAATTAATACAAAACAATTAGACTCTAAAACAACATTACAGTAACCAAGATCATGTGCTAAAATGATAGCTTTCTTGAGAGCCAGCGCCTCTGCACAAAATACAGAAACAATCCTGCAATGCTCTGCAAAACCCCACTGCCGTTGGATCAAGTAATCTTCGCAAACCAGACCAAGACATGCATCTCCCTTTTTCACATCAAAGGCAGCATCACAGTTGATTTTCAGCAAACCTTGCATTGGAGCCCTTCATCCCTTATAAGCCAAATCCTGTACTTCATCCTGTCCAGTTTCATTGACCACAAACAAGTTATTAGCATTACAAAATTCATAATGACTCCTACATGCGACTGAAATTGCTTTCAAAGGATTTGGTGAAACATGATTGAAGGCCACAAACAAGTTATTAGCATTACAAAATTCTAATGGAGAAACTTCTTTTTTTTTTTAATAGAATGAGGCAGAGACCCAAAGAGACCAAAAACAGGGGAAATAAGCACACACATTGCAAACAAATAAGGGCAGTAGTAATCGAAGTTTTTTTTTTTAATTGTTTAGGAAGTTTAGTTTCCCAAACATACGATGGGTTATGAAAGTTTTGAAATCCTATCTACGGTGCTAAATATAAGGATAAATGATTAATTTGTACAAACTAAGAAATATAATTAAAAGTAGTTGAAATTATTTAATGTATTAAAAATTTAAAATAGCTTCCAAAAATGTCCCCCATTTAATATTTAAAAATTTTATTATATAATTAATGAAAGTAATTCTTAATCATGGGCATTAGTGGAAAAAAGCATTAAATGCACCTAACAATCCATATTTGTCTCTTATATTTTGGATTTTGGGAGGTTCCTCAAATATCTCTTGTATTTAGGATTGGAGAGAGCATATGAAATGGATCTTACAAATCTTAAAATTCAAAATCCATACACCAAATATATTAAACGATAATAAATGAATGGTAGCTTATATGCGTGGTTGACAACAATATATAAATAGAGTTTCAGTCACTTGAAAAATCTGTATATCATAAGATTTTTTATACCAAAATTTTATGACTTGCGAAGCTCCTTGAGATGTTTGCTTGAAGAGTGTATACTAATATAAATGCATAACGTTAATGGTGGAATATTTTTACAAGCAAATCATCTAATAAAGCATATATATTACAACCTGGATCGAGTAAGTGTGCAATTTGCAGATGAAGACAGTTAAGTTGGAGGAGTTGGGCCAGGCATTTTTTTATTCTAAAAGTTATAATGGTATAAATATTTAAAACTAGAAAAGTTTAATCATTTTTCATAACAAAAAAGTTTAGGAAAGATCAGTCCAGATGCTCACCAAGATCAGAGCAAACCCCATAATTCAAAAAGTGCTTATAGGTGCACTTGTGAGGCTTTTTGACTAAAATACAATAAATGCAAAAATAAATATCAATATATAACATTTTAAAAAATATTTATCTAAATGCTATAAATCGAGGGGAGGGAGGTTGTTTTAAAGCAAATCAGAACTTATCAAACTGATTATAAATATGACAAATTGCTCTGACATGCCACATTTTCTTTGTTTTGAATTTTTTTTTCAATTTAGTGAAGTCGGATTGACACAATGTGACTTCACGGAGTTGACGCAGTGTCAGTACTAGCAGCGTTTGCGTCAATTAGTTTGACTGATGCAATATTAAAAGAGTTTTTTTTTTAAGTGAAGATGCCCAGGCTGTACATGTTACATCAGTTAGTTTGATTGGCTGATTCAACAATATTAAAAAAAATTTAAATAAAGCTACATAGGGTAGTGTTGATTGACACAATGTTACATGCAGCACTGCATCATTGTGTCAATATGTTCAAGCATCCATAAACCAAAGGGAAAAATATAATAGTTGAGTGCAAAAAAAAATTTATAGTGCTTTCCCATTGTTTTATTTAAAGCCCCACGGCATTCTCTTTCATTTTTCTTCATTCATTTTATAAATTGAGCTTTCATTCTTCTATTCTTTTCACTCTTTTACTGCTATTTTTTTAAGAAAAATTGTTGCATCATTCAATTTGTGAGCTTCTTCTCAAGTGGAATTGTTGCACAATTCAGTACGTTGGCTTCTTCTTATGTGGAGAGATCTCTAAGAGTCTTCATTTTTATCTCACTTATTTTCTCTTAAACTTTTATAAGGTAAGTATATTAATGGTGAAGCAATTGTTTAATATTTCCTAATATATACTTGTTTTCTATATCTATGTTGTTTAAATTTTGAGCCATTATATTAGTTTTGCTCTATTATATTAAATGTGAAAAATTTTTCTCTCAACAACCCAGCATTAAATATTTTTTTTAGTTCGTGAGTTTTGTTCTCTTATATATGGTATGATAATTTATGGATATATGGTATGTGAAACATATATAAATATGTATGAATATATTTATTGAACTATATTTTTTTTGAAAAATTGAGTCAAATATTACTTATAAAAAGTTATATGCCAAAATATTACAAAAAGTTAACAAAATGTTGCACTTACACAGTATTCCATTTTCTTAAGCTTTGTTCATTATTTATCATCATGCAGGAGTCAAGATCTATATTTCCATAAATTAATAAAAAAAAAGAGCAACAGGCCTATACACCCAACCCACTCCACTTTTCCTTCTCTTTCCCACAAAACACACGCACACACGTGTGTGTATATATATAATATTATATATCAAATATATTAATAAATATATAAATAATATTAATAAAATTTAATAAAAATAAATATATTTATTTTGTAAAAAATAAAAAATATAAGTAACATTTAAAAAATAAATAACAGATCAATTTACAAAAATCAATTTTTAATTAATTAAATTAACATCAAAATTTTTAATATATAAAATTACACATAAATTCCTTATTAAAATGAAAATACCAGGGTCATGAGTCATAACTAAAGGGCAACATGCGCCAAAAAACGGTTAGAGCGACGATTCACAGGAGTCGAGTCGGAAGTAAGAACGGTTCCCTCCCGGTGGCAGCGTTCCAAACCAAAAAGTCAAAAACTACTAATTCTAATATATATATGACGACCCACAAATCAAGCCCCAAGAGAGAGAAAAATATCTTCTTCACCTCCCCTCAAGCCCCACGTGTTATCCACTAACGATTCCTCCGCTCACCGAAACTCTCGCCCTGCCCTGCGATTGCCCGTTTCTGCATTGCCCCATTGAACTCTCTCTGAACCCAGTCTCCACTGCAGCAATTCGTCACCAAGGTAGCTCCTTTTCTGCCTCATCTTCCTCCTAATGCCCCGCTCAATAATACCCACTCCTTGTTATTATGCTTTTTTCTAGCTCCTATTAGTGCTCATCTACTTCTCTCATGTTGTTTGAGTCAAAAGTGTTTGCTTTTCCGTTCATGGTCTTTCGTCCTTTCTTTCCATTTATTGTTCAGATTTGATCAGATTCTGCATATGAGAAAACAAGGCTTTTTGTAATCATACCGTTTTCACGGGCTTCCTGGGATTTTGGCTAGGCTAATTTGAGTGATTTTTCCATCTGGGTTTTGATATGAGTTCCTTTTAGGTGATATTAATTAAGGGTGATCCATAATATCCCTCGTTTCATCGGTGAACCTGGTGATTTTAATATGGGTCTGAATGTTTCTCCAAATCTCAGGTTTTGGCAGAGTTCACTTCTCATAACCCGTCACTCTCCCTGTCATCACCCAGAGCCACCGGTTTCAATTCTTTCTCCTTCACTTAGAAATCTTACTGACACTGCTCATGCTACTCTTCCTAATCGTTTGGTTTATCGGTCTCCCTATGGCGGCTTCAACAATTCCAGAACGCGAAGAGTAAAGCGAGCTTGCTTTGCATCTGCGGATGATTCTGATGATACTTTTGACCAAGAAATGATGAAACTGATTCGGGAAGCACGAAAGGCATTCAATGAACCCGAGGATGCCGTTGACGGAAAATTCGAAGATTTCTCAGGCAAACAAGTCTCCTCGGAGAAATTTCCAGCAATTAAGCCTGATCTTCTGGAACCTTCTCAACTGGGCATTGAACCAGAGCCACCGAGCTGGCCGGAAAGAGATGCACTGTTAAGAATGAACTTGGCAAGGAAATTGAGTTGCAGGGAACTTCCTCTATCGATTCGGATCATCAAGAAGAAGCTTCAATGGTACAAAAATTTCAAAGAAGCAAGCGATTTCACTTGCTGTTCGGTGAAGACGACATTTTCCTACATGTTATTCATCTTCCACGAACTTCAAAACTATGCCCTGGGAATAAGGGAGACCCTGTACAGCGAAGATTTGAAAGACGTTATGAACAAGTTTCGCATAGACATGGATGCTTCCTTCGTGTGGCTATTCCAGAAAGTTTTCTGGAAAACTCCTAGTCTCATGCTTTATACGATGGTTCTCTTGGCCAACTTCTCCGTATACTCAATGGTAATCACACTGTAGTTTCAGTCACTCCAACTTCAACGATCACGGAGGTTCAAACATTCGGTGAGAATAAGAATAAGAAGGGGTTTAAAGAAGCAGAGAGGTTGTGGAATTCGATTATGCAGGAAGCTTTGAAGAAGCAAGATGAAACAAGGAGAAAGGATTTGGACAAAGAGACAATTAGCCAATTTATGGCGCCCGAGTCTGAGGAGAATGAAAGAGATAAGTACGAGAAATATGCGAGCATCGATCTTCATTACAAGAAGCAGTTATATGCAGACCCCAACAATTCTCTTTTGCTCTCTAACTATGCGCAGTTCCTTTATCTTGTTGTCCATGACCATGATCGGTAAGTTCTTAAACACCATTTGTTAATTATATAATCCTAGTTAGCTTGAGAGAAATGATTCAACATTCCATTTTGATCTTACCTGATTGGCCAGAAAGAGAAAACGACTCATTTTGATTGTTTATTATATATATGAAATTAACCGTTGGTGCTTATGGTGATCACTGAAATGGACATTTCATTCTAGTTACAGTGGATGTTTGTATTTGTTGAGAGCAGTATAACTTGAATTCAAATATTGACACAAGCACAAGAACTCCTCTGAACAGTCTAACATGATAGAATATGAAGAGGATTTTTCTGGCTTATCAACTCACAAATGAATTGAATGTGGGTTTGCAGGGCAGAGAAGTACTTCAGGCAGTCGGTGGCGGTGGAGCCGCCGGATGCGGAGGCATTCTGTCGATATGCAGACTTCCTGTGGCTGGTGAGGAATGATTTTTGGGCAGCAGAAGTGAGATATCAGAAAGCAATCGAAGAAGAAAATGAGAACCCACATTACAGTTCAAAGTACGCCTCGTTCCTTTGGAGCACTGGTGCAGAAGATACTTGCTATCCTTTATATTCCAGGGACAATTCACGACAATAATGACATGTTATTTTTTCTTTCTGTGATTCTAAAGATTATAATCCATCCAGATATGTCACATGTTACCTCTGAGTAACATTACTTGGCCTAATACATTCATTCCACTTGCCATAGGTTAAGTTTCCTTTCTCTTTTGGATTTTTGACAGTTGGTGTTCTTGATACTACATGCATGATGTAGCAAATAATTTTTACATAATTTCAGATGCAATCAATTCAATATGAGGGAAGAACCTAATTGAATTGTTAACGCAGGATTCCTCTAGCTAATTATCAGAGAAATTGATAGGAGTATTGGAGTATGGATGGTTGAGATTGAGGTAAGAAATGTGGAGACATGAGTGAACCATCACACTATATGGGCAAGAGAATCGTTAGATAGAGTATGCATCTATCAAGGAGAAAAAAACGCATTTTTTGGATGGAGTTCCCTTCCTTGCTCGAAATGGGGACTGTATTTCCTTATGACGCATTTGTTTAATTTTCGATGTATGAACTACAAATTTACCTATGATGCTCTGTTTCTAGTTCTTGGTCATTTTCTGCTGACGGGAAGTGTCTTTATGGCAGCACACATATTTTGTGCCAACAAGGAAGCTACATTAGTACGAAAAGATCAACAAATACAACGACTAGAGTACAAGAAACAAAACAAAAACCAATAAATAAAAGGCAAAAGAAAGACCAACAACTAATTTACATCAATTCTATCAAAATCCAGAACCACATCATGAAGGGGAGCATTAAAAGCATCAGAAAAATTATGTGAAGAACTGGCATCCCTGGACAACAAAGGAAGTAGAGATCCAAAAGGATCCAACTCCTTATTGACCGCTGCTGTCAACCAATCGGGAAGACCAACCCAAGAAACAGAAAAACTATAACATCCCTATATTGTTGCATCTATTTGAATGATTAGATGATGATATGGAATGATAAGAAATTGTTCTGGTTTGATATGTGAGGATTAAGGATACTTGGTAGCATAATTAAATAGGTTAAAACCCAAAACAACATAAAAAGATTAAAAAAAAAAAAAGGTTTAAAAGGGCAAAACAGTTATTTTTGCTAAAAGGTAAGGGCAAAATAGTCATTTTACAAAAATAAGATATAGAACTACTTTAATTATAAGATGTAACAAAGACTTTCTAAAGATGCAGGCAATTCACAAATTTCTTTGATTATAGGACTACTTTTCCATTTACCGCCAGCAACATTACCAGATTTAATGACAGAAATTAATCCAACAAAGTTAGACTCTAAAACAACAATTCAGTAACCAAGATCATATGCTAAAATGATAGATTTCTTGAGAGCAAGCGCCTCTGCACAAAATACAGAAACAATCCTGCAACGCTCTGCATAACCCCACTGCCGTTGGGTCAAGTAATCTTGGCAAACCAGACCAAGACATGCATCTCCCTTTTTTACATCAAAGGCAGCATCACGGTTGATTTTCAGCCAACCTTGCATTGGAGCTCTCCATCCCTTATAAGCCAAATCCTGTACTTCATCCTGTCCAGTTTCTTTGACCGCAAACAAGTTATTAGCATTACAAAATTCATAATGACTTCTACAGGCCACTGAAATTACTTTCAAAGGATTTGGTGAAACATGATTGAAGGTCACAAAAAAGTTATTAGCATTACTAATGGACAAACTTCTTTTTTTTTTTTTTTTTATATATAGAATGGAGGCAAAGACCCAAAGAGACGAAAAGCAAGGGGAATAAACACACACACATTACAAAGAAACAAGGGCAGTAGTAATCAAAGTTTTTTTTTTAATGTTTGGGAAGTTTAATTTGCCAAACACATGATGAGTTATGAAAGTTTTGAAATCCTATCCCCTGTCCTAAATATAAAAAATAAATAATTAATTTATATAAATTAAGGAATACAATTAAAAGCATTTGAAATAATTAAATGTATCAAAAATTTAAAATAGTTTTCAAAAATACCATCTATTTAATGTTTAAAACTTTAATTATATAATTAATAAAAGTAATTCTTAATAATGGGCATTAGTAAAAAAAAACATTAAATGCACCTGACAACCTTATTCGTTTTATATATTTTAAATCATTTGAGATCCCTCAATTGTCCCTTATATTTAAGATTAGAAAAAGTATATATTATGGACCTAACAAATCTTAAAATTCAAAATCTATTAGCCCGATGTATTAAACGACAATAAATGAATGGTTACTTATATGTGTGTGACATCAGTATATAAATAGAATTTCAATCATTTGAAAAATCCGTATATCATATAAGATTTTTTATACCAAAATTTTATGACTTGCGAAGCTCCTTGAGGTGCTTGCTTGAGGAGTGGACACCAATATAAATGCATAACGTAAATGGTGGAATATTTTAACATGCAAATCATCTTATAAAAAGCATATACTGTAAGGGATTTTCAACAACTTTATGTAGATTAAGAAAATTAGTTATTTTCTTAAAATCATAAAAGAAAAATCAAATATTCTCTTTTTACCCCTATTTAATATAATAATATAATCAACATTAAATATTATTTGACCAATTGAGAGTGTCTCTTTTATTTGAAAAGTCTAACAATAATTTATGAGAAAAAATAAATAATAAGTATAAAATAAAAAATATTTTACTAAATATTATAAAATCCTTTATAAAAATAATAAAAAAAACGTTTAGAATGTCCTTTATAAAAAGGAGAAAAAGAATATACTACAATCTTACTTATAGAGTCCCTTATAAATTACTATTAATGAGGTTCTTTTAATGATTTTTAAGTATATGTTGTGTTGTATATTTGGTATATAATATGCATAAATTAGGGGCTAGGGGTCCGTTAGTCATGAAATGAAATATGTGGCCATAATCTCTTAGACGGTTCATCGATCACATAACCCAACATGAGTGTACTGTCACAGTATTGGAAGTGGGAGAATAATTTCCGTGAGCACTAATAATATCCTCATCTAATAAGTGAAAATTAATCTTCTTAAGGTATAGGGATCACTAAAATCAATTTTATTCCTCTCAATAAAATATTTTTTAAATATATAATTAAAAATTAAATTTAAAAAATTTAACTATGTTAAAAGTTTGTTGGTAGCAAGTTATATATATATATATATACATACATACATACATACATATATATATATATATATATGAAGAAGCAGGGGAGGGGAGGGCCATGCCACCCCACCTTCCACGTGCCTCTTCTCTCTTACCCAAACCTTGTCTGCCAATTGATTGCCAGATCGATTCCCTGATTAACCTTATAGTCATCCTAATGTCAAACTCATCATCCCGCCATTTTGATTTAATAATCTTATCTCCACAACTCATTCCCTCCATCTAAACTAAAATGCATATTTGGGATCCTTATTAATTAATATATATATATATATAATAATGCTCCAAACTGTCTCTAATTATTATTTTTCCTATCTATACTATATACATATCACCTAAATACTATATTCTTCTTCTTAATGGTTTGGACTTTGGAGCCTTTAATCATTGTCTCATTCACGCACATAGCAACAAAATATGTGTATAAAATGATCACTATCTATGAATTTTTTATTTGAGAGGCTTACTTATTCCTATTACTACTTTATATATAAAAAAATATATATATATATAGGTAGCTGTTGAGGACCCTTTTTCTTAGGCCATAAGGGATATGTGTGTGTGTGTGTGTAGCTGAGGGCCATGTGCCGACCATTTGTCTGAAAAAATAAATAGATTAAAGGAAATGAAGAAATGGCTGTAAAATAATGATGACATGAGAAAGCTGAGAAGCGAGAATATATCCTCCTCTCATTTATAAAAGGTGTCATTTTAAGTTTTTAACCTATATAAATCAAGGAAGTCAATAAATAATTTACATGGTTAAAAAATTTGATAATATTCCACTAAAATATCTTTAATTTAAATTTATTTTACACATATCAAAAGAGAATTAAGAGTATTAATAAAAGATAAAATAGTGAAAAATATAATTAATATTTCATCAATATTCTAAAATAATAAATATTATGAAAATTTTTAAAAACTTTAAAACGAAAATTTTTACGAATTGGAGTATAGGTATAGTTTTGCACTCACTACACGTTGGTGCTCTTCACTGGCGTAATCTAAACTCTAACAATAAAATGGTTCGCTTTGACAGTGGGTCGTGGAATATAATGTTTAGCCAACATCGTGTAAACAACATATGTTGTGATGATTTCAGAAAGTTTAAAAGAAGAAATAATTTCAGACTATACATACATATATGCGTGTGTGTGTGTGTGTGTGCTCGTATGTAAGAATTTGTAGCATACAAACAAATATTACACATCACAATTGCTCTTTTGATTATTAGAATTAATATTAATATATCAATAAACACTTAGTTCAATCCAAAGGTGGATACGCATTATTACTTGGGGGCCCTCCCCACTTGCCGCCCCCCCCCCCTGCTTATTTTTTTTGTCAAATTTTATTTTTTTTATTTTAAATGAAAAAATAAAATACTATACAGTCTAGCCCCCTAAGAAAATTTGATTCTTGGACCGAGTAGAATACGTTATTATCAATAAAATCACTCTTTGTAAGACCAACATGCGTAATAGAAGTACAAGAATTTAATATATAAATATTTTTTAAAGGATTTGGCCTCCCAGAACCATTTCTCCTAGTTTTGTCCTTGATTTAATTGGTAGGAGATTATATTAGCTTATCAAATGATAATGAATTTTAGCCATGAGTATGAGTCTCTGTTACTACTTAGAATTTATCTTTTTTTTTTATTTTGAGAAGTTAGAATTTATCTTATTGGTAAAATAAAATCATAATTATTTTCTGATGCCGAGTAGTAACTAATTAGAAAACAAAATAAAAATATGTGATGTGTACAACGAAAATGTCCGTGGGAAAATATGAAATAAAAAAGTGACTAACACTAAAAATAATATTATCAAATATTGAAGACAATTATATGCATCGTAAATGCAGTATTGAAAAAAAATTAAGAAAATAAAATCTTTGCAGGGTAGTTACCACCATAAGCCATAATATACATCCGTCATTGATTACACAGACACTCTCAAGGCTACAATATAATTCTTTTTTAGAAAACAAAACTACGCCATAATTCTTCAATTCAATTTATAATCACGTTTCACCTTTTCCCTAAAGGATGGCATGCTAATCAATATCAATATACTCCTTCATATTCTCTTAGTGTTTTCAACTACTGTACCTAGATTAAGAAAGTTAAATATATTTTTAATTAAAATCCTCAAAAAACAAAAACTAAACATTCCATTTTTACATCTATTTATTATAATAATGTAATTCTCATTAAATAAGGTTTTTAATTATTATTAAGTAAAAAAGTGTGAAACTAATTAAAATAAGACTAAGAACATTATCATTAACTAATCATATAAAAACTGTGATGACAATTTACAAGATTAAGAAAAAAATGGTCAAAAGTAAAATATGAATAATATTATTAAACATTATAACGTGTTATATATAAAAAATTGAAAAAAGCTTTTAGAAGGTCTTTTATAAAACAGATAGGAGAAATTATATTATAAAATTAAAACAAGTAATACCACAGTTTAGTTTAACTGTACATCTTGATTTCATTGCAATTTTTTTCTGAAAAATTAATAAACTATATTGTTTACACATGATGAGTTAGATCAGCCTACTTTTTGCTTTTTTTTTAAAGGAAAAAAAGACTATTATACATATTGACGAATGATATTAATCATATATAATCATTAAAATTAGGATTGGAGTCTTGTTAATTATTTGTTGCATTATCTTTTTTCCTTTTTATTACGATATGTAATTGTGTATTCTTTTGCATATTCATGATTATAATATTATACCATACACAGTTGGGCGCCAGCGTGAGTCTTCTGCGTACTTCTATTCTGTTGTGCTGTCTGTAAATTTTAGAGGGGGCATTATGGCGAAAAATATAGTACACCAGTGAAGTTTTGGTACAATTCTTGAGTAGCTATATCCTTAAATGTTTTATTTTGTGTTCAACTTTTAATTATATTTATAAAAAATATTTTTATTAGGAGAGATTAAAAACATTTTAACAATTTTTATATCTTAAATAAATTAATTTTTAGTTATTAGTTAAAAATAATTTTAGTACTAAGACAGAGGATACAGTACACTAAAATAATTGAAGGCCATAATCAAAAGGAGAGGGAATTTTTTTTTCCTTAATAAAGGCGGAGCCACTTGAAATTAATGAAGCGTGTATCACGGGTCGTTTGAAGAAAATATTAAAGAGGACACGTGTCAAGTCGAGAAATGGAACCACCCAATCAGCCGTATAGGCCATATCCTTCAGGAAACTTCCCGAACCTCTCAAATTTTGGAGACCATCCTTGAACGCGATACTTTTGCTAAGCTCCAGAGAAATGATTTACTCACATTTTTTATGAGTATTATTTTTGCTGTCCTCTTTCAATTTTTGTTTTAAGAAAAATCTTCCTGAATATTCCAAAATTTGGAGTGCGGTTCAACGCATAATATAACCAATCGGCAGAGGGGTGTCTGCCACCTTCCTGCGGCGGTTTATTATTATTATTATTATTATTATTAAGTCAAAGCTTACTTACTAAAAAATATATCTCACAGTTATGCAGTTAAATATTTGTGAAGTTTTTATTTTTATTGTGTCTTTTTTTTTCTCTACTATTATATAGCTATATAACATAACTGCTGAAACATAGTTTATATACTTTGTAGTATTTTGCTTTTAGAAAAAGTTGTCAACGGCATAAATACGCGATTTTAGGAAGTGTATTTTTTCATTAATAAACATTAATTTAAAAAAAATAAAAAATTGCAGTGGGGACAATATGAAGCCGGTCAGAGGCGTCAGAGAGCAGTGGCAGGCTACGTTGCTGAGCGGCGCAGAACATGGCCGGTCATGCAATGAGTGGTTGACATGGTGCCAGGTAGGAAGGACTTACCACTATTTTAATACGAGACCAACGAATAAACCAGGAAATGATTGGACGGCCAGAAAGACAAGCAAATTAATTCAAAATACTTATCCTAATAGCCCCACCACTTACTCTTGTGCTTAATATGATTAGGCTTATAAATCCACACCCTATCACCTACAAGCTCAATTTCACTCCAGACTGCTCAACAAAAGACAGGAACCTCCACCACACCAAGCAAAAATGGAGGCAAAGGAGCAAGACGTTTCCTTGGGAGCCAACAAGTTCCAGGAGAGGCAGCCCATCGGCACGGCAGCTCAGAGCCAAGATGGCGGCAAGGACTACCAGGAGCCACCGCCGGCGCCACTGTTCGAGCCCTCCGAGCTCACATCATGGTCCTTCTACAGAGCAGGCATCGCCGAATTCGTGGCCACCTTCCTCTTTCTCTACATCACCGTCTTGACCGTCATGGGCGTCAGTAACTCCAAGTCCAAGTGCTCCACTGTCGGCATTCAAGGCATCGCTTGGGCCTTCGGTGGCATGATCTTCGCCCTCGTCTACTGCACCGCCGGCATCTCAGGTGGTCACATTAACCCGGCGGTGACCTTCGGGTTGTTCCTGGCAAGGAAACTGTCGTTGACCAGAGCACTGTTCTATATGGTGATGCAATGTCTGGGTGCCATATGCGGTGCTGGTGTGGTTAAGGGTTTCGAGGGCAAAACCAGATACACCGTCAACGGCGGTGGCGCCAATGCCGTGAACTCAGGCTACACCAAAGGGGATGGCCTCGGCGCCGAGATTGTTGGCACCTTCGTTCTCGTCTACACCGTCTTGTCCGCCACTGACGCCAAACGTAACGCCAGAGACTCCCACGTCCCTGTAAGTCACCCATCATCATTATTATTTATTTCCATGTCCATTACATCACATTGGTCTCACACAGTTCAAATTTGGTAATGAACGAGCAGATTTTGGCGCCCTTGCCGATTGGGTTCGCGGTGTTCTTGGTCCACTTGGCTACCATACCGATCACCGGCACCGGTATTAACCCAGCTCGAAGTCTGGGAGCTTCCATCATCTTCAACAAGGACAAAGGCTGGGATGATCATGTATGTACCCGTTTTTCTTTTCCTTAGAATTATAATGAATTAATTTTTTGAAACGTAAATGGACGAATGACAATTCTGTGATTCTTCATGAACAGTGGATTTTCTGGGTGGGACCATTTGTGGGAGCAGCTCTTGCAGCTTTGTACCACCAGGTGGTGATTAGAGCAATCCCTTTCAAGTCCAAGTAGTGGGATCCTAAACGGTTCGTGAACGTTGAAGCTCATGATATCATCCCTTTTGAGTCTACGGGTTTTGTCATTTGTTTTCTGTTTGAATTTCTTTCTTTTTTTTTTTTCCTGCATGATCGATCTTCTTCTCTATGTCTTTTTGCGCATATGTAAAGAATGTATTTTGTTTCTTCTTTTTCTTTTTTCTTTTTATTATGAGTCCACTGCTTTTGAGCTGGAAGAGGGCCCATCTCTTTTGGTGCGTGGTCCTTGATGCATGGTTGTGATTGGGTGTCTTTCGAATAATAATTAAAAAAAAAAAGAAAATTTTACAATTTCTTTTCTGCTGTATTTTCAGCTCTTCTCAGTGTCCCCGTAGCAAAGCAAAAGAATGTTGTCTTGTTGTCTCAAAGGATATATACTTGAAACTAACTAAGGGCTTGGTTAACCCAGTTGAGGTTGTTCCAACTTAACTGAAGATTTTGAGTTCGAGTTGTGAATGTTGGCACATTAAATATTTGATGGTAGAATTTTGTTATATTTTATAATCTTATTCAACCCGATTTAATTAGTTTAAATTTTAATAAATTCTCTAATTAAATAGGATAAGTTTAGAATATTGGATGTTCTATGAAAAAAAAATGTACATACGCCGGAGTGAGCAAGGTTTGTCTATCCACGCCATTCCGGTAGTGACGATGAAGGGAGTAGTTGAATCTACCTAACTTAGGCCCACGCCCTTCCTAATTTTCTCCCCCTAATAATGATGTTATTAGTATTAATTAAGCGGCAAGCTAGGTGGTTTTTCCATTCTAGTTTTAATTTTTTTTAATATGTAAAATGTTTGGTAAATTAAAAAGTTAATTATGAAAACAAAAAAATTAGATTAAAAATATCCTTCCTTATCCTATTAAAAAAACAAGAACAAATATTGTTGAGTGATAAGGCCATCGATTGGCTTGTCATGCAATATGTTAAGTCTGGAAAGCTTAAACAATATAGGGAGTGGCTTTAAATGCGCGAACGGACAAAAAACAAATCGCTAATTTTTGAATCAATGCGCACTTTAAATGAATTTTTTTAAAAATCAAGTTAAAAATAAAAAAAAGAAATGGACAAAGTAATCGAACAATAAGAAGCTTGGGCCGGGTGGACGTCCATCAAAACATTATTGGAATGAGATGAATGGGAATCTGAATAAGCAATAATGAAGGAGAGTGCGTAGGGTGGAATATTGTCCAAAATGACACAGGAAAATCATCTGCGTTAATGGGAGCCCCCGTGGCAAGTGGAATTTAATTATTTATATCATCCATGCATAGTACTAATTTCTTATTGCTCATCTCAAGCATGCCTTTGATGGTTTTGTGCGGCTTTGCAAATGGTTTCCAGTTTATTTTGATCAAAGAAATTGTAACTTGCTGTTTGTCATTTTCTTAAAGAAAAAACAAAAGATTCTTCTTGATACGCATCAAGACGACTAGCCTGTCCAACTCACCTAAAGCAATCATCACATAAAGCAATCCTGGGACAAAGATTATTGAGGAGTTGTTAGAAATTTGGTTTACTTCACTGATAAATTTAGTTGATGATACTTGAAAATTTTTAAATAAAATTCTAGTTGAAAAATATTTTTCCTCCTAGGTTCTCACTTGATGTAGAAGCAGGATTCCCTAGTTTAAAATAATCATCAAGACAACTAACCTATGCAAATCATCACACAAAGCAATAGAGCTGTTAAAACGAGTCAAATCTAATAAGTCAGCCTAAAAAACTCAAAGAAATGAGTGAGCTGAGCCTCAATTTTGAGCGTTAAATGCAGTTAGGGCTTTTTGAGCCCGGCCTGGGGCGGGCCGACTCGAGCCACAGGCTGGCCCAAAAGCTTGTTTCCTTATTTTTTGTTTAAAATATTAAAAAATATATATTATTTTATTAATTAGTAATATATAAATTATAAAATTTAAATATTATATTAGTTTTTTATCAACTATGATGATAATTAGTTATATTAATTTAAATAATTATATAAGAAAATTTTAAAAAAAGAATGAAAAATATTAAAAAAATAAAAAAACCGGCGGGCCGGCCCAGAGGCCCGATCCCATTGGCTCAGGCTTACATTTGTTAGCCCATATGTCAAATCAGGCTTTTAGGCCTAACCCAACCCAATTTGACACCTCTACAAAGCAACATGACATAGAAGCAGGCACACTTGTTTGTACCTTGCACTGTGTTGTAGGCCTCTTGTTACATACATTGTTGGGTTATCTTGATGCCCTATTCGCTGCATTGTGTGGTTATTAGTTTTTTTCTTAGGTTACCTAGATATCCAAGCAAGGTGAATTATGTTTTCAATAAAATTTTTTGCAAAAGCAAGAAAACAATAGAATAGTATACACATACAAAAATAGAGCATCTTCAAACTATGATAAAGGATAGAGTTAGAGAGAATTAAATGTAAGAATTTATCTTCGTTTAGTCTTTTCACTTGACCTATATCTAATTCCTTAGCTTCTACTTGATATTTGTTCACTATCCTTGCAAGATTCAAATTAGTTTTTGCAAAAACCACAATACAACCACTTAGCTTCTTCTTGAGTTGGATTCCTCACTCACATCCTTACAAAGTGTGTTTACAACTTCCCCTTAGTATTATCCCACACTAAGATTCAACTATCCAAAGATAAAGTAAGTGTATACAACTGAAATCTCTCTTTAAAGAGTGTATAGAAACAATGAAGAATAGTAGCAATAAGGCTAAAGTGAGTAGGTATGGCTTTAAGTGCTAGATATTAATGAAATAGAGTTTTAGCACTAACTTCTCTTAATTTCATTACCTACCAGTCTTAACAAGGGTCTATTTATAGGTTTTCAAGCAAATCTAATTGTTAGAAAAAAAATTAGTCATTACTTTGCAAAATCAGCAATTCACCAATAACATTTAATGAACTTCTCAAAGCTTATACAAATAAGCAGTAGTTGGTTATTTATATATTTATTGTGGGTAACTGTTTGAAAGAGTTTCCAATGTAGACCCTTGTTATATGAATAAGAGGGGAACCTCTTATACGTATGCACATTGTGTTTTCTTGACTAGTCTAGAAGTTAGCTTCAACACGAAGAACAAATAAGGCACATCCAAATATACTTTTAAGTGTTCATTCAAGAAAACCTAGAAAAGCAAAGAACATATGAACATTCAAGCACACTTGGGATGAAGGAATAACACTTAGAACAGATCTGAGTTGAGTTTTGAACACAAGTCCTTATACAAATAAGGGGGGTTCTCTTATACGAATATTGATGCTTGCATAATAAGACCAAGAAGCTCAATATACACAATAAATGAATAAGAAACCACTCATTATATGTTTAAGAGTGTATCATAGAGTGGTCATCATTCTGTTTTAGCCAATAAAGGTATAAGGAGTTGCACAATGAATGTATAAGACGGCAACAGCAAGAATAGGGGTCATGCACATGCGTTACACGAATAAGAGCAAGAGCCATATATGAATATGACTGCCTACAGAATAAAATATAAAAAATTTGTTCTTAATAATTTTTTTTTGTTAGTGCTAAGAGTGGAAAAATCTATTTTTTAATAAGTTTTTTTTTATGCTAAGAGTGGCTTACAAATTCAGTCACCGAGATTCTAGAATGTTCCCTACTTTCCATATCTCCAAGATTTTTTAATAAGGTTGTGTTGATAGGATCTTCATTTGACACTAAAGATGTGGGAGAAGGACCTAGATGAGGGTGTTGTTTTCTTCCACTATCACAGCATCTAGGTCTTCTTTAGATTCTAAAGAATTATTTGTAGGGATAGACATATCTTGGTACGCCTTTTTTTTCTTAATATGAAGTTAGCATTTTTGCTCAATCCATTTAGGAGTCATCTCTATACGTATTTGCTTACCTAACAACTTGATGAGGCCCATGATTTTTTCCAACTTATCCAAGCAACTATCAAACGAACACTTAAGGCGCTTGATGGAAGTCATAAGGAACGTAGGGTAGAGAACCCATGTTCTTATACCAAATGATGAGAGAACAAGGGAGAGGGTAGTGTAGAGAGATAGAGAGTAGAGAAAAGGAAGAGAGAAAAAAGAAAAACTTAAAGGACAAAGATAAAGAAAATAAGAAGTAAAAAGTAAGAAGTATGGTAAGAAGTAAAAAGAATCTAAGGCAAAAAGTTGATATGAATCCTTCATATGGAATGAGGAGTGAGAAAAAATTCATTTTTTTATGACCAAGATGGGGGGAGGCAGGGAGGGAGGGATGGCGTTTCTAGCTCTCAGCAGGTATGAAATTCCAATAGTTGAGAGTCTATCCGGTACTTTTGGCTGCCACTCATGCCTTTTTTGATACCTAGAGCCCTAAGAGCGAGTTGCACCCACACCTACTAGGGATGTGGGATTTTTTTATGATTGGTTGCCACCAAACAAAACTATAGTGTCAAAGAGGGGTTTGAACCCACAACCCGGAAGTTAAAATCATTCCTCTTGTCACTTGCGCCAACTTGCATTGGCTAAAGAAGATTAATCTAATTGGTAAAAATACAACTCATATTTTATAGAGGTGTGGGTTAAAATTTTGTTACTAACTTCATTGGTGGGTAATGTGTAAATATTGATCTTTTAGCTTACGCTCACTACAGTAAATCTCTAAAACTTAATTAATCTAAACTTTTTTTTAATTAAAAAAATATGATGGGAGAAATAGGAAAAAAAAAAGGTCCACATTTTACGACATAGTGTGAGCCTGTGGATCCACAATTTTTTTTATCTATCTCTCTTTTCACTTTATGAATTCAAACATGGAAAAGAAAAAAAAACTATGCTTCATTAAATAGTTTTTGAAGGATGATCAGAAGAAAATATGAGAGAGATTGAAAAAAGCCATATTTTACTTCGTAGTGTGGAATTGGTGAATGGGTCACATCTAGGAATGCACTATGAGAGAGACCACAAGGGATATTTTAAGGGAAAATTATATTAAAGGACTTAAAGGGAATAATATTTACTTCAAAGGACTTTAAAAATTTTAATTATTTAGGACGACCAAAATCATAATTTTAAAATTTAAAATAATAAATAGCCCTCTGATTAAATTTCAAGTCTTCCACATTCTTCTCTTCACATCTGGTCACCAGATGTTGTTGAAGTGCCAGCGTTTTCTCAAAGATAGACAATTATTATTGAAGCTGCTTCTTCTTCCTTCTCTCACCACTAGCCACTGTTGAAGGCGTATTCCAATCGCCTTCCTTCTCTTGCTTCTTTGAGCATCTTACATATTTTTATGATTAAAAGAAAAAAGCTAAAACAAATGAATGGTCTCGTCAAGCTCTTATTGATGACCAGGTGATCTGGTATTCTTTGTTGAGATTTGGCAACAAAATGATGTATTATATTTTATTTTGTTGATTTTGAAGTGCCAACTTGTATTTGAAGCCAACTAAGCTCTCTCCATAAAATACTGTTATTTGAAGAACAGGCATTGACATTTCTAGAAGTATTACGGCCATAGAGTATCTAGTAGTATCTAAGTTTTTATGCAGATGAATATAATAATTAGATTTCACAAATGAAGATATTCTATAATATATCACTTGGAAATTAAATGCCTTATGAAGACAAGAATAAGTTCAACCAACAAATGAATGCCAGCAACCACGATGGTAGCCATGCCAAGAAATTCAGGCCTATGCCCAAAATAACTCCTCACAAACTCTTCCACGGTGGAACATGAGGATGAAGATTTTATTCTGGGTTGCACTGCAATATCATTAGTTTATTTGAGGGTAAAATAGTCAACTTAATATGTTTTTTTTAATATTTTAATCCTTCAGCTTAATTACAAATTATAATGATAGAAAAGTATTATTTTGTTTTTATAACATTTTTTATATATTTATAATTATTATATACTAATATTTTTTAATTTTTCATCATAAAAATATTAGTAATTAAGTTTTATGTATGTGTGAGAAGCTAAAAGTATTGAGATTATGTATAAGCAAAAGTAAAATCTTACAGCTACATGAAATTATCATTCATATTCTGTTCTGACTGACTCTTTTTAAAACAAATTCAAAGTATTGAGAGTTTATTACTTCTTATGAATAATTATAACTTTAGATAAAAAATTAATAATTTTAAAATATACAAGTGCGCAAATCAACAGGCTAATCTTGGCCCGTCTTAATAGGTTGCGGAATGTCTGTGACGTAGGAGGTTGAATAAGGAAGCACAGCAAAAAAAACAAAAAAAAAATCGTATTGGATTATATATAAACTACTTGAAGTACAGTTCTCTTCTCCGTCAATCATTACCAGTAGTCATGACATTAGAAAAGTTTGCCTCTAGAAATTTGCAAAATGCAAAACATCCATTAAACATATGGTCAAATGTACAAATATGTTTGATTGATTTAACTCTTTACTCCCGCTATTCAGTTGAACATGGGGAGAACAATGGCTTATATAGTCAACATTATGCCTCAGTCTTTTTGAGTGAGTCGTTTTCGAAACAAAAAGCAAATAGCCAAACACAAAGGGAACGTGCTAAAGGCCGAAGGGTCTATCGTTGGCACTTATTATTTCCCTATATTTTTGTTGCAGTACCGTGAGCCGCTCTTTTGCATCCTCCCTTTGCTTCGTGATTTGCTCTAAGGCAATTTCACATGTCTCAAGCTCTGCTTCCATGACTAGGATTTCCAATTCCGTTGTTGCCAAGACATCAGACATATCAAAGCCAAAAACTTTGGCTCGAATTGACTCAACCCAATCCTTGTCGAACCCAAGAAAAGTTGCAGCACCTAAATTTGCCTCTAGGGTCAATTTGTCTGATGCTATAATGGTATAAGGAGTCTTAGTAGCTAACATCACCAAAATATCAAGTAGGACTCTGTAGGAGAAAGCTATTATTGGGTGGGTACGCTGTTCGCGACATAGCCTTAATTGGGGATATAGCCCAAGAGCTTCAGTGAGCAAAGCCGCTTCACCATCTTTCAACTCTATCAGTTCCAAAATTTCACCAATATCCAGTATAGGAGAAGGGCGGCAAGCAATGCCAATTTGAGATTCTGACAAAACTAATAGAGTTAGCTAACAATTGAAAGAAAACAAGAAATCATCACAAAAAAGACACTTACCATGATGGAGAGAAGGAATAACATCAAAAAGGTTTGCTTGCGCAGCCTTGTCTGATTTAGGTCTCTTTTGAACACTTGTGTCACTTGTTTCTTTAGTCGTCTACATATAGAAGAAATTAAAAAATTAACTATAGTTTATTTGATTCCTTCTTTTAAAATGTATTGTTGTTTACAACTATCTGAAAGGTCAACAAACATATGATTACACTTTTGGATTCCAACTCAAATGGAGTTGCTGTTGGTGACATTTCTGTAGCAGGAACTTCTTCAACAATTTCCTCTGTTGCTTCCTTAGTACTCTAACAAACACCAACATATGAACATTCAAGTTGTAATATTGTTTATGTCATGAGTAAGCTTATTTCAGTTTGAGAGTGATGGTTTGCCCATCTCTTCTATAATGATGAATTAGAGAAAAGGGTAATGAGCTTACATGTGCAGAATATTTTCCGGACAGATTAACAAATGGTCCTGTGTGTTGCTTTCTTGAATCAGAACTAGCTGATTGAACTTCTAATATGGCATCCTCGATTGCATAATTCTCTTGAAGACCTTGTTTCATTGTCTCTGTGATACTTTGAGTAATCTGAAAAAACAGAAATAAGTTGTTGTTTGGCTGCTGCATGTGCATAAAAGTACCCTTGACTTTTGCAGCATTATGTTAGACAATAAAAAAAGTATACATTAATTTCATGAGGAATTTTAATTTCATTTTCTATTATCTTCAGAAATATATACCAAGTACGAATATGCAACAAGAGTCAGTCTTAACCCTTAATAGTCATATTTTTTTATATATTATCAAAGATTAAAACGATCATCATCAACACACACAAACACTTATTACATTTGAAGTTGTAGCCATTGATAGCTCTGGAGCAAGAACTATTCTAGCAACTTCCTTCCGGCTGGTTTCTAAGTTCTGAGTAATACGAAAGATAAAAGTTAATTAATTAAAAATCACTAATTCAATGTATTTATTTCTTTATTCACTAATCAACTCTTTTTCTAATAACATTTAGATATAAATTGGTTAAGGTAGTTTGATATAAAATAAATAATATCATTGTCAGTATTGATTTGTCGTCCCACAAGATAATGAATAATTTACATATAGCTTAAGTGATCATCTAATTTTTTTTTTGTATAATTTCTGTAAAAATTCATGGTTCTGAATTACTGTTGTGAAAGCACTCAAAAGTTTGTTTGTAAGTTTTGAATTAGATGATGATTTTGCCCTTGCTGATATCTCTGAAATTAAAAGCCTTCAACAGTTCCTTAGGTGTTTCCTTAATGCTCTAAAAAGCAGTACAACATATATATATATATATATGTATATATATATAAGCTATTTGCTAACTATGTAACTAATTGGGACCACATAGCATACATCGATTCCTATACTAATAAGGATAATGAACTTACCCTTGCAATAACCGATGATACTCTAGATTGCCTCATTAACTCCGACTCAGTTGATTGAATTGCCATTGTTGCTTCCTCTGATGCATCATGCTCTTGAAATCCCTGTTCCACTGTTCCTTTCATACTAGCATCCTAAAATAATGAAGAAAAAGTTGCTCTTTAACTAATTTTGCATTTCCAATTATACTTTAAAGTTATATAACATTATGACATCGCAAAAAAGTATACATTTGTTTGATGAGGGATTCGTTTCACTTTCTGCTTCTCCAAATGTGAATTGATCTATCAAATTTTGTTTAGTCTTTGGTTGTTCATCAACCAACTGTTATAACAAGTATACTTATATATACGTTAAAGTAAGACCTCTCTATCCCAAAGTTTGACCCATATTCAAATCCATCTGATAGGTCATAATAAAGAGTTTTTCATGAGGAGGGATATATGAAGAGTTTGAAGATGACATCACCTCAAAATTAGGTGAAGTTGTTCTTGCTGGTAACTTTGATACAGGAGCTACTTTGCCAACTTTCTTCTCTGTTTCTTCATATATCTGAGTCATAACAAAAGATATAACTAAGTAGTTCACTAATAATATATTAAAAAAGGACATATCACTCTAATCAATAACCAGTGAAAACTCTTCTTGCAGAGGAGTAATTAATGCTGTCGATGAGTTCCTTGGTCCTAAATCAGCCAATAGAGTTGCTACCACTACATCCTCTGAGGTAGGACCCTCTTCGACTCTTTCTTTCAATATGGCATTAATACTCTGAAAAACACAAAATAGTAGTAAGATATCATATTTTGCAATGATGCACCTTCAAAATTACTAATCTACTTTGTATGTCATAACGCACATCATCATCAAATGGTATATTGATTTGATGAGAAGCTTCAATGGTTGTCTTCGTTTCTCCGAGATCTTGATGTTGGAGTTGTGCAGTTGTTTCACTTATTATGTGTTCATCCTCCAACTCCTATTTTAAAATATTTAATAATTGTCACAAGACTATTAGTATTTAACTATTTTGGATTTTGGATGCAAACTTTTCATTAAATTGAAAAGAGACAAATAATCTATAATCATACATGTAGAGATATCCTTCTCAATTGTGATTTGGCCTCCAAAGTCTCTGATGCTTGTTTCTCTGATGCTGGAGTAGTATCTTTGGCTTGAATTTCCATTAATGTTCCCTTCGTACCCTACAACATCAGAAACATACATTTTATTACTGCTTTAGTTTCTTTTTTCCTCGATGTACACATAACTTTAAATCTTTAAACAACTCTCAACAACATATCTTTGATATAACTAATGAGGAATTTCAAAATCTCTACTAGCTTTAGATTTCTGAATGGGTTTGAGTTATTATCTTAGCTTCATGACCAGGAGCAGCTAGTTAATTAAACATTTATTTTGAATATCCTGTGTGAAACCAAATAATAATCTTAGTCATCTTACATATTGCGTTGGCGCCTTCTGTTAAAAATCACTTTTCTTTTTCTACTATTATGAAAGCTCAATGACATATGATGCCTAAGCTATCAATTTCCTTTCCTAGCTTCCAATTAATATGTACTAATAAAATCTCTATGTCCCAATATGTAATACGCGCAATATTGCCTAGAGCTTGTGAATTCATAATCAAATCATGATGATACCATTGCTGATATTTTTGAAATGGAAACTTCTTCAATAATTTTCTTCGTTGCTTCCTTGAAATTCTGACCAACACCCGAAGAAATAAGTTAGATGTAAACATGCAAGTCTCTCAAAAAGTTAAATTCACTAGTAAAAGAGAAGACAAAAAATATTTTGTTAGTTGGTTTATTGAAATTGGTCATCAGATTCACTAGTTCCAACATTTATATACAAGTGATGAGAAGTGAATGGGATTTGTTTGTTCTTCTACTGCTTAGTTAGTCTATATACCTCTTCTAAGTTAGGTAAAGCGCATGTCAGCTCTGCTGTTTGCATTTCTTGTTCCCTTTTGGCTTCTCCCATATGTGTCATTGCTTCGCCAGTATTGGAATGTGTAGAATGTTGCTCCTTTCCTTGATTTTCAGAATCTAGAACGATATTAGAATGTTTAGATTGTAGCTCCTTTGTTGCTGCTTCATTTTCTGAATCAGGATTTTCAAGCATTACAAGGAGTAGAAAAGCAGTTTTTTGCAGTAGGATTTTTAATATTACACTAGATTGAGTGGATCTCATTTACAGACTTTCTAAAGATGAGTCACACTGACATGTGATCAGTATGACTTCCTATATTTTTTGTATTAATGATTAATATAGGCAAAAACTAGCAATTACATATTAAATGATGACTAAGTTTTCATGATTCATACCTCCATATCTGGGACAATAAAACACTTCAAAATTGGGCACAGATTGAAAATGGATCCCCTCACAAATGGTTCTGAGTTTGGGCAGGTCTATGAGTCTTAAATATGATAGATTTGGGAACACATTCTCCATCACCATCTCTTGTGTGTCATCTTGTTGGAATCTGAATACTTCCTCGAGCATAGAAGCTGCTTCTATTTCCAACATCTCCAGTTTTGGAAGAATACCAGATGTTGAAATCGAGAAAAGGGATCTCATCTTGTAACAGTGATAAATGCGAATTTGTTCTAACATTGGGAAGCATAATTGATGCCAATGATCATCTACACGTCTTTCACAATCATCCTCAATGATTTGAACCATTTCTCTGCAGTCAATTACCTCTAAGTAGGTCAACCGTGGTAGGCTTTTCAACGTTGAAGTAGAAAGGATAGCTGTAAGCTTATCACATCCACGGATTACTAGGACCTCCAAATTGCGTAGGCTCAAAATATTATTGGGGTCCTTATATATATGCCTCAACTCACGTAAATATTTCAACCTCATGGATTGTAAGCTTAATGTCACCTGTCCTTCACTTTCAATTCCTTCGACATTAAAAATCTCTTCTATTTCATCCGAGTTCCCCACTTCAAGACTTGTCAGGTTTTGCATATCCATAATCATTTTCTTCAAGGCGTACCAAACATAATTCAATTCCAAATTTGTATTTTTAATCGAAAGTTCCAAGAAAATAAACAAATTAAGCAATACATGTAAGACAATAAGTAAAAGTGTTACCTCTCGAGTTTCCAACGTTGGTTGTCTTCCTTGTAAACAAGCCATCAAATTTGAACATCGTCTTCTGGTCAACTCCTGACAAGAGGGTCAAATGTTATTGGTCTAACAAAAATCAGAGCAATCAATCCTATCCGTATAAGACAATAAGTAAAAGTGTTACCTGATATCCAGTTTCTAAATTTAGTTGTCTTCCTTGTAAACAAACCATCAAATCTGGGAAAGGTCTCATCATCAACTCCCAACAACTCATCAAAGTAACATTATGTAGAGATGGCCACAGTACATAATTTTTGGCACACATGCTTATAATTTTGGGTACACGTATGAGGGATAATATTTCCAAAGCCGGGAGTTCAATAGGAACCACAGTATTTGCATGATTGTATCCCCCAAAAACATATTTTAGGCCAAAAGCTCCTTCGATGTCTATACTATGTAATTTTTCAAGACCTCTTGAAGAAGTGGATGGGAATAAAAACTCCAGTTTTCTGCAATTCCTGACGTTGATCTCCTCTAGTTTTGGGAAAATGGAACTGTAATTGATATGATCATAATCCTCTCCCTCGTTTGATAATATGTGCTTCAATTCATCGCACCAGGAAATTTTCAACTTCTCCAACATTATGACTGTGGCAATAGATATAGTGAATAATGACTTTAATTTTGAACAGTTATAAAGGTCCATCTCCTTTATAGTTTGTAATTTCAGTGGTTGTCTCAAAAGACACTCAGCTGCATGAAATGCTTCTATCCCTTTCATTGATGCACATAATTTCTGCAAACACAAACTTTTCCTATAATAACTCAAATAATTAACTTGTATCATCTAATGCTGTCCCAAAAACATTATTGTTGAATAAAAAGAAATATTTAGTGCATTAAAATGTCATAGTTCAAATACTATTTGCATATATGAATGCTAGAGAATATCAATTTCTCAGGTTGACTTTAATTTATCGAAATCAGGATGTTAGAAAAATTGTTATTATATTTATTGTAATTACGATATTAATTTCTTAAGTGCATGGCTGACTTCCATATTACTGTTTATCCCATTTTATTTCTTATGTTAAGGTTTTTTGTACATATCAATAAAATCATTAAATAACTTAAGTTCTAGTATAATTTAACAATATTTTACCAAATATCTTTGAATTCAAAGAATAATTGTTACTCCAACAACTATTATTTTTAATTAAGGAAAAGATAGTAAAAAAGATAATTAATGTTTCATTAGTAATGAAAATGATAGATAAATTCAAACACTTGAAATTTTTTAAAATAACAAATAAATGGGTCAGAGAGAGTAATAAGTTGTAGTGGTTAAAAAAAATTGGGTAAACAAGTTTTGAACACAAACACACACTCTCATAATGTTACCAAGCAAAACTTTAAATTCTTCAACAAGGTGCATTCCCAAAATTTAATTACAACCATTTCTAATCTATGATATTTATTTTGTTTGTGATGGCTTAAAATGTTTAACCATCTAGTTTCTAGCAATTCACTCTAACATGTGTTCATTGTACTGATATGATCAGTCATTCATGTGTCACCATTATTCTTATGACTTTTTTTTTTCTAAAAAAAAATTCTTCATAACCAAAATACCAAATTACACTTCCAATCAATCAAGCAATTGAGAATTGTTCTATATAATCTCTCTAATTTTCAATAAATTTCTTCGAAAAACATTTTGGTAGAACCTAAAAAATTTACATGCCATTCTTCTACCTTTCCTAAAATTCAATTTTAATTAATCAAATATAACTTTTTTTGGTAGAAAATAAAAGTTTAAAAATGTGAAAGAAAAACCCATGAACAAAGAGTGAGGCAAGGATAGCATACCTGTGAGTTTTCATGGTGTTGCAATGTATGATTGGAAACTACAATACCAACGTCCTTAGTTGTGGGGAGCCAAAAGCATCCATGAGCCCAAGCGAAAGCACGTGTCTTGGAGTTTGCATGTTTCTTCTTCGAATCATCTTGAAGTATGCTAATCAAACTTGGAGCTTCATCAAGTTGCATTTCAACCAAAGAGGGGAGCATAATCTCTTGTTTCAGATCATGGTCTTCATCTCGATATTCACCGAAGATATATTCCAGCTTCATACATTTTCTTATAATTACAGCTTCCAAAGAGGAAAAGTCTCCAGCAAAAAGGAGTGGCGATATCCATTCTAATTCTACACAAGTTTCAATTCGAAGAGATTTTAATTTTGGAAACAATATGCCATAACTCTTTTGTTTATCAACAACCCCCATTTCCTCTTTTGAACTCTCATATGTGATTATGCTTTTCAGCCTTTCACAGTTTATGATTATTAATTCTTCCAATCGTTCTAGAGTTTGAGCAACAGATGGTTGAAAAAGTGATGGTTGAAACATTGGACAATTATGCAGCTCCAAGGTCTTCAGATAAGGTAGATTGAGATTTCCATCAAAGAAGATGTTGTGCAGTTTCCCACAGTCTCTTAAAATTAGAATCTGCAGCTGGTTGAGAAAGTTAGAAGGCATAGGACCCTGACATAATTCTTTAACATTCACATGATACAAATGGAGCTCGACCAACTTGGAGAAGACTGTCACATCATAATCAATGCTAGTATGGATGAGGCACTCTATGTCATCCATATAATACAAATAAAGTTTCATTAAATCATTCAAGCTTCCATCTTTGATAGGAACAATGTCAGGAATAAGACTTTTCCATTCTTTCTCTCTTATTTCTCCAAATTCAAGAACCTCTGCTCTTCCCACAAGGTGCCTAAACATGGCATCTGAGATTAAATTTCTTACATGTTTTGTATTGAAGCACTTTAATAGGCCATTATCAACACCCTTAAAATAATCAAGTCCAGAACAAGCTATAAAATACATTTGCAATTCAGGAAGAGATGTACCATGAGCAACTTCATCTATATTTTCTCTATCAGTTTCTGGCTTCCAATTTTCATCATTATTATTCTCAACAAAATACAATTCTTCCAACTGTGAGCATCTTTTAATCACTTCAAAAGGATTATGCCTTTCAATTTTACACTTTCTCAACCCCAACAATCTCAACTTATTTAGTTCCCTTATTTCAATAGGCAATTCAATGATTAAACAATTTTCCAATTCAAGAGTCTCAAGACTTTGTAGATTTCTCAAAACAGAGAGGTCATCTAGTTTCCAACCGTTAAGAATCACAGTTCGGATATTCTTTAATGAAAGAAGTGACTCTGACAATAATAGAGGGAAATGTTTTTTATCATGCTTACAAAGTAAAAACATAACTTTGAGCATTGTCATCCCAGAAAAGAATGCATCTGGATTTTTCTCCAAAACCTTTCCATTTATCCAAAGAAATATTATCTCAAGTTTTGTACCATCAAACTGATCAGGAAAATCATCAATAATCCAGAACAGAAACCGCTTGTTCGCTTTTAAAGTTATTACTGAATCCATAATCACTTGAATATCTTCCTTTGCTATTCGTAAGGCCATATCACGAACCAAGTCATCCATTTTTACACAATCCTTCTCAACCTTCAACAACGAAGAGGCTATGAGTTCATTTTTTACCCCAAGTGCTTGCCTTTTCGATTTATAATATTTGTCAACATCCCCAAAAATTCCTGCCCCTATACCAAGTCTAATGAAAAGGTTTATTGGAATTGCATAATTTTCTGGGAAAAGCGAACACAATAAAAAGAGCTTTCTAGCTTTTTTATTCCTTAAATTCTTGTAACTTAAGCTCAAGCAGTTGTAAACCTCCATCAAATCTTCATCAACATCATCCAATGCCTCTGAATTTCGTATGGTTGTCAAAGCTAGCTTCCATTCACCTGTGGGCCAATTTTTTAATGTGTTTGCTAATGCTACAATCACAACAGGTAATCCTCCACACTTCTTCACAATATCTACTGCCATTCTCTCCAAATCACTGCTAAATGAGTTGTCATTTCTTATAGCATGTATCAAAAAAAGATTCAATGCATCCTTATAGTTCAATGTCTCTAGGCGAATTGTTCGTTGGCATCCCATTGCTCCACAAACGTTTGAATTGCGAGTGGTTATCAAAACACAACATTCCCTATGTTCATTGCCAGAGGGAATCCCTATGTCTCTAAGATTGAGCTTTTCCCACACATCATCTAGTATTATAAGTATTTTTTCTTTATTTTCAGAAATTTTGGACCACAAAAGTTCTGAATGGTCTGCTTCCCTTTTATCCTCTAAAGGCAGACCTAATTGCCTTGCAATGTCAGCTTGAATCTTTTTTATATTTGCAGGAATAGACACGGCAATGAAGATGACTTTCTGGAATGTTTTGGATTCTTCAACTTGTTTGCCCACTTGTGTTGCCAATGTGGTTTTACCCATTCCCCCCATTGATTGTAATCCAATCATGTTGTAATTTTCATCTTCTAAAGCCATCACTAGTTCTTTGAATTTCAACTTTCTACTCTCAAAATCAATAAAGTCTTGTGAAGTATGGTATTTTATGCCTGGAAGTTCAGCTGGACGTGCCACTCTATTGAAGTCACATCTCTTTATTAAATTTGTAGCATCATTTTTCATTCTTGCCAACTTCTTGCCTTGTTGGTATTGCCAAATACAATTAGGACACCAACCATAAAGCCATTTCTTTTTCATTTTAGGGTCCTCTTGAATGAGAGAATCGGCCTCATTTGTCCACTGCTTAACTCCATCCTCAATATGAATCTCATTCCTTTTCTTGGCTTCATCAATATCTTTTTGCACCTCCCTTCGTTTCGCAGATAGTATGTTCTTTTCCGTTTCAAAGTTTTGAAAATAACTATTGAAACAACATAAGTATTGAACTTCTTTTATTGCTCCATCCACCAATTTCTGGGCAAGATTTGTTGCAACACTTTCAACACCGTTCATTGTCTAACAAGGATATGAGATTATTGGTAAAAAACAAAAAAAGCTATGAGATTCCTGTTAGACTTTATCTGATTATCTACTTTTGAAATAACAATAATAAAAGTTTTGTTTTCATTATGATATGATATCAATTCAAATACTTGATGAGTATAATTATATTCACTATTTCTTTTTTTTGGGGGGGGGGTGGGGTTATCATATCTAGCATGTTTGAGCATATTTCAGACGTATTTCACCCATTCTAAGTAAGTGTAATTGGCACTGTGTGCAGCACCAGAGGAAATAGGATGGAGGAAAGTTCAAGCTAAAGACAGAGGCCCTTGGCACTGCGGCGAGTGAGCAAAATCTGGTATAAACCAGAATCAGTTCGGACGACGAAAATAAAAGAAACAAAGGGAGAAAGAAGAAGCTATGTTAGGGTTCGTATAATCTGACCTTTGGGAGTGATTTTCGGCCTCTAGGAACTTGGATCTTGGTTGGTTAGTGATCTCTAATCCTCCCTCTCCATTTTTTTTTGGGTTTTGATTTGGGATTTTTTGGGTATATGTTGGGAATTTTGGTTTCAACTGAAATCCACTTATTAAAATGGATAAAATAGGATTCGTGGAGTGTGTTTTGGTGTTTTTGATGCTTAGGTGTGAGTTTTAGAAAGAGTATGCATGATTTGAGCTTAACCTTAGGTTGAAATTGTTAGAGGGAGTATGAAATCCGAAATGTATGTGGTTGAATAGAGTTTGAATAGCCTTTAAGAGCTCAATGGTATATGGAAATGATGTTGGAACCTTGGGTTAGGTCTAAATAGTCAAATTGTGATGTTTGATTAAGTGGTATATTATGTTAATTGAGGTATTATGGTATTGTGAAGGTTATTTGGTTGACCAAAAGGGATACCAATGGTGTTGGCCAATCCAAGCTCGTAGAATCGTGTGTGTGTGGCATTGATAACTAGAGGTAACCAGGTGTTTGCATTGTTTGTATGATATGTATTATATGTTAGTATATATATGTGCATATATGTATGTTTTCGTTCATACCACGATATTGATATGTGTGTGTGTATTGTTTGTCTATATATCATGGTATGCATATGGCTAGACATATAGAGAATGATGATTATGATGATGATAAGAGAGATGATGATGATGATGATATGACATTACATGATGCATAACATGACATTGAGATCATGATGATGATAATGATTATATGATGATATGGCATGAGCATCACCACATGATATTGTGAGATATATGGTCGATTGGGTGGCGGTAATGATATGATTTATGATAAGGGAGGATAAGAATGAGATCTTTGCCGCTAAATCCTCTCCTATGGCTAAGAGAGCCAGGTGGCAGTGGACTGCACTTTCCTTAAATCACCACCAATTTGAGGTGGTTCAGGGGAAAGAAAGCCATGGCCCGAGCATTAGTGTTACCTTTGGCTGGGTGTACTAATGTAAGATGAGCTTGGTGATATCCTGGAATAAGTCTTCATTAACTGTTAGAAGGGAATTACCTATATGAAATATCATGTTATGACTACAGCTTGTGGTTCTAGCTGTGTGCGATGGAGACATGCATTCCATTTTATATTACATTTATGAGATTGTATGAGTTATATATATATGTATGTAGTTGTCCCCGGTTATTGAGACATTATCTTACACCCCTTTCTCATGAACTAACATTTCAGGTGAAGGTTCTGGCACGAGTCTAAGGAAGGCGAGGGAGTAGAATACCGGATGTGAGAATACCAAGTCTGTTGAATCAAGAAGTTTTGATGATTCCAAACCAACATTGAAGAGCTTGGATTGAAGATATTAAAGGAGCTCAAAGTGTCTCAAGTGAAGAAAATCTAAGTAATCATTGCTAGGATTGTTGTAGGATCTTTTGTTATGGGTAAAAGACTTTGATTTAGTGGAAAAACATTTTAAAACCTTGATTTTATGAAATATTTGAAAAATACCCACCAATAGACGAAGTTTGAAAAGTTTACATTGAACTGCCATGTTGGAAATTCGAACTTTGCCTTTGGAAATTCGAATTTCGAGCTAAAACCGAACAAGTCTGAAGAGATGTCTCTCTGACAGACAAATTTTGATTGTTCAAAATTCAAATTTTCATAAGTGTCTGAAAGAAGTAGTTGAGCAACAGATGAACTTTGAGTTTTGAACATTCGAATTTCAGACAAATTGAAACTTATGAAAACTGAAGAAATTCGTCTGAAACAATGTTAAAGTTCATCCGAAATCAAGATTATATTGAGTTTCAAAATTGCTCACTGACAGACGAACTTTAAACATGGACATTCAAATTTCAGAAGCTAAAGCTGTGAGTCTGTTGAAATGATATGATGACATATGAAGGACAGTGTTTACAAATTTGAATATTGAAGTAAGTCTGAAAAGAGGTCTTTCTGACAGACGAACTTCACTCTTTGAAAATTCGAATTTCGAAGTAAAAGAACTACTGTGTTGTTTTGAATTTACTACGGACAGATAAATTTTGGGGTTCCAAAATTCGAATTTCGAGGGCACTGTAGCAAATTGAAAACACTGTTCACACTTAACAGAAAAACTTTTCACTTGAAAAATTCGTATATCACAACATGGAAACATTCTTTAAGTTTCAAAATTCGAATTTCACTTCATGAACAGATGAACTTCAGTATTTCAACGTTGAAAGCTTTAACCTTCGGTTCCTTCGAAATTCATCTGTTGACCAACCAAAATTCGAATTTCAGTATGTCAGAAGCATTAAATGGGGTTGGTTAACGGATAGTTTTTCAGAGTAACCATTGGATAACTTCTCCAACGGATAGATTTTGTCTCTAATGGACATTTGAGACCTAAATCTATAAATATAACATCATTTGAAGTTGTGGATAACGAATAAAACTTTGTATATACTGAAATTCTGTCAAATCTTCTACTCAAAGACTTTTACCCTCTTACTTCAAAACTTGTACTTCAACTTTCATATTCACTCTATTTAAGAGAGTTTCATCTTTGTAAATAATCTAATCTTCATCTGGAAGATAGATTTACTTGTGAGAAGATATCACAAGGGATTGTAAAGCACATAGTGAAAGTGCTAAGAGTGATTGAGTGAGCTCTAGAAAATATAGCATACACGTTGTACTGTGGCATTTACAAAAAGCCCTTGAATTCTTGCAGTATAGTGGAAAATCTCAAGTGGTGACTTGGGAACTGAACGTAGGTCAAGTGGAGAGACCAAACCAGGATAAATATCTGAGTTTTTCTTCTCCCTATCTATTCTCTTTTAAGCTTATTGCTTTATACTCTGTTTTTCATTATACCTTGCTTTCTTCATCATTTTCACTTTGTGCAGAAAATTTCTAATCTTTCCAATTCACCCCCCCTCTTGGGAAGTCAGCCTAACTAATAAAGTCTATGTAGTGTATGCGTGAAATGTCTATATATGTTGTGCTAAGTAGGATAGTGTGTTGTAATGGACGTGGGAATTGGGATAATTGTAAAGATGTTTGGATGTAAATGTATGTTATGTTATAGATGTGGATTGATGTTGAATGTGATGCATTATGATGTATGTATGGATTAGGATGTTGTCAAGTTAGTATGGCAGTGTATGTGAGCCCAAAGGGAGTTTTGGGCCAAGTATGTGAGTTTTGGGCCTATAGCGCACTTTGTCAATTGAAGGTTCAAAGGGGTCAAATCTCAGAGTAGTGATTTTTTAAGGTGAAATTGGACAAGTAGTTTAAGTGAATTAGGAACTGTGTAAATGGTTTCTGAGTACCCATTTGCCTTTGGAGGCAATTGGAGAAGGTAAGTGGTGAGTTTTGGTTAAAAGTGACCAAAACGGTGTCAGGTGTCCAAAATCTCCATACGAAGATGGATTGAAGTGAAATTGGTGTCCATGGTTAGATTGAGACAAGATTAACTTGTAGGAATTGAAATCAGGTCAATCGGAGGTTAGAGTATAAAGTTATACATATTGAAAGTTCACCCCAGAAGTTGAATTTTGTTGATATGGCATCAGCAAGGGGGTATCACAACACTAGGAAGCCAGGTCGTGGTGCCAGTGAATCCGAAGGCACCAGAGCTGCGGTGATACTATAGCGGTCGTGGCCTTGCACATTGTTTCGACTGTTCTGGTGTTTCTAGAAGTGTTTTATGGCGTTTTCAGCTACTCTGATGTTTTGAAAAGTAAATATGAGATGTTTGCATTGTATCTCATTGGTTTTTGAAGTATTTGGTCAAGATAGAAGGTTGTTTTTGGAGAAGGTGTTACAAAGGATCTACAAATTTCATATTTTGAGTTTCTTATTTTTTTTCAACATTAAAGTGGTCAAAATTGGGCTTAAAGTGTCTGGATATACATGGGTGGCAAGCAGAAAACATATGATGACCAAAAATTAAAATGTGTTCTCAACTGGCACAAAGTCAAGTCCAATATGCATTGGGTTAACTCATGCACCCAACATCAATTTTGGGTCACACGATGCCATTTCTGATCATGGGAACATGATTTTTCATGATTTAATTATTGAAACACCACATTTTGACCCTAAAACACCAAGATTTTGATATATCTCTTCCCCTAATAACATTGGAGACATTTTTGGATAGATTGGAGGTACAAAGACAGGCTCTAAGCGAGAGAGAAGGTGCAAGTTGCTTTTATGGATTCCATGCTTTTAGTGATTAAGTTGTTGTGCTTTTAATTCATGTTTAATTGGCTAAACTCTTTAGAACCTAGGTTTCCTATTAAGCTAATTGTGATTTGATGTTTTTGAAACACTTGATGATTGATTTTATCATTTACTTCAATTTATTCAATTTAGTTTATATCTTTTGTACACTTGTCTTATCAACTTATAAATTATGTTTATGTGTTTTGGATTGAACTTGGAAAAAGGAATTCAAAATAGATCTTTAATTGAATAGCATAGGATTGATTATATTGAATCAACTTGTGCCTAGAATAAGAATATACCTAAGAACCCTACATAGTTCTAACAAAACAGAGCATTAACAATCCATGTAACTTAAATTCAAATCCATAAGAAATCCAAGAATCAATTTGGCCATGTGTAGGAACTACCATATTTGAATTTTGAGTGTGAGATGACCTTTGAGAAAATCTCCATTCTTGGATTTTTCATAGAATATTTATAGTCATTGAAAATTTTTCACAGATAATAAATTTGTAAGAATTTCTCATTGATTGGCTATCGAGAAATTTCTCATGGATATATATATATCTGCAAGAATTCCTCATGAATTCATAGTCTATAAAAAATTTTCATCGACTACATTCTGTGAGAAGTAGCAAAATTTCAATGAGAACAATTTCTTACAGCCTTAACTCTAAGAAACTTCAATTTTTTATGGCAAATCTTCTCTCACTTGATCTTATGTAAGAAATTCCATGAGAAAACATATTTCTCACAAATTTTGTGAGAATATTACTATTGTAGTGGTGTTTGCAATTGAGCTCAATTGGGGTCTAATGCACATTTCCATGTCTAATATCCCTTATTGGTTTCCATGCAAGTTTTTCACTTTATGGAGTAGTCATAATCATACCATTAAGAGTCTCTCATGCATAGCCATATACCATTAAACTTTGTGCTTCCTTTGTAGGGCCATATGTAATGACCCTAAATATTAATCTCAAGATAATTATTGATAATTGGTATAAGATTGGAAGGGGCCAGGATTAGAGGAAGGATCGAAATTGAGACAGAGATAAATGGGACAGAAAGCCTTAGCTTTGCGATAAGGAGCAGTGGCGCCGCAGTAGTCAAGAGAGATAAAGCATTGACGCCGCAGCGAACTTAAGTGGCACCACGGTGAAGGATGAGAACCAATCACTGAAAGAAGAAGGAAATAGAGGATAAACGACATGCTCTGCTAGGGTTCAATATTTCTGCATTGGGGGTTCGATTTCTGGTATTTGGAAGCTCAAATCTTGTTGGTAAGTCATCTCTTAACTCTCTTCTACGTTTCTCTTCAAGTTTTACTAAAGAATTTTTATGGATTTGGTTAGGGTTCTGATTTGGGTAAGTTTCCACTAATTAAATTGTGTATAAATATGTTCTAGAGGTGTTGGATATTTTTATGGATTAGGTGTTGGTTTTATGATGTTTAAGTGGTATATCTCCCAAACCTAACCCTCAAACCTTGATATAATTGGGAATCCAAAGATGTATGAGTATGATGATGATTTTAAGTGTTGTTTTAGGTGTTTTGATGCTTATGTTTGCTTGAGGAAGCTTTATTTTCCATTTGGTCAATGTTTGAGTTGGTAAATGTGTATGCTAAGGTTGAAGAATTATGATAGTCATAGGGAATTGATGTTATATATGTAAGTTGTTTGTTGACTCAACTGTGATATCTTGTCTTTAGTTTGTGTTTAGGAAGGCATCAGATTGTTTGTGGTTGCTCCATTGGCCTACCGAGGTGTCGAGTGTGTTGGACGATTGAAGTAACTGAGGTGTTCCTTCCTATGCTTTCGTTTGATTTTATATATGTGTGTGTGTGTGTATGGCTAACCCTTTTAATTTCATATCATGATATGCATGTCTTATGTAATATGTATCGCCATTTCCATATCATGATATGTGTGTTTGATCATACGGCTAGTGATTTCTCTATCCTTAACTTGATTTATGATGAAAATGACATGATGAAGATAGTAAGTATAATATAAGCACTTATGATGATCATCAATAGGAAATGATTGTTATGCACCCCATGATGTATTATATATGGTCATATGGCATGTTAGCACTGTAGAGATTAACATGTGTTGATATGTTAGCATGCATTGGGCATTGCCACATGTTATGCATTGTTGGGATATATGGTCTGGGTGACAATGTTCTATATACCATATGGCATGCCAATCCGCTAAACAACACATGAGGTCTTGTATTTAGGCGGTGCAGCTTGTGATATTCTAGTTATTAAATAGTCGTCCTATGGCTGAAAGACTCAAGTTGCTATTAATTTAGGGTGCACCTTCTATAAATAGCCATCAATTTGGGTGGTTTAGGGGAAAGAAAGCCATGATCCAATCTTTGGTGCATTGACCTTTGATTGGATCATGACCATTAGAAGAAGAGCTGTGTGGTGACCTTAGAATTGGCCATTAGAGGCCGTTAGAATGGGGCCACTGGTTGAAGTTACCTTGTCATGGTAACTAACTTATGGTTCTAGCTATGTATTGATGGGATTTGTGTTTGCATACCATGCATATTGCATTCATGATTAATTATATATGTTTATTGGTATAGAAGCATGATTGTGTGTGTGTATGTTTACCCCTAATTACTGGGACATATGTCTCTACCCGTGACTAATAATTTCTAGGTGAATGATCTAACTTTAGCAAGGACATATCCAAGAAGGGCTTGGGAAAGGAAGATTGACAGTACCCATGGGTGATGATGGTTTACCCCTCTTTGTTATTTTTGTCTTATGTATAATAAAGTGCCACTGTTGTGAATGTATAATACTATGTGTCTTGGTGTATGTGTATCATGGGGTGTGTTTGGTGCATGACCCCTTTTATACCCTATTGATAATGTGTATGGCCTTTGCATGTTGATAGGCCTATGGTAATGTTGATGGATTGATGAGTGTCAGTTATGTGTTATGAATGATGTGTGATATTCAAATCTTGATGTTTGGGTTGTATTGGACTTGGGGTTGGTGGCTCTGAGTCCATTTGGTCATGTATATCCTACTTGTAAGTTTGGCGTGGTTTTGTGTCCTTGTAATGTGAAATGGGCATAAAGCCTATTAGCCTAGTTGGGGTTTAAGGGGCTCAAAACTCGAATGAGCAATTTTTACGGGATAAAGCCTCCTTGCACAGGTTTCCTACATTTTGTGTGACCTGTTAGAATGGTCTTTGGTTGTCAATTGACCATTGGTGGCAAATTGGGTTGTCTGGTTGTTGGATTTGGTTAAAAAGACTAATTTAGTATTGAGTATCCAAAATCTCTATACGAAAATGTATTGAGGTAAAATTGGTGTTTATAGTTAGATTGTGAGTAAAATGACCTATAGGAGTTGAGATTAGGTCAATTGGAGGTCGGAGCATGAAGTTGTGTGCGTCAAAAGTTCAGTCGAAAAACCAAAAATTTGCTAGTGTGGCATCAATAAATGGCGTCACGGCGCAAAAAGCTTGGCCATGACACCAACTTATTTTGCCTCTATGAGGCTGCAGTGGTATTGTAACTGGCCATAGCCCTAACACTGTTTCATCCCTTTAGTTATTTTTTTTTAATGTTTTTATTCGATAGGGTGTTACACCATATACAAAGGTCAAAATTTGTTGTGTTTCTTCCCGTTGCAAAAAGCATTGCTTTTTTGAATTACAAACTCTGCCTCTACATCTCTTTAACTCTTTTAACTAAAGTGTCAACCCATACCTGAGCCCTCAAGGATCTACATAAAAATCATTCTCCAAGTTCACCATTTAAATAATCATAATAAATGGTTGTTTTATATTATTATTAATAATAAAATATATTTAAATAATTAATTTGAATTATCATTGTTTATAAAATATGATTAATAGGTAATTTTAGTTTTAGTAACAAAGAATAAAATAACTTTTTAGAAAACTCCATTTTCATTTTTTAATTAAAATATTGTAAATTATTGATATGAAAATAAATAAGTAACATTTTTAATTTTTAAAACAAAAATCATAACGTTGCATGCATATATGCGTCATTATAAATGCATCTCTCAGAATTACCCACAGAAATGAACCCAGTTGTTCTCTTGGCGTCAATGGAACCACAGATAAAGAAGCCCAGATCGTTGAAGGAGTTGAATTTGGTTTTTGGAGGATCTCATGATGGATTGAGCTTGTGGCTCCAGAAGCAGGTGAGAAACACATGATGATGAATTTGAAAGAAAAAGGAAGCGATTTGGTTAGAACTGGAGTGTCTTCTCGCATATATGAAGGTAATGAATAGGAAGATGAGCTTGCTTAATGAACAGGAGGAGTGTCTTCTCAAGATGCATCATAGAGGATGCTAAAATACAAATTTTTGTTGGGAAAATTCATGGGTATTTTTGTCATTTCAATAGTGTCTCCTACCACATTTGGGATGAAATAGGTCATGGGTCTCCCCAATTTTAATGTTAGACATAGTTTGAAATCAGGGACAAGGCTCTTAAAGTGTATTTAAGAGGAAGATGACATTTGTCAAGAGTGGTTTGGAGGGAAGGCAAAGTGAAATTAAATATTAATAATTTAATGTTTAAAAAAGCACTTAGGCTCATGATTGTTGGATTAATCCAATGATATATATTTAATCTGGATTTAAAACTCAAAAATAAAAAAAGCTCTTCACACATGTCATAACTATTGGATTAATTCGATAATGTAGATCTGATCTAGATTTAAAACTAAAAATAAATTCAGAAAATCAAGTTTTATTACTCTGATTTATTTTCAACGGTATAACATTTATTTTTAAAAGTTCAGAATTAATGCTCATCTGCTTCCAATGTTTAAAAATAGCCATTTTATTGCTTTAATTAGTTTTAATATTCAGTTGTGATATTTTCCTATAAAAGGATGCAGATCAAACCTCCAAAATACACAACAAATTCGTCTACTCACTCTAAAATTCTCTCTGGTTTTGTTCTACATATTGGTGAGAACTAGAACTTGTTGTCTGGATGCTTAGGTACTTGGGATTAATCCTAGGTTGCTTCACCAAATCTTTGTAGCAATCATAGTGGGGGGCAAAAAACAACATAAGGACAGTGTGATCATTATATGTTTCTAGGCACCGATTGACTATCTTTATAAAACCCGTTTAGTTTTCAATTTGCAAATTTAAGTTGGAATAAAATGAAGTTTTGGTAAAAATAAGTTTGTTGTAACATAATTTATGTTTGGATTTTTTTATTATAAAAATAAGTTTAACAAAATGATTATGAGATAAAAGTATGTTTGCAAACTGAAGAGTAACTTTTTCAATCCGTTGGTTAAAAGTACATTTAAAAATAAAAATAAATTTTCAGGATGACCGTTTAAAATGAGCTAAATATAAGGTTAGCTCAAAGTATATTTGCAAACATATTTTTACCAACCCCAAAAATTTTCCAAACAAGATATTCATCTCCTACATTTGCTATGTTCCTTCCCTTGTTTGTCAACCAAACACACCAGCCCCTTGAAACTGCCTAAATTTCCCTCTCCTTTGGTCCTTGATGAATAGGCCCATCGCGTCAAATTTTTCAACCCGTGGCCCAATCTGGTCCTTGATGGCTGAATGGCTGACTACTGTTGTGCTTTGTTTTTTGGTGTGAAATACCATTGGTTTTTCAAATCATAATTCGCACGGCGTTGTTGCACTACAAAAATATTTTGTTAATTTTTATTAGATGGTTAGTCTTTTTATTTATTGTAAGATGAAAATTTTTTGCAGATAATTTATATATTAACCCTTAATACTCGTGCCGGGCAAGGACAAGAAACAATAATTACAAAGTAAGCATAAAGCAGATGACAAATAATGGGTACAAACTTAACAGAAAAATTAAGAAAAAAAAACATAATCAGAAGATAAACTGACCTCTTTTTGCTTGAAGTTTTATCAAAAGATCGAAAGCAAAAATGAAGAATCTAAATTAATACGAACAGGTCACGGTACACAAACTGCAAAAACAAAAGAAAAATCTCCAATAACAATATTGATGCATAACAAATATGAGATAATGAATATGCATACATATTTGTAATTTTATTGTTTTGTAAAATTTAATGAACAAAGCAATTACAGACAAAAGAAAATGGAGGTAAAAATACTTTTTTTTTGTCAACATTCAATAAAGCGTAGAAAGAAATAAAGATAGATGGTAGAGTATTATATAATACAAGAGGTAAAAGGAAAAAATTTGATTCTTTAACACTATTAATAAAATCAAAATCATGTATAAACACTAAGATATATATATATACCTTAAACATGGAAATTAAAACAGTCATAGGGAGAAGAGAAATAGAAACCATAAGATTTTAGAAGGAAGGAATAGATATAGAAAATAACAAGGTAAAAGATGAGAATGATCCAAAGCCTGAAAATGAGGAAATTAACAATGAAGTTCAAAACAATTAACACTAGTTTACCCAAAAAAAAAAACAATTAACACTAATGCTAATGGAAATTGGATTTTCTGTTGCTAGCAGTAGTAGTTTTTTTTAATGTTTATATTTAATCTAAGATATATTATAATTTTTATATTGAATTATTATATTTTATAGTTAATACTTGAAATGTTATTTTAATTTTATATCCAATTTCTTCAAGATAATAACATTTTTCAAATTGATGCTATTTCCGTACTGTTTTATAATAACACTTTTTTTTGCTAAAATTATGATAACACTTTTATGTTGCAACTGCAAAGTCCGCAAAGGAGAGAAATAGTTGTTTAAAGCAGCTAAACTTCCTTGACATGTATGAAATTGCGAAGCAATTCAAATATAAGATATGTTCCAAGGAAATATTATTGATCGATGTTAATAAAAATTGAAGAAAACACTCAGTTAAACATCAATTTGTTTATAAAAGAGTTCTCAAATGTAATTTTGCCCTTAAATTTAAGATAACAAAATAGAGCAAAATCCAAAGCTATATATCCTCTAATAGCATGACCAAAATTCGAAATTTAATTATGATATGAAGAAATTCAATACGAATATATCAATACAAGAGAAGGCTTACCTCAAAGCCACTGGCAATTCAACTTTCTGGAAACAAAGAAATTGCAGAATGGGAATACAACTGAAGTCAAATCTGGCATTCCAAAATAAACATAAGAATAACAAAGAAACGGAGGGCGCTTTACATGAAGTTAATTATTATTTTTCCTTTTTCTTCTTTATAACTGATGAAGTTAAATTTTGAAGGAGAGTGGTTGTGGCATAAAAAGCAGAGGTATATAGAAATGAAATGAAAGAATTACCTTAGAACTTGAAGGATCCCAATGGAAGAAATGAGAGCATGTGGAAGCAAGACTATACAATACTTTCCCAATCATCTTCCACTAACAATGGGAAATATATATAAGACAGAATTTTTTTTTTGGCCAACTATATAAGACAGAATTAAAAATGTGGCTGTGATAGGTGGGGCTTGGCAGAAGATATTTTCATTCCCAGGGAAGAAAGTTGTGGTTCATTGAATTGCTTTTACCCTCCTCAAATTTAGAGCATGACACAGGAATAAAATATGAGAGATTAATTAAAAGGGTGGATCAAAACCTCTTTCCCATTATTTTCTTTTTAACATTTATATAAAAATCAAAATATACATACATTTAACGTCGTGATCATCCCATTTCAGCTTAGTGGAGCTGTGTTAGAATATATCCGTAGAAGTTCTTTCTTTTTTAATGAAAATTTTCTTATAAAATTGGAACTTCAGTTCAGAAAAAAAAAAGTTGAAAAATAGAATTGGAACTTGAAATCTTGGAACACTGATTGAGTACCAATGTCTTAAAAAATTATTTTTATTTTATATTTCAATCCTATTACAATAAAAATATTAAAATTATAGAAATAAATTAAAATAAAATCTAAATCATCCAATTTTAGTCTGCGTGATTAAAATTTATGAATCTCTACTCATCTATGGCATCCCATTAGGTGGTATATTTAGTTCTATAACTCCAATTGGCCAAATCAATTTCTACTCATTTACTCCCAACATGTCTTAATATAAAAAATAAAAGACAAAATCACATATACCAAAAATAATAATAAATTTGTCTGAAATATGAAATAGTTTTAAAAAATACCCTCATTTAATATTATTGACTTTTACAATATGTAATTAATACAAATGAATTATATTACTAGTTTTTGGAAAAAAATGTCATCTTAATTAAAAATATTTTTGAAAAAAATTATTAAATATATCAAACAAACTCCTTATAATTTTTATATTTTAAAACATAGAAACTCCACAATTATCTGTTATATTAAAAAATGGATGGAATATGAGATTAGTAGGGTATCTGAATTCCATATACTATATTTATTATATTATCATTAAATATTGTCAGTGTTAATTTTATTTAGTCCTTACAATTTTTTATTCTTACAATTTTTTATTCTTTTAAATTAAATTTATGAGAATAAGTAATCTCTTAAAATTTTCCTATGTATATTTTTTGCAATTCACCGGTAACATTCCATACATCATGCATGGCAATAACACACACAAGGATTATTTTTATTTGTTGCAATATTTTTATAATTATTATTTAATAGTATTTTCAATTTTTAAGAATAAAGATTTAAATTTTTACTTTATTTCTCGTGTGTTTTCTAAATTTAAAAATTTTCTTTCATATTATCCGCCTTTTCAAGTCAATACGCGTCTTCGCCAATAAACCAAAGCGTGTATTGACTTCAAAAAGTTCAATAGCCATTGTTGTCAATCCTTTTCAGTGATGTATTATTGACTTGACATATCGTTTACCTTTCCTTCGAGGAAACTGATATTGAAGGAGCTTGGAAGCAGAGTGTGCATGGTTGGGCTGACTCAGGTATCTGATTTTTGTATATCTAGGCTAGTTTGAGTTAGGTATCACGTGATTTTTTTAAATATTAAAAATAAAATAAAAGTTAACTTTATGTATTAATAAAAAAAATTTTAATTATTAATGTAAAAATAGATTTTTTTAAAAACATAATGTTATGATAGAAATTAATTTTCTTAAAAATTATAAATTTTTACAACTATATATTATTTTCATATAATATTAAATTAAGAAATCAATTTAAAATTTTAAATAAAATTAAAATATCAAAACCTTACAAAGTTTTTCATAATAATCAAATAATAAATGTATTATATAAGATATATAAAAAAAATCTTATAAAATCAATTAATATATATAAAATAATATATTTTAAAATATATATATATATCTATATATAGTTTGGGTTGGGCCGGATAAAATGACCGAACCCGAAGTCCGGCCCAGCCCGAAATAAAACCCGGCCCGGTTGGCACAATGGGACTGGATTGGACCAGGCCAATCAAGTCACGAGTTTTTTGCACAGCCCTACTTGGAAGTAGCGTGAGCAGAAGAAGGGTGGGGAAAAACACATATTAGGATTTTATAAGAAAAATATTTATTTAAAAGGATCCCTAATTTTTAATCGACTTGGGTTTGTTGTAGAAAAAAAATAATTTACTAAAATTACCATTATAATTTTTTCAAGTGAAATTAACTAAATTTTTAAATAGATTAAATTTAATTTATTTTTAAATAAATTAAATTTAATTTCTAAGTGAACTAAACTAAATTTTCAAGAGAAATGAACCAAATTTCCAATAGGAATAAACCAAAATTTCAAATGGATTAAACTAAATTTTTAAGTTAAATGAACTAATTTTTTTAAATAAATTGAACTAATTTTCTAAATAAATTGAATTAATTTTTCAAGAACTAATTTTCCAAGTCTAAACTCTAAGGGTATGTTTGGTAGTTTAATACGGAATGGAATGAAACGATCATTAATGAAACGGAATGAAATCTAATAGAATGAAATAAAAGGAAATATAATGTTCCATTGTTTGAAAGTTTTAAAACGGAAATGAGCGGTTTTATTTAATTATTATTTGAAAGTTATTATAAAATTAATGGAATGAAATAGTTTATAACATTTTCTTTCTTATATTATTCTTATAATTTAATTTAGATAAAATTATAAAATTACTTCAAATAAAAAAAGTACAAAATGTTTTTGAATAAATTTCAAATATTTTTCTCAAATATCCTCTTCGCAATAAGATTTTTTTGCTTGTTATTCTTTATAAATATATAAAATTACAATTACAATTTGTTAAAAAAAAAGATTATTCACCATTTTTAAATTCAAAGTTCCTAATAAAAAATATAAAAACTCTCACACTATCAAAAGATTTAGAGGATAGCTTAATGTAGTTGAGAGATTAGGGGATAATTCTATCCAATGAATAAAATAGAAGTTATGAAAAAGAGATCAATAATAAATATTATTAGAGATAAATATGTTTTAATATAAATTGGGATAATTTTGTAAATATAATATAAAACTCAAGTTATTTTATCCATGATCCCCCAATTTAGGGGATAATGAAAATTGAGTTTTTGATGGCTAAGGATGGCTTAAGAGGCCCTCTCTTACCATTCCATTCCACTATAAAAAAATCCATTCGAATAATGGTCTACTCCCTTTGGTCATTCCACTTCTTTTCATTCCATCAGGAAAAAACTCCCAAACATAATGTAAGTCTATGTTATTAAATTTGAAAATTTTTTTCTCAAAATTATTTGTTCTAAAGTAAAATTTAGATTATTAAAATTTACACTTAAAAATTTAATTCAATCAATTGGAAATTTAATTTATTTCACTTGGAAAATTAGTTCAGTCCATTTAAAAATTTAATTCACTTAGAAAATTAGTTTAATTAACTTGAAAATTTACTTCATTTTACTTAGAAATTTATCTCACTTAGCCTGAAATTTTAGTTCAATCCACTTAAAAATATAGTTGAATTCACTTAGAAAATTAGTTTAATTTATTTAAAAAATTAATTTAATTCATTTAAAAATTTAGTTTATTTTATTTAAAAAAATTATAAAGGTAATTTTGTCTAACAAATTTTTTTCTTTTCTCTACCAAGGAGCTTGGGCAAAATAGTGAAAATATTTAAATAAGATTAGCATGAAATTTTGGATGTCCAGTTCTTTGACCTTGTGGCTGGAATTGAATTTTTTTTTTGGTACAGGAATTGAAGTGGTAAATAAGTGTCTTGTTTTACTAGCAGCCCAATATTGGGCTCGGACTGGACCTTGAGCACTCAAGCTTTGTTTTCTTTAATTAATTAATATTGTTTAGGTGTCAGTTTGGATTGAATTAATAATTATTTATGGGACTAAAAAAGTGATTATTTCATCTGTATCCAAATATTTTTTAGATCAAAATAATCACTTATGGCCATTTAAGTGATTATTTCCATAAGCTACTTTTTCCAACTTCTGATAATCACTTATTCTCTTATAATCACTTATTTCACTTTTTCTTCTCATTATCCACACAATAATCACTTAAATCTCAATATACAAACACATTTCTTTTTTCAAAATCACTTATAGATTAAAAATATCTAAACACAATTCACTTTTGACATAATCACTTATTCTCATAATCTATTATGAATAATCACTTATCCTCATTATCACTTATACATAATTTAATCCAAACACACCCTATATCTAGAATCTGGTGGATTGTTATTTTGCTTTTGGTAGCATTGTTTAGTTAGTAGATTCAGCATTCAGAGTCACAGATTGGACCCAGGGTCTAGAGAGGACTGGTTTCTAGTTGGACCTAATGGATTTGTTTAATTAATACTCCTTCTTATTTAAAATATAATATAGCATATTTTCAACTTTCTCACACATCTTAATAAAAATTAGTTATATTGTTAACTTCTCAAAAAAAAATTTAACATTTCATTTTTATCCTAATTAATTATCAATAATTAAAATTATTTATATTTATATTTATTTTTATTACAAGTTACAAGACTAGTTATAAATAAATAAGAATAAAAAAGTAAATTATTACTAAAAGTTACATAACACCTTATATTATATTATAAATAAAAAAATTATAGAAAATATCTTATATTTTGGATATGAGGGAGTATTGTTTATTTCTAGCAGTCAAGCTTTGTTTTCTCATGGCCTATTGTAGTTATAGTAGGTTCAGAGTAACAGATTTGTTTAATTAATAAAGGGACGGTTGCACTCTGCTCTGTTTTCATACTTAATTTTCCAACATAATCATAACCATAAATTGTACAAAAATTTGTCAGTCATATACAAAATAAGAATTCGCAATTTTTCTTATATGAATTTAATTTGTATTTCTATATACACACATGCACACACATTATCTGATATGAATGGCGCAAGCTTGACCCTGTAATTGGGATAGTCATAGTCACAAGATTTTGGGCACCAGCTTCACCATACTGGTAATTATGGTGGATTTGGCACAAGTAGAATCTTGTTTGAACAAATGTGTGCACGGCTGCTCAGATTCTGTATTTTTTTTTTTATAATCCACCTGCGCCCTGGCAATTTTACTGATGCAAGTTTTTGTTTTGCCATTTTTTTTAGTATCAAAACACATGCGACTCGATCGGACTAATCTAAATTTATTTATTTTTCCTTTTTGGCCAAATCATGGGAATTTAATTGTTTTACAATTTCACTTTTTCCTATTTTGGGCCGACAATTGAATGGGTAGGATTTTATGGAGGTTGCATTTTAATCAATCTCACACCCTGTATGGTGGATAGAAATTAGCATAACAGATATGAGAATGGAGATGGAATTCCCATCCATTTGCCGGTTCCTTGAATGGAAATTAATGGAAAATAATCGATATTTTGGTAGGCATTCCGAGAGAAGTGTCTAGGAAATAATTGAATTGCTCTTCCTTCGATTTGTTTTTTTAATTTTCAAAAAGTTAAAAGAATAAACTTTAAAAAAAAATATTGAAAGAATTTGAAAAATTAATATATTTTGGAAATAAATATTTTGATTATTTAATTTTTGTGATAAGAATATTACGATTATTTACTTTTCTTTATTTTTTTATTTTTACATTGCTTTATTCAATTACGCACAATATATATGTAGAATTTTATTGACAAATTTGACAATTATTTTATTCTTTAAAAATTGTTTTCATTTTTTATTCTCATTGTATCTTATGTTTTTTTCTTCATTAAAAAACATGTAATTATGTTTTTATTAAAAAACTTAATAATAAAATATAAGGATATACATGTTAAGAAAATAAGATAATTAGAAGCGTCTCATCTCCTTGAAAACTCTTCGAATAAAGAAGGACGTACGTAGTAGAAAACCAAACTGAACTAAACTGGATCAATTTGTAAATATAAATATTTTATGCAGATTCCAAACCGAGTTGGTTTGTAAATGTGGACAAAGGAGGACGTACATAGTAGGAAACCTACCAGTTCAATTTGAATTGGTTTGGTTCAATTTAATCAATTTAGATTGATTTTGAACACCCTTACTGCTAGATAGAGCACTTTGATGCAAATGGTCTCCACCTAAGGATAATTGGATTAAGACTAAATGGGGGGATGTGAATGAGGAGGGATTTGCTTCTTTGTGGAGGCTCTATATAATTAGATATTTTAATATAAATAAATAAATGTCTTTGACTAAGGACCTTATTAAATTTAGTTCTTTTTAATTGCCACACAGTTTAATAAAGTTGTTTTTATCCTGGTAACAATGTATTCATGAGATCAATAAACTAATTACTTGCCTTGCATGCATTATAGATATGCGGTCGTAATTTCTGTCATTATCGTTGTCCGGGTTGAGGATCTCTAGCTAGTCTACACTTGAAACAAAACAAATACAATGTCTCCATATTATTATTATCTTAATTTATATAAAAGGAGTATAGGTACTGGTACAGCACTGGGGTTTAGCTTGGCATAGCCATTATCATTATAATTATAAATGGATGGAGATTCTCGATTCCAATCTTAGGACATGTTTGGTAGGAAGGAGCCATTTTGAAGGAAATGGAAAGGGAGAAGGAAATGGAGAGAAAAATTTCATAAAAATGCTATATTTCATTCATAGAAAGTTTGAATGATGTATACTAAACAAATTTTACAAGAATTTCTCTCTTATTCTCCCTTTCAAGAAACTCTTTTCATTTGTACCAAACCTAGTCTTAATCTTTCCATATTCATTCATGCTCCTTTTGGTTGGAAAACATGGCAACATATATAACATATATGGGAAGGGACACACATATGCTTTATATATTTTGTATCAAGCAACACTAGGATTTGCCCAAAGCAAGCTTCTTTTTCTTTTTGGTAGCAAATCAGCCAGTATTTTGGATCTAATCCATTTTAATTGGAAGATTTATTGGAATTCATACTAATTTGAAAAATTGAGTGCCAAGTGGGAATAACTCCTAAATTTGCATTTGCATGGTTTTCAAAGTGTTTAAGCAAAATCTTTGTCTCAAGCAAGCTTATATTTAGAGGCACCTCATGCTCCCAGTGCATCCATACTTGTGAATGTTGACTGCTCCAGCAAGCACGGTCCCTACTTTGACTAGTACCCACCCCCTTTCAACTTTCCACACTGATCGCCTCGCTAATTCCATCCATCATTGCCTGCCTTTCCTTTTATCATTGGCTTTCAGTAATTCACTGCTATTTATATTATGTATAGAGCGATTTAATTACATTAAAACAGAAAAGGGTTCGATTATGATGTATCTAGTTGTTGCGCATGCATGGCCTGGATATACTTATTCTCTCTTCTTACAAAAAAGAACCGACAAAATCACCGAAGACCCGGAGAATTTGTACAGACACACACACACACACCTTTTTCTCTTCTTCTTCTCTCTCCTTCAACCCACTTTTAACCTTAAATTACAACATTAGGTTACAAGAGACTCTTAGGTGTAATATAAACTGATTTACCTAATCAAATATTCCCCCTAATAGTTTCTCATTCGTTAATTAATTCCATGAGATGATGATAGGATATTTAAAAGTACCGTAAGTTTTGGACAATAAAGAGAGCTAGCTAAACGTGACATAACTATACACAAGGCGGTTTTACGTATCCATCTTTTTACCGTTCGAGTTTATCATCATGATCTCCCATTGAAGCTTTTATTCCAAGTTGTCCGTTTGTTGTCTTTTCTGGATATTTGAACATGATTCACTGGCTCTATGCACATAGATTTTATGGTTCAAATCTCGAAAACCTAGTTCTCGTAGGCCTCCACTCTATTCTCTAATTTGGCTCCACACCCTTCTCCCCCCCCCCTAACACACACACACACACACACACACACACACTAGAATATATATGTATATAATCTTCAATATTTTCTTTTTCTCGTAAAATTAAGCTTGCGGCTAACCAATAATGTGAATACAAGCTTAAAAGAACTTGATTGTGGGTTGGATTGTCTAACCCTAGATTCAAAAATCTGTTTTACAGCATCTTTCTACCAAAGCATCAGACGAATATATTTATACGGAGAAATTTAAAAGTGTATTGAGATTATTCCCAAACATAAATATTAAATTAATGACGAATAGAAATTTGATTCTGATTGTAATTCATCTTCCTTATGATCATATTGGAAGTGTTAAAGTATATATAGTTGTTGATGTTAATATGTACGTCTCTCTCTCTCCCTCCCTCCCTCTAATCTCTCTCTCTCTCTCTCTCTCCATATATATATAGATATATTTGAAGCAAGTCTAGATCGTGTTCTTTTTCTTAGGTTTTTAGATCTTATAATCAAGCCTCTAATTGGCTTGTCTAACATTTAACATTCTGATAATGGGATGTACTTGTGAGTTTGAGATTCTATTATTTCATCTCCCCTTTTATTTGTCATAGGGATTCAGCTTATATAGACGAAGAGTTGAACAAGTTAGTCTGCTGTAACCTAGCTAGCTGTTGTTTTGTATTTTGTTTACATTAATGAAATTTCCTTGGGCCTTTATATATAGTACTATCGTATTAAATGAGTATTTCTTTATTGAAAGAGTTTTTTTTGCTAGAATAATGAAAGAGTTTAATTACTCCATTTATTTAAACCTACATATTCTAAAAGTTTTTTACTTATTTAAAATATAAGTCACTTTATAATATTAAGATAGTATTAAATTGTTTCTCCCTCTGCCCTATAATATAAGATATTTTACAAAAATTACAGATATTAAGAAATTTTGAAGATAGTTAAAATCTTTATTTTTGCAAATCAGTTTCTGTGATTCCAAAAATACTCTTTATTCACTTTTTTTTTCAAAATTAATTATATTAGTATTATTTATTTAATTATCCCTTTCCACAATAAATTTATTAAGGATATTTTTAGTAAAAGGTCATAAATGTTCCACAAAACCTTATAAAATATCTTATATTATATATGGGACAAGAGAATATTTGTAAAATGTCTTATAATATGATACAGAGGTAGCATTTTATAATTTTACCCAAAATATTTATTATGGAAAGATAAAGATTAAGAGAGATACATATAATTATGTTAAAAAGAGTAATATTGAAAATTTATGATAATTTTTTAAAATTTAAAAACTTTAATTGATTTTCGTAGTTTATATAAAGTAGTTAAAAATGATTAATGTAGGTTGGTGTAAGTGGTAAGAGAGTCGATTCTACAATGTTTGGGTTGTGGATTTGAATCCCCTTTTTATCACTAAAATTCGATCTACTTGGTAACAATCGATCATAGAGAAATTCATTCATAATAGGTCACGACCTTGGTTAACTGGCACCTATTATTGATTTGATGGCTAACTCGATCCAAAAAGTCAATTTTTAGATCTTAGTGGTGAGTAAAGGTATAGAAAGGATTCCAATTACCAGAATTTTGAGTATCTTGGAGCTCCTTTCCTCCTTTCTAATTTTCTTAAAAGAAGAATAAAAAATAATAAATAAATGAGAGTTGCAGATTTGTATTTTCTTTAGTATAATTAAATAAACAGATTAGGTGCGTCATTGTGATTGGTCGAGTGCGAGAATCAAGATGATGATCAGCAGTTGCCATAACGTCACGTAACATGAAGAGATAGCTTTACATCTTCAGTCAAAAAGAACCTACAAGTTAGAGTTACACACCCCTAGCTACCGCCACACACAATCACACTCGTGAAAAGCTGTATTACTTAATTACTTCACTTGCACTAACATGCTCGGGAATTGTATCCACAAGAAACTGTCCTCTCTTTTCTATCGCTCTCTCATTTTTTTTTTTCTTTAAGTATGGGACGAACATATCTAGTAAAAAATTAAATATTTTTTATTTCTATTTTATATACTGATATAATTCACATTAAATATATTTAATTAATTGAGAGTGTTTTTTTCATCCATAAAATCTAATAAAAATTTATGAAAAAAAAAATATGAAGGTTAAATAAAAAAAATCTCATTAAATATTATAAAATCTTTTATAAAAAGGACTAGAAAAAATTTTTAGAAGGTCCCTTAGGACTTAAGGGAGTACTAAGGTTCTTGATTCTTCAGCTAACCAATTTCCTTTCATTTCTTTCCATAATTCTCATTTAGTGATATAAAAATATATTTAGAGTAACCTAAAAATTACGGTTTTAAACTGAAAGTGACTTTGATCATGATGTCCCAATATATATATAATTAATTCATAATAATTTTCCTTTGAAAGGAAAACCATATTTTCTTTCATGTTATTGAGCTCATCGCTTTGCCATATTTAAACCTTATAATCGATATCCTACATGCATGTTTTCGAAATTAATGTCAGATTTCAAATAACAAAAATAATTAACGATTTAGAAAATGAAAGGAGGCACCCATTTTGCTGGTCATGAGTTGTCTCGCCAAAGTCCAAATCCGTCGATGGAATTGGTGTGGATGTGTCTCTTAGCTTTTGTTGTCACTCCTTAAAAAGAAGATTTCTATTCTATGAAGGCTAACTCAACCTAACTCAGTATCTCTGTCAGTCTGTGGCGATCACAACCGTCCAACAAAGATCAGACAATGCCCAACTTTGACTTTCACTTCTCGATCTGCCATGACTGGATTTATCTGTTGTTTATTATTACCAGACAACCGCTTGTTTTAAAAACAAAGTTTGGCCTATCTCACATGTCCTTATGGTCCTGGATTTATCTGATCATTATACCCAAGCATTATGCGTAAAGTAATTTAAGTTCTATAGATTACACAAACACGCATTATAAAGGCAACTGCATAGAATATAATATTGAACAGCAAGTGCATACTTTACTGAAAAACACAGTTGTGTCTATAAGCAGATGAACTCGAGGAGATATATTAAAATTGGAAGTGCGGATACTGTAATAAAATAAACTAGACTTTAACTAGAATCAGTGAAACTTACATGTTGTCTGCTCTAAGACCGAAGCGTTGAACAGTAGTGGCTGTTTTTACGCATGTCTTTATCTTTCTACTAATTTCAATCTCTTTGCTCCACAAACTACTAGACTCATTAAAATAATTATGTCCCAGATCAAATCCGCATATTTTGTTCAATCCCACATTCCCTAAATTCAAAGCACACATCATAAAAAAAATAAATGTAGGGTCGGTCTTTGATCCCCACAACAGAAATTCAAGGTAGAATTAATGGAACTCATTCTTAAAAGAAGCATCTAAATATTACTGAAATTAATTATGAACAAACATATATCCTCCCTCCCTCCAGTTTGTACAAACTGTTATTTTATGGTTTTAAAGATTTTTCATAATATTTGTTGCTTTAGATCATGATTTTTCAGATTATGCTTATTATATCAAGGATTTTTTTTATTGTCCGTGGATTTTTTTTTGTCTGTCTGTGTGTATATATATATGTTTTTCTTTATTACCTGATGAGCACCTGGTATCCAATAATTTGGATTAAGTCAGGTAGGATCTAAAGAGTGGCAAGTTCCATCACCAAGTTTTAGCATGACTGCATTCTCAAGGTTTGAACTTGAGATTTTTGATTAAGCTGATACAGCTCCTACTAATTAAATCAAGTGCTTAGTAGTGATATATATATATACTCCCTTTGTTCTAAAATATAAAAAACACTTCCAACATATGTTTTATTTCAAAATATAAGAGGCAAATAACTTTTGTATAATAAATTAATGTGTTTTTTTTAATTTTACCCTTAATTAAAGTATATTTATTATGACGATATATGAGTTAAAATAAAATTAAATGTGAACATTAAATTAGGGATATTAATAAAAATATTTTTCCTTTATGATAAATTTAAGATGTTTGACAATTCTCTTGATTTTAGTGGTTTAGTTATTTAATTTGTCAATTCCATTTTGGACGAAGGTAGTATATGTTAAGTATGTAGAGTGGTAGATTATATTATTAATGAAAGAGAGAGGGGAGGAGAGAGCCATAAGATAAGATAATTGAGGTGAAGGTATTATATATATGCACACGGAGGAGTCAGATCTTTTTAAGGTAAAGGATCAGAAGAGAAGGGAGAGAGATGTCAGGCTTTTGTAGGAGTGGAGGAGGGTCGTCAGGGAGTAGCAGTGGGAGTAAGTGTGGACGTTGGAGTCCCACAGCGGAGCAGGTGAAGCTTCTTACTCACATTTTCACCTCGGGTCTCCGAACCCCCACCACCGACCAGATCCAAAAGATCTCCGCCCACCTCAGCTTTTACGGCCACATTGAGAGCAAGAACGTCTTCTACTGGTTCCAGAACCATAAAGCTCGCGAACGCCACAGCCACAAACGTCGCAAACTCTCCTTCCTTCCCCATAAATCTTCACCAAGTAATTCATTCATTATCAACTTCTATATAGCTACTCTATTTCACGTACGCATATATACATATATATGCATCTCACGTGCTTTCTTCTGTGTTTCCAATTTGTTTGTACGTTCGTGTTAATTTAACTCAGGCAACAATAATGGGAATCCAGAGAGAACTATAGAGACACTGCAACTCTTCCCCTTGGAGTCGTTGGGCCAATCGGAAGCGGACAAGCCGACGCCAGCGCATGGCAATTGCAGGGACCAACAAATGGAACCCCCTCCATTGGATCTGCGCTTGAGCTTTCTCTAAAACCAGCTCTCAATACATATTTGGAATGGAAAGTAGGGGATCTTCTTTTAACCTAGCTAATTGATCATGATATTGTTGTTACCTTGCTAACTTTGTGTAATTTAATTGGCGCGCCTAATGAAAGCATTAGGGTTGGGGGGATGAAAGTTCATTAAAAAAAGAATTTATTTTCAAATGAAATTTAAACGTACGCCTTGCACAATAATGGCGAAATGTGCGGGACATTCTCCTCTGCATGCTCATTGAGCTAAATGTTTCGTGTGTGTGTGTGTGTGTTGGATATGTTATGAATGAATGCTTGGGATTATGAGAAAGAGATGTCACCTTGGAATATGCATATATACTAACATATATATATATATATATATATTGTAGTGGTTGGCGATGCAAATGACTCATGCCATGCCTCGGGTCTGCTTCCTTCTTTGAATTTGATGAAGGCCAACCATAATTTTCACGCACAACAATTGTTTCAACTTTGAACACCAAGTTGGGAATGTCATCATCCTTCTCTTCTAATAAATAAATAAATCCAAATTATTGTTCAATTTTTTATATCTCAAAATTAAACACCAATGGCGCGCGCTCTGCCTCTCGCTCTCGTGCCCATAATTTAAGTCCATGCTGGAAATTAAATTACCATTGTTAAGATACATTGGGATGTATATACCTAATGATTAACAATTAATCCCATTGACGGATATAAATATTGAGGGTATATTTGTTTCAATTCCAATGTTGCTTTCGCTTTATTTCATTCATGATTTTCTGGCTACGTTTGGTAAGAGGGAATATTGGGTGTGAGGAAATGAGAATGGGTGAGGGAATGACTGATGATGTGTGTTTGGTACCAAGCATTGATGATTGATGGAAAACATCCATTCCCTAAAACGTGGGAGTCGTGAAACCCATGTTGGACTTGGTATGTGATCATTCCTTCGTTCTTTGTTTTTGGTGTGAATATTTGCTACTTTTATCCCCATTTCAGAACCGACGACCGACGGTGTTCCTCCAATGACCAACACAACGACCTTCTGCTCCGGAAACAACTCTCTCTCCCTTTGCTGTCAACTTTGTCGTCTAGTTGTGGAGGTTTCAAAGGTTCAGATCCGTGCTCTTTCCCCCCCTTCTCTCAATGCTCAAATCTGTATACGATTGTCCCAATTGCCATGTTCTATCATAATAGTAGTGGCACGGTGACAGGGAGGGAGAAGATTTATGAGTTCACACTGATGGTGCTTTTCTTCGCCAATTCTAGTCGCCAAACCTCATCCCATATTTTTAGCTTGAATTTGATTATGGTAGCTTGGATGTGTTTGTTTGTTTGTTGTTGAGAGTGTAGATGGAGGAAGGAGGAGTGGCCGGTGAGGAAGATGGTGGTGGTGGTGTTGGCGAGGGGAGAAGAAAGGAGGGAGGTTATTTTTTTATTTTTAAATTTGGGTGCATTTAAGTCATTTACTAACTTTTTTGTTCTCTTTTTTTTTGTTATTCCCATTATTTTTCCTTAACATGCCAAACATATATTTGAAGCTCATTCCTACTTTTATTTGTCAAACCTTAATCTTAAAAACCATTTACTATTCATCTTTAGTGGTTTGAGTTCCAATTAGATGCATTTGGAAGCAAATTTGAGCCAAATTCCAAAAATTACCAAAAGTCATTATTCATTTGATAACTATAATAATTTGGCTGAACTTTGAAAAATTCTAACTAATTCTAAAAAAATCATTTAAGGGTGGTTTAAATTGCTAAATTTATCTCTTAAAATACTCTATGAGAGAAAAATATTAATTTGGAATTGCATTGGGCAAATTGCTACAGTAAATTTCGTGAATTTACTTGTAATTTGAACCCTAATTTTTCCAAATTTTATTCAATAAAATTTCATAATGCCATTCTCTAGATAGTAGTCACATAACACATGTAAAATTGATCCAAAATAGACTTTATTCGTTGTCTAGGGGTCACACGTAGTTTACATAATTGTAACATAAAATGTCATTGAACTTTGATATTATATAAACATCCAAAATATCCTTCCTATTTCTAAACATTTTTTCATGAATCCTCTTTTATCTCCTTATCTTTCATATGATTTGGACCTAATCATGGTTAGATATTTGGTGGGGTGAGATTTAAGAAAATCCCAATAACATCATAATCTCATTCTTAGCATAATATTTAAAAATAATTGCGAGAAACATGATTTCATTTTGGTATGGTAACATTTAAGATCAAAAAACATCTTTTAGCATGTTCATCATATTCTTTACATATTCATACTTGTTCATGCAAATTTATAGCATGCATGTTCATTATTCTTTGACCATTTTGATCCAACATCATCATCATATTCATAACATAAACATATTTTCTATCTATCAATCATAGAAATACAAAATATAAACAACCATTTAGAAATTAAATGCAAGAAAAAGGAAAAGATATTACCTTAAACTTGCAAACCTTTTACTCCTCCTCTTCTTCTTCTTCTCTCTATAACTCACTCTCTCATTAATATATGATGAAATTTTCGAAAATGGTGTGAAGAATGGAGGGGAGGAAGAGCTTATTTATAGGTAACAAGAAACAATTCCATCCATTGGATTTAATTTTGATCAAAGGGCTAAAAATTGCACTACATCACCTTTTTTCTCCTCCATACACCTAATTTCTTCAGCTAATTAATATCTAGTTAATGTTTCCTCTCTTTTCATCAATTTGGATGCCACTTCATCTCCAAATAAGATAAATATTACATCATTATGCTTACATGAGCTTACTTCATCCAAACTTCCTATTTTGACACCTAATCTTTTACATAGTATTATGCATTGTGGTTTATCCTTCTCCACTCCTTTTTTCTTCTTATTTGCATGCCACTTTGAGGCCAAAATCAGCCCAAGATGATACCTTTAATTATTTGGGTTTAAACCATTTAATTCTTGGCCCAATTTCAACATATACCGGGTTTTTGGGCTTTGATTATATAAATTTTGTCTGATAAAATTTTTCATACATAAATATATTTAAGATATGAATTTCAAACTCATTATAACCTTAATTAATCATTTCTAGGCCCATATAATTCATTTTAGAAAAATATTTTACCTTATTTGCTCTAACAAAAAATATCAATAAAATTAGTCCTGATTAATTTTTCTTGTAACCTCTTTGCATAGATAATTATTATATACCTTCTAAAATTATTTTGGACTTATTTTTGACTATTTCATAGTCTACTGAGTCACCTATAATTTAATTAGTCTGAAAATCGAGTGAAATGGACTTATTGGGCCCTTTATCCTTTCTTGGTCTGGTTTGAATTAGTTTTTATCAATAATACTTCTGGGCCTCTAAAAATCATCCCTGGTCTATTAGGGTTTTATATACCTTTACCCGGGCTCCATGAATAATACTCTTGACCCATTACGAAACCACTGTAGTTTTACTGGGCTTGAACTCCGATTTTGGCCCAATATCCATTAAACTGATTCTATGGCTATTTAAACTTTATAGAAAAATTTAGTATCTCTTTTCATACCATAATATATCTGAGTTTCCTAATCCAGACTTATTTCTAATTCTTATTAATTTATAGATTATGGAACTTCGGACCAATTTTTTACCCAATATATCTATTTTCTGGTTTTACTTATTAGAGTATAATTTCTTATGATAATTTTCTTGAATCATCTTCTATAATCAGTTTTAGCAAATACTAAATGAATAATTTGTTTGAGTAAATGACATCTATGTCCCCCTTTTTGTCTTTTTGTTAATAATTAATATTTACAGTTATGCCATCCAACTTTTTTTACAATTTGGTCCCTAATCATCATTTGCATTTTAGTCTCTGGTTTGATTTACATAAGATATTTAAGCTCTTTTAATTCCAATTATGCAATTATTCTCTAAATCAGAATTCAAACAAATCATAAAAAATTTAGATGTTACACTATTCCTGTTCTCATTACCAATCCCTAAAAAATCATTCTGCCTACCAAACTGGGCCTATAAGTGTGGGAGTTGACATGTCTTCATTATTGTCATGCCAGTCATAGTGAGTGAAAGCGAAACTGATGAACAAAGCCATTTTCACCATTGTTATTGTTGTTATTTACTTATTTATGTAAAACTTCATGAGTACAAAGTATGGCTTTAGCATGGAAATGTAAGAGTCAAAACCAATGTTAAGAAAACTAGACTTAACACTGCACTAGCCAAAGCATTGGTTCAAGATTCAATGGTTTAACTAAGGTCAGACTGGATTAGACCAGTTGTAACTAATAATAATATGTTTCATAAAACATTAAAATGAAATAAATAAACAAAAGAAGGAGCAAACATTAAAGAAAAAAGAAAATGTTAGATGAGGAAGAGCGCATGAATATTTATTATCAATTACTTTTAAAAGCCATATTAAAGCTAAATTAAAATGATCAAGTTTGAAATTAAAATATGGATAAATAATAGACATTATAAAGATTAAAATGATGTTATCACATAAAAAAAAATTCAAGAAATAAACATAAAAATGAGCATAGATTGAAGAAAAAATTAAAAAAGCCAGAAGAGGGGAAATGCATGAACCCATGTTATCAACCAATTTTAAGAGTCATATTAAAGTCAAATTAAAAAAATTAAGTTTAAAATTAAAATATAAATAGATAATAGATATCACAAAGATTAAAATGATGTTATCACATAAAAAAATCATGAAATAAACAAAAAAAAAGTGAGCAAAGATTGAAGAAACAGAAGGAAGAAAAAATCATATGAGATTTGAATGTCCTACATTGCTCAAGTCTCAAGAAAGTGGGTGTGGTGAGATCTTTATAAAGATAGCTTTTTTAGTTGTATAAAAAGTAATATATTGGATGTCCTTGAGATGTCGTAATGGGTTTGGAAATTTTTTTTTTAAGGCCCATAGTTGTAAGTTATTTTAAAATTTTATCCAAATTGGAACTTGATCAGTTTTTATCGGGTTAAATAGTTTTCCTAGTCATTGACTAGTTTTGGGAGAGTTCTAAATTGTACCTACTGGGAGAGTTTTGGACCGGACTAGATACTGGTTCCTGGTTGAACCGTTTGAATCGATTGGTCCAGTCCAATCCAATTTTCTTAACCATGGTCACAACAATTTTCACAGCAAACAACCACATGTTCTATCTCTAGATATATGTCTTGGACAACTTATGCTAACTATTAGCCAACTCTTGCATTCATTTATAATTTACATAGCATATATAAAGTTGGAATATAAGAATCTACTAATACAAATATGGGAGGGCACTGACAAAAAAAAATTTGGGAGGGCTAAAAAAGAGTAGAAAAATAATATTCAAGAGACATAAAAAATAAGGGTAATTGTTGTTGAGACCACAAATAAAAGTTTATTATAATTTAGAACCAAAAATTATAAAAACTATCATAAGAGACCAAAAGTCTATTAGTTAAAAAAATTAAATATGATATTACAAAAATACCCTTAATGAACTTGTATAAAAAGTGCAGAATAAGTCACAAATTAAGATTGGATAAGTTGCAAATTATGGTGAGCGAGTTACAAAAATAACCATTGATGACTTTAAAAACATAAATTCAAGTATTACTTGGTAGAAAATAGAGAAAGAGTTGCAAATTAATGGTGGACAAGTTTCAAATTCAAAATAAATGAGTAGGGGGTATTAAAGTTGTTGGATTTGGATTTATTTTGAGTTATGGAACATTAATCTGTTATTATAATTTTTAAACTTTTGATTCTAAATAATAATTAACTTTATATTTTGGTCTTTAATTGTGACTTCTCCTTAAAAATAATAATGGAGAAGATGGAGATTGGGATGATGGCTATATCTTCAAGATTGAATTCACTTCATATGCACAGTAAACTTTTAAAGTAACTTTAATCGATAATTCTTGTAGAAAACTGGTCCAGTGGATGTCTTTTATATATATATACACACACACATATATATAATCTAGTGGTAAACAGCATTGTGTTGAAACAATTAAACTAACTTGAATTTCCCTTAGGACGAGACAAAACAATTGTCCCATATCATGTGTTATTAGACACAATTCAAACTTTATAATAATTGACACCACATAGTAGGTCGTCGAGCTGTGCTTAGTAACTGGGGGGCTTCATGAAAAAGTGCTGTCCTTCGTGTAAAATGGTATGGTGGTACTATATGAGTTATGAGTGTGTCAAAGGTATGTTGGTGCAACTGGTTATGTAGCTTGAGTAACCGGGGGTATGCATCACAAATGCGAGACCTTCGCATCAAAAGAGCGCATAACGGCCCAAGAAAAACAAATAAATCTCCAGATAAAATTGAAGCACAAAGTGCGGAGAAATTAAATAAATAAATCCTTATTGACCTCCATTGCACATAAGTTAAGTTGAGGTTTATGCACAATTAATTGAGTTATTTTAAGTTCTTAAATAAGTGTTGTAATTTTTGTTCTTCTTGTTTGATGGGCTATCTGCATTTGTCACATATTAAGTATACACACACACACACACACACACACACACTAAAGTCTCATGGCCTAATGAGAATTATAAGTGAGTTGCTATTGACCCTAATATTTGATTTGTTGAGTACTCCTTCTACTTATATTAGTGATGGACTATCACTAATAAAGAGGAGTGAGTTTGATGAATCTAGAAAATGACTTTGTGAGAGTAGCATAATTTTAGTTCTTGCTTAAGGACAAGCAAAGTTTTAAGTATGGGGGGATTTGATGTGTCCATTTTATAAATGTAAAATACTCACATTTAAGCTTCAAATTGCATCTAAATATATTTACATTGGTATATTTTAGCATGATTTTACATATTTTTGTATTTCATGCCGTTATAGGCTCATTTGGAAGCATTTGAAGTAAAAATACTACAAATCGTTCATGCTGAAGAGTTTCGATATCCTACGGTATTTTGACCATAACTTTCACATTTGAACTCTGATTGAGGTGATTTAAGATAAGACATAGAGCTACAATTTTCATGTCTCGTGTTTTCCCAAATTGAAACATTATCATGGTAAAAATTGAACTCAAAATGCCAACACGAGCTAATTGTTAGTTAGGCTGACTTCTCAAGAGAGGGGTGAATTGAGAAGATTAAAAATTTTCTGCAAAATATCAAAGAGGTGAAGAATGCAATATATGATGGTAAAATAGAGTATAAATGAATAATAGTGAAAGTAGTAAAAAAGAGAAGAAGACTCAGAAATTTATCTTGGTTTGGTCTCTCCACTTGACCTACGTCCAGTCCCTAAATCACCACTTGAGATTTTCCACTATTCTGCAAGAATTCAGTGGGCTTCTTGCAAATGCCACAGTACAACGTTTATGCTCTGTTTTCTAGAGCTTCTCTCAATCCCTTTCTGCACTTTCACAAAGTGCTTCCTAATCCCTTGTGATATCCCCTCACAAGAAAATCTATCTTCCAGATGAAGATTAGATTGTTTACAAAGATTAAACTCTCTTAATCAAAGTAAATATGAAGGTTGAAGTACAAGTATTGAAGTGAGAGGGTAAAAGACTTTGAGTAGAAGATTTGGCAGAGTTTCAGTATATACAAAGTTTAATTCGTTTCCCACAACTTCAAATGTTGTTATATTTATAGGTTTAGGTCTCAAATATCCGTTAGAGACAAAATCTATCAGTTGGAGAAGTTATCCAATGGTTACTCTGAAAAACTATCCGTTAACCAACCGCATTTAATGCTTCTGACATACCGAAATTCAAATTTCTGTTGGTCAATAGAAGAATTTCACAGAAACCGAAGGTTAACAGCTTCAACGTTGAAATACCGAAGTTCGTCTGTTCATGAAGCAAAATTCGAATTTTGAAACTTAGAAAATGTTTCCATATTGTGACATACAAATTTTCAAGTAGAAAGTTTTTCTGCTAAGTATGAACAGTGTTTTCAATTTGCTACAGTGCCATCGAAATTCAAATTTTGGTGACACTATCATTCGTATGTCAACATATCATTGTAATAGACTCACAACCTTAGCTTCTGAAATTCGAATTTTCATGTTCAAAGTTCGTCTGTCAGTGAGCAATTTTGAAACTCAATATAATCTTGATTTCAGATGAACTTTGACATTATTTCAGACGGATTTCTTTAGTTTTCATAAGTTACATTTTGTCTGAAATTCGAATTGTCAAAACTCAAAATTCGTCTGTTACCAAAACCTTCTTTCAGATACTTATGAAAATTCAAGTTTTGGACAACCAAAATTCATCTGTCAGAGAAGCATCTCTTCAGACTTATTCAGTTTTAACTCGAAATTTGAATTTCCAAAGCCAAAGTTCGAATTTCCGACATGACAGTTCAATATAAACCTTTCAAACTTCGTCTGTTGGTGGGTGTTTTTCAAATATTCCATGATTTAACACAGAATCAAGGTTTTAAAACTTCTTTCCACCAAATCAAAATCTTTTACTCAAATTAAAACAAAACTAAACATTCTACAACAAACTTCGCACAGATTTCTCCAGGATTTCTTCACTTGAACTCTTTGTGCACCTTTGATATCTTTTATTCCAAGCTCTTGGGAGTTGATTTGGAATCATCAAAACTTCTTGATTCAACATTCTCCCCCTTTTTGATGATGACAAAACAACTTACAAATTGGATTAGTACTTGGGTTTGCTTTAACAAACTCCCCCTCAACATATGCATTATATGTCAAAAGATATCATATATAGTAAACCATGTGAAGAGATTCAAAGAGCAAATCGTTGCAACTAAGAAATTCATTCATTTAATCAAATGTTGCTTTATAGAAGTCAAATTAAGCAAAGTTCTTTAAAATAACCAAATCAAATACACAGTACAAACAATCAAACAAAACAAACAACAGAAACTCAATACAGCACATCAAGAGGACTCAAGCCTAAGTTCTAATCAATCCTTCAATCACTTCTTCTATGGCTTGGTCTTTTTGCTGTAAGTCTTCCCAGATGGCTCAGCAGTAGACTTTCTAGTTTGCTTCTTCTCCCCATTTTTGGCATCATCAGGAAGCCCAACAAAATCAGCCGGAGGAGGGATCTGAGAAACTGGAATAGCTTGGAGGGGCATAGGATCAAAAGGGATTTCTGGTTCAACGGGTGTAGGAGACTCAGAAGGCTCAGTACTTGGATCCTCATCATCAGAGATCTCTAGCAGCTCTTGCATTTCCTGCCTAGAAAGAGCCAATTGAGCTCTCAGTTCCTCTGAAAGTCCATAAGCAGCGAGAGAAGAAGGAGCTAGTTCATCAGAACGAAACATCTCCTCAAGCCTTCTTCTCTGAGCTTGCAAGAGAGCATTGCGAGTAATAGCTTCAAAATCAACAACAGGCACAATGCTTCTTTCTTCATTGCTGGCACCTTCTTGCATTGAAAAAGTGGAAATGGTTGCCACTAGTCTTTCAACTTGCTCAGACTCTTGAGTGGAAAGAATTGAATCCTGAGCATCTTCTTGAATGGGCTCATGAGGGCCTGTTTCCTGAGGTCCTTCTTCTTCCAAACCATAGTCCAATGGTGGACCAGGACTTGGTGTCCTCATTGCACCAGCACGATCAGTACCATCTACATCATCATGCTCAGAGGAAGCTATCTCGAAGGGGCTTGGAGGCTCAGGGGTTGGAGACTAAACAGGTACAGAGAACCCTGGCTAAGGTGGAGCTGATGTGGTAGGAATTGCACTTCAAATTTCTTCATAGGTATCAGCAACCACTTTCATGTTCTTTGTCAACTGATGAATCTGATCTTACATATGAGCAAATTTGGCATTTTGCTCATCCCTGATGCTAAGAATGAGTGTAGACAGACTGTCATATAACTCAATGCTCTTAGTTGGCTTAGCACGAGAGGAGGAAGTGGATGGAATGTGAGTAGGCTTGGATGGAGATGGGATAGGCAGAGAGGGCTGAGGAGTAGGTCTGGTAGGAGCCTCAGAAGTACCCTCTTACTGTTGGGAGGCACCTTCAACATAGAAAAGATCTTCTGATTTTTCTGCTCCCTTCCCAATCCATCTTCCTTCACTCCTTTCAATCCCCATTCTCTGAAGTTCTTCCTCCTTGAAGATCTCAGTGAGTTTCCCTTTTCCCTTCTCAAGATGCTGAATTCTAGCATACTGTAGAATTCAGGAAATGATAGCCGCATAGGGGAGTATGGAGTCCTTTCGCTGATCTCTTGCCTTGATCATGCGTTGAAGTATGATATGACCCATGTTGATCAGCTTTCCACTCATGATTACTGCCATGACATGTGCCTCCGCCCTTGTTATCAGATTGAAGCTGCCTCCTTTGTTGAATATGATCCTAAATACTATGTAGTGTAAGATCCTCACTTGGGCACTGAGGTCTGTGGGCTTCAACAAGTTTATGGTTCGCCAGTTTTCCTTTCTTCTGATCAATGTCCTCAGAATTGTGCTTTTCTTGTAGTTCAGAAAGGGGCCACCTTCTTCATTAGCAGTATCTGCCTCATCCATGTATCCAGAGGTAGTTATGTCAATCTTGAGGCCATCTTGCCCTGGTATCTCCAACACTTCATTAATAGTCTCATCTAAGAGCCAGATGTTTCTTGATCTCAAGTTGACCTCCAACTTCCTTTTCTTGCTATTGTATTTTAAGGAGGCATAACAAGTTTTTATCATTTCATCATCATACCTCTCCAATATCTCTAACAGATTTTTATATCTTAGCATCCATATACCAGCATCAAAACTATTAGAGACTAAGAAATCCTCCAAGTTCACACAATATGGCTTGATTACCTTTTTGTTTGCAAACTTGGTCGAATATTCTTCTTGAATCTGTGGAGTGCTCCATAATGGTAATGTAGTAAGCTCATATTCTCCAGATTCAGTACTTGAGGATGAAGTGGAAACAATATTCTCAGCAGCAGCAGGAACAAAGATCGAAGGTTCTGCTTTCTTAGAGGAAGAGGGTCCAACTTTCTTTGATTCTCCCTTTGGTGTAGTTTTCTGACGTTTGGAAGGAGTTCCCTTGCTGGATTCGGCCTTTCTCTTCAGTTTTTCTCCTTCCTTGGTAGCATATTGTGATTTGACTAAACATTTTGGACGAGCTTCTCCTTTGCCAACTTCAGGATTCTTTACTCTTGCCATTTTCGAGGATGAATGATTCAGAATGATGCAGAGATTAGGTTTATAGGATGCGAAAATCAGTTTAAATGGTGGGAGATGAAGATTTTTGGTCAGAATTTAAGAGCATTGAAGATAGGAATTGAACAGACCCAGAGAGGAAGAGAGTAGGGTTGCGTCTGTTCAAATGAAACCGTCAGTTTTAATGTATGTAACCGCCTGACAGATAAATTTTGAGGGATCAAAATTCAAACTTCGAGCAGTTAAGAGTTAAACCGTTCAACAAAGCTTACTGACAGATAAATTTTCTTCAGAAAGTTTGTCTGACAGTGGCTTGGTTCAAGCAACACAAGATGAACAGACGAACTTTGTTCTAACAAAGTTCGAATTTTGAAGTGTAAACATTAAACAGCAAACAACTCACCAAACAACAGACGAATTATGTATAAAACTTCATCTTTCAAAGATTTAACATTGAGGAGCATGTTTCAACAGACGAATTTTCAAATTAGAAATTCGAATTTCTACACTTTGTAAAAGTTTTCCAACATTCATATGTTAAGAGATAAACATCAGTATAATCACATATTGGTCAAACAAAACTTTGAAATTTTTGTTCTTGAAAATTTGAATTTTGAAGGGCCAACAGACAAATTTTGAGGTTTTACCGAGAACTGTTCCAACTTATAACGGGTTGAAGTTCGTCTGTTGGGCATCCAAATTCGAATATTGACCATGCTGACTTCCTCAGAAACTTAATTTTTCAAGGAAATTCGTCTAACACACAATCAATATACGAATTTCAACTTAAAAAACTTACAGAATGGATCCAGAAACTTAGAATTTTTGCCATTTTCTTCACTTTTTGATTGTTCCATTCTGGTAAGCTCCATTTTTCAGATTTATCAGCATTGAATCTCATGAGGAGCACCTGCAACTTAAATTAATCACACTCCGATACTGAAGTTAGAACTAATTCAATGTTGGAAAATCTAAAAACAGAATTACACACGGATTTACTTACAGTTCATTGGGATTTACCATGCCCGATTCTCTTCTTATTTTGCAATGTCTGTCTTCTGATAGAGGCTTTGTCAAGATATCTGCAACTTGATCTTCAGTTGGGATATACTCTAGTCTGATCTCTCCTTTCAGAACATGATCCCTTATGAAGTGGTGCCTTACTTCAATATGTTTTGTCCTTGAATGCATGACAGGATTCTTTGTGATATTAATGGCACTTTGATTGTCACACATGATTGGTATTTCCTTCATCTCAACCTCAAGATCTTCAAGCTGCTGTTTCATCCAGATGATTTGAGCACAACATCTTCTAGCTGCAACATACTCAGCCTCTGCTGTGGATAAGGCCACACTGTTTTGCTTCTTGCTAAACTATGAAACCAAGGATCCTCCAAGAAACTGACATGTTTCACTTGTGCTTTTTCTGTCAGTTTTGGATCCTGCAAAGTCAACATCAGTGTACCCTTTGAGATCTTCTCCATTGCCCTTAGGATAGCAAAGACCCATATGTGAAGTTCCAATTAGATATCTGAAGATACGTTTCACAGCAATTGCATGGGTCTCCTTGGGACATGATTGGAATCTTGCACACATACAGACACTAAACATAATGTCAGGTCTGCTGGCAGTTAGGTACAGTAGGGATCCAATCATTCTTCTGTATTGAGTTATGTCAAACATTTTACCTTTTTCATCCATATCCAGCTTGGTTGCAGTAGCCATAGGTGTCCCCATTGGTTTGACATTTTCCATTCCAAACTTCTTTAGCAATTCCTTCAGATACTTGGATTGGTTCAGGAAGATACCATCATCACACTGTCTGATTTGCAATCCAAGGAAGAAGTTAAGTTCACCTATCATGGACATTTCGAATTCACCCTGCATTAACTTAGAAAAATTCTTGCAAAGAGATTCATTAGTAGCACCAAATATAATGTCATCAACATAGATTTGAACAATAAGTAAATCTTTATTTTCTTTCTTAGTAAATAGAGTTGTATCTACTTTTCCTCTGTTGAACCCCTTTTCAGTTAGAAAATTACTCAATCTTTCATACCATGCTCTAGAGGCTTGCTTCAAACTGTAAAGAGCTTTTTTCAGTTTATAAACATGGTTTGGTTTTGTAGAATCCTCAAAACCTGGAGGTTGATCTACATAAACCTCTTCCATGATATATCTATTTTGAAAAGCACTTTTCACATCCATTTGATATAACAAAATATTTTTCATGCATTCATATGCTAGTAGAATTCTAATTGCTTCTAATCTAGCTATTGGAGCAAAGGTTTCCTCAAAATCAATGCCCTCTTCTTGATCATATCCTTTAGCAACCAGTCTCGCCTTGTTTCTGATGATTGATCCTGATTCATCAAGTTTATTTCTAAAATCCCATTTGGTACCAATGACAGGATGATTTTTGGGTCTAGGCACTAAATCCCAGACTTGGTTCTTTCAAACTGATTTAATTCATCCTGCATAGCCAAAATCCAATACTCATTAGTTAAGGCTTCCTCAGTGCATTTAGGTTCAATTTGTGAGATGAAAGCACAATTAATCATTTGCTCCCTTAACTGTTTTTTGGTTCTAACTCTCTCTTGAACATTCCCTATCACTTGATCAACAGGATGATTCCTTTGATATCTCTAAGCTCTAGGGAGTTCTTGAGACATTTCTTCATTATTTTCTTCTTCAAAATTTCTCTCCTGAATATCTTCCTCTAAATTAATAGATTTAGATATTTTTGGAGGTTCAATTATACCTTCATCAGAGATATCTAACCTTTTAAAGTTTGAAACAAGATCATCTTCATCAGAAACATGTTTATAAGCAGTTTCATTTTCGATAAATACTACATGCACAGATTCTTCTACCAATTTAGACTTTTTATTGAAAACTCTATGTGCCTTACTTCTACTAGAATAGCCCAGAAATATACCTTCATCAGATTTGGCATCAAACTTACCCAGATTCTCCTTTTCATTATTGTGAATGAAGCATTTGCAGCTGAACACATGGAGATGTGACAAATTTGGCTTTCTTTCCTTGTACAACTCATAAGGAGTCTTCCCAAGGATTGGTCTGATGTAGGCTCTGTTTATGATGTAGCTAGCTGTATTCACTGCATCAGCCCAAAATACTTAGGAGAATTCCTTTTCATTCAGCATAGCTCTAGCCATCTCTCCAATTGTTCTGTTCTTCCTTTCTACTACTCCATTCTGTTATGGAGTTCTTGGGGCTGAGAAGTTGTGGTCAATTCCTTGCTCATTGCAATACTCCAGAAATGATGAGTTCTCAAATTCTCCTCCATGATTTGACCTGATAGACACCATGGAAATACCTTTCTCATTTTGCACTTTCTTGGCTAAGGTTACAAATGCATCAAAGGTATCGCTCTTAGAGGAAAGAAACAATGTCCATGTAAATCTAGAATAATCATCTACAATGACAAGCACATACAGATTTCCACTAATGCTTTTTACCATAGATGGATCAATTAAATCCATATGCAGTAGTTCTAGTGGTCTAGTAGTAGTGACAATGTATTTGGGTTTAAAAGAAGATTTGGTTTGTTTCCCTCTTAGGCATGCATCACATTCTTTGTCATTTTCAAACGTGATTTTTGACAGGCCAGTGACTAGCTCGTTTTTAACCAATTTTGAAAGCTGATTCATGTTAACATGAGCTAATCTTTTATGCCATAGCCAACTATCATTGTCCTGACTAATTAAGCACATAGAATCTAAGGGAGGAAGTTCATCAAGATCAATAGTATAACAGTTACCATCCCTTTGAGCTTTGAGGATTACTTTGTGATCGCTTTTTCTAATGACTAGGAAAAATTTTGAGTCAAACAGTACCCAATTTCCTTTGTCACATGTTTGGCTCATACTCAGCAGATTGTGATTGAGGCCTATCACAAACAGCACATCTTCAATGGATGTTTCAGGATTCTTGCCCACAATGTCAATACCAACTATGTTGCCATACTGATCACCTCCAACGATCATCTTTCCTCCTTTCTTGTCTCTAAGGGTGATGAACTTCTCCTTGTCACTAGTCATGTGACTTGAGTAGGCACTGTCCACATACCATTTATTGTTCTTTCTAGCTTTGAGACAGACCTGCAAAACAAAGTTCAAGTTTTCTTCTTAGGTACCCAAATCTGCTTGGGTCCTTTTCTGTCAGTAGTCTTTTCCCCAGATACAAATATACCTTTGGGAACCCATTTAACAGTTCTGTCAAGTCCATTTTTCTTTAAAGCACAAGAGCTAGAAATATGCCCCTTTTTGTTACAGAAGTGACAGGTGGTAAATGAACTGCTAGATTGAGAGGCAGGAAGAAAACAATGCAGATAATATTTTTGTTTTGCATGCCTTGGTTGATTATATGATTCGATGTGATGTGACATGTGATCTTTCTTTCTATTTCCATCAGCATGCACAAAATGTCTCATGTATACATTCTGATTTTTCTTCCTAATCTTTTCTTTAACAGCACATGGATCATAGCCAAGTTCAGCTTTTCCTTGTGATATTCTTTGGCTTCCCATTAAAGCAAACAACATATCTTTACCTCTAGTAAGTCTAGACATGCTTTTTACTAGATATTCATTGGTTTGCTTTAGTTCAATGCATGTTTTACAGCACACATATTCAACAATAGGTAGAGAAACAGTTTCAGAAATATTGTGTTGAGATTCTAGTTTGTTAATCTTTTTCTTTAGCAACCTTAACAAACTCATCATGCAGCTCATGAAATGCATCCAGTAATTCAGAATAGGAAGGTTCAGATTCATATACCTCATCTTCTTGATTACTGCTGCATGGGATTTCAGCTTCTTCATATGCAAGTGCCATGAGACAAATGTTGGCAATTTCACCATTATCATCTTCTTCTTCATCTGAGCTGTTGCCCCATATTGATGAGATGTAAGCTCTCTTCTTCTTGCCTTTGTCTATAGCTTTCTTTTCTTTCTCTTGCTTCTTCAGGAACTGTGGACAATCCCATTTGATATGTCCTTGCTTTTTGCACTCATAGCAAGTCACAGGCTCTTTTGGTTCCCTCTTGCTATCTCCAGCGGCTCCTTTCTTGAAGATTTTCTTGTTTCTCTTTTTGCTGTAGAGTCTTTCAAATTTTTTGACCATCATTGCCAGAGTTTCTTCATCTAGCTCCTCTCCATCGTCTGATTCTTCCTCTTTTTCTTCAGCACCTTTGAGAGCAAGGCCTTTCTTCTTTCTGTCTTATCCAGCTTCCTTGAGAGCTTTGAGTTTTCCTTCATACTCCTCAAGGTTGCCAAAGAGAGCTGTGATAGAGGCCATTGATTCTCCTCTGGCTACCTCTATTGCTGTTACTTTGTGATGCCATTCCAGAGGGAGAGCTCTGAGGATCTTTCTGACTTTCTCTGCTTGAGTATACTCCTTTCCCAGGCTCTTTAGTTGATTCACAATGAGGGTGAATCTTTTCTGTAGCTCTTTAACACTCTCTCCTTCTGCCATTCTAAAACTTTTATATTCTTCTATGCATGTATTTCATTTGTTTTCCCTAACTCCAGTTGTTCCTTCATGAGCAATTGGCAGGGTGTCCCACATTTCCTTGGCAGTGGAGCATTGGGAGACTCTGTAGAATTCGTCCTGATTCAAAGCACTGACCAGATAGTGTTTTGCCTTGAAATTCAGTAAGACTCTTCTTCTATCTTCCTTATTCCATTCAGCTTCTAGCTTCTCTCTGTATTTTCCATCATCTTCCAGAGCCATTGGGACAAAATCTTCCTTCTGAATAACTGACCAGATGTCCAGATCGATTGACTGGAGATAGATTTGCATCCTCATCTTCCAGTACCTATAGTGTTCTCCACTGAAGCCAACTGGTCTATTTGTGTTGTTGCCTTCTGGTAATATACTTTCTCCAAAACCAGCCATTGTAATTCCCGAACTGTGAGATCCTTTGATTGGGAATCCGGGCTTTGATACCACTTGTTAGTTAGGCTGGCTTCCCAAGAGGGGGTGAATTGGGAAGATTAAAAATTTTCTGCAAAATATCAAAGAGGTGAAGAATGCAATATATGATGGTAAAATAGAGTATAAATGAATAATAGTAAAACTAGCAGAAAAGCGAAGAAGACTCAGAAATTTATCCTGGTTCGGTCTCTCCACTTGACCTACGTCCAGTCCCTAAGTCACCACTTGAGCTTTTCTACTATTCTGCAAGAATTCAGTGGGCTTCTTGCAAATGCCACAGTACAACGTTTATGCTCTGTTTTCTAGAGCTTCTCTCAATCCTTTTCTGCACTTTCACAAAGTGCTTCCTAATCCCTTGTGATATCCCCTCACAAGAAAATCTATCTTCCAGATGAAGATTAGATTGTTTACAAAGATTAAACTCTCTTAATCAGAGTAAATATGAAGGTTACAAGTATTGAAGTGAGAGGGTAAAAGTCTTTGAGTAGAAGATTTGACAGAGTTTCAGTATATACAAAGTTTAATTCGTTTCCTACAACTTCAAATGTTGTTATATTTATAGATTTAGGTCTCAAATATCCGTTAGAGACAAAATCTATCTGTTAGAGAAGTTATCCAACGGTTACTCTTAAAAACTATCCGTTAACCAACCACATTTAATGCTTCTGACATACTGAAATTCGAATTTCTGTTGGTCAACAGATGAATTTCACAGAAACCGAAGGTTAACAGCTTCAACGTTGAAATACCAAAGTTCGTCTATTCATGAAGCAAAATTCAAATTTTGAAACTTAGAAAATATTTCCATATTGTGACATACGAATTTTCAAGTAGAAAGTTTTTCTGTTAAGTGTGAACAGTATTTTCAATATGCTACAATGCCTTCGAAATTCGAATTTTGGAACCCCAAAATTTGTCTGTCCGTAGCAGGCTTAAAAAGCACAGTAGTTCATTTACTTCAAAATTCTAATTTTCAAAGTGTGAAGTTCGTCTGTCAGAGAGACCTCTTTTCAGACTTATTTTAACATTCAAATTTATAAACACTATCATTCATATGTCAACATATCATTGTAATAGACTCACAACCTTAGCTTCTGAAATTCGAATTTTCATGTTCAAAGTTCATCTGTCAGTGAGCAATTTTGAAACTCAATATAATCTTGATTTCAGATGAACTTTGACATTATTTCAGACGGATTTCTTTAGTTTTCATAAGTTACATCTTGTCTGAAATTCGAATTGTCAAAACTCAAAATTCGTCTGTTACCAAAACCTTCTTTCAGATACTTATGAAAATTCAAATTTTGGACAACCAAAATTCATCTGTCAGAGAAGCATCTCTTCAGACTTATTCAGTTTTAACTCGAAATTTGAATTTCCAAAGCTAAAGTTCGAATTTCCAACATGACAGTTCAATATAAACCTTTCAAACTTCGTCTGTTGGTGGGTGTTTTTCAAATATTCCATGATTTAACACAGAATCAAGGTTTTAAAACTTCTTTACACCAAATCAAAATCTTTTACTCAAATTAAAACAAAACTAAACATTCTACAACAAACTTCACAGAGATTTCTCCAGGATTTCTTCACTTGAACTCTTTGTGCACCTTTGATATCTTTTATTCCAAGCTCTTGGGAGTTGATTTGGAATCATCAAAACTTCTTGATTCAACACTAGTGACTTTCTGAAGTTGAACGAAGCAAATATATGGACCATGGATCCACCCGGTGTTGGGTTAAACTCAGCTGGCACTAGGTCAACATTTTTTAATTTTTTTTTGGCTTTCAGAAGCACTCGGCACTGTATTTGATGATTTTATGGTAACTCGACACTGGGTAAAGCAATAAAAGTCTGTAAAAACAAGTTTTTGACGTATTTTCATGATATTTTGGGCTTTTATGGGCTTCTAAACTTTCTCTATATAAGGAGTCATGGTAGAAACACAAGAGGACATTCAGAAACGCACCTGAAGGCCAGAGAACATGGTTAAAAACACATCTGGGAGCAACTAGGAGCATCTTATAAAGAGAGAGTAAGGAGATCTAGGGACTATTAGAGATAGATTCATTCTCTTTTACTCTAACTCTTTCTTTTTGTTATTTTCACTATGATTTGGGATTTTAGTTCTGATTTGATTTCTATTTCAATGTGTAACTAAATCTCTTAGTCAGGGATATGGATGTAGCCTAATTGGGATGAATTAGATTTGCTTTCAATAGTTAAGATTCTGTGGATTTGTTCTTCAAGTTATATTTAATTTGTTTCTTTATTATATTTGTCTCTCTTATTCATTCATGTGGATTTTATGCATGATTATCATAGAATCCAATTAATGGGTAAACTTTATGGACTGAGAGGTGAAGAGTGAACCTAGATTTAGAGAGATAAATATGGATAACTAATCTAGAGATAGAATTAGGAATTCGTGGTGATATACATTTTTGTTTTAAGGTTTAATTAGGAACTTTAGTTGTGTGAGAGTGAATTGAATCCTAATTAAATAAGGACTAATTGACTGAGAGGTAATTAGAAAGGTTTAGAAATAATGGTCACTATGATTGTGTAGAGTTTAACTAAGGAATAGAATCTAGTTATCCCATAAGGTGAAACTCGATTCCTTGATGCTTCTAGATTTGAATCAAAACCTAGACATCATTTTTTTTTCATTTCTTTTCTTTTTAATTTGAATTCTTAATTTGATTATCACTTGCTTTTGTGATTAAAAGTTTGGACTATAAATTTATTATTTCTCTTGGGTTTGACCTCTGGAATACTCCAGAGACTATTGTGATCGACCTTGTATACTTGCAGGATCCCGATCAAGTTTTTGTCATAGTTGAAAAATAATGGGTTTGGGATAACACCAAAGCGTGAGGGGAAAATGACTAAGCCTTATTCGAACCTTTATCTTTTCACTTCCAACAAAACGTGAAGATTGTAACATCCCCATATTTTTGTAAATGCTTAAATGATTAGATGATGATGTGGAATTATATAAAATTATTTTGGATTGGTATGTGATAATTAGAGATGTTTAGAAATATAATTATACATGTTAAAGGCCTAAAATAGCATAAAAAAAAATAAAAAAGGAGTTTAAAAGAGCAAAACAGTCATTTTGCTAAAATGTAAGGATAGAATGATTATTTTAAAAAAGAAGAGAGAGAAAATAATGTTATATTACTTCAGTGCAAGTTAAAAGTATAAGTAATACTGAAGAAAAATTACATGTATAGTAAAAGGTAGATGCATGTGAATAGTAAATTCCTACTGAGTAAAATAAATAGTAAAAAGTAAAGAGAAAAAGGTAGTAGGCCCCATAAACAAAATACATAGAAAAAAATATAGGATATAGTTTAAAAACTTAGATCAAAGTACACAAACTAGAGTCAAATTAATGTACAAAAATTCAAGTACACATTCTCTCTTGCCTCTTGGGAACTGAAAATTGGAGAGAAAATGTGGACAATTTTGTGCTCCATACCTCTCTCACATGAGCCAAAATATCTAGGGACAAAATGGGGAAAACACATAAATAATTCAAGAATAATTGTAGGCTATTAGATTAAGATTGAATCTAAGGGCCGATATTCATCAACTTTCCATATAAATAGAACCCCAAGAGCCCTCCAACTTTTCTCATTTTACTAACCCTTGGGCGGGTTAAAGAGAGAGGGAATGGCAAGAAGAGAGAGTAAGAGAAAGAGAGGAAGTCAAGGAGAAAGAGAGGGACAGGAAGAGGAAAGGAAGAGAAAGAAGAAGAGGAAGGAAGGGAGCTAGGGCAAGGGTCTCCAAGCTTCAAGGTAAGTTTCTTCTTTCCATTTCCTTAAGTTTATTCAAACGTCTAGCATTTAGAAAAGCAAGTTTCCTCCTCCCTCAAAGCTCCTCCTAGTCTTAGCCAAAGTAAGGTTGTGGGGCAAAGTTTTGTGTTTCATTTAGACAATGGTTGCAATGTGTTTGTGAAGATAAATAATGATCTAAATGCATGAACGAGTGGTTAAAAGATTGAGTTTTTCATGATGGGTTTTGGAAGGCTTAGTTTTATCCAAGGAGAGAAGAGAGTCCTAGGATTGGATTTTGATGAGAAATGTTAAGGAATTCATTGTAAAAGTTAGTTTGCAAAAGGTTAAATGTTAAGGCCACCTATTCATACATAGTTTCCTATGATGCTAGCAAATTATTTAGTAAGCTTTAATGATGTTGTTAGGCTTTAACCAAGTTGAGAAAGCAAGCCCAAGTAAGTGAGAAGTAAGTTAAAGATAAAGATAGTAAAACTCCAAGGTAGTCTCTTACCCTTGTCTTTATGTTATTACTTAATGATATTTTATATGATAACATGTTATGAAAATGTTACAATGTTGTTGCCATGACTATTTTTGTGATTGTTTAACTGTTTTTATGATGAAGGCTAAGCCCAGAATGTTATGTTTTTAAGCCATTATGTTGCTGAAATTTTGTTAGACATTATGGATAATTTATATGTTTTATGAAAGTATGAAAGGTTTTCTATGTTTTCAAATGTTTTATGATGATGTATTGGCATGTATATGTTGACTACTGAGATTATTCAATCACATCCCCTAGTTTCCTAAATGATAGGGCCAAGAAATGTTAAAGAAAAACATATAGCTAAGAGGATTGAAGAAGAAGAATGAAAAGTTGGAAACTGTTTTGGATTGTTTATACTGTCTATTTTAAATTGTTGTATAAATTTGAATATGTCCACAAAAATTCAGCTTTCTATATATATGATTAGAGCCATGTCTTATGACATACCAAGCCTTTCAATGATGTTAAGAATGTAAAAAATTGGCTCTTAATTTTAGGAGGTATGAATTTTCAAATTTATGGCTTAGAATTCGAATAGAAACAAGAATGAAAAAATGAACAATAAAGTTTAAAGAATAAATTGTACAAATCCAAGCAATGATTTTCCAGTTTCATATTTTTTCCATGAAGTTCAAGATGTGCATGATTTTTAGAAGTTTGAACCACTATGAAATATTTTTTTACATTTAATTATTATTTTGGAAAGTTTACTGTGCATTACACTGTAAAGTCTATGAAAATAGTTTTTCACAGTTTTAAGTTTTCAATTGGTTCAAGTTTTTAAAATTCCTTTTAATGCTTGAAACCTAAGTAGTTTGCATGCGAAAGTTATTAAATTATAATATGTAACAAAGATTCTTCCTAGAAATACTAGGTTCATATCCACATGTTTGTACGTATTCAAATTCAAGTTGATTACTATATAATGACTTAAGAAACAAAGTTCAAATTTATTTGGTTACCTTTGTTTTTGTCCAAAAAAATAAAGATAAACAGAGTAATACATAATGATGTGTTGATGTGATGTTATTTCATAAAGGTGCCTTTTTCCTTTTTCACCTTGAAGTGGTGAGTTTAAATTAATTGTGCGTACTTAAAGTAAAAGACAAAGATAAAGAACCTCTAGCCATAACATTATTTACACACAATTGATTTCTCTCCCTGAGCCCTAAGTCTCAATTTTTGGTCACATTAATCAATGGAGAACGTGTGCTTAATGGGTAGGGGATAACCAATTTATAATTAATTAGTTTTAATATGATACATCGATCAAGTCTTTAGATGAACGGATTAGATTTAATTCTGCTATTAAGATAAACTTTTAAATTTAAATGTAGATAATTACAGATATTTCTTAATCAACTTAATTAGAAAAATATATCTATTATTTTATCTACAAATCTATCATATTATCAGGCCACATAATTTAAAATATTTCCAATATTCTCCCACTTGGCCTGATAATTAGACAACCTTAATTCTTAGCAGTATTATCATACATGTTCATAAATAAACTAATTCATTCACGCATCATAGTTACCTAACTTTAATATTTTACAAATGTGAGCTATGGCGGTCATATACTATTTATTTTTTAGCAAACTTCCTTCCATATAATACAACACATGCAACGTATTAAAATAGGTCATTTGGAGATATAAATTTCATCATGGTCCACATAATAAAAGCATAATGTGTACACAATAACTAAATTTGGAAATAATTATAAACAAAAAAAATGTGAGCTCAAAGTGTCAAACTCATAAATATCATAATCATAAAGCATCATTAATTATTACCAAGACCCATTCTGTGCACATATTCTCTAAATGTCTTTGATGGTAAAGCATTTGTTAAGGGATCAACTATCAACAAGTCAGTTCTGATATGTTGAATGGACACTCTTTGTTTATGAACCTCCTTCTTAACTGAAAAATACTTTAGTTCTGTATATTTGGCACCTTTAGAGTAATTTCATTCTTAGAAAAGAAAACTGCTACAAAATTGTCACAATAAATTTTTAGTGGCTTGGTAATGTTGTCATTCCTTTGTGGATGAAGCAATGACAGATTGCTTGGCACTTTTCTATGAAATTGCTGCTTCAAAAAAAAGAAATAGATATCCAAAGTAGACTTCTGCTATCAAGATATTCACTATAGTCTGAATCTGAATGTGCAATTATGCAAGATGATTTATTCTCTTATACATGAGCTGATAATCCTTGGTGCCTTGTAGAAACCCTAGCACTTTCTTTGTAGCCTTCTAATGATCCATTCTCGGGTTACTTTGGTATCTTCCTAGCGTCTAGATAGTAAAATTTACGTTTGGTCTTGCACATGTTTGAACATACATCAAACTGCTCACAATAGAAGCATATGGAATAGATTTCATTACCCTTTGTTCTACATCATTCTCTGGACATTGATCGAGACTAAATCTGTCCTCTTTATGGATTGGCACAATGACATCGAAACATATTCCCTTGTAGAACCTCTCAAGAATTTTTTCATTATAGAATTTCTGAGACAAACCCAACAATTCTTGTGATCTATAATGGAATACTCTTATTTCTATCACATAGGATGCCTCATCCATATCTTTCATTTCACAATACTTTGAGAAATAATTGTTAGTCTCTTGTAATATGCCCAAGTCATTAGCAGTAAGTAAGATATCATCAACATATAGACTAAGAATATAAATTTGCTCCTACTAATCTTTTGGTATATATATTTGTCAATTATATTTTTTTCATAACCAAAAGAGGTTATAGTATTATTGAACTTAATATACCATTACCGGGAAGCTTGCTTAAGTGCATATATTGACTTCTTAAGTTTACCTACTATGTGGCCCTTTTCTTCAATTGAGAAATTTTCAAGTTGATCCATGTAAACTTCCTCCTCAAGGTCACTATTAAGAAAGACTATTTTCATATCCATCTAAGGTGACTATAAATCATAATGAGCTACTAAAACCATAATTACTCTTAATGAGTCTTTCTTTGAGACTGGAGAGATGGTCTCTTTATGATAAATGCCATCCTTTTAGGCATAACCCTTAACAACAAGTCTAGCTTTATATCGTTCAATGTTGCCATTTGAGTTATGCTTGGTTTTGAAGACCTACTTATAGCCGACTTGTTTACAATTCTTTGGCAACTCAATGAGATCCCATACTTAATTCTATTCCATAGATTTCAACTCATCTTTTACAGCACTAATCAACTTATTTGACTCAGTACTTTCTATGGATTGTGTGAATGTGACTGGATCATTATTGATACCTGTATTAAAATCATACTCTTATAAATAAACCTCATAATCATTTGGTGTAACATTACTTTCATACTCATTTTCCCATGCATAATACCTTATTTAATATCCAAATGAACTATTTTCGAAGCTTGAATCATCATAGAAACCAAAATAGAAAAATAAAAATTTTTGAAGTTATTGTTCATTTAGTCACCTAGTTTTCTGGATGAATTTTGAAAATTTATAAATAATTTCAAAAAAATTGTATTTATGTGAATCAAGTCTCTAAAAATAGCTTAAAAGATTCTCTACATGGAAATACAATTGAGTTTTTATCATGGAAATTGATACAGTTTTTAGCATGGATTTTACTGTTCAAATGGTCAAAATTTATTTTTCTAGTTTTTCTAACCCAATTTCAAAAATTCGTTATTCTTAGCTCACTTATCCAAATTAAGTGATCTTTAGTTTATTGGAAAGCTCTACTTGTCTAATTTTTGGGAACACATAACGCTTATATGTAATTATTTGTTTCAAATAGAGTACCCCTATTCTAATCATTGCTGGTCATTTTGGACAGATTTACATACCAAAATGTTAAAATCATTTTCATTAAATATTTACATGAACCAAAAATGTTCATACCATGTTCAAAACTTCACAAGAGAACTTAAAGGAACATAATTACAGAAACGCATAGCCTCATAAATTCATATATAATTTTACATAAAATGGTAAAGAAACAAGCAACAATGACAACTATCATTCTAATCATCATCAATCTTGTCCTTACTCTTTGTCTTCTTTGTAACCTTGCCATCACTTTGACCTATCATGTGAATACTTGGGGTAATGAGATTATGAAAAACTTAGTAACAAGTCTATTTCATGCATCATGCTATCATTCATATCATAAAAACATCATAGAATCACATAAAAAGACAAGGTACCATATTGTCACATAAAAATTACAATAATTTCCCTATAATAACCCTCCATATGCTATCATGAACATAGCATGAGACTAATGAGAAGGATGCCCTTTGTTTTATGTAGCATTAGAGGAACTAGGACCAAATGAAAAGGAAAGAAGAACGAATTAGAGAAAATAGGTCAATAGCATCTCACGCTGTAGTGTGGAACAAAGCCGCCGTGATGAGAGAACATTGGAAGTTCAAATATTTTTGAGCAATAGGGCCTCACAACATGGTGAGATAATCATCTACCATGATGTAAGTCTTAGAACTTCTTTAAGTCAGATGAGATTTAGACAAACGAAGGGAAAGAAATTGAAGAAGAATGAAGGGAGTTCTATTAGGGCAGTGAATTTTTGACCTTAGGAAGTAATTTTTGGACCCTAGAAGTTTGATTCTCAGTTTGTATGTGGATTTACACCTTTCATTTTCCTTTTTCTCTTCAAGTTTGGGATGATTTTCATTGGTATGCATGAGAACTCGGGTTTGGTTGAATTCGACCAATTAAAATGGTTGTAAAGGGATCAATGAAGTGTTATTTAGTATTATTAAGGCTTGGGTATGAGTTTAAGAGCAATTATGCATGATTTATGTGAAACCCTAAGTTGAATATGGTGGAGGGTATATGGAATCCGAGTTATAGATGAATGTTTATGAGTTGGATAGTTGTTTAGTGTTCATTAGTATGTGTTTATGCCATTAGAACCATGGGTAAAGCTTGAATGGTTAAATTATGGAATTTTGGTTAAGTTATATATTATGTTAATTAAAGATATTATGATATTGTAGTGGTTGTTTGGTTGATCGGAGGAGTGCAATTTGTTATTGGTAATCTGAAAACTTATGGAAACCCCTGTGTGTAGTGTCTCGGCAATTCAAGGTAACCAGGTATATGATATATATGTGTGTGTATTTGTTGTTATATATATATGCGTTCCCTTTTTATATCATGATATTTTCATGGATATGTTGTCTTTTTTATATTATGGTACGTACATGGCTAGCAGAGGTATGGTAAGCCCTTTTTTATTGATATTTATATATGATAGATGAGGTTATGATGTATATATATGTGTTTATATGCATCCCTACATGATAGCATGGTGACATGATAATGATAATAAGTATAAGAATGATGATTACATGTGACATTAGTATGTTAGCATGACATTTGACACCATCACCATATTATGCATATTGGTAGACAGATGAGTGGGTGATGATGATATAAGATATGATGATGATACCACATGGTATAATGAACCACTAGTGACCAACTGGTGAGGTTGATGATGATACATCCTTGCCATTAAATCCTCTCCTATAGCTAAGAGAGTCAGGTGGCAATGGATTTGAGGATGCATTTTTCCTAAATCACCATTAATTTGGGTGGTCTAAGGGAAGGAGAACCATGATCCAATCATTAGTGTGGCCTTTGGCCGAGTTATACTAGTATACAGTGAGTTTGGTGATGTCCCGGAATCAGTCTTTACTGGTTGTTGGAGGGAATCACCTATCAAGTATGTCTTGTGATAGTACTAGGCTATGGTTCTAGCTGTGTACGAAGGGGGAACATTCATGGCATTATGTTGCATAACATTGCATTACATGTATTATATATTGATGTGATAGATATTCATTGCTTATATGTGATTCTCAGTTACTGAGACTCTGTCTCACACTAGTTGTGGTTAACATTTCAGGTGAAGACTTTAGTATTAGTTCGGAGAAGACTAAGGAATCGTTGATCTTTCCATTTCTAGGAATATCAAGTGTAACTGGTAGTTTTACCATTCACTTTATATAGTCAATTATGCCAAGTAGTATTGTAATGCTTATCTTGCCTATTTTGAGCTTTCTTGGGAGTATTGCCTGTATGTTTTATAATGATGATGAATGGTATGGTTTTGGCTATATGCCCAGTTTGTGGTTTTATGATGTGGTTTGAGTGGGACCCTGGTATAGGTCAATGTGTCCTAGTGCATGTGTAAATATGTATGTTAAGATTGGTTGGTTGTAATGAGAACCTAATATGGTTCTTAGTCCTCATTTGTGTGTTTTGGGGCATATAATCCATTATGTGTCAAGAGGGTCAAAACTTGGAGGAGTGGTTTCTTCGGGGTGTAGCCTCCTTGAACAAGTTAGTTATATTGGTTGTGACCTATAGAAATGATCCTTAGTTGCTAATTGACCATTTGTGGCAATTAGAGTGTCTGAATTTTGAGTTTTAGTCAAAAGTGGCAAAAAATGTGTTGAGTGTCCAAAATCTCCATATAGAGATGTATTAAGGTAAAATTGGCGTCTTTGGTTAGATTTGGAGTAGAGTGACCTATAGGAGTTTAAATCAAGTCAATTAGAGATTGGAGCACGAAGTTGTGCAAGCTGAAAGTTTGTCGGAGGACCAGAAATTTGCTGATATAGTATCAGCAAGTGGCATTGCGGCTAAGCTTCTGACTGTGGCTCCAGCACTGTTTCACCCCTTTGGCTGGTTTTTGATGTTTTTAGGTGGTTTTTGGAGTTTGTTTCGATAGGATCACTACATAAAAAATGGGATTTTTTTGCGGTTATTTTAGTTTTTGTTGGTGGTTTAAAATCGTCAATTATTTGAGCACTGAGATAAAGGATAACTTTTGTTGGCGATAATTAACCGCCAACAAAAATAAACCTTTGTTGGCGGTTCTCTAAAACAACTACCAACAAATGGTAAATTTTTTATTAAATAACTGCCAACAAAAGGTAATTTATTTTTTTAAAAAAAATAGTAATCACAACTACAATCATTCTTAATAAGTAATCCATAATCATACAAAGGCAAAAAAATGTACAACATAAACCATAGATAGATCTAATTGAAATTTTACATAACTACACTGTAACAAAAAAAAAATCAAAATCATAAAGAAAAAGAAGAAGAAATTTTGCCATAGAATCAATATTTATACTTTAAGTCATAAAAAATTAAAAGCTTTAAAAATTTCTTCCATCTTAAAGATTCATTTTCTTGCTTTAGACCCAAGATGAGATGAGAGAGAACAAAGCCATTGGTGAAGGCAAACACAAATGCTGCAGTCGGCGGTGAAGGCAGTGGACAATGTCACTAATGAAGAAGAAGCTCATTATCTGTTGGTGCCAAGACGAGATGTAACACCTTATATGAGGGCCCAATTCCCATGTATTAGGCCTTAGTTATCATTCATTAATCATAATTAGAGGTTTGAATAACCTAGAAAATTAAAACAGAATTTTTTTAAAATTCGGTGGTACTGTTCATGTGGCAAAACCGTTTGACCAACCGAACTTCAAAAATTCATAACTAATTATAGAAAAAATCATATTGAGATGATTCAAGTTCCTAAAATTACAGTAAATCAGATCTACATGGGAAAAATATGAAATAGTAACTTTATTGGGCGAATTCTTATAGTAAATTTCATGGACTTTTACAGTTCATTTGGTCATTTTTCTATCTTCCAGTTTTCTGACCTCAAAGTTGAAAAAATCATATTTCATTCTATTCTAGACCAAATCATGTATACTCTATGTTATGTGAAAGCTCTATATGTCTATTTCTTGAACATGGTTTTCTTGTACATTTGTTTCACTTTCACAGGGCATGACATTAACTTAAATCATAATGGGTTAGAATTCAACTCTTACTGGAATAGTTTTGGAAAAAACTCCATATCTTCTATTATATAGCTGCAATTGCCTCTAAATTAATGCATATGAAACTTAAAACATATACCTTTCTATAAATACAAACCAATAAATTTTTGGAGCTTTGTATGATTTTATATTTTCTTTTGAATTTTCCAGTACCTAACTTCCAGTTTCCAGTTTTCCTGATCTTTCCCTATTTTGAAAATTTACCATAAATTATACACTTATCCAATTTATGTGCTCTTTAACTCTATAGAAAGCTTATTCCATATAATTTTAGAAATATAAATTACTAAAATTGATTTCCCTATTTTATATTAACAGTGCCTATGTTATCATCAGAGTGTTTAAAATGAACTTTTCCACACATCACTTAGCAAAATAAGCTTCATAATTTGTTTACATCACTATTCTTGGTTCCAAATCTATACCTATGATTTTGTGATACTCAAGGGAACATAACATCATTGAGATACAGATCTAATAACATATACATGATTTTCATAATATATCAAAAGATGACATCACAGCTTGATTCATCAATTCAAGTAACAATTTCCTTCTTCTTTCTACATAGCTCCCTTGTCATCCTTGCCATGATTTGAGCCTAGCTTGTTAATTATTTAGAGAGAGTGAGATTCTAAGAATCTCAGTAGCAATTATCCATACATGTAATCATATTATCACATTTACATAAAAACATTAAAGAATCATTGATCAAACACACTTGTACATTTAAGTCATATGATTTCACAAAAAATTTGGTCGAGCTTCATTTTGAAAAATGGACATCACAAGGTCTCAAAGCCCCTCATTTAACTTAGCCAACATCATAAAAACATCCCAAGACAACAATAAAATCATATGACAAAGCATCAAACATATTGAAAGCAACCATGATAACATAGTTCAAGTAGGAAAGTAATGCTACCTTTGTGAATCCTCTTGCCTTTTCCTTTGGTTCCACCTCTTTCTAATACTTCCAAAAGCTTCCTTAGGCTTCCTCAAACCTAAATACATCATCAATTAGCTACTTAAGCTACTGATTCAAGAGGTAGTTTCATAAAGTTCCAATTAAACCCTAAAATTTCATTTCTTCTCCTTTGGCTTTTTCTTGAAATCAATACTTGTTCCTAAGGTTTTCCAACATGAGTAACTGATTTTTGGTATCAAAAATATGAAATTACAACTCTAAATTGATGCTCTGTTCTATCAAAAATATCAAGAAAAGGAGAGAAAATGATTTGTTTTGAAAATCACCCAACAACTTCTAAAATTATGTTCTTGGTTGTTAGTTTGGTGTTTCTCCTAAGTTTATTGCATCAAAATCAATTCCTTGCTTCCTCTAGGGTTTGGAAAAAATATTAACATGAAAAGGGGAAGAGGAAGACTCCAGGAAACCATACCATGCAACTTAAGAAACAAGCTTGAATGGATGGCACACTTACCTTGATCTTTAAACTTCAAACTTCAACTTGTCTTCAAGCTTTCTTTTCTTCCTTCTCTCTTTCTTTGTTTGGCTACTAAATGTGTCATTCAGAATAGATAGGAAAGATAGGGATTATATGGCTTAATTAACTCACTAATTACCTCACTTAACCTTAATCAATTTTTAACCAAAAGTCAAACCTTCCTCAAGAAGTTGTTTGGCCAAAAAAATCCAAGCCTTCTTTGATAAGTTTAGGCCCAAAAAGTGAGCTATCTAGATGCCTATGAGGGAGAATAAATTGTCCAAATATTGCTCAAGTTTTTCGGGTCCAAATATATTCTGAACTTGGTAATTTTTAATTGTATCAATAAAGTCACTTTTTACATTAATTTAGTATTTTAGGAATACATGAATATTCCAAATTTATATCTATGTTTCCTTAATTATCCTGTTCAAACCAATATCTATGTAAGTCCCAAATCCTGTTTCGGTCACCTTTTAACCATATGTGGGGCTCATAATCTACTTTATCAGTATTAAGTTACTTTTGAACATTCGACACTGATTATTTCTTTATCCTAAATATTAACCCTCAGTGCCATATACTGTTGGACTTCTCTCATCAAGGGCTTTGTTTTGACAGTAATTTTATATATTTACAAAATTGCCCCTGACCCAAGATAAAGTTATAATTTCTAAAACTTTCGGGTCATTTAGTGTAATTTTTCCCAAGAGCATTTCTCTCCCCATCCTCCGTATTTTTATAAAATTAGGGATATAGATATAATTTTTATAATTTTTTTGGGATAAAAATATAATTTTTTTAGTCCTACCAGGAAAAATGATCTCTTTGCCCTATTTCACGTAAAACGGTGTCTATCAATTTTTGTAAATTTCCTATGCATTTCTAGATATTTTAACTTAGGATGTTACAATTCCCTCCTCCTTAAAATAAATTTTATCCTCGAAATTTGAATACACACACTTATACCTTATACTTCCTTTTTATTTATTTCCCAATTTCTAGATCATTTAGACCAGAGGAACACTTCCATATTTTGATTATTTGATTTAGAAGTCAATTTTTCATTTTAATCTTATTCCTCCATTCTTAAATTTTGAAGGATCTAACTACTGCCTTTTATGTTGGGAAATGTTAAGGACATCGTAATTTTATTTTACCCCAAGGGTATTAGGAATTTTTCCACGTAACATACCTATCTTTAATCCTCATCCCTACTTTCAAAACTCTCTTTTCTTATACATATTATAATCTCTTTATTGGCACCTAACATCATTCCTTTTCTTTATTTTTCATAACTGTATGCCATTTACATGAATAATTTTCATACAAAGCATAAGCTAACAATATTAGCTTTGCTTAAATGACACTTACAAGACCATCTCTTTTTCCTGTTCTTTACCTCAAGTCTACTTACCCTTATTTCATTGACACTCAAGGTTCTTGGTCTCATAATATTTATATGGCAAAACCATAGAGATTATAACTCATTTTAACTTATCACAACTCTGTATCTCGAGAGCATTTATCACCGCTGCTATGTGTGGGAACATATTTTTTTGTAAAAATTCATCATATAAAATATATGCTACTATTCCCAACTCAACCCTGCTTTATTACTCATATCCTAATCCATACTTTCTTTCATTATCATAGATCCCTTGGGTCATTATTGGATCAGTACTAATCATCATAGGGGATAAGGTTTAGCCTCTTTTAATTCATAAAAACTTATTTCCTACTTCTTCTAATCAGGTGGTAAGATAGTTTGAGAAAGATTTTTCACAACAAAATTTTTTATAACTCTTACTAGACTTGGTAAATTTCTCATCTTATTCTGGTTTTCAGTCTCTCCCACTCATAGCTTTACTTACTTTACTAGGATCTATTGCGACCCTATGGGAGATTTTGTAACCTATTGACCATACTTTCTTGAGCTACATTCACTAAATTTAGTAATCAATAATTTTATTTAAAATATTTAAAGAATTCTCAGTTGTCTTTCATGCTCTTTCACAAATTCGAAGTACCTTAACACTTCATTCTTGAGAACCACTATTACACTACTTATACTTTTATTCATGTAGTCTTAGCAGGTGCCTTAACTTGATTATCTAACATAATCATAATTCATGGTGCCCCTTTTTTAACAATTGGCACATCTTTTTTTTCTTACTCTTTACATTTTCCTCATCTTTCAATACTTCTTAGTAGGTAACCATCTTGGAAATTTCTTACTTGTGCTTATTTAACTATTGAATGCTTAGGGGTTCTGCTTGTACTCATGTCAAAATTTGTCTTATAGAATACCAGTAATGGCTTCCTTTCAAGACATAACTTATCTATGTAACCTCTAGATACTTTTCTACTTTAGTTTCTAGGCCATTCAACACAACTTTGATCTTTCTTCTAACATTTGGTTTGCTATCTTATAATGGCATCTCATCAACGATCTCATTTTCATTCATTACTTACGGTTATACTATTTCTTTGTTCTTTACTTTAGTTTTTGTCAACTTAGAGTCTCAACTTAACACCCTACCTTCATGTATAAACATATTCCTAAATCCAACACTTTCGCTTATCTTGACATTGCCTTTAGGATCTATTGGCTTTTATGGGTTGGGTTCTTATTGATATTGAGGCAGTGATCATTAACTCTTTACTCTTAATCCCTTCTCATATTTCTACTTTATCGTTTTCATACATAACTTTTATAGCTGCTTGGTCAAGGTTAATTAGTGGTTTGACATCTTGAGGGAGATTTCTTAACCTTCAAAAGTTTCTTGCTAACTCAGTTAGAATCTAGCCTTTGGTCTCTCACCATTTTTGACTCATTTGGGCATCACCCTAGGCACTACCTTTCATCTGCCTCACCTTGGTAGCCTTTATCTTATCAAGGATTTCATCTTTTTTGGCTCAATTGGGCTTCTCCCCAAGAGCTACTATTTTGGGACAATTAGGCTTTTCCCCAAGAGCTACTCTTTTCCTACCTTGGTAGCTAATGAAAGATTTTGTTCATTGTGAGAGCTTCCAGCCATAAACATTTCTCTCTGTAGCTAAATTTCATAATAAGACTAGCAATCTACTATCTAAAGGTTTTGTAATTCCCTAAATTGCCTGCCACAATTTTCTCCTTTTTTACTTCAAAATTTATAACAAACATACATACATATTCTTCCTTTAGTTCACATTTGTGCTTGCATTACTTTATACTTGCATCATACCTTGTTATACTGAACTTATGGGTTTTCAGTACCGATGGCAAACTTTTTATTGTCAATTATTATCTCCATGGGATCTCCTTTTGGATCCTTCTTTAGTTCCTTTTTTGGGGCTTCTAACACTTTAACTTCTTCTTTCTACAATAACATATCGCCTCGAACATATAGGTAACAAGACAATTTCCTAAAATATGGTATACTTAATTATGAATAGTTCTTGATACAATCTTAGGGCTAGTAATCCGATTATGTTATTGAGTACTTGCTCAACCCAATAAATCTTAGGGAGCCTATAGTCTTAATGCCCTTCTAGAAATTTCTTTGCTTCCAATTCAATACTTAGGGAATGCAAAGCTGAAACATATCCTCTAAATCCCATATGACATTCATTGTAGATACTTCTAACATTTATTTGGATTTGGAGTCCTTGATCTAGTTGGAAGAAACTGCCATCCTCATTAAAAAATTCATCTAGCCCAGACTCATTGGAATTATCATAGTCCATAGGTTGATTAATCTCTTTCCTTGATCATACATCAGTCTTCTTATTTCCTTTCTCATGACTGTTTCTTTTTATAACATATCTTCCTTTATTCATTAGTGTCTCCCCATTGATTATTTTTATCACTACTTTTCTTCATTTTTATCATTCATTTCTTATTGGCCTCTTTCATTTATTACTAAAAACTTCTTGTCACTAAACTTATTTGTAGGCGATGTACTTGTCATATTCATTGTCATCACTTACCATCATATTTCTTTACTGGTTTCTGGTCCGTGGCTTAGTATTAGAGAAAAGCCTTAGGTAAACTTTCATATCAATTGCTGATCAATGAGGTTTTGTATCTTCTAATATCATCCTAGGTTATCGTCTTTCAGAGAACTATCAAAATATTAGGGCTTGTCAATCTTTCTCACCATCTCATTCTTTTTAGAGGTCTACTGGAATCTCATAGTTGGTCTATTACGACCATGAGATCTACTGTGATCTTAGAGCCCCATTAGGATCCTCTATGACCCTACATCATTACTTAAGTAATAGGATCCATCAGGATCTTACTCTGAAAGGTTTCATCACCTGTGAAACATTCTCATATGAGCCAGCAATTACTTTCCTCAAGGCTTATTCTCTTATATTATTAAAGTATTTCTAGGATAGATTTTCATAAAATAATACTTTATTCTTATAGGGAAAACTATGATTGAAATGAGTATCTTTCTTTCCTGCTACTATTACTTTATCACTTCTTTCTCTTTCTATTTTTCTCACTTTTGTTAGCAACAACTTCTCTAACATTGACTAGGTAGTAAACATAAAATTTTGATAATTCAAATTACTTCCTATCACTCGTTAGCCTATACTAGTGTACTAAATTGCACACTTTGTATTGGGGCTTTCCTTTCCTTGATGACTACCTTTAATCCTCTCATTAGCTTTTCTACCTTCCACCTCTATTATCATGCTATTATAACTAGGTGAGTTCCGTACTAACTATATAAATGTGGCTTCATACTTACTGATCTACTGACTAATCCTCTACTTGTTGGAACATAATAATCATATCTTCTTTCTCTTCCCAACTGATTGCAGGAAATATTTATCATAAAATATTACAAAATAGTTTTCATATCCAGGGATGTTCCAAGCTTTCAAGATCAACTCAATATTAAGTCACCACCTATTTGCTTCTTTCTCAAGTGTGTAAATAAATAGCCAACAAGACTTTTATTTCAGAGGAACAGTCCATTAACCTGAAAATTTTTCTAAACTCAGTGTCCAGTCCTCAACCATTTGTACATCAAGCCTTTTGTTAAATAAGGGAGGACATTATCTCCAGAATTGAGTTATTACCTACCACTGGTTAGCAAGATTAATCCTTGTCTCCATTACTTAGTTCATGGGTATAGCCTGAGATACCTACTGCTGATACGGCCTTAGAGATGAAATTTCAACTCTGATTTCTTGAAGCTATCTCTGAGTGTCTAAGGTTCACTGTAACTTTTCAATAATCCTTTGCTGCTTATCTCATCTATTGATAATAACTTGCAAAGGTTCACCTTCTGGTCTCTTTCCTTGTTTCGGAGTCTCTACTCTTATTTGTCTCCTGATGCAAACCATTTCATTAATTTTCATTCTATTTTTATAATAGTCAATTCACAACCATGACTATTCTACTTAGATAACATTTATAAACATAATACCTTTATTTATATGAGTAAACTTTGTACATAAGTTCTTATGATCTCATTACATTATCATTTTCTTGTGACTGCTTATGATACACTCAAAACTTGTAGTCATCATTATTCTTCACCTTTATATATAATTACACATGTTCTCTTTTATCATTTCATTCCGGAGGGACTAGAGCTACTTTTACCTCCAATAAAAGCTTCATCAAGATTCTCCTTTGGATTGTCTTCCAAGTTCTCCTCAAAATCTTCTTCTTCTATGTCTATAATAGGATCCTCCTATTCCAATTGAATTGCCTCCAAATATGCCAGCTCTTTAATATAGTCTTGAAAAGTTTCTAGCATTTCTTCTTAGAGTTTAACTTTGTGCGGTGTCCAATACTCGTCATCTGGTATTACATTTATCATTGCATCAATCCAGGCCTCCTCCATATAGAAGTAATTCAATAATTCTAGGGATTGCTTAGCATCTTTAACTTTATCCAGGAAGGTTAAAATTTTGGATTCTAAAAAAATGCTCCTAGCTTTCCCAGTATACTTGCATAACAACCTCTTTGGTCTCGTAGATATCATCAAAAGGAAGTATGGGGTTAAAGTCTTCCTGAGTCATTACCTGGTTGTTAGTTGTAACTAGTCGGTGATTGATCTGATCTTCAATATGAATTAGACCATCAAAACCTGAATTATATAAATCTTGTAGAAACTCAACCTCATAGTCCCTACCTTCTGTAGCTACCATTCATGGTTTCTGGACTTGAGCAGGCAAAACTAAAACAACTTGCAATGGGACTTTTTTATCAGGTCCAGATCTAGTTGGATAAGGTCCAGTATTAACCTTGGACTCATTCGAACTTCCTATCGGTAACTTGTTTGAGCCAGTACTTTCATCATCTTCTTCCATCTTTGGCTCAGGGATCACCCATCTCTCATGGTTAGGATGCCAGCTATTATTTGAGAAAAACATCTCATCTGTCTTAATACATAATAGCAATCCTTTGTCAATAAACTGATCCAAAGGAATATTAATAATTAATATATTCCTTTATCTAAACTTAACTATTTTGGCTCAAATATAATGTTCTGAGAGCCTAAACCTTCGACTTTGATACCAAAAAGTGTAACAACTTATACTGGTGCCCATTTTCCATGTATTAGGCCTTAGTTATCATTCATTCATCATAATTAGAGGCTTGAATTACCTAGAAAATTAAAACAGAATTTTTTTAAAATTCGGTGGTATTGTTCATGTGGCAAAACCATTTGACCGACTAAATTTTGGAAATTAATAACTAATTATAAAAAAATCATATTGAGGTGATTCAAGTTCCTAAAATTATAGCAAATCCAGATCTACATGGGACAAATATGAAACAAAACTTTATTGGGCCAATTCATATAGTAAATTTTGTGGACTTTTACAATTCATTTGGCCATTTTTTTATCTTCCAGTTTTCAAACCTTAAAATTGAAAAAATCATATTTCATTCTATTCTGGACCAAATCAGGCATACTCTATGTCATGTGAAACCTCTATATGTCTATTTCTTGAACATGGCTTTCTTGTATATTTATTTCACTTTCACAGGGCATGACATTAACTTAAATCACAAAAGGTTAGAATTCAACTCTTACTGGAACAGTTTTGGGAAAAACTCCATATTTTCTATTATATAGCTGTAATTGCCTCCAAATCAGTGGCATATGAAACTTAAAATATATACCTTTCTATACATACAAACGACTAAATTTTTAAAGCTCTGTATGATTTTATATTTTGTTTTGAATTTCCCAATACCTAACTTCCAGTTTCCAGTTTTCCTGATCATTCCCAATTCTGAACCCTAAATTTGAAAATTTACCATAAATTGTACACTTATCCAATTTAGGTGCTCTTTAACTCTATGAAAATCTTATTTCATCCACTTTTAGACATATAAATTACTAAAATTGATTTCCCTACTTTGCATGAACAATGCCTATGTTATCATTAGTGTGTTTAAAATGAACTTTTGCATACATCACTTGGAAAAATAAGAAATTATGTTTTCCCCCTAAAGAATTATAAAAATAACATCTATGTCCCTAATTTTATAAAAATCCCGCACGATGAGGAGAGAAAAGCCCTTGGGAAAATTACACTAAATAACCCGAAAGTTTTAGAAATTATAACTTAATCCCAGGTTAGGGGTAATTTTATAAATATGTAAAATTACTGTCAGAACAAAGCCGTTGATGAGAGAAGTCCAATGGTATATAGCACTGAGGGTTATTTTTTAAGGATAAAGAAATAATCAGTACTGAATATCCGAAAATAACTTAGTACCGATAAAGTAGATTATGGGCCCCATAGAGGGTTAAAAGGTGACTGGGACAAGATTTGAGACTTACATATATATTGTTTGGAGCAGGATAATTAAGGAAATATAGGTATAAATTTGGAATATTCATGTATGCCTAAATACTAAATTTATGTAAAAATCGACTTTATCGGTGCAGTTAAAAATTGCTCGATTCAGAATATATCTCATTGAGGGCTTTGTTCTAAATCTTATGAAAGAGGAAGAAGACATGTAAGGAAGAGAGAGCTTGCAGATCGAAGAAGAAAGAGAGTGGGTGTGGAAAGAGAAAAAGAGGGAAGGAAAGTGAATAGGTGTTGAGAGAGAAAAATTTCGAAAATATGAAAGTGATGGAATTTGATGCGTGAAGTGAAAAGTATGAGAGTGGTTGTAAAAAGAGATTTGTTAAGGAAAGAGATAGAAAGAAAGGAAGGTTGTTAGATCTTTTTTATCAATGGTTATAATTATTGATCCGTGGCTTGTGTTTTTTTTTGGTAATAAAAATGTTAAAACTTTTGTTGGCGATTTTAGAAATATTCACCAAGAAAGTCAAACATTTTCTTAGCAATTATTTTTAGAACTGCAACAAAAATGAAGCAAAAAGCTTTTGTTGGTGGTTGTATAAATAACCGCTAAGAAAAGCCTAACATTTTCTTAGCGGTTATTTATACAACCGCCAACAAAAATGAGGAGGTGGGTTTTCTTGGCGGTTCCAACAATTACCGCCAAGAAAAGTCAATGGTGGTTATTTTGGAACCGCCAAAAAAAACCTTTGTGTTATTTTTATTAGTATTTTCTCCTATAATCGCTAACTATTAAGTGTAAAAAAAGTCATTTTTGGTGTAGTGGGTGTTATATTTTAGTGTCAAAGCAATGGTTGAGACCATTGTTTCTGTTACTTGTGGTACTTGGCACAATTTTATCTACATAAACTTGTATATTCCCTTTGTAATGCTAGTCTAGAGTCATATAATTGAATTATGTTACTAGTTGTATAGGAGATTTATGACTCGCAGGGGTAGGAAAGCAATAGTGCTCATGAGGCAGATGTATGAAATGTTGTCGAGATTGAATGATAGAATCTACAGTCAAGAAGAAACTTTAAATAGAGTACAAGAGTAGTTGAATAAGCAAGGATAGGGTGATGTAAATGAAGGGGCTAGTCTGTATGTGGATTTAAATGCTGAGAAAGTTAAAGATGTGATAAAACAAGATAGGGCCCCTAAAGGTCAAAGGAGGGGTATCTCTATTAGACTAAAAGACTTTTGAAAGTTTAATCCACCAGCTTTCAAAGATAAAATGGATCCTTTAGCTGATAAAGAATAGATCGATCAATTGGAGACTATCTTTGGCGTTATAGATTGTACCTTAGAGTAGAGAGTATAGTTGGCAGTATTTAAGCTGGAGAAAAAGGCCAAGTAATATTGGAGAAGCATCTTGCCAAGTGTTAAAGTTATAGATATTCCATTGAACTAGGATCAATTTAAGGATCAGTTCTTCATGCACTAATTCCCTCTGCCCTAATGATGCAAAAAAGAGGGAGAGTTTCTAGCTTTTCAATAGGGGAACTTGTCAGCAAATGACTATATTGATCAGTTTTTGGATTTGGCAAATTATTCTACTTGCTTGAAGAATTATCTTGATGATGTGTGGAAGGCACAACATCTGCTTGAGGGTATCTAGCCAGAACTCAAGGAACAATTATCTATTGTTGATTTTATCTCTTTTGAGGACTTGTGTTCTAAGATTTGGGTTCTATCTAGAAAGATGAAGGGAATTGAGGAAGAGAAGAAAAGTTCAATAATTTGTGCCTTTTCTCATCTAGGACCAACTACAGGAATTAGTAAAGGACGTGGATCTAGGAGTAGTATCAGTAGAAATGGTTTTGGAAGAGGAAAAGACCAATTCAATAGAGGCAAAATTGGTAGGGGTAGAGGCTGGTTTAGTAGAGGTCTTTTTAGAAGAGGCTAGTTTCATAGAGGTGGCTTTGATTAGGGTAGCTCTAGTAAGAGTAATTTTATAAGAAGGGACGTGGTTCCATTTCAACCAAGTTTGACTAGTGCTTTAACTCCTTGTGCAAAGTGTGGGTTGAATCATAGCAACCGACTGTGTTTGATTTGCTACAATTATGGGAACCTAAGTCATATCTTGCACAGTTGTCATGAGCCTAGGTGTGAGGATTCTATAAGGAAGCCGATGGTACTTGGTTGAGTCTTTGTAGTATCCAGGCAGGAAATGGATGCGACACTAAACATGATTCAAGCTATTCTCAAACTTAATGGTTTTACCATTCATGCTTTATTTGATTCTAGTGGAATTAGGTCAATTAGAGGCCTGAGAATGAAGTTGTGCGTGTAAGAAGTTTGGTCGGAAGACCAGAAATTTGCTAATATGATATCAACAAGTGGCACCATGACACTAACCTATTTTGCTTCTCTGAGGCCGTGGTGGTACTATATCTGGCTATGGCCCCAACATCGATTACCAAAATTTAAAGGAAATCCAGCAATGTCATGTTTTGAAAGAGAAACCAAGTTCCTAGACATTATAGCTACATAAAGAGTTTGAAATAGGTTTAAATGATGGTTAGTATCCATGATTAAATGACAAGTTCCTACGCCTTCAATTGGAGCTTTCACTCGATTTCCCATGAGTTAGAAGTTCTCAATTGGGTTTATGGTTTGGAACACAAGGAATCCCTATGTTACACGTCAGAAGTTTGGTTGAAAGACTAGAATTTTGCTGATATGATATCAGTAAGTAGCGCTATGGCACCAATCTATTATGCCTCTCTGAGGCCTTGGCGATACTATATTTGGCTATGGCCCCAATACTATTTCGCCTCTTTGGTTGATTTTTTATGCTTTTAGGTGGTTTTTGGGGTTTGTTTCGATAGGGTGTTATATTCTCCTTAGAAAATGGACATCCCAAGGTAAACACCCTCACGTAAAATAGCCAAAACCAGTTCTAGATCATTAAATATTAACATGGCAAGCACATAGTATCATAAAAACATTATTGGGTGATAAAATCTGTAAAGGTCTATTTGCAAATATTTTTCAGGAACCAAACTGCAAATAATTTTTCTTACAACGACCATTTTGTAAAAATATTTCCTTTAAGGTCCTAGCATATAATTTGCCATGTTACTCATTTTTCTATCAATTTCTGTGTCTCAGATTTTATCACATTTCTATACATCTTATGTTATTCATAAAATTAAGGATATTACATTTGGAATAGTTGATCTCCTTTCTCTTTGAGCTCTTCTTAATGGCATTCCTTGTGGATTTTTTGCATGAGTTGACTCTGAATTGGCTACATTATTGGATGTGTCATTATCCAAGTTTTGTTTTGTATTGTCAAACTATTGTTCGGCAATTGGAACTTCACTCGGGACACATGTGGATGAGGGAAGTTGTAAGGGTAGCTGGATGTCTACCTTTGTTTCATTAACATCCACATTTTGGCTTTTGATATTCCTGCTAACTTTACCATCTTCAATGAATCTAGCATTTCCAATTTCAACTATTTTTAGACTATAGATAGGGCAATAAAACCTATATCCTTTGAATTTATCAAGATAATTAGTAATCACTAATTGTTTGAGAATCCAATTTCTTTTCATGAAGATTATAAATGCTTCTGCTAGATAACCCCAAATATGTAAGTGTCTTAAGCTAGGCTTCCTACCAATCTGTAACTCAAAGGAAGTCTTAGAACCTGCCTTACTAGGAACCCCATTCAAGATATGCATACCAATTCTTAATGTATACATCCACAGTGATTTTGATAATGATAAATTACTTATCATACTCTTAACTATATCTATTAAGATTTGATTCCGCCTTTCTACCACACTATTTTGTTGTGGTGTGCTTGGCATAGTATATTGTGCCCATCTACCATGTGTCTCAAGGAGTTTTGCAAATAGACCAGGACATTGTCCTATTTCATCATGTTTCTTATGGTAATCACGACCTCTATTGAAACTAACAATATTCACTTTTTTTTTATCTAATTTCCTTTCAACTTCATTAAACATATATCTCAAGAGCATTAATTGCTTGAGACTTTTCACGAAGCAAATGGATATATCCATAATGTGAATAATCATCAATAAAAGTGATAAAATACTTTTCTCCACCAAATGATGGAGCATCAAAAGGTCTAGGTAAAGTTGGTGTCTATAGTTAGATTGGAAGTAGAGTGACTTATAGGAGTTGAAATCAAGTCAATCAAAGGTTTAAACATGAAGTTGTGCGTGTAAGAAGTTTGGTCGGAAGACAAAAAATTTGCTAATATGGTATCAGCAAGTGGCACCGTGGCACCAACCTATTTTACCTCTCTAAGGCCATGGCGGTACTGTATCTAGCTATGACCCTAACATCAATTATCAAAATTTAAAGAAAATCCAGCAATGTCAAGTTTTGAAAGAGAAACCAAGTTCCTACATATTACAGGTACATAAAGAGTTTGAAATAGGTTCAAATGATGGTTAGTATCCATGATTAAATGATAAGTTCTTACGCCTTCAATTAGAGCTTTCACTGGATTTCCCATAAGTTAGAAGTTCTCAATTGGGTTTATGGTTTGGAACACAAGGAACCCCTATGGTACACATTAGATACGTGAGTTGTAACACCACAATCAAACCACCAATTATTAATAGGAACATTAGATAAATTTGAATCGAAACTTACATAAGCAATAATATTACATTTCCTTTTAAACCAAGCCTTACATTTTTGGCAATCTTTTTGAAGATGCCCTTCCTTGCCATAGAAGTACAACTATTTTCCTTTCGTTTCTTTTTATTAACCTGTGAAGAATTAACAAGTGCCACTTGCGTAGGCTTCTTCTTATTCTTCTTAAACTTGTTGGCTTTTGATTTAAGTAATTTAATACTTCCCTGACTTACAGATGAATAGAATAGCTTCCTAGTTTCTAAAGTCTTATTTCCTCCTGAGTAAGTGTACTAGATAATTTATTAACATTCCATTTGTTTTTAATAGTGTTATAATTAGTTTCAAATTGTCCATACTTAAGTGGTAGTGAATTAAGAATGAATTGCACTAAGAAGGATTTTTCCACCAACATTCCTGAGGTCTTTAACCTTGTTGTAATGTTAGTCATCTTGATGATATGTCCTTGCATACTTCGCAACTTAGTAAACCTCATGGTTGTAAGTTTTGCCCTTGATGTACTGGCGAGTGACTTAACAAAACCTTTCTTTCACAAACTTTAGGTATTCCTTAGAACTTTCTGTCTGTGGAAGAGTAGACCTAATGTTAGGGGCCATAATCATCTACATAAAAATCAGGCTAAGTTAGTAGACCGAATATTGTGGGCCATAATCATCTACATAAACATCAGGCTAAGTCTATTAGATCATGTTAGTGCTTGAATTTGTAAGAGTATCAGGTTTATCCTCCAATAGTGGCAAGTCAAGATCCAATACACCTAAGTAGAAATTGACCATTTAGTCAAGATCCAATACACCTAAGTAGAAATTGACCATTTAGTCAAGATCCATCATAAAATAAATGCAATAAATATCTTCATGAGGTAATTAAATATTTTAGTCAAAACATTCATGCTATCTTTCGATATATAGTTGCATCTTTGGATATACAAATACATCTAACTAAAATAATAATTCACCTATAGTTTGTTTACTAATTATAGAATAATAATTTACCTTTGAGCAAATCAAGAGTTCCAATAATTAGTAAATGTCAATCTATCCATTTATTTTATAATTGCTATTTTATTATCATAATGGATAAGTGACCATTTATGCAAGATATATATTAATATCATTTTACTTTGACCACTTTGGTGATAACAAACTACATACAAGTAATATAATCCATGCAGATAACCATTAATTCACAATGTTTGAACATAAAATGATTCTCACATCATATATTTTCATAATTAACTTTGATCTAGCCCTTTATAAGCGAAACATAATTTTAGGAAATTTAGGTACAAAACATAACTTTTTTGGAAAATTGGGGTAGAAAATGTAATATTTTTTAAATATGGGTCAAAATAAAATTTCCAGAAAATTTTAGGCATAATAAAATTTCCAAAGCTTATGGTAGAACATAATTTCAGAAACTGTTAGGGGGCATAATCATAATTTTGAAATATATTTGGGTCCAATCATAAATAATCAAAGTCTAGTGGGCCAAAACTGAAATAATAAAATATCATTAGGTCAAAATGCAAATAATAAAATTGTGAGTCGACTAACACAAGCCCACACCTTTTTTATAATATTGAAAACAAAAATTGGCCCAAAATTGCGAAAAGCCCAATTCATAACGTAAATGAAATACAATGTTTCAGTGGGGAAGGGGATGATGTGTGATATCCCTAATTTTATGAGATATTATAAAATGAATAAAAGATGAGAAACGAAGTGAGATGAAAATGCTATATATAATGAGGCTTTAGAATGAATTAATTTCTCATTTAATTTTCATAAGAAGTTAGGTTTGATCCTTAATTAGAATTAATTTTCCATAAGGTCCTTAGCAGAAATTAATTCTAAAACTTACTCCGGAAAATATGCAATATACCACTTGAATGAAAATCTTTCCCAAACTGAGTGCAACGGTATAAATATTGCATTGCCAGGAGGTCTAGATTGAGAGATAGATCAATTTGAAAGTTAATGTGAATAGTGAGAAAGAAGTAATAAAAAATTGGTCTTTGGGTAAAATTACAAGAAAGTGCTTAAAAGAATGAATAATTATGTTTTTGACTCGACTTAAGGGCAAAACGGTCATTTCAGATATTAGAAGTAAAATGTGAATATTGTATTTAAATCCCAAGGAAAAATATTGATATCATAAAATGCATAAGTAACTGGAAAAAATGGATAGATACCGTTAAGCCTAATAATGGATAAGGAGGTCACTTTTTCATGTTAAATAGAAAAATAAAAAATTATATTTTGGTCCCAAGATTTAAGAATGTTTACATATCCCTTAAGATTGACTTCAACACATAAGGGAAGAGAGAAAGAAGTTTGGAGAAAATTACACCTAATAACCTGAAAGTTTCACAAATTATAAATTTACTCGAGTCAAGGGTATTTTTGTAAATATGAAAAATTATAGTCAAAATGAAGATCTCAGTGAGCTAAACCCAATGGAATATAGTATAAATTTATTAAGATCAAAATAATATTTATTGGTAATTAGGATTTAATATTAATATTTTACCTGATAAAAGTCAATTTAGATTGCAGAAAAAGGCAGTACCAATTCAAGGACATTGAATGGAACTTGATAAAATATATATAGGACTAAGATAATGATTTTGGACTAAAAGTAATTTTTAGATAATCTTGTACCAATGTAGTGGCAATCTCGATAATAATATTTAATCGGTACGGGTAAATTTAATCGGTTAAAGGTATTTTGGTCCATAAAAATTATTGAAGTAAATTTTGGACAAAAAGGAAGGTGAATCATGTCTGAAAACAGGCCTGGGATACAGATGAAATTATTTGAAAAGCTTTTGAATAAAGTAACTAAAGATTAAAGAAAAGAAAATTAATCATGACTTACTTTATGTGATATCTTTCTTCATAAGCCATTTGGTTGTCCCTTCCAGCCCCAAAACACGCCTGGTCCAGCAACTTGAGTGGGAGAAAAACATGAAGAAACAAGTGGGAAATAGGGAAGGCAAAACGCAAAGTTTGGTTCTCAAATTACCAAGGTGAACTTTTATGGCTATTATCTTGTGTTTTCTTGAGTTTGGAAGAGTTTTCATAGCTTATTTTCTCAAATATTCCCACTAAAATTTCTGACGTAGAGAGAGAGTAGAGGGATAAAATTGTGCCATGAAGAAACCAATCCATAAAAAGTGAAGCATATGTCACAAGATGCAAGATTATGACATTGGTTTTAAAGATTGATAAATTATTATTTTTCTACAATTTTTTTCTATTTTTTTGCTATTTAGGGCTTGTGAAAGAAAATGGAATTTCAAGTTTTTGACTCCAAAAATGGATTCCTTGGGTCCAAAATAAGTAAGAACAATTATGTTGTACAAGAAAATGTAAAAGGAAAGCAAAGTGAAAAATTAGAATTAAAGTGAGCTCTTTATGAAGGAAGTCATGTAATCAATGATTTAAGACCTTGTTTTATGATGTAATACAGTTCAAGGAAGTGTTAGAGGATCAAAGAAAGGGTTTACAAAGTTTGGAAAGTGTTGGAAAGCCACAAGGTAGTTCACCAACCTAATCTTGTATTATTTTATCATATAGTTTGCAATGATTTTGATGAGTTGCCTATTATTTGCAATGTTGATTTGTGATGATTTGATGTTATTGGCTGAGTTGTTGAGGGGTTTTGAGACCCCGGAATATCCAAAATCCAAGGAAAAACTCTGTCCAATTTTCTATAAAATGTTTGAGCATGAATGATTAAAATGTTTGAATGATGATTTGATGATATATGTTTGCAATATGTGATGATATGTTTGCTTGGGTGGTGGTAACTATTGAGATTCCATGAATCTCATCTCTTCCAAATGCTAACCATGTTTAGGCCAAGGCAATGCAAGGAGTTCAATAGGAGCTTAAAGAGATGAGGAAGAAATTGGTGGAAATTATGTTCTTGCAAGTATTGATGTTAATTTTGATAATGTATAAATTTGAATGCAAAGGATAAATCACATATATATCTATACACTTATGCAAGCATGTTCCTTGAGATATGTTTTAGTGTTATGTATGAATTTAGTATAGTGAACGATGATGTATTATGTCTGTGAAGCTTACTTTGTTGAGTTAGGATTGGAAATGTTCAATTAGAATACTCTAAGAAATTTATAGGTACTGTATATATGAACAGGGTATGATGCATAGTGTTATGTATACTCTAAAATTAGATGGAATAAGCTTTCCATAGAGTCAAAGAACACCTAAATTGGATAAGTGTACAATTTATGGTGAATTTTCAAAGTTAGGATTCAAAAACAGGGCAAGATTGGAAAATTGGAACCTTGTACCTAGATACTAGAAATTTCAAAAGGTATTATAAAATCATACATAGCTCCAAAAATTCATTAATTTTTATGTGTGAAAAGGTATATATCTTAGCTTTAATATGCCATTGGTTTGATGCAATTGGAGCTATATAACAAGAGTTATACATATTTCCCTAAGACTGTTATAGTTAAAGTTGAGCTCTAACCTCTATTAGTTTAAGTTAATGTCATGCCCTGTATAAGTTGAATAAATATAAAAGAAAAATATTTCTTGAAAGTAGACTCACAAGGATTTCCAATGACATAAGGAATGTATGAATGGGCTCAAGGTAGTGTGAGATATGAATTTTTAAATATAAGGCCAAAATCTTGGGAAAGAGAAAATGACCAAATATATGGTAAAAGTTTGAGAAATAAACTGTACTAATTGGTCTAGAGAATGTTCTGTTTCATATTTTTCCCATAAAGAAAATCATTTGAGATATTTTCAAAGACTTAAATCACTATGAGATTATTTTTCTAGAATTAGTTATGAATTTTTAAATTCATCAGGTAAAATGGAAAATGTACAATGAACACTACCCGAAATAAAGAAAAAAAAATCTGTTTTGATATTTTTATGCAATCAAGTCTCTCATCATACAATAATGAATATAATTGGAGTCTACTACATGGGAAATGAACTTAAGTATAAGGTGTTACGTGTTGTTTCATGCGGAGGAAGATGCATTCTTTCAAAATGAAAAAATTGTGTCATTTTCATAATATTACAAAATTTTGTGTCATCTATGTCATCTTCAACCTCTATTGGGTTCAAAAACCTATTTCATTGCCCGACGCAACCTACTGCCATACCCAATGCTTTCTGGTAATTCTAGACACCATTTTTGGTGCTTTCAACGCTGAAAATATTCAGAAAAAACTGACTTTTCATTTTCATGCATTAAACAGAGATTATTCGAGGATAAACTTTATATCCAAAATCAAAATATAGAGACCAAAAACCCATGTGTTCTGATGCTACAGAATTCTTTAGTGTTTCACAATTTTAAAGATCAATCATCATAAATACATTAAACTCCATTATATGGTTACCAACATCATTAAAATTTGATAAATTTTCTTTCTCTTACTGATATTCAGTTTTAAATATTAAAACAAGAAAACTTCAAGTAGACAAGAGAGTTTGCACATACTTCCTCCGGCCCAAAATATAAGGGGTTTCCAACTACTTCACATATATTAAGGAAATGTGGTTACACTCTTAAATTTTTCAAAAAAAAAAAACTCAACATCCCATTTTTACCCATATTAATTACAAATAATCAAAGTTATTTCCACTCTTTTTCATTAAAAATTACAAGACTGGTCATTAATGAATAGGGGTAAAAAAGGTAAACTACTACTAAATATTACATAACACCTTATATTTTGAATTAAAGAAAAGTTCTAAAAAAATCCCTTATATTTTGGACCGGAGGGAGTATTAGTTTCTTGAATAAGAACAAACTTTTGACATCCATAAATCTTCAATTTTGCATAGATATAAGACAAATCCAAAGATCTCACATTCAGGTAGTCAAGTGACAATAGTGCAATCAATTTATTTCATATTCTATTAATTAAAGATAAATGCCCAATAATTTTTTAAAGGCTTAAATCTATTGACGTGTTCGTTCAACAAAGCAAAAGGATTCAGAAAGCTACCAAAGCTATCGACTGACCCATTTGAATGAATGAATTGATCTCATGAAAATATGTATTTGATTATATAAACAAGTTAAACTGGTGGTCTAAATGTGGTTGTTTGATGATCATTTGATCTTTGCAATAAGTTGTTCACAATCAGTACATATTGCCAACCATAATATACGTTGCATGCCCTTCAATAAATTGTTATAGTTCCATAAGCTTCCATTTATGAAGCAGCTTGCTTGCAACATTCTTAGCTCAGGCTTGCAATTTGCATTTGCTAGTTTGTGTCAGAATTATAATAGTCTTACTCTTAGCTTATATTCTTTCTTTTTTCCCCGTGTTTAGCTTTGACAATTATATGAGATGTAGACTTGAATGGTTGTACTTGTCCTTCAACATGGCTATATCAGATGTTTCAAAGTCACAGGTATTGTAGATGTTATTAGTTGTATTCTTGAGTCAAAATATTCGAATGTAACAACAATCTCATTTACTTATTCTGAAGTTTGACTTGATATTGTTTGTTTTAGAGTAAATTTAAAAGCAGGATCAATCATCATAATACTTTTGAGTTTTGTACGTAATATTCTTCTCTCTAGCTAACCTGGAATACAAACTCTCATGAATATAAACTAAAGGGCCTTTCGAGATGAGGGGGCTCTCTCTTTGTGGCTTAACTTTCACCGAATGACAATTTTAAATATTTCGTCATTAATTTCACTAATTGATACAAATTGTTTATTCACATATTTTTTGTTGGAAGAAAACAACTCTATCTTAGTTATTAATTTATATTAGATTATTTCTTAGAAAATAATTGTATCTAATGGTATATCAATGATAGTTCTAGTATTAAATTATTATTTTCATATCCTCGATTTTCAGCATTCTCACAAAACTAGCTTGTGAGAATGCTTAATTTTTTTCCCTAATTTTCTTTTTATTTATTATGGCATTTCTCATGGATTTTTCTATGAGAAATTTCTCACAGAACAAAATTTGTGAGAAATTCTCATAGAAATTGGTCCATTAGAAAGTTCTCATAGGAAAAAGTTTTGTGAGAAGTTTCTCACGGAAAGTCATATGTGAGAAAGTTCTCACATACTATTTTCTATGAGAAATTTGCATAAATTTCTCATAGAATAGTTCTCATGGCTAATTCTGTGAGAAATATAATTTTTCCACACTTGATGTTCTCACACTTCATCTTTTGTGAGAAATTCCATGAGAAAGCATTTTCTCATGGATTTTTTCCCTTTTTGTCACAGATTTAAGTCATGAGAAAATGGTTGTTCTCATATACATGTCTATCATGATGGCACCCATCCACATGAGATGCCCACCCCAAGGTAGTTGGATCCCTAGGCGAATAACTCACCATGAGAGCACACAGTGCACACCCACATAGGAAGTATTTGCCCCAAGGTAGTCTCATTTTTATATCAATATGACTTACCGTAATAGCACACCCACACAAGAGATGTCCACCCCAAAATAGTCTAACTTTGCAACAGTATGACTCACCGTAATTGCGCACACACACAGGAATATCCACTCCAAGGTAGTATAATTTTGCATCATTATGACTTGCCATAACAGCACACCCGCACAAAAAGGTGCTCATCCCAAGGTAGTCTAACTTCACATTAATATGACTCATTGTGATAGCACACTCACATGAGGAGTATTTATCCCAAGGTAGTTAATTTATAACTTGCACACCCATGAAAAAGTCGGTTATGGGGTCATGTATATGTTCACATATAAACAGATTTCAGGGTAGCTAACTAATTCAAGGTCATGCACCCATGAATCACTAGAGTCCATAACAATTGATCATAATCACATGCTCATCATCATACACATATGAGTAGCACCATAAACATCATCATATGTTCCCACCAAACATGAATTTTATACATACCACTGATGGCAACAATTATGAGTTGCTAAGCAATATCACCATGGAAGTTATATGTGCTATGAACATTTGCAAGCTATCATCAACATACTAATGAATTAGGTGAGAATATCATGTCATGTTATATAACAAGGTATACATCATGTTGTGAGAAGAAGTTAATCCGGTTACCTCTCACTACAACTACGCTATCCAAGTCAAAAGATGAGCCACAGAAGCCCTACTCTCAACCCTTAACATAAAAATGCTAGTTACAAGTTAAATTTTAAGATACCATTATATATACCATTTAACTCATTAATCTAACTAAGGTTTTAAACCACTTACCAAAAGTAAAATAAAGTTTCATCAACTCAATAAAGTAAAATAAAGTTTTAAACCACTCCAAATGTGTCATCAACTTATTTACAAGGTCATCAAGCTATAATATATACAAAATAGTAGCCCATGCCTAAACCGACAAGTTAAAGTTTCAAGTTAGAAATGATAATTGAAATAAACTCCAAATCACACCAAACTTGACCAATACATTCTCTAACATCAAATGAAGCTCCTAAAACCATTTTTCTAACTTAATTACCTGAAATTCAAAAGCCCCCAATTTGAAGTACCAATAAAACTTAGAAAGTTTTGAGTTAGATAATATAATTCAACTCAATTCTAATCCACATAAAACTTGGTACATACTCTCTTGGGCACATAAAGGCTTCCAATAACAATTTTATAGCTATATAACTAAGAGTTTACATTTTCCTCAAATGATCCACCTAAGGTTCATACGTCAAATCCAAAGTTTCAATTTACAATTTTTGAGATCAAGCAATACAATGGTACTGATAGCAAGAACAAGTATCAAAACACCCTTTCTAAGACTTCCTAACAATCCCTAAGCTAGAATCGAAGTTGAAAAATAAATAGCACCATTCTCCCACTATAAACATTACAACAACAACAACAACAATAGCCTTATCCCACTATGTGGGGTCGGCTACATGGATCAAACGATGCTAATGAGCTCTATCAAACACCATCTCTTCAGATAAATCATTTCTCGAAAGGTTATTCCTTATAACTTCCCTTAATGTCCTTTTTGGTCTTCCTCTACGCCTTTTGATCGGGCTCCACGCCATTTGATCAACTCTCTTCACTGGCTCCTCTTGCCCTCTTCTTTGTACATGCCCAAACCACCTTAAATGATTTTCCACCATTTTCTCCTCGATAGGTGCTACCCCAACTTTCCTTTGTATACAGTCATTTCGTATCTTATCCAATTTTGTATGACCACACATCCATCTCAACATTCTCATCTCTGCTACTTCCATCTTATGCTCTTGTTGTCCTTTGAAAGCCCAACATTCACTACCATATAGCATTGCTGGCCTTATAGCTATTCTGTAAATTTTTTTTTATGCTTAGTAGGCACCTTGCGGTCACAAATAACTCCTGTTGCTTTCCTCCACTTTAACCACCTAGCTTGTATCCTATGCATAATATCCCCATCAATTTCACCATTATTCTGTAAAATTGACCCCAAATATTTAAACTTTGACACCTCAGGGATGATTTGCTCTTTAATTTTTACCTCTGAATCATTTCTAATTAACCTCTTATTGAATTTGCAATGCATATATTCCTTCTTGCTTCTGCTTAAACGAAAACCTTTTGATTCCAAGGTATGTCTCCATAATTCAAGTTTAGAGTTGACCTCTTCTCTTGAGTCCTCAATTAAAACTATATCATCTGTGAAGAGCATACACTTTGGAATTTCTTCTTGTATATGTTCAGTAAGAACATCCAAAACCAGATCAAACATGTATGGACTCAAAGAAGATCCTTGATGTAAGCCTATGGTTATAGGGAAGTCCTTTATCACACCTCCAAGGGTTTTCATACTTGTTGTTGCCTCCTCATACATATCCTTTATGGCTCGAATATAAGCCACATGGACACCTTTCTTCTCTATTGCTTTCCACAATACATCTCTTAGCACTCTATCATAGGTTTTTTCCAAATCAATGAAAACCATATACAAGTCCCTCTCTTTACTCCTGTATCTTTTCATCAAACCCCTTAATAAATAAATAGCCTTTGTTGTAGACCGTCCTGGCATAAATCCAAATTGGTTTTCTGAAATACGAGACTCCTTTCTGAGTCCATACTCAATCACTCTTTCCCAAAGTTTCATGGTGTGACTCATGAGTTTTATTCCTCGATAATTAGCACAATTTTGAATATCCCCCTTGTTCTTGTATATGAGCATCAGAGTGCTCTTTCTCCAGTCTTCTGGCATTTTCTTGGACCTTAAAATCTCATTTTATAACTTTGTGAGCCACCTAACCCCTTCTCTCCTAAGCACTTCCAAACTTCGATAGGAATACCATCGGGACCAATGTCTTTACCATTATCTATTCTCTTAAGAGTTTCTTTCACCTCTCCAACCCTGATCCTACGATAGAAATTCAAATTGAGATCATCTTCATAGGTTGTTAATCCTTCAGTATCAATAGTCATATCCAATCCATTATTCCCACTATAAACATTACCAAGAACAAAAAAGAGGGGGAGGAGAGATGGATGGAACACTTAACATAAATATTTAAGCTAAGAATTCCCAAGAGAATCAAGCCTTAGCCCACCTCAATCACTCCTTCATTCTATCCTTTGATCTTCTTTTTTTTTCCTTCTAAAAATGATGCCTTCTGTAACATATTATACTTCGGCCCATTTTCCCAATGCATAAGATCCTTATATAGTTCTTTTATCATGCCTTAGATTCTTGAATCAATAAAAATTAAAAATAGAATTTTCTTTAAATTCACGGTACTGTTCATTTGGCATTTCTCATTTTCCTCAGTGAACTTTGAAAATTCATAATTAATTTTACAAAAATTGTATTAAAGTGAGTCAAGTCTCTAAAAAGATTCTCTACATGGGAAAAATGAGAAACAAAGCATTTTCTAGCCAAATTCATATAGTTTATTCCTCAAAGTTTTACTATACATTTGGTCATTTTGAAACTTTCTAGGTTTTGGCCTTATCTTTTAAATTTCATATCTCATGCTATCTTGAGTCAAATCAGGTATTCTTTATAACATTAGAAATTCCTACATGTCTAATTTATAGGCATGTTTTTTGTTTTGCACATTTATTCTACTAGAATAGAGTAGGACATTAAGTTTAACCAGTAGGGCTCTGAGAGTAACTTTAACTGGAACAGTTTTGATAAAACCTTCATATCTCTCATTATATAGCTCCAATCACACCAAATCAGTGGTATCTTAAACATAAGACATAGAGCTTTCCATACATACAAACTACTAAATTTTTGAAGCTTTACACTATTTTATGTTGCCTTATGAAACAATCATTACCTACAGTGGAAGTTCCAGTTTTTCCCATATTATCCTGTTCTAAATCCTAAATTCAAAAACTTATAACAAATTGCACACATATCTAAATGAAATGTCATTAAACCATTTTAAAGCTCTACTTTTAGAGCATGTATAATATTCACACTATTTTCTACATTTCGTTTAGACAGTAATTGGTTTACTAGCAATGGGTCAGAACAAAGTTTTCATTGATGAACCATGTAGTATAGATTTCACAGCATTTGTACATTATTATCCTTGACTTTAAATACATACATAACATCATAGGAAGGATTAATAGCATATGTTAACCAAAAGTAGCAATCTCATACATTGATAAACATTTTTTTATACATAATTGCATCATAGATTGCTATAACACTTTGTAAAGAAGTCATGCATCCACTTTATCATCTTCATTCTTCTCCCTTGGGCCTTTCTTACACTCTTTGCATGGCTTAGCCTAAACATGTTAGACATTTGAAAAGGTTGAGATACATGGAATCTCAATAGTAAACACCTCCCATGTAAACATATTATCACATAAGCAAGAAATTGTTATAAAAGTATCATTAAATCACTTGAAGACATGTATGCATAAACATTTTCCATAAAATTTGGTAGAGTTTCCTCTTAAATTTTGGATATTATAGGGTCTTAAAACCCCTCAAACAACTCAGCCATCATCATCAAAACATTACAAAACATCATAGCAATTAATAATCAATTCATCAAAACATTGCAATTCACATGATAATACATGAGCAAGTTTAGGTTAGTTTACTACCTTGTAACTTTCCAATGATTTCCAAACTTTGCAAACTCTTCCTTTGGCCTTCCAATACTTCTTAGAATCCTATAGCATCACAAAATGAGGCCATTAGCCACTAATTACATAACTCCATTCACAAAGTTTCACATTGAAACCTTAAATTTCCAACTTGATTTCTACTTGGCTTTTCTTGTACAACATGCTTGTTCTTACAAAATTTGGACCCAAGGATTCCATTTTTGGTGTTAAAAGCTTGAAATTCCAATTCTATATGAAACCTTATTCAGCTGAAAACTACAAGAAAATATGAAAAAAGTTTTGCTTCTTGGATCTTAAAACAACTTGTACATCCCTACTCCCTAGGTCACTTCTAAGCTTTTCATGGATTAATTTCATTATAGCTTAGCTTTCTCCCTCTAAGGTCACCATGGCTGAACCTTAAAGTGAGAGAAAAGAGGAAAATACTCCATGGAGATACTTTGAAACACCAAAGTACACAAGCTAGTAGTCATAGAACTTTACCTTGAACACTTGAGACCTTGGCCTTTGCTTCTTGCTCTTCTTCTGCTCAATTCTTGTCTCATGCTCTCACTCTCTAACCCTCTATTTCAAATGTGTATTATGTGAAGAAGGAGGCTTAACCAAGGCTCAAGAGAAAAGATATCAAATGCCAAAACAATCATGGCTAATTTTAACTAAATTTGGTTAACTTTTTATAAAGCTCTTAAGATAATTCCTCCTATGTACCAAGCTGTCGATCAGATGTGATTCATTCTCATTTTTGGCAAAAAATTGATTTAATAATTTTGATGGGTCAATATACCCTTTACTGATTAAATTTACCTGTACTGATTAAATATTTTTGCCGAAATTACCATTAAATTGGTTCAGGATTATCCAAAAATTACTTTTAGACCAAAATCATTATCTTGATACAAAATATATTTGAGTATGGTCCATTCACTGTCTTTGACCTGGTACTATTTATTTCGCAGTTTAAAATAATCTTTATTAGGCAAAATATTAACTTTTTATTTCAATTGCCCATAGTAAATTCATACTAATCTAATTAACTTCCAAATAATATTTTATTTTGCTTAATTCATTAAGAGTTTTATTTTAACTATAATTTTTTATATTTACAAAAAATGCTTAACCCGAGGTGAATTTATAATTTTTGGAACTTTCGAGTCATTAGGTTTGATTTTACCCAAAACTATTTTGGTTTCTTTCCCCACATGTTTCCTTCTTTTAGGGACTAAATTGTAAAATATTTTCATTTCTTAGGGAAAAATTATTATTTTCTCATTTTCTAGTCTATCTTGGAAAAATGATTGTTTTACCCTTTTCTATTCCTTTTTGTATCTTTCCATTTTTACTGTTTCTCTATACATTTTATAATATTAGCATTTTTTCCTTGGGACTTAAATGAAATTTCCCCATTTTACTTCTAATATGAAAAATGTCTATTTTACCCTTAAACTGGGTTTAAAATGTAATTACTCATTCTTCCGAGTATTTTCTGATAATTTTTTTCAAAGACCAAATTTTTTTTGCACTATTTACAATAACTTTCAAATTGGTCTATCTCTCAACCTAGATCTCCTAGTGACATAATACTTATATTGTTATGCTCAGCTCAAGATAAATTTCTATTCAAATAGTATATTGCTTACTTTCCAGGATAAATTCTAGAATTAATTTTTACTTTGGATCTTATGGAAAATTAATTTCAAATGAGGACCAAATATAACTTCTTCTAAAAACAATATGGGAAATTAACTCATTCTAGAGATTGAGCATGCAACTTCTCTGTCTCACTTCTTTCTTATCTTTTCATGCATCTTATGGCATTTTGTAAAAATAGGGATATTACGCCTTCTTCCTATTTTCTTTTATTGAAAGAGGGCATCTGCAGTAGCATTAATAAATCATTCTACAATGTGATGGCCCCTTTAAGAGATCTCATTTAGATTTCTTTGAGTTGCTGAGGGCCTATTTGATTTCCTTCACTGTTTTTATATTCTTAAAATAGTTTTGTAAAATTTTTTCTTAGAACAAGTTTTGAAGACAAGAAACTTGTTTAAATAATTTGTTTTGAAAATTTCATCTTAAAACAAAAAATAAAAAAAATTGTTCAAGAATATTATATTGAAAACAGTTTTCAAGGACACCAATAGACGATGATAGATAATGGTGGCTGGCAAGGGACACAGTGACATACAGTGGTGGACAATGGAGGTTGGCGATGGTCAGCAACGATTGGTGATATTTGGTGTTAGAAATGCTGGCTTCCAAAGAGGGCGTGAATTGGAAAGTATGAAATTTTTCTACAAAAATATAATATAACAATGAGAGAAAAAGTTTACAAAAAAATATAATATAGTGAAAATTGAATATAAGAGATAAGGGAAGAAAAGACTTAGAAACTTGTCCTAGTTCGATCCAATCCTCATGACTTACGTCCAGTTCTCAAGCCACCACTTGATATTTTTCGCTATGAGTAAGAATTTAGTGGGCTCCTTGCAATGCCATAGTATAATACTTATACTTTGTTCTAAGAACACAAAAAATCTCTCAATCACTCATACAAGTGATTCCCTTTATCCTTTGTGAATCCTCTCACAAAGAATCTTTCTTCCAAATGAAGAAAAGTTTTGTTATAGAAATAAATACTCTCTTAAATAAAGTAGATATAAATGTTGAAGAGCAATAAATGAAGTGTATAGGTAAAAAAGTTTTAAGACAAAATTTTAGCAAAGTTTTTGCAATATCAAACTTAAATGTGTTGCCCACAACTTCAAATGAAATTTTATTTATAGATTTGTGATTTAACTAATCGTTAAACATAAGATTTAGTCATTAAAGACATTTAATGGTTACTTTGCAAAAATATCCGTTCACCAACTGTATTAAATGTGTTTGACACACCAAAATTCAAATATTAGAGCTCAACAGACGAATTTTACATAGACAAAAGGTTAAGTAATTTAACGTTGAACTTCAAAATTTGTTTATTACTAAGTGACATTTGAATTTCGAGTTTGAAAAAGATATCCAATATTTTCATGCAAATTTTCATATTAAAAGTGTATATGAAGATATTGAATTGCTTCCTCAATTTTTCACATAGTATTTTGAAATTTGAATTTTAAAAGCTGAAATTCGTCTGTTAGAGGAATACTCAACGTGACACAAAAGTTCTTTACTGTGAAGTTCGAACTTTGAACTGCAAAATTTGTTTGTCAGAGGCATACTCTAACAAGACATACAAGTTCTCACTTCAAAGTTCGCACTTTGAATCTCAAAATTCATCTGTCAGAGGCTATGATTTTGAATTCACTTTAAACTTCACTAATAGTCAAATTCCAACTAAATTTCATGCAATTTTTACACACTTTCACTAACTATGCTTAACTTAAAATTTAAATTTTAGAACTAAAATTCATCTATTAGAGATTAAACCTCTGCAACATCAAATTTCAACAAGCAAAGTGCGAATTTTGCACAAAATAAACATAAGTTAAATAGTAAAATTTGTTTGTTAGCTAATATATTTTAATTCTAACACATGCTAATATCAAATAAGTTTAAAATAACTCATTTGAATACTGTGGTAACATATAATATGTAAGATGTAACGCTTTTTACCTATTGTACATAGTGAGAACTCTTCACTTGATCTTCATTGGAATTTTTCACTTTATGCTTTCATGCTCCTTTGATATTTTCCTTCCAAGCTCTAGTTATTTGGAATCATCAAAACTTTTGATTTAACAGTTGGTAGTTGTCCACAGTGGTTGGTAGTGGTCAATGGTGATTAACAATGGTCAACGTCGGTTAGTGGTGGTTGAAGGTCATCGACGATGGTTAGTGATAGTCAGTGGTGGTCTGCGATGGTTGGTTGTAGTCGATAACAGTCAATGGTAGTTGGTAGTGATCAGTGACAGTCAATGGTATTCATTGACAATTGACAATGGTTGATGATGGTTAATGGTGAATATTGATGATTGATGGCTGTTAATGATGATCAAGGAAGATCATCAGTAGTTGGAGGTAGTTGGTGACAAATGGTGTTAGTTTGTAATTGTCGGTATTGTTCAATGATAGTCAATGGTGAGTATGAATAAGAACAAAAAATGAAAACAAAAAAAAAATTGAGTTGTTCAAAAAGGTTATCCGTTGTAGTATTAATAAATCATGCCACAATGTGATGGCCCCTTTTTATTATTTTTTAATTAATCAATTAATTTTTTTATTTTTTTTCATTTAATATATACATTTGAATGATTTAGGGCTTTTAGAGATCTCGTTTAGATTTTTGAGTTATTGAGACTCCCAAAATTCACTAGGGACTTTTCCTGAACATCATTTATATACCAATAAATCCAAAAACCTACTTAATTATGCTAAAATATGTATTAAGGGTCTGGGTGTTACATTTAACTAACGGGAGCAATGCCCCCACAATGATTTTTTGTTTTCTTAATACTACTATATATATGATATATGTATATTAATTGCCTTCAGTAGTTGATAATATTATTTCTAATGTCACTCAACTTTTGATACAACATTACTGCAATTTGGTTCATTCTACTATTACTTTTAGAAAATATGATTTTTAACACTTTAAATATTTATAACTTTTAATAATTCCAGATTTAAAAAAAAATTACATTAGTTACATAGCAAATAATATTAACTTTGCTTGTTTTTCTTTTAAAAAAAGTAGTATCTTTGTGTACATGAAATTAATTATGACTGTATTTATTTTAGTTTTTGCAACGAAAAAATTTCTCAATAGAAAATCGATATTAAAATAATCACCTTTTCCATCTTCAAGCATTTCATGAATCATTATGCTAAAAATGGCTTTCGTTAGTGTATAAATGTTGGTGGTCATACAAGTAAATGTTAAGAAAAGTGAGATGGAGATATGGTCAAGGTTTCCTTTGTAGTTATTAAGAAATGTGAAGGAAAGTTGAGATTTTCTTTTGCAGTTATTCAAATAACAGCAAAGAAAAATCAGTCCAATTACAAAAAAAAATAAACTTTCCTTTGCGGTTTTTTAAATAACCACAAAAGAAAGTCCATCCAGTGAACAAAAAAGAAAAAAAGAAAACCTAACTTCCTTTTGCAGTTCCTTAAATAACCACAAAGAAAATTTTAATATTTTATTTTATACTCCCTCCGTTCCTTAATGTAAGAGACAACAGACAAAATCACACAGACCAAGGAAAGTAATAAATTTGTCTGAAATATAAAATAGTTTCCAAAAATGCCCTCATTTAATATTAATAACTTTTATATCGTGCAATTAATACAAATAGAAAAATACTATATTAATTAGGGATATTTTTGGAAAAAAGTTATTAAATACACCAGACAAACCCCTTTATCCCTTATATTTTGAAATATAGAAATTCCTCCAATTGTCCCTTATATTAAGGAACGGAGGGTTTAGAAACACACTACACAAATCGCCATTCCTAGCCATTGATGAAAAGAAAATCAATGGACATTATGACTCCTGTACCTTTTCCTTACTTTTCTATTTCTTTCATTCTCATATTTTCTTTCTCCCATCTCTCGTCATTATCCTCAATGCCTCTCATTTCTTCCTCCTTTCATCTCTCATCTCAAGCATGGGACTCATAACAACAATGATGATGTCTTCCTCCAATGATGACTACGGTGTCCTTCTCTATCCATGATTTGAGCCCAGATTCCTTTGTTATGACCATTCCCTACACCACTCAAAGTGTAACACCTTAACTTTACCTCCCAAATCATCTAGGTAGCGGAAAAAAACCACAAGATAACTTGAGAACAACAAAACAACCATGATAGCGTGCAAGATTACAATTGCTACAGTACCGCCGTGGCGCTAGTGCTCTCGGTTTACAAAATTAATGAAACAAAGGGTTTGGTGCTGTGGCCTAGCCCTGGTATCGCGGCACCCCCTACTAGTTTTATACCAATAGAATTTCAAAGTCCTGGGACGAACTTCTGACGAGCATAACTTTAAGCTTCGACCTCCGATTAACCTGATTTCTACTCTTACAAATCAATCTTATCCCAATCTATCTATAGACACCAATTTTACTTCAATCCATCTCCATTTGGAGATTTTGGACACTTGACACATTTTGGGCCACTTTTTAGCCAAAACTCACAACTTGACACCTCCATTTGCCACCGAAGGCAATTAGGCATTCCAGGACCCTTCACACAAGTCCTATTTGACTCAACTAATCTATCCAAGGAGGTTTTACCCTAAAGAAACCTCTCATCTAAGAAATGACCCCCTTGAACCCCGAAACTACATAATGGGCTATATGCCCAAAACTCACCTACATGGCTCAAAACCAACTTCAAGCTCCCACATACCGCCATTCTAGGACATAGACACCTACTCCTACATTAATGACCCATACTGGGGTCCACCATCATCATCACACATCATTATACCATATACATCTCTATACTTCCAGGATACACATACATACAACCAAGCTATAACAACCTACTTGGCACAATACTACATAAACTAAATTACAACTACTAATTATACTTGGAATCCCCAAAGATAGAGAGGCCTGCAACTCCATGGTTTTCTCCAAACTAATCCCAAAATCTTCACCTAAAAGGATAGTCATGGAGGAAAATGTCTCAGTAACTGGGGAGGACCACACGCATATATATATACGTAACTCATACAATCTCATGAATGCAATATGAAATGGAATACATGTCTCCCTTGCACATAGCTAGAACCACGCGCTGTCATCATAACAGGACATTTCGCATAGGTGATTCCCTTCCAATAGTCAATGAAAACTAATTTTGAGATATCACCAAGCTCACCTTATCCTAATGCAACCCGACCAAAGCTTACACTAGAGCTTGGATTGTGGCTCCCCTTCCCTTTTCCCACCACAAATTAATGGCGATTTAGGGAAGGTGCAGTCTACTGCCGCTTGGCTCTCCGAGCTATGGGAGAGGATTTAGTGGCAAGTAACCCATCCTTATCCTCCCTTATCATATATATATATATATATATATATATCTCATCCTTATCCTCCCTAATCATACATCATCATATATCGTATCATATCATCACTGTAACACCTTACTTTGCAACCATTAAACATGCATGATTTCATGATTAAGGTTCCAAAATAAAGTAATTTGAAAGCAAATGAGCCCTTAATTTCGCATAGACTAAGCTTAGGTTGTAGAATTTTGCCGAACTTTAAAAATTCATAACTAATTCTACAAAAATCGTATTGAGGTGATTCCGAGTTCTATGAAAAGCTTATGATGTCTATTTTAAAGTAAAAATGTTGATTCACACTTTTACTGCTACAGTAAAGTTCTAGTTTTATAGACTCTATCCTGTTAATAATGAAGTACAAACAAAGAATAGGGAAAATCTCAATGCCAAAGCATAGGGACATAATATTTCATTATCAAAACGTTGTAATTTACAGTATGTAATGTAATATATCCTCTAATCCTATGTAATGTAATACAAAACGTAATATGATTCTAAAATGACTTGGACAGCATCTCCTCATCAGTTTGTCATTTCATTTCCTTAGGCAGAACCGGGGTCTAAAATGTTAGATATTGGGGTGAGATTCGGACAGAATCTCAGTAATATGACAATTCATTTTCCCACACTTAATTTCAGCAGCATAACAATACAACCATAATTATTAAGAATCAAACTTAAAATCATATTCTATATGATCATGCATGTTCAAACAACCTTCATGACATTCAAAGCATTATTATAGCAAAACCTCAACTTTGATTCAATATTTCATCATGGAAAATCCCCAAAACATGTTTCTACTAGCATAATGACTACTCTTAATAAATCAAATAGCTAAACTAAAATATAAATGGAGAAAAGGAAAAGCATATTACCTAGAAATATTTCTCAGAACTTCAGAACCTCAGATCACACCTTCTTTCCTAGAGCTTCTCTCTCTAAACTCTCTCTACCTTGAATGAAATTTGATGGCTAAATGGGAGAAGGAGGAGCATCTATTTATAGGTGAGTTGAAGACACAATGGCCCTTGGATTAGATCTTGATCCAATGGCTCTTAATTATTCCATATTAATTTATTTAATTCATCATGTGAGGCTGCCACCTTGCCCTATTCTAGAAGTTTTTAGTTGATATTTCTAACTCAAAAATATATTTTATTTGGTTCCAACATGTGTCTTCTTCAAGTGGTGCCATGTGTGTGTTAGAGTTCAATTTGATTTTTGCTTCTTTTTCCTATTAATTTTCGTCCTTTCTTGTCTAATCAGCCCAAGGGATATATTTTTATGCAATTTGGGCTTTACATATCTCATTTCGGGCTTTAGGTCAAGGTATATGGGTTTTTGGGCTCCTTTTATCGATTTTGGGTCCAATTCTTCCTTATTCTAGGTTTTAGGATGTAAAAATAAATTCAGCAATGTAATTTTATATTAGGGACTTAGAACATTGTTTTGGAATGTCAATATATCCTAATTACTGACTAATTTCCTCATACAGAGTTAATTAGATCATAATGTTAGTTTCTAAGTTTATTTGTATATTATTGTTGAAACTAGAGTCATATCAGTTATCTTATTACTAAAAATATTCTGGTCATCTAAAATGAATCTAGACATGTTACTGAGTCATATTCAATCTCTAATGAATCTAGACTTGATACTGAGCTTTATACGTTTTCTAATTCACCAATTAATCCAATTATTCATAGACTGATCCTATGGCTATTTAAACTTCGTAGAAAAATCCAGTCTTATTCTGCGTCATAATATATCTGGGTTTCCTAATACAGACTTATTTTCTATTTTTTAGAAATTTCTAAATTATAGAACTTCGGTCCTCTTTTCTGTCTAATATATGCATTTTCTGGTTCTGCTTATTAGAGGATAATTTCTAGCGATTATTTTTCTGACTCTATTCCTACAACCGGTACTATCAAATACTGAGCAGATAATTTGTTTTGGAAAAATGACATCTATGTCCAATTATTTTGTCTTTTAGTGCCTACTTCATAAATTTTTATTTTGACCCCATGATTAAACTTTCTTTGCAATTTGACCCCTAAGTACCACTATTACCATGTTTCCCAAGGCATAGAATCTCAACCTATAGCTTCACAGGATTTCTGATGTCATACAGTATATATTCACAGTTGACTACTAAGTCAAATTTTATCTATATTTGTATATCTCAACATATGAAATTTTAAATGTTCGTAGTTTCTAAATAGCATATCCAATTTTTTTAGTTCTTGCTAAAGGTTCCATACGGTTTCTAATGTCATATAATGCATGTTCATAGTTCAACCAAAATCTAACTAGAAACATAGACACAAAGCATGTGAAATTTATGAGTTCTATAGTTAGTAAGAATTAGGATGTTACAATTCTTCCTCCCTAAAAATAAATTTCGTCGTCGAAATGTAAAATGTACCTTAGAATAATGCAGGATATATTTCCCTCATGCTATTTTCCATTTCCCAGGTTACTTCTTCTGAAGAGAAACCTTTCCATACCACCTTCACCAGAGGAATGTTCTTATTCCTTAATTGTTTCACTTGAAAGTCGATGATTCTCTCTGGTTGTACTTCATAAGAAAGATTATCTTGTAAATCAATTCATTCATATTCTATGACATGTGATGGGTCTGGTTGGTACTTCTTTAGTTGTGAGACATGGAATACATCATGGAGTTGACTTAAATGAGGGGGTAAAGCAATTTTATTAGCAACATGTCCAATTTTGGCTAGGATTTCAAAGGGACCAATATACTTAGGACTAAGCTTTTTTCTTTTAATAGATCTGCCCACTCCAGTCATGGGAGATACTTTTAGAAAAACATGATCTCCAACCTCGAATTCCAACGGCTTTCTTCTCGTATCAGCATAACTTTTCTACCTACTTTGCGTCGTTAACAATTTCCTCCTTATTATTTCTATTTGTTTGGAGGTTTGGTCTACTAAATCAGGGCCTAATAATTTTCTTTCCCCAAGTTCGATCCAACACAGAGGGGATCTGCACTTCCTTCCATACAATACCTCATATGGAGCCATTTGAATACTGGAATGGTAACTATTATTATAGGCAAATTCTGCTAAAGGTAAGTACATATCCCAGTTTCCTTTCATTTCCAAAACACATGCCCTCAACATATCCTCTAAGGTTTGAATTGTTCTTTCAGTTTGTCCATTTGTTTGAGGATGGTAAGCTGTACTAAACCTTAATTTGGTACCTAAAGCCTTTTTGTAAGGATGTCTAAAAGTTAGATGTGAACCTTGTATCTCTATCCGATATAATGCTATTGGGTACACCATGAAGTCTAACAATTTCTTTTATATAAAGTTGTGCTAATTTGTCTAAAGTAAAAGTAGACTTCATTGCTAAAAAATGAGCTGATTTTGTCAATCTATCAACAATGACCCAAATAGCATCATAACCTAATGAAGTCCTAGGTAAACCCATTATGAAATCCATTGATATTCTATCCCATTTCCATTCTGGGATTTCCAAGGGTTGTAATAATCCTGAAGGCTTTTGGTACTCAATTTTCACCTTTTGACATGTTAAGCATTTAGCTACAAACTGCGTAATATCATTCTTCATTCCAGGCCACCAAAATATTTTCTTTAAATCATGGTACATTTTTGTAATTCCTGGATGAATAGCATAATTACTTTGATGAGCTTCAGTTAAAATCTTTTCTTTAATTTCTTCTTTTAGAGGTACATACACTCTTCCTTGAAATCTCATTAACCCATCGTGTTCTGACTTTTCAAATCCTGAGGCCTTTCCTTGCTCCATCCTTTCCTTGATTTCTCTCAAGAATTCATCTTCATATTGGGCTTCCCTTATTTCTCTCCATAATTCCATTTCAATCTTAGTTCTGCCAAATTGTCTTTCATCCATTATCATTTCACCAGAAAGAGCTATGTTTCTAAAATTTTCTATTAATTCTTGCTCTTTAATCATCATCTTGGCTATATGAATAGATTTTCGGCTTAAGGCATTGGCTACTACATTAGCCTTGCCTGGATCGTAATATATAGTAGGATTATAATCTTTTAGTAATTCCATACATCTTCTCTGCCTCATATTCAACTCTTTCTGCTCTTGCAAACATTTGAGACTCTTGTGGTCACAGTAAATTTCCACTTTAGCGCCATAAAGATAGTGCCTCCATATCTTGAGAGCATAAACTGTAGCCGCAAGTTCCAAATCATGTGTGGGATAGTTTTCTTCATGAGGTTTTAATTGTCGAGAAGTGTAGGCTACGACTCTTCCCTGCTGCATTAATACACATCCTAAACCATGCTTGCTTGCATCACTATATATCGTATAAGACATATGTGGTTCAGGTATGGTTAATACAGGGGGAGAGGTTAACCTTTGTTTAAGTTCTTGAAAACTATTTTCGCAATTCGTATTCCACACAAAAGAATGATCTTTTCTAGTAAGTTTAGTAAGCGATAAGGCAATTCGAGAAAAATTTTGGATAAACCTTCTATAATATCCTACTAAACCTAGGAAACTTCTCACTTCAGTCACGGTTTTAGGTCTTTTCCATTGTAATACAGCATCAACTTTACTTGGATCTATTGCCACCCTATTTTTGGACACAACATGCCCTAAAAACCGGACTTCTGTGAGCCAAAACTCACACTTGCTAAGTTTAGCATACAATTTCTTCTCTCGTAAGGTTTCCAAAACAATTCTCAAATGTCTCTCATGCTCCTCAGGATATTTGGAGTACACAAGTATATCATCAATAAAGACCACAACAAATTGATCTAAATATGGCCGAAAAATCCTATTCATATAATCCATGAAAATAGCTGGTGCATTGGTAAGACCAAATGGCATAACTAAAAATTCATAATGCCCATATCTAGTCCTGAAAGCAGTCTTGGGAACATCTTCTGCCTTAACCCTTAATTGATGGTAGCCAGATCTTAAATCAATTTTTGAAAATACAGTAGCTCTTGCCAGTTGATCAAGTAAATCATCAATTCGGGGTAAATGATATTTGTTCTTAATGGTTACCTTGTTAAGTTCTCTATAGTCAATACATAATCTAAGGCTTCCATCTTTCTTTCTGACAAACAGTACAGGAGCTCCCCAGGGTGAAACACTAGGTCTAATAAAACCTTTTTCCAACAACTCTTCAATTTGTTTCTTTAATTCAATCATTTCATTAGGAGCCATTCTATAAGGTGCTTTAGAAATAGGTCCTGCTCCAGGTACTATATCAATATTAAACTCTAACTCTCTCTCTGGTGGTAGACTGGTGATTTCCTTTGGAAACACTTCAACGAATTCTCTCACCACCAGAATCTCCTCAATTCCTTCTTCTATTTCAACTTTTACTGAAAAGAAAACTACATATCCGTGACATGCTTTTTCAAAGTATCTTTCAGCCTGGGTGGTTGTTATGAAATTAAGCTTAGTCTCAGTATCTGGTACCTTTTTATTGGCAGGGAGGATCAAAGTTTTATTGGCACAGTCTAGGAAAACATGGTTTGCAGACAACCAGTTCATACCAATTATGACATCAATATCAGAAAGAGGCAAACAAATCAAATCTATAGTGGTGCAAAGGTCTCTATACTGGACAAGGCAATTTAGGCACACCTGGGCAGTAACGGCCTTCACCCCAATCGGAGTGGAAACAGTTAAATCATATGACAACACATGCATAGCCAGACCCAACCTCCCAGCACAGTCATAAGATATAAACGAATGGCTAGCACCTGAATCAAACAATGCATTCACAAGATAATCATATATCTTAATCGTACCTTCAATCAAACACTCTCCCTTGTGCCTGTGGTCTGGCGCCAGTTACTCCCGAATTGCAATCCCGGGCCATGTGGCCAACCCCGCCACATCTATAACACACAACACAAGGTCCTCGACCTGCCACCTCATTGCAGTCCCGGAAAACATGTCCAGCCTTTCCACATCTGTAACACATAACACCAGGTCCCCAACCTGAGAGACAGGGCCTACCACTGTGACTCGTTCCGCATTGATGACAAATTGGATTAGTGGCAACTGCATTCCGCTGGTTCCCCGGATTATACCTCTTATTATACCCTCTGAATCTCTAGTTTTCAATCCATGATCCTCTTCCTCTGTTGTTCCTCCCTTCGGCTGGTCTTTTATTTCCTCCTGAGCTACCCTCTTGCAAATTCTTATGATTCAAACTATTTTCAGTAATCCTGCAAATCTCCACTAAATAATTGAAGGTTCTTATTTGCATAGGAACCACTCTTTCCTTTATGGCTGCCCTTAATCCTCTTTCTAATTTTTCCATTTTCCATCTCTCATCCTTTCTTTCTTGTAGGTAATTACAATATCTTGAAAGTTGGATGAACCATGCCACATACTCATCTACTAATTCTTTTTCTCCTTGTTTAATAGTAATAAATTCTGCCTCCTTCTCATCCCTAATTGATCTTGGGAAGTTTTTTTCATGAAATTGTTCTAAAAATAATTCCCAAGTAATATGGACGTTTCTGCCTCTTAAGATTAATTCAGTATTCATCCACCATGTATCTGCTTCTCTTTCCAACATATGGGTGGCTAATAGAGCTTTGGTTTCCAAATCACATTTCATTACTCGGAATATCTTCTCTAGTCTACTGATCCAATGCTCTGCCTCTTGTACATCAAAATTACCATTAAATGATGGTGGTTGATGCTTATAGAATTGGAGTACAATTTGATCTTGTTCCACCTGGGTCTCAGAGATTCAGGCCAAATAGAAAGATTTGCTGGTGGTGGTGGATTTGGTTGTGGTACTACATTTTCAGGGTTTTGTCTTTGAGCATTTATAGTTTCCTACAATTGTTGTATAACTTCTTGTTGTTGTTCTAACTGCCTTAGAATTGCTTGTAAGGCCATTTCTTGTGTTTCCTTTCCATTAGCAGTTTGCCTACCATTTCTGGTATTCACCATGTTTGCTTTTCTTCTTTTTCTAACAACTAGAAATATTACTAAAAATGTATTGATTTCCCTCTGGTACTTTGGAAAATGGTTCAAGAACTCTATCATTCTTCTGTGATCATTTTCTTCTTGTCCATTGTTGTCCAATCTCCTCTCATGATACACTCTACGAGGAACATTGATCACATCTCTCCTTATATCATAGTGTTCATAAGGGTTAGTTGCATGTGATCCTTCATCTCGTAACACTATGTATTGTGCTTGCCATGAACTATTAGCTTCTAAATATGCCTCCTCTTCTTCATCAAATAGCTCATCTTCTAAGAGCTCTGGATAGTTGGCTAGATCTGGATCTACTAAATTTTCAACCTTTAAAACTGGTATATCATTTGGAGGAGGATATGATGCTAGCTAGGGTGATTGAGGAGCTAATGAATGTTCACTCGATCCTTTTGATGAACTAGAGGTGTCTGAAATCTCAGGGCTAATTCAGCCTTGGCTATCTAGTGTCTTGCAACTTCCTTCGACAGACATGGTATCTGTTTCAGGAGTAACAATGCACTCAGTTCTTATCTTAAAGAATCACCATTCTAACTAAATTGCTTTCAAAACAGAATTCAAGTTGTCCTTACTTGAATCTTCTGCTCTGATACCAAAAATGTAACACCTTACTTTGCAACCATTAAACATGCATGATTTCATGATTAAGGTTCCAAAATAAAGTAATTTGAAAGCAAATGAGCCCTTAATTTCGCATAGACTAAGCTTAGGTTGTAGAATTTTGCCGAACTTTAAAAATTCATAACTAATTCTACAAAAATCGTATTGAGGTGATTCTGAGTTTTATGAAAAGCTTATGATGTCTATTTTAAAGTAAAAATGTTGATTCACACTTTTACTGCTACAGTAAATTTCTAGTTTTATAGACTCTATCCTGTTAATAATGAAGTACAAACAAAGAATAGGGAAAATCTCAATGCCAAAGCATAGGGACATAATATTTCATTATCAAAACGTTGTAATTTACATTATGTAATGTAATATATCCTCTAATCCTATGTAATGTAATACAAAACGTAATATCATTCTAAAATGACTTGGACAGCATCTCCTCATCAGTTTGTCATTTCATTTCCTTAGGCAGAACCGGGGCCTAAAATGTTAGATATTGGGGTGAGATTCGGACAGAATCTCAGTAATATGACAATTCATTTTCCCACACTTAATTTCAGCAGCATAACAATACAACCATAATTATTAAGAATCAAACTTAAAATCATATTCTATATGATCATGCATGTTCAAACAACCTTCATGACATTCAAAGCATTATTATAGCAAAACCTCAACTTTGATTCAATATTTCATCATGGCAAATCCCCAAAACATGTTTCTACTAGCATAATGACTACTCTTAATAAATCAAATAGCTAAACTAAAATATAAATGGAGAAAAGGAAAAGCATATTACCTAGAAATATTTCTCAGAACTTCAGAACCTCAGATCACACCTTCTTTCCTAGAGCTTCTCACTCTAAACTCTCTCTACCTTGAATGAAATTTGATGGCTAAATGGGAGAAGGAGGAGCATCTATTTATAGGTGAGTTGAAGACATAATGGCCCTTGGATTAGATCTTGATCCAATGGCTCTTAATTATTCCATATTAATTTATTTAATTCATCATGTGAGGCTGCCACCTTGCCCTATTCTAGAAGTTTTTAGTTGATATTTCTAACTCAAAAATATATTTTATTTGGTTCCAACATGTGTCTTCTTCAAGTGGTGCCATGTGTGTGTTAGAGTTCAATTTGATTTTTGCTTCTTTTTCCTATTAATTTTCGTCCTTTCTTGTCTAATCAGCCCAAGGGATATATTTTTATGCAATTTGGGCTTTACATATCTCATTTCGGGCTTTAGGTCAAGGTATATGGGTTTTTGTGCTCCTTTTATCGATTTTGGGTCCAATTCTTCCTTATTCTAGGTTTTAGGATCTAAAAATAAATTCAGCAATGTAATTGTATATTAGGGACTTAGAACATTGTTTTGGAATGTCAATATATCCTAATTACTGACTAATTTCCTCATATAGAGTTAATTAGATCATAATGTTAGTTTCTAAGTTTATTTGTATATTATTGTTGAAACTAGAGTCATATTAGTTATCTTATTACTAAAAATATTCTGGTCGTCTAAAATGAATCTAGACATGTTACTGAGTCATATTCAATCTCTAATGAATCTAGACTTGATACTGAGCTTTATACGTTTTCTAATTCACCAATTAATCCAATTATTCATAGACTGATCCTATGGCTATTTAAACTTCGTAGAAAAATCCAGTGTCTTATTCTGTGTCATAATATATCTGGGTTTCCTAATACAGACTTATTTTCTATTTTTTAGAAATTTCTAAATTATAGAACTTCAGTCCTCTTTTCTGTCTAATATATCCATTTTCTGGTTCTGCTTATTAGAGGATAATTTCTAGCGATTATTTTTCTGACTCTATTCCTACAACCGGTACTATCAAATACTAAGCAGATAATTTGTTTTGGAAAAATGACATCTATGTCCCATTATTTTGTTTTTTTGTGCCTACGTCATAAATTTTTATTTTGACCCCATGATTAAACTTTCTTTGCAATTTGGTCCCTAAGTACCACTATTACCATGTTTCCCAAGGCATAGAATCTCAACCTATAGCTTCACAGGATTTCTGATGTCATACAGTATATATTCACAGTTGACTACTAAGTCAAATTTTATCTATATTTGTATATCTCAACATATGAAATTTTAAATATTCGTAGTTTCTAAATAGCATATCCAATTTTTTTAGTTCTTGCTAAAGGTTACATACGGTTTCTAATGTCATATAATGCATGTTTATAGTTCAACCAAAATCCAACTAGAAACATAGACACAAAGCATGTGAAATTTATGAGTTCTATAGTTAGTGAGAATTAGGAAGTTACAATTACTACTTGATCACCATATATCTCACAATGACATGTGGTGATGTTCATGTCATACCATCATATAATTATCATCATCATGTTCTCATGTCATGTCACATCATTATCATCATCTCTAATCATCAACAAAATCATCATCTTCTATATGTCTAGCCGTGTGCATACCATGATATATAGAAAAATCATACACACACATATAAATATCATGGTATGAACGGAAGTATGCATATATACACATATATATAATAACACAAAATACAAACAATACAAGCATCCGGTTACCTCAGGTTGTCAACACCACGATTACAGGGGCTTAGGCAAGCCTTCAGAGCACCCATAACAAACTATATGCCTCCAATTAGCTAATCAACCATAACCATTAATCAAGCTCCCTGGGTCTAGAAAACACCTCCCAAGGCTAAACACTGCCATTTGTCTCTGCCCTGCACACATCATTAAGTACACTTCATGTTAGTTTAGGGCTAAGTTCAAGACAATCTAATAATGGTTATTACACAAAGCTCCAAGTTGGGGTTAAATCTTTTACGCCATCATGAGTTTTTAGATTTAGGATGTCGTCAGTCAAAGCCATCAGTTGAAGCTCCCTATCCATGCCACCATTGATCCAAGATCTAGATGTTCAATTTCATTGAATCTGCATTTGTAGATTTCATTTCATTTTGTAGATTGGTGGCTCTATTCACTATACATTGGAATTGGTTTTATACATTCATAACTTGCTAATAGATTAAAAATAATAAATATGATGCTTTCTGGGCTACTTGTTCTTATTTCAAATTTTAGCGTGGTGGTGGAGGTGTGGATCGAACAATAGATAAACCCATCATCTTTGTTGCTTTTTCCTTCTTTTTTTTTTAAAAAAAAAGAATGACTTTTGAAAACTATGCTTTCATAATTTCCTCAGTACTCAAATTCTTTGTGATTAAGAACCGCAAAGAAACACCAAATATAACAGCCAAGAAAAGCTATTTTTGGTGTAGTAAATGGAGCACAAAATATTAGGTTCCTTTATATAAAGATTTTTTAATCTTAATTTGGAAAAGCTTTCGGATGGTCCTGATTTAAAGCAAGAAAAAAATTCATTTGATTTTATATTTTTAATGATTATATATGTTGGCCCTCACAAATTAAAATTTCTGAATTTTCCATTGGCCCATTGTCCGTACCCGCAAGGATATGAGTTTAGAAGGATCGTATCTTTTTCTAAAAACTAGATTTTTTAGTTTAGAAGGATATGAATGAAAACTTATGTTTATCGCATACTCTATATACCATGTAAAAAAGGAATAGAGAAACAATTTTTTATTGTTTAAAATTTTAGAATTGAAAGAGAAAAATATAGTAGAGCTACTTTGTGCTTTTATCCTAACAATATTAAAGCGTATTATTAGGTCAGAAAAAAAATTAAAATTTGAATAGACCAAAGTTATATAAACAGTTACATATCCACATGTGCAATGCATATATCATATCATGTATCCACTAATGTAGGAGTACCTATTTTTAAAAAAAAAAATATTGGTGCAATATACTTTATAAACAACTTATATAATATGAGACAATTCCTACATTGTTGAGTATCTAAACCAAAATATATTATTTTTACACACAAGGGGTGCTTTACTCTCATTAATGTCAACAAAAAAATTTAAACAAATTCAAACTTCAAACAAGCTCTTTCACTACCCCATGTATTTTCCCCCTCATAGGATTGTGATAGAACTAGGACACCATATTCTGAATTTTGTCTTTATATTAATTTTTGTTACGGTTCTTTTGAAAGCAGGTTCCATCATCACAATTAATACTCATGAGTTGCTTAACATGCACACTTGATATATTTTTAAAAAATATATTTAATAAAAAAATCTTAACAATTTACTTAAATAATTTATATTGAAAGTAGAGCAATAAACATTAGATTTTAAGAAATCATATTCCTTTATTTTTTTTATTAAATAAACTTTATTTATCCCTTTCATACAAAGTGAAATTCTTTATCATAAATTTTTCAATATATACAAATAAAAAATTAATTTATATTCTCTTAGAAAATTTTATTTTTTTACTAAATTGAAAGATACCGAAGTAAAAATGAGAATATCATGTTTATTTTGTGGCCCATTTGAATGTATCATGCTTTTATATAAGCAACCAGAGCGATATCAGTTGCAAAACACAAGCTTCTTCAAACTTGATTGTTAAAGCATAGGCTTTGGACTGCAACCCACGTTAGGTGGTTTTATCCAATCACACAAGTCCATTTGGCAAAAAAAAGAAGTATGTGTGTGTGTGAGTGGAAAAAAAACCAAAGTGGGAGTGGGCCTCATGTAATGACCCTAAATATTGATCCCAAAATGATTATTGATAATTAGTATAGGACCGAAGGGAGCCAGGACTGGAGGAAGGGTCTAAATTGAGACAAAGGGAGGAACCGGACATAATGACTTAGCACTGTGGCAAAGAGCAGTAGTGTTACAGCCGTTGAGAGATAATAGGTGTTGGTGCCGTGGTGGACTTAAGTGGCGCCACAGCGAGCGATGCTGAATCAGAATAATCAGAAGTTAAACCAGTCATCGAAAGAAGAAGAACATCGAGGATAAAAGACGTGTTCTGCTAGGTTTCAACATTATGGTCTCGAGGGTTTGATTTATGGCATTTGGAAGCTCAAATCTTATTGGTAGGTCATCTGTTAACTCTCTTCTATGTTTCTCTTCAAGTTTTACCAAATATTTTTCATGGATTTGGTTAAGGTTCCGATTTGGGTTAGTTTCCATCGATTAAATAGTGTATAAATGTGTTTTAGAGGTATTGTTAGATGTTTCTATAGAATAGGTGTTGGTTTAATGATATTTAAGTGATATATCTCCCAAACCCAAACCCTTAAAGCTTGACACAATTGGGAATCCGAGGATGTATGAGTATGATATTGATTCTAAGTGTTGTTTTTGGGGTTTTTGATGCTTGGGTTTGCCTGAGAAAGTTTTGCTTTTTATTCGGTTTGTGTTTGAGTTGGTAAATGTGTATGCCAAGGTTGAGGAATTATGATAGTAATGGGGAATTGATGTTATGTAGAATGTTTGTTGACTCAATTGTTATCTCTTGGCTCCAGTTTGTATTTGGGAAGGCATTGGATTGTTTGTGGTCACTCTATTAGCCTACCAAGGTGTCAAGTGTGTTAGACAATTGAGGTAACTAGGGTTTTATTTCTGTGCTTGTGATATATGTTCAGTCATTTTCATATCATGATATACACGTTTCATACATAGTTTTTCCTTTTCATATCATGATATGTCTTATAGTCTACCGAGGTGTCGAGTGTGTTGGATGGTTGAGGTAACCAGCGTTTTCTCTTTGTGCTTACGATATATGTTCAATCATTTTCATATCATGATATGCACGCTTTATATATATGTTTTTCCTTTTCATATCATAAAATGTCTTACAGCTCAGTTATGGTTGAACATATTCATATCATGATATGTGTAGCAACATGGCTAGTATGTTATCTATCACTATCTTGTTGTATGATGAAAATGGCAATATGATGTTAGTGATTATGATATATATAGATTGTGATTATTATTGATATAAAATGATGATTATGCATCCCATAACATGTTGTATATGTTCATATGGCATGCTAGCACATTAGAAAGTGATATATGTTGACATGTTAGCATATCATGCATACCGCATTAGTGATAAATTATATATGTTATTAGCATGAAAGCATGATGTTATGTGTGTATGTGTTTGCCCTTAGTTACTGGGATGTATGTCTCACCTCATAGCTAACAATTCCAGGTGAAGGATCTAGCTCCAGCAAGGACAAGGAAGGCTTGGGCCAAGAGGATTGAGAGTGCACTTATGGGTGCTAGAGACTGTGTTCTCCATGTCTTTGTTATTCCTTTAATTCTAGTAAAGTGCCACTAAGTTGTATAGAATTTTATGAATCGATGTGATTTGGGGCATGGTTTTTGTATGCCTATGGTTAAATGTTAATTATGTCGTATATGTTATGCAATGTGTCTTTCTCAAATGTTTGGTTGTGTTGGACTTAAGATTGATGTCTCTAGGTCTCTATGGGTTGGTTTGCTTAGAGTGTGAGCTTAGTGTGGGGTTCGGGTCTTTGGTGTGTGAAAAGGTCATATAGCCCATGAGTCCGAGTTGGGGTTCAAGGAGGTCAAAACTTTAAGGAGTAGTTTCTTTGGGTTGAAATCTTCTTGGACATGTTCCTTATGTCTTATGTGACTTGCTAGAATGATCTTTGGTTACCAACCGGCTATTGGTGGCAAATTGGGTTGTTTAATTGTTGATTTTGATGAAAAAGTGACTAATTTGGTGTTGGGTGTTCAAAATATCAATATGAAGATATATTGAGGTAACATTGGTGTCTATTGTTAGATTTGGAGTCAATTGATTTGTAGAAGTTTGAATCAGATTAACCGGAGGTTGGAGCACAAAATTGTGTGCGTCAAAAGTCCGATCAGAGAACTGGAAATTTGCTGATATGGCATTAGCATGTGGCGCCGCAACGCAAAAGCTTAGCCACGATGACAATCTATTATTCCTCTATGAGGCCGTGATGGTATTATAGCTCACCGCGACCTTAGCATTATTTTGTCCCTTTGGTTGGTTTTGATGTTTCTATGTGTATTATTTAGGGGTTTGTTCCAATAGGGTATTACATTTTAGTATCAAAACAATGGTTTAGGCTGTTGCTTCTCTTCTTGTATGTCTAAATTGGCACTTTTCTAATGTTGCGGTTGTGTACTTTCATCTTTCCTCTGTTCCTTGTTAGATTGGAATCTTAATATCTGAATTATGTTGCTACTATATATAGGTAACACATGGCTCGACGTGGTAGGTCTAACAACAATGAACTCCTGAGGGAAATGCATGCAATGATCATAAGGTTGAGTGACCATGTCCAGAGTCAGGAAGAGGCAATGACCAGGATACAGGAAAGAATGGAACAATAGGAACATGTGGAACTTGAGGAGTCTCAGGGGGATACTGAGATATATGTTGACCTGAATGATACAAGGGGAGAAGATTCAAGAAATCAAAATCAAGCCCTATAGATATAACGGACCACTTTAAGGAAAGGTTCTTTACTTATTATTTTCCTACCGTACTAATGATGCAGAAAGAAGCAGAGTTTTTGGCCTTTCAGCAAAGGACCCTGTCAAAGGACAAATATATTGATAAGTTCCTCTATTTGGAAAAATACTCCACTTATCTCAAGAGCCATCTAGATGACATGTGGAAAGCACAGTGTTTATTAGAGGGTGATAAGCATGAATTAAAAGAGCAGTTATCTATTGTAAAGTTCACATCATTTAAAGATCTTTGTGCTAAGATGAGAATAGTAGCGAGAAGAATGAGGGGGTCTGAAGAGGCAAGGAGAAACTCCATGGTTAGGGCATTTTCCCACTTAGGCCCTACTAGTGGAATAAACAAGAGAGGTGGCCACAGTGCTAGTAGCAGTAGTGGCAGTGGTTGCTCTTAGAGGTCGAGGGGCACTTTTAACAGAGGTGGTCATAATAGAGGGGTGACTTCAATAGAGGTGCTCATAATATAGGAGGTTCTAATTTCAGTGGGCCAACTAGAGGAGATATGGTGTCATTACAACCCAATTCTGCAAGCACCCCCAAACGGTTTGAGAAGTACGAAATGCTCCAAAGTGCACCCTTGTTTGATTTGTTACAACTGTATGATGCCAAGGCATGTTTCTCGTGGTTCTACTGTCCTTAAGCAAGTTGGTTTTGCTTAGAGGCCAACAATGCCAGGAAGGGTCTTTGATATCACATAGCAAAAGGCGAATGCTGCATCTAATATGATCTGAGGTACTCTAAAACTCAATGGCTTTACTATTCATGTGCTATTTGATTTTGGTGCTTCGCACTCTTTCATTTCATTTGATTGTGCATGGAGATTGGGTATTGTAGCCATTGAGTTGCCTTTTGAGCTGTTTGTTTTGACACCTGCAAGAGTCTCTGTGAGAACCACTCAAGCATGTTTAAACTGTTTGGTGCACTTTGAGAATCAAAGTACTACCTTGGATATGATCTGTTTACCTTTGAGAGGGATTGATCTTATTATCGGTATGGACTGGCTCGAGTCCAATAATGCTATCTTGGATTATGTTAGGAAGACTATGTCTTTGCCAATGAATGTTCCTAGTTCCCAGGGTGGTGGAGCAGGTCTCTACCTTTTTATACTCAGGCATAGAAGTGTTTGCATAAAGGTTGTTAGGGGTTTCTGGTTTTCCTCTCAATAAAGGCGGAAGTAGAAGAAGGATTAGAGAACATTTTGATTGTTCATGATTATCCTAAGGTATTCCTTAAAGAAATTTTTTATTTGCCCCCAGAGAGAGAGTTGGAGTTCTCTATTGACTTTGTCCCTAGTACCGGTCTTATTTCTAAGGCTTCATATTGTATGTCATCGGCGGAGTTGGCAAAACTCAAGAAGCAGATTGAAGATTTGTTAGAGAAGGTTTCATCTGACCTAGTGTTTCACCATAGAGAGCACCGGTGTTGTTTGTCAAAATAAATAAAGATGGAAGTCTACAGTTGTGTATTGCGGCAGATTAACCAAAGGACTGTTAAGAACAAGTATCTATTGCCATGCATTGATGACTTGATTGACCAATTAGCTAGTGCCTCTGTGTTTTCTAAGATTGACTTGAGGTCCAGATGTCATTAACTCAGAGTACGAGTAGAAGATATGCCTAAAACCACTTTCTGGACTCGATATAGGCACTATGAGTTTCTTGTGATGCCCTTCGGGCTAACGAATGCCCCTGCCATTTTTATGAAATATATAAACCGGGTATTTTGACCCCACCTATATAAATTTATAGTTGTATTCATTGATGATATCCTTATCTACTCCAAGAGTGAGGAGAAGCATAAGTAGCATCTTTATATAGTGCTATAGGTGTTAAAAGAACACCAGTTATATGCCACGTGAGCAAGTGCGAATTCTGGTTGAAGGAAGTAAAGTTTCTGGGGCATGTAATTTTGGCCAATGGTGTGGCAGTAAATCCTAGTAAAGTGAATGCAGTGTTGAAATGGGAAAGGCCGCAATCTGTGATGGAAACTTAAAGTTTTTTAGGTTTAGAGGGTTATTACCAGAGGTTCATTAAGGGCTTTTCACAATTGGCTATGCCTTTAACAAGCTTAACATAGAAGGACCGACCTTTCATTTGGCATGATAAGTGTGAAAGAGCTTTTCAGGAGCTAAAGGTTTTTCTGACATGTATCCCCATGTTAATCATACCTAACCCACATGAGACATTCACAATTTATACGGATGCTTCTAAGAAGGGTTTAGGATGTGTCTTGATGCATCAAGGAAGAGTGGTAACTTATGCCTCGAGACAATTGAAATCTCACAAAGAAAATTATCCCACTCATGATTTAGAGTTGACAGCAGTGGTTTTTGCTCTGAAAATATGGAGACATCACATTTATGGTGCATGGTTTGAAGTGTTTAGTGATCATAAGAGTTTGAAGTGTCTTTTTAATTAGAAAAAGTTAAATATGCGTTAGAGTCACTGGACAGAATTCTTGAAGGATTATGATTATGCCTTGAAGTATCACCTTGGCAAGGCAAATGTGGTGGCAGATGCCTTGAGTAAGAAATCTATTCATATAGTGACTATGATGATGTGGGAACAACAATTGATTAAGAGCTTGAGGGATTTGAGTTTATCTATTTTTGTAAAGCTTGGTGCCATGCTTTTAGGGTTGATTAATTTTCTGAACAATTTCCAGAAAGAGATCTGTTTTGTGTAAATGGAATATGAGTATCTTTTGGGTGTTAGGGAGCAAGTCAAATTGGGAGAAATGCAGGATTTTGATGTTCACGAAGATGGGATCATCCGGTATTGTGAAAGAATTTGTGTGCCTAATGCTAAGAGCCTGTGTGAGACTATCCTAGAAGAAGCTCATAAAAGCCGATACACCATTTACCCAAGAGCCACCAAGATTTATCAAGATTTGAAATACGGGTATTAGTGGCCGGGGATGAAAAGAGATATTATGGAGTTTGTATCCAAGTGTCTGATTTGCCAACGTGTAAAGGTCAAGCATCAGCATCCCGCAGGGTTGTTGTAACCATTGGAAATTCCATAGTGGAAATGGGATGGCATCTCCATGGACTTTGTGATGGACTTGCTCAGGACTTCTTATGGGCATGATGCAATATGGGTGATTGGGGATAGGTTGACTAAATTAGCTCTTTTCTTACCCATCAGGTAGACTATTACCGTGGAGAAATTGGCACATCTATATGTAGACAAAATTGTCAAGTTACATTGAGTCCCGAAGAGTATTATTTCTGATTGAGACCCGTGGTTTACCTCGAAGTTTTGGAGGTCCCTTTAGGAACCTATGGGGATGAGGCTAAATTTCAGTACCGCTTACCATCCTCAGTCGGATGGGCAAACTGAGTGGACAATTTAGACCTTAGAGGATATGTTGAGGGCAGTACAAAGGCAATTGGGACAGGTACCTCCCGTTGGTGGAATTTGCTTACAACAACAGCTATCGCTTTAGTTTGTAGATGGCGCTGTTTGAGGCTTTGTATGGAAGGAAGTGTCAGCCACCTTTGTATTAGGTAAAGCTCAATAAAAGGAGTTTGTTAGGGTCGAATATAATGGATCAGACTGCTTGATAGATTAACAGTATTCGTTAAAAGCAATTGGCTGCTCAGAGCAGGTAGAAGAGTTATACAGATAGGAGGAAAAGGTCATTAGAGTTCGAAGTTGAGGACCATGTGTTTCTTAAGGTCACCCGACCACTGGTGTTGGAAGGTCTATTTGTGCAACAAACTCACCCTGAGGTATATGGGGCCATTCTAAATCCTCAATAGGATTGGACTAGTGGCGTACCAAGTGCGTTATCGCCTAATATAGCTAGGTTGGATGACGTGTTCCATGTATCTCAACTCAAGAGGTATCAGCTTGATCCATCTCACATTATCGAGCATGAAGAGGTGCAGTTACAGTAGGATTTGTCATTTAAGATCAGGTCAGAATGAATTATGGATTCGAAGGTAAAGCAATTGAGGAATAAAACAATTAAGTTAGTAAAGGTCTTATGGACAGGTTTTACATCGAATGAAGCTACTTGGGATATGGAGGATTTAACACAGAGGAACTATCCTCACCTTTTCTCCTGAGGTATGTGTTCTAAAATTTCAAGGACGAAATTTTTATAAGGTGAGGAGAATGCAATGACCCTGAATATTAATCCCAAAATGATTATTGATAATTAGTAAAGGACCGGAGGGAGCCAGGACTAGAGGAAGGGTTGAAATTGAGACAAAGGGAAAAACTGGGCAAAATGACTTGGCACCATGGTGAGGAGTAGTAGCACCGCGACCGTCAAGAGACAGTAGGCGTTAGTGCCGCAGTGAACATAAGTGGCGCGGTGGCGAACAATACTGAATTAGTTTAAATCAGAAGGTGAACCAGTCGTCTGAAGAAGAAGAAAATGAAGGATAAATGACGTGCTCTTCTAGGGTTCAACATTTTCGGCCTTGGGAGTTCGATTTCTAGCATTTGAAAGCTCAAATCTTGTTGATTTTCTTTTCAAGTTTTACTAAAGATTTTTCATGGATTTGGTTAGGGTTCTGATTTAGGTAAGTTTCCACCGATTAAACTATATATAATGGATTCTAGAGCTGTTGCTGGACGTTTCTATGGATTAGGTGTTGATTTTATGAAGTTCAAGTGATATATCTCCCAAACCCTAACCCTTAAACCTTGATACAATTAGGAATCCAAGGATGTATGAGTATAATGTTGATTCTAAGTGTTATTTTGGGGGTTTTTGATGCTTAGGTTTGCTTGAGAAAGCTTTGTGTTCTATTTGGTCTGTGTTTCAGTTGGTAAATGTGTATGCCAAGGTTGAGGAATTGTGATAATAATGGGGAATTGGCATTGTATAGGTTGTTTGTTGACTCAATTGTGATCTCTTGGCACCGGTTTGTGTTTGAGAAGGCATCAGATTATTTGTGTTCGCTCCATTGGCCTACCGATGTGTCAAGTATTTTGGACGATTAAGGTAACCAAGGTTTTCTTTATGTGCTTGTGATATATGTTCAATCATTTTCATATCATGACATGCACGCTTTATATATATGTTTTTCCTTTTCATATCATAATATGTCTTGTAGCTCGGTTATGGTTGATCATATTCATATCATGATATGTGTAGCAACATGGCTAGTATATTATCTATCACTATCTCGTTGTATGATGAAAATAGCGATATGATGTTAGTGATTATGATATATGTAGATTGTGATTATTATTGATATGAAATGATGATTATGCACCCCACAACATGTTGTATACATTTATATGGCATGCTAGCACATTAGAAAGTGATATATGTTGACATGTTAGCATATCATGCATACTGCATTGATGATGAATTATATCTATTATTAGCATGAAAGCATGATTTTGTGTACGTATGTGTTTACCCCTTGTTACTATGACATATGTCTCATCTCGTGGCTAATTCCAAGTGAAAGATCTAGCTCTAGCAAGGACAAGGAAGACTTAGGCCAAGAGGATTGAGAGTGCACTTGTGGGTACTAGAGACTGTGTTCCCCATGTTTATTCCATTAATTCCAGTAAAGTGCCACTATTTTGTGTAGAATTTTATGAATCGATGTGATTTGGGGCGATTTGGGGTGTGACTATTGTATGCTTATGGTTAAATGTTAATTATGTCATATATTATGCAATATGTCTTTCCCAAATGTTTGGTTGGGTTGGACTTGAGATTGATGTCTCTAGGTCCCTAAGGTTAAATGTTAATTATGTTCTAGATGTTATACGTGTTGCATACATTCATATGTTTGTTCGAACAAATGCCAACTAAAGTACCCGCCAACTTAGCATTTGTTAAATAAACACCAACTAATTAAAGTCCCTGTTTTTATTAGCATTGGAATAATTGGGTTTTTTTAAATGCCAAGTAAATGTAAAAATAAACGCCAACTATTCCATTTTTTTGACGTAGTGAAAATTAGTCAAACTTCAGTTTATATTGAACTCTTATTTTCAAACATATGTTTGGATTTCCATTTGGAAATCCAAACATGCCCTTAGTCACCTTCATTGCTTTATACCAATATTTTTAGCATGCGCTTAATTAATTGCTATATGTTTTTTATTGCCACTTAATATCAACTTTTTTAGTTGAATAGGTAATCTTTTTTGGTTGAATTAAATACGAAAATTCTTGTTTGAAATGTTATGAAATTAGTTATTGCAATTTATCATAATATTAAAATAGAATTAGAAAACCCACTACACCAAAATAGGCATTTTTTAACGGTTATTTTAGCCTTTCTTGACGGTTATGAACCGTTAAGGATCTTAGTGCCAAGAAAACTTGAGGTTTTCGTTGGCAGTTTAAAACAGCCAATGAATGTCCACTTTCGTTGACGATTATATAATAAAACTACAAAAACAACTATTTTTCGTTTAAAATAATTTTTTATTTTTGTTTACTTTCCTTCGTGGTTATTATTCTAAATAACCACCAATGAAAGTTTATTTATTTTTTAAAATTTAATGCGTAATTTTTCTATTAAGGAATAGACTTACGTTGGCAGTTATATTAAATAACCGCCATCGTAAGTGTTTATTTTTTTTAATATTTTTACTATCTCACCAACATGTTTCACTATCAATATGCAGAATTAAATATCCAAAACTCAATAGCTAAAACGTATACAAAACTAAAGTTATCTAGAACCAAAAGTTGTATTATATCCATCCAATATCCAAAATGTAAAATTAATTCTAAAACTATTTTGGGAAGAAGAATTGAGGGAAGTAAATAGATCTAGATCTACCAGTCGTGTGATTATGCAGAGTAGCTTGTTGATGGGAGCTGAAAATAGAGTGTTACAAAACCAAAAGTCTAAGGGTGGTGAAGCTGAAAGCATGGAAGAAGTGGAAGTGACATTCTAGACAATGCCATTTTTGACACCTTGCACTTCACAATCTTACTTTACTATGTCATCTTCACCAGCTCAGGAGGTGGGGAATGGTAATGGATGCCTGATGATATAAATCTCACCTGCAAAAGAAGAACCCCTTTCAAAAAGCCTATAAGACTTTATTAGAGAAGATATTTAAAAGTCCTTTTCATAAGAGTGATGGGAAAGGAAGAAAGAAGAAAATAAGAGGCGAGAGTGATAGGGAAGGATGAAAGAAGAAGAAAGTAAAAAAAAAAAGAAGGTAAGAGAACAAGGGGAGAAAGGAAAGATGAATGGATCTCGCGGTGACAAAGGGATGGGAGAGAAGGAGGAAAGAGGGAAAGGTATGAATGGGTGAAGGATGAAAGAGGAATGGCACAAGTGGTTCATGTGAAGGGAGTTTGTGTGGAAAGAGAAAAGTAAGGGAATATTAACCTGAATTGTTGGATTTGTTTTTATTAATAGCTATGCTTATTGATATGTGCCTTATGTTTTTTTTTTTAAATAAATTGCTAAGACTTTTATTGGTGATTATTTATATAACCATCAACAAAAATGAGGGTAAATTTTTGTTAGCAGTTATTTTTATAATCGCCAAGAAAATGTTTTCTTGTGGTTATAGAAATAACTGCCAACAAAACATAAGTCAAGACTTTTGTTGGTAGTTATCAAAATAACTGTTAAGAAAATGTCAACTTTTGTTGGAGGTTATATCTAAAACTGCTAATAAAAGTCTTTGCCTCATTTTTGTTGGCATTTTTCTTCAAAACCACCAACTATTATGTGCTAAGAAAAACTATTTTTGGCGTAATAACCCTTCATAAAATTTAGTTTAACATAAACCTTAAATTTTTAATTAAATTAAATAATTAACTTGAAGGCAATAAAAAATGTTTCAATACATTGCAGTGAATAATTAAATTTCCAAATTGATTAGATCATTTTGAAAATTCAAAAAATAATTAAAAAAATTTAACAATGAAAATTGATTGGATGCAATAAATTTTCAGACGCCATAAATATTTTATAATGAATAATTTCAATTTAAATATTCTAAAGTAATATGTATTCAATGACATAATCCAATGATTCAGGTTGTTAAAAAGCTTATCTAATAATTGTCTATTTATGTTTTGAATCTATATATGATCAAATGAACAAATTACTCTTCAAAATTTATAATCAGCGAATTAATTATTTGTAACTCGAGAAAAGCTAAATTCATACTATTCATAATATATTGTGTTTATACAGTTTTATGTATGGCAATATGTTATTGTATTATACATATTAAACTGCTTATTAATAGTATTAGTATATATTCTAAAAATTGAACCCCATTTTTAGTTATTTTACCGTGGCATCAGTGAATTGTGTAATTTATGTACCAACAAAAAAAAGTGAAATGTGTAATTTTTTTTATAGTTGTTTGTCTTTTCATCCAAAAAAAATTCAAAGCCAGGGAACAGTGGATGGAAGGTTATTAATAATATTATAATATTTTAAATTACATAATGTACGTGGCGGTGTCAATTTAAAGAGTGACAGGTTGACATATTATTTGAGGAATGCATTGTCTGGGTCAAGCTAAAGCAACACTCCTCTCTCGTTCTCTTTTATTCACTTCCTCTTGCTCCGCATATTTATATTTAAGCTTTAACAGGAGGCTCATATAAGGATGCATGTGAATTAAAAAGTTAAAACGATCTCTTAGATTTGGCGTACCTTTAGATGCCCTCAATGAACGTGAAAGAATCAAACCCCACATCGTCTGCATCTCATTAATACAAGAAAGTTTAGTTAGGACTTCCTGTTCTTGAGAGTTCCATGTAAATATGTAAATATTTAAGAAATATTGTTGAAGGTTTTTCTAATACATTCAGAGAACATTAGGGAAGAAAAAGAAGTATAGAAATTTAATCAACTTAGAGAACTTTCGCAAATTAAATGACACTAAAGTGTAATTGCCTTGAATATTAACAAAGCAGAAATCGTTGAGAGAAATAAAAGCAAAACGCAATTTCTACTCTTTTGTCAGCTGGTTTTTCTGGCTGATCGAAAAGATTTGAACTGGCAACCTCAGCTCATTCTACTTTATATAGACATTTTATAAATTTTAGTTTGATATGATTAAAGATAATTGTGCTCAAGGCCTTGTGCAATTGCCTTGCCTCACTAGACAACAAAACTATGAGGACTAAACACCAAAACTTTTACTAATCAAGTTTCATATATAATAATAAAAAGTAGTTTTAGGTTCTACGGAAAAGTAACAAAAGTTTCGTATATAATAACAAAAGTTTCTTCTTCTTCAGTAACTTAAACAATTTGTATCTTGTTGATCACAAACCTTTCACGATATAATAGCACCTGCATGCAGTTTTCCAGCAACCTGACGCCTTCTTCAAACGTTGAATTTTCATTCCATTCATCACAAGGAATTCAAAACTGATTGAAGTCCATCCGCAGGTGAGCTAGCTAGAGGTGTCTGCCAGCCAATTGGGAGGTTACTACAGAAGAAAAACTGGAAATTTGCAATGCATTAAGCAAGATTTGTGATGGATTTTAACTTTGTGATGAATTTTGTAATAGATTTTAGTTTGTCGCAATTTTTTTATGACAAATTTTGTGAAGGATTTGCAATAAATTTGTTAAATTTCTACTGCAAAATCTGTCACAAAAATGCTGTGACGGATTTTGAGATTGATTTTGTGATGAAATTCCCAAATTCCCGATTTTTTTGCAGCTTCCCAGCCATGGAAACTAGAAAATCTCCTCATTTGTTGACTTATATCTGTTTGCATGCCTTCTCTGAAAGCTATTGATTAATTTTTTCCTACTTCATTCTTTAATTTTTCATTTGACTGACTTTTGGAAGACAAATATGACCTTTTTTTCTAAAGAAAAAATTGTACCAAAATAATAATAATAAATGGCTTAAAGGCTCTTTCACTAGCTAGCTCCTCGGTGAGCCCTTGCTGTACGTTCCCACCATTATCTTCCAACTTTTTTTATTCAATATGCTCTCTTCTTCTTTCTCTAGCTATAAAGATTCTCGCTGGAAAGGAAACACTTGGTTCGATCGGATCGATGCAGATGAGGAAGCCACATAATTCTTCATACCATGTTTGATCTGAACTCCTGCTTGATCCTTGAGGGCCGTACTCCACCAAAGTACAAACTCCTTCATCGGATCAAGTTCAAGTTTTCTAAGACGAACCACAGAACATGCACTAGTAGTCCCACATCGTCCAGTGTCTAAAACAAACACTACTATATCAACAGTTAACACCAGCAACCTCCTGCCGAGCTGGGTAACACCAGCTTGTAACCCATGTGGGGGCATTAAGGTCCTGGGAGGGCATCTCAGGCTTCATCGGGATGAGTTAGTGTGTGCTGATTCGATGCAGCATCTTCAATGTCTCCTTCGAGCCCAGAGCCTCCAATGTGTGGAGTTGGCGAGCGTCTCCCTTGTGGTGATAGGCCTCCTGGGTTTTCGCCATTTGCTGCCCAGGTGTGGGGTTGTGTTGAGTCTGTCTTCCCAGAGCAGCGGCGACCCTACCTAGCTCTCTCGGTGAGCCTGACCTGCTTTGACCATTACCTTTTAACTTGGAACGAAAGTCATTTAAAAGTCACTTATATTTATCTTAAATTTATTATCCAGCGGATAAAAAAAATGCTTGTCAGTCAATTTTAATAATTCATAAAAAAAATGTTCACACAGACAGTATCTTTTTACCTTTATATATATGTTGTGTATGTGCGCACAAACATGTACCTCTATTTTCTATAAAAAGAACAGAGATAAACAGAGTTCTTTTCTACCTTTATATATATATGTGTGTGTGTATACACAGACATATACAGATACGTAGATGATTATTGTTTCAGAGAATCTAATCTAAGTTACTTTTATTGCTTGTATTAATCTCATACATCTGTGGTTTCCTTTGGACATTTTGAGCTATTAAAGTATCATTCATGGTTTGTGGTAAAGTGAAAGCATGCAGTGATCATATATATGTTGAATAGTTTGTCATTAGTCATTATAATTATAAATCTCCTGTATTTACGTATTAGTTTTCCCAATTCTCCACTGAGATTGATTGCTTATAATGGTGGGAGTATGGTTCAGACGATTCATGAGTTTTGTGGCACCAAAGAATCTGACAATCAACATTTTAAAGTAACTTTAAACAGTTCAGTTCTTATAGAAAGTTGGTCTTTCAGATTCGGATGTTATATATATATATATATGTACATAGTTTAGTGGCAAAGAACATTATGTTGAAACAATTAAACTAACTTGAATTTACCTTTTCTTAGGATGAGACAAAACACTAGTCCCACATCGTGTGTGATCTGACGCAAACCAGACTTCATAATAATCTGACACCTCGCAATTGAATGTCGAGCCAACTAACTGACTAGTAAGGTAGTAGGACGAATAGCTTTGGCTCTATCACCGTTCCACCACTCCCAAACACCAAGCCTTGGCAGAAAACTACCAAATTGATAATTAAGCTGTTTGAACCATTATCTTTTCATTTCCAAGAAAACAGTTGGTTTGATCGTAAGCTCTGTTCTCTCTGTCCTTCAAGGCCTCCACCACAAGACAAAATCTACTTTGCTAAACTCATGTTTCAATACTTGGAACGAAATAATTATCTGTTGTCAAAGTTTGAATGATGGTTTGCTTTTAAGATAAACTACTACATAAATTGGCTTTTGGTATGCTTTTTTTCAGTATTTTGGTACGCTTTTGAAGCGTACCCTATGTGACCGCTCCAAAAGTCTTTTTGTGCATTTCAATAAGCGTACCTAAACACAATCGTTGGGTTGAATAAGAGGTGCTATTTAGGTATGCTATGATACAAAAGCATACCCAATATTTAGTCTTTGGGTACTCTTCTAAATAAAAGCGTATCAAGAGATAGGCCTTCAGACACGCTTTTTGTTGATGAGCGCACCTGCTCCTTCAATTTTTTTTTTGAATATACGTTTTTGTAATCTTTCCTTTTCAACCTGGTACATATAAATTTATAATATATCATTTTCATCCATTCAGCGATTTTCACAATACAGGATCAATCACAAAAATATTGTTGGCTAAAAATTAGTACAAATTAAACATCACAACATTTTTAACACATACAAAACATGCAAAAAAATCTCCTGGTAATGTCTAAAACAATCCAAAGTCCTAGCTTTGTATCTCCATAACAAGCCAAAAAATCTTTGAACAATGTCTCAAGATTATAAATACTAGCAACCTACATAATATGTTTTAACACATATCTTGACCACTCTTCTTGAAGTTCTTTTATCTCATCTTTGGTGTAGAAATCACAATACGAGTCCGAGAAGTACTATAAAATGAAACATCACAACAAAATTAGTAAGTGAAATGAATATGATAAAATTTAATTAATTAAAAACTTACATAATATATACAAGATCTGAAGAACATACTTTCTCCAGAATGATTGATTGGTCGTGTAATATGATATCCTTCATAAACTTTAACACATAATATCCACAATCAATAGTATTTTGTTGCTGAGGGCACTATAAAAATAGCAAAAAATCATATATCAATTTATGCATGCGATGTATTAATTCATAATAACTTCTTCACTCTAATTCTATCAATGCTAGTACTTGTATTAAAGTCCATTTGTATTGTGTGGGTTTTGATTTTGTTGGAAACCATAAGCCACAGCTCCCATGAAAAGTAGTCAAGGAGCTAACAAGATTAAAAAAAATTAATGTAAGTTACTATTTAGAATATCACACAAATATATAGATGTATGAAGAAAATAAACATATGTGCTTAGTGATTAAAGAGCTTCATTATCATATCAGGAGCTGGGCGCAGGTTAGCATTCATGGAATCCAAATAATATATTTCTGGAGTTAAAGGATTAATGATGATCGACACCCAATGTTCCCTAAAAATTTGAAATGAAGTGTAAGCAAATTGTAAGTATTTCACATTGAAAGAATTCAAAATTAGAAATTCTTTAATAATTGAGTCACCCTAAATTATAAGGTGCCAGAAACAACATATCCTTCACTGCTCTTGCTCCAAATAAATCAGACAAAGATCGTGATTGCTCATATATCTTGCTTCCTCCATGTGATGATATTGTATGGGGGTTGACGAAAGAGAATTTACTCGTCAACCCATTAGGGACCAAAAAACTATGGTATAGATACCTTAAATAAAAATACACAAATTGATTAATATTGTTCACATCAAATGACAAATAAAAAAGCCAAAACTGATTTCAACCATGAGCTATCATGCAAGTACCTGAGATATACATTGATGACTGTGGCACCTATCCATTCATGATCAAGCATTTCATTTATTTGCTCAATAGCAAGATGATCAACTACTTGCATGTTGTAAATGCCATAATGAAAATTTATTTCATGTGTTTTACCATTTGCTAAATCCCTTTTTGCTAGCATCCTTAGAGCAATACCATTTGGCCCACATGTGTTATGAGTAACTTCAGGGATGGGCTTTTTCATCACTGGTTTGGCAATCGATTCCTTTGATTGTTGAAGTGTACCTTTGATTTGTTTATTCACTGGTGTAGCAATAGATTCCTTTGACTTTTGGCTTGTCCCTTTGATTTGTTTTTTGCTCTTTTTGGGCTGTGCAATTTGAACAAAACAAGAAATCAATTCAGTTAGTTAGGGATCAACAATGAATACAAGTGCAATGCATTGTAAGGATATGCCAATTTCCTTACCATTTGTACTACCTTAATGAGGTTGCTTGGCCATGCTACAAAATAACCTATTGCATCACCAACTTTTGTCACTCCATCATCAGTAGGTATTGGCAAATTAGCTCCTTCCTCATCTACTTTGTCAATTAGAACTTTCAAGAAGCCATCGGGTAGTGGTACATTATGTAGAATTGCACCAGGAGTGTTAAACACGCTACCCTTTGCAACCACATGACGTGTTAGGGTCTCCAACCATAATTTGCACTTTGATTCACCCTATACCAATCATAAAGTAATAAATGATGAATTAATGAAAAAAAAAACTATAATGTACTTAGTAGGGAAGAAATACCTCAGGAAGTTGAGATACAAGTGTGCAACTATCTTTCATGCTGGGGCTACCTTCTGTCGTCAACTTCCCTGCCCCTAGCATGAGTTTCATATTTTTAAACATCTCATCATATTCATTAAAGCGCATGGATTGTTGGTATAAATGATGCTCTAGGGTGGACACTTTTTCTTCCAAATATGCAACTTTCTTTTCAGCTTGAGAGTTTGAATGCTTTCGAGTCCCGAAGTAGCTTGTTTGTGTGACCCCAAAACCAACACCTCTAACATGACCAGGGACTTCAGGGACTTGTAACACCCTAGCAAGTATATCGTTACAACCAAAGTTTTCAATCTCATCTTCTCTTGATTGGGAGAGAAACTCCTATCATCCAAATTATTAAGTAAATGTTAAGACTTATATTTAATAGAATAATGATATATGCATATATTTAATACTTACACATTCATCCCAAACCCTCTAAACACATTCATCATCAATATTACCCTCCTTGTTTTCTCTTTCTTTCTTCCATAGCACATGACGAGAAATTGTGGATGCTTCTGATCCTGTCTCTTGGATCTAATTATTAAAAACATAAAAATACAACAAATAAAAACATTAAAAAAAATAAAAACATTTAAACCAAATGGTAAAAAACACATAATAATCACTCATAAAAAAAAAAACAACATATGAGAAACACATATTATATGTACTTACCATTTGTTGCTCAATTGTTGAATATGGTATACGACCTTTTCGATAAGGATACAGTGAATTGGATGCCCTTTCTTGATTTTCCTCACTTACTTTCTATTTAAAATGAAAAGTATTAATAGAAAAAAATATGAAAATAATAGGAACAGCTATATTGGTAAAACATGATATTACCAAAAAGGACGGATCTTGACGTGAAAGAGCAAAAGCATCCCACTATTCTTGAGAGATGATATTAGACTGTGTTTTAGGAGGATGTTGATTGATATTTCCACTAGCATCCCTTAAACTTTTCTTTGTAAGATGCGAACGAAACCTTCTAAAACGCACAGCAACCGCTTTAAGTACAAATTTCCTTCGCTTCTCATCAATATTAAAGGTTCCCTATAAGTAATATAATTAAAATGTGAGAAAGTATGTGTAAATAATAAGCAACATAATTAAAACAAGTAGAGTAATTAGTATATTACCGCTATCTCATCTCAAATGGCATCCTTAATTGGATATGGGACATCTTTCCATTTGTTATAAATAATTGGCACTGTTCTTCGTGTGATGACCCCAATCCAACTAGAAAACTTCTGTTCATTGGGGTCAATAGGTTGACCCCACCTATTCCATCCAAGATCTAATTTACGACCAGTACTTCTTATTCGAGTCAACTCTTTCATCATAGTCCTCCCCCGCTTAGCTTTCTTCTCTTTAGCACTACGTGAGGGAACATTGCTATCATGTGGTGGAGAAGCCATTTATCTACAAAATCATCATTGCACAATAAGAAAATTAAAACATACAAGTAGCAAAGTATTAATTTAAAAGCAGAAAAATTTTACATGTTTAAGGCAATCTTTTTCTTTTTCTTCTCAGTTTTATACTTGTGCTTTCTTTTCTAGTCCGAATTAATGGATTGACCTAAATCCCTTCTTTATGATCATCTCTCAAATATAATGCATCATCATTAGTGAAATCACTGCCAAGTGATTGTGATGTCCTAGAAAAAGGATCATCCTCAAAATCAATATCATGACTATTGAGATCAACATCTTTCTCATCATTTATTTTGTTAGTCAAAAGAACAATAGACCACTTTTTATTAGCAGGATCAGTGACAAAAAATACTTGTTGAGCTTGTGATGCTAAAATAAAGGGCTCATCTTTATAGCCCACTTTATTAAGATCCACCTGGATAACTCCTGTCTCATCAATTCTAAGGCCACTGTTGTTGTCAACCCACCTATAACCAAAGACTGGCACACAAAACATGATGTAATCTAACTCCCATATGTGCTCAATGACCCCAAAATATGACATATTCGCATAGATGGGGTTCTTATCTTTGACACTGGATATATGCGTAGATTGAGCTACAAGTGTTAACCCACTATTTTGCATTGTACTTCGATCGTCTTGCTCTTTTGTGTAGAATGTGTAGCCATTGATCATATAACCCGTGTAAGAGAAGACATCCATAGTTGGACCCTTTGCCAACCATCTCAATCTTTCTGAAACTGAGATAAAACTATCACTGGTGTTTGACAAAATGTGATTCCTTAGCCAATCAGTAAAGAGTCGATTGTGTTCTTTCGTTATCCAACTTTCATTGCTAGTGGGGTTCAAGCTCCTTAGTATGTCCTTGTGTTTTTCAACATATGGCTCAACTTCATCTGTGTTGTGTAGGACATATAGGTGTGCTTGCTCCCATGGTACCCTTGGTATGCTTACTATTGCATTCCCACTAATTCCTTCCCCTATTGTTCTTCCCATATGACGAGACTTTGGAAGCCCTATGTTTTCAACATTAGAGAGATATTCAATACATAACTCAACTACTTCTTCCACTATGTATCGTTCAACAATACAACCCTCTGGCCAACTTCGATTTTTCACATACCCTTTTAATATCTTTATATAACGCTCAGGTGGGTACATCCACCTCAAACAAGCAGGTCCATATAGTTGAATCTCTCAAACCAAGTAAACGGTTAAGTGAACCATTATGTCAAAGAATGAAGGTGGGAAATACATCTCAAGTTCACACAAAGTAATAATAATTTCTTTTTGCAATGCTGGCAACTTTGCTGGGTCAATCACTTTACTGCAAATCAACTTAAAAAAAAAGCATAATTTAGTGATAGTACTCTGAACCTTTTTAGGCAAAATGGAACGGATAGCAATCGGCATTAAATGCTCTATAAGAATGTGGCAATCATGAGACTTAAGGCCTTTGAGCTTAAGGTCTTTCATTGATACAAGGTTTTTTATATTTGATGAGCACCCCTCTGGAACTTTAACTCCGTGAAGAAACTCACAAAAGACAATTTTCTCTTTCCTAGATAGTATATGTGCTACTGGAGGTAAATAAGTACGGCGTCCCTTCTTTACTGGTGCTAACTCTCCGCTTATTCCCATAGTAACCAAGTCCAACCTCGCATTGACTCCATCCTTACTTTTTCCTGGCACATTGAGTAATGTACCAATAACACTATCACAGACATTTTTTTCAATATGCATTACATCGAGGAAATGTCTCACATATAATGAATTCCAATATGGTAGTTCAAAGAATATTGACTTTTTCTTCCATCCGCTAGTCACAATGTCTCTTGCAAAAGGTTTGCCAAAGTTATTATTCAAATTCTTCACCTTCTCAAACAGTTGATCACTAGCCAAAGGCTTAGGAGCTATGCCTTCTTCTGATTTCCCATTGAAAGCTTTTCTCCACCACCGGTAATTATGTGTCGGAGGTAAAAATCTACGATGACCAAGGAAAACATTTTTCCTACAATGTTCTAACCACATTGAATTTGTGCCCTCCTCACATATAGGGCACCCACATTGTCCTTTGACACTATATCCTGACAAATTACCGTACGCTAGAAAATCATTAATTGTTCCAAACAACATTGCTCTCAAATTGAAACTTTCTTCTCTATATCCATCATACACCTCTACACCAGTCTCCCACATTAGTTTCAAATCTTCAATTAAAGGAGCCAAATATATGTCTATATCATTTCCAGGTTGTTTAGGGCAAGAAATTAACATAGACAACAGAAAAAACTTGCGCTTCATGCATAGCCATGAAGATAAGTTATAAATCACCAAAATTACAGGCCATGTACTGTGGGTACTACTTTGCATACCATGGGGGTTTATTCCATCAGTGGACAACGCAAGGCGTAGGTTTCTCTCTTCTTGCCCAAAGTCAGGGAAGTCATAGTCAATTCTTTTCCATTAAGGAGAATCCGCAGGGTGGCGAAGCTTGCCATCTTTTATCCTTTCATCTGCATGCCATGTTAGTTGCTTCACAACTTCGGCACTATTAAACATCTGCCTGAATCTCGGAATGATTGGAAAATACCATACCACCTTTGCTGGAGTTGATTCTTTCTTCATATATCGAGAGGCATTGCATTTAAGACACTTATCTAATGATGTATATTCATTTCAAAATAAAATGCAATCATTAGGACAAGCATTTATTCTCTCATAGCTCATGCCGATAGAGCATAAAATTTGTTTAGCATCATATGTTCGGCTAGGAAGCTCATTATCCTCCGGTAGCATCTCTTTCACAACTGTAAGTAATTCTGTGAAACTCTTGTCACTCCATCCATTGCTCGCCTTCAAGTTGTACAATTTTAAAACTACAGACAACTTTGTGAATTTAGTACAACCAGTATATAATGGTTTCTCCGCATCACTTTTCAACCTTTCAAACATTTTTGGACAATCTTGAAGATCCTCCTCAACCAAATTTACAATCTCCTCAAGACGGTCGGCCTCATATATCCTTGTATCAGAATCATTTGATGCACAACTCACACTATAACCCCAAACATTAGACGCATCCTTGGTCTCACCATATTTAGTCCAGCATTTGTAGCTTTGATCAATTCCATAACGCACTAAATGACCTTCCAACTCAGCTGCACTAATTCGCCTTTCATAGCAACAGTCCAAACAAGGGCGTATAATTCTAGAAGGATTTTCTGCATGCTCAACTACAAAATTGATGAACTCTCTTACTCCATCTATATATTCCTTTGACAATCGATTGGCAGACATCCATTTCCGATCCATACCCATAAGTTGTGAAAAAATTTCGGCAGAGTCTCCCCTATAACTTGGACCTCCAGATAATTCTACAATACCAAGAGATAAATTGTTTTCAGACATTGAAAGATATTATACAATAGCCAGAATCACAATAGCATTCAGTCCAATCCAATCACTATTCTAAAAAAAAATTCAACCCTTAATAGAAAGTCTTAACTCAGCAACCCAACTATGTCATAAGCAACTAAATATAATATATGTGAATGTAAGATTAACATACTTGGGGAGAGATTGTTGTACCCAATGTCACTTGCAATTCCCTTCCAAGTCAATGACTTTATTTTCTGCCTCAAATCTTCTCAAATCTATACATAGATTTTAACTCCAACCACACAAAAATATTAGAAAGCCAATGAAAACAATATCAATGCATCTAAAGAAATAGATTTTATTCAATTTAAGCAACATTTTATCATATCATGTGCCCTTGAAACATCATCATCATCATCATCATCCAACCAACAAAAATATTAGAAAGCCAATGAGAATAATATAAATGCATCTAAAGAAATAGATGGAATTCAATTTAAGCAATGTTTTATCATTTCATGTGCAATTATTATTATTATTATTATTATTATTTGACTTTATTATTATTATTTGACATTATCTTTTGTCTCTTTTTTTCTAATCCTTCCTTGCAAAAAAAAAGAAAACAAACAAACTAGTACTAGTCAAAGAGTTGGAGATGTGCAATCCAAATTAAACGGAAATGGAACAAAGCAGTAAGGAGAGAGAAAATAAATTAAAAAAGGAGCAGATATTATTTTGAGAATATATTTACTATTTTTTTGGGGCATGAAGTGTTGTTATCGTATTTATGAACACTATCATAGAACCGGAGGGAAACTTGCAAGAAATTGTATATTTTCTTTCTAAATAAAATTATTGAATTAAATTCATATGGCTTAAATTGAATATTTTATAACATTAATTATTATCAAAGTATTAAATTATAATAAATAAATAAATAAATCTAAACAGTTCAAAACTACAATTTATGCATGCGTTTCACTTTTATAAAACATTTGTACGTATTTTCATTCATGTTTTTAATAAAAAAATTATTTAAATTAAATAAATTAATGAACTCTTATTCTTTTTTTATCTATATACATTTTCTATTCATTAAAATATTTCTTTTTTGGATGACCTTTTCTTTTCCTTTTGAAAAGCAAAAGCAAATGGATTGAGCGTGAAGCATACAAAAGCAAGCTAAGTGCAGACATTGAATGTTGATGTACCTTTCTAAAGAACACTACGAATAGAAATATAATTACTACCACAATTTGTTGTTTTGCCCATTGATATGCAAGCATTAGTTAATCCCTATGGCTTTTATATATTGATTGCTATATAAAATGTTAATTGGTCCAAGTAACTTCATATTCCATCACGTTTTTCTTGGGCTTGCTAAAAATAGAAAAGTGATACAAATAAATTAGTGGTGATTTGGAGTTATGAAAGTAACCTACTTTCATTTAACCAAGTCAATTTGAACATCAATCTTCTTAACAATCTTTTGCCACCAAATAATGTTGGATTAATATATTATACAACAAAAAGGAATACATGCATGCTGAAAGTTCTGATTAAACCAGAAAAGACAAATACAGCTTCATTGCACACTTAAGTCTATTGCTTTTGGTAGAATTTAATATACACACACACACAAAGAAGACACATCAGCAAAACTTTATATATTGGGTTTCAGAACGTTTCTTTTCACATCCATGTTCAACTTGAACCCTCACCTACATATATTCAACCTCTAGATTCACAAATTTTCCAAAACTCTTCCTCATGGTGCTAGAAAGATAGATTATAGAAGATAAGTGCAAACAGAGTGAAGAAAGCTATAACATGACAGCAGTGGTCTGTTAAATTTACTAAGTGATTCAGCAAATGTAAGAAAGAAATAACTCAGGGGGTGCAATAAGAGTCAACTTTCAGAAACTATTAGATATCATATATCATAGTATACTCATTGCATTCAGCACCAGGGAACTTGAAACTTTTCATAAGAGTTATTTCAGCAATAATAATTTTTAATTGGCATGCTTTAGTTGCAGTTACATGGCTTCTAGACATTATTGAACAATATACATATATATATGTATACATATATATATGTGTGTATCTTAACAGACACTATAATAAAGCAACATGACAAATAGAAATGGGGAGCAGAATTCGAAAGTTTCTTCACAAAAATCTTAAGTTGCTAACAAAACAAGCTATAGGTTTTCTAAATATATAAAGAGGTAAAATACTATCAACTATTACTAATCAACAAACCTGTACTTGTCCGCAGCTTCAAATATATTTGATGTCGATTCTTTCCTGAGACACCCTTACTCAATCTGTCCTGTAATGAATGTCGTAAAGCACCTGTAGCAATTAAACAAAGCAGTATGACTTCAGCAGAAAAAGTAACGTGCAGATTGTGGCATATAAAGGAACAAAAACATGTCAATTTGCAGTTATATTATTTAACATGACCAACAAGACAGCAACATATTTCCTTTTCAATAACAAGCTTCATCTTACATATGCCCCAGAACTCTAATATATCATCACACATTAATTCCTTAGGATATATATGGAACTCTGTTTTTTCAAGTTAATACAAAAAATTGTAATGATCCCAGAGATTTCCCAGAAATGCTAATTAATGACGCAGATGTGAGACTAATATATCATCCAAGATTAGAAAAACTTCACTCTTCTATTCAAAGAATAAGATTAAACCATTTTCCATCAAAACCAGTCATATCTGTCATATTCAAGCAAGTTTTACTAACAATTCATCCTCCCCTCCCCCTCTTATCCTTATCAGGTCCTCCAAAAGGGTTTTCCAAGTTTTGCTCATCAAATAATTTCAACAATGTGTAGTACTAATATAATCATTGGAACACATAAAGCACTATATATGGAATTGACTAGGGAATTCCAGCCTAGAGTCAAGTTAAACTACATTCCTGGTCTCCTCATAATTTAATCACATAGAAAACTCTTATAACAATGGGGGAGATTATATAGAATTTTGTTACAATTGCAATTATATGTTTATTTAAAATACATGATTATAACCCCAGTACATGTTCTAGCAATGACAAAATTATGCAAGCTCTTAACATGATTTAAGTTTATGATAAATCAATAAATGTGCTCTAAAATTGCATGATTAAATCCCCAGATTTTAGTGTACTCTTTTAGTTGACCATAATGTATCTTGAACCTAAAAGTATGAATTAATTATAGAAAAACATAAACTACCTTAACACTATCATAACTCAAACAATCGTATAACCATGCTTTTGCCAAAAATATTGGTGACCTAACAACTTTTCTCAACTGTTACCAAGTTGTGTCAGTGATTTGAGATTGAAATAAATGGACTTAGTCTCAATTTAATAAACCCCATACCATATTTGCATTAAGATATTTAAGTTATTGTGACAAAAATTAGTACTAAGCTTATGCAACTTAATATCATATTCAGAGTCAAAACAATATGAGGGAAAAAAAGCTAGGAGATGAAAATTAAAAAACTGAGTATAGTTAATGAACCCGTGCCAAATTTTTGCAATCAAAAGTTAAAACTTATGTAAAAATGGGCAGCTAAGTCAGAGCATCAAATAGATTCATAAATTGCATTATGCAAAATCTGATGAGCACCTAATTTTAGAATAGAAAATAGTCAAAGTTGATACCTATAACCCCAAAAACTAATGTCTTTACTGGGCTATATCAGTGCAAAATATCCGTTTTTCACTTCACCATTCTCCACTGAAATTTACATTAAAATTTTTTCTTACAGTATGTTCTTAAGAGCATCAAATGGATGAAGAAGAAACAAACTCACGAACCTTCGATGTGCAAGGATCTATTTGTAGAAACCCACAAGACACCAATTTCGCAATCTTAGGGTGCTAAAGCTACAGTGTGCAGAAACCCAGAGAAGACTCACAAGGACCAGCGAATCTTTAGAAACCAGAGAAGCCCGATGAAGCTACAGTGTGCAGAAACCCAGAACCACGAGTTTCACACTTGCCACCGTGACTCATTTGCAGAAACCCATGACAGCCCGCGAAGCTCCGAAGACCGGTGAAGATAGGCGAAGCTCTGCTAATCTAGTGGAGGTAAGACACAGTTCAATGAAGAGCAATGGAGCTCTAAAAACCCACGAGGAGCGATGCGGCAGCAAATCTAAAAAGAGGATAGCTTTGATAGTCCAATGAAGCTCTAGAAACCCATGTGAGAGAAGAGCCTTCGCATTTGAGAACAGAGCACGTGACCGGCCACGAAGAGCAATGGAGGGCTGAATCTGTGAGAGGAGGAGCTTCATGTGAGGCAACAAAAATGTGCAGCAAGGACTGGGCAAATGGAAAAAATGGTGAGTTTGGCACCAGAACATAGAAGAGCGCGAGAGTGGTTTTAGGCAACAGGAAATAATTAAGTAGAGTATATTTCTGGAGTTTAAGTTGCGCAGGGAGTAAATGTACTGTTGCTTTTTTTAATTGAGTTTTGGTATGCTTGAGAAAATAGAGTATCGAAACTTCCTATTATTTTGGTATGCTTTTGTATAAAATGCACCTATATCTTCTTGAGTGTATATATTTTGGTATGCTTTTTAAAGGAAGCATGCCAAAAAATAACTATTTGGGTATACTTTTTTATATAAGCATACCCAAAGGTGATTTTTGATATGCTTTTTGAAAAAGCGTACCCATAGGTGCGTACCAAAATAACAAATATGTAGTAGTGATAATAAGAATTTGGTAATGTGGAATGAATTTTTTCTTATTTTATTTTTATCATTCAGTGAATGGAAAAAAGTTTTTCACATATAATAAATAAAAATAGTTAATAACAACAAGAAAAAAAAAGAACATATTAACGGTGATACTGGATTTAATAAAAATATATACAAAACATATTTTGGTATTGTTTAATTTGTTAAAAACATATAATTTGCGTAATTTTAAATATTTTAATAAAAATATTATTTTCAATACCAAACATATATGATTAGCTAAATTTGGAAGGACTTGATCCTTACCGAACATGATTAAAGTTCATAAGGATCATATCTTTCTATCAAAATACATGAATAGGGACAACACGTCGTGTCTTCTATTCATCAGGAACATCAATATAAGCTTAACTTTGTTCAACAACTTGGTCTTAAGGAAAGTTGAGCCTAACCTGAACCTACAATTGTAAAATTGTTTATGCTGCATTTGCCCATTTTCATAGCAATTTTTGAAAATTCATAACTAAATCCTTAAAAGTCGTTTTGCAGTGGTTTGAGACTCTAAAAATAGCTTACATTGTGAAATTCATGGAAAAAATAAGAAACTAGACTTCCATCGTATGGAACAATACAATTTATTCGAAACAGTTTACTATTTAAAATTCATTCTAGTAAACTATCCAATTTTATAACCTTAACTTTGATGTGTCATTTCTCCTTATATACAAATCGAAAATGTTCAAGTAACACCCTACTCCCAAAACACTCAAAATAACTCCTACAACCTCAAAAGATAGAAAAATGCTAAACGTGACTGAACCGTATAGAACCGTAACGTGCTACAGTACCACTGTCTCAGAGAGGTAGTAGTGCTTAGCACCATAGCTAAGCTTCTGGTGTTGTACTGCCTACTACTGATACAATATCAGCAATTTGCTAATTTTTTTTGTGAACTTCTAACACTTACAATCATGTACTCTTAACTCTGATTGACTTAATTCCAACTCCTATAGGTCAATCTCATCCTAATCTAGGTATAGACACCGGTTTCACCTCAATCCATTTCTGTATGGAGATTTTACACATTCGTGGCCGATTTGGTCATTTTTTAGTAAAAACTCGCAACCAACCAACTCCAAATGCCACCAAAGGAAAATTGACACTCAATGACCATTAACACAGGTCCTTATTGGCACAACTAACCCGTCCAAGGAAGCTTCACCCCTAAAAAAGACCATTCCTCAAAGGTTTGACCCTCTTGAACCACAAATTCACCTAATGGTCTATATGCCCCATTTCACACTACATGGACTCAAAACCACACCAAATGTACAAGCAAAACATAAATGACCAAATGGACTCATAGCTACCAACTCCAAGTTCAAGACAACCCAAACACTAGGATTTAAACATCACACATCATTCTTAACACATAATTGTCATTCATCAGTCCCTCAACCTTACCATAGGCTCATCAACATACCATGACCATACGCATAATCAATAGAGTATAAAAAAGGGGGGGTCACATGGCAGTCACACCTTAGGATATACATGCACCAAGACACATAGTATCTTACATTCACAATAGTGACACTTTACTACACAAAAGAAAGATAACAAAGAGGGGTAAACCCTCATCACCCACGGGTACTCTCAATCGTCCTTTCCCAAGCTCTCCTTGGATATGTCCTTGCTAGAGCTAGATCCTTCACTTAGAATTTTGAGCCACGAGGTGAGACATACATCCTACTAACTAGGGGTAAATGTATACATACACAAAATCATGCTTTCATTCTAACAACAAATATAATTCATCACCAATGCAATATACACGATATTCAGACACCAAACTGTTGAATCAAGTGTTTTGATGATTCCAAACTAACTTTCCAGAGCTTGGAGAGAAGATATCAAAGGTGCACAAATGATCGCAAGTGGAGAAATTCAAGAAAAACCAGCACAAGAATAGATGTAGAATCTACAGCCATATTTAAATTGGGTAAAAGACTTTGAATTGATAAAAAGATGTTTTAAAACTATGATTCTATGATAATCCATGGAATATTTGAAAAATACCCATTAACAGATGAAGTTTGAAACGTTTATACTGATTTGTTGTTTTGAAAATTCAAACTTTGGCATTGAAAATTCGAATTTCGTATTGAAAATGAACAAGTCTGAAAAGAGCCTTCTTTGACATATGAACTTTGATTGCAGAAATTCAAATTTTGAAACTTGCTGAAAAAAGCCTTCTCTGACAGATGAACTTTGGCTTTTGAAAATTCGAATTTTAGACAAAATACAACTTATGAAAAATGAAAAAATTCGTTTGAGGATATGTCAAAGTTCATCTGAAAACTAAGTTTGGAAAGAGCATCAAAATGGCTCACTAACAGACGAACTTGGAAGATGAAAATTCGAATTTCAGAAACAAAGCTTGTGAGTCTGTAATGATGATATGTTGACATACGAATAATAGTTTTTAGAAATCCAAATTTTGAACTAAGTCTGATAAGAGGTCTCTCTGACAGACGAACTTTGAATCTTGAAAATTCAAATTTCGAAAAGATGAACTATTGTGTCTTATTAAGCTGCCCTCTGACAGATGAATTTTAGGTATCAAAATTTGAATTTCGAAGGCACTGTAGTAAAATGGAACAATTGTTTATACTTTCTAGAAGAACTTTAAACTTGAAAAATCATATGTTCCAATATAGAAACATTTTTCAAAGATCAAAATTCGAACTTTACTTCATGACAGACGAACTTTGAATGTTCAACATTGAAGTCTTTAGCTTTCGGTTTCTGTGAAATTCGTCTGTTGACCAACCAAAATTCAAACTTTGAGTGTCAGAAGCATTAAATGCGGTTAGTAAACAGATAGTTTCTCAGAGTAACCATTGGGTAATGTCTCTAAATGATAGGTTTTGTCTCTAACGTATAGTTAAGACCTAAATTAATAAATATAACATCATTTGAAGTTATGGAAAATGACTTTAACTTTGTATATACTGAAACTCTACCAAATCATCAACTCAAAGTCTCTTACTCTCATATACTTTATTCTTTGTACTCTAACTTTCATATACACTTTGATTGAGAGAGTTCATTCATTGTAAATAATCTTATCTTCATCTGGAAGAAAGATTTTCTTGTGAGGGGATATCACAAGGAATTGGGGAAGCACTTAGCTAGAGTGCAAAGAGAGAAAGTGTGAGCTCTGAAAATAGAGTATCATAGCTGTACTATGGCATTTGCAAGAAGCCCACTGAATTCTTGCAAGATAGTGGAAAATCTCAAGTGGTGGCTTGAGGATTGGATGTAGGTCAAGATTGAGAGACCAAACCAGGATAAACATCTATGTCAATCCTCTCCTTACTGCTTTTACATTACTATTTATTGTACTATGTTTTATAGTTTTGTTTGTCTTCATTATTCGCTTGACTTTTGTAGAAAATATTTATTTTCCCAATTCACCCCCCTCTTGGGAAGCTAGCTTATCTAACACAAACCTGTCAATACATAGTTAGAACCATGAGCTAGTTACCATGACAAGGTAACCTTAACCAGTGGCCCCCTTCCAACAAATCGTGAAGGACGATTCCGGGGTTACCACCTAGCTCTCTTCCTAATAGTCATGACTAGGCTAAAGGCCATTACACCAAAGGTTAGACCATAGCTCTCCTTTCCCTTAACCACCCAAATTAGTGGCTATTTAGAGAAGGTGCACTCCAATTAACAGCCACCTGAGTCTCCCAGCCATAGGATGACTATTTAGTGATTGGAATATACATAAGTCGCATTGCCTGAACATAAGGTCTTGTGTGTTATTAAATAGATTGGCATACCATGTGGTATATAGAGCATCATCACCCAGACCATATGTCTCAATAATCTATACAATGTAACAATGCCCAACGCATGCTAAAATGTCAACATATATCACTTTCTAATATGCTAGCAAGCCATTTGAATGTATACAATATATCATGGAGTGCATAATCATCATTTCATATCAATAATCATCATGGTTTACATATATCATAATCACCAATATCATATTGTCATTTTCATCATACAATGAGATAGGGATAGATAACTTAGTATCTGTGTAAGTGCACATATCATGATATGAATATGATCAAGTATAATTGAGCCATAATACATATGAAAAGGGAAAACATATATATATAAAGTGTACATATCATGATGTGAAAATGACTGAACATATATCAAAAACATAGATAGAAAACTCCCAGCTACCTAAATCGTACAACTTACTCGGCACCTTGGTAGGCCAATGCAGCAACCACAAACAATTTGATGCCTTCCCAAACTCAAACGGAAGCCAAGAGATCACAATTAAGTCAACAAACAACCTACATAATATTAATTCCTCATTACCATCATAAATCCTCAACCTTTAGCACACACATTTACTAACTTGAACATAAACCGAATGGAAATGAAACTTCATCAAGTAAACCCAAACAATAAAACACTCTGGACAACTCTTAGAATCATAATCCTACTTCCTCAAGTTTGGATTCCCAAACATGTCAATATTTGAGGGTTAGGGTTTTGAAGATATACCACTTAGACATCATAAAACAAACACCCAGTCCATAGAAACATCTAATAACATCTCTAGAACACATTTAAGCATAAATTAATCGGTAGAATTCAACTCAAACTGGAACCTTAGCCTAAATCATGAAAATCACCGAATAATGTTGAAGAAAAAGGAAGATGATCAACTTACCAACAAGAATCAAGTTTCCCAGTTCTCAAAATCACGTTTTCTCACTCCTAATTACTGAACCCTAGTAGAGCAATTTGTCCTCCCTTCATTTTTCTTTTCTCCTAGTGACTAGTTTGACTTCTAATTTAAATTGGTTCAGCATTGCTCATCACAATGCCACTTAAGTTCATTGTGGTACCAACTCGTTCTATCTCTCAACAACTGCGGTGCTACTATTCATCACCGTGACGCTATGGCATTCTATCCCGTTTTCTCCCTTTGTCTCAATTTCAACCCTTCCTCCAGTCCTAGCTCCCTCTGGTTCGATACTAATTATCAATAATCATTTTGGGATTAATATTCTAGGTTATTACATTCTCCCTACCTTGTAAAAGTTTCATCCTTGAAATTTTATAACACATACCTTAGGTGACAAGGTGAGGATAGTTCCTCCACATAAAATCCTCTATCTCCCAAATAGGTTCACTCAATATGAAACCCATCCATAAGACCTTCACTAACTTAATTGTTTGATTCCTCAATTATTTTACCTTCGAATCCATAATTCTTTTTAGCATGACCTCAAATGACAAATCCTCCTGTAACTACACTTCTTCATGCTCGATAATGTGAGATGGATCAGGGAAATACTTCTTGAGTTAAGATACATGGAACACATTGTGCAACCTAGCTAGATTAGGTGGTAACGCCACTCAGTACGCTACCACTCAAATCTTATCGAGGATTTGGAACAACCCCATATACTCGGGGTGAGCTTCTTGGCACGAATAAACCTTCCTACACCAATGGTTAGGATAACTTTAAGAAATACATGGTCCCTAACTCTGAAGTCCAATGGCCTTTTCCTCTTATCCGTATAACTCTTCTGTCCACTCTGAGTGGCCAAGAGCTTCTGATGAATATTGTCAATCTATCGGGTAGTCTGATCCACTATATTCGACCCCAACCGACTCCTTTCATTGAGCTCTGCCCAACATAAAGTTGACTGACACTTACTTCCATACAAAGCCTCAAACAACACCATCTACAGAGTAGAGTGATAGTTGTTATTGTAAGCAAATTCCACCAAAGGGAGGTACCTGTCCCAATTGCCTTTCTGCTCCAAAACACATGCCCTCAACATATCCTTTAAGGTCTAGATCGTCCTCTTAGTCTACCTATCAGACTGAGGATGGTTAGAGGTACTGAAATTTAGCCCTGTACCCATTGCTTCCTGAAGGGACCACTAAAACTTCAAGATGAACTGTGGGTCTCAATCAAAAACAATACTCTTCGGGACTTCATGCAACCTAGCAATTTCGTCCACATACAACTATGCCAATTTCTCCATGGTAATAGTCTCCCTGGTAGGTAAGAAATGAGCCAATTTAGTCAACCTATCCACAATCACCCATATTGCTTCATACCTAGAAGAAGTCTTGGGCAAGCCCATCACAAAGTCCACGGAGATGACATCCTATTTCCACTTTAGAATTTCTTATGGTGTAACAACCCTGTGGGACACTGATGCTCAACCTTTACATGCTTGCAAATAAGATACTTTGATATAAACTCCGTAACATCTCTTTTCATTCCCAGCCACCAATACCCTCGTTTCAAATTGTAATACATCTTGGTGCCACCTGGGTGAATGGTGTATCGACTTTTATGAGCTTCTTCCAGGACAATCACATGTGAGCTCTTATAATTAGGCACACAAATTCTTCCATGATACCAAATGATCTTAACTTCATGAATATCGAAATCTTGTGTTTCTCCTATTTTGACTTGTTCCCTAACACCCAAATGATACTCATCTTCCATTTGCACAAAACGGATCTCTTTTTGCAAATTGTTCAAAACATTAATTGACCCCAAAACCAAGGCACCAGACTTCACAGAAATAGACAAACTCAAATCCCTTAAGCTCTCAATCAAATGATGTTCCTGCATCATCATGGTCGTTGTATGAACAGATTTCTTGCTCAAGGCATTTGCCATCACATTTGCCTTGCCAGGGTGATACTTCAAGGCATAATCATAATCCTTTAGGAACTTTACCCAATGACGCTACCTAATATTCAACTCTTTCTAATCAAAGAGATACTTCAAACTCTTATGATCGCTAAATACTTCAAACCATGCACCATAAAGGTGATGTCTCCATATTTTCAAAGTAAAAACCACCACTGGCAACTCCAGATCATGAGTGGGATAATTCTCTTCATGAGACTTCAATTGTCTCAAGGCATAAGCGACCAATCTTCCTTGTTACTTCAAGACACTTCCTAACCCTTCTTAGAAGCATCCATATAAACTGTGAATGTCTCATGTGGGTTGGAAATGATTAACACAAGAGTAGATATTAGACGAACATTTAGCTCTGGAAAAGCTTTTTCACACTTTTCATCCCAAATGAAAGGCCAGTCCTTCCATTTTAATCTTGTCAAAGACATAGCCAACTGAGAAAACCCCTTAATGAACCTTCGGTAGTAACCCCTCTAAGCCCAAAAAGCTTCAAATTTCTATCATAGATTACGGCCTTTCCAATTTCAACACCACATCTACTTTACTGGGATCCACTGCCATACCATCGACCGAAATTACATGCTCTAGAAACTTCACTTCCTTTAAATAGAATTCGTACTTGTTCAACTTGGCATACAACTAGTGGTCTTTTAACACCTGTAACACTGTATGAAGACACTGCTCATGCTCTTCCTTACTTCAAGAGTAGATGAGGATATCATCAATGAATATAACCACAAACTTATCCAGGTAGGACTGAAATACCCCGTTCATGTAATCCATAAAAATGGTAGGGGCATTAGTCAACTCGAAGGGCATCACAAGAAACTCATAGTAGCCATATTGAGTCCGAAAACCAGTTTTAGGTACGTCTTCCACGCGCACTCTGAGTTGATGATGTAATATCTTGAAATTTTTTCTAGATATTCTAGACTCAATATTTTAAAATCTATAAGAAATTTGTAAAAATAGGTATACATTGTTTGGTATGAAGTAGGACAAAGAGATCAATTATCTCAGTTGGAAAGAAAAAAAAAGAAAATGATGATTATGTCCTTGGAAAAAAGAAAAAGAACAAGAAAAAATAAAATAAAATAAAAAAGAAAAAAAAGGAAAAAGGAAGGTGGGGGACGCAGGGAAGATTGAAGAAAAGTTTATGAATTTTGGGAAAAATTACACCAAATGACCTGAAAGTTTTAAGAATTATAAATTAGTCTCGAGTTAAGAGCATTTTTATAAATATGAAAAATTAAAGTCAAAATGAAGCTCTCAATGAGTTAAGTCCAATGGAATATAGTATAAAATTTATTAAGGTCAAAATAATATTCATTGGGTAATTAGGATTTAATATTAATATTTTATCCAATAAAAGTCCGTTTGGACTGCAGGAAGAGGTAGTGTTAATTCAAGAAAAATTAGTGGATCTTGTTAAAATATATTTTGGATCAAAATAATAATTTTGGATTAAAATTAATTGTTGGATAATACTGTACCAATTTAATGATAATTTTGGTGAAAATACTTAATCGGTACGGGTAAATTTAATCGGTAAATAGTATATTGGTTCAATAAAACATGAGAAGCAATTTGTGACCAAAAGAGAAGAAAAGTGGAGTGCTACACAGCCTTGGGACACAAAAGGAAATATTGGAAAGATTTTATTACATAAAGTAACTAAAGTTGGAAATTAAATTAACTATGGTTGCTTTTATGACTTAGTACCCTTTAATCACTCTGTTTAAGCTCATAACTCATCATCTTCCCAGCCAAGCACATTTGAAACAGAGTGTGAGGAGAGCTTGAACTTGTGAAAAGCTAGAGGAAAAAGGAAGAAGAAAAAGGCAAAGATTTTTTGCTTAAAACCTTAAGGTAACTTCTTATAACTATCCTCTTGTGAACCTAAGTAGTTTTAGGAGCTTTTATGGCTTATTCTTTCTTCTTTGCCCACTGTTATGGACATCTAGAGAGATAAAGTAGAGAGAGAAAATAGAATTTTGAAGAAACCAAACCATAAAAAGGGATGCATGAGCCATAAGATGCAAGAATATGCCATTAGATTGCAATTTAATCAAGTAGTTATTTTTCTACAATTTATGGTAATTTTCTACCTAATTAGGGTTCAATATAGGAAATGAACTTAAAAATGGTAGAAACAAGTGTGTTGCACAATAAAAACCCAAAGGAAATCAATTTGGGATTTTAGGGTTATTAAGCATACTGGTTGAAAAAGGTTATGAAATTAGTAGTTAATGACCATATTTTGTGATGCATTAGGATTCAAAGAAGGGTTGCATGATCAAAGAAGAGGTGTATAAGGTTTGAAAGTTATTGCAGAGCCACAAGGTAGTTAACTAACCATATTATGCATAAATATTGTTATTGTTGCCAATATGCTTAGTTGATGTAATTGTTGATTGAATTGATGTTTTGTGATGGATTGAATTGATTTCCTATGTTGTTTATAGGGTATTTGACTTTAAATAATTTAAGGGGAGATGCTGCCCAAATTTTTAGAAATTGTTTATGCACAATTGACTTTAAATGAAAGTTCAATGTATTTTTCATGAAAGTTTGCAATGTATGATAATATATGAGTATGTATGGTAGTTACTACTGAGATTCTTTGAATCTCACCACTTTCCAAATGTCTAAAAAATTTAAGATTCAAGTTATGGCAAGATTGCCCAAGAAAAGAAAGGCAAGGAGAAGCAAGTTAATGTTCAAGAAATATACTTAGGTTGACACTATTATATGAGATGTTATGTAAAATCTTATGGGACATGATCATGCTATGTTTTCATGTTAATATGTTTCTCTAGGTTTGTTATGGAGTATTATGTAAGATAAAGGCAAGTTATGGCTATGTATGTATATATTAGTGTGTATTTTGGAAAGTTGGAAGAATGCAAGAGACCTTTCTGAACACTGTTGAGAATTTGAAGTATTGTACAGACCTTGATATATTTTATGTATAAGTGTTTTAAATTTTTAAAAACTAGACATGTTCTACTTTCCATAGACATAAAGATCACTTAAATTGGAGTTGTGTGTGATTAATGGTGATTTTTCAAAGTTATGGTCAGAATCAGGAATTTTCTAAAATGACCATTGCTACATTGAAAATTGTACAAATTTACTGTTAAATTGGTCAATTATTTCCCCTGTTCAATATTTTTCACATGTATAGAATCTTTTTAACTATGTTTAGAGACTTGAATTATATCAATATAATTTTTCTTGATTTAATTATGAATTTTTAAAATTTTCTAGGTAAAATGAAATTAACCAAAGGAATAGTACCTGAAAATGAAATTAATTGGTTTAAGTTATTTTATTCAATCAAGTCTCTAATTATGTATTAATGGACTTAAATATAGTCTAATACATGAAAAATAAATCTAAATATGAGGTGTGATAGATGATATCTAGACCTCAAGTCAATCTTAGAAAACACAGAAGCACCAGCTAACTTATCATTCAAGTCATCAATAGGTGGCAACAGATACTTGTTCTTAACTGTCATCTAGTTAATCCGTCAATAATCAATACACAGCCATGTACTTCCATCTTTATTTTTGACAAACAACACTGGTACTCCCTATGGTAAAACACTAGGTCGGATAAAGCCCTTCTCCAATAACTTTTCAATCTGCTTCTTGAGTTCTACCAACTCCACTGGTGACATACGATAGGGAGCCTTAGAAATATGATTGGCACTAGGGACCAAGTCAATAGAGATCCAACTCTCTCTCTCTGAGGGAAAACCAGAAATTTTCTTAATAGATCAGGATAATCATGCACAACCAGAATGTTCTGCAATCCTTCTTCCACTTCTACCTGTACTGAGAAGAAAACAAAAAACCCCTGACAACCCTTATGCAAACACTTCTCCATCTAAGCATAAGAAAGGTGGAGACTTGTTACACCACCCCAAGAACTAGGAACAATCATTGGCAAAGACACAGTCTTCCTAGCACAATCCAGGATAGCATTATTGGCCTTAAGCCATTCCATACTGATGATAACATCAATCCATCTCAAAGGTAAACAGATCAAATCCACGGTGGTACTCCGATTCTCAAAGTGCATCATATAGTTTAAACATGCTTAAGTGGTTCTCACAAAGACTCCCATAGGTATCGAGACAGACAGCTTAAAAGGCAACTCAATGGCTACCATGCCCAATCTGTAACATCCCTAAAATATTAGATAACTAAAAATGCATAGAGAATTTGCAAAAATGGGCAGACACCATTTTGCGTGAAATAGGGCAAAGAGGTCATTTTTCCTGATTGGATAGAAAAATGAGAAATTATATTTTTGCCCGTAAGAATCATATAAATGACAATTTTATCCCTAGTAGGGAAAAAAAAGAGTTAAGGCGGTGGATGCAAGAAAAGGATTGAAGAAAAATTTATAAATTTTGGGGCAAATTACACCTAATGACCCGAAAGTTTTAAAAATTATAAATTTATCCCGATTCAAGGGCATTTTTGTAAATATAAAAAATTATAGTCAAAATGAAGCTCTCAATGAGCTTAGAACATTGGAATATAGTATGGAGTTTATTAAGATCAAAATAATATTTATTGGGTAATTATGATTTAATATTAATGTCTTACCCGATAAATGTCAGTCTGGACTGCAGGAAGAAGCAGTATTCATTCAAGAAAAATGTGTGGGTCTTATATTTGGACCAATTGGGATAAGTATATTATGGTAATTTTATATCCCAATGTAATTATAATTAGTATCCCAATAATAGTAAAATATACTGCTAAAGTAACTTTATTTGTCCAGATTGGTTCAGGATATATCTGGATAAGTAAATATCTGAAATTTTTGGACCAAAATATTCCCTATTTCGTGGCCAACAAGCTGCACATGGGAAAATATATTATTTAAGTAGTTTATGTCATTTTCCCAAGAATTTTCAAGAGACAAAGTTGGCAAAAATTGATTAGCTCACATCCTTTATTAATACTCCCTCATGTTGGACGTCCTTGGCACTTGAAAAGAAGGAAGAAGTAGCTGCATACAGTGAAGAAAGGAAGGAGGAACGTGAGGGGCAAGAGGAAGAAAAGAGGGAAGGAAAAATCAAGAAAAATAGGTAAAAATATTCTCTCAACTTCTAATGATTTTTCCTTCAAGTTTTGAATGGTTTAAGGTTAGTTTTCTTGAGTTCCTCTTCTCCTCCTTTGCTGTAAATTTTTTCCAAGATAAAGGAGTTAGGAAAGAAAGTGATTTTTTGCCATAAATTAAAGAGAAAGCATAAGATTAAGTGAAAGGAATAAGATTTGGTATGTTTGGAAGTAAGAAAATGAAAACCACTTCTTTTCTCTTCCAATCCTTGTTTTGGTCAGTTTAATATGATGGGAAAGAGTTTGATTTTCATGTATTTGATGGCAAAAATGAGTTCCCCATGATAAAAACTTTAAAGGCAAGCATTGGCTCAAAAATTAAGGTTTAGATAAAGAAATTGAGCCTTTAGGGTTTTAAATGAGACATTATGAAGTAGCTACTTGTTCTAGTTGATTGAGCAAGTATTTAATGATGATAAGGGACTTGAGGAAGCCTAAGGAGGCTAGTGGAAGCATTAGATTCAAGAGGAAGAGCCAAAGGAATGCTTCAAGGTAGCTAAGTTTCATATTCTTGCTTTATGTTGTTTCATTGTCTTTCTATGATTAAATTGTGTTGCCATATTGAAATTGTGATTTCTTTGATTGGTCTTGGCTGTTAAATGAGGGGTTTTATTCCCCAAGATGTCCATTTTCTAAGCCGTTATGCTGCCGAAATTTTGATGACCAATGTGGCAATTTATTGTTTAAATATGATTGATGTGATTAAATGTGACTTATTTGACATGATTGACATAATTGCATGAAATGTAACTTGCTACTGAGATTGCCCCCAATCTCATCCCCTTAAGTATCCCAAATGATAGGCACAAGCAATGTCAAGGAGATCAAGGAGCTAAAGAGAATGAAAGGGAGAATAATGCTTGATGATAATTTCAAGCTACGATTTCATATTTTTGAAATAATGTATAAAAATTATGTATATGCATATGGATCTGTATTCTTGTACTATTATGTCCTTATGAGTATTATGAAATGTTTGGCATGGATTTAAACCATGGAATCATCATGTGAGCTTGTTATGAAGTCTACTTTGCCATGTTATATTGCTAGAAGTTCATTTTATAGTAATAAAAGTAAAGGCAATACTTTTTGAATGAGACAGGGAAAGTAAGTCAAGTGTTATATATTATCTAAAATTAGAGAGAATAATATTTCCAATGGGCTAAAGAACACTTAATTTGGATATGTGTACAATTTATAGTATATTTTTGAAGTTAAGGGTCAAAACTGGACAGTAAAGTAAAAGCTGCGAATTTCACTGTAAGTATCACTTACTTTGAAAGGGAGTATAAAATCGTACAGAGCTCCAAAAATTCAGTGATTTACATGTTTGAAATGATCTGTGTTTTGAGTTCAATATGCCACTGGTTTGAGTTCAATTAGAGCTGTACAATGAGAGATATACAAGTTTTCCTAAGACTGTCCTAGTAAAAGTAATGCTTTGATCGCTAGTGATTCAAATTGATGTGCCTTGTCTAGACTAAATAAATGTATAAGAAAAATATGAAGATAAGTATACATATATATATATCTTTCCAATGGCATATAGAGTGTATGATTTGGCTCAGTATAGAGTTAGATATGAATTCTTAAAGTTACAGCCAAAATCCTGGAAAAGAGAGAAATGACCATTTGTATAGTGTAAGTTTGAGCAATAAACTGTACTAATTGGTCTGATTAAAGGAAAGTTTCATATTTTTATCTTGTACATCATGTTTCTAGCTTCATTTAAAGACTTGAGCCATATTTGATACAATTTTTCTGGATTAAGTCATGATTTTTCAAAATTAGTCCAAAAAACTTGAGAATCAAAGAAATAGTACCACGTTTTTTTTTCTTTAAATATTTTGGTTCTATTAATGGTTTAAGCTCTTAATATAAGCTATTTGGACATTGTACATACTATAATATATTGAAAGATATAGATAAAAGTAAGGTCTTACACAATCTCCATGTACAATCAAATGAAATGAAAGAGTGCAAAGCACCAGAATCAAATAACACATGAATAGTAAAGGCATTGAGTTTTAGAGTATCTCAGATCATATTAGGTTAAGCTTCTGCCTCTTATTGTATGATAGCAAAGACCCTTCATGACATTGTTGGCCTCTAAATAGAACCCACTTGCTTAGGGTTAGTACAACCACAAGAAACATGCCCTAACTTCCCACAATTGTAACAAATCAAACAAGGGATAGCTTTATGACGTATTCCACACTTCTCACACGATGCAGGAGTGCTAGTAGAACTAGGCTGTGATCACACCATATCTCCTCTAGTTAGCTCACCGAGATTAGAACCTCCTCTATTATAAGCACCTTTGTTGAAACCACCCATATTATGACCACCTTTGTTGAAAGAGCCCCTCAACCTCTAAGAGCCACCACTGCTACTACTGCTATTTCTACTATGACTACCTCTCTTGTTTACTCCACCAATAAGGCCCAAATGAGAAAAGGCTCTAATCATAGAGTTCCTCCTTGCTTGTTCAATATCCTTCATTCTCCTTGTTTCCATTCTCATCTTGTCACATAGATCCTCGAACAATGCAAAATCTGCCACAAACAATAGCTCTTTTGACTCAAGTAGAGCAGCCTCTAGTAGCCACTGTGCTTTTCACATGCCATCTAGATGGATTTTCAAATAAGCGGAGTATTTGGCCCAAACAAGGAACTTATCAATGTAATCATCTTCTGATAGGTTTCTTTGTTGAAAGGCTAAGAACTTCGCTTCTTTTTCCATCATTAGTGCAGAGGAAAGTAATGGGCAAAGAACCTTTCCTTGAAGTGATCCCAAGTTAACTTATTCCCCATATGCTCCAAATCGGGCTTCATACTTATACACCATTCCTTTTTCCATCTTAAAGGTAGCCAAGTGAGCCTTTTGCTCTGAGGCACAATCCATAACTTCAAAAGTAGTCTCCAATTGTTCAATCCATTCTTTAGTGATTGTAGGGTCCATCTTTCCTTCAAAAGCAGAAGCATTGAACTTCCTGAAATCTTTTCACTATTCAGATATGCCTTGTTCCCTCTATTGGGCTTTATTCTGATTCCCTGAATCCTCTTTCCTTGTAGCATTTAGATCAACATACATCGTAGCATCCCCCGAGGCTTCTCCTTAACTTCCACAAATTCATGTTGTTCCATTTTTTCCTATATCCTAGTCATTGCCTCTTCATGACTCTGGACACAGTCACTCAACCCTGTGATCATTGCATACATTTCCCTTAGGACTTTATCATTGTTAGGCCTATCATGTCAAGCCATATGTTACCTATACATAATAGCAACACAATTTAGGTATTAAGATTCCAGTCTAACAAAGAACCAAGGAGAGGTGAGAGTACACAACCACAACATTAGTAAAGTGCCAACTTAGACATACAAGAAAACAAGCAATGGCTCAAACCATTATTCTGATATCAAAATGTAACACCTTACTCCTAAAAGCCTGCAATGACATAGAAAACATAAAATAAGGTTGAACCATGTGAAGTTGTGGCGTGCTACAGTACTGCTGTAGCCTTAGAGAGGTAGTACCACTTGGCACTACGACATGCTATAGTACCGTCACAACGTCCTTTACTGATATAATGTTAGCAATTTGCTGATTTTTAGGTAAACATCCAATGCTCACAATTTTGTACTCCGACCTCCAATTAACCTAATTCTAACTCCTACAAATCAATCTCATCCCAATCTGAGTATAGACACCAATTTCAACGCAATTCATCTCTATATGGAGATTTTAGACACTCATGACCGATTTGGTCACTTTTTGGCCAACACTCGCAACCAACTAGCCCGTCTAAAGAGGTTTCACTCCTAAAAAACCATTCCCCTGAGGTTTGACCCTCTTGAACCCCAAATTCACCTAATGGGCTATATGCCCTATTTCACTCTACATGGACTCAGAACCACAAAAAATGTAAAAGCAAAACATAAATGACCAAATGGACTCAGAGCTAACAACTCCAAGTTTGACACAACCCAAACACCTAGATTTGAACATCACACATCATTCCTAACACATAACTGTCATTTATCAGTGCCTCAACCTTACCATAGGCTCGTCAATATACCATGGCCATACATATAATCAATAGTATACAAAAAGAGGGGTCACACAATAGCCACGCCTTAGGATATACATACACCAAGACACATAGTATCATACATTCACAACAGTGACACTTTACTACACAAAAGAAAGATAACAAAGAAGAATAAACCCAAGTCACCTATGGGTACTCTCATTCATCCTTTCCCAAGCCCTCCTTGGATATGTCCTTATTAGAGCTAGATCATTCATCTAAGAATTTTGAGCCATGGTGTGAAACATACGTCCTAGTAACTAGGTGTAAATGCATACATACACAAAATCATGCTTTCATGCTAATAACAAATATAATTAATTCATCACTAATATGGTATGCATGATATGCAGACACCAAACCTGTCAATACACAGTTACAACCATAAGCTAGTTACCATGACAAGGTAACCCTCACCAGTGGTCCTCTTCCAACAAATCGTGATGGCCAATTCCGGAGTCACCACCTAGCTCTCCTCCTAATGGTCATGACCTGATCAAAGGCCATTGTACCAAAGATTGAATCATGGATCTCCTTCCCCTGAGCCACCCGAATTAGTGGCTATTTAGAGAAGTTTCACCCTAATTCACAACCACCTAAGTCTCCCGACCATAAGATAACTATTTAGTGATTAGAATATACATAAGCTGCACCACCTAAACATAAGGCTTCGTGTGCTATTTAGTGGATAGGCATACCACATGGTATATTATATAGAGCATTGTCACCTAGACCATATATCCCAATAATGTAGACAATGTGACAATACACAATGCATGCTAACATATCAACATATATCACTTTCTAATGTACTAGCATACTATATGAATGTATACAATATATTGTGGGGTGCATAATCATCATTTCATATGAATAATCATCGCAATTTATATATATCATAATCATTAATATCATATTGCCATTTTCATCATACAACAAGATAGGGATAGATAACTTACTAGCCGTGTAGCTGCACATATCATGATATAAATATGATTAACCATAACTGAGCTATAATATATATGATATGAAAATGTAAAACATATATATAAAGTATACGTATCATGATATGAAAATGGCTGAACATATATCACAAACATAGAAAGAAAAACCTAGGTTACCTAAACCATACAACCCACTTAGCACCTTGGTTGGCCAATGCAACAACCACAAATAATCCGATGCCTTCCTAAACACAAATCAAAGCCAAGAGATCAAATTGAGTCAACAAACAACCTACATAGTATCAATTCCTCATTACCATCACAAATCTCAACAATTAGCACACACATTTACTAACTTGAACATAAACCAAATGGAAATAAAGCTTCATCAAGCATCAAAATACTCTAGACAACTTTTAGAATCATAATCCTACTTCCTTAAGTTTGGATTCCTAAACATATCATCATTTGAGGGTTAGGGTTTGGAAAATATATCACTTAAACATCATAAAACCAACACCTAGTCTATAGAAATATCCAACAACACCTCTAGAACATACACAAATTAATCGTAGAATTCAACCCAAACTAGAACCCTAGCTCAAATAATGAAAATCACTAAATAATCTTGAAGAAAAAAGAAAAGGAGGGTTGAGGATCAACTTACCAACAAGAATCAAGCCTCCCAGGTCTCAAAATCACGTCCTCTCACTTCCTAGCAAAGCAATTTGTCCTCCCTCTATTTTTTTTTCTCCCAGCGATGGGTTCGACTTCTGATTTAAATTGGTTCAACATCGCTCGCCGCGATGCCACTTAAGTTCACTATGGTGCCAATGCCTTCTGTCTCTCAACAATCATAATGCTACTGTTACTCACCACGATGCCACAACATTCCCATTTTCTCCCTTTGTCTTAATTTCGACTGGTCTTGACTCTCTCTGGTCCTATACTAAATATCAATAATCATTTTGGGATTAATATTCTGGGTCATTAGATTCAGACTTTATATCATGAGAAAGTTCTATTTATCTAGTTTTAAAAAATATAAACTTTCCTTTGTGATACTATTGCTATTGAACTAGGAATTCATTCAAAGCACTAGTATATCATATTGCTTCTAAATTTGCACCATTTTGCAAAAATATCCATTTCTATCATTGTATAAATTCATACTATTGCCTAAAAATTTAGTGGGCTATGTTTCCATGCACCTTTATGTGTTAGCTTCCATTTGATACTTGATAAATGTTTCAAACAAAACATTTCTTAATAAAATAGTTTCTAAACTGACCTTTTCTCTATTATTCTTTTTGATTCACAATCCTGCTCTTGGGAAAGCTTGTTCCTAGTATTTAGAATCTTAGGGGGTAAGATTGTGCATATCAGTAGTGACATTATAGATACATTCATATTATCATATCAACTTTGAAAACATTACATGATCTTGACAAAACAGTCACATAAATTCCATGTTGCTTTTCAAAATATTAGCATAACTCTATTAGAACATAAATAAGATATCCAAATAAACATCTAAAATGTGCTAATCATTCATAAAACATATATCATTTAATATGAAAATTTTGCAATAACATAAGAGTAGTACAAGTTATTACCTCGGAGTTTTAACCTTTCTTTAATATTTGGCTTAATCTACACTTCCTTGCCTAACTTTGCTTTGATTCCTTGCTTCAATTTCCTCCTTTCTCTTTAAGCTTTCCCTTCCTTCTTTCCCTTCTCTTTTCCTTGTTTCTTTTTTCTCTTTTCCTTCTTTCTTTCTTACTTTTTCTCTCTTTCTCTCTTCCTCCCTCTCTCTCACACCATTCCTCTCTCTCTCTCTTACTCTTTTCCTCATGTCGATTATGAGGATTGAAGGAGGATGGGAATGCCTTATATATGCCTCCAATATTTGGCCTCCAAGTTGCTTCTTCTTGCCTTCTGAGTCATCCTTCTTGCTTCCCAAGTTGATTCACCTCATCTCCAAGTTTCATGACATCATCCTCATGACATCATATTTATGACATCATCCTAGCTAATTATGACATCATAATTAGCACACCAAAATTTTATTTTTTCCCCTTCAATTCTAGCCAAGAGAAAAACTAAAGAGAGACACATTTTCTTTCTTAAATTATCCTTTAGGCATGTTTAGAGAGAATTTGAAAAAAAAAGAATTTTTCCTTTAAACCAAAATGTCTTTACATTACCTGTATATATGCCTTTCTTTCAATTTTACATTTTGCAATTTCTTACATTTTGGCATTTTAACATTTTTCCATATTAATTTCAAAATTATCCTTTAATTTTCATAAAAATTTCAAAATTAATTACATTTAAGGACTAAACATATTTCCTTCTAAAGGTTGTGGAAATCTTTAATTTCAATTAAGGACCTAATCTCTTCCTTGCTTTATTACATCCCTATGCATAATAATATAGGCATAAAAATTTGGGATGTTACACAACACAATATGGACAAGTGTATATCTACGTGTATATATGTATTCGATACAAGCAACTATTTTTTTAAAGTATTGGTGTAGTATACTTTTGTAAGCATCATGTACGCAGCATTACCGAGCACCTACGTTTTCTCTTTCTTCCTCATGGGATTACTATGTTGAGTTGGGATAGAACTAAGTAATTATTTTTTATAGAGAAACATAGGAGGATGGATTATTAATTGATTATTTTAAATTTAAAATATGATTATGGATGAATATTAATTTATTTACATTTAGCTATAAACTTATGAAACTTATCAAAACAAACCATTTGGTCACCTAACTGTGAAGTCTCAATCTTATTCAGTGTCTTTTTTACTCATATTGTATAATTATATGACCATAGAAATGTTGTTTTTACTATGTAATATTAATAGTAATAATATATATTATAAAAATTGAATCTTTTTTTTGTTTTACTGTAGCATCAATGAATTGTGTAATTTTTTTATTAGTATTTGACGCTAGAGGATTGTTAACCAGCAGCTTGGTCAGAATTACAAAGCATTCCATATAATGGTTAACAAAAAACACACTACATAAGCTTCTTACACCCATATGAAGATATGTGTGGGGCCGTCTCCTTGATGGAGAATGGAGTCGGGCTGCATTCACTGCAATAAGAGCAATCGCAACTTAGAACCTGTTTGGAATCAAAAGATAATTAATTATGGGAGAGTATAATTACTTATTTTGTAAAATTATCAAATATACTAGCTTTTTAATAAGCACTTATACCTTAAATAAATAAATGAGAGAAGCTGATTTTATTTATTTGTGATAATCACATATTCTCCCATAATCACTTATTTCACTTTTTCTTCTTATTATCCATATAATAATCACTTAAACTCCTAAAATCCATATATATTTATTTTCTTAAAATTACTTATGAGGTAAAAACATTCAAACATAAATCACTTTTGACATAATCACTTATCTTCATAATCAATTATGGATAATCACTTATTCTCATATAATTAATTATGGATAAACTAATTCAAACACACACTTATTAGGCCATGTGTACCATTACCTTTTTAACTTGCAATTAATAAGGAGTTGATCCATACACCACATCTCTAATCATCTTGAAAGAATAAAAGATAGGGAAGACATACATACCGATCGAGAATGTATTCTTCCACGCACAGAGAATGGAGAATTCCAGGTGGTAGAAATAAAATCACTTGGACTTTGTTCACTGGCTCATCGTAGATACACTCAAGAGGAAAAATTGAGAGGAAGAGAGTAAGAGCAACTCCGAGAGAGACTTTCAAAGATGGAGCAACTCCAAGAGAGAAAATAAAAAGTAACGCCTTGGGATGAGAGAGTCACCTTTGAAAAATCTCTCTTCCTCACTTTCACGTACGCACACACATTCACTGATTTTTCTCCAAGCGTGCGTTGTGTGGGAATGGTTAACATTAACCATTCCCTCCCTCTCTTTTTTTATAAATATTAAAGAAAATACTTTTTATTTTATTTTGGGTTTGGGCCCTTATGTTTGAGCTCTCAATTTCTACCCATCAAGAGTGAAACCCAACATCTCCCACTCATACTTGATGGGTTAACCTCTTACAATTCTTCCTTTCCATTTCATACTAAGTGTTCTACCGTGACCGCATGGGCATGATATCTATAATTAGGTATTCTTATACTAGAAATCCTTTTCAAGGACCAGTATAGAATTACCTTATGTATTTTGCATTTATCTTGTTCATGTATTATGCCTTGAATGTCCTAGATTTACCCATATACACTTTCATCCATGGCAAATCTAATCCCTCGTAAGTTTTTATATAAACTTAGATTGCCTAACTCTTGTATACTTGGTGTCTACGCTTAAGATGTTAACATCATAACTTCTTAACGGACATGTCTTAGACACCAGTATAAGTGTGTATATATTCAAATAATCTTCCTTTCATCCATATTTCATTTCGATATGAAACAATTGCTTTCCTAGCATAAGATCTTTTGATCGAATTTATCATGACCATTGGACATATGCTAAAGTAGCTAACATTGAATCATTTTCCATGAAAATGTTAAAGTCATAAGAACATTAATCAGAGGATCAATTCCTCTTAGGGACTCACACAGTTATGAAGCAGGGATCTATTCACTTACTTCCCAATTACGATTTTAAAAACACATGCAGTATGAATTGCATGCTATGATGTTACTCTTATCACATAAGAGCGTATGTCGATTTTGTTTTGTTGTTAACACCGTATAGATTTAAGTTCAGACACACACAGTGTCTAACCCGAATTCTACTAATACTTCCACTTATCATAACGTCTTTGTTGGAGAATTCTCATTTGGTTACATGTATTATGGATTGTGGATATCCATAATTCAATCCAAAATTTATATTTATTGGATCTCATCCCGACCTATTCTCTTCTTTTATCGGGGTAACTTATTTTGTATTATTTAATTGTCATATATGCCCTCTTGCAGATTTACTAGTGAATACAAAAGATGTCTTATCTTTGCCCACACTCCATGAGTGTCAAAGGCAGTTGCTCGTGTGAGAAAGCTAATCTTATCAACATGTACGACATACTAGACATTGTATATTTTCAGAAGTATATGTACTCTAATGACTCAATTATAGAAAAATACACTTAATTTTATTCATATAATTGATCATTACAAAGATTTGTGTTACATCATATCCTACGAATACCAAGTGATTTTATAAGATCAACATATATATCTCTAAGTATTGGCTTGGTAAAGGGATAAGCAATCATTTGACGTGTAGGAATATGGCAAATTGTAACATTTTTCTGTGCTATGGTATCTCTTACAAAATTATACTTGGTGTCTATGTGTTTTGTCTTACTATGATACTTGGGATCTTTAGTGTAGGCAATGGCAACCTCGCTATCACAGTTTATCAAAATTGGATCCAATTTATCACCAATGATCCCTAAGTGTTTTATGAATCTTTTCAACCATACTGCTTCTTATACTGCTGCAGAACATGCAATGAACTCTGCTTCCATAGTAGATAAAGCAATACAAGTCTGTTTCTTGCTACACCAAGATATAGCTCCATTATTTAGTAGAAAAACATATCCAGAAGTCGATTTGCGCTCATCTAGATCTCCTCCCCAATCTGCATTGGAGTATCCTACCAAGCGTAAATCATTTCCTTGATAACATAGGGCATAATCTGTTGTGCCTTGCAAATATCTCAGGATTCTCTTCATAGCTTTCCAATGTTTCAGTCCAGGGTTTGACTGGTACCTACTGACCAAACCAACTGGATAACATATGTTTGGTCTCGTACACATCATGGCATACATTAAACTACTAACGGCACTGTAATAAGGGACTCTTTCCATCATCTTCTTTTCAGACTCAGTCTGAGGACACATATCTCAGCTCAGATTTTCTCCTCTTGAAATAGGGGTATACATAGGTTTACAGTTTTTCATGTTGAATCTCAAGAATTTTCTCAATGTAATTTTTCTGAGAAAGGGATATTAATTTTCTTGGGCGATCTCTATGGATTTTAACTCCTAGTATATAATCAGCTTCACCCATGCCTTTCATTTCAAAATTCGAAGATAGCCATTCTTTGATAGCTATAATCAATTTTAGACTATTTCCAGCTAATAGTATATCATCCACATAAAGGGATAATATCACAAGATTCTTTTCAAAATTCTTTATGTATACACAGTGGTCCTCGTCGATCATCTGGAAATCGTACGAGGTTATAGCTTGGTGAAACTTTAAATACCACTGTATGGATGATTGTTTAAGTCCATAAATGAACCTTTTTAACTTGCAAACTTTATTCTCTTTCCCTTTCTCAATGAAACCTAATGGCTGTTGCATATAGATTTCTTCATCCAGTTCACCATTTAAAAATGCGGTTTTTACATCCATCTGATGTAATTCTAAGTTTAAACTTGCTACTATTGCCAGAATTAGTCTTATGGAGTTAAAACGCACAACAGGTGAAAAAGTATCTTCATAATCTATACCTTCATGTTGAGTATACCCTTTTACCACTAATCAAGCCTTGTATCGTTCAATCGTTCCATCTGCATTTCTCTTAATTTTGAGAACCCATTTATTCCCAATTGCCTTACGTCTAGATGGAAGATTGACCAAATCCTAGACTTTGTTTATCCTCATTGAATTCATTTCCTCTTCCATTGCTTTCTTCCATTCATTACTAGCAGGGCATGATAAAGCCTCATGTATTGAACTAGGCTCATCATAATCTTGTGGGGTAACTATAAGTACAGTCCCTTCTATTGGAAAACGTCTCTTTGGTACACTTTCTCTATTACTTCTTCGCAGTGGGATCTCTTGTAAGTTGTTTTGTTCTTGGACAGAATCTTGCGCTTGTCCTTGTGAGCTCCCACTCGAATTAAGAGGTTAAGGTATATAAATTTGTTCCTTAGTTTCTTCATGTATCTCATAACGAAATATAGTATGATCTACCTCACCCCTGCTAGGAAATTCGTATTCTAGAAATGTTGCATCTTTAGATTCTATTTCAGTCATACTTCCATCTTGGTTTTCTCCAATGAAACGTAACCCTTAGATTGTTCAGAGTATCCAATAAAGATACATTTCTTCCCTCTTGGACCAAGTTTTCCATATTTATAGGAAGGATCATGGATATAAGCTGCCGACCCCCAGGGTTTTACAATATTTAAATCTGGCTTACAATTTGTCCATTGCTCATAGGGTGTTAATGTGACCGATTTTGAGGGCACACGATCAAGTATGAAGGCTGCTATTAAAATTGCATCTCCCCAATATGAAATGGGTAGATTGGCCTGTGCCATCATGGACCTAACCATATCTAGTAATGTTCTATTTCTTCCTTCGGCTACACCATTTTGTTGTGGGGTGCCAGGGATTGTAAGTTGCCTTAGTATTCCCTTTTCTTCACGGAGCTTTTTGAATTGATTTGATAAATCTTTATGTTCGCGATCGGTTCTTAATGCTTTGATTTTCTTGTCCATTTGATTTTCAACTATGTTCATATATCGTCTAAAACATTATAGTGCTTCAGATTTATGTGACATCAAATAGACATAACCAAATCGCAAGTAATCATCAACGAAAGTGATGAAATAAACAGCTCCATGTTTTGCCCTCACACTCATAGGACCACAAACATCTGAATGGATTAATTGCAACAGAGTTTCTACCCTAGTTCTAGTTCCAAATGGTTTTCTAGTTGCTTTACCAGCCAGGCAATGCTCACACAAGGACATTTCCATTTTATCAATTGTACCTAGCAATCCTTCTTTAACTAGTTTAATCATTCTATTTTGATTAATATGTCTTAGTCTAGCATGCCAATCATTGATATCAACATTTGAATTAGAAGAAGTTGCAAAGCAATCATGCATATAAAAATCACCAACAATGTCTATAACAAAGAACTTCTTTGAAAGAAAAGCTGAACCATAAAAGGTTGTCCTCAATGAAATATCTGCTACTTTATTATGAAAATTTACATTAACCCCATAAATTAATAAGCAAGAAATAGAAACTAAGTTCCGTCGGATGTCAGGTGCATGGAGTACATCATAGAGGATCAAGGTTTTTTCACCTCGCAAAGTTAATTTGCAGGTTCATATGCCTTTCACCTCAATTCTCGCGTTATTACCAACATAAAGCCACTTGCTTTGATTCGGCAATCGACTGTACTCTGTAAAGGATCCTCGATCCCTGCTCATGTGATCTGTGGAGCCTGAGTCAATTATCCAAGAAGAAGAAATAGTTTCTGTTAAAAAAACAGTACTTGAAACATAAGACATGTGAATTAACATAATTCACTAATACTTTTTCACGTTCATTTTGCTCAGGGCAATCCCTTGCAAAATGACCCATTTTCAAGCAGGAATAGCACTTAACCTTACTCAGGTCAGTCTTCTTCTTCTTTCCATCTTTCTTCCCTCTTTACTTGAAATGTTTATTTCCCTTTTTAAATTTCGGGTCATTCTTCTTACCCTTTCTTTGATATTTCTTGCCCTTTTTAGAATTAGGCTTAGGGTTAGAAGTTCCTGCTTCTTCAGTCAGATAGGCTTATCCAGAGGCTCTGTAGGCCTCTAGACGTTAATTTTCAAGCTCCAGGTGTTTCGCCACATCACTAAAAGTGTTTATATTCTCATTATGGGTTAAGTTGACTTTCATGTGTTCCCAACTTGAAGGGAGTGACCTTATGACAGCCTGGATCTACTATTCATCAGATAATTCATGCCCAGCTTCCTTTAGTTCTCTGATCATGCTGGCCATCTCTCGTAGATGCTGTTTCATAGGAGTATTAGGCCTTAACTTATAAGTATCAAACTTAATTGTCAGCCTTCTTAGTTTGGTGGTAGAGGTACCTCCAAACTTTTCTTTTAATGTCGTTCACATGGCTTGTGCAGTTGAAAATTTCTCATACTCACACATTAGGTCATTGGCCATGATGCCCAGCATAGTAATACGTGCTATGCTGTTCTTCCTTTTCCAGGCCATGTAGACCTCTTGGTCTCTCCTATGTTGGGCAATATTGCCAGCTTCAGGTTATGCCATGACTACAATCAGTGGTTCTACGGCATCTTGTTCTTCCAATATATATGAAACCTTTCGGTGCCAGATGTCCTAATTGTCCCCATTTAGTTTATCTTCCTTGTTCAGTTCAGCCATTATACTCTTGGTCGCCATTCTCAAATCAGTTACTAGACTATCCCACATAAAGGATTTCTATTATTGAGCTGAACTAAAGAATATATTAATAAAATATACATTGAGCACAGTACTCTATATACAATGTCATATACTTGTATTATTTCTTATGAGAACAATAATAATTCCATTAGTTCCATGATCAGGAGACCACAAGTGTATCTCCCATCACACGGATACTAGTGTTACTATTTTTTCTATTAAGATTTTAATACAAGTACTAGAATAATTAACTAAAAAAAAACTCGTATTTTAAGAGCTCCTACTCAAATAAAGCCTATATTAAAAAAATATTAAATCCATACAAGAACATAGTCATTGTAAAACAATATACATAAATTAAACAGGAAAACAGAAATTAATAATTTTCCTCTTAAGAATGCGATTCGTTATTTTCATGGCTCTATTAATCGCATCTACCCAGGTGTAATCTGAATATTTCTTATTTTGTGTATTCAAATTTTCTCTTAACGTAATAATGACGTTTGCGAAGAACTCAACATCTTCCATATTCACCACAAAGTGTGAATACTTTGCAAGAATTGGATACAAGTCTTTTAAATGTTTTATTTTTATTGCATCCCTATTTACTATGTCTTGTGCTACAGAGTGGGTAAGGGGTTGATCTACTTCTTGATCTTCAAGTTTAGGCTCTTCAAAAATAATTTCATCTTCCTTTGGCCCATTTGGATCTGTATACACATCTTGAAGTTCCTCAGGATTTTTTTCTTCTTCTCGAAACTCCTCATCAGGATCTTTATCAAAAAATTCACCCTCTGGAATAAGTTCTTCCAAATACTCATAACTTGGAGAACCATATCCAACTTTCAGTGCTTTTAGAATTCTCTTGCTTCATTATTTTACCTTCAATAAAATAGTAGGAATTATTAAAATAATTTTGAAAAAAAAATTTAAATCAAAAAAAGTACTGAAATAGCTTTAAACAGATCCAAAATTACCTCAAAACTAGGTAAATAGTATATCAAATTGAAGATCTCGAATTTAGGAATTTTTAGAAGCAAACCATGGCCAAAAATACCCTTTCACGCGCCCTCATATGCCCCAAGAATGTCCAGAGTACAAAAAAAATGAAAAAAACTAAGTCCACGTGCAAAGGCAGTGTGTGAACTCCATGCGCCATCCTAGATGGCGAATCCAGCCACACGCCCGACCAGACATCTTCCACGCATCACTGGCATTCTGATAGTGTCCTCCACGTGGCCAAATCACGTGTTGATGGGCCCCACGCGCCACGTCAGCAATCCCAACCTTTCTTTTTTGTTTTTTGTTTTTGGGCCCAATGTCTCGGCCCAAAAAATAATTTTTTTTTTAATTTTAATTTTTTTTGTTTTTGGGCTAGTCATTTGCGGCCCAGAAAAAAAAAATTTTTTAACATTCGTTGGGTTGGTCTTCTGTGGCTTAAAATTTTTTTTTTTTAATAAACCATCCCAGCCCATTTTTCTATTTTGGTTTTTTTTTTAAGGTAAAACGACGTGTCATTTTAGTGTTTCACCAAAACGACTTGTTGCTGAGGTCATCCTTGACCGCTCGCTGGGTCAACCTGACCCGGTATGGACCCGGTGGCAGACCTGCTAACCCGCCACCATTTTTCGCCGTTTTCTCCTTCGTCCGGCATCCATTTGAGGTGATCTAGGTGTCATTTTTCTCGTCTCGTTGTCCTCTACATGATGGTGGCCTCCTTTTGTCCAAAAAATTTCAATTTGGATAAACCTAATTTTTGAGTTTTCCCACGGTTCTTAAAGCTTTTTTCACCATTGTTCCTCTAATCCGGTGTTCATTTAACGCGATTTTAGTAGCCTTTTCATCGTCTCTTTATTCTCTACACGATGATGTACATATTTTCTAGGAAGGGATTATTTTTATATAAATAAAAAAAAACTATACCGTGTATACTTTTTTTTTAATTTGAGATCCCCTATACCGAATCCTATTTGCATATCTTATGAGTATAAATAATATACAAAATTATATTAAAAAAAACTCATAAGAAAAATATACCGTATGCAAATTATGGAACTCAGAGAAACAATTTCTAATTTTCAAGTGAAAAATTTGCAGTGGATATAGATTTTCCCTGAATCTAAACACACACTGCTACAAAATTGGAAATTGTTGGCGTATTTATATAGGTGGTTATTTGCAAAAACGCAAAGAAATATAAGAAGGGAGATTTTTGTAGGCGGTTTTTTAAATAACCATCTACAAATCTGTTAATAATTTAAAAATAAAAAAAATAAAAATATATGGAGTAAATAACGAAGGCGGTTATTTAAAAAAACCACCTACATTTCTGTTTTAAACAACCGCCTACGTTTATTTTAAATATATTTTTTTTAATTTTATTTTAAATAAAACGTTGATGGTTATTTAAATAACAGCCAATGTTTTATTTAATATTGAAAAAATACAAATATAAACCTAGGCGTTATTTTAAATAACCGCCTAGGTTTAGTTTTGAAAAACAAACGAAGGCGGTTATTTAAAGTAACCGCCTTTGTTTGTCTTAACCTAATCTATTTCTCGAGTGTAGCAGCGTACTTCAGAAACAATCTTTTGGCTGCGTACTTCAGAAACAAATTTTCTCACTTGCCGTCACTCCACAAGTCTTTGGCTCCCGTCCAATCACCACCTCCAACCGGTTGTTCTTCCCACCGGTCTCCACCTTTAGCATTGCTCTAGCTCACACTTCATCAGTCCAGTCTCTCTTCACCTCTGCGACATCTCCGCCAGAAAGCAGTAAGCTTCATTCCTCCCCAATCTAGTGTCGTCTCACTTCTGAAGCAAACATTCCTTCTTCAATCAGATTCAAAGACACCTAGATTCGGACTACATTTTGCTCTTGTACCCACACTAGAGGCAAGTATAGTTAATTACTTTGTTGTCTTATTGTTATTTAGATTTGATAAGTTCAGTGATAATGAAATTAACTATAGTCGCAATTTACTGAGTTATCTGGGTGAGAAGACACGAGAAGCTTTGGCAGAAGGATAATGAGCCTTTGGTACTCAACGGGAGGGAACCATGAATGTGTATAGGTATGTTCTTCTTCATTTTCATACTTTATATATATGTATATATTTTAGTATATTATGCGTAGTAGCTTGATGATGTAGGACTTGAAATAAGGGTTGTCTTAAAGATTGTATACGAGTTTTAAAATTTGATGAAAGTATAAGGTAATAATTGTTAACCCTATAAAAAGAAGTAAATGGAAACTAAGAAACACTTAAGAAAGTTACAAAGCGGAATCTCCTAGTAAATATTATATCTTTAGAGTTAGGTTTTACAGAATCTAATAAAATTATATTAATCTCGCTTAATGAGATAAGATTGTTGTTGTTGTTAATATATATGAGGGGAAAAGTGATACAAAATAATAACTATATGCAAAATTCACATTTTATCTTTGCGTACATTTTTTTATATATTTTTAAAAAATATTATATACATTCATTTTTGTAAATTTAAATTATTTGAATTAGTGAGAATTATAGTAGTACAACTTAATAATATTCAATACTTCATTGTCCAATGACAAGAGGCCACGTCCTTTCTTTCTGTTTGTACTTTTTTGAATGGCATGGATTCTGTCTGTTACTATATGTATTAGCATAATGAATCATGGTCAAATGGCCTGTCTAGGGTTCATGGTGTGTATGATTGATTAGATTTTGCACAACAGGTTTGTTCCTCTATTAGGTTACAAGAATCATCCCCACACTTTTTGTGTGGATTTTGAATTGTTGACTTAGCCAGCTTTTTTATGTGACTTAATTGCAAGCAAAAGCACTGGACTTGTAGACTTGTCAACAGAAGCACCTTATATATAATTTCCATGATGACTTTTCATGGAAATTTAAATCCTACCTTTTACAAAATCACTATTAATAAGAAATTAGATTTTTGGTCTCTAATCGTTGTGCATTTTTGCTGTCAATTGTTACTTCCATGGTGCATTGTCTCTTGATAGAAATTTTCGCAAGCACAAATATATCCCCTGTATAATTCTATTTATTCCTATTATTTTCTCCTGTCTTTTATGATAAGGTTACTAAAATATGTCCCTCTTTCCCCTAATTTCAGGATGAGAAAAATTTGATTTGGTATTCAGGACAACAAGAAAAACACTTGCGGTTGAGTGCAGTCACAAAAATTATTCAACGACAGGGAAATGCATGAAACAAACATTAATGCCTTTTCACTCATTTCACTGTCCATATGAGTCTAAGAAAAAGAACTAACTTGTTTTAGTCTAATAAATTGCTCCCCATTTTCAGATAAAGTCCCAAAAGCTAAGTCAAATTGGGAAGGAGTACCATTCATGTTCTCTAATTAATGCAAATGGTGAATGCTCACTTGATCTGGTAATATGTGTTTTTGCTTTATTCAAACACATTTCATGCTTTTTAAAAATTCTAATTCTAGTTTCAATTCTTGTCAAATTTATCACTTTTTGAGTAGATATGCAAGGACAAAGCACAGGACACTTCTTGGTTCTTGGGCTTGAAAACTGTAATTTCATAAATATGCTGCATTACTTTCTCCCCAGAGTTCTTATTTCTTTCCTTTCATGTCCTTTGAAAAAGCTTATACTTGAAAGTAAAGTCTTAGATATTTTCCTGTGATTGCCTCTGACTTTGTTCTTTTTATGTTTTATTCTAGCTATTAATGAAAAAATTGATTAATCTTTCCTTCATGACATTATCATTACTGTTCGAATGATTGAATTAGGGTTTAGACCACACGTTAAATTATTGTTATACGTTAGTTACATACTATGATAATCAAGCTTTTTCAAGTGATTTTAATAAAAAAATATTATTTTATTTTTCTAAAACCCAATTAGTAAGAGAGAATTGGGAGACTACCAAACTAAATCTCATGCAGATGAATAAGATAGGATTTTTTACACATGAAAAGAAATGTGGATTCATTTATTGATAGGAGGCTGTAATATTGGTTATGAATCTCTTTTTTTGAATAATTTGAAGATTATGAGTTACTGTGGTTTCTTGTGCACTTCTTTTCATTAATATTCTCATATTGTTTATTTAATCATTGTGCATGTTGATTTTACTAGGTTGTTCGATAGAATTATTGATTCTTTAGTGTCTCTCCTATCTAGAAAGTGGTGCTGATTGAGATCCAGAGATCAGTGAGTAGGTAAGCTATCATCTTGGGCTTTTTTTCATCATGGGGAGAATTATGCAGCTTCTCATTTCAAGACTTTCATTTTTTTTTTCCTTTAAACATGCCTTAAACATGTCAATCCATAAATCCAAAAGAAATTACTTAGTTGCGTTTGGTCATATTGTAAAATTATTGGTGTGATGCCTACAACTAATTTCTTTGAGTGTTTATTAGGCCAAGCCTATATCTTTCAAAGAAATCTGGTGTTTATTGTGCCAAGGAGAATAGATATGTCATATCTTCAAATTATTCACAGGTATTGATTTTAACTTTTGATCTTTATATCAATTATGTTCACTCAAGAGTTATTATATAGGTCAATACCATGTTATGGTGGGGTTTGCTTGAATTTATTGTGCACAATAGGTTTTGTACATGTGACCATGGTGAACTCTGTTTGAATTTATAACTAGTGGTGTACATGTTAGATATACTGTAAACAAATCCAATTACTTCCACCTAACCATAGTTACAACAAACACCAGCCTATAGCTTAGTTTATTTATCAAACATGTTAGCTCTTTGCTTGTAATGTGTTTATGACTTAGTAATGCTGTAAAATTTTGTGAATTATGGATGGCAAGTTAATAATAGAGGAAGCATAACCATAGAAAAGATTTCAATATTCAATGAATAGCTCTTTGGTTGTAATGTGTTTGTTTGGAGGATCAAAGTAATCTTCTCCTAGCCTTTTTGTTTCTATAGTTTATTTGGAACTTCATTTATAACATGTATCTTGTTGTATTGGTTATGGAAATCTGTAATTTCTAGATGCATTTATATTCTGTCTATGCATTGACTTCCTTTATCTGTAGCTTTTTTTTTATTTCTATATTATTCTGGTTATGATTATATAGCTTAGACTGTTTGGGATTGGTTGAAAAATGGTTGTACTTATAATTGGGAAGTCTACCTTTCTTGTGAAATGTTGTTGTAGAATTATTGCACCCTCAACTTGTAAAGGAGGCTCTGCAAAAATTGATACACATCTCAGAAGTATGGATTGGTCATGGATGTCTATGAATCGTTTGACTCAGGAGTATAGGGATGGAGTGAAGGAGTTCATTAGTTTCACAGTTGAGCATGCAGATGATCCTAATAACATTTTATGCCCTTGCTTAAAGTGTTGTTATGGTAAACTAGTAAGTGCAGAGGACTTGGAAGATCATTTAGTGTGTCATGGAATTGATCGAGGTTACAGACGCTGGATAAAGCATGGTGAAACGAATGATGGGTATAGTAGCTTGGGTTATAGTGGATTGAATGATTTTGACACAACCACATTTGAGGCTGACCGTCTTGAAGAGAGGGTGAATGTGATTGAGAATGAGCTTCAAGATTGTCCTGAGATGTTTGACAGGTTGAAAAGTGATGCAAAAAAGCCATTATACTATGGTTGTACTAAATTCACAATATTGTTAGCTGTGTTAAAGTTGTACAACTTGAAAGCGGGTAATGGATGGATTGATAAGAGCTTTACTGATTTGCTTGCACTTTTGAAGGATATGCTGCCAGAGGGTAATGACCTTCCTAGCTGAACATATGAGGCTAAACAGATGCTATGCTCTATTGGGATGAGCTATAAGAGGATACATGCCTGTCCTAATGATTGTGTGTTATTTCGGAAAGAACATGCATTATTAGACAAATGTCCTAAATGCAACGCCCCATGATATAAGAAGACAGAATCGAGTCCAACGAAGGTCGTATGGTATTTTCCTATCATACCTAGATTTAGATGCTTATACAAAAGTCCTGAAATTGCGAAGCACTTGACATGGCAAGCGGATGAAAGAATTGAAGATGGAAAGTATTGACATCCTACAGATTCTCTGCAATGGAAAAAAATTGATAGTCAATATGAAGAGTTCGGGGTAGAAGATAGAAACCAACTCCTTGCATTATCTACCGATGGAATGAACCCGCATGGTATGCAGAGTAGTATTCACAGTACGTGGCCCGTGATTTTGGTTATTTATAATCTACCACCTTGGCTATGTATGAAACAGAAGTTTATGATGTTATCTATGTTAATCTCTGGACCCAAACAACCTGGAAATGATATAGATGTATATTTGGCTCTATTAATTGATGATTTGAAGCTACTGTGGGAGAGGGGTGTGGAGGTGTATGATGGATATAGGGAAGAGACATTCAAATTGAGAGCTATGTTGTTTGGTACAATCAATGATTTTCCTGCGTATGGTAATTTGTCAGGCTACAATATCAAAGGAGAGTTTGGATGCCCTATCTGTGAAGAAGGCACACATTTGATATGGTTGGAGCATGGTTCAAAATTTGTCTTCCTTGGACATCGTAGATTTTTGCCTGAGGGACATCATTACAGGTGGTGGATACAAGCGTTTAATGGGAATACAGAAGAAGGAAAAGGACCTTTGCCATTAAGTGGTGAGCAATTGTTTGACAAGGTAAAGGATTTGAATGACAACTTTGGGAAGCCTTTGGCGTGATACCTTGGGACTAGTGGGTGGAAGAAAAGGTCAATTTTCTTTGAATTGGAATATTGGAAGTCTTTGTATGTGAGGCACTTCCTTGATGTCATGCATATAGAAAAAAATGTATGTGAAAGCATTATCAGTACATTACTTAATGTGCCGGGAAAGACTAAAGATGGCGTGAAGGCAAGGCTGGACTTAGTTGCTATGGGAATAAGAGGAGAGTTGGCACCAGTGAAGGAGAAACGCCGTACTTATCTACCTCCGGCGGCATATACACTATCTAGAAAAGAGAAAATTACTTTTTGTAAGTCTCTTGATGGGGTTAAAGTTCCAGAGGGGTATTCCTCAAATATTAGGAACCTTGTTTCTATGAAAGACTTGAAGTTAAAGGGTCTGAAGTCTCATGATTGTCATGTTTTGATGGAGAATTTCGTTTCGGTGGCTATTCGATCCATTTTGCCCAAAAAAGTTCGAGGGACAATCACTAAACTATGTTTCTTCTTCAAGTATATTTGTAGTGTAACATCTTACTTTTAGACTCATTTTCCATGAATTAGACTCATTTTAAGTCTAATTATACTTGATCCTAAGCTTGAATCACATAAGAATGAAAATCAGAATTTCCAAAATGTTCAGTTACTGTTCATATGGTAGTTTCCACTTTACCAACTGAACTTTAAAAATTCATAACTAATTCTAAAAAAATTATTTCATAGTGATTCAAGTCTCTAAAAATAGATAAAAACCTTATATACATGGTAAAAATATGGAACAGAGCATTATATTGACAAATTTATACAGTTTATTCCTCAAATATTTACTATACATTTGGTCATTTTCTCTTCTCCAGGATTTTGGTCTTATATTGAAAAATTCATATCTCATTATATCCTGATCCAAATCATACATTATTTATGTCATTGGAAATATCTATGAGTCTACTTTCTAGAAATATTTTTCTTGTACATTTATTCTACTTGTACAGGGCATAACATTAACTTAACTATTATGGGTCAGAACACTATCTCTACTAGAACAGTTTTAGGAGAAATTACATAACTCTTACTTTATAGCTCCAAATACTATCAAACCAGTAGCATTCATTTCCTAAGACTTGGAGGTTTCCATAAATTCAAACCACTGAATTTTTGGAGCTTTGTACGATTTTATCTTATGTTTTGAATTTTCCAGTATTCATAATAAAGGATCCAGTTTTCCTTACTCTAACCAGTTTTGACCCTTAACTTCTAAAATTCACCATAAATTGTACACTTATCCAATTTAGGTCTTTTTTAGCTTTATAAAAAGATCATTCTATCTAATTTTTGGGAATATATAACACTCATACATTATACCCTGTTTCATATAAACAGTACCTTCGTCATTCTCAGAGTGTTTCTAATTGAGCATTTCCATTCTTACCTTGGCAAAATGAGCTTCATAACATGATTACTTCATCCTTCCTTGTACCAAATCCATACATATCACTCAATAATGCTCAAAATGGATATACTTACAGAAATACAAGCCTCATGAATTGTCATTCAATTTCATACATGATGCCATAACAATACATTAAAATACCCACAATTCACATAATTATCATGCTCCTTCATTCTTCTTGCCTTCTTCCTTGGTTACTTCCATGTCCTTTCCCTAGCATGATTAGTGTTTGGAATGGTGAGATTATGGAATCTCAGTAGCAAGTCATATGTCATGCAATTACATTATCATATATGCATGAAAACTTAAATCATAACCATTCACCCATTCAAGCATATAATAAGTCATAATGGTTCATAAAAATTTTGGCATGGTCTCTCTTTATAAAATGGACATCCAAGGGTTAGGACCCTTTCATAAAAACAGCCAAACCCATCTCACAACATCATAACAACAATATGGCAATGGGATTATAACATAGAAACAATATACAATAACATAAAGCAAGAAATAGACTATGCTACCATTATTGCTTTCCTTTGCCTTCCAACTTGATTCCAATGCTCCCACTCTCTTCTCCTTTGAGTTGTACTTCTTCCAAACACTTCCTTAAGCTTCCTTGGACCTAAACATAACACCAATGAAGCACATAAGCCACTGGTTCTTGGTCCAACTTCACACAATGCTCACTAAACCCTTAAATTTTCTCTTTGCTTTCTTCTTGGTTTTTCTTTGAACCAATGGTTGTTCTCAAGGTTTTGAGCCATGGGGAACTCATTTATGGCATTAAAATCATGAAATTCTAACCCTAGCATGCACCCCTGTTCAGACCGAAAATCATGAGAGAAATGGAGAAATTTATTTTCTTTGAAACACTTCCTACAATTCATGAAATCATGCTTTGGGTGGCTAAATCATACTTTGGCTTAACTTTGATGCATGAAAACATAATTCTTTCCATGTTCCTAACATGGGCCAGATTTAGACTCGAGAAGAGGAAGAGTGAAACTCCATGAAATCACTTGAAACTACTAGCTTGAAATGATTAGAGAGCTTACCTATCACTTGCATCTTGATTGCTTCATGTTTCAAGCTTGGCTTTTCCCTCTTCTTCTTCACTTAGGTCACGCCATTTTTCTTCTTTCCTGAGCAAACTTTGAGCTCTCTCTCTCTCACTTCCAGCAGCATATTGGTCATGAAAGAAGAGGCAAAAGTAGCCACCTCACCAACTCACTCAACTTTGATATATTTTGTCTTGACTTTAGTTAGCAAAAAGTAAATACTTCTTTGAGAAGTAGTCTAAAAAAAACAATATTAAAGTCCAAGTTGGTTGCAGCTTCTGGATGTCCGAAATGAGGAGAGAGAAGGGAATTATCTCACTTAATGACATGGCTTAATTAACTTGCTAAGTACCTTCCTTAATCACACTTACTTTTTGACCAAAAAGGCAAGCCTTCTTGAGCAAGTTTTGGGACAAAAATCACATGCCCATTATGATGAATTCTCAAGCCAATAAGAGGGAGAGGAGTGTCCAAATATTGCTCTATAATTTTATGGAGCAAAATACCCTTTATCAATTAAATTTACCCGTACCGATCAAGTATTTTTGCCAAAATTGTCACTAAATTGGTACGGGATTATCCAACAATTACTTTTGGTTCAAAGTAATCATTTTGATCCAAAACATATTTTAGGAAGCCCCTTTCACTTTTCTTGAATTAATATTGTGTCTCTCTACAATTCAAATAGGTTTTATTGGGTAAAATATTAATATTAAACTCTAATTACCCAATAGGTATTATTTTGATCTCATTAAATTCCATACTACATAACATTGGGTTTAACTCATTGAGAGCTTCATTTTGACTATAATTTTTTATATTAACAAAAATGCCCTTGACCCGGGACTAATTTATAATTCTTGAAACTTTCGGGTCTTTAGGTGTAATTTTCCCCAAACTTCTTTCTCTTTCCCCTTACACGTTGAATGCATTCTCGAGGGGCTAAATTGTAAATATTTTTTATTCTTGGGGCTCAAATATAATTTTCTTATTTTTCCGTTTAACTAGGAAAATTGACATATTTGCTTTCTTCACACTTAATGGTATCTCTGCATTTTTTCCTATTCCTTTTACATTTTACGATTTCAAATTTTTCATTTCTGGGCCTTTAATTTATTATACACATTTTGCTTCTAATTTGGGAAATGACCATTTGGCCCCTAAACCGGGTCAAAATGTAATTATTCATTCTTCTGGGCACTTTCTTGTAATTTTACCCAAAGAATAATTTTTAATTATTTCTTTTTTTTCAGTATTCACATTAACTTCAAATTGGTCTATCTCTTAACATGGACCTCCCGGGTATGCAATACTTATACCATTAAGCTCAGCTTGGAGCGAACTTTCATTTAAGTGGTATATTGCATATTTTATGGGGTAAGTTCTGGAATTAATTTTTGCTAAGTATCTTATGGAAAATTAATTCCAATTAAGGACCAAATATAATTTCTTCTAAAAATTAAATGAGAAATTAATTCTTTCTAAAGCCCGATCATACATAGCCTTTTCGTCTCGCTTCGTTTCTCATCTTTTATTCATTTTATAATATCCCATAAAAATAGGGATATTACATGTAGCAAAGTGATTGACCCTATGAAGTTACTGGCATTGCAAAGAGACATTGTTGTCACTTTATGCGAGCTTGAGATGTATTTCCCGCCTTCATTCTTTGATATGATGGTTCATCTAATGGTTCACCTAATGGTTCACCTAGTTAGGGAGACACAATTATGCGGTCCAGCTTATATGAGGTGGATGTACCCGATTGAGCGTTACATGAAGATATTAAAAGGTTATGTGAAAAACCAAAGTAGACCAGAGGGTTGTATTATTGAATGGTATATAGCCGAAGAAGCTGTTGAATTTTGCACCGAATACTTATCTAATGTTGATAACATTGGCCTTCCTAAGTATCGTCACATGGGGAGAATATCTGGGGAAAGGATTATGGGAAAGGAAATTGTTAGCATACCCAAGACCCAGTGGGAGCAAGCTCACTTGTATGTTTTGCACAACTCTGATGAGGTTCTTCCATATGTGGAAATGCACAAGGAGAAACTTAGAAGCTTAAACCTCAATAAGAATGAGAGTTGGATATCGAAAGAACACAATCGGTTTTTTATAGATTGGCTGAGAGATCATATTAATTTAGAGTGGGAAAGGAATCCTGGTTCAGTTTCAGACAAGTGATGGTTAGCTAATGGTCCATCTATGCATGTCTTCTTTTACACCAGTTACCTCATAAATGACTACACATTCTATACAAAGAGCAGGATGATCAGAGCACAATGCAAAACAGTGGGGTAACCCTTATAGCTCAATCAATGCATATTTCTAGTGCTAAAGATAGAAACCCTATTTTTGCAAATATGTCATACTTTGGGGTAGTTGAGCACATATGGGAGTTGGATTACATCTTGTTTCGAGCACCGGTTTTCGGTTATAAGTGGGTTGACAACAAGAATGGCCTTCAAGTTGATGAGTCAGGGTTCGTTCTGGTTGATCTTCATAAGATAGGGTACAAAGATGAGACTTTTATTTTAGCATCTCAAGCTCAACATATGTTTTATGTCCCTGATCCTGCTAATAAGAGGTGGTCGATTGTCATGTTAACCAACAAAATAATCGATCATCACAATCAAGGTGGAGACCAACAGGATGAAGATATTGAGGATGATCCATTTTATGAGGCATCATTTGATGTTGATTCTACTGGAGATGACGCCCTCTATATGAGAGATGATCATGAAGAGGGGATTTGGATCATGAAAAGGAGGGGAGGAATCATTCATGGTAGAACAAGAAAGAGGAAAAGGTTTTATTTAAACATATATGTATTGCCTTCAATTTATTTTTGTTATTTAATATAATGATCTTCTTATTTTGTTATGTCATTTATTTTTCATTATTTAATTAATCATTTTGATATTATTACAGGTAAATATGGCAAAGCGTGTCACATTACAACGAGAGATGACGAAGCACCGACGTGGTTTGACAATAATGAAAGAGGTTTGCCACACAAGAGATACTGGAAACAAGATCCATGTGGAATGGAATTACAAAAATCATCCAGTTAATGAAGGTAGAAAGAAGTTAAGTAGCTATATCAAAATGGCTGCAAAGTTGAAGGTGCCCATCAGCCATCCAGAATGGGATGATTGGAGGAAAGTTCCATTTGCTGTGAAGGATTTAGTTTTCCAAGACATAGTAGTAATTATTATTAATTTCAGTATTTAGCTACATTTTTTTATGCATGCAAACCTGTTATAATCAATTTGAGTATTTTGTTTTGTAGTCCGCTTTTGACGTTGATGAAAGCCATAGAGTGTATATATATCAAAAGGCAGGGATTTCGATGCGTAATTTTTGATATATCTTGACGAGGCACTTTATGAAAGATGAAGCTGGCAACATCATTGAGCATCCACCTGAGGAATTTAGAATCTACATAAAACAGGAACACTGGGATGGCTTTATCGATCTGCGGCGTCAGGAGAAGTTTAAGGTGAACAATTTTTCCTGTTTATATTTCAATATTCTAATCCTCTTTGTTTATTATTATTTGATTTTAATATTGAAATTTTTTTAGAAATTAAGTTAAGCAAATAGTCAAAGGACAAAGAGTCAACAGTACCCTTACCGAGCCGACCGTCTAGGATACTCTAGAGTAGAGAGGAAGTTGGTAAGTGCATGTATATCTTATGTTTGTCAATACTTAAATTTATTCAAATGCACAATTATTATTTCCGTGAATTCATAGGTATTAAAGGAGGGATCCACACGGACAAAAGTACCCCGTCATGAGCTGTGGTCAGAATCCAGGAAAAACAAAGAAGGGATTATTGAGAATGAGAATGTTCAAAAAGTTGTTAAAAAAATAGTAAGTACTACCTTATAACAATGATTTGAACTCTCATTTTTTAGAAGAACAAAAAATTATTTCTTGTTTTATTTTCACAAATCCAGATTTCAAATCAGACCTTTGAAGACGAGCAAGGCTCAGGGTTGGATGTACTTAGCCAAGCACTAGAGCTCCCTGAACACCCTGGACGTGTTAGAGGTGCTGGATTTGGTGTCACCAACAGGGCCTATTTCGGGACCAAACGCCGCCACTCTAACGCTACAGCTAGGGTTCTTGAATTGGAGGCAATCATCCAATAACAACATGAAACACAATCTGACATGAATAGACGATTAGCCCAGATTGAGTTGTTGGTCATACAAGCTGCATTGCAGGGGAGCCAAGGGGTTGCAATCAGTCCTAGTGTGAAAGATAGTTGTACTCCTCCATCCGATAATTGCTTCTCTTATTAACTAAATTTATAGTTAGTTGTTGATATATAACAATATTTTCTAATGTTATGATTGGTATAGGGTATAGGACATTGTCTATTATGGTTAGATAACCCCCGGCGTGTGGTTGCAAAAGGGCATGTGCATAACATCCCAGGGGACATGCTTTACAATGCACCCTTGCCTGCAGAACATGTCTGAGTATCAATTGCACTTCCCGAAGAAGAGACAGCGAGGTTGCCTATGCCTATCGAGGGAGCAGAAATTGTAGAACAGGCCGTGGGTGGATTTGTAGGATGGCCTATGCATCTCATTACTATTGCTCCACCAAAAAAGGTATATGTTAGTTGACAAGCCACTTAATTATTGAAGATATTTGTATGTATATCAATTGACTACTTGTGTTTCATAGTCCACAGGAAAGAGTCAAGGGAAGAAAGTTGTGTCGGGACAATCAGGGGAGTCAATCATTGCACCAGCGAAGGGACAACCTCAGTCATCAAACTCACAAAATCGTGAATTGCTTAATGGTATATTAACCATGGGGTTGTGGCAATTGATACACATTCCTTATGATGTAGGGGTTTATGGTAAGGAAGTATCTGAAGTGATAATTAAAGATATGATCTCCTACATCATTGATCATGGATGGCTTGGGGTACAGAAGATTAACATATACATCAGGTATTAAAATTAACATAAATGAATTGATCTTTCATTTGACTATGTGGTACTAATCTATTACTTTTTCCATTTTAGATTTTTGTATGAAAAAATTCTAGTCCCTTCTCAGCTGATCGACAGATTTACCTTCATCCACCCACAAGATATTTCAGCTTATACATTGGTTTTGATGCCACAGAGAAAGATCACAGAACAGTCACAGGATGTGACGGATGCATTAACTGCAAAAAGGGGTGAAGGGGTGTTATTTTTGGCACCATTTATGCAGGGGTAAGTCACTTATCACTAAACTTTTAAATAATGTCTTATTTCATGTTGGACTGCTTTATTTTAAGTTTGTTTGTTAAAACTAGTAAATTTTTCTCCTAGGAATCATTGGATGTTGATTTGTATTGAACCAATCAAACCAAAAATATATTTTTTGGATCCCAAAGAAAATCCGCCAGACTACCGCCCACAGATGCTAGAGATGATAAATCAGTAAGAATATGCAATTATATTATGTGTTTTTGTATTTTTCTATTTATTAACCTCAATTTTTTTCTATATTAATTTTCTTTTGCAATGCTTAACAGAGGTGTGAGTATGTTTCAAGTAGCACGTTGGCTAAGCAACAATAGTAAGCCCAACAACCAAAAGACTCCACCAGATCCGGCCTTATTGTATAAATGGACACATATTCAGGTATTTATAATCTAATACTCAATCAACTATTGAGAATAACATTTATTGTAATTAATCTAATATTCATATAATTTTATTCAGTGTCCGAAACAATCTAATGATAATGATTATGGATACTATGTGCTAAAATACATGAAAGATATCATTTTACATCGGCAAATCTCGATCCCCTCCAAGGTATGTACATAATTCATTTTTAAGATATTTATATAAAATTTTAAAAATATAAACTGCTTCTGTAATATGTAATATTTTTATTTTTAGTATTTTCGAGATACATAATCTGAGGGATACTCCGAAGCTTAGATAAAAGAACTCATAGAGGAGTGGAGCCAATATGTGGTTGGACTTGGGAGGTGGGTATAAGTGAACACATTCTAGTGTTATTTGTAGTTGTTTGGTTGTACTTTGTATCTGTTTGGTTTTGGTTCTATCATATATTTACATTCAATTGGTGGTTCTAATCTGTTCTGGATAGCTTATGAATTTAAAATTGATCATGCTTTAGGCAGTACAAGGGAAGAAGCATAGACTGATGACTTCTAAAGGCTAGAAGATGCCTGCTTTTTTTGTTCTCTTGGTCATCATATATGGCAGATAATTTGATATGTAACTTTTGATCATGTGTATATATATTAGTTGTTAGTGTAGAGGCTATAGATTGGCCTGATATATATGATACTTTTGGAAATCTAGTTACTGGAAAATGTTAATTAGGTCTGTTATATCATTTTTTTGCTCTTGTCAATTGGATATAAATATTGTCTATAACTTTTTATTGAGACATTTTGAATATAATATAACTTTTGCTTTAGATAATATCTTTTAGTTATGGGTATTTGGTTCTGCTACATATTGACACTAAAGCAGGTTTGAGGGATTGCAAAAATAATAAAATGTGGGGAAAAAAATAAGAACTTTCATTGGCAGTTATTAATACAACTGTCAACGTCAATATTTTGGTTGGCGGTTATAAATTAGAACCGCCAACTCATATTAAAATTCAAATATTCAAATTTAAATAAAAAAATTTATAAAATTTAGTTGGCGGTTAATTCAAAACCGCCAACTAAAATTAATATTCAAATTAATTAAAAAATAATATTTCTAACTTTAGTTTGCGGTTATGTATATAACCGCCAACTAAAGTCGAAATTTATTTGCGGTCATTACATATAACCGCAAAAGAATATGAATTTTGTTGGCGGTTATAATATATAACCGCAAAAAAATGTAACTTTTTTTTGCGGTTTATAACCACCAATAAAAGGTACAGTTTTTTTCGGCACTAACATACTTAGCTATTTTTAACCGCCAATAAAAGTCAAAATAACCGCCAACAAAGACGTATTTTGACGTAGTGACATGCTCTGATACCAATGAAAGAATAAAAGATAGGAAAGACATATATACCAATCGAGAATATATTCTTCTACACAGAGAGAATGAAGAATTTGTTCATTGGCTCACCGTAGATACACTCAAGAGGAAAAATTGAGAGGAAGAGAGTGAGAGCAACTCCGAGAGAAACTTCCAAAGATAGAGCAACTCCAAGAGAGAAAATAAAAAGTAATGCCTCGGGATGAGAGTCACCTTTGAAAAATCTCTCTTCCTCACTTTCACGTACGCACACACGTTTACTGATTTTTCTCCGGGCATGCATTGTGTGGGAACGGTTAACATTAACCGTTCTCTCCCTCTCTTTTTTTATCAATATTAAAGAAAATACTTTTTATTTTATTTTGGGTTTGAGCCCTTATATTTAAGCTCTCAATTTCTACCCATCAAGGGTGAAACCCAACACATCTCTTCACTGTCTATGGGATTATCACTTCACTTTTGTCTTTCTGTATAGAAATATCACAATTGCAGGTCTTTAAGAGACCACTCAAATTTAACATATGCCCACTTGCAAATCCATTTCATTATATGAGAGATTTTTACCTATTTTATGAAGATATATTTGCCTCCATTATTTTTATTAATCTTTCCTGAAATATTGTTTGAATAAAATAAGAAATCTATACTCTTTTTCAAAAAGAAAGAAAGAAAGTTCATTTTTAAATTTTTTTCTACCTTAGGCACCATATTTATTTAGGATTATGGCTTTCCACTAGATCATCATTATTAGATGACATACTTTTCTTGAAGCGTTGATTTTAAAGCAGTGTGGTATTTTTTTTTTAATTTTTCTTTTGGGCTTGTATTTGCTATTTATATTTTTTGTTGTTGTTTTTTATTTTATTTTTTTTATACTTTGTATTCATAAATGTCAAATAGCGTAGCAAGGCCATATCTAGAAAATTTGCCTCGAGCTTTGAAATTTCTAGACATGTCTCTGGTCCTAAATAGTATTACGAGTCGTAAATAATTAATGTAGCTGATTATCTTCAAACTCTGCAACTATGCATAGAGCCCCACTTAGATAATCGACATTTAACAACATTAATAAGCATAATGTCTAATTCAGTTTTATCACTTTTGTAATTCTTACTTGTTAACTTATTTTGAATAACATGAAATACAATCATTTTTTACCAAAGAAATATAATCATTTGGATATATCATATATGTAATAAATCTGCAATTAAAACATAGTAATATAAGCAGATAAATTTAAAAATGAGTGTATCTAAATTTATGAGTCATTTCTATTGTGCGGCTCCACTCTAGTAAACTCAAGCATATGATATTTAAATCAAATCTTGCTATATTATTATTTCCTCTACAGTAATTTTGATTTTCAAATGCTCAAATACGTATTTTCACATTCAACATATCAAAGAAATTTAAATTTCTCATTCTTTAAACAAAACAACATAACATAAAAGAGAGAAGCTATTTTAACTTGCCTTAAAATTTGAACATTTTGTGAACTTACACTGTAGTATTTTCTCAAGTGATACTATGTCAGCTTCTAACTTTCCGAGTTAAGATCTTGTATAATATTTTTTTTTATAAAATAGAATAAAATTGTATTCCATTGGATTTAAACTGTTAGGCATTAATATTCATAGTTCTTACAAATACAACTTATCACAATCCACGATTTGGCATTATAGAATTTTGAGGACTAGTTGAGTTTGTCTCGCATGAACCTAATTTGACCCGTGAGATGTAGGGGGTCTGCCATTGGAGGCTTACCATCATAACATGTCATTGGTTTCTGCCATGCTTCCCCAAACTTGCAAACCTAATTTTCTCCTTCATTGGTACCTACTTCCTTTCCTTCCCTAATACAAAATGACGAATTATGAAATGAAGAAAGGGGTGTTGTGAAACTGGGCTCCGGGAGGCAGCAGTTTAATTTGGGCAGTGGTGTAGAATATCTAGCAGTGGTTTATAACTTTATATATTTTGTGTGTGTGTTGGGGGGGGGGGGGGAACGATTTTTTAATACGTATTAATATGGATTTATTGCAGCTAATAACAAAAAAACCTCAAATTACCTATAAAAATGCATTTGACAAATCACAAAATAGGAAAAACTATTAAAATGCATTGATTTTTTTCGTCAACAAAATGCGTTGATTACATCATTTGAAATGTAATTTGAAAATTTTCATGTTGAATATACTCCAATAAATCACAAAAATTCATTCTGATTTGAAATGAAAGAATAATTTTAATAATTAATTATGCTCATTAATTCTTGGTTTGAAAAGGAACAATTATTGTCAAATCAATGGCGTTATAATAAAATTCAAATCAAAAATTAATTGCACATGGCTTAACACATAGACACCACATAGAGCATTCTTATTGGATGATATTCTACCCTAAAATGATGTGGCACACTAAAATTGTAGCATTTCACTTTTTTTTTTTTTTGAGTAGAATGCAGCATTTCACTCTAGTTCAAGCTTTAGTCACCTACTTTTATATATAGGCAAAATGTGCACCCATGCGATATACAAAGTTATTAGGTAAACTTACATAAAAGTTAAATATTTAAAATCTACTTAAATATAATACAACTTATAACATATGGTGAGAAATCTTGATGTCAATTATTCATTCATTATTGTCCTCAATTGTGTCATCTTTTATGAAAACTAATGCAATTAGCAAACTCTTGGACGGGACTTAATTAGTGGATGTCATCTATTAATTTTTTTATTGAATTTGTTAAATAATCTAATCTGTGGAAACATAACTAGTAGAAGCCATTTATTGAAAATTATTTAAGAATTTTGAAAATCATTTCACTAATTTGAAATTTTATTAAGATTTTTAATTGAATTTGAAATGATAAAATATGAATAAAATTTAAAAATTACTTAATACTAAATTTAGTTTTTTTATTTACTTTAATTTAAAGTTTTTAACGGATCAAATTTTTTCCCAAAATCTAATTAAATATAATTTTTTCTCTAAAAGATTATGCAAATTTAGTTTGGAATATAAAAATGTTAATAAGATTGTAATTAATAATTCATTAGTTAATATTTTAAGAATCCTAGTAAGTTTGATAAGTAATAGGTTATCCTTTTAGTTGCCTAGTATTATCAGTGCAAAATCATATCAATTAATAGATACATTCCATTTTGTGTAAATTTTGAAATGATAATAAATTTTATTAGAAAGCATCTCAATCACATCAATTTGATTGTAACAAATTTCAACCATTTAAGAAAAAATTATGTAAATTTAACTTGAAATAAAAAAAATTCTCGACTACAAACAATTACCATTATGATCAACAATAACATAACATGTACAATCAAGTCCCTTTATTTTCTTCCTGCCAAAAAAAAATCCCTATATTTTCTTAGAGATCAAATGAAGCACAACATGAACCAAAAAATTTGTCAAAAATTTAGAGTGATATATGATAGATAAATCTGTAAACAATGTCGATGGAAATAAAAATCTGCATACAATGTTAGCAGTATGGCCCATGATGAATAAAGATCTCCATAAGCACATGCTATGCCAAGTTTCCTAATCTACAAAGCTCAGTAATATAAGAAATAAAAGGATATAAAAAATTCCTCTCTGCGTGTGAGAGTCCTTTTACTATCTGTGTGTGAGATCTTCCGCAGTCTTATGTTTTTCAACAACCCACTGTGGTTGTTTTTATCCTTTTTGGTGAATTTTTTTGTGAGAACTTGGCCTCAATCTGAGGCCTGAGTGTAAACCACCCACTGTAGGTTTTTGGTGAGGATGTGTGTAACGACCTACTGTCATAACCTCGAATATTTACTTTAAGCATTAAAAATCACTAACAAGGGGCAAAATAGTGATGGGCCTGTGACTAGCTATAGAAATGATGTGGCCTCAGAGAAGCGCTGCGGTCAAGTTTCTGGCACCTTGGTGCCCCCTTCTGATATGATATAAGCAATTTGTTGATTCTTGGAGTGAACTTCCGACGTGCAAAATTTTGTGCTCTAATATCTAATTTACCTAATTTCAACTCCTACAAATCAATCTTGTCTCCATCTATCCAAAGACACTAGTTTCATCTCAATCAAACTCCGTATGGAGATTTTGGACACTCAACACCGTTTTGGCCACTTTTTGACCAAAACTCAACTAACCTCCTCTAATTGCCACCAAAAGCAATTTCGCACTCAGTGACCATTTACATAGGTCTATTTGTCTCAACCAACTTATCCAAGGGGGTTTTACTTCAAAGAAACAACTCCTAAGAGAATTGACCCCCCTTGAACTCCAAAATCACACAATGGGCTACATGCCCAAAACACACATACTGGGCCCAAAACCCCTTTTTGGGCTCACACATCCAGCCAATCTAGCGCATAACATACACTCCAAGAACACTAACCCATATCGGGGTTTAAATCATCACCACACACATATAACCAGACATGCCACATATCAAAACTTATTATCATTAACATCATCCCATATCATTCATCATCATCATTTATATATATCATACAAACATCATCATTAGAGTCATCATGGTCCTCATATCAATTCCAAACATACTATCCTACTTGGAAAAATACAAAACATAGACAACCACACACTACTGTTGACTTGAATATTCATAATGCCAGAGAGGCTACAACTCCCTTGTCTTCTTCGGATTAGTACCAGAGCCTTTACCTAAATATTAGTCATGGGAGGGGCTGTGAAACAAAGTCTTAGTAACCGGGAATACAACCACATGCAACTTATATCGATAATTCACACAAATATGCATATAATGCAATGCAATGCAAAATGACATGGTATGCATGTTCTCCCCTGCACATTACTAAAACCACGGGCTAGCGTCATAACAGAACATTTCCAATAGGTGACTCCCTTTCAACAACTGGTGAAGATTGATTCCGAGACAACACCAAGCTTACCTCATACTAATGCAATCCAGTCAAAGGTTACACTAGTGCTTGGACCATGGCTCTCCTTCCCTTAGACCACCCTGACTTAGTGGTAATTTAGGGATGATGTAGTCCACTGTCTCCTAGCTCTCCGAGCAATAGGAGATGATTTAGTAGCAGGGATCCTTCTCCAAATCATCATATCATATATCATCATCATAACATATCAATCATCATCATATCATATCTCATCATCACCCTAACATCCACCTCATAATATGCATCAATGGTGATGATGTCAATGCCATGCTAGTATGCCTCTATATGCATATCATCATCATGGTCATGCTAGTATGCAATAGCATGAGGATGCTACAAATCACACATACACATCATAAATAACATCACATTTCAAATAGTCGTGTGCATACCATGATATGTAGAAAAATCATACACATACACAACTAATACCGTGGTCTAAAAAGGAACATGCATATATACATATATATATATATCAACATATAACACATCTATCACAAACACCCTATTACAAACACCCTATTACTTAAAAATCACCGACACCACACACATGGGGATTTGGCTAACCTTTAAAGCACCTATCATGAACCATACACTTCCAACAAGCCAATCAACCATTATAACATCATAATACATTTAATTAGCATAATACTCATAATAACCAAGATCCACAATTTAGCCATTCAGGCTTAACCTGTAGTTCTAACAACATAATTACACATTAATGAACTCTAATTAACCATTCACAACATAATCATCCTCATATATCTCGGATTTCACGCTCCCTCAATAATTTCCAATCTAGGGTTCCACTCAAACTCATCACAATCCCCTCAAAACTCATACTTAAACCTTCCTAACACTACATAACACTTCTATAATACTAAACCAAGCATTTTAATCAGTGGATTCATCCATAAATCTGAATCCTAACATACTCCCACCAATTCCAAACCAAAAACAAAAGGAAAAGAAAGGAGATGAGATATCACTTACCAATCGAGATACAAGCTCTAAAGGTCTGAAAATCACCTCCAAGGGATAGAAAAATGGAGCCCTGGCAAAGCTCCTCTATTTTTCCCTCTGATTCTTCTTCCTTTTTCTACTGAAATGACTTTTAATTTATAGAAATTTGGGGTCTGGTGCCATGACGGGCGATAAGTTCACCACACCGTGAAGCCTTTCTGTCCAAAATATTACCTTGATTTGTTCACCGCGGCACCATTGCTCAGGCCATGGCATGAAGTATTCTTGTCTCCTTTTTGTTCCTCATCTATCTTGATCCTCCCATCCTACACACATCATTAAGTATATTTCTCATTAGTTCACGACTAAGTCCAGGATAGTGTATTGAAGGCTGTTACAATGTACAATCTCTTTTCTTCTTTTTTCTGGTGTACGGTGATTAGAGGATTTGAGGGATACAAATAGAAGGGGAGGGAGGTATGAAAGGTTTTGGAGAACATACTATATCCATTGATCTAAGGTGGGATGGGGATTGCCATGGCAGAGATGCAGTGGGCTTGGGAGGAATGTTGGTGGGGAAATTGACATTAGATAAGGGGAAAAACTGATTGTTGGTGATGAATATGATTAAAAAAGCGTGGGGTCTTCAAGATGGAGGCATTGATATTCTAGATGCAGGGAATGAGATTTTTATTTGTAATTTTGATGAAAATGAGGTTAGGAAAAGATTTTTGCGGGGAAGACCATGGTCAATTCAGAAACAATTGCTTAATTTGCTAGAATATCCGAAAGGCATGCCTCTAAAGGAAGTAGATTTCAATTTTGCTCCTTATTGGGTCCAATTTCACGGCCTTCTTTTGGGGGCTCTATTAGTTGAAAATGCCCAAACATTGGGAAGTAAAGTTGGTGAAGTCATCATGGTGGAGAATCTTGTGATCAATGGAAAACTTATCCACAATTTTCTCAAAGTGAGAGTTCTATTAGATCTGAGGAAACCATTATTAGTAGGAGTATGGGTACCAAGACAAGGCAAGCCCAGCATTTGGGTTCAATATGAACGTCTTCATTCTTTTTGTCATTGTTGTGGAATTATTGGTGATAATCATAGGTTTTGCAAAGTTCCACAAAATAAGTCCCCTGTTGCAGCAGATGAAATGATGTATGATGGATTTACAGGTACTATGGCAGTAAGGTACATAGATGAGGAAGTGATTAAAATTAACCATAATTGGGGAGAAGCTATTAATGGATTCCAAAAGGTGGATCATGATTAGAAGGTGCATGGAACCCTAACGGGAAAATTAATTGGTAGTAATAATGATAATAGTAATGATGCAGGGAACATTTATAGGAAGAATCAACTTCAAAAAGAGAACTCAAAGGCTGCGGAAGGAGAGGCATCTAAGTCAAATCAAAGAGTCTCTTCAGCATTTAAAGGGAAGGATATTCTTTGCTCAAAGGAGGTGGGTGAATTTTGGGCTCATAAGTTTAAGGCCCAAGTGTTAAATCAAACAGATTTGTAGTTGAGATGGGCCACCCCAATGGATGTAATAAAGGGGTCATTATTAAGGATATAACTAAATGCTGAGGAAGAGCCACATAATGTTGCAAAGGATACACAGGCTCATATTAGTAACCCAAATAAGGCTATTGAATTATCATTAGGGGAAGAGGTGGGCTCGGGTGCTATTGTTCCGATGATTACTACCTTACCTATTTTAGTGGTCTCTAAAAGGTTGGGTATGGTTAACATAAAGAGGAGTACAGAAGAACTAAAAACACCCCAGAAAGTAAAGAGACAGAAACTCTTCGATCATGATCTGGGAACTATCCAATTTGAGTTGGATACAAGTGAAAGGCAAAGATTTCATAGAAGTGTTAGAAGTATTAAGCAGCAACTGAGAGAATGCAGGGATACTAATTCTGGTGGCAATGCTAATGGTAGTGGTAAGATTGATTTTCCAGAATCTTGGTTCATGTTTAATGCTGCAAAGTTTAAAGAAAATAAATACTTTTCATCTGAAGGCATGGGTGGTTGGCCTCAAATAGCCCTAAATCACCATTAATCTAATTTCTTGGAACTGCCAAGGTTTGGGGGTGTTGAATCAAGAGTTTTGATGATTCCAAACCAACCTTCAAGAGCTTGGAATAAAGATATCAAAGGTGCCCAAAAGATTTCAAGTGAAGAAATTCTGGATAAATCTGTGCAAAGACAGATGTAGGATGATTAGTAGTGTTTTATTTAAGTAAAAGACTTTGATTTGGTGAAAAGATGTTTTAAAACCTTGATTCTATGTTAAATTATGGAATATTCAAAAAACACCCACCAACAGACGAAGTTTGAAAGGTTGATACTAATCTGTCATAGTCAAAATTCAAACTTTGGTTTTGGAAATTCGAATTTCGTATTGAAACTGAATAAGTCTGAAGAGAAGCTTCTCTGACAAACGAATTTTGACTTGAGAAAATTCTAATTTTGATAAGTGTCTGAAAGAAGCTTTCAGTAACAGACGAACTTTGGGTTTTGAAAATTCAAATTTCAGACAAAATGTAACTTATGAAAACTAAAGAAATTAGTCTGAAATTCTGTCAAAGTTCATCTGAAACCAAGTTTGGATTGGATTTCAAATTGCTCACTAACAAACGAACTTTGAACATGAAAATTCGAATTTCAGAAACTAAGCTTGTGAGTTTGTTGCAATGATATGTTGACATATGAATGACAGTGTTTATAAATTCGAACTTTGTAGTCTGAAAAGAGGTCTCTCTGACAGACGAACTTTGCCCTTTGAAAATTTGAATTTTGAATAATATGAACTACTGTGCCTTATAAACCAGCTACGGACAGATGAATTTTGGAGTTCCAAAATTCGAATTTCGAAGGCACTGTAGCAAATTGAAAACACTGTTCATACTTAACGGAAAAACTTTCTACTTGAAAATTCGCATGTCACAACATAGAAACATTTTCAAAATATCAAAATTCGAATTTCACTTCATGACAGATGAACTTCGGGCATTCAACGTTGGAGTCCTTAACCTTCGGTTCCTGCGAAATTCGTCTGTTGAACAACCAAAATTCAAATTTCAGTATGCAGAAGCATTAAATGCAGTTGGTTAACGGATAGTTTTTCAGAGTAACCGTTGGATAACTTCTCCAACGGATAGATTTTGTCTCTAACGGATATTTGAGACCTAAATCTATAAATATATCATCATTTGAAGTTGTGGGTAACGATTATTACTTTGTATATACTGAAACTCTGCCAAATCATCTACAAAAAGTCTGTTACTTTCTCACTTCAATATTTGTAGCTCAACTGTCATATTCACTCTATTTAAGAGAGTTTATTCTTTGTAAACAATCTTATCTTCATCTGGAAGAAAAATTTTTTTGTGAGGGGATATCACAAGGGATTAGGGAAGCACTTAGTAAGAGTACATTGAGTGAAAAAGTGAGCTCTAGAAACAGAGCATCATCTTGTATTGAGGCATTTGCAAGAAGCCCACAGAATTCTTGCAGAATAGTGGAAAATCTCAAGTGGTGACTTGGGGACTGGACGTAGGTCAAGTGGAGAGACCGAATCAGGATAAATTTCTGAGTCTTCTTCTCCTTATTGCCATCTTTACGGCTTATTTATTTATACTCTGTTTTACCATCATACATTGGTTTCTTCACCTTCTTGATATTTTGTAGAAAATTTTTAATCTTCCTAATTCACCTCTCTCTTGGGAAGCCAGCTAATATAACAGGGGGTTCCCTTAGTAGTTAAAAATTTAAGAGAGCTACGTAGGAGGCATAAACCCTCAATTGTTTTTTTAATGGAAACAAAGCAGATGACAGAAAATTCTGAAAATAAAAAAGAAGTGTGGTATGACTAAGGAGCGATATGTTGATCATTATGGATTGGCTGGTGGCTTAGCTCTATGGTGAAATGATGATATTGAGTTGGAAATCTTGCTTTGCATGAAGAATGTTATTCATGTAAGGGCAATATCAACTATCGTAGATGTACCAAACTTTATTACTTTCATTTATGGCCCTCCTTGAAAAGAAGATAAAAGGTGTATTTGAAAAAGAGTCAAAAATTAGAAAAGAAGTATAGAGGGATTATGGCTCTGTGTTGGGGACTTTAATGATTTACCCTCTCAAAGTGAGAAGCGAGGAGGCAAATCGTGTGATGTAAGGAAAATCATCAAATTTCAGAGGTTTGTTTCTAATTATGACTTAATTGATTTGGATTTCAAAGGTTCAAAATTCACTTGGAATAATAACAGATTAGGGTGAGGAAATATTAAAGAAAGGATTGATAGAACAATGGGGAATGCTATTTTTAGAGAAGTCTTTCATAAGGCTTTGGTGTTTCATATTGAACTTTTTGGGTCTGACCACCATCTTTTGAACATTCATCACTGCTATTTAAACATCAAAACCCCGAGTTTACTCATTTTGATTTCAGAAGAGTGGTGAAGGATAATTTGACCTATATAGATCCTGATCTTTATTCGAGGGTTCTAGATCTAACTAAAAGGCTTAATAAATGTAGAAAAGATTTTGCTAAATGGAGTAAGGATACCTTTCCTCATAGTGGGATTCAAATTGAGAAGTTCAGAAAAGAATTAGCAGCCTCTTATGAGAAGGTCTTTAATGAATTTACAATGTAGAGAATTGAGCATATTATGAAGGAGTTAGAGGAGATATGGGCTAGAGAAGATATGTACTGGAAGTAGCAGTCCAGAATTGAATGGCTTAAAGCTGGATATAGAAATAATTGCTATGTTCATGCTTTAACCATTCAAAGATGCAATAGAAATAAAATTCTGCACTTGAAATTGGGAGATGGCTTGTGGGTAGATAAAGAAGAAGATATTCCATTAGTAATAAGGAACTATTATAATGATCTCTTTCAGACACCAGCTAATGATTCTTATGCAGAAGTTCTAGACTATGTTGAAAATATTATTAATAAAGATAAAAATTATTTCCTCTATTGTAATCCTTCTAAAGAGGAGGTTAAACGGGTTGCTTTTCAACTTGGAGCCATGAAAGCACCTAGACCATATGGCTTTTCCAGTCTTTTCTATGATAAATCCTAGAAGGACATTAGTGATGATATCTACAATATGGTGCTTGCTTTCATTGAGGGTAGGGAAAATTTGGAGATGTTAAATTGGACAAATCTTGTTCTCATTCCAAAGTTTGATAAACCTGAGGAAGTTGCCCAGTTTAGACCTATAAGCTTATGTAACTATATCTACAAAATAGTTGCTAAGCTTCTAGCTAACAGGATGAGATCCTTGATGGCTTCTTGTGTGACTACTAATCAAAGAGCTTTTGTTCCAGGTAGACTTATTCAAGATAATATAATCATAGCCCATGAAGCCTTTCATTATTTGAAACATAAACACAAAGGTGGTAAGTATGAAATGGCTCTGAAAATGGATAGTAAAGCATATGACAGCCTTAGATGGGATTTTTTTATTGATGTTCTTATAAGAATGGGCTTTTCTGCAAAGTTTGTTCATTGGATAAAACAATGTGTTACCTTAGTCAAATTTAATTTATTGTTTTCTGGTAGAAAAGTGTCTGAAGTTACTCTAAGAAGAAGTCGCAGACAGGGGGGTCCTTTACCACCCTAGCTCTTTATTTTGGTAGCAAATGTTTTGTCTTGTATGATCTTGAAGAATGCTGAGAATGGTCAAATTAGAGGCATTCGTTTAGCTAGAAGATGTCCTATTGTTTCTCACTGCTTTTTTGTTGATGATGTTCTTTTCTTTCTAAGGGCAAGTGAAAGGGACTATTGTAATTTAAAACAAATTCTACAGAAGTACTATTCTGGTTTGGGACAAAAAGTAAATTTTGACAAATCATGTGTCTTTTTCTCAGTTAATACTCCAATAGAGGTGAAAGATATGCTTGAACCTATTCTTAACAATGAGGATACTTCTAATCCTACAAAATATCTTGGTCTTCCTATTCTTTGGGGAAGATCTAAAGCTCAAGCTCTTGCCTATGTTTGAGATAGAGTGGGCAAAAAGATTCAAGGCTAGAAGAAAAATCTTCTCTCCTTTACAGGTAGAGAGGTAATGATTAAATCAATTATTAGCGGTATTCCAGTTTTTCCTATGAGCTGTTTTAAATTTCCCAAACGTACTTGTAAGGAGTTAAATAGCCTTGTATCTAACTTCTGGTGGGATACTTCAAAGGAAGGAGGTAGTATTCACTGGAAAAATTGGAAGACTCTTACTAGATCAAAACATGAGGGTAGTCTTGGTTTTAGAGAATTTGATCATTTTAGTGATGCTCTTTTAGGCAAAAATGCTTGGAGAGAGCCTGATGAGTTATGGGTCGCGATTATTTAGGGTATCTATTTCCCCAATTCTAGTTTTCTTGAAGCAAAAAAGGGAGCTAAACCCTCTTGGGCATGGTCCAGCATTTTGGAAGGACGGGAAGTTCTTAACGATCATATCTACTGGTCTATTGGCAATGGTAGAAGTGTGAAGATATGGGGAAACAAGTGGATTCCTAGCTTGGACTCGGAGCATGTTAAGCTAAACTCTGACAATATTAGTGGAACTAATTTGATCAAAACAATAGATGAGTTGATAAAAAATGGGGGATAGGATATAACATCTATGACTGGAAAGATTTCAGAGCATGAAAGGGATTGTATTCTTAGAATCCCTCTACCTATGAGGAGCGTGGATGACAGAATCATATGGCCTGAGTGTAATAATGGTAACTATTCAGTCAAATTTGGCTACAAGTTTTTAAAGCAGAAGTAGGTGTCTCACGAGCTTTCAAAACCCAGTTCATCTCATTCAATTCAGCCTAATCTGTGGAAGGTCTTATGGAATCTTAAAGTGGCTCCAAAGGTTAAATACATTCTATGGAGATTATTGGTGAATGGAGTGGCTATAAAAGAGAATCTTTATAAACGAAGGTGTACAGATATTCCTGTGTCCTATATGTCTGCAAGAAGTAGAAACTGTTGAACACTTACTTTTTTCTGCCCATGGTTTTCTAAATGTTGGTTTGGTTGCCCTTTGGGGTTGCATATACATAACAGCAATATGACCAGTTTTGATCAGTGGTGCTCTAATATGTTAGTAGAAAATAATGTAGTGGGTGATTATAACAGAGCTTACATAGCATATATGTTATGGATCATATGGAAGTCCAGAAATGATTTTGTTTTTAACAAAATCAAAGTGAACCCAAGTGATGTTCTTGCTCAGTCAAAGGTACATACAAGTGAATTTTGGCAAGCTCATGGTTTCTTTAAAGAAGAAAACTTACAAGTTTGCCAAGTTGTGAAGGAATGTGTTTGGAGACCTCTTCCCTTGAATAGGCTAAAGATCAACACGAACGGGTCTTTTAATCCAAGATCGAAGGAAGCTGCTGTTATGATTTTGTGTAGAAATCATGACGTTGAGGTGGAATTTTGCTTTAGTGAACCTGTATCTACCTTTTCAACGTACAGTGCTAAAAGCCTTGTCGTGAGAAAAGCTCTTAAGCTTTACAATAGTCTTCCTTCATATCAGGAAATTACTATTGAAATGGACTATGCACAACTTTATTATCAGCGTATTGATAAACACGATTCTGGAGTTAAGTGGATGAGCTTACCAATTTTACAAGATTCACTAAAGCTAGCAAGTTCTTTGCCTCACATCTCTTTCTCCTTGGTGCCAAAGATCTGTAATGAGACTGCTAATTGTCTAGCGATCTCTTCTGCATAAAGGGAGTACTCATCTAGGTTTTTGGCTCATGCTCCTCCCTTTCTTCTTCTGTTACTGGCTTAGGTCAAGGCTACCTCATTAGAATTTATGGACATTGGTGAACAAACTGGAATTGGGTAATAGTACTCTTTTGATGCTTCATGTTTCTTTGGTTCTTTGCCTTTTTTCTTTTTTTTTTTTTTTGCTTTGTCTTTTTTGCCTTTGTTTTTTACAATTGTTTTTGTTCCGTCCTTTCTATTTAATGAATGAATTTTTCAGCGGCCCAAAAAAGAAGTTTAGTAATATAATATAATATATATTAGGTGAAAAAGCATGTTTTAGGTATCACCAAATAAATACTAAAAGTGTAAAAAATAATAGATAGAAAAAATTGTGAGATATCATGCAAATCTATACATTATTTTTTAATTTAAATAAAATAAATATAATTAATTATGTTTTAGTGCTTTTAAGGAGATTTTTTTTAAATATCAAAACACACAAATAAATTATATAAAAAATTACATATAATTAAAATTAAATAGATATAATTCGTTAGGGAAAAAATTAAAACACATAAATAAATAATGATAAAAAATAACTAAATATTATAATTGATTAAAATAGATCTAAAACGTATAATCTTAAATTATAAAATATAATAATAGTTCTTAGATCATTTAAATTTAAAATATTTTTATGCAAATTTTTTGACAAAAAATTAAAACACACAAATAAATTATATAAAATTATATATTAATTAAACGAAATATATACAATTAGTTATAAAAAAATAAAAGCACATAAATAAATACTATAAGTAATTGAAATAGAACTAAAAAAAATAATTTTAAACTACAAAATTTAATAATAGGTCTTCAACTATTTGAATTTAAAATATTTTTAAAGAGATTTTTTTAAAAAAAATATTAAAACGCATAAGTAAATTATATTAAAAAATTACATATAATTTAAACAAATCTCATTAGATTTGGTGTGAACCTAATTCTAAAGCAAAAAATTATAGTAAACCTTACTCGAAATACCAGAAACATTCCAAAAATATTCATACATATTACCTATATATATATAATAGATAGATATACAGATTAATCCAAATTTTATTTTAATTATTCTTTTATTATTTTTCTTTTCATATTTCTCTATAATTTAATTTTTTTTCTTTTGCAAACAAAGCAAACATAAAAGAAAAGTGATTTCTTGAACTTAATTGTCATAATTTAAAGAAGTACAATTAAAGTTATAAACGATTTCTTACTTTACTTTACTTTTTCGGATATGAATATTATTTATTTGAAAAATTCATTTTTTAAAATTGAAATAAAATTAATTATGCAAAATTAACTCAACTCAAGGGATTTGGATGACTCTCCCAAATGTTTTTCGCTGGTTTCTTGTGATTTAGGGGTTTTTCCTTCTACCATCCCATTAAAAAAAACATATTTTCCTTTTACAGAAGAAAAAACCAGAATATAAATGAAGAATCTAAGAATATGGAAGGGGAAATAAATAGAAAAATAACATTCAAGTGAGAAAAAAATATTAAGATGGAGTTGAGGGTGAAGGGTAAATCTTCAATATTAATTGCCTCTGATATATGCACAACTGACTTTTTATAGAAAACTTCTACTTACAGTTGTTATATATATATATATATATAAGACAGCATCGCGTAGAATGACAACAAAGTTGAATTCAAGTTTTGTAAGACAAACAAACCACCGAACCCCAATTAAAAGCTAGCGTTACCAAACACAGTGATCAAACCCAATATTTTATTGTCTAGTAGAAGATGTGGGACCTATTAGATGGTCGGTGGTATGCTTTGTGTAAAACAACTGAATAATGTCAGTTTTAGAGCCATATATATATAGAGAGAGAGAGAGAGAGAGAGGAGATGGGCGAAAGGGGGAAAAGTCAATTGTGCATGTTGAGCAACTCACGAGTATTGTGATAAGTCAACCTGCTTTTCAAATTTACTCTGACAAACAGTAATATAAAGACAAAAATATAAATAGATGAGTGAGATCTATTTCACATTTGACTATTTTGATATCCAAGAATGCAACCAATAGCACCGTCCTGTTAATTTCAAGTGTACAGCCATATATATATATATATATATACATATCTTCATCTCATAGAATTGTCAAATCTGAACAAAACCGTCGTCCAAAAAGGTAATGGTTCAAGCGGCTACGTTCATCGGATTAACTAATTTTCTCGGTCATTGACCAATTTTGGAGAGTCTGGTTCTAGGAGAGTTTTAGATCATACTAAGTACCAATTTTTAGTTTAATTAGTTGAACCGGTCAGTCTAGTCCAGTTCAGTTTTCTTAATCATGGTCAAAATTGATTATGCAAATGTTCAGATATTTTTTTAAGGTGTTTAATTAATTGAAATTCTAAGATATCTGATTTCTTTCTTTCTTTTTTCTTTCTTTTTTAACATGACAAAAGGATGCTTTACTTTTCCATAGTATTATACATGATCAAAGAATGGAGAAACGAAATGACATTCCAGAAACATATATTATCATAAATGGAATTGTAAACTTATATGATTATTTACATAAGGAAAAGAACGATTATTCAAATTTAATTTTGAAAAAAATATAATCATTAATATATTAAATGGGTGAAACATTAGGTAAGCAGTAAGCTCAAGAATAGTTGTGGATCGGCCCAACAGAAAAAACAAAAAAAGCACAGTGGTACTCCAATTGTATGTGGTCTCAATGGGCTGACTGACACAATTGAAGTCGCGTAAAAAAAAAAAAGGCACAGTGGTTTATATGCCTGCTTGTCTTTTTTTCTTCCTTCCGTTGTTTTTCTGGTGGCATTCCCATTTGTCTTTTAAAATAAAAGCGTTTTATTCCCTACGGTACTGTACAAAATACGAAGGCAAGGTTAAAGCAGAGCATGTTTCCAAGTTTTCCGAGAGGGAAAAAAAATCATGTTGAGATAAGTTTATTTTAATTGAAATCTAACTTTACACCAATCCAAATTACTTGATAGTGCCCAATATCAAATGGTTGATTCAAATATCTAATCAATATGTTAATTAATATATAATATAAAATTCTATATCAAGTTGCAATATTCACAAAACTATGGATAGTATGACTTATTTTTTAGGGATTGATTGGCATACTTCTTTTCCTTTTTTTGCACCAATCTTGACATACTTTTTAGGAAGTATACTTGTTAAAAAACTAACTTTCATCGAAATTCATATATAATTTGCTTGTTTTACTTTTTATTTTCAGAAGTTCAAATTATTTTTAAATAAATATATTATGTTTTAATGTTGATATAAATGTCATTTTTAATTTGATCATGTTTAAAGGAGTTAAATATAGTTTTGAAAAAAATTTATAATACATTCAAGAAGTTGAATTTCCCTTGATTTTATTTGAAAAGTAGAAATTCTCATAGTTATACCCAACTTTTTAGAAACTTAATATTTTTTAACCAAGCAACATTAATTGATTTCCTACTAGAAAGTTTAACTTTCTCCCCATGCTTCCTCCATTCAAGCCACCCCTTAGACTCCATGCAACCATAGTGCTTTTTATTCTATTCTCTTCACATTTTCTTTAAGGGTTGTTTGGTATAATTTTCGAAAAGTAGCTTTTTGAGAAGTGTACTTTCTGAAAAGTTCGTATTTAGATTGCTTGTTAAATTCTTTATTTCTTTTAGGGGAGAATGTAGTATCTAAAGTGATTAAAATCATAGTAGAAATCTAAGAGCCCGTTTGATTCGATTATTAGGGATGGAAAAGGGAATGGGGATTATATTATCTGATAGGCAGTGTTTGGTTGCACAAGGGCTACACAGGTAATCAGGATGCCTCACATTTTGTCATGTAGTCTCCATTATCTTACAGTAATCTCTAGTGAAAAATCTAACTACCCCTCACAAAACAAAAAATACCTCCATCCATCACCTTCTCATTTGACCCTTCCATCCCTTGGTCGGCCTTACCTTTGACCCTCCTCCCTCTTCTATCCTATCTACTACCTTCATCTCCAGCAACCTCCATCTTTGTCATGTTGAATCAAAAGTTTGATGATTGCAAACAACTATAGCTTAGAAGGAGAATATCAAAGGAGTATGAAAAGATAAAGTAAATAAATCCAGTAAAGAAAAAATAAAGATTTAGTTTTTAGGATTTCTCACTATGTATACTAGGTAAAAAAATTTGAATTTTACATATGTACGTTACCACAGTATTTAAATGAGTAATGTTAAAATTATCTAATATTAGCATGTGTTATAATTGGGAAATATTGGCTAAAAAATGAATTTTAGTATTTGACTCATGTTTATTTTATGTAAAATTCACACTTTACTTAGTAAAATTTGAAGTTATAGAGATTTTATCTCTGATAGATGAATTTTAGTTCTGAAATTTGAATTTCGAGCTAAGTATTATTGGTTAATGTATGCAAAATTCACATGAAACTTAGTCAAAATTCGAATGTTGGTGAAAGTCAAAGTGAGTTCAAAGTTATAGTCTCTAACAGACGAACTTTGAGCTTTAAAGTGTAAATTTCGAAATGAAATTTGTGAGTCTCGTTGAAGTATGTTTCTGACAAAAAAACTTTGCAATTCAAAATTTGAACTTCATAGAGAAGAACTTTTATATCATGTTGAACATGCCTATAATAGAGGAATTTCAGCTTCTAAAATTTGAATTTTGAAGTGCTATATAAAAACTTGAGATAATTGTTCAATCTCTTCAGATGTACTTCCAATATGAAAATTCGCACAAACCAACATAGGATATTTTTGACAAACTTAAAATTTGAATGTCACATTATAACAGACGAATTTTGAGGTTCAACATTAAAGTCTTTAACTTTCTGTTTCTATGAAATTTATCTATTGAACCCTAAAATTTGAATTTTGGTGTGACAAACACATTTAATATAGTTGATGAATGGCTATTTTTGAAGAGTAACTGTTGGTTAATGTTTCTAATAGCTAGATCTTGTGCCTAATAACTAGTTAAGCCATAAATTTATAAATAAAACCTCATTTAAAGTTGTGGAAAATGAATTTAAGTCTAATATTACAAAAACTTTGCTAAATTTCTTAGTCAAAGTTTTTTCACCTATATACCACATTTATTGTGTCATAACTTTCACATCTACTCTATTTAAGAGATTATTCACTTCTGTATAAAAGGTTTTCTTCATCTGAAAGAAAGATTCTTTGCAAAGAGATTCACAAGGAGATTAGGGAAACACTTGTAAAAGTGTTGAGAGAGATTTTCAATGTTATTAGAACATAGCACAAGCATTGTACTATGGCATTGCAAAGAGCCCATTGAATTCTTGCTTATAGTGGAAAATCTCAAGTGGTGCCTTAAGGACTTGACATAGGTTAAATGGATTGGACTGAATCAGGCCAAAGAAATGTGGGATACTCTGGAGTTAGTTCATGAAAGAACCAATAGAGTGAGAGACAACAGAATCAACACTCTTATTGGAGAATATGAAGGTTTCGAAATGAAGCAAGAAGAATCTGTCAAAGAGATAAAGATGAGATTCACCATTATTGTGAATCAACTTAAGGCTCTTGGCAAAGATTACAGTTATTGAGAAAGTCAAAAAAATTCTGAGAGCTCTTCCATTCAAATTATAGCCAAATGTCACAGCAATAGAAGAAGTAAGAGAAGAATCCATGTCCTCTATTACTTCTTTATTTGGCAACTTAGAGGAATATGAGGACAAGATAAAAGCTCTCAAAGATGCAGGCCAAGATAGGAAAAAGAAGAGCTTAGCACTCAGAGTTGCAAAAGAGGAAGAAGAAGGGCTAGATGAAGAAACTCTTACAATGTTGGTCAGAAAATTTGGTAAATTCTATGGCAAGAAGAAAAGCAATTAGTTCTTCAAGAAAAGAGCTGGAACCAATAACAAAAGAGAAAACAAAGATCCCATAACGTGGTATGAATACAAGAAGTTAGGGCATATCAAATAGGAGTGCCTACAGTTCCTGAAGAAGCAAGAAAAAGACAAGAAAGCTGACAAGGGCAAGAAAAAGAAAGCATATATCTCCTCAATATGGAGCAATAACTTAGATGAAGACGATGAAGATGAGGAAAAGATTGCTAACATAAGCTTGATAGCATGTGTTGAAGAAGGTGCCTAGAATCAGTCTGAGAGTGATAATGAAGACGAGGTAAATGATTTTGAACCATCTTACTCTGAATTACTTGATGCATTTCATGACTTGCATGATAAGTTCATCAAAATAGCTAAAGAACTTAAACTTGCTAAGAAGAATATTAACAAGTTAGAATCTGAATCAAAAGTGCCTAACATTGCATTTTAGCATAAAACTGAGTCCGCCTGTGATGGGAGACACGTTAGGAACCTGTTCTAAGAGCCTTCTTTGATATAAGGATCGTGCAACTCAAGGAAAGATAAATTGAACACAAGAACAACAAAAAACAACAATGAACAAAAACTAAAGAAAATAGACACGATGAAATAAGAAGACTGAACAAAATGTTGGTCGAAAGAAGTAGACTCCAAGGGAACCCGTCTCTTGAATCCTAACTCCGGGACGCCACAAGGATCACCACTCCTTGATAAGTCCTCATTCTTTCTGGCACTCAAGGATAAGCAAGAAAGAACTCACAAAACAATAATAAAGTTGCTGAAAAGAAATTCATTCATTCATGTTGTGGTTTGCAAGAGTACAAGAGGTGCCTATTTATAGGCAAGTATTAACCCACAAACTAACTCTAGTTCACCCCACAAACCTAACCTTATTAATGCTAATTAATACAAAAAGGAAATCCTAAGTCAAAAGGAGCATTTAATTCTAATTTTGAATTTGAAAAGGTTGGCTCCTCTTAAATGCATAAAACAAAGCAAATCAGATCATTATTTGCCTTTTATTGAAAAGGAAACAAATTGACTAAAATAATCCTAATAAAACTTATTAAAAACGTCACTTTTAGTGACCACATGAGAAGCACATGTATTTTAAGTGAATTCTTCATATTGGGCCTTCTCCAAGTTGGGCTTGTTGACTATAATTTGGCTCCACATTTTCAGCTTGCCTCTTTCTTTGTTTTGGGCCTCAAAATCATTCAAATACAATGGTTCCATGTTAATCATATTTTGGATCAACCCATTCATGGCTTGCTTCATGGCTTTGGTCCTAGCTCTGGTCATTGGTCCTCCAATGCCTTGAAGTGGGTCTTGAATTTGTCCATGGCCCATTGTTTCCCTTAACTTGCCTTCATCAGCCTGCCACATATCATGCATAGAACTCAAAAAGAAAAATGAATATCTTCTCAAGAGTTTGGCTAATTTCACAAAGGGCAAAGACATGTTGTATGCTTTACTAGGTAATCAAAGGATTGCATAAGATAAGGCTGGTCTTGGTTATGATCTTTATGTAGTCAATGAAAAGATTAAGAAGAAAAATCAAAATCTGTACATGAGGCATTTTGTGCATACTAAGGGTATGAGAAGACATGTGATTCTTTGAATACTATTAAGGCTCATACTCGACCTAAATATGTGAAACAGAAATATTATTTGTATTGCTTTCTTCTTACATATCAATCGAGCAGTCCCTTTATCACTTACCACTTCTTTAACAAGAATGGTCATATTTCCAGTTCATGCTCTTTAAAGAAAAATGGACTTAGTAGGAAGGTAGAATGAGTTCCTAAAGGTACTTCTGCATCTTAGGAGAATGCTACTAACAAAAGAGGACCCAAACAGATTTGGGTACCTAAGAAGAAATACTAAGATTTGTTTTGCAGGTATGTCTTAGAGCTAGCAAGAGTAACAAATGGTATATGGATAGTGCATGCTCAAGACATATGACTGGTGATAAAGAGAAGTTCATCACCCTCAGGGATAAGAAATAAGGAAAAATAACCTTTGTAGGTGACTAATATGTCAAAGTGGCTAGGATTGGTATCATATATAGAAGAAGTGTTGTTTGTGATTAGCTTCAACAATAACCTACTAAGTGTGAGTTAGACCTATGACAAAGGAAACTGAGTGCTGTTTGACTCAAAGTTCTGTTTGGTTATCAGAAGAAGTGATCATAAGATTAACCTCAAAGCCCAAAGGGATAGTAATTGTTATACTATCGATTTAGATGAACTCCTTAATCTAGATTCTATATGTTTATCAGTAAAGATAATGAGAGTTGGTTATGGCATAGAAGATTCACACATGTTAATATGAATCAACTTAATAAGTTAATAAAAAATGACTTAGTTACTAGCTTACTTAAGATATCTTTTGAAAAGGACAAAGAATGTGATGCTTGTCTTAAAGGGAAACAAACTAAGTCTTCTTTTAAATCTAAAAATATCATCTCCATATCTAAACTACTTAAGCTACAATATATGGATTTGATAGGTCCATCTAGAGTGAAAAGCATTGAAGGAGATCTATATGTGCTAGTAATTATAAATGACTATTCTAAATTTACTTGGACTTTATTTCTTTCCTCTAAAGATGAGACATTTGATGCATTTGTAACCTTAGCTTAGAAAGTGCAAAATGAGAAAGGTATTTCTATTGCATCCATTACATCTGATCATGGAGGAGAGTTTGAAAACTCAAGCATCTTGGAATATTATGAAGAGCATAGAATTGATCATAATTTCTCAAATTCAAGAACACCCCAACAAAATGACGTGGTAGAAAGAAAGCACAGAACATTGGAAGAGATGACAAGAGCAATGCTGAATGAGAAAGAACTTCTTCAATATTTATGGGCTGAAGCAGTAAACACAGTAAGTTATATCATCAACAGAGCATACATCAGATCAATCTTGGGGAAGACACCTTATGAGCTCTACAAATGAAGGAAACCAAACTTCTCTCATCTGCATGTGTTTGGATGCAAATGCTTCATCCATAACAATGGAAAGGAAAATATGGGTAAGTTTGACTCCAAGTCAGATAGAGGTATATTTCTTGGCTACTCTAGTAAAAGTAAAGCATATAGAGTTTTCAATAAAAGAACCAAAATCATAGAAGAGTCAGTGCATATAGTGTTTATTGAGAATGAAACTCTCTCTAAACCTAACCTAAATGAGCATGAATAGATTTCTAGCTTTCGAAAGTTGAACCTCTCTAAGAAAGATAAAATTAAATATCCAAAGATATCATAATCTACTGCTATAGAGAAAGATATTCCAAAGAAAGGTAATGAAGAAATTTCTCAAGAACTACTTAGAGTTTCGAAATATCAAAGGAGTCATCCTGTTGATCAAGTGATTGGGGATATTCAAGAGAATTTGAAAACAAGAAGGTAGCTTAAGGATCAGATAAATCGTTGTGCATTTATATCACAAATTGAACCTAACTGCGTAAAAGATGCATTAAAAGATTAGTACTGGATTATAGCCATGCAAGAAGAGTTGAATCAGTTCGAGAGGAATTATGTTTGGGACTTATTGCCTAGGCCCAATGATTATCTAATTATTGGAACCAAATAGGTGTTTAGAAACAAACTTGATGAATCTAGAATGATTATTAGAAATAAGGCCAGGCTAGTCGTTAAAGGGTATAACTAAGAAAAAGGTATAGATTATGAGGAAACTTTTGCTCTAGTTGCAAGATTGGAAGCAATAAGAGTTCTCTTAACCTATGCCTATATAAAAGACATTAAGTTATATCAAATAGATGTAAAGAGTACTTTTCTGAATGACTATATCATGAAAGAAGTTTATGTTGAACTACCTCCAAGTTTTGAGGACTCAACTAAACCTAATCGTGTATATAGACTAAAGGAAGGCCTTTGTGGTCTAAAACAAGCACCTAAGCATGGCATGAAAGGTTAAGTAACTTCTTAATTGAAAAGGGGTTCAGAAAAGGTAAGTTCAACACAACCCTTTTCACTAAAAAGAAAAATAAAAACTTACTTATTGTTCAAATTTATGTTGATGACATTATATTCAGTGCTACTAATGAATCTATATGCAAGGATTTTTCTAAGTTAATGTAGAGTGAATTCTAAATGTCAATGATAGGAGAACACAACTTTTTCTTTGGACTGCAAATCAAATAATGTGATGATGGCATGAGTCAATTGAAATATCTGAAAGAGTTGTTCAAGAAATTTGGGATCGAGAATGCTAAGTCAGTGGTAACTTCAATGGCCACTGCTACAAATGAATAAGTCTGAAAAGAGGCTTCTCTGATAGATGAATTTTGACTTCAGAAATTTGAATTTTGATACTTGTCTGAAAAGAGCTTTCTCTGACAGACGAACTTTGGCTTTTGAAAATTTGAATTTCAGACAAAATACAACTTATGAAAAATGAAAAATTCGTCTGAGGATGTGTTAAAGTTCATCTGAAAACTAGTTTGGAAAAAACATCAAGATGGCTTACTGACAGATGAACTGTGAACATGAAAATTTGAATTTCAGAAACAAAGCTTGTGAGTCTATTATAATAATATGTTGACATACAAATGACAATATTCATAAATTCAAACTTTGAAGTAAGTCTGAAAAGAGGTCTCTCTGATAGACAAACTTTACCCTTTGAAAATTCAAATTTCAAATAAAATGAACTACTGTGCCTTATTAAACCAGTTATTGACAGATGAATTTTGGGTTCCAAAATTCAAATTTTGAAAGCACTGTAGCAAAATGAAATTACTGTTCACACTTAACAGAAAGACTTTCAACATGAAAATTCATATGTTCCAACATAGAATCATTTTCTAAAGATGAAAATTCGAATTTTGCTTCATGACAGACGAACTTAGGGAGTTCAACGTTAAAGGCTGTAACTTTCAGTTTCTGCGAAATTCGTCTGTTGACTAACTGAAATTCAAACTTTGAGTGTCAAAAGCATTAAATGCGGTTATTGAACGGGTAGTTTCTTAGAGTAACCATTGGGTAACATCTTTAACAGCTAGATCTTGTCTCTAACGTATGGTTGGGGCAGAAATCTATAAATAAAACTTCATTTAAAGATGTGGGTAACGAAAATTACTTTGTATATATTGAAACTCTGCAAAATCATCAACTTAAAGTCTCTTACTCTCACATACTTCATTCTTTGTACTTTAACTTTTATATACACTCTAATTAAGAGAGTTTATTCATTGTAAACAATCTTATCTTCATCTGGAAAAAAGATTTTCTTGTGAGGGGATATCACAAGGGATTAAGGAAGCACTTAGTGAGTGCAAAGAGAGAAAGTATGAGCTCTAGAAACAGAGCATCAACATTGTACTGTAGCATTTGCAAGAAGCCCATTGAATTCTTGTAGGATAGTGAAAAATCTCAAGTGGTGACTTGGGGACTAGACATAGGTCAAGTTGAGAGACCGAACCAGGATAAATATCTGAGTCTTCTCTTCCCTACTACTACTTCTACTATTTATTCATTTATACCCTTTTTTACTATCACCCTTTTCTTTCTTCACTTTCTTGACGTTTTGCAGAAAAATTTTTAATCTTCCCAATTCACCCCCCTTTTGGGAAGCCAGCTTATCTAACAAGTGGTATCAGAGCTCGGATTCCCTATCAAATGATTTAACAGTTTGGGAAATATAATGGCTGGCTTTGGAGAAAGCATACTACCAGAGGGAAACAACACAAATAGACCACCTGGCTTTAGTGTAAAACACTATGGATACTGGAGAATGAGGATGCAAATCTATCTTCAGTCAATTGATCTGGACATCTGGTCTATCATCCAGAAGGGAGATTTTGTCCTAATGGCATTGCAGGATGATGGGAAGTATAGAGAGAAGCCAGAAGCTAAATAGAAAGAGGAAGATAAAAGAAGAGTCTTGCTGAACTTCAAAGCAAAACACTGCTTGGTCAGGGCATTGAATCAAGATGAATTCTATAAGGTCTCACAGCGCTCTATTGCTAAGGAAATATGGGAGACCTTGCAAATTGCTCATGAAGGAACCACTAGAGTTAGAGAAATCAAATTGAACACCTGCATAGGTGAATACGAAAGCTTCAGAATGGCGAAAGGAGAAAGTGTAAAAGAGCTACAGAAGAGATTCACTCTCATTGTGAATCAACTGAAGAGTCTGGGAAAGGAGTATACTCAGACAGAAAAGGTCAGAAAGATCCTCAAAGCTCTCCATCTAGAATGGCAACCCAAAGTAACAATAGAGAAAGCCAGAGGAGAATTAATGGCCTTTATCATAGCTCTTTTTGGTAGCCTCGAGGAGTATGAAGGAAAAATAAAGGCTCTCAAGGAGGCAGGACAAGACAGAAAGAAGAAATGTCTTGCTCTGAAAGTTGCTGAGGAGAAAGAAGATGAATCTGACGATGGAGAAGAGCTAGATGAAGAAACTCTAGCTATGATGGTCAAAAAATTTTGAAGATTCTACAACAAGAAGAGAAACAAGAAAATCTTCAAGAAAGGAGCAGCTGGAGATAACAAGAGAAAAGTAAAAGAACCTGTCACTTGCTACGAGTGCAAAAAGCAGGGACATATCAAATGAGATTGTCCACAATTCCTCAAGAAGCAAGAGAAAGAAATGAAAGCTGCAGACAAAGGCAAGAAGAAAAGAGCATACATCTCATCAATATAGGGTAACAGCCCAGATGAGGAAGAAGATGATGAAGAAGAAATTGCCAACATCTATCTGATGGCACTTGCCTCTGAAGAAGCTAAAATCTAATGCAATAGTGATTAAGAAGATGAGGTATATGAATCTGAACCTTCCTATTCTGAATTACTGGATGCATTTCATAAGTTGCATGATGAGTTTGTTAAGACTACCAAAGAATTGAAGCAAGCTAAGAAAAAGATTAGCAAACTAGAATCTCAATGCAACATCTCTGAAATTACTTCTCTGCATACTGCTGAATCTGCTTGCTATAAATCATTCATTAAATTAAAGCAAATCAATGACTATCTAATGAAAAGCATGTCTAAGCTTACTAAAGGTAAAGATATGTTGTTTGCTTTAATGGGAAGCCAAAGAATATCACAGGGAAAAGCTGGACTTGGCTATGATCCTAGTGCAGTCAAAGAAAAGATTAGAAAAAAAGAATCAGAATGTATATAAGAGACATTTTGTGCATGCTAGTACCAATAGAAAGAAAGATCATACTTCACATCACATTGAATCTTATGATCAACCTAGGCATGCAAAATAAAAATATTATCTGCATTGTTTTCTTCCTGCATCTCAATCCAACAGTCCCTTCACCACTTGTCACTTCTGTAACAAGAAGGGACATATTTCCAGTTCATGTGCTTTAAAGAAAAATGGACTTGACAGGAAGGTTAAATGGGTTCCCAAAGATACATCTGTATCTAGAGAAAAGACTACTGATAGAAAAGGACCCAAGCAAATTCGGGTACCTAAAAAGAAAATATGAACTTTGTTTTGCAGGTTTGTCTTAAAGCTAGAAAGAGCAATAAATGGTATATGGACAGTGCCTACTCAAGTCACATGACCGGTGATAAGGAAAAGTTCATCATTCTTAGAGACAAGAAAGGAGGAAATGTGACCTTTGGAGGTGATCAATATGGCAAAATAGTTGGCATTGGCATTGTGGGGAAGAATCCTGAAATATCTATTGAAGAGGTGCTGTTTATAATTGGCCTCAACCACAATCTACTAAGTGTGAGTCAGACATGTGACAAAGGAAACTGGGTACTGTTTGACTCAAAGTTCTGCCTGGTCATCAAAAAAAGTGATCACAAAGTAATCCTCAAAGCTCAAAGGGATGGTAACTGTTATACTATTAATCTTGATGAACTTTCTCCCTTAGATTCTGTCTGTTTGATTAGCCATGATAATGATAGTTGGTTGTGGCATAGAAGATTAGCTCATGTTAACATCAATCAACTATCAAAACTGGTTAAAAATGAGTTAGTCACTGGCCTACCAAAAATCACTTTTGAAAAAGACAAAGAATGTGATGCATGCCTAAAAGGAAAACAAACTAAACCTTCTTTTAAATCTAAAAACGTAGTCACCACAACTAGACCACTCGAACTATTGTATATGGATCTGATTGGTCCATCTAGGGTAAACAACATTGGTGGAAATCTGTATGTGCTTGTAATTATGGATGATTATTCTAGATTTACATAGGCATTGTTTCTTTCTTCTAAGAGTAATACGTTTGATGCATTTGTAACCTTAGCCAAGAAAGTGCAAAATGAGAAGGGTATTTCTATAATGTCTATCAGGTCAGATCATGGAGGAGACTTTGAGAATTCATACTTCCTGGAGTATTATGATGAGCACGAAATTGATCATAACTTCTCAGCTCCAAAAACTCCTCAACAAAATGGAGTGGTGGAGAGGAAAAACAGAACAATTGGAGAGATGGCAAGAGCAATGCTACATGAAAAGGAACTCTCTCAAGTATTATGGGCTGATACAGTAAACACAGCAAGTTACATCATAAATAGAGCCTACATCAGACTAATTCTTGGGAAGACTCCTTATGAGCTATATAAAGGAAGGAAGCCACACCTCTCACATCTACATGTATTTGGCTGTAAGTGCTTCATCTACAATAATGGAAAGGAGAACGTGGGTAAGTTTGATGCCAAAACTGATGACGGTATAATTCTGGGCTATTCTATTAAAGTAAGGCATATAGAGTTTTTAATAAGTCTAAATTAGTAGAAGAATCTATGCATGTAGTATTTATTGAAAATGAAATTGTTTTCAAATATGTCACTAATGAGGATGATCTTATTTCAAATTTTAAAAATTTAGATCTTTCTGATGAAGGTAAAATTGAACCTCCAAAAATATCTGAATCTATTAACATAGAGGAAGATATTCAGGAGAAAGACTTTGAGGATGAATATAATGAAGAAATGTCTCAAGAACTCCCTAGAGCTTGGAGATATCAAAGGAATCATCCTGTTGATCAAGTGATAAGGGATGTTCAAGAGAAAGTTAAAACCAAAAACAGTTAAGGGATCAAATGATAAACTGTACTTTTATTTCTCAAATTGAACCTAAATGTACTGAAGAAGCCTTAACTGATGAATGCTGGATTTTAGCTATGCAAGATGAGTTAAATCAGTTTGAAAGAAATCAAGTTTGGGATTTAGTGCCCAGACCCAAAAATCATTCTGTCATTGTCACTAAATGGGATTTTAGAAATAAGCTTGATGAATATGGACTAATAATCAGAAATAAAGCTAGACTAGTTACCAAAGGATATAATCAAGAAGAAGGAATTGATTTTGAAGAACCCTTTGCTCTAGTGGCTAGATTAGAAGTAATTAGAATTCTGTTAGCATATGCATGCATGAAAAATATTATGTTATATCAAATAGATGTGAAGAGTCCTTTTCTTAATGGATATATCATGAAAGAAGTTTATATAGACCAACCTCCAGGCTTTGAGGACTCTACAAAACCAAACCATATTTATAAACTGAAGAAAGCCCTTTACAATTTAAAGCAAACCCCTAGAGCATGGTATGAAAGGTTAAGTAATTTTCTAATTGAAAAGGGGTTCAATAGAGGAAAAGTAGATACAACTTTATTCACTAAGAAAGAAAATAAAGAATTACTTATTATTCAAATCTATGTTGATGATATTATATTCGGTGCTACTAATAACTCTCTTTGCAAGAATTTTTCTAAGCTAATGTAGGGAGAATTCGAAATGTCCATGATGGGTGAGCTCAACTTCTTCCTTAGATTGCAAATTAAGCAATGTGATGATGGTATCTTTCTCAATCAATCCAAGTATTTGAAAGAATTGCTGAAAAAGTTTGGGATGGAGAATGCCAAGCCAATGGGAACACCTATGGCTACTGCAACCAAACTGGATATGGATGAAGGGGGAAAAATGTTTGACATAACTCAGTATAGAAGAATGATTGGATCTCTGCTATACCTAACTACCAACAGACCTGACATCATGTTCAGTGTTTGTATGTGTGCAAGGTTCCAATCATGTCCCAAAGAAACCCATGCAACTGCTGTGAAGCGTATTTTCAGATATCTTATTGGATCATCACAAATGGGTCTTTGGTATACAAAGGGCAATGGAGAAGATCTGAAAGGATACACTGATGCTGACTTTGCAGGATCCAAAACTGACAAAAAAAGCACAAGTGGAAATGTCAGTTTCTTGGAGGATCCTTGGTCTTATAGTTTAGAAAGAAGCAAAATAGTGTGGCTTTATCCACTACAGAAGCTGAATATGTTGCAGCTGGAAGCTGTTGTGCCTAAGTCATCTGGATGAAACAGCAGCTTGAAGATCTTGAGATTAAGGTGAAAGAAATACCTATAATGTGTGAAAACCAAAGTGCCATTAACATCACAAAGAATCCTGTCATGCACTCAAGGACAAAGTATATTAAAGTTAGGCACCACTTCATAAGGGATCATGTTCTTAAAGGGGAGATCAGATTAGAATACATCCCAACAGAAGATCAAGTTGTTGACATCTTGACAAAGCCTTTGTCAGAAGATAGATATTGTAAAATCAGGAAAGAATTGTGTATGGTAAATCCCAATGAACTGTGAGTAAATTCTTGTGCAAATCTGTTTTTAGAATCTCTGACATTAATCTAATTCTAACTTTAGCATCAGAGTGAGTTTCATTTAAGTTGTAGGTGCTCCTCAAAAGTTTAAATGGCAATGGATCTGAAAAATGGAGCTAACCAGAATGGAACAATCAAGAAATGAGAAAGAATGAGAAAAATCCAAGAAATCTGAGCATCTAGATCCATTCTATAAGTTTTTAAATATTGTAATTCATATTTTAATTGTGTATTAGACAAATTTCCTTAATAAATTATGCGTTTAAACAAGTCAACATGCTCAAAATACAAATTTGGGTGCCCATCAGATGAACTTTAGCTTGGTTTACATTGTAACTATTCTCGTTGGTCCCTCGAAATTCGTCTGTTGGTCTATGAAAATTCGAATTTTCAAAAATAAAAGTTTCAATGTTATTTTTGTCCAACATGATGATTATACAAATTTCTATTTCTTAAAATATGCATGTTGGAAAATCTTTACAAAGTGTTGAAATTTGAATTTCTGATTCAAAATTCGTCTGTTGAAACATGCTCACAATGTTGAATCTCTGAAAGATGAATTTCTATAAGCATAATTTGTCTATTGTTTGTTGTATTGATTATTGCTTGATGCCTGTTCTTCAAAATTCAAACTTTGTTGAAATAAAGTTCGTCTGTTCATCTTGTGTTGCTTGGACCAAGCCTCTGTCAGACAAACTTTCAGAAGAAAATTCATCTGTCAGTAAGCTTTGCTGAATGGTTTAACTTTTAACTACTCGAAGTTTGAATTTTGACCCCTCAAAATTCGTCTGTTAGGCGGTTACTTACATTAAAACCGATTGTTTTCCTTTGAACAGATGCAACTTTATTCATCTCTTCTCTGAGTCTATTCAAATTCTCTCTTCAATACTCTTTATTCTAACTGTAAATCTTCATTTCCCACTGTTTAAACTCCTTTTCACATCCTATAAACACATTCTCAACCTCATTCTGAATCATTCATTCACAAAAGTGGCTCGAGTGAAAAATCCAGAAGTTGAAAAGGGAGAGTCTCGGCCAAAGAGAACCGTGAAATCCTAATATGCTTCAAAGGAAAGTGAGAAAGCGAAAAGAAAGGCGAATTAAGCAAAGCCACTCCCTCTAAAAGGCAGAAAACAACTCCAAAGGCTAAATCAAAGAAAGCTGGGCTTTCTTCACCAAAGAAAACAGCGCCTTCGGTCCCTGTTCCTGCTGCTGTTGTTGCTTCCACCTCCTCCAGTACTGAGTCAGGAGAATATGAGCTAACCACATTACCATTATGGAGCAATGCTCATATTCAGGGGGAGTACACGACCAAGTTTGTGGGCAATAAGGTAATCAAGCCTTACTGTGTCAATATGGAGGAATTTTTAATCTCTAACAACTTTGATGTCGGGCTTTGGATGATGAGATATAAGAATTTGTTAAAGATATTAGAGAGGTACGATGATGAGGTAGTCAAGATATGGTATGCCTCTCTAAAATACAACAGCAAGAAGAGGAAGTGAGAAGTCAATCTGAGATCAAGGACCATCTAACTAACAGATGAAACTCTTAACGAGGTGTTAGAAATTTCAGGGCAAGATGGCTTGAAGATTGACATTACTGCTTCTGGGTATATAGATGAGGCAGAGATTGCTGATGAAGAAGGTGGACCTTTCCTAAACTACAAGGAGAGCATAATCCTAAACACTTTGTTCAGAAGAAAGGAGAATATGCCACCCATAAGCTTGCTGAAGCCCACTGACCTCAATACTCAAGTGAGAATCCTACACTACATAGTGTCTTGGATTATCTTCAACAAAGGAGGTAGCTTCAACCTGATCACAAGGGCAGAGGCACATGTAATGGCTGTAGTCATGCATGGAAAGCTTATCAACATGGGACATATAATTCTCCAACGCATGATTAAGGCAAGGGATCAGAGGAAAGATTCTACACTTCCCTATGCATCAGTTATTTCCAAGATCCTGCAGTATACCAGAATCTAGCACCTTGAGAAGGAGAAATGGAAACCCACTGAAATATTCAAAGAAAAAGAGCTACAAAGAATGGGGATAGAGAGGAAAGATGGAAGATGGATTGGGAAGGGAGCAGGAAAATCTGAAGATCTCTTCTTTGATGAAGATGCCTCCCTACAGCAAAAAGGTACCTCTGAGGCTCCTCCAAGATCTGCACCTCAGCCTTCTTAGCCTGTTCCATCCCTATCTCAGTATGGTAAAGCTCTAATTCCATCAATTCCCTCCTCTCGTGCCAGCCAACCAAGATCACTGAGTTGTATGACAATTTGTCTACACTCATACTCAGCATCAGGATGAGCAAAATGCCAAGTTTGCTCATCTGCAAGATCAGACCCACCAATTGGCAAAGAACATAAAGGTAGTAGCTGATGCATATGAAGATATCCGGAGTGTCATTCCCTCCACTTCAGCTCCACCTCGGCCAGGATTCTCTGAGCCTACTAAGTCTCCAACTCCTGAGCCTCCAAGCCCCTTTGTGCTAGCCTCTCATGAGCCTAATGATGATGTAGATAACACTGAGGTTGCTGGTACACTGAGCACACCACATGCCTCCAGCAATGAGGCAAGTCCTAGTCCTCCCTTGGACTATGGCATGGAGGAAGAAGGTCCTCAGGAATCAAGCTTTCATGAGCCCACTCTAACAAATGCTCAGGGTTCAATCCTTTCACATCAAGAATCTGAGCAAGTTAAGAGACTGGTGGCAGCCCTCACCTCTTCTCCACTCATGCAGGCTGCTCTGAATGAAGAAAGGAGCATTGTGCCATATGTTGATTTGTAAGCCATTGCACATGATGCTCTTCTACAAGCTCAGAGGAGAAGGCTTAAAGAAATGTTTCGTCCTCCTGCACTAACACCTGTTACATATTATGGTTTCTCAGAGGAAAGAAAGGCACATTTGGTAGTTACAAGGCAAGAAATTTCAGAACTTCTTGAGATTTCTGATGATGAAGATGAGAACACAAGTTTTGAAGTTTCTAGGTCCTTGCCAAATCTCAAACCTAATCTGCCATTTGTCTTTGTGCTCCTTGAAGCTATTCCAGTGTCTCAGATCCCTTCTCCTACTGCTTTTGTCCACCTTCCCGATGATGGCAAAAAGGGGGAGAAGAGTGAGCAAACTGGAAAGTCTGCTGCAGAGCCTTCTGGAAAATCCTACAGCAAGAAGTCCAAGTCAAAGAAAAAGTAATTAGAACTTATGCTTGGGTCCTCTTGTAGTGCTGTATTATGTTTATGTTGTTTTTGTATTGTGTTTTTGCATTCCGTAATGTTTTGTATTGTTGTTTCTTGTAAAGTGACATTTGCTGAAAGAATTCCTTGGTTGCAATGAACTGTTCTTGTTGGACTTAGAATGAGTTAATGAATCTCTTTACTTGATCTACTATACATGATATCTTTTGGATTATAAAGCATATGTTGAGGGGAAGCTTGTTAAAGTAAACCCAAGTACTAATCCAGTTTGTAAGTTATTTTATTATCATTAACAAGGGAGAGAATATTGAATCAAGTGTTTTGATGATTCCAAACCAATATTCAAGAGCTTGGAATAAAGATATCAAAGGTGCACAAAAGGTTTCAAGTGAAGGAATTCTGGAAAAATTAGTGCAAGAATAGATGTAGAATGTTTAGTAATGTTTTAATTTGAGTAAAAGACTTTGATTTAGTGAAAAAATGTTTTAAAATCTTGATTCTATATTAATTCATGGGATATTTGAAAAACACTCACCAACAGACGAAGTTTGAAAAGTTTATACTGATTTGCTGTTTTGAAAATTCGAACTTTAGCTCTGGAAATTCGAATTTCGTATTAAAAATGAACATGTCTAAAAAAAGGCTTCTCTGACAGATGAATTTTGACTTAAGAAATTCGAATTTTGATACTTTTCTGAAAAGAGCTTTCTCTGATAGACGAACTTTTGCTTTTAAAAATTTGAATTTCAGACAAAATACAACTTATGAAAAATGAAAAATTCGTTTGAGGATATGTCAAAGTTCATCTGAAAACTAAGTTTGGAAAAGACATCAAGATGGCTCACTGACAGATGAACTTTGAACATGAAAATTCAAATTTCAGAAACAAAGCTTGTGAGTCTGTTATAATGATATGTTGACATACAAATGACAGTATTCATAAATTCAAACTTTGAAGTAAGTCTGAAAAGAGGTCTCTCTAACAAACGAACTTTGCCCTTTGAAAATTTGAATTTCGAATAAGATGAACTACTGTGCCTTATTAAACCAGCTACTGACAGATGAATTTTGGGTTCCAAAATTTGAATTTTGAAGGCACTGTAGCAAAATAAAATTACTGTTCACACTTAACAAAAAGACTTTCAACATGAAAATTTGTATGTTCCAACATAGAATCATTTTCTAAAGATGAAAATTCGAATTTTGCTTCATGATAGACGAACTTCGGGAGTTCAACGTTAAAGGCTGTAGCTTTCGGTTTCTGTGAAATTCGTCTGATGACCAACTAAAATTCGAACTTTAAGTGTCAGAAGCATTAAATGCGGTTGGTGAACGGGTAGTTTCTCAGAATAACCATTGGGTAACATCTCTAATGGCTAGATCATGTCTCTAATGTATAGTTGGGGCAGAAATCTATAAATAGAACTTTATTTGAAGATGTGGGTAATGAAAATTACTTTGTATATACTGAAACTCTACAAAATCATCAACTCAAAGTCTCTTACTCTCACATACTTCATTCTTTGTACTTTAACTTTCATATACACTCTAATTAAGAAAGTTTATTCGTTGAAAACAATCTTATCTTCATCTGGAAGAAAGATTTTCTTGTGAGGGGATATCACAAGGGATTGGGGAAGCACTTAGTGAGAGTGTAAAGAGAGAAAATGTGAGCTCTAGAAACAGAGCATCAATGTTGTACTGTGGCATTTACAAGAAGCCCACTAAATTCTTGTAGGATAGTAGAAAATCTCAAGTGGTGACTTAGGGACTGAATGTAAGTCAAGTTGAGAGACCGAACCAGGATAAATATCAGAGTCTTCTCTTCCCTACTACTACTTTTACTGTTTATTCATATATACCTTGTTTTACTATCACCCTTTGCTTTCTTCACTTTCTTGACGTTTGCAAAAAAAATTTTAATCTTCCCAATTCACCCCCCTCTTGGGAAGCCAGCTTATCTAACATAGTAGACCTGACATCATGTTAAGTGTTTACATGTATGCAGGGTTTCAATCATGTCCTGAGGAGTCTCATGCAACAGTTGTGAAGAGAATATTCAGATATCTACTAGGAACATCTCAAATGGGACGTTGGTATCCAAAAGGCAATGGAGAAGAGCTTATTGGATGCATTGATGCTAACTTTGTTGGATCCAAGATTGACAGAAAAAGCACAAGTGGCACAAACCAATTTCTTAGAGGATCTCTAATCTCATGGTTCAATAAGAAGCAAAATAGTGTAGCTCTTTTCACAACAGAAGCAAAATACATAGCTGTATGAAGCTATTGTGCTCAAACTCTTTTAATGAAACAATAACTAGAAGATCTTTAAATTACACTGAAAGAAGTGCCTATCAAATGTGATAATCTCAGTGCTATCAATATCACAAAGAATACAGTGATGCATTTAAGGACAAAGTATATTGAGATCAGACATTATTTCATAAGGGAGATATTATTGTGGAATTTGTCTCTACAGAAGATAGTTAGCATACATTTTGACCAAATCACTTCTAGAAGATAGATATGGAAAAATTAGAAGGGAATTGGGAATGGTTAATCCCAATGAGTTGTAAGCAGGTTTCTATCTTAATATCTTTATTTTCTAAGTCAAAGTGTTAAATCATATCCTAACTTAAGCATCGGAGTATGTATAAGATATTTTTACAGGTATTCTTCATGAGCTAATATGAAAAGAAATTAGAATAATAGAGTATCTCACAACTAGACAAGCAACATTTGCCGAAGAAAAATGAAATTTGAATTTTTAGCATTTATTTATAAGTTCTATTCTTCAACATTCTCATTTTAATTTCCAATAGACGAACTTCCATATTTTATTTGGCATATTGAGAGACTTTACTTGTTTGAAATTTGAACTTTGGCCATTTAATAGTCAAATTTTAGTGCTTTATATGCTATACGTGTGTTTCAACCTGCTTGAAATTCATTTGTTGACTTCTTAAAGTACAGTTTTTTTTTTGTTGGCATATGTCTATGCTATGTTTACGTGTGTACAACATTTGAACTTTGATGATTTAATATTTGCAGTTCAGACATTTCTTTATCAAGTCGTGAAATTCAAAGTTTGAATCCCAACATTCGTCTGTTGGACATCATGTGTTTATATACTTTCTGATTGAGACTTTAATGTTCAAACTTTGAGGACTCAAAGTTCGTCTGTGGAAGCTTCTATGCGTGTTTGAGTCTCTGACAGTCATATTTCAAGGCTAAAATCTGAATGCTGAGATATTGTCTGAGAAGTAGGTCTTTGACAATCAAACTTCAAGGTTGAAAATTCGTTTGTCAAGACAGTTTCTCTATGCTTTATAGGGAACATAACTACTTGAAATTTGAATTTTAAACCCCAAAATTCATCTGTTGGATGGTTACTTAAGAGGATTGAGAGGGTTGGACGCTGAATAGACATTATCCTATTCGCATTTTAATCGATGCAACACCTATTTCCTTTCAACCATTCTTAAATTCCTTCAGCCAAATACTTTTTTCCACTGATTAAAATCTAAACTGAACTCTACAAGCATCTTTAGAGCATTTCTTGAAGCACATTTCTCGTGAAAATAGACAGAGTGAAGAATGCAAATGTTTGGAAAGAACAAAAAAGGCCCAAAAAATCAACCAAGCCTCAGTATGCCTCAAAAAAAGGTGACACTCAAAAAAGAAAAGTTGAAATCAAGCAAGGGAACACCTTCGAAGAAGCAAAAAACACCATCAAAGGCAGAATCGAAGAAGTCTATTCCTACTGCTCCTGCTTCAAGTACAAAGTCTGAGGAGTTACAAATGACAACAAATCCTCTTTGCAGTTCTGAGGACATTTTGAAGAAGTTTACAACAAAATTTGCTGAAAGAAGGTAGTCACTTCTCACTACACAAATCTGGAACAATTTCTCATCTCAAATGATTTTGATACTGCATTCTAGCTGAGAAGATACAAAAACCTGTTAGAGGTTAAGGAGAGATATGATGAAGAGATGATCAAAAGTTGGTATGCCCCCTTAAAGTTCAATAACAAGAAGAAGAAACACTAAGTAACTCTCAGGTCTAGGAATCTATGGCTGGCTAATGAGAACCTTAATGATATTCTGGAGATTTCTAGACAAGATGGATTCAAAATTGATATTCTCCCACCAAGTACATGGATAAAGACAATGAAGCAAATAAAGAGGGTGGAGAATATCTAAACTACAAGGAAAGCACAATTCTAAATGTACTCTTTAGAAGAAGGGAAAATAGGCCACTTCTGAAAAATATAAAGCCTTCTAATCTTAGTGTTCAAACAAGTGTCTTGTACTACATAGTGTCCAGGATCATCTTTAACAAAAGAGATAGTTTTAATCTGATTATCAGGGCTGAAGTTTATGTGATGACAACATTGATCTGAAGACAAAAGCTCAACCTTGGAAACATCATTTTACAGATGATGGTCAAGGCCAGAGATTAGAGAAAAGACTCTACACTGCCCTATGCCTCAGTTATTACCGAGCTCCTCATGTATGCTAAGATCCAACAGTTGAAGAAAGGCAAAAGGAAGCCCATTGAGGAATTCAAAGAAGAACTGATAAGAAAAGGCATAAAAAGAAAGAAAGGCAGATTGGTTGGAAATGGAGCTAACAATCTGAAGATCTCTTTTATGGTGGGGGAGACTCACAACAATAATAGGAAGCTACTTCTGAGGCTGCTCCAACCACCCAACCTGAATCACAGCCTACCCAGCCATCTAAACCATTAATTCCATCTACCTTGACCAAACCTAATACCATACTTGAGGTTTATGACTATTTATCTGAGATGATGATGAGTATTGGGGATGAATAGAATGCCCTATTTGCAAACCTGTAAGCATAAATCATTGACTTAGTCAAAAACCTCAAAGTGGTTGCTGATGCTTATAATAACCTTCAAACCTTTCTTCCAACCACATTAGTACCACTATAGCTTAGTTCCTCTGATCCTTATAATTCTAACTCCACACATGTCCTGAGTCTTTTTGAATAAGGTCCTTCTGATGCTGCTGCTACTGCTGCTACTGTCACTCCTCAAGGCTCTAGCAATGATACTACCCCTAGTCTTTCTCTGGACTATGGTACGGAGGAAGTTGAAGCCACTCAAATAGAGAGCTCTCATGATGGAGGAAACCTCTCAAGAATCAATTCTTTCTACAAAGAAAAAAAGAGCAGATGGAGAAGCTTGTAGCAGATCTCACAATTGTACCCATTGTTCAAACCTCTCTCAATGAAGAAAGGGGAATTGTGCCATATATTGATATTACTGCTGTTACACATGCTGCTCAAGTGCATGCTCAAAAGCAAAGGCTAGATGAATTGTTTCCACCTCCAATACCTTAACCTCCACCTTCTCTATTCAAGCTCTCAGTGGAACAACAAGCTCAAGCGGCTAACATTCTAAAGGGAGCTAAGGAACTATCTTTGGATTCTGATGAAGAACGTCCCTAGATACCTCATTTAGTACACTTTGTACCAATTCCACTTCAGGCCATTCCCATGGTTCAAGTGCCTCCTTTCTCTGTACCTACTCCTGCTTCTAATGATGCCAAAAAAGAGGGAGAATGAAACTGGACAAACTGGAGAATCTGGAGCTACTGGCAATCAAGTAAAACATATGGCAAGAGGATCAAGCTAAAGGACGAAAAGGAATGACAAGTGGCATAACACCAAAGTTTAGACCCTAGGAATTTGTGTTACTTTGTGTTCTTGTATGTTTATATCTTTGTTATGATTTGTATGTCAGTGCACTTGTTTGAACTTATTTGAATTTGTGTACTAAACGTGCTCACATCAATGAAATATGTTTCTTTATTTCATCATTTCATTTCTATACTCATAAAACTTCTACTCTGATATATGTGTTGTACTTCTATGTTAAATTTGAATTTTAATGTATATGTTGAAGGAGAGCTCCTGGAAGCAAACTCAAATACTAATCCAATTTGTGAGTTGTTTTGTCATTATCAAAAAGGAGGAGAATATTGAATTAGAAGTTTTGCTGATTCCAAACAACTAGAGCTTAAAAGGAGAATGTTAAAGAAGTATGAAAAGATAAAGTGAAAAAATCCAGTGAAAGAACAAGTGAAAATTTAGTTTTTAGAATTTCTCACTACGTACACTAGGTAAAAAGCTTTGAATTTTACTTATTTATATTACCACAGTGTTTAAACGAGTCATTTCAAAGTTATATAATGTTAGCATGTATTGGAATTAAGAAATATTGACTAACAGATGAATTTTAGTATTTAACTCATGTTTATTTTGTGCAAAATTTATACTTTGCTTAGTAAAATTTGAAATTACAAAGGTTTTATCTCATATAGATAAATTTTAGTTCTAGAATTCAAATTTCAGGCTAAGCATTGTTAGTGAAAGTGTGCAAAATTCACATGAAGTTTAGTTAAAATTCGAATGTTGGTGAAGTTCAAAGTGAGTTTAAAGTTACGGCCTTTGACAGATGAACTTTGGGTTTCAAAGTGCGAATTTCGAAGTGAAAACTTATGAGTCTCTTTAGAGCATGTCTCCGACAGACGAACTTTACAGTTCAAAATTTGAATTTTATAGAGAAAAAATTTTATGCCATGTTAAACATGCCTCTGATAAATGAATTATAACTTATAAAATTCATATTTCAAAGTGCTATACAAAAACTTGAGATAATTGTTCAATCTATTCAGACACTTTTTTAATATGAAAATTCACACAAACTAACATGAGATATCTTTGGTAAACTCAAAGTTCGAATGTCACATTTGTTAGAATTGCTGGCTTCCCAATGAGGGTGAATTGGGAGGTTTAAAATTCTTTTGCAAAAATGTAAGTTCATAGTGATAACAGAAGTTTGCAAAATAACAGAGTACAATGAGAATTAAGGTCAATGCAAGGTAAGAATGGAAATGACACAAACATTTATCCTAGTTCTGTCTGATCCACCTGACCTGCATCTAGTCCTCAAGCTACCACTTGAGATTTTCACTATCTGCAAGAATTCAACAGGCTCCTTGTAATGCCTCAATACAAACTAGTACTCTATTCTAAGAACACTCAAATTCTTGACTCTGCACTCTTATAAAGTGTTTCGTAATTCCCTTTGTGATTCCCCTCACAAAGAATCTTTCTTCCAGATAAAGAAAAGATTTTATACAGAATAAATACTCTCTAAAATAGAGTAGATATGAAAGTTGAAGTACAATGAATGCAGTATAAGAGTGAAAAACCTTTGCCTAATAAATTCAGTAGAGTTTCAGTAATATAGACTTAAATTTGTTACCCACAACTTCAAATGAAATTATATTTATGGATTTGTGGCTTAACTAGTCGTTAGATATAACATCCCAATGATATATTCTTAGCATTGTGTTCAGGACCGGAGGACAGGATAGAGGAAGGTTCAAGTGCAGTCTAGAAGAGCTCCACGCCGTGACAAGAAGCATGACCACCGTAGTGAGATAATGTCCAGTGGTGTTGTTTAGCTGAAATTTGGCGGAGCTGCGGTGAAGTGTGCTAAGGCCGCGGCTAGAATCGGGAATTTTGTTTAAATTCGGATCATTTCGGATGAATAGAAAGAAAGAAAACGGAGGAAGCGACGAGGACCTCCACTAGGGTTCAAGATTTTCAGCCATTGGGAGTTGTTTTCAGCCTCTAGAAGCTTGGATTCAAGTGGGTAAGCATTCTCTACTCCTCCTTCTCCATTTTCTTCAGTTGGAATCTGGGGTTTTGAGGTTGGATTTCCAATTTGGAATGAAATCCACCGATTGAAATGGATGAAATGGGATTAAGGAAGTGTGTTTTGGTGTTCTTGTTGCTTAGGTGTGAGTTTTGAAGGGATTATATGTGTTTAGAGCTTAACCCTAGGTTGTTTTTGGTTGAGAGTATGAGGAATCCGAGTTGTATGGAATTGTGTGATGTTTGAATGGTTCCTAGGAGCTTTGTCGATGCATGAAAGGGGTGTTGGAACCTTGGGTTAGGCTAAAGTAGTTGAATTGTGATGTTTGTTTGGTTAATGGTATATTGTGTTAATTGAAGAATTGTGATATTATGAAGGTTATTTAGTTAACCGAGAGGGGTTCACGTGTGTTGGACAATTCGAGAAGTTCGTGGAATTTACGTGTGTGGTATTGACAACCTAAAGTAACCGAGTGTATGTTTGTATTGTATTGTTTGTATTGTATGACAGTACGTATATTTGTATATATATGCATGTTCCTTTTCATACCATGATATTGATTGTGTATGTGTATAGTTTTTCTATATATCGTGGTATGCACGGCTAGTTGATGTATGATGATTGTATATATATATATTGTGATGTGTAGCATCCTCATACCATTGCACGCTAGTATGTCCATACAATGAATGTGATGATAATGATGTATATATTTGTGTGTAAAGGCATGTTGGCATGATATTGACATTATCACCATATGATTGCATAGTGAGAGATTGATGATGAGGTGATGATGAGATGATGATATGATAAAGATCCCTGTCGCTAAATCCTTTCCATGGGAGAGCCAGGTGACAGAGAACAATATGATATAATGAAATATCCCTATCACTAAATCCTCTCCTTGGGAGAGCCAGATGGCAATGGATTTAGGGATGCACCTTCCCTAAATCACCATTAATTTGTGATGATCCAGGGGAAGGAGAGCCACGGTCCAAGCTCTAGTGTAACCATTGGCTAGGTTGCATTAGGGTAAGGTGAGCTTGGTGATGTCCCGGAATCAGTCTTCACCGACTGTTAGAAGGGAATCATCTATTGAAATGTCTTGTGATGACGACAACTTGTGGTTCTAGCCGTGTATGAGGGAGAACATGCATACCATTTATTTCACATTGCATTCATAAGTTGCATGAGATATATGTATATATGTGTGTGTGTGGTTGTCCCCAGTTACTAAGACATTGTCTCACACCCCTCTCCCGTGAACTAACATTTCAGGCGACGATTCTAGCACTAGTCCAGAGAAGACGCGGGAGTAGCTATGTGCATGGGAATAGTCTGTAATATTTGTAATTTTGGATAATGTATCATGTGCCAAGTAGGATAGAAGGTTTTGTAAGGGATATATGTATGAATTATATGGATGAATGTTATATGTATGTGCTATGTGTGATGAAAGGTGTATTTGGGCCTGATTAGTGTATTTGGGCCTGATTAGTGTGTTTTGGGGCATGTAGCCTGTTTACCAAGTAGGGGTTTCAAGGGGTCAAATCTCATAGGAATGGTTCCTTTGGGGTGAAACCTCTTTGGACAAGTTAGTTTGGGGATTTTGGACCTGTATGAATGGTCTTTAAGTAACCATTGCCTTTGGTGGCAATTGGAGGTGGTTAGTGGTAAGTTTTGGTCAATAAGTGGTCAAAATAGTATCGAGGGTCCAGAATTTCCATACGGAGTTAGATTAAGGTGAAAGTGGTGTCTATGGTTAGATTGGGACTAGATTAACTTGTATGAGTTCAAATTAAGTCAATCAGATGTCGGAGCATAAAGTTATGTGCATCGAAAGTTCACTCCGGAGTATGAAATTTGCTAATATGGAATATCAGCATGGGGCGCCGCGGCTCTAAGGTCCAGGCCTCGGCACCAGTGAAGGCAGTAGGGATGTAGAATCAGGGGAGGCCGGAGCTGCGACGGTGTTGTAGCAGCCACGGCCCTAACCCATTTTCTGGTGTTTTTGGGTTCATTTCCACTGTTATGAGATTGTGAGAAGTTGTTTTACTTGTTTGCGTTGTGTTTGGTTGAATTTTGAAGTTTTTGGTTGAGTCTGGAGGTACAGGAGATAGGGTGTTACATTAGACACAAGATCTAGCCATTAAAAATTTTAATTGATAGTTACTTTGTAAAAATAGCCATTCACCAATCGCATTTAATGCATCTAACATGCCAAAATTTGAATTTTGAGGTACAACAGACGCATTTCGCAGAGACAGAAAGTTAAGAATTTCAATGTTGAACTTCAACATTCGTTTGTTGAAATGTAACATTCGAATTTTTTGTTATAGATATCTCATGTTAGAACATACAAATTTCATATAAAACGTGCATATATTGAGTTTGAACAGTTGTCTCATATTTTTACAGTGCACTCGAAATTCAAATTTTAGAAGCTAAAATTCATCTATCAAAGGTTTGTTTAACATGGCACAATAGTTCTCCTTTGTGAAATTCAAATTTTAAGCCATAAAATTTATTTATCAGAGGCATGCTCTAATGAGACTTACAAGTTTTTATTTTGAAATTCGAATTTTGAAATCCAAAATTTGTCTATCAAAGAGGGTGACTTTGAGCTCCCTTTGAACTTCACTAACATTCAAATTTTGACTAAGTTTCATATGAATTTTACACATATTCACTAACAGTACTTAACTCAAAATTTGAATTTGATAATTGAAATTCATCTGTCAGAGATGAAATCTCTGTATATTTGAATTTCACTAAATGAAGTTCAAATTTTGCACAAAACACTCATGAGTTAATAAGTAATATTCATCTGTTAATTAGTATATTTCAAAATTAACAAATGCTACCATAGGATAGTTGTGAAATCACTTGTTTAAAATCTATGACAACAAAAATAAGTGAGACACAAAGCTTTTTACCCAAATTACAAATAGAGAAATCTTAACAACTAAGCCTTCTCATGTTTTTCATTGGATTTCTTCACTTGATTCTCTCACATTCCTTTGATATTCTCCTTTCCAAGCTCTAATTGTTTGGAATCATTAAAACTTTTGATTCAACAACATTGTAATAGAAGAATTTTGAAATTTAATGTTAAAGTCTTTAACTTTCTGTCTCTATGAAATTAGTCTGTTGAACCCTAAAATTTGAATTTTAGTGTGTTGGATACATTTAATGCGGTTGATGAATGACTATTTTTGCAGAGTAGCCATTGATTAATGTCTCTAGCGGCTAGATCTTGTGCCTAATGACTAGTTAAGCCACAAATCTATAAATAGAATCTTATTTAAATTTGTCAAAAATGAATTTAAGTCTGATATTGCAAAAACTCTACAAAATTTCTTAGTCAAAGCTTTTTCACCTACACACCACATTTATTGTGTCATAACTTTCATATCTACTATATTTGAAAGAGTATTCACTTTTGTATAAAATCTTTTCTTTATTTGGAAGAATGATTCTTTGTTAGGGGATTCAGAAAGGGAATGGGGAAACACTTGTAAGAGTGTTGAAAGAGATTTTCAGTATTATTAGAATATAGTATAAGCGGTGACTTGAGAACTGGTTATAGGTTAAATGGATTGGACTGAATGAGGATAAATCACTAAGTCTTCTCTTTTTTTATCTTATATATATATATATATATATACTCAAAAGAGGTTTTTTTGCAAACTCTTGCTTTCATTATTATATTGTATTTTTGCAGAAAAATTTCAAACTTCTTAATTCACCCCCTTAGAAAGTCAGCATTCGTAACATATCAGCCTTATCAGCTCCGGCGACCTTCACCTTGACCGATCTCATCACCATGTTCACCTACTAAATCTGTTCATTGTCCAGCTCATCACCACCCTTACCTACATATTCTGTTCACTACAGCTTCACGTTGAACCATCACCGAAAATCTAAACTCATTGATCACCATCCGTTGTTCAAATTTGAACTCACAAATGTCTAGCATCAAAGAAGTTTCAAATTTGAACTCACATATGTCTATCGATTTTTGTCACCATGGTTCTTTTTGTTTTTTTTAGTCAAACTAACCTGGATTTTTACAAATGAAACTCAAAAAATTAATTTTCAATTGAAAATCGAATTTTTTCCAACAACTGCGACTCGAATTTTTCTAATTGAGACTCAAATTTTCGCAACTAAGATTCAATTTTTTTTAAAAGAAATTAAACTTGGTACAAAAAATAAATATTTTTAGTACCAAAAACCAATTGTCCTGAATCCAAACAAGCCCTACATTGGTAAAGAAGCACATGCCACATGGCATGGGATGAGCCTTGGTTGGAATGAGGACACCAAATGGCCGGAATTTGGTGGCGTTGCTGCCCTGGACCGGGACCATCAGAATATTCACAAAGTGAATAAAAAAGAAATCAAATTGGCTGTTGCCGTCGTTGAAGTCAACAGCGTCGGTTCATTGCACTAAGGTACGTACCCTCTCTTTGGATGAGATTGTATGGGCTCTGACAGCGACAACTATTCCATGGACTGGACATGGGCGAATTAAGGCGGCAACTCCATTAATTTGTCCCTATTCTCTGCCCCTGAAACACTCAAATACAATTCCATGTGTTCGGTTTCCTGAAGCTCCTTCCGGAACTTAAATAAGTTTCCGTTTTTCTGATTAAGTGAAATGTTTTGACTAACTGAACATCAATTAATGTTGGGTTCAGCTAAAGTTTGTGTCTCTCAAAATAGAATCCTAGTAGAACAGATTTTGCAACATAATTATCATGAAAATTGATTTTAGACTAAGGTTATTTGTGTTTCATTAATGCTTTCCTTGAAAATTAATTAAAAAAAAATGGTTATGTTTAGGTGACTTTAATACAAAGCACTTTTAGATATATAATAAATTCTTTCCATTGCAAACTTAGTCAATCAAAAAGTAACCCCACAACCATTTATGCTTAAACCTGATTTTGAGAAAAAGTTTTCAACGAGATCAAGTAAACATATCCAAATCCAAATCGTATACACCAGAAAAATAATAAAGCCCAATTTTTGGTCAAAACTTGGTTTCTGACCTGAAAACAAACAGGCACTTAACTTGTTAGTGTCCCTTTCTGTGATGTGCCCTGCTCGCTTTTTCCGCGAGTAGCTCACCAGCAACCAAATCCAGTATAAATTCTTATCTTTAATTGTCAACAGTACACTTTCTGTTTTTTTTACCAGAGTCAACAATACACTTACATCAACTTGCTTCGCTCAAGTACATCTGAATTTGCTTTTTGTTAAAAAACATCTATGCATGAATCTGATTCTGACATGATATTCACGTCCTCATGCGGCGACGTGCATAGATTCAACCTTTTACACTTTTCGCATTGAAAGAAAAAGTACCAGATCCTTTTAATCACAACATTAAATCATATAGGTTAAAAAATATAGTCAAAATTAGTTAAGAGTACCGTACGTTGATTCCTGCAAAAATTACTGTGAATATTCTAAAACTACTCATATTAATCACAACATTAAAAAGAGTGAAGATGCTTTCATAATAGATTTATGAAAGGTAATTTTGAAAAAATAAATTATAAATGCTTCACTTTTTTTAGTAAAAGTTATTATATTAAAGAACATCAAAACCTTATATAAAGAGTATATATACTTTACCAGGACAACACCAAAAGAATTAGATATTAATGATGATAGTTACGTGCAGAAGATGAAGGTTAGGTTATGACTGAACTAATGAGTATAAACAAGCCAAACTATCTTTTCACCGCAAATACATCATTTTAAACTATGAAAATGGATAATTCAGAAAGTTATTAAAATAGCTTAAATTATAATAATCTTATAATTTTTAACTAAAATACTCTTACATGAATTATTTCCAAGGTGTTTGGTATATTGAATAGAATAAAATGGAAAAGGACATTACATGGCAAAAAGTGATTTTTATACGTAAAATGTCATTCATGACCGTAAACAAAAATTAATAATAAAAAGAAATAGTTGTAATTAAGTAATGATTAATTACATGGATATATATATATATTACATAATTTGATTTTTGTGCATTGGCAAAGGATTCTTTTATCCTTGTGCATAACAAACCAAGCCTAATTAAGCATTTTAGGCTACCATTATTTCCCATCACCTCTATTATGCCCAATCACCGGTTAGAAGACGTCTTACGAAATTTATTTCTTCTAACCAAATTTTGTGATTTTAGATATCTTTTAGTTCACGAGAAAGGAAAGGTACAGCTCCATCATGACGAGAGTTTAGTCTTTCCCTACCTTAATTTGTGTAGAAAAATTCATTTATATTATTTATATAAAATATTGAATATTGTCCTACATGTTGATAGAAGAAAAACAAAACTATGATTTTCCAAACGCGTAACCATTTAATCAAGCCTTTCCATTTTTTAGGTTAACATTAGCTAGTCAAACTCGGAATGTTATTGATATAGTATATTCGTTTGCATGCGGCTATAAATGCATAAGGGTCGCTAATGCAGTTGCACTATAACCAAATCATCTTGTTTTGTTATTCCGCGTGAAATTCATACGAATAATGTGTGTATGGTTACACCAAACCAATCATTTAAAATTAATCGAAGTCATAAATTCCAAAAGGTTATAAGATTTTTTTTATTTATCTAACTAAAGAACTACTGAATTAAGAAAGTTATTAGGTATCCTAAATTATAGTAAAATCTAAATGATTTTTTTAAATTGTAGCACTTAAGTTATACTTATTAATTTTATTAATGAAGAATAAAATAGTATCAAAATAATTAATCTTCCATTTGAAATTTTAAGGTGACAATTATTTTGAAATAAAATAATTAAAAATATATAATATCCATACTTTTTTTGGGCCAAGTGGACAATATATATGTTGGCTCTTTTTGAATCTAAGTACAAACAAACAAAATATTAGGCTTGACAGAGGCATATTGCCCTCAAATGAAATTCAATATTGATTTCTAAATCAAATATTATTGGCACTCGAGATCTTTTACCACAATTTCCTCAAATGTCTAAAAAAAGGTAAAAAATGCCAAAAAGACAAGTAGAATAATAGTCTAAGTAACCTAAATCCCAGCAACACGAGCCTGTGAATACTTGAACTAAGAAGTTCAAATGAGATTCCTAAATCTAAGATAAACGGAGAAACTAATTCTACAATGAGAGCGGTGGCGCTTTTGGTTGATGCAAATCACCAAAGCGCACTATAAAAAAACAGCAAATAAGTGACAGAATTTAGTGACAAAAAGAAATTCCGTCTTAAGTCCGTCGCTAATCCATCACTGACTTCGTCTCTAAATTTAGTGACAGAAACTATCCATTGGAAATATTCCTGTCACTAATTGGTCACAGATCCATCAAAATTATATAGTGACAGATAATTCCGTCGATAAAATGAAGATAGCCCATTCCAATTTTGTGACAGATTTAGTGACAAAATTTTCTATCGCAAACATATCCTTCACTAATCTATCACTAATTCCATTACATGTTAGTTATAATTATATTATAATATTGAAATATTTCAATTCAAATTAGTTATATATTATAATTAGAATTTAAAGTACAAGAAATAAATAAATTTAAATTTAAATTTATAATAACATTAACTACTAATAATCACGAAGACAAGTTAATCCCTAATTATCTAATGCGATCAACCATGTATTTGGAAGAATTCTTGCTAGGCTAAGTTGATTACTAATATATTTAACATATAAATTAATATTAATGTTATTTATTAATAATAATAATTGATAAAGCAATAACATATCAAGACAATTATAATTAGTTAGTCTAAGAGACTAATCAGCCATGCTAGCTAGGATTGAGACTCTTAGCTCAAACTCTTATGAGTGTTGGTAGTGTGGATATTTTCAAATAGTGAAAAAGTCTAATGGAGTAATGTCGTGTAAAGGAAGAGAGTTTATAAGTTATTAATCTATTTTCCTGAAAAATAAGTAATGACAATATTTAGGGAATAAGTACGGTTAATTCTCTCTCACTCTCTCACTCATTTTAGTCTTCTTTATTTTTCCAACCATAACAGATTAAGTTTATTGTATTTTCTTTAAAATCCTACGATAATCAAAATTACAATCTTTGTTTTAATGATTTTTTACCAAATTGCTATTATATTATATATATATTAAGCATATATATAATATAATTTATTAAATAATATAATATATGATATATATGATATATTATATGATATGACATAGCAAAAAATAACATAAAATAATATAATATTAATACATGTGGATAATAGACATTATATACATAATTATTGTTATTTAAAAATGAAAAATAAAATTTAAAAGTTGGCTAGGAAAACATTTTTTTCTTGACAAGGGAAAACAAATATATTTACAGGAAAATTCTTTAAGATTTAAAAATAAAAAAATTATAATATAAATATTCATATAAATATAAATATATATATATAAATAAAATATTTTATGATATTAATAATTAAAAATAATATATATGTGTGTGTATTTATAAATAATATATTGATTTATATATATATACATATATGTATGTATTAATGTGTGGATAAATAATATATATTTCATATTTCATATAAAGATTGCAAATAGATTTTAGCTCAACTGGTAAAAGAGTGAACACAAAGGCTTTGAGAGTAAGAGGTTGTGCCTTCGAACCTAAGAGAAGGCACATTGAAACCATTAAATGATGTGGCACGATTAACATATGGGTGGTGATGTGGTGGTGACATGTCATTGATGAGCCCCGTGGTGATGCGCCAGTGATATGGCGTAGACTCGATGGTGACGTGGCAATGACATGAAAATTTAAAGTATAAGAAGAAATTAAATTATTTTTAGTAATGGAAAATTCCGTCACTAATTTGTCAAAAGTTGGAATAATATTAACCCAACAATTCCATCACTAACTCATATAGTGATAGAATTTGCCGTTGCCAACAAATTAGTCATGATGATATTAACGACCGAATGAATCAGTCTCTAATTCCATCGCTAAATCATTAGTGACGGTTTAATCCATGTTTAGCGATGGATCAATGACAAAAATTTCCGGTCAGTAATATGATATGATGTCTTTTTGTAGTGGCAATAGCTAGATAGGATACCTAGAGGCAAGTTAAGAATTTGAGTTGTGTGCATGTCGATGTCTGTATGTGCCAAATGTCTATAGCTGCTTGATATAATATGCTTTTCCGCGAGGTCACCAAATCATGTCCTCCATTAGTTCGGTGTACTCACCTACTTCCGTGAAAATGGGCACGTTCAGTGAGAAACATGGGATTCATGTGACATGGGCTCTATCTCATGCTTGGGGCCAAACACCAAGTATATAAATATCCATATCAATAGCGTGGTCCTGAACCTATGAATTAGGTTAGGTCTACACAGCACTCTTTTGGTATAAACAATATGTAATATCCATACTAATATATAAAAAAAAACATATGTAATTATATTTAAATCAAATCCTTAGATAAGCTAGACAATATGAATTTTCAATGATAATACAATAGCATATAAATTTTCAATTAACTTAGACAGTTGTTTATTTTAATTAAAAGTTAATAACAAAAATATAAACAAATAATATATTTAAATCTACTTCTCAATATATATATATATGTTAACATATATAATCTTTGGCTTCTTTAAATGCTTGGTCTTAAAAGTTATATATTAGTTTAAATAATAAAAATGATAGAAATTGAAAATTAGTTTTTATAACTTTAATAAAAAAGTTATATTATTCTTACTACTTCTCTACATCACTGCAAGTATCTAATTTCATAAAAAAATAATGCTGATATAATATCAAAATGAATTTTTTATCTAATAAAATGAAAATTTATTTAGGTTATAAATATTTATTATTTAAAATGAAATTATTTTTCATTTCAAAAGTAAATTAAAAAATAACATAAAATGTATAAAAAAAAAACATAGCATGGAATAAACGATGAATGGTACTTAAAAAGAAATAAATTTTAAGCCCCTAGTTTATTCAATAATTTGACACAATTTCTTGAGATTAAAAAATGAACTGTATTACTTCATAACTTGTAAATATTGAAGTTTAAAAAAGAGTTTATTATATATTATTCAATTTCCACATGCTCCAGAGAAAAATTTGATTCCATCACTATCCATTGAAATGAACACATTAAATTGGCAAAAGTAAATTTTCAGTATTTTAATTTTACATTAACTTTCATTTTAGTCACTTAACTTTATTTTCTTTCTTTTAAATCGTTTAATTTTTAGAATATAATAAAAAAATTTACTATTACTAACACCATTAAATGTTAACCCTACATACTGATAAAGCATTTTCATATGCTAAAAAACATTATTTAATATTCACGTATATCCATTTTCACTACCTAGTCATCAAAATAATTAATTATTCATTAATCATATGTTTAAAATATTTTAAAATAAATTGAAAAATTAAAATTAAATAATTACAAATAATTGACTTCTAAACAAAACCTTAAGTAGTTGAAAATACTTTGTCAATATTTAAGAATATTTTATCTCAATTTTCTTTTAACATAGTTAAAGAAGTTAGTGAGCTATGGAAACTTTAAATTACATTTTAAAAGTTAAAGGATTAAGAGAAAATAAAATAAAGAAACTAAAATGAAAGTTAGTGTAAAATTAAGAAGTAAAAGTTTGCTTGCACCAATTAAATTTATGTTGCTTTTCACACTTTTTGTAAGTAAATGATGATGTTATTACCAACAGTGATTTACTTCAATCCCCAACAATATTGATTAATAATAAGGAAAGTATGTTTAATGATTGTCTAGTTAAGTTGGTATTGTTGTGCATGATTTATGCGGAGGAGAGGGATGTGTGATCAAATTAGAATGAAAAAAAAAAAAATTAGAAAGGGCTTATATAAGAACATGGTGGAGAGGTCAAACCACAATAGCAATGCCCACACCACGTGTTACCAGTGCCAGTGCCATGGAATAGTTGACAAATGTTTACTCGGCTCATCGAAAATTATATCGACCAAAAAAATATTTTTTTAAATATAAAATATTTAAAAAAAAGTTCTTATTTAATATTAATAAATTTTATACCATATAATTAATGCAAATAAATTGTATTATTAGATTTTGAAAGAAAATGACATTTTAATTAAGAATATTTTTAGAAAATATTATTAAATACATAAGATAAATTCATATATTCTTTGTATTTTAAAATATAAAAACTTTCTAATTATTCTTTATATTAAAAAACGAAAAGACTATAAGATAGAAACCCATTATTTATTACCACTAAATACAGCTAACTCATATATCAAAATCTACTTAAAATAACTCAAACATCAATCTCCAAACAAAATGATATACTCCCTCTTGTCTATATTATCAAAAATTTTCAACATCAATATCTAAAAAAAATTTAATATCTCACTTTTACTCTTATTAATTATTAAGTTCTTTTGGTATCTCTTTTTTAAGTTACGAGCCACATAATTACTAATTTTAATTATATGTGTATAAATCGAGAATTGTTGCATAGATTTATCATCCGCAAGGGCCCTTTCTGATGTAATTTGGATTAGTTGTACACCAATAAAGTCTCCCATCAAAGTTAAATAAGTCCAAGATGCCATTATCACGAGAGATAATATAGTTATTTTAGAACCATAACACTTAATCCGTATTACATAGTTAACTGGCCAAAAAAATTATTATTGCGTAACAACGAAAACGTTCAGGCCAAACAGCATCCAACGATAGGTACTATACCGTTAGTCCTTTCGTAACTGAAAGCATGATGCATGTAGCATGAACTCGGAGTCGGACTCTAATCCGGCCATGGTTTCCGTCGCCAAAACAACCTCCAAATCAACGCTCCCACTGCCTTCTCTGCCAGGAAACGCAGAGATCTTACCGTCAAATTTATTGGCCCGCCCGCTCCGAACCGCGACGGGTCTTCCCCACCCGAAATCATTGTCGTACATTGGAAATCTTGGGGAGCTACCCATGGTGATGGATGCACCGTCAGGATTTCCCAGCGGGAAGCACCTCGGATTACTCTCCCAATCCTTTATGAACCGCCTCACCGTAGCGTCGTCGTGCGCTTTCACGTTCTTGTTCAGTTGCTCCGCGCACCACCGCAAGTCCCTTGACACGACGTCGCCTGCTGACGCATACGTGGGTATGCTCTGAATCGCATTCCCGAAGTAGTACTTATCCAATTTTGGCTCTAGCCTGTGGCGACAGTTCACCGCCATCCTGAACGTTGTCGTTTTCGACGCTGACAACTTCCTGGCACGCGTGACCGCCCGCCAGAGTAGTGCGCAAAGCGACTGAAACGACGATATGTCTCCAGTCGTTTCAGAAACTACACTCTTGAGCCAGTTCTCGAGAGTGGACGTTACCTTCCCACCGTTTTCTTTCTGGTAAGGATCGTTCCTCTGCTTCCCCATCAACTCTGCGGCGTTAATGGCGTCCACGTTGTCGTTAACTATCCATCTTCTGTTATTCGTTCTGGCTTTCAGCTTCTGGATTGCCTCGCGGCTGAAGCAGAAAATTTGCTCCCGCAACGGCTCGTCGGCGTTGAAGGTGACCTTCGGCCCACCCTCCGGCAAACGGAGCACCACCTTCGAAATGAGAACGGACTCCCGATGGAAGTCCGGTACCTTGGAAACATTATTGACCCCCCTAAAGACTTCGGCGAAGGTGTTGAAGAAATTCCAGAAGGAGGTCCCGTCTGTGACTGCGTGGTTGACGGCGCAGCCGATGAAAACACCATCTGCGAGCTCGGTGACCTGAACCGCCAGAATTGGGTTAAAATGACCGCTGTAACTAACTTTTCTGTCGAAGGCGAAGAATTGCTTGAAAGATTCTGGGACGTCAGTTGGGGCCAGGAGGTGGCGGATGAAGAATCCAGAGGCAATGACGTGGAGGAAATCCACGCCGGCATCGTTGCAGGTGATGTAGACGTAGCCATCGGAATCGGTCTTCAAGCGGCCGGCCAGAGGAGGGAAGAAGGAGAGAGTGCGAGAGAGGGCACACTTGAGGAGAGGGATGAGAGATTGAAAGGAGAGAGAATTGGGAGGGAGGGTGAAGAGGCAACCCTTCTGGATGTAGTGGCAGGAGAGCATGGGAAGGTCGGAGACGGAGAGCTTGAGGTCTCCGAGAGTGGACTTCCGGTCAGGTAAGACGGTGCATTTCGAAACAAGAGTGGGCGTAGAAGAAGGCATTTTGTCAGATTTCAAACACTGAAATCTGGAATGGTTCTCTTTCTCACACACGCACAGTATCTCTCGCTGGGGAGTGATAGGCGAGTGAGGACCGAGGTAGGACGTGGTAGAGAAAGATGAGAGTGTTGGGGGTATTTATAAGGGTAAGGTATTTGGTTCATGCACTTTGATAATGCTGAGGTGGCGCCCCCCCGCCGCCCACCCCACCCCCCAAAAAAAAAATATCCTAGTGTATGAGGAACTGGTATTCCATTTTATTTCCACATTAATATAATCCATGTTACCTCATGATTTTTTTTAAACAAAAAATTACACCTGTATGTTGATTTCATTTTGGTTAGTAATTTTTTTTTTCTGGCCATATTTTGTTTAGTAGTTCTGTAGTACCTGTATACTTTTTTTTTTCTCCAAAGAGAACTTTTATATACTTCTACCAGAAAATTAATATTTATGAAAATTTATTATCGTTTAATTATCACTGAGATTTATTATTATGTTCCAAATGTGACTTTTGTATAAAAATCTATATTATTAAAATATGGTGTAGCATGTAAAATTAGGCTATATTTGAAAAACAGGAAAAGAAGCTAAGAAAAGGGACGGAAGGCCTAATTTAGCATGTTTAGTGGACATTTATCATGTTTTCTATGGAATTATGGCTTCCTCATGTGTAAAGCATGCTTCCACATAGAAACAACCTTTATATCACTACCTTAACTATATTTTTTTATTGGAAAATCTAAAATTTTAACTATATTTGCCCTTACTACTTCATCTCCATTTTTCTTGTATTTCGTTTTTTTTTTAATTTTTCTGGCCTTGTTACCCTTCTCCATAGTTCTTTGGATTTCTTCCATTTCAATTTATTTATTTTTATCTCAATGATTTATGAATGGACAACAGCACGAAGAATGGAAGAAATATGGCCATTGGGGAAAAAAAAAAAAGATGCTCCCTCCAGTTTGGAAAAGTTTTCATTTTATGATTTTTCAGTTAGGTAAAGAAAACTATTAAATAATCTAGAATATTATAAACTTAATAATATTTTAATAAAATGTTCTTGATTTAAATACTCTCTTAAATGATACATTTGATATTAATGAATGGTAAAACAGTAAAAAAATAATTAATGTTGTATTAAAATTTTAAAATGACAAATATTTTGAAAAATCTCAAAAACCATAAAGAAACAATTTTTACGAACCGGAGATAGTACATTTGTGTTAGTATGTATTACTAATTTTTTTCCAATCACCTTTTCTTATATAGCAAACTTGTATTGAAACTAAAAAATTTCATTCTCTAAAAGGTTGTTTGTCATTGCCATTTCTTTTTCTATTCTCAATCTCATTTTATACTAAATTCTTCTGAAATAGGCCGCTTGAATATATGAGAATGCAGTAATTAGATTAAATTTTTAGAATAAAGAATAAAGATACGTAAAGACACCCCTTGTATAGATTCTCTTTTATTTTTTCTCCAAATGTTTCATTTCTTCTATTTTCTTTTTATTCCAATAAAGTCTCCAAAAGAATGCCTATAAATATCCATATGATTAACTCGAAACTCGAAAGAGTTGACCCTGAATTAAAATAAAACCAAAGACCATATTGAAGTATTTTTGTTAAGGCTGCCAATACGAAAAGATCTCTTGGATTGGATTTAATGAGACAAAATCAATACTAAATCTGAGAGAAGTCAAGAAATTAGACAAGGCAAAAGATATCATAGAGGCCATGAATGAAATCTAATTATCTAAGGAGATAGATACTGTCAATTATATATATATATATATATCATATAATCAACTAATAGCTATATCATATAGATATAGATATAATGGATGTGATTTTGGCAAGTTGGAGAGTAAAATGCAAGGCCACGTGGGACCGTACCTATATAGGCTGGATTTTGGCAACGATGAGCATTGAAACAAGAGATCTCACTCACCATTACACATTATATATATGAAATGAAAATGCGAGAACGAGGAAGCTGCGTCCATAAACAAATAGACTTTACGCAATTTTGGAGATTACTAAGGATCTCTCAGATTTTTCCTTAAAATCTCGGCACTATCCTTCACACAATCATAATGTATATCCCCATCCTGTTCCCCATCCTGTTCCGAATCCCTCTTTGTCTCCTCTTCCATTCATTTTTTTTCACAACATTAGTATCTTCATCCAAGTCAGTTCATTAATGTTTATGATATTCTTTTACGTATCATAATTGACTAAGTATGTGTTTGGATTAGATTATATATAAGTGATTATAAGGATAAATAATTATTCATAATAAATTATATGTATGTTTGGATTTGTGATTTAAGCACCTATGGAGCAAAAAAAGTAATTATGCTGCCAGTTTTGATATAATCATTTATTCTCATAATTACTTATAAATAATCACTTACACATAATGTAATCTAAATGCACCCTATGAGAATAAGTTTTTAATCACTTATCCTCATAATCACTTATGTATAATATAATCACTTATTCTCATAATGGTCATAAGTGATTTTTTTGATCTGAATTGTGTTTGGAAAAATATAAAATTTATATATAAATGTATTGAAAATATAAATTTTTTATACATTTTTTATAATTTTTCTTAAAATTAATATATTAAATATATGACTTCACTTTATATATATTTTGAAAAATTAATTTACATAATTTATCATTTCACTTTATATATATACACACATAATTTATCATTTCATATTATTTTAAGTTATATGAATATTTTAAAAAATTAATTATCATAAATATTAAAAAATTAAATCAATAATACAAAATATATATTATTTCTCAAAAATTTGGCCCCCATAATGGTTAGCCCTGCTTAATCATGCTATTTTAGATTCGATCCTTACTGATACCCAAGTCTAGTCTCACCAACACATTTTTTCACTAACTGAATCGCCAGAATCAGTGGCAGATTCATTGTTCCACCACAGTACGTATTTGACTTTTCCTTGCGATGCATATCTAAACCTAGCTAACTGGATGATCATGTATAATTGGAGATACGATCGACCTGATTCCATCATTCGCTCGCTTGATTTGCAGTTCTTCAATCTATCACAGATATTAAATATGATAGTTCATAGAGTAGATATGAAATAGCAATAATTTATGTGTGTAGATATATATACAACTATGAAAATGTAATTGGATTCCAGAAAGAAACGAATGCATTAGCCATGCAAATCAAATTATCTACCACCATAATAATAATAATAATAAAGAAAAGGAAGAAGAAAAGCGCCGACTTTTTACGTTCTGTAATTGCGTTGTCATTCCCTGAATCGCTTCAAGGGTCGGCCCCTAAGAATCGTAACTGTTAGCTAATCATGAACTGTCCCAAAAACTAAATCAAATACTATTCGAGTACGGCCGCTTGTGAGTCCCTTAATAATTGTAATATTTTTATGTTAAATATGTGCCACCCCTTCCAGTTTTAATTATAATATATACTCGGAGGAACTTGGGTCTGGATTATCATGTAATTGAAAATAGAAGAGGTCGGTTCAAGCTCAATGCTCTCTCAGAATCCCCTCAACCGCCATCTCTGATGTGTCGGTTTGTGTTAGAATCTCTAATAAAATACGACCAATCATTATTAATGAATCGAATACAATTAACGTAAACTGGTTTGGTTTTTTTAAATTGGGATTCAATGCAAGTTGATTGGGGCTGTGCGGTTTAGTTAAATAGGTTGACTAAGAAGCAAGTCACTTCTTATTATATTGGATTTTTTTAACGAAAAAGCAAGAAAAAATTGGCTAACTCTGAATAGTATATTGTATTTGATTATTAAGGTATATGCTGCTTTTGCTTTGGCTTAAAATAATGGAATAGACAGCATAAAGCAGACTAAGTGGAGACTGGAGGGATAGAGTGGTGTCTCATTTCTTAATTTTGCCACTCTAAACAGTACTCAGATCCTCCTCTCCATGGAATCCGCCACGTGTTTCACAGTTAAGGGCCAACCCTAAGAAAAATTAATTCTTGCCATTGAAAAACAGTTTTTCCCCACACCATTCAAGGCTTCGTTGTCTCAAACTGGAGGTACAGTGTTTCGTTTTTCCTTTTTTGGTCATTTTAATTTTCAAAATATTAACCTCTTCTTTTTTCCATCTCACTACAGCTTTGGGTGAACCCCATCAAATGGCATCAGTGTTTTAAAAATTAGATCCGAAATTAAACTAGAAATATCACCAGATCACGATTTTATAGTTCAATTGGTTAGACCAGCAATCAAATCGGTGACGTAATAATTAAATAAAAATAATATTATATATAATAATATATGTATAAAAGTAAAATATCAAATTGTCAAGAAAATAAATTTACATAGTTCAAGTTCATAATAAATTAAAAAGTTCACATGATAATAATATAAGTTAAATTATTAAAAATAATATTAAAATATTTTAATATAATAACACTACATGATCATAATATTATAAACTAACTACATAATACAATGAAAATTTTTATTTTTATAATTATTAATTTTAAAATAGGAAGGAAAATAATGTTTTTACTCTCTAATAATTCTTATAATTAATAATTTTGGTAAAAAAAAATTAGGATAAATTTTACATAATTTTTAAAAAATTGTCTGATTTTCTAAAAACTACTTCTGGCGCTCTCACCTCAATTCCGGTTCCTGATTCAAAAGTCAGTTCAAAGTGGTCCAACTCCTAAAATGATTTAAAGCTAAAAAATGAGTTGTTGTTGTCTCTGGGCAATGATCCAACCATCTAGTCGTTTTCAAAATAATGAATGGCATTTCCAACACCTTAAAGCAGCAAATTTAGTATTGCCTAAATATTTGGGACAAAATAACATAGGCATTTTGCAAAAACGATGTCATTTTGTTTAGTAGGTTTTAATCTAAATTGTTTGCTACATTTTGGCAATTCAAAGTTCCAACCTCATAACCAATATACCTGCATACATATTTACTTCTTACTGATGTAGAGTTTAGGAGCCTCTACCTTTTCCATTCACATACTTCTTTTGTTTTGACTAATTGGACTTACGAGATTATTTGTTTGCTACATGAATGAATGAAAAGTGATGGAGATCATCCAAGCCATAATCTATAAGTCCAACAATGGAGATCCAATGTCCCAAATGACCCATTACAAGTTATTGGAGGTCCAATGACTCGAGACTGAACTAAAGCTATGAAAGAAGCATTATAAGGCTTGATCCAAAAATTATAGGAGGAAAAGCCTATATTTGAGGAGCAAGAGACTTCTAAGCCCATTGTTAAAAAAAGAATAATAATTCTAATTCAAACTCAAGTGTCAACTGAGGCCCAATTCCCGAATCAAGGCCCAATAATAGAAGAGCTTAATTAATGAGATATTTTAATTAATTTTAGGATATCTTTTCAGATTTATTTAATTTTGATTTGATTTGATTTGATTTAAATTAAGATTATGATAATTTTGTGGTTTCCTATTTGTACTAGGGACCAATCATAGAGTTAGATTCAATTTAAATTCAGTTTAAACTTTATTAGATAAAGTTTATCTTTTTCTGATATCTTTTAGAGATTCATTAGGATTTAGTTTTCTTTTCCTATTTATAGACCTTTATAGTGCTACTTTTTAGACAGATCAATATTATTAAGAGTTTATTCAATTAGTGAGTTTCACTAGTTCTTTGTGTTATTCCTAGAATACATATTTCGACTTATCAAGAGAATTGATCTCTCTCTTGTGGCGTCCCCCTCTGGAGTTCTTAGAATCCCCATATTCTATTGAGTTTCAGAGTTTTGATCATCCTTCCCTTTGGGTTCATGCTTCCGCTTTGCAGACAACTTGACTCTCTAGGTTTCTAGGGTATTGACCCTAGAGGGTCCACATCAGTTGGCATCAGAGTTTAGGTAGAACTAAGAGGTTATTACACCTATCCTACCATCCTAGTCATCATCATCTCTAAGCCAAACACGCCTTTATTTTTAATCCCAAACGGAGTCTTCCTTTCCAGTTCAATTCGAACTTCAGCGCGTCAGGTACAGTTTCTTCAAAAGAAAAAAAACTCATTCGTTTCTTCCTTCTGCCTTTGAACTTTCAGTTTTTTATTCTTTATCCGCGTCGTACTTTTGCTCATTTTTTTCTTAAAAACGCATAAATTGCTCTTTCTGACCCAAGAATTTGCAAAATTGTGTTTTGTACCAGTCTTTCCCAACTTCTATCATTTAAGTCCTCTTATATGTCTTATTATCTCATTGATTGAATTAATTTCTTTCTTGGGAATTATTGTTTGCTAAAAAAATTCTTTGGTGGCTTGGTTGAATTAAAAAAAAAAGAGGCAAAACAAAAAAAAGGCAAAAAAAAAAGAAAAAAAAAGAGGCCAATAACAAGAAAATTTGCATCTTTATTTATCTATACATCATTTTTGACTTGATATTTTTTTTTCTTTCTTGGTGGAAAATTTTCTCTAATCTTACTATCTTTTGTCCTCTTAGTCGTCAGGTTAGAGATTTGCTTTAACTTGATTCTTAGTTTTGTCTTGGTTTCTTAGAACTTCAAAGTTATATATTAATTACCACATGCACAAAATTCTTTTAATTGAGTCTCCTTGATTCTATTAAGAGCACTGTAAGATACTAATGTAAGTGGTAAAAGGCAAGAGACTGTGAGTTCATTATTAGAAAAAGCCAAAAAGAGTGTAAACACGAGTGAATTTTATACAAGAATTGAGTGAAACACGTGAAAAGAGGGAGTGAGTTTCTATTCACAAAATATTTTTCTCTTTTCTTAATTTTACAGGTTGGCAAACATGTCAGAAAATGAAGCAGAACATAATCTAGATTTGAAAGTTACTCTCAAAGCCTTGTGTTATCAATTCCAACATATGAGAGCTGATATGGAAAACATGAGATCTGAAATTAGAGGCAAAAAGTCGAGATCTCACCTCTTTGAAGATGATGAAGTAAATTCAGAATATGGTTCCTCTTTCAGACATAAATCATCATCCAAACGAGATAATGATTTAGGTAGCATCAAGCTAAAAATTCCTTCTTTCCAAGGAAGATGTGATCCTGATGCATATCTTGAATGAGAAAGAAAAGTGGAGATGATATTTGAATGTCATGAATATTCAAAAGAAAAGAAGGTGAAACTTGCAGCCGTTGAATTCATTGAATATGCAAGTGTCTGGTGGGATCAATTGCAACGAAATAGAAGAAAATATGGTGAAGAGCCTGTAAACACATGGCGAGAGATGAAAACTCTTATGCGGAAGAGGTATATCCCTAACTATTATTTTCATGATGTACACATTAAATTACAAGCTCTTGAACAGGGATCGATGTCCGTTGATGAGTATTACAAAGAAATGGAGCTATTCATGATTTGAGCTTATGTGCAAGAAGATATTGAGCAAACGATTGCCCGTTTTATTTGTGGGTTAAGATATGAAATCAGAGACAGAATTGAGCTTGAAAACTATGTTACCATGGAATAATTACTCTACAAGGCAATCCATATTGAGACGCAATTAAAGAATAGGAAGTCTAGTTCATCCATTTACTGGAGAAATAATCCTATCTACAAAGCAAAAGAAGCTAGAACAAAGGAAGAGCCTCCACAGTTCAAATCTGCTATGAAGTCCAGAGATGATTACAAAACCAAATTTGCTCCTTCGAAGAGCAACACTGACACTTCCACACCTTCTAAACCCCGAGACACTCGCTACTTTAGGTGCCAAGGATTTGGACACATTGCTGCCTAATGTCCAAACAAGAGGAAAGTCTTACTACTTGATAGTGGAGATATGAAATATGCAAGCTCCACTGATGAAGAAGAAGAAGAAGAAAATGATGGTCTTAAAACCTCTCCTCTATCCGATGTCTCAGAAGATGAATATGATCATCCAATTAGCAGAGACATTTACGTGACAAGGCGAGCTCTTAGTATTCAACCAAAAGAAGAGCATAATGATAAACAAAGGGAACTACTCTTCCATTCTAGGTGCTTTATCCAAGAAAAGGTATGTAGTCTAGTAATTGATGGTGGTAGCTGTACTAATGTGGTTAGTACCTTACTTGTTGAAAAATTGAATTTACCTCTCATGAAGCATCCTATACCATATAAGTTGCAATGGTTGACTGATTGTGGTGAAATTAAAGTTTGTAAGCAAGTTCTTGTTACTTTCACTATTGGGAAGTATACAGATAAGGTGCTATGTGATGTTGCAACTATGTTTGCTGGGCATTTGTTACTTGGTTGTCCATGGCAATATGATAGATATGTCAATCACGATTGGCGCAAGAACTTCTACTACTTCAAGTTCCATGGAAAGCAAGTCACACTTACTCCTCTACCTCCTTTTGAAGCATATAAAGACTAATTGAAAATTCAGAATGAGTACAAATTAAAAAATCTAAATAAGAGAGAAAAAGAGAAGAGTGAGATGAAAAATTTAGAAAAATTACAGAAAAATGAAAAACGAGAGAAAAGTGAAAAAGTGTGGAAAAAGAGAGAAGAAAGTGAGAAAGAGAGCGAGAAAAATAATAAATTGAGCTTGTTAGCACAAGAAGGAGAGGTAAAAAGAACATTATATGCGAGGCAAGAAATCTTTGTACTTTTGTACAAGGATGTTTGTTTATCCACTAACCAATTTGATTACTCTATGCCTTCTAGTGTTTCTTCTCTATTGCAGGAATTTGGAGATCTCTCTCTGGAAGAAATACCCGATGGCCTAACTCCTATAAGAGGTATAGAACATCGCATTGATTTCATGCCTGGAGTTACCATTCCCAACCGTCCAGCATATAGAGCAAATCCAGAGGAAACAAAAGAAATTCAACGCCAAGTTGAAGAACTCATGAGAAAGGGATTTGTCAGAGAAAGTTTGAGTCCTTGTGCAGTACCGGTGATTCTAGTACCAAAGAAAGATGGTAAGTGGCGAATGTGTGTGGATTGCAGAGCCATCAACAAAATAACGGTAAAATATCGCTATCCTATTCCTAGGTTAGATGATATGTTAGATGAATTGCATGGTGCATCATTATTATCTAAAATTGATCTTAAGAGTGGATATCACCAAATTAGAATGAAAGAAGGTGATGAATGGAAAACTGCTTTTAAAACTAAGTTTGGACTTTATGAATGGTTAGTTATGCCTTTTGGTTTGACTAATGCTCCTAGCACCTTCATGAGTCTCATGAATCATATTTTCTGTTCATTCATTGGAAAATTTGTTGTAGTTTATTTTAATGATATCTTAGTGTATAGCAACAGTCTAGATGATCATGTCATACATTTGCGTGAAGTTCTCATTGTTCTTATGAAAAATAGGCTCTTTGCAAATCTAGAAAAATGCTCCTTTTGCTTGGATTCGGTTGTCGTCCTTGGTTTTGTTGTAGGAGCTGAAGGAATCCGAGTAGATGAAGACAAGGTGAAGGCAATCCGAGAATGGCCAACCTCGAGGAATGCAAATGAGGTAAGAAGTTTTCATGGCTTAGCTAGCTTTTATCGGAGGTTTGTTAAAGATTTTTCTTCCATAGCAGCACCTCTTAATGACTTAGTTAAGAAGAATGTAACCTTTAGGTGGGGTGAGGTACATGAGAAAGTATTCAATACTTTGAAACAGAAACTCACCAATGCACCACTTCTTGTACTTCCAGATTTTAATAAATTATTTAAAATTGAATGTGATGCATTTGGGGTAGGAATAGGGGTTGTTCTTATGCAAGACAACAAACCCATAGCTTACTTTAGTAAGAAACTTAATGGTCCAACTTTAAACTACTCTACCTATGAGAAAGAACTCTATGCATTAAGAAGAGCCTTAGAGGCATGACAACACTATCTATGGCCCACGGAGTTCATCATTTGCTCAGATCATGAGAGTTTAAAGTACTTGAAGTCACAAGGTAAGTTGAACAAGAAACATGCCCGGTGGATGGAATTCATTGATACATTCCCAAACATCCTTAAGCATAAGCAAGGTAAAGATAATGTGGTGGCTGATGCACTTTCATGAAGGCATTCTCTTTTAACTTCTTTACATGCTAAATTGCTTGGTTTTGAATTGATTAAGGGATTGTATGCTTCTGATTCAGATTTTGCATAAATTTGGGAATCATGTGAAAATCATGGGTTCCAAGATTTCTATAGATTTGATGGATTTCTCTTCAAGAAAGACAAGTTATGTATTCCTCATTGTTCTTTGCGTGAATTACTTGGTAAAGAAACTCATGGTGGTGGGTTAATGGGACATTTTGGAATTCATAAGACTTTAGAAATTTTGCATGAACACTTTTATTGGCCTTCCATGAAGCGAGATGTTGTTTTTGTGTGTGATAGATGTGTTACTTGCAAGCATGCGAAATCTAGAGTTAATGCACATGGATTGTATACCCTTTTACCCATTCCTGAACAACCTTAGACTGATATTTCTATGGATTTTGTGTTGGGATGACCACGTTCTCCTAGTGGTAAGGATAATATTTTTGTTGTAGTTGATAGATTCAGCAAGATGGCACACTTTATTGCATGTTCAAAAACTCATGATGCCATACATATTACTGACTTGTTTTTTTAAAGAAGTTGTGAGATTGCATGGTATTCCTAGAACAATTGTGAGTGATAGAGATATTAAGTTCTTAAGTTATTTTTGGCATACTTTGTGGAGTAAATTAGGAACTAAACTTTTGTTTTCTACTACTGCATATCCACAAACTGATGATCAAACTGAAGTAGTAAATAGAACACTCACTACATTGTTGCGTACCATAATTCAGAAAAATTTGAAGAATTGGGAATCTTGTTTACCTCACATAGAATTTGCATATAATAGGGTTGTGCATTCAACTACATCATATTCTCCTTTTGAGATTGTGTATGGTTTCAACCCTATGACTCTTCTTGATATTCTACCTCTACCTTGTAATAAGAAAGCTAACCTTGATGGCAAGAAGAAAGTTGAGTTTGTGCAGGATCTTCATACTAAAGTAAAAGCTAACATTGAAAAGAAGAATGCAAAATATGCCAAACAAGCTAACAAGGGTCATAGAAAAGTTGTATTTGAACCCGGTGATTGGGTTTGGGTACATTTCAGAAAGGAAAGATTTCCTGAACAAAGAAAATCAAAGTTGCAGCAACGTGGAGATGGACCTTTTCAAGTCTTAGACTGAATCAATGACAATGCTTACAAACTTGATCTGCCAGGCTCTTATGGGAATGTTAGTACTACCTTCAATGTTGCAGATCTATCTTTATATGATGCCATAGATTCAAGGGCGAATCTTTTTCAGGAGGGAAGGAATGATGGAGATCATCCAAGCCATAATCTATAAGTCCAACAATGGAGATCCAATGTCCCAAATGACCCATTACAAGTTATTGGAGGTCCAATGACTCGAGACTGAACTAAAGCTATGAAAGAAGCATTATAAGGCTTGATCCAAAAATTATAGGAGGAAAAGCCTATATTTGAGGAGCAAGAGACTTCTAAGCCCATTGTTAAAAAAAGAATAATAATTCTAATTCAAACTCAAGTGTCAACTGAGGCCCAATTCCAGAATCAAGGCCCAATAATAGAAGAGCTTAATTAATGAGATATTTTAATTAATTTTAGGATATCTTTTCAGATTTATTTAATTTTGATTTGATTTGATTTGATTTAAATTAAGATTATGATAATTTTGTGGTTTCCTATTTGTACTAGGGACCAATCATAGAGTTAGATTCAATTTAAATTCAGTTTAAACTTTATTAGATAAAGTTTATCTTTTTCTGATATCTTTTAGAGATTCATTAGGATTTAGTTTTCTTTTCCTATTTATAGACCTTTATAGTGCTACTTTTTAGACAGATCAATATTATTAAGAGTTTATTCAATTAGTGAGTTTCACTAGTTCTTTGTGTTATTCCTAGAATACATATTTCGACTTATCAAGAAAATTGATCTCTCTCTTGTGGCGTCCCCCTCTGGAGTTCTTAGAATCCCCATATTCTATTGAGTTTCAGAGTTTTGATCATCCTTCCCTTTGGGTTCATGCTTCCGCTTTGCAGACAACTTGACTCTCTAGGTTTCTAGGGTATTGACCCTAGAGGGTCCACATCAAAAAGGCATCAGTACTAATTAACCAAACCACGTTGATCTTTAGGAGTAATGTGGCTCATTAATTCTTTGAAGAATTAAATTCTAACTGTTTGTGCAACTTGTTCATTCCCTTGTTGCTTCTTCGTGCAGTTTCTTCCATCGCATGCATCCATTCCTCCGTCCTCGTGCTAAATATAATGGAAGAAGCTCGAAGATATAGAAGAAGAGATTTGGGAAAGCTGGAAATTCTTCCAGGGACCGCTTCTGAATCTTGATAGACTAGCCCCTTGCCTCTTAATTTCCATCGCCACAGAAGTGGAAGACAAAAGAATAGAAGCGATTCGGAAAAGGCTATAGGAAGGGAATGAAGAAATTAATTGCATAGACGATCAGATTTGATGTGAGAAGGAGGGACTGGTCTCCATCAGTATTGTAGAGGGATAGAAAAGCCACTAAACAAAAGGACATGGTTTTACCACTAAGCACTTTGTTCAACAAGCAAAAATTGTATTAGCTTAATGAAAGATTTTAAATTTGAACCTTGAGAATGAAATAACATTAAAACTTGATGGTAGAATTTGTTGTACTCTTTGGGTCTATCCAACCCGATACATATTAATTTAAATCATGAATTCTCCACTTGAAGTTGGATACATCTAACATACTGGTACATATGTATAGGCAAAAAAAGGGGACATGGTTTACTATTGTCATTATTATTCTGTTTTAATTTCCATTTACATGAATTTTTTTTATATTTATAGACATTTATATGTTTTTAATTAAATTAAATTGAGTGAATAATAGAGTAGGAAAGTATGTGCGATTCATTAAGGAATGGAAGTGAGCAGGAGGCAAAATGAGATGAGAAGGATAATAGATCAGGATCAGTGAATGTTATCAACAAAAAATATAATAAAAGGGGTTGGGGTGGGCGATAGATTACTCAATAATTCATGCACCCACTCGAAATTAGCTTAATTTTGACACTGACTGTGAGTATTGCCTCGTGTCAATGTCAACTTGTCTACGTGATCCCATCCATCATACTAGTTGACACCTAAAAAACTCCCTTTTTTATTATATTCCTCTTATTTATTAATTTCACACTTTATGATATTAAGTTTGTTGGCCAAAGAAAAAATATGTCAGGTTGGGTGGGCGTTCTTCTTTGATAAATTTTTCTTGGGAATATTTTAATTTTCAAAATAATTGATTTTCTTTTGGAGTATGCTCTACCTCCAAAAAAAAGCATGATTAATGTATTGAGGGTGGATGAGTAGTGTACAGAAAACAAGAATAATGCTGTGGTTAGGTTGTTTTGGATTAAATGGGCGGTAGTTAAGAAGATGGAAGAAGAGAGCGATGGTGAGGTGATGGCCATAGTTTTTTTTATATTATTTACTCCTACCAACAAGTGGGATGCATGCACTCCCCTCCCAACTTCATTTCTCTCCCAAATATATATATATATATATATAAATATATATATATATATTAAATTCCCTCCCTCTCTCTCAATTGATTAACATCCATCCTCCATCTGGCTTTATTTATTACTCCCTCCTCTCCATAAAATAGGACTATTCTAACTAAATCACACGGTTTAAAAATGAAAGTTAAAATTAGTTAATTATCTTAATCTTTTTAAAAATTACATTGCCTTTTCAAAATTATCCTAATTGAATTCCATTCTCTTTCTCATGAATTAGATATGTACCAAAGTGATATATGGTTCATTAGGTAAGACTACTTAAAGAACTAACTTTCAATATTAACAATACGCAACATCCAATATTAAATGGTACCCATTCTCTTCTAAATATAAGATAAAAAAAACACACACACACAGACCAAGAAATGCATTAAATTTGTCTAAAATTCAAAATAGTTTTCTAAAATAGCCCCATTTAATGTAACCTCATGAAACTTAATGATGTTTAATGTGACAGTAAGATTGGAAAAAAAGCCATAAATATACCAGATAACCACTCTATTTATCTTATATTTAGAAACAAATAAAAAACTTGTCTTTTATATCTTATATTTAGAAATGAAGGGAGTAATTTACCATTAGATTGATTCATGAAAGTCCTCAATATATAAACCTTGAGCCCTTTATTTAATTATGTTAGTTAGGCTGACTTCCCAAGAGGGGGGTGAATTGGGAAGATTAGAAATTTTCTGCACAAAGTGAAAATGATGAAGAAAGCAAGGTATAATGAAAAACAGAGTATAAAGCAATAAGCTTAAAAGAGAAGAGATAGGGAGAAGAAAAACTCAGATATTTATCCTGGTTCGGTCTCTCCACTTGACCTATATCCAGTCCCCAGGTCACCACTTGAGATTTTCCACTATACTGCAAGAATTCAAGGGCTTCTTGCAAATACTACAGTACAACGTGTATGCTCTATTTTCTAGAGCTCACTCAATCACTCTTAGCACTTTCACTATGTGCTTTACAATCCCTTGTGATATCTCCTCACAAGTAAATCTATCTTCCAGATGAAAATTAGATTGTTTACAAAGATGAAATTCTCTTTAATAGAGTGAATATGAAAGTTAAAGTATAAGTTTTGAAATAAGAGGGTAAAAGTCTTTGAGTAGAAGATTTGGCAGAATTTCAGTATATACAAAGTTTGATTTGTTACCCACAACTTCAAATGATGTTATATTTATAGATTTAGGTCTCAAATGTCCGTTAGAGACAAAATCTATCCGTTGGATAAGTTATCCAATGGTTACTCTGAAAAACTATATGTTAACCAACCGCATTTAATGCTTTTGACATACTGAAATTTGAGTTTTGGTTGGTCAATAGACGAATTTCAAAGGAACCGAAGGTTAAAGCTTCTAACATTGAAATACTGAAGTTCGTCTGTTCATGAGTGAAATTCGAATTTTGAAACTTAAAGAATGTTTCCATGTTGTGACATACGAATTTTCAAGTGAAAAGTTTTTCTGTTAAGTGTGAACAGTGTTTTCAATTTGCTACAGTGCCCTCGAAATTCGAATTTTGGAACACCAAAATTTGTTTGTCCGTAGTAGGTTCAAAACAGCACAGTAGTTCTTTTACTTCGAAATTTGAATTTTCAAAGAGTGAAGCTCGTCTGTCAGAGAGACCTCTTTTCAGACTTACTTCAACATTCAAATTTGTAAACACTGTCCTTCGTATGTCATCATGTCATTTCAACAGACTCACAGCTTTAACTTCTGAAATTCGAATATCCATGTTCAAAGTTCGTCTGTTAGTGAGCAATTTTGAAACTCAATATAATCTTGCTTTCAGATGAACTTTAACATTGTTTCAGACGAATTTCTTCAGTTTTCATAAGTTTCAATTTGTTTGAAATTCGAATGTTCAAAACTCAAAGTTTGTCTGTTGCTCAACTGCTTCTTTCAGACACTTATGAAAATTCGAATTTTGAACAATCAAAATTCGTTTGTCAGAGAGACATCTCTTCAGACTTATTCGGTTTTAGCTCGAAATTCGAATTTCCAAAGCCAAAGTTCGAGTTTCCAACATGGTAGTTCAATGTAAACTTTTCAAACTTCGTCTGTTGGTGGGTATTTTTCAAATATTTCATAAAATCAAGGTTTTAAAATGTTTTTCCACTAAATCAAAGTCTTTTACCCATAACAAAAGATCCTACAACAATCCTAGCAATGATTACTCAGATTTTCTTCACTTGAGACACTTTGAGCTCCTTTGATATCTTCAATCCAAGCTATTCAATGTTGGTTTGGAATCATCAAAACTTCTTGATTCAACATTCTCCCCCTTTTTGATGATGACAAAACAACTTACAAACTGGATTAGTACTTGGGTTTGCTTTAGTAAGCTCCCCCTCAACATATGCATTATGTTTCAAAAGATATCATAATAAACCATGTGAAGAGATTCAAAGAGCAAATCATTGCAACTTAAGAAATTTTTCAATTTAAACAAATGTTGCTTTTATAGAGACAGAATTAATCAAAGTTCTTCCAAATACACATAAGAGGTACAAAATGCAAACAGTCAAAACAAACAACAGAAACACAAAGCATTAAACAACACTACAAGAGGACTCAAGCCTAAGATCTAAACAAGTCTTCAATCACTTCTTCTTTGGCTTGGTCTTCTTGCTGTACATCTTCCCAGATGGCTCAGCAGCAGATTTTCCAGTTTGCTTCTTCTTCTCCCCTTTTTTGGCATCATCAGGAAGGCCAACAAGATCAACCTGAGCAGGAATCTGAGAAACTGGAATAGCTTGAAGTGGCACATGAGCAAAAGGGATTTCGAGTTCAACTGGGGACTCAGTGCTTGGTTCCTCATCAGAGATTTCCAGCAGCTCTTGCATTGCCTGCCTGGAAAGAGCCATCTGAGCTCTTTGTTCCTCTAAAAGCCCATAAGCAGCGAGAGAAGAAGGAGCTGGATCATCAGAGCGAAACATTTCATCAAGCCTTCTTCTTTGAGCTTGCAGGAGAGCATTGTGAGCAATAGCTTCATAATCAACAACAGGTACAATGCTTCTTTCTTCATTACTTGCACCCTCCTGCATAAAAGATGTGGAAATGGCTGCCACCAGTCTTTCTACTTGCTCAGATTCTTGAATGGAAAGAATTGAATCCTGAGCAACTTCTTGCATAGGCTCATGAGGGCTTGTTTCTTGAAGTCCCTCTTCTTCCAAACCATAGTCCAAGGGTGGACCAGGGCTTGGTGTTCTCATTGTTTCAGCAGGCTCAGCATCATCTACATCAACATGCTCAAAGGAGACAAGCTTGAAAGGACTAGGAGGCTCAGGAGTTGGAGAATGGATAGGCACAGAAGACCCTGGCTGAGGTGGAGCTGATGTGGCAGGTATAGCATTTCTGATTTCTTCATAAGCATCAGCCACCACTTTCATGTTCTTTGCCAATTGATGTATCTAATCTTGCAGATGAGCAAACTTGGCATTTTGCTCATCTCTGATGCTAAGAATGAGTGTTGACAGGCTGTCATACAACTCAATGAACTTGGTTGGCTTGGCACGAGAGGAGGGAGGAGGGAGTGGGTGAAATGTGAGTAGACTTGGAGGGAGATGGGATAGGCACAGAGGGCTGAGGAGTAGGTCTGACAGGAGCCTCAGATGTACCCTCTTGCTGTAGGGAAGCACCTTCAACAAAGAATAGATCTTCAGTTCTTCCTGCTCCCTTTCCAACCCATCTTCCTTTATCCTTCTCAATTCCCATTCTTTGCAGTTCTTCCTCCTTGAAGATCTCTGTGGGCTTTCCCTTCCCCTTCTCAAGATGCTGAATTTTGGCATATTGCAGAATTCTGGAGATGATAGCTGCATAGGGGAGTGTGGAGTCCTTCCTCTGATCCCTTGCCTGAATCATGCGTTGGAGTATGATATGTCCTATGTTGATTAGCTTTCCAGCATGATTGCAGCCATGACATGTGCCTCTGCCCTTGTTATCAAATTGAAGCTGCCTACTTTGTTGAATATGATCCTGGACACTATGTAGTGTAAGATTCTTACTTGAACACTGAGGTCTGGGGGCTTCAATACACTTATGGATGGCCAATTTTCCTTTCTTCTAAACAATGTCCTCAGAATTGTGCTTTCCTTGTAGTTCAGAAAGGGGCCACCTTCTTCATCAGCAGTCTCTGCCTCATCCATGTATCCAGAGGCAGTGGTATCAATCTTGAGGCCATCCTGTCCTGGAATCTCCAATACCTCATTAAACGTCTCATCAGTGAGCCAGATGGTCCTTGATCTCAGATTGACTGCCCACTTCTTCTTCTGGCTGTTGTATTTTAAGGAGGCATACCAAGACTTCACTACCTCATCATCATATCTCTCCAATACTTCCAACAGATTCTTGTATCTCATCATCCATATACCAACATCAAAACTATTAGAGACCAAGAAATCCTCCAAGTTTACACAATATGGCTTGATTACCTTTTTTTTTGGCAAACTTGGTGGAGTATTCCTCTTGAATCTATGGAGTGCTCCATAATGGCAGTGTGGTAAGCTCGTACTCTCCAGATTCAGTGCTTGAGGATGAAGTGGAAGCAACAGGTTCAGCACCAACAGGAACAGGGACCGAAGGTTCTGCTGTCTTTGAGGAAGATGGTCCAGCCTTCTTTGATTCTCCCTTGGGTGTGGTTTTCTGGCGTTTGGAAGGAGTTTCTTTGCTGGATTCTGCCTTTCTCTTCAGTTTTTCTCCTTCCTTCGTGGCATATTGGGATTTAACTGAACGTTTTGGGCGAGCCTCACCTTTGCTAGCTCCTGGATTCTTGACTCTTGCCATTTTTGCGGATGAATGTTGAAGAATAGAGCAAAGAATAGATTTAAAGGATGTAAAAGGAAGTTTAATTGGTGGGAAATAATGGTTTTTGATCAGAATTGAAGAGTATTGAATGAAGGATTAGAACAGACTCATAGAGAATAGGAATAGGGTTGCGTCTGTTCAAATGAAAAATCGTCGGTTTTAACGTATGTAACCGTTTGACAGATGAATTTTGAAGGGTCAAAATTCGAACTTCGGGCAGTTACAAGTTAAATCGTTCAGTAAAGCTTACTGACAGACAAATTTTCTTCAGAAAGTTCATCTGACAGTGGCTTGGCTCAAGCAACACAAGATGAATAGACGAACTTTGTCTCAACAAAGTTCGAATTTTGAAGAATAAACATCAAGCAGCAAACAAACCACCAAACAACAGACGAATTAACCATACAAAACTTCATCTTTCAAAGATTCAACATTGAGGAGCATGCTTCAACAGACGAATTTTAAGTTAGAAATTCGAATTTCTATGCCTTGTGAAAGTTATCCAACATTCATATGTTAAGAGACAAACATTAGTACCATTATCATGTTGGACAGTCATAACTTTGAAATTTTGTTCTTTAAAATTCAAATTTTGAAGGATCAACAGACAAATTTAGAGGCATCACCGAGAACTATTCATTCTAATGACAGGTCGAAGTTCGTCTGTTAGGTATCCGAAATTCGAATGTTGACTATGCTGACTTCCTCAGAAACTTAGTTTTTCACGGAAATTCATCTAACACATAACCAATATACGAATTTCAACTTTAGAGACTTACAGATTAGATCTAGAAACTCAGAATTCTTGCTCTTTTCTTTACCTTTATGATTTTTCCATTCCAGTGTGTTCCATATTTCTGATTTATTGCCAATGAATCTCATGAGGAGCACCTACAACTTAAATTAAACACACTCCGATGCTGAAGTTAGAATTAATTCAATGCTGAAATATTTAAAAACAGAGTTGCACAAAGGTTTACTTACAGTTCATTGGGATTTACCATACCCAATTCTCTTCTGATTTTGCAATATCTATCTTCTGATAGAGGCTTTGTGAGGATGTCAGCAACTTGATCTTCTGTGGGGATGTATTCCAATCTAATTTCTCCTTTTAGAACGTGATCCCTTATGAAGTGGTGCCTAACTTCAATATGTTTTGTCCTTGAATGCATGACAGGATTCTTTGTGATATTGGTGGCACTTTGGTTGTCACACATTATTGGAATTTCTCTCAATTCAACCTCAAGATCTTCCAGTTGTTGTTTCATCCAGATGATTTGGGCACAACAGCTTCTAGCTGCAACATACTCAGTCTCTGCTGTGGATAAGCCTACATTGTTCTGCTTTTTGCTAAACCATGAAACCAAGGATCCTCCAAGAAACTGACATGTTTCACTTGTGCTTTTTCTGTCAGTTTTGGATCCTGCAAAGTCAGCATCAGTGTATCCTTTGAGATCTTCTCCATTGCCTTTTGTATACCATAGACTCATCTGTGATGTTCCAATAAGATATCTGAAGATTCTTTTCACAGCAGCTGCATGGGTTTCTTTGGGACATGATTGGAACCTTGCACATATATAGACACTAAACATAATGTCAGGTCTGCTGGCTGTTAAGTACAGCAGGGATCCAATCATTCTTCTGTACTGAGTTATGTCAAACAGTTTCCCTTTTTCATCCATATCCAGTTTGGTTGCAGTAGTCATAGGTGTCTCCATTGGCTTGGCATTTTCCATTCCAAACTTTTTCAGCAATTCCTTCAGATACTTGGATTGATTGAGGAAGATACCATCATTGCACTGTCTGATTTGCAATCCAAGGAAGAAGTTGAGTTCACCCATCATGGACATTTCGAATTCCCCCTGCATTAACTTAGAAAAATTCTTGCAAAGAGATTCATTAGTAGCACCAAATATAATATCATCAACATAGATTTGAACAATCAGTAAATCTTTATTTTCCTTCTTAGTGAATAAATTTTGTATCTACTTTTCCTCTGTTAAACCCATTTCAGTTAGAAAACTACTCAATCTATCATACCATACTCTAGGGGCTTGTTTTAAACCGTAAAGAGCTTTCTTTAGTTTATACACATGGTTTGGTTCTGCAGAATCCTCAAAACCTGGAGGTTGATCTACATAAACCTCTTCTATGATATATCCATTTAGAAAAGCACTCTTAATATCCATTTGATATAACAAAATATTTTTCATGCATGCATATGCTAATAGAATTCTAATTGCTTCTAATCTAGCTACTGGAGCAAAGGTTTCTTCAAAATCAATTCCCTTTTCTTGATTATATCCTTTAGCAACCAGTCTAGCTTTATTTCTGATGATTGATCATGATTTATCAAGTTTATTTCTAAAAACCCATTTGGTACCTATGACAAGATGAATTTTGGGTCTAGGCACTAAATCCCGAACTTGATTTCTTTCAAATTGATTTAATTCATCCTGCATAGCTACAATCCAGTACTCATCAGTTAAGGCTTCCTCAGTACATTTAGGTTCAATTTGTGAGATGAAAGCACAATTAATCATTTGATCCCTTAACTGTTTTCTGGTTTTAGCTTTCTCTTAAACATTCCCTATCACTTGATCAATAGGGTGATTCCTTTGATATTTTCAAGCTCTAGGGAGTTCTTGAGATATTTCTTCATCATTTTCTTCTTCAAAATTTCTCTCCTGAATATCTTCCTCTATATTAACAGATTCAGATATTTTTGGAGGTTTAATTATACCTTCATTAGAGATATCTAACTTTTTAAAGTCTGAAACAAGATCATCTTCATCAGAAATATGTTTAGAAGCAGTTTCATTTTCAATAAATACTACATGCATAGATTCCTCTACTGAATTAGACCTTTTATTAAAAACTCTAAATGCCTTACTTCTACTAGAATAGCCTAGAAATATACCTTCATCAGATTTGGGATCAAACTTACCCAGATTTTGTTTCCCACTATTGTGAATGAAGCATTTACACCCGAACACATGGAGATGTGACAAATTTGGCTTTCTACCCTTGTACAGCTCGTATGGAGTCTTTCCAAGGATTGGTTTGATGTAGGCTCTATTTATGATGTAGCTTGCTGTATTTACTGCACCATCCCAAAACACTTGAGATAGCTCCTTTTCATTCAGCATAGCTCTAGCTATCTCTCCAATGGTTCTATTCTTCCTTTCCACTACTCCATTCTGTTGAGGAGTTCTTGGAGTTGAGAAGTTGTGATCAATTCCATGCTCATTGCAATACTCCAGGAAGTATGAGTTTTCAAACTCCCCTCCATGATCTGACCTGATAGACACAATAGAGATACCTTTCTCATTTTGCACTTTCTTAGCTAAGGTTACAAATGCATCAAGGTATCACTTTTAGAAGAAAGAAATAATGTCCATGTAAATTTAGAGTAATCATCCACAATTACAAGCACATACAGATTGCCACCTATGCTTTTTACCGTAGAAGGTCCAATTAAGTCCATATGCAGTAGTTCAAGTAGTCTAGTTATGGTGACTACGTTTTTGGATTTGAAAGAATATTTTGTTTGTTTTCCTTTTAAGCATGCATCACATTCTTTATCCTTTTCAAAAGCAATTTTTGGTAGGCCAGTGACTAGCTCGTTTTTAACCAATTTTGAAAGCTGATTCATGTTAACATGAGCTAATCTTTTATGCCATAGTCAACTATCATTGTCCTGACTAATTAAACAAACAGAATCTAAGGGAGGAAGTTCATCAAGATCAATAGTATAGCAGTTACCATCCCTTTGAGCTTTGAGGATTACTTTGTGATCACTTTTTCTGATGACCAGGCAAAACTTTGAGTCAAACAGCACCCAATTTCCTTTGTCACATGTTTGGCTCACACTCAGCAGATTGTGGTTGAGGCCTATCATAAATAGCACCTCTTCAATGGATGTTTCAGGATTCTTGCCCACAATGCCAATGCCAACTATTTTGCCATACTGATCATCTCCAAAGGTCACCTTTCCTCCTTTCTTATCTCTGAGGGTGATGAATTTCTCCTTGTCACCGGTCATGTGGCTTGAGCAGGCACTGTCCATATACCATTTGTTGCTCCTTTTAGCTTTGAGACAGACCTGCAAAACCAGGTTCAAGTTTTCCTTTTAGGTACCTAAATATGTTTGGGTCCTTTTCGGTCAGTAGTCTTTTCCCTAGATACAGATGTACCTTTGGGAACCCATTTAACAGTTTTGTTTAGTCCATTTTTCTTCAAAGCACAAGAGCTAGAAATATGCCCCTTCTTATTACAGAAGTTACAGGTGGTAAAGGGATTGCTAGATTGAGAGGCAGGAAGAAAACAATGCAGATAATATTTTTGTTTTGCATGTCTTGATTGATTATATGATTCAATGTGAGGTGACGTATGATCTTTACTTTTATTTCCATTAGCATGCACAAAATGCCTTATGTTTACATTCTGATTCTTCTTCCTAATCTTTTTTTTAACAGCACATGGATCATAGCCAAGTCCAGCTTTTCCTTGTGACATTCTTTGGCTCCCCATTAAAGCAAACAACATATCTTTTCCTCTAATAAGCCTAGACATGCTTTTTACTAAATATTCATTGGTTTGCTTTAGATCAATGCATGATTTACAGCAGACAGATTCAGCAATAGGTAGAGGTGCAATTTCAGAGATGTTGCTTTGAGATTCTAGTTTGTTAATATTTTTCTTAGCTAGTTTCAGTTTTTTAGCAACTTTAACAAACTCATCATGCAGCTCATGAAATGCATCCAGTAATTCAGAATAGGAAGGTTTAGATTCATGTACATCTTCTTCTTGATCACTGCTGCATGGGAGTCCAGCTTCTTCAAAAGCAAGAGCCATCAAACAAATGTTGGCAATCTCATCTTCATCTTCTCCTTCCTCATCTGAGCTGTTACCCCAGATTGACGAGATGTAGGTTTTCTTGTTTTTCCCTTTGTCAGCAACTTTCTTTTCTTTCTCTTGCTTCTTTAGGAATTGAGGACAATCCCATTTGATGTGTCCCTGCTTCTTGCACTCATAGCAAGTCACAGGTTCTTTTGCTTCTCTTTTGCTTTCTCCAACTGCTCCCTTCTTGAAGATTCTCTTGTTTCTCTTCTTGCTGTAGAATTTTTCAAATTTTCTGACCATCATAGCCAGAGTTTCTTCATCCAGCTCATCTCCTTCATCAGAATCTTCTTCTTTTTCCTCAGCGACTTTGAGGGCAAGACCTTTCTTCTTTCTATCCTGTCCAGCTTCCTTGAGAGCTTTCATTTTTCCTTCATACTCTTCAAGGCTGCCGAAAAGAGCTGTGACAGAGGCCATTGATTCTCCTCTGGCTTTCTCTATTGATGTCACCTTGGGTTGCCATTCCAGAGGGAGAGCTCTGAGTATCTTCCTTACTTTCTCTGTTTGAGTATACTCCTTTCCCAGGCTCTTCAGCTGATTCACAATGAGAGTAAATCTCTTTTGTAGCTCTTTCACAGTTTCTTCTTCTGCCATTCTGAAACATTCATATTCCCCAATGCATGTGTTCAGTCTATTTTCACTGACTCCAGTTGTTCCTTCATGCATAATCTGTAGGGTGTCCCACATTCCTTTAGCAGTGGAACATTGTGAGACTCTGTAGAATTCATCTTGGTTCAGGGCACTGACTAAACAATGCTTTGCCTTGAAGTTTAGCAAGACTCTCCTTCTGTCTTCTTCATTCCATTCAGCTTCTGGCTTCTCTTTGTATTTTCCATCATCTGTTAAAGCCATTGGGACAAAATCTCCTTTCTCAATGACAGACCAGATGTCAAGATCAATTGATTGGAGATAGATCAGCATCCTCATCTTCCAGTACCCATAATGTTCTCCACTGAAGCTAGGTGGTCTATTTGTGTTGTTCTCTTCTGGTAATATGCTTTCTCCAAAGCCAGCCATCTTAATTCCTGGACTGTGAGATCCTTTGATTGGGAATCCGAGCTCTGATACCACTTGTTAGTTAGGCTGACTTCCCAAGAGGGGGGTTGAATTGGGAAGATTAGAAATTTTCTGCACAAAGTGAAAATGATGAAGAAAGCAAGGTATAATGAAAAACAAAGTATAAAGTAATAAGCTTAAAAGAGAAGAGATAGGGAAAAGGAAAACTCAGATATTTATCCTGGTGCGGTCTCTCCACTTGACCTACGTCCAGTCCCCAAGTCACTACTTGAGATTTTCCATTATACTGCAAGAATTCAGGGGCTTCTTGCAAATGCCACAGTACAACGTGTATGCTCTGTTTTCTAGAGCTCACTCAATCACTCTTAGCACTTTCACTATGTGCTTTACAATCCCTTGTGATATCTCTTCACAAGTAAATCTATCTTCCAGATGAAGATTAGATTGTTTACAAAGATGAAACTCTTTTAAATAGAGTGAATATGAAAGTTGAAGTACAAGTTTTGAAATAAGAGGGTAAAAGTCTTTGAGTAGAAGATTTGGCAGAATTTCAGTATATACAAAGTTTGATTCGTTACCCACAACTTCAAATGATGTTATATTTATAGATTTAGGTCTCAAATGTCCGTTAGAGACAAAATCTATCCATTGGAGAAGTTATCCAACGGTTACTCTGAAAAACTATCCGTTAACCAACCGCATTTAATGCTTCTGACATACTGAAATTCAAATTTTGGTTGGTCAATAGACGAATTTCAAAGGAACCGAAGGTTAAAGCTTCCAACGTTGAAATACTGAAGTTTGTCTGTTCATGAGTGAAATTTGAATTTTGAAACTTAAAGAATGTTTTCATGTTGTGACATACGAATTTTCAAGTGAAAAGTTTTTCTGTTAAGTGTGAACAGTGTTTTCAATTTGCTACAGTGCCCTCGAAATTCGAATTTTGGAACCCCAAAATTCGTCTGTCCGTAGTAGGTTCAAAACAGCACAGTAGTTCTTTTACTTCAAAATTTGAATTTTCAAAGAGTGAAGCTCGTCTGTCAGAGAGACCTCTTTTCAGACGTACTTCAACATTCGAATTTGTAAACACTGTCCTTCGTATGTCATCATGTCATTTCAACAGACTCACAGCTTTAACTTCTGAAATTCGAATGTCCATGTTCAAAGTTCGTCTGTCAGTGAGCAATTTTGAAACTCAATATAATCTTGATTTCAGATGAAATTTAACATTGTTTCAAACGAATTTCTTCAGTTTTCATAAGTTTCAATTTGTTTGAAATTCGAATGTTCAAAACTCAAAGTTCATCTGTCAGTGAGCAATTTTGAAACTCAATATAATCTTGATTTCAGATGAACTTTAACATTGTTTCAGACGAATTTCTTCAGTTTTCATAAGTTTCAATTTGTCTGAAATTCGAATGTTCAAAACTCAAAGTTCGTCTGTTGCTCAACTGCTTCTTTCAGACACTTATGAAAATTCAAATTTTGAACAATCAAAATTCGTTTATCAGAGAGATATCTCTTCAGACTTATTCGGTTTTAGCTTGAAATTCGAATTTCCAAAGCTAAAGTTCGAATTTCCAACATGGCAGTTCAATGTAAACTTTTCAAACTTCGTCTGTTGGTAGGTATTTTTCAAATATTTCATAAAATCAAGGTTTTAAAACGTTTTTCCACCAAATCAAAGTCTTTTACCCATAACAAAAGATCCTAAAACAATCCTAGCAATGATTACTCAGATTTTCTTCACTTGAGACACTTTGAGCTTCTTTGATATCTTCAATCCAAGCTCTTCAATGTTGGTTTGGAATCATCAAAACTTCTTGATTCAACAAATTAGTGGCACAAAAAACTTTTATTTGATCTCAACATTTTCTTGGCTTGAAGGTCATACTTTCCTGTGTAACAATAAGATGCATGCCTTTGCATGGACCTATGGATTAATCAAAGTTCCTCATTAGAATTAAGTTCAAGAATTCTAGGGAATGAAAGTCATCAATTGATATTTTTTTTGAAAAAAAAATTACAATACATAAGATTTAAAAAAGGAAAAATATTAGCTATGGTTAAAAGGGTCTCATTAGATTTAGTGTTTTCAATTTCAAAATATAAAATGAGATAGTAAGTCTCAATTCCAAACCTAACTCTGAAGTAATATTCTAAAACATAGAATTGCGAAAAACCTTAATTGAAGCACTAAAATCATGCCAAAAATATCCACTATGATTATCAATCCATGCCACACATTGGCCATTATATAGGAAATAATGGGGGGAAATTAGTCATATCTTTTCTCAAATTTTGCTTTTTCAAATAGATTAATACATGGCCAGTCATTTTGATTTTGAAATTTAACTAATTAATATTGATTGCAAATATATTGGATATAGATTGATTACACTTTTAAAAGTGTATCAATTTTAGATATTATTAAATATTAACATAATTTATATATATAATAGATAAATAGATATTTTTGCTTATCAGTCGGCTTTATGTTTGGCAATTTTAAAGGTGCATTTGTTGTATTATTTTGAAGATTTAACTTTAATTTAAAAATTATCTATGGCTATTTAACTAAAACCCTATTGCTTAGAGTTGGTCAAATAATTAAAAAAATTAATCAATACGGCAAAAAAAAACATGTATATATAATATAGATAAATATGAATGATATAATATAAATATTTTTGTAGTATAAGATATGTTTATTAGGAAATTGATTAGCCATTAATTAAAATTTGAATTTATTAAATTATTTATAAGATTTTTCTCCAAAAATATAAAACTCCTAAATATATAAATAATAAAAAAATATGAATTAGTTATAATTATTAGCCTCTCATAAGATTTAGTTCTTATAATTTTAAATTATAAATTCAAATAATAAGATATGAATTTAGAAGATCTTTAAGGAGATTTTTCTGAAACTATTAAAACACATAAATGTATAAATAATTGAAAACGATTAAAAAATATAAATAATTGGTTATGATTAAAATAATCTCATAAGATTTAATGTTTTTAATTTTAAATTTTAAAATCAAATTCTATAGTATAAAAAAATATCATCTAAGGAGATATTTTAGGAAATATTAAAACACATAAGATTAAAAAAGATAAATATTTGTTATGGTTAAAAGAATCTCATTATATTTTATGTTTTTAATTTCAAAGTACGAAATAAAATAATAAGTCTCAAGTCTAAACCTAATTCCAAAACAGATATTTCGAAGCAAAAAATTATAATAAACCTCAATCAAAGTATTAGAATCATACTGAAGATGTCTATACAAGTTATCTACTTATATATATAATAGATTAAATAGAGACTTTTTTTAGTAATGCATAATAAATAATGCATCTGGAAATGATTTTATATTTAAGATTAAGATAAAAAGTTCTATATTTAGTTAGAACTGAATGGAGTATTTATTATTATTATTATTGACTAAACTATTTTGTCTTTTTCTATATATCTACTATGTTTAAAAAACAATCACATCACTTATCTGATAGGCATATTGGACTACAACTAATTTAAATCGAATCAAGTAGGACTACAAGAGTAGTAAAGCTTTGCTAACAAGTATTTAACACTATTACATGCTTAGAGATCAAATCTGGTACCACTACTTAAATTACCACAATTCCCTACCAAGGTGAGTTACGCAATTGTTGGTTCTAGAGATCTATTATTTAATTGCATCATTCTTCGACTTTATTATCATTCTTTTAAATGTAAAACGTCTATAGCGTCTGAGCTCTAACTCTATCAAAATATCCATCCTATTATTTTTTATGATTCAAAATTAGCAATTTTGTGATTCGTCATGTTAAACTCTTTTACAATAAAAAGATCAAGTTATATATAGCTTCTACTAATGATATATTTATACTTACATTTATAGTTATATATATATAATCTAACTAATGAATATTAAATATATGCATCAACTAAAATAAAAAATAATAGTCCATTTTTCAAATTCAAATTAATTTTATAACAACAATTAAACATATTATTTTTTATAAAGTACTTTCAATATTATTATTGAAGGTGTTTTAACTATATTTTAACTTTCATAAGATTTATTCCTTTTTGTATTGGAAAAATATTAGCATATAATTAAGTTCATCTAAAACAATAATTTAACCTTATGTTTATTTACTGCATCGACGACTAGCTAGACATATGCTTTTACTCCAAGTTAAATGCGTTGGTCTCAACATTCCATTAAATATACTCAAATTTTCAATGTAAGTCACTTATAGCTATTTCACACATATTAATAAAAATTATTAAACATATTAAATTTATCTCAAATTTAATTTATTGTCAGATTTACTCCAAATTAAATGTTCTATTTTTCTAATTATAAATTATATTGTTTCTGTTAACATACTTAATTAGAGATATTTAAGAAAAAAATTATTTAATAATTACACAAGACTTATATTTTGGACCATACATATATGAGCTACGTTTGAGGAAGTACACATATGAGCTGCGTTTTGTGCTTTTAGAATGGGAGGCTTCTCATTTGGAGTTGGGGTCTGATTTTGGGGGCATGAGATGATGGATGAACCAACAAGTACTATCCGAATAATGTTTGTATTAGAGGCTTGCACTAATACTCATCGCCATTCTAGACTATTTAAATTGAATCGGGATAATGGAGATTTCAATTTTTTATTTTTATTATTTTTAAATGATAAGATCATATTTTTAAAAAGTTATTGTTATAAAATTGTTCTTATTTTTTATTCAGATCTAATGAAAAAAAGATGTTAAAAATAATATAAATTAAATTTGAACTATCCAAATTCAATCTACGCAGTCCATATCGTGACAAGCACCGAGTCGGATGGGCATCGATTGCAAATTCTGCAGTCATCGATGCCACAGTTAGATTCGCCAAATTTTGTCCTATCCTTGTGAATAGAACAACCTCAGCTTGCCTTCCATTCTACTACGTACTTCTATTGTTTACGTTTCTCCCTTTTTTTTTTCTAAGAAAAAAACAACGCGGATTTTGAAATACTAGCACGATAAATTCGTCATTGCATTGTGGCTAGTATTAATTTTTGAAGTAACCCAATCCAATATAAACAAGTTTACTCGTTCGGACGGTGATCATACAAGTCAAAAACAAGTGAGCAATAAACATTTCTTAATTTTATAGAGTAGTAGCCATATTTTGGACGGAGCCTTTGGTTCATGTTTAGCACGTTTCTTGATATTGGAAAGACGAAAAACAGTTTTAATTTAAATGTAGTTTTGCACTTGTAAGTTGTGACATATAGACTAGGATATATTTTTCAATATCTTTAATATAAATTACTTTCAATAATCTTATCAGAAGTAGGAGCAGTAAACTTAAATTAATGAATGATGCATGGGGTGGCGCCGAAGTTGATAATTTTACGGATAGACTATACAGTGGGTGAAGTATTAATTAAAAATAATAATAGGACACGGGTTATTACTTATAATAGAGTGGATAGATTATCCTTATTATTTTACCCCTTATTAAAAATAATTAATTATTTTACCCCTCATTAAAAATAAAAGTTCTTAGGATATATTCTTCCATCCTACTTTATATATAATTTTAAAAAATTTTAAATGTATCAATTTATTTATTATTTTATATTATCAATAAAATATTAATTATTTTACCCCATTAAAAATAATAGTAGGTGAAGCACGCACAGATTATCTTTTAATATTTAATTTAGGAATATTGTAAAAATTATCATTACATTTTACTATAATCTAAGTTATTTAATGGTAAAAAATCTTAAAATAACAAATAAAATAAAATGGGTCAGTGAGCGTAGAAAACTTTTGCAAGTTGCAACACTGAAGAAGGCGTGTCTTAATTCATCAGGTTCGAATGTCAATATATCATTAATTACTTTGACTAACGTATTCATTTAATTTATAATTACGCAATTGTAGTACATTATCTATCGTACGTACAAAGTATAACCCGATTCAATGGGTGGGATTAAGTTGTAGTCAGGAAGTAAACATGTTGTAGTTGAAGCTAAGTGTAACAGAAATGAAATTGTGCTGGCCAAAAAAAAAATACAGAAATGAAATTGTGAAATTAAGGTAATGGAATATATATTGTGAAATTAAGGTGAAAGTGAATGTACACAGCTAGGGATGTACTCCTTCTCATTTTATCTATTACTTTAAGATTTTTTATGATACCTCATCTATTTTTTATTATGAGTAGCTTTTAACCGATTTATATATATCAAGAAAAATGGTTAAAAATAATTACAATTCTTGAAGTTCGTAAAATTTACTACAATTTTTCAATATTACTTTCATTAAATTATAATAAATTTTAATTATATCTTTCTTATTCTCTCTCCATCATAATTATTTAATGAGGGACAAATATGGAAATGAATATTTAATACTTACTGTTCCGTCAAAAGACCGAGAGACTATTCCACCTGGTCCGTGTGCGGTGCAATCCTGCATTCTGCTTATCCCTCCTCTCTTTTTTATTGACTTTCTTCTGACCGTTAAGGTTTAACCATCTTCCCCCTGTAATCCCTAATTTATCGGGATATTTCATAAATGATCATTATGGAGTATCGCGCTCTTTTTGCATGATCCCTGATTTTTCGTCATACAGTTATGATTCCATAACCGTTACTCCTAGCTAGGTGTTTTTGTGACAATACAATCTTCGTGGAGGAACCCGTAGTCGGTCATATGGCCAAGATGTTGTTCAATTGGACGATCATTCAGCCATACGATTACTCGGCCTTATTGTTCGATAACCGATGTATTATTCGGCTCGTTGCGCTTAAGCTCGGCTTCCGAATTATAGCTCGATTTATATGAGCTCGGAAAGTGAGACTTCAAAGGAGCGTCCATCCACCTCAGACTTGTAATCTTGGCACACTCGTTTTGGCCCGCACACTTACAAAGTGACTTATATTTTGCATACTCCACTTCTTCTAAAATATGACTTATAATAGAAAATAGAAAGAGTATACAATAAAATTATTAAATAATCTAGATTATAATAAAGTTTAATAATATTTTAACAAAATATCCTTAACTTAAATATTAAAAGATGACTTGTACTTTACTTACCATTATTTTAATAAAAGGTAAAATAATAAGAAATAATTAACGCTTCATTATTAATGTAAAATAATATATAAATTCAAACACATAAAATTTTTCAGAATAATATATAAAATGGAAGTGAAGGATTAAGGACTAAAGAAAATTTGTGGGCAAGGGGGGAGGGATGTGGGAAGTCGGCTTCAACGAGCGGTAATATTGTCGGTGTTGTACAGATATACATCGTACATCCACGAAATTGAACAGAGACATATCATGTAATTCAATAAAAATGTGGGGATGATGTTTTCCAGTTTTGTTTGGTTTGGTTTCCGTTTTTGTTTTTTTTGTTTTTGCCAACTCCCAGTTTCGTTGAGTCCTTAATTCAATTTGCTCTCCACCTCCCTCATTTTTTCTATTCACTTTGATTAGATTTTTGCATTGTCACCACCTATTCCCCTCCCTTCGTTTTGGCCACCCCTCCCTTCCTGGATCAATATCATTAATTACTTTGGATCGGAGCCCTTTTCCTTAATCACTCCTTAATTATCCCTCTTACCCGCCTACCCTATTATATTATAAATATGTTTTCATAATTATACTGCCCCTTTATTGGTCATTTTATTTTTGTTACTACTATTTCAAACCATAAAATCAGGTTTTAACTGATTAATTAGTTGATGCATGTCATTGCATGACCACACTAGTGTTTCCATGAACTTAACTTTATACAACCTTAATTCCTTATTATAAGTTACCTTATAGAAAATTTATATTTCCTAATTATAAGTTACATTACAAAGTAGTTGGACCATTTAATATTTTTCTTTTTCACAAAAGCTTTTTGCTTGTTTGTATTTAATTAAGATGGAGATAAAGTAGTTACTAATTTAATAGAGAGAAATATAGGAAAGTAGTGATAATTTTTACTACATCCGGTCGTAGGAACCATTTTAGAAGTTTTCCCCATTCCTTTTGTAACATCCATACAAAATTAACGCTTCAAGTACCTAATTTGCATTAGATTGTAAAGAGATTTAAAGGAAAACAATATTTGGGAGAAACTTGAGCTTTTTTTTTACGTGAAGAATTTGAGCTATTTAACATCCATGGTAATGGGTAAAAAACATCATAAATAGTTACCTTAGAGGGTGTTTATTAATTTTATTTATAAAGGAGATCATAACTCTCATGTATAATGCCACTTTGTCTGAGATTTATAAACTTTATAAAACTCATGATCAAAGTCACATAACCAATCCTTTCAAAGTATCATGGGTAAAAATAAGAGACATGAAAGAATTTCCAATTTATTATCATTAGTCTAGAACCCTACACTTGGCCAATTCCACTAATATAATGCAACTATATATATATATATTTTGAAGCATACCAGCAGCCGTTATCCACACTATCTTCCCAAAAAGATAAGGGATGCCACACCTCCAATTGCTTTATAGCCTCTTCCTAGAGAAATTGACATTTCAAAGTGAGATTAAAATCTCAACAACCAAGAGAAAAAAACTAAAATGCGATAATTTGATGAATATAATTACATCCAAGATATAAATTAGTAAAATCCAAAACCACAAGTGTAGATGCTAGATTTAAGCTCCGAGCATTCTCTTTATCTATTGTTTTTCCATTTATAATTTCACTAAAAGTATAAGTAAACACAATCCCTGGGAACTTTTACCCTAAACCAATGTTTTCAAATTACCAGAATTTCATCAGCAACATTTCTGAATTCGAAATGTATCAATATAATATGATTCAAGCTCATAGTTTATGCTTTATAATGGGTAGGACACAACCAAGAGGTTCACAACACTATGGGAGTCTGGACATAATTGCGAGATCCACTTACTCCATATTTCAATTAGAATGCAATCTAAAGATCCACCGGTCTAATGCATTATCTAGGACACAAATAAGAGATCCACCAAACACATGCATTATCCAAGACACAAACAAGAGATCTACCAATCAAATTAAATGCAATATTCAGGATAAAAACAAGAGATCCTCTAGTTAAATGCATTATCTAGGACACAAACAAAAGGTCCACCAATCACATGCATTATCCAAGACACAAACAAGAGATCCACAAGTCAATTGCATTATCCAGTACACAAACAAGAGATCCACCAGGCACATACATTATCCAGGATACAAATAAGAGATCCATTGTAATATCCCAAATTTTCTAAATAGTATAGAACATATTTAGAAATGGGAAAATTTGAAGTACAAGAATAGATGTGAAAAAGGGCAAACAGGTCAATTTTTGGATCAAGAAAATAAAATATAAAAATTACATTTTAGCCCCTGAAAAAGAATTTATTACATGTTTAGTTCTTGGGGAAAATTATAGAAAATTACCCAAAAGTTTTAAAACTTACATTTTTCCCCAATCAAGGGTAATTTTGAAATTATGCAAATTTTATGTCAAAATGAAGATCGCAACAAGCCAAATCCAATGGTATGATACATTAAGGTTAATTAAATTTATGTGAAGAAAAGTTTAGTGTTAATCGTAAAAAAGTGTACAATGCACGAAAAAAGACAATGTGGACCTGACAAAATGGGAGATAAGGTAAGAAGAAAGTATATTGACCCCACATTTAAACTATTTGGGACAAGATATTAAGATAAATATAGATTCCAATATAGTTATAACATGTATCCCTAACGTAATAAAATAATGCAAAAGTAACTTTAATTGTTCATATTAGTCCAGGATATATCTGAATAAATAATATTTGCAATATTTTTGGACCAAGACCCCCTTGAATTCATGACCAACAAGCTGCACATGATAAATTTTCATTATTTAATTATTTACGTTATTTTCTAAGAGAATTCAAGAAATTTCAAGAAGATTGCATGGCAAAAAGTGATTGGTTTTACTTTTCTATACATACTCCTCCTTTGGCCGACCTTAGCATGAGAAAAGCAGAGGAAGAGAGGTCTGAAAATAGTGAGAAAGGAAGGAGAAAATGTGAAGAAGAAGAGGAGAAAAAGGAGGAAGAAAATTCAAGAAAATCGGTAAGAAATTTCTCTCTTGATCTCTTGTGATTTTGCTTCAAGATTTGTATAGTTTAGAGGTAGTTTGCAAAGTTCTCCTCCTCTCTTCTTCAAGTCCAGATTTCAGCCTTGACATAGGGGTAAAGAAAGAAATATTTTTTTGCATGAAATTTTAGATAAAGTGTGAGAAAATGTAAGAAAAGTGGATTCAAGTATGTTTGGAAACAAGTTTTTGAAAAACTTTGTTTCCTAAACCCCTGATTTTTTGCCAGCTTATTAGGATAGAAAGGAGTTGGATTTTCAAAGTTTTGATGTTAAAAATAGAATCCTTGGGTCCAAATTAATAAAAAAAACAAGTGTTGGATTCAAGAAAATGTAAAAAAATAAAGTATATCAACTTTTAGGGTTTTAATGAGATTTTGTGAATCAACTCTCGTTTCTAGTTGATTTAGTGGATATTGGATGATGTTTTAGGGTTTGAGGAAGCTCAAAGAAGTCCTTGGAAAGGTTGAATCAAAGAGAAAAGGCATAGAGTTTCATAAGGTAGCATAATTACATTTTCTTGTATTTTATTATCTTGCTATATTTTATTATACATGATGACTTACCATATTGTTTTTATTATGTTTGAGACTGATTTTCGCTATTTTTATGAGAGGGCTATTGCCCGAGATGTCCTATTTTTAATTTGTTATTTTGCCAAAATTTTTAAAAACAATATTGATGTGAACAAGGAGAAGGTAAGATAGAGAGACAGAAAAGGGAGAACTCAAGGAGGGAGAAAAGGAAGAATTTGAGGGAGGGAGAGAGAATTTACTTAAACTATAGCTCAAATCATTAATTAAAGTTTGAATGCAAATGAGCAGTAGAGCTCTTATTTATATAGCTCAAATCCTAATCCTACTAGAATCTTAAGACAAGATTTCTCTTTTCGAACTATCTTAAATTTAAATAAAAGATAAATCCTCACTCAAATAATTAAATTCTAGGAATAAATAAAAAATAAAATTCAAATCCTAATAATCCTAAAAGATATTATGAAATCTATTTAAATATAAAATGTAATCTAAAGTATCTTAATAAAATAATTTTATTTTAAATCCTAATTATCTAGAATTATCCATTCTCCATCAAATATGGTGATTTATGTCTTGATATGGTTTTTATGATGTTTATGAGATTTCATAGCATGCATGATAATGTAAATATGAAAGATATGACTAGCTACTAGGATTTTCAAAATCTCATCACCCAAATACTAACATGATAGGCTCAAGATATGGCAAGGATCTAATGAAGGTAAAGACCAATGGAAAGAACTAGGATAATTAAAGTTTTATTTCATCTAACTTTATGTCTCTTTGCTATTTTATGTAAAAATTGTATATGGATATATGAGGCTGTACTTTCATGTTATTGTGTGCCTCTAGATATGTTGAGGTGTTTTGTACTTAGATTGGACATGTTATGAGTATATAAATATGTTACATAACTTGTTTTGCAAAGTTATGCATGAAAATGTCCAATCTAAACACTAGATAGTAAACCAAACAGTATTTGGATGAAACAGGGTAGAATGGCTAAGTGTTATATATGTTAGGAAAGTAGACAAAACAAGATTTCTAATGTGTCCATTTTATACATATAAAATGCCCATATTTAAGCTCCAAATTGCATCTAAATATGTTTACATTGGTATATTTTAGCATGATTTGACATATTTTTGTGATTCATGATATTATAGGCTCATTTGGAAATATTCGGAGCAAAAACGATACAAATCGTTCATATTGAAAAGTTGTGATATTTTTTGGTATTTTGATCATAACTGTCACATATAAACTCCAATTGAGATGATTTAAAATGAGTTAGAAAGATAAGACATAGAGCTACAACTTTCATGTCTTGAGTTTTCCCTAATTCCAACTTTATCATGATGAAAATTGAACTCAAATTATCAACACGAGCTGGTGACTTTTTGAAGCAGCTTTCCATACAACGGAAGCACCTGGCACCGGGGCAAACTCATCCGGCGCCAAATCAATGAGAATTTCATGATTTTTCAGCTTTCAGAAGCACCCAGAGCTGTATTGAAAAATTCTATGTATACCTGGTGCCGGGTTAAGGTGCAAAAATCCATAAAAACACGTTTTTTATGTGTTTTAATGATATTTTGGGATTTTATGGGCTTTTAAACTTTTTTTATATAAAGAGACACGGTAGAAACATAAGGGGAGATTCAGAAACACTCTCGAAGGCTAAAGAACATGGTTCTAAGGACATTTAGGAACAATTAAAAGCATCTTATGAGAAAGAGCAAGGAGATTTAGGGAGCATTAGAGATAGATTCATTTCTTTTTACTATAACTCTTTCTTCTTGTTATTTTTACTATGATTTGAGATTTTAGTTTTGATTTGATTTCTAATTCTATGAGTAGCTAAATTTCCCAATAGGGGTGGGGATATAGCCTGGGATAGATTGGATTCATTTCTCTAGTCAAGCCTCTGTTAATTTGTTCTTAAAGTTATAAGTAATTTATCTTTTTATTATATTTATCTCTTTTATTCATTTATGTGGATTTTATACTTGATCATCATAGAATCTAGTTATTGGGTAAATTTGATGGACTGAGAGGTGAAGAGTAAACTTAGATTTACAGAGATAAATATGAATAACTAACCTAGAGATAGAATTAAGAATTCGTGATGATATATGTTATAGTTTTCAAGGTTTAATTAGGAATTTTAGTTGTGCGAGAACGAATTGAATCGTAATTAAGTAAGAACTAATTGATTGAGAGGTAATTAGGACGCTTTAGAAATAACAGTCACTATAATTATGCAGAATCTAACTAAGAAGTAAAATCTAGTTATCTCATAAGGTGAATTCTAATCTCTTGACACTTTTAGAACTGAATCAAAACTCAGACTTTGTTTTATTTCCTATTTCTTTCTTTTTTAATTTGAATTCTCAATTTGATTATCACTTGCTTTTGGGATTAAAAGTTTGGATTGATAAATTTATTCGACCTCTGAAATGCTCCAAAGATTTTTTATTACTGCAATTGATTATGTATACTTGCAGGATCCCGATCAATTTCAAAGACCCAAATAGCACTTAATTTGGACGAGTGTGCGATTTATTATGATTTTTCAAAGTTAAGATAGAAAACCTAAAAGAAACCAAAATTTACCATATAAATAATAATTTTTGTGGGGTTTTCTGTATGAGTTAATGTGTTAAAATTCTCGTTTCATATTTTTTTCTCATGTAGAAGATGTTTTCAAGTATTTTTGAAGATTTGAATCACCTTCAAATGAGTTTTTTTGGAATTAGTTATAATTTTTCAATTAAAGTTAGTCCAAAAAATTGTGATACCAAGTAAATAGTAAATTTGAAAATTTTTTTTTTTTGATTTGCTCCCTTGGTGATTCTTGTTGTTTTAATACTTTAAATAAGTCATATTACATGGGAAATAAGGTTAAAAGTTAAAGTGTGACATCCACCAGCCAAATACATTATCTAAAACACAAACAAGAGATCCACCAGTCAAATGAATTGTCCAAAGCATGAACAATAGCTCCACAAATCAAATGCATTATCCATACCATGCCAAGACATAGTAAGATATGTGTGTGTGCGTGGGTGCATGCCAAGTATATGCTTACTATGGAATCTGAACAGTAACAGACAAAGTAAAGAGTATGATATTTATAATTTCAAAGAGTTAGAGTGGAATGCATAGCCCAGGTTACCTTTTAACCAAAATAAATTTACCACTAGCAAAGAGCCAGCCACTAAATCAATAAACACATGTTGGTGAGCCAATATGCCAAGAGCCACCAGGAAAAGAAATTTATGTGTTAAGGAGCTACCTTACCCATAGAAACAATTAATAAATTCACAAGTCACAAAATACTTAAATCATTTCCAAGAAATTCAAAGCCCAAATCCATGCTTACCTAATAACTTTGACTCATTTCCACTAATTAAATAAATTCCCAGAAAAATTTCAAACACAAGAGACTTCCGATTAATTTATCATAAACCAAGGAAATCTTAATAATTGTAAGCTTCAAGTATTCTCTTCATAAAGTAATCCAATTCCACATTCCATAATACTTTACATATTTCCATACCTAACAATAAAAAGTTAAATACAAAACTTCATAGCCAAAACAACAAGGATTCCTAGTTAAGCTCACAAGCCATAACAATTGAAGGTTCTAAAATAAGCAACACTTTTAAGTATACTTTATATATAGCAACTCAAATCCAAATTGCACAAAACTTTTCACACATATGATAAAATAAGCAACACACTACTATAGAATTGGCCTTCAACCTCAGGAATGCTGATTTTGGAACGTTTATTGATAAAACATGCTGCAAATTCATTTTGGGAACAGTTTTCTAAAAAACGTGCCAAAATGTTGACCTTTGAGAACCTTTTTTTAAGATAGAGCTCCCAAAAGTGGATCTTGTGAAAGTTTTTAACACATTTTATTAATTAAAGCATTCCAGAAGGCTTTCATAATTGTGAAACATTGCTTTCAAATGAGAGTTCCTAGTATTTTTTTAAATGGATTCAAGCTAGCTAGGTCTCAGAATTAGAATCCTTCAACGTAGCAATCCCAAACTCCTCGGCCTTCACTCTCTCAGCATCACGCCTTCTCCTTTGCAGCTCTCTCAGCCTTCCCTATCTACCCGATCACCATGGCCACCACCATTGATGAGCTCCCCTCAAAGATTCGAGCTATAAGTTCATGCCCTTAAAATGATTTCGGCCTTCCCCTTTTCTTCCACTAGCATGAGCTCTACTAAACCTCACCAGCCATGACGCGAGCTCCTCCTCCACCTTATCGCCAGTGAAACCCAAGCTAAGGCCATCTCCATCTTCATAGCAAAATAGAGCAACATGCTTTTCCTTCTTGGCATCGAAATCAGGGCAACATTGAAATGCTGTTTGAGATGAGGTATAATTTCTATGCTTATTCCAAAAGTCTGTGGCTATATTAATTGAGAATCATACTTGTATCTCTATTCATTTCTAGTACCTCAAATTTAGTCAGTCTTCTCATTACAAGTTCATACTTGTATCACTGTTCATTCAAGCTTTAATGAAATTTATATATTTTAAGCTGACAATTTCCACCGATAGGTCACTGTATATATGTTGATATGTGGCTATGATGTTGGAACCAATATGTTTGAGATTGCTAGCTCCAAATACAATCCTTTCCTTCTCTATACTAACTAGGTATTGATTTTGTATCTTCACCTGGATCAGTATCATATTGAAATTTTCCTCGCAAGATGATGATTTGGTCATGGCCATAATCTTTTCCATTGTCTTTGGATCATAAGGATTGATTTTATTTTGACCACAAACTCCTTCAAAACTATAATTAATATGGCTATACAATTTTATGGAATTGGTAAATGCTTACATCTAACTGTATTAAATGTTAATGCAATTATATAAAAGCAAGTATTTCTTTTAAATAATGTCAAGATAGCTTTATGTATCTTAGCAATATTTATGTTCATGTTCCAAGCTTTTTATTGCACTAGGCTTTCATGACCATATGATTTCCTTTTTTCTGGATTTGCTGATGTCAAAGCAAGCAATTTGATGGCCTAGTTCATCCCTCAATATAGTGTAGTTTGCATTTTTTTTGGTAAATTATCTCTGGCATATAATATTTGCATTGATGAGTAGTTGATTTTACCTAAAAAGGTCTCTTCAAGGTCTCTAGAAGAAGCTTTCAAAGTCTTTGGTACCGATGAGGATCTTGTCTTGGTAAGCTAATGCACTTTACTAAATACCTCTTATCTTGCTCTGACCTTGTGCTTTGTAATCCAACCATAAGTTTTGACCAACAACTCTAAAGCTAGTTTGAAAATGTTGACCATTAAAAGCTCTCATGCTCATTATTTGTTTTTCTCTCTGGGAAAAAAGAGGAAGACGTACTAAATAAAGAGGAATATTACATATGCCTTTAGCTTCTCAATCTGCCATGCATTTTCAACCTACTATGATCTCTAGTATGGTTTTCAAGAATCTAGTTTAATTTTCTTGAAATATTTAATTAAATTTATTTATTTCATTTATGTCTAGATTTGAGGCGACAAATTTAAAGGGAATTGTTTGTGATATTGGGTAGCAGAATCTCTATGTTAATCTTACATTCAAACTTGATGAAAATGATGTTGTACATTTTTATTGTTGTTGTGATGGTCTGAACAAGTTTACTTTTCATACTGTAGAATTACTAGGAGCTCCAATTTTAATGGGAGACTTTGCCAAAATTTTTCCATAACAAATAGGCAGGGATGAAAGTGGATGTCTGTCAATAGATTATCAAATGAATATGAGGATTGAATGAGAGAGTTCATTAATTTTGCAACTAAACATGCAGAAAACCCTTGTAGAATTATATGCCCTTGCTTACAATGTTGCTATGAAAGGAGAATTAGTGCTTATAGGTTGCTAGATCATTTAGTGTGTAATGGAATTGATCAAAGCTATACATGTTGGACAAAGCATGGTGAGACTAAGGACGTGGTAATGATTGGGTTATAGTGCGAGTTATGCATCAAATGAATTAGACATGAGCACATATGAGGCTGACCATCTTGAAGAGATGGTAAATATGGTTGAGGAGGATCTTTGAGATTGTCAAAAAATGTTTGAGAGGTTGAAAAATGATATGGAGAAGCCATTGTATACCGGTTGTACTAAATTCACAAGACTATATGCAATTTTGAATTTGTATAACTTGAAAGCAAGTAATGGTTAGAGTGGTAAGAGTTTCACAAAATTACTTGAACTTGTCAAAGAAATGCTGCTAGAGAATAATAAGCTTCCTAGGTGAACATATGAGGCCAAGTAAATTTTATGCTCCATCGGCATGAGCTATAAGAGAATACATGCATATCTTAATGATTGCATTCTATTTCGAAATGAATATGCATAGTTAGAGAAGTGTCCTAAGTGTAATGCCTCACGATATAAGAAGAAAGAATCGGCTCCATCAAAGGTGGTATGGTATTTTCTAATCATTCCAAGATTTAGGCGTATGTATAGTAGCATAAAAGTCGCTAAACAATTGACATGGCATGTGGATGGAAGGATTGAGGATGGCAAGCTTCGGTACCCTACAAATTCTGCTCAATGGGAAAAAATTGATGATGATTTCCTTGACTTCAGGGAAGAAGAGAGAAACCTATGCCTTACATTGTCTACTAATGGAATGAATCTGCATGGTATGCAAAGTAGTACCCACAGCACATGGCCCTTGATTTTGGTGATTTATAACCTTCCTCCATGGTTATGCATGAAGTGCAAGTTTATGCAATTGTCTATGTTAATTTCTGGGTCCAAACAACCTTGAAATGAAATAGACATATACTTGACTCCCTTAATTGAAGATTTGAAGTTAATGTGGGAGATGACTGTGGAGGTGTATGATGGGCATAGGGAAGAAAGTTTCAATTTGAGAGCAATATTATTTGGTACAATCAATGATTTCTCGGCATATGGTAATCTGTCGGGATACAATATCAAAGGACAATGTAGATGCCCTATATGTGAAGAGGGCACAAATTCAATGTGGTTAGAACATTGTAGGAAAAATGTCTACCTCGGTTATGGTAGATTTTTGTCTCTAACACATCATTTTTTGTGGTGTAGAAAAGCTTTTAAAATTCAGAAGAAGGCATAGCTTCAAAGCCTTTAACTGGTGATCAATTGTTTGGAAAGTTGAAGAATTTAACTAACAACTTTGGCAAACCTTTCGCAAGAGACCTTGTGACAAGTGGATGGAAGAAAAAGTCAGTATTTTTTGAACTGCCATATTAGAAGTCATTATATATAAGATATTTCCTTGATGTGATGCATGTTAAAAAAATGTTTGTGATAGTGTGATTGGTACATTACTCAATGTGCCAAGAAAGAGTAAAGATGGGGTTATTGCGAGGTTGGACATGGTTATTATGGGAATAAGAGATGAGTTGGCATTGGTGAAGAAGGGATGTTCTACTTACTTGCCTTCGGCAGCTTATACACTATCGAAGATGGAGAAAATTGCCTTTTGTGAGTTTCTTCATGATATTAAAGTTCCAGAGGGGTACTCATCAAATATCAAAACCTTGTGTCAATGAGAGACCTGAAGCTAAAAGGTCTTAAGTCTCATGACTATCATGTTCTCATGGAGCATTTGATGCCTGTTGGTACATGCTCCATTTTGCCCAAAAAGGTGCGAGGTAACATCACTAAACTATGCTTTTTCTTTAAATCAATTTGTAGCAAAGTTATTGACCCAACAAAGTTGCCGGCATTGCAAAGAGAAATTGTTGTTACTCTTTGTGAGCTTGAGATGTATTTTCCACCTTCATTTTTTAACATAATGGTTCACCTAACTGTACACTTAGTTCAAGAGACTCTAATGTGTGGCCCAGCTTATTTAAGATGGATGTACCCAATTGAATGTTCTGAAGATATTGAAAGGGTATGTGAAAAATTGAAGTCAGCTAGAGGGTTGTATTGTTAAATGATACATAGTAGAAGAAGCAATTGAATTATGTATTGAATATATCTCCAATGTTGATAGCATATGGCTTCAAAGTCTTGTCATGCAGGAAGAACAATAGGGGAAGGAATTATTGGAAAGTCAATAATTAGCATATCAATGATAGAATGGGAGCAAGCACACCTATATGTTCTACACAATAGTGATGAGGTTGAGTCTTATGTTGAAAAACACAAGGACATACTTAGAAGCTTGAACCCAAATAGGAGTAAAAGTTGGATAACGAAGGAACACAATCGACTATTTATAGGTTGGCTAAAAGATCACATTTTTTTAGACTCAAATGATAATCCCACTTCAGTTTCAGAAAGATTAAGATGGTTAACCAGAGGTCCAAGTGTAGATGTCTTCTCTTAGACTGGTTATCTAATCAATGGGTACATATTATATACAAAAGAGCAAGATGATTGTAGTACAATGCAAAATAGTGGTATAACACTTATAGCTCAATCTATGCATATCTTTAGCGCCAAAGAAAGGAACCTAATCTATGTGAATATGTCATACTTTGGGGTCATTGAATGCATATGGGAATTATATTACATCATGTTTCATGTTCCAGTCTTCGGTTGCAGGTGGGTTGACAATAAGAATGTCCTTAAGATTGATAAGTTAGGTTTCATACAAGTGGACTTTAATAAAGTGGGGTATAAAGATTAGCCTTTTATTTTAGTTTCACAAGCGCAACAAGTGTTCTATGTCACTGATCCTACTAATAAGAAGTGGTCCATTGTTCTTTTAACTAACAAAATGAATGATGAGATCAAGGATGATACTCCTAACCATCAACATATTGATTTATAGGATGATCCTTTTTTTAGAACATCACAATCACTTACTAGTGACTTCACCAATGATGATACATTGTATTTAAGAGATGATCACAAAGAAGGAATTTGGGTTAATCCATTAATTCATGCTAGGAGGGGAAACACAAGTATAAATCTTACAAGAAAACGTAAAAGATTGAATTAAACATGTAAATTTTGTTACCTTTTTTCTTAGCACCCTTTAACTTGTACATATTTTTTTTCATATTTTATATTGATGTCTTATTTATATGTTTTGATTTTCTTGTAGGTAAATGGCTTCTCCACCAAATGATGGCGATATTCCTTCACATAGTAATAAGAAGGTGAAAAAGAGAGGGAGGACCATGTTGAAAGAAGAATGAACCAATTAACCCCAAAGCATCTACATTTTCTAATTATATTAGGGTTCTCACATGAAGAACAATGTCGATTATTTATACTAAATGGAAAGATGTCCTAAGCAAAATCAAGGATGGCATTTGGGATGAAATAACAGTAACTCACTACTGTACTTATTTTAATTATGTTGTTTATTATTTATATATATCATCCCACTAGTTTTAACTATATTTTGGTTATATTCCTTGCAGGCTTCTTTTAATATTGATATTAGTTGAAGGAGATATGTGCTTCATGTAGCTGCTTATCATCACAGAAAGTGGCATTCACGCCTTAAAAGGACCAATTTAAAAGGTGATGATGGGAGTGTTAATGAGAAGCCTCCTGAAATACATTCTAACATCATCCCTACTAATACACGTCAAGACCCGACTTTTCAAGTCTATCTTATTCTATTAGTCTAGTTGTTCCTCTTTCTTTGCAACTAATATGTATTGATATAAATGCTTTGTATTGAAATAGAAAATAAGTAGGGAAAATCATGAAAGAGCATCCAATCAACCATATCCTTACCGAAATGGATGTATGAGATGTTGAATCAAGTGTTTTGATGACTCCAAATCAACCTTCAAGAGCTTGGAGTAAAGATATCAAAGGTGCACAAAAGGTTTCAACTGAAGGAATTTTAGAGAAATCAGTGCAAGAATAGATGTTGAATATTTAGTAATGTTTTAAGTTGAGTAAAAGACTTTGATTTGGTGAAAAAATGTTTTAAAACCTTAATTCTATGTTAATTCATGAAATATTTGAAAAACACCCATCAACAGAAGAAGTTTGAAAGGTTTACATTGATCTGCTGTTTTGAAAATTCAAACTTTGCTTTTGGAAATTTGAATTTCATATTGAAAATGAACAAATCTGAAAAGAGGCCTCTCTGACAGACAAATTTTGTATTCCAAAATTCAAACTTTGACCCATGTCTGAAAAAAGTCTTTCTCTGACAGACGAACTTTGATGTTGAAAATTTGAATTTCAGACAAAACGCAACTTATAAAAATTGAAAAATTCGTCTGAGAATGTGTCAAAGTTTATATGAAAACATGTTTAAAAAGAACTTTAAAATTATCCACTGACAGACGAACTTTGAACATGAAAATTTGAATTTCAGAAACAAAGCTTGTAAGTCTATTATGTTGATATGTTGACATACGAATGACAATACTTATAAATTCGAATTTTCAAGTAAGTCTAAAAAGAGGTCTTTCTAACAGATGAACTTTGCCCTTTGAAAATTCAAATTTCGAGTTTATGAACTCTTGTGCCTCATTGAACCAGCTTCTGACAAACGAATTTTGGGGTTCCAAAATTCAAATTTTGAAGGCACTGTAGCAAATTGAATTTACTGTTCACACTTGACAAAACAACTTTACACATGGAAATTCGTATATTCCAACATACAAGCATTTTCTAAAGATGAAAATTCAAATTTTGATTCATAACAGACGAACTTTGGAAGTTCAACATTAAAGGCTATAACTTTTGATTTCTGTGAAATTCGTCTGTTGACCAAACTAAAATTTGAACTTTGAGTGTCAGAAGCATTAAATGCTGTTAGTAAATGGATAGTTTCTCAGAGTAACCATTGGGTAACATCTCTAACGGCTAGATCTTATCTCTAACGTATAGTTGGGGCAGAAATCTATAAATAGAACTTCATTTGAATATGTGGGTAATGAATTTATTTTTTGAAAATACTAAAACTCTGTCAAATCATCTACTTAAAGTCTCCTACTCTCACACTTCAATATTTGTACTTTAACTTTCATATTCACTCTAATTAAGAGAGTTTATTCATTGTAAACAATCTTATCTTTATCTAGAAGAAAGATTTTCTTGTGAGGGGATATCACAAGGGATTGGGAAAGCACTTAGTGAGAGTGCATAGAGTGAAAGTGTGAGCTCTAGAAACAGAGCATCATCTGTGTACTGAGGCATTTGCAAGAAGCCCATTGAATTCTTGCAAAGTAGTGGAAAATCTCAAGTGGTGACTTGGGAACTGGACGTAGGTTAAGTTGAGAGACCGAACCAAGATAAATATCAAAGACTTCTCTTCCCTACTATTACTTTTACTGTTTATTCATTCATACTCTGTTTTACCATCACCCTTTGCTTTCCTCACTTTCTTGACTTTTTGCAGAAAATTTTTAATCTTCCCAATTCACCTCCTCTTGGGAAGCCAGCTTATCTAACATGAGATATGCATTAATTAAACAACAAATTGTTAGAAAAAAGATATAATGAGTGACTTTTAGTTGTTTTTGATCATTTGGGTTAATTGATTTTAATATATAGATCCAGGAGGAGGGATCTAATGCATCCACTATATCTCGTCATGTGCTATGGAAGAAGGGCAGGGAGAACAAGGATGGTAATATTGATGATGAACGTGTTCAGAGAGTTTGGGACGAATGTGTAAGTATTAAATATATGCATCGATGAATTATTTTACTTCAAATGATAATCCTTACCATTTACTTTTAAATTTGTTCGATAGGAGTAATTATCCCAAATAGTAACACAAGATGAGGTCCAAAACTGTAGACATAATGATATACTGGATAGGGTGTTACAAATCCCTGAGGTCCCCAGTTGTGTTATGGGTGTTGGATTTAGGGTTTGTCAGAAAGACTACTTTGTGTCTCAAAAGCATTCAAAGTCCCAAACTAATAGTGAGGTTGCGCAACTAAAATGAAAGGTAGCCAACCTAGAAGATATATTACAAAAATATGATGAGATGTTTGAACAACTCAAGCAGATGCAGGGGATAGGGAGGCTAGTAGCACAAATCAGCCCTAGCATGAAGGATAGTTGCACACCTACATCTCAATTCCCTTAGGTAATATCTTTCCCTACTGAGTTCATTGTAATTTCTTATTTCTTAATTTATTACTTTATGCTTGGTGTAGGGTGAATCAAAGTCCAACTATGGTTGGAATCCCCTAGGGTTGCAAAGGGTAGTATGTATAATAATAATGATACAGTTCTGCATAATTCACCACTACCTAACGATTACCTAAGAGTTAGAATTGAAATAGCTAAGAAGCATGGAGCTAAGCTACTAGTGCCAGTTGATGAAGTGACAATAGTTGGTGAGGCAATAGGTTATTTTGTTGCATGGCCTAGCAGCCTCATCGAGCTAGTTGGGATGGTATGTCATTGGCATATCATTATAATGTGTTGTACCTATAATCATTGTTGAAATGATATGTCACTTAATCTCATGATTTTTGTTTCCTACACAATCCAAAAAGAAGGGAAAACAAATCCAAGGGATATGCCATTCATAGGGATCGATCATTTCTCTGGTGAAGTAAAGGCCCGCCCCTAAAGTTAACAAGAAAGTATCACCATATTGCAATGCTCTTAGAATTGTTGTGGATGCTCTTGAGGAGGACAAATCAAAATCCATAAACTTTGATTTTTAGATTTACCATAAGGATATAGTTGACCATATTTCTAAAGAACAAATTACTGAAATCCTTAATCATGAATGGATAGGTGCCACTGTCATTAACCTATATATCGGGTACTTTTACCATAACTTGTGAATGAAACACTTTAGTTTCCTTTTTCCATTTTTTATGAATGATACTAATAATGTATTTTTATTTAAGATACTTGTATCACTATCTATTGGTGCCAAATGGGTTAATAGGGAGGTTCTCTTTCATCAATCCCCATGAAATTGGAGCACATCAAGGATGTAAGTATGTGGAACAAGCATGTGTTGTATCAAATTTGTTTGAAGTTAGGGTATCAGATGATATGTTGTTTCTAGCACCATGTAATGTAGGGTGAGTCATTTATTAAATTTCCAATTATGAATACTTTCAATGTAGAATATGCTTAGAATTTGTTAGTGTAAGATTTTTATCTTTTAGGGAGCATTGGATATTAGTCACTGTCAATCCTTTAACTGCAACTATATATTACATGGATTCCAAGCATGTAGAGCCAAAAGCCCAACAAGACATGTAAAAGTTATTTAATCGGTATGCATATATATGTTTTATTTCTTTCTTATGTGTTTATATTTTCTGGTGTCATTATATTTTAATTAGTTTATTGTGATAATTATTCTTGTTAAGCACTGAACACTTTTCGAGGAAGCTGTGGATTGTGGATACAAACTAAAGGGAAAAGATCCTACAAGTGGACAAAGTAGTACAAGTATTGATATATTTAAATTTAAGCAATTATTATGAATATTTTTATTACATGCATAAAATGATATGATCTTTATTGTCCTTTTAGTGCCCATACCAACCTGATGGAATTTATTGTGGATATTATATTATGAAATTTATAAGGGATGTCATTACACACAACCATTCCATCATCCCTAACACTGTATGTACTTCAGCTTTACTTTATATTACATAGATTTTCACATTGTACCAAATTCATTTAACTTATTGTATGTAATGCTTCATTTTGCAATACTTTGTGGACACATATCGTGCTCCTACTCCAAAGAAGGCACACAAGAAGTCATAGAAGAATGGGTAAAGTATGTGTTAAAAGAATGTAATTTATAGATTATTTATAATATTTGAGACATTGTTTAGAAATATTTTTTTAGTGACAATTTTATTGTTTGACCTTTGTAAGTTAATATTGATAGATTAATAGTAATGGATATGAAGTTTTTTTTGGCTAAAGTGTGTACTCTTTAATTTCTATATATGTATAATGAAATTCTCTGAATGGTTGGATTATACATACTTTTGTATTATTTATAATATTTGAGACATTGTTTAGAAATATTTTTTTAGTGACAATTTTATTGTTTGACCTTTGTAAGTTAATATTGATAGATTAATAGTAATGGATATGAAGTTTTTTTTGGCTAAAGTGTGTACTCTTTAATTTCTATATATGTATAATGAAATTCTCTGAATGGTTGGATTATACATACTTTTGTATTATTAGATTGTTTGAATGGTTGAAACAAGGATAGGAAGAAAAAATGAAATTTTATTTTTTAAAAAATGGTTTCGATAATGTTTTAGCCTAGAAAGCGTGCCCGAAGACTAATACTTAGGCACGCTTTTCATTTAGAAACATTCCAAGAAACTAGTGTTTGAGATCCTTTCAAACTAGGAAGCATGCCACAAAATTGTTATTCAGGAATATTTTTTTGTTGGAAACGTGCCCAAAGACTAGTCTTTGGGAACAATTCCATTAAAAAATAAAGCATTCCAGAATTCTTCGGGAATGGTCACATATGGAACGTTCCAAAAACGTTCCAGAAGCCAAAAATTAAACATCCCAAAAGCCTATTTCTATAGTAGTGACACCTTCAAGTATGCTTTATATTATCCATGCTTTATATATAGCAACTCAAATCCAAATTGTACAAAACTTTTCCACACATATTATCCATGTTCCAAAGGTGCATATGATAAAACTTTTATAGCCTAACAAGAAGAATTTCAATTATTCCATAATACAAAACCAATTATTGACTTAATAAAGCTACATCTTCGAGTAAGCATTTTATATAGTAAATCAACTCTAAACCACACCAAACTTGGTATGCACACTCTTAGAAACTTGAGGATTCCTATTATAAAAATTTCATGGCCAACCGAACATGCATTTTCAAGCTTACCCTCACTCATACTTAGGGTTCCCTTCCAATCAAATCTTATATGAATAAACTCTAAAAATCACGCATTTTAGACATACCTACTACTCTATAAGGCTTTAAACCATGGTCTACAACATAAATCCCCAAGATAATAGAAAGATTAAGCTTTTATTTTGCAATAAACACCACCAATCTGCGAGTTCCACCATGAAAATGTGAGCGGAAGGATGAGGGGAGGAAGAGAAGTGTCATACCTTCAAGATCCAACGTTTAAGATGCCAAAAATTATCCTCCTAGACCTCCAAAACACTCAACTCAGCCAAACCCTTAAGAGAGAAGAGATGGAGTATGACCCAAGTAAGAGAGAAGAGAGCTTACAGTTGTTTTGTATAAAAAAAAATGTAGAGGGACTAAACTGAAAAGAACTTTTAGATTAACACCCCAAATTCTCATTTTTATGGGACCTTTTGCAAGTATATTTTTTAGATTCACCCCTAAATTTCAATTTTCTTAAAGAAAATCAAATTTATATATATTGAAGGCCCTTATTTTCAATAATTTCTATAATTAAACGTGAAATGGTGATAATTAGCATTTGATTTATTTAATTAAAATTCAAGATGTTACACCTTTTATAAGACTCCACACACATTTCTAAACTCATTAAAGTCCTTTTTTCCTCTAAACGCTCTTATTTATTATATCACATTTAGTATATTGCATATTCTCTCATAATTATTACATGGGTACAATAGGAAAACTCTTAAAATTTCTGACAAATTTATTGAACTTAACTAATTTTAACCATATTTTTTAGTTTTTGGAATTTAGTTCAAAAGTTCTTATACTAAGGACCGTAAGGGGGCACACATTTAATAATGTAAATTATTTTTGACAAATTTTCATAATTAGTGTGAAATAATTAAAAGTGACTTATAGTTAAAAAACAATGATTGTATACATATTTTTGTTTAGAAAATATCAACAAAATTGGTTGTCTTCTATTTTGTGTTCTTGCCATGTATGTGTGTGTTTGGGGTGACATTCATATAAGCCTAAACCACATTTTTAGAAAATGCAATTTCGGGTGGCTTGAACGCCATGGCAAACACACCCTAAGGGCTCGTTTGGTTCGTGTACAGGAGGTAAGGGGATGTAATGGGAAATGATGTAATGGAAAGAGATGTAAATAAAATACATATTGGTTTGTTTGGTATGCCATGATAAGGAAGGATATTACACTTTAAAAATTTGTTTGGTATGTCATGTAATAGGATGGTATGATGATAAAAAAGATAGAATTGCCCTTAAAAAAACCACAAATTTATCACCCCCTTTCATTCGACATCGTGTGCCCTAGGAGAGACTTCACAGAATTGTGATTCTGAATCAAACATTTGACCTCACAGCATGGCGGGAAGATCTCTCCATCATCTTCATGCCGTAGCTCACCACTGTCATCGTTCCTTGCCATGGCTACCACCATAAGCATCCCATGGATGGCTTAAGGCTTGCTTTCCCCCCTGTTACAACTGATGTACTATTGATGCTGGTATCTTCTTTATACCATATTGTATAATGCAATAATATACTTTGATTGCATGATAGAGAAGAGAGTGGTCCGATTCAATTCTTCATATGGGTCCTAATAATTGGAACCAATAACTTGTCCTGCTGCTAAAATACACTTGAATTCACTGAAGTTGAGTGTGTAGCTAAAGGCTTCTTGTCACTGGCGTGTCACTTCCTATCTATAATTTTTTCTATTGTCTTAATTTTTTGGATGAAATTATTTGTTTTGTTATCAAAGTTGACTTGATTTATGCTTTACTACTGAAGTTGAGTGTGTAGCAGAAGGCTTCCTGAGTTTCATTTGGGATGGAGTTGCCCTTTTAAACTCAACCAAAATCTCTCATGCATTTGAGAAATTCCTCAAAGCTTACTTCACAATCAATAGTCACTGAAGATACCTAAACAAAGAGACCTTTAATAACTATAAACTAGCAGCTGGAGTGCTGGACAGTATAAAAATAAATGGGTTGTGGTCTTTATAAAAAAATGTAACACAAATAAGAGATAGAGCTTTCTGAGTTTTGTGAACTTGTAATGAATCATTTGTGCTAATTTATCAAGTGCTATAGTTAAAATGAAAGTCTTCCTTTAGATGTTGCCAAAGGGGAAATATCAAGAAGGAAGTTTTCCCTGCTTAGAATAATATATCTCCTTACTAGAAGAAACCATTTTTTACAAGGGAAGAAAAAGAGTGAAGCAAGAGCACAAGATATCTCCATCACATTCATAGAAGAGGTCTTTATAAACACCCTACTATAGGTAGATTTTGGTTTGGAGAGATCTTTCTGTAGTTAAGTTGGAATAGCTCAATTCCATGTTTATATCTTCAGCCCTAGACAGGAGTTTCTAGAGTGGCTTTACATTAGTCATGACACTCACAACAAACTCTTTGGCCATGTGAAAACATAACATGTTTCATTACTCTATAGTGTATATTTAAATGGGTTAGAAAACCCCAGAATTGGGAAATCTTACAAAATGAATATTTAGTATGCAATAATTGCATTTCAATGTTGTTGACGGTTAGAGATATTAACTAAAACACATGGGATTAATGAATAGATTACATAAAGAGGCTCAATGAACTGATTTTGATGTTATTGTTTGCCTTCCCCAGTTCTGGAACTTGGTGAAGCTTATATCCGCTCCCTCAAGTATATAGAAGAAGAAATAAAAATGAAGATAATAAAATTTGATTGAATGCAATCAAAATACATAAGTTATTCTTATCTTAAGATATTGGTCCAAGTTTATCTGATTTGCTCTTCTTGTCTGTATTTCCATATTGCAGTTTTAATGGCATCTTTAAGTGTGAATCATATTAGGGGGCTCAAAAAGTTGAGATATCAAAATAGGAATTGTTTCTGTAGGCAAAAAGCAAGTATTGCAATTTCTGACTCTGAGAAGGATCCAGGCAAGCTTTATGCAAGTTGTACAACAAATAGGTGCAAGTATTTTGATTGGGTTTATCCAAAAAACGCAGAAGAAGTATGGGACAAATGTGAGGAACCATTGAGGCTGGGACCTAATGAATTATAGCTTATTGAACCCATGAGAAAGGTTAAGGTTAAACCATTGAGTATGGACATTGATAATTTGAAGGGAAGAGTTGCCAAAAAAGAGGAGTTTGTCAATGTAATGACGATTATTTTCAAAGATTAAACTATGTTGTATTTTGGCAGTCTTGAAGATGTCATCAAATGTAATGACAAATATAACATGTAGACAAATTTATCTTAGTAGTATTTTGTTGTATTTTGTCACTTAGTTAGTAGTGCTCTTGCATGGTGGAATGTAATGCCAATTTGGTACTGACAAATTTAATATAATGCAATTATATTCTTCTACTTTGATCTATATGTATCCCTTTTTTTGTTTTGTTTTTCTTCTTAGTATAGTATTTTCCTTTGGTTTGAGTATATTAGTTTGGATTTTCCTCCTTCCAGTACATGAGAGTGAGAGTTTTGATTGAAAAAACTCAAGTAAGCTTTCTCAAGTCAAGTGGTTGATGCTGCATCACAAGGTGACAAATAGCTCTCAATTATATATCCTGATATGTATAATATTGTGAGCTCATGAATGTGTGAGGGCTTTTGAAAAAATAAGTCATGCAGCATTGGAATTGAACATCATCATCCCAAAAAGAACTTGAGAGAGTTTGCATCTTTGGAAAAAAAGTTAAGCATCAAGAATAAAGCATCAATAAGATTAGATCGTTTCTGCTGCTACAAAGAAGTATATATATAAACAGGAAGCAAAAAAATGTTTACAGCAAATGAGCTGTTGCAAAAAATTTAAGCATCAAGAATAAAGCATCATCCCAAAAATGTATGAATTAGAAATAAGTGACAATGAGCTGGTCATTCAACAATATATTGTATCTATATAAAAGCTGTCATTACTAATAGCATTATATTTGCCAAAATATTCATGTTGCCTAACAACATCATTTTTACAGCAGCTTGACCTAAAACATCATGTTTACAACAGCATACCACCACAAAAAAGATCACCTTCACTTGCCAAAAAATATATCAAGTGAAGGTAGTGTGCCTAGATATACCTAACTAATTGGCACACTTCAATTAGAGCCCACACTACTACTAAGTCGACCTAGTAATAACCTTCTCAGGTTCCAAAATATAACATGTCAACCAATCCATCACTATATCAGTCCATGGATCCATCAAGCCTTCAAGTCATCATGAACATTAAGGAAAGCAAACATTAGATTTTCATCACATAAAAGAACAACATGGGCCTTGTTCATCTCATCAACAATCAATCCTTCAACCTTTAATAATTCCCTGTACAGCTCTTGAGCACTGTTAATCTTTGTATTGTCCTGACGCATGGCTGCAAATGATGAGCACATTGTCTTAGCCACTCTAAGCATTCTGTGCTCCAACTTATGAGATGCATTATTCATTGCATTTGCTAAGACTTCAGCTACAATTTCTCTGCCTTTTTCTAGTAACTGATTTGATTTTAGGTGGGAGTTCAGATTTACCCATAATATTTTCCACTTCTTCTACTGGTATCTCATCATGTCCATGCTTAGCTGTAATTTCTTCATTTTCCTCCTCAACAACTTCAATAGGGAGCTATGCACTCCTACCAGTAGCTCAGTCTTTGCCCCAAACAAATGTCATCTTGTCAAAGTGTGGTAAATGCTTGCTTTTGAAATTACCAACCTCCTTCTTGACCTGAAAAAATTAGTATTTTAGTTGTTTTTATAGTATAATAAGGATTAGTCAGCAAAGTAGTCTTTAATATATCAAATATAGAATACCTTGATATAGTCCTCCCAAACCGAATCAAGTGCGGTGACAACTTGCTTGTTAGGGTTCCAACCAAAACCAAATGTATTGGACCCATAAAGCATATCATGCATAATTTGCCACGCCTTCTTCATGGTCCTCAATCTGTTTTGTATGTGAGTCACTTTCAATCCACATCCCGGAGATTTTTCCTCAAGCATCTCCTCTAGCTTCCCAAAATAACCTTCTTTGAATCCATTGTCAGCATTATACTTGCCTTCAACCTTAAACTCAACCAAGCAATCTACAAGCAGGGCATCTTCATGTGCTGTCCACACGCGCTTGGACCTACTTGAACTACTCTCTTGTTCAGCTTCCATTCTACAATGTTAATGACAAAAAACAAAACATAGGAACCGAAGGAAAAAAAAAAGGTTACAAGAGTAATAATTCAAGTCATCATACATATCCAAGTCCTAAAAATTCAAGTCATCTTACATATCCAAGTCATAATATAGAACACAATCCTAACACATATCCAAACTACATAGTGAAGTAGAAAATTATATTTAATAACATTATATATTATGCCTACAAGCCTTAAATGCCTTAAACATGTTACTAGCCATATTATCCCAAAAAGCACTCCAAGCATCAGAGGGTTCAATGGATGATATTGGATTGAATTCCGGGGTGGGATTACGTGCTCAAGTGCATTAAACTCAGCTTCCAAAGGGTCCTCTATGTTGTCTTGCATTATAAGGTTATGCAATAAGCAGCATGCAATGATATATTGGTTCTGTATGTTAAGGGGGTAATATGAGGGACTCCTTAAAATGGCTTATCTCAATTTCAGTAGCCCAAAACACCTTTCAATTATATTCCAGACGGATGAGTGTCACATGTTAAAACACTTTCATGAGGTTTGTGGATGCCGTCCTTCTCACCACTCACTCAGGTGATATTGTTGCCCTCAATATGATGCCAAGAACCCTTCACAATTAGTATACCCCGCATCAACAAGATAGTAATTACTTATACCCAACAAATTAATATTGTCACGACCTATTGTTAGATACAAATATTAGGAAAAAAAATTAAGTGTACCTTGAGGTACCCTAAAACCATTGCGTCTGGTCAAGGCATCTTGTAGCACTCGTGCGTTAGTTGCAGATCCTTCCTATCCCAGGAACACAAATGTAAATTGGCCATCAGGTGGCATACCCCCAAAACATTTGTTATCACCTCACCCTTTCTTTTACCATACCTCGCCTTTATTTGAATAGGTACTTGAACCTTGATTTGTGTACTATCCAATGCAACAAGGCAGCCCTGCACTCAAATTGATAATTGGTTACAAGATGACATAGCAACAAAAAAGGAAACAAGACACAAACTATACATATATAGGTCTACCCTTGAACCACTTCCACCTTTCATCTATTGAATTTTCAGGTATTGGCTCAGGTTTCTTGAATAATTGTCCTTGGAGTCGCATCATTGCTCTAAGTACAAAGTTGAAATAATGACTAATTGTTTCCCCAGATCCCCCAAATTCAAATTGGATTACTCTATTTTTAACACGATGAGCAAGTAAATGCAAGAAGATTGTCACTTGCTCATCTACTAACATGTTCTCGGTTGGTTTTAGACCACCTATTGTATTTAGCATCCCACAAAGTCGATCAAAGGTAGCTCTATACATCCTAATTTGGTTGAAACAGGTATTGTCACTCATATACACCAACTCCCGAAGATGTCTTCTTTTACCATGGAAGTCAAGAGTGTAGGACTAATTTCTTAGCCTCCTAGTACTCAATAAGGACACACTATACATCCAATTCACAAATATTGTATTAACTGAATGAATAATCATTAACCATGCAAGCATTATTTGAGCAATCACTTTATCTTCATCTTGATCCATAACTGTATATTGAACCGTTTCAAGTTAACTTAATTATACATGATTAGACAAGACACCCAAAAAAGGACTTTGGCCATAAATAATTAACGAAAGCAAAAGGACAAAATGATTTAAAACGTGCATGTGCAAAGCAAAGTAATAACTCACCATCCAAGATCATACCCACGTGAAGATAATTATTTTTAATAGTAATTGATTTTACCATATAACCAACAATCAAGATTATTAATAATGAGTTCAATCTAACTAGCAAAGCAAGTAACAGTTGCTTGATTAATGGAATCATACCCACATTGTTAACAAACCAAAAAAAAATAATATACAAACAATTAAAAAAACAAAAGAAATCAAATACAAGTTTTTAATAAGAGAAATCAATGGGAATATAACTTCCAACCAAGATATATTTGTTTCTTCTAAAATATAATGTATAATAGAGAATGGGACTTCTATTAAATTTTATTCATCAATGAATCCCAAACTTACTCTTTATAGTTCATAAATGTTAACAACGACAAAAGCCACCAATTTCACCAAATAATGCACAAGATGGATCATTTAACATGGATTTAGTATTATCATTAACACAACTATCACAAGGTAAGTCACTCAGGTCACAAAAAATTGACTAAACTAACCATAAGCTTGCCATTGTATCAAATCTCCACCACAACATATGAATTCCCAAAAAAAAAAAAAGGATCTTTCGGAGGGAAGTAATGACACTATAGGCAAAGTATAGAAAAGGGAAAACATGAGCTCAAATAACTTGAGCATTATAATCGAAGCTCAAAGTATATAGTCAAGTTCAAATAAGAGCCTTGGACATATATATATCTCCATTCACAAGCAAATAACACACAGGGCAATTTTCATGCATATAAATTGCATAGAAGCTCGATAGAGGTTCAAAACCTTGACCCAATAAAATAGATCAAACATATAAGAATAAGGCTCCAATAGAGACCAATGAAAGAACAAATCAAAGTAGAAATCGGATCACAAATGTACAATAGGGTTCACCAAAACAAGTCCAAGAGCAATTTATGTTTAACAAAATCGAAAGAGATAAGAAATGCCGAACAAGATGAGGAAGAACGGACGCTTACTGGCAACGGATTGCAGTGTCCTCTATAATATCCCAAAATTCTACTGGATGCTAAGTAATGAAAGAGTAAGAAATGAATGATAGCATGAAATGTATAAGAAATTCACAAAAACGGACTGCCATCGTTTTACATGAATAAAGGTAAAAAGATTATTTTTCCTGGTTGGACCAAAAAATAAGAAAATTATATTTTTCCCTAAAAAATTATAAAAATGACATTCACATCCCAAAATATATAAAAATTACGCAGAGAAGAAATAGAAAAATTCTTGGAAAAATTACACCTAATGACCCGAGAGTTTCAAAAATTATAATGTAACTCAAGTTAAGGGCAATTTTGTAAATATACAAAATTACTGTCAAAATGAAGCCCTCAATGAGAGAAGTCCAATGATATATGGCATCAAGAGTTAATATATAAGAATAAGGAAATAATCAGTGCCGAGTGTCCAACAAGAATAGTAAACCGATAAAGTAAGCTATGGGCCCTACCGATGGTTAAAAGGTAACTAGGACAGGATATGGGTCATACACAGATAACATTTGGGACAAGATAATTAGGGAAACATGAAAATAAAATTAAAATAATTCTGTAGCCCAAAAATGCGAAGTTACTACAAAATGCGATTTTTCGACACTGCTAAAATGTACCTAAATTAAGATATATCTAGATCAAGAAAAATTTAAAAAAATTTTGATATACTTCCCTCTCTCTCATACGTGATATTTTGCAGCCAAAAGTCCCCAATTATTTAATAATTTTTTAGAGGAAATTGGTTAAGTAAGGTGGCAAAAAAATTAACTATGGTTTAGCTTAAATGACTAACCATGATTAACGATTATTTAGGCCACCTAATCACCTTCTTCTTCTTCATTTTAGGCATGAAAACAAGCTGCCAAAGACCAGGAAAAAATGCAAGAAAATGAAGGAAGAAGGAGGAAGAAAAGGAAGAGAAATCAAAGAGAAATTGGAGAATCAAGTTGGTAAGATTATTTCCTACCACCCTAAGCTTGCTATTATGGTTTTTAAAGCATGTTTTATGGATTAGTTTGCTTCCTCTTTACCTGAGGGTTTCAGCCAATTTGGGGTTTTAGCATAGGGATGAGTTTTGAAGCAATAAACTTAGGGAAAAGCTTAGACTAGATACTAGAAACAAGAATCCATGGATGGTTTGAAGTGTTTTGAAGAAAATCCTTTTCTTCCACTTTGAGATATTTTCAGCCAGAATAGGGTGCGTATTTAGAGTTGGAATTTCATGATTTTGACCTCAAAAATGGATTCCCCATAGTCCAAAATCTTAAGAACAAGTGTGTTGTACAAAGAAAGATCAAAGGAGAGTTAAGTGAAAAATTTGGGTTTTAGTGAGTAATATATTATGTGACTCATGAATCCAATGGCTAAATTGATTCAATGATGATGTGGATAGGTTCAAGAAGGTTGTGAAAAGCTTTGAAAGTGGTGGACCAAGTTTGGAGAGCAAGGGAGCATCATAAGGTAGTTAAATCTCCATAATTGCAATATGTTATCATACTTGTTTTCAATGAGTTTCTTGCTTTGCCATGTGTTTAAAATGATGTTTTGTAAAGAATTATGTGTATTGGTGGAGTTGATTGAGGGGCATTGTGACCCCGGGATGTCCAATTTTCAAATAAAACTCTGCCAAAATTTTTATGAAATTATGTGATACAAATATGATAATGTGTTTTAAACATGTTACCTTGATGCTATATGCTTAATGTAATAATATGATGCCATGTTTGGGTGTTAACTACTGAGATTCTTTGAATCTCACCCTCCCATATATATTAACCATGAATAAGTAGTAACAATGGCAAGACCACTAAGAAAGAGAAAGGAAAGAAGAAAGCATTTGATCATTAGCTTAATATTTGAGCTAGTGAAACTTGCATGGGCCATGAACTTAGAACTTTTATGTAAATTTGTAAAGATAATGTTGGAAATGTTCTTCAAGTTTTTTTGTTACTTTAAGTCTTAATGAGTGTATGGCATGATATGAAGGGGAATTATGGTCATGTAAATACCATCACTTTTGTTTTGCAAAGCATTAGGATATGAATGGTTATTTTGACCTCTATGGAGGAAACCCACTACTGTTGAGACAGCTGTAATGTGAAGTATGAATGATATATATATATGGTTTAAAAGTAGATAGGAATAGCTTTCCAATGGTCCAAATAACACTCAAATTGGATGTGTGTGCAATATTTTGTGGATTTTTATATTTAATTTCAATTAAAATGGTTATTTTACAGTTTTCATATAAATGGTGAAATTTCACAGAGTTTGCTATATATATTAGTATAGTTATTGCTCTGACTTATATTTTTCCCATGTAGACAAAGTTATAAGCTATCCCTAGATATTTGAATCACATGCATATGATTTTTATTGATTTAGTTATGATTTTCCAACATTTGGTTGGAATAAATAAATTCTATTAAATGAATAGTAACCAAAGTTGGAAAAATTTTATTATGGCATTTATTATGATTCAAGATCCTAATACGATACAAATGAACTTTAGAATGATTAAATACATGGGAAATAGGCCCAAAAAGAGGTGTTACATCCTTAGTGATGTTGAGTTCTACAAGGTGTCTCCTATCTTCACGCAGAGGAATGATCTAAGGTTTAGGGTTAGATTGTTCGACTAAAATGGATGATATGAATGTCATTTTAATTTTTCTTAAGGGCAATTACATCTTTTTCATCACAGTGACATCCCTGTAATGTCTAATAGATAGGTTCTAGATAGGTTTGTCATTTACATTCAGAGGAGTATTTGGATTTATAGGCGTAATCCTATAACGTTGTAATTCAGCGAACCAAACACAACCACCTATGTAATGTAATCCCATTTACATTACATTACCTTTCTAAATTTGAATCAAACAGGGTGTAAGAGTTTAGTTTTGACATTTCTGCATTCAAATCTTCTATCAAAGGCCCAGTCAAATATATTGTTCTAAGCCAACATTACACACCACGAAATGACATTTATCTCCAACAACAGAAAATGGATGAGGTGAGGGGGTAATTAAAATGTATTATGGCATTAATAGAATAGGTCTTCTTTTTGGTAGTGATCAGAAGTATCTCCTAGCAGCAATAAGGATTAATTTTTCTCAAGGAATGGAGGGAAAATTGTTGACCTCCCTTAATTACATTACGTAATGACCCTGAATATTAATCTCATAATGATTATTGATAATTAGTACAGGACTGGAGGGAGCCAGGACCAGAGGAAGTGTCAAAATTGAGACAAAGGAAGGAATTGGATAAAATGCCATGGTACCGCGGCCATCAAGAGACAGAAAGCATTGGCTACGGTGAGCGATGTTAAATCAATTTAAATCAAAAGTCAAACCCATTGCCAGAAGAAGTAGAAAATGGAGGATAAACGACATGCTCTACTAGGGTTTGATATTTTTGGCCTTGGGGGTTCAATTTCTGGCATTTGGAAGCTTAAATATTATTGATAAGTCATCCCTTAACCCTCTTTTGTCTTTTTCTTCAAGTTTTACTAAAGATTTTTCATGGATTTGATTAGGGTTCCGACTTGAGAAAGATTCCACCAATTAAATTATGTTTAAATGTGTTATAGGGATGTTGTTGGATGTTTCTATGGATTAGGTTTTAATTTCATGATGTTTAAGTAGGATATGTCCTAAACCCTAATCCTCAAACCTTGATATAATTGGGAATCCGAGGATGTATGAGTATGATACTAATTCTAGGCATTGTTTTAGGGGTTTTGATGCTTGGATATGCTTGAGGAAGCTTGGTTTTCCATTTAATCAGTATTTTAGTTGGTAAATATGCATGCTAAGGTTGAGGATTTGTGATGGTACTGAGGAATTGATGTTATGTAGGTTATTTGTTGACTCAATTGTGATCTTTTGGTTCCGATTTGTGTTTGGGAAGGCATCAGATTGTTTGTGCTTGCTATATTGGCCTATTGAGGTATGGAGTAGGTTAGATGGTTGAGGTAACCGGGGTTTTCTTACTATGTTTGTAATATATGTTTAGCCATTTTCATATCATGATAGGTATGCTTTATATGTATGTGTTTTACCTTTCCAAATCATAATATGTATTATAGCTCGGTTATGGTTGATCATATTCATATCATGATATGTGCAACTATACAGCTTATAAGTTATCTATCTCTATCTTGTTTATGATGAAAATGACGATATGATATTAGTGATTATGATATACTTAAATTATGATGATTATTGATACGAAACGACGATTATGCACCCCATGATGTATTGTATACATTCATATACCATGCTAGCACATTAGAAAGTGATATATGTGACAAGTTAGCATGCATTGGGCATTGTCACATTGTATACATGGCTAGGATATATGGTCTGGTTGACGATGCTCTATATACCACGTGGTATACCAATCCATTAAATAACACATGAGATCTTATGTTTAGGTAGTGTGGCTTGTGTATATTCTAGTCATTGGAAGGGGGCCACCAGTTTAGGTTACCTTGTCATGGGAACTAACTCATGGTTCTAGATGTGTATTGATGGGATTGATGTCTAGATATCATGTATACCTCATTGGTGATGAATTATATCTGTTATTGGCATGAAAGCATGATTTTGTGTATGTATGTGTTTACCCTTAGTTACTAGGATGTATGTCTCACCCCGTGGTTAAAAATTTTTAGGTGAAGGATCTAGCTCTAGCAAGGACAAGGAAGGCTTAGGCAAAGAGGATTGAGAATGCACTTATGGGTGTTGGGGATAGTGTTCCCCATGTCTATGTTATTCAAATAAAGTGCCACTATTGTGAATGTATGATACTATGTGTCTTGGTGTATGTATATCTAGGGTTGTGACTAGCTCTTGTGATCCCTTTCTTATACTTTATTGATTATGTGTATGGCTGGGGTATGTTGACGGGCCTATGATAATGTTGATGAAATGATGAATGATAGTTATGTGTTAGGAATGATATATGATGTTCAAATCCTAGTGATTGGGTTGCCTTGGACATAGAGTTGGTAGCTGTGAGTCCATTTGGTCATTCATGTTCTGCTTGTACATTTGACGTGGTTCTGAGTCCGTGTAGTGTGAAAAAAAGACATATAGCCCATCAATACAAGTTGGGTTTCAAGGAAGTCGAAACTTGAAGAAGTAGTCCCTTCAGGTTAAAACCTTTTTAGACATATTTTTCATGTCTCTTGTGACCGGTTGGAATGATCTCCAGATGCCAATTGCTCATGGGTAGCTATTGGTGTTGTCAAGTTCTTACTTAAGGGCAAAGTGACCAAATCGATCATGTGTATCCAAAATCTCCATGCATAGATGGATTTGAGTAAAACTAGTGTCCAGAGTTAGATTGGAACAATATTGACTTGTAGGAGTTGGAATCAGGTTAATTGGAGGTCGGAGCATGAAATTCTACTAGTCAAAAGTTCGATTAAAAAACCAAAAGTCTGCTGATATGATATCAGCAACTGGCGCAGTGGCGCCAAGTGCTATTGCCTCGCTAAGATTGCAGCGGTACTGTAGCTCACTACAGCTCCATACGATTCAATCCGGTTTTGCATTTTTTCTATGTCTTTAGAGGCCTGAAGGGTTTCTTTTGAGTGTTTCAAGAGTACGGTGTGAGATTTTGGTATCAGAACAATGGTGTGGTCCGTTGTTTCTCTTCTTGTATGTCTAAGTTGGCACTTTACTTAGGTTGTCTTGTACTCTCACCTCTCTTTAGTTTCTTGCTAGATTGACATCTTGATATTTGAATGTTGCCTCTATGTATAGGTAACACATGGCTCAACATGGTAGGCCTGACAACAATAAACTGTTGAGGGAACTACATGCATTGATCATAGGGTTGAGTGACTATGTCCGGAGTCAAGAAGAGGCAATGACCAAGATGTAAGGAAGAATGGAACAATAGGAATATATGGAAGTTGAGGATAAGCCTCAGGGGGATACTGAGATGTATGTTGACCTGAATGCCACAAAGGGAGAAGGTTTAGGAAATCAGAATCAGGCCCTACAAAGGGAATGGGGCATATTAGAAGATTTGAAAGATTTTAGGAAGTTCAATCCTTCTGCCATTGAAGGAAAAATGGACCTTACTATCACCAAGGAGCGAATTAAACAACTAGAAACCATTTTTAAGTTATGGATTGTCGTCCTAAATAGAAGATTCATTTGACTGCCTTCAAGATGGAAAAGAAGGCAAAACAGTGGTGGAGAAGTGTAAAGCTTGAATTGGAAGCTTTGGGAAATAGGTTGACTTGGGACCACTTCAAGGAAAGGTTCTTTGTTCATTATTTTCCTCCCACATTGATGATGCAAAAAGAAGTGGAGTTCTTGGTGTTTCAACAAAGAAACCTATCCAAAGATGATTATATCAATAAGTTCCTTTACTTGGCTAAATACTTCACTTATTTGAAAAGTCATCTAGATGACATGTGGAAAGTGCAACAGCTACTAAAGGGTGCTTGACCTGAATTAAAAGAGCGGTTTTCTGTGGTGAATTTCACATTGTTCAAAGATCTTTGCGCCAAGATGAGAATAGCAGCATGAAGAATAAGGGAGACTAAAGAAGCAAGGACAAACTCTATGGTTAAGGCTTTTTCTCATTTGGGCCTAACTAGTACTATAAGCAAGAGAGGTGGCCACAGTGGTAGTAGCAGTAGTGGCAGTGGCGGCTCTTAGAGGTCGAGGGGCTCTTTTAACAGAGGTAGCCATAATAAAGGCAGCTTCAATAAAAGTGCTCATAATAGAGGAGGTTCTAATTTCAATAGGTCAACTAGAGGATACATGGTGTCATCACAGCCCAATTCTAGTAGCACCCCCATACTGTGAGAGAAGTACAGCATACGCCATAGAGCGCGCCCTTCTTTGATTTGTTACAAGTGTAAGAAGCCAGGTTATATTTCTCATGGTTGTACTACCCCTAAGGAAGTAGGTCTACTTAAAGACCAATAATGCCAAGAAAGGTCTTTGCCATCACATAGCAAGAGGTGGATTCTACACCTAATATGATCTGAGGTACTCTAAAACTCAATGGCTTTACTATTCATGCGTTATTTGATTCGCTTCAAATTCTTTCATTTCATTTGATTGTGCTTCGAATTCTTTCATTCCTTTAATTTGATTTTTAAAACATTGCCCCTAATCCCCTCTCTTTGTCATTATACAAAATGGCTAGAAATCAAACCCTAATAAATCTCCCAAGGAAATAGTGCTCTTGCTATTTATGTCTAGTGAGTAAGTAAATGGTCTCCTTTCAAAATAACAAAATCTCCGCCTTTATGCACTGAAATCATCATTTTCCTCACATCAAACTTTCCTATTTTTGGATAACAAATGATGGCCCACATGTGGGTCTACCTTGCCATGTCTCTCAACTAAAAAATTCAAAATTTTAATGTATATACTTAAAATATTATTTTTAATCGAATAAGGATATGTATACGAATAACTTATTTTATCACTAGCTTTCTGCTAATTAAATTAGGGGAAAGTAATCAATATAAAATCATGAATATGAAATATAAATAACACAGAAAGTCACATTATTCACAGGTTATAAATAGTGTAACATATTTTAGATTTTATGTAAATACACATGGTCTACTTCTATTTAAGCAGATAAGCAATGACAAGTTTAGGTAGGGATATGACTTAAAAGTATGACTCCTCATACATAGAGGTCCTTTTAAGATCAAGTCATCTATAATTTATAACTAGGGCTATATTGAAAAAATTCAACATTATTTTATTTAAAGACTCTCTTTATAAAAAAACATTCCCTAACCACTAATGCTATTACTCTCTCTCCTGCTGTCTCTCTACTCTAGCATTCATCTCCTTAGCCGATAACTTTGATCAATGTTAAGCCAATGAGAGAATGAGATCATTCTCCAGGTCATTTGGGACCCCCAGAACAAAACTGATCTCCTATACGCCTTGATGTGAAACGTCCATCACTTGATGATATGGAGGACTTTTCATCTCTTAACAATCAGAATGGTCCCTTGAGTATGCATTTGGCTTCAGTATATATGGGTGATCATGAGTTGCACTAGATTCTTCCATCCTCTCTTCCTTCTTAGCTAGACAAGAAATTTAAGAAGCCTAAAAGCTTGAGAGTGGAGTTTTAAAATCATAATCCTATCTCGGTTGTTGATGAAAAGTGGCCTCCTTTGGCCCCGAACTCTTTGCCAGAGATGACTCCCTGACCCTCTTACAAAGGGAAACTATTAGGTACAACCACTAGGGATTTGATGAAAGAAGGCCTAAATCAATGGAAAGAAGACGATTAGAGGACTAAGGACCTTATGACAATACACAAAGTGCCTTTAGGCTTTGAAGATGATGGTTTTAGTGAATATGATTTCAAGGTAGTTATGAAGGAGATTAGTGATTAAGTTATCCTAAACTTTAGCTTTTCATGTAGAGTGGAGGAAAAGTTATAAAAGCCTTGGCACTAAACCCTAATTATCAAACTTTTGGGTTGAAATATTGGCTTTAAGGCTCTAGAATCTAGACTTAAAATCTTATGGGCTACGAATTACGTCTTTGATTTGATTACTATTAACAACGAGTACTTTATGGTAAAGTTCTCTACGCATGAGGATTATGAACATGATTTAATGGGTGGTCCTTGGTTAATTTATGATCACTATTTAAGAGTTAGAAGATGGGTGCCAAATTCTAATCCTAATGAAGACAATATAAGTAAAGTTACAGCTTGGATCCATTTTCCAAAGATTCCTCTTGAATATTTCAACATGAAGGTGCTTACTTTAATGGGTAACCAAATGGGTTCTACCTTTAAAGTTGATCTAAATATGTTGGAATAAACTAGAGGTTTCTTTGCAGGACTGTGTGTTGAGCTTAATCTATTAAAGCCTTTGATTGCTAGGTTTACGTTGAAAGATCAATTTTATAACATGCAGTATGAAAGACTCCATCTATTGTGTAATAAGTATGGAAGATATGGGCACTTAGTGAATAACTATACTCAATAGGTCCCAACTACTACCTTGTCTGAGCTGGTTGAGAAGGAAAGGGTTCATGGGACTATAGGTTTTTTTAGCCTGATCTAGAATCCAAAAATTATGAGACCCATGGAAGAATGGCGTATGGTGCAGAACAGTAGTAGGGTAAGGTCTAATAGGGGGAAAGCTAGTTTTGGTGATCAACCTATCAATCAAGGATCCAAATTTTTGGCTTTAGCTAATACAGATGTAAGGGAAGAAATAAAGAATAGGGATGCTCCGAGTACTTCTACCCTTAATTTCACTTTCCAAGCTAGGCTAGACGTCATTGTCACTAGACAATAAAGGCGAAGAAAAAACTAAAAGGATAGGAAGTCAGAGAAAAATGTTGCTCGCGATGAGCTGAACCTAGTAAGACAAAATATAGGCCCTACTGATGTTCAAAAAGATAACTCAAATCCAATGGAAAACAAGAGAGCTATAATATGTGTATTAAGGAAGGAAAGGAACGAGTTAGCTACAAGGACAAATATGAAACCAAGTGTAATTGAAGGGCCCCACATTCCTCACCTCAACACAGTGCCTCCTCAGTTGGGAAATGAGCTTGAGGAAGGTAATGTCCAACAAAGCTTTCCAATTGACCCAAACCTAAACCCCTCTTAATTAGGCTCAATTAATTCTAATGGACCTAAGTTTGATATGGAAACTAATGAAGGAATTCAAGAGAATTTAAATAAGGAATCTACTATGCTTGTTGAAATTGCCAATAGGTCCATCCTTATGGAATAAATGGGCCTTCTTTGTTTGTTTTACTATTGCTTGCAATATTTTTTATTGAAACATCCATGGAGGATGTAATAAGGCTTTTCTTATAATATTGAAGCAAGTGTGTGGGTCATCTAAACCTATTATCCTTTCCATGTCTAAAATTAGATGCTGCAATACCAAATTTTTGTTTAAACTTCATCACCTGAGTTTTGACAGATTGAGTGGGTGCCAAGTAATTGTTTTTCTGGTGGTCTATGCCTTTCCTAGGATAGTGGTAAGGTTAATATTAATATTATTGAAATAGATCAAATGTACATTCGTGTTAATTGTTCCTTGATGGGTAATAACTCCTTTTTTTCTTACTATGGCTTATGTTTTCCCTTATGTTAACTTGAAAGCTGAGTTTTGGGAGAAAATAAAGTGTATAGCTCCAATGATGACACAAGCTTGGGCTGTAGTTGGAGACTTTAATGACATTATTGATGATTCTAAAAAGATTGGATGAGCTCCCATTAATGAATATAGATGTAAATGGTTCTCCAAGCAAATTCATTATTGTTCCTCAAATGACTTGAGAGCTACTAGGCCTTGGTTTACTTGGAGAGGCCTATTATTACAAGGAAGAAAGAAGCTTTGTGAATGTTTGGATCATGGTCTTGCTAACTCTTTCTGGCTCTCCCAGTTTCCAAATTGTGGTGTTCGTGTGTTAACTTGTCTTAATTACTCTAATCATAATCCAATCCCCATTGTTCTCAATGCAACTGTGGATTCTAGTTTAATGAGTAAACCTTTCAAGTTTGAGGCAATATGGATGTCTCATGACGAGTTTATGCCCTATATGCATTCTCATTGGAGAAAGGAAGCCAATCTTCCTTTTATGTTATGGGAATGTAAAAAGGATCTAGTGAGATAAAACATAGAAGTCTTTGGGAACATTTTCAAGTAGAAAAATGAACTATCAGCAAGGATTAAAGGTATTCAAAATTCTCATTCCTACCCTCACTCAAAATTTCTTTGGGATTTGGAGCTAAATCTTCAAGGAGAGCTTGATTTGATTTTGAAAAGGAAGGAACTTTTATGGTTTCAAAAATCCATGGTGGATTGGATCTCTAAAGGAGAAAGAAATACTCATTTCTATCGTCTTAAAACCACTACCCACAGAAGAATCAATCAATGTCTCACTCTCAATGATGGGTCTGGTAGATGGATTGACGACCAGTTGGAACTCAAGAATCATGTGGTTAATTATTTTAAGAACTTATTTGAACATGATAATCTAGATGGGGATTTCTTACACACTGTAATGAAATTTCCCTTTCTTTCTATTGAGGAGCTATTATTGCTTGATAAAGTCCCTTCTGAAAAGGACATAAAGGAGGCTCTTAACATAATGGGAAGTTTTAAGGCTCCAGGGGAAGATGGCTTTCCTGCTATCTTTTAATTACAAATCACAATGGAAAATAGTGGGACTTAACCTGGTCAATTTTATCAAGCGAGCTTTTAATGGAGACCTTCAATTGGAAGCTATCAAGTAGGCTTTTAATGATGGGTCTGGTAGATGGATTGATGACCAGTTGGAACTCAAGAATCATGTGGTTAATTATTTTAAGAACTTATTTGAACATGATAATCTGGATGGGGATTTCTTACACACTGTAATGAAATTTCCCTTTCTTTCTATTGAGGAGCTATTATTGCTTGATAAAGTCCCTTCTGAAAAGGACGTAAAGGAGGCTCTTAACATAATGGGAAGTTTTACAGCTCCAGGGGAAGATGGCTTTCTGTTATCTTTTATAAATCACAATGGCAAATAGCGAGACATAACCTGGTTGATTTTATCAAGTGGGCTTTTAAGGGAGACCTTTGGTTGGAAGTAATCAGCAAGACTCTTCTTGCTTTAATCCCAAAGAATAGCTCTCCTACACAAGTTTCTCACTTTCCCTATCTCCCTTTGTAATGTCTCTTATAAATGTTGTAACATCCTCCTTTTCAGGGCTATGTTCAAAAATTCAATGCATAATGTAAAGGAAAAGTATGAAAGTAATGTATTTATGATGTTTAAGGTAAAAAGTATGAGCCAAGGAATTTAAGGATTGTGGTAGGCCATAAGGGAACTAAAAAACCTTGAAATAGTTGATTACTAAGCTTAGTATAAAATCTAGCTCAAGAATGAAAGTTCTTGGCCAGAAGATCTCACAAGAAAGTATGAAAGAAATCCTCTAAAAGTTTCCAAGACAAGATAAAAGGGAGGTGGCTCTTGAGATTATGAGATCCAGTTGGACAAAGAGATGAAATCCTCCATAATATGAAATCCAATTGAGCAAGAATGAATGATGGTGAGAGGTCGAAGGCTAGGTTCTAGCTGGGCTAGGAAAAGATTATTGACGGATTGAGAAGTTTCCCTCAAGTTGCTAGACTACTGAATAACCTTGGCAGAATAACTAAGGAAGTTATGAATAGAGGCAAATGAAATAGCAATGTTATTAAAGGAAAATGAGAAAACTAATGCATGACCTAAAGGAAAGAAAAGTGCTCATGGTAAAGGCAATGTCTAAAAGAAGATTAAGATGTGCTTCGCTTGAATGAGCAAAAAGTAGGAATGGAAAAGATACCACATGTGGAATACATATTGTATGAATATGAAGGACAAAATGATAATTTCACATGTTTGGTTCTTAGAATAAATTAATTGCCTTTAAGGTCCTTAGCAAGAATTAAGTCTAGTCCTTAACTGAAATAAATTCCAAACATGGTCCTTAATTAGAATTATTTTTTGTAGAAAAGTGATATATATATATATATAAATGGACCTTTTGACATGCTGAACCTATTAGAAGAGTATATTGAGTTCAAAAGGATCAGTTTAAACTGATACAGATTACAAAAGGTAGAAAAAATATGTGTAGTAAAAGAAAAAGTATTGTGGGCCCCATAATACAGAAAAAGTAAAAAAAGGCATGTGGACCCCATATAAAATACAGTTTGAAATAGAACATTATGTTAAATGCATATCCTAAGCCCGTGTATTTTTGTATACAATAAGAAATAAATAGTATTAGAAAATACTGTAAAATACTAATACATAATATATCTAGACTAGAAAAACAGGCAGTATAAAGGACACTCTCTCTTCTCCTATTGGCCAAAAATTTGGCATGTGAGGGAAGAGAATATTTTATTAAAAATGATGTCATGAATGATACAAAACTTGTGGACACTGGGATCAAATTTGAAGGCTTTGGTGGTCTATAAATAAGTGACCTTTCCCTCCCTACTCCCTTTATAGTTTTATCCGGCATAAAGAGGAGAGAGAAAGGTAGAAAAAAGAAGGAGCAAAGGAAGAAGCCAAGGTTGGAGGCAAGAAAACAAGCTTTAAGGCAAGTTCTTCATGTTAGGTTGGCTAGTCACCCAAGAGGGGGGTGAATTGGGTGATGCAAGATTTTTGCTCTTTTTGCATCACAACCCAATTTCACTAAGAGTACTGCAAAACAGGGATAAACAGAGAGAGTTGTGTGCAGCAACTGAATAGAGAAGATGAATAACAATACACAATAATTTATACTAGTTCAGGCCAACTACTTGGCTTACATCAAGTCCCCAAGCCACCACTTGAGATTTTCCACTATATCCCATAGGTTTGATCTGGGTACCAATGAAGCCTCAATACATCCCACAAGTTTTAGTAGGCACTTGTAAAGCCACTCTCCCCACATCCTTAGAAGATATGTAAATCCCTTAGTTTTTTTCCACACTAAGATTCTACCCAGAATATGTAGAAAGAAATGTTTACATAATGAAAACTCTTTTAAAGAGTAGATAATACATTGAAAGCTCACTCTATTAAGGTAGGTTTTTCAAAAAATGCTAAGATAAAAAAATTTTACAAATTGTTGTAGCATTTTCACATAAACTCTCTTCAAGAAATGTTACCCATGAGTTCAAATGATGTTCTATTTATAGATTTATGGTGTAACTAGACGTTAGACCCAAGATCTTGCCATTAAAGATGTTACCCAATGGTTACTCTATAAAATTAGTCATTCACCAACCACATTTAATACGTTGACACTCTAAAATTCAAATTTTGGGTGTCAACAAACGAATTTTGCAAAGATCATAAGTTAAAGACTTTAACGTTAAACTTCAAAATTCGTCTGTTCTAAAGCAAAATTCAAATTTTCATCTTTGACAAATGTTTCTATGTTGGAACATACAAATTTTCAAGTTTAAAGTTCTTCTGGTAAGTGTGAACAGTTGTTCCATATTGCTACAGTGCCTTCAAAGTTCAAATTTTGGTGCCCAAAATTCGTCTGTCAGTGAGTAACTCAATATGGCACAAGTTCTTCCTTTCGAAATTCGAATTTTGGATGTGGAAATTCGTCTGTTTGTTATTCCAGAAGTATTTTCACATTCTGGGGATTCAAAATTTGAATTTTCAAAGCCAAAATTTATCTATTAGACCTTAAGTTCAAATTTCAAAAGCTAAAATTCATCTATCAGTGACAAGCTCAACATGACACAAAAGTTCTCTCCGAAATTCATCTATCGAAGACGGAACCTCTATAACTTTGAACTTTCCACTGTGGACAATTTTACAGAAGTTATAACTCTCTCATTTTAACTCCAAATTAAGAAAATGACCTATGGTTGGAAAGCTCTCAATGTCTCCTTTCAAATAAAAGAATTTTCACTTCAAAAAAAATTGTATTTTGTGAGATATGATCAAAATAATGATAGGAGGTTAAAACTGAAAGTTCATATCTCACTACTCAACTTTAAATGACCATAGCTTTTTCATATGAACTTTATTTTGAGTGAAATAACCTTCTTTGAAAAGCTTATAAAGTCTAGTTTCATATGAAATAAGCTTTACATCAAACCTATATGTATTTTGAGAGAGGTATTAAAAATACTAATCAAAGGTCAAACTCTAGATTCTTGAAAGCCAGATTTCACTATATTTAAAAGTAAGGATATGTTACTTTGATACCCAAAACTTCTAAAGTTAATCAAATGCAATTGTAAATCATTGTGTTTTATTCTAAAGTTTGAATTTTGAAATCGAAAATTCATTTATCAGAGGGAATGTTTTTAAACCCTTTTAGTGCTTAATTATCAAACAAACTTTGTCATGACTTCAGACAAATTTTGCACATTTTACTAATTATGTTTGGCTCAAAATTCGAATTTCAACACTTGAAATTCATTTATCAGAGGTGATTTCTCTGGAACTTCAAATTTCAGTCAGCAAAGTTCATATTTTCACAAAGTATATGAAGTTTAACTACTCAAAATTTGTTTGTCAGTCAGAGTTTTTCAAATCTAATATATGCTAATATCATATTTACTTAATCTAACTCATTTAAAATATATGGTAACAAGATTAAGTAATTTTCAAAGATTAATCCCACCTCAAGACCTAAGTGGAAACAAAATATACCTAGTGACTAGGTCTTCAAATGTTGAGTTCCACTTCCACTTAGTCATTTCCTTCCTAGCATGCTTCCTTCTGATCTTCAATTTTTGGAGCATCCTTTCTCTTCTTCTTTCTTGAGTGAGGCATGATATTGATTTCCACTTCTGTATTCCAATCCTCACTTTTTTTTTACTTGGACCATCCTACATTTAATATATTGCACTTACAAATCAAATAGTTAGTCCAATTTATATATCCAACTTATATTATTCATTGTAAAAGTACAGTCGATATATTTGCACATGACATGATATATATATTATAACCATAATTAAATACATCCTAATGCACATTTTACTTCTTTAAGAAACATTATATATGTCAGATACATATCATGCATTTGTTCCTTATTACTCTATATTTGTTATCATCAAAACTTATGTTATACTAAACCTTACACTTCCTATACTCTTCTAGTTTTTTTTCTATATATGAAGCACGAGTTAGCCAAGGTTTTAAGAAGTTTTCTTCCTTCTCCATGTCTCTCTATATGCCATGGCCAAGAAAGGATCAGGAGGCTAGGGTTTTTGTTTCATAAAGATAATGATAGGAATAAGTTTATGATGTCATGTAGTGCCTAGAATGCATGCTTGAATGATCAGAAGAATGAAGTTTGCAATTTGGATTTCCTTAAGAGGTTATTTTCAGCCAGGTGAAAGGGGGAAGAAGGAGTTGGAATTTCATAAATCCAAGGGTAGAAATGGATTCCTCATGCATGAATTAGTAATGAAGAGGCAATGGTTTCAAGAATAAATCAAGTATAAGATAAATGAATTTTTAAGAATAAAAGTGAACTTTGTGGGAGTTCATGAAGAAATAGATGATTTAACATGGTTATTTTGTTATCTCTAGGCTTAGGATGTTGCAAGAAAGTGATTGGGAAATGATTCAAGCAAATGGAATCCAAGTCTAAAGAGAAAATTTTCAAGTTTTCAGGTAGTAACTTGTCTTGCTTTTATGTTTTTGAACAATAATGTTTATAAATGTTTTATTATATGATTATGTTGTCATGTCATTGCTGTAATTATTTTCTTGACTAGTCAACTATCTATTTGATGAGGGCTAAGTCCAAGATGCCCTATTTCTAGACTGTTATACTGCCAAAATTTCATTAACCAACATGATATTTTTGAATGTTTAATGATATTGTGCAATGTTCATGATGTTGTTAATGTTATGTGATAATGTAATTGCATGTGCAAGTTTATTATTGAGATACTCAATCTCATCCTCCCAAGTTCTAACCATGCTAGGGATATATGAAGCAATGAAAGAAAGCTCAAGGAAGGAAAAAGTGGTAGAAAATCAAACTAATGTTTATTTTACAATGATGTTATAATGATGAATCATGATTTGTATCTTATGTATAACTGATGTAATGTGAAGCTATGTGATATATAGAAAAGTATACTAGATGATGTTAAAGATGAAATGAAGTTAAGGATTGAAAGTCCTGTATATATGTTTCTTTTATTGGAAATTTATGACATGTTAATGTTTAAGAAAGCTTAAGTATGTTATGGTAAAAGGAAATGAGTCAAAGTATGATCCCTCTAGTTAGAGGATATAATGAGTTTTATGATGAAATAGATTTTGTATGAATTGACTAAGTATTGTATGAGTTAGGGCTCAACAAAGCTAAGAGTAAAAATCTGGACAGTAGTTGGAAAAAGTGTATTTTTACTGTAAACAATGTTTATTTTGAAAGACTGCATAAAATCATATAGTGCTTCAAAAATTTAGCTAGTTTCATGTATGGAAAGTGCTATGACTTATGAGCAATATGACACTAGTTTGAATGCAATTGGAGCTATACAATAAACGATATACATGGTTTCCCAAAATTGTTCCAATAAAGGATTATTCTGACCCCTAATGATTTATGACAATGCTTTGCCTTGTACAAGTAGAATAAATATACAAGAAATATGGTTAAAAAATAGACATGTAGAGCTTTCCAATGACATAAAGAATACACAAATTTGCTTTGTGTCTAATGAAGAATGAATTTTTAAATTTATGGTTCAGAAACTGGATAGAAAGTGGAAGCTATAAATGAACAATAAAATTGGACAAATAAACTGTACGAATTGACACATCCAAATTTCAATTTCATATTTTTCCCACAAAATTTGAGATGTGAATGATTTTTACTAAAATAATTTTTTTGTATTTAGTTATAATTTTGTAAAGTTCACTACACAAAATTATAAATAGTGCATGAAAACAAGTTTTTACAGTTTTCATATTTCCATTGGTTCAAGGTCTTAGGAGCCCCTTGACTGCATCCAATTGAGGCAACATTCATGGGAAATGTGTCAAAAGATAGGATGTGACAAATATTTGACCAAAATTATTGCTAACAGCTTGAAACCTCTTATGGACAAGTTAATATCCCCTTTTCAATTCAGTTTTGTTCCAGGCTGTTGTATTCAAGATAATATTGTTATTGACCAAGAGGTGGTTCATTCCATGAAAAAGCATAGGGGTAGGAAGGAGTTTGCATTATTTTGATTTTGAAAAAGCGTATAATAAGTTTTACTGGAAATTTGTGATCATTCTCTTGCTAAATTGGGTGCTAGCCCTTTCTTTTGTAATTTAATCTTCAGATGCATATCCTCTATCTCATTTAATGTTCTTTGGAATGAGGCTATGACTGGATATTTTGAGCCTAAAAGGAGCCTTCGCCAAGGAGATCCTGGTTCTCCTTATCTCTTTGTGTTATGCATGAATAAATTATCTCATTTAATCACTAATGTGGTAAAGGAGGGATCCTGGATAGCTTTCTCCATTACTAAGAAGGGCCCTCATATATCTCACTTACTCTTTGATGAAGATCTACTTCTTTTTGGTGAAGCCTTTGACAATAATATTGGTAATATGATGAACTGTGTTGAGCAATACTGTGTTGCTTTAGGGTAGAAAATTAATCATACAGAGTCTTCAATCTTCTTTTCTAAGAATGTTGAGCCCAGGGATCGGGCAAAATTGGCAAATAAGGCTAGGCTTCATATCTCTTCTAATCTTGGAAACTACCTTGGGCTTCCTCTTGATAGTTGAAGGAAGTGTTCCCAATCTTTTCACTATCTAGTAGAAAAAAACCAGATCTAAGCTATCTATCTGGAAAGCTACTAGTCCATCTATGGCTGGGCGAATTACTTTATCTAAGTCAGTTCTGAGTGCTATGTCCGTTTATCCTATGTTGGTCACCAAATTGCCTATTTCGACCTGTCAGGAAATTGAGAAAATTCAGCGTGGCTTTATTTTGGGAAACAATATGAATAATAGAAAAACACATCTTGTAGGTCGGAATAACATTTGCCAACCCAAAAACTTGGGGGTTTGGGCTTTAAAAGCTTGGAGGATCTTAATAAGTATTTCGAAATTATCTTCGAAGTTCATTAACTCTGAGGGTGGTTTATGGAGTGATGTTTTAAAAGCTAAGTATATGCAATCAGGTAGTAGAGAATATAGTTTTTAAGCCAAAAAGGTGACTCTCCTTTATGGGCGTCTATCTGTAAACAAACTTCCATTGTGGAAAACAATACAAAATGGAATATAAGAGATGGTAGAACTGTGACGTTCTTTGGGGGTATATGGGTTGTCAAGGGAGTGAAGCTCAGCAATTACCATATTAAAGATCTTTCTGCTCTGTTGCAATCATCTTCGGTTAGACAATTACTAACAAAATTAGGAGAATGAAACCTGAATTTACTTCAAGAATTTATTTCCCAACATACGGTGGAGCATATCCTAAGCATTATGCCCCCTAAAGATGCTATTGGTTGTGATGTTCGTGCTTGGACTCCTAAGTCCAATGGAATGTTCTCCATTAGAAGTATGTATCAACTACTTACTCAAGCTAATTGGGATGACCCAAAATTAATGTGGAAATGAATTTGGAAATGGGATGGTGTTAAAAGAATCAAGGTTTTTATATGGAAGCTGGCGCATGGTAAATTGCTTACTAATGATAGAAGGGCTAAATGGTCAAATTGTGATCCTCATTGTGTTACTTGTCCCAATTGCATTGAAGATACGTTGCATGTGGTCAGAGATTGTACCCATGTGAAGCAACTTTGGGATGGTCTTATTCTTAACTCCTTTCGTGGGAGATTCTATAATTGTAACCTAGAGGAATGGATCAATCTGAATCTTTCTAACTCCCTTGGTTATAGGAAGGTAGCCAAATGGTATGGGCTAAAGTATGGGGAGTCGGTGTCAGGTTGCTTTGGAATTGGCAGAATAAGAGTTTGTTTGATGATACATTTTCAAGACCTAGTAACATGAGTTGGTTTCTACTTGACAACCTCCATAATTATATTAGGCCTACAAATCTGTTTCACGCTCATGAATTTACTGTTGATGCTATTAACTCTAGTAAGTGGCAACCTTCCCCAACTAGTTGGCTCAAGTTGAATATTGATGGTACTGTAGCTTTGAATGGAACTCGTGCCACCTGTGGTGGACTCAAAAGGAATAATGAAGGGGCTTGGGTTGGTGGTTTTTGCCAAATTTAATGGACATTGTTTGTCTGAGGAAGCTGAGTTGTGAGGCATTTGTGAAGGCCTCCGTATCTGCTGGGACGTCCTTGGATTTAGAAGACTGATTGTGGAAGTTGATGCACTAGATGTCATTAATATGCTACACTCTAATTCTAATGAGAAATGCTCAAACATTATCTTGGAAGTGCTTAATTGGCTGAAGAGACCTTGGATTATTCAGTTTAGTCATTGTGACTGAGATGCTAATAGACCTGCTGACTTATTAGCTACATATGGTGCTCAGTCCATGTGTGCTTTTGCCTTTTTTGATGTTTCCCCGAGTTTTGTGATAAGCCATTTGTTACTGGATGCCCCAAAGGTGTCCCCTCGTTGACGTAATTTGATTTGTGTATTCTCTTTGTTCATCCAAAAAAGAAAAAAACTAGGGCCATATTGAAATCATAATTAAATTAGTTTGATTAAATTATTTGAAAATATATTTTAAATAACACATTAATGTCAATTTTATCAATATTATACTTCCTCTATCTTATATTATAAGGTAATAAGAGGAATTTCATGTATATTAAGAAATATTAATTATATTTTTAAATTTTTAGAAAAATCAAAATTTTTAATTTTATCCCTGTTAGTTTCACTCATTTTATTAAATATAGTATAAATTATAATACTAATAATATAATAAATAAAAAATAAAAATAAAAAAATTATTATATGTTTTCTTATATGATAAGATAATAAAAATTTCTTATATTATTTTATAATATAAAGTGAAGGAAGTATGTGATATTATTATATTCAAATTTACTTATCCTTTCCTATCATGATAAGGTGGCTATCGCTTTGCAATAGCAGCCTTTGAATCCAATGAATTAAATGAAAAACGAAAAAGAAGAGAAAATGCATTGCGCCTAATCAAAATTGCCACGTATTATCACCAAAGACAAACGCGCCAGATTCAGTTCGCCATCCCAATATTAATATTATATATTTTTATAATTAAAAAAAATTATACGCAATTCATCATCAAGTGGTTAGAAGAATCAAGATTCAAATCTTTGTTTTATTACGCAACATAAATTATTGAATAATTCGATAATAAAAATTAATTATCAAGTGCGCATAGTTTTGTATAAAAAAAAAAGATTATACTCTCTCCCATCCTATTTATAAAGTAAAATTTTGAAGTAAATTTTAACCATTTATATAAGATATTTTAGAAATTCAATGAAGTATTACTGCAAGAATAAACTTGGAAAGTTAACTTTTAATAAATTTAATTATATTAACTAATTTTAACTAGTCTTCTTATTTTGTACGTATGAAATTAATTAAAATTATCTTATAAATAGCACTATTTTAAAAGGAGTGTTAATACATAATAGTATGGTTTCTTTTCGTGATTAAATTGACATGCTTGCTTTTGTTTCTTGATTAACTCGAGATGCATGTTTTAACAAGAACTACTTAACATTTTGCTCTCTCATTAGTAGCGACTCGCAAGTTGATTCTTAAAGAAGTATAATAGACAAATATTTAAATTAAAGTAATTGACATTTCCACTTATGTATACTCCCTCTATTTTAAAAACATTTGTTATTTTAGGATTTCCATTTTGTTCCAAAACTATTGTTTTAAAAATCAAATGTATAATTAATATTCTTTTTCCAACTATACCCTCATTTGATCAATCCAATTGTTCTCTCTCATCTAAAAATATTTATTCCTCTTTCTTTATTTACTTGATTCCAAGGCTAATCATGCATTTATAAGGGGTATTTTAGTCCTCATGCAACTTCTTTTTAACATCATTAAAGCTTTTCTTTATATGTTTGCATAACCTTTATTTGCAAATGATTTTGACCGAGGAAGCAGTTAATATGACAATGCATTCACTGCTGAGATGATCAATTTATTAAATTGTATAATTTTTCACACTACAATTATAGGACGAAAAGTTAGAACTTCTATAATACTCCCTCCCATCCTTAGGGGGTGGCTTGATGTTGGAGAAGAAAATAGAACTTTCTGAAAAATAGACCATCAGGTATTGCATGGTTCCAAAAAAAAAAATATAAAACTCCCCGGTAAGTTAAGTTTAACTGGAGAAGTAGAATTTCTCGAGTAAAATTTTAGGAAGTTTTACTTCTTGAGCAATTTGTGATATTTTACCAAAATTATCCTTAACTATTTAATACATTTATTTAATAAAAAAGCATTAATGTCTTGAACATTAAAACATAACATATTTATTTTAAGAAAATAATTTAAACTTCCTCAAAAATAAAAAATTGAACAAGCAGATAAAGTATAAACTTCCCCATAAATTAATTTCTTGGGAAGTCTACTTCTTTAGAAATATGCCAAGTAAACCCTTAATATAAGACTTCTTAAACTAATCACGTGGATTAAGAAAGTATTAATGTCTTGAACACTAAAACATAACATATTTATTTTAAAAAAATAATTTAAACTTTCTCAAAAATAAAAAATTAAACAAGCAGTTAAAGTATAAACTTCCCCATAAATTAACTTTCCGGGAAGTCTATTTCTTCAAAAATATGCCAAGTAAACCTTTAATATAAGACTCCTTATACTAATCATGTAGATTAAGAATATGAGTTAATGTTAGTTAATTATCTTGATTTTTCAAAAAATTTACATTTTTTTCAAAATTATGCATATTTAATCTCTTTTTTTCTTTATAATGAATTAAATAAAAAAAATTTTAGCAAATACATGATAAATACTACTTTATATTTTGAAATTGATCATATATTTAAGATCTAAGTAAAAACTCATATATTTAAGACTAGAGAAAGTAATTAATAAATATTTCCTCCAATTCTATTTATAAGGTAGGATTATAAAACAAATATTGATATTTACATAAGGCATTTTAGAAGTTTAATGATTTTTTTTTAAATTTACCCTTTAAATTTAGAAGTTTAATGAATCATTACTCTAAGGGAAAATTTCGAAAGTTAATTTTTGAGAAATTTAATAATGTCAACAAATTTTAATTAACATTTTTAATTCATATAACCTCATTGGGAGTAATATCTAGAGAAGTTTCATAAAAAAATTCAAGAAATGGGCAACAAGCATTGCAAATGAGTAGCATAATAAATAATATGATTTTATATAAATTTTATTATATAATCTCTTCAGTTCAAAATATAAAGCATACTTAACTAACTGCACACAGATAAGAGGGGATATTAAACTAATTAAATTTATAAAAATTTACATTATTTTTTAATATTACTTTTAATAAAGATAATTTTCTTTCTCATGAATTAATTAAAAATAAGAGTAATTTAGAAAAAAATAATTAGTACTTTTGCCTTTCCTTAAATAAGATTTATATTTTGAACCATAAAAAATATTCTAAAATAACTTGTTATAACATATATTGATTGTCCTCAAATGAATCGTGGGATCTACCTCAAATTCCTTTTCTTGGCCACAGAATCTACTCCAAATTCCTAGAACTGGAATGTCTTGCATGATGGGCCTGGCATATCACATATTGGCTAATGACATTTCTGGGACTCCGTTTCCACTTTGAGGTAATGTTGGGCTTAAACCACCTTTTAGGACTAGGACAATTCCTGTAACAACCCCTAGCTTTTTTCCTTTTTTCATAAAAAAAAAACGAATTTTTGTTCTAATAGTTTTTAGACCGATCAGACTCTCCTAACACCAATTTTTTTTTTGGCCATTGATCCAATGCCTTTTCTGGGCTGCTATGGAACCTCCATAACCAAAAAAAGTCGCAACACAGCATTGTTAAAATAAATGAACTATAAAGCCTGTGCTGCTAAACTGAGCCTATTCAACTGTCGCTGCTCTGTGGCCGATAAAAAGAAAAACACAACCCGTTGCTTCACTTTCGCGTTACATACTTTCATTGAAAAGGCTTGCAGGTTAATCATCTTTCAAATATAGCTAGACCAAGGAATGATTAATTAATTAATTACATTAAAAAATATAGCTAGACCTAGGAATGATTAATCAATTACAGGATTCCATCAGCAATTGCATCGAACGAAACGGTCCAGCAACTTTCCAGCCTGTCTGGCCCCCCAAAAATAAAATTCCAGCCTCAGATTTTAAATGTTTACATGATTTGTATTGCATAGAGAACTTGATGCAGGCAAGACCTTCACTAGTGGCAGGAAGCAATTTCCAGTTATTAATTTCAGACAAAATGGGCGAGTAAAATTATAACATTTGCTCTATGACCTAGAACACCTGATAACATTTACATTATATAAACACCTTTTGCTCCAGAGATAGGCCATTGTACTGTAGCCATTCACACTTAGCCTAATCATATCAGTCACAAGTCCAAGCTTTAAGGGTTTGGTTTGCATTTTTACAAACTAAATTATATTTTCTAATCATTATTTTTTCATTTTTTATCCAAACAGCTTTTCAGTAAATTTCTCTATTTTTATTCAAACTTCATTTTTATAAACTATGATTATTTTAAAAGTATTTTTATAAAAAAACAAACTAAACAAGTACTAACATTTTCCTATCTCGTCAAGTGCTAATACTACAAAAGACAGGCCACAGTGTGTCAGGTCCTCAGGAAATTGGCACCTCCCTTTTGGCCTTTTACAAAGCAATTTTTCTTTGAAAATTTCAATAAACCTTTTAGTTATAGCAGCAGCAATCATTTGAAAAGCTAAATCACACTTCACAGGACAAAAAGGAAAATCTAAAGGCTTGTTTGGTTCTTTTTCTAAAAATAGTTTTTCTGTTTTCAGAAATAGAAAATTCAGAAAACTTGTTTGGTTATAAACTGTTATGAAAAACATAAAAACAAAAAACAGAAAACTCATAACACCTTTAAAATGTTTTGTTCTGGAAAACACAATAAAAGGTGAGAAACATCCACCTCATTAATGGTAAAATTATAAATTTTAAATAACTGATCTATCACTCACTAGTTATAATTTTGAGAACAATTATTCAAACAGATTTTTTTATTTTCTTATTTTCAAAACTTATTCTCGAAAACAGTTTAACAAAACTGTTCTCAGAACAATAAAACAAAAAACAATATAAACTTTCTTTTTTTGTCAGATGGACTCCTCATTAATGCACACATTAATCAAATCACTAGAGATGAAGGAGAGACCAAGCTAAGGTTTTCTATAGACATATTACCTGCTGCCTAGGCATAAATACTAGAATAGATGCATTCCCTCGTAGGTTTAACTAGATCAGAGAAAACCAAACGAACTCCCAGTGACATAAAAAATTCTGTGCTTAAGCAAGAATTATTAACGATGCGATTGCAACATAGAGGTGGGCAGGTGGCACACGTATATATTATATTGCCTACTGCAGCACAAACTAAGAACGGCAAAAAAAAAGAAATGACTTAAGGAAAGAAAGGAAAAAAAAAAAAAGAAAAGAACTGCCAGTGACAACAAACAGTGGGCAACAAGTGGAAGTGTCAACATAGGAGATAAAAGATAATGAAGCCACAAAGAAAGGACGAAGGAGGAAGAAACGAGGAACAGAGAAGAAAAAAAGGACATGCCTGATTATTTTTCATTGTCCATAAACTGGAACAGTATCAAGATTGGCCTCTACTCTCAAAGAAAGAGCCCATATTATGTGGACTAAGAGTCAGAAAGTTTTATGATGTTTAGAGACTGGAAATATAGGATAAGTTAGGGGCCAAAATCAACAAAGCATGAAAATTATTAAAAATGGAGTCATGCCCTGTCCAACATGGGTCAAGCACTCAAATTAGAGTTCAGAGATAGAACAACACTTCAAATTGCACATGGAATCATTCAACTTCACAGTATCTATTTCTATCTCAGTGCCCATACATGGGTTCCTGTAAAGCATACAAGATGCAACCACCAAAAATGGCTTACGTAAAACATGCCACCAATGGAAGCAGCACCACCACAACTGTGTCATGGCATATGCCACAACGTGATCTAAACACTACAGTGAATATTCCAATGAAAAAATTAAATCTCATGCTTTTTCTGGAAAACTCTAAAAATACCAAATTAGAAAAGCACTTATAAAGAGTATGAAGATAATCTAAGTACCAACAAAATAAATGCAATATTCATTGCAAATGAAAATATGACCATAAGGCTAATCCAATAACACTACATTAATATAATGGAGGAATTAATGAAGCAAAAATACTTCCTAGGTGTACAATTTGTTCTTCTATCCCAAGTGGACCCATCCCATACCTGATTGCTGGCAAGCTTAAGTTTAATCAGGTGTCTATTTAAATTGGCTTGGCATGTTGTATATTTAAATAAATCAATCAATCCTAAAAAATGCTGTTGGACCAGAAATGAAGTACTAATTTTACTGATGATTTTTGAAACTGAAATGATCATTGAATCAGTAGAAATACTGGTTCAATAATTAAATTAATAAACTTGTTAATTTTAATTTTAAATATAAAAATATTACATAAAAAATTGGTTGTAAACAGTTCTTGACCAGTTTCTACCGATTTTGACTTGTTTTTTACTAGTTTAATCTAGTTTGACCTGTTTTCAACTAAACCAATTATAAAAGCATTCCAGATCGGAACAAAGTCCATTTCACTAGTTCACCAATCACATAATCCAATCTGGTCTGATTCTAATAACATTGGATTTTACACAGCTATTGCTAGTAGGTATGAAGGATAGGTAAATTCACTTTTTTTTAAAATTACAAGTGACATAAATATAAACTACAACATGCCAATATGCTAAATGTCATTCTGCAGGGCCCAATCCATAATTGGTATTTCATTTCCTTTTCAATGTGCTACTCCATATTTACAAACACCAACTTGACATACATCCAAATCATGAAAATTAAGAATTAAATTATACTAAATTTTGTTAACAATGCAAATACGATGACACCATGTTGGTTTGCTACGTTCATTGACAACAACATAATTCCACTTAAGCAGAAGATTTCCAAACTATATATTTGTAACCTATATATGCAGCTTTTCGGCTTACCTATGGCTTACCTATGGCGACAAGTATTACACAACTACAACAATGTATAATTAGTCAAAAGAGAGCAAGTTTCAGCATCATACAACTTGCATTTAACGAAAATAAAATCCACCACGTCATCACAGGACTTCTTTATCATATATTAGTAAATTGTAACCTTTATTTCAACTTTCAGGGGCCAATCGACAACATATCAGCGAGTATTACAATACCTCGAAGATCTACAATTAGTCAAAAGAAAGCAGGTCTCAGCATAATGCATCATAGGAGCTTTCCCAAGCCACTGCTATTTGAAGTGTGTTTTGCAGCTATTGATCTATATATCGTTTCTCTTAAGTTGCTGAAGATCTTATCAGACTAAGACAGACGTGAACAGTCGGCTTAAATAAATTTTCAATTAAAAAGTTATGAACAAAGACTTTGAGTTTGAAACTAATAATCCACGCATCAAACCTCTTCCATACTAGCAACATACACTCACGCAAGTATGAGTGCCAAATTCTGAAATGCCATTGACTAATAGACAAACCAACTTTATTTCTTTATATATAAAGAGCCGCATAAACTTAAGGAGGTTATCATGGGATAAATCGTTAATTACTTCATTCAGCAGCAAACAGAACAACACAGATGCATACAACTCGGGGACGAAATATATACATACATACTGGAATAAAAAGAGAGATTTGGCCTTCACAGTTCAAACCTTAGCAAAATAGCTACTAAAAATCAATAGTCTCGATAATGATAATCGCTATAATCATCCCGTGCAGCCATGTCAGTTTCAACCCTTTCGGCAATTTTTTCCTCTTCATATTTCAGACCCTCTCCCAAAGCAAGCCCACCCAAAGATCCAGCAACAGCTCCCACTGCCAGCCCCGTGCCCATACCCATTTTACCACTCTTCGGCTTGTGATCATACGACGAATAATCAAGCGGAGCTGACGGCCCGCTGGGCCCGCCATAATTCAACGGACGGTCAAAGAATGGCCTCGGCGGTGGAGGAGGAGGAGGAGCACTAGAGTAATATCCAGGGTAGTACCCAGAGTAGGCATCAGGGTACGAACTGTAAGAAGTGTAAGGTGGTGGAGACGGTGAAGGTGTGTATCCTCTGAAATCACGAGCAGAAGGCGGAGGAATCGGATTGGTCGGTAGATAACATACCAGTGGCGGGCTAGGGTTTGCGTAATCTGCGCTGGGTGGCGGAGGACGTCCAAGAAGACCGAGCTTCAAGTGGATCTTACCCTGAGGGCGACCCGAGGGGAGCGTAAGAGTGAACTTCCGGAGCCGGGATGAATCTTCCAGGTCATCGACATCCTTGAGTGAGAGACGGAGGGTGCCGACTAAGGGCTTGGGCGTTTCAGAGGGTTTGGAATGGAAAATCTCAAGGGTGAGGAAGGAATCTTGGAGAGAGTGGGTGAGAGGGAGAGTGAAGCGTTCGTTCCAGACGGGGCAGGTGCAGCCAGAGTCATCCGATTTGGTGGCGAGACGACGGTCCGGGTCGACCCAGAAGACAACGTAGGGTTTGAGATCCCCGTTTTTCCAGTTGACGTTCTTGAGATGCTTGGCTGAAACGATGGTGAGGTCGAGATCGAGGGGCTTCGATGGCGGCGGGCGAGGAGACGCCATTGGCTTTCGCCGTTGCTCTAAGGTGCGAGAGAGGAAGAGGATGATCGGTTGATCGCCCACGATACGAAGGCAAAGGAGGACGAAATTGGAAATTTGTTTTCCATACGCGGTTTCGTTTCTGCTCTATTTTATAAAAATATTATTAAAATATTAAATTATAATAATTAAATAAACATGTACAGTTAAGATTTGATCTAAAATATTTAGAATTGCAGAAAAAATAAAAAGAATATACTTTATAAAATATTAAATCTAAATTATTCTTTGGCCAAAAAAAATAAATTATTCAAATTATTTTTCCAAAAATAGAAAATAAGGGTGTTCAACCAAACCAATAGTCCCAGTCCTACCCAACATACCGGGTTGGTCCTGAAGACCGGAGGCATTGGGTTAAAATCAAATCTGATCTCGCTCAATCTTGATATATATATATATATATAATTATGTATATATATTTAAAAATTTAAAAATATTATTTTTATATGATATTTTTCTTGCTATATTATATATAATAAATTGTCTATATTATTATTGTGAAGATTTTTAAAAATCTAATTTTTTAATTTTATTTAAAACTTTAATTAATTTCTTAATATTGTTTAAAAATAATATATGATTATTAAGTATTTATAAATTTAATAAATGTTATTTTTATTATAATATTATTTTTAAGGAAATATATTTTGAATGAATATAATTATAGTTTTGTTAATAAATAAAATTAATTTTTTTATTTTTAAATATTTTTTAACACCAAGCCAACCTTGGTCTCATAGGTCGAGCTGGCCTGGTCCTGCTTGACCTCACAAAAACTGGGTATCAGATTAACTATTAATTTGATCTTACTTAATCTTTGTACACCCCTAATAGTAAGAATTATTATATGGCAACAAATATTAAACTTGTCCCAATTAAATTTATTTCATATAAAGAATTAATATAATAATCTTTCTAATAACTAAGTACTTGGTTTATGTTTAATTGACGAGAGGTATTAGAGATATAAATTCCAACCCAAGAAGTGTCTAGCTTATTATTTTATATGAAGATTTAGTTTTCAAAATTACCAAGGGCAATGAAGAAAAAATTAATGGGAAAATCAATCAATTACTTCTTATAGTTTACACTAATTTTTAGATAGATCCTTGTAGTTTAAAAATTTTTAAATGCATCATCATTGTTTAATCTGTAAATAAGGTTAGTCCCTTGCTAGTATTTCAATCCTCCAATTGTTGAGATGGCATAACGGATCACCAATAGAGTGGAGGTGACAAACGTTTGAATGATGTGAAGTAGATGGAAACAAATACATAGACTTTTTCAATACCACATGGCCCACTCTTGCTCACCCTCTCTCTCTCTCTCTCCACCTTTTTCTTAACGTCCTATTTGATATGCTAGAATTCTTAGCAAGGAAATGGAAAGGGAAAGGGATTCTTGGAGTGAGAATGTTTGGTAGTCGTGACTTTAGATTCCTTGGAATTGAGACTCAGGCAAAATGGCCTGAATCCAATTCTTTCATAATCAACATGTAATTGGGTGACTTCCATAGAAATCATTCTTGGAGACCCCTCTACCCTTAATCATCATAGCTCCCCACCATCATACCTCACCTTGCTAGCGCACTTTCACCTCTCTATTACACCTTCATCTCCTTTTCACTCTCCATCTCACTTCTACCCTTCACCCTTTCTTTCCATTTCTTCATGTTCAACGGCGCCAGCTCTATAACGATAGAGATGGTAGTTCATGTCTAACGGTAATGATAGCCGTCTACGAGTTGCTACTTGGGTGGTGGCCAAGTTGTTGATGTTCCTCCTTCCACGTCGAGGACCTCTTCCCCATTGTTGTTCCTCCTTCCATTTCGTGTTCAATGCTTCCATTCATAAGGGGTCCAAATTATTGTCATTTTCGATTTGTTTTTGATTCTCCACTGATTTGTGTCGCTCTTCAACTTTTACTATTAATTTGCTCTAGATCCCTCCATTGTCATCGTTGTCTTCAATTTTTGGTTGAATAGTGACGACATTTGATCTCTTCCCTATCCTTTTTCTTCAACAGATTAGGGTTGTAAATCTAGCCAATGGCTTTTTTTGGTTATTGTTGATTTGTCGATGGTTTTATTGTGAACGGTGGGTTAAGGGTGATCTTCATGGTGGCCTCTAACGAAAATGCTGTTGTTGCAAGCGATTGAAGTCTGACAGATTTTTTTTAAATATTAGTAAGGGTATTTTTGTCATTTCATAATATAAATACATATATCAAATAAAGATTACACTACATTTCCATTGATATACCAAATATACATTTAAATTTATATTCCCATTCTCATTCCAATTCCATTAAAAATGATTCCGGCATACCAAACGAGGTCTTAGTTTCCCTACAGATTGGTCCCATCATCACCACTACGTTGCACTTATCGACACTAATTGTTTGCCTCACTGGTAATAAAGCTTAAGCATGTATTTTGGGCATATTCTTGAAAGGTCTATATAGCTCCGTCAAAAATCTTAACATATGTCTAAAGAAACATGTTTATATCAAGCTTGCATATTAAAGGTTGACAATGTCCATGAACTCTCCAATTTAGTCTATATGCTTTGAAAAAAAATAAAAACACAAAATGATGTATGCACTGACAATTTTGTAACTTCAAAAAATTAATCTCTCGATTGAAGAAGCTCTAAATTTGATATAAAATGTGAAAATCAAGATATCAACAATCACTATTAAATGAAGTGAGAAACAAGGGACAAGCAAGGGATCAATGGAAAACCTAAGTGAATAGAAAAAAAAAACGTAATCAAGATCAGTATCCTAATCACTATATCATTTCAAGTCCCCAATAATTCAATGGAATGCCATATATATATACATTGACTAAATAATTATAGCTCGTTTAATTCAATTACCATGGGGTTAAGTGATGTAATATGAAGGGTGTGAAGGGATGTAATGGGATGATTACATAACAGTTTGCTTGGTAGGTCATGTAAATGATAGGGTTCACACCTCAAAATTTGTTCGGTTGGACTAAAAAAATGAGATGTAATAGGATGTAATAATAATTAAAAAGACAATAATGCCCTTGATGAAAAAACATAAAAATTAAAAAAAACTCTTATCATCAGTCGAGAATAACATGCCCTAATCCCCTACTTGTGTCCGATACCTCCAACTCACTATTGCTTCTTCGCCAACGTCTTTGTGTCTCATCACATTTGTGGATATTCACCAATGTCGAAGAGAATAGCTTAGTAGATCCTTGTCTGCTGTAGTGAACCCTTTCCTTGTTCATTGGATGCAAGTCAACACCTGCATCCTTTCTCCTTATTCGTTTCTCATCTCCATCTTCTTGGTTTTGTTTGTGACCATGGTTTTCTTGGCTATATTTCAAGCTACAACTCCTTTCCTTGTTCATTTGTTGGCAACTCCTTTTCAGGTTGGAATCAAATTTTTCTTCCTCTCCCTTCTTCTCTCCTCTTAATAGGATTGATATCTGGGCTTAGAATGTTGTGGTGATTGATAGAATTATTAGTTCTGAAGGTTGTAGTGCATTAAATTTTTGTCAGGTATATATTTCTAGTTTACATGTGGTTCATTTTTTGTTGTCTTTAAAACTTAAAAATTTGAAAACATTAGAAATTTTGTGGATATTAATTTGGTATGAAAGAGCTATCCTATAATTTAAATCCCCCAGCCAAATAATCTACTTGCACCAATTGAACCATTAGGCCTCTACAATGCTATAAGTCATAAGTAAATTTTATAATATCCAAAACAAGTAAAAATTTTCAAGAATGGAGATGTAAAGCTTACTCTTGGTCCATAATTGTCTGAGGAGAATTCTCATCACCAGAGCCATTAAATGGTGCAACATCAAAGAAAATTACTAACCGTATTAATGTACCTTATTTCCAAAATAACCTATCAATCCTCTGCCAACACGAGACTTTCAAGTCATGAACATCATCTTTGATATCACTTTTCACCCAAACTATAAGAAATATCCCAAACATTTGCTTGGTGGCAACCAAACTTTATCTTGATGCCCAATTTGCCTATCTCTTACCTCCATAGGGAAAGAACCACTATATGGCATTGATGAATATTGAGTTGTAACTGGGGAATCGCTAGATCCAATTTCATTATCTAAGGAGTTGCATCTATAACTTGGGGATTATAAAATATGAATTTTGAATGTAATAAAATGATTAATTTTTTCTTTATGTGATTATTAAATATAACTAGAAAAATGAATATATAATAAAATGGAAAAAATATCTTGTTTTAAATAATTATTATATTCTCGTGAAAATTTTTTTATGGACCTGAGTTCATAAGATTATCATTCATAAATATGGGGGGTCTTTTTAGATTTAATGAAAATAATTTAAATGTTGCTTGAGAAATTCATGTCAGTTCCTAGTGACAAATCCAACAGTTATGGAATCTAGTTATTACTTGCCATCTTTTCTCTTTGTAAATATAGGATTAACAGTATTATTTAAAAAAAAAAACCTTAGGTAACTGTATTTGGTGGTTATTCTTTCATCTTTAATTTTATAATGAAGTGTTATACCTGTTAATTTGTTGTTAGAGGTCAATGTCATAGCCAAATTATAACTTTTCTTTTAGTTTATGCTTGAAATATATTGGCAAACTTTAGGATTGCTTAACATGTCAATCTTGTTTGTCTATTGATGAATGTAATATTTATTGTTTGGCCAAAACAAGATTGTCTATGCATAAAACCATGTAGTACACAGGCTAGTCCTAAAATGTAGTGATATTTTTATTACTAGTTCCAACAATAGATGTCAGTGCATTCAAGAGAGCAGCTACTAAACATGTTTGGACCCCTAAGGAAGACAATGTACTTTTTAGCTACCTTGTTCACATGAAAAATGATGGAATATTTATGTATGAGAATATATATAGGCCTGGTTACTAAAATTATTTGGAGACCATGATTGAACAAAAGCTCGCAGGATGTGGTATGAAGGTTGTTGATATAGAATTTCGCACAAACAATTTTAAATCAGCATATTTCACTATCTTTGACATGTTATATAGGCTAAATACACATGGCTTTACATGGGATCCTGTTGAGAAGCGTGTTATAATGACAGAAGATGTTTGAAGTGACTATATAGTGGTAATGACACTCACTTAAGTATGTTTATTGCATTAAATTTGTATTATTATTATATTTGACAATTTTTTATATTTGTTCACATGTTCATGGGAGAGCTGCGATATTCAAGACCAAGTCATTTCCCTACCTTGATAATTATGCTTTGTGTTTGAAATACACTAATATATGTGTGATGGTTTTAGTGGGAAAATTAGTAATGGTCAAAGTTATTGGGATGTTTTGTGTGAAGAATAGTATTTTTATGAGAATGTAGTATGGTGTTGTTTTTTGGCTAGTTGGAAAATCAGTAATAGTAATAACATTGTATCCTATGGTCTAACTAGTGCAATGGATTGGTACTTTGGTTGAAAGTGTTGAATTATCTCTTCCCATTATTTTTCACAGATGGCAAGCAAATGTAGTATTGGGACTAGTAGTTCATCCAAAGGTGTGTGGGGATGAAAATCTTATTGCAAATGTGGTCAAGTATCACCAATTAAAATTTCTAGATCAGATGAGAACCCAAACCGATTATACTTCAGGTATAACCAAGTTAATTGCAAATTTTGGAAATGGTTAGAACCAATCAATGGTGAGGAGAGTGGTTGTGAACCTAAGAATGATTTGGGTCAAAAGCATGAAGATACTGAGTTAGCCAAAAAGGTTGAGCAATGTGTACAAGACATTATGGACATGAAATTTGCAATGATGGAATTTAAAGCAGAACTTGTTGGAATGAAGTCGTTGGCTTAAGGAGGTCTTGTGATGTTTGGGTTTATATGTTTAATATTGGTTGTATGTTTATTGAAAGTGTAGTTGTTAGGTGCTAAAAACAATAGTGCTTGTATTTTGAAATTGTGGAGTAGTTAGTGGTTTAAAACAATGATGAACTCCTATATTTTATTGTTAAATGGGAAAATTAGCTAACATTGTTTGCCCATTTTAGTATATAACTATATATATATATACTTATATTTATGTCTAGATATTTATTTTTATATATCTATACAAGAGATCTTGTTAAATATGGTGCAATATATAAATATATATATATATATATATGTAAGTTGCAATACACACACACGGAACTATCTATATATAGATATATATAAATAAAGAGGCATATATAATTAGCAACATCTAAATGAGTTACTTGGACTAACATCAAAGTTGGAACACTTTAAAGAAAATTATTGAGTACTGAAGTCAATCAAATGAAATGAGATAATGCATAGAGATGAGACTCATTAGAAACTTACTCATACAAACCTCATCCATAATTATACAATCAAAGCTATGATAGCAAATTGGTCTTGTTCAAATAGTTTTGGGGGTGTACATAATAGTTGAAAATTTGCACTACAAGATAATGCACTAGCTTGTCATTTAAATATAGAGTATATTTTTACAAAAGATGTGATGACCTTGACCAATTACAGCATAGTTACATCTACCACCATACTTACAACATCATCATTACACTATCTTACTTACAGAATATGACCCTTCACCTTACCAAAAAATATATTCATAAGTGAAGGTAGTGTGCCAAGAGGTAACTAACCTCAATTGGCACACTTACATGAGGTCCAATGTATATGTTCTAAACAAGCATTAGCCAACTTCAAAATATTACATATAATCAAGTCTACGCCTATATTAGATCACGAATCCATTGAGCCTTCAATTCATCGGGAATTTTTGGGAACCTATACATCATAACTTCATTACCTGCAAGCATGACACGTGTCTTATTGATCTCTTCAACTGACAATCCCTCCACCTTTAGCAATTTCTTGTAAAGTTCATGAGCACTATCAATCCTACGATTCTCCCTATGTGTGGATGCAAAAGATGTACACATTGTCTTTACCACTTTAACCATGGAATGCTCCAACTTATCTGATGCATTGCTTATTGCATCAACTATGTATTTGCAGCATCACTACTATTTCTTCACCATCTTTTTTAAAATGATTGGACTTCAATTGGTTGTTCAGTTGGTTGCTCAAATGTAACTATATTGTCTAAGTTGATGTCTTCTTCATCTAGGATGCCATGTTGCTAGTTAGCTGTCAATTCTTCTTCATTCACCTCATTAACCACTTCACTAGGGAGTTGTGCATTCACACCTATTGCACAGTCTTTACCTAATACAAAAATCAACTTGTCAAAGTGAGGTAAATATTTGTTTTTAAAATTACCAGCTTCCTTGTGCACCTAAAAAAAACTTCATTTTAATTCCATCAAAATAAAATTCCAGATAAATATTGATCATAGTAGTAAACTTCGTATGATTTAATTTTAGTTGCAATCTATGAGTAAACAACATCAGCACCAACGGTAAAGGAATTAAAAAATACATAAATTTTTGAACAAATCTGACGTCTCAGTTACAAAAAAAAATTATGATAATAACGCATCTAAAAAGAAAGTGTCATTGGTAATGAATGAATAACATATAGTAGTGATAATTGCTGGTAGGTTATGATCATGGGAAAAAGAATATAGTACCACTGGGAAATGATTATAGAGATATAGAGGAATTCAATATAGTGCAGGTGAACTTTAGCTGCAAAGTGTTAGGTTAAGAGTACATAATTAAATGGAATAATGGATGCAACAACATAGTCCTACCACTATGATCCGTATTTTCTTAAAGAAAATTTATTTTTTGAAATATATATAGTAACTTGGTTGAATTGAAGATTAATCATTCATAAACACCTATCATATTTTTAAAACAAGTCCTAAATAAGTAAGCATAAATCGTTTTTGGTACATGCAAAGTAGAAAACTACAACCAATGTGACTGCAAACTCGTTTTCTTAGCTTATGGAATATTAAGATAGTCAATATTTAGATCGAAGTGATGTTTGATAAATGTTTGTATTCTAACATGCTACACCTGAATCTAAAATTAAGAGAATTTCAATAACATATCAATCCCTACTATTATATATAATAGTTTTTTGTCACACATACTTTTTTTATTACAATTCTCCTCACCAACTATATGCACCAAGTATATAACAAACTATGCAAAATGACAGACTATGCAAATGGAAGGAAAGTTTCATAAGCATATACCTTAATGTAGTCTTCTCAAACTGAATCTTTGGCCGTGACATATTTCATATCAGGATTCCAACCAAATCCAAATGTGTTGGACTTATAGAGCAAGTCATACACAATTTGCCATGCCTTCTTCATTGTCCTTAATCTGTTATGTATGTAAGGGTTGGCCAACAATCCATAACCTTGAGATTTGTCCTCTAACATCTCTTATAGCCTCTTCAAATATCCATCTTTGAATCTAGTGTCACAAACAAACTTGCCTTCTGCCTTTAGCTAAACCAAACAGTCTACAAGCAACTCATCCTTATATGCAGTCCACACACGCTTGCTTCCATTAATTTGGTTAACTTCCATGCTGAAATTTGTATAAGAGATAGGAAATCTCATAGTAATAGATGAATATATCACAATTTATTGAAGTAATAAAAATCACATAACTCATACTACAAATAAATTCTAACATAACAAATCAACATATAAGTCTTGAAAAAGTGACATAGTAATAATCCAACACAGCATTAGTAGTACACAAGTTAAAAGATAACTGTCCAATTAACAACTCATCACACTGTCCTCACATAGGGGAATTGAATTCTAGTATTACACAAGTTAAAAGACTATCCACTATGTTTACGAGCTCTAAATGCTGTAAAAATCTCACTAGCCATGTTATCTCGAAATGTGCTCCAAGCATTTAAGGGCTCCATTATTAAGGTGGGATTGAATTCTTCCATAGGGAATGGTTGCTCTAGGCATCAAACTCAACCTCTAAGGGGTCCATCATGTTGGCTTGCATAATAAGATTATGCAGTCAACAACATGCAATGATATATCGATTCTGGCAAGGGTAATATGAAGGACTCCTAAGAATTGCCTACCTTATTTTTAATAGCCTAAAACACCGATCAATAATATTTCGTGCCAATGAGTGTTGCATGTTAAAACATTCTTGTGGGGTTTGAGGATGATGTCCTTCTCTAAACTCACTTAAGTAATATCATTGCCCACAATATGGGGATAAAAACCCCTCATAATTTGTGTACTCAGCATCAACAAGGCGGTAATTATCTGCACAAAATAAATTGTTATTGTCATTTCACATCAACTACTACGCTTTAAGATATAAAGAAAAGATGTGTACCTTGAGTTTTTGCAATATCATACTTAAATTTGTTATACATAACTTCAAATAAAGTTCTATTTATAGAATTGTGACTTAATTAATCATTAGACATAAGGTCTAGCCATTAGAAACATTAAACAATAATTACTTTGTAAAAATAGTCACCAACCCCATTAAATGTATCTGATACACCAAAGTTCAAATTTTGGGGCCTAACAGATGAATTTCATAGAGACAGAAAGCTAAGTACTTTAACGTTAAACTTCAAAATTTGTCTGTTACTAAGTGACATTCAAATTTCGAGTTTCCAAAAGATATTCAATATTAGTTCATACTAATTTTCATATTGAAAGTGTGTTTAAAGAGATTGAACAACTTCATTAAGTTTTTGTATAAAATTTCAAAATTCAAATTTCAAAAGCTGAAATTCATCTGTCAGAGGTATGTTCAATGTGACACAAAAGTTCTTCACTACAAAATTCAAACTTTGAATTACAAAGTTTGTTTGTTAAAGGCATTTCTATCAAGACATACAAGTTCTCACTTCGCAGTTTGCACTTTAAAGCTCAAAATTCATCTATTAGAGATTGTGACTTTGAACTTCACAAACAATCAAATTTTAACTAAGCTCTATGCGAATTTTGCACACTTTCACTAACTGTGCTTAACTTGAAATTCAAATTTCACAACCGAAATTTGTATATTAGATATAAAAACTCTGTAACTTCAAACTTCAACAAGCAAAGTGCAAATTTTGCACAAATAAACTTGAATCAAATAGCAAAATTATCTGTTAGCTAATATTCTTTAATAGTAACACATGCTAACATCAGATAACTTTAAAATAGCTCATTTGAATATTGTAGTAACATAATAAGTAAAATTTAAAGCTTTTTACTTAGTGTACATAATGAGAAATCCTAAAAACTAATTCTTCACTAATTTCTTCACTTTATACTTTCATTTTCTTTTGATATTCTCCTTCCAAACTTTAGTTATTTGGAATCATTCAAACTTTTGATTCAATATTCTTCCCCTTTTTAATAATGTCAAAACAACTCACAAACTAGATTAGTATTTGGGTTTGCTTCCAAGAGCTCCCCCTCAACATATGCATTAAAATTCAAATTTTAACATATAATCACAGCACATGTATCAGAGTAAAAATTTTTAGGAGCATAGAAAAGGACTATTGAGACAAAGAAACACACTTCATTGATATAAGCACATTTAGTACAAAGATTCATGTTAGTTTAGATAAGTACACTCAGACATATAAAAGAAACACAACAAAATGCAAAGATACAAAAGCACATAAAAACACAATATCCTAAGGCCTAAGCTCTGTTGTTCTACCACTGGCATTTCTTTCTGGCCTTGAGCTTGATCCTTTTGCCATATGTTTTGATTGATTGCCTAGTAGCATCTCTAGTTTCAACAGCTGCTTCAGTTTGCTTCTCCTTCTTTTTGACATCGTCAAGAGCAGGTGCAAAGGGAGGAGGCACTTGAGCAGTAGATATGGCCTGAAGTATAACTGGTATGAAAGGCACCATAGGAGGTACTTGAGGAAGTTCTTCAACAGAATCTGAAGATAGCTCCTCAGCTTCCTTCAGGATGTTAGCCGATCGAGCTCATTGTTCTTCTATAAGTTCAAGTTAACAAGATGGAGGTTAAGGTGCCGGTGGCAGAAATATCTCATCTAACCTTTGCTTCTGAGCTTGTACTTAAGTAGCATGTGCAATATCAGCAATGTCAACATAAGGCACAATCCACTTTTCCTCGTTGATAAAGGATTAGACAATGGGTGCTGCTGTAATAACTGCTATAAGCTTTTCCATCTACTTTACTTCTTCAGTTGAAAAAATTGATTTCTGAGCAGTTCCCTCCATAATGAGCTCATAAGAACTCTCCACTTGAGTAGTTTCGGCTTCCACTATACCATAGTATAGAGGTGGACCAGGGCTAGTACCATTGCTAGAAACATGAGGACTAATAGTAGTAGCAGTAGTAGAAGGGCTTTCTTCTAAAGGACTCAAGATATGTGGGGAATCAAACTTGTGAGGATCAAAGGAACCAGGTTATAGTGGTGATGATATAGATAGGATAAAGGTTTGCAAGTCATTATAGGCATCAATAACCACTTTGAGGTTTTTGGCCAGATCAGTAATTTGTGTTTGTAGACTTGCAAAATGAGCATTCTGTTCATCCCTAACACTTATGATCATTTCAAATAAACAATGATATAACTTTAGTATGGTGTTGGGTTTGGCCAAATTGTAGTGAGATAAGATTGATGGTTTAGGTGGCTTGGTGCTTTGAAATTGGGTAAACTATGGTGCAGGTTGGGTAGATGGAGCAACCTAAGGAGTAACTTCCTCTTGTTATTGTAGAACTGGCTTTCCTCTTCATAAAAAAAGTCTTCAGTTCTACCAGCTCCCTTTGCAAGTGTTGAATCTTGGCAAACTTGAGAAGTTTGGTGATGATTGAGGCATATGGTATTATAGAATCCTTCCTCCGATCTTTGGCCTTTACCATTCTCTAAAGAATGATATTTCCATTATTAAGCTCTTTTCTTTGATTAGAGCTATCATCATATGAGTTTCAACCTTGGTGATCAAATTAAAGCTGCCTCTATTGTTGAAGATGATTCTAGATATTATGTAGTATAGGACCCTCATCTGTACACTAAGATCTAAAGGCTTTACATTTTTCAAAGGAGGCCTATTTTCTCTTCTCCTAAAGATTATGTTCAGAATCATGCTCTCCTTGTAGTTCAAATATTCTCTACCCTCTTCATCTATTTCATCATTCTCATCCATAGACTTTGTGGCAGGAATATTGATCTTGAACCTATTTTGGCCAGGAATCTCGAGAATGTCATTAATGTTCTCATCAGTGAACCAAAAGTTCCTAGACCTGAAAGTAACTTGATATTTTTCCTTTTTACTATTAAACTTTAAAGAGGCATACCAAGTCTTGATTATTTCTTCATCATACCTTTTTATCACCTTTAAAAGGTTTTTATACTTCCCTAACCAGATTCCAACATCAAAGTCATTTGGAATAAGAAATTGTTCTAGACTAGTCCAGTGAGGAGTAATTACCTTTTTTGTAGCAATTAAGAACTCCTTCAGGATATTGTTAGAGCTATATAAAGGATTAATAGCCATATCCAATTCTTCATAATCTATACTTGATGATAGAGCAGTAGGAATAGGTTTCTTCTATTCTACCTAAGATTCAGTCATTCTTTTTTTTCTTTGAAGTGTTCTATTGCTCGATTCAGACTTTTGTTTTTGAGCACCACCTTCTTTCATGGCAAATTGAGACTTAGTCATTCTTTTGGGCCTTCCCTATTCTATGCCAATGTTTACATTCTACACTCTCACCATTTCTTTGAGAAATTTGCTTTGAAGAATACTCCAATGATGTTTGTAGGGTTCAGTTTTGAGTTTAATCAGTGAAAAATGGTGTTTGGCTTAAGGAATTTAAGAATGGTTGAGAGAAAATGAGAGTTGTAACCGTTGAAATACGAATATGATGGCATCTGTTTAGCATTTAACCTTTTGAATCCTCTTTTGTAACTATTCGACAGACATACTTTGGGGGCCAAAATTTGAATTTCAAGTGGTTACGTCCCCACTTAACACAAAAATTGCCTTGACAAATGAACCTTTCACCCAGAAGTTTGACTGTCAAAGACTTACCACATAGAAAATATCTCAATAGCCAAATTTTAGCCTTGAAATATGACTGTCAGAGACTTAACACAGATAGAAGCTTCAACAGACAAACTTTGTGTCCACAAAGTTTGAATTTCAAAGTCTCAACAAAAAGTATGCAAACACATGAGGTCCAATAGACGAATGTTAGGATTCAAAGTTCGAATTTCGAGACTTTATGAAGAAATGTCTGAAATACGAATATTGAATTATCAAAGTTCGAATGTTATACATAAGTAGGCATAACACATAAACATGAAAACAGTCAAAATTTGTACTTTAAGAAGTCAACAGACTAATTTTGAGTAGATAGAAACACAAGTATAGCAAATAAAGCTTTAAAATTCAATTATTAAGAGGTCAAAGTTTGAATTTCAAGCAAGCAGAGCCACTTAATATGGCAAATACGGTATGAAAGTTCATCTATTTGTAATTGAAATGAAAATAATGAAAAACAAAACTTACAAACATATGCTGAAAATTTGCATTTTCATATTTCTTCAACAGAAGTTACTCATCTAAGTGTGAGAAACTCCATTATTTTGATCTCTTATCACATAAGCTCATGAGGAGTATATGCAAACTATTTTATACACACTATGATACTTAAGTTAGTATATGATTTAACACATTAACTCAGAAAATAAAGAGATTAAGATATAAGCTTGCTTACAGGTCATTGGGATTAACCATTCCCAATTCACTTCTAATTTTTACATATATGTCTTTTGGAAGTGGTTTAGTCAAGATATTCGCCAACTGATCTTCTGTTGGGACAAACTCCAAGATAATATCTCCATTTTTAGGATGATCCCTTATGAAATGATGTCTTGTCTTAATATGCTTTGTCCTCGAATGCATTACTGGATTCTTTGTGATGTTGATGACACTAAAATTGTCACATTTGATAAGAACTTCCTTCAGTATAATTTCAAGATCTTCTAGTTGTTATTTCATCTAAAGAATCTGAGTACAGCAACTTCCAGCTACTATGTATTCAACTTCTATAATGGAAAGAGCTATATTATTCTGCTTCTTACTGAACCATAAGACTAAAGATCCTCTAAGAATTTGGCATGTGCTACTTGTGCTCTTTCTATTAGTCTTAGATCCAGTGAATTCTGCATCAATATATCCAATAAGCTTTTCTCCATTGCCCTTTAAATACCAAAGTCCCATATAAGGTGTTACAAGTAGATATCTAAATATTTTCTTTATAGCTATTACATGGGACTCCTTGGGATATGATTGGAATCTTGCACACATCCCAATACTGAATATAATGCTAGGTCTACTAACCATTAGATACAGTAAGGAACCAATCGTTCTTCTTTATTGAGTGATGTCAAATGGTTTTCCTCCTTCATCCATATCAAGTTTTGTAGTTGTAGCCATTGGAGTTCCCATTGACTTAGCCATTCCAAATTTCTTCAGTAATACTTTTAGATGTTTCAATTGGCTCAGGAAGATGCCATCATCACATTTTTTTATTTGCAGTCATAGGAAAAAGTTGAGTTCTCCCATCATGAACATCTCAAACTCACTCTGCATCAACTTAGAAGAATCCTTGCACATAGATTCATTAGTAGCACCAAATATAATATCATTAAAATAAATTTGAACTGCAAACAAATCTTTATTTTACTTCTTAGTAAAGAGTGTTATGTCAACCTTACCTCTGTTAAACCCTTTTTCAATTAAGAAATTACTTAAATGTTGAATCAAAAATTTTGATGATTCTAAACAATTAGAGTTTGGAAATGAGAATATCTAATGAATATGAAAGGATCAAGTGAAGAAATCTAATGAAGAATATGAGAAGGCTTAGTTGTTAGGATTTCTCTATTTGTAATCTGGGTAAAAAGCTTTGATCTTTACTTCCTTTAAGTTACCTCAACATTTGAAAATGTTATTTGAAAGTTATCAAAAGTTAGCTTGTATTAGAATTGAGACATATTGGCGAATAGACAAATTTTGTTATTGACTCATACTTATTTTATGCAAAATTTGAATTTTGCTTAGTGAAATTCGAAGTTATAAAGGTTTTACCTCTGATAAATAAATTTCAGTTGCAACATTCGAATTTCAAGCTAAGCATTGTTAATGAATGTGTGCAAAATTCGCCTAAAACTTAGTTAAAATTCAACTATTGATGAAGTTTCAAAAGAGTTCAGAGTCACCTTTGATAGATGAACTTTGGACTTCAAAGTGCAAATTTTCAATTTAGAACTTGTGAGTCTCGTTAGAGCATACATTTGACAGACAAACTTTATGGTTTAAAATTTGAATTTTACTAAGAAAAACTTTTGTGCCATGTTGAACAAGCTTCTGATAAACGAATTTCAGCTTTTGAAATTCAAATTTTGAATGCATTGTGAAAACATGAGATAATTGTTCAAACTCAACAGATACACTTTTAATATAAAAATTTGTATGTTCTAATATGGGATAGTTTTCATAAACTCAAAATTCAAATTTCACTCTTGAACAGACGAATGTTGAAGTTAAACATTGAAATCTTTAACCTTCTATCTCAGCGAAATTCATCTATTATACCTAAAAATTCAAATTTTGGCATGGTAAACGCATTAAATGTGGTTGGTGAATAACTATTTCTGCAAAGTGACTATTGGTTAAAGTTTCTAATGGCCATATCTTATGTCTAATGACTAGTTAAGCCACAAATCTATAAATAGAACTTTATTTAAAGTTATGGGCAACGAATTAAAGTCTATTTTTACTGAAACTCTACTAAATTCATTAGACAAAACATTTTCATGCTTATACTACATTTATTGTACTTCAACTTTCATATCCACTCTATTCTAGAGAGTATTTATTCTATGTAACAATATTTACTTCATCAGGAAGAAGGATTCTTTGTGATGGGAGTCACAAAGGGAATTAGAAAACACTTGTAAGAGTGTTAAGTGTAGATTTTGAGTGTTCTAAAAATAGAGCATGAATCTGTACTGAGGCATTAAAAGGAGACCATTCAATTCTTGCAGATAGTGAAAATCTCAAGTGGTAGCTTGGAGACTGAATATAGGTCAGGTGGATCAGACTAAACTAGAATAAATTTCTGAGTTCTTTCTCCCTTCCTCTTGCATTTACTCTCTTTTTCACTACACTATATTTTTTTGCAAACTTTTGCTTTCACTGTGAAATTACAATTTTGCAGAAAATTTTTGAACTTTCTAATTCTTCCCCTCTTGGGAAGCCAACTATTCTAACAAGTAGTATCAGAGCCCAAACTCCCAACTGAAGGATTTAACCATTCGAGAAAACAAATGATTGGCTTTGAAGAAAGCATATTACTAGAACACAACAATACCAATAAACCTTCAAGCTTCAGTGGAGAGCATTATGAATATTAGAAGATGAGGATACAAATATATCTTCAGCCCATAGACCTGGAGATCTGGTTAGTTATCCAGAAATGTGACTTTGTGCCAATGAAGTTACAAGGTGATGGCACTTACAAATAGAAACCTGAGGAAGAGTGGAATGATGAAGACAAGAGAAGAGTTTCGCTTAACTTCAAAGCAAAACATTGCTTGGTCAATGCTCTTAACTAGGACAAATTCTACAGAGTCTCCCATTATTCCATAGCTAAAGGAATATAGGACACTCTAGAGATAGCACATGAAGGAACCGCTAGAGTGAGAGAAAACAAGTTAAACTCCTATATTGGTGAATAAGAATGCTTCAAAATGAAGGAAAGAGAGAGTATCAAGGATCTACAAAAGAGGCTCACTCTCATTGTGAACTAACTGAAAAGTCTTGGAAAGGAATACTTTCAACCTGAAAAAAGTTAAGAAAATCCTCAGAGCTTTACCCATTGAATGGCAACCAAAGGTGACAGCCATAGAAAAAGCCAAAGGAGAATCAATGACTTCTATCACAGCTCTCTTTAGCAGCCTTGAAGAATATGAGAACAAGATAAAAGCTCTCAAAGATGCAAGCCAAGAAAAGAAGAAGAAGAGTTTGGCACTGAAAGTTGCAAAAGAAGAAAAAGAAAACTCTGATGATAAGAAAGAGCTAGATGAAAAAACTCTTACAATATGGGTAAAAAAACTTGGAAAATTCTATGGCAAAAAGAAAAACAAGAAGTTCTTGAAGAAAGGAGCAGGAACAAGCAGCAAGAGGGAAAACATAGAACCCTTAAGTTGCTTTGAGTGCAAGAAGCAAGGGCACATCATATGAATGTCCACAGTTCCTAAAAAGGCAAGAAAATGAATAGAAAGCTATTGATAAGAGTAAAAAGAAAAAGCCATATATCTTCTCAATTTGGGGCAACAGCTCAGATGAAGAAGATGAAGATAAGAAAGAGATTGCTAACATATGCTTAATGGCACGTGCTGAAGAAGGAGCTTAGAATCTATCTAATAATAGAAATGAAGATAAGGTAATTGATTCTAACCCTTCTTATTCTGAATTACTTGATGCATTTCATGATCTGCACGATGAGTTTATCAAGACTGCAAAAGAATTAAAATTGGCTAAGAAGAAAATTAACAAACTAGAATCAAAATGTGCCTGACATCGTATCACAGCATAAAGATAAACTGCCTGCTGCATATCATGCATAGAGCTTGAAAAGAAAAATGACTATCTGCTTAAGAGCTTAGCTAATTTCACAAAAGGCTAAGATATGCTATATGCTCTGCTAGGTAACTAGAGGATTACACAAGATAAGGCTGGTCTTGGTTATGACCCTTGTGCAGTCAAAGAAAAGATTAAGAAGAAAAATCAAAATCTGTACATAAGGCATTTTGTGCATGCAAGCGGGTATAATAAGAAATATGATTCCTCAAAGACTATTAAGACTTATACCCAATCTAAATATGTGAAACAAAAATATCATTTGTATTATTTTTCTCCTGCATCTCAATCGAGCAGTCCCTCTATCACTTGCCACTTCTATAAGATGAAGGGACAAATTTCCAATTCATACTCCTTAAGGAAAAATGGACTTGGCAGGAAGGCAGAACGGGTTCCCAAATGTACACCTATACATAAAAAGAATGATACTAACAGAAAAGGACCCAAACAGATTTGGGTACCTAAGAAGAAAGACTAAATTTTGTTTTGCAGGTATGTTTTAGAGTTAGCAAGAGCAATAAATAATACATAGATAGTATATGCTCAAGACATATGACTAGTGATAAGGAGAAGTTTATCACCCTCAGAGAAAAGAAATGAGGAAAAATGACATTTGGAGGTGACCAATATAGCAAGGTGGTTGGCATTAGCATCATGGGCAGAAATTCAGAAACATCCATAAAAGAAGTGCTATTTGTAATTAGTCTCAACCATAACTTGCTAAGTGTGAGTCAGACCTGCGACAAAGGAAATTGGGTATTGTTTGACTTAGAATTCTACTTGGTCATCAGAAAAAAGTGATCACAAGGTTATTCTTAAAGCTTAAAGGGATGGTAATTGTTATACTATTGATTTAGAAGAGCATCCTAATCTTGATTCCATATGTTTGATCAGTAAAGATAATGAAAGTTGGTTATGGCATAGAAAACTAGCACATGTTAACATGAACCAACTAAATAAGTTAATTAAAATGAGTTAATAACTGATTTACCCAAGATTTCTTTTGAAAAAGATAGAGAATGTGATGTCTGTCTTAAAGGAAAATAAACTAAGTCCTTTTTCAAATCTAAAAATGTCATCTTTACATCTAGACTACTACACTTGCTACATATGGATTTGATAGGACCATCTAGAGTTAAAAGTATTGGTAGAAATCTGTATGTGTTAGTAATTGTAGATAATTATTCTAGATTCACTTGGACTTTATTCCTTTCCTTCAAAGATAAAACATTTGATGCATTTGTGACCTTAGCTAAGAATGTGCAAAATGAGAAGAGTATTTCTATTATGTCTATCAGGTCTAATCATGGAGGTGATGAAAACTTAAGCTTCTTCGAGTACTGTGAAGAACATGGAATTGATCACAACTTCTCAACTCTAAGAACACCTCAACAAAATGATATGGTGGAGAGGAAGAACAAAACCTTGAAAGAAATGGCAAGAGTAATGTTGAATGGGAAAAAGCTTCATCAATACTTCTGGGCTGATACAATGAACACAGTAAGCTAAATAGAGTATACATCAGACTAATATTAGAGAAGACACCTTATGAGCTCTACAAAGGAAAGAAGTCAAATCTCTCACACCTACATATATTTACATGCAAGTACTTCATTTACAACAATGGTATAGAAAATCTGGCTAAGTTTGACACCAAATCAGATGAAAGTATATTCCTTGGCTATTCTAGTATGAGCAAAGCATATAGAGTATTTAATACAAAGTCTAGGACCATAGAAGAATCTATGCATATAATTTTCATTGAAAATGAAGTTGTTCATAAACCTGACTTAGATGAGGACAAACTAATTTCTAGCTTCAAGAACATGAACCTCTCTAAAGAAAATAAAATTAAACCTCCAAAAATGTCAGAATCTACTGCTATAGAGGAAGATATTCAGGATAAAGATCTAGAAGTTGAAGATAATGATGCAATTTCTCAAGAACTACTTAAAGTTTGGAGATATTAAAGGAGTCATCATGTTGATCAAGTGATTGGGGATGTTTAGAAGAATATTAAAACCAGAAGACAACTTAGGGATTAAAAAAATAACTATGCATTCATTTCTCAAATTGAACCTAAGTATACTGAAGATGCATTAATAGAAGAGTACAGGACATTAGCTATGCAAGAAGAACTAAATCAGTTTGAAAGGAATCAAGTTTGGGACTTAGTGCTTAGACCCAATGATTACCCGATTATTAGAACCAAATGGGTATTTAGAAACAAACTTGATGAATCTGGAACAATAATTAGAAACGAAGCCAGGTTGGTAGCCAAAAGATATAATCAAGAAGAAGGTATAGATTGTGAGGAAACTTTTGCTCAAGTTACAAGATTGGAAGCAATAAGAATTCTCCTGGCCTATGCTTGTATAAAAGATACAATGTTACATCAAATGGATGTAAAAAGTGTCTTTCTAAATGGTTATATCATGGAAGAAATTTATGTTGACCAACTTCCAACCTTTAAGGACTCAGCTAAATCAAATCATGTATGTAAATTGAAAAAATCTCTCTATGATTTAAAACAAGCACCTAGAGTATGGTACGAAAGACTAAATAACTTTCTAATTGAAAAAGGATTAAATAGAGCCAAAGTTGATATAACTTTGTTTGCTAAAATAGAAAACAAAGATTTACTTATTGTTCAAATATATGTTGATGATATTATATTTGGTACCACTAATGAATCTTTATGCAAGGATTTCTCTAAGCTAATGCAGAGTGAATTCGAGATGTTAATGATGAGAAAGCTCAACTTTTTCCTTGGACTGCAAACCAAATAATGTGATAATGACATCTTCCTCAATCAAGCAAAGTACCTAAAAGAGTTACTGAAGAAATTTGGAATGGAAAATGCTCAATCAACGGGAACTCCAATGGCCACTGCCATAAAGCTTAATATGGATAAAGGAGGAAAACCATTCGATATAACTCAATATAGAAGAATGATTGGTTCCTTATTATACCTAACAGCTAGTAGACCTAACATCATGTTTAGTGTCTGCATGCGTGCAAGGTTCCAATCATGTCCCAAAGAATCCCATGCAATAGCTATGAAAAGAATATTCAGATATCTGATTGGAACATCATAGATGGGACCTTGGTATCCAAAGGGCAATGGAGAAGAGCTTGTTAGGTATATTGATGCTAACTTTGCTGGGTCCAAGACTGACAGAAAAAGCACAAGTAGCATATACCAATTTCTTGGAGTATCTCTACTCTCATAGTTCAGCAAGAAGTAGAATAATGTGGCTCTCTTTATAACAGAAACTAAATATATAGCTGCTGGAAGCTACTGTGCTCAAATCCTTTGGAAGAAGCAGCAACTTGAAGATCTTGAAATTGAGATGAAGGAAATACCTATGAGATGTGATAATCAAAGTGTCATCAACATCACGAAGAATCCCGTGATGTATTCAAGGACCAAGCACATTAAGGTCAGACATCATTTCATAAGGGACCACATTCTGAAAAGAGACATCATGTTGGAATTTGTCCCTATAGAAGATCAGCTTGCAGACGTCTTGACTAAGCCACTTCCAGAGGACGAATATTGTAAAATCAGAAGAGAATTGGCAATGGTAAATCCTAATGAACTATAGCAAGCTTCTAACTAAATCTATTTACTTTCTAAAGTTAATTAACTAAGACTTACACTAACTTAAGCTTCAGAGTATATTTAAAGTATTTTGCAAGTACTCCTCATGAGCTTATATGATAGAAAAATCAATATGATGGCATATCTCAAGCTTACTCAATCAACATCTGCTAAAGAAATATGGAAATTCGAATATTCAACGTCTATCTGTAAGTTCAATCCTGTAAAATTCACATTTTGACTACTAATAGATGCATTTTTATGCTTTATCTAGCTTATTGAATGAAGGTACATAATTAAAATTCAAACTTTAAGCTTAAATAGTCAAATTTCAGTGATTCACATGTTGTACCAGTGTTTTAGTCCATTCAAAATTCATCTGTTGATTGATTGAAATTCAAATTTTGAATATTGATATATGTGTTTACTTCATCTGTATGAACAACATATGAATTTCGATGACTTAAAATTCACATTTTAGACATTTCTTTCTAAAGTCTCTAAATACGAACTTTGACTCCTAAAATTCATCTGTTCAACCTCCTATGTTTGCATATGTTCAGTTGAAGACCTTGAAATTCAAACTTTGAGGGAGCAAAGTTCATCTGTTGAAGCATCTGTCAGTGATAAGTCTCTGACAGACAAACTTTAAGGTTGAAAATTTGCCTATCAAGATAGTTTCTCTGTGTTATTAGGCAACATAACTGACCAAAATTTGAATTTGGACCACCAAAATTTGTTTGTCGAATGGTTACAAAAGAAAATCCAAAGGGTCATGCTCTAAACAGACACAACTCTATTTATCTTTCAACCGAAGCTATTCCTCTCCCTTCTTAACCATTCTTAAATTCCTTTGGTTAAACCTTATTTCTCACCAATTAAACTTCAACCCAAGCCTCATAAACATCTTTAAAGCATCTTTCAACTCAAATCTCTCACAAAAATGGTTAGAGTGAAAAAAGCTAAAATTGGGATAGATCAAGGCAGGCCCAAGCGCTCCACCAAAGCTCAGTATGCATCAAAGGAAGGAGAAACCCATAAAAGGAAGGCCGAATCCAATAAAGGGAATCTGTCAAAGAAACAGAAAATGACTCTAAAGGTAGACTCGAAGAAATCAACCCCTACTATCCCTGCATCCAACACTAAGTTAGAAGAACTACAGATGACTACAGAGCCTCTCTATAGCTTTGAACAAATATTGTAGGAGTTTACCACAAAGTTTGCTGTAAAGAAGGTAATAACTCCTCACTGCACCAATTTGGAGGGATTTTTAGTTTCCAATAACTTTGATGCTAGAATTTGGTTGGGCAAATACAAAAATCTATTGAAAATTAGAGAAAGATCTGATGATAAGGTGATTAAGACTTGGTATGCTACATTGAAATATAATGATAAGAAGAGGAAATACCAAGTAATGCTTAGGTCTAGGAATCTATGGCTATCAGATGAAAATATCAATGAAGTTTTAGAGATTCCTGGATAAAAGGGATTCAAGATTGATATCTCTACCTCCAAATACATGGATGGGGATAATGATGCAAATGAGGAAGGTAGGGAATTTTTGAATTATCAGGAAAGCACAATCTTGGATGCTCTCTTCAGAAGGCGTGATAATAGGCCTTCTTTGAAAATTGTGAAGCCTTCTGACCTCAGTGTACAAGTAAGAGTCCTACACTATATAGTGTCAATGATTATCTTTAACAAAGAAGGAAGCTTTAATCTGATCACCAAGGCTGAGGCTCATGTAATGACAGCCTTAATTCACAGAAAGGAGCTCAACCTGGGTCACATAATATTTCAAAGGATGATCAAGGGAAGAGATCAAAGGAAAGATTCAACCTTTCCCTATGCCTCCATCATTATGAAGCTACTTAAATTTACAAAAATAGAGCATCTGGAGAAAGGAAAAATGAAGCTAACTGAGGAGTTTAAAGAAGAAGAGCTTATGAAAATGAGGATTGAAAGGAAAGAGGGCAGATGCATTGGGAAGGGAGCTGGAAAATTAGAAGATTTATTCTATGAAGGGGGAGAATCACAATAGCAAGAAGCTACATCTGAGGTTACTTCACCCACATAACCAGAACCATAACCAACCCTGTTAGGTTTGTTGGCTTCCCAAAAGGGGGGTGAATTAGGAAGTTCAAAATTGTAATAGAACAGTGATAATAGAAGTTTGTAGAAAATAGAGTACATAATATATATATATAGCAATTGCAAGGTAAAAGTGAAAAGGACACAGAGATTTATCCTAGTTCAGTTTACTCCACTTGACCTACAGCCAGTCCTCAAGCTACCACTTGAAATTTTCTACTATCTTGCAAGAATTCAATGGGCTCTTTGCAATGCCACAGTACAACCTTGTACTCTATTCTAAGAGCTTTCAAATTTACACTTTGCACTGTAACAAAGTGTTTCCCAAATCCCTTGTGAAAATCCCTCACAAAAAAGTCATTCTTCCAGATGAAGAGAAGATTTTGTACATAATGAAAAATGCTCTAATATAGAGTCAATGAGACAGTTGAAATGCAATTACTGAAGTGTGAGTGGCTAAAAGGCTTTGACTAAAGATTTCAGCAGAATTTCAATATTTACAGCATAAATTCGTTACCCACAACATCAAATGAAGTTCTATTTATAGATTTGTGATTTAACTAGATGTTAAATACAAGATCTAGCCATTAGAAACGTTACCCAACGGTTACTTTGTAAAAATAGCCGTTCACCCACCGCCTTTAATGCGTCTAACATGCTGAAATTTGAGTTTTGGGTGTCAATAGACAAATTTCGTAGAGACCATAGGCTAAAGGCTTTAACGTTGAACTTTCAAAATTCGTTTGTTCAAGAGTGAAATTCAAAATTTGATTTTGTCAAATGTATCCCATGTTAAAACATATGAATTTTTATATTCAAAGTGCATCTATTGGGTGTGAACAGTTGTCTCATGTTTCTATAGTGCACTCAAAATTCGAATTATGGGAGACCAAAATTCATCTCTCAGTGACAAGCTCAACATTACACAAAATTTCTACTTTGAGGAATTTGAATTTCGCACTTTCAAAATTTGTCTATCAGAGGGACTGTTTTTTAACTCTTTTGGCACTTTAATATCATACAAACTTTGACATGATTTCACACAAATTTTACATATTTCACTAACTATACTTGACTTGAAATTCGAATTTCAACACTTGAAATTCATCTATTAGAGGTGACACCACTATAACTTCGAATTTCAATCAGCAAAGTTTGAATTTTCAACAAAACATATAAAGTTTATCAAGTCAAAATTCGTATGTTACTTAGGGTTTTCCAAATTTAACATATGTTAATATAGGATAACGTGAAAAACACATATTTAAACATAGTGGGAGTTTGAGTAAGTAAAATCAAAGCCCTTTACCTTGTGTACAAAGTGAGAAATCTTAACAACTAATTCTTCACATATTTCTTCTTGGATTTCTTCACTTGAATGCTCTTACACTCCTTTGATATTTTTCTTCCAAGCTCTAGTTATTTAGAATCATCAAAACACTTGATTCAATATTCTCCCTTTATAATCTGGGTAAAAAGCTTATATCTTTACTTCTTTTAAGTTACCACAACGTTTGAAAATGTTATTTGAAAGTTATTAAATGTTAGCTTGTGTTAGAATTGAGACAAATTAGCTAACAGATTAATTTTGCTGTTAACTCATACTTATTTTGTGTAAAACTTGAACTTTGCTTAGTGAAATTCAAAGTTATAGAGGTGTTGCCTCTGATAGACAAATTTTAGTTATGAAATTCAAATTTTAGGCTAAACATTGTTAATAAATGTGTGCAAAATTCATCTGAAACTTAATCAAAATTTGAATGTTGGTGAAGTTCCAAAAGAGTTCAGAGTCACATTCTCTGACAAACGAACTTTGGACTTCAAAGTGTGAATTTTCAATTTGGAACTTGTGAGTCTTGTTAGACCATGCCTCTAACAGATAAACTTTATGGTTCAAATTTGAATTTTACTAAGGAGAACTTTTGTGTTATGTTGAACAAGTCTTTGACAGAAAAATTTTAGTTTCTGGAATTCAAATTTTGTGTATAATGTGAAAACATGAGACAACTATTCAAACTCAATAGATACACTTTCAATATGAAAATTTGAATGCTCTATCATGGGATAATTTTAACAAACTCAAAATTCAAATTTCACTCTTGAACAGATGAATGTTGAAGTTCAACAACGAAATTCTTAACCTTTTGTCTCTGCAAAATTTGTCTGTTGTACCCCAAAATTTGAATTTCAGCTTGTTAGATGCATTAAATGCGGTTGGTGAATAGTTATTTCTGCAAAGTAACCGCTAGTTAAAGTTTTTAACAGCTAGATCTTATGTCTAACAACTATTTAAGCAACAAATATATAAATAGAACTTCATTTGAAGTTGTGGGCAAAGAATTAAAGTTTGTTTTTACTGAAATTTTGCTGAATTCATTAGACAAAATTTGTTCACCCTTATACTGCATTTATTGTACTTCAACTTTCATATTCACTCTATTCTAGAGAGTATTTTTTCTATGTAAAAATTTTTTTTCATCAGGAAGAAGTATTCTTTGTGAGGGGAGTCACAAAGGAATTGGGAAACATTTGTCAGAGTGTTAAGTATAGATTTTGAGTGTTGTAAGAATATAGCACGGGTCTGTACTGAGGCATTGCAAGTAGCCCATTGAATTCTTGCAGATAGTGGAAATCTCAAGTGGTGACTTGGGGACTAGACATATGTCAGGTGGATCAAACCGAACTAGGATAAATTTCTATGTCCTTTCTTCTTTCCTCTTGCATTTACTCTCATTTTCACTACACTCTATTTTTCTGCAAACTTTTACTTTCACTATGAAATTACATTGTTGTAGAAAATTTTTGAACTTCCTAATTCACCATCTCTTGGGAAGCTAGCTATTCTAACATCAATCTCTCATATCATGCTCTTGGTACTTGTTTTAAACTGTAAAGAGCTTTCTTTAGTTTATATACATGATTAGGCTTAGTTAAGTCTTCAAAATCTAGAGGTTGATCAACATAAACTTTTTTCATGATATAACTATTCAGAAAAGCACTCTTTACATCGATTTGATATAACTTGGTATCTTTTATACTGGCATAAACTAAGAGAATTCTTATTGCTTCCAATCTTGCAACTAGAGCAAAGGTTTCCTTATAATTTATACCTTCTTCCTGGTTATAGCCTTTGACCACCAACCTAACCTTGTTTCTGGTGATCATTCCAGATTCATCAAGTTTATTTCTAAACACCTATTTAGTTTCAATAATTGGATGATCATTGGGCCTAGGTACTAAGTCCCAAACTTAATTTCTCTCGAACTGATTCAGCTCTTCTTGCATGGCTATAATCAAGTACTCATTTTTTTATGTATCTCCTATGCAATTAGATTCAATTTGTGATCTGAAGGCACAATGATTTATCTTATCCCTAAGCTACCTTTTTGTTTTAATATTCTCTTGAACATTCCTAATCACTTAATCAATAGGATGACTCCTTTGATATCTCCAAGCCCTATGTAGTTTGTGAGAAATTTCTACATTAACTTCAAGTTCATGATCTTTCTCCTAAATATTTTCCCTAAATATTTTCTTCTAAAGCAGTAAATTTTGATATTTTTGGAGGTTTAATTTTATCTTCCTTAGAAAGGTTGACCTTTTTAAAGGTAGAAATTAGTTCAGTCTCATCAAAGTTAGGTTTAGAGAGAATATCATTTTCAGTAAACACTATATGCAGATGAGAAAGGCTTGGCTTTCTTTCTTTGTAGAGCTCATAAGGTGTCTTACTCAAGATTGGTCTGATGTATGCTCTGTTGATGATATAGCTTGCTGTGTTTACTGTATTAGCCTAGAAATATTTAGAAACCTCTTTCTCATTCAGCATTGCTTTTGCCATCTCTTGCAATGTTTTGTTCTTTCTCTATCACGCCATTCTTCTAAGATGTCCTTGGAGCTGAGAAATTGTGATCGATTCCATGCTCTTTGCAATACTTCAAGAAGCTCGAATTTTCAAATTCTCCTCCATGATCAAACATGATGGACATAATAGAAATACCATTCTCATTTTGTGCTTTCTTGACTAAGGTTACAAATGCATCAAATGTCTCATCTTTAGAGGAAAGAAATAAAGTTTAAGTAAATCTAGAGTAGTCATCCACAATTACTAATACATAGATTTCCTCCAATGCTTTTCACTCTTGATGGACCTACCAAATCCATATGTAGCAGTTGTTGTGGTCTAGATATGGAGATGACATTTTTAGTTTTGAATGAGGGCTTAGTTTGCTTCCTCTTAAGACAAGTATCACATTCTCTATTCTTTTCAAATGATAACTTAGGTAAGGCAGTAACTAAGTCATTTTTAATTAACTTATTAAGTTGGTTCATATTAACATGTGCTAATCTTCTATGCTATAACCATCTCTCATTATCTTTACTGATTAAACATATAGAATCTAAGCTATAGAGTTCATTTAAATTAATAGTATAATAGTTATCATCTCTTTGAGCTTTGAGAATAATCTTGTTAGCACTTTTTTTTATGACTAAGTAGAATTTTGAGTCAAACAGTACATATATACCTTTGTCACAAGTTTCACTCATACTTAACAGGTTATAGTTGAGGCCAATCACAAATAGAAATTCTTCTATTGATGTTTCAAGATTCTTACCAACGATAAAAATGCCAATCACTTTTCCATATTAGTCACCTCTAAATGTCACTTTTCCTCCTTTTTTATCTCTGAGGATAATGAACTTTTTTTATCACCAATCATATGTCTTGAACATGCTCTATCCATATACCATTTATTGCTCTTACTAGCTCTAAGACACATCTACAAAATAAATTTTAGCTCTTTTTCTTGGGTACCCATATTTGCTTGGGTCCATTCTTATTAGTTTCTCCCTTAGGTACTAAAGTATCTTTGGGAACCCGCTTCATTCCATTACCATTTCCTTCTTTCTTGCATACACAAGAGAAGGATATATGACCCTTCTTGTTACAGAAGTAGCAAGTGGAGAAGGGGCTAGAATAAAGAGATACAAGTTTGAAACAATATAAGTAATATCTTTCTTTTTTATTTCTGGGAGCTGGAAATTATTCTATGCTTTGGCTTGACTCATTGTAATTTGAATTCCCTTCAGCACATACAAAATTTCTTAGATAGAGATTTTGTTTCTTGCATTTTAGCTTTTCTTTTATAGCATAAGGGTCATATCCTAGACCCATCTTGCCTTGACTCATTATTTGCTTACCAAATAACATTTTCGGCATATCTTGGCCTCTAGTAAATTTAGTTAGAGTCTTGTAGAGATAAAAATTCTTATCTCTTAGCTCAATGCATGAGGTGTAGACAGAAAGAGTAGAAGAAGAAGTCTATGATGTAAAGCAAAATTCATGAGATTTATTTTCAAGTTTGTTTATTTTCTTTTTAGCTTACGACAACTACTTTAAAGTTTTAACAACTCAGCAAGTAAATCATTAAATGAATCATGCAATTCATTATAGGAAGGTTTTAAGTCATTTACCTCAGAGTCACTTTTATTGTCTTGGTTATGATTCTCTTCTTTCTCTGCAGTCTCTTGAGCCATCAAGCAAAGATTTGCAATTTCTTCTTCTTCTACTACATTCTCTTCATCTGAGCTATCTTCCTAGATGGATGACACAGAGGCTTTCTTCTTTTTTCATTTATTTTCCTTCTTATCTCTTCCCTACTTCTTGGCAAGTTGATGACATTCCTATTTGATGTGTCCAGGTTTCTTGCACTCATAGAATATGATGGAGTCTGTTATCTTTCTTATTGTTGGTGGGTCCATCCTTTTTCATGAATTTTTTTAACTTCTTCTTCTCGTACATCTTTCCAAATCTTCTCACCAGTATAGCCACTATTTCTTCATCTAGCTCAGCATCTTCTTCAAAATCAGTATCGTCTTCTAATTCTATTTTGAGAGCCAAACTCTTCTTTTTCTTATCAGAAGAAGATTCTTTCAGAGCTTTCAATTTTTCTTCATATTCTTCTAGGCTTCCAAAGAGAGCATGCAAATGTCATTAATTCTACTCTAACTTTTTCTATGGCTGTCAACTTTAGTTGCCACTCAATGGATAAAGCTTTAAAAATCTTTCTGACTTTCTTAGGTTGAGAATACTCCTTCTCAAGGCTCTTTAATTGATTCACAATAAGAGTAAACCTCTTTTGTAGATCTTTGATACTTTCTCCTTATTTCATTTGGAAACTTTCATATTCACTAATACAAGTGTTCAGTTTGTTCTCCTTCACTCCCTTGCTTCCTTTATGAGCAATCTCTAGACTATCTCACATTCCCTTGGCTGTGAACAATGGGAAACTCTATAGAACTCATTTTGATTTAGAGCACTAACCAATGAGTGTTTTGTCTTGAAATTCAACAAAACTATTCATTTATCTTTATTGTTCCACTCTTCTTCAAACTTCTCTTTGTATATGCTGTCATCTATATCTTCATTGGCACAAAATGACCTTTCTTTATGATAGATCATATCTCTAGATCTATAGATTGAAGATATATTTGCATTCTCATCTTTCAGTATTCATAGTGTTTTCCACTAAAGTCTGGAGGTCTGTTGATATTGTTCCCCTTTGATAATATATTTTCTCTAAAACCAGCCATGATCTCTCCTAGATGGTGAAAACCTTTAGCAAAGAGTTTAAGCTTTGATACCACTTGTTAGGAATACTGGCTTCCCAAGGGGATGAATTGGGAAGTATAAAATTTTTCTGCAAAAATACAATATAGCAATGAAAGCAAAAGTTTGTAGAAAAATAGAGTATAATAAAAATTGAATATAAGAGATAAGGGAAGAGAAAAAGCTCAGTGATTTATCCTATTTCAGTCTGGCTTCCTAAGAGGGGGGTGAATTAGGAAGTTTAAAATTTTTTGCAAAATTAGAAAAGAGCAGTGAAAGTAAAGGTTGCATAAAACAGAGTGCATAATATAAAAGGGCAGTTTGCAAGGTAAAGGAAGAGAGGACATAAAGATTTATCCTAGTTCGATCTACTCCTCTTGACCTATGTCCAATCCTCAAGTTAGCACTTGAGATTTTCCACTATCTTGCAAGAATTTAGTGGGCTCCTAGTAATGCCACAGTACAGCCTTGTGCTCTATTATAAGAGCTTGCAAATTTTCACTCTGCACTCTAGCAAAGTGTTTCCCAAATCCCTTGTGAAAACCTCTCACAAGAAAATCTATCTTCCCGATGAAGAAAAGATTGATTACAATAAGAGAAACTCTCTAATACAGAGTAAATGTGACAGTTGAAGTGCAATAAATAAAGTGTGAATAAGTAGAAGATTTTGTCTAATGATTTTGATAGAGTTTCACTATATACAACATAAAATTATTACCCACAACTTCAAATGAAGTTCTATTTATAGATTTGTGTCTTAATTATATGTTAGACACAAGATCTAGCTGTTAGAGACGTTACCCAATGGTTATTTTACAAAACTAACTATTCACCAACCGGATTTAATGTGTCTGACATTCTGAAATTCAAATTTTGGGGTGTCAACAAATGAATTTCACAGAGACCATAAGATAAAGACTTTAACTTTGAACTTCCAAAATTCGTCTGTTCAAAGTGAAATTTGAATTTTGGTTTTGATAAACATTTCCTATGTTAAGACATACGAATTTTCAAGTTTAAAGTGCATCTGTTAAGTGTGAACAGTTATCTCATATTGCTACAGTGCACTCAAAATTCGTATTTTGGAGATCCAAAATTTATTTGACAGTGAACTGCTTAATATGGCACAAGAGTTCTACTTTTTGAAATTTGAATTTTGAGCTTTCAAAATTCATTTACCAGAAAGATCTCTAATCAGACTTAAACATGTTTTCATTCCAAAGTTCAAATTTTGAAAACCAAAGTTCATTTGTCAGTAGGACTAACTTTGAACTCTTTTTGTACTCAAGTATTAGACACACTTTGATATAGGTTCAGATGAATTTTTTAGTTTTCACAAATTATGCTTGACTCAAAATTCAAATTTTAATCAACTGAAATTCATTTGTCAGAGGTAGCATCTTTGTAACTTTGAATTTCATTAACCAAAGTTCAAATTTTCAATGATACATATAAAGTTTAACAGTTCAAAATTTATCTGTTAGTTAGTATTTTTCTAATTTAACATAAGTTAGCATAAGATAGATGAAAAACACTTATTTAAAAACCAGTGGATGTAAGATCAAAGTCTTTTACTCTATGAACCTTATGAGAAATCCTACAAAATAATTCTTTACTCAGTTCTTCCTGGATTTCTTCATTTGAGTGCTCTTAGACTCCTTTGATATTTTCCTTCCAAACTCCAATTGTTTGGAATCATCAAAACACTTGATTCAATAGGAAGTATGAAATTTTTCTACAAAAATACAATATAGCAATGAAAGCAAAAGTTGATAAAAAAAATAGAGTATAATAAAAACTGAATATAAGAGATAAGGGAAGAGAAAACGCTCAGTAATTTATCCTGGTTCAGTCCAATTTTATGTCTAGTTTTCAAGTCATCACTTGAGATTTTCTACTATAAGCAAAAAATTAGTGGGCTCTTTACAATGCCACAGTACAATACTTGTTTTCTATTCTAAGAATACAGAATGTCTCTCAATCATTCTTACTAGTGATTTCATTTATCCCTTTGTGAATCTCTTTACAAAATATCTTTCTTCCAAATAAAGAAAAGATTTGTTATAGAAAATGAAAACTCTCTTAAATGGAGTAGATATGACAATTGAAGTGTAATAAATAAGGTGTATGGGTAAAAAGCTTTTAACACATAATTTCAGTAGAACTTTTGCAATATCAGACTTAAATTTGTTCCACAGAACTTCAAATGAAGTTCTATTTATAGATTTGTGGTTTAACTAATATTAGACATAAGATCTAGCCATTAGAGATATTAACCAATAGTTATTCTACAACAATAGTCATTCATCAACCATATTAAATGCATCTAACACACCAAAGTTCAAATTTGAGGGCTCAACAGACAAATTTTGTAGAAACAGAAGGTTAAGTACTTTAACATTGAACTTCAAAATTTGTCTAGTACTAAGTGACATTCAAATGTTGAGTTTGTAAATGATATCCAATGTTAGTTCATGTGAATTTTCATATTGAAAAGGTTGAACAGCTTCCTCAATTTTTCACATAAAATTTCAAAATTTGAATTTTAGAAGCTGAAATTTATTTATCAAAAGCATGTTCAACGTGACATAAAAGTTCTTCACATCAATTTGAACTTTAAACTACAAAATTCATCTATCAGAGACATACTCTATCAAGACATATAAGTTCTCACTTTGAAATTCACACTTTGAAGCTCAAAGTTCATGTGTCAAAAGCTATGACTTTGAGCTCACTTTGAACTTCACTAATAGTCGAATTTTAATTAAGTTTCATGCAAATTTTGCACACTTTTACTAACTATACTTAGCTCGAAATTCGAATTTCGTAACTAAAATTTGAGTGAGTATTTGGAAAAAATAAATATGAATCAAATAGCAAAATTCATCTGTTAGCCGATATTCTTCAATTGTAACACATGCTCATCAGATAACTTTAAAATAACTCATTTGAACACTATGGTAATATAAATAAAATTTAAAACATTTTACCTAATGTATATAGTGAGAAATCCTAAAATCTAATTCTTCACTTGATCTTCACTAGATTTCTTCACTTTATGGTTTCATGTTCCTTTGATATTCTCTTTTCAAGCTCTAGTTATTTAGAATCATCAAAACTTCTAATTCGATAACGGCAATGAAAGGTGCAAAATATATAATGACAAAAAATTTTGTGTATCAAAAGCATGAAAAATATCTATTTCCTTCTCCAATATCCAATTCCAATCCTAATTTTCAATGACACAACTTATCGGAAATTTTAGTTGAGTCCCATGAATATACCCAGGGTCGTCCTAGACGTAGTATGACCCCCAAAGGGCATAATTCCTGAATTTTAGTAGAGTTATCTCCCAAGACAACAATCCCATTTACAAAAGACCTTGTCACACTACCCACCAAACCGCTGCAGCAATTTGCAAGAAATCACACTCATACAAGACTATTGTAATACCTTATATTACGGCTCATTTCCCATATATTAGATCATTTTACATGCATTTCATCATGGTTTAGAGACTAAAATCATAATATAATAAAAACAGAATTTTTCAAAATTCGGGGTACTGTTCATTTGGCAAATTTCCCTTTTACCCGATGAACTTTGAAAATTTATAACTAAACCTAGAAAATTCATCTTGAGGTGATTCAAGTCTATGAAATTTTATTAAATTCAGATCTACATGGAAAAAATATAAAACAGTAACTTCATTTGGCCAATTTGTACAGTAATTTCATGGATATTTACTGTTCATTTGGTCATTTTTCTATCTGCCAGTTTTTTGACCTCAACTTTGAAAAGTCATATTTCATCCTATTCTATTCCAAATTATTCATACTCTATGTTATTTGAAAGCTATACATGTCTACTTATAGGCATATTTTTATTATACATTTATTTCACTTACATAGGGCATATCATTAACTTAAATTGTGAAGGGTCAGAATTCTAATTTTACTGGGACAGTTTTGGGAAAACTTACATATCTCTTGTTTTGTAACTCCAATCACTTCTAAATTAGTGGCATATGGATCTTAAGACATATATCTTTTTATACATATAAACTATTAAATTTTTGGAGCTCTATAATATTTTATATTATCTTTTGAAATTTCCAATACTTAACTTTTAGTTTCCAGTTTTCCCAATATTATCCTATTCTGAATCCTAAATTTAAAAATTCACCATTTATTGTACATAACTCCAAATGGGGTGAATTAGGTGTCTTATTAAAGCTTGAGATGCCCTCTATCTGGTATAAAAATTGCATAAACCTAACCTCACAATAAGTATAGAAAAAGGGTGAACTAAACAGACCCATGTGGAAAATGTCCTGTTTCAATCTATATTGCAATTTTCTTGTCAAAACCCATGCAATTAAACTCATTTTGGCATGAAACTTGGTAGAATATAATTTCATATTCCAAAATTCAGAACTGGAAATTATCATACATTTTCTATAACATTAACATAATATTCACTATTTTACAACTTCATATAAAACAAGGTACAAACAGCAATTCATATGATAACATGACAACTTGCACATCAACAACTCATCATTTTCTTCTTCATGCCTTTTGCTCCTTCCTTAGCTCTTTTGCATTAGTTCTCCCTAGCATGGTTAGTTATTGAAGGGGGGATGAGATTCAAAGAATCTCAGTAGCAATCATCATTCATGCAATCATATTATCACATTAAGCATATAATCATCATAAAACATCAAGTGAATACTTTTAAGCATTTATGCCATAATATTTTACAAAATTTTCAGCAGAATTTCATTTTGTATTTTAGACATCCCACAGTCTTAAAACCCCTCAATTAACTCAGCCAACATTCTCAAAGCATCACAAATGATCATATCAAACAATAGGCAAGTCATCAAATTCATTGAAAATTACATGACAATATAAGGCAAGAATAGGTAAATTGCTACCTTCATGCTTTGTCTTACTCCTCCACTTGATACCAATGTTCCCAATAGCTTCCTTGGGCTTCTTCAAGTCCAAATGCATCATCAAACAAATACTCAAGCTAATGGTTTCATGACTTCCTTCAAAAAGTGTTCATGAAACCCTAATTCTTCAAAAATTCACCAAAAATTCATTCTTAGCTCAAAAATGATGAATTATACCTATTCCATATAAGTTATCATGAGGAATCCAAATATGGCCTTAGAATTACCAAATTCCATCTCTAAACTAATCCTCTGTTCTGGCCAAAAATGACAAGAAAAGGAGAGAAAATGATTTTCTTTGAAAATCATCCAATTACTTCTAAAATCATGTTCTAGGTTGTTAGTTTGGTGTTTCTCCTAAGTTTGGTTCATGAAAACTCATCCTTTCCATGGTTTAGGGTTTGAATGAAAATCAGAGGCAGTGGGAGGAAGGGGAAGACTTCATGAAACAATTCCAAACTTCTCAAATGCACAAGCTAGGAGGCATAGAACTTACCCTTGGAACTTGAAACTATAAGCTTTCAATTTTTGCTTCCACTTCGTTTCCTCTTTCCTCCCATTTTCTTCATAAATTTTGGAGCTCTCCCTCACTGTTTATAGCTGCTAAAACATGTCCAAATGAGAGAAGAGAAAGAGGTTAATCCACTTAAGGTTAGTGACTAATCATGGTTAGTCTTAATCTAACCCAAGCTAGCTCAACCATAGTTACTTTTGTGACCAAAAAGCTTGCCTTCTTAAGGAAGTTGCCTTGACCAAAAATCATGTGCATAATATGCTGAAAATTAATGCCAAATAAGGAGGGAGGAGTGTCTAGATATTGTTCAATTTTCCTGCTCTGGATATATCTTGAACCGAGTAATTTTTAGTCATACCGATAAAAGTACTTTTTATAGTAAATTAGCATTTTTGGGCTACAGAACTATTCAAATTTTATTTATATTTTCTTAACTATCATGTCCCAAATGATATCTGTGTATGGCCCATATCATGTCCTAGTTTCTTTTTAATTATCTATGGGGCCCACAGTTTACTTTATCAGTTTACTATTACTTTTGGATACTCGACATTAATTATTTCTTTATCCTTGAACATTAACCCTTAGTGCGATATACCATTGGACTTCTTTCTTTGAGGGCTTCGTTTTGACAATAATTTTGTATATTTATAAAATTACCCCTGACTCGGGGTTAAATTATAATTTCTGAAACTTTTGAGTCATTAGGTGTGGTTTTCCTCAATGGCTTTTGCACACTCCACGTGAATTTTATGATTTTAGGACATGGATGTCATTTTTGAACTTTTTTAGGGGAAAAAATATAATTTTCTTATTTTTCCATTCAATCAGGAAAAATGACCTCTTTGCCTTTTTTTATGTAAAATGGCATCCGCTCATTTTTATGAATTTCCTATGTATCTCTAGATATTTTAACTTTCTTGGAATGTTACAACTATAAGCTTTCAAAGGACCAAATACTTAAAATAGCCAAGATTACACCAGTATGAAAATAGATCACATGAATTAAAGAATTACTGCAATTATCATTTAAACACGAAATACATATATAAATAGGGGAAGAGTAGGAGCTTAACAGTAAAGTGGAAGTATAAATCTCACCTAAAGATATAAGAGTAAATTTGATACAACTAAAATGTGAGAAGGATGCCATTGAAGTATAGACCCTTCATAACAATCAAACAAAAATAGCAATAGAGCAAGCATCAAAGAGAATCTATCAGAGCAAAGGAGAATATGAAGTTCTTGGGCTTACTGTGCCAATCGGTCAAGCCTTGTTCTTGGGCTTACTGTGCCAATCGGTCAAGCCTTGTCAGTGGGATCTCTCCTCCAACATTGACGAGATTCCTATGTTCTCTCCATTATCAATCGAGCTAGGGCTTGCTATCAGACTCCCCACTTCTATGATGTTGCATGAGATGTTTTGATCGGTTGGATTAGCTATAGCTGTTCTCTTTTTAAGGGTAGTACCATCATTTCTCCTCCCTTTTACAGTAGTGTGAATGTATTCACCTTGCAAATTGAGAGTAAAGATCTTCACATTAATTGGGGTGAGGACCTTCACATTAAGTAATCTTGTTCACATGATTTTTGGGCCAACCACATAGACCAATGGTGTGATGTGAGACCCAACCCCTCACCTAACCCAACCATGTGATCCAGCCAAACAGGTCATAAATGATTCTATATGGGTGAAAGAGTTTCTAGAAGCAAGATGTATAAAAGGTCACAAAGTTTACATTAATGTAATATTAATATAGTCATTCACAATCACAGAGTTTGAATTATTGCATGTGCTATTTTATGCCTACACTCTATTAACACTCTTGACTTGAAGTCTTGTGAAATGATATTGCTCAAGTAGCTCTATTACAAAATAGGGGTTTATATATATTTATTTAACAAGTCCAACAAAAAACATTATACTAAGAAAATGTTGACCCTTTGACCCATATACACAAACTTGTTTGGGAAGCGTGAGGATAGTTATAATATAATTTTACTATTTTTACAAAGCTCTCAATAACAAGTAATAGTAAAAACATTCTTATAGTAACAATGAACATTAATTATATTAAAAATAGATTTTCCCATATACTTTTTCTCCTCATACTCAAGAAGCTCCTCTAAAAACTCATCCTAGTACTCAAATTCAAACACTTGTTTTCCAGGGTCACAACTCCTTGGAAAAGAAGTTGAGGAATGAAATGAAGCTGATGCACTATTAGCATGGCCAGCTGTGAGTGGGTAACCAAGTGGGAAAAAAGAAAAGAAAGTGAAAAGAAAAGAGAGGAAAGAGGAAAAAAGAGGAAGTTTGAGATTAGGTTTCATAAAAGAACTTGATTTAAGATTGTTGAAGGAGGGGCAAAAGTGGAAAAGAGAGAAGAGGGAGAACGTAAAGTAACATGAAACAACAAAAGCTTAACTTGTAGCACAAATGGTAGAACTTGGACTTGAAACCTCTACAAAAGAATTTTCTAGAAATCCCAAGTAGATGACACTGCAAGAGTGGATTATGCTCTTGATAAGTAGTAATTCTATATCCTTACAAAGAATATGAAGAACCCTCGTATAATCTCACTAGAATTGAAGAGAAATCACTCAAGTAATATGTTATTTAGATCTAAAAGCAAAAGTGGCACTACATTATCTTTAAATAATAAGAGAAATCCTAATCCTAATAGAATAAATGGTTTCTCATCAATAAGGCTTATCCTTTTGAATTTGAATTCAAATTTAAATTAAAATTCTTAGTTGCCTAAAAAATACCAATGAGAATCAATCAAAATTGACTTAATCTAATCTAGAAAAATTAAAAAAAAATTCAAATTAAATTAAAAGAAATATAATCCTAAAGTCATATAACCAATTAATTAATGAAGCACATGACACCAAGTCACATGACTTAGTTAATTAATCATATGTTCAGCATATATGGCGCCTAATTACGTCTTCATAATACTAATCCACATGAAAAACTTAGGGCATATTTGACAGTGTTTTCTATTTTCTTGTTCTCAAAATAGTTTTACAGTTTTGTAAAACTGTTTTCAAGAATAAATTTTGAAAACAAGAAAACAAAAAAATCTGTTTGAATGATTATTTTCAAAATCATAACTAGTGAGTAATAGATGAGTTATTCAAAATTTATAACTTTATCATTAATAAGGTGAGTGTTTTTTACCTTTTCTTTTATTTTTCAGAACAAAAACTATAAAACAACTTAAAATTGTTCTGAGTTTTCTGTATTTTTATTTTTCTATTTTACAAAACATTTTTATTAAAAACAGGTTTATCAAACAAATTTTTTATTTTTCTATTTCCAAAAATAAAAAAATTATTTCTGAAACACGAATGAAACATGCACTTAGGTAGTCATAGAGTGCCATGTCACTTTTACTTTATGCATAAAAGTAAAATTTAAATCCTATATGTCCTATTCTCTCTCCAACATAGTTATATTATTTTAAAAAAAAAATGCCTCTTCGTTTTCTTATATTCTCTCCCATTATTGTTGTTATTGACCAAATCACCCTCTCTTTTTCCTGTACTCTCTATTCTCTTTCCCATACCGTTCCTTCCTCCATTAATTACTGAGGCTGAGATTTTGAGACCCAAAAGCTTGAAGTTTTTGACCATTAAGATTCAGATATCTATTTTTTACCCTTTTTTATGGCTAAAGTCTTAAAGATTTATTCTTGATTTGCTCTCTGGCTCCTTCTCTCATTTTCAAGGCAAGGAATTGTCACTAGGAGCACCACAACCACGAAATAATTGAGATGGATCTACCCCACACAAAAAAATCCTTATGAATCACTTTGAATCCCACAAAGCTATTCTAAATATAAATTCTTCTTTTTCACCCAATAATGAGTTTTTTTTTTTTGGTGCTTGAACCAAGGGACGAACTTGAAGGAGGTTGAAAGACTGAACCATGGTGGAGAGAGAGAGATTGAGATAAACTGATTCTAGATGTGAAACGCTTGTACGAGAAAGGGGAAAAGAGTGTCATTGTTAGGTTGAGATGTCGGTGAAGGAAGGACATAGAGAACATGCCATCCATGGCGTTGTAAATTGAGAAGTCAAAGAAGGAGCTGAGAGAACAGCCATCAGTGACCTATGCAATAAATAAAGGAGAGAACGGGAGATACTCAGGTTGCTGGGGCTTTTTCTTTACAAGAAATTATCAAAAAAATATAAAATAGAACAATGCCAAGTAAGATTAAAATGATGCCATATAAAATTAAATAGAACTCCGTGAGTACCTAAGAATTTCTCCTAATCACATGGCCTTTTAATGAGGCACATGATCATTAAGGTATATGACATTTTAATTAAGCACATGACCTCTTCTAATAACTTTGGGTTTGAGCTTTTCTCACCATTAGAGTTTCAAAAATGTTATTATCTCCTTTAGATTATTGAAGATATCACTTTATTTGTATAATCCAATTCTGCATTTGAACTCAAATAAGCAATATTAAAGTCTTATTAGACCCTTCCATGAGTATACTAACACCTTGAGTCTTCAATATAATGAAATAAGCTTTAAATAGCATTTGAAGTCTCACGAATATCTAACTTGACATTAGAATTCCAAAAGCTAAATCCTTTAATTAAGTTGGATCATACAACATATTGAAAGAACCTTCCAGGTTCATGTCATATTCTTATTTATCCATCCATTTATAAATAATAGAAATCAACAAATCAGAACAAATATTCCCTAAACAAAATTCACTTAATTTCATACTTGGTTCAACCCAATAATCGTGAAAGAAGGAGACTAGTGAACACATATCCTTCCTCCATAACTTCTTGTTGCTTACATATAAAAGCCCATAAAGATTTAGACATATGCAAAAAGACAGTTTAGGACCTATAATGAAAAATATTTCTAAATGAACAATATTAATTGAAAATTTAGTTTTTCTGAATTGAAATTTTAGTTTATATGACTTGAGAATTTTCAAATTGGGTATTAATTGAGAAATATTTTCACTTTTGGGTCCTGATTTGTTCTTTTCCCTTTAAACAATTAGAAATATCCCCTAAATCTCGTGAAATTGTGAGACTCTCTCCCCCCCTTGAGAATTTTCAAATTGGGTATTAATTGGGAAATATTTTCACTTTGAGTTCTAATTTGTCCTTTTCCCTTCAAACAATTAGACATATTCCTTAGATCTCGTAAAATTTTGAGACTCTCCCCCCCCCCCCGGGGATATAGGGGATCTAGAAAAACAAACCTTTTAGCCAAACATGGGACACAACTTCTTGGGACGAATCATATTTAGAATTAATAAATACTCCATCCTATATATAATATATTTTGTCTAAATTTTAAATATAAGATCATTTTTTAGAATATGAGATAATATTTATTATACATTTTTTTTAAAAAGTCTCAATTTAATTCATCCCAATAAGAAAGAGAAAGAGATTAAATGAAGGTAATTTTGAAAAAATACCATTATTTAAAAAAAATAAGATAGTTTACTAATTTTAATTCATATTATTAATCTGCCTAATTCTGTTAAAATAATTTTATATTAAAAATTGGAAGGAGTATTATAGTTTTATATACATATATATATTTTGGTAATTATTTTTTTTATATATTTTAATATATATTAGTTTTTTTGATAATAATATATATTGATTGACGTCAATATTAAACTTCACAATAAAACTTGTCTTCTATTTTCATGTATCGGATCATCAGTATTGAATATACAATGCATTGAGAAAATATTTTAATTACTACTCTCCCTAATCCCTAATACTTTGTATATGTAAGAGAAGGAGCTCATGAAAGAGATGGTAAAATATTAATTACTTTATTCTTAAAATATCTTTTTTAAAAATTGCTTTTTAGAAGATTAATTACTTTAAAATATATAATATCTTATTAAATTTATAGTATTTATTAAGGATGAAAATGAAAATTAAATCAATTTTTAGATAGTTTTATTGATGCAATTAACTTTTATAGATTCTAAACATATAGTTAAAAGTAGCTTATATTAAGAATTTAGATATCCGGTCCATAAGTCACATTCTAGAAGTATTATTTGGTCACAAATATAAGATATTTTATAGGGTTATCTAGTTCATTAACCATTTTTTTATATCCTGATTTATAATTAATAGGTAAAAGATAAATGGTACTCCTTCTGATCCTTAATAGAAGATCCTTTTAACCGAATCACGTAGATTAGGAATTGGAATTAAAACTAATTAACTACCTCGATTTCTTCAAAAATCCTAATATTTTTTCAAAACTATCCTTATTTAATCTTTTTTTTTTCTCTTTGGATATATTAAATAGGGACATTTTTTGAAAATGTATAATAAATACTACATCATATATTATAAATGGTCTTATATTTAGGATCAGGATAAAAGATTTTATATATAGGATTGGAGGGAATTTGTAATAAGCATAAGAGATAATATAATTAATAAAAATAAATAATAAAAAATATTAAAATTTTTTGAGAAATTTAATCTTCAATTTTTTTTCATAAAATATATCACAAAGTTGAGAGTATATTGGACATTTGGCATTGGAGGGGTAGATATTAATTAATGAATAAAAATTCATTCAAGCAAAGAAGAACACACACTTCAAGAAAAAAGATCAGAGGGCAGAGTCGCAGCTGAATGAATGATTATACCAAGGAGGAGGAGGATAGTAACAGCATATCCTCGCTTGTAAAGGGTAAAATGGTCCATGCAGGCGCAGTCATAACAGCGTTAACGTCATTTCCTTCTCCCGGACGCAACAACTTCACCAAAGCGGACAGTCGCACGAAAGACTCGTGGGTTTTCAGTGAAAGCGAAAATTAAAATTTGCTACAGACAAGTGCGCTGGCAGCTGCGTGAGCGTTCCCTTCCCTCCTTTCTCTCAGGAATCAGAATTAGATCTTCTTCTCTTCCCTCTCTATCAAATCCTCAATGCCTTGGTTTGCCATGCTTCTCTGAGAAAATAAGATTTTTCATTTTCCGGAGCAAAGCAAAGTAATTATGTCGGACGCTTTGATCAATGGGCTCGCAGGAGCTGGAGGAGGGATCATTGCTCAGCTTATCACATATCCTCTCCAAACTGTATGGTTTCAATATCTGCTTTCAAGTTGATTTTGTTCACAGTTTATTCTGATTTTTTCTGGGGTGATCTGCAGGTAAACACTCGTCAACAAACCGAGCGTGATCCAAAGAAAGACAAGAGGAATCTTGGAACTCTTGAGCAAATGTGCCAGGTCTCTGTCTTTTATTGGTATTTCCATGATTGTTTAGCTGAGTTGATTGCTTGTTTTCATTTATTGAAACAAAGAAAAAAAGGTGTAATCTCGCTGTTGGGTCTCTGATTAAAAGGGGCAAAAAGATATGATGCTCGTCAACCTTTGTAGACTTATAGTTATAACGTGTTCAAAATTATTGTAGCTAAAGTGTCTTCATAATTTCTGGTCAAGTAATCGTGTTTATGGGAAAAAATGTAGGTTGTAAAACACGAGGGGTGGGAGCGGTTGTACGGAGGATTGATGCCATCGCTTGGGGGCACAGCTGCGTCTCAGGTCAGTGCAATTTGGCTTATGTTTGGTGATATTGATGCTCGTTACAATAGAAGCCCAATTCTTATCTTAAGTTACAGGGGGTGAAAATTAGTTAGTTAATTTTTTTTTCCCTCTTTTTGTATTTTTCATTTTCTTGTGAAGCAGTGGGGAAATTATAAATATGTGTGTTAGTTTTGTTTTTAGGACGTCAACGCTGCCTTTTGTTGCTGGGAGCAAGATTAATGAGAAAAAGAATGAATGAAAGCAATTTCATAAATTCTTTATCAACATTTTATATGAAATAAGCATTAGACTTTGGTGAACAGTGTTTAAAATGTATAATACAATTACTTCCTTTCATGTTATTTGACCGTTGATAGCTTTGGGCATAGTGGCTGTGATAATTTACACGTCTATTTTACATTTCTGCATTAATGATGCATGTCCCCGTAACAATGCAAAACATGCCACTGTTGTGGAGTAACCTTAAACATTTCCTATTAATCTCTGGGTTTCTATTGTTGGCACTATATTCCATACCTAAAATCAGAACCTGTGATGGCATGTGCACACCCACTAATTCTTACTATAAAGTACCCTTTGATTAGAAAATGTTCAGGGGCTTCATTTTGTTGAGTTTAACTTCTGGTTATTCTCAATTATGATATTTTAAGTAAATGTACTGGCCACACTGTTCTGTTCCATTGTATTAATTGTGTAATGATCATCATTTCATTTGAGGCTAATTTTTGTGTTGGATGCAAATAACAAGCTGAAACCATAATTCCTTTTATTGATTAGCTTCTGGGACGCTGCCAATTATTGGAAGGGACAATAGCAAATTTAAGTAGGATAGGCAAGGAAATCTGCTTAAAGTGTGACAAGCCAACAAGCCAGCCTCCTATAGATTCAAAGGAGAGATTGATATTATTACTGGAGTCATTATTTAGCTAACTAACTACACTTGATTTTTAGGTAGGATGGTTTAGGAAACCTGCCTAGAGTGGCTATGCACATGGCTTTGAAATCTTAAAGAACTAGGCTTAAGTTCTTTATGACAAAAAGGGTTTATAGTTCAGTTGATTCATTTTGAATTGAAAATGTTTTGTTGGATGGAAACTGCTTGGAGTTAATTAATTACTGGATTTCATTTTTATTAATTGACAGTATAACAGAGAAGTCCAAGACGCATGGTGAAGAAAAAAAGTTGCTAAGGGGGGTTTTTCTTTTGAAGTGGTTAGTGCCATGAAAAGAGGGGGAAAAAGATAAGAAAAGAACAAGGACAAAAAGAAAGAAGCTTATTAGGTTTCAGCCTTTAGATAATCTATGTGAAGTCTACTTAGCTCAAATAGGTATTCATGCGTTAGAAAATGTTTTTGCTTCTGACTTTAGTTTGGTACCCAAAAGAACATGACATTGGAAAAAATGAGAAACTAGTTACTTAATGTATTATCAGAAATAAATCTTGACCTAATGATAGACTTCTTTGTTTGATGTTGCATGGTCTGTAATGTTAGTCCTTTTCTTTCTGAATAAATGAGAGTTCTAATCAGCCAAATCCTGAACGATGTATTTAGTAGCAACCTGTTTAACCTTTCCATTTAAGTTTGCTCTTTCAAGTTTACTAACAATTTTATGGTACAGGGTGTTTACTACTATTTCTATCAAGTATTCAGGAACAAGGCTGAAGCAGCTGCTCTAGAACGAAAAAAGATTGGCATTGGTGATGGATCAGTTGGGATGTTATCCTCACTATTTGTTGCTGCTTTAGCCGGGTAATATAGTCTGTCTGTATGGAGCCTATAGTCATGGTAGTTTCTTCCCCTGAATTCTAAAGCTTGAATAAAGCAGTGGTCTTTGCAGATTACGACAATTTTGTTGTTTTTTAAACATGCCTATGGCTGTAAAGTTTCAATTCCTCTCTCATTTGGCTCTGTAAATATGCCATTGGTCTTCTTATAAGTGTTATCTATCAAGTGTCAATAAATTTGGTAGAATTGCTGATTATGCGATGCCCAACACGTGTGGTGTGACTCAATTTGCTTAATAAATCCTACTTGTAGGTGTGTTAATGTGCTCTTGACAAATCCCATATGGGTAGTAGTTACGCGCATGCAGGTAAATAGCTTGTTTATATTCTTCCTCCTCCAAAAAGGCACCCATGTCCCTTGTCCATGTTTCTCACTAAATGTGTGATTGAGAAAAATTGATATCAATTTAATTTTTGTGGGAAAAACTATGTTTCTTTGTATTCGATTTTTGATTTTATCTGTTTAAAAAATATTACAAAGTTTAAAACCTTCTTTCACTAATATATATATATATATATATTTTAGAATTTCGTTAACCTCCCACTAAATGATCTCTAAAATAACAGTATATAAAGTTGGAAGGGAGAGATTCATGGATTTGGCGGTTAAGCGAAATTTGTTCATTTTGCTATAATATTTTTCCCCACTTATAATCTAATGTTTCTGTTTTACTATGAATTTGAGAAAAGTTGTGAAATTTATACTCTGCTTTCTTCCTGCCTGGTTCACCAAGCAAGTCTTATGGTCTGAGCTCTGCTATTTCCAATGTTGAAAATTGTTTTCACACTGTGCAGACTCATAGAAAAGAGGCGAAAAGAACTCTGCCTGGTCATGGGTTGTCTGTTGCCATGGAAGAAACAATTCTTTCTGCAGTTGAGCCTCCTTCTTATGGAACTAACCATGTGGTAGGTAAAATCTATCTTCTATCATAGCTTTCTGTGGTTTCTTTCTTTTAAATCTGCACTCGCACAGTTACCTTTTTTTTTTTTCGATAATTTAGACGACACATGGTAATCATGCTGTTTAGGCTAACATTCACCTACGAGAAAATGTTTGGTAAACTAAATATAAAGGTTTTTTTATATATAAATAAATATAAAGTTTTGATTGAGCATCTTGCCCATCCGGTATCTTTTCTATTCCATTTGGAAGATATCATATGTAAGTACTTCACTAAATTACTGATAATTTTGACAAGTCTTGTTCTTTTTTCATTTATTATACAGAATTTTGAGTCCCTCTCCATGTTCTTGGGTGACTCTAAGATGATGATTTGGATTTGCATGAATTTGGGTCTGATTATTGATTAGCGTTGTGAGATTAAAACCTGAACAGATCTTTTTGCATGTTTAGTAATAAAATAAAAACATATAATTACAGATTCAAGAAGTGTATGGCGAAGCTGGAATTTGGGGTTTCTGGAAAGGTGTATTACCAACGTTGATCATGGTACGTTCAAAGTGAATCTTTCTCATGCTTATGGAGTAATACTGATTGGATTTCACTGATCTCAGGTAAGCAATCCTTCTATACAGTTCATGCTGTATGAAGCCATGTTGACACGCTTAAAAAAAAGACATGCTTTGCGTAAGAAGGGGGGCAATGGGGTTACTGCTTTAGAGGTATAGGCCGATATCACTTCTCTTGGTAACTTCGCATTTTTGTCTGGTTTCATATTCACGCTTATATTTTTAAATATGTTGATTTTAGTTGTTTACTGCACCGTCAGACTAAAATTGCCTTATGTCACTAGATATTTCTCCTTGGGGCTTTGGCTAAGCTTGGAGCTACTGTTGTAACTTATCCTCTTCTAGTTGTGAAGGTATATCATGCTAGCTTATTCAAGATGTTTTTAATTGGCTGTATGAGAATCTTAGTTTAAATAGAATAAATAATAGAAAGCTATTAGAAATTATATTTGTTAAATTTCAGATATGGAGGATTACAGTATTATAGCATATAAATTACCACAAAACATGGAAATTTTTCATGGTAGATAATGCCTGTCAAACATTGATATTATATGTAAATTTAAGAAAAATTCTGATGCAAACATGTCCTTGTGTAAATTTTCATGTTAAGGAGCATAGATTAATTTGTACATTCTACTCACCTGAACTCTATTGGCAAAATATATGGATTGCAAATTGCTAGCAATTGCCATATTATTAACTTTCGGTAATTTTTGGGACATATGTCATTTCATATAGTTCATACCTCACCTCGTATTATTTCATACACAATTTTACTGCAGTTGATGTTGTACAATCATTTACTTAATAACTCCTGGTTTTTTAAGAACATGTTCATGTACATTCTTTGCAAGAAGAATGGAATGTGGATTGGGAAAATGATTTGTGCTCAAAATGCTTTTCTGGTCTTCTCACTTTTTGTATTTCTATTTTAGGCTAGGCTTCAAGCAAGGCAGGTTAAGACAGAAGACACGAGGCACCATTATAAAGGTTTAAGTTATTGTGATAATCAATTCATACCCCATGAATACTAGTCATAGCCCATTGTCGTGGGTTCAGTCTTCCCTTATGTCTTGTTAATCACCAAAGAGGTTATGGGCTATGCTTTGCTGAGGCTAACATGTGGATATTGTTTTTGTTCAACTTAATGATTAATGTGGTGGTAAAAAAAATGATGATTAATGCTTCTGTCTCAGCCATTTAAAAACCAATTGACTGAAAGTTTAGCTCGAAGTTTTATAAGCTTTTATTCTATGGTTGAATTCCTTTCTAAAGTTACATTCTTGAAATTCAGGAACATGGGATGCCATTATTAAAATGATCCGCTATGAAGGGTTTTATGGATTTTACAACGGTATGAGCACTAAAATTGCACAAAGTGTGTTGGCTGCTGCTGTTTTGTTCATGGTGAAGGAAGAGCTGGTTAAGGGGGCTCGTTTCGTGCTTGCTAAGGATGCCGCTAACAAAGCAAAGGCAAAGCCTCTATGAAAGGAGATTACTAACTAATGATTCTTTTTCCAGATTGAGATTTCTCGAACCATCTTCAACTTGAAAATTCATTCATATAATAGGAGATAGATCATGGCACTGGAAAGTTTGTACCTTCAAATAAACAGGATGTTAGAAAGAATCACTATAGATGTGTCCTTACTATTATCATCAGATTAGTTTACAAATTGAGGATGGCATTGGCAGATTCATATTTTAAGTTGCTGGAATCATTAGTTGTTCAGTCCATGTGCAGAGTTCTGAGTTCTGTTTCTGTCCCTGAAAATATTGTCTGATCAACTGTTCTTATTGGTAGATCAGATTCTCAGTCAACTTTGGTACAAAATGGAAATAGGAAAAGAGAATAGGAATGGAAAAACTCTTTCATAATATTCGTGATTCTGCAAATATATAGGGTCAATCATAGTAATAAAAAATTTAGAATATTTGGAAGTTGAATCCCAAAAGATGTTGTAAAATCTATCAGCCCATAATTTTTAATTCAAAAGTATTTAACAATTCAAGTGAGAAAATTGGAAATTAAAAAGAAGCAAATAATTCAGTTTATAGGTTAATTCAGCTATTAGAAGTATTAAGGGATCGAGGTTTAATTATCGAGATAACTCAATTTACTTTCTTGATTAGACTTTACAATTATAGTGATAATTATTTCTATTATGTCCTAATTACCTCTTAGTGTATTATCCTGTATTTAATTAGAGTTGAAATCGCTCTCGTGCAACCCACTCATCTAATTAAATCATAAAACTACAACTTAAGTCACCGCAAATTCCTAAATTTATCTCTAATCTATCTACATCTGTTTTCCTAGGTTTAGGTTTATTCTTCTCCTTTCAATTCTTAAAGCTCACCCACAAATTAGATTATATGGTGGCCAGTCACAAAATTGATATTAAAATAAGGAGGACAAATATAATTACAAAAATCAAATAGATATATATAATTAAAGTTCAAACTCTAGAGTCATAATCAAAATTATAAAGTTGAGTTAATCTCAATCAAGCTACATCTCTACTTCTAACTAGGAATTTGCTAATAATAAACTTAATCATCTTAACAAGATAAAATCCCAAATAGTAAAACAAACAATACAAAAGATGAAGGTAGAAAAGAAGAAACTTGAAGGTTGCTCAAGAACTCCCTAAATACCTTGCTTTCCTTGTCTCCTAATCTCTTCTAGTTACTCCAGAAGTTTCAGAATAATATTCTTTTGCCTCCATATGCTTATCCCCCTCTTATGTTTCTGCCTTGTTTCCTTTTATAAAGAAAGTTTGGAAGCTCATAAAAGCCCAAAATATCACGAAAACACATAAAAATTAAGTCAGCCTCTTGAAACAAGCCAATGTCAAGTCCATCTAATTTTTCTTCACTCGACGCCAGCTCAATGTGTCTTCTTCCCTAGCTATGAGACCACCCAGCGCCGATTGGGTGTCTTCATGGTTGACCCGGCCCCGGGTCTTCACGTAGAAGTTGTTCCTCTTCGTCTCCTCACTCGTTTGTGGGTGAGTATATTAGTGGGGGCCAAGTGCACTAACTCTTATATGTTTTGCTCCAACATTTTGATTTTATGTAGCTCAGAATCCTCATAAATATTTCTATGATGCAAATATATTCCAAGTTATGCAAAATCATGCCAAAACGAATTAAATTACAATATTTTGAGCTGAAAAAAGATACAAAATGTAGGTATTTTGTAGGCATAAAATAGACATATCAAATCCCCCCACACTTGCACCTCTGTTTGTCCTCAAGCAATAACTAAAATTGTGCAACTCTCAAAGTTAATTCATAGATTCATCAAACTCACTCCTCCTTACTAGTGATAGTTCATCACCAATATAAGTAAGAGAATACTCAACAATTTAGATTTCAGGTTCAATAGCAATCTACTTATCATTTCTATTCATCCATGAGACTTTAGTGTGTATGTGTGTACTAAGTATATGACAAATGCAGACAGCCAATTGAGTAAGAGGAAGAAAAATTACAACATTTATTTAAGAACCTAAAATACCTCAATCATGTTGAATTAAGTGTTTTGATGACTTCAAACAACCGGAGTTTAGAAGGAAGATATCAAAGGAGTACAAAAGAACTCAAGTGAAGAAATACAATAAGAAAAGAGTACAAAATTAGTTTGTAGGATTTATCACAGTGTTCACAAAGTAAAAGGTTTTGATCTTGCACACACTATTCTTAAATAAGTGTTTTTCAACTATCTTATGCTAACTTATGATAAATTTGAAAAATACTAACTGACAGATGAATTTTAAACTGTTAAACTTTATATGTTTCTTTGAAATTTTGAACTTTGATAACTGAAATTTGAAGTTACAAGGATGCTACTTCTGACAGACGAATTCCAGTTTATTAAAATTCGAATTTCGAGTCGAGCATAATTTGTGAAAAATGAAAAATTCGTCTGAAACTATATCTAAGTTCATTTTAAATTAGAGTGCAAAAAGAGTTCAAAGTCAATCCCTCTGATAGACGAACTTTGATTTTTAAAATTCAAATTTTGGAATGCAAATGTATAAGTCTGATTAGATGTCCCTCTGATAGATGAATTTTTACTTTAAAAATTCGAACCTTAGAATCAAAACATATAAGTCTGATAAGAGGTCTTTCTGATAGATGAACTTTAAAGGGTCAAAATTCAAATTTTGAAAAGAAGAACTTTTGTGCCATATCAAGTTGCTCACTAACAGACAAATTTTGGATCCCCAAAATTTGAACTTCAAGTGTATGGTAGCAATATGAGATAACTGTTCACACTTAACAGAAGTACTTTAAACTTGAAAATTTATATATTTTAATATGAGAAATATTTTGAAGGATCATATATACTCTACATTAGAGAGTTTCTCTTGTTGTAAACAATCTTCTCTTCATTTGGAAGAAAGATTTTCTCGTGAGAGGATTTTACAAGAGATTTGGGAAACACTTGCTAGAGTGCAGAATGCGAATTTGTAAGCTCTTAGAACAGAGCACAAGGTTAACTGTGACATTGCAAAGAGCCCACTGAATTCTTACAAGGTAGTGGAAAATCTCAAGTGGTATGTTAAGGACTAGACATAAGTCAAAAGGAAGAGACCGAACCAGGATAAATCATTGTGTCTTCTTTTTCTCTACCTTGCTAACTGTTCTATTATATTTTGCACTCTGTTTTTTTGTAATTTTTACTTTCACTGCTCTTTTACAATTTTGCAGAAAATTTCAAACTTCTCAATTCATTCCCCCCTCTTGGGAAGTTAGCAAACCTAACAAGTGGTATTAGAGACCAGACTCTCAAGTAAAGGATCTAACAATCCAAGAGAATCAATGGCTAGTTTTGGAGAAAGTATTCTTCCTAAAGGAAACAACACAAATAGACCTCCTGGCTTCACTGAAGAGCATTATGAATACTGGAAGATGAGAATGCAAATCTATCTCTAGTCTATTGACTTAGACATCTGGATAGTCATCCAGAAGGGAGATTTTGTCCCAATAAAGTTGCAGGATGATGGCAAATACAAAGAAAAACCAGAAGAGAAATGGAATGAGGAAGATAAGAGAAGAGTCATGCTCAACTACAAAGTAAAACACTACTTGGTCAATGCACTCAATCAGTACAAATTCTATAGGGTGTCTCAATGTACCACAGCCAAAGGAATGTGGGACACACTAAAAATTGCTCACAAAGAAACTATTGGAGTGAGGGAAAACAAACTAAACTCCTGTATTGGTGAATATGAAAGTTTCAGAATGATGAAAGGAGAAAGTATCAAAGAACTACAAAAGAGATTCACCCTCATTGTGAATCAACTGAAAAGCCTCAGTAAGGAGTATACACAGCCAGAGAAAGACAAAAAGATTCTCAGAGCTCTCCCTCTAGAATGTTAACAAAAAATAACAATCATAGAAGAGGCCAGAGGAGAGTCAATCGCTTCTGTCACAACTCTCTTCAGTAATTTTGAAGAGCATGAGGGTAAGATGAAGGCTCTCAAGGAAGCTTATCAAGATAAGAAGAAATAGGGTCTTGCATTAAAAGCTGCAGAAGAAAGAGAAGAAGAATCTAATGATGAAGAAGAACTGGATGAAGAGACTCTGGCTATGTTAATCAGAAAATTTGAAAGTAACTATAATAAGAAGAGAAATGAAAGATTCTTCAAGAAAGGAGTAGCTACAGACAACAAGGAAGAAGGGAAAGAGCTTGTCACATGCTATGAATGCAAGAAGCAAGGCCATATCAAATGGGATTGCCCATAATTCCTGAAAAAGCAAGAAAAAGAAAAGAAAGCTACTGACAAAGGCAAAAAGAAAAATGCTTACATCTCATCAATCTGGGGCAACCTCTCAGATGAAGAAAATGAAGATGAGGAAGAAATTGCCAACATCTGCTTGATGGCCCTTGCAGCTGAAGAAACTCCAAACTCATCTACCAGCGATCATGAAGATGAGGTAAATGATTCTGAAACCTCTTATTCTGAACTGCTTGATGCATTTCACGATCTGCATGATGAATTCATTAAAACTACAAAAGAACTAAAACTGGCTAAGAAGAAGATTAGGATTTTGGAATCTAATTGCAAAATATTTGATAGTGCATCTCTACATAGAACTGAATCTGTTTGTTGTACACCATGTATTGAACTGAAGAAAAACAATAAATATCTTTTGAAAAGCATGGCTAAACTCACCAAGGGTAAAGATATGTTGTTTGTTTTATTAGGAAGTCAAAGAATTGCACAAGGAAAAGCTGGACTTAGCTATGATCCTTGTGCAGTGAAAGAAAAGAATGAAAAGTAGAATTACAATTTATATATGAGATATTTTGTGCATGTTGATGGACATAAGAAGAAAAGTTACAACTCAAAATCCACGTCCAACCAAAATATGTAAAACAAAAATATTATCTGCATTACTTTCTTCCTACATCACAAACTAGCAGTCCCTTTATCACCTGCCACTTCTATAACAAGAAGGAAAAATGGACTTGGCAGGAAAGTAGAATGGGTTCCCAAAGAAATATTTGTATCTAGCGAAAATGCCACTGATAGAAAAGGATCCAAGTAGATTTGGGTACCTAAAAAGAAAAACTGAACTTTGTTTTGCAAGTTTGTCTTAGAGCTAGCAAAAGCAACAAATGGTATATGGACAGTGCTTGCTTAAGACATATGACTGGTGATAAGGAGAAGTTCATCACCCTTAGAGACAAGAAAGGAGGAAAGGTGACCTTTGGAGGTGACCAATATGGCAGAATAGTTGGCATTGATATCGTGGGCAAGAATCCTGAAACATCTATAGAAAAGGTGTTTTTTGTAGTTGACATCATCCATAACCTGCTGAATGTGAGTCAAACATGTGATAAAGGGAACTAGGTATTATTTGACTCAAAATTCTACCTGGTCATCCGAAAAGGTAATCACAAAGTAATTCTCAAAGCTCAAAGGGATGGTAACTGCTATACTATTGATCTTGATGAACTTCCCACTTTAGACTCTGTATGTTTAGTTAGTAAAGATAATGACAGTTGGTTGTAGCATAGAAGACTAGCACATGTTAACATGAACCAACTAACAAAATTGATTAAGAATGATTTAGTCACTGGATTACCAAAAATTTCTTTTGAAAAGGATAGAGAATATGATGCATACTTCAAAGGGAAACAAACTAAATCATCATTCAAACCCAAAAATGTAATTACCATATCTACACCATTGCAATTATTACACATGGATTTGATAGGTCTATCTAGAGTAAAAAGCATTGGTGGAAACTTGTATGTGCTTATGATTGTAGATGATTACTCTAAATTTACTTGGACTTTGTTCCTTTCTTCCAAGAACGAAACATTTGATGCATTTATAACCTTAGCTAAGAAAGTCCAAAATGAGAAAGGTATTTCCATCATGTTTATCAAGTCTGATGATGGAGGAGAATTTGAAAATTTAAACTTTCTAGAGTACTGTGAAGAGCATGGAATTGATCATAACTTCTCAACACCAAGGACTCCTTAGCAAAATGGAGTGGTAGAGAGGAAGAACAAAACAATTGGAGAAATAGCTAAAGCAATGCTAAACCAAAAGGAGCTTCCTTAAGTTTTCTAGGCTGATGCAGTAAACACAGCAAGCTACATAATTAATAGAGCCTATATTAGACCAATTCTGGGGAAGACACCTTATGAGCTATTCAAAGGAAGGAAGTCAACCTCTCACATTTGCATGTGTTTGGATGCAAGTGTTTCATCCATAACAATGGAAAAGAAAATTTGGGTAAGTTTGATACTAAATCAGATAAAGTTATATTCCTTGACTATTCTAGTAGAAGTAAAGCATATAGGGTATTCAATAAAAAGACTAGAACTATAGATGAATCTATGCATGTTGTTTTTATTGAATATGAAACTGTTTCCAAATATGCCATAGATGAAAATGATCTTATTTCAGGCTTTAAAAACTTGAACTTTTCTGGAGAAGATAAAATTGAACCTCCTAAAATATCTGAATCTTCTAATGTAGAGGAAGATATTTAGGAGAAAGATGTTGAATATGAAAATAATGAAGAAATTTCTCAAGAACTCCCTAGAGCTTGGAGATACCAAAGGAGTCATCCAGTTGATCAAGTAATTGGGGGTGTTCAAGAGAATGTTAAAACCAGAAGACAACTTAGGGATCAAATAAACAATTGTGCGTTTATCTCTCAAATTGAACCTAAGTGTGCTGAAGAAGCCTTAACTGATGAATATTGGATACTAGCTATGCAAGATGAACTTAATCAGTTTGAAAGAAATCAAGTTTGAGATTTAGTGCCTAGACCCACGAATCACCCAATTATTGGAACTAAATGGGATTTTAGAAATAAACTTTATGAATTAGGAACAATAATTAGAAACAAAGCTAGATTAGCAGTCAAAGGATATAATAAGGAAAACGACATAGATTATGAGGAAACTTTTGCTTTAGTTGCAAGATTAAAATGATAAGAATCCTCGTAGCCTATGCATGCATGAAAGACTTAATGCTATATCAAATGGATATAAAGAGTGCTTTTCGGAATGGTTATATCATGGAAGAATTTTATGTTGATCAACCTCCAGGTTTTGAGGACTCAACAAAACCAAACCATGTTTATAAACTGAAGAAAGCTCTTTATGGCTTAAAACAGGCACCTAGAGCATGGTATGAAAGGTTAAATAATTTCCTAACTGAAAAGGGATTTAACAGAGGAAAAGTGGATACAACATTGTTTACTAATAAAAAAAATAAAGACTTACTCATTGTTGATGATATTATATTTGATGCTACTAATGAATCTCCTTGCAAGAATTTCTCTAAGCTAATGCAGAGTGAATTTGAAATGTCAATGATGGGTGAGCTCAACTTCTTCCTTGGATTGCACATTAAACAATATGAGGATGGCATCTTTCTCGATCAATCAAAATATCTAAAGAAGCTGCTAAAAAAGTTTGGAATGGAGAATGACAAATCAATGGGGACTCTTATGGCTACTATAACAAAACTTGATATGGATGAGGGAGGAAAGCCTTTTGACATAACTCAGTATAGGAGAATGATTGACTCCTTGCTATACCTAAAAGCAAGTAAACCTAATATTATGTTTAGTGTCTACATGTGTGCAAGGTTTCCATCATGTCCCAAAGAGTCCCATGCAACAGCCATGAAAAGAATTTTCAGATACCTAATTGGAACATCACAGATTGGACTTTGGTATCCCAAAGGAAATGGAGAAGAGCTCATGGGCTATATTGATATTGACTTTGCTGGATCCAAAACTGATAGAAAAAGCACAAGTGGAATGTATTAGTTTCTTGGAGGATCCTTGGTTTCATGGTTTAGCAAGAAGCAGAACAATGTGACTCTCCACAATTGAAGTTGAATATGTTGTAGCAAATAGCTGTTGTGCTCAAGTCCTTTAGATGAAGCAGCAACTTGAAGATCTTGAGATTGAGATGAAGGAGATACCAATTGTTTGCCACCGGGCTATATTGCAAGCGTATAAGCTAAGGTAATAATAAAGTGATGAGTAAAATATCGTTTCCATAGGGACTAAGATCAAAAGTAGTCAAACATTAGACATCGCATTTTCAATTAATTCGACCAAGGAAACTAAATGTTCTACTTCTTAATTAAATACTAGTATGACATAAAAGTGTCTGAAAATAGCACAAAGATGACTAAGGACTAGAGGAATTGAAATAGATCTAGGATTATTTATCCCCCTTGTATTTCATTAATACCCAATTAAACTCCATTTACATTTACTCTTAATGCTAGATTATGTTAGTTAGGATACCAATTTAGCTATATGTGCTCTCTCGAGTCTCCAAATAGTTGTTTAGTTCAATTAATTAATTAATCTCTTAACTAGTTAATTAAACTCCCCAATTCAATTCAAATTCTAAAGTGACAATATGAGGCTAGTGAGTATATCTCTACCCCACTAACACAACTATTCACTTAACAAGGTAATATTCAAGTTCTCACATGACCTAACTCAAGTTCTCTGCTTAAGCTAGCTTCCTCAAGCATCACTTAAATGAACAAGACAATCTTATTACTGGCCAAATAATAAGAACATTAAGAATGAAGCTGAATCAACATAAACATAGCATTAATCACAAATATAATGAAGGAATGAGTATTCAATCCATACAAGGGTTCAAAATAATCCTAGATATGAAACAACTAGCCACTCATAGTCAACAAAACTACAAGAAAATATATCCTATTCAGTACAATCATTGAACACAAGTAAAGAAATGAAGGAGGAGATGAAGGAAAACCAAAGAAGGAAGCTCAAATTTCTTCAATGCTTCAAACCGTAGCTTCAATCTCTACCAAAAGGCTAAACCCTACCACACCCAAGCTTCCTAAATGCTCTTTGGATGTTCCTCTTCATGCCCTAGCTCAGACTTTTCGAATAATCCCCTCAAACCTTCAAATACTCAGTTAAAATAAAGCTTTGGGTTTTGCTGACAAGGAGGTTGCACCGCGGCTCCATGAGTTCATGTGTGATGTTGAGCCACGGCCTCAGTGTGCTAAGTCACGGCACCGTCTTCTCAGGCCGTGGTTTCCACTCACTATCTGTCATGAGGCCGCGGCCGCATTTCATCAAGCCGCGACGTGGGCATGCTTCTGAATCCTATTCCGTGATTTGCTTCCTTCTTCTCATATATTTCTCGAGTTACAATGTTTCCTTCTTTTTCTAGTCTCCCCACTCTAGAAAAGAGGCTTGGTTGCTCCACAATTCTCCCTGCAAGGTCTACAACAAAAATAAGAATTTATAATCTTCCATGGGAGCAAAATAATGCATAATAGAGAAAAAACATACTATCATGCATTACAAGAATTAAATTGTACATTTTCCTATCCTAAGTGTCTAGTATGTACAAATATGTATGCATAACTCAAAGGAAATGTGCTGAAAGGATGTAATTTGGTATGATTAACACCAATAAAATGTGATAATCAAAGTGATATCAATATCACAAAAAATCCAGTCATGCATTCAAGGACAAAGCACATTGAAGTAAGACATCATTTCATTAGGGATCATGTTTTGAAAGGAGAAATCAAATTGTAGACATTCTGACTAAGCCACTTATAGAAAATAGATACTGCAAAATCAGAAGAGAATTGGGAATGGTGAATCCCAATAATTACAAGCAAACCTCTAACTAAATCTATTTAAGTTTCTAACATTAAATTGATACTAACTTTAGTATCGGAGTATGTTTAGGAAGTGTTGCAAGTACTCCTCATGAGTCTAGGTGATAGCAAATCAATTTACTGGACGTACATAATTAAAAGCTGATGAAGGAAAGCTGAAAATTTGAACTTGCAGGCCCTATTTGTAAGTTCAGGAATCTGAAATTTATATTTTAGATGTTATTAAACTAATTTTCATGTCAAAATGTGTTTTTGAATGAACTGGTATGCTCCATATTCAAACTTAGGTACTTATTATATGAATTTCAGTAGCTTCCACGTTATTATTGTACTTTCATATCCCTTAAAATTCGTCTGTTGATTGCTAAAAATTCGAATTTATGTATTACAATGTGAATATTGACTTTGCTCAAAATGCTCTCTATGCGAATTTCAATACCTCAAAATATGCATTTTAAAGACTCTTTACAAAACCCTAAAATTTGAATTTCTGAATCTGAAAATTTGTCTATTGGAGCATGCTTTCATTTCAAGTCTCTGTAAGATGAACTTTCAAAAATAAAATTCGTCTGTTGCTTTTGTCATTCTCTATTTGCTAATGATTGCTTCTCAAAATTCAAACTTTGATTATTCAAAGTTCATCCGTTGATGTTTGTTGCTTGAGCTGAGCTTTTGTTAGACAAACTTCATGAAGAAAATTTTTCTATCAAAAAGCCTCTCTTAGTTGGTTGACTCGTAACTGCTCGAAATTCAAATTTTGACCCCTTAAAATTTGTCTGTTGAATGGTTACAGAAATTAAAATGAAGGGTCTCACTCTGAACAGATACAACCCTATTCGTCTCTCTCCCAAGTCTATTTACTTCCTCTCTTAATTTCTCATCAATTTCATTTGTGAATCTTCAACTCTCATTGTTTAAACTTTATTTCACATCTTATAAACCCAGTCCTTGCATCTTTCTATAACAATCATTCTCGAGAATGACAAGGGTTAAAACTCCTGATGTGGGTAAAGGAGAGTCTAGATCAAAGAGAGTGGTTAAGTCTCAATATGCCTCCAAGGGAGGTGAAACTCAGAAAAGGAAAGGCGAATCCAACAACAGAACTCCATCTAAAAAGCAGAAAACAACTTTCAAGGCTAATTCAAAGAAACCTATCCTTACTGCTGCTACCTCTGCTGCTTCTTCTTCTTCCAATACTGAGTCAGAGGAATTCTAGTTAACCACGAAGCCATTATGGAGCAATGCTCATATCCTAGAAGAGTATACCACCAAGTTTATAAGCAAGAAGGTAATCAAACCTCACTGTACAAAGTTGGAAGAATTTCTTATTTCCATCAATTTTGATGCTAGGTTATGGATGATAAAATATAAGAACTTATTGGAAATTAAAGAGAAATATGATGATAAGGTTATCAAAACATGGTATGCTGCTCTGATGTACAATAGCAAAAAGGAGAAATGGGAGGTAAATCTAAGGTCCAAAACTATTTGGCTGTTTAATGAGACCTTTAATGAAGTACAAGAAATCCCTGGACAAGATGGCCTGAAAATTGACATCACCACCTCAAGATACATGGATAAGAATGAAACTGCAAATGAGGAAGGTGGTCCTTTCTTGAATTACAAAGAAATTATAGTACTGAATACCCTGTCCAGGAGAAGTGAGAATAGGCCTTCTTTGAGTTTGTTAAAGACCTCTGATCTGAGTGCTCAAGTGAGGATCTTGCACTACATTATATCTAGGAACATATTCAACAAAGGGGGAAGTTTTAATTTGAACACAAGGGTTGAAGCTCATGTGATGATTGCACTCATACATGGCAAGCTATTAAATATAGGCCATATCATCCTTCAATGCATAATCAAAGCAAGAGACCAGAGGAGAGACTCCACTTTGCCCTTTGCTTCCATTATCTCCAAAATACTTCAGTATACCAAAATTCAACACTTGAAGAAAGGGAAAGGCAGGCCCACTAAAGTCTTCAAGGAGGAAGAATTGCAAAGGATGGGAATTGAGAGAAAAGATGGAAGGTGGATTGGAAAAGGAGTTGGAAAGTTAGAAGATCTGTTCTTTGAAGAGGGTCATCCACAACAACAAGCAAGAACTTCTGAGGCTGCTCTACCCTCATAGTCTTACCACAGCTATCTCATCCTGTTTCTCCTCCACCACAACCCAATCTGACACCTCAGCCATCCACTCCCTCAACCTGGGCAAAGCCAACCAAGATCACTAAGTTGTATGGTAGCCTGTCTGCACTCATGTTGAGCATCAGAGATGAGCAAAATGCCAAGTTTGCTCACCTACAAGATTAAATCTTTCAGTTGGCTAAGAACATGAAAGTGGTCGCTGATGTGTATGAGGACATCAGGAGTGTTATCCCCTCTACATCAGCTCTACCTCAGCCAGGACCCTCTGAACCTACCCAGTCTCCTACTCTTGAACCTCCAAGCCCATTAGAGTTAGCCTCTCTTGAGCCTGATGCTGAAAATCTTGCTGCTGAGGCTGCTAGAACAATGACCACTCCACAGGTCTCCAACAATGAGACAAGTCCTGGTCTACCTTTGGACTATGGCATAGAAGAAGTTCCTCAAGTAGCAAGACCCCACAAGTCTATGGTAGAAGATGCTCAGGAATCAATTCTGTCTCTCCAAGAATTTGAGCAAATAGAGAAGATCGTAACAGCAATCACCTCTGCACCTATCATTCAGGTTGCACTAAATGAGGAAAAAAGCTTTGTACCTTACATGGATATTACAGCTATTGCACATGATGCCATTATGCAAGCTAAAAAAAAGGCTTGATGAATTATTTCCTCCTGCTGCTCTTCAACCTTCATCTCCTCAATACAGCATGACCAAAGCATAAAGGGCAAGGTTTGGCAAACTTAATAAGACAATTCAAGAGATAGTTGAAGATGCTGAGGATGCCCTTCCTGAGTCACCACCATCTATCCCTCTTCCTCAAATTCCTTCTGATTTGCCATTTGTTCCTGTTCCTCTTCATGCTATTCTAGTGTCACAATTTCCTCCTCCTGCTATGCACATTCAAGCCCCCAATGATACTAAAAAGGGGGAGAATGTTAAATAAGTGTTTTGATGATTTCCAACAACTGGCGCTTGGAGGAAGATATCAAAGGAGTACAAGAGAATTCAAGTGAAGAAATTGAGGATGAAAAGAGTACAAAATTAGTTTGTAGGATTTCTCATAGTGTTCACAAAGTAAAAGGCTTTGATCTTACACCCACTGTTCTTAAATTAGTGTTTTCAACTATCCTATGCTAACTTATGATAAATTTGAAAAATACTAACTGATGGACGAATTTTGAACTATTAAACTTCATATATTTGTTTGAAAATTTGAACTTTGATAATTGAAATTCGAAGTTACAAGGATGTTGCTTTTGATAGACGAATTTCAGCCTGTTGAAATTTGAATTTTGAGTCAAGCATAATTTGTGAAAAATGAAAAATCTGAAGCTATGTCAAAATTCATCTGAAATTAAAGTGCAAAAAGAGTTCAAAGTTAGTCCCTCTGATAGACGAACTTTGGTTTTGAACATTTGAATTTTGGAATACAAATATATAAGTTTGATTAAATGTCCCTCTGATAGATGAACTTTTACTTTGAAAATTCGAACTTCAGAATGAAAAAAATATAATTCTGATAGGAGGTCTATCTGACAAATGAACTTTAAAGGGTCAAAATTCAAATTTTGAAAAGAAAAACTTTTGTGCTATATCAAGTTACTCACTAACAGACAAATTTTGGATCCCCAAAATTTGAACTTCGAGTGTACTGTAGTAATATGAGACAACTGTTCACACTTAACAAAAGCATTTTAAACTTGAAAATTCATATGTTCTAGTATGGGAAATATTTTGAAGGATCAAAATTCGAATTTTGCTTTTGAACAGATGAACTTTGAAGTTCAACATTAAAGTATTTAACTTATAGTCTCTATGAAATTCATCTGTTGATACTACAAAATTTGAACTTTGGATGTCAGACGCATTAAATGCGGTTGGTGAATGACTAGTTTTGTAGAGTAACCATTGGGTAACGTCTCTAACGGCTAGATCTTGTCTCTAACGTATAGTTAAGACATAAATCTACAAATAGAACTTCATTTTAAGTTGTAGGTAACAATCTTATGTTGTAAATACTGAAACTGTGTCAAAATCATTAGACAAAACCTTCTACTTTCTCACACTTCTTTTATTGCACCTCAACTGTCATATATACTCTATATTAGAGAGTTTATCTTATTGTAAACAATCTTTTCTTCATCTGGAAGAAAAATTTTCTTGTAAGAGGATTTCACAAAGGATTTGGGAAACACTTTACTAGAGTGTAGAGTGAAAATTTGTAAGCTCTTATAACAAAGTACAAGGTTGTACTGTGGCATTGTAAGAAGCCCACTGAATTCTTGTAAGATAGTGAAAAATCTCAAGTGGTAGCTTGAGGAATGGACATAGGTTAAGAGGAAGAAACCGAATCAGGATAAATCTTTGTGTCTTCTTTTTCTCTACCTTGATAACTGCTCTATTATATTCTATACTATGTTTTTATGTAACTTTTGCTTTCACTGCTCTTTTACAATTTTGAAAAAACTTTCAAGCTTCATAATTTACCTCCTTGGGAAGGCAGAAAACCTAACAAATCAATCATACACAAACCTCAACTCAGCTCATGTGTAATGAAGATCAACAAAAATTTATTTATTTAATTTCCCCACACTTTGTGCTTCAATTTTATCTAGGGATTTATTCATTTTTCTTGGACCGTTATGTGCTCTTTTGACGTGAAGATCTCATATTTGTGATGTGTACCCCTAGTTACTCAAGCTAACATAACTTGTTGCACCAAGATGCCTTTGAAATACTCGTAACTCATATCACACCATTTTACGTAAAGGACAACATTTTTCTGTGAAAACCCTGGTTACTAAGCACAGTTTAAGCCAGTAGAGTGATTACTATTATTATTATTTTCATTTAAACCTTGAATAATCTCTCTAACTAAATAATCAATTCATATACAACAATTGAAAATACCTAAGTTCAAAAATAAATGTATAATCCACCTTCCTACAAACGCAATCACCTATCCATATCTACCACATGCTAAGTTATAATGTTTAGATTTATAGTCTCAAGACTCATGTTCCTGACTTGTAAATTGACTATCTTACCCCATTAAGCACAAAATCGAGCATCCTATGGTGACAGACATAAACATTAGCTCAAAAAAATAAGTATAATAAATCTAAATAAAATCAATTAAGCACATAAATTTGGGAAAAAATTTTCTATATTTAGTACATCAGCAAAATTTTTCAAAACAAGTCAAATAAGAGCAACTAATAAACTGCTCCCAACACTTAGATCAACATTATCCTCAATGTTGCAGAAATAAAATAAAAGGTAAAGGAACTAAGACTCCCCAGATTTGTAGGCGACACTTGAAATATTCTTTAAAGTTCTTTTTCACCATAATCAAATTAATCTTGCAAACAGTCTTGAGGGAGAGAGTTTGGAGTAACAAGAGCAAGAAAACAAAAATTGAAAACAAAAACAGAAAATAAAAGAAGAAAAATTATGTTGGATTGCCTCCCAATAAGTTCAAACTTAATGTCAATAGCCAGATGGAGAGTGGTGTCTTCAAACTTCCTGCGGTGAGATAGAATAAGCCTTCTCGATGAAGTCCCCATCATAGTATAGCTTCAAGCATTGTCCATTCACTACAAAAGTGCTTCCATCATGCCCTTTGATTTCGATGGCCCCATGAGGCTGCACATCAATGACTTCAAATGGCCCAAACCATCTACACTTCAACTTCCCAAGGAAAAGTTTAAGGCGTGAGTTAAACAATAATACCTTCTGTCCAACCTTAAATTCCCTGTTTAGAATCCTTTTATCAAGCCAAGTCTTGGTTCGTTCTTTATAAATGTGGGCATTCTCAAAAGACTCCCTTCTTATCTTATCCAACTCAATTACTTGAAGTATACGCTTTTCACCAGCATCCTTCAAATCATAATTCAAAGCACGCACTACCCAATATACAGGATGTTCAAGTTCAACAAGGAGATGACAAGATTTACCATAAACAAGTCTATATGGAGACATTCCTAGTAGTGTTTTATATGCAGTCATGTATGCCCATAATGTATTATCTAGCTTGACAGACCAATTCTTTCTAGATGCACTAACAGTTTTTTGCAAAATTCCTTTCAACTCCTTATTGGAAACCTTAACTTGTCCACTAGTTTATGGGTGGTATGTGGTGTTAGCTCTAAGATGACATCCATATTTATGCAACAGAGCTCAAAATTGATGATTTCTAAAATGCACCCCGCTATCACAGATAATTACCCTTGGAACCCTAAATCGAACAAACAATTTTTCCCAAATTTAACTACACTAGCAGCAGTGTTGTTAGGTAACGTAGAAACCTTAACCCATTTAGTAACATAATCAACAGCAACAAGAATATATCAATTACCATATGAGGGAGGAAAAGGGCCCATGAAGTCTAGTCCCCAAACATCAAAGGGCTCAACTTCTAATATACCTTGTTGAGGCATCTCATGTCTCTTATTGATGGAGCCCGTGCGTTGGCATCTATCATAATTAATCACAAAGGTTCTTGCATCCTTGAATAATGTGGGCCAATAAAAACCACTTTGAAGAACTTTTATAACAGTCTTGTCAAGACCATGGTGTCCACCGTAAGGTTGATTTCTTGCTGTGTCAAAACTATTTCTTCTTATGGCACACATTTTCGTACTATACTATCAACACATCTCCTAAAGAGCAACAGGTCATCCCACATATAATGCTTCACCTCAACTAGAAATCTCTTTGGTGGGAATTGAGATCCTTGGAAATAATACCTGCAGCTAGAAAATTTGCATAATTAGCAAACCAAGGAATAAATAAAGCAGATACAGCCATCAACCTTTCATCTAGAAACTCTTCATTAATAGAAATTTCATTATTTTTGGGCAAATGCTCAAGTCGAGACAAGTGATCAGCAACTTGATTTTCAGTACCCATTTTATCTCTAATTTCAATATCAAATTCCTATAATGAGAGAACATATCTTATCAACTTAGGCTTAGCATCCTTCTTACTCATGAAGTATTTCAAAACTGCATGATCAGTGTACACAATGACTTTGGACATAGAAAGATAAGACCTGAATTTGCCTAAAGCATGATCATAGATAGAAATTACTTTTTAGTGGTCATATAATAAATTTGCACGTTATCTAAGTCCCTGCTAGTATAATAAATGATATGCAAATTTTTGTTTTTTCTCTGTCCCAAAACAGCACCAATTGCAAAATCACTTGCATCACACATAAGCTCAAAAGGTAAACTCCAATAAGGGGGAACAACAATGGGGGTAGAAATCAAAGCCTTTTTCAAATGATTAAAGGCATTCCAATAACCATTATCAAAATTAAAAGGGACATCATAGGCAAGCAAATTAGTTAAAGGTTTAGCAATCTTAGCAAAATCCTTAAGAACCTTCTATAAAATCTCACATGACCCAGAAAACTTCTAATAGCCTTAACAAAATTGGGCAAAGGTAAATTTTCAATTCCTTCAATTTTTGCTTAGTCAACCTCAATCCCTTTAGCTAAAACTTTATGTCCCAAAACATTCCCCTCAGTTACCATAAAGTGACACTTTTCCTAGTTAAGCGCCAGATTAGTCTCTTCACATCTATGTAAAACTTGAGCAAAATTAGATAGACAGATATTATAAAAATCACCAAAGATAGAAAAATCATCCATAAAGATCTCAATGATCTCTTCCACCATATCAGAAAATATTGCCATCATGCATCTTTGAAAAGTGGCAAGCACATTACATAACACAAAAGGCATTCTACAGTAAGCAAAAGTACCATACGGGCATGTGAAAGTTATCTTTTCCTAGTCTGCAGGTGCAATGGAGATTTGGAAATACCCTAAATAGCCATCAAGAAAACAATAATATTCATGGTCAGCTATTCTTTCTAACATAGTATCCACAAAGGGAAAGGGGAAGTGATCCTTATGCGTTGCTTCATTCAACTTTCTATAATCAATGCACACACGCCACCCCGTGACTATCCTTGTTGAAATCAACTCATTCTTTTCATTAAAAACCATAGTCATACCTTTTTTCTTTGGAACTACCTGCACAGGACTTACCCAAGGACTATCAGAGATAGGATAAATAATACCTGCATCAATAAGTTTCAACACTTCAGCTCTCACAACTTCCTTCATGTGCGGATTGAGCCTCTATTGACTTTTTACCTTTAGAGTGTGATTTTCTTCCATCAATATCTTGTACACATAGACAGAGGGACTAATACCCTTTATGTCAGAAATAGACCACCTAATGACAGGCCTATGCTCTCTTAAAACTTTCAACAATTTTTCTTCCTGTTTAGAATTTAATTCAGTAGAAACTATGACAGGAAAAGTGTTAGAACCACCCAAGAAAGCATATTTCAAATGGGAAGGAAGTTGTTTAAGTTCCACTTTAGGTGGTGACTTTTTAAAAGAGGGACGTAATGGGTTACCTTGTCCTAGATTTTCAAACTATTTAATGCGTGGCATATAACCCGTACCTTCAAGTCTCATAATAGTATCAACTAAATTTACCTCTACTTCCTTTTCATTTAAACTTAATGCCATGCATGCTTCTAAGGGATCCTAATAAAAGTGCTTATCAAAGTATTATTGAGCTAGTGTATCAATGACATCAATACTAAAACAAGACTCTTCAAATACAGGAAATTGACAGCTTTAGCAAATTGAAATTCCTCCCTTTCATTACCTACTCTAAAAATTAATTTCCCAGGAGGAACATCAATTAAAGTACCAGCAGTCAACAAGAATGGTCTCCTAAGAGTGAGAGATGCATTAATATCATGTTCTAGAACAAGCACCACAAAATCAATGGGAATAATTAATTTATCCACTTTAACAAACACATCCTCAACTACTCCTCTTGGGTACTTAACTAATCTAACGGCAAAGGTGAGAGTCATATTTGAAAGCTTCATATCTGTTATCCCAAGCATCCTATAAAGAGAATAAGGCATCAAATTAATATCAGCACCTAAATCATTTAAACAATCTTTAATAGTTTTAGAGTCAATATCACAAGGTATATAGAAACTCCCTGGATCTTTGAGCTTGGGTGGAAGCTTATTTTGCAATATTACACTGCATTCCTCATTTAGTTGCACAGTAGCATACTCCTTGAGCCTCTTTTTGTTGGATATAATCTCCTTGAGGAATTTGGTATAAGATGGCATTTTTGCTTAAGTCACAGTGAAAGGAATATTAATCTAGATTTTCTTGAACATATCTAAGAACCTTTGAAAATTACCATCTTGCCCTTTTCTTTGCAGTCTCTTGGGGAAAGGAATAGGGGGCACATATGGCTTCACATCAGTGGAAGGAGACTGCCCTTATATGTCACTATCAGCTTTTAAGATCTTCTTATTCTCCTCATTCTTACCTTACTCACTATTCTCAGCTTTATTTTTATTTTTCTTGACCTCTTCCTTCAATTCTTTGTCACTTCAACTCTTTCTTTTGGATTAACTTTAGTGTTGCTAGGGAATTGGCCTTGTACCTTTTCAGTCACCATATTTACTAAATGACCCATCTATGTCTCTAAGTTACAAATGGTTACTTATATAGCATTATTGGTAGTAGCCTGGCTAACCATAAACTACTCCAAAGTTTTGTTAATCTACTCAATATTTTTACTGCTAGCCAGCCGACTGGTTGCGAGCTTTGTGACTAAGTCTTCTAAGTTAAACTTCTTCTCCTCAATGGGCCCTAATTGAACATTGGCTGGTAATGCTTTCTACTGAAATCCAGGTGGAAGATTAGGCTACTATCCGCCTTGATTTTTCCAAGAAAAGTTCAGATGATTTCTCCATCCTGGATTATAGGTATTGGAAAAGGGAACATTTTTCCTTTGTAGAATCTGTGGATGCTCAACATTGAAACCCATGTAATTGACTTCTCCCTGAACTGCATAAACACAAGAATCAATGGTATGATCAGAACCACCACACGCAACACATAACTCTCTAGGAGTCTGAGTATTAGTTTGCTGAAACAGGAGATCAATGCGCTGATTTATTTTCTCAAGTTCAGCAATAAAATCAGGGTGATCATTAACTTCATGTACTTGAAACTTTCTACCTCTCACACCCTTCTGTCTAGTTTGAACTATCATTCTCTCATATATATTCATCATATTTGTTACAGTAACAGCACCTTCTCCAATAGCTATATCCACTAAAAATTGAGCAACTCGGGATAGCGCATTATAAAACATCTAAGCAGTCATCATATCGCTAAACCCATGAAGCAGCTAGTAGCAATCCCAAGTCTCATAATAAGGCTTACCATCTAACTCAACAAAATTGTAAATTTTATCTCGCAGCTCTAAAGTCCTTTATGGAGAATAGAATTTTGCAATAAAAGCATCATAGATTTCTCCCATATACTTAAAGAATCTTCAGGAAGGTTGAGAAGCCACTGTTTAGCTTTATCCTTCATGCATAAATTGAAACACCTCATTTTGAGTTCCTCTTCAGTTATGTTGTTTAGAGGACTTTAATCCATAACATGATAAAAATCTTTAAGGAATCTGAGTGCAACTTGACTTCCTAGCCCATGGAATTCGGGAAGAGAGTTCAAATGAATCATTTTAAACTCATAATTTCTAGCATTCTGACTCAATCTGATACATGATGGGCTGCCAAAAATTGCTGGTTTGTTAGCATCTCTCCAGAGTGGATTAAGTTGAGCCCCAGCAGGTACCATTTCATTAGCCATCTCACGCCACCTTCTAGCTCGATTCTCCCTGCAAGCACATTCAATTTCAGGATTAATGGTAATTAACTCAGTAGTATTATTAAGACTTTTAGATCTTTATAATATGTAGCAATGATATAAAGAAAAAGAAATCTTTTTTTAATTAAAGGACTAAAAAAAAAAGGACTAATAAATCCGTTGACCTCCCTGGCAACGGATTTGAAAACTTGATCATGATTCTGTAAGTATACAAGGTTGATCATAGTAACAAAAAGTCCAGAGTATTCCGGAGTCCAACCCAAGGGAGGTTGTGAAATCTATCAGCCCACAATTTTCAATCCAAAAGCAATTAACAATTCAAGTGAGAAAATTGGAAATTAAAAAGAAGTAAACAATTCAATTTATAGGTTAATTTAGTTACTAGAAGTGTCAAGGGATCAGGGTTTACCTATTGGAATAACTCAATTTACTTTCTTGATTAGACTCTATGCAATTATAGTAATAATTATTTTTATTATGTCCTAATCACCTCTCAGCATATTAGCCCGTATTTAATTAAAGTTGAATTCGCTCTCGCACAACCCACTCATGTAACCAAACCATAAAACTACAACCTAAGTCATTGCAAATTCCTAGATCTATCTCTAGCCTAGTTATCTACATCTATCTTCTTAAATCTAGGCTTACTCTTCTCCTTTTGGTTCTTGAAACCCAACCACATATTAGATTTTATGGTGACCAATACATTAAAAAAAGGAAGACAAGTATAATTACAAAAATCAAATATATATATATATATAATTAAAGTTCAAACTCCAGAGTCATGATAAAAAAAATTATAGAATTGAGTTAATCCTAATCAGGTTACATTTATTGAATCAGAAGTTTTGATAATCCCAAACAACTAAAGCTAGGAAAGGAGAATATTAAAGGAATGTGAAGTGATCAAGTGAAGAAACTCAAAGAAGAACATGAGAAGACTTAGTTTTTAGGGTTTCTACTCTTGTAATATGGGTAAAAAGCTTTGATCCTACTTCTTCTAATTTACCACAATGATTGGATACGTTATTTGGAAGTTATCCTATGTTAGCATGTATTAGTTTTGAAAAATAATAACTACAAATGAATTTTGTTTCTTAACTCATGAATATTTTGTACATAATTCGAAATTTGCTTAGATAAATTCAAATATACAGAGGTTTCATCTTTGATGGGCGAATTTCAGTTACGAAATTTGAATTTCAGGCTAAGCATTGTAAATGAATATATGCAAAATTTGTCTGACAACTAGTCAAAATTTGAATATTGTTGAAGTACAAAGTAAGTTTAAAGTCATTCTCTCTGACAAACGAACTTCGGACTTCAAAATTCATATTTCAACATGAGAATTTATGAGTTTTGTTAGAGCAAATTTCTAATATAAGAATTTTATAACTTGACATTCAAATTTCATAGAGGAGAACTCCTATTCCATGTTGAACAAAGCCTCTGACAGACGAATTTTTAATTCTGAAATTCAAATTTCGAGTGTACTATGAAAACATAAGGCAATTGTTCAAACTCAATATATATACTTTGAATATGAAAATTCGTATGTTCTAACATGGGATAATTTTAACAAACTCAAAATTTGAATTTCACTCTTGAACAGACATCTATTGAAGTTTAATGTTAAAATCCTTAACCTTCTGTCTCTGTGAAATTCATCTATTAACATCCAAAATTCGAATTTGGCATGTCAAAAGCATTAAATGCGGTTGGTGAACGACTATTTTTGCAAAGTAACCGTTGGTTAATAATTCTAATGGCTAGATCTTGTGTCTTACAACTAGTTAAGCTACAAATCTATAAATAGAACTTTATTTGAAGTTATGGGTAACAAAATTAATCTTGTTTTGTGCAAAACTCTGTCAAATTTTTGAGTCAAAGCTTTTTACTCTAACACTTTATTTATTGTACCTCAACTTTCATATCTACTCTTATTTAGAGAGTTCATATTCTGTATAAAAATCTTTTCTTTATCTAGAAGAAGGATTCTTTGTGAGGGGAGTCACAAAGGGAATTAAGGAAACACTTTGTAAGAGCGCAGAGTGTAGAATTTGAGAGCTCTTAAAATAGAGCATAAGTCTAGACTGTGGCATTGCAAATAGCCCATTGAATTCTTGCAAATAGCAAAAATCTCAAGTACTAGCTTGGGGACTGGACGTAAGTCAAGAAGATTAGATCAAACTAAGATAAATTTCTAAGTCCTTCTTTCTTTCTCTTGCACTTACTTTCATTTTTACTGCACTCTATTTTTCTACAAACTTTTGCTTTGACTATGTAATTACGTTTTTGCAGAAAATTTTTAAACTTTTCAATTCACCCCCTCTTAGGAAGTTAGCTATTCTAACAAGTGGTATTAGAGTCCGGACTCCTAGCTGAAGGATTTAACCATCCGGGAGAATATATGGCTAGTTTGGAAAAAACATCTTACCTAAAAGAAATAACACCAACAAACCTCCAGACTTTAATGGAGAGCACTATGGATATTGGAAGATGATAATGCAAATATATCTTTAATCTATAGATCTGGACATCTGGTTAGTCATCCAGAAAGGTGACTTTGTCTTGATGAAGCTCAAAGATAATGGCAAATATAAAGAAAAAAGTGAGGAGGAGTAGAATGATGAAGATAGGAGAAGAGTTTTGCTTAACTTCAAAGCAAAACACTACCTAGTTAGTGCTCTCAACCAGGATGAATTTTACAGAGTCTCCCAATGTTCTATAATCAAAGGAATATGGGACACTCTGGAAATTGCCCATGAAAGAACAACTGGAGTAAGAGAAAACAAATTAAACTCTTGTATTTGTGAGTATGAATGCTTCAAGATGAAGGAAGGAGACAGCATAAAAAATTTGTAGAAGAGGTTCACCCTTATTGTGAATCAACTAAAAAGCCTTGGCAAGGAATATACTCAACAAGAAAAAGTCAAAAAAATCCTCAGAGCCCTACCTATCAAATGGCAACTAAAAGTAATAGCCATAAAAGAAGTCAGAGGAGAATCAATGGCTTCTGTCATAGCTCTCTTTGACGGCCTTGAAGAATATGAGGGCAAGATGAAAGCTCTCAAAGATATAGAACAAGAAAAGTAGAAGAAAAGTCTGGCATTAAAAGTTGTAGAAGAAGAGGAAGAAAATTCTGATGATGAAGAAAAGCTGGATGAAAAGACTCTTGCAATGCTGGTTAGAAAATTCTGAAAGTTTTATGGCAAAATGAGGAGCAAGAAATTCTTCAAGAAAAGAGCAGGAACAAGTAGTAAAAGAGAAAGCAAAGAACCCATAACTTGCTTTGAATGCAAAAAGCAGGGGCACATCAAATGGGAATGCCCACAGTTCATAAAAAAATAAGAAAATGAAAAGAGAAAGTTGCTGATAAAGGCAAAAAGAAAAAGGCCTACATCTCCTCAATTTAGGGCAACAGCTCAAATGAAGAGGATGAAGATGAGGAAGAAATTACCAATGTATACCTGATGGCACATGCAATAGAAGAAGCTCAGAATCCATCTGATAGTAAGCATGAAGATAAGGTAAATGATTCTAAATCTTCTTATTCTGAATTACTTGATGCATTTCATGATTTGCATGATGAATTTATTAAAACTGCAAACGCACTGAAACTAGCTGAGAAAAAGATTAGCAAGTTAGAATCTGAATGCAAAATGCCTGACACTGCATCTCAGCATAAAGTTAAAGCTGTCTGTTGTGCTTCATGCATTGAGCTTAAGAAAAACAATGAATATCTTCTCAAAAGTCTAGTTATTCTTACAAAAGGTAAGGACATGTATGTATTGCTAGGTAGTCAATAGATTGCACAAGGCAAGGCTAGTCTTGGCTATGATCCTTATGCAATCAAGGAAAAGAACAAGCAGAAAAATCAAAATTTATATATATGACATTTTGTACATGTAGAAGGGTATAAGAAGAAATGTAACTCTTCAAAAACTATTAAAACTTATACCCAATCCAAATATATGAAACAAAAATACTATTTATATTGCTTTCTTCCTGCATCTTAATCTAACAGCCCCTTTATCACTTGCCACTTCTATAACAAGAAGGGACACATTTCCAATTCATGCTCCTTAAGGAAAAATGGACTTGGTAGGAAGATAGAATGAATTCCCAAAAGTACATCTATACCTATGGAGAATACTACTAACAAAAAAGGACCAAAACAAATTTGGGTACCTAAGAAGAAAGACTAAAATTTGTTTTGCAGATATGTCTAAGAGCTAGCAAGAGCAACAAATAATACATAGACAATGCAAGCTTAAGACATATGACAAGTGATAAGGAAAAGTTCATCACTCTTAGAGATAAGGAGGAAAAGTAACCCTTGGAGGTGACCAATATGGCAAAGTGTTTGGCATTAGCATTGTAGGTAAAAATCCAGAAACATCCATAAAAGAGGTGATGTTTGTAGTTGGTCTCAACCATAACTTACTGAGTATGAGTCAAACTTGTGATAAAAGAATTGGATTTTGTTTGACTCAGAATTTTGCTTGGTCATCAAAAAAAGTGATTACAATGTTATCCTCAGAGCTTAAAAGGATGGTAACCGTTATACTATTGATTTAGATGAAATTCCTAATCTTGATTCCATATGTTTAATTAGTAAAGATAATGAGAATTGGTTATGGCCTAGAAGGTTAACACATGTTAACATGAACCAGCTAAATAAATTGATTAAAAATGAATTAGTTACTTGTTTTCCAAAGATTTCTTTTAAAAAAGATAGAGAGTGTGATGTCTGTCTTAAAGAAAAACAAACTAAGTCCTCTTTCAAATCTAAAAATGTCATTTCTACATCTAGACCATTACAACTACTACATATGGATTTGAAAGGTCCATATAGAGTAAAGAGTATTGGTGGAAATCTGTAAATGTTAGTAATTGTAGATGACTATTCTAGATTCACTTGGATTTTGTTTCTATCCCCCAAAGATAAGACATTTGATGCATTAGTAACCTTAGCTGAGAAAGTACAAAATGAGAAAGGTATCTCTATTGTGTCTATCAGATCGGATCATGGAGGAGAATTCAAAAACCCAAGCTTTCTGGAGTACTCTGAAGAATATAGAAATTGAACGCAACTTCTTAGCTTCCAAGAACACCCCAGGAAAATGGCATGGCGAAGAGTAAAAACAGAACCTTGGGAGAAATGGCAAGAGCAATGTTGATTGAGAAAGAGCTTCCTTAATATTTTTAGGCTAATGCTGTGAACACAGCAAGTTACATCATCAATAGAGCATACATCAGACCAATTTTGGGAAAGACACCTTATGAACTCTACAAAGGAAGGAAGTCAAATCTCTCACATCTGCATGTGTTTGGATGCAAATGCTTCATCCACAATAATGGAAAAGAGAATCTGGGTAAGTTTGATGCCAAATCAAATGAAGGTATATTTTTTGGCTACTCTAGCAGAAGTAAAGCATATAGGGTATTTAACAAAAAATCTAAGACCATAGAAGAATCTGTGCATGTAGTTTTCATTGAAAATGAAACTATTTCTAAATTTGCCTTAGATGAGGAAGAACCGATTTTTAGTTTAAAAAACATGAACCCCTCTAAGGAAAATAAAACTAAACCTCCAAAAATATCAGAATCTACTGCTGTAGAGGAAGATATTCAAGAGAAAGATGTAGAATTTGAAGACCATGAAGAAATTTCTCAAAAACTCCCTAGAGCTTGGAGATATCAAATGAGTCATCCTGTTAATCAAGTGATTGGTGATATTCAAGAAAATATTAAAACTAGAAGACAACTTAGGGATCAAATGAATAATTGTGCATTTATCTCTGAGATTGAACCTAAATGTACTGAAGAAGCTCTAACAGATGAATACTAGACACTAGCTCTACAAGAAGAATTGAATCAGTTTGAGAGGAATTAAGTTTGGGACTTAGTACCAAGGCCTAATGATCACCTAATCATTGGAACCAAATGGGTATTTAGAAATAAACTTGATGAGTCTGGAACAATAATTAGAAACAAAGCTAAGTTAGTAGTTAAAGGATATAATCAGGAAGAAGGTATAGATTATGAACAAACTTTTGCCCCAGTTGCAAGATTGGAAGCAATAAGAATTCTCTTAGCCTATACATATATAAAAGATATAATGCGATATCAAATGGATATAAAAAGTGTTTTTCTAAATGGTTATATCATGAAAGAAGTTTACGTTAACCAGCCTCCAGGCATTGAGGATTCAACTAAACCAAATCGTGTATATAAGTTGAAGAAAGCACTTTATGGTTTAAAATAGGAACCTTGAGCTTGGTATGAAAGACTAAGTAACTTTCTGATTAAAAAGGGATTTACTAGGGGAAAAGTTGACACAACTCTATTCACTTGAAAGAAAGACAAAGATTTGCCTATAGTTCAAATTTATGTTGATGATATTATATTTAGTGCTACTAATGAATCTTTGTACAAGAATTTTTCTAAATTAATGTTAAGTGAATTTGAGATGTCAATGATGGGAGAGATTAACTTTTTCCTTAGATTTCAAATCAAATAATGTGATGATAACATCTTTCTCAATCAATCCAAGTACTTAAAAGAGTTGCTGAAGATGTTTGGAATGGAAAATGTTAAATCAGTGGGAACTCCAATAGCCACTGCCACAAAGCTTGACATGGATGATTAAGGAAAACCACTTGATATAACTCAATACAGGAGAATGATTGATTCCTTACTGTACCTAACAACCAGTAGACCTAACATTATGTTCAATATGTATACTAGGTTCCAATTATGTCTCAAGGAGTCCCATGCAACAACTATGAAATGAATATTCAGATATTTAATTGGAACATCACAGATGGAACTCTGGTATCCAAAGGGTAATAGAGAAGAGCTTGTAGGGTATACTGATGCTAACTTTGCTAGATCCAAGACTGACAGAAAAAGCACAAGTGGCACATACCAATTTCTTGGAGGATCTCTAGTTTCTTAGTTCAGTAAGAAGTAGAATAGTGTGGCTCTCTCCACAGCAGAGGCTAAATATATAGCTACTGGAAGATGTTGTACTCAAGTTCTTTGGATGATGCAGCAACTTGAAGACCTTGAAATTGAGATGAAGGAAATACCTATAAGATGTGACAATTAAAGTGCCATCAACATCATGAAGAATCCAGTGATACATTCAAGGACAAAGCACATTAAGGTTAGACATCATTTCACAAGGGATCACATTCTAAAAAGAGACATCATATTAGAATTTGTCCCTACTGAAAATCAGATTGTAGATATCTTGACTAAGCCACTTCCAGAGGACAGATATTATAAGATCAAAAGAGAATTGTGAATGGTAAATCCCAATGAACTGTAAGCAAGCCTTGAACCAAATCTAGTTATTTTCTGAAGATAATTTGTCAATTAGTTAAGACTTACTCTAACTTAAGCTTCAGAGTATCTTTAAGATGTTTTGTAGGTACTCTTCATGAGCTTAAATGATAGAAAAATCAATATAATAAAGTATCTCAGACCTATTTAGTCAACAGCTGCTGAAGAAGACCTGAAAATTTGAATGTTTAGCATATATCTGTAAGTTCAATCCTGAAAAATTCGCACCTTGAATGTTGATAGACAAATTTTCATACTCTACCTAGCCTGTTGAATGACTTTGCTTAGTTAAAATTTGAACTTTAAGCTTAAACAAACGTATTTCAATAATTCAAATGTTGCACCAATGCTTTAGCTCTCTCGAAATTTGTCTATTGGTAAACTGAAATTTGAATTTTGAATCTCTATATACATGTCTAACTTGTCTTTGTAGAGAATAGTCATCTTTTGATAGACAAAAATTTGAATTTTATGTGTTTGATTTGTCTGGGTAAGTAATATTCAAATTTTGAAGGTTATACATTCGCACTTTAGACAATTTTTCACAAAGTCTTAAAATACGAGCTTTGAATAACAAACATTCATCTGTTGAAACCTTCTTGTATGTTTGCCTTCAGATAAAGACTTTAACATTCAAATTTTAAAAGCATAACATTTGTTTGTTGAAGCATATATTGATGTCAAGTCTCTATTAGACAAATTTCAGGACTAAAATTCATCTGTTGAAGTTATTCCTCGTATGATAAGTCTCTAACAAATGAATTTTAAGGTTGAAAATTCATCTGTAAAGACAATTTCTCTGAATACATAGGCAACGTAATTGGCCGAAGTTCGAATTTTGACTGTCAAAATTCGTCTATCAAGCTATTACATAAAGAAATCTAAAGGGTCACACTCTGAACAGATACAAACCTATACATCTTTTAACCGAACCTATTCCTCTCCTCTCTTCATCATTCTTAAATTTCTTTGGTCAAACCTCATTTATCACCGATTAAACTTTGAATTGAACCTCTGAAGCATTCCTTGAAACACATTTCGAGTGAAAATGGTGAGAGTCAAGAATGTCAACATTGGAAAAGAGTAGTCTATTAGGTTGGCTGGTCACCCAAGAGGGGAGGTGAATTGGGTGATGTAAGATTTTCACCCTTTTTGATTCACAACCTAAGTTCACTAGATGTGCAGCAAAATAGGGATTAACAGAGTGTGAAGAAGTTAGTGGATGAAATGAGCAGATGAAGAATAAGACACACAGATTTATCCTAGTTCAACCCAACCACTTGGCCTACATCCAGTCCCCAAGTCATCACTTGAGATTTTCCACTATATCCCACAAGTTTGATTCGGGTACCTGTGAAGCCTCAATACATCCCACAAGTTTCAATAGGCTCTTGTGAAACCACTCTCCCTACACCCTTACAAGATGTGTAATCTCCCTTAGTGATACCCCACAGTAAGAATCTAACCAGAAAATAGTAGAGAAGAATGATTACAAAATTGAAACTCTCTTTTAGAGTAGATGATACATTGAAAGCTCACTCTATTAAGGTGGGTTTTTCAAAGAATGCTGACACAGAAAGATTTTGTGTATATGGACAGCATTTTTGCATAAACTCTCTTAAGGTTGTTACCCATAAGTTCAAATGATGTTCTATTTATAGGTTTATTGTATAACTAGACATTACACACAAGATCTATCTATTAGACCCAAGTTCTAACCATTACTCTGCAAAAAGAGCCGTTCAACTACCGCATTAAATGTGTTTGACAAAGGTTATATAAATAATATCCTCAAGTTATGCGAATAATGGGTGACCGTTGGCTCTTAGTTTCAACATTAGACTTTCGTTATGCGAATAACCTAGCTAGGTTATGCGGATAACAATTATTCCATAATGACTAAGTTTCAACTCAAGAACATTTTCATGAAAACCTACTTACTTGTTCGAATAACGTCTCACAAACTTGCATACCTTTAAGGATTATTAGAATAACCTCTTAGGAAGTAATTCCTAGTTCGAATAACATTTAATCAGCACAAACTAAGTTTCTAAAAAACATAGGTTATCAAGACAAAATCTCAATCTCAATATTGTTTCTAAGTATTCTCTCTTCATTTTCATGAAAAGGTTTGAGATTATCCGCATAACTAAGACCTGCACCATGTCTTTGCTTCTAAACGTTATGCGCATAAAGTAAAACTTTTCATGAAAACCATTTTGAAAACATGAGCCAAACACAAAACTCATTTGTTAGCCATTATTTCTCAATTCTAACATATGATAACATCATATTTACTTAATCTAACTCATTTAAAACATATGGTAACAAGATTAAGTAATTTTCAAAGATTAAAACCACCTCAAAAACTAAGTGAAAACAAAATATACCTAGTAACTAGGTCTTTAACTGTTGAGTTCCATTTCCACTTGGTCATTTCCTTCTTAGCATGCTCCTTTCTGATCTTCAATTCTTGAAGCATCATTTCTCTTCTCCTTTCTTGAGTGAGACATGATATTAATTTCCATTTCTTTATTACAATGCTCACTCTTCCTACTTGGACCATCTTACATTTAATATATTTCACTTACAAACCAAGTAATTAATCCAGTTTATATATCCAATTTATATTATTCATTGTAAAAGTACAATGGATATATTTACACATAGTATAATATATGCATTATAACCATAATTAAATACATGTTAATGCACATTTTACTTTTATAAGGAATATTATATATGTTAGACACATATGATACTTTTGTTCCTTATTTCTCTATATTTGTTATCATCAAAACTTATATTACATTAAACCTAATAGAGTCCAGACCCAAACGTGCTACTAAATCTCAATATGCAATAAAGGAAGGAGAAACCCAGAAAAGGAAGGGCGAATCTAGCAAGGAAATTCCATCCAAGAAGCAGAAAACAACTCCGAAAGCTGAATCAAAGAAGCACATCCCTGCCGCCCCTGCGTCCAACACTGAGTCAAAAGAGTTGCAATTGACAACATAGCCTCTTTGTAGCTCTAATCAAATCTTGGAAGAATACAACTCAAAGTTGGTAGCAAAGAAGGTAATAACTCCTCACTGCACCAATTTCGAAGAATTTTTAGTTTACAACAACTTTGATGCTAGATTTTGGATGCACAAGTATAAGAATTTGTTGGAAATTAAGGAAAAGTATAATGATGCGTAAGTATAAGAATTTGTTGGAAATTAAAGAAAAGTATAATGATGAGGTGATTAAGACCTGATATGCTGCTTTGAAATACAATAACAAAAAGAGAAAGTACCAAGTGACACTTAGGTCTAGGACTTCGTAGTTATCTGATAAGAATAGTAATGAAGCTTTGGAGATTCCTGGACAAGAGGGATTCAAGATTGATATCTCCACCTTTAAATACATAGATGAGAATGATAAAACAGATGAGGAAAGTGGAGAATTTTTGAACTATAAGGAAAGCACAATCTTGAATGCTCTCTTCAGAAGGCATGAAAATAGGACTCCTCTAAAACTTGTGAAGCCCTCTTATTTAAGTGTACAAGCTAGAGTCTTACACTACATAGTGTCAAGGATCATCTTCAACATGGGAGGAAGCTTCAACCTGATCACAAGGACTGAGACTCACATGATGACTACCTTGATACGAGGAAAACTGCTAAATCTGGGTCATATCATCTTCCAAAGAATGATCAAGGCAAGGGATCAAAGAAAAGATCCCACCTTGCCCTATGCCTCCATCATCACCAACATGCTTCAATATGCCAAAATACAACATTTGGAAAAATGCAAGGGAAAGCCAATCGAAGTATTTAAAGAGAAAGAATTGATGAGAATGGGGATTGAAAGGAAGGCTGAAAGAAGGATTGGAAAGGGAGCCAGTAAGTTAGAAGATTTATTCTATGAAGGGGGAGAATCTCAGCACCAAGAGCGTACTTCTGAAGCTGTCTCAAACATCCAACTTGTACTACAACCAATCCAACCAGATTCTCCTTAACCACAGCCACCACAGCCTTCCACCCTATCCACTTAGGCCAAACCTAATACTATAGTTGAATTGTATGGTAGTCTGTCTGCAATGATGCTGAGCATCATAGAGGAACAAAATGCCAAATTTACACACCTGCAAGCACAAATTACTGATTTGGCAAACAACCTTAAGGTAATAGCTTATGCGTATAAGGATTTTAGAGACTTCATCCCCACCACATAAGCACACCCTCAAGCTGGACCCTCAGAACCAACCAAATCTGTCTCTCCTGAAATTCCCAGCCCCTTTAAGATAGATTCCCTTGAGGCTGCTGCCATTAATACTACTGCTGTTGCTGGCATTACTACTACCCCTCAGGCATCCAGCAATGAAACCAGCCCTAGTTCAACCCTAGATTACGCCATAGAGGAAGAAGCCGTTCAAGAAGAAGGCTCTCACAAGCCAATAGTAGAAGAAGCTCATGGCTAAGTTCTATCTTCATAAGAATCTGAGCAAATAGAGAAGCTGATTGCAGGTTTGGCTACTGCACCTATCATTCAAGCATGCCTCAATAATGAAGGACATTTCATGCCCTATATGGATATTGCTGCTATTGCACATAATGTAATGGTGCAAGCACAAAAGAAGAGATTGGTTGAAATGTTTCCTTCCTCTGCTCCTCCATCTGCCCCCTCAGGATATGGCCTGTCAGTGGAGCAAAGGGCTAGACTAGCCAACCTTCAAAGGTAAGTTCAAGAAATAGTCTCAAATGCTGAAGATGATCTTCCTAAGATACCTCCATCTATGTCATTCACTCAGTCCCTCTTCAAGCCATTCCCATGTCTTAGATACCTACTCCCTCTGTACAAGCCCCTCCATCTGATGATGTTAAAAATGGGGAGAAGAAAGATAAAAAGGATAGGAAAATTGGAGAAGCTGCTACAACTAGGTGATCTGAGGCCAGGCAATCAAGCAAGACATATGGCAAGAAGAAGATCAAGCTTAAGGTCAGGAAGGAGTAACAAGATAGAGAACCCTAGGGCTTAGATCCTAGGATTGTATGATTTTGTATCAATTGCATCTTGCCTAAGGTTATTTTGTATTTGAATTTCATCTCTGTTGAACTTTGCCTATGTACTCGTGTTGAAACTATAAATGAATGCAATATGTTTCCTTCTTTATTCTCTTACACTCTCAACTCTAATGCATGTGCCATATTTATATTCAAATTATGATGCATATGTTAAGAAAGAGCTCATGGAAGCAAACCCAAGTACTAATCCAATTTGCAGGTTATTTTGTTATCATCAAAAAGGGGGAGAATATTGAATCAAAAGTTTTGATGATTCCAAATAACTAGAGCTTGAAAAGGAGAATATCAAAGGAATGTGAAAGGATCAAGTGAAGAAATCCAAAGAAGAATATAAGAAGACTTCGGTTTTTAGGATTCTGCTCTTGTAATATGGGTAAAAAGCTTTGATCATACTTCTTCTAATTTATCACAACGACTGGATACGTTATTTGTAAGTTTTCCTATGTTAGCATGTGTTAGTTTTGAAAACTAATGACTAACAAACGAATTTTGTTTCTTAACTCATCAATATTTTGTACAAAATTCAAACTTTGCTTAGAGAAATTCAAATATACATAGGTTTCATCTCTAAGAAAAAATTTTAGTTACGAAATTCGAATTTTGGGCTAAGTATTGTAAATGAATATGTGTAAAATTCGTTTAACAACTAGTCAAAATTTGAATGTTGTTGAAGTACAAAGTGAGTTTAAAGTCACTCTCTCTGACAGATAAACTTTGGACTTTAAAACTCGTATATCAAAATGAGAACTTATGAGTCTTGTTAGAGCAAATTTCTGATATAAGAATTTTATAACTTGACATTCAAATTTCATAGAGGAGAACTCCTATTCCATGTTGAACAAAGCCTCCGACAGACGAATTTTTAATTCTGAAATTCGAATTTCGAGTGTACTGTGAAAATATGAGGCAACTGTTCAAACTCAACAGATACACTTTGAATATGAAAATTCGTATGCTCTAACATGAGATAATTTTAACAAACTCAAAATTCGAATTTTACTCTTGAATAGACGTCTATTAAAGTTCAATGTTAAAATCCTTAACCTTTTGTCTCTACGAAATTCATCTATTGACACCCAAAATTTGAATTTTGGCATGTCAGACGCATTAAATGCGGTTGGTGAATAACTTTTTTTACGAAGTAACCGTTGGTTAATGTTTCTAATAGTTAAATCTTGTGTCTAACGACTAGTTAAGTCACAAATTTATAAATAGAACTTCATTTGAAGTTTTGGATAACAACATTAATCTTGTTTTATGGAAAAATCTATCAAATTTCTGAGTCAAAACTTTTTACTCTAATACTTCATTTATTGTACCTCAACTTTCATATCTACTCTTATTTAGAGAGTTCATATTCTGTATAAAAATCTTTTCTTAATTAGGAAGAAGGATTCTTTGTTAGGAGAGTTACAAAGGGAACTGGGAATAAAACACTTTGTAAAAGTGCATAGTGTAAAATTTGAGAGATCTTAAAATATAGCATAAGTCTATATTGTGGCATTGCAAGGAGCCCGTTGAATTCTTGAAAATAGTGAAAATCTCAAGGGGTGACTTAAGGACTGGATGTAGGTCAAAAGGATCAGACCAAAGCAGTATAAATTTCTAAGTCTCTTCTTCCTTTCTCTTGCACTTACTTTCATTATTTACGGCACTCTATTTTTCTGCAAATTTTTGCTTTCACTGTGTAATTAAGTTTTTGTAGAAAATTTTTAAACTTCTTAATTCACCTCCCCTCTTAGGAAGCCAACTATTCTAATAACATTTCTACCCTTGACTGGAAATTCGACAATCCATAAACTTAATCATTTTAACAAGATAAAATCCCAAATCATAAAACAAACGATACAAAAGATGAAGGTAGATAAGAAAAAACTTGAAGGTTGCTCTAGAACTCCCTAAATGTCCTTCTTTCCTTGCCTCTTAATCTCTTCTAATTGCTCCAAAAGCTTCATAATCATGTTCTCTCACTCTAGATACTTGATTGAATCCCCCTCTTATGTTTCTGTCGTATTTCCTTTTATAAAAAAAGTCCAGAAGCTCATAATATCACGAAAACACGTAAAAATTAAGTTAGCTTCTCGAAACGAGCCCATGCCGGGTCAATCTAATTTTTCTCCACCTGGCGCCGACTAGGTGTCTTCATGGTTGACCCGATGCCGGGTCTTCACATAGAAGTTGTTCCTCTTCATCTCCTCACCCATCCGCAGGTGAGTATATTAGTGGGGGCCAGGTGGACTAACTCTTGTGCATTTTGCTCAAACTTTTTAACTTTATATAGTTCAAAATCCTCATAAATATTCCTATGATGCAAATATACTCTAAGTATGCAAAATCAAGCCAAAAAGTATTAAATTACAATATTTTTAGCTAAAAATAGATATAAAATGTAAGTATTTTGTAAGTATAAAATAGACACATCACATAAATATGGAATACATCTTTTGACTATGCTATATAAGCCTTAGAGCCTCTTCATTTATTATTATTTTTTTATATCTTGCATTTATCCCTTATTATTTCTCGAATATAGCTAGTAAGATACTCTATTTTGATTTGTTTTTGGGAAAACTCTAAGCTGCTGGACATGGTTTTATGTGTAACCTAGCATTCAATTTGGAATAATACGAACCACGGAAAAAAGTAGCATTTCTGGTTTTTCTCACTCTGAAATTCTGCAATATGTAACTAAAGTCTGAGTACTGAACTTTGCTTGCTTGCATTGTGGTTCTATTACCATTTATCTTGTGGGTAGTTGAGGAAATGGGACGAACCTATCAACCATAGGGTGTGCTTCTTAACAAGTGAGTTTGGATTATTTGAAGCAGGGAAAAAAGAGCACTAACGAAATGTGTGTGCGTGTATTCTTTTTCCCTTCCAGATAGCAGCCTGTTCAGAGCGTACTTGTCATTCGGTTCTTTCAAAACGATTGCCAAAGGGCATGCATATGGTCATCTTTCAAAATTTTAGCCAATTTTTCATGTAACTTCTGAACAATGGAAATCTAACTATGATGTTTTCTATCTAAATCTCTTTTTTTTTTTTAAGAAAAAAAATGTTTCAGGTTAAACTTTGAAGATTGAAGAGTGATTTCGGTGATATTCATAAAATTTATGTAATCAAATAACAATCAGACTATTTATATAATATTTTTATGTCTAAATTAAATTTATAACTTGTAGGAAAATTCCATTTACCTCCCATAGTTTGCAGAAATGGGTTTTCCGTCATACATTTGCCAACAAGTCATGTGTGTGTGTGTGTATATTATTTAAAATTAGAATTGGCTGCTAAACAATGGGACTTTTTATATATTTTATATTTTAGATTGATACTAATTTATATATCTTTTGTCACCCATTAATACATTTAATCAAACACATTTTTCTGCAGAATTTAAAAAATAATTTTTTTATCCAAAAAAATAAATTTTTATAATTGATAATTACATGATATAAATCCTTTTATATATAATGATTGATATATTCTCTTAGTCTCAAATATAAAATATATTTGAGATGTTTTCTTTGATGCAAAATATAAGATACAAATATGAATTATCTTATGTATTTATCTTTTTTTTCCAATTTTTCTTTTCATTAAATAAGTGTATAATTAATTTTCATTAATTATACTCTCCGATCTTAAATATATGACCTTTTGTCTTAATCTTAAATATAGAATGTTTTTTTATATATTAAATATAGAATACTTTCTATAATATGAGTTAATATTTATTATATATTTTTAAAAAATAGTCATATTTAATTCATTTTAAAGAGAGTAAAAAAAATTAAATAAGGATAATTTTAAGAAAATATTATAATTGTTTAAAAATTAAAGTAATTAATTAACTGTAATTCATATCCTTAATTAGCATGTTCAAATTGAGGAAGTTAAATGGAAGTGTTAAATGTTAAATAGGAGTATTTTTTGAAATTATTTTAAATTTCTGATAAATTTAATAATTTCAATTTCTTTTAACTATATTCATTGATCCCTATGAATTACTACCTCCCATTCTTTTTATATGGTCTTTTTAAAATGTTTTTTTATCCTTAATACAAGATTCTTTTGAAAATGTCTTCATCATTAATTCTTTTTTTTATTCAAAATGCCATTTGTTTGGGGCTCAGTAATTACTATAAATGTGGATACGAACTTGATCCTTAGGGTGTACAAAAACCTAGCAAAATCGGGTTGATAATTAACCTAATACCCAGTTTTTGTAAGATAGAGCGGAGTCGGACCAACCCAATATATGAGACCAAAGTTAGCTCAATCTTAAAAGTATTTAAAAATAAAAAATAAATTAATTTTATTTATTAGGAAAAATATAATTATATTCATTCAAAATATATTTTCTTAAAAAATAATATTATAATCAAAATTAATATTTATTAAAATTATAAATATTTAATAACCATATATTATATCTACACAATATTAAAAAATTAATTTAAAATTTTAAATTAAATTAAAAGATAATATTTTTTAAAACATTTATAATAATGATATAGTCAATTTATTTTATATATATATATATGATATATAAAAAATATTATATAAGATTAATATTTATAATTTTTTTAATATATATATATATATATATAAGTGTAAATGTATCGGGACTAGGTAAAAACCGGCATGACCCTACCCTGGTACAACCCGACCCAATCTCTAGTCCAACTTGGGAGAAGCAGACGTACCGATTACTGATTGAACACCCTACTTGATCCTTTTGATCCTTAATATAATCCTCAATGGATACGACTTCGTTTAAGTTAAACAATTTGGTGAACCTTGGACTTTGAAAAATAATTGAATGAAGGTAATTTTAGGCGCAGATTTAGAACGTCTGCACTCTTCAGTTGCAACTGCAAACGAGGCCTAGCTTGTGAGCACCATCTTCAGGTTACAACGCTTGGCCGCTTTTGCCCAGACAAGACCAACATACAGGTCCGGAAATGGCGTCCAAAGGTCCGAAGAAAGCTAATCTCCTAGATCATCACTCTATCAAACACATCCTCGACGAGTTTGTCTCTGAGGTCCGTTAAACCCTAACCTTGTCCCTTTCCCCTTCTTTTTATCCGTTTCAGATCTCATGGTTCTGAGAAGACTTTTTTGCTTCATGTTTAATTTAATTTAATTGTATAGTTGGTCGATTAATTGATCTTCGTGGGCTTCAATTTTGTTCTTGCGTAGGTAGTAACTAGTCGTGGATTTGTGGAAGACGTGAGATTGAGCAACGTTAGGCTTTTTATTGGGACGATCATAATTGTCATTGCTCTGTTCGCCCAGTTTTACAAAAAGAAGTTTCCTGAGAACAGGGATTTTCTTATTGCCTGCATCGTGTTATATCCTTTTCCTGGCTTCGTTTTACTCTCTCGTGCGTACGTGTGAGCAACACTGCGTGTGTGGTGATGTTTGGACATTTTTTGGTTGATGGAAACGCTGGAAGAGTGAGGAAAAGACATGATTGAGGAAACTGTAGTGAACTAAGAATGTTTGGTTAAAAAATGCACACTTCGATGTATTTATTTTTGAGAAATGACATTTTAAAAAGGTGAGAAATGGGGGCAATGGCATTTGAACAATCCGAAAATAAAGCAAGAACTAGTCAAATTTGAAGTTGTTGAGACTGTTATATTGGTTAATGGTTTTGCTGCCTAGTAAAGATGAAAATGGGATCGCAGCTTTGTGTTTGCTCATTTCTGGTTATACCCACAATGAGGTCAAAGGTCTGCAATCGTAGAATTTTGAGGCCTCGAAAGACAACATTATTTATATGTTAATGTGGCATCATCTTATGGCCAGATAACTTTATACATAGGTTAAGAGAAGTTCCTGTTCATATGTATATATATATTTTAACCCTTTCTCACCACTTTTAAAATCCTTAAATTATTTTCAATCATCTGATTTGGAAATTTTACTGATGTTGCTACAATTTTGTTTGTTCCTTAACTCTGGCAAGTATATAGTCTTCAACGGGTTGTTGCAGTTGATCATATACACGAAGGAGAAGAATGCCATTCTGTTTACATATCCTCCTGTTGTGAGTTTCTTTTTACTGGAAAATCTCTTATATGTTGGAATCCCATAATCCCATTTATGTATGAAGAATATTTTCATTCTATTAGTCTTGCATGATTCCAAATTACTATTTTCCAATGATCAGTTCAAGGTGAAACTTCTTCTACTTCCCCTCAGTTAGGTACATATAAATATTTAATATTGTTAGAAACTATATGGTACCTACTTTTGAAACATCTGTGGTTAGTACCACTTACGCTTCTGCATGAGGCTCACCGTGGGCTGTTAGAATACATGGTGATGTTTCTTTCTTTTGGTGAAAATATGTGGTAATTTTTAATCCTTAATTGAATGAGGTTATATATTCTAAGCTTCGTTCTTCATCTTTTAGATGTAATGCAAATTGAACAAAAAATCTAAATTTCTTCAAGTTCTATAGCTCCTCATTCTGTGCTCGACCAGATTGGCATTTCATCCATCTATTTTGAATTTATTTTCAATTTAGAGGAAGAAGGGAGGAAGAATTATACATTTGTGTGTGAGAGAGACGTTGGCCATTATTTTTCTTTCTTCAGAAAGTGGTAGGGTTGATGTATCATGCTGGTTTAGTTGTGGTAGGATGTGGCTTTGTATGGTCCTTGAGATGTTCCAAGTTACTTCTTTAGTCCGTGCTTGTTGTACATTAGAGTGATTTCCTCACCTCTCAATTTGATTTTTTTTCTATTTGTAATTCTTTGCCCAGGCATCCTTCACTAGTACTGGATTGGTAGTCTCTTCCAAACTGCCTAGATTTTCTGACGCATACACACTTACCATAGCAAGTGCAGATCCAAAATCAGTTTCTGCCAATGAACCAGTACATTTCACCAAAAGTGTTACCCGATGGTATTTCTCGCCATCCCTACAGCCAACAAAAAATCTTTGATTTTGCATCACGCATTTACTATTCTGTTTGAATCGCAGGTTCACCAAGGATGGAATTTTGGTGGAGGGCCTCTTCTGGAAAGATGTTGAGGCATTGATAGATCAGTATACGAAAGAACCTAAGAAAGGCAAGTGATATGGTGACCCAGTTAGTCGCCTTTTGCAGGAGAAAATGTGGATGGATTTGGTTATAAACATTGTTCATCGGAGTTTAAAATTTTATACATTTCTAATTCTAATATTAAGAATGGAAGGGAAAGAAGTTTTCACCAGCTTTAGAACACAAAGTTACCTTCACACGTGTTCCGTGTTTTCACCAGCTCTAGAACACAAAGTTACCGTCACATTTGTTCCGTTTGTTTCACATGCCCATCATTTTGGAAAATTAATTTTAGATGAAGAACGTCTTCCTGTTATGATCGGACACAATCAGATAGTGGGGTACCCTTCGCTTTGAATTTTGTGGAAAATAACCAACCGTTCACCTGGGTTGAAAGTGAGATTCCACTTGTTTATGCTGATGTGTAAGAAACTGCAAAATGCAGGCATAGATGTAGCAAGAGCTTTATTTTCCAGGTATTATGTGGAAGCTGACTCATCATACACCTGGATACCAATTAGGCTTGCTGTTTACAACTCAGCAACATCTTCATGGTGCTTGCCTAGGTGGATAGGTTCAGTCACTAAATTTATAATGTTTTGCAAAGTATATAGACCAACTGTGTGTAGGGACCAACTCTTTCAGAGAGGTATTATATAAGGATTGATTTACACATAGAAAACTGTAGGGATTGATTTGAAATTAAGTGCTAACTACGGAGACCCAAACATCACTTTTCATAATTTTTAATAATAAAATAAGAAATATATAATTATAATTATGTATCACAAGTGTATGATTGTTTTAGGTAATATTACAGTTCATTAAAATTGCATTGACTTGTATGTATTTTAAAATTGGATATTAGTGCCATGCATGAGATGCGTTCGTTAATTACCAGAGAACATTGAATTTAAGCGGCATAATTAACATGATAAAAGAGGTTAGGGTGTTTGTGAGTTAGGTCGGGTTGGTTTACACCCAAACTAGGTGTTTGACCCAATGAACAACCTCAACCCGATGTCTCAACTTGATATATGGCCGATCTCAACCTGAAGCGCTCCAGCGAAACTGAGTTAACTGAGCAGTCAGGCCACTTGCACAGCAAGTAGCAACAGGAATTTAGTTGGACCATTATGCTGCATTGATGGATGGAAATATCATTGGAGAATGGGGTTAGAAACAAGACAAAAATGGAATCCAAAAAGTGATTGCAACTGATAGCTACGCGCAACATCATTGTTGGACAGCTTCACTGATTTTCTGCGCTCCTCTCACATTTCAAACAGCCATTCTCATTTGGTTTTAGATCACAAAAACCGTATCAACTCAGACATGGAGGAGACTAATAATCCAAGGATACATATTGAAGTAATAAGCTTCACTTTCTTACTTCTTTCTCTGCAGGTTCCGTTCAGAGTAGATGGAAGAACAAGTTATCAAGCATATCCAAGGCTGTCTAACAACAATCCGCTTCTTTTATATGCCCTCTAGTCTCAAATATAAAAAAATTTTGGGAGAGTGGTGTTGATCCAAAATATTAAAAAAAAAATGTAGATGTTTGATACAATGAATGTGACATTCCAATATTACCCCTCATTAATTTACGAAAAGTTGTGTTTTTCCAATGATCAATTTGCTTAACAAAAAAATACTATTAATTGTTTTGGTAAAAAAGTATATTTTGCTATAAATTAAATGAGCATAACTCACTTCAACAAATAATATTGGTAAATGTGAAGTTTTTTTTCTTGCTTTTATTTTGTGCTTATATTTAAGATTAGAGGGAGTATTACTTTTGTTTCTCTTTAATTGTCCATATGTACCACCAAAAAAAATGTTACCAATTCCAGAAACTCTAGATTGTACAGCATCAAATGCTAAAGTTTGACCCAGTAAATATTGCTAAATTGGTTTTTTTTTTTTTAAGTTAGTTTTATGATAGGAGAGAGTTGTTAACTAAAATTGGGTTTTTTCAAGACCTTTAAAAAAGAAGGGCAGAACAACTTTTGTAGTCAGCTTGAGAATTGAGGTGTTAATGGTACCTTATGTTGTATCCCTACCAAAGGTGTAGCCTGAAGATGATATGGAGACTGACATTGATTCTCAACTATCAAGGTTTTGGCCGAAATTGAACAAAAATAATATTGTCACTATTTATCTTCTTAGCTGCAACTTTTTCATCTAAATAAATATCCAATCCAAGTCTTACAGCTAATTTAACCCTCATTATGCCATCCAAACCAATTTTAATGTCTTTTTTTTTTCTATTTCAAAATCAAGTCCCCTAGCTATTTCGTATTTACAAGTCAAAACACTACACCTTCTACTCCTATTCATGATCTAGTATTATATATTGTTGCTGTTTTGCATTTAAGATCCAGTTAAATTTGGATTAGTGTGAATTCTGATAAATTATCTAGTTGAAATGGGGTAAGATTAGAATATCGAATACTTTAGGAAAAATAACATTTAATGACCAAAACTTTCAATTAATATCATTTTATGACCAAAAAATTCAACAATGCCAAAAAAGGACCATAGTCTCATATTAATTAAAAATGTAAATACGAAATGATCTAGATTACCTTGTAAAAAGGTTTTACATTCAATATCTGCTTTTTACTACTCTTTTTCATAAATTTGACATTAAACATCTCCAATTTTACACTGAACACATTATGAAATATGAGTATAAAATTGGGGATGTTGAGTAGTAAAAAGAAGAAGCTGAGTATAAAATTCTGAGACTTATCTAGGGTAAAATCGGGAGTCTTCAGTGTCAAATCGTGGAATATGAGTAGTAAAACGTGGAAGATGAGTATAAAATTCTAGGAGTTGAATTCTTTATTATGTCTAGTGTAAAATCAGAGAAGTTCAGTGTTAAATTTTTGAAGAAGAGTAGTAAAAAGTAGATACTGAGTATAAAATATTTTAATAAGGGTATTTAGATAATTTCCTATTTAGAATTTTGATCAATTTAAAACCATGGTCCTTTTCTGGTATTTTTAAATTTTTTGATCCTAAAATGGTATTAATTAAAAGTTTTGGTCCTCATATGTAGTCATTTTCTCAATACTTTAAAGAAAAAAAAAGCTCTGGAGATTTTTTTTTTATGGGCAAAAAATAATATTATCTAGTAGGTCACATGCATCTTATTTAGCAATATATGATGCTTATTTCCTTAGTAACAATGTTGTTCATTGTCGTCTCCACCATTATCATAGTGAAGATCATCATTGTCTCCGTCATATTCAAAATTAAATCAACTTGTAGATTAGCACAAGGAATGGACGATTGAAAGTACGTAGTGGTCAAGTGTGAAGGGACAGTGACTAAAGGTTTAATTTTCTCCTTTTGTTATGAACGATTTTCTGGTTGGTATCAAAATTCAATTGATATCTCATTATTGTATCGATCCATAGATAACAATAATTTTAAAATTGGAGTCGTGATTAAACTGATAGGTTGACTAATTTAAGATTTTATAGTATGCGTGTTGAACTGTAGTCGAACAATTTTATATATTAAAATATTACATAAAATAAAAAAATTATTATCAATAAATTTTATAATTTAGTACTCAAATATGAATTTGAGTTAATATTCATTCATCATCCTCCACTGAAATAGTCAATTAATAATCTCTTATCATAATATATATTAAGTGCATATATATTTATTGATAATGGTTAATATTAGAATATAAGAAAAAAAATTTGACATCAATTTTTTTATTTGAACCAATTTTTTTTTACGGGTTCAGTCTGATAATAAATAATGAGGCTGTAATTCTATATATATATATATATATATGTTATTGAGATACTTTATGGTCAATACTCAATATAAAGGCAATCCCTTGGTCTGAAGAATTGCTCTTCATCTCTGTGGAGCAAATCCACTCTCAGCATCCAATCCAACCATCATGTACGAATATGAATTACGAGTGTGTTTGGGTTGATCTTTTGTCAATCCAAAGTCACGTTTTGGCAATGTTCAATGCATAACATTGAACGTGGTTTTGGCTGTCGCCTCTCTCAGTTTCATTATCATTTTCCTTAAATCCTGTCTTGTTGAGAAATAGCTATATCATTCAACAAGTCAACAATTAATTGACTCTATTAATTCATGAATATTAATCAATTATGAATCCCCTTGTTATATAATTTAACATCCGTCAATAGATCCATTCATGCACATACCACCAAACGGAGAATCAGAAATGAAATTATATATGTATAGGGAGAGAGAGAGAGAGAGAGAGGAATAGGAAGCATTAATATTAATAGTTATATATAAATGTTTTTTTTTGCCAATCCGACGCTGGATAAAACTAACGTGTGTGGCAGTCCAAAACTCTTATCTCCTAACTTATATACTTACTCACTTCTCATTGATGTGGGATTGACAAGCCTCCACCTTTCGATGAAGGTCGCCAAACACTAGAGGCCCACTCGGATTTCGGTTTTACCTAATACTGGTGGCCGTCTAAAATGCCAGCATATTCTTATATATGTTGAGAGAGTTTAGCATGTGTGTTTTCCCATAGAAATGTAAGGGTGAAGTGCAAGTAACAAGAGAATTTCAAAGGAGACAAACACCAACTACTGCCTGTTGCGAGCTCTGGGCACACAAATAATAGTTGAGAGAGAGAGAGAGATGGCTCAATCAGTTCACCATTGTGTCCTCACTCAGCAAGAAAGGCAAAAGAATTAATAATCGCAGTGGACAAACTCATTTAAGCAATGTAGATAGGGTGTGTGTGTGTGTAAATGAGGATGAAAAATGAGATGGGAATGTTGAAATGTCATGTCATAATCCCGAGAATTGGCAATTCCAACACAGATAAGTGTAATGATATATATGAGAGAGGACCACTGGCTCATTAGTGGGCACCAAACCCCGTCTGGTTGTCTCTGTCGGCGACCGAATAGTGATCGACGCTGATGACTCTGGTTATGGCTAGCAGCTGCATCATCCTATATATGTATTCGTTAATGCACTTCGATCTCAGTCGACATGTATACACACACACACACACACACACAATTGAATTAATTATTAGGATCTGCATGTCAAGTGTATATATGTGTGTGAGGGATTGGATTGGGTTGGGTTGGTTACGGTTTGGACGCGACACAAGGAAGACTTAGTAGAATAGATCCACACAAACAAAATAACAAAAGCAGACAGAAAAGATAAGATATTTCCAATTAAGGTCAAGGATTCCTTTCCATTCCATCATGTTCATGCCAATGAGACAGCAGTGAATCCTAGGAATGGGGCCTCTTTCCACTAATCACCCTTAAAATCTAATTGCCAATCCTATCCTATTAAAACAAACTTCTAATCCTTTTTTTCTTTTATTTTCACTCTTTTTTTCCTATATATGACAATATAATTGTAAAAAAATTTTAATTATACTACAGGGTGTAAATCCTCTTTTTTCTTGTAACCAAAACAAGAGGCGGCCTCATTAAGAAGAACAGTTTTTTTTACACCTTATAAATAAATAAATTTTTTTTATACTTCCTCTAGTCTTTAATACAAGATTCTCTTAACCGAATTGCACAAATTAAGAATGAGAGCTAAGATTAATTAATTATCTCATTTTCTTCAAAAATTCTAATATGTTTCCAAAGTTACCCTTATTTAATCTTTTTTTTTCTCTTTAGATATATTAAATAGGGGCTATTTTAGAAATATATAACAAATACTACGTTGTATACTGTAAAGGATCTTATATTTAGGTTTAAGATAAAAAACTTTATATTTAGGACCAAAGGGAGTATAATTTATAGGGATAAAGAATTTTTTTTATCCTCAAAATTTTTCCAAATTTTCATATTGGTTCCTATAGTGTTATTTTGATTAAATAATTTCTTATATATAGAATTATAACATTAAACCGTTGGACCATAATATTTCAAAAGCTCAATAATTTGATCCCTCTTTCATTCATAATGGCATTAATACCGATAAAATTGAAATAATGTAACTAATAGCTAGTTTACTTGAATTGACTCATATATTATTACCGATTGAAGTGTATTTTTTAAAATAAAATGTACACACATATCAATAAAATATGAATTGCTATTACGGTGGATATCTGTTTTTTTTTTTTAATGTAATCCAATCATTCTTAATAAATTATGTGTCAATTAAAGGTAACTAACTATTAATCACATCATCTCAATTTTCTTGGCATTAATGCCATTATGAAGGATAGAGGGTTCAAATTACTAAGTTTTCAAAATATTAAGAATCAACTAATCTTTAATAATAATACCAGGATCAATATGAAAATTAAAAATATATGGATCAATATGAAAATTTAGAAAAACTTTGAGGACCAAAAGGCCCTTTGTCCCTAATTTATATCAATATAGAAAAAGAAAAGAGAGGCCCTAACCAACAAAATCCTAATATAATTGGTAAATAGTTCAGTTCTTTAAGTATAGAAAATATATATATTATAAGAAAAAAGAGACCCTAACCAACAAAATCCTGATAGTGAGGATTTTGAATTTAATCTTAATTATATGTATAGAAAATATCTTATTCAAAAAAAAATTTATTTCAATAATTTCTATACCGAGAAATCTAGTGAATGGTAGCGTCAAGGATAACATACACTAAGGAACGTCCATATTGATGAATATCCAGATGGCGATGCAGAAATAGCGCAAATTAACCAAAAGATTGGCGATAAATGCAGAAACAAATTATTACTATGATTAAATATTCAAGTTTGGACTTTTGATGATTACTACCTAATCATTCATCCCTTCTACGAGTATCTTGGTGGGTTCGATTCTGTTCTGTGGTGGACCCTTCGAAGCAATTACGGCAACTAAAGATCACACTTTCATTTTGGAATCTAATTAAACTTCACTATTTGTTTGCACGAGTTAGCTAGCTAGACTTCACCTAATTAATGTCAACAACATGTTCTCTATTTGATTACCAAACTCATTAATTAAAATGGGATTCATTTCATTTCACAATTAATCATTTCTAAATTTGCAATTTTTTCCCACTCATCTTCAAATTCATATACTCTGCTACTTCTAATTTTAATATATAATCCTTTAAAGGAATTACATAAATTAAAAATAAAGTTAAAATTAGTTAACTATCTTAATTTTTTTTTTGAAAAATCACATTTTTTTAAAACTATATTTATTCAATCTCCCTCTTTTACCCATAATTAAATTGGAGTATTTTTTAGTAATGTATAATAAATACTATATCATATTCTTAAAAAAACATATATTTAGAACGAAGACAAAAATTCTATATTTAAAATTGGAGAAAGTATTTATTAACTAAATTTAATTAGGTGAATGCGGTGGGCAAGATATATGCAAAAGAAATATCTCTCATATCAAGAATAATAAATAAATTAAGTCATAAATGATATATCAAAGAGGCATCTCATTATCAGTATATTTATTTATTATTATAATTAATATTTTTTATCTATCTATTTATATTTGTATGGACTTGCTCCTTTTGAACAATTTTTCTATGATTATCTTCCATATTCTACTATGAAAATGGAGTAATAATTTTCAAATAACGTAATCTTGAAATCTTCTAGAGAGAAGCATTAATTTTCAACATACGCATCTACCTATATCATCTTCAGGTGTACACCTTTTATGTTTTTCCACCAGCAGAAAGTTATATAATATCACGTTACAAAGTCTATAGAAACTTTAAAATTAAAAAGCTATGTGCTGGCCAAAAATTAAAAATTAAAAAGCTATGCACAAGTGCAAAAAGCTACGTTGTCTGAGTCCATGAAAGAGAAAGCTCTAATTAGTTTTTGCCAGAGAAAGCTTTATTTATGACACAAAATATATACTCTCTCTAGTCCTTAATATAAGAGCCTTTTAACCAAATCATGCGGATTAAGAATTGAAATTAAAACTAATTAACTACCTCAATTTTTCTGAAAATCTCAATATTTTTCCAAAACTACCCTTATTTAATCTCTCTTTCTTTCTCTTTGAATACATTAAATAGGGACATTTTTTTAAATGCATAATAAATACTACTTCGTATATTGTAAAGGATCATATATTTAGGATCAAGGTAAAAAATCCTATATATAGGACCGGATGGAGTATATATTATAGGAAATACTACCTCCCAATCAAAATGTGGGTTAACATTTTAATGATTTCACTCTTCTCATTTATAATCCTATAATGATAATATAATGAAATATTTAATAAAGGTAAAATAGGAAATGTGAGTATTTTTTACATTGATTTTAGTTGAAAAAATAATTTTCTTAATATGCGTATAATTTATACAAAATGACTTATAATATAGTAGATGAAGGAGTTTAAGTTATAATTTTTTTTTTTTTGCCAACGAGTTTAAGTTATAATTTAAAAGGGAAGAAGTAATTAATAACACAAATCTTGGGATGGATGGGGCATGTAAGACCAATTAAGAGTACTTTCTCTATTCCTTAATATAAGATAATTTTAATGTAGATTAAGAATTGAAATTAAAACTAATTAACTACTTCAATTTCTCTGAAAATCTCAATATTTTTTTAAAACTATCCTTATTTAATCTTTCTCTATTTTTTTTGGATACATTAAATAGGAGTGTTTTTCTAAAAATATATAATAAATACTATATTATATATTATAAAGGGTTTTATATTTAGAATCAGGATAAAAAATTTTATATATAGAACTGAAATGAGTAATAAAAAAACTCTAGTAATTAGGATTAAAAGAAACTAAGGAAACATGGGACTAAATCACTTCATAGGCTGAGTAGGAAAACTCATAATGAGGGTGAGTAGTAAGTAACCCGGTGTAATCATATATATATGATGCTTCTTTGCTTCGGTTGAAAGTCAAAGACAGAGGGGAAAGAAGAGAGTAATAGTACGTAATACTTGACTAATGTGGCTTGACACTTGGACAAGATGCTTTGGTTTTGGTGGTCAAATAAAGTAAAACCTGCACGGGATGCCCTTTTTCACTAGAAAACGAGGCAACACCATCACCATCGGAGGGGACCATAAATAATATTCCAGTAGTTCTTTTTCTCTATCCTCATCTCACTCACAACATCAAAACAAAATATCAGGAAAATCAAATTAATTAAGGAAAAAAGATAATTTAATATCCTTAATTAAAAATATTTTTTTATAAACACCCAATTTAAAATTTTAGTACTTTTATAAACTGAATTTCTAACTAAATCAAACTGAATTTTCAACTTATATTATTTATTTATAAATATTTTTATACAGACTTTAAAATATCTTTTTTCCTTAAATAAATTATTACTCAGATTCACAATCTCACATTATAATCATGGAAAGAAATTCATAATATTACCACCACATGGTTCAACTAATAAAAAGGTTATACTCATAGCAGTTGCAGCCTTTTAATATTTGGGGTCAAATTTTATAAGTATATATTGTTAATTAAAATTTTTTTTAAAATCCATTAACATGTATTAATATATATAATTTATTAATGAAAATTTAATATTAATAATAAAAATATTTAATAAACTAAATCCATAATATTTCTATTTAAATATGTGAATAAAAGATATATATATATATATACACGTGTGTGTGTGTGTGTGTGTGTGTGTGTGTGGTGTATGTTATATATAGTGCGTGTAATGTGCAGGTGCGTGTATAATGGTGGAAAGATGGTAGTTCGAGGGTGCTGATCATTCATACCAGTGATATTAATAAATCATTCACACTAATAATATTTATATAATATAAAGTAATATATTATATGGAAAGATGGATAAAGCGGGAGAAGCCATAGCCCCTTCACACATAACATGGTTTTACCAATGGTTATTCCAATTTAATAAGATGTCTTGAGTTCAAGATGAAGTTAAATACTTGGTTTAACTAAAATTGTGGTGGTACTAAATATTTGATAGTAGAGTTTATCATCTGAAATGATCATATCTAACTCAATTTGAATTAGTATAGACCCCGATAAATCCTTTATTAGAAGTAGATGAATCCAAGATAACTGTTACACATAATATTACACATAATATTGATATAACTCAATACTGCTATTGCTCTTCTATTGATGTAACTTAATAGAATTGCAATAGCATCATGAGAAGACTAGTCATTTGTGTTGTTGATTAATTAAATATAAACAAGTGCTTTTCACAGCTTAGCAAGTGCTAAATTCGAATCTCGGCATAAGAGGGAAATTTATGCCTTGCTTCATAACTAAGATGATGGGAAAAAAAAACAGGAATATTTAAATTTTTTCCATTGTGTTAAACTGTTAATGATTGATATACCAACGGACAAAAATATTTCAGCAAACTTATGTGAGTAAGGACATCATTTGGTGCCAGCCACAATGATGAGCAGACTTGATGATATGCACCATCAGTTTCAATTTGAGTGATCCAAATTTACAGTTTTTATTTTAGTTTTTTTTAAATAATAACATCATTTATTTTAAAAAGTGATAATTATAAAATTATTTTTATTTTACAATTTTCATCTAATAAAATAAAAATATCTTCAAAATATAATAATAAAATAAAATAAAGTCTAAATCGTTTAATTTTAATTTAGATAATTTAAATTTGATATAAGCTCATGGTGCTTACCGAATGTGCCACCAATGAGTAGAACTTAAAAGACTTGTCATTTATATTGCTGAGAGATTCATATCACAAAGAAAAAGAAGAGCCCCTCATAATTTAGAGGGGCGAACACATTATTTATGAGAGAGTTATTGTACATTATTGCCTTAATTCACAACAAAGATAAAAGGAGGGAAAACGAGACAAGAATAAAGGCTTCCATTATGAATTAACAATTTAAATCTACTATTAACTTAGATCAATTATTTCACTAATAGACATCCTATTAATCTCATGTAATAAGTATAGGTGCTAAATTATATATATATATATATATATATGTGTGTGTGCGCGCGCGCGCGCACTTTTTTATACTAATCAGATAATGTTTAAATTATGAAATGCCAAGATACAGCAAGACCCTCCATATAAAATTTGTTTCATAATGCAATAAATTGGAAAAAAGAAAAAGAAACTTGAGATAAATATAAGGGAAAATTGGGAAAAGGACCAAACAAATCAAAATATTTGAAAATGAGACTAGAGTTTACCTTGTATTGGGTCATAATTGGATATTACTAAATGGGAATAAACTTTTTTATACCAAATGAGAATTAAATATTTTTAAGTAAAAATTGAAAATTTCCAAGTGAAATTGATTTATTTTCTAATTTTGGTGCCAAAAACCAAATATTTTTTTTGGTACTAAAATCCAATTTTCCCTAAATATAATCACATATTACATACTCACTTTCATTTCTAAGTGAAAGTGTGAGGAAATGAAGTATGTACTTACTAATTGCTACTAAATTATATATGAATCTTAATAAAATAAATAAATAAAAATAATTATTCATCTTACTTATAACTTGTGAATCTTAAATTTTTATGTGGTAGAGACTCTTATCTCTTAAACAGATGGTTGAAAATTTGACTTTTAACTCTCATATATTATATATGAATATTAAATTTTTAAGTAGTAAAATTTTTTACCCTTTAAATAAGTAATTAGAAATTTGATTATTAGTTTTTATATATGAAGAGTCTATTTATTTTCATATTGAAAATGTGGTTGGAGAGAAGCATTTAGAGAGCTGCTTCTCCTCAAACTTAATTTTCAACGTGAAAATAAACATGCATATAATAAATTTAGTTGAAAGGTCTATTATTTATTTTTTGTTTGGTGGAGATTATTTAATTTCATATTCCTTATAGATAGTCTTTGTTTCAAAGAGGGATATTCCAAGTAATTATTAAAAAAAAAAAAAGGGGGGTTGGGTGAGATTGACCAGGGTTGATAAAATCCCCAATATCACTTTCCCAATAATATGACGTTTATATATTTTTTAACTTTTCGGCCCAAAGACGTTTTTATATATAACACACAAAAAATTGGTAAGAGCAGGGGGCAAGTGTTGTCCTTTGCTCCATTGTGTTGCTTCCCACCTTACTACCCTTTTGCCTTTGGCATCTGTATCTGTTGTTACTCACCAAAACCCTGCTCCTCTGCAATCTGTGATTCATGAGGTCACATAGAAAACCCACACCCACTTCGTTATATCTTGTTGGAGGTTTTGAAAGGAAAAGAGAGAAATTAAAAGAAATTAAATTTTTTTTTTATTTAATTAAAAAATTAGAGGGAAATTTTCCTTCAATCTCCTCTTCCATTTTTCTGTAAATTTTTTTTAAATTAAAATTTTTTTAGAAAAAATTAAATAATTATAATTTAATCCCCTTCAATTTTTTTTTAAACTAAATAAAATTTTATTAAAATCCCTCCAACTCTCTCCCATTTAATCTCATCAAACAAATAAATTTTAAAATTTTTAAAATTTTTTTTCCTTCAATTCCCGTCATTTAAAAATTTCTTTAAAATTCTCCACTCCAATCCCTTCTGCTAACCAAGACGTAGGGTACGAACCAATCCTTTCTCTCAAGCTGTTCCCACTGTTGCCGTTCGATTCTCCCACCTCCTTCAATCTTAACCGTCAATTCGCCTCCTACCACAATGTGGTCAGCCTCAACTTGTGCAGCGGTAACTCACTGCTCCCTTCCCCTGCTATTGGTCGGGTCTACGATTCATTCCCGATCCGATTGGCTCATCTTCCGTGCAAAAATTGCTTCCTTATATTCCTCATCTTTATCGTTAATCTAGGCAGAACTTTCTTCTGTGCAAAAATCGCTGCTAGAATCCCTTTTGCGCCTTCCACGTATATCGAATTTGCGGCACTATGGATGGGGTGCTGGGCTTGGTTTAAAGTACGATGGTCCTGCTCTGTTGCTCTACCATATGGTGAACTATCTGATTTGTATAGAATCTCTCTTTTTAATTGTTTCTCTGAGCTACTCGTGAGAGTGAAATTTTGAAGAGGTTTTGACCCGATCTTCATCGACAGGTTGAGATCTTTGAATTGTTTTTTTGAGTTCAATCGCGAAATCCACGTTTTTGAGCTCTGGGTGTGTAAGTGTTGGCTGTTCCAAGTGTTTTCTTCATTGTTTTGTACACTTGCGAATCTTTCTATGGATATGGAGGATCGAAACGGAAGCAGAATGGGTGCTCGATTGTCCGATGTAGTGCTAGACTGTGTTATGCCTTATATTCACGACCCCAAAGACCGGGATGCGGTTTCTCAAGTTTGCCGGCGGTGGTACGAGCTTGATTCGTTGACGCGGAAGCACGTTACTATTGCACTGTGCTACACGACAACGCCGGACCGGCTCCGGCGAAGATTTCCGCACCTGGAGTCTCTAAAGCTGAAAGGGAAGCCGAGAGCGGCGATGTTCAATTTGATACCAGAGGATTGGGGAGGCTATGTGACACCTTGGGTTAAGGAGATTGCAGAATATTTCGATTGCTTGAAGTCGCTCCACTTTCGGCGAATGATTGTTAAGGACTCGGATCTTGAGCTTCTCGCTGGATCTCGGGGACACGTCCTGCATGCTCTTAAACTCGATAAGTGTTCTGGGTTTTCCACGGATGGTTTGTACCATATTGGCCGTTCTTGCAGGTAATCTTGCCAAGTCGTTTTCATTGAGTTTCGACTTTCGAGACTTATAGTTACAGGATTTTTCTTTCTTATCTGCTTGATTTTACTGCGTTAATTTAAGTTAATCAATTTCAATTTTCAAGTTCAAATATAAGGTCATAATTGGTTGCCATGCACATCTATACGAGTTTATGACTTTTGTATTTAATATAAATTAGTTAACCTGTGAGCTAGGTAACTTGCTTGGTTCTCCTGTTTAGAGGAAGAAGGGATTGGTCCATCCCCGGTAGGGTGTATATATCAAAATCTTACTCGTGGTTGTAGTGGTTTGAGTACTTTTTCTATCTCAGCGTATGTCTTTCCGTTAATGTTTTTGATCCTGCAGTCTAATTTTCATGCTGTTGGACTGCATGTTCACAACCTCTGTCCTTTGGTTCCAAATCTCGTGAAATAAATTTAGATACTCCTGTGAGCAATGCGAGGTGTTCTTGTTTGTTTCCCGAATCCTTTATGCTGTTACTATGTTGCAGGTTAAATTGTTTGGTTGGAAGCCTACCTTCCCTAGGAAAATCCAGTTCTGCCAAATCATCCACTGTTGTTGAGGAAGATGCATTCTCTAATTTAGTTTTAGTTTCTATATCCACCAATTATTTTCTGATCTATGATAATTTACCACTAAAGTAGGTTTACCCGAAGCTTATACGGAAACAGAATTGGCTCATTTTAAGCTGCTGGACTTTCCAATTCTTTGAATCCATGAAATATTTTATATTGATGGTTATGTATGCATAAAGAAGTTAGAACACCTTGACTCATCGACTAAAACTGTTCTGATCAATTTTTCTTTTTTAAGACAATTTTGCTGGATAATTATTTTTGTGTTATTACCGTGATGCCATTCAATTGTGGGCTGAAGTATATTAACATTTTGCAACGCACCATTCAGTTGTCAAGAACATTATTATGGAAGCTATTATTGTCAGGATGATTAATTCATTCATGAAGTAGACAGACCAAGGCAATGCATTTGTTTACTAAATTAATCTGCCATGCATGGTGAAGGGGAAAGCTTAGGTTGTCTTTGTGGAGTAACAACCCTAGTTAAAGTCTAAGGAAGTGACGTAGGAGAACTCTGGGTAGTAGCAAGAAGGTCATGTTCTATCTTTAAAGAAGAAAGAAAGATGCTTAGTTGGTTATGCTAATTTTTAGATATGTAATAAATTTGTTTTCCCCCCTTTTTTAGTACAAGACGTGATTTGGCTACGTTCTTAATTTTTACTTTTGGATCTTTAGCTATATGTAGCATGAAAGATTCAAGCTCATGCCATTCCTTTTGCTCTGAAATCTGAGTATCTTATTACTATACTTCATAGAAAGCCTCTTTTATCCGGTTGACTTTTTCCCTTCTAAAATTTAAAGTTTGTCCTGCTGTGATCTAATTGACCTGCAGAGTACATGGTGTGAATTGGTCACCTCTGTTTCTTAAAACAATTTTGTATGTAGGATTTGATCCCATATGTATGGTGTGGGTCAGTTAGTGTGGGAATTTACAAAATGGTTCAGTTAACACATTCAACATATTTTCTCTGGAGATTTTCTCATCTGGTTTGTAAATGGTTAATTCCTTCAGTTACTGCCTACTATTATTTTCTCTTATTCCCCTTGATGTTTCTTCTTGCAAGTCTCTCACTACCATTTGTTGATAGCAGCTTTTCTTCTGGTACAGCGTTTTTAGTGTTATTCTTTAAGAAAATTACTGCCTACAAAGTTGTGTACTTTTTCCCCCTTTTAAATCATGTATCTTCATTTTGTACTTTCTATCGAATGAGAAAATGATATGGTTCTACAGCTTTAAGGCAATTGTGTTACTGATGTTGATCACTGAATCCATATTCAATCGTTTATAGGCTCATTCAGTTTCTTTTGTTCTATCCATGACCACATATATAACTAAGATGGCATCTTGCTGCATTTGTACATGCTGCAGCTTTTGACCTTATTCTGCTCATCGTGTATAAGAATGTTCAGTATGTCAACTTGTGCTATTTTTGGCCCAGAAAAAAAAAGTGCTATTTCTTATCAGAATTTACGCCTGTAGTTATGAATGAGCATGGCACTGGCTGTAACTTCTTCTAACCTATTGTGTAGGGCTTTAAGAATCTTGTTTTTGGAGGAGAGCTCAATTATTGAGAAAGATGGTGAATGGCTACACCAGCTTGCTACGAATAACACAGTTCTTGAGGCTCTAAATTTTTACTTGACAGATATTGCCAAAGTCAGAATTCAGGACCTTGAACTTATAGGCAAGAATTGCCCAAATTTAGTCTCTGTGAAAACTGATTGTGAAATATTTGATCTTGTAAACTTCCTTCGATATGCAACTGCTCTAGAAGAATTTTGTGGAGGTTCTTACAATGAGCAACCGGACAAGTACTCCACTGTATCATTACCTGCAAAGTTAAATCGATTGGGCTTAACATATATTGGAAAGAATGAAATGCCGTTCGTGTTCCCCTTTGCAGCCCTACTCAAAAAGTTGGATCTCCTCTATGCGATGCTGGATACAGAAGATCATTGTATGCTAATCCAAAGGTGCCCTAACTTGGAAATCCTTGAGGTCAGTTCCCAGAGTTGTTTCTCAGTGAAGTTGCTTATTTCAAATTATCATTGCAATGACTGTTACAATCTTCTTTTTTGCGTATGGGCAAAAAAAATTATTCTTTTTTGTGGTCTTCTGATAATCTCATTTGCTTTAGGTTTTCCCATTTGCCTAAACCCCCGTCCACTTTAACTTTGTTTTGGTTTCCTTATGGACAGTCAAGGAATGTGATCGGAGACAGAGGATTAGAAGTGCTTGCTGAGAATTGTAAGAGGCTAAAAAGGCTTAGGATTGAACGGGGTGCTGATGATCAAGAAATGGAGGATGAAGAAGGTGTTGTTTCGCAGAGAGGACTAATTGCGCTGTCACAGGGGTGCCCAGAACTAGAATACATGGCAGTTTATGTATCAGATATTACAAATGCGGCTCTGGAACAAATAGGGACTCACTTGAGAAAGCTGAGCGATTTCCGGCTGGTGCTGCTCGACCGGGAAGAGACAATAACCGACTTGCCACTGGACACTGGAGTGAGGTCTTTGTTGATGGGTTGTGACAAGCTGAGGAGATTCGCGCTGTACCTGAGACCTGGCGGTCTCACGGATGTGGGGCTGGGCTACATTGGGCAATACAGTCCGAATGTAAGATGGATGCTGCTGGGGTATGTGGGGGAGTCCGATGCAGGCCTGTTGGAATTCTCAAGAGGGTGTCCTAGCCTTCAGAAACTTGAGATGAGGGGATGCGCCTTCTTCAGCGAGCATGCACTGGCCATTGCCGCCACGCGACTCACTTCCCTCAGGTATCTATGGGTGCAAGGCTATGGGGGATCTGCCTCAGGGCAAGATCTTTTGGCCATGGCTCGTCCATTTTGGAACATTGAGTTGATTCCTTCAAGAAGAGTTGCTGATAATAATTATAATGATCATGATCGCGTTGTGGAGCATCCTGCCCATATTCTCGCGTATTACTCTCTTGCCGGACAAAGATCTGATTTTCCAGATACTGTTAAACCTTTGGACGTCGCCCAGAGTTAGTTGTATATATATCCCCAGTCTCACCACATTCTTCTTTTCAATTCAAAGCCTTCCTGGCTTATCTGTAACTGTAAGTCGCTTCGGTTCTTTTTCGAGGTAGAGGGTCCTGCTTTTTTCTCTGCAATTCCTAGACAATTTTATTATTATTATCACTATTATCATCAGTGTCTTGTAATAAGCTAGTGTTGTAGTCCAGAAACGCTTCCCCGGACCCGTGCACCTGGTCGCTTTCCCGGCAAGGTGCTCAATTTTGTGAATAAAAAAAAATGTATGGAGTGAGTTTTTTTTCTTTTCCTTCCTTGATTTCTATTCTTTTTTAATATGTCAGGAGAGTTCGAACCTTTATTTATATTTCATCCCATTTTTATCACATAAACTAACTTTATGTGGCTTTCTTTCTTGCTCTCTTTGTTTTTTTTTTTGATACATCATGACATTTGAATTCAATTCTTGACCTTTGTTCAGATCTCATCCCACTTTTACCGCCTAAGCTAGTCTCCGGTGGCTTCTTTGCTTTCTCTTTCTGTTTGCTATTTATTAGACTTCCAGGTTTTGAGCTTTCGTATATTGTTTTCCTTTTCCTTTCTTCTTTTTATTTTATTTTATTTTTCTTCATTATTTAGAAAAAAAATTGGCAACTCCATTCTAGTTTAGTTTAGTTTTTTTTTGGGTGAAACAATAAATAGTTTAGTTTTAAATCATGATGGAGCTGGATGTCGACTTTTATACGAGAATTGTTTCTCTTATGATAAATTAACTAGATTGTTTACAATTTGAATAATTAAGAAATGTGAGATTGAATTCAAGATAAATAAAGGAGCCAAAAGGGGTTTAGATTAGGGATAGGGGATGAGACTGGCAAGGAGATGGGCTGCATATGTTTTTTTTGGCCAATAGAATATTAATACTCTGAAAATGAGTATTTTAGGGTTATAGCTCTCCACCCTTAAACTCATGGCCGTTTGATTTGTGGAAGTAAATCCCCTTTTTGGGAATAAAAGAATCAAAAGAGTGTATAAGAGTTCACCAACAATCACATTAACTTTTCATCATCCACCATCTCCTTAGAACAACGTGAATGATGATGGAAATAATTTTGAAAGTAAAAGTGAAAAAAGAAATGGAAAAGAAAAAGGAAATAGAAATTGATTTAAAGGTATGTTTAGTATCATAATGAAAATGTTGTATTTATAATATGAAAATACTATGTTAGCAAAAAAAATAATATGAAAATACTAGAATGCCCTTCAACTGAAAAAAAAAGAAAACAGTCTACTAAAGAAGCCATGGATCAACCACCACCAAGGCAACCAGAAACTACCGTGAATAGACCATCAGTAGCCACCCTAGACCTTCATGAACACCACCAGAAACAAAGCATTAGTGACAGAGAAGATGACCTGCAGAGGCCAACGGATGGGGATGATGAATATTTTGTACCTTGGAGTAATTTACTTATTACCGACAAAATTGAATATTTTGTACAATTTATATATAATGCGAAATAATAAAGTAATCCGAGTCATTTCGCACCGCTTTCTGACTTGTAAAGCAGTTGGTGATTGATAAAAAAGACTCTCAAACAAACAATGTGTCAAAGCTATAGGCTAAGGAAGCATATTCTTCCATCGTCTCTTGAGGCTTCTACTATATATGAAATATTGGATATCAGTTTTATGTAATCCAATTACAAAATGAGCAATATGCTAAACACTGATGTCACGGTTACTTTTTTCTTTCCTTTTTATTTTTTTTTCTAATTATACTTATGAGATTGGAAAAAACCATTTAATACGGGCAGTGAATTAACAATTACAAATAAGTGAATAGAGATCATTGATATCATATCTAAACCATCTAAACTAATATTGAATGGCTAAAATTTAATTTAATTTTTATAATTTTTTAATTTAATTATGTAAATAGAAATATAATGTAGAATAAAAATACTTTGTTAATTATCAAAATTTTAAATAATGTTGTTTTAATATCTAAAAACTAAAAGTAAAAAATTTAAAATATTGACTGTCAAAATCAAATTTGAATGATTCAGATAAGATTAATAGTCTTTACTCTTCTTTAAAATAAGGAGAGGATCCAAATTCAATGAAAGTGCAATATTTGCATGAAGAAGAAGAGGTTAAAAGAGCCACCAACAGTTATTGATCCTAATTAAAGAGGTTAGGATTGATTAAGTACAATGTATTGTATTGGATTTGAGATAATGTGATCGTAGAAGATGCATTTGGGAGGCTTTCCCTCATTTAGGATCTAATATGATTTAATTTAAATTAGTTAGAATTCAAATTGATAAGTGGATATCATATTGTTTTATAAAAGAAAAAGTGCCAATATGGAGGTATTTAAGAGTAGAACAAAAATGTTAGGTATTAAAAATTCAACTGATCAAAATAGTGGTTCAAAGTCTATAGTTGAACCATAATTAAAGTGGTAAAAATTAATAAATTTTTTAATTATATATGTTATATATTATTAAAAAATATTATTAATAAGTTTTATAATATAATATTAAAATATAAATAAGTTGATATTTATCTATAATCATATTTTGAATTGAAAATAATCAACTAATATTTTATTTTCATATTATTTGTTAAATAAATTTATCATTATTAATAATAATAATACTTATATAATATTATAATATGGAAAAAATTATTTAAAAAAATAGTGCTATATAGTATTAAAAAATAATACTATTTTATTTTAAAAACTAAAAAAAATTAAAAAATATTATGACCAATTCAACCATTTCTTTGTTGTTCATTATCAGTTTACACCACTTCACAGTTGGTTTAATTGATATTTAACTGGTTTTCACCGATTCTAGAACCCCCTGATTCCCTTCTTTATCTGGATCAAATTTGACATCAATTCTAATCAACTAGTCGAACCAGCCAATGGGTACTCAAGTGGTGATGAGTACTCAAGTGGTGACAAACAAAGCATTATATTTTGCCGGGGACAGTAAAAGGAGCAACAAAGCCATGCAAGAGTGTTGGCACCAAAGAGGAAAAAGCAAACTAACTGATCATTCATGTTAATAATAGTCAACATAAATAAATATCAATATATCGCCATTCATACGTCAATCTGCCTACTTTCTAAGACACAAGCTGTGAACCATGATATGATATGCTGTTTAAGTGGAATGCAAACTCACTCGCCCATCAAACCTACTCATATTGCCCTCTGAAAGGGAGAGATTTAATTTGTGATGGTGGAAAGTGCCTGAGGATTTTGTCCATGTTACATGCTGCGCTCTCATTAAATTTCAATGCAAGTGCTCCACTCACTCACTCAAAAATTATATTTAATTGATTTGTCACTATCTTCAAGTAGAATCAAAGTTAGAATCAAACAATCAATATATTTCATTTGGTTCATATTATAAGAATTTTTTTAAAATTTTTATTTAGTCTAAAATATAAGAGTTATGTAATATTTAGGAAGAATTTTTTTATCCTATTAATTATCATCTCATGAGTTACAAAAGAGAAAGAGAGGGAAAGAGAATATGTATTTTCAAAATAATTTTTATTTAAATTAATAAAGATAGAATTGGGTTGTTGGATTTTTTTTAGAATTTTAAGGTGTACAATTAATTTTTTATAATAAATATAAAAAATTTAGAGACCCTCTATAATATTAACATGTATATATTTTCTTCGATAACATTTTGTATTAATTATATGCATATTAAAGAAATTATTTTTTTCACCTAAAATTAATGTAAAAAATATTAATATTTTTTATTTTATGCTTATTAAATACATAATTACATTATCATTCTAGAATTATAAATAAGAGTAAAAAATTAAAATTAAAAATAAAAAAATATTCAATTTCTTATCATTTAAATAAAAAACTTACCACATAAAATCAATATATTTGTGTACTGTGCATGAGCTCCTGTCACGGTCTCCGTGCAGATCTTTTCTCAATCTGCCATGTGTCCGTATGGTTGTCATAAATTTTTACCACATGTCTTTTCCTTTTTACCCCTCTTGCAATTAGTGGTGAGGTCCACCGCCTCTACTTTTAATTTATTTCCCTTTCTTTCTTGTGGGGGTTCACCTTCTACTTTTTCTACTTTTTTATATGCAAATATTTCACTTAACAAATTTTTCAACCTTATATCATTTTCTTAACAAATATTAATATATTAAATTTTTTCTAAATAATATATTATCCTGGTGGTAAAAAAATAATATATCATCCCAATATCATTTTTTTGGGAAAATTTTTTGCATGCAACTTTTTTTATTCCCAAATGTTATTTAAGTCTCTTTATTTTACTTATTCTTCTCTTGACTAAGAAGAGAATATATAAGGAAAAAAAATGGGAGAAAAAATGGAAAGTTGAGAAAAATGGGAGAAAATGATTTTCTCTTCTTCTTTTCCGATACTTTTCTCATTTTCTCTCCTGTAAAACAAAGAGTTAACAAATTTTTCTATCACAACATCATCCCCTCAATAATTTTTAAAACAACATATTATCCCAATACATTAGGATGAATATTAATATATTAATATTTTATAAAACAATTTATCACTAGATTGAAAAAATGTTTTAATTTTTGAAAAATTAAGGTAATTAATTAACTTTAACTCGTATTATTAATCCATATAATTTAATTAAAGGGCCTTATATTAAATATAAGAAAGAATAGTTAATTAATTAATTAATTAATTAATTAATTTAATTCATTAATTTAATTTAATATTTAAAAAAGCACTTACCAATTGGGAATTGGTGTGTTCTTTTGAGTCTTGGATTAAGATTGATCTAATGGCACATGTTTCAATTATTGTTGAAAAAAATCATGATCTGCATATTTAATGCTCATAATTATTTTTTAATCCCCAACAATCGGAAACTAATTTCTGTAATCCTCAATGATCAGAAACTGATTCCTTTAATATCCAAATGTTCAGAGAAATTGATATTTTGATTTTATCACAATTAAATTTTGATTTTATAATCTTCTCCTATATAAAGGACCCACTACAGTAGTCAAACACAACATCCTCAATCCTGGTTTTTTAACATAAAATATCAACAAAATAAAAAAATTGCCAAAATATAACGTATCAAAAACTATTTATCAAAATATAACACAAAATTGACTAGTGACAACGTGATTCGATCCCAACAAAGAAGTCATATAGCCAATTATACAATTTCAGACTTGATAATTTTTTTTTTAATAAAAAGGCAACTTGCCACTTTACAATTTCCAAGAAGGTAAAATCGCATGGGATGACCTTCATGCAACTTGCCACTTTGCAGTTTTCAAGAAGGCAAAGGCCATGTGACTTTGCTTTTATTCTTTTTAAATAATTCATTTTTTAGTTGTTGGATTATTTAAATGAGTTCTCTGATTCTGTTTAAATGATTAATATTTTCTATTATATTCAGATCAATTTCCTACCATGTCCAGGTGAGTTTTCATCATTCCCAAATATGATTCTTTGTAGAATATTTTGTATAGGAATGTGAAATTATTTTTTTTACATTAAATAATTATTAAGAATATATAAATGTAATTAAAAGTGAAATAAATATTAATTAATAATTAACTATATTTGTATAAGTGCTGTCCCAAATTTTCTCATCCTTAAACTTATATTATATACACATGTTTTGTATTTTAAATATTCAAATATCATATTAAAGTTATATGAAGAGACAAAAAAATCTTTGTATGATATGTTAATTTTTATGATTGAAATTAAGAAAAAAAAAGAACAAAATATGACATGTTAGACAATAAATATTTTTGAGCATAATATAATAAAAAAATAAAAAAATTACCAAAATATGACATGTTAGACAATATTTACCAAAATATAATTTAATGACTAATCATTATTTTTTAATAATATATCAATTATTTGTTCTCTTATGTTAATTTTTTTAAAACTTTTTGAGGATAAGTAACTTTCCTTAATATTCATTTACTAGTCAACAACATTTTATAAATAAAACCGAAGATTTGTATGGAGTCAAAATTCACTGCCACTAATCGACTTTACTTGTTATATTTTGATTAATATTGTCTAACATGTCATATTTTGGTAATTTTTTTATTTTTTTATTATATTATGCTAAAAAATACTTATTGTCTAACATGTCATATTTCATTATTTTTTTTCTTAATTTCAATTATAAAAATTAACATACCATACAAGGATTTTTTGTCTCTTCATGCAACTTTAATATGATATTTGAATATTTAAAAAATAAAGCATGTGTATATAATATAAGTTTAGGGATGAGAAAATTTGGAACAACACTTATACAAATATAGTTAATTATTAATTAATATTTGTTTCACTTTTAATTAAATTTATATCTTCTTAATAATTATTTAATATAAAAAAGAATTTTATATCCCTATACAAAATATTTATTATAAAGAATTATATTTGGAAATTGTGAAAGCTCACTTGAACTAGGTAGAAAGTTGATATGAGTATAGTAAAAAATATTGGTTATTTAAATAGGATCAAAAAACCCCTTTAAATAATTCGACAACTAAAAAATGAATTATTTAAAAAAAATAAAGGTAAAGTTGCATGGCCACTTGAAAATTGTAAAGACTTTTTTATTAAAAAATTTTTTTGTTAGATTTAAAATCACATAATTGGTTGTGTGAACTCAAGTCGCGTTGCTTCTGATAGACTTTGTGTGTCATATTTTAATAAATATTTTTTGACATATCATATTTCAGTAATTTTTTTATTATTTTATGCTCAAAAAACCCTCCTTAAGAGGATTATGCCAATTTCATTTTTGTATATATTGGTGAGATATATCCCACGTACTCGGAATAATTCCTAGGTCATTTGCCATTGGAGACCTAATAGCAAATGCAGTGGAAGCAAATAATACTTTAAAAATAGTAAACTTATCACACTTTGTTGGCTATCGTCTATTTTATACATATTACTTATTTTCTATCCTTAATATTTCATCTATTTCAAAATAATTAATATTTTGAAATTTTTCCCTTATTTCAAAATAATGTTCAAGATGGCATTAATTATTATTTATCAAATTTATCATTAATAATGACACTGTTAATAAATGATTTAGGTGTTCACAAATAAAAATATTATAATAACATGCATTCATATTTTATTAATAAATAAATTATTTACTAACGTTTTTTTTAGTTGACATATATAACTCTAAAGACAACTGCCGCAGTATTTAAATCCATGAATTAAATTTCATTGACAAGACAGCTTTCCTCACATGGTTCAACATTTAAGTGATTGGACATATGTCTCTCTTACGGCTTTTTTATTGAAAACAAATATAAGCACGTGTTATTGGTAATATTATATATATATATATATATATATTTCTTTCCACCTTTTTATAATACATTTTTAACTATTTAGATAGATTAAAAATATTAGTTATATTCTTAAAATAAAAATAAATAAATATTTTTTATTTTTATTTATAATAATAATATAATCTATATTAAAAAAATTTTTTTAATTATTATTAAGTAGAAAAGTGTGTAATCAATTAAAATAAAATTAAAAATGCTACCATTGACCAACCATTAAAAAACTCTAATAATAATTTATGATATTAAAAAATAAATGATTATGGACAAAATAAAAAAATATTATTAAAAATTATAAATCTCTTATAAAAAAATAAAAAAAAACTTTTAAAATGTGCCTTTCATCAATAAAAATGTTAGAAAGAATTATATATATATATATATATTATTAGTACTTTTCTTATCATAAAAATAGTGACTTATTTAAAATTTTCGTTACATTTTCCACCTTCCTACAGTATATACTACTAATCTAGTATATATCAGTTTATCTTTCATGTGGTAATCTGCCTTTTTTATTTTTTCCCGCACCTCATTTCGCATTCAAATCTGAAAAATTATAACCAAATTGGTAAAAAGCACATTTTTGCTCCTTTACTCTTACATTGGATTTTATTTTGGCCCCTTAATTTAATTTAATTTTATTTTAATCTTTTAACTTTTAAAATATAATAAAAAAATTTTCTATTATTAATACCATTAACTATGTTAATAAAAAATGTTCTCAAATACTATCAAAACATTTTCAAATACTTACACATGTATAAGATTTTGTTTAGAAATCAATTATTTGTAATTATTTATTCTAAAAAATTCAAACTATTTTAAAAATATTTTAAACCTAAGATTAATGAATAGATAATGATAGTAATAACTTGACAATGAAAATTAGCATGTATATATTAAATAATACTTTGTCAGCATATGAGAATACTTTATCGGCATTTGGGGTTAACATAATTAATGTTGTTAGTATAAAGAAACTTTTGATTATATTTTAAAAATTAAAGAATTTAAAAGAAATAAAATAAAATTATGAAACTAAAATTAAACTTAATATAAAATTAAGAAACTAAAAGTATACTTTTGTGAGCTAAATTTTTTTAAAAAATCACAATAAGACAAAATTTGGTTTCATTTAAAGGTATAGATATCTTCTATAACAGAAAATATTACTATAGAGGTTTAAGATAAATTGACTTTTCAAAATTCATTAAAGCAGTAGCTAACAGAATCTTTTTTTTTTCTTGAAATTTTATCATAGCCTTATAATGTTATATCTCATGTTATGTATAGAATCTCAAATATGTGAATGGATACTCATTTTAAAGGTGTATAAATCTTCAAATCATAGGAGTAAGAATGTAATCATTTGAAACTTATTTGACCCATTAACTAATTAAGATACAAAGATTACTCACAATAACCAATTTAATTCATTAATTAACTTACCTTATTTGTCATTCCATGTTATAAATTATTGTACTATATATAGGAATGCCAAATATATGGAAATAAAGCATCATATATAATTCAATCAAATAAAACTAGTGATAGCATCACTATTCCCCTCAACTTTACTTTATTACTCTTAAACCTTGAAACATTAAAATTCTTTGCAAATTGGTCACTAGATATTTTAAGGTAGTCCTTGCAAATCTTTTCAAATTTCAATTCTTTTTTATTTCTTATAAATCATTCCAAAGCCCTTCGATACTCATACAATTTTGTTAATGAGTCTTGGGATGTTACATTATTTAATGGTATTCAACAGTTAATAAGGTTAGTCACACTCCTTTTCAGATTTGGCATGCCAGAAAGGTACATCATTTGATACAGATTGAGTCGCCAAGAAAACACACTAAACAAGTTCAAGAGATATACTAAAGAGGAAGAAAACTTAAAATAGAACCAGTCCAAATTTATAGTTCCAACATTGAAAGTTTAAAACATCAGCTCAGAATTATCCTTTTAGGATGTTTATATAAACAAAGTAGCCTAGGTCATCTATATTAATCACACAGATCGAGCAGTTTTCCTTATCATGCATAGTTATGACAGAAGAGGATGGCCTGAACTGACAAATTGTGACAGTTAGGGTTGAAAAAGCATGAGAGACTCATAATCATCAATATGGTGAATATTCCAGTTCTGTTGTGCTTTTGGCATGCTGGTAAGCATTGGAGAAACAAGGGGCTCAATCTTATATGGTGAGGTAGATTCTGTATGATTCACAATGCTAATGTCATGGATGCTAGGTCTCCTTTTGTCTTTTCCTGATCCTCCACCATGCTTTTGTCTCATGAAGTACTTCTGAGCATGGCTTGCCACTTGAGTAGGAGTCTTTGTCACTACAAAATTCCTTGAGATGTTTCTCCAGTCTCCTTTTCCACACTTCACTAGTCCCATTAGAAAACGTCTAACATATTTCAACACCCAACAATCAAATTTTACGTAAGAGGGAAAAAACATCTTGAAGAACCATTTGGTATAGTAAGGTCATTCCCCAAGAATGGAGTTTTACTAGTATAAAGATAGACATTGGAAATATCCAATTAGCAGCCATAACAGTTAAATTAAGCAGCGTAAATTGAGTATCATATGTCAGCGATTCTAGGGATGCATGCAGTTCAAAATTGAATTCATAAGTCAAATTTAAGTGATACTAACTAAGCAGCATGGTATAGAAGTCAAATTTGGAGACACTTCAAAGTTCCAAAAAAAAATTGAAATGAACAATAATTAAGAGCTTAAAAAGATCAATTCTTGACTTAGTAGCAATCAATATGAGTATATATTTCTTTTTTTAACGTATGTATCTTGGACATACAAGACAGCAAGCTCTACCACCAAATTACTGTACTCGAAACCTCTAATGATAATATGAATATCCTATTTTGACCTACTAGATAAGAGACAAATAAAGACAAAATATAGATGAAACTTGCCTGTGTTCCTCTTCAGTCCAGGGGACCCCTTTCTTCCTCTCATGATCATAGCCTCTAGCAGCTGGTGGCCTCTTTCTGTTTGCATTATCATAACTGGGAAGATATCCAGGAATGGGAACCTTCCCTGCTTCTATTTCACAGACATCTTCTTCCAGCTCTCTGTACTGTTTGATCACATCATACACAGTCTTCCCTGGGATCATGGCTGCCACCTTCAACCACCGATCTGGGGTGTCCTCATCATATATGGCAAGAGCACTTTCAAATTTCTTATTCTCTTCTCTACTCCATTCTGAGTTTTGACTCTCTTGGACAAGCCAGTTTGAATTTGACATCAAATAAGACGGACACAGAGTTTCCGTTTCTTAAGCAATGAAGAAGAAGAAGAAGTAAATAGAGCCCTGATTCAATCTGGGGTTTCACGCGTAATCAAGAATCTACTTCCCACCTTTTAGAATCGAAGAGAGAAACCATGACTTTTTCCTGAATGTATGTCGATGTGCCAATGAACCCTAGAGCGAAGTAACAGGGTTGAGTCTGGACTAAGAATAAATATGACTGGTTTCAAATAGAAGGAAGGCAGACTGGGAGAAAACAGAAGGAATATGAGAATCCAAAGCAACAAAATGGAAGAGGGTGAAGAAAGCAGTAGAGAAAAGGAAGATTCTTTATTAGGATGGGGAAAGAAAAAGCGGGAAACTATTTCCTCTCTGTCCTTTCTTTTCGAGGGAGGCACTATGATATTTGATAGTAAAGGCAATACATTTATTTGGTGTCGAGATATATAGAGTGAAAACTAATAGCGATCCAGATGGAAAGAGTGACGGCAGAATAAAAAAGGACGAGATTTCAGCACCGATCACTTGATTTAACCAAATTTATATCCAATTAATCAAAACTTTCGGTTTCAAATTCAAGTCCTAGAAATGTAACAATATTAAATATTTGATAATAAAATTTATAACATGAAATATGATTCAACAAAATTTGATTTGAATTAGTTTAAACCCAAATAAATTATCTAGTTAAAGTGAAATGAATTTAATTTAATTAAAGATCTCGAATTTAAATTTAAGAAATGTAGCATGTTAAAATTTAGGGTAGAGCTTGTCATCTTTGGATTGTGCCCTCTGGATTAGTATACAATAAATCTTCAGTGAAGTGGCGTAAATATGACTGGTGGAGCGACTGTCTTTTTAGATAAAAGAGGAATGGGATTTTTTTTCAAAAAGAAATATGAATTGGAATGTCCCATAATCACACTCGCTGTAGCTGACGGGGATAGTGATAAGGTTCCTTCCTATTACATGCATTTTTATTTATTTAAACCAGTGATTGTACAGACGATTTCAACCTTCTAAGCCCAAAGAGAGTATCAATACTATATTTTATCACCATCGGAATTTTCTATTAGGTGATAAACATTCGTTATTTTATATTAAATAAGAAGTAAAAGTCAATATTAATTAATAAACTTTCTGACATTATTCAATTTTTTTTAAAAAAACATTGATTGTTGCTTATAATCTTGGGGTGTATCTCAACAACCACAATAAATACCATATTCAAGTTAATCTTCGAGCAACATATATATTTCAATTTTTTCACAACGTCATTTACCCAAAAAAAAAATGTCAATAAAACAAGATGTTCATGGGGTGTGGCTTTAAAGAGAGAATTCATCAAATGAAAAAGAAAAGAACATAATTGGACAAGCACTTTTTTTCTTCTCAGGCATCAATTATTAATGTTGTGTGAGTCGACAGTTTTAAGTATAGAAATATAATTTAACAGTCCAAATCGTCAGGACAAGCGCCTGTAGCTCAGTGGATAGAGCGTCTGTTTCCTAAGCAGAAGGTCGCAGGTTCGACCCCTTCCTGGCGCGTATAACAACGACCTCTTTTGTGGTGTCATTCTATTTACCTTCACTTGAAGCAACAGAGCTTGTATTTGTAGTAGTGACAACATTTTGAAGCACACGAAAAGATATTTTCAATTCATAATAAGCACATATTTAAATTATACATTGAAAAGCTGGCCCAAAATAAATTTATGCATTGTAAAAAAAAAAAAGACTACTTCCTGTGACTTTACAAATTTTCACGGACAGTTTACGTCCTAGTGCAGTATACACTCTCAATTGTCGTCTACGAAATACGATTTTACATCTGAATCAGACACTCTAGCACTTCGGAAGGTCTTCGGGAGGTGGGAGTAAAGACTCATTGGGACCTTTTCCATTCTCCACCAAGAAAGGCATCTTAAGTCCCCAGGTTGTGTGTACTTCCAAATGGCAATGCAAAAACCAGACACCTTCACACACAGATATCCAAAAATGAACTTTTTTTCTACTATATTCTTGATAATGAATTCAAAAATGGAAAAAGAAAAAGGTTTTCGTAGCTACCTGGGTTATCTGCCCTGAATCTGATTGCAGTCCATCCAGCGTTAGGTACCCCCACAGTGTTTCTCTCTACTGGGTCAACAAGATTAAAGCTCTTTGGATCATTCTGTGGATCAAAATTCCCCAACCCACTCCCAACAACAAAGAAATTGAACCCATGCAAATGAATAGGATGGTTTTCTGGAGCTATCATTGCTGTGCCCTGGAGAACGATTTGAACTGTTGAATTGAAATTTAATCTGTATACTTTCGTGCCATTATTAGTCTGGTTGTTGGCCGGTTGGGTCCCAGTGTAGTTATAAACTATGGGTGGGTTTGCAGGAAAATCATCTGTGTAAACCCCTTTTAGGTTGTAGTAGTGTGCTTGAAGAAGGGCTATGGTTGGCAACACAAAGCTGATATTATTAAAATCAGACGCAAGCTTGGTCCCATTGACACATGTGTCACATGGGTTCACTCCAACTGATACTGTGAAGAAAAGAGAATGATCTATGGTCAACGGAACTTGTGTAGGGTAATCGTTTGAATTAAGGCTTCTGAGAGAATTGATGAAATTGGTTGATATTGGAGTAGCATTCAGAGGAGGAATGCTGGTCAGAACAGTTTTGGGATAAGGAGGTGTGCCTTTGTACCGTAGTGTACCAATTGCAGTCAAGTTGTCAAAGGCAATAGGGGCATCCATGAAAGGACTGACTGCTATTAAGTACTTGCCAACACCTTGATTTGCAGTTAAGAGGGCATTTGTAGTTTGACCTGGGCTCATGAATATTGTGTCTGTCTCAAATGGCTTAACATAAGAAGCATCTGCTTCAACAATAGTCAGATTATGCCCTGCGATTTTGAAGAAGAGTTCGTCGTTCACCGCTGCATTCACTATTCGAAGAAGATATGTCTTGCCGCTTTCAACATGCAGAGTGTATCCCCCTGCACAAGCTCTATATCAGTACAGGTCCCCAGCTCTTAACAGATATAGTTTATTTAGTTTGTAGACCAAATTTGATCATTTAAAACTTCTTTTTTTTGCAGAAAAAATATTCAGCTTAAAGTACCTTGAGAAGTGCAACTGGGAACAGGTCCCGGATGGCCATTAATGGTATGAGCATCTGATATGTTTGGTGGTCGACCAGTTATTATTGCCTGATTGAGCACGGCTTCAACGTCTGCTTTCCACCATTCACCTAAACTCAACACATCAAATGATGTATCATCAACCTTAGTAACAAAGCATCCAAGCCCAGAAATTTCCATGGAAAACTCTACTTGTGAGCTTAAGACTGACCTAGAATAATGACCTTTTCTCTGTGAGGTTTGGGAAAAGGATAAGGAACGCCACGCTTAGGTAAGATGACAATGGCACCATGCACAGTGGCTCTTAGCCAAGTCGCATGTGCATGCCAGAGAAGAGTGCCTCTTTGGCCTGAGATGGTGAAGTTGTAGATAAAGCCCTGCCCTGGCTGGATCGGGCATTGCGTGATATATGCTGGTCCATCAGACCAACCAGTTCGTAACTGTCTGACTCCATGCCTGCCATGAGTCCAAAATGGAATATCTAGTCATGTTATCATTGTTAATATTATCAAGTCCTTGTAATTTCATGAGCGTAGTGGTTCTCACCAGTGGATTGTAACGTTATGTGGGACGTGGTTGGTGACCCGTACAATTACATTATCACCCTCTCTTGCATAGAGAGTTCGACCTGGGAATTTCCCATTGACAGTGACGAATGACTTTGAGGAGCAAAGTTTTGTTGTGTTCTTCATGACCACCTGTACAGTGTACACATTGACCAACAGAATAAATACGCTTACTTTACTTCGTTTTGGTGCCCTTTCAATGCAGGACAAGTTTGTTTTACTATTCTGAGTACCAGAGACCTTTCACTGATACTGCACTACCACTTGATGTTTGTTACATGCCAGTTTTTCTTATTCCAAAAGAAGGAAAAAAGCAAAATTCACTTACACTAAACTTATAGTGACGAACCAAGGACTGAGCAAATGCTGGAAATGAGAAAGCCACCAGAAACATATATGCCAGAAGCCGTGGCTCCATTCTCTTCAACAAATAACTTTTTCTCTGTCTGTTCAATGCTAGCATATGACTCTCACCTGGACATTATATATAACGGAACAATCTTGGATGCCATGTCGTTTTACTAAAGGTAGGTGGATAAAAAATGGCAGCCATGAATATTACGAAGTTTTCTTGCATGCTACACAAGGTAGCCATCATTTGTCCACATGGATGTCAACCATCTCTGCTATTATCATGTGACAGAAACCTTTCTGTGACAGTAAGAAGTTGAAACATACTGCTCAACTGCAAATCCCCCTTTCTTCCTATTACCCAGAATTCTTGATTCCTCTTTCTCTTTTGGTTTAGTTTTCTCTTTATGCATGTATGGTTGAAGCTTTTCTGCTCCCTTCCAGAAGGGTATAACGTCCAAGGGGGGGATTGTGGAGGTGGGTGATGATGCATACATATTTAGAGAGGCTTTCCAGAGGCTTATTGTAACAAAATTTTTTTAGTTGAGCTATGTTTGTCGGCTCATCCACTTCATTGTCTTGATTGGATGCTTCAAAGATTGAAAACAATATCGATGGAGAGTTTTGTAACAGCTCAACCCACCCTAAAAGATTCAGATGCCACATTATTTTTTCACTCTGATTTTTCTGATTCTTTCTTGTAAGATGCTGTTTTTGTCCCTCATTTAAATCACTGCATTAGCCCAAGTTGTTCAAAACTTCATATTCTTTGGCGTGTTTCACATGTAAAGCTCTCTCTCTCTCTCTCTAAATATCTCTTTCTCAACAAGCAGTTGGAAGTTTTGGCTTAACAAAAAACAAGGCAGTTGGAAGGATTTACTTTATTAGCAATGTTAAAGATGTATATTCTAATGCATTCCAAATTGATTTGTAGTGCCCTATTAAAGACTCAGCTGCTTTTTTGTTGGGAGAAATAAAATCTATTATAGTAATCTTTATACTTTAAAGTGTTTAGTTTTTGACTAGAAAATAAAAACTTAGAATTTATTGAATTGAATAGAGAAGACTATGTTTGGGTGATGGCTGAAACAACCTTCACATACTGTGCTGTGCATATTCCACAGTCAAACCAAACATTTTGCTCTCGAGACCAAATTCTGGTCCTTAATAATTGCCGTCTCCTTTATCTATCCTTTTTATGTATTGCAGGAAGGTGGAGTATGGGTCAGATCTTGCATATTTGAACATTGAACTAATCATTTATCTTGCTCATTCCAAATTAAATAGATTATTCGTGTCAGGTCAAGAGATTTACAAAATTAACGTCTGTGATTTGATCCCAAGAAAAAAAGAAATAAACTTTTAGAATTGAATGTGTAACAACGTGACTAGTGACATATTATATGATTTCTTCCATCGTTGGATTTATGTGGAAATGTTGCTAAGGCACTCGTACGTGCGGTGGGATATGCCTGAAAATTACTGTTACTGAAGAAAAGTGACCAGCCAACGTAATAATCATCATGACCAGCATCTCAAATTGTACAATGCGTTATTTTGGGTTAGATTTGGCATTGAGAAAGAAAGATAAAATGAGAAAGACGCAAAGTTTTGCGTCAAATCCAAACTTTTAACCGTTTTTATTTAAGAACTAACTTATCTGGACATAGAATTTACTTGGGTATTTTGTGCAGAATATAATAAAGAAACAGAAAATTTACCAAAATAAAGAAACATCAATTTTATATATTAATGAGTAAAATAATAATTTTTTTGTGAGTACCAAAAGTATTAAATCTAAAATAGCATGCTTAAAATACCCAATTATCTATTAAATATTTCATGATCTTGTGGCTAAAATAATTATTTATTTATACATAATAATTAATAAAAGAAATAAACTTCTGGTTATTCTTCATTTTTTAATAAGACTTCATATTAATATAAATACATAAATAAATATAATTTCATAATGATAATAATTGCTCATTATAAATATGTATTAACAATAAATATATGTCTATCTAGTAACAATAATTATTTTTATCAACATAGTTGTTAATTAGTAAAAATTTAGTTTAATTTTATTGGAATTTGATTTTGAAAATAAATGTCTAACGACCTAACTAATTCGGTCCATTATATTTAAAAAAAAAATCACTTCAATTGAAATAATTCCATCCATTTAAGAAAGAAATTATCGCTTCAATTGGATAAAAATTATTTCAATTGTTATATATAAGTAAATGATTATGTTACTAAACTTCTGGTTACTCTTCATTTTTTAATAAGACTTCATATTAATATAAATATATAAATAAATTTAATTTCATAATTATAATAAATGCTCATTATTAATATGTATTAACAATAAATATATGTATATGTATTAACAATAATTATTTATTGAAAAAATAGTAAAAATTTGCTTTTATTTTATTGGAATTTGATTTTGAAAATAAATGTCTAACGACCCAACTAATTTGGTCTATTACATTAAAAAGAAATCACTTCAATTGAAATAATTCCATCCATTTAAAAACGAAATTATCACTTCAATTGGATAAAAAGTTTTTTCAATTGTTATGTATAAGTAAATGATAATGTTACAAATTAATAAAATTATTGTATACAAATACTATATATATACATATATATTTTTGTTGTATTCTAAAATTAAGAACTAATTTGTTTTGATGTATTGAGAATTAAGGGCAAACCCTTCTAGGCTAAGGGCCTGTTTGGTTTTCAGTTAACTAAAAATGAGTTTTGTTAGAATTGATTTTGTAACGTAGTTATGATAAAAATTGGTTTTGCACTAACGTGTTTATGTTTGGATGATTTATTTGAAAATTGGTTTTGATAAATTCATAATTTTTCTCTAAATTGAGATTAAACTCTATCCCATAATTAATTTAATTTCTTTAAACTAAAATTTAATCTACATTTATTTAATTGGGAACAAAATATATCTGATATAATATTTTCTTACAAATTATAATTTATGAAAATTAGAATTTTGAAGGGACATTTTGATTAATAGATAGAAGAAATTTTATGAAAATTTTATTTTTTTTTATTTTTCTATGTTTTCTCACTTTTATTAGTATATTTTTATCTGCTTTTAAAATATACACAGATAAAAGTGAAAAGTAAAACGGAAAAGCAAGAATTGATCTACTTCCTACCCGAACCCGTTTGAGAGCCAGAATGCGTTGTGAACAAGATCATTAAATCGAAATCAAATACAATTTATTTGAATCAAACTCACTCCTTTTGCCAAACTTGGTTTCAAACGGCTCTGCAAACATGCCCTAAGTTTGCTTCACAAATAAAAGCTGGGCTTTGAACTTACCACCATTTGCTTAAGGCGCAAGAACCTATATATATAAATATATATATTTGCTAATATATATGTAATAAATCTATATTAAAATTATAAAATTATAAATATTTAATTTATACATATAAAAAATTGTATATATTTATTATTATTTTTTTTGGCAAAAAAATTCACTAGTAGAGACCTCCAAATTAAGTAATGCTTTAAGAATTGGACTAGACATTGAATTGGAAATACCACTGGATTATAATTTCTATGGTTCAACTGGTTAGATCGACAATCGAACTGGTAATGAAATAATTAAATAAAAACAATACTATATATAATAATATATGCATAAAAATAAAAGATCAAATTGTTAAAAAAAAATTTAAGTAGTCCAAATTTATAATAACTTAAAATGCTCATATAATAATAATCATAGAAAGTAATATTAAAACATTTTAACATAATAACACTTCATGACTTTAACATTATAAAATAACTACATAATATAATGAAATTTTTTATTTTGTTAATTAATAATTTTAAAATAGAAAGAAAAATAGTGTTTTAACTCTCCAATAATTTTTATAATTCATAATTTTGGTAAAAAATTAAATTTCGGTTAAATTTTACCCAATTTAAAAAATTATTCAATTCTTCAAAAATGGCTCTAGTTTCCAGCTCAATTCTAATTCTTCATTTAAAAGTCAATTCAAAGTGATTCAACCCAGTCAAACCCTTAAAATAGCCTAAAGCTAAAAATCAAGCTATTATTGTCTTGGGTTATGGTCCGACTTATTTAACTTTCACATCCAATCCAATTCCCAAAACATTGAAATTAAGGCATAGGTATTGGTTTGTCCAGTGGGGTCCAAATATAGTAAAATAATAAAGGAGCTTAAGGACTTTACTTTGGCTTAATTTAATAATTTATATATCGCTTTCCTAATATATCTATAATGAATATATATTATAGTTATAAAATTAAAATTGTATATGCTTATTATTGCTTCATTATATAATTATAATCATAATATTATATTTATATTATATATTAATATTTAATTAGCTAACGGGACGGGTAGAAAATTAAAAACCGTATGTGTTGGAGAGGGGGAAGAGATGGGAGTGGTGCCTAGGGTGTAATAATAGGGGCGGCGCATTTTTATTGGGGAAGTCTATTAGCTTGTGTATCTACTTTCCTCAAAATATATAAAATAAAAAATAAAAAAATTGTAAGTCAAATTAAAGAATTTTGATTCCTTTGCATATAAAGTAAAAAAAAAAAAAAGAAATTGAAAATGCAATGCCACTAATCGTCCTCAAATGTTGTAGATATTTTTTGATATGTTACATTTTGGTAAATTTTTTATTTCTTTATTATATTCTACTCACAAAAAAAAAAAACCATTTACTTCAGAAGTAACAATCTGAAGTTACAGAAGGCACTGGTCCATATACCAAAGATTATACAAACATCATTATCTGCATGATTGATTGAATATTATTATGATGCCAAAAATTTTCTTGATTCAGCTTCTACAGCTCCCTCGATTCTATTAATGCAAGATTTATAAAGAAATCTCAGATAATCTACAATGCTATCCTCACACACATCATTCAAGGGATTTATCTCAAACGACCAGTGAACAAGAGTAGAACCACACCCATAGTCAAGTAGGTTTAGTGAATTTACAGATCCATCTAAGCCTACATTGCTTGCTTCCATTCTGTAAACATAGCTATGTGAGGAAGAGTCCAAGGACACCAACCTCTCCTTGATCCATGACCTTTCTCCATCTGGTTGAGGGAACATAAAACCAGAGACTAGCCGAACATAGCCCGGCTTGTCTTCTTCTCCGACCAAGCCAGTGCATCTCTCTACCATTGGCATCCATTCTGGTAGTCTTTTAGTTTGAGAAACCACAGCCCATACTTTGTCTAAAGGTGCACAAACTATGCCTCCAACTGAACCATGCCATTTACCATCTCCCCCACCAAGACCCTGCAGCTAATGAAGGTCAGACTTAAACATTTTTTTTTTTTGGGAAAGGAACATGGGCAAAGGAGAAGAGACTCCCACTTCTTGGCAATACTTGAAAATCTTAGCGGAAGGTCTGGGTTCTCAACCCACTAAAGGTAGGGAATCTCCTTACTATTGGTTGCCACCGAATATGACTTTAGTCACAAAAAGGGGGTTCAAACCCACAATCCAAAGGTTGAAAAATCGTCCCTCTTACCACTTGTATTAACCTGTAATGGCTAAACATTTTTTGTAACAGGTTGTAATAATTTAGATCACTTGCTGGTCTAATTGCTGGCATTTTTTATTGACATGTGGGTGTGTGATCAGATGATTGATGCAAGGCAGATTTAACTAAGTAAATTTTTTTTTTAATTTTTTTCTGAACCATCTCAAGGATGAGGGGGAAAAATGCAGAGACAGAAATTGAGAGTCAGAAGAACTAGAAAATTCGGTTGATATTTGTATCACCCAAAGAAGCAACAGAGAGAAAATAAGCATATAATCATCCAACAGAAGTGAATATATCCATACCATGTTGTTTCTCTCAAGTATGAGGCTAACTACTTTGTATGATGAGGGTATTTCTTCAGGCTAATGGATCAGATATTCGCTGTAAACTTAGGACACTTGCATTTTTCTATGAGCGCAGCATTTATATTGTGAAGTAACCGTGAGATTCAAAGCTAATTTTGTCCTGTTAAATTAAGAAAATATAATGTTATGCTTTCGGACAGATAACTACAAGGCCAGCAACTTAGAAAGTTTCAGTTTCTAAAATGGTTTCTCTCTTGTATTCAACATTTTCCCATTGCTACAATATTTAAAGATATGTTCCTGCGATGACTCCAAAGTTGATGGCTGTGATAATGCTTCCTTGGTAGAGCTACAGGAAACCTTATTTATCCACAATTTCCTCATTATATTAAAACTTTGATTTTGAGAGTGCATTAAAAATAGTATAATTTTATAATGAACATTCCTCAATGAACAGTGAACTTGACTAGATGGTCTTAGTCTTATATATCAACATAAGTTTAACTTTATTATCACCATGAGCTGGAAATATGTTACTGAATCATAACCACTTGTCCGTAAGATTGCTAACAGAATATATCTTTTTACACAAAAAACAGATGAACAATGATGAAAGGATTGCTGCTCAACAGCTTAAGCAGCTGCTCCAACAGGAACACCACCCTTGAGCCTGGATGAACCATAGAGAGTTTCTTCGAACCGGATGATCTCATTCTTGGATCCATAAGCAACTTGAGTTCTCTCATCAAGGTTATTGATGACCTTGTCTAGTACAGACTGGTGACCATCACTGCTGAAACCTCCTGCTTTCTCAATCAAGAACCCTAAAGGAGCTACCTCAAACAGCAGCCTCAGCTTGGCTTTGGCTGATGGAGATGTCACATTTGTGAACACACCTTTCTCCTTCACAATAATCTGCACACAAGAGGAACATATTTATAAAGGGCATGTTCTGCCAGGCTAATAATAGCTTTCAATGATTGATCTATCTCTAAACTAATTTCAAGATCAGGCCATATCACGAGAAAATCAAGAAAGAACCTGGTTGACGTCTGGTACCATTCCTCCGGTATATCTCAATGTGTATTTTTCATTGACATAGTAGTTGATCAACTGCAGGATGATAAATAAATTACGAGGTGAGTGTTCACTTCCAAGTGTCATACAGAACACAAGAAGTTTAGAACAAAAATTCGCATTTCCTGATGTAAAACTATGTGGACCTCATTATATTTAGGGTTGTCAAATGTGGCTCTCAAATTTCCTGGGGAGAAAAGTTTTCCCTCACCAATGTCTGTGGTCTCCTTGACATGTTGCCATTTTCCTGATAAGCAAATCAGAGAGAACATTGTCATTTCCTGAAGCATTGAACCTCCATTGCAAAACAAAAGAATTTCCAGAATAAATTTTCCAGCTGAATGGTTTCCTAAATTGTCAGAAAATTTACGGTAGGGACCGAAGCTAACCTTCATCCAGCAGAAGAAATTCATGTGTTCCAGGGTAGTCCTTAAGAGCAAGGACATATGTGGTTCTCGGACCAAATATTCCCATGGCTGCAGCAGCTTGATCTCTTCCGGTGACGCTGGTTAACTTATCTCCAGGCCACACACCAAAGATTGTGCCAACAGTGAAATTTGTGTCCACAATACTGGAGCCATCTAGTGGGTCAAATGCAACACTAAATCCACCTGTTAGTAGCATATTCACAGAATGAGACAACCTCATATATGTCATCATGATATGTGTGTGTGTGTACATATTCAAATCTTAATTGCCTAGTTTAATATAGATTGCAGACCTTCAACTGGACCTCCCATGTCCTGAAGTTCAGGAACTTCCTCTGAGCAAGCATATTTGCAGTAGTGTGAGTGTCTTAAGGCCTATACATACAACATCGGAGATTCAAATTAGTTTCATTGCACACATCCTTGTAATTAGATTGTATTCAAGATATCAAAACTTCAATTCTGTAAGATCCAAAGAATTCATAGTTGAACTTGATAGCCAAAACAAGTAGCTCCAAGTTTCCTACATAAGTAATGGTTGCCTATATCAGGTTCTAACAGGCTAATGAACTTGGGGATGTTGAATTGTACACAGTAATGGTCATCTAGATCAGGTTCCAACATGACAAAACAAATTAATTCAAAATTTGAAGCTAGTTAGACATCAGAAATCCCAATAGAAATTCCTTTCCTTAGTTTGAAACTTATTGCAAAATAGAAATCTTACGTCAAAAAGAAGCTTGTTGGCGAGCAAATCCACGGCAAGCTGCTCATCTCCGAAGGAATTAACACATTGAGTTCCACCACAAGAAGCTGTCTTCACTTTGAAGGAAATAGTTCTCAATGCTTCTCCCATGCACACCAGCAACCGGACCAGTCCCTTATCTGGTGTTGCCTTTGCAAGGAATTCTTCCTAAAATCACACACACACACATTAAAACATTGCATATGGACGCAACCCACAATTTCTGTGTCTTCACGCTGTTCAAAGTTAGAAGCTTTATGCTGTGCAAGTGAGCAACTCACCAAGCTGTCACCAATTTCACATCTGGTCACAAGTGAAGCATCCTTTGGCTTTGAAACCTTTACCGTTGATTTGGATGCCACTCTAAGTGACTCCCCAAAGAGAGAGCTTGATTTCAGACTCTGTCATTCACAACATACTTGTTTTACAAGCTTGTTCACGAATTTTCCAAATATTTAAGTCATATCAGGAAAAAAAAATGAAGGAGGTACATAGAAAGCTTCCATACCGTGAAGCCAAAAGATGGAGAGATGGATGGAGGAGAGTGCTTGGAAGAAAGACTAGGTAGGAAGGTACCTCTGGCGTAGCAAGCAATGCCTGTCTCCATGGCTGCAAAATATTGTGCAATAGTGTTGTGTGTGTGTGTGTGTGTGTTATTGCATAGCAATGAATGGAAATGGGGACTGTAAGAGACGGAGGTGGAGGAGGAGGAGGACGAGGAGGAGGAGGAGGATAGTAGATAAGTGGCTCAGTACGTAGGTAGTGCCACGTGGCGGTCGCTGAGTAGATAGGCTAATGAAATTAAATTGCGTTTGGGAATGAATAATTAGCATCGCAGGTATTTATGTGGTTGTGATTTGGTTCTATGAAGAGATATGGTGGGGAGCTGCTTGCCCCACTATTTGTTAGTTTGTGACCTTTTAGCTTAACTGTTTGTGTTCTGCGTGCGTGTCACCTGATTGCAGCATCTGGGAGTGCCAAATGCTGTGAGCAACGCTGAAGTCTTGACCCAAATTTCACGTCAGTGGATCCTCAATCCTGCTTTGATTTGGGCAAGAAAAGATTTTTTTTTATTTTTCATAGGAATATTTTTCTTTTTCTTGAAATACGAGAGAATAAATAGTAAACTATCCTCAACTAAATTTATTCTATACATGAGATAGAGAAGGAGAGAAAAGAATTTGTATTTATAAGTAATCAATAGAATTAAAAGAGATGGAGTACATTTAAGCTAAACATAACACATTTTTTTATGTGATGGGTGTAAATAATATTAAGCATTAAATTTTTTTATTTTGCATTGCCCCATTTTTATAGAGAGTAATTGATGGAAAAAATATTAAGTATATATGAAATTCACTTTCTCTTATATTATTATTTTTTATTCATTGTGGAAATTTTAAATCTTTGAATCAAGATGGAAAAAATTATTAAATATATAACCTGTTTTATGCACACAACTAAAGCCAATCCTCATAAAGTTATTTTTTCATCATTAGAGTAAAACTAATTGTGAGGCAATATATATATATATATATATGGGGTTAAAATAACTGGCTTTAACTTTTGATATTGAATATATGTATTTCTTATTTGGCCAATATATATATATATATATATATATATGTATGTATGTATGTATGTATGTATGTGTTTCTTCTTTGAATTGAAGGTTGCTGTTAACAATTAGCCGCCTGTTGGATCAGGCCTGTTCTTCACAGCTAATGACCGTATGCCTTAGCATTTTGCATTTGGAAGCCCATGCATGACGTGAATGAATTACCTACACCCCAATATTTGTAGAGTTTTTTCTTATTAGTTTGGTTGTATTTGGTTGGTTTTTTTAATACAATAATCACAACTTAATCATCATATTATACATTGAATACATTATTTTAAAATAGTGACTCCGATTGGGGAAAAAGAGTAGTGACTATGAAAACACATTCACTCCAAAAGAACTAGCAGTAATTTATTTGATTTTTATATGATTAAGTCAAAACTATGTTTTAAATCTTGAACTTTTTTTCAGAATTTTTTTATATAATTATCTAGTATATAGGATTATCATATCTAATTAGGGATATCTCTTCCAATGTAGTGATATTTCTTCAAACATGATTTTTTCTATCTATAAAATTTAAAATCACGATCTTAAGAATTGAATCCCTTCCACTTTTTTTTTAATAACATCTTATATCCAGTTGTCACCAAATTTCTTCCACTTAATCCAACTATAATTGATTTTTTTTATTTTAAGAATTATATCATTGATATTCCATGGCTTTAAGGGTATGTTTGGTTGGGGAGAAATGGAGGGAAGGGAAAGGAGGGGGAGGGATTTTCCTCCCTTCCCCTTGTTTAGCAATCAAATAATTGGAGGAGGGGAGGGAAAATGTTATTATAATTTTCTCTCCCCTCCCCTTATATATTTTCCCCTCAAATTGGGGTAATTTAGGGGGAAAATATATTATTGTATCCAATATGATCAAAATACCCTTCACTTTTTCATAACTCAACCACACAATATACTGATCAGTCTTGTCACATCTCTTCTTGATCTCACTCATAAAATATGAAATACCTTAGTAATATACATGCATGAAGTCACGAATACACACAGATATATTCATATATTAACATATATAATCATGGTTAAAGTTGAGGAAAAAAAAAAGATACATACAATCATGGTTAAAGTTGAGGAAAAAGAGTATTTTTTTTTCTGATTAAGAACTTTGTCTAATATTTAAACAAAAAAAACTCTTTTTTTAATATAGAAAGAAAATATTAACTTAAATAAACTAAGGGTATAATAGTCAAATTATAATTATTTTCCCTCCGTTCCCCTCATAATCCAAACAAGATAATATTAAAACCCCTCTATTAAAATCCCTCATTTTCCCTCCAAATGAGGTAAAATTAAAATCTCTTCTTTTCCCTCCCCTCCCTTCCTCTCCATTAAAATCTCTTCCTTCCCTTCCCCTCCTTTGAACCAAACATACCCTAAGATTTTTTAATCTAACTGGAACAGTCATATAAGGGTATTTATATTGTTTAAAAAAAATAACTACATAATTTATAATTTATTTTTTACAATGTACTCCATCCAATCCTTATTATAAGAGTATTTTAACTAAATTATAGAAACAAATTAAAATCAGTTAAAACCATTTAAAATTAATAAATTTAAAAAATTTTCACAATTTACCCTTAATGAACTCTTGATATACTCATGAGCAGGATTATGCAACAATGTTCATGGTTTACTCCAAGCTGGCTACATTGGATCAAGTATTATTGGCTTAGCATGAGCTTACCCATATATATATATATATATATATTTTTATATTATTTTATATATATGATTATTATGAAAATTTTTAAAAATTTTAATGTTTCAATTTTATTTAAAATTTAAAATTGATTTTTTAAATTAATATTGTGTAAAAATAATGTATAATTGTTGGGTATTTATAATTTTTACAAACATTTTTTTTCTAACATTACTTCTAAAAAAATATATTTTTGATATAAATAAGTATGCTTTTTTGGTTAATGAATAAAGTTAATTTCTATTTTAATGTTTTAAAAATATTTATTTGGTATCGGGCCTGCCTTTCTTGACCCAATGCCTACTGCCGAGCCCAATGTAGCTTGAGTATTCATCAGGCAATGGGTTAGGATCAAACTTGGATGAACACTCCTTGGCATAAGAAAGAATGTTCAATATATTGAATATGAAAATATTAAATTAAAAGCATTTAAAGAAAAATCAATGTGCATTGTGAAATGTGTAGGGTCTTATAGCAAAGACCACACAAAGCTTGTAAAAGTGTTTATAAAATCATTTTAACTAAGTTACGGAAATCAAAAGAATTAGTTAAAACTAGTTAAGGAAAATGAATTTGTAAAAATTTTTGATAATTTTTGTAATTAACCTTTAATTAACTCTTAATATAATCATGAGAAAAATATTTATTACATTAAATATGAGAATGTTATATTAAAGCCATTTAAGGAAAAAATTAATGTGGCTAAGGCTTGTAATGATGAGCATGGTGAGTCCTATAAAAATGAGTACACAAGGCTTGTAAAAATTTCCTTATAATGAAAAAACATTCACTTGGATTCTTTTCAACGGTTTAGATTTAAATGGCACAGAGTTAATTATATTTTATTATTATATTTTTATTTTATCATATGTAAAATAACGGTTATTTTTTAAAAAATATTATTATTATATAAAAATTAAAATAAAAAATTATAAATCTAATCGGTTCAAATTAAAAATGGAGGCTCCTGATTTGGTCGAAGTGATGAGCATGCTCATCTCCAATGCGGATTCCCAAGGAATCAGGTGGGACGAATAAAATATCGTAATATAATATTTTATTGTAAATTTTAATTTTATATTGACGTTAATTATCTCCGCTCAATCAAGGCAGCGCAAAAGAGCACAACAAAGTAAAGACAGATTATAAAAAAACAGAGGAAGCTTCCTGTGAAAGGCGACTGATGGAACACACAAAGGAGAAGAATCATGTATCCCTGGCCCTGGGGACGTCCTACCATTGTCTTTCTTCTTTTAAACCTTTGCTCTCTTTCGGAGTTCCTTTGGGCACATGATGTTCTTCTCAGGTGCTCTTCGCCCTCCCTCTATCTCTCTCTGTGACTATTGAAGCTAATTACTAATTAAAATACATGAAACACAATAACTAGCGCCAACCTCTCACCCCTTTTCTTTTCATCTTGTTCGGAATATTTGGGTTTTACTGTAATTTGGATGCTTCAGAGTCTCGTAGCTTTGTCGACGCAAACTGGCTGTATCTTGCTTATTCTTAAATTGGTTTTATTTCATCCTGTAGTTTCCGGTAGTTGAATCTAATGGTGCTAATGGTCGAGCTCAATGAGTAAAGTGGAGGAAGAAGTAAGTCTATTGGGGCGACATAGCATTGACTTTATTTACAAGTTCTAATTGAGTAGGTTTGTTTAGGTGCTCGCTACAGTAGCTTGCAAGTTCTAATTTTGTTCAGAGTATATAGTGATTCATTTGTACAAGTTCCGTTTGTTTTGGATTGGCTTTGTTTACGTAATTGTGTTGATCTGTGAGACTGAAACTGAGGTGATGAATGATGACCAAATTTTTATAAAATTTTTAGGTGACTTTCTTGACTTGTGGAAGCAAGCTGGATCAGTAACTTGAACTGGATTTTAAGCCATGTCTGCTTATTCCCATCGAATGGAGCGGCAATATTCTGCAGGAAGTCTCTCTGATGGTGCTGGTATGTTATGTAATTCCAAGTTCCTCACATTTTAGATCTCTTCATTATCCCCTCCCCAATGAATAGGTGATAAAATGAATTAATTATATAAGCATGATTAGGATCTGTAGTAGGTCCTCGCTGCAAATAGATTCACCTAAATTCAATGGCTTTCGATATGTTTGGTTTGGAGTTGGTCTCGAAGCAGTGTGAGAGAGCTTTTGTCTCTAAATCTGCAAAATCCAGTTTATAATGGGAAAACAAACACACCCTTCATCTTTACTCTTTAGTTATCATCCCTTGTACATGGATCAATAAACAACGATATAGTCTTACATCTCTTCAACATCACCTCCCCGATAAATAGATGATAAAATGAATTAAACATATAAGAGTGATTAGGATCTTTAGTAGGTCCTCGCTACGTTCAAAGGCTTCATCTTTACTCTTTAGTTATCATCCCTTGTACATAGATCAACGAAATAGTTTCATAACAAGCCACCACAAATTGAAACTATAGATAAACTACAAACTGTGGAGATTGTAGTCTAAAATTGGGTTTTCTAGGTGATTTCTGATTTGGTTCCTGTTTGACTATTTTACCCTGAAGCATTTGGTACAAGTGCTGTCTTATCTTTCAGTTGGAATTATCTTTCTAATAATAACTGTTGTTTTAGAATAGTTTTATTGATGACGAATCTTGCTGCTGCTTCTGCTTTGTCACAGTCACGGAGATGGGGAGCCGTTATGTTCTGGAATCAGGATTCTTCATGACATCTTTTACTGCAACAATCTTCATCACTGGACTTGTCACTACTGGGGTTTTGTTCATTACTCTGCTGATTTCATTGGCAGTGATGCTGCAATCTTGTCAAAGTAAAAACGCTGGAGTCATTGAGCTTCAGGGAATTCATGATTATTACAGTTATTGCAAGATTTGTGCCCTGCATGCTGAGCTCAATAACTTGCAAGGTTACAATCTTCCAAAGGTTTGTAGGGCTCTTGCTATACAGTATGTCAAAGGAGGTCAATATGCTGCAGACTTGGATTCGACCATGTCTCTGATTGAGGATTACTTCAGCCATGTTAGACCGTCGCACGACGGTCTCGATGTGGTGTTGATCGAGATAGATGACCTTTTGCCTTGGAATCCTCATTCTTCCAATTTGTTTCACCAGTAACCTCATAATCTTTAGCAGCAACTTATGATTCTTCTTGCCTTATTATGTTAAGGTTTATTTTGAAGATGTTTGGTCTTTTCCCCTCAATTTAAACCTCAGAACAATTCCCATCTTATGTTTTCAAATCATAATTTCTTCAAATAAAAAAGAATGTTATTCCTTTTAGTAAACCGAAAATCTTTTTAATCCTATGACAGAATGCATTTCCCCCTCATTGAAGATATATTTTTATGGTAAATTCTTCAACTAACCAGTAATATATAATGAATGAACTTGTGTTTTTCTTTGAATTGGTAGATTTGCTAGCCATTTAATGTTCTCTAGTACTAATGCTAATCAGTAACAAAAACTGCTTAGATTAGAATGAAATGGTGATTGGATGTTTTTACTTTTCCTCCTAGTGAATATGGTTTGTCTTTTCCCCTCAATTTAAACCTCAGGAGTCAGGACAATTCCCATCTTATGTTTTCAAATCATAATTTCTTCAAATAAAAAAGAATGTTATTCCTTTTAGTAAACTGAAAATCTCGTTAACAAATCCTACATTTCCTATCTCCTAGAACAGAATATATTTAATTTCCCCTTCATTGAAGATATACTTTTATGGTAAATTCTTCAAGTAACCAGTGATATAATGAACTTACGTTCTTCTTTGAATTGGTAGGTTTGCTATCCATTAACGTTCTCTAGTAAGTACTAACACTAATTAATAACAAAAACTGCTTCCTTTAGTATTAAGGTTTGTTACACCCACTTTCTTCATATTTACTGAACTCTTTATTGATTATTTGTTGAGCTTCTTTTGGATTGTTTATCCACCTTGGCACTGAGCTTCAATTATTGTCATGGTAGTAACATGACAAGGAAGCTCTCCTCTGGTGTAGGTTTCATAGCTACAGAATGAGCGAATGTATTAAGGAGGCAAGGAATTTAAAGCTCAAGCTTGTTTTAAGATTATACACGAACCTTGAAGCTGCTGGGTGGCCTATAATATTCTTATCAAGACAGCCCGGAACACAACGAAATGTCACCACTTATCATCTTGTTTCTGCTGGATTCAGAGGTTGGTCTTCCCTGATGATGAGGTATTGTGATTATTTAATTTGTTTTTAAACGTTAAAACTAGATATTCGCCACTCAATTTTCAACAAAGATGTGATCTTTCTTGAAATCTTCTGGATTTCTAAATTGAATTCTCTATGATCTTGTGCAGGGAAGATGATGAAGATTCCATCAAAGGGCATGAATACATTTCAAAAGAAAGAAATGTGATAGAGGGGAAAGGATTCCGTATAAAAAGTATCATAAGCAACCACATGGATGCAATTGCAGTTCTAGATACTGGGATGAGAAATTTTAAGCTTCCAGGTCCTATATGTGACAAGTTTGAGCATCAAATGGAGATTACTGATGCTGGATACTAGTTTCATTCTTCAGGATGATGGATTGGATTTTTTTTTTTCCTGCGACATATTTATATATATTCTATTGGAATAGGACTAGAGTTTTAGGGGATCCTGAGACACTTCTCTTCAAAATGTTTAATGGTTTGGACATAATAGTCACCGATTATACCGGGGTGCTTCAATCCAAACATGACTGGCAAATATTTAATTTATTACCAATAAATTCTAAGAAGAAAGGCAAAATAAAATGTTTTGCAGCATATCTTCTGTGATCCTAGACATTCATTGCAATTATAGAGGTCTAAAATTTTATATCGGACTTAGATTCTTTTTTTCTATTTCTATCTTTACTAGCATAAAGTTCTCTACCAAACACATGATACATGTTAAAATGTTTTTAAGATATTGCTATATATTACTACTATAAGTGATTCAACATTATACAATATATTAAAAATTACAATATTTATTAAAGAATATGATAATGAAAAAAAAATATATATATATATATATATATAAAAAGAAATGTATAGTTTTTCTCTACCTTAATGACTCGTCTGTGCCAGTCAGAGTTACCAAAGAGAAAGCGAGCGTACCAAAGAGTTACAAAATGGCATATCTGCGTATTCATCCTCCTATTTCAATATTTTTCCTTCAGTTCGCATTATTTGACCTAATTGCTACCAAAGAACTAAAAAACTGTAACCATTGACTAACTCAACAACTTAATATCAATTTAAATTTATTCAAAATAAGGAACTGCAAAAACCGTTGTTTTACAATTTTTTTCCAACAAATGAGAAAGTAAAGTGTAAATATTTTAAAGAAATATATCACTTGGCGCGCAAAAGAACAGAGTAAATCACAAAATTACAAAATAGTAAATATACAAGAATCCATTCAATATTCCTATTGAAAGAGAGGTACTGTTGAGGGACTCCCAAGTGAATGAAAAACAAAAAAATAATACTCATACAAATTAAGCACATGATGACTTCTAACCAAAAAAACTTCTCCAATTAATCCGAATTTATCATCTAATCTCAAATGTATTAAAGAACAAATTACTACATTCAGTTAACCAAGAGGATATTACTACACTGACCTGAGCAAAATCAGAAGATCCATGAAGTATCACAGATCACTCGTCACGTCTAAACAATATATGAACACAGAGGCAATTAGAAGAATGGGTGGCTAACGACCTTTCGCATCAAAAATAGATCAGTATCACAGATTAGTGAAACCCTTAAAACTATATACGGTCTTCAAAGCAACTAATTGAACGAGTTGATATATTCTGAAAGAGTAATGGTATTGGTGGAATCTACAGACGTACCAAGAGAACGAACATCAAGGAAATTCCCAGAATTGCCCTCTTAATCCAAGCTTTGGCACCAGCACCAATGGATGATCCAGAGAAGTCAACATGATGGTACTTCACAGTCATATTCGGATACAAAATCCCCCAACTACGACCCGAAGCTTGTCTTCCTCGCTTGGCTTCCTTATCAAACAGGTCGTATATGTAAACCTCTGATACCCCTTCTTTAGTCAGTGGCGTGCCCTTCCCGGACTTCAAGTGCTTCACCAGACCCTTCAGATATATCTCGGCGTACACCATGTTCGCATCCCCCTCGTTCTCCGTGGAGCTAGCGCTGGGCCACCCCGTCTCCGTCACGATGATGGGTATGTTCTCGTACCCCGCCTCCGCCATCGCACAAATCACCGCGTCAATCATTATGTCAAAGAGATTATAGTACCGGACGCCGGTGGTCACGTCGTCCCTGAAGTTGAAAGGGTGTTCTTGAAACAGGGCAATCCCGAGTGGAATCTCAGCCCTCATCCTGTACAAGTTGTACGGGTACACATTGATCAAGAACGACGAATTGGTGTCCCTCAAGAACTGCAGCAATGGCTCTATCACGTTATCTCCGGGAGGTTCTCGGAATTGAGCCGCGGAAGGAGGGAAGGGTGAGGATATGACGCTGACGAAGGAGAAAGAGGTGGACACGGAAATCTTGCGGATCCCAAGATCCCGAAGCGACAAGTGCACGTTCCTGATGGCCGGCAGGAGATGGTCGACGGAGTCTGGAGAGACATCGATGAAATCGTTACCGACGGAGATGGTGGAAATCTTAGCGCGTGGGTAGAAGGGGACGACGTGCGTGTAGAGCCAGATGAGGGCGGTGGAGCGATTGGTGGCCATGGGGGAGACCAAGTGGTTAGGAATGGTGAGAAAGAGGGAGACATTGGTGTACAGCAAGGAGCGTATGATGGAAGGGTCGGAATCTTCCAAACGGAGAGCAGCGAACTTGAGGGAATCGATGGCAGCGGGAACGAGGTAGCGCGGTGGGAGGTGACGGTTGGAGGAGGTGGAGTGTGCGGAGTAGGTGACACCGAGGCAGGGAAGGGAGGCAACTGGGGTGAGATGAGAGAGAAGGATTAGAGACAAGGTGAGAGAGATGAAGGAAGAGAAGCGGAGAAACATGGTGGTTATTGCGCAGAGATATGCAACGAAGAAGGAGAGAGAGAGAGAGGAGGTACGGTTAAGCATGAAGGTACTACCACCACACCCGACCGATTATAGTTAGAACTTAGCATTGCATGACGGAGGTGCTCTGGATTCGGTGAGGTACGGTGCATCCTATGCTTGCTTGGACCTCATCCTTTGAGCTTTTATCCTTACATTTCATTTCAATCCTCTGCTACATTGCACGATCCATTTAAAAAGAATACTCTTGACATTGACATTCAGTTGGGGGACACGTAATAGGGGATTTGACTTCCTTCAACACCAACCCTAAATAGACCTTTTAATTTATAAAAATTCCCATTAATTATTCATACAATATTAGTATTTTCTAAAACAGTAAGCAGCGTGTTTGACGGTCACTGAATAGTTGAAGAAAATACAGTGTCTTTCTGGCAAAATAAGGAAATCTAGCTACATCTAACACTACATCTGATATTCAAAACCTATTTTCTTTTTTATTTTTTTCTCTTTTTCAGCATCATGACCCCTGAGGAAATGATAAGCACTACCCGATGCTTTCAAGTGTGATTTTCTTTACGTTTTCTCAAGCCCTTAATAACATTTTTTTAAATAACTACAGTAATTGATTACATGTCAATCGTCAAAAAAAAAAGTTCAGATACTTTAGAAAAATTCACTGGCCGGTTCCTTATTATAGAGGACCATCTTTTTTCACAAAGAACAGGAAGATCATTGAAAATAAATATAAAATATTCCTAATTTTGTTTTCACTTAAATTAAAAAAAATCATTTAAGTAAATTTTTTTTTCTCATTAAGAGGCACTTTTTTCAGACTCATGTTAAAAGACCTAATATATAGTCAGGCTGTTAAATAACAATTTTATCTGGTTATATAAATATTAGAATCTATTTGGTATCAGTGGTGGACCTACATGTTGTCTATTGGTTGCAGTTGGAGCCCCTCACTCATTGGAAAATAACAAGTAGGTGTTATAAGTTTTTGTATTTTGCCCCCTCACTTTCCAAGATTTTAAACCCCCGGGAGAAAATATTAAATTAGAAGAAAACACTAATAAGAAGAATCAGGAATAGAAAGAAAAGGATGAAATCGTGATACACGGGAGAGATAAAACCGAAAAGGAGATTTGTTATATTTGTGTGCCCTTTTATTACTTTTACTACATAAAGTTATTTATTTTATATATTACAAAACAACTACTGTTTATTTGTCTGTATACTAGATTTATAGTTGGAGACTTTTACACTTGTTAGAATAGTCATTAATTCATTATATTTATAACAAAAAAAAAACCCAATGTACGTTTGGTTCATTAATAATATTTATTTATTTATTTACTCTTAATATCTTTTATCTTTTTCACTGATAGATAATTAGATAATGATATATTTTTTATGATACTTTTAGGTATTGTTAATTAAATATTGTAAATTCTTTATATTTTGAATAGAAAATAAAAAAAAAATTTGAAGAGAAAATTAACAAGCTTAATACATATTTTTTTTTTCAAATAACGATTAGAAATTCTATAAGAGCTTTATAAGAAGGTTTTGTCAGTTTAATTCAATAATTGACTGAGGTTTAATATAGAAAAAGATGCGATATTGTCTAAATTTTCTCACATACATAATAATTATAAAGTATGAGTTGATTGTCAATTATTACCTCTAATTAATTTTTTTATCAAACTTTTAATTAAATTGCCCCTACTAGCTCAAGATCTTAGGTCTGCCACTGTTTGGTATATTGGAATATTACTGTACATAATGGAAAGATGGAGGATTCCATGGTCTGATATGTAAATTGGAAAGAATGTGGAATTCCTTCATGGTTTTCAATACCACATAAAATTTTTTTTCCATACTCATGGTGATGAAAAGTTACTCTACATTATGGAATTATGTTAAAAAGTAAAAAAAATGCCATTGTTAGATTAATTTTCCATTTGAGGGTGAGGAGCAATTTAGTATTTTCATTTTAAATTGTTTCTAATCATTCTCTTATTCTATTTCACTAAACATCATTATGTAAAATATTTTGTTTCTATTACCATGCATCCTAAACATACTTTACCATTTTTATTCTCATTATCTTTAATTCTCATTTTTTTTAATATTCTCATTTCTTCAAAAATACTTCCATTGTACCAAACAAGGCCTTTTTTTCTTCTTTTACAAATATTGATATTTTTACAATAAAAACAGTTTTCCTCTTTTATGAAAATAAAAGAAATAACAAGAAAGGCAGCAAAAGTAGAATTTAAAATTTTAATTTATCATTTTAACAAGACTTTTCAAATACTATTATATACACACACAAGCATACATAGATACCAATACACATACTCCTCAGCTGTAGAAACCTTCCAGAGGTTGATAGAGGGGAGCATGGATAGTTTCCAAATAGCTAAGTTGTAACTCTCTAATCTTTGTCCTAACCTCTTTTCAACAAAAAAGAGATACCAACACACATTTATGTTCGTGTATGTGTATACACTGAAATTAAAAAAATTAATAAAAAAGACATTCAAACCCTTAAAAATATGAGTAAAAAATATAAAAAAAAAACTAATAATACCCCTAAGTAATTATTTATTATTAAATGCTTTTTATGTTTTAAAATAACTGTCATCTTAAAATTTTTTCACATAAATTAAGAGAATTACTAAATAATTTAGGTTATATTAATATTTAATAATAAATTATTAAAATATTTTTGCTTTAAACAATTTTTAAATATTTTTATATTAAGAAAGATAAAAATATAAGAAAATAATTAGTATTTTTATTAAAATTGTAAAGCAATAAATATTTTAAAGGATTACAAAAACTCTAAATCGAAGTCACAATGATTTGAAATGGGGTAAATATCTTCACATGTTCTTTCAACCATATCAACGCAGGTTTCCATTATCGTGTTGGCTGATTTGTTGACTAGTGTGGCACCCTTCCTTTGGTTTCTGGTCTCTTCTTGATGGAGATCCAGGGGCTTCTAAGAGGTTCCTAATCACCTGTGGTGTCCCTTATAAATAATTTGAGTGCCATTCATGGTTCAATTCAATGATGAGCCATAATTTGAGTGTCATTCATGGTTCAATTCAATGATGAGCCTTTCTATGATGTGGAGAAGGTGTTTTCTACAAAACTAAGCCCAAGATCAAGTATGGTAACTTCCATTGGTCCAAGTTAGATATCCTTTCATGGCCCAAGATGCGTGGGCTAGTCCTACCATGTTCTAAAAGGATTGTGCATGTTTTTCATGCCCAAACTGAGAAGGTTCAAGAGTCCAAGAAGCTACAAGATATGAATTGAAGAGGTTACTTAAAGCCCAAGTTGAGACATGGTCCAAGACTAAGTTAATTGGAATCTTGTGTCTTTGTTTGGTTATATGTGTTTTTGGACTAGATTTTCATTTATTTAATAAAGACGAATATTTAGGTGTCTTAAGAGTCTATTTGTTAGGTTCCAAATTATATTTCCATGGATCCAAAATATTATCTTGAATTCTAGGTCTATTACAACCATTTGAGTTTCAAGTAGCTTATAATTTAGGTAAGTTTTCAGTGTGTGGTGTGTTATGTGCTTTTTTATATTTTAGGTAAGTTTCCTAGAGTTTCTCTAGTAGACTGGAGCAATATCTACATGGATTTTCTCTAGATGATTGCCTCCTAATTTGTGAGATATCATCTAGAGCAGTCTATCTTAGCTTGCAAGTTTCAATCTAGAAGGATCTTTCTTAACTTGCAAGTAGGATCCACTCTAATAGGTTCTAGCATAATTTAGGAAGGTTTTTCTAGTCATAATAAGAAGAAAAACATCACTTTCTCTTATGCCTAATAAAAGTGATGTTTTCCCATCCTTCTTCCATTCAATCTAGGTGTTCTAGAGTACTTTGCCTTGGTTAGCAAGTAACAGTGTTCTAGAAGGGTCTTATCTTGGGGATTAAGTAGTTTCCTTTTAATTAAGTCCAGTCAAGTCTATAAACACGTCCCATATGTAATGTTTCAATTGGGATTTGAGTGAATGATATTGAATTTTCATACAAGTGAGCTTGTGTGTTTTCCTTGTGTTTTTCTTCGCAATACAAGATTGACTTATTTGAGGAGTGATCAACTTTGGTGGCGTCCATAGTTAGGGATCTTGTTACTTGAAACTCTTTGATTTTCAACTTGTCTTCTTTGTTTGAGTCCATTTCCATTGTACATGTAAGTGCCTTGAGATTTGACTCATTGTGTCTACATCAAGTCTCCTAATCCATTTGAAGTTATTTGTCTTTTAAGTAATAGTTATTTGTGTCTCTTTTATTAGATCTTAAGCTTTCTCCCTCATATCAATAATATATTTCTCTACACAGACTCATCAATCAACCATTTCCAATTTTCTCTTCTCCAAGTACGTTTCTCCATTGACTTTGCCAACTTCACAGCTTTTTATTACCTCAACACTTGATTCTCTAGCAACCTTACTTTGATTTATCTTATACAACTATCTTCCTCTTTTCTAATTTGACCTGTTACGCAAACTAATTTTACTTGGCTTATCATATGTTTGGGTTTTTCTAAGAGCTCAAGCTATTGTAAAGGCAAATCTAGAAAGAAATATAGTCCTCATAGTTAATCCATGCCTTTTGGACTTGGGATTAGTGGTGAGTTTAGGAAAGTCAGATCCCTGAAGCACAGCTAGCTATGTCTTTTATTAGCACTCAACAGAAATGCAAGGCTTGTGAGAAAATGGTCTATCCTATTGATCAACTATTAGTCGATGGCACTTCTTACTAAGGCTTGCTTCAGGTGCTCTCATTGCAAAGGACATTAAAGGTACCCTTTTATGTTCATTTCCTTGTGTTTAGCTACATTACTAATTCAACCGTGCATGAGTGATTTTTCTTTTTGAAATTTATCTTTTTAAAAAATTATAAATCATCATATTTGCTAAAGATCTTTGGTTTTATTTAGAAGGAATAGTTTTGAGAGAATGGTTTTCTTTGAGCTACATAGAATAGTGGTAGTCTTTGACTTCATGATTTCTTCTCGAACTAATAAGATGTGAATTGGTAGTAAGGTTTTTAAAATTATCATCTAAGCCTAAACTTTGAACTCAATGTTGATGATCTTTATGTTTTAGCTAAGTGACTATTCCTCAATAGAAGGTGTTCTTTATTGCAAGCCTCATTATGAGCTGCTCTTCAAGGAGACATGTAGTTTCAACAAAAACTTCTAGTCAAGTATGTCGTCTTTTCCAAGATAGAGCTCTATAATATGATTCCATATCAGTTACCTATTTAATTGGCCAATCTTTTATTTTGAACACCTGTGAAGGTAGCTGAGAAGACAACTCTTGAGTTGGTAAAAATATTTATATTTTTTAAAACTTGTAATTAGGCAATTTCTATGGTATTTGGTGTTATTGTTAAAACTTAAAACTTGTATCTTGATTGTTCTAGACAAAATCCCCCAATAAAGCTGCTAGCATGTTTTTCGGGACATAAGAAAAGTGTGCTACATGTGGCAAAACTGCTTATCCATTGGAGAAGGTATGATTGAAAATCTTGTAAACAATTTTTTAATAGTCAAAGTAAGGTCATATATATCTCTATTGCAAAATGGTTATATATGGGTGGTTAGGCCTAAAGGGCAAGAATCTCTATTAATTTCTCATTATTCAAATAAATAAGAACTTCTCTCATTCTACATGTGGATACTGCAGCATATAACATCACATGTCATGCTAAAAGATTTAGGGGGTAATGTGGAGCCCTATGCCTCTTCCCTTCATCATTTTAATGGAAATATAGTTGGTGTGCTCCTTTTGTTGGATTGGTAGAAAGTGAAATTTGAGAATGAATCATGCTTTGGTGTTTTCCATCATAGTATTTGAAGTGTTCAATTATTGGGTAATTATAAATATGAACTTTTAATATAGCACTTCCTAATTGAAGGTATCAAATATCAGTGTCCATCTAGTTTTTTGGCAAAAGTAGTGAACTTCAACTTTTTCCTCACTGGCTAGGGGTTGTTCTATGTTCCCTCTTAATATTTGCAGCAGTCAATAGCAGGCATTGATAATACCTTGTTACTGTTCAAGTTAATAATATGCATCATCACAAAATATTTCAAGTAAAGTGCATGCTTGATATTGTAATATGATTAATTCAGAATCAAAATGAGTAAGATTTATCAAATGTGGCTTTAACTTATAGTAAATAATCTCACAAATTAGAAGTGACAGTTCCCCACACTTTTAAGTAGATGTGTGGCTCATAATTGAAATCGTTCCTAAATGAGCTCATATATTCCATCTTGGCAATTGACTTACATTAGAATGCCTAAGTTTGCTATTGTATATATGAATATCTCTTCTTTGAATTGTTAGTAATAGTAGTGGGCCAATCCTATTACAAATCATGTTTCAAATGTTCACATGGCAGTTGTCCCATATTGCCATCAAATTATGCAGCCCTAGAGGAAATTTTGTATTGCAAGCGTCATTTTCCCCAACTCTTTGAGGGGAAAGAGAGCTATAATCATCTCATAAAGTCTACACTGATAAAAGAGGCTACAGCCATTGTTTCAAAATCAAAAATCTTGATGCCGTAAATTTTAGTTTATTCAACAAAAGTGTTTGTATGTGTGCTTCCTGTTTTAGGTCTATCATGACTTGATAATTCCTTATTACTACATGTGGGGTGTGCAAATCATTGTGTGATTGATTTATAAAATGTACAATTTAGTTATTATAGAGTGTGATTTGCAAGATGTGTCTTCCCTTTTAGAATTAATCTCGATCTAGTAAGGGAAGCTCCCATGGGAAAATATTTTATGTCACTTTGCTCGCTTGTGCCAATAACTTTGTGCCAGCACCACTCCGGGTTTCTATGTATATAACGAAGTGTTTTGTAACATGTCATCTTTAATATGATCTTTTTTTTGTATTTTTAGTTTTGCATCCGATGAATTTCAATCTTAATTACTATTTATAATCTATTTTATCTGTATGATCTAAGAAAATTGGAGCTAATGCATGATATGTCATCTTTTTTTATTTTTAAAATATATATATATATTCAATATATGATATTATTGATTAGTTCAAATTTCAGCATTGTTTGGTTTCCAAAGTAAAAGTTTACTAGTAAGGGTTTCTTCACTTGCAAAGTTTGAACCTAAAAGGGAATAATAGATAGGGACAAAATGTGCAACCATAAGTGCATGGGTCGTATCAAGTAATAAAGAGATGAATACTGTATCGTTAAACATTAATTTACACATCTACTCAAGTTAAGTAAAATACAAAATAACAAAGAAATAAATCTAAACTATAATTAGATGTTAGTGGTGATTCTAGAATGTAAGAAGGGATATCTAGGATAATTACTCACTTGAATATGAATTAATTATTTAATTACTTTCTCTTAGATCTTAATTATATATATTTTTAGCCTAGAGCACAAATTCACCTAATATCATCTTTCGAGTGTCTAATAAGCTTTAACAATTAATTAATTCATAATTACTTATGCAATTAACTAATTAGTGCATTACATTGCTTAAGCTCCAATTATGTCTAAGTAACTAATTAAGTATATACCTTTCCTAATTAATTAGCAAATTATCCAATTCTATAACTAGAATTAAACAAACTCACTTGATTTAATCACCTGGCCTATTCCAATTTTCCTTTCCCAAGTTGCAATTAGAAAATTCCCAATTCAAGAACCCTAATAATTTCTCAATTTTCAGATTCAACACATTCACACCGATTAAATCACCAAATACATGAAATTAATCCATAAGAGAGTAATTACAAAACTAATCCAAATACAAATTCATAATAATCATAGGCATAAAGTAAACTCAAGTTCTCATGGTCTGTTTACAAAGGATATAATAAGAACAAACTAAACAAAACATAAGAAATAAGGAGTAAGATGAGGAAAAGGGAAGGAAAACTAAATATAATGAAGAAATCCAAACTTGAGGAGTTTCCAATCCCAAAATCCAGTAGCCAAAGCTCCAAGCACTATCTCTAACTATTTAGAATCATTCCCCCTCAAATTTTGTTCATTGTTTTACGCATTTCAACCCTTAAAAACCCTCAAATTTGTTGAATTATTAAAACTTTGCATTTTGACAGAAAACCCAATGCTGGAGTATTCAAACTCCACTGCTGCAGCATAGAAATGCCCCTTTTTGAAAGATACTGATGCTATAGTGTCTAGACTATAATGCTACAGTACAGAAATGCCTTTTCTAAGAGATATTAATAGTGCAGCGTCAAATTCACCATGTTGTAGCATCAAACTTCCATGCTGTAGCAAAAACCTTTAAATCTTGATTTTCAACCATTTGAGCTTCACTTTCTTCAACTTCAAATATGTAATCTTCCCTACAAAAACTTATAAACACCGATGAAAAGCTTATTTGCTTTAATTGGACAATTTTCACTCCATTTTTATAATATTTGCAATATAATCCAATAAATGCAATTAATCTAAATATTTAACCAAATGTAATACAAAATGCATAGATGATTCCCTAAACACACTCAAAAGTACCTCAGATATTCATAAATATAGGGAGTCATCAGGAATCCAAGGCTTAGTTATCTATCATTTTTTTAAAACAAAAAATTTATATGAGTTGCATATAAGGACTTGTCATAATATAAATACATGTTTACTAAGTTTAAAAATGAATTATATTATTTATGGCTTATAGATATTTTAATTTATAATAAATTTTCTGTCATACCAATATGTGTTAATGTATTATATTGTAGTATGAAGTTTGAGAAGTCAGTTATGTTTTTAAAAACTATAAACAATGCATTTCCCTTTTAGATTTCATGTATAACACTATGAAACAATTAAAAATTATACTTAGCTTGTATGTATTAACAGTCCATTTGGTTCAATTACTTTGGGGGTTAGATGATGTAATGTGAAGAGTGTAAAGTGATGTAATTAGATGATAATTACATATGAATTTGTTTAGTATGATATTTAGATATGAGGGAATGATCTTTATTTTTTATGAAAATAAAAATAAAAATACATATGAAAAGACCTTTCTACCGCTGGCCAAAAAAAAAATCTCCTTCCCCCATCTATCTTCTTTCTAGAACACAGATCAACAGCATAGATAAACAAATTTACCAATCTCATCAGCGTTGTATGAACCCTTGACGGTGTGTGAAGATGGATGGCCATGATGTTGTATAAACAAATTTACAAATTTCGAGAGGTTCAAATCTGGTGGGGGAGGGAGAAGATCAGATTGAAGGTTGGGGGTGGAGACGATGTTAGATTGGGGGTTAGGGATGAAGAAGATGATAGCGTTAGATTTGCTCCAGTGGACTCGACACCAAATCTAATGGAAGAGGATGACGTTGGGGAAGGTATATCACCGATGTGGGAGGACAATAAGCAATTGATGATGACCGTGATAGGAATGGAAGAACAAGGAAGGTGGTGGTGGGGAGATGATGGGAATGGAACTGAGGAGACAAGTAGCAAGTTTTGTTGGTTGTCATTTTTTGATTTCTCAGGGGCAAAAAATGTACTTTGGATATGGATTACAGTAGTTAATGGCCATTACTTGATAAAATGTGTGTGCTCTCATTACCTTTATAAATGTAATCATCATTGCCTGATACAATACACATCCCATGTAATTTGCCCAACCAAACAAGCCAACTCATGTGATGTGAAGGCCATTCGACTCCTTACTCCTCACATGTGCAATAAGGGTGCAAATAGGATAGCCTCTTTTTAGGTGGCCTAGGCCCTGGCATAGACTAAGCTAAGGCTTTTTCTATGGCCTTGTTTAAGTAAACAGCTCGGCCTGTTTACTTTAGACATAGCAAATCAGACCTGTTTACATGTATTAATATAATAATAATATAATAATATATAATTTATATAAAATATAATTCAATTTAATTTAAATTAATTTTTTTAACTTATTAATAAAATATAATATTATATTTCATATTCTGCCAAAGACTAAATTGTTCCTAGTGATAGCTTTCCATCACCGCCTTATCTGAAGAGTAAAGAAACAAAGAACTCAAGTTGCTCTCATCCCTTCCTCCATCCATAGCCTTTGTATCTGTCTCCCATGGCTGTAGTTGCAACTCTGTGAGCTACCTCCATCTATTGCCTCTATCTCCTTGTCTCTTGTGGTCGTAGTTGTGACTCTGCGAGCTACCTCCATCCATCACCTCCCTCTCCTTGTCCGCATCTCCTGTAGCTGTGAGTTGCCTCTATCGCCTCTCTTCACCTTGGCTATGACTTTACGGTACGTGTTCTCACTCAACCCCCCTCTTCTCTCTTGCTCTGTTTCTTTGTCTTTTATTTTCAAAGTTGCTCTTTCAACTAGATCTGATTATGCTCATTGATAAACACCCTAGATTCTCACTAGCTACTTCTTACATCAAGTCACCATCAACACAAAACTTCTTCTATTTGATCCGAATCACCTTACTAGCTATTCCTAGATTCTTATTAGCTACTTCTTACTAGTTCCTCTTTCTGATAAACATAACTGGTACTAATTTAACATGTGCATACTAAGTCAATAAAAGTTTTTTGGGGTTCCATGATTTTGATCTGTTTGTCATCTATAACAACCAAACAGAGGAAACAGAAATCTTGTCAACTAACCCATAGTTCACATTCCACTTACAAAAAAAAGATTTTATCCATTTGCACTAACACTTAAAGTAGAGAAAGAACCTTGTTGTTGTTATTGTTGATGTTGTGCTTGTTAATGTAGTATATTGTAGTATGAAGTTTGAGAAATCAGTTATGTTTTTACAAACTATAAACAACATGCACACCTATCTAACTTTTTGGACATTAAATTCATTTCTTATAGCAGAATATATTTTTAACATGTCATTGTCTCTATCATTAAATTCAAATATCATGTTGAACATATTTAGACGTTTACAAATTACTTGCTCATAATCATTTCTTATAGCAAGATATCATAATGATGCACAACTATATTTATGTTCATTGGTCATGGTGTATTTTGAGAATCTTGAGCTTGACTTGCAAAATTGGAGCAAATTCTAACCTGCATTTCTTACATTTTACTAGAGTAAGGGAGGAAGAGCCTTGTTGCAACTTGGCACTTGGTCATTGCTAGGATTTATTTTTCCAAGATAGAGCTGTCTTCTTATCTTGTCTTTAGTGCTTCACAAAGGCCATTTTCATGGGTTTTCTCATGTGATCTGCACTAAGAAGGGTGTTGTTCCATTAACATGCTTTATTTCTTGAATTAGTATTTTTATTTGCTTTTGAAAGAGGATACATTATCTTCTGCCTTTGTACTCTTCTAGTTCTTTTGCCTAATAATGCTACTTATTTTACATTTAAGAAAAATAAAACTGAGTTACTGGAAGTTCCAATTTCTTTTTTGGTCATGTATATATATTTTATTGTATCATAAATGGAATAAATGCCTCTTCTCATTGCAGCATATGTACTAGTTTTTAAAGTTATATATGACTTGTTTAATTATTTGAAATATGTATGTTTTTAATTGATTTGAACTTGAAATATAGACTATTTAAAGCCTACAAGGCTTAGACTTTTAAGTCTATTTGAAAGGTTTACTAATTTAGTAAGTTTTTAAATAGGCTTCAGATCATATTGGACCTTTTAAAGGTTTAAGCTTGAGCCTAAAAACATGTTTGATATAGGCTAACGAGGCAAGCTCATGTTTAAAGCTTATGATGCAGCTCTAGCCTGTTTAGATAAAGTCTAACCTGAGTTGATCTGTTTTCACCCCTACTCCAATATAAGGCTAAATGTAAAACTAAGCCTTATTCAATCTAACGGGCCAAGCTCAAACTCTAGGCCTATAATACATGCCTAACTTAATTTAACATGTTTTCATCCATTACATTGATTGTAATAAGGACTAGAGAGTATAATGTTACAGTCCATAAACAATGCATTTCATTTTTAGATTTAATGTACAAGGCTATGAAATACTTTTTTCTTTTGGCCCTAACTATGAAAAACTTTAAAAATATAACTATGCTTAATGATTAAATAAATTATAAAAACTAAATTGAAAATTGATATTAATTATTATGAATTAAATTAAATGATTAATTTTCTTAGTTGTTTAATTTAAATAATAAAAACATATTTTTTTATGAACTATAATAAAAAAATTATTTGCTCAATTCAACTGAATTTACTTGATAGGCATTTTTTTTTTGGCTAAATAAAGGTAACCAATCCATGTCCGTACCCTCAGGGCATGTTTGAGAAAACTTTTGTAGAAGTGATTTTAAGAAGAATAGATTTTGTAAAAGTGATTTTAGTTAGAATAGTTGTTGTGAAAATTAATTTATGTTTGGATGTTTTTAACTTAAAAGTGATTTTGCAAAACTAAATATGTTTGGATTATCTCATTGATAAGCACTTTTGAATGTGTAATAATTTTATGTTTAAAAAATTGATTGATAATTTTTACTTAAAATTATAAATTACAAATAATATGAAAGAAAGCCTATAAAACATTTTTAATTTTTAAACTAAATAAAATGATATTGTTATAAGGAACTTAATACTATAACATAATTAATTCTCTTTCAAATATTATACAATTTGATCTCAAATTAAATCACGAGTAATATTTATATCTCTTGGTTAGACTTGATGATGATGCGCGATACTCATTAGTACGATCAGTATCTTCATGCTCAACTATATTTTCATTTTCATAATGCAAGAACTCAGAATCTGTTTCAGATTTTCTTCTAATGAAGTATATATGGCCATTGTTACACAAACTATCTGAATTTATGTATCAAATTTGAACCTAGGCATTCGACGTAAAATTGCAAACCTATTTTTCTAAACTCCAAAAGTCCTTTCTATTGTATTTCTTAAGCTTGAATGAAAATAATTGAATACTTCATTCAGGTTAGCAAATCCATGAGTACGCCTAAATTTTGGCAGGTGGTAGCGTTCACATTTATATGGACCAAGATATTCTGTTGGTGTTGGGTAGCCAGCATGTACCAAATAATATTTACCTAATAATAAATGAAAATTTTATGAATCGTTTATGATTGCAACTAAAATAATAAATACTTGTATTTAAAAAAAATATACCAGGTGACAGATACGGAAAATTAATTTTGGCATTAAATATTCTAACAGATAGAAAAGCTATTCTCTCGAAAAAGCTTTTCTCCTCAACTTCTACCCAAAATCTATTTTAGGTTATAATAACTTTTTTCTAAAATTCTAACTTGCATCATCCAAACATAATAAAATAATTGAAGAAGTATTTTTTGTGCTCAAATATAAGGTTTTTATGAAAAAGCTTCCGCAAACATGCCCTCAGACGATGTCGCTTAGGAAGTCGGAGAGCAACGCTGCTACTACCATCTTCTGGTGGCACTTTCATCGTCGGAAATGGAATCGGTTTCCAACCTCCGCAACCTTCTCCATCGGTTAGCTTCCTCTGTATCTCTCTTTCTCTCTACTTCGTCAAATTTCGTTCGTCACAAAGTAATTTCTCTTTTATTCTTATATTATCAGGTTATCTGAGCCAATCACTGAGTGTCTTGCCAACGCACCCTACACTCCACCTGAAGGCTCCAATGTTTCCGTCAAAGCTATACTCGAATCTCTTCTCCCAAGTAAAGCCCCACCTCAAGATTCTACCTTTCATGCTACTATCAGAGATTTTTCTCTAGCATGTGCTTTGCTATCATCCTCCAGCTTCAAGCCCTTAACCCATGACTATTCAGGCTTCCTCTCATGGATCCCCAATCATCTTTCGCGCCTCGCGATCTCTGCTTTCTACGATTTCTCCAAAGCGTACCTTCCTGCTTTTAACGACAAAAACTCGAAGAGAGTCGCTGAATTGGGCTTAAACTGCGATTTCGTGCCTCAAGAGAAGAGATTGATGATGGAATTGATGCCTGAGCTTTTGCTTTTTCTTAAAGACAGAATCAAAGAGAGTTCCATCGATAAGTCTGACGAAACTGATGAGTTTTCTGCTGCTTCCGCGAGAGCTCCTGTTGGATATGCGATTGTGGCTGCTTATCAGTTAAGATGGTTTATTACTCAGGTATTGGTCTGGCATCTGTTTTTTTTTTTTTTTTAATATTTAATCTTGGTTCGGCGTTTTCTCCCTCCAGAAACATTAGTGTGTTGATTGCTCTATTCATAGGTTGATTATCCTCATTTAGGAAAGTTGTGTGGATTGGTGATACCTTCGGCGCTAACTGCTGTTGACCATTGGTCACCGGAGGTGAAGGTATGTGATTCCCACCAAATTTTACACGCAAACTCGCTTAAAAGTTAGCTCCTTATCCAATACAAGGTGGCATTTGAGCAAGGATCTCTCTAGTATCTGCGAATCTAATAAAGAACCAATGATTGGGTTTTGGATCCTCTCCATGCCTTGATCCAATACTTTTCTTCATACATAATCGGCAATGTTGGTTCACTCTAACGAATATATCATCGATAAAAATGGATAATATCTCATTTAAGAGGCTTTCGAGCTTTATGTAACATGAATTTCATATCCAATACACCTTAATCCAAGCTTCCTTGCAGGTTTACGATAATAAGTTTTTGCTGATCATGAGGTATCCAAAAGAATCACTTGAATGAACATAAAATCACGTCTTATGAACAGAAAGTAGGTCATACCAACACCACTTGCAAGCTATTCCTTTTATTTTTTTATATAATGGTTAATCTCTCGTCTATTTAAATTAAATCAACACACCATATTGCATATAGAAAGAAGTATTGAAAGAAAGTATGGAGATGATCCAACTTCCAGAAATGTCATGCTTGTGAATTTGATATGGAAATGAAATTGCAGCAGAAGCATAAAGCTGTATTTAAGTGTTTGCTTTGAGATTGCACCCTGTTCAAAAAGTTCAGTTGTTGTAATGCCATTATGTTATATTATTTCAGGGACAGGGCATGATTAGCTTTACTCATCTGGCAAAAAATGTGGATACTTCTGAGCTAGGTGGGTATGCAGATGTAATTCTTGATGCTTGCTGCCAGAATATCGCAACTAGTGATGAGATCTGGTGCCCTGTGATTGAGACTTCAGTAGTTCTTGTAACTCACACTCAGAGAAATAATCCACGCAGCCCATGGTATATTGGTGCTGTACATTCCTTCACTTTTTGATATCATGGTCTACTAACATTATTGTGAAAATTTTCACCTGTTAAATACCTACTGGATTGCTTTTCTGGGAGTGGAATGTCAAACAGAATGAGAGGGTAATGAGTACCTTATAGGAAATTTCTTCTTGGGAGGAAGCAGGCAATCAGAATACATTATTGTCTCTTGATCAGTTTTCAAGCTGAAATTTGAAACACATATTTTGAAGAGACGGCACTTAATAGGATAGTTGACAGTGGTCCTGATTTTTTGGCTTATTTCGTAGAAGACAAGATGCTTATGATATAATCATCCCTGCTTTCTTTTCTAGATAACTGAGCATGTTTTGGCTTGTTATAGGTTAATAGATGATACATCTTAGTTTAATCATTGAAAAATCAATTTGATTGACCATTAATATTTTCAGTTAAGTGACTTTGGACCCTATCCAGTTTATTGTGTCAAAATATCTACTTCTACCTGCAGGCATGTTGGATTTGAAACATTCTTTGCACCGAGCAAAGAATATCATTTGCCACTTAAGAGACTGTTAATTATTATTATATTTTTTTAACAAAGTTGTACAACAGTCATTATCGGCTATTCTCTATGTGATTGCTATTTGCAGAGAAGAACTTTTTCCTTCAGCCATACTCATGTTAGTGTAACTCAGTATTTCTGATTTGGTGATGTAGGTTGGTTACTGGTGTGTTAATTCTATGAGCATACTAAATATATGTAAATTGATCAACGATGAGGCTTGAAGGCTACTAATTTTTAGTTTGTTTAAGTATTATTATATCTTCCAACTTCCATCTTCACTACAATCAGTTGCTTGCTGAAGGTATGAAAGAATACTAAATGAGATGTTAAGTCACTTGGAGCGCCAACCTAGAAACAAAGAACGTCGCATTGCCTGGCTTGAATATGTTGATTCATTATTTAACGGAGTTGCTCTTGTGTTATTAGCTCACTTTAGGCGCATTTTCCCATTACTCTTTCAGTGGATGCATGCTGATGATGATGGGACTGTTATATTGGTGAGTATTATTATATGCATGTATTTTAGAAGTCATTCTCATCTTACTTACCAATGCAGGAGTTTTAGAACATAACCCAATTGTGACTTTGAATTTTTGGACCGCATGATTCAAAATTTATTGTTTTGATTTTGACTAATATTTAATTTTTGTTTCCAAATATTGAACTAGAATCGTTGGGTGCAAATTGCAAAATTAAGTATCTACACATTCAGAAATAATCGCAATTGTTTTAACTTGGCATTGGTTTTCTGTTCTCTTAATATGGCTTTAACATGTAGTTTATTCTATACATTATTTACGGTAAAATAAGTTCCAAGTCATTTCTGATTTACCCTTTTTCGGTACACTGTTATTCTGCAGGTTCTAAAGCGTACTTTTACAATTTTGAGACAAACGTGGATTAGGAACTCACCGTATGTTGAAAGGTGAATTGAATAAATACAATGTATGAAATATATATTTCAGATAAATGTGGCATTTGAATGCATGAAAAGAGGGTCTTACTTTTCAATAAACTTATACAGCACTCCAGCATTTTCCTTGTTCATGTTCCTTGGAACATGTTTGTGGACTGAATTTCCTTCAAAGATGATATTGTGATTAACCTTTAAATATCATGATGCAAATTTTTTCCATGTCATGATATGAAATGTTCAATATTCCTTTCCTCTCATGTAAAAGTTTAGGAAAATTTGATTGAAAAAACAAAAAAAGAAAGGAAAAAAAAAAAAAAAGAAACAGTTGAAAGTATTGATATTTTCGATTGTTTGTTCCAATGAGAAATGTTGTGTCCTCAATTTTCTTCAGTGATGATCATCGTGGGTATATGGTATATACCTCAGAAAAAAAAAAGGTGGTGATATATAATTTATGACTTAATTTTCCATGTTTATATATTTATTGAGATTGACATTTCAGACCATTAGTTGCTGTAACCTTCCTATGACATCCCACAATAGTTGAAAACCTGCTAGCATCATATTGCTTCAACGGAATTCTGAAGCTGGAAAATAATCATGATTTACCATTTGATGAACTGATTCCTTGCTACAAGTGTTCAGCTTTCTTTATAATTGATATTTCTTTATACTTTCTCCCTGAACTTCCATGTGGTACTGATTCCTTTGGAGTAAATAAATTTGACTTCAGATTGGTAGATGAACTTGTTCTCGTGCATAAGGAGGCAGCATTAAGAAAAGCTCGAGAAGAAATTAGAGATCATACACGACAGATACTGATCTTGCTTCAAGAGTAAGACCCTTATATTTTGGATTATTATTCCTATTATTAGTTTCCTTCCCTGGTTGAGAGAACATTTTTTCTGGTGTACCTAGAAGCAAAGGCCTGCAGTTCAATGCAGCTTGGGACAAGCATAGATTTGATCCAGACTTGACTGTTCTGGCTCAATCACTGAGTGGAAAAGACTATTCAAACCTTGATACCATGGCAGAGCGGAGCTCAGTGCCGCTTCCAATTCCATGAACTTGACTGACATGCATTCCTGATTCTTTCAGCCTACATACTCTGAGTTCGTACGTTGAAATTTTGATTACTCTGTTAATTGGAGCTTGGGAATGAATGAAGTTATTCTTCCTTATTATAACGCATTTTCTAAAAAAATTTAGATATGTGAAATATAAGTTCTCTTTTGAATACTAAATATTGTTTTCCATGTTTTCTCCACATTAAAGGTTTTGGTGGAGGGAGATTAAGAAAGATATAATTAAGATGATTATAATTTAATGAAGGTAATATTAAAAAGATATGTTAAATTTTGCAAAATTCAAGAATTTTAACTGTTTTTTTGTATGTGTAAAATAGTAAAAAGTAAGTTATAATAGATAATAAAGAAAATAATAAGCAAAGCTTGTGTTCAGTACACTATCTAGCTATTCTTTTTCTTTCTATTTTATTTTTTCCTTTTCTCCTTTTTTGAAGTCAAGTTTCGCTGTGCAGCACAGAAGCATGTTGAACAGAGGATTTTGGGGTCTTCTAAGATTTTATCCTTGCTTCATTGAAGGTGAAGCTGAACAAAGCTTACATTCCAAATGTTAAATAAGAGAACTTTTTGGGGCCAACACGAAAAAAAAATTGTGTCAAATCCTTAACTGTAAAAATGATGCTATCAATTTGAAGAATTCCATGGCAGAGACACTGGGTTTTCCAAATTTTTTTAGTCGAAATTAAAATCATGAAGAATGGTGCCACTAAATTTCATGGACGTCGACGGACGCTGTTACCGAATTTTCTGTAATAAAACTTGATCTGGCGATGTGGAATTCGACCACAAGGGATAAGGATTGGAGTTTTTATAGGGCGCAGAAAGTGTGTGCTGTGAGATGTGTGGTTCGCAGAAAATTTTGAGCGAGATTCCCATTTTATACTCCCCACAAATAGATTCTAATTTCCGAAGGACCACATGGTATGGGACAAATTAAATTTTTTTAAAGGTTTTACTTTTCAAGTAAAATTCAAAGTTCTATTTCTTGAACAAAATTTAAAAAAAAAATCTGTTTTTTCTAGTATTTTACACTGCCCTTTTTCAATTCGTAATACATTTTTTAATAAAAAAAAAGATAGTTATATATATTTAACATTAAAATATATTTATTTAAATAAGTTGAATGTCTTGAAAAATAAAACAAACAAACAAATTATACATAAACTTTTCAAAAAGTCTTGCATATATTTTTTTTTTCAAAAAGTCACTTTTCACCAAATGTAGCAAGCAATTCTTAGAGTCATCCATGAAATTCAATGGCACTTCCTATATTCTTTTTTTTTTTTAATTAATGGAGACCTTGATGTTAAGTTCTCCAAATTTATACTCCGATCCCAAATCATTTGCATTTTAAGATTATGCACACAGTTTGAGAAAAACTATGATGATGTATAAGAATGCTACATGAGGGCTAAAATATTCCTATTTAATTACTCCCCTTTTATTTAGGGCGTAAATATTTGTAGATGAGAGAAGAAAAATGGGATGGATTAAATGGGAGTATATTAGAAAAAAAAAACTTAATTATGCATTGGATTTGTAAAACAATAATGGCTTTGGGATCAAATAGAAATCCTAAAACAACAAAAATTTTAGAATGGAGAAAGTAGCATTTAGATAAACTATCTTTCATTATAAAAATTTTGATTTATTTAGTTATTTTCTGTTTGTAATGAATTTGCCTCGAAAAGACGGACAGAAGTGTTGGGAAGAGTTCATGAAGATAAAATACACGGCAGTGTTATCAAAACCACAACATTTTTTGAAAATGATTAAATCAATGACAAATGGAGAAAGATTTGTAGGTAGCTTCGACTTCTAAAACTAATAGAAACAAATCTCCATATACTTTCGACATTTAATCAAACACTTTTGCATACAGTCTGTACATTCTTCCTACGACTGTAGATATCAGAAATTATAACTTCATATACATATATATATATATATGCTAAAGAAATTCTGTTGCGTCGAAAAAAAAATACAAGAATGTATCATTAACTAACCAATGAAAGATATGTTAACAACAGATGAGAGATTCAATTCTATAACTCTGTCCTCAAAGAATATATGAAGAAGTGGCATTCCTCTATGATCCCAGCATGGGTGTGTAGTATATATAGACAGACATGAGTCACTTATTGGAACTTTCTTATGTGGGCTAACTCTGATCAATTCCTAATACAATGGGAACCGTTTAATGAATGAGGCTTTCGCTGTGAAGGGGGAAAATGTAGAGTCAGAAACCTCCGAATTCTGATCACTAGTATGACAGACAAATCTGCCTAATGGAATCCTTGCTGTAAAGAATATAAAATATGGTAGTCTATCAGTAGTACCATCACTTGCTTCGCTTTTTGGCTTCACTGTAGAGTATAACTCCAAGGACTGTGAGGGAGTAACCCAGCATTCCAGTGACTGAGACTGGATTTCTAAATATCATGATTGAAACCACTACAGCCACAGCACCTTTAGCATTTCCAAGTACCTGGATAAGCCAACTCTTATATTAGTTAGCATATTAAAACTTTCAAGCTACACCAAATGCAGGGCTCCATAAAAAAAAATGTACATCTTCCCATCTAATTACTATATCTATCCAAATATAGTAGCGGTGATAAGAATGCTGAGATGAATGTATGGTCATACAAGAATGAATAGGATATGAAATGACTGTATAAGAGAGAAAATTAAATTTGAGTAGCACCTCTCGAGGAGAAAATAGTGAAAAATCGTTTAAGGTGGTGTGGGTATGTACAAAGAAGAAAACAAAAGGAGCAGTAAGAAGAGTTAATCAAATGACTTGAAGTCCTATTAAAAGGCAGAAAGGAAGACAAAGAAGGACACTAAGAGAAGTTATAAGGCGTAACCTCTTGATGAATAATTTATTTGAAGAGATGGTGTTAGATAGAGTTTATTGGCGTCGTATGATCCATGTAGCCAGTCTCACTTAGTGGAATAAGACTAATATTGTTGTTGTTGTTGTCTTCTAGAACCATTGGTTAATGAATTCACTATAGTCTTCTCTCATGGAGAAAAGGAGTTATTCACGGTTTCATCATGACTTAAGTCAATATAGGTTGAAAAGGAATTGAAAACTTCTGCAAATTGCATCTTCAACCGCAAACATAGAAGTGCTTATAGACTCAAATCAACAAAATGGATGAACCGAACAAATTAGACCACACACTTCAATGAATAATAAAAGCCATCTAACTTGAAAAACTGAACCTTGGAGACACATTTCACAAAACAATTAGTTTTACATCTTATCACCTATCAATAGCACTGTCTGACAATAACTGCTTTAGTGTTAGAGCGCTATCCAGCAGAAAACCAACATGCTCCAAAAATACAAAAGGTTTCAATTATTAATGGAAACTCTTAGAACACAATATCCAACCTCTTTCCTGTATTAATTACTTGCAACGCTATGTAGTCATGAATTGTGAGAAATAAGGCAGCATATGAAGTATAGAACGCAGAAACTCAATTGACCTTCAGTAATTTTTTTCCCACAAAATTTCATTCATAAAGAAAGTGAAAATTCAATTAAGGAATATATCCGAGAATGTGCTGCACGCATATATATCCAGATCCAATGATTTGAAAACAAGAGTTTTTTTTTTTTGACAATCACCAAAATTAAATCTCCCTACTAATAAGACAACAGAGAAGTCTGTTGAAGTGAAAAATCAAATTTAGAATAGCAAAGGGGCATAAGCCTCCATGAATAAGTGGAATATACCTGAAGAGTAAGAGCGCTGGTATGTTTAGTGACCAAAAAATTAGTCAGGTTCACAAAGTAGGCAAGTGCTGAATTGAATAGCAGATACCAAACGATCTTGACATCATCTCTAGCAAGAGACACCGTGATGCCAACCACATTTTCTTCCATTATAAGAGTAGCAGGAAGAAGGAAAACAACGGCCATTGGAGCCATGTAAAGAAGGAGGTTCATAGAGTTCAGTTTCTCTCTGGAACAGAATAGGAATGTGAGTGCCCACCGCCCATTATCCCATTTTAATAATATAACTTGAAAATAGAACAAAGTACAAAGAAATTAATGAATTAAACTAAAGTTCCTCACCCTTCAGAAGAAAGCAAAATTCCTTGTAACACTGATTTTAGGGCCCGTGCAGCTGTAGCTGCAACACATATTATGAATCCAAATAAATGGAAACTTGGTTCACCCTATGATCACACAAAGAAAAGCACAAAGAATCAGAAGCCAGAGTATTTTTAACCACCAACATCACTTGATGATGCATAAAAAAAGAAGATCCAACACTAATTAGAAATTAAGAAATTGGGAAGCATCAAATCCAAGCAAAAAGTTGAATTTCCTTTCAGCAATTACCGAACATTTAGATGCATTTGAAGATTCGTTATCAAATTGAGAACACCAAATAAGTCTACCTAACATAAAAAATACTATTTAACATAAACTAAAAAAAAGATGCAATTTGTAATTGGAAGAAGTACTTCGTGCTTCATTTCACGCGGTCATATCATATGCAATCTTAGCTCTGCACCTAGACAAGATATATTTTCCTGATTTGATAAGGGCTTTTCTTGGGCCCAGAGGTTTGACATCAACAAATAAAACAACGAATGTAAAAATGTAAAGTATTCCCTATATCATCCAAGTAACAAAGTGGAACTGTGTTTTCCATCAAAAAAAAAAATTCTGTCGGCAACACACACCTCAATTCTAGATAGCACCATAATTGAAGCAAAACCAAATTGTACATATTAAAAATGAATGATACAGAATTAGAATTATAAATTGCAAAGAAGAAAACAATAGCTCTGGTACCCCGCTAGCAATGATGACCCCAGTAACAACAGGAATAAGGGTGACATAAGTGAGCCAAGCCTCCCTCTTGAAGGTCATGAGATAAGCAAAAACCGCAGTGAAGAATGGCGTCGTGGCTCCGACTGCCTGATTGAAGGATACAGGCAAGTAACGAAGAGATATGTTTCCAAACACAACGGAGACGCAGAAGACGAGGCTGAGAGCCGAGATCTTAAAGAATTGGACTCGGGATCGAATGGTCTGCATAGGCACCACCTTCATCCACGCTATAGCAATGTAACTGAACAAGGAGCAAGCAGTCATGTGGCACATGGTGAGGAAGATCGGGTATTTGAAGCCATAGTTGCTGAGCAGGTATTTGTTGAGCAAGAGGACCCCAATGTTGGAGGAATACCAGGCAGAGACGAGGCCAATTGTGAATAATCTACTGGAACCCTTCATTTTGAGAGGTGGGTTTTGATGAAAGTCCCTTAATTTCAAAACAGGGAAGGGATTAGAGGAGAAGGGGTATACGAGAAGGGCATGGATCTAATAGAAAGTTGGAGAGGAGGGATCAATGTACAGAAGGACGTATAGCGAAGGAGAGGAAGGGATCAAAATAAGAAAAGGATAGGCGTCCTTCCATGGATCTGGGAAGGTAGTTTCATGGAAGATGAAGATGAAATGAGCAATTGACAGAAACAATCAAAGGAGGGGAAAGTTATAGAGAAAAAGAGATGGTGGGTGTATGTCAAATGAGGGAGAAGGGTCGAGTTTGGAGGATGACCAACAAGAAATGTGCCCTCTGCAAACTATACAGGGATTCAAGGAGATAGGTAAGTAGCAACAGCATTTAAAAGCTCCGATTTCGCAGTGCAACAAAAGGAAGCTCTTCTCGTTTCCCAGCACCACGCTCTTTTACTCAATATATTCATTTTTTTCAGTTCTTTTGTTTTATTTTGACCTCATGAAGGCCGGGTGACCAAAGGAAAAGAAAAATGGATATTTTCTTTTATTATTATTATTTTTAACATCTCTAACACATAAGTGCTAAGTGAATGATATATTTGTTTGTTTTGATATGAATTTATTATTATAATTATATATAGTTTGTTTCATCAAACATGACAGGTGAATATCATTTCATTATTCAATTATATGTTATTAAATTAATAAAGAAAAATCGCGTATTGTATTATAATATGATGCGTCAAAGAGGTGGGAAGCACAGGCACACAGTTGAGTTGAGGTCAAATATTGGAATATTATTAATTATGCGACGGCATGCCATGTTTTCCTCACCATGTGCTGTTTTAAAAAAATTACACTGGTTAAAAATGTGGTTAAAATTAATTAAAAAGTATTAATTTTATGAAAAAAAAATTATTGTCTTTCATTTCAAAATATAAGATGAATTTAATAGAAAATAAGGTTTTAAAATATAAATTACCTTATGAAAGTTAGCAAATTTAATATTTATTTTCTATTTTATTCACATTTATGATTGATCTCAATTAAAATAGATATTTGACTTTTTTTGTCATAAAGAGAGATTAAGAGAAATAATAATAATTCTGGTGAGTAATTTGATGTAATAATAATTCTGGTGAGTAATTTGATGAATGAGGTAATTTTAGAAAGTTATAGTAATTATTTTGAAAAATTATAGTATGCAATTATCTTTAACTACTCTCGTTCATAGGAGTGAAGTAGTTGCATCTGCTTTATATTTTAAAATAGAGGGATTAATTTCATTGACTTTTTTTTTTTGAAAAGAGAGTAATGTTAGCTGTATAGTAAATTTACAAAGGTTATTATTAGAAAAAAAAAAACTCGGCAAATGTTCCACTAAATCCTATAAAAAGTATTATATTATGGGATAAGAGAAAGTTTATAAATTATAAAATGTCTTATAATATGGTAGAAATGAGTACCAACTAATGCAATTCTAATTTAATTTGATGTACATTAAACTATTTCTTCTGTTCCTATTTATATTACTCAATTTTAACTAATTTACACAAATTAAGAAAATAAGTTAAACTTAGTTAAGGTTATTCAAGATTTTCAAAAATTACTAAAACTTACCAATATGACTTTCATTAAACTATAACTCATTATAATTATATCCCTATTAATCTCTCTCTCAATGAATACAAACGGAGGAAGTATTCTCTACAATTCAAATTCAATTCCCACCCACAGTGACACTCCCATTTGGAACCATAACACCATGCTTCCACATAGTCCCATGCATAATTGAATAGTTTAGTTTTATGGTCCATCACAAAATAGAAAAGGAAATATTCATAATAAAATAATAATAATGAAAATGATAATAGAAATATAACAGCCTTTTCAAACAGAATTCCATCCTCTTCATATTTCAAAAAACTTTTTTATAAATAGATTAATTAAGAGGATTGTGCATGCATTTTATAATAGACCGAGAAACCGGGATCTGGGATTGTCTTCAGATACCTTTCAGCCCTCTAAGCTACCTATTAAATTGGATTATTAAATATGCACGTGGTCTGGAAAACGTTGGGTTCAATAAACAGAAGCAAAAGCTATCTGTGTGTGTGTGTATACATATATATATATATATATATATATGGAGATCACAACTAGTCTTGTAATTTAGGAAAAGCTGCTGAATTTCGGATGAGATGGCCATATTTTGTAGTAATTTGTAAAACGTACCAACGAGGGCCATGCATCTCCTTTTCTTTTCCATAAAATTGGAACCCCGCAATATAATTAAAAATTGGATTGGTTATTGATATGACAAAATACTAGTTTAAGATTTAGTAATTTAATAATGGTTAAACTATAATCAAATTAGTAGTAATAAAATTAATAATTTTTTAATTTTAACCATTACCTAATAAATTTTATAATATAATATTAAAATCTAAATAAGTTAATATTAATTTATAATCAGATTTGAATTTAAAATTATATTCTATTTGTCTATTATTATTTGTTAAGTAAATTTATTATTATTGGTAATTATATATTATAATAATACTTATACAATATTATAATATGGAAAGAAAAAATATACAAAAAATAATGCTATTTAGTATTAAAAATAATGTTATTTTATTTAAAAACTTTAAAAAATTTAAAATTAAAAAAATAATAAAATCGGTTCATTATTGGTTTGCATTGGTTTATAGTTATTTTGACCTATTTTCTACCAATTCTGGAACCATCCGATTCCCCTCTTCATTCAAAGTGAATTTGACATTGATTCCTGGTTCAACCAGTCAAACTAGCTGGTTTGGTCCAATTTCTGGAACACCTCTTTCTTTTACTCCTTCTGATCATATATATTCCCTCCATCTCGTTTTAGTTGTCTTTTAAGATTTTGGTACAAAGATTAAGAAAGATAATAAATAACTTAATGAATGATATAGTTTTACTAAGTTATCTTTAATTAACACTCATTTACTCCTTATATTAGTGGGATAAGGTTAACGTTGTTGATGTTCTTATATCCTTAATTAATACTTATTTATTATTCATACTCTTAATTTCTTGAAACAATATACTATTAAATGCTTAAGAGTATATATGGAAAAAATAATTAATTTTTCATTAGTTTTCTAAAATGAAAAATAAAAGGGGACATTTAAAATTCTTTAAAATGACACATAAAATAGGGTGAAGGGAGTACAAGTAATTTTTAATTACTTTATACAAATTAAGAAAATTAGTTGAAATTAGCATTTTTGAAGTTTTAAAAAATTATTAGAACTTTACATTATTACTTTTATTAAATTGTAATTTATCATAATTATATCTTTCTTAATTTTTTTTTCTTCATAAATATTTTAGATAAAATTAAAAAAAAAATTTAATACTCTTTCAATATTGTAATGTGCTTTATAATTTAAATATATTAAAAGCTTATAGAATATATTTTATAATAAAAAGAGAGGGAGTAATAGTACTTATGTAGAGGTGGATAATCATTGCCTTGTAACACAATATACATTACATATATATATATATAAATATGTAACTCTTTTTTTTTTTTGCCAAAAATGTAACTCATTTTTGAAATTAGGATCTGATTGATTTTTTATATATATGGATTCTCAATATTATATTCGAACGGTGCTCCTTTCACATCGCAACAGCTACAAATTAGGAGGAAAACACTGCTGTTGTTGAAATCTCAGCCACTGATGCCATCCCGCGCTCCTGCCTGTGCCACATCACTCCAATGCAACGAATCTCAGCCGTTGAATTTTTGTCAATCTCTGCCATCCCCACACACAGTTTTGATAAAGCCCATCGAGAATCCCCAAATTAGAGCATTTCGACCTCCTCCTATTTCGATGCTGTTTGGCGCGCATCGTCCTTCTTCTGTATCTGGGACGTCCCTCTTCAACTACAAATATGAGTGAATGCAATGCCTTCTTCATAGATCGTCCAAGCAGCTGGTAAAATCGTAAAAAATTATTAATATTATCATGAAAATTGTAAAGTGGTGCTTCTTCCAAGAGATTTTGTATCAATTATATACATATTAAAAAAATTATTTTTTTAATCTGATATCAATGTAAAAAATATTTATATTTATCATTTTATCCTTATTAAATATCTAATTTTATTATTATTGTAGGATTATAAATAAAAAATTAAAAAAATTAAAAATATAGAAAAAATGGGAAAAAAAATATCCAACACCTTATATTTTAGATTATAAACTTGTTATACAGAATATTCTATAATACAAATTGGAGAAAGTAATTGTTTTGAAATATACATCAATCTTCTTTTTTTCTTTTCTGATAAGCCGGAAAAACTTAAAATCAAAAGGCGAGAATAATAAAAAGGTACTACTCCCCGATCCGAAGAAACTGGCCAACCACTGCTCGCAGACAAAATGGAATCGTAACGCAGAAAGACTTTCTTTTTAATATACGTCCATCTTTATCAACAATTGTTTTCAATTGGTCATATTTTTTATTTTTTAAAATATTTTTTAGTTTTAAAATAAGATAAGATCATTTTTAGTATAAAATATTTTTTATTTTTATATTATAATATTATATAAATATTATTATGATATATAATTATTAAAAATTATAAATTTACTTAACAAATAATATTAAGTAATGAATTATTAGTGGATTATTTTGATGTGATTATAGATGAATATTAATTTATTTAAATTTAAATATTGACTTATACAACTTATTAATAATTTGTTTATAGTGAATAATAGATTAATAATTTAATTTTATTTAATTTAAAATTTTAATTAAATTATAAAATTTATCTAAATTTATGTTAATTATTTAAAATATATTATTTTAATAATTATCTATCTAATTTTAATTAAATCATAGTTGAATCATTGATTCTTAAACTAATATTTTTTCATATTAAATATCACATCATTGATTATACATATGAATCTCTAACGATTTGGGCCTTTTCCTTCTCCCCTAGATCCATTATTATTTCATTTTTGTTGGGAATAAAACAGTATGAAAAGCCATACCAGAAATAAACAAAGGAAACTACTTGCCTCCTCTATCGAAATTCATCCACAGCTTGCGACCTACTTTTATGGTAAAATCCCAAAGGATCCACTATTTAATAATTTAGGAATCTCGGAGCTCGGCCCTCCCTTCTCCATTTTCATTCGCATTTTCTATTTATAATACCAGACTTGGCTTTAATCTTTTACTTCCCTATCCAAAACCCAAACAATAATGCATTAGTTATTAACCATGAGTAAGCAACAAGTTTAAAAATATCTTTGACTGAAATCCTGAATTTTTTTATCCGAAAAAATTTTGTAATAAGTAATTTTTTCTATTTTATACTTAGATACATAAAATATGTTCATATCAAATTACAATAAAATAATAAAATATTCTAAAATAATTATAATTAGCATAGTTTAAAATTTATAGAATAATAATATTTTTATTTATCAATGTATTATATCAATATATAATATAAAATTAGATAAAATAACACTATTCATAATTATATACAACACTGCAAACTTACCTCAGATCATATTTGTGCAGTACATGAAAAAATGTTTAATTACTTCATATGCTCCATGAGACAGATGGGTTGAGAACTAAATCTGATTAAATAGTAATTTTACAAAATAATATTACATTCTAATATACTGAAAATCATTTTACAGTATTAGTTCAGTTTAATTTTTAATCTGACAAGCAGATAACGCATGTATTGCACATGTGATCGTTACATGCATGGTGTATTTAAACAAAAATATTTTTTATATTTCGTTGTAATGTGATTATATATATATATATATGTGCGTGTATATCTTTTTGGTCATAAAAAAATGAAAATAAAAACATTGAATTTGTTACAGAAATAAATTGATCATAATTATATGATTTAAATAGAATTTTAAGAGTAATATGCAGTTAACACATGTATATATGCTGAAGTAAAACGTAATAAATAATCAAATAAAGCTAGCTATGTAACAAATGGGCAAAAAAAAAAAAAGAAAAGAAAAAAAAAGCTAGCTGTGTTACACAACAAAGAAATGGAGAAGACTTATATACTTAAACATTATATATATATATATATCTTTTTGGTCTTCACCAAAAAACTGAAAATAGAAACATTGAATTTGTTACAGAAATAAATTGATTATAATTATATGATTTAAATAGAATTTTTACAGAAACTATAATTTTTGAATTATAGTTTGATAACTGGCTGCTTTCCACAACATGCACATTGTTCTTTATAGTCTAAATCATGGCTGTGTGTGACAGCTAAATATAATATCATGCCCGTCTAGCGTTCTTCTTCAGCAGTGGTAAGCTCTTATAAAATCCGGTTGATGTTTTATATATATATATTGATGTTATATATATAACTGTTCAAAATTAATGAATTATACTGAAAAATGAATGTCCACAACGTAGGAAATTAAGGCATTGATTATTAAATAAATAAATAAATCGAAGACTCTTAAGTCTAAGCATTGAGAAGAGAGATCCATGGAAACGACTTCATTTCTTTGAAATTAAGAATACTTGCACAGTTAAGTCAAAGTCATACTGGCATTAACTTTGGCGTCTATAGTACAAACAAAATTAAAAAATGTGGACTACCTGACTTGTAAGTTTTTTTTTTTAATGAGATGTTAAATTAATCATAATCAAAGTCAGGAAATTTAGGTAGATATATTTGTAGGATCATAATTTTTGTTTTTTGTTTTTTTTGGGGGGGGGGGGGTGGTGGAATAAAATTACAGAAGTGGTTATAAGAAGATGAAATGGAATTGACTTGAAAAGACCTATTTTAGATGGGAGAATAGATCGAGCTTCTGTTAAAAATAAATTAAATAAAATAAATCAAGCAAGAGATTATGAAACACAGAGCATGCTTCGCCTTGTAAGTCGCTCACTTGATCCCCAAAAAAGCACATAGAAAGAAGTATCGTCTCCAACCTCAAACTGACTGTGAGGCCATGCTTATCTCTCACCCCCTCTTTGCCTTGTGTCATTAATATCTCTTTTCCCTCTCCAATATTCTGTCAATTTGTCGTCTCTCACGCTCATGCATACCTGTGCCAATCACGTTTGATATTCCATTCCATTTCATTTCCATGCATGTATATTCTGATATATGGCAAAACTGGCAAGGAGGAGTGTGTTAGAGGGCGGCACAGAGGAACGTTATGGAATGAGAAGCTCCGCCTCCTTACGCCGTGAAATACACCGTTGCCGGAAGCTCCTTAGGCTCAAGACAGGACGTCACTTCTCTTGGGCCTTGTTGTTTCTGGCTTTCTTGTGCGTCCTCGTCAAGTTTGTGCTGCTCAATATGCTTTTTCAGCTAGATCCTACTCCCATTCATCCTAATGTTGTTCCAGATATCCCCTCACCGCCCATCTTGCTGGTTAGCTTTAACAATTAACCAAATCAACTCATAATTCTCATATTCACAAACCTTCCATTTTAATTGACGTGATCTTCTTCCTCGATCAGATGAAAAAGTAATCGTGCAGTTAGGCCCAATCACAATATATATTTGCTTAATTAGTGCCTAAATGTTAGTTAGATTGTGAAAAATTTGCTTAATGATGAAAAATTTATCTTATTCAAATTAATGCTGGCATTTGATTGTGATGATGTTAGTGTCGGTTTAATTTATGTTAGTTAGACTCATGAAGTTTGGAAGCAGCCTAACAGTGACAACTATTTCAAATGCATGGATGTAGCAGATGATCGTAAAAGTACGTCCAAAGGCCTTTATTGTGTAAAGTTTGATTGTAGGTGAATTCCCCAGCACTGGGAAATCTTCTTAACAAGCTAAGAGTTTCTATTGTACAGGAAGCTCAAACGCCACAAATGGTTACATTCTGGTTCATGCCAATGGAGGCTTAAATCAGATGAAGACTGGAGTGTGTAATCAATATCGCCTAATTAATTAATTCTCTTTGTTTTCTCTAATGGTTTGAGTTACGAATTAATTTACCTTGCACCACTTAACTGCAGATCAGTGACATGGTTGCTATTGCAAAAATAATGAATGCCACTTTGGTTCTACCTTCATTAGATCATCATTCTTTCTGGACGGATCCTAGGTTTGAATTCTCATCGGTTGATTACAACCGTGTTTCTTGTCTAACAAGTCGTTCTTTTCTAATTTTCTTGTGTTATAATTTCGATTGTTTCAGTGGTTTCAAGGATATTTTTGATTGGAATCACTTCATCGAAGTTTTAAAAGATGAAGTTGATATAGTGGAGACTCTACCTCCCCATTTAGCACAGATTAAGCCAATTGTAAAGGCTCCAGTTTCTTGGTCTAAGGTAATACATACATTAACTAGTCATTGACACAACATATAGATGTATTTCCTGTCCATGCTGGACGTGAACATGACTTTTCTTTAAAAGTTTTGACAAATACAGAACTAGTTTGAAACGTGTAGGCCAGTTATTACAAAGGGGAGATATTGCCATTGTTGATGAAACACAAAGTGGTTTCATTCACACATACTGATTCCCGCCTCGTGAATAATGGTCTGGACAATTCCATCCAAAAGGTGCGTTGTCGTGCAATGTACGAAGGACTAAGGTTCTCAAAACCAATTGATGAGCTCACTAGGAAGTTAGTAAATAGACTAAGAAAAAACAACAGCACCCCATACATTGCACTCCATTTAAGGTAATGTATATATAGATATGTGGTTCAGTGGTTCATTAGATATATATGTTGGTAGTTCTGAACTTCTTTCATGGTGAATTACAGATATGAAAAGGACATGCTTGCTTTCGCAGGATGTAGCCACAACTTGACAAAAGAAGAGGCTCAAGAACTCAGAAGGATGAGATATAGAGTAAAACACTGGAAGGAGAAGGAGATCGATGGCCGAGCAAGGCGGATAAGGGGACGCTGCCCCATGACTCCTAGAGAGATGGCCGTATTTCTTGAGGCACTTGGCTTTCCAACTGACACAACCATTTATATAGCAGCGGGCGATATTTATGGCAAAAATGGAATCAATCCACTGCTAGCTAAGTACCCCAATGTGTTCTCCCATTCCACTTTAGCCACTGAGGAAGAACTAAAACCATTTAAGCTCCATCAGAACCAACTTGCTGCTTTGGACTATGTCATGGCAGTAGAGAGTGATGTTTTTGTCTTCAGTTATAATGGGAATATGGCCAAAGCAGCCAGAGGTCAAAGACTATACGAAGGTTTTCGAAAAACCATTGACCCAGACAAGTACCCTACAATCCATCTTCTAGTAATATACACCCACACAAATCCAAATCTAATTTTTTTCTTCATATATATTTGTTTTGCAGGCAGAAGTTTGTGAAGCTGATTGATCAATTGGACAATGGTTTGATATCTTGGGACGATTTTAAATTGAAGGTTAGGAGCCTACATGCAAGTAGGGTTGGAGCACCAAGTCTTAGGAAGAGCAAACGACACCCAAAATTTGAAGAGAGCTTCTATGCAAACCCTTATCCTGGTTGCATTTGCGAGAAGTCAAGGAATACCACAGAGACGAATTCTAATCCATGACTTAATTAGCCAGTGGGTTTTGGCCATGACGTGGATTATACACACACTTCAGATGAAGCAAAGCACACGTTTTTGAAGTTGTAGAACCCATCAAGGGTTATGTTTTGCTTTAATGTGTCCAATTTTGTATATTTGTATAGAAAATTTTGTCAATAGCCTAATGACCTAGTGACACCAGTACTCCTTGAATAGAAGGAGATCCTGTGATCAAGTTCCATCAATAGCAAGTTTGCCATCTTGGTTGTGTAAGTAGATGGGTGAATATGTATTTATAGTTGTCCTGATAAAAATTTTGGCCAGTAGTTTTGCAATATTACCATAGTTTTATCATGAGGTTTTGGTAATGGATGACAAGGTGGGGAATTCTTAATGTCATTGTTGACGCAAGAATATTAGCCATGTTACTTCTCTTCCCTGCTATTCCATCCTGAGAGTCCAGTCCCTTACAACGTACATACGTAGTTCAACAAGCATATCATAATCAAGGTGACTATCTACTACTTGGCCTCTTATAAGCTCTGACACCTCCTCTATTCCAAAGCCACCTTGAGCCCAATCGTGCAAGCCGACATTTCACCAGTTTTTTAGTTGAACCAGCCGGTCTAGTCTAATTATGATAACATGCCTCAATCCTTGCCCTAACGCACCCCAAACAGAAACGACCGTGAGATTGAGATGCAAGTTTTGATATTCGCGCCAGCAAGTAAGTGCATAATTTGATCATGTTTCTTTCTTAATTCAAACTTCCACTTCCACGTCACTATCATAGTGTAAACATCAAATTCCTCCCTTCGACTTGAAATTACATAACCATCGAAATCATAGATTCTCCATTTTTATTTTTACAATTCGAAGTGCTTGAGAATTTAGCATCTTGTTTCAAATCAATTGATTTTGTGCAAAATGATATACTTTCAAAATTTCATAAAAATAATATATTATACGAATATAAATTGAGCCAATACAAGTGCAATAGGCTCAAGGTTATTTCATATAATTTTGGTATGAAGAACTTTTAGTTGTAATCTTTATTATCATTAGCCATTATTGTCCCCTGGCGGGAAATTGATCACAATACAACAACAAAAATAAGATTTTACCAATATACTATAACTATGAAAGAATTTCTCAAAACTGTTATAACTCATCTCAGTTTCTTTGAAACCGATTTGTATAATTTTTTTTTAAACATAAGCAAAAATTGGTTTTGATCAGACAATGAATAATGATTACGTAACAATGAATAATGATTGAGTAATAGATATAGTAATTAAGTAAAAATTAAAAATAAATAATTGTGTAATGATTAATCAAATTTCATAATTATGGAATAATGATAGAAAGAGATTATTAAGTAATGATTAAAAAATAATGTTTAGTAAAAAATGAACAAATATTATTGAAAATAATAATTATTAATTAACTACTAAAAATAAGTTGAGGAAATTTTTTTTATTAATTAATAATTAACTATATGAATTGATAATAAACTAACAAATAATAATTAATAACAAGTAATCAAGATTAGAATTGGTTACAATAATTAAAGGTAATTTTTTTTTCTCAAGAAAAAATTGTTCACCCTATGCATAATGACTTCCTGTGCTACATCTTAGTTTCCTTCTAACATGTTTTGATCATTCTTTTCTTATTGGCTCCTCATGTTAAGATGCAGGCAACTTTGTGGTATATGTACTCGGTGGATTATTCAAGTCAAATATAGAAAACTCAACAGGAGGAATTGGTTACAACAGAGTCATAAATGCTTCATTTGAGAGCCTGCAAACATCAAATGTGTAGTTATTATATTTTGTTGTAAAAATTGTCAGATTCTCAAATAAATACATCTCTAAATGATGAGTCAACATTGGATGAGCTAGATTGAAGCAAGGTTGATGGTGGCATGTAATAGGATTCACTAAAAATGTCTTAAGAAGTGGTGTCTGATTTTGTTCATCTTCATTTTCTGTTATGATTCTTTGATCTTGTTCGTCTTCTTTTTCAGCAACAATTGGTGGTTGAGTTGACAAATAGCTGCCATGTTGCTTACTTGGTCTCCCATGAGGAATCAGTAGACGTGGTAGCTCAATTTCAGATGGGGTAGGCTAAGGGACCTTATTGTAATGTTGTTCTTTCAATGCTATTTTGATGTTACATTAGTCTTGTATAACTCTTTCTTGATATTCTTTAGTCAACATTGGTAGAGGGTCATTCATACTTAGTTTAATGAATTTATCTACTATATTGACCTAAAAATGATAATAACCCATTAGGTTATGACATTACCCATATAAACAAAACAAAGACAACAATGTTGGATGCTTACCACAAAACCAGTTGTAGTACTAGCTCAGTAGATCCACCATCGAGTATGTCTCCAATACCATCACATATACTCAGATATGTGATCTAAGGCTCCATGTGCTATAGGTGACTCAATTATAGAATCATGCCATCTACTCCATGCTCTTGCACTACTAGAAAAATGGCATTTAGCGAGGGACGAATCCCTCGCTAAATGCCATTTTTCCCTCGCTAAATTGAAAATAGCGAGGGATTTTATCTCTTGCTAATTTTGTCGCTAAAAATGGCGTCGCTAATTTTAATGAGGAATGAGTTGATTCCTTCGCTAATTTAGCGAGGAATGAGTTCCTCGCTAAACTATAAAAAAATCAAAATTGTCATGTCACTACCAAGACCACGCCATGTCACATCATTGCCATGTCACCCGTTACCTATGCCACATCATTGCCACACCACCGCCACATCACCGTGATTGCGCCACGTTACTGCCATATCATATAAAGATTTCAAATATGCATTTACTTAAGTTCGAACCCATGACCTCCTGCTCTTAGTGCCTTTATATTCAGACTTTTGCCAGTTGAACTGTAATGTATTTGTAGTCTTTATATGAAATATGAAATATATATTATTTATTTACATACTAATACACACATATATTTATAAATTAATATATTGTTAAAAAATAAAAATATATTATAATTTTATTTATTAATATCATAAAACATTTTATATTTTGAATTTTGTAATAAATGAATTTTCATTTTCATTTTCATTTTTTGCCAACAAATTATAAAAATTAATCTAACTATTTTTATTAATTTAAAATAATCAACTGATAAAAATAATTTTATAACATAATTATTAAAAAAATTTTAATTCATTAAAATTAAATTTTTAATAAAATAATTTTAATCTATTAAAATTAATTTTAAAAAATTTAGCGAGGGACAAATCCCTTGCTAGATTCCTCGTTATTCATAATTATTTAGTGAGGAATAAAAAATTTCTCGCTAATTTAGCGAGGGAAAGGATATTCCTCGCTAATTCCCTTGCTAAATTTAATTCGTCTCTAATTTCTCGCTATTTAGATCATTTAGCGATGGATGAGTGATCTCTCGCTAAATTTCTTTGCTAAATTGCATTTTTCTAGTAGTGTTGAACTAATTGATCTCTGTTCTTTCTCTTAGTTGTATCGTGTAGCAATTCCTCAAATAAACTGGGCCCTTAGGAATTGGTTATTGTCAATTAAATTGCTTGAGCACACGATCAGGTTGATGCCATTCAATAATATGGAAGCATATAAGGTGAATTGAAGTTCACCAAATTTGTGGTTTCTTTAAGCAATATGCTAGAATTAATTTCTACACTAGTAGAGATTCATATGGTTGCCATACTATATCATCCTCCTTAATTTCATCAAGCAACTTCCTATTATATTGCAACACTATCTCACTCAAATGGGGTGTTTGTCCTAAATTTTTCCATTTATGAAGACATAGAGGAACTTGTTAAACTTTGTATGATTAAGTTAATAAGCTAAAATAAAATAGTTTGAGTGTAAATTAAGTATACAAGAATCCTATGAGTGGTATGAGAGAATAGACATCTGTACGTGGATTTGGTGGTGGAGGTCATTGTGGTGCTAGCATAAGGAAGCAATCACATGCCCAGAGGTGGAGTAATGTCATGCATCCACCAATCCTTTGCTCTGTATGGTTTGTAGCATTACATAATTCTTTGTATAAATTGGCTAATACTACAAATCCCCAAAAATATAGGCCTTCTCTTCCTAGATTCATGAATAGTGGAAAATACATTAAATAAACCCACCCTTTGACCAACCTATCTGGCATCAGATATCCACCAATTAACCTAAATATATATGCATGAGTGAATTGTTGTATCTATTGTTCATTTGCATCATTTTCAAGGTCATGAAAGTGTTCATCCATCCAACTTATGACTAGCGCCTATCCAAATATTTTTTCTGCAGGTGGTGATTCTCCAAGGAGCAATTGACACATATATGGCTAGTTGAAGTTTGTTCTACTGATCACAAGGTTTTCCGTTATAGGGAAGACCCAACTGAATTGCCACGTCTTGTAAAATTATTGAAAACATCAACTACAAATTAATGTCTAGAGACTTAACTCTATGGACAAGTAGAGTGATTATGACCTATTTGTCTACATAATCCACATTTGGATTGTTGACTGGGAACAGTCCAATCTATCTCGTTATGTATGCGAATCAACTAAGGATGACCATTTTCTTAAATCATTGCTGGGTTAAGTACCAGCGTTGGAATATTAGTTTCTAGCCAATGAACATTATCTTCTATAGGGTGGAACTCATTATTGTAAGCAAAGTGCATGGTTTCTAACTTGAATATAGGATCTACAAATTGTAAATAGTCTAATCAAATGCTCGCACGTGCGACATTGATATGCAGTCATGGATAGTGCTCTACTTGAAATTCTCCACAATTACATTTTCTTTCATTCAAGTTAACCTTGCAACAATGACCAAATTGACACTGTTGAGCATTGTGCGGTTTAACAACCTCAAAACATATTGCTCATCTATCGTAAGTGTGAACGTGGCATGTAGATGTAGCATTTTTAGCTATTTCTAACCTTTTGTTCAATGTCTCAAAGAAAACTTGACTAGCTGCTATTTGTGTGTAAACTTGGTTGGCACATTTGACAAAATAGTTGTTTGTTAGGTTTAATATAATATAAGTTTTGATAATAACAAACGTAGCGTAATAAGGAACAAATGCATCATATTTGTTCAACATATATTTTGTTTCTAAAAGAAATAAAATGTGTATTAGCATGTGTTTAATTATGTTTATAATGTATATATCATACTATGTACTAATATATCCACTGTGTTTTTATACTTTATAATACAAGTTGTATATATAAATTGGACTAATTACTTGATTTGTAAGTATAATATATTAAATATAGGATTGTCCAAAAAGGAAGAGTGAGCATTGGAATAAAGAAAGGAAAATTAATATCATGTCTCACTCAAAGAAAAAGAGAAAAATGTTTAAAAAATGAAAGATAAAAAAGGAGCATACCAAGAATGGAAATGACCAAATGAAAGTGTAGTTTAACTTTTAAAGAGCTAGCTATTAGTTATATTTTGTTTTTATTTAGGTCTTGAGGTGGTTTAATATTTAAAATTTACTTAATCTTGTTACCATATGTCTTAAGTGAGTCAGATTAAGTAAATATAAATGTTAACATAAGTTTAAGCTTGTTAGATCTGAACACTCTAGGCTAACAGACGAATTTTGCTTATGATTTATATTTATTTTGTGTAAAATTCACACTTTAATTATTGAAATTTGAAGTTACAGAGTTTTCATCTCTGATAGATGAACTTTGATTATGAAATTCAAATTTTGAACTAAGCATTGTTAGTGAAAGTATGCAAAATTTGCATGAAGTTTAGTTGAAATTCGACTGTTGATGAAGTTTAAAGTGAGTTCAAAGTCATAGCCTTTGATAGATGAACTTTGAGCTTCGAAGTGCGAACTTCGAAATGAGAACTTTTGTGTCATTTTGAACATGCCTCTGATAAACAAATTTTAGTTTATGAAATTTGAATATCAGTTTCTAAAATTTGAATTTTAGAGTATTGTGAAAACTTAAAACAATTATTCAAATTCAACAGACGCACCTCCAACATGAAAGTTTGAATATTCAAGCCTCGAGCTAACTTTGGAATTATTATCATAACTTGAAATTTAAATTTTACCTGCTAAAATTTGAATTTCAAGATTCAACTATGCTGACTTTACAAAATTCATCTAATGAGCCTCAAAATTTGAATGTTGATATGTCAAACGTATTTAATGTGATTGTTGAATGGCTCTTTTGCAGAGTAATGGCTAGAACTTGTGTCTAATGGATAGATCTTATGTCTAAAGACTAGTTAATCCACAAATTTATAAATAGAACCTTATTTAAACTTATGAGTAACGAATTTAATTGAGTTTTATGCCAAAATACCATTGCAATACATAAAATCCTTCTATGTAAGCATTCAAAGTTAAACCCACCTTATTAGAGTGAGTTTCATTGTATTATCTAGTTTTAAAGAGAGTTTCAATTATATAATCTTACTTTCTACAATTTCTGGGTATAATCTTAATATGGGAAAACACTAATGGAATCACACATCTGTAAGGGTATAGTGAGAGTGACTTTACAAGTGTCTACTGAAAGTTATGGGATGTACTGAGGCTTCACAAATATCCGGATCAAACTTGTGGGATATAGTGAAAAATCTTAAGTGGTGACTTGAGGATGGGACGTGAGCCAATCAATTTAGGCTAAACCAGGATAAATATTTGTATATTGCTCTTCATCTTCTTGTTTTATCTATCTTCTTCATCATACTCTGTTCATTCCTATTCTGCTGCATCTCTTGATGAAATTTGGTTATTATCAAAAAGGGAGAAAATCTTGTATCACCAAATTCACCCCCTTCTTAGGTGATCAACCAACCTAACATTGTTTACCTTATACATGGTAGCCATGATAAGACTAGTAATCAACAAACTCCAGACACCTTAGAAACATCATTCATGCATTCAGTAAGATTTGTTGTCATATGACCATTATGTCAGTCTTTTGAGTGATATGCATGAGACCATTTTTCTTTTGAGATATTGTTGATCTAGCTACCTACACGCTCGTGGGTCAATGCTATTTCTGACAATTGTTGGTCAACAACATATTTCTCATATGCATAACCTGCAAATAATTAGGAACTTATTGTTAATAATTTTTCCTTCAACATTTAATATATAAGAATAAGGCAATTAACTCGTAGCAATATTGATAAACTTCTCCTTTAGCCAATTTATTCTGTGTGCTTTATGTAGATTTGCAATCATATGCCTTAAACAAAAAACATGATATCCATGCTATCTAACATATGGATTCTCAATCGTAGACAAAATTGATTTATGTCTATTTGAAATTAAACATATCCCTTCCCTTTCCTTTATGATGCAAATGAGAATATTATATAAGAACCATGTTCAGGCAATATTTGTCTCCCCCTCAACCACCACAAATACAAGAGGTACAATATTGCGCACTATCTTGTGATGTAGCCATAAGCAATGTGCCTTGATATTTCCCATAAAGAAAAGTTCCATGAACTAGGACAATGGGCTTCAAGTGATTGAATGCGTCAATGCATGGTTTAAATGCCCAAAAGGCACGCTTAAACATTTCAGTAGTTTGCCCTTTAGAACTGGCTTCGAAATATGGTTTGTTGATAATTTTACACAAACTAGGCATGGAATGTTGGATTGCAACTAGCCATCTAAGTAATAGTGAGTATGAGCTCTCCTAGTTACCAAAAGCAATAGCAATGCTAATTGTTTTGACTTCCTTGCTTTTTTGTATGTCATAGTGTACCAAAACATGGAATGCATACCCTCAATAATTTAAGAAATTTTCACATTTGATTGATTAGTTACCATCCCCACTATACATGATGAGATGACATTAGCATCTAACTTGGGATGATTTTGAGTTAATGACGTAGCAAAATACTTATGTGGCCATGTATATTTTGTGATCAATCAAAAGGTTCTATTGACTTTTTTTTGTTAACTCTTAGTCTCTAATTGCAACCACTTCTTTAATTTACACTTCAATATTCTTCACATTTCTTACTCGAATAATATACTTTAAACATGTGATGAACTTAAATTGAGTAAAGTTTGATTGCATGTCTTAGAGCATAGATGTTATTAAAACCTTGCTCTATGAAAAATTCATGAGTATCACTAAGAGGATGAATATCTTCCAGTCCACTAAACTTAGTAACCATAGCCAACTTTACATTAACGCATGAGAAGAAATTAAATGCAAGCTCTTCATATTCATTTATGCGTAATGTTTGGTTAGGACATCATCACCATCCTCATTATTCTCCTCATGGGCCTCATCATCATTATTAGCATCATCATTCTCCGTAGCATTTATTAAGAAATCATTCTTATTCTCATCCTCAAAGTCATCCATAATATCTTCAATTGGAGGAAGTGAAGAAGATGGTTCAGTATTGCCAACATTTGGATAAAGATTAAATGGGTTGAAATTTTCCAAGTGTATGCTAAGCCATAATCCATGTTCTATTTGGTCCACTTGATTGCTACTTGATGAGAGTGTAACATAGTCCTCAAGCAGTCATGATTTAGGATAGTCATCAACTTCCATGTTAGAAATATGTGCTTATAACTCTACCCCTATCAATTGAGTTGAATATTGAGAATTCATTTGCCATATTTTATCTATGTCAGAATCAATCTCTAGAATACATGATTGGTATCATGGTGGATTTATAGAAATTGGGCATTTATATACCAAGTTTGACACAATTTGATTGAAAGAAAGTTCAAGGTTTTGTTCAACAACTTGCTTTAGTTGAATCAATGTAATGTTTGAATCAATACTCATCATTTTTATACCATCAATTCAAATGTCATATCATTTGTACTAGTAAAAATTCGTGCATTTGCAAATACGTATGTCCACTCTCTCCTATTATCCATTTCTCTTCCTATAATATAAAATTGTTTATTATATACTTATAAACATGAAATAAATATTAATACACAAAAAGTCTAATATACGAAATACATTATTAGAAGAAAAATAATAAATATAAATTACCTTTTAATATATGAAAAATAATTTATATGTCGACAAATCCACTACTACAAAAATTTCCTAAGTGTTATTTATTTACTGAATTAAAAAGCTATCCTTAACTATAAATATGCTATATTTATAAACTTTTTAATGAATCATATAATTTTTCTCTAGCTTTCTATTATCAATATTATAGAACAAATAAAATTAAAAAAGTCACTTAACTACATGAAAATATGGTATTATATATTTTCTAAAATTATCAATATTTTTTATGCATAAATATACTATACCTATGAACACATGAAAAAAAATATTAAGCACATTTTTTAATTAAAATTGAAATAAGATAAATTTAAATTATTTAATAAAATAAATATATTTAACTAAATAGATTATTATAAACTATAAAATAATTAGCTACATAAATATATTTTTTTTCATAATAGATTATTATATCGTAAATTAACAAAAAAGATTATTATTGTCTCATATATTTTAAATATTTATTTGCTAAATTAAAAAGTTATCCATAACTTTAGATATGCTATACTTATAAACTTTTTAATGAATCATATAATTTTTCTCTAGCTTTATATTATCAATGTTATAGAACAAATAAAATTAAAAAAAATACTTAACTACATGAATATATCATGTTATATATTTTCTAAAACGGTCAATATTTTTCATACATAAATATACTATACTTATGAACACATAAAAAATATTAAGCACATTTTTTATTAGAATTGAAATAAGAAAAAAGTTAAACAATTTAACAAAATAAATATATTTAGCTAAATAGATCATTATAAACTATAAACTAATTAGCTGCATAAATATATTTTTTAATAATAGATTATCATTTTGTAAATTAACTAAAAAATTATTGTTATCTCACAAATTTTAAATATTTATTTACTAAATTAAAAAAATTATCCTTAACTTTTGATATGCTATATTTATAGATTTTTTCACACATGATATAATTTTCCTCTAACTTTCTACTATAAATTTTTTCATATAAATTACGAAGTGTTGAAATTAGAACTTTTGTACTTCCAAAATCACAAAGCTTAACTTGGTTTGTGAGATGATCAACCTATAAAGAAGTGTATGCTATGAATTAAGAATAAATAATTACAACTCTTGCAAGTAAAACAGCCAAAGAAAAACTTATCAAAAAATTTTGAGGCTTGACTCTATGGCAAACTCCAGGTACAATTTGTATATATGACAATCCTCTAAAGATTTGGGAACATGATATAATATCAAGTCTGAATACTACTACTAATTTCAATTATTATTATTATTATAAAATACACAAATTAAAAAAATATTTAACAAAATATAATATCAAACTATACAAATACATATAGCATTAATCAAGATTCCACTTACTTTAGTAAAAATTGACAAAAAATAAGTGAAGATGGAGACCAAAGTTGAGTTAAATGAAGAAAATGCAGCAAACTTATGAGTTTCAAGCAAAATGCACTAAAAATTATGAAGACAAATCTGAGATGAAGATGAAAAACGCAAGAAGAAGATTTTGAAGAGCTCCACTCTTGGCTTCCTTTGAAATTTGAAATGAACAAATGAGCAAAACACAATGGTGATGAATATTTAAAGAAGTCTGAGGTAGAGATACGGAAGTTTCACATTCCCCTTATTAAGTAAGGGGAAAATTGTTTTACATATGGTCAGGCTAACTAGTCTCAGTTGGACTAGACAAGATGTTGCGTCTTGTCATTTTTTTTTAATATAATTGAATCTTGGTTTGGCAAAAACTGAGATTCAGTTATATTATAAATGGGATTGTTTTTTGTTTCTAAAAAATATAAATAAAGATTATTTAATAAAAAAGAATTAAGGATCTTGGTTTAAAAAAAACCGAGATCCTTAATTTGTTTTCTTCTTCATAAGACGCAACACTTCATGTTAGTTATTTTTTTAAAAAATAAAGTTTAACAGTGTGAATTGAAAATATTTTCTGGGCTTGGTAGATGTTTTGGAGCAAGACACATAGCTAGCTGTATATTCCCTCATATTTTAAATATTGGACCTTTTTTAGAAATATTATTTGGTCCCAAATATAAGATACCTTATAGTATTGCTTAGTGCATGAATTATTTTCTTGCTTTCATAACCCTAGTATTTAATTAATAAGTGAGAGATAATTAATATAGGAAGTATGATAGATAATGTAATTAATAAGGGTTAATAATAGAAAATATTGAAATTTCTTGACAAATTTAATAATCTAACTCTTTTTCTTAATATGTGTGAGATAGTTGAAAGTCTCTTATATTTAAAGTTAAAGGGTATATATGTTACTTTAAAGCTAAAAAGGCTATGTACTTCTAAATTTAGAAGTGAACGTGCCTCAAAGAACATGTGGTGCTTTCCATTCTTGAAACAAAGCATAATCTCCCATTTTTTGTTAAATGAGATCTCAGTTTCATCCATAATTTTTTTTAACTTTTCTTTTTGTATTTTTTTAAAAATAAATAGGATCCATATTTCATATAGACTTTTGAGAAATAACTTGTATCTCATTTTGAGAGAAATTGAGATCCTTTATGAGTAAAAAGTATCTCAATTTTTGTCAAATTGAGATCCTATAATTTATAGAACTGTAGTAAATAGTTTCTAACTTATAGCACCTAGGGAAATTATTTCCTTTATTAATGTATTTGGGTAAAAATGCCCATTATGGCCCTCATCATCTGCTGCTATTTACCCAATCATCTCTAGCCTTTGTATACCCCACATTTTAGGAATGATGAAGTATTTATTGTCCACAATTTCCTCAACCTACACATTTTATACCATACCAAATTCCTCTAACTTATATCAATAAAAAAATTACTTTCTCTAGTCCTATTTATAAGAGGAAAAACTAATTCACGAGTATTAAGAAAAGTAATTTTTGTTAATTAAAACTAATTAATTTTTCTTTAAATTTCTTTCAAAATTACCCCCATTTAATTTAATATTAATTTGAATTGTTAATGTATTTAATTTCTCTTTCACACAATTAATGAAGGGTAATTTTTGAAAAAAATATTTAATGCACTATCAACTCTTTCCCCCCGATATTTAGAACTACCAAAAGGAGGAAATTTTTGCTTATAAGTAGGATTGGGGGAGTACATATATTTATTCATAAACAGTTACAAAAATACTGTGCAAACAAGCAATATACAACAAGTCTACAAGACTACAACCAAAAGACCCACCACCACATAAATATAGTCACGATTAGGTGAGTAGGTAATATTATTTATTTTTATTTTGAAAAAGAAAAAAAGGAAGAAATGGAAAATAATGTAGAGCAAAAGTAGCATACTTCTTTCTTTTTTGTATAATTTATTTGATATCTGATATTAATAGGTTGGATTCGAGTATTGTCGGGTTCAAATATTGATAACTCTTCTAATATAATTTTTTCATTCACAGGGTTTAGACTCAAGAGTTTATTTAAGTAATATTAAGTTTCTTATTACTCAATTCAATTGCTGTTGGTAAGTGGCAAACTTCTTCTAGTGAGGAAAAATGTGAACTAGATGGAGAGACAAATTGGAGAAGGGATGTGTAGAATGGAGTAGAAACCGAGGATGGAATGAGGGAATTGGTATTAGGGGGAAAACTTATAGGTACTTAAGCTTATATACTTAATTAACTTTAATCCAATCAAATTAGGACAAATGAATTTTTCCATACATTATTTATTCTATAGCTAACTTTTGTTATTTATATTGTTAATTTATTCCTAAATTTAAAATCCATATATTTTGATTTGATTTGATAAAAGTATGTTAATTTATTCCTAAGGTATAATGATGAATTAATTATTTTTTATTTTTTAGTTTGATTATAATTTTTATGATTCTTCATATTAATAAAAAATAATAAGGGGAATTACTGTTTGAGACCAAAATAAGCAATTTATTAAATTTTAAGACTTGTTTTTTATTAAATTATAAAAAGAGACCAAATGGCCTAAACTATTAATAACTAGATTTTTCTCTATACGTGATGTGCGGGATGAACACATTGTGTTTTTCACATATAGCATGCAACTAAAAAACAGAGAAATACAATTTTTCAAAATATACATTTGATATATAAAATTTTTAAAAATGAAAGACAAAAAATATAGTAGAATAACCTTTATCATGTTATACAAACAATATTAAAAAGTATTAATAGGTGATACTATAAAATATATAATTGATAGAAAATTGTAGACAATACTATCTATTTGTTTTTGTGTTGCTAATGATGTATTTTAAAAGATAATATGATTCTAAGGAGTGTGACTAAGTTGAAAAAATCCATGAAATTGAATTTATAGCCCTTATAAAGATGAACATGCTTGTTACAATATTTATATCACACTTCTTAAATATAGGATATATCCATCAAAAAATAAAAATTTTTAAAAAGTTAAAAAATAAATGAATGAAATTTTTAGAGCGAGTCCCCATATTTTGCATATTAGGTATTTTTTTTTCTTTTTCTTTCAAATATGAGGGCAATTGTGAATTGTCCATGAATATTAAGAGCTGATTAACCCCAAAGTACCACATAGAACCAAGTCACTCACATTATTAGTGATATCATCAAGAATACATAGTTTTTGAGACGATAAAACTCCTCTGTGTCCTAAATGATTAGCTACCCTATTGGCCTGTCGATCCATATGTTTAAACCATAACAACTAGTTCTACTATGGAGTTCAAGTATGTAAAGGAAAGTTGAACTTGCAAGATGTATGCTGTTATCATACCTCCATTTAGGCTATTAATCAAGGAAAGATGATCACTTTCCACCTCAATAGCTTTGAATCCTCCATCCTAAGCAATTTTCAATCCCAACAACATGACAATAGTAGGTGTTGATTGCAAAAGATAATAAATGATCATCTTCAAGGTCTTATTTATCAATTTACAATCTTATAATAAAAGTTAAACTAGAGTAGTTTCTCAATGGTCATTGATATATTGAAATTAAATAAAAGTTAATAGATAATTACAATAAGGAAATTCAATCTGTTAAAGTTCTTTACATGAATATAGTGATACCATTTGTAGATGTTAGACTATTGAAAGCATGGCTGAATTTATTAATTACATTTTTTGGGAGACAAAAATTAACCATATTGACTTGATATTATTGTTCCTTAACATAAAAGATTTAAAATATCATATTTCTATTCATTACTACAAGGCAAGTGAATTACACCAAGACTATCAACATCGGACAATAGATAATGTCATCAGATTTAGACTTTATTGATTAGCATATTAGCTTGAGTTGATGGTACTTAGCTTTGGTAAAGATATCTGAAACCAATACAAAAGAAATGATACCAAATTCACATCACTTAGAGTATGAGGTCAAATTTACAAAACTGTTTGTATTCACATAGGATATGAGTGATATTATTTATATATATAAAGATAGAAACTCTATGAAAGAGAGCAAGGTCTATCATGAATGAAGAAAACAATAAAAATCACATGATCAAGCTTGCCGCAAAAACATCCAACATAGTCAATAGCTTAGGCTGCATTAGCGAATGGACTTCTTGTGGATGATAATCTCCCAACCTCCTGTGCTATTATCACCAAGAACTCTACTATTTCATGAAATTCACACCATCTCCCCTTAAGCTAGGCTACCTTACTATATGTATTCTAGCAATTACTAGGAAAAGCATTTACAGACAGACCTAGCAATGTATAGAAAATGGGTCCACCAAGAAGCCATTGAGAGATTTATAAGCATTTCATAAATTTTTTTAACTTGGATCTCCTGTATTTATACATTGGGATAGAAGGTGACGCAAAAGAATATGACTCCACAAAGGGTTTATATCTCATAATTACACTCATAATTTCTTTTCCTTTTATTTCTTTCTAAATATATCATACATTCATTTTTGTTAGTATAGAAGATCTAGATTGATATTTTTAAATGAGACTCATTTCTTAGTGAGACCTACCAATGTCTAAAAAATGGGTAGCCAAGAAATCACCCAGAGACACATAAGCATGTCAAGCACATATTTTTTAAAGGACTTACTGATTAGCTAGACCCATTGATGTATAACAAATAGGTAGACCAAGAGATCATCTAAGTGTTGCATAAGCATGTTAAGCACATTTTTTAATAAGAATAATTTTTTACATGCTTATGTTTCTTTATTATTGAAATTTCAGAAAAAAAATTATTCCAAATATGTATTAAAACTGGAATTTCATGGAGAAAAAGAAGTAAAAATTCTAATATGCATTTTGTGGCACTAACACATTATTAGTACCCAAGACTGAGTACAACTTAAAAATTGTAGTACCCATGCTTCATAGATATTAACCACTAAATATTGCAAACCCATGTTTCAAGAATGTCTTCCTACAATGAATTTCTTTATCACTCAATGGTACATAAAAACATAAAAAACATATACATACAAAACAAAAGAAGCATAGAGATAAATGACCTGAGGTTTTGAGCCACTTTGTTGTGACTTGGATATAAGTAAAGCTATCTCTTACTTATAAAGATTGTCAAAAAGGCCATCAGTGGCAATTACAATCACATCACTATTGTTTAGATCAATCCAGTACCCTAAAACACAGTTGACCCTTAGTTCCTATATGTTGTATATACTATATGGAGGCAAAAAAATGAATTTAGCTTTGAATCATTTATTGTCCTTCAAAGAAAAATTAGTTAAAGTAGAAATTCTATGAGATAGATTACATACCTTAATGATTTCATCATTCTGAGGGATCATCACCTCTAACTATTTGTAAAGGAAAATTGAATTCATGAACTATGGGAGTTAACTTCTTAAATGTGGCACTGTGATGGAATCATGGTTGTTATAATATTGTGTGAGGTATCCAAAAGGGTAGAGAAGGGAAATAGCAATGTTAATTACCTTATGTGTCATGAGATTTGAGTGTGAGGGGAGGAGGAAGAGAGAGAGAGAGAGGACCATTTGTGGATATATATGGGAGAGTGAAGGTTCATTAGACATCAAGGAAGATAGTGCATGAGGAGAGAGCCCAAGTCTCTTGAAAGCTTAGGGATTTCATTTTTTCCTTTCCTTTTATCTTGTTGTTTGTGTGTTTGTGTTCTGTATGAGTTGTTGTAATATGCTTCATTTATTGTTTTATTGAGTTAAATCCATAGCAGAAGCATATTTCAGCAAATTTTGTGGTTGTTTTCTATCGTTCAGTATCAGAGTAGTACAATATAGAAGGATATGAAACAAAGGGTAACTTCACAAAGAAGAGATCCAAAGAAGAGGTGCAATGGGGATAATGAAGATAAAGCTAGAAAATTGCATCAAACTGACAGAGAAGGCAATAGAAAGGTTAGGGCATATGGAAGAAAACATGAAGCAAATGGCAGAAATGATGAAGGGGATAAAAGAGGACATTAGAGAGTTAGAAAAGAGTTAAAAAGAGAGGAAGAAGAGAAAAAAAGCTGTGATTGGGGAGAAAAATATTGACGTAGAGATGTAATGACTAAGAAATGAATTATTCTGGACATTGTATGATTTACACAAGGATATTATAGGAAATATACAAGACTGGTGCAACATCCTTATATTTTATATGCATTGAATGCTTAGATGATTATTAATAAATTATACGAAATTGTGCTGGAATGATATGTGATGATTGGGGATGCAGAAAAGCATAATAAAATAGGTAAAGGGCATAAAAGAATATGAAAAGAATAAAAGAAAGCTAAAAAGGGCAAAATAGTCATTTTTCTAAAAGTAAGAGCAAAATGGTAATTTTGAAAAGTAGAGAAAGAAAATAATATTTTATTACTTTAGCCTAGGATAGAAGTACAATGGATACATGATATGTGGGACCAGAGAGGAAAAAGTACATGTATAATAGTATGCGGGTTCCACGTGAATAGTAAATTTTGACTAAGTAAAATGAATGGTAAAATGTAAGTGAGTAAGACAAGTGGACTCCACAGAAAAAAAAACTTTTGGACCAAGTAAAAGTTAAAGACCAGTATATTTTTACGATAGTAAAAAGGGTTAGTAAGTATAATAAAAAGTATTTACTAAGTGTAATAAAAGTACAATAAAAAGGTAACTATTTAAAAAGTTATTACATCCTGTAAGAGTTAGGTAAATAATAGATAGTAAGACTTTTGCCCCTCTCTCTCTCTCTCGGATGAAATTCACCATGGTAAATGTGAAAATTTACAAACAACTAAGGCTTACACAAGAAGCTTTTCTTGTCTTAGCAATCAAGTTTCATTTTTGGGACTTGGATCAAGCTTTCATCCAATGGCTATGGTCCACTCTAATGTCTATAAATAGACATAACTCCCCCTTCCATTTTCCACACCTAACTGAGAAGAGAGAGAGAAAGAAGCAAGGGAGAGTGAGCTGTAAGAAGGAGGCTAAGAAGAAAGGAAAAAAGAGAGGAAGAAAGGAAAGAAAGAAGAAGAAGGAAAGAAAGGGAAGCTGTGGAAGGTTTCAAAGCTAGGATCTACGGTAAGCTCTCTCCTTTCATTCTTCAATCTTTTGGTCTTATATTATGGTAGAATGATCAAGCTATTCTCCTCCCTCATGGTTGCTATGTTTCGGCCAAAGCAAAGAAACATGAACAAGATTGTAGCTTTATGTACTTAGTGCTAGTGGATGCATGCTATGATGAAATAAGAGTGTAAATGAATGAGTTTTGTGAATGAAATAAGGAACAAAGTGTTATTGTTTCAAGAGTTTAAGTTTTGACCTATGTGATTATGAAAGGGAAACAAGGTTCGATCATTAGTCAAATGTTATAATAATATATGGCAAAGTCTAGGAAGCATGATTGGTAAGAGTTTCAATTTATTAGAAGCAATTTTGTTGGTTGGATCATTTGATGGAGGCCATGGCTTCAAGTTCCTAGTGAAGGAAGGAAATTGTTTTCATGAAGCCAATGCTTCCAATTAGTTCTTCATACCCAAAATACTAAAGGAAAACCAAAGGAATCAAGTAGAAAGCTAGTTTGCAAAATGAGAAAGTCTTGGAAACAATTGTGTTCATTGAGTCTAACTTATATAAGTAAGTAATGTAGCATGTTTTATGATATTCTTAGGCTCTAAGAAAGGTCAAGGAAGTGATCCAAAGGAGTGAGAATCAAATTTGAAAGCTAAGGAAGTAAAGTTATGAGGTAGTGACTTTGCTCTTTACTTATACACTGCTACATTATGCTATGTGTTTCAAAATGTGTTGTTGTGATGTTTTCTATGTTTTGTGACTAGTTTGGCTGAGTATTTCAATAAGAGCTTGATGTCCATTTTTTTAAGCCAAAACTCAGCCAAAATTCTACTGCAACATAGTATTTTGTATATTTACTTAAAGCATGTCAAGAGAGCATGATGTTTTGCAATGTTAAATGCTAATGTGATGATGTATTATGCTTGAGCTATGTTACTACTAAGATTTCTCAATCTTACCCTTCTAATGTACCAATGCAAGGGCCAAGTAATTCCAAGGGAGTGCACAAGGGCAAGTCAAAGGATCTGGAAGATTGATGTTATTTTTGTTGTGTTTTGTCAATATTTTCGCTATGTGTGAAAAATTCATATGATTGGCACAAAATTATAATGACTACTTGGACACCCTCTTTTATGTGTTTAATGATGCTCTAAATTTTATTGTACAAAATTTATGACATTTGAATGGTGTAATAGAGCTATTTCCAATAATAGTTCAAATCTGTCCAGTTTTGTACCTTGATTAATTAGCCATGTGGTTTATGTAAGATGGGTTATTAAAACTATAACAAATTTTAGATTATGTTAAGTTGACTGATAGAGCTTTCAAACAGGCCGAAGATAAGAGAATTGGCTTAGTATAGAAAGAATTATGAACTTCCAAATTTGGGGTCATGATATTGTTCAGTTTCTGGAGATAATTTTCAAATAGTAAACTTTAATTAATAAAATGTACTATTTCACAAGTTGGAAGTCTAGAGAGATATTTTTCCCATATAGAACTATGTTTAAGTTATTTATATAGATTTGAACCACGCTATATGTTTTTTGTACATTTAGTTATAAATTTTCAAATTTAGGTCTGTAAAAGGGCCACAATAATATTGAAAGGTTAAAGCTCCATGGTAGCCTCTTGCCCTTGTTTAATATTATTGCTTATGAACGTTCTATATGTTATTATGATTTGTAAATGATGTCATTTGCTATTTGAATGTTTTTCTATTATTGGTGGTTGTTTCATGTTAAAGGCTAAGTCTCAGGATATCTAATTACTAAGCCGTTATGCTGTTGAATTTTTGTTAGACAATATGAATGTTTTTATGTTTTAATTGAAAGTATGCTGTGTTTTATATGCTTTCAAATGTTTTGTGATAACATGATGACTTATATAAGTTGACTACTCAGATTTCCAAATCTCACCCCATAGTTCCCTAATTATAGGGCCAAGTCATGGTGAGGGAAAGCATGTGGAGCATGAAGAATGATAATTGTAGAGCCTTGTTGGAAAACTATTTTGTACTGTTTGTTTCAAGCTGTTGTATAAAATCAAATGTCTCCAAAAATTTTGGTATCTGTATATATGGATAGATTCATGTCTCAGGCCTAATATATCACTAGTTTGTTGTAATTGGAGCTATATGATGAAAGATATACAAGTTTTCCAAAAATTGTTCAAAATTAAATTAAATCTGACCCCTGACAATTTATGTTAATGCTTTGATCAGTAGAGGTAGAATAAACGTATAAGATAATATGATTAGAAAGTTTATGTGTAAAGCTTTCCAATGATGCTAAGTATGCATGAAATAACTCTATATGTTATGAAAAATGAATTTTTAAATTTGAGGCTTAGATTTCATATAGAAATAGGAATATGAAAATGAACAATAAAATTTATACAATAAATTGTATGAATCTGTGTGTATATTTTCAAGTTTCTTATTTTTCCCTTAAAGTTCAAAACGCATGATTTTTAGAGACTTGGACCACTGAAGAATGATTTTTCTACATTTACTTATGATTTTTGAAATGTCATTGTACAATGAGATGTAAAACCATCGAGAACAGTTTTATACAATGTTAAATTTTCATTTGGTTTAAGTCTTCAAGGACTGTTTTCATGCTTTAAAGCCAAGTAGTTTTTAAGGGAAATGCTTTAAAATGCAAGATGTACTAGTTTTCCTTGGGGTTTCGAATTTGGCTGAGTTTCAACTAATTAAAAGTGTTAGAATGTATAAATAAATTGTTATTTGCTGTTTGTAACATTTGGATGATAGTTTTTGGCTATTTAAGTCATGTTTTCCTCAACCTTAACCTCAAATGTTAGGAATTCTTATGGTATTCGAATTATATGGACTCATGGTCAGTTTTAGGGGTTGATTTGAGTATAGTGATGAGTGGGTATGGTGTTGGTAACTTGACATTGTTGAGTTGAAGCTTGGGTTATCAAGTTAGGTTTTACTAGAGACTATGCTACTACTTAAAATGTGTGTTTGATGTTTGTGTAGGGTGTGTCATTGCTTTGTTGAGGTATCTATACTCCAAGACATTGTTTGGAGGCTGTAAACTTATCGGTAAGTGGCTAACTTGTTGTATGATGAAGTTCGGTCTTGTAAACTTGAAGTAGCCTTGGGTAGTTTTAACGATTCCATTGGAATTTTGATGAATGTTTGACCTTTAGTTGATGTTGGATACCATTTATTTGACTTGGATTGCATTTCCTCTTTTGTGTATGTAGTTGGTAAACTAGTGGCCTACTATGGTATTGTGTGAGTGCGACAGCATTAAGTAATTGAGGGGTAATTTTATTTGTTATACACATTTTAAGCTTTTCATATCATGATATGCACTTTTATGGCATGGCTAGTAAGATTTCTTGCACCCTCTATCCTTTTGAAAGTCATGACAAGAAAATGGAAATGGTTAGTATTATATCCATACGCACACACATACACATATGAAAGTAAGTATGATAGAACTTGGCCTATGATTATTTTGTATAAAGATACCATGTTAGTACGATGATAACATTGATGAGAATGATGACGATAATAATGATGATGAATGAGAATGGCTAATGCATATGTGTACATGTGTATGTTTATGAGCATGTGATTTGTACTTTGGTAGCTTGGTGTGTGGTTTATTGTGCATCCCCAGGTTATGTTTCATGACATGATATAGTGCTAGCATGATGATGATGATGATGATGATTTGTGCATATAATGAGATGACATGTTAGTATGCATTGGGTATTGTCATTGGTAGTACATTGTTGAGGCATGACATTGTTGGGTGATGGTGCATGAATACCATGTGGTATGCCAATCTACTAAATAGCGCACAAGGCCTTGTGCTTATGTGGTGAGGCCTGTAATATCCTTGTTACTAAATTGTTGTCCTGTGGTTGGGAGACTCATGTGGCCATGGATTAAGGATGTACCTTCTCTAAATAGCCACCAATTCATGTGGTTTAAAGGAAGGAGGACCATGGTTCAACCATTAATGGAATGGCCTTTGGCTAGGTCATGACTAGTGAGAGGTGAGCTTCATAGTTATCCTAGAATCAGCTTTCACCAATTGTTAGAAGGGAACTACTTGTCAAGGTTACCTTGTGACGGTAACTAGCTTATGGTTCTAATCGTGATTGTTCGAGTTTTCATTACATATCATGTCCATTGAATCTTTATATAGTATATCTTATATACGTAAGCTTGTATTTGAAATCTACTTTTGCAATTGTAAACTTATTTTTCCAAGTTGTCCCTTGGTTATTGAGACTTTTGTGTTACCCTCTGTTGATCCCCTTTTTAGGAGAGGATTCAAGTTCTAGTAAGGTGGAGGCCAAGGAGGATTAGTTCTCCTTGGGTGTGACATGGGATATTCGAGTGTGCTTGGTTGGTATGAGGTTGCATATTTGCATAGTATTATGCCAAGTACAGGATAATGAATTTATATCATGAGTAATGTTACTATGAGAATCCTCTTGTTTTAGGTTCTTGCTTCTAATGCATGTTGCTTGTCTCTTGTGCCCTTAAGGTCGGTTGAGGCTATGATATATATAGATGTGTATGTTAAGTCAATGTGTGGATGTACACATTGATGTAATGGTGGTCTAAGTCATTTTATGGTCATTGTAATGTTTGAGGCTACGATTGTTACATGTGTTAGTGGGTGTGGCCCATTTGTGGTCATAGTGAGTTTGGGCTCAAGGCATTAGTTGCCCTTGTGTATTTTTATGTGTTAGATAAAATTATAAATTTTCTTTGGATTTTTGGGAGGTATCATGGAAAATAGGTATGTAACTTGTTAGTTAAGTCTGGGGTTCAAGGCAATCAAATCTTGAGGGAGTAGTTTCCTTAAAATATAACCTCTTAGGATGTTTTCCTTGTGCAGTTGTATTGTGGGAATAAGTTTGATAGCTAAAGGATTGGTGGTTTGGAAATAGGAAGAGTTAGTATCAAGTTTTGGTACAAAGTGACCATTGCAGTCTTGAGGATCTAAAATCTCTATATGAAGGAATTTTGAGGAGCAAATTATGCCCACAGTTAAAGGAGGTAGAATGTGTCTTGCAGGCTTTGGAATCTCATGAATCAGAGGTTTACATTGGGAGTTGTATACATTAGAAGTTAAGCTAAAAAATAAGTATTTTGCTATCATAGATTCCAAGCATCGGCACCACAATGCCTGTATGCTTGGCCCGATGCCAAAGTAAGATTTTTGGTCTCCCGTGTTCTTTGTTTTCCAATCACAGTAATTGGTCATCTATTCATATCTCTCTTAGTTCTCTAAGTCTTTTCCTCACGTTTTCTCAACTTAATATGTCTAGATGGAGTGTTTTGGTCAAGCCTCCTCTTAGATTTTTAGGATGTTAGAAGAGATTAAAAGAGAAATCTAAAGAAAGAAGTATTATAAAGCCTTCACTTGAAGTAGTGGTTTTTGGTAAGAAACCTAAGGGGATGAAGCAAGATAGAGAAGCAGAAAGGAAGCCAAAGACCAATAAGATTCACAGGCCAATGAAGTTGCTACATGTTAGTGGCTCATCGTTAGTCAAAGAAATTCAACGAGAGAATGAAGAAATCTTGTTTCATTTGTAGTTATAGTGCTAAACAAATTTCCAGATTTTCCATTCAACATTGAACAAGTTAAGACAATGGGTTTGATGAGTGATAGTAAGAATTTAAGCAACATACTGGAGAAAGGAATAGAAAAAAAAATTTATCAATGGAAGATGTCAATGATAGCAAAAATGAGAAGAAAAGATGGATCTTGTATCAGGTAGGGAAAATTAAGTGGGGTAAAAGCCTAAAACTGAGTGAAAAAGAAATTTTCTTAGGCCCAATAACTTTATAATTCTTAAAAGTAGGTTAACACAGCCTTATACAACATTATGTCCTATACTTAAGATGCAATTAACAAGTTTAAGCCTTAAAGGGGAGGAAAGAAACTTAATTCACACCTAGGGTTTCAACACATCATTTTGCATTAGAGATAAGGGTTTTGATTCTGTCAGCGCTCTCAAGTGACTTTACCCCTTCAAATGGAGCTTTACTTGATATTAAGTTTAGGGAGTTTAACATATATCTTCCTTTGCTGTCACCAACAAAGTCAAGAATAGCACTGGCAGAAATGCTTCAACTGATTGATGGTGATACGACAAGGAAAGGTGCATTTAAAGATTATCTTTGTCACGGTTGGGTGTGTCGACCCAACACATTCATGATTTCTAGCAAGTTAAAGAGCAGTGTTTAGCATGGGTGAGAGTAGGCTCACTATCATCAGAAGCATGGGATAAGTGGGCAATCTTCACCTTCATATGCGATATTGGTACAATGACTACAGGCAAGACAAGCATTGCTCATGGTCCTGAAAAAGTGTTTTGAATAAACTTCACATCTCTAGCTTGTTTGTTTGGGCGTTCTGAAATATTGAGATTTCCCACTCTTATTGTAGAAGTAACAGATGGAAAAAATTGTTGGTTCTCTGGTGAGCAAGAAAATCATTAAACTTCTTAACAATTGGTTTTTCTACACTAGTATGTTTCTAGGCATAAAACTTCAATTGTGTTTGTTTCTATGTTGCTAATTGGGTCTAGTGAGGAAATACCTATATGTGCTATTATAATTGCTAGGGAACTATATAATTGTGGTGACGAAACATTTGGGTTCATGGGTTAGTGAGGTAGGAAACATGTTTTGCATCCTATGGAAGCAGGATCCTTACTAGGGATAATGACAATAGTTGTTATATGTAATATGGACGAGACACAATTTAATGCAATTATATCATCTAAATTTACAAGGAGTGAAGGTAACAACTATTTCCTTGATTATGGTGACAAGGAGGTTTAGCCTAAACCATCTTGTGTATCTTTGCATATTAAGTGTAAACTTTTCAAAATTAGTTGTGGCCACCATGTGACAATTGGCCTAACAACACCTAGACGTGTTTTTACATTGGGAAGCACTGTAAATTTTAGCCTAGCAATCTACAATCACATGGAAAGCTACTTGAATGGGCTGAAGACAAACTTCTTATAGAATTTGCTGACAAAATTGCACCATCTATGATAGAGGATCTGTTTGAAAAATCAGTAATTACTATGTCTAAACTTGAGCTAAAGTATGATGTTGTTACTAAATTTCAAATGAAGTAAAATAATTTTGCTGGTTATCTAGTTGTGGTAGGGGTCAGAGATGGAGTTCTATGGGAAATTGATAGTGTTCTCTATGGGAAGTTAGGCTTGGGACATATTTTGTATTAAAGAGGTGATAGAGTTTCACAAAATCAAAATCTACTAGGTTGAGTTATTTGTAGCATATGATGAGTCATCATTTGTCGCAAGTGATTTGAAATTATTAACAGATTCATTTTACTAAGCAGAACTTTATGGAAATTGACCAAAGCTCTTCTCACAAGGAACGAAGCACAAAAAATATGTATCCCTTGGTCTTTATCTTCTTATGTCAATAGAAGTTTGTAAAGCCAAGAGAATGGGTGATGAATTTGATGTTCACCAAAGCATGAACTTTGTTGGAAATTGGACTCAAGGAGTTGTTGCCAAAAATTATTTCTAGAAAAAGCACAAGTACATAAGCAATAAATAGAAGCCACTATGCCATAGACAAAACAATAAAGCAATGATAATACTCAACAATATCTTGGCCATAGTAAATGCAACATTTTGGCCCTATTAAATTTCCTTCCAATGAAACATGTGGTGACTACAAGGTAGTACCTAGTATGGAGCCTTTCATTCATTTTAGCCCTAAGACTAACTTCATATGGTATTAAAGATTTGCTTTGACAAGGAAGGCAATTCCAGTAATGAAGCACCATAAGAATGTCCCATCTGCAAATACCTATAATGGTATAAGTATTTTTATTAAACATCAACGCTCCTATTCTACTCTATGTTTATATGTTAAGACAAATAACATGCTTAATGACCAATTCACCATCATAAGAGGTCTTTTTCTTAACTTATCCATCAAAATAGCTTCGAACATAGTAATTGGAATTTGTCTTGTGTTTTAACAGATGATGTTCAAATAGAAAAATGAAGTTAAGTAAGGTTAATGTTTGAAGGATCAGTAAAGGGATTAAATACTTGTATGGAACCAATGGTGCCATTGTTGGGTGAAGAGAGTCCTACAAATCGAGTTATAAAGGAATAAATATAAAGAGGAAATGAAAAAACAAAGCATGACATGTTCTCAAAATCAGCATATATATTGTTCTCGCTTACCACCAGCAGCAAAGGTCTCAACTGCATAGAATCCTATACCATTAATTCCTACAAATTGATGACAAACCATTATTCCATCAAAAGGCAAAATAGAATAGGAAACTTACTAGGCCAAATCAACAAAACAAAACAAAAGAAAATTCAGCAAAATTCTTTCAGGATTCAAGAACCAATGTGACATAACACTCCTCCCCAGTTGATTCCCTAAATAAATAAAAATTCATGATCCAAATGATCCCTCCAGGAAATTGAATATTACCACAAACTTCCAATAAAAATACTTACAGTATATTGGAACGTTTAAATCAAAACTCAATAGTCTTACTAAGCTATAGTTCACATAGCAGACAAGGAAGAAAGGATTATAAATCTAAAATGGAAAAGTGCCTAATTTACTATACAACCATATGCAAAAGTATGGGGCAAAAAAAAAAAAAACTCTTGAGCATACATTTGTGAATCGAACTACATTTTGGAATCTCCCTTGGTGTTTCAAACTTGCCTTTCCCTTTCTCTTCGTCTACCTGAACTTTCAAGATTTGAATCCTCTCTTCTTTTACACTCTAGATTAATTAATTTTTGTCTTACTCTCAAATCCTTGTTCCTATCCTAAATCTTTGTATTGCCAACGGTGAGCAAACTAAAGGATGTAACCCCCATTTTCATGTATGCCATTCATAACCAGATAATGATATGAAATTATTTTGGGTCAATTTATGATGTTTGGGGAAGTTTGGAAATTTAATTAAATAAGTTTAAAGCTCAAAATAACATAAAAAAAAGTTTAAAAGGGACATAAAAGAGCAAAGTGGTCATTTTGCTGAAAGGTAAGGGTAAAATGATCATTTTATCAAAGAAGAAAGAGAAAATAATATTATAATAATCTAGTTGAGGCTAAATGTACAAGTGATACTAAATATGTAGGCTTAAAGAGAAAAAAGTACAAATTCAGTAAAGGTGAGTCCCACATAAATAGTAAATGCCGACCAAGATGAACAGTAAAAAATAAGCAATATAGGTGGACCTCAAAATAAAAAAATAAAGAGAAAAAGATATTGGCTCTGACAGATAAAGTAAATAGAAAAAATACAGAGTATAATAGAAAACACAAATAAAAAAGTACTCAAACCAGGGGTCAAATTGATCTGAAAAAGTTAAAAAATGCACTTTCCCTCATTACTCTTGGAAGCCAAAATTTGGAGGGAATTATTGGACAAAAATTCTTTCCACACCTTTGTCTCATGAGCTAAAATATTTTAGGGCAAAAGATTAAAGTGCCATAAACAATTGGAGAATAATTTTGAGCTATTAGATCAAGATTCAATCCAAAGCTTAAAATCCATTCATTTCTCCTATAAATAACCCAAGATTGCTTCTATATTGTTTGCTCCTAAGCCACGGTCAAGTAGGCCTTATGATGCAAAGTTTTATGTTTATTAAGGCAAGCATTTCAATGAGTTTAGGAGGATGAGTTAAGATTTGTTTGCATGCTAAAATAATGATGGAATCAAGATTTCAAACTTGGGTCTCCCATTAGGGATGTCTTAGCCAAGGGGTAATGGTGCCCTTAGGGTTGGTTTTTGGTGAAACTAATGGTTCCAATGGATTTGTAGCATGCAAAATAGCCAAGAAAGGTTAAAGAATTTATTAAGGAAGTGGTTTACACAATGGCCAAAATTTAGGGTTCATTATGCATAAGGAAATTCAATGATGTTAGCAAGTTATTTAGTAAAATTTAATGATGTCATTAGGTCCTAAGCAAGTTAGAGAAGCAAGCTCAAGTAATTGAAAGTCAAAGCTAAGGAAGTAAAGTTCCAGGATAATCTCTTGCTTTTGCTTGATGTTATTACTTAATAATGTTCTATATGTTTATATGATGTGAAATATTGTCATGTTGTATTATAACTATTTTTCTATAATTACGTGGTTGTTTTTTTTATAAGGACTAAGCCCAGGATATCTTATTTTTCAGCCATTAGGATGCTAGAATTTCATTTGACAACATGGATATTTTAATGTTTTAATGAAAAAATGCTATGTTTTATATGTTTTCAAATATATTATGATAACGTGATTGCATGTACAAGTTAACTACTGAAATTTACCAATTTCACCCCCATAAGTTAACTAATTTTAGGACCAAATCATGGTAAGGGGAAGCATGTGGAGCATGAAGAATGATGATGATGATACCTTGTTAGAAACTGTTTTGATTTTGTTCCTACTATCTATTTGGAATGATTGTATAAATTTGAATATGTCTCCAAAAATTCATTGGTTTGCATGTATGTAGAACAAAATGGCACTGGTCTGGCTGTATTTGGATTTATACAATTATAGTTATGCACGTTTTGCCAAAACTACTCTAGTGCAAGTTGTTTCTGACCCTTAAAAGTTTAAATCAATGAACTAACCAATAGAAGTAAAATAAATATACAAAATATATATGTTTAGAAAGTATACAGATATAGCTTTCCAATTATGCTAAATATGCACAAAATGACTTCTCATTTTATGAGAAATGAATTTTTAAACTTAAGGCTTAGATTTCTTATAGAAATTGGAACCAAAAAATGAACAGTAAAGTTTACATAATAAACTATATGAATCTAAGTGTCTATTTTCTATTTTCATATTTTTACTATGAAATTTAAAATGTTCACAATTTTAAGAGACTTGAACCACCATGAAATGATTTTTTTATATTCAATTATGAATTTTGAAATTTTGCTATGTCATGGCTGTAAAACTGCAAAAAACAATTTTATATAGTTTTAAGTTTTTAATTAGTTCAAGCTTTCAAAAACCATTTTTACGCAGTAAAAGAAAGCAGTTTTCATGGGAAAGGTCTTCATATGTAAGATGTAACAAAGGGTTTCACTGAAGGCCAAAATTGATCGATGCAGTAGCTTTTTTTTTTTTGGTTAGGGTAAATTTAGATAAATGGACCCCATAAACCTCATGATCCAAATGATCCCTCTAAGAAATCGACCAGGCAACTCCAGCAAGAAGTACATAGTATCTGAATCGAACTCCGGTAAGAGAATCAACCAGCCTAATAACGGATGGCAATTCTTGCAATATAAATGAATAATCAAATTAAACTCTAACAGTCTAATAAGAAGTAAACTATAACCAAATCGAGAGGTTGGGGTAGATAAGATGAAATGTATTTTTGAATACCCATAAATAGACGTAGCCTTTAATAATCCATATAAATCCTCATTGTAGCCTTTGAAATTATGTGGAGGGGTTGTTTGAATTTGTGCAATGACAACGAAATTAAATATTAGCATTCAGACTCCTTTTTTTTTTTTAATCATCTTAATTAACTTGAGCATAGAAAAATGATACAGCCTGTAAGAGATGATAATGTCTAGGAGAATAATGCAGGTGAAACTAACTAATTAATCATTTTGATTACAATTTCAAAGTATTAGAGTCTTTCCAAAATTTATATATATTTATATAATTTATATAAAATAGCATAATTGAGACAAATTCCAAGCTATAGTGGAGGTCTTCATTGAGCATGCAACCCATGCTACGTTTGCTAGAAAGAAGTAGGTTTCAAGGAAGGAAAAATGAAAGAGAAAATTTATTTTAATATATTTAGTTTCCAATGAAAAGGTTATCATTGGCTACTAGACACATTGAGCTTTCTAATGAAAGAACTAAAATTGGTTACCAAATAAATTAAGATGGATTTTTTTCTCTCTTTTTCCATTTCTTGAAATCTATTCTCTTTCTACCAAACTTATGGAGCTGGATAAGCCAATCTTATGAATACTGCAACTTACCCTAATTCTACTGCTTTATAATAGATTATAATAGATAGATTTCACTATCCAATTACTAAAACATCCTTACCTTCTCTCCGTTCCCCACCATCATCGAACTAGTGATGATCAATGGCAGCTGGATGTTGGTCAACAGTCATTGGCACTTGATGAATGTCTGTTAGTAACCAGTTAACACCAATCAACAGTCGTTGATAGCCAACCAAAATTTGTAACTTGCTTTCTCTAAATTTACTACTCAATTTTCCAATTTTTACTATTAGTAATTGCTAATGTGATTTACAACTTCTTTTTCAAAATTGACAACTTGGTTACTTTAAATTTGCAACTCATTTTTCAAATTTTTATCATGAATTATTTTATTGGTTTGTAACTTCTTTTTTAAATTTAGCAACTTATTTATTCTAAATTTACAACTTTTTTTTTTCAAATTTTTACTATGAATTGTTCCCATACTTTGCAACTTTTTTTCCTGGACTCTTAACTTACTCTAAATTTACTACTTATTTTTCTAAATTTCAATTATGAATTATTCTAATACTTCGAACTTCTTTTTCAAGATTTGTAATGTTCTTACTTTGAATTTGCAACTCATATTTCAATTTTTTACTATAAAAGAATTCAATTTTAACTACTAAATGTTTTCAATTGTTTATGTAGTAAAAAATTGGAAATTAAATTGTAAATTTAGAGTAAGACATTTTGAAAATCTAAATAAAGAAGTTGCAAATTGTTGGAATAATTCATAATAAAAATTTGAAAAAAATAATTGTAATTTCAGAGTAACCAAGTTGCAAGATAAGATCTGAGAAAAAAGTTGCAGACTATTGGAATAATTCATAATAAAAATTTGGGGGAAAAAGTTGGAAATTTAAAGTAAGAAAATTGTAAAATTTGAAAAAGTAATTGAAAACCATTGGAACAATTCATAATAAAAATTTAAAAAACGAGTTGCAAATTTTGAAAAGGAGGTTGCAAATCACTTTAGTAATTATTAGTAGTAAAAAAATTGGAAAATTGCATTGTAAATTTAGAGTAAGTTACGAATTTTAGGTAATGAAATTGCAAAACCAACCAACGTTGACTAACCGTTAACGATTGATGATCAATCACAGGTTGGCGTTTACTGACAGCTAGCAACCATTGGTTAGCATTGACCAACCTGTGGTGATGGTGAGGAGCATAGAGAAGGTAAGGGCATTGTAGTAATTTGATAATGAAATTGTTAACATTTTAGTACCTTTGATTTCTTTTTATAATTTATTAAAAATTAGGTCCCAAAATGTAATAAGTTTCATATTTTGGTCTTAACAAATTCCCACTAAATAATATCTCTTCATAGCTTTTTGAATACGATAATCGCAAAGAAAAAGTTCGGCTCAAAATGGTGGGTTTTTATTCTCGGCCTACTAAAATGCGTTTTGATTAGATTAGGAAATGGTGGGCTTTGGTTACCCTAGTTAGCCCCTCCATTGGTCTTTCGACATTCTTCATTCAATTACACAGTTGGCCCCAAAAAAAATTCCATCATACCGATCCCATCGACGTCCAGATCGCCGTGATCTTTCTCTCTGGAACTCCATCTGTTGTCTTAAGTGAATCAAGCGCTCACGTCTCCACCGGCTGCGGCAACGTCATCCACCGGCTGCGGCAACGTCATCCACCGTTCAGTTCCCTCTACCTTTGTGAACTGGTTACCTTCTGCTCGTTCTCTCTCTTCGGCTTTTCCAATTTTTTCTTGGGTAGATCTAGGATTCGCAGTCATTAAGCGGTGTTCTTAATCTTTTTCTCTGGTTTTTAATTGAAATTAATTCTGGACCAAAGGGAAGAAACGTTAATTTGTTGGTAGTTTATGTACTTAAAAATTGAATCAGGTAGTTAATATTCCAGTTTTAACAGTTTTGTCCTTGTCTGTGTTTGCTTGGTATTTCAAGGGTTTCTGCATTTTACTCTCATGCAATTGATGCTCTGGTCTATAATGAACTCCTTCTTCACTGCTATTTGCTAACTGGCGGTGCACCATTTTCTAAGATGGATTCTTTTTATTTATGGTGGGAAGAGGAGTCGTTTTGAACAAATCTTTTTCTTCCAATTCATCTGGATGGTTTAGATTTCTTAATAACAAAATATTTTTGACAGATCTAAGCCGTTCCAATTACACAGAATGACCCTCATCTCCCGGTTCTACTTTGAAAGGATTCTCTGGCAACTTCTAGAGCATCACTCTTTGTTTTGTGATCTGTCATATCGAAGCTTCTGTTTGAGTAACTAGTTATTTTCTAATTAGAAGAAGCATGGAGAAATAGAGTTTTGTTTAATGAATTAAATTAAACCTCCACTGTTTTAAAGGGTTATTGGGATCCTTAGGATACTAGACAGTACATGTGAGGGAATTTGAGGGACGGATCAGCAGCAGCTTTTCTAGAAGTCTTAGATGATATGTCTATCCATTTGTTATTTTGTTGCTCTGTACTTTTCTTACCCGTTGAACTCCATTTGATAGAACAACTGCAAATGACTTATGGCTTGAAGGTGTTAGTAAGTTGAATTGGATTTCTTTGCAATGCAGGGAAATGGGATTGTGGACAATACTTGAGGGGTTCCTGCTTCTTGCAAATGCACTAGCAATATTAAATGAGGATCGGTTTCTTGCTCCTAGAGGATGGAGCTTCGCAGCTTATTCAGATGGCAGGACAAAATCATTCAAAGGCCAGCTCATCGGCCTCATTTATGCAACTCAATACCTGAGAGTTCCTCTCGTTCTTCTGAACACCATCTTCATTATTGTAAAGTTGGTTTCTGGATGATGCCTAGCAAGGTGACCAATGCTTATGCCTTTCGTAAACTTCATAATGATTTGGTGTTCTAACATAATTGTATGATACAGTGATGACTATTAATTCACATGTGTACTTTTTTCAATCATATACTTTGTAAAGAACAGGAAATGGATCCTCTTCTTACTTTATTTTCGTAACTCTCTCCCTATACAATCTTCTCCATCCTTTTGATTTGAATGTTGGAAGAATATTGAGTGTGACATTATACCAAATATATTATTTATCTAATCATCACCATAAATTCACTTTGTGATGTTGTTTTTAAGAACACTCCACTAATAATAATTAATGCAAATCATTAAATCAATTATATTGTCCATTTATAGACTTTTTTCTTAGCCATTTTATTATAATCAATGGAGGAGATTATGTATGAAGAGAAGTATAGAGAGAAAATATAGAGATGATCCATTTCCTCCATGTAAGCCAGCACAACACAGATACATTACATGGGCAGAATTTAGTTCACAATTCTACTGGTCAGTAGTTCCATCTTCTCCTCCTAGCTGATTGTGAACATCAGTAAGAAATTATTGCTAGAATGTGGTCGTTTTTCAGACTGAGGCTTTTAATTTTGAAATAAATTATACTTAATTGTCTTAAATTTTGCTGAAATTACATTCATTTCTTTTTTATTTTAAAAATATACACACACGTCTTTGCAACAAAACATCGTCTTTAATTCTTTTTAAGTAAAACATTCTTCACCAACCGAAATGTATCTATTTTTTAATTGAAACAGCCTACATTAACTTAAATATACATTATTATTAACTAAAATACCATTTTACATATTTGTCAGAGGATATTTTAGCAAAAAATTTAAAATTGGACTAATATGTATACTTTAAAAAGGACCCTAAACTGAAACATCCAACCTTGATTATTTCAAACATAGAAGGTGGGTCTATGTTGATGGCAACCCACCGTTAGAGCAGTCAGTGAAACCTCTCTCCCTTCATCCTATCTGTTATGCAGTTTAAAGAATGTTGATTTTCATTTTCTTATTTAGAGAAGAAGCTGCTGGTGTAATGTTCTAATGGAAGTGACATAATAACTTTACTTTCCCATTTCCTTATGATCGCAGGTTCACAAATTTTCATGGACTGATTTATGGACGATTTTCTTACGTGGGTGACTATTTCTGTTTGTAGAAAGTCTTGGTCATAATTGATTCTTTTATTCGTTAAAAACTATGGTGTTTACCGGTTACATAGATGGGCAGGAAATGAAGGCATTGTGACTTCTGGGTGTTATATTCATTTTTTTAAACCATCAGTTATCACTTATCAGTTCTCAATTTAGTGAATTAAAGTGTTTACGTAAATAATTTAGACTGATAAAATAGATGACTTATGAGAAAGCATGTCAAGTCATGTTAGTGCAACACTTTTGAATGAATTGGATTATGATTTTGTTCTTGGAACACCCGAATCCCTGGCCTTACTGCTATAATAATTCAGTAGTTTTGAGGGACTACAACGTGTTCACAATAAAATACAACTCGTATTCAACTTCTAGGCAATGCTCTTCTTCTTCTTCTTCTTTAATTTATTTTCTTTTACAGAAAGCCTATTTAATGCATAAATGGTAGACATTACAATTGACTGCTGAAAGACTAAGAAGAAGAATTTAATCATAAATCAGCAAAGACATGGTAGGTTTTGGAGTCTACAGCAATTAGCCGTAGGGCTGCAATTGTTGCTGCCACAGACATGAGACCAAAGAAACAGACATTGAGCCAGTGCCAGAGCTTTTGTATGGATGTTAGTTTGTGCTTCATTGCCACTTGGTACATATGGTTTGCGAGGATAAATGTGAGGGGGAATGTGCTAATGGCCCCTGTGAGGCTCATGAAATCTCCTAGGAAAGGCAGAAGTGCCGAGACAAATGTGTTGAAGGCCAGGTAGCCTCCTCTCACCATGACTCGAAATGACAAGTTCTTGATAGCCAGTGCGCTTCCTTTGATGCCATATCTAGTATCCAGATACTCATACATGGGACTTGCAAATATCTACCATAAGCCAACAAAAAGGAGTTTATCAGGACAATGAAACAGAGTAAGCACATGCTGCTCAAATGGGTCCTCCTTGACTCGATCCATATAGTTTGAATTTTGATAAATCCTTTAGTTTTGAAGTGGGATAAGTTTAGAATATCAGGTATACACGCTAAAAACAAAGTCAGCATACATTTTAGAGCGGAATGAAATTCTGGTTTAGAGGCAAGTAAAGTATATACATGCAATGCAATGACCGACTGAAGAAAGGCTGCAATATTGGCCGTGGCCTTCACCCAGACTGGACCAGTGACATTATTCAGCAAATAGGTTTCTGTGGAAGATCCATAAGCCCAGTAGCCTGCAAAAGTGACCAGATAGAGTGGTAGAACCCCAATTGTAAACTGAAAGTAGAGAGCCCACATCATGTTCTTCACAACTGGCTGCCTGATTGTTGCCTGTTGGGTTAAAACCAAACATAAAAGGTCATATGCTAGAAGGGTCAAGGTGATTGAAAAAATTTACTATGAATTATGGCTCCTGTCTTGCCTGAATCTCAGGAAGCATTCCTGTATTAAATGCAAATACAAGATTAGCAGTCGCCCCAATTGTTGTGAATATTTTACTTGTTGATGTCCCTGGAATACTGTAATCTCTTGCTGGAGATTTTATTCCTGGTGTGATATATGCACTGATAGTTAGTCTCCATTCAAGGTGCGAATATGGAATTTATCAGCTCAAAAAAGGAAACATAAAAATGCAACCTATCTAATCAAGCTTAGGCATAGAGAAAAGAATTGTTCTCAGGGAAACTCTCTGGGCCTCGGCCTGTTTGGTAGAGTTTTTAAAAATAATTTTTTTATTTTTGAAAATAGAAAAATAAAAAAACTTATTTGATAAACTTATTTTTTATAAACTGTTTTGAGAAATAGAAAAACAAAAGCACAAAAAACTCAGAATAATTTTAAGGTATTTTATAGTTTTTGTTCAGGAAAACATAAGAAAAGGTGAAAAACATCAACCTCATTAATAGTAAAGTAATTAATTTTGAATAATTCATCTATCACTTACTTGTTATGATTTTGAGAACAATCATTCAAATAGATATTTTTATTTTCTTGTTTTTAAAATTTTTTCTTAAAAATAATTTTACAAAACTGTTTTGAGAACAATAAAATAGAAAATACTATCAAACATGTCCTCTGATCCTAAACTGTTGTGGTGGACAATTAGAGCCCTCATAACAAGGAAGAAAGACGCTTTACTAAGACACAGACAGGTATAAATAATTAAGAGACGAGGGAAGTTACAAGTTACCATCTCGAAGCGACAGCCAAGTTGCTATGACAATATATATCAGGCTGAATACTGTTGAAAATGCCAACCAAATCCCGAGAGCCGAAAGATGGGGAATGCATACGGCAAACATTGCACACACGAAGCCAGCTATGACAATAAAATATGGAAGCTTCATCTCATGGTCATTCCTAAATAGAGCATAAACAGCCTGGACCACAATAAACAGAAAATGTTGAAAAGGCTTCGCTGATATATCCAGAAACCAAACCAAGGTTTTGGCCTCAAAATTAGTTGCTTCTTCCTAAACCATGTTTTGGGTAGCCCTACCATCACCTTAATCATACCACAAGATAACAATTATTTGATGCAAAATCCCTCACCTTGAGGGCAGAACCAGCCAAAATGATATAGCCCGTATTTATCATGAAAAGATTGACATATTGTAGCGCCCAGGTGAGAGAATATGCTTTTCTACCTGCAATTAATGGGAATGAAATGAATAATCACATTGTCACAACAAATTAAATTAATTAATTATAGTTTTCACATTTAAGTATATATATATATATATATAGAGAGAGAGAGAGAGAGAGACGGTGTACCATATATAAATCCAGCAAGATCTCTATATCTAATATGCCTTTTTCCTCCATATTCATGGAGCCTAGCAACAAGCGCATTTGCATATAGTGATATTGCAGTAGCTAAGATTAAACCAACCACTCCCGCTATCCAACCCAGAGGAACCATGACCGTCCCCGAGTATCCAAGTACATAAGCGCTGTTGATTCCCGTCGTCAGCACAAAGCCCACTTGAAACCATGAATCTATATATACATATACATCCAAATATACATTAAGAATAATTAAGGAACAACCAAGTTAATTCGTAAATGCAAGTTGAAACCTTCATAAACAACAAATAATAAGTACACATTTCCAACACCAAACGTCGATACATTTTTAATTTCCATTGCGTTCCTTAGCTTCTTTTTTCCAGACTGAAGCATATATATATATATATATATATGTCTGTATAGATTTAAGATTTCTGTGGTATATAATTACATTAAGGAAGAATATATTATTGAAGCATACGGGAAGAGACAGAAAAAAGAACCTGAAAATCTGGAAAAGGGAAAAAAGAAGAACCAAACCTGTGCTGATCTGATGTGCAGTTTCGGAGGATTCAACATCGACGACGCCGTTTTTTAGGGAATGGCCGTTCTGGGAACCAAGTTCGATCAGGCCTCTTTCTCTTGCCATCGCTGCTGCTTCTTCCCAAAAACGGCCACCTCCGGCGACGGACACCAAATGTCCCCTCTGCTTTCTCTCTTATAGATATCGATAACACGCGTAACAGACAACGCTATTGTCGCAGCTCTTGTTATGCTTCTCCTCTTATATACGAAAATGTCTGGTCACTCATATCCCATAATATATATGTACCACTCTCCCCCCCCCCCCCATCCCCTCTGTCTTTTAAACCTAATTTTTTATATTCTATTTATTTAAATTAAATAAATTAAATAAATCTCACGCAGTCGTATTCTGTCAATAAAATAAACTTTTTACCATTAAGGCACTCGTTTGAGAAATTAATTAAGGAGAAATCTTTTGCTTCATTTAATTTTAATCTCATTATGATAACATAACGCAAAAATATTATAAATTTTTTTAATAAGTTCTATACCATAAATTTAAAAAAAAAAGTTCATTTCAACAAATTAAAATTATTCTGTCCTTTTCATTTACGGCTTGATTAAACTTTTACTTCGTGAACCGCGGCCAATCTTGAGTTTATGTCTAATATAAAAAGATTTGATTGGAGAAATGTAAAATTAATCTTAATTTGTGCTGTATCAAAAAAATTAGACATAATAAATATTACATTTTTAATATATTTTCTCACACTGTTCGATTGTTTAGTACAGAAAAGGAAAACTATATCAGTGAGCAAAAATGAATAGTTTACCAGCCAAAAAAGAAAGAGGAGGGATTGGATTGATTGAGTCTACCATATATGGAGATAATCAAATATAAAGGAATAAGTCAATGAGCTAATGGTCTAGGGACACTAATACTTTCCGGGTGGAACAAAGCCGTGGAATGAAATCAAAATATATATATAGAGCTGTGCACAACCTGTCCAACCTAGTTGAACTGGTCTGGTCCAAACCAGCCTAGCATGTGAAAAATTGGATTAATTCGGGTTACGGGTTAATGCATTGGGTTGATCTAGCCTAGATCGACCCGTACTACTAATAAATATATATAAAAAATAATCTTTGAAATAAAGTTATTTACATATATTTAGTAAAAGAATACCTTCACTCACTCGCTCCATTGTTCACACATTGCTATTCTCCATAAGCTTCTTCTCCTTTCTCTTCGTAGCGTCTATGGCTCTCCCATTCTCAAAAATCTTTTTCCTTCCCTCAGTCTCAACACTCCATGGGCATCAAATCGTCAGCATCACACTCTAGATCTCAGTCTACAAGCTCAAAGCCTCAAATCGTCAGCGTTAGCATCCCATTCTCGAATGCAATGTGAAGCTTCGTACTCAGATCTGCTCAAATCTTTAGATCTCTCTTCACATCTTCAAACACGACTGTTGCTACCATTTCCAAGATCTCATATCTCAGCATCATGATTTTCTTAAACATGTGATCAAGGGTTTGTGATTTTGCATTTTGTATTGGCTGTGAGATTGTTATTTTTTTTTTAAGATTTTGTTTTGGTTGTGAGATTATTGATTTTGATTGAGATTTTGTTTATCTAGATTTGAAAATGCATCATCTAGATCTACACATCCTTTTCTTTTCCTTTATAATTTAACCCAATAAACTAGCAGGTGAACCGGATCTTTGCTATAATCTTGGCATTGGCCGGTTTGGGCCACAGGGCAAACCTGGACCTTGTCCAGCCCATGCTTATCCCTATAAAGGATAAGTACAAAAGTTCGTTAAAAGAGGAACGTAAATGCGAAAAAAAGAAAAAAAACTGTGTTTGGTTTGATTCACTTTCACGTGTCAATATCAATCATCATGTCCCCGAAAAAAAAAGGCATAGCAGGAATTGGAACTGCGAACATGCATTCCACCTATATAAAATATTCCCCTACTTTTCCCCCCTCCACTTGCTTGCGATTGTTAATTACGTCCTTCTCTAGAACGGGCCACTAACATGTCATTTCATGAGTAATAAAATAACACCTCCACTAAAAACTCCATTTACATATAATAATAAATATATAAGAAGCACATAACTTAAGTACATATATACTTTTAATTACATAACTCTGCATTGTTTACGAATATCATGCTAAGTATTAAATAACATCTCTTTATATACATATATATGGTATATATGTACAATCATTAATTATATTATTTTTCTAAAAAAAACATATTATTCATCGTTATACCTAACCTTTTCAGCTCCTTTACGTTACGTTTTCTCTCCTCCGTCTATAATATTAAAAAGATGTTATAATCATTTATTAACAGATAAATAATTATTTAAAATATTAAAATACAATTCACACATAATTTAAAATTAAATTATTCAGCCAACAAAAATTAATTCAGTTGATAAGAATAAGACTCATATTACACAAGAGCATGAATTTGAATCCCACTCATGTGTGAAGATGTTGTTAGTAGATAATTTGATTACAACTCATGAACTTTTATGCATCTTAAAAATTGAATTATTCCTTTTTGTAATAATTATCTGGCATCTTATCGCCAATTTAGATTCAAACTAATCTAAATCGAGTTATGGTCATTATCCATTTGAAAGGGGTTCTCCCAAAAGCATTTTCTGCATTTCATATAGTTTTAAACTCAAGTAAGCAATCTTAGTCTATTCCACTAGCTAGGTTCAACAACCGTTGATAAAAATTGAATTATTCTATAGCTAATATGACCACAAGAGTTTAAGAGAGAAGTTTGTTTTTCCTAATTAGGACAAGTATAGTTTGGGCCAATATATTTAAAAAAAGATGAAATTAAATTACATAATAAAATAGACGTAATACTTAGTTACTAAAAAGAGCTCTTTATACAGACTAATAGCTGAATGAGTGATGATAAGTTTAAATTAATCAAGAATACAAAATACGATACATGATTGGCCATAAAAGTAGTGATAAAGCAGTGGCAGGAAACTAGTCAAATGATGATAATCCAGATTCTTTACATGCAGTGAAGATCAGACTGCCGAGATTATATTAATTAAACTAGAATTAAGATTTTTTATTCTAATTTTAATTTTTTTATTTTGATAACCATAATAAGAATTTTTTTAAAAAAATCAATTTACAAAATAATAAATTTTTTTTTTTGAGATACAAACAATCTAAATCGGTATCTAACACTTTCTTTTACTCATATTAATTAATGAATAAAAAATAAAAACATAACTAAATGATTGGACATACTTTTGTGGATGAATATGTGTTCCATTTTGCCAATTGATGGCTCTCATAATAGGCACCACCACCACTTGCGTGCTTCTTTTTTCTTACTTTATGAATGCTTTATTTATTTCTTTTTTTATTGAAACGATTAATATAAGCTTGAGATATTCGCACACAAATGGCTTGGTACGAATTAATTTCTGTTGGAATAAATGAATATGAAAGCGAAAGTTTTTAATTAATAGTAATTTGAAGACGGGAAGGGTTGCTTGCCTTTTGAGAATGGGAAAGCAGAAACAAGACAATAATTAATGGGCAGTGGTAGTGAGCATCTACTCACAAAGTTGTAGCATAAAGACACCACGAGATGGCATTTCAAACGTCCCAAGCTTATTGTTGACGTTAATTCAGCATCTTTTTTTGGCTTTTTCTTTTTCTTGATGCCATTATCACTACACCATATATATTAAAAATCTCGTAAGTGTAGTGATCTTTTAAATATGCTGTCATAGATTCAATTCCTAACCATGTGTATAGAAAATATCTTACTGGAAAAGGTAAAATCTATTTCGATATTTTCTGTGTCTAAAAAAAAATTAGCTTTCAATAATTGGTTGAAAAATACCTTAATGGTAAGAAACAAAAAAATCCTCATTAGAATTCAACAGCCATATAGATCATGGCTTCCTTTGTTATTCAAAGTGGGAAACCTTGTTGACATTGCTTTAGCTTTTAGTCTTTTGACCTTTGACCCCTTTTCAATTAATTAAATAGTTATAATATAATTAGCAATATTTGGGTCCAGTGGGAAAAAAAGAAAGATATCTTTCAAACACAATCTTCTCTAAATGTCCGTGTCCTGCAATATAGAAGCATCATACTTGCTTTTCGGTTAATCAAGAATTGATTTTTTTTCTTTTTTTTTGGGCCAAAATCCATAATTGATTGAATGTGTATTTCCATAGATTGGTATGACATTTCCCAAAGCTGACGCTTTTCAAAACAAAATGCTGTAGCCTTTTTCCCCACTGACATTCCAAGATCAATGAACCCAGTGTGAGCCACTTTTCAATTAATTAAATATACAACTCATGTGATAGAAGTTTTTTTCTTAAATTAGTAGTTTAGTTTTTTTGTGTATGAGGCAAACTTTGTTGGGAGGGATCCATCTTTTACTTTCAATATCCTGAAAAAAATTAATTCTTATTATAGGCAAGGAATATTCATAGCCCACAACTAAAAAAAATATAAGTAGTAAAGTTATAATTAGTAATATTTGGGACGAATGAAAAAAAAAAGAAATTTTTTTTTTAAATAGAATCTTTGGTCAATAAAAATATAAGTGTTTTAAACCTGCAATACATTATGCTAGCAATTCAGTGTAGTTCGATAAATGAGTATGACATTTTCAAAAGTTGACGTTTCAAAAAGAGAAAAAATGCTTTCTATATTATGATAAGCCCTTCTCTTCTCTTTTTTTTTATCCAACGAGTAAGCTAAGCCTTTTCCCCACTGACATTCCAAGATTGATATGGAGGGAATTATGGATTGAGACCAAAATTAGCGTTTAATTATAAAATTAGATCAACTATACAATTAATTATGATATGAGACTATTAGTCCTTAAATCAAATAATTTGAAACATAAGATTATCAAAATACTCTTAGATTATTAGCCTTCTACCATCAACCAACACTGACGACAAATCAATAGCTAATCAATGGTTGTTGACGACTAATGGTTTGTAGCTTCTTCCCCAAAATTTCAACTTGCTCAAGGTTATGTTTGTTTGGATGAAATTATTTTTTAGGAGAATGAAAAGGGAGAAAAGCCTCCATAGAATAGTTATTTTTAAGCCAAAAATGTGTTCGGTAGAAGGAAGGAGTCAATGATTTTTTTTTTACATTGAAAGTTTTGTATAAAGTAATTAATAATGGAAAAGAAGGAAAAAATGAGCAAATAACATAAATATCCCTCATTAAATGGAGTCCTCAAAATCATTAGCACTATTTCAACCAAATGAAAAACCCTTTCATGTCTTCCTTCCCTACCAATATTATCCTTTTATTTTAATATTTGAGTCTTTTATTTTATTTCTATAAATAAATTATCCGTTAAGAATTGTATATATGTAAGAAGCATACATTTGTATATCTCCCTTCCTTTTTAATTTAATTAAAAATAAATAACAACATATAACTATGAAGAATAATAAAAGGGAGGGAAGACATACATACTGATCACGGAGTATACTTCCACTTAGAGAGAATAAATGAATCCCAACCGGTTGAAACAAAATCACTCGGACTTTGTTTATAGCTTCACCGTAGATACACTCTGGGAAGGAGAATTTAGAGAAAGCGATTGAGAGTTTTTTAACAAAGAGGAAGAGAGAGTGAGAGTTTCTCGGAGAGAGAATTTTTTTGAAAGATACCTCACCGGGATCAGAGAGTCTCCAATGGAAAGAAAACTTCCTCACTCTCACGTATGCACACCCATCCACTGAATATCCTCATCGTGTGCGTTATGTGAGGGAGTGGTTCTTATTAACCGTTCCCTCCCTCTCCTATTAAACTAAAAAATAAAACTAAAATTATTTTATTTTAATTTGGGTTTGGGCCCTTATGATTGGGCCCTCAATTTCCACCCATCAAGGGTGTAACCCAAACCCAACAAACTAATATGACAGTGTTAAAAGCCTGGAAAGATCATTGATGGATATACAAATTTGTATGTACAAGAAATTAAAAGTGATGATGATAAATCTAACATGTAAGCAGGGGCGAATATAGAGGAGTTGAGACTTGAGAAGCCATCAAAAGACTTGACAAATGGGAAAAAAACAAGTTGGGAGCTTATAGAGAAAATATTTCCTTATCATGACCCCTAATTTTTCTAATTAATGATCCAAAAGGATCTAAATCTTTTTAAGAGAATAAAAAAATTATGTAATGACATCTCTATCTGCTATCCAAACATGTTTATCAGTGTTGTTACAGGGGTTTGCGATGATAGCTTGGGGAGAAAGAGTTTGGGTTTGCAGATTTTAATCTTTTAATTTTGGGGATATTTTTATCATTACATTATTTTTTATTCTGTTAAAAGGACCTAAATCCTTTTGGGTCATTAGAAAAATTAGGGGATCTGCTGAAAAAATATTTCTTCTATAAGATCTCAAATCGCCCTTTTTCCTTGACAAATCGTGAAGTAGTGCTAATGATTTTGATGGGCAAAATAGTCATAACAACTCTTAAATAAGAGTAAAATTGGCAACACAATTTTAGTTGCCTTGAAAGTTTGTTTCTGGAGATTTGGTGGAGGAAGCACGGTTCCTTAATTTGATAGAAAGCTAAATGATGTCTACCAAACATATTAACATTCAAATTTCTCAATCTTATTATTTTTCTTAAACTATTTTCAAATATACCAAACATAACTTAAATTTGCAATTCATTTTCCCAATTTTTACTATTAATATTTATTATATTAATTTACAACTTCCTTTTCAAAATTTATAACTTGATCACTCTGAATTTGTAATTTATTTTCCTAATTTTTACTATAAATTGTTCAAATGACTTGCAACTTTTTTTCTTTTTCAGATTTTACAACTTATTTACCTTAAATTTATAACTCATTTTCTAAATTTTTTTAATATGAATTATTAGTGCTCTATAACAACTTCTTCTTCTTGTTCTTCTTCTTTTTTTAAGAATTTGCAACTTATTTACTTTAATATTGTAACTTGATTTACGAAATTTTACTATAAAAACAATTGAAAACATTTAATAGTTAAAATTGATCAATTTTTATAGTAAAAATTTAAAAAATGAATTATAAATTTAGAGTAAGTAAGTTATAAATCATATAAAAAAATTGTAAAAAATTGGAACAATTCATATAAAAAACTTGGAAAATTAAGTTTAAAATTTAGAATAAATAAGTTATAAATTTAGAATAATTAAGTTTTAAATTTTAAAAAAGAAATTGTAAATGACTGTAATAATTATTTATAGTAAAAATTAAGAAATTGAGTTGTAAATTTAGAGTAAAATAATTACAAATCTTGGAGAGAAAGTTGTAAGGTACCTGCCATTAATGACTATTAACTAGTGGGTCAATGGTGGTCAATTGCTGGTGAAATTCATTAATCGGTAGCCAGCAATGGTGGGGAGGAAAGAGAAGCTAAGGATATTTTGATAATCTAATAATTCAATTTATTTGACTTAAAGGACCAATGGTATGATATCATAATTGATCTCATTTTATAAGTAATTAGAGGGGCTCGCCCGCGGGATTCGCGGGTTATTTTGTATTGTTCCATTTTTTGCTACCACAAACTAAAAATGATATTATTTATGTGTTTTTGTTTTGTCATTTGTGATTGTACAGAAAGGAAGAAAAAAAAAAAAAGCAATTGCTACACGAATATGACGATTTAAGGAAAAAATGGAAATCATCGATAGAATTGAAATTTGAGAATATATTTGATTAACTAATATAATGACATAATATAAAAATATAAACATATCAAATAGATGTATAATTTTTGTTTTGGGAGAGAATGGGCTGTCAGGAGGACATGGCCCAGTCTGATTAGCTAATATAATGTATAGTAATGAGAGGGATTATGTTACTTCTTTTTAGATTTTTCCGTGCATGCAAATAAATATAGGTTATTTTTCCTTTTTTGTTTGTTTTTGCAATTTTCAATGGAATGAATATCTATTTTTAATTGCTGACATTAGATATGTATGTGTATAATAAGTCCTAGAATCTAAAACTTTTTTACTCACAGCTGCAGTTTGATTTGTTTTTTTCCTAGCTCTTATAACTAATATCGTAGCTACTATTAGTATATTCTTATACTATTACTACGTTAATATCGTAGTAACTATTACAATAAAAATTAGAGTCTGGGCAGGTTGAAAAAGATGGGCAGGCTGTCAATCTGTAAATTATGTTCATTGGATAGATTTATCTCTTCATATTACACTACGTGATTTTACTACTTTACTGTTTTATTAGCCAATTTATACTCGTTAGTGAAGAAGTATACGCATGTATATCCATACACTGATAATTATTTTTTTCTAGGAAATTTGTTAGTTTCAATTTAAACATGGCAAGAAAACATATTCAGTAACTACACCGGCATTTAAATGGTGAGATTAGCTATGTTTATGAAAACACAAACATTTTTAAGTAATTAATATTAAAGGAATTAAATCTTGATGTATCATTCTAATATTGTATTCTTATATTACTGTTTAAGAAGCTGTTTTTTTTTTACTATGATAATTAATATTCTATTATGATTTCTATTTAGTAAGGATTAATTATGAGATACATATGTATGTATACATAGGTACATATGCATTTGGATACATGGAAAATTATTATTTTATTATCCATGATCCAAGGAAACATGCTCTTACTATGTGGCATATTTCTGTCTGGAAATATTATTTAAGTAAGCAAATAATATTAACTTAAACATTGAGAGGTGACTTGTTTTTTTTTTGTAGCAACAGATTTTTATCACTTTATGTTATTATTCTGATTGTTTTTTTACTGAAGCTTCTCATTTATGAAATCTAAGGAAAAATATATGAGTAGCTTATATAATAGATTTATATAAACATGCAAAAGTGGTTCATTTCTTCATAATAATAGATTTTTATGAGTTTATATCATTATTGTGGTTATTGGTTATTAGAGCTTATATATCACAAAGAGTCATAAACAAACATCCATAGGTATATATGTAGATATATTGGCAATTAATTTGTTTTGGATGAAACAAAATAACCTATATATATTAGCAGATTTTTAATTGTGATGTTTTTTGTATTAACTGATGAAAATAAAACATTCATAAAGTGGCATTTTACATGGAAATGTGATGCCTATTGAACAAAAGCAACGATCTGTGGTCTAAGAGGTAGAAGTTGAAATACAAAAATGCTAACTGATTCCATGGAATGAGGGAGAGTGCAAGGAAAAAGTCTGAAAGGAAAGATGATGAAATCTAAGGATGGATATTATGCACATCACTACTAAAGCTACATGTGCAGCACTTCCAAAACATAAGGATTGAGTGTTGACTACTAACTGGTGTAGCTCATATCATGTGATGACCATGAATACTATCTTGGTAACATCGGACGGATTTGTGATAATGATTTGACCTGTATAATTCATATAAAGAATCATTAGTCAGGGCTTAAATGAAATGAGATAGGTAAAAAATTTCATTACTGTGAAACTGTCTAAGTTGAACATGGAGGAGGTTGACGTGTGTGTGACCTGCTGCCTGCAGTGGATTTGGCCAATGCTCCTCAGCCTCTCGTGAAACGACACCAGTGAGAATACAATTGAGTGTGATGTTGTTAGCAGAAAATAGAATATTGGAAAGGTAATATATAACAAAATGACAGAGACCAAAGTCATGAAGAAAGTGGGAAGAATAACAAATGCTTACTTGGGATCTGTAAATGATTGGATCATGAAAGGGGGTTGGACCCCGCAAGCGCCTGAACTGGACTGAGAGTAGAGCTTCAGTAACGTCTGGAAAAAAAGAAGGGACAAAAAAAAAAACAAAAGATGCCATTACAAATGATATTAGTGTATGCCTGTTTATGATAAGGTCTTCATTCTACTTTTTTCCTTATAGCAACTAATTAACTTAGCTACAAAGATGTTGTTGATGCAGCCCTGGCACGCAATCTCTTACTTCCAATACCGACATCACTGGCGATGGTAAAACTTGGAACACGTCACCCTTCACCGAAATCTGGCGATGAACAGAAGAACAAAAAAAAAATATAGATCACTTGCAAATCGAAAGGAACCCACCAAAAGAAAACAATTATCTCTATATATAATGGTAACCAGATTATAAACTCAATCTAATGGTAACCAGATTATACTAACTAGCATTCGGAACCGATGGAACAGTGCTACGGACAGTGTTATGTGTCTTGGTGAATAGTCAACCGCGTCGTTACTTTCTACTTTCTTATGTATAAGATTGTTGATTTTGGTCCGAATTTGTAATTTCCCCCGTAGGTATGCGTTGTGTTTGATCAATAAGCCCAATATCAGTACCTGAGTCAAGTACTAGCGTAGTTATTCCTTTTATTTTATTCATGGTACGGGTCAACTTGGTTGTGTTTTGATATGATGGAAACAAAAAGAATTATCCAAATAAAATCGGATAAAAGGATGGAGGAACACGAAGGAATTTACGAGACGTGAGAGGTTGGCTGATTTATAATGAGGGAGGGAGCAACCCCAAAAAAAAAAACATAATAATAATAACAGCACACAGAAGCATAAGATTTATTATTTATACGCAGACCCAGGCATCCCAGTTTTTTTTAGCAACTTGAGAAATATTAACATTTTATTTTATATCCAAAATCCTTGTCCTTTTATATAAGTACAAATTTTGTTGGTAACTAAAAACATCACCTTACCTTACCTATGTATGTTCCATTTTTAGTCGTGTTTTCAACAAACCCATCCATCTCGTACTCACAATCATCGGATTCAATGGTCTTGCTTCTCCCAAGCACTATGACAGCGAGATGTACTTGTATTTTTGGGATTTATTTCCCCAATCCCCTTTAACTATTATTTTATTGTCAAATTTGCATGGTTGTAATGGTTAAGAGGCTATTTAGGTTCTTTGAACCTTGAAATTATTAACATATTTGTTATTTCTGGCCAAAAAAAAAGTAACGGTGGAGGTGATCTGTTTGGTGGTGCACTAGTCCACACCTTTAACTTGGTCTTCTTGCCTGTCTGGCCATTGGTATTCCGTATTTGTAATGTAATTTACGCGTTTGTAAATATCCGAAATGATCAAATTATGCTAATTAAATATAAATTTACAACAATTCTGACCAGTAATTTTCATTCACTTTGCTCACTTTCTAACTCTTGCATGTTTGCCTATTGTCTTTCTTGCGCTATTTTGCCACCATCTTCTCAATTATAATTGTTGGAAGAATTGTAGTTTATTACAAGAAAACCACATAATTCACGCCAACCACATCTTACTATCCCGCTTTACTCGCTCCAATTGTTCCTATCATTATAGTTGCACGTGTCAACATTATTGGAATATTTCTTTTCTTTTCTTTTCTTTTCAAATATATATATACACACACCTCTGAGTGTTACAATTACAGTGCAATTCAACCAATTTACATTTTTTTTAATAGTTTATAATTGTAATCACTAGATGTGTGGTCTTGTATAATTTGCACAGAGCTTGAGAAAACTATAGATACCATATTATTAAATTTAACGAAGAAATAGTAAATAAAAAATAGTAAAATAATAAGAAAAGAATTCAAATACAAATCAAAATATTATTGATTTCATGTAACATTATATATATATATTTTTGGTGAGTACATATTATATATATATATATAGACATTGGTTTTGGTGTTGGATCTTTGAAGCCAGAGTTGACCTAGGCCCAAAGGTAATGGAGGCATGACTTTGATTGATAGATGCCCAAATGAAAGGTTTGGCGTTGAAGCTTCCGTGGCAAATCTCCAAGGCCCAGTGTTCCAAAACCCCCGTACCCAAACTACACCTTATTAAGTCCTTATCGTCTCTCAGGCCCAAAAAAAATCCTTATAGTCCGTTTGGTTCGATTACAGGAGGGACATGTAAAGGTAATGAGCTTTACATTACCTGACTAATAGCATTTGGTTGGCGATATGAAGTTTATATGTGTAATGCTGATTACTAAAATTTATGTAATAGACAACGCTTCCCAAAAGTTAAGCATGAGGCATAACATGCATGTAATAGAGATAAAATGATCATATTGCCCTTATGAAAACAAATTATTTCCATTCACATTTACTTAAAACCCATCAACCTCGTGTTTGTGTTTAATTAAATAAAAAATATATATCTATTTTCCATACCTCAATATCTACCAAACAAAGCCACATGTAATCACTATTATATTATATTACATTACATTATCGTCTCGTAACAATAAAAAGAAAATTCTTATATTCCATTCACCCAAAAAGAAAAAAATTCTTATATTCCGGGAACAAACGAATTTAAAATAAAATTTATTTGATTTCTTCTCTCGCATGTTCCAATATGCCGTCCTTTTTCCTTTTTCCTTTCTCCTTTTCAAGTATATGGTTATTACTCCCTTAAGTCTTTTTTATAAAAAAAGCAAAAATTACTTCATCAAAATTAAAAAAAATAATTAAATGTAATTAATATGCAATAAACTAGCGATATGAAATTTCTTTCTAGAAATGTTCATATTTAATATTTTAACCTTTTCATTATAACTTATTTAATATTCCTAATTCTAAGTAAGGAAATTTTCCATAATAAATAAATGAAGGGTATAAAAGAAATTCATTAATAAATTTACAGGACAACGATAATTTATTTTTTATAATTAGGATCAAAATAATACTTCCAAAAGTCTCTTATAAAAAGACCAAAGAGGTATTATATATATATATATATAGAGAGAGAGAGAGAGAGAGAGAGTGGCTCCTATATATATTTAGCAAGCTTCCAGATTTTGCTATGCCTTTCTGGGGATTGCTGTTCTTGTTTGAATTAAATGCTTTTGCCCTGCATTTATCTAATAGTATTGAATGTGATAAAAAAGAAGTAAAAGCAAAGGAAATTGAGTATCATATATTTGTATGAATCTCTCAAGATGATCAATTGCATTTATTGATGGTTGTGAATAATTTAGCTCTTTATATATATTTTTTAATATTTTATATTGACAATGATAAAAGAATATTCAATGGGAAGACATGATCAATATATGTGGAATATTGAATAGAAATATAATGATGAGAAGCCAAGTGGGAGAACAAGATATGATACGTGATAGACGGGAACCTTCACCAGGAAGGGCAGTAGAAAATAGTGCCAATAGTGATGACTAATGAGTCCCAACCCCACCTATGACATGAGATTTGGTAATTACAAGTATTTTTTTTTCAAACTAGAGCCTCCGTTATCACGGACTTATAATGTTTCAGCAAGATAGATTTATTAGGGTTTATACTAATCCAAATAATTTATCAGAGTTTAGACTAATTCGGATAAATTTATTGAGATTCAAATTAATCCAAATGCTCAATTAAGACTTATAGTTTAGTTGATACATTCACTATCAGTTGAATCAAATGCTTATTAGTGATAAGTAGATGTTTTAATGCTTATTACCTATTTGGATACTACAAGATAAGCACTTATATATTTATAATTACTTTTCAATTGAATAATCCAAATAGAAAGGCACTGTTGAATAATCACTTTTTAGTCACTTAAGTGCTTACTCCCTCTGGTCTATATTATAAGATATTTTATATCAATTACACCATATTAAGAAAATTATTTTTTCAATTGAAATTAATACAAAAAGTATTCATATTTTCTATTTTACCCTCATTAAATACCGTATTCTATTATTATTGTAGAGTTGTAAATGAAGAGAGAGGAAACATTAAATGCAAAGATAAAATGGAAAGAAAAATATTTAATATCCTATATTTTAGACAAAAAATTTATTATATAAAATGCCTTATAATATGAAATAAAGGGAATATTTCAAAGTTGGAGGGAGCTACTTTTCAGAAGTGCTTATGAGGGAAAAAGCAACCGTTGAAGCATTAGTTAATTTTCCATCAACCATTTTACCAAAACACCCATGCATGGTCCTCTCTTCTTGTTAAAATACCCATAGTCCTCTCTTCTTGCTCTTCAGTAGTATACCCAACTTACCCGTGGTCAGTTCATTTTTAATTTAAAATGTACAAGTCCATTAGTTATGTAATGTTTTCATATTATTTATAAATTAAAATTTTAATTAAAAAACTATTAAAATTTTATTTAATTACATAATATTATTATGTATAAATGATTCATTTTAAAAAAAAAACTAGCATTATTTAAGGACCAGGAGCATTTTAGACATTTTAAGTCATTGTCTATCCAAAAGTAGTTTTTGTCAAATTATCCAAATATAATCAATTATGAAAAATCACTTATGAGGTTAAAATATCTAAATACAAATCACTTTTTATGTAATCATTTATGAATAATCACTTATCTTTATAATCACTTTTGAATAAACTAATCTAAACAGACACTTAGTTATATATAGAGAATGGGCCACGCTATCTCTGAACATACATATGTGCTACATGCCTAGCTTGCACACATCCCTAGGGTAAGCTTTAAAACACCATGTCTTCTATGTGTTAGGGTCTATCTTTTTCAAAAAGAAACCATGGTTTTTCAAGAAAATGTGTTTAGTAAAATACAAACTGTATTTTTAAAAATGAAAAGTGAGTTAAACTATAATTTTGAAAAAACAAAGAGATAGAGAGATAGATACTAACTTTATATTGTATATTTAAAAGTACTTTTAACTCTTATCATTTAAACAGACTTTTTGTCAAATTATGGTTTTACAAAAAAAAATCCAAACATAACGAATTACAAAAAATTTGCTTTTACTAAACTTTATTTTTACAAAATTCATTTATTTTAACTTACTTTTATAAAACTGAAAATCATATGGGCCCTTAATATATGGTAGAAACTAAACCTAGATCACTATGGGTCGTTTTCATTTCGTGTTTAAAATTTAGTTTGAGAGAATAAATTTGTTAAGGGAGTTTAAGTAGAAACAAGGGACAGGTAGCTTCTATGTTAATTAACTAGCTTTTTGGCTTGTAACATAGTTTGCATTTTAGTATTTTTATTTAGAACATTGGACAAAAGTGGGGTTTCGACTCGAAACCAAGTCCCAAATAGATCCTATGTGTGTGTATATGTCTCCCATCACTATTTACTCACTTTGTGCTGCATATATGTATACGTACCCTTTTTTTTTCCTGCCATATGCTAGTATAACATAATTTTGACAATACAAAAATACAAAAATCAAAATACCAGGAACAATTTATGAAACTCTTGCATTAATTTTTCCTGTCTTAATCCCAGAGTTTCATCAAACCAACAAGCAAAATATCGGGACAAAACTTACACTACATATGGATGTATCTTGAAACCTTTAAAAACATCAATTGTACTTATATTCCGGGAACAAACGAATTTAAAATAAAATTTATCTGATATTCCGTTCACCAAAAAAGAAAAAAAATTCTTATATTCCCGGAACAAATGAATTTAAAATAAAAAATTTATCTGATTTCTTCTCTCCCATGTTCCAATATGCCGTCTTTTTTCCTTTTTCCTTTTCAAGTATATGGTTATTGCTCCCTACAGTCTTTTTTATAAAACAAAAAAATTATTTCATCAAAATTAAAAAAAAAAATTAAATGTAATTAATATGTAACAAACTAACAATGTGAAATTTCTTTCTAGAAATATCCATATTTAATATTTTAACCTTTTCATTATAACTTATTTAATATTCCTAATTCTAAGCAAGGAATTTTTCCATTATAAATAAATCAAGGGTATAAGGAATTCATCAATAAATTTATAAGACAATGATAATTTATTTCTTATAATTAGGATCAAAATAATACTTCCAAAAGTCTCTTATAAAAAGACCAAATAGGTATTTAAAGAGAGAGAGGGTCTATCCTATATATATTTAGCAAGCTTCCAGATTTTGTTATGTCTTCCGGGGATTGCTGTTTTTGTTTGAACTAAATGCTTTTGCACTACATCTAATAGTATTGAATATGATAAAAAAGAAGTAAAAGCAAAGGAAATTGAGCATCATATATTTGTATGAATCTCTCAAGATGATCAATTACATTTATTTATATATGGCTTGTGAATAATTTAGCTCTTTATATTTTTTTTATATTTTATATTGGCAAGGATATAACGATATTCAATGGGAAGACATGATCAATATATGTGGAACATTGAATAGAAATATAATGATGAGAAGCGAAGTGGGAGAACAAGATATGATACGTGATAGACGGGAACCTTCACCAGGAAGGGCAGTAGCAAATAGTGCCAATAGTGATGACTAATGAGTCCCAACCCCACCTATGACATGAGATTTGGTAATTAGAAGTATTTTTTTTTCAAAACTAGAGCCTCCGTTATCACGGACTTATAATGTTTCAACAAGATGATTTATTAGGGTTTAATTAGATTAATCCAAATAAATTTATTAGGGTTTAGCCTAATTCGGATGAATTTCTTGAGATTCAAATTAATTCAAATGCTCAACTTAAAACCTTTGATTAAGTTAATACATTTAGTGCTACTTAAATCAAATACTTATGATAAGTACATGTTTTAATGCTTAATTATGTATAGAGAATGCGTAGGAAGTCGACCACGCTATCTCTATACATATATATATATATATGCTGCATGCCTAGCTTGGCACACAACCCTGGGGTAGGCTTTAAAACACCATATTTCCTATGTGTTAATGTATGGTAGAAACGTACTAAACCTAGATCACTATGGGTCTTTTTCATTTCATGTTTGTCAAAATTGAGTTTAGGAGAATAAATTTGTTAAAGCTGAGTTTAAGCAGAAGCAAGGGACAGGTAGCTTCTATGTTAATTAACTGGGTTTTTGGCTTGTAACATAGTTTGCATTTTAGTATTTTTATTTAGAACATTGGACAAAAGTGGGGTTTCGACTCGAAACCAAGTCCCAAATAGATCCTATATGTGTGTGTATATGTCTCCCATCACTATTTACTCACTTTGTGCTGCATATATGTATACGTACCTTTTTTTTTTCCTGCCATATGCTAGTATAACATAATTTTGACAATACAAAAATACAAAAATCAAAATACCAGGAACAATTTATGAAACTCTTGCATTAATTTTTCCTGTCTTAATCCCAGAGTTTCATCAAACCAACAAGCAAAATATCGGGACAAAACTTACACTATATATGGATGTATCTTGAAACCTTTAAAAACATCAATTGTACGTCACTTGCATGAATACTTATGGTATGGCAATTAAAGGGTAAAAAATAAAAGTAAAATCTGAATCGCCATTTTTAAAAGATATATATAATTAATATGATTATGTCGAAAAGGAAAAATGCAGATGCCCAAATCCACCTTTAATTAAGTCGAAATTTTTTTTATATGTTTATGAGTGGGCTATTTTATCAGAACATGTCTAACATATATCTTTTAAATATAATATATAATAAATTTACGATGTCGGTTATATATGATTTTCTAATTAAATTACATATTAATTTGTCATATTTTAATTATAAAATCATTTTGTTCTTATTTAAGAAGCTTAATAATATAGATATAAAGATAAAGTATAATACTATATAACCAACTCAAATTGGTATGAGTGGCAACTGTTTTCATTAATTTTTTATCCCTTAATAGCAGTTGGGGATTGGATTTCCAATCTATTGGGTGGGATAGATTTTGTGTTTTTACTGAGAAGTTTGCAAGTTGGTTGACCAGGGCAAGAATTTATTTATTTTCTTGTTGATATCTTGTCAATTCTTCCCTGAATTGTGCAGTTATAAGATCGATCTGCAGCAAAATAAGAAGATTGAACACTTTCTATCAAGTTTGATAAAATTTAAGGATCTTGACCACACTTGGCTTTATTCTTCCATTATTTGAATTTAGTTACGCTTCTTAAATTATCTCTTCTTCTTTTCCTTTTGATTTGGACATTGATATAAAAAAAATATTTAAAGAATAGTTTGATTTCGACCTTGACTAAGCTATTAACAAACATCATAAATTTACTATATTATATTTAAAAAATATATGTTAGACATGTTCTGATAAAATAGCCCAATAAGAAGATTGAACAATCAATTAGGGATGAAATTTTCATTTTTACTAAATAAGGGGTTTAAGATAGTTCTTACTAAGTTTATCCCAAGCACAACCAAAAGAGCTACCAGGCGAATACTCTTGAGATGTTGAATCCCATCCTTGGTGACACTCTCGATTAATTCTCTTCCTCTGCTCATCAACCCTCCCATCGATAGGCAAATTATGTATTTTAAATTACAGGCATTTAAAAATATTTTCTTTAAACAAATTTATATAAATAAATTTCATATTTTTACTGACAAATAATCAAACATTGGCTGGGACATCTTAATTCCAACTCAGTTTATGCTTGATTAATTCCTTGAATTTATATTATGAAGGTGGTATAAGATTTAAAAGGCATATGATAATCCACAATAGATATAAAAAATTTTATCCATGCGTTTAGTGTTACCTCATTTCCATTTAATATGTTGGTACCCAGAAAAAAAAAACGGAGGAAAAGAAGGACTACTAAAGAAAGGAGAAAAAAAAACTTAACTTATTATTATTTTTTAAAAAACCGTTTGATATATTCAGAGGTCATTTTGAGCTCCAATTCATTCAGATTAAGCTGCTTCAGGGCCCAAATTGGGGGGAAGCTCTTCTGAAAGCATTTTTTTATATTCACACGATTTTAAATTCAAAACATCATGCTTAATCGACGGACACCTCTTCCCCTAGAATCAACACTAGTTGGTCACTTGTTTTTGTTGTGTAACATGATAGACAAATACATAAAAACTATACTATGTCCAATTAGTAATCACTGCTGCTGTTCGTTGACTAGACTATTTTGTCATGTAACTCAACCAATAATAAACACTTATTAAATGAATTAATAAAATAAGCAAAAAAAGGAGGATAAGCAATATATCCACTAAAGTTTAACCTGAAACCAATATATCTGATCTTTCAACTTTTGTTTAGCTGTTCTTGGTATTTTAATTTATTATTTGACCTTACATGTTATATTCATGCACGCCGAATCAAGCATATAACATACACATCTTCTGTTACTGTGGAATCAGTAGATTGGAAATAAATTAAGTAATAGAGACAAATGCATCATGGAACAAGAGAAGCAATAATAATAATAATAATAATAATAATAATAATAATAATAGAGCACAATGTAGCAGAATGTATATGGGTCATCCCCACATGGAGGTCTTGATAATACTGTAAGATAATCTTGCAATCTCAAACACATACTAAAACGAAGACATGACTTATATGAAGATAGTAAAGGCAACAGTAACAAGATAGAAGCATGCATACTATCAGCAATCAACATTGAATTAAGTAATGTGTTAATGACAAGTTAGTAGTGTTTTATTTGGGACAAATGAAGGATTAGTAGTGTTTAATTAACACAGCTCCATTTTTCAATTTGTCAACATACTTTTGTTTTAACCAAATATTTCACATCAAGTTTCACTAGTTCATCTGAAAAAAAATAAAAGCAACATGGCCTTGGAGCATAAGTTAAACAATATAATATACACACGTGTGTAAGAGGATTAAGGGTTCTCCAATTGAGGTTTCTGTAATAAGAAATACAATTAATATGTTAGAATTTTGTTTAAATCTTTTAATATGTCCTTTAAATTGAATGGATAGAAAAAAATAACTAATGTTATCTTTAAATTTTAAAATATAGATAAGAGTATAATTAAATAATAGTAATTAATATTATTTTAAAATTTCAATAGTGATAAATAGAATTTTTTTTTTCAAAATTAATAGTTAAAAATGGAGATAGTGTTATATATATATGTGTACTTATATATGTACAAGTACATATATATATGTATGTATATATGTTCTTTTGTATTTAACTTTGTGAAGAGAAATTCAACATTAGACTCTGTCAATTGTTACGTGGCAAACTTTACATTAATTATGATAGAGTCGAATATATATATATATATATATTGAATAACCATTAACAAATTAAAGTTAACAAAAAAATGGACAAAAGGGGTGAATTCAAAAGGTTGAAAGGCTGTATTTTCAGATTTTCAAAATTGAGGAGATATTTACAAATGAAAAAAAATTGAAGGAAATTTCGAGAAAGCCAAGTAGTGTGCTTCATGTTATTTCGAGAAATCAAAGGCTTGGGGGTTGTTGGGAAGTTGGGATTGCTCTATTCACATTTTTTTTTTTCTAAGAAAAAGAAAGAATAGACAATACATATGTAGGTGAGTGTAATGGCGCAAACTTTTGTGGTAAGAAATTATGGAGATCCACCAGACGAATGTGATTTCTTATCAACATTAGTATTGAAGATTCCTTTACTTTCTAAGAGTGGAAGATAGATAGGGGCAAGGGACGAGAGGGAGAGAGGCAACAATTAATAAAAACGAACATATCTTTGCAACTTAAAATCCCTTCATTGATTGTGAAAAAAAAAAAAAGAAAAATGCTTAAATCCCCAATTTAATTTATGCCACAATTGCAAAGTTGAAGTTCACAAAGTAATTAAAGAAAGAAGAAATTAGGAAAAAAAAGGAGTTGGAATATGGAGACAGGTCAAGCTAGGGAGTATAAAATTAACATAATAGTCTAATGCATAATTTTCTTTGCCTGAAGAAAAATCTAGTTATTTCTTTGGCAGCTTGTGTCTTCTTCAAAAAGCTTGTGTAGTCCAAGAAGGAGACATTTGACCCATATATTTCATATTTGAAGGATACATTTGACCCATATATTTCATATTTGAAAACTTCTTCCTCCTCAGCATATCATCACGTCTTAAATTGTGGAATATTATATTGCCAGTTCAAATATCACTACATTTACAAGTCAATGCACTTCTATTATTCAACCAAATTATATATCAGAGCAAACAACCCCATCGTTTTCTATTATTTCCCTAATTTATAATCAAACTGAATCTGCTGACAATGGATGTGAGAATAAAGTTTATGTAATAATATAAGGTGTTTACCGTATTTTTCTGGTTTTGCATTCTTTTTTAATTTAATTATAGGTTATGGTGATTTATTTAGTAGCCTAAAAATTATATTTGTAGACTTCTTTTTGTGTGCATGCATGTTTGAACTAATATCATATTTGGTGAAAAGAAAATGAATTTTAAAAAAGGGAGAATGAGAGAAAAACCCATCTTAATGTGTTTAGTTTTTAATGAAATGACTATTATTGATTGTTAAACACATTGAAAATTCTATTAAAAAGAGCTATAATTGGCTACTAAATATGTTAAGAAGGATTCTCTCTCTCTTTTTCTCCTTATTGAAACCCATTTATTTTTTACCAAATACTTTGTCTGATATATATTATAAGAGGCTTTCAACTAATTAACGATTCTTAAAGAAATATTAGTTGCAAACCTTAAACTTATAAAAAAAAAAAACTAACATCCCAATTTTATTAGTTACCAAGTTTTACTTCTTTCTTTTTTCCAAGTTACGAAATAGATAATAAATTAATAAGAGTAAAAAGGGTAAAAAAGTAAACTATTATTTAAAATTAATACAACATCTTATATTTTGGACTTACTAAAAATTTTAAAAGATCCCTTATAATATAAAGGGAAGGGAGTATGAGATAAGTTCTGGCCCGCAAAAGCCAACAAATGTAAGTAGCACGTGATTTGTCAAGACCATCTTCCTAATTAAACAGGTTCTTATATTTCTCAATTTTAATGATCTCTTGAAATTGGTCAAAGGATGACCTTTAATTTGTACACGACCAAATTAACAAGAGTCTTTAATTTCTAACTAGCTGCATTTTTTCCTTTCACAAACTTTGCTGTACAATTGCCCACGTACACACACACACACAAAATTCATAAACTCCCACTTAAACATTTATGTTTGATCAAACATTATATATGTATCTACATCAAAGTAGTCAGACACAGAAAAAAGGGCAAACTATTTTAACTTTGGACCTGAATTAGCTTATAATTAATATAGAATTAATTGGTACAACAACTTTCTATAATGTCTACAAAGCAGGATAAAAATTTCAGTGTATATATATAAAAGAAGAGTGATTTTTATAAGTGTAATATTTTCTTTTTAGTTTAAAGTATACTATATTTTATTTAAAATTTCGGATACTAATTTATAAGTAAACTTGTAACATGTATTTTCTCTAGAAAAAAAAAATGTTCTTGTTTGGGTAACCAACACTTCCCTGGCCTAAATTTCGTTGCTATCAAGGAGAGTTCAATCTCATTTATATCAAAACCTAAAATGAAAAATAAAAGAGAAGAAGGAGAAGAATAAAAGAGAGGTTGGAGCCATGTGATATAAAAGGGGTAGTGAGAGGAAGAGGAATGCATGGGTTGAGATTTAGAATGATGCTGGGGGTCATGTGCATAGTGTAAGGGACTATATATAAGTGTAATTAATAAGTCTCTCTCTCTCTCTCTCTATATATATATATATATTTAAAAAAAAACCATGACATAACAAAAAGAGAGAATCCTTTACTTTGAAATTACCTACAAGAAAAGTACGGCATCACAGCTAGAGCATGTGAATGATATAGATTCCATTAACTTTGGAACACCCAATGTGAGACCCAAAGCATTATGAAACAAGTGATAAAACCAACAAAACTTTCACTGCCTTGGATTCTAATTAAAGTCCCTAAAAGCATGTATGTATATGTATATGTATACATTTTCAGGGCCACCACACATGGACGCTGGCTAGCTAGCTAACTGTGTTTAATGACCATGAACCCTTCCCTTCCCTAGCTATTTCAATGCAAACCAACCAAAAAAAAAAAGATGCTTTATTAAAATTAAGCTGAAATATTAATTCGTCAGATACATGTACTGATCAAAAGCTTCCAACACCAGCTAGGTTTTCTCTTACATATATACCAGTGGTGGCACTGTTTCATTCATGCAGTAGTACTGTTATATATGTGTGTGTGTGTGACCTGGCTAGCTAGCTTGCTCCCACTTTGTTAATTATATTGTATCAATTAATTAATCATAATTTTATATATTTTGCCAAAAGTGGCATTCTTTCCTTTCCATTGGGAAAAACCAGAATATAATTCGCATCTTCAAAATAAAACGTGGTTTTCTTACTTATTTTTCCCTCTACATATGTAAGAAGAAAGTTAATTATCTTTAATTTGCAGTTCATTGAATAAATGTTTTCTAAAATATGTATATATATGCAAATTACCAAAGTCAGTGTTTCCAATCCATGGGTATAGGCCCCTTAAGGGAGCATATAGAAATTTGAAAAAAAAAGGATGTGAATGCAAGAGGATCTATATGAATGGATATATAGTACTCCATTTTAAAACTAAAACACTTCTAACTTATTCACGTTTTTCAAGAAAAGTTAGTTGTTTTCTTAATCTTCTTAAAAGAATTGTGTATGTTTCAAGTTCTATATTTAACCACAGGTCCACAACTAATATTCAAAATTACATCAATTAGTTTTAAATAGTCATGCTTAAAATTCTCAAAAAGTGACCAATGAGTAGCCAATTTCTCTCCAAGTTAAAAATCATCACATGGATGAAAGTTTAATATAATCAGATTTTTCATAATGCATTATTCAGCCCACATTAACCAAGCTAAGGGTATAGTTGAAAAAAAAATTAATAACCCAACATCTCCTATTAAGAATTTCTTATAGAAAGTATCTTATAATTAGTACTGAAGGGATTAAAAGTATCTACTTCACCAAGTAGGGAAAAGTGGTCTCTTTAACTGCACCTTAACTGTAACTTATAGGTTAGCAGTTGTAGTAGAGGTCTCCAGTTGTCGAGTGTGACCTCACACCGAAACATGCAGCTGACACTCACAGAAACCACCATTGGGCAAAACAGCAGGAAGAGATTTCAGAATTCACATAAAAATAATTACCTTGGGCGTCAAGGGTTAGGTTTTGGCTCAAACATAATGGATCTACCGGATGCATGCCTATGAAATTTCCGATTTCAAGCTGCGAATTTCCAGCAAAACACTGATGAATTCTTTTCTGCGATAACCATATATAATATCATTGGATTCTGAGTACAAACTATATATATAAAGAAAATTAATTGTACCCTGAAATAAGACTAAAACTATACCTAGCTAGACCCGTAAAAACAAGTGGCAGGCCTAAACAACCAGGGAATGAATATGGACTCACAGAAATTAGATATGCCATTCTCTATCAGCCAGACAGCCACAGAATGCAGTTGCGTAAGCGTTGGTTTCTGAATTAGGAGAGATCAGAGGGGTTGGAAGCACCATATATATGTATATATAGAAATATATAATAATAACAGTAATTAGAAGCCACTAAAGGAGGAATCCAAAGGGATAGCATGATCCCAATTTGTGGGGAAGAAGGAGAGAGAGAGAGAGAGATTTAAGGCTTAGATTTGGGATCAATGCGATCCCTTTGGATGCCTCCTCCAGTTGCAGTTGTTGATTTACCAAACCTCTTCTTCATTCTTCCCACTCTTTCTCTCTCTCTCTCTCTGTGGTAGCTAGCTATGAGGGAGGAGGAAAAAGGGTTTTTTGAGCTTTGAGGATTGAATGGAAAAGAAGAACAGGTGCTTAAATGAACGAGGCACTCATTTTACAGCTTGATATTTTCAGTTTCTTTTAATTATTCGAATTTGTAAAATACATACAAGAGTGAATTTTGCGTTGATGAAAAATTGCGAAAATCATCATCATGACATGGGTTTATGGACAAAAGATATTTATTTAGAGGTAGACCCCATTACTTAATGATCCAGACACACGCAAAGAAATTGTAGCCAGCAGTGGGTCAGATATCCATTATTGGAAATTCTCAACCAAGTTGGGTGTCCCCCCAATTCTTTTAATTAAAAATTCTATTCTCTTGTTGTTTAATTCAGCCCTTGTGGTCCATTCCATGTTCCCACTCACCACCACACCAACATCTATACTATACTATTAAGGGTACCGTGTGTTTAATTTTAAGTTTGTAAACTTAAGTTTAAACAAAATGAAGTTTGCAATAATTAAATTTGGATGAAAGTAATTTTATTGTGATTTAATTTATGTTTGGATGTCTTCTTTTTCTGGCAAAAGGTAGTTTTAAGGAGGATATGAGGTAGTTTTTAGCTTCTCTTTATAAGCGTCAATTCGAAAACTGAGAAGGAACTTTTTTTTTTTGGTTGATGAAACCGACGTTCTCCATCCATTTTTCAATCCTCCAACTTGGGTTAGAGGTCAGCCAAACATTCTTTCATCTTCAACCTGAGTTCAGTAAACTTTTGGTTTAGCATATCCAAAATGGATATGTCCAATTTAAACTCAAGTTTAAATTCTTTGAATTTTTTCACATTTAATCTACACGTTACATAATCTTTTTCGTTCCTTTTCATATCCATAAGATGAATTATTTCACAATTAATCTACACATTATTTTGAAGGTCTCTAAAACCTTGCATATGCCTATATGATCTTGTTTTCGTTCTTTCTTTCAATCTTATTTGCGCATGACCAATTCATTTTATGCATGGCCTATATATACTAATACAGTGTGTGTAAACAAAACTAGACAATTATATGGTTGTCAATCAAAGCATTTGAAAAGTTTAAGGTTTTGTTTTTGCTTTATATGTGCAAACAATAAAACACAAGGGATCTACTTTAATAAATTTTCACGTGAAACTGTCTTGTAAATTTCGTGATAGAACAACACATTATTGTTTTCTGATATATTTTCATGTCTTGCTCGGGCACACCTGGACATATATTGATTCTTTCTTCCACTCTTCTCCTTCACATCGCCAAGTACAACATTAGCTAACCCCCAACTGAGCCTATAAATGATCTTATAATATGTGAAGATTACATGTAAAACATTTTGATTCATCTCGATTATCATCACTAATTTATTTAATCAACTCCTTTTCCGATCATATTTATTTAGCCACACACGCAAGTATATCAGTTAAACTGTTAATTTGAAATTTGAATTTATTATTTAATTAAGAAGAAGAATTAAAAAAGTGAGAATAATTATATTATTTGTGACTTCCATTTGTCCTTGCTTGATTTCATCGACAAAGTGTGTCCAGTCTTGCTTTGTTTGGCCAATCGATTAAAAATTGAAATTCCACTTCTACATAATTAATTCATAATATGTCGGGTGAGTTTTTTGTTTTTTGGGTGCCACTTCTCTTGAAGTCATGCTATCTTGGGACTGGTTATTTATAACTAAGGGTGTTCAAAGGTTCAATTTAGTTCGGTTTAAGGCAAAAATCAAACCGAACCAAACCAATCAGTTTGATATCTCTCAGGACCTTGTCGATTTTACTTTTAATCGGTTTGGTTCGATTCCAACTTAGATTTGATTTGGTTTTGATCATGTTAAGTTGAATTTTTAAAAACAAAATTTATCATCTTCTTCAAAACTGAAATTCAATAAGATCCATATAGATACTTTATGAACACAAATTATATCTAAATATTTTTATGAAGTATGCATATTTTATGTAATTTTTTTATTTTTTTATATTTTTATTTATTTATTGATAGATTCATATAATTAATTATAATAATATACTTATCTATATTCTTTCTCACAAACTAATAAATGTCTTGTAATCTTGTTTATCAGTTTTTTTACTTAAGAGACTTATACTAATGAGTAGTATAAAAAGAAAATTCATTAAATAAATATAGTATTTGAATTTTTAAAAAAACAAATAGTATAGTAGGTTAGGCTTGGTTTGGTTCAGATTTCGAAGGTATGAAACCGAATCAAATCAAACTGAGTTAGTTCCAGAATAACAAAAACTAAAATAGATCTTATTTTAGTTTGGTTTTGATCAATTTATGTCGGTTTGGTTCGATTTAATCGGTTTGAATCGGTTTTGAACACCATTATTTTTAACTATTTCACACATATTAAAAAAAGTTATTAAACTCATTAAATTTGTCTCAAATTTCATTTATTTTTTAGATTTACCCCTAATTAAATGTTATATCTTTTCAATAATAAATTATATTGTTTTCATCCAACATGCTTAATGAGAGGAATTCAGGAAAAAATTATTTAATAATCTAGACATGATTTATATATATTTTAAACTATGAAATTTTTTTTCTCAATACCTTATATTTGAGACCAAATACAGTAGTTTATTCTATAACATGAAGGAACTATACATGTACACCAACGAACAGGTGGCAAAAAAAATGTATACCAATGAACAGCGCATGATTATTGCTCCCTTCGTTTGATATTTTAGGGTTTTTCACATAAATCAAGATAATTATTAAATGATCTAAAATATTGTAAACTTTAAATATATTTTACTAAAATATCCTTAATTTAAATATTCTATTAAATGATACATTTGAAATTAATTAAGAGTAAAATAATAAAACAAGTAATTAATATTTCATTAAAATTTTAAAGTGATAAATATTGTGAAAAACATAAAAAATCCTAAAGGGATAATTTTTATGAATTGGAGGGAGAATGAAATGCTCCCATGGTGATGAATTAATATAAACAAATAAAAATTAGTAGTGGGGGGTGGGACAAAAGAAGAGCGTGCTCTAAAACAGGAAGTCAAGTGAGCCGTTCCATGCGCCGAGACTTGCAATTGGTGTATATACTAAATGTGAATGTGAATGTGAATGTGAATGTGAATGTATTAGTTGATGGCTCCAGATTATGATGGATGATGCTAGATATTGTCCACACTAATGAAGCAATAAAAGAGACCTATCCACGCAACACAAGGTGGACTTTTACCATTTGTGGTGCCTTCATAAGAACCCTACCACTACATCAAACATAGTAATTAATACTCCTCTACGGTCTCAAGTATAAAAAACTTTCTGATTTTAAATAAAAGAATCAAATAAAAATTTGTCCGAAGCATTTAAGGTTTCTTTTCTAAATAAAAAGGAAGCATAAATTTTATATATAAAAAATATTATTAATTATATGGGTATAAGTTTTAGACATTAAACTGGAATTTTTTTAAAAAAATTATTTATGACAAAGTTAATAATCTTACCATTTTAACTAATTTTTTTGGGTTATATAAAATAGTTATTTATTCATTGCGTTTAATGGTGGTGGGATGTATCTTCTCTCTCATGCATAGTGCCCTTACAGTAGTGGGATGAATTTGGGACGACAGTGTCTGCTGTGATTTGAAAGCAGTGTAGGGTTGATGGTTCAGCGCTCACGACATTTGTGTCTATTGTGAAGGACACCAATGTTAGTTCCACTCAGTTTTTGTAACCCTTCTAGTGGGGCACAAAGGCCCTTCCATCTATTCCCCAAAAAATGTCCTACGTATCCCTCTTGTCTATGTATTTTTTTCTTCTTTAATTTCTTCCACTCACACAAATAGTTTCCCACTTGGAGGTATTTTGGGGCGTCACCATGTCAGGAACTATGGCTAATGACGACGTGTGCGTGTCTAGTTTCCATTTTTCTTCTTGCTTTGTGCTTTATTTGAATGAAGGGATAAGATGGAAGGAGATAAGGTAGGGGGAAGAGAAATGGAGGGGAGAGAAAAATGGGAGTAAAATATTTTCTCCCTTTATGTTTAAATGATGAAAAAAAATAAAAAAGAGAGAAAACTTATTTATTTTATAAGAATTATAATACCCTTATTACTAATATAACTAATTTATATTATATAAATAAAAATAATTTATATAAATGACATTTTTGTATAACTTATTTTATTCAATAAAGTGATGGCTAGTAGCGATGGTGGTTGGTGACCAATAATTAGTGGTGGTGATCGGTGACCAGTGACTGATGGCAGCAGTTAGTGACTCACAAAGACAGCTGGTCACTGGAGGTGGCGACTGGTGGTAGCGACAGGGGATAGTGATTAGTGATTGGTGACAGTCAGTGGTTAGTGATTGGTGACAGTCAGTGGTTAGTGATTGGCGGTAGTGATGGTAGTGGTAGTCAATGACTAGCAATGGTGGTACCTGGTGATCAGTGGTGGTGGGAGTTGGTGACCAGTGATGGCTGGTAGCAGTAGTCGGTGACTATTGATGGTGGTTAGTGATTTGTGATCAGTGATAGCGGTGATAGTCGATGGACAGTGGAGGGTGGTAGCTAGTGAGTGCCGATGGCAAAAATTTGTTACTTGTGATGGCAAGCAACATCAATATATTCAAAGCATTCCATAAGGATAATTGTGGAACATAAATTTTCTTTTCAAAATCTCTCCATTTTTATAGAGAAAAATTAGGGGGGAAACATGTGGGTCCCATTTGTTATTTTTCCCTCACTTTCCCTTCATCCTTATTTTCCCTTGCTATCCAAATAGGGGAAAATATGTTTCCTCCCATATTTTCTCTCTCCTTTTCTCTTCCCTCTATTTTCTCCTCGATCCAAACAAGAGGTTAATGTCAACTTCCACTCACACAAATTATACTTCCACTGGTTTTAAATATGGGATACTTTTTTTGTCCAATATAAATTGTTTTAAAAAATTATTTTGGTCTAAAATATAAGTCATACTATTTAAGTATTGTATGGTTCATTAATGACATTTTTCTTGATTTGCCATTGGCTTTAATTAAGAAGTGAGAGAAAAAAATAATTAGAATTTAATGCTTTCAATAGAAGTAATAGTGGAAAGAATTGTGATTTTTTGAGAAATTTAATGAGTTAACCAACTTTTAACGCCTTCACTTGGTACGTGTGAAATTTTTGAAATATGACTTGTATTATGAAGCGGAGGGAGTATTTTACTTTAGTCGTAAATATAAGATTTTTTTTTTTCAAAATATGAGATAATATTTATTATGCATTATGAAAAAAATATTTTTATTCAATTGAAGGTAGAAGAAAGAGAGAAATTGAATGTATAAAGGGAAGTTTTGGAAAATTATTGTAATTTTTTGGAACATTAATGTAACTTTAGCTCACATCTTTAATGTACATAATTCGATTAAAGAATCCTGTATTAAGGACTAGATAGAGGATTCTAATTTGTTACTCAAGCAAATTTCACTTGGCTTAATTACTATGAGATTTAACTTTATATCTTTTAGTACTAGTTTGGTTTGCCTTTTTGTAAAAGTTTTTTTAGAATAACCACAGTTTACAAAAATGAAGTTTGGATAAAGGTAGAGAAGTTTACTGAAAACCTGTTTAGATAAAAAGGGAGAAAATAATGGTTAGAAACCATGGTTTGGTTTGCAAAAATGCAAACCAAACAGGCCTTTAATTTATTTATAATAAATTCAGGAAATGTATAATGCCACGTGCCAAGAGTTATCAAATTAATTTAAAACTTGGCCTGCTGGCCGGTGGTCGTTTTATAATCTTCATTCGTGCAAATTTTCAAATTAGATTGGATAACCTTGGCGACTTTATATTAATTCATCTTCTCTTATTCTTCTTTTTCTTTTCCCTTTCCCTTTCTTGGTCATATAGCAACTAAGTCATTCAAACAAACTTTTTGGTGGTCCTTCAATGGCTAACTACCTATTTCACTGTACCTTTATTGAAGGTTTAAATGGCCATGGACCACAGCTACAGCTCTTAATTCTGAGAAGAAAAGGCAGAGAAAGTTCCTGTTTGCTGCAATGTCAATTATGTTCTAACTATGCTCATAATTATTGATTTCTTCTACATAATTACCCATCTTATATATATATGTATATATTAATTATTACAGTAGAAGAGTTATAAGTTTACAATTGTAGTAATACTATTTTGAATTTGTATATAAAAGATAATTGACATGGGAATGTATATATGGTTGCGCGTGTTAACAGTGTTTTTTCATGAATTAGGATTCTGTCAGAAATAATTTAAAGAGAACGTAGGAATATTTCGATGTTTAATGAAAACGTCTTTCTTATCCTAGTGCTGGAATACTATTTTCTTTTTTTAAAAAAATAATAATAAAGGAAGGATTATGTAATCTTTTAATTTTCTTATGCGTATTGCAATACTTTTAATGATAATTTGTGTTAAAAATGAGTATTTTCCATAGTCTTTTTAGGTTAAAATGATAAAATAGTTTTTAAAAAAAACAAAAAGGGGTCAGGTGTTGATACTTTGAAACCTTTTCAATATTACTGCCTGTTTTTGTTATTTGCTATCACTTTTTTTAATTTGTCATAATGTATAACATGCTATTGTTTAGTGTTAGTCATAGAAACTTGTACCAAAAAAAAAAGTTCTTACAAAGAATTTGCAAAAGAATTGATGAAATGTTTTGAATTAGTACCATGGTAGGAGTATATATATATGAGACAATACATGCATAGGAGATGGAACAAATTAAATATTGGGCAAGAACTAGGGTAAAATAATTTAATTAAGGAAAGAAAAGGAAACATGTGATTGAAGTGAATTGAGTAAAGTAGTTGGTTAGGTAAATAGTAGCATTGTAGCACACTTAAATTCGTCGTAAATACTAAAGAGAAGGTATTCCATTCCAACCAAGTGGACAGATATGCTGTGTCCTAATTAATGGAGGAATATTTTTGTTGAAAATTGAATAATTGGACATTTTTATCAAGTTCAAAAGTTGTTTAAAAAGGCCTAAGGATTATTGGGCCAAATTAATCAAATTAGGCCCAATAAGCATAAAGTCTCATTATATTTGGACCAATTCACAATTCATAGGCTAAAAAATGTTAAGACAATTTTTAATAGGTTTAAATTATTTTTCTAAGACCAGTAGTATGCAGAAAATTTTATTGGACCAAAAGTACATGACCTAGGCTCAAAATTATTATGCATACCTTATTAGGTCAAATCTTTCCAACAAGCCCAATACCATGAAAGAGCACTTTTGATAAACTAAGAGTGTAGATGGCCTTAAGAAGGTGGGAGAATGAGTGGTTACAAAGTGCAAACCATGTGAGGATGAGTATGGAAGGGAAGAGAAGGGATAAGTGTGTAGCAAATAATTGAACACCATGGAAGGAAAGAAGGAAGGGATAGTAAGAAATATGGACCATTGGATTTAAAAGAGATCAATGGTAGAGATTCCATGAGTTTGCCTATAAATAGAAAGCTTTCCCTCACCCATTTTGCATATCAAGTGGCATTAAGCCTAAGAGGAAGAGAAGAAGAGAGAGTGTGAGAAGGGGGAAGAAGCTAGGCAAGAAAGGAAGGATAAAAGATTTAAGGAGAACTCCAAGGTATCAACTTGTTCTTATTCTTGCATTTTATTATGTTTCAAGTAGTTGATTTGTATTGAAAAATGTATTGTTGTGTTATAAAAACATGTTTTAGTTGCAAAAAAATGTTCACGTTTGAATTACTGCGAAGGCTTTGTATGATTTGAATATTGAGGAACATGTTTAAAGTTTATATGAACATGATTGAAGATTGCAAGAACATGTCTCTAATATTTGAAAGTAATGGCAATACCAAGAAATGCTTTATGTTAAAATGTCAATTAGTTGAATTATATGATGAATGCTTGAATGAATAAAGTTGCTGTTGAATCAAGTGTTTTGATGATTTTAAACCAACATTCTAGAGCTTGGAAAGAAGATATCAAAGGTGCATGGAAGATCCCAAATGAAGAAATTCAAATAAAATCAGCACAAGATTAGATATAGGACTTCTTACCTTGTTTAGATTTAAGTAAAAGGCTTTGAATTGACAAAAGAATGTTTTTAGAAATCTGATTCTATATTAATTCATGGAACATTTGAAAATCACCCACAAATAGACGAACTTTAAAATGTTAAAGCTGATTTGTTGCTTTGAAAATTTGAACTTTGATTTCTGAAATTCGAATTTCTAATTGAAAATAAGTTAGTCAGAAAAGAGATTCCTCTAACAGATGAACTTTAAGTGTAGAAATTCAAACTTTGACATGAGTCTGATAAGATACTTTTCTAATAGACGAACTTTGTGCTTTGAAAATTCGAATTTATAATAAAACACAATTCATAAAAAAAATGAAAAATTCATCTGAGGATATGTCAAAGCTCATATGAAAGTGAAGTTTAGAAAGAGTTCAAAATCAGCTCACTGATAGATGAACTTTGACTTTGAAAATTTGAATTTTAGAAACAAAGCTTGCAAGTTTGTTATGACAATCTGTTGACATACGAATGTTGGTTTTTAGAAATTTAAACTTTGAAATAAGTCTGATAAGAGCTTCCTCTGATAGACGAACTTTGAATCTTGAAAATTTGAATTTTGAAAAGATGAACTATTGTGCCTTATTGAGCTGCCCACTGATAGAAGAATTTTGGGCACCAAAATTCGAACTTCGAAGGCACTGTAGCAATATGGGACAACTGTTCACACTTATTAGAAGAACTTTAACTTGAAAATTCGTATAATCCAACATAGAAACATTTTTCAAAGATGGAAATTCGAACTTTGCTTCATAAACAGACGAACTTTGAAGTTCAACGTTAAAGTCTTTAACTTTCGGTATCTGTGAAATTCGTCTGTTGACCATCTAAAATTTGAACTTTGAGTGTCAGAAGCATTAAATGCGGTTGGTGAATGGATAGCTTTTCAGAGTAATCATTGGGTAACGTGTTTAACGGCTAGATCTTGTCTCTAACGAATAGTTAAGACATAAATCTATAAATAGAACTTCATTTGAAGTTGTGGGCAACAAATTTACATTGTATATACTGAAACTCTGTCAAATTCTCAACTAAAAGTCTCTTACTCTCATACTTCATTCTTCTACATTTCAACTTTCATATACACTCTAAATTAGAGAGTTCATTCTTTGTGATCAATCTTATTTTCAACAGGAAGAAATATTTTCTTGTGAGGGGATATCACAAGGGATTTGAGAAGCACTTAGCTAGAGTGCAAAGAGAGAGGTTGTAAGCTCTAAGAAGAGAGCATCAAAGCTGTACTAAGGCAATTCTAAGAAGCCCACTGAATTCTTGCAAGATAGTGGAAAATCTCAAGTAGTTGTTTGGGGACTGGACGTAGGTCAAGATAGAGAGATCGAACCAGGATAAATATCTGTGTCTTCCCTTCTTCTTTACTACTCTTACATTGCTATTCTTTTATACTCTGTTTTACTGTCTCTTTTGTCTTCACTACACTTTTGACTTTTGCAAAAAATTTTAATCTTCCCAATTCACCCCCTCTTGGGAAGCCAGCATATCTAACAAGTGGTATCAGAGCCCAGATTCCCAAACAAAGGATCTAACAGTCCGGGAATTTCAATGGCTAGCTTTGGAGAAAGTATACTAGCTGAGGGAAATAATACAAATAGACCACCTGGCTTTAATGGAGAATACTATGGGTACTTGAAGATGAGAATGCAGATTTATCTCTAGTCCATTTATCCCAATGAAACTGCAGGATGATGGAAAATACAAGGAGGAGCCAGAGGACGAGTAGAATGAGGAAGATAGGAGAAGAGTCTTGCTGAACTTTAAGGCAAAACACTGCCTAGTTAGTGCATTAAAACAAGACGAATTCTACAGAGTGTCATTATGCTCCATAGCTAAGAGTATGTGGGACACTTTAGAAATCGCTCATGAAAGAAGGAACCAGTAAAGTAAGAGAAAACAAATTGAACTCCTGCATTGGTGAATATGAAAGCTTTAGAATGGTGGAAGGAGAGAGCATCAAAGAGCTACAAAAGAGATTCACCCTTATTGTGAATCAACTAAAGAATCTTGACAAGGAGTACACCCAGCCAGAGAATCTGAGAAAAATCCTTAGAGCTCTTCCTTTGGAATGGCAACCCAAAGTAACAACAATAGAGGAAGCTAGAGAAGAATCAATGACCTATGTCATAGCCCTCTTCAGTAGCCTTGAAGAATATGAGGGAAAAATAAATGCTCTCAAGGAAGTAGGATAAGACAGAAAAAAGAAAGGTCTTACTCTGAAAGTTGCTGAAGAGAAAGAAGAAGAATCTGATGATGGAGATGAATTAGATGAATAAACTCTGGCTATGATGGTCAAAAAATTCGGAAGGTTTTACAACAAGAAAAGAAACAAAAGATTTTTCAAGAAAGGAGCAGCTGTAGACAACAAGAAAGAAGGAAAAGAACCTATCACCTGCTATGAATGCAAAAGGCAAAGGCATATCAAATGGGATTGTCCACAATTCCTAAAGAAGCAAGAGAAAGAAAAGAAAGCTGCTGACAAGAGCAAGAAGAAGAGGGCATACATCTCATTAATCTGGGGCAATTGCTCAGATGAAGAAGAAGATGATGAAGATGAAATCGCTAATATCTGCTTGATGGTACTTGTATCTGAAGAAACTCAAAATCCATCCAACAGTAATCATGAGGATGAGGTATATGAATCTGAACCTTCCTATTCTGAATTACTTGATGCATTTCATGAACTACATAATGAATTTATTAAGACAGCTAAAGAACTGAGACAGACTAAGAAAAAGATTGACAAGCTAGAATCTCAGTGTAATATTTCTGACATTACATCTCTGCATATATCTAAATCTGCTTGTTGTACATCATGTATTGAATTAAAGCAAACTAATGACTATCTACTGAAAGGAATGACTAGACTTACTAAGGGTAAAGATATGTTATTTGCTTTAATGGGAAGTCAGAGAATCACACAAGGAAAGGTTGTACTTGGCTATGATCTTTGTGTAGTAAAAGAAAGCATTAAAAAGTAAAATCAAAATATGTATATGAGGCATTTTGTGCATGCTAATGGGCATAAGAAGAAAGATCATATTTCAAACCGCATTGAATCCTATGATCAACCAAGATATGTGAAATAAAAATATTATCTGCATTGCTTTCTTTCTGCATCACAATACATCTCTGCATAAATCTAAATCTACTTGTTGTATATCATGTATTGAATTAAAGCAAACTAATGACTATCTACTGAAAGGAATGACTAGACTTACTAAGGGTAAAGATATGTTATTTGCTTTAATGGGAAGTCAGAGAATCACACAAGGAAATGCTGTACTTGGCTATGATCCTTGTGTAGTAAAAGAAATGATTAAAAAGTAAAATCAAAATATGTATATGAGGCATTTTGTGCATGCTAATGGTCATAAGAAGAAAGATCATATTTCAAAACGCATTGAATCCTATGATCAACCAAGATATGTGAAATAAAAATATTATCTGCATTGCTTTCTTTCTGCATCACAATACATCTCTGCATAAATCTAAATCTGCTTGTTGTACATCATGTATTGAATTAAAGCAAACTAATGACTATCTATTGAAAGGAATGACTAGACTTACTAAGGGTAAAGATATGTTATTTGCTTTAATGGGAAGTCAGAGAATCACACAAGGAAAGGCTGTACTTGGCTATGATCCTTGTGTAGTAAAAGAAAGGATTAAAAAGTAAAATTAAAATATGTATATGAGGCATTTTGTGCATGCTAATGGGCATAAGAAGAAAGATCATATTTCAAAACGCATTGAATCCTATGATCAACCAAGATATGTGAAATAAAAATATTATCTGCATTGCTTTCTTCCTGCATCACAGTCTAGTAGCCCTTTCACCACCTGTCACTTCTGTAAGAAGAAGGGACATATTTCCACTTCATGTGCATTGAAGAAAAATGGACTTGACAGGAAGGTAAAATAGGTTCTCAAAGATACACTTGTATCTAGGAAAAATGCCACTGACAGAAAAGGACCCAGGCAAATTTGGGTAACTAAAAAGAAACTCTGAACTTTGTTTTGCAGATCCATCTTAAAACAAGAAAGAGTAACAAATGGTATATAGACAGTGCCTGCTCAAGTCACATGACTGGTGATAATAAGAAGTTCGTCACCCTTAGAGACAAAAAGGGAGGAAAGGTGACCTTTGGAGGTGATCAATACGGCAAAATAGTTGGAATTGACATTGTGGGCAAGAATCCAAAAATATCTATTGAAGAGGTGCTGTTTGTAATTGGCCTCAATCACAATCCACTAAGTGTAAGTCAGACATGTGACAAAGGCAACTAGGTACTATTTGACTAAAAATTTTGCTTGGTCATAAAAAAAAATGATCACAAAGTAATCCTCAAGGTTCAAAGGGCTGGTAACTACTATACTATTGATCTTGATGAAATTCCTTCCTTAGATTCTGTCTGTTTGATTAGTCAGAATAATGAGAGTTGGTTGTGACATAGAAGATTAGCACAAATTAATATGAACCAATTGTCAAAATTGGTTGAGAATGAGTTAGTCACTGGCTTACCAAAAATCTCGTTTGAAAAAGACAAAGAATGTGATGCATGCCTTAAAGGAAAACAAACTAAATCATATTTTAAATCTAAAAATGTAGTTACCACATCTAGACCACTGCAACTATTGCATATGGATTTGATTGGTCCATTTAGAGTAAAAAGTATTGGTGGAAATTTGTATGTTCTTGTGATTATGGATGATTACTCTAGATTTACCTGGACCTTGTTTCTTTCTTCCAAAAGTGAAACATTTGATGCATTTGTAACCTTAGCTAAGAAAGTGCAAAATGAGAAGGGTATTTCTATTGTGTCTATCAGGTCTGACCATGGAGGAGAGTTTGAAAATTCATGCTTTTTGGAGTATTGTGATGAACATGGAATTGATCACAACTTCTCAGCTCCAAGAACTTCTCAGCAGAATGGAGTGGTGGAAAGGAAGAACAGAACAATTAGAGAAATGGCAAGAGCAATGCTAAATGAAAAAGGAACTCTCTCAAATATTCTAGGCTGATGCAGTAAACACATCAAGTTATATCATTAACAGAGCCTACATCAGACCAGTTCTGGGGAAGACTCCTTATGAGCTGTACAAAGGAAGGAAGCTAAACCTTTCACATCTGTATGTGTTCAGTTGTAAATGTTTCATCAACAATAATGGAAAGGAGAATCTGGGTAAGTTTGACGCCAAATCTGATGAAGGTATATTTCTGGGCTATTCTAGTAGGAGTAAAGCATATAGAATTTTCAATAAGAAGACTAAATTTGTAGAGGAATCTGTGCATGTTGTGTTTATTGAAAATGAAACAGTTTCCAAGCATGTCATTGATGAAGATGATCTTATTTTGAATTTTAATAACTTAAATATTTCTGAAGAAGGTAAAACTGAACCTCCAAAAATATCTGAATCTATTAACATAGAGGAAGATATTTAGGAGAAAGACTCTGAGGATGAGAATAATGAAGATATATCTCAAGAACTTCCCAGAGCTTGGAGATATCAAAGGAATCATCCTGTTGATCAAGTGATTGGGATGTTCAAGAGAAAGTTAAAACCAGAAAATAGCTAAGGGATCAGATGATCAACTGTGCTTTCATTTCTCAAATTGAATCTAAGTGTGCTGAAGAAGCCTTAACTGATGAATACTGGATTCTGGCCATGCAAGATGAATTAAATTAGTTTGAAAGAAATTAAGTTTGGGATTTAGTGCCTAGACTAAAAATCACCCTATCATTGGCACTAAATGGGTCTTTAGAAATAAACTTGATGAGTTAGGAACAATAATAAGAAATAAAGCAAGACTAGTTGCCAAAGGATATAATCAAGAAGGTATTGATTTTGAGGAGACTTTTGCTCTAGTTGTGAGATTAGAAGCAATTATAATCCTGTTGGCATATGCATGCATGAAAAACATAATGTTATATCAAACAGATGTGAAAAGTGCTTTTCTGAATGGATATATCATGGAAGAAGTTTATGTAGACCAACCTCCAGGCTTTGAGGACTCTACAAAATCAAACCATGTTTATAAACTAAAGAAAGCTCTTTACGGTTTAAAACAAACTCCTAGAGCATGGTATGAAAGACTAAGCAACTTTCTAACTGAAAAAGGAATTCAATAGAGGAAAGGTAGATACTACTTTGTTTACTAAGAAAGAAAACAAAGATCTACTTATTGTTCAAATTTATGTTGATGATATTATATTTGGTACTACTAATGAATCTCTTTGCAAGAATTTCTCTAAGCTAATGCAAGGTGAGTTTGAAATGTCAATGATGGGTAAGCTTAACTTCTTCCTTGAACTATAAATTAAGCAATGTGCTGATGGTATCTTCCTTAACTAATCAAAATATCTGAAAGAGTTGCTGAAAAAGTTTGGCATGAAAAAAGTCAAGACAATGGGAACTCCTATAGCTACTACAACTAAGCTTGATATAAATGAAGGAGGAAAAACTTTTGACATAATCCAATACAGAAGAATGATTGGATCTCTGCTATACCTAACAGCTAGCAGACCTGACATCATGTTCAGTGTCTGTATGTGTGCAAGGTTCCAATCATGTCCCAAGGAAACCCATGTAATTGCTATGAAACGCATCTTCAGATATTTAATTGGAACATCACAAATGGGACTTTGGTACCCAAAGGGCAATGGGGAAGATCTCATTGGATACACTCATACTGACTTTGCTGGATCCAAAACTGACAGAAAAAGCACAAGTAGAACATATCAATTCCTTGGAGGATCCCATGTGTCATGGTTCAGCAAAAAGCAAAACAGTGTGGCTCTATCCACTGCAAAAGCTGAATATGTTGCAGCTGGAAGTTGTTGTGCTTAAGTTATTTGGATGAAGCAGCAGCTTGAAGATCTTGAGATTGAGATGAAGGAAATACCAATAATGTGTAATAACCAAAGTGCTATTAACATCACAAAAAATCCTGTCATGCATTCAAGGACAAAGCATATTGAAGTTAGGCATCACTTTATATTGGATCATGTTCTGAAAGGAGAAATTAGATTAGAATACATCCCTACCGAGGATCAAGTTGCTGACATTCTGACAAAGCCTCTTCCAGAAGATAGACATTATAAAATTAAAAGAGAATTAGGTATGGTAAATCCCAATGAACTGTAAGTATGCCCTTATATCTATCTAAATTAAGTTTCTGACATTGAATCAATCTTAACTTTAGCATTGGAGTATGTTTGATATAAGTTGTAAGTGCTCCTTACAAGTTCAAATGATAATAGAGATGTACAATGGAGCTAATCAGTATGACACAATCAAAAGATGAGAAAGAAAGCCAGAAATTTAAGCATCTGGATCTGTTCTGTAAGTTCAGAAAGTTGAAATTTGCATTTTAGATGTTTGTTAGGTGAATTTCTGTGATTAAACTGTGTTTTTGTGAAGTTAGCATGCCTAACATTCAAATTTGGATGCCTATCAGACGAATTTTAGTTGGCTGCTCATTATAACAGTACTCTTCTGTCCTTCAAAATTTGTCTGTTGAACAATAGAAATTCGAATTTTCAAAAATGAAATGCAAATATTGTCTTTGTTCAACATGACTAATATACAAATCTTCTGTTCTCAAAATACGCATGTTGAAAATTCTTTACAAAATGTTAAAATTTGAATTTTTGAACCAAAATTTGTTTGTTGTAACATGTTCACCTTGTTGGTTCTCTGAAAGATGAATTTTAATAAGTAAAGTTCGTTTGTTGCTTGTTGTGGTCATAATTGCTTATTGCCTGATTCTTTCAAAGTTTGAACTTTGTTTTAACAAAGTTCATCTGTTTACATATTGTTTTCAGAACCAAGTCCCTGTCAGATGAATTTCCTGTTGAACATTCATCTGTCAGTAAGCCTTGCTGAATGGTTTAACTTGTGGTTGCTTGAAGTTCGAATTTTGACCTCTCAAAATTCGTCTGTTCAGTGGTTACATACGTTAAAATCGAAGGTCATCCTCTAAACAGATGCATCCCTATTCGTCTCTCTCTCAAGTCTGTTCAAATTCTCTCCTTAATTCCCATTAACTCCATCCGTGAACCTTTATTTATCACCGATTAAGCTCCTTTTCGCACCCTATGAACCCATTCTTTGCATCTTTCTGAATCATTCCTCACCAAGAATGGCAAGAGTCAAAAATCTAGAAGTTGGGAAGGGAGAGTCACCGCTAAAGAGGTCTGTAAAATCCCAATATGCCTCCAAGGAGAGTGAAACTCAGAAAAGAAAAGGTGAATTCAGCAAGACAACACCCTCCAAAAGGCAGAAAACTACTTCACGGGTAAACTCGAAGAAATCTGCACCCTCTCATTTAAAGAAAGCAGAGTCCATTGTTCTGGTTACTCCTATCACTGCCGCATCTTCTTCCTCCTCCAGCATTGAATTTGGAGAATATCAACTGACCTCACTGCCATTATGGAGCAATGCTCATATTCTTGGTGAATACACCTCCAAATTTGTTAGCAAAAAGGTAATCAAGCCTCATTGTGTAAATCTGGAAGAATTCCTAGTTTCTAACAACTTTGATGCTGGGCTTTGGATGATAAGATACAAAAATTTGTTAAAAATACTGGAAAGATATGATGATGAGGTAGTCAAAACCTGGTATGCCTCTCTGAAATTTAATAGCAAGAAGAAGAAGAAGTGAGAGGTGAATCTGAGGTCAATGACCATCTGGCTAATAGATGAAACCTTTAATGAGGTGTTAGAAATCCTAGGGCAAGATGGTATGAAGATTGACATTATAGCCTTAAGGTCTATGGATGAGGCTGAAACCACTGATGAAGAAGGAGGGCCTTTTCTGAACTATAAGGAAAGCACAATTCTAAACACTCTGTTCAGAAGAAAAGAGAACAGGCCACCTCTAAGCTTGTTGAAGCCTACTGACCTTAGTGCTTAAGTCAGAATCCTGCACTATATTATGTCCAGGATTATCTTTAACAAAGGAGGCAGTTTCAATCTGATTACAAGGGCTGAAGCACATGTGATGGCAGCTATTATGCGTGGGAAGCTTATCTACATGGAACACATCATCCTTCAATGCATGATCAAGGCAAGAGATCAAAGCAAAGATTCCACCCTTCCCTATGCAGCAATCATCTCAAAGATACTTCAGTATGCCGGAATCCAACATGTTAAGAAAGAAAAAGGGAAGCCTACTGAGATCTTCAAAGAAGAAGAACTACAAAGGATGAGAATAGAGAAGAAAGATGAGAGATGAATTGGAAAGGGAGCTAGAAAGACTGAAGACCTTTTCTTTGATGAGGAATCCTCCCAACAGCAAGAAGGAACCTCTGAGGCTACTGTAAAATCCATACCTCAGCCTTCTCAGCCTGTTCCATCTCCATCTCAGCCCCCTCAAGCTCAAGTTCCATCAACTCCTTCTACTCGAGTAAAGCCAACCAATATCACTGAGTTGTATGACATTCTGTCTGCACTTATGCTTAGCATCAGAGATGAGCAAAATGCCAAGTTTGTCCATCTGCAAGACTAGATACATCAGTTGGCAAGGAATATAAAAGTGGTGGCTGATGCATATGAAGACATTAGGAGTGCCATTCCCTCGACATCAGCTCTACCTCAGCCAGGATTTTCTCAGCCTGTCATGTCTCTTACACCTGAGCCTTCAAGTCCTTTCATGCTAGCCTCCCCTGAACCTGATAATGCAGTGCATGATATTGGAGCTACTGGCACATTGACCACACCACAGGCCTCCAGTGATAAGGCAAGTCCTGGTCCTCTCTTGGACTATGGCATGGAGAAAGAGGCCCCTCTGGAACTAAGCTCCCATGAGTCCATTCTTGAAGTTGCTTAAGATTCAATTCTCTCATCTCAAGAAACTGAGCAAGTTGAGAAACTAGTGGCAACCATCTCCATCTCACCATTCATGCAAGCTGCCCTGAATGAAGAGAGAAGAATTATGCCTTATTTTGATCTGGAGGCTATTGCTCATAATGCTCTCTTGCAAGCACAAAGGGTAAGGCTTGAAGAAATGTTTCGTCCTCCTGCTTCCTCACCTGTTTCCACTTTTGGTCTCTCGAAGGCACAAAGAGCTCAATTGGCAGTCACTAGGCAAGAAGTGTAAGAACTTCTTGAACTCTCTGATGATGAGGAGTCCATTTCTGAAGCTTCTGAGTCTTTGCCAAGGCTTAATCCAGATCTACCATTTGTTTCTATGCCTCTTCAGGCAATCCCAGTATTTTAGATCCCTCTTCCTACTGACTTTGTGCACCTTCCTGATGATGCCAAAAAGGGGGAGAAGTCCGAGCAAACTGGAAAGATTGTAGCAGAGCATTCTAGCAAGACCTACAGCAAGAAGTCCAAGTCCAAGAAGAAGTGATTAGATCTTAGGATTGCTTGGTCCTTCTTGTAGCATTTTTTTTATATAAATCTTTGTTCTGAACTTTGTTCTGAATTCTATAATTGCAATGTTCTATCTTTGTATTGGAATCTTAAATGAATTAATGATTTTCTTTGATTGATCTGCTGTGCATGATATCTTATCGTTTGAATTATAATGCATATATTGAGGGGGAGATTGTTAAAGCAAATTTAAGTGCTAATCCAGTTTCCAAGTTGTTTTCTCATCAAAAAGGGGGAGAATGTTGAATCAAGTGTTTTGATTATTCCAAACCAACCTTCCAGAGCTTGGAAAGAAGATATCAAAGGTGCATGGAAGATCCCAAATGGAGAAATCCAAGTAAAATCAGCACAAGATTAGATATAGGACTTCTTACCTTGTTTAGATTTGAGTAAAAGGCTTTGAATTGACAAAAGAATGTTTTTAGAAATCTGATTCCATGTTAATTCATGGAATATTTGAAAATCACCCACAAATAGACAAACTTTAAAATGTTAAAGCTGATTTGTTGCTTTGAAAATTCGAACTTTGATTTCTAAAATTTGAATTTCGAATTGAAAATAAGTTAGTCAGAAAAGAGATTCTTCTAACAGACGAACTTTAAATGTAGAAATTCAAACTTTGACATGAGTCTGATAAGATACTTTTCTAACAGACGAACTTTGTGCTTTGAAAATTTGAATTTATAATAAAACACAATTCATAAAAAATGAAAAATTCATCTGAGGATATGTCAAAACTCATCTGAAAGTGAAGTTTAGAAAGAGTTCAAAATTAGCTCACTGACAGATGAACTTTGACTTTGAAAATTTGAATTTTAGAAACAAAGCATGCAAGTTTGTTATGACAATTTGTTGACATACGAATGTTGGTTTTCAGAAATTTGAACTTTGAAATAAGTCTGATAAGAGCTCCCTCTGACAGACGAACTTTGAACCTTGAAAATTTGAATTTAAAAAGATGAACTATTGTGCCTTATTGAGCTGCCAACTGACAGATGAATTTTAGGCACCAAAATTTGAACATAGAAAGCATTGTAGCAATATGGGATAACTGTTCACACATATCAAAAGAACTTTAACTTGAAAATTCGTATGATCCAACATAGAAATGTTTTTCAAAGATGGAAATTCGAACTTTGCTTCATAAACAGACGAACTTTGAAATTCAACGTTAAAGTCTTTAACTTTCGGTATCAATGAAATTCGTTTATTGATCATCCAAAATTCAAACTTTGAGTGTCAGAGGCATTAAATGTGTTTGGTGAATGGATAGTTTTTTAGAGTAACCATTGGGTAACGTCTCTAACCACTAGATTTTGTCTCTAATAAATAGTTAAGACATAAATCTATAAATAGAACTTCATTTGAAGTGGTGGGTAACAAATTTACATTGTATATACTGAAACTTTGTCAAATTCTCAACTAAAAGTCTCTTACTCTTATACTTCATTCTTCTGCATTTCAACTTTCATATACACTCTAAATTAGAGAGTTCATTCTTTGTGATCAATCTTATCTTCAACTGGAAGAAAGATTTTCTTGTGAGGGGATATCATAAGGGATTTGGGAAGCACTTAGTTAGAGTGCAAAGAGTGAGGTTGTAAGCTCTAAGAACAGAGTATCAAAGCTGTACTGACGCAATTGCAAGAAGCCCATTGAATTCTTGCAGGATAGTGAAAAATCTCAAGTAGTTACTTGGGGACTGGACGTAGGTCAAGATAGAGAGACCAAACCAGGATAAACATCGGTGTCTTCCTTTTATCTTTACTGCTCTTACATTGTTATTATTTTATACTCTATTTTACTATCTCTTTTGTTGTCACTATACTCTTGACTTTTGCAGAAAATTTTAATCTTCACAATTCATCCCCCCTCTTGGGAAGTCAGCATATCTAATAGTTGCTATTGAGATTTCCCAAATTTCATCCCCAAAATCATAACAATGTGTAGGTTTAGGCAATATTAAGGAGAAAGAAAAAGAGAAGAAGTTAAGAAGATCTTACGTTAGAATATAGTTATTTGATGATACTTTGATGTAATTATGAAATTGAGATATGTACTATGACATCATCCATAATATGTTTGGCCTGGTTAAATGAATGAGATATTATGTTATGTGTAATGACTTACTCTCAAAACACTTTATAGAACTCCTAAAACCTAAAAACACAGAAAAACTCTGAACAAGACCAGAACATGGCTGAGTGTGGTAAGCTATAGTCTAGCAACAACTTAGGAGAGATAGAATCGCTTGGTGTTGCGGCGCCCATATCAGCAAAATGCTGATTTTTCAAGTGAAATTCTGATGTGCACAGCTTTATGCTCCAACCTTTGATTGACCTGATTCCAACTCTTACAGGTGAATCTTGTCCCAATCTAACTATAGACCACTAATTTCATCTCAATCCATCTTCGTATGGAAATTTTTGATACCTATGACCGATTTGTTCACCTTTTGGGTAAAACTTACAACCAACCACCTCCACCAACACCAAAGGCAAGTTGGCACTCAATGATCATTCACACAGGTCTTAAATGGCATAACTAACCCATCCAAGGAGGTTTCACTCCAAAGAAACTACTCCTCTGAGATTTAATCCCCTTGAACCCCAAATTCACATAATGGGTTATATGCCATAAATTATACAACTTAGGCCCAAAACTACTTTGGGCTCACACTTATGGCCAATTTGGCTTATAGTCACATGCACCAACAACAACAACCATACTGAGGTCCAAACCACCATCACACACATACAAACTATACAAGAGCTTATTCATACCACATCATTATCAATATCATCACATATCATTCATCATTATCTATATCATACAAACATTATCATGACAAAGGTAATGTAATAAGGAACAAATCTATCATATGGGTCTAACATATATAATGTTTCTTAAAGAAGGAAAATGTGCATTAGCATGTACTTGATTGAGTTTATAATCCATATATCATGCTATGCACTAATATATTCACTGTACTTTTACAATGTATAATATAAGTTGAAAATATAAATTGGACTAATTATTTGGTTTGTAAGTGTAACATATTAAATGTAGGATGGTCCAAGTAGGAGGAGTGAGTATTAGAATAAAGAAATAGAAATCAACATCATGTCTCACTCAAGAAAGGAGAAGTGAAATAATGCCCAAGAGTTGAAGATTAGAAGGATCCATGCCAAGAAGGAAATAACCAAGTGAAAGTGGAGTTCAAGCATTAAAGACCTAGTTATTACGTATATTTTATTTTCACTTAGGTCTTGAGGTGGTTTTAATCTTTGAAATTTACTTAATCTTGCTACCATATGTTTTAAACGAGTTAGATTAAGCAAATCTGATGTTAGCATGTATTAGAATTGAGAAATATTGACTAACAAACAAATTTTGCTTATGATTTATATTACTTTTATACAAAAGTTGAACTTTACTGGGTGAAATTCAAAGTTACAGAATTTTCATCTTTGATAGATGAATTTCAGTTGTGAAATTTGAATTTCAAGCTAAACAAAGTTAGTAAATGTGTGCAAAAGTCGTAAAGGTTTAAACATGTCTCTGATAGACAAATTTAGTCTCTGAACTTCAAATTTCAACATTTGATAGGTGAATTTCTGTCTCTGAATTTCGAATTTTAGAATTTTGGTATCTAAAATTCTAATTTCAAAGTGCATTGTGAAAACTTGAACATGCCTTTGATAAATGAATTTCAATCTCTGAAAGTTGAATTTTGGCTTTGATAGATGAATTTCAGTCTTTGAAATTCAAATTTTGATTTCTAAAATTCTAATTTCGGTCTCTAAAATTCTAATTTTGGTTTTTGAAATTTTGATTTCGAAATGCTTTGTGAATGCTTGAGTCAAATTCTTTAGACACATTTCCAATATGAAAATTCATACAAACTAACATGGGATATCTTTTGTAAACTCGAAATTCAAATTTTGCCTGCTAAAATTTGAATTTTGAAATTTAACGTTAAACACATATATTTGCTGACTCTGTGAAATTCATCTATTAAGCCTCAAAATTCAAATTTTGGTATGTTAGATGCATTTAATGCAGTTGGTTAATAGCTCTTTTTGCAGATTAACGGTTAGAACTTTTGTTTAACATATAGATCTTATGTCAAATGAATAGTTAAGCCACAAATCTATAAATAGAACCGTATTTAAACTTATGGGTAACGATTTTAAGTGAGTTATACCAAAATGCTACTCCAATACATAAAATCATTTTGTATTAGCATTCATAGTTAAATCCTCCTTACTAGAGTGAACTTTCAATATATCATCTACTCTAAAAGCAAGTTTCAATTCTGTAATCAATCTTTTCTACTATTTTCTAGGTAGAATTTTGTAAGGGTGTGGGGAGAGTTGCTTCACAAGTGTTCATTGAAACTTGTGGAATGTACTAAGACTTCATAAGTGCCCAGATCAAACTTATGTGATATAGTGAAAATCTCAAGTGGTGACTTGGGGCTTGGATGTTAGCCAAGTGGTTTGGATTGAACCAGAATAAATTCTTGTGTTTGATCCTTCATCTCCTCATTTCATTTATCTACTTCATCACACTTTGTTCATCCTTGTTTTGCTACAACACTTGGTAAAATTGGGCTGTATTTCAAAAGAGCAAAATTTTTGTATCACCTAATTCACTCCCTTCTTAGGTAACCAGCTAACCTTACACATAGAACAAGCAGAAAGACATACTATCTTACTTGGCATAGTTCATGATATAGACAATAATGCAAGTTACCGTTGACTCGGATATTCTCGATGCTGGAGAGGCTATGATTCCTTTGTCTTCTTCAAACTAGTACCAGAGTCTTCACCTAAAATGTTAGTCATGGGGTGTGAAACAAAGTCTCAGTAATTGGTGTTAGATAAGCTGGCTTTCCAAGAGGGGAGTGAATTGGGAAGATTAAAAATTTTTCTGTAAAACGTTAAGAAAGTGAAGAAAGCAAAGGGTGATGTTAAAACAGAGTATAAATGAATAAACAATAAAAGTAGTAGTAGGGAAGATAAGACTCAGATATTTATTCTGGTTCGGTCTCTCAACTTGACCTACGTTCAGTCCCTAAGTCACCACTTGAGATTTTCCACTATCCTGTAAGAATTTAGCGGGCTTCTTGCAAATGCCACTGTACAACGTTGATGCTCTATTTCTAGAGCTCACACTTTCTCTCTTTGCACTCTTACTAAGTGCTTCCCCAATCCTTTATGATATCCCCTCACAAGAAAATCTTTCTTCCAGATGAAGATAAGATTGTTTACAATAAATAAACTCTTTTATTTAGAATGTATATGAAAGTTAAGGTACAAAGAATAAAGTATATGAGAGTAAGAGACTTTGAGTAGATGATTTGGTAGAGTTTCAATATATACAAAGTTAAAATTGTTACCTACATCTTCAAATGAAGTTCTATTTATAGATTTCTACCCCAATTATACGTTAGAGACAAGATCTAGCTATTTGAGATGTTACCCAACAGTTACTTTGAGAAACTATCCGTTTACCAACCGCATTTAATGCTTTTGATACTCAAAGTTCAAATTTCAGTTGGTCAACAGACGAATTTCACAGAAATTGAAAGCTACACCTTTAACGTTGAACTCCTGAAGTTCGTCTGTTATGAAGTAAAATTCGAATTTTCATCTTTAGAAAATGATTCTATGTTGGAACATACAAATTTTCATGTTGAAAGTTTTTCTGTTAAGTATGAACAGTAATTTCATTTTGCTACAGTGCCTTCGAAATTTGAATTTTGGAACCCAAAATTCGTCTGTCAATGGCTGGTTTAATAAGGCATAGTAGTCCATCTTATTCAAAATTCAAATTTTCAAAGGGCAAAGTTCGTCTATTAGAGAGACCTCTGTTCAGACTTACTTGAAAGTTCGAATTTATGAATACTGTCATTCGTATGTCAACATATCATTATAACATACTCACAAGCTTTGTTTCTAAAATTTGAATTTTCATGTTCAAAGTTCATCTGTCAGTGAGCAATTTTGAAACCCTATCTAAACTTGGTTTCAAATGAACTTTGACATATTCTCAGACAAATTTTTCAATTTTTGTTAGTAGCATTTTATCTGAAATTTGAATTTTCAAAAGCCAAAGTTCGTTTGTCAGAGAAAGATCTTTTCAGACACGTATCAAAATTCAAATTTCTCAAGTCAAAATTTGTCTGTCAGAGAAGCCTCTTTTCAGACTTGTTCATTTTCAATACGAAATTTGAATTTCCGAAGTCAAAGTTTGAATTTTCAAAACAGCAGATCAGTATAAACCTTTCAAACTTCGTCTGTTGGTGGGTGTTTTTCAAATATTCCATGAATTAACATAGAATCAAGGTTTTAAAACATCTTTTCACTAAATCAAAGTCTTTTACTCAAATTAAAACATTACTAAACATTCTACATCTATTCTTGCATTGATTTTCTAGAATTCCTTCACTTGAAACCTTTTATGCACCTTTGATATCTTTATTCCAAGCTTTTGAAGGTTGGTTTGGAATCATCAAAACACTTGATTCAACAATTGGGAACACAAACACATACAACATATATCATTAATCCACAAAAATATGCATATGGTGCAATACAATGCAAAATGTCATGGTATGTATGTTTCCCTCACACATGGCTAGAACCACGAGCTAGCATCATCATAAGACATTTTCAATAGGTGATTCCTTTCCAACAGCAGGTGAAGACTGATTCTGGGATATTACCAACTCACCTCACACTAATGCAAACTGGCCAAAGGTTACACTAATACTTGGACCATGGCTCTCTTTCCCCTGGATCACCTGAATTGGTGGTGATTTAGGGAAGGTATAGTCCATTGCCACCTAGCTCTCCAGGCCATAGGAGAGGATTTAGTGGCAGAGATCTTTCATCATATCATCTATCATATATCATTAAATCATATCATTATATCTCATCTCATCACCACCTCCCAATCCACCATATCTCACTATGCTTATGTGGTGATGATATTCATGCCATGCCACTATGCAATAATCATCATTATCATAACTAACATCAATGCCATACTAGCATGCTATCATATGAGTATGCTATAGAATCAACATCATACACATGTACCAAGGATCAGGATTCATATCTCATCTAACTGTGAGCATACCGTGATATATATAGGAAACCATACACACATATAATGACATCATGGTATGAACAGAAACATGCATATACATACGTGTATAAATACAAATTAACAATTATACAACAAACACCTAGTTACCTTAAATTGCCGGCATCATGCACACAGGCTAAACCCATTGTCTCAACACCAAACACGAACCGAATCACTTCCGATTATCCAAACAATCACTGCAACATCATAACATTCTCAATTAACATAATGTATACCTTAAACAAATCCATAACTCAACCAACTATACCTAACCCAAGGTTCTAACAACATATTCACACACCAATAGACCACATACAACCATTCAACTCATGCATCAACGCATATAATTTGGATTCCACACTTTCTCATCCATAATCAACCTAGGGTTTGGCATAATCCATACATACTCCCTCTAAAGCTCATACCTAAGCATCAATAATACTAAATAACATCTCATTGATCCCTTAACAACCATTTTAACTAGTGGAATCCGACCAAATCAGGATTCCCATGCATATACTGGAAAATCCATCCAAAAACTGAAGAGAAAGAGGAAAGAAGAGAGGAGGGATCACTTACCAACTCGTAATCAAGCTCCCAAGGTTCGAAATTCACTCCCAAAGGTCGGAAAAATGAAGCCCTAGTAGAGATCTTCTTCTTACCCTTCAATTCTCTTTGTTTCATCTAATTAAGATGCTTTAAATTTATCAAAGTTCAGAGTTTGGCACAACAGGGGGTGATAAGTTTGCTGTGGTGTGGAGTCCTTCTGTCAAAAAAATATTGAAGCTCCCTAATTCATTTGCCATGGTGGCCTTACTTCTCGCCGCATTGTAAAGCATTTTTACCCCCTTTTTATTCTTCCTCCGTCCTAGTTTCTCCGGTCCTACACACACCATCAAGTATACTTCTTGTTAACTCAGGATTAAGTCTAGGATAGTGTAATAAGGGTTGTTCCTTTATGGGATTTTTTTCCCATGTATTTTAAGTTATATTCCATGTACATTTAAATTTGTGAATCTTAGGAAGATATAATAATCAAGTTAGAATTACTAAGGAAAGAAAGATAATAGAGTAATGAGAAGAAAGTGAATTGAGATAGAAACTTATGACATTGATTTGAAGACTCAATAAGTTTCCAAATAAGACCAAAGTTACCTCAATTGGTTAAGTATAGAAGAAGATATGAAGTTTTAAAGAAAAGGAAGTGAAATCTGGAAATTTAGTCAGCCAAAAATGAACAGAAATTTTTGGTGAATAAAATGTATTAATTGGCATTATAATATTCTAAATGGATATTTTCCCATGTAAAGGATTGAAATAGATTCGATTTGGAACTTGAACCATTTCAAAATAATTTTTTTTGGGAATTAGTTATAATTTTTTAAAATTTAGTTAAAAAGTAAGAGTTACCAAATGAATAGTAGCCCGGTAAAGAATTTTGAAGTTTTGAGGTTTTTGATTTGTTCAAGCTTCCAAGTCTTTGCTGGATGTCCCCAATAGTAGCCTGGTAAAGAAGTTCAATTGGTTAAGTACAGAAGAAGATATGAAGTTTTAAAGAAAAGGAAGCGAAATGTGGAAATTTAGTTAACAAAAAATGAACAAAAATTTTTGGTGAATAAAATGTATTAATTGGCATTATAATATTCTAAATGGATATTTTCCTATGTAAAGGATTGAAATAGATTCAATTTGGAACTTGAACCATTTCAAAATATTTTTTTTTGGAATTAGTTATAATTTTTTAAAATTTAGTTAAAAAGTAAGAGTTACCAAATAAATAGTAGCCTGGTAAAGAATTTTAAAGTTTTGAGGTTTTTGATTTGTTCAAGCTTCCAAATCTTTGCTGGGTGTCCCCAGTAGATGCCTAATGCATAGGAAAAATCTAAGAAAGTTAGGGTGTTTTTCCATAAAAGGACAATATTCAATTAGTGGTAGGTAGGCCCCATACCTCCTCTCAAGTCCCCTACCCTGCCCTGTTTAGTTTGGCATCAAATTCAATCTGGGTCCACTGTCTTGCAAGGGAATTTGGGTCTCCTCGGCCCTCAAGTACCAGACTATAAGTATTAAGAAATTCATTTGTTGCAAATAAATTGGATATTTGTTGGATGCTTTAAGCGTGTTAGAGGTATTAACACCTCAATTTTAGAAAACTTAACTTTAATCAGATCAATCACATGCTTTTGACATCCTTTCTCACAATTTTCTCATACGCAAGTATTAAGATATAATATAAATGAATTGAGCAAACTCGAAATTTGGAACAAAGGAAAGTTTATGAAATTATGAGTAGAAGAATGTTACTAATCATGGTGAATAGGAAACATGTCTACAATACTGAATGACAAAATTATAACTCAAGAAACTACTAAAACTAAATTGAAAGATGAAGAATGTAAATGGAAAGCTAAAAGGGAATTTTTTTTTATATTCGATAAAACTACAATATATAATTCGCTCAATTTAGGCTAAAAGACTAAATGGAACGTAAATGCAAGGCTAAAAGGCTAAAAGGGAAATTGATGCTTGATCTTGAGTATGTTGAGAAATTGAAAATATTTGTTCTATTTTGAGATGTTGGATGTGTGTCCTCTTCTTGGCTACTTGACTCTTTATTTATAGAGATATAGGTAATAGTTCTTCAGCTTCCACTCTCACATGCATATTGATCGTGCTTCTTTTATCCTGTGTACCCACTTTGCAATCTTGTAGCACGTTCGCTTATGCCCATCCTTTAATTTCCTACTTGTTTGACCCGGTCTCCCCTTCTAGAATCGTCATATTATATTGAATGAATATCATCAATAATTACTTTAAGGCTTAAAAATTATTAAATGGACTTTATAAAATTCATTGGACTTCCATAAATTATTTGAGTTTGGCCCAGTACAAATTTAGGCCATTCATCTCACCTAGAGTATGTAATTTTCCTCCTCCTTCTTCTTCAAATTCTCTCATTTGTAATGTGATAAGAATTGGGCACTTTATATATGACAATGTGGATGTCACATTGGATCCCTTTTAGTTTCTGGAAATGCTCGCTTTCGGCTCATGGATATAAATTAGACATTTGGACGTCAATACTGGTGTGTGTATATATATAAATATATATATATATGATATATTAATAAAGATGGATAAAGTTTCCAGAATAATTGGGGAACCTTTTCTGAAAAAAGAAAATCAGGCATGCTTGTGCAATCATGGAGTGAGTTGGCATTAAGGGCTTAGATTCTCGACCAGGGAGGGGTCTCTTATAACTATAATATATAAATATGAGAGGTTTGGGAATGAATTCCTTTGATCGTGGAGTCACCTCCCCACTGATAGCAACAGATTCTCAATTAGTTGGCCACTTAATCAAATTACTCAAAAAGAATAGAATATATACATACATATATATATATATATGCTTCTATTCCGACTATTAATTCTTCAACCATTATCTCTTGATTTGTTGGATCATACTCTCTCTCTCTCTCTGAGAATTTTGAGATTTTTCATTTGTCATAAAATATAAGAGATATGAATAAAATTTGTAAAGTATTTAACATTATTTATCTTTTATACCATTGAGTAATTAAAGTTACATTGACAATTGCTAATAATTAATTAGCCTCTCTCCAAATTTTTAATGTGGACAATTCTAAAAAAAATTGAAATTATAACATAATTAATGAGTTTAATTACCAAAACTTTTTTTTTCATCGTATTGATGATGTAGTTATTTGTATATTATAATTGGGGAAAGAAGGAGTATATGGGTCTTTTATTATTAATAATAGCAACAACAATGATGATAATTTGGGTTTGATCATGTTTCCAGGGTAATTTTAATCCAATGTACTTGCCACAAAAGAAGTAATAGTTATTCAAACAAATTAAAGAAGGAAAAGGTTTTTGGCTATCTCCACTACTGTATCCACTTTGGTTGGCTCCAATGCAATCTCATCATCCTCCTCTAATTTAATTATGCTAATTAATCATCCAAATCAAACTACCTCCTTCCTTCTCTTACCCTTTTCGTCCCTCTCTTTTGTTTATTTAATTTGGAAAGGCAAACTAAGAAATTAGTCACCTTTAAAAATAGTGAAAACAATAACTAGCTCATTTAATTTTTAGTTAATTCAAATTCAAACACTATCACTGATTTAGATTTAAATAGACAAAGTTTCTTTCTTTCTTTCTCATCATTCTTTGAAATCCAAAATAGAAAATTTTTAGTTTTAGATTTACAAATAAGAAACAAGAAAACAACAAAAATTGAAAATTCACTTTATGTTACTTCTTTTTTATTAAAACAGATTAATAAATTAAAACTAATGAAGATATTGATTGGGGAATAGGTGTAGGAGGGCCCATAGAGGATGGGGCACAGTGCTGTGATTGATGAGAAGATGCCTTCAATAATTCATTCTCCACCTTCTTTAGCCATTCAACCCCTTTTAAAGTTGGTCCATCACCTTGCAGTCTCGTTTTAAGTAAATTTTGCCAATGAATTAGCGATGCAGGATTTATTTTTTTGATAAATAGAAAGAGAAAAATCCCAAGAAGACTAGAAAAAAAAAACACTAAATGCCTTTGGTTTATCATTTAAGATAATAACAATAGGTTTACAAACATATTTTTTATTAACTTTATATTTGTCTCATTTTAAAAGGTTTTCATATAAAAATACTTTTACATATAAATGCATTTTTAACCAACAAATTGAAAAAAATTATTTTTCAATTTACAAACATACTTTTATCTCAATTATTTTGTTAAACTTACTTTCATACAGTAAAAAATATCCAAACATAAATAATATTACAATAAACTTATTTTTATCTAAATTTCATTTTATTTTAACTTACTTTAACCAACTACCTATATAACAAAACTAGGGGCTACACCTATATAACAAAACTAGGGGCTACATTAAAGAAAATAAAATTACATTGCATGATGATAAGATTCAAAATTTGGCTTGCTTACCTGCAGGCCTCTTAGCATCACGTGAGTAGTAGCTGAGTCCAACTGACCACCTCCTCTATAACCATTACTTCCAGAATAATATTCGAGGCTTGCGATTGTGGAAAATGAGAATTTAGTGTTGAAATAGCTTGCAGGAGTCTGCTTTAACAAAGGCTCACTATTAAAAAAAGAATGGAAATTTCTTAAATCTATCACAAAAATTGTGACGCCCCTAATTTACAATAAACCAATTTATCGTCAAATCATTTTCCATGGCAAATTTTCCTAATTCCATCACAAATTTCTGTCGCAAAGTTTGTGTATTATTGTAATGAGATTTAAATGAGAACATCTTAATAATATATATATATATATATATAGTTCGATGATATTGGAATTCTCAATTAAGCTAATTCAATCACACACACACACACACACACATATATATATATATATCATTCAATTATAAATGAGATAAAAAAAAATCCTCCCCTGTAGCTGCATAGTCTAGTCTAGTAAGAGAGAGATGAATGAAACAAGAATTATGTAAAGTGGGGCTTATCCATACAACTTTTGTGTCTCTCTCTGATACGAATATTTTACTGCAAGAGGGAGTCTTGAGGGATAATCTCCATCCAATAGAGGTCACTAATTATAGATCAGTATTTATCAATATTTACAATGGATCGATCCTCACAGAAAAAAGGGAAAAAAGAAAAAAGAAAAGAAAGAAAAAGGCATATCTAGAGATTTGGTTTGTTTGATGCACGCACAAAAGGTGCCCGGCCCATCATGTTATTTCAACATCAAACCTAAAACTAGCTCCAACTGGGAGAATTAAAGCAACCGATATATGGCAAAAGCACACATCTAAAATTGGGATGAACACCCACCCTATATATCTAAGCAGCTCTAGTCCAAGCTTATGCATAAGTGGGACCTACTCGGCATCATCCCAGCATTCACACTTGTTCCATATGCATATGGCTCTCCCTGCCTTCATCTCCAAACAAGTAGCCGTGGTGCACCACTCTTTCTCATTCCTCCCTCACAATCAGACACTCTTCACTGTAATCTATTCAATTCTCTCTATATATACATGTCATTAGAGATTTTTTTTTTTCTAAATTCCATCAGAAATAAATAAAGGATAACATATTTTCTGAATGATTACGATATTCATATATATATAGCACTTGTCAGTGATTTTATTGCTATCCATGGCTAAACTTCTTATTTAAAAAGACGTAGTTAGTGGACTTGGAACACCTAAAGTGTGGTTCCCTCAATTGCGTTAATAGTGACCATTAGATTGATCTAATGGCATAAAGACGAGCTGCATTTTTTTGAGCAAAAATACACATTAGGGATTGAACTCTTTTGTTATTGCACCGGGTCTCGCCTAAGACAAACCTTTTCACTCATTCTGTAGCTCGATCGTGATTTCTCGGCATTGATGAATTGGGTTGCTGAAGGAAGCTTGCCCCTCCCCCTTCGATGGCCTCTAGATGGTAGGACGACTGGATGGCTGAAAAATTAAAAGGGTTGAAGGAAGCTTGTTCCTCCCCCTTCAATTGAAGCTCACTACAAATTTACAAGGACTCAAAGTAGCTTGACTATTTAATGTCCTTTGGATGTGACAAAATGTAACATCCTCTATTTCATAAAAACGTTATAGTATGTATAACAATGTGTAAATATGGTATGAGATGTGTAAATTGTTAAATCAAGTGTTTTGATTATTTCAAACAACTAGAGCTTGGAATGAGAATATCAAATGAGTGTAAAAGCATAGAAATGAAGAAATCCAATGAAAAAGGTGTGAAGATTTAGTTGTTAGGATTTCTCATAATGCACATGGGGTAAAAAACTTTGATTTTTACCTATTTATGTTCCCACAGCATTTAAACAAGTGTTTTCACAGGTATCCTATGTTAACATATCTTAGATTTGGAAAACACTGACTAATAGATGAACTTTAACATTAATTCTTATGTATTTTTGGGCAAAATGAGAACTTTGCTTACTGAAATTCGAAGTTCCAGAGTTATCATTTATGACAGACGAATTTCAAGTTAAACATAGTTAGTAAAATGTGCAAAATTCGTCTGAAGTCCGATCAAAATTTGAATGATATTCAAGTGTATAAAAAGTTTAGAGTTACTGTTTCTGATAGATGAATTTTAGATTTCAAAATTGGAATTTTGAAATAAGAACTTGTGAGTCTTGTTAGAGCATGTCTTTGACGGACGAACTTTGAAGTGCAAAATTTGAATTTCACAGAGCAGAACTTTTGTGCCATGTTGAACTAGCCCCTGACAGACGAATTTTGACTTTTAAAATTCAAATTTTGAGGGGATTGCAAAAACATGAGACAACTGTTCATATTCAACAGATGCACTAATGATATGAAAATTTGTATGTTTTCAGCATGTGATATATTTGACAAATTTAAAATTCAAATTTCATTCATAATCAGACGAATTTTGGAAGTTCAATGTTGAAGTCTTTACCTTATGGTCTATGTGAAATTCTTCTGTTGACATTCAAAATTCGAATTGCAGTGTGTTAGACGCATTAAATGCTGTTGGTGCATGCTAGTTTTGTAGAGTAACCATTGGTTAACATCTTTAACGGCTAGATCTTGTGTCTAACGACTAGTTTAGTCACAAATTTATAAATAGAACTTCATTTGAAGTTGTGAAAAAGAATTTTATGCTGTACACAGTAAAATTTTGCTGAATTCATTAGTCAAAGCCTTTCTTACTCCCACACTTCATTTATTACATTTCAATTGTTATATCTACTCTAATTTAGATAGTGTCCTTTCTATGTAAAATCTTTTCTTTATCTAGAAGAAGGATTTCTTGTGAGGGGATTCACAAGGAAATTTGGAAATACTTTGTAAAAGTACAGAGTGTAGAATCTAAGTGTTCTTAGGACAAAGCATAAGGTTGTACTGAGACATTGCAAGGAGCCTATTGAATTCTTGCAGATAGTGGAAAATCTCAAGTAGTGACTTGAGGACTGGATATAGATCAAGTGGAACAGACTGAAGTAGGAGAAATTTGCTTGTCTTTTCTCCTTTACCTTGTATTTACCTTCATTGTCCTTCCACTCTATTTTTTGGCAAATTTCTACTATTACTGTAATATCATATTTTTGTAGAAAAATTTTAAACTTCCCAATTCACCCCCTTTTGGAAAGCCAACAATTCTAACAAGTGGTATTAGAACCTGGACTCCCAACTGAAGGATCTAACCATCCGGAAGAATATATGGCTAGCTTTAGAGAGAACATCTTACCTGAAGGAAACAAAACCAACAGACCTCTAGGCTTAAGTGGAGAGCACTATGGATACTGGAAGATGATGATGCAGATATATCTCCAGTCCATAGATCTGAATATCTAGTCAGTCATCCAGAAAGGTGACTTTGTCCTAATGAAGATACAAGATGATAGCAAGTACAAAGAAAAGCCTGAGGAGGAGTAGAATGATGAAGGTAGGAGAAGAGTTTTGCTTAACTACAAAGCAAAATACTGCTTGATTAGTGCTCTCAACTAGGACAAATTTTACAAAGTCTCCCAATGTTCCATAGCCAAAGGAATAATGGACACTTAGAGTAAGAGAAAATAAATTAAACTCCTGCATTGGCGAGTATGAAAGCTTCAGGATGAGGGAAAGAGAGAGCATCAAAGATTTGCAAAAAAGATTCACCTTCATTGTGAATCCACTAAAAAGTCTTGGCAAGGAGTATACTCAGCCAGAAAAAGTTCAAAAAATCCTCAAAGCTTTACTGACCGAATGACAACCGAAAGTAACAGTCATAGAAGAAGTCAGAGGAGAATCAATGGCCTTTGTCATAGCTCTTTTTGGTAGCCTTGAAGAATATGAGGGCAAGATGAAAGCTCTCAAAAATGTTGAATAAGAAAAGAAGAAGAGAAGTCTAGGATTAGAAGCTGCAGAAGAAGAAGAAGAGGATTCAAATGATAAAGAAGAACTAGATGAAGAAACTTTGGCTATACTGATAAGAAAATTTGGAAGATTCTATGGCAAGAAGTGAAATAAGAAGTTCTTCAAGAATGGGGCAGCAATAAACAACAAGAGGGAGACCAAAGAGCTTGTAATATGCTATGATGCAAAAAGTAAGGACACATATGAAACACCTCTACTTAGGACCATTTCTCATGTATTAGTTCTCATTAGAGACCAACTATACTTAAATAGAAGCTTGAATCACAATAAAATATTATAATAAATTAAATCAATTTAAAGAGTACTCTTCATTTAATCCCATTTTTTTAGCAAATTTCTAAAAATTGCAACTAATTCAATAAAAATCATATGAGAGTAATTCAAATCTCTATAGATAGCTTAAAATATTATCTAAATGGGAAAAATATCAATCAAAGTAATTACTTGGCCAATTTGCACAGTAAATTTCATGAATTTCTACTATTCATATGGTAAATTATTGAAATTCCAGTTTTTTGGGCTAATTTTGAAAAATCACCATAATTCGTATACACATCCAAGTTGAGTGATCTTTTGATAATTTTAAAGTCCTATTTGTATAATTTTGAACCATATATATAATTCACACTTCATACATAAAAAAGTGCAAACAGTAGCACATTCATTCAGTAGTGGTTAGAATGACCATTTGTTTCCTCATACTTACAATACAAAATTTGTAAGATATTTACATGACCATATTTCATGTTCATATCATGCCACGCATTAGTTAGGACTTGAAGGAATATAAAAACTTGAAGAAACATATTTAACCTCATCTTTACAAATTTACATAAGAGTTCAAAACACATGGCCAATGCAATCACCATCAAATTAAATACCAAATTCTTTCTCCTTTCCCTTCTCTTCCTTGGAGGTCTTGCCATTGTTACTACCTAATCATGGTTAATATGTGGGAGGGTGAGATTCAAAGAATCTTAGTAGATAAATCCCATACATGCCATCATATCATCACATTTTTTATAGAAATATCACAAACCTTGATTTATCACATTTGAACATATAAATTTTATAAAAATTTCGGCAGAGTTTCATTTTGTAAAATGGACATTTCGGGGCTCCAAAACCCTCATACAACTCAACCAACAATATAGAAATATCACAAGTCAAAATTTCATATATATGCCATGATGTCAAATATCAAAGAAACAATAATGACAATATGATGTTAGTAAAGAGAATTATCTACCTTATAGTACTTCCTTGCTTCCCACACTTTGTCCAACACTTCTCCAAGCTTTCTTAGGCTTCCTCAAATATAAACATATCATCAAACAATTACTCAAGCTAATGGTTCTATGACTTTCTTCAAAAAGTGTTCATGAAACCCTAATTCTTCAAAAATTCACCAAAAATTCATTCCTAGCTCAAAAATGATTAATTATACCTCTATTCCATGTAATTTTTCATGAGGAATCCAAATGTGGACTCAAAATTATCAAATTACATCTCTAACTATAGTCATTGTTCATCCAAATTAAGCTTCAAACCCCAAATTTTCACTTTCTAAATCTTAAACTTTTTCATAAAATCAACACTTGTTCCTAAGGTTTTTGACCATGAGGAATCTATTTTTGAGGTCCAATTTATGAAATTCCAACCCTAAGTATGAACAGTATCTCACAAAAAGTGAAGGGAATTCAAGAAAAATTGCAACACTTTGTTATGCAACAAACTACTTGCATATTCAAGCTTTGAATGAACATTCTATTATTTCCCCTATGATTTATGGTTGGAAAACTCCATTTCTTGCTAAATCATGCCATAGAAAAAACCCTAAGAGGATGGAGAAGAATTTCTAATCTATGAACTGTGCTTCTAATACCATAGATAGCAAGCTTAGAATGATAGAAGAGAAGCTTACCAACTTAGCTTTCAATTTTTTCCTTGAATCTTCTCTTCTCTTTTCTCTCTTTCTCTCTTCCTTTCTTGGGTTTTTCTCCTTCAGTTTGCTGTTGGAAATGCTCATGAATGTGTAGAGGAAAGAGGGTAGATGACTTAATTAAGTAGTTAATAATGTAGCTAAGCATGGTTAACTCTTTAATTAAACTTAGGTTACTCTTTGGCAAAAAAAGTGACAACTTCTTGGAGAAACTTTTCCAAAAAGTCCAGCTGCCCAAGCTTCCTAATTTCATGCCCAATGAGAGGTCTTTGAGTGTTAAGTCTACTCAATTTTTTCTGGTCCAGATATATCTTGAACCGGGTAATTTTTAACCGACCGATAAAACTATTTTTTACAGTAATTTAGTATTTTTGGGCTACAGAACTATTCCAATTTTATTTTTATTTTTCCTTAATTATCCTGTCCCAAATGATATCTGCGTATGACTCATATCCTCTCCCGATTTCCTTTTAATCATCGGTAGGGCCCATAATTTACTTTATCGATTTATTTTTACTTTTGAACACTCGGCACTAATTATTTCTTCATCCTTAAACATAAACTCTCTGTGCCATATACCATTAGACTTCTCTCATTGAGGGCTTTTGTTATGACTGTAATTTTAGATATTTACAAAATTACCCCTAAACTGGGGTTCAATTATAATTTCTAAAACTTTTAGGTTATTATGCATAATTTTCCCCAAAGGCTTTTTAACTTCTAAATTTTATATATTTAGAGACATGGATGTTATTTTTGAAATTCTTCAAGGGTAAACATATAATTTTTTTATTTTTTCGTCCAATCGGAAAAAATAATCTCTTTGCCCTTTTTTACTCAAAATAGTGTCTATCTGTTTTCACAAATTCCCTGTACATTTCATATTATCCTTTATTTCTTACTATTTCAGTACTTAGTATTCTATGAAATTTTGGGATATCACAACATCAAATGGGAATGTCCATAGTTCTTGAAAAAGCAGGATAAAGAAAAGAAAGCTGCTAAGAAGAACAAAAAGAAAAATGCATACATCTCCTCAATCTGGGGCAACAACTCAGATGAAGAGGATAAAGATGAGAAAGAAATTGCTAACATATGCTTGATGTCACGTTCAGCAGAAGAAGCTCAGAATCCATCTGATAGTGAGCATGAAGATGAGGTAAATGATTCTGACCCTTCATATTCTAAACTACTTGATGCATTTTATAATCTGCATTATGAATTTATTAAAACTGCAAAAGAACTGAAAGTACTTAAGAACAAGATTAGTAAGCTAGAATCAGATTGTAAAGTGACTGGCATTGCATCTCAACATAAAGTTAAATCTACTTGCTGTGTATCATGCATTGAGCTAAAGAAAAAAAATGAATATCTTCTCAAAAGTCTGGCTAATCTGACAAAAAGTAAAGATATGTTGTATGCATTGCTAGGTAGTCAAAGGATTGCACAAGGCAAAGCTGGTCTTGGCTATAATCCTTGTGCATTCAAGGAAAAGATCAAGAAGAAAAATCAAAACTTATATATGAGACATTTTGTACATATAGAACGGTATAAAAAGAAATGTAATTATTCAAAAACTATTCAAACTTATACCTAATCCAGATATGTGAAATAAAATACTATCTGCATTGTTTTCTGCCTATATCTCAATCAAGCGGTCCCTTTATCACCTATTACCTCTGTAACAAGAAGGGACCCATTTCCAGTTTTTGTTCTTTAAGGAAAAATGGACTTGGTAGGAAGGTATAATGGGTTTCCAAAGGTACATTTGTATAGAAGGAGAATGCGACTGATAGAAAAGGACCCAAATAGATTTGGGTACCAAAGAAGAAACATTGAACTTTGTTTTGTAGGTATGTCTTAGAGCCAACAAGGGCAACAAATGGTATATGGATAATGTATCCTCAAGACATATGACTGGTGATAAAGAAAAGTTTGCACCCTCAAAGAGAAGAAAGGAGGAAAAGTAACCTTTGGAGGTGATCAATATGGCAAAGTGATTGGCACTGGCATCGTGGCCAAGAATCCTGAAATATCCATAGAAGAGGTGTTGTTTGTAGTTGGTCTCAACCACAACTTGCTGAACATGAGTCAAACTTGTAATAAAGGAAATTGGGTACTATTTGACTCAGAATTTTGCCTAGTCATCCGTAAAAGTGATCGCAAAGTTATCCTCAGAGCTTAAATGAATGATAACTACTATACCATTGATTTAGATGAACTTCCTACTTTAGATTCAGTATGTTTAATTAGTAAAGATAATGAAAGTTAGTTATGATATAGAAGACTGGCACATGTTAACATGAATCAACTAAACAAGCTAATTAAAAATAAGTTAGTTACTGAATTGCCAAAATTTTTTTTTGAAAAGGACAGAGAATGTGATGCATATCTCAAAGGGAAACAAACTAAGTTATCTTTCAAGTCTAAAAATGTCATTACTACATTTAGGCCACTACAATTGCTACATACGGATTTAATAGGTCCATCTAGAGTAAAAAACATTGGTGAAAATTTGTATGTGTTAGTAATTATAGATTACTATTCTAGATTCACTTGGACCTTTTTTTTTTTCCTTTAAAGATGAAACATTTGATGCATTTGTAACCTTAGCCAAGAAAGTACAAAATGAGAAAGGTATTTCTATTGTGTCCATCAGATCTGATCATGGAGGAGAATTCGAAAATTAAGCTTCTTTGAGTACTGTGAAGAACATGGAATTGATTACAAATTTTTAGCTCCAAGAACATCTCATCAAAATGGAGTGGTGGAGAGAAAGAACAGAACTTTGGGAGAAATGTTGAGCAATGCTAAATGAGAAGGAGCTTCTTCAATACTTTTGTACAAATGCAGTAAATACAGCAAGCTATATCATTAATAGAGCTTATATCAGATCAATTTTGGGGAAGACACCTTATAAGCTCTACAAAGGAAGGAAGTCAAATCTTTCATACATACATGTGTTTGGATGCAAGTGCTTCATCCACAACAATGGAAAAGAGAATTTGGGAAGTTTGATACCAAATCAGACAAAGGTATATTCCTTAACTATTTTAGTAGAAGTAAAGCATATGGTGTGTTTAACAAAAAGTTTAGGACCATAGAAGAATCTATGCATATATTTTTCATTGAAAATGAAATTGTTTCTAAATATGTCTTAGATGAGGATAAGCTAATTTCTAGCTTCAAGAACTTAAACCCTTCAAAAGAAAATGAAACTAAACCTCCAAAAATATCAGAATCTACTAATGTGTAAAAAGATATTCATGAGAAAGATATGGAACCTAAAGATAATGAAGAAAATTCTCAAGAACTACTCCCTAGAGCTTGCAGATATCAAAGGAGTCATCCTGTTGATCAAGTGATTGGAGATGTTCAAGAGAATATTAAAACCAGAAAACAACTTAGGGATCCAATGAGTAACTATGCATTTATTTGTCAAATTGAACCTAAGTGCGCTGAATAAGTTTTAACAAATGAATATTGGACATTAGCCATGCAGGAAGAACTGAATCAATTTGAAAGAAATTAAGTTTGGGATTTAGTACCTAGGCCTAAGGATCATCCAATTATTGGAACTAAATGGGCATTTAGAAATAAACTTGATGAGTTAAGAACAATAATTAGAAACAAAGCTAGATTGGTAGCTAAAGGATACAATCAGGAAGAATGCATAAATTATGAGGAAACTTTTGCTCTAGTTGCAAGATTGGAAGCAATAAGAATTCTCTTAGCTTATGCATTATAAAAGACATAATGTTATATCAAATGGATGTAAAGAGTGCTTTTTTGAATGGTTATATCATGGAAGAAGTTTATATTGATTAACCTCCAGGTTTTGAGGATTCAATAAAGCCAAACCATGTATGTAAACTGAAGAAAGCTCTCTATAGTTTAAAACAGGCACCTAGAGCATGGTATGAAAGACTAAGTAACTTCTTAATTGAAAAGGGATTTAATAGGGGGAAAGTTGATACAACATTGTCTACTAAAAAGGAAAACAAAGATTTGCTTATTGTTCAAATTTATGTTGATAATATTATATTTGGTGCTACTAATGAATCTTTGTGCAAGAATTTCTCTAAGTCAATACAGAGCGAATTTTAGATGTCAATGATAGTAGAGCTCAACTTTTTCTTTGGATTGCAAATTAAACAATGTGATGATGACATCTTCTTCAATCAATCAAAGCATTTGAAAGAGCTACTAAAGAAATTTGGAATGGAAAATGCCAAATCAATGTGAACTCTTATGGCCACCGTAACAAAGCTTGATATGGATGAAGGAGGAAAGCCATTCGATATAACTTAATATAGGAGAATGATTAGTTTCCTATTATACCTAACAATCAGTAGACCTGGCATCATGTTTAGTGTTTGCATGTGTGCTAGGTTTCAATCATATTCCAAAGAGTCCTATGTAACAGCTATGAAAAGAATATTAAGATATCTAATTAGTATATCACATATGAGACTCTGGTATCCAAAGGGCAATAGAGAAGAGCTCGGAGGATACACTGATGCTAACTTTGCTGGATCCAAAAATTGACAGAAAGAGCACTAGTGGGATATGACAATTTCTGGGAGGATCTCTGGCTTCATAGTTCAGCAAGAAACAAAATAGTGTAGCTCTCTCCACAACAGAAGCTGAATATGTAGCTGCTAGAAGCTGCTATGCTCAAGTTCTTTAGATGAAATAGCAACTTGAAGATCTTGAGATTGAGATGATGGAAATACTAATAAGATGTGATAATCAAGGTGCCATTAACATCACAAAGAATCCAGTCATGCATTAAGAGATAAAACACATGGAAGTTAGATATCACTTCATACAAGACCATGTTTTGAAAAGAGATATCATGTTAGAGTTTGTCCCTACTGAAGATTAGATTGCAGATATATTGAACAAACCACTTCCAGAGGATAGATATTGCAAAACCAGAAGAGAATTGAGAATGGTAAATCTCAATTAACTATAAGTAAGTCTCTAACTGAATCTATTTACTTTATGAAGTTAAGTTATTAAGATTTATACTGACATAAGCTTCGAAGTATGTTTAAAGTGTTTTACAGGTACTCCTCATGAATTTATATGAAAGAAATTCAAAATAATGGAGTATCTCACAATTACTTAGTCAATATTTGCCAAAGGAATATGAAAATTTGAATTTTTAGCTTTTATCTATAAGTTCAATTATTTAAAATTCACATTTTGGATGCTGTTAGACGAATTTTCATGATACATTTTGGTTTTAAATGAGTTGGCATGCTTAAAAAGTTGAACTTAGGTGTTTAACAAACACATTTTAGTGCCTCACATGCTGTTCTAGTATTTCTAATTCATTCGAAATTTGTCTGTTGCCTGATGGAAATTTGAACTTTGAATGTTGGTACGAGAGTTGATTGTGTCCAAGTGTTCAACGTACAAATTTTAACAGTTCAAAATTTGCATTTCAAAAATTTCCTCACAAAGTCTCAAAATTTGAATTTTGAATCCTAAAATTCTTCTGTTAAACGTCTCTTACTTGTTTGTCTTCAGATAAAGAACTTACCATTCGAACTTTAAGAATTTAACATTTGTTTGTTGAAGAATCTATTGATGTTAAGTCTTTGTTAAACAAATTTATGGATTGAAATTCGTCTGTTGAAGTTATCCCTTGTATGATAAGTCTCTGATAGGCAAATTTTAAGGATGAAAATTTGTCTGTGAGAGAGCTTCTCTAAGTTGAACAAGCAACGTAATTGCCCAAAATTCAAATTTTGACCCTCAAAATTTGTTTGTTGAGTGGTTACTTAAGCTAAACCATAGGATCACACTCTGAATAAACACAACCTTATTCGTCTCTCTCTCAAAGTTGTTCATCTCCTTTCTTAATTTCTCATCAATTCCTTCGGTTAAAGTTTATTTCCCACCGATTAAACTCCCACCCGAACCTTATAAACCCCTTTTAAGCATCTCTTATCTCCAATCTATCACGAAAATGGCAAGGGTTTAGAATGCCAATGTTGGAAAAGAAGAGTTCAGACCAAAATGAGCGATGAAATCTCAATATGCTTCCAAAGAAAGAGAAACCAAGAAGAGAAAGGCGGAATCCAGCAAGGAAACTGTTGCAGATTGTGCCCTATGCCAATCATTGTATTATGAACAATGTATTTCATTATAAAAAAGAAGGTGTTTTTTATTATATTATTATATTATTTGCATGTTTTTCTTTATAATAATATCCTTGGATAAATTATTTTATCCTAAATATCCCTAGTCAATCATCTTTGTGGGAACAATGATGAATTAAGGTTAGTGTGATTTTGATTGATAATTATGTATGAAGATACAAATCAAAATTATAAGCTCCTGTTAGAGAATAGGCACTGGATCGGCCCGTCATAAGATAGCTGCATAGATCAAGTCATAAGCATATCTCATATATAACTGTGTCACTAAGCCCTCACACCTGAGATCATCATGGCTTCCTATATGGGGAACACTATACTTTAGCATAGTCAAAAGTCACCTTTAATTGGGAGATCATAAAGGCTATGATCGGGCATAGTGGAACTCGTGTGGAGAAAAATGAATGGTCAAGATGGAATTTATCCCTCTAATTAATGGAGAGATATATCTGGGCCCCTTAATGAGTGAGACTGAGAAATGCATGGTCGTGCTCGAATGGAAGAGTTTCCATTTGTTTTGTTTGTCTGCTTGGAGATGGAGAAAGTGATGGTCGAGTAACATGAGGATGACGTTTTCATGTCTAATACTTGACTAATATATCATGAGACAAAAGGGATGTGATCGAGTTATATGATAGGTTACATCGGATCACCGATCTCATATGGTTTGAGTAGTCATAATTTCTTTATAGAGGCTACTTGTGACTTGTGGGTTTAATAATGTCATTAGCTCATTGCCAATATCATATGGGCCTACAGGGTCACACACAAGAATGGGCTAACTCGAGTTAGAATGAATTTAATGTTCAATTTGGGGTGATTGAATTATATATATATTTGATATATATATATATATTGTAAAATTCGAAATATATATGTTTGATATATTATATTTTTTCAAAATATATATAAATTGTTCAAATTAATTTAAATGAATTAGTTTTAAATTTAATTCTATATGATAGATTTAAATTTAAACTAATTTTATAATCTAAATTTGATTTAGATTGAATTCTAAATTTGAATTTAAACTAATAATCTAAATTTGATTTATATGATAAATTAAATCTAGATTTGGTTTTGGATGTAGATTAGATAGTTAGTTTAAATTTAATCTATTAGATAGATTTAAATTCAAACAAATCTATTTAATTAAAATTCGATTTAGTTTAAATTATTGGTTTAAATTAAACAAATACCAAATCCTATTTATATATTGATATAGATTAGGATACAGAATCAATACAATTAAAATCACCCTAAGAGAGAGCAGCTATACACTTAGAGAGAGAAACTATATGGACGAATGACCAAGAGTGGGGGTGTACGAACTTGTATGGATGTACACAAATAGAGGTGTTAGCATGCCGTTTGAGTTGGACTCACCGTTTATGTGGATACCAGTAGAGGGAGCTGACCAGTTGCATTAGTTCCTATGGTTTGATGAAAAGGAAAGAACACCAAGGGATGCATCGGAGGTAAATTCTTTTCTACATCTCAATCTAAACAACATTGACAGATGCATGGGAGGAAATTTCTTGATGGTTTTTCAGCTACGTGTGTGCTGAAATTCCCATCAAGAACTCCATCTAAGAAGCAAAGATCAACTCCAAAAGTAGAATAAAAAAAGCCAATCCATGTTGCTATCCCTTCATCCTCCACAGAGTTTGAGGAACTACAACTGACAACTGAACCTCTGTGCAACACTGCTCAAATCTTGGAAGAATACACCACGAAATTTTTGGCAAAGAAGGTAACAATAACCACTAATTGTACTAATTTAGAAGATTTTCTCATTTCCAACAATTTTGATGCTAGGTTCTAGATGAGTAAATATAGAACTTTGTTAGAAATTAAGGAAATGTATGATGATAAGGTAATTAAGATGTGGTATGTTGTACTAACATACAACAACAAAAAGAGGAAGTACCAAGTGACACTTAGAATTACGACTCTATGGTTATCTGATGAGACCATTAATGAATTTCTGGAGATCCCTGGCAAAGAGGGATATAAAATTGACATTACCATCTTTAGATACATGGATGAGGATGAAGAAATAGATGAGGAAGGATAAGAGTTCCTAAACTACATAGAAAGCACAGTCCTAAACACTATCTTCAGAAGATGTGAGAATAAGCCTCCTCTAAAGCTTTTGAAGTCCTCTGATTTAAGTGTACATGCCAGAATCCTTCACTACATAGTGTTAAGGATCATCTTCAACAAAAGAGAAAGCTTTAATTTGATTACAAGTGCTGAGGCTCACTTGATGACTACCCTGCTACGAGGGAAACTGTTAAATCTAGGTCAAAATGCTCCACCTTGCCTTATGCCTCCATCATTGCCAAAATGCTCCAGTATGCCAAGATTCGGTAAAGGAAAAAGGGAAAAGAGAAGTCCATCAAAGTATTCAAAGAGAAGAGTTGATAAGGATGGGGATAGAAATAAAGGAAGGAATGTGGATTGGGAAAGGAATAGGCAAATCTGAAGATTTGTTCTATGAAGAAGGACAGTTATAGCAGCAAGAGGGAACTTTTGAGGCCTTTCCAAACATCCAACCTTCACCATAACCAATTCAACTTATTTCTCCTCCTCCTCAGCCTATTTAGCCATCTCAATCCTCGACTCCGTCCAGCTGGGCCAAACTAACCACAATCACTGAGTTATGTGATAACTTATCCTTATTAATGTTAAGCATTAGAGGGGAACAGAATGCCAAGTTTGCTCAATTACAAGATCAAATCACTCATTTGGCCAAGAATTTGAAGGTGATTGCTAATGCTTATAAAGACATCAGAAACCATATACCTAGTACATTAGCACCACCTCAACTTGGACCCTTTAGACCCACTAAGTCTATCTCTCCTAAATCTCCAAACCCTTTTGAATTAGAATCCCTTGAGCCTACTGATGCTGCTACTAAAGTTGCTAGTACTACTGCTACTTTACAAGTCTCAAGCAATGAAACAAGCCTTAATCTACCTCTAGACTATGCCATAGAGGAAGAGGCTACTCAGGAAGAAGGCTTTCATGAGCCTGTGATGGAGGACATTGCTCCATAATCAATTCCATCATCTTAGAAGTCGAAGCAAATGGAGAAACTAGTTGCAGCTATCACCTCTACACTAATAATCTAAGCTACCTTAAATTAGGAGAGAGACATCATGCCTTATGTGGATATTGTTACCATTGTACATGATGCAATAGTAAAAGCTCAAAAGAAAATGCTCGATGAAATGTTTCCTCTACCCACTCCTCAACCTCCATCCCCTGGATATAGTCTGTCAGTGGAAGAAAGAGCCAGACTAGCCAACCTTTAAAGGGAAGTTCAGGAAATAGTCTCAGATGTTGAAGAGGATCTTCCTAGGATACCTCCACCAGTGCCATTCATTCCTGTCCCTCTTCAAGCTATTCCTATGTCACAGATCCCTCCTCCCTTTATGCATACTCCAACCCCTAATGATGCCAAAAAGGAGGAGAAGAAAGACAAACAAACCAGGAAGTATGAAGCTGGGCAATTTGGCAAAACTTATGGCAAGAGGTCAAAGCCCAAGAAGAAGTGACATGTTACAGATCAAGTGACATGCTACGGATCCTTAAGGCTGTGTAATTCTGCATCTTATGTAGCATCTTTTGTACCTACATGTTAATCTTGTAATGTTGTGTACTTGTGTTGACTCTCTGTACTGAATTTTAATTGAATCAATGTAATATGTTTTTGATATTTCCCTTTTTAATCTCCTATATTCTCAGCTCTAAAACATGTGCTATATTTATCTTTGAATTTTAATGCATATGTTGAGGAAGAGATCTTAGAAGCAAACCCAAGTACTAATCTAGTTTGCAAGTTCTGTTATCATCATTAAAAAGGGGGTGAATGTTGAATCAAGTGTTTTGATGATTCCAAATAACTAGAGTTTGGAAGGAGAATATCAAAGGAGTGTAAGAGCATAGAAGTGAAGAAATCCAATGAAAAAGGTGTGAAGATTTAGTTGTTAGGATTTCTCACAATATACATAGGGTAAAATGCTTTGATTTTTACTTATTTATGTTCCAACAGCATTTAAACAAATGTTTTCACAAGTATCCTATATTAACATATGTTAGATTTGGAAAACATTGACTAACAAATGAACTTTGGAATTAATTCTTGTGTGTTTTTGTGCAAAATGCAAACTTTGCTTTCTAAAATTTGAAGTTTAGAGTTATCATCTCTGACAGACAAATTTCAAGTACTGAAATTCGAATTTTGAGTTAAGCATAGTTAGTAAAATGTGCAAAATTCGTCTGAAGTCTGATCAAAATATGAATGATATTCAAGTGCATAAAAAGTTCAGAGTTATTCTCTCTGATAGATGAATTTTGGATTTCAAAATTTGAATTTTGAAATAAGAACTTATGAGTCTTGTTAGAGCATATCTTTGACATATGAACTTTGAAGTGCAAAATTTGAATTTCATAAAGCAAAACTTTTGAGCCATGTTAAGCTAGCCCATAACAGATGAATTTTGACTTCTAAAATTTGAATTTTTACGGCGTTGCAAAAACATAAGATAACTGTTCATACTCAATAGTTGCACTTATGATTTGAAAATTCGTATGTTTCAACATGAGATATATTTGACAAATTTAAAATTTGAATTTCACTCTTGAACAGACGAATTTTGGAAGTTCAACGTTAAAGTCTTTAGCTTATGATCTCTATAAAATTTGTCTATTGACACCTAAATTTTGAATTGCAGTGTGTCAGACACATTAAATGCAGTTGGTGAATGATTAGTTTTATAGAGTAACCATTAGTTAACGTCTTTAACGGTTTAATTTTGTGTCTAATGACTAGCTTAGTCACAAATGTATAAATAGAACTTCATTTGAAGTTGTGAAAAAGAATTTTATGCTATAGATACTAAAACATTGCTGAATTCATTAGTCAAAACCTTTCTTACTCTCTCACTTTATTTATTATACTTCAACTATCATATTTATTCTAATTTAGAGTGTGTTCTTTCCGTGTAAAATCTTTTCTTTATCTAGAAGAAGGATTTCTTGTGAGGGGATTCATAAGAGAATTTAGAAAACACTTTGTAAGAGTGCAAAATATAGAATCTGAGTGTTTTTAGGATAGAGCACAAGGTTGTACAGAGGCATTACAAGGAGTCCATTGAATTCTTGCAGATAGTGGAAAATCTTAAATAGTAGCTTGGGAACTGTACGTAGTCAAGTAGATCAAACTAAACTAGGAGAAATTTGCTTATCCTTTCTTCCTTTACCTTGCATTTACCTTCATTGTCCTTGCAATCTTTTTTTTTACAAACTTTTACTATCATTGTAATATCATATTTTTTTAGAAAAATTTTAAACTTCTCAATTCACCCCCTCTTGGGAAGCCTGCAATTCTAACATAAATCGATGAAAAAAGAAGTGAAATGGTCATTTTATGTATTGGGGTATTAATAAAAATGAATTTACAATATGGTCACTGTAAGAAAAATTATTTGCCATTTGGTCCCTAAAAATATTTGCATATAAGTTGTTGCAAAAAAATTTTTTCAATTTAGTCCCTCCAGGTGCAATTTTGAAGTTTCACAAATTTTATGTCAAAATAGATCTCATAATATACTGGACCCAATGAGATAGAGTATTGAATCGAAAATAATTAATTTGAAAAGAAATAGACCGTAGAAAATAGTACAATTATGTAGAAAAGAACAAAAAGTATTGTGACCTCGACAAAGGTAAAAAAAGTAAAAAGAAAAGTATGTGGGCCTATATTAATACTGTTTTGGACAAGATATTAAATTAAATATTGATCCTAATATAGTTTAATCCTCTATCTATAAAGTAACAAAATACTACAAATTAAATTAATTTTAAAAGTCCAAGTAAAAAGTAATCAGTATAGGATATATCACGACCAAGGAAAATATGGAATATTTTGGACACTTTTTCCTCTCTTTTAGGCATGATTTTTAGCATGTGAATATTTAATTAATTTTCATGAATCCTCTTGAATTTTATTGAAGAACACTTGTCAAAAAAGTGTGAAACTTTTAAAGAAAAATATCCTCCTTGTCTCCCTTTGGTAGTCGACTTAGTACGCATAAAAGAGGAAGGAAGTGCAGCAAAAACACTCCAAGAAAGAAAGGGTAAGACATGAGAAAGATGAGGAGAAAGAAAGAAGAGAAGAAAGCAAGCTATTTCAAGGTACGTTCTATCTTTTGATTTTTAAGGTTTTCTACTCTAGATTTTGGGTAGTTTGGCAAGGGTTGGTTAAGTCTTTCTCTTCTCCATTTGAAGCTTGATTTTTGGCCATGTATGAGGAAAGGGAAAGGGAGTTTTTTCATACATGAAGTTGGAAAGAAAACATAAGAAATTGCAAGAGAAACTACTTTGAGTAAGTTTAAAAGCAAGTGCATTATAATCCACCTCCTTCTCTTTTAGCCTTGTTTTCAGCTAGTCTAGATTGTTGAATTAAAAGTTTTGATTATTCCAAACAACTAGAGCTTGAAAGAAGAATATTAAAAGAGTATGAATGAAGAAAGTGAAGAAATCCTGTGAAGAACAAGTGAATATTTAGTTTCAAGGATTTCTCACTATGAACACTAGGTAAAGGGCTTTGAAAATTACATATTTAAAGTTACCATTGTTGAATCAAATGTTTTTTATGATTCCAAACAACTGGAGCTTAGAAGAAAGATATCAAAGGTATACAAAAGATTTCAAGTAAAGAAATCTAAGAAAAATAAGTACAAGATTAGTCTGTAGGATTTCTCATTATATTCACATGAGTAAAAGGCTTTGATCCTTCACCCAAATATTTTTAAAATGTGTTTTTCAACAATCCTATGTTAACTTATGATATATTTGAAAAATACTTACTAACAGATGAATTTTGAATTATTAAACTTAATATGTTACCTCTAAAATTTGAACTTTGAAGCCTGAAATTCAAACTTACAAAGATGTTGCCTCTGACAAATGAATTTCACACTGTGAAAATTTGAATTTCAAGTGAAGCACAACTTGTGAAAAATGAATAATTTGTTTGAAGATATGTCAAAGTTCATCTGAAAGTGAAGTTTAAAAAGAGTTCCAAGTCAGTCCTCTGATAGACGAACTTTAGTTTTGAAAATTCGAACTTTAGAGAAACAATGTGTAAGTTTATGCAGGTATACCTCTGACAGACAAACTTCGATCTTCAGAAATTTGAATTTTGGAATAAGTCAGATAAGAGGTCTTTCTAACAGACGAACTTTGGTTTTTGAAAATTTGAATTTCAAAATGAAGAGTTTTTGTACCATAATGCACCGTAGCAATATGGAAGAACTGTTCACACTCTTTAGAAGAACCTTAACCTTGAAATTCATATGTTCCAACATAGAAATATTTGTCAAAAATGAAAATCCAAATTTTGTCCTTGAATAGAAAAAACCACTCCCAAGGCAGCTTTGAAGAAAACTGCTCATACTCCCTTGAATCTAGCACTAAGTCAGGAGAGTACCAGTTAACCACAATGCTATAATGAAGCAATGCACATATTCTGGGAGAATACACTACCAAATTTGTTAGCAAGAAGGTAATAAAGCCTCATTGTACAAATATGGAAGAATTTCTTATTTCTAACAATTTTGATACCGAACTATGGATGATTAGATATAAAAACTTGTTAGAAATTATGGAAAGATATGATGATAAGGTTGTCAAAACTTGGTATACTGCCTTGAGGTATAACAGTAAGAAAGAAAAATGGGAGGTAAATCTAAGGTCTAGAACCATCTGGCTGATTGATGAGACCTTCAATAAGGTGTTCGAAATCCCCGGGCAAGATGGGTTGAAAATTGACATCACCACCTCAAAGTTCATGGATGAGGATGAAGTTGCAGATGAGGAAGGTGGTGCTTTTTTGAATTACAAAGAAAGTATAATGCCTAATACCCTGTTTAGAATGCGTGAAAATAGGCCTCCTCTGAGTTTGATGAAGCCTACTGATCTTAGTCCCTAAGTCAGAATCCTACGCCTCATTGTGTCTAGGATTATATTCAACAAAGGGGGAAGTTTTAATCTGATCACCATGGTTGAAGCATATATGATGACTGCTATCATGCGTGGCAAATTGATTAACATGAGACACATCATCCTTTAACGCATGATCAAAACAAGAGATCAGAGGTGAGACTCTACTTTTCCTTATGCCTTAATCATCTTTAAAATTTTTTAGTATGCCAGGATTCAACACCTGGAGAAAGGAAAAGGCAAGCCTACTGAAGTGTTAAAAGAAGAAGAATTGCAAAGGATGGGTATTGAAAGAAAAGATGGTAGATGGATTGGAAAAGGAGTTGGGAAGTCAGAAGATCTGTTCTTTGAGGAAGGTGGCTCACACCAGCAAGCAGGAACTTTTGAGGCCGCTCCACCCTCACAGTCCAAACCTCAGCCTTCTCAGTCTGTTTCTCCTCAATCTCAACCTACTAAGACACATGTGTCATCCACTCTTTCCACCTGGGCTAAGTCAACTAAAATCACTGAGTTGTATGACAGCCTATCTGCACTCATTCTGAGCATCATTGATGAGCAAAATGCTAAGTTTGCTTATTTGCAAGATTAGATTTTACAGTTGGCAAAGAATATGAAAGTGGTTGCTGATGCATATGAGGACATCAGGAGTGTCATTTCCTCCACATCAACTCCACCTCAGCCAGGACCCTCTGAGGTTGCTGGTACTTTGGCCACTCTATAGGCCTCCAGCAATAAGGCAAGCCCTGCTCCACCCTTGGACTATGACATGGAGGAAAAGGCTCCTGAAGAAGCAAGCTCCAATGAGCCTATTGTTGAAGATGCTCAGAATTCAATTCTTTCTACTTAAGAATCTGAGAAAATGGTGAAACTTGTAGCAGCCATAACTTCTGCACCAATTATTCAAGCTACTCTAAATGAGGATAAAAGTCTTGTGCCATATGTGGATCTTGCAGCTATTGCACATAATGCTATTGTGTAAGCTCAAAGACTGAGGCTTGAAGAGATATTCCCTCCTCCTACTCCTCAACTCTCATCTCCTCAATATGGCATAACCTTAGCACAAAGGGTCATATTTGCTAATCTTTAGAAGGAAGTTTAGGAAATTATTGATGATGCTGAGGATGTTCAACATGAGGATGACATGCCTGCACCATCCCCTCTTGTACCTCTTCCTCAGATTGATCCTGATCTACCTTTTGTCCCTATGCCTCTTTGTGTCATTCCAATATCCCAGATACCTCCTCTTGCCATACATGTTCAAGTTCTTGATTATGCCAAAAAGGGGGAGAAGACATCTGACAAAACTAGAAAGACTACCACAGAACCATCTAGCAAGACCTACAGCAAGAAATCCAAGTCCAAGAAGAATTGAGTAGATCCTAGGATTGACTGGATTTTCTTGTACTACTTGTTTTTGCTTACTGTATCTCTTGTAATGAAGTATTTATCTTGTTTTGAAACTCTGTGTTTGTAATGTCATATCTCTGTACTAAATCTTTGATTAATTCAATGAGATTCTTTATTTTCCTTCTGATCTATTGTACATGTTGCACTTATCTTTGAATTTTAATGCATATGTTGAAAGGGAGCTCTTAGAAACAAACCCAAGTACTAATCCAGTTTGTAAATTGTTTTGTCATCATCAAAAAGGGAGAGAATGCTGAATAAAATGTTTTTGATTATTCCAAACAACTGGAGCTTGGAAGGAAGATATCAAAGGTATACAAAAGATCTTAAGAGAAGAAATCCAAGAAAAATGAGTACAAGATTAGTCTGTAGGATTTCTCACTGTATTCACATGAGTAAAAGGTTTTGATCTTTCACCTAAATGTTTTTAAAATGTGTTTTCCAAAAATCCTATGTTAACTTACGATATATTTGAAAAGTACTCACTAACAGACTAATTTTGAACTGTTAAACTTCATATGTTACCTTCAAAATTCGAACTTTGAAGGCTGAAATTCAAACTTACAAAGATATTGCCTTTGACAGATGAATTTTTGACTGTGAAAATTTGAATTTAGAGTGAAGCACAATTTGTGAAAAATAAAAAATTTATCCGAAGATATGTCAAAGTTCATCTGAAAGTGAAGTTTAAAAAGAGTTTCAAGTTAGTCTTCTGACAGACGAATTTTAGTTTTGAAAATTCAAACTTTGGAGAAACAATGTGTAAGTCTATTCAGGTATCCCTCTAACAGACAAACTTTAGTCTTCAGAAATTCAAATTTTGGAATAAGTCTGATAAGAGGTCTCTGTAACAGACGAACTTTGATTTTTGAAAATTCGAATTTTGAAAAGAAAAGCTTTTGTACCATATTGAGTTGCTCACTGACAGACAAATTTTGAGCACCAAAATTCAAATTTCAAATGCACTGTAGCAATATGGAACAACTGTTCAAACTTTTCAGAAGAACTTTAACCTTGAAAATTCATATGTTCCAACATGGAAATATTTGACAAAAATGAAAATTTGAATTTTTCCTTTGAACAGAGAAACTTCGAAGTTCAACGTTAAAGTCTTTAACTTATGGTCTCTGTGAAATTTGTTTGTTGACACCCCAAAATTTAAACTTTGGATGTAGACGCATTAAATGCAGTTGGTGAATGGATAGTTTTGCAGAATAACTGTTGGGTAACATCTCTAACGGCTATATCTTGTCTCTAACGTATAGTTAAGACAAAAATCTATAAATGGAACTTTATTTAAAGGTGTGAGTAACAGAAATTACGTTGTGTATACTAAAACTCTGCCAAATTCTTCAGACAAAGCCTTTTACTCTCACACACTTCATACATTGTACTTCAACTGTCATACATACTCTAGATTAGAGAGTTTATACTGCTGTAAACAATCTTATCTTCATTTGGAAGAAAGCTTTTCTTGTAAGGGAACTTCACAAGGGATTGGGGAGGCACTTAGCTAGAGTGGAGAGAGTGAGATTGTAAGCTCTTGGAACAGAGCATAAAGCTGTACTGTGGCATTGCAATGAGCCCACCAAATTCTTGCAAGATAGTAGAAAATCTCAAGTGATAGCTTGAGGACTAAATGTAGGTTAAGGAAAGAGGCTGAACCAGGATAAATCTCAGTGTCTTTTCTTCCTTTACCTTACTTACTACTTTGTTATATTTTACACTCTATTTTTCTGCTACTCTTGCTTTCACTACTCTCTTACACTTTTGCAGAAAATTTCAATCTTCCCAATTCACCCCATCTTGGGAAGCTAGCAGACCTAACAACCACAATATTGAAATATGTTATTTCAAGGTTATCAAATGTTAATATATGTTACAACTGAAAAATATTGGGTAACAAATGAAACTTGTGCTTGATTTATGCTTAATTTGTGCAAAATTTAAACTTTACTTGGTGAAATTTGAAGTTACAAAGGTTTCATCTCTAATAGATAAATTTTGGTTATGAAATTCGAATTTCAGGCTAAGCATTGTTAGTGAAAGTATGTAAAATTTGTATGAAGCTTAGTCAAAATTTGAATGTTGGTGAAGTTCAAAGAGAGTTTAGAGTCACCTCCTCTGACAAATGAACTTTGGACTTCAAAGTGCGAATTTCGGAATGAGAACTTGTGAGTCTTGTTAGAGCATACCTTTGACAGATGAACTTTGCAGTTCAACATTCAACTATCATAGAGAAGAACTTTTGTAACATGTTGAACATGTCTCTTATAGATGAATTTCAGCTTTTGAAATTTGAATTTTGAATGCATTGTGAAAACTTGAGACAACTATTCAAACTCTTCAGATATACTTCCAATATGAAAATTTGTATGAACTAATTGGGTTAACTTTGACAAACTTGAAATTCAACTATTACAATGTAACAGATGAATTTTGAAGTTCAATATTAAAGTCCTCAACCTTTTGTCTTTGCGAAAAAATTGAAATTTTCCTATGTCAGACGCATTAAGTGCAGTTGATAAATGACTATTTCTGCAGAGTAACCATTGGATAATGTTTCTAATGGATCTTGTGTCTAACAACTAGTTAAGTCATAAATTTATAAATAGAACTTCATTTGAAGTTGTGGATAATGAATTTAAGTTTGTCTTTGCAACTCCACAAAATTTCTATGTCTAAGCTTTTTCACCCACATACCACATTTATTGTGCTATAACTTTCATATCTACTCCAATTAAGAGAGTAATCATTTTTCTATAAAATCTTTTTCTTTATTTAGAAGAAAAATTCTTTGTGAGGGGATTACATAGGGATATAGGAAACACTTATAAGAGTGTTAGAGAGTGATTTTTAGTATTCTTAGAACATAACACAAGCATTGTACTGAGGTATTACAAGGAGCTTGTTCAATTGTTACAGATAGTGGGAAATCTCAAGTAGTGGCTCAAGAACTGGATATAGGTCAAGTGGATTAGACTAAACCAGGATAAATTTCTAAGCCTTCTCTTACTTTATCTTACATCTATATTCTTATTCATCATACTCTGTTTTTTGCAAGCTTTTATTTTCACTGCAAAATTGTGTTTTTGTAGAAAAATTTTAAACTTCCCAATTCAGCCCCTCTTGGGAAGCCAGCATTCCTAACATAGATAGTGGAGAAGGAGCGAGAATTTCATAAAAATGATGTCAAAAATGGATTACTCATGGTGGAATTCCTTAGAGACAAGTGTTAGATTAAAATATATATATATATATAAATAATATAGAATTTTTAGGGTTTTATAGGTCTTTATGAAGTAATTCATAAATTAGTGGATAAAGTGAGTGTTTGGTGATGTATTAGGGTTTGGAAAAGCCTAACCAAGGGTTGGAGGCAAGTGGGATTGCAAGGGAAAGCACCTAAGGTAGTAAAGTTTACATTTATTACATTTTATTATCTTGCTAAGCTATATGATGTTCCATGATGACCATATTGTTATTATGATGTTTGGTGATTGTTTATGGCTATTTTTATAAGAGGGCTAGTGCTCGGGATATTCATTTTCTAAATTGTTATGCTACCTAAATTTTTATGAATGATATGGCTTTATATGATTTATATGATGGTTTATGACTTGTTTGATAAAATATATATGTGAAATATGACTTGCTACTGAGATTTCTGTAATTTTACAATCCCAAATACTAACCATGATAGAGTCAAATAATGTAAGAGATCCAAGGAAGGCAAAGGGAAAACAGGAAGAAAGTGATGAATGATATGATAATACAAGTTATTGTGTTGTATTTTTAGAATATGTATAAATTCATGTATGAAGTGTAAAATTCTGTAATTACACATGTTCATGCTCCTTTGGATATCTTAGGATGTTTGGAGTAAATATTGAATGAGTGTTTTTATTATAGAAATAATATGAGGCCAAATACTTAATGTTTGGTCATAAAGTACCCATTTGATGTACTGTAAGGTTAGATAGAGCTAATTTGTCCAAAACAGGGTATAGTATAAAGTATGTTTATAGCTACAAAATAGACATCCCAAGCTTTTTAGGAAGCTAAAGAACACCTTAAATGTTCAAGTATAGAATCAATTATGAATTTTTAAAGTTAAGTGATCAAAACTGGACAGTGTTGGAAAATTGTAATTTGTATTGTAAGTATTATTTACTTTGTAAAGTAGTATAAAATAGTATAGTGTTCCAAAAATTCATCCAATTATATATATGAAAGAGTTATGTCTCATGAGTAATATGACACTAGTTTGAATGCAATTGGAGTTACATAAAAAAAAGATATGCATGATTTTTTAAAACTATTCCAGTAAAGGTTATATTCTGAACCTAGACTACTTAAGATAATTCCTATTCTGTACATATGAAATCAAGGTACATGTTTAGAAAGTAGACATGTAGAGCTTTCCAAGGATATAAAGAATATGTGTGTTGGCTCATAATGGAATGAAAAATAAATTTCTAAAATTATAACTCATAAATTGGATAGAAATTTAACCTAGAAATGGATATTGAACTTCATACTAAATATTGTACAAATTGGCACTACTAAAATACTATTTCATATTTTTTCATGTAGAGAATGATTTGAACTATTTTTAGATACTAGAATCACATCCATAAGATTTTTCTAGATTTAGTTATAATTTTTCAAAGTTCAGTCTAGAGAATAAGGTAACCAAATAAATAGTAACCATAAATTTTAAATTTTTCTGTTGTAGTCCTTTATGTGATTTAAGCCTCTTAAGTGATTCAAATGGACTTTATATAAGGTAAATTATATGGGAAATATGGTCTAAAGTTAAGGTGTTAGACAAAATCCTTTGCTTTGATGGTGGTAGACAAGGACCAATGATAAGTTCATATGCAATAGTTTGTAAATCTCATGGATGGCTTACCACTAATACCTTGTTAATATTGTAACCTTGAAGATAATTGCAAGCTCTTTTGAAGTAGTACTACAGCTTTGTAAATGAATTATTAATTTATAAAATGAGGAAGACAGGATATGGAAGATGAATAGACGGGAGGAGGAAATGGTGCTATGGATGAAATAAAGCCTTACCTTCTGCAGTATTTTAATTACTATATAATTTCAACCATGGGATCAATTTGACAGATCTGTAGTTAGTTCCAACTCATTCTTACAGATTTTGTTTGGCTTGAGGAGGCACCCTTTTGAAGCATGAAGCCCAAGATATCCATTTCGAATGGGTTATGAGCCAAAAGCATGAAACAGACATGGTAAAAATTCCGTTACTTAAGTACAAATTAGAGGAAATTAAACGTAATAATATGTAATTGAAAGAGTTTGTTCAGTTGTTATTTATAGGAAGGTGGTAGATGATGAGAACTTAAAAAGTAAATTGTTGTACATTTTTTCCTTTGATTTAATGATATGTATTTTCATTCAAAAAAGTATTTCATCATTATTAATTATTTCTAACTACTTCAAACATATTAGAAGAAGTAAATAAAAGTGATTTATATTTTTAAAGTTTTAAACAATTACCACTATTTTTTAAAATTCCTTATAATTAAATTCATTAAAAGCAATTTTTTTAATTCATTTCTCAAATTTTAAATTGTGAAATTAAAGTCAACAAAGCAACTTTAATACAAAAAGCATTTGTACAAAAAAAAAAAAGAAATAATGTTCGGGACATTTTGCAATATGAATTATATTTAGAATCATATAAATTGACCTATAGTAACTTAGTATGGATTGAATAACACACTATAAAAATTGATATTATCATAATTGGATTGAATCAACTAATTCGATTGGGTGAACCAATGCTAACTTCATTCCAAATGAAAGGAAGAACTAAACATTCTCATAGTTGGTGTGAATTGGTAGAAATTTAGTTGAATTAGTGAAAACCTATCATGAATCAATAGTCTTGATTTTAAATCTAAAGATCTTCAAAATTTTAAGAAGTTGCAAATTTAAATTCTCAAGACAATAACATAACAAATGAATGATTTAATATAGATGAATTCAATTATATTTGACTTTTGTGGTAAATGATAGATTGACAATTCAATATTATTCAGCTTTTGACTTTAATTAAGTCATGAAATTTATTCAAAATTGTGTTTTTAATTTTTTATGAAACAACTGTTGTTAATGTCTTATAGATATGTTTGTTTCTAATTTATTCCATTTCATACTCATTATTTTTAATATATAGCTTCTCAATCATCTAATAATCTTCTAAATCACTAAGAGGTGTTCCGATTGTACTAACCCCTAATTTCTCAGGTAATTAATTAATTAGATTCAAATAAGCACAAGCCTAATGTGGCTATATAGGGCCAGTAGATATATTTGTATCCCACAAGCAAATTAAGCTATTCAGTGTTCCATTACTTGTTCATATATGAATCAATTGATGATCTATCCTAAATTTCTATTCCTAACTTCATTAGGAAACTCCAAGTAAGCCCCAATCAGATTCCTCATGTTCCAGGATAATCAAGCTTACAATTGAATCAACAAATATAACATCAATGCAATCAAAGGAGTAAATCATCATCCATTAATTTATAATCAAAGAAATAATAACGCAAAGCAAAGGTCTACCTACACATCATGAGTATTTCTATAGATAAAACATATAGCAAACTAACCACAGAGAAAAATATACGAGATATAAGAGAAAGGGAAGAGGAAACTAGTAATCAGTGCCTTCGTGCTAATGATCATTTTCATCTCAAAGCCTTAATCTACTTTCCTTTGAATCCAGAAGCCACCTCCAAAGTCCAAAATACCCAAAATGAAGACAATCCTTAGAAATATACCTTTATAAGCTTCAGATTTCAAATTTAGTTGTGCTACGTGTTTTTGAAATTACGTGACACTGCAGCATCAAGCCTACCATGCTATAGCATAGAAGGATATAACTTGAGAACAATACTTAGGCTGCAACATCCATATAACCATTGTTGCAGCACATAATAAATGTTTTTAGGCAAAGAAACACCTCTACTGCATCAATCAAGTCACGCTGCAGCATAGAATAAATAGTTCCTTATTTGTCTTTACAAGCACAAGAATGTTGTAACATCCATGAACTTAATGTTGCAGCACGGGAGCTTTACTCAACCCACTTCAAAACTTGGCTTTTTTCTCCTTTTAACTTGACATTCCCTTGCTCCAAAAACATAACATTTCTTGCAAGATCCCAAAAATACAAGTGAAATGCTTATTTGCCTTAACTAAACCATTTCTAGCTCGGCTTTCATGATTTTCCTAGTAAATTCCAACTATAGCAATTAATCTAATTTCTTACAAATAAATAGGAAAATAATATGTAAAATGTAATGGTGACTCCTCAAACACACCCAAAATTATGTCAATTAATTCTACATATGGGGAGTTATCACTCCCCCATGCTCAAAATTTTTCTTATTGATAACTCCTATTTTTCAGTATTTTATCCCCCATACTTAGTGAATTTTAGCAGTTAATTTTAGCTAATTTAGGATTTTTATACGATTTTCATGATTTTAGCTAAATCTTGGATTTAATGGATTTTGGAGCTATTTCCTTGCAAATATGTTTATTTTATGATTATTAGATGCTCCTAAAATTTTCAAGATTTAATTCTTCCTATTTTTTTGATACATGCATTTTACTATAATTTTGAACTTAATCAGATCCTATCAGGTGCTTAATTAGGTGATTTTATGATTAATTCTAGTGATTTTTTTCAGGGAGTGTCCATTCCTTCATTCATTTAACCATTCCTACCTCCATATATCATTAGTTTTTAATTCATGTTGAACCTGATTTTTCATTGTCTCACTATTTTTCACTTTCCCGAATTATCCTTTCATAGAAACTTGGATTTTTTACTAATGATTTTGGATTAGGTCAGCTCATAATTATTAGGCACATAATCTAATATAATTAATGTTTGGAACTTGGATCAAAATGATTAAGGATGTAATTAAAATTAGAATTTAAGTTGATTCTCATAGAGGCAAAACCATCATTTGTGTAGAAATTCATTTTCTTAGGATTTTTAGTTCCTTTATTTTTCAATAATTTAGTCCAATTTTCCCTCCAATTGTGCTTAATTTTCATGTCTTATTTAGTTTTAATTAGAGCCTAATTGATTATTTACATCAATTAAGATTAATGTAACTTAATTACATGATCAATTATTTTTGCTACATAATTTTTTGGATTTCATATTTTTGTAGGTTTGGAGATTATTAGAGGACATTTTGTAATTAAAAAAAGGAGGGCAAATTTGAGTTTTCATGGTTTGTGACATGATGCGATAGTATAGCACTTGCTTGTCTATGTCATCATTTCTCTCTGCTCTTGTTAATCCACATAAGCCCTCATTTTTCCACATAGGATCCACCTTATTAAATTTGTACATCCTAATTTTCAGGTGTTAGATCTAGTAATCAACATGATTAGTTTTGGTGATGTCAAATAGTGGAGTAAAAAGTTTACATAATATGTATATTTAATATTCAATGTATCAGTTATATCATGCATATCATATAATGTGAATTGGACTAACTACTTTGCTTGAAGAAAGTTATATTTAATGTAGGTTGTCTAAAGAAAATGAAGAGTGGGTATTGAAGTGAAGAAATGAATTATTAACACCATGCTCTACTCAAAGATAAAGAAAATAATACTCCAAGATTTGCTAAATATGATGATGATGATATCAAGGGAGTGAATGTTTGAAGAATGCAACAGACCAAAAGAAAGATGGAGCTCAAGATTGATTCTCATATTTGTTTCTCTTAGGTTGTATGATGGTAAAGCTTTGGATGTACTTTAACTTGTTACAATCAACCTTAACTTATTTTTCTCAAATGATTTCAAAAGAGAGTCCATGTTTTTCAAACTTTTTTTGAACCTTTCTAACTCCTAAATGGTTAGGGAAATCAGCTTAAATGTTTTAGGTTCTGGGTTTCTCATGATCTTTCTCACTAGCGAAAGCTTGAACGTTCATAGTTATCCTCTTAAATATATTTAGGATTGTTAGAAAATATGTGAAAGTTCTGTGCTAAAGCTTGAACAATCATATTGTATCTCTTAAATGTTCAAGGTGATAGGTAGAATGGAGTGTCACTTTTGAAGCACTCTTGAACGATCAAGTTGTTTAACTTGAACATTCATCGTGTCTCACAAGTCCCACCTTCATTTGATGTTCACATGATGATAGTTTAAGATTGGTTCTCTTAAACACTCAAGTGTTGTTTTAAAAATCTCAATTTTGTTCTTCATACATCTTGAACGATCATGATGTTTCTCTTGAATGTTTAAGTTTTTGTGTTTTGTGCCTTTGAAACTCTTAAATGTTCAAGTTGTATATCATGATAGTTCATCGTGTCTAGACTTCCTTTTGATAACTTTGAGAACACGCGATAAATGATCAAGAGGAAACTCTTAACCATTCATTGAGGTTCCATACCTTAGAAACTTAAGTTAGCTATACTAGCTTAAAACATAAAGCTGAACAACTTGAACAATCAAGTTACTAGCTTAAACCATCAAGCTGAACAACTTAAATGATTAAGTTCAGACAAGTGCATTTAATACAGTTGGTAAATGGCTAGTTTAGTAGAGTAATAGTTATATTTTGTTTCTAACAGCCAGATTAGCTTTGAAATATATAAATATGACCTTATTAAGGCTAAGAAGCAATGAATCTAAGTGTATTGAATGTGAAAGTGCTGCTACATTGAATCAAAGCCTTATCTACCATAGTTAGGTCATTCTTTATGCTTCAATATTTCTATTTACTCTTGTAAGTAAGAGTTTATCATTTGTAAATCTTCTTTCATCTATGAGAGAGATTCTCTAAACGAGGTATCCTAGAGGGATTGCTCAAGATTGGATTACCTTATGGGGATTTGTAATCACACTAGGGAATGTGTGGGAGAGTAATAGAGTTAGTGAGAAGTCTGAGATGTACTGAGACTTCACAAGTACCTTGATAAAACTTGTGAGATATAGTGGAGAAATCTCAAGTGGTAGTTTGAGGACTGAATGTAGGTCAAGTGGTTAGGTTGAACTACGATAAATCTTTTATGTATTTCTCTTTCTTCATCTCTTTATCCTCTTCTCTATTTATCCTTGTTTTTCTTCTTCACTTTGATATATTAGGTTGCTTCTCATAAAGTCAAAAATTTTGTAACACCTAATTTAACCCCTCTCTTGGGTGACTAGTCAATCTAACATCAAGACTATGCAAAAGTATGATTTTGGTGTGCCTCACATGAATATGAGTAAAGCATGATTAGAAAACATGTGGTATTAGTATATAAAATGAATACCACAAGGGGAAAAATGGTAATTTCCATGTTAGGTCCTTAGGTGGAATTTATTTGCAATTTGGTCCCTAAAAAATTTATTTGCATTTTGGTCCATCTAGGGGTATTTTTGAAATTATGCAAAATTTATGTTAAAATGGATCTTATGACATGCTAGACCCAATAGAATAATTTATTAAGCCCAAAGGAATTAATTTGAAAAGAAAATAGACTACATAATGTAATAGAAATTATACAAGAAAAGAAAATGTATTGTGGGCCATACAATATTGATAAAGCAAAAAAGAAAAAAATGTGGATCCTACATAAAGTACAATTTGTGATAGTTAAAGAGATAAATATAGATCTCATTCTACTTTATTTCTTGTATAGAATAAAGTATAAACAATATTGAAAATACTATAAAAGTACCTTTAACTGTCTAGATAAAAGTAACTAGTATATGATATATTTGGACTAGGAAAAATATATTATATAAAGGATACTCCCTCTCCTCTCGTTGGCTAATATTTATGCATGTGCCTGGAGGGAATATTTTATTATTTTGTTAGCTAATTTGAAGCAAGAATTGATGTCATAGATGAGGCAATTCAAGGAGACACATGGACAATTTTTGTATCTTCCTTGTGCCTATAAATATCAAGCCAACTCCCTCCCCCAAGTCCCTCATATTCGGCCACACCCAAGAGCAAGAGAGAGAAAGAAAAGTAGTGAGAGAAAGAGAGGAGGAAGAAGGAAGAAGGAGGAGGAAGGAAAGGAAGCGAGCTTGAAGGCAAGAAACCAAGCTTGAGGTAAGTTTCTTCTTCCAAATCAAGCTAGTTTTCCATGAGTTTAAGTTGAGTTTCTGTTCTTCTTCCAAGGTTTCTAGTTTTGTTCAAAGGATGGAAGTCATGTGAGGGTTATGATTACATGAAATCAAGGTAAAAAAAAAGTATGTACTAAGTGCAAGAAAGTAGGTTTCCATGGGTTTTTATGATGGAAGCATGAAACTCCTTCCCTTGCTTACTAAAGGAAGGACTTTGGCCAAGCTAGAAAAGGTATAAGTGATTGAAATTCATGAATCCAATGGTAGAAATGGATTTCTCATGCATGAAATAATAAAGGAGATGTAATGGTTTCAAGAATAAATCAAGTATATGATAAAATGACTTTTTAGGGTTCAAGAATGAATTTTTTGAGAGCCATGAAGAATTAGATGACTTAGTATGGTTTTCCTGATAACTCTAGGCTTGGGAAGTGGCAAGGAAGGGATTGGGAAAGGCTTCAAGCAAGAAAAAGTTAAGTTTAAAGAGGAAAGCTTAAAGATCCGAGGTAGTATAACTTACCTTGCTTTTATGTTATTGCACAATCATGTTTATGAATGTTTTATGAAATGTATATGTTGTTATGTTGTTGTTGTGAATGTTTTCTTGACTAGATGACTATTTATTTGATAAGGGTTTTACCTATGATATCCTATTTTTAAGTTATTATGCTGCTAAAATTTTTCTAGCTAATATGACATTTTCATACATTTTTTATAAATTATGCAATGTTATGAATATTTTTTATGTCACAAGTGGAAAAAAGATTTTCTACATTAGTTCTTTCTAATTATTTACATCAGCTGTTAAGATGATGTAAATTAGGCCGATGTAGACAACCGAGGTAGAAAATGAAAGCAATCGATGCAGAAAACAGCTATCAATGAAAATAATATTTCCATGTCACAATTTCCACATCGGTTGCAATGTGGAACCAACATAGATCATTTGCAACCGATGTAGAAAATGTCATATTTTACATTGGTTGTTTACAACCGACATAGAAAATGATACTTATTTTTTTTAAAATAGAGAAATTAGCTAAATTATTTTTGTTTTAAATATAAATTTGTTTCCTATGACAATTGCATTTCAAATAAAACCAACAAAACAAAAAATTCAATAGTTACTAAATCATTCCAATAACTATCACAAGAAATCTATTCATTAAAATCACCAAACTAAACAAAATACACCAACTAGTTTACAGTAATAAACCAAAGGTACTAAACAAAGCAATAGCAATACAAGCCCAATCCAAACAAGAAAGTAAATACACCAACTAGTTTAAAGCAATGAACCAAAGGTACGAAACAAAGCAATACAAGTTTGGAACAAAGATTTTTCCATTCCTTCATGATCAAGCTATCTGCCACCAGCTCCCTCATCATCTACTTGAATGATAAGTCATTACCTTATCATTATATCACTTTCTCTAGAAAATATTTTGCGCAAATGTTGTGAATGTGTTCCATCTCTGAATTAGAATAGTTCTCAATATCATGATAGTACTGCAAGTTTAAATCAAAACCAATGAAACATGAGCAACAAATCAATCTATAGGAAACTCAATTAGTATCATAACAAAATGATTTGGGTAAGATATTATTACGTTTTCAAATGACTCAATAATATTTGTCTTGGTGATGTCATACATATATCTCATCACTTAATAACTAGACTCATTGTCTCCTTGACAACAATGGCACTACAAACAAATGAAAAATAATAAGAAAAGATGGAATGATTGATTTGGAAAAAGCTTTAGTTCAAACTACTTACATGTATATATTCACACTCGCACTTCTTATGCTTATGTGAGTGATTTCCACCCAATATCTGGTATGACTTCAGAGATCTAGCATCAAATATATATAAGTAATAAGTATTTTGATCAAACTAAATGATTGTTGTAAAAAAAAATATAAATTGAATGTACTCATTAAATTTTTGTCACTTTCAATTCAATTAAATCATTAAATCCAAGAAACATAATTGATGTAATACCAAACCATTCATGTATCATATTGACTATTCAATGTCCAAAAATTGGTAATTTAAACCCAACACATCATTACCAACTCACAGTAAATTAATGATCCAAGTATTTCTTCCAATTTAATTATTGTGCTTTAGTTATAAATAAAACACAAATAATAATGTATTTTAGTATACCCATTCTAAAATCTAAAAAGTATATTCTCACACTCCTGATAAGAAACACCCATGCAAAGAACACCATAACTGAAATATATAATGAACTTGATTTTTAATCTTTTCAACATTATTAATATACAAGATCTTCTATTATAATAGAGCTGATCCAATGACCAAAACTGAAAAAATGCATTATCTTAGTATTAACAAGCTACAAGGGCACCAAACATCAATTAATGAAGTAAAAATTCAGTATAAGCAAAACCACAACCTCTCTTATTCGAAGAAGGTTTCATTAAATACAAATTTTCTTTGCCACCATTTATTTCACTACGAGATTGTTCTAATAGATGTAGCACTCCCCACCCTACTCCCAAAAAAAAAACCCCTGGCCTCATCATAATTGGCTACATGTTTGGTTGATATATGTAAGGTTAATATAATGGCTAGCAAGATCCATACATTCTTTGAGAGGCTAATGTTCTAATGTATTGATTGCATCCATTCACTTCAGAAGGTTATGGAAGTTGACAGTAGTTGATAGAAGGTATTATGAAAATTTTTTTATTTTTGTTGTTAAACATAGAATATATATGACTTGCAATCAAAAGATTTTTCTCTTTCTCTCATGCTGTAAAACTATTAAAAAAGAATTACTTTCTAGTGATAAATGTTAACAACTATTGATACTCTTTTCTATGCTAAGATTTGAGAACAAAAGCTAGGTTATCCAACAACTATTGATACTCCTTTCTATATTGAGATTTGAAAACAAAAGTTGATGTTGACAATGAATATTTATTATAGTCTCAAGTCAGCATGTACTAAATAATGCGCCAATCACAAAAGAGAATCTTTAGTATTCATGTGCATAATCTATTTACAAATACAATAACTACAATATCTCTAGTATGAAGTATACCATATCAAGCAAAGTAAATAAACATTTTCAAGCATTTAATTTCATTAGGACTACATTCCAACTTCCAAGCAAGTAAAATATTGAACAAACTAGAGGGAAGATGGAGGAAAAGCCATGTGTAGGCTAGTATAGGCAAATCTAATTCTTTATCTTGCAAAAAAAAAAGCTTGACAAGAAATAAAGTTGTGTTAAAGAAGAACCAGAAGAGCTCTTTCTTGAGCTAAAGCTCATGATATGAAGCAAAACAATCTAGTAGCAAAAACAATCCAAACACATCATCCATAACATGAATTCAACATTTCACCATTCTATATATTCATAAATATAAGTTGATGCACTGTAAACAAAGTTTTACACAACACTTAGTTTCAAAAATGCTCTTGATATCAAGGCTCACTTGTTACTGCTTCAAAGAAAACCAAAAAAATGGCGGTTTTTTGTGGGCAAACAACAACTAGCTTCCAATGAGTCCTACAATATATCAATTAATGATATTGTAATATCAATTACATATTTCTTATTAAATGATTTTAGGGAATGAATTGCAAACCAAATATTACCGCTCTCCACATGGTGTTATCCAACATTGATTATCTCCATCCTTGAGCATGTCTGCAATGTAATTCATTCTCTCATTTACCTTGTTCCCTGCACTTTGGTTGTACATTGGGCATATGATTCCATATTTGTCATTCCTTCTAGAGGAGGTGCAAAGGTGGTAGAAATACCTACAATATTAGAAAAAAGAGTTATGAAAGTTAGTTCTTCATTCATCATATTAATAGTATTTTTTTCCAATCTGATCACTTTTTTCTTTGTTATCTTTTGAAATTCTATAAGAATTTTATCATCAAGAATTGAATCAATCAAACATAGTTCACATGACATACTAAGAAAGGAAAAGAAAAAGATGAAAGAAATTAAGAAAAGAAGTATGAGGACTCATTCACATGGCATATTAATTGCACAATAAATAAATGCAATAGAAATGCAAATGAAATATGGGGCTATAGCTTATGATTACATCTTTAAAAATGCTATAGCTTTGCCAATTGGCTAACCCATCACTCTTTCTATAGAGTCTAATTAGTTATATATCATTGCCTAGTTCTTGAAGTAAAAGTGAACTTACATGATAAACAATTGCATCATGGATATGCCTAATTGCTCGAAGGCTATGAACTCTATGACATCTCTAAACCCATATATAATTGGACCATATTGATCTTCCTAGTTGCCACAATTAGTCCCGTGAATGCATCAAGCTCTACGGCAACATAGGGTCAAATTTCATGGGGTTAGGTCTAGGGATTTAAATCCATCTAATCCTTGGACTTATGGAGTTTTTATTTAATTAAATAACGACTAATTAAAACTTCATACTATATCATTTAGAAAATAAGTGAGAATAATATAGTTTTTTTTTACATGATACATAACCAAGCGGATTAGTCTTTTTTGGCCACAAAATAAAATTTTTGGGGCTTGCCGTATAGTGATAACCTCCTCAGTAAGGAATGGCACCAAGGTATTAAGGTTAATAACATCCTCAACCACCACCATCAACTAGTCATTTTGTATCAATTGGAGGTGGATGGTTTCCCCCAATTTGAGGACTTTGCCATGTGAAACTATACAAGTGTAAGGATCCTCCGAAAAGATCTCACACACTGCTCCTATATTTGGTATTTTAGGTTCCTTCATAGGTTGAGGCACACAACTACTTTTTGTGCTAGGAGTCATGGGAGAAGGGATATCCATAGGAGGTTGTTTTGTTCAGGACTACATAGCGATTGAACTCCTTAACAAGGACATCACTTTCTCTTGAATAGCCTCCATTTGTGCTTCCATTCGTTTTTCCATGTCAGTTCCTATCATAACCCGAGTTTGGTTCTCTAATATCCTCCATCAATTTTTCCACCTGGTGCATAAAGATTGTTCCCTGAACTATGGCTTGAACGTGATCCAAAGAACTGTCTTATGCCCACTCCTCCTCTCATTCCCCTAACATGCCCAGGGTGGTCTTCCTTCCCTATTACAATGGCTAATATATCCTTCCTTACAATAGGAGTAAAGTTCCCTTGGGTCACCTCTTATTCTAGATTGTCTTATAAGATAGAAGGGACTAATATAATTAATAGTTAATTTACTAATGCCCATCACAATTTTCATTTACAAATCATTTACAATCTTCTGAGCTATTATTTTGGCCTCCTCAATGAGAAATTGTCCTTCATGTTGAATCAGAAGTTTTGATGATTCCAAACAATAAGAACTTGGAAAGGAGAATATCAAAGGAGTATCAAATGATAAAGTGAAGAAATCCAATGAAGAATGTGTGAAGATTTAGTTGTTAGGATTTCTCACTATGTACACTGGGTAAAAAGATTTAGTTATGAAATTTGAATTTTAGGCTAAGCATTGTCAATGAATATGTGCAAACTTCATATGAAGCTTAGTCAAAATTTGAATGTTGGTGAAGTTCAAAGTAAGTTTAGGGTCACCTTCTCTCACAGTCAAACTTTGAACTTCAAAATATGAATTTCAAAATTAGAACTTATGAGTCATGTTAGAACATGCCTTTGATAGATGAACATTATAGTTTAACATTTGAATTTCATAGAGGAGAACTTTTGTGCCATGTTGAACAAACCTCTGACAAACAAATTTCAGCTTCTGAAATTTGAATTTTGAGTGCACTTGAAAACATGAGACAACAATTCAAGCTCAACAGATGCACTTCTGATATAAAAATTCATATGTTCTAACATAGGATATCTTTGACAAACTCAAAATTTGAATGTCACATTTGAACAAACGAATGTTGAAGTTCAACGTTGAAATCCTTAACCTTCAGTCTTTGTGAAATTCGTATGATGAACCCCAAAATTCAAATTTTAGCTTGTTAGACGCATTAAATGTGGTTGGTGAACGGCTATTTCTGCAGAATAACTTTTCGTTAAAGTTTCTAATGATTAGATCTTGTGTCTAACGACTAGTTAAATCACAAATCTATAAATAGAACTTTATTTGAAGTTGTGAGAAACAAATTTGAACTTATCTTTATGATAGCTTTGCTAAATTTCTGGTTTAAAGCTTTTTCACCCACATACAAAATTTATTGTTCCTTAACTTTCCTATCCATTCTATTCTAGAGAATATTCTATTTATATAAAATCTTTTCTTCATCTAGAAGAAAGATTCTTTTTTAGGGGAATCATAAAAGTTATTGAGAAACACTTGTAAGAGTGTTGAGTATTAAGTTTGGAGTATTCTAAGAATAAAGCACGAGTCTATACTAAGGCATTATAAGGAGCTCGTTGAATTCTTACTGATAGTAAAAATCTCAAGTAATGGCTTGAGGACTAGAAGTATGTCAAGTGGATTGGATCAAACCAGGATAAATTTGTGTCCTCTCTTCCCTTATCTTGCATTTATACTCATTTTCACTGTACTCTATTTTTTTGTAAGCTTTTTCTTTCACTATGAACTTACATTTTTATAGGAAAATTTTGAACTTCCCTATTCATCTCCTTCTTGGGAAGCCAACAATCCTATCGAGTGGTATTAGCACTTGGACTTCCAGTTGAAAGATTTCACCATCCAGGAGAACAAATGGCTGGCTTTGGAGAAATCATATTACCAAAGGGCAACAACACTAACAAACCTCCAAGCTCTAATGGAGAAAATTATAGATATTGGAAAGTGAAGATGCAAATATATCTTCATTCCATAGACCTAGAGATCTGGTCAGTTATCAAGAATGGTGACTTTGTGCCTATGAAGCTAAATGATGATGGCTCATACAAAGAGAAACCTAAAAAGGAATGGAACGATGAAAACAAGAGCATAATTTTGCTAAATTTCAAAGTAAAACATTGATTGGTCAGTTCTCTCAACTAAAACAAATTCTACAGAGTTTCCCATTGTTCCATAACTAAAGGAATATGGGACACTTTGGAGATTGCACATGAAGAAACCATTGGAGTAAGAGAGAACAAGTTAAACTCTTACATTGGCGTGTACGAAAGCTTCAGATTAAAGGAAGGAAAGAGTATCAAGGATTTCTAAAAGAGGTTCACTCTCATTGTAAACCAACTGAAAAGTCTTGGGAAGGAATACTCTCAACTAGAAAAGGTTAGAAAAATTCTCAAAGCCTTACCCATTGAATGGTAACCAAAGGTGATAACTATAGAAGAAGCCAAAGGAGAATCACTGACTTCTATCACAACTCTCTTTGGTAGCCTTGAAGAATATAAGGGCAAGATGAAGGCTCTCAAAGATGCAAGCCAAGAAAAGAAGAAGAAGAGTCTGGCATTGAAAGCTGCAGAAGAAGAAGAAGAAAACTCCGATGATGATCAAAAGTTGGATAAAGAAACTCTTGCAATACTAGTTGGAAAATTCAGAAAATTCTATAGCAAAAAGAGAAGCAAGAAGTTCTTCAAGAAAGGAACAGGAACAAGCAAGAAAAGGGAAAATAAAGAACCCATAACCTACTACGAGTGCAAAAAGTAAGGGCACATCAAATGGAAATGTTCACAATTCCTAAAAAAGCAAAAACATGAAAAGAAAGTTACTGATGAGAGCAAAAAGAAGAAGGGATATATCTACGTAATCTAGGGCAACTGCTCAAATGAAGAAGATGAAGATGAGGAAGAGATTGCCAACATATGTTTGACATCCCGTGCTAAAGAAGGAGCATATAATCAATCTGATAGTGAAAATGAAGATGAGATAAATGATTCTGACATTGCATCACAGCATAAAGATAAACCTACCTACTGCATATCATGCATAGAGCGTAAAAAGAAAAATAAATATCTTCTTAAAAGATTAGCTAATTTCACAGAAGGCAAAGATATATTGTATGCTTTGCTAAGTAACCAAAGGATTACACAAGGCAAGGCTGGTCTTATTTATGACCTTATATAGCCAAAGAAAAGATTAAAAAGAAAAACCAAAATCTGTACATGAGGCATTTTGTGTGTGCAGACGGGTATAAGAAGGAATATGACTCCTTGAAAACTATTGAGACTCATACCCAATCTAAACATGTGAAACAAAAATATTATTTGTATTGCTTTTTTCCTGCATATCAATCGAGCAGTCCTTTTATCATCTGCCACTTCTGTAACAATAAGGGACACATTTCCAATTGATGCTCTTTAAGGAAAATTAGACTTGGCAGGAAGGTAGAATAAGTTTCCAAATGTACATCTATACCTAGGGAGAATGCAACAAACAGAAAAGGACCCAAATAGATTTGGGTCCCTGAGAAGAAATACTAAATCTTATTTTGCATGTATATCTTAGAGTTAGTAAAAGCAACAAACGGCACATGGATAGTACATACTCAAGACATATGACTGGTGATAAGGAGAAGTCTGTTACCCTTAGAGACAAGAAATGAGGAAAAGTGACCTTTGAGGTGACCAATATAGTAAGGTGGTTGGCATTGGTATCATGGGTAGAAATCTAGAAACATCCATAGAAGAGGTGCTATTTGTAATTCGCCTCAACCACAACTTGCTAAGTGTGAGTCAAACCTGCGATAAAGGAAATTGGATAATGTTTGACTTAAAGTCTGCTTAGTCATCAAAAAAAGTGATCGCAAGATTTTCCTCAAAGCTTAAAGGGATAGTAACTACTATACTATCGATTTAAATAAACTCACTAATCTAGATTCCATTTGCTTAATTAGTAAAGACAATGAAAGTTAGTTGTGGCATAGAAGACTAGCACATATTAACATGAATTAACTAAATAAGTTGATTAAAAATGAGTTAGTTACCTGTTTGCCTAAGATTTCTTTTGAAAAGGATAAAGAATACTTGTCTTAAAGGGAAACAAACTAAGTCCTCTTTCAAATCTAAAAATGTCATCTCCACATCTAGACCTCTCCAGCTATTACATATGGATTTGATAGGTCCATCTAGAGTAAAAAGTATTAGTAGAAATCTGTACATGTTAGTAACTGTGGATGACTATTCAGATTCACTTGGACTTTATTTCTTTCCTCCAAAGATGAGACATTTGATGCATTTGTAACCTTAGCTAAGAAAGTACAAAATGAGAAGGGTATTCCTATTATGTCTATCAGGTCTGATCATGGAGGATAATTTCAAAACTCAAGTTTCTTGGAGTATTGTAAAGAACATGGAATTGATCACAACTTCTCAGTCCAAGAACACCTTAGTAAAATGGCATGGTGGAGAGGAACAACAGAACCTTAGGAGAAATGGCAAAAGGCTATGTTGAATAAGAAAGAGCTTCCTTAATCTTCTGGGCTGATCCAGTAAACACAGCCAACTACTTCATCAATCGAGCGTACATCAGACCAATCTTGGGAATGACACCTTGTGATCTCTATAAAGGAAGGAAGTCAAATCTCTTACACCTGCATGTATTTGGAAGCATGTGCTTCATTCACAACAATGGAAAAGAAAATTTGGATAAGTTTGACACCAATTCAAATGAAGGTATTTTTCTTAGCTATTCAAGTAGGAGCAAGGCACATATAGTATTTAATAAAAAGTCTAAGACCATAGAAGAGTTTGTACATGTAGTATTCATTGAAAATGAAACTGTTTCTAAACTTGACTTAGATGAGAATGAACTGATTTCTAGTTTCAAAAACATGAACCTCTCTAAGGAAAATAAAACTGCACCACAAAAAAAATCAGAATCTACTACTGTAGAGGAAAATATTTAGGAGAAAGATCTCGAATTTGAAGATAATGAAATAATTTCTCAAGAACTACCTAAAGCTTGGAGATATCAAAAGAGTCATCCTATTGATCAAGTGATTGGAATGTTCAAGAGAATGTTAAAACCAAAAAATAACTTAGGGATTAAATAAATAACTATGCATTTATTTTTCAAATTAAACCTAAGTGTACTAAAGAAGCATTAACAGATGAGTACTAGATATTAGCTATGCAAGAAAAAACTAAATCAGCTTGAAAGGAATCAAGTTTGGAACTTAGTGCCTAGGTCCAATGATCACCCAATTATTGGATCCAAATGGGTATTTAGAAACAAACTTGATGAATCTAGAACAATAACTAAAAACAAAGCCAAGTTGGTAGCTGAAGGATATAATCAAGAAGAAGGTATAAATTAGAAGGAAACTTTTGCTCCCGTTGCAAGATTAGAAGTAATAAGGATCCTCCTAGCCTATGCTTGTATAAAAGACATTATGTTGTATCAAATGGATGTAAAAAGTGCCTTTCTGAATGATTATATCATGAAAGAGGTTTATGTTGACTAACCTCTAAGCTTTGACGACTCAACAAAACTAAATTACGTATATAAATTGAAAAAAGCTCTCTATAGATTAAAGCAAGCACCAAGAGCATGGTATGAAAGATTAAGTAATATCCTAATTGAAAAGGGATTCAATAGAGGCAAAGTTAATACAACTCTATTTACTAGAAAGGAAAACAAAATTTACTTATTGTTCAAATTTACATTGATGATACTATATTTGGTGCCACTAATAAATCTTTGTGCAAAGATTTCTCTAAGCTAATGCACAGTGAATTTGATATGTCAATGATGGAAGAACTCAACCTTTTCCTCAGATTACAAATCAAACAATGTGATAATGGCATCTTCTTGAATCAATAAAAATATCTAAAAGAGTTGCTAAAGAAATTTAGGATGGAAAATGCTAAATCAATGGGAACTCCAATAGCCACTGCCATAAAGCTTGATATGAATGAAAGAGAAAAACCATTTGATATAACTTAATATAGAAGAATGATTGGTTCCTTACTGTACCTAATGGCTAGTAGACCTGACATCATATTCAGTGTCTACATGTGTATAAGATTCCAATCATATCCCAAAGATTCTCATGCAATAGTTGTAAAAATAATATTTAGATATCTAATTGGAACATTACAGATGAGACTTTAGTATCCAAAGGGAGTAGAGAAAAGCTTGTTAGGTATACTGATGCTGACTTTGCTAAATCCAAGACAGACAGAAAAAACACAAGTGGCATATGCCAAGTTCTTGGAGGATCTCTAGTCTCATGGTTCAGCAAGAAGCAAAAGAGTATGGCTCTCTCCACAACATAAGCTAAATACATAGCTTCTAAAAGCTATTGTGCTTAAATCCTTTGGATGAAGCAGCAACTGGAAGATCTTGAAATTGAAATGAAAGAAATACCTATGAGATGTGACAATCAAAGTGCCACCAACATCACAAAAAATCTAGTGATGCATTCAAGGACAAAGCATATTGAGGTCAGACACCATTTCATAAGTGATCATGTTCTGAAAAGAGATATTATATTGAAATTTGTCCCTACAGATAATCAGCTTGCAGACATCTTGACCAAACTACTTCTAGAAGATAGATATTGTAAAATCAGAAGAGAATTAGGAATGATAAATCCCAATGAACTATAAGCAAGCTTCTATCTGAATCTGTTTACTTTTTAAAGTTAGTCTATTAAGTCATACTCTAATTTAAGCATCAGAGCATGTTTAAAGTGTTTTGCAAGTACTCCTTATAAGCTTATGTGATAGAAAAATTAATATAATGGAGTATCACATACTTACTCAATCAACATCTACTGAAGAAATATGAAAATTCAAATATTCGGCTTCTATCTGTAAGTTCAATGCTGGAAAATTTGTATTTTAACTACTAATAGATGAATTTCCATGCTCTATCCAGCTTATTGAATAACTTTACATAGTTAAAATTCAAATTTTAAGGTTTAACAGTTATATTTCAGTGATTCGCATGCTATACCAGAATTTTAGTCCACTCAAAATTCATCTGTTGACTAATTGAAATTCGAATTTTGAATATTGGCATATGTGTTTGCTTTATTGTGTGGATAACATTCAAATTTTGATGAGTCAACAGTCACATTTTAGATGCTTCTTCATAAAGTCTCAAAATACAAATTTTAAATCCCAACATTCTTCTATTGGATCTCTTATATTTGCATATCTTCGATAGAAGGATTTGAAATTCGAACTTTGAGGACACAAAGTTCATCTGTTAAAGCATCTGTTGATGATACGTCTCTGACAGTCGAATTTCAAGATTGAGATATCTTTCGCATGTAAAGTCTCTAACAAACGAACTTTAAGATTAAAAATTCATCTGCAAGACAATTTCTCTATGTTATATAGGCAACATAACTGACTAAAATTCAAAGTTTGAACACCAAAATTTGTCTGTTAAATGTTTACATAAGAAAATCTAAAGGGTCACACTCTGAACAGACATAACCCTATTCTTATTTCAACTAAAGCTATTCCTCTTCTCTCTCAGCCATTCTCAAATTCCTTCTATTAAACCTCATTTTCCACTGATTAAACTTTGAACTGAACCTCATAAACATATTTGAAGCATCTTTTAACACAAATCTCTCACAAAAATGGTCAGAGTAAAGAATGCCAATGTTGGAAAAGAGCAATCTTAGCCCAAACGTTCCACCAAATCTTAGTATGCTTCAAAGGAAGGAGATACCCAGCAAAGGAAGGAAGAATCCAGTAAGGGAACTCCATCAAAGAAATAAAAAACAACTTTAAAGGCATAATCAAAGAAACCAATCCCTCCTGCTCCTGCATCCAATACTGAGTCAGAAGAGTTGCATGTGACTACAAAGCCTCTGTGCAGCTCTGAACAAATCTTGAAGGAGTTTACCACAAAGTTTGTTGCAAAGAAGGTAATAACTCCTTACTGCACTAATTTAGAGGAATTTCTAGTTTCAAACAATTTTGATGCTGGAATATGGATGGGAAAATACAAAAATCTTTTGGAAATTAGAGAAAGATATGATGATGAAGTAATCAAGACTTGGTATATGGCATTAAAATACAATGACAAGAAGAGGAAAAATTAAGTAACTCTTACATTTAGGAATCTGTGGCTGTCAGATGAAAATATCAATGATGTTTTAGAGATTCCTCGACAAGAGGGATTTAAGATTGATATTTCCACCTCTAAATACATGGACAAGGATGATAATACAGATAAGGAAGGTGGGGAATATCTAAACTATAAAGAGAGCACAATTCTGGATGCACTCTTTAGAAGACATGTAAATAGTCCTCCTCTGAAAATAGTGAAGCCTTCTAACCTCAGTGTACAAGTAAGAATCCTATAGTGTCAAGGATTATTTTCAACAAGGGAGGAAGTTTCAATCTAATTGCAAGGGCTGATGCTCATTAATGACAGCCTTGAAATGAGGAAAAGTGCTTAACTTGTGTAATATCATCTTCTAGAAGATGATCAAGGCTAAAGATCAAAGAAAAGATTCAACTCTGTCCTATGCCTCCATCATCAACAAGCTCTTCAAATTTTCCAAGATACAGCATTTGAGGAAAGGTAAAGGGAAGCCAATTGAGGAGTTTAAAGAAGAAAAGCTAATGAGAATAAGGATAAAAAGGAAAGACGGCAAATGGATTGGGAAAGGGGCTGGTAAGTCTGAGGATCTATTCTACGATAAGGGAGAGTCATAACAATAAGAGGCTACATCTGAGGTTGTCCCAACCATCCAACCTGAACCACAGTCAATCCAACCTGAACCACAGTCAACCCAACCTCAACTAACCCAACAACCTAGACCTTCCATTCCAACCACTATGGCTACCCCTAATATCATACCTAAACACTTTGATTGCCTATCAAAGATTATGCTCAGTATTAAGGAGGAATATAATGCTATGTTTACACACTTGCAAACTCAAATAACTGACCTAGCCAAGAATCTCAAGGTAATTGCTTATGCCCACAAAGATATCCAAAATTCTCTTCCTACCAAATCAGCACCTTCTTAGACTAGTACCTTAGAACCCTTAAATTTGTCTCCCCCCATATCCCAAGCCCATTTGAAATAGGCTCTCTTGATGCTACTGCTGCTGCTGCTACCCCTCAAGCCTACAGCAATGAAACTAGTCTAGGTACACCTCTAGACTATGCTATGGAGGAAAAAGTCATTCAAGCAAAAGGTTCTCATGAGCCAATGGTAGAGGATGTTGCTCAAGACTCAATCCTGTCATCATAAGAGACTAAGCAAATGAATAAGCTTGTTGCAAATCTCACCATTGCACCAATTAGTCAAGCTGCCCTCAATGAGGAAAGGGGATTGTGCCCTATTATGACTTTCTACTATTGCACCTGATGCTGTAATATGAGCTCAAAAGCAAAGGCTTGATGAAATGTTTTCTTCACTTGCTCCTCAACCTTTATTCCCTGGACATGGCCTCTCAGTGGAACAACGGGCTAGACTAACCAACATTTTTAGAGAGGTTCAAGAATTGACTTCACAAGCTTATGATGATCTTCCTCATATACCTCCCTCAGTGTCATTCATATCGGTTCCTCTTCAAGCCATTCCCATGACTCAAATATTTCCTCCTTATACACATGCTCCTGCATCTGATGATGTCAAAAAGGGAGAGAAGAAAGATGGGCAAATTGGAGAAGCTATGGCTGGACAAACCGAATCTGGACAATCTGAAGCTGCTAGGTAACTAGGAAAGACATATGGCTAGAAGAAGATTAAGTTCAAGGCCAGAAAGGAGTGACAAGCTACAAAACCTTAGGGGTTAGATCTTAGGATTTTGTGATTTCGTATATGTTGCACCTTGAATCTATGTTATATGATAACATGTACTTGTTTTGAATTTGGTTGAATATCTGTACTAAACTTATAAGCATCAGTGAATCAATGCAACTTGTTTCCATATTTTCTTTTTTATTCTTCTACATTTTCAACTTTGATACATGTGCTATATTTATATTCAAATTTTGATACATATGTTGAAGGGAAGCTCTTGGAAGCAAACCTAATTACTAATCTAGTTTGCAAGTTGCTTTGTCATCATCAAAAAGGGAAAGAATGTTGAATCAGAAGTTTTAATGATTTCAAACAACTAGAGCTTGAAAAGGAGAATATCAAAAGAGTATCAAATGACAAAGTGAAGAAATCCAATGAAAAATGTGTGAAGATTTAGTTGTTAGGATTTCTCACTATATACACTTGGTAAAAAGTTTTGATTCTCACTCATTCTTGTTATCACAGCACTTAAATGAGTAATTTTACAGTTATCCTATGTTAGCATATGTTAAATTTGAAAAATACTGACTAACAGATAAATTTTACTACTGACTCATGTATATTTTGTGCAAAATTTGAACTTTGCTTGATGAAATTTAAATATACAGAGGTTTCATCTGTAACAGATGAATTTTAGTTGTGAAATTTGAATTTCAGACTAAGTATTCTAAGTGAATATGTGCAAAATTTGTATGAAGCTTAGTTAAAATTCGAATTTTGGTGAAGTTCAAAGTAGGTTCAAAGCCACCTCTTCTGATAGATGAACTTTGGACTTCAAAATATGAATTTTGGACTTCAAAATATGAATTTTGAAATGAGAACTTGTGAGTCTCGTTAGAGCATACCTCTGACAAATGAACTTTATAGTTCAATATTCTAATTTCACAGAGGAGAACTTTTGTACCATTTTGAACAAACCTCTGACAATGAATTTTAACTTCTGAAATTTGAATTTTGAGTGCATTATGAAAACATAAGACAACTATTCAAACTTAACAGATGCACTTCTGATATGAAAATTCATATGTTCTAACATGGGATATCTTTGACAAAATCAAAATTTGAATGTCACATTTGAACAGACGAATGTTGAAGTTCAATGTTGAAATTGTTAACCTTTTCTCTCTGCGAAAGTCATCTGTTGAGCCCCAAAATTCAAATTTTGGTATGTCAGACACATTGAATGTAGTTGGTGAACAACTATTTTTGCAAAGTAAATATTGGTTAAAGTTTCTAACTGTTGGTTAAGTCACAAATCTATAAATAGAATTTCATTTAAAGTTGTGAGAAACAAATTTGAGCTTATCTTTACAATAGCTCTGCTAAATTTCCGGTTCAAAGCTTTTTCACCCACATACAGCATTTATTGTTCCTTAACTTTCATATCCACTCTATTCTAGAGAGTATTCAGTCTGTATATAATCTTTTCTTCATCTGGAAGAAAAATTGTTTGTGAGGGGAATCACAGAGGATATTGGGAAATACTTGTAAGAGTATTGAGTGTAAAGTTTTGAGTGTTTTAAGAACAAAGCCTGAGTCTGTACTAAGACATTGCAAGGAGCCCATTGAATTTTTTCTGATAGTATAAATCTCAAGTGGTAACTTGAGGACTAGATGTAGGTCAAGTGGATCAGACTGAACTAGGATAAATTTCTGAGTTCTATCTTCCCTTATCTTGCATTTACATTCATTTTCACTATACTCTGTTTTTCTGAAAGCTTTTTCTTTCATTATGAACTTACATTTTTTGCAGAAAAATTTTGAACTTCCCAATTCACCCTCTATTGGTAAGCCAGTAATCCTAACGCTTCGTTGCTTATTCGTACTCTCTTCCACTTTTCATGACAAGATGGAGGAGAGATATCAATTGATTCATCATTCCCTATAGCTTCTCTTTTTGCTTTCCACTTCTTCTCCATAATCTTTTTCTTCAAGCAATTTATATATGGGGGTAAACATTATTCTTTTGTATCTATTGATGTTCTTCTCTTTTTTTTTTGTAAGCAATAAATGGGAAGGTTTGGTCCAAAAAACCAATTAACAACAAAATGGATTTGATACCACATTCAAATGTTTGCTCACCATAAATTCTAGGTCATGTTGACTATTAACAATTTTCTCCCATGTCTCTTGATCAAGATACTCATACTTCTCACAAGGATTATGGTCTCTCATTTGACCAAAAACATGATTGCTAATCAGTTTGCTCTTGAAGTCTTTCCATTGACCCCTTACATGTTGTAGTATCTTTGTCTTCACAACTTTAGTTTAAGGAATGTCATAAGTTAAGTACAAGGATGCATGTGAGGAAGTTAGCAATGAAATAGATAAAAAAAAAGGTAAAAAAATTATATAATTATATAATTATTTACCAAGATAGCTTGCCAAAGTTGATCCTTCTCAAGCTCATCTACATGATCCCAATCTTTGATCAAGATGCTAATATTTTAGCATGTCATATTGCCAACAAAACTCTTAAACTTCTTAGATCCAGGCCCAATTGGATTCCCAAGTTCATCAAAGTTAACCTTTTTCCTTTGGCCACCACCATGAGATAAGGCTAATTCTTTCACTCATGAGGCACCATATTTACCTCTTTTAAACATATTGCTTGAGGGATTCTCTACGTGGCTGTTAAGTGAATAAGATAATTGAGGTTAGTAAGTTGGAGATAAAATATGATAATTAAACAAAGAAATGAAAGCGCACTATAAATAAACCAAAAGAAATGAAAGCACTTTGTGAATAAACCAAAAGAAACTAAAATCCTCTCTCTAACTCCAATATTTAAAACTTTTTTTGTGTTTGGATATTCTCCCATATCCCTTCTTCATGATCATTTCTTACAACATGTATATCATCTTCTTCATTCCATTGTGGTAGCCTTGATGAAAAAGGAGTCTCACAAATATCAAAACTGGATTCATCATTCTCATTACCACCAATCAACCTTTTCCCTTGGAGAACTACAAGTCATTTTTTATCAACTGGGTCAGTGACATAAAACACTTGTTTCCCTTGGACTACCATGATAAATGACTCCTCCTTATAACCTACCCTATTAAGATCCACTTACGTAACTCCTAACTCATCTATTTCAACACCATTGTTACTATCAACCTACCTTTATTTGAAAACAGGCACTCTAAACTTAACATAGTCAACCTTTCATATCTCTCCAATAACACCAAAATAAGATATGCTTGCCAATATAGGATTTTTATCTTTTGAACTAGATAAATGCATTAATTCAGCCACTACCAACCTACTATTTTGCATAGTGCTTTTATCATCTTGGGCTTTTGTATAGAAGGAGTACCCATTAATGTCATATCCACTTCAACATATGACCTCAAAATAAGGTCTATCGGCTAACCATCTTATTATATCAGAAGCATTAACATCCTTCTTTACCTATTCATTGAACCATGACCTGAAATTTCTATTGTGCTCATTTAACAACCATTTATCACTTCTCCTAGGGTTCTTGTCCTTCACAATGTTTTTATGCTTAGCTAAGTAAGAATGAACTTCATTAGTGTTATTCAAAATGTACAAATGTGCCTGTAGCACTTCTCTTGTCATCGGCTTCACTTTGACACCTCATGTACCCTGGTCTACAACTCTTATTCCCTCATGGCGAGACATAAGAAGTCCAATGGCTTCTACTTCTGACAAATATTCATTACAAAACTCAAAAACCTCTTCAACCACATATCTTTGAACAATAGATGCTTCGAAATAATGTGGATTCTTCACATGCCCTTTTAAGATTTTTAAGCATCTCTCAAATGGGTATATCCACCACAAATAAACAGGGCCACATATGTAATATCCCTAATTTTACTGGATATTATACAATGTAAAGGGAAAAAAGTAAAGGATTAAAACATGCATAGGGAATTACATAAAATAAAGAGACACAGAAAAAGACAAAAAGTGGCAAAAAAGACAATTTTTCATATTAGAGCTGAAAAGGAAAAATTATGGGCATATTTGGCAGTGTTTTATGTTTTATTGTTCTGAGAATAGTTTTGTAAAACTGTTTTTGAGAATAAGTTTTGAAACTAAGAAAACAAAAAAATCTGTTTGAATAATTGTTCTCAAAATCATAACTAATGAGTGATAGATGAGTTATTTAAAATTTATAACTTTACTATTAATGAGATAAATGTTTCTCACATTTTCTTGTATTTTTAGAACAAAAACTACAAAACACCTTAAAGGTATTATGAGTTTTATGTTCTTTTGTTTTTCTATTTTGTAGAACAGTTTATAAAAAATAGGTTTGCCAAATAAGTTTTCTGAGTTTTCTGCTTCTGAAAACAGAAAAACTGTTTTTAAAAACAGAACCAAACATGCCCTATAATTTTACCCCAAGAAAAAATTCTTTGTAAAATTGTCCTTACACAGTATGAATTAATATGTTTTTACCTCTGGAAATAAAAGTTTTTGTAATTTAGTCCCTTGAAGAAGAGGAGGAACGTTTATTTTATGTATAAAGAAGTTTTGAAAAAATTATAGCTAATGACCCAAAAGTTTTAAAAATTATAAATTATCTTGTCAAAAGCATTTTTATAAATATGAAAAATTATAATCAAAATAAAGCTGTAAGGAGTCAAGCCTAATGGAATATTGTTTGGAAGTTATTTAGATCAATATAATTTATATTAGACACTAAAGTTTTATAGTTAATATTTTACCTGATAAAAGAGATTTTAGATTACAGAAAGAGCAATACCAGGTCAAAGATACTAAATGGACCTTACCTTAATATATTTTGGATCAAGATAATAATTTTATTCTAAAAATAATTTTTGTATAATCCTGTACTAATTTAATGATAATTATGATAAAAGTATTTAATCGATACGGATAAAATTAATCGGTAAAGGATATATTAGTGCATAAAAATAATTAAAGTAATTTTTGGCCAAAAATAAGGACAAGTGGAGTCTAAAAACAGACCACGACACAAAGGAAAATATATGAAAAGCTTTATTTACATAAAGTTAATCAAGGGTAAAAGTTAAATTAAATATGATTAATATTATCACATATCTGTCATATGTTACTTACATATATAATTTCCAATGAATAATAGCATATATAATGCTCATACTGAACTATTCTAGAATCTTGAATCATTAAAATATCAAATAAAAAAATTTTAAAACTTTAAAATACTATTTATTTGGTAATCCAATTTTTTTAGTTGAAATTTGAAAAATTATAACTAATTCCAAAAAAATCATATAAGGATGATTCAAGTTTCTAAAAATATTACCTACATGAAAAAAATATGAAATTTGAACTTTACTAAGACAATTTATACCATAAATTCATCCAATTTTTTTACTGTTCATTTGGTCAAAATTATTTTTCTAGATTTGTTGAGTTAGTTTCAAAAATTCATAACAATTTGTATACTTATCCAAATTAAGTAATCTTTAACTCTTTGAAAAGCTCTATATGTCTGCTTTCCAACATATGTGATACTTGTATAGAAAACTAAATCTAGAATAAATAGTAATCATGTAACTAATCAGTGGTCAGAATTGGACAGTTTTGCATACAACTTCCAAAAACTAAATATATAACATACTTACATGATTCAAACTCTTCCAAAATATGTCCCTAACATCACAAGAACTCTAAAGGAACATTATGGAAGAAAGATACAGGTTCATGAAAACACATGATTTTATACATATTACCAGAAAATTAGTAACCAATGTGGCTATAATTAAATCTAATCATTATTAATTTTCTCCTTGCCTCTTGTCTTCTTAGAGATCTTGCCATCACTTAAACCTATAAGGTTAGAGGTTGGGAATGAGATTTAGGAATCTCAATAGCTAGTTTATTTTATGCAAATATATTATTCAAGTTTCACAAATATTTCACATACAATTACATAAACCATTTAAAATACTATATCGTTAAGTAAAAATTTCAGGAGAATTTCCCCTTAGAAAATGGACATCCTAGGGAACAATTATTTTACAGCCAAAACCAATCATAAATCAATGCAAGAACAATATGGCAACAAGATATAATTATGTAAACAACAAAAAATAACATATTGCAATAAAATAAACCGAACTACCTCTTATGTAATCCTTTGCTTTTCCTCTTTGAACCAAAGCTTCCACAATCTTTGTTGAAATCCAAAATGTCCTAAAACATCATTAAATATCTACTAAATCATTTAAATCAAAGGGTTCCCTTATGAAGACTTACTTAAATCCTAAAATTCCATATAGTTTATCTTAAGCTTTTTCTTGAGTCCAACACTTGTTCTTAGCTAATTTGGACCCAAAGAATCCATTTTTAACATGAAATCATTCAAAATCTAACTCCTTCCCATCATACTAAACTAACAAAAATTAGGGGTTTATAAGGGAGAATGAAATTTTTCAAAACTTGCTTCCAAACATACTTAAACCTACTTTTCTTGCATTTTCTCACACTTTCTCTCAAGTCTCATGCAAGAAAACATTTTGTCTCTCACCCCCATAGCTTGACCAAAACCATATAACAAGAGGAAAGGGAGAAAACTCAAAGAAACCAACTCAAACTACTTGAAAACCTAAAGGAAATCACAAAGGAACAAGTAAAGAAATTCTTACCAATTTCTCCTTGAATTTTTTTCTCTCTTTTTCTTCCTTAATTCCTCCTTCTTTTCTTGCTATTTTGCAGAGGTTCTCCTCTCCTTTTCTTGCTCAAATATGTTGCACAAGATGAGGCAAGGAGGGAGTATTTATAAAACTTTGTGACCAATAAAAAGTTGCCACCAAAATCTTCTTGAATTTTCCTTAGAAAATGACCCAATTAATTAAATAATGTGATTTTATCACATGCTTCTTGTTATGCACGAATTTGAGGGCATTTTGATCTAACAATTTTTGATATTTACTTATCTAAATATATCTAGATCATGATAGACAAATAAAACTACTTTAAAAGTATATTTTACTATTATTGGGATACTAGTTATAACTATATTGAGATATAAAATTACCCTAATATACTATCCTGATTGGTTCAAATGTGGGGCCACATAACTCTTTCTTACTTTAGCTGCCTTTGTGGGGCTTACACAGCCCTTTTTCTAGGTATTGTGCGCTTTTTAATGCTCGACATGAACTTTTTCTTCACATAAATTCTGCTAGCCTAAAACCATATCATTGGGTTTGACCCATCACGAGCTTTGTTTTGACATAAAATTTACATAATTTTGAAATTACCCTTAATTTGGGGCAAAAAGTCATTTTGAAAACTTTTAAGCACTTAGCTGTAATTTTTCCCAAAGCCTAAAATGCAAATAAATATTTTTAGGCCAAAAATGTAATTTTCTAATTTCTTTTCCTTAATCCCAAATTTGAATTTTTTTGTCCTTTTTTTACATCTATTCACATAAATCAGATTTTTCCATAATCCATTACATTTTATTCTATTTAAAATTTTCAGGATATTACAATATCTCTCCTAAGTAGTCTTAGTTAGCTATTTGGTCATCTTCTCCAGCCTTAAACATGTCTGAAATAGAGCACAAAGAGGGAGAGAAGCAAGAAAAACTTGGAGGAAATATAGAGAAGGAAGCCCAAAGTCTCCAAGGTTCACGGTAATATTTTATGATCCTATTCTTATGTTCTTAAGTGTTTGAGAGTTCCATAGAGTTTTCTTCCTCTTTTTACGTCTGTAAATTTCAGCCATGAGAAAGAGTAGAGAGAAAAAGTTAAGCCATAACCAAAAGAGAGTAAGAAAAACCCTAGAAATTTCTCAAGAGACTAGAATATGTGATTATATTGAAAGTTGATGGAGTAATTATTTTTCTACAATTTCTTGATATTTTTGGCTGAATTAAAGTTTGAACTAGAAAGGAAATTTCATGACTTTGACTCCTAAAATGGATTCGTTGAGTACAAAATAGGTTAAGATAAGTATGTTGTACAAGAAATTCCCAAAGAATGACTAAATGGAATTTTAGGTTTAAGTTAGCCACATTGTGAGGAAGCTTGTGTAATATGTGGCTAATAACCATGTTTTATGATGTTATAGGGTTCTAAAAAGTATTTGAAGGCTAAAGGAAGCATCCTTAAAGTTTGGTGAACATTAGAAAACCATAAGGAATGTATCCATTTTTGTGATATATTCCATGTTCAATTTTCAAAGTATTACAATACCAAAATTTTTATAAAAATGTATGGCACAATAAGATTTTATGAAATAATGTGATAAAATATGTACTTGTTTGAATATAACTATTGAGATTCTTTGAATCTCTCCCCTCTCTAATTGTTCAATTCTTCTAGGTCCAAGCAATGGCAAGATTGCCCAAGAGGTGAAAGGAAAGAGAAAGCAAATTATTAATTAACATGAATTTATTATCTTTAGTCATTTGCTTGGAATATTGGGCTAAAACAATATGTACAATTTTAGGGTTATACTTAAGTGTAATTATGTCACTCTAGACTCAACATGTTGCAATAGGTGAAGTAAAGACAAGTATGGCTTTGTTGTATATAATAACCCATGGTTTAGCAAAGTGGAAGGATGTATATAATCTTCATGATCATTGTTGGAAAATTCGGTACTATACACATCTTTTGATGTCTAATATAAGAGTTCCTTAAATGGTTGAAAACTAAACACATAGAGCTTTCAACTAAACATGAAGAGCTTTCTATAGACGCCAAGATCATTCAATTTGGAGTTGTGTTTGATTTATAGTGAATTTTCAAAATTATGGTCAGTCGTAAGAAATTTTTAAATGACCATTGCTACAGTAATTTTTGGTTGAATTTACTAAATAAATTGGCCAAATAATTGTCATGTTTCATAGTTTTTTCGCGAAGAGAATCTTTTAAACTATTCTTAAAGACTTAAACCATCCCAAGATAAGTTTTCTAGAGTAGTTATGAATTTTCAATGTTTGTCAGGAAAAATCTATTAAGTCAAGTGAACAACACCCGATTATTTGGAAAATTCTGTTTCGATATTAAATTGATTCAAGCGTCTCTTCAAACATTTTTGGATACTATTAAGGTTTAATGCATAGGAGTTGGGCCATAATATATGGTGTGACATCATAGCATTATCTTTCTCATCAAATATACAATTAAATGCACCATGATGTCAAAAAACTATGGTGGAAAGTACATTTTAAGTTGGCACAAGAAAATAGCAACATCATTTCTCAATTCATCCAATTTTTGTGGGTCAATGACTTTACTACATATAGCATTGAAGAAGAAACACAATCTAGTTTTTATTTGCCTAACATTTTTGGGCAATATATCCTAGATAGCCACTAGTAATAGTTGTTGCATCAAGACATGCAATCATGAGACTTCAAGCCTACTAATTTTAAATCTTTTAGTGACACAAGGCTTTTGACATTTGAAGAATACCCTTGTGGCACATTAATGCCATATAAAAACTCATATAAACTGTTAGGTTTGTTGGCTTCCTAAAAAGGGGGTGAATTGGGAAGTTCAAAATTTTTCTACAAAATTGTGGTAGAACAGTGATAGTAGAGGTTTGCTGAAAATAGAGTGTCGAAAACATAAAGTAATTGCAAGATAAAAGAGGGAAGGACACGGAGATTTATTCTGATTTGGTATACTCCACTTGACTTACGTCAAGTGCTCAAGCCACCACTTGAGAATTTTCACTATCTTGCAAGAATTCAGTGGGCTCCTTGCAATGCCACAGTATAGCCTTATGCTCTGTTCTAAGAGCACTCAAATCTACACTTTGCACTCTTACAAAGTGTTTCTCAAATCCCTTGTGAAAACCCCTCACAAGAAAATTCTTCTTCCAAATGAAAAGAAGATTTTATACAAAATGAAAAACTCTCTAGTATAGAGTAAATGTGACAATTGAAGCGCAGTAAATGAAGTGTAAGTAAGTAAAAGACTTTGACTAGAGATTTTAGCAGACTTTCAGTATTTAGAGCATAAATTCATTACCCACAACTTCAAATGAAGTTCTGTTTATAGATTTGTAACTAAACTAGTCGTTAGACACAAGATCTAGCTGTTAGAGACATTACACAATGGTTACTCACAAAACTAGCCATACACAAACTGCATTTAATGCGTCTAACATACTGAAATTTGAATTTTGGGTGCCAACAGATGAATTTCACAAAGACCATAAGTTAAAGACTTTAATGTTGAACTTCCAAAATTCGTCTATACAAGAGTGAAATTCGAATTTTATTTTGTCAAATATATCCTATGTTAAAATATATGAATTTTCATATTCAAAGTGCATCTGTTAGGTTGAACAGTTGTCTCCTATTTTTGTAATACACTCAAAATTCAAATTTTAGGAGGTCAAAATTCGTCTGTCATTAACAAGCTCAACTTGGCACAAAAGAAGTTCTTTGAGAAATTTGAATTTTACACTTTCAAAATTCGTTTGTCAAATATAGGTCTAACTAGACTTACAAATTTTGAAATTCAAAATTCTTCTGTAAGAGGGACTAACTTTGAACCCTTTTTGCTCTTGAGTATCATACAAATTTTGTCAAGACTTCAGACAAATTTTGCACATTTTGCCAACGACGTTTTGCCCAAAATTCAAATTTCAAATCTTGAAATTCGTCTATCAGAGATAATAACTTTGGAACTTTAAATTTCAACAAGCAAAGTTCAAATTTTGTACACAACATATTAGAGTTAACAGTAAAGTTCATCTATTAGTCAGTGTTTTCAAAATCTAACATATGCTAACATAAGATAACTGTGAAAACACTTGTTTAAATGATGTGGGAACATAAATGAGTAGAAATCAAAACCTTTTACCCCGTGTACATTGTGAGAGATCCTAATAACTAATTCTTCACATATTTCTTCTTGGATTTCTTTACTTGTATGCTCTCATACTTCTTTGATATTTTCCTTCCAAGCTCTAGTTGTTTAAAATCATCAAAATACTTGTTTTAACATTCTCCCCCTTTTTGATAATGACAAAACAACTTGCAAACTATATTAGTACTTGTGTTTGCTTCCAAGAGCTCCCCCTTAACATATGCATTAAAGTTTAAAGATAAGTACAGCACACGCAAGAGAGCAGAAGAAAAATATAGAATCACATTGTATTTATTCAAAGTTTAGTATAGTGATTTAGTTAAACAAGTACATGGCACTACAAGAGCAAGATTAACATTTCAATATAAGAAATACTACAAAGGATGCAGAGATGCACAACAGAGATAAGTAGCCTTAAGATCTAAGCCCTATGATTCTCTAGGATCTCTAGCTTGTTCACTTTTTCTTGGGCTTGGACTTCTTTCCAGATTGCCCAACTTCAAACTTCACAGTTTGCTCATCTTTCTTCTCCCCCATTTTGGCATCATCTAGGACTGGAGCATGCATAAAGGGAGGAGTAATCTATAACATGGGAATAGCCTAAAGAGGGACAGGGATGAATGGCACTAATGGAGGTATCCTAGGAAGGTCTTCCTCAGCATCTAAGACTATCTCCTAAACTTCCTTTTGAAGGTTTGCAAGTCTGACTCTTTGCTCCACTGTCAAACAATATTTAGGAGGTGGAGGCTAAGCAATAGGAGAAGGAAACATTTTATCAAGGCTTATCTTCTGAGCTTGCACAATTGCATTATGAGCAATGGCAGTAACATCTATATAAGGTGCAAAGCTTCTTTCCTCATTTAATGCAACTTGGATGATAGGTGCAGAGGTGATGGCTACAACTAATTTCTCCATTTGCTCAAATTCTTAGGATGACAAAAGTGATTCCTGAGCAACATCCTCTATCATAGACTCATGAGAGCCTTCTTCCTGAGGGATCTTTTCCTCCATGGCATAGTCCAAGGGTGGACCAGGTCTTATCTCATTGCTAGAGGTATGTGGGGTAGTAGCATGTCAACAGCCCCAGCAGCAGCATTAGTTGCAGCTAGTTCAGGAGATTCAAATTCAAATGGACTTAGAGGTTCAGGAGAGATAGATTTGGTAGGCTTAGAAGGTCCAAGTTGATGTGAAGGAGCTGAGGTGGAAAGGATAGCACTTCTTATATCTTCATAGGCATCAGTAATCACTTTCATGTTCTTGGCCAATTGTGTGCTGGTGAGCAAACTTGGTATTTGGCTATTCCCGGATGCTCAGCATGAGTGTAGATAGGCTATCATATAGCTCAGTGAGTTTTGTTGGCTTAGGCCAGATGGATGGTGTGGAGGGTTAAGGTGGCTGAGTAGGTTCTGGTATATGTAAAATAGGTTGGAAAGGCTATAGTGAAGGCTGTGTATATGGAATAGCTTCAGAAGTCCCTTCTTGCTAGTTTGATTTACCTTCATCAAAAAACAAATCTTCTGATTTTCCTCCACCCATGCCAATCCATCTTCCTTCCTTTCTCTCTATACCCATTCGCTGCAACTCTTCCTCCTTGAATATTTCAGTAGGCTTTCCTTTTTCCTTCTCCAAGTGCTTAATCTTTGCATATTGAAGCATCTTGGTAATGATTGAGGCATAGGACAAGGTGGAATCCTTCCTTTAATCCCTTGCCTTGATTATTTGCAGGAAGATGACATGGCCCAGATTTAACAGTTTTTCAAACATCTGAGTGATCATTACATGAGCCTTAGCCCTTGTAATCAAGTTAAAGATTCCTTCTTTATTGAAAATGATCCTAGACATTATTCTTACTCCTTCTGAATAGAGTATTTAGGACTTGCTCTCCTTGTAGTTCAAGAATTGACCACCTTCCTCATCTGCTTCTTTATCCTCGTCCATGTATCTTGAGGTGGTGATATCAATCTTGAAACCATCTTCCCCAAGGATCTCCAAAACTTCATTGATTGCTTCATCAGAGAGCCAAAAAGTCCTTGACCTTAAATTAACTTGCCATTTCTTCTTTTTGTGGTAATATGACAGGGCAGCATACCACGTCTTGATTACCTCATCATCATACCTTTCTTTTATTTCTAACAAATTCTTATATCTCACTAGCTATATCCCAACATCAAAACTACTAGAAATTAGAAAATCTTCCAAGTTGGTATAATAAGGGGTAATTACCTTCTTATTGATGAACTTCGTGGTGTATTCCTTTAATATTTAGGCAATGATGCACAAAGGTTCCATTGTTAGTTGCAGTTCCTCAAACTCTATACTAGAAGTGGAGACAGTAGAGGCTGGTCTCTTCAAATCAACCTTGGGTGTGGTTTTTCTGCTTTTTGGAGGATGTTCCTTTGCTAGATTCACCTTTTCTTTTCTTTGTTTCACATTCCTTAGATACATATTGACAGCCCTTTTGGGTCTGGACTCCTCTGCTTCAACGTTTGGATTCTTAACCTTACCCATTTTCATGATGGATTGGTGAAAAAAGATGCTTAGAATGGGTTTATAAGGTGTAGGTAGGAGTTTAATCGGTGAGAAATGAAGGTTCACTAAGGGAATTGATAAGAAATTAAGAGAGGAGATGAACAGCTTTAAGGGAGAGACGAATAGATTTGTGTCTGTTCAGAATGATACTTTTCAGTTTAGCTTATGTAACCATTAAATAGACAAATTTTGAGGGCCAAAAATCAAATTTTGAGCAGTTATGGTGCCTGCTCATCTTAGAGAAACTGTCTGACAAGAAAATTTTTATCCTTAAAGTTTGTCTATCAGTGGCTTGGATGTAGATATACTCTTCAACAAACAAACTTTGATCCATCAAGGTTCAAATTTTCAGAGTTCAATCATGATGTAGATATGAATAAGAGATTCAACAGACAAATAGAGACTTAACATTTAGACAGGCTTTGATAGATGAATGTTGTGTCCCTAAAGTTTGAATTTTAAGAGTCCAACATGAGGCTCACAAGCAAAAGATGTTCAACAGATGAATGTTGAGGTTCAAAATTTGAATTTTATGACTTTGTAAAGAAATTTTTGAGATATGAATTTTGAGTTGTTAAAGTTCATATGTTGAACACTTGAACACAGTTAACACTCATATCAATCAATCAAAATTCGAATTTCCTCCTAGCAATAGATGAATTTTGAGCAACTTGAGAGTACTGCAACAACATGTGAGGCACTAAAATATGTCTGTTTAGCACTTAAATTCAAATTTTAAGCATACCAACTTATTCAAAATCATAATTCAACATGGAAATTTGTGTATCATTATTCAAAGTATGAATTTTTCATAATTGGGCTTACAGAAATAAGCTAAAAGTTTTAATTTCTAAATCTCTTTAAGCAACTATTGACTAAACAGGTCTGATAAACTCCATTAACTTAAATTCTCTATTACTTAAACTTATGAGCAGTACCTACAAAACATCTTAAATATACTCCGATGCTTAAGTTAGTATAAATTTTGATAACTTATCTTCAAAAACTTAAATAGATTTAGTTAGAAGCTTGCTTACAGCTCATTGGGATTTACCATTCTCAATTCTCTCCTGATCTTATAGTATCTATCTTCTGCAAGTGGCTTTGTCAAGATGTCTGCCAGTTGTTCTTCAGTAGGGACAAATTCTAACTTGATATATTCTTTCAAAACATGGTCCCATATAAAGTAATGTCTAAATTCGATGTGTTTAGTCCATGCATGCATGGCTGGACCTTTTTTTATATTGATGGCACTTTGACTATCATATTTTATTGGTATTTCCTTCATCTCAATCTTAAGATCTTCAAGTTGTTGCTTCATCCAAAGAACTTGAGCATAGCAGCTTCCAACAGCTATGTATTCAACTTCAGCTATGGAGAAAGCTATACTATTCTATTTCTTACTGAACCAGGAAACCAATGATCCTCCTAGAAATTGGCACGTCCCACTTGTGCTCTTTCTATCAGTTTTGGATCCAGTAAAATCAGCATCATTATATCCTATGAGCTCTTCTCCATCGCCCTTTAGATACTAGAGTCCCATATGTGATGTTTGGATTAGATATATGAAAATTCTCTTCATAGTTGTTGCATAGGACTCTTTGGGACATGATTGGAATCTTGCACAAATGTAGACACTGAACATAATGTCAGGTCTACTTGCTGTTAGGTATAGCAAAGAACCAATTATTCTCCTATATTGATTTATATCAAAAGGCTTTCCTCCTTTATCCATGTCAAGCTTTATTGTAGTGGCTATAGAAGTTCCCATTGATTTGGCGTTTTCTATTCCAAATTTCTTCAACAGCTCTTTCAGATACTTTGATTGATTGAGGAAGATGACATCATCACATTGTCTAATTTGCAATCCAAGGAAAAAGTTGAGCTCACCAATCATTGACATCTCAAATTTGCTCTGCATTAACTTAAAGAAATTCTTGCAAAGAGATTTATTAGTAGCACCAAATATGATATCATCAACATAAATTTGAACAATGAGGAAGTCCTTATTTTCTTTTTTAGTAAACAATGTTGTATTTACTTTCCCTTTATTAAATCTTTTTTAAATTAGAAAATTGCTTAGCCTTTCATACCATGCTCTAGGTACCTGTTTTAAGCCATAAAGAGCTTTCTCCAGTTTATATACATGGTTTGGCTTTGTTGAATCCTCAAAATCTGGGAGTTGATCAACATAAACTTCTTCCATGATATAACCATTCAGAAAAGCACTTTTTACATCCCTTTGATACCGAATTTTATGCATGTATAGACTAAGAGAATTCTTATTACTTCCAATCTTGCAACTGGAGCAAAAGTTTCCTCATAATCTATACCTTCCTCCTTATTATATCATTTGGCTACCAACCTAGCTTTGTTTCTAATAATTGTTCCTAATTCATCAAGTTTATTTCTAAATACTTATTTAGTTCTAATAATTGGGTGATCCTTAGGCCTAGGCACCAAACTGATTAAGTTATTCTTGCATAGCTAACATCCAATATTCATCAGTTAATGCTTCTTTAGTACACTTAGGTTCCATTTGAGAAATAAATATACAATTATTTATTTGATCCCTAAGTTTGCTTTTGGTTTTAACATTCTCCTGAATATCCCCAATCACTTGATTAACAGGATGACTCATTTGATATCTCTAAGCTCTAGGGAGTTCTTGAGAGTCTTCTTCATTATCTTCAAGTTCCATATCTTTCTCCTGAATATCTTCCTCTACATTAGTAGATTCTGATTTTTTGGAGGTTCAGTTTTATTTTCTGAAGAGATACTTAAATTTTTAAGACTTGAAATTAGCTTATCCTCTTCCAAAATAGGTTTAGCAATGGTCTCATTTTCTATGAACACTACATGCACAAACTCTTCCACTGTCTTAGACTTTTTGTTGAATACTCTCAATACTTTACTCCTATTTGAGTAGCCAAGAAATATACATTCATCTGACTTTGCATCTAGAGTCGGGAATATGGGCTAAGCCCGATGGGCTGGCCTATTTAGCCAAAAAAAAATAATGAGTTGGGCTAGAAATTTGGGAGCTTTTATAAAAAAAACGAGCTTTTGAACCCAAGCCCATTTGGCCCGATCAAAAAATAGGTTGGCCCCCATGGGCGGTGGGCCGGCCCGTTAACCTATTTTCTTTTTTATTGTATTTTTTAAATATTTTCTTGGTTAATAATTTTAATAGTGATGATGATGTTAATAATTAATATATAGTTACTTTTAGTTGTTTTAATTTAAATAATTATGTATATGAAGAGAAAAGTTTATATTATTTTGTGAATGTTAAATTAGATTAAAAATTAGAAAAATTTTTAAAAAAATATGGGCCCACGAGCTAGCCCGTAACCCGTTGAATATGGGTTAAGCTTAAAAAAGTATAGCCTATTTTATAAACGAGCTTTTGGGCCCAACCTATATTAGGCCTAGCTAGTGATGGGCTGGCCCATATGGGCCTCGTCAGCCTAAATTCCCACCTCTATTTGCATTAAACTCACCCAAGTTATCCTCATTGTTGTTGTGTATATAGCAGGTGCACCCAAAAACATGTAGATGAGAGAGGTTAGGCTTCTTTCCCTAATATAGCTAGTATGGGGTTTTGCCTAGAATAGGCCTAATGTAGGCTTTGTTCATCAAGTAGCACGTTGTGTTCACTGCATCAGCCAAGAAGTATTTTGGTAGTCCTTTTTCATTCAGCATTGCACAAGCCATTTCTTCCAGTACTCTATTTTTTCTCTCCACAACTCTATTCAGTTAAGGTGTTCTTATGGCAGAGAAGTTGTGCTCTATTCCATTCTCTTCATAGTAGTCAGCAAATTGAGCATTTTGAAACTCGCCACCATGATCTGTTCTAATATACACAATAGAACAACCTTTTTCATTTTGGACTTTTTTAGCTAAGATCAAGAATGCTTCAAATGTTTCATCTTTAGATAAAAGAAATAAGGTCTAGGTAAATCTGGAATAATCATCTCCTACAACAAGTACATATAAGTTACCACTAATACTTTTAACATGACTAGGACCTATCAAATCCATGTGAAGCAATTGCAGTGGCCTAGTTATAAAGACAACATTTTTATATTTAAACGAGGACTTTGTTTGTTTCCCCTTAAGGCGAGCATTATATTCTCTGTCTTTTTCAAAAGTGATTTTGGGTAATCCAAGAACAAGTTCATTTCTAATAAGTTTATTCAATTGATGCATGCTAACATGAGTTAGTCTCTTATACCATAGCCAACTATCATCATTTTCACTGATTAAGCATATTGAATCTAGAACAGGTAATTCATATAAATCAACTATATAACAATTGCCATTTCTTTGTGCCTTAAGAGTGACTTCGTGGTCACTTTTTCTGATGACCTTGCAGTAGTTGGAATCGAACAAAACCCAATTACTTTTATCACATGTTTGGCTCACACTCAGCAAGTTGTGATTGAGTCCTATTACAAACAAAACTTCTTCTATTGATCTTTCTGGGTTTCTTCCCACAATTCCAATACCAATTATCTTGCCAGACTGGTCACTACCAAAAGTAACTTTTCCTCCCTTCTTATTTCTCAGCACAATGAATTTTTTGGTCTCCAGTCATGTGTCTTGAGTAAGCACTATCCATATACCATTTATTGCTTTTCTAGGCCTTCAGATATACCTAAAAAATAGATTTTATTTCTTTTCTTTAGGTACCCATATTTGCTTGGGTCCTTTCCTACTAGTTTTTTTCTTTGGTACTAAAATACCTTTGGAAACTCATTTCATTCCATTGCCATCACCTTCCCTTTTATATACACAAGAGGAGGATATGTGACCCTTCTTATTACAGAAGTGGCAAGTGGAAAAGGAGCTTAATGAGAGAAATGTAGGTCTGAAGTACTGCAATTAATATTTATCCTTTTGAATTTTTGGTCAAATAAATGACTCAATGTTTTATGCTAAATTTATGCCATTACCATGCACAAAATTTCTTAGATAAAGATTCTATTTCTTGCATTTTATTTTTTCTTTAACAGCACATATGTCATATCCTAAACTAGCTTAGCTTTGACTAACTATTTGTATTCCTAGTATTACTTTTAGCATATCTTGCCCTTTGGTGAACCTAGTTGAGGTCTTATGGAGATAAGCATTCTTATCTCTCAACTCACTACATGAGGTGCAAACAAAGGCAGTAGAAAGAGTAGATAGAGTTGCAATACAAGATGCATGAGATACATTTTCGAGTTTGCTTATTTTCCTTTTAGCTACATGCAACTACTTAGACACTTTGACAAACTGAGATATTAAATCATTGAATACATTATGCAGTTCATTGTAGGATGGTTTAGAGTTATTTACCTCAGAATCACTATCACTACCTTGTTGATGATTCTTTTCCTCTTCTGCTGCTTCTTGTGACACCAAGCAAAGATTGGCAATTTCTATTGGAGATTGTGCCCTAGGCCAATCGTTGTAATATGAACATTGTATTTCATTATGAAAAAGAATGTGTTTTTTTTTACATTATTATATTGTTTGCATGTTTTTCTTTATAATAATATTCTTGGATAAATTATTTTATCCTCAGGCTTTTCTCTATATTTGCCATCATCATGGAGTTTCATCGGCACAAAGGTACCTTTCTGAATGACTGGCCAGATGTCTAAATCAATGGACTAGAGATATATCTGCATTCTTATCTTCCAGTCTCCATAATGCTCTCCACTGAAGCCTAGAGGTATGTTGGTGTTGTTTCCTTCAAGTAAGATGTTCTCTCCAAAGCCAGCCATGTATTCTCCTGAAATGGTTAGATCCTTAAGTTCAGGGTTCGGGCTCTGATACCACTTGTTAAGTTTGTTGGCTTCCTAAGAGGGGGTGAATTAGAAAGTTCAAAATTTTTCTGCAAAATTGTGGTAGAACAGTGATAATAAAGGTTTGCAAAAAATATAGTACAGAAAATATAAAGCAATTGCAAGATAAAAGAGGAAAAGACATAAAGATTTATTCTGGTTCGGTCTACTCCACTTGACCTACATCTAGTTTTCAACCTGCCACTTGAGATTTTTCACTATCTTGCAATAATTCAATAGGCTCCTTGCACTTTTACAAAGTGTTCCCCAAATCCCTTATGAAAACCCCTCACAAGAAAATTCTTCTTCTAGATGAAGAGAAGATTTTATACAGAAGGAAAAAAATCACTAATATAGAGTAAATGTGACAATTGAAGTGCAATAAATGAAGTATGAATGAGTAAAAGACTTTGACTAAAGATTTTAGCAGACTTTCAGTATTTACAGCATAAATTCGTTTCCCACAATTTCAAATGAAGTTCTATTTATAGATTTATGATTAAACTAGTTGTTAGACACAAGATCTAGTCGTTAGAGACGTTACCCAAAGGTTACTTTGCAAAATTAGCCATTCACCAACAGCATTTAATATGTTTGACATATTGAAATTCGAATTTTGGGTGCCAACAGATGAATTTCACAGAGACCATAGCCTAAAGACTTTAACGTTGAACTTCCAAAATTTGTCTGTTCAAGAGTGAAATTCAAATTTTTATTTTGTCAAATATGTCCCGTGTTAAAGTATATTAATTTTCATATTCAAAGTGCATCTATTGGGTGTGAATATTTATCTCATATTTCTACAATACACTCAAAATTTGAATTTTATGAGGCTAAAATTCATCTATCATTGACAAGCTTAACATGACACAAAAGTTCTTCTTTGAGAAATTCAAATTTTTCACTTTCAAAATTTGTCTGTCAGAGACAGCTCTAACTAGACTTATAAGTCTTCATTTTAAAATTTGAATTTTGAAATTCAAAATTCGTCTATCAGAGGGATTGACTTTGAACCCTTTTTGCACTTGAGTATCATACAAATTTTGACAAGACTTCAAATGAATTTTACACATTTTGCCAACTATATTTTGCCCAAAATTCGAATTTCAGATCTTGAAATTTGTCTATCAGAGATGATAACTTTGAAACTTTGAATTTCAACAAGTAAAGTTCAAATTTTGCACACAAGTCAGAGTTAATAGCAAAGTTCATCTATTAGTCAGTGTTTTTATGTTAACATAGGATAATTGTGAAAATACTTGTTTAAATGATATGGGAACATAAATGAGTAAAAATGAAAGTCTTTTACCCTGTGTACATTGTGAGAGATCTTAATAATTGATTCTTCACATATTTCTTCTTGGATTTCTTCACTTGCATGCTCTTATACTCCTTTGATATTTTCCTTCCAAGCTCTAGCTATTTAGAATCATCAAAACACTTGTTTCAACATAAACCTCTTCTCTCTTGTTTGGACAATATATGACAAGCTAGGGATAAATAAGTCCTCTTATCTAATTGGAGCAGATCTAACTCTGCTCACATTCCCATTACAACCAAATCTTATCTTGCTTTCGTAGTATCCTTGGTCTTACCCTATATGTTGAGAGGTGTTTCAATAAGACTATTACACATATTTTTCTTCACATGCATCCCATCAAGACAGTATCTCACCCTAAGATGTTGCCAATATGGAAGATCAAAGAAGATAGACCTCTTCTTCCATCAATTCTTATTAGTTGCTAGTTTCTGGCACTTACAGAATATGACATTGATGTCTCTAACCTGTTGATAAACTTGCTTTGCAGTTAATGGCTTGGGAGTATTTTCATATTCTTGTAAGCCACTGAAAGCTTTTTTCAATCCACAATAAAGGTGTTGTCATCTTAGAAATCTCCTGTGATCAAGATATACTGTCTTTTTTCCAAATTCAAGTTGATGGTAGGATGTACTTTCTTCACAGATAAGGCATGCATGATGCCCTTTAACACTATATCTGGACGAGTTTCCATACGCAAGGAAGTCATTTATTGTGCAAAAAATCATTGCCCGCAACATAAAAAATTCCTTCTGATACACATCAAACATATTCATATTTTCCTCCCATAACAACTTCAAGTCCTCAATCAAAGGTGCCAAGTAAACATCTATGTTGTTTACTGGCTTATTTGGACCTGAAAAAAGCATTGATAACATGATGCACTTGTGTTTCATACAAAGCTAAGGAGGTAGGATTTAAATCACCAACACAACAGGCCATGAGCTATGTTAACTACTAAGATTGTTATAAGGGTTCATTCCATCAGTGCATACTCCAAGCCTTAGGTTTCTTGGCTTATGGCCAAATTTAGGAAATAATTGATTAATTGTCTTCCATTAAGGAGAATCAGCTGGATGTTGAAGCTTTCCATCACATATCTTGTTGTCAGCATGCCATTGCAAGTTCTTTGCATCATTGGTGTTAGAAAACAATCACTTAAACCTTGGTATTATTGGAAGATACCATAATAGCTTCATAGGAAACCCCTTAGAGATCACATCACTGCTAGAATCACCCTCCTCCATCACATTGTTGCACGATGCTCCACAATTTGGAAACACATGCAGCCTTTCATTCCATTCATAAATAATATATAGTCATTAGGGTAAGCATGTATCTTTTTATGCCTTACACCCATTGGGCACAAGATTTTCTTTGCCTCATAATTACAATCTGGAAGTTCATTACCATCTGGAAACATCTCTTTCAACAACTCAAGAATCTTCATGAAACTCTTACTGCTTCACCTATTTTTTGCTCTCAAGTTGACCAATCTCAACATAGCTGACAATCATGTATATTTTGTGCACCACAGATACAAAGGCTTCTTTGCATTACTATACAAGCTATCATATACATGTGCTCACTCAAAGCTCTTTACTCCAATATCACGAATCATATCCTCTATTCGATCACCCAAATCTACATCAACTTCATTATTTTGGGACACGGTAGATGTCTTTAATTCACCATGCCATATCTATCATGTATAACTCTTATTGAATCTGTTGCAAATTAGATAGCTTGTTATTTTTGCAACAATCAGTCGTCTCAAATTTAAACATCAAACACAAGAACAATAAAACAATCCTTTATTATGAGGAACATTGTTTCTTGCAAATTCTATAAACCAGTCCACCCCATTCTCATATTCAGCACTTGTTCATCTATTGTTTACGTAACTACGTTCCATGACTACCTAATCTAAATATCCATCAAGCACCAAACCAAAACAAGTAAATAAATAGTTATATTTAGTCTACTTATAATTAATCTAAATATTCATTAAACTTTCCAGATATGATCTAACTGTAACTAACCAAATTAATTAATTTCTTGTTTGATGGATATAGGATCATTTGCAAAATTTCAGTTCATGGCAATCACAAAAAATGGCTAGCTAGCTAGCTCCCAATGGTTGGAAGAAGAATCCTTGGGTTGAGATTTGAGATGTTGGATTTGGATGCCTTCTCAAATCTCAACCTCCAGATAATTAGAAACTTCTATTTGTTCATGTAAGTAGATGATGCACTAATCAAGTATAAATTAAAGTATATAATTAAGTATATATAAAACAGCAAGTAATTTTGCAATTAGCACACACATTCATTACACTTAATTTGACAACACTAATTATTTGCAATTTCCATTAAAAATAATTTGATGTATATATAGCAACATTTAAACATGTCAAAATAGATTCAAATCATAACCAAGCAACATATATAGACACTTATGCATGTGTTTGATATAAAGTAAAGGACAAAAGTATATGAGGAATTTGCTTACATTGTAGGTGAGATGTATAGTTGATAGCAGTAACACCCTGTAGATAAGGTGTGATGAGAGCTGCAAAAACAAAATAAATAATTTTAGAAAACATAAATTAACTTACTGTTATAAACCTAGTATGAATCATACACAAAATGGAAGGATCCAAGAGGAAAATATATTGATTGTACTAAATTTAGTACACAAATTGTTCCATTAAAACCAATTACAATTGAAAGTAACATAATGGAATTGAATAGAAGAATAGCATTAGTAAGAAGGAAAATGAATCCACGTCCAAAAAGACTATGGCCAAGAAGGATAAATGCTCAAAGGGAGAAGACTACAAACTTCTTCACACCTTCATAACCCTTTTCCCCTCCATTTTATACAAGCTTTAAACTCATGACATTTTGAAATTTTTATTTGTTTTATTAAAATTCAAGTGGGGTCAATTGCTGTAATAAGGAATTTTGGAGATCTTCCCTTGACCATTTGGAAGGATGTAAATAATCCCCTCAACAAATAAATAGATCACAAATAAGTAATAGGTATCATATCAATTCACAAAATTTAATCATGAGAACTACTATAGAGTCAAGTCAAGAACCAATAATACTTGGGAATGATTAATAATTGACATTTCAGAATTATTAAGCAGCATTGAAGAAAACACATTCAACAAATGAAAGCATTGGACGTAAATTTCCTTTTTCTTTAGTGTAAGCAAGAGGACCTTATTTTTAGTTGTTAATTGAATTTGCTATTGAACACAGAAAGTAATGGAGGCTTGGGAAAAAAAATTTCCACTCATAGTATGCTCTACATCAACCATCTCGATAAAAAGCACATAACAGTTGCTATCAACTTCATAAATTATCTTGTTTGATTCCAAACTCAGTGAGCTATAGATTGCCTAAGTCAACAGGATGCCAGATTTATGATAATTATCACAACATGTTTAAACACACGTGACAACCACTATGGTCAAATCTCCTTTGAATTCTAGGCAACAAAACAGAACACCATATCACAAGTACTTAGTAGTGTCATAGTCCAAATAAATGTATGGCAAAGCAAATAAACAATTAAATAAAAACTAGCATTCCTAAACACCCGATGCAAGCAAATCAACAAACACATTGATGTCAAGATCAAAATGTAAATGAAAAAATGTTGAAAAACAGACAAAAAGCTATACAAAAGCACACCAACATACTCAATATCATTCTTCCTAATAAAAGGATAGAGTGCCGCAGAAAAATACTAAAAACCAGCTGTAAATGCATGCATCTTAAGGAAGCTCAAATCAGTAAAAGTGAAATTTAAGCAGCATCACAAGATATCCATATCTGCTAACTCATCATTTCAGGAGAGAGAGCATACAAAATGCTCAGCCATCTCTCACTAAGAATTATCATCAAAATCCAAATACAAGTAACATTAGACCTTCTCGAATCCATGAAAGTACATTGATGCTTCAACCATAATAAAATAGCATAAAGACTTAACTGCTCCAACTCCTTGTTGGAATATCAGTTTCAAGTCCAACTAAGTTAGAAGTAAGGCTCAAAGTTCTTGATAGCTTAAAGTTTTGTGGCAAAAAGCTTGTGCAGTCAAATCTACTTGCAAAATTTCTACTACACATAGATAAATGAAGTTGACTATAGGTCACCATTGGCAATATGTTCAAGAAAGACACATAACAATGGAAGCAGTATTTTTGCAAACCTCTAGTCCTAAGCAGGAAATAGAAAATACAAGTAAAGAAATAAAGATTAAAAAAAAGAAAAAACCATAATTGTCTTAAAACCCTCAAGTCTAAAACAAATTTCTGAATTCACCAAATATATTCTTATTGTCCAATGCCAAAAAGAAACTTGTGTATACAAGTGCAAGACATCTATTCAATGAAATTTTATTTTTTAACCAAAAGCTAAATCAACCTAATGCAAGTAGTAACCAAATCTATTCAATGAGTTCAATCGCAATTTTAAATGGCTATATCAATTTTGTACAAAAAATTAAGCAAGGTGTATGCTTGAGCTCAAATAACAATTGCATATTTAGCATAGGAATTGGATGATGCATAAATTGAAGAATCAAACTTAGTAGTGTCACAGGCCAAACGGAATTGGAAGAGCGAAGTGTGGTGTGGGGGAGTAGGATTTTGAAGTCGGCCAAACTAAACCAAACACAAGAAAAGCAAGTGTGGTGTGGGGAGTGGGATTTCAAAGTCGGCCAAACTAAATCAAACACAAGAAGAGCAAAGTGTGGAGTGGGAGGCCACCGATTTGGTAGAGAAAGCAGAAAGGAGAATCAAAGAATAGGGGGAGGCCATTGATTTGCTTATTTTGGAGGAGAAGGGAGATAAAGGCCTTTTTAGTTTTGGGTTGGGAAGCAATGGATGAAAGTGTTTAGAGTGCTGAAAATGAAAGGGAGGGAACTTTACATACATAGGGGTTTTTTGGTTTTGGGTTGGAAGGGAATGACTAAAAGTGACCAGAGTACTGAAAATAAGAGGAAGGGATTTTCACTTTTTCTTTTTCTTTTTAATCTTCCCTTCTTGTTATAGTTATTATTTTGTATTTTAAAACATAAAAACGACAATTTTATTTCATTTTCTAATAGAAATTAATTAATTATAATTAATTTATGTAAATGATATTTAAATATATATAAATTATATTCATAACCTAAAAAAATAATTATATTAATTATATTTATATATGATAATATAGTTTATTTAATATAAATAACTTAATTATTTAACTATAATATTTATCATAAATTAATTATATAATTATTATTAATTAACATAAATTAATGATATAATTATATAAATTATATTCATAACCTTAAAAGTTAATTAATTATTATTATATTTTTCACATTGGTTATTAAATAAACCGATGTGAAAAATGTGCTAAAACTTAAGAAATTCTAAAATCATTTTTATATTTCATTTTCTACTTCAGTTGCTTGTTTAACCGAAAACAAAAATAACCTTTTTACACTGGTTTCCAATATAAACAACGTAAAAAAATTAATAGAAACAATTTTATTTACAAAAATGCTATCGATCATTTTTCTATACCAGTTCTTAATACAACCAACTTAAAAAATGCAATGTTAAAAATCATTTTTCTACTAGTGTGTTATATAATAATGTATTGGCATGTGTAAGTATACTACCGAGAAGCTCAATCTCATCTTCTCAAGTATTAACCATGCTAGGTGTAAAGCAAAACAAAGAAGGAAAGCTAGAGGAAGGAGAAAATGATGAGAATGCAAGCTAAATTTATGTTATAATAAAGTTTTAATGATGAAGCACGATTTCTATATTATGTTATGATCATGTATAAATGATGTAAAGTGAATTCCTTTGAGGTATAGAAAAGCATGTTAGATGATGTTGAATGATGAAATGAAATTGAGACATGAAAAGTTATGTATATTCCCTTTATTTGAAAGGTTGTGACATGTTAATGCTTAGAAAAGTTTAAGTATGTCATGTTAAAGGGAATGAGCCAAAAATATGATTTCTCTAGTTAGAAGATATAATGTACTTTATGATAAGATAGATGATATACCATTTGGCTCAATATGGCATGAGTAAAGGCTTAACAAAGTTAAGGATTATGAACTAGATAGTTATTAGAATATTGTAATTTTACAATAAAAATCATTTACTTTGAAAGGAAATATGAAATTGTGTAATGTTCTAAAAATTCAATGGTTTATATGTATGGATAGAGCTATATCTTACGATTGATATGCCATTAGTTTGAATATATTTGGAGTTATACAATGAAAGATATGTATGTTTTCTTAAAATTATTCCAGTAAAAGATTATTCTGACCCTTGATGGTTTAAAATAATATTATATTTTGCATGAGTACAATAAATATACAAAATAAATATGGTTAGAAATTAGACATATAGACTTTCCAATGATGTAAATAATGAATGAAATAGCTCTGTGTATGATGAGATATGCGTTTTTGAATTTATAGGACAAAATCTGGACAGAAACTAGAAGCTAAAAATAAATAGTGAAATATAATGAATAAATTGTATAAATCAGAGCTTTCAAATTCAAGTTTCATATTTTTCCAATGAAGTTTAGGATGTGCACGATTTGTAAAGACATAAGCCATAGTGAAAGGATTTTTGTGCATTTAGTTATGAATTTTCAAAATTTACTACACAATAAAATGAATAGTACAAGAAAGCAAAATTTTATAGTTTCAAGTTTCCAATTGGTTCAAGATCTACAAAGCCTCTTCACTACTTCCAATTGAAACAGTATTCATGGGAAAGGTGTTCAAAGATAAGATGTAACAAAATTCTTGCCACATTTGCTCCATTTAGGCTTTATTAATCCACTTCATCATCTCCTTAAACTTTAATTGGTCCACCTAAGCCTACACTAATCCACATCACTATACACTCTACCGCATCACCTGTCCTTTTCTTCAAAACCATAAGACTACCCTTATTTTCATGCAGGCCTAAGAATGACTGAAAGAGGATGACAGCAAGCACTCCCATGCACACATTCACCTTGGTTCTTCTTCCTCCCACCCATTCTCTTCAATTTTCCTTCAATTGCCACCACTTCCCTTCACTCTCTCTTGGTCCTAGCTACCCAAGTAGGAAAGGATAAAATCTATTTGATCAATTCCTCCTCTCTTTTCTTCTCTTGCTCTCCTTGCAATGCCACTTCTGTTTTTGTATAAGTGGACTTTGTTGGGATTTTCGCACACAAACGTAGCACAAATTGAAAATTTTTAATCCAAAATCCCTCTTGAGGATAAGTTGGTTTTGTTTAAACCAAATAGAAAGGTAGGAAACATACCTATGGCGAATTCAAAACTCAGCCTTTATGCTTTCTCCATTGAGTGATTGACCATATCAAAGTGAACAACTCTCACTAGAACCCACCTTCTATGGTATCTACAAGAACAAAAACTCCATAAATGATGTGCTAGCACCTAGAACCTTAAATGTCTTTACGTTCTTATCCTTAATAAACCACACGACTTTCATTTGGAGAAAATATTTCCTTTTTAACTTTAATATAAAAGGCATTATGTTTCTTTCTCACTTTTCCCAAGTAGTGTGTAGAATAGAAAACATGAGAAGTAGTAAGCAGAATAAATTATGAAGTGTGATGTATGAAGTACAAAGTGCCATAGACTATTAGTCCTCTGTATTTATATAGGAAAGTGACTTATTTTTCAAGTTAGTCACATTTAATTTAAATACATTATTTAAATTAAATGATGCGTTATCTCCAAGTTAATTTAAATAATTCAAATATTAATATAAATACTTTATTTAAATTAATCCTTACTTGTTAATTTATCAACTAAGTTTGAATTAATATTAATTCAATCATCAATTTAAATATTTTATTTAAATTGATTTATCTACTAACTTATCCATTAATTTAAATATATAAAATTTAAATTAGATCATATCTAATTTAAATATATATATATATATAATTTCAATTACTACACATATTTGTTTAATTTAACATTCAAATTAAATAAGACATTATCTTCATTCAATTTAAATATATTATTTAAATCAAATGAGATATATATATCCTCCATTAATTTAAATATATATTTAAAATTAAATCATATTTCATTAAAATATATTATTTAAATTAATTCCGATATTTGTTTAATTTATATCTACCATTTAAATTAAATCAAACATTATGTTCATTTAATTTAAATAATACTCATTTAATCTAAATGAAATATATATATCTCATATATATATATTAATTTCTCTTACCACCTTCTAGAAATGAGGTAAACTATTATTTTATTATTCAATAAAATAATATCATCCTAATCAAATTAAGAAACCTTTTAAAATATGGGAAAATGACAGTTGGGGACCAAAACTTTGAATTTAATACATTAAAGGACCTTGCAGGTTTTTCAGTAGTAAATACAGAATAAGCCAGTAGTAAATTCGCGATGTTCAGTAGTAAAAAAAATTGCAAGGTCCTTTACTGTATTTAATTCAAAGTTTTGCTCCTCAACTGTCATTCCCCCTTAAAATATTCATATCACTAATAGAATATTATTCTCTTATTCCAAATACAAGAATTTCTAGAATATTCTATTCTAAAATAAGAAAACCTCTAAAATAAAGAGATACATTAAACGAAGATATTTTTCTAGATTCAATAAATCTGAATATTTTAGTTTGTATCATGCCCCTTTTTGTGTGTCACCCTATAGGTTTATATAATGTTAGCAGTGAGCTCGAAATTTCTTTCGACTAACATGTTATAAGAGATCTCTAACGAAACATTACGAATACTCAAATTATATGTGTTAATTTAGATGGTTTTGATTATTTTAAACAACAATAGGCTTGGAAATTAAATATCAAGCGAGCACAAGTGATATGAAGACCAAAGTTAGAGAATCATGTAGTTTGAAGAGTTTTTATGTGCATTTGTTTGGAATTCCTTTGTAAAAAAAAGATAGTTAAGCTTTAAATGTTCTTATTCTACTTATCCTTATATTCAATGGGGCATTTATCTTTGTGATTAATGTTTAACTTATGTTTTCAAAATGATTTTCTTGAAAAGGTTTATCTTATGCATATAACCCTTTGAGGTGATAGGGATAAACTCTTAACCTTACACTATTTTCAAGTGTTTCCTCTTGGTTTCCATGAAAATGTTTGAAGTTATCCCCATAATTGAATGTCTACACCATGTTTTCATTTCTATTTAGCTCATTTTCTAGATAAGGTGCTTACCTTGTTCTCATAAGAGGCTTAACAGTAAGGATCACTTGTTCTATGCTGCCAGTTATTCGTATAACCCAGGGAGGTTATCTGCATAATATATGTTACAGAACACTTAGACCTTCTTTTGTTGAACTCGTTATTTGCATAATCTTGATAAGTTATCTGAATGACCTATGTTTTTCAAAAACTTAGTTTATACTAATTGAATGTTATCTAAACAAGGAATAATATCCTAAGAGGTTATCCTGATAATCCTCAAAGGTATTCGAGTTTGTGAGACATTTTTCAAACAACTAAGAAGATTTTCATGAAATTGTTCTTGAGCTGAAATTTAGTCATTCTGTAATGAACGTTATTCACATAACCTAAGTAGATTATCTGCATAACGTATATCCAATGTATAAACTAAGAGCCAACGGTCACTCGTTCACATAATCTGAGGAAGTTATCCATATAACCTCTGTCAGACACATTTAATGTGGTGGGTGAACGGTTATCTTTTCAATTTAACGGCTAGTTCTTGCTTTCAATGGATAGTTTGGCTCTCAAACTATAAATAGAACCTCATTTAAACTAGTTGGGAGAAGAAGATAAGTACATTAATGCCAAAACTCTGCAAAATTTATTTCTGATTCATTAAAAAGTCTACCTACCTTCTACTTAAGTCATTCATTACTCTTAAACTTTCATACTTACTCTTTTGAGAGAGTTTTAAGCTTTGATTTGCAAATTTCTACATACTTGTAGAAAATACTTAGTGTGAGAAAATGCTAAGAGAGCTATTCTTAATCTTGTGTGAGAAGAGTAAGAGAATTTTTAAGCTCAAAGTTAGAGCTGGAATTATTCTGTAGTTTTTGCAAAAATCCATTTGAATCTTGTAAGATGTAGTGGAAAAATCTCATGTGGTGACTTGAGAACTGGATGTAGGACAAGTGGAGCACCAAACCAGGATAATTCGGCTAAGCATTTTCTCTCTTTCTCTCTCTTTTGTTTGTCTATGATATACTCTATTTTTCTATACTTCACATATTTTAAATTCCCTTATTTTTAGAAAATTTATATCACCCAATTACCCTCCTCTTGGGTGCTAGCTTTACTTACAATATGAAGATCGACAATCCGATGCAACCTATCTTATAGTATGTGTCATTTCACTTTTATCACATGATATCTAGATTAAGTATGAGACATAGAACCGTCACCCTCATATTCCTTAACCATGCTTTCATGATCCTGAGTTTGACTAACTAAATAAATGAAAACTCATTTTCATTTTAGCACTATCATGTATTTCTCAGTCTTACTCCATCGTGGGGTCCATAGACATATCTCTTGTATTAAAAGGGACAAATTTCATCTTAATCACTCAACATCCACCACATGAATCCCATTGTATCTAAACATAACCTACATCATCACTTGGTTAAAAAATGACTTATGATATCCCAAGATACAATATTTATCATGTAGGAATCTATGGAGATCTCAAATCTGAGGACTAAATGGCACAATTATATATAAGATACACTAATGATTTAGTCCATGAAGCTATCTCATGGCAAGTCGGTCTAGCACCCTGGTCTCCAACAATGTGCCTATAATCTTGATTTATATATCAATACATGATCATCAATCAAGATCTTACTAGTCTTAATTCATCATTATCCCCACAATGATGATCGACTAGGGACATTTAGGATAATTATTATATAATTATTCATAGATCCTATTATAAAGAAAACATGCAAACAATATAATAGAGATAACAAGAAAACTTTTAAGAAAGATAATGTCTGCATCCAAATGATTGGCTTAGGGCATAATCTCCAATAGACTTATCTTGTGTTGTAGAGGTAGGAAGAGTATCATCAATAGCAATTTCCTTGCCCTTAGAAGCATCGGTGGTAATGGGATCGCAAAAATAACTATCTTCCTACTTCTAAGAGAGATTACATTTACACCACCATGACTTGGATTAGGATTTTGCTGGGTCATAACATTGGGATTAACTACCATTTAAGACAATAGCTTGTTTGAGCCTTTGCATGTTGCTCAGGGTGTTTGATAATTGGCCAATCTAAGTCTAAATTGTCAGGATATCTTGTCTATGCTACAAATCTTTTTTCTTGTTGCTCCCTATCTTTCTGATTAAACTTGTCCATCAAAAGCTTCAATAAATTGTCCAGTTTTCCCTTTAATTTTGAGCTCTCATCTTAAATAGGCACATTTTGCCGAACTAGTTGATACACTTGACCACTAGAACAAGCACCCTAATTGAGCCTAGCTTGCTATAGTTGGCTATTATCATAACTAAGATTTGGGTGATCACACACCATCTATGATTGTTTGTGTTCAAGTATGAATCATATATTTGGCCACCCTAATTCATTGGATTAGAAGGGAAGATGGCATTGCAAGGCTCAATTCTATCATTCATGAATGGGCACCATTAGTAGTATGAGTGGCTAGTAAACAAATGGAGCAAAGAGGGCCAATCATAGCTGAAGATGTAGGTTATAAGGAAATGAGCTAGAAGACCCCATAAAGTTGGCCACATTAGCTGTGCCTAAAGCTAAAGCATAGCTATCTTTTCCATATAGGATTGCAGCCTATCAATCTTGCTCTTAAGTCGAGAATCAGAAACTGAAGTACTCAACCCAACTTCATTCACTTGAGCTTGCTATTTTAAGCCAAATTGCCGAGCATTTTGTGATTTCTTCTCAACCAAATTCCAGGCACTATCAATTTCTCTTCCACCCACCACCAAAATCCTTTATCTTTCATCACTTCTAGCTTTCTTCTTCCATGTTTCTTTAGATTTCATCCCTCATTTTTCAATAATAGTTCAAGGCTGCGAGTTATTCTTCACCCACACATCAAATCTGAGATTCTCCACTTTTCTCACAACTTTACATCACCAAACTAGCCTAACCATCATTTCCATCTCCTTTCTTGTTCAAGGCTGTGACTTCTGTGCTTGTAAGTAATGGTGATTTTGTTGCTAACATGGAGGCGTAAGTTTATAGTGGGAGCCTAGCATGGAGCTTAAAAGATGAACAACAAGGGCTATGGATTGCAAAGCTTGCATGGGGATAATTATTTCTCTACTTTTCCACTTTATTTATGTTTTTCTTAGACTATATTAGGATTGAGCATTCTTGATGATTTTGGTTTAAGATTGATGTAATTGTGGTCCTTAATTTGTTAGATTATATATGGTTGATACTATAGACCATTGGATTGTTGGATCGGCACTTGTAGGATTAAAATTTGATTATGGAATGACTAAGCTTAGTTATGATCAAAATGCCCATTGTGTATCTTTCATGTAGTCATGGGTTTAGCTCTTAAATTATCATAGTCAATGTTTAATTCTAGATGTTGAATGCTTGATTATATGTTGAAATTACAAAATGGGGAAGGGTTATGGTTTGTATGTAAATTTTGGTCAAGCTATGTATTAGTGTATCCATGCATTTTTCTTTGTCAATTGTGTGGAATTGATGATGCCTTGTAGGTGTTTGTGAAATTGCCTAGGTGGAGTGCCTATTCTAGGTAGTGTTGCATGCATTCTACATTAAGGTTTAATGGACTAAAATTGAGTGAAGCACATTGTTATGAATTGGTTATTACTATCCTCCCTTTAAGAAGCCATTAGCATTCCCCCATGTGAAATGGTAGGTTACCACCTCTCTCATACATTTTTACATCCATCCATTTTATTTTGTATGGCTTTTGCTCTCTTTGATTTCTTAGTTTAGTGTTTAGTTTTAGTTCATTAAATTTCATATTTACTTTTCAAGTCATAAACCCACCTTTTTAGCTACTTAGTTTCATTTACTTGCATTACATTTTAAGACATTGTATTCCTCTCATTAGTTTACGTTAGTTGTACTCATTTTCCCCTCATTTGCATACATTGTCCTACAATTCACTCTAGTAGAATCCTATGTTGGTTTCATAAGTAGAGATCATCAAAAATTCTATTATGAACAGCAACAGCATAAAAGTAAGAGACAATTGTAGAAAGAACAATGGAGGGAGTATTTCTTATTCCTTTTCAAGGGTATCAAATATGTTATACTTCACTTTTATTTATAGGCCTTAAAGCCTTAAATTCTAACCCCAAGTCACATTGGAATAATTCTACATAATGGTACAATTCATAACCTTTGAGGGTTATATATATTAATCATGAAAAAACTTATAAGAAATTATTCATTTTGATTATGAAGGTTATGAAATTTTAAAGGACCAGAGGACAATTCTTGGGAGTTGTTATGGACATCCACTTATAAAATTATAATATTTCATAACACCCCCTTAGATGTCCATAACAAATATTGGACCTTATTAAAACCGTATTAGGGAAAATCTAATGGAACAAAAGCCTAGTGAATGAAAAATAGTACACAATATTTACAAAAATATCATAAGTTGCCTCATTAAAAGCCTTGCCAGGAAAACCTAGTGGAACAAAATCTTAGTTACGGGAAAAAGAGAACATGACTTTTACTCCCCTGATGAAAATGTCACTTCTTGTTCTTGAATAGTTGAATTCTAAGATTAGGCATCAATTTCTCTTATATGATCACAATTGTTGTTGTCTTTGTGAATGAATCTTCCTTTTAGTTGAGTTATGTATGATGTATTGCCTTTGTATAATATTTTGAAATATTTTTCTTTATACATATCTTCAAGATATACCAAGCCATTAATATGTTTTTTATTTTCTTTATACATTCTAAAAATAGAAAATAATCATAGATCACCACAATATAGCAATATTTTCACACATAAATTACCTCTTTGAAATTAGGCAAGTATTTTGCATTTGCATATGTAATCAATTGTGATCCTAGTTAAGTTAAATATATTGACTCTCTGCATTTGTCCGTCAGAGCTATCACAATACATTTATAATTTCATTACAATATTTATTTGTTCAATAAGAATTCAATTTTGTTAGCAAAAATATATAACAAATGTTACATTAGCAAGATATACGAGTACTTTCATAAATATATGGTACTTTTGGACTAATGAGTTCATTATTCTCTCAAGGACAAAATTATTGAGGTACTAAATAGACGTGTTTCAAACCTATTTAAGATTTTATTAAAATCCTCAATTGGCAAGTCAAGTAAAAACTATGATTTTTCAAGATCATTCATGTTGAATTATTCCTTCAAATAATCAATTGCTTTTGCAAACTCTTCAAGAGTTTTAATCAACACATATAACAAACTTTAATTTAAATCTATTTATAAAATATATGGATAAATTAGACAATTTTTAATCCACAAATGGATATTTATAAATGTCTATTTTTCCTAGGAAAATATAAATGCTTCTAGCATTTTTAATCCTTTTGGGATTCTCATATACATTTTACTATATAGTAAGCTGCATACATAGATTATAATCTTATTATATGCATATAAAATTTTATCTATTGCCAGACTAGTAAAATATCAAAAAACATTTACGTCAACCACAAGATAATATGTCTACATATAATCAATGTCAGGCATTTGCGAAAACATTTATACTATAAGTCATGCTTTATATTTCTCAATTCATTTTCACATGAGTATTTGTTTATATGATACTAACTTTTCAATTCAAGTGCTTGGACTTCAAGTCTGAAAGTTTCATGTTTTGAAAGTAAATTCAATCCAACTCATATTGCATCTTTTTCTTTTCTTTTGGCCAATCATCTTTCTGTTTACAATTCAAGACAAATTCACATTGAAGATGCTCATTTGATTGTATTATTTTTATGTCATCAAAAATATTGTCAACAACTTTATCTTTTTTTTTATTCCATCTTTCTTATAATGACATAATTTATTGAAATCTCTTCATTGTTTTCAGGTACCTAAACTGTTCTAGAGTTTTACAACTAGTTATGTCTTGGATCTCTTCTAGATTGTTCACCTCCTCAATATGATCATCTTGATTATTTGCTACAATATTTATCTTTGAAACCGATTAATTCTTCATGCTTCAGGTGTGAGTCATTTACATTTGTCCTGCTGGGACATAGTTGAAGCATTCTTTACTGGAATATGAGATCTAGTAATTCTCATTTAGGTCAGTAATAACACTTGGCAGTTATTTTTCAATATTTTATGAATGCAATAATTTATAAATTTTTGGTTCATACTTCTTTATATGAGGATTTAGATAAACTCATAATAATGCATTCCACATATTTTTCTATTCTAGCAACTTATTATTTTCCCCTCTACTAGAAAAGCAAATCATGCAAATAAATCTCCTATATCCATTTATTTCCTTTAAAAACATCCTTTTGCTCATTTAGAAACAAATAAGAAGGAAAATCTTAACCAATATTTATTCCTAACTTTTCTTTGAGTATCCATTTACATGTACTATGGTGGAGCAAGAAGCATATACATTTTATATTCAATATTTTAACATGAAAATTTTCTAGCTCCTAACCAAAGCTTATTGTAATGGGGGAAAATTTATAATATTTGTTGGCTTGATGCATGTAAATGTTGTAACATCTAAAAACCTTGCTCTTACAAGCAATAGTCTAGCTATTTATTGGAAACATTTGATACATAATTTGCTAGAACATTTTGTTAAATACGCTTTTCAGTTGTTCTTCTAATAATTATGCCATAATCATTGAATAGCCTAAGATATAAATTTACTAGCATTTCATGAAAAATCATCTTAATCATATATTCTGGAAAATATAATTATTTATGTGAACAATCATGCAAGCTTCATGTTGCAAATTTATAATCATCACACATGTGACTATCTTATACATGCATCTATCAAAATCATTATATTTATGATCCATATGGTGACAATTTGAATGGGCCCATATATATAAACTTGATACATTTTAGAAATGTTAGGATCCAATCCCAATCATAGCTAGTGATAATTTAGAGATTAATATGGTTTGAGAACAAGCAACATAATAGAATTTTTGAACTATATAATATTTTTTCTATTGATGATAATTCTTTAGTGAATTTTCAATAATCTTTCGTATCATAATGATTTGGGATGATTTAACCAATCATACCAAATAATAAATATTTGTATTAGTAAACTTGAGATTTACTATCAAATATTTTTCATATATAGTCTCAATAGGTATCGAAAAGAATAATATCTTTGAAACAAAACAACTTTATTTGAAGCATAATAATATGTTATCAACAATATACTATACTTCATAAGTAATAATATGATACTATAAAATTCATTTAAAGATTGTGTCAATTTTATACTATTCAGCATATCACCAATATTTTCATCTATGGGTTTTTTTTTCACCATTAATCTTTTGTCCAACCATAAATTAACATATACACATAGTTTTTCAAAAATTAACAAAGTCAATCTTACTAAATTTTTATTTGAATTAAATATAATTCACATATAAAATATTTTCAAATTACGAATAAATGATTTCCAATATAATAACTTGCCATCAATTCATAGATACCATTGGGAGATGTTTCTTTATCAATATTATAATAAATCAATACCTCATTTGACTGAAAACCCAATTATCAATTCCAAAGTTTATAGCTTTATTCAAAAAACTCAAATAATCATTTTGGCAAAACAAACACATTGAGATTGAAATTATAGCCTCAAGGTTGATACAATTCTAAGGTCTAGAATACCCACTGCAGCATCTACTTAACCACTATTAAAGTCTCAATTGACTTTCCTTTGAACTCTCCAAGTCACTTCAAAGGTCTAGAATGCCCAAAATGAAGAAAATGCTCGAAAATATACTCTTCTAAGCTTGGGATTTCAAATTTGGTTGTGTTGTGTGTTTTTTACCATACACGATACTATAGCATCAAGCCCACACCACATTGTAGTGTAGAAGGATATAACTTGAGAACAATACTGACTGCAGCATCTACTTAATCATTGTTACATTACAAAATGAATGTTTTTAGGCAAAGAAACATAATTTATAACTTATTTACCTCAATTAAATCATTTCTAGCTTATCTTTCATGATTTTTCCAATAAATTTTAATTAAAACAATTAATCCAATTTCTTTTAAATAAGTAAAAGAATAATATCTTTAATATATCGATGATTCCCTAAATACACGCAAACTTAAATTAATTAATTTTAAATATGTGGAGTTATCAATAGCTTTATTTTATTTTATAATCTTTAATTATAAAAAAATTTGAAAAATATTAAACTGTAAATAATGTTAATTTTTTAAAAAAATTTTCATATATATTATTTAAAATATATTATTATAATTATTATTGTTATGATTCCAATTAAATCAATGTTGATATGCGCAAATTAGCTGTTTCGAGTTGATTGATGAGCAAGAAAGGGAGGGCATGCTGGTAATTTCAAAACAACCGCCTTACAAAATTGGGGGAAAAAGGAAAAAATAAATAAGAAAGAAAAACGACACATTTGCGCCCATACTATGGTGTGGTCTTCGCATGTCAATTCTACTGGTGCGTGCCCCCAAATTGCAGTTAGGCGGGTAGGTATAATAGCCTATACACTACAGAGCGTCTCCTCCTTTTCTAGAGAGAGACAGAAAGAGACTCAATCAAACAAACAACCAAACAAAACTGACGCCTACCTATAAACCACTATGACTGAAGGAGACCGTGCCGGCTCTACCTCTCCCTCTCCTTCCCTCGAACCTCTCAACAATGGCTTCGCCGCCGACTCTGACGTCGCCGGTTGTTCCGACTTGGAACCCGTGGCCGGTGATGCCGACTTTTCTGCGCTTGGAGACGGTAACTTTGCTGGTAGAGTGAAGGGACCGTGGTCCCCGGAGGAGGATGCCGTTCTCAGTCGGTTGGTTAGCAAGTTTGGGGCAAGGAATTGGAGCATGATCGCGCGAGGCATACCCGGCCGCTCTGGCAAGTCCTGCCGTCTCCGTTGGTGTAATCAGCTTGACCCTTATGTTAAACGCAAGCCCTTTAGCGGTAACCCCATTCCCCGGTCATTCTCTTATCGTTGTCCGCGTTTTTATTGATTTCTTTTTGTGCCCTGCTATTCCCATTTTTGGATTTGATGGTTAGCCTAAGCTTTTTGCCTATCATTGCTGTTTTTAAGTGGCAAAGCTCTCGTTTCTTATTTCGATCATCTTATCCGATATTATCGTTGTCACCGTAGGGGGCAGGGAATTTGGGTTAGATGACTGTTCATTCTGGGTTTAAGTTCACATTTCTGGAATTTAGGTTCCGAGGTTATTTAATTGAGTCATAACTTACGAACTTTTATTTTCTTTTCCTCATTTCTTTGAATAACAGATTAAACAGTTACCTCTTGTTTATTTTAATTTTTTTCATAACTTCTCTTATCAACGAGAATGATGTGATGATGTTTGAACCCGGGGCTGCCCACTGACTCATTTTAAGAAGTATTTGAGTCTTGCTGAAATTTATTAGTGCCTCTGCATAAAAACATTACATTTTCTTTGTTACTTTATGATTTATTGTGGAATAAACGTCTTAATAATTTACCAATTTGTGGACTTCATAAGAACTTATATTGGTTTTTTTTCCCCCTCTTCCTACGCATTACATATATATATTTGTTGAACTGCATTCATAGTGATTAGGCATTGTTTGTTTAAGTTATTATGGCTATCATCTCTTTGGTTCTGGTCCCTACATTTAAAATCAAGTAATACATGTTTTTGTATCTACCTTGAAGATGTTGATATAGAATATACACAAAATGGTTGATTAACTTCTGTGGGATAATGGTCAAGTTATCTATGTGCGCATAAATGACCTTATTATTGTCGCAGTTATTCTTCACCTGACTAGCTATTCGTTAAAGGATACCAAATTCCTATGCTGATTGTTGATATAATAAATCATAATTTTGTAAAACAATTCAAATAAAAACAAAACTTGTGCAGGTTGATTAGGAACATGCAAAGCTGCCAGACCACAAATCACACAATTGATCTGGCCATTTGATAATGGTAGTACAAAATAACCAAAGAAACACCAATAACTACGGATGAAGCTAAAACTCTTTGGTGGCACCACTCTGGCATTTTCCAATCCAGTACTAATTTGATAGGTTCTCACTTATTGAAGTGGTGACAAATGACTGACAGCAATGATTTGAGTTAACAAATTATCTTCTATACAAGGAATAAAACGTCATTTTGTGCTATTATTGCAAGATGATCTACTGAGCACTCTTGAAGCTGTAGCAAATATCAATTAGATGAAAGCAACTGTGTTATGGAATTGACATAGACCCAAATACTTGCCAGATTTAAGGTTACGGAACTGTACTATGGATCACTCTAATGGCATATACAAAAAGATTACATATCTCCTTTCCACTATAGCACACAGTTCATATATTTAAAATATAGAATTTACTGTCTTTCAGGAAGTTGTCCAACTAATTCAAATAATTCAAGTAATATATTATTATCAGCTCATTGTGGTCTATTTGTCAATCACTTCATAAGTCATTGCCAATTCTTTGAATCTTCATCGACCAATTTGTCCTAATTGCTTGAAATGTTGATGTTCTAACCAAACTTCATTGGATAGTTGAATTTAGAACTACCTTTCCTTACATCAAACTTCTCATTTTGTGTCAAATCAAGATGCAGGGAGTGAAAAATCACTTTGTCTATCAATTGTTTCCACTAGACTGTGTAGTTCCACATTACTAGCTCAGTTTTTGGTCCATCCTTTTAGAAATGAAAATATTATTGCTAGTTTCACATGAAGTTCTGTACCTCGCTCATGTAGTTCTATTAAACCACGAAGGCTACTAAGCTTATTCTCTTGAAAGTTTGTGTAGTGCATCCAATAGGATCCTGCAAGATTATTTGTAAGCACATTGACATATAAGCTTTACCTACAAATTTGACCCTGTTGTGGACTTCAGCCTTTGGTCCTTTCTTTAATTATCTCCTTGCTGTGGCTATATTGGGAACTGGGACAAAGCACCTCGGACTTTTGAGATGTAACTCCTGGTCCAGGCTGTTGTTAGGCCAGACAGAAGTTACTTGAAATATTAATAATCTGCTGGTTGTCAGGAGCAAATTCTACGTACTTGTCTTCCCATATACTTCTTTGCTTTATGTGATAAATTCTGCCCGTTTCTTCTCCATTTTAAATTTTATGCTTTTTATTTTGGACAAGTGCAAGGTTTTACATAATTTTACACTAGGATATCAATTATATATTGTGCTGTGGGGCAATTGACATAAAGTTGTCATTTTCTGCTTAGCCATTATTGTATCATGTGGACCTCACGTGGCAATGCATTATGCATTAATGTCTACCACTAAAATGTTACCTTCTCTGGGGCATGTGTTGATTTTCACTGGTGCGTGTCTTTATTTGCTTATATTAGCAACATGAGGAACATGATTAGCTGATAAGCTTGATTTCTCTCTACTGTTGCTTTCATATGTTATGTCATTTGTGGGTTTTTATGTGGGACAAGATTTTAGGTACAGTTTGCCATCAAGTTATCCGATAAAAAATGATTTACATAAGTCTTGGTGCCTCCAATGGTTTGGAAGATAAGGGTTAAAAAAGTTGGATAGCTGACACCTGCCTACTCCAGGGAAAGCTTGTACCAAACCTTCACGTGTGTGTGTATGTGTGTGTTTTCTTGCTAGGTATTTTTGCTTTGTATACTATATATTCTCTCGTTGTAAACTTGTATTCATTCAATTAACAAATTAGTCCCCATGATGAATACCTTGTGCCTCACGAAGTCTAAAGAAATGTAAATTTCTGCAGAAGAAGAGGATCGTATCATAGTTGCAGCCCATGCAATGCATGGGAACAAATGGGCAGCAATAGCTAGGCTTCTACCAGGTAGAACAGATAATGCTATAAAAAACCACTGGAATTCTACACTTAAGCGCAGGTGCATGGATATTGGAAGTTATGTCCCAGGGGGAAATGGCATGACGGAAGAGGGCAGCCTTGAGGCCCCTGACAAAATAAAGGCATCATCTGAAGAAACCATGTCAGTAGGGAATATCAATTCATTGAATCCTACACAAGTTAAAAATGCCGGGATCGAAAGTGGTATCAATCAGTACGAAGATAATCCTGCAAGAAAAGATGGTGCTGAAGTGGAGGAACATCCTACCCTCTGTCAACCTGTAGCACGAGTTAGTGCATTTAGTGTCTATAATCCTCCAAGTAGGCCAACAACTGGACCAACAAATTCAAAGATGCTCCCAATGCAGGGTCCTTTGGTCCAATCATCCAAAGTTGAAGTAGGAGACTGCAAACTATTTGATGATGTAGGCTGTGAGCCCTTGGTTCCGTTGCATTGTGGTCATGGCTGCTGTTCTGCAGGTTCTGGGGGAAGCCATTCTCATGGTTCGCTACTAGGTCCTGAGTTCGTTGACTATTCAGAGCCCCCCTCATTTTCAAGTCATGAATTGATCTCTATAGCTACAGATTTGAACAATATTGCTTGGATCAAGAGTGGTCTCGAGAATCATGCAGCTAGAGTAACGGAGAATGCAACAAAGTTGACAGCATCTCAAGGTGCTGATCCTGCCTTTCAAAATGGCTTCTTTGAGGAGGGAGCAAGCAATTATGTGGGTGTGATGCAAGAAATGTTGTCAACGAAGATGTCTAGTCATCCATTCGCAATGCCTGCAAAAGTTTGATGATTGAGATAAGTCTGCTGATTTTACTGTCTTTTTTCGTGGCTTATTACGGTGGGAGGATTCGTAGTTGAAGCTTGTCTCAACTCAAATCTGATCGCTGGGGCTTAAAAAATCTTATTGGGCGTTTGTCCTTCCTCGTTGACGTGAGGAGGTCATGATAGTTTCCTTGAAATACCTGGTGGAAGTTTTTTCGTCCGAATATATATATATACACAGTTAAAAAGAAGTTTTTTTTCCCTTCTCAGGATTGTGTTCCTATGCCTACTTATGTTAATAGAAACAGCATTACTCCACTGTTCTATATATTCCACCGAGGAGTCAAATGTGCCTCCTGGTCTTATAATTGGGCGGGACTCTCGAAAGTCTAGTATTTGGTGGTTGGATTTTTTAATAAGTTGATTATGATAATAAAATGTTTATTATGTTTTAAAACAATTTAACATTTAAGAGTAAAATGTTTTCATAGCAGTGTATCCTATCAATTATTAAAGTAAAAAGTATTATATTTTGACTATAACTTTTCATGGTGGTAAAAAAAAACAGAAGAAAAAAAAAAGACTATAACTTTGCATAGTTGTCATAAGAAAATCAGATTTGGTTAACTTGTTAATATGAGAAAAAAAGGGAAACGATAAGAGAGCGCGAGATTTTCTAGTTTTTCTTTTGGCCTCCTTGATTTTCTAGTATTAAATGTATCTTATAAAAAGCAATAATGATAAAGGCAGATTTTCGTTTTTTCAAATTAAAGTTAACATCGTTGGTTCCATTTGTGCACTTTTTTAAGTCATGGAGAGAGAAAAAGAAGAAAACAATAGAACAAAAAGTTGGGAAAATCATAAATAGCTCGTGTTGATCTTGATCATGAGTCAACATTGGCACAACGATGTTTGTTTCCTTTATTGTTTATTAATCCCTTGCTTTCCCGTTTTGGCACTCTTTCCCTCTCTTCCTCAACCCCCTTCAAGTCCCATGGCTATCGAGAGAAATCGGGAGAGAGGTTACTCACCCTCCTGACTAAAGTAATGTGTTGCTTTGTTCCTTACTCAATTCACGTCACTCTAGTATTGTCTCTTTTCCTCTGCTTCCGTAAAACTCTCACTTATTCTGCAACCTCTTTTGAATATTAATGACCTCTGCCTCTCCAAGTCGCTACATGAACATTCTCAACTTGGGTGGTCAAAATGGTGATTGCCGACAAATGGTTTTCAAAGGGGCTCCAGCGGTGGCGGCAGCCGGCAAGTATATTCTTCAGAGAGCGGTGACAGGTCCGATGTAGAGATTAGGGGAGAGTCTGAAAAGGAAAGGGATCCTCTGTGTTAGTGTGTTCAGTGGAGGTGGATCTGGGCGGTGTGGTGGCTGCGGTTTAGGTACATTTGGTTGAAGTGGAGAGGGACTGTAGAATTTGTCATCTGAGTATGGATATGACCAATCATGGTTCTGGGACTTCCGTTGAGCTAGGATGTTCTTGCAAGGATGATTTGGCTGCTGCCCACAAACATTGTGCTGAGGCTTGGTTCAAGATCAAGGGTAACAAGTAAGTGCATTGTAATACAAACATCTGTGTTGTTGCAAGATTAGTTTTGATGATGTTGGTGAATTTGCAAGATTGGTTTTGGCTGCATAATTAATATTTAGATTCTTGCTGCAGTGAGTACCCAATATTAAATTGCCGTGCTTTACTAGTAGGTGAGATTTTGAAGTTATGGACTTTTCTATTTCCTGCATATCCTTAGCATATGATACGAAGAGAGCCGGGGACAATGAAGGCTAAACGACCGGGCTTAGTGTGAAGTGACTTGGTATTGGAGTGTCAACTGTGACATAAAACTTGATGGGCAAACACGACGGAGAAAATGAAACATGATTGACCTATATGATTTGGAATCCAGTTCAAGTGAAGACGTTCTTCCAAGGGCAGGCTGAAGATATCTTGCTTGCTGGTCCTAACTCTCCTGTCATACATATAATCTTTCCTTCCTCTGCCTCAAGTTTGTTTCTGCTGAATAGATTGGATTTTGTCTTCCATGTTGTTTGACTTGAATGAAGTGTCCTGCATGATAAATAATATTAAATGGTGCTTGCTGTCATATCCAATTTTTGTAGTGCTTTTGGTTCCATGGGATTGCAAGCAGAAAATCAACCATACTGTCAAATGAAAGTTGTTCCAGTTCATATTTTATCTGTCCTTGGACTGCAGGTCACCACTCGATTGACTACTCTGCCAGAAAGTCTTGACCTTGAATATGAAGTGGTGTGCATTTGGTAGTGTAAGAATAACACTAATCTTCACCTTTGGTTCGTAGACACTGCTTTGTCATTTGTGATTAGAAACCCGAAAGATAGCCCCCCTATAGGAACATTATCAAGCTTTAGCTGTAATCATAAGCTTTGCCCTCACTTATCTTTCTGGTTTCTTTCCCATCCCTCGTAGTGGTACTCTCCTACCCACTGGCCGACCTACATTGATATGAGGGGTAGATGCACCTCTTAAATTTTTGAAAGTTAGATGCATTTAATTTCGGTGATTTACATCATGCTCCCACTTATCTTCTCATTTTACACCCACTAACCAAACTAGAGAAAAGAGGAAGAAAGTGAGATAAGCAAGGGAAGCTATTCATTTTATGTTACTAAATTGCCAAATCTTTGGAAGAAGAGAGAGAATATATGCCGTGGTAGGAAAAGAGAGGGGCACTAGCCGTGGCGAGATTAAAGAATAAAGTGGATGAGTGCAGTAATTTTTTTATAACTTTATTTGATTTACTTGTTAGAACCACGTTATTTTTATTTTTTATACTACTTAGTTTATATATATATTTTTAGTGAAACATTTTTTTGATAATTTTAACTGCCCACAAAATTATTTACTTTTTATGCTTTCTCAATCAGATAATTATTTTTTATAAGTATTTGTTTAAATTATAGTTTTAAATTTGTGATGGTCTTTTACTTTTTTGTTTTGGTTAAAATATGAATGAGGGTAACTAGATTGAAAATTTTTAAAGTTTTGAGTTAACATAAAATAACTTTTTTAAGAGAAATTTGTCAAACAACAATATTAATCTAAACAAGACTATGAGATCTAAATTTTGTATGAAGTTTAAAGTATATATATTTCATGTTTAGTTGGTCAAATATATAAATTTCATGGGTCAAATTTTCAATAACAATAAATTAAGATAACTTTAGAAAATTTTGCCATTAGGCTTAAAAATTGACTTAAAAATTGTAGAGTACATCACCTATTTAATTATGTATATGCATATATGGTTGTGTGTGTGTGTATATATAAATTTTTATATAATTTTTAAATTTATATATTTAATTTCATTTTATTATATAATAATATGCAATGTCATTTTTTAAATAAATATTTGTTCCCACTAGGCCAGGATGCTAGATCCGCCACTGCTCCTGCCATTCCCTTTTTTCTCTGGCCGTGTTTCCCCTTTTCAATGAAAAATAATTCCTGACTTGGCTGCTTGAACCATGCTTCAGTCAGGTTCCTTCCATTTTTCCGTTTGGCTCTTGGCTAAATTTGTAGTTGACCCTATTATATGTAAGGACTAGTTACATGATATTTTCTCTTATCAGTGATCTAAAATCAAAAATAAATTTCAGGGTCTGAATTTCATTGGGCTTGAATGTGCTCAACATGAGTGCCTTAATCGCATTTTATGAATATAAGAAGTTTAAGTCATACCAGTATTTATAGCCATTTAAATTTAGTTCAAGGTATTGATGGTTCGGGAGGTGATCGGTTTTATGGGATCAAAATCTGTCAAAGTTATCGCATATGCACACTGTCCTGACAATTGGGTTGTAAGGATATATGATTCAGTTGTGTAGTTGAAATGAAAACGTTCTGATTCCAGTTTCCCTTAGCACTGCAGAAATTGTGTTTTCTTGCCAGACAGACATTAGTTTCAAATATGCTGCTTTATCTTCACCATTAGTTTCTTGGCCACTGAAGCTTTTTCTTTTTCTTTTTTTTTTTCTTTGGGTTTGAACTGCACTAATTATTCTACTTGCATGACAGAACCTGTGAAATCTGTGGATCAATTGCACACAATGTAGCTGGTATTTTTGAGGGTGAAATGACAGAACAATGGACTGAGGCAAATGATGCCTCTCACAGTACCACCAACTGGACTTGTGACCCTTTCAGGAACTCGAAATTTCTGGCAAGGCCTTCGCTTCTTGAATTTTTCACTTGCCTATATGGTCTTTGCCTTTGTCATTTCGTGGCTTTTTTACTTCAATGTGCCCTCATGAAATCCTGCAACTTGAGGACAAAGCTAGTAATATGATTGAGGGTTAACAAGGCTAGACTATATAACAACACAGCTACCATCCTCAATTTCCATATTTATTGGAGCGATGCCTTTGTCTGTACACAAGATGTTCACATGAGTACCAGCATGGCTGATTGCTGTATAATTTTTGCTATATCATTGTTGGATGTTATTTTCCACAACTTGGAATAGTTCTGGGGTGGTTTTAACATAACCTGCTTTCGTTGCCCGAGTATGGTGAGTCTTCTCGTCTTGGTTTACTCCATCATGTAGGAAGTGTGGTGGGAATATACGAACAGAAATTTGGGTACATGGGGGAAGACATACTTGTATGGAAGATTGTAATCCGCGTGTGTGTGTGTGTATATATATTATAAATTGTATGGGAATCTGATTTGATGTATTTGGCTTGTACATAGTATTATGATTTGAGAAATTTAGTTTGTATTATTCCCTCCGTCTTATATTATAAGGCAACATATACTAACTTGTCATTTTTATCCTTTATTTATTGTATTACTAGTATTGTAATTTATACTATATTTAATAAAATGAGTGAAATTAATAGGATTAAAATTGAAATTTTTCATTTTTTTTTAAGTTTAAGGATGTAATAAATGTTTTTTATTAGACATGAAACCCCTCTTATTACCTTATAATATGAAACGAAAGAAATAAACAGTGTATTTTGTTTTCTTGTGGCATAATATTTGGATCTTTTCTTTTTCTTTTTATTTCAAAATTAACAAATCTAATTAGATAATTTTGTCACAAATATATTTCATGCAATGCATTATAAGAGGAGAGGAGGCAAATTTATTGATGCCCAATTTGTTGAGATTGTTTCTCTCTAGGATGTGGAAACCTTGGTTTAAAAACAATATCTTTAAAAAGGATAAAAACAAAAATTCTTGTAAAAATGGATAATTAAAAAGAAAGAGAGAATAATAATATATGAGATACCAACTTAAATTGGCACGAGTAATGAGGATTTTTATTTCTTAAACAAATAGTTAAGGTTCAATTATGACCATTTGTGTATTTAACAAATTTGATTATGAGTAATTTACTTTTTATTCTTAGTATTTTGAGAGAAATTAAACTTTTTTGCTTCAAATAATACTACTAACTCATAGCCAAAGAAGGAGGGAAAAAAAAGAAAAGGAAAAAGTAACAGAAGAGGTACTCTGCAGCCTCCTCTTGGGTAAGAAAAAGCAGTAACCTACGTAACATCATGAGAATTAGTGCTCGGTACAATTAAAATATAAAAAGAGCAGCATTTAAACCTTACGTATTCTTGGTGATAAAAAGAAAGAAAGAAACATTTTCTTAACCCCTCCTTCCAAGATTTCCCCCTAGAACGCGGCATAATTCTTGATGTGCAGAGGGGATAGTCATTTTAGCAATATGTTGGCAGCATGTATCCTTTCTCCACGCTGCCTCTTGTGGCCTTTTCTGTTGGAACTCCTGTATACTTGATTTTCTCTCATGTAAATGACAAAAACAATGTTCGAAGTCAGAAATGTCATACACCCAATTTCAAAAAATTGTTAACCAAAAAAAAAATGATTGCATGAGTTTGATTTATTTCATCAGGAGGGAAATTTGGATAAGAATAAGGGTGTGTTTCGATTAGTTTATGTATAAATAATTATGAGAATAAATAATTATTTATAATAGATTATGAGAATAAGTGATTATGTCAAAAGTGAATTATGTTTTGATATTTTTAACCCATAAATAATTTTAAGAAAAGAAATGTGTTTGGATATTGGGGTTTAAGTGATTATTGTGTGGATAATGAAAAGAAAAAGTGAAATAAGTGATTATCATAAATTGAAAAAAATAACTTATAAAAATAATCACTTAAATGATCATAAGTAATTATTTTAATTAAAATTATGTTTTAAAAATAATAATATAATCACTTTTTTAATTTCATAGGGAATTATTTTAGAAATTCAAACATACTCTAATTTGTACTGAGATAAGCCAGCCGTTCTTTTTAATTTGTAATTAGCCTGGCTCGGACACTGCCAATTAGGTTGATAAGGCACAATGTTTTGTAGCAGAATGAGAAAGATAATGTCACGTGAATCGAGAAACCAGAGCTACGGTGGTTGGAGCTGCTTTTGTCAGTGGTGGGAGTGATGGCATGGCCAGGGGCTTAAGGGGAGTGGATCCAGTGCACTCCCTCTAGGAAGTGCACCGCCTGCACTTCTTTTTTAAATATTATTTTTTTATTTGTTTTGTCACGCGTCATTGCTTCTTATGGTCTTTTTGTTTTTTTTTTTTTATTTATAACACAATAGCAAAACAATTCCGATACTTTTTTTTATACCAATAAATATTTTTTTCATATATATGGCGAAATATCAATATTTTAAACACTCATTAATTTTTTCTAATATAATCTTTTCATCTATAATATTTAAACTCTCAATTTTATTTAAGGAGAATCAAGTTCCTTTCATTTAACCTAATTATATTAGTATTCCATGTTGTCTCAAATAAAAGAAAATTTTGAGAAAGTTATATTAGTCCAAAATATTAAAAAAAACAAATATATACATATAGTGTAATAAATGAGATATTCCAATAATATTCTTCATTAATTTGGAAAAAGTTATTACTATTTCAAAATTTTCTTATATTTTAAACTGGAGCGAGTTGTAAGAGTTGCATTAGGTGAAGATAACTTAATTTCCTATATGAATTGAAAGCCTAGCACAATTTTTACTACTAAATATTTTTTTCATCTATAAGGAGAATCAAGTTTTTTTCACTTAACCCAACTACTTTGATACTCTTCAGTCTTAAATATAAAAAAAAATTGAGAGTTATACCTTTCTCCAAATTAATAAGGAATATTATTAAAATATCTAATTTATTACATTAGATGTATACACTTTTTTCTTATATTTTAAATTAATACAGCTTTATCAAAATTTTCTTATATTTGAAATAAGAGAGAGAATCGACATAGTTGTGTTAAGTAAGAGAAACTTGATTCCCTTTAAATAAAGTTAAGAGTTTAAATATTATAGATTAAAAAATCATATTGATGGAACTACCCAATTAAATTTAACAATACTTGAATATACTAAAATAGTACTGATACAAGATAGTTGTATAAAAATATAATTTATTTTTAATTTTTTCCAACAACATTTTATTTTATAATTAATGAGTGTTTAAACTATTGACATTTTGTCAAAAAAAATATTTATTAGTATAAAAAAGCATTTAAATTTGTTCAGTTATTGTGTTACAAAATTAAAAAGAAAAAAAAATAACAAAAGAAGCAATGACGCGTGGCAAAAATATAAAGAAAATATTATTTAAAAAAAAGTGCATGCGGTGCACCTCCTGTAGGAAGTGCACTGGATCCACTCCCGGGGCTTAAGACCTAAAACTTGGAGCAAGATGTGTGGCCAACGTGGACATAATTCAAATTGAAAATAACATAACACTATCACTTGTCAGGGTATATTTGGATTTTTAAAATAATCGCTTATTAAACTAAAAAAATAATTATGTTATTAGTTTCTAAACATAATCTCAATTAAAATAATTATTTATGATCATTTAAGTGTTTTTTTCATAAATTATTTTTTTTAACTTATAATAATTACTTATTTTTTTTATAATTACTTATTTCACTTTTTCTTCTTATTTTCACTCAATAATCATTTAAATCTTAATATCTAAATACATTTTTTTTTCTCAAAATTATTTATAGATTAAAAATATTTAAACATAATTCTCTTTTAATATAATTATTTATTCTTATAATCTATTATAAATAATCACTTATTTTCATAATTATTTATGTATATTTTATTTCAAAAAAACCGTCAATCTCAATTGCAAATAAATTAATCTCATCAAAGTCTAATAATATTCTCTGTCATCACACACCACATTCTGTAAATTCAACATAATATGGAGAAACTGCTCCACCTTCTATCACTCTCTGCCCTCTTGGTCTTGGGATGTACTACTATATGACAAGATGTGACTGATCAGGCCATCCAGGGAACAGTGTGACGAGCCTCCATGTTTTAGACACACACTTGCCTTTTCCTTCAACTCCAACGCTCTCTCCCTAATAGCCTTCCCTTCCTCCTCCACCATTATTTTTCTAATGGCCTTCTCCACCTCTCCTCTCTCAACCTGCTTCTGTAACTGAACCCCAACCTTCCAAACATCACTCACATACTTGGCATTCACCTTTTGGTCCGCAAAACATGGCATACAAATCATGGGAACCCCCTCACATATACTCTCCAAGGTTGAGTTCCAACCATTATGCGTCCAAAATGCTCCCACCGCTGGGTGACCCAACACTTGCTCCTGTGGCGCCCATTTCACTATGTGGCCTCTTCCTCCCAAACTCTCCATAAACCCGTCCGGCAACGGTTCGAGCCATTCAGAGCCGGGGACGAGTCCCTGTCGAACCACCCACAGGAATGGCTGCTTGCTGTTGGCTAAACCCCAAGCCATTTCCACCAGCTCCTCCTTGGTTATTGCAGCAACACTCCCAAAGCTCACATAAACAACCGAGTAGGGTTCTTTTGAGTCTAACCAGGGGATGCAACTTTCATCTGGGGTCAGCAAGACGCTATGAGACATTGAGCCTAATGTTGAGTGTTTGTGAAAGGGGCCAATTGGGAAGAGGGGTATGGAAAGTTCAGGCCTGAGTTTAGCCAATGCGTACGATTCCAACTCTTCAAATGTGTTCCAGATCACTCCTGACGACGACTTGCATACGGCCACCATGTGACCAACGAAGTCATGGAATGCCTCTGGATCTCGTGTCTCAATCTTTGGAAGGTCTTTCACTCTGAGTGGAGGCAGCTCTACCACGGGTTCTTCCCCTCTAGCCTCTGCTTACTCAACACAAACACGATTTGGATTTGGAATCCTCTCAAAACACATTTGAATTGCAATTTCAGACACACATTAATGATGTTAAAACTGTTTGGGCAATCTAACAGTTTACCAGCGTATATATAATTTTAATTTAATTAGTCAATATTAGTGTATGCATTCAGTAGTCCTTAAAAATAATAAATTACTTATTATTTATGGCGTAAAATGAAACAACAACGACACGAAATGAATAGAGTAATGTTTATACAATCAGAGGAAAAACGTGATGAACTACCCATCCACAAGATGAGAAGAACGCAGCTCCTACCGCCCCCGCCCTTTCTTTCCCCGCGAGAAGGTAAGGGATTTGAGGAAAATTTTGGTATTTGTCTGATTGCAAAAGAAGTACCATTTATGAAAATTTCTCTTTGAAAGACCCTTTTCCTGTCAAAATCCATCAATTTTTCTTACCTCTTCGATTAGAAGAATGAAAAATGGAAAAAAAATTTATAAAAAAATAAAAAGAAATCTATAAGAGAAGATGCTGTCTAGATTTTTCTTGATTTTCTCTTCTAATATTCTCTTCTCTTTATCCTTATTTTTCTACCATTTCAAATAAAGTGTTTTTTTAATATGCAAGAGATAAGAATAAACTTAAATTTCAACTATTCCTTTATTACTTATTATAACTTATTTTTTACTGTATTACATACAAGAAAAAATAATTAAAAGTAATTTAAATTCTTAAATTTTATACCATTTATATATATTTTTTAATATTATTCTAATTAAATTATAATTTATTTTAATTATATTTTTCTTAATTTCCTTCCACTAAACATTTTAATACCGAAATATGAAAAATATTATTTAATACTCAAAAATAGTTTATATTTTGATTATCTTAATTCTTCTATATGTATTAGCTTTTACAAAAAATGATATTGTACCAATTACTGTGCATTTAGTTTAACTGACAAACATTTGTAACTGCTTAACAATAGTTCATGCGATGAGGCGTTTAATACTTGGTAGCATGCCCGAAAAGATTTGGATTAGTATTGTTGGATAAAATTCATTGACCCAACGAGAAATAAAACAGGGCAAACTGGAATTGCAAGAGACCCAAATGTATATTTGTAGCAATCTGGGTAATAAAGATCAGATTGCATGAAGATGGATTCCACCCAAGAAATAGGGATAATTAAATTAATTACGATAGATGAAAGGAGGAAGAGAACACACCTTGAACAGGAAGGTAACCTCTGTCTCTCAAAAGGGGAAACAAAGAGAAGACCAGAAAGGAAGTAGCGCCGCCGGTGCGCAAGACAAGGCGAGGGAGACGGAGAGAGTCACAAACAGATCGAGTGAAATGGAGGGCGGCGTCGGCGATCAAGCAAGCAAGAGGGTCGCGAGAGGCATCGGATAGCAAATCAGCGAGGCAGCGAGTGAGAGGAGGCGCGCATCTGAGGTTGATGAGGTGGGTGAGGTGGAGCGGGTCGGAGGTGGAGGCTTCGGATTCGGATAATCCGTCGGCGATGGGAAGGAAGGTGAAGTGAGGGTGGGCAGAAGGGTTGGGAGAGTTGAAGAGGGTGTGGATGATGATGATGGAGAAGCCGTTGGAATAGAGGATGTCGGCGAGCTCAAGTATGGGCGTTATGTGGCCTTGTAATGGCGAAGGTATCAGTGCCAAGGACCGGCCTTTCCTCTCTCGCTTCATTCCTTCCTCCATGCTCGCCCTCTCCTGTACTGTGCTGTCTTACCAAAAGAAGTAAATAAATAAAAAGAGAACCTCTGTTTTTTGTGTATGTACATGAATCTGCTGAAATTTCTTCCTCCTACATTTTTCAAAGGCCGAGTGCAAATTGGATTTGTCTTCCGCCACCGCACACTGTGTTTGGAGTGTCTTATCCATAACCATGATGAGGATAATTGCTTATAATAAAACTGATTTATTTTTGGATAATTTTAAATCTCTGATTTTAAGAAAAAAATGTAGTTAGATTTTAAGAGTTTAAGTTCTTATTTGGATTCATTATTTAAGTATTTATGCGGCAAAAAAAAAAGTGATTATGCTACCAATTTTTAAACGTAACCTAGATCAAAATAATCAATTATGGCTATTTAAGTGATTATTTTCATAAATTTTTTTTCTACTTATGATAATTATTTATTCTCTCATGATCATATATTTCACTTTTTCTTCTTATTATTTATCTAATAATCATTTAAACTCCTAAAATTCATACATAATTCTTTTTCTCAAAATCACTTATGAGGTAAAAACATCTAAACATAAATCACTTTTGATATAAGCACTTATCCTCATAATCTATTATGGATAAGTAATTATTCTCATAATCACTTATACATAAACTAATCCAAACACACCTTAAATGATTATTGGGTGAATAATAAAAAGAATAAATGAAATAAGTAATTATTGGATGATAAGTGATTATCATAAATTGAAAAAATTAACTTCTCCTATAACACTTATTTAAGATATAAATACTTATTAAAAAGCTGACACTTATTTAAGATATAAATACTTATTAAAAAGCTGACAGAAAATAATTAGAATAAGCTATTATTATCTTCCATAAGGTATTATGATAGCTATTATTAACATAGGTACCAAACATTTAATTTCAATTTAAGTAATTACAAGCTGGTTTGGCATGTAAAACTAAAATAGAATAAAATGAAAACAAAAAACAAAGCTCGTTAAATATAAATAATATATTCCATATGTCTATGCACACACACAAAAAAGCTTGTTAAATATTTCCTTCCTTCCATATCCATGTTGTAGTTTAAAGTTGTGATACATGGACTATGCAAAATAATACTATGTAATGATTAAAATACCCTCATTTAAAAAATCTTGAAAATAAAATAAATTTTTTAAAAAATAAAGTAGTAGATAAGATAGAAAAAAATAGTATTAATAAATAAGGTTATAGTTGAAAAATATAAAATTAATTATGCATTGAATTTCTAAAACAATAATAGGTTTAGGACAAAATAGAAATTCCAAAATAACAATAGATATAGGATGGGGAGAGCAATGATTATAATATTTCACATTTAGATTTGACAAAACAATAAATTCGACAAAGAAATTGATATCAAGTGGTATTAATTAAATTAAAAAGAATGAACGTAGTTACTTCTTGTTATGATATATTGATAAAAAAATTAATATTAAATGATATTAATTAAAATTAATATATATTTAGGAAACAAAATAAAGTTAATTAATTAGTGAAAAATAAAAAAAAAAGTTAAAATTAAGAGATATTGAATTTAGTAAAAATATGCATTGATATTAAGTTATATTAAATAAATTTAATTTAATAAAAATTAAGAAAATAAAAAAGGAAAAAATATAAGTAATATTAATTTAATTAATATAAAATTAGGAAAATAATAAAAGGGCAAGAACTATCCGAAAAGAATTGGAAAGATGGGGCCCACCTCAATAAGAAAGAAATAAATAAAAAAAGAAAATAACACTTGGCAGCAGGAGAATGTATATGCATGAAACCCAATAGAAGAACTGCACTGATTAGCTAATGCACAGGAGTTCATCCGGCTTTTAATTATATATTGGTTTAATTTAACTAAAATTAAGAAAATAAAAAAGGAAAGAGTATAAGGGAAATTAATTTAATTAATATAAAATTAAAAAATAAAAAGGGGAAAGCACGTGGCTCCACCTAGAAAGACTGGGAAAGATGGGTCCACGCCAGCAGGCAAGAAAGAAGTGGGGTCCACTTGAATAGGGGAAAAAAAAAGAAAATAACACATGGCAGAAGGAGAACGTACCTACACGAAGCCCACCAGAGCGGCTAGCATTGTTTGGCAAAATGCAAAGTGTGATTTCATCTTTCTTTTAATTAAATATTAATTTAATTTAATTACAATTTAGAAAATAAAAAAAGGAAGGAGTATAATTTATATTAATATAAAATTAAGAAAATAAAAAATGAAAAAGATGTGGACCTCACCTAGAAAGTATAGGAAAGATGAGGCCACCAAAGTAGGAAAAAAAAAAGTTAGGCACACCTGAATAGATAAGAAAAAAAAAAAGAAAATATCACATGGCGTCGGGAGAATGAATCTACGTAGAGCTCAATAGAGGAGCTGGCATTGTTTGGTTAATGTACAATGTGGTTTTGTCCTCACTTTAATTATATATTAATTTAATTTAATTAAAATTTAGAAAATAAAAAAGGAAAAGAGTATAAGTGATATTAATTTAATTAATATGAAATTAAGAATATAAAAAAAGGGAAAAAATGTGGGCCTCACTTCAAAAGAATGGGAAAGATGGGGCCACCTGAATAATAAAGAAAGATCAAAAAAGAAAGAACATGTGGCAATAGAAGAATGTATCTATACGAAGCCCAATAAATGACCTAGAACTGTTTGCTAATGCACTGTTTTATTCTCTTTTTAATGATATATTAATAAGAAGAAAGGGAGAGGATGTGAGCCCCACCCGGGAAGAATGGAAAAGATGGGGCCCACCCAAATAAGAAAAAGAAATAAAAAAGAAAATGACACATACAAGAAAATGTATTTGCACACTGGCGAATAGAGGAGCCGGCACTATTTGGCTGACGCACAATATGCTTTCCTCCTTCTTTTAATTATATACGGATTTAATTTAACTAAAATTTAGAAAATAAAAAGGAAAGAGTATAAGTGATATTAATTTAATTAATACAAAATTAAGAAAATAAAAAGGGGGAAAGAACATGGGCTTCATCTGAAAAAAATGGGAAAAATGGAGCCCACTTGAACAGAAAAAAAAAGACACGTGGAAGCAGGAAAATGCATCTGCATAAAGCCCAATAGAAGAGCTAGAACTGTTGGACTAATCCAAAATACGGTTTTGATGCTCATTTTAATTATATATTGATGGTTGATTCTTTTCATGTATAGAAGCCAAATGATTTCTTTTGATCAAAATTATGCACAGTAGGGCTGCCTCCACATTTTATATTTTATTAAAATGAGTACGTTTATTTGCATTGAATATAAAATAAATTATGTTATTGATTATTTCTAAATAATATGACTTTTTAACACTTTCATTGTTTTATGTTATTGTGATGCTATTATATTTTTCTAATTATTTATTATAGTCTATCTTTATTTTAAAATTTTAATAAATTTTATCATTAAATTATATTTTATAAATAATTAAAATCATTTTTAATGATTATAATCATTGACCCTGCCCTCCCCAAATTTTTTTTCCTGTTCGTCCCTATATGGGAGATGAGGCAAGATGAAGTTCATCCGAGCCTTGTTTGCCATGTCCCTGGTAGGAAATCAAGGATAAGAGAGAGAAAAAGAATAGTCTCATATGAAAGGAAAATTGAAACAAGGGCTTCGAAACAATTAAGGTGGTTTCTTCCCCGTGCGAACGTAGAGGGGCTTGTGACTGCAAATGGGGTGTTTAGTAACAACATGCACTTGTTCACATACACATATATGGGATTTATCAAGTCAAATTTTGATGTGTGTGTTCATAAAACTCATTATTATTATTATTATTATTATTATTATTATTATTATTATTATTTTGATATTTATGGAAGAATCATCTATTCCTTTAAGCATTTTCTTCTTTTTTATCATTATTATTATTATAATCAAATATAACTAATAAATGTAAAGACTTGGAAAAATACGTTTTTCTACTTAATTATAAATAAGAAAGAATAGAATTTCAGAAACACACGTTATTTCTTAACTATTTTTCTCTCTTCTTTATACATTTTATAAGTTTGTGTGAGGTGTTATCCAATATAAATACTGGCTAGGATTCAACACCGTGTAAGTATTATAATATTCATAAGTATTTGCAGAGAAAAAGTTACGCTCTATCCTTGCTTATAATGAAGAGTATGTATATAGAATCTCATTGGAATTAATTAATTTATTGAGAGTAATGCTTATCCAACAAGTTACCAAGCGTCACAGGGAATGGTGTGATGAACCACCTTGTCTAACACAAAGTTGTGCCTCTTGCTTCAGACTGGAAGCTCTGTCTGCAATCTCCTTATCTTCTATTACCTTTCTAATACCAACCTCACTTTCCAAACCTCACTCACATACCTGACATTCACCTTCTGGTCTGAGAAACAAGGCATGCATATCATCGGAATCCCTCCACATATGCTCTCCAACGTCAAGTTCCAACCGCCGTGAGTCCAGAAAGCTCCAACTGATAGGTGTGCCAGCACTTCTTGCTGAGGAGCCCACTTTACAATGTACTCTCTCCCCTCCAAGTTCTCCACAAACCTACACGGCAAGGGTTTGAGCCATTCCAAGCCACTGACCATTCCAGGTTGAACCACCCACAAAAATGGCTGCCTGCTTTCTGCTAACCCCCAAGCAATCTCCAACAACTCTGCCTCCGATATCGCCGTGAGGCTCCTGAAATTCACGTACGCAACAGATTTGGGTGCTTGTTTGTCTAACCCGAATATGTAGCCGTGATCTTCAGGGATGAAGTGTTAGAGTTTGTGTGTGTGTGTATTAACAAGGAAGTCCCATATTGCCTGAACCAATGGAAACCTTAGTGTATATAAGCTAAGATGTAAAATTGGGTTGGTAAATGGGCCAATAGGAGAAGTGGGGCTCACGCGCACAACAAAGGGCCAACGTAACTAAAAGCTGTTAAAATCTGTCGATTTGCCCCCTTACGCATGAATTGAACAAGACACTGGACTTTTTTTGCAAAAATTATTTTGAAAAATACAAAATAACTTTTATGAAATTGCTTACCAGAAAAGCTTCAGTTTTGACAATTTCAACCTTGGAAACTTTGAATTCTAAAATGTTGGAGCATTTTAGTTTTTGGTTTTGTTCAAATTTGTTGTTAACAAATTTTATTAACCATTAAAACATTGTCCCTCCAACGTTTAGAAATAATTTTTAGCTTACAATTTTATTTCCTCAATGTCCAGAAATGATTTCCCTTAATTCCATTGTCTCCTAACATTCGAATCCAGTGTTTAATTGTGATTACGGTGTGTCCAACGTTCAAGTGATTTCAGAGCCTATAAATATTGAGCTCCATAACTGAAAAATGTACACTGAGCTCACGGACAACCTTCGAAGTTTTCTCTTCTCCTTCTACTCTCCCGAGCTTCTTTTCATCTTCTTCTATTTGGTTTCTGTTGTTTTGTTTCCTTGCTTCTTCACTGAGTAGGAAGGATTCGTTTAATCCTGGGGAGCTGCCACATTTAATAAGGTGTGATGGAATAGCTCTTAAGGACAATGTCTTTGCACGACTCGAACCGGTTATTGTATGCTGCTGCCAACAATCTTAAGAGCTAATATGGACTCACACCAAGGTGGTCCTGATTTTGACAATGTTAACGTTGCTACGAGTGGTTCTGGTGGTGTTGTTGTTTTCGATTTCATTCCAACTGTCGTGCCAGCAATGCCGTTGTCCAAGCCATTCCCAGACATTTCAAAAATTCAGGTGTTCGATAGCAACAATTTCAAACTATGGCAGGAGCGTATTTTCTCTGTCCTAGATATGCATGGTGTTGTAGTTATACTCACGATATCCGAGCCTCCTCCAGATGTTGACTAGACCCAAAGAGACATTTGGATTCATGCAAACAAGGTATGCCGACACACTATCATGAGTACATTATCTAATGATTTCTTCGATGTATATTGTGTCTATAAGGAAGCAAACAAGATATAGGAGTCACTGGTCACCAAGCATACTACTGAGGATGCTGGAAAACAAAAGTTCGTTGTTAGGAAGTACTATTGGTGGGAAATGACTGAGGACAAAGACATCAAGCTGCAGATTAATAAGCACCACAAATTGCTGGAGGAATCACATGCTGAGAAGATCAACCTTCCTGATGAGTTCGTTGCTGGAGTCCTGATAAAAAAGCTACCATATTCATGGAACGACTACAAGCAACAGGTAAAACGTAAGCAGAAGCAATTGTTGCTATCAGACCTTATCACTCATATCATCATTGAAGACACCAACCGAAAGGTAATCTGAGCAGCTAAAGGCAAAGAGATGGCATCGAAGACAAACCTAGTGGAGACAAAGCAACGCAACAAGAGGTATGATTCTAAGAACAAGAAACCTGATTACAAGCCCAAGAATACTAACCCCACCTTCAAAAAGAAAGGCAATTGATATGTTTGTGGAAAGCTAGGTCACTATGGAGGTCAATGTAGAAAGAGGGCTAGAGGTGATAATCCTCCAAAATCAAGTGCAAATTTGGTTCAAGGAGATGATAGTGATGATGATGAGATCATTGTTGCAGTTGTTTCTCAAGCCCTTATTATCTCCGATGTGAGAAAGTGGGTGGTAGACTCTGGGGCTACCAGGTACATCTGTGCTTATAAGGAGATGTTTACCTCCTATGATCCTATCAAGGATGGAGAAGACCGCATTTATCTTGCTGATTCCCGAACTACAAAGGTTCAAGGGAAGGGAAAGGCTGTTCTCAAACTCACATCCGGAAAGACCTTGGCTTTGAATGATGTACTGCATGTGGCTAATGTTAGAGCAAATCTAGTTTCTGTAGCCCCACTGGGCAAGGCTGGGGTTAAAGTGTCATTTGAATCTAATAAGATTGTAATGACAAAGAACAATATTTTTGTGGGAAAGGGTTATTGTAATCAAGGACTCTTTGTACTGAATTTTGTTGAAATGAATAAAAATGCATCTTCTTTTGCTTACTTTCCTTTCTATATGATTGATTCTATTGATGTATGACATGCTAGATTAGAACACGTTAGTAAAGGTTATTTAAAGAGAATGCAACACCTTGGTCTAATTTTTGGAATTAAAAATGATTTTCTTAATAAATGTGAAATTTGTGTAGAAACAAAATTAACTAAAAAATCTCATTTTTCTACTCAAAGAGAAACCGAGTTACTTTCTTTAATTCACACTGATTTAGGTGATTTGAAACAAACTATGACTAGAGGTGGCAAAAAGTATTATATTACTTTTATTGATGATTTTTTCAAGATTTACTAAAGTATATTTATTGAGAAATAAAGATGAAACTTTTTGAAAAATTCCTTTTATATAGAGCGGAGGTTGAAAATCAACTTAATAAGAAGATTAAAAGAGTAAGGTCAGATAGAGGAGGGGAATATATTTTATTAAATGATTTTTGTAAAAAATAAGGAATTATTCATGAAGTAACTCCTCCATATTTGCCTAAGTTCAATGGTGTTGCAGAAAAGAAAAACAAAACCTTAAAAGAAATGATGAATGTTTTGCTTGTGAGTTCTTCTACACCAGATAATTTATGGGGTGAAACTTTATTATCTGCTTGTTTTTTACAAAACAGAATACCTTATTAGAAAACCAATAAAACACCTTATGAATTGTGGAAAGGTTGTGCACCCAATCTTAAATATTTAAAAGTGTGGGGGTGTTTTGCAAAAGCCTTACTCCCTGATCCTAAAAAGAGAAAATTGGGGTTCAAAACCTCTAATTGCATGTTTATTAGTTATGTTGAACATAGTGCTGCTTATAGATTTTTTGTTTTGAAAAGTGATATTTTGGATCACAACACTATTATTGAAACTAAAGATGCCAAATTTTTTGAACATATTTTTCCTCTAAAAGTTGAACAAATTCCTCAAAAAGTAGAAAATTCCTTCCCTTCTTTTGAACAAATTTCAAATGAAGATCTTGTTGAAAATTTGAGGAGAAGTAAATGGCAAAGGAAAGAAACTACTTTTGGAGATGATTTTTAAACTTATTTAGTACAAGATGAACCATCAAATTTTTATGAAGCTATTTCAGCTTCTGATGCTCAGTTTTGGAAAGAAGCTATTAAAGTTGAAATTGATTCTCTTATTCAAAACAAAACTTAGGTTTTGGTGGATTTGCCTCCAGGAGCAAAAGCTATTGGATACAAATGGGTTTTAAAGAAAAAATATTTTCCCGATGGTTCTGTTAATAAATATAAAGCTAGACTGGTAGCTAAAGGTTTTACTCAAAAAGAAAATGTTGATTATTTTGACAGCTTTTCTCTTGTGACTAGAATTTCTTCTATAAGAATTCTTATTGCTTTGGCTTTAGTTTACAACCTTTATATTCATCAAATAGATGTTAAAACAGCTTTTCTAAATGGTGTTTTAGAAGAAGAGATTTATATGGTACAACCTGAAGGGTATGTAATTTCTGGGTAAGAAAACAAAGTTTGTAAACTTGTCAAGTCTTTGTATGGTTTGAAACAAGCACCCAAATAATGGCATGAAAAATTAGATCAAGTTTTGACAAGTAATGGGTTTTCTACTGTTGAAGTGGAAAAATGTGTTTATACAAAACTTGTAGATAGTGATTGTGTGATTATGTATTTATATGTTGATGACATACTTATTTTTGTACAAGCATGAATGTTGTGATTGAGACTAAATGTTTTCTTGTATCAAATTTTGATATGAAAGATATGGGTGAAGCTAAAGTGATTCTGGGTGTTAAAATCATAAGGAATGAAAATGATATTTTATTATCTCAAGAATATTACATTGAAAAAATTCTTAGAAAATTTGGGCATTTTGATGATTCTCCTTTGAGTACTCCTTATGATTCTAGTATACAACTAACAAAACACAAAGGTGTTCTTGTGACTTAATCTAAGTATGCACAGATCATTGGAAGTCTGTTTCATTTAATGAATTTTACCAGGCCTGATATAACATATGTTGTATGTAGGTTGAGCAGATACACCTATTGCCCAGGCAGTGACCATTGGGTGGCCTTGGTAAAAATAATGAGATATATGACAGGTATCATGAATTATGGTATATTTTATAGTGGATTTCCTATTGTATTAGAAGGATACAGTGATGCTAATTGGATTTGAAATTCAGGTGAGACAAAATCCATTAGTGGTTATATTTTCACTCTTGGTGGTAGTGCAATAACCTAGAAATCAGCCAAGCTAAGTATTATAACAAAATCCTCAAGGGATTCTGAGTTTGTTGCTATGGAGCTTACTGGTATTGAGGCTGAGTGATTGAAAAACTTCTTAGGAAACATTCCAATATGTGAAAAGCCAACACCATTGGTGTCTTTACATTGTGATAATCAATATGTGATAGCTACGGCTAAAAATAAGACCTTTAATGGCAAAAGCAGACACATTCAATTGAGACATAATATTATAAAATAGTTGCTAAAAGATAGAGTTATCTCAATCGATTATGTGAGATTAGAGATAAATCTGGCAAATCTATTAACAAAGCCCCTGGGGAAAAAATAAATTATTGAAACATCAAGGGGAATGAGACTTAAGCCAATTTGAAATTAACGTTGATGGTAACCCAACCTTTATGATTGGAGATCGCATGAGGAAAGTTCATATGGGTAAAAACAAGTCACTTGTTAGTTTTGCTAGCACTAAAATCCTCTAGTCTCTTCCTATGGTTTGAAAAAGTGCTAGAATGTATTATGGGTGAGGCTGAGCAAAGCTCATAATGATTTCATAGTCCTTTTATGGATAGTGTAGTAATTGTAGATACACTTGATGAAATTACCTATATGAATGTGGAGTGGGGCCACTCCTATGAGATCATGGCGAAATCTCTAAAGCATTCATTAAAACCAGGCGAGCGCATGGTTGTCTAATGCACAAAATCGCTGTTAATAGCAGAAATTGTGGGAGTATAGTCTGGCTAATAATATCTCTTGTATGCGCTTAAGAGTTGTTAGTTCATAGAAGTAGACTTCACTGACAATTCTGTATACTAAGTGTTATTGGTCTAGGTCTGGTTCATAGTCCAAAAGATACTAGATTAAAATGCTTATACTCATGTTGTAAACCAGATAACTAGATGATAGAGATTTTTTTAACACACATGTGGGGGATTGTTAGAGTTTATGTGTGTGTGTGTATTAACAAGGAAGTGTCACATTGCTTGAACCAATGGAAACCTTAATGTATATAAGCTAAGATGTAAAATTGGGCTAGTAAATGGACCCAAAGGAGAAGCGGGCTCACGCGCACAACAACAGGGCAATGCAACTAAAAGTAGTTGAAATCTATCCATTTGCCCCCGGCGCATGAATTGAACAAGACACTAGGCATTTTTTGCAAAAATTATTTTGAAAAATACAAAATAATTTTTATGAAATTGCTTACTAGAAAAGCTTCGGTTTTTGACAATTTCAAACTTGAAACCTTTGAATTCTAAAATGTTGGAGCATTTAAGTTTTCAGTTTTATTCAAATTGATTGTTAACAGATTTTATTAACCATTAAAACATTGTCCCTCCAATGTTTAGAAATAATTTTTAGCTTACAGTTTTATTTCCTGAACGTCTAGAAATGATTTCTCTTAATTTCATTGTCTCCCAACATTCGAATCCAGTGTTTAATTGTGATTATGGTATGTCCAACGTTCAAGTGATTTTGGAGCCTATAAATATTGAGATCTAGAATTGAAGAATGTACATTGAGCTCACAGACAACCTTCGGAGCTCTCTCTTCTCCTCTTCTGCTCTCCCGTGCTTCTTTTCATCTTCTGTTTGGTTTTTGCTGTTCTATTGCCTTGCTTCTTCACCGAGCAGGAAGGTTTCGTTTAATCCTGGGGAGCTGCCGCATTTAACAGGGTGTAACGGAATAATTCTTAAGGACAGTGTCTTTATACTACTCGAACCGGTTATTGTACACTGCTGCCAACATGAAGCTGCTGCTTGCAAGCAGAAGAGGAAGAAGCAGCCAAGTATTTGTGAAAAGCCCCCCTTAGGAAAATGGGGATGGTAACTTGTTGGGCAAGTGTTGCGAGTGCACAAGATTCTAACGCTTCAAAGGAGTTCCAAATGACTCCCGTCGACGCCTTTGTCTCGTTCATGAAGCTGCATATCAATTCATAGAACTTGTCGGGCTCCTCCGTGCTAATCACAAGGTAGGATTGGTCTCGCAAGAGGGACCCCAAATTCACCTTGATAGTGTGCCTGAAAACAATATAATTGTACGAGTGGCAACAAGCGATGAGGGCAAAAATAAGAGTTGTACTCCTTAGGATAGAAAGTAGGAAAAGGGCTATGAAAACGCTAATTTTGAGGTAGATAGAGTAGAAGCTAATTCAATGGAGGTGAGAGGAATTAAGGGGAAGGAAGAGAATTAAAAGGGTATGTAATGGAGAAACAGAACTAGAGACCTTGGATGGGGAAGTAACGTTGTTGACGGAGAAGGGGAAAGGCAGCAAAAGCAATAAGGAAGGAAGAGTGCGGCAGTTCTGAGCACAATCCTTGGGAGACCAAAGCTGTTGGCAACTGCTTGAGTGAAGTAACACATAGCATCCGAGATCATGCAACAAGTCCGCTCCTCCTCCTCCTAGCTCCTCTTCCTTGCCACGTAGCAACCTGGTCAAGTAGTCCCGGAAAGGCGGCACGCATGTCGCGTTTATCCGAATCACAAAGTTTAAGAGATCGGAAGATGACAGGCCGCCATTATCGAAGGAGCAGAAGGTGAAGTTGGGGAGGTTGAAGCGAGGGTGAATGATGGTTGATGGAGAAGCCCTGGGAGTGAAGGATGTGAGCCAGCTGCAGCATTGGATTCATGTGCATGCCCTTGCAGTGGCAAAGGGACAAGCAACAATCTGCCTCTCCCACTCCCACGCCCACCCTTTCTTTCCTCCATTTCCATCACCTTCTTTGTATTCAACAATCTCCCACTCTCACTCTCATATTTGTTCTATATATAATATCATTTCTATTTTGATTTATAAAAACTTTTAACTATTCTATATATAAAATAATAGTTAATAACTTAAAAAAAATTCATCTTTTCCTAAATTACTCCAATTTAATGTTATTTAATATAGTTGTTCAATGAATTAAAGTTAATTCCATTATTTCTAAGGGATATTTTGAGTAAAACAAAATAAAAAATATGATATAACCCATAAAATATTTTATATTGTGAAACATGAATTTTCCATAAATATGCCTTATAAACCAAATGGAAGAAAGTGGTATTGATTCCTTCTTTAGTATCCGATTCACAGACTACCAATATGACGCCAGCTGTGGGAGACGATCAAACAAGTCGATCGTTCTCGGCTCTGTGATTCAATTCGACCATAATTGTATGGTACTTCAAACGTTGTGTCATACTCATCTGCTACGCCGCCCACATGACATGAGAAAACCGACGAGTCTATAGCGTCTTGGGGCAATGGACGATGAACACCCACCAACACATTGTCCTCATTTATTAATGCAAACTCATATTTATTTCCTCTCATATCGAAAATTACAGTTAAGTACATCAAAAATAAAATATTCCCAAAAATATACATAGTACTTACCTAATTACTGTAAGATACTTAGGTATCTAATTAGAAATATTTTTTGGTATGAAATTCTGTTGTTGTCCATGAAGTCAATGATGAAATATACAAAAATTAATTATAAATATACAAAAATCACTTAAAAATCTATGAAGGCAATTGCAAATTAACATAGAATAGGTGAAGTATAATCAAACTGCCTGTTTCTAAATTACCCTTGTTGATTTATCTAATTGATACTCAGATATTTGTAACTCATCCTTATATATTTGCAAATGGTGTATTTGGTAAGTTTTAACTTGGAGCAAAACAAGGATTTCACACCAAAAAATTCTAATTAAATACCTAGGTATCTTTTGATAATTAGACAAGTTTTTGGCATGTATTTTGAAATATTTTATTTCCGGTGTATTTAAATGTCATTTTGCCCTTATAACATAACCAACTTTATGTGAGAGAATTGTCGATAATATTACCAACTTACAAATTCGCAATGTAAAATAAAAGAATAATAATGACTGAGGAATGAAGCATGATAAGTAAGGACTTGCAGCAGAAAATTTTAAATAAAACGGCAATCTAGACAAGCAATCGTAAATTAAATATCGTTATTTATTTATTTCAATAAGAGTGATATAGTCCTTTTCTGTATCCTTTTACAACATTACAGTTGCCTCGTATGTTTCTGAGAAAGAATACAAGCTTTACATAATATGAGAATGAATCAATGACCCCTATTCTGTCGAGTATAAATATTGACTATCTACATCATGCATACAGCCCAGAATAAACCATTCAATGTGGTTTATACCAGGAAGGTAAAAACAGAAGCAGCTATGATTCCCTTGTAGCACCTATTATACATAGAATGTGTAGGATATGCACAAAATGAAGTAACCTGATTGGCAAAATCATTGCATCAGAGGGAAAAAGAAATTCACGAATCAGTATTGACATCAATGGAAGGAACTGCAGAAGGTTGCTGTTGAATTTTGCTCTTCTCCAAAGATATCTGAGTGGCCACCCAAGGAAATTAAAATTATATTACAGAACAATATCAACTGAATTACGAAAAAAAATTGTCAACATCTACTGGTAAAATGAAACACGAAACATCTGACTGAGACACTCATACAAGGGCAAATCATGATTTGAACAAGCTAACATGCAAAATAAACTGAATGAAAATTTGCCAATACATCCATTTGAGGTCCAAAATGATGATGATGAAACTTGCAATGTTACAGCATCTGCCTGAATTCAAAGTTCATTATTTTGCACATGGTAAGGGATCAATTGAGTTTTCAAAAGTTATTATCAATCAAAATCATCGATAGTACAAGCAACTACCTGGAGTAATGGAGAACCATAACAGTTGAGAACAGTTTTGTTTCATTACATTGAGATTTTTTTCCATGCTTATTCCAGTCTCAAACTATTTCTCAAAATGCCTTAGGAATAGAATGGGAAGAACTAGCATGGTGAAAAATGAACAAGGTATATGGTACGGTTCAGTAACTTACCAAGAGAAGATCCTCATCTGTACCAAAGGCTTTGCGAGCTTCTTCCAAGGACTTTGAAGAGATCCTCTTGTGTTTCCTGTAAGTAGTTTAGGGAATATTGAATTTATACATTTATAAAGATGGCCAAACAACTCTTTCATATGGATAACGATCACAAAAAAAAATGCCTACGCAATGGTTCATCCATTCAAATAATAAACAATAATTTGTCATATCCCAACAATCTGTCAGTGAAAAAAAGATCAAAAACTGCGGAAAAATGTCCAACGTACCCAGGTCTATCAGCAACCACAAGTAACCTTGAATACAAAATGCACAATAGCGCTAAAAACCATGGAAACATTTTGGGATAAATACACAGATGGGAAAGTCAATGCCAAAATTACGCAATTGAAGGACAGCTTGAATACCTATGCTATCATACATTGATCAAGAAGATTAATACATCAACCTAAGGTTATAGTGGTGTAATCATCATCTTAAGACAGGATTGTACCTACCTGACTGTCAGAAGGGCTATTTGGGAAGGTACTACGAGTTAAGGAGACAAATACAAGTACCAGCAAATATGATCAATGGCTAGTTGAACAATAGTAGGATTTATTATCAGTATTCTCAAACACCCAATTCATTTAAGCATTTTTTAAACAAGCAATTGGAAAGCACTTTCAAAAATCAGATAGGTCTGAGCACTCACCCTAGAAGGTGCACATGCAGAATATAGAATTAATCGAAATAATCAGGTAGCATAGTGTTATATCCATTAAATAAGATGCCCTGGAAACTGAATTGTTATGAATTGTGGTTACTTCGCTTTGAACACTTTATTTTGAAAACTATGGCATGGAAAGTTTTTCCATTGGTCCAAAGGTTCTTTAAATTCTTGTTTTTCTTGCTATTGTGCATAATGTACACAAAATATTGGCACAAAAGTATGGCAGACTCTGTTATGAAACTTCTAAGAAAACTCATCTCCAACTATAACTACATTACATAGAATATGTGATTTAATAATTTTTAGAATGAAGATCTTCCTCTATACTTTTGCTTTAAAAAAGGAGAGGGGGGGGGGGGGGGGAGGGGATTGGAAAGAATTTCAGAAGACATTCTCAACCTGTATTAAAATCTTAGACAAAATTAGAAATATTGCATTTTACCTAATTGCTTAGGAATACAATGCTATTAAAAAAATATTTCTTGCAAATTTAATAATAAATTCCTTCGTATAGAAAATAATTTTAAAGGAGCTTGTGATCCAAAGACAGTGGTACATATCATGATCATGACCAAAACTTGCATAGAAAGATAAATTTTAGTATCTAATAAGTGAAAGAGCACAATATTCTAGTTAATAGACACAGGAAAAAGAAGGTACTTAGAACTGGCAGGATCTCTAATCTCAAACATATCTGCTCCAGCATCATAGCCACATATCAACACATAGTGACCTGTCAAAGGCAATTGTCTTCTTAGAAATGGATTAGTTCCATAATGCTTAATAGATGCATGAACCTGAAATGGGGAGAATGATTGGATTCACATGTATTTAAGAATTCAGTTACTTTCTGATAATTGGAAAGCAATAAAAATCTAAGAGGATTTGAAAACTAACGTAGTATTTAGTCCTTTTGGTCATTTTTTAACAGATACATCCGAGTCATGAGCAACAGCAACAACAACATTAGCCTTATCCCACTATGTGGGGTCAGCTACATGGATTAAACCACGCCAATGAACTCTATCAAACGCCATCTCCTCAGATAAATCATTTCTCAAAAGATTATTCCTTATAACTTCCCTTAATGTCCTTTTTGGTTTTTCTTAACGCCTTTTGATCGGGCTCCAGATCATTTGATCAACTCTCTTCACTGGCTCCCCTTGCCCTCTTCTTTGTACATGCCCAAACCACCTTAAACGATTTTCCAACATTTTCTTCTCAATAGGTGTTATCCCAACTTTCCTTCGTATACAGTCATTTCGTATCTTAGCCAATTTTGTATGACCACACATCCATTTCAACATTCTCATCTCTACTACTCCCATCTTATGCTCTTATTGTTCTTTCAAAGCCCAACATTCACTACCATATAGCATTGCTGGCCTTATAGCTGTTCTGTAAAATTTGCCTTTAAGCTTAGTAGGTACCTTGCGGTCACAAATAACTCCTGTTGCTTTCCTCCACTTTAACCACCCAGCTTGTATCCTATGCATAACGTCCCCATCAATTTCACCATTATTCTGCAAAATCGACCCCAAATATTTAAATTTTGACACCTCATGGATGATTTGCTCTCCAATTTTTACCTCTGAATCATTTCTAATTGGCCTCTTATTAAATTTGCAATGCATATATTCCATCTTGCTTCTACTCAGACGGAAACCTTTTGATTCCAAAGTATGTCTCCATAATTCAAGTTTAGAGTTGACCTCTTCTCTTGAATCCTCAATTAAAACTATATCATCCACGAAGAGCATACATTTTGGAATTTCTTCTTGAATATGTTCTATAAGAACATCCAAAACCAGATTAAACAGGTATGGACTTAAAGAAGATCCTTAATGTAAGCCTATTGTTATAGGAAAGTCCTTTGTCACACTTCCAGGAGTTATCACACTTATTGCTGCCCCCTCATACATATTCTTTATAGCTCGAATATAAGCTACACCAACACCTTTCTTCTCCATTGCTTTCCACAATACATCTCTTGGTACTCTATTATAGGTTTTTTCCAAATCAATGAAAACCATATGCAAGTCCCTCTTTTTACTTCGATATCTTTCAATCAAACCCCTTAATAAATAAATAGCCTCTGTTGTAGACCGTCCTGACATAAATCCAAATTGGTTTTCTGAAATTCGAGACTCCTTTCTGAGTCTATACTCAATCACTCTTTCCCAAAATTTCATGGTGTGACTCATGAGTTTTATCCCCCAATAATTAGCACAATTTTGAATATTTCCCTTATTCTTGTATATGGGCACTAGAGTGCTCTTTCTTCATTCCTCTGGTATTTTCTTAGACCTTAAAATCTCGTTAAATAACTTAGTGAGCCACCAAACCCCCTTATCTCGTAAGCACTTCCAAACTTTGATAGGAATACCATCGGGACCAATGGCTTTACCATTATCTATTCTTTTAAGAACTTCTTTCACCTCTTCAATCTGAATCCTACGATAGAAATTCAAATTGAGATCATCTTCATGGGTTGTTAATCCTTCAGTATCAATAGTCATATCCAATCCATTATTAAAAAACTTATAAAAATAACTCCGCTTATGTAGTGTCATAGCCGGTCCCAAGCCCGGATAAAGGAGGAGAGTTGTGTTAGGCCCTCGACAGTCAATGTAAAAATCTGTCGAATCTCATGACATGGATCATGAGCAACAGCAATATATAATTTAAATATGCATGAGATGCCTTACCCTGCCTATGGTGTGGGACATTGATGACTCCTTTTTCATATAATTTTAAAATGGGGATGATCAAAATTGGAATAAGCCCATGTTGGAATTGACAGAGTTGAATGAGCATTGGGTTGACCAACGGATTAGTTCGTGACAAAAACAAAAAAAACATTATGGAAAGAACTCAATCCTCAGTGTTAAGGTCAGATGATTAAATCGAATACCCTCACCACATAGATTAGAAAAATGTTATGTCATTTATCATCATCATCAATATTGTCAACGACGTTGTCATTTGAAGCCTTCAGTTACTGCTTACAGTCTGCCACAGAATTTCTCTGCAGTTCAACTTCTAGTTTGATTTTTCTTTTTCTTCAGACTTTCCTATCTTAATTACATAAACACATATAACTATAATTTATATATCTTGTAATACCTGTAACCTGAAATATATTTTTAGAATAAATTATATGGGCATGCCCCAAATTTTGTTGATATTACATGGATCCTCTATTTTCAAAACCTACACAAACTTCCCTTGAGTTTTTTTTATACTACACAGACTTCTCTTTTCTTTTTAGGGGAGGTTTTCGTATATTTTTTAAAATAGATAGGAGGCCTGTATAATTTGAACAAAACTCAATGGATGCATGTATGATATAATATTTGTTTTAGGGGAGGTTTGTGAATGTTTTTAAGCAGATGGAAGGTTGTGTAACCTAACAAAATTTAGAGGAAGTTCATATTAATTTTGAAAATAAAAGAGAGGTCTGTCTGATTTCAACAAATTCAGAAGAGGTTTGTGTAATTTACGTACATCCCATAAATCCATACGTACATCATATATAATATGAATACCATTACTGTTCGCTAAATATGATATTATTTACACATAGGAAGGTTGTACGATGATAATAACTTCAATATCGAAAGAATGCATTTAAAAATAGTTAAAAGTAACTAAACTAATATATTAGCGGTAACCTGTGTAGCCAGAGTTATGGCAGAAGATAGCTGAGACTTGAACATCTTCTTGCCATACATGACTGAAATACAAAACTATAGAAGTTTGTAAGAATTGTCCATCACAACAAAAAAAATGGCATAATTAAAGTAGAATGAACAAGAGATAGAGGATTCATATTGCATGATGGGGAAAGCTTTGTAGGACAGTGGTAGGGATATCGATGAATTGACTTGGTTAACCCCAGGTGTTATCGGAACTTGCAATACCATTTTGAGTATAGTCATGCAGATTATGTGTCCAAGCCAATGACAAAAAAAGGGGTCAAAGAAACTATACCTCAATTTGTTGTGGTCAACTAATGCAATTGCAATATATTTCCCAGACAAAATGAGGCTAGAAATCTCTTCTTCTCTAAATGATCTACACTGTAAAAGATGAAAAGTTTTGTCATAAGTCTTAAAGAAAATAAAGCTATTACCAAATACCTATTATATTGAAGAATGAGATCGACCCCATGATCTGTGGGATTGATTGATGTTTATTTACTTTTATTAAAATTTTCTGTTAATCATGCTGCATATTGTACTTTGAGATATTTCCAGATTTAGTGTTTTCTTTGCCCATTAACTTTTTTGCTAGTGTTGTAAATGCATGAAAAACAATTCTGATCTCCTCATTTTTCACATTATTCTGGACAGAAAAGACGACCCATGAACCTAAAGCTCTGCTAATCAGCTTCTTCCAATTCTCATAAATCTGCTGGAAAATATCAATATTGTAGTAAAAGTGTAACTCATTTCATTCCCTATAATTATTATCCAACAAGAAAATGTACCAATAGGAACATTAATTCACAAGAGAAGTAGCAATAAAAACAAAATGATCTGATACTATTTTAACTTTTCTTCTTCAATAATTGACTATATGAGACCTTCTGCCCCCAAAAAAAATTGAAATGATGGGTAAGTTCGAAGGAGCAAGGTGCAGCCTACTTGTATGTTAATTCCAGCCTCTATTGCTTTCTGAAATAGCTTATCAACTCTCTCCAGATCATTAGGCAACTGCTCCTGCACAATATTGAAAGCACAATCTTTTTAAGTTACTGCAAATAAATAGATAATGTATTGAACGCATGCTAACAGCCTGAAATGGTATAGCAGTGCAACAAAATCAAAAGACACTACAAAATATATAGCACAATACTGCTGAGAAGGAGGAGGAGGAGGATAAGGAAGAAGGGAAACTTGATTTCTTGTCCAGATACCATTACTAATTAAAAAAAAAAAAAGAGTATCCAAGATAGTATATTCACTGAAAAATAACCAAATTCCCTTTAGTTGTATACATCAAAATAATGTACTGTTGAATAATGTTATGGCACTAATATATCTCAACCACTTTCTGAACTCTCTCAAATGAGAGCACTATTATCTTCAATGTGTTATGAACTTATGATAAGTAGGCATGTCCGTGGATGGACAAACAATAAAGAGCTTTTGACTCTTTCTTTATGATAGCGAATTACCTTGTAAAATGATTCAGCACAATAGTTTGGATTTGCACCAAAAGTCACTGTGAAGTAGCAAAAGCAAACAGAAAACTTCTGTAGCAAGTACGCCAAATCAACAGTCCAAATGCTGAACAGTAGCCAAGAATGAGATAAATCAGAAGTCAGTTATATAGTTTTTATTTGAAATTGTGATACTCTTCTGATTTAGTATTTACTTCTAAGCAGTAGACACATTTTGAAAAAGTCAACAACTTCAATTAAATGAGGACATAAAGGCACATGGATAAAACTTAAAGAACTAGATCAAAAGCATTTTCTATAATCTTCAAGAATCTCATATTATAACATGGTAGCTAAGAGTTCTGAGACTATGTAGAAAAAGAAACCTAGTTGTGCAGCATAGTTCAGCTAGTTCTTGAATATTGCAATCGTTGACACCAATGGTTTTCAAAACCATCAAGACACAAGCAAGGCCGCAATCCCATGTGTACAATTGGTTTATGTGAGGTACCTATAAGCATAATTTTGATAAAACATGTTTAAGATATATTGGATAAAGAGAGAGCACATTTGCAGTTTCCAGTAGGAACCAAGGACTAAATTTACTCACTTTAACTGTTCGGCAAATAACCTTCTATAGTTCAGGTTGTGGCAATTAACCCATTCAAACTTTCAACATTTGGAAAATTTATAAACACTAATAAAATGCAATTGCCCAAAATCAAAAAATTGAGAGAAATTTACCAAGAAGCATATCTGTTCAATTAAGTTCTACCAACTCGCCATTTTAATTAATCCAAATTCCTTGCTTTCTTTTACTTCTAAGTAAATGAAAGGGGGTTAAATACCACATGTTGAAAATTCAAGGGTTGATTGTCAAAAGCAGCAAGGGGTAATCTGCTCAGGGGTCAAAGTTGAAAGGGGTTATTTTCATGCCAAACTAAACAGAAAGCTACCATCCAAACATCATATGGAACTTACTTCAAAAAATCGTGAGCGGGGTAAGAGAGGAGGAAGGCAGCTTATGCTACTTGATGGCTGCTGAAACAGATAGGGATCTATTGCACCTGAACTATCTCCTTTTAGTTCTTTTTCATCTTCTGTTTTTAGATTCTTGCTGAATATAGAGTATAAAGGCCACATCAATGACCAGATTGATTGAGTAACAGTTTATATACTACCTGCAGCAACTTCAGCAGAAAATTAATTAGATGGCAAGCATAGGCATTTTCTGTATCCCTAATTACATTCTCCAGTTTCTGAAGCCTTTTAAAAGCCATGACACAGAGAAAGCGGGAATCAAGTATTTGTATTGCTTGAAGGTAAATTAACCAAACAAGCTTGATCAAGCAGTGACCTCAAGTTCAATGTGAAGTCTAGAATGAAAAGCCTTGACATTTGGCATTGAGTGGAGGGCAATCCATTGAACTAAGACTCGGCCAGTATGACAAATAAATGAAACCTTTTGCAGTTAAGTGGAAAAATAATTTGTTTCGTAAAATCCAGCTTAAGATAACAAGTTTGTAGAAACATAACAATTGTTTGCATAGAAAGCGAAAACAAAATGCCGTATCACATTTACTACCAGCAAAATGAGTTCTAGCTTTGGAAACACAATAAATTGCAGTGCTCTCATCATCATACCATAACAGAAACAAAAAGGAATTCTCAATACGAATTGTTTTCTTTTTGTTTTGGGTTTTCAGTAAAACAATTAAAACCAGGGCAACTAGCAAATGATCGAGAAAGCAGCGAAACTGATCAATTCATAATCATTTCATCGAGAATACGCCAACAAAGCCCAAAGCTTTACGTTCAAAAGTTCAAATTTGACAATTGAAATAATTGTTCAGTGAATTAAACCAAAAAAATGAGCTATTAATTGAATAAGAATCCACAGTATCAGCCGAATCTACAAGCTAAATCCAATTCGAAGAAAGTCAAGGTTTCGGGAATCACAAATATAGAAAAAAGGTGCAAACAGAAATTGGAAAAGGAAAAGGAAAGAAGAATTGGAGATGTTTATTACATACAAAAGGGGGAGGGGTGTTAAGAAGATGATTGTCGGAGGCCCGGGAGGAAAAGATCGGCACTTTGTTTGAGGCCTTTTTGCATCCTTTTATTTTTCTTTCCTATTTTGTGTATGCGCGATGATTCGTCACTTCGTCTGCATTTTCTGTTTTTGTGTTGTTTTGGGGTCTCAGTTTTGGTTTTTTGGGTTCTCTCTCTTTTCGGTGGCATATTTATTAATTTTTATTTCTATTCTTGTCAAAATATGGGTGAATTATTTTTTACGACTAAAAATATGAAGTTAATTACTCCCTCGGGTAATAATGTATTTTTTTGATAAATTTATATTTTATAATATAAGATATTTTATAGATTATGTAGTGAAATTTTTTTTTTCTAAAATTATTTCATATTAATAGACCCAAATATTTATTTATTATTAAAATATTTTATTCCCAATATATTTAATTAAGGTAATTTGAGAAAATATAGAAAATTTTGTTAATTATTAATTATTATTTTGGTTTATATGCGGTAGTTAAAAGTACACTATAAACTAAAATGGAAGAAGTATAATTTAGCATCAAACTTTAAAAAAAATTATAGTAACACACCAATGATCCTAAAGTTACAAAAAAAATTATGAGATAATAAAATCACAATGGGGAGCAGATCAGTTGAGGAAGTGCACCATATGCACATATATGAAGCACCAATACTTCAAAAAAGTAAACGCATCTATATCCAATACACGATACAATATGATATGTATATCATACTTGTACATATGTGTCTATCTGTACAACTTTGTATTCATATACATAACTTTAAATTTTTACAGTAAAATATAACTATTTGAAGATATTATAATATTTTATGGTTATTTTATCATTTATACTATAATTTATAGAATATTTAATACTCATCTTTAATGAATAAATTTATTAATTATATATATAAATAATTATATAAATATTATTATATGTATAAATATCCCTCGTACCCATATTCTAAAATTTTAGAAATTAACGTATCTTTCGTATCATACTATATCATATCCGATACACATACATTGGTGCTGCATAGATGCACATCTTTTTTTAATAATATTTTTTTAGTATTATGCCACCTGTCGTTTCATTCTTTCTTTATTCTTTCCTTTTTTTTAAATTTTTTTACACAATACTTAAATGAAGGAGAGCACTTTTTTTAATAAAAAGATTAAATCTGTAGAAGAATCTGTGCATATTGTGTTTATTGAAAATGAAACAGTTTCCAAGCATGTCATTGATGAAAATGATCTTATTTTGAATTTTAAGAACTTAGATCTTTCTGTAAAAGATAAAATTGAACCTTAAAAAATATCTAAATCTATTAACATAGAGGAAGATATTCAGGAGAAAAACCTTGAGGATGAGAATAATGAAGAAATATCTCAAAAACTCCCTAAAGCTTGGAGATATTAAAGGAATCATCATGTTGATCAAGTGATTGGGGATTTTCAAGAGAGAGTTAAAACTAGAAAACAACTAAGGGATCAGATGATCAATTGTGCTTTCATTTCTCAAATTAAACTAAGTGTGCTGAAGAAGCCTTAACTGATGAATACTAGATTTTGGCCATGCAAGATGAATTAAATCAATTTGAAAGAAATCAAGTTTGAGATTTATTACCTAGATCTATAAATCACCATATCATTGACACTAAATAGGTCTTTAGAAATAAACTTGATGGATGAGGAACAATTATTAGAAATAAAGCAAGACTAGTTGTCAAATGATATAATGAAGAAAAATGTATTGATTTTGAGGAGACCTTTTCCCCAGTTGCAAGATTGGAAGCAATTAGAATCCTGTTGGCTTATGCATGCATGAAAAATATAATGTTATATCAAATAGATGTGAAAAGTGTTTTTCTGAATGGATATATCATGGAAAATGTTTATGTAGACCAACCTCCAAGCTTTGAGAACTCTACAAAACCAAACCATGTTTATAAACTAAAGAAAACTCTTTACGTTTTAAAACAAGCTCCTAGAGCATAATATGAAAGGCTAAGCAATTTTCTAACTGAGAAGGGGTTCAATAGAGGAAAGGTAGATACTACTTTGTTCACTAAGAAATAAAATAAAGACTTACTTATTGTTCAAATTTATGTTGATGATATTATATTTGGTGCTACTAATGAATCTCTTTGCAAGAACTTCTCTAAGCTAATACAGGGTGAATTCGAAATGTCAATGATGGGTGAGTTTAACTTCTTCCTTGGATTGCAAATTAAGCAATGTGGTGATGGTATCTTCATCAATCAATCAAAATATTTAAAAGAGTTGCTGAAAAAGTTTGACATGGAAAAAGCCAAGCCAATGGGAACTCTTATGACTACTGCAACAAAGCTTGATATGAATGAAGGAGGAAAAACTTTTAATATAATTCAATATAGAAGAATGATTGAATCTCTGCTATACCTAACAGCTAGCAGACCTGACATCATGTTCAGTGTCTGTATGTGTGCAAAGTTTCAATCATGTCCCAAAGAAACTCATGCAACTGCTGTGAAACGCATCTTCAGATATCTAATTAGAACATCACAGATGGGACTTTGGTACCCAAAGGGCAATGGAGAAGATCTCATTGGATACACTGATGCTGATTTTGCTGGATCCAAAACTGACAGAAAAAGTACAAGTGGAACATATCAGTTCCTTGGAGGATCCTTGGTTTCATGGTTCAACAAGAAGCAAAATAGTATGGCTCTATCCACTGCAGAAACTGAATATGTTGTAGCTAGCAGCTGTTATGCTCAAGTCATTTGGATGAAAAAGCAGCTTGAAGATCTTGAAATTGAAATAAAGGAAATACCAATAATGTGTGACAACCAAAGTGCTATCAACATCACAAAGAATCCTGTCATGCATTCAAGGACAAAGTATATTGAAGTTAGGCATCACTTTATAAGGGACCATGTTCTAAAAGGAGAAATTAGATTAGAATACATCCCTACCGCGGATCCAGTTGCTGACATTCTGACAAAGCCCCTTCCAAAAGATAGACATTGTAAAATCAAAAGAGAATTGGGTATGGTAAATACTAATGAATTGTAAGTATGTCCTTATATTTATCTAAATTAGAGTTTATGACATTAAATCAATTCTAACTTTAGCATCGGAGTGTGTTTGATATGAGTTGCAAGTGCTCCTCACAAGTTCAAATGATAATAGAACCATATAATGGAGCTAATTAGGATGACACAATCAAAAGATGAAAAAGAAAGCCAGAAATATGAGCATCTGGATCTGTTCTGTAAGTTTAGAAAGTTGAAATTCGTATTTTAGGTGTTTATTAGACGAATTTCCATGATTAAACTGTGTTTTTGAGAAGTTAGCATGTTCAACATTCAAATTTAGATGCCCATCAGATGAATTTCAGTTAGCCACACACTTAACAGTACTCTTCTGTCCTTCGAAAATTCATCTGTTGATGTCGCACCCGAAAAAATGCGATGGAAGGAAAAAAGAGGATAAATCTGGTCTTCGAGCAAAAACCGATTTGTGAGGAGTCGCAACCAAAATTTTAAGGAAAAATCTTGGAAAACCGAATTGAAGAGGAAAAGAATGGTCTACGTAAGCAGAGTTAGATTCGGGAGTCGATTCTGTGTGGGGAAGGTGTTAGGCACCCCGCAACACCCGTTCCTAAGAATGATTATCTTACATTGATTGTGTAAATTAATATGGCTTAAAAATATTTTGGTTTTCGTTTTATTATTCACATGCAAGAATAAGGGTAGAGAAGAATTTAAGAAGATTCGCAGAATTTGGACAGCAGAATAAGAAAAATAATTTAACTTAGAAATTAAGGGAATTTAGAGAAAAAATGAGGAAAAATAAATTTAAGAAAATAAATTGAAAAATAAAATAAAGGAAATAAATTAAATTAGGATTGCGGATATTTAAGCAAAATGAGGAAAATGAATTAAGAAAATAAATTGAGAAACATTTATTAAATTAAGAGAAAAAACACCAAATAAATCAGAAAATATTTATTTATTTACAAAGGCAGACCTAGAAAATTAAATTAAGGAAAACACACCAAATAAATCAGAAAATATTTATTTATTTACAAAGGCAGACTTGACCCAGGATCAGAGCCTGAGGCCTACGTACCCTGCGATGGGGATCAAAGTCCACGTAGTTCGGGTCTAGAAATGCGTGTCGGTTGGTTGACATTTTTTAATTTCAATTTGTTTTTGCATGAGTTTGCAATAAGAGAAAGTTGATTGAAAATAATTTACCTTTTTGCAAACAAAACAATTTTCTGGAATTGAGTTGGTGTGTTTTAATTTGCTAAAGATAATTTAATTTCGCTTACTTACTCTTATTTTATTTTGTTTTTGAAAATATTCCTTTTATTTTTTATTTTTAAAATGCTTTTATTTATTTATTTTTTACTTTCGAAATAACATATATTAATTTTTTTATATTTTTGAGAATTTTTTCTTTTAAAAAGAAAATCAATCTGCTTGTTGCAAACTCACAGTCATGCCCGATAAATTGATTCCTTAATTACCTGCATAAGTTTTAAACCTCGCGGTGTAAAGGTTTTATTGTACCTTTAAAGCACAACTTTAGAAAATACTACTACTATTATTATTATATTTTTTTTTCAAATGATGATTTTATTATATTTTTTAGATAAAATTGGGAAAAACTTGTTAAGATATCACAATTTATTTTTTATGATTTTTTTTATGAGGCGTAATTATTTTCTTAGAAAATTATTTAACTGATATGTTAACGTAGATTCGCAATCTCACGTGATAACTTAGTAAACTCAAATACCTACGTGGGTCCCGAAAACTCACGTGGTATAGTTATATGAGTGAATTAAAAATATTTTTACTTGATGATATTTGTATTTTCTCGAAAAGAGTAACTAAGATATTTGTATGCAGCATTCGGGGCCATCATTTTTATTTCTTGATTCCCAACCAATTTAACATGCCTATCATTTATGAACCAAGCATACACCAACTCAAAAATCCCCTTGACTATTGGGAGCATTGGAGAATGTTCCTGCCTCCAACTTAGAACCTATTTCTCAAGGCTAGTCTTTAACTAATCAATGCATCCATATGTTATGCAAAAATGAAATGTTAAAGCATTATTCATTTACCTTTTATATGTTTTTTTTTATTAATTAACATCACATCATATCACCAAATGATAACGTTACCATGTTTTCTTGCATCAGAACAAACTTATGGCTGTCAAATTAATCTTGGCAAAAAAACTATCAAATGATACATGAAATTAGCCAATTAGTTTCTAAGCGAATGTACACATAGAAAACTGGAGAATTTACCTTAACCCTGATTAAAATGGGGGAATCAACATTATGTATACATATATATATATATTATTTTTTTTTTAAAGGAACCACCATATGAATTTCATGGAACAGATCACTGAGCCTCAAAAATCAACTAATTGAAGTCACAAGTCAATGATATGTTAAGAAACATCATTGCACATGCATGCAAAGTTGAAGTTGCATTGAGACGTAGATTTGTGAAGCTGCAAGCACATGCATGCTCACGTGTTGCTGCGTATCCAGCGTCTTCCTTTGTTTATGGTAAGCAAGACAATTGCAATAATTACCTGAGCCACGAGCTTGTTTCGGCATCCCTCTGTTTTGGTTCCTTGTCCTCGGCATCCCTCTGTTTTCCATCCCATGCTCGGCATCTCGGTTTTTTCTTCATGCTCGGCCTCCCTCTTTTCTTTCTCGTCCACACCTCCCCGTCTGGTCTCCCCTCGGTTTTTCAGTTTGCTGCCCCCCTCTGTGCTCGCATCCCCTGTTTCACCTCAGCTCTTCCCTCGCAAGTGCTCGACCTTCTTCATTTTATCTCCATCGTCCTCTCTTTCGTCACATGTGCTTCCCCTTTATTTTCAACCATGCACGTCTCCTTTTCTTTTTTCCTCCTCCTCGGTAGCCCTCTGTTTTTCTCCTCCTCAGCAGCCCTCTGTTTTCTCAGATTTCTCTAGCTTCCCCAAGATTCCCCCGTGGTTTTTTGCTCCTTTTTTTCTTCGGTTCTTCACCTCGGTTTTTCCCAGAATACTTTTGGCCTCCATTTTTTTGTGCTTGCGTGCTTCATCTTCCTCCCAGTTCTCCCACGGCTACTTCGCTTTCTTGCTTTGCTTCCTCGGTCCTCCCTTTTTTTTCAGTCACCCTCGTGTGTTTTTGTAAGCTCCTTTGCACAGTCTGCTTTCTCTCCCTCTTTTCGGTGCATGGCTTCCCTCTTTTCTTCTTCTCATCTCCTCTCTGTTTTTCTTTCTCGCTCCCTCATCCTTTTTTTCTCTCACGCTACCACCTCTATTTCCACGTTTTCTTCTCAGTTCTTTTTTCTCAGACTGCTCCCTCCATCTCTTGCTCTGCCGTGGTCCTTTTTTTTTTTCTGTTACGCTGCTCCTCGGCTTTTCTTTTTCTTTCAGTCTGCCACGTATGGTTTTTTCTTTTGGTGTCAGCTCTTTTCACAACTTGGGCTACACCTTTGGCCCAGGTTCACAAGCCCACAATTGGGCTTGTGACTTCTTGGGCTGAGATGCTGTTTCAACATCTCAGCCCAAAACACTTTTTTGTTTTAGTTTTTTTTATCATTATTATTTTTTGTTTTAGTTTTTTTTCTCTCCTTTTTACTTTTATTTTCTTTTATTTCATTTCTTTTTTTATTTATTTATATTATTATTATTTATTTATTTATTTATTTTATTTTTATTTTTTTTTGTAAAATGCCCGGACAAAATAGGGTGTTCACAGTTGCCCCTCTTTACTAGTTTCTTATGTGAGAATGAGGAGAACGTAGTTTTGTGAATTTTCGCATAAGGAACAAATAAAGATTAGAACACGAATTTTATCCGTGAAAAACACAAATACTCACTTGCCCCTAATGCAAAAGGATGCAATATGACATGAACTCTTGAGTACGCGAGACTCTATTTTGTGTATAAATGATTTAATTTGAAAAGTAAATGGTGAATGAATATCTTCATACAAGACATGCAATAAAGATTAGAATAAGACTCTAACGGATGCACAAATGATTGGCCAACTCTGGCTGGGACCGAACTGGTGCAACGTGTAATGATGTGACACAACTAAGTCAACTAGACTAGGACGAATGCAATGATGCAGTATGCGGTGATGTGACTGAAACAAATGTGAAAGCAAAATCCAAACAAAATACCATGTTGATGAGCTAAGCCCCTCTTCATTTGTTTTCTAAGGGATAAGATCATGAAATGATATTCACGCTTTAGAAACAAATGAAGAAGAAAAGATGTATTTTGTTTTGGGGGCAAGAGGCATGAACAACAACAACAAAATGAAAAACCTAAAACGTTAGAGTTAAGGCTATGTGGGAGTGAGGTGCCTATATTATAGGAGCTTCGATGAGTGCCTGATGTTACAGGGATTTTAAAAATGCTAGCCAGAATTGAGCTATGGTGGTAATGATGTGCCTATGTCATAGGGCTTTGATGAGTGCCGATGTTACAAGGCTTTGAAAAATGCCAGCCAGAATTGGGCTGTGATGGTAATGATGTGCCTACATTATAGGGCTTTGAGGAGTATCGATGTTACAGGGCTTTTAAAAATGCCAGCCAGAATTGGGCTGTGGTGGTAGTGATGTGCCTATATCATAGGGCTTTGGTGAGTGCCGATGTTACAGGGCTTTGAAAAATGCCAGCCAGAATTGGGTTGTGATGGTAATGATGTGCCTATATTATAGGGCTTTGGTGAGTGCCTGCCATTACAGGGCTTTGAATAATGTCAACCAGAATTAGGCTGTGATGGTAGTGATGTGCCTATATTATAGGGCTTTGGTGAGTGCCGATGTTACAGGATTTTGAAAAATATCAACCAGAATTGGGCTGTGATGGTAATGATGTGCCTATATTATAGGGCTTTGGTGAGTGCCTGCCATTACAGGGCTTTGAATAATGCCAGCCAGAATTAGGCTGTGATGGTAGTGATGTGCCTATATTATAGGGCTTTGGTGAGTGCCGATGTTACAGGGCTTTGAAAAATGCCAGCCAGAATTGGGCTGTGATGGTAATAATGTGCCTATGTCATAGGGCTTTGGTGAGTGCCTGCCGTTACAGGGCTTTGAATAATGCCAGCCAGAATTGGGCTGTGATGGTAGTGATGTGCTTATATTATAGGGCTTTGGTGAGTGCCTGCCGTTACAGGGCTTTGAATAATGCCAGCTAGAATTGGGCTTTGTGGTATGCGAAGTGCCTATATCATAGGGCTTTGGTGAGTGCCTGCCGTTACAGGGCTTTGTATATTGCCAGCCGGAACTGGGCTTTGATGGTATGTGAAGTGACTATATCATAGGGCTTTAGTGAGTGCCTGCCGTTACAGGGCTTTAAATGGTGCCAGCTGGAACTGGGCTTTGAATGCTCGTCACGATGCGAGACTTAAGAAATACCTACATTTGACGCAGGATTTGAAAAGTACCTACATTGACGTAGGATTTGAAAAGTACCTACACTAAGGCAGGATTTGAAGGGTACCTACTCTGACATAGGATTTGAAAAATACCTGCTCTGACGCAGGATTTAAAAAGTACTTACCCTGACATAGGATTTGAAAAATACTTGCACTGACACAGGATTTGAAAGATACCTACACTGATGCAAGATTTGAAAAGTACCTACACTGACGCAGGATTTGAAAAGTACCTACACTGACGCAGGATTTGAAGGGTACCTACTCTAACGTAGGATTTGAAAAATACCTGCACTGACACAGGATTTGAAAGGTACCTACACTGACGTAGGATTTGAAAAGTACCTACACTAACGTAGGATTTAAAGTACCTACACTGACGCAGGATTTGAAAAGTACCTACACTGACGCAGGATTTGAAGTGTACCTACACTGATGTAGGATTTGAAGGGTACCTACTCTGACGTAGGATTTAAAAAGTACCTGCTCTGACGCAGGATTTGAAGGATACCTACTATGACTAGGATTTTGGTTTTGTGCCTATCACTCTGCAAGTCTTATTATGCCCCTGACAATTGAGGACATTGCAATGTGTGAAATACAAGAATAAGTGCAATTTTTCTTTTTTCTTTTTAATTCTTAATGCGAATTTATTTTGTGGTGCTTGCAAAGAAAATGCATGTGGAATGTGAAATTCTTCATGTTTTGTCCCGATTGGAATGAGAACTTTTCATGGTGTTGTGTGTGCAAATAAGATGCATGAAAAGTGAAAAATTATTTAGGTGTGCCCCAACCCGAGTGGGAATGATGCAATGCGTTCAGAGATAATGCATGTGAAATGCAAGATTTTCCATGTATACCCCGATTTAAATGGGAATTTATTTATGTTATGCATGCAAAGCAAATGCATGTGAAATGAGGAGTTTTTTTTCTCTTTTTTGTTTTATGTTTTTCCTTTTTTGTTACCCTATTTGAGTAGGCCAATTTGTATGCAGAGAAAATGCATGTTAAATGCATGATTTGTCATGTATGCCCCAATCTGACTAGAAGCTTATTTTGATGCGATCCAGAATGCATTTTTTCCATGTTTGCCCCAATCTGAGTGAGAACAAATTTTGATGCAATGTATGCAAAGTGAAATAAATTTTTGTTTTTGCCCTAAGTTGAGGGTGGACTTATTGCGATGCAAGTAATAATGCAAAATTTTTGTCTTTTTGCCCTAATCTGGGTGGGAGTTAATTTTAATGCAAGGTATGCAAAGAGAATGCATGTGAAAAGTGAAAAAATCTTTTTTTTTTTTTATATATGCCCCAATTTGAGTGGAAGCCTTTTTGCTATGCCTGCAAAGGAAAATGCATGTGAAACATAAAGTTTCTGATATTTACCCTAACTTGAACAAGAACTTATTTATGTTATGCATGCGATAAAGATGAATGTGAAATGAGAAAAAAAATTTTTTTACCCAATTTGAATGGGAATTTATTAAGGAAAATGTGACTTGTTTGAATTTTTTCTTTTCTTTTCATTTTTTTTTATGCATGCAAGGAAGATGAATACGAAATATGATGATTTTTCAATTTAAATGGGAACTTACTTATGTGATGCACGCAAGGGAAATGCATATGTGATTTTTTTCAATTTTGTTTTTTTTTAAGAATCAACTTGATGATATGCCGTGGATGATGTAAGATTTTCTATTCGTACCCAATCTAAATGGAAGCTTATAAAATGCAATGCTTGCAATGAGATATCTATGCCCTGGATGCAGAATTTTGTTTTAATAGGAGAATATATACACAAACAAACGGCCTGATGCATGTGCGAAGGAAACTTTGTTTTATTGTGCATGTAATGTTTGATGCGAAATGCTTGAAATTTACAAAATATAGGATTTTTGGTCCTTAATAACTAGAAAAGTCTTGCCTTGGCCCAATGGAAATCCTCACTTACACCAATGACTTTATAACATTTTCACTACATGACTGAGCTCTAAGGGAGTATATGCACTTTGGGACATCCAAGACTCTCTTTGACCTATATATGATATTTCAGGGGGGTTTATTGACCCTGACTTGGAATGTTGGCTTGATATGATTGTCTCCCTTATCTATCTTCAGCAATAATGCTTGAAAAGCCAATGAGTAAAACTTGTACTTGCTTTATTTAACATGGTCAAGGCGATCAGACAATATGAACCTAAAGCTGTATTTGGGGAAAAGAAAGAAGCGTCGAGGCAGGTGGAGAATATGGCACCGTTCAAATGCAAGAAAAGGTTTAGAGCATGAATAAGAGGTGATGCAATGCGCAATGTTTAGGAATAGTGAAGTGGGAAGTGATGAAGTGGGAAAGAAAAAAAAATTGCCTAAGTTCTGATCTTGGAGCATTCTCAAGCGAGGCCAACATGAAATGCGGTGAAATGGAAATGGGGATAGGTGAACGACACCTTTTAATTTCGGCATGACCCTTTTGAAAATAACGTCATTGATATGAGTAAAAGATTTTATTTTGCCCTGTGAACACTGCCCCAGTGTGAGTTATCTTGGTCTCGGAGCTTTCTTCTACCAAATCATTGCCCCCAATTTGTCAAACAAGTCAAATCTCAATGAGGACTTTTATGGTTTGTAATGTGGCTTGGGTAAATGGGCTCATGAAATGAAAGGATATTAGGCTCAAAATACCCCACCCCATGTAAGCTCTTCCCTCTATCTTCCTTAACCTTTTAAACATGTTTTTATGCTAAAATTCACCTAACAAGAAAGGATTTTTAGGGTTGTAATATGGTCATAAAGGGCAAGGATATGGATTAAGATGGAGGGCACAATAATGGGTAAAAAAGAATGGATATAAAGTCCAGAGATTCAAGGGAGTTCACAATGAGAATTTTGCTTTAATCGCTGTGCAAACTTGGAGAGCCTTATTACCTCCTTTTTTCCTTTTTCTTTTTCTTTTTTCTCTTTCTTGCTTGGAGAATTTGGATTTGGACCTCTTCTAGCCAAAAGACTTTATTCCTTAGCTTTTCTTCTGTTTGCTTTTTCTTTTTCTCCTCTTTTTGGCTTACATGTCTAAACGATTCTACAAAATTGATTCTCCTTGTTTCTCAAGCTTAAGCTATGTCAAGGGATGTAAAGAATTTTCACAGGGTGAAAATGAGCTTGGAATAAGATCCTATGGAGGTAGGCATAAAAATGTTTTGATCCTCTCTTGATATTTGAATTTTCAGCATAAAAACATGTTAAAGTTGCCCTATCCCAGGCGTTAATTGTTGTCGAGGGAATGAAATGAACACTGCTACTTCTGGCTCAAATAAGGTGACTAAGGTAACTCCTTCAAAATGGAAAGAAAAGGAATGCCTCATATCTTTGACTTGACTCGTTTGTAGGACATGCCAATGTACCTCTCTTCTATCTCCCCCTTTTTTTATTTTTTTCCTCTTTTTTTTTCTTTTTCTCTTTTTTTTTAATTTTCTCTTACTTCTCTCTCTTTTTTTTGTTCTCTTTTCCTTTTTCTTTTAGTTCTTCTTTTTATTTTAACAAGCTGGGCGACAAAAGTTATCTCAGGCTTTACCTTTTACTCATACCAATTAAAGTATTTTCATTAGGGATAATGCACAAAATTTTTGTTTCCTGAGGTATTGGGATAGATATGTGGGGGATGTTCAAATGATGGATGCAATAAGTGAACAAGTAAGGATAAGAGAGAAATGTATGTCCTCGACATTGACCTAGTTAAAGAAAGCAAATTTAAGTTATAAATCCTGGCTTGGAAAGCATTACCAAGTGAAGATATGACATGTTGGAGGTTTCATGCTGTTCTTAATGGTGGATGATTTCCATGAGTGAATGTGTCACTTTGGCCTGGTCATTATTCTCTCATTTTCTTTTCTAATTTTGTCCAAGGATACCAAGCACTTAAGCCAAGTGTTATGACCCATTTGTTAACTATGTTAACTTCTTCCCAAGGGCAAGACAAAGGCATATGAATCATGTTTGACAATTGCTGATGGGCTTTGAGTAGGATGGAATCTGACAAAAAGTAAGCGATATGAACATGAAAGGCATGGTGACCTAAAAAGCAAAGGGTAGAAGCGAGATTATCAAATTGCTTCGCTCGGCTTAACTTGTTTAATTAGATATTCTCCCTTTAGACCTGGGCATTGACTCGACATGACTTTTTCACTATGAAGGACCAATAATCTTATATTTTATAAATTCCAAATTTATTAAATACTTGAATGTTCTATGCATGTACGCAATTTTATTACCCACTTATTGTAAGAGCCTTTGGATCAAGTATGGCAAACTCGAAAACTCATGTGGTGGGTTGGGATGGGATAACCGCATTTATTTAGGAGACACCATTTTATTTTACCTCTTGTAACAAGAGGATCAATTTATTATTTACAACATGATGCATGCTATGGATCGAGATGTGTTAGCATCAAGGACTTATAGATAAGGTAATTCTGGAGTTGAAAATACCAGATACATTACCCATCCATAAAAAAATGAACAATCCATAAGGTCACTTGTTTTATTGGGTGTTAATTTTCCTCCGATAACTCACAGTCTCTAGGGAAATTTAACAAATATTGGCCTACATAAAACCCGCAATTCTATGTGACCAATGTTGACGAAGCTATGTGCGTTTTTTTTTGCTGCTAAGGTTATTAATTAAGATTAATTCCTATTATTAAATTGTTTATTAACTAATGACTTAGGGTAAAATTCATGCCACAATGCAGCAATGATGCATGGACTCAATGCTAAGCTGGGGTCAGAGACCCCACAGCTCGAGGTTAGATTTTTAATGCAATCACCTTCATCGCCTTGTATCAACTCATAATGATATGTGATACTTGCTCTGGTGAAGGTAATAATTTGTCACCATTCTTAAGATAGGTTATAATGTTGACATGTCGTGATGCATGAGGAAAAAGGAATGTGCTCTCACGTGTCTTATTCAGGGTGAATCCTGGGCTGGGTCTTTTTACCCTAAGTGGTCAAGTATTAACTAATAGGTTAGCCACTAAATTTGCTTGCTAGCGTGCATGGTTCTGAGGTGGTTCTATTACTCTCTAAAGGTCCTCAAGTTGCCCCCACTATATGGTGAGGATCTTATTTGACAAGTTTAATTCTCTAAAGGCTCCAAAGCTCCTTGGGAACTAAACTTGCTGCACAAGACACAACCTGAGCGAAGTCATCATAGTAACAGTCATGAGTTCCAAAAACCCAAGAGGAAACCATTACAAACTTCTGCTAGCCTAGGGTGCTCTCAGACTCGGGTATAGGGCCCAAAATGTGTGTGAGGAGAGATGTGTTCGTGTACAGTGTGTGAGGAGAGCATACAAACCTGTACTTATGCATTACCCAATCCCCACCGGTTGAACAAATCACAAATGCAGGAAAGAATTAAAGCAGATAAAGTCATCTACCCTATGGTTCAATCCGTATGTTATCTACCCTGAGACATGTTATTCAAACAACAAACAAATAGAGAAGCATGTGAAAAAGATATAAATCCATTACTTACCCTATGGCATGTTATTCAAACAAGAGATAAATAAAGAAGCATGCAAATAAACAAAATTAAATTGTGTTCTCGCGCAAGGTAAACAACAATTAAAAGGAAAATCAAAATAAATATAAAGTCATATTATAAACACAACCAATGTATATAGGCTTGACTCTCAAATATCCCCAGTGGAGTCGCCAAGCTGTCGCACCCGGAAAAATGAGATGGAAGGAAAAAAGAGGACAAATCTGGTCTTCGAGCGAAAATTGATTTGTGAGGAGTCGCAACCAAAATTTTAAGGAAAAATCTTGGGAAACCGAATTGAAGAGAAAAAGGATGGTCCATGTAAGCAGAGTTAGATTTGGGAGTCGATTCTGTGTGGGGAAGGTGTTAGGCACCCTGCAACACCCGTTCCTAAGAACGGTTACCTAACATTGATTGTGTAAATTAATATGGCTTAAAAATATTTTGGTTTTCCTTTTGTTATTCACATGCAAGAATAAGGGTAGAGAAGAATTTAAGAAGATTCGTAGAATTTGGACAATAGAATAAGAAAAATAATTTAACTTAGAAATTAAGGGAATTTAGAGAAAAAAATGAGGAAAAAGAAATTTAAGAAAATAAATTGAAAAAATAAAATAAAGGAAATAAATTAAATTAGGATTGCGGATATTTAAGCAAAATGAGGAAAATGAATTAAGAAAATAAATTGAGAAACTTTTATTAAATTAAGGGAAAAACACCAAATAAATCAGAAAATATTTATTTATATACAAAGGCAGACCTAGAAAATTAAATTAAGGAAAAACAACAAATAAATCAGAAAATGTTTATTTATTTACAAAGGCGGACTTGACTCAGGATCAGAGCCTGGGGGCCTACGTACCCTGCAATGGGTATCAAAGTTCACGTAGTTCGGGTCTAGAAATGCGTGTCGGTTGGTTGACATTTTTTTATTTCAATTTGTTTTTGCATGAGTTTGCAATAAGAGAAAGTTAATTGAAAATAATTTACCTTTTTGCAAACAAAACAATTTTCTGGAATTGAGTTGGTGTGTGTTAATTTGCAAAAGATAATTTAATTCCGCTTACTTACTCTTATTTTATTTTGTTTTTGAAAATATTCCTTTTATTTTTTATTTTTAAAATGCTTTTATTTGATTTTTTTTTTTACTTTTGAAATAACATATATTATTTTTTTTATATTTTTGAGAATTTTTTATTTTAAAAAGAAAATCAATCCACCTGTTACAGACTCACAGTCATGTCCGATAAATTGATTCCTTAATTACCCGCAGAAGTTCTAAACCTCACGGTGTAAAGGTTTTATTGTACCTTTAAAGTACAACTTTAGAAAATACTACTACTATTATTATTATTTTTTTTTTCAAATGATGATTTTATTATATTTTTTTAGATAAAATTGGGAAAAACTTGTTAAGATATCACAATTTATTTTTTTTGATTTTTTATGAGGCGTAATTATTTTCTTAGAAACTTATTTAACTGATATGTCTACGTAGATTTGCAATCTCACATGATAACTCAATAAACTCAAATAACTACGTGGGTCCCGAAAACTCGCATGGTACAGTTATATGAGTGGATTAAAAATATTTTTACTTGATGATATTTGTATTTTCTCGGAGAGAGTAATTAAGATATTTGTATGCAGCATTCGGGGCCATCATTTTTATTTCTTGATTCCCAACCAATTTAACATGCCTATCATTTATGAACCAAGCATACACCAACTCAAAAATCCCCCTGACTATTGGGAGCATTGGAGAATGTTCTTGCCTCCAACTTAGAACCCATTTCTCAAGGCTAGTCTTTAACTAATCAATGCATCCATATGTTATACAAAAATGAAATGTTAAAGCATTGTTCATTTACCTTTTATATGTTTTTTTTTTATTAATTGACATCACATCATATCACCAAATGATAACGTTACCTTGTTTTCTTACATCAGAACAAACTTATGGCTGTCAAATTAATCTTGGCAAACAAACTATCAAATAATACATGAAATTAGCCAATTAGTTTCTAAGCGAATGTGCACATAGAAAACTGGAGAATTTACCTCAACTCTGATTAAAATGGGGGAATCAACATTATGTATACATATATATATATATATGTATTATTTTTTTTAAAGGAACCACCATATGAATTTCATGGAACAGATCACTGAGCCTCAAAAATCAACTAATTGAAGTCACAAGTCAATGATATGTTAAGAAACATCATTGCACATGCATGCAAAGTTGAAGTTGCATTAAGACGTGGATTTGTGAAGCTGCAAGCACATGCATGTTCACGTGTTGCTGCGTATCCAGCGTCTTCCTTTGTTTATGGTAAGCAAGACAATTGCAATAATTACCTGAGCCACGAGCGTGTTTGGCATCCCTCTGTTTTGGCTCCTCGTCCTCGGCGTCCCTCTATTTTCCATCCCATGCTCGGCTTCTCGGTTTTTTCTTCATGCTCGGCCTCCCTCTTTTCTTTCTCGTCCACACCTCCCCGTCTGGTCTCCCCTCGATTTTTCAGTTTGCTGCCCCCCTCTGTGCTCGCATCCCCTGTTTCGCCTCAGCTCTTCCCTCGCGAGTCCTCGGCCTTCTTCATTGTATCTCCATCGTCCTCCCTTTCCTCACATGTGCTTCCCTTTATTTTCAACTGTGCACGTCTCCTTTTCTTTTTTCCTCCTCCTCGGCAGCCCTCTGTTTTCTCAGATTTCTCTAGCTTCCCCAAGATCCCCCCGTGGTTTTTTGCTCCTTTTTTTCTTCGGTTCTTCACCTCGGTTTTTCCCAGAATACTTTTGGCCTCCATTTTTTCGTGCTTGCGTGCTTCATCTTCCTCCCAGTTCTCCCGTGGCTGCTTCGCTTTCTTGCTTTGCTTCCTCGGTCCTCCCTTTTTTTCAGTCACCCTTGTGTGTTTTTGTAAGCTCCTTTGCACGGTCTGCTTTCTCTCCCTCTTTTCGGTGCATGGCTTCCCTCTTTTCTTCTTCTCATCTCCTCTCTGCTTTTTCTTTTTGCGTGGCTGCCTCTGTTTTTTTGCCCATATAGCTTTCATGCACACCTCGGTTTCTCGTTCCCTCATCCTTTTTTTCTCTCACACTACCGCCTCTGTTTCCACGTTTTCTTCTTAGTTCTTTTTTCTCAGACTGCTCCCTCCATCTCTTACTCTACTGTGGTCCTTTTCTTTTTTCTGTTACGCTGCTCCTCGGCTTTTCTTTTTCTTTCTGTCTGCCATGTATGGTTTTTTCTTTTGGTGTCAGCTCTTTTCACAACTTGGGCTACACCTTTGGCCCAGGTTCACAAGCCCACAATTGGGCTTGTGACTGCATCTCAGCCCAAAACACTTTTTTGTTTTAGTTTTTTGTTAATTAATTAATTATTTTTTTATCATTATTATTTTTTGTTTAAGTTTTTTTCTCTCCCTTTTACTTTTATTTTTATTTTCTTTTACTTCATTTCTTTTTTTATTTATTTATATTATTATTATTTATTTATTATTTTTTTTTGTAAAATACCCGGACAAAATGGGGTGTTCACAGTTGAACAATAGAAATTTGAATTTTCAAAAATGAAATGCAAATATGGTCTTTGTTCAACATGACTATTGTACGAATTTCCATTTCTCAAAATACGCATGTTGAAAATTTTTTACAAAATGTTAAAATTCAAATTTTTGAACCAAAATTTCGTTTGTTGTAACATGTTCACTTTATTGATTCTCTGAAAGATGAATTTTCATAAGTAAAGTTCATCTGTTGCTTGTTTTGTTCATAATTGCTTATTGGTTCTTTCGAAGTTCAAACTTTGTTGAAGCAAAGTTCATCTGTTCATCTATTTTTTCCAAAACCAAGTCTCTGTCAGATGAACTTCCAGGTGAAAATTTATCTGTTAGTAGGCCTAGCTAAATGGATTAACTTGTAGCTACTCGAAGTTTGAATTTTAACCTTTCAAAATTCATCTATTCAGCGGTTACGTATGTTAAAACCGAATGTCATCATCCTCTAAACAAACACAACCTTATTCATCTCTCTCTCAAGTCTGTTCAAATTCTCTCTTTAATTCCCATTAACTCTATTCGTGAACCTTCATTTCTCACTGATTAAACTTCTTTTCGCACCTTATAAACCCATTCTTTGCATCTTTCTGAATCATTCCTCTATGAGAATGGCAAGAGTCAAAAATCTAGAAGTTGGGAAGGGAGAGTCATGGCCAAAAAGGACTGTAAAATCCTAATATGCCTCCAAGGAGAGTGAAACTTAGAAAAGAAATGGCGAATCCAGCAAGGCAACTCCCTCCAAAAGGCAGAAAACTACTCCAAGAGTAGGCTCGAAGAAATCTGCACCCTCTTCTTCAAAGAAAGCAGAGCCAACTGTTCCTGCCACTCCTGTCACTGCTGCTTCTTCCTCCTCCTCCTCCAGCACTGAATCTAGAGAATATCAGCTAACCTCACTGCCATTGTGGAGCAATGCTCATATTCTTGGAGAATACACTACCAAATTTGTTAGTAAAAAGCTAATCAAGCCTCATTGTGTAAATTTGGAAGAATTCCTGGTTTTTAACAACTTTGATGTTGGGCTTCGGATGATAAGATATAAAAATTTGTTAGAAATACTGGAAAGATATGATGATGAGGTAGTCAAAACTTGGTATGCCTCTCTGCAATTTAACAGTAAGAAGAAGAAGTGGGAAGTTAATATGAGATCAAGGACCATCTGGCTAACAGATAAGACCTTCAATGAAGTTTTAGAAATTCCAGGGCAAGATGGCTTGAAGATTGACATTATGACCTCAAGGTATATGGATGAGGCTGAAACCACAGATGAAGAAGGAGAGCCTTTTCTGAACTACAAGGAAAGCACAATTTTGAACACTCTGTTCAAAAGAAAAGAGAACAGGATACCTCTAAGCTTACTGAAGCCTACTGACCTCAGTCTGCACTATATTGTGTCCAGGATTACCTTCAACAAAGGAGGTAGTTTCAATCTAATTACAAGGGTTGAAGCACATGTGATGGTAGCAATCATGCGTGGGAAGCTTATCAATATGGGACATGTTATCCTCCAATGCATGATCAAGGTAAGAGATCAAAGGAAACATTCCACCCTTCCCTATGCAGTATCATCTCCAAGATACTTCAGTATGCCCGGATTCAACATCTTGAAAAAGGAAAAGGGAAGCCTACTGAAATCTTCCAAGAAGAAGAACTGCAAAGGATGAGAATAGAGAAGAAAGATGGGAGATGGATTGGAGAGGGAGCTAAAAAGACAGAAGACCTGTTCTTTAATGAAAAAGCCTACCAACAGCAAGAAGGAATCTCTAAGGTTGCTCCAAAATCCATACCTCAGCCTTCTCAACCAGTCCCATCTCCATCACAGCCTATTCAAGCTCAAATAGCATCCACTCCATCAACTCGAGCAAAGCCAACCAAGATACTGAGCTGTATGACAGTTTGTCTGCATTCATACTTAGCATCAGAGATGAGTAAAATGCTAAGTTTGCTTATCTGCAAGACCAGATACATTAATTGGCAAAGAATATGAAAGTGGTTGCTGATGCATATGAAAACATCAGGAGTGTCATTCCCTCCACGTCAGCTCCACCTCAGCCAGGATTCTCTGAGCCTGTCGTATCTCCTACTCCTGAGCCTCCAAGTCCTTTCGTGCTAGCCTCCCCTAAACCTGATGATGCAGTGCATGATACTGAGGCTGCTAGCACATTGACCACACCACAGGCCTTCAGTAATGAGGCAAGTCTTAGTCTTCCCTTGGACTATGGAATGAAGGAAGAGACCCCTCTGGAACCAAGCTCTGATGAGCCCATTCCTGAAGTTGCTCAGGATTCAATTCTCTCATCTCAAGAGTCTAAGCAAGTTGAGAAACTGATGGTAGCCATCACCACCTTACCATTCATGCAAGCTGCCCTGAATGAAGAGAGAAGCATTGTGCCTTATGTTGATCTAGAGGCTATTGCTCATAATGTTCTTTACAAGCTCAAAGATTAAGGCTTGAAGAAATGTTTTGTCCTCCTGCTCCCTCACCTGTTTCCACTTTTGGTCAATTGGTTGTGACTAGGCGAGAAATGCAAGAACTTCTTGAACTCTCTGATGATGAGGATACTAGTTCTGAAGCTTCTAAGCCTTTGCCAAAGCTTAATCCAGATCTGCCATTTGTTTCTGTGCCTCTTCAAGCAATTTCAGTATCTCAGATCCCTCCTCCTGCTGATTTTGTACACCTTCCTGATGATGCCAAAAAGGGGGAGAAGTCCAAGCAAATTGGAAAGTCTGTAGCAGAGTCTTCTGGCAAGACCTACAGCAAGGAGTCCAAGTCCAAGAAAAAGAGATTAGAACTTAGGATTGCTTGGTCCTTCTTGTAGTATTGTTCTTGTCTTATGAATGATAAATCTTTGTTCTGAACTTTGTTCTGAATTTTATGATTTCCATCTTTGTATTGAAACCTTAAATGAATTAATGATTCTCTCTGTTTGATCTACTGTACATGATATCTTATCTTCTGAATTATAATGTATATGTTGAGGAGAAGCTTGTTAAAGTAAACCCAAGTACTAATCCAATTTGCAAGTTATTTTGTCATAATCAAAAAGGGCAAGAATTTTGAATCAAGTGTTTTGATGATTCCAAACCAACCTTCTAGAGCTTGGAAAGAAGATATCAAAGGTGCATGAAAGATCTCAAATTGAGAAATCTAAGCAAAATCAGCACAAGATTAGATATAGGATCTCTTACTATATTTAATTTAAGTAAAAAACTTTGAACTGGCAAAAGAATGTTTTTAGAAATATGATTCTATGATTATTCATGGAATATTTGAAAAACACTCACTAACAGATGAACTTTGAAGTATTAAAATTGATCTATTGCTTTGAAAATTCAAACTTTGGCTTCTGAAATTCGAATTTCAAATTGAAAATAAGTTAGTCAGAAAAGAGATTCCTTTGACAGATAAACTTTGAGTGCAGAAATTCGAACTTTGACATAAGTTTGATAAGAGCCTTCTCTGACAAATGAACTTTGAGTCTTGAAAATTTGAATTTTTGATAAAACACAATTCATAAAAATGAAAAGTTCGTTTGAGGATATGTCAAAGTTCATCTGAAAGTAAAGTTTAAAAAGAGTCCAAAATTAGCTCACTGACATATGAACTTTGATTATGAAAATTCGAATTTTAGAAACAAAGTTTACAAGTCTGTTATGATAATCTGTTGACATACGAATGTTGGTTTACAAGTCTGTTATGGTAATTTGTTGACATACTAAGTCTGATAACAGCTCTCTCTGACAGACGAACTTTGAATCTTGAAAATTCAAATTTTGAAAAGTTGAATTATTGTGCCTTATTAAGCTGCCCACTGACAGACGAATTTTGGGTACCAAAATTCAAACTTCGAAGGCACTGTAGCAATATGGGACAACTGTTCACACTTACCAGAAGAACTTTAACTTAAAAATTTGTATGTTCCAACATAGAAACATTCTTCAAAGATGAAAATTCGAACTGTGCTTTATAACAGATGAACTTTGAAGTTCAACGTTGAAGTCTTTAGCTTTCGGTCTCTGTGAAATTTGTCTGTTGACCAACCAAAATTTGAACTTTGAGTGTCAAAAGCATTAAATGCGGTTGGTGAAAGGATAGTTTTTCAGAGTAACCGTTAGGTAACATCTCTAACGGCTAGATCTTGTCTCTAACGTATAGTTAAGACATAAATATATAAATAGAACTTCATTTGAAATTGTGGGTAACTATTTTACATTGTATATACTGAAACTCTGTCAAATTCTTAAGTCAAAGTCTCTTACTCTCACATACTTCATTCTTCTGCACTTCAACTTTTATATACTCTAAATTAGAGAGTTCATTCATTGTAATCAATCTTATCTTCATCTGGAAGAAAGACTTTCTTATGAGGGGACATCACAAGGGATTTGGGAAGCATTTAGCTAGAGTGCAAAGAGTGAGATTGTAAGCTCTAAGAACAGAGCATCAAGCTGTACTGAGGCAATTGCAAGAAACCCACTGAATTCTTGCAAGATAGTGGAAAATTTCAAGTAGTTGCTTAGGGACTGGATGTAGGTCAAGATAGAGAGACCGAACCTGGATAAACATTTGTGTTTTCCATTCTCTTTTACTGCTTTTACCTTGCTATTGCTTTATACTTTGTTTTACTATCACTTTTGCCTTCATCACTCTCTTGATTTTTGCAGAAAATTTCAATCTTCCCAATTCACCCCCTTCTGGGAAAGCCAACATATATAACAAAATGGAGACATAGATTACTCAATATATTATTGAAGATGTTTTATGACTAAAGTATCAGCACCTGCTAAATTTGATCCCGTGTTTTAGGATTTTCTTTTTTTCCTTTGATTGTATCACATTTGGGGCCATTCATGTCTTTTAATGCTTTTTGCTCTCCCTTTACCTTTTCATTCATATCAAACATGGGAACCTAATTATTTACCCTTCCTTTTTCAACCATACCAATCATAATTTAAATCTCATTTTACCTCTTTTTCGCCCTCTCCTTTAATTTTACCTTTCCTTTAAAACCTTCCTTATATCAAACACATGCTATGTTTGGTAGAAAAAAAATCGATTTTAAGAAAGGAAAAATGAGAGAAAATTCATTTTAATGTATTTAATTTCTAATGAAAGAGCTATTATTGACTATAAAAAACATAAAAAAAATTTCAATGGAATAGCTATAATTAGTTACGAAATATATTAAAATGGATTTTCTCTCTCTTTTTTTTTTTCTTGAAACCAACTTTTTTCTACCAAACATAACCCTAATTCCTATCCCTTCTTCCAACTTTGTCTCAATGCATTCACATCTTCAGGAAGCTGGAAAATAAATTATGGAGAGCTGCTCGAGTTTTTGAGAGCGTGGCAATTAATTTTGTAGCTTGCATAAATGATTTGCTATATGTGGATGACTCGACCAGACATATAGACAAATTTTGTCGGTTAAGACGCTTATTTGTATTTAACTTGATAAGCCGGATTTACATGATTCTATTTTTAAAATCAGCCAAAATTGCATTTAGTTTTAAAATGGAAAGAAATGATAATGAATAATTTTAAGTTGAACCTTCTCACATCACACCCACCCCGATATATATTTTGTGAATAGGATCAGTATTTGAATTTGAAAGTAATATATTTTGTTGAGTGTATGGACCTTTCATATGTCGTCTCTCCTTTATTCTTTTATTTTTCGTTCACCAATTTTGTTTTTAGAGAGGACATGCATGAAGCATAAGCACCGCATAGTTAGCCTATTCTTGCCCAAAAGAAATAAACCAAAATTTCTTCGTTTTCTCTTAATTTAAAAGTAAACAACAATTAATGTAAATAAATAAATATAGATCAGTCATCAGTAGATTTTTTTTGGGTCAAACAGAACAATAGATTTAAATAGGACTTTAGTCTTTTCTAGCTTCAAAAAACTTATATTTTAATTCAAAAATAAATTATAATGCCTACTACTTTTAAAAAATAGTCTTACTTCATTTTATATTCAATATGATTTATTGAAAATTAAATAGTTTTTTGTTGACTTAAAGGGTTAAACGTACGTCATATATATTTAACAAACACCATTTACTTGTACTAAAATTTGCTGCCCAAGTAAATTAATTCTTAAATTTAGAATTAAATTTTGGATAATAATATTACATAACTATGAGACACCAATCGATACTTTAAAAAAATAAATACACTTGTATTCAATATATGATATGATATAATATATATTGTACTTTTGTATACATATTCATTCATACTATTTTGTACTTATCAATATCATTTCAAATTTTGATAGTAGACCATTTTGGAATTTCAAGAAAAGACAGGAAAAATAGTCTTATAAATGTTTATAAAAATGTAATGTTTGTATCTTTTTTTTCAAAAGATATTTCTTTGTTAAGAAGCAACAATAAATTATAAGTTATTATAAATATTTTATGATTTGTTTTAACATTTATACTATATTTTAAAATATTTAATACTTATTTTTTCTATTAATAAATTGATTTATTAATTATATATATAAATAATATTATATGTATATAAATATCCCTGCACCCGTATCATCAAATTTTAAAAATTGACATTTTTTCTGTACCGTTCTGTATTATATCTGATACTCATACCTGTATTGATGATACATAATTACATAGAAATAAAATGAGATTTAAAAAAAAGTCAACGTGCATATTATGTTTAAATTAAATATATCAAATTAATTTTTTTAATTATGAAGACTGAAAATTTATTCAAACTAAAGCAATATCCAGAGCTAAAGTAATAGCGTTTATTCTTCTGATAGTAGGCTTCTTTTCACTTATAAATTTTACTATCACTTTTACAAATAAATCGAATTTTATTTTTGGTAATCTACTAATCAATTGAATTTCAATAAGCGAATACGATATGTTTGGCAAAACTAAGAAATTGGAAATTGTAGGGTGCAGATGATGGAATACAAACACAATTGGACATACCGAGGGAATGTGCTATTGACTCGTAGCCACCAAAAGTGAGGGTACAACAACATACATGCAAACATAAATGTAAATATAAATATATATATATATATATATAGAGAGAGAGAGAGAGAGAGAGAGAGAGAGCACGCATTATACCTATACTAAAACGAAAGCTTGAAGTTGAAGGTCAGTACACTCCAGTTTCGTATTTCAAATCAGCCAAAACTGAGCAGGCAGTCATTATTATTATGTGAGGGACCTTCCCTAGTTCCCTCCATTTCTATTTTTTTTTTGGGCTACATATTTCATACCTGAAGGACCTCACTTGTTGGCCCAACACTTCTCCACGGAATTAATTAATTTATATTTAAGCAAATTATGTTCAGCGTGCTCCCCATCCTGCAAAATTAATTGTCCACAAATTCCGCGTTACTACTTCAACCAAACACACATGCATCTATACTTTCTTTTACAAAGTCTGCTATACCTTGAGTTTAACTAGTTTATCAATGCAAGATTTGCAATATGATTTTTTTTTTAATTCCCTCTGCATGAAATTCCCTTTCCATCATAATTATATTATATATATGGTTAGGAAAAATTATTCACGTCGAACCTTCTAAATCCAATATATGAACCAAAATAGGATGAGAAAGAGAAAGGGAATGTGAAAGCCAAAGAAGTGGAGGGAAAGGAAATGAAAATGCAAAATGTTTGGTATGGTTGGAAAAGTGAGACGAAATCATGTTACATCAAGTTTCCTCATCTTAATGAGAGGCTTCCTCTCTCCCCCTCCACAAGGAAAAGGATGTAAGGAAATTTCATTAAGACATACTAAACAAGAGAAAATTTCTTTTGGCTCGCTCATTCCCTTTCTCTCCCCATCTTTTCCTCCTACCAAATGGGCCCATATGTAGGAAAGAAGAGGGAGTGCAGTTTCTTAATAATACCTGGTCCACAGCCACAGGATGGTCAATATTTTGACAGTAAATATGGGAGAGCGAAGTTAATAATAAAGGGAACCTGCAAAAGATGGAGATATATATATATAACAAAGGATGACTAAAAGTAAGCAAAAGCTTGTTTGATGGAGATGGATAAGTATGGTGAATCTTGGGGCTATACCCTGCCACCAGTTCCCTCTTGCAGCACTGTTTGAACTGTTTCCATTGGGGTCATCATCATCATCATCCCTATCCTTCTTGAACTGCAAATGTTACATTACATATATACTAGTTAGTTAATTAATTACCTCTCATATATAATTAAACCAAAAAACAAATTAACAAGTATAGAGAAGGTGATCATGAGACTGACAATAAGGTGGGATTCAGTGGTCCTGCAGGCTCTTGAGGAATAATTTTCTTGACCACCATAGTAGATGGATGAGCTGTAGTAGCTGGGCTCCGCTGTCTCATTCTGATAATTACTGCTACTCGTATTCTTCTTGTTGCATATGCCACCAATACTGCTTTCACCTCCCTTGCTTGGATTCCCTGAATACAATCATCAAGGAAAAAGCCACCTTCAGCATCATCAAGTCAATGTCAAACTAGTGAAGGACGTTACAGAATAATTCTGAACCAACCCCTTCTTCCTCCATAACTTTTGCATCCCACGTCTTTCATTCTCGAATCTCTCCCTTCAACCTTACGATGCAAAACAGTGTTTGAATCAGTTAGAAACGGCTCTGTCAGTAAACATAATTATTTATTAACAGACAGGTTCTTGCTTGCTATATACTTCATTATGCAGAAAAGAAAATACGTTGTAAAACCGACAAGGTTGTGTGTTTGTGTGTATCTCCTAAATCTATGAGCTTAAAGGGGGATCGATATGAGCATACGGTGGATGAAGGGGCGAAAATGGAGCCGAAGAAGCCGGAGGAGGAAGCGGAGGAGGAGTCCTTGGGACCGAAAAGATGATCGAAATTCATGGGGGAACTACTGTTGTTGTTCATGTGAGATAGTATAAGTGAATTGGAGAGCTTTTTCTTTGTCAAGCGAAGAAGAAGAGTAGATTAAAGGAGGAAGCTGCTATGCTAGTTGGATGGGAAGAGTATTCTCCTAACCGCCAAGCCAACTTATGCGATGCAATGCAAGTAGCTGAGGCTGAGTCTGCTATATATATACACACTCATATTCTAGAAGTTCCCAAAGAAAATAACACCAGAAAAAGAAATGTGCATAAGGAGTTTTTTTCTGTTAAAAAATAATGGAAATTTTATTTGTCACGACTAATATACAAACCCCAATAATTTGCTATGACTAAGCCCCTCCCATGTGCCTTTCCCTGTCTGTGTCACGTGGCAGGCATTTCAGTGCGTTGTTGGGCCCCAACTCCTCACTAACCCTCTCCAAATCCATTGGGCCACGTGTCGAGCTGGCATTTTCGTTGGATACAAATTCAACCCCGTAATGACCCAAAAAAAAAAACGACAAAGAAATAATTCAACCCAACACCCCCACGTCACTTTTTAATATACTAGCTTTTTCATAAAAACCACCAGAATTTTTTTGAATTATTTATTAGATATGTGGAAAGATAATAATTTAATTTTCTAAATTTTAATTACTTATTTTTTAACATTTAAATTCTATTAAAATATATGAGAAAATATTCAAAAAAAAAAAGAGTAAGTTACACTATATTAGCTGTACTATTTATAACTTATCAATAGTAGAATTCTCAATAATCTTTATATTTTATATTGATTATTGATTACTTGGATCAACTAAATAAAACGAAAATTTACTTGGAAACTATGGGCCTATTTGATTCGTGTTTCTATAACAAGTTTTTTACTTTTGAAAATAGAAAAATAAAAAAACTTGTTTGATAAACTTGTTTTGTATAAACTATTGTGGAAAATAGAAAAATAAAAGAATAAAAAAACTCAAAATATCTTTAAGATGTTTTGCAGTTTTTATTCTGAAAAATATAAAAAACCTTATTAATGACAAAGTTATAAATTTTGAATAATTCATTTAACGCTTACTAGTTATGATTTTGAGAACAATTATTTAAATAGATTTTTTTATTTTATTATTTTCAAAACTTATTTGGAAAACAGTTTTTTAAAACTATTTTGAAAACAATAAAACAGAAAATACTACCAAATAGGCCCTATATCTCGACAAATATTGCACCCAATGTATTTTTTATTTTTCAATACTAAATAAAAAAATCATGTAACTATTTTATACTCATATACACCCACTTCTCATCAATGTAATGACTACATCCAATGTAATTAAGTGGCTTTTTAGTTAGTGTTAGATAAAAATTTCTTTTCCTTTTATACAAAAGTTAAAACATGTAATAAAATTATGTTACATTTTTATTATTTATAAATTTATTTTTTATTTTATTTATTCTACATATAAAATAAATAATAATAATATTATAGTGACTAATAGAGGTTGGATTAAGTGGAAAAAACTCGATTTTCCTTAATAAGGTTTTTAAACCTTGGACAAGAAAAAATAAAGTTTGAAAAATTACTCCAATGGGACAAAACAGTGCTTATATATGCTCATAATACAATTTTATCAAGCATTATTATATTGAATTTATTGGATTAATTCATCTTACTTGTAATATTATAAAATATACTCATTTGTGATAAATCAAAAATAACATAACAACATGCTAGAATATTATTATTTAATATTCTTATAATATTTTAAGTTGTTATATGATAGATTAATTTATCTTCATAACTCTGGTAAAAAAAAAAATTTATCTTCATAGCAACATGCTTAATTATTAGTGATTGATGGGATACTAATCTTCACAATATCCTATAGATTGATAGGAATATGTGTATTTGGTGTATTTGACAAGATTGATAGTTTTAGTAAGCAAGGGAATGAGAGAACAAATTATGTTACTTTATTTCCTTAATGAATGATTACAAAGTTAATTAATGATTCTCGCCTGCTATAATGCATCGGAAAGAAGTAATTATTAAGATGGGAAAAGAAAAGAAGGCCTAATAGTGGCTATAATTAAGGTACTCACAGAATACCCCTTTTCATTCATTGGTTCCTTTTGGATAACTAAAGGATAAGGACATCGATAGCTTGCATAATTTCACTATGCGTGATATATTCTTCATCACAATTAAATAACCTTTTTTAAGTGTGCACCCTATATCTAAACCTAAATTAATTTAGATTAAACCGAATAGGATCATTTCAGATAATAAATTTTATTATTAAATATTTAATATGATTATATTTTTAAGATTTAAATTCTAAATTTGTGATTAAACTGATACAACCTATTACCCGGTGAATAAGCACCAAAGTACTACAATTAAATTACTTTTCAACTGTGCAAAATGCTTTCAAATCTCCGGAAGCTACTCCCTTTGCGGGGACCCATCATGCCAACCTTTTAATGACCAAGTCCACGATTCAAGTTCCAAACTTTCCCAGTCAAATGTATACCAAAATTAAAGGAAAAAAGGGTAGAATTTTTCATTGAAAAAAATTTGGAAATTCAATCAATATTATTTAATTTTGGAATAGCATATCGATCATGTAAATAAAATAATTTATTGAAAGAACTGAGCAAAAACGCATCTGAATGATGAAAATGAAAGAAACATAATAATAGAGTTGTAAAGTTGATATTGATCATTTGCAGATTGTGAAAAGGTAAGATAGGCATAACCATGCAAGTACCAAGTTGTTGCCTCTCATATAATGTTGTCAAATGGAAGATGGATAGATATATAGATAGATGCCAAGGAAGGAAGAATAATGTATAGATGTATATATGATTCACATTTATATATAGTTGCCTCTTGGCCCCCACTTCATGGCCAGAATCTAATGGCCAATTTGCAGGGTCATTTTCTTTTTTTCCGTATAGCGTTCCAGAATATATGTTTAGTCAGACTACTTGTTCGTATTTTATTTTAGTTTTCTAAAAGAAGAAACCAAGAATAATCACTGTGGAGTTTTGACTATTGTGATGAATCTTACACCAAATAGTTTTTTATATAACCCAATGTATAAAGTTGTATTAATCTTCACTTAAACAAGGGCACACGTGATATAATTTCAAGTCTTCAACCATTCATATATACCAAAATATCTTGTTATATATAGTTTGATAATTTTAAGTAGGGGAATTATAATTTAGGATGACAATCATCATTTTATTATAAATTAAAATCTATTACATATTTAATTATAAAAAAAAATTAAATACTTTTTAATAAAACATGAGATTATCAAAATGCCTTCAAATTTCTTGCCTCCTCCCTCATCATCACCGGCACTGATACTAGCAGGTAGGCAACAGTCACCAACAGTCAATTAATGGTCGTTAGGGCAGTCTGTCAACTCGAGTCAATAATTGGTGGTGGTCAATCAGTATCGGGCAATAGCATTTAATGGCCAGTTAATAGTCATACATAACAAATAGTAGTTTACAATTTTTTTTTTAAATTTATACTTCATTTACTCTAGATTTTCAGTTTCAACATTTTATTATAAATTATTCTAATTTAGTTTGTAATTTTTTTTTAAATTTACAATTTATTTATCCTAAATTTATAACTTTATTTTCAAATTCTAACTATGATAGAATTCAATTTAATAGCATAGCTAAATATAAGTTTAGTGAAACTACTTATTCATATTTCCATTTTTTTTAAGTAAGAAACCAAGCATAATCACTTTTGACTATTGTGAATCTTAGGTGAATATTTTCCACATAACCTAACCTATAAAGTTGTATTTAATCTTCACTTTGAAAAAACGGCACACGTGACATAATTTCAAGTTTTCAACCACTCATACCAAAATATCTCGTTATAGTTTGATAATTTTAACCATCTAAAGTATTCACCGCTCTCGTCTCTGCACTTTAAAAAACAATAGAAACCTTTTAATTAAAGAAAATAAAAATTTTATTTCAAAAATGTAAAATTAAATTTCAAATAATAAAAAATTAATAATAATAATAATAGACAATACTTTTCTTTTAAGGAGAAACAGGGAGGCCCAAAACTTACAACAAAACGATCCATGGACACAACAATGATCACCAATCCAATCCCCGTGGGATGACTGGGTTCACTCAGGAATTACGGAATGGGAGTATCTATGAAAAGCTAATTAATATTTCCAAGGAATGCAGCTACCAGCTAAGCCGCATCACTTGCACACAATTTCCCACACTACTAATTCTGAAAGCGAACAAGAAACAGAGTAATGGGGCTTCTCACTTGGTACGTGCCATCGTCCCAGACCAAAGAAGCAGAGACTATGGACCTACCTATGCTTCCACGAACACTAAGTTGAAACGACAGGTTCTGGCCAATGGAACTGAAAGACAGAGTTGGAGGATTCACTTGGATTTGGAGTCCTTCAGACGCAGTCACAGTAGCCTTGTACATGGATGTTGGGGAACCCACATTTGTGACAGTCCTAGAGAAAACTCGATCGATGGATCCAAGAGAAGTGGTGGAAACAGCAAAAGAAGGGTAATTTAGATCCCAAACACTCCCATCGGTGACTCCCACGCAAGTACTGTCATCCCCAGTTACAATCTGTAGCAATGTTGTGTTGTAACCTTGTCCACATAAGAAATTCACGTAGTCAGTTTCATTGGCATCATATACTAAACCCGGATTTATCGCCTTGATCGGATTTATATGGCCTGATCCATATGCAAACTCAGCATCTGCGTTGAGTTCAGATTTCATTGGCATGGCTGCAACACAATTTTACAAGAATATCTTTCAGTATGACCCATGTTTGAGGCTCAAATATATACACAATATTGTGTGGTTTGTTCATTTTGAAGACTTAAGAAGGAGAGTGGGCATTACCTGTTGTCATAATTGCTGACTTAATTGCTGCAGGAGACCATGAAGGGTGGAAGGATTTGATGTAAACAGCTAAGCCAGAGGCATGCGGGCATGACATTGATGTCCCTGAGATAATATTATACTCTACTTGTCTGTTGTCACCTTTAACTCCGGAAGGAGGAGCATTTGGGGGCCATGCAGCCAAAATTTCAACACCTGGTGCTGCAATATCCGGCTATGATAGCATAAAATTATTGAAAAACAAGTTAGTCAAACAATATATATATACCAGTCATGTAATTGCAAGCAACTATAATATCCACAAGAAGTTGGACATAGGAAGTTACTTTGAGAATGTCAAGTGTAACAAGATTGGGACCTCTTGAGGAAAAGGAGACTACAAATGGGGCAAGATTATCATTTTCGCTGCTGCTCTTCAATATGGTTGCGGTTGGATTGCTTTGATCAATTTCAAAATTCATTAGGGATTCCTTTAATGTTGCAAAAAGAGAACCAAAAGTAGATTTCTAACAATGATAAATACCTTGTTTTGGTCATATAGTCATATACGTTGTTAGCATCCTGTGTGCTTATGTGAGATGCAGGCAGAGCAAAAATGTCGCCTACATCTTTGGCTTTGTCACTGTGCATTACAATTCCAGTTGCACCAGACACAAATCCATTTCTCTTAGGTCCAACAAAACCATCACACAAAACTATTTTGCCTTTCACCAAATTTGGGTCCAATGAATCTTCTAAGCATTGCCTGCAGTTCAACATTATTGCAGTTGACAAAGTTTCAATGACAAGAGGTATGGATGCACTATATATATGTTAATAGAGTTATTAAAGGATCATGGATAGTTAGATCCATTATCCATTAATAACTCTATTATATGTATAAGAATGCTAATGCATTAGGAGCTTAGTTGCTATTGAAGTACCTTGATATTGAGCTATTATATCCTTTGAGGGTGTTTGGTACATCCCCACCATAAACTATAGGATACTGATTATTACTCAGGTCGAACGTATTTATCGAAACTCCCTGCAAATAATAGACAATCATCTCAAGCGCAGTCTAAGGTAAGCATGAAGGTCGGTATCCTTGCATAAAGCTTTTACGTGGAAAAATGAAAGCTTTATGATATACCTCATAAACCAGATTGCTCCCCAGCTGAATCTTGGTAAGGAACTTTCTGTCAATTGTTGTGGCAGCCACAGAAAGTGACCAAGGGGAGAAATTGGTAATCGTTGCAAGTCTTGGACCACTGTTCCCAGCAGAATTTGAGGTCAAGATTCCATGTGTCATAGCATGAAAAGGCCCAATAGCAATAGAATCATTGAAATAGTGTTTATGTTGTGTATCCCCCACTGAGAGGGAGATTATGTCCACCCCATCTGCTATTGCATCATCAAATGCTGTAAGAATATCGGCATCATGGCATCCATCAGACCAGCAAATCTTATACACAGCAATTCTCGCCGATGGTACTCCTCCTCTAGCTGTTCCCAAGCCAAGACCATAGAGGCTGGCTGAGCTAACCAAGCCCCCAGCAGCTGTTGATGCAGTGTGTGTCCCATGGCCATCTGAATCTTTAGGAGATATGATATCATCCTCACTGAATTGCTTGTCTTGGCGATAATATTTAGCTCCAATGATTTTACTGCACGCATAAGACTGAATTTTTAGGTGTGTATAATGTATACTATTCAATAAGCTAAAGGAAACTCATCAAATCGAGAACACTCTAGTGAATTGTTATGATAATATGTACTTGTTACAGGGGATATTTTGGCAGGCTCCCTTCCATTTGGCAGGTGGGGGACCTAATCCTGAGTCATCGAAGCTGCTGGATTGTGGCCAGATTCCTGTGTCAAGTACTCCGATGATAATATCACTTTCTGTAGTAGCTCTCTCCACTTGTTGAGGAAAGCCGATAAAGTCCCATGACCTTGTGGTGTGTAATTGTTTCTTTCCATTTGGGAACACAGAAACTACTCCTTCCAATGCTGAGAACCCAAAAATGATGGTCAAAATGCGTAACAGAACATAACACATCCTAATTTTGAAAACAACATATGATTTCATATGGTTACTTACTCACCAGCAATTTTTGGCACCTCCTCTTCCTTCAGCTGCACTACAAACCCATTGATGCTTGTCTTGAAGCTATGGAGTAGAGCTTCTGCTGCTCTATTGCTGAACACATGAGATTTGGAAATATTACTGTTAAAAACATCTCCATGATCCTTAAACTTTGAGCCAAAAATGAGCATATCTGTAAATAGTTAGTCCGTAAATATACCTGCCGATGGCTTTTTGGAGCATGCTCATGTGATGCACTGACTTGGGGGCATCTCCACTCGGATACTTACCCATATACACAATATAAGTCTGCATCCAAAATACACATGACAGCAAAATTATGAGAAGGGAAATAGAAGAAACAAAAACAAAGGTTTGAGTTTGAGTATAGTATAAACTTGCATATTAGGCCCATAGAACTATATCTAGATGTGTGTGTATAATCTAGTGAGGTCATGACTAAAGGAGCTTTTGACGTATAGAACAGAGCATCTGGGTTTGGGCATAAGGCTACAGTTAGAAGTAATGAGTGAGATATATTTGCCTTTGTGTTCTCTTAAGAATCCGCATGGGCAGTGAGAAGCATGGCTGTGAGAGTGAGAATAAGAATCCATGAACATGAATTCCTTGTGCTTGTGCCTGCCATTGAAGACATTAGCTCAAAGCTTCGCATACAGAGGTTTGAAGGATTCGTGTGTGTGTGTGTGTGTGTGCATATATAGACACACACACTCTTGCTAGAACGCAAGACTTTTCTTCAGTTGATTATATAAACGCTCAAGGATATGCTCTCTCGACATGAAGCTTCCTTATTAATTAAGCCAATTAGAAAATAGGAAATATTAAAAATATATATATGTGAAAGTCAATTGTTCTCAAGTCATTCATGTCTACTTCTGCAAAGCATACACACAGGGAGGAGAATTATAACCGAAAATGTCCGTTTCAATAATAAATAAGAAATAGTAACGTATTAGAAAGGGGAAAGAAAATTTATATCAGGACGCGTCAATTTAAAACCAGAAACTGAGTCTTTGTAAGGGTCAATATGGGAGCATGAGACTGCCATAATTTGCAGGCCACACACGGTTGCTACCATCGAAGACTAACTCAAATCCGTTTGCAGTGAAGCCTTTGTATTAAGCATGTCAACTTGTTCTCATTCTTAGAAAGCAATGTTTTCTTTGAAAAAGAAAAAAAGAAATTAACTTATTCACCCTTGGATGACTCGTATTTAGTTATTTAAGGTTTTAGAATTATTTGGGGTTAAATACTTTACATTTCTTTTCTTTTGGCCTGAAAATATTTTACATTTAACAAAACAATTTTTTTCTTTTAACTAGATTATGGATCCATGCGTTGCATCATACTAAAATAAGTAGTAATATAGTATCATACTAAGCAATTATATTAAAAAATAAAATATGAATTACTATCACTAATCACTAATAAATTAGAACATGATACAAGAGGTTATATATTTAAATTTCAAATGAAATATGATTAACAATGTTTTATTCAAGAATATAAAAATAGTATGTCATTTTATTCATTGAATGGAAAGAAAAATTCACAAGTACATCAACTTAGGTGATAAAAATTATATATATATATATATATATCTTAATCACATTGATGACATGAAACAAAAATATAATTTATCTCATAGTGCACAATGCTTATTTTATCAAACGAATAACATTGACAGAATTTTTTAATGATAAATTAATTTCTCTTTTTAATAAAATTTCAAGATTGTCATTAAGACAATTGAACCCATAGCTAAGATTGAAATTAATAATGGAATTGTAGCCACCCGAGTAACCTATTGATTTTTTTTTCCCAACAAAATCTATTGATTTGGATTCTCAGATTATTGAAAACTATAATCAAACAAAAATATACTATTATTATGAAATAATTATATCGGAAAAATAGAAAAAAATTAAAAAAAGGTAAAATTTAAATTATTCAAATTCAAATGGAATATTAATAATTTAGATTTAGTTAACAATGATTTTCAAACAATTAATTGAATAATTAAGATACCAGGGGGAGAAGTTAAGAAAATGGTTAAGAAAGTATTTACTAAAATTGAAAATTTGAATTAATGTAGTTTTAAAAATTAAATGGTTTCAAAACATTGAAGTAAAAAATAAAAATTAAATAAAAGACAATAACTTCTAAATCAATCAATAATGTCTCAACCCAATAAATACAGTTATTGTCACCCTATAAATAAGAGTAAAACACATTTACTTTAGTAATACTGTGCATGATTTCTATTTAAACGCTACTGGGTACGATTCTCATTAACAATTTAGACTTTATGAAATAGTTATGATCAAAATATTGATAGGTGTCCAAACTTTTCAATATTACAATTTATAATTTTTTAGCTCCGAGTATCTCCAAATCCAAATGATCATGAAATACTTCTAAACCAGAATATACATAAAATCTAATAAACAAACTCATTTTAAAATTTTAAATTATATTTAAACTATAATTCGTGAGCACGGAACGCTTCCCTCTTTTTAATGCCTACGTGGAGGATTCAGGATGTTGTGTGCGAGAAAATATGAATATGAAAAAACATAAGAACTTAGTAAAGGATGAAGATCATTCAGTGGAGGTTAAATGTTATTTTTTTTTCTTTTTTGAAAATGTATAAAGTTTAGTTGAGCTAGGTTTCAAGAATTTATCAAGAAGTTTTACTAGATCTTAGAACTCAAAGTGCGCTTATAGATATACTTACAAATTATTCATAAGTGAAATCCTTATATTGGTAGTGAAATTTGAGTCCACACTCTTGGCAAGACAACTAGACATGCATTCGTGCCATGCATGGGATAAAAAATAAAAAATACATTTTTGAAATATGTTCTATGATAAATTACATCTATGAATGAAAAATAAATTAAAAATAAAGAAAATTATTAATTGAGATTATTAAACATTTATCTGTACAGCTAATTAGTGACCAAAAGATGAAATGATAATACAAAAATATCAATTGAGATTATTAAATATTTCTCTATGCATAACATTTGAAGTGGTGTCACATAAATTGTTATCTTAATCTAGAATTAATATTTTCAATCTATGTCTACCACCGAATACTTGGATTGAATGGCAGGAGTCGTTCCAACTTAACCACGGGTTTTAGATTCGAGACGTGGAAACGTAGCTCGAGTGAGGTAGGCTCTGGGATACCAGGTGCTCAAGTGAAAAAAAAAATTTCAATCTATGTCTAGATTGTATAATACAGATAAAGCAATATAGAATTAGTCATATGCAAACACATGTCTTGACAAGTACAATCCCACACCACACTGCATAAATGTTGCCTTTGACTCTTATTTATGGTTATAGTAAAAATTAATATAACATCGAATTATTATCTTTTAATATTGAATGATAGTCTAAAATTGGATTGAGTTATATATATTTTTGAAATACAATTTTTCAACCTTTCATTTGATCCAAACATTATTTTAACTCGAAGTACATGCTTGTCAATTTGTGCATCAATGAGACATGTGCATGTGTTATTACATAAATCCAATAACTTATCAATGTTTCCAATAAGAACTATATGTACTCCAACTTTTAAACATATTTCATAAATAGGAAGACTGACATGGAAATTGAATTCAAGAATTTAGTGATATGAATATCATTAAGAGAATTCACATGTCTATTTTCCTTCAATATACTATCAAAACTATATAATAATATACCACTTATTCACTTGGTAATAAAGACATTATGTATTCATTAACAATATCAATAGAAAATAGGCAAAGTATGTGCTAATATATATAGCTCCATCTCTGAATTAAGATAAGATATTTAAATTTTTATGAAGGTTAGGATATGTGAACTCTGCAATTGACTTCATAGGATCATCCAAAACATCCAATAATAAATTATGAGGAATCTTAATATTAACATTCCCATCATTAGTCTTAATTATTGTTCCATTACCTATAAAAAGTATTTAGTCAGCAAACTCTTGAAATTCCCTATTAACATATGATGAATTAGTAGGAAAGAGTTACATATTTCTTATAAGAGTGAGGAGTCCATATGTAAGATGAATTAATAGTAGCAATAACTATATTTTCTCAAGTTCTCTTAGGTATTACATGTAGAATTTATCTAAAATCCCTACTAAAGTTTACTATATCTCCATAAGAAAGATTTACAATTGGTGGATGGGATTGCTTTTAAAATATCCCTCAAGTTTCGATCAAGAACTTCAAAGCATAATCTTCTAGCCATAGATGCTTCATCCCATGCAATTAATGAAGTATGAACCAATAATTTAGTAAGATGACAATCTTGCTTTACCATATCCTAAGAAAGGGGTATGTAAAATTGTGAATGTGCAATTCTCCCATCAAAAGCAATGCAAAAGTTATACAATTTAATGCTACATTAAGAACAATTTTCCTCTTAACCTAAATGAAGTTGAAAAAGTATTTCATACACATATTTTATCAGTATCTCCATATCCATAAATAAAGAATACTTCTCCTTTCCCATATTCAACAACTAACATAATGCCATCATACTTTTCAATTGTGTATGATAAAATCCTAAAATTCTCCACCCAAATTCACAAGGAGATAGCTAGATATATGCAGTCATAAAATATCTTAATTTCATCATAAACTATTCTAGTACTAAATTTAGGTGATTTAATCTAGAAAACAGCTGTAACTCTAATACGCCCTTTATTAAGATACTTGAATAAGTACTTAATAGGTTAAGCTAGATTTGTTTGCTTAATATTAATATGGGTTTTATATTTCTTAAAAGGGCCAATTTAAGTCTAGCCCACTTAACTTGAGAGTTAAATAGATCGGCCTATATCGCTCAACAGGATGGACAACACAATAAACAATTCTTAAATCTTCATATGATATACATCATTTTTCTTGGGTGAAATAACATACAGTATTTAACAAAGCATTCACATTGTGTTCAAGTAGTGTGACTCACCACTTCCTAAATGAGCATGATGTAACATCCCAATTGAAAAGCTCTCTTTCTAGAAACCCATCCATGTTCATTTCTTTAGTCTGTGTAAGCAAATTTTGCAGGAAATTTTGAGTAAATAAACTCTTTTGCATCATTAGGATACTTTTCATTAGCTTCAAACTATAATAGAAACATTGTAGTCTTATATGAGTTATGATTAACAATGGAATCCCATTCTCCAATTTTGTCTGTTGTTTTCTTTTGTCATTGGTTCATTCCTTTCTTAATTTTGAAATTAAAAAACTGATTATATAATGAATATCATCAAGAATTTGATATAAAATTGTATAGGTAGTGAATGATTGAAAGAGTTTTTTCTGCCATGAATATCATCAATATTATAAAAAATCAGATGTGAAATTATATAGGAGATGAATTGTTGAATAATTGTTTAGTTACTCATACAGAAATAAATTTTTTATAGCATTAAAAATGAAAAATTCATTTAGTTTTTTTCCAAAACGTGAAAAGTCATAGAGATCAATTATGATGTATTGATGCATATTCACAATTTTTTTTATGTATATTCATAATTTTATATATAAATTCACAGTATAATAGTTGTTTATTATATTTTAATGATGTATATTTATATATAAATAGCCCCCACACTAAAAAATTTTTGGACCCTCCATTGAATTCAAGTTCGATGAACTTAGATGTAATTGATAAGTTTAAGCATATTTATATGATGTTAATTAGCAAAGCAACAATTAATTCAAATTAATTTGGAAATTGGATAAAGACAAATCAATGTTCTAAAATTAGATATGGAACTATTCTTTTATTTTCTGAATAGTTGTTATAACTTGTATGACAGATTAAATGAGAGTTATAAACTCTAGATAATGTAAATATACTTACAATTATGATTTTAAATATCAATAATAAATTGGAATGAATTATACCTTTAATTCAAAAGAAAATAACAATTATGATTTAAATTTTTTTTAAAAAAATATTATCACAATACAAATTAAAGAGTCATATGATGTTTTTATATAGATGGTCAGAAATGAATTAATTATAATTCCTTTAAAATTACTAAAGAGAAATAACATGGCATTCATTAGTCAATTCAATCAAAAATAAATGTGGTGCTATTGATTTGGAATTTAAATAATTGTCTATCCATATTCTATTAATTTATAGATAAAAATTACATCATAGTAATTAATACGAATATGAAAATGAATGAAAGAATTAAAATATAATTATTCTGCATACAATTTCATCTATATATATACTTTCTCTATTCTTAAATAAGTGATATTTCAGAAAATTTAAAAATAATTCTAAAATGATTGACATTTTTAAATTAGGAATCCAAGTTAAATAGTTTCATATTATGAAAAAAATTATACAATTTGTGAATAAATTATTTTGTAAACTGGAATGCCATTTTAAAATTGAAGATATATGTGGAGAATTTCAAATTTTAAAATGTAATAATTGCATAATATATTCATTATCCAATCAGCAATAAATTTTAAAATTCAAATTAGTTTATTGAAATTATGACATTAATGATTATAAAGTGAAATTATAGTAACTAGCCCAAAGAAAATAAAAAAAGAGTCAAATGAAGTAGCATGCGAATGTGGCAGACACAAAAATAAAAAGACACATGTTACTTGCGTGGTATTTCACATAAATAGGCATTAAATCAGAGTTAATACAGTAATAATATCTTTAACCTCTACAAATTAATTTGAATTAATTGTAGTTTTGTTAATTAACATTATATAAATATGCTCAAACTCATCAATTATATCTAAGTTATATGTGGAGAATATCAAATTTTAAAATATAATAATGGCATAATATATTTATTATACAATAGCAATAAATTTCAAAATTCAAATTTGTTTATTAAAATTATGACATTAATAGTCATAAAGTGGCATTACAGTAACTAACCTAAAGAAAACAAAAAAAAAAGAGTGAAATAAAATGACATGAGAATGTGGCATACATAAAAACAAAAGAATAAATGTTACCTGATTGTGTGATATTCCATATATATATAGACATTAAATCAAAGTTAATGTGGTATTAATATCTTTCACCTCTGATTTTATATATATAATAGATATTATCACAGTACATACTAAAGAGCCATAGGATGTTTATATATACGTGACCAGAAATGAATTAATTATAATTCCTTTAAAATTATTAAAGAGAAATAATATAGCATTCATTAGTCAATTTAATCAAAAAATAAATATGGTGCCATTGATTTGGAATTTAAATAATTGTCCATCTATATTCTATTTATAGATGAAAATTATATCACAATAATTAATACGAATATGAAAATGTGAGAGAGAATTAAAATATAGTTATTTTGTATACATTTTTATCTTTATATATATTTTCTCTATTCTTAAATAAGTGATATTTCAGACAATTTAAAAATAATTCTAAAAAGATTGATATTTTCAAATTAGGAATTCAAGTTAAATAGTTTCAAATTATGAAAAAAATTATACAATTTGTGCATGAATTATTTTATAAACTGGAATACCATTTTCAAATTGAAGCTATATGTGGAGAATTTCAAATTTAAAACATGTAATAATAACATAACATATTCATTATTTAATCAGCAATAAATTTCAAATTTTAAATTGGTTTATTGAAATTATAACATTAATAATCATAAAGTGACATTATAGTAACTAATCCAAAGAAAAAAAAAAAGAGTCAAATAAAATGGCATGGGGATGTGGCAAACACAAAAATAAAAAGACACATGTTATCTGATTGTGTGACATTCCATATAGATAAACATTAAATCAAAGTTAATGCAGTATTAATGGTTTTCACCCTGATTTTATATATATAATAGATGGTGAAATTCAGCTCTACTCTATCACTGAAAATAAAATAAAAATCATGTAATCTAATTAATTATTTTTTTCTATTTATTTCTTTATTTTTATGAAATAAAGAATTACAGGTTCCAAGTTTGGTGCGTTGTGCAGAAGAAGAATGGGCGTTGTAAGTGCCTAGGGGTCCGCCAATTCAGTTTTTAGTTGTTTGTTGATTGGGAAAATGCCATTTCTTGCCTATGCGTATCTCCTCCAGGCACAATCCCTCGTCGTCTTCTCTTCCAAATTTCCTTCATTGTGATTTTTCAACCCATCTCCATTCCTCCTCCTTCGTCACCCACCTTGGCTTTACCCATCTTTTTTATGTTTTGTTAGTTTCTTCACTCTTTTCCCTTCTCTCCTCCGCATTTGCTTCCTACTCATGATCTAATTATTGCTTTTCACTTCATCGAAAAAAAAATTATTGCTTTTTGCCACCAATTAGTTAACTGTCATTGGGTAGTCAGTCAACGCGACAGTCAATCAATATCGGTTAACAACATTCAATGACCAGTTAACAAATGACAAATGATTTGTAATTTTTTTTTAAAATTTGTAACTTATTTATGGTAAATTTATAATTTAGTTATCAAAATTTTATTTTAAATTATTCTAATATAGTTTGTAATTTTTTTTAGAATTTGCAACTTATTTTAAATTTACAATTCTATTTCAAAATTCTAATTATGAAAAAAAAATCCAATTTAACAGCATTGCTGAATATATGTTTAGTGAAACTACTTGTTCATATTTCTAATTTTTTTCAAGAAACCAAGAATAATCACTTTTGACTTTTGTGAATCTTATATGAATATTTTCGACATAACCCAACCTATAAAGTTGTATTTAATCTTCACTTTAAAAAAACGGCACACGAGATATAATTTCAAGTTTTCGACCCCTCATACCAAAATATCTTCTTGTAGTTTGATGATTTTAACTATCTAAATTATTCACCGCTCTCATCTATGCACTTAAAATAACAATAAAATTTTTTAAATAATAATTTAATAGAAACCTTTTAATTAAAGAATATAAAAATTTTATTTCAAAATCTCAAATAAAAAAAATAATAGATAATATTTTTCTTTTACGCTGTGTTTGGTTTAGATGATTTGGGGGGGAGGGAAGGGAAAGTAGTAATTTTCTCCTGTTTGGTTCATATTTCTTTTAGGAGGGGTGAATTTTCCCTCCCCTCTCCTCTTATCTCTCTCCCCCCAAAATGGGGGTATTTGGGGGAAAAATTGAACATTAAAAATTTAAGGACTAAAACACCCCTGATCTTTTTGTCTATTTCAAATATTTTTTCTCATTAACTTATGTTTCATCTCATGCTGCTGCGATTTCCTCTTGTTTTCCCTTTCTTGTAGCTCCCATTATTTTGGTTCTTTGCTTCAGTAAAAAGTTTAAATTTTGGTATAGTGAAATGTGTGGTTTTTACAAGTGAAGTAAAAAAAACAAGGATTGTTTTTAAACAATTGGTTATTACAAGTGAAGTAAAAAAAGGATTCTTTTTTTCTTGATGAAAAAAAAGAAAGGATTCTTTATAAGCAATTTGGATACTCATTGCATGATGTAAATTTTATTTTTCCCTTTTAGTTATGATAATAATAATTTTATAATAAGTTAATAATGAAAAATATTATTATATTATACTTCCTTCAAAATGGAATATGATCTATTCTAAATGATACTTTGTATATTTATTTATTTAATCTTGGGTAATGAGATTGGTTATCTCCTATCTCTTCCAGATTTTAAAAAAATATTATATAAATAAAAGTATAATTGTCTATATGTTATTATTTTCTCTAACTTTCCCTCCTAAACCAAACAAGAGAACATTAAAATCTCTCCGCTCCCCTCCCCTCCAACAAATCCAAACAAGGGAAAATTAAAATCCTTTCCTTCCCCTTCTCTCCCCTCCCTTTCATTAAAATCTCTCCTCCCCTCCCCTCTAACAAATCCAAACAAGGAAAAATTAAAATCCTTCCCCTCCCCTTCTCTCCCATCCCCTTCATTAAAATCCCTCCCCTCCTTTCCCCTTCCTTCTGTTGAACTAAACATAGCCTTAAAGAGAAATAAAGAGGCCCAAAACTTACAACAAAACGATCCAGGGAGTGGATACAACCATGATCACTAATCCAATCCCCGTGGGATGATTGGGCTTACACAGGAATTATGGAATGGGAGTATATATGAAAAGCTAATTAATATTTCCAAGGAAGGCAGCCAAGCCGCATCACTTGCACACAATTTCCTTACTACTAATTTTGCAAGCGAACAGTGTAATATCCCAACTTTTATGGGATGCTATAGAATGAACAAAATATGAGAAACGAAGTGAGACTAAAATGCTATATATAATCGGGCTTTAGAATGAATTAATTTCTCATTTAATTTTCAGAAGAAATTATGTTTGGTCTTTAATTAGAATTAATTTTCCATAAGGTCCTTAGTAGAAATTAATTCCAGAACTTGCCCTAGAAAATATATAGTATACCACTTGAATGAAAGCCCGCTCCAAACTGAGTGCAACGATACAAGTATTGCGCAGCCGGGAGGTCCAGGTTAAGAGATAGACCAATTTAAAGTTAATGTGAAAAATGAAAAGGAAATAATAAAAAAATTGATCTTTAGGTGAAATTATAAGAAAGGACCCGATAGAATGGATAATTATGTTTTAACCCGATTTAAGGGCAAAATGGTCATTTTTCAAATTAGAAATAAAATGTTAATAATGCATTTGAGACCCAAAAATAAAAAAGTTGACATCATAAAATGTAAAATGAATTAGAAAAAATAGTGAGACACCATTAAGTGTAAAGAAGGACAAAGATGTAATTTTTCCTGGTTAAACAGAAAAATAAAAAAATTACATTTTAGCCTTAAGAATTAAGAATGTTTAGAATTTAGTCCCTGGATTCAACGTGAGAGGGGAAAAGAGAAAGAATTTGGGAAAAATTACATCTAATGACCCGAAAATTTCAAAAATTATATACTTGCTAGTCAAGGGTATTTTTGTAAATATGAAAAATTATAGTCAAAATGAAGCTCTCAATGAGTTAGACCCAATGAAATATAGTATGAAATTTATTAAGGTCAAAATAATATTTATTGGGTGATTAGGATTTAATACCAATATTTTACCTGATAAAAGTCAGTTTAGACTGCAGGAAAATGCAGTATTCATCCAAGGACAATGATTGGACCTTAATAAAATATATTTTGGTTCTAGATAATAATTTTGGACCAAAATTAATTATTAGATAATCCTGTACCAATTTAATGATAATTTTGGCTAAAATACTTAATCGGTACGGGTAAATTTAATCAGTAAAGGGTATTTTGGTCCATTAAACTTTATGAAGCAATTTTTGGCTAAGAATGAGACACAAGGCATGCTGTAGCTCATTGGGATACAAAGGAAATTTTTATAAAAGCTTTATTTGCTAAAAAGTAACTAAAGTCAAAGATAAAGTTACTTTATGATTTAATAACATGTAATCAACTTGCTTAATCTTCTCCAGCTTTCTACGCCTCTGAACCATTGAGAAAAGAGGGAGAAACTTGTGCAACTCAAGGAGGAAAGAAGACTAAGCAAGAAGCAAAGTTTGACTCTCAAACTTTCAAGATAGGTTTCTATGGTTGCTATCTTGCTTGTACTTGAGTTTGGAGAAGTTTTACCGATTATTTCTCTCCACTTTACCTCTGAAAATTTCTGCCTAGAGAGAGAGGAGAGAGAAAGTGAACCCATGGAAAAACTAAACCATAGAAATGCTCAGAAATACTTCAAGATGCAAGAATATGATATTAGATTGCAAATTAATCGGGTAGATATTTTTCTCCAAATTTTTGAAATTTTCTGCCTATCTAGGGTTTGAAAAGGAAAGGAAATTTCATGATTTTGATCTCAAAAATGGATTCCTTGGGTCCAAAATAGGTAGATACAAGTATATTATACAAGAAAAACTCAAAGGAAAGTAAAATGAAGATTTTAGTCCAAGTATGCACACTTTGTGAATGAGGTTGTGTAATTGGTGGCTAATGACCTCATTTTGTGATACTATAGGACTCAAAGAAGTGTTAGAAGTTGAAAGGAAAGGTGTGCAAATTTTGGAAAGGATTGAAAAGCTAAAAGGTAGTTTACTAACATAATCTTGCATTATATAATTATATAGTTGTAATGGTTTTAATGTTATACCAAATGTTTGCAATAATGTTATGTGATGATTTTTTTGATATTGGATGAGTTATTTGAGGGGTTTTGTGACCTCGGGATGTCCAAAATGTAAGGGGAAACTCTATCCAATTTTGTATAAAATGTTTAAGCATAAATAATTTTGAATGTTTGAATGATGATTTGATGAAGTGTGCTTGCATTATATGATTATATATTTGCTTGATTAGTGGTAACTACTGAGATTCTTTGAATCTCACTCTTCCAAATGCTAACCATAATAGGGCCAAGCAATGCAAGGAATCCAAGAAGAGCTAAAGGAAAAGAGGAAGAGAATGATGAATGATATTATTATGCAAGTCTTAATGTTATGTTTTGGGAATTTGTATAAGTTTGTATGAAATGGGTAAATCATGTATGATACCCTGAATATATTCTTTTAAGTCCTCTATAATATTATGCATAAAATTGGAGCAATAAATGTCAATGTAAATGTGTTGTGAAGCTTATTATGTAAGCTATGACATAAGTTTGTTTGAGATGATTAGTATTAATTTAAGTAGGAAAACTCTATTCAAGATAGAGCATACTATATAAGTGTTATACATGCTCTTAAACTAGACGGAACGAGCTTTTCATAGACCTAATGAACACTTTAATTGGATAAATGTATGAATTAGAGTGATTTTTCAAAGTTAGGGTTCAGAACAGAGAAAGATTGGGAAAACTAGAAACTGAAAGTTAGGTACTGGAAAATTAAAAAGATGATATAAATTATGCAGAGCTCTTAAAATTCAGTGGTTTGTATTTATGGAAATTTCTATGTTTTAAGTTTCATATGCCACTGATTTGGGGGTAATTGGAGCTATATGATAGGAGATATGGATGTTTTCCCAAAACTGTTCCAGCAAAAGTGAAATTCTGACCCTTTATAATTTAAGTTAGCACCATGCCCTTTGAAAGTTGAATAAATGTACAATAAAAATATTTCTAGAAAGTAGACTCATAGGGTTTTCCAACGACATAAAGAATGTATTATTTGGCTCAGGATATAATGATATCTGAATTTTTCAATATAAGGTCAAAATCCTAGGGAAGAGAAAATGACCAAATGTACAATAAATGTTTGAAAAATAAAATGTATAAATTAGTCAAGATAATGCTCGGTTTAATATTTTTTCCATGTATAAAAGGTTCTTATCTATAATTGGAGACTTGAATCACTATGAAATGATTTTTCTAGAATTAGTTATAAATTTTCAAAATTTAGTCAGCAAAGTGGAAACTACCATATAAACAGTAACCGAAAATTTTGGAAATTTTGATTTTCATTCATGTGATTCAAGTCTAAAATCAAGTATAATCATACTTAAAAAGAGTCTAATTCATGGATAATGAGTTTAAAAGTAAGGTGTTACAAACAGGAAACACAGTAATGGGGCTTCTCACTTGGTACGTGCCATTGTCCCAAGCCAAAGAAGTAGAGACTATGTGATGGAGATCGAGCAGGTATTCAAAGGATCCATTGCCACTCATGGAAAGAGCTCATTTACCTTGATGGATTGGCTACATCTCTAAGGCCTAATCCGAGAACAAATATGGTGTTTCCAAATCTCAATCCAAGTTCAAATGAATTTATCCACCGAAAGACCACTTGCTTTGAAGACTTGGTTTTGGAGAACTCATGGACAAAAGAGTTATTCAAGAGCTTACAAGAGCAATTTCGAGCTTATATCATTACCATGAAGGCCCATGGTATTAATATGCACATGGAGGAGTCCAGTGGAGCCTTAATCATTCATATTCAATACCAAATGCAAGCTCTTTTAGCCCATGGAATTTTGGTTCATTAATTAGTTGTTTAATTGTATTTTATTTTATGTTTAATTGGGAAAAACTTGAATGATTTAAATAAGCCCATTTGTTGAGTCTTTATTGAGTTCCTAATTATATTTTCAAAGGCCCAAATAGTATTTTAAGAGTTTTAGGTCCATTATGACTGTTGAATCAAGTTTTTTTATGATTATAAACAACTAGAGGTTGGAAGGAAAATATCAAAGAAGTGTAAGAGCATTCAAGTGAAGAAATCCAAGAGGAAATAGGTGAAGAATTAGTTATTAGGATCTTTTACTTTGTACATTAGGTAAAAAATTTTGATTTCACTCCCACCGTGTTTAAATATGTGTTTTTCATGTTATTCTATGTTAAATTTGAAAAACACTTGTTAACAGATGAATTTTGAGCTGATAAACTTTACATATTTTGTTGAAAATTTGAACTTTGCTGACTGAAATTTGAAGTTATAGAGATGTTACCTTTGATAAACAAATTTCAAGTATTGAAATTTGAATTTCGAGTCAAGCATAGTTAAGCAAATGTGCAAAATTCGTCTGAAATTATGTTAAAGTTCGTCTAATATTAGAGTGCAAAAAGAGTTTAAAAGCAGTCCCTTTGACAGACTAATTTTGAATATCAAAATTTAAATTTTGGAATGAAGATTTGTAAGTCTAATTAGAGGTCTCTTTGACAGAAAAATTTTAAAAGTGAAAAATTTGAATTTTGGAAAGAAGGACTTTTGTGCCATGTTAAACTAAACTCTAACAGACGAATTTTGGCATCCTAAAATTCAAATTTCAAGTACACAGTAGAAACATGAGACAACTATTCACATTTAACAGATGTACTTTGAATATGAAAATTTGTATGTTTTAACATAGGATATATTTGAGAAGATTGAAATTCGAATTTCACTATTGAACAGACGAATTTTGGAAGTTCAACATTAATATCTTGAGCTTATGGTCTCTTTAAAATTTGTCTGTTGACACCCAAAATTCAAATTTCAGTGTGTCAAATACATTAAATGCGGTTGGTGAACGACTAATTTTGTAGAGTAACCATTGGATAACGTCTCTAACAGCTAGATCTTGTGTCTAACATCTAGTTAAGTCATAAATCTATAAAATAGAACTTCATTTGAAGTTGTGGGTAACTATTTTACGCTGTATACTGAAACTCTGTCAAAATTATTAGATAAAGCCTTTTACTCACTTGCACTTCATTTATTGCACCTCAACCGTCATATATACTATGTATTAGAGAGTTTCTCTTATTGTAAATAATCTTCTCTTCATTTGGAAGAAAGATATTCTTGTGATGGATCTTCACAAAGGATTTGAGAAATACTTTACTAGAGTGTAGAGTGGGAATTTGTAAGCTCTTAGAACAGAGCACAAGATTGTATTGTGGTATTGCAAGAAGCCAACTGAATTCTTGCAAGATATTGGAAAATCTCAAGTGATGGTTTGAAGACTGGACGTAGGTCAAGAGGAATGAACCGAACTAGGATAAATCTTTGTGTCTTTTTTTCCTCTACCTTGCAAACTGCCATTTTATATTCTGTACTCTATTTTTCTGTAACTTTTACTTTTACTGCTCTTTTACAATTTTGTAGAAAATTTTAAACTACCCAATTCATCCCCTTCTTGGGAAGTCAGCAGGCCTAATAAATGGTATCAGAGCCCAGACTCCCAAGTGAAGGATCTAACAATTTGGGAGAATCAATGGTTGGCTTCGGAGAAAGCATTCTTCCTGATGGAAACAATACCAATAGATCTCCTAACTTCAGTGGAGAGCATTATGGATACTGGAAGATGAGAATGCAAATCTATCTCCATTCCATTGACTTAGACATCTAATCAATCATCCAGAAGGGAGACTTTGTCCCAATGAAGCTTCAGAATGATGGCAAATACAAAGAAAAGCCAGAAGAGGAATGGAATGAGGAAAATAAGAGAAGAGTCCTGCTCAACTACAAAACAAAACATTGCTTGGTCAGTGCACTCAATTAGGATAAATGTTATAGGGTGTCTCAATGTACCATAGCCAAAGGAATGTGGGACACTTTAGAAATTGCTCATGAAGGAACTATTGGAGTGAGGGAGAACAAAACAAACTCTTGTATCGGTAAATATGAAAGTTTCAGAATGATAGAAGGTGAAAGCATCAAAGATCTGTAAAAGAGATTCATCCTTATTGTAAATCAACTAAAGAGTCTCGGTAAGGAGTACACACAGCCAGAGAAAGTCAGAAAAATTCTTAGAGCTCTTCCTCTGGAATGACAACCAAAAGTAACAGTTATAGAATAAGTCAGATGAGAGTCAATAGCTTCTGTCACAGCTTCCTTCAGAAGTCTTGAAGAGTATGAGGGCAAGATAAAAGCTCTCAAGGATGCTGGACAAGACAAGAAGAAAAAGGGTCTTGCATTAAAAGCTACAAAAGAAAGAGAAGAAGAATCAGAGGATGAAGAAGAACTGGATGAAGAGACTCTAGTAATACTGGTTAGAAAATTTGGAAGATTCTACAGCAAGAAGAGAAATAAGAAGTTCTTTAAGAAAGGAGCAGCTGCAGATAACAAGAAAGAAAGTAAATAGTCTGTTACCTGCTATTAATGCAAGAAGTAAGGGCACATCAAATGAGATTGCCCACAATTCTTGAAAAAGTAGGAAAAAGAAAAGAAAGCTGCTGACAAAGGTAAAAAGAAAAAGGCATACATTTCATCAATCTGGGGCAATTGCTCAGATGAAGAAGATGAAGATGAAGATGAGGAAGAAATTGTTTGATGGCACTTGCAGCTGAAGAAACTCCAAATTCACCTAACAGTGATCATAAAGATGAGGTAAATCCCAATGAATTGTAAGAAAGCCTCTAACTAAATCTATTTAAGTTTCTAGCATAAATTGATATTAACTTTAGCATCGGAGTGTATTTAAAATATTTTGCAGGTACTCCTCATAAGTCCAGATGATAGCAAATCAGTTTAATGGAGATTATTAGACCTACATAATCAAAAGATGCTGAAGGAAAATTGAAAATTCGAGCTTTCAGGACCTATTTGTAAGTTAAGCAATATGAAATTCGTATTTTAGATGTTATTAGATAAATTTCCATATTAAATTGTGATTTTGAATGAATTGGTATGCTCAAAATTTGAACTTATGTGCTTATAAGATGAATTTCAGTAACTCTCACATTGTAACAGTACTTTCATGTCCCTCGAAATTCGTCTATTGACTACTGAAAATTTGAATTTTTGAATTATTATATGAATATTGACTTTGTTCAAAATGCTCATTGTGCGAATTTCAATGCCTTAAAATACGCATTTTAAAGGCCCTTTACAAAACTCTAAACTTCAAATTTTTGAATCTTAAAATTTTTTTATTGAAGCATGCTTTCATATCAAGTCTCTGTAAGACAAACTTCAAAAATGAAACTCATCTATTGTTTTTCTCACTCTTTGTTTGCTTAATGTTTGATTATTTGAAATTCGAACTTTGATGATTCAAAGTTCATTTGTTGATGTTTGTACCTTGAAGTTAGCTTCTGTCAAATGAACTTCATGATGAAAATTTGTTTGTCAAAAAGTCTCTCTTTGTGAGCTAACTCATAACTACTCGAAATTCAAATTTTGGACCCTCAAAATTCGTCTGTTGAACAGTTACACAAGCTAAAACCAAAGGTCTCGTTCTGAACATACGCACCCCTATTCATCTCTCTCCTAAGTCTATGCACCTCATCTCTTAATTTCTCATCAATTCAGTTCGTGAATCTCCATTTCCCACCATTCTGAACATGCTCAATTCAGTCCTTGCATCTTTTTGCAACAATTAATCACGAGAATGGCAAGGGTTAAAAATCTTAGCGTGGTTAAGGGAGAGTTCAGGGCAAAGAGAGTGGTTAAGTGTCAATATGCCTCTAAGGGAGGAGAAGCTCAGAAAAGGAAAGGCAAATCCAGCAAGGGAGCACCATCCAAAAGGTAGAAAGCAACTCCCAAGGATGATTCGAAGAAGCCTACTTCTACTACTACTGCCTCGACCTCGTCCAACACTAAATCTAAGGAATTCTAGTTAACCACTAAGCCATTGTGGAGTAATGCTCACATCCTGGAAGAGTATACCACCAAATTCCTCAGCATAAAGGTAATCAAACCTCACTATACGAATTTGGAAGAATTTTTTATTTCCAACAATTTTGATGCTAAGCTATGATTGGTGAGATATAAGAACTTGTTGGAAATTAAAGAGAGATATGATAATGAGGTTATCAAGACATGGTATACTGCTCTGTTGTATAATAGCAAAAAGGAAAAATGGCAAGTTTATCTGAGGTCCATAACCCTCTGGCTCTTTGATGAGACCTTTAACGAAGTGTTGGAAATTCCTGGGCAATATGGCTTGAAGATTGACATCACCACCTCAAGATACATGGATGAGGATGAAAATGCAGATGAGAAAGGTGGTCCTTTTCTGAATTACAAAGAGAGCATATTCCTGAATACCCTGTTTAGAAGACGTGAAAATAGGCCTCCCCTAAGTATGCTGAAGCCCTCTGATTTAAGTGCTCAAGTCAGAATCTTGCACTATATTGGGTCCAGGATCATATATTCAACAAAGGAGGGAGCTTTAATCTAATTACAAAGGCTAAAGCTCATGTGATGATTGCACTTATGCGTGGTAAGCTTTTAAATATAGGCTATATCATCCTTCAACGCATGATCAAAGCCAGAGATCAGAGAAGAGACTCTACTTTGCTATTTGCCTCCATTATCTTCAAAATACTTCAGTATGCTAGGATACAACACTTGGAGAAAGGGAAAGGTAAACCCATTGAAGTCTTCAAGGAGGAAAAGTTGCAAAGGATGAGAATTGAAAGAAAAGATGGAAGGTGGATTGGAAAAGGAGTTGGGAAGTCAGAAGACTTATTCTTTGAGGAAGGTCATTCACAACAGCAAGCAGGAACTTCTGAGGCTGCTTCACCCATACAACCTTCACCATAACCTTCCCAGCCTGTTTCTTCTCAACCACAATCCACTCAGACACCTTAGCTATCTACTCCCTCAACCTGGGCAAAGCCAACCAAAATAACTGAACTATATGACAACCTATCTGCACTAATGCTGAGCATCAAAGATTAGCAAAATACCAAGTTTGCTCACCTACAGGATCAAATCTTTTAGTTGGCTAAGAACATGAAAGTGGTTGTTAATGTATATGAGGACATCAGAAGTGCTATCCCCTCTACATTAGCTTCACCTCAGCTATGACCCTTTGAGCCTACCAAATCTCCTACTCCTGAACTGTTAGTTAGGCTGACTTCCCAAGATGAGGTGAATTGGGTAAATTAGAAATTTTCTGCACAAAGTGAAAATGATGAAGAAAGCAAGGTATAATGAAAAACAGAGTATAAAGCAATAAGCTAAAAGAGAAGAGATAGGGAGAAGAAAAACTCATATATTTATCCTGGTTCGGTCTCTCCACTTGACCTATGTCCAGTCCCCAAGTCACCACTTGAGATTTTCCACTATACTGCAAGAATTCAAGGGCTTCTTGCAAATGCCACAGTACAATGTGTATGCTCTGTTTTCTAGAGCTCACTCAATCACTCTTAGCACTTTCACTATGTGCTTTACAATCCCTTGTGATATCTCCTCACAAGTAAATCTATCTTCCAGATGAAGATTAGATTGTTTACAAAGTGAAACTCTCTTAAATAGAGTGAATATGAAAGTTGAAGTGCAAGTATTGAAGTAAGAGGGTAAAAGTCTTTGAGTAGAAGATTTGGCAAAGTTTCAGTATATACAAAGTTTGATTCGTTACCCACAACTTCAAATGATGTTATATTTATAGATTTAGGTCTCAAATATCCGTCAGAGATAAAATCTATCCGTTGGTGAAGTTATCCAACGGTTACTCTGAAAAACTATCTGTTAACCAACTGCATTTCATGCTTCTGACATACTAAAATTTGAATTTTGGTTGGTGAACAGACGAATTTCGAAGGAACCGAAGGTTAAAGCTTCCAACGTTGAAATACTGAAGTTCGTCTGTTCATGAAGTGAAATTCGAATTTTGAAACTTAGAGAATGTTTCCATGTTGTGACATACGAATTTTCAAGTGAAAAGTTTTTCTGTTAAGTGTGAACAGTGTTTTCAATTTGCTACAATGCCCTCAAAATTCAAATTTTGGAATCCCAAAATTCATCTGTCCGCAGCAGATTCAAAAGGCACAGTAGTTCATTTCCTTCGAAATTTGAATTTTCAAAGAGTGAAGTTCATCTATCAGAGAGACCTCTTTTCAGACTTACTTCAACATTCGAATTTGTAAACACTGTCCTTTGTACGTCATCATGTCATTTCAACAGACTCACAACTTAAGCATCTGAAATTTGAATGTCTATGTTCAAAGTTCGTCTGTCAGTGAACAATTTTGAAACTTAATATAATTTTGATTTCAGATGAACTTTAACATTGTTTCAGACTAATTTCTTCAGTTTTTATAAGTTTCATTTTGTCTGAAATTCGAATGTTCAAAATTTGAAGTTCGTCTGTTGCTCAACTGCTTCTTTCAGACACTTATGAAAATTTGAATTTTGAATAATCAAAATTCGTTTGTGAGAGAGACATCTCTTCAGACTTACTCCGTTTTAGCTCGAAATTCGAATTTTCAAAGCCAAAGTTCGAATTTCCCATATGACAGTTCAATGTAAACTTTTCAAACTTCGTCTGTTGGTGAGTATTTTTCAAATATTTCATAATTTAACATAAAATCAAGGTTTTAAAACATTTTTCCACCAAATCAAAGTCTTTTACCCATAACAAAAGATCCTACAACAATCTTAGCAATGATTACTGATATTTTCTTCACTTAAGACACTTTGAGCTCCTTTGATATCTTCAATCCAAGCTCTTCAATGTTGGTTTGGAATCATCAAAACTTCTTGATTCAACATGAACCTCTAAGCCCCTTCGAGCTAAACTTTCCTGAGCCTGATGTTGACAATGTTGCTACTAAGGTTGCTGGTACTATGGTCATACCACAGGCCTCTAGCAGTGAGACAAGCCCAGGTCCACCCTTGGATTATGGCATGGAGGATGAGGCCCTTTAGGAAGCAAGCACTCACGAGCCTATGATAAAAGATGCTCAAGAATCAATTCTGTCACTCCAAGAATTTGAACAAATGGAGAAACTTATAGCAACCATCACCTCTGCACCAGTCATTCAGACTGTACTAAATGAGGAAAGAAGTCTAGTTCCCTATGTAGATATTGTAGCTATTGCACATGATGCCATTGTGCAAGCTCAAAAACAAAGGCTTGATGAAATGTTTTCTTCTCCTGCTCCTCAACCTTCATCTTCTCAATATGGCATGACTCAGCACAAAGGGCCAGGTTTGCCAACCTTTAGAAGGAAGTTCAGGAGATAGTCGAAGACGTTGAGGATGATCTTCTTGAGTCACCACCATCCATACCTCATTCTCAGATACCTTCCACTGTGCTATTTGTTCCTGGTCCTCTTTATGCAATTCTAGTGTCACAGGTTCCTTCTCCTGCTATGCACATTCAAGCCCCTGATGATGCCGAAAAAGGGAAGAAAAATCTAAGCAAACTAGTAAATTTGGAGCAGGACATTCTGGCAAGACCTACAGCAAGAAATCCAAGCCCAAGAAGAAATGATTAGATCTTAGGGTTGCTTGGTTTTACTTGTACTACTTGTTTATGTTTGCTATATCTCATATAATGAAATGACTATCTTGCTTTGAAATACTGTGTTTGCAATGTCATATCATTGTACTAAATCTTTAATGAATTAATACAATAAGATTCCATATTTTCCTTCTGCTTTACTGTATATGCTGCACTTATCTTTAAACTTCAATGCATATGTTGAGAGAGAGCTCTTAGAAGCAAACTCAAGTATTAATCTAGTTTACAAGTTGTTTTGTCATCATCAAAAATAGGGAGAATGTTGAATCAAGTGTTTTGATGATTCCAAACAACTAGAGCTTGGAAGGAAAATATCAAAGGAGTATAAGAGAACTCAAGTGAACAAATCCAAGAAGAAATGAATAAAGAATTAGTTTGTATGATTTTTTATAGTGTTCATAGAGTAAAAGACTTTGATCTTAGACTCACTAGTTTTAAATAAGCGTTTTTCAACTATCCTATGCTAACTTATGTTAAACTTGAAAAATACTGACTAACGGATAAATTTTAAACTGTTAAACTCCATATATGTAGTTAAACATTTGAACTTTGGTAACTGAAATTTGAAATTACAGAGATGTTACCTTTGACAGACTAATTTTAGGTTATTGAAATTCGAATTTCAAGACAAGTATAATTTGTGAAAACTCGAAAATTCGTCTGAAGCTATGTCAAAGTATGTCTGATGTTAGAATATAAAAAGAGTTCAAAGTTAGTCCCACTGACAGACGAACTTGGTTTTGAAAATTTGAACTTTGTAATGACAATATATAAGTCTGATTAGAGGTCTCTCTGATAGACGAACATTGGCTTTGAAAGTTCAAACTTTGGAATGAAAACGTGTAAGTCTGATTAGAGGTCTCTTTGTTGAATCAAGTATTTTGATGATTTCAAACCAAACTTTCAGAGCGTAAAAAGAAGATATCAAAGGTGCATGAAAGATCCCAAATTAGGAAATCCAAGTAAAATCAGCACAAGATTAGATATAGGACTTCTTACCTTGTTTAATTAGAGTAAAATACTTTGAATTGGCAAAAGAATATTTTTAGAAATCTGATCCCATGTTAATTCATGAAATATTTGAAAATCACCCACTAACAGACGAATTTTAAAGTGCTAAAGCTGGGCTATTGTTTTGAAAATTTGAACTTTGGCTTTTGAAATTCAAATTTCGAATTGAAAATAAGTTAGTTAGAAAAGAGATTCCTCTGACAGATGAACTTTGATTGCAGAATTCAAACTTTGACATGAGTCTGATGAGAGCCTTCTCTGACAGACGAACTTTGAGTCTTGAAAATTCAAACTTGTGATAAACTACAATTCATAAAAATTGAAAATTTGTCTGAGGATACTTTAAAGCTCATCTGAAAGTGAAGAATAAAAAGAATCTAAAATTAGCTCACTAACAGACAAACTTTGATTTTGAAAATTCGGATTTTAGAAACAAAGCTTGCAAGTCTGTTATGATAAATCTGTTGACATACGAATGTTGGTTTTCAGAAATTCAAACTTCGAAATAAGTCTGATAAGAGCTCCCTCTGACAGACGAACTTTGAACCTTGAAAATTCGAATTTTGAAAAGATGAACTATTGTGCCTTATTGAGTTGCCCATTGATAAACGAATTTTGGGCACCAAAATTTGAACTTCGAAGGCACTGTAGCAATAAGGAACTACTGTTCACACTTATCAGAAGAACTTTAACTTGAAAATTCGTATGTTCTAACACAGAAATATTTTTTAAAGATGGAAATTTGAACTTTGCTTCATAAATAGACGAACTTTGAAGATCAACGTTAAAGTCTTTAACTTTCGGTATCTACGATATTCGTCTGTTGACTAACCAAAATTTGAACTTTGAGTGTCAGAAGCATTAAATACGATTGGTGAATGGATAGTTTTTCAGAGTAACCATTGGATAACGTCTCTAACGGATAGATCTTGTCTCTAACATATAGTTAAGATCGAAATCTATAAATAGAACTTCATTTGAAGTTATGGGTAACGAATTTACATTATGTATACTGAAATTCTATCAAATTCTTAACTCAAAGTCCTTTACTCTCATACTTCATTCTTCTGAACTTCAACTTTCATATACACTCTAAATTAAAGAGTTTATTCTTTGTAATCAATCTTATCTTCATCTGGAAGAAAGATTTTCTTGTGAGGGGATATCACAAGAGATTTGGGAAGCACTTAGTTAGAGTGCAAAGAGAGAGGTTGTAAGCTCTAAGAACAGAGCACCAAAGCTGTACTGAGGCAATTGCCAGAAGCCCACTGAATTCTTGCAAGATAGTGGAAAATCTCAAGTAGTTGCTTGAGGACTGGACGTAGATCAAGATAAAAAGACCGAATCAGGATAAATATCTGTGTCTTCCCTTCTCTTTTACTGCTTTTACCTTACTGTATCTTTATATTCTGTTTTACTATCATTCTTGTCTTCATCATCCTTCTGACTTTTGTAGAAAATTTTAAGTTTCCCAATTCATCCCCCTCTTGGGAAGCCAGCATATCTAACACTCTCTGATAGATGAATTTTGAAGGCTCAAAATTTGAATTTCGAAAAGTAAAACTTTTGTGCTACATTAAGTTGTTCATTGATAGATGAATTTTGGATCCCCAAAATTCGAACTTCGAGTGTATTGTAGCAATATGAGACAACTGTTCACACTTAACAGATACACTTCAAACTTGAAAATTCATTTGTTCTAACATGGAAAATATTTGTCAAAATCAAAATTTGAATTTCACTTTTGAACAGACAAACTTTGGAAGTTCAATGTTAAAGTCTCTAACTTGTGGTCTCTATGAAATTCTTCTGTTGACACCCCAAAATTTGAATTTTGAGTGTCACATACATTAAATACAGTTGGTGAACAGCTAGTTTGTAGAGTAACTATTGGGTAACGTCTCTAATGATTAGATCTTGTGTCTAACGTATAGTTAAGACACAAATCTATAAATAAAACTTTATTTGAAGTTGTGGGTAACAATTTTACATTGCATATACTGAAATTCTGTTAAAATCATTAGACAAAGCCTTCTACTCACTTACACTTCATTTATTGCACCTCAACTATCCTATATACTCTGTATTAGAGAGTTTCTCTTGTTATAAATAATCTTCTCTTCATCTGAAAGAAAAATATTCTTGTGAGAGGTTTTCACAAGGGATTTGAGAAACACTTTGTTAGAATATAGAGTAAGAATTTGTAACCTCTTAGAACAAAACGCAAGATTGTACTGTGATATTGTAAGAAACCCATTGAATTCTTGCAAGATAGTGAAAAATCTCAAGTGGTAGCTTAAGGACTGGATGTAGGTCAAGAGGAATAAACTAAACTAGGATAAATCTTTGTGTCTTCCTTTCCTCTACCTTGCAAACTGCCCTTTTATATTTTACACTCTATTTTTCTGTAACTTTTGCTTTTACTACTCTTTTACAATTTTGCAAAAAATTTTAAATTCCTCAATTTACCTCCTTCTTGGGAAGCTAGCAGACCTAACACCTACAATTGAACATTGGCAGGGAGTGAAGTTCTTATTTGGGTACTTGAAAGGTACTGCACATCTTGGTCTTAAGATTCAGCCAACAAAACATTTTAATCTGATAACTTTCACCGATGCAAATTGGGCTGCAAGTCCTTGTGATTGTCATTCTGTATTTGGATATTGTGTATTTCTTGGTTGTTCACTAATTTTTTAGTCCTCTAAAAAGCAGGGCATTGTTACAAGATCTAGTACAGAGTCAAAATATTGTGCACTTGCAAATGTTACAGCTGAAATAGCTTGGCTTCGATCCTTACTCTCTAAAATTAAGGTACTGACCACTCGTATACCAACTGTCTGGTGTGATAATATAAGTGCTAGTGCGTTGGCTGAGAATCCTGTTTCCAATGCTAGCACAAAACACATTGAGATTGATGTTCATTTTGTTCGAGATCAAGTCCTAATGAAACAACTCTCCATCAGCTATGCCCCTTCCTCTGCACAGATAGCAGATTGCTTCACTAAGGCTTTGGGTCAATCATGCTTTGTCTTCTTTCATAGCAAACTCAGGGTTTAGTTGACACCCTCTCGTTTGAGGGGAGCTGTTGATGAAAAAGAAAAATGGAAGTTGAAGCCCATCAGCCCATCTCATTCGTCTTTATGATAATTTGTCACTTTCTTTATTTATTTGCTATATCTTATCATATCAGAATCATAGCGAGATAACGTGCATGATTTACGTAACTTTGTTCCTAGCGAGATAGTGTGTATGATTTACATACCTTAGTTCCTCTCCTAGTATTATAAATATACACTTCAGTAACCCTAGAATATACATAATAATATACTCTTTTTCAACTATCTGTCTGTTTCTTATTTTTTATTCTAACATGGAAGACATTAGCTCAAAGCTTCGCATAGAGGTCCGAATGACTAATTCGTGTGTTAATAATATATATGTGTATATATGTACATATATATAGAAATATAGACACGTACTGCTGCTGGAACACAAGACTTTTCTGGTTTTTTTTTTTTGGTATATCACAAGACTTTTCTGAAGTTGATTATATTAAACTCGCAAGGATATGCTCGGGACATGAAGCTTCCTTATTAATCTAACCAATTAGAAAATAGGAAATACTATAATATATATATATATATATATAAGTCAATTGTTCTCAAGTCAATCGTGGCAACAACTACAAAGCATAGAGAGTTATAACGGAAAATGTCCGTTTCAATAATAAATAAATGTCCCTTTAAAGTACCTAGTACCGTATAGAGAGGGGGAGGAGGGGGGGCGGGGCGAGGGGGAAGAAAATTTATATCACGACACGCCAATTTAAAACTAGAGATTAATATGGGAGCAATTTGGAAGAGACTGCCATAATTTGTAGGCCACACGATTGCTATAGCCGAAGACCAACTAAAATCTCTTTATGCAATGTTTTCTTTGAAAAAACAAAAACTTATCCACCCTTGGATGACTCGTATTTAGTTATTTAAGTTTTTATAATTAAATATTTAGGGTTAAATATTTTGCATTTGATAAGACAGGTTTTTCTTTTAACTAGATCGTGGATCTATGGGTTACATTATACTAAAATAAGTAGTAATATAGTATCATACTAAGCAATTATATTAAAAAATAAAATATAAATTACTATCACTGATCACTAATAAATTAGAAAATGATACAAGAGGCTATACATTTAAAATTCAAATAAAATATGACTAACAATACTTTATTCAAGAATCTAAAAATAGTATATCATTTTATTTATTGAATAGAAAGAAAAAGTTACAAGTGCATCACCTTAATTAAGTAATAAAAATGATATATATATTAATCACATTGATTATATGAAACAGAAAAATATAATTTATATTGTAGTGCACAAGGTTTATTTTATCAAACAAATAACTATGACAAAATGCTTCAATGATGAATTAATTAATTTTATTTTTTAATGAAATTTCAAGATTGTCATTAAGATATAGACACCGTTGAGGTTGAAATTAATAATGGAATAGTAGCCACCAGTAACCTATGATTTTTTTTTTTTCTAACAAAACCCATTGACATGGATACTCAGTTTGTTGCAAACTATAACCGAACGAAAACATACTATTGTTATGAAATAATTCTATCAGAAAAAAAATGAAAAAAGTAAAATTGAAATTATTCAAATTCAAATAAAATATTAATAATTTAGATTTAATAAACAATGATTTTCAAACAATTAACCAAATTAAGATAATAGGGAGGGAAGTTAAGAAAATGGGTAAGAAAGCATTTATTAAAATTGAAAGTTTGAATTAATTTAGTTTTAAAAGTTAAATGGGTCCAAAAAATTGAAGTTCAAAATAAAAATTAAATAAAAGAGGTATTGTCTTTTTAAAAGACGATAACTTCCAAATGTCTCAAACCAATAAATACATACAGTTGGTTTCACCTTACAAATAACAAAACACATTTTGCTTTGTGATAGTGTGCATGTTTTCTATTTAAAAGATACTGAGAACGACTTTTATTAACAACTTAGATTAGATTTCATTTGAGAAAGTTATAAATGAAATATGGACAAGTGTTAAACTTTTAAATAAGGATGCAGATCATGCAGTGGAGGCTAAATGTGACTATTTTTTGTTGTTAAAAAATGTATAAAGTTTAAATGAGTTTGGTTTTGGTGACTAATTAGGTTAAACTGGACTTAAAGATTTAAAATGTAATTATAAAAATATTTATAAATTATTTATCAATAAAATTTTTATGTTGATAGTGGAATTCAAACTTACACTTTTGGCAAGACAATGGTGGAATTCACCTTTACTCTATCACTGAAAATCAAAATAAAAAAAAATTCAAGTAATATAATTAATTATTTTTTCTATTTATTTATTTATTTTTATGAAATAAAGAATTACAGGTCCGAGTTTGTTGCGTTGTGCAGAAGATGAATGGGCGTTGAAAGTGCATAGGGGTCCGCCAGTTCAGTTTGTAGTTGTTTGTTGATTGGGAAAATGCCATTTCTTGCCTATGCGTATCTCAGTCCCTCGTCGTCTTCTCTTCCAAATTTCCTCCATTGTGATTTTTCAACCCATCTCCATTCCTCCTCCTTCGTCACCCTTCTTGGCTTTACCCGGTTCGTTAGTTTCTTCACTTTTTTCCCTTCCCTCTCCTCCGCATCTGCTTCCAACTTATGATCTAATTATTGCTCCTCACCAATTCCTTAATTAACTCCACACCTCATTGGATCTCGCAGGTTTCGGGTGCTGTCGGGTGTCGGAAACATGGCATACAAAGTCGACCATGAATACGACTATCTTTTCAAGATCGTATTGATTGGGGACTCCGGCGTTGGAAAATCCAATATCCTCTCCAGGTTTACGCGAAACGAATTCTGCCTCGAGTCTAAATCTACCATTGGGGTTGAATTCGCAACCAAAACATTACAGGTTTCTTCCTTTCCTTTCAAAATTTTAAATATCATCAAATTCGTAATCCATGCTTCGGCTTAATTATAACGGTGGGGCTATATTGTTGATTCCGCTCTATACTAATCACATGGCTAACTAATGCTGATTAAAAATTCATTGAGTAAAACTAATTCCCGAAATATTGAACAACAATCTTTGTATTATGAGAATATAACATCTCACTTCTGACATATGTTGCTGTTTCGTTGTTCACCACATATTCAATGTCTGTGTGTTGGTTGTTGGATGGGAGAGTTTCTTCATGAAATGAAGCAATTCAGAAAGATGTTTTTTACTTTCCAATTTTCATGGCACTCGGGTGTGCAAATTTGCCCGGATGATGAGAAGAAAAGAAAAGAGGCAATTCAATTTTCCATAGCTGAGATTTTCTAATATAGTGAATGATGTTTTTTCTGTAATTAGAGTGCTTGTCTTGTCCCTATTTTGGTGTATGAATTAATGTAAAATTGCTTCCTGAATGAAGGTATGATTGTGTTGACACAGGTGGAGGGGAAAACTGTGAAGGCACAGATATGGGACACAGCTGGGCAAGAGAGATACAGAGCCATCACAAGTGCCTACTACAGAGGAGCAGTTGGGGCCTTGTTGGTGTATGACATAACAAAGAGGCAAACATTTGACAATGTGCGGAGATGGCTTCGTGAGCTAAGGGATCACGCGGACTCAAACATCGTTATCATGATGGCAGGAAACAAGTCTGATCTGAACCATCTCAGAGCAGTGGCTACAGAAGATGCTCAAAACTTGGCTGAGGGAGAAGGGTTGTCTTTTCTGGAGACCTCTGCATTAGAGGCACATAATGTTGAGAAGGCATTCCAAACCATTTTGTTTGATATCTATCAGATTATGAGTAAAAAGGCACTTGCAGCACAGCAGGCATCTAACGCTCCTGGCCTTCCTCAAGGGACCACCATTAATGTCTCTAACACATCAGCTAATACGGAGAAGAGTGCAACATGCTGCTCAAACTAAGAGCCTGCCTTTGTAGAAAAAGGAGGGCAGAAGCAGAATTTTTTTTTGGGAAAGAAGCTTGAGGAATGCTTGTTTCATACCTTGATTACCTTCTGCCATATTTCTTTTGTCATTTCTTCTGAAAGGCATGAGAAACAGATCTCTAGTCTTTAACAGTTGCAATTGAAAATGAAGCCAATAGTTTCAACTAGTCTATTATTCTTCTTTGCTCCTTGGTATTGTTCTGATCAGTTTGGATGAAAAGCGTTGGTAATTAAAGTGTAGTTTATCATTCATTTATTGTTCGTAATTAAAGTGTAGTATATCACCTAAAAAAAGTACTCCCCGGTCTTATAAGACCATTTACAATATACGAGGTGGTATTTATTATATATTTTTTAAAAATACTCATATTTAATATATCCAAAGAGAAAGAGAAAGAGAGATTAAATAAGGGTAATTTTAGAAAAATGTTAAAATTTTAAAAAAAATTGAGATAGTTAATTAGGTGATTCAGTTAAAAAGATTTTATATTAAAGATGAGAGGGAGTAATTTAAGTGTAGCTGCTGGGACAAGTATATTATAAAGAAAAAGCTTGTTTGAGCTTTTTTTTTTTGGAAAAATAAATGAAATCAATCTTTTACATTTTTTTTCAGTTTTTTTATTGAATGATCTTCTCATTTACTAAGTAACTAATGATCTTTATCGTGTATGGGAGAAAGGAGAAATTTTTTTTGAATAATATAGACTAGGATTTTACTACAAATAAATAAGACAAGGAAATTTGTATTTTTAAAAAAGAGACAGTAAAAATAAGTCTACGCAGTCTGATTCATAAAATGACACTGTTGCTGAATAGATTTACAAAATATATTGGTGATAATTCTGATTTGAATTTATTTTCATGTTTTTAAAATAGTTTTGTTAAATTATATCCAATAATAAAATTTTAAAATTTTAAAAAATTATCACATAATCATAAGATTCGTTAAATTAAATTTCATAATAATAAATTATGGCGGAAAAACAAAAAATAAATAAATTGTCTGAACTATTATTTTAAAAATCATATAGGAGTAAAAAATAAAATAAAACCGTTTGGAGAAATTGCTCTAGCTGAGCTTATGGAAGTGGTCAAATATGTTGCTCATTGATAGACATTCTTCAGTCCCTAAAGAGGTAGGGTTTGGAGAAGGAAATCAAAGTTTTTCCCTTACATCTAGAATCAGTAGATTGTTTGCATCCAAAATCTTCTTCTCACAGAAATGATTTGAGAATTGTGAAGTCTACGATATGATAGACCACCTCCGAGTTGTAAATCCCACCCTTTTTGTAACCCACACTAATTCGGGTTTCTCTCAATTTTTTGATAAAAGCTTGAGCATAGTGTTTTCTCATTCAGAGCTTACTCTCTGTTTGGATAAGGGCAAAACAAAGGGAAGAGAAATATTCAGAGGGAAAATAAGTAGAAACCTAGACACCCCTTATTTAGGTTCACCTTTTGTCTCTCAATTTGCTTAGACATATGTTTTGTCTCATTCGTGGCCTTTGGAGCATGTTACTTGAATGGTCATTTTTCTTTAATTTTTTTAAAACAAAATTTATAGACAAGGAATGAAAAATAGATTTTTTTTTCAAGAACGATACCATCATGTAATTATATAATTTTTAAATTTATTTCATGTCCCTTTTCCTTTTATAGAGATTCACTTTCTATTTTGTAATATTTTATCTGTAAAAAAATAAAAATTGTACATCCTCATGATTTAAGATTTTTTTCCCTGATTTGTAAGTTTTAGTATTTAAAAATTAAAAAAAAAAAACCTTGCTACTATGGGTGTGCAATAATGCTTGTAACTTGATTGACCAAGTCCAATCCACCCATCAAGCTAATCCTGCCCGGCCAAATTTTGGGATGTGTTGGGCTTTTTTGAGCCAAGTGTTGTTAGCTTAGCTAGCTTGGCCTGTGATACATGTATATATTTACTTTTTATTTTTTATTTTTTCTCTTATTTTATATATATTGATTGATTTGTTAAATTTTTTTTCCTGTTTTATCTTATTCAATATATTTACTATATGATTATCATGAAAACTTTTTAACATTATAATATTTTAATTTTATTTATAATTTTAAATTAATTTTTTAACTTAATATTATGTAAAAATAATATATAACTTGTACTCATGCTATGCAATGCATAGGGCACACTTGATATTATGCATAGCTAGAGAGCATATAGATGTGAAAATAATATAAAAATATGAAAATCAAATAATTTGGACTAATTATAATTATCAAACTGCAGTAAAAAAAATATTTTTGCCTTATTTCCTCACAACAACAACATATAGAAATAACAAAATTCAACACATCAGAATCCATAACTCACTTTTGGGTACATAAAAAAACATTGATACAACAATTGTTGAAAAATGCCCTGAAGACCTCGTACATGTTGTGTTTGTTGGATTGGCATATATCAGCAATGGCAGACCTACGTTGGCTTGAGAGGGGGCAGATACCCCCTTAGTTTTTGAAAACTGTGTGGGTATACATACTAAGCTTTACAATATGCCCCCATTATTCTGTTAATATTCAACTCAATGGACTAACCCAAACCTAAATCAAAGAAACTGACGCAAAATGAAAGCTGAAAAGCTTGGAAGTAGGGGAAGAAGAGTGAGTATGGGGGCTTTTTTTCACTTTTACACACTTTCTTTGATATTTTAGTAAGTAGAGATGAAGATCTATGAGATTGAGAGAGAGAGAAACGAAGAGAGTTTAAGAAAAAAGTGAAAGAAAAAGAAATTCATCGTGAGATAGAGAGAGGAAGCCATGGAGAAGGAAGAAAGTAGTAAAAGAAAGTATCACAAAGTATTACACGCACAACGAGAGACAGAGAGATGAGGGAAGTCGAGAAGCAAGATTGTCTGGGTTTAGGGTTGAGAAGGGAGAGGCAGATTGGGATCATGTTGGAAATAGGATTTGATTTAGATTGGGATTGGAAAAAAAAAGATTGGGATTTGGAATCGAATTTTTACTATTTTGTTTGTTATATTTTTTTTGTATTATTAATTGTGATATTTTCTTAGGAAAACTTATTTTTTTATTTTTTATTTTTTACTCCCTCTGGTTTTTCTTTAGTGTAAGTCATTTTTAACTAATTTCAATTAATTTATCCAAATTAAGAAAATTTGTTAAAATATTAAAATTATTTTAAAATTAATATGATTTTCATCCTTACCCTAATAAATATACCACAAATTCAAATAATTCTCTCTTTTACTCATAAATAAGGGTATTTTAGAAATAAATCAATTAATACTCTAAAAACTTATGGAAGGTAACTTATGTTTAGAACTATAAAAAAATTTTAGAATGTGACTAATAAAAATGATCGGAGTAGTATATTTTTTAGTGGAATCATTTATTATTTATATTTTTTGTTCTTTTTTATATTATATATTTATTATATTTTTAGTGAGTCCATTTATTTATTTTAATTTATTTGTTATATTTTAGTGAAATTATTTATTTTTACATGCATTAATGATGCAATTAGTTATTTTTTATTAATCAAATTTAGACATTATTTATCTTAAAACATGATTTAGGATAAGTGGATTTTTTGAAATTTTGAATAATAAATAAAAAAATTAATAACAAATTGCTATTAACTTGGTTATGAACTAATTCAACCATTCCAACAGAAGAAAGCACGTAGAAGATAAGGGTAAGATGTGCAATTTATTCAATTATTTATATTAAAATTTTATATGATTTTAATAATTTTACCTTTAACTTTATATAGTAGTATTTATTTTTTATTTTATATATATATATATAAAAATTGCCACCAATGTCTCTAGGTCCTAGGTCCACCACGGAGTATGAGGATCAAGGATAAGAATTTTCATTCATTACCCAATCCACACTCAAGATATAACAACATAGAGTTTATCAAGAGTGAAAATTGGCCATGGCAAATAAAGTCAAAATTATACAAGCTTTGACATTGGCTCTTGTTTATAGTCATAACAAATGATAGTATAAAAGGAAATTACCATCTTTGAAATGTGAATGGAAACCTAGAGTCTAATAATGTGATAGAAATCTTTGGAAAATGGTGTTTAAATGTGTGATTTGATTTGATTTTACTCAAAACCGAACCAAACAAAACCAAGTTGATTTAAAAAAAAAATGGGACTTATTTGGTTTTATTAAGAGATTCGTTTGGTTAAGTTTTTAGTAGGTTTGAATTAAGGATGAATAAATTTTTTTTAATATTATTAATATATTTTTTAAAATCTTTATTGTTTTATGATCTTTTAATCTTCAACAATTTGTTTAAAAAAATTAACTAATGTTTCTAAATTCTAATTTCATGTTAAAAATAAAAATGACATTCTCTTGTTACTAATTATTTTTGTAAATATTATTAAATCTATATCTTTTATCATAATTTTTTCTTTATTTTGTATGGAAATTATAGTTTATGTTTTTATTTCATTTTTTGTATTTTTAAAATTTAAATGCATTCAAATTAAGTATAAATAATATATAAACACATATTAAGTTTGATTTGTTTTGGTTCGAGTCTTGAAGGCTAAAAAATGAACCAAACCAAACCACCAAACCAATCAATTTTTGTTATTTAAAAAACCAAATGACACCTTAATATTAATTGGTTTGTTTTGATTTGATTTGTGGATGTCAATTTAGTTTGGTTGCGTACCGTTACACAACCTCATAGTTTTGTAAATATTTCTCATCAAAATAATAGTGCACCAGCTTTGAGTCATATTTTATGATTTGGGATGCCAAACATAGAAATGTTATCCAATAATTTAATAGAGCACTGAATCATTCTTGCTTGCATACTCTATCCTAGCTTGTATATGATATCCAAGAACTCAGATTACAGCATATGTTTGGAATCTATGACCAATCACACCTAAGAACTCTAGCCCTCCTCAGAGAATGAAAGAAAAAAAAGAAAAGAATGAAAAGAGGAAGGAGAGGATGTGAGAAATGAGTGAAAAAGACCCGGCCTCCACTATTGAAGAAGAGCCAAAAATTCGTCCATAAAATCTCCCCCATTTGCAATTTTGCTTCAAGAATCTGCACCAAACAAAGTAATATTATGGCCACATTTTACAAAAAATATTAATTAAGAAGGAAAGTTAAACACAAAATTCCATTAATTAATTAGTTAAATCAATAAATCCCAATGAGTAATTAATTAATTAGTTATCTATTAAACATGTAGTACTTTTGATTTGAGAAGGTATAAATAGCATGACATATATCTATAATTTCTCCAAATTTTTGCACAGAATGGAATGTAACTTTCAATGAGCAACTGAATTGATCAGTTTGGTCAACGCCACTCAAGACACCTTCCTTAATGGGCAAAGTTGTTTTGAGGTCCTTCAAGGGGAATTGGGATCTTCTTAATTTTTTGTAGTACTCTCAATTTGTGTCAATTTTAATTTTTGGCCAATAGATTAATATTCAATTGATCAAATTAATCACTAAAAATTATAATTTAAAATTCACAATTTCATTAATCGATTTGATCCTTTTTTATGTACGGGTGCAATAGAGGTCAACAATTTAGTTGTTACCATCATTTAAGAAATGACAACAAAACTAATGGTGATTAGGTTAAATAATAGGAAATTAGAACTTGTTTGATTTATGTTTTCAAAATAATTTTTTTTTATTTTTGAAAACAAAAAAATAATATAACTTATTTGATAAGCCTGTTTTTTAAAATGTTTTCTATATTTTTTGTTCTAAAAAATTACTCATCTTATTAATAGCAAAATCATAAATTTTGAATAACTCATTTAATACTTAGTAATTATAATTTTGGTAATAATTATTTAAATATATTTTTTTATTTTTTTCTCAAAACTTGTTCTGAAAAACAATTCTACAAAACTGTTTTGGAAACATTACAATAGAAAACGAATTCAAATAAGTCCTTAATTCCCCTTATTGAAACTTATGAGTGGAAAAAAAATTATGTTGAGATAGTTCCTCTAAATTAGATCTGACAATGTTCAAATGTAATTTAATAGGATTGAGAATATTATATAGTTATGTATATATGTGTGTATAAATGTCAATAGGAACGATTTGATTGACTTACTTTTTTTTCTATTTGTGATTACATATCAATCCAGCAGCCAAAAATTAAAATTGAAACAAATTAAGATATGATCCAAATTGCTCTAGGGCCTATAATCCTACGCATTGATTGAGCAAGACCCTTCCACAAATTCGTTTGAAGAAATTATATAGATATTAATGAATGTAGGTCACCTCGCCAGTACTAAAGAGTTTCTACTTTTAATGAAGTCACACTGTTTATGACTAATATATAGTGCAACTTCATTTTACTTTTAATTATACATAGATATGAGAACTGATTCCCTTGTATATCAGTATATTATTTAATTGGGGAAATTATAATTTCATGACAAGAAAAAAAATATTTATGTTTTCATTACACTTAAGGACCTGAAAAGTTCCAAACAAGACATGAAAAATTTCAACCAAGACATGAAGATGTTTAATAAAGACCCAAAAAATTTCATGTAAACAAATTTTTAGTCCAAAATTTTTAAATTCAGGGTATATATTTGTTTACATGAAAATTTTCAAGTTTTTATTCAATATTTTCATATTTTAGTTTTAATTTTTTAGGTCCAGATTTAAAATTTTCAAGTCCTTGAATGTCAAGAAAATATAAATATTTTTCTTGGTTGTCATGAAATTTTTAGATTTTGGGTGATATTAATAATAACGTTGTCTCGTTTGTTGTAAAAAAACAAAGCTGTTAAACATGTTATCTATAAATTTTTAGATCCCAAAACATTGTCACTCTACTATATATATATATCATTAAGCCAAACATGTTCTCACGAAAACTGAGAATTAAGCAATAAACAAACTGTCAGATCAAACTTTTCAAGGGGGAACATATATGCTTATATGCCTATCTAGGGCGAATCCCCTTTCGGTACCTTGTGCTCATCGTGTTTGGCCCATTCAGATCAAATCTGAATGGTCCATTTTTAATTATATTTTTTATTATATTTTATTTTATTAGATACAGAATCTAAAATAGATATAATTTTACAATGGGTTGCACAGATTTGATCTGTATGTGTTCCCAAATGCCATTGTGCAAATAGTCCAATCCTACAGGTGATTACTATAGAGATTATTAATGACAAAATTAGGAAAATAGAAGCCATGAAGAGGAAGAAAGAGTGGGGATTCACATACCAAGTGCAATATCCACTGCAATTTGAAGTCTCTTGGACCACTTCAAAACACATGGATTTTTATTTGCAAAGTGCAGAAAACTAAGTATATACACTGAGCCACATCTTCAAGAAAAGCTTTCATGCCTTACTATATATTTTATTACTCTTCCATACTAGAACACTTAAATGCATTCGAAAAAGGAAAAAGGGAAGAAAATCTTGATTGACATAATTTTCAAGCTATGTAAGTTCAAGTATTTCTCTTCAATAGAGCAAAGTAGAAAGCGCATACAAAGTTCTTGTCTTTTGATCACTATATAACTAACCTGACAACAACTGTTGGAAATTCCCCTTAGCCATATATTCATAAATCAAAGCTTTCACACCGATCACCTTCTTCACAGCACCCCACAAAAGAAACCAAGTTTTTATGGTGAACAATTTGCAACAAATTTGCCAGCAGTTTGAAGTTTAACTTCATGAACTTAAGGAAAATGTTGAAATTTCTATAATCACACCATTCACATTTTTTCTTAAAAAAAAACATTGTGAACTTTCAAAATGAAAAGGAGTTCCATAGTCTTGTCTCTTTCTTTTCCCTGGAAAACCCCTAAAGGCTTTCTTTTGTAGGGATGAAAAGAGTTTCATGGTGTTAGTTCAACTGGCTTCCTAAGAGGGGGGTGAATTGGAAAGTATGAAATTTTTCTGTAAAAAGGAAATACAATAGTGATACTAAAAGATTACTGAAAAATAGAGCATAAGAAATAAAGATCAATGAGAGGAAGACTCAGTGATTTATCCTGGTTTGGCCTACTCCACTTGACCTACGTCTAGTCCTCAAGCCACAACTTGAGATTTCTCCACTATCTCTCGCAAGATTTGAATGGGTTCTTGCAATAACTGCAGTATAACACTAGCCCAAACTTTGAAGCAAGATTTGAATAGGTTCTTGCAATAACTGCAGTACAACACCAGCCTAAACTTTGAGTTGAAACAAACTCTCTCACTCTTCTCACTCAAGAGTAAGAATACCTCTCATAGTGTATTCTCACGCTAAGCACTATCTACAAGTGCGTAGAAATATATAGAATGAAAACTCTCTCAAAAGAGTGGATATGAAAGTTTAAATACAATGAATGAGCTAAACAGAGGGTAGGTAAGCTTTGAATGAATCAGAAATCAAATCAGCAAAGTTTTGGCGTATTTCTTGTTTTTCTCCTTTCCCAACAACTTAAATGAGGTCTTATTTATAGTTTTGGAGCAAAACTATATGTTGAAAACAAAGATTAGCCGTTAAGCTTAGAAAAATAGCCATTCACCTACCGCATTAAATGCATCTGACAGAGGTTATGCGGATAACCTCCTCATGTTATGCGAATAACAGGTGGTTGTTTCCTTTTGTTTTTAATGTTGGCCTTTCGTTATGCGGATAACCTAGCTAGGTTATGCAATAACGTGCTCCCTAGAATTGCTCAGTTTTAGCTCAGATCCTTTTCATGAAAACATACTCAGTTGTTAGGATAACGTTAAGTTCAATCTCAAACTGAGTTTTTGTAAAACTTAGATTATCAGGATAACCTCACAAGATTATATGGATAACCCATTTTGCTGAAAAAGAGCCATAAGTTCTATAACATAGGTTATGTGGATGACTTCTTTAGGTTATGCAGATAACTTGTTTACCCGAGAAAAGTGTAAGTATTCTAAAACATAGGTTATGTGGATAACCTACCTAGATTATGCGGATAACCTACTTAGGTTATGCGGATAACCTGTTTACCTGAGGAAAGTCCAAGTGCTTTGTGACACACATTATGCGAATAACCTCCCTAGATTATGCTAATAACAGGCTGCACAGTATAATTGGCCTTCACTATTCACTCCCTTATGCGAATAAGATGCCTATCTTATCAAGAAAACCATCTGTATAGACTTGAGAACATGATCCCCAAGCTATGTTATGCGGATAACCTCAATCCCTTTTCATGAAATTGAAGAATGAACTTTGGAAAAGTTTTGAGATTGAGTCTTTATCCCCATAACCTTTAATGGTTAAGCGTATAAGGTAAAGTATTTACATGAAAACAAGGTAAACACTTAGAAACATCTTTGAAACTGAGACCTTATCCCCATAAGCCAAAACATTTTCATGAAAACAAAATGAACACTTAGAATCATTTTGAAATTGAAGTTTTATCCTCATAAGATAGCTCTTTTCATGAACAGCATTTTGAGATTATGAGCTATCATGAATCATTTAATGAGCCATCTTGTTTAATATTGGGCGAATTCAAATTCAAAGCTTATCTATCTTCTTTTACAAATATCTTCCTAAGATATGTGAAACAATTCCTCAGCCTTCAAAAAGCTCCAACTTTGTTCTTCATTTTACTTGTGTTCCTTTGATATTGAATTTCCAAATTCATTTGTTTAGAATCATCAAAACATCTGAATTAACACATGGAAGAAAGAAGAAGAAATCCTTGTGTGATATGTTTGTTACAGATTATTTGTAATAACCCTCATTACATTATTCCGAACTTAGTCTCTAGCTAATAAAGTATAGTTGATGACATGTGCTGGACCAGAGGAGACCAGGATAGAGGAAAATCCAATAATGAAATAGTAGAGCTCCACGCCGCAGCGAGGAATAGTGGCGCTGTGGTAATCAATCTGAAGCTTCGAAAGATTTTTCAAGCCCAGAGTATTCACACCATGGCAAACTCACTAGCGTTGCAGCGAGAGTTGGGAAATTTGCTCAAATTAGAATCATTCTAGACAAATGAAGAAGAAAGAAATGAAGGAGGGAACGACAGAGCTGCATTAGGGTTCGAGATTTCTGACCCTTGGGAGTGATTTCTAACTCTAAGAACTTGGTAAATTGTTGGTAAATGGTTTTTGATCCTCTCTCTCCATTTCTCTTCAGATTTTGAGTTGGATTTTCTGGTATATATTTAGGATTTTAGTTTTTGTTGAAATCCACCGATTAAAATGGATGAAATAGGAATAATGAATGGGTAGAGATTGTTTGGTTGACAAGAGGAGTACAAGTCATGTTGGGCAATCCAAGAAGCTGTGGAATCCGCGTGTGTGGTATTGACAATTGAGGTAACTGGGTGTTTATGATTTATGTAAATATATATTGATATATATGTATATATGCATATTCCTTTTTAAACAATGATATCGATTGTATATGTGTGGTTTTTCTACACATGCACATATGGCTAGTTGAGATAGGATGATTTTATATGATGTGTATGTATGATATTGTAGCATCCCCATACCATTGCATGCTAGCATGTCCATATGATGATTGTGATTATATATATATGTATGTGTGCTTGAGGCATGTTGGCATGGCATTGGCATCATCACCTTATGATTGCATAATGAGAGATTGATGATAAGGTGTTGATGATATGATATGTGATAAGGATATGATAAAGATCCCTACCACTAAATCCTCTCTTTGGGAGAGCCAGGTGGTAATGGATACGAGGATATAATGAAACATCCCTGTCACTAAATCCTCTCCTATGGCTAGGAGAGCCAAATAGTAATAGATTCAGGGATGTACCTTCTCTAAATCACCATCAATTTGTGGTGGCCCAGGAAAAGAAGAGCCACAGTCCAAGCACTAGTATAAACTTTGGCTGGGTTGCATTAGTGTAAGGTGAGCTTGGTAATGTCCTGGAATTAGTCTTCACCAAATGTTGGAAGGGAATCATCTATTTCATATGTCTTGTGATGACATCAACTTGTAGTTCTAGCCATGCTGAGGAAGACCATGTATACCATTCATTTGCATTTCATTGCACCATGTGCATGATTGTGTGGATTAGTATATATATTGCGTGTGATTGTTCTCAATTACTAAGACTTTGTCTCAAACCCCCCATGACTAACATTTTAGGTGAAGGTTTTGGCACTAATTTGGAGAAGACAATGGAGTAGTATCTTGGACGTGGGAATATTCAAGTCACAGTGGTATGTGTAATGTCTGTGTACTTTACACCAAGTAGGATAGTATGATTGTAATTGATAGGAGGATCATGATGATTGTAATGATGGTGGTGGTATGATATGCATATGTATGATAATGGTAATTGATATGGGATGATATGATATGATGAATGTATGTTTTGGCATGGTTAGGATTCAGAGTGGTTGTGTGTGCGCCCAAAGGGAGTTTTTGGCTTGGGTGGTGTGAATTGGACATATAGCCCATTATGTGAATTTGGGGTTCAAGGGGGTCAAATCTCGAAGGAGTGGATCCTTTGAGATGAAATCTCTTTGGTCAAGTTAGTTGAGTCAATTAGGACCTGTGTAAATGGTCAATAATAGTAAAATTATCTTTGGTGGCAATTGGAGGTTGTAAGTGGTGAGTTTTAGTCAAAAAGTGATCAAAACGGTGTTGGGTGTCCAAAATCTCCATACAAAGTTGGATTGAGGTGAAACTGGAGTCTATGGATAAATTGTGATAAGATTGACTTGTAGGAGTTGGAATCAGGTTAATCGGAGGTTGGAGCATAAAGTTATGCACGTCAAAAGTTAGCCCAAAAAATCAGTAATTTGCTTATATGGGTACTAATGTTGGCACTGCGGCACCAGCAGCTTGGCCGCGCCACCAAGTGTAGTGCTCGGCTAAGGCCACGGCGGTACTATAGCAAGCTATGACCCCAACCTGTTCTGATGCCCCTGTGGTGTTTTTCCACTACTCTGATGTATTTGGAGTTAAAGTTGAAGTGTTTTGGTTTTGTTTGGTTAGTTTTTGAGGCAATTGGTCAAGTTTGGAGGTGTCTGTTGGAGTAGGGTGTTACATTATTCAAACTTGCTAAAGATCAAAAATAGCTTTTTATGAAAGTCTCTTTTCCCTCTCCTTCTCCCTTTTCATTTCCTGAAATAATAACTTCTTCATATCAAACATGGCCTAAAAGTTGACATAATAGGAAATTGAAATTGTATTGACTATATCCAAGCATAGATAGGACATTAAGTTGTAAAGCAAAGTTCAAAGGCAAAAAGGAAAAAAAAAAGAATAAACATAATGCAGTTCTCTAGTAAATCAGATTTCTTCGGATATTGAATTGAGCTTGTTCTTGCTAAAGATGGTGAACTATGAGGACTACAATTTCATAAAGGCATGATTAAAACAAATTTATGGTTGCTAAAACACTGCCAAAAATTTAAAAAGAAGGAAAGTATATACCTCCTTGTTTCTTCCTTTTGATTCTTTGGATCATAAAAAAAAATAATGACAATCATTACTAAAATAGCTATGGATGCTACTATAGATGCAATAAGTGGGATAAGATACTTCTTTGTCTCACATGATTTAGCCAAACAAAGAGCTGGATTTCCTTCCAAACTAGCTAAAAAATAAAAATGAAAGAAAAGAAAATAGAACTTAGAATGCAAGAGCACAACTATCATTAAAGTAATTAGACTAATGATTTGGGCATCAAAAACCACAATTTGGTAATGATATCAAATAATGGAACTACATGGTTGCAAAGACTACCAATTTTTTTTAAATTAAAGTATAAGGCAAAGGAAGAAAAGAACAAAGCCAAAATTCTAACAAGAAGCTATTTGATTGTATTAGATTTACTTCAAAGGGGGAAAAGAACCTCAATGACAAAGTGGTACTTGACTTCAGCATCAGTGATTTAGGGATTGAACTTGTGAGTTGAGTCCTTATCAAATTACTGTAGAGACTTTGTGATATATATATATATATATATGGTGGAAGGACATGGCTGAGGAAGTTACTATGAGAATGCTAAATGATCTAAACTTCTAGGAATTTCAAATCAAGCAACAATGCAAAAATTCAGGCATTTGTCTAGTGAGTTTGTTGTATGATAAATCCCTACAGAAGAGTTATCATTTAGATGAGTAAAGTGCAAACTTTTAAGTTGACAATCTCTGAAGTCTTGTGAATAGAAATTGAAAAATTAAAAAGTATGTCTCAAAATGCACTAAAACTTACAAGGATTGCAATTTAGTAAACCAAGAAAATGAAGCATCTATCTTCACTATTAGTCCCCTTGAAATCAAGTTCTTGCATGAATTATAGAAGATTATCTTCTTGCAATTATAAACATACAAGAGAAAAAAAACATTCGAGAGAAATGTAGGAGCTGAAATATATTGCAATACGAGATATTCTATATTGTTTACATCCAAAGGATGGATAGATCTAGAAAATTAGTGATAAAAATATAAGCATCTCAAAGATGGGTTCCATTGAAAATTCTTCCAGATATTTATATATCTATTCATAATTGGTTTGGTATACCTATCTTTTATAGAATGAATCTACATAAATTCTCCTACAATACCATGGTCATTAAGATTGGATCTAATTAACTAAAAACAAAATGACATATCATCACTTGCAGAAAATTACATCATTTTTTCACCTTATATAATTGTTTATTTGATTGTTACTTTTAAAATCCAATATAGTACATTAATATCTTCATTACTTAAGTATTTGTTTTCAACTTTGGATATATCAGAAGAAGAGAAGAGCACTACTCACAGTGAAACGACCCTTGGATTGCCATCAGACTTGCAACTGACCCCTTCCCAAGCAAAATTTGTCAGAATGAACAGATCTCCTTGCCAATTTATGATGGGAATCTCATAAATGTGTTTGATGCTCCAAAAAGCATCAATTGTTGTTTTCAATGTTAATAACTATTTTAGTAGTTCACTAAGTTTATGCTTCATGAAGGAAGAGTGCTAAAGAAAAGCATTAAGCAATGACCAATTTCTCCAGGGGTAACAAGTAGTTGGGTTTGTCTGAATTTATGTGGAGTCAAAATTAATTGAGTTAACCAGGACACAATCAACTGTTATTGAACCAAGTAATTTTGACACAACACAAACCCAACTATTTTTCATCCCTATATAAAATGAGGCCCGTGCTATATGTTTATAATAGAATGAAGGTTGTTTACCTTGAGATACAAGTAATGTGTGGGAGTTTTATATTAAGAATCCAATAGTAAGTTGATACTAAATGAACAGTGACTATCTATATCTATATATGCAGAGAAAGCAAGCAAGATCAATGTCCTTTCTGATATAAGAAAATGCAATAAATTATCGAAAAAAGGAAAAAATGTTACCATCCTCTTGATAAGTTGTTGAATCAGGCAGTCTTAGTACTCTATAAACTTCAAAAGTATTGATCATGGCTGGTAAATCAGATTTTGGGAGGGTTTGATCAAAATACGAAGTTGGTCTACTTGTGTGATATTTTGAACAATTGTGACAAGCTTCAGATGTTGAGTAGTAAGGGGCTCTGAGAGGATGCTCACATCATTAAAAGTAATATCCATTATCCTTTTATGAGTTGTTGTTTGCTACTCAAATTCAAAGAAATAAAGGTAGACATAGTATAAGTAGGAACTATCAGTTAGTTTGTTGAAGTAGATTTCCAAGGAAGAGTTTAGACTTAGGGACTGTATGGCGGCCTTCAATACTTGTGTTGGCAGTTTATTAGTATTTTCTATTCTATTAGAATCAATGGCTACTAATGTGCTGATTGTAATTGAATTGCGGACTTTTCTATTAAACCACATATGACCATAAATATCATCTTTAAACCTGCATTTATGTAACAATGTCAGAAGCAAAAGTTACTATTTTTCTCAACATTCCTTATACCCTCACCAGTTCATTCATTTCTACTTCCATTCTCTTATTAATCTCAAACCAAATGTAGCATGTGTGATAGACACGATCAAATAATGGAGAAGGGTAGAAGAGACTTTTCACATGATTTGATAGATTAGGTTCAGTGCTTGATCTAGATAGTAATGGCCTAAAGGAGTCATTGCAATAAATATTTCTTCAATGGCAATATTTTGCAAAATATCTAGAAATGTATAGGGATTTTGCAAAAATGGGTAGAAATCATTTTGCGTGAAATAGGGCAAAGATGTTATTTTTCCTGATTGAACAAAAAATGAGAAAATTATATTTTTACCTCTAAAGAAGTTCAAAAATGACATCCATGTCCCTAAATTCATAAAAATTACATTGGGAAGAAAGAGAAAAGCCCTTGGGAAAAATTACACCTAATAACTCGAAAGTTTCAAAAATTATAATTTAACCCCATTCAGGGGTAATTTTGTAAATATGTAAAATTAATGTCAAAATGAAGCCCTCTATGAGAGAAGTCCAATGGTATATGACATTGAGGGTTAATGTTCAAGGATAAAGAAATAATTAGTATCGAGTGTCTAAAAGTAATAGTAAACCGATAAAGTAAACTGTGGGCCCCATGAACAATTAAAAAGAAATCAAGTCAGGATATGGGCTATACATAGATATCATTTGGGGCAGGATAATTAAGAAAATATAAAAATAAAATTGGAATAGACATGTAACCCAAAAATACTAATTTACTATAAAAAATGATTTTATTTGTACAGTTAAAAATTTCCCGGTTTAAGATATATCTGGACCAAGAAAAATTGAGCAGTATTTGGACAATTTTTCCTCTCTCCTAGGCATCTGAACAACTCACTTTTTTGGCCAAAACTTCTCAAAAAAGGCTTGGATTTTTTGGCCAAACTACTTGTTGAAGAAGGCTTGACTTTTGGCTAATGAAGGTAATTAATGTTAAGTGAGTAATTAGTGAATGATTAGGCCATTTAATCCCTATCTTTCCTACCTATTATGAACAACACATTCAGTAGCAAAATAAAGAAAGAAAACACAAGAAAGAAAGAGAGAAAAGAGAGAAGGAAGAAGAGAAAGCTTGAAGACAAGTTGAGGCTTAAAGTTTAAAAATCAAGGTAAGTGTGCCACTCCTTCAAGCTAGTTTCTTAAGTTGCATGGTATGGTTTCATGGAGTCTTCTCCTTCCTTTCCTTATGCTAAGATTTCAGCCAAACCCTAAAGGAAGCAAGAAATGAATTTTTATGCAATCAACTTAGGAGAAACACCAAACTAACAACCTAGAACAAGATTGTGGAAGTAGTTGGATGATTTTCAAAACAAATCATTTTCTCTCATTTTCTTGATAATTTCAGTCTGAACAGAGCATCACTTTAGAGTTGGAATTTCATGTTTTTTATGCCAAAAATGAGTTCCTCATGGTCCAAAACCTTAGGAACAAGTATTGATTTCAAGTAAAAGCTTAAGATTAAGAAAGTGAAATTTTTAGGGTTTTGAAGTTCTTTATAAAGCAACCCTTAGTTCAAGTTGATTTATTTGATATTTGGTGATGCATTAGGGTTTGAGAAAGCTTAAGGAAGTCCTTGGAAAGGTTGAATCAAAGAGGAAAGGTATAAAGTTTCATGAGGTAGCATAGTTACATTTTCTTGCATTATATTGTCTTGCTATAATTTATTGTGAATGATGACTTGCCATATTGTTTTTATAATGCTTGAGACTGGTTTGGCTGTTTTTATGGAAGGGATAGTGCCCAAGATGTCCATTTTCTATGCTGTTATAATGCTGAAATTTTTATAAATAATATGGTAATTTATACCTTGAAATGATTGTTATGATATTTTGGAGGTTTTATAGCACGCATGATAATGTAAATATTTGAGATGTGACTAGTTATAGGGATTTCCAAAATTTCATCACCCAAATAATAACATGATAGGTCCAAGTTATGGAAGAAATCCAAGGGAGGCAAAGAGCAAGGAGAAAGATTTCAATAATTTACCTTTTATTTACTATGATGTATTGTTTCTTTGTTAAATTATGTAAATTTTTATATGAAATTTTGAGGCTATGCTTGTATGCAATCAAATGCCTCTAAGTCTTTTTAGATGATTAGTACAAGTTTGGAACATGATTTGACCATGTGAAAATGTATGGAAAATTATTTTGGTAAGGTTAAGGGATATAAATGCTAATTCTAACCTCTGCCCAGTTATACTACTACTGTCTAGATGAAATTTCAAAGAATATATAAACATTATATATCCTCTTAAAGTACACAAATATATCTTTAAAATAATTTAAAGAACACCCCATTTTAAATTGTGTACGAATTATAGTGAGTTTTTAAAGTTATGGTTCAGAATAGGGAAAGAATGGGAAAACTGAAAACTAAAAAGTAAGTACTGAAAATTCAAAAGGAAATATAAAATCATACAAAGATCCAAATATTAAGTGGTTTATATTTGTAAAAAGGTCTATGTTTTAAGTTTCATATGCCATTGATTTGGAGTTAATTGGAGCTGTATAATAGGAGATATGAAGTTTTTCCCAAAATTGTTCCAGTAAGAGTTGGATTCTGACATTTCACAATTTAAGTTAATGTTATACCGAGTGTAAGTGAAATAAATGTATAATAAAAATATGTCTATAATTAAATATATATAGATTTCAAATGACATAGAGTATGCATGATTTGGTCATGGATAGAATGAAATATGATTTTTTGAAGTTGAGGTCAGAAAACTGGAAGGTAGAAACATGACCAAATGAATAGTAAAATCCACGAAATTTACTGTATGAATTTGGCCCAATGAAGTTACTATTTTATATTTTTTCCATGTATATATAAATTTAATAAAATTTTAGAGACTTGAATCACCTCAAGATGATTTTTCTAGATTTAATTATGAATTTTCAAAGTTCATTAGGTAAAATGGAAACTACCAAATGAACAGTACCCCGAATTTTGAAAAATAATGTTTTTATTATATTATGAATTTAGTCTCTAAATCATGATGAAAGACATCTAAAATGATCTAATACTTGAGAAATGGGCCCTAATATAAGGTGTTACAGAAAGGAACAAATCCTTTCATTGATGCCCTTAGGACTTTAACAATATCATGGGAAGATTATTTGGTGCCTGCTTCATCAGTATATATATATCCTATCATGATTGGTGCAATCTAGAGGATTCATGATTGAAAAGCAACTAGATCTAATCCAAGTGGGGGCAAAAGTAAGATCACCCAAAAGTATACAACCATGCTTGTATTTGGAATTGGCTCCTTGTGGAGTTATTGGAGTAACATCATAAGTATGGATACTAAGCAAATGAGGAGGCAATCTAAGTTATGTCAATAACTTGAGAGGGATTAGATTTTCCATGAAGAGAAAAATTGTACATGGATAGATCTAAAGTATCTAAGGCACATATTTCATAATGAGACACAAATATAAGAGTAGTCTTCTTTTGCTAGTCCTGTCATAGGATTCCTAGTACAAGAGCTACAAAAAGGAGATGTCGTACCCATGCAGTTATGGTAGAGCACCTAATATGAAATTGAAGGGAGAGACTAATTTCTTTGATGATCATCCCATCAAGTGTGAGTCGAAGATGTTAGACTTTGTGAGTTGGTCAGCCCTTGATAGGCTAATCTGATCGTAATGAGCCCATACTAACCATTGAATAAGTCAATGGGTTAATTAATAGGAATATAAATGAATTAATTATTTATTCAATATTTGAATTTTAAATTCATGGGCTGCAAAAGTTATAAGAATTTTTCTTTTTAACGACTATAAACAAGTAGGGCTTTTTGCAGTCGTCCATCAACTCCTGCTCCATATTCTCAGTCGCTCACTTTATTCTCATCATGAGAGATAAATTATCTCTTCTCTAATGGTGCCTTCTATCAACTAGACACTATTTTTCGTATGTGATTCCGGTCTAAGCCATGTGGGATATAGATTTGAGAAAATCATTGAAGAACTAGGAAGGAGGTAGTAGAGTTTTTGCCCAATAAGTATTCTCATTCCCTACTCAAAATTATGCAAGTACAATTTTGATCAAGTTGAATTTTTCATTAAGAACTATCCAATATTTGAAAGATTAAGTTATAATTTAAAACAAACAAGTGATAATTTTTAAAAATTTATCCACTTATTCCAATAACTAGCATTCTAATTGGTGTGTCTGATTTGCATGAATTTGTTTGTAATATGCTAATAAGCATTTGTATAGTAGATAATAGAAAATACCCTGGCACAATGCGAAGGAAGTATTTGAGAAAAAAAGTTGTTATAGTTTTGTATTTTCTAAATCTATCATTGTAATGTTAAGTACATTTGTTACAAAATATCATTAATCATTGAATGAAGAGACCAAAAAAAAAAAGAAGACAAAAGTGCTAACAACTTAAAAATATTAATTACATTGATGTTATTAAAATATACATGAGGATTGAAAAGTTAATTGTAACAACCCTCATTACAATATCTTAGACTTAGTCTCGAGTTAACAGGAAATATACTTGATGATGTGTGTAGGACCAGAGTAACCAGGATGGAGGAAAAGTAAGTAGGAGGCAAAAACACTACACGCCGTGGTGAAAGAGCTAGAACTCAGATAATTCTTTCGAACATAAAGGCTTCACACTGCGGTGAACTTATCGCCCGTCGTAGCGCTAGACACTGAATCATTATAAATAAAATGAGTTTCAATCGATAGAGAAAGAAGAAATTGAAGAGGATGAAAAAGAGCTATGCTAGGGTTCCATAAATTTGACCCGCAAAGATGATTTTCGTACTTTGGAAACTTAATTACAAGTTGGTATGTGATCTCTCCTCTCCTCTCCTCTCTTTCCCTTCAATTTTAGGTTGAAATTTGGGTTTATGCTTGAGGAGTTGGTTAGGTCAAGATTCTATCAATTAAATGGATGTAATAAGATCAATGAGGTGTTGTTTAGTGTTATTGATGCTTAGGTATGAGTTTAAGAATGATTATGCATGATTTATGAGGAACCCTAGGTTGGAATTGCTTGAGGGAGTGTGAAATCTGAATTGGAAGTGTTGATGAATGAGTTGAATGGTTGTATGTGGCCTATTGGTGCATGAATATGTTGTTGGAACCTTGGGTTAGGCATAACTAGTTAAATTATTAATTTTGGTTAAGTTATGCATTAGGTTAATCGAGGATATTATGATGTTATAGTTAGTATTTGGTTGATTGGAGGAGTTCAAGTCATGGTTGGCAGTCCAAAAGCTCATGGAAAATCCGTGTGTGTATGGTGTCGGCAATTTAAGATAACCGAGTATTGGTGATATATGTGTGTTATGTCAATATATATGTATATATACATGTTTTTATTCATACCACAATATTATTTGTGTATGTATATGGTTTCTTCTATATATTATGGTATGCACACGACTATTTAAGATATAAGTGTTAATCTTGTTACTTGTATATGATGATGATGTGTATGATGTTGTATATGTGTATATGTGATTTTGTAGTATCTCCATACAATTGCATGCTAGCATGACCATGATTATGACTATGATGATAATTGAAAATTGTTAAAGGTATCTTAGCATGGCATTGACATTATCACCCTGAGATGGATGTTGAGGTAATGATGAGATATGATATGAAAATGATATAAGATATGACGATGATATGATATGATATGATGATATGATGAAATATCTTTGCCACTAAATCCTCTCCTATGGCTAGGAGAGCCAGATGGCAGTAGATTTGGGGATGTACCTTCCCTAAATCACCACTAATTTGAGTGGTCTAGGGGAAGAAAAACCACAGTCCAATCACTAGTGTGACCTTTGGCCGAGTTGCACTAGTGTGAGGTGAGGTTGGTGATGTCCTAGAATCAGTCTTTACCGACTGTTGGAAAGAAATCACCTAGCGGTTATTATTATGTTGTTACTAGCCCATGGTTCTAGCTGTGTACAAGGGAGAACATGCATACCATGTCATTTTGCATTACATTACATCATATGTATATATATATATATGAATTGCAGATACTTATTGCATGTGTTGTGTTCCTGGTTACTGAGATTTTACCTCATACCCCCATGACTAATATTTCAGATGATGACTCTGGAACTAGTCCTGAGAATACAAAGGAGTTGTAGCCTCTTCGATGTTGGGAATATCCAAGTCACCGATAGCATGTGTTATTATCTATGTTATGAATTATGCCAAGTAGGATAGTATGTCTTTCCGCCTATTCTACGTATTCCTGGGAGTGTTGTCTACACTCTATATGAGGACAATGATGACTATAATGATAATGTTTGTATGATATTGATGATGATGTAGTATGGTTATGCTCATGTATGGTTTGTATGTGTGTGATGATGGTTTGGACCATGGTATGGGTCATTGTTGTTGGTGGTACATGTGACTGTGAGCTGGATTAGCCATATGTGTGGTTTGGGGCATATAGCCCATTATGTGAATTTAGTCAAGGGAGTCAAATCTTGGAGGAATGGTTTCTTCAGGGTGAAACCTCGTTGGATAAGTTAGTTGTGCCATATAGAACCTGTGTGAATGATCCTTGAGTGCCAATTTGCCTTTAAGGGCATTTGGAAGTGGCTGGTTGTGAGTTTTGGCCAAAAAGTGACCTAATCGGTCACATGTGTCCAAAATCCCAATACAGAGATGTATTTCAGTAAAACTAGTATCTATAGATAGATTGAGATGAGATCGACCTATAGAAGTTGGAATTAGGTCAATCAAAGATTAGAGTACAAAGTTATGTGCGTGTCGGAAGTTTGCCCAAAAAATCAGCATTTTGTTTATATGGTTGCTGATACAAGTACTGCGGCAACAGAAGTTTGGCCATGATGCCAAGCAGTTCTGTCTCTCCCAGGCCATGACTGTATTGTAGCTCAATGCAGCTCAGCATTGTTTTGGTCCTGTTCAAAGTTTTTATGTGTTTTTGAGGTTTCAAGAGTTGTTTCGGGGTTTCTGGGAGTAGGTCGTTACATTAATTGCTTGGGATTAAAAATTCATAAAGGCGTTTTGGAATTATACAAGTCATTTTTGGTTAATTTATCTATGTTTTAGAAGTATTGGCATCACAATGGACAAATCTGTACATTTAAAATAATATAATTCAACCACCATATGATCCTAAAAATTCACAGCATAAGCCATTATAATATATGCGACGTGAGTTTCTTAGTCAACATGCTTTTCCATAATTAAAGAATACCTCAAGCTAAAAACATACCTATTTGACACAAATACAAGTCAAAACAAAGACAGATATATTCATAATGAATAGATTTCTTAAACTAACAAAATATTATGTTTTCCCTTGAGGTGAAGACAAACTCATTCTTTTAAGATTTTTATTGACTCAAGAACAAAAAAGCATTGGTTTACATATACACATTAGAGACACCTCCATACAACTAATTAAACAGTGAGACTTTTATTTATAAAGATTAATTTCTAGTCTTACTAGAGTTCTAAGATAAGATAATTATCTTAAATTTAAAGATAAACTAAATCCTTAGAATAAATAAAAGATAAAATCTAAATTCTAATAAATTAAAAAATAAAATAACTTAAATTTAAATATCTTAATAAAATATCTTTATTTAAAAAGTCTAATTATTTTATGATAAAGATAAATAATTCTTATTATCTTGGGATTATCTATTCTTTATTAATGTTTATTTGTGCCAGGAATTGCTATGAAGGTGATTACAAATTAATTTTCTATTACCATTTTATTTCTAGTGTTTCGTAAAACTTTATTTATGTGGTGCCTCAATACTCATTTTAGGAGTGTCTATATCAAATGTTTACTAGATGTACAATTAAACTTAAGAATCTTTTGGTTAAACTGATGAATTTGCTTGACCAAAGGATGTTAAATGTAAAAATCCTCATTATATTATCCTAAACTTAGTCTCAAGCTAATAGAAAGTATATTTGATTATGTGTGAAGGACCAAAGAAACAAGGACTAGAAAAAGAATCAAAATAGGACAAATTTGAAAATAAAAATAGAGAAGGGTCATACCGTAGTGAGGTACAAGGTCGCTGCGACGAGACACTCGTGGAAACTAAAAAATTTTCTAGGCCGAGAGCACTCACACCATGGGGAGAGTCTTGAAATCTGTTTAAATCAGACGAGAACCAATCAGACGAAAGAGAGAAAAATGAAGGAAGAACAAAGGAAGCTCCACTAGGGCTTTGGTTATTAGGCCTCTGGGCGTGATTTCTACCCCAAGGAATATTGATTAATTATTGGTAAGTGAATCTTGCTTCCTCTCCTTTCTTTTCCTTTTGCTATTGACTTGGAATCTTTGTGAGTATGTTAGGTTTTGGAGTTGGGGATGAATCTACTGAATAAAATGCTTGGTTTGGTGTTATAGAAGTGTTATGTAGTGTTAGAAAGGTTTGGATATGAGTTTTGAGAGGAATATGATGAGTTTGAGTAGAAACCTAGGATGGAAATTGTGAAGGGAGTGTGAAATTCGAATGGTATGTGAATGATTATTATGGGGATGGTTGATTAAAGCTCATTAATGCATATTTATATTGTTAGAACTCTGGGTTAAGCTTGAAAGGCTAGATTATGGATTTTAGTTATTATAGGTATAATGTTAATTAAAGGTATTATGATATTACAACGGTTGATTGACTAATTGGAAGTGTATGGTTCATGATGGGTGCTTTGGAGGCTTGCCTTATCCCTTGTGTGTGTGATGTTGGCAACTCAAGGTAACTGGGTGTTCGTATATGTGCATTATGTTGATATATATAATATGTGCATGTCTCTGTTCATATCACGATATCATTATGCGTATGTGTTTGCTTTTTTTATATATCGTGGCATGCACATGGCTAAAAAAGGTATTTGTATATGATGATGGTGAGTGAGATATTGTATATGTGCACACATGGTTGTAGCATCCACACATGATTGCATGCTAGCATGACCATGATGATGACTGTGATGATGATTATATATTGTTGGAGGCATGTTAGCATGGTATGTACATCACCACCCCATAAGCATAGTGACATGTGGTGGATTTGGAGGCGACAATGAGATGAGATTGATGATATACGATATGATGATATGATGAAAGATCCTTGCCATTAAATCTTCTCATATGGTCAGGAGAGCCAGGTGGTAGTAGACTATGATATAATATGATGATGATATGATTTGGTGATATAATGGAATATCCCAGCCACCAAATCATCTCCTATGGCCAGGAGAACCAGGTGGCAATGGATCGCATCTTTCCTAAATCACCACCAATTCACGGTGGTCTAGGGAATGAGAGCTATAGTCCAAGCACTAGTGTAACCTTTATCCAAGTTGTATTAGTGTAAGGTGAGCTTGGTGATATCCCAGAATTAATTTTCATCAACTACTAGAAAGGAATCATCTACTTGAAATGTCCTGTGATGACACTAACTCATGGTTCTACATCATTGCATATATGTGTGATATTGATGATATTATTATATGTGTGTGTTTGTCTAGGTTACTGAGACATTTTCTCATACCCCCTCCTATTATGAACATTTCAGGTAAAGACTTTGGTACTAGCTCAGAGAAGACCATGGAGTTGTAGGCTTCTTCGCATTTGGGAATCACAAGTATAATTGTAGTTTGTAATTTAGTTTATGTAATTCTGTGCCAAATAGGTTGTTATGGCTTGATGTCTGTATGAGTGTCCTAGGAGTATTGTCTATATGATATGTGATGATAGGATGATTGTGACAAAGATGTTTGGATAATATCTGTATGCCAATTTTAGAATTTATTAGCGCTCAATAGGAAACGCCAACTAGAGAAATACTTTAGATGGCGTTTCCATACAAACACCATCTAAGATGATTTAAAAAATAAAAAAATTAAAAATTAAAAAATTTTAGTTGGCGTTTATTTCCTAAACGCTAACTTTGGTGATAGAGAAAAGTTGGCATTTGTAAGAAAACACCATCTAAGATGATTTAAAAAATAAAAAAATTAGTTATCTTTAGATGGCGTTTTCTTACAAATGTCATCTAAGATGATTTAAAAAATAAAAAAAATTAAAAATTAAAAAAATTTAGTTGGTATTTATTTTCCAAACACTAACTTTGGTGATAGAGAAAAGTTGGCATTTGTTAAGAAAACGCCATCTAAAGATATACTTTAGATAGCGTTTCATACAAAAGCCATCTAAGATGATTTAAAAAATAAAAAAATTAAAAATTAAAAAAATTTAGTTGGCATTTATTTCACAAATGCCAACTTTGGTGATAGAGAAAAGTTGGCGTTTGTAAAGAAAATGTCATCTAAAAATATACTTTAGATGGTGTTTCCATACAAACACCATCTATGATGATTTAAAAAATTAAAAAAATTTAGTCGGCATTTTTTTTCCAAACACCAACTTTGATGATAGAGAAAAGTTGGCATTTGTGATGAAAACGCTAACTAAAACATCGTTCAGAAAACACAAGCCACAAATTATTAATAATGACTGTTATAAAAAATATCCAACGGCCCTAATTAATTTTTTTTCCTACTTTCTTTTCTCTCTCACTTCTTTTCAAACTTCACAGCCCCAATTCCTTTAAACCTCTATGAGTCTCACTCTCACTTCCAGATGCCTCTCTCTCACCTTACTCTCTGTCTCCTCTCCTGATCCCTCTCTCTTTTCTCCCTGCTTTACTTGGCTCTCTCATCACTCTTCTTCACCTTCTCTGAGCTCTCTTCGTTCGTTATAGCTTCACCAATCTTCATTGGCAGTGACAAACCACAGCAACACATCGGAGGTGCCTTACCTGTAGCTTAACCAATCATTCTCTCTCGTCTCGTGCATCAGAGTCTACCTACGTCCTAATCATCTCCATCATTTCAACTCGCATTCTCTCTCGGCCTTCATGGATTTAGGCCACTTAGATCTGCAACTTCCGACAATATTAATGTCGGCAGGAGAGTAAGGGAACCAATGATGTCCACCATGCAAACTTCTCCTCATCTTTGCCACCACTATCGATCGACCTCTGTGGTGTTCACAATGTACCAGATAAATTTCTCAAAGTCGCACCAAATTTGTTGCTCAGATCTATTTCTTAGATATGGTGATGTTTGGATTGGTTGTTGCTATGTATTTTGTCAATTTTTTTGTTTGATTTTTTTGGTAAGATTATGCAATTTTGTTTATAGAAAATTCATAGAACCTGAAGCAACAATTCAATCTTCTTTGTACACTAATGTTATCTAGTTATGGCTATTTGGACTTTGTATTGTGGTGTTATTTGGAATTTTAGTTCTGATTATGGTTATTTCAACATTGATTTGTGACATTCTCTTCATCTAATTGAAGCAAAACATGTGAAATTTTGATAATTGAGCATATTTTAATTTTGGTTGGATTTAGAATTGCAATGCAATTCGTTTGTAATTTTTATTTTTAAAAAAATAGAGAAAAGTTGGCGTTCAACTAAAACTATGTTTAGTTAGCGTTTGCAACAAATGCCAAGAAACTTTTATCAGCACTGGAGTTATTGGCATTTTGGAAATGTCAATGCTAACTGAAAATAAACGCTAATAAAGGCCTTTTTTAGTGTAGTGTATAGACGATATGTGATAGGTGTGGACATGTGCTAGGTACAGTTTATATGTGTGTGATGATAATGTGGACCACAGTATGGGTCATTATTGTTGAAGCAAGTATTGGTGAGCTGGATTAACCATATATGGGAGCTCAAAGGTGGTTTTAGGCCATGTATGTGTGTTTTGGGCATGTAGCCCATTGTGTGGTTTTGGGTTTCAAGGGGGTCAATTCTCAAAGAAATGGTTTCTCCAGGATAAAGCCTCCTTGTACAAGTTAGTTGAACCAAATAGAACCTTGTGAATGGTTATTGAGTGTCAAATTGCCCTTGGTAGCACTTGGAGGAGGTTTGTGGTAAGTTTTCATCTAAAAGTGGGCAGAATGGTATTAGGTGTCCAAAATCTCCATACGAAGATGGACTGAGGTGAAACAGGTGTCTATGGTTAGAATGGGATAAGAGTGATCTGTGGAACTTCAAATCAAGTTAATCGAAGGTCAGAGCACAAAGTTGTGCTCATCAAAAGTTGGCCCAGAAAATCATCAAATTGCTAATATGACATCAAAAAGGGGTATTGAAATGCTAGAAGCTTGGCCACGATGCCACATGCTATTATCTCTCCCACACCGAGGTGGTAGTATAGCTCACCGCAGCATCAACCTATCCTGCCTCTTTAAGGCTGTGGTATCACTGTAGCTAGCTATGGACCCAGTCTTGTTCTGAGGCTTTTTGGTGATTTTTGAGGTTTTGTTGTATTGGGAGTTCAATTTAGGGTGTTCTGTTTTGGTTTGACCAATTTTCAAAATATTCGATGAAGTGGGAGGTGTATTATAGTAGGTTATTACATTTTGGTATCAAAGCAATGGTTTAAGCCATTATTTCTGCTCGTTGTAGTACTTGGAATGTTTTGGATTACAAAAACTTGTATATTTCCATTACAATACTAGTTTAGAGTTGAGGATGTGATGGAACCAGAGAGGGCCCCAAAAGGTTGGAAGAAGAGGTATCTTCTTTCAACTGAAAGACTTTTGAAAGTTTAATCCACCAATTGTCCAAAGTAAAATGGATCATGCAGTGGCTAAAGAATGGATGGATCAATTAGAAACTATTTTTGGTGTTATAGGTTGCACCTCTAAATAAAAGGTGCAATTGGTAGTGTTCAAGTTGGAAAAGGAGGCTAAACAATGGAGGAGGCGAGTCTTACTGAGTGCTGAGGCTATAAAAGCTCGCCTGGAAATCAAGGAGTAGTTATCGGTTGTGAAGTATACATCCTTGGAAGAATGGTACATGAAGATCCGTGTTCTACACTAGCAAATGCAAGAGATTGAGAAGGAGAATAGAAGCTTAATGATCTATGCTTTTTCCATCTGGGATACCTAGGAGGTAGTAGTAAAGGAAATTGAATAGCCTTAATTATAGAGATAAGAATAAGACTTCAAGTAATATCAATGGTAGGAATTGTAGAGATTGAATATGGAAATGACGCTTGAATCCTGAAGGTTGAATGTTGAGGTATTTCGAAGTAGTGGAAAGACTGTGAGAGAATCCAATTTGTTGGTTTGGTTATAGAGATAGATACAGTGATGATGGAAAAAGAGTTAATTCGTAGGAGTTATGTTCAAAGAGAAGAATATGCATCCAGGAACCAAGATAGGATTAGATAATGGAGGCCTTGGCAGTGACGGTTACAGTGATTTCAATCCCATCAAGGAAGATAGTGAAAATGTGGTAACTGTCATCAAAGGTGATATGTTTATGGATGGTGAAGTAGCAGTTGGATATCTTGCAATGGAAAAAAAGGTCGAATAGTATTGAAAGAATATATAAATGGAAGGACACTAGGTTCTATGGGCTGAACCCAAATTAAGGAAGAGACTCTTGTTCTTTTTCCTGTTGATAAAAGTCTAGAAGGAGGTGGGGTTGAACTCTGAGGTAGGAGATATGCTTGGGACTGTTATGATATCCTGTGAGATGCAATATGTGGCAAATGATTTAGAACTGAGTTGTAAGAGGTCAAATGAGGATTTTTCATGTAGGAATTAACTGCAGGAGATACTTTGGGCTATGAGAATTATGGGAAGCGAATATTATGTAAGGATGCTAAAGTTGATGAAAGAGTTTTCGTGACTCTCTTCCTATAACTTAAAGTGGGGTCTATGAGGGAAATGTGTTATCGAGTGGTTGTGGATGAGAAGTTGGCCTAATTGATGACGGTGATCTATGGTAGCAATTTAAGCATTGAAATGCCACGGGTATAGACTGAAGGAAGTTTCTTTCTTGGTACATCCCTTGGCCATAAGAACATGAACTGTGGAACATTATATTACAAGTTTAATGTGTTGGCTACCTCAAATTGTCTTAGGGTAGAAGTTGATAAGCTAACCTTTTTTCTATATGTTATTGTCTCTGGGCTTTTCCCAGTAATAGCTTTGGAAAATATGTGGAAAATCGTTACTGTTATGAAGTATGAGGAAACCCTGTATGGTATTGAATCACAAATCTAAAACTAGCGATTAACTAGTTGAGGCTTAATGCTAGCAGGCTACACGTTTGACTTACCAGTTACTCGAGGTACAAGGCACTAGTGAACTAAGAGTGAAAGACTAGGTGATGATATCAACTGGAACAAAATCTGCTTAAATTTATGGTCTTAGACGGTTATCTTCTAAAATATTGATTAGGTATAGCTGAACAATCAATCTATATGTTATAGCAATTCACTGATCATGAGATGAGCAATTCTTTATTTGATGGAAGGAAATCCAAATCTTTTAATGACTACGAGAAGGAGAAAGTGATTGGAGATCTGAAAGTGAAACTCGTATGGGACTCACAAACATCTATGCAGGTGGTTGTACCATAATGATTAAATTGGATTAGAAGGAGAAATTTAAGTTAGAAGAAGGAGCCCTAAACATTGGTGGTAAAAAATTAGTAAATCGTGATCATGGTGTAACAATGATTGGTAGGTAGTGGCTTATAGCCTCTTGCTATAAGCATGATGACTACATGATCTATAGTGAAAATAAAGCTAGAACGAGAAGATGAAGGTAGGATGGCGATGTTCAAGGGTGATGCGAGTGTACCATATGACCCTATATGTAAGAATAGAGGAATCAGGGTGCGCAACAGAAGCAAACCTAATAAGTACACGGATAGGATATTGGAAAGGCTATAAGCCCTCAAAATTGAGGAGGTCTATCCATAAGCAAGATTGTCAAAGAGACATAATGTAAATCAGAAGCATATAGAAAATAATGGTGTGAAATCAAAATAATAAGTTCAAGTGGGAACAGGAATATTATGCTAAAGGTGAAAAAAAAACTGAAATGACTTTTCTAAAATATATGAGCAACTAATGATTGGCTCGTTGGTATGGAGGTCTTATGAGATTGCAAAAATATTTGGAAGAGTGGGTTTGCCACAAGGAAACTTAGTCAGGACATGGGTGAAGTTGTTTTAATAATGATAAAGCTATGGAAATTTTGTAAACATCAATGATATAATGGTTTTGTTTATACCTTTTAAGGTGCCATTTGGGTGAGAAGTAGATGATCTCCCTGCTAAGATGAGTTTTTATATAGTGTGAGCACATGTACAGTATAGTAGGATTAACCCTCAAAATGCCTAGTGGTGATTTTAATTTGGTTAATGCTAAAGGTATAGTAAAGAGATTCCACAAGATGTGGTTAACCTAGTGTATACTAATGAATTAGCGAGGGATTCTTATAACAACAAACAAATTGACATTAAAGGGAGATGTTGACATGGAGATCAAGAGGTGATGAAGTAAAATTTTGAACAATAATTCATGTAGTAAGAGAAACAATGACAATAAGTCTGATTGATTGAATTGTCAATCGAGGTGATCATTTACTTGACAAATCTCAACTTCAGTGGTACGAAGAGAGAGAGAGAGATGTCAGTTGAAGAGGAAGGTGTGAATAAAGTAGTAATCCTTACAGTAAAAGAAGTTGTAGTGAGAAGTCAGATTGGTTAAATTGTTACTCATTGTGGTTATTGCTTAAGGAAATCTCAAGGGTAATAGTATGAAAGGAAAATGTTGTCGACTAAAAAAGAAACATTTGGATGAAGCAATAAGAAGGTTTGATAATTAATGATTACTAAAGATGATTGATGTGTAAGGAGTTTACATGTAGAAAGACTATATCTTGCAATGGGATTTAGACAAGTAGTTGGTATGATGAAGGAGTGAATTTTGGATGTTATGAAGTAGTCAAGACAAGCTACGGAAACTGATAGTGTTTGATTAACAAAGTCTCGTTAGTGTAATGTGGTGGTTTGTGTAATCTAAATCTCAGGAGAAATGATTAAAAGCAAGTAATCATTTGTACAGACAAGTGATCATGTGGACAAATAAGGGGAGAAAGCAACAACCCTTATTACATTATCTTGAACTTAATCTTGGGCAAACAGAGAGTATATTTGATGATGTGTGTAGGAGTGGAAGAACTAGGACCAGAGAAAGAGTCAAAACGGGACAAATATGAAAAATGGAAACAAAGAAGGGTCGCACTATAGTAAGGTGCAGGGTCACCACGGCAAGACACTCATGGAAACTCAAAAAAATTTTTGGGCTAAAAGCACTCGCGCAGTGACAAGCTTACTAGAATCGTGGCAAGAGTCATGAAATCTATTTAAATCGGATGAGAACCAATCAGATGAAAGAGAGACAAATGGAGCAAGAACAAAGGAAGCTCCTCTGGGGCTTTGGTTATCCAACCTCTAGAGGTGATTTCTAGACCAACGAAGCTTGATTAATTGTTGGTAAGTGAATCTTGTTTCCTCCTATCTCTTTTCCTTTTGTTTTTGACTTGGAATCAATGGGAGTATGTTAGGTTTTTAAGTTGGAGATGAATCCACAGATTAAAATGCTTGGTTTAATATTATAGAAGCATTATGTAGTGTTAGGAAGGTTTGGGTATGAGTTTTGAGGAGATTGTGATGAGTTTGAGTGGAACCCTGGGTTGAAATTGTAAAGGAAGTGTGAAATCTAATTAGTATGTGAATAATTATGATGGGATGGTTGATTGAAGCTCGTTAATATGTATTTATGTTGTTAGAACTCCAGGTTAAGTTTGAAAGGTTAGATTGTGGATTTTAGTTGTTATCGGTATTATGTTAATTAAAAGTATTATGATGTTGTAGTGGTTGATTGATTAATTGGAAGCGTATGGTCTGTTATGGGTGCTTTGGAAGCTTGCCTCATCCCCTGTGTACATTGTGTCAGTAACTCGAGATAATCAAGTGTTTGTATATATGCATTATGTTGATATATAAATATGCATGTCTCCATTCATATGCTATAATATCGTTATGTGTATGTGTATTGTTTTTCTATATATCGTGCTATACACACTACTAGATGAGGTAATTGTATATGATGATGAGCGTGATATTGTATATGTGCACACATGGTTGTACCATCCACATATGATTGCATGCTAGCATGACCACGATGATGACTATGATAATGATTATATATTGTTGGAGGTATGTTAGCATGGTATATACATCACCATCCCATAAGCATAGTGACATGTGGTGGATTTGGAGGCAATAATGAGATGAGATATGATGATATACAATATAAAGATATAATGAAAGATCCCTGCCACTAAATCCTCTCTTGTGGTCTGGAGAGCTAGGTGGCAATGAACTATGATTGATATGATGATGATATAATTTGGTAATAGGATAGAACATCCATGCCACTAAATCCTCTCCTATGGTCAGGAGAGCCAAGTGGCAGTAGATCGCACCTTCCCTAAATCACCACCAATTCACGGTAGTCCAGGGAAGGAGAGCCACAGTCAAAGCACTAATGTAACCTTTGACTGGGTTGCATTGGTGTAAGGTGAGCCTGGTGATGTCTTGGAATTAGTCTTCACCGACTACTGGAAGGGAATCATCTATTTGAAATGTCCTCTGATGACGCCAGCTCATGGTTCTAGCCGTATTTGAGGGAGACACGCATTTCATGATATTTGGTATTGTACTACATCATTGCATATATGTGATATTGATAATATTATTATATGTGTGTGTTTATCCCAATTACTGAGACATTGTCTCACATTCCCTCCCATGACTAACATTTCAGGTGAAGACTCTGGTACTAGCTTAGAGAAGACCACGGAGTCGTAGGCTACTTTGCATTTGGGAATCTCAAGTATAATTGTTACTTTGTAATTTAGGTTACATAATTCTGTGCCAAGTAGGTTGTTGTGTCTTGATGTCTATATGAGTGTCTTAGGAGTATTATCTACATAATATGTGATGATAAAATGATTGTGACAAAGATGTTTGGATTATATAGACAATATGTGAAAGGTGTAGACATGTGCTAAGTACAATTATATGTGTGCGATGATGATGTGGACCTCGGTATGGGTCATTGTTGTTGGAGCATGTATCGGTGATTCGGATTGGCTGTATGTGGGAGCCCAAAAGTGGTTTTGGGCAATGTATGTGTGTTTTGGGCATGTAGCCCATTGTGTGGTTTTGGGTTTCAAAGGGGTCAATTCTTGGAGAAATGGTTTCTTCAGGATGAAACCTCCTTTGAACAAGTTGGTTGAACCAAATAGAACCTATGTGAAAGGTCCTTGAATGCCAAATTGTCCTTGGTGGGAATTGAAGGAGGTGGTAAGATTTCATCAAAAGGAGGCCAAAATGGTATTGGGTATCCAAAATCTCCATACGGAGATGGATTAAAGTGAAACAAGTGTCTAATTAGAATGGGTTGAGAGTGACTTGTAAGACTTGGAATTAGATCAATCGAAGGTCGAAGTACAAAGTTATACACATCAGAAGTTAGCCCGAAAAATCAATAAATTGCTTATATAGCATTAGAAAAGGGCACCGCAGTGCTAGAAGCTTAGCCGGGGCACCACATGCTACTATATCTCCAATGCCGTAGCGATATTGTTGCTCCCCATGGCATCAACCTATTTTGCCTCTCTGAGGCCACAACATCACTATAGCTGGCCACAACCCTAGTCCTATTCTAAGGCTTTTTGGTGACTTTTGAGGTTTTGATGTTTCGTGAGTTCAATATTTTGGGGTGTCCTATTTTGGTTTGGCCAATTTTCGAAATGTCCGATGAAGTGTGGAGGTGTATTGTAATAGGTTGGTATATTAAAGAAGTTAATGTTTATAGTGGTTTACTATGCTTTCGAAGCAAAGAAAGAGGGTTTGGTGCAGTAGTTGCATCAAGTATCTAACCAAACCAATGGTAGAACCACGTTATGTGTGAGGGAGCTGTAGCCCCTCGCACCTCATCCACCTTCCCATATAATATGTTTCTTTGTATCATATGCATGTCATTAGTATGAATGATTAGCCCCCCTTAAACCGCCATCCTTTTACCATTATATACACACACCTACCTATCTGCACATTACACACACTATATATATCATACATTATATATACATATATATATATCTTTTATTCACATATTTAAATAGAAATAATATATACTTTATTTATTAAAATATTTTTATTATTAATATTAAATTTTCATTAATAATAGTATGGTACTTAATATTTATATTATATATATTAATACATGTTAATGTATTTTTAAAAAAATTTAATTAACAATATATAACAAAATTTGGCCCAACAAAGTTAGAGGACTACGATCGCCCCTTAACAAAACTGACCCTTAGAACCTAGAGGCCAAGTTGGAGTTGTTCTTTATATGGCATATGAAAATTTAGTAAAGAGGGCAACAAAACCAAAACCCTTTTCCTGTATTTCTTTAAGCTCATAATTGTCTAAAATTTATCGAGTGTTCATCTTCCCAACTTTTATTCTATGACACGCATGTCTTCCCAAGCTATGCAGTGGATTACGACATGGGGATAATGTTGTGTGTCTAAAGCTGTTTTATGTACCACTAGCTACAGGTATCTAGAGTATTTATGCATATGAAACCTATTAGTGCATGCATTGATTTTTTTCATGAATGTATGTTGCCTCTTGGCATTCACAATGTCCCCATATAGGTAAGGCTGTATGTTTTATATTATCCCTTAACTTGATATGCTGATATCGCCTATTGGATATTGTAGCTTTATCAGAAACGCTGCATCATTACCATTAGATTCTCCAACTTGCCTACATGGCTCAGTTCTACAAAGTTGAGCTTCATTGAAATTTCTTGTTAGAGTTTTTCAGATTTGGGTGATTTATCAACATTCCCTTTGGATCTCATGAGGCGAAGGAAGCAATTCGAGGGGTCTGGTGGGTGATCAAGCCCATGTGTATAAAACGGGAATTCATGGTGTCTTTACTCACATGATCTAAAGAGAATGTGTGCGGGGCTTATACAGAGGAATTTTGCCTGAATATTATAACGTGGCGCCTAGTGTAGGAACCCTCCATCATGGGTAGCCCTCTTTGTGGTATCAACCTCTTAATGAAAACACCAATATTATGAGTATAAGTCAAAAAAAGAGCTCATCCCAAAAAAATTAATCTGGGAGAACCCTTTAGTCTTATAAATCCTACTTTTTATGTGAAACTTCCTAACATGAGACTCATAACATGAATTGAAGTGCATTTAGAGGTGGACCTACGTACAAGTTGGGAGGGGCCCTTGCCCCCCCTCCCCCTAACCTCCTACCCTTTCCCTTTATAATATACACTCCACACACACACACAATGATATCATATATTTACAGTTGGCCCCTCCCCATCCCTATACACACATGCACATTCAAGTTATATATATAATAAACATTATACGCATAATAAATAAATATATAATATATACATTATATATATTATTGATATATTTAAGAAGAAATAAAATACAAATTTTTTTAGTTTATTAAAATATTTTTATCATTGGCTAATATTAACCTTTCATAAAAAAGAATGATACTTATTACAATGATTACCTTTCATGCACATTCAGGTTAAGGAAAAAATTACCATGATTAATTCTTATTACTTATCTCTCTTTTCAGTAATGAGTTAAGCCTTGGTTTAATCATCCCCTTCACTTTATACGTACTAAACCAGCAGCTTGAGGAGAGGAAGAGCTTGTGAAAATAAGAGAGAAAAGAGAGAAGGCAAGAAGCAAAGGTTGGTGCTCAAATTACTATAGTAAATTTCTATGGCTATATTCTTGTGTTTTGGAGTGTTTATGGAAGCTTTTATGGATTATTTTTCTTTTAATCACTTCTGAAAATTTCTTCTAGAGAGAGAGTAGAGAGGGAAAGTTAAGCTATAGAAAAACCAAACCATGAAAAGTGATATATAGGCCACAAGATACAAGAATATGTCATTGGATTGAAAGTTTGTTGAGTTATTATTTTTCTACAATTTTTGATAATTTTCTGCTTAGTCAAGGCTTGAAATTGGAGATAATTTCATGATTTTGACCCCAAAAATAAATTCCTTAAGTCCAAATTATGTAAATACAAGTGTGTTGTACAAGAAATACCTTAAAGGAAAACAAAATGGAATTTTTAGTCTAATTATGTACACTTTGTGAAGGTGGTCATCAAATTAGTGGCTAATTGTTAGATATGCTGGTTTCCCAAGAGGGTGGATGAATTGGAAAGATTAAAATTTTTAGCAAAATTTTAAGATATTGAGGAAAGTAAATGTGACAATAAAACAGAGTATAAATAAATAATCAGTAAAAATAGTAATAGAGAAGGGAAAACACATATGTTTATCCTGGTTTGGTCTCTCAATCTTGACCTACGTCCAGTCCCCAAGCCACCACTTAAGATTTTTCACTATCTTGCAAGAATTCAGTAGGCTTCTTGCAAATGCCACAGTACAGCGTTGATGCTCTATTTTTAAAGCTCACACTTTCTCTCTCTTTGCACTCTAGCTAAGTGCTTCCCCAATCCCTTGTGATATCCCCTCACAAGAAAATCTTTCTTCCAAATGAAGATAAGATTATTTACAATGAATAAACTCTCTTAATCAAAGTGTATATGAAAGTTGGAGTACAAATATTGAAGTAAGTGAGAGTAAGAGACTTTGAGTAGATGATTTGGCAGAATTTCAGTATATACAAAGTTAAAATCGTTACCCACAACTTCAAATAATGTTATATTTATAAATTTAGGTCTTAACTATACATTAGAGACAAAATCTATCCATTGGAGAAGTTACCCAACGGTTACATTGAAAAACTATCTATTCACCAACCGCATTTAATGCTCCTGACACTCAAAGTTCGAATTTTGGTTGGTCAACAAATGAATTTCATAGAGACCGAAAGCTAAAGACATCAATGTTGAACTTTGGAAGTTCGTATATTCATGAAGTGAAGTTCGAATTTTGATCTTTGAAAAATATTTGTATGTTGGAACATACGAATTTTCAAGTTTAAAGTTCTTATGGAAAGTATGAACAGTTGTTCCATTTTGCTACAGGAGGAGGAATCTGAGATACTGGAATAGCCTGGAGAGACACAGGCACAAATGGCAGGTCTGGATTGAGCTTTGGCAAGGATCCAGAAACTTCAAAACTTGTGTCCTCATCCTCATTAGAGATTTCAAGAAGTTCAGAAATTGCTTGCCTTGTGACTACCAATTGAGCCCTTCGTGCTTCCAAGAAACCATAAGATGAAACAGGTGAGGGAGCAGGAGAACGAAACATCTCTTCAAGCCTTCTTCTCTGAGCTTGTAAAAGAGCATCACGTGCAATGGCTTCCAAATCAACATAAGGCACAATGCTCCTTTCTTCATTCAGGGAAGCTTGCATGAATGGTGAAGTGGTGATTGCTGCCACAAGTCTCTTAACTTGCTCAGATTCTTGATGTGAAAGAATTGACTCTTGAGCATCTGCTAGAATGGGCTTATGAAAGCTTGGTTCCTGAGGACCTTCTTCCTCTATGCCATAGTCTAAGGGAGGACCAGGACTTGCCTCATTGCTGGAGGCCTGTGGTGTGCACAATGTGCCAGCAGCCTCAGTGTCATGTACAGCAACATCAGGAACAGGAGAGGCTAGCTCAAATGGGCTTGGAGGCTCAAGAGTTGGAGACATAACAGGCTCAGAGGATCCTGGCTGAGGTGGAGCTGATGTGGCAAGAATGACACTCCTTATGTCTTCATATGCATCAGCAACCACTTTCATGTTCTTGGCCAACTGGTGGATCTGATCTTGCATATGAGCAAACTTGGCATTTTGCTCATCCTTGATGCTGAGTATGAGTGTAGACAAACTGTCATACAACTTAGTGATCTTGGTTGGCTTGGCTTTAGAGGAGGGAGTAGATGGAATTTGAGCAGGCAGAGATGGAGATGGGACAGGCTGAGAAGGCTGAGGTGTGGTCTTTGGAGGAGCCTTAGAGGTACCTTCTTGCTACAGGGAGGCATCTTCAAAGAAAAGATCTTCAGATTTTCCAGCTTCCTTTCCAATCCGTCTTCCATCTTTCTTCTTTATCCCCATCCTTTGCAGCTCTTCTTCCTTGAAGATCTCAGTAGACTTCGCTTTCCCTTTCTCAAGATGCTGAATCCTGGCATGCTGAAGGATCTTAGAGATAATTGCCACATAAGGAAGGGTGGAGTCTTTCCTCTGATCTCTAACCTTGATCATGCTTTGGAAAATGATATGTTCCATGTTGATAAGCTTCCCACGCATGATTGTTGCCATCACATGTAGGGGTGATCATGGGCCGGGCTAGGCCGTGTTTGACCCCTGCCCGATGCCCGGCCCAAAATGTCTCGGGCCAGTATCAGGCCAGTACCGGGCTAGCCCGATACTATATATCTTTTTTTTAAAATTAAAAAAATAAAAAAACTTATTTAATAATAAAAAATATATTTATTTATACTTAAAAATAGATTTTCTTAAAAAATAATCTTAGAAAAAATAAAATTGTTCAAAATTTATTAATATTTGATCATTATACATTATTTTTACATAAATATTAAATTAAAAAATTAATTCAAAATGTAAAAAAATTTGAAACATTAAAATCTTAAAAATTTTTCATGATATCTAAAAAATTAGAAAAAAAAACTAAAATATATATATAAGTCGGGCAGGGCTAGGGTTAGAGTGCTTGGCCCTAACCCTAGTCCGGCCCAAAATTTGGCCCAGCCCGATTAGCCCGAAATCCATATCAAGCTTAGTTGCAGTAGCCATAGGTGTTCCCATTGGCTTAGCATTTTCCATGCCAAACTTTTTCAGCAATTCCTTCAGATACTTGGATTAATTGAGAAAGATATTGTCGCACCCGGAAAAATGCAACGGAAGGAAAAAAGAGAGCAAATCTGATTTTCGAGTGAAAACCGACTTGTGAGGAGTCGCCACCAAAATTTTGAGGAAAATCTTGGGAAACCTAATGAAAGAGGAAAGGATAGTCTGCGTAACCAGAGCTGGATTCGGGAGTCGATTGTGCGTGGGGAAGGTGTTAGGCACCCCACGACACCCGTTCCTTGGAACGGTTACCTTACATTGATTGCGTAAATTAATATGGCTTTAAAGTATATTTTGGTTTTCCTTTTATAATTCACATGCGAAAAAATGGGTAGAGAAAAAAGAAATTAAGAAAGTTTGAAAAATAGAATAAGGAAAATAAATTAACTTAAAATTAAGGAGATTTAAAAAAAACGTGGAAAAAGGAATTTAAGAAAACAAATTGGAAAATATTTATTAAATTAAGGAAAAAACACCAAATAAATCAGAAAATATTTACTTATTTACAAAGGCGGACTTGACCCAGGATCAGAGCCTGGGGCCTATGTACCCTGCGATGGGGATCAAAGTCCACGTAGTTCGGGACTAAAAATGCGTGTCAGTTTGTTGATATTATTATTATTTTTTTGCAATAAGAGAAAGTTAATGGAAAATAATTTACCTTTTTGCAAACAAAACAATTTTCTGAGATTGAGTTGATGTGTTTTAATTTATAAAAGATAATTTAATCTCGCTTACTTACTCTTATTTTATTTTGTTTTGGAAATATTTCTTTTATTTTTTTTTTAAAATGCACTTATTTGACTTTTAACTTTGAAAAATCATTGTATTTTATTTTCTATTCTTTTGAAGACTTTTCTTTTTTTTTTTAATATAAAAATGAAAACCAATTTATCTGGTGTATACTAGCAGTCATGCCTGATAAAACGATTCCTGAATTACCTGCGAAGGCTCCGAAACCTCGCGGTATAAAGGTTTTATTAATCTTTAAAGCAACACTTGAGAAAATACTACAATATATTTTTTAAATGAAAATTTTATTATATGTTTTTAGATAAAATTGGAGAAAAACTTGATATCGTAATTTATTTTTTATGAAATATAATTATTTCCTTAAAAAGAGTCATTTAACTATTATATCTATGTAAATTCACAATCTCACGCAATAACTCAGTAAACTTACATGCCTGCATGAGTTCTAAAAACTCACGTGGCGTAGTATGTGTGTCAATCATTTATTTACTTATTTTATTATTTTATTGTCTTATTTACTTTTTATGAGAAAAAGATATTTTGAAAGGAAAGGTCATTGGGACCAATTATAAATATATTTTTATAATACACTCGCGTAGCCCCGTAGACTCACGCGGTGTGATCATTTTAGGGGTCTGCGAAAGCTCTAGAAACCTTCGTGAACAATTCTAGATATTCCCACTTGTAAGTATTTCTTTTATTATTTCATTTACTTTTTAAAAAACAATAACATACGAAAAATTATAACCCAGAGGACCACAAGATAAGACTACTTAAATTTGCTCTACGAAAAATAAAGCGTGTAGTAGACAGTGAAGTTGCGAATTTAACCACGAATCAACCAAGATGGAACAACCCACATACATAATTCATGTTTGGGCCAATAAATTTCGTAACATTAGGCTCATAAGAAAACAGCCCCAAATACTCCTAACAACTTCCCAAGCCCAAATTTATAAGAAAACAAACAAGAGTATTGAAACAATTTTTCCAACTCAGATTCATTAGAAAACAGACCAAAGTACTGAAACCATTTCCCAAACCCAAGCCCATAAGAAAACAGGTTAAAATACTAAAGCGAATTCGCAGGCCTAGAGGTCCTAAAAAATGAGTCAAAGATATTAGAGCCACTTCCTAACAAGTCCAAACATTAAGACAATTTCCCAAAACTCAGGCCCTTTTCTAACAGCATAAAATTCACAATCAAAAACAAACAGGGGTCTTTCAAAGCTTAAACTTCCATCCCCGCATAATGCTCTAGCAGTAAATCATCCAATAATCACATATTCACCGAGTTAGGGATGGCAAAGCATTCATGGGATTTCCACAATGAATAACCCCGGCGGCATTTTCTAAACCAGTTTAGTATGTAGCTGGAGAACCCAACCAATTGGTGATTAATGGAGACTCAAGCAAGGCTAATAGAACAAATGCCCCCCAGTACACAAGCTCGAACCAAATCAACAAAAGCATGAACAATATAAATTCAGGATCTCGCAACTCAGAATCATGTTGGAGAAACTAGGGAACAGTGAGTGTTAATCGAAAAGGAAGACACAATTAGAACAAAATTACCCAGTCCAGAAGCTCTACTACTCGGTTTTAGACCCTCGGTCTCTCCCCTGCACTACTCTGCTCTCAGAATCCCTACCTCAGATTTTTTTTTCCCAAAATCTCTAGGGCTCCTTCCTCATCCTCCTTCTCGGCCCCTCGTGCTCGGTATCCCTCTGTTTTCTTCTTCGGGCTCGGCATCCCTCTGTTCTCGGTTCAGAATGAAGTCCTCGTTCCCCGGCTCAGGCTCCCTCTCCCTCCTGCTTCTTTCCCATTGCTCCCTTTTTATTTTCCGTTCTCCTTGGCCCCCTATCCTCGTGCTCCTGTCTTTGCTTTTCAACTCGTCTTCGTGTCGTCTACGCCTCCGGTTCTGGTCTCCCTGTAGCTTTCCTTTTCTTTTCAGTCTTCAGTCTCCCGTTGCTTGGTGTCTGCTGCAGCTTTTGCCTTCGGTCCTGCTGCCTCGCGTGTCTCTCCCTCTTCGGATTTTTTCGTGTCCTCTCCCTCTGGCTTTTCAGCTTTTCTGATTGCCTCTGCTTTTCTTCAGTTCTCGCGTGGGTCACTCCTCTGCCTCCCGTTGCCTGCTCCTGTCTTTTCTTTCGGGCCCTATTGCCTCTGTTTTTGTTGTTGTTGTTGGAGTTCCTTCGTTGGCCCAGGTCCACGAGCCCTTAATTGGGCTCGTGGCACCCTGGGCCCAAAATTAACCCCTTTTTCTTTTCTCTTTAATTAATTAATTTTTTTAATAATTTTTATTATATTTTTTTTTGTCGTTGTTGTTATTTTTTTTTGGTTTATTTTTTTATTTATATTATTTATTATTAACTTTATTTTTTTTTTCATTTTTTTTCATTTGGTTTTAGTTTTTTCCTTTTATTTTATTTTATTTTTATTTTCCCATTTTTTATTGTTATTATTATTCTTTTTTTTTTTTTTTATAAAATGCCCGGACAAAATGGGGTGTTCACAGATATCATCATCACATTGCTTAGTTTGTAATCAAGGAAGAAGTTGAGCTCACCCATCATTGACATTTCAAATTCTCCCTGCATTAGCTTAGAAAAATTCTTGCAAAGAGATTCGTTAGTAGCATCGAATATAATATCATCAACATAAATTTGAACAATAAGTAAATCTTTATTTTCTTTCTTAGTGAATAAGGTAGTATCTACTTTTCCTCTGTTAAACCCCTTTTCAGTTAGAAAATTACTTAACCTTTCATACCATACTCTAGAACCTTGTTTTAAACCGTAAAAAACTTTCTTTAGTTTATAAACATGGTTTGGTTTTGCAGAATCCTCAAAGCCTGGAGGTTGGTCTACATAAACTTCTTCCATGATATATCCATTAAGAAAAGCACTCTTTATATCCATTTGATATAACATTATGTTCTTCATACATACATATGCTAATAGAATTCTAATTGCTTCTAATCTAGCTACTGGAGCAAAAGTTTCTTCAAAATCAATACCTTCTTCTTGATTATATCATTTAACTAGTCTAGCTTTATTTCTGATTATTAATCCAGATTCATCAAATTTATTTTTAAAAACCCATTTAGTGCCAATGATAGAATGATTTTTGGGTCTAGGCACTAAATCCCAAACTTGATTTCTTTCAAATTGATTCAATTCATCTTGCATAGCTAAAATCCAGTATTCATCAGTTACGGCTTCTTCAGTACTTTTAGGTTCAATTTGAGAAATGAAAGCACAGTTTATCATCTGATCTCTTAATTGTTTTTTAGTTTTAACTTTCTCTTGAACATCCCCAATTACTTGATCAACAGGATGATTCCTTTGATATCTCCAAGCTCTAGGGAGTTCTTAAGACATTTCTTCATTATTCTCATCCTCAAAATCTTTCTCCTGAATATCTTCCTCTATGTTAATAGATTCAACTATCTTTGGACGTTCAATTTTATCTTCTTCAAAAAGATCTAAGTTCTTAAAATTCGAAATAAGATCATCTTTATCAGTGACATGCTTAGAAACAGTTTCATTTTCAAGAAACACTATATGCACAAATTCTTATACTAATTTAGACATTTTATTAAAAACTGTCACACCTAAAAATGCGACGCGGATGGCACGAGAAATAGAAATAAAAGAAAGAGGGAAGATCGGCCCGCACGGCGGGAGGCCGATTTCTGGGGGGAGTCGCCACCAAAATTTCACGTCCCCATTACCATTATATTTGTTGAAGTCCGAGATCTTAAACTCTTTCGGAATAATCACATCCGGAGCTAGGCATAGTTCATCCAAATCGAGGGATTTATGCTCCATTACTCCCTGTAGTGCCCGTAGCTGATCTCTCATTTCCGACACCTCCTCTTTCAAGCTGACCTTATCAGGGATTTCACCGCCATGAGAATACATATTATTATGAGGTGGATTCTGAGCCACGACGGCTGTGACGTTCTCCGGGTTATGGACATCATGGGTATATGCATATCCCTGATCCCATTCCTGGAATCCTTGCCTACCAACCCCTGGGGTTGGGATAGGTGGAAGCCTGTTCTGATCATTGTCAGTTGCATCGGGTATCCCTTCCGCGCTCATACCATGCGGTTGGGCAATATTGGCATTAACGTCATGCCTCCTCCCATTCGTATTCATGCCCTGAAGCATTTTCATCATTTGTTCCATTTGAGTATGCAAGCCACTAAGCTGACCCTTCAAATCCCCTACTTCTTCCTCTAATCTCCATTCTACATCGGAAAGATGACTTTCCATCGCCATTGCTTTTGTTCTTGCTCGAGTTAAATGGATTCTTTGCGGGCGATGTGTAAGGTTAACTGGATTCCTTTTAATCGGCGCAATGTTGTCCTACTTTCAAGAAAAAGAAAACAAATTAATTATTTTTACCTTACCATTACTTAGGTACCAATGAATTATAATAGGCATTAGCATAAGTTTCTCGACAAAGCGACTTTGGATCCATGTTGGCATTCGTGATAATTATCCATGAAGCTCCCTCAAGTCCCCCCCGATACATATTGTATTCGGGGAGTCGTGAGGTTGACAATCAATTCATAAGAACTCATGTTACTTTATAAATGATGTCTATAAATGGAGGGCACAGGTGGAATCAAAAGCTTTAATTTCATATGGTTCAATACATCATCATGGATCATAACTACATCACTAAGTATGAGCCAGAAATCTTAATTCTTTGACAAGTTCTTTACATAATGAAAAGAAATCTGATATTTCTGCAGAAGTACTAAAGGGATGGAATTTTTGCCCAGCTCGCTCATAAACATCGGAGAATTTGGGGATGCTTGAATTCACCAACATAATTAGCCTTTCAGTGCGATCTCTCCACCTATATGACTCCATCGCCCTTTCTGAATAAAGCGTTCTCCAATTTTCCACTGCATCAGCATGTTGTTGCACTTGTTCAAGCAGCCTCTTGATTGTAGCTGATGAATCCCCTCTGACGGCTGCTAACTCATTCACCTTATCCTCCAATTGCTTAGCGACCAGTTCCAACTCGTGTGATGAACTTTTTAATGGACGGAGTTCTTGTACTTCTTTCTCAAGTGCATCCCTTTCTTTCACAGCTTGCATCAATCGCTTCCGATTGTTCTTCATCCTCTCGTTATTCTCCTCCATATGCGCATTCACATCCCTAATTGTTCGTTTGAGCTTCAGATTTTTCCTCCTTCAATCTCTTCACTTCCAAGCTTACCTCACAAGCTTCTCGTTTCCTCATCTCCTCCACCGTCCTTTGTAAGGCCGCATATTCATTCTGCAGACGACTCCAAGCCTCTTTTCGTTCATTATCTGCCCTCGCCAGCTTTTCCAATTCTTCTTCCTTCTTTTGAAGCTGTCTGACTAGCTCCTTGTTTACTTCTGTCTTATTACCGCATAGCAAAGGATCGGGAGGTGCAAAGGTTAGGTTAACCCCCTTAATCCTTTCTGACAACCAGGCTTGATATTCTTCCGTGGCATATATTCGGCGTGCACCCAATTTTAGCCGCCCTTTATATATTACTTTACTCCAAGCACTCACCACATTTTGACTTATCTTTATTGTAGAATCATCATGTTGGAAGTGTATCATGTGAACCACGGCTTCTGAGGGAGCCTTTTGTGGGAAGGCATATTGTCTCAATAGCAACATTGGGTTATAATTTATCACTCCCCGTGGACCCATTAACGGCACATTTGGGAAGCCCCCACAGCAATAAATTATTTCATCCTCCCACCACAATGCCAATCTCCAACGGATACTTTCTGCTCTGAGCTGGCCAAAAACTTCAATCCACCCCTCACGATCGCATTTGGCTTTTCCTTCTTGGTTTCTGAATGATGCAAGAGGGGAGGAATTATCCTTTTCTCCTTCTTGGAGTCTCTTTCCATATAGGTGATTCATGACCCACACATACAATAATTGGAGACAGCATCTAATTCTCCCTCCCTTCTTAGTATGGCAAAAGCTCAAGGTCATATAAGTCTCTGACAATATTGCAGGTACTGGATTCACCTGATGATGCTCTACCATATGAAACACACTGATCGCGTGTCTGTCAATCACCCCCTTTGCAAATGGAAACAAAATTATCCCATAGATTATCATGGCGAGCACCCTGTTATAAACTACCCACTTCTCCTGTTCAGCCAGCTCTTTCAGACGTATTTCCATAAACTCCCTTGAGACCCCTTCTACGTTCTTGGTAGAGATGAAGTGCACCTTGTCTATACTGATCTCCAAAAGCTTCGCTATCACTATGTTCGAAGCCACATATCCTGGGTATCTATAGACACGATCTCCCCTGTTTAGCGGTAAGCTTAAGAGCTCTCCATACTCTTCTATGGTCGGTGCCATCTGGAAATCTAGAAACGTGAAGCATCTCAAGGTGTCATCTCAATATTGTCCCAGTACAAAAAGCACTTGTGTCTGAACGGGTACATTGAGTAGCTCTAGTATGTCCCCATATCTTTTCCTGAAGTCTGACAAGAGGTTACCCTTGATACGCCGAGAAAATTCCTTCAGACTATCAATTGACTCCACAACTACTTCCAACCTGAGCCCCTTCCTACCATAGGTTAACCCTGTTGGTCTTGGATCCATGATCACTTTTGTGTCTTCAACTTATGCTAACTTTTCCTGATAATTCACTGGTTTCCTAAGCGAAAAAGGCAAAAAGAAGAAAAGATGAGATAAAAGCGACCATGGATTTGATTAGTTAAAATATTATTAGGCCCCCGTTTAACAGTCGTAATAATTTCTCTCCTTAAAGATCCCTATTGAATTCTCAAGGAAACAGAAACGAGTCCTCGTATCGTGAAGGACAAGGTCTCTCCATGAATGAGGTATAAAAATAATAAAGGACCTATTAATATGATAACCGTTCCATTAATGCAAAATTACATGAAAAGAAAATGCATGAGACTGGATATACTCCCCCGTGTCCTACATTAGGTGCATCCTAGGGTAGGATTCTTGGCTTTAACTGGCTGGCTTAACATCTAAGCTCCATCTACTATTACGTGCAGGATTCAGGATGGTTCTATTTTCCAAAAAAAGGTTCCCAAGTTGCCCTCGTCATCAAGATAGGAACCCTATCCAGTAAACTTAATCCTTTGAGGGCTTTAATAGCCCTTCCCAGACTAAACTTAGCGAATAGGTAACAACTGGGTGAAGTCTTCGCAATGGTCTCTGGGAGCTTAATAGCCCCTCAAAGGCATTGTTACAAACTCCAACTATCCTAGGATACTCTCAGACCCTGGTATAGGGCCCATTATGTGTGTGAGGTTGGACGTGAAAGTGCCCAGTGTGTGAAGGGAACATACAAACCTCATGACCCGAACACTTCCCAAATTCCCCACCTGCAGATAAAACAACATACAAAGAGATAACAGTCGTCTACCCTAGGGTTCATTCCGCATGTTATCTATCCTAGCACATGTTATTCCATTCAACAAATACATTTAAAAGCATGTAAACAGACAAAATTACCAAGCATGTTATCTAACCAAATCATGTGAGGCAAACAAAATTAAAAGGGCAACCAAATAAAACAAAGCCATAAAAATTTGCATAGTCAACCCATACAGGCTTGACTCTCGAAATATCCCCAGTGGAGTCGCCAAACTGTCATACCTGAAAATGCGACGTGGATGGCGCGGGAAATAGAAATAAAAGAAAGAGGGAAGATCGGCCCGCACGGCGGGAGGCCGATTTCTGGGGGGAGTCGCCACCAAAATTTTAAGGGAAATTTTGGAAAACCAGAATAAAAAAAACAAAAAGGATAAAGATGGTCTGCGAATCAGAGTTGGGTTTGGGGGTACGATTGTGAGTGGGGAAGGTGTTAGGCACTCCCACAACACCCGTTCCTAAGAACGGTTACCTTAGGTTGATCATGCAATTTTTATGGCTTTTTTAAAAAATTATTTTGGTTGCCCTTTTACCCTTCATATGCAAAAATAAATATAAAAATAAGAAAAATGAAGGAGTGAAAAATAATGAATGAAATGAAAATATGAAGGACTTGGAAAAATAAATTGGTAAAGATTTATTAAATGAAGGGAAAAACAAATTAAGAGGAAAATGTTATTTATTTACAAAAGTGGACTTGACCCAGAATGAGAGTCTGGGGCCTACGTACCCTGCGATAGGGATCAAAGTCGACGTAGTTCGGACTAAAAATGCGTATCACTGGGTTGATATTTTTTATTTTATATATTTTTTGAAAAGAGAGGTTTAGAGAAAATAATTTTGTCTTTCCACAAAGAAAACAATTTTCAGAATTGGTTGGTATGTTTTAATTCGTAAAAGACAGATTAATTCTCATTACTTGCTCTTTTCATTTAAGAATATTTTTTTTGTTTAATCAATTCCTAAAAGAGAATGTATGTTTTTTCTCAATTTAGAAAATATGATTAAAATTATGTGTGATTTGAAAATTTTTATTTGAAAAGAAAATATTTGAAAACAATTTTATTTTCACAATAAAATTAATTGGCTCATGTGGTGACTTTATCACTCACATTTACCTATTGATACCTAAGTGTCACGGTCGTGGTACTCGAGACAAAAAGGCATAAAAAGTTCAAAAGAAAACAAAATTTTTTTTATTTTTTTATACAAATGATTTTTTGTTTTATTTTTATTATAAAAATTATTTTAACACATTTATTTATTAAAAAAAGTTAGAAAAATGTGATCATTACGTATGTTTTGAAAAATAACAGTCAGCATATGTGGTGACTTCATCACTCACAATACACTTATTAATGCCTAAATGTCCACGGTGGTATCACTCGGGACAAAAGACTTAAAAAAAATAAAAAAAATAAACAAATAAATAAATAAAATTCATAAAAGAAAAATAATAACTTTTTCACGAATTTATTATAATTACTTCTTCCTTTTTTTTTTAGAACACATTTATTTATAAAAATATGGGAATTCAAAAAAAATGTGTTTATTAATTATATTTACAATCAGCATATGTGGTGACTTTATCACTCACAAGTTACTAATCAGTATTTAAATACCCGCGGTGTTACCACTCGAGATAATTGAAAAGGATAAAAACTTATTTTAAACATTTTATTTTAATTTAAAAAGGAAATATTTGTAAACAATCTTATTTTTATAAAATAAAACCAATTGTTTTATTGCAGCAACTTTATCACTCATGATGTACCCACTAATACCTAAATGTCCGCAGTAATGTTACTTGGGACGAAAAGGTATAAAAAGGTTCAAGGAAAAATAAATAATTTTTTTAATTTCCTTTAAAATAAATAATATCCTTTTAACACTTATTTATTTTAAAAAAAAAGAAGAATTTAAAAGTGAGATTATTACTTATATTTTGAAGAAAAATAACCAGCATATGTGGTGACTTTATCACTCACAAGTTACTGATTTGTATTCAAAAGGCCCACGGTGTTACCACTCGGGGCAAAAAGTTAAAGATAACCTAAAGAAAAATGAATAAATTTTTATCACATAAACCATTTTCCAAAGGCGCATTTTGAAACGTAAATTCAACTTTGCTAATAACGACGCTACTCACGTGGGCAACCAAAAGATTCCATTTAAGAAAAAAAAAAAAGGTGTATGAACAACTTCAAAAACACCTTTTAGAGCTAACCCTCCTTCCTTTCCCAAATCAATTCCATAAGCTTCTCACACTCCAAATCATCCTATATCCAAGATTAAGACATCATCCCTTCATATGTAAAGATTCTGGCTTACCCAGTAACTCACACAACAGTCATGGGACTATGATTGATGTCTAGTACTACAATGAAGTTTTTCCAAAGATGCAGAACAAACCAAAGGATTTAGTCACAGACACATCCTCGTTAGTTTGTGTACAAAATCAAATGTGTGAATTTGTCGACAAGCTTATCAAATTTCCTTTGTGATTAAAGGCTTTGACAGAGAGGATCCATAGAAACAAAAACAAAGGGGAATGGATTAGATTTTAGGACAGATGATACTCATTCTTTAGTTGAGTCATCTTATCAACTCTAAGGCCAAAGCTTTTTACCAACACCGGCAGGGCAAATCCTTTTTTTTTCTTTTGAAACAGCAAGCATCCCAAAATCCCTATACGGTGAGTATACAGCTTAACGTCACTCTAATAACCAGAAATCAATAAAATTTAAGCCACAGACTCCTTTAAAACATGACACAACCAAAACCGAGGATATGCCAATCCATAAACCAGGAAATGCTAATCAACCATTGTGCAGTAAGATAGATCCATAAAATTCATCTCCTACTTAAGGACTCTAAATAAAACCAAACACAAAAGGCAAAAAGCGAAGGTCAAAATTCCTGAATCAGATGACAACACTCTAAAATTAGCCAGAACACAAGTGTCCATCAACATAGGGTAGTTTTGCAATCCCTGACCTCATGACAAGATTAAGAATTCTCGGACAGAAACAATACAATTTGAAAACAAAACATCAAAGAGAGATACCCAAGGGCCAGCCATTAACAAAATTCGAAACTGAAATAGAAAATTTTACCAAACCGAATCCTTTGTTACTTAGCCTCAGACTCCTCCTACGTTCTTGGTGGTCAGCAGCTCAAACTCAGGCCTCAGCTTCCACCTTCCTTCATTCCTTTATCTCTTTTCTTTTCCCAATCGCTCCCTCTTCCCAAAAAATTTCTCAAATTTCTCGGTCCTTCCTTCTTCGTCCTCAGAATCTGTTGCTCTCCCTTTCACTCTCGGATTCAACCTTCCTCCCTTCACTTCTTAATTTTTCTCTTCTCTCTCCATTCTCCGAGTTCTCCAAGTTCTCCTACCTCCCGTGAGAATTCTTCTCCCTTAGCATTTTTCAATGTCAAAAAAATCCTTTCTCCTTTCCTCAAGCCTTCATGTGGTTTTTATAGGATCCCCGCGAGTGGTACCCCCTTCTCATTGCACCCAATCCTGCCAAATTTGAGTGCTTCACCCCCTTCACTGCACCATTACTCTGCCCATCCCACTACCCTGTACGTACCCATACTGTCAGAGCTCTCTCTCTCTTTTTGTGCTCGCCCGAAAACTCCCTCACCTCCATTACTCTGCTGCAGCCGGTCAGGAGTAGTGGGGTGACATCCTTTATCATTTTCAGTCCCTCCCCTTCGCACCCTTGCAATAGGGCTAATCATCCTCAGTCTCACAGAATCCTCACTGTACTTCCTTTTTTTTTTGTTTTGCTTCTGTTTTTTTTTTCTTCCGGTTTGCCTTCGGCCGAGCTCTCTCTGCGTTCTCAGGCTGATTCTTCCATACTCGCGGCTCCTATGCTCCAGATCCCTCCCTTCTCAGTCTCTCTCCCAATCCCTCGTCCCCTGCTCTCTCGTAACAGCGTGGCCGAGCCCTAAGGCTCTTCCTCGGTTTCTCTTTCGGTGGCTTCCCCCGCGGCTATCTCTGAGCTCCCTCTACGGCCTCCTCCATTTGTGTCTCACGCGGCCCACGGTTGCTCCCTCAGACACCCTCTCTCTCCGGTTCAGCCTCCACCGAGGCTCCCTTGGTTTCTCACTCGCACGGCTCTACTCCGAGCTCCCTCTGTCTCTCGCTCTAACTCCCGCAGCTCTCCCTCCTTGCGGCTCTCCTTCTCCCGCGGCCAGCCCTCCAGAGCCCTCAAGGCTCCCTCTGTACCAAGCCCTAAAGGGCTCTCCTCCTCTCGGGGCAATGCCCCACTGGACCAGGTCACGAGCCCTCAATTGGGCTCGTGACCTTTTGGGCTGAAGTTTCACTTCAGCCCAATATGGCCCCCTCTTTTTTTTTTTTTGTTAAATTTTGGATTTCGGGCCTAATTTTGGCCCGAAGTCTTTTTTGTATTTTTTTGATTTCGGGCTGAATTTTAGCCCAAAGCCCTTTTTTTTTATTATTTTGTTATTTATTTTTATTATTATATATTTTATTTTTATTTTTATTATTTTTTATCATATATTATTATTATATTTTTTTCTAAATTACCCGGACAAAATTCGGTGTTCACAAAAGCTCTATATGCTTTACTCCTACTAGAATATCCCAGAAATATACCTCATCAAATTTGGCATCAAACTTATCCAAATTCTCCTTTCCATTGTTGTGGATGAAGCACTTATAGCCAAATACATGTAGATGTGAGAGATTTGGCTTTCTTCCTTTGTACAGCTCATAAGGAGTCTTCCCAAGAATTAGTCTGATGTAGGCTCTGTTTATGATGTAACTTATTGTGTTTACTGCATCAGCCCAGAATACTTGAGAGAGTTCCTTTTCATTCAGCATTGCTCTTGCCATCTCTCCAATTATTCTGTTCTTCCATTCCACCACTCCATTTTGTTGAGGAGTTCTTGGAGCTGAGAAGTTGTGATCAATTCCATGCTCATCACAATACTCCAGGAAGTATGAATTTTCAAACTCTCCTCCATGATCAGACCTGATAGACACAATAGAAATACCTTTCTCATTTTACACTTTCTTAGCTACGGTTACAAATGCATCAAACATATCAGTTTTAGAAGAAAGAAACAGTGTCCAAGTAAATCTAGAGTAATCATCCACAAGTACAAGAATATACAGATTTCCACCAATGCTCTTAACTCTAGATGGTCCTATCAGATCCATATGTAATAGTTGCAAAGGTCTAGATGTGGTGACTACATTTTTAGATTTAAATGATGATTTAATTTGTTTTCCTCTTAGGCATGCATCACATTCTTTGTCTTTTTCAAAAGAAATTTTTGGTAAGCTAGTGACTAACTCATTTTTAACCAGTTTTGATAGTTGATTCATGTTAACATGTGCTAACATTATATGCCACAACCAACTATCATTATCCTGACTAATCAAACAGACAGAGTCTAAGGGAGGAAGTTCATCAAGGTCAATAGTATAACAGTTACCATCCCTTTGAGCCTTGAGGATTACTTTGTGATCACTTTTTCGGATGACCAGGTAGAACTTTGAGTCAAACAGTACCCAGTTTCCTTTGTCACATGTCTGACTCACGATTAGCAGATTGTGGTTGAGGCCAATTACAAACAGCACCTCTTGAATGATGTTATATTTATAGATTTAGGTATTAACTATACGTTAGAGACAAAATCTATCCATTAGAGAAGCTATCAAACGGTTACTCTGAAAAACTATCTGTTCACCGGTTGCATTTAATGCTCCTGACACTCAAAGTTTGAATTTCAGTTGGTCAACAGACGAATTTCCTAGAGACTAAAAGCTAAAGACTTCAACGTTGAACTTTGGAAGTTCGTCTGTTCACGAAGCAAAGTTCAAATTTTGATCCTTGAAAAATGTTTCTATGTTGGAACATACGAATTTTCAAGTTTAAAGTTCTTCTGGAAAGTATGAACAGTTGTTCCATTTTGCTACAGTGCCTTCGAAATTCGAATTTTGATACTCAAAATTCGACTGTTAGTGGACAATTCAATAAGGCACAATAGTTCATCTATTCGAAATTCAAATTTTGAAAATGCAAAGTTTGTCTGTCAGAGAGGCCTCTTTTCAGACTTAATACAAAGTTTGAATTTCTAAATACTATCATTTGTATGTCAACATATCATTATAACATACTCACAAGCTTTGTTTCTGAAATTCAAATTTTCATGTTTAAAGTTCATCTGTCAGTGAGTCATTTTGATGTTCTTTCCAAACTCAGTTTTCAGATGAACTTTGACATATCCTCAGATGAATTTTTCATTTTTCTTAAGTTGTATTTTATCTGAAATTTGAATTTTCAAAAGCCAAAGTTTGTCTGTCAGAGAAAACTTTTTTCAGACAAGTATCAAAATTCAAATTTCTCAAGTCAAAGTTTGTCCGTTAGAGAAGGCTCTTTTCAGACTTGTTCATTTTTAATACGAAATTTGAATTTCCAAAGCCAAAGTTCAAATTTTCAAAATCAGCATAAATGTTTCAAACTTCGTCTGTTAGTAGGTATTTTTCAAATATTCAATGGATTAACATAGAATCATAATTTTAAAGTATCTTTTTGTCAATTCAAAGTCTTTTACTCAATTTAAACAAGACTATAGATTCTACATCTATTCTTGTGCTGGTTTTTCTTGAATTTCTCCACTTGAGATCATTTGTGTACCTTTGATATCTTCTCTCCAAGCTCTAAAAAGTTGGTTTGAAATCATCAAAACACTTGATTCAACACTAATGACTTTAGATTGTGTTATATTAGGGTTCAAGAAAGTATTTGAAGATCAAAGGAAGAGTGTATAAAGGAAGGAAATCAAAGGAAGTCAAGAAGGTAGTTATTTTCCCATTTTTGCTCAATGTTGTCAAACTTGATTTTTATGACTCTTTGTTGATGCCATGCATTTGATGTAAATGTATTGTTGACTGGTTATATGATGGGTTTTATGACCCTTGGATGTCCAATTTTTATAGTGTTACCATGCCAAAATTTTTATGAAATTGTATGGCACATTGTGATTATATGATTTCCAATGATGATTTTATGAAATGTCATGATAACATGTATGTATGAATGGATATAACTACTAAGATTCTTTGGAATCTCATTTCTTTCCAAATGACTAACCTTGATTGGGCCAAAATGTGACAAAAGTCAAGGTCAAGCTAGGTGGATAAAGGAGGAGTACGATTATGGAATAAATGGAGCCAATTTGGATGTATCATTTTGGCAAATGGTATAAAATCATGTATTATATTATGAACTTGTAACTTAGTATGGTTTTGATTTTATGATCCTTGTATGAGGTTATGTATGGATTTGGAGCAATGCATGATGAAGTTTTAAATTTATAAAGTTTACTTTGATGAATTATAATATGAATCTATCCAAGATAACTTTGTGTATGTGTTATATATGCTTTTAAAATAGACAAGTGGAGCTTTGAAATGGTTCAAGGAGCACTTCATTTAGATGTGGGTGCAAATTGTTATGAATTTTTGAAGTTAGGGTTCAGAACAAGGAAATATGGGAAAAAACTGGAACTTCCACTGTAGGTATTGGGTGTTTCAAAAGGCAACATAAAATCATATAAAGTTTCAAAAATTCATTAGTTTGCATTGATGGAAAGCTCTACATCTTAGATTTAAGATGTCACTGATTTTGTAGTAATTGATACTATATAATGAAATATATGTCAGTTTTATTAAAATTGTTCTAATTAAAGTTAAGCTCTGACTCCTATTAGTTTAAGTTAATGCCCTACCTTATTTTAGTAGAAAAAATATTTCTAGAAATTAGACACATAGGGCTTTCCAAAGACATAGAGAATGCAAAATTTGGCTTAAGATATCATGAGATATGAATTTTAAAAAATAAAGTCAAAACCTGGAAAATTTCAAAATGACGAAATGTATAGTAAATATTTAAGAAATGAAATATATTAATTGGTACAACAAATGCTCTATTTCATTTTTTTCTCAGGTAGAAAATATTTTTAACTATTTTTAGAGAATTGAATCACTTTTCGATGATTTTTCTAGAAGTAGTTATAAATTTTTGAAGTTCATCGGGTAAAATGAAAAATGCACAATGAATAGTACCTGAAATTAAAAAAATCTGTTTTGATATTTTTATGTAATCAAGTCTCTAATAATGTAATAATGAACATAATTGGAGTCTAATACATGGAAAATAGACTTAAATTGAAGATGTTACAACACCAAAATAAATATAAATCATATAAATAATATATACTGAATAATATAAATTAATTATTCAGTAAAGTATATTCTTTAATATTTCTAAAATCATATAGATCTCTTTATATTTTCAAAACATAAATTTTAGTCAAGCTTTCAACACAAAAAATATATTTTTATTAATTAAAATTTATATTAATATACTAAATAACTATAAGAGTAGAATCTATTACACTTCCTTTAATATTGATAAAATTATATAAATCTCCCTTTATTTTCAAAATATACATTTTAGTTAAATTTTTAATTCTATTAATGATGTAAATAGGAGGAATAAGGGATAAAATAAAAAAAATAGGAAGGAGAGAAAATAAGACTAATCTTTTAAATTTAAGATAATTTTGAAAAGAATTTTCTTATTTTAGAACTTTAGTAGGACTAAAATTTAAACTCTATAAATAAGAGATTTTTAAGTAATATTTCTTTCTCTTAGTCCTACTTGAGTTCTACTAGAGATTTTTAAGTAATATTTATAGAGTTCATATCTATGTTAAAAACTTGACTAAAATTTATGTTTTGAAAATATAGGAAGATCTATATAATTTTAAAAATATTGAAGAATATACTTTACTGAATAATTAATTTATATTATTTAGTATATATTATTTATATAATTTATATATATTTATTTATTTTGGTGAGATAGAGAAAAATATTTACAAAAATTTAGAAATAAAAATTAAGAAAAGAAACCGAAAAAAAAAATTGAAGGGATGGGGAAGTAGGTGTGTCATACCAAACCCCTGTACAATTAGGGAGAAAGGATCTCAGGGTCTAAGGCACCAAGATCTTTCCACTAAATTAAAAGAAAAAAGATTGAAAAATGTACATCTCAGTGTTTCAGGCACCGAAATATAAATTTTATAGTATCTTGAGAATTATTTTTTACCTTATAGTATATTGAGAAATTTTTATTTTTTTTTCTATAGGATCGTGATCAAAAAGCCCTAAATATTATGATTTTGAAATTCCTAAAGTTATCCTGTAAGAATTTTTTTTATAAATATATAATTTGTAATTAAAATTTCCTAAAGAGTTAATCACAATGATTTTTTTAAAAAATATTATTTATTTTGTGTATATATTTTAATTTAAATTTGATAAATAGGTTATCTAACTTTTTCTTTTTTGAAAAAATGTGTTTGCATTGATTTATGGTGTTTATTGATTTGTTTCTCCTGTCTCTGATTGTTGTTATCCTTGTAAAGTATTTACTAAGTTAATAAAATTGTCCTCTTAATAAAAAAATGTTGAGACAAAATTTTTATCAGCCAATGGAAATAAAATGCTTTAGTTTTGGTTTACGCTGCTATCAGAGCTAAAAAAAGTGGAGAGCAAGCACTCACTTTGAAAAATAATACCATCTTGTCTCTCTAGATCTTGATTAGCTAAAGAAAGTGCGAGTTTATGGTCTAGATGACTAGATTCCCTTTTTACTCCTGAGTTCCATATTTGTCATTCTGATGACATGAGGAGAAATTTTTAAATTTTTAAAAGGAATATATGACGCCACTGTGCATATAGTTATTAAACATTTTGTATTGCCACCTCATTGGTGAATAGCTCATTGACATGGACAAGAAGAAGGAAAATATGGTAACTGAGACAAGAGCAATAATTATCATTGGAGAAAATACAATGCTCTTCAAAAAAAAATTTAGATAATAATCTGGAATCACACGCAAAGTAAATTAAGAATGTTGAGAATACTCATATGATAACATCAACAAAAAAGGACAAGCTTCATTGGCTCATTCTTCGTACTGCAAAAGTTAAAAAACCTTGTGTAAATCTCCATATGATAAGATCAACCAAAAAGGAGAACCGTCTGCTTTGGCAGCCTTAAAGCATTCTTCTGTAGCAGCTGGCCAGAAAGGAACAGTGAAATCTATTTCATTGTTTAATATTTAAATAGAAAGGAATAATTTCTGACTCAGACACGCGCACACAGGGAAAAAGACATTTAAGGACCCCTCAAGACAGATTATGACAAATTAGGATCTCTAATTTGTCTAATCATCCCCAGATCCCCAGGTTCTCAACTGGAATAAAAATAAAAGCTCCTGGACAAAAATAACCCTAAGTTCAGAAACCCAAAACACACGCACCCACGGCTCCTTCTGTGTCAAAATCTCAAAAGCGAATGAACGCACGCACGGACAAACGACTGACTTTGTTTCAAATATGCCCTAATGTCATTCTTTCAAAAGGCAAAATCTTTTGCATCCATCATTTTCGACTCTCGGCATTCAGTTCTCTGCTCCAATTCGCACTGAAACTCATCTGCCCTCTGGTGTTTTGTTACTTTTATGACATGATATATGTGTAGTGGTTTAGATTTTAAGTACAGCTAGGAATTGAAACCAAATTCCCAAATGTGTCAAACTGATTTCCCAAGTCCGTCAAATTGAATTCTCAAATTCCTGAAACTAAATTCCTAAATGACCCAAACTAAATTTCCAAGTGACCCAAACTTAATTCTCAAGTCCCTCAAACTGAATTCCTAAGTGCGTCAAACTAAATTCCCAAGTGACCCAACTTGAATTCCCAAGTGACCTAACCTTAATTCCCAAGTTTGTTAAACTGAAATCCCAAGTGGCTGAAACTAAATTCCTAAATGACCCAAACTAAATTCTCAAATCTCTCAAACTGAATTCCTAAGTGACCCAACCTTAATTCCCAAGTGACCTTAACTTAATTCCCAAATTCGTCAAACTGAATTCACAAGTCTCCCCAACTGAATGCCCAAGTTTGGGGACTTGGGAATTCAGTTTGGGACACTTGGGAATTCAATTTGAAGGAGTTGAGAATTCAGTTTGGGTCACTTGGGAATTCTATTTGGGAACTTGGGAATTTAGTTTGGGGGACTTGAGAATTCAGTTTGGTGGATTTGAGAATTCAGTTTCAGGTACTTGGAAATTCGTGTATGAGACACTTAGGAATTCAGGTATGAGACACTTGGGAATTCAATTTGAGAGATTTGGAAATTCAGTTTGGGGACTTGGAAATTCAATTTGAAGGACTTGGAAATTCAGTTTGGGGACTTGGGAATTCAATTTGATGGACTTGGAAATTTAGTTTGATGGACTTGGGAATTCAGGTATCAGACACTTGGGAATTCAGTTTAGAGGACTTGAGAATTCAGCTTAGGTCACATAGGAATTTAGTTTTAGCCACTTGGGATTTCAGTTTGACGAACCTGGGAATTAAGATTGGGTCATTTGGGAATTCAAGTTGGGTTACTTGGGAATTTAGTTTGGCGTACTTGAGAATTCAGTTTAAAGGACTTAGGAATTAAGTTTGGGTCACTTGGAAATTTAGTTTGGGTTATTTGGGAATTTAGTTTCAGGAACTTAGGAATTCAGTTTGACGGACTTGGGAAATCAGTTTGACGCATTTGGGAATTTAGTTTCAATTCCTGGCTGTACATAAAATCTAAACCACTACACATATATCATGTCATAAAAGTAACAAAACACCAAAGGGCAGATGAGTTTCAGTGCGAATTGCAGAGAACTGAATGCCGAGAGTAAAAAATGATAGGATGCAAAAGATTTTGCCTTTTGAAAGAATGACATTAGGGCATATTTGAAACAAAGTCAGCCGTCTGTCCATGCGTGCATTCATTCGCTTTTGAGATGTTGACACAGAAGGAGCCGCGGGTGCGTGTGTTTTGGATTTTTGAACTGAGGGTTATTTTTGTCCAAGAGCTTTTATTTTTATTCCAGTTGAGGATCTGGAGACCTGGGGATGATTAGACAAATTAAAGATCTTAATTTGTCATAATCTGTCTTGGAGGGTCCTTAAATGTCTTTTTCCCGCGTATATATAGAGTAACAGATTGGCTAGCCAGCCAAGCTCATAAGATCTGGCCGACGGTCGTTCGACGGAGGAAGATGGTTGGAAAATGGGTTGCGAAAGTTGAAAACTTTCAAACTAAAACTAAATCTGTACTCAACGTCTTCCCAATCGTGTGAAGGTTTGATTTTTGAGACTTCATCTTTTGAGTGAACCAGATCCGACGGCGTCCCTCTCCTTCGATTTGAAGTTCGCGATTTTCATTTGGAATTACAATTAGATCTATACTTGCTCTAAAAACCGAGTATAGATGACGGCGATGACTGTGAAGCTCACGTTGTCTTTCTGAACTTGGTTTCTGAAGTTCAAAAGGCAAAAACCAAAAAAAAAAGGTTTCGTGGAGGATTGTGAAGTCGATTGGAGGAGGTGGATTTTGGTTGGGTGATGTTCGGCCACCGCTAGTGATGGCAGAGATGACGGTGTACAGTGATATTTGCGATGATGGCGGGTTGATGGCTGAGGTTTTTTTTTAAAAAAAATTCAGGGCTATTTTAGTCTTTTAATATATAAATATACATATTAAATAAAAAATATATTATGATCCCATATACATGCCAAAGCTATTTTTAAAGCCTATTCATATTCCCTCTTCTATTCCTCTTAAAAATCATTCCAATCTGTTAAACGAGACCTAATAGTTGTCCTCTTTCTTTTTTACCTGGCCTTTCCTATATATTTTGTTGTAATTGGACTACTTTATGTATTTGTGCTTGGAAATACTTTTTTACGTGTATTTTTTTTTCCTAACTTGTTTATATGTAATCAAACCTTGTATTTGGATTGCAATAATTGCAATCATGGATTAGTGAATAATGATTTTTAATCGCATTAATGTAATATTGTAAACTAATATGTGACCAAGAGACCTTGATTTTAAGAATTATAACTCTAACTATATATAGCATAGATTTGTTTTATGTTTTCTTTCACTCCCATTAATTTGCATAAATAATTAGAGCATAATTAACTCAAACAGTTTCTAGAAAAAAAGAAAAAATTCTAACAGTTAATGGGCCATCTGGGTTCTCCCACCAAATTCTTGAGTCCCCAAGTATGCCAAATATTTTTGCCATAAATGGAAAATAAATTAAAAGTGAATATATAGAAGAAGAATAAGAATGTTTAGTGGGGATTTAATTTTACATTCATTTTGAGATATTTGCATTGCATTGGTACTTACTTGATATATCTATAGCAGATACTTCTTTAATACAAATATATACCAATACTTTTTAGATATGTATTTGCAAAGTATCTAATTTATTATTTTTTAGATAAATAAAAAAAAATTATACCTATCAAATATGTATTTGGATATGGGTTAATGCAATTTGATACTTTTTAGATCCTTCAAGATATTTTTTAGAAATTAAAATAAATATTATCTCTACTTATCAATTAACAAAAATTAAAAATATATTTCTTCCTTCATAAAAACTACTCCAAAACAATTATATTACATTTTCTTTTACCCTAAAAAATATGTTTTATTTATATAAAATTGAAATAGATTTTTTTTATCTATTTATACTCTTAATTATCTAAATAGATTTCTTTTATCTCATCAGTGGAGATGCCTAAGACTACTTTGATTTTCTTAGATTTTGGAAATGGCAACCTTGATGAACAAGACATAGAAACTATCCTATTTATAGATAATAGTAAGGAAGGAGATGAGATTGATATTATTCCTATTAGTAGGAATTAGACACTAGGCAAATTTACAATGGTTTTATTTGTTTTGCTTAGTATTCAATATTATTAAATGACTATAAGTGTGTTCTTATTCATTCCGTTCCTTTCGTATTAAAAAAAAAAGTGTGTTCTTACTTTAGATTATTTTATTGTAATTATATTTCTTGTATTTTATTAATTTTTTCATGTTTTATGATTTTTATTTTTGTTATATATATATATTTTAAAAGTAACGTATTCGATATTTTTAGATTTGATAATATTGACATGTTGGATACCCGATACTTGTATCATAATTCATTTCCTATACTTTATCGTACCTATGTACCATAGTTATCCACCATAACCTGAAACTATATTACAAAGCTGAAAAGACCCACGGATTTTATGATTGTGTGTGACCTAATCTTGGTGGTGTGACAAGAAAAGATCCGACTTATGAAGCATCATCCTCACTTTCAACCTTTTTCCCCCTCGGGCCCTTCATTAAAAATTCTTGACCTGTAAAAATAATACCCACACACACACACACACACGTATATGGACACTCAAAGCTATATGCTAAACTCGTCGCTAGTAAGATTGACCCCCTGCTGGCCAGGATCAAAAGCTCCTATCCGACAAAAAGCAATGGCAAACCCAATGATAGATTCTTGGATTGTAATCTCAAACTCATTGTCCTATGCAATAGAAGACAAAGTTTTGAGCCTTGCCATTGTTTAAATAATGAAACAGCTGTATTTTCTTTTTCTCGAGATTCTTTCGTACCCAATTGGAAATTGACTTGATTTTTATAGTGAGTAGTTGAAAATATTTTTACATGAGTTTTTTTTTAGGTACCAACTCTAATATAATTTATATGCCCAAGTTACAACAATATTGGAAAGTTATAACTTTTCAAAATTAAAAAATATTTTTTATGATTATTATTAATGATTTGATATTTTTTTAATATATTATTTATTTCAATGAAAGTTTCTCTTAATCCTATTTTTGGTAGTAAAAACTAAAACAATCAACAAAAATTCAGATATATGATCTTCGTAGCTGGAGACTTCAGACAAGTCACTTCTTCCAAAGATAAAATGAGAATCTACTTCCAAAGTTGCCGGAAAGTAAACTTTCAATGATGCAATGGATGAAGCGGGGCTTATGGAAATAAAATTAAACAAAGTTCGTGTGATCAAACAAAAGGAAAGGTGTGGATAATGTTAGAGCTTGACTTTACAGGGTATTCTGCAATATTCAATGGCTTCAAAGCTACCCTCAAATGAATGTTTTAAGAGAAAAAGACATTGTAGGACCTCTATAGAAAAATATTGACAAATAAACAGTATCAGTAGAAAATTTAGTTGATTTGAGTTGGGAATTCAGTTTATAAAACTACTAAATTTTTAAATTGGGTCCTTGAAAGAAAATATTTTCAGTTATGGATACTAAAATGTCTTTTTCCCATGTTTTAACATTGCCAAGAGATGCTTCACATCATTCCTGGATCATTATTTCCATTTTTAGTTGAGTTTTTTCTAGCTCTATTTGGTTCAGGGTTTTTGAAGGTTTTTTAATTATAGCTAGGGATATCGCATTCAATATTTCCATTCTATGTTGTCATGCCTAAAAACAAGCCCAAAAGCTTGTAACATTCAACTCTTTAATAAATAATTCACCTACAAAATTTGTCTCACAATCTAATCAGGAATATATGCCTCAAACATTAACCAAAAATATGCATTTTCCGTCTAGCTAGCTACATGTTATCAAATCGAATTGAATTTGAATTAAATAAAAATTGTACTTCAACCAGTACGTTATTTGATTGAATGTCTTCATTCATCCATTAATCATGCATTATGGTTCTACTTTTATGTTTTGACCTTTATTAATTCCTCACTTATTTTCTTTTTAAATTGTCATTTCAATTAAATTTAAACTAGAATTTAAAACTTGCGCGATGCATAGATCGCTCCATATATATTTAATTAAATTATATAAATGAATATAATAGAATAAGTATGAATAGAATATGTTTTTGGCATTTAAAATATAAAACCCTTATATATATAGAAAACTGAAAACTCACTTTAAATTAAAACATTAAAATCAAGGGTAATGAATATTCCATTTATAGTTTTATTTGACTGGAGTGAAGTAGTAGTCAATATAACTAAGAAAAAAAAAATTAGACATCAAGGGAAAAAATCAGGTGAACTAATAAATTATTTGAAAACCAAAGATAAGTTATAGTAAAAATAACTCACTTTTATGAACCTTTAAAATTAGAAGGAGATAATGATCTTAATACTTAAAAAAAAGATTGATTTAATACACATATATCTTTAAAAATATAAAAGAAAATAAAATGCGATTGAAATAATAATATAAAAATACTTTACATTATAACCACATATTTAAACATAGTAGACTAATTAAAATAATATCAAATTACAAGATATTTATATGAGGTTAATATATAATTCACAATTTTTTGTACATCCACAAATGTGTATTGTGAAAACAAAAATCAAGCATAACAAAAATAATGAAAATAACGTATGAAAAAGTGGAAGAAAAAGATGAAGGCAGATTGACAGAGGAAGTGATTACCTCAATGTTTGAACCATATTTGAAATTTTATTAAGAAGAAAATTTTCAACAATTACTTGCAGAAGATAAAAAATATGAAAAAAAAATGAAAATTGCCACAGAAAATGAAATCTGACCTTTGAAGATACTTCTAGAATTAAAAATAATCTCACAATGATTTGAAAAGACTCGTATAATATGGATATATAGCTAAATCTAACTGAATAATGATTGATGTTGATCTAGATAATTAAATCATGACATTTTTACGAATATATATGATTTTCATTTCCATATTTATTATCATATCAAATTTAAAACAAAAATCATAATCACTCATATAATATAAATTTATATAGATTCACCGAATAATTATTAATATAGATCTAGACAATCAAATCGTGATTTTTTTACAAATACATATAATTTTCATATCCATATTTATTTTCATATCAAATAAAAAAAATGAAAATATATATAAGGAAATAAATATTATTTAGAATATTTGGAGGCATATTTTCTTCATATTCAACATGATTATGTGGAGATCTAAAATCATGACACGTCATGCTTTCGATCTCTACTTTATAATAGATAATAACTAGTATATACCCCATGCGATGCACGGGTCAATAAAACTATCTACATTTTTAGACATGTTTAATGATAAAATTATATATATAATTGGAGAATAAAATAACATTATAAAATATTTAATGTATTAATAAAAAGTGATTATAAAGGAAATAATAATACAAAACTATCAATTAAGATTATTAAACACTATTTTGTACACAATATTTGAAGTTGTGTCACTTAAATTGTCATCCATATTTAAAATTATTATCTTCAATCCACTTTTAAATCATATACACAATACAATAACATAGAGTTGTCTATGTATAAATACAGGTTTTAGCAAAGTATAAACCCATGCTGTATAGACTTTGTCCTTGGCTCTTGTTTATGGTCATAGTAAAAGCTAAGATTACAAGAAATTACCATATTTTCATACTAAACAGTAGTCTTGAATCTGTTGGAATCATAGATATTCTGAGCATACAAAACTTAATTTCAACCGTTCATGTATTTGATCCAGACATAACTTTAACTTGAAATATATACTTGCTAGTTTGTGTAACAATGAGATGAGTGTTATTACAAAAACCCAATGACTTATCAATATTCCTCATGAAAATAATAAGTGCTTCAACATTTTACCTAATTTTATGATTTGGTCTGATATGGAAATTGAATTCAACAATTTAGTAGAATAAAGATTATTAACAAAATCCATTTTATCATTTTCCTTTAATATACTACTAAAACTATAATACACCATATCTTCATCTGGTAATAAAGATAACATGTATTCATTAACATTATCAAATAGATAAAGTTTGGACTAATATAACTCTATCTCATAAATAAGATGAAATGTTTAATTTCTTATAGAGATTTGAATGTAGTCCCTACAATTGATATGATATGACCGTTTGAGATGTTCAATAAAAAATATAAGAAATCTTAATATCAGTGATCTTATTATTAGGATCAGTAATTATTCTATCTTAATAGAAAGAATCATGTGAGCAAACTCTTGTATTTCCTTATTGACATAAGATGAATTTATTGAAAGGAATCTTATATTTCTTGTAAGAAAGAGGAATTTACATTAATTCCAAGCGTAAGATAAATTAATAATAGAAAAAACTATATCTTTCTAAGTCCTTCTTGGTATTACAAGCAGAATTTGTCTAAAATTCTCACCAAATACAACTACTTTACGTTCAAAAGGAAGGTTCATAGCTGAAGAATTAAATAGTTTTAAGATACATCTAAGGCTCTGATCGTGAGCCTCAAAACAAAATTTGTTAGCAATAGGTGTTTAATGCCATATAATTAATTAAGTATGAATTAACAGCTCAGCAAGATGACTACACTGCTTTATATTGCATATAATATCTTCATGAAAATCAAGAGATATGTAGAATTGTGAATACACAGTTCTTTCACTTGGCAATAATAAAGAAGCAATGTCATTTGATGCTACATTAAGAATAATTTTGTCTTTGGATCTAAAAGATGTTGAAAGAGTATTTCATACATAGGTTTTACCAAAGCTTCCATATCTATAAACAAAAAGTACTTCTCTTTTCCCAGATATATATAACAGGAAAGTATAAAAACTTTTATACATCCCCTAAAGTGTATGTCAAATAATTATACATAATATAACACTATATAATAATGGTATAAATCAAATACATGAACTATATGAAAAATATAAAAAAAATCTCTGATGAATATTTGAGAATAATATTCTATTAAACAAATGTCCTCAACACATTCAATATATATGAACTTAGATAAAATCTTTCAATCTGAGTAACAATAGCTATCAATTATACATAAAATAGGTTGTAGAATTAGTTGGAAATATCCTCCACATTAGAATGTAAGCTACATTTTTTTCAAATCCTCTTTTCTGCAATTTTATTAGAGATTATATTGATTTTCTAGCAATATTTTGCAAACCATTTACGCAGTGTTTATTTTCAAGAAACCTATTCACAATTTGAATATATATGTATAAGAAAGAAACTTTGATGGCAGAAGAATGAACTTGTCAGAAGATTAAATAATATAATCTGAAATATGTAAATATTATGTGATGATAAATCAAATACACACATACAGATATATGTGTGTATGTAGATAAAAATCATAAAAAATAAATAGAAAATGGATATTAAAAATCATCAGAGTTGGGTTATATAAAAAGTTAGACGATTATTGTTAAACAAATTAAAATAATCTGATTATAATCCATCTATAAGAAATTAGATAACCAACCTTAAAATTGCAGATACTCACATCCATAAATAATCTGATTGTAGTCATTGTAGTCATTAGCTAAATGCATAGAGAAGAAACATTAATAACAGAGTAAATTAAACACAGCAAAAGATGACTCTCGCAACACAATTAGGAAGAATTACAATAAATGAAAAAAGGTCAATTAAATATGATGAAAGACAACTACACTAGTTCATTTTAAATTGATACAATTATTTATAGAGTAGAAAGATAACATATCAGTTTTAATATTAATTTAATGATAAATCGGCAAATATCAAATTGAATATTATAGATAGATAAAATATTATTTTACATATGTAAATCCTTTAAAGTTCTTAAATTGTAGGAGCTAAATTGTGTTATTCATAAAAAAATGTTTAAAAAATTATAAAGAGTTTCTTTAATAATTATAATTTTTTTAAGATGTATGAATAAAATCAAATCTAAATAAATAAAAAATATATTGTATAATCATGAATAACCATCAATCCATATCAAATCACTTTTTTTTAAATTATAGATTTTATTGAAGTTATAGATTTTGTTTTCCTTGATTTTTATTTAGTTTGAAATGATAATTTATTTATATGAATTCTTAAATTTTAAAATTTGAACTCAAATTGTCACAGATTAAGTAATCAATTTTTGTCTTTAATACTTAGGATACTACACAAAAAAAATCTATTCACAGAATTGATTTTTATGGTTTAAGATTGATTTGTATCAATTTACTTATGTATATAATATTTGATATAAAAAAACATTAATTAGAAACATCATAATCCATAAAATTGAATTAAGGTAAAATCTAAAATTATACTAAATGCATATTGATTTGTTAAAGATAGTTACATTTTAATATACTCTTTCAAATATAATTGAAAAAATTAAATCATCTAATTACCGAACAAAATTAATAGTCATTAGTTGTGTTTTTTATTCAAATTTATCAAATAATTATTTATTTAAAATTCCATTTAAATTGCTATAAAAAATTCTATTTAAATTATTAAGTCAATCTTAACTAAAATTCTTATTAATTTGATTAGTTTGACAATTGAGCAATTTAATATCGACTGAAAAATTTATATTAATTATGAAATTTGTTGATTATATGATTTAATGTTGATTATGATTAGAGTAATTTATTATAGTTTTCATATATAATTTTTTGACTAAATAAATTATCCAATCTATTATATATACAAAATCAATGAATTGAACACATTATTGATAAAAATCTATTATATTGTATTAATTATATAATTAAAAATTTTGAGTTGCTTAACTTTAAAATTGGTAGTTAACAATCTTAACTCTCATTTATCTTAATGGTATGTTGATATGAAGGTGAATAATAATAATAATTATAACTCATTAATCTCTTTCTACTAATTTGTTATCACAAAATCTGCTAATATCATTTGTTAAAAAAATGAAATTATTATTGACTGATTAAGCGATATTTATGACCACTAAATTTCTATTATATCTCAATAATTCTTTCTATTTAAAATTCTATAATAACAAAAAATTAATGATTATATGAAAAATAAAATCAAAAGTCATCTTGATTCAGCTATATCTAATTAATTTTATTATTTTAATGATTGAACGTATCTAAATAAAAAAATTAATAAAAAAACTCAAAAGATTCATGTATTTTATATCTTGTAAATTCTATCATTTAAATATTCATCATATAAAAAAAACTTAGCGATTTTTATATAATTGATATATATTACCAAGAAATTTACAATATCATATATAATATTACTTAATCAAAAAACTACTTTTATATATTAAATTTAGGAATATTTTTATAACAAACTTTTCAGATTCTTGAAGAATCTCAACTATTTAAAAATAACATTTTTTTATTTTATCACTTAAATAATTATAATATAATTAAACATTCAAATGATACGTTCAATAAAAAACAAATGAATATATAAAAATATATATAGTTAATTATTAATAATAAAATAAAAAAGATATATTTCAATAACAACTTTAAACATACATACTCATTATCTTCAATCATTCTCTCCACCTTCTTTTGTTGTTTACCATCCTTCATGGGCTACTCAATCCCTCTAATCCTACTTAACTTGCCAATGACATCTATAACAAATTGGTTAATGATAAATGAGTTTATACATATCACAAACTAAAAGGTAAAATTAAATATAATTAAAATTATTCATACCAACTAAGAAATGATCATTTGAATTCATTGATAGGATTTCATTAAAAGAAGTAAAGAAAAAATCATATGGATATATATTTCCATTATCAACCTGTAATTCCATATAAGTTGAATATTATAAATGTAATTTGAATTTATGGTTAGTGGTGTAGTATGAACCGGTATAATTTCCAACACCAAATGTCTTTATAATATATACTTTACCCTTCTTCAATATATCTTTAAACTTAAAGAAAAACACTTTTTTTATCATTCCATGAATACGATCACTCTGATTTAACATAAAAAATAAAAAAGGTAGAGACAATAATATAACCACTATAGGACAATATATATATATATATATATTATATACATTAAAAACTTACATCAACATCTTGCAAAACTAACTCAGTTGAGTTATAATTATTTGGTGAATGATATGAGAGCATCTTCCATAACCGTATAATCCTAATTTTAATTCGCCAATCATGTTTCAAAAAATTGATAGCTTCACAGCATCATAAGACACCTCATGAACATTCCTCAACATGAAAAAACAATGAAAAAAAAACTTATGGTAATAACTACTTGAAGTACGATGAAAATTGTGGTATGAAATCAAATAGGAATGCTGATTTTATAGAAAAAAAATATCACATCACAATAATAAAAAAAAGAATCAATTTCGATTTTAATTATATCATAACAACATTTTCCAAATATTACTCAACAAACAAAAATAACTTAAAAATAAATAGTTTAACCATTATACATTATAAATAAAAGAAACAATAGGATAAAATACAAAAAATAAATATAATACGTTCATAAATAAATACATGTCAACTAAATGAAAAAAAGATTGTCATAATAATTTTTAAATCATATATCTTAATTGCTCTTAAGATATAATAATAAATAACTAAAAATATAATCTCACAAATTGATTTATGAATGAATATAAACTATTGATTTATAATAATATCTAAAAATGTAAATTCTAATATCTTAACTGCCCTTAAGATATAATAGTAAATAACTAATATAAAATCTCAAAAATAATAACTTAGATTTTACTATTTTTTTTCAAAATACTGACGTGGAAGCTTGAGGTTCCAGCTTTTAGTTCTACTTTTATATATATAATAGATAATAGATAGATAGGTGTTAAAAATTTTAATTTATTTTAATATTTTTATTTGATACAAAATAAAGAGTAAAGAAATCTTTCTATGATGTTTAAAAAAAAAAATAGGTCTTCAACTTGAAAAAATAGATAAAACAGAAAAAATTTAAGAATGTTCAAATCATATCTAAATGATCTAAAATCAACAATTTGGACAAAATCCGGATTAATCAGGGCCTAATGTGGTTACCGAGTACTTGGTGCACAAGTAAAAAAAAAAGTTAAAACCAACTATTAATCTAGAGAACTAACATGAAAAGTTTATATTTACAATTAGATAAAAATGAGAAAATAAAAAAATTAAAATCTGTCTTGCTAACCTTTTATATAGAGGCAAATAAATTATTTATTCATCTACGAAAATTAAACATATAATAATATAGACAATCAAAAATAGAGTTTCAAACATCTAGTGTTGAGTTTTTCTATTATGGATAAATAGATCTAATTACGGAGCATCAAGGATCGTTTTTGTAGATTCATTTCCACCACAAGTGTTGGAAAAAAATAAATATGCAATGTGAACGTAAGAACTTTAAAAAAAAAAGGCTATTTAGCGTGCGTGTTGTAGGTGCTGCAACAGACACAAGGCTCTCTATATAATTCAAAATACCAAAACCATCATATGAATCTTGAAGGTCAGGTAACTTCTTCAGTTCATTGGAAGAGGGATTGAAGAGATGTAAACGGTTGGCACAGGTATACTCTGTTGCAATTGATCCTTCGTGAACGAGAAACCGTTTTATTGCGAAATTGCAAACTATTATTTCATTCCTACATATACATTTGGGAATTAACTTGCTTAAAATTGGTCCAATTGCATATTTCTTAGTCCAATAACTCTTCCTAGAGGCACCAATGCCATCCTCCATCACCCATTAATCAAAGATAGAAGAAAGGAAGTGACGATGAAGCATAACGTGACAATGAAATATAGCAAGTTTGTTCTCATACACACTAAGGGGGTAATGTTACCTGGTTGACAAGTTGAAGTAGGCATTGGAATCAATTTAAACACTTCCATATATTGCTAGGTCGAATGAAACTACCGAAATATGACCATCTTCCTCACCCAACCAAAACATAAATCCATTAGCGGCCATAGTGACAGTTTCACGCCTGTCTTACACTCTGTAAGATCCCAAACTTCCTTCCATGATCCTATGCTTAATAAATACACTTCCACTCGACCAACAAGCATAAGAAAATCAAAACAAAGTCTCAATATCTTGTAATCATTAAGAATGGGACTAAATCCAAATCCAAAAATTTGGATACCTCTATCATACTTCATAGTTTTAGGAATATATCAGACCTCCCTAATAGTTGGATTAGAGAGTAACAACGCGTCACCCTTAGAGTAAAACACAAAGCAAGCCATTGCTAGAACCGACAATCATAGCACCCAAAAAGTTGATTAAAGGCGGTTTATAAACTTCAATGATTTCCATCTCACTGCTAAGAAGATAATCGAGAGAATCGAAAATACCACGGTTTTGTTTGGGGACGAGAAAAGGGTTGTTGTGATAAGAATGGTGGAGGTGGTTTGTAATGAAAGATTGGGTTTTGAAGAGATTTTTCCAACCTTTACAGGCAGCTTGACATTGAATGAGGGATTTAACATGAAGCCTTTTAAGAATGTTGGTAAAAAGGGATTATTCGCTTTTGTTGCCATCTGCAGCTAAGCCAAAAAGGTCAAGGGATGTAGGAGTCATGCTCGTCGACAACAGCACCAGTTCCTTCTAAATTCGATCCTTGCACAGCGGCTGCAATTATGTATGGGAGATTGGTATCCTACGCCTTTCAGTCCACATAGCACTACCTAAAGATAGATCTAGCAACATGGATCAAATTCGTTTAGCCTCATAAAATAGGGTTTAGGCGGACTAGACTTTAAAATGAGAGTACCTGGTAGAAAATGAGTTTTTTTATTAAAATATTAATAAATACATGTTATTTTATTAGTAAGTGATATATAAATGGTAAAATTTAAATATTATATTAATTTTTTATAAATGATGATGGTGATTAGTTGTATTAATTTAAATAATTATATAAAAAAATAAAACAATACGGCTCGTAGGCCTCCTCCCCACGAACTTAGGCCTACAAAGTAGGGCTTGTTTTGCAAGTTGAGCTTTTAGGCCAGACTCGTGGCAGGCCAGCCTAATTTATCAGCTTTACCTAAAACCCTTGTTTTATTTTATATATTTTTTTAGATTGAAAATCTAGATAACAATAATTATTTTTCCGGAATCAATATAAAATATGGAATTTATAGGGAGAATAGTGTCAAATTACACAATAAATTTGTAAAGACCAATAATAAGTTGAAATGATAAAGAAAAAGATAATTAGTCCTTGATGCATCTTTTTAGATGAGGAGATTCTCATTTGAATCAATTATCAAATTTGAACTCTTCAAATCTATCTATTATATATAAAAAATTAAAGGTAAAAAGCATTAATTCTACATTAACAGCATTGTAAACCAGCCAGAATCGATTGAATCAATTGAATGCCTACCTATGTGGTATGCTAAGCAATCATCTAATGTGTGAATTCCCCAGCCAATTTTTTTTTATACTCTAACGGCCGGCATTACTTTATTAGTTCAACTAATTTTTTTTTTGTGAGTATCAAAGATATTCTCTAACCAACAGCTAAAGATGAATCCCTTATTTCATACATATGATCTGGGATTGAACTCAGGACAGTATACTTAAAGAATCGAGTCATTCATCAACTGTGTCCAACCTTATTGGTAACCAATTATTATTACTTGATAGTTGATATCAACAAAAAAACCTAAATTAATGAGGGCAACTACAGTATTTTTTTCAAAAATAAACAATTTATTAATATAAATAATGATAATTATTTTCATTAATTTCTAATTTCATTTACTTAGGCAATCATAACACTTTATTGTTTATTTTATTGATAGTCAAATATTTCATTTATTTTTTATTATTTATAAATTACTAATACAATTTTAATTATGAGATATCATTAATTATGGAATTTTTTTACATTATTGTAGTTTATTTAATTTCATTACACCAAAATACACCTTTCTTAGCAGTTATTTTTTTGCTTTTATTGACGATTATAAACAGCCAAGTATTATAGCGTCAAGAAAAATCGAAACTTCCGTGCCAAAAAAAGTGTATATTCGTTGGCAGTTATATAACAAAACCACAAAGAAAAATTATTTTTCATTTAAAATAATTTAATTTTATTCACTTTAATTGATGGTTATATTATATAACCGCCAACGAAAATATGTTTATTTTTTATTTTAATTTAAATTTTTAATTTTCATTGGCGATTTTGTTAATTAACTACCAACTAAAATATTTATAATTTTTTATTTAATTTGAATTTTAATCTTCGTTGGTAGTTGTGAACACCGTATTTTATCCGACCCATATAGTAAAAAATAATAAATGTATAAAAGAAAATATTTCTGTTATGGTTCATAGGAAAAATAGTAAAATAAACCCATAATATCCTAGCAAATCTAAAAATTTGAAAGAGATTAAAATATACAATATTATTGAGTTATCTTTAAAGATAATAGAGCAAAATTTGAAGATTATCTTTTAATTAAAATATAGAAAAAAAATCAAAAGATTATTTTTTTAAGATCTTACTAACTTCCCTATCCATAGGATTTGAAAAATATAAAAATAATATAATAATAATAAATATCTCTTAAATGAGATTCAATAATCTTAAAAAAGATTAGGAGAACAAGATATTATCCCTATAGGATTCTCATGTTCAAAATTTAAAATATTTCAAATAAAAAAATGAATGGCGAGTTCCTCTATAAATAGAGGACTTGAAAGCTTGAAGAGAAAAGGAGTAGGCACTAGGGTAAAAGAACTTTAGAGGTTGTAAGAATATGAAGGCAAGGCAAAAAGTGGGTCAAGCTCAAGGAAGAAAAGTCAAGAGAAGGGTTTTTGATTAAAATACAACACATACAAAAAATAAATATCAATATACAATATTTTCAAAAATATTTATCCGAATACTACAAGTTTTAGATTTTAAAAGAAATCGGAGATTGTCAGACCCATTTATAAATTGGTCTGACAACTTATCTTTACATTTTATATTTTTTTTTCCATCAATGAAGTCAGACTAACAGAGTCCGACTTCACTGATTACAAATTTTTTTTCACTGCATCAAGTTACTTGCGTTAGTAAGCAAAGTCAATTTGATGACTAACGTGACTTTGCTGACTCACGTAACTTTTGGTAATTTTTTTTATATATTTACTTACTACGTCCATGCAGCACAGCAACTTATATTTCTTTTAAAGTGCTGCGTAATGACTGATTGATGCAGCACTTACATTTTATTTGAATAAAATTGTCCTTTGGCTTTTTTTTTAATTTTTTTAATTAAAGCTGCTTGGGGCAGCGTTGATTGACGTAATGGTGCCCCATGCAGCTTTGATTGACACAACACTACATGAATGCAGCGTTGTGTCAATTCGGGTCAGGCATGCCTAATACATGCAAGGAAAAAAATTAAAACCTGAGTGAATACACTTTAGTAAACCTCAGTGTTGTTTCATTTCCTGCATTTCAGTGTTCTCTTTCATTATTTGCTTTCATTTCATAAACGGAGCTTTCATTCTTCTTTTATTTTCTCTTGTTTGCTGCTATTTCATTGAAGAAAAAATTGTGGCATCATTCAGCTCGTGAGTTTCTTTTTAAGAGAAATTGCTACACAATTTAGGTCGTGAGCATCTTCTTGAGTGGGGAGATCTCTCAGAGTCTTCATCTTTTTCATCACCTATTTTTTCTCTCATTTTCATAAGGTAAGTATATTTAATATTTAAATTTATATTTAACATTTCCTAATATATACTTATTTTCCATATTTATGCTGTTTATATTTTAGGCAATTATATTTGTTTTTTTCTATCATATCACATGTCACATGTCGAGGAAATTTCTCCCAACAACCCAACATTAAATAATTTTTTTGGTTCTTGAGTTTTGCTCTTCTATGTGGTATAATGATATGTGGATATATGGTATGTGAAACTTATATAAATGTGTGCGAAATATCTTTGTTGAACTATATTTCTTTTAGAAAAATTGAGCCAAATATTAATTATAAATATATTATATGTCAAAATGTTATAAAAAAATTTAACAAAATTTATTGTACTTAGACAGTGGTCAAATTTTTTTTAACTTTGTTCATTATTTATCATAATTCTAGTAGAGTTAAGATCTATGTTTCCATAATAAAAAAAAAAGAGCGGCACACTTTTACACCCTTTCAACTCTGTGTTCCTTTTGTCTCCCACAAAGCCCCCCAGCCAAAAGAAAAACCACACACACGTGTGTATACAATTATATACCAAATATATTTATAAATTAAAAAATATATAAATTATATTATTAAAATTTAATAAAAAATAAATATAATTATTTTGTAAAAAATGAAAATGATAAGTAACATTTAAAAAATAAATAGAAAATCAATTTAACAAAAATCAAATTTTAATTAATTGAATGAACATCAAATTTTATATTAAAAATAAATTAAATTATAAAAATGATGATAAAATTAAATAGTAAATGGGTGATAATATATAATATAAAAAATAATAAACTCCATATTAAATAGTATTTTATTAGATACAATTTTGTAAAAAAAATAATTATAATACATAGAAAATGCTATCAACATAATTATATTTGTTAATGAAATTCAAGTTTTTTTAGGCTATGCGTGAATTTAAGTAGATTTTTTTTAATCTAATACACATAAGAGATAATAATTTGAACACTTCATAAAAATAATGTCATATGAGCATATTTTTAGTCAAAAAAATTTTTAATGAGAAAAATATTTACAACAATGTTTAATTTAAATTAAAATTTTTTTATCAAAACTTTGAACAACATTTTTTTACCAATTTTTTAAATTAATTCACCATTAAATTATAAAAAATATTTTATAAGTTAATGGTGAAAAACTAAATTATAGAAAGTGTTAAAAAGTAATTTTATTTAGATATTAATATTGTACTTCATTATATATTTATTATTGGCATACATGTAATAAATATAATAGAGATGGTATGAAACAAATAAATTATACATTCAATTAAATTAGCATATTGGAAAAATGATTTTAATTTGAGAATGTAATATATAAATTGTAGGTAATGAAAATAAAATTTTATATTGATGGTAATATTATTTTTGGGCGCATTAATAATTGTCATGTTCATTAGTAAATTATAAACAATTTTATATCATAGAAACAATAATGGATAATAGAAAAGAGTGGATTTATGTATATGTGAGTGGACGGATTTTCAATGGTTCAAACAGGGTAACATTTGAGTCCGATAGTATAAAAATAATAAGTGGTGATCTGAATATTAGCCTGATGCAATTAAAGCAAGTCGTTGGGCAAAAGCTTTAACTTCCTCGGAATCAAATTGTGTCAGATTTAGTATATCAATGTCCAGTATACATAAATCCACCACGGCACCAATCATGTATTCTGACAAAAGATTTTGACATACAAAGGATGTGGGAAATAAATTCGCAATATTCCACTTAGTTAACAGGAACAGAGTTGTATGTGCATACCTCAAACATGGAAGTAGACGATCTTCTTAAATCACAACCACTAGAGGACTATGTGAGATATTCATTCCCATCAATTAGTAATTAAGTGGATTTAGTAGAACAAGGATTAAGGCTTAACATGCACTTGAAAAATTTTCATCCATTTGATCCATACCTAGATGTTGGCAATATTGTACCATCATGTTCGCTTCATCCAATTAAGGATATTATGGATGACTTTGAGAATAAGGATGAGTATAATTCTTTAATAAATGCGAGTGGTGAGAACAATGATGATGAAAACAAAAATGAGACTAATGAGGAGAATTACGAGGGTGGTAATAATGTCTCAAACCCAACGTTGCATATAAATGAACATGAAGAGCTTGCAGCTAATTTCTCTTCACGTGTAAATTTAGAGTTAGTTGTAGATCTTGAGTTTAGTGGAACGAGAGCTATTCTACCTTTGGATAATAGCCAAGAGTTCTCAATTGACCAAATTTTTAATAATATTCATGCTCTAAGACTTGCAGCCAAACTTTACTCTATTTGAATTCATCATACGTTCAACGTGTATTATTCAAGTAACAAATATGAAGAATATCGGTATATAAACTATGGAATCAACTGTAATTGGAGACTAAGGGCATGTAGGAAATAAAATGAACAGATTGGAAAGTTACAAGATATATGGGGTCTCATACATGTTTAGCCACATCATTGACACAAGATCATCCTAAGTTGGATGCTGATGTAATCTTATCTTCCGTAGTGGTGATGGTGACTGATCAACCGGACGTAGGAATTTCTCAGATAATTGAGCAAATGCAATCAATGTTTGGTTACACCATGTCATACAGGAAAACATAGAGGGCAAAGCAATTAGCACTTGCTATTGCCTTTGGTAATTGGAAGAGCTCATACTCATTACTACCTAGGTGGTTAGGTACTATCCAACATTTCATGCCTGGGTCATACATTAAAATTTCAAGCAAACCATGTTTACAAACCAATTATGAAAGGTAGCCAGTTGACATGTTTAAGCGTGTATTTTGGGCTTTCAAAACATGTATTGATGCATTCGATCACTTAAAACCCATAATCCAAGTTAATGGAACTTTCCTATATGGAAAATATAAAGGTACACTTCTTATGGCCATAACACAGGATAATGACTGTAATGTTGTTCCACTTGCATTCACTATTGTTGAAGGGGAGACAAAAGGTGCTTGGACATGGTTCTTATATCACGTGTGCCAATATGTCGTTAAGAGTAGAATTGAGATATGTCTAATTTCTAAGAGACATTCTTTAATCATAGCTGCAGCTGCAAATGAACAAGTAGGATGGCAAGCACATGGATATCATGTTTTTTTTCCTACGGCATGTTGCCACTAACCTCCACAAAGCACATGAAACGAATTGGTTGAAGGATGAATTCATAAATATTAGTGAGTGTTGAATGCTTTGTTCACATATATTAACATGTAATTATTAAATTAGTAACTATAAAATCCAATTATTTGCAGGCTATGCATATTAGAGCCATTATTTTAATCAACAATTGGAAGAAATAGCATTGACTCATCCACCTACAGTCGCATGGATTGGCAACATCCCAATAGAGAAATGGTCACATGCATATGACAGTGGGTATCGATGTTATGGTTACACGACAACTAAACTTGCTAAATGCATGAATGGTGTATTTAAAGGTGTTTGGAGTTTGCCAATTACTGGTATTGTGGAAGCTACCATGTATGGTCAACAACTATTTTTTTAAACGTTCCCAACAAGTGCATGCACAAATAGCTGTTGGCCAAGTGTTTTCTGAGACATTCAATAGGTGATGAGGTTCATTGGCCAGAAACTGATATTCCACCTTTGATCCCAGACCTTACAATGATTCGAGAAAAATGTTGTCCGCGTTCAACTCGCATACATAATGAAATGGATTGTACCATGACCGGTCAACCTAATAAGTGTGGGTTATGTAGGTAAGTAGGTCATAATCGTTCTACTTGTCCACATCGTCAGGCTTCTAGATGTTAATTAGTATACTTCCCTATGTATTTCACATTTTTCAAATATATATATATGACATTTTAAAAAAAATTGCCAAAGTCATGGAAAATTATTAATTGTAATGGTCTCCATGGGCTTCTTACTGTGATTACATTGGATTATACTTTCATTTCTTAACTCCAAACATTGTAGAGACGGTTCTCCAATGACATAATCACATCACTTCATCAACCCAAGTCCAGAGGATAATTCACTGTTATATTTACAACCAAGGCATATTTCAAAGGTTATGTGGACTTAAAATGTAAGTAATTTTTTTCACATGTAAGTATCAATTGTTCGTATCATTTGAAATTATGTTTCCACTTTTTCAAGTAAATCGGATCCTTCAAACTCAACAAGTCATGCATAAGGAACAACTAATTGAGCCATCAATCCAAATTGTGCCTTACTTGATACAAATTGGATTCTATGGCGTGGCTAGAATAGGCCAATTTGAGTATAATCCAGCTTTGGTTTCGGCACTTGTTGAGAGGTGGCGTCCTGAGACCCATACTTTTCATACATCCCACGGAGAATGCACAATTACTTTACAGGATGTGGCATGTCAATTGGGTCTTTCTTGTGATAGACTACCTATATGTGGTAATACAGATTTAGATTGGGCCAATGTTTGTCATATTGGATTTGGCATTATACCACCTGCAGAGTATATGTATGGACAGAGGATACCAATCACTTGGTTGGTAGAACACTTTCCTAACATCAATGATGATGCAAATGAATTACAAATACAAAGATTCACTTGTGCATACATACTCCGATTAATTGGTGGATTTCTAATGCCAGATAGATCAAGTCATAACGTTTACTTAATTTACCTCCCATTGCTTTTGGATCTCTCAAGTGTTGGCCAATATTCTTGGGGATCTGCAGTACTAGCGTACTTATTTAGAGAATTATGCAATGCTATAGAACAAACGGAGAGGGGGATAGGTGGATGTATGACATTACTCCACCTCTGGGCATGGGATTGTTTCCCAGTGTTAGCACCATAGCGACTTGTACTAGCAAATCTACATACAGATATTTATCCCCTCATACCACCCCTAGGATTTAGGTATGCTTAATTTACATGCCAACTATTTGATTTTAGCTTATTATTTTAAACATACAAATTTTAACAATTGCTTTCATGTCATTACAGATAGAAGAATGTAGGACAACAACCTCATCCAACTAATATGGTGTTAGATATTTATAGAAAGTTACTTGATGCAATGGAGGAGGAAGACATAGTTTAGCAACCTTATGAATCTCTAATAATGCCGCAATTAATTCCAGGATATTGCTTGGCATCCCCACAAATTTGGCAAGCTTCAGTCCCCTTGATATGCTTCCATATAATTGAATGACATCATCCTGATCATGTGCTTAGGCAATTTGGTTGTCAACAATCAATACCTCTTGCTCCAATTTATTTGGGGAATTGTCACGCAATCCAACTAAGAGGAAAAACATCCAAAAATTGGATTCAAAAGCACATGGAGTATATTCAATTATGGTTTGAGTGGCATGATGCTATTGTTGAATCACCTATGACACATGAGGCATTAGATCAGACATCTGAGTACATGCAATGGTATTGGAGGCACATTTGATGGTGGATCCACTCAACTAGTGCTACAACCGATTTTGCAGTAACTATCTAAAATCATTGTCTTGGTTTTGTTTTATATGACTAATGTCATTACCTAATAATGTTTTATGGTTAATTTTAGGTCGATATAGCTGATGAATTGATTCAACTAAGAATTCTAAACCCTTTGCCAATGCCAACTATAGAATATCAACAAAGGGTTATATAGGACCAACAAAACATTAGAATGGCGTAAGAGAACAATACTATAACATGGTCCCTTAGCATGCTCTACCTGCAATTGAGCTACCACGTCCAGTGATTGCCCAAGGTAGACCAAGTAAGCGACGTGGTGGCTATTTGTCAATTCAACCACCAGTTGCGCCATCACGTCGCGATTGGAGAAGAAGTGGAACAAAACCAAGATGTAGTAAGAGATGAAGAGGAACAAAATCCCGAAGCCACTTCTTCTTCAGATATTTTTACCCAATACCATTACGTGCCACCATCATCTGTATCCCAATTAAGCTTGCCCAATTTCAATCAATTTAGGTCATTCATGTCATTATTGGAGAATTCGCCACTTTTTGAGTTTGAGTATAACAATTACTCATTTGAAATAGGTGGACCATCAAATGAAGCCCTAGAGCAGTCGATTCCTCATGTTGAGTCTCCAGTATTTGATCTAAATACCCCACCGGCTATAACTGTTAATGAGTCACCTGAATCTCAACATGAAGAGCCCATAAAATATAGATGACCACAACATGTTCGAAGGAGGCCAAGATGTGGTACGGGAAGTCATTATGTATAAGGTAAATAATTTTTTTCTATAAAAATAAATATTTGTATTTTTAATTGATGTAAAAATTTGGCTTTATTAATTAAAATTTAGTAATTGCTAATTAATTTGTTAAAATAGTTTTTTTTAAGAATTAATTTTTTATTATTTGTAAGTTTTTAATTATTATAATACTCAATTATTGACATTATCTAACAATTATTATTATTATTCTTAATAATTATTACAATCATTACTTAATTATAATCATTACTTATTATAATGTAACAAACAAAAAAGGGGATACTTTAAAAAAAAAACTAAAGTTGCTGCGTCAATCACTGACATTGACTAACGTAGCAACCTAGCTACCTAGCAAGTAAGCTGGGTAGCCTCACTTTTTTTGAAAAAAAAATTTGTAACCAATGAAGTCGAACTCTGTCGATTCGACTTCATTGTTGGAAAAAAAAATATAAAATGAAAACGTAAGTTGTCAGACCGGTTTATAAACCGGTCTAACAACCTCCGATTTCTTTTAAAATCTAGAACTTGTAGTATCCAAGTAAATATTTTTGAAAATATTGTATATTGATATTTATTTTTTGTATGTGTTGTATTTTAATCAAAAAGCCCAAGAGAAAGCTCACAAAATACAGGTAAACTAGCACCTAATTTTATTTGCTTAGTTGCTTATGTGTACTGCATCTCTCCTCCGTGCATATATTTGCGTGATATTTATCTGGAAGTCTTCAATCACACTTAGAATTGGCAGGGGTATTTTAATATGGCATTATTTGCTTCTTGCGTCTTTAACAATTGGCAGGGGTGTTTTAATAAGGGTCATTCATGGCAGGGCCTTTTCTTTTCTAATCTTCTAGTAGTCAAAGCAAGATAGTGCTTTTTATAGTTTTCTTGAAAAAAAAATCTTTTTTTCCTCTTTAAAAATTCTTTCTTTTCTAATCGTTTTTATTGTTTGCCATAAAGGATGCCAATTGTCCTTGTGGGCACTAAAAGTGTTATTTAACAAACTATGAGCAATACTAATTTTCACCATAACTACTTATACTTTTTAAAAAATAATCCCAAGGAATCTAAAATTAATATTCATAATTTTTTTTCTTCTTTTTTTCTCACCCTTTAGAGTTTGTCAGAAGGGACACTAATGATCTCTATGTGCACTTAATATGTTATTTAAAAAACTATGAATGATACTAATTTTCATTGTAGAAACTAATGCTAGTTAAGATATTATGATAAAAGCTTTCCTAAAATTTTCTTTCTAAAAATAATAATAAAGTCTCTTTCTTAAAAAATATAAAATAAAATTAAATAATAAAGAATAAATCATTCTTTTTTACAAAACTAAAAGACATCAATCAATCACAAAACTTTTATTTAAAAGACACAAACTAATAGACACACATTTTTATCCCAAACTACATGAACTTTGACCTGGTATGTAGGCCCTAGAGTCCAATTCTAGGTCAAGCCCGCCATTATAAAAATATGATATTTTTCCTCTTTTTTTAATTAAATAATCACATGTAATTAACAAGGATAATCAAAATAATTATTAAGGCCTTATTATTATAGCACAATGAATTTAGGGTAACCATTCTCTTGAACAGGTGGCATAGGGTGCCTAACACATTCTCTACACACAATCGACTCCCGAACCTAACTCTTTTGTTCATAGACCATCTTTTTCCATCCTTTTAGATTTTCCAGAGTTTTTCTTTAAAATTCTGGTGGCTACTCCATTTTTATTTTTTTGATTAAAAATTGGGTGCGACAGCGATTATACAAAATAACCACCAATGAAAATACTTACATTGGTGGTTATAATTAATAATCTCCAACGAAAGTATTTAATTTTTTCCTTCTTTATATTTTTTTACAATCTCACTAATATGTTTCAGTATCAATATGCAGAACCGAATACCCAGAACCAAAGAGCTAAAAAGCATCTAAAACCAAAGTTATCCAGAACCAAAAGTTATATTATATCCAGCCCAATATCCAAAATATCTCAATCAAAAGTTACAAAAAATAGTTATATCAAATTGACAAGAGCAAAAAATGATGTAATAGGCCTAATTAACATTATCCAGTCACTAAATTTCCAAAAATATCATATATATCAGGCCAATCTATAGTTTTTGCACTAACAACTAATGTATATATACATGACCAAAAGCTACATACCAAACTATCTACCATGATGACTAAGAAGAAAAAAAGCATGTATCTTCTAGCCTTTAGAAGTAATCATTCTAAGCTTCTTCCTTTGTACTACTTTCAACATAACCAATTTAATCCATAAGCTATCCAAAAGAGATTAGAACCACCAATTGAATGTAACTATATAATAGAACCTAAACCAAACAACTACAAAGTACAAGCAAACAACTACAAATAACATTATAGAACGTGTTCACTTATACCCACCTCCTGAATCCAACCACATATTGACTCCACTACTTTATGAGTTCTTCTATTTGAACTTTGGAGTATGCCTCACAGTACATATCTGAGAAATACTGAAAATAAAAATATTAAACATTACAGAAGCAATTTACATTATTAAAATTTCATGTAAATATCATAAAAATGAATTATGTACATACCTTGGAGTGGATCAAGATCTGTCGATGTAAAATGATATCTTTCATATATTTTAGCATATAGTACTCACAATCATTATCATTAGGTTGTTTTAGACACTAAATAAAATTATATGAATATTAGATTAATGACAATAAATGTTAATCTCAGTAGTTGATTGAATATTAAATTATAAATACTTGAATATGTGTCCATTTATACAATAAGGCCAAATCTGGTGGAGTCTTTTGGTTGTTAGGCTCATTATTGTTGCTTAGCTCGCATGCTACTCGAAACATACTCACACATCTGTTAAGCATTACAAAAAGAAAATTAATATAGGAAAAATTGAGCTTAATAAATAGAAAAATACAAAAACACATAATATAATTGAATATTCTTACTAATTTATCATCTCTAGCATCTATGGGCAGTACTCTGGCGGATTTCCTTTAGGATCCAAAAGATATATTTTTGGTTTCATTAGTTCAATACAAATCAATATCCAATTATTACTAGGAGAAAAATTTATTAGTTTTGGCAAAGAAACTTAAAATAAAGCAGTCCAACATGAAATAAGTCATCATTCAAAAGTTTAATGATAAGCAACTCACCCCTGCATAAATGGTGCCAAGAATAACACTCCATCACCCCCCATTGTAGTTAATGCATCTGCCACATCTTACAACTATTATGTGATCTTTATCTATGGCATCAAACCCGTTGTATAAGCTAATATATCTTATGGGGGGATGAAGGCAAATCTGTCTATTAGCTGAGAAGGGACTAGAACTTTTTCATACAAAAATCTAAAATGGAAAAAATTAATAGATTACTATCACATAGTCAAATGAAATATCAATTGGAAAACAATTCATTTATGCTAATTTCAATACCTGATGTATATGTTAATATTCTGTACCCTAAGCCATCTATGATCAATGATGAAGGAGATATAATCTTCATTGATCACTTCAGATACCTCCTTATCATAAACCCTTATGTCATAAGGAATGTGTATCAATTGTCCAACCCCATGGTTAATATACCATTAAACAATTCATGGTTTTGTGAATTTGAAACTTGAGGTTGAGGCAGTCCCTTTGGTGGTGCAGTGATTGAATCCTTCATTTGTCTCGACATAGCAATTTGCTTCCCTTTAGTCTTTCTTGTGGACTATGCAACACAAGTGGTCAATTTATTAACATAAGAACAAATTGTAATTAATGAAATGTCAACTAACTTACCTTTTCCAATGAAGTTATAGTAATGACGTTCACGGGCCATGCTACAAATCTGCTCGCGGCCTGTCCTACCGTTTCTACCCCCTTAGTAGGCATATGCAACCTTGCATTCTCCAGCATGTTAACAAGCTTAAGAATAGAATAAGAGAAACCATTTTTCACAAACATAAATTAAACAATCTCCTAGTCCAACAGAAAAAGTAAAGTAACCAATAAAGGACTAACTATCAAAAATGAGAAGGCTCTTCAACTACTCATACATGGTTAAATATACCTACAAGTTAACTAATTTGGATTGTTTAGCAAACCTTAGCAACATCAAATTATATATATATTCATTTTGATGAGCAAAATATTCAACAATTAGATCAGAGTGCAAGAGTAAACAACCTTTCACGTATAAACTATAATAGATAATGTTGTCTATTCCTCGTTATCCATAGATTAAAGAAGTATATTTTCTGTAGCATAGCAGAAAATTCCACACTCAAACTTTGTTAGTAAGGCTGACTTCCCAAGAGGGGGGGTGAATTGGGAAGATTGAAATTTTTCTGCACAAACTGAAATGAGTGAAGATAGCACAGTGTAATTAAGGCAACTTATAAAACAGAGCAAGCTGAAAAGTAAAGATAAGGAGAAGAAAACTCAATGATTTATTCTGATTCGGTCTATCTACTTGACCTACTTCCAGTCCCCAAGACAACTCTTGAGATTTATCCACTATACAACAAGAATTCAACGGGCTTCTTGCTAATGCCACAGTACATGAATATGCTCTATTTCTGGAGCTCTCTCAAACACTCTAAGCACTCTCACAATGTGCTTCCCAATCCCCTTGTGATTTCCCCTCACAAGTAAATCTATCTTACAGATGAAGAGTAGATTATTTACAAAGAAATAACTCTCTTGAATAGAGTAGATTTGAAGGTTAAAGTACAAATATTGAAGTTGAGAGGGTAAAAGCTCTTGAGAAGAAGTTTTGACTAAGGTATTAAAAATCGGACCGGCCATTCAACCGGTCAAGACACCGGTTCAAGGTTCAATGGTCGGACCGGGGCCGAACCGGATATGAATAAATTAATATACTTTAGATAATGTAGATGAAAAATAGAAACAATATTTATCCATAATCACAAAATTAACATTCAATCTATGATGAAATGTAAAAGTAGTCTACTACAACCAAATTCATACATCATACATCATACATAATCATAAACATCATACATCATAGGTCCATAACTAACCAAATTCATCCACAACAAACAATTAAACATTATACATAACCATATCAGTATTTGTCTACCATAAGCATTCAATTAGTAACCATCATAAAAGTCATTCAAGTTAAATTCTTCATAAGGTGACTCATTAACAGCCAAACTAAGAGAACTAGAACTAGCAACAGAATCATGTTGATATCTATCAGCATCCAATGAAGTTAGAGGTGGTGGATCGGGGATGTTCACATTTTCATCAACTATTATATATTTGACAAAAAAGAATATTAATGATTATGTATAGAAAACAAGTATCTAATATTAGAAACCAAAATGAAATTGAAAATATAAACCTTCATTCTCTCCTTGAGGCCGTGATGGAATAAAAGTCTCACTTTGAAAATCTGCATCATCAAACTTAGGAGTTGCATCTTCTTCAATTACCTAAAAATCTACTTTGTCAATTGATTCATAATCAATAGGATCATAACTCTTCTTCTTCAATTGTGACCTTTGATGAAAATAAAAGCAAATATTAAAATATAGGTTCAATTTTGCGGAAACACAAAAATAGTCAAATATGAATTATTTAGAGTCAATAGGATCATAATTGAAACGTATTACCTATATTGCAATCGCAAGTTGTAATTAACAAAAACCAAGTCATTCAATCGTTGATGTTCCAATCTATTTCTTCTTTTTGTATGAATGCGTTCAAACAAACTCCAATTTCGCTCACATCCAGAAGAAGAAGAAGTTTGGCTAAGAACCCGGATTGCAAGCTTTTGCAACTCTGGAACACTGCCTCCAAAAATGTCCCACCATATATCTACATCAAAAAGACAAAAACATTCAATTATATTATAAACTTATATGCCAAATAATAATTAATGGATAATAAATTAATTCTTACGAGGTTCTAATCTACTCACTGCTGCAATAGTTTGGTCCCGACTAAAAGAGCCATCACGCTCACGATATGTTGTCAACTGAGTTATCATCTCAATATAGGAAGAAGAGTTGTTTGCCTCAAATAAATCAAGCATTGCATCCATAATTCTTCTCTTGTTACAAAATTGATTATCATACAAGATAGCAGGACTCAACAAATATGCCGCTGCATGTAAATCATTCTTCAAGTGTTTATCCCATCGAGCTTGAATAATATTTTTATAAGGCTTATAATTTTCCTTCTTATTATGAAACATAATCTTTATTGCCTTTTTTGCCCTGGACATCCCTTCATATACATAACCCATAGAAGGCTTTTCATCTGAATCTACAAGTTTCAGCAATCGAATAAGGGGAGCTGCAATCTTCACAGTTTCATAACAATCATCCCAAAACTTTTTTTCTAATACAATAGCACTAAATTGTCTACCTGCAGCTGTCTTAGACAATTTATGATCAACAAAATGCTTATCAACAGCCAAGGCTTGCAAGTGATGTTTGTGCTCATGTATACTATACAATGTAATGAAAGTAGTGGCAAACCTAGTCACTCCTGGACGTACAATTTCTTTCCACCCCTCTCTTTTCCTAAGCCATGACAAGAAGATTGTGTGATTGTATACAAATATAGTTATCTTTGATGCCTTTGATTGAAGGTTAGATATATGAGGCATGCTTGCAATGTCCTTCAAGATAAGATTCAAGCAGTGTGCAGCACAAGGAGACCAATAAATGTGTCTATATTTCTCTTTAATCAACCTGCCACATGCTACATAGTTAGCTGCATTATCAGTCACCACATGGACAATATTTGCAGGACCAACCCATTCAATAACATCACAAAACAATGAAAACAAAGCCTTTGTATCTTTCACCATATCAGAAGCATCAACAGATTTCACAAAATCTATACCTTTAGTAGAATAGACTAAAAAGTTGATCAATGTTCTTTGCCTCATGTCAGTCTAACCATCAGCCATAAGTGTACAACCATTATTTTGCCATTTAGCTCGATGACTCTCAATGAGTAATTGGCATTCCTGCTTCCAATCTCCCAACAAATTGACTCTCATATCATAAGCAGTAGGGGCTTTAAATCCAGGCCCCATGGCAGCAATTGCATCCACAGCTTTTTGAAAAAAAAGGACAATTCATGGTATTAAATGGAATGCAATTGATAAAAGCCCATTGAGCAATGGCCATCCTAGCATTGTGTTGGGCTTCTTTACTTGACAATACACTTTTGATGCTTGGTTGGGAGCCGGGAGATGTTCTCGGAGCAAAATAATTTTCAACTACCCCAGTAGCCTTTCTCTTGCCATGAGAATCAAGGACCTTCGAAGTTGGAGTTGGAGCAATAGCTAATTCACATCCCTCTTCCTCACCATATTCTTCATTAATATTATCAAGCTTCTTTTTTAATTGCACTTCTTTTAGAGACTCTTTCATCCTATGACGTATATCATGAGGAACTTTCTTGCAAGAAGATATTTGACCAATGATACCAGCAAGATGTTGCTTCATTCTATTTATTCCACCTCCTCTATAAACTGCAGAACAAAAAAGGCATGTATACACATTAGTCTTCCCCTCTTTTTTCAAGGAAAAATATTCCCATGCAGGATCAGCCTTCCCACGTGTCGATGAACTCCCTGTTGTTGATTGTTTGTCTGATGAAGGTTCATTACTACCAACAGTGTTTTGGCCAGCATTAATGGGATTGGGAGTGGGAGACATATTATCTTGTGTATTGGCATCAGATGTTGAAATATCCATGCTCCTTAACTAGGATGAAAAGAAAGACAATATTAAAGAAAATTTAAAATTAGTACATGGTTCAAGTTCAATGAAGTGAAATAATGACTACAAAAAACATTGTAAGAAACTTAAAGCTCCAAGCTAGTTTATACTTTATACTAGGATATTAACATGAAATGGAAGTCCATACTGCATATAATTATGGCAAAAAATGCATACAAACATAGATATCATATCTTTAGCAGTCCAGCTTATGCCAATACTCAATAGTCATAGACAAGTTCTAACTCTAATATTTCAATCCCATCAAAATGAAAAATTCAGCAAAGAAACTTAAAGCTCCAAGCTAGCATTGTCTATTTGTCCACAAAGAAATTAAGTTTTAGATATAAAAAATATACAAATAAAAACAAAAGTTAACATCCAACCTTGAAAATAGCTTCAGCTTCTCCTAGCTCCAAAATCTGATAATCGTAATTGTGTATTCGTGCTACATTCAGTACATTAAACTACTTCAGCCAAGAAAAACAAAAATAGATTCAAGCCAAAAACTGAAAAAGAAAGAAAGAAAATAGATTCAATGCTTCATAGAACAAAAGTAGCAAAACAGAGGAGGCAGGGGAAATAAAAAAATGGCAACCATTGGACCTGAAACAAACACAACACCAAGGGATAAGAGTTGATTGCTGGCGATGACTTGGTGAAGGGAATCTATGAGAGAAGGTTCTGACGCAGTGTAGGCACTGGATGGAATAGACAGAGAATATAACAACCCACCGGAGGGGTGTACCTTAGGAGCACCAATCTCCCCTGGCAAACATCTATCTGCACGAAGCTGACTTATGGGTAGTGAAATATGAAAAAAAAAAAAAGATATGCTTTGGGAGTGTGAGATAGGCGAACAGGGAGTACGCAGCCGAACAACCGCAGGGGCTTCCAGCAGATGAGACCGAACAACCGCGGATAGAGGAGGAAGAATGAGTCATTGCTGTTGTGCTACTGTGGCGATGGAGTCGGAGTAGGAGCAGACGAAGTTGGCGACAAGACACAAACAGAGGAACGCAACCAGTGATCGAGGAAGGGAGACGACAGCTATTGATGTGAAAGCAACCAGAATCTGCGGTCAACCTTGAAGCTCGCCGGCGAGATGATTTCTAACCAAGATAGCGGTGGCCAACGGGAAGAAATTTGGGATGTTAGGGTTCACACTTCAAACCACGGGAGAGACCGAGAGAACGCGTTGAGGCTCAAGTCAAGGCTCTGAACTTCAGATTCAGATTTTTTTCTTTTTCAGTTTTTCTATCCGTAAGCTTTTTTAGTTTTTTTGTTATTTTGTTTTGATTTATAACTGGGCTGCTGGCAGGAAAAAAAAACTAAGGCAAAACGTCTTAGAAACAAAATTAAAAAAAAAAATCCAAACCGGGCAAACCGGTTGACCCGCCGGTTTTACCGGTTCATGCCCGGTTTGGACGGTTTTTGACCTGTTTTCAAATATAGCGGTTTTTTGGTTTTTCCGGACCGGACTGGGGACCGGTTCACGGTCCAACCGGTTGAACCGGCCGGTCCGGTCCGGTTTGGTTTTTAATTCATTGGTTTTGACAGAAATTCGTTATATACAAGTTAGATTCATGCCCACAACTTCAAATGTTGTTGTATTTATAGATTTAGGTTTCAAATGTTCGTTGGAGACTTTAATCTATCCGTTGGAGAAGTTATCCAATGGTTACTCTGAAAAACTATCCGTTAACTAACCGCATTTAATGCTTTTGACATACTGAAATTCGAATTTTGGTTGGTCAACAAACGAATTTCGAAGGAACCAAAGGTTAGAGCTTTCAACGTTACAGCACGAAGTTCGTCTGTTCATGAAGTGAAATTCAAATTTTGAAACTTGTAGAACATTTTCACAATGTGACATACGAATTTTCAAGAAGAAAGTTTTTTGGTTAAGTGTGAACAGTGTTTTCAATTTGCTACAGTGCCCTCGAAATTCGAATTTTGGAAGCCCAAAATTCTTCTGTTCCCAGTACATGAAAAGGAGGCACAGTAGTTCATTTTCTTCGAAATTCGAATGTTAAAGAGTGAAGTTCGTCTGTCAGAGAGACTCTTTTCAGACTAACTTTATCATTCGAATGTTGCAAGTTTACATCATTCGTATGTCAATGTTTCACTTCAACAGACTCAAGAACTTAGCTTCTAAAATTTGAATTTTAATGTTCAAAGTTCATCTGTCAGAGAGCAGTTTTGAAACTTAAATCATTCTTGATCTCAGATGAACTTTAACACAGTTTCAGACGAATTTCTTCTATTTTCTCAAATTTTGTTTTGTCTGGAATTCGAATTTTGAAGAACCAAAGTTCGTCTGTTTCAAGGAAACTTCTCTCAGACTTAGATGAAAATTTGAATGTTGAACAATCAAAATTCGTCTGACAGAGAGCCATCTCTTCAGACTTATTCAGTTTTAGCTCGAAATTCGAATTTCCTAAGGCAAAGTTCGAATTTCCAACTTGACAGTTAAGTTTAAACTTTCAAACTTCGTCTGTTTGTGGGTGTTTTTTAAATAGGTTAAGATTTAACACAAAATCAAGGTTTGAAAACATCTTTTTCTCAAATCAAAATCTTTTACCCAATCACAACTAAAACTAAAGATCCTACACAGGATCTATCAGCAAATACTCAGAAAATCTTCACTTGAAACAACTTTGATCTCCTTTGATATCTTCAATCCGAGCTCTTGAGTGTTGGTTTGGAATCATCAAAACTCTTGATTCAACATTCTCCCCCTTTTTGATGATGACAAAACAACTCACACACTGGGTTAGTACTTGGGTTTACTCTCACAAGCTCCCCCTCAACATATGCATTACAGTTCATAAGATATCATTTTCAACAGATTAAGTGAAGAGATTCAAAGCCCAAATCATTGCAATCAAAAACATAATTCATTTAATCAAATTGTTGCCATATATATTCCAATTAAAGAGTAGTTCTCAAAAATATCAAACAACCAAATACAATTAAACAACTAATACAAGATACAGCAACTAAAACAAGATACAGCAAGAGGATTCAACCTAAGATCTAAAAACATCACTTCTTCTTTGGCTTAGTCTTCTTGCTGTACGTCTTTCCTTTTCCAGATGGCTCAGCAGATTTTTCAGCTTGCTTAGTCCCAGTTTGCTTTATCTTTTCCCCCTTTTTGGCATCATCAGGAAGGCCAACAAAGTCCATTAGAGGAGGAATCTGAGTGAGAGGAATAACATGAAGAGGGACAGGAGCAAAAGGAATCTCTGGTTGAACTGGTGCAGGAGGCTCAGCAGGCTCTTCATCATCATCATCATCATCATCATCAGAGACCTCCAGCAGCACTTGCATTTCCTACCTAGAAAGAGCTAGTTGAGCTCTCTGTTCCTCAGAGAGCCTATAAGCAGCAATAGAATGAGAAGCTGGTTCAGCAGGAGGAAACAATTCTTCCAGCCTTCTCCTTTGAGCTTGCAGCAGAGCATTGTGAGCAATACCAAGATAATCAACAATAGGTACAATGCTCCTTTCCTTATTGCTTGCTCCTTCTGGCATAGAAGAGGTTGAAATGGCTGCAACCAGTCTTTCAACTTGCTCTGATTCTTGAATGGACAGAATTGAATCCGGAGCTTCTTCTTGCATAGGCTCAAGAGGGCTTGTTTCTTGAAGTCCTTCTTCTTCCAATCCATAGTCCAGGGGTGGACCAGGACTTGGTGTCCTCATTGCACCAGCACCATCTGTATCACCATCATGGTCAGAGGAGGCAATCTCGAAGGGGCTTGGAGGCTCAGGAGTTGGAGACAGAGCAGGTTCAGGGATACCAGGCTGAGGTGGAGCTGAAGAGGTAGGAATTGCATTTCTAATATCTTCATAAGCATCAGCCACCACCTTCATATTCACAGCCAACTGATGGATCTGATCTTGTAGATGAGCAAATTTGGCATTTTGCTCATCCTTAATGCTGAGAATGAGTGTTGACAGACTGTCAAACGACTCAGTGATCATTGTAGGTTTGGCCCGTGAGGAGGGAGTGGAAGGAGGTTGAGTAGGCCTGGAGGGAGATGGAATTGGCTGAGAAGGCTGAGGTACAGATCTGCCAGGGGCCTCAGAAGTGCCTTCTTGTTGGAGGGATGCATCAGCAATAAAGAACAAGTCTTCAGATTTCCCTGCTCCCTTTCCAACCCATCTGCCTTCATCTCTTTCAATACCCATCCTTTGCAATTCCTCTTCTTTGAATGCCTCGGTGAGTTTCCCTTTCCCCTTTTCAGTGTGTTGAATCCTAGCATACTGCAGGATTCTTGAAATAATTGCTGCATAGGGGAGTGTGGAATCCTTCCTCTGATCCCTTGCCTTTATCATTCGCTAGATGATGATATGACCCAAATTAATCAGCTTCCCACGAATGATAGCAGTCATCACATGAGCCTCTGCCCTTGTTATCAAATTGAAGCTGCCACCCTTGTTGAATATGATCCTGGACACTATGTAGTGCAGGATCCTTACTTGAACACTTAGGTCTGTGGGCTTCAACAGATTTATTATTGGCCTGTTCTCCCTTCTCCTGAATAGGGTGTCCAAAATGGTGCTCTCCTTGTAGTTCAAGAAGGGTCCACCTTCTTCATCAGCTGTACTTGCCTCATCCATATATCCAGAGGCTATGATGTCAACTTTCAGCCCATCTTGTCCTGGGATTTCCAGCACCTCATTAAAGGTTTCATCGGCAAGCCAAATGGTCCTTGATCTCAAGGTGACCTCCCATTTCACTTTCTTGCTATTATATTGAAGAGAGGCATACTAAGTCTTTACTACCTCATCATCATATTTTTCAGCAATTTCCAACAGATTTTTATATCTTAACAACCATAATACAGCATCAAAGTTGTTGAATATCAGAAATTGTTCCACATTTACACAGTGAGGCTTGATTACCTTTTTGTTGGCAAACTTGATAGTTTACTCTTCTTGAATCTCAGGAGTACTCCATAGTGGCAGTGTAGTCATTTCGTACTCTCCAGATTCAGTACTGGAAGAAGCAGAAGAAGCAACAGCAGGGACAGAAGGTTCTGCACTTTTTGAAGAGGAGGGTCCAGCTTTCTGAGATCCTGCTTTGGATGAAGATTTTTGGCATTTAGAAGGAGTTGCCTTACTGGATTCGGCCTTTCTCTTGGATTTCTCTCCTTCCTTGGTAGCATATTGAGATTTAACACTCTTCTTTGGACGGGCCACAGCTTTTCTTGCTCCAGGAATTTTGACTCTTGCCATTTTTCAGTTGAATGATGCAGAATGTGGCTAAGAATAGTTTTATAGGATGCGAATGGAAGTTTAATCGGTGAAGAATGACTGTTTTTGGTCAGAAGTTAAGAGGATTGAAGAGAGAATCATAACAGACTTAGAGAGGTTACAAATAGGGTTGCGTCTGTTCTTTGGAAAACCGTTGCATTTAACGTATGTAACCGTTTGACAGACAAATTTTGAAGGGTCAAAATTCGAACTTCGGGCAGTTACAAGTTAAACCGTTCAGCACAGCTTACTGACAGATGAATTTTTATCCTGAAAGTTTGTCTGACAGTGGCTTGAATCAAGCAATATGAGCACAACAGACGAATTTTGTTCTACCAAAGTTCGAATGTTGAAAAGAAAAAGGCAGGCATCAATCAAACCATCAATCAACAGACGAATTAAGCATGCAGAACTTCATCTTTCAAGCATTCAACATGAAGAACATGATTCAACAGACGAATTTTGAACTGAAACTTCGAATTTTTCAATTTTTGTAAAGGTTATCCAACATTCGTGTGTTAAGAAGTGAAAATTAGAATAACAGTGATGGACAATCATAACCATGAAATTTTTGTTTTTGAAAATTCAAACTTTCAAGATCCAACAGACGAATTTCGAGGCAACACCGAGAACTGTTCCAAAGCATAACAGGCCGAAGTTCGTCTGTTAGTCAACCGAAATTCGAATGTTGACCATATTGACCATGTCAAAAGCACAGTTTATGAAGCAAAATATGTCTAACACACATTAAAATACGAATTTCATCTTTAAAAACTTACAGAATGGATCCAGAACTTCGTATTTTCATCATGTACTTCATTTTCTGGTTGTTCCATTTTTGTGTGCTCCAATCTTCAAGTTTCTTGCCATTAAATCTTGTGGGGAGCACCTGCAACTTAAATTAAATATACTCCGATGCTAAAGTTAGAATTTGTTTTAAAGATGAACTCTTTGAAAACATGATTGCAAGATAATAACTTACAGTTCACGGGGATTTACCATACCCAGTTCTCTTCTTATTTTGCAATGCCTATCTTCTGATAGAGGCTTTGTGAGTATGTCAGCAACTTGATTCTCTGTTGGGATGTATTCCAATCTGACTTCTCTTTTCAGAACGTGATCCCTTATGAAGTGGTGCCTAACTTCAATGTGTTTTGTCCTTGAATGCATGACAGGGTTCTTGGTGATATTTATAGCACTTTGGTTGTCACACATGATTGGAATCTCTTTCAATTTAACCTCAAGATCTTCAAGCTGCTGCTTCATCCAGATGACTTGGGCATAACAGCTTCCAGCTGCAACATACTCAACTTCTGCAGTGGATAAGGCCACACTGTTTTGCTTTTTGCTGAACCATGAAACCAGGGATCCTCCAAGAAACTGACAGGTTCCACTTGTACTTTTTCTGTCTGTTTTGGATCCTGCAAAATCAGCGTCAGTGTATCCTTTGAGATCTTCTCTATTGCCCTTTGGATACCAGAGACCTATTTGTGATGTTCCAATAAGATATCTGAATATTCTTTTCACAGCTGTTGCATGGGTTTCTTTGGGGCATGATTGGAACCTGGCACACATACAGACACTGAACACAATGTCAGGTCTGCTGGCAGTTAGGTACAGCAAGGATCCAATCATTCTCCTGTACTGAGTAATGTCAAACATCTTCCCATTCTCATCCATGTCTAGTTTGGTTGCAGTTGCCATAGGTGTTCCCATTGGTTTGGCACTCTCCATTCCAAACTTCTTTAGCAGCTCTTTTAGATAATTGGATTGACTGAGAAAGATACCATCATGAAGTTGTCTTATTTGCAGTCCAAGGAGGAAGTTAAGTTCTCCCATCATAGACATCTCGAATTCTCCCTGCATTAACTCAGAAAATTTCTTGCAAAGAGCTTCATTAGAAGCACCAAATATGATATCATCAACATAGATTTGAACAATTAGTAAATCTCTATTTTCTTTCTTAGTAAATAAAGTTGTGTCAACTTTGCCTCTATTGAACCCCTTTTCAGTTAGGAAATTGCTCAGTCTCTCATACCATGCTCTAGGGGCTTGTTTTAAACCATAAAAAGCCTTCTTCAGTTTATAAACATGGTTTGGTTTAGTAGAATCCTCAAAACCTGGAGGTTGATCTACATAAACCTCTTCCATGATATATCCATTTAGAAAGGCACTCTTTACATCCATTTGATATAGTAAAATGTTTTTCATGTATGCATATGCCAGCAATATTCTTATAGCCTCTAGTCTAGCTACTGGTGCAAAGGTTTCTTCAAAATTAATACCTTCTTCCTGATTATACCCTTTAGCAACCAATCTAGCTTTATTTCTGATTATTATTCCAGATTCATCCAGTTTATTTTTGAAAACCCATTTGGTACTAATAACAGGATGATTTTTGGGTCTAGGCACTAAATCTCAAACTTGATTTCTTTCAAACTGATTTAGTTCATCTTGCATAGCTAGAATCCAGTATTCATCAGTTAAGGCTTCTTCAGCACATTTGGGTTCAATTTGAGAAATGAAAGCGCAGTTGAGCATTTGATCCCTTAACTGTTTTCTGGTTTTGACTCTCTCTTGAACATTCCCTATTACTTGATCAACAGGATGATTCCTTTGATATCTCCAAGCTCTAGGGAGTTCTTGAGAAGTTTCTTCATTGTTTTCTTCATCAAACTCTTGCTCCTAAATATCTTTCTTTGTGTTAACAAATTCAGGTATTTTTGGAGGTTCAGTTTTACTTTTATCAGAAATGCCCAGTTTTTCAAAGTTGAAAGCAAGATCATCCTCATTGGTAACATGTTTTGAAACAATTTCATTTTCAATGAAAATCACATGCACAGATTCTTCTACCACATTTGATCTTTTATTATAAACTCTATATGCCTTACTCCTACTAGAATAGCCCAGAAATATACCTTCATCGGATTTGGCATCAAACTTACCCAGATTTTCTTTCCCATTGTTGTGAATGAAGCATTTGCATCCGAACACATGGAGATGGGACAGATTTGGTTTTCTTCCCTTGTACAGCTCATATGGAGTCTTCCCAAGGATTGGTCTGATGTAGGCTCTGTTTATGATGTAGCTTGCTGTATTCACTGCATCAGCCCAAAACACTTGAGAGAGTTCCTTTTCATTCAGCATAGCTCTGGCCATCTCTCCAATAGTTCTGTTCTTCCTTTCTACTACCCCATTCTGTTGAGGGGTCCTTGGAGCTGAGAAGTTGTGGTTAATCCCATGATCATTGCAGTACTCCAGGAAGTATGCATTCTCGAATTCTCCTCCATGATCTGACCTAATTGACACAATGGAAATACCTTTCTCATTTTGCACTTTCTTAGCTAAGGTTACAAATGCTTCAAAGGTATCACTCTTAGAGGAAAGAAATAATGTCCAAGTGAATCTAGAATAATCATCTATAATTACAAGCACATACAGGTTACCACCTAGACTCTTTACCCTAGAAGGTCCAATTAAGTCCATATGTAGCAACTCAAGTGGTCTAGTTGTGGTGACTATATTTTTAGATTTAAAAGATGATTTAGTTTGTTTTCCTCTTATACATGCGTCACATTCTTTATCTTTCTCAAAAGATATCTTTGGTAGTCCAGTTACCAGCTCATTTTTAACCAGTTTAGATAATTGATTCATATTAACATGAGCTAATCTCCTATGCCATAACCAACTATCATTATCCTGACTAATTAAACATACAGAATCCAAGGGAGGAAGTTCATCAAGATCAATAGTATAACAGTTACCATACCTTTGAGCTTTGAGGATTACTTTGTGATCACTTTTTCTTATGACCAGGCAAAACTTTGAGTCAAACAGCACCCAGTTTCCTCTGTCACAGGTCTGACTCATGCTCAGCAAATTGTGGTTGAGGCCAATTACAAACAACACCTCTTCAATGGATGTTTCTGGATTTTTGCCCACAATGCCAATACCAATAACTTTGCCGTATTGATCACCTCCAAAGGTCACCTTTCCTCCTTTTTTGTCTCTAAGGGTGATGAACTTCTCCTTATCACCAGTCATGTGACTTGAGCAGGCACTGTCCATATACCATTTGTTGCTTTTCTTAGCTTTGAGACAGACCTGCAAAACAAAGTTTATGTTTTCCTTTTAGGTACCCAAATTTGCTTGGGTCCTTTTTGGTCAGTAGATTTTTCCCTAGATGCATATGCAACTTTGGGAACCCATTCAACTTTCCTGCCAAGTCCATTTTTCTTTAATGCACAAGAACTGGAAATATGTCCCTTTTTGTTACAGAAATGACAGGTAATGAAGGGACTACTAGATTGAGTGACAAGAAGAAAACAATGCAGATAATACTTTTATCTTGCATACTTTGGTTGATTATATGTTTCAATGCAAGATGACATATGATCTTTCTTTCTGTTACTCTCAGCATGCACAAAATGTCTCATGTATGCATTCTGGTTTTTCTTCCTAATCTTTTCCTTGACAGCACATGGATCATAGCCAAGACCAGCTTTTCCTTGTGATATTCTTTGGCTCCCCATCAAGGCAAACAACATATCTTTACCTCTAGTGAGCGTAGACATACTTTTAACTAAATAATCATTAGTTTGCTTAAGTTCAGTACATGAAGTGCAACAAACAGGTTTAGTAGTAGGTAAAGAGGCAATTTCAGAAACTATGCTTTGAGATTCCAGCTTATTTATCCTTTTCTTTGCCAATTTTAGTTCTTTAACAACTTTAATGAATTCATCATGAAGCTCATAAAATGCATCTTGTAATTCAGAATAGGAAGGTTCAAATTCATATACCTCTTCTTCCTTATCACTGCTGCATGAGGGTGTGGCTTCTTCAGAGGCAAGTGCCATCAGACAAATGTTGGCAATCTCATCTTCATCTTCTTCTTCCTCATCTGAGCTGTTACCCCATATGGATGAGATATAGGCTTTCTTCTTCTTCCCTTTGTCAGCAGCTTTCTTTTCTTTTTCCTGCTTCTTGATGAATTGGGGGCAGTCCCACTTAATGTGTCCCTGCTTCTTGCACTCATAGCAAGTCACAGGTTCTTTTGCCTCTTTCTTACTTTCTCCAGCAACTCCCTTTTTGAAGAACCTCTTGTTCTTCTTCTTGCTGTAGAATCTTCCGAATTTTCTGACCATCATAGCCAGAGTTTCCTCATCCAGCTCATCTCCTTTATCGGATTCTTCTTCCTTTTCATCAGCAGCTTTGAGGGCAAGGCCTTTCTTCTTTCTGTCCAGCCCAGCTTCCTTGAGTGCTTTGATTTTTCCTTCATACTCCTCAAGGCTACCAAAGAGAGCTGTGACAGAGGCCATTGATTCTCCTCTGGCTTCTTCTATTGCTGTCACCTTGGGCTGCCATTCCAGAGGGAGAGCTCTGAGTATCTTTCTTACTTTCTCAGACTGAGTGTAATCCTTTCTCAGGCTTTTTAGTTGATTTACAATAAGAGTAAATCTCTTTTGAAGCTCCTTTACAGTTTCTCCTTCAGCCATTCTGAAGCTTTCATACTTCCCAATGCACGTGTTCAGTCTGTTCTCCCTGACTCCAGATGTTCCTTCATGTGCAATCTGTAGAGTGTCCCACATCCCTTTTGCAGTGGAGCATTGTGAGACTCTGTAGAATTCGTCCTGGTTCAGGGCACTGACTAAACAATGCTTTGCTTTAAAATTCAGTAGGACTCTCCTTCTGTCCTCATCATTCCATTCTGCTTCCAGCTTCTCATTGTGTCCTCCATCTTCAGTTAGAGCCATTAGGACGAAATCTCCTTTTTCAATGACTGACCAGATGTCAAGATCAATTGATTGGAGGTAGATCTGCATTCTCATCTTCCAGTACCCATAATGCTTTCCACTGAAGCCTGGTGGTCTGTTAGTGTTGTTCCCTTCAGGAAGTATACTCTCTCCAAAGCCAGCCATCTTAATTCCTAGACTGTGAATTCCTTTGAATGGGAAACCAGGCTCTGATACCACTTGTTAGCAAGGCTGACTTCCCAAGAGGGGGGTGAATTGGGAAGATTGAAATTTTTCTGCACAAACTGAAATGAGTGAAGATAGCACAGTGTAATTAAGGCAACTTATAAAACAGAGCAAGCTGAAAAGTAAAGATAAGGAGAAGAAAACTCAGTGATTTATTCTGGTTCGGTCTATCCACTTGACCTACTTCCAGTCCCCAAGACAACTCTTGAGATTTATCCACTATACAACAAGAATTCAACGGGCTTCTTGCTAATGCCACAGTACATGAGTATGCTCTGTTTCTGTAGCTCTCTCAAACACTCTAAGCACTCTCACAATGTGCTTCCAATCCCCTTGTGATTTCCCCTCACAAGTAAATCTATCTTACAGATGAAGAGTAGATTATTTACAAAGAAATAACTCTCTTGAATAGAGTAGATTTGAAGGTTAAAGTACAAATATTGAAGTTGAGAGGGTAAAAGCTCTTGAGAAGAAGTTTTGACAGAAATTCGTTATATACAAGTTAGATTCATGCCCACAACTTCAAATGTTGTTGTATTTATAGATTTAGGTTTCAAATGTCCGTTAGAGACTTTAATCTATCCGTTGGAGAAGTTATCCAACGGTTACTCTGAAAAACTATCCGTTAACCAACCGCATTTAATGCTTTTGACATACTGAAATTCGAATTTTGGTTGGTCAACAAACGAATTTCGAAGGAACCAAAGGTTAGAGCTTTCAACATTACAGCACGAAGTTCGTCTGTTCATGAAGTGAAATTCGAATTTTGAAACTTGTAGAACATTTTCACAATGTGACATACGAATTTTCAAGAAGAAAGTTTTTCGGTTAAGTGTGAACAGTGTTTTCAATTTGCTACAGTGCCCTCGAAATTCGAATTTTGGAAGCCCAAAATTTGTCTGTTCCCAGTACGTGAAAAGGAGGCACAGTAGTTCATTTTCTTCGAAATTCGAATGTTGAAGAGTGAAGTTCGTCTGTCAGAGAGACTCTTTTCAGACTAACTTTATCATTCGAATGTTGCAAGTTCACATCATTCGTATGTCAATGTTTCACTTCAACAGACTCAAGAACTTAGCTTCTAAAATTCGAATTTTAATGTTCAAAGTTCGTCTGTCAGAGAGCAGTTTTGAAACTTAAATCATTCTTGATCTCAGATGAACTTTAACACAGTTTCAGACGAATTTCTTCTATTTTCGCAAATTTTGTTTTGTCTGAAATTCAAATTTTGAAGAACCAAAGTTCGTCTATTTCAAGGAAACTTCTCTCAGACTTAGATTAAAATTCGAATGTTGAACAATCAAAATTCGTCTGACAGAGAGCCATCTCTTCAGACTTATTCAGTTTTAGCTCGAAATTCGAATTTCCTAAGGTAAAGTTCGAATTTTCAACTTGACAATTAAGTTTAAACTTTCAAACTTCATCTGTTTGTGGGTGTTTTTCAAATAAGTCAAGATTTAACACAAAATTAAGGTTTGAAAACATCTTTTTCTCAAATCAAAATCTTTTACCCAATCACAACTAAAACTAAAGATCCTACACAGGATCTATCAGCAAATACTCAGAAAATCTTCACTTGAAACAACTTTGATCTCCTTTGATATCTTCAATCCGAGCTCTTGAGTGTTGGTTTGGAATCATCAAAACTCTTGATTCAACAAACTTAATGCTAACATGAATAGAAAAAATTATGGATAACCTTCATGGAATAAAATCCAAAGATAAAGAAATAATCACTTGATAATTAGTACACAAATCACCTAAAGGACAAAAAGTCACATCTTTAACAATATCCTCATGCCCATGAAAGATGCCTTGTGGTCCAACAGATGACCCATTAGTAGGTTTTTCATTGCCAACTTCTAAATGCCATAATTATTGGTCATCTTAAAAACTAGTCGAAAGCCAATAAAAAAAAATCAAGGTCAACACCCAAAACCTCTGGTTAAACAAAATTCCAACCTACTCCATATAAAATTAGAGAGGACAATTCAAAAGCCAAAAAAAATGTAAGATACATATCAATGTGGATCTATAAGAAATTTTGATTAATCAAAACTATATGAAAGAACAGAGCAATAAGATCTAATGACCTGAAACTCATGAAAATTCCAGCAATTAATTCTTGGCTTTCTAAAATGGATTGTTTCTATTCCTAAACTCAAATGCAGGCCTTCATTTATGCTTTGTCCAAATAATTTCCTTATAATGAAATAGGGAAATAGGGGAAATTACATATGCCTCCTTCATGGGAATTGAATTATTGAGCTTATTTATATAATCTAGTAGGTGATAGATAGTGCAAATGAGGCATCATCAGCCTTGAGTTTTACATCGTCTTACTCAATCAAATAGGTCTAAACTCTAGAGTTATGTATGTTATAGAATTACATCATAAATGAGTATTTGTGTATTATCATCCTTGACCAAAATAAATGCTTCCAGCTTGCTTCGGTGGGCAAATTTGTTTGTTGTTGCAGGGGAGAGGACCTACTCTCTAATACTACCATCTGAATCTATTAACTTATTACTTTCATACTTATTAAGAATATGGCAAGAATGGTTTTACATCATCACATGCAACGAACAACAATGGATCAAAAATTAAAGGAGAAACCACAGCATAAGGTTGCAAGAGTCTAGACAGACAATCCAACTCTAATGAGCCTAAATGGATTTATGCCACAAAATACACAAATTGAGCAAGATTTAATATGCATATATGTGTTAATAATGCCAACTTAAGATCAAATCATAGGTATATGGCTATGTGCTTCACCTATATAATAGATAAAAACAATTCATTAATGTTTCAATAAACTTACAAAATACCTTATATACACACTAAAATAAAAGTGGATGCTCAAATGTAGGCTTGTTTGTTTCAAGTGGCAATGGCATCAATATATCACTATCAACTAGCAATGGAATCAGCATACTTCATCTTATAATAATGCTCCTCCAACCAATTACTTAGCCATAATAATCTGTTTCAAAAATGGAAAATTAAACACTGTGACAAAAAGCAACAAAGAATGTTGATGTGAATATCATAAGACTATGCAAAAGCAAATAAATTTTCTTCTACTTTGCATTGTGCTTCCCAATATTAGAAGGATAGATTAAATCAAAACCATACATGCACTGATCTTCATTAACACTAGTGAATAAACACCAAAATCTAAGGCTTTTATAACACTCATTCTATCAAATCATATTCAAATAGGACATCAGAAAACATAATCAAAAGAATCCAGTTTCCAACACTCACTATGCAAACTAATAACTTGAGATCGTTTCATTTGGTATAGGTTTCATTTTAAATAATTGCTACATTTCAATCTGTACAGATCATTTAATCAGACAATACCAGCAAGTTTCCATTCATAAAGCAAATGAAACAAAAATGCACCAAACAAGAGCAAAGTAAGGGGCCATAGAAACCTATAACAGCATATAGAAAACTTCAAGTAACAAGGGCATATAATTAAGTAAATTAGTTGGTTTGAAACATGGAAGAGAATTATTGTAGGATTTAAAATCCATCAAAATATATGGAACAGCTCCTTTTCATTAGCACATTTGCCGAGCAGATCAAAGTCATCAAACACAATCAAATCAGATAGGTGGGTGCAAGTCCATTAAATTATTATATTAATAAAAAATATAATGAAATAATTTTAACACAAACCACTCATATCTCAAAGTACTATTTATGAAATTTTAATTTATAAACAAAAGGAAAAAAAACACCATGCACCAATAATGAAGAGTGTGTTTCAGTGAAGGAACAATGGGACATGACTTTCAGAGAGAGAGAGAAGGATGATGAAGATGACGGTATAATAGTAGAGCGTGGTGTAATGTCGCAGCACAATGAAGATGGAGGGAGGGAGAAACTGATGATCGAAGGTTGTAGCTATGGGTTTTGGAGTGGAGGGAGAAAGAAAAGAAGCAATTTTCAGAGAGAGGATGTTGGAGGTTGTGTGGGAGGGAGGAAGAAAATGATGAGCTTTTTGAGTGAGTGGGAGATCAATTTTTGAGGTGGAAGATAGAAGCGCACTTTAAGTTATTTTACTGAGGGAGAATTTTTTAAAAATTCATTTTAACTTTCATTGGCAGTTATTTGGGTTTATCCATATAAATGCAAAGAAAAGCTATAGTTGGTTGTTATCAAAATAACTGCCAACTAAAGGTACAACTTTTATTTGCATTTAAAATATTAAACACAAAGAAATAACTGCCAATAAAAATCAAAGAATTCATTGGCATTTATCAAACTAATTGCCAACGAATCCTTTTCTTAGCATTTTCTTAAATAACCATCAATGAATGGACGCTAAGGAAAGCCTATTTTGGCATAGTTTTTTATTTGCATTTGATTGTTTCCTTTTATATTATCAAATAATCACACTTTGAATTTGGTTTAAACAATCATTATTTCTTGACTCAATTAACATAAACTAACTATTTTGGAGTTTCTTTGTTGATTTGTGTTGTAATTTTAGTTGGTCAAACCTTTACCGATGATGTTTCACATAAATATAAAAATAGACATAAATGTATTTACTATTTTTTTATTCAAACTTAACATATTGTTCATACAAAATAATTTAGAATAAACAAACATGATAAGGTTGTATTATTTTATGGTAAAAGTGATGGTCCGTTTGATTAATGTATAACTTTAAAGTAGTTAATTTGACTGAAACAAGAAAAATTATAAACAAAATGCACTATATATAATCATGTAAAATGAAATTTTATTAGTGTCATGGTGTAATTACAACTTTATTAATAACTAGATATATTATAGTAAGTATTATTTGGTGCTGAACACATAGGGTGATATGTTGTAGTACTCATGACAATATAGAGAAAGATGATGTTGCTTCATAATTTAGAGTTACTCCAGATGCATCACTTTGTACAGTTCATGGATTTCACAGTCCCATGCACAATTCTCACACTCGACCATTAGACCTTTAATGGAATCCACTTATCCCAATCTTATAGATCATTTAAATTACTTATCCTATTATATCAAGAGAGAGATAGGGTAATATTGGCTCGCAATTTTGGAGGAAGTTAATCATTACATGCTATTCATACTGCTTGGTGAGGAAGTTATTTATCTAAGCTTCGATAATGTGTCCACTAAGGATCGGAATATCAATTCATTAGATGATCTTTATTCAACTGAGTTCTTGAGCTCTATTTCTATGTCTAGTCTCATGAATCATTAATTGTGTCTAAACGTTGGTGCTCATATCATGCTAATGAGAAACGTTGATAAATCTTCAATCTACATAATGGAATACATTTGATTGTTACTTGAATCGGTGAGCATGTGATTGAAGCGAAAGTGATAGCAAGAGTTAGTTATGGGTAAAGGTTTTTATTCCCTAAATCACCATTATGCTATCTGATTCAAAGCTCCCATTCAACATGCGTAAGAGATAATTTCCAATATGCATGGCATTAATAAGAATCAGGGACAGAGCTTATACAATGTTGGCCTATATCTTCAAATTCACACATAATCAGCTATATGTTGCTATATTTCAAGTTTGAAATAGGGCATGTACTTAAAATGTTAATACTTAATTCAGAAGAAAGAGCAATGAGCATGACTTCCAATATATATATAGAGAAGTGTTTAATAACTTGATATTTTGATTTAGTGAACTATATATCTTTTTTGAATGAAAAAAAGTATCATGATGTTTTTTCAATCAACTAAATATCCACTAATGCATAATTGATTTTTGTTCCTTTTATGATATGATCGAATGAATATCATGATATTTTTTATTATCATAGTATGAATCCATGCGATTCACGGGTTGTTTTCTAGTTTATTTTAGATAACTAAGATTTGATATTTGATATTTTTAATTTTTTGAGCTTATAAAAAATTTAAAAAAAAAGATTATTTGTATTTTGTCTTTATTTTTTAAAACAAAAATTATTGATAAAAAAATGTAAATTTTAGATTATGTTAATCAATTATTAAATTTAAATTTAATAATTGATTATAATACAAACTCATGAGATCCAAATCCATTATAACTTCTATCCAGAGAAAAAAATTATATCCTTTTATAATTTTTAAATCTGAAATTGGGATTTTGACCACGATACTATAAAAAATACAAAATTTCCAACATTCTGTAAGTTGAAAAATATTTCCTAGGGTACAACAAAATTGCATCTCGATGCCTTATGCACAAAGATGCACTATTTTCAATCTTTTTTTAATTTCATAGAAATATCTTAGTGCCAAAGGCACTGAGATCTTCCCTCTACTTATGTAGAGGGTCAAACATACATTATACACCCACCTTTTTTTTCTTTTTCAGTTTTTTATTTTATTTTTATTCTCCACATTTTTGTTAATATTCTTCCCCCTTTCTCAAACAACACCAAAATAAATAAACAAATATAGATTATATAAATAATATATACTAAATAATATAAATTAATTATTCAATAAAGTATATTTTTTAATATTTCTAAAATCATATAGATATCTCTATATTTTCAAAACAAAAATTGCAATCAAGCTTTTAATATAGAAAATATATTTTTATTAATTAAAATTTATATTAATATACTAAATAACTATAAGAGCAAAATATGTTACACTTCCTTCAATATTGCTAAAATTATAGAAGAGAGAGAAATATCACATAAAAAGCTCTTATTTGTAAAATTCAAATCTTAATCCTATTAGAGTTTTAAAATAAGAAATTTTTTTTAATTATCTTAAATTTAAAATATTAGTCTTATTTTCTTTTTTTTTTATCTTTCTCCCTTATTTTTCCGATTTATATCATTAACGGAATTAAAAATTTAACTAAAATGTATGTTTTGAAAATAGAGGAAGACTTATATAATTTTAGCAATACTGAAGGAGGAGTAATATATTCTGCTGTTATAGTTATTTAGTATATTAATATAAATTTTAATTACTAAAAAATATATTTTCTGTATTAAAAGCTTGACTACAATTTATGTTTTGAAAATATAGAGAAATCTATATGATTTTAGAAATATTAAAGAATATAGTCTATTAAATAATTAATTTATATTATTAAGTATATATTATTTATATAATTTATATTTGTTTATTTATTTTGGTGTTGTTTGAGAAAGGGGGAAGAATATTAACAAAAATTTGGAGACTAAAAATTAAAAAAACTGAAAATGAAAAAAAGGGTGGGAGTGTAGTGTAGGGCTCTGGCTAAGCCTCACCCTCTAAACAAGTAGTGGGAAGATCTCCGTTAAAAAAAATTGAAAACAATGCATCTCGGTGCTTAAGGCATCAAAATACAATTTTTATTATATCCTAAAAAATATTTTTCAACTTATAGTATATTGGGAATTCTGTATTTTTTTTATAGTATTATAGTCAAAATCCCATTTACAATGTGATAACTATGAACATAAATTGGCATGAGGAGATTTAGCCAAAAATAACTGCATCAGGAGATTATCGACGTGGGACAGCATCTTCAGGATAAGTTTGATGCTAGTCTTATGACAAGTTTAACTTTCTTATAAGCGGATTCTTTTATCCATGTGATTTACCATGAATTGACGTACGTTAAGATTCTTTGTCAATTGCAAAATGAAATTTAATTTTTGAAAAGTTTGATCTCTCAACAATCTGTTACATATATAAATAGATGGGATTAAGGGAATTTTGTTGCGCCCAGCAGCAAGTCTAAAATGGAATTTGTAATGTTGACATTGTGATGTAGCAGCTAATGTGTCTACTTGTATAATTAAATGAAGATTAAAAATTGGTGTTTATTGCTGGCAATTTAATTGGATTTATTGTTGGTTGGTTGCACTATTTGAAAAAATATTAGTAGTGGAGGATTATATTTGGAAGAATATTTGTATTTATTACTGTACCTGATTTGTTATTATGAATTATGAGGTACAATTATGGGATTTTAATGAATTTTTTTAAATTGGTTAGTGTTTATGGTTAATTTTCTTTCGATTTGGTTGGGGTTTCAATGATTTTTTTTAGTTTATAATTAAACTGATTCCTTTTAATTTGTCCGTTTTAAAATTTAAAATATGTATAAAAAAATCATTTATGCTTAAGTCTATTAAATTCATTTTTTGAAACGAGTATACTAATTGATACTATAACATTATAACATTTATAATTAACCTTAAATATGCTTTTGAAAAATTTTAAATTCATATTAATTGTTTTAAATTGAACTTGATATCCTATTAATGTTTTTTAAAAAAAAATCTTACGCTAAATGATGTTCCATTTATGACAATAAGATGATAAATAAAATAATATCGGTTAAATGATAGAATTTAATATTCAACCAAATTTTAATTAATGTATTGATAATTGTTACTCCAAATATTAAATAATTAAATAATAGTTGATCTATTTTCACATATGTATAGCCCCAATCCATCCCATTCATCCATTGAAAATATTATGCTTAGTTTTCATTCTCTGTCAAGTGCAGATTGCGGGAGAGGCATTTTGAAAAAACTTGGTAGTCTGGGTTTGCTATTTTTTTTCTACGTCAATTTTAACTTGAGGATTATTTTGGAGTTTATTTATTTTTGAAGTTTGTTTTCTCTAACATGACCATCTATAATTTTCTTATCAAAGTTTGAAACTTTTTTTTCTTTTCATTTTATGTAACAATTGCCAATGAATTTGTGAATTCTCTTGAGATAATGACAACAAAGCAACTATATATGTTTGTGGATATGCACAGATATGCAAACAGATGTGTAGTCATAGAATTATACTCTTATTTAACTAAATTTCAAGATCGAAGTGCATGCTTAAAGGATCCAACCATTGGCTAATGGCTGAGTCCTTTAAGCATGCTATCTTAAGTTCGATCTTTGATCGTGTGTAGAAAAAATATTTTGTTATGAAAGATAAAACCTATTTCAATAATTTCTACCTCTCGAAAAGATTAATCTTTGATTATTATAAGAGAGATACATTTGGTACTCACAAAAAAAAATTTCAAGATCAGAGTGGTGGAGGAAGAAGAAAGGTTTACTTGAATGCAGTTTGGGCTTGCAGAATAGCAAGATTGCAATGATAGCTTTCTTTCTCTTCTTCAAGAAACAATTAATGATGACAAGTTGGCTTTGCGATTCCACATTAGACAAGTTTGCTTTATAAATTCAAATGAGCAAAATACCATTTTTTTTTTAATGTTGAAGTGCAAAATTCATTTTTAATAGTTGGTTATGTGTGGCAATATGTGCAAGTGGAAACAATGAAGGTCTTTGGAGCCATTAACCAGATAGACTTTCAACTCAAGATTTTTGGTTCGAGTTTATGTCAATGGTATTGGTGGTGATGTGTTGTTTGCAGCATTGTTGCAGTATAGCAATATTTTTGTTGTTGGTTCAATGAGCACCCCAACGAACAATGTTTTCAACTTTTAATCAATTCTCTTCTCCATACGTCTTCCTCAATTTCTTTAGACTAAAATTATCGATGTTAATTCCTAAATACACAAATACTATTTTATTAGCAATATATTTTGCATTAATTATATATATTACATGAAATTATAATTAAGAGATATTTAGCATTATTAGTATTAATTATATTAAAAATTATTATAATTTTCATTTATGAAAATCAAAGGCCCATTAGCACTTATTAGATTAAATTATATCAATTTTAGCATTCAGATTTGAAAAATTTGCAAATTGGAATATATACATATATATATATATGTGCAACATATTAAAAAAGTTAATTGAATATATAGTTTCTTTCCCATCTTAAGTCAAGGTTTTAGTATACTTTAATTTCATATGTAGACATTAAACTAAAGGATTTGTTTCTATTTGTGTTAACATTTCTTTCGCTAGAATTTGTCTTAACAATTGAAAAGTTAAAATTTATTTCAATCAAATTAATGGGATTGATGTGCACATCAACCAAATTTAATGAATTTGAAAATTTAAAAATACTGAATTTATTATATATAAAAAACAGGTTTTTTTTGGCTAATGAGACTTAAGAAAAAACCACCATATAAAAACACATTTCAAAGTTGAATTTCTTTAAGTCATCATTTATTACTATAATTTAAACAGTTTTATTAATTATAATCAATTATAAGGTTATATTTCTAATTGATTGATTTTGTCTTTTTTTTCTTTCCAATATTCTATTAACTATAATCAATTCTTTTTATATTTGGAATATGTTTTTTAAATAATTATTTTGGATCAATTAAATATCTTTTCTAACATTTAGTCATCATGTCATGTGATCAATTTTAATTTTGATACTAACATTTAGAGACACCTGATATACTTATTGGGAATTAACTTCTTGGAAAGTATAACTTTTTAGTAAATTTATATATCACTTGTATGTTTTATTTTTAGTTTCTTGAGAAGTTTAAATTATTCTTTAAATAAATAAATTACATTTTAATGTTAAAAATATAAATATTCTTTTAATCAATAAAAGAGACTAAAAGGTTAGGGTATTTTCAAAATATATGATAACTTACTTAGAAAGTATAACTTCGCTATGGTCTGCTCAGAAGTAGAACTTTCAGAATTAAGGTTAATTTTCTAAAAAGTTGCATATGTTTTTTAAATCAAGCAATATCAACTAATGTACTTCTCAATAAGTTTAACTTTTCTAATACCAAATGACCTCTTAGTATATTTGACTAAATAGTCAAATACTGATAATAAAATTTGGTTTCATTCTTTTAGAAAAATTGATTCAATTCTAATGATATTAGTAAACAAAACATTTATGCCAAATGAGAAAGTTGTGTGTTTGACTTTGATATCATCCTTAGAAATAAAGATCATTTTAATGATTTTTGTTTTGAGTGTTAAAATAAATTTAAATATGTACTAATAATTTCAATAATTAATGCCAAAGTTAGAGTATAGCTAAAAACTCATTAAAAATTTCAATTAAAATTTGAATATGTTATGTTGGCAAAAAATTTTGAATATGTTATAAATTACAACAAATATACATTGAATATTTTCAAACAACAAATTAACTACTTAGTTTGAATTGTATATTTTTTTTTTGGTAAAATTTTAGTAAATTATATTATATTGAAATTTGGGGAGAGAGAACCAACATATATGGGAGAGAGAACCGGCATATGTGGGAGTGAGGTGGGGAAGAAGGAAAATATTGAACAATTTTTATTAAAAAATTATTATTATAAGATGATTGCATATAATTGACCTAATTTTATCATTACGTTCAAAAGTTAAAAAATTCAATTTCGATAAAATCATAGTCATAATCTCCATGATTCTTTTGGTATAAGTTTTTATAAAAAAAATTATATTGGGATATCAGTTACAAACAAATATTGAATATTTTTTTTATCAAAAGATTATTATTTCATGATTAATAACCTATATATATATAAAATACTAAATCAACTATCATAAATAACACTCTCACTAGCAAAAATAAGATAAATTTTGTATTATTACTTAGTAGCAGAGCATAAATGAGTTCATATTTAAAAACAAAAAATTTGCAGAAATTCACAAAAAAAAAATGGTTTGTAAAGAATGAGACATGAAATACTTGTAAAAGTTAATTGTTTTTTTCCCATTAGAGAGGCTTTGAAGAAACTAGCTTTAGGATAATGGATAATAAGGTTATGAGAAAAATTACAATGGATTGAAAGATAAATAATAAAAAGTAGTTTAAAGTGAATATTGTCATGGTGTTGTGAGAAATTGAAATGGAAAATTTTTTATTATAATAATTTTTAATGAACATTAACAATAAATTGACACTAGTCAACCTTAATAATATTTTAATTAGAAATTAGGTAGAAATATATAATTAATTCAGAATTAATTATTAAATATTTTTATATGTAAATAAGTTTTTATTAATTTAAACTTTAATAATTTTTTAATGAGAAATTAGGTAAAAATATATAATTAATTCTGAATTAAGTATTAAATATTTTTATATGTAAATAATTTTTTAACTAATTTAATATTTATTAAACAGCACTTTTAAATTACATGTTTAAATAAGTATTCAATGGAAAAATTAATTTTAAATGATTTTTGAATAATTAATTTTTAAATGCAATCCCCAAATTAAATAATTATTATAAACTTATTATTGGTTGACATATATTTTTTTTATAAATTTATTATCTATTATATATATTAAATATATATGAAAAAAATCTGCTAAATGTATTTAGAGCCCAATTGTTTCATATTTCTTATAAAAAAAATACTTTTTTAAAGAGAAACACACTTCTAAAATTTTTTAGGATGGTTATGTACATTTTTAAAAATAATCAATATTAAAAAATAACAAGATTTGTCTCTAAAAAAAATATAACCTATGTATCCCACATACTTTCTCTTTTTTCTTTCATCACCCACTACGATTGCCAAATAATTTAAAAAAGTGCTCTTCTTATTTTAACCAAAAACAAAATAATTTATGCTTTTCATGGCATATGAAGTAGATAGGATTTTTTAAAATTTTAATTCTATATTAGGATGGAAAATTAACAAAACTTGCATGGGGATAACTTACAATGATAATGTTTTATGCAATGTGTTATAAATAGATTGAAAAATGATAACATTTTATTAGTTTTTCTAATTGTATATACTATGTATTAATGCATGTCACTATAAAAAAAAATAGTTGGTGCTTATTTTTTACCTCCCTTAGCATTTTAGAATGCTAATTATCTCGTTACTAATAAAAAGAGAGGTTTTAGTTAGCACTTATAAAATACCAACTAAATTTCACTTTAGTTGACGTTTATTCCTACAAAAAAATGACAACTAAAATATTTCTCCACAGACTTAGTTGGCGTTTATTCATATAAATGCCTAGAAATCCCATGCCCCCTCCATGCCCCACTTTAGTTGGTTTCTTCTAAAGAAATGTTAACTATTTAGCGTTATTAAAGCTCATATTTAGTATAGTGTATATTGAAAAAAAATTATATATTTATTATAATATTATATTAGATGAATATTTCTGGTTATATAAATTTTATATATATTAGTTTTAATTTATAGTGTAAAAAAAGAAGAGATGCATGCCCCGTTTGGTTCGCAGGAAATGTGGGAAGTGGAAATGGAAGTGGATTCCATGTGATGTTATGTTTGGTGTGACAGAAGTAGTCTTCAATAGAAGCCTACTTCCATCAAATTGCCTTGAACTGGTTTCCTTCTAGAAGTGCATGGAAGTGGGAACAGTTCCATGGAAGCCAAACTTTTTACCAATTTTAGCCCCAATCATTTTCCCCTCCCCTCTCTCTTCATTTCTCTCTGGATGGTGCTAGGACAGTTTTGACGGCATGATGCTCCTACGCGATGGTGACGATGTCCTCCTCCGACAACGTGTGGTGCTCCACCGGCGATGGTGTACTTCGCAACCCAAATCGTTCTTGGTTTAAGCATTGCCAGTCTTCAAGTTGTCTTCGAAATCTTCCTCCGACAACGACGGGGTGCTCCATTGGCGATGTGTGATGCTCGAGGATGACATGGTGCTTCCCTAATTGCCTGTTTCTCGATCTCTCTTCTTAACCCAAATCATTTGTGGCTCAAGCATTCTTGGTCTTCGATTTGTCTTCTTTATCTTCCTCCAGCGACATCGTGGTGTGGTGACAATGTGATGCTTGAGTGACCCAAATCATTCTTGGCACCGGCGATGATTTGTTTCTGGGTTTTACAAATTGTTCCTAGCGTGGTGTCGGTTGAGTTGCTGCAATGGTGGTCTCCGATGCTAACATGGAAGAAGAATTGTTGGGATAGAGAAGAGTTGTTTTTGGGAGTTTTTTTTTTTGAAAGGTAATTTGGTATTTTTATATTATAAATACAAATATTAAATAACAAATATACCATACTCCCATTATCATACCAAACATACTTTTAAACCCTACTTCCACTTCCATTTCCTTTTCCACTTCCCTTTCCACTTCCACTTTCATTTCTTTCAAAATCAATTCTGCAAACCGAACGAGGCAGCATAGATCTCACCCCAGTTATATAAATGATAAGGTACATTGAACAATATAGTTTATTATAAATTAATTAGATGCATATATATATATAGATAGATAAATTATATGTAGACTAAAGAAGATGAGCTAATTCTGATGGGCTGATTTTAAAAATTGAAGCCAAAATAAAAAATGAACTTTTAAACTCGAGCTTATTATGCCAAAAAAAATAAATGGGCTAGCTCGTGTCCATTTGACCCTTTTGTTTTTTAAATGTTAGCTTTTTAAGAGAAAAAAACTTCTCCCTCCTATCATAAAAACACTCATTTTGGTCTCAATTCCATACTTCCTATGTCCAATTTCAAGTTTGAATTTTCTGGATTCTAAATGAAAAAAAAAGATATCTATACTCTTAGTCAGTAATGTATAAATTATATAATCTAAATATTATCTTGGTTTTGATTGATAAATTATAATGATAATTAATTATATTCATTTAAATAATTATGTGAAAAAATATTTAAAAAACTTATAAAAAATCAATAAAACTGTTGGGTTATGGATCAACCTGCAAACAAAAAATAAGCCGAATTAAAATGGGCTCTTCAAGCCTGGCCGTGTCTGGACTGCCCATTTTTCTAAACCCTAACTATATGAACTAATTAATTAACCTTACTTTCCTTTCGTTAATAAACTGTATAGATTAATTCTCCATTTCGTTTATCTTTTTATAAAAGTATTTTTAGAATAACCACAGTTTACAAAAATGAAGTTTGGATAAAAGCAGAGAAGTTTATTGAAAACCTATTTGGATGAAAAAGAAAATAATGATGATTAGAAATTATGGTTTGATTTGTAAAAATGCAAACCAAACAGCCCCTTAAAAAGAATCCGCGACGATGTCGTTTTCTCTCCTAAGTAAATTAATTCTATGCCTCATGATCATGATGAGTCACGACACCGTGCCGGCACTAGTGATGTTTTCTTCAGATATTACAAGCGCATCTGCCACCATAGCCTAACTTTTCTCTCCCACGCCGTACTTCACTACCAAGAGCATACCCCTTAATATTCATCGAGAAAATCGGCCACGCCAAATCCCACGGGGAAGGGATCTCCGAAGGGAGACTTCCAATCGAAGAGAAGGGAAAAAGGTGCTTTCAGTTTAAAACACTTCTCCTCCTTTTTGAAATCTCTAGAAGGGTCTCTTTTATCTTTCCTCGTCGATTTTCTTTGGCAAGAAAATTCCTTTCGCTGAGGCTAGGATCCGATGACCACACAAGGGCAGGTTGGGATTGACCATGCTGTGCTCGATGATATAATCGGGCGACTCACAGAAGTCCGATTAGCGAGACCCGGAAAACAGGTTCAGCTCTCTGAGACCGAGATCAGGCAGCTATGTATTGCTTCTAGAGATATCTTTGTCCAGCAGCCCAATTTGCTCGAACTTGAGGCCCCCATCAAGATTTGCGGTACACTGCACCCATATGCTTTCACCCTAACTACGTTTTTGTTATTGGGGTTTTCAGTTTTTAGCTGACACGTTTCATTTATTATTTTGGAAGAAAAATACTTTATTTGGTTTATTGTTTGATTCTGGGTCTCATATGGATTTCCTTTTGATGATGCTGCAGTTCTGGATATCAATTAAGCTTGTTTTGAAGTTTAAAATTTTATTCTAGAACTAAAAGGAATCTAAGATTATGTATGTATCAGCTGCAAACTATAACTCCGTGCGATGGAACATTGTTAGGCATTAAATTATTATTATTATTTTTTTTTATAGATGTGGCTTTTTGATTGTTCTCCTCTGTATACCACAAGATATAACTTTTTAGAGTGTTGTTTGTGGGAATGAATATTGGCATTGTGTCGTGGCCTCTACTACCCTTCGAGTTGATTCATTGTATAGTTATATGTCAGGTGTTTATGATAATTATGTTCTAAGGTTTCTCTAATTCTTCTGAATCACGTTATCTGAACTCCTTCTTTTGCATTGTAGGCAAACATTTCTCTGCTGATAATGCATATGAAAAAATTTATCTGTTCTTACCAACTGTTTTAAGCATTCATATTACACATCTCTATCCTTATGTTTGGTCTGTTAACTTTTTTTTATGGCTGTGATCGTTTTTCTTTAGTTCTTTTTTCCTGTTTGCCATAATAGTGTTAATGTATGCTCCCATCCCATGTGGGGCATTTTTGCTTCAGCTCACCACTAGCAAGACCTTACCTGACATTCTTGCCTTGGTGCTGAGGACGGTGGATAGGAGGTTACTAAATATTAAATAAGAAATATAATTATCTATGTCATTTCGGTCTGCTAACACTTCCACTGTTGTGAAAATACTAGTCATTATTTAGACTACTCTAGAGTTATTCACTGATGACGCAAGTAGAATTGAAAATTTCAGCATATTTCATGCTTTTGCTTTAACATTAGACATTCTTTCTGTTTTGGGAACTTCATGCAATGGATTGCTGACAGTTCTTAAGTTGAATTAGGTGTCTTTTGTTGTTTGTAATGTCTCTTATGATTTAGTTGAAATCTGTTGCTGCCTTTTCAGGTGATATTCACGGACAGTACAGTGACTTATTAAGGCTTTTTGAGTATGGGGGTTTTCCTCCTAGCTCTAACTACCTTTTTTTAGGAGACTATGTTGATCGTGGGAAGCAGAGCTTAGAAACCATATGCCTTTTACTTGCCTATAAAATCAAATATCCAGAGAACTTTTTCCTTTTAAGGGGAAATCATGAATGTGCTTCCATTAATAGGATATATGGATTTTATGATGAATGTAAGCGACGGTTCAATGTGAGGCTTTGGAAATCTTTTACAGACTGTTTTAACTGCCTTCCTGTGGCAGCCCTTATAGATGACAAAATATTGTGCATGCATGGTGGGCTTTCCCCGGACCTAACAAATTTGGATCAAATTAGAAATCTATCTCGTCCAACTGTTGTTCCAGATACAGGATTGCTCTGTGATTTGCTTTGGTCAGATCCTGGTAGAGATGTGAAGGGATGGGGTATGAATGATAGAGGAGTCTCATACACCTTTGGTCCGGATAAGGTGGCTGAATTTTTGACAAAGCATGACTTGGACCTTATCTGTCGTGCACATCAGGTCATTCTCTAGATTGTCTCTTTAGCCCTCCCAAATTCTCTTCAATGTTCATTCCCCTTCCCTAAGAAAAAAGTTTAACCATTGGTGTTTTGTTGGAAACTGACATTATAATTTTGCCATAGGTTGTAGAGGATGGGTATGAATTCTTTGCCGACAGGCAACTTGTTACAGTCTTTTCAGCTCCTAACTACTGTGGTGAATTTGACAATGCTGGTGCCATGATGAGCGTGGATGAAAACTTGATGTGCTCTTTCCAGATTCTTAAGCCTGCAGAGAAAAAAGCAAAGTTTATGATGTCAAACAAAATGTGATGGTTAGCACATTACTATTTCCTAACTGGCTAAAGCTGCCTTTGTTTTAGATTTAGTATGGTAGTTTTAGGTGCATTGATTGTTCAGACATCCCCAAAATGTTCGATATTCATAATGTGAGAGTTTTTGCTCTTATGTTGGTATAGTTCATTCAGTTTTTTTATTTTTTTTGTGTGGATAGGAGGAAATTTTTTTTTCCTTTTTCCTGTTAGAATTTGTTAGATTTACTTGTCAGAAAAACAAGTTTAATTATACATATAATAGGATTGCGTTGATTATTTACTATTAGTGTCTGTTCAAAAAATAAATTTTGTAATCCAATTGCTGAAACAAGCATCAAACTATGAACACTTCTTAATCGTATATTTTAGCTGATATTGGCTTTATGAAGGTTGTTCTTGGAATGAAAATCCTACTCTTCACTGCTATTTCTCCCTTGTCAATGTTGAATTCTGGTACTTGTTCTATTTGAATTTGCTTATTTACTATACCTTGATTTTTATTTGAAAGTTCTCCAATGGTTAACTCCTTTGTTTAAGAGCTAAATTTGATGGTGCTAATCTGGTTAGATGACATAATTCTTTTCTTGTAGCTCATTAACATAGGATGGATGAGGAAACTTCAAACTTGTATTAATGTGTTCAGCTGGTTTTGGAAAAAGAGGGTAATGGGCAAAAGTTGTGTTAAGTCAGATGCGTTGGATTAGAGCAGAGGCTTTTTTCCACAGCCTATCTAATAGTAAAAATAATGAAACATTACAAGGATCAAGACTTTGAGGATCATAATTGACTCTATTAGCACACAAACTTTTTAATTTTAACCTGAGAGTTGAGCTGCCTTGTTGAATTACATTTAAATATATTTTGGTTTCAACAACCCTTTTTTTTTTTTCCTCGGGCAAGGTCAATAGCAAGTGTAGGTCTTCCCTTAATAACCAACCCTTGTGTGATGTTAGCCTCAAGATATTATTGATTTTTATAAATATATAGAAGATATTGTATGTATAACAAGTAGATTGCATATAGTTGTTACTTGTTCTGCTAGATTTTGTTTTAAGTGATTACATCTTTACACCTTGATGTCTTTTAATTTATAAATGGATTATCTGGGTTTGGTTATTTGTGAACTAAATTCATGAAATAATAACATACTACTATGCCTACATTCTCCTGTGGTTTTTTCTTTTTCTTCTTTCCCTTTCAATTCAAGGGATAAAATATTTTCTTTGTTCTTAAAGTTGTTTTACTTTCATGGTTACTAGTTCGTACTGCATTGCTCCCATTGGCTTTGATTTTTAATAAGGGACGCGAGGATGCTTCAATACAGACTTAGTTATAGTGAAAAGCTTATTTCTCTGTAATGTTTCTCAATATGTGTTGTGAGGGTTACTTTGTTTCAAACCACTAGATCATGGGCCCATAATCTCTTTAATACCTTTAATTCATTATTAAAAAACACTATTGTTTAGAAATCTGAAAATATGTTATGTTATTTATTTATTTTGGTGGCAAAGGATGGGGTATAATATTGACTTTTTCTTATCGTATCGACGGGTCTCACAGAGCAGGGGATCCCCTAGTCAGGCCCCTATTATTGGAGTGCTGAAGAAGGCCTTTGCTTTTCAGTTTTTATTTTGAGTTAGCTTTCATGTGCTTAATTTTAACTTGCTCTTTCTGCTACATCAGGTGTTGTGTTAATGATTACTGACTTCGCTCGAGTTGTTTTCTTTTCCCTGGTGCAGATTTCATTACCTATGTGTTGCTGGTAAAGTCCATTCAGACGTAGATTACCTGATCTCAAGTCCTATCCTATTTTGAGGAGATGACAAGCTAGATTTATGCTATAATATAGTCGGAAAGTGGCCATTTTGTGCTAGTTACAGGATACGCGGTGCGGGATGGCCTTTAAAGCTAAGAATTGAAGCTTCCTTGTTGCTTTTTTTCATATTTGTGGATCGTAACTATTCTATGGCTTAATATGTACATAGATGTGGGGCAATGAAAATGACCTTTGCGGTGGAAGGTCTCCTGAGTAGTAGTAGTAGTAGACTGGCTTCAACTTACGCCAATCGTTTGAACAGTTTGTGTTGATGATTCTAGCCAATTGTACTGACCTATTAAAATTGCCATTGCTGGATGATGTTTCTGGTTTTATATTGGGTTGCACTGTCCAGATCTTGATTCTCACATTGATCATCGTCAGACAGGTGCTTCTCGAGGGATCTGGCTGATGTTCTATTTAAGAATTTGGTTGTTCCTCTCAATAATATTAATTTAGAAGGCGATGAATGAAGGAAAATGGAAAATGTAGGAGAGAAATGCTTGTAAGAATTGAATTGTGAAGTCATATACAGAAATGATTGTTTGAGTTCTCATTACAGAACTACTTACAAAAACACCTGGGGGCTTGTTTTATTGGTGTTTCTGAAAGTAATTTTTTGTTTTTGAAAATAAAAGAATAAAAAAACTTGTTTGGTTGACTGCTTTTTGTTTCTTACTAAATATTCTGGAGAACTCAAAATTACAAAGAACAAATTAAGCCCAGAAAAGCAGAACATATTTTAGCTGTTTTGTCAAGTTCTGTTCTATAAAATTTAAAAAACATGGAGAATATCCAACCCCATTGATGGTAATCCTGTAATTTTGACAAAACCATCTTCCCTACTCCTTTCTCCAATCTCCTTCATCTGCCTCACTTGTTCATCGACTCTCATTCATCGCTCTCTCATCCTCCTCTTCTTACCTCTTCTCTTCTCTTACCTCTCTTTCATCATCTTCTTCTCTTCTCTTACCTCCTCATCTGCCGTTCACACTTTTGACCGCATTTCTTACTCTGTTCAAGCTGAAGGCCACTGGTTGTCGTCAGTCAGCTCTTCTCCGTCCCTACTCTTTCATCGCTCTCGCAATCCTCTCCTCTTATCTCTTCACTTGTGCTCTGTTTCAACTTTGAGCTTTATCTCAGTTTCAAATTTCAGCTTTGATCCTTCTTTTAGCTTCAAGTTTCAGCTTCGATCGGTAAGTCTATGTGCTTCTTTGATCTCCATCTCCAATCCTTCATTTTCATCTAGCTTATTTTTCAAAAATTATTGTAAACAATGTTACGTAAAGTGAATCAAATAAACTTTCTGTATTTTTATTAATTCTCAAAATGTCTTCAAAACAATTTTCTCAACGGTTTTATTAGAGAGAATAATAATTAAGTATACAAGATAAATAAAAAAATATGATTTAGCAATGATTCAGCCTTAGATTGAGAATATTCTACATGAATATTCAAAATTTTCATAATACTCTCCATATCCATTATCAAAGAATATGCTTCGTTAAAAAATTTATTAGGAAAAATCTTATGGGACAAAAACCCTGTGAAGAAAAAGAATACATCATTTTTCGTATATGTCATCAAATACTACCTTATTAAAAATCTTATTAGGAAAACCCAATGAAAAAAAACCATAGTTAAGGAAAAAAGAGTACAATGTATATATCAACTAAGATCATTGAATCGACTGAGTTCAATATACATGAGCTTTTCAAATAATGTAATAGAAAACACCTTGGTAAATATGTCTGCTAGGTTGTCATGTGCATAAATTTACCAAATATCTATGTCACCATTTTTTGAAGATCGTGAGTGAAGAAGAATTTTGGTTAAATATGTTTTATTTTGTCTTTTTTAATGTACCCTTCCTTTGCTAGGACAATTTATACAGTATTATCTTCATATAAGATCATTGGTATTATTTTTTTTGAAAATAAACCACAGGTCTCTGCGTACTGAATCAAAACTCTCAACCACACACATTTTCAACTTTTCTCATGTAATGCTAAAATTTCAGTATGGTTAGGTGATGTAGTTAATATAATTTGTTTCATAGATTGCCATAAAATGGTGGTGCTACTAAATATAAACGCACCGCTACTTTTTAATCGACTTTTATGAGGATAAAACAAATATCCTAAATATACATCATCAATTAAATTTGAATTGGCTTCATTTGAATAAAACAAACACATATCCATAGCACCTTTAAGGTAGCAAAGTAAATACATAACCCTAATTCAATGTCTTCATGTTGGTGAAGAACTATAACTTGCTAATAAATTAAGTAGTAAATAATATATATAGTCGTGTATAACTAATAAAATACAATAGTGCTCTGGTTGCACTGAGATATGATATTTCAGGACTAAGTAATTCTTTATCCTTTTTCTCAAAGTTTAAAATAATTTTTGTTCATATTTAGTGACCTTACAACCATTGTGGTACATAACCGATGTGACTTATTCATATAAAACCGTTTTAGTACATTTGTTATATAGGTTTTTTGATTCATCAAAATCTGATGCTTTAGATATTCAATCTGTAAAGCAAAACAAAATTTGGTTCTTCCTAAGTCTTTCATTTTAAATTCTTTCATTAAGCAATCCATAGCTTTTGGGAGCTCTTCAGAGGTTCTAATAATATCTAAGTTATCGACATAAATTGCAATTATAACAAACTCATTTATAAATCTTTGTATGAAGATACATGGATAAATATGAGTCATTTTATACCTTTCATTCAACAAATATTCACTAAAATGATTATAACACGAGTGTAAATTATTTTAATCCATAAAGAGATTTATTCAATTTGATTAAGTAGTCTACTTGTGAACTTGAATTACATATTTCATGCAAGTTAAATCCTTCAAGGAGTTTCATATAGATATTATTATCAAGTGAACCATATAAATAGACTGTAATAACATTCATTAAATGCAAATCAAGTTTTCCCTGTATTGCCAGACTAATTACATAGCAAATAGTAGTTGCATCTACCATAGTTAAATATACTTTTTCATAACTAATGTCAGGTTTTTGTGAAAATCCTTGTGCAACAAGCTGTGTTTTGTATCTCACTATTTCACCATCATTTCATTTTCAAACAAAAGCCCATTTATATCCAATTGGCTTCACAACTTCAAGTGTGCAGACTACAGGTCCAAAATCTTTTCACTTTGCAAGTGCATTTATTTTTATCTCAATTGCATCTTTTCATTTTACCCAATCATCTCTTTCTCTACAATCTTTAAAAAAATTGGTTTATGATCGTCATTTTCTTAGGTTACAATGCACACTACATTATATGCAAAGATTATCATCGATCTTGACTTTATTTTGATTCCATCATATTCTATTCATGACACAATTTATTGAGACCTTATTATTTTCACAAATCTCATGTACCTAAATTTTTTCTAGAATAGAAACTTTAATCATATTTAAAGATTTTTCTGGAGTTATATCTAGACACTTTTCTAAGGTTATCATATTTTCAATTGGGTCATCTTGATTTTTAGCTCCTTTTCCTTTTCGAGAATTTTTATCTTTGGAACTGATGAGTCTATGCTTCATGAGTGCTTTAGAATTTGATTGTTCAACAATGACATCAATTTTACCATAGTATTAACATCTGTTATATATGATTTAATTGCTCATTTTAGTTCAACAAATGCATCTGACAATTGATTTGTTAAACTTTGCAATTGAATTATCTTTTGAAATTTTTGTTCACATTGTTTTGTATGAGGATTGAGATGAGATAATGATAATCCATTTTAACTATTTTTATTCTTCAACTGGTTATTCTCTCCTCCCAATGTTGGAAAAAATGATTTGTCAAAATGGCAATATGCAAATCATGCCATAAATCAATCTCCTATTGATGGTTCAAAATATCTTATTATTGACGAAGATTTATACTCAATATATATTCCTAAACTTCTCTGAAGTCCCATTTTAGTGCATTGTGATGGAGCAATTGGAAAATAAACGACACACCCAAAAAATTCTTAGATATGAAATATTAGTTCCTGACCAAAAACAATTTGTAAAAGGGGAGTATTTATGATATTTTGTTGGCTTGATACGAATCAATGTTGCAACATATAGGATTGCATGCTCAAAGTGGAAATTCAGTATTTTGATCTCATAAGTAATAGTCTTGTAATGAATTTTAAACGTTTGATAAATAATTCTGCAAATCTATTTTATGTATCAATATATGTTACAAAATGTTCAGTCTTAATCTCAATAGAAGTACATTAATCATTGAAAATTTGAGATGTAACTCACCAACATTGTCAAAGCATATTTTTTTATTTAAATATTCAAGAAAATGTGCTCTTAAAGATCGAATTAATTGAGCAAGCAATCTCGTAAATGTCTAGTTACAAGTTGACAATAAACAAACATGTGTCCATCTAATTGATGCATTGATTAAAATTATAAAATACATACATGATCCACATGGTGGGTGGATTGACTCACAAATATTGCCTTATATATATATTCCATAAAGATTATTAATTCATTCCCAATTTTTGTTAGTAATAACTGAATAATTAATCCCCTTAAGAATAAGAGACACATAAAAAACTATTAGATTAAAGATTTGTTGGCTCTTCCATTTAAGTTTACACAAATTTTTAATTAATTTCTGCATTATAATTGATTCAGGATGACCCAACTGGTCATGCCAAGTATATTGTGATTTGTAAACTTTTCACTTACAATGGTATATGATTCAATTATATTGATAAACTTGTAATACAAATTAGAGGAAAATGCAGGTTATTTTTCCTATACACATTTTTCATTTGAGATAATCCTCGTAATATAAAATTACTCAGCATTTCCTTTATTTGTTATCTTGATATGATATCCATTTGTGTGAATATCTTTAAAACTTAATAAGTTTCTATGAGATTTAAAGGAATATAATGTATTGTTAATTTACAATGTTTGTTCTCCTTAGCAATATTATATTAGCTCTTCTGGAGCAGTATTCAATTATTTTGTGCACTAATGAATATCGTACTAATACAATTTTATATTATCAAATAAAATATGTCAAATTAAATAGGTCACATAATATGAATTTTTTATAGAGTACACAGAATCTTTAAATAAATGAAAAGATAATAATATAATTAATGGCACATATTAAGCAATATGCCAAGTAATTTATATTTTCAAAGTCAATTAAATACTAAAACTTCTATTAATCGTTAAGATATTATAAAACTCACAAATAACGGTATGAGTTAGACAATGTATGATGATTTAATATTAATCATTTATAGAATTAAAATTATTATAAATAATAAAATAATAACTGATATGTGAAACTAAATAAATATAAAAGTTTCACAATACTAAAAATCTAAATGTATCCACTTAATCAAGAATCAAAACAATAATTTTATCCTTTCATATATTTCCACATAAAAACTTTGATCAATTCAATTAAACTCAAATTTTTCCACTTTTATATTCATAGTCAAGAGAAATTAATATGAAAAGAGATCACTTAATGTGCCATTATATTATAACAAAATAATGCCAAACTGGGGGAATTTCATGATCATGAGAAATTAATCAACAATATTAATCAAAAGAGACATAATCTCTATAACAAAAAGTATCAAATTTCCCTTTGTCATGAATTATAGAAGTAGCAAATTAAGTTAAGTAGGAATAATTGTCAATATAAAATTTGGAATTAAAATGATATAATTTTGTTATAATTTCAAATGAAATTAAATAACCTCAAATATTTCCTATCAAGCCTTTTATGTGCTAAGTGCCAAATAACTTCTTAATGAATCAAACAAAGTAAATAATACTAAACAATAATTTGTTTATATCTTGATCTATTAGAATTTGTCAAGAATAAAATCTCATAAGATAGGTAAATTAATAATCACATCATAAACAATCTTTTTATAATACAGACAAGTTCATATCCGGTAAATAATTCTATCTTAATGGAAATAATTCTATCTTAATGGAAATTTATTTAATTAGTTAATCAAATTAAATATATGTTATTAGGAGATGAAAACAAAACGCTCCAATATTAATCTGATTTCTAAAAATTGGTTTATTATAACTTTTTATGAGTTTGGATAAAGTTATATTTTAAAATATTTTTGCGATACTAAAAATATTGTAAAAGGTTTAAAACTACATAAAAAAAAACTATATGTAAATATTACAATTAACAGCATGCAAATATATTAGCTATTAAAATTACAATTGAAGACTCAAAGCTAAAATTACAATTAAGATCCCAAAGCAAACAAACCCATTAAAACCCAAATCAAACAAATCTAGTGTGGTCTTTTCCTATCAAAGCATAGAATTTATTGGTAAAACTACAATTAAAAATCTTAAATGAGGATCAAGTACCAACAATTCAAAATTATAAATATAATTGAGTTCGGATGCAAGCCTTAAATAAATAAAAATCATACTCCAAACATATATGACTCAAAATTCTAAATAAAGTAGTAAATGTAATGAAAAAAAGACAAAATAAATTATAGACAACTTCAAAAACTACTTTATATTTTATGTGGATAACTTTAAGATTTATTTAATAGTAAAATTAAATTGTACTCATATTTCTAGATTTGAGATCTCAATTAAATAATTTTGAGCATAGATAATTTCAGAATCTATTTTATACTCCATATGAATATTATTAATATAGATAATTTCAGAATCTACTTTATATGCAATGTGAATAATTTCAGAATTTACTTTATATTTCGTGAGAATAACTTTAGGATTCAATTAATAGAGAAATTAAATTATACTGATACTTCTGAACGTGACATCTCAATTAAATTGCCTCACACTTTGAGATGTGACATAACTTTTTATTACTAAAAAATTAATTAACTCAAAGTCACTATAAATAACTAATTTAGAAAAAGAAGAATGGGAAAATAAAGAATGTGATAATAGATATCATACAGTAAGTGAAGAAAATATACCTTAGATCTCTAAGTGAAATTGTGTTGATAACATGTTATGAAATAAAATAGAGAATAGAAAGAATGAAGTAGAGAATAAAGAAAAATTGAGAGGGAAGAAAATATGAGAAGTCAAGAGTAAGTGTTTATTATTCAGCTATTAAAAGGTATTTATATAAGAGATAATATATCTTAACATTAGAGTAGACCTTAACTCTAGAGAGGATAATAATTAATTAAACAAGATAACTAAAAAATATGACTTAGTAATGACTTAACTTTAAATAGAGAATATTCTGTATGGATATCTAAAATCTTCATAAGAATTATTTTGAATGCTGAAAAAGTGATAATACTCAAAAGGATTGCTACTTCAATGAAACTTTGGGATAATGTTTAGATGAGTTAAGTTGAAACATTGGATGGAGGGTGTGTTTGGATTAAATTATGTATAAGTGATTATAAGGATAAGTGATTATTCATAATAGATTATGAGAATAAGTGATTATGTCAAAAGTGAATTGTGTTTGGATATTTTTAACCCATAAGTGATTTTGAGAAAAGAAATGTGCTTGAATATTGGAGTTTAAGTAATTATTGAGTGGATAATGAGAAGAAAAAATGAAATAAGTGATTATGAGAGAATAAGTGATTATAAGTTGGAAAAAGTAGCTTATGGAAATAATCACTTAAATGACCATAAGTGATTATTTTGATCTGGAAAGTGTTTGGCTACCGATAAAATAATCACTTATTTTTACTCACAAGTGATTAAATTTCCTATCCAAACACTAGGAGTAGCGAGAATCGGCTCCTTAATTAAAGATTTTTTTTCTTGACAATGGTCGACCTTACATAACTAAATTAAGTATCAGTATGAACCCATAATGTTTAAAACAAAATAAAAATTGTTTAGGCCCATAAGGTGCAAATGGATCGGGGTTCTATGCTGCGCTACTGTTTCAGGAGATCTAGATCCAGATTCATTAAATAAATTTTTGAGAAATTTTATTATTTTTTGATTTTAAAAGAAGCATAACATTGAATAAAGGAAACTTCCAGATAAATACAATTTTTTAAAAAAGTGACCTCAATCTAGCCAATTCTCTAAAATAATCAAAGTTTGTAATTGGAATTAAAATTGAAAGACAAAAGATGAAAATGCCTTTTTTTGTACAAGTGACCAATTTATAAGTAATACATGCTCATTTATAAGTAATAATAGTATATTTATATGTGACATAAGCTTATTTGCAAGTGATATATTACTTACAAATGAGCTTGTGTTACTTACAAATAAACATTTGTCAGTTACAAATATACTATTATTACTCATAAATAAGTATTTATTAATTACAAATGGGTCACTTATTACACTGGAAAAGCATTTTTCATCTTTTATTTTTTAATTTTAATTTCAATTATAAATTTTAATAGTTTTTAAGAAATTAGGTGAATTTGAAATTACCTTTTGGAAATATTTTTTTTCTTGGTATTTATTTGAAATTTGTTCTAAAATCAAAATAATATTTCAACTGTTAGAATTGAAAAAAAGATTAAAACTAAAAATAAAATAAAATAAAAACATAAAATCTGGACCACCTAATATTAGTAAGTAGGATCCAAATTTGCTTCTAAAACAGAGAGACCGGATCCTGTGCAAATGTACCTGAAAGTGGCAGCTGGCATGATGAAATTATAGTGCTTTCAGTTGTCTATTGATCATATATTTATCAAATATAAGTTCTCTAATAATCTTCAATCTATTAAGATAAAATATAAATTTCATACTACACGAATATTAATATATCAATAATCAATAATAATATGATAGAAGTAATATTGTTTTTTTTGGTAGAAAGAAGTAATATTGTTTATTAGCCCTAAATACTGGACTTCATCTCTCAAACTCTATACAAACGTGGCTTATTCTTTAAACTCCTTACATTATATGAAAAAAAAATATCTAATGATATAATATAATGAAAAAGAGAGTGAGACGAAAATTTAAAAAAAGAGAACCTTCATTCTCATTCCCAATTTCCTGCCACTCAGACCGAGAATGTCGTTGCTTGGTTCGGACTTGACGCTATCCTTCTCCCATCTTTCGGCAGCCAATCTAAGACGCAATAACCCGCAAAAGACAATTCTTTTTACTTCCTCCCGAAGTTTTCGACCATTCATTCTCAATCCTACCAGCCATCTCTCAGTTCACCCACCGCTGTAACTCTCTCACTCTCTTCCTCTCTCCATCCGCTATCTGCTTCTCTTGGATTTACAATTCACGAAACTTTTTTTCCCCAATTTTTGCATCCGATTCAGTTTTCAGTCAGCAATCGTCATGGCTGAAGGTATTCCTTATACTGTGATAAAATTTTTTATTCGGGTTATTCTAATATTCCTTCTCGCGCTTAGGCTTAGTGTTTTCTACATCAACTTAAGTCAACATTTTGATTTTTTTCTTCACTCATTGCCTTTCTTATTGTCCAGCTGCAGAAGGTGGCAATGGCTCCTTAAAATCTCCGTATGAAGAAGCATTGGATGCATTGTCGTCTTTAATCACCAGACGCACTCGTGCTGATAAAAGTAATATGGGGGATCGGTTCGACGTGCTATTCGAGTACCTAAAGGTAAACGATTTGCGAATTGGACTAGAATACTCGGTTACTGTGGGGGAAAAGTGTAGCTGGTGATGTTCAAACGAGCTTGTTTTGCTTCTTCAGTTGTCGTCTACTGAGCTGATGTTGTAATGTTATGATATATGAATTTCAATAGATGCTGGATTTGGAGGAGCCAATTTCAAAGATGAAGATCATACATGTTGCTGGTACCAAAGGGAAGGTATTTTCATTTCCTTTGCTGGTTGCTTGGAAATGAAACCACGCGCTGAATCATCTGTGACCGTAAATAAAATATGCATTTCATTTATCTCTATCGTTTTAGTCACCGGTTCATTTATGGATTTCCAGTACTTGTTGCTTAGTTCCAATTACTGCCTTCAGACTTCAGAATCTCACTGAGGCTTAAAAATAAGACTTCAAAATCTCACTGCGTATTTCCAATTCTAATTTTACTCATGCAGTTTACTTGCAATTTTCGTGATACAAATTACTCATTTAAATTGTGTTTTCATAGGGATCTACATGCACATTCACAGAATCTATATTACGTAACTGTGGTTTTCACACCGGCCTCTTTACATCCCCTCACCTCATAGATGTTCGTGAAAGATTTCGTTTAGATGGGTCAGTATTTCACATCCATGATCACTTTTATACACTTTTATTTCCTTTATTGTAATCCAAATAGTGATGTTTAGGATTTCTGAATGGGCAACTTAAAGTTCTTTGGTATAAATGTGCCTGCCCTGTTCTTTCAAGTGGGCATGATGAGGTGGCCAAAAGGGGCGTGGATACTGATTAAGGATTTGAGTTCTGGTGATTTTGAAAACAAGGGAATAGGTTCATAACTTCTTGTAACAAAAGTGATCTTTCATTTCAGAAGCTACCGGTGTCTCCTAAATCTTGTACCTCTTTGCTTTTACCCAATCAATGGACCCACTAAAATCCATTGCATGATGCATTTTATTTCACCCTTGCAACATAGCTAGGCTGGTTTTATTTACTAGCCCTATTGTTATGGCTTCTGCAGTGTGGAAATATGTGAAGAGAAATTTTTAGCATATTTCTGGTGGTGTTATGATAGACTAAAGGTATGTGTTGTGAATCATCCTTTAATCACTCTTTAAGAATCTGAACTGGTAAATCATGGGCACGTTGGAAAACCATTTTCTTATTTTCTCTGTTTTAATTTATTTTGAAGGACAAAAAAAAAAAATCACAATTCAGCTGCTTTGATCTTCTTCGAAATATAGCGTTTTATTTGTGTAAATTAGTATGTCTAGTTAGACTGACAAAATGGATAATTCCTGCTTGGAGTTTTGAAGCTTAATTCATTTTATTCTCCTGAGTTATTGGATTGGTATATGAAGATAATTATGATGGCAGTGCCTGGCATCAGGGGTGATGGCTTTGAAAATTAACTTATTATAATGGTGTGAGTTTTTAAAGCATCAGACAGAATGGGGCTGTGGGTATTTGTTTTATGGAGAAGATGAATAAAAGACCATGTTTATTCAGCCCCAAGTTATTACTTCAAAGGGTTTATCTATTTGAATGCCCTCTGGAATCTGGATCAACAATAAAATGGTTTTAGTTGTAACATGGCAATTCTAGCATTATTGCTTTCTGTGCTGTCACTGCTCTGCTACAATGCCATGTTTGTCCACAATAAATTAAATGCTGTACAATAATACCATATAGTTGAGTTCAATGTACATGATCATTATAGCAATCACTTAGAATGAAATTTACATTGTCTTTCAAGATGGCGTTTGCAATTTGATGTACTCTTTCTAGGTATTAACATAAGTGGTTTCTCATTTGGGTGGTCATAGGAAAAAACTGATGACATTGTTCCAATGCCTACCTATTTTCGCTTCCTTGCTTTACTTGCCTTCAAGATATTTGCAGCGGAGCAGGTTAGATTCCTGTGTTATAGTTATTGATGCCAACTTGTTCCAAAATTCTATATCTCTGTATCCTGTTAATGAAGAAAAGTACTTATTTTCAAATTTTATGCAGGTAGATGTCGCTATAATGGAGGTTGGATTAGGTGGTAAATATGATGCAACAAATGTGGTATGTATGATTGTTATTTCAGCATCAATATGCTGGTCTGCTTGGTTATTAATATTTTCTACACAGAATATTTGTGAACAAGCTCATGTTGATGAGCTGATATTTCAGGTTAAAGAACCTATTGTGTGTGGCATAACTTCCCTTGGGTATGACCACATGGAGATTCTTGGTTAGTATTCTATTTTGTATTCTAAATGTTTGCTTGTTAATGCTAAGCCATTGCCAACCAAAATCATGAAGTAACTTGAGAGATGGAAAAATACCAATTTATTATTGCACATACAACTATCAGAAACAGAACAGGCTGTAGTTTCATTTTCAATGTAAATTAATGGGAGATATGTAGTGTTATAACTTGTATATTATGAAAGTAAGTTGACCTTCAATGTTGACATAGGTAATTGATGAGATTTCTTTCCTTGTAACAAAGAACATCTAGAAACCATTCTGTCATAAACTCCCAAACATACCCTAAGTGTCATTATTTACATAACTGTATGCCTATTTGACAAGAACAAAAGAGAAAAAAGCAATACTTTTAGGAACTGCAATAATATAATTGAAGTGTCAGAATAAGGTTGACTAAGTTGCACTGCTACTGATTTGTTCAGCCATTTTTCTTTTCAGCCAGTTAAGTTTACTTCCTCCTGCTGCATTTAATTAACAGGGAATACTCTTGGAGAAATTGCTGGTGAGAAGGCTGGTATCTTCAAGGTATGTAGAGTTTCTCTTTCAAAATCCTTTTGAATTCAGAAGTGCAGCTTAGCTGTTATTGCATTTTCTATTCTTTATCATACATTGTCCCTTCTTTCCTTGTAGCATCAACGAAATTATTTTCTTTTTCGTTCTTGCTGACAATTTCATTTTAGTTACTTATATTTTCTATTTGGATGTAGCACCGGGTTCCAGCTTTTACTGTGCCTCAGCCTGATGAAGCCATGCATGTACTTGAAGAGAAGGCATCACAACTTGATGTAGGTACATTCTTGCATGTGGCAGTCATATTTCCTTTTGTGGTTTGATCTGAATGACACATAACATGACTTTATGTATAGAATTAACTTTTAAAGCCAAGCAAGAGGGCACTAGTTGGCGTGTTTGTTTTGGATTACAGGCATGCTTATGAATTTGTTTATTAGCTTATTTCTGTTGTTTTCAGCAGTTGCCAAGCCAGACCAAAATTCATAGACAAATGTCACCATGTATTTTCTTTTATATGCTTGATTATTGAAATGTTTCCTTACATGTCCATTACCATTATGTGGTTTTCTGAAACCTTAGTTCAATTACAATGTAGCTGTCCTAATTACTACGTGTATTTAACTTTTCAAAAGATATTTGAGGGGTTGTCTTGGAAAGAGAATAATGACTTCCAATTGATTCAACATTTCTTGTGATACTCACTGCATTTAATCAAGATGTATATTATTCTGTGCACTTAACATTTGTCGACTATATTTCGAAAGCCAGGAGATGCATACATCTAATTTATTGAATTGTCTTGGCTTAGCGTTCTGTTAACATTGTTGGAAAAGATAACTTTCTTGGTGGCCCTTTTTGGAGTAGTTTGATTCCATAATCAGTCATCTGAGTGAATTTTACAAACTACAGGTACCTCTTCAAGTGGCATATCCATTAGATGCCAAGTTGCTAAATGGTTTAAGACTTGGGCTTGAAGGTGAACATCAATATATAAATGCAGGTCTTGCTGTTTTACTGTGCTCTACGTGGCTGAAGAGGACTGGACATCTTGAAGATAGCTACTTGGAACAGACTGTAAGTTCTAACTGTGAAAAGTTATTCTCATTACACCCTTTTCTTGCTCTATTTTACCCATGTTTTTATCATACTGTTAGAGTGTTTCAATTATCCACACGATGCAGCATTCATTGCCAGAGCAGTTTTTAAAAGGATTAACAACTGCAAGTTTGCAAGGAAGGGCTCAAATTGTTCCTGATCAACACATCAATATTGATAGTTCAAATGAGCTTGTCTTCTTTTTAGATGGGGCCCATAGTCCTGAAAGCATAGAAGCATGTGCAAGGTGGTTTTCTCTTGCTGCTAAAGAAGACAAGCTGGACCAGACCTTGTTTCATCAGAAGCTTGATAATTCTAATTCTAAATTTTCACATGAATTAGTGAGTTTGTGCGATGGTGAAAGAGCCCAGAGACAATCCACACAGGTAGAGCACAGATTTTGAATCCTTTTTCTTGGATGTTTGACAAGTATAAACTGAGAAAAGTAATGGCATTCAAAGTTTGAAATGTGTTAGTAAAAGAAAGTTTGGAAGTTGGGTGAAGTATATGTCTGTGTGTTGAGTATGTCCCATGTATAAAACTTGTGAAACTGACAAAATAAAAGTAACTAATACTTACTGAATACTGGATAGTAGGACAAGTTGCCTAGTTCATCAGAGAACATGAATGCAAGTTCTTAGAACTTGGAATCAATTTCACTTACTGAATATTGTGCAAGTTTGCTCTGGACATGATAATGTAATATGCAAATTTTCTACTTTCGTTGATGCATTCATCATTCAATTATATCAACACTTTTTACTATGTCTTAAATTTCCAGATTTTGGCAACTGCAGTTATCAACTGACAATCTCCAATAAACAAATAACAGATGCAAACCAATCAGATACATTGGGCTTAGCTTGCCATTTTTTGACTGATAATTAGACCACCTTATATTACAGACTATTTTCCAATTTGTTAGCCAAGTCACTCTATAACTGTCAATAGTATTGTCAAACTGTATAAATCATCTTCCTAATCAGTGACATCTGAGGCCCTTATCTAGAAAATCACTATTTATGGAACTTGTCAACTGATTAACCATGTCTTCAGGCATATTAATTGCTATCAATGAGATCCATAAGAGTACAGATTATTAGACCTTTTCTTTGCTGAAATATATAACTTGAGATAGAGGTGAACTTGTCTTCTTCTTGGTAGGCTTAACATGTAGGCTTACCATAGTCTTCTATCAAAACATCAGTTTAAAGTTAGCTTACCTTCGCCAAATCACCCAAATACAAACTCACTCTTTACCAAAGAAAAGGGTGATTTTGTATCTTAATTATCTGAGAGTATGGTGAATTTTCTGAAGTTTGTAACTCTTCCTGATTGATATCTGGCTTGAATTTGAGGTCTTTCAGACATAATTACATAATTTAGATAAATATATTTCTTGTTTTTATCAGCCCAATGTGTTTCAATCTCAGATACTGATCCATTTTTATGTTTCTGCATGATATCTATTTCCTTTTCTTCCTTCAGGTCTCTTGTCAAATGAACTCTGCTAATCACTTTATCTCAGGAGAACTACATGCAATCATCTTTCATGTTGTAACTTTATAAACAATTAAAATCTCATAAGAGAGTAATTAATGTGCTAATGTTTCTTTATCAACGTTGATACTTCATTTTTTGTGGTTTTTGAACTGAAATTGTTGAATTACTTGCAGATATTATTGTTCAATTGTTTGTCAGTGAGAGACCCTCAGTTGCTTCTTCCTCGCCTTATGAAAACATGTGCTGATAATGGTGAGTGATCTCTGGATTTTGATAGAGTATGGTTGCCCATGATTGCTTAGCCTAACACTCACACACAGCTCAGAGAATAAGTGGCTTACTGCAACATTAATTCTGTAATTATGATTTGGGTCAAATAGCCAAACAATGCGCCTATATGGAGAATAAGCAATTCAAAAAATCTTTCCCCACAGGTGATCTTATCTGAACAAGAAATTTATTCTTTGTCCACTGAATAACGAAACAAAGTGAATTGAAATTGTAGGTGTGTACTTCAAGAAGGCGCTTTTTGTACCGAGTTTATCATTGTATTACAAAGTTGGATCCCATTCTATAACACCAGCAGCATCTAATGTTGACCTATCGTGGCAGTTCACTCTTCAAAAGGTGTGGGAAAATCTCATGCAAGGAAACAAAGGTATTAATTAACTGCATACAGATTATGTGAATCAGAACTCAGGTTTCTGTTTCTGATAATTTTATGTGTTATAATCCTTGAAAAACATTTCTAAATAATGGATATTCTTGAAATCAGAAAACTTATTGCTATGGAATTGAGTGGACTGTAACTGTTAATGGATAATCTTTATGCTGTCTATTTTGTAAATTTGAGTTTTTGTGTTGGAATATGGGAAAAACAAAGGTATTAATTGACTGCATACAGATTATGTGAATCGGAACTCAGGTTTCTGTATCTGATAATTTTATGTGTTGTAATCCTTGAAAAACATGTCTAAATAATGGATAATCTTGAAATAAGAAAACTTATTGCTATGGAACTGAGTGAACTGTAACTGGTAATGGATAATCTTTATGCTGTTTATTTTTTAAATTTGAGTTATTTTGTTGGAATATGATAAAAAAGAAAGTTATTTATGATTTCCCTAAAGAATCAAAGGAAAAGCAAGGTTAAAAACCCATTAAAAGATTCTAGAGAAAAAGTATTCGGGATGATGACATTGTGGATTCTGATAATAACTATATGTTACTTTGGGTCTTCTTTGGGAGTATGTGATCAGTTTATGATGCATCATCATTGTGCCATTTCTCTAAAGCCCTACTCTAGCCTTGTAGTTGATTACCTAAATTGGTATATTGGGAACATAAAGCTTAGTTATCATAGGCTTTTGCTGTCTCCGTGAGACACCTGGTGCTTGATTGACTTTAACCAAATTTATTAACTGGTCTTTGTCATTGTTTGACTTTGAGAGTTATTGCATGATGGGAGGATGTCGTTGCTTTAATTTGTGTTCTTTGGTAATGTTTAATAAGTAGAGGGTTAGACTATTTTCTGACTTTGATCTGTTGTTTTGGTCTTCTGGCTTGGTAGGAAGTGATGCCAAGGGTACATATGCTGTTTCTGATGTATTAAAAGAGGATATGGAAATGAGTACCAGTAATTGTGAGCATAGTGCAGTATTTTCTTCGTTGCCGTTGGCTGTCAAATGGCTCAGGGACAGAGTGCAGCAAAATCAGTCTATTCGTTTTCAGGTAACATTAATTACATTGCAGAATTGTGAGTATTTGTTATTGTCAAGAGACCAACTGATAGACTGGATGCAGAATGAACAATATCCCTACGGATTGTTTTACTTTTTTGGTGAAAAAAATTGCAGGCAGTTAGGCTAGTGTTCAAACCTGCAACCCTAGCCTAGCCTAGGAATACCAGGCATCTAACCTTCTGAGCTACGCAGCACCAGATGGGTTGCTTAGTAAATATATGTAGTGTGTTAAAAAATGATTGCTCTACATTTTGGGTTTATATATGTGCCAAATGCAGGATCTGATTGTAAATTTGCCTGCCTGATACCTCAGGTTTTGGTGACTGGTTCCTTACACCTTGTTGGCGATGTCTTGAAATTAGTCAAGAAGTGATTTGTTGGGCTAAGTTGTAGTTGTTTCCTTCAAGATGAGGCCTACATCGAGCTCTACTCTAGTGTGTTCATGACAGTATACCCAGATGAAACGTACTTTTCTATGCTAGTTTTCTCTGGCATTACCAAACCATTCAGCGCCATTATATTTGGTTCTGATAAATGCTAACAGTGGACATGAGATGCTCTCGCATCATTAGGTGGTGACTTTCTTGGGTGACCTTTCTTATACTTGTGTAGATGAAAGGGAAATTGTTGATTCAGAGGCATGAACAGAAATATTCAATGAAGTGGGCTCTTCTACCCAGTTACTTCAATTTCAGTTTTAAGGAATGTCAGGGCAAGTTAGTTTTAGTTTTCGCTGCTGACGTTGCTAATTTTCTTTCTCTCTCTTTTTCTTTTTTTAAAAAGTGGTCTCTTTTGGGATTTTAAAAACGCTGCTGTAGTTTTCTCCTTAACTATTGTCAAAAGGTCACAGCAAAAGTTTCTGTTCCATTTCTGCTCTTGAAGTTGAGGCTGAAGTGCGATTGTATGACTCGACAAACTCTATGAATATTATGTTGCATTACAATGCGTTCGATCTTGTAGCTTGTAGCATGCCTACTTGTCCTTTTCACAGAACAAAAAAATGCATTTCCTTTCAACAAAATGAACTTCTATAGACATTTTAAAGTAGTATAAATTACTATCATCTTGTTTTTGAAAAATAAATAACAATTTATGCATGCCTATAAATTTCAGTGTTAACAATTTTTTTTCGATAATAGAGAGGGCAAAAGGCCCTAGGCAACACAAATTACGGAGGAGGGACAACAATTCCAATAGTACAGCTGGGAACATCGGCTATCATTGCCTGTACGGGTCATCAGTTTTTCTTGGTAGATGAGTTACTAGTTGGTCCACGCCAAGTTGGGAAAAACGGAAACGGGCTGGGCTGGCTCACTTTTTGGTGAGTTGGAATTTTATGAACCCAACCCATTAAAGGTGATTGATATATTATGCAGAATAACTCACCATAATTTTTTTTAAATAAATTGGTCCGAATTTAAAAAATAGAAGTATATCTATTCCAACATCAAAGCATACGTACGTAACATAATTACTTCGTATTTAAAGTTACACATTTAAGCCCAAAGATTTGTGGAAAAAATCCACAAGTTTAAATAACGAAAATAAATTGATCCAAATCCATAAATCATTAAACAAACAAATTAAATATCAACTTTGACAAAATATCATTCATCTTCTCTATTAATAATAATATGAGTCATCAACGATGGTTGGATTGAGTAGGAAAGGATTTGATTCCTCTTAAGTAAGATTGAGAGTTCAAATCTTGTGGATGGAAAAAAATTACTTGAGGAGAGCTACTCCCATGAGCTTAATAATGTTCAAATCTAACCCAAAATATTTGAGTTTTGATCAATAATATGCTTCACAAGTGAGTGGGTTGGGACTTGAGTGTTTTCTAAATTAACATTTAATTTTAACTTTTACAAATAAAGAAGAGTCAATCCACTGGTCAAGCCAAAGTTGACACATTTTTTAATTAAGTTGTATTTTTTTGCAACTTAACCTTATATTTTTGTGAGTTAAATGGGCCAATCGATTAAGTTAGGCCCATATTTCTAACTTTACACAAAAGAATCAATCTTTAGTACTCAATGGCCCTAAAAAGTCTTTAATACTTAAGTCCTCCAATGCATGAGGGATGCAAGGGACCTTGACAAACCACTCCTTGTCTCCTTCCTCTACAAAAAAATTTGACAACCTGCAATGAGATACTAGTAGAATCAGTGTTGAGGGAGGAGTGGTGTGGTTCATGAAGTCAACAAAGCTTGTGTCTAATTCCACCTCCAATAGAAGCCCCCACACCTCTTCCACCATCATTGGGCAAGGGCCAATCTACTAGGGAAACCACTTGATCTATGCTTCTCTATATTCTATAATAACACCTCCACAACCCGCATGTTCTCCATTTCTAATAGAGCATCTGTATTAAGCTTGATCCACCCAACTCTCGGGGTTTGTTTGGTTCAAGGTGGGAATGAGAAAGGGAATAGGAATGGGAGAGTTCTCTCTCATAAACATGGAAAGCTCTTTTTCAAACAAAGTTATTTTGACATTTACCGAACAAAATTTTTATACTTTCCATCACCTTTTCCCTTTCCTAAAATTTATTTTCCATGTACCAAATGCAGTATCATAGGAAACCAAGCTATAATCTAAGGCAAACAAAGGCTAGATCTAGTGCATGATGGAGGAGGAGGATATGCGGAATTACTTTCACTTACATGTCAATATAGCTAGAAGTTCACTAGGAATAGGACGAGTGAAAGAATCATTAAAGATAGAGAATTTGCTTTATTTCCACAAAAGCCAAATCCCATAACCCCACACAGTTCTCCCTGTTGCCTTAATAAGAAATCAACCTTCTAGGAACTTTGATCCCTTGTTTGGATGGAGGGAAAAATAGGGGAAAGAGAAAAGTAGGAAGGAAAATAAGGAGGAAACATATTTTTTGCTATTTGGATAGGATGGGAAAATAAGGAGGAAGGAAAAATGGGAGGTAAAAAAAACAAGTGGGACCCATATGCTTTTCCCCTTCAAATTTTCTCCCCCAAAATCTGAGAAAATTTACTTTCAAAAAGTGACCCTACTTATTGTGTTAACTGTTTGATATTTTTTCCCTTTTGTTCTCCTCAACATTGCCCTTGGTTTTCCACAATGCCTCCCTTGTTCTCCTTGATGCCACTGCTTCCATTTGTTGGTGTTGCTCTATTCATTGGCGTTGCTTTATTCATCTGAAGCTTTGGCTATTTCATTCTCATTTTCTTTATTTACTTCCCCATCCTTCATTTTCACTCATCACTTTCTTTGTTTTTACTACTTTTCTTTTGGTTTCTTTGACTATGGTAGAGAAGAAAGTAGTGATATATTTGATTTGTGGTTTGCACTAATTTTTGGTTTCTTTGAATTTTTGCTTACTATTGCAGTTAGATCTACATATGGTTTTGTGCGGGATGCATGCTTAAACATTCTAGCTAGTAATTTGCCTACTTTAATTCTTCTACTTGAAATTGTTGTCCTTTGTTATTTATTTGATGGACTGATTCTAGTGCACTATATATATTTCTATTTTTTTTTTGTTAAAATGCTTATCATACATGTTCAAGTATAGAGGTACTATAATATTCTTCATTCCCTAGTTTGAAAATGGATTACACTCATTCTTTCCATTGTATTTCATTAATAGGACTTATGAGGAAAGGTTTAAATCATCAACATGGTTTGTCTATTTCAACATATCATTTATCAGAGAGTATTCATTCAATAATCAATATGTGAAGTAGTTAGAGCTAGAAATTAATATTGAAATCAAGGATAAGCATTATCCTAATAGCATAAGCTTTTGGAATGAAATTAAACCATTAGGAGTTGAATATTTGTCATCCCTCTACAATAATTAAATTAATTTCAACCAAAGATGTGATGGACTTGTGCTTTATTCCCACTTCAAGTTTGATGGGCTTTCATCTAAAGGGGTGTGAGAGATATTTGAAAACTATTGATAAGCTTTCTATTCTTATCCTTTTATTTCATCTTGATATTGATGTCCTTGTATTAGCCTATTCATTGAGCATTTACCAAATTGATTTTTTATTGTGTCAGAAATGCTCTACCATATATGTCATTAATTATAAATGCACAACTATTGGGAAGACTATGCAACTCTAGGAAGCTTAGATTTAGTATCTTTGATTAGATAATGCCTAAAGTGGTTTCCATTTTAAATGGTTGAACATCTTTAGGTTGACCTTTATCATCCATGCATGCAATAGTGAATATAAGAAATTATGACTTTTCCCCTACTATTAGTGCACATGGGTGTTTATCAACACCCTTACACCAATTAATAATAGCCACGATTTTAAGGATCATTTCATGAAGATATTAAAGGGGGATCTTAGCTATTAAATGGAAGCCAAAGAAGCTTAATTTGCTCACAAGGAAATGTCACTTGACCCAACATGCAATGCTTATTATGATTATAAATTGCATTTCTAATCATATGTTCATTTGTTTACTTGAATTTTATATGTTATGTTGCTAAAATACTTCAACAATCTTACAATCATGAAATTCATAATAAGTAAATATAAAATTTATAACTAGCTAGCACCTCATGAAATTTTGGCTACCAAATATTGCATGTGAACCCATGAAATGACAAGGTTGTTCTTAACTTATGTTATCATAATATTTGTTTAGCCTTTTGATACCTATTGCTTGCTTCAATTGTCAAGAAGGCTGTAATAACCCTTATGCATTTCTAGCCTTGCAATATTCCCTATGTTAGGTTTAATACAATATAAGTTTTGATGATGACAAATGTGGTGTACTAAAGAACAAATGCATGATATGCGTTTAACATATATAATATTCCTTAAAGAAGCAAAATGTGTATTAGCATATACTTGATTGAGTTTATAATACATATATCATGCTATGTACCAATATATCTACTATGATCTTATATTGTATAATATAAGTTGGATATATAAATTGGACTAACTACTTAGTTTGTAAGTATAATATATTAAATGTAGGATGACCCAAATAAAAAGAGTGAATATTGGAATAAAGAAATAAAAATCAACATCATGTTTCACTCAAGAAAGAAGAAGAAATAGGATGATCCAAGAATTGAATATCGAAAAGGAGCATGTCAAGAAGAGAATGATTAAGTGAAAGTGGAGCTCAAGTATTAAAGACCTAATTATTAGGTATATTTTGTTTTCACTTGGGTCTTGACGTAGTTTTAATCTTTGAAATCTACTTAATCTTACTACCATATGTTTTAAACAAGTTAGATTAAGTAAATCTGATGTTAGCACATGTTAGAATTGAGAAATATTAGCTAACAGACAAATTTTGTATTTGACTTATGTTTATTTTATGCAAAATTCAAACTTTGCTCAGTGAAATTCGAAGTTACAGAGGTTTCATCTTTAACAGACGAATTTCGGTTCTGAAATTTGAATTTCCGACTAAGCATTGTTAGTGAAAGTGTGTAAAATTCTCTTGAAACTTAGTCAAAATTCAAATGTTAGTGAAGTTCAAAATAAGTTCACTGTCACTATTTCTGGCAGACAAATTTTAGACTTCAAAGTGTGAATTTTAAAATGAGAACTTGTGAGTCTTGTTAGAGCATGTCTTTGATAGACAAACTTTGAATTTTAACAGTTAAATTTCGAAGAGAGAACTTTTCTATCATGTTGAACGTGCCATTGACAGACGAATTTCAGCTTCTAAAATTTGAATTTTGAAGTACATTGTGAAAGCTTGAGACAACTGTTCAAACTTCAAGAAACGCAATTCCGATATGAAAATTTGCATGAATTAACATGGGTTAACTTTAGCAAACTCAAAATTCGAATGTCACTCTGTGACAGACGAATTTCTGAAGTTCAACGTTAAACACATAACTATGATGACTTTGCAAAATTCGTCTATTGAGTTTCAAAATTTAAATTTTGGAATGATAGATGCATTTAATGCGGTTGGTGAACGGTTTTTTTTGTAGAGTAATGGCTAGAACTTGAATCAAACAGATAGATCTTATGTCTAATATCTAGTTAAGTCACAAATTTATAAATATAACCTCATTTGAACTTATAAGTAACAAAATTAAGAGAGTTTGTGCTAATATACTGTTCCAATACATAAAATCTTTCTGTGTCAGCATTCTTGGATAAACCTACCTCAATAGAGTAAGCTTTCAATGTATCATCTACTTTTAAAGAGAGTCTCATTTCTGCAATCAATCTTTTCTACTATTTTCTGGGTAGAATCTTAGTGTGGGAAAACATTAAGAAATTTTACATATCTTGTAAGAGTGTGGGAAGAGAGGCTTCACAAGTGCCTACTGAAACTTGTAGGATGTATTGAGCTTTCACAGGTGCCGAATAAAACCTATGAGATTTAGTGAAAATCTCAAGTGGTGGTTTGGAGACTGGATGTAGGCCAAGTAGTTTGGGTTGAACTAGTATAAATTCATGTGTCTTGCTTTTCATCTACATATTTTATTTACTAATTTTTTCACACTTTGTTCATCCTTGTCCTGCAGCAAATCTAGTGAAATTGGGCTATGCTCCAAAAGGGAGAAAATCTTGTGCAACATTCGGTCGCTTCATTGTGATTGATAACTGTCCCCATAAATCAACATATAATATCCCTAAAATATTAGATAACTAAAAATGCATAGAGAATTTGCAAAAACGGACATACATTGTTTTATGTGAAATAGGGTAAAGAGGTCATTTTTCCTGATTAGATGAAAAAATGAGAAATTATATTTTTGTCCCTAAGAATTATAGCAATGACAATTTTGTCCCAAAGCAGAGGAGAATCCACGTGGGGGAGAGAAGTCAAATATTTTGGCAAAAATTACACCTAATGACCGAAAAGTTTTAAAAATTATAAATTTACCCCGAGTCAAGGGCATTTTTGTAAATATGAAAAATTATAGTCAAAATGAAGCTTTCAATGAGCTAAGACCAATGGAATATAGTATGAAATTTATTAAGATCAAAATAATATTTATTGGGTAATTGTGATTTAATATTAATGTCTCACCCGATAAAAGTCAGTCTGGACAATATTCATTCAAGAAAAGGGTGTGGGTCTTATATTTGGACCAATTGGGATAAGAATATTATGGTAATTTTATATCCCAATATAATTATAATTAGTATCTCAATAATAGTAAAATATACTGTTAAAGTAGCTTTATTTGTCCAGATCGATTCAAGATATATCTAGATAAATAAAAGTACAATATTTTTGAATCAAAATACTCCCTATTTCGTGCTCCTCAAGCTGCACATGACAAAATAGTATTAATTTATTATTTTCATGAATTTGCAAGAAAAATCAAGAAGCTTTGGTGGCATGATTTCATCGGTTGGCATCTTTTATTTATACTCCCTCAAGTTGGACATTTTGGACACTTAGAAAGAGGGAAGAGAAGCTTCAGCAAAGGTGAAAGAAAGGGAGGCTACGTGGGGTGAAGGAGGAAAGAAAAAGAGAAGAAAAGCAAGGAAAATTGGTAAGCAAACCTCTTGTGTTCTTCAAGTGTTCTAGTATAATTTCTAAGCTCTATGAGTTAATTTCCTTAAAATTTTCTCTCCTTCATCCACTGTTCTAATCTGGCCAAGAATGATTAATGGGAAGGAAAATTGTTTTTAAACCATCAAATCAAGAGAAAGCATGAGATTTTACTAAAGCAAACAAGTATGGTATGTTTTAAGCAAGTTTGTGAAAGAACCATTCTTTTTCCTTTGGAGCAGATTTTTGGCTAGATCATTTGAGTGTCTTAAGGTTGGAATTTCATTAATTTGATGGCAAAAATGAATTTCCCATGATGAAAAACCTTAAAGACAAGGGTTGGCTCAAAGATAGAGCTTAAGAAAAAGAGTTTGAGAATTTAAGGGTTTCAAGATTTTATGAGAGCTTTTTGTGATTAGCCATGAAATTAGTGGCTTAAGCATGTGTTGAATGATGTTTAGGGACTTGAGGAAGTTTGGGAAAACTAGAGGAAGCTTTGGTTTAAAGAGGAAAGCCAAGTGCAAGCACCAAAGGTAGCTAAATTTCATATTCTTGCTTTATATTCTTTCATTGTCTTTCTATGATTAAATTATGTTGCTATATTGAAATTGTGATTTCTTTGATTGGTCTTGGCTGCAAAATGAGAGGTTTTATTCCTCGGGATGTCCATTTTCTAAGCCGTTACGCTGCCGAATTTTTTATGACCAATGTGGCAATTTATTATTTAAAGGTGATTGATGTGATTATATGTGATAAAATGTGAGTTTATTTGATATGATTAACATAATTGCATGGAATGTAACTTGCTACTGAGATTGTCCCCCAATCTCACCCCCTCAAGTATCCTAAATGATAGGCACAGGCTATGGCAAAGGAGTCCAAAGAAAAGGCAAGGAGAATGAAGAAGAGAATGATGCTTGATGGTGTTTTCAAGCTATGAGTGTATATTTTGAAATTATATATAAAACCATGTATATGTTTTTAGATCTGTGCCATTGTGCTATTATGTCCTTATTAGCATTATGAAATGTTTGTCATGGATTTTAAACATGGAATGATCATGTGAGCTTGTTATGAATTCTACTTTGCCATGTTATATTGCTAAAAGTTTATTTTGTAACAATAAAAGTAAAGTTAACACCATTTGACCGAAACAGGGAAAGTAAGCCAAGTGTTATATAGTCCCTGAAACTAGAGAGAACAAGCTTTCCCATGAGCTAAAGAACACATAATTTGGATATATGTACGATTTATAGTGTAATTTTAAAGTTCAAGATCAAAACTGGACAGTGATGTGAAGGCTGCGAATTTTATTGAATATATATTACTTCTCATTTGAAAAGTGATATAAAATCGTACAGAGCTTCAAAAATTTAGTGGCTTACATTTATGAAAATATTTATCTTTTGAGGTTAATATACCACTGGTATAAGTTCAATTGGAGCTGTACAATGAGAGATATACAAGTTTACCCAAGACTGTTCCAGAAAAAGTGATGTTCTGATCCCTAGTGATTCAAATTGATGTTGTGTCCTGTCTAGACTAAATAAATGTTTGAGAAAAATATGAAGATAATTAGACATACATATCTTTCCAATGGAATATAGAATACATGATTTGGCTCATTATAGAGTTAGATATGAATTTTTAAATTTATGGCCAAAATCCTGAAAAGAGAGAGAAATGACCATTTGTACAGTGTAAGTTTGAGCAATAAACTGTACTAATTGGTCAGGTTAAATGAAATTTTCATATTTTTGTCCTATATATCATGTTTCTAGCTTCATTTAGAGATTTGAAATACATTGATACGATTTTTATGGATTAAGTTATGATTTTTCAAAATTCGTCCTTGAGGAGTTCTTAAGGGATAGGCTACCGAAAAGGTAGGTGCACTTTGTTCGCATGGGTAGTACTTATCAATTCCTTTAAGCTATCCTTAATTGTATAGTCCCTTACCTATACAATCTCTAGATCCCTATTATTTTGGTATGTATTTAATTTATTCATATGCCCCTCACGCTTAGAAGCCTGTCAGGAGCCGTTCCTTGTTTGTGCCTCATCACTTTATCTCACCTCCCTTTTCTTGCCTCGGTGATCACTCCCCGCTCTCATCAGCTCCCGGATGTCACATCTTGCATCACCCAATTCACCCCCCTCTTGGGTGACTAGCCAAACCTAACACCTTAAACATAGTAAAATATCCTTTGGGATTTTCTATGTTGAATGAACTGTCCATCTAGATATCCCGGCATAGAACAAAAGTTAGTGGAAGATGAACAATCATATTAATGAAGAAGTGACCAAGGATGTTGAGGAGATATTTATGATTTTGAGCTTGAAGTTAAAGAGTTAATAAATTTTGGAGGAGCAAATGAAGGTCATAGCTTGAACCATGCGTTACAAGACTGGGAAAGGCATAGGTGTATGTGTGTTGTACAACTTATTTCCTTTATTATACATGCAATTTATTTGTTGGTAGAGATGTCAAGACTAGTGATGTATCTATTGTTAGCAAGGCTGACTTCCCAAGAGGGGGGGTGAATTGGGAAGATTGAAATTTTTCTGCACAAAGTGAAGTAAGTGAAGATATCACAATATAATGAAAACAATGCGTAAAACAGAGCAAGATGAAAAGTAAAGATAGGAAGAAGAAAACTCAGTGATTTATCCTGGTTCGGTCTTTCCACTTGACCTACATCCAGTCCCCAAGACAGCTCTTGAGATTTATTCACTATATAGCAAGAATTTCAATGGGCTTCTTGCTGGGGCCACAGTACACGAGTATGCTCTGTTTCTGAGCTCTCTCACACTCTCCAAGCACTTTCACTATGTGCTTCCCAATCCCCTTGTGAATACCCCTCACAAGTAAATCTATCTCCAAGATGAAGAGTAGATTGATTATAATGAAATAACTCTCTTGAAAAGAGTAGATATGAAAGTTTGAGTACAAGTATAGAAGTTGAGAGGGTAAAAGCCTTTGAGAAGAAGATTTAGCAGAAATTCAATATATACAAGTTTGATTCTTCTTTCACAACTTCAAATGATGTTGTATTTATAGATTTAGGTCTCAAATATCTGTTAGAGACTAAATCTATCCGTTGGGGAAGTTATCCAACGGTTACTCTGAAAAACTATCCGTTTACCAACTGCATTTAATGTTTCTGACATACTGAAATTCGAATTTTGGTTGGTCAACAGACGAATTTCGAAGGAACCGAAGATCAAAGCTTCCAAAGTTACAGCACGAAGTTCGTCTGTTCATGAATTGAAATTCGAATTTTGAAACTTACAAAACATTTTCACAATGTGACATACGAATTTTCAAGAAGAAAGTTTTTCGGTTAAGTGTAAACAGTGTTTTCAATTTTCTACAGTGCCTTCGAAATTCGAATTTCGGTATCCCAAAATTCGTCTGTCCACTGAATGTTTAAGAGACACAGTAGATTACTTTCTTCAAAATTTGAATTTTGGAAGGGTGAAATTCGTCTGTCAGAGAGACTCTTTCCAGACTAATTTTATCATTCGAATGTTGCAAGTCCTTATCATTCGTATGTCAATGTTTCACTTTAACAGACTCAAGAACTTAGCTTCTGAAATTCAAATTTTAATGTTCAAAGTTCGTCTGTCAGAGAGCAGTTTTGAAACTTAAATCATTCTTGATCTCAGATGAACTTTAATATAGTTTCAGACGAATTTCTTCTATTTTCTCAATTTTTGTTTTGTTTGAAATTCAAATTTTGAAGACTCAAAGTTCGTCTGTTGCAAAGAGGCATCTTTCAGACTTATATGAAAATTCGAATGTTGGAAGTTCAAAATTCGTCTGTCAGAGAGCATTTATCAAACTCAATTTCATTTTGATTTCAGATGCACTTTATCATAATTTCAGACGAATTTCTTTGGTTTTTACAAACTTCATTTTACTTGAAATTCGAATTTTGAAAGTGTGAAGTTCGTATGTTTATCAAAAGGCCTCTTTCAGACTAGATGAAAATTCAAATTTTGAACAGCCAAAATTCGTCTAACAGAGAGCCATCTCTTCAGACTTATTCAGTTTTAGCTCGAAATTCGAATTTCCAAAGGTAAAGTTCGAATTTCCAACTTGACAGTTTAGCTTAACCTTTCAACCTTCGTCTGTTTGTGGGTGTTTTTCAAATATTTAAAGATTTAACATAAAATCAAAGTTTGAAAACATCTTTTCTTCAAATCAAAATCTTTTACCCAGTCATAACAAAAACTAAGGATCCTACTACAGATCTAACAGCAAGAATTCAGAAAATCTTCACTTAAGACAGCTTTGATCTCCTTTGATATCTTCAATCCAAGCTCTTGAATGTTGGTTTGGAATCATCAAAACTCTTGATTCAACATCTATTTTATACTTATAAAATATCCATATTTAAGCTCCAAATTGTGTAAAAGTATGGGTTTAATTGACTATTTTGGTTGGATTTTGCTAATTGTGTTTTGATGTGTTTTAGGACCAATTTGGAGCTTATCAAATAAAAAGAGGTCATAAATATGGAGTTTTTCAAGTTCAATAGGATCCCAAGGGGTCAAATCACCTAGCCATGGGTGAAAAGGCGAAAGAAGTAAAGATTTCGAGTTGAATTGGTGTTGGTTAGACATTGAATTAGCGCCAGCTTCATTTGCTGATGGAGGCAATATCGAGTTTGACTCAAACCAGTGTTGGGTGGAAACTAAATTGGTGTTGGGTGGATAACTCTAGTGGAATATGCAAACAAACCGGTGTAGGATGGAGCTGAACTAGCACCGACTAGTTATGCAATTTCGTGATTTTTTGTGGGCTTATGGACTTTTGGACCTTCTTTATATAAAGGGACCCAAGGGAAACATAAGAAAACATCAAGTCTGTTAAATCTAACCTTTAGACCTTATTTCCCATGTATTAGACATCATTTAAGTCCATTTAACTATGTTTAGAAACTTGAATCACATAAAGGACTACAACAAAAATTTTTCTTTTTCGATGGTACTGTTCATTTGTTAATACCATTTTCCTAACTGAATTTTGAAAATTCATAACTAATTCTAAAAATATCATATCAATGAGATTTAAGTGTCTAAAACTAGCTTAAAATTTTATCTATATGGGAAAAAAAGAAACAAAGCTTTGAACATGCTATTTTGTATCATAAATTCCATGATTTTTTTACTGTTTATTTGGTCATTACTCTTTTGTTAGCTTTCTGGCACCCAATTTGAAAATTTATAATAAATTGTATACTTATTCAATTTAGGTGCTCTTTTGTTCTTTAGAAAGTTTATTCTCTCTACTTTTCAGGCGTATATAACCTTATACATATACATTATACTCTATTTTGTCCAAATGGTGAGTACTTTACTATCAAGATGTCAAAATGAACATTTTCATCTATAAACTTAACAAAATAAATTTCATATCATATTTACATCACCATTTCTTATTCCAAATCTATACCAAACATCATGTGAAACTTAAAGGGATATAATAACCCTCAAGATACAGATCTAAAAGAACACACAAATTTACATAAAAGTTCAAAATAAAAGACCATGGTTAAAAGCTCTAATCCTAATAGCAAGTCACATTTCACACATAATATTATTAAGCAAGCCACAAAATTCATAAAAACCATCCTCAATCATATAGTACCATATTGTTTATAAAAATTTTGGAAGTATAATGGCTTAGAAAATGGACATCCCAAGTACAAAGCCCTCACAATTAAACAACCAACATAGTCATCAATCATCAAGTAAATAATATGGCACATAATAAAGCATTTTAAAACATAGCAAGATAACATAATGCAAAATGAAAACTTTGCTACCTTAGATGTGTTTCCTTGTGATACCACTTGCTTCCAATGCTTTGAGGAGCTTTTTTAGGCTTTTTCAAACCTAAATACAACATCAAACACTCACTTTAACCACTGCTTTCATGAGTTACTTCATAAAGTCTCACTTGAACCCTAAAATTCTATATAGTTTATCTTAAGCTTTTTTCTTAAACCAATACTTGTCTTTAAGCAAATCAACCATGAGGAATCCATTTTTGACATTATTTTTATGAAATTCCCATTCCTTCCCTAACTTTCATACTAGCCGAACCTAGTCCTAGAAGAGGAAAAATTGGGTTTTCATGTTACTTGCTTCAAACTCTTACAAAACTTACTTTCTTACACTTTTCTCATGATTTCTCATGGTTTTTACACAAAATAACTCTTCCACCCTTACCCTATGTCTTGGTTGAAATTTGCATTTGAGAAGGAAGAGAGAAGAACTTCATAAAACCATGCCAAACTACTTGAAAAACTAGCTTGAAGACTTAGGGAAACTTACTTTAACTTTTGAACCTTGAATCTTCAAGCTTTCCTCTCTCTTTCTCATGCCACCTCTCCTTTCTTGTGCAAGTTTTTCAGCTCTCTTACTTAGGTCATTATGTTAGCCAAAGAGGAGAGAGAAATAAAAATCCAAGCTAGCATAATTACCTTACAAAAGTGGCTTTACACTTAGGTGGTTTATGTTAATTGATTCTTAGGGTTTTCTACCTCAAAATAATATAAAATTTCTTTATCCCATGTGCAAGAAAAGTGATGCCATTTAGGGGCACATGTGTTCAAAATACTGCATATTTTACTATGATTGACCTTATATACTTGTAGGACCCAATCAAGTAGTTAACTCCTATCATTGTCAAGTGATAGTTTGATAAGTTTGGTTTGTAATTTTGTTTCATTTACACATATTTATAAGATGGATATTACATTTTTTTTATGGCTACAGAAAAAACCAAATGCAAGAAAGTGGAAGAATACTCATGTATTGCATCATGATAAGAAAAATATGTTGAAAGTGCTAAGGATAAGATTAAACTGTGGGAACATGAGTGCATTAACTTAAATGATTCTTTTGAAGGTGGAACAATGTCTGAAGGTGATTTTAATTTCCAAAATGAGACCATAAACTCTACAGCTAATATGAAGTGCAATGTAACAAATGGGACCTCAAACCAATCAATATCTAAATCACAAAATCATAAGGCAGTAATGATTGATACCATTCAACAAAGGTGTGAAAAAAATGACAATAGGTATTGTTGAACTAGTTGATGTCATGAGATATGGTAATACACTTCATGGTAAATTTATTGATGTTACTGAGAAGCATGTTCAAATTGCTGAAGAAGGTCTTGCAATGCTTGAAAAGAGTAGGCCCCGTCATTATAGTGAAGAGGAAGTGAAGGTAGCACTTAAGGAAATTGGAATAATTGAAGACTAAAAGATAAAATGTTACTTCTTCTTATGTAATTGAGAAAGAAATAAAGCACACCTTTTTTGGAGTTCCATGTCATGTGCAATTACAAACATTGTTCAAGATGATGACTGATATTGGAATGTACTAGTTTGGAGCCATTCAACTTTCCTATATGACAATGGTGGATATGCATTACCAGGAAAGTGAAAAGGAAGCATTATGGAATGATTGGATTAACTTTTGTCAGTTACATAATACTATTTGTGTACTCTTTCCAACATCAACTAATATTGCATTTTGCCATATTATAATTGTTCTAATAGTAGACTTATCATCTAGCATTGTAAAACTTGTTTGTTTTTTGCAATCTGATATTAAAATGAATTTTCTCTCTTCCCTATTTTTTTCCCTCATCCTAATACAAGAGAAAATATTCTCTCCTCGCTTTTCTCTTCCCTCCTTTCTCTCTCCTCCCATCTTCTTCCCCATCCAAACAAAGCATGAGAAAAGAAAAACTAACAAGGAAGGTTTCATTGAAGGCTTTTTTATCATGTACCATAAGTAAAACTTCCTATAATGTTGCATTATGGAAAAAATTACCACGTTGCTTTAAAATGGGGACATTGTTTACATAAAACTGTTTTCCAAGTTTATAAATCATTTTTTGAATGTCCATTTATTTGGTTTCATGGAGGAAGTAAGAGGAAATAATAATAAATAGATTATTATATCCCTAATGAAATTTGAGTTCCTTCATTCACTCTTCAAATAAGAAAAAAAAGTATAAAGAAGGAGATGTTCAAGTAATACCACATACTAACCAAAATGCTTAGAACATTGTACAAAATATTAACATGATCAACTCTTAGGAAGGTAGATTTGATTATCTCAAGACCATTTTCATAATCATACCCTTGCATACTTTATTTGGCCATTGAACAACTATTCTAGATTTGTGAATATCACTTACAAGAAAGCAGTAGATCTTAGGCAAGGAATTTATGTCACATTCCTTGATTAAATTCCAAGTTCCTTGCTTGCTTGCTCGATATAGAATGAAGCAAGAATAATGGAAGGGCCATATGAGAACATATCATCTTGAAATTTAAAAAAATAAGTGAGGATATTTTAGTAAAAATATAAACTAACTATCTCATCCACTCCAAATCCCCCCAGTTTTGGATTTGAAAAATTTAAGGGAAGGGAGGATTCTCCCTTCGATTTTTTTAACTAAATAAGGTTCTTTGCTCCAAATCTTTCTAGCAAGTAAACACACCATTTGAACTACTTTTTGTTAGAATAGTTGGTAGCTCAAGATGGGGTGAATTGGTGAGCTCAAAATTTTGCTTACAAAAGGGAAAACCAATAGAACATAAGAAAAGTAAAAAAAAAAAGAGGAGTAAAAATAGCAAAGTAAAGAGTAAGGATTGAGAGACATCATGCAGAGATTTATCCTAATTTAGTCACTTGATTTATATCCAGTCCTCAAATCACTACTTGGGATTTGTCCACTATCCTTGTAAGATACAAATAGGTTCTTGCAAAAATTGCAACACACAACCAAGCTCCTTACTTAAGTTGGAATTCTTACATCAAACCTTAGAATGTGTGTATGCAAACTCTTTTAGCATTTCCTATACTAAGACACTTCTACCCAAAGTAAAAATAGTGATTTGCAGAAGAAATCTCTCTTAAAGAGTTGATTTGAAACTTTGAAGCTCACTCAAAAGACTAAGAGTGGTTGGTGGAACCTTTGAATGCACTAAGATCAATAAATTAATGATTTAGCAATAATCTGGCACTATATCACTTGATACTCTTACCAATCGATTTAATAAGGTCTTATTTATAGATTTAAACCAAATATGATTGTTAGATATTAATTATAGCAATAACTTTGTAAAAATAGTTGTTCACCTATTGTATTTAATACAGTTGTCAAATGTTATACAACTAACAAGATAAGTTTTATGAATATAACATATGATCGTTAGAGAATCTCTTTAGCATTAGACCTCAATGTACAAATATTATATGGCAATGTACATACATCAAGCAAGTTCCAGAGTTATGGTATTTACCTTAGACTTGATATATGAAAAATACATATTAGTTGGATGTCTAATGACTCATTTGTGGAAACCCGAAAAATCAGAAGTATGAAAATACGTATAACATCATAGGATGCTACTCATTTGAACAAATAACAACTTAGAACAATCAAAGTTGAGTTTTTAAAAAACATCATTATACATCTAATAGGTTTGAATATACAACTAATGCCTCTAAAACCGAATGTGATCATGAAGTCCATTTCACTTGATATATGAATACTACATCGATGTATGCATATCGATGAAACCCAAAATGATGACCATTCTATTTCAAGTCATTGTACATATATTGGGGCATAGTATATGACTAACTAATGTGGACATAATAAGAACTTGTCTCAAGACACCCAGGAATTACAGAGGACAACAGTATATAAGCTTGAATTGCAAATGAAGAGATTAAACTAGAATTTAATGAGAACCTGCCTTAGAGAATTGTAACTGAAGGAGACGCCCCAAGAGATGTGTAATATCTCAAATTTTATTAGATGCTATATAATATAGAAGGAAATAGCAAAGGATAACATAAATTGTAGAGAGAATTATAGAAAATAGAGAGATACGATTAAACGTGGAAAATGGCAAAAAAATCATTTTTAGGTTAGAATAAAAATAATAAAATTATATTTTTCCCTTAGAAATAAGAATTCTATGCAATATAGTCTCAAAAAGGAAGAACTTCATTGATTATGGTCTTTGGGAGAAATTATGAGAAAAGACTCGAAAGAATTAAAAATTATAATTTTGCCTCGAGTCAGGGGCAATTTTGTAATTTTTAAAATTTCTGTCAGAATGAAGCTCACAATGAACCAGACTAAATGGAATACTACTTCGAGATTAATTGAGTCCATATGAATATGTAATTAGAATCGAAAATTGAAAAGTAAATATTATATCAAAAAAGAATTGGGGGCCTTATAAAATACAGTACGAAGATAGGAATAGTATGTGGATCCCACATAAATATATTTTGGAACAAGAAAATGAATTTAATTCAAAATAAAATTTAGAATAATCATGTACTAATTAAGTGACAATTACGACAAAAGTGATTAATTGTTTTGGGTAAAATTTATTGGTAAACGTTATTTTGGACTAATAAAAATTATGAAGCAATTTTTGGACAAAAATACCCTCAACATGGTGTGATAGCTACAGCAAGGGACACCCATGGAATTTATTTATTTGATTTAAGTAAATTATTGCATAAAAGATTAACCAAGTTGGTCAATTACCTTAAGTGTACTATTCTTCCATTTGATCTCTTTCCTTGAGACTTTGGGCTAAGTGGTTTTAAGTGGGTTAAGAGCCTTCTTCCTCCTCATTTTAGGCATCCCAAACAGCAGGAAAAAGAGAGACAAAAAAGCTTCAAGGAACCAAGAGAGAGAGAAAGAGAAGGCAACAAGTCAAGGTCGAAGGCACAAGTGTTGGTAAGTGTTTCCACTACCCTAGGCTCCTAGTTTCAAGAGTTTTGTGAAGCTTTTATGGAGTATTTTCTTTCCTCTTCCTCCCTAAGAATTTTGGCCATAGTGTAGTGAGAGAGAGATATGAGTTTTTGTCAAATAACCTTAGTGAAAAGCTTAAACTAGATAATTGAAGCAAGAATACACAAGTTGTTGGAAGAAAATCAAAGCAAATCAATCTCTCTCATCCTCTCACTAATTTTGGCCAAGTTAGGGTTTAGGATAGGAATGAAATTCATAATTTTGACCTCAAAAATAGATTCATTGGGTCCAAAATAGCTGAGAGCAAGTATTGGTGCAAAGAAAATTCAAGAAGAGACCAAAATAGAATTTTAAGGGTTTTGTGCACATACTTTTTGAATGAGGTCATTGAAACAGTAGCTTATGACCTTATATTGTGATGAATCAGGATTCAAGAAAGTTGTGGAAAGCTAATGGAAGAGTGCACAAAGTGTGGAAGGAAAAGGAAATCATCATAAGGTAGATATTTACCCTTTTATGCTTTATATTATCATACTTGACTTTTATGAATTTGTTGCTATGCCATATGCTTGTTTTAATACTTTGTGATGATTTTGTGTTGTTGGCTAAGTTGAATGATAGGTCTTGTAACCCTAGGATGTCCAATTTGCAAAATGAAACTCTGCTAAAATTTTTATGAAATGTTATGGCATGATATGTTATGAAATTTATTGATGTTTTCATGGAAGGTAAATGATAATATGATTGAATGACTGGGTATAACTACTGAGATTCAATGAATCTCACCCTTCCATATGTTAATCATGTCTAGGAGCCCAATGTCACATGGCTACCAAAGAGGAAAAAGGAAAGGAGAAAAAAACTGTTAACTAAGATGTATTTGCTTTCCATGATTATATGTTTGGAGAATATGTGCAAACTTTTGTCCATAGTATTAAATCTATATCTTCAAACTATTATGCCCCTTGAGGTCCTATGTAATGTATAACATGATAAGAGTACAAATTATGGCCATGTATGTACTTTATCACTTTTATTTTCTTATGTTATGGGATGTAAATGGTCATTATGACCTTTAGTCCGTAAACCTAACACTATTTGAATGTTTTTATGTGGAATGTATGACTATTATATATGGATGAAAACTAGATAGGAAGAGCTTTAAAATGGTCTAAAGAGTACTCAATTTAGATATCTGTGTGATTTAATGAGTTTTCAAATTTAGGCCCAAAATATGAAATTTCAAAAAATGACCAAATGAATAGTAGTTGTTCTTGAAATTTAATGTACCAATAAGTCCAGTAAATACTCTGTTTGATATTTTTTTTTCCCTATAGACAATGTCTTTAGCTATTTCTAGAGATTGAATCACTTACATATATTTTTTTGGAATTAGTTATGAATTTTCAAAATTCAGTTGATAAAATATAAAAAGCCAAATGAACAATACCTAGAAACTTGAAAATTCTGTTTTTAAAGTTATGTGATTCAATCTTCTAATTGGGTATAAATGGACTTAATTATGATCTATTACATGGGAAAAGAGTCTAAGGTCTAGGTCTTACAAGATGATTAGACTCTTGATAAGTCAGTGTATTCTAAGAAGGATATGAAAAACTAGTGAAACTCACTTATTAGAAAATTAATTCTAAATTAGTTGATGAAAAGCATTACAATGAAGGTCTTGAATTGAAAGGGGAATGACTAATTCCTAATATGATTCCTAAACTAGTTAGATAAATATAAGTTTTATCTAATTAAATTCCAAATGAATTAATTTAAATCTAATCTTATGCTAAACCAAAAAATAATTATCCCAATCCTAATTCAAATGAAATAAAAAAAAGAGATGAAAATAAAATAAATTAATTCAAAATCTTATCCTAACTATGTTTCTTCTTGATCATGGACTTGGATTAGAATTATAACTTGCTTTTGAGTTTCATGTTTGAATGCTTCTTCTTCCATCAAGTGGGCTCTTTCTCCTACATTTCTAATCAAGCCTTATAGAGCTTCCTTCATGGCCGTAGTTCTTACTTTAGTCATTGGGCCTTCAATTGCTTAAAATGGATCATTTGGGACATTTCTCTTCCACTCTTGGATCTTTCCAACGTATCCATGGACTCCATCATTATAATATTCTGAAATTTTTTTCTAGATATTGAAGACTCAATATTTTAAAATCTATAAAGAATTTATAAAAATGGGTATATACCATTTGGCATGAAATATGACAAAGAGGTCAATTATCTCAGTTGAAAGGAAAAAAGAGAAAATAATGATTTTACCCATTGAAGAAAAAAAAAAAAAAAAAAAAAAAAGAAACCGCACGGCACTCAGGATTTAAGAAAAGTTTATGAATTTTTGGATAAATTACACTTAATGACCCGAAAGTTTTAAAAATTATAAATAACCTTGAGTCAAGGGCATTTTTATAAATATGAAAAATTATAGTCAAAATGAAGCTCTCAATGAGTTAAGTCCAATGAAGTATAGTATGGAATTTATTAAGGTCAAAGTAATATTTATTGGGTAATTAGAATTTAATATTGGTATTTTACCCGATAAAAGTCAGTTTGGACTGCAGGAAGAGGCAGTATTAATTCAAGAAAAATTAGATGACCTTGCTAAAATATATTTTGCACCAAAATAATGATTTTGGACTAAAGGTAATTGTTGGATAATTTTTACCAATTTAATGACAATTTTGGTAAAAACACTCAATCAGTATGGGTAAATTTAATTGGTAAAGGGTATTTTGGTCCATATTAAATTATTGCAGCAATTTTTGGCCAAAAAAGGGAGTGAATTACGTCTGGAATGTAGATGGGACACAAGTGGAATTTTCTAAAAGCTTTTGAAGAAGAAAAAGCAATTAAGTTTAAAGATAAAGTTAATTAAATTATTTTATTACTTAAATATCCTATTAAGTCATAAAGTTCCATCTTCCTCAGCCATTTTCACGTCTGGAACTAGAAGTAAAGGATAGAGAAAGAGCAAAAAAATCTCAAGAGAGAAAACAAGAGCTACAAGTCAAGAATCAAAGTCAAATCTCAAGGGTAAGTTTCCAACGTTCCTAACTAGTGTTTTCTTGAGGTTTTTGGTAGTTTCATGGAGTATTTTGTCTTCTCTCTCACTTCAAGGTTCAGCCATGGCAAACCCTAGAGAGAGAAAGTTGAGCTATGGTAAAATAAAACCATAGAAAAGCTTGAAAATGTCTTAAGATGCATGAATGTACAAGTTTCAAGATTCATTGAGTAGTTATTTTTCTACATTTTCAGGAAATTTTATGCCTAATTAGGGTTTGAATTAGGAAGGAAATTTCATGATTTTGACCCCAAAAATGTATTCATTGGGTCCAAAATAGGTTAGAACAAGTATGTTGTACAATGAATGCTTTATGGATAACAAAGTATAAATTTTAGTTTAAGTGAGCACTTTGTAAAGGAAATTATATAATCAGTAGTTAATGGCATTATTTTATAATGCTATAGGATCTAAAGGAGTGTTAGAAGATCAAGGGAAAGGTGTACAAAGTTTTGTGGAACTTGGAAAGCCCAAAGGTAGTTATTTTACCAATTATGTCAAAGTTGTTAAAACTATTTTCAATGATGTTTTAAACATGCCATGCTATGAAATTAATGTTTTATGTTGTATTTGATGTGTTGGCTGTTTGAATAAGAGCTTTTATGACTCTTGGATGTCCAATTTTTAAAATGTTACCATGTCAATATTTTTATGAAAATGTATGGTATAAATTGGTTGATTGCTTTCAAATGATAATTCTATGAATTGTATGATAAAATATGCATATACTTGGTTGTAACTACTGAGATTCTTTGAATCTCATTCTCTTTCCAAATTTTTCACTTAATAGGTCCAAGTTATGGTGAGATTGCCCAAGAAGAAAAGGTGAAGGAAAAGCAAGCTCTTAATTAAAATGAATCTGCTTGCATTGGGGCTTTGCTTGGAATACCTTGCGAAAATGATGTGTATGGTTCTAGGACTTTACATGAATGTAATTATGTTCATCTATATCTACTATGATGTAATGTTTTAAGTGAAGACAAGAAATGGCCATGTATGTACATATTAAGGTCTATGTTGACAAGTTGTAGGAAGAAAATGGCCATTGTGACACTGCTCAGAATCTCGTGTACTGTTCAGAGTTTTTGTAGTTTCATGTATGATTGTTTTATATTTATAAAAACTAGACATGTTTAGCTTTCCATAGACACAAAGATCACTCAATTTGGAGTTGTGTATGATTTATGGTGATTTTTCAAAGTTACGGTCAGAATAAAAAATTTTCAAAAATAACCATTGCTACAGTAAAGATAATATGAATTTACTTGGCCAAGTAATTTCCCTGTTCAACATTTTTCCCATGTATAGAATCTTTTAAGCTATATTCAGAGACTTGAACCACATCAATATGATTTTTCTTGATTTAGTTATGAGTTTTTAAAGTTCACTAGATGAAAAGAAGTTAACCAAGGGAAGAGTACTTCAAATGAAATAAATTGGTTTAAGTTGTTTTATGCAATCAAGTCTCTAATCAAGTTTTAATGGACTTAAATATATAGTTTAATACATGGGAAATGAGTCTAAGTACGAGGTGTGATAATCATTCCCTTCCTCCTTGAGAAGATTCATCATCCTTGAATCTGTGACATTGTACAAGGATAGATTCGAAATGTTTAAGGTAGAACTCACATTATTACCATAACAGCTTGGTAAATCAAGTATGTAAGCATTGCTGTTGATTTCACTTGAAAAGGCCCATCTCCTTTTGGCTTCAACTTTAATTTCCTTTGCTTTGGGAGTCACTCTTTCCTTAAGTATACCTAAACCCAATCAACAAATTCAATTACAACTATCCTTTGGCCCTTGTTAGCTTGCCTTGCATATTGTTCATTTTTCTTTTCAATGTTGGCTTGAACTCTTGGATGCAACTCTTACACAATCTTAGCTTTCTTCATGCTATTAAGGTTAGCTTTCTCATTACATGGCAAAGGAAAGATATCAAGGAAGTTATAGAATTAAATCCATAAACAATCCCAAAAGGAGAATAAAATGTAGTTAAATACATGGCTTTATTATATGTGAATTCTATATGAGGCAAACAATTTTCCCAATTCTTCAAGCTCTTTTGAATTATTCCACATAACAAAGTAGTGAGTGTTCTATTCACTACCTTTGTTTGTTCATCAGTTTATGGATGTGCAATAGTATAAAACAAAAATTTAATCCCTAAGGATTCCATAAAGTGGGCCAAAAGTGACTTAGGAACTTAACATTTCTATCACTCACAATTGTTCTAGGAATGTCATAAAATCTAACAACTTTTTTAAAGAACAAATTAGCATTGTAAATGGCATCATTAGTTTTAGAACATGTAATAAAGTATCCATTTTGCTAAATCTATTGACAACCACAAAAACACTTTCTTTAACACTTTAAGAACATGACAATCCCAACACAAAATTTATAGAAATATCAGTCCAAGGATGTTGGGAAACGGTAGAAGGGTATACAATTAATGAGCATTAATTGTAGATTTTGCATGTTCATAAGTAATGTACTTATCACACACATGAGCAACATCACGCCATATAAAAAGCCAATAAAAATGTTTATGCAAAATTTATGAAGTCTTATAAATTCCAAAATGCCCAGTAACTATCGCCATGAGTTTTTTTGACAAGTAATTCAAACAAGGAGCAATTATATCTTTCCTAAAAAGAAATCCATCAAATTTGTAAAAATCTTAAAATCCACATGCTTTTCACATGATTTCCAAATTTTTGAAAAACATAGATCATTATCATACTATCCCTTAATCAATTTAAAACTAAGCAATTAGCATGTAATTTAACATGTAAAGAAGTAAGAAAAGAATACTTGTGTGATATTATATTAGCTACAATATTTTCTTTACCTTACTTGTGCTAAAAAATGTATGAGAAATTATCAATTAATTCCATCCACCAAGTATGTTTCTTGTTCAACTTACCTTGAGACAACAAGTACTTTAAACTCTCATGATCAAAGTAAATGATAGAGTCCATGCATACATTGGGAAGATCCAAGAGTGGAAGAACAACATCCTAAAATATCAACTTCAAGCAATTGAGGGCTCAATGACTAGAGTAAGAACTATGGTCACCTAAACCATGGATACAATATTTTTTTGTTTAATTTGAATTAGGATTAGGATTATTATTTTGTGGTTTCCTAAACCAATCATAGGATTATATTTAAATTAATTCATTTTGAATTCAATTAGATAAAGCTTATCTTTATCTAATTAGTTGAGGAGTCCTAGAAGGAATTAGTCATTCCCTTTTCTATTTAAGACCTTCATTGTAACACTTTTTCATCAAGTAATTCACAATTAATTTTCTAATTGGTGATTTTTACTAGTTTTTCATGTTTTTCCTAGAATATACTGACTTATCAAGAGTCTGATAATCTCTTGTGGCGTCTCTTATAACTAGAGCTTTTTGAGACAAGACTTCATTGAGTTCTAGTTCAATCTCTTTGTAACTTCCATGTTGCTATCCTCTATAATTTATGGGTGCCTTGAAACAAGTTTTCATTGTGTCTACATTAGTAACATTGTAACATAGAGAGCCCACAACTGTGCAATTCAATGATATACAAATATTGACATAGCTTTGTACAAATTACAATAGATTTCTAGAGAAAATGCCCAGCAAACCTTAGTCATTATATGTATAACACCCAAGTGTTGTATAACTAATGAAGTTTAGGCAAAAAAACAATTTTGAAAAACCATGTACTAATTACCCAAAACTCTAAAATCATGCAAATTTAAGTTAAATGGTACGAAAATTAAGTGAAATCAAAGCTTCAAGTTCCACAAGTTTTAAGTGAAAGAGAATATAACCTAAGATCTAGGTCTTCAAGCATTGAACTCCATTCTTTCACTTGGTTACTTGCTATATTCAAACTTTTACTCCTTCATATGATATATTCCAAGCTCTAGTTAATTTGAAATTATCAAAATCTTATTTTGATTCAACACTTTTAATATATACGTGTGTATTAGGAAATCACATTCCTCATAAATTATAAATAATGTGACTTTATCATAGACTTTGTTCAAAATGTAGTCCCCACAATATAGTTAATAATAATGTCAATATAATAGTATAATATTTATATATATATAAATAAAGGGAATGTGTTGAGGCTTTTATTATGTATTTCTTTATTTTTGTCATAACATCATTTAAATGAAATAGCAATTTTAGCAAAAACTTTCGTCTACTTGCATAAGAATTCATTTTTCTTTAATCACACAAAATTTTAGAAAATATTATTAAAAGAGAAATCAAGTATCACATTAATGAACAATAAAGTAACAATGAACACGCATCTACTTTAATATTATACTCCCTCCATCATTTTATATGAAAAAAATAACTAATGTTAAGAAAATGAGATCAATCATTGGACCGGTGAAGGCACCGGTTTATGGTTCAATAGTCTGATTTATGTTAATTCGAGGTCGGATCAGTCATAATTAAATTAATATATTTCTTCAAAAGCAATAGGGGAAGGGTATGAATATTTGTTATCAAATATTTTTAAAAGTCATATTAAAATTAAATTTAAAGGATCAAGTTTGAGATGAAAATATAAATAAATAAAAAGTATAACAATGATTAAAATGATGTTATCATCTAAAGTAAAAAAGATTTAAGAAATGAACAAAAAAATGAGAAAACTTTGAGAAAGATATAAATTGAAAAAAAAAAGTTACAAGCAAAAAAAAAAATGAAAACTTGCTTCTTCTTCTATTTGGTAAAGTTGCTCATTAAGCACTTTTAAGAGGCATATTTAAACTAGATATAAAAGATAAGGTTAAAAATAAAAAAAAATATATAAATAATTGGGATTGAAAGGATAAAAGATCTTTTTTTTTTCACTAAAAAGAAGTTTATGGGATTAGCAAAAAAAAGAAAAAAGAAAAAAAGAAAAAGCATATAATGGGGGTGGGAAGGAAAGCAATGGGGACAAACTACAAAGTCCCACATTGCCTAGCACATGGCATTGGGTGGGGAGCATTCTCTAGAAAAGGAGGAGACCACATTCATGGTTTGTTATATTGGCTTAAAGCTATGCTTATGTAATTAAGCTTGGCAATTCATCTTGTTTCTTGTTTTAAACTCCCTAAGAGATTTTGTCATGAGATTGACATGAAAATGGCATATTTCTTTTGGGGATTTAATGGGAATCGAAAGAAGATTCCTCTTACAAAGTGGCACTTTCTTTGGATAAGTCCTAAACCATTTAAACCAAGCTCTTTTGCCTAAAAATATTTGGAGATTATTGAAGGCACATAATAATTCTCTTTTCAAACAAGTCTTAGGACCAAAATACTGCTTGGATACTATTGAAGCAATTATTGTGAATAGGACTTCAGAATCTTCTATTTGGAAATCTACTAATAAAGTATGCCTTCCCAAAAAATATGGAGGCATACGTATAAAGAAGTGTAGTGTTTGGAATGAGGCAGCTATTGCTAAATAGATTTGGAACATTACTTCTAAGGATGATCACCTATGGGTGAAATAGATTGATGGGGTATACTTAAAATGTGAGGATATTTGGAGTTATTGCCCACTAGAGGCTGGATGGTATTGGAAAAAATCAACAAGGTTAAGGCTAAATTTTCTCATGGTTATGAAAATGGGCAATGGATTGGTTCTCATTTAGGGACATACACTATTTGCAGTGGTTATCTATGGCTTCAAGGGGAGCATAGAAGATTCAGATTTGACAAAATTGTTTGGTCTAGATATAATGTCCCTAAACATACTTTTATTATGTGGCTGACCTTGCAAAAAAAGACTCATTACTAAGTCTAGATTAAGTGACCTCCACTTTCCTGTAGTGGACTTGAATTGTATTCTCTATGGTTATGATATTAAATATGTTGAACATCTATTTTTTCAATGTTCTTGGGCTTGCAACTTGCTAGGAGAGGTATGTGAATGGTTGGGAGTCACTAGGATAACCAAGCAATTTAGTAGGTGGAAAGGTTGCCTTACAATGCGATTTAAGAAACAATCATGCTTCAAGAACATGTTGAATGCATGATTTGCAGCTATTGTGTACCATGTTTAGAGGGAAAGGAATGCATGCATGCATAGAAATGAATGCTCCTCTATCCATTATGTCTTGAGGACTATTAAGATAGAATTAAGAGATAAATGTAATAGTTGTGTAGGATATAAACAAAAAAGGGAAGAAAATAATTTTTTATTAAAATTGGTGTTGTTGCTGAATAGGCTCTTTTATAGGCTTTGTCATTTGTCCACCGAGGTTTAATTAAGGGAACCCTTCCTAGAAGGTGGCTCTTAATTATACTTCTTGGTTGTACATAATTTCTTTGTAAAGACTTCTTTTGTGTGTAATGACATTTATTGCATTATTACCAAAAAGAATAATAGTAACTTAATTGTGCACAATTTTGGTTAGCTTGTGGGTGATGATCAGAATATTTATTTGCTTAACCACTTTTGGTGGAAGATGTAGTCAAATCGACTAATCTCTTTGTCAAATGTAACATCCCCATTTTCTGTATGTATTGTATGATTAGATGGTGTTAAGAAATGAAATGAAGTTACACTACTCCAGAAATGAGTTTTCTAGGTGGTTATTTTTCAACTTTCTTGGTGGTTATTAACCGCTTTCTATTAGACCGCCAAGAAAAATGGTTGATCTTTGTAGGCGGTTAATAACGGCCTACAAAAATAACATTTTGTAGGTAGTTATTTATATAATCGCCTACAAAAATCATCCTTGATATATATAAGTGTCAACTTTTGTAGGCGGATAACCACCTACATAAGTCTAAAATAACCGCCTATAAAAGTCCATTCTTGTAGGCAGCTATGCATATAATCAACTATAATTGTTAGACCTTTTGTAGGTGATTATTTATATAACTGCCTACAAAAGTTCTCTTTTGTAGGCGGCTATTCAAATAATCGCCTCCAAAAGTCAATAATTGGGCCTTTTGTAGGCCGTTATGAAGATAACCGCCTACATAATTTGGTTATTGAGGGAAACATAGGCGGTTTTTGAACCTGCAATTAAACTTGGCATAGTATAATGCACAAAGCAACAGCCACATATAACAAACCAAAAAAATCTCCCATATGACTATACTTTTTGTGGGCAATAAACTAGAAACAATCTTGTAGTGACATGAAACTTAGTCACCCACTAAGCAATAAATAAGGTCAAAAACCAAAATCCATACAAAGCTCCAACTTTAAAAACTATATAAATTAAATGAAAAATTATACAAAGCTCCAAGTCTATAAAAGGAACAAAACATTTGAGAAGCAACCAAAAGACAAAACCAAAGTCTAAGATCCAAGAAAACTAATGTATAAACCTTTTATTCCACATTCAATATTACCACATCTCCCTCCTCCCCTTCTAGCACTACACTCATGTAAAGATCAACCACATAGTCACTCCACTCAGCAATGAGTTCATCAATTTCTACTTTGGAGTATCCAGTACAAAAGGTATCCAGAAAGTACTGTAAATTAAAATATCATAAAGAAATCAAGTTACATTACTAAAATTAAACAAAAGTTACTTAATTAAGATATGTACAATGTAATTACATACCTTGATCGGGATAGAGCTCTAGCCATGTATAATGATATCTTTCATAAATTTCAAAACATAATATCACAATTAATGTCATTATCCTGCTTTGGACACTAAGCTAAAAATATATACATATCAATTACAAGGAATGTCAATCTTTATTTTTTGCTTGAATATTAAGTCATAAATACCTGTATCAATGTCCATGTATATAATTGCGCATATGTTATTGTTTGCTTCTTACCAGGCTTATTACTATTGTCATTTAGCCCGTGGTATAAGTGAAACATTTTCACAGCTCTATTAAACACGAGAAAAGAAAATTAACATAGAAAAACATTGAATTCAAATGGGGACATGTACAAAAGTACATTTAGAAAAAGCTTATTCTTACTGATTGAACATCTCCATCATCTGCTCACGTGTTCTCTAATGGAGAAAAATAACCATTGTCAGCAAATTATAATTAAATAGTTAACATGAAATAAGCCCTCATTGAAAATTTTAGTGTTAAGTTACTCACTCATGATTAAAAGGTGCCAAGAGTAACACATCCTTACCAGCCCTTGACATGAACGTATTTGCCAACTCTTGGGATTGCTCTATAATTCTCTTTTGGGGCATCACAGCTTGAAAACCTTATATCTCTTGGGGGTGGAGGAACACAAATCTATCTATCAAATTGTTAGGGACCAAGAATTTCTCATATAGCAACTTGACATGGAAACACAAATGTATTAATAATTCATACTAAAATGAAAGGTCAGTTAGATCGCAGTTCATGTACCTAATATATATGTTAATATTCACTGTCTCAAGCTTCTGATGGTTCATGATGATGCTAATGATATCTGAAGTGATTACTTCAAAGACTTCCTTATCATATACCCCCATGTTATACTTGGCCGTCAATATCCTCCATTGGTCTCCCTCTACTAATCTTCTCAAGAGTATATGATTTTTGTCAAAAAAACTATGTCGAGCCAATTCCTTTGCTTTGTGAACGTTTGACTCCCTTGACTGCCTCGTCCTTATGGATTGCTTCTATTTTCCCTATGTAACAAAGTTAGACAACAATAGAAAATTATAATAAAGTGTAAGATGAACAAGAGATCACACAATAGCAAATTATAATGAAGTGTCAATTGACATACCTTTATAGATTGACCTGATCATTTGGCTTGCTTCTCTTTTGCCTGTGTAACAAAGTTGGTCAATATGAGATGAACCAGAGAATACATAATAGCAAATTATAATAAAGTGTTAATTGGCATACGAGGGTGATGAGGTTTACAGGCCACACTACGTAGCTACCCACTGCCTTTACTACTATATCCGCTTCCTCAATAGGAACAGCAACAAGGCATTCTCCTCTCTGGGAACTTCGATGGATACTCTCAAATGGCCTGCATGAACGGGTTTGTTATGCAACATTCCTCCTAGTGTATTATTCATATTCCCTTCTGCAACCACACGATGAGTCGGGGTATCCAACCATAATATGATATACCCTATACCAATCATACGTCATAAATTTATATATTAAAAAGAACTATGGACTTAATTAATAAGGAAAGCAGTTACCTCAAGGAGATGTGCAAAATGAAGAGTACAGCTATCTTTGACACTGAGGCCAGTTGCCTCCACTTGTACCCCATGCGATGACTGTATTTGATCAATTAACTTTGCTTGTTTATACACTAACTCTTTCAATGTAGATATTTCTTTGTTCATCTATTCCTCCATTTCCTTAAGTGCCATAGCTGCAGCAATGATGAATGGCATTTGGTTCCAAGAACAACTTTCTTACTAACGCCAAACCCAACACCCTTAACATGACCAGGGTGCTCAGGCTGCCCCAATGCCTTGCCTAATACATCCAACCCTGTGGCTTTATCAATACCATTGGGCATGGATTGTGAAAATTCATCCTGTCAATCCAGAAAAACAAATAATTATTAAATTATTTTATAGAGACAGTAATAGATACTGAGAATCCAAAAAAATAGTAAAATTTTATGAAAATATAGATAATAAAGTAATAGATACTTACAAATTGGTTGCACTAACCTCTTTATTATCAATTATCCCTTCCTTGTTTTTCCTTGCTTCTGCCCAAAGCTCGTGACGGGTAACTGTGCTGCTCTCGAATCCCTCCTGAGTAACCTATGTACCAATACAAATAATGAATATGTTAGTATCTTTATGGAAAATATTTTTACATAAATAAAACTAAAAGCACGTGCCATTCTATCCTCAATTCCGGAGTATCCTAGATGAATGCCTATGTAAGGATATTGTTGAAGTTTAGTCCTCTCACTATTTTGTTGGCTTAATATATGTATGAAACACAATACTCAAATGAAATAGCTTGAAACACATATTAATAAAATAAAATTAATAAAAATGGTTTGCCTTGAAAGACTTCTCACAACATCTATCAATAAAAATATCCTAGCCTTTTTGTTGTATATATATTTCAAATAACTTCGAAGGATGCTTAAGGATATTACCATCTTCATCTTTCATATAATGTTTTGTCAGGATAAAGCAAAAAGCTCGCATTGCCACTCTGGCCTTCTTGTATATGTAATCTTTATGAGTCTAATAAATGTCAAATGCTAACTGCAAGACAATTATAATAAGTATGCATATATGGGGGAAAAAAAAGAGAAAACATCATAAGGGGAAGCCATTTACCACTATATCTTGGAAAACCAAGTCCTTTACACCCCATGGGACTTTCCTCCGATCCTTCCAATTCCAATCATTACTTGCTATGGGTACCTTTGACTTCACAGCTATCCCGATATAGCTACTAAATTTTTTTCCACCTTTTCTTATGGGATGGTTTTTATAATTCCAATCCATGTGTATCTTTCAACCACTATCTCTTGCTCGTGTGACCTTTTTCAACATGGTTAATCCACGCCTGTGTTTGTCTAACTCCTTCCTAAACTTCTTTTCAGCAGGGGTTATCTGGTGTGTCATCATGACTCAGATTTATATCATGATTAGGAGGGGAAGCCATTTACCTATAAGATAAATCAAACAAACAAGTTATATATGATCCAAGTAATATAAATAAAGTTAAGAAAACTCAAACATAAGAGAAATTATATTTGTTAAGAAAAGTATTATAAATCAAGTTAAGAAAAGTCAAACATAAGAGAAATTAAATATGTTAAAAAAAGTAATATAAATCAAGTTAAGAAAACTCTAACATAAGAGAAATTATATTTGTTAAATAAGGTTGAACCTTTTCCTCTTTCTACTTTGTCCCTTTTTTATGATCCAAATACCTTCTTGATGATCGTCTCTCATATACAGGGCATCATCTGCAGTGGAATTAGTATTAATTGATGTTCCTAAAAAAGGATCATCCTCAATATTTGCATCTTGATGGTCTTCGGAATTATTAGTTATTTTGTTCGTTAACATAACAATGGACTACTTATTAGTAGGATCAGGGACAAAAAACACCTATTGAGCTTGAGATGCTAAAATAAAAGGCTCATCTTTATACCCTATCTTATTAAGATCCACCTGAATGAACCTCGATTCATCAACTCGAAGGCCATTTTTATTGTCAACCCATTTACAACTAAAGACTGGTACTTAGAAGAAGATGTAATCCAACTCCCATGTGTGCTCAATCACCCCAAAGTATGACATATTTGCAAAAATAGGGTTTTTATTTTTGGCACTAGAAATATGCATTGATTGAGCTATAAGAGTTACCTCGCTATTTTGCATTGTGCTCTGATCATCTTGCTTTTTTGTATAGAATGTGTAGCCATTGATGAGATAACCAGTGTAAGGTAGGACATGCATGCTTGGACCATTACCTAACCATCTCAACCTTTCTGAAATTGAACCATGATTCCTCTCAAACTCTGAAATAGTGAGATATCTCAACCAATCTATAAAAAGTCGATTGTGTTCTTTTGATATCCAACTCTCATTCTTATTAGGGTTTAAGCTTCTAAGTTCCTCCTTGTGCATTTTCACAAGTGGCACAACATCCTCAAAGTTGTGCAGAACATACAAGTGAGCTTGTTCCCATTGTGTCTTGGACATACTATCTATTTTGTTTCCATGAATCCTTTCTCCAGTTGTTCTTCCCATGTGATGCGACTTTGGAAGACCAATGTTATTGATGTTGGATAAGTATTCAGTGCAGAACTCAACAGCTTCTTCAGCTATGTACCGTTCAACTATACAACCCTCCGGTCTACTTCGATTTTTTACATACCCTTTCTTTTAACACCTTCATGTAATGCTCAATTGGGTACATCCATCTAAGATAAGCTAGGCCATACATTTGTGTCTCTTCAACCAAGTGAATCGTTAGGTGAACCATCATGTCAAAGAATGAAGGCGGGAAAAACATCTCAAGCACGCATAAAGTGAGAACAATTTGTTTTGGTAATGTTGGGAACTTTCTGGGGTCAATCACTTTGTTGCAAATAGACTTGAAAAAGAAACATAGTTTCGTGACTGTCCCTCACACCTTTTTAGGTAGAATAGATTGTATACCCTCCCATATCATATGCTCTATCAGTACGTGACAGTCATGGGACTTAAGACCTTTTAACTTCAAGTCTTTTATAGATACGAGGTTCCTGATATTTGAGGAGTACCCCTCTGGAACTTTAACTCCCTTAAGAAACTCACAAAAAGCAATTTTCTCCTTTCTAGATAAGGTGTAAGCTGCCGAAGGTAGATAAGTACGGCGTTTCTCCTTCACCGGTGCCAATTCTTCTCTTATTCCTATAGCAACCATGTCCAACCTTGCCTTGACACCATCTTTAGTCTTTCTTGGCACATTGAGTAATGTACCAATAATGCTATCACATATATTTTTTTCTACATGCATCACATCAAGAAAGTGCCTAACATATAAAGACTTCCAATATGGTAATTCAAAGAAAATTGACCTTTTCTTCCACTTGCTCGTCCTAAGATGTCTCACAAAGGGTTTCTAAAAGTTGTTATTCAAATCTTTTACCTTGTGAAACAGCTCCTCACCAGCTAACAGCAAAGGTTCTCTCCCTTGTTCTGTATTCCCATTGAAGGCTTTCTTCCATGACCTATAACGATGTCCTCGAGGCAAAAATATACGATGGCCAAGGAAGACAAATTTTCCACTATGTTACAACCGTATGGAATGTGTGTTTTCTTAACATATAGGGCATCCAAACTCTCCTTTAATACGATAGTTTGACAAATTACCATATGCTGGAAAATCATTGATTGTGCCGAATAGCATTGCTCTTAACTAGAATGTATCCTCCCTATATCCATCGTACACCTCCACACCCTTCCCCACAATAACTTCAAATCTTCAATTAGTGGAACCAAGTATACATCTATATCATTCCCAGGTTGTTTGGGTCTAGAAATTAACATAGACAACATCATAAACTTTCACTTCATGCATAGCCAAGATGATAGGTTATAATTCACCAAAATCACTGGTCATATACTATCGATACTACTTTTCATACCATGAGGGTTCATTCCATCAATCGATAATGCAAGCCACAGGCTTCTATCTTCTTCCCCAAAGTCTTCATATTCACCATCAATTTTTTTCCATTGTGGAGAATCTGCAGGATGTTGAAACTTTCCATCTTCAATTCTTTCATCTACATGCCATTCAAGAGCTTAGCATTTTCAACACTGCTGTACATACGTCTAAATCTAGGTATTATGGAAAAATACCATATCACCTTTGTCAAACTCGATTCTTTCCTCTTATATCGTGAGGCATTGCATTTAGGACACTTGTCTAATAATGCATATTCTTTTCGGAATAAAATACAGTCATTAGGACATGCATGTATCTTCTCGTAGCTCATCCCAATAGAGCATATCATCTTTTTAGCCTCATATGTACGGCTAGGAAGCTCATTACCCTTTGGCAGCAAATCATTCAAAATCGCAAGCAATTCTGTGAAGCTCTTATCACTCCACCCATTACCTGCTTTCAAGTGGTACAATTTCAAGACAGCTGACAATATTGTGAATTTAGTACAACCGGAGTACAATGGTTTTTTTGCATCACTTTTTAACCTCTCAAACATCTTAAGATAGTCCTGAAGTTCATCTTCGATCACATTTGCTATCTCTTCAAGATGGTCGGCCTCGAATATACTAGGGGTCAAAATCAATCGATCCACAATTCGCATTATACCCTCAATCACTATACCCATCATTTGACTCGCCATGCTTGTCCAACGTGTGTAACTTCGATCAATTCCATGGCACACTAAATGTTCTTCCACCTTAACTACACTAACTAGCCTCCCATTGCAACACTTTAAGCAAGGGAATATGAGTTTATCAGGTCTATCAACATGTTCAACCGCAAACCTAACAAACTCTTTCACTCCATCCCAATATTCCTTAGACAAACGACTTGCAAACATCCAGTTCCAATCCATACTCCTAAGTTGTGTATATAAATTTTGTTAGAGCCTCCACTGGAAAATTAAATGTTTGAATTAATAAAATATGGATGTTAATTGAGGGATTTCCGTTAGGCCCCCGGATTTTCTATGATACTGAATATATTTGAATAGATATTATTTTGTCATATAGCAAGGGTTCACAATTACTAGCATCAAGACTTATATGCTCTTCCAATTGAAAACTTGGAGCTCTATAACATAGCAGAGTGATAGGAATGTCAACCCTATAATTAAAAGGAATCATAGTAATGCTAAAAGTCTAAAGATTCTGTAGATACATCATACATGAACGTAACTAAACTAAGCGGTAACAAATACTACTGCATAGAATGTTTAGATTTACTAAAATAAATTTTGAAGAGCAAACTGTAAAGGACAAGTTAGATTTCAGAAAAGAAAGATCAAGAACAAGTCAGTAGTCAAGAAACAGGGAAATCAAGGCTGTTTTGGTACTTGGGAATTTAGAGACTTCAAAATTCTTTGGCATTGTTAGGATACAAAAATATTTATCAATCAGGATTGTCCTATTTTATCACTACCCTATCACTATAATATAATATAATATAATATTTTCAAGAACATCGCTTTTCCCTTTAGTTTTTGTTTGTGGTCTACTAGTTTTTCCTTTGACTTTACAGCTACTACAAACATTTTTTAGAAACTAAAGCGGGAAATGGCTGGTGTGCTTCAACCAACTATTACCAATGGATGGGTACACTTGAACTCAACAAAGTAACAATCTTTGAAACAAAGATTGTTCAATTTTGAAAAGACAAAAGCAGGAAGCAGGGCATGAGTTCTAACTAGTTAAGTGGCACACACATGTGTAGCACATTCTTTGAAACACGAATAGAAAAAGATGAAAGATGAGACTTGGTTGTTTGCTTTGATTGAGATTGGTCACTCACGAAAAGAAAAGTACTTTTTTAGTTGATCTCTTTCAGCTATCATTGAATATATTTGTTGTTCTGTCTAATATGTCATTATTAAATGAAATATTCAAGGACGAAAAAATTGGTTGGCCCAAAAAATAAAGGAAGTGAAAATTGAACACGCTGGTTATCATTCTAAATTTGGACATGCCCAGTAAAGAAAGAAAGCATGATGTGGTGATGGTGCGAAGATATTCTTCAAAAGTAAGAAAGATCCAGTTATTAGAATGTTATGCTGACAAAGGATCCCCCTCAAAGGTTACGAAAAGCAAATGATCTATAAAATTTGAGAATGTAGCTACTTCTACAAATGTTAATATGCTAAGAGATAGAGTATCATGATTCAATTAAATATAGATTCATCGATTTTACTATATCCCTCATTTTTCGTCATATATTTCTAGGCACAAGCAAATGGCCACCCATCTAGAACACTATGACTCTCCAATCTACTATACACTCTTATTGACTATATATGACAACTTGTCTCAAACTAAGTAAATTTCATGGCATGCCTAATTTGTAGATCAGTCATTAACATTATAACAGGCAAAAAACATGACCTTTAGATCAGAGCATATAGATCAATGATTTAAAAATAGAATTGCATCCAAATAATTGTAGAAAGCTATTATAAATAGTTTGGATTTTGAAGCCAAGACACATAACGGTTATTGTCAAAGCAAAGAGAGGCTAAAAATTTCTAAATGGCAAAACCAAAAAATGGAACAACAAAAGGAATTAAAAATTACAGATAAGTTGGAGGGTTAAAATCACATTTGAGAATTCCATTATTATGGCCCCATGATTTTTCTTCATGCACCATAACACACTAATCATTCACAAATGTAGTGGAAGTGAACCCTAATCTGTGAGTGACATGTGAGAGTATCGTAGTGAGAGAACCACGAACATGAACAAGAAACTGAAAGACAGGGGAATGATGATGGAGTCGAATATGAACCAACGAAGATGAACATGCCAAAGGGAGTTATTTTGCAGTGAAACACAGCAGAGGGCAACCAAGAAATTGAATGACAGGGCAAGGAAAGAGACCCAAAGATGATTACCATAGAGAACAACCAAAGGACCACGGAGGGAGAGATGATTACAGCGAGAAGGAACACACACAAAGATAATTACGATGCGAAGGAACACACCCAAAGATGGTTATCGCTGTCAACAATGGCCAGAGGAAGAGAGCATTTTGTGAAGAGCACAGAGGATGAGAGGGCGCAAAGGGCGATCAAGTGCGAGGGAAGCCTTTTGAAATAGTGGAACAAAACAAATTTAACTTTTAGGGATTAAGTAAAGTAGGAGGTTATATCCTTAAGATCGCCTACTTTAATGATTTCTTTTAATTTTTAATTTAGTAAACATAGACAGTTCTATATATACCTACATATATTTCATTTTTAAATTTTTTTTCTATTAAGTAAAGTAGGTGGTTATACTCAAGACCACCTACTTTTCTTTTTGTTTTTTTTTTAATTTAACAAACAAAGGCGGTTATCCACAAAACCGCCTAAGTTTCCTTTTTAGTTTTTTTTTGAAATCACACCTTTATAAACGATTCTCTAAATAACCGCCTACTAAATATTCCCGCCTCATTTTTGTAGGCGTTTTCCAAAATAACCGCTTACGTTTTAGCATTTACAAATCCTATTTCTAGCGTAGTGTTATTCTAGATTAATTTATTATGTTTGGAAAAGCCTGAAAATTTAATTAAAAATGTTTAAAGCCCAAAATATGATAAAAATATTAAAAGGGGTTTAAAAGGGTAAAATGATCATTTTGTCAAAAGGTAAGGGCAAAATGATCATTTTATAAAAGAAAAGAGAGAAAATAATATTATAATACTCTGATGTAGCTAAAAGTACAAGTAATACTAGTTATATGGGCCACAAAAAAAGTACAAGCCAAGTAAAAAATGGATCCCATGTAAATAGTAAATGTCGGGGGATATGAATAGTAAAAAGTATGACAAGTGGACATCACAGTAAAAGAATTAGTAATGGTTATTTACGAAGTACTGTAAAAAGTCCAGTAAAATGTAACTACTTTAAAAATTACTGGATCAGGTAAAAGTAAAAGTAAAAGGTAACAGTAAAACCTTTTTACCCCCTTTCTCTTAGACAAAATTACCCTTTCTTACTCCTCTCATAGGGCCAAAATATCTTGGGGGTAAAATAGTAAAGTAAATTAATTCAAGAATAATTATATGCTATTGGATCAAGATGAGATCTAATGGCTAAAATTACTCCCTTTTTCCTATAAATACCCCCTCAAGTTCCCTTCCTTATTGCTCATTTGTAACACACACCAAGAGGTGCTAGAAAAAGAGAGTGTGGCATCATTTAGAAAGAGAAAGAGAGGGTGAGATTGAGAGGGAGGGAAAGGAAGAGAGAAAGGTGGAGGAAGAGAAAGAGAAGAAGGAAGACAAGGGAAGCAAGGTCTCCAAGAGGTAAGAACTCTTCTCCAATCTCTTCTAGTATCTTTCCTCATTCATTTAGCATGCCTTGGGTTAAGGTTTGAAACACTATTCCTATCCCTCCAAGGTCCCTAAAGCCACGACTAAGCAAAAGCTATGAGGCCAAGTATTACGTTTCCTTTTGGTAATGTTCATCATGAGTTTATGTTGCATGATTGTATGATAAAATGTCTAAAACAATGAAGCTTCCAACTTGGTCTTTTACTAGGCCATGTCTCGGCCAAAGAGAAAGGTGATAGGGGGAGTGGGTTTACATGGAACCAATGATTCTAACATGTTTCTAGCATCCCAATTAACCAAGAAAGGTCAAGAAAACTATTATAGAACTTGGTTTGCAAATTGTCAACGCTTAAGGACACTCATGCATACCTACTCCTGTATAATGTTATCAAGTTGTTAAGCAAGATTTAATGGTGCTAATAGGCTATAATCAAGTTAAGAAAGTGATTTAAAGCTAAGTGAAAGCAAAGATTGAAAGTAAAGTTAGTAAAGCTCCAAGATAGTCTCTTGTACCTGTCTTTATGTTATTGCTAATAATGTTTATATGATGTGAAATGTTGTCATGTTATATTATGACTATTTTTCTATGATTAGATGGCTATTTTATGATAAGGGCTAACCCCATGATGTCCTATTTTTAAACCGTTGTGTTGTAAAAGTTTTGTTAGACAACACGGAATTTTTAAATACTTTATGAAAGTATGCAATGCTTTCTATGCTTTCAGATGTTTTGTGATAAAGTATTGACATGTACAAGTTGGCTACTGAGATTCCCCAAATTTCATCACATAGTTAACCAATGATATGGTCAAGTCATGGTAAAGGGAAGCATGTGGAGTATGAGGAATAATGATGATGAAACCTTGTTGAAAAACTGTTAATGTTCTGTTTCATACTATCTATTTTGGATGATTATATAAATTTGAATATGTCTTCAAACATTCAGTGATTTGTATACATGGATAGAGTTATATCTCAAGAACAATGTGGCATTTGTTTAGCTGTATTTGGATTTACACAATTATAGTTATGAATGTTTTTCTAAGACTATTCTAGCAAAAGTTATTTTTGACCTTTGAAGATTTGAATCAGTATTATGGCTAGTAGGAGTAGAATAAATGTACAAAATAAATATGATTAAGAAGTAAACAAATGCATGAAATGACTCTATATTTTAATAGAAATGAATTTTTAAAGTTATGGCTCATATTTCAAATAGAAACTAGAACAAAAAAATCAATGGTAAAGTTTATACAATAAGTTGTATGAATCTAAGCATCTATTTTCTAGTTTCATATTTTTCCCACAAATATACACAAATTTTAGAAACTTGAATCACTATGAAATAATTTTTCTACATTTAATTATGAATTTTGAAAGTTCACTGCATAGTAAGTTGTAAATCTTGTGAAAACAGTTTTAAGTAGTTTTAAAGTTTTAATTGTTTCAGATTTTCAAGTACACTTTTTATGCAATAAAAGTAAGGAATTTTCATGGGAAATATCTTTAAATGTAAGATGTAACATCAAAGGTTAGGGATCTTATCCTGCATGAAAAAGGGATTTGGAATACTGAAATTCTTTAGCAATTTTACTCACCTAATATGATTATGAATATTTTAAAGACTCAGGTTTCTATGTTTGGAAAAAAGGATGTTGTTATTTGGAAAGGTAGTACTGATGGGAACAACAATGTTGCTAATGGATATAAATATGCTTTAATTAACAGCAAGCACAATATAAATTCTTCTCAAACTATTTGTTTGGAATAAGATTTGAAAACTATTTGTTCCTTATAGAGTGCAAATTTTTAACTAAAAGGTATTAAAAAAATGCTCTTCCTTTATCTCAAACTCTGAATGATCATCATCTCTCCATTTCTCTTTCTTGTATTTTATGTGGAGAGCACAATGATACAAGGGAGCACTTATTGATGAAGTGTCATTTTGCCCATACGGTCTAGTTTGGTTCACAATGGGGTTTTAAATTTCTAGACTGTTACATTAGCTTTTTTTAGTGGTTTGAGAATTTGTGATCAATTTTTGGATCTTGAACTTTTTGTATATGTGATGATCTTATATGCTATTTGGAAGACCTGCAATGGTGTACTATTTAGAGGCCAACATGCTCATCCTCTTAACACATTGCAAATGGTTCGCAACTTTGAATCTCAAGTTTATAATACTCAAGGACTCTATGATCAAAAGCAATTTAAGACACAAGGTATTCAACTACCTAAGCTTCATCACATAGATTGGGGTGGTTGGAAAGTATTTTTATTTGTTTATTCTTGGAGGTATTGTGTTACACGTTGTAAAAAATGGTTTTCTTAGGTATATGTTACTTTTAATGCGCTAATTATCAATCAATGGCAATCAACACAAGATTCTACACAAGGGAAACTTTATCGCAGTATGTTTTCTCCAACGAAGGCTCTGTCATTCATCAGATCACAAGATGTGATAAAAGATCCCTTACTACATCCGATTGCTTGCTTCATTCAAAATCAAAGTCACAAAGATATGATTGAGAGACATGTAGCTCATCCTAAGTAGCTTAAAGTTTTAATTGACAATATTATTATTTGGTTATAATACTTTATGCTATATGAACTTTTCATCATTTAATATATAGTTATAGTTTTCACCAAAAAAAAAAGGCTGAATTTATCCTTTTTTTTAAATTTTAATAAGTGGCTAGACTTTCCTCTTGTAATCCTAAGGTCCAAAGTTTTAAAGCTTCAATTAAAGCTATGCTTATATAATTAAGTGTGACTAAATTTATCTTCTTGTTTTTTTCATTTTAATAAGTAGCTAGGCTTTCCTTTTGTAAGTCCAAGGTCCAAAGTCTTTTTTTATTGTTTAAATCAATGGTGCAACATTGGGAGGGAAATATATTTCCAGCATTGCCTATTGTGTGCAGCAAAATTTTGTAAATGAACAAAAAGATTAATATATTATATCATAGTAACAAACATTAAAAGCTGTGGATTTATATGCATGAATGAAGTAACACCTGGATCTTAGACTCATTTCCCATATTTTTAACCTTAAATATGTCCAATGATATCCATTTGATAGCTTGAATCACATAAAAATACTAAATAAATTTTTCCAACATTTGGTTACTATTCATTTGATAAAATCCATTTTACCAAGCGAATTTCATAAAATCATAATTAATTCCAAAAAAATCTTATTCATATGATTCAAGTCTCTATAAATAGCGAAAAATATTGTCTACATGAAAAAAAAAATTCAGAGCATTGACTTGGCTATTTAATACAGTAAATTTCAAAAATAATTACTATTCATTTGATCATTTTCTGAAATTCTTGATTTCTGGGCCAAATTTGAAAAATCATATAAAATCATATAGTTATAAAAACTAAGTTCTTTTTAAACCAAATCAAAGATCTTTCTGTCTAGTTTTGATACATATATAACACTCATATATTCAGTCCAAAAATGTCTAAACAGCATTGAGTTTATTGATCATATGTCATCAGGTCAATTTACATTCTTCAACTTTGCAAAATAAAAATCATACTTCCTTCATATAGTCATAACTTGGTCTCATACTTTGTTATACATTATATTGAACCTAAAGTGACATTATTACACAAAGGCACAAACCTAGCACTATACACATTAATTTACATAAATATTCCAAACACATGATCAAGGAAAGTATATTCATCTCAAATAACTTGCTTTTCCTTGCCTTGGTCTTCTCGGGCCACCTTACTATGACTTGAACCTAAACAAATTAGCATTTGAAAAGGAATGAGATTCAAAGAATCTCAGTAGTTACACCCAGTCATGCATTCATATTATTATTAACATTTCATAAAATCATCATTAAAAGTCATAAAAACACATTATACCATAATATTTTCATAAAAATTTTAGCATGATAGCATCTTATAAAAGGGACATCTCAGGGTCAAAAGACCCTTCAATCAATCAGCCAACAACACAATATCATCACAAAACATTCAAACAAACATATGTCATACTTATTGATTTATAGAATACAATTATGATAACATAAAGCATTGAAGGGTAATTAACTGCCTTGTGGTTTTCCTTTACTTTTCAAACTTTGTACACATTTCCTTTGGTATTCTTTCACTTCAAACATTATTGCATCATAAAATAAGGTTATAAGTCACTAATTACGTGACCTTACTCACAAAAAGTGTGCTTAAAGGTCTAAACTTTTTACTTTATCTTCCTTTGGTTTTCTCTTGTACAACACACTTGTATTTATCTATTTTAGACCAAAGAAATCCATTTTTGGGGAAGATGGCCAAAATTAAGAGAAAAATTGTTGAAAAATATGCACTCCATGAAACTTGCTTTAACTTGTGTTTTCATGCTTCCAGTTACCTATTCTAGCTTTTTCCTTGGTTTATTTCATGATAGCTTCACTTTCTTTCTCTAGCATGTCATAGCCAAAAATTCAAGGGTGAGAGAGGGAAAGAAAAACTCCATGAAAACACCTTTGAACACCTAGATATACATGCTAGATGCCTTAGAATCATATCTTTGCAACTTGATCTTTAAACTTTGCCTTCTAGCTTCTCTTTTTCTCTTTCTTTTCCTCTCAAGTTTCGTGCTCTCTCTCTCTCTCACTCTTTTTTCTGGTCTATTTCTCACGCACAAGGAAGATGAATGGCTTTAAGTGGCTTAACTCAAGGTGGAGAGGAGAGATATCAAATGAGTGAATAGTTTTTTCAAGTTAATTAACCAACTTTGGTGAATTTTAATGAAAAATCCACTTAAAATGAAATAAATAAATTCCCCCCCCCCCCATATCCTTGCTACTATGTCACTCCACTTTTATAGAATCTTTGGCCAAAAATTGCTTTATACATTTTATTAGTCCAAAATAATCTTTACTGATAAAATTTACCCCATACCGATCAAATACTTTTTGTTGTAATTGTCACTTAATTGGTATAAGATTGTTCTAAATTTAATTTTAGGTAAAATTTATTATTTTGATTCCCAAATTTGTCTGTAACGATCTACATCCTATTCTTTTCACTCATCTACTTTTATGGAGTTCATAAACCTCTTTTCTAAATTAAAAATCGCTTTTGAACTTAAATTAAAATTATAAATTCATACAAACTCAATTAACTTCTAAACTGTATTACATTGAGTTTGGTTTGTCGGGAGCTCTATTTTGATAGGATTTCCAAAAATTTTAAAATTACCCTTAACTCGGGATGAAATTATAATTTTTAATTCTTTTGAGTCCTAATTTGCAATTTTTGCCAAGGACTAAATTGAATAAAATTCTTTCTTTTAAGGACCATCTTGCATAAAATTCTTATTTCTTGTGGCAAAACTATAATTTTTTCCTTTTCTGTTCTAACCCAAAAATGACATTTTTGCCCTCTCCCATCTTTTTTTTGTGTCTATCCATTTTCTGTAATTCTACTTGCATTTTAAAATATCCTCTAGTTTTATCTTATACATTACTTAATATCTAGTAAAAATTTAGGATATAACAAATGAAGGGGCCATACTAAATTATTGAAAATTTTCTTGTACACCATCTCAAAAGTTTTATCCATAGAGTTATCATCTACATCAAGAATTAACATTTTCAAGTCTTGCTTACTTTACATACGAGACACAACAACATAAAATTGACCATGTATAAAAACTGGCCTTAGCAAATATAATCCAACACTAACCAAGCTCTGACCGTGACTTTTGTTTATGGTAATTATAAATGACAACATGATCAGAAATTGTCTTCGATGAAGTGTGAATGGAAGTTTAGAGTCTGATAGAGACATGTCAATTCTTCCAATATAAACTTTCATCCCAGCATTTGATCCTGACATCATTTATGCTTTCAACACATGCTTGTTGGTATAAGTAACTATAACACCTCATATTTAAAGTCATTTTCCATGTATTAAATTCTATTTAAGTTCATTAATGTATGATTAGAGACTTGATTGCATAAAATAACTTAAACCAATTTTGTTTTTATTTTTGGGTACTATTCCTTTGGTTAATCTCATTTTACCCAGTAAACTTTGAAAATTCATAACTAAATCAATAAAAATCATATTGATATAGTTTATGTCTCTAAACATAGCTTAAAAGATTCTATACATGGAAAAAATATTGAACAAGGGAAATAATTTACCAATTCATACAGTAAACTCATATAATTTTCACTGTAGCAATGGTAATTTTAGAAAATTCCTGATTCTGACCATAATTTTGAAAAATCACCATTAATCATACACAACTCCAAATTAAGTGATCTTTATGTCTATGGAAAGCTACACATGTGTAGTTTTTAAAAATATAAAACATTCATATATTCAACATATCAAGGTCTATATAGTACTTTGAAATCTCAACAGTGCTCAGAAAGGTCTCTTACATCCTTCCAACTTTCCAAAATACACACTAATATATACATACGTAGCCATAACTTGTCTTTATCTTATATGATACTTTATAAAAAACCTAGAGGAACATATTAACATGAAAACACAGCATGATCATGTCCCATAAGATTTTACATAACATCTCATATAGTAGTATCAACCTAAGTATCATTACCTTGAACATTAACTTGCTTCTCCTTGCCTTTCCTTTCTTGGGCAATCTTGCCATAACTTGAACCTAAAATTTGTTAGACACTTGGAAAGGGGTGAGATTCAAAGAATATCAATAGTAACTATCATACATGCTCAAATATCATCATACATTGCAAACTTTCATGAAAAATACATTAAACTTTCATTTAAAGTCAATTATGCACAAACAATTTCTAAAAATTTGGGCAGCACCTCCCCTTAAATTATAGACATTCCCAAGGTCAAATACCCTTTAAACAACATAAGCAATAAATTCAATCCATCACAAAACATCAATTCAATCAACAATTACATCAAGTAAGCATATTGGCAACAATAACAATATATATGCATAATATGGTTAGTTAACTACCTTGTGGCTTTCTAATAACTTTTAAACCTTGTACACCTCTTATTTGGTCTTGTAACCCTTCTTTGAGTCCTAATGCATCACAAAATATGGTCATTAACTACTGATTTCATGACCTTTTTCAACTCTTACTAACCCTAAAATTCCTTGATTTCCTTTGGGTTTTTATTATACAACACACTTGTTTCTACCATTTTTGGACCCAAGGAATCCATTTTTGGGGTCAAAATCATGAAATTTCTCTCCTATATTGAACCCAAATCTGACTGAAAATTGCCCAAAAATAAAGAAAAATATTTACTCCTTCAATTAGCAAGTCAATCACATATACATGCTTCTTGGGACCTATTCTTGCATTTTCCTACTCTCTTTTGGCCATGGCTCAATTTTCTCTCTCTACTCTCTCTCATGGCTGAACATTTCAGAGAAGGAAGGAAGAGGAAAACTCTATAAAAACCTCTTTAAACACTAGAATATACATGCTAGAGATCAAAATGTCCTGCCTTGATCCCTAGACCTTCAAACTTTGCCTCTTGTCTTTCCTCTTCTCTTGGTGCTTCAAGCTCTCTTCCTCTTACTCTTTGCTTCTGTCCAGACATGTTTAGAGTGTAAAATGAAGGCCAAGATGACTTAACTCAAGCACATAAGGAGAGAGATGAGATGGATGAATAGTAGAATTGGTTAACTTAACTAAATTGGGTTAACTTTAGTAAAAATTTTGTGAAAATTCCCTCATTGTCCTCTTCAGTGTAAATCATGTCCTTTGTCCTCATTTTTGACCAAAAATTGCTTCATAAAGTTTAATGGATCAAAATACCCTTTACTGATTAAATTTATCCATACCAATTAGGTATTTTCGTCAAAATTGTCATTAAATTGGTATAATATTATGCAACAATTAATTTTAATCCAAAATCATTATTTTGATTCAAAATATATTTTAGTAAGGCCCATTAATTTTTCTTGGATTAATAATGCCTTTTCCTACGGTCAAAACGGACTTTTATTTGGTAAAATATTAATATTAAATTCTAATTACCCAATAAATATTATTTTAACCTTACTAAATTTCATACTATATTCCATTGGACTTAGCTTATTGAGAGCTTCATTTTGACTATAATTTTTCATATTTGGCAAAATGTCCTTGACCTAGGCCAATTTATAATTTTTAAAACTTTTGGATCTTAGGTGTAATTTTTCCCAAAATTATAAACTCTTGTTAAATTTCCCTTGCGTCCATAGAATTGTCTTTTTTTTTTCCTTTTGTTCTTTTTTATTTTATTTTCTTTTTCTTTTCTTTTTTTTAGGGGTAAAACCGTCATTTTTACATTTTTCTTCCAACTGAAATAATTGACTTCTTTATCCTATTTTATACCAAACAGTGTATACCTATTTTCACAAATTCCTTATAAATTTTAAAATATTAAGCCTTGAATATCCAAGAAAAATTCCAGAATATTACAATAACTATTATATGTGTTTCATTACAAAGACCAAGTGAATTTTCAAGAGCATGATAGGAGCACCAACCTTATGTTTCAAGGCATGCTTTGGTAGACTAGATATAGAAATTGAGTGAAGGAACTCCATAGAATATAGATCATCCATTGAATCCATGATCTCATCTTGTTTGCTCACGCTATCAAAACTTAGGTATAACATCTCATCACCAGGAATCATGGATAACATGTACTTATTAACTTCATCTACTATATTAAGTATAGATGCCAGTATTGCTTTATCTCTAAAATAAGATAAATTGCTATGAGAACCAGGGAAACCTGGATACATGTAGTCAGTTATACACTTGATAGGGTCACTTGAGCACAAAATAATATCATGTGGAATTCTGATTTTTGCCTCTTTTTCACTATTCCATCGCTTATGGAAATGATCCACTCAGCAGACTCATTCAACTTCTTATTTAGTTCATGTGAATTCGATGGTAGTTGCCTCATGTTTTTTGTGAGAGTTATAAACTTGCAATCATTTCTCAAGTATGATGAGTTAATACATGCAAAGGCTATATCCTCGTGTACTTCTTAGTGTAACCAGAAGAATTTGATGAAAATCTCCTCCAAATACAACAACCTTACCACAGAATGATGCATGAACAATTGAAGGATTTTGCAAATATAATATGTCCCCCAATGTTCTATCAAGAGTTTCAAAGCAATACTTACTTATCACAGGTGCTTCATCCTAAATGATAAGTGACGTATGAACAATCAACTTAGCAAGAGGGTTGCGTTGCATTACTTAAAATATATGTAATTATTATAAATTAATATAATTATGATGATAAAAAAATCATATTGCTAACCTTGAAAGCAATGATTGAACTTCGACTATGTTTGGATTAATAAACATTTGGGAAGTGTACCTAGAGTTTGAAACCTTCCATTGACTTATAGAAACCATGGTATATAATTAGACAATAAATAATAAATAGAGGTATGAAATTATTAATCAATAGACCCCATATCGTTGAACTCTTTAATCTTACACCATTGCAAAATGATAACAGTTGGTGAAGTGTTTTTGCCGCTGACATTATTAGATAGGTCCTTTGAGAAAGTTCCCCATAGAGTACAAATCAAGGGAATAATATTGAAATTAATGCAATGAAAGAAAAGGTGAGATGCAAATATAATATTTCAAAACTAAAAAAAAATAAAATAATGTAGAAACAAAAAAAACCACGAAATAATTTCATACTCATGATCCTCAATCACTACCTCAATCTGTTTAAGATCTTTTCCAATCCTTGAAAAATTCCTCCAATTCACCCAAACCATGTGGCTTACCAATGATATTTGAAAATGATATTTTCAAAGATATCAAGAAGCAAAATATTATAAATTTATATGAATAATATACATGTAGTTTGAATTTATAACTATTGTTAAAGATTTAGAGTATTCTAAACTGACAATTCTTTCATATCTATTATATGACATTGTTATGTTATTCAATTTGAAAATGTATTATTAAATCATTTTGCTAAATAAATAAGAATGTTGCAAATCACAAAGTCCAATAAATATAAATTAGTGATGTAACTAAAATATAGTAAACAAATTCTTTTGATATAGATCTAACCGTGAATTCATGAGATTAAAAAAAAGAGTCTCCAAGAAACACATTGACCAAGTAGTTTTTATTAGATTGTGTGGCCACTATATCTCAAAATAAAGGAAAGAGAAAATCATGGTATGGTACGGAACAATTGTCATCTTGGGGAATAACTTTGGTAGAAAATTGAACTTTTTTGTTGAAATGATGGTTTGTTGATTTGTATGATCTATTCTGCTCAATACTAAATTGGGTCATAACATATACCTTTCCCTCACACAACAATGTTTTGGAATTTGGAACATATGATTGTTTCAAAATAATGTGGGTTCGGTCTTGTTGTAATATGCATTCAACTTGTAGAATAAATTAATACATACCCAATCCCATACAAATAAATTATAAAAAATGACACTGGATATATGTAAAGATATAAAAAAAATCGACTGATGTGCAAAAAGCTAACTAACATTAGCATCTTGTGAAACCATCTCTATATATTGAATCTCATTCAGCATATTAAAGCTTGACATTGTTTAAAGATGAACCACCCTCACTTTTATTCTCCAAGTCAAATGGGTGCAGTGATAGCACGTATAATATCGTATCTAGTAGCCATGTTAGTTGGGAAGTAACAAACAAAACCTTAATAATGAATATGAAATGCATAGAAAGCAAATCAAGTTTAGAATGGATGATAAAATGACAATCGATTAAACAGTCATATAAAATATAAAGTCTCTCACACAATCATTAGTGGTGAGAGGATTGCAAAATAGGATAACTAAACTAAACAACATCTACTTGATAATTGTGATCATGCACGAAAGCATGTAATTTATGCATATGTGAATCCCCTTTATTCAATTGAATCATATGTGACCCATTATTTTATAAGTTCATATCCTTGATGTCCATTATGCCATAATCTAGATTCCGAGCTCCTTAAGTCAAATGACCAAATTTTTTTTATTGGAATTAGTAGAAAATGGCATAAGGATGACCTAATCATTTATAACATAAAGATAATTGAAGAGCTATTGATTTATTATTTACATAATCATTAATATTACCTATCAATCTACAATAAAAAGAAAGACAATAATGGGAACACCATGGGCACAAAATGCATTGATTCATATTATATTTGTAAATTTGATTGGTGTTGTGAAATTAAATCAATGGATTCTGAAGAATAACATTGTCAGAAATGGTGGCATGAAATTCTATTAAACTTTGAAACATAAAATCATAATCAAAAGTAATCCTTTTATTTTTCTTAAATATACATAACATAAAAAAGTGCTTTCTTTTATAGTTATATTTTACTATAATATGGTTTGTAATTATTCATTAAATTGCACATACCTATGAAACTTGAGAGCCCAATCTTTCAGATATTGTATATTGTATAAATATTTGGCAACACATTATTAGACCTATTTTAATGTCATATTTCTTGTTGATATATTTAATACAAAAATGTTGGTACAAAAGTTTAAAGTTGCTGAAACAAAGCTGGATTCGAATGTGAAAATAAAAACACAAAACAAAATGTAGTATTTTAAATATAATCATTTAATGCTAAAATAAAGAGAATATCACATCAAAACATTTTCAAAAGTACTCGAAGCATTCATATATAAGTAACAAAAAACAATTGATAGTGGACCCAATCAAATAATTATCACAAATCAAATGATACATGATAAGCAATACCCTGAGTCAATAATACATATGGTAATTCTTACATAACATGCGGATCTACATGAAGGTTTAAAATTGGAGCATCCAACATGACACCACTATATTGTAGTATTTGTGCTTTGGTATGCTGATTATATATATATATATATATTTATATCGATTCATCATAAATTACTTTCACTACTTAAGTGAAGGTCTAATTTGGTGCAAATTAGAAATCTAATTTCCCACTGAAATTTAAGTGAAAAAACAAGGTGGGTTACAAACTATTAGTCACATTTTGCATTTCCTCTATCTTTCCCATGATTGTATGCTTATCTTAATCCAAAACTTTAATCTTTAGAAGACTTGAACCTAAAATTGTAAGACTATTGCATGCTACTTTTTCCCTCTTGCATAGTAATTTTAAAAAATTTATAACTAATTCCTCAAAAATAGTGGTTTAAATCTCTAAAAATAACTTACATTCCGAATTTCATGGGAAAAATATGAAACTTGACTTTCATCTCATGAAATAGTATATTTTATTCTAAAAAGTTTATTGTTTATTCTTTTTTCTAATAAACTATCCAATTTCACATCCTCATCTTTGATGTACCATTTTGTATGATGTGCCTCATCTTACATGCAAAGCCAAAACATTCAAACTTCATGTCATGAGAAAGCTTTGTTTGTCTACTTTTGAAACATATAAATATCTCATGGTGGTACTATTACTATTGGACCAGGGACTTATCTAAGGGTCTAGTATATCAGATTGCTTCTAGATTACAAAGTTTTCCAAAAACATTCATTTCTATCATTGTATAAATTCAATTTACATTCAATTTGTACCAAAAGGAAGCTAACACTTAGAGGTACATGAAAACATAGCCCACTGAATTTTTGGGCAACAATATGAATTTATGCATATTCTTAAAACATTCAGCAGTTACATCAAAAACAAAAATCATTTCCTAGTAGAACGTTTTCAAATAAAACAGTTTCTAAAATAGTCCTTCATTCATCATTCTTCCTGGTTCACATTCCTGCTCTTGGAAAAGCTTGCTTCTAACATTTTGAAACTTAGGGGGTGAGATTGGGCATCTTAGTAGCAACTTTGCACGTACAATCATATTATCACATCAACTTTGAAAACATTTCATGATCTTTGCAAAATAGTCAAAAAAATTACATGTTGCTTTTCAAAACATTGGTATAAATTCATCATAAAATAAATAGGATATCCCAAGTAGACATTTAAAAAGTCAGTCATTCATGAAAACATATATCATCCAATATAGAAAACATGCAATAATACAAGAGTAATGCAAGTCACTACTTTAAAGCCTTAATATTTTCTTATCTTTATCCTTGCGTTTTGCTTCCAATCTCTCCTTCCTCTTTAAGCTTTCCCTTCCTTCTTTCTTTCTCTCCTCTCTTGGCTTTCTTACTTTCTTTCTCTCTTTCTCTTTTCCTCTTTCTTGGTCTTTCACACCTTTCCTCTCTCTCTTTCTTCTCTCCTTTTTTAGTCAAATGTGAGGAGTATGAGGAAGTGGAATGGCCTTGTATAAGCTTTCCAAACATGGCTTGCAAGTCAATTTCCTTCTTTCCCAAGTAGCTTCTTCTTGCCTTGCAAGTCTTGCTACTTCTTATCCAAGTTTTCTATTTATGACATCATGTTTATGATATCATCTTCTCTACTAATTATGACATCATATTTGGCACACTAAAATTCCACTTTTGCCTCTCAAATTTCAGCCAAGAGAGCGACTAATGAGAGAGAACAATTACTTTTTCCAACAATACCCTTTAGGCATGTCTAGTGGGAAACTAGAGAGAAAAAATTTCCTTTTGAACCAAAATGCCTTTATATTATCCATATGTATACTTTTCCTCTGGTTTCACATTTCTCAAGTGCTTACATTTTGGAATCTCAATATTTTCCTATATTAATTTCAAAATTATCATCTAATTTCCATAAAAATTTTTAAATTAATTACATCTAAGGACTATGCTTGCATTTTATTCCAATTAAGGTTCAAACATATTTCCTTCTAGGACCTTCAGGGAAACTTAATTTCAATTAAGGACCAATCATTTCTTTGCCCTATATATGCATGTATAATCACATCCCTATGCATTATATAGAATAATCCCTTATTATTCTATGCATAAAAATTTGGGATGTTATGCTATGCCTTATTTAACACTAAGCTTCCATTACTCTTTCATAAAAAAAAAAACTGTGTTTGGTTGTAGATATCGGCCAAGTCCTTGAAGGTAGATATATTCCTACAAACCATCATATACAACTTCATAGGAAAACTCGTTTAAGGCAAACATCAAAGAACTTAACGGGACAACCATTTGATGCAGTAGTCAATGAAGGTCTGCCATTTGATTGTAGAACTTATTTCTTGTCCCCACCTATCAATGAAGAATATGCATGCCTATGGATATAGCCTTGAGTGTTGCTTTCATTTATTTGAATTCTAGTATTAATGGAGCACCACTAGTAGACATCAATAAAATGGAGGTGTTAGGTACATGAGCATATAAGTTTGAGTTCGATTTAAATGAGCCCCTATGTGAAGAACATGAAGATTATGTAGAGGATGAAACATTGGCAATCATCAATGGAATGAATGAAAAGTGATGTTCACTTTGTCTCTCAAATTAATTTGACACATGGCTTTATTTTTTTTTCCTTTATGGAAACAACCCTCCATGTGAAAAAGATGAAGATTACACATAGGATGAAACATTAGCAATCATTAATGGTATGAATAAGAAGTGATGTTCACTTTGTGGGTCACAAATCAGTTTGACACATGGCTTTGATTTTTTTGTTTTTCTTGCCTTTAAAAAATGACCCCCAAGTGAAGAAAAAGAATATTAAGTAAAGGATAAAAAAAGCTAGCCATCATTGATGGTTTGAATGAGAAATGATGTTCCATTTGCTGGTCAATGATGAATTTAACACATTTTTTTTTCTTTTTCTTTTTGTCTTCAATAAATGACAATGATCCTAGTTCTAAAGATGAAAGACTTGAATCTAAGGCACGCATGTGTGGATGAAATAGACCCTAATGTATGTGTTATATCAAATTGAAAATCTTGTACTTTAACTTTCTCATTAGATATGATTGAAGGAAAATCAAGTTGCAGAAAAAGTGACTTTCTATCAAATAATCAAATGAGTGCTCTATCTAATTTGTTACTGCACTCAATACATGATGGAAAACTAAAATCAAGGATAGCAACAAGGGTAGCTTCATTATATTGTGTTTACAAAAGCATCTTTTATCACATTTGGAATCAACTAAAGTAAATAGGAAATGCTTGTCATAGGAAAGCAACAAACTATGGATGGAAAAGAGTTCAATTAGACACTCAAAGAATATGTAAAGTTTCATTATCAAAGTGGACTACCCTACAACCTCTAGCTTGTACTTTGAAACTTGTAAGATATAATTAATGAGATTATGAAAAAACAAAGTTATATGATGCCATTCAAATGCACTTAAGTCTCATTTAAAGAGAACATGATAGCTCATTTAAGATTTTGCTTGTCAAAGCTTGAAGATAGTAGCATACCTCATGATCCAAAGTTTAAATTTGTGTACAATATTGTCCACATTAATGAGAAATGCTTCTACATTACCCAAAAAAAAACTACAAACTATTACTTTCTCGTAAACGAGGACAAGCCACACCATATATGAAAAAGAAAAAACTTTATCATCAAGCTTATTTTTTAGTTGTAGTGGCTAGACCCAGGTTCAACAATAAAGGGAATGAGACATTCTTAGGAAAGATTAGTGTATTTCCTTTTGTAATTAGATAGCCAGTAAGAAGGACAAGTGTTAATAGAGTTGTAGGGACAATGAAAAAGAAGCCTGAAAGATTGTAGTATAAAGGAATACAACCTAGGTCATTTTCACATTGAAGGTTAACAAGACACAATGACCAATTAAGTATAAGTTATGGAAATGAGAATGAAAACTAATTCCAAATGCAAAACTAAATGGTAAAATGCAACTAATCTAAACTATCAAAATACAAGACTAATGAACTAAGAATGAATGAATGGTTGATGGAAAAAAGTGATCTAGGTTAGATTATGAAGTGTGTTTGGGTGATGAAATGTTCTCTACAATGGATGCAATGCAATGCTCTAAGGATTAAGACAATGAAATGGGGGTTTTAGTTTAAAAACTTTAAGAGAATTAAATGCAAAGGATCGAAGAACTAAGAAAATAATAATGTCAAACTTGAAAATGAATTTGAAAACCGTGAATAGAAGGTTTCTGATCAATGAAAATGAATGTGATAATCTTCAATTTCACTAGGAAAGACACTAATCACGAGACTTTGATTAATTTTACAAGGGAAAAATGCAAAGGATAGCTTTATAATGTGTATATCATTAAACCAATTTTAATCCTTCAATTAAGTGTAAGACTCATTCAATTTCACCAAAACAAATTGTCAAACACTTAGAAGGCATCACACATTATCATGCTTTAGATTAAGCAATTAAATTTTCATTGAATCCACTGTTATGACTTATTCAATTTAGCCCAAATTCATCAACAACCAACCATACAATCCATCATAACTAAAATTTAACTACTCTAATCCATTTACCATATGTTGAAAGTAACCAAATCAAAGTTAAAGACATAATCATATGCTGGCTGGAAATTGCTCATGATATTAACATAAAAACATCAATCAAGGTACTCTCCAATATAATTGGTCATACATAATCCAATGTCTAGAAAAATACCAATCCTATACTACTTTTCTAACCTAGAATCAAAAGATAAACCAAAGTTAACTAATGGGTAGAAAGATATTAGAGAATTGAGAGAAATTTCCCCTTGTAGTCTTGCTAAACCAATGTGCCTCCCCTAGCTCCATTGAAGATGCCACAAGAGGATCACCCTCGCACCATCTTGAACAAAAGTTAGAACCAAAGAAAGAAGGATGCAATCCATCTAAGCTTCCAAAAATGCCCTTTTAAAATGCTTCCAATGTGTTGCATGTCCTCTCCCATTGTATCATGACCTACACAAAGAATATAACATGTATAAAACTTATGTCAAGTGAAATAATGCACAGATATGACATAAAACCATGGTAAAATACAAATAATTTAATTTCCCCACAATTGAGGACCATATAGCTTGAAATTAAACATGATAGACAAGGGAAAATTAATCTAAAATGATGAAAAAGAAAGGAATTAAAAAGCTTAAGAAAATAGGTTGCCTAGGAAAATTGATGAAAATGCTCTCTGTTGATCATTCTTTGACCGGCTCTAATTTGCAAGCCCTAATCACTTTCTAATTAAGTGTCTTAAACAATGATTAGGTGATTAAATTAAAGAACATTAAGGAAAATTAAAATTAATTTCAAGTGGGATTTTAACTATGGGTAATTTAGAAAAGTGTAAAATGGATTAATAGTACATGAAAATAGTCACATGAATGGAAATCCACTAATATGAAATGATGTATGAAATGGATGATGTAATGGAAATTTTCTGAGACAATCTAACTTGAAATCATATAGAAAACCTTAATTGAATTATCTAATAAAGCCCGATAAGCACCTAATTAACCAAACTTTGTGGAAAATGCATTGATAGAAAGAATTAACCACCAAATCTATGGAATATAATAAAATATCACAAAACAAGCTTAAAACCAAGGATTTAACTCATTTTTTCACCAAGCATTCAAAACTAATTAAAACATGAAAATGCTCTAAAACCCTCAAAATAGCCAAAATAATATGATAAAAATGCTAGATTAGGGGATAAAAACATGGTAAAATTTGGTGACATCAAAGCTCATTATTTCCATGACCAAAGAGGTGAGTAAGATGTTCTTAATTCATAAAGTTTTACCAACCAATATCAAGAATTTATTGCTATGGGAAGATGTAAGGGAGACAATTTTCATACATCAAGATAATACAAGATATTATGTTGATATAGATGATGAAGATTTTTGTTGAACAGTTAGTGAAGATGGGTTTGACATCCATTTGACTTGTCAACCTTAAAATTTGCCTAATTTAAATGTCTTGGATCTAGGTCTTTTGAATGTCATTTAGTCTTTTCAGCAAAAGGAAGTGATTAAGTCAATTAACAAACTTATTAGGAAAGTGGTTAAATCATTTGATGCTTTTAACACCAAAGGATAAAAAAAAATTCCTCACGCTTCAATCATGCATGGTTGAAATAATGATAGTGAAAGGATCAAACAAGTACAAAATTCCTCACATGAAGAAAGATGTGTTGTACAACCAAGGTGGAATACCAACTCAACTAAAATGTGCTCATTCACTAATTCAGGAAGTCTTCTAATATTTAGAAAATGTGACACTTCATACCCACAAAAGGTAATTCAATAAAAAATACTTAAAAAATTATTTCCTTCACATGAACATTTTGTATTTACTAGGGATGATAAACTACTTCATTGACCATGAATGGGGAGTAGGAGTTCAACATGGGTTTAATGGATTATGTAATGTTTTTGCACCAAGTTTTCAATTGTGTTTTGCTCCAAAAAAAGAATGCACCAAGTTTTTGTAGATGTTTGAACTTATGCTATGTTATGTTGTAATTTTTGGGTTCTATCATAGTGCACAAAGTTGCTTAGGATAAGTACTTTTGGTGTAACTATCCATGATGGAGATATACATCCACTTGAGCAAGCTACCAATCATGAGTGAAGTGCAAGTCAAAAGAAAAACTTGTATGAAGAAAAATGTATTCTTCATACTTACACTTAAACAAGTCACACATAAAGAACAATAAACTTGACTAAAATTTTGGCAGAGAAAGAAGGTATTGCTCATCTTAACAAATAAACCTCACTAAAGAACAAGGTATTGCTTATAGTTATACTTAAAGCTATCACACGTTCTTTTATTTTGATATACTACATGAATGATAATACCATTATATAAAACACAAGAAAATGCTAAAAACAATGATTTTTCTGGAAAATTTTTTTGCTAGAATTTTTCTAGAAATGGTTACATCACCATAACAATGTTTGATAGAGCCTATTGGCATCATATGATCCATGTAGTCGACTCCACTTAATGGGATAAGACTAATGTTGTTGTTGTTATTGGTTACATCACCATAACACAAAAAGTAATGCTCTAGTCTTCAAGTTCAAAAGGTGACTATATATATATATATATACAAACCTATGCTTTTGTTTTGTGTTTACTCTAAACAAAAAATACATCATCTTCTTCTCACAAATGCCTTATTTATAACTTGGTAGAAACTATCTAGATAAATCTTTAGCACAGTTAGAATCTCTTTGTTTTACTCCTCACTTTTTAAAATCAAAATCTTGTCCTTTTTCAGGTTATTTGTTGAGGTCAAGAAGCTTCTTACTAGTGTTATCAGTGGATGTCAACGGAAAATTATCATTGGGGTGCAACACTTTCTTTCTTGTCAACTTCTCTTGATGGTATGATATCTCTTTGCCAAAAAAGATGGTTTATGTTGAATCAAGTGTTTTGATGATTCCAAACCAACCTTCTAGAGCTTGGAAAGAAGATATCAAAGGTGCAAAAAAGATCTCAAGTGGAGAAATCCAAGAAAAACCAGCATAAGATTAGATATAGGATTTCTTACTATGTTTAAATTGAGTAAAATACTTTAAACTGGCAAAAAAATGTTTTAAAAATATGATTCTATGATAATTCATGGAATATTTGAAAAACAACCACTAACAGAAGAACTTTAAAGGGTTAATGCTGTTCTGTTGCTTTGAAAATTCGAACTTTGGCTTTTGAAATTCAAATTGAAAATAAGTAAGTCAGAAAAGAGATTCCTCTGACAGATGAACTTTGAGTGCAGAAATTCAAACTTTGACATAAGTTTGATAAGAGCCTTCTTTGATAGACGAACTTTGGTTTTTGAAAATTTGACTTTTTGATAAAACACAATTCATGAAAAATGAAAAATTTGTCTAAAGATATGTCAAAGTGCATCTGAAAGTAAAGTTTAAAAAGAGTTCCAAGTTAGCTCACTGACAGACGAACTTTAATTTTGAAATTTTGAATTTTGAAAAGATGAACTATTGTGTCTTATTAAGCTGCCCACTGACAGACGGATTTTGGGCACCAAAATTTGAACTTTGAAGGCACTGTAGCAATATAGGACAGCTGTTCACACTTACCAAAAGAACTTTAAACTTAAAAATTCATATGTTCCAACATAAAAATATTTTTCAAAGATGAAAATTTGAACTTTACTTCACAACAGATGAACTTCAAAGTTCAACGTTAAAGTCTTTAGCTTTCAGTCTCTGCGAAATTCATCTATTGACCAACCAAAATTCAAACTTTGAGTGTCAGACACATTAAATGCAGTTGGTAACATCTCTAACAACTAGATCTTGTCTCTAACATATAGTTAAGACATAAATCTATAAACAGAACTTCATTTGAAGATGTGAGTAACGATTTTATATTGTATATACAGAAACACTGCCAAATTCTTAAGTTAAAGTCTCTTACTCTCACATACTTCATTCTCTACACTTCAACTTTCATATACATTCTAAATTAGAGAGTTCAACCATTGTAATCTATCTTATCTTCATCTGAAAGAAAGATTTTCTTGTGAGGGGATATCACAAGGGATTTGGGAAGCACTTAGCTAGAGTGCAAAGAGTGAGATTGTAAGCTCTAAGAACAGAGTATTAAGTTGTACTGAGGCAATTGCAAGAAGCCTACTGAATTCTTGCAAGATAGTAGAAAATCTCAAGTAGTGGCTTAGGGACTGAACGTAGGTCAAGATAGAGAGACTGAACTAGGATAAACAGATGTGTTTTCCCTTCTCTTTTACTGCTCTTACCTTATTATTCCTTTATACTCTGTTTTTACTGTAACTTTTGCTTTCATTACTTTCTTGACTTTTGTAGAAAATTTTAATCTTCCCAATTCACCCCCCTCTAGAGAAGCTAGCATATCTAACAGTTTATTCACCCTCATTGTCGAATGATCATCATTCTCCAGTGAATCCTCGATAATCTTAAATGAATCGATATTAGGCTCCTCTAAATCTTGATGATCGATCTCCATCACACTAACTTCCTCAAGCAACTTGTTAAGGTTGAAAAGCCATTTTCCTCTCAATTTCTGATAATGCTATGTTTTTCCCTTTACCAAAAGAGTTGATTTCTTCACTGTCGTTTGAATAGCTATTGTTCTCCAATGAGTCCTCAACAATCTCAAGCAAGTCAAAAGCAACGTTCTCACTAATAGGAGTGAGTCTTAGTGGAAAGACTATGGTCACTTAAGCATGATATTTCAGTCTCAAGACCATATGAATGCATAATGCACCTTTGGAAGAGTTCTCCCCCATCTAGGGTCCAATACGGCTCGATCCGAATTACTTAGAGACCAAAGTGGTGATTAGATACCATATGGTTTTACCAAAAAAAAAATTCTCCAAATCATGCAACAATGCCATGATGTTCTCATGAAGCATCATTCCTTCTCACTCCTAAAAAAACTCACAACGTTTTGCCTCAAGAAAAGTCAAGGAAACCTTTCTCCTCTAAATTGTGGTTCAAGCCCATGTGCTTAATGGACTCACTCTCACTCCTCTTGCATATGGAAATAATAAATGTCTCATGAAGATAATTTTCCTTATTAATGAAGGGTATGTTGGAGTATCTATGTATTGTGATGACTTCAAAACAAGTAGAGATAGTGAAAGAAAGCTTCAAGAAGCAACATGGAGATTTGACCAAGAGAAGACTAAATCTTGATGATGTATTGTATTTTGTCTTTCTCTTAGATTCTTTGTGAAGGGGATTGATTATATCTGCTCAATTTTGTTTAATCCTATCTTAACTTGTTTTCTTAACCCAATCAAAAGAGAGTGCATGCTTCACAAAGTGTTTGTGAACCTTTTCTAACTCTTAAATGTTCATGGGAATTAGCTTAATTGTTTAAGTTTTTGGTTTTTTCATGATCTCTCTTGTTGGTGACAGCTTGAACGATCATGTTTAACCTCTTAAACGTATTTAGGCTTCTTGTTGCTCAATATAAGGTAGTTTTGTGCTAAGTCTTAAACAATCATATTGAACCTCTTAAATGATCATAGTGAAAGGCAAAATGGTATGACTCCTCTAAGACACTCTTGAAAGATCAAGTTGTTTAATTTGAATGTTCATCACAGTTCACAAGTCCCATTCACATTCACTATTCACAAGATTATAGTTAAAGTTAGATTCTCTTAAATGTTTAAGTGTGCTTTTCAAAATCTCAGTTTTGATCCAACAAGTACCTTGAACGATCATGATTTTCTTCTTGTATGTTGAAGTTTATGGTTTTTGTGTCCATGAGACTCTTAAACATTCAAGATGTTTGTCTTGATAGTTCATCATGTCTGGACCTCTTTTTACAACTTTAAGAAAACAAATTAAATGATCAAGAGTTCTCTCTTGTTCATTGAGATTTTATACCTTAGAAACTCATGCTAGCCATACTAGCTTAAACGTTCATGCAATTTATCTTGAGCGATCAAGTTCTAACAAGTACATTTAATACAATTTGTAAATGACTAGTTTAGCTGAGTAACGGCTATAATTTGTTTCTAAAGGCTAGATTAGCTTGAAAATTTATAAATATAAACTCATTAAGACTGATAAATAATGAAATTAATTTCTATTAGTGCCAAAGTGCTACTTCATTAATTCTTGAGCATTCAAACCCTTACCTACTTCTCTAGTAGAGACTTAGTGAGCTTCATTATATCTATTCAATCTCTTGAGAGATTATTTGAGTTGTAAACACTTTCTTTACTTTGAGTAGTAGTGTTTTAGTGTAGAAAAACACTAAAGGAGTTGTATCACATTGTGTTAAGGTGTAGGAAGAGAGGATTGTAGCTTAAGTGTGAGTTAGGTTTTGTACTACAGTTTTCACAAGAATTCACTTAAATCTTGCAAGGATAATGGACAAATTTCAAGGGGTAGCTTAGGGGGGACTGGATTTAAACTAAGTGGAAATGATGAACCAGGATAAATCTTTGTATTTGATCTTCTGTATCTCCTCTTTATTCATATTTAAGCACTTGCTCTGATTTCAGTTCATTTGGTATTGTTATATTGTTTTTTGTGTTGTAGAAATTTTAAAAGCCCAATTCACCCTCTCTTGAGCAATCCATCTAACTAATAGGGTATAAAAGAAATATTAGCTTAGCTAACTTCCCAAGAGGGGGTGAATTGGAAAAATTGAAATTTTTCTGCAAAAACAAAATATAATAGTGATACTAAAAAGGTAACTGAAAACAAAGTATAAGAAATAAAGAGTAAAGGGAAGAGAACTCAGTAGTTTATCTTGGTTCGGTCTATTCCATTTGACTTACGTCCAGTTCCCAAGCCACCACTTGGGATTTTTCCACTATCTCTTACAAGATTTGAATAGATTCTTGCAATAACTGCAGTACAATACTAGCCGGAACTTTGGTCTGAAACAAGTTCTCTCACTCTTTTTACTAAAGAGTACAACTATCTCCCTTAGTGTAATCTCACACTAATTACTCTCTACAAGTGTGTAGATGTTTTATAGAATGAAAACTCTCTCAAAACAGTAGATATGAAAGTTGAGATACAATGAATGAGCAAAATGGAGGGTAGGTAAGTTTTGAATGAATCAATAAATGAATCAGCAAAGTTTTGACGTGTATATTATTTTTCTCATTACCCAACAACTTAAATAAGGTCCTATTTATAGTCTTGGGACAGAATTATCTGTTGGAAACAAAGATTAGCCGTTACTCTCAGTAAAATAGCCGTTCACCTACCGCATTAAATGCATCTGATAGAGACTATGCGGATAATCTCCTCAGGTTATGCCAATAACAGGTAACTGTTTGCCTTTATTTTCAACGTAGACATTTTCATTATGTAGATAATCTAACTAGGTTATGCGGATAACGTACTACTTAGAATGACTAAGTTTTAGCTTAAAATCATTTTCATGAAAACCACTCGATTATTAGGATAACATTAAGTTTTTCTGAAACTGAGCTTTTGTGAAACTTAGGTTATCAGGATAACTTCCTAATGTTATGTGGATAACCTATTTTGCTGAAGAGAAGCTATTAGTTCTGTAACATAGGTTATACGGATAACCTCCCTAAGTTATACGAATAACCTACTTACCTGAGAGAAGTTCAAGTATTTTGAAATATAGGTTATGCGAATAACCTCCCTAGGTTGTGCAGATAACCTTTTAACAGATAAGAGTCCAAGTACTCTGTAGCACACATTATACAGACAACCTCCCTAGGTTATGCGAATAACGGGCTGTACAGTACCACTTACCTTCACTGTTCACTTCCTTATGCGGATAAGGTGTCAACTTTATCAGGATAACCATCTAGACAGACTTGAGAACTTGATCCCCAAGCTATGTTGTACAGATAACCTCAATCTCTTTTCATGAAATTGAAGAATGAACTTTAGAAAAGCTTTGAGATTGAGTCTTTATTCCCATAACCTTAAATGGTTATGTGTATAAAGTAAGACATTATCTTGAAAATAAGGTAAACACTTAGAAACATCTTTGAAATTGAAATCTTATTTACATAAGCTAAAACATTTTCATGAAAACCAATTGCATACTTAGAATCAGTTTCAAATTGAAGCTTTATCATCATAAAATGGCTCTTTTCTTGAAAACCATTTTGAAATCATGAGCTAATAATTAATCATTCAATTAGTCATCTCATTTAATATTGGATTACTTGAAATTCAAAGCACAACTACCTTCTTTTGCAGATAATTTTCTTAAGTACGTGAAATAGTTTTCAATCAACAAAAAACTCTAACTTTGTTCTTCATTTTACTTACGTTCCTTTGCTATTAGATCTTCCAAGCTTATTTGTTTTAGAATCATCAAAACATTTGAATTAACAAGAAATAATTCAATAAATGCATTATACAACGGATCTTCATTTTTTTTATAAATTAGACCAAAATATACTTCCAAAATTTTCTTATATTTAGGATTGGAGGAAACACATTAATTAATTATATAATTAAAAAATAATTTGGTTACTGATCTTTTCAAAACAATTTCAATATCTACATATTTTGCATGAGAAGATTCTTAAAATCACTTGAGAAATTATATTTCTAAATTCAACATGATACATTATAATTAGACACAGTTTTCTTTTTATATATTACACAATATGAAAAATTAGATATTTGCAAATGATTTATAAATAGTATAATTTGTTATAAATATTTATGTGTTATTAAGGATGATATTGTTAATACGCCGAAGATTTTTTGTTGTCTTTCTTTTTTGTGGTCGAACGTTCATGGCAAAATATTGAAGCCTACTTTTTTTGGGTGGGTATAATGAAGGCTAATTTACATGCAGGTAAAATGATTTTTCCTGGACGTCCTAAGTACACGTGTGCTTAATATGGGCTATTACAGCCCATAAACTGGGCCCGTGGAATCCATTTGCATTCGGATCACGCTACCCTCGCTCGAAAGTTAAGAAAAGAAAAAGAAAGCAAAAAGTAATTTCCCAAAAATCCCGTTCCCAACCCCGAACCTGCGCCAGTGAGTCCCTCATCTCTGGTGGTGTCGTCTTCCAAATCTGTCTCAGGAATTCCCATTCAGTTTTGAATTTCAGAGCTTTCATGCCAATTACTTCGCTTTGAGCCACGAGGCTTCTGTGTTTCTCTCTACACGATGGAGGAGTCCTACACCGGCCTTCCCACTAGCCATTTGCTCGGTTCAGTTCCTGTTCGTATTTTTCCCTCTTGTTTCTTTCTGTTTCTTCCTTATTGGCTTTTTATATAATTGTATGCTTCATTCGATTGTGCATGTTCGGGTTATCCTACATAATTATGAGAGAAGTGAACTGATCTGATGGTTTTGGTGGTGGAGATACTTCATTGTCGCAAAATCTTCCCAATTTCATTTCCGACAAATTGAATGTGCACGACTGATCAATTTTAAACGCGAAATCCATTTATTGCCCACTACAACTTAATCATCACAACATTTTTATTGTTTTTCTTTTTTTAAAAAAAAAATTACCGGTCTTCAACTTCAACATCTTCTAATGGCCAAAAGGGAAAAAGAACTTTAATATCTAAGATTATTGAATACAATGATGATGCCATCGAAAGCTGCTTAGTACGTCTCAGACTAGCCCTTTGGTCCCCTTGGTATATCTTTCCCTGTGATATCTATGTTGGTATGCCTTTCCACAGTTTACTCCTCTCCCTCTGTCGAGTTGCTCCGCTCCCATGAACAAGCTGAAAAGTTGATGTATCAGTTTTTCTTAAAAGATAGTTACGGCTAACAAAAGAAAGGGTAAGTGCTATTGTTTTCCCTGTCCAGAGTCGCCCGTGAGATGGCTTTCACATGTCTTGCTATAGAGAAATCACCATGTACCTGGCTTTCCCTAGGTCAATCAACCATGTTAATAAATTATTTTGCTTGTGCTTTTTCTTGCAAAGCCTTATGCAAGCTTAGAAGTTCAGTTCTTCCTTTCCTTGGCTTACTGTCTTTCCTGATGGTGAATAGCTCAATAGCCGCTCTTTGATAGAGGAGGTCACCTATAATAGGAACTAAAAGATAGCATGGAAAAGGGGAAGAAGGGGTTTACCCCAAGACTGATACACGTTAAATGGAAACAGCCATCAATGAGTTAAAGATGATAATGTGTTAAGCATATAACTAGCTAGCAATAAGTGTTTGATATGGCATTTTAGGGAAAGGGAGTTCCAGTCCCACATTTTCTTTGTTTCGTGTATCTTTAAAGTAGGAATTATTTTTAGCTAGTTTGTCATTAAAGTTTTTATTAGTTCATTACCATTTCTTCTTAGAGAAAGCTACAGCTGCTCAGATTACATTGACTGTAATAAAGAAAATGATAAAACTTTCTGGAAATATGGCTTACTTGTGACTTAATCACATTTTTACGCAATTTCAGTTTCCTAAAATAATTAAGGGTAAATTGTACATAACCCCCTGGACTTTGGGTTATATGCAAATAACGTTTTTTATCTTTAAAACTTGACAATAAGTCCTTCGAAATGCATAAATTTATGCAAATAACTCCATTATCATTAGTTTGTTATTTTACAAATTGAATGTAACATGACAAAAGATTGATTTGCATATGACTTAAACTTTAGGGGGTTGTGTGTACATAACCCAAAGTTTACAGGAGTTTTATGCTCAATAAAAAATAAAGTTTGAGAAGGTATATTGTTAAGTATAGCACATTCATGCTTTATTAGTGTAATAACAAGCTAATTGGTGGGGGCTTATCTGCAAAAATTTGGAGATTTGTGGGGATTCATTATTAAGTTTTAAAGGTTAGGAGGTTGTTTGCACATGGCTTAAAGTTCAGTGGAGTTTTATGCACTTTAGCTAGTAAGTTATAAAAGGATTGTTGTGGACATGTAAACCATGGCTTATGTCCTAACATGTGAGATCTTCCATTAGTGGTATACATGTTTCACTGTCTTTAAAATGTGAACTTCATATGCCTTTAATATAAAGTTAATTAGTGTGACCCAAATCCATACATTTTTCTTGGTATCCCTTCACTTATTTTATTGGTTTATCCTTATTTCTGTTTGGTGTCTAGGCTGTCATAGCTGAAGAAAAGAATGCCACAAACCATGAAGGTATGAAGTTATATCAGAGTTTTTCCTTCATGTGTTAAGATGTGTATAATTGCCTGCTATTAAAGTTTCAGTCCTACACTGCAGTCCCTGGAGCAAATATGCAAATATTCCCTCCAAACAATGGAGGAGACAGAGGACGTGGATATCAAACTCTTGGAGGTCCAACGGGTATGAACCTCTATAAGAGCAGTGATTGGATAATTGTTTAATTTCCTGTTTTATGCTTGTTTTATTGATAATTTGACAGAATAATGTGCCCCTCGTTTGCTACTGGATGACAATTTGCATAACCTCTATATTTTTTTAATTGCCTATGAATATCCTAGTTCATTTTAGTTTCATTAAGGATGTAAAAACCAGTCAGTTTCAAATCGAAGTATCAAAACTCGAAAGTGCTTAGCTTTGTATAAATATAGTAATTTATGATATTTTCTGACAAATTCATTGGATACAATGTGCTTTATCACCTAAACTGGTTATTGCTATCCTAGTTTTTTAATTATCTTGAACTATTTTGAATTTGTGGAATCATTCTTACCATAATCATTCTCTTCATGCCTTTGCTCGACTAGTGAATGGAGGAAAAAGACTGTTTTCCCTGGGATGATTGCTGGGAATATCATTCCTTCACTCTGCTTTCTTATTTTTGCCTGCCTTGGAAGCAGGAGTTAAATTTCTTGGCTAAGGCAGAGTTAAACTAAAAAGTTCTTTTATTTCCATTCTCAACTGGCATTCTGTTAATTTAAGCTATGTTTTGACCTCTGGAGAGAGAATCTTGATACGGTAAAATTTTTCCTTCTGTCAATTGTTTGCCTTGATAGGACTTATGACGATCTTGCCTGACTGGTTGCAGCTGTGAAGTTCCTAGTGCCTATTTGGTTTAGCATTTAGAGCTCTAAAAGCTCATTTGAAAAAAAAAAAAAAAAGGATACTGTTTGGTTTTACATATGTAATTTTTCAAAACCACGTTTCACCTCTAAACCCACTTTTAATTAGAAGCAATTCTGCCTTGCTTCTGCGCTAAAAAAAAATCCCATTAATGCTTTGATAATAATGTCCTTCTCTATTTTGCCTCTTGGAGTCTTTACTCTTTTCTTTTTCTTTTTATTTGTATTTTTATTTATTAGCATTTTGTTAAATACGTTATATTAGTAATTTTGGTATTAATTTTCATTTAATTAATTTAGTATATATATTTTTCTTAAATTATGATGTCCTTTATTTAAGATATGTACTTCAAATCAAAAGAATTTTTAAAATTTTTATTTTAATACTAAAATCAGAAGTTTGAAAAATGTATTACAATATTCAGATCAATCAATTATTAAATTATATTTAATAATTAATGAAATGAATAGGAAAGAAAAATTGGAGAAAGTAATAAAAGTCATATTCTTTCTGGTAATTACACATCCAAAAGTTATTTTGATAAAAAATATCCTAACAAAAATTAATTCTCTCAGAATTACATTTTAAAAAAAAGTTTCCCAATGAAAATCACGGTCTACCAAATTTACTTTTGATCTAAATCAATTTTGGAAATTATGTTCATTCAAAATTACCTTTGTCCAACTCCAATCCAAACGGGTATTTACTATTCTTATATTAAGTTCTAATGATGTGGTTGTTCAGCAATAATACATTGTGATGAATAGGATCTTCTTGGAAGAATAGAAGTCTTGGAAACTTAAGATAGATTTTGATGAATAATGATTTTATCCGCTGCCTAGCATCTTAATTCGTAGTATTTGTTAGTTTTTTTTCCATGTTTGAGTTAAAGCTGTGTACATTAAATCAATCTTTGTCTGCTTTTTCTACTGAAAGGTCGGGCAATGGAAAAGGATATTTAGATCAGTAAACCAAAGAGCTTATACATCCTTAGCTAATTTAGGGATGCGCAGTCTGTGTACAAATGTCACTGACTTGTGTTATTCCTCTTTAGGCCAAGATATGTAAGAAATGCAAATGACAGTGGCACCATATTGTGAAGCCACGTGTAAAGAAGACAAAACCAAGGAATATTCTACACACTAAAATCTAGATACAGAATAAAGAATGGAGAAATCTGACCTGTAAAACGTTAAAGACAAAACTTCCCTTATACTAAACTACTTGTCATAACTTCCTTTACTTTAGTTAACTTGTTTGTTTATCCAGCTATCAGGCATTGCTCCACAGAGCCTGCTCTTTGGATGTATGATAATTTGTAGATAGTACTCCGCCATCATGAATATATTCATCCTTGTAATGTCTTATTTGATAATGAAATGTGCAGTTTAATCTTTAACTTTCGGGGTAAATTTTGATGCACAAAATTTAGCTATCAAAAGGCGTAGCGGAAGACTAAGAATGACGCTAAGAGAAGTTGTAAGGCATGACCTCTTGATCAATGATTTATCTGGAAAAATGATATTTGATAGAGTCTATTGGCGTCGTATGATCCATGTAGTCGATCCCACTTAGGAGAAGAAGACTAATGTTGTTATTATTGTTGTTGTAATTTAGCTAGTGATGCATGTTTTCTGTACAGTGGATGTGCTTTTTGAGAATACTATTAGAAAAGCATGTGAAGATATGCTTTTAGAAGCTCCTTATGCTTATAAAAACACACACACACACACACACACACACACACAGAATCAATGATCACTAAATAGTACACGTCCTAGTTTTCAATATTGTGTTTGATGAGGATAATTTTCATCTGATTTTAGATCACCTGTCATTTGTATTTTCATTTCAAGTGGCATTAACTTCCTTGGCATATTTCTGGCTTGTCCATCCATGCAGAAGCATTTGAGCAACAGCCAGCAAACAACTGGAGGGGTGTCTTCAGTATCTCATCATACACACAGTATTTCAATGTGGATACAGATCTTGTCTTGAACAGATTGATAAATTCCATGAATCCAGTTGCTGGAGATTTTTTTAGCAGGATAGAAGCTAACCCTGATTTGTGAGTTATGCTTTTCAAGGCTTGTGCTTCTATCCTCTCGAATTTAAAAAGGAGATATATTAATCAGGATTCTGGAATTACATTTAGTGCAATGCCTGGATAGAAGTTTCATTGACAATTGAACTGTTATTATATAATGTGGGAAATACTTGGAGCATGCACAGAAGTATGGCATATAATTCTTTTGCTATTGTCTTTACTTCTTTGATTCCTTTTATCTTTCTGTTCTTTTTACCCACTCAAAACTAATCTATTTTCTGACCTGTGTTTGAGTAAGTGGAGCCGTGGATGTCATGGAGGAAAGAAAGGTGGAGACTTATGAAACTATAACTTGTTACTTAATGCATGCTCGAAATTTCTTGGTTCTAACTATGGATATTAGGCCTGATTTTTTTGGGGGCCAAAATGGATCTGATGTTTACATCTAAACCTTTCTGCTAACAAAAAAGCAGAAATCTATGGTCACAAGCTTTATTTCATTATTAGATTGAAGCTGTTGAAATAAATATACTTTTCTCTCTTTTGAACGTTGACCCAGGCAACCTGGTAAAAAGTTGCTGAATTATGACCTTAAAATCTACTAATTATAATGTTACCTTATAATTGTGATATCGAAAGAGAGATACAGCACAGCTAGGCAAATATTAATCCTTCCCTTCCATTCTTTTGTTTTCTTTTTAAATGATTGAATACAGTCCCAATAATGTTGCACATATAATGAGTATCTAATGTTGCAAATATTTTGTGATATAACAGATACGGGCTTGTATGGATCTCAACAACATTGGTTTTCGTTCTTGCTTCACTGGGAAATGTTGCAACGTATCTCATGCGAAAACAAACAGATAAGAGTGGTTCATGGAGTTTTGATGTCAGCTATGTCAATATGGCTGCATGTTCTATCTATGGCTATGCACTAGTTGTCCCACTGGCATATTACTTCTTGCTTCAGTATTTGGGTTCAAATTCTAGCCTTATTCGGTTTTGGTGCATGTGGGGGTATTCCCTTGCCATTTTCATCCCATCCTCTGTGAGTTTGTGCTTTCTCCAATTTAGCGTGTATTTTTTTTTTCAGCCTTTTGTTGAAATATCATTGAAAAATATTAGGGAGTGTAAATACATGCATGCTAACTGCAAGTAAGATTGTATCATGGAGAGGAGGGCCACCTCGTATTTTCTTCTATATTCTGTCTGTCATAAGGCAAGACTTATATCTTCTTATCAAAAAAAGGCAAGACTTATATTTGCTTGTCCTTTACGTGTTATCAGAATTTGTTGTTTGATTTTCAAATTGAACCTTTACCATTTGTAAAAGAAAAGTGTTATCAAATTATGTTTCATATTATTTTTTAATCCAAGTTTCTTTTAAAACTTTCAGTTCCTGATGGTTATACCAGTTGGGATTCTACGGTGGCTCATAATAATTCTTGTTGGTACTGCCTCAGCTAGCTTTGTTGCCCTGAACCTCAAGTCTTACACAGAAGGAAGTGATGTTTCGGTTATGATAATAGCGGCATTTTTCTTGCAAATAGCTTTGGCAGTCTTCATCAAGGTCTGGTTCTTTGGATAAGCTTAATGTGCTCTAACTGAGGAGAATAATACCCAAACCAGTATCATTCTATAGCTTACACAACAGTTCAGTTTGCTTAAAATCTTTCCTGAAAAGAATGGCTTTGTGTATCAAAGATTTGCTAAGCAAAGACGGTAGTGCGATTGGTCGTGCTTTCTGTAACAACTCGGTCTGAAATTTCTTTATATCAATTTGGGGAACTGCCTTGTAGAAGGCTAGTTTTATTTTTTCTTTTTTTTGCCAGAAGAAAGAAGACCAATATTTTGGAAAAGGGGGAAAAAAAACCATCCGTGTAATGTTTACAGCTAAATGTCTTGAGCTTTCTTTCGTCCTTGTAAATGTGTAATATCTCCAAGAGATGTTGATTTGCCTCCTTGTTTTAGGCGCGGATTAATCCAGGAGCGAATTTTGTGATGGTGCCTGTCCTCCGATTAAGTATTCTTTTCAATCTCTGATATATGTTATCTTTAATTATTTTACAAAGAAAACTAATTAAAAATAGTTAAAAATTATTAAATTTATTAAAAAATTTCTATTATTTTACGAAATTGTCTCTAATTAAATCTATTACATATGGTAAAGTAAAATACATTCGCGTGACAAGGGTCATTTTAAGCAATTTTGGGGCCTAAAGCAAAATTGTTGAAGGGGCCTAAAGTGTTGTTACTTACAAATTCTCATATCAGGTTTCTTGCTTTGAGTTGCAAAATCAGTTATCAAATTTTTATAATCAAGTAATTTTAATATTTCATTAAGATAGATAATCCATTTAATTTATCTTGTAACATAGTTAGTTTCAAATAAAATTTAAGTAATCTTAATTTTAAAAAAAAAATTATTTCAGCAGTAACAACTATTACAAGCATTATCAATAATATTCTCTAAGCAATAAGCAATGCATGCATTTGAAAAATAACCTAATCTTTCTTCAATTGGAGTACTAATTTCTTATGTTAATATTTCCCTCAATATGGGAGGGGAGTGTTATAAATAAATGGGTATAAATAAATAAAATCGAAGTGGGGCCTAAGGGCCTGACCTATGTCAGTATCCTGCTGCCATGACACCATGCTGATTGGGAAGAATGATGGGCTCCATGTTGCCAACTTATATGTCCTTATTGTTGGTTTTGGGTTTTCAACAATAATATATATAGTTATTAATCATAATCAAATTTACCATGAATGACGATTTTTATTTGGGCAAATTCTAAATAAATCCAAGGAAGGAAATTAATTTCAAAAAAGTATCAAGGTATGAAAGTGGAATTATACAATTCGATGGAAAAGACAAAAATGCCCCTACCCACATAACTGTGCTATTGCTCTCTCGCTCGCATTGGCTCTTTCTCACTAACGCTCTTCTCCTCCATCGCCTTCTCCCTCTCCAAGCCACTACCTTCCCTTCCTCCTCTCCTTTCTTGCTGCCTTTGCGGCCTAAGGTGATCAGAAAGCTTGATAAGATCATCGTGACTGAGAATGCAGCCTAGGGCTTTGTGATTGACAACCTAAGATTGTCATTCGCCCAAGCATGTCTTCCTCCTTCACCGGTGTCAGTGGCAGGTTCATGGCTCTCTCTCCGTTACCATTGCTCTCCTTGAGCAAGAGTAGTCTTTCCCTCCTCCTCCATCCTTCCCTCTTTCAACTTTGCAACTCCATTGCAGCTCACAACTCCCTCGAAGTCTCCATCCTTTTCAGTCACAACTCCTAATCCTTCACAATCTCCATCCTTTTTGGACCAATTTCTACGTCAGTCATCCTTCCATGATTGCCCAAAAATATACATATATATATACACACACACACACACACAACATAAGTGCTAGGTTTAATATAATATAAATTTTGATTATAAAAAATATAGAGTGAAAAGAAATAAATGCATTATATTTGTCTAACATATATTTTATTTCTAAAAGAAGTAAAATATGTATTAGTATATGTTTAATTGTGTTTATAATACATATATCATACTATGTACTAATATATCCACTGTGCTTTTATATTTTAGATTATAAGTAGAATATATAAATTGGACTAACTACTTGGTTTGTAAGTGTAATACATTAAATATAGAATTGTCTAAGAAGGAAGAGTAAGCATTGGAATAAAGAAAGGAAAATCAATATCATGTCTCATTCAAAAAAGAAGAAGAGAAAGAATGCTCCAAGAATTAAAGAAAAAAAGGAGCATACCAAGAATGGGTATAACCAAGTGAAAGTGAAGCTTAACTTTTAAAGATATAGCTATTAGGTATATTTTGTTTTCATTTAGGTCTTGGGGTGGTTTAATCTTTGAAATTTATTTAATCTTATTGTCATATGTTTTAAACGAGTTAGATTAAGTAAATCTGATATTAGCATATGTTAAAACTGAAGTATATTGGCAAACAAACAAATTTTGTTATTTGACTCATACTCATTTTGTGCAAAATTCACACTTTGTTTGTCAAAATTTGAAATTATAGAGGTCTTATCTCTTATAGACGAATTTTGATTCTGAAATTCGAGTTTCGGGCTAAGCATAATTAGTGAAAGTGTGCAAAATTCGCATAAAACTTAGTTGAAATTTTATTATTGGTGAAATTTAAAGTGAATTCAAAGTCATAGCCTTTGACAAATGAATTTTTGGGTTTCAAAGTGCGACTTTCGAAGTAAAAACTTTTGTATCTTGTTAAATATGCCTCTGATAAATGAATTTTAGTCTTAAAATTTGAATTTTGATCTCTAAAATTTGAATTTTGAAGTGCACTATGAAATTTTAAAGCAATTGTTCAAATTCAACAGACACACTTCCAATATAAAAATTCACACAACTAACATGCGGTATTTTTTGCAAACTTGAAATTTGAATGTCACTTAGTAACAAAAGAATTTTGAAGTTCAACATTAAATACAAAACTATACTGACTCTGTGAAATTTGTTTATTGAGCCTCAAAATTCTAATGTTAATGTGTTAGACACATTTAATACGATTGTTGAATGATTATTTCACAAAGTAGCAGCTGGAATTTGTGTTTAACGGATAAATCTTGTATTTAACGACTAGTTAAACTATAAATCTATAAATTAAACTTCATTTGAATTTATGGGTAATGAATTTAAGTAAATTTTGTACCAAAATGCTGCTATAATAGATAAAATCATTCTGTGTAAGTATCCAAAGTTAAACCACCTCATTAGAGTGAGTTTCAATGTATTATCTACTCTTTAAAAGAGTTTTTATTCTGTAATCTTTGCTTTTACAAATTTTTGGGTAGAATGTTAGTGTGGAGAAACACTAAGGGAATTATATATCTTACAAAGGTGTGGGAGGAGTAGCTTCACAAGTGCCTAATGAAACTTGTGGAATGTACTGAAACTTCATAAGTGCCCAGATCAAACTTGTGGGATATAGTGGAAAATCTCAAATGGTGGATTGAGAACTGGATATAGGTCAATTGGTTTGGGCTAAACCAGTATAAATTCATGTGTTTTGCTCTTCATCTACTCATTTCATCTATCTACTTTATCATATTTTGTTTATCCTGTTCTGCTGCACATTTTGTGAAATTGAGTTATATTTCAAAAGAGGTAAAAATGTTACATCACCCAATTCATCTTTTCTTTTGAGTGAGTACTCAACCTAACAATAAGCTTAAATGGCAATAAATCAATCCAAAACACATTAATTTATTAATATCCTCCCTCAACATATTTGAAACTATCCGTGCATATTTTCCATGTATTCCCTAAATAATTCATTAAATTATATCTAATAAACCTCATATTAAAAAGAAAAATATGCCAAATAATATGTAATTTTAGGAGTTATCAATTGTTGTCCCGACTCATTGTTCAAACTTTTAAGTAATATAGAAAAAAAATATGTCTATTTTAAACTAAATTTGAATGATTCAAAAGAAATATTCTTTTCTTTTTTTCAACCTACATTCAAAAAAGATATTCAAAGTACCATATCTTTCCCAAAAATAAGTTCCTTTGTTTCTTTTTAACTGTCACTTTTGAAAAGAAAAATTCTTTCTAATTATCTTTCACTTTTAAATTCCAATATAAAATTAATTACTATTTTTTCAATTATATCCTTATCTATTATTTTAAAAGTAAAAAATAACATTAATTATTTCCTTTGTTTCAAAACAACCGTCACATTGGAATTTTTTTACTATTTTAAAAGAAGTGTCACTTTACAATTTTCAAGAGAGTATTAACTATAGTTGGACAATTTACTTCTCAATAATAATAAAGAAAGAGAAAAATATTAAGGAGCATTACATAATTAATAAGAATATAAAGTAAAATACAGTTAAACTTTGTTAAATTTTAGTCTATTTATTAACTTTCTTAATCTATGTGTATAACTTCAAAGTGATAATTGTTTCGAAACGGAGAAAGTACTTTTTTTTTATTTACCTATTTATTGAAGGGCATATTAGAAAGTTTTAAAAAAAATTTTATTAGTTAGGCTGGCTTCACAAAAGGGGGATGAATTGGGAAGCTTGAAAATTTTCTGCACAATGTCAAGAAAGTGAAAAAAGCAAAATATGGAAGGTAAAACAAAGTATGAGTAAATAAATTGAAAAATTGCAGTAAAAAGAAGAAAACTCATATATTTATCCTGGTTCGGTCTCTCCACTTAACCTACGTCCAGTCCCCAAGTCACCACTTGAGATTTTCCACTATTCTGCAAGAATTCAGTAGGCTTCCTGCAAATGCCTCAGTACAAAGATATTGTTCTGTTTCTAGAACTTCACTCGATCACTCTACGCACTCTTACAAAGTGTTTCCCAATCCCTTGTGATATCCCCTCATAAGAAAATCTATCTTCCAAATGAAGATAAGATTATTTACAAGGATTAAACTCTCTTAAACAGAGTGAATATGAAAGTTGAAGTACAAAATAATGAAGTGAGAGAGTAAGAGACTTTGAGTAGATGATTTGGCAGAGTTTCAGTATATTCAATGTTAAAATCATTACCCACAACTTCAAATGATGTTATATTTATAGATTTAGGTCTCAAATATCCATTAGAGACCAAATCTATCCGTTGGAGAAGTTATCCAACAGTTACTCTGAAAACTATCCGTTAACCAATCGCATTTAATGCTTCTGACATACTGAAATTCGAATTTCGGTTGGTCAACAGATGAATTTCGAAGAAACCGAAGGTTAACAGCTTCAACGTTGAATGCCCGAAGTTCGTCTGTCATGAAGTGAAATTAAAATTTTGATATTTGGAAAATGTTTCTATGTTGTGACATACGAATTTTCAAGAAGAAAGTTTTTCTGTTAAGTGTGAACAGTATTTTCAATTTGCTACAGTACCTTCGAAATTCAAATTTTGGAACCTCAAAATTTGTCCGTCCGTAGTTGGGGTCTATAAGGCACAGTAGTTCATTTTCTTCAAAATTCGAATTTCAAAGGGCAAAATTTGTGTGTCAGAGAGACCTCTTTTTAGACTTACTTCAAAATTCAAATTTATAAATACTGTCATTCATGTGTCAACATATCATTGTAACAGACTCACAAGCTTCGTTTATGAAATTTGAATTTTCATGTTCAAAGTTTGTCTATCATGAGCAATTTTGAAACCCAATCTTAACTTGGTTTCAGATGAACTTTTACACAATTTCAGACGAATTTCTTTCGTTTTCATAAGTTTCATTTTCTCTGAAATTTGAATTTTTAAAACTCAAAGTTCGTCTGTTGCTTAAAGCTCCTTTCAGACACTTATCAAAATTCAAATTTTCCCAAGTCAAAATTCGTCTGTCAGAGAAGCATCTCCTCAGACTTATTCAGTTTTAATACGAAATTCAAATTTCCAAAGCTAAACTTCTCCTTATCACCAGTCATGTGATTTGAGCAGGCACTGTCCATGTACCATTTATTGTTCTTTCTAGCTTTAAGACAGACCTGCAAAACAAAGTTCATGTTTTCTTTTTAGGTACCCAAATCTGCTTGGGTCCTTTTCTGTCAATAGTCTTTTCCCTAAATACAGATGTACCTTTGGGAATCCATTTAACCTTCCTGTCAAGTCCATTTTTCTTTAAAGCACATGAATTGGAAATATGTCCCTTCTTGTTATAGAAGTGACAGATGGTAAAGGGACTGCTGGATTGAGAAGCAGGAAGAAAACAATACAGATAATATTTTTGTTTTGCATGCTTTGGTTGATTATATGATTCAATGTGATGTGACATATGATCTTTCTTTATATTACTATTAGCATACACAAAATGTCTCATGTACACATTCTGATCTTTCTTCTTAATCTTTTCTTTTACAGCACAAGGATCATAGCCAAGTCCAGCCTTTCCATGTGATATTCTTTGACTTCCCATTAAAGCAAATAACATATTTTTACCTCTAGTAAGCCTAGACATGTTTTCACTAGATATTCATTGGTTTGCTTTAGTTCAATGCATGATTTACAGCAAACAGATTCAGTAATAGGTAGAGGAGCAATTTCAGAAATGTTGCATTGAGATTCTAGTTTGTTAATCTTTTTCTTAGCTTGCTTCAATTCTTTAGCAACCTTAACAAACTCATCATGCCGCTCATGAAATGCATCCAGTAGTTCAGAATAGGAAGGTTCAGATTCATATACCTCATCTTCTTGATCACTGCTGCATGGGATTTCAGCTTCTTCAGAGGCAAGTGCCATGAGACAGATGTTGGCAATTTCATCTTCATCATCTTCTTCTTCATCTGAGCTATTACCCTATATTGATGAGATGTAAGCTCTTTTCTTCTTACCTTTGTTTGCAGCTTTCTTTTCTTGTTCTTGCTTCTTGAGAAATTGTGGACAATCCCATTTGATTTGTCCCTCCTTTTTGCATTCATAGTAAGTGATAGGCTCTTTTGCTTCCCTCTTGCTATCTCCAGCTGCTTCTTTCTTGAAGATTTTCTTGTTTCTCTTTTTGCTGTAGAATCTTCCAAATTTTCTAACCATCATAGCCAGAGTTTCTTCATCGAGTTCCTCTCCATCGTCAGATTCTTCTTCTTTTTCCTCAGCAACTTTGAGAGCAAGAGCTTTCTTCTTTCTGTCTTGTCCAGCCTCCTTGAGAGCCTTCATTTTTCCTTCATACTCCTCGAGTCTGCCAAAGAGAGCTGTGACAGAGTCCATTGATTCTCCTCTGGCTTCCTCTATTGCTGTTACTTTAGGTTGCCATTCCAGAGAGAGAGCTCTTAGGATCTTTCTTACTTTTTCTGTTTGAGTATACTCCTTTCCCAGGCTCTTTAGTTGATTCACAATGAGGAAGAATCTCTTCTGTAGCTCTTTTACATTCTCTCCTTCAGCCATTCTGAAGCTTTCATATTCTCCTATGCATGTATTTAGTTTATTTTCCCTGACTCAAGTTGTTCCTTCATGAGCAATTTGCAGGGTGTCCCACATTTTCTTGGCAGTGGAGCATTGGGAGACTCTGTAGAATTCGTCTTGATTTAAAGCACTGATCAAACAATGTTTTGCCTTGAAGTTCATCAAGACCCTTCTTCTATCTTCCTCATTTCATTCAGCTTCTGGCTTCTCTCTGTATTTTCCATCATCTTCCAAAGCCATTGGAACAAAATCTCCCTTCTGAATGACACCCCAGATGTCCAGATCAATTGACTGGAGATAGATTTACATTCTCATCTTCCAGTATCCATAGTGTTCTCCACTAAAGTCAGGTGGTCTATTTGTGCTATTGCATTCTGGTAATATGATTTCTCCAAGGCCAGCCATTTTAATTCCCGGACTGTGAAATCCTTTGATTGGGAATTCGAGCTCTGATATCACTTGTTAGTTAGGCTGGCTTCCCAAGAGGGGGGGTGAATTGGGAAGCTTGAAAATTTTCTGCACAATGTCAATAAAGTGAAGAAAGCAAAATATAGAAGGTAAAACAGAGTATGAGTAAATGAACTAAAAAATTACAGTAAAGAGAAGAAAACTCATATATATATCCTGGTTCGATCTCTCCACTTGACCTACATCCAGTTCCCAAGTCATCATTTGAGATTTTCCACTATTATGCAAGAATTCAGTGGGCTTCTTGCAAATGCCTTAGTACAAAGATATTATTCTGTTTCTAGAGCTTCACTCAATCACTCTACGCACTCTTACAAAATGCTTCCCAATCCCTTGTGATATCCCCTCACAAGAAAATCTATCTTTCAGATAAAAATAAGATTATTTACAAGGATTAAACTCTCTTAAACAGAGTGAATATGAAAGTTGAAGTACAAAATAATGAAGTGAGAGAGTAAGAGACTTTGAGTAGATGATTTGGTAGAGTTTTAGTATATACAATGTTAAAATCATTACCCACAACTTCAAATAATGTTATATTTATAGATTTAGGTCTCAAATATCCATTAGAGACAAAATCTATCCGTTGGAGAAGTTATCCAATGGTTACTCTGAAAAACTATCTATTAACCAATTGCATTTAATGTTTCTGACATACTGAAATTCGAATTTCGGTTGGTCAACAGATGAATTTTGAAGAAACCAAAGGTTAACAGCTTCAACGTTGAATTTCCGAAGTTCGTCTGTCATGAAGTGAAATTAAAATTTTGATATTTGGAAAATGTTTCTATGTTGTGACATACGAATTTTCAAGAAGAAAGTTTTTCTGTTAAGTGTGAACAGTATTTTCAATTTGCTACAGTACCTTCGAAATTCAAATTTTGGAACCTCAAAATTTGTCTATCCGTAGTTGGGGTCTATAAGGCACAGTAGTTCATTTTCTTCAAAATTCGAATTTCAAAGGGTAAAATTTGTGTGTCAAAGAGACCTCTTTTTAGACTTACTTCAAAATTCAAATTTATAAATACTGTCATTCATATGTCAACATATCATTGTAACAGACTCACAAGCTTCGTTTCTGAAATTCGAATTTTCATATTGAAAGTTCATCTATCATGAGCAATTTTGAAACCCAATCTTAACTTGGTTTCAGATGAACTTTTACACAATTTCAGATGAATTTCTTTAGTTTTCATAAGTTTCATTTTCTCTTAAATTTGAATTTTCAAAACCCAAAGTTCGTCTGTTACTTAAAGCTCCTTTCAGACACTTATCAAAATTCAAATTTTCCAAAGTTAAAATTCGTCTGTCAGAGAAGCATCTCCTTAGACTTATTCAGTTTTAATACGAAATTCGAATTTCCAAAATCAAAATTCGAATTTCCAAGATGAGAGTTCAATATAAATCTTTTAAACTTCGTCTGTTAGTGGGTGTTTTTTAAATATTCCATGATTTAACATAGAATCAAGGTTTTCAAACATCTTTTCACCAAAATCAAAGTCTTTTACTTAAATTAAAACACAACTAAACATCCTACATCTATTCTTGCACAGATTTCTCTAAAATTTCTTCATTTGAAACCTTTTGGGTACCTTTGATATCTTTATTCCATGCTCTTAAGGGTTGGTTTGGAATCATCAAAACTTTGGATTTAACAATTTTAATATATTGATTACACTGTATGTTAAAATTTTAAATCACATAAAAAAAAAGAATTGGAGGAAGCATATGGATTTATGCTGGTGTCTGGATTCCAAGATATGTTTTTCTGATTTCCCTTATGGCGATGCATTGCACATGGATAAGTATTTACTATAGTGACAAAACCTAGAATAAATAATGGCAAAAAAAAAAGCCCATAATAAAAGTAGAATACTACTCCTTCTGAAAATAAATCATAGTACGTATTTATATTACTGTTATGGATTCCAAAGATACGCCTGTCGGATAAGCACAAAAGACTTCTCCTCAAATGACGTGGTTGTGAAGTTTGAGGACAATCCCAGCCATTCATTGTATGAACAATTCTGATCTTATCACATTGGTCTCCGATCTTCGAATTCTTTTGTAATTCAATTTGTAATTCAATAATATCTCGTGATTCATCCGTTTGTAATTCTGAATTAGCCTCTTCAAGCATTCATGAGTCACTGACTCTTATTGATATATACTCCACAGGTTAATCTTTTATAATATATGGCATAATATTTATTATTATATATTTTTAAAAAATTTTCTTATTTAATATATCTCAAAAAATTATATAGTGATAATTTTGAAAAAATATTATAATTTTTAAAAAAATTGAGATAGTTAATTAATTTTAACTTCTTAATCTATATAATTTACTTAAAAAGATTTTATATTAAAAAATAGAAAGAGTAATAATTATTTAGGTTACTCATTAGTTACATGATGATTTACATACATCTTCCTGTGTATCTTTTTAATTGTCACTAAAATTTTTATTTCTATTTATTTATCACTTTTGAATACTAAAACAATATTAGTTATTATTTTTTTAATTATATACTTATTTATTCTTTTAAAAGGTAAAGATAATATTAATTTTTTTTATTTATCCATTTATTGAAAATTATAGGAGTATTAGGAAATTTAACAAAAATCTAATATGTTAATTATATTTATCAATTTGAGTGCAAAAATCTTAAATGACAAATGAAAATAAATAAATGAAGTATATAGAAACAATTATTCTCTCTTATTCTAATTATAAGACTCCTTCTGAAAGCTGTACATGATCATAACATAAGATCTTTTATATTAAATTTTTTTATAAAATATATAAAGTATTTATTACTCCCTCTGGTCCTTTATATAAGACCCTTTATATAAGACCCTTTTTATAATAGGTCTTTTGAAAGTTTTTTTTTTATCTTTTTTATAAGATGTTATGTAATATTATAAGATAGTTTTCCATTTTTACTCTTACATTTAATCACTACCCTTGTAAATTGTTTTTTGGAAAAAAAGTAGATATTTTTACTTCATAATGGGTTGTCTTATTTTCTCTCTTTTACTCATAATAATGATTTCCAATTCAATATTTACATTATTTTAATTAATAATTAAGGGTAAAAATTAAATCTCAAACTTATTTTTTTGAAATTTAAAGATGTAACAAAATTTCATTAATATGCATGAAATAGTTGCAAACACATTATAAAAAGGAGTAGGGAGAGTAAATATATATACTCCCTCCGTTTCTTAATATAAGGGACAATTGGGGGAATTTCCGTATTTCAAAATATAAGGGACACATGGAGTTTTCCTGGTGTATTTAATGACTTTTTCCTAAAATACTCCTAATTAAGATAGTATATTTTCAATATAATTCATTTGTATTAATTGCATGATGAAAGAGTTATCAATATTAAATGAGGGTATTTTTGAAAATTACTTTATATTCCTGACAAATTTATTGCTTTCCTTGGTCTGTGTGATTTTGTCTCTTGCCCCTTATATTAAGGAACGGAGGGAGTATATAGGGATTAAATTGATGTGCAATTTTTTATATTCTTCAATTAAATAATGCATGAAAAGAACATGTGTTTATATATATCATAATTAATCCCCAAGATATAAGGAAGACGACGAGCTTGATTAGATGATCATGCATGAGTTTTTTAATTTCCGATTTCTCTTATTCCGATGCATTGCACATGGAAAGAGATAATTAATCCAACACACATGGCAATTAAGGTAATTTTACTTTCACAGCTCGTGGTTAGTAATTGCAATAACCAAAAGAGCTCTAAAGTACGCCACCTTGCAGGGGTTCTAATATTCCTAACTCTTTTTGGCTACCCATGCACTTTCCTGGCCCTACAAATAGGCACCGTCCCTCACACTATGAGGCATTGAGCCAAACAAGAAAACCACAAACTTTCCCTAACACCTCCGATCATGGCTTTCAAAAAACCAGTTTTCATTCTCCTTTTGTCTCTCTTCATAGTCTCCTCCATCATCAAGTCCTCACATGCCGTTGATTGTCCCGCAAACGTCGTGAGAGGTGGCAACATCTCCGTCTACTGGGGACAAAACAGCGATGCCGATGAAGGTGACTTAACCCAAGCATGTGACTCTGGTTACTACAACATCGTCATCATCGCATACCTCCATGTTTACGGCAGCTCAGAATCCTTGAACTTGGGAAACCATTGTCCTGGGGGCGATTGCACTATCCTAGAGTTGCAAATACAACACTGTCAAAGCAAAGGTATCCAAGTCTTGCTTTCCGTTGAAGTAGACTCTAGCTCGCTCAACCCCACATCCATTGCAACATATCTCTTTGATAACTTTCTTAGTGACAATGCTGGTCCTCTGGGATCTGTGGCCCTTGATGGCTTCGATCTTGCTAACTTCGGTTACAGTGCACGCATTCCCTGGGAAGAACTTGTTAGGGCCATCAATGCTTCAACCCAAGAAAGAAAGATTTACTTATCAGCAGCCCCGCGTTGCGATGACCGTGAGAAGGGCTTGAAAAGGGCAATCGACTCAGGTCTTTTTGATTATATCTGGGTTTTATACTACAACAACAATGCCAAGTGCGAATATTTAAACGACGACGAGACTAATCTTCTTAAGTCATGGACGGATTGGACCTCATCAGTTTTATCCAATAACTCAGTGTACTTGGGGTTAGTAGCATCAAACGACCCAGGCGCAGCATCCAGTGGTTTCATAGAATCAGATGTGCTCAAGTCTAAGATTCTTCCGACCGTAAAGGAAACTTCAAACTATGGGGGAGTGATGCTCTGGAACAGGTACTATGATAAGAAAACCGGCTATAGTGGTGAGATTAAGGACGATTTAGGTACAGAACAAGTTTGTGAATGCGTATGCCATGGTGCTGTCTCACGCAGCTTTATCTAATCTGTGTAACATGATCGATGTTCTATCTAGCTACTAAGCTAGCTTACCATGTAAGGGTACTAGAATAACTATTTTACCATGCGAGATCTACGCATGATTGGCCACAACCATGTAATGTAATGGATTTTGCTTTAAATAAAAACCTATTTTATATATGCATCTGAGCTTTGAGCAATATTTCATGCATAAATTAAGTTCTTTTTTTTTTAAATTTACATGAATAGCATTTCCCTTCTTTGTCCAATGCAAACAATTAGTACACACTTAAGTGTGTGTGTATATATATACACGCGCGCGCATGTTCGATTGCAATTTCGCCAAGATCAGATAATTATTGTAAATTAAGCAATAACTAATAACTGGGAAATATTTAAATAAAAAAAAGGATATGAATCACCATTACTACATCATAATGTACTTTAATAAAATGCTAAGAATAACGTTGAGTGGAACAAATTTCTATATATATATATATAAGGATATAACATAAGAATTTATGACTTTCAATTTACAAAAATCTTTTATATACAAAGCTACAATTACTATTTTATTCATAATATTATAAAAATTTTTATGTACGTTCAAATACCATTGTTTTATATACGATATCCAACTAAACACAACATATTGACATTTTTATAGTGTTGTATCTTTCTAGTTATGCTCTTGTTAAAAATAAAATATCAAATATATAAGGGGAAAACCAAAGAAGAATAGAAACATTGTGTACAGCCAATAACCTAATGACTTAGTGACACCAATACTCTTTGAGTGGAGGGATCCCACCAATGGTAAGTTGGCATTTTGGGTGAGGCAATGAGTGTGTATTTATAATTATCCGGATAAAAAAGAAAAACACCGTGTGCGGCTTTTTAATAAAACATTAAAGACTTAAAAGTAATTTGAAAAAACCAAAAAGAAAATTGATAGAAAAAAATAAGAGGCTTTTTTAGCTACAACTTTAAAAGTATTTATCGGAACACTGCGATTTTGTGCTAGTCAGAGTAAGATGGCACATTTTCTTTGCTTTTATAAGAAAATCCAAACGCTCTGACAGTAACAAAGATCGCAAGACTGGCACAATGCGATTTTCATTTTATTACTACCTCCGATTCTATATATAGAATCTTTTATTCCAGTCCTAAATATAAGATTCTTTACAGTATACGAGGTAGTATTTATTATACATTTCCAAAAAAATACCCCTATTTAATGTATCCAAAGAGAAAGAGAGAAAGATTAAATAAGGGTAGTTTTGAAAAAATATTGGAATTTTCGGAGAAATTGAGGTAATTAATTAGTTTTAATTCTAATTCTTAATCCGCATGATTCGGTTAAAAGGGTCTTATATTAAGTATCAGGGAAAATATAATTTAAAAAAATTTGAAAGTTTTAGTCTTGAATGACTGTTAGTCAAGACTGACTAACACTTAACGCTGCTAGACAGCAGTGTTGGCTGCGATCCAGCAATGTTATATATTAAAAAAAAAAAGGATTTCATGATGCTGTTGAAGCGTTGAGTCAGTAGCAGCGTTGAGTTGATGCAATGTTGGCTTCCAAGCCGGCGTTACATCAAATCTAGTCAGGCATGCATGCCTCTCTTGTTAGGTTAGCTAGACACTCAAAAGGGATGAATTGGGTGATTTTCACCTCTTTTGAAGTGTAGTCCAATTTCACCAAATGTTGCAACAGAACATAGATGAATAGAGTATGATGAAGAATATAGATAAAATAAGAAGATAAAGTGCAACACACAAAGATTTATACTAGTTCAGTCCAAACCACTTGGTTTACATCCAGTCATCAAACCACCACTTGAGATTTTCATTATATCCCACAAGTTTGATCCGGACACTTGTAAAGTCTTAATACATCCCACAAGTTTCACTGGGCACTTGTAAAGCCAGTCTCCCCACACCCTTACAAGATGTATAATTCCCTTAGTGTTTTCTCACATTAAGATTCTACCTAAAAATTGTAAAAAAGAAGGATTACAGAATTGAAACTCTCTTTAAGAGTGGATAATACATTGAAACTTACTCCAATGAGGTGGGTAATGTACACATAGAATGATTTAATCCATTGCAATGAAATTTTGGCACATAACTCACTTAAATTCATTACCCATAAGTTATAGATTTGTGGTTTAACTAATTATTAAACACAAAATTTATCTATTAGACACAAGTTCTAAGCGTTACTTTACAAAAAAGAACCGTTCAACAATTGTATTAAATGCATCTAACATACTAACATTTGAACTTTGGGTCTCAATAGACGAATTTTACAGAGTCAACATAGTTATGTGTTTAATGTTAAACTTCAAAATTTGTCTGTTATTAAGTGACATTGGAATTTTGAGTTTATAAAAGATACCACAAGTTAGTATATGCGAATTTTCATATCGGAAGTGCGTTTGTTGGGTTTGAACAATTGTTTCAAGTTTTTACAATACACTCAACATTCAAATTTTAGAAAATGAAATTTGTTTATTAGAGGCATTTTCAACATGAAATAAAAGTTCTTACTTCGAAGTTCTCACTTTGAAGCTCAAAGTTTGTTTGTCAGAGACTATAACTTTGAACTCACTTTAAATTTCACTAACAATCAAGTTTTAACTAAGTTTCACATGAATTTTGCACACTTTCACTAACTATATTTAGCCCAAAATTTGAATTTTAGAACCAAAATTTATCTATCAGGGATAAAACCTCTGTAACTTTGAATTTTAACAAGTAAAGCGCGAATTTTGGACATAATAAATATGAGTCAAATAGCAAAATCCGTCTGTTAGCTAATGTACTTCAATTGTAACACGTACTAATATCAAATTACTTTAATCTAACTCATTTAAAACATATAGTATCAAAATTAAGTAAATTTTAAATATTAAATCATCTCAAGACCTAAGTGAAAATAAAATATACCTAATGGCTAGATCTTCAAAAATTAAGCTCTACTTTCATTTAATCATTCCCATTCTTGGTATGCTTCATTTTGATCTTCAATTCTTGGAGCATTATTTCTCTTCTTCTTCTTTAAATGAGACATGATGTTGATTTTCTTTTTTTTTTTTATTTCAATGCTCATTCTTTCTTTTTGGATAATCCTATATTTCACGTATTACACTTACAAATCAAGTAGTTAGTCCAATTTATATATCCAACTTATATTATAAAATATAAAAGCACAGTTGATATATTAGTACATAGCATGATATATATATATTATAAACATAATTAAATACATACTAATACATATTTTACTTGTTTTAGAAACAAAATATATGTTAGACAAATATGATGTATTTGTTCTTTATTACTTTTCATTTGTCATAATCAAAACTTATATTATATTAAACCTAACAACATTCCTCAGGCAAGCATGCCTAACTAGAGAAAAAAAATGAGCCCGTCATACTATAGTAGTGAAAATTTTCTATTTAAGAGACTATACTAAACCATCAATCTGCCTGCCTATTATCTCCATTAGTTAATTTTTCTTCTTGAAGTGTTGTTGCGATTTCCTTCTCCTTCTTTCTTTAACTAGAAGACTTTGCTCTATCTTTCAACTCAATTTTAGAGTTAGTTTCTTCTCAACTGCAACATCTGTGTTCATCATTACTTATTTTTCTACAAGTTTCATACAAGTAAGTATAATTTGTTTTACATTACATATATTTAATTTTATATTCTAATTATATAGATTGTTTTGATTTTGCTACATTACATTAGATTGTTAGATTTTAAGGAAGAAGTTGTTAGTTTTTTTTATTTTCCATGTAAAGTGGAAACAATAAATATTAAAATTTAAGTTTTTTTTATTTATGCATATAATAAATATATCATTTGTCTTGTTACTTTAGCACATATTTATGCAGTGTTTTATTTTTTATTTAGCCTTAAATAAATGAGATTTATGTTATTTTTTGCTTTTATTTATATTTTATTTGAGGATGGTTTTTTTCCCCCATTTTATAGCTTTATATTGTGGTTTATATCTATATCTATCTATATATATTTATGCTCACAAATCAAAATAGATAGAACATAATATATATATGATATTATGTAGTAAAGAATTTTTATTTAGTTCTTATTTAGTTCATTAGATAGTTTTCTTTATAAAGAATATGGCACATGCAAATGTAAGAGATAATTTTAAGATTTAGTAAATAAATTAAATTAGTTTTTTATTTTTTTTTATTTTGTTAATTATAATCCTAAGCATTAATGAAGTTATTTTTTTGAACAAATTTATAATCTATTGATGAAACTAAACACTATTGGAATCTTTTTTTTAATATTAAACTCTTCTTATACAAATTATCAATCAATACGTCATTAATATAAAATTTAAAATTTATAATAAAATACTGAAAATAAATATATATAATTAATATTTATAATAATAAGTAATTATTGAATATAGATAGTTTATACTAATTAAATAATTGTTTTTTAAACAATCAACTGAATTCATCATAAAAAGAAAGATAAAATTAAAATTAGAAAAGAAAAAATTTAGATTTAGTGTAACACCTCATCTTTTGACACCTTTTTCCATGATATTGCCTTAATTGGTGTACAAACAAGGTTTCTGGGAACTTCAACAAGTGAAAAAACTAAAAACTGTAAAATACTATTTTTGTGCACTATTCACTTATTTATGTAGCAAATTTTGAAAAATCATAACTAAATGTAAAAAAATCCTTTCACTATGATTCAAATCTTTAAAAATTACTCACATCTTGAGTTTCATGGAAACAATATGAAACTAGAATTTGGACAAGTCAATTAGTACAGTTTATTTGTTCAAATTTATTATTCATTTTTTATTCTTCCAGTTTTTGTCTAAATTTTGACCCATAAATTTAAAAATTTATTTCTCATAATTTATCATGCTTCCTTCAAATCATCTGAAAGCTTTGAATGTCTACTTTTTAAATATATTTATTTTATACATTTATTCAACTCGTACAGGGCATAACCTTATCTTAAACCATCAAGTGTCAGAATAATTCACTAATGGAACAGTTTGAGAAAAATATGTATATCTTTCATTATATAGCTCTAAATTCATTTAAATTAGTGGCATATTAATATTAAGATATAGCTCTATCCTTAGATGTAAATTATTAAATTTTTGGAGTATTACACGATTTTACATATCCATGCAAAGTAAGTAGTTTTTACTATAAAATTACAATTTTTTGTCTAGTTTTTAATCTTTAACTTTGATGAGCCATAACTCATATCATACTTGGCCAATTCATACAAAATCTAGTTCTTCATAAAGCTCATCACATCCTCTAACTAAAGGAATCATACTTTGGCTCATTCCCTTTAACATGACATACTTAAACTTTTCTAAGCATTAACATATTATAATCTTTCCAACAAACAGAAAAAATACATAACTTTTCATTCTAAACTTTATTTCATACTTCAATATCATATAGCATGCTTTTTTGTACATCATATGAATTCTCTTTACATCATTAATGCATAATCATACATAATATACAAAGCATGTTTCATCATTTAAGTATCATCATAACATAATTTTTAACTTGCTTTCTCATCATTTTCTTCTTTTGCTTTCCTCCATTGCCTTTCCATTACTTAGCATGGTTAGTACTTGGCAGGATAAGATTAAGTATCTTAGTAGTATACTTGGACATGCTATTGCATCATTACATAGTATGTAAAACATTTGTAACATTGTACAATTTCTTAAAGTATGCAAAAATACCATGTTGGCTAATAAAATTTCGGCAGTAACAGTTTAAAAAAAGGGCATCTTGGGCAAAACCCTCATCAAATAAACAAGATTGCCTTTGGATTTGGATTCCACTTGCTTGAATCATTTCCTAATCACTTCCTTACTATTTCCTAGGCCTCGAAATAGCATTAGAAATATGCTAAGTTAACTTATTCTTAATGGGTTCACTTCAAGCTCACTTTGAATCTTAACTTTTCTCATTTCACATACTAGCTTTTTACCTTAAACCCTTGACCTTTCTTGACTAATTTGGACCTTGGAAACTCATTGGAATCATTAGAATCATTAAATTCCAACCCTAAGGTCACCTTTCCCCTTGGCCAAATCATATAGCTTAAAAATTCATATTTCTTATCTTTGTCTTTCTCTTGAAAACCTTACTTGCATGAAGAATCCATTTCTACCATTGGATTCATGAAATTCCAAACCTAAGACCACCATCTAGTCTTGGTCGAAACCACCCTCTAAGTAAACAAGGGAAAGAATTTCATGCTTTCATCACCAATACTTATGCAATCATGCTTTCTTTTAACTTAATTTCATGAAAACATAGTCCCTCATGCATTGCCCCTTTTGCCCAAAATCATAACGCTAGGAGGAGAGGGAGAAGACTCAACTATTTTCCTAGCTACTTGATCACATACACTTAAGAGAATGAGAGGAAGAAGCTTATCTTGCTTTCTTGGACCTTGCCTTGGAGATTTCTTTCTTTTCTTCTTCCTTTTCTCCTCTTCCTCTTCCCATTCTCTCTCTAAACTTGGAGCTTCTCTCTGCTCCTTATGCTTGGATGAAATATGAAGGGAATGGAAGGGAATATAAAGACTTCATACCTCCACAAAAATCATCCAAATGTCTTTGCTTCTTGTGGCCAAGAATAATGCCTTCTTCAGGAAGGATTTCAAAATAATAAAGTAATACTTTCTAACGCATGCATAAAAATGGGCCAATAAGAGGGGAATATGTGTTGTCCTATACAGGTTATTTTCTTCCATCCAAATTAATCTTGTATGATTTATTTTATATCTTGTATCTTTTTCTTCCAAGTGCCCTCTTGATTTTCTGCCAAAAACATTAAAATAATCCCCTCAAACACATGCTACAATTTTGGCCAATAGGAGATTAAGGAGTGTCCTTTATACAATATATTTTTCTTGGTTCAAATATATCTTGTTCTGATTACTTTTTATCTGGATAGTTAAAGGCACTTTTTACAATATTTTACAATATTGTATATTCCTTTAAGTACACAGAAATAAACTAGTTTGAGATCTACATTTAACTTAATATCCTGTCCCAAACTGTATTTATATAGAGCTCACATATTTTTCTTTTTTACTTTTTCTTTATTTTTGGACTCACAGTACTTTATCTTTTTTTATATAATTTCTACTATATTTTACAACCTATTTCTTTTCAATCTAATTCCTTTAGACTCAATACATTATTTCATGGAATTCAGCATATCATGAGGTCCTTTCTTAAATTTATACTGAATTTTCAAAATTTTAGAAATTACCAGGAAGTACTTGAAATTTTAGATAATTACACTTAAGGACCCACTATTTTCAATTAATTATAATTGAGGATCCAATGTGTAAAATGACAATTTGGCCCATTGTGGTATTCATTTAGCATATCAATACTACATCTGTTCCAACCATGCTTTTCGCATATGTACGCGGGGCACATCATAATCATTTTTTCACATAGTTCTAAAAAATGGGATGTTATATTTAGTCTTTTAGATTGTATATAAAAGAGCAATACAAATGCTCCTCTGGCTGTTATAGAAAAAGCAAGAGATAAAATATATAAATTTTTGAATTCATTCTCTCATAAAATATAATATAAACATTTATCTAACAAATGTGCAAAATTTAAATTTAATCAACTAAATAACTAAAAATTAATTTTAATAAATATTTCATTAATTAGTTTCAATTTTTTTATTAATAATAAAAAATAATATAGGAACCCCTACATCTCATTTTTCAAATTTTATTAAATCCATGAGACCAACTTAGTTGATTTAATAAAACCTAGAGGATTCATTCAAAAAAAAAATTACAAAGGATCAATCCATACAAATGCAAAGTGGAGAACACAAAGGAAATTTTTGAAAAAAATAAAGGAAATATATTTTAAAATAACAAATTTCATTAACAAGTTAGCTATAGTGTTCCACAATGTCAATTGGAATTTTCTTTCTATTTTTATTGATATATTTTTATATGGCATCAACATATGTAATCATGATCAATATAAAATATAAAATCTTTAAGAATTTCCAATGTTCAAAATTATTGTCATACTCCGTTAATGCAAATTAAATAGATTGCATGTAAAAAAATAATATACTTTGATATATATTAATTATTGTCATACATATATTAATTGATATAATACATTAAATAAGTAATTATAGAGTGCAACAAATAATTATAATTAAGAATATAATAAATAATTGTATAATTGCATAAATAAATTGTAGCTAGGAACAATAACATTTTCTACTGATTGTAATAAATAATATTGATTCTAACATTATTTTATAACAAAGGAATTTATTTTCAATTTCTTCATAATAAATAGGTTATTAGACTATAAAATTTTATAGTGCAGTTATTAGAATTTTTTTTAATGAATTAGAATTTATTTCTTGTTTATGAGTAGATAATAAATAATTTTATAAAATAGGAATCAGAATGAACAATAGAAAAGAATAAGTGTACATATATGCAAATGGATAGCTATTTGAGTCGGATAATATAAAAATGATAAGTGTTGATCCAAATATTAGTTTGATGTAATTAAAGCAAGTTATCGAAGAAAAGCTTCAACTTTCTCCCAATCAAATTGTATTAGATTTGATATATAGATGTCTAGTATACATGAATCCACTATGACACCAATTACGTATTTTGATGGATGATCCTAACATACAAAGAATATGGCAAATTAATTTGTGATATTCAAATCAACTGACAGAAGCAAAGTTGTATGCACATATTTCAAATGTTGAAGTTGACCATCTCAAATCACAACCACTAGAGGATTATATGACATATACACTCCCATCGAGTAGCAATCAAGTGGATCCATTGGAGCAAGGATCAAGGCTTAGCATGTACTTGGAAAATTTTTGTCCGTTTGATCCTTGCCCATATATTAGCAATACTCTTCCATCATCTTCACTTCATCCAACAGAGGATATTATGGATGACTTCGAGAATGAGGATGAGTACATTTTTAAATAAACGCCAGTGATGAGAACAGTGATGATGACAATGAAAATGAAGGCCATGAGGAGAATTACGAGGGTGGTGATAATGTCCAAAACCTAGCATTATGTATAAATGAATACGAAGAGCTTGCAACTTATTTTTTTCAAGTGTTAATGTAGAGTCAGCTATAGCTCGTCAGTTTAGTGGAATGGGAGATATTCTACCTCAATAATGATCAAGAGTTCTCAATTGGCCAGACATTTAATAATGTTCGTGCTCTAAGACTTGTAGCCAAACTTCACTCTATTTAAGTTCATCATATATTCAATGTGTATTATTCAAGTAATAAATATGAAGAATATCGATGTATAAACTATGGAACTAGTTGCAATTGGAGACTTAGGACATGTTGAAAAGGAAATGGAATGGTTTGGAAAGTCACAAAATATGTGGGATCCCATACATGTTTAGCCATATCATTAACTCAAGATCATCCAAAGTTGGGCGTTGATGTCATCTCATCTTCTACAGTGGTGATGGTGACTAATCAGCCGGATGTTAAAGTTTTTCAAATAATTGAGTGAATGCAATCGATGTTTGGGTACATTGTGTCATACAGGAAAGCATGGAAGGCAAAGCAATTAGCACTTGCTATTGCTTTTGGTAATTAGGAGAGCTCATACTCGTGGTAAGCTGCTATCCAACATTTCATGCCTATGTCATACATTAAATTTTCAAGCAAGCCATGTTCACAAATCAATTCTGAAGGGCAGTATATCAAAATGTTTAAACCTGTTTTTTGGGTGTTTAAACCATGTATCAATGCATTCAATCACATAAACCCATTATCCATGTTAATGAAACTTTCCTATATGGAAAGTATAATGACACACTTCTTATGGATAACATAAGATGGTGAGTGCAATGTTGTACCACCTGCATTTGCTATTGTTGAGGGGCAGACAATAGGTACTTGAGCATGTTTCTTATATCACTTGTGCACATGTGTCATTAAGAGTAGAACCGAGATATCTTTAATTTCTAATAGACATCGTTCAATTGTGTCTGTAGTTGTAAATGAACGTGTTGGATGGCAAGCAGCACAAGGATATTGTGTTTCTTGCCTAAGACATGTGGCCACTAACCTCTATAAAGCACATTGAATAAATTGGTTGAAGGATAAGTTTATAAACATCGGTGAGTGTCAATTGCCTTGTCACATCAATTAACAAGTGATTGTGAAATTATTAACTATAATTTATAATTATTTGCAAGCTATACATATGAGCGTCAACCAACAATTGGAAGAGATAGCATCGACTCATCTGCTACAGCCACATGGATTGCCAACATCCTAATAAAAAAATGGTCTCATGCATATAACAGTGGGTGTCAGCGTCATAGACACATGACAACAAACCTTGCTAAATACATGAATAGTGTCTTTAAAGGTGCTTAGAGTTTGCCGATTATTGGTATAGTGAAGGCTACCATGTATAAGGTCAGTAACTACTTTTTCAAACATGCCCAACAAGTCCATGCACAAATAGCTGCTAGCCAAGTGTTTTCCGAGACATTGAATAGAAAGTTAGATATGACAACATAGGCCACATCTGCATACATCATTCATGTTTTTAATAGAAGAGCAACATCATTTAATGTTGTTGATGTTAGAAATATTTTAAATTATATTGTCTGATAATATGATAGATTAAAGATAATATAATAGATAAATTTTCTCTAATTAAGTTGATTGAGGAATATCTACAAATTATTTACATTTAAATTTAAAGTTTATCTTGACAGTATAATTAAATCTAATCTATTCATTTGGTACTTAATTGATGTACCAAATTAAAGCTACTTCATTATAAATTGGTCATCTCTCTACCCATTAAGAATGTGTTCTCCATCAAATTATGTTATCTAATATTGAGAGTTAGAGTTAAGAGAGAGAAACTAACTTTGAGAGAATAACGGTATGGCTGGAGGTTACTCGTCTATGTCTTCTGCTTCAAGTACGTACAATTAAATTTGCATGTGGTATCAGAGCTTATTTAATCTCCATCTGCATAATTGTATATCCTAATCTTTTATGTGATTAGGAGAAAGATACTCTAATGGATCTACTCTTTCTACTCTTGATTTTATTTTATTCTCATTATAATTGAAATTTAATGTGTTCATGAAGTTTCAATCTACGATTTTAATTTAGGATTGAAACTCAAATTAAGTTGTGCTTTCAAATCTCATAGTAAAGTAGTATTCTTATAATTTGGAATTAATGTAATATAAAGTCATGTTTATGGAATTTGAGTGATGTGGTTTATTTAAAAACATTAGGATGATTCATGGTTTCTCTCATGAATATATAAAAAATTGAAGCTTTATGTGTATTAAGTTTTTATTTTTGATCTATGAGGTTTATCCATGTTTTGATTGATTTAAATGATAAAAAAAAAAGCTTATAAAATTCTAAGCATATTGGCATTTGTATCACCCAAAACAAAGCTTTGAATTACAAGATATGGATACATAAAGTTTATGGGTCTGAAACTGGCTTCGCATTGATTTAAATTGGGTCAATCAAGTTTGGGTGAAATTATGTTTTACCTAGAAAGTTTCTAAAATTACATTCTAGCCCATAATTTTTTGGAATTATCATTCTAACCCCAAATTATTTGAAAAATTTTATTTTGACCCATGTTTTGAGAAAATTACTTTTTTTCCCTAGTTTTCCCAAAAAAATATATTTTACTCCTAAATTTCATAAAATTGTGTTTTGGCTCTTAAAATTTTGAAAATTTATGAGCATTGTTTTATGTTCAATATTATGAAATAATTGTTATATATATGGATTATATTTACTTGTATGTAGTTTGTCATCACTAAAGTGGTCAAATTAGAATAAAGTTAATATATATCATGCATAGATTATCATCTATTCATTGTATAAGAAAAATGAGAATTATGAATGTCACAAAAAAATGCCAATTATGGAATAAATAAATAGATTGATGTTTGCTAATTACTAGAACTTCCAAATTTGCCAAAGGTAAATTATTATTCTATAATTAGTGAACTTCATGGAGGTGAATTAATATTTTAGTTAGATATATGTGTATATCCAAAGATAACATGTATATTTTGGCTAAAATATTTAATTACCTCATGAAGATAATTTATGGTATTTATTTAATGATGGTATATTATAATTTCTACCCAAAGGAGAGCTATAATATACATTAATGTTGTGTTTATCTGAATCTATTTTTAATTTTAGTGAGCATTTATGTGTTTATTGCAGCTATAACACTTCATTCGCAAGCTTTGTTTGTGATTGTGTTCAATGGGTTGAACTTGTCTGAATGGTGTGAATAAGTCAATTACCACTTAGGTGTACAGGATCTTGACTTGACACTATTGGAGGATAAGTCTCCTGCTATTATGGATTCAAGCAGTGAGGAGGAAAATTTACACCATAAGGCATGGATACGGTCTAACAAACTTAGCCTAATGTTTTTGCGGATGACTATTGCCCCCAACATTAAGCCTACTCTTCCACAAATAGAAAGTGCTAAAGGATATCTTAAGTCTATCAAAGAAAGATTTCGTTCTGTAAATAAGTCACTCGCTAGTACGTTAATGGTAGAACTCACAACCATGAAGTTTACTGGGTTGCGGAGTATGCCTGAACATATCATCGAGATAACAAATATTGCAGCGAGGCTCAAGACCTTAGGAATGTCAGTGGAAGAATCCTTTCTAGTACAATTCATTCTCAATTCACTACCACCTGAGGATGAACAATTCCAACTAAATTATAACACTATTAAAATATTAATGAATTGTCCAATATACCTACTCAGGAAAAAATGAGACTTAAGAAACTGGGAAGCAATTATGTTCACCTTGTAAGTCAAGGAACTGGAAAAGCACTTAAACCAAGAGCCAACAAGTTTAAGAAGAAGAAAAAACCTGCACAAGTGGCACCTGCTAATGCTGCACAGGTTGCTAAAAGGGAATAGAAGGAAAATAGCTATTACTTCTACGACAAGGAAGGATATGTTCAGAAAGATTGCTCAAAACATAAGGCTTAGTTCGAAAAGAAATGTAGTATTATTGCTTATGTAAGTTTCGAATCAAATCTAACTGAAGTTCCGAATAATACTTGATGTCTTGATTGTGATGCTACAACTTATGCATCTAATGAAATGCAGGGATTCCTTATGTTCCAAACCATAAACACAAATGAGAACTTCCTGCTCATGGGAAATTAAGTGAAGGCTCTAATTGAAGGCGTAGGAACTTATCATTTAATTATGGATACTGACCATCATTTGGAACTATTTCAAACTCCTTATGTATCTACTATGTCTAGGAACTTAGCTTCTCTTTCAAAACTTGATGTTACTAGATTTTCTTCTAATTTTAGGAATCGATGTTTCAGTATGTTTAAGAGTACTAGTTTAATTATGGTATTCTATTTTATGGTTTATATAAATAGAAACTTGATAATGTTTTTGCTGAATCCCTACTTATTGTCTATCATGTTGTTGGAAATAAATGTAGCACTCATAATGAAAGTTTTGCTTTCTTGTGGCATAAACGTTTGGGCCATATATCCAAAGAAAGATTAATAAAGAATAAAATCCTTCCAAATATGGATTTTACAGACCTTGGCATAGTTGATTGCATTAAGGGAAAGCAAACCAAATGTAGCAAGAAAAAAGCCACAAGAAGCACACAACTTCTTGAAATAATACACACTGATATATGTGGACCTTTTGATGCTCCATCTTTTGGTGAAGAAAAATATTTTATCACCTTTATCAATGATTATTCACATTACGGATATATCTATTTGCTTCATGAAAAATCTCAAGTAGTCAATGCTCTTGAAATGTATGTTAATGAAGTTGAAATGCAATTAGATAGAAAAGTGAAAATCGTCAGGTCTGATAAAGTTTGTGAGTACTATAGGAAACATAATGAAATAGGACAATGTCTTGGTCCACTTGTAAAATTCCTTAAGACATGTGGTATATGTGCACAGTATATTATGCCAGGCACACCTCAACAAAATGGTGTGGCGCAAAGGTGAAATCGAACATTAATGAATATAGTTAGGAGTATGATGAGTAATTCATCATTACCAAAATCATTGTGGATGTATGCATTAAGAACTAATATATACCTATTAAATAGGATTCCTAGTAAGGCAGTTTCCAAAAATTCTTTTGAGTTATGGACTGGTAGGAAGTCTAGCTTAAGACACCTGCATGTTTGGGGTGTATAGCAGAAGCATGCATTTATAATCCATACAAAAAGAAATTGGATTCTCAAACGATTAGTGGTTACCTCATTGGTTACCCTAAGAAATCCAAAGGATATAGGTTTTACTGCCCTAACCATAGTCTGAGAAAAGTTGAAATTGACAAGGCTAGATTCATCGAAGATAGTAAAGTCAATGGGAGTACTGAAAGACAAAATATGGATATTAATAAAACAAAAGTAGACATCCAGCTACCCTTATGTCTCCCTTCATCCATATGTGTTCCAAGTGAAGTTCCAATTGTTGAACAACAGTTTGGCAATACAGAAAAAAACAACTTAGATAATGAAACATCAAATGATGTAGCCAATTCAAAATCATCTTATGCAAATGAGCCATAAGGGATGCCATTAAGAAGATCTCAAAGAAAAAGGAAATTAGGTATTCCAAATGATTATGTGGTTTATTTACAGGAGTATGATTTTGATATAGGAATCAATAAAGATTTGGTCACATTCACGTAAGCCAAAGAAAGTATTGAGTTAGATAAGTAGATTAGTGCTATGAAAGATGAGTTAAAATCTATGGAACAAAATGAAGTATAGGATCTTGTTGAGTTACCAAAAAATTGTAAACAAGTCAGCTATTAGTGGGTCTTCAAGACCAAGCGTGACTCAAATGGCATCAAATGATATAAAGCTAGACTTGTTGCCAAGGGTTATACTCAAAAGGATGGCATTGATTACAAAAAGACCTTTTCCCCAGTCTCAAAGAAAGACTAATGAAGAATAATTATGGATTTAGTAGCTCATTATGATTTAGAGTTATACTAGATGGATGTGAAAACAGTCTTTCTTAATGTGATCTTGAGAAGAAAGTTTACATAGACCAACTTGAAGGTTTCTCAGTTGAAGGAAAGGGCCACGTGGTGTGTCAACTTAAGAAGTCAATATATGAACTTAAGCAAGTTTCATGGCAATGGTATATTAAGTTCAATAATACCATTATGTCTTTTGGTTTTGAAGAAAACATCATTGACAAATGTATATACTGAAAGATCAATGGGAGCAAATTCATATTTTTAGTACTATATGTTAATGATATCTTACTTGTTGCTAATGATTTGGGCATATTATGAGAGACTAAAAATTATCTCTCTAAGAATTTGAAAAAAAATATGGGAGAGGCATCCTATGTGATAGGAAAAAAATATTAATTGATAGATCATAAGGATTATTGGATTTGTCTCAGAAAGCCTATTTATAAAAATTCTTGAGAGGTTTTGCATAGAAAGATGTTCAACTGGGATTGTAGCCATCTAGAAAGGGGACAAATTTAGTCTTGATCAATGTCCAAAGATTGATGTAGAATGAAGGAAATGGAATCTACTACATATGCTTCTGTTATGGGCACTCTAATGTATGTTCAAACATGCATAAGACTAGACATAAACTTTGCTATCAGGATGCTAGGAAGATACCAAAACAACCTGGGCATGGATCATTGGAAGTACTGAGGTATCTACAAGGTACCAAGGATTTTATGCTCATGTATAGGAGATCCAATCATCTTGAAGTGATTGGATATTTAGATTCAAAGTATGATGGATGTCTTGGTAATAGAAAATCTACTTTTGGCAACTTGTTTCATCTATTTAAAGGAGCAATTTCATGGAAAAATGCCAAGCAATTTGTCATTGCTTCATCCATGATGGAAGCAGAGTTTGTAGCATGTTTTGAAGCTACAAATCATGCATTATGGCTGCAAAACTTTATTTCCGGACTTGGGGTAGTCAACACCATTACTAAGCCACTAAAAATTTATTACGACAACTTTACAATAGTTTTCTTATGCAAGAATGATAAATACTCTAAAGGTGCCAAACACATGGATATGAAGTATTTATTTGTCAAGGAGGAGGTTCAGAAACAACAAGTGTCTATTCAACATATCAGGACTGATTTAATGAGAGCTAATCATTTAACAAATGTAACACCTTACTCTTATACATCATTTTCCATGTATTATAGCTTAATTAATGTCCAAATGAACTATTTTAGAAACTTGAATCATCATAGGGACTAAAATAAAAAATAAAAATTTTTACATGCACTGTTCATTTGGTATCCCATTTTTTCAACTGAATTTTGCAAATTCAGAACTAAATATAAAAAAATCATAGTAATGTGATTCAAGTATCTAAAAATAGCTTAAAACATTCTCTATATGAAAAAAAATATGCAAATGAATTTTCAACCTACCAATTAGTACAGTATTTAGCACAAATTTTACTATTCATATGGTCATTTTATCACTTTCTAGGTTTTCTAGACCAATTTTGAACATTCATAACTCTTATCATACTTAATCAAAGTGTTCTTTAACTTTTTGGAAAGCTCTATTTGTCTACTTTCCAAACATATAAAACACTTATATAGCATGCTTTGTTTTGAATAGAGTACCTCTATTTTAATTTACAGTGGTCAAATTGGAACAATTTTGTATACCAAACACCAAAACTAGTTACGTAAAATATTTACATGATCAAAAAGTTTTCAATACATGTTCCTAACATCATGGAGTACTTAGAGGAACATATGTATATAGATAAATTCACATATGATTTTAAACAAAATGACAAAGAAACAAGTAACAATCATCATCAATCTTCTCCTTGCCCTTTGTCTTCCTTGCATTCTTACCATCACCTAGACCTATCATGTGAATGTTTAGGGTAATAAGATTATGGACATTTCAGTAGCAAGTTCATTTCATGCATTTATTTTAACACCTTAACTTTAAACCTTAATTCCTATGATTTAGACTTTATTAGAATCCATTTGTACCATTTTACAAGTTTGAATCACTTAAGAGACAAAAACAAAAAAAAATTAATTTTCTAAGTTACTTTTCATTTGGTAAGTCCCTTTTTTTCGAAGAAACTTAAAAAATCATAAGTAAATCTAGAAAAATTGTATGAAGGTGATTCGGTCTTTTTAAATGGCTTTAAACATTTTCTACATGGAAAAAATATGGAACATAACTTTAATCGTGATGATTGATACAATATTTAGCATGAATTTTACTATTCATGTGGTCATTTTACACCTTCCTAAGATTTTGGCCTTAATTTCAAAAATTCATATCTTATCTTATCCTAAGCCAAATCATGTATACTTTATATCATTTGAAAGCACTATATGTCTACGTCCAAACATGAATTTGTTCATATCTATTCAACTTGAATAGGGCATAGTATTAACTTAAGTCATTAAGGATTAGAACACTACTTTCACTAGAACATTTTTAGGCAAACTTACAAAACTTCTCTTCTATAACTCCAATTACTTCCAAGTTAATGGAATTTTAACCCTAAGTCATAGATCTTCCCATATATGCAAACTGTTAGATATGCTGGCTTCCTAAGAGGGGGTGAATTGAGAAGATTAAAATTTTCTATAAAAGTCAAGAAAGTGATGAAAACAAAAGTGATAGTAAAAATAGAGTATAAAGGAATAGCAAGATAAGAGCAGTATAAGAGAAGAGAAGACACAGATATTTATCCTAGTTCGGTCTCTTTATCTTGACCTACATTCAGTCCCTAAGTCACCATTTGAGATTTTCTACTATCTTGGAAGAATTCAGTGGGCTTCTTGCAATTGTATCAGTACAACTTGATGCTCTGTTTTTAGAGCTTACAATCTCACTCTTTGCGCTCTAGCTAAGTGTTTCCCAAATCCCTTGTGATATCCTTTCACAAAAAAATCTTTCTTCCAGATGAAGATAAGATTGATTACAGTGATTGAACTCTCTAATTTAGAGTATATATGAAAGTTGAAGTACAGAAAATGAAGTATGTGAGAATATAAGATTTTAACTTAAGAATTCAGCAGAGTTTCTATATATACAATGTAAAATCGTTACCCACATCTTCAAATGAAGTTCTATTTATAGATTTATGTCTTAACTATACGTTAGAGACAAGATCTATCTGTTAGAGATGTTACCCAACGGTTACTCTGAAAAAACTATCCATTCACCAACCACATTTAATGTTTCTAACACTCAAAGTTTAAATTTTGGTGGGTCAACAGAAGAATTTCGCAAAGACCAAAGCTAAAGACTTTAACATTGAACTTCGAAGTTCGTCTATTCTAAAGCAAAATTCAAATTTTCAACTTTGACAAATGTTTTTATGTTAGAACATACGAATTTTCAAGTTTAGAGTTCTTCTGGTAAGTGTGAACAGTTATTCCATATTACTACAATGCCTTCGAAATTTGAATTTTGGTGCCCAAAATTCGTCTGTTAGTGGGCAGCTCAATAAGGCACAATAGTTTATCTTTTCAAAATTTGAATTTTTAAAAGCTAAAATTCGTCTGTCAGAGAGAGCTCTTATCGGACTTAGTTCAAAGTTTGAATTTCTGAATACTAAAATTTGTATGTCAACAGATTATCATAACAGACTTGCAAGCTTTGTTTCCAAAATTTGAATTTTCAAAATCAAAGTTCGTCTGTCAGTAACCTAACTTGGAACTCTTTTTAAACTTTACTTTCAGATGAACTTTGACATATCCTTAGATAAATTTTTTATTTTTCATGAATTGTGTTTTATCATAAATTCAAATTTTCAAAACCCAAAGTTCATCTGTCAAAGAAGGTTTTTATCAGACTTAATCCAAAGTTCAAATTTCTGCATTCAAAGTTCGTCTGTCAGAGGGATCTCTTTTTTAACTAACTTATTTTCAATTCAAAATTTGAATTTCAGAAGTTAAAGTTCAAATTTTCAAAACAACAGGTCAGTTTTAACACTTTAAAGTTCGTCTGTTAGTGGATGTTTTTCAAATATTCCATGAATTATCATAGAATCATATTTATAAAACATTCTTTTGCAAGTTCAAAGTCCTTTACTCAATTTAAACACAGTAAGAAATCCTATATCTAATCTTGTGCTAGTTTTTCTTGGATTTCTCCACTTGAAATCTTTTGTGCACCTTTGATATCTTCTTTCCAAGTTCTAGATGGTTGGTTTGGAATCATCAAAACACTTGATTCATCATTCTCCCCCTTTTTGATGATGACAAAACAACTTGCAAAGTGGATTAGTACTTGGGTTTGCTTCAACAAGCTCCCCCTCAACATGTACATTATAATTCAAAAGATAAGATATCATATACAGCAGATCAAATAAAAAGATTCATTAATTCATTCAAAGTTTCAATACAAAGCTATGATATGGTAATTATAAAATTCAGAACTGTTAGCAAGGCTGACTTCCCAAGAGGGGGGTGAATTGGGAAGATTGAAATTTCTCTGCACAAAATGAAATGGGTGAAGATAGCACAGTGTAAGGGAAGCAACGTATAAAACAGAGCAAGCTGAAAAGTAAAGATAAGGAGAAGAAGACTCAGTAATTTATCCTGGTTCGGTCTATCCACTTGACCTACGTCAAGTCTCCAAGACAACTCTTGAGATTTTTCCAATATTCAGCAAGAATTCAATAGGCTTCTTGCTAATGCTATAGTACAACGAGTATGCTCTGTTTCTGGAGCTTTCTCAATCTCTCTAAGCACTTCTACAACGTACTTCCCAATCCCCTTGTGATTTCCCCTCACAAGTAAATATATCTTCCAGATAAAGAGTTGATTGTTTACAAAGATATAACTCTCTTGAATAGAGTAGATATAAAGGTTAAAGTACAAATATTGAAGTTGAGAGGGTAAAAGCTTCTGAGAAGAAGATTTGGTAGAAATTCAGTATATACAAGTTTGATTCGTTACCCACAACTTCAAATGATGTTGTATTTATAGATTTAGGTCTCAAATATCTGTTAGAGACAAAATCTATCCGTTGGGGAAGTTATCCAACGGTTACTCTGAAAAACTATCCATTTACCAACCACATTTAATGTTTCTGACATACTGAAATTTGAATTTTGGTTTGTCAACAGACGAATTTTGAAGAAACCGAAGGTTAAAGCTTCCAACGTTACAGCACGAAGTTCGTCTGTTCAAGAAGTGAAATTCGAATTTTGAAGCTTACAAGACATTTTCACAATGTGACATACGAATTTTCAAGAAGAAAGTTTTTCGGTTAAGTGTGAACAGTGTTTTCAATTTTCTACAGTGCCTTCGAAATTCAAATTTTGGAAGCCCAAAATTCGTCTGTCTGTAGAACGTTCAAGGAGGCACAGTAGTTCACTTTCTTCAAAATTCAAATGTTGAGGAAGTGAAGTTCGTCTCAGAGAGATTCTTTTCAGACTAACTTCAACATTCGAAGATACAAAACTCTGTCATTCGTATGTCAATGTTTCATTTCAACAGACTCACAACCTTAGCTTCTGAAATTCGAATGTTAATGTTCAAAGTTCGTCTGTCAAAGAGCAATTTTGAAATTCAATATAATCTTGTTTTTAGATGAACTTTAATATTGTTTCAGACGAATTTCTTTGGTTTTCTCAAATTGTATTTTGTCTGAAATTCGAATTTTGAAGACTTAAAGTTCATCTGTTTCAAAGAAGCTCCTTTCAGACTTATATGAAAATTCGAATATTGGAAAGCCAAAGTTTGTCTGTCAAAGAGCATTTTTCAAACTCAATTTCTTCTTGATTTCAGATGAACTTCAATATTATTATAGACGAATTTCTTTGGTTTTCACAAACTGTATTTTATCTGAAATTCGAATTTTGAAGATGTGAAGTTCGTTTGTCTCTAAAAGGCTTCTTTCAGTCTTGGATGAAAATTTGAATTTTGGAGAATCAAAATTCGTCTGACAGAGAGACATCTCTTCAGACTTATTCAGTTTTAGCTCGAAATTCGAATTTCCAAAGGCAAAGTTCGAATTTCCAATATGACAGTTCAGTTTAAACTTTCAAACTTCGTCTGTTTGTGGGTATTTTTCATATAAGTCTAGATTAATCATAGAAACAAGGTTTAAAAACATCTTTTCTTAAAATCAAAATCTTTTACCCTCTTTTAAACATAACAAAGGATCCTACAGAAGATCTAGCAGCAATTACTCAGCAATTCTTCACTTAAAACATTTTGATCTCCTTTGATATCTTCAATCCAAGCTCTTGGATGTTAGTTTGGAATCATCAAAACTCTTGATTCAACAAGAACAAGATTTATCATTTATAAAATAAAAACATCACTACAAGAAGGACTAAGCAATCCTAAGTTCTAATCACTTCTTCTTGGACTAGGACTTCTTGTTGTAGATCTTGCTAGAAGGCTCTGCAGCAGATTTTCCAATTTACTTGGATAACTTCTCCCCCTTTTTGACATCATCAGAAAGGTGTACAAAATCAGCAGGAGGAGGGATCTAAGACACTGGAATTTCTTGAAGAGGCACAGAAATAAAGGGCAGATTAGGATTAAGCTTTGGCAAAGGCCTAGAAGCTTTAGGACTAGAATCCTCATCATCAGAGAGTTTCAAGAAGTTCTTACATTTCTTGCTTTGTAACAGCCAATTGAGCCCTTTGTGCCTCTAAGAGACCAAAGGCAAAAATAGGAGAGGGAGCAAGAGGACGAAACATTTCTTCAAGCCTTAATCTTTGAGCTTGTAAAAGGGCATCATGAGCAATAGCTTCTAGATCTACATAAGACACAATGCTCTTCTCTTCATTCAGGGTGGCTTGCATAAATAGTGAGGTAGTGATGGCTACCACAGTTTCTCAACTTGCTCAGATTCTTGAGATGAGAGAATTGAATCCTGAGCATCTTCAGGAATGAGCTCATGGGAGCTTAGTTCCTGAGAACCCTCTTCCATCATTCCATAGTCCAAGAAAGGACCAGTACTTGCCTTATTATTGGAGGCCTGCAGTGTGATCAATATGCCAGCAGCCTCAGTATCATGTACAACATCATCAGGTTCAGGGGAGGTTAGCACAAAAGGACTTGGAGGCTCAGGAGTAGGAGACATGACAAACTCAGAGAATCCTGGCTGAGGTGGAGCTGACGAGGAGGGAATGACACTCTGATGCCTTCATATGCCTCAGCAACCAATTTCATGTTCTTTGACAACTGATGAATATGGTCTTGCAGATGAGCACACTTGGCATTTTGCTCATCTCTGATGCTAAGTATAAGTGCAGACAAGCTGTCATACAGCTCAGTGATCTTGGCTCGAGTAGATGGAGTGGATAATATTTGAGTTTGAGTGGGCTGAGATGGAGATAAGACAAGTTGAGAAGGCTGAGGTATGGATTTTGGAGCAACCTCAGAGGTTCCTTCTTCCTATTGGGAGGCATCTTCATCAAAGAAAAGGTCTTCTGTCTTTCCAGCTCCCTTTCCAATCTATCGTTCATCTTTCTTTTCTATTCCTATCCTTTGCAGTTCTTCTTTTTTAAAGATTTCAGTAGGCTTCCCTTTTCCTTTTTCAAGATGTTGGATTTGGGCATACTGAAGTATCTTGGAGATGATTGCTGCATATAGAAAGGTAGAATCTTTCCTCTAATCTCTTGCCTTGATCATGCATTGGAGGATGATGTGGCCCATGTTGATAAGCTTGCCACGCATGATTGTTGCTATCACATGTGCTTCAACCCTTGTGATTAGATTGAAATGGCCTCCTTCATTGAAGATAATCCTGGACATAATATAGTGTAGGATTCTGACTTGAACACTGAGGTTAGTAGGCTATAACAAACTTAAAGGTGGCTTGTTCTCTTTTCTTCGGAACAGAGTGTTCAAAATTGTGTTTTCTTTATAGTTCAGGAAAGGCCCTCCTTCTTCATCTATAATTTCAACCTCAACCATGTACCTTGAGGTAGTGATGTCAATTTTCAAGCCATCTTACCCTGGAATTTCTAAAACCTCATTGAAGGTCTCATATGTTAGCCAAATGGTTCTTGATCTCAGATTTACTTCCCATTTCTTCTTCCTGCTATTGAATTGCAAAGAGGCATACCAGGTCTTGACTACCTCATCAACATATCTTTCCAGTATTTTTAGCAAATTCTTATATCTTATTATCCAAAGCCCGACATCAAAGTTGATAGAAATCAAGAATTCTTCCAAATTTACGCAGTGAGGCTTGATTATCTTTTTGCTGACAAATTTGGTAGTGTATTCTCCCAGAATATGAGCACTGCTCCACAATGGCAGTATGGTTAGCTAATATTCTCCAGATTCAGTGTTGGAGGAGGAAGAAGAAGTAGTAGTGACAGGAGCATTAGGAACAATAGGGTCAGCTTTCTTTAAAGGAGAGGGTGTAAATTTCTTCAAATCCACTCTAGGAGTTGTTTTCTGCCTCTTGGAAGGAGTTGTCTTGCTAGATTCACCTTTTCTCTTCTGAGTTTCACTCTCCTTAAAGGCATACTGGGATTTCACAGTCCTCTTTGGCCGTGACTCTCCCTTCCTAAATTTTGGATTTTTGACTCTCTCCATTCTCGTAGAGGACTGATTCAGAAAGATGCTAAGAATGGGTTTATAAGGTGCAAAAAGAAGTTTAATCGATGAGAAATGAAGATTCACAAACGGAGTTAATGGGAATTAAAGAGAGAATTTGAACAGACTTGAGAGAGAGAGACAAATAGGGTTGCATTTATTCAGAGGATGACCTTCAGTTTTAACTTATGTAACCGCTGAACAGACAAATTTTGAAAGGACAAAATTCAAACTTCAAGCAGTTACAAGTTAATCCATTCAGTGAGGCTTTCTGATAGATGAATTTTCACCTAGAAGTTCATCTGATAGAGGCTTGGTTCTAGGAACAATAAATGAACAGACAAACTTTGTTTCAAAAAAGTTCAAACTTTGAAAGAGCTAGGCAATAAGCAATCATGAACAAAACAAGTAACAGACGAATTTTACTTATGAAAATTTGTCTTTCAGAGATCCAATTATGTGAGCATGTTTCAATAGATGAATTTTGATTCAAAAGTTTGAATTTCAACATTTTGTAAAGAATTTCCAAAATGAGTATTTTGAGAAATGGAGATTCGTACAATAGTCATTTTGATCAAAGACAACATTGGCATTTTATTTTTGAAATTTGAATTTCTGTTGTTCAACAGACAAATTTTGAAGGACAAAAGAGTACTGTTACAGTGTGCAGCCAACTGAAATTCATCTGATGGACATCTAAATTCGAATGTTAAGCATGCTGAATTTCAAAAACATAATTCAACTCATATCCAGATGCTTAAGTTTTTGGCTTCCTTTTTCATCTTTTGATTGTGCCATTCTGATTAGCTCCATTGTACAGATCTATTTGAACTTATGAGGAGCACCTACAACTCATATCAAACTCACTCTGATGCTAAAGTTAGGATTGATTCAATGTCAGAAATTCTAAAATAGATGTATATAAGGACATACTTACAGTTCATTAGGATTTACCATACCCAATTCTCTTCTGATTTTACAATGTCTATATTCTGGAAGGGGCTTTATCAGAATGTCAGCAACTTGATCCTCAATAGGGATGTATTCTAATCTGATTTCTCCTTTTAGAACATGATCCCTTATAAAGTGATGCCTAACTTCAATGTGCTTTGTCCTTGAATGCATGACAAGATTCTTCGTGATGTTAGTAGTACTTTGGTTGTCACACATAATTGGTATTTCCTTAATCTCAATCTCAAGATCTTCAAGCTGCTGTTTCATCCAGATGACTTGGGCACAACAGCTTCCAGCGGCAACATATTCAACTTCTGCCGTGGATAAGGCCATACTGTTTTGCTTCTTGCTAAACCATGAAACCAAAGATCCTCCAAGAAACTAACATGTTCCATTTCTGCTTTTTCTGTCAGTTTTAGATCTAGCAAAGTCAGCATCAGTGTATCCTATGAGTTCTTCTCCGTTGCCCTTTGGGTACCAAAGTCCCATCTATGATGTACCAATTAGATATCTGAAGATGCATTTCACAGTAGTTGCAAAGGTTTCTTTGGGATATGATTGGAACCTTGCACACATACAAACACTGAACATGATGTCAAGTCAGCTAGCTATTAGGTATAGCAGGGATCCAATCATTCTCCTATATTGAGTTACGTCAAAATTTTTTCCTCCTTCATCTATATCAAGCTTTGTTGCAGTAGCCATAGGAATTCCCATTGCCTTAGCTTTTTCCCTGCCAAATCTTTTCAGCAACTCTTTTAGATATTTTGATTAATTGAGGAAGATACCATCATTACATTGCTTAATTTGCAATCCACAGAAGAAGTTAAGCTCACCCATCATTGACATTTCAAATTCACCCTGCATTAGCTCAGAGAAGTTCTTGCATAGAGATTCATTAGTGGCACCAAATATAATATCATCAACATAAATGTGAACAATAAGTAAGTCTTTGTTTTCTTGCTTAGTGAACAAATTAGTATCTACTTTTCCTCTATTGAACCCCTTTTCAATTAAAAAATTGCTTAGCCTTTCATACCATGCTCTAGAAGCTTGTTTTAAATCGTAAAGAGCTTTCTTTAGTTTATAAACATGGTTTGGTTTTGTAGAGTCCTCAAAGCCTGGAGGTTGATCAACATAAACCTCTTCCATAATATATCCATTCAGAAAAACACTTTTCACATCCATTTGATATAATATTATGTTTTTCATGCACGCATAGGCCAATAGGATTCTAATTGCTTCCAATCTTGCAACTGGAGCAAAGGTTTCCTCAAAATCAATACCTTCTTCTTGATTATATCCTTTGGAAACCAGTCTTGCTTTATTTCTAATTATTGTTCCCAATTCATCAAGTTTATTTCTAAAGACTCATTTAGTGCTAATGATAGGGTGATTTCTAGGTCTAGGCACTAAATCTCAAACTTGATTTCTTTCAAACTGATTTAATTCATCTTGCATAGCTAAAATCCAATATTCATCAGTTAAGGCTTCTTCAGGACACTTAGGTTCAATTTGAGAAATAAAAGCATAGTTGATCATCCGATCCCTTAGCTATTTTCTGGTTTTAACTTTCTCTTGAACATCCTCAATCACTTGATCAACAAGATGATTCCATTGATATCTCCAAGTTCTAGGGAGTTCTTGAGATATTTCCTCATTATTCTCATCTTCAAAGTCTTTCTCCTGAATATCTTCCTTTATGTTAATAGATTCAGATATTTTTGGGGGTTCAATTTTACCTTCTTCAGAGAGATCTAAGTTCTTCAAGTTAGAAATAAGATCATCTTCATCAATGACATGCTTGGAAACTATTTCATTTTCAATAAACACAATATGCACAAATTCTTCTACTAATCTAGTCTTTTTATTAAAAACTCTATATGCTTTACTCCTACTAGAATAGTCAAGAAATATACTTTCATCAGATTTGGCATCAAACTTACCTAAATTCTCCTTTCCATTGTTGTGGATGAAACACTTATAGCCGAATACATGCAAATGTGAAAGGTTTGACTTCCTTCCTTTGTACAGCTTATAAGGAGTCTTCCCCAGAATTGGTTTGATGTAGGCTCTGTTAATGATATAACTTGTTGTGTTTACTGTATCAGCCCAGAATACTTGAGAGAGTTCCTTTTCATTCAGCATTGCTCTTGCCATTTCTCCAATTGTTCTGTTCTTTCTTTCCACCACTCCATTTTGTTGAGGGGTTCTTGGTGCTGAGAAGTTGTGATCAATTCCATGTTCATCACAATATTCCAGAAAACATGAATTTTCAAATTCTCCTCCATGATCAGATCTGATAGACACAATAGAGATACCTTTCTCATTTTTCACTTTCTTAGCTAAGGTTACAAATGCATCAAACGTTTCACTTTTGGAAGAAAGAAACAAGGTCCAGGTAACTCTAGAGTAATCATCCACAATCACAAGAACATACAGATTTTCACCAATGCTTTTTACTCTAAATGGACATATCAGATCCATATGCAATAGTTGCAGTGGTCTAGATGTGGTGATTACATTTTTAGATTTAAAAGATGATTTAGTTTGTTTTCCTTTGAGGCATGCATCACATTCTTTGTCTTTTTGAAAAGAGATGTTTGGTAAGCTAATGACTAGCTCATTTTTAATCAATTTTGACAACTGGTTCATGTTAACATGTGCCAATCTTCAATGCCACAATCAACTATCATTATCCTGACTAATTAAATAGACAGAATCTAAGGAAAGAAGTTCATTAAAATCAATAGTATAGCAGTTATCATCCCTTTGAGTCTCGAGGATTACTTTGTGATCACTTTTTCGGATGACCAGGCAAAACTTTGAGTTAAACAATACCCAGTTTCCTTTGTCAAATGTTTGACTTACACGTAGCAGATTGTGGTTGAGGTCAATTACAAACAGCACATCTTTAATAGATGTTTCAGGATTCTTGCCCACAATGCCAATACCAACTATTTTGACATATAATCACCTCCAAAGGTCATCTTTCCTTCTTTCTTGTCTCTAAGGGTGATGAACTTCTCCTTATCACCGGTCATATGAATTGAGCAGGCACTGTTCATATACCATTTGTTGCTTTTTCTTGCTTTACGACAAATCTGCAAAACAACATTCAAAGTTTCTTTTTAGGTACCCAAATTTGCTTGGGTCCTTTTTTGTTAGTGGCATTTTCCCTAGATACAAATGTACCTTTGGGAACCTATTTAGCTTTCTGTTAAGTCCATTTTTCTTCCATGCACATGAACTGGAAATGTGTCCCTTCTTGTTACAGAAGTAACAGGTGATAAAGGGACTACTGGATTGTGATGCAGGAAGAAAGCAATGCAAATAATATTTTTGTTTCATATTTTTTGGTCGATCATAGGATTCAATGCGATTAGAAATATGATCTTTCTTTTTATGCCCATTAGCATGTACAAAATACCTCATATACAGATTTTGATTTTTCTTTTTAATCTTTTCTTTTACTGCACAAGGATCATAGCCAAGTTCAGCTTTTCCTTGTATGATTCTCTAACTTCCCATTAATGCAAATAATATATCTTTGCCCCTAGTAAATCTAGCCATGCTTTTCAACAGATAATCATTAGTTTGCTTTAATTTAATGCATGATGTATAGCAAGCAGATTCAGCTTTATGCAGAGATGCAGTGTGAGAAATATTGCAATAAGATTCTAACTTGTTAATCCTTTTCTTAGCATGTTTCAGTTCTTTAGCTATCTTAATGAACTCATCATACAGTTCATGAAATGCATCAAGTAATTCACAATAAGAAGGTTCAGATTCATATACCTCATCTTCATGATCACTATTGGATGAGATTGGAGTTTCTTCATATGCAAGTACCATCAAGCAGATATTGGCAATTTCATCTTCATTATCTTCTTCTTCATCTGAGCTGTTGCCCTAGATTAATTAGATGTATGCTCTTTTCTTCTTACCCTTGTTAGCGGCTTTCTTTTCTTTTTCTTGCTTCTTTAGGAATTGTGGGCAATCCCATTTGATGTGCCCTTGCTTCTTGTATTCGTAGCATGTGACAAGCTCCTTTCCTTCTTTCTTGTTATCTCCAGCTGCTCCTTTCTTGAAGAATCTTTTAATTCTTTTCTCGTTGTAAAACTTTCTAAATTTTCTGACTATCATAGCCAGAGTTTCTTCATCTAATTTGCCTTCATCATCAGATTCTTCTTCTTTCTCTTCAGCAGCTTTTAGAGCAACACCTTTCTTTTTCCTATCTTATCCTGCTTCCTTAAGAACCTTTATCTTTCCCTCATATTCTTCAAGGCTACCGAAGAGGGCTGTGACAGAGGCCATTGATTCTCCTCTAACTTCCTCTAATGATGTTACTTTGGGTTGCCACTCCAGAGGAAGAGCTCTAAGGATTTTTCTGACCTTTTCTAGCTGAGTGTACTCCTGGCCAAGACTCTTCAATTGATTCACAATGAGGGTGAATCTCTTTTGTAACTCTTTAATGCTTTTACCTTCCACCATTCTAAAGCTTTTGTATTCACCAATGCAGGAGTTCAATTTGTTCTCTCTTACTCCAGTGGTTCCTTTATGAGCGATTTCTAAAGTGTCTCACATACCCTTGGCTGTGAAACATTATAATACTCTGTAGAATTCATCTTGGTTTAATGCACTGACTAGGCAGTGTTTTGCCTTACAATTTAGCAAGACTCTTCTCTTATCTTCCTCATTCCACTCGTCTTCTGGCTTCTTCTTGTATTTCCCATCATCCTGCAGTTTCATGGGGACAAATCTCCCTTCTGGATGATAGACTAGATGTTCAGATCAATGGACTGGAGATAGATTTACATTCTCATCTTCCAGTACCCATAGTGTTCTCCACTGAAGCCAGGCGGTCTGTTTGTGTTGTTTCCCTTAGGTAGTATGCTTTCTCCAAAGCCAACCATTGAATTTCCCAGATCGTTAGATCCTTTGTTTGGGAATTTGGGCTCTGATACCACTAGTTAGATATACTGGCTTCCTAAGAGGGGGTGAATTGGGAAGATTAAATTTTTTTGCAAAAGTCAAGAAAGTGATGAAAGCAAAAGTGACAGTAAAAATAGAGTATAAAGGAATCCAGTCCCCAACCCACCTCTTGAGATTTTCCACTATCTTGCAAGAATTCAATGGGCTTTTTACAATTACCTCAGTATAACTTGATGCTTTGTTTTTAGAGCTTACAATCTCACTCTTTGTACTCTAGCTAAGTCCTTCCCAAATCCCTTGTGATATCCTCTCACAAGAAAATATTTCTTCCAGATGAAGATAAGATTGATTACAGTGATTGAACTCTCTAATTTAGAGTATATATGAAAGTTGAAGTACAGAAAATGAAGTATGTGAGAATATGAGACGTTGACTTAAGAATTCAGCAAAGTTTCTATATATACAATGTAAAATCGTTACCCACATCTTCAAATGAATTTCTATTTATAGATTTATGTCTTAACTATACGTTAGAGACAAGATCTATATGTTAGAGATGTTATCCAATGGTTACTCTGAAAAAACTATCCATTCACCGCCCACATTTAATGCGTCTAACACTCAAAGTTTGAATTTTGGTGGGTCAACAGACGAATTTCACAAAGACCAAAGCTAAAGACTTTAATGTTGAACTTCGAAGTTTGTTTGTTCTAAAGCAAAATTCAAATTTTCAACTTTGACAATTGTTTCTATGTTGGAACATACAAATTTTCAAGTTTAAAGTTCTTCTGGTAAGTGTGAACAGTTGTTCCATATTACTACAGTGCCTTCGAAGTTCGAATTTTGGTGGCCAAAATCAGTCTGTCAGTGAGCAACTCAATAAGGCATAATAGTTTATCTTTTCAAAATTCAAATTTTCAAAAGGAAAAGTTTGTCTGTCAAAGAGAGCTCTTATCGGACTTAGTTTAAAGTTTGAATTTCTGAATACTAAAATTCGTATGTCAATAGATTATCATAACAGACTTACAAGTTTTGTTTCCAAAATTTGAATTTTTAAAATCAAAGTTCATCTGTCAGTGAGCTAACTTGGAACTCTTTTTAAACTTTACTTTTAGATGAACTTTGACATATCCTCAGACGAATTTTTCATTTTTCATGAATTGTGTTTTATCTGAAATTCTAATTTTCAAAACCCAAAGTTCATTTATCAGAGAATGCTCTTATCAGACTTAATCCAAAATTTGAATTTCTGTACTCAAAGTTTGTCTGTCAGAGGGATCTCTTTTCTGACTAACTTATTTTCAATTCAAAATTTGAATTTCAGAAGCCAAAGTTCAAATTTTCAAAGGAACAGATCAGTTTTAACACTATAAAGTTTTTCTGTTAGTGGTTGTTTTTCAAATATTCCATGAATTATCATAGAATCATATTTTTAAAACATTCTTTTGCAAGTTCAAAATCTTTTACTCAATTTAAATACAGTAAGAAATCCTATATCTAATCTTGTGCTGATTTTTCTTGGATTTCTCCACTTGAGATCTTTTATGCACCTTTGATATCTTCTTTCCAAACTCTAGATGGTTGGTTTGGAATCATCAAAACACTTGATTCAACACAAACCACTAAATTTTTTAAGTTCTACACAATTTTATATTGCATTATGAAATAACCAATGTTCATGGTCATCTTGGACAAAATTATGTCATATCTTACATAATCAAACTTCATAAACACAATACATTATCATTCATTATTCCAAATCCATACATAACATCACAAGAGGACTTAAGGGAACATATCCAAGGCATCAAAACAAAGTTTAGACTTTCCATATAAATTTATACATGTTATCAAATCTTAACATCAATACTTGCATGATCAAATCATTCATCAATTTCTTCTTCATCTTTCTTGCTTTTTCCTTGAATACTTCCATGTGCTTGCCCTAGCATGGTTATTTTTTGGAGTGGTGAGATTATGGAATCTTAGTAGCAAGTCATATTTCATGCAATTACATTATAATGTATGCATAAAAATTTAAATCATAACATTTTCACCCATTCAAGCACATAATGAGTCATAATGCTTCATAAAAATTTTGGCATGGTTTCTTCTTAGAAAATGGACATCCTAGGGTTGAAACCCTTTCATTAAATAGCTAAAACCAATCTCATCATATCATAACAACAATATGGCAACAGGATTACATCATAGACATAATATGCAATAACATAAAGCAAGAAATAGACTATACTACCTTGGTTACTTTCCTTTGCCTTCCAACTTGATTCCAATGCTTCCAATATCTTTCTTGGGATTCTTCAAGTCCTAATTCACCACTAAACACTAGCTTAGGCCACTGTTTCACGGACATCAACCACAAAGTATGCATAAACACTAAAATTTCCATTTTGGTTTCTTCTTGATTTTTCTTTACATTAATATTTGTTCTTACCAATTTTGGACCCAAAGAATCCATTTTTTATCTTAAAATAGTGATATTATAACTCCAAGAGAACCCCCGTTTGGCTGAAATTATGTATGAAATTGGAAGAAATTGATTTCCTTTGCATAGTTTCAAAAAAGTCCCAAAATCATGCTTCAAGTGGCTATTCCGTGGTTTCTCTTAGGTTTATTACATGAAAACTCATCTTCTGCATAAGGGGTTTGGCCGAAATCTCAACATGAAGAGAGCGAAGAGAATACTCCATGAAAACTTCACAAAATACCCAACGAAGCAACTTAACATGGTAGAAAACCTTACCCTGCTACTTGATCATCAAACTTCAAGTTCCTTGCTTCCTTTTTCTCTTCTCCTTTTCTCTTCTTTGTGTCACGCCTTGGCTCTCTTGTTTGCTACAAATGAGAGCTGTCTACCTCACTTGAAGTACTAACTCATGTCTTGGAGGAGAGATATCTAATGGATGAACAATATTCTAGGTTAAGACCAACATTGGTTAGTTTTAATGAGATAATTCACTTTAATAAAAAAAATAAATTCCCTCGTTGTCCTTTGCAGCTGTGAGCATTCCATAGTAATGGTATTTTGGTCAAAATTGCACCATAATTTTTATCAATCCAAAATAACTTTTACTGATAAATTTTACCTATACCGATTAATTGCTTTTGCTGTAATTCCTCTCTTAATTGTCACAAGATTATTCTAAATTTTCACCTAGACCAAACTCATTTTCTTGATCTAAAATATATTTAGGTGGGGTCCAAATACTATCCCTATCTCCGTACTACATTTTGCAGGGCCCACAATTCCTTTTTCAGTATAATATTTACTTTTCGACTTTTAATTCTGCTTATAAATTTATATGAACCCAATTAGCTTCTAAACAATATTCTATTGATTTCGGGTCGTCATGAGCTTCATTTTAACAATAACTTTAAAATTTTCAAAATTTCCCTTGACTGGGGACAAAATTATAATTTTTAATTCTTTCGGATATTTTCTTGTAATTTCTCCCAGGGACTTTATTGCATGAAATTCTTCTTTTTTAAGGGTTAGAATGCATAGAATTTTTCTTTCTAGAGATCGAAATATAATTTTCTATTTTCCCTATCTAATAAAAAATGACTTTTTTGCCCTTTTTTTACATTTAACTGTCTCTTAGTTTTCTCTAATTCTCTATGCATTTCATGACATCCAAGGGTTTAGAGATGCTAATGACCTTATTTACATTCTATTCCAATCAAGGCCCAAACATAATTCCTTCTAAGGACCATATGGGAAATTAACTCCAATTAAGAATCAAGTAGGTGAAATTACCACCTTACTTCTTTCTCCATCTTTTCATGCATCTAATGCCACATTTTCATATCTTTATACAGACAATGATATTTTTCATATGATTTGGGATGTTGCATTTATGTCATTACGATGCCATAAAACATCATACAATCACATAAAAACATAAAATATCATATTGTTACACTAAAATTTTGGCAAATTTCCTCTTAGAAAATGGACATCATGGGTTGATACCCTCATATAAAACAGCCCAAATCTAGTCATAAAACATCACAATAACAATATGACAATTATATATTATCATAAAAACATAATACAATAACATAAAGTAAAAAACGTGACTTTGCTACCTTTATGTAACCTTTGGCTTCTTCTCTTGATTCTAACCTTCCACTAACTTTCTTGAACTCTTCTAATTCCTAATACAACATTAAACACTAACTAAATCAACCAAACCCATAGGTTGCTTCATCATAGAAACCCTAAAATTCTATATAATTTATCTTTGCCTTTTTCTTGAAAACAACACTTGTCTTAAGGTAAATCTACCATGAGAAATCTATTTTTTGCATCTTTTTCATGAAATTCCTACTCCTTCCTCACTTTCTAGTCTGGCATGTAACATCTTCAGTTTTCTAAAAAAGATATTATAATATACATAGAAATGTGTAAATATCAAGGTATTAAAAATCGGACTGGCCATTGAATCAGCTAAAATACCAATTTAAGGTTAATAGTCAGATCAATTATGAATAAATTGATATATTTTAAATAATATACATGAAACATATAAAAAGACATTTATCCATGATCATAAAATTAACATCCAATCTAGGATGAAAAATAAATTTAATAATTTTTTAATTTTATATATAATATAAAAAATTAAAAATATTACTAATAAGTTTTACAATCTAATATTAAAATCTAAACAAGTTAATATTCATTTATAATTATATTTTGAATTCAAAATAGTCAATTAATATCTTATTTTCATATTATTTGTTAAGTAAATTTATTATTATTAATAATTATATATCATAATAACACTTATATAATATCATAATATAGAAATAAAAAAATTTATATAAAAACTAATGCTACTTAGTAGTAAAAATAATGTTATTTTATCTTAAAAAAAAAAAAAGCAAACTACTTCAAACCGGTTTTGTACCGGTTATTGACTTGTTTGACCAGTTCATATAGATACCAATTCTGAAATTACCTAATCTTCATCTATAACCAAGCCGGACCCGACACCATTTCCGGGTTGGACCGGTTGAATAGGCCGATTCGATCCGATTTTTTATTCCTTGGTAAATATAGCATGTGATGCATAATTTGATGAAAAAATGAGTGACATGGAAATTTTATATGTGAAGGTATTAAGAAGAATGAATTTTCAATATGGTTTTGTTAGAAAAATTATTTGCATTTTGGTCCCTAAAAATACTTGCAAATAGGTCCCTAAAAAAATTATTTTACAATTTAGTCCATCTAGTGGCAATTTTGTAGTTATGCAAAATTTATGTCAAAATGGACCTCATGATATGCTGGACCTAATGGAATAGTATATTGAGTCCAAAGGGATCAATTTGAAAAGAAATAACCTATAGAACACAGTGCAATTACGCAAAAAAAGAAAAAAGTAATGTCGGTCTCACAAAAGAAGAAAAAGTAAAAAAGAAAAGTATGTAGGTCCCATACTAATATTGTTTGGGATACGATGTTGATTTAAATCCAGATACCAATATAGTTTAATTATGTTCCATAAAGTAATAAAATATTGCAAAAGTTACTTTAATAGTTTAGGTAAAAAGTAAACTAGTACAAGACATATTTGGACTAAGAAAAATATGCAATATTTTGGACATGTGTCCCCCTAATGTGGCGTCATTTTGCAGCATGTGTTTAAAGGGAATATTTTATTATTTCTCTTGATTTCTCATGGATCTTCATGAAGCACACTTGGCAAAAAGCTATGAAAATTGTTGATAAAAATATCCCTCTTGTCTCCTCTATGTTGGCCTACTAAAGCAAGCTTAAAAGAGGGTGGGAGAGCATAAAAAACACTCCAAGAAAGAGTGAGTGTGGCATGAGGAAAGAAGAAGAAGAAAGCAAGCTATCTTGAGGTAAGATCTTCTCTTAATCTTCTAAGGTTTCTAGCTTGAGTTCAAGGTAGTTTAGTATGGCTTGTTTGGATTTTGTTCCTCTCCTCTTGATGTTCAATTTCATCCAAACATGAGGGAAGGGGAAGCAAGAAAAAGTGCAAGAAAGCATGATTTTATGAGTTTAAACAAAGTTATAAGAAAAATCACCTGTTCCTCCTTACAAAATGATTTTGGGCAAATTATAGGGTATGGAAGGAGTGAGAATTTCATAAAAATGATGCCAAAATTAGATTCCTCATGGTGAATTTAGGTTAAGACAAAGTATTGGAATCAAGAAAAAGACTAAGATAAAGTATATGGTATTTTTAGGGTTTTATGGGTCTTTAAGAAGTAAATCATAAAATTAGTGGATTAAGTAAGTGTTTGGTGATGTATTAGGGTTTAGAAAAGCCTAAACAAGCTTTTGAAATAGTTGGAAGCAAGTGGTATTGCTAGGGAAAACACCTAAGTTAGCAAAGTTTACATTTCTTGCATTTTATTATCTTGCTATGCTATATGATGTTCTATGATGACCATATTGTTATTATGATGTTTAGTGATTGTTTATGGCTATTTTTATAAGATGCTAGTGCTCAAGATGTCCATTTTTTAAACCATTATGCTGCTGAAATTTTTATGAACAATATAGTTTTATAAGATTTAACATGATTTATACAATGTTTTATGGCTTGCTTGATAATATATATGTGTGAAATGTGGCTTACTACTGAGATTTTATAATTTCACCATCTCAAATACTAACCATGATAGAGCCAAGCAATTCAACAGAACCAAGGAAGGCATAAGGAAATGAGGAAAATAGTGATGAATAACTTGATAATACAAGTTATTATGTTATATTTTGAAAATATGTACAAATTTTTGTATGAAGGTTAAGTTCTGTATGATGGCTTAGTTATGTCCCTATGAACCTATATAATGTTTAGTATGAAGTAAGGATGAAATTCAATGTGTATTATGGTTATGAAATTTATTATGCAAGTTATGGCATAAAAATGTCCAATTGGTAGGTTGTATGGTTAGATAGAGTTAACTATTTAAAACAATGCTTAAGATATAAGTAATGTATATGCCTAGAAAGTAGGCATTTCAACCTTTTTCAAGAAGCCAAAGGACACCTTAAATGATTAAATATAGAATTAATTATGAATTTTCAAAATTGAGGGGTCAAACTAGATAGTGTTGGAAAATTGTAATTTTTACTATAAGTACAATTTAATTTGAAATTCAGTATAAAATCGTACAGTGCTCTAAAAATTCAATCAGTTGCATTGATAGAAAAATTATGTCCATGAGTAATATGGCACTAGTTTAAATGCAATTAGAGTTATATAAAGAAATATATGTATGATTTCCAAAAACTATTCCAGTAAAGGTTATATTTTGACCCTAAATGGTCTAAGATTATGCTCTATTATATACATATAAAATAAATATACAAGAGAAATATATTGAGAAAGCAGACATACAGAGATTTCTAAGGATATAAAGAATGCCTAAGTTGGCTCAAAATAGAATGAGAAATAAATTTCCAAATTTACAACCTGGAAACTGGACAGAAATTTAAGCTAGAAATGAATATTAAATTTCGTGTTAACTACTGTACAAATTGGCACACATAAGGCATTTTTCATATTTTTCCATGTAGGGAATGTTTTGAGCTATTTTTATGGATTTGAATCACCTCATATGCTTTTTCTAGAATTAGTTATGATTTTTCAAATTTTACTTAAAAAAATGGGGTGACCAAATGAATAGTAACTATAAATTTTAAATTTTTCTATTTTGGTCACTCATGTGATTCAAGGCTCTAAAGTGACTTAAATGGACTTTATATAAGGTATATTGCATGGGAAATAAAGTTTAAAATTAAGATGTTACATGGCCAAAATCAAGGCTTTAAAAGGAAGAAATGGATTTTCATACAACTTGCTTCAAACTCACTCAAACTTGCTTTTCTTGCATTTTCTCATGTTTCTCTTAATTTCTATGCATGAAAACACTTCTTCCCTCACACCCTTGCTTTAGCTGAAATTCAAACTTGAAGAGGAGTACTCAACCAAACCATGCTAAACTACTTAAGACTTGGAGTAGAAGATCAAGAGAAGAAAGCTTACCTTTGTTCTTGAATTTTCTTCTCTCTTTTTCCTTACTTCTTCCTCACATCCTCTCTTCCTTTCTTGGGTGTTTTTCAGCAGCTCTTCCACTCTTTCTTTATGTCTAAGTTGGCCAAGATAAGGGAGTAAATATAAAAATACAAAGCCTTTAATTTTGCTCCAAGTGTACATCAAGAAACTTCAAGAGAACTCAAGAGAAATAATAAAATATTCCAATCCCTCTTGTGTTGAAAAATCATGCCATTCATAGGGGGGAGAGTGTCCAAAATACTACATATTTTTTTTTATCCAGATATATTTTATATTAGTTACTTTTTATCTAGACTGTTAAAATTACTTTTGTAGTATTTTATTACTTTATGCAATCAAGATTAAATTAGGTTGGGATCTACATTTAATTTAATATCATGTCTCAAATATTATTTGTTCATTTAAAATATTTATTTTAAATTTAAAAACCATTATTATTTTATATAAATATTCAAATTCCATTTAACTTAAAAATATTAGCCTTCTATTTTATAGTAAAACAGTATCACTGATTATCTGAATATTCAATTCAGGGATTTTAATAAGGGATGTTCATGTTATTTTGTCACTTTGGTTCCTTTATTTTTTGGTTGATTCATGCCAAACTTCTAATGCATTTTTTTAAAAAAAAATTCCTAATTTCATCTTGCCTACCAAACACATCTTGGACACACATATATCATTTCCATAGAAGGGTCTCTCCCTCTTCTCGCCCCTTTCCATTTCTCTTAAAAATGTTTTCATCAATAAAATCTAGGGAAAATCCTTTATAAATACCAATAAACTAAGTTTCCACAAAGGATATAAGATTTGTTCTAATTCCAATTTAGTACCTTGGTATTAAAATGGAAATAAGAATTTATGATGAATTGACCAAAATGCCCTTGTGTATGAAATGAGGAAAGAGAAACACTTTGTCTCGCACTTGATCTCTCTCTCTCACTCCTCCTCCGCCTCCTTCCTCCCCAACCTTGTGGTCACCTTCCTTTCCTCCTCTCTACCCTCCTCCTATCCTTATACCTCTCCATCCTTCCTTTTCCCACATGCTTATCATCATCTCTTTATGTGCCCCATGTCCTTATCACTTGAATAAGCCATAACTTTAAACAAGCACCACCTTAAGTTTCTTAGCTGAGCCTGCTTACCATCAAGTCTAGTGGTATTTCGATGGTGGCTTAAGCCTCCAATAGTAGTGATGAGGTCTAAGTTGAGCTTTGATCTCTGTGTGAACATCTTCGGTGATCATATTGAGTATTGTGCTTGTCAATTCAACCTGTTTAAGCTAAATCTTATTTTTCTGTGATAAGGAATCTAAAGCAATAAGGATACTTGTTGGATTTTGACAATGACAAATTGCAACTAGAATTCTTGCGCCATGGCTACACATTGCCTTGATGTCAAGCAGGTCAATCTCAATTTCATGGGTCAACCTACTTTCTATTTTGGCTTGGTACGTCCATTTTGGCTTGAAAGAAATTGTTCCCTACTTGTTACTGGTGGCAATTTTTCTAGTTTATAACTTTCTTGGCAATGTCACCCTTAGATACAATGGGTTAGATGATGCAAGTTGTGATTTTCTTTGTTAATTAAAGCTCATTACCTATACCCATTTGGGAGCATATATATAGTAACATGGAGAGTTTAGCTTGGACAACTTCTGTTTGTTTTAGAATTTAATCCCTTTTTCATTGATATGATTAGCGAAATTAGGAGCCTTCTACTTATGAATGGGGAAGTTAAGATTTTTCATGTCAAAAGAGAAGCTCTACAAGTTGCAAAATGGATGGGCAAAATTAGCTCATGTACTTCCTTTTTGGATTGCATGTCTTTGATTTTTCTCCCATTGGATGTATTCATATTTTAGACTTAGACCAACAGTGTGATCTATGTAATTTCTTTAAGTTGTTTCTTCCCTATTAAGACTCCTCATGTTAAAAAAGATAGAATTTGATCCCTTTCAATGTGTTGGAATTGCACTGATCTATGTAATGCATAATGATTGCCTCGCTGTGAAATTCGAAATTTATTTCGGTAATTCTTCTATTTGTTTTACACTTTGATCCCTATTTTCATCATTCTAAGTTTAATGCATTGTGATTGCTTCCCTATGAATTTCTTTGTTTAATTTGGTTTGATGAATATGTTTGACAAATTGAAGGATGAAATTAGAGCAATGACTATTGTGTTAGGTATTATGATTGAGGCGCTTTGATGTGAAGATGCTTTTGAAGTGAAGGATTAGTCTTATTTGTAGTATTTTGAATTCATGATAGATCTGTCTAGTTTTGGTTTAAGTGTTGTGATGGCCATTATAGTAATGTTAAGCTAATGGTGTCCTCTTTATGCCACAAGCACTACCCTTGCCCAATGTTGTAATGTCTATGAACAAGGTATTGGCACCACTATGGTATCCTATTATGTACAAAATGTAGGTGTTAAATATTCTGGCTTCCCAAGAGGGGGTGGGTGAATTGAGAAGATTAAAATTTTCTACAAAACTTTAAAAAAGTGAGGAAAGCAAAGGTGACAGTAAAACAAAGTATAAATGAATAATCAGTAAAAGCAGTAATAGAGAAGGGAAGACACAGATGTTTATCCTGGTTCGGTCTCTCAATCTTGACCTACGTCCAATTCCCAAGCCACCACTTGAGATTTTCCACTATCTTGCAAGAATTCAGTGGGCTTCTTGCAAATGCCACCGTACTGCGTTGATGCTCTATTTTTTTTCTTTTAGAACTCACACTTTCTCTCTTTGCACTCTAACTAAGTGCTTCCCCAATCCCTTGTGATATCCCCTCACAAGAAAATCTTTCTTCCAGATGAAGATAAGATTATTTACAATGAATAAACTCTCTTAATCAGAGTGTATATGAAAGTAGTAGTACAAAGAATGAAGTATGTGAGAGTAAGAGACTTTGAGTTGATGATTTGGCAGAGTTTCAGTATATACAAAATTAAAATCGTTACCCACAACTTCAAATGATGTTATATTTATTGATTTAGGTCTTAACTATACGTTAGAGACAAAATCTATCCGTTGGAGAAATTATCCAACGGTTACTCTGAAAAACTATCCATTCACTAATCGCATTTAATGCTTCTGACACTCAAAGTTCGAATTTTGGTTAGCCAACAGACGAATTTTGCAGAGACCGAAAGCTAAAGACTTCAACGTTGAACATTCAAAGTTCGTCTGTCATGAAGCAAAGTTTGAATTTTTATCTTTGGAAAATGTTTCTATGTTGGAACATACGAATTTTCAAGTTTAAAGTTCTTCTGGAAAGTATGAACAGTTGTTCCATTTTGCTACAGTGCCTTCAAAATTTGAATTTTGGTACTCAAAATTCATCTGTCAGAGAGCAGTTCAATAAGGCACAATAGTTCATCTATTCGAAATTTGAATTTTCAAACTGCAAAGTTCGTCTGTCAGAGAGGCCTCTTTTCAGACTTAATACAAAGTTCAAATTTCTGAATACTATCATTCATATGTCAACATATTATTATAACAGACTCACAAGCTTTGTTTCTGAAATTCAAATTTTCATGTTCAAAGTTCGTCTGTCAGTGAGTCATCTTAATGTTCTTTCCAAACTTAGTTTTCAGATGAACTTTGACATATCCTCAGAAAAATTTTTCATTTTTCATAAGTTGTATTTTGTTTGAAATTTGAATTTTCAAAAGCCAAAGTTCATCTATCAGAGAAAACTCTTTTCAGACTTGTTCATTTTCAATACGAAATTCGAATTTCCAAACCCAAAGTTTGAATTTTCAAAATAGCATATCAGTATAAGTGTTTCAAACTTCGTCTGTTAGTGTGTATTTTTCAAATATTCCATGGATTAACATAGAATCATAGTTTAAAAACATCTTTTTACCAATTCAAAGTCTTTTTCTCAATTTAAACATGGCTGTAGATTCTACATCTATTCTTGTGCTGATTTTTCCTGAATTCCTCCACTTGAGATCATTTGTGCACCTTTGATATCTTCTCTCCAAGCTCTAGAAAGTTAGTTTGGAATCATCAAAACACTTGATTCAACATTCTCCCCATTTTTTATAATGACAAAATAACTTACAAACTAGATTAGTACTTGGGTTTGCTTTAACAAGCTCCCCCTCAACATATGCATTATAATTCAAAAGATATCATGTACAATAGATCAAGTAAAGAGATTCATTAATTCATTCAAAGTTCAACACAAGGATGCAATCATAGAGTCTAGATCAAAGAAATTTTCATTTCATAAAAAATATTACAAGATATTACAAAGCAACTGGAAAACAAAACAACATTACAAAATACTACAAGAAGAACCAAGCATCAATAAGTTCAAAACACTATTTCTTGGACTTGGACTTCTTGCTATAGCTCTTGCCAGAAGACTTTCCAGTTTGCTCGGATATCTTCTCCCCCTTTTTGGAATCATCAAGAAGGTGAACAAAATTAGCAGAATGAGGAATCTGAGATACTAGAATAGCTTGGAGAGGCACAGAGACAAATGGCAGGTCTGGATTGAGCTTTGGCAAGGATCCAAAAACTTCAGAACTTGTGTCCTTATCCTCATCAGAGATTTCAACCAGTTCTAAAATTGCTTGCCTTGTGATTACCAATTGAGCCCTTCATGCCTCCGAGAAACCACAAGATGAAACAAGTAAGGGAGCAGGAGGACGAAACATCTCTTCAAGCCTTTTTCTCTGAGCTTGCAAGAGAGCATTGTGTGCAATGGCTTCCAAATCAACATAAGGCACAATGCTCCTTTCTTCATTTAGGGCAGCTTGCATGAATGGTGACGTGGTGATTGCTGCCATAAGTCTCTCAACTTGCTTAGATTCTTGATGTGAAAGAATTGACTCTTGAGCATCTGCTGAAATGGGCTCACGAAAGCTTGGTTCCTGAGGACCTTCTTCCTCCATACCATAGTTCAAGGGAGGACCAAGACTTGCCTCATTGCTAGAGGCCTGTGGTGTGCTCAATGTGCCAGCAGTCTCAGTATCCTTTGCGGCATCATCAGGAGAGGCTAGCTCAAATGGACTTGGAGGCTCAGGAGTTGGAGACATTACAGGATCAGAGAATCCTGGCTGAGGTGGAGTTGATGTGGCAGGAATGATACTCCTTATATCTTTATATGCACCAGCAACCACTTTCATGTTCTTGGCCAACTGGTGGATTTGATCTTGCAGATAAGCAAACTTGGCATTTTGCTCATCCCTGATGCTAAGTATGAGTGTAGACAAGCTGTCATACAACTCACTAATCTTGGTTGGCTTGGCACGAGATGAGGGAGTAGATGGAATTGGAGCTTGAGCAGGCTGAGATGGAGATGGAACAGGCTGAGAAGGCTGAGGTGTGGGTCTTGGAGGAGCTTCATGTTGAAACAAGAGTTTTGATGATTCCAAACCAACATTTCAAAAGCTTGGATTGAAGATATCAAAGGAGATCAAAGCTGTCTAAAGTGAAGATTTTCTAAGTATTTGCTATTAGATCTCTTGTAGAATCTTAGTTTTTGTTATGATTGGGTAAAAGATTTTGATTTAAAGAAAAGATGTTTTCAAACTTTGATTTTATGTTAAATCTTTAAATATTTGAAAAACACCCACAAACAGACGAAGGTTGAAAGTTTAAACTAAACTGTCAAGTTGGAAATTCGAATTTCGAGCTAAAACTGAATAAGTCTGAAGAGATGGCTCTCTGTCAGACAAATTTTGGTTGTTCAAAATTCAAATTTTCATCTAGTCTGAAAGAGGCCTTTTGGTAACAGACGAACTTCACACTTTCAAAATTCGAATTTCAAGTAAAATGAAGTTTGTAAAAACCAAAGAAATTCGTCTGAAACTATGATAAAGTGCATCTGAAATCAAAATGAAATTGAGTTTGATAAATGCTCTCTAACAGATGAATTTTGAACTTCCAACATTTGAATTTTCATATAAGTCTGAAAGATGCTTCTTTGCAACAGACGAACTTTGAGTCTTCAAAATTCGAATTTCAAACAAAACAAAAATTGAGAAAATAGAAGAAATTCGTCTGAAACTATGTTAAAGTTCATCTGAGATCAAGAATGATTTAAGTTTCAAAACTGCTCTCTGACAGACGAACTTTGAACATTAAAATTCGAATTTCAGAAGCTAAGTTCTTGAGTCTGTTGAAATGAAACATTGACATACGAATGATGTGAACTTGTAACATTCGAATGATGAAGTTAGTCTGAAAAGAGTCTCTCTGACAGACGAACTTTACTCTTCAACATTCGAATTTCGAAGAAAATGAACTGCTGTGCCTCCTTTTCACGTACTGGGAACAGACGAATTTTGGGCTTCCAAAATTTGAATTTCGAGGGCACTGTAGAAAATTAAAAACACTGTTCACACTTAACCGAAAAACTTTCTTCTTGAAAATTCGTATGTCACATTGTGAAAATGTTTTGTAAGTTTCAAAATTTGAATTTCACTTCATGAACAGATGAACTTCGCGCTGTAACATTGGAAGCTTTAATCTTCAGTTCCTTCGAAATTCGTCTGTTGACCAACCAAAATTTGAATTTCAGTATGTCAGAAACATTAAATACGGTTGGTAAACGGATAGTTTTTCAGAGTAACCGTTGGATAACTTCCCCAACAGATAGATTTAGTCTCTAACGGATATTTGAGACCTAAATCTATAAATACAGCATCATTTGAAGTTGTGGGTAACGAATCAAACTTGTATATACCAAATTCTGCTGAATCTTTTCTCAAAAGCTTTTACCCTCTCAACTTCTATACTTGTATTTAAACTTTCATATCTATTCTTTTCAAGAGAGTTATTTCATTGTAATCAATCTACTCTTAATCTAGGAGATAGATTTACTTGTGAGGGGTATTCACAAGGGGATTGGGAAGCACATAGTGAAAGTGCTTGGAGAGATTGAGAGATCTCAGAAACAGAGCACACTCATGTACTGTGGCTTTAGCAAGAAGCCCACTGAAATTCTGGCTGTATAGTAGATAAATCTCAAGAGGTGTCTTGGGGACTGGATGTAGGTCAAGAGAATAGACCGAACCAGGATAAATCACTGATTTTCTCTTCTCCTTATCTCTACTTTTCACCTTGCTCTGCTTTACGCATTGTTTTCATTATACTGTGATATCTTCACTTACTTCACTTTGTGCAGAAAAATTTCAAACTTCCCAATTCACCCCCCTCTTGGGAAGTCAGCCTTGCTAACAAGTGGTATCAGAGCCTGGATTCCCATTCAAAGGAACTCACAGTCCGGGAATTAAGATGGCTGGCTTTGGAGAGAGTATACTTCCTGAAGGGAACAACACTAACAGACCACCAGGCTTCAGTGGAGAGCATTATGGGTACTGGAAGATGAGAATGCAGATCTACCTCCAATCAATTCATCTTGACATCTGGTCAGTCATTGAAAAAGGAGATTTCGTCCCAATGGCTCTGACTGAAGATGGAAGACACAAAGAGAAGCTGGAAGCAGAATGGAATGATGAGGACAGAAGGAAGGTCCTACTGAATTTCAAAGCAAAGCATTGCTTAGTCAGTGCCCTGAACCAGGACGAATTCTACAGAGTCTCACAATGCTCCACTGCAAAACGGATGTGGGGCACTCTGCAGATTGCACATGAAGGAACATCTGGAGTCAGGGAGAACAGACTGAACACGTGCATTGGGGAGTACGAAAGCTTCAGAATGGCTGAAGGAGAAACTGTAAAGGAGCTTTAAAAGAGATTTACTCTCATTGTAAATTAACTGAAAAGCCTGGGAAAGGAATACACTCAGTCTGAGAAAGTAAGAAAGATACTCAGAGCTCTCCCTCTAGAATGGCAGCCCAAGGTGATAGTAATAGAAGAAGCCAGAGGAGAATCAATGGCCTCTGTCACAGCTCTCTTTGGCAGCCTTGAGGAATATGAAGGAAAAATCAAAGCACTTAAGGAAGCTGGGCTGGACAGAAAGAAGAAAGGCCTTGCCCTCAAAACTGCTGATGAAAAGGAAGAAGAATCTGATGAAGGAGATGAGTTGGATGAGGAAACTCTGGCTATGATGGTCAGAAAATTCGAAAGATTCTACAGCAAGAAGAAGAACAAGAGATTCTTCAAGAAAAGAGCTGCTGGAGAAAGCAAGAAAGAGACAAAAGAACCTGTGACTTGCTATGAGTGCAAGAAGCAGGGACACATAAAGTGGGACTGGCCCCAATTCATCAAGAAACAAGAAAAGGAAAAGAAAGCTACTAACAAAGGAAAGAAGAAGAAGGCCTACATCTCATCTATATGGGGCAACAGCTCAGATGAGGAAGAAGAAGATGAGGATGAGATTGCCAACATTTGTCTGATGGCACTTGCTTCCGAAGAAGCCACACCCTCATGCAGCAGTGATCAGGAAGAAGAGGTATATGAATCTGAACCTTCCTATTCTGAATTACTGGATGCATTTCGTGAGCTTCATGATGAATTCATTAAAGTTGCTAAAGAACTGAAATTAGCAAAGAAAAAGATAAGTAAGCTGGAGTCTCAAAGCATAGTTTCTGAAACTCTCTCTTTACCTACTTATGAATCTGTTTGCTGCACTTCATGCACTAAACTTAAGCAAACTAATGATTAGTTAGTTAAAAGCATGTCTAGGCTCACTAAAGGTAAAGATATGTTGTTTGCATTAATGGGGAGCCAAAGAATATCACAAGGAAAAGCTGGTCTTGGCTATGATCCATGTGCTATCAAGGAAAAGATTAGGAAGAAAAATCAGAATGCATATATGAGACATTTTGTGCATGCTGAGAACAATAAAAAGAAAAATGATGCATCACCTCACATTGAAACATATGATCAACTAAGGCATACTAGACAAAAATATTATCTGCATTGTTTTCTTCCTGCTTCTCAATCTAGCAGTCCTTTCACTACCGTCATTTCTGTAACAAAAAGGGACATATTTCCAGTTCTTGTGCTTTGAAGAAAAATGGACTTGGCAGGAAAGTTGAATGGGTTCCCAAAGTTGCATCTGCATCTAGGGAAATAACCACTGATAGAAAAGGACCCAAGCAAATTTGGGTACCTAAAAGGAAAACATAAACCTTGTTTTGCAGGTCTGTCTCAAAGCTAAGAAAAGCAACAAATGGTATATGGACAGTGCCTGCTCAAGTCACATAACTGGTGATAAGGAGAAGTTCATCACTCTTAGAGACAAGAAGGGAGGAAAGGTGACCTTTGGAGGTGATCAATACAGCAAAATTGTTGGTATTGGTATTGTGGGCAAAAATCCAGAAACATCCATTGAAGAAGTGTTGTTTGTAATTGGCCTCAACCACAATTTGCTGAGCGTGAGTCAGACCTGTGACAGAGGAAACTGGGTGCTGTTTGACTCAAAGTTTTTCCTGGTCATCAGAAAAAGTGATCACAAATTAATCCTCAAAGCTCAAAGGGATGGTAACTGTTATACTATTAACCTTGATGAACTTCCTCCCTTGGACTCTGTATGTTTAATTAGTCAGGATAATGATAGTTGGCTATGGCATAGGAGATTAGCTCATGTTAACATGAATCAGTTGTCTAAGCTAATTAAAAATGAGCTAGTAACTGGTTCACCTAAAATATCTTTTGAAAAGGATAAAGAATGTGATGCATGCCTAAGAGGAAAACAAATTAAATCATCCTTCAAATCTAAAAATATAGTTACCACAACAAGACCACTTGAATTGTTGCATATGGACTTAATTGGACCATCCAGGGTGAAAAGTCTTGGTGGTAATCTGTATGTGCTTGTAATTGTAGATGATTATTCTAGATTCGCTTGGACATTATTTCTTTCCTCTAAAAGTGATACCTTTGATGCATTTGTAACCTTAGCTAAGAAAGTGCAAAATGAGAAAGGTATTTCTATTGTGTCTATCAGGTCAGACCATGGAGGAGAATTTGAAAATGCATACTTCCTAGAGTATTCCAATGAGCATGGGATTGACCACAACTTCTCAGCACCAAGAACTCCTCAACAAAATGGAGTGGTGGAAAGGAAGAACAGAACCATTGGAGAGATGGCTAGAGCTATGCTGAATGAGAAGGAACTCTCTCAAGTGTTCTGGGCTGATGCAGTGAATACAGCAAGTTACATCATAAACAGAGCCTACATCAGACCAATCCTTGGGAAGACTCCATATGAGCTGTACAAGGGAAGAAAGCCAAATCTGTCACACCTCCATGTGTTTGGGTGCAAATGCTTCATTCACAACAATGGGAAAGAAAATCTGGGTAAGTTTGATGCCAAGTCCGATGAAGGTATATTTTTGGGCTATTCTAGTAGGAGTAAGGCTTATAGGGTTTACAATAAAAGATCAAATGTAGTAGAAGAATCAGTGCATGTGGTTTTTATTGAAAATGAAACTGTTTCAAAACATGTTACCAATGAGGATGATCTTGCTTTCAACTTTGAAAAACTAGGAATTTCTGACAAAAGTAAAACTGAACCTCCAAAGATATCTGAATCTGTTGACATAGAGGAAGATATCCAGGAGCAAGAGTTTGATGAAGAAAATAATGAAGAAACAGCTCAAGAACTCCCTAGAGCTTGGAGATATCAAAGGAATCACCCTGTCGATCAAGTAATAGGGAATGTTCAAGAGAAAGTCAAAACCAGAAAACAGTTAAGGGATCAAATGCTCAACTGCGCTTTCATTTCTGAAATTAAACCCAAATGTGCTGAAGAAGCCTTAACTGATGAATACTGGATTATGGCTATACAAGATGAATTAAATCAATTTGAAAGAAATCAAGTTTGGAATTTAGTACCCAGACCCAAAAATCATTCTGTTATTGGTACTAAATGGGTCTTCAGAAACAAACTTGATGAATCTGGAATAATAATCAGAAATAAAGCTAGATTGGTTGCCAAAGGGTATAATCAGGAAGAAGGTATTGATTTTGAAGAAACCTTTGCACCAGTAGCTAGACTAGAGGCTATAAGAATACTGCTGGCATATGCATGCATGAAAAATATTTTACTATATCAAATGGATGTAAAGAGTGCCTTTCTAAATGGATATATCATGGAAGAAGTTTATGTAGATCAACCTCCAGGTTTTGAGGATTCTACTAAACCAAACCATGTTTATAAACTGAAGAAGGCTCTTTATGGTTTAAAACAAGCCCCTAGAGCATGGTATGAGAGGCTGAGCAATTTCTTAACTGATAAGGGGTTCATTAGAGGCAAAGTAGACACAACCTTATTTACTAAGAAAGAAAATAAAGACTTACTAATTGTTCAAATTTATGTTGATGATATTATTTTTGGTGCTACTAATGAGGCTCTTTGCAAGAAATTTTCTAAGCTAATGCAGGGAGAATTCGAGATGTCTATGATGGGTGAACTCAACTTCTTCCTTGGATTGCAAATTAAAAAGCAAGGTGATGGTATCTTTCTTAGTCAATCCAAGTATCTAAAGGAGCTGCTAAAGAAGTTTGGAATGGAGAATGCCAAGCCAATGGGAACACCTATTACTACTGCAACTAAACTAGACATGGATGAGAATGGGAAGATGTTTGACATTACTCAGTACAAAAAATGATTGGATCCCTGCTGTACTTAACTGCCAGCAGACCTGACATTATGTTCAGTGTCTGTATGTGTGCAAGGTTCCAATCATGCCCCAAAGAATCTCATGCAACGGCTGTGAAAAGAATTTTTAGATATCTTATTGGAACATCACAGATGGGTCTTTGGTATCCAAAAGGCAATGGAGAAGACCTCAAAGGATACACTAATGCTGATCTTGCAGGATCCAAAACTGACAAAAAAAGCACAAGTAGAACTTGTCAGTTCCTTGGAGGGTCCCTGGTTTAATGGTTCAGCAAAAAGCAAAACAGAGTGGCCTTATCCACTGCAGAAGCCGAGTATGTTGCAGCTGGAAGCTGTTGTGCCCAAGTTATCTGGATGAAACAGCAGCTTGAAGATCTTGAGGTTAAAATAAAAGAGATACCAATCATGTGTGACAACCAAAGTGCTATAAATATCACCAAGAATCCTGTCATGCATTCAAGGACGAAACATATTGAAGTTAGGCACCACTTCATAAGAGATCACGTTCTAAAAGGAGAAGTCAGATTGGAGTACATCCCAACAGAGGATCAAGTTGCTGATATATTCACAAAACCTCTACCAGAAGACAGGCTTTGCAAAATAAGGAGAGAATTGAGAATGGTAAATCCCAATGAACTGTAAGTTATTTCTGTGCAAATTCTGTCTTTATATTAGAATTAATTCTAACTTGAGCATCGGAGTATGTTTAATTTTAACTGCAAGTGCTCCCCACAAGATACAATGGCAATAAACTTGAAGATTGGAGCACATCAGAATGGAACAACCAGAAAATGAAGTAAATGATGTAAATTCTAAGTTCTGGATCCATTCTGTAAGTTTTTAAAGATGAAATTCGCATTTTAATGTGTGTTAGACGTATTTTGCTCCATAAACTGTGCTTTTGACATGGTCAATATGGTCAACATTCGAATTTTAGTTCACTAACAGACGAACTTCGGCCTGTTATGCCTTGGAACAATTTTCTAAGATGCCTCAAAATTCGTCTGTTGGATCTTGAAAGTTCGAATTTTCAAAACAAAAATTTCATAGTTATGATTGTCCATCACTGTTATGCCAATTTTCACTTCTTAACATACGAATGTTGGACAATCTTTACAAAAGTTGAAAAATTCGAATTTTCAGTTCAAAATTCGTCTGTTGAATCATGTCCTTCATGTTGAATTCTTAAAAGATGTAGTTCTGCATGTTTAATTCATCTGTTAATTGATGGTTTGATTGATGCCTGCCTTTTTCTTTTCAACATTCGAACTTTGGTGAAACAAAATTCGTCTGCTGTGCTTGTATTGCTTGTTTCAAGCCACTGTCAGATGAACTTTCAAGATAAAAATTCGTCTGTCAGTAAGCTGTGCTGAACGGTTTAACTTGTAACTGCCCGAAGTTCAAATTTTGACCCCTCAAAATTCGTCTGTCAGACGGTTACACACGTTAAATGCGACGATTTTCCAAAGAACAGATGCAACCCTATTTGTAACCTCTCTAAGTCTGTTCTAATTCTCTCTTCAATCCTCTTAACTCCTGTCTAAAAACCGTCATTCTTCACCGTCTAAACTTCCATTCGCATCCCATAAACCTATTCTCAGCCACATTCTGCATTCTTCAACTGAGAAATGGTAAGAGTAAAGATCCCTGGAGCAGGTCAAGCTGGAACTCGGCCAAAAAGAACAATCAAATCTCAATATGCTACAAAGGAAGGAGAGAAATCCAAGAGAAAGGCCGAACCCAGTAAAGCTACCCCTTTTAAAAGCCAGAAATCATCATCCAAGGCAGATTCGCAGCAATCTGGACCTTCCTCATCAAAAACTGCGGTTCCTTCTGCTGATACTGCTGCTGTGGCTTCCTCCTCTTCTACTTAATCTGGAGAATTTGAGCTTACAACACTGCTACTTTGGAGCACTCCTGAGATTCAAGAAGAGTATTCTGCCAAGTTTTCCAACAAAAAGGTAATCAAGCCTCACTGTGTAAATGTGGAACAATTTCTGATATTCAACAACTTTGATGCTGCATTATGGTTGTTAAAATATAAAAATCTGTTGGAAATTGCTGAAAAATATGATGATGAAGTAGTGAAGACTTGGTATACCTCTCTTCAATATAACAGCAAGAAAAAGAAATGGGAGGTCACTTTGAGATCAAGGACCATCTGGCTTGCTGATGAAACAATCAATGAAGTGCTTGAAATCCCAGGACAAGATGGGCTGAAAATTGACATCACAGCCTCTGGATATATAGATGAGGCAAGCACAGCTGATGAAGAAGGTGGATCCTTTCTGAACTACAAAGAGAGCACCATTTTGGACACCTTATTCAGGAGAAGGGAGAACAGGCCAACAATAAATCTGTTGAAGCCCACAGACCTAAGTGTACAAGTCAGGATCCTGCACTACGTAGTGTCAAGGATTATTTTCAACAAGGGTGGCAGCTTCAATTTGATAACAAGGGCAGAGGCTCATGTGATAACTGCTATCATACGTGGGAAGCTGATTAACATGGGTCATATCATCCTCCAGCGAATGTTAAAGGCAAGGGATCAGAGGAAGGATTCCACACTCCCCTATGCAGCAATTATTTCAAGAATCCTGCAGCATGCTAGGATTCAACACATTGAAAAGGGGAAAGGGAAACTTACTGAGGCATTCAAAGAGGAGGAACTGCAAAGGATGGGCATTGAAAAAGATGAAAGACGATGGGTTGGAAAGAAGCAGGGAAATCTGAAGACTTGTTCTTTGTTGCTGATGATCCTTCCAACAAGAAGGAACTTCTGAGGCCCCTGGCAGATCTGTACCTCAGCCTTCTCAGCCAATCCCATCTCCCTCCAGGCCTACTCACCCTTATTCCACTCCCTCCTCATGGGCCAAGCCAACAAAGGTCACTGAGTTGTTTGACAGTCTGTCAACACTCATTCTCAGCATTAGAGATGAGCAAAATGCCAAATTTGCTCATCTACAAGATCAGATCCATCAGTTGGCTGTGAATATGAAGGTGGTGACTGATGCCTATGAAGAGATAAGAAATGAAATTCCTACCACTTTAGCTCCACCTCAGCCTGGTGTCCCTGAGCCTACTCTGTCTCCATCCCCTGTGCCTCCAAGTCCCTTCGAGATTGCCTCCTCTGACCATGATGATGATGATATTGATGGTGCTGGTGCAATGAGAACACCAAGTCTTGGTCCACCCTTGGACTATGGATTAGAAGAAGAAGGACTCCAAGAAACAGGCCCTCATGTGCCTATACAAGAAGATGCTCAGGATTCAATTCTGTCTATTCAAGAATCTGAGCAAGTTGAAAAACTGGTTGCAGCCATTTCAACCTCCTCCTTGCAAGAAGATGTGAGCAATGAAGAAAGGAGCCTTGTACCTGTTGTTAACTTTGTTGCCATTGCTCACAATGCTCTACTGGAAGCTCAGAGGAGAAGGCTGGAAGAAATGTTTCCTCCTGCTAAACCAGCTTCTTCTTCTCTTGCTGCATATGGACTTTCAGAGGAACAAAGAGCTCAACTAGCTCTTTCCAGACAGGCAATGCAGCAGCTGCTGGAAATCTCTGACGAGGAACCAAGCCCTAAGCCCCCAGCTAAACCTGAAATCCCTTTTGCTCCTATGCCACTTTGTGCTATTCCTGTCTCTCAGATCCCTCCTCCGGCTGATTTTGTTGGCCTTCCTGATGATGCCAAAAAGGGGGAGAAGTCTGGGCAAACTGGAAAGCCTTCTGCTGAGCAATCTGGGAAAGGGAAAGGGAAATACTACAGCAAGAAGACCTTGTCCAAGAAGAAATGATTGGAGATTTGGCTTAAGTCCTCTTGTTGTATTTTGTACTTTGTGTTTTTGTGTTTGGATTTGTTGTTTGAACTTTGATTAATTTATTTCTGTACAAGCAACTCTTGTTTAAATGAATGGATCCCTTTGTTGCAATATTTTGTGCCTTAAATCCCTTCACTTAATCTGTTGATTTGATATCTTATGCATATGTTGAGGGGGAGCTTGTGAAAGCAAACCTAAGTACTAATCCAGTTTGTAAGTTGTTTTGTCATCATCAAAAAGGGGCTTTCATGTTGAAACAAGAGTTTTGATGATTCTAAACCAACATTTCAAAAGCTTGGATTGAAGATATCAAAGGAGATCAAAGCTGTCTAAAGTGAAGATTTTCTAAGTATTTGCTATTAGATCTCTTGGAGAATCTTAGTTTTTGTTATGATTGGGTAAAAGATTTTGATTTGAAGAAAAGATGTTTTCAAACTTTGATTTTATGTTAAATCTTTAAATATTTGAAAAACACCCACAAACAGACGAAGGTTGAAAGTTTAAACTAAACTGTCAAGTTGAAAATTTGAACTTTGCCTTTGGAAATTCGAATTTCGAGCTAAAACTGAATAAGTCTGAAGAGATGGCTCTCTGTCAGACGAATTTTGGTTGTTCAAAATTTGAATTTTCATCTAGTCTGAAAGAGGCCTTTTGGTAACAGACGAACTTCACACTTTCAAAATTCGAATTTCAAGTAAAATGAAGTTTGTAAAAACCAAAGAAATTCGTCTGAAACTATGATAAAGTGCATCTGAAATCAAAATGAAATTGAGTTTGAATAATGCTCTCTAACGGACAAATTTTGAACTTCCAACATTCGAATTTTCATATAAGTCTGAAAGATGCTTCTTTGCAACAGACGAACTTTGAGTCTTCAAAATTCGAATTTCAAACAAAACAAACATTGAGAAAATAGAAGAAATTCGTCTGAAACTATGTTAAAGTTCATCTGAGATCAAGAATGATTTAAGTTTCAAAACTGCTCTCTGACAGAAGAACTTTGAACATTAAAATTCAAATTTCAGAAGCTAAGTTCTTGAGTCTGTTGAAATGAAACATTGACATACGAATGATGTGAACTTGCAACATTCGAATGATGAAGTTAGTCTGAAAAGAGTCTCTCTGACAGACGAACTTTACTCTTCAACATTCGAATTTCGAAGAAAATGAACTGCTGTGCCTCCTTTTCACGTACTGGGAACAGACGAATTTTGGGCTTCCAAAATTCGAATTTCGAGGGCACTGTAGAAAATTAAAAACACTGTTCACACTTAACCGAAAAACTTTCTTCTTGAAAATTCGTATGTCACATTGTGAAAATGTTTTGTAAGTTTCAAAATTTGAATTTCACTTCATGAACAGATGAACTTCGCGCTGTAACGTTGGAAGCTTTAATCTTCGGTTCCTTCGAAATTCGTCTGTTGACCAACCAAAATTTGAATTTCAGTATGTCAGAAACATTAAATGCGGTTGGTAAACGGATAGTTTTTCAGAGTAACCGTTGGATAACTTCCCCAACAGATAGATTTAGTCTCTAACGGATATTTGAGACCTAAATCTATAAATACAACATCATTTGAAGTTGTGGGTAACGAATCAAACTTGTATATACCAAATTCTGCTGAATCTTTTCTCAAAAGCTTTTACCCTCTCAACTTCTATACTTGTATTTAAACTTTCATATCTATTCTTTTCAAGAGAGTTATTTCATTGTAATCAATCTACTCTTAATGGAGGAGATAGATTTACTTGTGAGGGGTATTCACAAGGGGATTGGGAAGCACATAGTGAAAGTGCTTGGAGAGATTGAGAGAGCTCAGAAACAGAGCACACTCATGTACTGTGGCTTTAGCAAGAAGCCCACTGAAATTCTTGCTGTATAGTGGATAAATCTCAAGAGATGTCTTGGGGACTGGATGTAGGTCAAGAGAATAGACCGAACCAGGATAAATCACTGATTTTCTCTTCTCCTTATCTCTACTTTTCACCTTGCTCTGCTTTACGCATTGTTTTCATTATACTGTGATATCTTCACTTACTTCACTTTGTGCAGAAAAATTTCAAACTTCTCAATTCACCCCCCTCTTGGGAAGTCAGCCTTGCTAACACTTCAGAGGTACCTTCTTGCTGTAGGGAGGTATCTTCAAAGAAGAGATCTTCAAATTTTTCAGCTCCCTTTCCAATCCATCTTCCATCTTTCTTCTCAATCCTCATCCTTTGCAGCTCTTCTTCCTTAAAGATCTCAATAAACTTTCCTTTTCCTTTCTCAAGATGCTGAATTCTGGCATATTGAAGGACCCTAGAGATGATTGCTGCATAAGGAAGTGTGTAGTCTTTCCTCTGATCCCTAGTCTTAATCATGCGTTGGAGAATGATATGTCCCATGTTGATAAGCTTTCCACGCATGATTGCTGCCATTACATGTGCCTCTACCCTTGTGATCGAATTAAAGCTACCTCCTTTGTTGAAGATAATCCTAGACACTATGTAGTGTAGGATTCTCACTTGAGCACTGAGGTCAATGGGCTTGAGCAAACTTATGGGTGGCTTATTCTCCTTTTTTCTGAACAAAGTGTTCAGGATTGTGCTCTCCTTATAGTTTAGGAAAGGTCCACCTTATTCATCAGCGATCTCTGCCTCATCCATGTACCCAAAAGCAGTAGTGTCAATCTTTAAGCCATCTTGCCCTGGAATTCCTAACAGCTCGTTAAAGGTTTCATCTGTTTGCCAGATGGTCCTTGATCTCAGATTGACTTCCTACTTTCTCTTCTTGTTGTTGTATTTCAGAGAGGCATACCGAGTTTTGACTACCTCATCATCATACCTCTCCAATATCTCTAACAAATTCTTATATCTCATCATCCAAAGCCCGGCATCAAAGTTGTTAGAGATTAAAAATTCTTCCATATTAACACAATGAGGCTTGATCACCTTCTTGCTCACAAACTTGATTGTGTATTCGTCCTGAATGTGAGCATTGCTCCATAATATCAATGTGGTCAGCTCGTATTCTCCAAATTTAGTACTAGAGTAGGTGGAAGCAACAACAGCAGCAGCAGGAACCGAGGGCTCTGTTTTCTTTGAAGAAGAAGGTCCAGCTTTCTTTGAATCAGGCTTTGGTGTTGTTTTCTGCCTTTTAGAGGGGGTTGCTTTCCTGGATTCTCCTTTTCTTTTCAGTTTCTCACTCTCTTTTGAGGCATATTGAGATTTCACGATTCTCTTTGGCCGAGATTCTCCCTTTCCAACTTCGGGATTTTTCACTCTTGCCATTTTCGTGGTTTAATGATTCAAAATGAAGCAAGAAATATGTTTATAGGATGTGAAGAGAAGTTTAATTGGTGGAAGATAAAGATTTACGGTCAGAATTAAAGGGTATTGAAGAGAGAATTTGAACAAACTCTTGAAAAAGATGAATAGGGTTGCGTCTGTTCAGAGGATAACTGTTGATTTTAACGTGTGTAACCGCAAGACAGACGAATTTTGAGGGGTCAAAATTCAAACTTTGAGCAGTTACAAGTTAACCCATTCAGCAAATGCGTCTATTCAGAGGATAACCGTTGGTTTTAACTTGTGTAACGGCATGACAGATGAATTTTGAGGGGTCATAATTTGAACTTTGAGCAGTTACAAGTTAACCCATTCAGAAAAGTTTACTGACAAATGAATTTTCTTCTGAAAGTTTGTCTGACAGAGGCTTGGTTCAAGCAACAAAAGATGAACAGACGAACTTTGTTTCAACAAAATTCAAATTTCAAAGAACAGGTAGCAAGCAATTATCAATACAACAAACAACAGACGAATTTTAATTATGAAAATTCATCTTTCAGAGATTCAATAAAGTGAGCATACTTCAACGGACGAATTTTAAATCAGAAATTCAAATTTCAATATTTTGTAAAGAGTTTCCAACATGCATACTTTGAGAAATGGAATTCGTATAATTTTCTTGTTGGGCAAAGATAATATTCGAACTTTATTTTTGAAAATTTGAATTTTCATAGACCAACAAACGAATTTCGAAGGACCACCGAGAACTATTACAATGTAAAGCAAGCTGAAGTTCATCTGATGGGCATCAAAATTGGAATGTTAAGAATGCTGACTTGTTCTACAACACAATTTATCAAGGAAATTCATCTAATACACATCTAAAATGCGAATTTTAACTTTATAAACTTACAGAATGGATCCAGAAACTCAGATTTCTAGCTTTCTTTTTCCCTTTTTGACTGTTCCATTCTGCAGTACTCTATTTTTTAGATTTATTGCTATTGAAACTTATAAGGAGCACCTGCAACTTAAATTAAACTTACTCCGAAGCTAAAGTTAGAATTAAATCAATGTCAGAAATTCTAAAAATAGATTTGCATAAGGATTTACTTATAATTCATTGGGATTTACTATACACAATTCTCTTCTGATTTTGCAATGCCTATCTTCTGAAAGAGGCTTTGTCAAAATGTCAGCAACTTGATCTTCTGTTGGGATATAATCTAATCTGATTTCTCATTTCAGAACATGATCCCTTATGAAGTGGTGCCTAACTTCAATATGTTTTGTCCTTGAATGCATGACAGGATTCTTTGTGATGTTAATGGCACTTTGGTTGTCACACATTATTGGTATTTTCTTCATCTCAATCTCAAGATCTTTAAGCTGCTATTTTGTCCAGATGACTTGGGCACAACAACTTCCAACAGCAATATATTCAGCTTCTACCGTGGATAAGGCTATACTGTTTTGCTTCTTTCTAAACCATGAGACTAAGGATCCTCGAAGAAACTGACATCTTTCACTTGTGCTTTTCTTGTCAGTTTTGGATCCTGTAAAGTCAACATCAGTGTATCCTTTGAGGTCTTCCCCATTACCTTTGGATACCAAAGACCCATATGTGATGTTCTAATAAGATATCTGAAGATACGCTTCACAGTAGTTGCATGGGTTTCTTTGAGACATGACTGAAACCTTGCACACATACAGACACTAAACATGATGTCAGGTCTGCTGGCAGTTAGGTATAGTAGAGATCCAATCATTCTTCTATACTGAGTTATGTCAAACATTTTTCCTCCTTCATCCATATCAAGCTTGGTTGCAGTAGTGATAGGTGTTCCCATTGGCTTAGCGTTTTTCATGCTAAAATTTTTCAGCAATTCTTTCAGATACATGGATTGATTGAGAAAGATACCATCATCACATTGCTTAATTTGTAATCCAAGAAAGAAGTTGAGCTCACCCATCATTGACATTTCGAATTCTCCCTGCATTAGCTTAGAAAAATTCTTGCAAAGAGATTCATTAGTAGCACCGAATATAATATCATCAACATAAATTTGAACAATAAGTAAATCTTTATTTTCTTTCTTAGTGAACAAAGTAGTATCTACTTTTCCTCTGTTCCTTTTTAGTTAGAAAATTACTTAACCTTTCATACCATGCTCTAGGGGCTTACTTTAAACTGTAAAGGGCTTTCTTCAATTTATAAACATGGTTTGGTTTTATAGAGTCCTCAAAGCCTGGAGGTTGGTCTACATAAACTTCTTCCATGATATATCCATTAACAAAAGCACTCTTTACATCCATTTGATATAACATTATATTCTTCATGCATGCATAAGCTAATAGAATTCTAATTGTTTATAATCTAGCCACTGGAGCAAAAGTTTCTTCAAAATGAATACCTTCCTCTTAATTATATCCTTTAGCAACCAGTCTAGCTTTATTTCTGATTATCATTCTAGATTCATCAAGCTTGTTTCTAAAAACCCATTTAGTGCCAATGATAAAATGATTTTTGGATCTAGGCACTAAATCCCAAACCTGATTTCTTTCAAATTGATTCAATTTATCTTGCATAACTAAAACCCAGTATTCATCAGTTAAGGCTTCTTCAGTACATTTAGGTTCAATTTGAGAAATGAAGCCACAGTTTATCATCTGATCTCTTAACTATTTTCTAGTTTTAACTTTCTCTTGAACATCCCTAATTACTTGATCAACTGGATGATTCCTTTGATATCTCCAAACTCTAGGGAGTTCTTAAGATATTTCTTCATTGTTATCATCCTCAAAATCTTACTCCTGAATATCTTCCTCTATGTTAATAGATTCAGATATTTTTGGAGGTTCAATTTTATCTTCTTTAGAAAGATCTAAGTTCTTGAAGTTTGAAATAAGATCATCTTCACCAGTGACATGGTTAGAAACAATTTCATTTTCAATAAACACTACATGCACAGATTCTTCTACTAATTTAGATTTTTTATTAAAAACTCTATATGCTTTACTCCTACTAGAGTAGCACAGAAATATATCTTCATCAGATTTGGTATCAAACTTACCCAAATTCTCCTTTCCATTGTTGTGAATGAAGCACTTGCAGCCAAATACATGTAGATGTGAGAGGTTTGGCTTCCTTCCTTTGTATAGCTCATAAGGAGTCTTCCCAAGAATTGGTCTGATGTAAGCTCTATTTATGATGCCACTTGCTGTGTTTACTGAATCAGGCCAGAATACTTGAGAGAGTTCCTTTTCATTCAACATTGCTCTTGTCATCTCTCCAATTGTTTTGTTCTTCCTTTCCACCACTCCATTTTTTTGAGGAGTTCTTGGGGCTAAGAAGTTGTGATCAATTCCATGCTCATCACAATACTCCAAGAAGTATGAATTTTCAAACTCTCCTCCATGATCAGACCTGATAGATACAATAGAAATACCTTTCTCATTTTGAACTTTCTTAGCTAAGGTTACAAATGAATCAAACGTATCACTTTTAGAAGAAAGAAATAATGTCCAGGTAAATCTAGAGTAATCATCCACAATTACAAGAGCATACAAATTTCCACCAATGCTCTTAACTCTAGATGGTCCTATCAGATCTATATGTAATAGTTGCAGAGGTCTAGATGTGGTGACCACGTTTTTAGATTTAAATGATGATTTAGTTTATTTTCCTTTGAGGCATGCATCACATTCTTTGTCTTTTTCAAAAGAAAGTTTTGGTAGGCCAGTGACAAACTCATTTTTAATCAATTTTGATAGTTGATTAATGTTAACATGTGTTAATCTTCTATGCCACAACCAACTATCATTATCCTAACTAATCAAACATACAGAATCTAAGGGAGGAAGTTCATCAAGATCAATAGTAAAATAGTTACCATCCCTTTGAGTCTTGAGGATTACTTTGTGATCACTTTTTCGGATGACTAGGCAGAACTTTGAGTCAAACAGTACCCAGTTTCCTTTGTCACATGTCTGACTCACGCTTAGCAGATTGTGGTTGAGACCAATTACAAATAGCACCTCTTCAATGGATGTTTCAGGATTCTTGCCCACAATGCCAATGCCAACTATTTTGCCATATTGATCACCTCCAAAGGTCACCTTTCCTCCTTTCTTGTCTCTAAGGGTGATGAACTTCTCTTTATCACCAATCATATGATTTGAGTAAGCACTGTCTATATACCATTTATTGTTCTTTCTAGCTTTAAGATAAATCTGCAAAACAAAGTTCATATTTTCTTTTTAGGTACCCCAATTTGCTTTGGTCCTTTTTTGTCAATAGTCTTTTCCCTAGATACAGATGTACCTTTAGGAATCCATTTAACCTTCCTGTCAAGTCCATTTTTCTTTAAAGCATATGAACTGGAAATATGTCCCTTCTTGTTACAGAAGTGATAGGTGGTAAAAGGATTGCTGGATTGAAATGCAGGAAGAAAGTAGTGCAAATAATATTTTTGTTTTACATGCTTTGATTGATCATAAGTTTCAATATGTCGTGTAATATGATTTTTCTTTTTATTGCCACTAGCATGCACAAAGTGTCTCATATACACATTTTGATTTTTCTTCCTAAACTTTTCTTTTACTGAACAAGGGTCATAGCCAAGTCCAACCTTTTCCTGTGTTATTCTCTAACTTCCCATTAAGGCAAATAACATATCTTTCCCTTTAGTAAGTCTAGACATGCTTTTCACCAGATAGTCATTGGTTTGCTTTAATTTAATGCATGATTTAAAACAAGCAGATTCAGCAATATGCAGATAAGCAGTTTCAGAGATGTTATGCTGAGATTCTAACTTATTAATCTTTCTCTTAGCTTGTTTGAGTTCTTTGGCAGTCTTAATGAACTCATCATGCAATTCATGAAATACATCCAGTAATTCAGAATAGGAAGGTTCAGATTCATATACCTCAACTTCCTGATCACTATTAGATGGGATTTTAGCTTCTTCAGATGCAAGTGTCATCAAACAAATGTTGGCAATCTCATCTTCATCTTCTTCTTCATCATATGAGCTGTTGTCCCAAATTGATGAGATGTATGCTCTTTTCTTCTTACCTTTGTCTGCAGCTTTCTTTTCTTTTTCTTGCTTCTTGAGGAATTGTGGACAATCACATTTGACATGTCCCTGCTTCTTGCATTCGTAGCAAGTAACAGGTTCTTTTCCTTCTTTCTTGCTATCTCCAGCTGCTCCTTTCTTGAAGAATTTCTTGTTTCTTTTCTTGTTGTAAAATCTTCCAAATTTTCTGACCATCATAGCCAAAGTTTCTTCATCTATCTCATCTCCATCAGCAGATTCTTCTTCTTTCTTCTCAGCAGCTTTCAGAGCAAGACCCTTCTTCTTTCTGTCTTGACCTGCCTCCTTGAGAGTCTTCATCTTTCCCTTATATTTTTAGAGGCTACCAAAGAGGGCTGTGACAGAAGCCATTGATTCTCCTCTGGCTTCCTTTATTGCAGTTACTTTGGGTTGCCATTCCAGAGAAAGAGCTCTGAGGATCTTTCTGATTTTGTCTCAGTGTACTTCTTGCCAAGACTTTTCAATTGATTCACGATGAGGGTGAATCTCTTTTGTAGTTCTTTAACACTATCTCCTTCAACCATTCTGAAGCTCTCATATTCTCCTATGTAGGAGTTCAATTTGTTTTCTCTAACTCCTGATGTTCCTTCGTGAGCAATTTCCAAGGTGTCCTACATATCCTTGGCTGTGGAGCATTGTGAGACCCTGTAGAATTCTTCTTGATTTAATACACTAACCAAGCAGTGTTTTGCCTTAAAGTTCAGCAAGACTCTCCTTTTATCTTCCTCGTTCCATTCAGCTTCTGGCTTTTCTCAGTACTTCCTATCATCCTGTAATACCATTGGAACAAAATCTCCCTTCTGGATGACGGACCAAATGTCCAGATCAATGGATTGGAGATAGATTTGTATCCTCATCTTCCAATATCCATAATGTTCTCCACTGAAGCCAGGTGGTCTATTTGTGTTGTTTCCCTCTGGTAGTATTCTTTCTCCAAAGCCAGCCATTGTATTTCCCAGACTGTTAAATCCTTTGATTGGAAAATCGGACTCTAATACTACTTGTTAGATATGCTGGCTTCCCAAGAGGGGGTGAATTGGGAAGATTAAAATTTTTTGCAAAACTTTAAAAAAGTGAGGAAAGCAAAGGTGACAGTAAAACAAAGTATAAATGAATAATCAGTAAAAGCAGTAATAGAGAAGGGAAGACACAGATGTTTATCCTGGTTCGGTCTCTCAATCTTGACCTACGTCCAATTCCCAAGCCACCACTTGAGATTTTCCACTATCTTGCAAGAATTCAGTGGGCTTCTTGCAAATGCCACCGTACTGCGTTGATGCTCTATTTTTTTTCTTTTAGAACTCACACTTTCTCTCTTTGCACTCTAACTAAGTGCTTCCCCAATCCCTTGTGATATCCCCTCACAAGAAAATCTTTCTTCCAGATGAAGATAAGATTATTTACAATGAATAAACTCTCTTAATCAGAGTGTATATGAAAGTAGGAGTACAAAGAATGAAGTATGTGAGAGTAAGAGACTTTGAGTTGATGATTTGGCAGAGTTTCAGTATATACAAAATTAAAATCGTTACCCACAACTTCAAATGATGTTATATTTATTGATTTAGGTCTTAACACTACGTTAGAGACAAAATCTATCCGTTGGAGAAATTATCCAACGGTTACTCTGAAAAACTATCCATTCACTAATCGCATTTAATGCTTCTGACACTCAAAGTTCGAATTTTGGTTAGCCAACAGACGAATTTTGCAGAGACCGAAAGCTAAAGACTTCAACGTTGAACATTCAAAGTTCGTCTGTCATGAAGCAAAGTTTGAATTTTTATCTTTGGAAAATGTTTCTATGTTGGAACATACGAATTTTCAAGTTTAAAGTTCTTCTGGAAAGTATGAACAGTTGTTCCATTTTGCTACAGTGCCTTCAAAATTTGAATTTTGGTACTCAAAATTCGTCTGTCAGAGGATAGTTCAATAAGGTACAATAGTTCATCTATTCAAAATTTGAATTTTCAAACTCCAAAGTTTGTCTGTCAGAGAGGTCGCTTTTCAGACTTAATACAGAGTTCGAATTTCTGAATACTATCATTCGTATGTCAACATATCATTATAACAGACTCACAAGCTTTGTTTCTGAAATTCAAATTTTCATATTCAAAATTCGTCTGTCAGTGAGTCATCTTGATATTCTTTCCAAACTTAGTTTTCAGATGAACTTTAACATATCCTCAGACCAATTTTTCATTTTTCATAAGTTGTATTTTGTCTGAAATTTGAATTTTCAAAAGCCAAAGTTCGTCTATCAGAGAAAACTCTTTTTAGACTTGTTCATTTTCAATACAAAATTCGAATTTCCAAACCCAAAGTTCGAATTTTCAAAACAGCATATCAGTATAAGTGTTTCAAACTTCGTCTATTAGTGCGTGTTTTTCAAATATTCCATGGATTAACATAGAATCATAGTTTAAAAACATCTTTTTGCTAATTCAAAGTCTTTTACTTAATTTAAACATGGCTGTAGATTCTACATCTATTCTTGTGCTGGTTTTTCCTGAATTCCTCCACTTGAGATCATTTGTGCACCTTTGATATCTTCTCTTCAAGCTCTAGAAAGTTGGTTTGGAATCATCAAAACACTTGATTCAACAGTAGGGTCAATGGTTAAGTCGGTATTGTCCTATTATTTATGAACAAGTTATTGATGTTAATGAGATATTTCTTTTGGGAGCAATTGCTTGGATTCAATTGTCATGGAACTTTTGGAATCTAATTAAACTGTCATGGAACTTTTGAAATGAGATATTTTTTCTAAATGATGTAAACTTTGGGATACTTAAAATGTATAATTTATCTGTCCATATGTATGTATATATATGTGTTGATTTCAATTTTCTTATAATCCATATGATTTCGATGTGATAACCATGTACTTACATGAGAAAATCATGTATTTGCATGTTCCTTAGGGTTATTTACAAGTCACATGGGTTGTCCATTTACCATAATTGATACCAAGCCATGTACATGTGATGATCGTGTATTTACAAATTAAAGTTGTGTATTTACAAATGCTACTAAGCTATTTACAAGTTACAAATGTATTCCATAGATCATAATTGATGCAATGTCACTTACAATTGATAATCATGTATTTACAAGTGCATATCACATATTTACAAATGACTTTAGGTTATTTGCAAGTATTTTTCGAATCTAGTGCATATGTCCCAATGATTGACCATCAGATTTGATGGTCAACTAAGGCGTCAAGTGTCATACCTAACCGATACAATGTCATTTACAAGTGAATATCTTGTATTTACAAATGAATATCATGTATTTACAAGTAAGACTAGGCTATTTGCAAATGCTTTTCGGATCTTGTGCTTATGTCCTGATGGTCTACTATCAGAGGATGTCTCCTCTAATGGTTGACCAATGCATTAATTATCATGTCTAATTGATACAATGTCATTTATATATAATATCGCGTATTTGCAAGTGACTGTAAGCTATTTGCAAGTCATTTTAGATCTGGTGCTTATATCCCAATAGTTAACTATTAGCTCTGATGGTCAACCAATACATCAATTGCCATGCCTAACTAATACTATGTCATTTACATATGATAATCGTGTATTTACAAGTGAAAATTGTGCTATTGGCAAGTGGTTTTTGGATCTAGTGCTTATGTCCCAATGGTCAATTATCAGATCTCATGGTTGACAAGTGCATCAATTGTCATGCTTAATTAATATGATGTCATTTACATGTGATAATCGTGTATTTACAAGTAAAATTTGTGTATTTACAAATCAATATATCATGTGTTTGCAAGTGACTTTGCATCATTTACAAGTGGTTTTCATATCTAGTGCTTATGTCCCGATAGTCAACCATCAAATCTTATGGTTGACTAATGCATCAATTGTCATGCTTAACTAATACGATGTAATTTACATATGATAATCATGTATTGACAAGTAAAAATTGTGTATTTACTAGTCAATATCATGTATTTGCAAGTGGCTTTGTGCTATTTGCAAATGATATTCGGATCTGGTGCTTATGTCCTAATGCTCGACTAGTGCATCACTTGCCTTGCTTAACTGATACAATATCATTTATATGTGATAATTATATATTTATAAGTAATAATTGTGCATTTACAAGTGAATATCATGTATTTGTAAGTGACTTTGCTATGTGCAAGTGGTTTTTGGATTAAGTCAATTGTCATGCCTAAGTGATACATTGTCATTTACATGTGGTAATTATATATTTACAAGTGAATATCATATCTTTGCAATTGACTCTTGGCTATTTTTGAAAGTAGTTGCTAGAAAATTCACCACCGCCAGAAAGTTGTCAGGGGAAGTTATCGGCGCTGGTCACCTCCACTAGAAAAGTTGCCAACAACAAAAATTGTTGCCGGCATCGAAAAAGTTGCTATTGCTGGAACCTCACCAGAAAAGTCACTAGAGGGAGGATGGAAGAAATGGAGGAAGGGCAAATTTGTCATTTCCATTCAATTTCATAATTCCATTTTAATACCTACATACCAAATTGGAGTTAGAGCAAATTTTGTAACCTTTTTAGAATTATCTCTTCTCCTTGGTATTTATTTGGAATTTGCCCTTTTTATTTCCTTAGTTGTTGCAATTTTAAAGTTTTAAAATTGTTTCAATTTATTGGTCACGGAATGCGTTTAAATACGTGTGATTGGGGACCATTGCAATATGTTGTGTGGTTGCCTGGTTGGCTATCCTAGCTACACATTTGAATAATCATCAGTGCACTGAATTTGCTTTTGTTGGATGGGCATTATGTGTGGGCATCCATGTCTTATTATGGTGGTTCAGCGTTTTTGTACTGAGGTATGCCCTTAAATAATATTTAATCATCTTTCATGGTGTGAGTGTCTTAAGAATTTAATCCTAATGTTGGATATATTAATTTGTAAATCTATTGCATCTTGTAGTGTAGTGTTCATCCCCTATGTGTGATCTGCACATATCAATTCACTTTGATGCACTAAAATTTCATACTTACTGGTGCAACCTTTAGGCTAGATTTGGTATACATTAAAAGAGTTTTATGAAAGGGAGAATGAGAGAAAAATACCTATAAAATTTATTTGGTACATATTATTCAAACTTTTTATAAATATAAAATATCCTTTTTCATAGAACCCATTTATCCCTTTTCTGATCCCTTTCCACTTTCCTCAAAATAACTCTTTACTACTGAACATAGGATTAGCTCTAGTGGTTTCATTCACCACTTACAGGTTTATCTTCTCCTCCTTTTCTTTTTTCTCATGTTAATAATGATTCTACGTGCTTTTGTGTGTGTGTGTTTTTTTTATCTCTCTTAGGATGGAGAAAATTCCATTTAAGACAATTCCATCATTCCTTTCACGTCCTCTTATATTTTGTGTCCTCCATTTAAGATTGTGACATGTTTTGCTTCTTTGCATCATTTCTCAGGATTATAATGATGAACTTTGTTTATGTAGTGGCTTTTTATCATTCTATATGTGATAGAAAATAAATAATCCCAATATAATTAGGATTATTTGTCTTTATTATTAGAATTTTAAATAAAGCCATTTTATTATTTTATTAGGATATTTATATTTAATTTAATTTATTTTGAGTTTATTATAATCTGAATTTTATCTTTTATTTATTTTTAGGATTTAATTATTTAAATTAGGATTTATCTTTTATTTAAATTTAAGATATTTTGAAAAAAAATATTTTATCTTAAAATTCTAATAGGATTAGGATTGAAGCTCTATAAATAAAAACATCATTATTTAGTTGTATTTAAACTTTGATTATTGATTTAAGTTATAATTTCAGTAAATTTTCTCCCTCCTTCAAGCTCTTTTTCTCCCTTATTTGAGTTTTTTTCTTTCCCCTTTTTAATTTCTCTCTTTCTCTACTCTACCCTTCCCCCTGTTCATATCAATATGCCTTTTCACTGAGGAGCAATTCTCTACACACAAAATCATCAAGATGAAGAACGCAACAAAATATTTAAACTAGGAATATGGAAGCCTTGAAAAGAGGGGAGTTTCATTATATATCGGGAAGCAAATATGAGTACAGATTTCTTGGAAATTTTTGCGTTGAAGCTGCCGTTGGGTTATGTGGGTATCTTTTGGAACATACCATTTCATGAGAGCTATCCTTTTTTAAGCTGACGGAATAGCAAGAAGATGGCTCTATGTTGTTTCTTCACGGAAAGAAAAAAAATAATAATGATAATTAAATTCCCTCCTATGTTGTTTCTATATATTTACATTATTAACACCTGTAGTCTTTTTTCGTGTGAGCACCTGGTATCCAAAATTTGCCTCGAGCAGTGAGGACTTTACAAGGTCCAGACTAATCTGAATCGAGGCCTACAGACACAACAAGGGTAGATGCCCCTGACCACTTACGTTATTGTATTCCGAGGACTTGAACTCGAGAGTTCTAGTTAAATTAGAACAACTCTTGCCAGTTGATCTAAGGGCTTGTAGTTATTGACACCTGTAGTTTTATATACATATATGCCTACAAATTGCATTATTAGATTAATGAGCAGTATTTTTGGCCAAAAAAATTAATGAGTATTAAACAAAAAACAATTTTCGAACCACAATGAAAAACTTCATTTGCAAAAATACAGAGGAAAACATTTTCAAATCCATGAAGAAAGAAGGAAACTAAGTCAGATTAACACGTTAAAAGGGTCAATGTTACACTTAATAACGAAGAAACGCGTGGCCTATTATTGACTCTCCTAAAAAGAATCGTACTTATTATGCATTGAAAACGTGCATGACTTTAAAAATATGCTAAAAAAAGAAATGAATAATGCTCCTACCTGTTTTGGTAATAACTTTATCCATTATATGATTTGAAAATTGAAGTTTATATTTTTCTGCAATCAAACATACATCTTTTCTGACCAAAAAAAAAGAAATACATCTTTTCAAAGGGTAAATCTTTTAATTAACGCAAATTAACAAGAGTTTTGTTAAATTTATGCAAACTAATTTTGAATTAAAATGTGGATTTGAGAACTCAACAATTTCAACTATGAATAAAATATTTAAGAAATTATGAGTTAATCCATACATGTGCATTTAATTAAAATTGTAGTAAATTATTTTTATAAAAATTTAATTTATTATTTTTTAATTATCTCAAATGAATAATTAAGTATTATCAAATTCTATTAAACAATATTGACACAATCAGACCTCAGATTTTTCAATAACCGAATTGCATATTCAATAATAGTTCAGTTACTGGATTTTTTTTATAAGTTCGGTTATGGATTTCAAACAAATTATATAATTCTAACAGAAAATCAATTAGTTTACGAATTTGATTTGAATATTAATATTTTTTATAATTTAACCTATATATTGAATTTACTAAATTGTTAAGAAAGTTTAATTCAAAATTGTTTAGAAAGATTTAACAATGATCATTTCTATCAATTAACATTAATAGGGTGATTTGTCAGCTGAAAATATTTGACAGTGATTTGATTATAATTCATCACAGATTTCAAATTTGATATATATCCTCATTAATTGCTAGTAATTAATCAACTTAATGATTGAGTATACTGTTAATTAAAAAGTACATATATTCAATCATTTCCACCTGCCGTAGGATAAGAATGATGACATCGAGTACCAATTAATTTCAAATTCATCTTCAATAATTTCCAAGTGCATTTCCAAAACTTTTCAAATGACTCTTCGAAATTTTCAATGTCAAACCTATTAACTATTAAGCATATGTAGCTGAGTTCCAAATCATTTCAAACACTTTGAATAATTTCTAATATATATATATATATACTAAATTAGCGGCCAATAGCAGCTAGTTCAGAGGTTTAACATGTGACACTCTCTCATTCTAAGATTATTTATATAACAACTTCATCATAATGTATTTAATTTATATTAAAAATAATTTAAAATATAATAACTCTACAAAACATTTAAAAAAAACTACGAGAATAAAATGTTTGAACTTAAAAACTATACTATTTACAAATTTTCCTTTTAATTTTTGACAAAAATGGATCTTTAGTCCTTTAATTTTGAGTTAGATTTCATTTTAATTCTTTAATTTTAAAAGATTTCATTATAACCCTTTAACTTTTAAACTACAAATAAAAGTTTCCATTATTTATTTTAAATTTTTTAAAAATTTAAAAAAAAAAAAAACCATTGAGTCTTTCTCTTGTTCAATGATAATTCATAAATTAAATTAGAAACACTTATAAAAAATTCTTTAACCAATCAAACAAATATTCATCCTTTTACCCATAACCACCCATAACCATGAAAGCAATGCATGGTGATTATGGTTTTATATTTACATTTACAATATTTATTTTAAAAAATATTTCAATTATAATTATAATTAGTTAGATTTTTATTTTTAAGATTACAATATTTATTTTAAAAAATATTTCAATTATAATTATAATTAGTTAGATTTTTATTTTTAAGATTACAATATTTATTTTATAAAATATTTTAATTATAATTATAATATTAATGACTACAGACTAATACTAATATGTTAGTTTTAAAAATGTCAATTCATCATTTTCCATTAAATATTTAATACTGTTAAAATTTAGGAACTTTTGGCGCCATTTTTAAAGTTAAAGAATCATAATAAAACTTAATAAATTTAAAGGATCAAAATGAAATAGTTCTCAAAATGAAAGGACCAAAAGTCTACTTTTGTCTTAATTTTTAAATATCTATATATATTTTATATTTACACATATATAAATTACACTCAAACATCAATCTTTATTTATTTATAATATTGGTAATGACAAAAGCTTTTTTTTTTTTCCAAATTATTTCAAAAGTTGAAAAAAAATCAATTTTGATAAAATCATAGTATGATCTCCATTACTTTTTATTTTATATTTCTTTTCATATAAAAATATTATTAGAACATCAATTAAGAAAAAAATAATGAAAATTTTTTATTAAAAACAATCATTATAAGATGAAAGTCTCCAAGATTATTTGGTATAAGTTTTCATATAAAAAAAACTCTACTGGAACACTAATTAGGAAAAAAATATTGAACAATTTTTATTAAAAATTTTTATTATGAGATTATTTCATATAATTAACATGATTTTATTGTTATATTCAAAAGTTGAAAAAATCAATTTCGATAAAATTATAGCCATAGTCTCTATGATTCTTTTGATATAAGTTTGTATGAAAAAATTATATTTGAATATCAATTATAAACAAATACTAAATATTTTTATCAAAAAATATTATTTCATGATTATATAATATATATATGTAATACTAAATTACTCTCTTCGATCATTTTTATAAGATGCTTTCTTAAATTTTTTTAAGTCCTTAATATATGCTACTTTTAGAATTTTTTCAATAATTAAATATTTTTTACCAAAAATACCTTTTGCTTGAAGTTAGCAATTTATATTAATATGGATAATTACACTAATAATTAATGATATATTAAATGTCATTCTTTTGCAGATAGGAAAACATGTTATCCATGAACTTCATTAAATAAGGTTAATTTTGAAAAATAATTGAAATTTCATACAAATTTAATGAAATTAACCACCTTTAACTAAATTTCTTAATATATGTAAAGTTGATTAAAAGCATCTTATAAAAAGGACCGATGGGAGTAACTACTATAAGCAACACTTTTAACAACAAAAATAAAACAATTTTGTATTATTTGGTAACAGAGCATAAATGAGTTCATATTGAAAAACAAGAGTTCTACATAGATTAAAAAATAAATAAAGAAGGGTTTATATACGAAATAATTGTAGAAGTTATTTTTTTCAGTTAGAGAGGTTTTGAAGATAACGGCTTTACAGTAATGAATAATATGACTACAACAGAAATTACAATGGATTGAAAACTCACAAAAAACAGTGGTTCAAAGTGAATGTTATAGTGGTGTAGTGAAAGATTGTAATGGAGTTTTTTATTACAATATTTTTTTCTAATCAATTTTTATAATTTTTTAATGGAAAATTATGTAGAAATATATAATTAATTCAGAATTAATGATTAAATATTTTTATATTTAAATTAATTTAATAGTTATTAAAAAATTCTTTTAAATTATATGTTTGAATAAGTATTCTACAAAAAAAATAATTTTGAATGATTTTTGAATTATTACTTTTTAAATCCAATCCCCAAATCAAATAATTGTTATAAACTTATTATTGGTTGACATCTATTTTTTTATAAATTTATTATTGGTTATATCTATTAAATATATATATATATATATGAAAAAAATATGATAAATATACTTAGAGTCGGTTTGTTTCATATTTTTTTATGAAAAAAATCACTTTCATATAGAAAAGAGCACTGATAAATTTTTTTAAGATAGCTATTTAAATTTTTAAAAATAATCTGAATCTAAAAATAACAAGATTTTCCTTTAAAAGAATATTACATATGCATCACATACTTTTTTTTTCACCTTCCATTATTAATCGTGATTGCTAAACAATTTAAAAAGTGCTCTTCTTATTTAAATGAAAAATAAAATAATTTCTATTTTTTATAACATATGAAGTAGATAGGATTTTGAAAATCTTAATTTTATATTTGAATGGAAAAACAAGAAAACTTGTATGGAGAAATTTTCATTTTTAATAATTTACAATGATAATGTTTTATGTAATGTGTTATAATTAAATAGATTGAATAACGATGATAATTTATTATTTTATCTTATTATAAATACTATATATTAACACATATCATTATATATATAAAAAAAAAAGAATAGTTGGTATTTATTTTTTGTATTTCTTATCATTTTAAAAATATCAACTATTCTAGTACCGATAAAAAAGAGACTTTAGTTAGCATTTATAAAATGCCAACTAAGATCCAATTTAATTGATATTTGTTCTTACAAAAAAAAAACCCTAACTAAAGTATTTCTCTGCGAATCCCCTGCTTATCAATGCCCTATTTTAGTTTGCGTTTTTCAAAGAAACACTAACTTTTAAATACTATTAAAGTCCATATTTGGTGTAGTGTGTATTGAAAGATAATTATTCATTTATTGTAATATTGTACCAAATGAATACATCCGGTTATATAGATTATATATATATATATATTAGTTTTAATTTGTAGTGCAAAAAAGAACATCCGCTGTATTATTGCACGGGTGCTACCTGAGCTAATCTTCCAAAATTCCCAACTATACTCCAACAGTTTCCTCCCAAATATTCTTAGACGTGTCATTACATTCATAGCATTAGTCATTTGATTTTACAATATGTTAGCTGCCCTTGTAACTAGTTGCTTGATCTAATATATATATATATATATATATATATGTTCCCTTGCTTTTCAACATTAAAATATCTGTGGTCAATTATATATCAATGAATGCAACTTGCATTTGTTGTTCTTTGTATGTCTGATGAAGATGATATTGATAAAGGCTTTTAACGATGAAATTCATGGTCTTCTGGAGCATTCCACTGATTCAAAGGAAATAACGAACATATATGGTCATATGTCCACCAATCTAAATAATCTTATTTCAAGTTGCGATTGATATTTAACCTGTTAGTTCATTTTATGTATACTAAAATAAAGTATATTAGGATAACTTGTCAAAATTTTGTGGTGCTCCATCTGCCTAGTGAAATAGAAAAAATGGGCCCAACCTACCAACTAAAGCATTTTATCAACCATTATTGCATATTTTATAATTTTTAATCTGAATCATTATTTATTCATCTCTATAAACAATTTTAATTCAAATATTGACTAATAATATTCAGACTTCTTTTAAATAATGATTTTAATTTCCTTATCTATTACAATTTTAAATTTGTGGACTTATTGGATGTAATTGTCATTATTTCGCCATTTATAAATTTTAATCTCAAATGTTATTTTTTCCTCTTTAGTGAAAATGAATAAATATTAATTCTATTTATTATATATAAAAATATTTTTTACATCCCCACTAGAATTCACCAAAAACTGGAGTTCCGTTTGACTTGAGGGATTTTGGAGGGGAGGGAAAATTTTCCATCATATTTTTTTTTAAATTAAATAAGAAAAAAATGAATATTTTTACTCTTGTCCCTTCATCTCCTTCCTGTCTAAGCATGAGAGAAAATTTACTCCCTTCCCTTATTTGGTTTGAAAAAAAAAATAGGATAGAAAATTTTCCATACCCTTTCCTCCCTTCCAAAATTCCTCGAAACAAAATCTGAGTCAATTAATAACAAAAATCAATTTCAATAAATATAAATAGTTTTTCAAATTATTAATTGATATTAATGACGATCCACTCATCAATTTCAAAAAATAATGAAAATTACCTCAATGTTAATTATTTTCATAAATAAACGTTATTTGCTGATATTTGATTCCCATGTTAATTTTTGATATCACAAGTTTGAAAACAAATCAATTATGCAGATTTTCTCTTCATTCCAGTACAAAAAATTGACTGGGTGTTTTTTAAGTGTCTTTGATTTCCATTTGAATAACTTCGAATTTCTCAAATTAATCTGGTTGAATTTCAAACTAATGATGATCCTATTAATTTTGAATACTAACGTTTTGATATGAATTTGATTTCAGATACAAATATTAAAAATCATTATTATAACAATACTTGTGTGCAATTATATTATGATTGATAGGTTTGGCCCAAAAAATATTATAATTGATAAGATTTAAAATTGATTAGAATTAATTGCAAATCAACTTGAATCAATGAATTTTCCTAAAATATCGCCTTGAATCAGTCACTATAAATATATTATTTGCAATCCTTTTTTTTTTAACCAAATGAGATTTGCAATTCAAAACCAATATTTCAATTTGCTTTATTGGTCATGTGGCCTCATTATAACTTTAAACAATACGGCACGATCAATAATATCTCTAAGTTAGTGATGTTAAATTGGCATTTGCAATCCTACTAAAATTAACATTATTAGAAAACATATTAAATTGAAAAATTACTTATGATTTGTCAATCATAAAAATGTAATTATGTGCTGAATTACATAAAAGATCAAATTATGGCGTAAGATATAACCACCACAAAATATTTATAATTATGAATGAATAAATATTTCAATTTTTTTAATAGTTACAATTTTTACCAAAAAAAATTAGACCAATCTTTGCCCAAAATATGTGTCTTATAAATTATATATGTATATATATATTAATCACCAATCTTTACCCCAAAATATGAAGTATTCAGCATAACTTAGATTTTAAGAAAAGTGGAATAATTAATTAAAAGTTGAACCCCTCAAGAATATTAGGAAACAGGAATTTGAAACTTGTTGAATGCATGGGAAGCTCAAGTATATTTAAACAAATTATATAAATAAATATAAAAGAATTAGTATGAATATGATTGTTTTCGGCATTTTATAATTATATGATTATAGTATAACGAAAAAAAATTATTATCACTCTTACAATCATTCTCTCAAAATGATATAAAAGGGTAATAAATTGCTAATATGTATAACAAATATATGATATATGATAGAAACATTACTATTATTATATACAATGTATAACAAATTATTAAATCAAGTACTTTATTTCAAACTAACAAATTACTTGAAAACCTAGGATCAGTTATACTAAGAACAACTCCCCTTTAAGAACTTTCAAATTCAAAAGGAGATTATGATCTTAATATTAAAAAGAAAAAAGAAGTATTAAACACATGTATATCCTTAAAAATATAAAAAAAAAAAAACAAATTTCAATTGAAATAATAATATAAAAATACTTTACATAATGACCACACATTTAAACATGATAGAATAACTAAAATAACATCAAATTATAAGGTATTTATTTGATTTTAACATATAATTCACAATTTTGTATACATCCACAAAATGCTTATTGTCAATTATATATGCCAAGATATAAAAGAATTTCATAAAGGCTAGTGTCTTAGTGTTTTGAAATATTAGGCCAAATTTACATTTCTATTAACATAAATAGGGAAAATAAGTTGAATTATAATATAAAAAATAAAAATCAAATATGACCAAAGAATAAAAACGACGTATGAAGAAGTTGAAGAAGAAGATGATGGTGGAATGAAAGAGAAAGCGATTATATTCATGTTTGAACTATCATTGAACGTTTGTTATGAATAAATCCTTTCAATGATTGCATAAAGTTTATCTAGAGAAGATAAAAAATATGGGAAAATTATGCAAATTATCACCAGAAAATTGCAAACAATAATGCGATAAAATCTTATCTTCGAAAATACCTCAAGAACTACAATGATCTCATGATGGTGTAAAATGACTCACATAATATAAATTTATATATATATCACCAAATAATGATTGACGTGACCTAAACAATCAAATCATGAATTTTTCATAAATATATATATAATTTTCATTTTCATATTTATCATTATACGAAATTTTAAAAAAAATAAAAACATATATATGGAAATAAATATTATTTAGAATATATGGGTTAGATTTTTTCATAACCAGCACGATAATATACCACAAATATACATATGTGATTTTCATTTCTATATTTATCATCATATCAAATTTTAAAAAAATGAAAAAATATATAAGAAAATAGATATTATTTAAAATATGTGGAGCAAATTTTTTCATGGTCAGTATGATGATATGAAGACATAAAATTACGATATGCTTTCGTCCTTTGCTTTATAATATATAAATATAATAATGCAGATTTACATAAACCTCACCAAATAATGACTGATTTGGCCTAGATAATTAAATCTTGATTTTTCTACAAATGTACATATATGATTTTTCATTTATATATTTATCATCATATCAAATTTTAAAAAATGAAAAACATATATAAAGAAATAAATATTATCTAGAACATGAAAACTAAATTTTTTCATAGTCAGCATAATGATGTGAAAATTTGAAATCATTACACATCATATTTTCGATCTTTGCTTTATAATGTATAATATATTTATAGTAAGTAGTGTGTGTGTGTATGTGTGTGTGTTTTTTTTTTTACCAAGGATTTCTAGTGGAGTTATTAAAAGATTAATAATAAAGTTTGGGTTGTAAATGTTAATCTATTATTAAATTTTTATTTAATAGGTTGAACTATGATAAACTACTAGCTGAATCAATTAAACAAGTCAATTCTTTTTGAGTCATGAGTTAATAGTGTTAATTCAGATGGTTTTGATTATTCTAAACAACAATGAGCTTAGAAATCCAATATCAAAGGAACACAAGTAATATGAAAAATAAAGTTAGAGTTTCCAAAAGATTAAAGAATTGTTTCACATATTATAGGAAGCCATTTGTAAAGGAAGGTAATTAAGCTTTGAAATTTACCTCACCCAATATTTAATGAGATATTTAATTGAATGATTAATGATTAGCTCATTATTTTAAAATGGTTTTCATGAAAAGAGCTACCATATGAGGATGAAGTCTTAGTTTCAAAGATGTTTCTTTAAGTGTTCACTTTGTTTTCATGAAAATATTTTAGCTTATAATGATAAAGCCTCAATTTCAAAGTTGTTTCTGAGTGTTTTCATCTTGTTTTCGTGACAACGGTTACCTTATGCTCATAACTAGTAAAGGTTATGAGAATAAAGACTCAATCTCAAAGCTTTTACAAGTGCCCCTTCTTCGATTTCATGAAAAAGGATTAAGGTTATCCGCATAATATAGTTGTGCACCATGTTCTCAGGACTATCCAGATGGTTATCCTGATAAAGTTGGCATCTTATTCGCATAAGGGTGTCAACAGTGAAGGCCAATTATACTGTGCAGCCCGTTATTCACATAACTTAAGAAGGTTATCCACATAGCGTGTGTTACAGAGCACTTGGACTCCTCTCTGTTAATGGGTTATCCACATAACCTATGTTATAGAACTCATGATCCTCCTTCAGCAAAATGGGTTATTCACATGACCTTGAGAGGTTATCCTGATAACCTAAGTTTTACAAAACTCAGTTTGAGAAAAACTTAACGTTATCCTAACAATTGAGTAGGTTTTCATGAAAATGTTCTTGAGCTAAAACTTAGTCATTCTAGGATGAATGTTATCCGTATATCCTAACTAAGTTATCCACATAACGAAAGGTCTACATTGAAAATAAAAGCCAATGGTCACCGATTATTTGTATAACCTAAGGAGGTTATCCGCATAACTTTTGTCAGATGCATTTCATGCAGTAGGTGAACGACTATTTTTTTGAGAAATGACTAATCATTTTTTCTAACAGATAGTTTTGCTTTAGAACTATAAATAGGACCTTACTTAAGTTATTGGGTAATGAGGAAAAACATATAAATGCCAAAACGCTGCATAAATGATTATTGATTCTTCCAAAGCTTACCTACCATCTGTTTAGCTCATTCATTGTACTTGAATTTTCATATCTACTCTTTTGAGAGAGAGTTTTCATATCTTGACCTGTACATTTTTACACACTTGTAGACAGCACTTAGTGTGAGGATACACTAAGAGATTTGCTTTTTCTCTTCAGTGAGAAGAGTGGGAGTGTTTGTTCAGCTTAAAGTTCAAGCTAGGATCGTACTGCGATTTTTGCAAGAACCCATTCAAATCTTGCAAGATATAGTGAAGAAATCTCAAGCGGTGGCTTGGAGACTAGATGTAGATCAAGTAGAGTAGACCGAACTAGGATAAATCTCTGTGTCATGTTCTCATTTACTTTGCAACTACTCTTTATATCTTGTACTCTATTTTTCAGTAACCTTTTATTATCTCTATTATATTTCATTTTCACAGAAAAATCCAAACTTCTCAATTCACCTCTCTCTTGGAAAACCAGCTGAACTAACAAGTAGTATTAGAGCCCGAACTCCCAGTTGAAGGATCTAATAATCCAGGAGATTACATGGCTGGCTTTAGTGAATACATTCTTCCAAAAGGAAACAACACCAACATATCTCCTGGCTTCAGCTGAAGAGCCTTAGAAAGGAGTACACTCAATCTATGAAAGTTAGAAAAATTCTCAAAGCCTTGCCTATTGAGTGGCAACCAAAGATGACAACAATATAATAAGCTAGAGAGGAATCAATGACATATGTCACAGTCCTCTTTGAAAGTCTTGAAGAATATAACAGGAAGTTGAAGGCTCTTAAAGAATCTATAACTTATGACAAGAAAAAGAAAAGCCTGACTTTCAAGGTAGAATCATAAGATAATGATGATTTAGAAGAAGATGCTGAACTAGATGAAGAGACGATGGCTATGCTTGTGAGAAGATTTGATAAAATATATAGAAAGAAGAAATTTAGAAGATTTGCAAAGAAAGATGGAGCCACCAGCAACAAAAAAGAGAACAAAGAGTCAATCATATGCTACAAATGCAATTAAACCTGGACATATCAAATGGGAATACCCTTTGCTGAGCAAGAAACAAGGAAAGGACAAGAAGGATGATAAAGGGAAAAAGAAGAAAGCCTTCGTATCTTCCCTCTGGGGAGATAGTTTAGATGATGAAGAAGCAGCAGAAGATGATGAAATTGCCTATCTATGCCTAATGGCTCAAGAGATTGCAGAGAAGGAGAAGAATCAAAACCCAAACAGTGACAGCGATTCTGAGGTAAATGATTCTAAGCCTTCCTACAATGAACTACATGATCCATCCAATGAACTAATGGTTGAGTTTGTCAAAGTATCTAAATAGTTGAGTCAAGCTAAAAAGAAAATACAAAAGCTTGAAAGTAAGTCTCATACATCTTGCACTACTTCACAACTTTCTTCTTCCACCACCTCTGTCTGTGTCTCATGCATTAAGTTAAGAGATAAGAACAGTTATCTCTATAAGACTCTAACTAAACTCACTAGAGGTGAAGACATGCTGAAAGTGTTACTGGGAAATCAAGTTGTAAGTCAAAACAAAATAGGTCTAGGATATGACTCATGTGCAGTCAAAGAGAAATTGAAAAATAAGAAATAGAATCTCTACCTAAGAAACTTTATGCATGCTAACAACATTAAACTAGCTTAGAATATAGAGTCATTTCCAACCCCTAGAAATCAAAGGGATAGATACTATCATCATTATTTCAGACATACATCCCTTTCCTCTAATCCTTTCTCCACTTGCCTCTTTTGTAACAAGAAAGGTCATATGCTCTCTACTTGTATATATAGGAAGGAAGGAAATAGCAATAGAATGAAATGGGTTCCCAAGGATTCCTCTACTAACAAGAAAGGACCCAAGCAAATATAGGTACCTAAAAGAAAGAATTGAAATTTGTTTTGCAAGTGTCTCTCAAGGCAAAGAAAAGTAACAAATGGTACATAGATGGTGCCTATTTGATGTTAGATAAGCTGGCTTCCCAAGAGGGGGTGAATTGGGAAGATTAAAATTTTCTGCAAAAGTCAAGCATATAATGAAGACGAACAAGACTGTAAAACAGAGTACAATATAATAGCAATGTAAGAGTAGTAAAGGAGAAGGATTGACACAGATGTTTATTCTGGTTCGATCTCTCTATCTTGACCTAGTCCAGTCCCCAAGCAACTACTTGAGATTTTTAACTATTTTATAAGAATTCAGTGGGCTTCTTGCAATTGCCTCAGTACAACTTTGATGCTCTGTTCTTAGAGCTTACAAGTTCTCTTTCTACACTCTAGCCAAATACTTCCCAAATCCCTTGTGATATTCCCTTATAAGAAAATCTTTCTTCCAGATGAAGATAAGATTGATTACAAAGAATGAACTCTCTAATTTAGAGTGTATATGAAAGTTTATGTGCAGAAAACTAAAGTATGAGAGTAAAAGACTTTGAGTTGAGAATTTGACAGAGTTTCAATATATACAATGTTAAAATCGTTACCCAAAACTTCAAATAATGTTATATTTATAGATTTAGGTCTTAACTATATGTTAGAGACAAAATCTGTCCATTGGAGAAGTTACCCAACGGTTACTCTAAAAAACTATCCGTTCACCAAGCGCATTTAATGCTTCTGACATTCAAAGTTTGAATTTTGGTTGGTCAATAGACGAATTTCACAGAGACCAAAAGCTAAAGACTTCAACATTAAATTTCAAAGTTCGTCTGTTGTAAAGTAAAGTTCAAATTTTCATCATTGAGAAATTTTTCTGTGTTGGAACGTACGAATTTTCAAGTTAAAAAGTTCTTCTTAAAAGTGTGAACAATAGTCCCAAATTGCTACAATGCCTTCGAAGTTCGAATTTTGGTGCCCAAAATTCATCTGTCAGTGGGCAGCTCAATAACGCATAATAGTTCATCTTTTCAAAATTCAAATTTTCAAGATTCAAAGTTCGTCTGTCAGAGAGAACTCTTATCAAACTTAGTTCAAAATTTGAATTTCTAAATACCAATATTCGTATGACAACAGATTGTTATAACAGACTTGCAAGCTTTGTTTCTGAAATTCAAATTTTAAATATCAAAGTTCGTCTATAGTAGGCTATCTTGGAATTCTTTTTAAACTTTATTTTCATATGAACTTTGACATATCCTCAGAAGAATTTTTCATTTTTCATGAATTGTGTTTTGTTAGAAATTCAAATTTTCAAAAGTTGAAGTTCATCTGTCAGAGAAGGCTCTTATCAGACTTGTTTCAAAGTTCAAATTTTTATAGTTAAAGTTCATCTTTTAGAGAAGGCTCTTTTCAGACTTATTCATTTTCAATTCAAAATTTGAATTTCCAAAGCCAAAGTTCGAATTTTTAAAACAACAAATCAGTATTAACCTTTCAAACTTCATCTGTTGATGGGTGTTTTTCAAATATTCCATGAATTAACATAGAATCATAGTTTTTAAAATATCTTTTTGCCAATTCAAAGTCTTTTACTCAATTTAAACACTGTTGGAGATTCTACATCTATTATTGTGCTAGTTTTTCTTAAATTTCTTCACTTGAGATCTTTTGTGCACCTTTGATATCTTCTCTCCAAGCTCTTGAATGTTGGTTTGGAATCATCAAAACACTTGATTCAACATTCGAGACACATGACTAGAGACAAAGAAAAATTTATTGTACTAAGAGACAAGAAAGGGGGAAATGTTACTTTCGATGGTAACCAGTCAGGCAAGATAGTTGGAATTGGAATTATTGGTAGAAACCCAGAAACATCAAGAAGTTCTGTTCGTGATAGAACTCAATCATAACTTATTGAGTGTAAGCCAAACCTGTGATAGAGGCAACTGGGTTCTGTTTGATTCCAACTATTGCCTAATCATTAGAAAGAGTAACTACAAAGTTATTCTCAAGGCAGAAAGAAATAGTAACTATTACACTATTAATATAGATGAATAATCTATCACAAACTCAATATGTTTAATAAGTGAAAATGATGATAGCTGGCTTTGGCATAGGAGACTAGCACATGTTAGCATACATCAATTAAACAAACTTATTAAAAATGAACTTGCTTTAGATTACCTATTATTAAGTTTGAAAATGATAGAGAATGTGATGCTTGTCTTAGAGGGAAACAAACAAAGTCCTCATTTAAAAAAAAAATATTGTCTCTATAATTAGACCACTGCAATTACTTCACATGGATTTAATAGATCCTAATCGTACTAAGAGTATTGGTGGTAACTTGTATGTACTTGTTGTAGTAGATGATTATTACAGATTTACCTGGACTTCATTTCTTCCCTCTGAAACATACGATACTTTTCTGATCTTAGCCAAGAAAATCCAAAATGAGAAAGGTTGCTCTATTGTATGTATTAGAACAGATCATGGTAGAGAATTTGAAAATGCCGAATTCGCTAACTACTGCAATAAAAATGGAGTGGAGCCCAACTTCTCAGCCCCAACAACACCTCAACAAAATGAGGTTATGGAGAAAAAGAATAGAGTACTGGAGGAAATGACTTGTGCAATGCTAAATGAAAAAGAATTGCCCAAGCAATTCTGGGCTGATGCAATAAGCACAACATGCTACTTGATGAATAGAGCATACATTAGACCCATATTAGGCAAGACTCCATATGAACTGTACAAAGGAAAGAAGCCCAACCTTTCTCATCTTCATGTCTTTCGATGCACTTACTATGTCCACAACAACAACAAAGACAATCTGCGTAAGTTTGATGCTAAATCTGATGAAGGTATATTTATTGGCTACTCAAATAGGAGTAAAGCTTATAAAGTTTTCAATAAAAAGACTGGAACTATAAAAGAATCTATGCATGTGGTTTTTCTTGAAAATGAAACTATGTCTAAGCATGCTAAAGATAAGGATGATCTAATTTCTAGCTTTAAGAACTTGAATGTGTCTGAAGAAAATAAAACTGAACCTCTTAAAATATCTGAATCTGCTAATGTAGAGGAAGATATTCAGGAGAAAGACAATGAATATGAAATCAATGAAGAAGTGTCTCAAGAACTCCCTAGAGCTTGGAGATATCAAAGGAATCATCCAATTGATCAAGTTATTAGGGATGTTTAAGAGAAAGTTAAAACTAGGAGACAAATTAGGGATCAAGTGAATAATTGTGCATTTATTTCTCAAATTGAATCTAAGTGTACTGAAGATGTTTTAACAGATGAATACTAGATTCTAGCTATGCAGGAAGAACTTAATCAGTTTAAAAAAGTCAGGTTTGGGATTTAGTGCCTAAGCCAAGAACCACCCTATTATTGGAACTAAATGGGTTTTTAAGAATAAACTTGATAAATCTGGAACAATAATAAGGAATAAAGATAGACTAGTGGCTAAAGGATATAATCAGGAGGAAGGCATTGATTATGAGGAAACATTTGCCCCAATTGCAAGATTGGAGGCAATAAGGATTCTCTTAGCCTATGCCTATATAAAAGATATTGTATTGTATCAAATAGATGTGAAAAGTGCTTTTCTGAATGGATATATCATGGAAGAGGTTTATGTTGATCAATCTCCAGGTTTTGAGGGTTCAACTAAATCAAATCATGTATATAAACTGAAAAAAGCTCTATATGGCTTAAAATAGGCACCTAGAGCCTAGTATGAGAGACTGAATAATTTTCTGATTGAAAAGGGTTTTAATAGGGGAAAAGTTAATACAACCTTATTTACTAAAAGATATAATAAAGATTTATTGATTGTACCAATTTATGTTGATGACATTATATTCGGTGTTACTAATGAGTCTTTGTGCAAAAACTTTTCTAAGCTAATGTAGAGTGAATTTGAGATGTTATTGATGGGTGAGCTAAACTTCTTCCTTGGATTGCAAATTAAATAATGTGATGATGGCATCTTCCTTAATCAATCAAAATATCTCAAGAAGTTGCTGAAGAAGTTTGGAATGGAACATGCTAAACCTATTGGAACTCCTATGGCCTCTGCAACTAAGCTTGACATTAATGAAGGAAAACTCTTTGATATAACTCAATATAGGAGAATGATTGGTTCCTTGTTGTATTTGACTCCAAGCAGACCTGACATCATGTTTAGTGTCTGCATGTGTACTAGGTTCCAATCATATCCCAAAGAGTCTCATGCAACAACTGTGAAGAGGATTTTTAGATATTTGCTGGGAACATCACGAATGGGACTTTGGTATCCAAAAGGCAATGGAGAAGAGCTCATAAGTTATATAGATGCTAACTTTACTAGATCAAACACTTATAGGAAGAGTACAAGTGGAACTTGCCAGTTCTTATGAGGCTCTCTAGTGTCATGGTTTAGCAAAAAGTAGAACAGTGTAGCTCTCTCCATAGCAGAAGCTAAGTATGTTGCAGCAAGTAATTGCTGTGCACAAGTCCTTTGGATGAAGCAACAACTTGAAGACCTTGAGATTGAGATGAAGGAAATCTCAATAAGATGTGATAATCAAAGTGCCATCAACATCACAAAGAATCCTGTCATACATTCAAGGACAAAACACATTGAAGCAAGACTTCACTTCATAAGAGATCACATTTTGAAAGGGGATGTCAAGTTGGAGTTTGTCCCAAATAAAGATCATCTTGTAGACATTCTGACAAAGCCACTTTCAAAAGATAGACATGGTAAAATTAGAAGGAAATTGGGAATGGTAAATCCTAATGAGTTATAAGTATTTTCTGAAAGCTCTCTTAAGCATATGATTCAGCTAATAATAATAGTAACTAAAGCATCAAAGTATCTAGAAATTTGTTTTACAGGTACTTCTTGATTTGAAATAATGAAAATCTAATAAAATGAAGTACCCTGCACGTTGAATTGAAGTTATGATGGAAAGAAAAGACTTATGGGTATAACACAGCTATCTGTTAGTGTTTATGAGTTTTTCAAATATGCTTATTCGCATAACCCCATAGCCTTATGCTGAAAATGAATTGATTTTCTGGTATGCATAGCCTCTGTGTTTGAGGTTATTTGGATAAGGTATGAGGCTTTTCATGAAAATGAGAGCTTATGTGAACCTCTAGTCTCTGTGAAGCTCGATTTTCGGATAAGGCCATCACCTTATGCACATAACCTACCTTGTTTGCTTCATTGTATGTGCATTGTGAAATTCGATTTCAAGATAACCTACCTACCTTATCCACATAATGTCACATCTAGAGAAGAAGTTCCCAAAGTAAGAATGTTATTTGCATAAGATGGCAAGGTTATCCGGAAAACATATTGTTTACCAATTTTCTATGTCCTTTTTGTGAAACTCCTTTTCATGATAACATAGGGTGCTTGTCTGGATAACTCTTCTCTTCTCCCTTTTGTCTCAACTTGGTTATGCAGACAACCTAAGGACCTAATCCGTATAACCTAAGCAAACTGTGCCCCTACATATACTCTCTGAAGCTTGTTCTTCGCATACTGCCCTACATTATGCACATAACCTTGAGATGATATATATGAATCTCTTATTTTCAACAATTCCTTATGCCGAAAACGTAGCCCTATCCTAAAAACCTCCATTCGTACTTCTCAAGCTTTCCAAAATCTCCCAAGTTCCATTCTATTCCTTGAATTCAAACTACTTTTCGGCCTATTATAAACCTTTTTCACCATCCCAAATCATATGGAATCACTGCCATGGTTAAGATTAAGGGAGGAAGTCAAGGGGAATGACCACAGCATAACGTGAAGCCCAAATATGCAAAAAAATAACCAAGCCAAGGGAAAAGGAAAGTTGAAGCTGGATCGAGTGGTCCAACAAAAAAGCCCAAAACATCAAAATCAATGGAAATCCTAGAATCTGAGCCTTAAGCTAACACTCACGTAAGTCCATATGCTATTGAGTCTGAGCAAGCCTTAATTATAGATGAGCTTATTAGCATAAGAATTTTGAAGGAATCATATAAGGCTAATTTTAAGAAATGTAAAGTAGTCAAGCCTTATTTCGTTAAACTAGAAGTGTTTCTTGTGGGGAATAAGTTTGAATTTGCTGGGCAGCTTGAAAACTATAGATGGTTGATAGAATTGAAGGAAGAATATGATGAGGAGTTTGTGCTTGCATGGTACAATTCCTTAAGGATAAACAATGAAACAAAAGTGCTTGAGGTGAGGCTAAGGAAAAGATGGATAGCATTACACCTTGATTTTCTTTCTAAGATTCTGAGCTTGCCCACTGGATGAATCAAAGTAAATATTGATACTACAAAGTATCCTTTAGAAAATGACAATGTTGATGAAGACATTGGAGAGGAAGCTAACTACAAATAGAGCAAAATTATATCTAAGCTGCTCATTCCAAGACAAAATGTGCCTTCTGAAGGGAAGATAGCTCCAACTCATCTGAGTGTTGAGAACAGGGTCCTCCACTACATTGTTTCACGTATGTTCTTCAATAAGATTGGAGGCTACAACTATCTATCTAGATGAGAATTCCAAGTCATGATGCTGCTGATAAAGGGAAAACCAGTGAATGTGGTTGACATCATCCTATAGAGAATATGGAAGGAAAGAACTTACAGGCAGGACTCTCAGTTGCCATATAGGCATCTCATTACCAAAATCCTGAAATTTCACAATATTCTACATATTAAGAGAGGCCCCGCTTTGCTTCCAGAAGAGTTCAATGAGAAAGCACTGCAGAAGATGGGGATAAGTCTGACAAATTGCAGATGGGTTGACAGGAAAAGGAATACTGAAGAAAGTGAAGCAGGTTCTAAATCAGTTGATGCAGTCAAGAGCCATGAAGCTAGTGATTCTAGTTCCTCTTCCTCCTTACCTACTGATCCTTGACGGCCTTGTACCCTAAACCACATACTCCTACTCCTACACCAAACAAACCTGTTGAAATCCTAGCCACTGACCTGCCTACACCTTCTAACATTCCTACCCTGTATCAAAATCTATTTCAAATAACCATGGCCACCAGGAAAGAACACAGAGAAGATATCATCAATCTTGGGTACCTTATTGCTGAGATGCAAGAAAAATTTGAAGCCAAAATTGAAAACCTTGCCCAAGAAGTGAAATTCCCATGTGAATAGATAGCCTCTTGTGTATCTCAGCCTTCCTCATCATCAATCCAACCACCTCCTCTTACATACACGGGCCCTACTGCCTTTCCTGAGACTTCTGCGAATTCTCCATTTGCTGATGTTGCTATTCCTTCCACCTCTAAGTCCCTTGCTTTATCAAAGGATTTAAGTCCTAATTTGGATTATGGACTTGAGGATAAGGAATCTAATCAAATGGTGGAAACTGACCAGGATCAGGATAAAGCTTTAGTTCTTGTACCTGAAGAAGACTTCATTCACCAAATCTATCTCCAACACTATAGACAAGAAATCAATGCTCTCTTTCCTCCTCCACCTAACCCAATTTCCTTTGAGGGCATTAGCTATCTAGCTGAGATAGTTGTACAAGAAGTGATATTCCTTTCCTCAGATCCTGATCCCTCTCTTGCTCTCCATCCTTCTATTTCACTACCTCCTGTGATGCCAGATATTCCTTACATCCTTGTTTTTCCCTCTACTCCTCCTATCTATACCGGTATGCCACTATAGGCTATCCTAGTGCCCTCAATTCTAGCTCCTTCTTCAACATTCCCTCTATCCCTAGATAAGAGAATTCAACTAATTAGGGAAAGGAAAGCCAAAATTGATTAGGAGATTGCTTAACTTGATGCAGAAGCAGTTAATTACTCCCCAGTTGCTTATGAAAAAAAAGGGGAGAAAGAAGATGAAAGGGAGAAAGAAGAGACAGGGGAAAAAGAGAAGAGGTCTAAGAAAACGAAGAAGTCTAAGAAAAAGAAAAAGTCCACCCTAAAGAAGTAAAAGGATTAATTGAGTTGCACTAAAATGTTGTTATTGTTTTGTAGTTTGTTTTTCCTATGTGCTTGTATGTTTTCTTCAGCTATTGTTTTTATATTGTTGCTATGTAAACTCTCTGTATTGTATTGACTACTCATAATATAATGAATTCCTTTCTGTGAATTTTGTCCATTCTTAGTTCACTTTGCTCTGATAATATATGCATTGTTCTATCTAACTTTATTTACATTTTACATATATTGAGGGGGAGTTTTATGCAAACCCAAGTACTAATAAAACTTTTAAGTTGTTTTATCATCATCAAAAAAGGAGAGAATGTTAATTCAGATAGTTTTGATGATTCTAAATAACAATGAGCTTGGAAATCCAATATCAAGGGAACACAAGTAATATGAAAAACAAAGTTAGAGTTTCCTGAAGATTGAAGAGTTGTTTCATATATTTTAGGAAGCCATTTGTAAAGAAAGGTAGTTAAGATTTGAAATTTACCTCACCCAATATTAAATGAGATATCTAATTGAATGATTAATGATTAGCTCATTATTTCAAAATGGTTTTCATGAAAAGAGCTCCCTTATGACGATGAAGTCTCAGTTTCAAAGATGTTTCTTTAAGTGTTCACTTTGTTTTCATGAAAATGTTTTAGCTTATGATGATAAAGTCTCAATTTCAAAGTTGTTTCTAAGTGTTTTCATCTTGTTTTCATGAAAAGGGTTACCTTATGCCCATAAATAGTAAAAGTTATAAGGATAAGACTCAATCTCAAAACTTTTCCGAGTGTCCCTTCTTTGATTTCATGAAAAAGATTGAGGTTATCCACATAATATAGCTATACACCATGTTCTCAAGACTGTCCAGATGGTTATCCTGATAAGCTAGGCACCTTAATCGCATAAGGGTGTGAATAGTGAAGGCCAATTGTACTGTACAGCCTGTTATTTGCATAACCTATGGAGGTTATCCGCATAACGTGTGTTACAAAGGACTTGGACTCCTCTCTGTTAATGGGTTATCTGCATAACCTAGGGAGATTATCCACATAACCTATGTTACAGAACTCATGATTCTCCTTTAGCAAAATGGGTTATCCGCATAACCTTGAGAGGTTATACTGATAACCTAAGTTTTACAGAAACTCAGCTTGAGAAAAACTTTACGTTATCCTAACAATTAAGTTTTCATAAAAATGTTCTCAATCTAAAATTTAGTCATTCTAGGATGAACGTTATCCGTATAACCTAGTTAGGTTATTCGCATAACGAAAGGTTTACATTGAAAACAAGAGTCAATAGTCACCCGTTATTCACATAACCTAAGGAGATTATCCGCATAATCTCTGTCAGATGCATTTAATGCAGCAGGTGAATGGCTATTTTTCTAAGAGTAACAGCTAATCCTTATTTCTGACGGATAGTTTTACTTTAAAACTATAAATAGAACCTTATTTAAGTTATTGGGTAATGAGGAAAAACATATAAATGCCAAAACGCTGCAAAATTGATTACTGATTCTTTCGAAGCGTACATACCCTCTGTTTAGCTTATTCATTATACTTAAATTTTCATATTCACTCTTTGAGAGAGAGTTTTCATATCTTGACCTATACATTTCTACACACTTGTAGACAGCACTTGGTGTGAAGATACACTAAAAGTTTTGCTTTTTCTCTTCTGTGAGAAGAGTGGGAGTGTTTGTTCAGCTTAAAGTTTGAGTTAGGATTGTACTGTGATTTTGCAAGAACCCATTCAAATCTTACAAGATATAGTGAAGAAATCTCAAGCGGTGGCTTGGGGACTGGACGTAGGTCAAGTAGAGTAAACCGAACCAGGATAAATCTCTGTGTCATGTTCTCATTTACTTTGCAAGTACTCTTTATATCTTATACTTTATTTTTTAGTAATCTTTTATTATCTATATTATATTTCATTTTCACAGAAAAATCCAAACTTTCTAATTCATCCCCCCTCTTGAGAAACCAGCTGAACTAACAAATAGGTCAAGCTAATATGAGAAAATAATGATTTAATAAAATCTATTATTTATATTTAAAGGAAAAAATAGTTTTTAAAATTTTTTATTGTCCTTTTAGTAGTCTTAAATTGTTGTAAATATTTTTTTTAGTGACATAGCTTTTTTATTGCTACTTGAAGGAAGAGTGATATATTTTTATCTATGAAATTCAATATACCATACAAGATAGGGTAGTGATCTTACCGAGTCATTGCTTCATTCATCACTATTCACAGATAATGAGGTCAATTTTAAAAATAAATTTTGCTTTGAACCTTTTGATTAAAGTTTGAGGGCCTTCTCAAATTACATAAACCAACTTTTGTCTGTCTTTGACAAATAAATGTACCATTTTTTTGCAGTAAATATATCTTACATTGTTGATTTTCTAAAGCATTCTATGCAATCCGTGCATCGCACGAGGGTAAATACTGGTTGAGTTAGATGCAACCTCCTATTAAATGTAGAGTATAAATAGTAAGAGTATTTGTGAAAAAAAAATTTCACACTCCAACAACTCTACATTGTGACTTATAGTTCCAATAGTCTCAAATATAAGAGAGAAAAAACTATTTTCTATATACTAATAAAGTTAGCTAAACTCATTTAATTTTTAGTTAAATATATTGTTTATCCAAAATTGCATTTAATTAATAGTCTTTTCCCGTACACTAAATTAATTATTGCTTATTGAAAACCACAATAGTTGAAGGTATTTTTGGAATATTTCATTTATTACATAAATTTGCATTTATTTTCTCTAACATTTTAAATCAAATATCACCTCAAAAATCCTCTTATATTTGAAATTGGAAGGAATATTACATGAAAACGTTTTAAAATATGAATTATAATAAGAACTAGAAGGAGTATGAACCAATATGTAGCCAAAGAAATTAAAAAAAAAGAATTGGTATGAATTTTGAGATTGGATTCTTTAAATTTCCAATATTTCCATTTGTATTATAGTTTGAGAAAGAAAGAAAAAAGGGTGAATGGTATGCACTGCGATTTTATTTGCTCTCACACCATTCCATTTATCCCTCTTAAACCTCACTTAAGAAATTTAAAAGATCCAATTTCATTAAATTTACACCCTTCTGACTAAGGATGGGACAATGGGATCCACTTTAGTAGTCATATTAATGATATGCTTTAATCATTAATGCTAGTACTAAATATAAGCACCGATACTTTAAAAAAAGTAGACGCACTCGTGTCCAATATACGATACAATATATGCATCGTGTATATATATATATATATATCCGTACCATTTCAAATTTTTACATTAAAATAGGACTATTTAAAATTGTTGTAAATATTTTATGGTTTATTTTAACATTTATACTATATTTTTTTGAAATATTTAATACCAATTTTTATATTAATAGGTAAATTTATTAATTATACATATAAATAATTATATAAATAATATTATATATATATAAATATTTCTTGCACCTGCATCTTAAAATTTTAAAAATTATCATATCTTTTATATCATACCATATTATATCTAATATACGAACCATATCAATGCTACATAGCAAAGCATTATAACATCCGTCTTGTCACAACAATAATTTACCTTCAGTTCTTTATTAAAAAATGATGGTAACATTCTATACAGTATCTCAGATAGGAAACCACAATCTCAACGTCTCATGATTGTAACAAGTTATCGAAGTTAAAATTTGAATAAATGAACACACCTAAAATTAATTTGCAGTATTTATGATCGAGTCCCACTTGTTTTCATATTTTTTGTTTAGTAACCCAAATTCTTTACTTTGTAAAATTAATAACTTATCTCTGCTACTTTATTTATTTTGTTCTCTCTCTATATATATATATAAATATATATATATATAAAGAAAAAAAAACACTATTAAAAGGGACCAATGTAAGTCATATTAACTCACATGCCCGTCTCGTTCGTAAGGTGACTCGACTCCATTTTAAAATTTTTGTGTGACCTGATTTGATCATGGTTGGCCTGACGTTATGAGCAACACTAAGAGGGAGCAATAGATGTGAGGAAAAAAAATTCATAGTGGACTAATCAATCATCCCATCATGTTTTGATGACCTCACTTTTACATGATTATCCCCAAGAAGTGGTAATACATTAAATGTCAATAACTTTTCCGGCCCCAAATTAACAAATTTACCAGCTAGAGTCTTTCAGTTTCATGACAATTGCGGGGCCATAATCAAACTATTTTTGCTAAGCTGCTAGTAAATTAGATTAATAGAAATATTATGACAATTTTAATATTAGCTTTGTCCAGCTGAATAATACCAAAAGACGGAACACAGAGGAAGCATTTAAGATTCAAACAAGGGTTCAATTTTGGAATTAACAAGTCATGACCACTAGTTTTATTGTCCTTAAACCTTGCCCAAAGATCTTAAATCAAAGCACATTCCGAGCTTCTTGCAATAACTGAAGGCAGGACAAAAACTTCTAATAATTTATTTATATACAGATGCAGAAGTTTACACAGCTTGTGCCGTGAAGACCAAATGCATGACCTTACATTACAAAGACACCGACCTTTCAATACTGTAGTCAAATTACTCATTTTAGACGACAAACTTGTGCACTATGTAGGGGTAAGAAAAAGTAATGGGTTTGCAGGGTCAAGGAAATCAAATGAAATGAACAGACAAATTTCAGACTAACTATACAACGACCAAACAAAATTTACAAATATGATCAGAACCTCACATGATTATCTCTGGCTTTAGAATGCTTGACTTGATCTCCTTGTGGGGCAAAACCACACCGCCATTGCTGTAAATTTCATCACAAACATGGACATCTTCTCCAAGAATAGTCATGTTTTCAACACGAGCCCACTGACCAATAGTGGAATGCCACCCAATGATACTGTTTGATATGCAAGCATGATTTTTAATCCGAACTCCTTGCATTACTGTGCAACGAGAGACCCTAACACCTGATTCAACAACACAGCCAGGACCAATTGCTACATCAGGTCCAATAAGACATCCTTCACCAATTTTGGCAGTCTCATGTACAATGACATTACCCACAATATGAGGGCCACTGGCCAACTTAGAGGAAGACTTTTTCCTCAGTGAGTCTAAGTAAAGTCTCAAGCCAATGATATAGTCCCTTGGTTGTCCAATGTCCATCCAGAATCCTGGCAGGACCATTGCATATAGCTTTTTCTCTGCTGCAATTTTTGGAAACACTTCCTTCTCAATAGAAGTAGGCCTCAATTGAATTCGATCCAAAACAGAGGGGTTCAAAAGGTAGATTCCAGCATTGATTTTGTTACCAACAAATAACTTTGGCTTTTCTACAAATTTCTCAACCTGTCCTGTGGTCTCCTCCATGACAACCACACCATATTTTGATGGTTCATCAACCTAAACGAGTAGATGAAAAATGATATGAATTCTTGAACTTGTCCAAAAGTCTTACATAGTTTGCAAGGGAACATAGGTTGGGTTTGATAGATATGAGAGGAGTTTTGAGAAAGAGAGAATAAGAGATAAATCTTCATTTAACATGTTTGATATACATCATTCAACTTTCTTAGAGATAAAAATAGCATTTTCATGGAAACATCTTCTCCCTCTCGTTCTCCTTTTCAATTTCTATTAAAAATGATCATTCCTACCAAAACCTGCTATTATTTCTTTGGAGCTTACCTTTGTTACCATTATGGAAGCCTCACCTCCGTGGGACTTATGGAATGCAATCATTTCTTTAAGTGGGTACTCACTAATAACATCACTGTTAAGTACAAAAAATGGCTCTCCAGAGTCATCTATCAGCTTGTCCCTGGCAAGAGCCAGGGGACCTGCGGTCCCCAGAGGCTCAGTCTCTTGAGAACAAGTGATTTTGATACCAAGCTTTGCCTCAAATTCCTTCAAAAAATTCAACATCACCTGCAGTAGGGAGTATCGCCAAAGTCAAAATAAAGAAATGTTGGCCACCTTATCTCTTTACGAATTGACAAAACAATGTGATAAGGGGAGATGTGATTCTTTACCTCTGGTTGGTAATTGATAGCTAATACCACTTCAGTAACTCCAATAGCCTTAAGAGCCTCTATCTAAAAAATTTAAAATCAAACAGAAATTTCAGATACTCCATACTTTTTTACTCATTTAAATGGGAGAAACAATTCTGTCCATCATATTTGGTCAAGTTTTTTATTAACCGTGGGAGTATATATCAATTGCATAAAAATATCAGATGTCTTTGCAAAACTGTGACATATCCATGATATCTAGAAGAAAACATTATAGATATCATACAGAGAAGGCATTAAACAACAAAGCATATCTTCAATCTACCAATAAAACATAACAGATATAAGATCGCTTAAGTCGAGCATCCACAAAAATTTGACCTGGTGCAGGATCATGGGTTTATTAGCAAAATCAACAAGAGGCTTGGGGACACTGAGTGTCAATGGCCTCAACCTTGTTCCAAATCCTCCAACCAGAATCAGTGCCTTCATTGCAATATAGCCCTTGCTTTCCCTGTAAATTATAAATTTAGCAGCAGATCGACAAAATCTAGCAGACAACGTAATCATAAATATGAGCAGATAGATTCCAGTGTCCCATAACTATTCATGCCATGAAAAGAAATAGCCCTATTCAGTAAAACTGGTATAACGTAAAAAAATGGCACAGAAGTTAGCCAGAGCTGACGGGTATTATGGCATGCATCAGATGGAAGCAGCTGGAGAAAGAAACAAGAACCAGTTGTCATAGAAGCTTAAATCGTAAGCCCTTGGAAATCTAATACTCATCTGAAGGGAAGCAACCATGTCATTACAAGAATAAAAAAGCTAGAAACAATAGTAAAAATCATTCAAAAGGTTTAGCGAGATGAAAAAAGGGGGCAAAATCCAGCTATTGAACCAAAAAATGATATCATATCAAAACTGGAATCAAGGTACATTGTAACTATCTGGGATACAACAGCAGTTCAAAGTCCATAGCTTCTTTCTTCTTGGGTGAAATATTTCACGTTCAGCATTAATTCTAACAACTCTGTTTCTTTTTCTCAGAATCCTATAGGGTGTAGTGCTTTGCTTTGATATGGCATCTCAAAAATCTAATTACCCTATGGGTAAGGATATCTGGTTAAATTGTAATTTTAAAGATATCCGGTTAAATTGCCATTTAGCAGAGCCTGACAGATAACGACAGTAATTCTAAAATATGAATTAAAACTTTAGAATATCTGCTTAACGGTGATTCAAAAATCTAATAACCCTATGGGTAAGGACATCTGCTTTGATATTTTTCCACATTGCCTAAGTGGAAACAAAATATCCAATCATTCATGAAAATTGAACACGAGGTATAGACATCATCATAAGGAAAAAGTCTTCCTCGTAGTATTAAATTCCGGGATTAAAATTCTCAAAAATAATAATTTAAGATAATTAAGTGTCATGTGGTTACCACTATATCCAGGAAAATTCACGAAAAGGGGACCAAAGAAAAAAATGGAAAAAATGGAGAAATAGCTACAACCAGCAAGGGATCTGACTTGCGGACACAGTTTCTTTCACTTAATTTGTTAATAGAAGCATAATCACGAAACAGAGCAGCTCCAAATAAGCAAAATCTCCACGACATGAACATCGTGATTAATTCACAGGTATTGTAAAACAATCAAACAAAGCAATACATAATTAAAATCAAACTAAAGCGTTTACACATTGTCAAATTAACCTTAACCCAGCATCAAAGAGTAATCTGGCAAAAAAAAAATCAAAGAGTAAAATCGATAACCCAAATCGCCCAATTAATCCACTAGATCAACTACCTGAATAAAAATAAACCACAAATACCTTTAAGGAATCAGAAACCCAAGTGGCGACGGCGTTCGGACAACCCGAACAGTCCTAGTTGTCAGGGATCGGGGTTGTGATCTAACGACGAAGATGGAAGGAGAGATCTGGCGTCATCTTTATTTCCTTCAACTCGTTGAATCTACATAATATGTTGATCCTCTCCAGCCAAATCTCAGCCATTCATACAATCTAATACCTGATCAGCATTTCATAGGCATAGAAATATGTGAGTGGTTGGATGAATCAGATGGTCTGAAATTTAAATGAAAATTTTCCAAGTTAATAGAGCTGCGAATCTGCTTGCGAGAACTGTGAATGTTGACTATGAGTCTCAGAAAAATTTTCTTCATCTGAATTTACACTTCTAGTTGCACATATATATAGTTTCGTTTTCTTTCTATCAGTTTCCTTGTACTGCAGTTCACTTAACTGTTTCTTTATCCTGCGTTTATATCCCAGGTCCTCAATTCCTTGTTGTACCTTGGCTTAATTCCCAAATTCTGTTCCTTGGTGGCTCAAAGTCAATGCATGAAGGATTAATTCCCAGCAATATACGAGAGGATAAGTCCCGGCCGTAACTCTTTCATCAGGAGCCGCATAGCATAATTGAAGGAAAAATGGCGGCATGTTTTAACAGGAGTGGAAGCATCACCTCATTGTGCAGATTTCTTTGCAGCCATTCAATGATGCAATACGGGTATGGGAAGGAGGTAAGATATGGTTAGTTGGATGGGAATTTTAAAATTCTAACTTACGGATACAATATATATATATATACTCATATAAAATTTATCTATATATTTAATAAATTAATATATTAAAAATAAAAAATATAAGAAACTAAAAATATGTATATGATATGTGTTTGTCAAAGTTAATGGAGTTTTAAACAAATATTTTAAAAGTAATATTAAAAAATATAAAGTAAAAAACTAAAAATTAAATTTTTCTATAACATTTTAATCATTTTAGAACTTTATAAAAAAAAAACTAAGAATACATGTGTGTATGATATATATTGTAGGGTACAGTGTGAGTATTGTTTCATTTTTAATATGTATTGGATATGGATATATTTTCTTTTTTAAAATATGCAGAGGATTGCAGGAATGGCTAAGCTTTGGTTAAATAGATTGCTACATAAATGTTGTGTCAAGAGAGCATAAAATCCCCGTAAAAACATACCGGGATTTTTTTTAAGTATATTTTGAAAAATTTTGAATTACCTAATTTATTCAATTGGATCAACTAACAAATTATATGGTAATTAATTAATTATAATTGTAATAAAAATTATATTCAGTTTACCAAATCCCCAGTTGTTTTGTAACAAAAAACAACTTCATTTGAATAGATGCTTGACTGGGTAACAAGTCATTGACCTTATTAGTTTTGCAAAAATTAATTTGGATAGATGCTGCAATTTGGGTATCAGAAATAGTTCATGTGTTTATACATTTTAAAAATCCTTCAAATGAAAAAAAAAACTGATAAGGCCAATGACTTGTTACACAGTCAAGCATCTATTCAAATTAATTTAGTCGTTTATTTAGTTGTTTTGTAACAATAAACAACTGATATTCAGTGTACCAAATCCCCATTCGCCTAATATAATTGTAATAAAAATTATAATTGTTAATTAATTATAATTGTAATAAAAAGTGGGTATAAGAATTAATGGACAAATAAAAATGTGCTCTAGTTTACCAAAAAAAGAAAAATAAATAAAAATTATATTCAGTTTACGATAAGGAAGAATTATATTGATGTAATGTGTAAAACATACAAGTATGATTCAGAAAATATGCATAGTATTTAAGTATTTATATCAACCTTTTCGCAGTGGAACTTATTGACTAATTAATATATCTCACCAAGATGAGGAAATAATGTCTTTTTTTCTTTAGGTAGCAACAGCCTCTCTCTCTCTCTCTCTCTCTCTCCCTCTCTCTCTCTATATATATATATATATACTCCCTCGTGTCTATAGCGAATTTTCAACTATTTTATATTTATTAAGAAAAGTTAATTTCATATCTTAAAATTTTAAAAAACAGTTAACATCTCAATTTTATTTTTATTAATTACTAATAAAAGTTGATTTGAAAATTCATTACCTCTTTCTTTTTTAACTTCCAAGACAATAATTAATAAAAATAAAAAAAAGATAAACTCTTACTAAAAATTACAAAATTCCTTATATTTTAGATCAAATAAAGATTCTAAAAGAACAGTTATAATAAAAACACAATGAACTATATATATATATATATATATATCAATCGAAAGTCGAAACAAAAAATTTATATTTCACTATACATGTTTTTACATGATAAGCAAAAGTCAATAAAATCATTGTCATCCTTATTATTAATATTTTAAATTTAATTTTAATTCCTTGCAATTGTAGGCAATGTTTTGAGAACCGGATCAGACCAAATGATCAAACCGGTTGGACAGTCACCAAGAGTGAAGAACGACTCAATTTTTAGGTTTAGACCGTTCTAAGGGTTAGACCGGATTGAACCGTTTTGAATTAGTTTTTGAGTCAGAAACCTGAATTGAGTCAAAAACCAGAGCAATTTTTAGAAAATCGGATGATTTTTTAAATAGAGTAAAATTTAACTTAAATTTAATTTTTTTACCAAAATTATTAATGACAAAAATTATTGGAGAGTAAAACATTATTTCCCTTTTTATTTTAAAATTATTAATTATAAAAATGAAAAATTTCATTGTATTATACTCCTCTATTCCAAATTATAAAAAAATTTTGAGATTTTTCATTTATCCCAAAATATAAGAGACATAGATAAAATTTGTGGAGTAATTAATATTATTTTCCTTTTATACCCTTAAGTAATTAAGGTTGTATTGATAATTACTAATAATTAGTTAGTCTTACTCCAGACTTTTAATGTGGGCAATTCTGAAAAAAAAAAATAAAATTGTAGTACAATTAATGAATTTAACTACCAAAACTATTTTTTCCTTAATACGGATGAAGTAATTATTTATTTTTTATAATTGAAAAAAGAGGAAATATAATTATTTTATAATATTATGATCATATAGTATTATTATGTGAAAATATTTTAATATTACTTTCAATAATTTATTATTATTATTATTATTATTATTATGTGAGTTTATTAACTTATTATGAACTTAAATTATTTAAATTTATTTTCTTAATAATTTGATATATCATTTTTATACATATATTATTATATATAATATTATTTTTATTTAATTATTATGTTACCTAACTATGGATCCATAAAATTCATGACTGGTTGACATTTTCGGTATGGTCCGGTTTTTAAAAGTTGTAGGTATAGAATAATTCAACAGCATCAGAAAATCGTCGTTTCCAGCTGAATTTACAAGTATCATTCATTAATAATAACTCAACTCATGCAAAGATACCAGTCCAAGCATTGAAAATGTTTCTACAGCTCAACATCAACAAAACATACACAGACAAATAGACAACATCCTTCCCACATACTGTAAATAATAAAACCATTAGTTCTGGGCTTCTTTAGCAGTGGCAATGCCGATGATATACCCAATCTCCTCAGCTACCTCTTTCATTGAAGGTCGGTTCTGTCTGCGTTCCTCCAGGCATCCCAGAGCCAAGAAAGCCACAGCCTTCATGGTGTCCATTTCTAAAGTGGAAGAAGCTCCATTCTTCAACAGTACTGGATCTATCACTTCCATCAACTTCTCATCTTCCGCCATCCTCTGCACATAAACCGCCAAATTCACATCATCCGCATCCCTGTTAAAATCTATCACCTTCTGCGCCGTCAGGAGCTCCAATAGAACCACCCCAAAGCTGTACACATCGCTCTTATCCGTCAACTGGTAATTCCTGTAATACTCGGGATCTAAATACCCTAGTGTCCCCTGAGCACAAGTTGAGATATGACTCAGATCAGTTTCAGCTAGCCTGGATAACCCAAAATCTGAAACCTTGGCGTTTACTTTATTATCTAACAGAATGTTACTGGACTTGACGTCTCTGTGGTATATAGGAGGCACCGCCGAGAAGTGAAGGTACGCCAGACCTTGTGCTGTGTCGTGAGCTATACGAAGGCGATGAGACCAACTCAGTAAGCCCCGTCCTTCATGGCCTTGCAAGTGATCCAGGAGAGTCCCGTTCTCTATGAACTCATACACCATCGTCGGCTGCTCTAACTCGACGCAACAACCCAGAAGACCCACCAGGTTGCGGTGGTGGACTTGGCACAATATGCGAACCTCGTTCAGGACTTGGTCGGTGCCTTTGGCATTCCCGAGTTTCGCACACTTGACGGCCACTAGAGTGCCGTCTTGGAGAATGCCCTTGTAGACTTCGCCGTAGCCGCCGGCGCCGAGGAGTCGGTCTCTGGAGAAGTTGTTGGTAGCTTTCTTCAGTTCTTTGCCGGAGAAGAGCTTCGCGGCTCTGCCTCCCCCACTCGCATTCAGGATGCCCTCGCGCTCTCTCACTAGGCGTTCTCGTGCCTCCTTGATGCGTCTGTGCCGTCTGTACACAAGAACCGCAATAATGGCTGCTGTAAGCCCACCGCAAATCCCGCCCGTCAAACCTGCACATATTTGGACCAGAGCCTTTGAAGTATTTTAAAAGCGAGACTGTAAAACGGAGTTTGGGTATAATAAAATGGAGTTTGTGAAGATTGAGTTTGGGTAGAAGTAGGGACAGGTATTAAGTTAACTCCGAGTTTGCATTTTAGGCTTCTGTTTGAATGATAATAGATAAAACTGGATTTTGGAATTGAAAATGAATTTTAGAATATGCAAATGCAGAACCAAACAGATTTTCAATCCATCAAATTTGTAAGATAAAAAACTGCACGATTTCTCCGTCTAAATTGACCAAACAGAATCAGGCATATATATATATAATTAATTAATCTTAAATGTATTGTACTGTTCCAGAATTTCAGTTGAATTACATAAGAAAGTAGATCAGGGAATACCTGCGATAAGTGTAGTTCGATGCGAGGAGCCACCACAACCATCCGGACTTTGACATGTAATTTCTGAATTATATACAAGTTCAAACGCAAATTGCAGCTATATAGTCTTAGTCAACGCCTCTCACAAATTAGGTGTGGAAAAAGAAAAAAAGAAAAAGGCATGGAAAATGCTGTTCCGTTAGTCGTAACAGTATCCAACTCACTTTCAGAGCAGACCCCTTGGATTGGGTCCCACAAAAGCCCAGCATTACAAAAGCATCTCTTGATCCCATTTCTCGATGGGTCAGGCGCGCAAGTGGAGTTGCCACCGTCGCAATCCCCCTGGGACCCACAGATCGGTTCCTGTGGCGACACCCACTGAATCTCCAGCCCTGGTTCAGGCCACCGGCTCACCGGCAGAGCCGGGTTCAAGTTCACGAAGCTAGAGTAAGCGCTGCATCCGACATCCCGGACCCGAATCATGTACGAGTTACTGGACCCGCCGGCCCTGAAAGTACAGCACAAAGGCGTGTCCTGGCACGGACCGGCGTCTGCGGTGCCTTTGATGTAGGTGTGACACAAGCTGGAGGAGGAGCAATTCAACGGAGAAAGGCGGAGCATTTCCGTACAGTTGAGGTAGACGATGGTGTTGCTGCTGGTGATGTTGAAGGGGAGGGTGTTGTTGAGCTGGATGCCGCCGTGGATTTTATCGGTGGTGACGCAGGTGTTGGAGATGAGGGAGGCGGGTTGGATCACGAGGCGTTGGGTTTGCGGGTTGATGGACTCGATGGGGTAGGAGTTGTTGAGGGTGTCGAAGATGAGGGAGCCGGAGCTGCACCGGATCTTGTAGGACGGATCACCGCAGTTGGGGGTGGTGCTGAGTGGATAGGGTACGGAGGTGTTGCCGCAGTTAGGGCAACGCGTGAGGGACAATCCATGGCCAGCGCACGTTAGCAGCGCCGTCGTGAAGAGTAGAAACTTATATGACGTCGAATCCATCGGTAGCCCACCGTGGGGTTAGAAAGACTGACAAGACAATTAAGCATTTCTTGCTGACAGCATATTTATAACTGAAGACATTGCAGTCTTGTTAAAAAAAAAAAGACACAAGGCAGTGTCCTTTAAATTAAAAAAAGGGTCATATTTGTTTCTACTGTCTGGAAATATCATAAATGTTATATTTTAGTACGTGGATTGGGGGTGTGGTAACGGTACAAATTATGATTTTTTTTATATTTTTAGTTATTATATTTATTGGTAATGATTTAGGCCCAAAAAAAATATTTATTGGTAATGATAAATTGATAATAGTCCAAATGAATGAACATCAACAGTTTATAAGGCGAGTGGTCAAAAAAAGATACAAAAATACATTTTATAAGGCGCAGATTATGCTGGAAATTTAGAATTTTAATCCCAGTTCTATGAATGAGAACATGTATAAAATGAAGAAAAATAATGGGCTTGGTAAGTGTTTTGAAAATAGTTTTTTAATTTTTGAAAATAGGAAAATAAAAAAAACTTATTTAATAAATCTGTTTTTTATAAAACATTCTGAAAAATAAAAAAATAAAAAATTCATAACATTTTTAAGGTGTTTTATAGATTTTGTTCTGAAAAATATAAGAAAATATGAAAAATACCCCCCTTATCAATGGTAAAATTATAAATTGTGAATAATTCATCTAACACTTACTAATTATGATTTTGAGAACAATTATTTAGACAGATTTTTTTTTTGTTTCTAAAACTTATTCTCGAAAACAGTTTTACAAAATTATTTTGAGAATAATAAAACAGAAAATACTATCAAATATGACCAATATTACAAAGGATATAAACTTCTAACATTTGAAATTTTTATGTATCATGCATTTAAAATAATAATAAAATAAGTTTCATATATATATATATTTAATATTATTTTTTATAAATGGATAATGTATTGTTTTTAAATAAAATTTAATATGTGATAAAAGCAAGGTTTATAAAAAAAGTATATTTTCTTTCTATTTTTAAAATATTAATAAATTTATTATAGTACTTAATACTTCTTCTATTCCTATTTATATGACATATTTTAGATGTTTTTTAGTTAATCAAAATATAAGTTATTTTACATTATTCAAAGAGTATTAAATTGTTTTTTTTAATTTTATCCAAAACATTTATGATAAGAGAGAATGGTTAAGAGAAATATAATTATAATAGATAATAATTTAATGAGGATAATATTAAAAAAATTTAAAAATTTGAATCACCTTAACTAAGTTTCTTTGTCTAAACAAAATAATTAAAAGCTAAGAGAATAAATCATTAATAATATCATTTACATTTTAGTGTTTATACAATACTCCCTCTTGTCCTGAAATATAGGATATCTTTTAGAAATAATACTTAATCCAAAATATAGATATCTTATAAAGTTATCTGATGTATTAATTATTTTTTTATTTATTTTTTTTATTTATAATTAATAGGTAAAAAATAAATATTATGAAAAGAATAAGAAATAAAATAATTAAAAAAAATTATGAAAAATATTAATTTTTTTAACAAATTTAATAATTTAACTCCTTCTTTTTTTAAATATGGGAGATAATTAAAATTATCTTATTTTTTATCCGTGTAAGAAATTCACCGTAATTTGATGCCAAAGCAAAATTCTAACATCCCAAACCTTGGTCTCTGACTTTGACTTACGATTGCACGGGGCAAGGTCTTCCACAGTTCCACTTGGTGGGGAAAAAAAGCGGTGAAAAATTGGAAAACAGAATTAAAAACAATGAACAGAACTCCATATTTATTCCTGGTTTTGAGCAAAGGTAATTTTATAATATTAAAAATTAAAAAATTTTTTATTAAAATATTTAATTTTCAAAGAAAGAGTTATTATTAATTATAAAAAATATTAAAATTTTTAAATTAACTACTTAGTATATATGAAAATAGATTTTTTCTTCTTTCCTTTTTTGAAATTAACTTCTCATCTACCAAAGATAGCATTAAATTTTATGCAACTGCCCCATCTTATGCCTGCTGGACATTAGTCAACTTCAGCAGCTCTTCCCGGGTAACGTACTTCAATCTCTCTCTCGAGAGCGTACAAAGTGCATCTAATCTCGCTCGTGTATATACACGCTCCGTTTTATAATTTTTTATAAAATATTTTTAACTACCACACATCACAAATAAATTAAAGATAATAATTAATAATTAAAATTTATTTCATTTTTTTATATTTTTCTCATTTAATATTATTTGATGTAATTTATATATGAATTAAATTTTTCAATATTAATTAAATTTTAACTTTTTTCATGGGATATTTTGGCTAAAAAATTAAATATATTATATAATTCATATTATAAAATATAAATTTTTCATAAATGTGTCCTATAAATCAAAATAGCAAGAGTAATTTTTTAAAATACTCATAAATAAAAAAAAATTTAAAAATTATGATTATGTTTAGAATTCATATTTTATAATTATAATTATAATTTTTTTAAATACACTATATATATTTAAATAAAATTTCAGCTATGATATGTTGAATTGATAATAATTTGAGAAAATATAATTTATTTAGAAAAACGAAAAAATTTAAAAAATGGAAGAAAAAAATGATAAAATAAAATTTAATTATTAAAATAATTTTTTGTAAAAATACAAAGACAAGTAATCCAAGAAAATCTAAACTAATATAGTTTTAAAATTTTTATTTTCTTTTTAACAACTATCTCTTATCCAAAATAGTTTTTTTAAATTTTTTTATTCATTTTTTCATTTATACTTGATTTCCTAAACATATCTCACTTTTAACAAGAGAATTTATTGGGGTCTTTACTAATTCAAATTGAGTCAGATTGGAACCTATCAGGTGGCAAACTCTACTATGAGTATTTAACATGATTATATCCCTAGAGTTTAAACGCAAGACTCTAATTAAATTGATACAATCTCCTATTAGTTAAACCAATTACTCATGATAAATTTATTTATTTACTTATTTGGCATAATTGGAAGTTGTTAGTTCAACTGTCTTCTCAAGATAGGGGTAAATTTGGAAGATTGAAATTTTTCTACAAAAATTAAATATAGTGGTGATACTAAAAGTGTTCTGAAAAATAGAGTATAAAGAATAAAGAGTAAGAAGAAGAAGACTCAATAATTTATCCTAATTCAGTCTATTTCTCTTGACCTATGTCCAGTTTTCAAGCCACCACTTGAAATTTCTCCACTATCTCTTACAAGATTTGAATGGGTTCTTGTAATGACCGCAGCACAACACCAGCTCGAATTTTGAGCTGAAACAAACTCCCTTACTCTTCTCACTCAAGAGTAAGTAACCTCCCTTAGTGTATTCTCACACTAAGCACTTTCGACATGTGTGTAGATGTATACAGAATGAAAACTCTCTCAAAAGAGTGGATATGAAAGTTAAGATATAATGAATGAGCTAAACAAAGGGTAAGTAAACTTTAAATGAATTAATAATTGAATCAGCAGGGTTTTGGCGTATATATTGTTTTTTTAATCTTCCAACAACTCATCCTATTTATAATTTTAGGGCAAAACTATCCATTAGAAATAAAGATTAGTAGTTACTCTCAGTAAAATAACTGTTCACTTATCGTATTAAATGCATCTGTCAGAGGTTATGCGTCAGGTTGTGTGAATAATGGGTAACTGTTTGCCTTTATTTTCAACGTAGAGCTTTCGTTCTATGGATAACCTAACTAGATTATGCGGATAACGTGCTACCTAAAATGACTAAGTTTTAGTTCAAAATCATTTTCATGAAAACCCATTTAGTTATTAAGATACCGTTAAGTTTTTCTCAAACTAAGTTTTTGTGAAACTTAGGTTATCAGGATAACCTCCCAACATTATCAGGATAACCTCCCAAGGTTATGCGGATAACCGGTTTTGCTGAAGAAGAGCTATGAGTTCTGTAACATAGGTTATGCGGATAACCTCCCTAGGTTATGCAGATAATATGTTTACCCGAGGATTCCAAGTGTTCTATGACATACATTATCTGAACAACCTCTGTAGGTTATGAGAATAACGAGATACATGGTACCACTTGCCTTCATTGTTCACTCCCTTATGCAGATAAGATACCTGCCTTATCAGGATAACCACTTAGACAGACTTGAGAACTTGGTCTCCAAGCTGTGTTAGGCGAATAATCTCAATTCCTTTTCATGAAATTGAAGAATGAACTTTGAAAAAACTTTGGGATTGAGTCTTTATCCTCATAACCTTCAGTATTTATGCGCATAGGGTAAAATATTTTCATGAAAACAAGATAAACGCTTAGAAATATCTTTAAAGTTAAGACCTTATCTCCATAAGATAAAATATTTTCATAAAAACAAGGTAGACACTTAGAATCATATTGAAATTAAAGTTTTATCCTCATAAGATAGCTCTTTTCATGAAAACTATTTTGAAATCATAAACTAATCATTTAATTAATTTTCTCATTTAATTATTAAGTTAATTAAAATTCAAAGCTCAACTCTCTTCTTTTACAGATAATTTCTTAAAATAAGTGACACAGTTTTTCAATCTTCAGGAGATTCCAACTTTATTCTTCATTTTATTTATATTTTTTTTATATTTAATATCTAAATTTATTTATTTTAGAATCATCCAAATATCTGGATTAACAGAATTAACTATTCCACCATTATTCTTTTCATTTACAAGGTGAAAAAGTACAAAGAACATAATTTATTACGTAATAAAAGAAGAAAATAATGTGCATTGAATAAAATAGAACAAATGGAAGATAAGGAGACAGGAGAGAAGGTTGACAACTTGGCATTGACCAATAACCATTGCATCTAGAACTAGAACGCCTACCCCAAATAAAGTTTACTTTCTTTCTTTTTTTATTTTACAACCAAATAAAGTAGTATTAAAATGGTATGCCCAACAACTTGACATTAATAGCAAATGAGGTTCAGCCGATTTCTTCATCCTGAAGATAAGCTTTTGCAATTTCAGAAGACCAATGAGATTGAGAGGCGTAACTTATACTTTCTCCTTTCCATTCTACTTGTTATTTTGAGATTTTTAATATAGATTAATAAAATTATTAAATAATATAAATTATAGTAAAATTTAAAAAAATATTTATATATATATTTATATGCTTTTTATATTATTTTTTAATTAAAAGTTAATGTGTGAATTATTTTTTGTAATATATTATAGATTTAGTCATTAATTATATATTAAAAATATTAACTTCTTGAATTTAAAAAAATGTAAAAAATTTATATATTAAATTTTAATTGACAAATAACATGAAAAGTATATAAGAAAAAATATATAAGTTTAGTTCTAAAAATTAATAATATTTTATCAAAATATTTTTGAAATGAATGCTAAAAAATAATTCATATTCCTATCTACCAATATTTTTAATGAAGGGTAAAAAAATAAAAAAAAATAATAAATATTTTATTAATAATATAAAATAACAGATAAATTAAAACATTTAAAATTTTTTAAATCAAGAAATAAAATTGATAGGATGGAGTAACAATTTTTTGTATAAAAAAAAAGAAAAGAAGTTTTCACTTCGATGAAAGAAAACGACTGTGGTTATACCCTACATCCCTATCTCCATTCCCTATTACGTCCATGTTACATGCTACTATAATGCTCCCCGAACCACTGTATCCAAAAGCATTTTCAAAGTCCAACTCTGATATTTCACTTTCAATGCTCTGGCCCAAAAAAAAACGTCACTTTCAATTCAATTTTCTTTTTATTCCATCCATAACATAAACCTGCGTTGACTAATTAAATCCGTTCAATAGCGCTAGCTGGGAATGATGATGATGATAAACTTTTCTTGCATCCAATAATGTAGTGATTTTTCAATCGTCATATTTTATTACGAAATAGATAATTTGAAATGAAATTTATGAACCTCCAAGACATCCAATCTAACTATAGTTTTTTTTTTTGGGTAAAGAGAAGAGCTATGTAACAATGCTCTGAATATATATACCGGATATGATATAATATAATATAAAAGATATGTTAATTTCTAAAAATTTTAGGATATGGGCAGGGAAAATATTTATATATATATAATATTATCTATATAATTATTTATATGTATAATTAATAAATTTATTTATTAAAAAAAATAAATATTAAATATTTTAAAAATTATAGTATAAATGATAAAATAAATTATAAAATATTATAATAACTTTAAATGGTCATATTTTATAATAAAAATTTAAAGTGAGACATATGAATATAAAATGATATAAATAGATATATATATATATAAATACTATATGCGTATTGCATTGTATCATATATCATATACCTGTGTGGTCACTTTTTTAAAATATCGTTACTTTATCGGGGAGGGTCTAATCTAACTACAATTGATGAGCAAGAAAGGGGATAAGCCCAGAAATTACACATCAACAAGAAAAGAGGGCAATGCAGGGCCAGAAATTTCAATCAGTCTTGCTAGTAAAGGCCCACTTGGCCAGTGCAATTAGTCTTGCAAGTTAAGAACGTCCCAATTACAGTTACCTATATCGATAGTCTAATGTTTTAGTGGGACCAAGTACTCCTGAAATAGAGAGTGGTCATGAAATTGAGTCCCACTTATAGCTGGTAAAACCGTAGTGATCCGCGCCATAAAAGAATCCATGCATATATAGATGTGTAAGGATAGAGTATGCCATTAGCCACTAGAGTTGGTAAAAAAAGATCACGCCCAACGGGTCAGCCTAAAAATTTATTTATTTTTATTTAAAATATTAAAAAATATATATTATTTTATTAATTAGTGATATATAAATTATAATATTTAAATATTATGTTACTTTTTAATTAATTATGATGATAATTAGTTGTATTAATTTAAATAATTATATAAAAAAATTTATTAAAAAATAAAAAATATTAAAAAATTAAAAAAAACCTGCAGGTCAACCTGTAGATCCGATTCGGTAACCTTGGACCTAAATTTTCAAATCCATTTATCAAATAGAGCTTTTAAGCTCGACCCGCGTGATGCTTGATGTAATAGCTCTACTAGCCACAGATAAGGTATGTGTGTGTGCGTGTAGAGACTAGAGAGGCACACAATCTTCAATATTTTTACTTGAAATGGAAGGTTACGCACAATCACATCACATGGAGCCCTGATGCCAGGTTGCCACGTCCTAAAAACAGACGAGGAGGAGAGAGGTAACTGGAGACCAAGAATGCCATTCAGGTAACGTTGTCAAAATCTATCACTATCACTTAAATGTGGTGGTGAATACCTGTGAATAATTGTTCCATCCCCAACATATATACCCTAATACCCGCATTCCTCTTTTGCTAATTATGGGCATGCCTGCGTTAAAGTTTACAAATTGATTTTGAGTAAAATTGATTTTAGTTAAAATTATTTTTGTTAAAAGTGATTCATATTTAGGGTCTGTTTGATTTTTAGTTAGCTAAAAATGAGTTTTGATAGAATTGGTTTTAAAACGCAGTTATCATAAAAATTAGTTTTGGACTAACGTGTTTATGTTTGCATGATTTATTTGAAAATTGGTTTTAACAAAACTAATAATTTTTCTCCAAATTGAGCTTAAACTCTATTTCACAATTAATTTAATTTCCTTGGACTAAAATTTAATCTGCATTTATCTAATTGGGAACATAGTCTATCTGATATAAAATTTTCTTACTAGTCATGGTCAATAAAGATTAAAATTTTGAGGGGATATTTTGATTATTAGATAAAAGAAATTTTATGAAAATTTTATTTTCCAAAATTCACTATTTTTTCTCATTTTTATTGATCCATTTTTATCTTACTTCTTTTCAAACCTTGTTAAAACTAATGGAAAAGCAGCATATAACCTACTTCTACCTCAACTCCGTTTTGCAGTTAAACCACGGCTCCAACGTGGTTGACTTAGGGTCCGTTTGGTTTTCAGTTAGTTAAAAATGAGTTTTGATAGAATTGGTTTTGAAACGCAGTTATGATAAAAATTGGTTTTGGACTAACGTGTTTATATTTGGAAGATTTATTTGAAAATTAGTTTTGACAAAACTCATAATTTTTCTCTAAATTGAGCTTAAACTCTATTTCACAATTAATTTAATTTCCTTGGACTAAAATTTAATCTGCATTTATCTAATTGGGAACATAGTCTATCTGATATAAAATTTTCTTACTAGTCATGGTCAATAAAGATTAAAATTTTGATGGGATATTTTGGTTATTAGATAGAAGAAATTTTATGAAAATTTTATTTTTCAAAATTCACTATTTTTTCTCATTTTTATAGATCCATTTTTATCTTACTTCTTTTCAAACTTTGTTAAAACCAATGGAAAAGCATTGTATAACCTACTTCTACCTCAACTCCGTTTTGCAGTTAAACCACGACTCCAACGTGGTTGGCTTAATCACCCAAACATCCCCAAAATAAATAAAAACGTGGTTATGTGCTCAAACGGCTTTTGTTTAGCGGAACCAAACACACGCTTAATCACCCAAACATCCCCAAAATAAATAAAAACGTGGTTGTATGCTCAAATGGCTTTTTTTTAGCGGAACCAAACACACACTTAGATTCTTTTACATTAGAAATGCATCCCAAAAGATGACCATCATTATCTTCACTAGCCACATTTAACATTCCTAACTGAAGATCCAATGATACCAAAACACCAAACCTTACTAGCAACAAGACAGATGGATGGATAATAAGAAAAGCAAAAGAGGGAACACGCTAGACATACAAAATCCAAAACGCATACAAAATTCTTCAACTATCGAAGTAATAATTAAACTCGCTTCAACAGTTGCATCTTGATGAAATCATGGCACCCTGTTAAGTCTCCCCCAGCCCCACTAAAATAGAAGTCAACGTTGTGGTCCGAGCGTATGAACATATAAATGCTTAATATGGGGATAAGATGCAAATAGGGGTCTAGCATTTAAAAAAAAATTATGCATTTGGGAATACCGTATTTTGTCCAAATCTTTTTTAAAAAATAAATAATCTTTTAATAAATATGAAAAGAAAAAAATTCATAAGATAAAATAATAAAAAAATAATAATATCTCTCAAAGATTATCATATCTTATAGAGTTATGATTTTTTTCTTTTTGAGATTTTCATAAAACTAAAAACGTAATAAGAACAAAAAAGAAAAAAAAAAGAAGAGAAAAATCAAGGATTGAGATTTGATATCAAATTAATAATGAAAAAAAAAAAATCAATCAATGTTAATACAAATATTAAAGAAAAATAATAAAAGTGGTTTTTGTGATTTTGGAGTATTAATTGAATGATTTCCTTTTTGGCATTATAAATAGAGGTAAAATGAGAAGAAATGCATCAATAAGAATCAAAGAAAAAGAAGAAATTGAGAGAAAGAGAAAGGGTGGGTGTTGGTTTTTTTTAAGATAAAACTTAAGGTAGGAAATTTCTTCTCTTCTTTTTCATTCCATCTCATTGCATAGTTGGGGTTTTCTTATGGATAGAACATTTTTTAGAATATGATTTTATATCTTCTCTTCTTGAATATTTTCATGGATCCTAAATTTGATGTTTTGTGAGGTCCATGGAACAACTCATTCACACCAATAAATATCTCACAATAGGTGGATGTATACTTGTGATGTGTATGTTTTATTTTGTTTTGTTTTCTTCAATTTGCTTCTATGGACCTCAAAGTATGATATTTTGGTGAGATCCTAGAAACAAATTACTCATATTCATTAATATTCTTAATAAAGATGGAAGCGCATTCTCATTGGTGATAGATAGATTTGTCCTATTTTTATAATATCGTGATTTGTATTCCATAAGTCAAGATGTATAACTACATAATTATGGCTATACTTGCCAGACACTCCATGATATTTTTTTAAATTTAAACATTGTAATGAGTTTTATTTGTTTATTTATTTCTTCTCATTTTTTTCCTTCTTTTCTTTCATTTTTTCATTCTTTCTTTTCTTTTCTTTTTTTATTTTTTCCTTTCTTCCTTGTTGTTTTTTATCTTTACCTTCTCGTTTCTTTCTTTCTTTGCTTTCCTTCTTTCTTTCTTTTTTCTTTTCTTTTTTTATTCTGTTTTGTTTCTTTTATTGAATCAAATGTTTTGATGATTCCAAACCAACTTTCTAGAGCTTGGAGAGAAGATATCAAAGGTGCATAAATGACTTCAAGTGAAAAAATTCAGGAAAACCAGCACAAGAATAGATGTAGAATCTACAGCCATGTTTAAATTGAGTAAAAAACTTTGAATTGACGAAAAGATGTTTTTAAATTATGATTCTATGTTAATCCATGGAATATTTGAAAAACACCCATTAACAGACGAAGTTTAAAACATTTATACGGATATGCTGTTTTAGAAATTCAAACTTTGGTTTTGGAAATTCGAATTTCGCATTGAAAATGAACAAGTTTAAAAAGAGTCTTCTCTGACAGATGAATTTTAACTTGAGAAATTCGAATTTTGATACTTGTCTGAAAAGAATTTTCTCTGACAGATGAACTTTGGCTTTTAAAAATTCGAATTTTAGACAAAATATAATTTATGAAAAATGAAAATTCGTTTGAGGATATGTCAAAGTTCATCTAAAAACTGAGTTTGGAAAGAGTATCAAAATGGCTCATTGACAGACGAACTTTGAACATGAAAATTCGAATTTCAGAAACAAAACTTGTGAGTCTGTTATAATGATATGTTGACATACGAATGATAGTATTCAAAAATTTAAACTTTGTATTAAGTCTGAAAAGAGGCCTCTATGACAGACGAATTTTGCATTTTGAAAATTTGAATTTCGAATAGATGAACTATTATGCCTTATTGAACTGCCCTCTAACAGACGAATTTTGAGTATCAAAATTCGAATTTTGAAGGCAATGTACCAAAATGTAACAACTGTTTATACTTTTCAGAAGAACTTTAAACTTGAAAATTTGTATGTTCCAACATAGAAACATTTTCCAAAGATCAAAATTCGAACTTTGCTTCATGACAGACGAATTTCAAATGTTCAACGTTGAAGTCTTTAGCTTTCGGTCTCTGTAAAATTCGTCTGTTGGCCAACCAAAATTCAAACTTTGAGTGTCAGAAGCATTAAATGCAGTTAGTGAACGGATAGTTTTTCAGAGTAGCCGTATGGTAATTCTCCAATGGATAGATTTTATCTCTAACGTATAGTTAAGACCTAAATCTATAAATATAACATCATTTGAATTTGTGGGTAACGATTTTAACTTTGCATATACTGAAACTTTGTCAAATCATCTACTCAAAGTCTCTTACTCATTTATACTTCAATATTTGTACCCCAACTTTCATATACACTCTGATTAAGAGAGTTTATTCATTGTAAATAATCTTATCTTCACTTGGAAGAAATATTTTTTTGTGAGGGGATATCACAAGGGATTGGAGAAGCACTTAGCTAGAGTGCAAAGAGAGAAAGTGTGAGCTCTAAAATAGAGCATCAACGCTGTACTGTGGCATTTGCAAGAAGCCCACTGAATTCTTGCAAGATAGTGGAAAATCTCAAGTGTTGATTTGGGGACTGAACGTAGGTCAAGATTGAGAGACCGAACCAGGATAAACATCTGTGTCTTCCCTTCTCTATTACTGCTTTTACTGATTATTCATTTATACTCTGTTTTACTGTCACTTTTACTTTCCTCACTTTCTTAAAGTTTTACAGAATAATTTTAATCTTCCCAATTCACCCCCCTCTTGGGAAGTCAGCATATCTAACATCTTTTTCTTTTTCTTTTTTTCTCTCTAAAGGTTATGATATTAGATAATTACATTTTCTCTTTCAAAACCATGGAATTCAATTGAAATACCTATCCTTCAAAATTGTGGTAGAATGCACATATAACTTTAAGGAAGGTAGCTTTTATGTGCTTTATAATAATGATAGTTAAGTGATTGATTACATTATTCTCATTCCCTCATTTAATTATGGTAATATGATATTTTCTCATTAAATATTAATATATTTTTATAGTTTTGCTCAGTGGGGTTTTTGGAACCTCCATGGGTATTTAGATTAATAAATTTACCGTATATTGTGATGTGCCTCAACTGGTATATTAATCAAATTATACGTTTTATGTTTGGAAAATATTTTTGAAATCACAATAATAATGATTTTCTCAAATTTGATAAAGTTTTGTATCTATTTTTAATATATTTTGAGTCATCCTGTGTAAGGTTTTGAGAATTTTCGCGGGTATATAAGTTGAGTGGTTACTGAATGAGATTTTGGAATCTCCATAGTATTACCACTAACAATAATAAAAATAAAATGATTTTCCTCAATAAATATAATTAACTTTTCAAAAATTAAAAAATATAAATAGATTTAAAAAACTATATATTTTAAATATAATTTTTCTCTTAAAAAATACCAACCAAATGACATGAACTTTTATTCTCCAAACTATGTAGACTTTGATTCCTATATTAGGATACGTAGACCTAGACTCTTATTCTAGGTCAAGTCCATTTTTGTAAATAAATCTATTTTATTTATTTATTTAATTTTTTTCTCTATACATGTTTTATAAAGGTAATTAAAATAATTTTAAGGTCACATTAATTTTTTATAATCAACTTAATGTAACTATTCTTATGAATGGGTGTAATAGATTGTCTAATACCTTCCCTATAATATAATTGATTCCCGAACTCTTTATGTTTCGTAGACCAATTTTTATTTTATTTTATTTTTTTACAGATTTTCTAAAATTTCTCTTTTAAAAATTTTGATGGCATCTCTATTTTATTTTTTTATTTTCTATTTTAAAAAATTAAAAATCGGGTGCGAATGCCGTTTTGCATTAATTTATGTCTGAAGTTAACATACAATTTCAGAGAAATAAGCCGTCAAAGAAATCAAAAGCAATCATGGAAGTAATTTCCCGAGTGGAAGCTTGATAAGCAAAATGGCTTTCCTACGCATGGTGATTTGGCATTTGTGAGAGAGTTTGCCATGGCTACTTTTCTTTGGCCCAATCCAAGTCTTACTCTTGATCACCATCACTTCACTTATTATAGCTTCCCAATACTCAATGTAATATATACTGTGACTTTGAAAGATATGACAAACTAAAACTAATTTCCTATCATACTTTTTTTTTTGGGGGAATTACATTTTAAGATTAAAATAATAAACTTATTATAAAGTAAGACCTGTTATTATTTATTCTCTTACTTTTATTATTTAATATTCCAAATTTTAACACTTTTTATTAACTATAGTTATTCTTTGTAATTAATTCATTTTATCGGTTCCTAACTATTATTCTTTCTATTTTTTACTTTGACATTTTAAATTCAACAATCAATGCTGCTTATGAATCACCCTAACTGAAAAATTAGTCAGTGCTAGCATTGCATTTATAATTTCTTGCGCAGCTTCTATTGTCATATTCATGACAGCTTGTCATTTTCATGTTATAGTGTAATCGTGTAGTTTAGAGAGAGAGAGAGAGAGAGAGAGAGAGCTAAAGTATGAAACTACTTTTATTATGAAGGATCAAATCACCATAACTTATGATTTTCATATGATAAATTATCAATGTGAGCTGAGATTTGTTGCCATAAAAAAGGAGTACTATTATGGTTGCTAATAGACTTGCAAAATAGGGATTTTCTTCAACAAGTTCTACTTTATATGTGCTGAATAGAAATCCTTTATGTATTTAGAGCCTGTTTGATTTTCAATTAGTCAAAAATGAATTTTGATAGAATTGGTTTCACAACATGGTTATAGTAAAAATTAGTTTTAGATCAACATGTTTATGTTTGGATGATTTATTTGAAAATTGGTTTTGACAAAATTTATAACTTTTCTCTAAATTGAGCTTAAACTTTATCTTATGATTAATTTAATTTCCTTGGACTAAAATTTAATCTGTAGTTATTTAATTGGTAACAAAGTATATCTGATATAACATTTTCTTACAGATTATGACCTATGAAAGTTAAAATTTTGAAGGAACATTTTAGTTAATAAATAAGACAAATTTTATGGAAATTTTATTTTTCCAAATTTTAAAATTTTTCTCATTATTATTGATTTATTTTTATTTAATTTTAAAATAAATACAGATAAAAATGAAGAAGCAAAACAGAAAAGCATCTATTGAACTACTTTTAAAGCCGTAGAAATCATTCTTAAACGGAAAAGTAGAAATTTTGCCATACATATCCAAAACTTCATCAACCTTAATTTTGACCCTAAATCAAAATTTTATTCGTGATACCAGACATACCCTTGGCCGTGAGCATATGTGGATCTTGTTGGGATTGATATCCATTGTGTAGTTTTTTCCTTCTTGGTTCTTTCTTTACCCTTTGTCCTCTTTGTTCATAAAAAAAAATCACCAAAACTTATGCTGATTTGTACGTATAATATCCTCACTTACAATTATCCCTATATTTATAGTATAGGAGATGAGGTCTGAACAAATTCAGAAAGACCTGACAAGGTGGACGTAAATGAATTTAGGAAAAATCACAAAAAAAATCCTAAAATATGAAAATAATTATTAAAAAGTTATAAAATCTTAAAAAATTATACTTAAATCCCATTAGTATAAAATCAATATAAAATATTAAAAAATAAGTATAAAAAATTTTATTATTGAGTATAAAATCATATATTGAATTACACCCAAATTTTATTGGTATAAAATTTTAAGAAAATGAATATAAAATACTTTATTATTAAGTATAAAATCATACTTTAATATTTTATATTTATACTATGTAATTTTATACTTAATAATAAAACTTTTCATATTTATTTTTTAAGATTTCACACTAATGGACTTTGGTATATTTTTCAAAGATTTTGAGACTTTTTAACAATTATTTTTGTATTGAGATCTTTCGGTTAATTTTCCATGAATTTATTGGGGCGAATCCACTAAATCTCGGATCAAATCCTAGCAGAAAGAGCAATTTCTATGGGGAAAGTTCAAACATTCAGCTACATTTCTCAAAAATTAACACTATATCGTATATAAAAAAACCTATGTTTCTCACCAAAAAAAAAAAAAACTATACTATGTCAAAAAATAATTACAAAATTAGCGGCTATTTACCTTATGATAACTAATGCTGTCCAAACTGCTCTATGACACATAATTTTTTTTTTTTTGGGGGTGGGGGATTTCCATCTATATCACATTTTCAGGCTAATTTGCAAACCAAACTATGCCCGCCTCCTGATGCGCCTACCATTAGGATTAACTGATTCAGCAGCACCCCCATCTGCTAAATCTTGCCCATATATGCTACTACCACTTCTCTTCCTGCTCAATGTCTCGCTCGAGTTTTCATCTGCTGATGCAAATGTCTCCAGTAACTCCAACAATAATGAGGGACAACTCTCCTTCAAGTGCATGAATGCTTCAGACTGCATTACCGCTGTAGGAAGTAAACTTATATACATCATTGAATCTTCAAATGTAGAAAACTAAATGAATTCCAAAAGGCACAAACAATAACAATAAGCACCCCTTGCACAGATAGAATGTTCAATAAATGATGGAGAGAAATATTTACATTTACAACAGTAAAGAGAAGAAAAACAAAAGAGGTCTGATCAGCTGCAAGTATGTTTTGCATCTTTGCACAAGGTTAAATAATCAGTGGCCTTCTAGCTTCCCTGTCCGCAGGACAACGGGAAGGGAAAGTGGTATTCTAAATGAAATTCTACCAGAATCTTGACATTCAAGTTGGTATTTGCCCATATATTATCAGTACATCTATCCTACCAACATCCAGAATATGAAAAATCAACACATGAAAATTATACTTGATATGATTGGTGTGAGAAAGCACCAAGAAGGCCAATATATATCATGCAACTTAAGCTAAAAGAATCTGATACACACATCATATGGATAACACACACCTCCCAAGTTTGAGGGATTCGCGATAAATTTTAAACAGACAGCCTTAAGCTGCAGACAGTGGTGTTGCTCTGCCAGGGCAAGTGTTGTTGCGACAGTATCAGTACTGATTTCTTCACACAACTTTGATTCACATAACAATTTTAGACGATCAAGATTATACAGATCAGCAGCAGCCAAGAGATGCTGCACCATGGCAGCATGTGTGCACATGGGCACTGAATCCATAACCTCATAGATATCAGGAAGTTCGTCTGTATAAATGAAAAGCAGCATTACCTGCTAAAACAGAAAATAATTTTATCTCAACCAACTGCTTAGCATTAGTTTTGATATAATATTTCATTGTTCAATCCGAAATTGGCATCCCTCAATCGCAGGAAAAATATCTAAAAGACCTCAACAGTAACCTAGCCAAGGACCATATTAGAATAAGAACATGACTGCCAAAAACAATGCTTAGTAGTCCATAAAAAAAAAAGAAAAGCTAAATTGCCATCTTCATAAGGTGCGACAATGTCTACGGAAAGTTCTAAACCGTTTTTATCCCTCAATGAACAACTTACTTGGTAGGATGAACCCAATTCCAACTGTCTGCTTCAAAACCAAAACGAACATAATTGGTGACAGACCAAAACCATCGTAAAGTCTACATGTCTAGCAATATTTAATTATGCAATAACCAAAATCAACATGAGCGGCCAGCATATTAAGGAATTAATGGCTATGAAGTAGTAATAACTTTAAATGATAAAGCAATATTATAATTCCAAACTGGAGGGTCCTTCAATGAAGTACTTCTAATAAAGTACCAAATTCCAAGTCAGATAACACTGAATTCCAACACAGCAAGTTCGACACTAACACATCTTGATACTTGTCATGCATGATGACCAGACACTGCCATATCTTTGACATTTCCCAAACAAATTTGAAAATATATAGTGCTTTTGACATGAGGAAAGATGGAAAAATTCTTTTTGCTTCTTGCCAATATGATTGTAGTTCTATTTATTTCTCTTAACATACTGATTCTATAATAAAACATAACCTTTTTCTCAATGAATTTATCATTCATGTAATGAAAAATTAAATAGAGACCTATGAGGAATGAAAGAAACTCAGGTCATATGTTCTCTAATAGAAAAGCCTTCTAATGGTCTGGACCAGGAGATACCAAGAGGACCTCTCGGTTAGTATACCAATCCATTTCCTTTACTACAGATTCAGGCAATCCATTTCCTTTACTACAGATTCAGGCCAAACCCCAGGCAGAAAGTTGAAAATCTTTCTAAAGCACTGGATCTCCTGAGTAATAAAAGCAAAACTGCCAGTGCCACTACCCAAATCATTAAGGAAACATATCAAATAACAGTATATCCTTTGAGGTTAAAAATCTATTGCAATACAGAAAAATCCAATTCCCAGATTCTCAATTATTTATAGACAACAGAAAATTTTTTTTAAATATAAGTTTAAATATTTGGAGTCGACTTTATAGAGTGATGTCAAAATTGATAGGGATGTTATGCATAGGATACAGGTTGGGTGTTTAAAGTGGAGAAAAGTTTCAGGAGTTAGTTGTAATTGTAAGGCATCTACAAAGTTTAAAGGGAAATTTTATCGAACTGTTATAAGAATGTTGGGCTTTAAAAAGGCAACAAGAGCATAAGATGGGAGTAGCATAGATGGTAATGTTGGGATGGATATGTGATCATATAAGAATGGATAAGATAAGAAATGATTGTATACAAGGGAAAATTTGATTAGCACCTATTGAGGATAAAATGCTAGAAAATCGTTTAATGTGGTTTGGGCATGATCAAAGAAAAGAACAAGAGAAGCCAGTAAAGAGAGCTGGTCAAATGGCTTAGAGCCTTATCAAAAGGCATAAATGAAGACCAAAAAGGACACAAAGAGAAGTTATAAGGTGTGACCTCTTGACAAATGATTTATTTGAAGAGATAGTATTTCATAGAATCCATTGGCGTCGTATGATTCATGTAGTCGACCCTACTGAGTAGAATAAGACTAATGTTGTTATTGTATATATATGCGCAAAGAGACTCGAAAAGATAACCATTTCTTATGAAGTAAAAATGTGATTGATTTCTCCACTCTTCAGATATCATGATAGTCGGTAACAAAGTTAAATGCATCACCTTGAAGATAAGGGGCTCAATATCCTCTACCACTACTTCATTTATGCAAGGATCCCCAACAAGTCCAAAAAACTGTGCTCTAAACACAGGAGACCGGGCTGCAAGTATCAACTTATGAGCCTTAAAGCTTTCATTCTTAACCCTGAAAAGTATGTCACAACCAACTTCAGTTTCCAAAAGGTCCTTAAAATCTTGGCCGATGTCTGAACGTGGTACAATAATACTCTCTTTAGTTCCCTCAAAACGTGTTTGGACCACACCAACAGTGCAATGCATGACAAGGCAATCATCTTTCAGATAATCTGAAGTTTCCAATAGTGTTCTTCTGTAAAACCTTTTGTAACCCCTGAAATGAATACAGAAAAATGATTACAAGACTAGTACTAACTTAACCCTCAAGCCCATGAAAAATTGAAAAGAAATATTTCCAGCCCTAACATTCAAAAGAATGAAAGAAAAAATTACTTTCTTGATAAACAAAAGCATGAATAACTGTTGAAACTTTCTTTCATTATATAAAAAGTTTTGATTTTGATGCTTAATAACAAAATAACAACAACAAACCTTATTCCTACTACGCAAAATTAACTACGTGGATTGCACAACACTATTAAGCTCTATTATAGAATAAATCTTTAGATATATTATTCATCATGAGATCCATTTTACAACTTCATTAATTGTCCATCTTGGTCTCCGTCTACATCTTTTCATAGGACTAAAGACCATTTGATCAACTCCACTCACTGGCACCACTAGCGGTCTTCTTTACACACGTTCAAATAACTTTAATCAATTTTCTACCATTTTTTACCATGCTTAATAACAAAAATTGAGAAAATTTCTGCCACTTCCAGGATACAGACTGATAGTCGAACACAGAATGCTCACCAAACTAGATTCTGAAATGGCATATCCTGAATTTTTTATATCTAGGACTTGTTAGATACTGGCAATATTGGATATCTTCTTTTTTATTTTAATGTATGGACTGAGGCAATACTGACTTTTAAAACACCAATTTCACAACTACCTTGAGAGAACTATAAAACAAAATTAAGTTACAGACAATTTTTGAGTGGTAACATTACCTTCACTGTAAACCCAAGTCGAGTGATGGATTAATAAACAGAACACCCTCTTCCATTCTTATTCTTATTTATTTCAAATTGACAAACATAAGAACATAAAAGTAATCTAATCAAGCAAGTTTTTATAATTTTCCCGCCTCCAAAAAAAGCTAGAGTATCTATGCACAGAACCAATAAAAAAACATCCAACCAAAAATAAAAATCATTGGATTGATGCTCTTTTTCAAGATAAGTAGATTTAATTATATTACTTTCAAAGACATTATTCTCACCAATGACTAAACACAATTTCAAATTGCACCAGCAGGAAAATCATCCACTCCAATCAAAACCCTAAACCACAAATTTTCAAAATATAAGTTTTCCTCCCACTTAGAACCTTCCCAATATCGGAATTAAACAAGAAAAATTGATGTCCAAACATAAACAACTACACAAAATTCATACCACATGCTGCCTCTATACTTCAATGTATAGGGTCCACTCTCCAGCGGACGATCAAAATGGCTATGTACTTTATCATTCCCATTCTCACTCTGATCAGCCAAAGTTAACTTGAACAAAGCCCTCACATCGGTTCCCTCGCTCGCCAACGCTATGAAAACCGAAACGTACATCGAATTATCCTCTGGGTTCTTGCCGTCCGGGTAAAAATATATTGCCCAATCGTAGCCACCAACACTGAAAGTGTCGCTCATTATATACTTGCCAGCACCCATCCCTTTGGCCAAAGAATACCCTTTTATGGTGAATTGATGCGACCCATCAACGGTCTCGCAAATGGACCTGGAGCACGACCGGTAGTCCGAGAAGGGCTTGAAATCGTCCAGTCTTTCTTCCAATTCAGAGGTTCCCGAGGGTTTAGGGGACATCACGACCAAGACACTAAAACCCTAGAAGGAAAAAAAAAGGGACCTAGGACAAGACCGAACAAAAGGAAAACAATGAAAGGCGTTAGTGCTGGGAATTGGGAAGCAGAGTGGTGAAGGCTGGGTGGGAGAGAAGAAAAGTAAAGGACGTGGAGTGCCGTTATTAGGCGAGGCCTGTGAACTTTGCGCGCTCGTAAAAGCTGAGAATTATGTCACTGTGCAGAGAATAAGGGCACGTTAGTATTTTAGGATGGAAAAAAATGAAAATAATCATTAATAGAGTATAAAATAAATGAAATAGAATCTATTATAATTTTTTTCATCTGCTCTTATAAGTTAATTTAGATAAAAAAATATGAATAAATTCATATTTCTTTAGCTTTCTCATATAACTAGAATTTTCTCCCCCACACAATGAGCTGGGATGTTTTATTTTATATGTCAAAGTGAATTTTGTTGATAAGAGAAAATGAATGTATATTGTGGAATTAGTATATTTGTCCAAGCAAATAATTGTCTCAATAATTGATATAGACATAGATAAGTTAAAGCTAAGATGATAGCTTTGCTTATCATAAGAAATGAATGGATATTTTAATTGTCTGAATAATAGGGTCGAGTATAATATAGTTTGGCAAAAGTAGAAGCATTATTTTGATTTAATAGGGTCAAGCATAATAATTAATTGCAATCTTTGTAATCATGAATGTGGTTATGGTAATATATTGAATGACTAAAAGATGAGGTTATATTAGTAGGAAAACAAATGTTAGAAGTTTATTGGGTGTAATGACCCTAAAATAAAAAAAAATACTAATACTAATAATAATAATAATAAGTAAATTTTAATAAATGTATATCAAGTTTCCTTAAGTCTTGAGCTAAATCTCAAAATGATACTTTAAGTTAAACATTTTTGTCTCTCTTTTTTCCTAATATAGTTGAAATTTCTGAAATACCCTTCCTTTTTCTCCCAATGAAATGAGTCTTTTGGTCATTTTCATAAAAATCTTTCTTTTCTCTTCTTCATGACCAACATTTTTATGACTTAAAAAAGAATCTAACTCTCTCAAATAAAAAGAAAAAAGGGTTGTGCCCTAAACCTCCCTTCTTCACCACCGAATTCTTTCTCTTCTTTCTTCATTCTTCATGTGTGATGCCTTTCCTTCCTCTCCTTACAGCAGTTGTGCCTTCTCCCTTTTCCCTCAATTGTGTGCCATTTCACTTTTTCCTCTTGCCCAATCAGTTGTGTCATTTGGGTGTGGTGGTATGGTTGCTTCTCCTCTCTCTTCTTCCTCTTTATATGTTGCTTTTCTCTCTATATTTCTCTCTTATGTTGTGATATTGTTTCCCTCCATTTCTATCCGTTTGTGTGAGTGGAGTTGACTTTTTCCTTCATTTAATCTACCCTTGTTTTGACATTAAAAACAGAGGAAGAATAGGAGTGTGGTGGTAGCTAAAATTGAAGCTGTGGAATTCACTTCATGATAGGTATTTTAGGGAAAAAATTTCTAGTTTCATTTTGATGTAGGATTGAGATGGAAAAATCTGACTTTTCTTTTCCTTTCAAGCTTAGAAGTATTGGGAAATTTGGGGTTTTTAAACTAATCAACATAAATAGATGTATAAGGAGATGTTGTGAAACTCTAAATGTTACATGATAGTTATTTGGTTGGAGATTTGGTATATTAGTAGCTTGAAGTTGTATGCACATTAGATATTTGTCTAAATGCTTGAGAAAGGTGTTTTAACTTTAATGAGTAATTATAGTTGGAGAATCATTAGTTAACTTGTAGTATATATATATATATATATATCTTACTCAAGTTCCTTGTAGGACATGAAAAAAAATATATTATTTAACCTTAAGACTTTTAAAACTATGATGATGAGAATCAAAGTTGGGAGTTATAAAATTTAATACATAAACTTGATGGTTATGGTAAAAGAAGACCACCTTAAATGGAACTAATTTTGTACCCCTTATTGTTGAAAAAGAAGTTTTGATAATTCAAAACAACTAGAGCTCGAAAGGAGAATATCAAAGGAGTATAAAAGGATAAAGTGAAGAAATCCAGTGAAGAACAAGTGAAAATGTAGTTTTTAGGATTTCTCACTTTGTACATTGGGTAAAAAGTTTTGATCTTTACTTAAGTTACCACAATGTTTAAATAAGTTATTTCAAGGTTATCAAATGTTAGCTTTGAGAAATATTGGCTAACACACAAATTTTGTTATTGACTCATACTTATTTTATGCAAAATTTGAACTTTACTTAGTGAAATTTGAAGTTACAGAGATTTTATCTGTGATAGACAAATTTCAGTTCTTGAATTCGAATTTCAGGTTAAGCACTATTAGTGAAAATGTGAAAAATTCGTATGAAGTTTAGTCAAAATTCAAATATTAGTGAAGTTCAAAGTAAGTTCAATACCATTGTCTCTAACAAATGAACTTTGGACTTTAAAGTGCAAATTTCAAAATGAGAACTTGTGAGTCTCAATAGAGCATGCTTTTGACAGACAAACTTTGTAGTTTAAAATTTGAATTTCATAGAGGAGAACTTTTGTGCCATGTTGAATATACTTCTGATAGACGAATTTTAGCTTCTAAAATTTGAATTTTGAGTGCACAGTAAAAATATGAAACAATTGTTTAAACTCAATAGATATGCTTTCAATATGAAAATTTGTATGATCTAACATGGGATAGTTTTGACAAACTCAAAATTCAAATGTTACATTTGAACAGTTGAATTTTGAAGTTCAATGTTGAAGTCCTTAACTTTCTGTCTTTGCAAAATTCGTCTGTTGAACCCCCAAAATTCGAATTTTGGTGTTTCAGACAAGTTAAATGTAGTTGATGAATGGCTATTTTTGTAGAGTAACTGTTGGTTAACATCTCTAACGACTAGATCTTGCATCTAACAACTAGTTAAGTCACAAATCTATAAATAGAACTTTATTTGAAGTTGTGAGTAACAAAATCAAGTTTGTCTTTACAATAACTCTACTAATTTTCTGTGTCAAAGATGTTTTCACCCACACACTGCATTTATCATGCCATAACTTTCATATCTAATTTTTCTAAAGAGTATTCATTATGTGTAAAATATTTTCCTTATTTGGAAGAAAGATTCTTTGTGAAGGGAATCACAAAGGGTATTAGGATACACTTGTAAGAGAGTATGAAGAGATACTTTCAGTGTTCTTATAATAGAGCACATTGATTATACTGTGACATTGTAATGAGTCCACTGAATCCTTGCAGATAGTGAAAAATCTCAAGTAGCGGCTTGAGGACTGGACGTATATCAAGTGGATTGGATCAAAACAGGATAAATATGAGTTTTTCACTCTCCTTATCTCTTATACTTCATATTTATTATACTCTTTTTTTTGCGAACTTTTGCTTTCACTATTATACTTTGGTTTTTGTAGAAAAATTTCATACTTTCCAATTCACTACTCTTGGGAAGCCAGCATTTCTAACAAGTGATATCAGAGCTAGAACTCCCAACTGAAGGGTTTAATCATCTGAGAGAACTTATGATTGGCTTTAGAGAAAGTATACTACTAGAGAGCAACAATACTAACAGACTTACAAGTTTTAGTGGAGAACAATATGGATACTGGAAGATAAGGATGCAAATATATTTTCAGTCCATAGACCTGGAGATCTGGTCAGTCATCAAGAAGGGTGATTTTGTGCCAATGAAGTTACAAGACAATGGCATATATAAAGAGAAGCATGAAGAAGAATGGAATAATGAAGACGAGAAGAGTTTTGCTAAACTTCAAGGCAAAACATTGTTTGGTCAGTGCTCTAAACCAAGATGAATTCTACAAAGTTTCCCATTATTTCACAGCTAAAGGAATGTGAGATACTCTAGAAATTGCGCATGAAAGAACTGCTGGAGTAAAATATAACAAATTAAATACCTACATTGGTGAATACAAAGGCTTTAAAATAAGGGAAGGAGAGAGCATCAAAGACTTGCAAAATAAGTTCACTTTTATCGTGAACTAACTGAAAAGCCTTGGGAAGGAATACTTTCAACTTGAGAAAGTCAGAAAAATTCTTAGAGCCTTATCCATTAAGTGGAAACCAAAAGTGATAGCCATAGAAGAAGCCAAAGGAGAATCAATGATATATGTCATAGCTCTCTTTGGAAGCCTTGAGAAATATGAAGGGAAGCTGAAATCCCTTAAAGAATCTTCTTTCTCTGACAAGAAAAAGAAAAGTCTAGCTCTCAAGGTAGAATCAAAAGATGATGATGATTCTGAAGAAGATGTTGAGCTAGATGAAGGAACAATAGCTACGTTGATGGGAAGATTCGGAAAAATATATGGAAAGAAGAAATTTAGAAAGTTCATGAAGAAAGATGGAGCCACCAGCAATAAGAAAGAGAATAAAGATGTCATCTTATGTTATGAGTGTAAGAAACTTGGACACATCAAATGAGAGTATCCTCAGCCAGCCAAAAAGCAAGGAAAATACGAGAAGGCTGACAAAGGGAAAAAGAAAAAAGCCTTCGTGACATCCATCTGGGGAGATAGCTCAAATGAGGAGAATGTAGTAGAAGATGATAGATTGCCAATCTATGCTTGATGGCTCAAGAAGCTATAGAAGAGGAGAAGAATCATAGCCAAGACAGTGATAGTGACTCTGAGGTAAATGATTCTAAACCTTCCTACAATGAACTGCATGATGCATTCAATGATTTAATGGTTGACTTTGTCAAGGTGTCCAAACAGTTGCATCAAACTAAAAAGAAAATACACAAAATTGAAAATAAACCTCATGCATCTTGCACTGCTTCACAGCCTTCTTCTTCTACCACTTTTGTTTGCACCTTATGCATTGCGTTAAGAGATGAGAATGATTATCTCCATAAAACTCTAATAGATTCACTAGATGTCAAGATATGTTGAAAGTATTATTGGGAAAACAAGTAGTAAGTCAAAGCAAAACGGGTCTATGATATGATCCCTATGCTGTCAAAGAGAAACTGAAAAGCAAGAAACAAAATCTTTACCTGAGAAATTTTGTGCATGCTGATGGCATTAAATCAACTCAAAATATAAAGTTATATCTAGCTCCAAGAAATCAAAAGGACAGATATTATCTCCATTATTTTAGACTTGCATCTCTTTCTTTTAGCTCATTTTCCACTTGTCACTTCTATAATAAGGAGGGTCATATATCCTTCTCTTGTGTATACAAGAAGGAAGGAAATGACAATGGAATGAAATAGGTTCCCAAAGATTCTTTAGTGCCCAAGGGAGGAACTAACAAGAAAGTGTTGAACCAAGTGTTTTGATGATTCCAAACTAACCTTCAAGAGCTTGGAATAAAGATATCAAAGATGCACAAAAGGTTTCAAGTGAAGGAATTCTAGCAAAATCAGTGCAAGAATAGATATAGAATGTTTAGTAATGTTTTAATTTGAGTAAAAGACTTTGATTTGGTGAAAAGATATTTTAAAACCTTGATTCTATGTTAATTCATGGAATATTTGAAAAACACCCACCAACAGACAAAGTTTGAAAGGTTTATATTGCTTTGCTGTTTTGAAAATTCGAACTTTGGCTCTGGAAATTCAAATTTCGAGTTGAAAATAGAACAAGTCTGAAAAGAAGCTTCTCTGACAGACGAATTTTGACTTGAGAAATTTGAATTTTGATACGTGTCTAAAAAGAGCTTTCTTTGACAGACGAACTTTGGCTTTTGAAAATTTGAATTTAAGATAAAATGCAACTTATGAAAATTGAAAAATTTATCTGAGAATATGTCAAAGTTCATCTGAAAAGTTTAGATAGAGCTTCAAAATTGCTCACTAACAGATGAACTTTGAACATGAAAATTTGAATTTCAGAAACAAAGCTTGAGAGTATATTATAATGATATGTTGACATACGAATGATAGTATTCATAAATTCAAACTTCAAAATAAGTCTGAAAAGAGGTATCTCTGACAGACAAACTTTGCCCTTTGAAAATTCAAATTTCGAATAAGATGAACTACTATGTCTTATTAAACCAGCTACTGACAGACGAATTTTGGGTTCCAAAATTCGAATTTTGAAGGCACTGTAGCAAAATGAAATTACTGTTCACACTTAACAGAAAGACTTCCAACATGAAAATTCATATGTTCCAACATAGAATTATTTTCTAAAGATGAAAATTTGAATTTTGCTTCATGATAGACGAACTTCGGGAGTTCAACGTTAAAGACTGTAGCTTTCAGTTTTTGCGAAATTCATCTGTTGACTAACTGTAATTCGAACTTTGAGTGTCAGAAGTATTAAATGCGGTTGGTGAATGGGTAGTTTCTCAAAGTAACCATTGGGTAACATCTCTAACGGCTAGATCTTGTATCTAACGTATAGTTGGGGTAGAAAGCTATAACTAGAACTTCATTTGAAGATGTGGGAAATGAAAATTACTTTGTATATACTGAAACTCTGCAAAATCATCAACTCAAAGTCTTTTACTCTCACATACTTCATTCTTTGTACTTTAACTTTCATATACACTCTGATTAAGAGAGTTTATTCATTGTAAACAATCTTATCTTCATTTGGAAGAAAGATTTTCTTGTGAGGGGATATCACAAGGGATTGGGGAAGCACTTAGTGAGAGTGCAAAGAGAGAAAGTATGAGCTCTAGAAATAGAGTATCAACGCTGTATTGTGGCATTTGCAAGAAGCCCACTGAATTCTTGCAGGATAGTGGAAAATCTCAAGAGGTGACTTGGGGACTGGACGTAGGTCGAGTTGAGAGACCGAACCAGGATAAATATCTGAGTCTTCTCTTCCCTACTACTACTTTTAATGTTTATTCATTTATACTCTATTTTACTATCACCCTTTCCTTTCTTCACTTTCTTGACGTTTTGTAAAAAAATTGTTAATCTTCCCAATTTACCCCTCTCTTGGGAAGCCAGCTTATCTAACAAGTAGTATTAGTGCCCGGATTCCCTATCAAAGGATTTAACAGTCCAGGAAATACAATGGCTGGCTTTGGAGAAAGCATTCTACCAAAGGGAAACAACACAAATAGACCGCCTGGCTTCAGTGGAGAACACTATGGATACTGGAAGATGAGGATGCAAATCTATCTTCAGTCAATTAATCTGGACATTTGGTCCGTCATCCAGAAGGGATATTTTGTCCCAATGGCATTGCAGGATGATGGGAAGTACAGAGAGAAGCCAAAGTTGAATGGAACAAAATACCCCTTCTGGATGACGGACCAGATGTCCAGATAGAAGAAGAGTCTTATTGAATTTAAAGGTAAAACACTGCTTGGTCAGTGCATTGAATCAAGACAAATTCTACAGGGTCTCATAGTACTCCACTGCTAAGGAAATATGAGACACCTTGCAAATTGCTCATAAAGGAACAATTGGAGTTAGAGAAAACAAATTGAACACCTGCATAGGTGAATACGAAAGCTTCAGAATGGCGGAAGGAGAAAGTGTAAAAGAGCTACAGAAGAGATTCACCCTCATTATGAATCAACTAAAGAGTCTGGGCAAGGAGTATACTCAGACAGAAAAGGTCAGAAAGATCCTCAGAGCTTTCCCTCTAGAATGACAACCAAAAGTAACAGCAATAGAGGAAGCCAGAGGAGAATCAATGGTCTCTGTCACAGCTCTTTTTGATAGCCTTGAGGAGTATGAAGGAAAAATGAAGGCTCTCAAGGAGGCAGGACAAGACAGAAAGAAGAAAGGTCTTGCTCTGAAAGCTGCTGAGGAGAAAGAAGAAGAATCTGACGATGGAGATGAGCTAGATGAAGAAACTCTGGCTATGATGGTCAGAAAATTTGGAAGATTCTACAGCAACAAGAGAAACAAGAAAATATTCAAGAAAGGAGCAGTTGGAGATAGCAAGAGAGAAGTAAAAGAACCAGTCACTTGCTACGAGTGCAAAAGGCAGGGACATATGAAATGAGATTATCCACAATTCCTCAAGAAGCAAGAGAAAGAAAAGAAAGCTGCAGATAAAGGCAAGAAGAAAAGAACGTACATCTCATCAATATGGGGCAACAGCTCAGATGAGGAAGAAGATGATGAAGATTAAATTGCCAACATCTGTCTAATGGCACTTGCCTCTGAAGAAGCTGAAATCCAATCCAACAGTGATCAAGAAGATGAGGTATATGAATTTGAACCTTCCTATTCTGAATTACTAGATGCATTTCATGAGTTGCATGATAAGTTTGTTAAGACTGCCAAAGAATTTAAGCAAGCTAAGAAAAAGATTAATAAACTAGAATCTCAATGCAACATCTCTGAAATTACTTCTTTGCATACTACTGTATCTGCTTGCTGTAAATCATGTATTGAATTAAAGCAAATCAATGACTATCTAGTGAAAAGCATGTCTAGGCTTACTAAAGGTAAATGTATGTTGTTTGCTTTAATGGGAAGCCAAAGAATATCACAGGGAAAAGATGGACTTGGCTATGATCCTTGTGTAGTCAATGAAAAGATTAGGAAAAAGAATCAGAATGTATATAAGAGACATTTTGTGCATGCTAGTACCAATAGAAAGAAAGATCATACTTCACGTCACATTGAATCTTATGATCAACCAAGGCAAACAAAACAAAAATATTATCTACATTGTTTTCTTCCTGCATCTCAATCCAGCAGTCCCTTCACCACCTGTCACTTCTGTAACAAGAAGGGACATATTTCCAGTTCATGTGCTTTAAAGAAAAATGGACTTGATAGGAAGGTTAAATGAGTTCCCAAAGGTACATTTATATCTAGGAAAAAGACTACTGACAGAAAAGGATCCAAGCAAACTTAGGTACCTAAAAAGAAAATATGAACTTTGTTTTGCAGGTTTGTCTTAAAGCTACAAAGAGCAATAAATAGTATATGGACAATGCCTGCTCAAGTCACATGATCGGTGATAAGGAGAAGTTCATCATTCTTAGAGATAAGAAAGGAGGAAAGGTGACCTTTGGAGGTGAGCAATATGGCAAAATAATTGGCATTGGCATTGTGAAGAAGAATCCTGAAACATCCATTGAAGAGGTGCTATTTGTAATTGGCCTCAACCACAATCTGCTAAGTGTGAGTCAGACATGTGATAAAGGAAACTGGGTACTGTTTGACTCAAAGTTCTGCCTGGTCATCAGAAAAAGTGATCATAAAGTAATCCTCAAAGCTCAAAGGGATGGTAACTGCTATACTATTGATCTTGATGAACTTCCTCCCTTAGATTCTGTCTGTTTGATTAGCCAGGATAATGATAGTTGGTTGTGGCATAGAAGATTAGCTTATGTTAACATGAATCAACTATCAAAACTGGTTAAAAATGAGTTAGTCACTAGCCTACCAAAAATCACTTTTGAAAAAGACAAAGAATGTGATGCATGCCTAAGAGGAAAATAAACTAAATCTTCTTTTAAATCTAAAAATGTAATCACCACAACTAGACCACTAGAACTATTGCATATGGATCTGATTGGTCCATATAGGGTAAAAAGCATTGGTGGAAATCTGTATGTGCTTGTAATTGTGGATGATTAGTCTAGATTTACTTGGACATTATTTCTTTCTTCTAAGAGTGATACGTTTGATACATTTGTAACCTTAATCAAGAAAGTGCAAAATGAGAAGGGTATTTCTATTGTGTCTATCAGGTCAGATCATGAAGGAGAGTTTGAGAATTCATACTTCCTGGAGTATTGTGATGAGCATGGAATTTATCACAACTTCTCAACCCCAAGAACTCCTCAACAAAATGGAGTGGTGGAGAGGAAGAATAGAACAATTGGAGAGAAGACAAGAGCAATGCTAAATAAAAATGAATTCTCTCAAGTATTCTGGGCTAATGCAGTAAACACAGCAAGTTACATCATAAATAGAGCCTACATTAGACCAATTCTTGGGAAGACTCCTTATGAGCTATACAAAGAAAGGAAGCCATACCTCTCACATCTACATATATTTGGCTGTAAGTGCTTCATCCATAACAATGGAAAGGAGAATTTGGGAAAGTTTAACGCCAAATCTGATGAAGGTATATTTCTGGGCTATTCTAGTAGAAGTAAGGCATAGAGTTTTTAATAAAAAGTCTAAATTAGTAGAAGAATCTGTGCATGTAGTATTTATTGAAAATGAATCGTTTCCAAACATGTCATTGACGAGGATGATCTTATTTCAAACTTTAAAAATTTAGATCGTTCTAATGAAGGTAAAATTGAATCTCCAAAAATATCTGAATCTATTAACATAGAGGAAGATATTCAGGAGAAAGACTTTGAGGATGAATATAATGAAGAAATGTTTCAAGAACTCCCTAGAGTTTGGAGATATCAAGGGAATCATCCTGTTGATCAAGTGATAGGGGATGTTCAAGAGAAAGTTAAAACCAGAAAACAGTTAAGGGATCAAATGATAAACTGTGCTTTTATTTCTCAAATTGAACCTAAATGTACTGAAGAAGCCTTAATTGATGAATACTGGATTTTACCTATGCAAGATGAGTTGAATAAGTTTGAAAGAAATCAAGTTTGAGATTTAGTGCCCAGACCCAAAAATCATCCTGTCATTGGCACAAAATGGGTTTTTAGAAATAAGCTTGATGAATCTGGATTAATAATAAAAAATAAAGCTAGACTAGTTGCTAAAGGATATAATCAAGAAGAAGGAATTGATTTTGAAGAAACCTTTGCTCCAGTGGCTAGATTAGAAGCAATTAAAATTCTGTTAGCATATGCATGCATGAAAAATATTATGTTATATCAAATGGATGTGAAGAGTACTTTTCTTAATGGATATATCATGGAAGAAGTTTATGTAGACTAACCTCCGGGCTTTGAGGACTCTACAAAACCAAACCATGTTTATAAACTGAAGAAAGCTGTTTACAGTTTAAAGCAAGCCCTTAAAGCATGGTATGAAAGGTTAAGTAATTTTCTAATTGAAAAGGGGTTCAACAGAGGAAAAGTATATACAACTTTATTCACTAAGAAAGAAGCTAAAGATTTACTTATTGTTCAAATCTATGTTGATGATATCATATTCGGTGCTACTAGTGACTCTCTTTGCAAGAATTTTTCTAAGCTAATGCAGGGAGAATTTGAAATGTCCATGATGGGTGAGCTTAACTTCTACCTTGGATTGCAAATTAAGCAATGTGATGATGGTATCTTTCTTAATCAATCCAAGTATATGAAAGAATTGTTGAAAAAGTTTGGGATGGAGAATGCCAAGCCAATGGGAACACCTATGGCTACTGCAACCAAACTGGATATGGATGAAGGGGGAAAATGTTTGACATAACCCAGTATAGAAGAATGATTGGATCTTTGCTATACCTAACTATCAGCAGACCTGACATCATGTTTAATGTCTGTATGTGTGCAAGGTTCCAATCATATCCCAAAGAAACCCATGCAACTGCTGTGAAGCGTATCTTCAGATATCTTATTAGTATATCACAGATGGGTCTTTGGTATCCAAAGGGCAATGGAGAAGATCTGAAAGGATACACTGATGCTGACTTTGCAGGATCCAAAACTGACAAAAAAAAGCACAAGTAAAACGTGTCAGTTTCTTGGAGGATCCTTGGTTTAATAGTTTAGCAAGAAGCAAAACAGTGTGGCCGTATCCACGATAGAAGCTGAATATGTTGCAGCTGAAAGCTGTTGTGCCCAAGTTATCTGGATGAAACAACAGCTTGAAGATCTTGAGATTAAGATGAAGGAAATACCAATAATGTGTGACAACCAAAGTACCATTAACATCACAAAGAATCCTGTCATGCATTCAAGGACAAAACATATTGAAGTTAGGCACCACTTTATAAGGGATCATATTCTGATAGGAGAAATCAGATTAGAATATATCCCAACAGAAGATCAAGTTACTGACATCTTGACAAAACCTCTGTCAGAAGATAGACATTGTAAAATCAGGAGAGAATTGGGCATGGTAAATCCCAATGAACTGTGAGTAAATCCTTGTGCAAATCTATTTTTAGAATTTCTAACATTAATTTAATTCTAACTTTAGCATCAGAGTGAGTTTAATTTAAGTTGGAGGTGCTCCTCATAAGGTTCAATGACAATAAATCTGAAAAATAGAACACTCCAGAATGGAACAAGTCAAAAAGTGAGAAAGAAAGCTAGAAATCAAAGTTTATGAATCCATTCTGTAAGTTTATAAAGTTAAAATTCACATTTTAGATATGTAATAGACAAATTTCATTGATAAATTGTGTTTTAGAACAAGTCAGCATGTTTGACATTCGAATTTTGATGCCTATCAGATGAACTTTAGCTTGGTTTACATTGTAACTGTTCTCGGTGGTCCCTCAAAATTTGTTTGTTGGTCCTTGAAAATTTGAATTTTCATAAATAAAAGTTTCAATGTCATCTTTGTCCTACATGATGATTATACAAATTTCTATTTCTTAACATACACATGTTGGAAAACCTTTACAAAGTGTTGAAATTCGAATTTCTGATTCAAAATTCGTCTGTTGAAACATGCTCACAATGTTGAATCTCTGAAAGATGAATTTCCATAAGCATAATTCGTTTGTTGTTTGTTGTATTGATTATTGCTTGGTGCCTGTTCTTCGAAATTTGAACTTTATTGAAATAAAGTTCGTCTGTTCATCTTGTGCTGCTTGGACCAAGCCTCTGTCAGACAAACTTTTAGAAGAAAATTTGTCTGGCAGTAAGCTTTGCTGAATGGTTTAAATTTTAACTGCTTGAAGTTCAAATTTTGACCCCTCAAAATTTGTCTGTCAGGTGGTTACTTACATTAAAATTGATGCTTTTTCTTTGAATAGACGTAACCCTATTCATCTCTTCTCTTAGTTTGTTCAAATTCTCTCTTCAATACTCTTCAATTCTGACCATAAATCTTCATTTCCCACCATTTAAACTCCTTTTTGCATCCTATAAACATATTCTCAGCTTCATTCTGAATCATTCATTCATGGAAATGGCTCGAGTGAAAAATCCAGAAGTTGGAAAGGGAGAGTCTCGGCCAAAGAGAACCATGAAATCCCAATATGCTTCAAAGCAAAGTGGGAAAACGAAAAGAAAAGGCGAATTCAGCAAAGCAACTCCCTCCAAAAGGCAAAAAACAATAGCAAAGCCTGATTCAAAGAAAGCTGGACCATCTTCTCCAAAGAAAACAGAGCCCTCGGTTCCTGCTACTCCTGCTGCTGCTGCTGTTGCTTCCACCTCCTCCAGTACTGAGTCAGGAGAATATGAGCTAACCACATTACCATTATGGAGCAATGCTCACATTCATGAGGAGTACACGACCAAGTTTGTGGGCAAAAAGGTAATCAAGCCTTACTGTGTGGAGGAATTTTTAATCTCTAACAACTTTGATGCTAGGCTTTGGATGATGAGATATAAGAATTTGTTAGAGATATTAGAGAGGTATGATGATGAGGTAGTCAAGACTTGGTATGCCTCTCTGAAATACAACAGCAAGAAGAGGAAGTGGGAAGTCAATCTGAGATTAAAGACCATCTGGCTAACAGATGAAACCCTTAACGAGGTGTTAGAGATTCTAGGGCAAGATGGATTGAAGATTAACATTACTGCTTCTGGGTATATGGATGAGGCAGAGACTGCTGATGAAGAAGGTGGACCTTTCCTAAACTACAAGGAGAGCATAATCCTGAACACTTTGTTCAGAAGAAAGGAGAATATGCCACCTATAACTTATTGAAGCCCACTGACCTCAGTGCTCAAGTGAGAATCCTATACTACATAGTGTTTAGGATTATCTTCAACAAAGGAGGTAGCTTCAACCTGATCACAAGGGCAAAGGAACATATAATGGCTGCAGTCATGCATGGAAAGCTTATCAACATAGGACATATAATTCTCCAACGCATGATCAAGGTAAGGGATCAGAGGAAAGATTCTACACTTCCCTATGCATCAATTATTTCCAAGATCCTGCAGTATGCTAGAATCCAGCACCTTGAGAAGGAGAAAGGAAAACCCACTGAAATATTCAAAGAAGAAGAGCTACAAAGAATAGGGATAGAGAGGAAAGATGGAAGATGGATTGGGAAGGGAACAGGAAAATCTGAAGATCTCTTCTTTGATGAAGATGCCTCCCTACAACAAGAAGGTACCTTTGAGGCTCCTCTAAGATCTACACCTCAGCCTTCTTAGCCTGTTCCATCCCCATCTCAGCTTGCTCAAGCTCCAATTCCATCAACTCCCTTATCTCGTGCCAAGCTAACCAAGATAACTGAGTTGAATGACAGTTTGTCTACACTCATACTTAGTATCAGGGATGAGCAAAATGCCAAGTTTGCTCATCTGTAAGATCAGATCCACCAGTTGGCAAAGAACATGAAGGTAGTAGCTGATGCATATGAAGATATCCGGAGTGCCATTCCCTCCACTTCAGCTCCACCTCAGCCAGGATTTTCTGAGCTTGCTAAGTCTCCAACTCTTGAGCCTTCAAGTCCCTTTGTGTTAGCCTCTCTTGAGCCTGATGATGATGTACATGATACTGAGGTTGCTGCCACACTGAGCACACCACAGGCCTCCAACAATGAAGCAAGTCCTAGTCCTCCCTTGGACTATAGTATGGAAGAAGAAGGCCCTCAAGATTCAAGCTTTCATTACCCCATTCCAACAGATGCTCAAGAGTCAATCCTATCCCAGCAAGAATCTGAGCAAGTAGAAAGATTAGTGGCAGCCATCTCCACTTCACCATTTATGCTGGCTGCTTTGAATGAAGAAAGGAGCATTGTGCCATATGTTGATTTGGAAGCCATTGCACATGATGCTCTTCTACAAGCTTAGAGGAGAAGGCTTGAAGAAATGTTTCGTCCTCCTGCACTAACACCTGTTACATATTATGGTTTCTCGAAGGAAAGGAGGGCACAATTGGTAGTTACAAGGCAAAAAATTTCTGAACTTGTTAAGATTTCTGATGATAAAGATGAGGACACAAGTTCTGAAGTTTCTGGGTCCTTTCCAAAGCTCAATCCAGACCTGCCATTTCTCTCTGTGCCCCTTTAAGCTATTCTAGTGTCTCAGATCCCTTCTCCTACTGATTTTGTCCACCTTCCCGATGATGCCAAATAGGGGGAGAAGAGTGAGCAAACTGGAAAGTCTGCTACAGAGCCTTCTGGAAAATCCTACAGCAAGAAGTCCAAGTCAAAGAAAAAATGATTAGAACTTATGCTTGGGTCCTCTTGTAGTGCTGTATTATGTTTCTATTGTTTGTGTATTGTGTTTCTGTATTCTGCAATATTTTGTATTGTTGTTTCTTGTAAAGTAACATTTGATGAAATGAAAGAATTCCTTGGTTGCAATGAACTGTTCTTGTTGGACTTTGAATGAGTTGATAAATCTCTTTACTTGATCTACTATACATGATATCTTTTAGATTATAATGCATACGTTGAGGGGGAGCTTATTAAAGCAAACCCAAATACTAATCCAGTTTGTAAGTTTTTTTGTCATCATAAAAAAGGGGGAGAATGTTGAATCAAGTGTTTTGATGATCCCAAACCAACCTTCAAGAGCTTGGAATAAAGATATCAAAGGTGCACAAAAGGTTTCAAGTGAAGAAATTCTAGAAAAATCAGTGTAAGAATAGATGTAGAATGTTTAGTAATGTTTTAATTTGAGTAAAAGACTTTGATTTGGTGAAAAGATATTTTAAAACCTTGATTCTATGTTAATTCATGGGATATTTGAAAAACACCCACCAATAGACGAAGTTGGAAAGGTTTATATTGTTTTGCTATTTTGAAAATTCGAACTTTGGCTCTGAAAATTCGAATTTCGAGTTGAAAATAGAACAAGTCTGAAAAGAAGCTTCTCTGACAGATGAATTTTGACTTGAGAAATTTGAATTTTGATAGGTGTCTGAAAAGAGCTTTCTTTGACAGACGAACTTTGGCTTTTGAAAATTTGAATTTCAGATAAAATGTAACTTATGAAAATTGAAAAATTCATCTGAGAATATGTCAAAGTTCATCTGAAATCAAGTTTAGATAGAGCTTCAAAATTGCTCACTAACAGATGAACTTTGAACATGAAAATTCGAATTTCAGAAACAAAGCTTGAGAGTATGTTATGATGATATGTTAACATACGAATGACAGTATTCATAAATTCGAACTTTGAAGTAAGTCTGAAAAGAGGTATCTCTGACAAATAAACTTTGCCCTTAAAAATTCGAATTTCGAATAAGATAAACTACTATGCCTTATTAAACCAGCTACTGATAGACGAATTTTAGGTTCCAAAATTTGAATTTCGAAGGCATTGTAGCAAAATGAAATTACTGTTCACACTTAATAGAAAGACTTTCAACATGAAAATTCGTATATTCCAACATAGAATCATTTTCTAAATATGAAAATTCAAATTTTGCTTCATGACAGACGAACTTCGGGAGTTCAATGTTAAAGGCTGTAGCTTTCGGTTTCTGTGAAATTTGTCTGTTGACTAACTAAAATTCGAACTTTGAGTGTTAGAAGCATTAAATGCGGTTGGTGAATGGGTAGTTTCTCAGAGTAACCATTGGGTAACATCTCTAACGGCTAGATCTTGTCTCTAACGTATAGTTAGGGCAGAAATCTATAAATAGAACTTCATTTGAAGATGTGGGAAATGAAAATTACTTTGTATATACTGAAACTCTGCAAAATCATCAACTCAAAGTCTCTTACTCTCACATACTTCTTTTTTTGTACTTTAACTTTCATATATACTCTAATTAGGAGAGTTTATTCATTGTAAACAATCTTATCTTCATCTGGAAGAAAGATTTTCTTGGGAGGGGATATCACAAGGGATTGGGGAAGCACTTAGTGAGAGTGCAAAGAGAGAAAGTGTGAGCTCTAGAAATAGAGCATCAATGATGTATTGTGGCATTTGCAAGAAGCCCACTGAATTCTTGTGGGATAGTGGAAAATCTCAAGTGGTGACTTGGAGACTGGACGTAGGTCAAGTTGAGAGACCGAACCAGAATAAATATCTGAGTCTTCTCTTTCCTAATGCTACTTTTATTTTTATTCATTTATACTCTGTTTTACCATCACACTTTGGTTTCTTCACTTTCTTGACATTTTGCAGAAAAAATTTTAATCTTCCCAATTCACCCCCCTCTTAGGGAGTCAGCTGATCTAACAAGTGGTATCAGAGCCCAGATTCCCTATCAAAGGATTTAACAGTCCAAGAAATACCATGGCTAACTTTGGAGAAAGCCAGCTTTTCTAACAGAAAGGACCCAAACAAATATGGGCACCTAAGAGAAAGAACTAAAATCTGTTTTGCAAGTGTGTCTTAAGGCAAAGAAAAGCAACAAGTAGTATATGGATAGTGCCTGTTAGAGATAAAGAGAAATTCATGTTAGCATGTATCAATTAAATAAACTCATTAAAAATGAACTTGTCCTTGGTTTACCTAATATCTATTTTGAAAAGGATAGAGAATGTAATGATTGTCTTAAAGGGAAACAAACTAAGTCCTTTTTTAAATCTAAAAATGTTGTCTCTATATCTAGACCACTTTAATTGTTTCACATTGACTTGATGGGACCTAGCCTTGTTAAGAGCATTGGTGGTAAGCTATATGTGCTTGTTATAGTAGATGATTATTTTATATTTACTTGGACTTTATTTCTTTCTTCTAAAGATTAGACATTTGAGGCATTTATGATTTTACCTAAGAAAATCCAAAATGATAAAGGTTGCTCCATTGTATATATTAGAACAGATCATGATGGTGAGTTAAAAAATGCTCAATTTGCTAACTACTATGAAGAAAATGGAATAGAGCACAAGTTCTCTGCTCTAAGTACACCTCAACAAAATGGAGTTGTTGAGAGAAAAATAGAGGGCTAGAAGAAATGGCTCATGCAATGCTGAATGAAAAGTGATTGCTCCAGTACTTTTGGGCTGATATAGTGAGCATAACATGCTACCTAATGAATAGAGCCTATATCAAACCCATTCTTGGCAAAACTCCATATGAGCTGTACAAGGGAAAGAAGTCTAATCTCTCTTATTTTCATGTTTTTAGATGCACTTGCTACATACATAACAATAGCAAAGATAACTTGGTTAAGTTCAATGCCAAATCAGATAAAGATATATTTCTTGGCTATTCAAATAGAAGTAAAACATATAGATTATTTAATAAGAAGTCTAAGACCATAGAAGAATCTATGCATGTAGTCTTCATTGAAAATGAAACCATTTCTAAATTTGAATTAGATGAGGATGAACTAATTTCTAGTTTTAAAAATATGAATCTCACTAAGGAAGATAAAATTGAACCTCCAGAAATATTAGAATCTACTGCTATAGAGGAACATATTTAGGAGCAAGATCTTGAAGATGAAGACAATGAAGTAATTTCTCAAGAACTACCTAGAGCTTGGAGATATTAAAGGAGTTATCTTGTTGATCAAGTGATTGTGGATGTTCAAGAGAATGTTAAAACGAGAAGGAAACTTAGGGATCAAATAAATAACTGTGCATTTATTTCTCAAATTAAACCTTAGTGCATTAATGAAGCATCAAGTGATGAATACTGGATAATAACTGTGCAAGAAGAACTAAATCAGTTTGATAGGAATCAAGTTTGGGACTTAGTGCTTAGGCCCAATGATCATCCGATAATTGGAACCAAATGGGTGTTTAAAAACAAACTTGATGAATTTGGAATAATAATCAGAAACAAAACCAAGCTGATGGCTAAAGGATATAATCAAGAAGAAGGTATAGATTATTAGGAAACTTTTACTCCAGTTGCAAGATTGGAAGCAATAGGAATTCTCTTAGCATATGCTTGTATGAAAGAGATTAAGCTATATCAAATGGATGTAAAAAGTGTTTTTCTAAATGGTTATATCATGGAAGAAGTTTATATTGATCAACCTCTAGATTTTAAGGACTCAACTAAACCTAATCATATATATAAACTAAAGAAAGCTCTTTTTTGATTAAAACAAGCACCTAGAGCATAATATGAAAAAGGATTCAATAGAGACAAAGTTAATACAACTCTTTTTACTAAAAAGAAAAATGAAGATTTACTTGTTGTACAAATTTATGTTGATGATATTATATTTGGTGCTACTAATGAAACCTTATGCAAGGATTTTTCTAAGTTAATGCAAAGTGAATTTGAGATGTCTATGATGGAAGAACTCAACTCTTTCCTTGGATTACAAATCAAACAATTTGATGATAATATCTTCCTAAATCAATCAAAAATCTAAAAGAGTTGCTAAAGAAATTTAGGATGGAAAATGCTAAATCAATGGGAACTCTAATAGCTACTACTACAAAGCTAGATATGGATAAAGGAGGAAAACCATTTGACATAATTTAATACAGAAGAATGATTGATTCCCTACTATACCTAATGGCTAGTAGACTTGACATCATGTTTAATGTCTGCATGTGTGCAAGGTTCCAATCATGTCCCAAGGAGTCTCATGCAATAGTTGTAAAGAGAATATTCAGATATCTACTTGGAACATCATAGATGGAACTCTAAAGGGCAATGAAGAAGAGCTTGTTGGTTATATTGATACTGACTTTATTGGATCCAAAACTGACAGAAAAAGCACAAGTGGTAAATGTCAATTTCTTGAAGGATCTCTAGTCTCATGGTTTAGCAAGAAGCAGAATATTGTGGCTTTCTCTACAATAGAAGCTAAATACATAGCTGCTAAAAGCTACTGTGCTCAAACCCTTTAGATAAAACAATAACTAGAAGATCTTTTAATTGAGATGAAAGAAATTTCTGTCAAATGTGATAATCTCAGTGCGATCAACATCACAGAATCTAGTGATGCATTCAAGGACAAAGCATATTGAGGTTAGACATCATTTCGTAAGGGATTATATTTTGAAAAGAGACATTAAACTAGAATTTGTCTCTATAGAAGATCAGCTTGCAGACATCTTGACCAAACCACTTCCAGAGAATAGATATGGTAAAATCAGAAGAGAATTGAGAATTGTTAGTCCTAATGAGTTGTAAGCAAATTTCTAGCTTAATCTCTTTATTTTCTAAATAAAAGTGTTAGATCATTTACTAACTTAAGCAATGGAGTATGCATAAAGTGTTTTGCAGGTACTCCTCATGAGCTTATTAAATAAGAGATTAATGTAATGGAGTATCTTAGACTTAGTTAAGCAACATCTACTAAAGAAATGTCAAAATTCGAATGTTTAGCATTTGGTTGTAAGATCTATCCCCCAAAATTCATATTTTGACTACTAATAGATGAATTTCCTTACTTTATCTAGCTTATTAAAAGACTTTGCATGGTTAAAATTTGAACTTTAGTCTTTAATATTCGTATTTTAGTACTTCACATGCTATATTAGTGTTTCAATCTACTCAAAATTTGTCTGTTGAAGCTTCTATCTGTGGTTGAGCCTCTGATAGTCGTATTTCAAGGCTGAAATACAGATGTTAAGATATTGATTGAAAAGTGAGTCTCTGACAAATGAACTTCAAGGTTGAAAATTCGTCTGTCAAGATAGTTTCCTTGCGCAATACGGGCAATGTAACTAACCAAAATTCAAATTTTGGCATATGCAAAATTTTTCTATCAAATAGTCACATAAGAAAATTCAAAGGGCCATACTCTAAATAGATGCAACTTTATTTGTATTTCAACTAGTGCTATTCCTTTTCTCTCTCAACCATTCTCAAATTCCTTCAGTTAAACTTCATTTTTCACCGATTAAACTCTAAACTGAAACCCACAAGCGCCTTCAGAGCACTCCTCAAAACAAATTTCTTGTGAAAATGGTCAAAGTTAAGAATACTAATGTCAGGAAAGACTAAGGAAAACCCAAACGATTTGTCAAATCCCAATATGCATCAAAAGAAGGTGATACCCAGAAACGAAAAACCGAATCTAGCAAGGGAACACCATCAAAGAAATAGAAAACAACTTCAAAGTCAGAATCAAAGAAACCAATCTCTGCTGCTATTATGTCAAGTATTGAGTCAGAGGAGTTGCAGATGACCATAGAGCCTCTTTACAGCTTTGAACAAATTTTAAAGAAATTCACCACAAAGTTTACTGCAAAGAAGGTAATCACTACTCATTACACTAATTTGGAACAATTTCTAGTTTTAAACAATTTTGATGCTGGATTCTGGATGAAGAATTACAAGAATCTTCCAGAAATTAAAGAGAGATATGATGATAAAGTAATCAAGACTTGGTATGCTTCATTAAAGTGTAATGACAAGAAGAAGAAATACCAAGTAACTCTAAGATCTAGGAATTTGTGGCTGTCAGATGAAAATCTCAATGATGTTTTAGAGATTCCTGGACAAGATGGATTTAAAATTGATATTTCAACCACTAAGTACACGGATAAGGACAATGGTGCAGATGAAAAAGGTAGATAAAATCTAAATTATAAGGAGAGTACAATTTTGAATGCACTGTTTAGAAGAAGGGAGAATAGGCTTCAACTAAAAATTATAAAGCCTTCTGATCTTAATGTTCAAGTGAGGGTTCTATACTATATAGTGGCTAGGATCATTTTTAACAATGAAGGAAGCTTCAATTTAATCAAAAGGGCTAAAGCTCATGTGATGGCAGTAGAGAAAGGATTCAACCTTGCCCTCTCCATTATTACTAAACTTCTCAAATATGCCAAGATAAAGTACTAGGAGAAAGGCAAAGGGAAGCCCAGGAAGGAATTTAAAGAAAACGAATTAATGAGAATGGGCATAGAAAGAAGAAAGGGCAGATGCATTGGAAAGGGAGCTAGAAAATATGAGGATCTTCTATGATGGGGGAGAGCCACAATAATAAGAAACTATTTCTAAGGCTACTTCAACTATCTAACCTTAACCATAACGAACCCAACCTTAGCCTACCCAGCAACCTAAACCTTCCATTTTATCTACCTTGGCCACCCCTAATACCATACTTGAACTGTATGATTGCTTAATAGAAATGATGTTGAGTAATAGGGATAAACAAAATGCTAAGTTTGCATACCTGTAAACTCAAATAACTGACTAAGCCAAGAACGTCAAAGTGTTCGCTGATACCTATAATGACCTTAGAACTTCTCTTCTACTACATCATCACCACTTTAGACTGGCACCTCTGATCCTCTGAAATTTTTCTCTCCTCAAATTCCAAGTCTTTTTGAAGTAGGCTCTTCTAATGCTATTGCTACTACTGCTACTATCACTCTTTAAGGTTCAAGCAATGGTACTAGCCCTGGTCCATCTTTAGATTATCATATGGAGGAAGAAGCCACCCAAGCAGAGAGCTTTCATGAGTGAATGATGGAGGAAGCTGCTCAAGATTCAATTTTGTTAACCTAAGAGATTGAGCAAATAGAGAAGCTTGTTGCCGATCTTACAACTTTACCCATTATTCAAGCTGCAGTTAATGATGAAAGGGGGATTGTGCCTTATATTCACTTTGCTACTATTGCACATGATGCTATGGTGCAAGCTTAGAAGTAAAAGCTAGATGAAATATTCCCTCCACTAACTCCTCAACCTTCATCTTCTGCATATGGACTCTTAGTGGAGCAACATGCTAGGCTAGTTAACATCCGAAGGAAGGTTCAAGAATTAACCTCAATATTTGATGATGAGCTTCCTCAAATTCCTCCCATAATGCCATTTATACCAGTTCTTCTTCAAGCCATTCCCATGACTCAAATACCTCTTCCTTATGCGCCTGCTTCTGCTCCTAATGATGCCAAAAAAAGAGAGAAGAAAGCTGGGCAAACTGGAGAAGCCGCAGTTGGACAAGCTGAAGCTGTTGGTTAATCAAAAACTTATAGCAAGAGGATCAAGCTCAAGCCTAGAAAGGAATGATCAGCTACAGAACCTTAGGGCTTAGATCTTAGGACATTGTAATTTTGTCTTTGTTGTACCTGTGTTATATTTTATATAATCAAATGTACTTGCTTGAATTTGGTTGATTCTCTATACTGAACATGTTTGCATTAATGAAACTTATTTTATAAGATCAAATGTACTGGTTTGAATTTGGTTGAATCCCTGTACAAAACATGTTTGCATTAATAAAACTTATTTCACCATTTCCTTTTCTATTCTCTTAAATCTTCAACTCTGATACATGTGTTGTATTTATATTCAAATTTTAATGCATATGTTGAGGGGGAGCTCTTGGAAGCAAATCCAAGTACTAATCCAGTTTGCAAGTTGTTTTGTCATCATAAAAAAGGGGAAGATTGGTGAATCAGAAGTTTTGATGAATCGAAACAACTAGAGCTTGAAAGGAGATTATCAAAGAAGTATAAAAGGATAAAGTGAAGAAATGCAATGATGAACAAGTGACGATGTAGTTTTTAGGATTTCTCACTTTGTACACTGGGTAAAAAGTTTTGATCTTTACTTATTTAAGTTACCACAATGTTTAAATGGGTTATTTCAAGGTTATCAAATGTTAGCTTTGAGAAATATTGGTTGATAAACGAATTTTGTTATTGACTTATACTTATTTTGTGCAAAATTTGAACTTTTCTTGAAGAAATTCAATGTTACAAAGGTTTTATCTATGATATACAAATTTTAGTACTTAAATTTGAATTTTATGCTAAGCACTGTTAGTGAAAATGTGCAAAATTTATATGAAATTTAGTCAAAATTTAAATGTTAGTGAAGTTCAAAGTAAGTTCAATATCACTATCTCTGATAGATGAACTTTAGACTTTAAACTGAAAATTTCAAAATGAGAACTTGTGAGTTTTGATAGAACATGTCTCTGACAGATGAACTTTATAGTTCAAAATTCGAATTTCACATAGGAAAACTTTTGTACCATGTTGAACATGCCTCTGATAGATGAATTTTAGCTTCTGAATTTCGAATTTCGAGTGCACTGTGAAATGTGAGACAACTGTTTAAACTTAACAGATGCACTTTTAATGTGAAAATTCATATGATCTAACATATGATAGTTTTGACAAACTCCAAATTTGAACATCACATTTGAATAGATGCATTTTGAAGTTCAATGTTGAAGTCCTTAACTTTTTGTCTCTATGAAATTTATCTATTGAACCCCCAAAATTCAAATTTTGGTATATCAAATGCATTAAATATGGTTGGCGAATGGTTATTTTTGCAGAGTAACTATTGGTTAACATCTCTAACCATTAGATTTTATGTCTAATGACTAGTTAAGTCATAAATATATAAATAGAACTTCATTTGAAATTATAGGTAATGAACTCAAATCCGTCTTTACTATAACTCTGCTAAATTTTTGTGTCAAAGTTTTTTTGACCTACACACTGCGTTTATTGTGCCATAACTTTCTTATCTACTCTTTTCTAGAGAGTATTCATTTTGTGGAAAATCTTTTCTTCATCTGGAAGAAAGATTCTTTGTGAGGGGAATCACAAAAGGTATTGAGATACACTTAAGAGAGTGTGGAGAGATACTTTGGGTGTTCTTAGAACAGAGCATGTTGATTGTATTGTGGCATTATAAGGAGCCCACTGAATCCTTGTAGATAGTGAAAAATTTCAAGTGGTGGTTTAAGGACTGGATGTAAGCCAAGTGGATTAGATTGAACTAGGATAAATTTGAGTTTTTCATCTCCTTATCTCTTCTACATTCATATTCATTATACCCTGTTTTTCTGTAAATTTTTGTTTTAACTATTATACTTTGTTTTTTTACAGAAAAATTTCATACTTCCCAATTCACCCCCTTAGGAAGCTAGCATTCCTAACACTTACAGTTGAAAGAAGTACTTTATTTAGAAGGAGATTAAATTATTATAATGACAAAAGTTTGGGAATTAATGAGTTAGAAAAAGGGGAAGCTTTAATTTCCTTAAGTAGTATAGGTAAACAAGTTATATGATAATTTTATGAAGTTATTTATATTAAATCATATATTAAATGGTTTTCTTTTAGGTACATAGGTGCCTATACAAATAAGTTTCCATGGGCTTTTCTAGTAAGTAGTTGTTGTATGTGGAAAGCATGTCAGGTAAGTAAATAATGTTCCACTACAAATTTCCTTTATGTTTTTGACTAAATTCTATTCAATTAAATTTTTATATTTCTTACCTATGCTATAATTGTTCTAAAATGTTGTATTTTGACAAAGGTTACAAAGATGCTTTGTAAAGAGTTAGAATTTACTTATTTAAGTTTCCTCCATTTGATTGGTCAATATTTATTGATGCATGGAATTGACGAATTGTTCTCAAAGTCATTATTTATGTTTGATAAATTGTGAATGATTGAAATGCAAGATTATTTGTATTCCATGCATGTCGGAAAGATTTTAAAGGACCGAGTATAGAACGTGGCTACTAATGACAATTACGTTAGTTCTTGGTGCACCATGATTAACACCCAACTAGCAAGGTGCATATATAGGAGATGCTAGCCCCGTGTGCCAGCCAACACATGTGGAATGGAGGGATGGATTTTCATGAGCATAGTACTCACGCCTGTTTTTGTGGCTTCTAGCTATGTCGAATTGATTACTTATCCTCGTGGACTATGTGTCCACACCTGTCTTTTTGTTCTGTTTAGGTCCTCTCAAGAAACGCTATATGGTTCAATTTTAGTTTCAAATTTATTTACACTTATTGTGAAACTTACAATTGTTTTATTTAATTTGTCTTTAATATTTCTATTTTGGGATGTTATTTATTAGTAAATATATCTTGACCTTAGATCATAGAGTTGACCTTGCCCTTCCAATAGATCCTTGAGAGGCATCATCCATTGCTAGGGAGCTTTTGATTACTTTTTTGGATGAATTGACTTGAATATAAAACTCTATTTTGTTGTTGCAACTCTTGTATTTAACTTAGATATACTCCACATGACTTATCAGTGGAACCCTTATCTTTTGATGTATTGATATATATATGTATATATATTACTATGGGGCGGAGCTCTTTTTATTGTATTCTGTTTGGTAAAGCTATTGTAGAATTTTCGGGGAGTCCTATTTATTGAGGAAACTCTGCCAAAATTTCTCAAAATGCCTAACTCATTTATATATATAAAAGTAAGCTTAACTATGGTCCTTTGAATTATAATTGTACTTTTGGATTCAATTGTGAGTTTGCAGGCATCTAAGGTTTATGGAAAATGAGGAATTGCCTCACTTTCCATGCTAGTCACACCTATATTTTGGGATGTGACAAATAGGTTTAATCCTGGTAATAGAAGTTGGATGATGCAATGCTTAACTTTTTTTAATAGAAGGGCAAAAATTTAAACTTCTGTAATGGTTGTTGGTAATGTGTAGGCTATCACTAAGTAATTTTGATATTCATATTAGAGTTGTTCTAACACTTGATCCAAAAATATCATACTATGATGTATCTATTGACAATTCAAAAGATTAACGAAGTGCTGAACAACATTATACAAGCAATAAAAAGGTGTCAATGAAGGTGGTGATTTGTCAACAATCAAGTGAATTCTTTGTTGCAACCAATCAAACCTGCATGGTAGATGAAAATGATGCTAAGTAAAATAAATCATGTATGGTTTAAATATTTATTTGGTTAATTTTTTTTATAGTAAAATTTTGCATTGATGGATTTCAATTTGTGCTAAGATTACATCTTGAAGGATTATTTAATAAGAACAACAAAATTCTGAGCATGATCAAATTGGCCAGATTTACATACTAACTTTCAAAACTAATTATATAACATCTTCACATACATATGTTTTGTCCAAACTAAATACCAAATATATCAAGAGGCTTGAAGGCATATAACAACATATAAGCTTAACCTCACAATTACATATACAATTTTACACATAAATTAGCAAAGACATCATATATGATCGCAAATAAAAATTTAATCATCAAATCCTTCTTTTTGCCTTTGGCCTCCCTTGGATTTCTTTCCATAGCTTGAACCCATCATGTTAGCATTTGGGTGAATAGGTTTTGGAAATCCTAGTAGCTAGTCACATCTCACATATTTACATTATCATGCATGCTACAAAATCTCATAAACATCATAAAAATCATATCAAGACATATATTGCTATTTTGTTTATAAAAATTTTAGCAGCATAACAACTTAGAAAATGGTAGTACCTGACAATAGACCTCTCATAAAAATAGCCAAACCAGTCTCAATCATCATAAAAATAATATGGCAAGTCATTATTCACAATAAAATATAGCAAGATAATAAAATGTAAGAAAATATAACTATGCTACTTTTGTAAAATCCTTGGCCTTTTCTTCTTGATTTTAATCCTTCTAAGAAATTCCTTGAGCTTCCTCAAACCCTAATACATCACCAAATACTAACTAAATAAAATTGAACCAAGGGTGAATTCAAAAAGTCTCTCTAAAACCCTAAAAATCCATATACTTTATTTTTTGATTTTCCTCGAATCTAACACTTATTCTTAGCTAATTTGGACCCAAATAATTTATTTTTAACATCAAAACTTTGAAAATCCAACACCTTCGTACTCATATATGCTGACCAAAATAGGAGTTTAATAGGGAAGAAATAAATTTTCCAAAACTTGCTTTCAAACATAACAAAGCTTGTCCCTTTCACATAATCTCATGCTTTCTCTTTAATTTATGGCATAAAAACACCTTCCCTCCCATTACCATGCTTAGACTGAAATTAAAAAGGAAGAGGGATGGAAGAGAACTCAAGGAAACAACTTCAAGCTACTTGAAAACTTGAAAGAAATCACAAGAGATCAAGAGAAGATTTTCTTACCAATTTTTCCTTGAATTTCTTCTCTCTTTTTCTCCCTTCCTTTCTGACATTTTCTTCTTCCTTGGTTGCTATTTTTCAGCTGCTCTTCTTCTCTCTTCAATTCGTGCAAAGGAGGTAGTATATGTAAAATGTAGAAGGCAATCATATTTTGCCAACTTTCTCTCTTGAATTCTCTTGAAAATTCATGGGAAAATGACATAAATTACTTAAATAATATATTTTCCCATGTGAAGCTTATTGAGCACGAAATTGAGGGCATTTTGGTCTAAAAATATTGTGTTTTTATTTATCCAGATATATCTTGAATTGATTTAAACAAATAAAGTTACTTTAGCAGTATATTTTACTATTATTGAGACACTGGTTTTAACTATATTGTGATATAAAATTATCATAATATCCTATCCCAATTGGTCCAAATATGGAGCCCACATATTTTTTTCTTACTTTATCTGTCTTTTTGTGGGGCCTATAGTGCTTCTTTTTAGCATATTGTACACTTTTTTACACTCAGTATAAAATTTTTCTTTACATAAATTTCATTAACCTTAGTGCATTATAACATTGGGTCTAGCTCATTGTGAGCTTCCTTTTGACATAAAATTTGTATAATTTCAAAAATACCCTCCATTGACTCAAAATATAATTTTTAAGACTTTTGGGTCGTTTTCTGTGATTTGCCTAGGGACTAGAATGCAATAAATGTTTTTCATGGGACTAAAAATGTAATTTTCATATTTTATTTCCTTGACCCAAAAATTGATCTTTCTACCCTTTTTCACATCTATTCACATATATCATTTTTTCTGATACCTCATTACATTTTACGCTATCTAAAATTTTTGGGTATTATAGATACAGCTCATTAAATGAATTAGATTCATGGCTTGTCTTGCAGATAGAATTAGAACTGGGGAAATCAATGCTTTCTCCAAGTAGTGATGAGCAAATGAAGTCATTTATATGAGCTACGGTTTTAATGTTTGGTGCAAGTATTGCTCTATTAGTAAAGTAAGCTGGGGTCGACAAGTTGTGCAAAGGTTAAGATAAATAGCAGAAACAATACCTTCTAAAGGATCTTTATACTGAGTAATCAAGAGTTGATGTAGAATTTCAATTTCATTAATATCATCTTTTGAGGTCCTATTTTACCCGTACTTATGTCAAGTGTCACATCTCATCTTTGAACACTTTTCCATTAATACTGCCTCAATTAGATGCAATTAAGAGGCTCATGAGAACTTGAACCAATTGGAAACTTAAAATTGTAAAAATCTATTTGCATGCACTATTCACTTCATTGCACAACAAATTTTGAAAAATTATAACTAAATACACAAAAATTGTTTCATTATCTTTAAGTCTCTAAAGATCATTCACATCTTTAATTTCATGGGGAAAATATCAAAAATGGAATTTGGATGTATTAATTAGTATAAGGAACATTGATTGTTTGTGTTTCAAGCGACTTAGCAAGATCATCTATTCCTTTATACACTATGGATTACTCCCCTGGTAAATGGAAACTTAACCTTTCTACTGGTGGATATCTATGGTTTATATCGAAACCAAAAATTCTCCAAGCTACTTCACATGAAGAGATGTACAGAAAATCATAATATTGCTTGATTTCATAAATGACATTGTTGCTACTTCTCTGGAATCATTTTGGTATAGTGTTATGATGACATGGTCATTCCCTTTACTAACACATTTGAATAAATATTTTATAGCTCTAGATTGGTTTGTCTTTTTAACATTCAGGTGAGCTTGGAACATCATGGGCAACTTCGAATTATAAGGTACAACAACTTAGTTGTCCAACCATACACCATTTTTCTTTACATATTTACCATCTTCCCTTCTTTGGTAAGTTAGGTATCCTTCCTTATCAAGTGTTGTATAAGTATGGTATTTTTTTGAGAAGTATTTGCTACATTTGTTGTCCTTCATGCAAGGTGATTTAGGATTTATACTTCCACAAGGGCCATGAATCATAAAATTCCACACAACTTCATACAAGAGGGGATATTTTTCCTTGTCTATTATTTCAGCTTTGAGAACTTTGTCAACTTGTTCAAGTGTCTTAATTTTGTCAACTTCATCAAGGAAAATGAGTATATGTGCATGGAGGAGTCTTCTTTTTCGAAATTCTATTATGTAAACTTTTGCATTCAAACAATTAAGCATACAATTCAATTGCAATTTTTAGGTCATTGATTAATGGGATAATATGGTTATATAGAAAAAAAAAAGAACTAAGAATGGCAAAGTCATTTAAATGAAGCAAAGTGAGAAACTTACTCGCACCTAAAGATCCTCTTTCTTTTTATGATTGCTAGTAGAAATTGCAACTTCATTGATATGTTCTCTAATGTATCAGAAGAGCTTAATTAGTTTTCTTCACAATATCTTTTTAATTTTAGCCAGTTTGGATTACATGTGAAAGTAAGAAAAAGGTCAAGAAATCCAAACCAGCAACAAATTGCCATTGCATCTTGGTATGTTTGGATTAAATATATAGCACCTCTTGTAAATGATGATGGTAATATCACCCATTTACCAACTAATGAGGCAATTGTGTCTCTTTTAACAACAACTTTAGAAATGCCTTGATACATGTTAACATGAAGTTCTTTTTTATGAGTTCTAATAAATTGGAGTCATCATGATTCCATGATGATATAACCATCAACAATGAACTATTGTAGTAATCTCTTGCCTAAGAGTAGCATTGAAACTTCATTGTGCCTAGACATCAACCTATATGTGAGACATTCTCTAATTGTCACCCTTTCTCTTTTGTATTCTTTCTATAAGTTTGAATCTTTGTGTGGGATGTCATCTCTATGTCCATCTTCACCAAAGGGAAATAACAAAGGGAATTGCAAAGGTATATATGCTGTATGTGTTTCACTAATACTCTTTAATTCTCCTATCTCTTTTCAACAATGATGTCTCTTGCATGGTATGACATGTCAAGATTTCCAACAACCAATGCTGCAACTTCAAATGATGAGAGAAAGTTATAAATGTGCCTATCTTTTTCTCTTTCAGATAGAAGGCATAGTTTCATCTCCAATTGGTCATTTGCTTGAAGCAGAGTTGATGCTAGTCTATACACCTTAACATATATATTCATTGCATCTAATTCATGCATTATATTGTGTGCAATTTCTGGGTCAATGTTGCCACATTTCTAATGCTTGCTACAGTAAAGTTGAAGTTCATTAGTTATAATTGTAATTTGAATCACGTGTTTCAATTATGTGTATATAAGTATAAAGAGTGGTAGTACATAACTACATCAATTCTGTTTAGTATTTCATTCTCTGTATCATATATATATAATTGAGAGTACACAAGCTTTTGACCTTCAAGGGGTAGCAAGCTGTTAATCCTATGGTAATTCTGTCTTGATAAGGCAAAACTATATAGACCTTGGCCTAAGTTAATTAAGTGATTAACTTGTCCTCCCATAGATGTGAATGAAAACATATTATTGTAACTCCAGACATTTAATAAGAATTTCTTGGATTCAGGTGACTTTTTGTTGAGGAATAACTTCTTCAAATAAGGGGATGGCTCTAGCATTAGTGGCAACTTAATTTTTCCATTCCCATAAGAAAGAATTATGGAGTTGCAATTTTATGACCCTTTTTAATTCTTTCATTGTACCACATGCGTGCTACACAAAACTTGCAGATATAAGTTAGGTCACCTTCATCCAAGTGGCCTGTTCACATGAAAAAAATTATTTAAATAAATAGCTTATCTTATTTTAGATCACAAAATATAACTTGAGGTTGAATTCACTAATTTATTATCAACATATACCACAATTTGCGATTTAATTCTAATATGACTCCTCATCTGAATTGTTTGGATCAATTTCTTCTTTTTCATCAATCACTTCATTAGACTTTGTTAAGAATGCTGAGTATTACAAGAAATGTGTATGTTGTGATAAGTAAACATGTCTAAAAATGATTTTCAAGTGTCTCAATTAAAAGTTGGCATCTTGTTTCTACGTAACAATTAGATAGGGAAGGAAAAAATTACAGTTATTTTATCATTGTGGAGTAGTTATTTTACCTAGTTGGATAGATGTACTTGCAAAGTTGACTTCATCTTGGAAGTTAACTATAAATGGTAAACATGAAAAGTTTAATGGTCACCAATCTATACCTAAAATGAAAATTTAACTCAAGATTCCTAATAGATCTTAGAAACCAATTTCGTGAGGCACAAAGAAATTGTGGATTCACCTCTTTTTAGCTTCCCTAAACTCGTCTGTTACTGGAGCACATTTACCTTTTGTAAATATAGCAATAATTAGATAAGGAAGGAAAAAATTTACAGTTATTTTATCATTGTGGAGTAGTGGGTGGTAAAGTAGGTTATGTAAGGCCTGCAAATATGCATTTCCAACTAAGTTTATGTTTGGGGGTTATTCATAAGATAGGGCTACCGAAAAAACATGATGTCTTGCATTTATTTCTTTTGGTTGGCCAAAATATAATATATTGTAGACTTTGTTAGAAGCAACCTAACTTGTATTGTCTTAAAAAATGGACATGTGGATGATCATTATCTTGATGGTGTCTTATTACTTAGTACTATCTTTCAAATTAAAGTTGGTAATTTGATGTTTGCTATGCAGGATTAAAAGCAATGTGTACATTAATTAGTATAGGAGATTTTGTTAAGAATGATGAGTATTAGGGGTGATCTAGATATATTACTAAGATTAGATAGTGTTATGAATAATCAGTATTATAGTGAAAGCCTATCTTGTCATAATCACAACATCTGTAAAACTATACTTTATGATTTACTTAAAAGTTGCCGTCCTATCACTATGTCACATAAACATAAGACAGGTAAAAAGATGCTATCATTTTATCAACATGTAGTAGGTTGTTACCTAGATGCAGAGATCTATATGCAAAGTTGACTTTATTCTCAAAATTAACTGTAAATGGAATACATTAAAAGTTCAATGCTCACTAATTTCCATCTAAAATTGATAATTATGTCAAGTGTCCAAGTAGAACTTTGCAAACTTGCTTGTTGAGGCACTGAAAAATTGTTGATTGACCTCTTCTTAGCTTGACTAAAATGCTTTGTTATTGGAGTAGGTGTGAAAGGAGGTTGAATATAGTCTACAAATATGCAATCGAGACCAAGTGTAGAGGGTTATTGCAAGATAGTGTTAGGGTCAAAACAACATGATTTCCTATAGATATTTGTTTTGATTGGTCAAAATATATTGCAAGCTTTGTTAGAAGCTCTATTTACATGTAGCTGGATGAATGCAGCCACTAATGTCCTATCTTGGTAAATGCCTATGTGGAGAAACATTCTCTTTGTGCTACCTTCTTACTAAATGGAATGTAAAAATTAAAGTTGCTGCTAAATTGAATACAAAGTTAAGACTAATTTGGACAATGAAAAACATGAGAACTTGTTTGCTTTGCAACATCAAAGCTATGCATTAAATTCTTCCCCACATTTGTAATGTCTTTAAGAGCTTCTCGAGGTTGAGGGCATTTATAATGCACAATGGGAGTTTTCACTAAACATGTACTTGGTCGTGTATACTATTCCTTATTAAATTTAGTTATTGGCACCTCAGGAAGATAACTTGCTTGAACACAAAAGAATATAATGAGACAATCATATTATTGTCAATGATTTGATTTGATGTGTGACAAAAGATCCATACCAATATCATTAGGTAAATTGTTTTCTTGGAAGAATGGTCCATGGAATATTGTCTTTGACTTGTCCTACTTCTCTTGAACATCTTGAACACTATATTATTTACTCCTATAGGGGATGAAGCAGTTGTATAAACAAAAGGATAAAATCAAAACTTGAACATACTAATGCAATAATAGTTGGCTGAAGTAATAACAATTAATGTAGACCACGGTTATGATAGAGCCATGAGAAATACAGAAGAGGCAAACAAACCATAAATATAGCTATTCGTGTGAAAAGTGGCTCAGTTATAAGGACATATATCATACGTATTTATTTGTGCCCTTTCTATTAAGTTGATGTTAACTTATATAACAAGGAATCAATGAATCTTTAAGGTCCATGAGTGCTTGAATAATCTGACTCCAATGATCGTTAATCCATACTTTCTTCCTTGAACTAAGGTACAATGACTTCAATGATCTTTAATTACTTATCTTGCTATGTTTAGGGTCTAAGACTTGAATGTGAAGAAATGAGAGAGACATAAGCTAAAAGAAGAAGGTGCTTTAAAATTCTCCTAGAATTTTGGTGAAAGGAAAGTAAAAGTCAAATTTGGAGGCATGTGATTTGATCAAAACTAAACTCTATAATAAGAGGATAATATTTTTATTGCAAAATAGATTTTTGTTTAGAAATTTTTTTTGGCTAATGAAGTTGTCAAATCAGAATCATGGCATATTGTGTTTGCATTAAATGTTTAATCCTTATTTTAGATTTTTTGTCTAAAAGGAAATGATTTTTATTTCAAAATAAAAATGTATGAAACAAAATTTCAATGTTGTTGGCTAGTTTCTGGCCCTACGATTGTAACATTAGCTTTGGTGGGATGAAAATAGCCTTGCATTTCCTTCACTGAGATGGAAGTACTTTTTAAGTTTTAGTAGATTGTTATCATCACCATCTATCTTCATTAAACGCAAGGTGTATTCACTGTGGTCTTTTATCTATATTTTCCCCCCTTTATTATTATTGGTTAGTACAACATGTCTTGTATATAGTTCCAACAATTACACACATTGATTGCCTCTTCCTAGTGTCCATGAGTGTTGTTATCCGATGTACATGTTTTTCATGTAGCTTTGATGGAAACTAGCCTGAAGTAAGTTGTGACTAAAGTGATCTTTATTTAGTTTTCGATATTATTAGTTAATTATTGGTGATGCTTTAATTAATTTCTAGTAGTTATTATTAATCCTTCCTCTTGCTTTTATTAAATTTTTTATTTAGTTTGGATTATATTGGTGGTAATGATTAACATTGATAATACTAAAATTTTCAATGCCCTCTCTATATTGTTACAAATGATGTCATTAGTTATTTAATTGTAAAGCTTTTTTATCACTTTAACTGATTATTATGTCCATGATGATTTTTTTATCTTCTAAACTCAATATTTTACTTAAAGTATCATTCTTTCTCTAATTCAATAACTATTAATAGTTGTTGGAAATGAACAAAATAGGTGTTGAAAGGCCTTACTATAATTCTTTCATACTGTACTTATTTTTTATTGTTGTCTATAGTGCATAATAAATAAAATCTCTACTGAAGGGAATGAATATAAAACAATGGATATTGCTCATGGAGAGTATAAATCCAAATGGCCCAAAAGGAATAGTCATCCAAAATAGAATAGAGATATCATCTGCATTACCATTTGCAGCCCAGTTTTTGTCAACTAATGAGTTATATTCTTTACGAGAAGTACTTGTGCTTTACTCGGAACCCATTTGTACATAATTCATAATTGCATCCAAAAAATACAAATCCAAAATATTGATGACACAACACAAAAGGGCTTTAATCCAAAAACCAATGAAGCCCTACTACATCTTTGATACTAAGCCTAATACTTAAAGTTTATATCTATTTATATTATATAGACAAAAAGACCATAACGATCAGCACAGTTAGTTAGTTAATCTTTTCTTGTTTGATCATCTTACTGGGTTTTGTTGTGGACAAATTGGGTCTACACATCTCTGCTATCCCTATTGCTTGGGATTCATATGTGCACCTTTTCCCATTGCATTTGTCTTTACTCTTTGATTGAAAAGGTGCCACAAACTCAAAAACTGTCACATTATCAATGTTCAAATTATTTGAGTCAGAAGCATTTTGAAATGCAGATGACCCAACAAGAGTGGAGCATGGCATCACTATCCTTTGCGAGATAGCTTGACTCATGTAGAAGAGCGATTGATATCACATCACTACCCAATAGTTGGGAATCCTATACATGCATAAACAAAGAAAACAATGTCATCAAGAATTTACCCATAACGTGTTCATGACACTTCTTAGATTATAGAAAAGACAAATTACATCTCCAATTTGTTAGGTTGCCTAGTCACCCAAGAGGAGGTTGATGCAAGATTTTCACCTCTTCTAAAGTGTAGCCCAATTTCACCAAATGTTGCCGCAAAATAGGAATAAATGGAGTATGATGAAGGATATAAATGAAATAAGAAGATGAAGCATAAGATACAAGAATTTATACTAGTTCGGCTCAAACCACTTGACCTACATTCAGTCCTCAAGTCATCATTTGAGATTTTCACTATATCCCACAAGTTTGATTTGGACACTTATAAAGTCTTAGTGTATCCCACAAGTTTGTTAGCAGGGCTGACTTCCCAAGAGGGGGGGTGAATTGGGAAGTTTGAAATTTTTCTGCACAAAGTGAAGTAAGTGAAGATATCACAGTATAATGAAAACAATGCGTAAAACAGAGCAAGGTGAAAAGTAGAGATAAGGAGAAGAGAACTCAGTGATTTATCCTGGTTCGGTCTATTCACTTGACCTACATCCAGTCCCCAAGACACCTCTTGAGATTTATCCACTATACAGCAAGAATTTCAGTGGGCTTCTTGCTAAAGCCGCAGTACATGAGTATACTCTGTTTCTAAGCTCTCTCAAACTTTCCAAGCACTTTCACTATGTGCTTCCCAATCCCCTTGTGAATACCCCTCACAAGTAAATCTATCTCCCAGATGAAGAATAGATTGATTACAATGAAATAACTCTCTTGTAAAGAGTGGATATGAAAGTTTAAGTACAAGTTTAGAAGTTAAGAGGGTAAAAGCTTTTGAGAAGAAGATTCAGCAGAAATTCGGTATATACAAGTTTGATTCGTTACCCACAACTTCAAATGATGTTGTATTTATAGATTTATGTCTCAAATATCCGTTAGAGACTAAATCTATCCGTTGGGGAAGTTATTCAACGGTTACTCTGAAAAACTATCCGTTTACCAACCGTATTTAATGTTTCTGACATACTGAAATTCGAATTTTGGTTGGCCAACAGACAAATTTCGAAGGAACCGAAGATTAAAGCTTCCAACGTTACAGCACGAAGTTCGTCTGTTCATGAAGTGAAATTCGAATTTTGAAACTTACAAAACATTTTCACAATGTGACATACGAATTTTCAAGAAGAAAGTTTTTCGGTTAAGTGTGAATAGTGTTTTCAATTTTCTACAGTGCCTTCGAAATTCGAATTTTGGATCCCCAAAATTCATCTGTCCATTGAACGTTTAAAGGGACACAGTAGATTACTTTCTTCGAAATTCGAATTTTGAAAGGGCGAAATTCGTCTGTCAGAGAAACTCTTTTCAGACTAATTTCGTCATTCGAATGTTGCAAGTTCTTATCATTCGTATGTCAATGTTTTATTTCAATAGACTCAAGAACTTAGCTTTTGAAATTCGAATTTCAATGTTCAAAGTTCGTCTGTCAGAGAGCAGTTTTGAAACTTAAATCACTCTTGATCTCAGGTGAACTTTAACCTAGTTTCAGACGAATTTCTTCCATTTTCTCAAGTTTTGTTTTGTTTGAAATTCGAATTTTGAAGACTCAAAGTTTGTCTGTTGCAAAGAATCATCTTTCAGACATATATGAAAATTCGAATGTTGGAAGTTCAAAATTCGTTTGTCAGAGAGCATTTATCAAACTCAATTTTATTTTCATTTCAGATGCACTTTATCATAGTTTCAGACGAATTTCTTTGGTTTTTACAAACTTCATTTTACTTGAAATTCGAATTTTGAAAGTGTGAAGTTCGTCTGTTAGCAAAAGGCCTCTTTTCAGACTAGATGAAAATTTGAATTTTGAACAACCAAAATTCATCTGACAGAGAGCCATCTCTTCAGACTTATTCAGTTTTAGCTCAAAATTCGAATTTCCAAAGGCAAAGTTTGAATTTCCAACTTGACAGTCTAGCTTAAACTTTCAACCTTCGTCTGTTTGTGGGTGTTTTTCAAATATTTGAAGATTTAACATAAAATCAAGATTTGAAAACTTCTTTTCTTCAAATCAAAATCTTTTACCCAGTCATAACAAAAACTAAGGATCCTACAAAAGATCTAACAGCAAGTACTCAGAAAATCTTCACTTGAAACAGCTTTGCTCTCCTTTGATATCTTCAATCCAAGCTCTTGAATGTTAGTTTGGAATCATCAAAACTCTTGTTTCAACAAAGTTTAACTAAGATTCTACCTAGAAATTGTAGAAAAAAGGATTATAGAAATGAAACTTTCTTTAAGAGTAGATAATACATTGAAACTCACTCTAATGATGTGAGTTTAACTTTGAATACTAACACAGAAAGATTTTATCCATATAAATGCTAATATTATTACCTCAAGCTTTGAATAAGTTTCTATATATATAGATTTCTAGCTAAACTAGTTGTTAAGCAAAAAATCTATCTGCTAAACACAAGTTTTAGCCGTTACTCTACAAAAAGAGCCATTCAACAGCTGCATTAAATGCATTTGGCATATCAAAATTCAAATTTTGAGGCTCAACAGACAAATTTCACAGAGTTAGCATAGTTATGTGTTTAGCATTGAATCTTAAAATTTGTCTATTACTAAGTGACATTTAAACTTCGAGTTTGCAAAAGATATCCCATGTTAATTTGTATAAATTTTCATATTGGAAGTACGTTTGTTAAGTTTGAACAGTTGCTTCAAATTTTCATAATGTATTTCGAAATTTGAATTTCAGAAACTGAAATTTGTCTATCAAAGGTGTAACATCTTATATTAGGGCTCATGTCCTATGTATTAGATCATTATAGATGCCTTTCATCATGGTTTAGAAACTAAAATCAAAACATATAACAAAACAGAAATTTCAATTTTCCCAAGTACTGTTCACTTGGCAAATTCTAATTTTCCCAAAAACTTTGAAAATTCATAACTAATTCTACAAAAATCATATTAAAGTGATTCAAGTCTCCAAAAATAGATAAAAAGATTACATACATGGAAAAAATAGGAAACATAACAAATACTAGGCCAGTTAATACATATTATTTCTTCAAAGGCTACTATAGATTTGGTCATTTATGAAAATTTTTGAATTTGACACTAAATTTGAAAAATCATATTTTCTTCTATTCTGGACCAAATCATGTATAATCTATATCATTTGAAATCTATATATGTCTACTTCTAGACATATCTTTTTTGTACATCTATTTCATTTCACAAGGCATGGAATTAACTTAAGTCATGAATGATCAAAATTTAACTTTTATTAAAACAACTTTAGGAAAACTTCCATATCTATTATATAGCTCTAATTACCTTCAAATCAGTGGTATATGAAACTTAAAACATAGAACTTTCTATAAATATGAACCAATGAATTTTAGAGCTTTGTACAATTTTGTATTATCTTTTAAATTTTCTAGTACCTAACTTTTAGTTTCCAATTTTCTCAATCTTACCTTGTTCTAAACTCTAAATTTGACAAATCACTATAATTCGTACACAACTCCAAATGGGTGCTCTTTAGACCATTTTTAAGCTCTATCTGTGTACTTGAAGAATATATAACATTTATATGTTCAACTACAAAATGCCTAAATAGTGGCCATATTACCCCACAGAGGTTAGAATGATCATTTCTATCCCTTAACTTTGCAAAATCAATTCTTTAACATATATACATGGCCATATTTTATACCAAAATGGTACCATACATCATGGGAGACCTAAAGTGACATAATGGTCTTAGGCTACAGCATCACAATAATATACATATATGGATACAAATGTTCACGTCATAACATAATAACTTGCATCATCAATCACTCATCATTATCTTCTTCATGCATGTAGCTCCTTCCTTAGCCCTTTTTCCATGGTTTTTCCCTAGCAAGGTTACTCATTTAGGGGGTGAGATTTAAAGAATCTCAGTAGCAACATCATTAGAAGCATACATGTCATCACATATATCATGAAATTGTTAAACAATCATTTTATAACATAATGAGCCATATTAATTTATAAAAAATTTGGTAGAGTTTCCTCTTATTAAATGGACATCTGGGGGTTGAAACTCCTTCATAAACTCAGCCAAAACATTTAACAAAACAACACATATACAGTATGGCAAGTCATGTATCATTTAAAAACTATATAAGATAACATAATGCTTTAAGGACAAAGTTGCTATCTTTGCATATCCTCTTGCTTTTTCTTTTGGTTCCACCTCTTTGTAACACTTCCACAAGTTTCCTTAGGCTTCTTCAAACCTAAATATATCATCAATTAACTACTTAAACCACTAATTCTAGGGGTAGTTTCATAAGGAACCCTAAAACCCTAAAAATTTCACTTTCTTAATCTTAAGATTTTTCATTTAATCAACACTTGTTCCTAAGGTTTTCCACCATGAGGAACTCATATTTGGCATAAAAAAACATGAAATTACAACTCTAAAGTGATGCTCTGTTCTAACCAAAATTTATGGGAAGAGAAAAGAAAATGGTTTGTTTTGAAACACAACCAACAAGTCTTAAAATCATGCTTTAGGAGACTTAATCATGTTTTGGCTCAACTTTGATGCATGAAAACTGTTTTCCTTCCATTCCCATACCTTGGCTGAAACTTAAACTAGAGAGGGAAGAGAAGAGAACTTCATAGAAACATCTTAAACCTCTAGAGAAACTGGCTTCAAGGCATAGAAACTTACTTTGTCACTTGAATCTTCAAGCTTTCTCCTTGATCTTATCTTTTTTCTTCTCTTTTTCTCTCTTCTCTCTTAGGTTTTTGGACCTTCTCCCTCTTGTTGCAACTGCTGGAAGTCACACCTAATGAGAGGAAAGAGGGAGTTTAATTTACTTAATTATCTTGCTAATCACTTCCTTAAATAAGATTACTTTTTAACAAAAAAATTGATGCCTTCCTTAAGAAGTTGTTTGGCCAAAAATGTGGATTGAATGAATGTCCAAAATGAGAGAGAATGAGTGGTTAATTAGCTCCCTTAATCATACTTAAGTTGCCTAACCCAAATTTAATCAACTTGGATTACTTTTTCAATACTTCTTCAAGAAGTATTCTCAAAAATAATAAAATATTTATTTGCAGCACATGGGCTGCTAAAGATGGTGCCAACTCATGCTAAAATATCTCTAAAATACTGCATATTTTTTTTATCCAAATATATCCTATGTCGAATACTTTTTACTAGAACTGATAAAGTCGCTTTTACAGTAATTTGGTATTTTATGGATACAGGGCTATTCCAAATTTATATATATGTTTCCTTAATTATCCTATGCCAAATAATATTTGTGTGAGACCCAAATCCTATTTCGGTCACCTTTTAATCGTCTGTGGGGTCTACAATCTATTTTATCGATATTAAGTTACTTTTGAACACTCGACACTGATTATTTCCTCATTTTTAATTAGTTAATCTCCATGTTATATATCATTGGACTCTGCTCATCGCGAACTTCATTTTGATAGTAATTTTACATATTTACAAAATTATCCCTAACCCAGGGCCAAATTATAATTTTTAATTTTTTAGGTCATTAACTGTAATTTTTTCTAAAATATATATTCACATGCATTCCCGTATTTTTACTCTTGAGGGGTGAAAATGAAATTATCTTAACTTCTAGGGGAAAAAACATGTTTTTTCATTTTTCCATTCAATCAGAAGAAATGACATATTTGTCATTTTTCACGCAAAATTGTGTTTACTCGTTTTTGTGAATTTCTTACAAATATTTAAATATTCTAGCTTTTAGAGATGTTATAAGAGACATGTTCAACATGACACAAAATTCTTACTTTGAAGTTCATACTTTGAAGCTTAAAGTTTGAATATCAGATGCTGTGACTTTGAACTCATTTTGTATTTGACCAATAGTCGAATTTTAACTAAGATTCATGTAAATCTTTATTCAAATGCTCACTCTTCTTATTTGAACAATCCTACACTTGATATATTATATTTACAAACTAAGTAGTTAGTCCAATTTATATATCCAACTTATATTATAAAATATAAAAGTACAATGGAAATATTAGTACATAGCATGATATATGCATTATAAACATAATTAATCACATGGTAATGCACATTTTACTTCTTTTAGGAACAAAATATATGTTAGACAAGTATAATGCATTTGTTCTTTATTACTTGAAATTTTTCATCATCACAACTTGTATTATATTAAACCTTACACAATTGAATATGTGAATCTCTATACATGGTCTTCTTCATTGTTGTAGTCCAGGACACAGCATGTACAAAACATTTTGTTGACATTTTGATCATCCACCTTGACCTTTAAAAGCACCTTTTGTCCTAATTTCAAGCTTCCAAGTAAATGAGTAAGGCCTTTTATTCTACAAGATAGACATGTGAAGAAAATATCAACATAAAAGAGAAAAATTTCTAAAATGTATAAGTTAGAAACAAACAACTATGTTGACATGGTCCAGTTCCACTTTCAACTCTTTGGCAGATACATCTAGCAATTTCATGGCTAACCGATCATAGAACATAACCGATGTGCTACTAGTGTGATCAATCACGGTGTTGTAGACTCTAAACCTACACAAGAAGGTTGAATTGTCAAGGAAGTAAAATTAATAGGAAGGGTTTCAAAGCATTAGGGAAGGACAACTCAGATAAGTGGAAATTGGTCAAACTTGGGCTCAACAACAGGGGAATCCTTCTTGCATCCAAAGCAATAGGGAAACTTGTTCTTAGGTTTCGGTTTGGTACTACAGTTAGTATATCCATCATACATCCAGCCAAAGTTAGTCTCCACTTTTTGAATTGTGGCCAAAATGACAACAATTGTACTCTGAGAAGCCATTAATAATGAATTGAAGCAAGGATGAAGTACATGAAAGCATCAAAACAAAGAGACCACAAAAGTTTTATCTACTTGGCATTTTGATAATAGCTAATGTATTTTGTATTTTCTTGGGTAGGTAAGAAGACTTGTAGAGGGGATATACTCTGATAAAGTAGAATCCTTAGATAAAGGTTAGAGTCTCAATTGTGGTGGACAATAGTAACCTACTTTAATCCCACACATGCAATAATAGTTAAATGAAACACACAATAAAGATCTAACTATTCTTTTATTTAACTAATAAAATTAATTAAGACCTGGCAATGAGATTGCTGATTTCTTGAATATCTAGAATATACAAAATCCTAGTTGCAGGCCATGAGTTAGCAAGTTCAAGTATTCCTACACGCAAATTTTCTTCATCAATTTAGACACTGATAACATGTAAGCTTATTGAACTAAAAGATAGAAGCTTACCATTATTCAGTTTCAAATGAGCAAGTTCCAAGACCACTACTATAGGTGGTTTCATGTCATCTTCCTTTAAGCAATAAGCATCATATACATAATCCCCAAAGAGCACAACATTGACGGAATTACTTCTATTGATATGGAGGAAAAAAACATTAAATTATACCAAGAAGTATATGCTAATACACTAAATAGCAAGCATAATAAAAAAATTTCATGTTACTCATGGTCAGTTAGACTAAAGCAAAGTCTTTTATGGCTTTGACCATTTCTATGGAATTCATCCAGGTTGCCAAAGCTCTTAAGAAGGCCAATGACATTTGGACAAAAAAAAAAGAAGAATGAGCATTGCTAATAATCTACAAGACCTACAATATATGTAACAGCTACTCAACCACTAGAGTTCTTGAACTAAAGGAAATAGAACTAAGGCTAACTTATGAAACCATCAGTGGGTGGTCTTCCATTGACAATGTTAGATATAGTAAAAAAACTAAGAAAGAAATGTTGTAGAAAGAAATGTTTACAGAATGAAAACTCTCTTGAAGAATAGATTATACATTGAAAGCTCACTCTATTAAGATGAGTTTTTCAAACAATGCAGAGATAGAAAGATTTTACAAATTGTTGCAGCATTTTCGCATAAACTCTCTTAAGATTGTTACCCATAAGTTCAAATGATATTCTATTAATATATTTGTGGTGTAACTAGACATTATACACAAGATCTAACTATTAGAGACATTACCCAATGGTTACTCTGTAAAACTAGCCGTTCACCAACCACATTTAATGCGTTGACACTTTGAAATTCGAATTTTGGGTGTCAACAGATGAATTTTGTAGAGATCATAAGTTAAAGACTTTAACGTTGAACTTTAAAATTCATCTATTCTCAAGCAAAATTCAAATTTTCATCTTTGACAAATGTTTCTATATTGGAACATACGAATTTTCAAGTTTAAAATTCTTCGAGTAAGTGTGAATAGTTTTTTCATATTGCTACAGTGCCTTCGAAGTTCAAATTTTGGTGCCCAAAATTCTTCTGTCAGTGAGCAACTCAATATAGCACAAGTTCTTCCTTTCAAAATTTGAATTTTCGACGTGGAAATTTGTCTGTTTGCTGTTCAGAAGTATTTTCACATTCTAGAGATTCAAAATTTAAATTTTCAAAGATAAAATTCGTCTGTTAGACTTAAAGTTTGAATTTTAGAAGGCAAAATTCATCTATCAGTGACAAGCTCAACATGGCACAAGGTTCTCTTTGAAATTTGAATTTTGGAGGCCCGAAATTCGTCTATCAGTGCCAGAACCTCTGTAGCTTCGAACTTTGCACTATAGATAATTTTGTAGAAGCTATAACTCTCTCATTTTAACTCCAAATTAAGCAAATGACCTATGGTTGGAAAGCTCTCAATGTCTACTTTCAAATACAACAAGTTTCACTTAAAAAACAAACGTATTCTATGAGATATGATCAAAATAATGATAGGAGATTAAAACTGAAAATCCATATCTCACTACTCAACTTTAAATGACCATAACTTTTTCATATGACCTTTATTTTGAGTGAAGTAACCTTCTTTGAAAATCTTATTAAGTCTAGTTTCATATGAAATAAGTTTTATATCAAAGCCATATGTATTTTGAGAGATGTATTAAAAATACTAATTAAAAGTCAAACTCTAGATTCTTGAAAACCAGATTTCACTATGTTTAAAAGTAATGTTATGTTACTTTGATACCCAAAACTTCTTAAGTTAATCAAATGCAATTGTAAATCATTGAGTTTTATTCTAAAGTTTGAATTTTGAAATCCAAAATTTGTCTGTCAGAGGGAATATTTTTGAACCCTTTTAGTGCTTAATTATCAGATAAACTTTGTCATGACTTCAGACGAATTTTGCACATTTTACTAACTATGCTTAACTCAAAATTCAAATTTCAACGCTTGAAATTCGTCTGTCAGACGTGATATCTCTGGAACTTCAAATTTCAGTCAGCAAAGTTTTTATTTTCACAAAGTATATGAAGTTTAACTTCTTAAAATTGGTCAGTCAGTCAGAGTTTTTCAAATCTAACATATACTAACATCATATTTACTTAATCTAACTCATTTAAAATATATAGTAACAAGATTAAGTAATTTTCAAAGATTAATCCTACCTCAAAATCCAAGTGAAAACAAAATATACCTAGTAACTAGGTCTTCAAATGTTGAGTTCCACTTCCACTTGGTCATTTCCTTCTTGGCATGCTCCCTTCTGATCTTCTATTTTTGGAGCATCCGTTCTTTTCTTCTTTCTTGAGTAAGGCATAATATTGATTTCCATTTCTGTTTTTCAATGTTCACTCTTCTTACTTGGACCAACCTACATTTAATATATTACACTTATAAACCAAGTAGTTAGTCCAATTTATATATCCAACTTATGTTATTCATTGTAAAAGTATAGTTGATATATTTGCACATAGCATGATATATACATTATAACCATAATTAAATACATGCTAATGCACATTTTACTTCTTTAAGAACATTATATACATATGATGCATTTGTTCCTTATTATTCTATATTTGTCATCATCAATACTTATATTATACTAAACCTTACAATACGATGCAGAACATTATTATGGGATACCTTGAAATTTTTGAACAGATAACTCTTTTCCTTCCGCTGGTTCATTCTGATATTTGTCTAGCAAAGAAGACATGGCAATGGTGGCTTGTATTTTAGTTCCCTATAAGAAAAGAATTGTGAAAAACACCATCGAATGTCAAATTAACATTAACAATTTAACAATAAAAAAATAAATAAAAGAACAAACTAATATACCTCCTCATCCATGAGCACCATTATAATTGACAACAAGCTTCTTTAGTCGATTTGATTTTCGATAGTCTATCTTCGCCAAACCCTAATGATGATTCTCCACATTTCCTTTGAATTGTCCACATCTTTCAGGAGATCATAATCTTTGTCCCCCATCTCAGTGAATGGGAAAAATAATCAGTATAAGATGGATGAAAATCTATGATTCCAACAGAAGCTAGAATAATAGAAAAAAGAAGGAATAGAAAGTAGTGGCATTTGAGTTGGGGCAGAGCATGTATATAAATAGAAAGAGAGTTGAGAATTGTGATTGCAATTTGGAATTTTGGAGGGAATACTATTCAATAAACTCCCTCCTAAATTGAATTTCCAAATTCCATGGTTAGAAATAATCCATCACTTAAATGTCTTCTATAACAAATTGAAATTTGAATTTGAGATTGAAATCGAAAATAGGAGGGAATGATACTTACTTAGTATAAGATACTCTTGAAAATTGAAATTTGATAAATCCTTCAATAGAAAATCTTATCTTACTTGGGAAATCTAAATATAAAAGGTATCTAGCATGGTGCATAATAACTTCTTTTATCATCATCAATAAATCAAATTATGAATTTATCAATTTATTTTTTTATCTATTATTTATTATTGTTATTATTATTAAAAATATAGTCCTTTTATACTAAGTAAATAATTTATTAGCAAATAAAAGTTGAGGATAACATGTCAAAAGCATAACATGTTGATAGGTATCTATTATTTATTATATATTATAAAATAAATCGAAAGCATAGCATGTCGACATTTTAGGCATTCACATCATTATGCTGATTATAAACAAATCTAATCTCACATATTTAAATTAATATTTATTTCCTTATATATGTTTTCTATTTTTAAAAAAAAATGATATGATGATAAATATAGAAATGAAAAATCATATGTATATTTATAAAAAATTATGATGTGATTATTTAGATCTAAAGTGAGATATATATATAAATCCGTATTATGTGAGTTTCTTTGTGCCACCACTATGAGATTGATCTTTTTAGTTCATTTTTAGTTCTAAAGATACGCTCAAAGGTAATATTTTATTGTATTATTATTTGCAATTAAAACTACTGGATTGAATCGATCTATTGGCAAACCATCATCTATTATAAATTAGAGGTCACAAACACAACATATCGAGATTTCATGTCTTCACATTATCATGCTGATTATAAAAAAATATGATATCATATATTCCAAATAATATTTATTTCTTTACATATGCTGTCATTTTTTTTAATTTGATATAATGACAAATATAGAAATGAAAATCATATATATTTGTGAAAAATTATTATTTAATTGTCTAAGTCTACAATTAAATCTATATATAAGACAAATATGAAAATGCAAGCAATCCTATTATTTTATTTTTATAACTAATATAAATAATATAAATTATTGTAATGAAGGTGTGAATAATGTAAATAATTATACACAAAGCCATCATGTGTACAGTATGCAAAAAAATTGCCTGCCTACTATTGGTTGCCTATTAAAGTACGGTAATTTGGTAGTTGATCTGTCAACCAAAAAAGAATGAAAACAATTGACCTACTTTGTATTAAGATATTATGAATAGATGACGTCTTGGATAGAAAAGTAAAGAAAAGATGAATAGAAGTTAACCATGGAGTAGGGGAAGAGCTCATACAGTGGAGAAAATAGGAAGACAGCTTGGCATTATATGATAGGAACCAAATAAGCTAACTATTGCAAAATGTATTTAAAAGGATAGCTATATATGGCTTAAGAGGCCATCCTTGACCATTCAATCTCTTCATAGAAAATTATCCCAAACAATAGCTTGAACTCTTTAGCTGTCCCACTCCATTCCACTCCCTCCTAACAAAAAAAAAAAAACTCCCCAAACATTACCTAAGGCTCACACCGGTTATTTAATTTATTCATTGAATTCATTAAACTAGAAGTTTTTTAGTAACCATTGAACCAGATTTTTGAATTTACGAAAAAGCACAAACATGACTTTTTGGATTAGTGAAAGTGTGATAATTGTTTTTGTGTAGCTATTACTATTGTTGCTCAAGAAATAAATAACTATTTTACAAGAATTTAGAAAAACAATTAAAATTAGTCAAGTGCCATCAATATCTCACAAATTAAAATTTCTTTCCAAAAATGCCCGTATCAAATACATTTATTTTCTCCTCTTACCTGGAAAACAGTGATGGCCTTGAGAAGACAATTTTTCCTATAAATAAAGGGTATAAAAGAAACAATTCAATAAATGTATAAGATAAAGAGGTTTTGTTTCTCATAAATAGAATCAAGAGAACACTCTAAAAAATTTCCTATAAAAAGGATCTGAGGGAGTATCATATTTGCTTAACATATATTAGTATCATAATATTATTTCTACGCTATTTATGTAGCTATTATTATATTTGCTTAAAATAAGTTAATATCACAATATTATTTATAAACTTTTTTCTCAAATTGACTTCCTACAAAATTTGCATCATTCTACATGGGAAAGGATCACAACAAGAACGGAATAAGTTGGAGAGATGGAATTGATGTTGAGTTTTTTTTTTTTAATTCCAAGCATTATTATCCTATAATAAAGTAATAAAGTAGAATAAATTTTATTGTTTATTTATTATTCAACTATATTTTTATTTAATATTAATATTAAATATGGTGGATTCCGCTTTCAACCATATTTAATAAATAATTCTTAACATAATTCTTAACATATTTAATATTCATCACAACATAATTCTTATTTTATCATATTTTATAAATATAAATATAAAATATACTTGAATAACTGAAGATACACATAAAAATATAGAGCAATTTAAGGGAAAGTAAAGGGGTGGATTTATCAGAAGAGAGGGTGCTAGTAATATAGAACTCTAGAATTATAAAAAGTATGATGAATATTGAAGTGTTTGTGTAGTGAAAGGGAACTGAAGGGTTGGATTTATAGGAAGAGGACGTGCTAGTAATATAGAACTTTGGAATCATAAAAGTGTGGTGAATATTAAAGCATTTGTTCAGTGCACGGGAAGTGAACGAGTGGATTTATAGGAAGAGGGGTGTCGGTGATATAAAACTCCGGAATTGTAAAAAGTATTATGGATATTAAAGTGTTTATGCAATGCGGGGAATTGGGGGGAAGTAAAGGGGTGGTTTATAGGAAAAAGGGGTGCTAGTAATATAGAACTCTGAAATTATAAAAAGTACTATGGATATTAAAGTGTTTATATAATGCAAGGGAAGTGAAGGGGTGAATTTATAGCAAGAGTTGGTGGCAAAGAAGAAGAAAATAAGAGTAAGATGGGAGAATATGATAGATCGGGGAGAAAGTGAAAGCACACGAGTAAGAGAAATAGATGTCAAGGAGGAAGAAAAGGAAGTAATGGGCTTTCAAATTGGTGGATCAGCTTGGAGACAATACATGAAAGGAAATGACGAGTAAGGTAGAAGGATATGATGGATTGAGGAGAAAGTGAAAGTAAATGAATAAGAAAAACATAAAAGAGTGGAAAAGGGAAGTAATGGCTTTCAAAATGGCATATTAACCCCTCGACAATACTTGGAAGGAAAAGAAGAATAAGGTTGGAGAATATGAGAAATTGAAGACAAAGTGAAAGTAATCGAATAAGAAAAGCAGGTGTCAAAGAAGAAGAAAAAGAAATTAATGGGCTTTCCAAATGGCAGATTCTAATAAAAAAACCATGTGTTAAGTATCAATATATTAAATAAGTAAATCAAGTTTTATAAAAAAAAAAAAGGGAAACTTAATCAATTCATCCTTATGGTTTCAACCTTTTTTTCAATTAGATCCCTATACTTCAAAATGATATAAATAAGGGCTTGTAGTTTTTGCTATTAGTAACATTAATCCTCAAACTTTAGAAATATTAGCAATTGTCCCCAACTTGCCTTACATGGCACTGACAACATTAATAGTACACTAAAGTCGCAAATGGTGGCTTGCATGGACTATTATTTGGGAATGGACTCTCTTAATCAATATTCTCTCAATCATCTCTCAAGTAAGATCCTAACTATTCATAAAATCCTATTATCTACACAAATCAAATTATTAAAACATTAAAAATACCAAAAAAAGATAAAACTTGCCATTAGATGCATGATGTATCCTAGGTTAGCAAATTAACATTAATACTTAAAGAAATCATTCATCTCTAGATGTAGAGTAAGACACATTGAAGGGTTAGCAAACATGAATGGACTAGAGAAGCGTATGGCAAGTGGCAAAACAATGAGTAGTGAACATAGTGAAGGGTGAGCAAGATGGGCCAAACCTAGACCATCGATGCCAGCAAGCACGGTTGAAGAACATCAGTGTCATTGTCCTCAGCTCAATCATTCTGCTCCTGTCAGTAATAACATTGGTTCCAAACCAGAGGGAAGAAGCATTGTTCAAGAAGAAACTATCTACGATTGATCAATTACTTCTCTTTTATTTGCCTTATTCATTTGGTACTCTCTCTTTGTTTGGCGTTAAATTGAAAATTTTTAGGCTACTTTTAACTTTGTTAACCACTTACAATTATTCTTTTTTGGTATTTTTAATGTTTTAATAACTTGACTTGTGTATGAACTGTTAAGATCTTACTTTTGAGAGATGATTGAGAGAATCTAGATTCCTATTATTAGTACCACTTGAGATGCAAACTCTGATAAAGAAAAAGAAAACGTATGAGAAATTTTAAGGTCGACAGTGATGCAAACTTGCCTAGGATGAGGCAACGAGGATCTAAGGCTTAAAAGCTCGACAATTTTAGGTGACTAGCAAGTGGGGATTCAAAATCCCATTGATCCTAAGCGACAAAGGAGGATAAAGATTGTCATACAGGTGGTTAAGCTTCGCTAAAAGGGATCTAGTTGAAGGTACCTGGGAGATTTGGGAGGCTTCATATGTACAATGATGATTCTCTAAGTGGTGAAGGATTCTCTTCAAAATCTTGTCATAATGGTGAAGGTTAGAATGTCAAATGGTGATTCTCTAAAGTTTTGAAGCTTCTCTGTGTTTTTGTTTTTTAATACTTTGATGCTTGATTGAACCCATCCTACAATTTTGTTGCTAGTTCGAATTTAAGGTACTTGTTCTCTCTATGATTGTCTTTGTGTTTTGATCCAATTGTGCTTCGGTCTCTTCCATTTGTCTTCTCCTTCTACTTTTTTGTTTTTCTTTGTTTAATGTTGGTAATTTTGTTGCTAGGAAATTGTTGGATCTTTTTGTTACTTGCTATAAGATCAAACCCATTGCTAAATTTGTTCTGTATTTGTTGTAATTACTTGAATATTTGTTCTGGATTTGTATTTTGCTATTAATTTGTTTTAGTGGGTTGCATTTGTTGTGTATTTGATGGTTAGTTGCTAGTTAGTTATTTTTGCCGGCTACTATGATCAAGTTTTATGGTTTTGCTATATTTGTTGAACATTAGATATTGGTGTTAATCAAATAATTTTTTGCTATATTTTGGAGTTAGACACTACTAGTTTTTAACTTTGGTATGTAGGAAATGTTAAAGTAAGGAATAGAGTTAGTATTCTTGTGAACAAAGATTGGAAAAATAATGTAGTAGAAGTCAGAAGGATTGGAGATATGATCTTATCCTTAAAATTGACTATTGGACATGATACTCTCAATGTTATTAGTGCTTATGCACATCAAGTAGGGTCGGAAGTACATATTAAGGAAAAGTTTTGGGAAGATTTGGAGGGCTTGGTTCAAGATATCCCACAAGAGGAAAAGATCCTTATTAGGGGACCTTAATAGTCTTGTGGGAAAAAAGACAAGACAATATATGGGAGCTCATGGTGGTTATGGTTTTGGAGAAGTAAATGAGGAGGGACATTCCATTCTTGATTTTTTAATGGCTTACAACCTCATGATTGTAAACACCTATTTCAAGAAATGGAAGGAGTATTTAATCACATATAAGAGTGGAGTCCAAAGGTCACAAATTGACTTCTTTTTGGTAAGGAGCTCAAATAGAAGAGCTTGTAAAGACTACAAAGTAATCCCTGGTGAGAGCTTTACTTCACAACACAGGGTCTTAGTCCTTGATATACTATTTAAAAATCATAAACTAAAAAGTCGAAAAACCTTAAATTCTAGGATTAAGTAGTGACAACTAAAATGTGAGAAACAAGTGACTTTTATGAAAAAGTTATGGAGGAAGGTAATTGAGACTCGCAAGGAAATGCTAATATCTTGTGGGATGAGATGACTAAAAGGATTAGAGATACCGCTAATGCAGTATTAGGTGAATCCAAAAGTTTTAGACCTAAAGATAAAGAATCTTGATGGTGGAATGAGAGTGTGCAGGAGAAGGTTAAACATAAGAAAAAGTGTTTCAAAATCTTGCATTTGTGCAATAACAATGAAAATTGGAAATGTTATCAGTTAGCTAAAAGGAGACTAAGAAAGCAGTAAACAAGGTTAGATCTAAAGTTTTTGAAGAATTCTACCAAGATTTAGGAAAGAAGAATGGTGAACGTAAGATTTACAAAATTGTCAAGAGAAGGGAAAGAAAATAGGGAGATTTGGACTAAGTAAGATGCATTAAGGATGAGGAAGGAAAAATTTTGATTACAGATAATGATATCAAAGAAAGATGGGAGAGCTACTTTTATAAACTTTTCAATGATGGATTAAGTATGACTATTAACACCGAAGGATTAATAACTCATGAAAATGATCTCAATTTAAACTGCTATCATAGGATTCGGGTTGGAAGTTTGGAAGTGAATAGATAATGGTAAAACTATTAGTCCTGATGGTATTCCTATCGAAGTTTGGAAGTGTTTAGGAAAGAAGGGAATTCTGTGGCTCATTAAGTTATTTAACGAGATTTTAAGGTCTAAGAAAATACCAGAGAAATGAAGCAAGAACACTCTAGTGCCTATATATAAGAACAAGGGGGATATTCAGAATTGTGCAAATTATCGGGGGATAAAACTCGTAAGTCACACCATGAAACTTTGGAAAAGAGTGATTGAGCATAGACTCAGAAAAGAGTCTCGTATTTTGGAAAACTAATTTGGATTTATACCAAGATGGTCTACAACAAAGGCTATTTATTTATTAAGGGGTTTGATTGAAAAATACTAAAGTAAAGAGAGAGACCTGCATATGGTTTTCATTAATTTGGAAAAAGTCTATGATAGAATACCAAGAGATGTATTATGGAAAGTAATGGAGAATAAAGGTGTTCATGTGGCTTATATTTGAGCCATGAAGGATATGTGTGAGAGGGCAACAATAAGTGTGAGAATCCTTGGAGATGTAACAAAAGACTTTCTTATAAGAATATGTTTACATCAAGAATCTTTCTTGAGTCTATACCTATTTGATTTGGTTTTGGATGTCTTAACAGAACATATACATGAAAAAATCTCAAAGTGTATGCTTTTCACGGATGATATAATTTTAATTGAGGACTCAAAAGAAGAGGTCAACTCTAAACTTGAGTTATGAAGACACACTTTGGAATCAAAAGGTTTCTGGTTGAGTAGAAGCAATACGAAATATATGCATTGTAAATTTAATAAGAGACTAATTAGAAATGATTTAGAGGTAAAAATCAAAGAGCAAATCATTTCAGAAGTGTCAAAGTTTAGATATTTGAGATCTATTTTACAGAATGATGGTGAAATTGATGGGGATGTTATGCATAGGATACAAGCTAGGTGGTTAAAGTGGAGAAAAGTATCAGGAGTTATTTGTGACTGCAAGGTATCTACTAAGCTTAAAGAAAAATTTTATCGAACAGCTATAAGGTCAGCGATGCTATATGATAGTGAATGTTAGGCTTTGAAAGGACAACAAGAGCATAAGATGGGAGTAGCATAGATAAGAATGTTGAAATGGATGTGTGGTCATACAAAATTGGATAAGATACGAAATGACTGTATACAAAGGAAAGTTGGAGTAGCACCTATCAAGGAGAAAACAGTGAAAAATTGTTTAAAGTAGTTTGGGCATATACAAAGGAGAGGACAAGAAAAGCTAGTGAGGAAAGTTGATTAAATGGCTTGGAGCCCCATCAAAAGGATTAGAAGAAGGCCAAAAAAGACATTAAGGGAAATTATAAGGAATGACATTTTGAAAAATGACTTATCTGAGGAGATGGTGTTTGATAGAGTCCATTGGCGTCATATGATCTATGTAGCCGACCACACATAGTGGGATAAGGCTAATATTGTTGTTGTTGTATATATTGTGTTCCAAACTGTTTTAAGGATATGTGACTGCAGATTTATCATTTGGAGCAACTACACATCAAAGCCTGAAGGGAATGCTAGATCAATTAGGAACTTACATAGAAGAGAAAATGCACAATTGGCTTAGTGACATCCTACTTTGATATTTTTGTTGTGTGCTAGCTGTTATGGAAGAATGGAGTTGTTATCTATATGTCGTCTAATGTATTGTGATTTCTTTTGTATGTATTGGTCTATGTAATCTGCCAAGTCATTTACTTACAAGGTGTCTTGTTTTGGTTAAGTTTAGGTTAGGTGAAGTTGATTTAATTTTTTGTAATTTTTTATGCCGCTAAGCCTTGGTACTGTGATTTAATATTAGTGCTAGTGCTGCCATATTTTGGAGTAAGTTATTAGTCCTTTTATGTAATATGATAATATCCTTTGTTTCCAAAGAAGTTGATGTTAATAAAATATGGCTTATGGAATCAATTGCTTTGACCCCCTCGTGCTGTCATACTTTTGGAATCTTTGGAATCCATTGCTCTTTTTTTGTCCTTCCGTTTTTGGCCAAAGAATCTAGTGCTCTTAATGATATAAGGATTAATGTTACTGGAATATGAACTAGTATTTTTTTGTTTTTTTACCAAAATGTTGAACTAGTATGTTTGAATCCAACGAACCATCTTTGTGGAATGCCTCTTTGTCGTCTCTTTCTATGTCCCATTATATGAACCTCTTTGGGAGTTCATGACTGATACAGCTGCACTACAACTAAATGCTAGATTACAACCATCATGCTACATTACAACCAATAAATTGAAAACTCCATCGACATTCTTAATGCTATGATACTAATTACAATCAACCTCACTACCCATGATGCAAGGAAAACGGCAATCAATTTTTTCATCCTTCTCTCACTTGCAATGTCCTTCTCCAGCCTTCTGATATAATGTAGAGTTTGCCTTGGAATTTGTCCATCCACCCATTGACAGATGCCAGAGCACCATGAATCCTATTAAGGAAACAACACCAGTGAGTTACAACACAATAAACAACCACCCAGAACACTTTCTATTGAGAAAATACTTATTTACGCTTAATCTAATAGCACAATCAATTTGAAAACAATAGTTATCTATAAACTTCAATAGAGAAACTATGGAGACTTGAAAATTAATCAATTCATTATAGACTCTAAACATAATCCTTTGTATTTACATCTAACAGCACTAAAAATTTGAAAACAAATCATCTATAAATCTATAAATTTTAAAATAATCATTGTCAATCTCACAAAAAGAAAATAAATATATAAAATAGTCATCGCCCGCTGAGATGAAGAACTTACGTTCTTCCGAACACAGCAGTTGCACCTAGAAAAAGCTTCTAGCAAGGTATTTATGAATCTTCCTTACCCTTGCATGTATATGTCAAGTATATAAACAATGCTTAAGGTTTATATTTTCTTTGGTTCTTTCTTCTGCAGAAAATTCTAGTAAAATTGTGCCCAGGGAGGCCATAAGACGTTATTGCTGTTATGCATCCAAAAACAAGAATAAGAAAGAACTTGGTCCGTAGTAAGGACACAGTTAATTCTCAAACCCCATCTCTATTTTGCTTTAGTTCTCCAAATTCAAACCCCAAGACATTTCGCAAGATGTAATCGAAATTTACCTTAGGAAATTTGGTCACAGAGCACGATTTCTTCACCATGTTTCTTGGTCAACGCCATTTGCTCACTGTCCATTCGCCTCCGTTGTCCAATTATCTCCCCTGGCTTGTTCATAGTCCTTTGATCCGTGGCTTCCTCTGTGCAACTTCTGAAGTTCCGTCTGCTCTGTAAGCACTTTCTTTCTTTTTTCTCTTCTAAATTTTTTTGCTGACTTTTTTTTTTATAATTTATGTTATGTGGCTTAATTAACTTTATGAGTCTATTGAGTCAGCAAGTTTTGATCCCTATCAGCCTAAATTTAACTCCGTTATTGCCACATCAGCCAAAACTTAACGCCATCATTGCCGCCTGGAGGAGGCAGGGATAAGTTATTGGTATTTCGTGAAAAGCAAGGATTAACCGCACAAACTGGTAAAACTATAGGGACCATCTTGTAAATTTTTAAAGTATAAGGATTTATTTGAAAATTGATAAAAACTACAGGATCTGAACAATTAATTTTTCTCAAAAAAAAAAAGAAGTAAATCAAGCTGGTGAAGTGGTACTTCTGCCATTTTGTCAGAAAAAAAGTGTCATGTTCTTGCAGAATAATAACAAAATAGGTTCGAGGTACATATTTTGTCCCAAATCCCAATTTTCCCTTTCGTAAATTTTATATTATATACATTTGAATATGAAGCAACTGACATGACTTGATGGGCGTTTGAATTCTCTTTCTTCAAGATTAAAACACGTGACATAATGAAAGGAGTAAAATGACACTTTCCATCCGAACATAATGCTTAGCACTAGTTTATGCGTCTTCACCATAGCTTAGAAGAACGCTCTTCTCCTGCAACTCAGCCATTCTCCAAAGCAGCTGAAGAAAAACTAGACCATCCCCATCAATGAACATCAAAATTCCACCCCTTATACGTACAATATCTGAAGTTTTTGCCAATTAAACAAGAGCAACAACTTAATGCCATTCTACAATGTTCTCTCATGTTTTCATTAAAGACTAAAAACACGTAGAGAAATTTGTCTTTTGCACCATGTTTGGTTCACTCACATATCCCTTCTATGTGAGGTAATAAATATCATGTCATATGACATGATTTGTTTGGTTGGATAAAATTTAAATAATGATGATTATCTAAGTAACAGGCATTACCTCAATTTAGGTAATAATGATCACACTGATTTTGTTAGAGGAACAGGATCACTAAGTTGTGAAGGGAAGTCAAAAGACTTTTATACCCTTATAGACACCCACACCTATTTGTCCTTCTTCCACCTTCAACCTTCTTTCTCTTCTTTCTCACCGCCGGCGTCATTGTCCGTCCTCATCCGCCATTATCTGTCCTCATCCTCCATCTACTATCTTTTGTCCTTGTCTTCCATCAGACATCATCCATCCTTGTCCGAGTTCACAGCTTTGGTGTCACCAAGTTCAAAGCTTCAGCGTCATCGTCTACTATCAAATCTGGAGTCCGATCGTGTTGTTCATCGTCATCACATTGTTCATCATCCTCGTTTGCCACCAGATTTGATGTCATTGAGTTTGAAGCTTCATCCTCCGTCATCACATTGTTCATCATCCTCGTTTGCCACCACATTTGATGTCATTGAGTTTGAAGCTTCATCCTCCATCTTGCGTACTTCGTCAGCCACCATGGTTCTTCTTCTTCTTTGATTTTGATTGGTATTACTTTGTATTGATATATGTATATTTGTAAGAATGGAAGAAAGGAGGAATTTTGCCAGTGGTTGTGGTGAGAGGTGAGGTGCTACCGATTGGGGGAGTGCCGTCGGTGAGGAAGGAAGAAGACAGGGGATTTTTTTTTATCTAGGGGCATTTTAGACTTTTCTAATTTATTTGTCTTTAATTAAATAAAAAATAAATTTATTTCCCCAATCCCCATCTATATATATATAAAAATAGCTCCCAAAAGCAGCAATCACAAAGCTTCTGCAATTTTGTAAGGCTACATCACACATAAATAATCAGTTATTAATAATCGGTTATTGATTTTCAAATTGCTCATTAATTACGTTTTAAATTTCCTTCCCACTATCAATTTGAAAATAAAGAAATTATTCCAGCCAAAAAAAATTATAGAAATGATTGGCATATATAAGTCATTAAAGTCTATTTATTTACATATGTCAACCTCATTGTATTCTAAAAGTCAGAACTTTAAAATTAATTCTAACAAATCATCTTTATATGTATATATATATGTATACCTTTAATTACAAGTTGAAAAATTCAATCTCAATAAGATCATATCATGTATATATATAAGAAAAAAATCATATATATCTATATATATTGAACATATATTTTTTACATCTTAGTTCAAATTAAGGAAATAATTATTTATTAGAACATCAATATATATCTATTATATATATAAAAGTTTTAAAGTTAAAATCCTGTTGTGCGACCTCAGCATTGGTAGGAAAAAAGAAAAATTGGCGTATCTTCTGATGTGTCCAACTCTCTCATCTAATCATTAAATTTGTTGAATTTAGTTTTTAATGTGATCTTAATGCATTTTAAAATGACTTTCCCTGAATATATGAACCTAATTAAATCTTTTTTTTTAAGAATAATATAAATTATTGAATTAATTCATGTCAACCATCTAATTATTGTGATTGGCTTTTACATAGGCTTAATACTATTTAAAACGGAATACTATCTCTAATATATTAATTTTGTAAAAAAATTGTGTTTATATTTCTTTAATTTCAATTATTATTATATTATATTTATTGAAATGTAATCATTCTATAATAACTTGAAAAATGCGTGTAATAAGGTTATACCATGCTAAATTTTATAATTTTGTTATATCAACTTTATTTATATAATGAAATAAGATGTAATATCTATTTTGGAGATTAACGTTATGGTAAAAAAAAATTGGGAATTAATGCATTTCTTATCCTAACACTATAATTATTGCATAATGTAATAGGAAATTGATATTTGGATTGATTAAAAGTTTTGAATGCTAATTGATCTGATGATAAATAATTATTCCTTTTGAAATTGAGAATTAATGAGCATAATTATTAAAATTATTCTTTCTTTTCAAATCAGAATGCATTTTTGTAATTCATTCGAGTTCAAGTATATTTTATCTAAAAAATTTATTAATTACATAATCAATGCATTTTGCTGGTGAAAAAAATAATGCATTTCAGTTTTTTTTTCCTATTATGTGCTCTATCAAATGCGTTTTTATAGGTAATTTGAGGTGTTTTATCATTAAGTGCAATAAATCTATATTAATACGTAATAAAAAATTGTTCCCCTCAATCACGCGCATTAGCACTATATAAAGCTATAAATCAACTATTCTCCACCACTATCTAAACAGCCACCTTCTTGAACCCAGTCTTACAACATCCCTTTCTTCACTTCATAATTCATCATTTTGTATTAGGATAGGAAAGAAGTAGGGTACCCACAGTGGAGAGGATTGAATATGGTGATTGCGAGTTCGGGGATCGATGGCGGAGAAACCATCAGCCTGTTATAGTGGCAAGCTCCCAATTACTTGTGGCGAATAGATTTCCTCCTTTCTCCTTCTTCTCCCACCATCTTCCATTCGCTTCGGCTTCCTTATTGATTGTGACTGGCAATATTTTTGTTAATTATGTAGAGGAAAAATGTCGAGACTGGGCTTACAAAAGCATACCAAGGTATATTGATAACTCTTCAATTTTAAATAATTCAAGAATTTGTTCTTTCTGGTCCTAAGCATTTAATTTAAAATATAATTTATATAAACTTGCTATTGCTATGAATTATCTTTCCATCAACCCTAAGTTTTTGTTCATTACTGTGAAGCATAAGTGGGTTTCCAATTGTGGCAAAAAATGCAAAGGGTTTCAGTTTGTGAAGCTATTGCTTGTGGAAGATATTAAGTAATACTTTTTCTGTCAACAAAAAAAATGAAGTAATATTTGTCTATATTACGAAAAAGATGTTGCATGAAATATGGCATAAGTTGTAGCAAAATGTGGAGCACATGGCATTGGAATCAATGAATAACGTGATGACTTGAAGCTGTAATGTAATCATATTATTTTATCGCAAATCAATAGATATTGCTATTATTTTAACATTTTCAGTCATTCTGTATATGATGAAAAAAGTTTTTATTCTTCTTCTTGTATTAATAAAGTCTTCTAAGGTGAATAAAAGTCCAGCAATATTTTTCTCTCTAATGTTTGATTAGCTGACCTATTAGGACATTTAGGATACAAATAAGATTTTAATTCTCATTTGGATTTAAAAGTATTGAATTTGATATGCATAAAAAATTTACACTATATATATATGGATTTCTAATTAATCATTTGAATTGCTACATTTTTCTATATGACTCTAAATAAAATACTGCAATTTATGTACATTTAAAATTAGTCATAAAAAATATTGTAATTCATACCATGCAACTTTAAATTTATAATAAAATATAACTAATGGATTTCAAAATTTTCTTTTTAAGACATTATTAAATCAACTAGAAACTTTGAATTCATATTAAATCTAAATCAATGAAAAACAATAAAAAATATCACATTATTGGCAAAATCAATTAGGTCAATTTAAAATTTGAATTTAAGCTTAATAATTAATAAAAAAACTTCACAATGTTCAACAATGCACATTCAAATTTTTTAATGGAAATAAATCGGTGTGTATAAGTGGAAATTAAAAGAGCTTTCAGTAATTTTGAGTCATCAATTTTGGAAGCAAATAATTGAATGTATATAATTTATTATGATAGTCAATTATTATTGAAAATGTCAATAATTTGTCGCTTAACCCTCTCTAATCATATAAGATTTCAATTTTGATTCCAACTTACTCAAACTCATTTTGATTATCACACATTAATTCCCAATTAATTATACATTTTAGTTATTATATAGTTAAATTTATTATTTATTTCAAACTTCAAATTGTGATAGATTTTACAGTTATATTAAATTAATTAAAATAATAATCAAATTTTAGCAAACACTATGGAATCAATATTTGGTGAACAAAAGCACTTTACAATTATAATAAATTTAATATAATTGTAATACATTGTCTTAAGGATTTTAATTTTTTTTGTCACACCATTGTTAAATTTGTGTTAAAAGGTTATAACGTATTAAATAGATCAAAATCAATATTTGATGATCAAAAGCAAATGATTGATTGTATATAATTTATTATGATAGTTAATTATTATTGAAAATGTCAATAATTTGTCCCTTAATCCTCTCTAATTAGCGGTTGTGTGTTTATCTTAGTTTCTATAATAGACCAAAGCTGTCAAGTCAAAAAATGATTAGGGTGATTCACTAATTTAATTGTGTTAAATTACGAGATGTTAAAATGTGTTAAAAGGATTTGATGTTATTTAATTTAAATTCATATTTATATTCTGAAAAAAAAAAGAGTCACATTTGTATTAAATCTCTCTCAATCAGTGTTTGTGTGATTATCTCATTTTCTATAACAGAACAAAGTTGTTAAGATATATGGTATAAATAAAAATTAAATTACATTATACATTTATTAGTAACTTTCAAATTTAGATTTGTTTTAAGACTGACCACCGTCAAAGCTATTTGATTTTTTAAGAATATACAATATCATAATAATAGTTCATCTAAAAATGTACAATATCATAATTAAATTTAATTTCAAAGTCATATTTGTTTAAAGTCACCACCATCAATGTTATGTACTAGGTGGAATTGCCAATTTTAATAAAGTTGTTAATCAATTTGTATTAATTTTCCTCTTTAATAGATTTTATAATCTCAAAAAAGTTGGTAATCACATATCTAATTCATTAATTTTTTTCTTAAAAGAAGAAAATCATAATAATGGGTTATCTAATGCGATAATTCTTTTATTGATATTTGGGGGAGTCTTCTTTGTATAATTTTTTATTCGTATTTACAATTAGACATTTATTGAGAGCGTCTAATAAAATTTGAAATTTAGATCTATTATAAGTCACGCCACCATCAATGTTATATAATATATGGATTTTTCAATTGCCAATTTTAAAAAAGTTGTTAATAATTTTGTGTTAATTCAATAATTAATTCTATTAAATAATTGATAGATAAATTCTTTTCTATAAATACACTATTATTGTTGTCGTCTATTGCATTGCTTTCTTTAGACTTCCATCTCATATTGTGACCGACATTGTTTAGTTCCTTCTTGATATAGAAGAAGGTTATTGACTTTCCATATGATGCTATGAGGGCACCAATCCTTTGAGATATGATTAAAAATATCAGTTAGGATAATTTGTATGTGATTAATACTTGGTCAACATTTACCAAATGTTTTTAATTCCGTTGAATTAGTTTTGTAGGATGATAATGTAAGTATCTCTTACTTATAAATATTTGTTCTCCAAATTAATCATTATATTGTTTGCGATTGTTATTTTAATAATACTAATTTTGTACGTTATTGTACATTCCACATGAAGGCCATCACATATTGATTCATTGTTGGAATAGTTATTTTCTCAGGTTTGGCAAAAACAACTTCTTAATATTTAGTATTATTAATTAATTTAAATGTGAATATATTAAAGAATTATGATCATAATTGATCTTCCAAATTAAAAGCAAATGCGTTTAAATAAAGATCTATCTCCCCTTAGATGAGATTGAGATATATGCATTCATGCATTAGTACATATCTATGCCTCATTTATACATTTTTTAATATTTTCATTAAGTTTGTGAATGTAACAATCAACACTTTTAATTTATGTTTCATGAAAAAAAGGATAAAGTTATCATGATTCCGTATATAAAATGAATGCCCTCTCGAGTTTTTTCTATGTATTTCATGTAGAATTTGACAAAATAAGGTGAAAATGTGAAAGGTCCCAACAATCACATTATGAAGTGACAATAATTTTTGTTTAGCCAATTACCATGAAAATTTCTCCAGGAATCACATTATGACATGACCATAATTTTTGTTCAGCCAATTCATGCATATTTCAAACTATAATGTAATATGAACAAAAAGTTTCTATAATAATTGTATTACAGAAATGGCTAACCATCGGCAAAAAAAAAAGGATATGTTATATTTTTTCTTAAATATAGGATATTTTGCTCTGGTATTAAATATGAGACTATTTTCAGAGTATGAGGCATTATTTATCATGTATTTTAAAAAAATATTCCTATTTAATTCATCACAAAGAGAAAGAACCAGATTAAATGAATGTAATTTTGAAAAAAATTTGTGATGTTTTTAAAAAATAAGGTAATTAACTATTTTAATTTCCATCTTTAATCCATGTAATTTAGTAAAAAAATATATTATATTAAGAATAAGAGAAAGTACACTATAATAAACATACATTGAATATTTTCAATTTCTTTGTGATGAATTAAAAAAAGGCATTGATCAATTTGAGTAAATATATCTTGATTTTCATTTTACTTTATTTTTGTTAAATTTAAAATTTAAATTTAACCCATCATTAGTACTTTATTTTTATATTTAATTATAAATAATTGAGTTAATCATTAATTTAAATTTAAGTCATTATTAACAATCTCATAATATTTTAAAATTTTTTTTTAAATTTAATACTATATATTTATATTGATTTAATATGCATAAAAAAAAAAGAGCATTATGTGCATCGCACAGGTGCCAACCTAGTTGACATACCAAACAAACTCACTTAAAACTCATGTAATCTTTATCCTCTCACACCCTTCATATTGCATCATCTAACACTCCTAGTAATTGAACCAAATGAGTTGCCAATTTCAATGTCAGTCATTCTTATTATGGTTGTGTGAGGCGGCTTTTGTTGTTGCTTGCTTGCTTCCAACCTAGGAAACCAACTTGACCTAAATTGAACTAGGCCATTGGGCGAGACCAATATTAGGCTTGGCACCATTCATTTCTCCCTTGAGAGAGTGTGTAAAAAAATTAAAATCAATCTGGTGGATTATAATGTATTAAATAATTCCTAGAAGAATACATTTAAGGTTTCTAATTTATTCCGTGCTGAGAAACCACTAGCAACGTGTAAAGAAGAAGACGAAGACAATAATTTTTACCCATCTTTTAACTGCTTATTGACCTAAATCATTACCATTCCAATTCCAAATGATAGTGGATAACACATGATGCAGAAAGATAATTGTGAAATTTGAGGAGCCACATCTTCGCTCAACTTGTGTACCACTTCAATTAGTTTTCTCTATCATGTTAATCAAAGATACGGCATTCATTTTCATAATAGAGTATCTTAAGTACATCTTAATTGCATCAATGGCCACACTAATTAAACTTCCAAGTTATATGGTAGATTTAAAAACCAAGATATAAGCATCTGAGACTACCAAAATAAGCATGTACCAGAATGACAATGTTGGTGTAAAAATCGGATAACTGGCGTGGCCAAACGATTACGTTACATTACATGGAAGTGCTGCATAAACAAGACACACCTGAGATCTGTTTTGAGACTTGGTCAACTCGTTGTCAATATCATCCATTCTCATTTTGCACATTTAAACTAAACACCTGCACTAGTCTCATAATTGGTGTTTGATTAGCAACTAAACCAGAAAGACCACCAGATTCAGAAGAAAATGTCCGCAACATTCTAGGGGAAGAATTCTATCATCAAACCAATTTTTTAGGTTCACTTCAAGGTGTCACGCCATGAAGTCGGTTCTCACAATGCAGCCTTTTTCTGCCCCCTCCTCTGATGAGCTTAACAAATGTAAGCTATGATTGATAATTGATTCCACGTATGGGCAGAGATAAAAAAATTGTCATCAGCAAAGACTTCTATTTTAACAGTAGAAGAGTGAGCAAGTTGATGAGTACAAATTACAATCAACAATAATAGGGCACAAACAGAATTCCACAATTTTGACTTAGAAAGGGTAGCCAAAGCCTGTAAACGAAAGGGCACCATCAGCATGGGTCGCAACATCAGTCCAGAGAAACAAAATATTGCTTTAGGTTGATTTCATCTCCTTGAACGGAAATGCATTCACGGTCATTCCTCCATCAACAGAAATAACCTGTCCATTGATGTAGGATGCAGCAGGTAGGCAAAGGAAAGCCACCAAGGATGACACTTCATGTGCTTCTGCTACTCGCTTTATTGGTGTTCGAGCTAGTATATCATTCACAAACTCCTCATCTTCAAGCAACTATTATCATAGTTAAACCGCTAGGATTTAGGAACCAGTGTTATGGCAACTTATTATCATCTAAAAATTAAACATAGGTAAAAGGGAGGCTATGTTCATAGAATATGTCTAGAAAGGAGGCTGCGAAGTTAATCTCATTAGATTTGCACGATATTGAGATCCACTTTCGGACAATCTCCTACTGGTTCATCCTTTGATGAAATCTCCTTAAATTTAAATTATGAAAGTGGTGTAAGATTTAAAAAGGCAAACAGTCATCCACAATAGATATAAAATTTATGAGACGTCATCACTGGGTAAAGATTATCTGCAGAAAGAGTTACATGAGGTTGAAGTAGGGAATGCCCCAAAGTTTTCAAGGTTTTTTATCCATATTTTTGGTGTTACCTCCTTCCCAATACGCTGATTTAACTATCTCATGCAATTTTTTCTTAAGCATGGTTTACACATTTAACAGTAACTACTAACGACCAAAAGTAGCAACCTTGGTGAATCAAAAGATTTTATTTCATCTTTATATAAGATGTAGTGATATACAGTCTTGATCCAACAAAAATAAACCCATTAGTACTCAATGAGCAGGTTGCAATAGGAAGAATATTAAAAAAAATAATAACAATTATTCATAAATGAGAATGCACTTGATTTGTTAAGTTCTACAAGAATTTCCAATCAAGTTTTCTGGCAAAAAAAAAACACATGGAGGAAATTTATTGAAAGACTCAATCACGTGGCGTTGAACTACTAAAAAAAAAACCGTTATGTTTTTGTTAAGGAACATGATAGAAAAACACACACAAAGTATACTAAGTCCAATTAGTAATCACTCGGAACTACTTTTCGTTGACTAGACTACTTTGTCATGTAACTCAACCAATAATAAACACTTAAATGAATAAAATAAGCAGAAACAAAAGGAGAATAAGCAATATATCCACTAAAGTTTAACCTAAAACTAATCCATATCAGTTCAATTTTTGTTTAGCTGTTCTTGGTATTTTAAATTATTATTTGACACTATAGGTTACATTTATGCCAGGCAAAGTCAAGCAGATTCATGACATACATCTTCTATTAATAAGGAAATCACTGGATTGGAAATAACGTAACAGAGACAAATGCAATACATGGAACAAGAGAAGCAAAACATAGTAAAAGACCACAATGTAGCAGAACGTATGAGTCATCCCCACATGGGGGCAAAATAGATTTCATACCAAGAAATCTAGGTATTACAGGGTCATGAGAATACTGTAAGATACTTTTGTAATCCAAACATATACTAAAACAGATATATTGATAATTTTTTTTTTTCAAAAAGACATGACTGATGAAGATAGTAACAAGAACATTAACAAGTTATAAGGATACATACTATCAGCAATCAGCATTGAATTAAGTAATGAGCTAATGACAGATTAGTAGTGCTTTATTTTGGGACAAATGACAGATTACTAGTGTTTAAGACAACTACATTTTTCAATTTGCCGACGTACTTTTGCTTTAACCAATTCTCACATCAAGGTTCAATAGTTCATCTGAAAACAGAACAAAAACAACATGGCCTTGGAGCAGAAATTAAACGATTTAATATATAAAGTGTGTAAGAGCATTACAGGTTCCACAAGTGAGGTTTTAGTATACCAGGGTGCAACACAGTTGCTCCTTATATTGTCTTTTGCCCATTCACAAGCAAAATTCTTTGTAAGCTGATTGATTGCAGCTGAAAAATGAAGCATGTTGAGTTTCTTGAGAAAGCTCTTTCAATGTAATTTGGAAACATTCATTTTTAAGCCAAAGATGACACAAAATTGTAATATCAACTCACCTTTAGTTGCTGCATAAATGGTTCCAGAACCTATATGTGACAGACCCGCAACTGAGGAAATGAACACAATGCTTCCATTTCCAGATGCTTTGAGAAGAGAATACCCAAGTTGGCATAGATGGTATGCTGAGTCCAAGTTAGTGGTCATCACCTTCATATAATCTTCGGCATTATACTCAACAGTTGGCTTCCTCACATTTGTTCCAACGTTATTTACCTAAGCTCACATGATGCTATTATAATTCAGTTCAAATCTAATTTTCACAGAAAAATAAAACTGATTTTGAGGGCTATTTTTCAAATGATGGCATGCTTATAAGGGAAACCAGTCAAACTACTTTAACATAATTACTTGTATCAATTTTACCAATATAAAAAGTAGAGATAGCTAGCTGCACATCTCTATTTTTATCAAAATAAAAAAAGAAAAAAGAAATTTACTTATATCAATTTGGCAGATACTAACATTTGGCCTTCTCAATGTATCTGAAGCATCGGGAGAGAAGGTCTTAGTAACTGAGTAAAATGGTATCAACTCCTTCCAAAGTTTTCAAAATAACTTCGGAAAGAACTCAACTCACAAGTATGTTTAGCTTGCCGTTGAGTTTAGAAGCTGCTTCTTCAATGAGCTTCTGTCTTTGGGGTCGAGAAGACACATCACAAACCGAACCATAAACCGTGAACCCCTGATCTTGCCACTCCTTCAAGCATTTATTGAGCTCCTCCTCGTTCCTAGAACAGGTGTACACGGTAGCGCCAAAGTCGGCTAGTTCCTCCACCACAGCATGCCTGAACACCATATCCGAATAATTAAATCTAAGCTTGAAGGGCTTTAAAAGTAATCCGAGAGTCTATGGCCAAAAAAGAAAAAGTAATCGGAGAGTCTTGAAAACGAAATTTATTTGGAGTAGAAAAAGGAGAAAAGAAATCGAACCCAATTCCACGAGTTCCACCGGTGACAAGTGCAGTCATTCCCTTGAGTGACCATCTGGAGCCTCTCATGGTACTTTCCGCCTTCGCCATTAGCTTCGTGCTTTCCAACCCTGACCTGAACCTAGATCCTTTCTTTCCTACTTTCTTTCTTTTTTTTCTTTTAATGCTTCCTCGCCGGGATGGATATCCATCAAACAAACTGGAGAATGTAACAGTGATACATGTGCGTATACCACAATTTTAAAAATTGCAGGGTATGGGTTGATAATTTTATATAGCTAAAAGTATACTTTCGATCTCATAATTTTACATTAGATTTTATTTTAATTTTTTAATTTTATTTTTTTTAATTTTCAAAATATAATTAAATATTTTCTATTACTAATATCATTAATTATGTTAATAGAAATACTGACAACACATTATTTAATATTAATATGTCAATTTTTACTGTTAAGTCATTAATATTTTGAAAATTAATCTTAAATTTAAAATATTTTTAATTAAATTAAAAGATTAAAAATAAATAATTACAAATAAAACTTCTAAATAAAACCTTGATCTTAAATTTTTTTTATCATGAAAAATGAGTTTAATAAATATGTAAACATTTAGAAAATATTTTGATAGTATTTAGAAATGATTGATCAATGTTTTCTACTAATATAATTAATGTATTAATTATAGAGAAAGTTTTGATTATAATTTTAAAAGTTAAAGGATTAAAATGAAATAAAATAAAATTAAAAAATCAAAATAAAACTTAATATAAAGTTAAGAGATTAAAAATATATTTTTACCTTTTACATATATAATACTATTGGCATAATTATATATATAAATAATATTATTTATATAATTATTTTTATATATAATTAGTAAATCAATTCATTAAAATAAAAAATGGGCATTAAATATTTCAAAAATTATAATATAAATATTAAAATAAACTATAAAATTTTTATAATATTATGTTTTAAAAAATATTTAGGCTAAAATATATAAAGCGTCTTTCAACATTGACTTGACTTCCATCAACTACAACCTCGATAACAAATCCCTTAACTATCTTCAATTATTAATATATAATAACATTAGGGTGGCCAGTATTGTGCATTAACTACAGTTCCGTCCTACTTTTGGCACCGTGCCCTTTCTTTTCTATTTTTCTGTTTTCTTCTTTTATTTAAGTAGTCCCTTTTTTTATTTATCTTTTTTCTTTTGTTAGTGAGGTTTATTTATTTTTATTTTTTAGGTGGGCCTCCACTTTTCTTAAATTTAATATTTTTTAATTTTATAATTTCTATTAATTTTAATTAATATCATTTGATATTTTTTTTTTCAGATAGAAAAAATAGTGATAAATTTTTTAAAATTAAATAAAATACTCCATCTGGTCCTTAATATAAGATTATTTTAACCGAATCACGCAAATTAAGAAAGAAAATTAAAACTAATTAACTATCTCAATTTTTTCAAAAATTTCAACATTTTTTCAAAACTACCCTTATTTAATCTTTACCTTTTTTTCTTTAGGTGTATTAAATAAGGACATTTTTTTGAAAATGTATAATAAATATCACCTCGTATATTGTAAAGAGTCTTATATTCATGATCAAGATAAAATGTTCTATATATAGGATTAGAGGAAATATCTTCAATGTGTTTCGCACATTCACACGTGAGAGAGAAAATTCTAGTTCTCAGGTAACATCCTTATGTGAATAACTCCATTAAATCATTGACGGAAAAGTGTCGCGTGGATAGAAGAAAACCAGGTGGAATTTGACATTGACATGCTAATATTTTTATAAGCCACATCAGAGGATTGGAGGAAAAAACAAAAGAAATAGGGCTCCGTTAAAACGCACCCCAATAGCTTCAAATGGAGTCCTCATGTGCATTATTGGCATTTTGATTGAGGGACCCAGTCTTCAAAGATCAAGCATCTGCAAAACCATATGTTCAGAAGGGTATGGGTTTTAGTTTCTGCCTTCTCCCCTTACTCCAATTTCCATCTCGTTTCTCTTCCTTCATATATTCACTCCCAAAAATAAATAAAATAAGTAAATGTCCTCTCACAACCTTCTCAATCTTATCAATTATTTGTATTTAGTTCCATCTCTCATCAGTGCTCTTTCATGGATTTCAATGCCAAGAAGTAAATCCCTTCCTGTGGCTCGTTCATCCCACTCTTTCATGGAAAACGGGAGGCGTTTTACGGGAGCCCTAATTTTTTTTCTTCTTGGGTTTCACTGGCTCCAATGTGGCAGAAATGAAAATTATAAAATGTCTTTATTTCAGTGTCAAATGCTATGTAATTTTATTATATCTGATGCAGCACTTTCCATGAGCGATTTAATGGAGTTATCAATAAAAGGGTGTTATTTGTTTGAACGTGAATGTTCAAGGGAGTTTGTTTTCAAGTGTTTATAGCTGAGGGGGTCTTGTTCACGTAGCTCAAAGTTTAGGGGTGTTTTTATATATTTTAGTCTTAAAATTCCCAAAATGATATTATTTTATTGTTAAAATTTTAAAAAATATACATTGATAGATAATGGTACAGAAGAATATGTTTACATAAATTTAATATGGATAACATATTATATTGTGTATCAATGGTGCATCTATGTTTTTTAAGTATTAGTGTTTCATAGGAAAGCACGATGCTATTTTTTTTATATATGAAATTATTATTATTATAAAAAGTTGAGATATTTATATTAATATTATAATTTCATTATTTTTTTATTTAAAAATACAATCACATTTTTTATTCATAAGAATTATTTTATTTTACATAAAGCAAGAGAATATCAGAAGATTTTGCTAAGTCAAGCTTGGCTTTGAGACACCATTTCTGAATTCAGACCTCCGCCTAATTTCCTACACTACCTATGGACCCGTAATGAAGATATGGGAATCCGTCAAAGAATCTACATGATGGGATTTGAAGAGGTGGAAAAAAAAAATAGAGTAGGAGTTTGAGGGAGGTGAGAGAGGACGATGAGATTTTTTTGAGGAACATTAATGAAAAGGGAAATATTTTTCACTATATTTGCCCCTTTTTTTAAGTAGAGAAAAGGGAAGGAAAGAAACCCTTTAAAAAAAAATATAATATCATGAATATCTTATATTATGCATCTAGAACAATCTAGAACAATATGTTGAAAAAGGTTATCCTGAATCACGCTTTCTTGGCAAAAAAAAAAAAACAATAACAAAAGCATCATGCATCCTTGACCAAAAAAAATTATGATAACTAATATCATAAACAATTAAAATAAATTAATATCATAAATATGGTTATAATATATTCCCCCAAGTTGGAACATTCCACTGCATGTCTGCATCTTTTTTATTTATTTATTTTTACATAATAAATATATTTTTCATTTATTTTTATATTATTAATTGTTTAAATAAAAATAAATATGGAATTTTTTAAAATAAAAATTATTGATTTAAAATTTTACTATTGATAACAAAAGTTATTCAATAATTATTAATTATTAATTTATTAATAATGATGATTAAAAATGATTTTACTTAATATTAATGTTGATGTTTCTTAAATATATATTTTTATACATATTTCTTAAATATATATAAATTTGAATGTTTATTAAATCAATATAAAAATAATTTATTATATTTTATTTGTTTTATAAAACTTATTTTTATTATCAATGTAAGAAAAAACTAATTTTTAAATATGTGTTTGATATTTTTTTCAAATATCAATTTGGGAGAATTTTTTTTTTTGGAGAGAACGTGAACTTTCTAGGGCAAAGTGAAAATTTTTGGGGAGTTTATGTAAAATTTTCTCCATGCTAAAAAGTGCACTTTGATGCAGCGGGAGTGACTGCCCCAGAATGTACTACGTGGTTCCGTCCCTGTGAGACCCTTGCAAAAGTTCGACTCGTGTGCTGGGAAAAGAATCAAATGCTTTGCTCTTTAAGAAATCCATAAAATATCCAACCAAGTATGAATTTGTGTACTTTGACTAGATTTAGTGTATATGAAAAGAATTTTATGAAAGGGAGGATGGGGAAGAAATTTTTATAAAATTTATTTGATATATTTTATTTAAATATTTTATAAATATAAATTCACTTTTTTATAGAACCCTTTTTTGTTCTTTTGTTCTTTTTATTTTTTTTAAAATTACTTATTTCTACCCAATATAATATTAGTTATATGATGCTCCTCCCTACCTTTAATATATATTGGGACTCAAGTACATGATGAGCCTTTTTATTCAAGGGAAAAAAAACACACACACACACACACACACATATATATATATATATGTATATGCGTATATCGGAATATGTAGGAAACCAACGTAAGTGCGAACTGAACATGAACAAAACACGAGGATACAACATGGCTGGTCTGGTTGGTATGTGGTGCCCAATAATAGTGAAAGTCCACGTCAAGTTTGATGTGAATTTGGACAAGTTTGATGTGAATTTGGACTTGATTTATATTCACCTACTAGAATCTGAACCCGCTAACCACATTTTTTAGAAGTGGACATTTTGGTGATTTTATTTTTTTTAACTTCTTTCTTTTTCTATCTTTTATACAAACCAAACAATTTTTCTCTCATCAAATATCTCTTCTTCCTTTACCCCCACCTGTTAGGGGGATTTTTGTTTGGATCATCAATTTTTTTTTAAGAAAGGGGGAAAATCTATTAACAGTAAAAAATGCAAGTACCAAATGGAGGAAAGAAATATATTTGAAAAAATTATTTTCTAATATAGTTACAAATAGAGCTTATTTTCTTATATTTTATATTCATATATAGTTACATTGTATTTAAATAGTCTTTTAAAGAAGTTCTTAACATATTTTAGAATCTATTTACAAGTACAAAATGGAGGAAAGAAATATATTTGGAAAAAATGTTTAAAATAAAAATTACAATTATTGAAATAATTAAAATAATTGAGTTTACTATTATGTTAGTACACTTTAGAATAATATTCATTACAAGCTAGATTGGATCATAGATCTTGATTAAGTGGGACTAATAAAGAGATATGAGAGTTAAATTTTCTGGCTAATAGCAATTCAATCATTATGTGATGTTATTTGTCCACATAGAATCTTCCAAAAAAAAACTTGGTTTTTAATATAGTTCCCATCTATATCAAACTCTACTATATTTTGACTTATCAAGGAGTTATATTGATAAAATCTTTTAGTAATGATAAACTTTAATTATTTGAATTTTCAAAATAATTCATTCTTCTCAGAGTTTCAACATGGCAGTGCTTCATTGAGGGTATAGTGATATCATCAAAGGCAATATTATTCGGTATGATTTCAATCAATACACAAATTTGATGCCTAACTTTAAAAGACAAAACTCTCCAAAATGATTCCACCTTGTATCTCCTGCATATATATTTTGTGAATTCATGGAAAAAATATATAAGAAAGAAAAAATTGTGAAAGGAATATTAAATAGAATACATTCAATACTAAAATAAAGTGCTTAGGTAAATAAACATTAATCAACACCCAATTATAAAAAAAAATTTCGTATGAAATATATCGATCTTGAAGTCATTCATTTTTTCATTGGGTCCCCCACCCTGTAAAACTCTTCAACACCTCATCCATGTTGGATGTTGAAGGATTGGGGCTATAATAACATGCACTTAATCATTTTGGACATGTATATGATTCAAGGAAGGGATCAAGATCAGAGGAACATGTAAAAACCAGAGCACAAAAGAAAAAGGAGGTAGAAGCACTTTACGCTGTGGCCGCTTATCTTGGTTAATGGCAAGAGCATTTTATTAGCTCAGTGGGCTTGAGAAAAATGCAATGGCGCTGTGGTGCCATAACCCTCCACTGTGGAATTAGTTGGAAAATTTGGATAAATTAGAGGCAAACCAGTTCAACAAAATAGAGGAAAATTAAGGGTTTTAAAGAAAGTTCTACTAGGGCTTGATTTTTGAAGATGAAGGATGAAGTTTTTATGCCTTGAGAAGCTTGAATCAACAAGGTATGGTGGTTTCCTCATATACTCCTCCATTTTCACCTATTGTTTTTGGGTATTTTGAGGTGATGATTGTGATTTATGAGATTGGGTGAGTTTCTACCGATTAGATTGTGTTTAAATGCCTTAATGAAGTGTTGTTAGATATCTTCAAGCTTTGGGTTATAGATTTTGGGTTTTTATGTCATTGATTCTCTAAACCCTAACCTTTATATCTAGGATTACTTATGGTACTCGAATTTTATAAGCTCATGGCTAGTTTTGGGAGTTGATTTGAGTATAATGATGAATGAGTAAGTGATTAGTATATTGGTTTTGTTGGGTTTATACTCGGGATGTTGGTTTGAGTTCTACCGAAGGCTATGTTCCAACTTGATATATGTGTTTCATGTTTGTATAGGGTGTGTGATGGTACTATTGAATGAGCTACATTCCAAGAAATGAATTGGGAAGCAACAGGCTCATTGATACATGGTATTTTGACGTATGAAAGATTTGTGGATTGGTATGTGTAAAGGTTTTGATGCTTGAATATAATTGTTTTGGGCTCTTTGAAGTTGTATTAAGCTAGTATGATGAGTAGAGCAATATGAATTGACTGGGATTGCCTTTCCCTGTGTGTTGTAATTGGTGACCTAATGACTTATCATGTTATTGTGCGAGTTGGGACAACTCGAGGTAATCGGGAAGTAAATTTATTTGTCAAATAAGTTTTAAACTTTTCTTATCATGATATCTATTTTATATCTCACTCATAAGTTTTTTTAAACCCTTGACCTTTTGGGAAATTTGTGATGAGAAATGAGAATGGTTAGTTATGTAGGTTTATGTGTATATGTGTATAAACGTATCTATGTTTATATGTATATATATATGTATGGTAATTGGAGAAGGGCTTGACCATAGTTGCTGTGTGTATCTAATAATGTTATACCTAAAGAAGTAGTATTGATACGATCTTGGTAATGGTGATAATAATGGTATTAATAAGAATGAATTGAACATGAGAGTGTGATAGTATGATAATGCAATGACAATGATAATAATGGTGTCGATAGTTGAATATAGCTAATGTAAAGATGTATATATATATGCATACATATGTGTGTGCATAAACTTGGTTATCATTGATGTATATTATTGTTATGCATTCTAATGGAATATCTTATTATTTAATATTAGGCTGACATGATAATAATGATGATGATGGTATTGGCCTAGGTGTATTGCATGATGGCATGCTAGCATAACATATGGCATTGTCACTACATTATACACATTAGGCATTGGATTAGCTTGGTGATGATGTCTTATGATACCACTGGTATACTGATTCATTGGTGGGACACATGAGGACTTGTGTCCAGGTGGTGAGGTTGGTATATATATCTCTACCACTAAATCATCATATTTTGGTTGAGAAGATCTAGGTGGTAGTATATTGGGGATGCACCTTTTCTAAATCACCATCAATTTGGGTGATTTAGGAGAAAGGGAACCATGATCTACTCATAAGTGGAATGACTTTTGGCTGGGTTATGATTAGTGGTAGTAAGTTTAGTAGTTGCCCGGAATCGGCTTTTACTAGTTGTTGGAAGGGGGCTGCTTATCAAGGTCACCTTGTGGTGGTGACTAACTCATGGTTCCTGCCGCGATTGATATGAGTTTTTGTATATCATATGCATTGCATTATGCATAACACATAGTGCATGCACATTAACATATAGAATATCTGTATTTGACCTTATATTGTCTTGTTATGGTTGTGATCCCTATCATAAATGTAACTCTTTGTTTTATAAGTTGCTCTTGGTTACTAGGACATTTGTCTCACCCCACGTGGAAAAACATTTATAGGAATGAGACCTAACTCTAGTAAGGATAAGTCATCTTGGGGACCTACAGAATATCTGAGTACCTATATTGGTATGTGTTTATTTGAGAACAAATGTTATGTTTAGTATCATGCCAAGTGTAGAAATGATGCTATATGCATTTCTTATACTTGTGTTTCCCAAGGACTATATGTGTATTCATGTCCCTTGTGTGTGACTTATCTTACTTTGGGCCTTAAGGTTGATTAAGGCTATCTTAGGTATAAAGGTGCATAATAAGTTAATGTGTAGTTACATGCATGAGTGATGTGATAGTATAATTCATCTTGATGTTTTTGTGAGGCTTGATATGGTAATTGTTTTGTATGTCTAGGGTTGTGGTCAATTGTGGTCATAGTGAGTTGAGGCCCCAAGTAATGGATGACTCATGTGTATTTTGATAAGTGTGAGTGGTTTATGAAGTTAGGCTCAAGATTTGGTAAGTTTTGGAGAAAATGAGTATGTAACCCATTAGTTGGTTTAGAGTCTAAAGGGGTCAAATCTTGGGAAAACAGTTTTCGTAGGGTTTAATTGTCTTAGACAATGTTTTTGGGTGATTTGTGACTTGTTGGAAAAGGTCCAATGGTTAAAAGGCGTGTGGTTTGACTAATAGTGGCTATTTCGGTCACGTATGTCCAAAATTTCTATACGGAGAAATTTTTGGATGCAGTCTACTCTTGTACTTAGAGGAGGTATAAAGTGACCTATAGGCTTTGAAATCAGGTCAATCAGTGGTACAAGTTGTTAGTTATGCTGGCTTCTCAAGAACGGGGTGAATTGGGAAGTTTGAAAATTTTTTGCAAAAGTATAATAGAGCAGTGAAAGCAAAATATGTAGAAAAATAGAGTGCAAAATGTAGTGAGATAATAAGCAAAGTATAAGTAGAAGGACACAAGAATTTATCCTGGTTCAATCTCTTTCTCTTGACCTACGTCCAGTCCTCAAGGTATCACTTGAGATTTTTCACTATCTTGCAAGAATTCAGTGGGCTCCTTGCAATGCCACATTACAGCTTTGTGCTTTGTTCCAAGAGCTTACAATCTCTCTTTCTGCACTCTAGTTAAATGCTTCCCAAATCCTTTATGAAGTTTCCTCACAAGAAAATCTTTCTTCCAAATGAAGATAAGATTGTTTACAGCAAATGAACTCTCTAATGTAGAGTATATATGATAGTTGAAGTATAGTTTATAAAGTATGGAAGAGCAGAAGACTTTGATAGAATATTTTGACAGAGTTTCAATATATACAATGTAAAATCGTTACTCACATCTTCAAATGAAGTTCTATTTATAGATTTATGTCTTAACTATATGTTAGAGACAAGATCTAGCCATTAGAGACGTTACCCAATGGTTAATCTGTAAAACTATCCATTCACCAATTGTATTTAATGTGTTTGACATCCAAAATTCAAATTTTGGGGTGTCAATAGACCATAAGTTAAAGACTTTAATGTTGAACTTTGAAGTTTGTCTATTTAAGGACAAAATTTGAATTTTTCATCTTTGACAAATGTTTCCATGTTGGAACATATGAATTTTTAAGGTTAAAGTTCTTTTGAAGAGTGTGAATAGTTGTTCCATATTGTTATAGTGCATTTGAAATTCAAATTTTAGTGCCCAAAACTTGTCTGTCAGTGAGCAACTCAATATGGAACAAAAGTTCTTCTTTTTGAAATTCAAATTTTCAAAAATCAAAGTTCGTCTGTTAGAGAGTAACTTTTATCAGACTTATACCAAAGTTCGAATTTCAAAAGACCGAAGTTCATCTGTCAAAGGGACACCTAAACAAACTTACATATTATTTCTCCAAAGTTTGAATTTTCAAAACTAAAGTTTATTTATCAGAGGACTAACTTGACACTCTTTTTGAACTTCACTTTCAGATGAACTTTTACATATCTTCGAATGAATTTTTTATCTTTCACAAGTTGTGCTTTACTCAAAATTCGAATTTTAATAGTCTAAAATTCGTCTATCAGAGGCAACAACTTTGTAAGTTCGAATTTCAGCCTTCAAAATTCGAATTTTCAAGGTAACATATGAAGTTTAACACTTCAAAATTTGTCTGTTAGTGGGTATTTCTCAAATATATCATGAGTTAACATAAGATTGTTGATAAACATATTTTAAAAACATTTGTGTGCAAGATTAAAGTCTTTTACTCATGTGAATACAATGAGAAATCCTACAAACTAATCTTATACTCATTTTTCTTGGATTTCTTCACTTGAGATCTTTTGTATACCTTTGATATCTTCCGTCTAAGCTCCAGTTGTTTAGAATTATCAAAAGCACTTAATTAAACACAAGTAGGAAGTTAAGTACATCCGAAATTCACCTGTTTTGATAGCAAATTACTATCAAAACAGCAGAAGGTGGCATCGCGGCGCAACATCCCTAAACAGTAGCACCACAGGGGAGATTTGTCTCCCTCATTTTTCTTGTCTTCCAGCCATAGTTCAAAGTTCTCAAATGAAGTCTAGCCCTATTCTCTATGTCTTTCCTCTTATTTATCACCTTTGGTGTCTCCTTTCGGTCATTTTTCATTAAAATCTCATTTCTTATCGAATTGGGTTGTCTCCTTGAGTTGTTTTATAGTCTTACGTCTTAGGGTGTTATAGGTGTTAGCTCAGCTAGCTTCCCAAGAGGGGGTGAATTGGGAAAATTGAAATTTTTCTGCAAAGTCGAAAGATAGTAGTGATACTAAAAAGATAACTGAAAACAAAGTATAAAAAAAAAAAAGCAGAGGGAAGAGAACTCAATAGTTTATCCTGGTTCGGTCTATTCCACTTGACCTACATCCAGTCCCCAAGCCATCACTTGAGATTTTTCCACTATCTCTTTCAAGATTTGACTGGGTTCTTGTAATGACTGCAGTACAACATCACTAGCCCGGACTTCGGACTTAAACAAGTTTTCTCACTGTTCTCACTCAAGAGTAAGACTATCTCCCTTAGTGTAATCTCACACTAAGTACTATCTACAAGTGTTTAGATGTATTACAAAATGAAACCTCTCTCAAAAGAGTAGATATGAAAGTTGAGATACAATGAATGAGCAAAACAGAGGGTAGTTGAGCTTTGAATGAATAAATGAATTAGCAGAGTTTTGACGTGTAAATTGTTTTTCTCATTACCCAATAACTTAAATGAGGTCCTATTTATAGTCTTAGGGCAGAACTATCTATTAGAAACAAATATTAGCCGTTACTTTTAATAAAATAGCTGTTCACCTACCGCATTAAATGCATCTGACAGAGATTATACGGATAACCTCCTTAGGTTATGTGAATAACGGGTAACTGTTTATTTTTGTTTTCAATGTGAGCTTTTTGTTATGCGGATAACCTAGCTAGGTTATGCGGATAACGTACTACTCAGAATGACTAAGTTTTAGCTCAGAATCATTTTTCTGAAAACCCACTTAGTTGTTAGGATAACGTTAAGTTTTTCTCAAATTGAGTTTTCATGAAACTTAGATTATCAGGATAACCTCCCAAGGTTATGTGGATAACCTATTTTACTCGAGGAAAGTTCAAGTATTCTAAAATATAGGTTATGAGGATAATCTCCCTTAGTTATGCGGATAACTTGTTTTACTAGAGAAAAGTTCAAGTATTTTGAAATACAGGTTATGCGGATAACCTGTTTTACCCGAGGAGTGCTAGTACTCCATGACACACGTTATGCAGATAACCTACCTAGGTTATGCGAATAACAGGCTCCACAGTACCACTTTTCTTCACTGTTCACCTTGTTATGCGTATAAGATGCCTATCTTATCAGGATAACCTCCTAGACAGACTTGAGAACTTGATCTCCAAGCTATGTTATGCGGATAATCTAATCCCTTTTCATGAAATTGAGGGATAGACTTTGGAAAAGCTTTGAGATTAAGTCTTTATCCCCATAACCTCAAATGGTTATGCATATAAGATAAGATATTATCTTGAAAACAAGGTAAATACTTACAAACATCTTTGAAATTGAGATCTTATTCCCATAAGATAAAACATTTTCATGAAAACCAATTGAGTACTTAGAATCAATTTGAGATTGAACCTTTATCCTCATTAGATAGCTCTTTTCTTGAAAATCATTTTGAAATCATGAGTTAAGAACTAATCACTCAATTAGACATCTTATTTAATATTGGGTTAATTGAAATTCAAAGCTCAACTACCTTCTTTTACAAATAAGTTCCTTACGTATGTGTGAAATAATTCTTCAATCAACAGGAAGCTCCAACTTTATTCTTCATTTCACTTGTGATCCTTTGATATTGGATTTCCCAAGCTTATTTTTTTTAAAATCATTAAAACATCTGAATTAACATTCTCCCCCTTTTTTATGATGACAAAATAACTTAAACTTATTGTAAGTACTTGGGTTTGAATGAAGCTCCCCCTCAATACGTATGTGATTTAAATAAGGTCAAATAATGTAAAGAATATATCTCAGAACAAGAAACACAGAAATGAACATGTTCACTAAAAGAAATTCATTGTGTTCTAAATATCCATTACAAGTACAGAGAGAAAGAAAAAAAATACAGAAACATAGCTCTTGTAAAGTAGCAGAATAGAACAATCAAGCATAAATTCAGTTAAGTTTCTTTCTTTTTCTTAGATTTCTTCTCTTTTTCTTTGCTTCTTTCTCTTCCTTCTCTTCTTTTTCTTTATTCTTTTCTGTCGCTTCTTTCTTCCCCTTTTTGTCATTAGCAACAGAGGGGATTTGAGCAACACCAGCATCCATCATGGCAATGTCCTCATCAAGCTTAGCCTTCCATTCCCTAATTCTTTGAAGTCTTTCATCCAAAGAAAGAGGAAGTATGGAGGGTTGGGATGGAACAGTGGATACTGGTTTTGGTCGAAGTGGTTCACTTGAAGTAACAGGAGGAACAGAAGGAAACACAGAAATGTACTGAATGTCAAGCATCACAGGTGGAGGGGAGACAGTGGGAAGGGTTGCTGGAAAGGGATCAGAATCAGAGGTAATGGTGATGATTTCTTGCACAGTAGTCTCAGCAAGATAACCGATGCCTTCAAAGGAGATAGGATCAGGGAGAGGAGGAAATGGAGCATTAATTTCTTGTCTACGGTGATGAAGATAGATTTGGTGAATGAAATCACCTTCAGACAAGAGAACTAAGGCTTTGCTTGAATCATGAATAGCTTCGTCCTCAAGACCATAGTCCAAGTTAGGACTTAGGTCCTCTGATGGAGCAGGTGATTGAGTAAAAGCAGTTGGTGCAGTGAAGGTGGGAGGTGATGGTTGGATTGGGGTAGAGGAAGACTGAGGAATACCAGAAGGAAGTTGTTCACACAAGAGTTTCACTTCTTGGGTGAGACTTTCAAATTTAGTCTCAAATTTCTCCTGCATCTTAGCAATGAGATACCCAAGATTAATCATGTCTTCTCTGTGCTCTTTCCTGGAGGCCATGGCAATTTGGAATAGATTTTGGTATAGTGAAGGAATGTCTATAGGTGTAGGCAGGTCAGTGGCTGGGATTTCATCTAGTTTGCTAGGAGTAGGGGTAGGTGTATGAGGTTCAGGTTGCATGGTTTGAGGTGGCTCAAAGGGTGTGGATGGAGAGGAACAGAAATCACGAACTGAAGAACCCTTTGTGGCAGATGTTGGCTCTGAACCTTCTTCGCTGTCCCTTTTCTTGTCAACCCATCTCCTATTCTCCAGACTTATTCCCATCTTTTGCAGGACTTTCTCACTTAACTCTTCTGGAAGTAGTGTAGGCCCTCTTTCAATATGCAATATGTTGTGAAACTTCAGGATCTTGGTGATAATATGACTAAATGGCAACTGTGAATCCTGTCTGTAGGTTCTTACCTTCTACATCCTCTGTAGAATGATATCCACCACATTCACTAGTTTACCCTTTATCAATAGCAGCATGACTTGGAATTCTCCTCTAGATAGATAATTGAAGCCTTTATTTTTGTTGAAAAACATGCATGAGACAATGTAGTGAAGAATCCTGTTATCAACAGTCAGAAGAGTTAGGGCAATTTTCCCTTCAGAAGGCACATTTTGTCTTTGTCTAAGTAGCCTTAAGACTATTGTGCTCCATTTTAATTGGCTTTATCCCCATTGTCTTCATTTATAGCTTCATTTTCAGGGGATACTTTGAATTCTCAATATTTACCCTTATTCCTCCAGTAGGCAAATTTAGAATTTCACAGAGTAAGTCAGGGTGCAGGGCTATCCATCTCTTTCTCAATCTTACTTCCAGTACCTTTGTGTCATGGTTAATTCTTAGAGAATTATACCAAGCATGTACAATCTCTTCATCATAATCTTCCTTCAGCTCTATTAGACCCCTATAGTTTTCTACTAGCCCAGCAAAATCAAACTTTTTTCTTACAAGAAATTCTTCTATTTTCACAAAATGAGGCTTGACTACTTATGTTCTTGAAATCAGCCTCATATGACTCCTTCAAGATCCTTATGCTAATAAGTTCTTCAGTAATTAAAGCTTCCTCAGACTCAGTAGCAGAAGTACTTACGTGAGTGTCACCTTGAGGTTTAGATTCTGGAATTCCCTTTGGCTTTGGTGTTCTTGGCTTCTTTGACGGTTTACTTGGTTCAGATTTAGCTTTTATCTTCCCTTTACTTGGTGATTTTGAAGCATATTTGGACTTCACATTACGTTGTGGCCTTTCGCTTTGATTGCCACCCATAGTTTTTGCCATAGTAGTGATTCCAGATGGTTTGGGAAGATAAAAGTTGTTTAGAAATGCTCAGAAAGGGTTTTGAGAGAAGGAAAAAGAATGGGATTTTGGAGATTTTGTAAAGCTTGAGGAGTACGATAGGAGTTTTTTAGGACAGGGTTAGGTTTTCCGCACAAGGTTCTGTTGAAAAATAGAGAACTCTATATATAGTCTCGAGGTTATACGCATAACCAATGGAGGTTATGCGGATAACGATCTTTAGGAAATGTAAGAAAAGCCATGGGTTGCTAGTTTATGCTGTTAAGGTTCTGAGGTTGTCCGCATAACCAACTTGAGATAGGGGAGATAGGGAGAGAAGTTATCCGTACAAGCATACCACGTTATCATGAAAAAAGGTTTCACAAAAGGCACACAAAAAGTTTTCCACAGAGCATGTTATTCGGATAACCTTGTTATCTTATGCGGATAACGTTTTCACTTTAGGAGCTTCTTCTCTGGAAGTAACGTTATGCGGATAAGTTAGGTAAGTTATCCCAAAATCGAAGCACACAAAACATATACAAAGGAGGGAACAAAGCAGCTTATACGCATAAGGTAGGAGGGAAGCTAGAGGTTCACAAAAGGTCTCATTTTCATGAAAATCTTCATACCTTATGCGAATAACCTCAAATACAGATACTATGCACATCAGAAAATCATCTTATTTCCAGCATAAGACTATGAGGTTATGTGGATAACCAAATTTAAAAAGGTCATAAACACTTACTATAGTTGTGTTATGCCCATAAGCCTCTTCTTTTCACCATAATTCATTCTAATTGTGCAGGATACTTCATTTCATCAAATTTTGAACATTTCAAATCAAGAAGTACCTATAAAACAAACTTTTAGATACTCCGATGCTTAAGTTAATATTATTATTGACTGAATCATACTCTAAAGAAGGATTTCAGAAAATACTTACAATTCATTGGGATTTACCATTCCCAATTCTCTTCTGATTTTTCCATGTCTATCTTCTGTAAGTGGCTTTGTCAGGATGTTAGCAAGCTGATGTTCAATAGGAACAAATTCCAGGTTGACATCACCTCTCAAAACATGATCTCTTATTAAGTGATGTCTTACTTTAATATGTTTTGTCCTTGAATGCATGATAGGGTTCTTTGAGATGTTGATGACACTTTGATTATCACACCTTTTTGGAATCTCCTTCATCTCAATCTCAAGGTCTTAAAGTTGTTACTTCATCCAAAGGACTTATGCACAACAACTCCCTGCTGCTACATACTCAGCTTTAGCTATGGAGAGTGCTACAATATTTTGTTTTTTACTGAACCATGACACTAGAGAGCCTCCCAGATATTGGCATGTTCCACTTGTGTTTTTACTATTGGTCTTGGATCTAGCAAAATCTGCATCTGTATAACTTATGAGCTTTTCTCCTATCCTTTTTTGATACCAGAGTCCCATTTGAAATGTGCCCAGTAAGTATCTGAAAATCCTTTTTACAGCTGTTGCATGAGACTTTTTAGGACATGATTGGAACTTAGCACACATACAGACACTAAACATGATGTCAAGCCTACTAGCAGTTAGATACAGCAGGGATCCAATCATCCTTCTATATGGAGTTATATCAAAGAGTTTTCCTTCTTCATCCATGTCTAGCCTAGTTGCAGAGGCCATAGGAGTTCCCATAGGTTTAGCATGTTCCATTCCAAACTTCTTCAGCAGCTCCTTGAGTTATCATCACATTGTTTGATTTGCAATCCAAGGAAGAAGTTCAGCTTACCCATCATTGACATTTCAAACTCACTCTGCATTAACTCAGAAAAGTTCTTGCACAAAGATTCATCAATTGTACCAAATATTATGTCATCAACATAAATTTGTATAATGAGTAAATCTTTATTTTCTCTTTTAGTAAATAGAGTTATATCAACTTTTCCTCTTTTAAAACCTTTTTCAAACAGAAAATTACTCAGTCTCTCATACCATGCTTTAGGAGCCTGTTTTAACCTATATAGAGCTTTCTTTATTTTATATACATGATTTGGCTTAGTTGAATCCTCAAAACCTGGAGGTTGATCAATATAAACCTTTTCCATGATATGCCCATTCAGAAAAGCACTTTTTATATCCATTTGATATAACACAATATCTTTGATGCAAGCATAGACTAAGAGAATCCTTATTGCTTCCAATCTTGCAACTGGAGCAAAAGTTTCCTCATAATCAATGCCTTATTCCTGATTATATCCTTTAGCTACTAATCTTGATTTATTCCTTATTATTGTTCCTGATTCATCAAATTTGTTCTTAAACACCCATTTGGTTCCAATAATAGGGTGGTTTTGGGGCTTAGGAACTAGATCCCAGATTTGACTTCTTTAAAATTGATTAAGTTCTTCTTCCATAACTAAAATCCAGTATTCATCAGTTAAAGCTTCTTCAGTACACTTAGGTTCAATTTGAGAGACAAATGCATAATTGTTAACTTGATCCCTAAGTTGTCTTCTGGTTTTAACTTTCTCTTGAACATCCCCAATAACTTGATCAACTGGATGATTCTTTTGATATCTCCAAGCTTTAAGGAGTTCTTGAGATACTTCCTTATTTATTTCACATTCTTTATCTTTCTCCTGGATATCTTTCTCTACATCACCAGATTCAGATATTTTAGGAGGTTCAGTTTTATTTTCTTTAACCACATTCAACTTCTTGAAACTGGAAATTAAATCATCCTCATCTTCAGTATGCTTTGACAGAGTTTCATTTTCAAGAAAGACTACATGCACAGATTCTTCAATAGTTTCACATTTCTTACTGAATAGCCTATATGCTTTACTTCTATTTGAGTAGCCAAGAAATATACCTTCATCTGATTTGGCATCAAACTTACCTAGATTGTCTTTGTTGTTGTTGTGGACATAGCAAGTGCTTCTAAAGACATGAAGATGAGAGAGGTTGGGCTTCCTTCCTTTGTACAGCTTATAAGGAGTCTTCCCTAACATGGGTCTGATGTATGCTCTATTCATCAAGTAGAATGTTGTGCTTACAGCATCAGCCTAGAACTATTTAGGCAATCCTTTTTCATTCAGCATTGCACGAGCCATCTCTTCTAACACTCTATTCTTTCTCTTCACAACTCCATTCTGTTGAGGAGTTCTTGGGGCTGAGAAGTTGTGCTCCACTCCATATTCATCACAGTAGTCAACAAATTTGGCATTCTCAAATTCTCCACCATGATCTGTTCTAATACATACAATAGAGTAACCTTTCTCATTTTGGATTTTCTTGGCTAAGATCAGAAAAGCATCATATGTTTCATCTTTCGATGGAAGAAATAAAGTCCAAGTGAATCTAAAATAATAATCTACCATAACAAGTATATATAAGTTTCCACCAAAACTTTTAGTAAGATTAGGACCTATCAAATCCATATGACTGAGGACTTTGTTTATTTTCCTTTAAGGCAAGCATCACATTCTCTATCCTTTTCAAACTTAATGTTAGGTAGACCAAGCATAAGTTCATATTTATTGAGTTTATTCAATTGATGCATGCTAACATGTGCTAATCTCTTATGCCACAACCAACTATAATCATTTTCACTTATTAAGCATATAGAGTCTAGAGAAGGTAATTCATCTAAATCAATAGTATAACAGTTATCATCTCTTACTATCTTGAGAATCACTTTACGCTTACTTTTTCTGATGACTAGGCAGTAGTTGGAATCAAACAGAACCCAATTGCCTCTACCACAGGTTTGACTTACACTTAGCAAGTTGTGATTGAGTCCTATTATGAATAGGACTTTCTCAATTGATGTTTCTGGGTTTCTTCCAACAATTCCAATCCCAACTATTTGCCAGACTGGTCACCACCAAAAGTAATCTTTCTTTCTTTCTTATCTCTCAGCATAATGAATTTTTCTTTATCTCTAGTCATGTGTCTCGAACAAGTACTATCCATGTTCCATTTGTTTCTCTTCTTGGCCTTGAGACATACATATAAAACAAGTTTCAGTTCTTTCTTTTAGGTACCCATATTTGCTTGGGTCCTTTCTTGTTAGTGGAGGTATCCTTGGGGACCTATTTCATTCCACTGCCATTTTCTTCCTTCCTGAACATACAGTTGGAGGACATATGACCTTTCTTGTTACAGAAGTAGCATGTGGAGAAAGGGCTAGAAGAAAGAGATGCATGTCTGAAATAATGACTATAATATTTGTTCTTTGATTTCTAGGAGTTGGGAATGACTCTATGTTCTGAGTTATTTTACAGCCGTTAGCATGCACAGGGTTTCTCAGGTAAAGGTTCTGCTTCTTGACTTTTAATTTTTCTTTGACTGCACATGGGTCATATCTTAGACCAGTTTTGTTCTGACTCACAATTTAATTTCCCAGCAATACTCTCAACATGTCCTCACCTTTAGTGAGTTTGGTTAGAGTCTTATGGAGATAATTATTTTGTGACGTTATCCACATGAGACACAAATAGAGGTGGATGAAGAAGAAAACCATGACGCAGTGCAAGATGCATGAGACTCACTGTCAAGCTTGTGTATTTTCTTTTTGGCTTGACTCAGTTGTTTAGACATTTCGAGAAATTCAGCCATCAATTTATTAAAAGCATCATGTAATTCATTGTAAGAAGGTTTAGAGTCATTTACCTTAGAATCATTGTCACTATCTTGATTGCAACTCTTCTCCTTCTCAGCAATCTCTTGAGCTATCAGACATAGGTTAGCAATCTCATCATCTCTTGCTACTTCCTCTTCATCTGAACTATCTCCCCAGATGGAAGATACAAACGCTTTCTTCTTCTTCACTTTGTCAACCTTTTTGTCTTTCCCTTGTTTCTTGCTTAGCATAGGACATTCCCGTTTGATATGTCCAGGTTTCTTGCACTCGTAGCATATGATCGAGTCTTTGTTTTCTTTCTTGCTATTGGTGGCTCCATCTTTCTTTGCAAACCTTCTAAATTTCTTCTTTCCATACATTTTACCAAAGTTCCTCACCAGCATAGCCATTGTCTCTTCATCTAGCTTAGCATCCTCCTCTGAATCATCATCATCATCTGATTCTACCTTGAGAGCCAAACTCTTCTTCTTCTTGTTAGATGAAGTAGATTCCTTGAGAGCCTTCAACTTCCCTTCATATTCTTCAAGATTCCCAAAGAGGGCTGTCACAGATGTCATAGATTCACCGCTCGCTTCCTTTATTGCAGTCACCTTCGGTTGCCATTCAATGAGCAAAGCTCTGAGAATCTTTCTGACTTTCTCAAACATGGTGTATTCCTTTCCAAGGCTCTTCAACTGATTCACAATGAGGGTGAATCTCTTTTACAGATCCTTGATATTCTCACCCTCTTTCATCTTGAAGCTTTCATATTCTCCAATGCAAGTATTCAGCTTATTTTCTCTTACACCGGTTGTTCCTTCATGAGCGATCTCTAGAGTATCCCATATGCCTTTGGCTGTTGTACATTAAGACACTCTGTAGAACTCATCTTGATTGAGAGCACTGACCAGACAATGCTTAGCTTTAAAGTTGAGAAGGACCCTTCTCCTATCCTCCTCATTCCATTCCTCTTCAGGTTTTTCTTTGTATTTCCCATCGTCTTGTAGTTTCATTGGAACAAAGTCTCCCTTCTGGATGACTGACCAAATATCCAAATCAATGGATTGAAAGTAAATCTGCATCCTTATCTTCCAGTACCCATAATGTTCTCCACTGAAACCAAGAGGCTTGTTGGTGTTGTTTCCTTCCGAAAGTATGCCTTCACTAAAGTCAGCTATGTCTTCTCTCAGATTGTTAGATCCTTTAACTGGAAGTCCTTGCTCTGATACCACTTATTAGCTCAGCTAGCTTCCTAAAAGGAGGATGAATTAGGAAGATTAAATTTTTTTTGCAAAGTCGAAAGACAGTAGTGATACTAAAAAGATAACTGAAAACAAAGTATAAAAAATAAAAAGCAGAGGGAAGAGAACTCAGTAGTTTATCCTGATTTGGTCTATTCCACTTGACCTACGTCCAGTCCCCAAACTACCACTTGGGATTTTTCCACTATCTCTTGCAAGATTTGAATGGGTTCTTGTAATGATCGCAATGCAACATCACCAGCCCAAACTTCGGACTTAAACAAGTTTTCTCACTCTTCTCACTCAAGAGTAAGACTATCTCCCTTAGTGTAATCTCACACTAAGTACCATCTACAAGTGTGTAGATGTATTACAAAATGAAAACTCTCTCAAAAGAGTAGATATGAAAGTTGAGATACAATGAATGAGCAAAACAGAGGGTAGTTGAGCTTTGAATGAATAAATGAATCAGCAGAGTTTTGACGTGTAAATTGTTTTTCTCATTACCCAATAACTTAAATGAGGTCTTATTTATAGTCTTGGGGGCAGAACTATCTATTAGAAACAAAGATTAGCTGTTACTTTTAATAAAATAGCTGTTCACCTACCGCATTAAATGTATCTGACAGAGATTATACAGACAACCTCCTTAGGTTATGTGAATAACGGGTAACTGTTTACTTTTGTTTTCAGTGTGAGCTTTTTGTTATGCGGATAACCTAGCTAGGTTATGCGGATAACGTACTACTCAGAATGACTAAGTTTTAGCTCAGAATCATTTTCCTGAAAACCCACTTAGTTGTTAGGATAACGTTAAGTTTTTCTCAAACTGAGTTTTCATGAAACTTAGGTTATTAGGATAACCTCCCAAGGTTATATGGATAACCTATTTTACTCGAGGAAAGTTCAAGTATTCTAAAATATAGATTATGTGGAATAACCTCCTTTGGTTATGTGGATAACCTGTTTTACCGGAGAAAAATTTAAGTATTTTGAAATATAGGTTATGCGGATAACCTCCCTTGGTTATGTGGACAACCTATTTTAGTCGAGGACTGCTAGTGCTCCGTGACACATGTTATGTGGATAACCTACCTAGGTTATGCGAATAACGAGCTCCACAGTACCACTTTTCTTCACTGTTCACCTTGTTATGCGTATAAGATGCCTACCTTATCAGGATAACCTTCTAGACAGACTTGAGAACTTGATCCCCAAGTTGTGCTATGCGGATAACCTTAATCCCTTTTCATGAAATTGAGGGATGGGCTTTGGAAAAGCTTTGAGATTGAGTCTTTATCCCCATAACCTCAAATGGTTATATGTATAAGTTAAGATATTATCTTGAAAGAAAGGTAAACACTTAGAAATATCTTTGAAATTGAGATGTTATTCCCATAAGGCAAAACATTTTCATGAAAACCAATTGAGCACTTAGAATCAGTTTGAGATTAAACCTTTATCCTTATTAGATAGCTCTTTTCTTGAAAATCATTTTGAAATCATGAGTTAAGAACTAATCACTCAATTAGTCATCTCATTAAATATTGGGTCAATTGAAATTCAAAGCTCAACTATCTTCTTTTATAGATAAGTTCCTTAAGTATGTGTGAAACAGTTCTTCAATCAACAGGAAGCTCTAACTTTATTCTTCATTTCACTTGTGTTCCTTTAATATTGGATGTCCTAAGCTTATTTGTTTTAGAATCATCAAAATATCTGAATTAACAATAGGGACCATAAGATTATTCCACACACCCCCTACTCTCGCCTACAAAGAAAAAGGAAAAAAAATCACTTCAACTGATTCAACACACATCATCAAGCTTCCTATGTGTCCTTCTCCTAGAGTAAGTAATGGTCTCTTAACATTAATCCATCATGCAAAATTTAGATGTATTAGATACTATATTGCTACACTTAACCTATTCCTTTTAAATGTCTATAGACACATATAGGAAACTAAAACAATAAGGTTGTGATTCCATTTACTCCCTTCTCTCATGTTAAGAAAATGCTACATAGTTAATAACTAAATACAGTAATAGACATCATCACATGTCCACGTTTGTATGACCACTCATGGTAAGATAAAGATTTGCAAGAAAAAAGGATAGCAAGTACTTTGTGCATGGCATGGGAAGAATGATATTAACAATATTAACAACATCAAATAAAATAAAAATCCTAGATAAGATTTATATGAGCATATCTTATCATAATGCCATAAAGTGTTAAACTTTAGTGAAGCATAGTCGGTCCTATTGTGTATACACAAAATTCATTGATAAGGTTGGATTATTAATCTCTAATGAAGTGTAAAGTCTTCAAGTGACCTCATTCTTACTTCAAACAAATGTATAACTAATTATGAGCCACCTCAGTTTTATTTTTATCTACATTCTATAAGATCCTAATATAACCTAAATTTAGCAAAAAATAGTTTCACCTGCAAAAGACATCACCCCAGTAATTTAGATAGTGCTCTTTATTTGCAACTTCAACCAGATTATATTTGGCCAATGCACATGTCTCACATTATATGCTACTACAAGTACATTTATATACATGAGATTGCTATCCTTGCCATGTTCTAATATATATAATGATCTATACTATTTGTTTGCAGATGGAACACTAATAAAACAACAAAAAGATACAAATAACTAATGGAATCTAGAATATACCTTTGTGGACCAACCTTTTCAACCATGAGATCCAATGGTTCTTCCTTTGATGGTTCAACATTTTCCCCTTCTTATGTACAAGAGATCATTATCCATGCCAAGCACCAATATATAGAATGATCTATACTATTTATTCCTAGATAGAACACAATTAAAAGCAACAAAAAGGTAAAAATAACTTATGAAATCTAGAATATACCATTGTTGACAAAGTTTTTCAACCACTAGATCCAATGGTTTTTCCTTTCATGGTTTAGCTTTTTCCTTTTATATACAAGAGATTATTATCCTTGCTAAGCACTAATATATATAATGATCTATACTATTTGTTCCTAGATAGAACACCAATAAAAGCAACAAAAAGGTACAAATAACTGATGAAATCTAGAATATACCTTTTTGGACAAAGTTTTTCAACCACAAGATCTAATGGTTCTTCCTTTTATGGTTCAACTTTTTCCCTTTCTTTTCAACAACTATTTGAGTAGATTTTTCAGGAGCCTTTTCAGTAGGTTGCACTATAGGCGGTGTAGGTGCCTAACACAATTAAGTAAAGCAAGAAAAAACTGATACTTTGTGACTTGGGAAAAAAATCAAAAATAAAGAATAAGTGGTGCATTATCAAAACTCATAAATCCAACTAACACTACCATATAATATTACATACTACATCCCTTCCTATTTTTTACAAAAAAATAAAGAGAGAACCCACATGGCTGATTGCAAATAATCCACTTAAATCTTAACACACAGGCAAGTGGTCCATATGACCTACTCAAACATTTTTGCAAATACCAGGGGAATTTATAATTTTTTTCAATATATAAAATATCATGGAAATTTCACATAGACATACAATTATCACATCAAACCCAACAAATCACCTTTCTCTATTTTATCTTAATTGATTACACTAGAGCAGGTTTATCTTCATCATGATATGATTCATTCACATCAATTTCATCCACATTTTCATCATCACATTTACTTTTAGGTTGCTCTTTTAGATTAAGAGTGCTTATACGCTAGAAAAAATATATAGGCCTTTGTCAAATTTGCAACAATGCATAAACCAACAAAAGGGATTGAATGAAATTATAATATATAAAGAGTAAATATGCCCACCTTACTTATTTTGCCAAAAAAAAAAAAGCTAAATATCAATACCTCATGTTAGCAACATTTATTATCTACCTAGAAGTCCAGTTGATCTTACTAATTCTAAAAAAAAAAAGCTTTCCAATTGATCTTTCATCAGTAGCTATTCAGAAGGATTCACATGATCTGGACAACAATACATGTAACTTTGAGCCATCAATAACTATTAACCAATAAAAATCTATAAGTCATAGCCTGAAAATTTAAATTGACCAAAATGAAAAGCAAGTTCATCATCTAATCTTTTATCAAGTTTATCATAGTCCTATAAGACACACCGATACGTTAGGTCATCCACTTTCTTTAATTGAGATGGCACAATATATAGAAGGTTTAGCTTATTACCAAGATTTTGAGAAGTATATCAGTATTTTATCCTGAGCAAGACCTGCATAAATAAGTGAACCCTCTACCAACAAGATAATGTCAATGAAAAATCAAAAGAAGAATTTATCATTACAGTCATAAGCATCTTCCAATTATAGTTTTCTTAGTCATTGAAGCATTTTAACAAACACTTGATATACACTTAGCGCAAAAAATAATTGTAAAAGAATGATCCTCACCAACCAAGCTAGACTTCATAATTTTCTTAGTTCATTGAAAATTAAAGAGGGAGAAGAGAAGCAATAATCCTAACTATATGGCTCTTGAAATATTTCTTCAGGACCAAGAGATTTCAGGCATGATCAGAGATGTAGGTAGAGAAGAGATAAGAGTTTGCTAGAGCAGAGAAAAACCTGAGACTGCATTTGCAACATGGAAGAAAAGAAGAGATGGTGAGATATTGATGCAAAGATTGACATAGAGACTGAACGTGGTGCATTGGAGCTTGGAGGCAGTGAAAATGCAATTGGAAAATACAAAAAGGAATCTGTGAAAAATTACATAAAGCACCAAAGAGGATGATCATTTTATAAAAAGAAAGCAAGAAAAGTCATCACCGTATGATGGCACAGTGCTTGCCTTCCTCTTCTCTGCAAGTCTCTGGACCTCTAGCAATGATAACTTCAATTACACTCACCTACAAAGGCTTTGGGCACCCATGATGGTTGATACGTTGATTAGAATGAAATAGTAAGCAGACCCATGGTGGTTCTAGCGTCGCAAGTTCATCGTCATTGTGTGTTGACGCTTGTAGATGAAGAACGAAAAATAATGAAATGAGAGAAAGAAAGTCTATTTGTTTTTTAATTTAGAGAAAAAGTGGCCTGGATGTTTCAGGAAGGAAGTAGAAAAAATTAAATTAAATACAAAAAAAAGCCCCAAGAATTTTTTTAAAAAAAATAAGAAAAAGCTCAAATGATGTTTTTATCACAATTTTTTTTATTTAAAGATTTAGATTCCAAAATATATTTAAATATATTACACAGTTTTAAAAAATTGGGAGTGTCATATAAATTATAGAAAATCAAATTTTAGGATATACTATTTTAAACAGTTTTATAAATTTTTATAAATAATCCTAAAAAAGAAAGAATTTTAAAATTTGAAATTCTAAATAAAGGAGGGAAAATGTAATGAAGAAAGAAAATACAATATCTAATTAAAAAAGGGAAGTTTGAAATTTCAAATTTAAGATAAAAGAGGAAAAATATAATATATAATTCAAAGTGAGAACTTTAAAATTTCAAATATAACATCAAAGAGGGAAATTTGAAATTAGAAATTTAAAAAAGTGAAAATAGATTAGTAAATGTAAAACATGATACCCAAAGAAAATATCATGAAAAGAAGAACAATAAAGAGGAGTTACAAGGGAGGAGGGAAAGAAAGAGGATGCATGACCCACAAGGAAAATGTCAATAAAAAAATTTAGAAATGAAGACAACATGGGACTAATTGAATTGAAGAGTTAGCCAATAGAAATGAAATACTTTATGCTATCAAAGGAAGAAATTTGACAGCACAAAACCCAAAGTGAGGAGCCACTACTGTAGACGTGGGCCCTACAATGCTAAATAATAAATAGAGTAAAATGTCTAACAACCAATTAGTAAAAAGAAAAATGTCCCCAACATGGAGCCCAAAGCAAAAGTCACAAAGATTTATAAATATATAAAGATAAGAAATTAATAAAAGAAAATAATTATTAAAACAAAAGAAGAATAGACAAGAACTTTATTCTTAGGGGTAAAATTGTCAGCTTATTATTAACTCACCTCCTCTCCCATCTTCTCCTACATCAAATAAGGAATCATTAAAATTTCTTTCCTCCCCTCAACCCCCTCCCTTTCCCTTTCCCCTCCCCTTTATCCATCCCCTCCTCTCCGTCATACCAAACATAGCATTAAATAGTTAAACATTTTTTTTTAGTTACATATATCCTTTGATTTCCCTCTCAATTTACATATTTATATATTTCCTTTCATTTTCTTTCACTTAATTTGCTTTCTATGAATCAAACAGTGCTAATGTCTTTCATGAGCATCCAATTAAATGATGGTTGTTCTTTAAATCTCAGTCTTTTTTTATTTTAACACTAAGGATATCTCTCAATCAGCCGACTAATTCCTTCGAGGTATATATAGACTATTAAAATGGGTTTTGTCTTTTCCAATAGGATTTTTTTTTCATACACATGGTCAAGATTTGACCTTATACAATATGCTTAAAAAACACAACTATCTACTAATTGTGCTGAACTTGTTAGTTTAGCTCAATCTTTTTTTTTTTATTAGGGAGGATTGTGTTCATAACTTTAGTGTTTCCCAAGTCCTTCAAGTTGATATTAATGGCGAATTCTCATGGAAGCTCTTTTTATCTTCCTACGTTATCCATCCTTCTAGCATATTAAAGTCATTGCCGATCCACTTTATATCTTGTACTTGTATCGCTAGTCTCCTTGTAGGTGAGGTTGATGTTACCATCCATTTTATTCAAAGTGTAATGTAGTTTTGATTTTGGAAATTGGTCTTGTACTCCCTTTGTATGAAAATAATTATTACTTTGGGATTTTTTTCTTCTTTCAAAATGATTATTATTTTACAATTTTCAAAAGTACATTAATTATATTTAGACAAATTTACCCTTCAATAATAATGAAAAAAGAGAGAAGCATTAAGAAGTACTACATAATTAATAAGGGTATTATAGGAACATACAATCAAATTTGATTAATTTTTAGGCTATCTATTAACTTTCTTGATTTGCATATATAACTCCAAAGTGACAATTATTTTGAAACGGGGAATGTAAGATCCATCACTTTAGATTTCTTGCTTTCCTTATTACATTCATTGTATCAATCACCAATCTCCTCCACATCTTCATTCCTCTGCCTCCTGTCTTTCAATTGATCTCACTATTTTTGATCATGAGGCCATATGCTCTTACATTATGGCAACAAATGAAAACATGATTGATTTTTTGAAATTAATCCCCCTTAGCTCATGATACGATGAACTAAAATATCCCATCAAAAAATTTAAATTAGTATGTTTTAATGTATTACAATTTAACCTTATCTCACCAACCTAAGGGTTTGTTTGGTAGGAAGGAATGGGGGTGAGGTAATGGGAATGGAGAGGGATCACCAAGTGATATGTGTTTGATATAAAGGTCTTTTGTTTCCTGGGATTCTACAACTCCCACATATAAGGGATTAGACAAACCTTTTTGTGGTCAAAATTACCCATGGTAAAAACATATTTTCCCTAGTAATTTTTTCCCTAGCCTCACCTCTCCATTTGACAACACTACTTTGCTCTCCTCTTCTCTATGAACAAGTGAAACCGTGTGATGAGGAAAGAGTGATAGGATCGGAGTTGTCGTCGAAGGTTAAGGATTCACTGCTGGTAAAGCCATCATCCCTTTTCTTCTTCTTCATCGATGTAGTTTTCTATTGTGTGTGTTTGTGTGATGTGATTTCCATCGACCAATCTTTGCTTTGCCTTAGTTTCATGATGTTATGCAACAAATATCCATCGATCTTTGATGTGCTTGTTCCATTGTTGAATTATTGATTTATAGCAAAATCTTTGCAATATATATGTTATGCTTGTGAGTTATATTTTGCTAGAAAATTTCAAATCAACGAATTTGTAATAGTAATTAGGTGGGACATTCTCATATGACATGATGGTGGGGTCATCTTATTTAAAGTAATGACTATAGACGTTCATTTTACCATTCACTCAAAACTTACACTCTTGATTGAAGTAAGGCCCCTTTGTTGTATAACTTTTCTCTAGAAATTTTACATTGTGATTTGGAATACCCATTTGTCTAAAGATCATTGGCGTGTCTTATCTCTTTTGGGGGGCTTTATCGTTGAAATACTACATAGGATAATGTTTTTTTTTTAAGTCAGGACTTAAATCTTGATAAGAGATGTTCTAACCACTATTCCTTCTTATGTTGTGATTTGAAATGTTTCTTACTGATTTTTATGAAAGCTTGTATCTTTAAGTTTGTAATAACTATGGCTTTAGAGATAACTTGGGAGTTTTGAGAGATGTAGCAAACACACAGAATTTTGGTTGGTGGTAGGGTCACTGATTTTGATAATGGATTAACCATAAAATAGCTTCTTATATATGCTTCATATGATACGTAACCCATTTTGCTTGTGTTTGTGAGTTATTAATATACCTATATATACATATATATACCTTTGTATGTGCATACTTATTTGAACAACTAATGAAAAGGTTTATATTTGATATTGTTCTATGGATGGAACCAAAGAATGATGTTATTTAATTATGGATATGGATGAATTTGTAATTCTAATTCCATAACATGTATGAAGACTTTTTTATTGAAGTGGAATAGGAATTGATAGACTTATGCCTTATCATTGTTGTTATAAGGTCATTGCTATTATATATATATTCAGACAAAATATCCCTTTAAAGTAAATTCTATGAATTTTATTGCCGGGTGGATTGGAAAAGGGGCTTATATATATAAATATGATACATTTCACAGTGATGGCATTGTCACAAGGAAAGAAAGAATTATTATAGTTATTGCTTTGGTGGGTGAGCATGGTTGAGGCAATGCATAGATTTTTTTTTATTCCCTATGTGTGGCTATGAAGCTAAGAAGACACTAGATAAATAGTGTCATACACAATAAACTTTTATGCCAAGAAAGCATATATGAAAGGAATAGTATATAGTAGTGACATTACTTGTTACAATCTTCTTAGAATGCATAGAGTAACCTTTGACAACTTGTGTTTCATGCTTGCTAATGTGGCTGGACTTAAACCTACTAAGAATATGCTTGTGGATGAACAAGTTGCAATTTTCATACATATCCTTACCCACCATGTCAAGAATAGGGTAATACAATTCAATTTTGGTAGATCAAGAGAGACCATTAGTAGATACTTTAATTCAGTGCTTAATACTATGATGCGCCTTGGAGGAATTCTGTTTAAGAACCCCAAACTTGTGCTAGAGGATTCAACAGACAAAATATGGAAATGGTTCAACAGACACACTTGTGAGATGTTGATTCAATTTTAATGTGTCCTTACATATTAGAAACTTGATTTAATATTTTGTCTTATATTTTCTATTGACAAAATTGTTTAGTTGCTTTAGATGACACTCATATAAAAGTAAGGGTAGCAATGAATAAGAAGGTAAAGTAGCGAAATAGGAAAGGAGAAATCACTACAAGTGTTTTGGGTGTTTGTAACCATGATGAACTCTTTATTTATGTACTTCTTGGATAGGAAGGATCTACAGCTGATGGGAGAGTCTTGCATAATGCAGTTAGTAGGACGAATGGATTAAAAGTTTCGCAAGGCTATTACAATTTAATTGATAATGGTTACACCAATTGTGAGAGATTTCTTACACCACAAAGAGTTCAAAGATATTACTTAAGTGAATGGAGAGAAGGGCAACATCCAAGAAGTGCACGTGAGTACTTTGGCATGATACACTCATTTGCATGAAATGCAACTGAGAGATGTTTTGAAATACTAAAGCTAAGGTGGTCTATTTTAAGGAGTTCATCCTTTTATCTGGTGCAAATGCACAATTAGATTGTGAGTGATAGCATGTTGCTTACTACATAATTTGATTTGACAACAAGGTGCAAGCCCACTTGAGGATGGGCACAATGCAATTGAATCGGAAGCTTAACCGCTAGATAATGATACAATTCATACCATTGAGGCCTCTAATGCTTGGGCTGCCTTTAGGGAGAATTTGGAAAATCAAATGTTTATTGATTTTAGACAACATAGGATATATGGATAAATACTTTGTTATTTGGTGAATCAATGTTATAGTTGTTCCAATGTATTCATGTTTATGGACTTGTTTGCAGTATTAGTAACTTGATGTGTTATGGATATGTTTGTTTTACTAGTAACTTGTTTCAATGGATTGATTATTATAGACATGGTTGTTGCTAACATATATGATAACTTGAGTCACTTATTATCAATATATTTTAGCTACATGAATATGTCATCACAAGGTGGGAAAGAGAGTAAGCAAATCTAGACAATAGAGGAAGATGAACCGCTAATTCAATGCTTGCAGGACATGTGTGATAATGGTCAATTTGTGGATGAAAATCATTTCAAGCCAAGCCATTTGAAGGAACTCGATAATATGATGAAAGACAAATGTCTAAGCATTGATTTGAGGGGAGTTCCTCACATTTAGTCTCAGTTGAAGACCTTGAGGAATGCTACCATATAGTTTATGACCTCTTAAATATGTTTGGGTTCAAGTGGGATGCTGAATGGAAATGTGTGACAGCTGATAAGGAGGTGTGGGTTGAATATATCAAGGTAATGTTGCTTTTAAAAAATTTAGCAGCCTTTTTTTTTTTCTTTACATTGTCTTTGTCACTCAGATACTTTCCCATACAACAATAAAACTTTTTATCAACACAATCTCCTACTTATACTGCTACATTGTCCTAGCTTAACATTACTTTCTTCCATTGCTATCAATATCCATGTGCTGTCAATTATATACATTTTTTTTCGTGGACGCATATATCCATGTGCTGGCATAAATACACATATATTGACATGTATATACTATGGTTCTTATGGGGGCAAAAGAAAGCATCTACATTCAGCCATAAGTCCTTCCCATACTATCATGTTGTAGGAACTATATTTGGGAGGGATAGAGCAATCGGAAAGGATGCAAAATCATATCAAGATGTCATCTGAGAGATGCAAGACCAATTTATTTGGGAATTTGGTGATCATGTAGAAAAGACTAACCTAGGACTTGACTTTGATAACATATCACTTGAACACTCTTCACTCCCAGAATCCAACCTATCTAAGGCTACTTTGAGGTCTAGAAAGCACAAGAGGAATAGCACTAATCGTGATGAACTCATGCTGCAAGGGACGGAGAGGATTGCAACTGCATTGGCTCAAACCTTCAAGGACTCAACCGAGAATTTGGGTATGCATGTTGATAGGGTAAAGTGTGAGAATCAAATTGATAGCATGAAGGAGGCACTCTATAATGACCTTATGAAGGTTCAAGGGATTGCTCATCATAGGTGAATTGTAGCTTATGTCAAGATGAATTCGAATGAAAGCATGCTGATTGGGTTCTCTAAAATGCCACATGAGGGAAAGGTTGATGTCATTCGCCAAAAAATATCGTAGGCCACTATTTGATGACTGACTTTATTTTGGTTAGGGGTTATTAACATATATTAATCAATTTTTGATGTAACATATGTAGTATCTATTGTATTGATATCATCAAAACTGTATTTTGATGTAAGATATGCAATGTCTTACTTAGATGTTACATGACTGTGAAACTACCTCTTTTGTTAATATGAATGTAAGATAACATCACCAGATGTAATGAAACTGATCCTCCCCCTACCTTCCAATATTTTGAAATATGGGTTCTCTTTGCTGTCCTATATATGTAATTAAGTGACAGCTAACTATTAAACTATAATTATGCTTCTCTTTTGGAAAATTTGAATTTATATATTCATGAACATTTATATATATTAATATTATTATTTACATATTCATATATCTATTAATATATCTATATATATTCATAAATATACATATATATACATATGTCCATACGGATTTATATATATATGGTCAGTCTGTCTATATTTATACTTATATATAGATATAACTATATATATATACACATTCTTATATTTATATATAGATATTCTTATCTAAATATATATATACATATTCTTATATAGATATATAGTCATTGAAGAGATGCAAAACTAGTAGTTGTACAAGTAACTACAAATAACTTAATAGTCAAACAATAATCAATAGAGGCTTATGAACATTGCTAGACTATTTAAATCAATTCAACTACAAAAGACATACAATCATATACATTCTAAATTGTTTTAATTGTGACAAAAGACGTACTATACAAATTAAAAGCATAACCGACACACTAACTTCCCTATTAAACATCACAAATACATTAGACCTTTAATAAGCATACAGGTATAATTGAAATCATAACCCCAAACATGACAAGATCTCCTTGAGCCAAAGACTTGGTTCTAGTAAATTCAACCTTATACTCCACCATTACAGCTTTCATATCCATAATGTCTGATGCACATGGCTCCATCTTCCAAACCAACTCATCATCTTTCAACTTTACCTTATCATGATTATGAACTGCACTATCTATGTCATCATCATTCAAGGGTTTAAGCCATTTCCAAAATTTGCAATTATATTGGTCACATCTAAAGTATAATTGATTTGGATTGTCCTTAGATCCTGAAACTTTGATGGGTAGAATTTGACTGCATTTACAATAAGCTTTCTGTGCTCGTACACCCTTTGAATAATTGCTTTCTCTAATACTATAGTTGCTTGTCATATGTGTCACACAACAATTAGATAAATTCAAGACTTTAAACCAAACTAGAATATATAATATCAAATTGATCCGTTGCAGACCATTGCACAAGTTGCTAAAAACACCATTACAATATGATGAGTTATCCATGGCTAATACATGGACTATAACAGTTTTACAACATCCAAAAATAACACTAAACTATATAAGCAAGTAGTCCCAAACAAATAACAATACAAACACACACAAACATCAATTTAGTTCAAACATACTACATAATTGCTCGAGGTAAGGAAATGGGTTGTTTCTCAATATGGTAACTCGTGAGTGAACTTGATGATATAGATAAATGAATGTCAAATGCACGAATGACTAATTATGTATATTAAAAAAAAAACTAAGTTAGCAAACTGACCTCAATATATGCAATCCATACTTCCTCTGTAGCTACAACTTGGTTGTTCATAGGGTCCCACCCAAAGCCATGTGCATTTGGCCCATATAGCATGTCCAATAGAAGATGACATAATGATTTAAGATTCTTTATATGAAACTGTATATGAGCACCATTAATCCTATATCTTGGGAGCATTTGTTCTATCATCACTTCCAAACAACTTAAGTAACTAGGCCTAAGGTAGTTGTCAATCTTATATCCTTCATGACACAACTGAACCAAGCATTGAATAAGGATAGTATCCTTTTTAGGGGTCCAAACATGTTTTCTAGCTTGTGTAACGGATTGAGCATTATCCAATGCTGCAAATTCATTCCATAAAAACACAATTTTCACTAGTTTGAGGGTTTGCGTATGATAGGTAAGAAGTTTTTGGTCTGACCATGGCATGATTTTGTAGTTCCATACATCTAATTTTTTAGTTTTTCCAACCAAGATTCATATAATTTTTTTTTTAAACTTAACTTCAAATCATAAAGAATATGTTCACAAGCTAGTTTTCACACATGTTTAGACAAGAGCTCACTTTTCAACAATTAGGCTTAATTTCTTCTAGTGAAGAAAAAAAGAAAGAAACAAAGTATAAATCATCTTCCTTCTAATTTAAAAACGAGACACCTTGAAGATATAGCCATTGATAAATAGGTTGGCCTATCTCATCAAAACATGAACCCCAAATGTGTTACCAAGTCTAGAGAAAGAAGCAAAATGGAGAGTATTGGAACCCATATTTAACTTAGAAGCTCATTCACAGTGATTTGAAATCCAACTAACATAAACTGAATTTATTTATTTGCTTGGACTCAAAAGTGCAAGCAACATAATGTACATGAAGTGCAGAAAATTATCTTATTATGATTTAGTTAGATTATTTCATGTAATATTATTTTGTTAGTTAGGCTCTTGCTATCACAAATTTTGAAATAAGTGAATATTGGGATATCAAAGTCTATTGACGTAATCTTCCTATCATATTAAATAAGAAAAGCTCCATATGAGAAAGTGAACTCATTGAGCTATTCATCGATGGCTATTTCTTCAACCTGTCCCATGGCATGCTACTCAAGCCCCATAGTGAAGCATGATCAAATTGGGATCCATATGGTTATGGTTTAAATATATGTATATATATACATATATTTTTTTTTATACCAAATACAAATTACTCTACTTGAATTGGTCTATGGAAGCAATCATACTGAAAACAATGTGAGACTATGGGACTTTCAGTTTTTGGAGACAAAGATTAAAGCATAGCATAATGTAGGGACATCATTCTTATATATCACCATCCAAATAAAACGTAAAATGACTACTCCCACCAATTGCTAGAAAGTCAGTGGTGTAGAGTGTGAAATAGTAGTTCATCCAAATGTAAAGACCATAATATTGGTTCCCAAATGTCATGAAAGTTGACAAGAGGAAAAATAATGTGAATTCATGGGGGAAAGCCGAAAATAGGGGAGCAAAGATTACTATAAAAAGCAACTAATCAAGAACATTCATGATGTCCAAGGCATGAAAGTTACTAGATTTATGGAAACCAAGCACTAGGTATGGTTCTTCAAATGAGGGACACCTCAAACATTCTAAGAGGATCGATCAAAGTGGGTATCACAATGTTGGATGTCCGTCCAAGTTGCTGATGAAGTTTGTTGTAGATTTCCACTGATAGACGAAATAAGGAACACGACGTTGGTTCTAGATTTTGATGAGATGAAATGTTTGCTCGATTCTTTTATACGTTATACAAATAATAATTTTTTTGCTGGGGGTATAATTGCCTTTTCATTTATTATTTTTTAGTCCATACAAGCATTCCATCCACATCTCTTTTGTATACTAAACATACTTTTAAATATTATTCACATTCCTATTCCCATTCTCATTCTCATTCCCTCAAAAATCATTTTGTATATCAAATGGGGCCTAAGAGTAAATGCTTATATGTCATATTCTTAAAATATTTTTGAGGCACAATATTTTCAAAAGTGTTCGATTGCATAATATTTCAATAATCTCTTTTATTATTAACTATATTAATTTTATTTAGAATAAAATACTCTAAGCACCATGGATAGACCCATAAGTAAAGTAGTGGGGCCTAATTATATATATGTATATTAAAAATCTGCTCTCTATAAGATAAAGTATCAGCTTGGCAAGAGTGGTTTTGTTGATTTGATTCTTCTATTTAGTCTTGGGTTCTTCTTTTTTTTTTAGTGTGTGTGTGGAGGCAGATAAATTATGGAACAATTAGTTTTTGGGGCCAATATTTATATGAAGAATGTTGGAGGAAAAAATGTTTTTTTGGGGGGAAGAGGACATGTCCAATATTTTTTCTTAATTATAGAGACTTTCTCTTTATTTTAAAAATAAACACTTTAATCCAGTTTGTAAACATATTTAGGAATATTATTAAATGATTCTAAAATAATATTTACTCATTTATATTTTGAAATGTTTTGGGGGGAGTTGGGGGCTAAATTATGGAACAATTAGCTTTTTTGGCCAATATTTATATTGAAAATTTTGGAGGTAGAAAAAAAAACTTTTTTTTGGGGGTATCCATTCTTTTACCTTAATTACAAAGATTTCCCTATATTTTAAAAATATACACTTTAATTCAATCCGCTAATACTATTAAGAATATTTTTAAGAGGTTAAAAATTTTTCATTAATTTTTTGAGCAATATACATTTAATTAAGTGTGTTTAAAATTTACAATATAAATTCTAAACTTATATTATTTTATAATTTGGTGAAAAATAAAAAATATATATGTTTAAAATATTTTTAAGACAGATGTATTAGAACAAATTACTAAATAAATAAGTTTAAATAAATGTATTAAAAATTAAAAAATGAAAAATAAATCAACTTTTTTATATGATCAAAATTATTAAAATTTATAATATAGTAAAAAGTCTAAAAATTAACATATATGTATTAGTATTTTTTGCTAACATTTAAATGATTTTGAAATATTATTTACTTAATAGGGGTATTTTGGTCCAACAAAAAGTTTAATAATGTGATTTAATGGTCAATAAATAGTTGAATGGATGGAAATTGAATCTAAAATATATAACGGACGTTTGTGTATTATACATTTTGATTTTAGGGGAGGTTTATATATATTTTCGAAATAGAAGAATGGTATCTGTAATTAAGATAAAATGGAGGCAAAGTTATTGTATTTTAATCTTTTATTTATTTTAAAATATTCTATTGATAAATACTACAAAATGCAATTTCAAATTTATACATTGGAAACAAATTTAATTCAAATCCTCTATATTCATAAAAATGAACATATATCATAATTTGCTTTCGTTATAATTTTAATTTTAAAAGAATTTTTTTATTGAGTCAATAATTTTCTTCACCTCAGCAAAATTATTTTCTCAATTTCAAACAAAAGACAACAAAATTTACATTTCAAACAATAAACCTAATCACAAATCTTGTGTTTGCTTTCATTGCTATGCCAATTAAAACAAATCTCATGTTTGCTTTCACTACTATATCATAAGCTTCATAAGAAAATTCCAGTAGATGATAATGAGTCAGTATCACTAATTGAGCATTTTATCCCATCCTTCGATAACCTATCAAATTTAAGATGCAATTGATTTCACACATAGGGAGAGAAATTAAAATAAACAATTTATCGCACAAAATTCCCTTATTTATATTTTCAATAGTAAAAGCGAAGTGCATAAATACAATATAGATTACAAACAATAGTGTCGTGCCACAAACAAAATTGTCCAAGTTAGCAAACCCATACAATCTAGAGAAAGCAAATATGAGAAAATACATTCTCCCCCTCTCGGAAACTTTAGTGCATCAATTTGAAAATGTAATAAAATAATGGGAGAAAGACATTTAAGGACCTCCCTACAAAAATATTGTCAAATGAACAGTAAAAGTGCTGAATTCAGTTGATTCGAGTTGAGAATTAAGTTTATAGGAGTACTGAATTTTTAATCTGAGTCCTTGGAAGGGAATATCTTCATATGGGGGTCCTTAAATGTCTTTCTCCCTAAAATAATCTCATGTTCTTTGGAAAATGAAGAACCCTTCATGATGAAACTGGAAAGTTAACATGTAGATTAAGTTTCTTCTAAACAATGGTGGAATAATTTGTTATATTTTAAAAATGATGTATTATAGTTGTAATTAAGCAAAGCCCAAGAGGGTAAAATAATGCACTTTCTTCAAAAATAAAAAGAAAAATTGCTTTGGTTGATTTCATGTTGAATTGAAAAGCATTCACTGTCATTCCTCCATCAGCTGTAACAATCTATCCATTGATGTAGGAGGCAGCAGGTAGGCAAAGGAAAACCACTAAGGATGACACTTCATGTGCTTCTGCTATTTGTTTTATAGGTGTTCGGCTCAACACTTTATTGACAAACTTTTTGTCTTCAATCAACTGTGATCAAAGGTAAAACCATGATTATGAACCTATTTTGTGGAAGCATATTATCATATTATTATATACACAAGAACAAACAGAAGTTGGACACTCCCTGAAACTATATATATATACACATACGTGAAAACATTTTAACATACTGCAACACAAAAACTAATGCACACAAATGATCGGTAATAAGCAATATATATCTGCAAAAGTTTTAACCACAACTGATCCATTGTTAGTTCATTTTAGTTTAATTTAGTGGTTTTTCAATATATTCAAGTATTTAACCCTATTGATAGTAATTGTGTTGCTACAGACATATATGGAGTTAAGTGCATGGAAGAAAATGAGTGAAATAGACAACAACTTAGTATAATATGTGTGACTCATCCGCACATGAAAGTAAAGTAGATTTTGGTACAATGGAATCAAAACAATTCCCGAGTGTTGAGAACACTTAAAATCTGAATCACTCCCTGATTGATTCCTAATGATCCTATGAAGAAGCAGGAATGTAAGAACATCAAAAGTAGATAATGTATTGATAATTTTTTTCACAAAGGAAAACACTACTTAACAAGATGGAAGCATATATTGTCAGCAGTTAGCATTGAATTAAATTAAAATAGATTAGTTTAGAGTTTATACCAATGCAATAAAAGAAAAAAGTCGATCTTGCATACTTCATTTTTGGCTTTCTCACATTTATTTCAACATTGTTCACCTAAAGTTCACATGATGTTGTATAATTCATGTATCTCAATTCCCCTAGATAAAATCAACTTTTTGAGTGCTATTCTAGAAATGATGTCATGCTTAACTATAATAAGGGAAACAACTTAGGAGTATATATATTTGGACATCACGACTTGAATCAATTTTATAGACGTACCAAAATAGTAAACAAACATAAATGGCTAAGTTGTATGTATATCACATCATCTAAGTTAATTTATTTTGGTAGAAATGAAAATTGGCATGCAAGACGCACTAAAAGCATCAGTTCAGTTCTAGTAAGATGTCCTACTGGAAAAAAGAAGAAGTATTTAACAACCTGTTTGGTTCAAATTCAAAGGGGTAATGTAATGTTAAGGGGATTACCTTACATGGGTGGCTGCATTCAGTTCACTGAATTACAAGGTTATAGGATTATACCCGTGAAGTCAAACTCTCTTCTAAATATAAATAACAAACCTGTCCTGAAGCTATGTATTACATATTACATAGGTGTAAATGTGAGTAAAAAATAATATTGCCCTTATGAAACAACAAAATTACAATCTTATCATTCATTTTAATTGGACACTCTCCTCCTAAACCCATCATTGGATTCAATGATGCCATGGATAGAGAAACCTATTGCTGGATTCAACGAAGCCGAGGATAGAGAAACTCATTGCCGATATAGGTCTATTCTTCCTTATCTTGTTTGATGGCAACCAATGTAGCTCTTCATCAAATTTGCTTCACTAGATTTAGTTCGACATTGAACCTCAGCTATAAAACTCCAGATCTATGGCAACACCATATTTGAATGCCAGCGTGCTTCGACCTTCATCCACCATTGAATTCCTAGTGAAGATGATGATGATACTTCGACCTCAGATCTGGGTTTTGATTTCTTCTTCCCTCATGAATGTGTTTTCAAATCTAGTTTAGATTTTGTTTTTTTTTCTACTCTGGTGATAAGCATGGTTGATCAGTGACGGAGATGTTGGTGATAGTGATGGTGACACCAGGAAGAAGAAAAAGTAGGAGGCAAGGATTTAAAAAATAATTTAGGGGTATTTTAGTCCTCTTCATTTTATTTGTGTTTAATTAAATATAAAAATAAATCTATTTCCTTACTCCCTAATATTTTACTAAACAAATTCTCCTGTATTTTATTTACATTACATTCTTTTACATCCCTTCTCATTTCCTCCCCTTACCCCCTTGTAATTGAACCAAATGTGTAATAAGTGCATTTTGGAACATAGGACAGGACTTACAGGAATGTTTAACTTGCCATTGAATTTAGAAGCACTTGTTTAGAAAGCTTCTATCTTTGGGGTCAAGAAGACACATCACAAACCAACCTATAAACCATAAAGCCCTTATCTTGCCACTCCTTTAAGCATTTGTTGAGCTCCAATTCATCCTAGAACAAGTGTTCTCCACCACAACATGCTTGAACACCAAATCAGAGAGATCTAATATTAAAGAACCAATTAAATTCAAAGTGCTTCTAGGGAATCAGGGAAGAGAAAATATAGAAACATATAATATATATATTTAGAAAATGGTCAAATTATTTTGTTGGCAAAATCTAGAAATATATGATATGTTAGTAAAAATGTAGTAACGGGTAATATTAATAAGACAAGTATAAGGCTTTCAATGCAGTAAGTATAGAGGAAAGTGTAGATATGGTGGTTAGTGGTGGGATCCCAGAATAGTGAAAATGAAGTACAAAGTAAAAGAATGAGAAAGGGAAGGGAGAAGGGTTGAACTCGACTCCTCGAGTGCCACTAGTGACAAGAGTAGTCATGTCTTGGAGGGACCATCTAGAGCCAATCATGTTGATGTTGCTCTTTGCTCTCACTGTTATTGACTTCCTTGATCTGATATGATTTATTCCTTTCAACTCTCTACCTGACTTTATAGAAAATGATGATTTCTTTCTCTTTCTTTCTGTTATAAACTTGTAAGAAAAAAATTTAAAAACAATCCAATAGTAGAACAGGAAGGAGTCCAGTCTTTTTCAAACATGAAAAGGCTCTAGAGATAGAGCATTGAGGGGACTCATAAGGGAAAAGAGGTGAAATTTTAAAGGAGTAGTATAGAAGGAAATCTCAGAAGGAAAGATGCTCAGAGAAAAGATTCAACGAATTCTGTAACCTCCTTCTAATAGCTTAATTTCCACTTAAGCCTTCTCATTCTCACGCATATTTTATTTGTGTTTTCTCATTTTGTTGCTATGCCTTAGCCCACTAGGTGCTACCTCTGCATACCTTTTCTAGTCTTACATATTCTCTACCACTTATCCTTTACACATGGTAGAAGGAATTATCACATTTCCTTTCTCATCAAGAAAGACCTTGTCCCTAAGGTCAAAATTAGGAAAGGCTTGATGAATAGTAGACACATGGTCCCAAGTATGCTTATTAGTTCCAGACCATTGAATTAGTAATTACAATTCCCAAGTATCATCATGCTTAAGAACCCTGGTATCTAATATTGCAATTGGTGTTATAAGTGGATGGTAATCTTCAGATAGAAGTGGCAAGGGCACATAGCTATCAAAGGGATCACCTTGGCATTTCTTAAGCAAAGAAATATGGAAATTTGGGTGGATCTTAGCATTCTTAGGCAGCTGTAATTTGTAGGCAACTTGACCAATTTTTTGTAGGATACTAAATGGCCCAAAATAACACATGCCCAATTTTTCATTCTTAAGAAATAATGAGTGCTAACGGTAGGGCTAGAGCTCAACAAAAACGCAATCACCTTCCTTAAAATGCAATTCAATATGCTTAGAATCTTACAAATTGCTTCATTCTAGCTTGAGCATGGATGAGATTAGCTTTGAGTTGAGCTAAAATAGTATCTCTAATCTATAACTACTATTGCACATCAAAAGGAGTACCATCAGAATAGTTATGTTGAATAAGAGAAGGTGGTTCTCGACCATAAACTACCTTAAATGGAGTCATTTCAATGGCAATATGAAAGGATGCAGTATACCATAACTCAGCCCAAGGTAAGAATTACACCCATAGCCATGGTGTTTCATGTACAAAATATCTCAAGTACATTTCTAAACACTTGTTTAACACTTTAGATTGACCATCCATATGAGGGTGGTAAGCTGAAGACATTTGAAGAGTACTACCCTATAGTTTAAAAAGATGCCGCCAAAATGAGCTAGTAAAAACTTTATCTCTATCTGAGACAATTGATTGAGTAATCCCATATAATTTAACAATATTTTGGATAAAGCTTTCATCTATAGTAATAATGGTAAAGTCAGTTTTAAGAGGAGTAAAGTGAGCATACTTGGAAAGTCAATCTATGACCACCATGATGACAGTAAATCCTTGGAAAGAAGGAAGGTGTGTAATAAAGTCCATAATTACGTCTTCCCATATTTGTGAAGGCATTGGAAGTGGACTAAGTAAACCAGCAGTATGAATTTGTGATTGTTTGGTTCATTGGTGAATAGTACAACTCACAACAAAAGCTTTAATATCTTGACGCATTCCTTGCTAATAGAATTGTGCAACTATACAATGAAACATGCTTAAGGAACCCGCATGTCCAACAATAGGGGAAGAGTGAAACTCTATCAAGATAAGCTAAATTATTTCATGAGCATTAGATGGAATCATTAACTGGTGTTTCCAAAAGAGTATGTCATCACAAACATAATGTTCAAGCATAGAAGTTGGTTCTTGCTAAAAATAGTGAAGCAATTGCTGATAAGATGTTAGTGATCAAAGTTGCAGTAAAAATTTCTCAATGAAAGAGGATTTTGAGAAAGAGATTGAAAGAAATCCAACTCTCAATAATGCATCAACTGTCCCATTCGATTTGCCTTGTTTATACTCAATGGTATAGTGAAATCCCAACAATTTGGGTAAATACTCTTCTTGTTCAAGCATTTGGATTGCTTGACTAGTCAAGTATCGGAGGCTCTTCTAATTAGTTCTTATTATGAAGTAATGACCCATCAAATAATGCCTGAATTTAGCTACTGCTTTAGTTATGGCATACAACTCATGCTTATAAGTTGACTTATGCTGCATCCTTAAAGACAATTGCTTGGAAAAATAAGCAATTAGTTGTCCCTCTTAGCTAAATACTACTCCTATAGCATAGCCAGAAGCATTAATTTTGAGTATAAAGGGCTTGGAAAATTCTAGCAAGGCAAGAATAGGTCCCTATGCTAGAGTTTATTTGAGATTATTGAAGGCTTATGTAGCAACTTGAGACCAAGTAAACTTATCCTTTTGAAGTAATTAGGTCAGGGGTGTAGCTAGAGTTACATAATTCTTGATAAATCTATGATAGTACCTGCTAAACCAAGAAATACCCTTAAGTGTGTCATTGTAGTAGGTTTAGGCCAAGATAATACTATAGCTACCTTATCTCTGTCCATTTCAACTCATTCAGAAGAGACAATATGCCCCAGATAATCAATCTATGTTTGACCAAATGAGCATTTAGGAAGCTTTGCATAAAGCTTATGGGACTATAGAAGAGTTAGCACCTGTGAAAGATGCTCCAAATGGGCCAACTATGACATACTATAGACCAATATATCATAAAAAAATGTAAGGACAAATTTGTGCAAAAATGATCTAAAGATTAAATTCATAAGCCACTGAAATGAAGCAAGGGCATTAGTAAGGCCAAATGGCATTACAACCCATTCATAACGTCCATTATGTGTACGAAATGCAGTTTTTGGGTGATCCTCTGGTTTTATTAATAACTAGTGGTACCTTGATCTTAAGTTTAACTTAGAGAGAAATACTGAGATCCCTTCAGTTCATCCAGAAGTGTTAGATTTAGTATAATATAAGTTCTAATGATAACAAATGTAGAGTTATAAGGAACAAATATATCATATTTGTCTAGCATATATTTTGTTCCAAAAAGAAATAAAATGTGCATTAGCATGTGTTTTATTGTGTTTATCATGCATATATTATGTCATGTACTAATATATCTACTATGCTTTTATATTTTATAATACAAGTTGGATATATAAATTGAACAAACTACTTAGTTTATAAGTGTAAGACATTAAATACAGGATTGTCCAAGAAGAAATAATGAGTATTGGAATAAAGAAAGAAAAATCAACATCATGTCTCACTCAAAGATAAAAAAGAGAAATAATGCTCTAAGAATTGAAGATAAGAAGGAAGCATGCCAAGAATGGAATGACTAAGTGAAAGTAAAGCTTAACTTTTGAAGACCTAGCTATTAGGTATATTTTATTTTCACTTAAGTCTTGAGGTGGTTTAATCTTTGAAATTTACTTAATCTTGTTAACATATATTTTAAACGAATTTAATTAAGTAAATTTAATGTTAGCATGTGTTAAAATTAAGATATATTAGCTAACATACGAATTTTGCTATTTGACTCATGCTTATTTTATGCAAAATTCACACTTTGCTTGGTGAAATTTGAAATTATAGAGTTTCCATCTCTAATAGATGAATTTTGGTTGTAAAATTTGAATTTTGAACTATGTATAGTTAATGAACGTGTGCAAAATTCGCATGAATCTTAGTTAAATTTGATTGGTAGTGAAGTTCAAAGTCATAGCCTCTGACAAATAAACTTTGAGCTTCAAAGTGTGAACTTCAAAGTGAGAACTTTTGTGTCATGTTGAACATGTTTTTGATAGATGAATTTCGATCTCTGAAATTTGAATTTTGGTTTCTGAAATTCAAATTTTGAAGTGCATTGTGAAAACTTGAAGCAACTGTTCAAACCCAATAGACACACTTCTAATATGGAAATTTGCATAAACTAACATGGGGTATCTTTTGTAAACTTGAAATTCGAATGCCACTTAGTAACGGACAAATTTTGATGTCCAACTTTAAATACATAACTATGCTGACTTTGTGAAATTCGTGTATTGAGCCTCAAAGTTTGAATGTATGTTAGATGCATTTAATGTGGTTATTGAATGGTTCTTTTTGTAGAGTAACAGCTAGAACTTGTGTCTAACAGATAAATCTTGTGTCTAATGACTAGTTAAGCCACAAATCTAAAAATAGAACTTCATTTGAACTACGGGTAATGAATTTATGTGAATTATATGCCAAAATGCTGTTACAATGGATAAAATCTTTCTATGTTAGAATTCAAAATTAAACCTACCTTATTAGAGTGAGCTTCAATGTATTATCCACTCTTAAAAAGATTTTCTATTCTATAATCTTTCTTTCTACAATTTTTGGGTATAATCTTAGTATGGGGAAATACTAATAGAGTTACACATCTTATAAGGGTGTGAGGAGAGTGGCTTCAAAAGTATCTAGTAAAACTTGTGGGATGTATTAAGACTTCATAAATGTCCGGATCAAACTTGTGGGATATAGCGAAAATCTCAAGTGGTGACTTGAGAATTACACATAAGCCAAGTGGTTTGGGTTGAACCAATATAAATTCTTGTGTGTAATCCTTTATTTTCTTATTTCATTAATATCATTCATCATATTTTGTTCACCGCTATTCTGCTGCAACATTTGGTGAAATTGGGTTGCACATCAAAAGAGGCAAAAGTCTTGCATCACCCAATTCACCCTCCATCTTGGGTGACCAGCCAACCTAACAATTGGTATTAGAGCTTGGACTCCCGGCAAAGGATCTAATCATCCTAGAGCAAGATGGCTAACTTTGGAGAAGGAATTCTTCCAGATGGTGCCAACATGTGCAGACCACCAAGCTTTAATAGATAAAATTACAGCTACTGGAAGATGAAAATGAAGCTCTTGCTAAAATCTCTAGACTTGAATAAATGGAGCATTTTAAAGAACAGAGATTTCATTCCAATGAAAAGGAATGAGCAAGGGTAGACCATGAAGAAACTGAGTAGCGACAGGGATGAAGAAGTCAAGATAAGGGTACTAATGAACACCAAAGCATAATTCACCATAGTCAGTGCTCTTTCACAAAATGAATTCTTCAGAGTGTTAGATTACAACATGACTAAGGAAATGTGAGATGCTCTGGAGATTACTTATGAAGGCATAAGTGGGCTAAAGAAAAACAAACTCAGCTCTCTCACAGCAGAATATAAAATGTTCATGATGATTAATGGTGAGTCTATTAAGGATTTCTAAATTCATTTTACTCACATCATTAATCATTTGGTAGCTTTGGGAAAGAGCTACACACAAAGAAAGCCAATATGCAAAATACTCAAAGCTCTATCCAAATAGTGGCAACCAAAAGTGACAATTATTGAAGAGATAAGAGGAGAATGATACCATTCTATCACTACACTATTTGGAAGCCTTGCTGAATATGAAGGAAGACTTGACCTTCTATGGAATCAGCAGAATAAAGAAAAGACACTGATGTTTAAAGCTACTATATCACACAGCTCAGAAGATGATGATACAGATAATGAAGGTGATGATAGTAGCAGTGATGATAAGAAGGATGAGTTGAAAGAGTTAACAATCGAATTTGGTAGATTCCTCAAAATAAAAAAGAAGGAGCTTCAGGAAGAAAAGGACTCTTGCCATGTAAATATACTGAAGTACCATTCAAAGAGGCAAGGAAAAAGATATGCTGAGAAGAAAAGTGAGAAAGCTAAAGTTGCATACAACTCTGTAATGTGGGGTAATAGTTCGGATGAAGATGATGAGGACACCTATCCATGTTTGATGGCAATATCCAATGATAAAGTATCAAATTCTGACTCTGAATCTGATTATGATTTTTCTCTTGATGAGTTGCCAGATGCTTATAATGAAATGCATGATGAACTAATCGTACTAGCAAAAGCACTTGCACACAATAAAAAGAAAATGATTTCCTTAGAAAATGAACTACAATTTGAAAAGAATGAAAAGGAATCATTTAAAAAGAAAATATATGATTTAGAAGATATTTATGGAACCCATACACACACTTCCTCTTGTAATTCATGTGATGATTTAATGAAAGAAAAATAAGAGTTAACTAAAGTTATAGTCAATTTCACTCAAGGAAAAGATAAGTTAAATATTCTACTTGGTAAATAGAAAAGCGTGTTTGACAAGTTGGGTGTTGGCTGCATAAGTGAGTCCAAGGAGAAAAGTAAATTTTGTTTGAAATTCTTTGTGCTTACCGTAATGCCTAACTCACCATTATGCACATATTGTGGCAAAATGGGGCATATTACTTATCTGTGCAATATAAGAAAAAATAGTTTGAGTAAAAGCATGAAATAGGTTCCAAAGAGTGTCACTAACCATCCTGGACTCAAAAACAAGTGGGTACCAAAATGTTCTTCTAGTGTTTTGTATGTATAGAATAAATCCAAGAAGAAAGAACATATTGGTACAAGAAAAAAGTCACAGAAAAGGAAAGCTTCCCAAAATTCTAAAGCTATAATTGCAAATCACAAGAAGAAGCATTAGAAGCAAACCTCTCACCCATCTTAAGAAAACAGCTCAAATAAAAATAAAATCACTTACCTTGAGAAGAGAAAGAGCATAAGCTTAAGAAGTAATGATTTGTATGCAAAAGGGAGACATGAGCAATACTGCACTACATACAAGCCAAAAATAACAAAGAGATGATCTTTGGTAACCTTTATTGCTTACCCTATTCAATTATTGGATTATATATTATATTTGGGTAAGACTGAACTTTGGTCCAATATGAATTTTAAAATGTTAAAAACTACCATTTGTGGAACCAAGTAAGAAAAGATACCAAAGATAGAAAAGGATATTTTTGTTTTGAAGGTACTCTTTGAGTTAAATGGTGAGCGTCTGATAAAGATGAAGTATCTGGTGTACTTAAATGGATTCATACTGAAAATGGAAGGAGTTAGCTACTAACCAAGTTAGTTTGTAAGTATTTAATAAGTTTTCATATATGCTTGGTAAGAAAAATATGTTGGTGCTTACTAAAAAGTTCAATGTTTACACAAGTCCATTTCTTTATTTATATAACCAAACTTGTATGCTTTTTATAATTTCTCTTGCATACTGATTTTGATTTGAGCTGTGATCTTAAATGCATTTATACTTGAATAAATGCCCTTGCATCGGGGGGAGCTTATAACTTTGCATATAAAGGTTTTTAAAAGCTCTTTTTATTTTAAAACAAAATTTTCAATCATAATGCCTGAATGCCTACATCATGTGATTATTTGATGCTTTATGCTTTGTTGGTTTTATCATATCAAATGTATAGATTGAGGGGGAGCATTTTCTCTAATTAATTTGCTTTAGCTCACCTTATTTTATTGTGAAAAGTTTTTGTTGCTTGGTTTTAACCTGCTAAAGGGAGTAAATGATGTTTCAACATCTTTCCTTGATCTTAATGGAAGAAGGTAACAACTCTTTAACTTTGAGATACATCTTATGATTTGTGCATATCATGAACATATTAATAAAAAGTATCATAACATTTGGTATCATAATAGTTCAAACAATAATTGGTATTAGTTTTGATATTACTAACAAGTCATATTAGTTTTGATATCAGTAACAATTGGCATAATTTGAACATGTATTGCATAATAAGTTTTGATGATGATTTCAGCTTGTGCTTTAGCATATGTCTGAAATAACCCTAAGCATCTGTACTTGCTGGTACAACCTCACAAATAGGGTGAGAAGAATTGTGAGACAATTTTTCTTCAAACATTTTTGTTGATGTTGTTAGGTTTGCTGGCTTCCTAAGAGGGGGTGAATTAGGAAATTTAAAAATTTTCTGCAAAATTGTAAAAGAGCAGTGAAAGTAAAAGTTGCAAAAAAACAAAGTATAGAATATAAAAAGACAATTTGCAAAGTAGGGGAAGGGCGAACACAGATTTATCTTGGTTCAATCTACTTCTCTTGATCTTCATCCAGTCCTCAAGCTACCATTTGAGATTTTCCACTATCTTGTAAGAATTCGGTGGGCTCCTTGCAATGTCATTGTATAGTCTTGTGCTCTGTTCTAAAAGCTTACAAATTTTTACTCTGTACTCTAACAAAGTGTTTACCAAATCTTTTGTGAAAACCTCTCATAAGAAAAACTTTCTTCCAGATGAAGAAAAAATTTGTTACAGAAAGAAAAACTCTCTAATACAGAGTAAATGTGATAGTTGAAGTGCAATAAATGAAGTGTGAGTGAGTAGAAGATTTTTTCCAATGATTTCAGTAGAATTTCAGTATATACAGCATAAAATAGTTACCCACAACATCAAATGAAGTTCTATTTATATATTTGTGTCTTAACTATACGTTAGACACAAGATCTAGCTATTAGAGACGTTATCCAATGGTTACTCTACAAAACTAGCTATTCACTAACAGCATTTAACGTGTTTGACACTTTGAAATTCAAATTTTGGGATGTCAACAGACGAATTTCGTAAAGACCATAAGCTAAAGACTTTAACGTTAAACTTCCAAAATTTGTCTATTTAAAAGTGAAATTCCAATTTTGGTTTTGACAAATATTTCCCATGTTAAAACATACGAATTTTCAAGTTTAAAGTGCATTTGTTGAGTATGAACAGTTATCTCATATTGCTACAGTGTACTCGAAGTTTGAATTTTAGGGATCCAAAATTTGTCTATCGATGAGTAACTCAATAAAGCATAAGAGGTCTACTTTTTGAAATTCAAATTTTGAACTTTCAAAATTCATCTAACAGAGAGATCTCTAATTAGACTTATATATTTTCAATTTAAAGTTTGAATTTTGAAATCCAAAGTTCGTCTCTCAGAAGGAGTAACTTTGAACTCTTTTTATACTTTAATATCAGAGAAAATTTGCCATAACTTCAGACAATTTTTCCATTTGTCACAAATTAAACTTGACTCGAAATTCAAATTTTAATCAACTGAAATTCGTCTGATAGAGGTAACATCTCTATAACTTTGAATTTCAATTACCAAAGTTCAAATTTTCAACTATATATATAGAGGTTAATAACTCAAAATTCATCTGATAGTCAATGTTTTTCAAATTTAGCAAGAGTTAATATAAGATAATTGAAAAACACATATTTAAAACCAATAGGAGTGAAATCAAAGCCTTTTACTCTATGTTCACTGTGAAAAATCCTACAAACTAATTCCTTACTCATTTCTTCTTGGATTTCTTCACTTGAATGCTCTTACATTCCTTTGATATTTTCCTTCCAAACTCTAGTTGTTTGGAATCATCAAAACACTTGATTCAACATTCTCCCCATTTTTTATAATGACAAAATAACTTGCAAACTGGATTAGTACTTGGATTTGCTTCTAAAACCTCCCCCTCAACATATGCATTAATGTTTAAAGATAAGTACAGCATATATAGTAGAGCAGAAGGAAAATATGGAATCACATTGTATTAATTCATTCAAGTTTCAGTACAGTGATATGACATTGCAAGAATAACATTTCAAGACAAGATTATCATTTCAATATAAGGGATACAGCAAACAGAAACAAGCAAAGACAAGTAAAATCAAGTAACCTTAAGATCTGATCACTTCTTCTTAGACTTGGACTTTTTGCTGTAGGTCTTACCAGAATGTCCTGCTCCAATTTGCTCAGTTTTCTTCTCCCCTTTTTGGCATCATTAGGGGTTTGAACATGCATAGTAGGAGGAGGAATCTTTGACACGGGAATAGCATGAAGAGGAACAGGGACGAATGGCACAGTGGAGGGTATCTAAGGAAGAGGGACAGATGCTTCAGTACTTTTTTCTTCATCATCAGACACATCGAGGAGCTCTTGTATTTCCCTTCTAGAAAGTGCTAGTTGAGCTCTTTACTCCTCTGTGAGATCGAATGCAGAAAAAGATGGAGGGGGAGCTTGAAAGGCAAACATCTCATCAAGCCTTCTCTTATGTGCTTGCACAAAGGCATCATGTGCAACGGAGCAACACCTACATAAGGAACAAGGCTTCTCTCTTCATTTAGTGCAGCTTGAATGATAGGAATAGAGGTGTTGGCTACAACAAGCTTCTCCATTTGCTCAGATTCTTGGAGTGACATAATTGATGTATGAGCATTTTCCATCATAGGCTCGTGAGAACCTACTTCCTGAGAGGCCTCTTCCTCCAAGCCATAGTCCAAGGGTGGACCATGGTTTATCTCATTGATGGAGGCCTGTGGGATGGCCATAGTGCCGGTAGCCTCAGCAGCAACATTTTTAGCAGCAGGCTCAGGAGATTCTAGCTCAAAGGGGTTTAGAGGTTCAGGAATGGCAGATTTTGTAGGCTCAAAGGGTCCAGGCTGAAGTGGAGCTGATGTTGGGGGAATAACACTTCTAATTTCTTCATACACATCAGTAATCACTTTCATGTTCCTAGTCAATTGTATGATCTGATCCTGCAGGTGAGCAAACTTGGCATTTTGCTCTTCTCTGATGCTCAGTATGAGAGCAAAAAGGTTATCATATAACTCAGTGATTTTGGTTGGCTTGGACCAGGTCAAAGGAATGGATGGTTGAGGTGTCTAAGTTGGCTTTGCTAGAGGTGAGATGGGATGTAATGGTTGTAGTGGAGGAAAAATATGCTGGGCTGGCTGTGGTGAAGGCTGAGTGTATGGTGTGGCTGCAGAGGTCCCCTCTTATGATTGACTTTCTTCAAAGAATAGGTCCTCTGACTTTCCTGCTACATTGCTAACCTATCTCCCTTCTTTTCTTTCAATCCCCATCCGTTGCAACTCTTCCTCCTTGAATACTTCAGTGGGCTTGCCTTTGCCTTTCTCCAAGTGTTGTATTTTGGCATATTGAAGTATTTTGGTGATGATTGAGGCAAAGGGCAAGGTGGAATCTCTCCTTTGATCTTATCCCTTGATCATACGCTGAAGAATAATATAGCCCATATTCAACAGCTTTCCACGCATAAGTGCAGTCATCATATGAGCTTCAGCCCTTATAATCAGATTAAAGCTTCCCCCTATGATCCTGGACACAATATAGTGCAGGATCCTGACTTGAACACTTAGATCAAAGGGCTTTAGTAAACTTAGGGGAGGCATATTCTCACACCTTCTGAACAGGGTATTCAGGACTGTGCTCTCCTTGTAATTCAAGAATAGACTACCTTCCTCATCTTTATTTTCATTCTCATCCATGTATTTTGAGGTGGTGATATCAATCTTGAGGCCATCTTGCTCAAGGATTTCCAAAACTTCTTTAAATGTCTCATTAGAATGCCACAGAGTTTTGGACCTCAAATTAACCTGCCATTTCTCTTTTCTGCTATTGTACAATAGAGCAGCATACCACATTTTGATCACCTCATCATCATATCTCTATTTAATTTCCAACAAATTTTTATATCTCATCAACCATAACCCAGCATCAAAATTATTGGAAATAAGAAATTCCTCCAAATTTGTATAGTGAGGTTTGATTACCTTCTTGCTAATAAACTTGGTGGTATACTCTTCCAGGATATGAGCATTGCTCTATAATGGCTAAGTGGTTAACTGGAATTCCTCAGACTCAATATTAGATGAGGCAAAGGCAGTGGCAGGAGACATAGGTTTCTTTGAATTAACCTTGGGAGTTGTTTTCTAACTTTTGGATAGAGTCCCCTTGCTGGATTTGCCTTTCCTTTTCTTAGTTTCACCTCCCTTAGAGGCAACTGAGACTTAACAACCCTCTTTGTTCTAGACTCTCCTTCACCCATATTGGGATTTTTAACCCTTACCATTCTCGTGATAGATTATTGCAGAAAGATGCATGGAAGGGGTTTATAAGGTGCGAAAAGGAGTTTAAATGGCGTAAAATAAAGATTCATGAATGGAATTGATGAGAAATTAAGAGAGGAGATGAATAGACTTAGGAAAGAGATGAATAGGGTTGCATCTGTTCAGAATAAGATCTTTGGTTTTAGCTTTTGTAACCATTCAACTGATGAATTTCGAGGGGCTTAAATTCAAATTTTGAGCAGTTACATAACTAACCCAAAAGGGAGGCTTTCTAATAGATGAATTTTCATCTTAAAGTTCATTTAATAGAAGCTAAGATCAAGGCACAAACTCCAACAAATGAATTTTATACCATAAAAGTTCAAATTTCAGAAGATCAAACATTATGCAAACAAGGAGTGAGAAAATCAATAGATGAATTTCATCTTTGAAATTCATCTAATAGAGACCAATCATGAATGCATGCTTCAATAGATGAATTTTGAGATTCTAAAATTCAAATTTTAGAGTTTTGTAAAGAACTTTTAAAATGCATATTTTGAGTTATCAAAATTTGCACAATGAACATTTTGAACATAGTCAATATTCACATTATTTTTCAGAAGTTTGAATTTTCACTAGACAACAGACGAAGTTCAAGAGACATGAAGGTATTGTAACAACATGTGAGCCACTGAAATTTGTTTAATTATCACTTAAGTTCGAATTTTAAGCATACCAATTCATTCAAAATCACAATTTAACATGGATTTTGTCTAATAACATCTAAAATACGAATTTCAAAATGATAAACTTACAAATAGGGTCTAAAAGTTTGAATTTTCAAATTTCTAGCTTTGCTTCAGCATCTTTTGACTATGCAAGCCTAATAAACTCCATTAAATTGATTTACTATCATCTGAACTCATGAGGATTACCTGCAAAACATCTTAAACACACTCCAATGCTAAAGTTAGAATTAATTTTAATGCCAAAAAGTTAAATAGATTTAGTTAGAGGCTTGCTTACAATTCATTGGGATTTGCAATTCCCAATTCTCTTCGGATTTTGCAATATCTATCTTTTGCAAGTGATTTAGTCAGAATGTCTATAATCTGATCTTCAGTAGGGACGTATTCCAATTTGATATCTCCTTTCAAAACATGGTCCCTTATGAAGTGAAGTCTTACTTCAATGTGCTTTGTCCTTGAATGCATGACTGGATTCTTTATGATATTGATGGCACTTTGATTATCACATTTTATTGGTATTTTCTTAATCTCAATCTCAAGATCTTATTGCCGTTTCATCCAAAGAACTTGAGCACAACAGCTACTTGCTACTACATATTCAGCATCTGTTGTGGAGAGAGTCACATTGTTCTATTTCTTGCTGAACCATGAAACCAGGGATCCTCCTAGAAACTGACATGTTCTACTTGTGCTCTTTCTATCAGTTTTGGATCTAGCAAAGTTAGTATCAGTATATCCGATGAGCTTTTCTCCATTGCCTTTTGGATACCAAAGTCCTATCTATGAAGTTCTAATTAAGTATTTGAAGATTCTCTTTACAGCTGTTGCATGAGACTCTTTGAGATATGATTAGAACCTTGCACACATGTAGACACTGAACATAATATAAGGTCTACTTGCTGTTAGGTATAGCAAGGAACCACTCATTCTCCTATATTGAGTTATATCAAAAGGTTTTCCTCCCTCATCCATATCAAGTTTTGTTGTAGTAGCCATAGGTGTCCCCATTGATTTGGCATTTTCTATTCCAAACCTTTTCAATAGCTCCTTCAGATATTTTGATTGATTAAGGAAGATACCATCATCACATTGTTTAATTTGTAGTCCAAGGAAGAAGTTGAGCTCACCCATCATTGACATTTTAAATTCACTCTGCATTAACTTAGAGAAATTCTTGCAAAGAGATTCATTAATAACACCAAATATAATATTATCAACATAAATTTGAACAATAAGCAAGTCTTTATTTTCCTTCTTAGTAAACAATGTTATATCTACTTTTCCTTTGTTAAATCCCTTTTTAGTTAGGAAATTGCTTAGCCTTTCATACCATGTTCTAGGTGCCTGTTTTAAGGCATAAAGAGCTTTCTTTAGTTTATAAACATGGTTTGATTTAGTTGAGTCCTCAAAACCTAGAGGTTGATCAACGTAAACCTCTTCCATGATATAACCATTCAGAAAAGCACTTTTTACATCCATTTGGTATAACATTATGTCTTTTATGCATGCATAGGCTAAGAGGATTCTTATTACTTCCAATCTTGCAACTGGAGCAAAAGTTTTCTCATAATCTATGCCTTCCTCCTGATTATATACTGTGGCTACTAATCTAGCTTTGTTTTTTATGATTGTTCCTAATTCATCAAGTTTATTTCTGAATACTCATTTAGTTCCAATAATTAGGTGATTCTTAGGCCTGGGAGCTAAATCCTAAACTTGATTTCTTTCAAACTAATTAAGCTCATCTTGCATAGCTAATATCCAATATTCATCAGTTAAAGCTTCTTCAGTACACTTAGGTTCAATTTGAGAAATAAATGCATAGTTATTTACTTGATCCCTAAGTTGTCTTTTGGTTTTAACATTCTTTTGAACATCCCCAATCACTTGATCAACTAGATGACTCCTTTAATATCTCCAAGCTCTGAGGAGTTCTTGAGAAATTTCTTCATTATTTTCAAATTCAACATCTTTATCCTGAATATCTTCCTCCACATTAGCAGATATTGATATTTTAGGAGGTTCAATTTTATCTTCTTCAAAAAAATTCAAGTTCTTAAAGCTAGAGATTAGATCATCCTCATCTATGACATGCATAGAAACAGTTTCATTTTCAATGAAAACCATATGCACAGATTCTTCTATAGTTCTAGTCTTTTTATTGAACACCTTATATGCTTTACTTCTACTAGAATAGCCAAGAAACATACCTTCATCTAATTTAGCATCAAACTTACTCAAATTCTCTTTTCCATTATTATGGATGAAGCACTTGCATCCAAACACATACGGGTGTGAGAGATTTGACTTTCTTCCTTTGTAGAGCTCATAAGGTGTCTTCCCCAGAATTGGTCTGATATAGGCTCTATTAATGATATAACTTACTGTGTTTACTGCATCAGTCCAGAAATATTGAGAAATCTCCTTTTCATTTAGCATTGCTCTTACCATTTCTCCCAACGTCCTGTTCTTTCCCTCCACCACTCCATTTTGCTGAAGAGTCCTTGGAGCTGAGAAGTTGTAATCAATTTCATGCTATTCACAGTACTCCAAAAAGCTTGAATTTTGAAATTCTCCTCCATGATCAGATCTAATAAACACAATGGAAATACTTTTCTCATTTTGCACTTTCTTGACTAAAGTTACAAATGCATCAAATGTTTCATCTTTGGAGGAAAGGAATAAAGTCCAAGTAAATCTAGAGTAACCATCTACAATTACAAGCACATATAAGTTTCCACCAATACTTTTTACTCTAGATGGACCTATTAAGTGCATGAGTAATAATTGCAGAAGTCTAGATGTAGTGATTACATTTTTAGGTTTGAAGGATGATTTAGTTTGTCTCCCTTTGAGACATGCATTACATTCTCTATCTTTTTCAAAAGAGATTTTAGATAAACCAATAACTAATTTATTCTTAATTAATTTGGCAAGCTGGTTCATATTAACATGAGCTAGTCTTCTATGCCACAACCAACTTTCATTATCTTTGCTAATTAAACATACAGAGTCTAAGATGGGAAGTTTATCTAGATCAATAGTATAACAGTTACTATCCTTTTGAGCTGTGAGAATTACTTTGTGATCACTTTTTCGAATGACCAGGCAGAATTTTGAGTCAAACAGTACCCAATTCCCTTTGTCACATGTCTAACTCATACTCAACAAGTTGTGATTGAAGCCAATCACAGGCAGCACCTATTCTATGGATGTCTTAGGATTCTTGCCTACGATGCTAATGTCAACTATCTTGTCATATTGATCACCTCCAAAGGTCACTTTTCCTCCTTTCTTGTCTTTGAGGGTGATGAACTTCTCTTTATCACCAGTCATATGTCTTGAGCATGTGCTGTCTGTTGAATCAAGAGTTTTGATGATTCCAAACTAACATCCAAGAGCTTGGATTGAAGATATCAAAGGAGATCAAAGTGTTTCATTTGAAGATTTTCTGAGTAATAGCTGCTAGATCTTATGTAGGATCTTTTGTTATGTTTAAATGAGGGTAAAAGATTTTCATTTTAAGAAAAGATGTTTTTAAATCTTGATTTTATGATAAATCTTGACTTATTTGAAAAATACCCACAAACAGACTAAGTTTGAAAGTTTAAACTGAACTGTCATATTGGAAATTCGAACTTTACTTTTGGAAATTCGAATTTCGAGTTAAAACTGAATAAATCTGAAAAGATGTCTCTCTATCAGACGAATTTTGATTTTCCAAAATTTGAATTTTCATCCAAGTCTGAAAGAAGCCTTTTTGCGACAGACGAACTTCACATCTTCAAAATTCGAATTTCAGATAAAATGCAGTTTGTGAAAACCAAAGAAATTCGTCTGAAATAATGTTGAAGTTCATCTGAAATCAAGAAGAAATTGAGTTTGAAAAACGCTCTCTGACAGATGAACTTTGGCTTTCTAACGTTCGAATTTTCATATAAGTCTGAAAGAAGCTTCTTTGTAACAGACGAACTTTAAGTCTTCAAAATTCGAATTTCAGATAAAATGCAATTTGTGAAAACTAAAGAAATTCGTCTGAAACAATGTTAAAGTTCATCTGAAAGCAAGATTATATTAAGTTTCAAAATTGCTCTCTGACAGACAAACTTTGAACATTAAAATTCGAATTTTTAGAAGCTATGTTTTTGAGACTGTTGAACTGAAACATTGACATACGAATGACAAAGTCCTGTAACATTCGAATATTGAAGTTAGTTTGAAAAGAGTCACTCTAACAGATGAACTTCACTCTTTCAAAATTCGAATTTCGAAGAAAGTGAACTACTGTGCCTTTTGAACGTACTAAGAACGGACGAATTTTGGGTTTCCAAAATTCGAATTTCGAAGGCACTGTAGAAAATTGAAAACACTGTTCACACTTAACAGAAAAACTTTCTTCTTGAAAATTTGTATGTCACATTTTGAAAATATTTTGTAAGTTTCAAAATTCGAATTTCACTTCATGAACAGACGAACTTCGTGCTGTAACGTTGGAAGCTTTAACCTTCGGTTCCTTTGAAATTCGTCTGTTGACCAACCAAAATTCGAATTTCAGTATGTCAGAAGCATTAAATGAGGTTAGTTAACAGATAGTTTTTCAGAGTAACCGTTGGATAACTCCCCAACGGATAGATTTTGTCTCTAACGGACACTTGAGACCAAAATCTATAAATATAACATCATTTGAAGTTATGGATAAGAAAATAAAACTTGTGTATACCGAATTTCTGCCAAATCTTCTTCTCAAAAGCTTTTATCCTCTCAACTTCAATATCTGAACTTTAACCTTCATATCTACTCTATTCAAGAGAGTTATATCTTTGTAAACAATCTACTATTCATCTGGAAGATAGATTTACTTGTGAGGGAAAATCACAAGGGGATTGGGTAGCACATTGTAGAAGTGCTTAAAGAGATTGAGAAAGCTCTAGAAACGGAGCATACTAGTTATATTGTGGCATTAGCAAGAAGTCCGTTGAATTCTTGATGTATAGTGGAAAAATCTCAAGAGTTGTCTTGGGGACTGGACGTAGGTTAAGTGGATAGACCGAACTAGGATAAATTACTGAGTCTTCTTCTCCTCATCTTTACTTTTCAGCTTGCTCTGTTTTGCACGTTACTTCCCTTATACTGTGCTATCTTCACCCATTTCACTTTGTGCAGAAAAATTTCAATCTTCCCAATTCACCCCCCTCTTGGGAAGTCAACCTTGTTAACAAGTGGTATCAGAGACTGGTTTCCCATTCAAAGGATCTCACAGTCCGGGAATCAAGATGGCTGGCTTTGGAGAAAGCATACTTCCTGAAGGGAATAACACTAATAGACCACCAGGCTTCAGTGGAGAACATTATGGAAACTGGAAGATGAGAATGCAGATCTACTTCCAATCAATTGATCTTGATATCTGCTCAGTCATTGAGAAAGTAGATTTTGTCCCAATGACTCTAACTGAAGATGGAGGATACAAAGAGAAGCTAGAAGCAAAGTGGAATGAGGAAGGCAGAAGGAGAGTACTGCTAAATATCAAAGCAAAGCATTGCTTAGTCAGTGCCCTGAATCAGGATGAATTCTACAGAGTTTCACAATGCTCCACTGCAAAAAGGATGTGGGACACTCTGCAGATTGCACATGAAGGAACAACTGGGGTCAAGGAGAAGTATGAAAGCTTCAGAATGACTGAAGGAGAAACTGTAAAGGAGCTCCAAAAGAGATTCACTCTCATTGTGAATCAATTGAAAAGCTTGGGAAAGGAATACACTCAGTCTGAAAAAGTAAGAAAGATACTCAGAGCTCTCCCTCTAGAATGGCAGCCCAAGGTGACAGCAATAGAGGAAGCCAGAGGAGAATCAATGGCCTCTGTCACAGCTCTCTTCGGCAGTCTTGAGGAGTATGAAGGAAAAATTAAAGCTCTTAAGGAAGCTGGGCTGGACAAAAAGAAGAAAGGCCTTGCTTTCAAAGCTGCAGATGAAAAGGAAGAAGAATCTGATAAAGGAGATGAGCTGGATAAGGAAACTTTGGCTATGATGGTCAGAAAATTCGAAGGATTCTATAGCAAGAAGAAGAACAAGAGATTCTTCAAGAAGGGAGCAGCTGGTGAAAGCAAGAAAGAGGCAAAAGAGCCCGTGACTTGCTATGAATGCAAGAAGCAGGGACACATCAAATGGGATTGTCCTCAATTTCTCAAAAAGCAAGAAAAGGACAAGAAAGCGGCAGCCAAAGGGAAGAAGAAGAAAGCCTACATCTCATCAATATGGGGCAACAGCTCAAATGAGGAAGAAGAGGATGAAGATGAGATTGCCAACATTTGTCTGATGGTGCTTGCTTCTGAGGAAGCTGAACCCTCATGCAGTAGTGATTAGGAAGAAGAGGTATATGAATATGAACCTTCCCATTCTGAGTTACTTGATGCATTTCATGAACTTCATGATGAGTTTATTAAAGTTGCTAAAGAACAAAAACTAGCAAAGAGAAAGATTAATAAACTGGAATCTCAAAACAACAGTTCTGAAATTACCTCTCTACCTACTGCTCAATCTGTTTGCTGTACTTCATGCATTGAACTAAAGCAAACTAATGATTACTTGGTAAAAAGCATGTCTAGGCTCACTAGAGGTAAAGATATGTTGTTTTCCCTGATGGGGAGTCAAAGAATATCACAAGGAAAAGCTGGTCTTGGTTATGATCCATGTGTTGTCAAGGAAAAGATTAGGAAGAGAAACCAGAATGTATACATGAGGCATTTTGTGCATGCTGAGAGCAACAAAAAGAAAGATCACATGTCATCTCGCATTGAAACATATAATCAAACAAAGCATGCAAGACAAAAGTATTATCTGCATTGTTTTCTTCCTACTTCTCAATCTAGCAGTCCCTTCACTACCTGTCATTTCTGTAACAAAAAAGGGACATATTTCCAACTCTTCTGTTTTGAAGAAAAATGGACTTGGCAGGAAAGTTGAATGGGTTCCCAAAGTTTCATCTGCATCTAGAAAAAAATCTACTGACCAAAAAGGACCCAAGCAAATTTGGGTACCTAAAAGGAAAACATAAACATTGTTTTGCAAGTCTGTCTCAAAGCTAAGAAGAGCAACAAATGGTATATAGACAGTGCCTGCTCAAGTCACATGACTGGTGATAAGGAGAAGTTCATCACCCTTAGAGATAAAAAAGGAGGAAAGGTGACCTTTGGAGGTTATCAATATGGCAAAGTTGTTGGTATTGGCATTGTGGGCAAAAATCTGGAAACATCCATTGAAGAGGTGCTGTTTGTGATTGGCCTTAACCACAATTTGCTGAGCGTGAGTCAGACCTGTGATAAAGGAAATTGGGTGCTGTTTGACTCAAAGTTTTGCCTGTTCATCAGAAAAAGTGATCACAAAGTAATCCTCAAAGCTCAAAGGGATGGTAACTGTTATACTATTGATCTTGATGAACTTCCTTCCTTGGATTCTGTATGTTTAATTAGTCAAGATAATGATAGCTGGTTATGGCATAGGAGATTAGCTCATGTGAACATGAATCAACTGTCTAAGCTAGTTAAAAATGAGCTAGTAACTGGTCTGCCAAAAATATCTTTTGAAAAGAATAAAGAATGTAGTTACCATAACAAGACCACTTGAATTGCTGCATATGGACTTAATTGGATCATCTAGGGTGAAAAGTCTTGGTGGTAATCTGTATATGCTTGTAATTGTGGATGATTACTCCATATTCACTTGGACATTATTTCTATCCTCTAAAAGTGATACCTTTGATGCATTTGTAACCTTAGCTAAGAAAGTGCAAAATGAGAAAGGTATTTCTATTGTGTCTATCAGGTCAGACCATAGAGGAGAGTTTGAAAATACATACTTTCTGGAGTACTGCAATGAGCATGGGATTGACCACAACTTCTCAGCTCCAAGGACCCCTCAACAAAATGGGGTAGTAGAAAGGAAACATAGAATTATTGGAGAGATGGCCAGAGCTATGCTGAATGAGAAGGAACTATCTCAAGTGTTTTGAGCTGATGCAGTGAATATAGCAAGCTACATCATAAACAGAGCCTACATCAGACCAATCCTTGGGAAGACTTCATACGAGCTGTACAAGGGAAGAAAGCCAAATCTGTCCCATCTCCATGTGTTCGGATGCAAATGCTTCATTCACAATAATGGGAAAGAAAATCTGGGTAAGTTTGATGCTAAATCCGATGAAGGTATATTTCTGGGCTATTCTAGTATAAATAAGGCATATAGAGCTTATAATAAAAGATCAAATGTGGTAGAAGAATCTGTGCATGTGGTTTTCATTGAAAATGAAACTGTTTCAAAACATGTTACCAATGAGAATGATCTTGATTTCAACTTTGAAAAACTGGGCATTTCTGATAAAAGTAAAACTGAACCTCCAAAAATATCTGAATCTGTTAACACAAAGGAAGATGTCTAGGAGCAAGAGTTTGATGAAGAAAATAATGAAGAAACATCTCAAGAACTCCCTAGAGCTTGGAGATATCAAAGGAATCATCCTGTTGATCAAGTAATAGGAAATGTTCAAGAGAGAGTCAAAACTAGAAAACAATTAAGGGATCAAATGCTCAACTGCGCTTTCATTTCCCAAACTAAACCCAAATGTGCTGAAGAAGCCTTAACTGATGAATACTGGATTATGGCTATGCAAGATAAATTAAATCAATTTGAAAGAAATCAAGTTTGGGATTTAGTGCTTAGACCCAAAAATCATCCTGTTATTTGTACCAAATGGGTTTTCAGAAATAACCTTGATGAATCTGGAACAATAATAAGAAATAAAGCTAGATTGGTTGCTAAAGGGTATAATCAGGAAGAAGGTATTGATTTTGAAGAAACCTTTGCACTAGTAGCTAGATTAGAAGCTATAAGAATACTGCTAGCATATGCATGCATGAAAAATATTTTACTATATCAAATGGATGTAAAGAGTGCCTTTCTAAATTGATATATCATGGAAGAAGTTTATGTAGATCAACCTCCAGGTTTTGAGGATTCTACAAAACCAAACAATTTTTATAAACTGAAGAAAGCTCTTTATGATTTAAAACAAGCCCCTAGAGCATGGTATGAGAGACTGAGCAATTTTTTAACTAAAAAGGGGTTCAATAGAGGCAAAGTTGACACAACTTTATTCACTAAAAAGAAAATAAAGATTTACTAATTGTTCAAATCTATGTTGATGATATTATTTTCGGTGCTACTAATGAAACTCTTTGCAAGAAATTTTCTGAGTTAATGCAGGGAGAATTCGAGATGTCCATGATGGGTGAACTCAACTTCTTCCTTGGACTGCAAATCAGACAGCTTGATGATGGTATCTTTCTCAGTCAATCCAAGTATCTAAAGGAGCTGCTAAAGAAGTTTGGAATGGAGAATGCCAAGCCAATGGGAACACCTATGGCTACTGCAACCAAACTGGACTTGGATGAGAATGGAAAGATGTTCGACATTACTCAGTACAGAAGAATGATTGGATCCCTGCTATACCTAACTGCAAGTAGACCTGACATTATGTTCAGTGTCTATATGTGTGCAAGGTTCCAATCATGCCCCAAAGAAACCCATGCAACAGCTGTGAAAAGAATTTTCAGATATCTTATTGGAACATCACAGATGGGTCTTTGGTATCCAAAAAGCAATGGAGAAGATCTCAAAGGATACACTGATGCTGATTTTGCAGGATCCAAAACTGACAAAAAAAGCACAAGTGGAACTTATCAGTTTCTTGGAGGATCCCTGGTTTCATGGTTCAGTAAAAAGCAAAACAGTATGGCCCTATCCACTGCAGAAGCTGAGTATGTTGTGACTGGAAGCTGTTGTGCCCAAGTCGTCTGGATGAAGCAGCAGCTTGAAGATCTTGAGGTTAAAATGAAAGAGATACCAATCATGTGTGACAACCAAAGTGCCATAAATATCACCAAGAATTCTGTCATGCATTCAAGGACGAAACATATTGAAGTTAGGCACCACTTCATAAGGGATCATGTTCTGAAAGGAGAAATTAAGCTAGAGTACATCCCGAAAGAGGATCAAGTTGCTGATATACTCACAAAGCCTCTATCAGAAGACAGGCATTGAAAAATAAGGAGAGAATTGGGTATGATAAATCCCAGTGAACTGTAAGTTATTCTCATGCAATCTTGTTTTCAAAGGTTAAGTCTAACTTTGGCATCGGAGTATGTTTAATTTAAGTTGCAGGTGCTCCTCACAAGATTCAATGGCAATAAACGTGAAGATTGGAGCACACCAGAATGGAACAACCAGAAAGTGAAGTAAATGACAAAAATTCTAAGTTCTGGATCCATTCTGTAAGTTTTTAAAAGATGAAATTCGTATTTTAAATGTGTGTTGGACGTATTTTGCTTCATAAACTGTGTTTTTGAACTGGTCAACGTGGTCAACATTCAAATTTTAGTTGACCAACAGACGAACTTTGGACTGTTATGCCTTGGAACAGTTCTCGGTGATACCTCGAAATTCGTCTGTTGAATCCTGGAAGTTCGAATTTTCAAGATCAAAAATTTCAAAGTTATGTTTGTCCATCACTGTTATACGAATTATCACTTCTTAACCTACGAATATTGGACAACCTTTACAAAAGTTGAAAAATTCAAATTTTCAGTTCAAAATTCGTCTGTTGAATCATGTTCTTCATGTTGAATACTTGAAAGATGAAGTTCTGCAGGCTAAATTCATCTATTGGTTGTTGTTTTGTTTGTTTCTTGCTGTTTTTCTCTTCAACATTCGAACCTTGTTGGAACAAAATTCGTCTGTTGTGCTTGTTTTGCTTGTTCCAAGCCTCTGTTAGACGAACTTTCAGATGAAAATTCGTCTGTCAGTAAGCTTTGCTAAACAGTTTAACTTGTAACTGCTCGAAGTTTGAATTTTGAACCCTCAAAATTCATCTGTCAGACGGTTACATACGTTAAAACCGACAGTTTTCTCTTGAACAGACGCAACCCTATTCTTAACTCCTCTAAGTCTGTTCCAATTCTCTTAAATTCTGAGCAAAAACTGTCATTTCCCACCTATTAAACTTCCTTTCCCATCCTTTAAACCCATTCTAAGCCTCATTCTGCAACATTCGTCCGAAAAATGGTAAGAGTCAAAAATCCTGAAGCTGGGAAAGCTGGAGCTCGACCAAAGAGGAATGTTAAATCACAATATGCCTTGAAGGAAGAAGAGAAATCAAAGAGAAAAGCCGAATCTAGTAAGGAAACTCCCACCAAATGCCAAAAGACTGCATCCGAAGCAGATTCTCAGAAAGCTGGACCCTCCTCACCAAAAAGTACAGAACCTTCGGTTCCAATTACTTCAGAAACTGCTGCTGTTGCTTCCACTTCGTCCTTCACTACTCAATCTGGAAAGTACGAGCTTACTACACTGCCACTCTGGAGCACTCCACAGATTCAAGAGGAATACTCCACCAAGTTTGCCAACAAGAAGGTAATCAAGCCATATTGTGTAAACTTGGAAGATTTCTTGGTCTCAAATAATTTTGATGCTGGTATATGGATGATGAGATACAAGAATCTATTGAAAGTATTAGAGAGATATGATGATAAGGTGGTGAAGTTATGTTACGCCTCTTTAAAATACAACAGTAAGAAGAAGAAGTGGGCAGTCAATCTAAGGTCTAGGACTATTTGGCTTACTGATGAGACATTCAATGAGGTGCTGGAAATCCCTGGGCAAGATGGACTCAAAATTGATATCAATGCCTCTGGGTACATGGATGAGGCAGATTTGACTGATGAAGAAGGTGGTCCCTCTCTGAACTACAAGGAGAGTACTATTCTGAGCACATTGTTCAAAAGGAGGGAAAATTGGCCATCCATAAACCTGTTGAAGCCCACAGACCTCAGTGTTCAAGTGAGGATCCTGCACTACATAGTGCCCAGGATTATATTCAACAAAGGAGGCAGCTTCAACTTGATAACAAGGGCAGAGGCACATGTTATGGCTGCAATCATGCGTGGGAAACTGATTAATATAGGACATCTCATTCTCCAACGCATGATCAAGGCTAGAGATCAGAGGAAGGACTCAACACTTCCCTATGCTGCTATCATCTCCAGAATTCCGCAGTATGCCAGAATTCAGCATATTGAGAAAGGGAAGGGCTAGCCCACTGAAATATTCAATGAGGAAGAACTGCAGAGGATGGGCATTGAAAGAGATGAAGGAAGATGGGTTGGAAAGGGAGCAGGGAGATCTGAAGATTTGTTCTTTGTTGCTAATGCCTCCCTACAACAAGAAGGCACCTCTGAGGCTCCTGGCGAATCTGTACCTCAGCCTTCTCAGCCAATTCCATCTCCCTCCAGGCCTACTCACCCTCCTTCCACTCCTTCCTCACGGGCCAAGCCAACCAAGATCACTGAGTTGTATGACAGCCTGTCTACACTCATTCTCAGCATCAGAGATTAGCAAAATGCCAAATTTGCTCATCTGCAAGATCAGATCCATCAGTTGGCTGTAAACATGAAGGTGGTGGCTGATGCTTATGAAGAGATCAGAAGTGCAATCCCCGCCACTTCAACTCCACCTCAGCCAAGGTCATCTGTGCTTGTCCAATCTCTAACTCCTGAGCCTCCAAGCCCCTTCGAGATTGCCTCCTCTGACCATGATGATGATATAGATGGTGCTGGTGCAATGAGGACACCTAGTCCTGGTCCACCCTTGGACTATGGATTGGAAGAAGAAGAACTTCAAGAAACAAGCCCTCATGAGCCTATGCAAGAAGATGCTCAGGATTCAATTCTGTCCATTCAAGAATCAGAGCAAGTTGAAAGACTGGTTATAGCCATTTCAACCTCTTCTAAGCAGGAAGGTGCAGGCAATGAAGAGAGGAGCATTGTGCCTGTTGTTGATTATGAGGCTATTGCTCACAATGCTCTCCTGCAAGCTCAAAGAAAGAGGCTTGAGGAAATGTTTCGTCCTGATGAGCCAGCTCCTCCTTCTCTTGCTGCCTATAGGCTTTCAGAGGAACAGAGAGCTCAACTGGCTCTTTCCAGGAAGGAAATGCAAGAACTACTTGAGAATTCTGATGATGAAGAACCTAGCCCTGAGCCTCCTGCACATGTACAGCCAGAAATACCCTTTGCTCCTGTGCCACTTCGTGCTATTCCTGTTTCTCAGATCCCTCCTCCGGATGATTTTGTTGGGCTTCCTGATGATGCCAAAAAGGGGGAGAAGACTGGGCAAACTGGAAAGTCTGCTGCTGCTGAGCAATCTGGGAAAGGGAAAACGTACAGCAAGAAGACCAAGCCCAAGAAGAAATGATTGAAGATTTGCTTAGAAATTAGGCTTGAGTCCTCTTGTAGTGTTTTGTGTTTCTGTTGCTGTTTTGAATGTTTGAATATTGGAACTTTGTCTAATTTGGTTTTTGTATAGCAACTCTTGATTAAATGAATGGATTTCTTTGTTGCAATGTTTTGTACATATTCCTCCTTGAATATCTTCACTTAATCTATGTGCATGATGTCTTTTGAAAAATAATGCATATGTTGAGGGGGAGCTTGTTCAAGTAAACTCAAGTACTAATCCAGTTTGTGAGTTGTTTTGTCATCATCAAAAAGGGGGAGAATGTTGAATCAAGAGTTTTGATGATTCCAAACCAACATCCAAGAGCTTGGATTGAAGATATCAAAGGAGATCAAAGTGTTTCATTTGAAGATTTTCTGACTAATAGCTGCTAGATCTTATGTAGGATCTTTTGTTATGTTTAAATGAGGGTAAAAGATTTTGATTTTGAGAAAAGATGTTTTTAAATCTTGATTTTATGATAAATCTTGACTTATTTGAAAAATACCCACAAACAGACTAAGTTTGAAAGTTTAAACTGAACTGTCATATTGGAAATTCGAACTTTGCTTTTAGAAATTCGAATCTCGAGTTAAAACTAAATAAATCTGAAAAGATGTCTCTCTATCAGATGAATTTTGGTTTTCCAAAATTCGAATTTTCATCCAAGTCTGAAAGAAGCCTTTTTGCGACAGACGAACTTCACATCTTCAAAATTCGAATTTCAGATAAAATGCAGTTTGTGAAAACCAAGAAATTCGTCTGAAATAATATTGAAGTTCATCTGAAATCAAGAAGAAATTGAATTTGAAAAACGCTCTCTGACAGACGAACTTTGGCTTTCTAACATTTGAATTTTCATATAAGTCTGAAAGAAGCTTCTTTGTAATAGACGAACTTTAAGTCTTCAAAATTCAAATTTTAGACAAAATGCAATTTGTGAAAACTAAAGAAATTCATCTAAAACAATGTTAAAGTTCATCTGAAAGCAAGATTATATTAAGTTTCAAAATTGCTCTCTGATAGACGAACTTTGAACATTAAAATTTGAATTTTTAGAAGCTATGTTTTTGAGACTGTTGAACTGAAACATTGACATACGAATGACAAAGTCCTGTAACATTCAAATATTGAAGTTAGTTTGAAAAGAGTCACTCTGACAGACAAACTTCACTCTTTCAAAATTCGAATTTCGAAGAAAGTGAACTACTGTGCCTTTTGAACGTACTAAGAATAGATGAATTTTGGGTTTCCAAAATTCGAATTTCGAAGGCACTGTAGAAAATTGAAAACACTGTTCACACTTAACAGAAAAACTTTCTTCTTGAAAATTCGTATGTCACATTTTGAAAATATTTTGTAAGTTTCAAAATTCGAATTTCACTTCATGAACAGACGAACTTCGTGCTGTAACATTGGAAGCTTTAACCTTCGGTTCCTTCAAAATTCGTCTGTTGACCAACCAAAATTCGAATTTCAGTATGTCAGAAGCATTAAATGTGGTTGGTTAATGGATAGCTTTTCAGAGTAACCGTTGGATAACTCTCCAACGGATAGATTTTGTCTCTAACGGACACTTGAGACCAAAATCTATAAATATAACATCATTTGAAGTTATGGGTAACAAAATAAAACTTGTGTATACCGAATTTCTGCCAAATCTTCTTCTCAAAAGTTTTTATCCTCTCAACTTCAATATCTGAACTTTAACCTTCATATCTACTCTATTTAAGAGAGTTATATCTTTGTAAACAATCTACTCTTCATCTGGAAGATAGATTTACTTGTGAGGGGAAATCACAAGGGGATTGGGTAGCACATTGTAAAAGTACTTAAAGAGATTGAGAAAGCTCCAGAAATAGAGCATACTCGTTGTACTGTGGCATTAGCAAGAAGCCCATTGAATTCTTGCTGTATAGTGAAAAAATCTCAAGAGTTGTCTTGGGGACTGGACGTAGGTCAAGTGGATAGACCGAACCAGGATAAATTACTGAGTCTTCTTCTTCTCATCTTTACTTTTCAGCTTGCTCTGTTTTGCATGTTGCTTCCTTTATACTGTGCTATCTTTACCCATTTCACTTTGTGCAGAAAAATTTCAATCTTCCCAATTCACCCCCTCTTGGGAAGTCAGCCTTGTTAACACTGTCCATATGCTATTTGTTGTTCTTGTTAGTTCTAAGACACACCTCATCTTCATGGTCACTGTCAGATGAATTTTGAGTTTCTTCTGCTGCTTGTGCCATCAGACATATGTTGGCAATCTCTTCTTCATCTTCATCCTCCTCATCAGAGCTATTGCTCCATATTGAAGAGATGTAGGCCTTTTTCTTTTTGCCTTTGTCAGCCACTTTCTTTTCTTACTCCTACTTTTTTAGGAATCGTGGGCATTCTCATTTGATGTGCCATTTCTTTTTGCATTCATAGTAGATGATAAGATCTTTGCTCTCTTTCTTGCTGTTTGCAATTGCTCCTTTCTTGAAGAAATTCTTATTTCTCTTTTTGCTGTAGAATCTTCCAAATTTTCTAACTAACATAGCCTGACTTTTTTCATCCAGTTCTTTATCATCATCAGAGTCTTATTCTCTTCCTTCTGCAGCTTTTAATGCAAGACCCTTTTTCTTCTTGTCTTGTCCAACATCCTTAAGCGCTTTCATCTTGCCCTTATATTCTTCAAGACTGCCAAACAGAGCTGTAACAGAAGCCATTACCTTACCTCTGGCTTCTTCTATGGCTGGTACTTTTGGTTGCCATTTCAGATGAAGAGCTCTAAGAATTTTTCTGACTTTCTCTATTGTGTGTACTCCTTACTGAGGCTCTTTAGTTGATTCACAATGAAGGTGAATCTCTTTTGTAGATCTTTGATGTAGCATCTCTAGAAAGCTAAAATATCTAGAAATGCATAGGAAATTTACAAAAATAGGCAAATACCGTTTTGTGTGAAATAGGGTAAAGGGGTTATTTTTCCCAATTGAACAAAAAAATGAGAAATTATACTTTTACCTCTAAAGAATTATGGAAATGATATTTATGTCCCTAAGACTAAAATAACACCTAATGACTCAAAAGTTTTAAAAATTATAAATTTGCCCTGGGTCAGAGGTAATTTTGTAAATATACAATACTACTGTCAAAACAAAACTCTTGACAAGAGAATTCCAATGGTATATGGCACTAAAGGTTAATGTACAAGAATGAAAAAATAATCAGTGTCGAAATTTAAAAAGCAACTTTATATCGATAAAGCTGCTTTTTTATCTGCAAAAGATAAAAAGTCAAAAAGAAAAACTATTAGAGATCACAAAAGGAGCTTTTTAAAGATAGTATAATAAAGTAATATCAAATACAAATTTACTTTAACTCTGCATCAATAAAGTGAGTTTACACTGCAAAAAATAACTTTACTGATCCAAATATAAAGTAACCAACACAGGATAATACTGGACTAGGAAATTATGCAGTGTCTTGGACAAGTATACCCCACATTTGGGATACCACTTGGTACTCCATGGGTTGAAATTGGAAGTCTTAATGGTTAAGATTACAAAGCTTAAGGGTTAAGTTTGCAAAAAGTAACTTAATGATGCAATTAACTTGGGTAAAGCATATTATTTATGCTCCCTCTTGCCTTGCACATTCAAGACACTTAGAAAGAGGGAAGAGAAGCTGCAGCAAGTGTGAAAGAAAGGGAGGCTACATGGGGTGAAGGAATAAGTGGAGAAAAAGGGGAAGAAGATTCCAAAAAAATTGGTAAGCAAGTTCCTTTCAATTCCTAAGTGATCTAGCATAGTTACTAAGTAGTTTGAGTTGGTTTTCTTGAATTTTCTCCTCCTCCCTTTGCTGTTCTAATCTGGCCAAGCATGATTAATGGGAAGGAATGCTGTTTTTATACCACAAAATTGTGATTAAGCATGAGATTTAGCAAGAGGAAGCAAACTAGCCATGATTTGAGCAAGTTTTGTAAAAATCCCATTTTCCCTCTTATAAGCTGAATTTTGATCAGATCAAAAGTGATTCTTAAAGTGGTAATTTCATTAATTTGGCCCCCAAAAATGGATTCCCCATGTCCATAAACCTTAAAGACAAGTATATGCTTCATGATCCAAGCTAAGAGAAGCAATTTGAGATTTAAGGGTTTCAAGAGTTTTATGTGAGCTTTCTATTTGGAGCTATGAAATCAGTGGCTTAAGCCATTGTGTAATGATGCCTAGGGACTTGAGGAAGTTAGAGGAAGCTTGTGCAACCATTGAAGTCTAGAGGATAGCCAAGGGAAGTCACTAAGGTAGCTAAGTCCATTTATTGCTTTATGTTCTTTCACTATGTTCATATGATGTTTATATGATATATTATGATGAATGTGAGCTGCGACATTGTATATTGTGTTTTCTTTGATTGGTTTGGCTGTAATATGATGGGTTTTAATTCCCGAGATATCCATTTTCTAAGCCGTTATGCTGCTGAAATTTTTATAACCAATGTGGTATTTTGATATTCAAATGTGATTTAATAATCTGTGAAATGAATGTCATAATGCTTTGACTGCGACTTGCTACTGAGATTGCCCCTAATCTCATCCCCTCAAGTATCCCAAATGATAGGCACGAGCTATGGCAATGGAGTTCAAAGAGCTAAGGAGAATGAAGAAGATAATGATGCTTGATGGTGTTTTCAAGTTATAAGTGTTTATTTTGAAGTAATATATAAAACCATGTATATGCTTTTTGAGATGTGACATTATTCTATTATGTCCTTATGAGCATTACAAAATGTTTGGCATGAGTTTGAAACATGGATTGATCATATAAACATGTTATAAAGCCTACTTTCCATGATTACCTTGCAAATAGCTCATTTTGTAGCAATGAAAGTAAAGTTAACACTGTTTGATTGAAACAGGGCAAGTATGCCAAGTGTTGTATATGTTATGAAAGGAGAGAGAACAATCTTTTCAATTATCTAAAAAACACATAATTTGGATATATGTACGATTTATAGTGTAATTTTAAAGTTGAGGATCAAAACTAGATAGTGATGTGAAAGCTGCGAATTTTATGGAATATATTACTTCTCTTTGAAAAGTGGTATAAAATCATAAAGAGCTCCAAAAATTTAGTGCTTTACATTTATGAAAATATTTATGTTTTGAGGTTAATATACCACTGGTTTGAGTTCAATTGGTGTTGTACAATGAGAGATATACAAGTTTTCCCAAGACTATTCCAATAAAAGTGATTTTCGAATCCTTAGTGATTCAAATTGATGCTATGCCCTGTCTAGGCTAAATAAATATATAAAACAAATATAGCTGTAAGTACACATATATAGTTTTCCAATGGTATAGAGAATATATGATTTGACTCAGTATAGAATTAGTCATAAATTTTTAAAGTTATGGCCAAAATACTGGAAAAGAGAAAAATGACCATTTGAATAGTGCAGGTTTGAGCTATATACTGTATGAATTGGTCCAAGAAAATGTAAGTTTTAAAATTTTCCCTTGTAGACCATGTTTCAAGCTTCATTTAGAGGCTTGAATCACATCAATAAGATTTTTATAGAATTAATTATGATTTTTCAAAATTTGTCCAGAAAACTTGGATACCAAATGAATAGTAACACATTTTTTTTTATTTTAATTATTTTGAACCCTTTAATGACTCAAGCCTTTAACATGAATTATTTGGATATTACATATGTTATACCACTTGGGAAAATGTATGATAAAGTAAGGTATTACATTTGATGCTTTCACTTTCTATCATTCTGAAACTTTCATATTAACTAATGTAGGAATTTAATTTGTTCTCCCTCACTCCAATAGTTTCTTCTTGAGTAATTTCCAAAGTGTCCCATATTTCTTTGGCTGTGGTACATTGAGACACCCTGTAAAATTTGTCCTGATTGAATGCACTGACCAAGCAGTGTTTTGCCTTGTAGTTGAGCAGGACTCTTCTTTTATCTTCCTCATTCCATTCCTCCTCTGGCCTTTCTTTATACTTGCCATTATCCTGCAGCTTCATTGGGACAAAATCACATTTTTAGATGACTAACCAGATATCTAAATCAATGGACTAGAGATAGATCTACATTCTTATCTTTTAGTATCCATAATGCTCTCCACTGAAGTTAGGAGGTCTATTGGTGTTGTTCCTTCAGGAAGAATGTTTTCTTCAAAGCCAGCCATATATTCTCCTAGATTGTTAGATCCTTCAGTTAGGAGCCTAGGCTCAATACCATTTGTTAGGTTTGCTAGCTTCCCAAGAAAGGGGTGAATTGGGAAGTTTAAAATTTTTTTTGCAAAATTGTAAAAGAGCAATGAAAGTAAAAGTTGCAGAAAAACAGAGTGTAGAATATAAAAAGGCAGTTTGCAGAGTAGAGGAAGGGAGAACACAAAGATGTTAGTTCAGCTGGCTTCCCAAAATGGGGGTGAATTAGGAAGTTTAGATTTTTTCTATGAAAATGAAATATAGTAGTGATAATAAAAAGTTACTGAAAAACAAAGTATAAGAAATACAGAGCAATTGTAAAGTAAATGAGAAGAAGACACAGTGATTTATCCTGGTTCAGTCTACTCCACTTGACTTACATTCAGTCCTCAAGCTACCACTTAAGATTTTTCCACTATCTTTTGCAAGATTTGAATGGGTTCTTGCAAAAACCCCAATACAACCCCAGCTCGGACTTTGAGCTGACCAAACGACTCTCACTTTTCTCACTCAAGAGCAAAAACAAATCTCTTAGTGTTTTCTCAGGCTAAATGCTATCTACAAGTGTGTAGGAATATACAGATTACAGTATGAAAACTCTCTCTCAAAAGAATGGATGTGAAAATTTAAGAACAATGAATGAGTTAAACAGAGGGTATGTAAGCTTTGAATGAATCATGAATCAATTTTGCACAGTTTTGGCATTTATATGTTTTTTTCTCATTACCCAACAAATTAAATGAGGTTGTATTTATAGTTTTAGAGCAAAACTATTTGTTGGAAGCTAGAATTAGCCGTTGTTCTCAGAAAAATAGCTGTTCACCTACCGTATTAAATCTGTTTGATAGAGGTTAAGCGGATAACCACCTTAGGTTATGTGAATAACAAGTGACTATTGGCTCTTGGTTTCAATGTTGTGCATTCATTATGCGGATAACCTACCTAGGTTATACAGATAACGTTCATTCCAGAATGACTAAGTTTTAGCTCAAGAACATTTTCATGAAAACCTACTCAGTTATTCAAATAATGTTAAGTTTTTCTCAAACTGAGCTTTTGTAAAACTTAGGTTATCAAGATAACCCTCCAATGTTATGCGGATAACCCATTTAGCTGAAGAAGGACTATGAGTTCTGTAACATAGTTATGCGGATAACCTATTTAACAAAGAAAAGTCTAAAGGTACTGAAATATAGGTTATGTAGTTAATCTCCCTAGGTTATGCGGATAACCTATTTAACAGAGAAGAGTCACACTGCTCTATAACACACGTTATGCAGATAACCTCCCTAGGTTATGTGAATAATGGGCTGCACAGTATAAGTGGTCTTCACTGTTCACTCCCTTATGCAAATAAGATAACCACCTTATCAGGATAACCTCTTAGACAGACCTGAGGACATGGTTCACATCTACGTCATGTGGATAGCCTAAATCCTTTTCATAAAATCGAAGAAGGAACACTTAGAAAAGCTTTGAGATTAACACTTTATCCATATAACCTTCACTAGTTATACGCATAAAGTAAATCTTTTCATGAAAGCAAAGTGAGAACACTTTATAAACAACTTTGTAATTGAGACTTTATCATCATAACCTTTAAACATTATGTGCATAAGATAATTCTTTTCATGAAAACTATTTTGAAAACTTGAGCTAATCATTAATCATACAAATAGATGCCTCATTTAATATTGGGATAATCAGAATTGAAAGTTTAACTACCTTCTTTTACAAATGGATTCCTAAAATACATGAAACAACTCTCCAACCTTCAGGAATCTCCAACTTTATTCTACATATGACTTGTGTTCTTTTGATATTAGATTTCTAAGCTCAATGTTGTTTAGAGTCATCAAAAGTATCTAAATTAACAAAAGATTTATCCTAGTTTGGTCTACTCCTCTTGACCTACGTCCAATCCTCAAGCCACCACTTGAGATTTTCCACTATCTTACAAGAATTCAGTGGGCTCCTTGCAATGCCACAGTACAGATTGTGCTCTATTCTAAGAGCTTACAAATTTTTACTCTGTACTCTAACAAAGTGTTTCCAAATCTCTTGTGAAAACCCCTCACAAGAAAATATTTCTTTCAAATAAAGAAAGGATTTGTTACGGAAAGAAAAACTCTCTAACATAGAGTAAATGTGATAGTTGAAGTGTAATAAATAAAGTGAGTGAGTAGAAGGATTTTTCTAATGAATAGAATTTTAGTATATACAACATAAAATCGTTACCCACAACATCAAATAAAATTATATTTATAGATTTGTGTCTTAACTATATGTTAGACACAAAATTTAGCCGTTAGAGACGTTCCCTAATGGTTACTCTACAAAACTAACAATTCACTAACTATATTTAATGCGTTTGACACTCTGAAATTCAAATTTTGGGATGTCAACAGATGAATTTCGCAGAGACCATAAGTTAAAGACTTTAATATTGAACTTCCAAAATTTGTCTGTTTAAAAGTGAAATTTAAATTTTGGTTTTAACAAATATTTCTCATATTAAAACATACGAATTTTCAAGTTTAAAGTGCATTTGTTGAGTGTGAACAGTTGTCTCATATTGCTACAGTGCACTCAAAGTTTGAATTTTGGGTATCCAAAATTCGTCTGTTAATAAGTAACTCAATATAGCACAAGAGTTCTACTTTTCGAAATTCAAATTTTGAACTTTAAAAATTCATCTGATAGAGAGATCTCTAATCAGACTTACACATTTTCAATTTAAAGTTCGAATTTTGAAATCCAAAGTTCATCTCTCAGAGGGACTAACTTTGAACTCTTTTTGTACTTTAATATTAGAGAAACTTTGTCATAACTTCAGACAATTTTTCCATTTGTCACAAATTAAACTTGACTCGAAATTCAAATTTCAATCAACTGAAATTCATTTAACAGAGGCAACATCTCTTTAAGTTCGAGTTTCAGTTGCCTAAGTTCAAATTTTCAACTATATATATGGAGTTTAACAACTCAAAATTCGTCTGATAGTCAGTGTTTTTCAAATTTAGCATGAGTTAACATAAGATAATTGAAAAACACATTTAAAACTAGTGGAAGTGAAATCAAAGCCTTTACTTTGTGTTTACTATGAGAAATCCTACAAATTAATTCTTTACTCATTTCTTCTTGGATTTCTTCACTTGAATGCCCTTACACTCCTTTGATATTTTTCTTCCAAGCTCTAGTTGTTTGGAATTATCAAAAAACTTGATTCAACAAATGTCAAATAGGGGAAGATGTTGTGTGAAAAATATACATGTGCTTAATCAAGAACTAACTAAAATGAACTGCATCATATTTGCTAATCATTTATTAAGTATACCTTTCACTAGTGATTTGTCATCATCAAAAAGGGAGAAATTGTTAGATTTAGTATAACATAAGTTCTAATGATGACAAATGTAGAGTAATAAGGAACAAATGCATCATATTTGTCCAACATATATTTTGTTCCTAAAAGAAGTAAAATGTGCATTAGCATGTGCTTAATTGTATTTGTAATACATATATCATGTCATGCACTAATATATCCACTATACTTTTGTATTTCATAATACAAGTTGGATATATAAATTGGACTAACTACTTAGTTTATAAGTGTAATACATTAAATGTAAGATTGTCCAAGAAGGAAAAGTGAGCATTGGAATAAAGAAAGGAAAATTAGCATCATGTCTCACTCAAAGAAGAAGAAGAGAAATGATGCTCCAAGAATTGAAGATAAGAAGAAAGCATGCCAAGAATGGAATGACCAAGTGAAAGTGGAGCTTAACTTTTGAAGACCTAACTATTAGATATATTTTATTTTCACTTACGTCTTGAGATGATTTAATCTTTGAAATTTAATTAATCTTGTTACCAGATGTTTTAAACGAGTTTGATTAAGTAAATCTAATGTTAACATGTGTTAAAATTAAGATATATTGGCTAACATATGAATTTTGCCATTTGACTCATGCTTATTTTGTGCACAATTCACACTTTACTTGGTGAAATTCGAAGTTACAGAGTCTTTATCTCCAATAGACAAAATTTTGGTTGTGACATTCAAATTTCAAACTTAGTATAGTCAATGAAAGTGTGTAAAATTTGCATGAAGCTTAGTTAAATTCGACTACTAGTGAAGTCCAAAGTGAGATCAAAGTCATAGCCTATGACAAAATAACTTTAAGTTTCCAAGTGTGAACTTCGAAGTGAGAACTTTTGTATCATGTTGAATATGCCTCTAATAGATGAATTTTAGTTTTTGAAATTCTAATTTTAGTCTCTAAAATTCAAATTTTGGTCTTTGAAATTCAAATTTCGAAGTGCATTGTGAAAACTTGAAGCAACTGTTCAAACCAAACAGACATACTTTCAATATGAAAATTCACACAAATTAACATGGGGTATCTTTTGTAGCAAACTTGAAATTTGAATGTCACTTAGTAACAGACAAATTTTAAAGTTCAATGTTAAACACATAACTATGCTAACTCTACAAAATTTGTGTATTGAGCCTCAAAGTTCAAATGTTAGTATGTCAAACACATTTAATGATGTTTTTGAATGGTTTTTTTTACAGAGTAATGGCAAGAACATGTGTCTAATAGATAGATCTTGCGTTTAACAACTAGTTAAGCCATAAATCTATAAATAGAATTTCATTTGAATTTATGGATAACGAATTTAAGTGAGTTATATGCCAAAATGCTGTTACAATGGATAAAATCTTTATGTGTTAGCATTCAAAGTTAAACCCACATCATTAGAGTGAGTTTCAATATATTAAGCACTCTTAAAAAAAGGTTTCTATTTTGTAATCTTTCTTTCTATAATTTCTGAGTAGAATGTTAGTGTGGAAAAACATTAAGAGAATTACACATCTTGTAAGGGCGTAAGGAGAGTGGTTTTATAAGTACCTAGTAAAACTTGTAAGATGTACTGAGACTTGGTAAGTGCCCAGATCAAACTTATAGGATATAGTAAAAATCTCAAGTGGTGACTTGAGAACTGGACATAGGGCAAGTAGTTTAGGCGGAACCAGTATAAATTCTTATGTCTAATCCTTCATTTTCATATTTCATCTATATCATTTATCATACTCTGTTCACCCCTGTTTTGTTGCAACATTTGGTGAAATTAGGCTGCACTTTAAAAGAGGTGAAAATCTTACATCACCCAATTTACCCTCTCTTGGGTGACCATTTAATCTAACAAGAAGTTCATCCACTGTAGGAATAGGAAAGGAATCCTTTACTATCATAGCATTAAGGGCTCTATAGTCTACACAAATCTCCAAGAGCCATCTTTCTTTTTGACTAAAAGAACTGAAGCAAAGAATGGACTATACTGGGGTGGATTGATCCTTCTTTGTAACATCTCATTCACTATTTCCTCAATAATTGCCTTTTGATAGGAGGAATATTGATATGGTCTTACTTTAATAGGAGCTGTACCTTCCTAAAGTATAATTGTGTGATCATGATCTTGTGGAGGGGGAAGTCCTCTTGGCTTATCAAATGCATCATAAAACTGATGTAACAAAGCCATAAGATCTGAAGGCATTTGTGCAGGAAGTTCTAATGAGGATGAAACAAAGTTCACCACAAAAAAATATAACATAAAACATTCAACTACGCCATTAGTGTCATTTACTAACTGTAGATGATTATAATTAACTATTGCCAGTGATGGAAATGAATTTCCCCTAAGGGTGATGAATTCCCCATTTTGTAGATATCTAATAGTATGAGTACTATAATCTGCTATATAAGGTCCTAATGTTGGTAACCAAGAAGTACCAAGCACTATTTCTAAGCCAATAATAGGCAATACATACACATGATAATATATTTGGTGGCCATCCATAAACAAAGACAAGTTTCAAATTATGCCTTCATAGAGTGAAATTTCACCATTTCCCATAACCACATGAAGACCTAGGGCAAGTTCAATAGGCAAACCTAGATGATTTGCTATACGAGGTTAAATAAAATTATCTGAGCTACCCCATCCATTAAAGCCTCCACAGTGGTGCCTAAGATATTGCTTGAAAATTGAATAGTACTAGACCCATAAGTTCCCTGATATGCATATAGGGATAAATGAACAAGTATAGTGTTCTCACTACCCCCCTTGAATTTGGTTCTTATCAGCTTCAATGGAAGGAGTTGACAGTAGTTCATCATCATGTTCCATCTATATAATAAGGTAATGATGATTAGGGCACATGTGGTCCCAGGAATATTTGGCATCATAATTAAAGCATAATCCCTTCTATCTACGTAACTGTATCTCATAAGGTGACAATCTTTTGATAGGTGGTAAGGGCTTGGAATTCGGTGTAGGTAATAACAATGGCAAAGATGCTTTAGAGTTCAAACTTGCCACAAAAGGTGCGACTGAAGGAAAAGACATTGGTACCACTGTCTTCGTAGCTGAAGGAGTAAACATTGAAGATTTGGGCCGAGTTGGTTGCCCAATAAGATTCAAACATTCATCATACAAATAGGCCAAATCCACAGCTTCCAGTAGAGTTGTTGGAGATTACGTTACCATATCTCTATTGATTTCAAGTTTTAACCTACGCACAAAACAGTCTAGTAACACATCATTAGAGAGTCCTTCAACTTGATTAGCTAAAACCACAAACTAAATATAGTATTGCACTACTGATTCGATTTGATAGAGTTTAAATAATTTTGGTCGAGGTCTATCAAATTGTGATGGTCCAAATTGATTGGTAATTGCTGTGTTTAAGTTGCTTCAAGTTATAATTAAATTGTTCTTTTGCAACATTTGAAACTAAGGCATCACAGAGCTGTCCATATGAACTAAAGCAATGAGAATTCAATGAGCCTCTGGAAATTCATAAAAGAAAAATTGCATTGCTCAAAAAAGTCATTTTAGTGGATTTAGCTGTAATATCTCTAATTTTTCTGGATATCATATAATGTAAGAGAAAATGGCAAAACATAAAATGTAAAGAGAATTATAGAAAATGGAGAGATATGGTTAAACGTGAAAAAGAGCTAAAAGGTTATTTTTTCAAGTTACACCAAAAAATAAGAAAATTATATTTTTACCCAAGAAATAAGAATTCTATGTAATTTAGCCCTAAAAAAAGAAGAATTTAGTGCAATTTAATCTCTGGAAAAATTTACGAGAAAAGACCCAAAAGAATTAAAAATTATTTACCTTGGTTAAGGGCAATTTTGTAATTTTTAAAATTTATGTTAGAACAAAGCTCACAATGAGCCAGACTCAATGGAGTACAGCTTTAAGGCTAATTGAGTCCCTATAAATTTATAATTGAAATTGAACGTAAAAAATTAAATATAATATCGAAAAAAGGAATCGAGGCCCTATAAAATATAGTAAGGACATAGGAACAGTATGTGGACCCCATGTAAATATATTTTGGGATAAGAAAATGAATCTAGTCTAAAATCAAATTTATAATAATCATGTATCAAATAAATGATAATTACAGTAAAAGTATTTAATCAGTATAAGTAAAATTCATTAGTAAAGGTTGTTTTAGACTAATAAAATTTATGAAGCAATTTTTGGCCAAAATACTCTTAATGGCATGATGTGCTGCAGCTAGGACACCAAGGGAATTTAATTAATTGATTTAAGGAATTATTGTGTTAAAATTAACTAAGGTGGTTAATTAACTTGGGAACACTATTCTTCTATTTGATGTCTTTCCTCAAGATGTGTGGTTAAGTGGATTAAAACACTTCATCCCCTTTATTTCATGCATCCAAACCAGTAGACAAGAGTGAGGGAGTGAACAAAAAACATGAAGAAATGAAGAGAAAAAAGAGAAAACTAGAAGGCAAGATCCAAGCTCAAGTTGCAAAGGTGAGATCTCTTGGCCCCTAGCTTGTATTCACATGTTGTTTAAGGTTGTTTCATAAAGTTTTTTCTCTCATCCCTTACCCTAGGAATTTTGGCCATGATAGGTTAGAGAGAGAAAGTTGAGATATGGTCAAATAAACAAAGGAAAAGGCTTAGACAAGGTGAATAAAGCATGAAACCATAAGTTGTTGTAGGTTTTGAGAAGCAAATATTTTTCTCCAATTTTCTCTTTATTTTTGACCAAACTAGGGTTGAAGATAGAGAAGGAATTTCAAAATTTTTACCCTAAAAATGAATTCCTTATATCCAAATTAGGTAAATACAAGTGTTAGTTCAAAGGAAATCCAAAAGTATTGCAAAATAGAATTTTAAGGTTAGTGTACATACTTTGAGAAAAAGGTCATAAAAATAGTAACTTATGACCTTATTTTGTAATGTATTAGGATTCAAGAAAGTTGTGGAAACCAAAGGAAATGTATACAAAGTGTGAAAGTAAAAGGAATTGCATAAGGTAGCTTATTTCCCTTGTTCTATTTTGTCATACTTGTCTTTTATGAGTTTAATACTTTGTCATATGATTGTATTGATACCTTGTGATATTTTTGTGATGGTAGCTGAGTTGAATGAGTGGTATATGGTCCCCAAGATGTGTAACATCTTAATTTTTATGTATGTATAATAAATGATATTAAAGTATTTTAGATTAACTCATAACAAGTGGAGAAGTTTGAATATTTAATTAAATTAGTTTAAGGCCCAAAATATCCTAAAAATATAAAAAATAGCTTAAAAAGGTCAAAATTGTCATCTACAATAAGAGAGAGAAAAATAATATTTTAATATTCCAGTGCAAGTTAAAAATATAAGTGATACTAGTTATGTGGGCCCTAGGAGAAAAAAGTATAAATCCGGGAAAATGCGAGTCCCACATAAATAATAAATGTCGGAGGAGATAAATAATAAAAAGTAAGCAAGATATGTGGATCCTACATGAAAAAGTAAAAGAGAAAGGTAATAGATCCCACAAATAAAGTAAATAGAAAGGATACTGAGTATAATAGAAAATTCGGATCAAAAAGTACTCAAACCAGAGCTAAATTTATCTACAAAAGTAAAAAGTACATTATCCCCTTTTCTTGATGTGACTAAAATTCAGGGGGAAAAAGTTAGACATTTATACCCTTTCCTACTCTCTCTCAAACTAAAAAATATCTAGGGGTATAATAGGAAATTGGTATAAAAAATGTGAGAATAATTGTGAGCCCTTAGATTAAATCATGATCTGATGGTCCACAATCATCAATCTTTCCTATAAATAACCCCATTCCCCTTTGCCCCCCCAACACACAAAAGCACGGTGAGAGAGAGAAAGAAGGCGTAAGAGAGAAAAGAAGCAGTCAAGAGTGAGATAAGAGAAAGAAGAAAAAAGAAAAGAAAGAACAAAGAAGAAAAATAAGAGAAAGAAGAAGGAAGGGAAAGAGGAAGAAAGGGAAGGCAAGTAGAGGTCTTCCAAAGTAAACTCTGATGCAAACATGCTAGGAAGCATGGAGCAAGCTTAAGACATTGGAGAAAAGGAGGCTAAACATGTGATCCAAAAGTTAAAGACAATTTATCCATTACAAGGCATGGGAGGCCCAATGACGAGATCAAAAACTAAGGCAATGAAAGAGGCCTTGAATGGTGTGGTCAACAAGCAACTTGAGATGGAGCCTTTGCACTTAAGTTAATTTGAAGCCGAAGAGCACAACAATGGCATGATTATGTCATCATATATAGAAGTTTAGATTTGAGCCCAAAAAAAATCAAGCCCAACAAAAAGAGCTCACTTAAAAAGGCATGTGATTCTCTTAAAGAGCATTTGACTTGGGGATTAATGGGTGTAATTAATATTAATTTCATTTTTATTAATTATGGGCTAAACTTTGTTAATTAATAAAGCTCAATTAGTTAATTAGTAGTTTTTTTTATAGCTCACCTTGTAAATAAACATGTCATGTGCCAAACATGTGATTTCATTAATATGGTGGCATGTTTATAAAGGCTTAGGTCTTATTTTATTATTTTCTTATGAATTTTTGTTATTTTATTTTAGGGTTTTATTTTACTAGTTTCCTAGGTCCAATAGGAGTGTTGTTTGGGCCTAAAGTCTCCTAATCCTCTTAGGATTACTTGAGCCTAAATTAATTAGGTTTTCTAGGCTTATTAGGTTAGAGTTTACCCTACCTATTTAAGGCTAACTTTTATATGCGTTTTTCAGATTTGAATAATTAAATTTTAAGACTTTTATGAGTTTCTCTCGCGTTCTTTGAGTGTTATGATGAAACTATAACTTATCAAGAAATTAGTCAATCCTTGTAGCGTCATCAAAACTAGGGTTCAAGAGACTGATTCTTTTGGGATCTAATTCTCAAGACCAACATCTATCCTTCTTATCTTCTCTATTATTGTTTTCTTTTGCTACAGTTTTTGTCCGTTTTGTTTATTTTCTTTGCGTCTAGTCTTTGTGTTTCTTGTTTCGCAATGATCCGAGTGTCTTATGCATCAAAGTGAGTTATTTGGACAAGTTCTATAAGGGTTTACTTATCAAACTCCTACTCCAAATCTCTTTTAGATTTCTTCTTTATTTATTTAGTTTAAGATTAGTTAAAGTTTAAGCTATTTTCTTCCTCTCTCTTACTCCTCTTATTGGATCAAAACATGATTTTGAGGGAAGAATTTGTGATTCATGGTTGAGTTAAATTTATATGATGATATTAAATTATTAAGAAGGGTTTAATGATACTAATAAGCTCTAATTAAGCTAAAGAGTGATTTAAGAAAAAGACAATCCAAGATCAAGGGATTAAAGCTCTGAGGTAAAAACTCTTACTCTAAGATTTTACATTTATACATTGTGCTTATGTTTTAAAAGTGTTATTATGATGTTTGGTTGCTTTTTATGATTGATTTGGCTATTTTAAGTTAAGTGTTAAGCCTCGGGATGCCCATTGCTAAGCCGTTATGTTGCCAAAATTTCTACTGTAACTTATAGTCTTAATTGTTTTCTCAAAAGCATATTATGAAAGTACTGTAATTATGCAATGTTTATGCAAAGTTTAAGCTAATGTGATAATGTAATTAGCTTGAGTTATGTTAGACCTGAGATGTTGCCATCTCATCCCATGTTTCCTAATGATAGAGTCAAGTAATGCTATAGATAATAATTTAGCAAGGATGATGGAAGAAGATTGAAGTATTGAAACTGAATTACTTTGTTTTTTGCTGTCTGTTTTGATGCATTGTATAAATTTGAATATATATCCAAATTTTGTGGTTTATATGTATGGATATATCTATGTCTCAGGAACATAATGGCACTAGTTTGGTTGCATTTGGATTTATACGATTATAGTTATGCATGATTTACTAGAACTGCTCCAGTGATAGTTTTATCTAACCTCAGATATATATTGATACTCAGACCAGTAAAAGTAGAATAAATTTATGAACAAAATATGATTAGAAAGTATATAAGTAAGCTTTCCAATGATACTAAGTATGCACCAAATGGTTTTGTATATTAAGAGAAATAAATTTTCAAAGTTAAGGTTCAATTTTCAGACAGAAATAGGGGCGCGAAAATGAATAGTAGTATTTATGCAATAAACTGTATGAATATGTGCATTTATTTATAGATTCCTTATTTTTCCCTGAAAATTCAAGATGTGAAAGATTTTTAGAGACTTAAACCACTGGAAAATGATTTTTCTATATTTAGTTATATTTTTGACAAATTGTTGCGCAATGAGCTGTGAACCAGCGAAAACAGTTTTGTTCAATTTTAAAGTTTTAATTAGTTTGAGTTTTCTAAGAATGTTTTCATACATCAAATAAACAGTTTTCATAGAAAAATATTTCTAAATGTAAGGTGTAATAGGCTATCCATTTTACCAAACAAAACTTCATCGAAATTTTTGTAAAATCATATGACCCATATGTGCCAATGTGTTTGATACTTGATTCTTATGTTTTTATGCTAAATATGATAATTTGATTGCATGTATGGGTAATAGCCACTGAGATTCAATGAATCTCATCCTTCCAAATGCTAACTATGTCTAGGATCAAGTTATGACAAGGCTACCCAAGAAGACAAAGGCAAGGGAAGAAAGACTGATTATTAAACTTTTATTGCTCCAAATGATCTTCTATATTGAGCTCTTATGTAAAATCACATAGATGATGTTGAATCTGTATCTTCATGTAAATATGTTCCTTTAGGACTTAGAGAATGTATGACATGAGATGAGAACAAGATATGGCCATGTATATACTTTATATCTTTTATTTTGCAAGGATGTAGGATGTAAATGGTCATTTTGACTTTTAGTTAGTAAACCCTATATTGTTTAGACTTTTTTATGTGCAATGTATGAGCACTATATATGAATAGAAACTAGATAGGAATAGATTTAAAATGGTATAAATAGCACTCAATTTCAATATCATTGTGATTTTATATGATTTTTCAAATTCAGGCCTAAAATCTAGAATATAAAAAAATGACCAAATGAATAATAATTTTTTTTTTAAATTTATTGTATCAATTAGCTCAGCCAATACACTATGTCATATTTTTTTCCATATAGACAATATTTTCAGCTATTTTTAAATACTTGAATCATTTGTATTTGATATTTTTGAAATTAGTTATGAATTTTTGAAATTCACCAATAAAATAGAAAAATGTCAAATAAACAGCACCAGGGTCATGAAAATTCTATTTTCAATTTTTATGTGATTCAAGCTTTCGATTGGGCATAAATGGACTTAATTATAATCTAATATATGGAAATTGAGCCTAAGATCCAGGTGTTATACATGCCATCAAATCAAGGAAAATCAAGCTTAACTAGCCAAGAATGAATAAACCTAATGGTTGATGTAGATGATTCCATCAAAGTAGTCACCATAGTGGGCTGCATCGTTAATTGTTGAATAGTCCAATTTAGTACTATAATGGAGGCATTCAAGGTGGCCTCCAAGCAATCCATTCAAGCATTAGAAGCTACTTTCATTTGGTCTATACAAGCGTTCGAGGCAGCCTCTAATCAATCAATTTGGGCTAAATCCTCTTCGTCTTTCTGAGTCATATGTCCATTAAGTCATTTGAGATCAGCAACGAACTCCTTCATTCTTGCATTGTCTACCATTTTCTCAAGAAAAGCACCAAATTGTTATGAACCTACAAGAAAAAGATTAAAAAATAATCCAACAGTACAATAGGAAGGAGTCCAGTCTTATTCAAACATGAAAAGACTCTGGATATAGAGCATTGAAGGGACTCATAAGGGACAAGAGACAAAAATCTAAAGAAGTAGTACAAAAGGAAATCTCAGAAGGAAAGATGCTTAAAGAAAAGATCCAACAAATTCCATAACCTTCTTTTAACAGCTCAATGTCCACTTAAGCCTCCTTTTTCTCGTGCACCTCCCATATGCATTTTCTCATACTATTGCTATGCCTTGGCCCACTTGGTGCCACCTCAGCATACCTTTCCCAGTTTTGTGGATTCTCTGCCACTTGTCCTTATCGCATGGAAGAAGGAATTATCACACTTTCTTTCTTTCTTTGTCATCTTTGTTTAGGAGGACTTTTGTTATCATTACAAAACAAGTTTACAAGATATTGAGCCAGCATATTCCTACTAAGCCCATTTGATTTCATCCAAATCTCAACATCAACCCACAAACACGAGGAGATACATATACATCATTCATATGTACAAAGGCCAAAGCTTTTCCAACAATGGTGATTGGTTAAGTAACAACTAACAAGAGATATAACCAAAGGTGGACTTTTGTTGTCTTTAGTGCTAACTTTCGAGTAATTATTAGTATCCCTATTATGCCCCCATTTATCTACTAGTTTTGAGTTCACTACATCCATTTACAAATTATGGTCCAAATCAAACAATCAAAGCAATAGTCTTACCAAAGATAAAAGCCCAATTCATTAGAAATAGTAGAACCAAGTTCCATTCAAGCATTTCAATATTTCAGACCTCTAAATCCTAACTAGCAATAGCCCATGAACAGGATAGAAAGAAGAGGGCCAAAATTATTATTTCAAACACAATAAAACTAAAATCTAGAGTAATATAGTGGCACAAAAACTTAGCTTCAAGCCACTTTGAGAGTGAGAGTGAACAGGTTAAGAGTGGTAAGGATACCAACAAGCAAAAGGTAGCGGCAGAGTAGCACAAGCACAATTGACTTGAAAAATTAATTCAATCTACTTGGAAATTTAATTCATTTGACTTGAAAAAAATTACAAGGGTAATTTTATCCAGCTATTTTTTTTTCTTTTCTCTACCAATGATCCAAGTTCTTATAAGGTGTTAAAAAAATCAGAGGTTCTTTTTGGAAAATATTTTTCTTATTCTTATTGGGTCTTAATATATCTTTTTTCCTCTTGCCAAAGTCCTACCAAGATTAAAAAAAAAACGACAGCAAAGTCACATGAATACCTATGTGACTTTGCTATTGTCAGACCTACTAAAAGCAAGTCGAATGGGTCTAACAAAAATAAATAATAAAAATAAAGTAAGTCACATATACGTTGTTTGACTTCTGTATTAGGGTTAAATTACTTGTCCTTCAATCGACTTTACTTGTTATACTTTGGTAAATAAATTCTAAAATGTTATGTTTTGGTAAATTTTTTATTTTTTATTTTTTTGTCATATTTTGCTCAAAAAATTGAGACGAAGAGTTGGCGAAGAAGAACAAAAAGGAAAGAGTTGTGGAAGCTCCTCATAAAAAAACTAGGTTTCAAGTGATTTTCTTAAGAAATTTTGATATCATTAACTTTCTGTTAGTGCACAAAACATAGATTTATGGGCTTTTTTTTTTTTGCCCATTTCTGAAAGTGGTGAATGATCCTTGGGAGAAAGTAATAGCATGAGGCGTCATTAGGTTTTTTTTATTTTTTTGGCCCAAAGCTTTAAAATATACTGCAAAGAAAACAACTTGTCTACAATGAAAGCATGAAAATTAATGTAACATTCCTAAAAAGTTAGAATATATAGAAATGTATAAGGAATTTATAAAAACAGACAAACACCGTTTTGCAAGAAATAGGACAAAGATGTCATTTTTCCTAGTTGGACAGAAAATTAAGAAATTATGTTTTTACCCTTAAAAATTATAAAAATTACATTTATGTCCCAGAGCATCCAAAGGAGAATAAAGGATAAAACTCAGGGAAAAATTACAACTAATGACCTAAAAGAATTTAAAATTATAATTAGCCCTAAGTTAGAGGTAATTTTGTAAATATATAAAATTACTATCAAAATAAAACTCAAGATGAGATGAGTCCAATGGTATATGGCATTGAGGGTTCAAGTTTAAGGATAAAGAAATAATCAGTACCGAAGGATAAAAAGTAAGCTTGATTAATGCTTGTTTAAGGATATTACTGGACTAGAAACATTATGCAATATCCTGCAGATATTATCCCCTTGAAGTGGCGACACATGACAACCCATGTGCTGAAATTAGAAGTCTTACCAATTAAGGCAACTTAATGGTTAAGTTTGGCTTAAAACTAGTCAAAGTAATTAGCAAAAGTAAGCTTGATTAATGCTTGATTAGTGGCCTATAAATACCCTTTCACTCATGAACGAAAATCACACCTAAAATGAGAGGGAAAACTCTGCATAAATAGTTAGGGAGGTGGCAACCAAGTGAGGGAAGAAAAAGGAGAAGGAAAAGGAAGAAGAAAAACCCAAGGAAAATCGGTAAGAGCTAGTTCATGAGTTTAATGCTTTCTACAATAGTTCTTGGGTTGTATGAGCTAGTTTTTGTGAAATTCTTTCATTCCCAACCTTTGTCCAGTTTTGACCTAGGTGTTTTTATGTGAGGAATGATGTTTTAAAATCATAAAATCATGAATAAGCATGAGATTTTGTAAGATGAAGAAAACTATGTATGATTTAAGCAAGTTTTGAGAAAATCCCATTTTTTCCGCTTTAAGATGAATTTTGGTTAGAATATTATGGAATCTTAGAGTGGGAATTTCATTGTTTTGATCTCAAAAAAGGATTTCCCATGGCCAAAAAATTTAAAAACAAGTGTATGCTTCATGATATAAGCTAAGGTAGCCAAAGTGGATTTCCAAGGTTGTAGGGTTTTATATGAACTCTATGCCTCATGCTATAAAATCAGTGACTTGAACCATTGTTTATTGATGCTTAGGGACTTGAGAAAGTCTAAGAAAACAAGTGGAACCATTGGTTTCAAGAGGGAAGCTAAGTGATACTCTAAAGAGGTAGCTAAGTTTTACTTTCTAGCTTCATGTTCTTCATTGTCTTTCTATGATCAAATTGTGTTGCTATATTGCAATTGTGATTTATTTGATTGGTTTTGGCTATAAAAGGAGGGGTTTTATTCCCTAAGATGTCTATTTTCTAATCCGTTATGCTGTCAAAATTTATGACCAATGTGGTAATTTATTATTTAAATGTGATTAAATGTGATCAAATGTGAGTTATTTGACATGATTGACATAATTGCATGAATGTAACTTGCTACTAAGATTATAATAATCTCATCCCCTCAAGTATCCCAAATGCTAGGTTTAAGCTAAGGCAAAGCCATGGAGGAGTCTAAGAAATAAGCAAGAGAATGAGGAAATATTGAAGCATGTTTATTTAAAGAGTTATGACACTCTAATTTTTGACAATTTGTATAAAGTAATATGTGCCTTTGTAAGGCTATGTTTTGCTGCCATTATGTTTATGCAAGTCTATGGTAGTGTATGGTTATGGCATGAATAAGTATGGGCAAAGTATGTGATGTACATGAATGTTTTTGTCATGATATGATAAATGTTGGCTATTCTGAACATGTCCAGTTATGTAGTTACTATTTATTTGAATTACATTATGACACAAGAGTCTTTTATAAGTTCAAAAACTAGACAAATAGGGATTTCCAACATGCTAAAGAACACCTGAATTGGGCATGTGTACAATTTATAGTATATTTTTTTAATTTAAGGGTCAAAACTGGAGAGTGTTGTGAAAATTGTGATTTTTACTGTAAGTATTACTTTCTTTGAAAAGTGATATAAAATTGTATATAACTCCAAAAATTCAGTGGTTTATATATATGAAAATATTTATGTTTGAGAGTAATTGGAGCTATACAATGAGAGTCATACATGTTTTCCTAAAAGTGTTCCAATAAAAATGAGGTTATGACCCTTAGTAATTTAAGTTTGAGCCATGCCCTGCACAAGTTAAATAAATATACAAGAAAAATATAGATATAAATTAAACATGTAGAGCTTTCTAATAATGTAAAGAAAGCATAAATTGGCTAAGTATATCATGTTAAATAAATTTTCAAAATTAAGGTCAAAAAACCTAGGCATTATTATTAACCATTTATACAATGAAAGTTTAAGTAATAAATTGTTTGAATTGGTTGAGTTAAAGGCAAGTTTCATATTTTTTCCTTGTAAAGCATGTTTCTAGCTTCATTAGTGACTTGAACACCTTGATACAATTTTTCTATAATTAGTTATGAATTTTTAAAATTCATCTAGAAAACATGAGAACCAAATGATTAGTACCACTTTTTTTCATTTTAAATATTTTGGTTTTATTAATTGTTTAAGCTCTTAATATGAGCTATTTGGATATTATACATGCTATAATGCATGGGTAAATATAGATAAAAGTAAGGTGTTACAATCAACAATAAAGAAGAAACAAAAAAATGTAAGAAAAAAAAGAAACAATGGAAAAAGTAACAAAACATCAACCTACTCCAACTCAAGGAGGCATAACAATTGGATCATGACAGGTGGATGAAGAAGCTTTAGGCTGAGTAGCAACCAGAGACATAAAGGATCATTTGCATCCCTGGCTAGCATAAATGAAAGAGGAATTAATGGTATGGAAACCCACCCTATTGGGCTCACTGCCTTTACAATAGAACTAGCCACATGATCAGTTGCAAAATTTCTTCACAAGTAATCAAGGAAAGAGACTACCTAGTTGTAGAAACCAGCAAATCCAAGATGTCCTATACTACTTCCCTATAAATTCAACCACCCAAGGAAGGTTCTCTGTGCTAAATACAATGTGCCAAATATGAACAATCAACCCCAAGAATTACTTCATCATCAGTTACCTCCAGAGCTCAAAGAATAGCTTTTTTAAGAGCCAAAGCCTCTGCACTAAAAGCTGAATCAATTACTACTTTGTCAACAAAGCCCCAAAGAAATTCTCCTTTGTCATTTGTGCAAACTATTCTAATGGTAGCAACTTCATTTTGAGGGAAAAAGGCTCCATCACTTTTAATTTTAGTCACAATAACAAGAGGAGCTGTCCAATGTTGTAATCAGGAAAGATTAATTGTGTCACAACCACTTTTGACACCCCATCCATTAGCAAGCCAAAAATCCCATGCACATGTTTTAACATTACAAATAATAGCATCAGGATTAAGTGGTATAAAATCAAATACTTTATTATTTTGTGCCTTCCGAATGCCCCACATTGTCCAACAACACAAGCAATGTCAAACTAGTTAAGCATATTAGCATTAGCAAGAGATGAAAGCCAAGCATCAAAATTGACGATATTATGCTAATCCACCTTTATAGAGATAGGACCACCAAACCAAACATGTCGTGCCCAAGGATAGAAAAAAACCATGTGCTCAACGGTCTTTGGCTCTTTATCATAAATTGGAAGCATCAAAGATTATCTTCTTTGATGCTTAAATAAGGTCTAGATAAGCAGCGACATAGAAAATGACTGATCTTCAGTAGGACACAGCTTCCAAATCTAGTTCTAGGCCTTGCAAGAAACCAAGGTAAAGGGGCTTAGTTGATAACATACAGAATTACGTAAGCTCTTAACTCGCATATAACCTTTCCTCCCTATATATCCACTACTTTTGGAGGGCATCCACATGTGGACATCATCTCTATGAGCTTTGGACAAGGGAGTCTTCTTCTCCTTACTGATATTAGCATTAGGTAAATACATACTCTCAATAGTTGGTATCCAATTGCCCCCCCAAACTGTTAGGTTTGGCTGATCACCCAAAAGGGGGATGAATTGGGTGATGCAAGATTTTCGCCCTTTTTGGATCACAACCTAACTTCACCAAGTGTGCAGCAAAATAGGGATAAACAGATAGAGTTAAGTGCAGCAATTGAATAGAGAAGATGTAGAACAATACACAACAATTTATACTAATTTAGTCTAAGCACTTAGCCTACATTCAGTCACCAAGCCACCACTTGGGATTTTCCACTATATCTCACAGGTTTGATCCAAGCACCTGTGAACCCTCAGTACATCCCGCAAGTTTTAGTAGGTACTTGTGAAACCACTCTCTTCACACCCTTAAAAGATGTGTAAATCCCTTACTGTTTCCCCACACTAAGATTTTACCCAAAATATGTAGAAAGAAATGTTTACAAAATGAAAACTCTCTTGAAGAGCAGATAATATATTGAAAGCTCATTCTATTAAGGTAGGTTTTTCAGACAATGCTGAGATAGAAAGATTTCACAAATTGTTGTAGCATTTTCGCATAAACTCTGCACTGTAGACAATTTTACAAAAGCTATAACTTTCTCATTTTAACTCGAAATTAAACAAATGTCCTATGGCTGGAAAGCCGTCAATGTCTACTTTCAAACTTGAAATTTGAATTTCATAAGCCAAAATTTGTCTATCAGAGGCAAGCTTCACATGGTACAAAGATTCTCTTCGAAATTAGAATTTTGGAGGGCAGAAATTCGTCTATCGGTGACAAAATCTCTCTAACTTCAAACTTTGCACTGTAGACAATTTTACAAAAGCTATAACTTTCTCATTTTAACTCCAAATTAAACAAATGACCTATGGCTGGAAAGCCGTCAATGTCTACTTTCAAACTTGAAATTTGAATTTCATAAGCCAAAATTTGTCTATCAGAGGCAAGCTTCACATGGTACAAAGATTCTCTTCGAAATTAGAATTTTGGAGGGCAGAAATTCGTCTATCGGTGACAAAATCTCTCTAACTTCAAACTTTGCACTGTAGACAATTTTACAAAAGCTATAACTTTCTCATTTTAACTCCAAATTAAACAAATGACCTATGGCTGGAAAGCCGTCAATGTCTACTTTCAAACTTGAAATTTGAATTTCATAAGCCAAAATTTGTCTATCAGAGGCAAGCTTCACATGGTACAAAGATTCTCTTCGAAATTAGAATTTTGGAGGGCAGAAATTCGTCTATCGGTGACAAAATCTCTCTAACTTCAAACTTTGCACTGTAGACAATTTTACAAAAGCTATAACTTTCTCATTTTAACTCCAAATTAAACAAATGACCTATGGCTGGAAAGCCGTCAATGTCTACTTTCAAACTTGAAATTTGAATTTCATAAGCCAAAATTTGTCTATCAGAGGCAAGCTTCACATGGTACAAAGATTCTCTTCGAAATTAGAATTTTGGAGGGCAGAAATTCGTCTATCGGTGACAAAATCTCTCTAACTTTAAACTTTGCACTGTAGACAATTTTACAAAAGCTATAACTTTCTCATTTTAACTCCAAATTAAACAAATATCCTATGGCTGGAAAGCCGTCAATGTCTACTTTCAAACTTGAAATTTGAATTTCATAAGCCAAAATTTGTCTATCAGAGGCAAGCTTCACATGGTACAAAGATTCTCTTCGAAATTAGAATTTTGGAGGGCAGAAATTCGTCTATCGGTGACAAAATCTCTCTAACTTCAAACTTTGCACTGTAGACAATTTTACAAAAGCTATAACTTTCTCATTTTAACTCCAAATTAAACAAATATCCTATGGCTGGAAAGCCGTCAATGTCTACTTTTAAACTTGAAATTTGAATTTCATAAGCCAAAATTTGTCTATCAGAGGCAAGCTTCACATGGTACAAAGATTTTCTTCGAAATTAGAATTTTGGAGGGCAGAAATTCGTCTATCGGTGACAAAATCTCTCTAACTTCAAACTTTGCACTGTAGACAATTTTACAAAAATGTAGCATTCATAAAAAAAATGTATCTTCAGCAAAAAAAACTTTGTGATAGCTCAGGGCAATGTCTAGCAATTTTAATCCCTTTCAACCTTCCATTTATCATCTATTTATTAATCATACAAGAAAGTACTTCAACAACCAGAATAAAAAGATATGGGGATAATGGATCCCCCTGCCTTAACCCTCTACTAGGACTTAGAGGTAACCTTCCTATCGGAGATATAGATGTTGAATTGAATAAACCGTATACACTTCATAACAAGATCAACCCAATTATGGTGGAAGCCAAATTTTAATAGGACTACCCTTAAAAATTCCTATTCAACTCCATTGTAAGCCTTAGCCATATCCATTTTCAAAGCAAATTTGTACTTCTTTCCAGTTTTCTTAGTTTTCAAATAATGAAAAAGCTCATAAGCAATAATAATATCATCATGTATTTGGCTATTAGGTACAAATGCGCCCTGATTTAGCAAAATACAATTCTCATGCAAGGGCTTAAACAATTAGTAAGGATCTTAGAGATAATTTTATACAAAAAATTGCAAAGCCTAATTGGCCTATACTGACTAAGAACCTTCAGCTTATCGATCTTAGGGATTAAAGTAATAATAGTTAGATTTAGTACTTAGACATTAGAATTCCCAATGAAAAATTCGTGCACCATGAAAAAGATAGCATCGACCACTTCACTCCAAGATTACTAATAAAACTTGTTATGAAAGCCATCAAGAACCGAGGCCTTAGATCCCCCAAACTAGAAAATAGCCTCCCTCACTTCAGATCTAGTTACAGGATAGATAAAGGCCTTATTCATCTAGTCATCTTTTCTAGAATCCACAAACTACAAAACATGATCAAATGACCTACACCCTGAAGCGATAAAGAGTTGCTTGTAGAATTTTGAAATAGCAAGTACAATCTTTGGTTCCCTTTCAATCCATCTCCCTTTATCTTCCTTAAGTGCATTCCTCATTCATCTAGCACGAGCCTTACATACCTCAATCTCCACACTTTCTGACTAGTTATCCTTGTAATTCTCCACCCTTCCCTCCTTCGTATAACAAGCAGGCATTCCCAGCCAAGGACCAAATCTAGGCATACCATCCTCCACTAGTTGAACCTTATCTAAAGCTGTATAGCCATAGGAGTCATGCTCAATCCTCCCACAACCATAACAAAACTTCTGTGGCCATTCAAACTTAACCTTGACCGGAACGTCACCTTTACATGGTCGGAAAGTCCAAAACCCAGTTACAAAAGGCTCATCCAAGTTAACTATCACAGGGGCTCAAATGAAACTTCAAAGCAAATAACCTTGAATCATTAGTTTGTCGATCATAGCCACATCTCCCACTGCTTAGCCAAGTGTAATAACATTACCCTGAGTTATACTTCTAAAGGAAGATTGTGAAACTAAACCCAAAAGGGTTGGAAATTAAAATTTACTTCTATGAACAATATAAAGTCGTCCCATTCCTATATGCTCAACATCTGCTTCTGAATTGACCAAGGTCGGCCTTTAAGAACACATGCCCAATCTTCTACTTTATCAAACCTAAAAATGAAGACATATTACTCCATCTCAATAAAATTAACACCTTCCTTTTCTAAACCCCAACCTTTCTTAATCATAGATATGATAACTCCTAGATTTTTACTATTTTTGTTCCTAATACTTCGGGATTTTTAAAGTTAATTTCGACTAATTTTGGATTTTTATATGATTTTTATTATTTTAGCCAAATTTTGGATTTAATGAATTTTTAGACGATTTCAGGTCTTAATTCTTCCTATTTTGTTCGATATGTGCATTTTATTATGATTTTGTGCTTAATCGAGTTTTACTAGATGCTTGATTAAGTCATTTTAAGGTAATTCCTAGTGAATTTCTTCCAATGAGTGTTCATTCCTTCATCCATTTAACCATTTCTACCGCTCAATATTATTAGTTTTTAATTCATGTTAAACCCAATTTTTCACTATTTAACCCTTTCTCACTTTCCCCAAATACCCCCACATAGTAATCCACTTAGATTTTTCATTAATGATTTTGAATTAAGTCACCTTATATGATAATTAGGAACTTAATTTAGTGTAATTAATATGTTGATGTTGGTTGAAAATGATTAAGGATTTAATTAGAAAAATAGTTAAATTAATCCGCATATGGCAAAATCATTAATCACGTAGAAAAATCATTTTCTTCGAGTCTTCTAAGAGTTTTTAGTTCCTTTATCTTTTAATAATTTAGCCCAATTTTTCTTTTTATTGTGCTTAGTTTTCATACCTCCCTTAGTCTTAATTAAAGCTTGATTGATTTATTTCTTTTAATTAAGATTAATGTAGCTTGGTTATATTGTTTATTATTTTTTCTTGCTACATAACCTTTTTGGGTTTCATATGTTCTATAGGTTTGGAAACTATTGGAGGACATTTTTGTCATTGCAAAGATGAGGGCAATTTTTATTATTTCCTCCTCTTCCATTGGTCCATATTGCCACATTACCTAAAACTAATTCTTCTCTTATTTTTTCACCTTTCCCTTCCATTTTAAAAGTTTCTAGCTGACACACACACACGCTAGGCTAAAAAAAGGGCCAACACTTCTCTTTCCTCATCCAGTCTCACTTTCGTTTGCTTGCTTCCACCATTGTCATCCCTTCCAAGCTCATATCTTCCTTATTTTTTGGCATTTTCCTTCATTCCTTCACCAATTTCTTGCACCCACCATCATTCTTACATTTTTCCAACTTCTATTTCACCAACCACTCCTCTTTTCACTCATTTCTTCTTAAGGCCATGGTACACATGTGGGAACATTGGGTGGAGAGGTTTTTGTTGTTATGAGTGCCTAGAAGCTTGGTGATGATCTAGAGTAACTTGAAGTAGCTACAATGGGCAATGGACTTCAAATTAGAGCTTGGGCTACTTATTCTCTTCTTTCTCACTTTTCTATTTCAATTTTTAAGTTGAATTAGGATAAGGTTCTTGAGTATTTTGACTTGAAATTGATATTTAATTAGTTGATTGTTGATGGAAATTGATGGATTGTATTGAGACCAATTGGAATTGTGGATTGGAAGCTTGTATGAGTTGATATATTGTTAATGCAAGTGTATGGAATTTTTTGCTAGATCTGTACCTTATCTCTTCTTGCCTTAATTTTGAATTCGACTGCTTAATTTAACATTGTAGGTGTTAATTATGTAACTTGTTTCTTGATTGATGCATTGAAAATGTTAAAATTAATGTTGGTTAATGGACTCAAAAGTTTAGGCCTCATTATGAATCTCATTGTACAAGCCATACATATTTGATCAATTTGCCTTATTATCTTGCATGTTAGATGTTTGATAAAATGTCTAGGTATGTGGGCATTCTAGGAATTTTGTCATGCATTCTACACTTGAGGAAATAATGGTCTTGATTGCATAGGGCATTTTCATCATTATTTATTACCCAAGCCAATTAATCTTTAGAGCCCAATTTTTAACTCTCTCCAAGTTGTGTTTGGTCATCACTCTCATACCATTGCATTTTTCTTATCCTTCCATCTCGTTTTTGCATAATCAACTCTCTTTAAGTGTTAACTCTTAGTATTAGTTAGAATTAGATAGTGTTTATTTTACTTCTCATTTATTTTTTTAAGTCACAAACCTCTCCCCTCCAAACTTATAATTAGTTAGTTTGCATATAGGTTAAGGACACTTGCATTGCATTTAGTTTGGTACATAGATAGATTCCATAAACTCATTTAATTGCATAATTTTGAATGTCCATAACTTTTGCATTTTTAAATTTGCACTATACATTGCATTTAGTCCAGTACATATTTAGGTAATTTTAGACTTAAATTAGTACATAATGTATCATCCATACACTTACATTCTTATACACTTCCATACATACATCCACACCTCTTTTCATACTAGTCTTGATCTCTTAATTAGTTTAGTTTTTATAGATTTATTTTATATTTTAGTTACATTAGCATCATTTTAGTCTAGTTTTTGCATGCTTATTCATAAAAAACAATTCGCATCATAATCATACATAGGTTCCATACATAACCTATACTTTTCACATTAATCCATACATTTTCCATACTCACAGACACACTTGTCCTTATCTTCCATACATTTGCATACATACTTACACACTTTAATTGCATTTTAATTTTAATTTAGTTTACTTACTTGCATTCTTAATTACTTAAATTGCCCTTGTGAATAAGATTTAATCTAGTTACTTTGGTGTAAAACGATCTAGGCTTGTGTCTTATACTATATTATTTCTTTGAACCTGGTTTTTAATTGAAATTCATTAATGTAAGGTTTTTCAAGATATCTCCAAATCAGAATTGAAATTCTTTTTTGTCAACAACCTACCATATAATGCCCCACCCTATCCCAACAATCCCTCCCCCAAATCCAACATCATAATTTTTTTCCTCTTGATACCACTTCCCTAACCAATAGCCTCCATGCCTCTAGATCACCCCCATAAAGTAGAGAAAACAAGAAACACAAATTGAGATAACGTTGATCACCAAGAAGAAGACACAATGATAGCAAACACTCACTCAAAAGAAAACCCTCACAATGGAGAGAAAAAAAGCTCTCATTACAAGAAAACCATCGTTAGGTTGCTTTTTATTTAATTTAATAGTTATAAAAATGAAAAATTGAGCCATATGCTACAAATAAAAAAAGAAATTATCAAGTGCTATAAGTCAAACATTATTTACCACTATACTATAAAATTTACATTTCGGTTTCCTTTAAGGGAAGAAGGCAATTGAGGATCTCAAAGAAAAAATATTTCTAGATCAAGATTGCCAGTTAGAAATCTTGTTTACATCAGTTGAAAAATTAGTTTGAAATTTTCAAGTGGAGTTCTATTTCGAGAAAAAATTTTTTAGGCCCTCACTGTCTTTTTCCTTTTTCTTAAATCGAATTAATTATTTTCCTAATGCAAAATTGCTTAAACCAAGTTTTGTGTTCTTTATTTTTTTAAAACAAAAAATCTTTCTAAAAAGGTGGCAAGCATTGCAAAGGGTAGCTTGCCACCGTATCCCTCCCTCACAGCTTATGTCCCCCTCCCCTCTTCCAATGTCCTCCCCTTCCCCAATGTTTTTATATATATATATATATATAATATTCATAAAACATATATAATATAATATTATTCATAATATATTTAGTTATTTACTATATATGTTTATTTTTTACATTCATTTTTATTTTCCAATTTTATTTATGCTTAGCTAATCAACATTTTAATATTTTGATTTATTAAAATATTTATCTTTATATAATAATATTTATAATATATAACATTCTATGAAATATTTAGAAAAATACATACATATAGTGTATATATATGATTTCAAACTTTAACTAAAAATATTTTTAAAAAATAAATCAATTCAATTTGATATTTTAAACTTTGATTGTACCAAAAAAATATTTAGAATTAATCCTTTAGTCCCCGTAGATTCACCAAGTTTTGAAATTAGTCCTTATACTTCAATTTTTTTAAGAGGCTCCCTAATATTTACTCCATCCAATCCGTTAATCCCTATGGTTTCAAATATTGATGTAAGGACTAACATTTGTCACTAACCCTATTAGTTTTTGCTCAAGTGGCTAACGGTTTGTGTATGTGGACATCATACACTAATGTTGAACAGCAAATCTCATTCCTAGAGTTCTTCTTGTGCTTCTACAGCACATGAACATCGATATCATAGGTCCTCTCTATTGCAAGTTCAAAATTTGATTTTTTTTCCCCTAATAAAAGAGCATACACACACATATCAATATAGCCCACAAAAGATCATTGTGCTCCTCTCTTCTAACATGTTCTTTCCAAGATACTTTGTGTATCTTTGTTTTATAGGACAAAAATAAAGGCAGAGAGATCCAAATCCAACATTATAATGAGTTTATGGTAAGATGAGAATATGTTTGAATTTGGATGGACACATGTAGTTTGAGTTCAAATTGAGGATAAGAGCCACCTTTAGATGTTTAGGAGCTATCTATTTCAATAGTTTAGGACTGTATATATCTTGGCATCTTTAACGAATTGTACAGCTACTTTTTCCCACTCTCTTCCCATGTGAGTGAGACGAATATAGACTAATAGAGAGGCACTACAAAGGGCTTTGATCCTTATGCCTCACTCAAAATGTACAAGTTATATACATATCTTTTAAATTATTCATAATAAATGTTTCAATGATATATTTTGGGTTTGAAACTATTTCCACTACCGATAGCCATGAAGTACCCCCATGGCCACCCAAAAAGTTCTTGATGAACTCTGAATGAGTGCCAAAAGTTTTCTTTTTTGTTTTCGATAAAGTTCGTTTCTTTTAGTTTTTCAATTCTCTTTCTCTTTATCTTTACTAAATAAATAACAAATGATTAACTAAACAAATTGATAGCTATAAGCCCATATAATTGAGATGCTATAGGAAAGGATGATCAAAGCTTTTGAAGTATGTTGCCGCTACTCTTTTGTTGTCTGGTTCAATGTCCTTCTACCAAAGTCGTGCATCTCTGAGCCCTAATCTTTGTGTGTGTTTCAAACTCAAAGTTTGTGCTTCTTTGTCGTGCTTCTCTTTCCTTTTAATTTAAAGTTGTGGCTTTTCTTTTTTTTTCTTTTATGGGATATTTTTCTAAATGGTGCTAATGTGGTAGCTTATATAATATTTAGCTAGCATGCACATAAACATTTCTTTTCCTCTTTCTCTATCCCTAAGTCACTACACATTGAAGGGCTAATATCACTTATATATATGCTCCCTCCATCTTCAACTGCAAATAAAAATAGAGAAACCATGTAAGTAATGGAGTGGGTAGAGGTGATATTGAACAAGGAATCGGACAAAAGTGGGCCCGATGACTACAAATGCCACCCTTCTCAACCCTTGCTTACCCTTCATGCTTTGTCTTCCTCCCCAAATGCCACCAATAGTCTTTCTATTCCCTCTTCATGGACAACTACCCTTCATCCTCAGTCTCTATAACCATATGCACTCACTAGAGTTTAACAAAGAAGACAAAGACGCAAATGATGCTTTGAGTTAGCTGCAAAGAGTAGACAAAGAAAATGAAGAGAAGCACTAACAGACAAGATGCAAAGAAGATGAAGAAATTTTACCTAAGCTTGATCCTTTATTATTTTTCTCCTTAGATAATTTGTTATATGATCTAGCTAGCTTCCTGAAATCTAGTGTCTTGCCAAGGTGCCTCCATGTCTGTCCAACTAGCCACCACATGGTCGTTTGTCAAACACCTCAACATATTTTAATAGAGTTAGTGTCACGTCGTAGTCCTTGCAACTACATACGAAAAAATAGGGACTAACGTTTCAAATGGCCAAAATCTTAGGGAGTGTTTTAAAAAAAATTAAAGCATAAAGATTGATTTCAAAATGAGATAAAACTATGTAGGGACTAAAAGCTTATTTTTTTTCTTTAAAAAAATACATACATATAGTGTGTGTGTATATATATGATTTCAAACTTTAACTAAAAATATTTTTAAAAATAAATCAATTCAGTTTGATATTTTAATCTTTGATTTTACCTAAAAAAATATTTAGAATGAACCATCTACTCAATTGGTAAAAACTTTTTTTTGGGTCAAAAATGTGATTTCATTTCTACTTTTTAATTTATTTTTATTTTCTAATTTTATTTAGGGAAAATTCCAGTAAATACCAAGGAATGAGCATAATTCCTAAAATCTTACAAAATTTGTTCTAATTCACATGAGGCACCTAGGTATTAAAATGAAATTTTGCAATTGAATGGCAATTACAAATTTGCTCTCCCTCCCTTCCCTCCCCCCTCCTCTAGTGACTTTTCTTAAATGGTTTCTAGCAGAAAGGATTAATCTTTCTTAGGGTATTATGAATAAAAAGGAGACCCCTTCATAACTAAATTTGCTCTATAACAAGAGTTGGCAATCAAACTTCTAACTACTTGCTTAAGGGAAAGAGAATTTACTACTTATATCAATTTGAGCTGGTTATTTCTTTTTATTCACAATTTGAGTTGATTATTTACTCTTAATTTAGTCATGGCTTTGATAATCTTCTTAGAGTCAACTAACCTAAATTTATATTCGCAAAAAAATTATTTTAATGATCTTGATGAATTCAAGAAGAATGGTGTGAACACATAAAAATAGAAAATTTAATATTAAAATTCCTCCCTTTGATTTTAGGGCTTTTTCACTTGATTCTAAATATATAACATTTTTCAAAATATAATGTAGTATTTATTATACTTTACCACAAATGTCTCTATTTAATTTATCTTAAAGTGCTCTAAAAATAGAGCTCACATACTTTTTCATCAATCACTATTATGATGATTAACTTTCAATAAGAGTAATTTTGGAAAGACATTTTGATTTTAGAAAAAGATTAAATTTATTAACTAATTTCAACTTCCCACCATAATTCACATGATTAAATTAAAAGAGTTGAACTGAAGTTTTGGCAAAAAAGAGGGTTGTACCGAAGGGAGTAATAAATAAAGTATATCAAAATTATTGATTAATTGTTTTGTAATTAGGATATAATATATATATATAATGAGGATATGAATTATAAAAAAAATAGATAATCTGAATAATTTTAAACTTTTAATGAAAAGTAATGATAATATATATTAATTATTGCTAAACAATAAATCAATCATATTATTGAGGAAACAAAATTTAAAAAATAAATAAAATTAAAATTAAAATTAAAATTAAAATAAGCATATGTATATATATATTTATATAATAGTAAACATAATACAAATATTACCTATATTATCATATGTGTGTGTGTGTGTATTATATTACATATTATTATAATTATCTAGGAAAGTGGTGAGGTGATTGCAAGAAAAGATAAGGAGTGTGGTGAGAGCAAGGGATAGGGTGGCAGGCTAAACGCACTACATACCACCCTTTGCACGCCACCCTTTTCTAAAAGAAAATTCAAAAATAAATTTACATCATGTTTAGTTGGATTACATAGGGAGTATGTGAAGGGTTGGAGTTCACATCACCATCATTTATGATGTTTGATTGCCACCAACACATGAGATCATCATTACATCATAGGGAGTATGTGAAGGGTTGGAGTTCACATCACCATCATTTATGATGTTTGGTTGCCACCAACACATGAGATCATCATTACATCATATGAAGTATCTCACCCCAATTCATGTAAAAGGATTCACTTGCAAATTGCTTTGGGAAGGCCCTCACAGTGCTGTAAAGTAACATGTTATTATCGTATTACCCATTATAGCTTCACTAAAAATTAATTTTGACCCTCTTTCTGTCTTCATTGTGCTCCCTTCATCCTTCTCCTTTCTTTGTCTTTTTGTCCACCTCCGACAACCTCAACACAGGCGTCTCCCTTCTCATCCCATCTTTCTCCTTCTCCCCTCCTCTCTTCATTTTTCTCCTTCAGTGACCTCAACGACACCTACTAAAGCCCCCTCTTCTTCCAACAATGGCAAAGAGCGTCCTTTGATTTGAACGATGGCCAACGAAAACAACGCTACCATTGAGAAGGGCTTGCAATCTAGTCTTCTATCTTTCTCTTGTCTAATCTTTTCCCTCCTTATCAATCTGAGCCTTGTGAATTTGGTTCTTCTTTGGCAAGTATGAGTATCTTTGTCGAAGCTTCCTCGACAACCTTCCTCGTCTCCGCCATCGAAGCTTGTCAATTCAACACTACTATAGATCTTTTTTTTTTCCTTTTATTGATTTGAGGGTTGTGGAGGAAAATGGAGGAAGGAGCATTGGTGGTGGCAGCCATGATGCTGCCGGTGGAAGGATAATGACAAGGGAAGGAGGTTTTTTTTTTTTAAAACCAAGGGTAAAAAGATAATTTCATATTTATTTTTATTTTTTATTTAATAAAAAATCATCCATTCACCTATAATGTTATACCAAACAAACTACATATATAATCATCATCACATTACATCGCTTTACACTATTCCCATCACATTATCTAACTTTTTTTGTAATTAAATCAAACGGGCTTTTAAGGTGTCCAAATCTAGGCTTGTAATGCATTGAGTTCTGGATTAGCAAAGGATTAAATTCAGTTTGATGAACACCAAAAAGCAAGTTTTATAGGCACTTGAATCTTTAGTAGAAACCACCTCCCTCAATTGCTCAAGTGCAGTGTATTGAAGAGAGATAAATTTATTATACATAAAATAAAAATATAAAAATAACATAAATATCTTAACTTTCATATTATACTTGAGCAATTGAGGGAAATGAACATTGCAGGGGATCCAAATCCATTTTATAGTGTCTTGATGAATGTTGTTTAACTTATAGCATTTTGGCTCATTATCCTTTTATTTGTAATGTATGGGTCAAAAAGCCTATAAAAATTGTTTCTTTCTTATATTTATTTTTTATTGAAATAAAAATTATTTATCTATTTATGATAGAATTGGAAAAATTTTTGAAGAGAAAATTGATATAAAAGGTGACTTTGATGGGCTTAAGGTGTTGTCTTAATGACCTTTGAGCAATATAGATCAAACCTGACGAATTGACCCATTTAATAGATGAAAATGATGGGCTGAGCTAAAAAATGGGAATCAGAATAAAAAACAAGTTTTAAAGCCGCAGCCCATTAAGCTTGTGGTCTTTGGCCCGGTTTTCTAGTTTTGGTTTTAAATGTAGAAAAAACCCCAAATTATTCTTAATTATATAAATGATAAAATTCAAGTATTATATTGATTTTTGTAAATGACGGTGATGATTAGTTATATTAATTTGAATAATTATATAAAAATTTATAAAAAATCACATAAAAATATTTTTTTTGGCCAAACATAAAAATATTATAAAAAAATAAGGGCTTGCTGGCAAAATTGATAATCACGGCTGGATTATAACAATTAACGCCCGTTTTACGACGGATTTTATAGGCCGGTCCATGTTAGACCTGCCAGACTCAGGCCAGCCCGAGCGGGACTGGGCTGACTTCATTACCGCGGCCCTGTTTGGAAAACCACCCGCCTGGGCACTCATTTAGCAAAGCGAGGAAAGCGTTCGAATGTGTTTTCGCGTCCTCCATCGCATAAAACGCCCCTTATTGACGACACCTGATCCAGCTGGTCTTCGTGGTATTCAAACCGGTCGCTCCGGCCCGAATTCTTCCCACCCTAGTTTTGCTCTTCGGAAACTTGACGAACGCTGGTCCTTCATTCTCTGGTTTGCTACTTGGTACGCTGAAAGAATTGGCGAGTCCCTAGACAAGATTCGCTCCAGGTACGATTATTTCTATCTGATGAAGAATTCATTGATTCTATTTAATTATTTTTCTTCTTTTGTCACTTTAATTGTTAAGGTGTTCTGATCCTAGTTCTTTATCAACAAGGGGAAAAGCAGCATCTCAGCTTTCTTTGTGGTTATATTCGGCACCTGGTGCTTGAAAATTGCGTTCTATCAGTAATTTTGTGGATTTGGATTTTGCATTTTGTTTGTTTGTAAGTGTTTTCTTTTCTTTTTTTTTATTGCGCTGGTTTCTAGAATCTGGGTTCAAAAATTATAAATGTAGTCTAGTGTAGCTACTGCCAGTTTTTTTTGGGTTGCCATAGCTACTGCCGATTTGGTATCATATAATTGGTTAATTATTAGAAAGAGGGTTCTCATATTTTTCTGGATTGGTTATTTCCTCAGGCGGCATTTCGGTTCAAACTGAACTATTTCTAGTTATTTCAATGGACCTCGAATGGTCTGAATCGAGGTATGAAGCACGTGAGGGTAGGGATGATCACGAGGATTCTCCAATGAGGGTGCAATTTGATGATTTGGAACAAGCTGGGACAGACAAGTCTAGCAAGCATAGAACCAAGGATAGGAAGATTAGCAGTCGAGTAGAAGACAAGGAGCATAAAAGTAAAGACCGAGAGAAGCTAAAGAGAACTGTTGAAGATGTTTCAAAAGAAAGAGAAAAAGAGGCAAGAGATCTGGAGAAGGATAGAACAAGCAGCCGGGAAAGGAAAAGAGAGGATAGGGATGAACGTGAAAAGGATAAGAGTAAAGATAGTAAGATGAGGGAGAAGGACTATGATAGAGAGAAGTATAGGGACAAAGACCGTGAGAGGGATAAAGATAAGAAGGACCGGGGTAAAGATAAAGATCGAGGGAAGGAAAGGGAGATGGAAAAAGAAACTGATAGAGGGCGAGAAAAGGAGAGGGGAAAAGAGAAAACTCGGGATAGGGATAGAGAAAAGGAAAAGGAAAGGGACAAGGCAAAGGAAAGGGAGCGAGACAAGAATAGAGACCGAGAAAAGGATAGGGAAAGCTACCGAGATGGAGACAAAGATAAGGGGAAGGATAAGATTCGAGACAAGGAAAGGGAGGTGGATCAAGATAAAGAGAGGTCAAGAGATAGAGATAGAGCAGCCAGAAAGACTCATGAAGAAGATTATGGTGGGAGCAAAGATGATGATTACAAAGTAGACTTCCATGACAAGAGAGATGGGGAGGTTGGAAAGCAAGGGAAGGGATCAAATCCTGATGAGGGTGACCAAATTGGTGAAGCCTCAGAACATCCACCAGCAACGGAACTTGAAGAACGCATTTTGAAGTAAGTCAGTTTAATTTCTTGTTTATCTTTATATGCTTGCCGCATATCTATTCTTTTACCATTATATCTATTTTAACTGGTAGATCCTACAATATTAAGTTGAAGTTTTCTACCTCTTGCTGTAAGAAAGGTTATTAAAATTGGGATCCTATCTTGAATTAGTGAGAGAGGTTTTTGTGCAATTTGATTGAGAGATCCTATGCATACATGTCCTTAAACGAATATGGTAATAATTTGTTATGCTTTCAGAACCTGCTATATATTAAAAATTATAGACAAAACTCAATTTTCCCTCAAGAAATAACTCAACTTTGTTAAGAAAAACTACAAAAGATTCATAATGATGCTTGCTTTTGTCACATCTAAGCTTTCTCCCAGATCTTCATTTTTTCTCAAAAATGTTTTGGTCAAAACGTGTCAAACAATCAAACTTGCTTCGAAATGTTATGTCAACAAAATGTATTAAAATGTTAAGAAATGTCCTTGAAAGTAAACTGAAACTTTGAAAAAATGCGCCAAAACGAAACTTTTAAACATACTGAAATGTTTGACTTCTTAAAATTTATACTTTTAATTTTAAAATATAATAATTACTGTACACCTATTGTTAATATCTAAAATTATACCGTACTTCACCCCTATTCTAATTCTTTCAAAACTGGCTGTATTTACATATTGTTTGATATTTAATTAGAATACAGTCACCTGTATCTCTGTGCATCACAGATTGATAAATACTGTAATAATTGATTTAACAATCAAGCTTGACATGTATTTTGGCTAAAACTTTCTGTTCTGACAAATTGTGAAAAACCTTTCTTGCACATCCTTTTCTTACCTTTTTTTTAAATTACGGTAAAACTGAAAAACTTAAAATCAGTGGGTGAAAAGTAAGTTTTTAAAATTAAATTGCATTTATTTCTGTCATTAGAAAGCCTTAGCCATGTGAAAAATAGAATGCCAGTTATGAAACAAATGCGAAACATAAATTATTTATTTATCAAAACTATTGATGTAGAAGCCAAAAGAAATAGAAGAAAATGAAAAGATTAGGATTGTTATATTAAATCTCAGATGGATTATTATGTAATGTATATCTTGTTTTGAAATGTTAATTGTTTAATTTCTGTTTTAATTTTTATCTTTATCGTGTTTATAAATAATTTTTTTTTGGGTTGTAAAGGAGGGACAAGGCCTTGGGAGTTGGGAGTGTGGAACCTGTTGGATTAAACATTCTAACTCAGCTTAAGTGAGCCAAACTGCTTATATATATATATATACCAATATGTTTATAACAGTTAAACCTGTCCTGCACCACTTAGCAGCCAGCTAGTGTGGATTGGGTTGGTCCTGTTTCGGCAGCTATTAACATATGTAAAGGCAGAAAGATGTCCTCTAATATGTGGATTATGTTGCCAAATACACAGGAGTAGGGCTTAAAGCACACTCAGCCACAAGGTTTTAGGCTCTGTATTCTTGCTGAAACCTGTAAAATGATGAGAAGATGCTCAAAAGTCACATCCCACTTCCCACCTGTGAAAAAGTGTTGAAGTCTGTTGCAAATAATTATCTATATGAAATGTGATATGTTGAATACAACAATAAAAATATTAGTCTTATCTCACTGAGGCTGGTTACATGGATCATACGATACTAATGGGCTCTGTCAAATATCATCTCTTTAAATAAATCATTTATTAAGAGGTCCATCTTATAACTTTTCTTAATGTCCTTCTTGGTTTTTTTCTATGCCTTTTGATAGTGTTCCAAGCCATTTGATCAACATTTCTCACTGACTCTTCTTGTTTTCTTTTTTGTATATGTTTAAACCATCTTAAACGATTTTTCACCATTTTCTCCTTGATAGGTGCTACTCCGACTTTCTCATGTATACAATTATTTTGTATTTTACTCATTCTTGTATGACTACACATTTATCTCAACATTTGTATCTTTGCTACATCCATTTTATGTTCTCGATACCCTTTCAAAGCCCAACATTTACTATCATAAAGTATTGCTGGCCTTATAGCAGTTCGATAAAATTTCTTTTTAAGTTTAGTAGGTATCTTGTGGTTACAAATAATTCTTAAAGTTTTTCTCCACTTTAACTACCCAATTTGTATTTTATACATAAGATCCCCATCAATTTCACCATCACTATATAAAACCAACTCCAAATATCTGAACTTTGACACTTGTGGAATGACTTGTTCTCTAATTTTTATCTTTGAATCATTTTTAATTGGTATCTTGTTAAATTTGCAATGCATATATTCTGTCTTACTCCTACTCAAGCGAAAACTTTTTGATTCCAATATGTGTCTTCATAACTTAAGTTTAGAATTGACTTCTTTTCTTAAGTTCTCAATTAAGACTACATTATCCACAAAGAATATACATTTAGTAATTTTTGTGTCAAAGCATTTAAAACCAAATCAAATATGTATAGACTCAAAGATGATCCTTGAAATAAACCTATTCTTATAAGAAAGTTTTTGTCTCATTTCCAGTAATTCTTACACTTGTTATTGCCCCTTCATATATATCCTTTATGGCTTAAATATAAGTTACACGAACACATTTCTTTTCTATTGCTTTCCACAACAGATTTCTTAGGACTCTATCATAAACTTTTTCCAAATCAATAAAACCATATGTAAGTTTCTCTTTTTACTTCTGTATCTTTCCATCAAACCCTTGAATAAATAAGTAGCCTCTATTGTAGCTCATTTTGGCATAAATCCAAATTGTTTTTTTGAAATACATGAGTCTTTTTTTAGTCTATACTTAATCATTCTTTCTTAAAGTTTTATGGGGTGACTTATAAGTGATATCCCTCAATAATTTGCAAAGCTCTGAATATCTTCTTTGTTCTTGTATATGGGTACCAAAGTGCTTTTTCTCTATTCTTCCAGCATTTTTTTTTATCTCAAAATCTCGTTAAATAGCTTAGTGAGTCACACAACCCTTTTCTTTTTTAAGCGCTTCCATACTTTGATGGGAATACCATCGGGGCTAATAGCTTTACCATTATCCATTCTTTTAAGAGTTTGTTTTACCTCTCCAACCCAAATCTTATGATAAAAAGTTAAATTTAGTTCATCTTTATGAGTTGTTAATCCCTCAGTATCACTAGTCATACTGAATCCGTCATTAAAAAGCTTATAAAAGTAGCACTCTCATCTTTCTTTGATATCTTCATCAGTAGTCAAAATTTTTCCTTCCTCATTTTTAATACATCTTATTTGGTCCAAATCTCTTGACTGTTTTTTTCTCTATTCTTAGCAGTTTTGTAAGTCTTACATTCATCATTTTTCATTTCTAAATCTTGGTAAAATTCCTTAAAAACTTTATATTGAGCCTCGTTTATTGCTTTCTTAATCTCCTTTCTAGCCATTCGATAACTCTCAATTTTCCTCATTATTGTACAGATGTAAGGTTTTGAAATATTCTTTTGTAAATTGAACCTTCACCTGTACACTCTCATTCTATAATCAAAAGTCTTTATTTCTAGGTCCAAAACCTTTGGATTCACCAAAACCTAAGACTACTTTAGCAGTATCCCTAATCCTCTTAACCATTTCATCTTGCAAGATGTTAGCACTTCTTTGTGACTCCCAATTACCTTCTTCTAATATTTTTCTCTTAAAGGTCAATTGTTTCTCAAGTTTTAGTTACCACCACTTGATCATAGGATTTATGACTTTTTGACTTCTTAGTCTATAGCTCTTAACCAGCACATCAAGGACCAAGGTCTTGTGTTGTGAAATTAAGTTTTTATTAGGGATTACTTTGCAGTCTTTACAAACTCTTCTATTTGAATTCCTTGCTAAAAATAAATCAATTTGTGACCCTTGGACTCCACTCTCATATGTGACTAAATGCTCCTCCCGTTTCTTGAAACGTGTTTACAATCGTGAAGTTATAACCCATTGAATAGTCAAGAATAGAATGCTCCTTGTCATTTAATTCTCCAAAACCATAACTGTCTTGAGCTTTCACATATTGCCTTGTTTCTTTCCTAACATAACTATGAAGGTCCCTACCAATAAAAATTTTTTCTTCTTGTGAGATATCTTGAACTAAACCCTTAATCTTTCCCAAATTTTTCCTTAACGTGTACTACTGACCCTATTTTAAGTGCATAAGCACCGATAACATTGAAAGTATCATGCCCAATACTCAATTTTAAGGATAAAATCCTATCTCCAATCCTTCTGACTCCTACCACATTTTTTTTCCAATCTTTGTCCACAATAATACCAACTTTATTCCTTGTTCCGACTTTCTCTACATATCAAAGTTTGAAACTAGTAGTGTCTAACTCCTTAGCCTTTTCTCCCACCCAGTTAGTTTCTTGAAAACTCAAAATGTTAATTCTCCTTTGAATCAAAGTGTCCATTACCTTCATAGATTTATCTGTTAAAGTATCAATATTCTAAGAACAGAACCGTATCTTACTCTCCTAGGCTAACTTCTTTATCCAAATCCGTCTAGAATGATGTGGGAATTGTTGCTCTTTAACACTATACCTGGTTGCCGATGTAGTGATTCTAGCTTATTTGACACTGCATTTGAACCATACAACGCATTACTTCTAGGTAACAACCCAGTATTAGTACAAAGTCCCTGATTCATATCATAGAGATTCAACAAAGTTTTACATTGCTGTTGAGGGCTTAACACAGTCATCTTCCTTTACTTGGGCTTGGAATCGGCTATGAAACTACATAGGTGGAGTTAAATGTGATATACTGAATAATGATAGAAATTCTTGTGCATTAGTAGTTTTGTGGTAACTATTACTAAGAACTGGACAGAATACATGATTTAACTTAATATATTTTGATTCCTGAGGAAGCACCCAACAGTTGCGTCAACCTTATGCTAAATGATTTAAGCTCGGTGGAGTGATCCCCTCTGCTTTTGTTTCTTTCAAGTTCTGTAACTTGCCTTTCATAATTCCAAAAAAACTTTATATATTTTGGTATCAGAGAGGAAATATTGAGTGAGCTTTTTTTCAAAATGGTTGCTAGAATCTTAAATTGTATAATATAATACCAGGATTTTTTTGTGTGTCTGCAGACTTGCACATTTTATTAACATGTTGCAATCAAGGCGACCAGATTTTAGGCTTATCTTAATAGGAAACAGAATCTATGCACTATTGGTCACAAGTTTTTGTGGATTTTATCATTTACTGCACCTTCTTTCTTTAGAGTCCATGTTCAATAATATTCAATCTTTTTATCAGAACGCTTAGAACTTATTAATTATAGGAAGATAATGGCGGTAAACAGTGCAGTTTATTTCTTGAATAACAGTGTACATATATATAGGGCTTTAGGGCTAAACCCTCAATCTACTAAATCATAACAAATCAACTAGAATCTGTAAAATTCTAATCTTGATAGATAACAATAAATCTAATTTAATTAGGATAAGATAACATAAATCTTATAGATAAAAGATAAAGAAAAGAATTAAATTGAATTAAACTTAGATTTGTTGCTAAATGGGCCTAACTGATGTGGCTCACTTCCAACACTCCTTCTCAAGCTGGCGAATAGATGTTGATCATTCCTAGCTTGCTTCTAAGTTCATCAAACTTCACCCTTAAAAAGGCCTTTGTCATGATATCTGCAACTTGTCGTCCTGAAGAAATATATGATAGATCAATAATGCCTACATCAATCTTCTCCTTTATAAAGTGCCTGTCTATCTCAACATGTTTGGTTCTGTCATGGAGAATTGGATTCTTGGCTATAACAATTGTAGCCATATTATCACACCATACCTTGACAGGAGCCTTGACATCTATCTTCAATTGCCTCAGTAGTCTTATAAGCCACATTCCTTCACAAATTCCTTGAGCTAATGCTCATTACTCAACTTCAGCTGAATTTTGGGTTACTACCTATTGTTTCTTACTTCCCTATATCACAAGATTCTCCCAGACATCGGTGCAATATTCAGTGGTAGATCTTGTATCAATTATAGATCCTGCCCAATCTGCATTTGCATACACTTCTATATCTTTATTCCTTCCTTTAGTGAAGAATAATCCCTTGCCTGGAGTTAATTTGAGATACCTCAAAATCTGATATACTGCGATTAGGTCTTTTTCTTGTGGATTGCTCATAAACTGACTTATAACACTCACTGGAAAGCAGATATCAGGTCTGGTGTGTGACAAATAGATTAACTTTCCCACCAGCCTCTGAAATTGGACCTTATCCACTGGTGTTCCATTAGCTTTTATCTACAATTTGAGATTAGCCTCCATAGGTGTCTCTGCTGGTATTGCTCCTAGCATGCTTGTCTCTTCAAGAAGATCCAGAGTATATTTTCTCTGGAAGACACTAATGCTTTTGCTTGATCTTGCTACCTGCATTCCTAGAAAATACTGAAGGTTCCCAAGGTCTTTCACTTCAAATTCCTTGGCTAGATTCTGCTTCAGCTTGATTATTTCTTCCATGTCATTCATTCCTTGTAATCACAATATTATCTATATAGACAATTAAAACAGTAATTTTATCATGAAGATATCTCACAAATAGGGTATGATCCGCTTGACATTGTATATAACCAAGTTGTTTTAAAGCCTGAGTGAATCTCTCAAACCATGCTCTAGGTGATTGCTTCAACCCATACCATGACTTATGAAGCCTACACACTTTGCCAACATTCTCCGAATTAGTCAGCCCCAAGGGTATTTCCATATAAACTTCTTCAAGATCCCTATTAAGGAGCGCATTTTTAGCATCTAGTTGACATAATGGCTAATCTAGTTTTGCAGCTAATGAAAGTAATACTTTTATTGTATTAAATTTTGCCACGGGTGCAAGGTCTCTTGATAGTCTATATCTTGAGTTTGAGTAAATCCTTTGGTCACTAGTCTTGCCTTATATCTAGTAATGCTCCCATTAGGATTATATTTCACAGTGAATGCCCACTTACATCCTACAACTGACTTACCTTCTGGTAATTCTATTATCTGCCAAGTCTTATTTTTCTTCAAGGCACTCAATTCTTCATGAATAGCTTTTTTCCAGTTAGGATCTGCTATAGCCTCTTGAAAATTTGCAGGAATTTTCTCTCTCTATTTTTACTACAAATGCCTTCATGTTCGATGATAGTTTGTCATAAGAGACATACCTGCTCATTGGGTGCTGAGTACATGACCTTTTCCCCTTCCTTAAAGCAATTGGCCAGTGTAGATCATCAGAACTTGTCTCAGGAATTGAATCTTGGTTCTACCTTGGAATAGGATTGGGCTCATGTTGCTGCACTGGTTGAGTTTCCTGTTGTACATATCTGTTTCGCCTCACATATGTCTGAATCTCCTGCATCTGGGTAGATTCATCCCCTGTTTCAATTATATGAGTGTCATCTGCAGGGTTCTGTTCAGATACAGGACTTATTTGGGTTGAAACAGTAGGTTCTGGTACAGAATTAGGTTGAGGTGCAGTGGTGTCAGAAGGTTCAGTCAAGGTTTCAGGAAGCAATATAAGTGGTGGCAATATAGGTGATTTTTGAGGACCTATAGTTTCCTGTCCAGAGGTTGTATTAGGAATAGTAATGTGATGATCAGACCCAAAATCACAAAGAAGCCATTCACTCCTAGCTTCCTCCCGCTGAATGGATGATTTGGGATAGTAGGGAACATGTTCTAGGAACTTCACACCCATGGAGACATATACTTTGTGAGTGACAGGACAGAAACATTTGTATCCCTTTTGAGTGAAGGAATATCCCAAGAAAATACATTTAATAGTTCTAGGTTCTAATTCATTTCACCCATTAAAGTGAACAAAAACAGTGCACCCAACTTTGATAGGAATTGATGAGACAAGTGGAGAGTTGGGATAAGATTCATGGAATTTCTGTATGGGAGTGACAAATTTCAGTACTTTAGAGGGCATACAATTAATGAGATAAGCAGCGGTTATTACAGCATCACCTCAATAAAAACTTGGAACATTATGAGTAATCATTAAAGCTTGTGCCACCTCTAGTAAATGTCTATTTTTCCTCTCAACCACTCTATTTTGTTGTGGAGTGTTTACACTTGTAGTTTGATGATGAATCCCATGTTCCTCTAACTAGGATTTAAATTTATGGCCGAGGTACTCTCTCCCATTATCACTCCTAAGGATGTTTATAGTGGTTTGAAACTGATTCTTCACAAAAGCATGGAAATTCTTAAATATTTGAAATACTTCAGATTTGTCCTTCATTAAGAAGATCCAAGTTCATCAAGTATGATCATCTATAAATGTTACAAACCATCTGGAATCAGTATTAATTAATATTCTTGAGGGTCCCCAAACATCACTATGTGCATGTTTGGAAAAACTTTTACAGAAGTGATTTTGAGTGTAATAGATTTTGCAGAAGTGATTTTAGCTAGAATAGCTGTTGTAAAACTTAATTTATGTTTGGATGTTTTTATCTCAAAAGTGATTTTGCAAAACTAAACATGTTTGGATTATTTCAACCATAAGCACTTTTGAATGTGTAATAATCTTATGTTTACAAGATTAATTGATAATTTTTACTTCAAATTATAAATTACAAATAATATGAAAGAAAGCCTATAAAACATTTTTAATTTTTAAACTAAATAAACTGATATTGTTATAAAGAACTTAATAATATAACATGACTAATTATCTTCGAAATATTGTACAATTTGATCTCGAATTAAATCACGAGTAATATCCATATCTCTTGAAGAGACCAGGGTTAGACTTGAGGATGAGGCCCGATACTCATTAGTCTGATCAGTATCTTCATGCTCAGTTATATTTTCATTTTCATAACGCAAGAAGTCAGAATATGTTTCATATTTCCTTCTAATGAAGTTATGTATGGCCATTATTGCACAAACTATCTGAACTTGTGTATCAAATTTGAATCTGGGCATTCGACGTAAAATTGCAAACCTATTTTTCCAAACTCCAAAAGTCCTTTTTATTGTGCTTCTTAAGCTTGAATGGTAATAATTGAATGCTTTATTCGGGTTAGCAAATCCATGAGTACGTCTGAATTCTGGTAGGTCGTAGCGCTCACATTTATATGGACCAAGATATCCTGTTGGTGTTGGGTAACCAGCATCTACCAAATAATATTTACCTAATAAGCAAAGAAAATTTTGTGAATCATTTATGATTTCAAATGAAATAATAAATACTTGTATTTATAAGAAACATACCAGGAGGCGGATGCGGAAAATTCATGGAAGGAGTTGTGAGGGCATTCTCAAAAACACGAGTATCGTGTGCGGTTCTTTCCCATCCGGCTAATACAAAAGTGAAGCACATATCCCAATCACATACAACCATTACATTTTGCGTTGGATATCCTTTTCTTCCAATAAATCTGGGCTGTTCGGTGGGACTAACAATGCATGGGATATGAGTTCCGTCAATAGCTCCTATAGCATTCATGAAAAATGGCCAATATCGGCAATCATGTTGTATTTTTGGTGATATATGACGAAATCTGCTATCTCCTGACTTGATATATCTCATTGATAGTCTAAGGCATGCCACTAAAACTTCATGAAAATGTCTACTTATGGTCTCTCCTGAGTGTTGAAATCTTTCTTGTAGCATCCTATTTCCAGCCCCATGTCCAATTGTGTTTAAAAATATCGCAACCATTTCTTGCACTCCTATCCCCTTAGTTTGTTTCAATCCATGTTCTACTAATTCAGTGCAAAGTTCATCAAATACCTTCTTCTCCATTCGGAATATCTCATAACAACGAATAGGATGTCCTTGTAAAATTTCATTCACCCATAAATGACCTGTATACTGACTAGTTCTTCGTGGCTCTTTACATAAATATTTAAACGCATACAATCCAACCAGTGCACTCACCTGTGCAGCCTGATCTAAGTCATCATCAAAAGAGTCACTTATTTTATTATTTGTACCTGTAAGTTGGAAAACAAAGTAATTCTTTAAACAGTTGACTTTCTAAAAGTTCAATAATATTAGATAAATTTAAAAGCTCCATTTAGAACAAAGTTTTTCAAACATAAAAAAAGATAAAGTTCATCTACCAAAGTTCATAACAAAAAAGGAAGGAAGCAAAGTACTAAATGAAAGCATAAATAATATTCTAAATTCTATAAGCTGCCAACTTCAACCATGCCATCAATCTGTCCTTATGTGGTTTCAATTTAAAAAAGATCTCCCTCTTCGTTGGGTCCGAAAGGAGTTCACAACATCGAGAATACCAATCCAGATCCATTGTGATCTCTTCTATTGTGCCTAGTTCATCCATCGCTTGACCCATAGATGTTTCAGCCTTTTGTTTTCCTCGTGACTCTTGGGCATCAGCAATTCTACTAATTGCATCAACTAAATGTCTTGCATTGGGGGCTCTCTGCCTTTTCTGTCCTTCAGAAGCTCCCACCCTTTTTCTCTTTCCCATGCATCTTTCACTAGAGCACCCTTGTGAAGTGTTTAAGTTAATATCTCCAAATTCAGTACTAATTCCAGCACTAACTCCAGGAGTAGGATTTTGAAGCTCTTCCTCACTGTCCTCGGATCCTTCCTCTAAGTCTAAGGTAGGACGATACACATCATCGTCTTTTTCTACCTGATTAGGTAATCTTTGAGATGAGGGTGCCCATGCTTGTTGTCCAGTTGCCACCATACTTTTGAATAGAATTGTTAATTCATCTTTGAACGGGAGTCCTTTATATTTGTATTTTGCATATAGTGGATTTGCCTGCATATTTACAACCAATCATTGTTATATTTTTCACAATGAATATAAAGTTTATAATACCAAATTTACAATTACATACCTCTTGCTTCTCAGCCCACCAACTATCAAGTGCATCTATCGTATGTGTGTTAGGATTCCACCCTAAACCTGTCTCTTTCTCAAATAACTTGCACCATGTCATCCACTCTTTTTTAAGGGAGTCCAACTTATTTTTAAGTTGTCCCTTATCATAGCTCCTACCGGTTTGGTTTTTAAATCCAGAAACTATCTCTCCATGCTGTTTTTGTATAAGTAGTTCCATGCCGTTGCCCTTTGTGGACTTGTTGCAAGCACAGTTTGATTAAAATTTCAGTCGTTTTAATGTCCCAACTTGCCTTTGCCTTATCATTACTCATGATTCTATTACAAAAACATCCATAATAAAAAAAAGGATCCAAACTATCCATATGCATATATAACAAACATGTAAACAAGAGAAGATGGAACTCACCAAACCACCCATTCACTATCTATTACTAGATTGACTAAACATTAAAGCAGAACAAGTTATACCATTAGAATGCATTTAAGAGAATGCCTAATATAAACTTTATATTAACAGGTTTATATACAGAACAACAACAACAACAACAACAATAGCCTTATCCCACTAGGTGGGGTCGGCTACATGGATCAAACGACGCCAATGAGCTCTATCAAACGCCATCTCCTCAGATAGATCATTTCTCAAAAGGTCATTCCTTATAACTTCCCTTAATGTCCTTTTTGGTCTTCCTCTACGCCTTTTGATCGGGCTCCAGGCCATTTGATCAACTCTCTTCACTGGCTCCTCTTGCCCTCTTCTTTGTACATGCCCAAACCACCTTAAACGATGTTCCACCATTTTCTCCTCAATAGGTGCTACTCCAACTTTCCTTCGTATACATTCATTTCGTATCTTATCCAATTTTGTATGACCACACATCCATCTCAACATTCTCATCTCTGCTACTCCCATCTTATGCTCTTGTTGTCCTTTCAAAGCCCAACATTCACTACCATATAGCATTGCTGGCCTTATAGCTGTTATGTAAAATTTTCCTTTAAGCTTAGTAGGCACCTTGCGGTCACAAATAACTCCTGTTGCTTTCCTCCACTTTAACCACCCAGCTTGTATCCTATGCATAACATCCCCATCAATTTCCCCATTATTCTGTAAAATCGACCCCAAATATTTAAACTTTGACACCTGGGGAATGATTTACTCTCCAATTTTTACCTCTGAATCATCTATAATTGGCCTCTTTTTAAATTTGCAATGCATATATTCCGTCTTACTCCTACTCAGACGGAAACCTTTTGATTTCAAGGTATGTCTCCATAATTCAAGTTTAGAGTTGACCTCTTCTCTTGAGTCCTCAATTAAAACTATATCATCCGCGAAAAGCATACACTTTGGAATTTCTTCTTGTATATGTTCTGTAAGAACATCCAAAACCAGATCAAATAGGTATGGGCTCAAAGAAGATCCTTGATGTAAGCCTATTGTTATAGGGAAGTCCTTTGTCACACCTCCAGGGGTCCTCACACTTGTTGTTGCCCCCTCATACATATCCTTTATGGCTCGAATATAAGCCACCCGGACCCCTTTCTTCTCCATTGCTTTCCACAATACATCTTTTGGTACCCTATCATAGGCTTTTTCCAAATCAATGAAAACCATATGCAAGTCCCTCTCTTTACTCCGATATCTTTCAATCAAACCCCTTAATAAATAAATAGCCTCTGTTGTAGACCGCCCTGGCATAAATCCAAACTGATTTTCTGAAATACGAGACTCCTTCCTGAGTCTATACTCAATCACTCTTTCCCAGAGTTTCATGGTGTGACTCATGAGTTTTATCCCCCGATAATTAGTACAAATTTGAATATCCCCCTTGTTTTTGTATATGGGCACTAGAGTGCTCTTCATCCATTCCTCTGGCATTTTCTTGGACCTTAAAATCTCGCTAAATAACTTAGCGAGCCACCAAACCCCCTTCTCTCCTAAGCACTTCCAAACTTCAATAGGAATCCCATCAGGACCAATGGCTTTACCATTATCTATTCTCTTAAGAGCTTCTTTCACCTCTCCAACCCGAATCTTATGATAGAAATTCAAATTGAGATCATCTTCATGGGTTGTTAGTCCTTCAGTATCAATATTCATATCCAATCCATTATTGAACAGCTTGTAAAAGTAGCTCCCCCATCTTTCTTTGATATCATCATCTGCAACTAAAATTTTTCCTTCTTCGTCCTTAATACATCTCACTTGGTCCAAATCTCTTGACTTTCTTTCCCTCCTCTTGGCAATTTTGTAAATCTTATGTTCACCTTTCTTTGTTCCTAAATCCTGGTAGAATTCCTCAAAAGCTTTAGCTCTAGCCTCACTCACTGCTTTCTTAGTCTCCTTTTTAGCCAACCGATAACATTTCCAATTTTCATCGTTATTGCATAGGTGCAAGGCTTTGAAACACTCTTTCTTATATTTGACCTTCTCCTGCACACTCTCATTCTACCACCAAGATTCTTTATCCTTAGGTCCAAAACCTTTGGATTCACCCAATATTGCTTTAGCGGTATCCCTGATCCTTTTAGCCATCTCATTCCACAAGATATTAGCACTTCCTTGCAAGTCCCAATTACCTTCCTCCATAACTTTCCTCGTAAAGATCACTTGTTTTTCACCTTTTAGTTGCCACCACTTAATCCTTAAACTATCAGACTGATGCTCTTTTTCTTTAAAGCTTCGTCAGTGGCATATTAACAGGGAAATTGGCTCTTAAAGGGTTAAGAAATCCGCTAATCACACCAAAACCAAAACCTGGAACCATCACATGGATTTCCGAATCAGATGAGATTATGTCTTCTGCATCTTAAATGCTCTCCTCTCCACAATACAGACGCAAGTATAAGAAATCCTCTAACTATCAAGCTGATGCAATTTTGTCCCTTATAGTAAAAGGTTAATTTTATACAGAGGACATAAAAAAGGAACAAAAAAACGAAAGAACTACACTTTACTATTCTGTTTTCTTCACTATTGTGATTGATTTGGGATATGTAATATATAGCAGGTTAATATTCAAGTTATCATACATCATGTACGAAACACTAACCAGCGAATATTCAACTTAGCCAATATCAACTTAGCCAAAATCAAGACCTGAACTAAATTTAAAGCTAATAACAGTCCAGTATAAGTTCAATAATATATATAAAACTGAATGAGACTCGAAATAAGATGGTGGTGGAGTGGAGCTTACCAAGCTCAAAGCAATAAATTTGTGCTTACTCAGATTTGTAAATACTGAAGGTTGATGGGGTTGATGTAGCTTGTCCTCCACCGGATGTGTAGACAGAGCAAACAATGAAGAAGGAGAAGAAACGTCCGGCCGTGCACAATGAGAAGCTCAAGGAAGACGGTTCTGCAACCCCAGCGGCTGCCGTGAAGAGGGGGAAGCTCACCGGCGACGGATCTGGACACACAGATGTGGCCGTGAAGAACGAGAAGCTCACCGGTGATGGATCTGGAAGCAGAGATACGTCCGCGCAAAAGGAGAAGCTCACCGGCGACGGATCTACAAGCACAGCTCGCTGTGACGAAGGAGAAGCTCACCGGTGATGATTTTGCAAGCACGCCTACGACCGTGAAGAAAGAGAAGGTTAACGATGGCGGATCTGCAAACACCGCCGTGGAAGGAGACGCTGAAGGACGAAAACAGAGATGCCTCCACCGGTGCGCTGTAACGCTCGTTGCCGTGAAGCTGTCTCCGGTGAAGGAGGAGCTTGACACCGGTAGAAAAATGCACACCCTCCCACTAGCAGAGCAGCCGTTAGAGGACGACGTCGGGAGCCACGCAACTCTGGACTGGTTGAAGGAGAATGGCCGTTGAAGGAGATGTTGTAAAATTTTAATCCAGCATTTAATGCTTCAACGGTCAGAAAACCAATTTTCCCTACCGCAAAAGCTAATGCAATCAGCTTCTAAGCATAATCTATTTTGGGTCAGAATCTATTTTTTTTGAAGTGAAAATTTCAGTGTCCAAACATGATTTGAAAGCTAGATAATCCCTTTTTAGGCTCAAAACTTAGGTTTTGAATGTGGCCAAACATGCACTATGAATGACAGAAAAAGGTTGTGATGGCTGATATGGTTGTGGCAAGTAATTATTTCGGACTTGTTTAGAAAATTGGCAAACATCACAATAAAAATTCAAAATATCTTTATTGATGATTTCAGGAAACAAACATTTCATATAATTGAAATTGGGATGACCTAATCTATAGTGCCATAACATGACATCTTTATTGGATAAAGCAGAAAACACAGAAACAGAGTTCACTTTTTTATTGCTTGAAACTCCTTCCAAGTAGTAGAGCCTGTCCCATTCTTTAGCATTGCCAATCTTCATCCTTGAGACCAAGTCCTGAAAATCACAGCCAACATTATCAACTATAACTAGGCATCTAGTCTATATTACAGTTTTCTTCACATACAGCCAACTGCACTTTATATCAGGCACATATAGAACATTTTTTAGAATGATTGTTTTTTGAGAAATAATAACAGTTCCAGTCCCTAAGACTTCAGCATAAGCACCATTAGCCACTTTTACAGTAGTATGCTCTGAGTAGGATGTAAATTTAGAGAACAACTCTTTAAAGCCAATTATGTGATCAGGGGCCCTTGAATCCACCACCCAAACATTTTTATTTCTTACCATAGTATGATAGATAGCAGTGAAGGATGTACCTGCTGGTGCCAAGGTTATAGAAGGAATAGGTTTTTCATTCTTACTTTCTTGTGCAGAATTCTGAATTTGCTTATCAATAAGTTTTTTCAGCATAGTTAGTTTCCTCCATACCCAACATTCCTCCTTCAGATTCTGAACCAACCATCTTTCCCTTGCTTTCGCTTCTTTGCCTTTGTTGTTTGGTGGTTTCCCATGCAATTTCCAGCATGATTCCTTGGTGTGGCCACTTTTGTTGCAGTGATCACACCATTTGGTTGTTTTCTTGCCCTTCTAATCTATATTCTGACTCCCTCTTACAATCATGGCAGAAGATTCAATAGGAGTGGGGACAATTGGTGAGATTTGAACCAGTGCCTTGCTACTTTCCTCATATTTGATCATGTTGAAAATGTCATCAAGGGAAGGGAAAAGGTCTGGTGCACATAATTCTGGCTCTTACCTCTTCAAAACTATCATTCAACCCAAGAAGGAAGTCATACATCCTCTCTTCATCTACAATCTACCTGTAATACACTTCATCTACCTTGAGATCGATTTGTTGCTAGGTACAATTGAGAGCATTCCAGTACTGTGTCACGCTCTTCTCCCCGTCTTAGGTTCCTCAGTGTTCATTTGAGTTGGAAAATAGCTGCCTTCTTCTCCCTAACTGAATATGCTTTCTTAGCTACGTCCCAGATTTGTTTAGCAATAGTAGCAAGTAGGTAGTTTTCGCCAATTTCAATATTCATGGAGTGAATCAACCATGTCATGACGGTATTGTTTTCAGATTCCCCTGTATCATAACCTACCTCCCAAGGTGCTGGTGGTTTTTGCTTCTCCAATGAGATGCCATTCTTTAACTCTTCCATCTACAAACATCAATACATTGTGTGACCATTGGAGGTAATTATTCCCATTCAATTTGTGGGGAATCATCGTTTGTGGAAGACTCTCGAACAAGCTTCTTGAACTCGGCTGCCCACCCATGCTTCCAGTTGTATTTTGCACTTGTTGTGCATCAAGCCCAGATTTTTGTGTGCCATCGCCATTCCGTGGTGGTTGATGCTCCTCTCCACTGGTGGTGAAGGCTTTACCTAAGCCAGAAAGTACCACCTATTTGTAGCTAACTTCCATCGAGCTCTATGGCTTTAGTGCTCTGATACCATATAGGAAGATAATGGCGATAAACAGTGCACTTTATTCCTTGAATAGCAGCGTACATATATAGAGGGCTTTAGGGCTAAACCCTCAATCTACTAAATCGTAACAAATCAACTAGAATCTGTAAAAATCTAATCTTGATAGATAACAGACAGAAATCTAATCAAATTAGGATAAGATAACATAAATCTAATAGATAAAAGATAAAGAAAAGAATTAAATTGAGTTAAACTCAGATTTGTTGCTAAATGGGCCTAACTGACGTGAGCCCACTTCCAACATTAATATTATATGATTGCATAAACAAACCATGCGCATATTTAAAAGTAATGAAAACATTCTATTTTGACAATGTTGTCTATATTTTGTTTTGGATGACAGGATGAAAGAAGCAAGGTTAAGCAAACAATCTGAAGGTGCTACTGAGATCTTATCATGGGTCAATAGAAGCCGTAAGCTTGAGGAGAAAAAGAATGCTGAAAAGGAGAAAGCATTGCAGCTCTCAAAGATTTTTGAGGAGCAGGTTTTTCTTTTTGTAAATATATATTTTTAGTTTCAAAGCTTTAAATGGTTTTACAAGAAACTGTTGATTCCACGTTTCATATTGATCATTGACATGGTATTTATTTTTCACAGGACAACATCGCTCTAGAAGAAAGTGAAGATGAGGATACAACCCAGCACACCATTGGTAAAGTTCTCAAACAACAACAACAGCGCGCCCTGTGCAGGGGCCCATGGGGATTTCCCTGCTGTTCTAAAAATCTTATGTTGTTGCAACTTGGAATGTGCTTCTGGAATACCAATTTCTTTTCTTAGATGTTGGAAGTTTAAGGATCTAATTTTCCTTTAAGTAAAGCACCATTAGTTATTGACTTATCATTACTGGCAATCAATGGAAGTCTCAACTTTTGCCTTGGAACTTTTTATGGGTGAAAATTGCAAATGTCTCTTAAACTTCTAGTCTATTGATAACACCTACTTGACTTTGATTACTGGAAAATGCCTCTGTCATCTATCACTCTTTAGGATTTAAATCTTTTATTGACATCTTGTCTTATATTCATTATCTTTGATGATTCCACACTCACCATAGTTACCCTCGTTTTTCAAGATGGGCAGGAGTGTGCAATGGGATATATGAAATAGTTTGAGGTGGCATCTTGGTTAACATCTTTATGGAAAGGTGGACAGTGGGGTTTTAATCCTAAAGGGTGATTGATAGTTGAGGGGGTGTTTTCCAGTTTTTAAAATTGAGGAGTGTTAAACAAAGTTGAAGCGCAGTATTTGCATTTTTCTCTTGTTAAAGCAACATTATAAATCTTAATTTCTGATTAATTTTCTAACCATGCATGTACTGGTACAATTTCTTTTCCATTATATTTTCTTCCCTATCAAAGCATGACCTGGCCGCATGGGGATTGAAGACAGCACAGAATAACGCACTAAAAGAAAACAAGCTCATTAGTACAATATACTTTCGCTGTTTCACATATGATATACATCTTTTAATGTGTAAAGGAAGTGGTAGATTATCTTGAGAATCAACTACATATGTTGTGATTTTCATCAAATTGATAAATACAATAAATATGGGTTAATTCTAATAAAATGATCTATTGTTTTCTTACACATCACAAGATGCATATCATACGTGCCGCTGTGCAAGTATGTTGTATTGATCAGCTTGTTTGCCTTTAGTCTGTTTTGTATGTCTTGCGGTCTTGCCTCTGCTGAGGAGGATGTCTGAAGAAGTTCATGAAACACATTTGTCTAGAATGAAAACCAGGTCATGTATCCCAATGCTGAAGTAGGAGTGTTGGATCCAGCATGGACTAAACTCCTCTCATGACTTCTCTGTACTTCATATCTTTGTCTGAAGTCAGAACTGTCCTGACAAAGCATGACTGTATATCTGTTTGAATGCTTCCCTGAAAAGCTCTTTTTAGTTCACACGGCTTATGACCCATAGCATTATGAAGGCAGATCTTCCTTTTGGCTCTTCCATGGTACTGAGTTGCCCTCAATACATGTGCTATAACAATAAATTGACCGTTGGTCTGTGTAAGCTTGTTAGAGCTGAGGAACAATTGGGCGTCTGATGAATTAAATGTTATAAAACTAGTCTTTTTGTGAAATTACTTGCCCGTTTCATTTCAATATAACGAAAAAAATGTTGTTACCAAAATGAAAAAAGAGATGTTATTAGAAGAGAATGTATATGAGGAAAGACAAAGATTTATTCTTTAAGTTCGAAATTTTAGAAAGGAGGAGATGAAAAAATTATCTTTCCATTGTTTGAATTACTAATGAGAAAAGTATGGAAAGAGGAAAATAGTAAGTTAATTTTAAGTTATAGTTAACCCTTATATAGTAAATTACACTATTAAAATATAAGTTTCTGCTCCATTACCCCTAATTTCAGTGTTAGCATTTAAAAAACCAAAAAACAAAAGAATCTTGATAATAGTGATTACTAAGTACAAAAGACAGTCACCACTATCCTAAAAGCTATCCAGCGTTACTGGCCTTTACTTGTATATCTGAGAACCTAAGTCTTTGTGAGTCGTGATACTCTGTAGGTCAACATACTTAGATTGATTTTTTTCCCCAGATAATTTAGCTGGGGTTAAAGTTCTTCATGGTCTTGACAAAGTAATGGAAGGTGGGACTTTAGTTCTGACTATCAAAGATCAGCCTATACTTGCTGCTGGTGACATTAATCAAGGTACTGCTTGCATTGTGATCTTATGTTACTCAAGGTAGAAATCCCTGAATGACACATTTTTGTGTAACAGAGCTTTTTGTTCGGACGTGGCAGATGTTGATATGCTTGAGAATGTGGAAATCGGAGAACAAAAACGGCGGGATGAAGCTTACAAGGCTTCAAAAAAGAAAACTGGCATATATGATGATAAGTAAGAAGATCGTTACTATTGCTGGCAATGTCAACTGAACAATAGCAACTAAAAACAAAAATAAATTGTAAACCTGTTTGATAAATTTCAGGTTCAATGATGATCCCACCGTGGAGAAAAAAATACTTCCACAATATGATGATCCTGCTGCTGAAGAGGTTTGATGCCTTTTCTATTTTCTTAAACTCAAAAGCAACAGATATCTAAGTAAAGGTGCTTGTGCAGATGATTCTAATAATAAACTTGTTCTTATATTTTTAGGGTTTAACTTTGGATGAAAGGGGAAGATTCTCGAGGGAAGCAGAGAACAAACTTGAAGAGGTTAGCCTTTTCTTCTATGTAATATATTGTAAGAAAGTAGAGATGAAGCTCCAATTTTTTTAGGGTTATAAGCTTTGTTATCAGATCAACAATTGTGTCATATCTTTGTTTATGTGACTTCTTGTCTATTATTTTATTACTGTTAATTTTTCTCGAAACTTTGTTGCCCAGCTTTGAGTCAGGCACTTGATTCTTTCATATATTTATGACATTTGCTTGAGTCTTCTTTCTAAGGGGAATTGTTTTTCCTCTTGCCAGCTCCGAAGAAGGTTAACAGGAATCTCCACAAACACCTTTGAAGATCTAAATTCATCTGGAAAGGTATCATCAGATTACTATACTCATGAAGAAATGCTACAATTTAAGAAGCCCAAGAAGAAAAAATTTCTGCGGAAGAAAGAGAAGCTAGACCTCAACGCCCTTGAAGCCGAAGCTGTCTCTGCAGGATTGGGTGTTGGTGATCTTGGTTCTCGGAATGATGCTAGAAGGCAAGCCATCAAGGAGGAGCAAGAAAGACTGGAGGCTGAAAAGAGAAATAATGCTTATCACTCTGCATATGCTAAAGCAGATGAAGCTTCCAAATTGCTGCGTCTAGAACAAACACTAAATGTCAAAACAGAGGGAGATGAAACTCTGGTTTTTGCAGATGACGATGAGGATCTTCATAAATCATTAGAAAGAGCTAGGAGACTAGCTATTAAAAAGAAGGAGGAAGAAGTGGCATCTGGCCCCCAAGCTATTGCATTGCTGGCCTCCTCAAATCCTAGCAATGAAACGGTAGATAATCAAAATACTGCAGCTGGAGAGTCAGAAAACAAAGTGGTCTTCACTGAGATGGAAGAATTTGTCTGGGGTCTCCAGATTGATGAAGGTAATTTTCCATTTAATTATTTCTGTTTCAATTGCTATGCAATTCATATTATTCAAACTTTCAGCTGTTGCCATCTTGATTGAATGTAAATGGAATTGTATTTTATTTAGTTCACATTTATGTGCTATTAGTGGCTAAAAGTTGTATATGATATTAAATGTGTATTGGCCAATAAATTGTCTCTTGAATTGTTCAATTGCTTTTGCTATTTCTTTTAGCTTTCTTCCATTTCATTTTCCTTTTTTTTTAAATGCCTGCCCTTCCTCCTTTTCTTTTGTTTATTTTTGTCTGAATTAATGTTATATCAGCTCTGTTTGTTGTGCCATCTCAATGTTTTAGGTGTTCTGCCATTTAACCAATTTTGACAGTCCATTTGAGCTACCAGTTTTTTTTTCCCCCAGAAGCACGAAAACCAGAAAGTGAAGATGTTTTCATGCATGAAGATGAAGAAGCAGAAGCAAATGCTACTGATGAAGGGAAGAATGATGAGACTGGTGGATGGACTGAAGTTCAAGAAACTAGTGAAGACGAAAAACCAGATTCAGAAGACAAGGAGGAGGTAGTTCCTGATGAAACTATCCATGAAGTTGCAGTGGGGAAGGGATTGTCGGGTGCATTAAAACTTCTTAAAGATCGAGGAACACTTAAAGAAACTGTTGAATGGGGCGGCAGAAACATGGACAAAAAGAAAGGCAAATTGGTTGGGATCATAGATGGTGATGAATCGAAGGATACACAAAAAAAAGAGATCCGCATTGAGAGGACAGATGAGTTTGGAAGAATTGTAAGTGTTCCATGCTCTAAACACAATTTTATGTCATATATATAGTCATATATATATATATATATTTTTTAGGTTTTGTTCATTGCATGGGAATTTTTCCTAAACAGAACCCTTGGGACATGAACTTGGTCAAAAACACAGAAACGAAGGACATGTTATTTATGTGACTTTGCGTTAAGTGGTGTGAAGAAAGAGAGGGTAGGAGAGGAGAAGAAGAGAGAAAGAGAGAGTAGAAGAGAAGGAGAGATATGAGAGAGAGAAGGGAGGAAGAGAGAATTTTCTCAACTGAATTGCATTAATATCAAAAGCTATCTAATAACATACATTACACTCTCTTATATAGCTGCTGCTCCTCCAAAGACTATATTCCACCAACCAACATTTAAATCATAAATAACTCTCTTTAAATTATAACTAACTAACTGGACACCCAACATATTTATATAGCTTTATAACAATACCCCCTCCCCAAAAGACCCTTGACCTCAAGGGTTAGGTATAACAAATATAGGGTAAAGTTTCTGAAAATTGAATAGAGACATCCAGCTAGCCTCTTCATCAGGTAAGCCTTTCCATTGAACCAGCACTTATATAATAATCCTGCCCCTTTGCCTTCCAATCCTTTTGTTTAAAATTTTCTCGGGCATTGCTTCATTTGGAGGTGTAGGCCAATCAATTGGAGGGTGCCTTTGCTTCACAGATGGATCTGGACATAATTTGAGGAGAGACACATGAAAGGTTGAGTGAATCCTTGGCTCTTGAGGTAGTTCAACTTATAGGCAACTGGTCCTATTCTTGACAGCACCTTGTAGGGTCCAAAGTATCTAGGAGCTAATTTTTGTGAACTCCTAGAAGCTGCTGAAATCTGCCTATATAGTTGTAGTTTGAGGAACACCCATTGTCCTACTTGAAACTCTCAATCAGACCTTCTTTCATCTGCCTTCTGCTTCATCCTATTGACAATTCTTGAAAGGTGATGTTTGATGACAGCTAGCATATCTTCCCTTGCAGTGAATGACTTGTCAACAACATCAATAACAGACTCATTAGGTAAACAGGAAATATAAATTAGAGGTTTTTGACCATAGAGTATTTCGTGAGGGGTTGCTTTTGTTGAACTGTGAAAGGTGGTATTGTACCACCTTTCAGCAAGAGACAACCGCTTGCACCATTCCTTAGGCTTCTTCCAGCACATACACTTTAAGTAAGTCTCCAAACATCTATTTGAAGCTTTTGATTGCCCATCAGTTTGAGGGTGGAAAGCAGAAGTTAGCTGCTGTTGAACCCCTAAAACCCTTTGGAATTCCTTCCAAAAGTTGCTTATAAAGATAGGATCCTGATTGCCTATAATTTCTGCTGGAGCCCCATGATATTTATAAACATTATTTAGGAAATGTTGAGCCACCACAGCTACTGAAAAAGGATGAGTTAATGGCAGAAAATGAGCATATTTACTCAATTTGTCAATAACTACAAGAACAGTATCTTTTCCATTTGATTTAAGCAAACCTTCAATAAAGTCCATGGTTGTGGATTCCTAAACTCTACTTAGAATGAGCAAAGGTTGTAGTAGTCCAGGAGTTGCCAGTCTCATATTTACTTTGAGCACAAGTATCACAATTTTTAATAAAATCCTTGACATCATTAGACATCTTTTTCCACCAAAAGAGTGCTCTCAACCTCTGAAAAGAAACATTAATTCCTAAATGGCTTCCTTGTGGACTTGCATGTTTCCATTCAAGAATTTGCTGCTTAAGAGACTGATAATCTCCAATTACCAGTTTCCCTTTCTTCCTTAAATATTTGCCACCCCAACTGAATTATCTAGATCTGTCCTCTTGTTACTGCAATTGTCAGTTAACTCCCTTAGGACAACATCTTCCTTCCAGACTTGCTCAATTTTCTGTAAAAGGTCCAAACAGCTTGTGGAAAGAGCCATTTGGACGAGTTGAGTACTAGAATTAGGCAATCTAGAGAGAGCATCAGCTGCTCAATTATCCCCTCCCTTTTTATATTGAATCTCATAATCAAATCCAACTAACTTTGCGAACCAGTAGTCCAGTACATCTGGAATGTAGTTTTCAGAGGTTGATCCAACAAGTATTTCAAACGTTGTTGGTCAGCTCTGATCACAAAGTGCCTTCCTTCTAGGTACTAGTGCCAATAATTTACAGCTTGTACCAATGCCAACAATTCTTTCTCATAGATTGGTAGATTTTGATGTCCAACCGATAAGGCTTTGCTGAAAAAGTCCTGGGGTTGATTTTGCCGCATTAACACAGCCCCTATGCCATAGCCACTTGCATCAGTTTCCACAACAAATAACTTGCTAAAATCTGGAAGATTAAGAATAGGAGTTGTCACCAATTTTTCTTTAAGCTGCTCAAAGGTTTTGGAAGCTTGATCTGACCAAACAAAACCTTATTTGCTAAGAAGTTCAGTAAGAGGCTTAGCTTTGCTGCCATACCCCTTAATAAACCTCCTATAGTACCCATCTAGGCCAAGGAAAGCTCTCAATTGCTTTATACAAGTAGGTACTGGCCATTCCTTCATGGCTTTAGGTTTTTGTCGATCTGTAAAAACCCTTCCACCACTAATTATATGCCCCAAATACTCTAGTCTATCTGCAGCAAACGTACACTTGCTCCTCTTGACATAATGAGTGTTTGCTCTTAGCACACCAAGCATTATCTTCAAATACTCTAGGTATTGTTGCAAGTTAAGGCTGTAGACCAAAATATCATCAAAGAACACCAAGACAAATTTACTTAAATAGGGCCTGAAAATGTGATTCATTGTACCTTGAAAGGTAGCAGGTGCATTGGTTAAGCCAAAAGGCATAACCAGCCATTCATAATAGCCTAAATGTGTTTTAAAAGCTGTCTTGTAAATGTCCTTTGGGTCCATTCGAATTTGGTGATAGCCGAACCTCAAGTCTAGCTTGGTAAACCACTTAGCATTATATAACTCATTGAACAGCTCTTCAACCAAAGGGATAGGGTACTTATTCTAAATAGTTTTCTCGTTTAGCTCCCTATAGTCTATGCACATGTGCCAAGAGCCATCTTTTTTCTTCACCAATACAATGGGAGCTGAAAAGGGTGAAGAGCTACTTTGAATTACCCTTAATTGCAGCAACTCCTCCACTAGTTTTTCAATAACGTCCTTTTGAGTAGAGGGATAGCAATATGGCTTCATATTGATGGGATTTGTCCCTTCTTCTAAAGGAATAGAGTGATTGTAAGGACCTCTACAAGGAGGTAGCTCTTTAGGTTTAGTAAAGAGATATGAAAATTCCTCTAGCAAGCTATTTACACCCTTCGGCCCTATTTATAAGGGGAAAAAAACTACTTCACGAGTAGTAAGAAAGAGAGTTGAAGTTAGTTAAAAATAATTTATTTGTTTGACATTCTCAATTTCTTTCAAAATTACTCCTACTTAATTAATCTCTCTTTCTCAATTCCTTCCAAAAATGCACCTCGTGACTCTCAATAGTATTAATGAAGGAGGTTAATTTTGGTAAAAAAAAATTAATGTAACATTAACTCTTATAAATAGGACCATTGAAAGGGAAAATTTTTCGCTTATAAATAGGATTGGAGGGAGTAATTTCTTATTTTTTGCTGCACCATTTGCTGTTAAGGAACCATTGAGTAATTCCATGTCTAGCTTCAGCAGAAGAAAATTACAATCTCTTTACTCAACTTTCCCTACTGTTTCAAGTTTAATCATCTTCCAATAATTCGGTGGTTGAGCAGTCAACTTCACCATTTTTCCCTTGTACCAATAGAACATAGAAAGGGTAGGGAAATCCTAATACACTCTACCAATTCCCTGCAGCCATGTTAACCCCAAAACAGCATTATATTGCTTTAGATCTAAAATTCTCAAATCCCACTCATAATCTTCACCATGCATTCACCATCTGGATTTTTCCAGATCCCAAGCATCTTATACTTAATGCCACCAGCCACTATTACGTATTCTCCTGTATCAATTTTAGGATTCTCCTTCCACCCTAGTTTCTTGGCCATTTGAAGATCCAAGAAATCATGGATGCTACAACAATCAACTAAAATATTGTCCTCTTCCCCATTTGCCCTTGAACCCTCATAGAAATTGCCTTTTCTATTCCCTCAATGGAATGAAGGGATAGCACAGGTTCTTGAAATTCCTCAACTTCCATGATCTCTTCGTTTGATGCACCTTCCTCCTCCTTGTTCTCATCCACTTCTATGAGCTGCAGCTGCATTCTTCTTCTTTGAGGGCAGCTATGGCCTTTAGTAAACTTCTCATGGCAGAAAAGGCTCTATGCTCTTCCTCTTATTCCAAGGACAAGGATTTGTTAATTCTTCCTCCATTCTTGGTAGATACATTGTTGATTCTGCCATTCTTGTGGGTTCCAACTTCCTTCTTGGCATTAACTGCTTCATTTCTGACCACCATTGCCCTTCCTTGAGTGGCTGAATTCTGGAAATTTGAAATTCCTGATGAAACTCCAGATTTTACCACTGCTTTTGTTGCTTTCTTCTGCATATTGTGCTCCACAATCTTGGATAATTTTCTGGCTTCCACTAAGGTTCTTGGACAAAATAGTTGAACCGTTTCAAATATCTCCTCCTTCAGTCCAGCCATATAACAACTCACTAAATATTGCTTTGGTAGTTCTAGTTTTGCTTATATGTTGTCAAAAGAATCTTGGAAATCTACCACACTCCCATGTTTCAGTTTCACCAATTCACCCATAGGATCTTCATATGGAGGACCAAATATGTCTTTAACTGCTTCTGAGTACTCCTGCCAGCCGATTGCACGTCTATGCAAACCTCTCTCAAAAGCCTGGTACCCTTTTTCATCCAAATGTATGCTTGCCAATGTAACTTTTAAATGTTCTAGGGTCTAATCCAGCTTGAAGTATGTCTCACATTTGAGCAACCACCCAAAAATCAGTTCCTGAAAATCTTGGAAACTCTATCTTTTTGAATCTGGTTGGAGTTTGGTAATCTTGCTATCCATTTCTACTGTGATGACCATTTCTGTCATGATGCCTTTTTCTTGGTTTGTCTTGCTGCACATTCTGCTGTTCATTACCTCTGATTCTTGCCAAACCTTCAAGTTGAACAGAGAGTCCTTCCATTAATTTCCGAAACTGGTGCATTTCACGCTCTATGTCTGTCATTCTTGTTGCATTGCTCTACACCTCACTGGTTTCTAGAGATCTAACTCGCTCTTCCTAGTCCTTCAGTGTGGATTGCAACCATGTGCCATCAACCATGGAGGTTCAAAGATGACCCTCTCTAATACCACTGTTAAGTGGTGTGAAGAAAGAGAGAGTAGGAGAAGAGAAGAAGAGACAGGGAGAGATATGAGAGAGAGAAGGGAGGAAGAGAGAATTTTCTAAACTGAATTGCATCAACATCAAAAGCCACCTGATAATATACATTATACTCCCTTATATAGTCGCTGCCCCTCCAACTGCTATATTCCACCAACCAACATTTAAATCATAAATAACTCTTTAAATTATAACTAACTAACTAACTGTACACCTAACATATTTATATAGCTTTATAACACTTTGTCCTTTCTTTTTATCTATAAATATGTAAAGTGTAATCTTTGAAGTTCATGCTCTTTAGAAAAGGAGTTGTGTCTATGTTTGACACATGTCAAACTTTTTGGGAAAAAGAAAGCTTGTGTGCTTGATCCAACTTTTTTAAGGATTGGAAAATGTCTTGTTTAAAAGGAAACTAAGCTACATTTGAATTAGGGTGATCGCTTTTTGGGATGGTCTTAGAGCACCTAATATCCTTTCTCTTTTCAATTTATTTATCAGTGTGGACAATGGATAAGGATGTGGTGCTCTGTAGGGAGGAATCAAGAGCAACTGTAGAAGGATCTCAATTTTGGCCTATAGATTGAAGAAATTACAAGTTGTTAGATCACTTATTCATTCTTCATTGCAAATTATTGGTGAGATCACTTGTAGAGTGGAAAATGTTCGTCTATCATGGATGATGGACTAGCATGTACTAATGTTTATTTGATATTATGGTTTCTAGATAATAGTAGAATTAGATGGCTTAGGGATAGAGATGTGAACTTAGTTTTTCTACAAAGTGGTGACTTCAAGGAGGACAAAAATTTAAGTAGTTAAGAGTTAGAATTGTTGTGGTTAATGTTTCAATAAACTAGGAAGTCACTTGGTTTTATGTAGAGCTTTAAACCGAGGAGGTTAAAGAAAGGCTTATTCTTGAAGGGTTAGATTGGTCTTCTATTGTGGCTCTAAGGAAGCTTGGCTCTAAAGACCCTTTGAGGAGGAGTCTAGGAGTGTGATTTAGAAGGTGAGTAAAGGGAAGTTCCCTGGCCCTTGACAGACTGAATATGGCTTTTGTCCAAGCTTGCTCGTCTATTGTGAAGGATAACCTGATGAATGTTTTCAATTAGTTTTTCTATATTAGAGGGTCAACTAAAGGTATAAACTTCACTTTCATCACTCTTGTCCCTTAGAAGGATTGGTCTATTAAGGCATATGACTTTAGATCTATTAGCCTGATGTTCGGTGTTTACATGATCATCACTAAGGTGTGAGGTCCTTTTAGTCAGGTTAGAGAGGGTTCTTGCGGATACTATCTTTGAGAACCAAAGTTCTTTTGTGGCATGAAAGCAAAGCTTAAATGTTGGTTTGGTAGCAAATGAGGTACCAAAGGACATTAGATGTTGAAACTAGAAAGTAGAAGGGTTTGGATTCTAAGCTAGATTTTTTGAGAGGTTATGATAGGATCAACTTGGGGTTTCTTGATGAAATTCTTTTTTGCAAGGGATTTGGGGTTAGATGAAGAAACTGGATTTATTGTTGTCTCTCTTCTGTTGCTTTCACTATTGAGGTTAATAGTGAGCTTAAAGAGTGATTTAGAGGGCAACAAGGGGTGTGGTGATACACATACTTCCTAACAAAAGGGAAAATTTTCACCATTTGCTCTTTATGTTACAAGTTTTTGAGGTTTTTGGGCTTTAGTGTCAAATTTCTTAAGTTTGAAGTGGTGGAGACAAATGTTCGGGATCAGGTTTTGGGGGTGCTGGTTGAGCAAGTGGGTTGTGGAACGTTACAATGGTCCCTAACCTATAGGGCTTTTCTTTAGAGGATATTGTCTATTGAGTCCTTTTAGGAATCTGTGTTATAGAGGGTTCCGAGAAAGGTTTTGGTAGGAAAGAGGCTTATTTTTTCACTTGTGGGAGGATAACCTTAATTTAGGTTTCCTTGTCTTATACCCAGTACATTTTCTTTCTTTAAGATAATGATTGGGGTAGCTAACAAGCTTGAGAAGTTAATGTAGGACTTCTTGGTTTGTTGGGCAATGTGTGGTTGGTCAAAGGAGATGGAAGGTTGGGTGTAGGGAATTTGGAGTCCAAAGATACTTTCCTTGTGGCTCAGTGGCTTTAGAGGTTTCATCTTCATATGGAAAATTCCTCCATTTTACTGTAAAAATGATGTTATAGGCTGCCAAAAGGCATACCCAAAGCATATTTACAAGGCAGTAAAGAGCAAACCCTAATCCATGTGGCAAAACTAGGGTTTGAGTCACTAGCTGACTCACACCAATGGACAACAAAGCAACAACTAAAACAGATTAGCATGAATAAAACAACAGAGCAACTGAAAGTAAAGGAGAACACTAAAATGACATGCTTCAATTATTCCCTCCCTATGAAAGGCTCCTTGTCCTCAAGGAGCATGAGTGTCAAAATCAGGAAACTGAGCTCGAATGGTGGTTAAATCTTCCCAAGTGGCATCCTCTATAGTAGTGTCCTTCCATTTGATCAAAACTTGAGTAACAGGAGGGTGGCTATGCTGTACACTTTTCCTTGCCAGAATTGCTTCAGGTTCTATCACACTGTCCATTGGAGTCCATAGAAGGTAGCTGCAGTGAACTTGGAGTACCTTCTCCTTTATGCTTCTTGAGCATAAACACATGGAACACTGGGTGGATGCGAGTACTAGAAGGTAATTTGAGCTTGTAAGCAACTTTTCCAATGCATTGCAGCACCTTATAGGGCCCAAAGTACCTTGCGGCTAGCTTGTGTAAAGAAGAATTAGTTAAGACATTCCGTTGAAAAGGCTGCAACTTAAGATAAACAAAATCCCCTACTTGAAACTCCCTCTCGGTCCTATGGCTATTAGCTGTCGGAACCATTCTATTTTGAGCCTTAGCCAAGTTCTGTTTGAGAAGCTGGATAATTACCTCTATATCTAAACAGCTCCTGTCTATCAAATCATTGCAAGAGTCACTCACCAAATAAGGAAGATGTAGTGGTGGTTTTATTCCATACACGGCCTCAAAGGGAGTCATTCCAATGGATGAATGATATGAGGTGTTGTACCAGTATTCAGCTAAAGCAAGCCACTTAGTCCATTGCTTAGGGTGGTCCGAAGTTATACACCTCAAGTAGCATTCAAGCGAGCAGTTAAGCACCTCCGTTTTTGGGGATGAAAAGTAGAAGAATACAGGAACTGGACCTTTTGTAACTTCATCAATTCACGCCAAAATCAGCCACAAAAAATTGAATCCTATCTGTAACGATTGATTGAGGAAATCCATGTAGCTTGATGACGTGATCCAAGAAGCCTTGTGCCACATCCATAGCAGAATAGGGATGTTTAAGAGCCATAAAGTGAGCGGCCTTGCTAAGTCTATCAACTACTACAAGTATAACAGTTTTACCATGAGAATTAGGCAAACTTGTGATAAAGTCCATGCTCAAACCAGTCCAAATGTTATCTGGAGTTGGCAGCAGTTGCAGCAGCCCTGGTGTAGCCACATTTTTGGGTTTATGGCGTTGACAAACATCACAAGTGCGTACATAATTTCTGACATCTCCTTCAAGGCCCTTCCAGTAAAAAACAACAGCTATTCACTTGTAAGTAGCTTGACCACTGGAATGTCCTCCTATAGCATTTGCATGGAAATGTTTAAGCAACTTCTTCCTCAACTCTATATCATTCCCCACCACTAGCCTTCCTTTGCATTTTAATAGTTTCTGTTCCCATGTGTATTTCAAATGAGAGCTAGGATCTTGCTGTAATTCATCAATTAACTTTTCTAAAGTCGGATTCTGATGCCAAGAGTCTCGCACCCTGTTATGCAAGCTGGAAACAATTGAAATGATGGCAAAACAGTGAGCACTTCCGTAAGAGGTATTATGTCCACGCCTAGATAAGGCATCTGCCACCACATTGTCTTGACCCTTCTTGTGTTCAATACAATATTCAAGACTCCACAACTTATGCACCCACTTATTTTGTTCTAGGGAAATTGATTTTTGCTCTAAGATGTGCTTAATTGGAAGGTGATCTGTTTTAATCACAAAGAGTCTGCCAAGCAAATATTGCCGCCACTGTCTTACTGCAAATACAATGGCAGTAAGCTCCTTCTCATAAGTTGACAAGAACTTCCTTTCTGAACTAGCAACACAGCAACTGAAAGTAAAAGAGAACATTAAAACGACATGCATCACATCTAAAGGCTACTTTTTGCATAGGATGATTAGGAGCAAATATAGTGTTCAGCAGAATGGATGGGATGCTATTTTTGGAATTGGTGTTACACAAAACCTTTATAGTTTCTCACAGATATATCCTTTTCTTCAATGCTTTCTTCTAGTGTTAGAGATAGTTAGACACGTTTCTTTGTGCAATGTATGGGTGTAAGAAATGAGTTGCATTGTTTATAACTTATTAATAGTGCAATTTGCTATAAATTTTATTTTATTTTTTATATAGAAATAGATAGATACACATTTTTGGTTGTGGGAGGATCATTGGATTGGGACTCTTATTTTCTTCAAACATTTCCATGTCTTTGGCGATGATCGTTGTTGCATAATGCTTCAATTTTTGAGTTTGTAACTGGACAAGGCAATCATTTTTCTTGGAGTTGTCACTTTTGTAGAAATTTTATGCCAGATGTGATGATCTTGCTTTATTGTTCAACATTCTTGTCATGTTCTGTGTTCTTGTCCTCTTTATAATATCTTTTCTCATGATTTTTTTTAATAAAAAATTATCGGTTATATGGTTATAGCACCAGGATTCTGTAAATAGAAGTTTCAATTTAGGTACTAGCTAGATTGCATAGTTTAAAAGTATGGCTATCCTTTTTTTGTCTGGCATCAGTTTTTCCTTTCTCTAGTTTTTTTTTCCCCTTTCTTTTTGTGTCCTTTTCTTCTTTCTGTTCTGGTAGATTTGGGGGCAAATTGTTTAGGCTTCCCTCTGGTGTTCTTCCAGCTGTTGCTTTCTAATGGTGTCCATGGCAGAGTTGCAGAGAGATTGAGGGGATCTGTTTTCCTGATTGCGTTTTCACTTTGTTTTGTCTGATAAATCTTATTCTTATCTTCTTGTAATCTTTCCTTTATCCTAATATAGGTTTTCATATCTTTTTTTTAAAAACATAGATAGTGGCACAATCGTAAAGCTAAATTAGTGAACTGATATTGACCTGACAAGTTTTGTGGTTATGATCTTTTGGTAGGATCACTGTCTCACAATTAACATGGTTCAAATAACCGTGGCTTACAAATCCAAAATGTTCAGTGGATAGTAAGGTTCATACATGATTATGTATTTCAGTAGACAAATTGAATTTTGCTGAGCAGGAAATTGGAAAAGGGGGGGAATTAGACATTCTCCTAATTTACCTCAAAATATAGTGAGCATGAAAGTGAAAGAAAAATTCTAAGTAAAAATTGCAGGAAAGCTGCACAAAACGTGTAAAACCCCATTAAAAAACCATGAGCTTAACCACAAAAATGATGACATGAGCAGTAACCTTTTCCACAAGATCACCAAGGACATAGGTTTATCCTGAAATATTCCAGCCTTCTTCCGCTAGATTCCTACCAAAAACACCAAATCACTGCATATGCTGTAGATTGTCACTTATGCTATGTTTGGTAGGAAAGAGTCATTTTAAGGGAAATGAAAAGGGAGAAAGAAATGGAGAGAAGAGTTCTATGAAAAAGGGTATTTTTTATTCATAGAAAGTTTAAATGATGTATACCAAACAAATTTTATAAGGATTTCTCTCTCATTCTCCTTTTTATAAAACCCCTTTCATGTGTACCAAATTTAGCCGTAGTTTTCGCCTGTTTCTAACCTCCAAATCCTTTGACCCTTTACCTAGCATAAGAAAACTCTCCTGTGATTTAGGACACACCCAGTGTTCTCTAGAAATTCCAATCGGTTTACTTTATTACTGCTCCATCATGTAAAGAAAGAAGTGCAACTGATTCTGAATTTGTCCATACACTTCACACAAATGTTGTGAGAAATAGAAATTGTTAGGGGTACGGACCTTCAATAAATTATTAGCATTAATAATAATAATAATAATTCTATTCACAATTACAGTCTAGACAAATGATTTTACCTTGGAAAGAACCTTGGGTTTCCAAATAGCTTTTTTTATCGAGAAAAAAAGAACTTTTTCCTATTTGGAGAATGGATGATATAACTATAATTTGTGGGAGAGATATTAAAGAATTTTGTTTGGTGGATGCACTTACTCATTGTGACAAGGATTTGTTCTAGTTGCTTTGTGGATATATACTGGGTAATTGTGGGATTTCCAAAGAGCCAAAAGAAATAAAAGTGATTCTTGTTCTATATATGAAATGTGGGAATAGTACATCACTGTATCAGTACATATTTTCCTCTGCTATATTGGTAGGCAAATTCATCTGTTGGCTGCTGCTGCTACTTGTTTCATAATGTTGGATTTGTGCAGAACCTTGAAATTTGCACTAGCCTCAAATTTTTTACCATTGAATTCAAAGTTTTAGGTCTTTTAGTCGTAATGGGCATCACTTTACTTATCCTTGATTCATTTGTTTCTTTTATTACTACCGGTTGACTCCTAAGGAAGCCTTTCGGTTAATTTCTCATAAATTCCATGGTAAAGGACCTGGTAAAATGAAGCAAGAAAAGCGTATGAAGCAGTACTATGAAGAATTGAAGATGAAGCAGATGAAGAGCTCAGATACACCGTCATTGTCTGTAGAGAGAATGAGGGAATCTCAAGCTCGTTTGAAGACACCTTATCTTGTTCTCAGTGGTCATGTCAAACCAGGGTATGTTTATTACTTAATGGATTAGTAGTTGTATGGTCTTGCTATTAATACTAGCTGTTTGACATGCAATGAAGTACATGCCAATATTCTTTTTAATTAATTTTTTAAGTAAAAATTGAATTAATATTTTCAAAATAAGAAATATAACTAGTCTCCCACACATTTCAACTGTATTTTTCTAGGAATGCATATATATTTGTATAAGTTTTAAATTAAAATTCTTAGGATATTTTAATTTTAATCAAACTTGATATTAAAAAAAAAAGCCTTTGATAAAAATCAATATATATAATAAAATTTATAGCAAGTCACTATCTATGAGTCATGAATATGAATAGTGGTTAATTCCTCAAACTTTGTGCAATGCGTGAGAAAACATGTCTAGTTTGGATTAAAACCCACAATTTAAAATAAGAGGAAACTAATCTTTTGTAAGTCTTGAAAGCCCCACATCATTTAATTGTAGAAAGGTGAGGCATGCTATGGTTTATAATTAGTGAAGGTGCAGGAGTTAATGGGTGAGTGTGATGTAGGCTTATACTTTAAGTGCTCCATTTACAGTAAAGTAAGAGTAACCCTCTAGATAAAAGTTAGATATTCAATGAATGATAGACAGACTAATATTAAACTATTTTCTTTTCCTTCCTCTTATAGAATTATGCCTTTGTATTGTGGTATGTCTCTGTATAAAAAAAAAGAGTAACCCTCTCGCATTTAGTGGTACAGGTTGGTCCAATGGTGGAACCAAACTGGAATGGTGACTCACCATCCCATTTGGTCTGCCAACTACGCTGAAATAAAAAATTATTTAAGAGGGAAAACAAAGAAAACGAAGAGGAAGTGGATTCCATATCAGGATATGATTAATAAAAGTTATATATTCAATGAACGATAGACAGACTAATATTAAACTATTTTCTTTTCCTTCCTCTTATAGAATTATGCCTTTGTACTGTGTGGTATGTCTTCATTTTGGAGTATAGACACTTGATTTTAAATGTTTGATACCTTGGACACATGTTGCTTGGGGAGTTCATATCGTGTGATATATTATATCCCAGGATATGGGAAGACAGATTCCATTTATTGTTGGACAAAATCATCGTATGGTGTCAAATAACCCAAGAAGGCTATACCAGTGATTTGTTGTGTTTGAATTCCATTATATATGTTGAAATCATTTTTGGCTGGGCCTAGAAGCAAGAACCTACCTACTTTTTCCAAACTTAAATTCTTCTATCGTTGCCAGAATGAGATTCTATTACAAAACAAGATATTTCATTTTGATTGTCTAATATTGATTGTTCTACGCTCTGAACATAGATGATGTTTGCAATCGCTGTTTTACTCAAACTTGGTCTTATCTTTGGTATTGGCTCAAGGATGTGGTTATGCCAGTAGGGTAAATATGGTTGTACGGATTGTGCAAGTTTTATTTTATTTTATTTTTTAACATAATTGTAAAGAAACATATAGCTTGGTTTGAGTAGCTTCCCCGCACTCTTTTCTCTCTTTCAACAAATTGACGGACTGTCTTTTTTCTCCTTTCCAGACAAACTAGTGACCCAAAAAGTGGGTTTGCTACCGTTGAGAAGGATCTTCCAGGGGGCCTGACTCCCATGCTCGGTGATCGGAAGGTAATTTTATACTTCTCATTGAATATGCTTCTTTGAATGTGGAATCCCTAGTGATCAAAATCTGAGAACAGGCCGGGAAGGGCTTATAATTTTTTAAGCATGTTTTGTGGACTTTGAATTTTAGCCCGGGGGTTTAGGAAGTATATTATCTTGAAAATTGAAGTTGGGTAGATTTTCTTTGACTCTGCAGCAGTAAGGCTAGGGCTTTTTTCTTTCTTTTTTGGGCCATGAATAAGGCTAGGGCTGAATCTTGTATCCCCTTCCCCTTTTCAACCCATTTTTGGCAGTGCTTTATATATATCACCTTAGTATTTGATAGCGCTGTGGCATTGAATTATGAGTTTTGCATTTTTTTATTGTTGAAAACATGTTCTCACCCTTTCAGGTGGAGCACTTTCTGGGAATCAAGAGGAAAGCTGAGCCACCAAGTTCAAATGTGCCGAAGAAGCCAAAATCATGAGTCCTTTATTTCTTTGTTTAATGGATCTTCAAGCTAATATCCATGCAAGCAGCTGGAGAGCCACATGGTATGAAGCTTGAAAAGTCCTCGAAGAAACTATTAAAGGAATTTTCATCCTGACATTTTTAATTTGCACATCTTGGTTATTGTATTCGGCACACATGCTGGCTTATTAACTCTTGCTTTAGTTAGGCAGTAGGTTTAGCAAGTAGTTGAGATCCTTTGTTTTGGCCATTGGATGCGAGGAGTATATGTTTAAAATGTGTTTAATATATGGATTAATTGTATTTTCACACCTAATACTTCAAATCCGTTGCATTTTTCCCCTGTTATGACTTGAATATATTACCCAAGCTCTTTGTACCTTTTGTATTAGTCCTTCAAATCGGTACCTGTATATTATTCGAAGCAAATTTAGACAAAATAAAAATCTTTCTTCTCTTACTCGTTAAAATCCATTATTTCAGATTCTTCTGCGCACTAGTTTATAGATTATATATTGTTTTCAAAAATTTTCAAAAATATTAGTGTAACGTATCATGACAGTTTGATTGTATATCTTAACAAAATCAATTTATTTTTACTGTGGTGCCCGTTATTCTTCAAAAAGTAATTTCAAGTGATATATAATGAATTTGTTGCTTTTTTGAGTTAAATATATATGCACTAATTCTCTTAAAATTAGGGCAAATAAACTTATACACAAAATACCAAATTGATTAGAACTCCATTTCTTGCTCATTTTATTAGGATATTAAAAAAAATCTAATCATTTTCTTTTTCCTTCATCAAATGAAGGGGCAATCTATCAATTTCCACCAAAAATGGTGGCCCCGATTGCATTCTAAAGGCAGCAAATGAGTCCCACAATGAAATTATTTTACTCAATATCTCTGAATTAGAGTTTTAAGGATAAAAAAAAAATCACGTTATAAATTATTCTTTTCAGTTGGGCTTGGATTGGCTTGAATACAAATTTGTCAATCATAGTAAATATCAAATAATTTGTGACATTCTAAATTCATATATCAAATGAAAAATGTACAAAGTTCTAACATACCAAACATACTATTAAATCCATTTCCTTAAAAAACATTTTCAGAATACCAAATGGTGCCTAAGTTTATAATTATTATTAATTGTATACAAAAATAATATTTATATAATGAGCAATGTTAAGAAAACCAGACTAATCATTAGATAGCACAAGATATTGGTTCAAGATTTAACAATTTAACAAAGACCAAATCGGGGTTGGATTAGTTATAATTAAATTAAAATATTTTAAATAATGTATACTTAAAAGATAAAAAATTAACCATCCAAAATAAAAAATGAAGACTTAATTCTAAATAAAGTAATATCTCTTTTTTAAATAAAAAACGTATAGCTATAAAGTAATTAGGTTTTCATTCAAATTCATGGTCCTATAAAATAATAAACAACTCACATCATAGTTTTCATCTAAATCCATAATTGACATGAGACCAATCTTTTGAAAATCGGATCATTAATCTAGATGTACTGGTTTACAATTCATTGATTAGACCATGATAGAAACAAAATCAAACCAATCATAATTAAGTTAATATATTTTTAATCATAATTTAATATTCATTATTTTATATAAAAAAATAGACTAGGTAAAAAATTTAAAAAGCAATATAGTGGAAGTAGAATGTAAAAAAAAGAAAAAAGAAAAAGAAGGGCCTCAATGTAAGATAATATATATTATTGAAATATTTAATTCTTAATAATAAAATTGAAAAATTAAAAGGAAGAAAATATAAAAAATAAAAATATATTTTAAAAACTTATAAATTTTTAATAAAGATTTTAATATTTTATAACCTAAGAAATATTATTATTATTATTATTATTATTATTATTATTATTATTATTATTAAAAGGAAAACAATGTCTATAATTAATAATAATAACTTTGACTCTTTCACTAATGGGAATGAAAAATCATGTAGACCATAGGGTTTCTAATGCTTTAAAGCTGTTTGGTTTACTATTGGGCTGTAAACAACTTTTCAAATATACTTTTGACTAATCATGTGTTTATTGCATTTTAAAAAGTGTTTACATAAATTTATTTTTACCCCTAAACATACTTTTAACCAACAAATTAAAATGTTATTTTTTAGTTTACGATACTTTTATTTTATAATTATTTTGTTAAACTTATTTTTCTAGTAAAAAATATTTAAACATAAATCATATTACAATAAAATTATTTTTATCAAAATTTTATTTTATTTCAACTTAGCAGACTAAAAATGGAACAGGATTTTAAAAGGTATGTATAAAGGAAACGTCTAGAAGAGAGTAATGAATTTCAAAATTTATAGACTATTCCCTCTATTTCAGTTTATAGTGCACTTTTAACTACCACACATGTACCAAGATAATGATTAGTAACCAAATTTTTTTCTATTTTTTTCCAAATTACCCTTATTTAATAATACTTCCAATATTAATAAATTACATTCATTCTCTCCTTCATTCTTTTTTCTGAATTCCCATGAGTCATTGATAATTGTGAAAAGTGAAGTTTTTGGAGAAATTCTTCTTCTTTCATTTATGATTTGACTAAACTATTAAAGATTTTTTATTTAATGCATTAATAACCATATAATATATAAATTTATTTATTAGGGGTAATACTGAAAAGACAATAAAAAAATACAATATAATCTGTGTAATGCATTATATTTTGAAACATAAATTTCTCATAATAGTGCACTATATAGTGTAACAGAGGGTGACGGAAGGAGTACTTAAAAGATTAACGTTTAGAAAAAAGTAATGGTCTGGTCTCACACCTCACGCAGCGCGATCTTTCTTACCGTTTAGCAGAGCAACTCCTTTGGCATCATCGAAGCTCGATCGGCGAGCATGGCAGGCATCACCGTCACTCTCTTCCCACAGTTTCTAGAACCTTACAGTAGTTGTCCCACACAACCACAACCTCTCACCCAATATTTTAAAAATCGAATGGAATGTTTGAATCATGGTCTTAAAGATTTAATCGTTTGGATGGGCGATGGTAGAACTAACGGGAAAATAATTAAATAAAAATAATATTATATATAATAATATATATAAATAAAATATTAAATTATTAAAAAATAAATTTATATAGTTTAAATTTATAATAAATTAATAAGCTCACGTAATAATAATATATATTAAATTATTGAAAATAATATTAAAATATTTTAATATGATAATCTTATACAACTATTACATTATAAAATGACTATACTCCCTCCGTCCTCAATTATAAGAAATAAATAACTATATTATCAGTACCAAGAAAAAAATGGTTTTGGTAATTAAACTCATTAATTGTATTACAATTTTAATTTTTTTTTTAAATTGTCCATATGAAAAGTCTGAAATGTGACTAATTAATTGCTAGTAATTGTCAACATAGCCTTAATTATTTAAGGATATAAAAGGAAAATAATATTATTACTCCATAAATTTTATCTATATCTCTTATATTTTGGGACAAAAGAAGAGTTTCAAAATTCTCTTATAATTAGAGATGGAGGAATTATAATACAATAAAATTTTTCATTTTTATATTTAGTAATTTTACAATAGAAAAGGAAATAGTATTTTTTTTAATAATTTTTATAATTAAAATTTTTCAAAAAAAAAATTAAATTTAAGTTAAATTTTACAAAATTTAAAAAATTATCCGGTTCTCTGAAAACTGTTCTGGCTCCCAGCTCAATCCTGGTTGGTAGCTCAAAAGCTGGTTCAAAGTGGTGCAACCCCTAAAACGATCTAAAACTAAAAAACGAGCCGTTTTTCTCTCCAAATAATGGTTTAACTAGTCCAACCATCCGGCCCGGTCCAATTCTTAAAGCACTGCTCTCACCATTAAGCTTTTTTTGCCTTCTCTGATATGGTCATTTTTCATTTTGTGCATATCTTCGTATCTTTATCTATTAGTTCTTGTTTTTCCCTTTTTTTTTTTTGTGGGCTATTTCTTCTCCTTCTCCTCCCCTCTTCTTCCATTTTCATCATGAAGCTTCAGCCTTCAAGAGAATAATGGCCAGCCCATTTGAACCAATCAACTCGTCAATTTCACCGGCTAGATTGACCCGTTCTAGACCAGTTTCCTCATCCTCGATCACCCCCTCTTTTTGGATCGAATTAGACATCAGTTCTAATTGAACTAGTTCTAGTTAAATGATCTAATTGGTTGATTCGGATTGATTTTCATAACATTGATATTGATAATGAGTATTAAAAAATTAACTACAAAGTAGTATCACTTTGTAAGGATAAAAAAAAAACAAGTTTAAACTAGCCAAATCATAATTCGGCCAATTCTCTAACTTTTAATTGATTTTATTGGTCTTTAATCGACTCACAAAATGGTGATTATATAGATGATATAGATTGATTCAAGTATTGGTTTTTCAATTTTTAATTGATTCTTATAGTAGATATACATACCAGGTTTTTATTACATTTAATTAAGATGGGATTAAAAACAACAGCAAGAACTTATTAAATTTTTTTTCTTCTTTCCTTTCTCATTTAAGATTTAAATAATAATATTTATATTTTATTTTATTTTAGGAGAATCAAAATCATAACAAAAAATATGAGTTAGAAATAATTACTGAATTTAACTAAAGATAATTTATGAAAGCAGTGGTAATTTTTGACAAATTAGCTAAGAAAAACATATAACGTCCCCAAATGCTTCTTTTAAGTATAAATAAAATAACTAAAATATTCGAAATTCCATATCATATGCCAAGTGTTCTTAAGTAAAATGATTTGGCATTTGATAAAAAAATAAAAATAATGAAATGGCAAAAATCATTAAATTTAAATGCAATTTTAATGTCAAGGGAATCAATGGTCAAAATACAAACATGAAGTCTTTAATCTTTAAGGTTTTAAAGGTTAAGGAGGAGATACAAAAGTGACCACAAGTTCGAGGAGGTTATGTATATTTTAGCATGACAAATTTAATCACATAAACTACATTTAAGCATTGGCTCAACTGTTGGTTCTGCGATTTTATTTTATTTTAGATCGAGGAGGTTATATGGACGTCTTAGATCGTTTCAAGTAATGGTTCTTTGATATTTTTTGGTTGAATTGACCAGTTTAGTATTATTGATGCTGATAATAGATGTACACATATCTAATGTCCCTATTTAATTTATCTTAAAAAGAAAAAATATATTAAATAAGGGTAGTTTTAAAAAATTACTATACTTTTTGGAAAATTAAGGTAATTAGTTAAATTTAACTCATATATTTAATCCACATGATTCTATTGAAGTGGTTTTATACTAAGAATTAAATGGAGTAGTTTTCAACTTATATACCCATGACATAAATTCTTGCATATTAAAATATCCTTTTAAATTAACAAAGTCCTAACATAATTGGTAGATGGCTGAGTCCCTTAATCATGCTGTCCTGAGTTCGATCAGCATGCGATGCTAAAAAGAAAAATATCTTTTTAAATGATAATTTTTTCCACCAAACAATAATTTTTCTTTAACTTCATGATATAACTTTTTTGGTTAATATAGATAATTGATATAACACATCACATAAGTTTAAAATCTTCTTTATAATTGGTCTAGCAAAAAAATCTTATATATAATCGGTGATCTCCATCTCGCACACTCACAATTATATCATCCATGACAAATAATTTATTAACCGTGGAATTTCTTTGTATTGAAATTAATTTATTAATTATGCATATTTCTTTCTTGATTTATTTATTTATATTAGCAATAAACTTGAGCCAATGTATAAACTTCAAATAAAAATGGCAATTTTTATGTACAAGTACTTAATTCAATTCAAAGTTTGAATATATAATAAACTAGTTATGCACACCCGTGTATGGATTATTTCTTTGAAACTAACTTTAAAAGATATATTCAAAATAAATAAGTAAATTTTTATATTGATAAATGTGAAAATTATATAAGACATTAATCTAAAACTAAAAAAATAACTACGCGCTTTCTTATTAACATATATAAATATTAGAATTTTGACTTAAATTTGAATAAATAATTTTGTGCTTTCAAATTTTGAAATTGTAATAAATTGTAAGCAAATAAATTTTAATTTTTTTTCATATAAAGAATTATCTATTTAATATAAAAATTCTAATTTAGATCATTATTTAATACATAGTTTTTTATTTAAAACTCGCAACAAATGTATATATCATTTGACTTGTAATTGGAAATAACTTATTGATTTATTGAGTTTCTTAAAAATTTATTATACTTTCATACAAAAAATATTTCACTTATATGATTGATTGGAACTTAGGATTACTAATAGTGATTGGATTGAGTAGTAAAGTATTCAACAACTATTAAGCAAGGTCATGTTTGAGTTGAATCCCCCATCACGTCATCATTGTATAGTTATTATATAATTTTTACACATAATTATTATCTCCTTGAGGTTTTTTAAGTTAATTGTCATATAGGAATTTTTTCAAAGGTTTGACATTTGAATTTTGTAAATTTTGCAAAATAAATGTGGAAAGACGAATTTTTTATATTTCCATTTTAATTAAACAATTTTTTAATTATTGTATAATTTTTACACATAATCACTGTATCCTGAGTTTTTTTTTAATCATTCATCATATAGGGATTTTTTTTAAGGTTTGAGATTTGAATTTTGTATAATTACGAAATAAGTGTTGAAATCTGAGTTTTTTATATTTCCATCTCAAATGTGGTTCAATTAATGTAAAATTTTAAATAAAACCAATTAATTGGTGATTGATTGATTGATAATAATAAAACCAATTTGTGATAATGAATTATTAGGATTTATAATTTGAAAAAATAAATTCAAATGTGAGGTTATAATTGACACATAAGCTGCCAAATAGACACTCTACACAAGAATTTCTAAACTTGAAACAATGTTGAGTTGGCACAACAAGAATCAATCTTTGAAATTAACCTGTTTTTACATATATAATATATTGCAACTAATCCAACTTTCATTATAAGCAGAGAAGCAACCTCATGCTCTCATATCATTAGGCTGACTATGTTTATAGATGGTCCCATGAATGCCACATGATATTTTTTTTTTCTTTTATTTTCATTTGCTTATTTTTTTAAAATATAATATGATCATAATAATTATTTGCAAAATCAATTTGAGATTATGTGCTAATATCTTGCATTGTTTGTCCACTGCCAAAATTAGTTTGAGATTATGTGCTAATATCATGCATTCTTTGTCCACCGCCAAATATGTGATTGTAACATGTCATAATCAATTTAATTTTTTCCCATCAATTTCCTGCAATTTTAATTGTTGACTCTCTGTTATACGTGGTGAGGTGAACTATATAAATTCATATCATGTGTGTTTCACTACACCAATTTCAAACCAATTTGAACTGAATATTATATTAAGATGGGGTTACGATATCTGTATTCTCTTTCAATCTAGCGCAAGGCTCATACCCGCCTTAGGTATGCTTTTCACCTCATTTGATTTTAGTTTTTTCATTACATCTGGAGTAGGAAAATAGTAGTTTGTGAATGCAGTTGCTGATTGCAATGACAGGAATAAAGGAACTTCTATGTTGATGTCTTCAATGCAGGCCAAGTTAGAGGTTTTAGATTGGAGGTTTCTTCTTCACTGGTAAAGTATTATGTTAAATGCTTGGTGGTAAAGTTTTATCGTCCTTTGAAATCCTACCTAGTTTAATCCGGATTAGTTTGGACCTCACTAAATTCTCCAGTAAACATGTTATATATGAGTATGATGAATATTGATATGTGATAATTGCCATGCACCCCATGATTTATCTTATATGATCATATGGCATGCTAACATTGTAGAGGATAAAATGTGATGATATGTTAGCATGCATCAGGTATTGTCACTGGTTGTTTATTGTGTTGAGACTTATTGTTTGGGCGATGATGCCATGAATACCACGTGGTATGCCAATCTGCTAAATAGTATATGAGGCCTTGTGTTTAGGTAGTGTAGCTTGTATATTCCACTCACTAAATAGTGGTCCTCTGGTTGGAAGACTCAAGTGGTTGTGAATTGGAGTGCACTTTCTCTAAATGGCCACCAATTCGGGTGGTTCAGGAGAAGAATGGTTATAATCCAACCTTTAGTATAGTGGCCTTTGCCCAAGTTATGACTATTAGGAGAACTGGGTGGTAACCTCAGAATCAGCCATCATGGGTCGTTAAAAGGGGGTCATTGGTTAAGATTATCTTATCATGATAAATAGCTCATGGTTCTAGCCGTGTATTGATGGGATTTGCGTCTACATATCATGTGCATTACTATCATGTGAGTATTGTATCTAGATTGTGATATGAAAGCGTGATTATATTTATATGTATATGTAAACCTCTGGTTACTGGGACATGTGTCTTACATCATGGCTAACAATACCAGATAAAGGATCCAATACTAGCAATGAAAAGACCAAAGAGGGATTGAGAAAGGAGGATTGAGAGTACTCATAAATACTGAGGGTTGTGCCCCCTTTTCTATTGTTGTTGTTATTTGTTGTTCCTTAGTAAAGTGTCACTTGTAGTGTCTATATTATACTATGTGTAAACTGTTGCATAATGGTGTATATGTGAGCTGGTATGACTTATAGCCCCTCTAAACTCCTTTACATCCTATGAGTGGTTGCTTGCGTGGTTTTGACCTTATGACTTTATTATGTGATATGATGTGTGTCAAGTACGATATATGTGTGGCTTGTAGCGTTTCGAGTCTTATGTCTCGTATTTTTGGGTCAGGACCTATGGTCCCATGTTTTGTCGCATGAAATTAATTGGGTGATAAGTATAATTGGGATATTGGGTCCTATTTATGCAAATTGGGTATATAACTCATTAGTGTGAAGTTGAGTTTAAGATGGTCAAAACTTAGAGAAGTGACTTTTTTAGGATGAAACCTGCTTAGATATGGTTGTTGGGTTTTATGTGACCTGTTGGTATGACCTTTTGGTGCCAAGGGTTCATTAGTGGCAATCGGAGAAGTTTGGTTCCATATTTTGGACAAAAAATGACCAACATACTGTTAGGTGTCTAAAATCTGCATACAAAGATGTTTTGATGTGTGATTTGTGTCTATAGTTACACTAGAAGTGGAGTGACTTGTAGGCTTTAAAATTAGGTGAATCGGGGATCAGAGTAAGGAGTTATATATGTTGGAAGTTGGTTACTCACATAAGCAATTTACTGATGTAAGTTTTGTTATTGGCACCGCGGCACCATGCACCACTATCTCCATTTTCATTTGTTCCAGAATCATGCCCCACCACAACACCACTCTATTGTCTCATCCTTTCGTGCCGTTTCTCTATGCTTCTCTTATAATTTGGGTCTTAGGGATTTCAGATGTTACACTCACAATTGGCTTTATTTAATTAAAATCAAGTCTACCCAAATAAACACATAAACTAAATTAAACTGAACTAAACAAACATTCTTAAGCCCAAATAATACATAAATCATTAAGAATAATGGGTTATAAGTGATGCCTTGGTGGGTTAAATGAGCTTCTTTAGAATCACGACAAGAAACTCGATTCTCTTAGTCTTGTGCTTGCAATACAATCACCATACTTCTTAGGCTAGGATAAGACACCATTTTTATGAGAGAATTAGGCTTCAAGAACATCTCATAATTTTCAAAGTAGAAGGGCTCCTTCTCTTGCAACTCTTTGATTAATTATTGCAAGACTTGCTTCATAGCTTTGATATGAGCTTTAGTCATTGGGCCTCCAATGTCTTGCAAAAGATCTCTTGACACATTGTTTCTATATGGTTGCTTAGCTCCTTAATTCCCATCAAATTTTTGGTAGACGATAGTGAACAGTGATGTATGGTGTTTCATAAGAAAAACTAAAACATTTCAAATAATATGTGTGTATATGTGTGTGTTTTATAAAAATAAACAAATAAATAAATAAAGGACCAAAGAAAAATTGTAGTTGCTCCCTGCCATCGTTGCCTCCTCAAATTGTGGCATCGTTGATTAATAAGGATTTTGTTAATGAGACTTTAACCACATCAAATTGAGTAGACCATGGAATCAAGTTTTTTTTTTGGCCGCAAATCGATGCCAAAGATATGCAAAACGTTGAAAACATTCATGCTGGATGAATCTAAAATGGGAATGATTTTTTTCTTCCCATTAGCTACATAAGGATTTTTTTCCAAATGTTTTGAAATCTGGAAATTAATAGTGTAACTTTTGCATAGTATGAGGATATAATTTTTTTAACAAAAATAAAAAATTATAGTGACCTATCTCAAAACTAAGTAAAATTATAATGACTTAAATATTAATTTTATAAAAAAAATTATACAGAGATAGAAATTGAAAGGTAAAAGAATCACTCCTTCCAGTTTCAAATACAAGAAAATTTTAGTAGAGTTATGTTGGTCCAAAATATAATAAAAAATATATATATCTTGTGCAATAAATATTTTTTCTAATAATACCCCTTATTAAACAAATCATGGATTATTCACGAGATACCTCTTTAAGCATTAATCAATCTAGTATAAAAGAACCTGCATTAATTAAGAACAATTTTGAAAAAAAAATAAGTATTATTTATTACAAATTAAATGAGGTTAACAAACTTTAATTACTCCCTATAGTCCATAATATAAATAATATTTCAGAAATTTCACACATACCAAGATAAGAAGTTAAAAATTGATTAACTCATTATATTTGTTAAGAAAATTATATAGTCATTTATACTATTATTCCTATTGAATGCATTAAATTCTAATTATTTTTTCTCTTCTTTCTTAATTAATGTCAATGATAAATTAGAAAAAATATTAAGACACCATATAATAACTAAATACTCCCCCCGTCCTATATATAGGATTTCTTGTGTTGATCATAAATTTAAGATCTTTTATAATATATGAGGTAGTATTTATTATATATTTTCAAAAAATGTCTCTATTTAATGTATTCAAAAAGAAAGAGAAAGAGATTAAATGAGGGTAATTTTGAAAAAATATTAAAATTTTTGGAGAAATTGAATTAGTTAATTAGTTCTAATTCCAATTCTTAATTCACATGATTCGATTAAAAGGATTTTATATTAAGGATAAGAAAAAGTATTACTTATATTTTAGATTAAAATAATTTTATAAAACATACCTTATATTATAAATTGAAGGAAATACAATATTTCCTTATGCAAAGTATTTTTTTTTATATTTAAGATGGAAGGAATTTCTTTTTAACAAAAAAATAGGATAGCAGGGCTTCATGAGATGATGAGAGATAAAAGCACAGACAAAATCCCAAAAAAAAAAAAGCAAGGTCACGGTTTTTTTTAATAATAAATTATGAGAATAAGTGATCATGTGAAAAGTGATTTGTCTTTAAATATTTTTACCTTATAAGTGATTTTGAGAAAAAAAAAAATATTTAAATATTTGGGTTTAAGTGATTATTAGATTGATAATAAGAAGAAAATTTGAAATAAATAATTATAGAAAGAAAAGTAATTATCACAACTAAAAAAATTAATTTCTTCCATAAATATTTATTTAAGGTATAAATATTTATTAAAACATTATTTCCATTTGACATCCCTCATACATAATCATTTATATAATCTCATGATAACTTGGTCAGGATATTCAAACTGGCAGTTGGGAATAAGCTTGAGAAGTCCCAGATGAATTGCGGCAGTATTGGCTCTTTTTTGAGGTGATTAGCGTCACGACTCACGGGTACATCATTCTTTTTTTAACGCATTTACTTTTTATTCATTTATTTCTTTTTAAATTCAACTTTTAAATTTCAAGCCCATCACCCTCTCCCTCAACTCAACTGTACACTGATATCAATGTTTCATTTTAAATTCGCAATACATAGACGTACAGACCGACCTTCTCTTTCATTTATTTATTTTAATTTAATAGTACTATTATTTGGTTATTCATGGAAAAAATATTATCTATTGATTAATTAATAATTGATGATTTGAAATTCAATTTTATATTTATATTTTTACCCTAAACTAATTTTTTAACTTGTGTTACGGACAAAAATCACAAACTGACAAAATATAGAGCTCAAAATAAATTATGTGGGTAACATTACAATAGTATTATTGGTTTCCTATATAATTAATTTATATTGTAATAGATTATTTAGAATTAAATTAGAGAAATCTTAAAAGGGAGTAACATTATTTTATTTTTATATATTATTTAAAATATATTATTTTAATCAATATCGGTCCAACTCCAATTTAATTTCGATTAACCTATTTAATATTAAACCAGTATTTAGGCTGGTTTAATGATTGATTCTATTTTCTTAACATCAATTAGAGATTAATAAAGTGAATTAATTAAAAAAATTAACTGTGAAAAATGTTAAAAACTACTGTATAATAAAATTAAAAAAAAAAAGAGATTCTATTTATAATAAGTTTAAAAAATTGTAATTACCCTTCATTCATTTTGGGGAAAAGAAAAACAATGACACGGTGTGCGTCAAATCCAGCGAGGGTGGGGTGCTGATTGATTCTGAATGTACGGCCACGCTCCTCGTAAAAGCAAGTGGAATCCACGTGGACGTTGTTGTGTTGCTCAGAAGTAATTGTGTTTCCGACAACCAGTAAAAGATTAATGCGTCTATTACATTGGCACATTATAAATGGCTAAACCCTTTCACACCTACCAACTTTACACCCCCCTTCCCCATCTTCCATGCACATCACTCTCATTTTTCTTCTCAATACCCTTCCCGCTAATATTTTCAATTTTTATATTTTCATTATGATTAAATAATTTCTCATAATTTTACTCAATCTGATTCATATTATAAAATATTTTATATCAATATAAAATATATTAATATTTTCATTTTATTTTTATTAAATACTCAATTATATTATTATTAGAGGGTTATAAATGAGAAGTAAGGAAGAATTAAAAATAAGATAAAATGACAAAAAAATATCTAATACAACATATTTTGGATTAAAAATATATTCTGTAATACAAAGAGAGTATATATTAAAGAGTAAGTCGATCATATTTTAAAAGCTCATCAATTTAATCCTTATATTCTCCAAGATGACAAACACAGTTAAAACTTGGATGATATACTTAACAGTTTACTAATTTAGATTCGCCCGTAGAATGTTAAAGCTGACTATGCTGTATCCTTTTTTAAACACAATTATCTATTGATGATTTAGAGTTTTATTATATGTCTTTGCATTTTTTAACTTTTTTTTCAAAAACCAAATACAGTCAAACCCAACCAACTTTAATAATCTATGCATCAATCTAAGTTAACTAATTATCAACCCCATTATCAAAATTCCAACAATATTAATGTTATCTTAGAAAGACATAGGTATTAAATTACTGAATTTTTAAAATATTAAAAATGAAGTCTTTAATAAAGTTTGGAGAAATTTTTGTGGACAAAAGGTCTCTTATTATTTCGTTTGTATCTCAATTTTTTTTATTTAAATTTAAATTCTGATCCTGATTCTGAGATGGTGCCTATCAATTGTCATCCATCGTTTGGTTGGAGTAGCCAATCAATGTCCGGCGAGGCGACTCTCACCACTCACAGATTGCTTTGGGCTCCCTCGCACGCAAAGCTCCTCGCAAAATTAAAAGTTCGATGCTAGGTAAGAGGTAGCCAAGTGAGCAGGTTAGATGGCCTAATTCCAATCGACATTTGAACATTGATCCTGACAATTCATGTTGTCTAAGGCACTGTCTTTCCAGAATATATATGCGCCATCTATATCCTAAGAAATTTGTAAATTTTTTGGGAGATTTTTTTTATTGAAACAATTATACACAAATATACTCATGGATCTATCCAAGATGACAACTTATCATTGATGAGATTTGATCACATCACCTCTCCCACTCAGGAGTACTGGTGCCATCAGACCATATCTATCTGACTGTTTTACATGCTAATAAATTAACATATGCAATTAACTAAAAAAATAGATTAATGATGTGGGTTTAAATTAAGCGTGTATTTGGATTAATTTATCATGATAAATAAGTGTTTATGTCAAAAATAATTTGTATTTAAATATTTTTACTTCACAAGTGATTTTGAGAAAAGAAATGTGTATGGATTTTAAGAATTTAAGTGATTATTGAGTGAATAATGAAAATGAGAAATGAAATAAATGATTATAGGAGGATAAATTATTATTATAAGTTAAAAAATTTAGTTTCTCCCATAAATACTTATTTAAGACATACTCCCTCCAATCCTTTTTATTAGTTACATTCTAGAAACTTTTTATGGTCCTAAATGTAAGTTCCCTTCTATGAGTTTTTGGAGTATTAATTACTTTGTTTTCAAAATGTCCATATTTAATCATGAGAAATAAGATTGATTGTTTGAATTTGTAGTATTTATTATTTATTAGAGAGTAAAAATAGAAAACACATTAATTTTAAGACAATTTTAATAATGTAACAAACTTTTCTTGATTTTAATGAGTTAGTTAGAAATGACTTACATTAAAGACATGAGAAAATAAGTATTTATTGAAAAGTTGGTTGTCTTTGAAAACATATTAGAATAAGCTATTATTATTTTCCATGAGCTATTAGAGCTATCCAAACAGCCTCTAAGTTATTTTTGTTTTGGGCATCAGCTTTGCATATTTTAACTGGAAATTACAACACTCGTGGTGCATGCATCATGCATGTGAACCTTAGTATCATCATCATCCCCTAAAATACACTGTGCGATAAGGTGGTGAGAAACTGTCCGTTTTTTCCCTCACACTGTGACCGACCGTACTGGTCTCCATAGCGAATGAGCAAAGGACCAGTGTGTGGATTCTAACGCAGAGCACATTTTCTTTCTTTCCTTTTTTTTTTTTTTAAAGAAAAAAACAAAAGGGAAAAGGAATGGTGGAATGGCATCATTAACATTGTGAGGTTCGTCGCCGTTGATGGTTCAATTTCAAGGTAAAGTAGCAGAATCGGGGATTTCTATGTAATGCCATAACTTCCCTCACTTTTGCTGCTGGAATGGGCTGAAAAATCTGTGTACGCCATTTTTTCCTCTCTCCTTTCTCTCTGTCTTTTCCTCCTGTTTTTCCTTACTCATCTTTTCTCTGTTTTATTATTATTGGCAATCAAAGCTAGAACCACTTGCAATTGAAAATATCGCTAATCATCTGCTGAAAACAGTCAGAGAAATCTAATCCCAAGATACATGTCTACTAATCTGAAAGTAAACTCGAGGTAAGACGTGATACTTCAATTGTTTTAAATTGTGATTTTTTTTTTCATTTGCAAAACTCTTGGAAATTTATTTTTCATTCTCTGTTTAGCTTATGTCCTTTTTATTTCATTTTTAATTTACAGAGCTTTATGAGGCCGCTGCACTGGCTGCTTCGGCTAATTTTTTTTTTTCTTATCCATTGTGATTAAGCCAAGAGCAATATATACGCTCTCATTAGCTTTTCTAAACTTGAGTCTTTGGGTAACAATAAATTCATTGGTTTTACATCGTTGATCGAAGACGATTAGACATGTGATTTGGGAATCCGCAGTTGGAGTGATTTAGTTTGGAGCCTAAATCTACCGTTCTGATCTTAGGAAGTATATTTGTTGTGATGACAAAATTATTATTATTATTATTTATTTTGTCTTCCCTCTTAGAGTTCAAATTTATCATATTAATGATTACATCATTTGTAACGAAAAAGATAATGAACAAGTTTTAGCATAAGCTGTGCTAACTGAATAAGCAAATCCAGGACATTTCCTGTTTAGATGATCCATTTTTCTGGTAAGCAAGGAGGTTCCATCAGTCCTTCAGTGGAGGTTCCATCAGACTCTTGTAAAGAAAAGGGGAAAAAAAGAAAAAGAACTGAGCTGTAATGTAAGGACATTGTTTCTATGGCCAGTTTCGTTAATTAAAAGATATATAAGGAATTATATCTCGTAATATATCTGTCCAAGTCTTTAATCAAATATTGCAGGGAGAAGATGAGTCATGGTCGCTTGGAGCTGGAGGCTTCTCAAGACCCTTTTAAAGAATCCAAATTCTTTGTGGTTCCTGAGAAACTGGGAGATAACTTCTTAGCCTTAATAAGAATTGGCATACTCATCTGCCTCATTGCATCTGTTTCACTTGCTATTCACTCATCATTCTCTAAACCAGCTGGGTGGTTCCCATTACCAGATCATTTACACGCCTTCCTGAATTCTTCAGACATAGATAGTGGACCAACTAACATCTCACACATTTTATTTGGCATTGGTGGTTCGGCAAAGACATGGCATAACCGCAGCTGTTACAGTAATCTTTGGTGGAATCCAAACACCTCAAGAGGTTTTGTTTGGCTTGACCAGAAACCTGGATATGATGATATGCATCCTGAAGCATTAATCCCATATCAGATCTCAAAGGACTGGACCCAATTCAAGTACTTGCACTCACAGTCTGCAGTTCGGATAGCTCGGATAGTTTATGAGAGCTTTAAGCTTGGATTGCCAAATGTGAGATGGTTTGTAATGGGAGATGATGATACGGTGTTTTTCACAGAGAACTTAGTTACAGTGTTAGGAAAATACGATCATAATCAAATGTATTATATTGGTGGGAATTCTGAGAGTGTGGAGCAAGATGTGATGCACGCTTATGACATGGCTTTTGGTGGTGGCGGATTTGCAGTTAGTTATGCATTAGCAGCTCAGCTAGCCAAAATATTGGATGGTTGTCTTCACAGATACTACTATTTCTATGGTTCTGATCAAAGGATCTGGGCATGTGTGAGTGAAATTGGTGTGCCTCTTACGAAAGAAACTGGGTTCCATCAGGTACATTCTATTTCCATTTTTCGCTTGTGTGTATTTATTGGCATATAATATATATATATATATATATACATAGTTTGATCTCTCTCCTTCCTTTATAGAAATATTATGTTTTAAATTTGGAAGTTGGAACGGTTTCTTTATGCCCCATGGTGAGATGAGTAGGATCGTAGTTTATGCAGGCTTTCTGCTAAGAGAAAGAAGAGGACTATGCAATAGCCACTTGCCTTTTTATACCTTATCGTGAAGTAGTTGCACATAAGCAGGGTTCAAAAAATGGATAGTATACTCTCCGATTTTTTATATAAGTCACTTTTAATTATCTCACCAAAACTAAAAAAAGTTTGTTACATCATTTAATTTGTCTTAAAATAGATGTAATTTTCATCTTTAACCTAATAAATACCACAAATTCAAATAATCTACTTTTTTCTATAAATAAAGGCATTTTGAAAATAAAGTAGTTAATACTTCAAAAACTTATGATAGATGACCAATATTTGTAACCAAAGAAAGCTTCTAAAATGTGACTAACAAAGAGGAACAAAGAGAGTGTATACTTGATAATCTTGCTTGATGGTTTGTGGTGGTTTTAAGGCTTGCGGTTGGGGCTATGCAGCCAGCCAGTGTCTCCCTATGTTATCTGATCCTAGTTATTTCAAATTCCACCCTATATTATGTGGGTGGTCTTTTTAGTAGGGTACTAAATTTGGAGTTTAATACGCTTCTTTCTTTGTGCTTGAAGCGCCTTCTCAGTGGAACATGAATTTGTTTTATGGTTAATTATTGGTGCTAACCAACGAGTATGTATCACCTTTCCTCATACTGGATCCAGTCAGTGAAAGATTAATGAGGATTAGGCACTATGCGAAGGATGATTTTCATGAGTCATTCATACTGATCAACAACTTGTGGCAGAAATCTTGGTTTTTTATGGCACATTCATGTTCACTATATTTACCTGACAAGCACAACTAGGTCAAGTACAATGTATCTTCTCTATTTTTGCTTCCCTTCATTTCATCCCTGTTGCTTGGGAAATAGATTTCAATCAAGAAACTAATTGTGTTGCCTTGTCCTTTTTGTCAGCTTGATATACGAGGGGATCCATATGGTCTTTTGGCAGCACACCCGCTGGCACCGCTAGTGTCTCTCCACCACCTTGACTCGTTAAATCCACTGTTTCCCAACCAGACTCGGAGAGATTCATTAGAGAACCTCATTCAGGCGTACCATATTGACCCTGCTCGGACACTGCAGCAAACTTTTTGCTATGATCATAAGCGAAGATGGTCGATATCCATTTCGTGGGGTTACACCATACAAATTTACCCAACCATGTTGACGCCTAAGGATTTGCAGAGACCATTGCTGACATTTCGGACATGGCGAAGTTGGAGCGAGGGCCCCTTCACTTTTAACAGTCGACCTATGGCCTCTGACCCGTGCCAAATGCCTGCTAGATATTTCCTGGATCAGGTTGAAGAGGTTGGCAGAAGTGGGAGTTTCACTAGCTATAAGAAATTTGCAGACAAGGATGGCAAGTGCTTGAAACCAAATACAAATAATGTGCAAGTTGAGAGAATTAGAGTTTCTGCCCTGAAGCTGGACCCAGAATATTGGAAGAATGTATGTCTATCCTTAAACCTTCATTATTTCATCATCAAGTTAATCATAATTTTTATGCCTTTTCAGTTTATGTATGGCGTTTAAATTAATGATCCTGTTTTTGATGTATTGAAGCAGGCACCAAGAAGGCAATGCTGTCAGATTATGGATGGTGGAAGCATAAAGGATGGCAGTATGACGATTAGGATAAGGAAATGCAGACCTCATGAGATAATTGGTATTTAAGGTTCCTGCTGGAAGGTATAACAAGTAGATTACTGTAAACTTAGTCTTGTAGGTCTGCCCACCAACATTTTCTTCTATTCTATGTAAATACGTAATTATCAAAATAATCATTGCATCTGCACTATTTTACCCTGTAAAATAACGAAAAGCCTCATGAAGTTTTCTTACATTAAATTTGAACGTCCATCACCCTTGAGTGAAATTGGCTTTCCTTTCACCTTACCCTTCCTAGTTTATTTTTCTTGGTGTTCAAATTCCCCGTGTATGTTGCTGGGCTTTTTTGAGCTGGGGTTGCCCATTAAATCTTTAAAATCAAACAATTTCATTCTTAAGCAAATGTCAGAAATTATTGTCAAAACCAAACAATTGCTGCCAACAATCTATGCATTACTCATAAGAAAAATCACGTTCTCAAGTAGAGATTGAGAGAAAGCTATAAAAACGCAATTGAGCAATTCAATGAACCAAGTCTTGGGTGCTCAAAAAGATGGAGACTGCTTTAAATTGATAAAGCACCATATGTTTTAAATTAAATAATGGTTTTTAAATATTATTTAAAAAAAAAAAAAAGAGATTGACATGTATAGACTTGGATTTGGTTACCATCATCAGCATCAGTTATCAAGTGTCACTCGTGTGTATTAACGATGCCTTGTCAGCACCTGATCATGCCACATCATCATTATTGTTTTTCTTAATTTTAATTTGTGGAAACAAGTTATGCATTTCTTATTAACAAAGAGTTACAGAACACCTATCATATTGTTACGTTAACAAAGTAATTATCATATCCAACCAATGGATAGTATTACAAAATGAGACATAATCATTTATCATGGCATTGCTGAATGTGGCATAATGAACCTGCAAGGAATAACTACTTAAGTAAATTAATTAAACTCTCAAATTACATAATCATTCAATCAGAGAGAAAATGATATGAAAGAATCAACATCTGCATATAGTTCATTTCCTCTGATTCATTCCTTTTTCTTTTACTTCTTTTCGATATGATTATATACAATCATTGATGGATTATAAAAGATCCCTATTGATAGTTAAACCAACTTGAGAGAGAGATCGTTGTGAAGCTCAAGGGAAGAAAATCAAATGAATGAAATCAGCAAGTCCTTGGGCGTTCAAAAATATATTTGTGATCCTTTGAATACTTTCTTTGCATCATACCGAGTAAAATACATCTCGCATCTAAAGAGAGAACGAATTCAAGTTCTGTACAATTTAGCAAAGAGAATAGTTCTAGAAATATGCAGTTCACTGGCCCAGGGGTAGACTCATCGGGAGAGGAGGGGATCTCTATAAGCACCCGACTACAAAGGAGCACTATAAATCTAATGGTTCTGAAGGTATAACGTATATCTATCCAAAGTTACACCAGTATGTAGCATCCTGGGGCAAATATGAGAGAGGGAACACCAAAGGACAGCATCATGAGATTCAACAAGACCAACACTCTCTACCCACAAATCTGTTCTATCGCATTCTGCATAATAAATCTGAGATTCAGCAAACCAAACTCTAACCAGAAGTCTGATTTATCATATTTAGCATCATCAATTTGAGACCCCTGACGACCTCCAAAAAGAAAATCTTATGAAGGACTGAGATCATGGGTTCATAGAGAAATATAGCAAAACCAATTCAGGTAACCACAGCATTCCAACAATAATTAACCAATACCAGCGCCATCTTGGCCAGTGGTTTCTTTCGAAGGCACAGAAACATTTTTATCAGGTCCCAAACCTCCAGCTGTTTCACCCTGTTCGTGTTGCAAATGCTCTGAATCCTGCTCAGGGAACACCTCAGTCCGTAATGCTGGATTAATATTATTCACATATTGCCATGTCAGTTCCCACAAACTATCACCACTCGAGACACTGCTCTGCACTAGAATGCCCCCAGATTTCATAACAAGCAAAGTATTCTTGAGAAGCTCAGGCACAAGCTCTTGAAGCTTCTCGCTTCTCCTTCCCCTAATTTTTACCTTCATATATTTTTCCATTTGGCCAAGTACAGCCAACCATAGCTTGGTGAAGTCTGTCAGCTGTGATAAATCTTGGAATAACTGGAGGAAAACCTTAGACAATAGCTTCAAGGCAAGGATAAGTGTGCCTTCCATGTTCCGGTAGTCCTTTTGGGACTGTACCTGTGCAATTTCAAGCAGGTCATCAAGAACAGGGAAGATCACTAGATCAAGACACTGAAACCACAAACCATGAGTAAGATCAACCTCAGCAGCTCCACTCAAGCACTTCTGCAGAGAAAACAAAGCATGATTTCTAACGTCCTCTCTCTGATCCAAACATAACTTCTTCAGTCCCTGTACTAGCCTCAACCACATGTCCCCAATATCCTGCAACATCTTTAACACTTGCTCTTCCTCCATTGCTTGTTTAGCATCACTGCTCCACTTTGCTAAACACTTGACAGAACCTGACATAAGATCAAGTGCCTGTATAGATCTCTCAGACTGTCCAACACGTGATTCAGCAAACTGCCTTGCAGCATCTACACATAAAACATAATTAGCTGGCAGTAAATGGGCTCCATCAGACATTATGAACAGTAATGCATCAAACCCAGCCTCAGATGCTTCTGGGTGCCTAGCTGTGATGGATAGTAGTGATGCAATAGTACGCCATCCTAACTGAGATCTGATATGAGAAGCATTTGACTTCACAAGGCGACCAACTTCCTGTGTAATCTGCTCGCAGTAGGCATCAGCAACCCGAGCATCAAGCTTCAACACAAGTTGCAATGACCTCAGGAGTTCATCAGCAATGTTCTCTTTGTATGGAAGCAATCGCTGGCAAATCCTCAAAAGTCCAAAAACTGCCTTCTCAACCAGAGCACAAGGCATCACACTTGACTGAACAATGGTTGATATGTGCTCAAAAACACCCTGCCAAAGAAGTCCAATTCTATCCCTGTTAGTCAGAGTGATAGCAACCAACAAATCCAGGCAGAAAACTGAAGTATCTTCATCCTCGGATATGCTGTTCCCTTTTTGAGGTCGCCCTGCGGCACTAATGAGTGCTTTTGTGAGTTGCAACAGAGATTCAGCTTGAAGAAATTTACTCTCAGTGAATATGGTGTCAATGTGACATTTCTGGATTGTCTCTAGGCTGTGCCGATGAGCAATAAGTTGCTCTTCAGTTGGTTCTGACTTTGGCTCTTCAGTCCCAAGAGATAAGAGTTGACTAAACCTGCTCATCAATCCTGAGGATTTCTTAGGTGTACTAGATGGTAGATGAGTTAACGATAAAGAATTTGCATTAGGCTTTACGTGCCCCGTTTCTGCAGAAAGCTCCTCAGCTGCATCACTGGCCATACAAACAGGAAGAAGGCCTAACTTGTGCAATCTTAAGATGCAATCAAGAATATTCCGCCATCCGGTACGAATGTAATCACCGTACTTGTTTGCAATTGTGAAAACTGTCTCAGTTGCCATTCTTGCTTTTATGTCATCTCCAAAGGCCATGACTGGTTCATCATCCAATGATGGATCCAAGATAGTAATGAACTTACAGAGGGACACAACCAGATCATCCAGTGCATTGTCAAGATGATAGTAAGCTGAAATCTTGGCAACAATTAAGAATCCATCCATACAAGTTTGGAACACCTCTTCATGTTCAGCATTATCAAATACCACAGAAATGGCAGCAATCGTTGGGCCAGACAATATAGAAAACATATCCTGATCAAGATATGCTCTTGAATCAGACACAATGAAAGGAGCAGTTTTCCTTGACTTTTGCATTAGATAAATCCAGCGGCTTGGGGTCATTTCAGGAAATCCAACACCCTGTTCAGGGGTTGTGCGAATCTCATTCTTACAAATTGAATGGTAAAGCTCTGATAGGAATTCTTGGGGCAGATCATTGCCACCATTTATTCGCCTATTATTCCGGATAAAATCCTCTTCTGTCATCTTCTTTTTGACTTGTACATTGTGTTGATCTGTATTGAGCATAATGATTGAATACGATAACAAGAGAGCAGCATCCTTGTTAGCAAGGATATGTGGTGATTTCTCATAATATCTCTCAGAGAAAGATTCAAGCACCCTTTGTATTTTCTGTGATTCTCCAGGCAGTCTGAAAGTTTCCAAAAAAAGACGCAGGGCATTGTCTAAAGTCATGTCTTCAAAATCAAATGTTCTAGCAAATTCATGAAGAACCTGAACACAGAATTCATCATGATTTCCCAGAAAATCACCAATTAGATTCTTGTCTAAACCAGTAGTGTATCTGAAAAAGCAGGCAACACTTTGGGGATCAAGTTTCTCAGGCAAAAGCTTTGCTCCTTGGAGAAACTCTAAACCTTTCTTAGGATCACGATTAAAGTGGTCAGCTCCTATCACCAATTTTCTCTTGAAACACTTTCTTTGGCGGACAAAAGAAACCCAATGATTATGATCACTGAAATTCTCACACTTTTCCATCCAGAATGGAGTATACTCTTCAAGATTCACCAGAGAATTTTCTGAATTGTTCCCAGTGCCTATTCTTTCGGCCATACCCTGCATAACAGCAATAAGACCATCCAAAGCAAGAATATGCATGGAAGATAACGGAGTGTTCACAGGAAATGCACTTTTCGACAACAAGTTAGCTATATCTTCAAAGACATTACTGCAAGTTATGTCACAGTCAAAGTTAGCATACATCTCCATCATGAATGATTTTTGCCTGCAGAAGTCAACAAGGGCCTCCATGACAACCTCCTGCTGCTGATACGATGCTCCATATCTGCTTTGTGCAAGCCTAAAAATGACAGAAGAAAAGAAGGCTTCTAGTTGTAATTTGAGTTCTGTACGAAGATGGTGATACAGATTGAGAACAATGCTGCACACCATTGACAGTACCAGGGGACTCATTGACAAACCAAACAGCATAAGATTATGAAATAATTCATCCTGAATTAAGCTCAGCAACTTGGGATGATGACAAAAAGAATGCCCTCCCAACTCTATGGCTGAATTTATCAAAGTTAAGGCAAAAAGTGGCACATCTTCATCAAATGCTATTGTGTTTGATCTTGGACTCATTCCCATATGCTCAACAACATTCAACAAAGAACACAAGAAGTGAAATATTTCCACCATGCAGGGAACCCCATATGGTTCAGACATGAGATGCAATTCATGTGGAACAGCCTCCTTGCCACCGCTGGCAATAGTTGTGTTTTCATCCATTGTGGTTGCAGAAACAACAGTTGCAGCATTAGAAGTAATGCAGGCAGATAATGGTTGAGTAGCATTTGCAGAATTTAAGTTCCCATTTCCCAATTGTCTAGTCTGCAAAATAAATCAATAAATATTCACACTTATGCATGTCCTGATCCTCAAAATTAAGTTTTTGCACCAGGAGAACTTTTTATTTCAGTAGGAAAACTAGCACAAAGACAAACACTACCCCTAAATTTTAATTACACATACAGCCTGTAAAGATTCTTTCCTTCTACTCTTTTATTGGAGGTGGGAGAAGGGAAGTCAAGGAAGGGAGGTCTAAGTTCATGTCAGGCTCCAGTTATACCAAATTTGGTGAGAATAACACACAAATGCAAATGACATAAATATCACTAGTAGTTAAGTAAGAAGAGATTGAAGAAGTCAAGGAAGTTTTCCTCTTCAATGATTTATCATTTGCTATGCTGAGACTGATAAATGATAGCAAATCAGCAGTTATAGCATGAATAAGAACCTCTCCCTGGTTTTTCTTTCAATTGGTTTTCCTCCACAGGAGCTGACAAAATAATCACATGAAAACAGTGAACATCGAAACCAAAATGGACAAAGTCATGAATTCCATACCTCTTGTGTCGAAGCAGTTCTCCCATTTAGCAATGCATGGTCTGTGTTGCCAACATCTTGAAGACGAGAAAAAATACACCTAACAAGTTCATGCATTGTGTAACGTGCTATTCGCTGCAACAACTCACCTTTGGTTCCTGCTTGATGAACTATACGGAAACAAGTATTCACTATGGTGCAAATATGCTGGTTACTCAGCATTACTGATGCTTTACTTTTCACACATGCTAGGAGAACTTGTAAGATCTTCATTAATACAACTTCTTCTGATGCAGGATCAGTTACCTCAAATCTGCAACTTGTGACAGCATCAACCACCAAGTGCATGGTATCCCCAACATTGACAGTGTTTTGATCAATCACATCCAAGGTTAATATCTTGTATACAGATGACAAAGCAACACCAGTAATTGGCGCACCAGTTTCATCTGATTGAATTACATCCAGAAAGGGATGGAGATACAAGGCAGGGTTGATGGTATGCCACTGATTTGGCCACATAAAGATTTTCCTTCTTAATGCCTTCAAAGACTGAACAAGAGAGTGCTCCAACTGATCGTCATCTGACATATAATGGACTCCCCATCTAACATTTCTTCTCATGACTGCCAAAACAGCACCAATTTCTGCATTGATCATGCATGCTACAGTAGTTTTGTTTGGATATGCAGCATCACATTGTCCAGGTTCCTCCTCTATTGCATTGATACCAGTTTGTGTTTGCAACTTTAAATGCCCCATTTTGACAAACAGATCTGCTCAACATTTACCAACAGTAGGTTGATATGAAATGACTTTAATGAAGCAATCAATGAAAAACATATGAAACACAGACCAATGACAAACTATAACCCTAAAAGAATTAACAAACCAGCATATGAAAGTTGAATACATCAGTAGAGCATATAAACAATAAACACACATAACCATGCATGAATATGCATGCAAAGGTGAACCTATTCCAAATTTTTACACACACATAGCACATGTGAGTCCAATTTTATCATTGATCCCCTTGAAAATTTATGTAAGTCCAAGATAAACTAGATGTAGATATGTAAAGCCACAGAACAATACATTTTCTGTTCAGTAGCTCTATTATAACTCTTAAGTAGATCATATTCCAGTCATCCTGAATGAGCTTCTCTTGAAGTTCCTACCCCATAATCCAGTCCCAGAAAGAAAATATAAATATAGATACATCACATTAGTAATATATGAGTGACTAGAAAGAAGTGTTACTTTCGTGTATAATAAAGTTGCCTAAAAAATTGAAAAAATTTATCCTATCAAGGAATGCCTATTCAGGGAAAATTAACATGAACTGAATTCCAATACAATCTCTGTCACCCTTTATCCAGAGAGTTAAATTGCCTAACAACATTTTCATGTCTTGTGCTTAATGAAGACTCAAAATGCCGTTGTGATAGAGCTCATTGATGGCTAAGATGAACAAATATATATATATATATATATATCATTTTTAACATTCATCAGCATAATAAGTCTCCACCATCAGGTAAAATCCAGTTTTTCCATTACTATGCTTGTTATAGCCTAGAATCAAGAATAAGATATAATAAATAAATTAAGCTGTATAATCACTGATGTAGATGTAAGATATCAACTGACACTGCCCAATGACCACGACAAATCTGCTAGGTTGAAAAAGTGATTCAAAAGCTCATTGCTGACCCTTAACTTAAATGGCATTGCAGGAAAACAAATCCCACTGAATTTAAAACAGAAAAATATAAATAAACAAAGAGATGGATTTTGCACAATAGATGGATAGAGAGCGCGCATCTTAATGAGGACGGGGGATGGAAATTAACGTTATGAACAATAGAACACCACAGGATGTAACTTGATCCAGATGGGACCATAATACGACCTGAGCCCAAAACTACTACTTATCAAGAAATCAAAAGGAAAAAAAAAAAGTTAGATCTACCATTGAATCTCACTCTCTCGGTTGAATCCATTTCCTTGCCAGTCTTCTTAGCACACTGACATAATCCTCTTGACTCCCAAAATCCAGTGGGCATAACCCATTTGGAATTGAACTGAATTCGAGATAAAGAGATCCCAAATATATGTATAATAAGGTTTCGATTCCGAAAATGACGTCAAACACAACGATTATGAACATCTGAAAATAGCCGAAACGAAGAAGATGCAATAACAGATAGAAAGAAGACGGGAGAATAAGAAAGGTGAGCTAACCGAGATCCTCGCTTGATGCCGTAAATCTGAGCTGGTGAGTTACATTAGTTGGACTCTGGAATTCATGGCCTCTTCTAGTTCCCACCTTCAAATTGAAATCGTTGCAGAGAACCTGCACTGCTCTTGTCGGGCCTCCTTTCTCTACTTTTTTCCCCCTTATTTCAATTCTCAACGTTGGATTTCATTTTCTTCCTGCCCTCGTCTTCATTGCAAATTACAGCAGTCTCTATAATCTTTACATGTATTGACATGTCGCATTGTAAATAAACGTATCAAACCCGTTCTATGATTTTGCTTTTGCAGATCAATAAATAAAAAAAAATACAATAACTTGTTAATTTTAGAAATTTTTGTCTCGTGTTGTGGTAATACGTATTATTTTTCATTCTTGTTTTTGTTCACGATTTAATTTAATTTATTTAAAAGTTCAATGAATTAATTCCTTCAAAATATTTAATATGTAATGCACTGTGTTTGTGAGAAACGGATCTAGCGTGTGCTAAAAGCTAGAAAAAAAAAATATATCTGACATTAAACCATCGAATATCATCAAAATAAGTGGAGTTTTTTTTTTTTGCCGAAAAAATATGTGTAGAGTATATTATAATAAATATATGTTTGGGAAAAATGATTAGGAAGACTCCAAAGATTGTTCATCCACTGATCCACATGTTAGAAGAATTAAATACAAGGCATACATTACAATATAAAAATAGTTATAATAATCAATTAAAGTGAAAAATTTTCCATATTTCCAAATGAGGTAACTAAAATTTAAGGTTTAACTGATATTTAAAAATTTTTCATCTCTTAATTTAAAGCCTATTTAGAATCACATTGGAAACCCTTTACCACATTTTGAGAATTCCTCCACGTGATTTTAAATACACTTTTAATGTAGAAAAATGTAGTTTTGAAAAACAATAAATTAAGTATAATTACTAAAATATCCACGTGACATTTAAAGGATTCATAATTCATTATAACTATTTTTAGTACTCTATATTTTATTTTAGAAAAGAGTAGTTTTACAAAAATTTTCAAATGGAGTAGCCAAAATTTTGAAATGACATTTAAAAAATTTCCATTTCATCCTTATAGTTTCTAAGGTCCATATTTCAAGGGTATTTTTTTCCACTTGAACAAAAAAATTTCTTCTACCAGGAACTTAAGTCCTTGTTTAGGATTTGAAAATTTCGAAAATCTTCGTGGGAATTTTTTTAACTTCATAGGTTCTCAAATATCTTTTTCCCATAACTGAAGGCAGTCCAAAAGGCAATTCCATGGACCTGTTGGGCCGACTTTCTTTTGGACAAATAATAGTTAGATGACATATGTCTTTTATAAATAGGGCCCATTCTGACGACTTATGTCATGTGGCTCTCAAATGTCAATTGTCCTCATACACCAAAACTAAAAATTGTCAATTGTCCTCTTCCTCTCTCCTTGTTTGGACCATTGGCGATCCCATCCAACTAATGGGGTTGAACTTGCGCCAGAAAATCCGGTGTCTATCATTGGGCAACCGCCCAACCTCACAATTTTGTTACAACCTATTTTATTTTTTAAATTTATTATAAATTAGGATCAATTGTTAAAAAAATATAATAAAAGACTAAATATTTTAAAGTAAAAAATCATTACACTGCAAAAAATCCCTCAAACCTTCTCTTCCCCTTACTCGTATTATCACCAACACCAGCATCGTCACCATCGTTAGAGACGCATTAATGATATAAGTCCTAAGAGTTTGCAATCTGGATTTCCCAATTTACAATTTATTTATTTTAAATTTACAACTTATTCTCATAATTTTAATATGGAAGATTTTAATTTAATTGCTAAGAGTTTTAGAAATTTGAACTTGATTTCTCTAATTTGTTTATTCTAAATTTGCAACCCATAATCTCAATTTCCAATATGGAATGTTTGAATTTAAATTGATGAGAGTTTAAAAAATTTGCAATTTTGATTTATGAGTTTGCAATTTATTTATTTGTGATAAAAATTGGAGAGGAGGATAGAATACATACCTATTTCAACAAATTAATCTAATGGCTCCTTCCCCATCATCAGATTTTCTCAATTTTCTATTCCACACAACTTTGATCGAAATCATGGATGGACTCTAATCACTGTTCATAGCAAATGGCACCAAAGAGGAAGAGAATTAAAGGGAATCAGATGAATAAGGGAGAAAAGAAAATGAACTCAATTTTCTTAAGTGTCACTTTTCCTTTTATATAAGAGTTTTCTAGGTCCCTTAATCATCCTATCAATGGGCGGCCCAATCCAAAATTTCTAACCTCTCCCACTTGCACATGATGGGATTACCATTACAAAACCTTGAATCTCTCCCTTCAATTTCATACTAGATGTTCTGTCATGACTATGTGAGCACAACATCTACTTTTTATAATTCTTGTACTAGGAATCTTATGGCAGGACTAGCACAAGATGACTATCCATACATATGTATCTCATACACAAATAAGTGCCTCAGATGCCCTAGATCCACCTATATACACTTCTTCCATGACAAATCTAGTCTCTCTCGAGTTTTAACATATATAACTTAGATTGCCTTTGTCACATGCATAGTATCCATACTTATGATGTCTCTCCAAAGACTTCATAACAGGCTAGCCTTAGATACTAGTATAGTTGTATATATTTTAGGTGATCTTCCTTTTGCTCATATATCATTTCAATCAGAATCAAATGCTTTCCTAGCAATACCCCTTTAGATCAAATTATCATGATCATAGGATGTATGCTAGAGTAGCAAATACTGAATCATCTCTCTATGATAATGTCAAAGTCATAAGGCACTAGTGAAAAGATTTATTTCTTTTTAGGACTCACACAGCAATGAAGTAAAGATCTATTCACTTGCTTCCCGTTTGTGATTATTAAGCACATGCAGTATGAATTGCATGTTATGATATTTCTCTTATTGCATAAGAGTGTATGTTAATTTGATTTGTTTTGTTAACACCGTATAAATTTTAGTTCAGACACACACAATTTCTGACCCGAATTTTACCAATCTCCTCACTTCTCATGACATCAATTTAGAGAATTCGTCATTTAGCTATAGATATTATGGATGATAGGTATCTATAATTCAATCTTTATATGCATTTGGATCTCATCTCAACTCTCTCTTCTCTTTTGTCAAGGTGACATATATTATGTGTTTCTTCTCTGCCATATTAGCACTTTCACTGCTTTATTGGCGAACACAAATGTCTCATCTTTGCCCGCTCCTTATAAGCGTTAAAGGTGGTTTCCATGTGAGAGAGCCAACCTCATCAACCTGTATGACATACCATGCATTGTATATATGCTTCTCATGATTATGGCATTCAATGCAAAAAAAAATTGCATTTTATTTATATTTTTCAAATATCACATACATGTGTTACTTTGAATTCTACTCATACCAAGAGGGCTCATATATTTCATATACTCACCTCTAGGTATTTGAGGTTTACTTGGGGATATATTAATATCACTTTGATAGAAATACAGTATATAATAACACATTCTGTGTCATTGCTACTTTAGCAAAACTTTGTACTTTGTGTCTATATACTTTGCTTTTACATGATACTCAAGTTTTCTCACTTTCTCAACAAGACTATAGATTTTGATTATCTCATCTTACTCATAATGGGCTCAAATGTCCCACCAGTGATCCCCAAATTCTCTCTCAATCATCATAGCCATAGAGCCGAGGTATTGTTACTAGACATGTTTCATATCATAATTCTGTATCCATTTCTTGCTAAACATTAGGGTATTCTGTATAGCAAGAAAAAATATATCAAGGAGTCTATTTTCAACTCAACCATATCTTTGACATTCTCAATGTACCGAAGTATCTAATTTGGCTTATATTACTTCCTTGATAATTAAATACATTTAACAGTTACCCTTGTTGAATCAAGTGTTTTGATGATTCTAAACCAACCTTCAAGAGCTTGGAGTAAAGATATCAAAGGTGCACAAAAGGTTTCAAGTGAAGAAATTCTAGAGAAATAGGTGCAAGAATAGATGTAGGATATTTAGTAATGTTTTGATTAGAGTAAAAGGCTTTGATTTAGTGAAAAGATGTTTTAAAACTTTGATTCTATGTTAAATCATGGAATATTTGAAAAACACCCACTAACAGACGAAGTTTGAAAGGTTTATACTGATATGTCATTTTGGAAATTTAAACTTTGGCTTTGGAAATTCAAATTTCGTACTGAAAATGAACAAGTCTGAAAAAAGGTCTCTCTAACAGATGAATTTTGACTTGAGAAAATTCGAATTTTTATAAATGTCTGGAAGGAGTATTCAGTAACAGACGAACTTTGGGTTTTGAAAATTCGAATTTCAGACAAAATGTAACTTATGAAAACTAAAGAAATTTGTCTAAAATTATTTCAAAGTTCATCTGAAACCAAGTTTAGATTGGATTTCAAAATTGCTCACTGACAGTCAAACTTTGAACATGAAAATTCGAATTTCGGAAACTGAGCTTGTGAGTCTGTTACAATGATATGGTGACATATGAATGACAGTATTTGTAAATTCAAATTTTGAAGTAAGTCTGAAAAGAGGTCTCTCTGACAGACAAACTTTGCCCTTTGAAAATTTGAATTTTGAATTAGATGAGCCACTGTGCCTTATAGTGCCTTATAAGCCAACTACGGACAGATGAATTTTGGGGCTCCAAAATTCGAATTTCAAAGGCACTGAAGCAAATTAAAAATACTGTTCACACTTAACAGAACATCTTCAAACATGAAAATTCGTATGTCACAACATAGAAACATTTTCCAAAGATCAAAATTCGAACTTTGCTTCATGACAGACGAACTTCGGATATTCAACGTTGAAGTCTTTAGTCTTCGGGTTCTGTGAAATTCGTCTGTTAACCAACTAAAATTTGAATTTCAGAGTGTCAGAAGCATTAAATGCGGTTGGTTAACGAATAGTTTCTCAGAGTAACTGTTAGATAACTTTTCTAATGGATAGATTTTGTCTCTAATGTATAGTTGAGACCTAAATCTATAAATATAACATCATTTAAAGTTGTGGGTAACGATTTTAATTTTGTATATACTGAAACTCTGTCAAATCATCTACTCAAAGTTTCTTACTCTCTCACTTCAATATTTGTACTTCAACTTTCATATTCACTTTATTTAAGAGAGTTTAATCATTGTAAACAATCTTATCTTCATCTGGAAGAAAGATTTTCTTGTGAGAGGATATCACAAGAGATTGGGGAAGCACTTAATAAGAGTGCATAGAGTGAAAGAGTGAGCTCTAGAAACAGAGCATCATCTTTATATTGAGGCATTTGCAAGAAGCCCACTGAATTCTTGCAGAATAGTGGAAAATCTCAAGTGGTGACTTGGGAACTGGACGTAGGTCAAGTGGAGAGACCGAACCAGGATAAATATCTGACTTTTTTTCTCTTTATTGCTACTTTTACAGTTTATTCATTTATACTATAGTTTACCATTATACTTTGCTTCTTCACTTTCTTAAAATTTTGCAGAAAATTTTTAATCTTCCCAATTCACCCCCTTCTTGGGAAGCCAGCTTATCTAACAAGTGGTATCAGAGACCGATTTCCCAATCAAAGGATTTCATAGTCTGGGAATTAAAATGGCTGGCTTTGGAGAAAGCATACTACCAGAGGGAAACAACACAAATAGACCACCTAGCTTCAGTGGAGAACACTATGGTTACTAGAAGATGAGGATGCAAATCTATCTCCAGTCAATTGATCTGGACATCTGGTCAGTCATTTAGAAGGGAGATTTTGTCCCAATGGATTTGGAAGATGACAGGAAGTATAGAGAAAAGCCAGAAGCTGAATGGAATGAGGAAGATAGAAGAAGAGTCTTATTGAACTTAAAGGCAAAACACTGCTTGGTCAGTGCTTTGAATCAAGACGAATTCTACAGAGTCTCTCAATGTTCCACTGCCAAAGAAATGTGGGACACCTTACAAATTGCTCATGAAGGAACAACTAGAGTCAGGGAAAATAAACTGAATACATGCATAGGTGAATACGAAAGCTTTCGAATGGCTGAAGGAGAAAATGTAAAAGAGTTACAGAAGAGATTCACCCTCATTGTGAATTAACTAAAGAGTCTGGGAAATGAGTACACTCAAATAGAAAAGGTTAGAAAGATCCTCAGAGCTCTCCCTCTGGAATGGCAACCCAAAGTAATAGCAATAGAGGAAGCCAGAGGAGAATCAATGGCCTCTGTCACTGCTCTTTTTGGAAGCCTCGAGGAGTATGAAGGAAAAATGAAGGCTCTCAAGGAAGCAGGACAAGACAAAAAGAAGAAAGGTCTTGCTCTAAAAGCTGCTGAGGAGAAAGAAGAAGAATCTGATGATGGAGATGAGCTAGATGAAGAAGCTTTGACTATGATGGTCAGAAAATTTGAAAGATTCTACAGCAAGAAGAGAAACAAGAAAATCTTCAAGAAAGGAGCAATTGGAGATAGTAAGAGAGAAGCAAAAGAACCTGTCACTTGCTATGAGTGTAAAAAGTAGGAACATATCAAATGGGATTGTCCACAATTTCTCAAGAAGCAAGAAAAAGAAAAGAAATCTACAGACAAAGGCAAGAAGAAAAAAGCTTACATCTCATCAATATGGGGCAACAACTCAGATGAAGAAGAAGATGATAAAGATGAAATTGCCAACATCTGTCTAATAGCTCTTGCCTCTGAAGAAGCTAAAATCCCATGCAGCAGTGATCAAGAAGATGAGGTATATGAATATGAACCTTCCTATTCTGAATTACTGGATGCATTTCATGAGCTAAATGATGAGTTTGTTAAGGCTGCTAAAGAATTGAAGCAAGCTAAGAAAAAGATTAACAAACTAGAATCTCAATGCAATAACTCTGAAATTGCTAACTACCTATTGCTGAATCTGCTTGCTGTAAATCATGTATTGAACAAAAGCAAACCAATGAATATCTAGTGAAAAGCATGTGTAGGCTTACTAAAGGTAAAGATATGTTGTTTGCTTTAATGGGAAGCCAAAGAATATCACAAGGAAAGGTAGGACTTGGCTATGATCCTTGTGCTGTAAAAGAAAAGATTAGGAAGAAAAATCAGAATGTGTACATGAGACATTTTGTGCATGTTAATGGCAATAGAAAGAAAGATCATATGTCACATCACATTGAATCATATAATCAACCAAGGCATGCAAAACAAAAATATTATTTGTATTGTTTTCTTCCTGCTTCTCAATCCAGTAGTCCCTTTACCACCTGTCACTTCTGTAACAAGAAGGGATATATTTCCAGTTCATGTGCTTTAAAGAAAAATGTACTTGACAAGAAGGTTAAATGGATTCCCAAAGGTACATCTGTATCTAGGAAAAAGATTACTGACAAAAAAGGACCCAAGCAAATTTGGGTACCTAAAAAGAAAATATGAACTTTGTTTTGTAGGTCTGTCTCAAAGCTAGAAAAAATAATAAATGGTATATGGATAGTGCCTGCTCAAGTCACATGATCGGTGACAAGGAGAAGTTCATCACCCTTAGAGACAAGAAAGGAGGAAAGGTGACCTTTGGAGGCGATCAATATGACAAAATATTTGGCATTGGCATTGTGGGCAAGAATCCTGAAACATCCATTGAAGAGGTACTGTTTGTGATTGGTCTCAACCACAATCTGCTAAGTGTGAGCCAAACATGTGACAAAGGAAACAAGGTACTGTTTGACTCAAAATTCTGCCTGGTCATGAAAAAAAGTGATCACAAAGTAATCTTCAAAGCTCAAAGGGATGATAATTGTTATATTATTGATCTCGATGAACTTCTGTTAGCAAGGCTGACTTCCCAAGAGGGGGGGTGAATTGGGAAGATTGAATTTTTTCTGCACAAAATGAAATAAGTGAAGATATCACAGTATAATGAAAACAATGCGTAAAACAGAGCAAGCAGAAAAGTAAAGATAGGGAGAAGAAAACTCAGTAATTTATCCTGGTTCGGTCTTTCCACTTGACCTACATCCAGTCCTCAAGACACCTCTTGAGATTTATCCACTATACAACAAGAATTTCAATGGGCTTCTTGCTAAGGCCACAGTACATGAGTATGATCTGTTTCTGAGCTCTCTCAAACTCTCCAAGCACTTTCACTATGTGCTTCCCAATTCCCTTGTGAATACCCCTCACAAGTAAATCTATCTTCCAGATGAAGAGTAGATTGATTACAATAAAATAACTCTCTTGAAAAGAGTAGATATGAAAGTTTCAGTACAAGTATAGAAGTTGAGAGGGTAAAAGCTTTTGAGAAAAGATTTAGCAGAAATTCGGTACACACTTGTTTTATTTGTTACCCACAACTTCAAATGTTGTTGTATTTATAGATTTAGGTCTCAAATATCCGTTAGAGACTTTAATCTATCCGTTGGAGAAGTTATCCAACGGTTACTCTGAAAAACTATCCGTTTACCAACCGCATTTAATGTTTCTGACATACTGAAATTCGAATTTTGGCTGGTCAACAGACGAATTTCGAAGGAACCGAAGGTTAAAGCTTCCAACGTTACAACACGAAGTTCGTCTGTTCATTAAGTGAAATTCGAATTTTGAAACTTACAAAACATTTTCACAATGTGACATACGAATTTTCAAGAAGAAAATTTTTCGGTTAAGTGTGAACAGTGTTTTCAATTTGCTACAGTGCCTTCGAAATTCGAATTTTGAAAGGGTGAAATTCGTCTGTCAGAGAGACTCTTTCCAGACTAATTTCATCATTCGAATGTTGATGTTTCACTTAAACAGACTTAAGATTTTTGCTTCTGAAATTCGAATTTCAATGTTCAAAGTTCGTCTGTCAGAGAGCAGTTTTGAAACTTAAATCATTCTTGATCTCAGATGAACTTTAACATAGTATCAGACGTATTTCTTCTATTCTCTCAAATTTTGTTTTGTCTGAAATTCAAATTTTGGAGACTTAAAGTTCGTCTGTTACAAAGAAGCTTCTTTCAGACTTATATGAAAATTCGAATGTTGGCAGTTCAAAATTCGTCTGTCAGAGAGCATTTATCAAACTCAATTTCATTTTGATTTCAGATGCATTTTATCATAGTCTCAGACGAATTTCTTTGGTTTTCACAAACTTCATTTTTTTCTTGAAATTCGAATTTTGAAAGTGTGAAGTTCGTCTCTTACCAGAAAGGCTTCTTTCAGACTAGATGAAAATTCGAATTTTGAGCAGCCAAAATTCGTCTGACAGAGAGCCATCTCTTCAGACTCATTCAGTTTCAGCTCGAAGTTCGAACTTCCAAAGGCAAAGTTCGAATTTCCAACTTGACAGTTTAGCTTAATCTTTCAACCTTCGTCTGTTTGTGGGTGTTTTTCAAATAGGTAAAGATTTAACACAAAATCAAGGTTTGAAAACATCTTTTTCTCAAATCAAAATCTTTTACCCAATCATAACAAAAACTAAAGATCCTACAAGAGATCTAACAGCAAATACTCATAAAGTCTTCACTTGACACAGCTTTGATCTCCTTTGATATCTTCAATTCAAGCTCTTGAGTGTTGGTTTACAATCATCAAAACTCTTGATTCAACAACTTCCTCCCTTAGATTCTGTCTACTTGATTAGCCAGGATAATGATAGTTGGTTGTGGCATAGAAGGTTAGCTCATGTTAATATGAATCAACTATCAAAACTAGTTAAAAATGAGTTAGTCACTGGCCTACCAAAAATTACTTTTGAAAAAGACAAAGAATGTGATGCATGCCTAAGAGGAAAACAAACCAAATCTTCTTTTAAATCTAAAAACGTAGTCACCACAACTAGACCACTAGAACTGTTGCATATGGATTTAATTGGTCCATCTAGGGTAAAAAGCATCGGTGGAAATCTGTATGTGCTTGTAATTGTGGATGATTACCCTAGATTTACATGGACATTGTTTCTCTCCTCTAAAAGTGATACCTTTGATGCATTTGTAATCTTAGCCAAGAAAGTGCAAAATGAGAAGGGTATTTCCATTGTGTCTATCAGGTCAGATCATGGAGGAGAGTTTGAGAACTCATATTTCCTGGAGTATTGTAATGAGCATGGAATTGATCACAACTTCTCAGCTCCAAGAACTCATCAACAGAATAGAGTAGTAGAGAGGAAGAATAGAACAATTGGAGAAATGGCTAAAGCTATGCTGAATAAAAAGGAACTCTCTCCAGTATTTTAGGCTGATGCAGTAAACACAACAAGCTACATCATAAATCGAGCCTACATCAGACCAATTCTTGGGAAGGCTCCTTATGAGCTGTACAAAGGAAGAAAGCCAAATCTCTCACATCTCTATGTGTTCGGCTGCAAGTGCTTCATTCACAATAATGGAAAGGAGAATTTAGGTAAGTTTGATGCCAAACCTGATGAAGGTGTATTTATGGGCTATTCTAGTAGAAGTAAGGCATATAGAGTTTTTAATTAAAAGTCTAAATTGGTAGACGAATCTGTGCATGTAGTATTTTTTGAAAATGAAACTGCTTCCAAACATGTTACTGATGAGGATGATCTTATCTCAAACTTTAAAAAGTTAGATATTTCTGATGAATGTAAAATTGAACCTCCAAAAATATCTGAACCTATTAACATAGAGGAAGATATTCAGGAAAGAGATTTTGAGGATAAAAATAATGATGAAATATCTCAAGGACTCCCTAGAGCTTTGAGATATCAAAGGAATTATCTTGTTGATCAAGTGATAGGGAATGTTTAGGAGAGAGTTAAAACCAGAAGACAGTTAAGGGATCAAATGATTAATTGTGCTTTCATCTCACAAATTGAACCTAAATGCACTGAGGAAGCCTTAACTGATGAATACTGGATTTTGGCAATGTAAGAAGAGTTAAACCAGTTTGAAAGAAATCAAGTTTGGGACTTAGTGCCCAGACCCAAAAATCATCCTATCATTGGCACTAAATGGATTTTTAGAAATAAACTTGATGAATTAGGGTCAATAATCAGAAATAAAGCTAGATTGGTTGCAAAAGGATATAATCAAGAAGAAGGTATTGATTTTGAAGAAACCTTTACTCTAGTGGCTAGACTAGAAGCAATTAGAATTCTGTTAGCATATGCATGCATGAAAAATATTTTGCTGTATCAAATGGATATGAAGAGTGCTTTTCTAAATGGATATATTATGGAAGAGGTTTATGTAGATCAACCTCCAGGCTTTGAGGACTCTACAAAACCAAACCATGTCTATAAATTGAAAAAAGCCTTTTACGGTTTAAAGTAAGCCCCTAGAGCATGGGATGAAAGATTAAGTAATTTTCTAACTGAAAAGGGGTTCAACAGGGGAAAAGTAGATACAACCTTATTCACCAAGAAAGAAAATAAAGATTTACTTATTGTTTAAATTTATGTTGATGAAATTATATTTGGTGCTACTAATGAATCTCTTTGCAAGAATTTTTCTAAGCTAATGCAGGGAGAATTCGAAATGTCCATGATGGGTGAACTCAACTTCTTCCTTGGATTGCAAATCAGGCAGTGTGATGATGGTATCTTTCTCAACCAATCCAAGTATCTGAAGGAATTGCTAAAGAAGTTTGGGATGGAGAATGTCAGGCCAATGGGAACACCTATGGCTACAACAACCAAACTGGATATGGATGAAAAACGGAAAATGTTTGACATAACCCAGTATAGAAGAATGATTAGATCCCTACTGTACCTAACTGCCAGCAGACCTGACATCATGTTTAGTGTCTGTATGTGTGCAAGATTCCAGTCATGTCCCAAGGAAACCCATGTAACTGCTGTGAAGCGTATCTTCAGATATCTTATTGGAACATCACAGATGGGTCTTTGGTATCCAAAGGACAATGGAGAAGATCTCAAAGGATACATTGATGCTGATTTTGTAGGATCCAAAACTGACAGAAAAAGTACAAGTGGAACTTGTTAGTTTCCTGGAGGATCCTTGGTTTCATGGTTTAGCAAAAAGCAAAACAGTGTGGCCTTATCCATGGCAGAAGCTGAATATGTTGCAGCTGGAAGCTGTTGTGCCCAAATCATCTGGATGAGATAGCAGCTTAAGGATCTTGAGGTTAAGATGAAGGAAATACCAATCATGTGTGACAATCAAAGTGCCATTAATATCACAAAGAATCATGTTATGCATTCAAGGACAAAACATATTGAAGTAAGGTACCACTTCATAAGGGATCATGTTCTGAAAGGAGAAATCAGATTAGAATACATCCCAACAGAGGATCATGTTGCTGACATCTTGACAACGCTTTTATCAGAAGACAGACATTGCAAAATTAGGAGAGAATTGGGTATGGTAAATCCCAATGAATTGTAAGTAAATCCTTGTGTAATTCTGTTTTTAAATTTTCTAACATTAAATTAATTATAACTTAAGCATCAGAGAAAGTTTAATGTAAGTTGCAGGTGCTCCTCATGAGTTTGAATGACACTAGATCTGAAAAATGGAGCAAATCAGAATGGAACAATCAAAAGAAGAAAGAGACAGCAAGAAATTTGAGTTCTAGATCCATTCTGTAAGTGTTTAAAGTTGAAATTCGTATCTTAGTTGTGTGTTAGATGAATTTCCTTGATAAACTGTGTTTCTAAATAAGTCAACATGGTCAACATTCGAATTTGGATGCCCAACAGATGAACTTCAGGTTGATATACATTGGAACAAATCTTGGTGGTCCCTCGAAATTCATCTGTTGGTCCTTGAAAGTTCAAATTTTCAAAAATAAAAGTTTCAAAGTTATGTTTGTCCAACATGATGATTATACAAATGATTATTTCTTAACATACGAATGTTGGAGAACCTTTACAAAGTAAAGAAATTCGAATTTCGGATTCAAAATTCATCTATTGAAACTTGCTCATAATGTTGAATCTCTGAAAGATTAATGTTCATATGCATAATTCGTCTGTTGATTGTTGCATTGATTGTTACTTGATGCTTGCTCTTCGAAATTTGAACTTTGTTGAATCAAAGTTCGTCTATTCATCCTGTGCTAATTGAACCAAGCCTCTGTTAAACAAATTTTTAGAAGAAAATTCGTCTGTCAGTAAGCTTTGCTGAACAATTTAACTTTTAACTACTCGAAGTTTGAATTTTGACCCCTCAAAATTCGTCTGTCAGGCGGTTATTTATGTTAAAATTGATGGTTTTCCTCTAAACAGATGCAACCCAATTCACTCCTTCTCTGAGTTTGTTCAAATTCTCTCTTCAATGCTCTTAAATTCTGATAAAAAATCTTCATATCCCACAGTTTAAACTCCCTTTCGCATTCTATAAACCCATTCCCAGCTTCATTCTGAAACTTTCATCCACGGAAATGGCAAGAGTAAAGAATCCTGAAGCTGGAAAAGGAAAGGCATGACCAAAGAGAACGGTCAAATCCCAATATGCCTCAAAGGAGGATAAAAAACCGAAGAGAAAAGCCGAATCAAGCAAGGCAACTCCCTCCAAATGACAGAAGTCAACCCCAAAGGCAGAATCAAAGAAAGCTGGACCTTCTTCTTCAAAGAAAGCAGAGCCTTCGATCCCTGTTCTTGCTGCTGATACAGTTGCTTCCACTTTCTCCTCCAGTACTGAATCTGGAGAATACCAACTCACAACAATGCCATTATGGAGCACTCCTTAGATTCAAGAAGAATACTCAACTAAGTTTGCAAGTAAAAAGATAATCAAGCCTCACTGTGTGAACTTGGGAGATTTCTTGGTCTCTAACAGTTTTGATGCTGGAATATGGATGCTAAGATATAAGAATCTGTTAGAGATACTGGAGAGGTATGATGATGAAGTGGTTAAGACATGGTATGCCTCATTGAAGTACAACAGTAAAAAGAAGAAGTGGGAGGTCAATTTGAGATTAAGGACCATCTGACTCACAGATGAGACTCTTAATGAAGTATTGGAAATACCAGGGCAAGATGGCCTTAAGATTGACACCACTGCTTCTGTATATATGGATGACGCAAAGACTGCTGATTAAGAAGGTGGCCCCTTTCTGAACTACAAGAAGAGCACAATCCTGAACACTTTGTTCAGAAGAAAAGAGAATAGGCCAACCATAAACTTGCTAAAGCCCACAGACCTCGGTGCTCAAGTGAGGATCCTACACTACATAGTGTCTAGGATCATCTTCAACAAAGGAGGTAGATTCAATCTGATCATAAGGGCAAAGGCACATGTGATGGTAGTAATCATGCGTGGAAAGCTCATCAACATGGGACATATCATACTCCAGTGCATGATCAAGGCAAGGGATCAGAGGAAAGATTCCACACTCCTCTATGCAGCAATTATTTCCAGAATTCTACAATATGCTAGAATTCAGCACCTTAAGAAAGGGGAAGGAAGCCTACTGAGATTTTCAAGGAAGAGGAACTACAAAGAATGGAGATTAAGAGAAATGAAGGAAGATGGATTGGGAAGGGAGCAGGAAAATCTGAAGATCTCTTCTTTATTGAAGATGCCTCCCTACAGTAAGAAGGTACCTCTGAGGCTCCTGCAAGACCTACACCTCAACCTTCTCAGCCTGTCCCATCTCCATCTGAGCCTACTCACATTCCATCTACTCCCTCCTCTAGTGCCAAGACAACCAAGATCACTGAGTTGTATGATAGTTTGTCTACACTCATACTTAGCATCAGGGCTGAGCAAAATGCCAAATTTGCTCATCTGCAAGATCAGATTCATCAGTTGGCTAAGAATATGAAAGTGGTTGCTAATGCTTATGAAGACATTCGGAGTGCAATTCCTGCCACATCAGCTCTACCTCAGCCAGGGTTCTCTGAGCCTGCTAAGTCTCTAACTCCTGAGCCTCTAAGCCCCTTTGAGCTAGCCTCTTCAGAGCATGGTGATGCTGTAAATGACACTGAGGTTGCTGGTACACTGAGCACACCAAGTCTTGGTCTTCCCTTGGACTACGGTATGGAAGAAGAAGGCCCTCGGGATTCAAGCTCTAATGATCCCATTCCAGCAGATGCTCAAGAGTCAATCCTATCCCAGCAAGAATATGACCAAGTAGAGAGGTTAGTGGCAGCCATCTCCACTTCACCATTCTTGCCAGTTGCCATAAATGAAGAAAGGAGCATTGTGCCTTTTGTTGATCTGGAAGCCATTGCACACACTACTCTCTTACAAGCTCAGAGAAGAAGGCTTGAAGAAATATTTCCTCCTTCTACTCCCTCACCTGTTATATATTATGGTTTCTCAGAGGAAAGAAGGGCACAACTGGCAGTCACAAGGTGAGAAATTTTTGAACTTCTTGAGATTTCTGATGATGAAGATGAAGACACAAGTTCTGAAATTTCTGGGTCCTTGCCATTTGTCCCTGTGCCTCTTCAAGCTATTCCAGTGTCTCAAATCCCTCCTCCTGCAGATTTTGTTCACCCTTCTGATGATGTCAAAAAGGGGGAGAAAAGTGAGCAAACTGGAACTGGAAAGTCTGCTGCTGAGCCTTCTGGAAAGACCTACAGCAAGAAGACCAAGTCAAAGAAAAAGTTATTAGAACTTAGGCTCTGGTCCTCTTGTAGTGTTGTGCTATGTTTTTGTTGTTTGTGTTTTGTGTTTATGTATTTTGAACTATTTTGCATCAATTGTTTTCTGTAAAAGCAATGATTATTGAAATGAAAGAATTTCTTGCTTGCAATGATCTGTTCCTATTAATCTTTGAATCTCTTTACTTGATCTACTATATATGATATCTTTTGAAATATAATGCATGTGTTGAGGGGGAGCTTGTTGAAGCAAAATCAAGTACTAATCCAGTTTGTAAGTTGTTTTGTCATCATAAAAAATGGGGAGAATGTTGAATCAAGTGTTTTGATGATTTCAAACTAACCTTCAAGAGCTTGGAGTAAAGATATCAAAGGTGCACAAAAGGTTTCAAGTGAAGAAATTCTAGAGAAATAGGTGCAAGAATAGATGTAGGATATTTAGTAATGTTTTGATTAGAGTAAAAGGCTTTGATTTGGTGAAAAGATGTTTTAAAACTTTGATTCTATGTTAAATCATGGAATATTTGAAAAACACCCACTAACAGACAAAATTTGAAAGGTTTATACTGATCTGTCATCTTGGAAATTTGAACTTTGGCTTTAGAAATTTAAATTTCGTACTGAAAATGAACAAGTCTGAAAAGAGGTCTCTCTAACAAACAAATTTTGATAAGTGTCTGAAAGGAGCATTCAGTAACAGACGAACTTTGGGTTTTGAAAATTCGAATTTTAGACAAAATGTAACTTATGAAAACTAAAGAAATTTCTTCTGAAATTATGTCAAAGTTCATCTGAAACCAAGTTTAGATTGGATTTCAAAATTACTCACTGACAGTCAAACTTTGAACATGAAAATTTAAATTTCGGAAACTGAGCTTGTGAGTCTGTTACAATGATATGGTGACATACGAATGACAGTATTTGTAAATTCGAATTTTGAAGTAAGTCTGAAAAGAGATCTCTCTGACAGACGAACTTTGCCCTTTGAAAATTTGAATTTTGAATTAGATGAGCCACTGTGCCTTATAAGCCAACTACGGACAGATGAATTTTGGGGCTCCAAAATTCGAATTTCGAAGGCACTGTAGCAAATTGAAAATACTGTTCACACTTAACAGAACGTCTTCAAACATGAAAATTCGTATGTCACAACATAGAAACATTTTCCAAAGATCAAAATTCGAACTTTGCTTCATGACAGACGAACTTCGGATATTCAACGTTGAAGTCTTTAGTCTTCGGGTTCTACGAAATTTGTCTGTTAACCAACTAAAATTCGAATTTCAGAGTGTCAGAAGCATTAAATGCGGTTGGTTAACGGACAGTTTCTCAGAGTAACCGTTAGATAACTTCTCCAACAGATAGATTTTATCTCTAACGTATAGTTGAGATCTAAATCTATAAATATAATATCATTTGAAGTTATGGGTAACGATTTTAATTTTGCATATACTGAAACTCTGCCAAATCATCTACTCCAAGTTTCTTACTCTCTCACTTCAATATTTGTACTTCAACTTTCATATTCACTCTCTTTAAGAGAGTTTAATCATTGTAAATAATCTTATCTTCATCTGGAAGAAAGATTTTCTTGTGAGAGGATATCACAAGGGATTGGGGAAGTACTTAGTAAGAGTGCATAGAGTGAAAGAGTGAGCTCTAGAAACAGAGCATCATCTTTGTATTGAGGTATTTGCAAGAAGCCCATTGAATTCTTGCAGAATAGTGAAAAATCTCAAGTGGTGACTTGGGGACTGGACGTAGGTCAAGTGGAGAGACCGAACCGGGATAAATATCTAAGTTTTCTTCTCTTTACTGCTACTTTTACAATTTATTCATTTATACTCTGTTTTACCATTATACTTTGCTTCTTCACTTTCTTGAAATTTTGCAGAAAATTTTTAATCTTCCCAATTCACCCCCTCTCTTGGGAAGCCAGCTTATCTAACAACCCTTAAGTATCTTTGTACTTTTGTGCACATTTTAATGGTTGTACAATACTTTTAATTTTTGAATCTGTCTAGAATCAGTTTACAAGCTTGATCACTAAATGAGTTCCAGCCATTTATAATCTTTGCATACATTTTGCTGTCAACAATACTAAGATAAGAGATTTTATCAATTACTTTCCTTCAAATCTCACTTGAGGATTCCTCTCATGACTTAAGCTCACATCTGTCAATATAAGGGTTTCCTTAGGGTTTGTAAACTTTCTGCATTAAGAGACTCAAGATTTCACTTAATATAATTCTCTTGAAAAGAGAATAATTTCTTTGAGCTATTTTCTCAGATTGTAATTACCAAGAATATATCTCTTGAAATACCCTTATTCTCATACTCAAATTTTAAGGATAATTAGTCTTCAAAGACAAGAAACCAAACTAAATTGATTCTAGCTAACAATGTATTATTTGTCCAAGAGATACTATCACAAATTTTTCTCAGACAACATAATATAGAAACCTAATGTTTTATTCCAATCATTCAAGATTCACATAAGATCACATCTCAAAGAATTCTTAAATGATACTATACATCTTAGTCTTTACAAAAAAAATTCTTGGAGTCCTTTTTCCCAAACTATTATTGCATCCACTTGATCTAATTTCATGTTCAAACATATAATTATAGCCAGAATTAGTCCAAATGAATCAATGTACACAATAAGTGGGAAAAATTTTCTTCTAAATGCATACCCACTTGTTGTACATATCCCTTAATAATAGAGCGAGTCATATAGTATCTAATGTGTTCTCAATTATCCCCATATAATATCAACATCCATTTCTTTTGACCATTTTACCTTAGCAAGGTATGATGGAGTGTCCAAAACAATACTTGACCCTTCATCATGTAGTGTAGTAATTATAAATGACATCACCTTTAAAATGATATCTAAATGCATTTAACATTTACTCCACTTTAGTGAGATTGTGCAACATTCTAATTTTACACAATTCTATTTATCATAATACTCCCACTCGGATTGGAAACTCCCACTTAAACTAGGAGCTCCCATTAAGATCAATATCTCTCATTTTGATTGATAGCTGACAGTACAATTGCTTATCTTTACAATCTTGAATATATGTCTCATAAAGATATACACTTTCTAATCCTTTCCTTGCTAAAAAGACTATTCTCTTGGAAAAATAAAATCCAACTTCAACCACTCAGATAACTTTGTTTTCACCAATGAAAACATGACATTTAGTAATTTTGAGTGTCTAATAAAAAAAATACTATTATAGCTTTTATAGCTTAATTTCCTAGTCTTAAATATATAAGGGGGGAAAATGAACATGCATGCTGATTCTCATGGTTTTAAGATTCTTAGATTTTGCATGCCTTTTGTCCATAAAGTATAATATATATAAATATATATAATCAGAGGGTACATGGTTAAGTATGAAAGCATTGATGAACAATTGTTAATTTTAACCACATATAATAAAGCTTTTATTTCTCTTTTTGTAGCAACTCCATTATATATGTAGAGTGCTAGATCCTTCTCTTCATAGAATACCTTCAATTGTTCTAACAATGATTATGGTAAAATACCATACTCCGTGTCTTACCCTCTCATTAATTAGGACTGCATATGTTATAAAAAACCACAGGCAATGAAATGTTAATCCTAGTTTTTTTCAAATGGTTTACCAGTTACTTTGTTCACTAAACTATGTTCTCACTAGAACATTTCTAAATTAGAAACAAACTTTAATGTTATTTTTCTTTTGTTATTCTAAATCGCTTGATCCTGGCTTAAAGCCTTAGTCTCACTTTCTGTACTTTCACCCTTATTTTTTTTTTCATCGTTATACATTGTGACTAACACAATGATAACATTTGAAAAACAAATAACTAGTGTCATTTGTCCCACTATTGGTACTTAATGAGTTATCATGGAAATACACACTTAAATTAAATCAAGAAGAAGTATACAAAAACAACAATATTAACCTTATCCCACTAAGTGGGGTCGGCTACATGGATCATACGACGCTAATGAGTTCCATCAAACGTCATTTCCTCAGATAAATCATTTCTCAAAAGGTCAATCCTTATAACTTCCCTTAGTGTCCTTTTTGGTCTTCCTCTACGCCTTTTGATCGGGCTCCAGACCATTTGATCTACTCTCTTCACTGGCTTCTCTTGCCCTCTTCTTTGTACATGCTCAAACCACCTTAAATGATTTTCTACTATTTTTTCATCGATAGGTGCTACCCTAACTTTCCTTCATATACAGTCATTTCGTATCTTATCCAATTTTGTATGACCTCACATCCATCTCAACATTCTCATCTCTGTTGAATCAAGAGTTTTGATGATTCCAAACCAACATTCAAGAGCTTGGATTGAAGATATCAAAGGAGATCAAAGCTGTCTCAAGTGAAGATTTTCTGAGTTCTTGCTGTTAGATCTTTTGTAGGATCCTCAGTTTTTGTTATGACTAGGTAAAAGATTTTGATTTGAAGAAAAGATGTTTTCAAACTTTGATTTTATGTTAAATCTTTAAATATTTGAAAAACACCCACAAACAGACGAAGGTTGAAAGTTTAAGCTAAACTGTCAGGTTGGAAATTCGAACTTTGCCTTTGGAAATTCGAATTTCGAGCTAAAACTGAATAAGTCTGAAGAGATGGCTCTCTGTCAGATGAATTTTGGTTGTTCAAAATTCGAATTTTCATCTAGTCTGAAAGAGGCCTTTTGGTAACAGACGAACTTCACACTTTCAAAATTCGAATTTCAAGTAAAATGAAGTTTGTGAAAACCAAAGAAATTCGTCTGAAACTATGATAAAGCGCATCTGAAATCAAAATGAAATTGAGTTTGATAAATGCTCTTTGACAGAAGAATTTTGAACTTCCAACATTCGAATTTTCATATAAGTCTGAAACATGCTTCTTTGCAACAGACGAACTTTGAGTCTTCAAAATTCAAATTTCAAACAAAACAAAACTTGAGAAAATGGAAGAAATTCGTCTGAAACTATGTTAAAGTTCATCTGAGATCAAGAATGATTTAAGTTTCAAAACTGCTCTCTGACAGACAAACTTTGAACATTAAAATTCGAATTTCAGAAGCTAAGTTCTTGAGTCTGTTGAAGTGAAACATTGACATACGAATGATAAGAACTTGCAACATTCGAATGATGAAATTAGTCTGGAAAGAGTCTCTCTGACAGACGAATTTCACCCTTTCAAAATTCAAATTTCGAAGAAAATAATCTACTGTGTCTCTTAAACATTCAGTGGACAGACGAATTTTGGGATACCAAAATTCGAATTTCGAAGGCACTGTAGAAAATTGAAAACACTGTTCACACTTAACCGAAAAACTTTCTTCTTGGAAATTCGTATGTCACATTGTGAAAATGTTTTGTAAGTTTCAAAATTCAAATTTCAATTCATGAACAGACGAACTTCGTGCTGTAACATTGGAAGCTTTAATCTTCGGTTCCTTCGAAATTCGTCTGTTGACCAACCAAAATTCAAATTTTAGTATGTCAGAAACATTAAATGCGGTTGGTAAACGGATAGTTTTTCAGAGTAACCGTTGGATAACTTCCCCAACGGATAGATTTAGTCTCTAACGGATATTTGAGACCTAAATCTATAAATACAACATCATTTGAAGTTGTGGGTAACGAATCAAACTTGTATATACCGAATTTCTGCTAAATCTTCTTCTCAAAAGCTTTTACCCTCTCAACTTCTCTACTTGTACTTAAACCTTCATATCCACTCTTTACAAGAGAGTTATTTCATTATAATCAATCTACTCTTCATCTGGAAGATAGATTTACTTGTGAGGGGTATTCACAAGGGGATTGGGAAGCACATAGTGAAAGTGCTTGGAGAGTTTGAGAGAGCTCAGAAACAGAGCATACTCGTGTACTGTGGCCTTAGCAAGAAGCCCATTGAAATTCTTGCTGTATAGTGGATAAATCTCAAGAGGTGTCTTGGGGACTGGATGTAGGTCAAGTGGAAAGACCGAACTAGGATAAATTACTGAGTCTTCTTCTCCCTATCTTTACTTTTCAGCTTGCTCTGTTTTACGCATTGTTTTCATTATATTGTGATATCTTCACTCACTTCACTTTGTGCAGAAAAATTTCAATCTTCCCAATTCACCCCACCTCTTGGGAAGTCAGCCTTGCTAACAAGTGGTATCAGAGCCCGGATTCCCATTCAAAGGAACTCACAGTCCGGGAATTAAGATGGCTGGCTTTGGAGAGAGTATACTTCCTGAAGGAAACAACACTAACAGACCACCAGGCTTCAGTGGAGAGCATTATGGATTTTGGAAGATGAGGATGCAGATCTACCTCCAATCAATTGATCTTGACATCTGGTAGTCATTGAAAAAGGAGATTTCGTCCCAATGGCTCTAACTGAAGATGAAAGACACAAAGAGAAGCTGGAAGCAGAGTGGAATGATGAAAACAGAAGGAGAGTCCTACTGAACTTCAAAGCAAAGCATTGTTTGGTCACTGCCCTGAACCAGGATGAATTCTACAGAGTCTCACAATGCACCACTGCAAAAGGAATGTGGGATACTCTACAGATTGCACATGAAGGAACATCTGGAGTTAGGGAGAACAGACTGAACACATGCATTGGGGAGTATGAAAGCTTCAGAATGGCTGAAGGAGAAACTGTAAAGGAGCTCCAAAAGAGATTCACTCTTGTTGTGAATCAACTAAAGAGCCTGGGAAAAGAATACACACAGTCTGAGAAAGTAAGAAAGATACTCAGAGCTCTCCCTCTGGAATGGCAGCCCAAGGTGACAGCTATAGAAGAAGCCAGAGGAGAATCAATGGCTTCTGTCACAGCTCTCTTCGGCAGCCTTGAGGAGTATGAAGGAAAAATCAAAGCACTCAAGGAAGCTGGGCTGGACAGAAAGAAGAAAGGCCTTGCCCTCAAAGCTGCTGATGAAAAGGAAGAAGAATCTGATGAAGGAGATGAGCTGGATGAGAAAACTCTGGCCATGATGGTCAGAAAATTTGGAAGATTCTATAGCAAAAAGAAGAACAAGAGATTCTTCAAGAAAGGAGTGGCTGGAGAAAACAAGAAAGACACAAAAGAACCTGTGACTTGCTATGAGTGCAAGAAGCAGGGACACATAAAGTGGGACTGCCCCCAATTCATCAAGAAACAAGAAAAAGAAAAGAAAGCTGCTGACAAAGGGAAGAAGAAGAAAGCCTACATCTCATCCATATGGGGCAACAGCTCAGATGAGGAAGAAGAAGATGAGGATGAGATTGCCAACATTTGTCTAATGGCACTTGCTTCTGAAGAAGTCACACCCTCATGCAGCAGTGATCAAGAAGAAGAGGTATATGAATCTGAACCTTCCTATTCTGAATTACTGGATGCATTTCATGAGCTTCATGATGAATTTATTAAAATTGCTAAAGAACTGAAATTGGCAAAGAAAAAGATAAGCAAGCTGGAGTCTCAAAGCATAGTTTCTAAAACTGCCACTTTACCTACTTCTGAATCTGTTTGCTGCACTTCATGCACTGACTTTAAGCGAACTAATGATTATTTAGTTAAAAGCATGTCTAGGCTCACTAGAGGTAAGGATATGTTGTTTGCATTGATGGGGAGCCAAAGAATATCACAAGGAAAAGCTGGTCTTGGCGATGATCCATGTGCTGTCAAAGAAAAGATTAGGAAGAAAAATCAAAATGCATATATGAGACATTTTGTGCATGCTGAGAGCAATAAAAAGAAAAATGATGTATCACCTCACATTGAAACATATGATCAACCAAGGCATACTAGACAAAAATATTATCTGCATTGTTTTCTTCCTGCTTCTCAATCTAGCAGTCCTTTCACTACCTGTCATTTCTGTAATAAAAAGGGACATACTTCCAATTCTTGTGCTTTGAAGAAAAATGGACTTGGCAGGAAAGTTAAATGGGTTCCCAAAGGTGCATCTGCATCTAGGGAAATAACTACTGACAGAAAAGGACCCAAGCAAATTTGGGTACCTAAAAGGAAAACATAAACCTTGTTTTGCAGGTCTGTCTCAAAGCTAAGAAAAGCAACAAATGGTATATGGACAGTGCCTGCTCAAGTCACATGACTGGTGATAAGGAGAAGTTCATCACTCTTAGAGACAAGAAGGGAGGAAAGGTGACCTGTGGAGGTGATCAATACGGCAAAATTGTTGGTATTGGCATTGTGGGCAAAAATTCAGAAACATCCATTGAAGAAGTGTTGTTTGTAATTGGCCTCAACCACAATTTGCTGAGCGTAAGTCAGACCTGTGACAGAGGAAACTGGGTGCTGTTTGACTCAAAGTTTTGCCTGGTCATCAGAAAAAGTGATCACAAAGTAATCCTCAAAGCTCAAAGGGATGGTAACTGTTATACTATTGACCTTGATGAACTTCCTCCCTTGGACTGTGTATGTTCAATAAGCCAGGATAATGATAGTTGGCTATGGCATAGGAGATTAGCTCATGTTAACATGAATCAATTGTCTAAACTAATTAAAAATGAGCTAGTAACTGGTCTACCTAAAATATCTTTTGAAAAGGATAAAGAATGTGATGCATGCCTAAGAGGAAAACAAACTAAATCATCCTTCAAATCTAAAAATGTAGTTACCACAACAAGACCACTTGAATTGTTGCATATGGACTTAATTGGACCATCCAGGGTGAAAAGTCTTGGTGGTAATCTGTATGTGCTTGTAATTGTAGATGATTATTCTAGATTCACTTGGACATTGTTTCTTTCCTCTTAAAGTGATACCTTTGATGCATTTGTAACCTTAGCTAAGAAAGTGCAAAATGAGAAAGGTATTTCTGTTGTGTCTATCAGGTCAGACCATGGAGGAGAATTTGAAAATGCATACTTCCTGGAGTACTGCAATGAGCATGGGAATGACCACAACTTCTCAGCACCAAGAACTCCTCAACAAAATGGAGTGGTGGAAAGGAAGAACAGAACCTTTGGAGAGATGGCTAGAGCTATGCTGAATGAGAAGGAACTCTCTCAAGTGTTCTGGGCTGATGCAGTGAATACAACAAGTTACATCATAAACTAAGCCTACATCAGACTAATCCTTGGGAAGACTCCATATGAACTGTATAAGGGAAGAAAGCTAAATCTGTCACATCTCCATGTGTTTGGGTGCAAATGCTTCATTCACAATAATGGGAAAGAAAATCTGGGTAAGTTTGATGCCAAATCCGATGAAGGTATATTTTTGGGCTATTCAAGTAGGAGTAAGGCTTATAGGGTTTATAATAAAAGATCAAATGTAGTAGAAGAATCAGTGCATGTGGTTTTCATTGAAAATGAAACTGTTTCAAAACATGTTACCAATAAGAATGATCTTACTTTCAATTTTGAAAAACTGGGAATTTCTGACAAAAGTAAAACTGAACCTCCAAAGATATCTGAATCTGTTGGCACAGAGGAAGATATCTAGGAGCAAGAGTTTCATAAAGAAAATAATGAAGAAACAGCTCAAGAACTCCCTAGAGCTTGGAGATATCAAAGGAATCACCCTGTTGATAAAGTAATAGGGAATGTTCAAGAGAAAGTCAAAACCAGAAAACAGTTAAGGGATCAGATGCTCAACTGTGCTTTCATTTCTCAAATTGAACCCAAATGTACTGAAGAAGCCTTAACTAATGAATACTGGATTATGGCTATGCAAGATGAATTAAATCAATTTGAAAGAAATCAAGTTTGGAATTTAGTATCTAGACCCAAAAATCATCCTGTTATTGGTACCAAATGGGTTTTCAGAAATAAACTTGATGAATCTGGAACAATAATCAGAAATAAAGCTAGATTAGTTGCTAAAGGGTATAATCAAGAAGAAGGTATTGATTTTGAAGAAACCTTTGCACCAGTACCTAGATTAGAGGCTATAAGAATACTGCTAGCATATGCATGCATGAAAAATATTTTATTATATCAAATGGATGTAAAGAGTGCTTTTCTGAATGGATATATTATGGAAGAGGTTTATGTTGATCAACCTCCAGGTTTTGAGGACTCTACAAAACCAAACCATGTTTATAAACTGAAGAAAACTCTCTATGGTTTAAAACAGGCCCCTAGAGCATGGTATGAGAGACTGAGCAATTTTCTGACTGAAAAGGGGTTTAACAGAGGCAAAATTGACACAACCTTATTTACTAAGAAAGAAAATAAAGATTTAGTAATTGTTCAAATCTATGTTGATGATATTATTTTCGGTGCTACTAATGAAACTCTTTGCAAGAAATTCTCTGAGTTAATGCAGGGAGAATTCGCGATGTCTATGATGGGTGAACTCAATTTCTTCCTTGGATTGCAAATCAGACAGCTTAATGATGGTATCTTTCTCAGTCAATCCAAGTATCTAAAGGAGCTGTTAAAGAAGTTTGGAATGGAGAATGCCAAGCCAATGGGAACACCTATGGCTACTGCAACCAAACTGGACATGGATGAGAATGGGAAGATGTTTGATATTACTCAGTACAGAAGAATGATTGGATCCCTGCTATACCTAACTGCCAGCAGACCTGACATTATGTTAAGTGTCTGCATGTGTGCAAGGTTCCAATCATGCCCCAAAGAAACCCATGCAACAGCTGTGAAAAGAATTTTTAGATATCTTATTGGAACATCACATATGGGTCTTTGGTATCCAAAAGGCAATGGAGAAGACCTCAAAAGATACACTGATGCTGATTTTACAGGATCTAAAATTGACAGAAAAAGCACAAGTGGAACCTGTCAGTTCCTTGGAGGATCCCTGGTTTCATGGTTCAGCAAAAAGCAAAACAGTGTGGCCTTATCTACTGCAGAAGCTGAGTATGTTGCAGCTGGAAGCTGTTGTGCCCAAGTCATCTGGATGAAACAGCAGCTTGAAGATCTTGAGGTTAAAATAAAAGAGATACCAATCATGTGTGACAACCAAAGTGCTATAAATATCACCAAGAATCCTGTCATGCATTCAAGGACGAAACATATTGAAGTTAGGCACCACTTCATAAGAGATCACGTTCTAAAAGGAGAAGTCAGATTGGAGTACATCCCAACAGAGGATCAAGTTGTTGATATACTCACAAAACCTCTGCCAGAAGACAGGCTTTGCAAAATAAGGAGAGAATTGGGAATGGTAAACCCCAATGAACTGTAAGATATTTCTGTGCAATTCTGTCTTTAGAATTTTTAATAATAGAATAAACTCTAACTTGAGCATCAGAGTATGTTTTAGTGTAGTTGCAGGTGCTTCTTGTGAAAATCAATGGCTAAAAGTTTGAAAGATTGGAGCACTCCAGATTGAAACAACCAGAAAATGAAGTGAATGAAAATCATTCTAAGTTCTGGATCCATTCTGTAAGTTTTTAAAGTTGAAATTTGTATGTTGTTTGATTGCTAGATGAATTTCATTGATAATATGTGTTTTTAAACTGGTCAACATGGTCAACATTCGAATTTTAGTTGACCAACAGACGAACTTCGGCCTGTTATGCCTTGGAACAGTTCTCAGTAATGCCTCGAAATTCATCTGTTGAAGCTTGAAAGTTTGAATTTTCAAAATCAGAAATTTCAAAGTTATGTTTGTCCATCACTGTTACACAAATTATTACTTCTCAACATACGAATGTTGGACAATCTTTACAAAAGTTGAAAAATTCAAATTTTCAGTTCAAAATTCGTCTGTTGAATCATGTCCGTCATGTTGAATTCTTGAAAGATGCAGTTCTGCATGTTTAATTCGTCTGTTGATTGATAGTTTGATGCCTGCCTTTTTCTTTTCAACATTCGAACTTTGGTGGAACAAAATTCGTCTGTTGTGCTTGTATTGCTTGTTTCAAGCCATTGTCAGACGAACTTGCAGGATGAAAATTCGTCTGTCAGTAAGCTGTGCTGAACGGTTTAACTTGTAACTGCCCGAAGTTCAAATTTTGACCCCTCAAAATTCGTCTGTCAGATGGTTACACACGTTAAATGCAACGGTTTTCCTCAGAACAGACGCAACCCTATTTGTAACCTCTCTAAGTCTGTTCTGATTCTCTCTTTAATCCTCTTAACTCCTCTCCAAAAATCGTCATTCTTCACCATTTAAACTTCCATTCGCATCCCATAAACCTTTCCTTAACCACATTCTGCATCATTCCACTGAAAAATGGCGAGAGTAAAGATCCCTGGAGCAGGACAAGCTGGAACTCGGCCAAAAAGAACGGTCAAATCTCAATATGCTACAAAGGAAGGAGAGAAATCCAAGAGAAAGGTCGAACCCAGTAAAGCTACCCCTTCTAAACGCCAGAAATCATCATCCAAGGCAGATTCACAGAAAACTGGACCCTCCTAATCAAAAACTACGGTCCCTTCGGCTGATACTGCTACTGTGGCTTCCTCCTCTTCTACACAATCTGGAGAATTTGAGCTTACTACACTGCCACTTTGGAGCACTCCTGAGATTCAAGAAGAGTTTTCTGCCAAGTTTTCCAGCAAAAAGGTAATCAAGCCTCACTGTGTAAATATGGAGCAATTTTTGATATCCAACAACTTTGATGCTGCATTATGGTTGATAAGATACAAAAACCTGTTAGAAATTGCTGAAAAATATGATGATGAAGTAGTAAAGACTTGGTATGCCTCTCTTCAATATAACAGCAAGAAAAAGAAATGGGAGGTCACTTTGAGATCAAGGACCATCTGGCTTGCTGATGAAACAATCAATGAAGTGCTGGAAATCCCAGGACAAGATGGGCTCAAAATTGACATCACAGCCTCTGGATATATGGATGAGGCAAGCACAACTGATGAAGAAGGTGGATCCTTTCTGAACTACAAAGAGAGCACCATTTTGGACACCTTATTCAAGAGAAGGGAGAACATGCCAACGATAAATCTGTTGAAGCCTACAGACCTAAGTGTACAAGTCAGGATCCTGCACTACATAGTGTCCAGGATCATATTCAACAAGGGTGGCAGCTTCAATTTGATAACAAGGGCAGAGGCTCATGTGATGACTGCTATCATGTGTGGGAAGCTCATTAACATGGGTCATATCATCCTCCAGAGAATGATAAAGGCAAGGGATCAAAGGAAGGATTCCACACTCCCCTATGCTGCAATTATTTCAAGAATTCTACAGCATGCTAGGATTCAACACATTGAAAAGGGAAAAGGGAAACTTACTGAGGCATTCAAAGAGGAGGAACTGCAAAGAATGGGCATTGAAAGAGATGAAGGATGATGGGTTGGAAAGGGAGCAGGGAAATCTGAAGACTTGTTCTTTGTTGCTGATGCATCCCTCCAACAAGAAGGAACTTCCGAGGCCCCTGGCAAATCTGTACCTCAGCCTTCTCAGCCAATCCCATCTCCCTCCAAGCCTACTCACCCTCCTTCCACTCCCTCCTCACGGGCCAAGCCAACAAAGGTCACTGAGTTGTTTGACAGTCTGTCAACACTCATTCTCAGCATTAGAGATGAGCAAAATGCCAAATTTGCTCATCTACAAGATCAGATCCATCAGTTGGCTGTAAATATGAAGGTGGTGGCTGATGCCTATGAAGAGATAAGAAATGCAATTCCTACCACTTCAGCTCCACCTCAGCCTGGTGTCCCTGAGCCTACTCTGTCTCCATCCCCTGTGCCTCCAAGTCCCTTCGAGATTGTCTCCTCTGACCATGATGATGAAATAGATGGTGCCGGTACAATAAGAACACCAAGTCCTGGTCCACCCTTGGACTATGGATTGGAAGAAGAAGGTCTCCAAGATACAAGCCCTCATGAGCCCATGCAAGAAGATGCTCAGGAATCAATTCTGTCAATTCAAGAATCTGAGCAAGTTGAAAGACTGGTTGCAGCCATTTCAACCTCTTCTGTGCAAGAAGGAGCAAGCAATGAGGAAAGGAGCATTGTACCTGTTATTGATTATCTTGCCATTGCTCACAATGCTCTGTTGCTAGCTCAAAGGAGAAGGCTGGAAGAAATGTTTCCTCCTGCTGAACCAGCTTCTCATTCTATTGCCGCTTATGGGCTTTCAGAGCAACAGAGAGCTCAACTAGCTCTTTCTAGGCAGGAAATGCAAGTGCTGCTTGAGGTCTCTGATGATGATGATGAAGAGCCTGCTGAGCCCCCTGCACCAGTTCAGCCAGAAATCCCTTTTGCTCCTATGCCCCTTCATGCTATTCCTGTCTCTCAGATCCCTCATCCGGCTGATTTTGTTGGCCTTCCTGATGATGTCAAAAAGGGGGAGAAGTCTGGGCAAACTGGAAAGCCTGCTGCTGAGCAATCTGGGAAAAGGAAAGGGAAATACTACAGCAAGAAGACCTTGTCCAAGAAGAAATGATTGGAGATTAGGCTTAAGTCCTCTTGTTGTATTTTGTACTTTGTGTTTTTGTGTTTTGGATTTGATGTTTGAACTTTGATTAATTTGTTTCTGTACAAGCAACTCTTGATTAAATGAATGGATCCCTTTGTTGCAATGTTTTGTGCCTTAAATCTCTTCACTTAATCTGTTGATTTGATATCTTATGCATATGTTGAGGGGGAGCTTGTGAAAGCAAACCTAAGTACTAATCCAGTTTGTAAGTTGTTTTGTCATCATCAAAAAGGGGGAGAATGTTGAATCAATAGTTTTGATGATTCCAAACCAACATTCAAGAGCTTGGATTGAAGATATCAAAGGAGATCAAAGCTGTCTCAAGTGAAGATTTTCTGAGTTCTTGCTGTTAGATCTTTTGTAGGATCCTTAGTTTTTGTTATGACTGGGTAAAAGATTTTGATTTGAAGAAAAGATGTTTTCAAACTTTGATTTTATGTTAAATCTTTGAAAAACACCCACAAACAGACGAAGGTTGAAAGTTTAAGCTAAACTGTCAAGTTGGAAATTCGAACTTTATCTTTGGAAATTCGAATTTCGAGCTAAAACTGAATAAGTCTGAAGAGATGGCTCTCTGTCAGATGAATTTTGGTTGTTCAAAATTCGAATTTTCATCTAGTCTGAAAGAGGCCTTTTGGTAACAGACGAACTTTACACTTTCAAAATTCGAATTTCAAGTAAAATGAAGTTTGTAAAAACCAAAGAATTTCGTCTGAAACTATGATAAAGTGCATCTGAAATCAAAATGAAATTGAGTTTGATAAATGCTCTCTGACAGACAAATTTTGAACTTCCAACATTTGAATTTTCATATAAGTCTGAAACATGCTTCTTTGCAACAGACGAACTTTGAGTCTTCAAAATTCGAATTTCAAACAAAACAAAACTTGAGAAAATGGAAGAAATTCGTCTGAAACTATGTTAAAGTTCATCTGAGATCAAGAATGATTTAGTTTCAAAACTGCTCTCTGACAGACGAACTTTGAACATTAAAATTCGAATTTCAGAAGCTAAGTTCTTGAGTCTGTTGAAGTGAAACATTGACATACGAATGATAAGAACTTGCAACATTCGAATGATGAAATTAGTCTGGAAAGAGTCTCTCTGACAGACGAATTTCACCCTTTCAAAATTTAAATTTCGAAGAAAGTAATCTACTGTGTCTCTTAAACATTCAGTGGACAGACGAATTTTGGGATACCAAAATTCGAATTTCGAAGGCACTGTAGAAAATTGAAAACACTGTTCACACTTAACCGAAAAACTTTCTTCTTGGAAATTCGTATGTCACATTGTGAAAATGTTTTGTAAGTTTCAAAATTTGAATTTCAATTCATGAACAGACGAACTTCGTGCTGTAACATTGGAAGCTTTAATCTTCGGTTCCTTTGAAATTCGTCTGTTGACCAACCAAAATTCAAATTTCAGTATGTCAGAAACATTAAATGCGGTTGGTAAACGGATAGTTTTTCAGAGTAACCGTTGGATAACTTCCCCAACGGATAGATTTAGTCTCTAATGGATATTTGAGACCTAAATCTATAAATACAACATCATTTGAAGTTGTGGGTAACGAATCAAACTTGTATATACCGAATTTCTGCTAAATCTTCTTCTCAAAAGCTTTTACCCTCTCAACTTCTCTACTTGTACTTAAACCTTCATATCCACTCTTTACAAGAGAGTTATTTCAGTATAATCAATCTACTCTTCATCTGGAAGATAGATTTACTTGTGAGGGGTATTCACAAGGGGATTGGGAAGCACATAGTGAAAGTGCTTGGAGAGTTTGAGAGAGCTCAGAAACAGAGCATACTCATGTACTGTGGCCTTAGCAAGAAGCCCATTGAAATTCTTGCTGTATAGTGGATAAATCTCAAGAGGTGTCTTGGGGACTGGATGTAGGTCAAGTGGAAAGACCGAACTAGGATAAATTACTGAGTCTTCTTCTCCCTATCTTTACTTTTTAGCTTGCTCTGTTTTACGCATTGTTTTCATTATATTGTGATATCTTCACTTACTTCACTTTGTGCAGAAAAATTTCAATCTTCCCAATTCACCCCCCTCTTGGGAAGTCAGCCTTGCTAACAATCTCTACTACTCACATCTTATACTCTTATTGTCATTTCAAATCCTAACATTTACTACCATATAACATTGCTGGCCTTATAGCTATTCTGTAAAATTTTCCTTTAAGCTTAGTAGGTACCTTGCGGTCATAAATAACTTCTGTTGCTTTCCTATACTTTAACCACCTAGCTTGTATCCTATGCATAATATCCCCATCAATTTCACCATTATTCTATAAAATCAACCATAAATATCTAAACTTTGACACCTCAAGGATGATTTGCTCTCCAATTTTTACCTCTGAATCATTTCTAATTGGCCTCTTATTAAATTTGCAATGCATATATTCCGTCTTGCTTCTACTTAGACGGAAACCTTTTAATTCCAAAGTATGTATCCATAATTCAAGTTTAGAGTTGACCTCTTCTCTTGAGTCCTCAATTAATACTATATCATCCGTGAAGAGCATACACTTTAAAATTTCTTCCTGTATATGTTCTGTATGAACATCTAAAACCATATCAAACAAGTATAGACTCAAAGAAGATCCTTGATGTAAGCCTATTGTTATAGGGACGTCTTTTGTCACACTTCCAGGGGTTCTCATACTTGTTGTTGCCCCCTCATACATATCATTTATGGCTCGAATATAAGCCACACGGATACATTTCTTCTCCATTACTTTCCACAATACATCTCTTAGTACCTTATCATAGGCTTTTTCCAAATCAATGAGAACCATATGCAAGTTTCTCTCTTTACTCTGGTATCTTTCAATCAAACCCCTTAATAAATAAATAGCCTCTGTTGTAGACTGTCCTGGCATAAATCCAAATTGTTTTTTCGAAATACGAGACTCTTTTCTGAGTCTATGCTCAATCACTCTTTCCTAAAGTTTCATGGTGTGACTTATGAGTTTTATCCCCCGATAATTAGCATAATTCTGAATATCCCCCTTGTTCTTGTATACAAGCACTAGAGTGCTCTTTCTCCATTCCTCTGGCATTTTCTTGAACCTTAAAATCTTGTTAAATAACTTAGTGAGCCACCAAACCCTCTTCTCTCCTAAGCACTTCCAAACTTCGATAGAAATACCATCGGGACCAATGGCTTTACCATTATCTATTCTCTTAAGAGTTTCTTTTACCTCTCTAACCCAAATCCTCCGATAGAAATTCAAATTGAGATCATCTTCATGGATAGTTAATCCTTCAGTATCAATAGTCATATCTAATTCATTATTGAAAAGCTTATAAAAGTAGCTCTCCCATCTTTCTTTGATATCATCATCTGCAACTAAAATTTTTCTTTCTTCATCCTTAATACATCTTACTTGGTCCAAATCTCTTGACTTTCTTTCCCTTCTTTTGGTAATTTTGTAAATCGTATGTTCACCATTTTTTGTTCCTAAATCCTGGTAGAATTCCTCAAAAACTTTAGATCTAGCCTCGCTCACTACTTTCTTAGTCTCCTTTTTAACTAACCGATAACATTTCCAATTTTCATCGTTATTGCATAGATGCAGGCTTTGAAATACTCTTTCTTATATTTGACCTTCTCCTGCATACTCTCATTCCACCACCAAGATTCTTTATCCTTAGGTCCAAAACCTTTGGATTCACCTAATCCTGCTTTAGCGGTATCCTTGATCCTTTTAGCCATCTCATCCCACAAGATGTTAGCACTTTCTTGCAAGTCCCAATTACCTTCCTCCATAACTTTCCTCGTAAAGGTCACTTGTTTCTCACCTTTTAGTTGCCACCACTTAATCCTAGGATTTAAAACTTTTCGACTTTTCAGTTTACGGTTTTTAACTAGCACATCAAGGACCAAGACCCTATGTTGTGAAGTTAAACTTTCACCTGGGATTACTTTGCAATCTTTACAAGTTGTTCTATCTGAGTTCCTTACCAAAAAGAAGTCAATTTATGACCTTTGGACTCCACTCTCATATGTAATTAAATGCTCCTCCTGCTTCTTGAAACAGGTGTTTACAATCATGAGGTTGTAAGCCATTGAAAAATCAAGAATGGAATGTCCCTCCTCATTTACTTCTCCGAAGCCATAACCGCCGTGAGTTCCCATATATTGCCTTATCTTTTTTCCTACATGACCATTAAGGTCCCCCCTAATGAGGATCTTTTCCTCTTGTGGGATATCTTGAACCAAACCCTCTAAATCTTCCTAAAACCTTTCCTTAATATGTGCGTCCGGCCTTACTTGAGGTGCATAAACACTAATAACATTGAGTGTATCATGTCCAATAGTCAAGTTTAAGGATAAGATCCTATCCTCAATCCTTCTGACTCCTACCACATTCTTTTTCCAATCTTTGTCCACAATAATACTAATTCCATTCCTTGCTCTAACCTTTCCTACATACCCAAGTTTATAACCAGTAGTGTCTAACTCCTTAGTCTTTTCTCCCACCCATTTAGTTTCTTGAAGACATAAGATGTTAATTCTCCTTCGAATCATAGCATCCACCACCTCCATAGATTTACCTGTTAACGTACCAATATTCCAAGAACCAAATCTAATCTTACTTTTCTGGACTAACTTCTTTACCCACATCTGTCTAGCATGATGTGGGAACCTTTGCTCATTTAACACTACACTCGAGCGCCAATGTAGCGGTTCTAGCTCATTTGACACTGCATTCGAGCCATACAACGCGTTACTTCTGGGCAACGACTTAGCCTTAGCCTGATCCATGTTATAAGATTTGATAGATTTTTACGTTGGCTGTCGAAGGCCTAACACAACTCTCCTCCTTTACCCGGGCTTGGGACCGGCTATGACACTACATAGGCGGAGTTAATATTTGTCGGACTTTTAATGCATGAAGCATATCATGTAGGGTTAAGGATTTCTATACAAAACTAATTGTACTTTAAGCACTCTTCATCTTTTCTGTTGTCATTTCCTACATGCAATTATCTATTTTCCAAAAGCAGTTGACCGACAATATTTGACAAAGGATCATTAATCCTTAGATGCATTATTTATAGCTCTTGAATCACCATCCACAAAAAGGAAGAAAGAACTCAATAAGTCAATTCCATAAGCATATGCCTTAAAGTGGAATATTATAGCTTGGTGATAATTGGTTTTGTTCAAAGCAAATGCAAGTAAAACATCTATCATCATTTTTTTAAACATATCACTTAACTCTTACTATGTCAAGATTTTTTTCACCATGTTAGTTTCTCTTCTTGAATTTTTTTTTATATAGCCTCCTTAAATTGTTGGCTATATCACTTTATTCATAATTCTTTCATTCTTACCCATAGATCGTGAAGTTTCATGCTTTATCATATACTCATGATCAAAGGACTTGGCAACCTCTCGATACACAATTCTAAGCACAACTTCATGTTACTCTATTCATAACTCAAATTGGGTAAAAAGCGTTTTCATATACTTAATCAGCAAGATGAGATTTTGTCAAAGCCATACAACTCAACATTGTAACTTCAGTTACTATTTGCCCCTTTTCTAGCTTGACAAATCTCACCATTTGGCAACATTAATTTGTATTTCTATGCTCAACTTATACCTGTATATTCAGTGTTCCTTTTTCTTTTGATTTTCAAGGATGACTAAAACTTTGTAGTGATTTATTGTCATAAATTATCACTATTTTCTTTTTTGTTCTTTTGACATTCAATTGCCATGCTCAGTATATTTACTCGTCATAATCAAGTATTATTTATTTGCATAGACACAAGACAAAATTAACATATATACAATACCACTTTATTTGTAGTAAACTTCGAATAGATTCATGATGAAATTAATAGTTCCGCAATCAAAAGAGTACTCTATATTCCCCCATCACAGGTATGCTAAAAAGGTCACCATTTCTCTATTGAGTTTATTTTTCTCTATTGAGTTTATTTGTAAATATCGCTTATAAAATTTATAGCTCCTAGATGACCCCAGGTTTATTTTCTACGAGCTCCCACTCAGATGGGTATTTCATTCAGTAATCATAAGCAAATAGATGAGATTATAAAACATAAGAGCATATTTTAACACATCATATATTCTATAGAATATGTCAAATAAATAGAAATCTATTCACTACCAATCAGGAATTCAAACACTTAAAAACTTGGACACAACTTTTTCTTCATCCTTAATTTGGTGAAAAAATTTTGATAAATATCTTTAATATGTTGGTTCAAACTAAGTATTATCTTTGAAAACCTTAAGGGGACCCTTTAAATATATTGCCTTCCTTCGTACACAATGGTCATAACATTGTGTGATTATTATGTCAAAGATTGAAATCACAAGATTGCTCATCTTATTTACCTTGATGCATTGCTCCTTTTGGAGCTTAGCTTCAGTCATGCACACATGCATTGATATTCATGGGTTATTCAAAAAAAAATTTTTATCTTTATTATTTCCTAGAATACATTATCTAGGAATGCTTCAAGTATTATATTTTCTCATATGGCTATAAGAATCCTTAATAAAATAAGTGGCCACTTGTATTTTGAACACGTATGTGCGTTGTAATATTATTATCATTTCTTTGATGAAATCTCTTGCTACAGGCTCTCAAATATGTTTTTATTTCGATATTCTTCATATCCTTTTGAATCAATTCCTAACTAGAAATTAATCAGAACCACAAAAAGTATGCCATTTTAAGACCAAAATAATCCAAAAATTGTCAAAATTACCTCCAAATATTTGACAAAACACATACCAATACAAAAATAATAAATTTAGGGATTTTAGAGTCAAGCTTTATCCCTAAAAATTAATTCCATACACCCCACTTGTGCTTTATAAATCTCTTGGAATATATAAATTCCATAAGAAAAAATTAGGAAAATGAGAGCTTTTTGCACTTGCACTTTACATGTTGCTATGGAGGCCTCTTCCAGTAACATTTAGTGCTTTGTAGTTATTCCAAACTTTGTCTGTTGTTGATAATGTTAATGAATACATGATGTCTTTATCACTAGGTGAAGAAGTGCTCGACTTAAATTCTGATAGTATACTAAAGGAAAATAGCAATGTGGATTTTGTTGACAATCTTCATTCCACTAAATTCTTAAATTCAATTTCCATGTTAAGCATTCCTAATCAAGAAATCAGGTTAAAAGTTAGAGCATTTTTTTTTTCTCATGAGGAATATTGTTAAGTTTTGAATCTTTATAATAACACATATCTCATTGTTACACAAATTGACAAGCATGTACTTCAAGCTAAAGTCATGTATAGATTAAATGAAGGGTTAAACGTTTGTATACCCATAATATTTATGATTCCATTAGATTCAACACTACCATTTATTATGAAGAGACAGTAATTTTATGTAATATTAGCGTTTGATATTACCATAAACAAGAGTCAAGGGCGAAATTTATGCAATATAGATTTGTACTTGTCTAGACTTATATTCACACATTGACAACTATATGTTGCTTTATCTTGTATTTGATCTAAAAGTGGATTGAAGATATTGATTCTAAATCAGGATGTCAATTCAAGAGATATAATTTCAAATAGTGTGCACAAAAGTGTTTAATAACCTCAACTGATAGTTTTGTATTATTTTTTCTTTTATGATCACTTATTACTATACATGTATTAAATATTTTATGATGTCACTTTATTTTGTATTTATATGTATAATTTTATCATTAAATATGTTAAAAAAATATTAGTAGTCTTATTGACCCCATACTTCTCACACGAGTTACATATTAGTTATATATATAAATAAAATACTATCTTTGGGTACTTCCGAAGCGCAGGGAGTATCTCCTAAAGTGTAGGATCTATTTTATTCTATTAATTATTTAATTAATCAATTAATAACATAATCTTTGTCGTTTCCGTGCCTATCATCAGGTAAATTTTTTTTGGGGCGAGTATCACCGGGTTGTTGAACTCTTGTTTTATTGGTTCAAAAAATCTGAAAACAACATTATTATTAAGTTTCTCATCAGATCAGACCAACCCAATATGATATTCATTTTCTTTCGATCTTCTTTTAAGGATTATTTCAGTACGAAATAACAATAAAATATTATTTCATATAGTAACTTATTCTGTACCAATGGCAGACCTGGGATATTTTTACTGTGGGGGCAAGACACGTATATATGTAGTATTAAAAATGTAACATTTTTTATAAAATTAAAAATATAACATATTACTATTGAAAGTGCGCTGGTTGTAAGTAACGTTGTAAAACTTACGAGTCAACTCGGTTGACTCAGCGAGTTCGAGTTCATGTTTTTACACCTTAGAAATGAGTCCATTTGCTATCAAATTTGGATGTCAATTGTCATTCTAGGGGTGAACATGGATCGTGCCGAGCCAGGTTTAACACTTGTCCGATGCTTGGCCCGATGTTCTTCAGGTCAATATCAGGCCAGTACTGAGTCAAGTACTAGACTGGCCCGATACTATATATATATTTTTTTAAAAAATAAAAAAATTATTTACTAATAAAAAATATACTTATTTATACTTAAAAATAGATTTTCTTAAAACATAATTTTAGAAAAAAAATAAAATTTTTCAAAATTTATGAATATTTAACCATTATACATTATTTTTATATAAATATTAAGGTAAAAAACTAATTCAAAATTTAAAAAAATTTGAAACATTAAAATCTTAAAATGTTTTTATAATATTTACATAGTAAATGTATTATATTAGATATATGAAGAATAAAAATTCTATAATATCAATTAAGATATATAAAATAATTGAAAAAAATAAAAAACAAAAATATATATATATAGGTCGGGCCGGGCTGGGGTTAGGGTATTTGGTCCTAACCTCAGCCCGGCTCGAAAGTTGGCCCGGCCTGATTGGCCTGATGTGGTCGGGCTGGACCGGACTAACCGGGCTCCGAGCCAACTTGTTCACCCCTATGTCATTCTAACTTGATCAATCACACACAAAACTCGCTCAAACTCATGGAATCAGGTTGGCTAAGCGCGTAAGGGTGAGTTAGGAATTACACCTGGAAAGCTGGCAAAACTGACTAAAGCTTAGAGTCGATCATGCTCGAGCATGGATAATTGAAAAACAATTTCCTCATCAAACTCAGAAACACTATAGAAAAATGATGGCCACTATTTAATGTATATAATATGATTGATTTTTAATCAACTTCAACCTTTTTTCTCCTAATGGAAAACCTCAACCATTAAAACACCTAACTTTTCTATTAATCAAATTCCATGATTGGAACTAAATATCTTGAGGTAAAACTTTAATATTATATAAAAATTTAAAGATAAATTTACATGAGATTTTTTTTTATTATTTATGTATAAATTATTTTCATTTACAATTTTTATTAAATATTATTTGTTGTAAAATCTCAATAATTTTTAAAATTAGTATAATCTAAAATATATACAAATATTTTTTTGATATATATTTATATTATGCTTTTAGAATACATTATATTATTTATAAAAAAATTTTATTGCATCATCAGAGTTTAAACTATAATTATTATTTGCAATTTATTAAATTTTTATCATCTAGAATACCCTTTAAAATCATCAATAATTATTTATTAATAAAAGTAAACTTATGATACAAGTTTATCTAAACTATAAGTTTTACAACGTTGGTTGTAAAACGCTGACAAAAGAGAGAATGAGAAGTTAAGGCTTGACAAGAGACACACGTTGAAAAATAATAACAAAAAGAAGAGAAATAAAAAAGAAAATTAAAAAAATAAGAAGTCAAGATTGAACCAAAAAGTAGGAGAGAGATCATCCGGGAGAAATGAAATAAATTTATGGTTGTTAGAATAAAATCATAATCATAAATTATTATTTTATAAGTTAAAAAGTTTAGTAGTGTTAAAACTTAAAAATAATATTATGAAATATTGGGGACAATTAATATATACAATACCCTATTTATTTTTTAATATAAGAGATAATTGAAAGAGTTTTAATATTTTAAAATATAAAAAACAATGAAAATTTATATGATATATTTAATAATTTTTTCTAAAAGCACCTCTAATTAAAATGATATTTTTTAATATAATTTATTTATAATAAATATATAATATAAAAGTTATTAATAGAAATTATTTTATAATTCGGATAAATTTATTATTTTTTTAATTAATATAATTTTATTTTTTATTTTTTATATTAAAAAAATAAAGAAAGTACATATTTGGTTAGAAAAATAAATATATAAAACAAACATGACATTAAAGTGAGAAAATCTTTTCCCCTACCGCATATGGAAAGGTTTTGTACTTGGTGCCCCACTATATATGGAAAGGTTTTATTTTAGTCAACCATATGAATATGAAGATATCGGGTTGGGATATGATCAAAATTGAATTGAACTGGGGTATGATAAATGCTTGGGACAGGTGACCTGCCTCAACGCAAGTCCCGGAAACTTCGTCCCCTCGTCTGAGCCGGTCATAGTCAAAGACGGACCCACCCGCGTCAGCGGCAGCAACTCCGCAACTTCACATTGCTAGTTGCATTCGTAATGATTGAAAAAAATCAAAAGAGGATTCTTATATCCTTGAGGCCATAAAAGTCAGACTGATTCGGTGGCTGCTTTGACTCGTTTCTTGTCGGTGATGTGTCCAGACCTCAATTTTCCAATCCCCATATCTTGCGGCACTAGAATTTCTCCAACTATCTCTTCCCTTTAGTTAAATTTTTATTTTTTATACTTCCTTCCATACAAAATTAAAATATAAGTGATTTTTTATAAAATTTTTTAGTTTATAATATAATATGATGTGTTATATAATTTTTAATTTTTTTTTATTTTTATTCATTGATGATCAGTCTCGTAACTTATAATAAAAAAGAATAAAAATAATTTTAATTATTAATAATTAATAAGAGTAAAAATGAGATGTTGAGTTTTTTTAAAAAATTTAAGAGTGTAACCAACTTTTCTTAATGTATGTGAAATAGTTGAAAATTTTTTATATTTTAAATTTGATGGAATATAATTTAATTCTATCAACTATTTATTTTATTATTATTTTTCTTATTATATTTTTTCCACTACTTGTTTTATCTTTTTATAGTTTTATTTCTTTTTTTTCTGATTAAATATTGTAATTTTTGAATTATATGAATGATTAAAATTTGACTAAAGATATATAGTTCGAGACATTTTAGTAGAAGAGAATTTAAATTCATATTCCGACTCCTTTATCCGCACCTTACCCGACACCTTATCAGAGAAAAATATATATATATATATATACACAAATGCCATAAAAACCAAACAATGGAGCTGTGGGCCAACACTGCAAGGACATTGTTGCGCGACCTAGCTTTGGCCTGGCCTACGTTCTTCTTCTATCTCAAGCGCGCCAGCCAGCCAGCCTGCCAGTGTCTGGGTTAATTAGACTTTGACGTTAAATACAGGGCACTTAGTGTTTGGTTCTTTTATTTTTTTAAAAAGAAATTATTATTTTCAATCATGATTTTTTAAAAAAATATATTTAAATAAATATAAATTATCTTTTTAAAAAATAAAAAATAATTAAACTGTAATTTAAAAAAAATAATTACTTTTTTTAATAAAATATGAATTTTAAAAAAGAGAAAATAAATTTCCTTTATATTATATATTTAAAAATATTTTTAATCTTTATCATTCAAAAATTTTTTTATTAAACTTATTTTTATAAAAAAATATTTAAATATAAAAATTTATAATAAATTTATTTTATTTTTATAAATTATATTTATTTTAATTTAATTTTATAAGATTGAGAAGCAAACACACCCTTAAAGAGCAAGTCCAAGTGTTCTTATTTGCCTCTATCTCAAACGCGCCCGCCAGCTAGTGTCTGGGTCAGTAAGACTTTGACGTTAACTACAGGGGACATACATGGCAACTCCACGTGTTCTTTGACACAACAAGTGGGACCGCATTGCCAATTGAGAAAGTTGAAAACTTAGAAACACAGCGCAGGAAAAAAAAGCCATTAACCGCCTTGGATGCAGAGAAAACCACATCTCATATATATATATATATATATATATACACAGTACCCATTTAAATTATTTTTTTATAAAAAATCTATTAAAATAACTACCATTTATAAAAATAAAATTTAAATAAAAAATAAAAAAAAATTATTATAAATTTATTTAAATAAAAAAAATAGTTAAAAACTATTCCTTCGATCCTATATATAGGATTTTTTATCATGATACTAAATATAAGATTTTTAATATACAAGATAATATTTATTATACATTTTTTAAAAAATATCTCTATTTAATATATTTAAAAATAAATAAATAAAAATACTTTAAAAAATATTAAAATTTTTAAAAAAATTAAAATAATTAATTAATCATAGTAGAATAAATCGCACACCTCCATATTGGCGGCCGCCATCCTCCATAACTCATTTTGGCATTGAGCTTTAAATGATATCAGTCAGGGGACCCCCCGTTACCCCCCAACAAATTTGACCCTTTTAGCGGTCTTGAATCTTGATACAGGCAAAAGTAGACTGTTTTTTCTCCGTTCCTCGACCCAGCGGATTCATATATAACAATCCACAAGATACTTACTCGATACCAAAAATTACACGGCATTCGTTTGGGCAGCGCTGCTTGTTCACAAGGGTTCTTGTGGAAGTGAGTTTTCTGTCATATTATTAACTTGCTGGATGTGACTTGTCGAATCCGCAGAAATTTGAAATATGTGTGGTCAGGGTTTACATGCAAAACCAGATAAACCCATGTCTCTGATTCGTACAGTTTGATTGACAGGGAAAGTGGGTTCTTTTTCTTTATTTCAGGGTGACTTGATTTAAAAAAAAAATTACAGGAGAAGGTTTATGGATTGTATCTGTTAGATTTTGGGGTTCAGCGATGTGGATCTGAATCTAGTAAAGAAGGAATCAAGGGGTAGGAAAAAGGTTCAGACTATTCATACTTATTTTATTGGGTTTGTCGGTTTGTCATTTCCAGTTTAGCAAAACATCCCGATAGAGGAAGCAATATTTCTCACTATCGACAACTTTTCAAACATGGCGAATCGGTGGTGGGCTGAAAATGTCGCGATGAGAACCACCGACCCCATTTCGTCTTCTCCGTCACTGCAGCTCAGAAATCCAGAGCATGACCACGGCGGATTGAATCGTCTCGGGCCTAACAATACCAACCCCAACAACAACGCCACCTCAACTAATAGCAGCAGCAACAACACCAACCCAAACGTCCAAAACGCCAAAGATACCGATAGCCACGAAGCCGACAACCGAAACCTCAGGTGCCACGAAACGGTTAAGCCCCGCAACAATAGCCGACGGCCACGGGGCCGCCCGCAGGGGGCCAAAAACAAACCAAAGTCCCCTATCGTTGTAATCAAGGAAACCCCAAACGCCCTTCAAAGCCATGTGTTGGAAATCGGAAGCGGCAGCGACGTCGTTGAGAGCATCGCCACCTTCGCGAACCGCCGACACCGGGGGGTATCAGTGCTTAGTGGAAGCGGCATCGTGAATAATGTCACGCTCCGGCATCCGGCGGCAGCAGCCGGTGGGGTAATCACGCTTAATGGAAGGTTCGAGATATTGTCTCTGTCCGGCGCGTTCTTACCGGCGCCTTCACCGCCGGGGGCCAGCGGGCTAACGGTGTATTTAGCGGGTGGACAAGGGCAAGTGGTTGGTGGTAAGGTGGTGGGTTCTCTGGTGGCTTCGGGCCCTGTGATGGTGATTGCTGCCACATTTGCTAAAGCTACATACGAGAGGGTGCCATCAGAGGAAGAGGCTGGTGGTGAGAAACAATCAGAAGGTTTGGGCGAGCAAGTTTCAATGGAAATGTACAATTCACCTCCAAATATGCTATCGAATGGTCAAATGCCCCATGACCTGTTTTGGAGTTCTCCTCCTCGCCCTCAGCCACCATCTTACTGAGCCGCGAAAGAAGGGGTAAAAAATGAAAAGATGACAATTTGTCAATGATCTTAATTTGTACGTTTTTTATTTACTGATTCGCAGTATGTTGTGAGGGTAAGCTAGGGTGTTTTGTTTTGTGGCCTGTGTTTGCTTTATTTAATTAGTTATTATGGGTCTGTTTGGGAATCAATTGAAAAAGTGGTGGGTTAGGTGCCAAAAATGAGTTTGATGGAGTTGTGGGTACGTTTGTTTCATTTTCGCTTTTTCATTTGAAACTGATTTTGGGCACAAAACGAGATTTGGAAGAAGCACTTTTTCGTTCTACTCCCTCATTTTAATTCATATTTATTTTAAAGTTAAATAAAAATATATTAATAAAAATAAAAAAAAATAAAAAAATTATTGACCAAAATATTTTTTATTTATTGACCAAAATATCTCTTTAAAATTTTAATTTTTATAAATTATGACCAGTAAAAAAATATTATATCAGATATATTATGTTCTCAATTAAATAAATGTAGATTAAATTTTAGTCCAAGTAAATTAAATTAATCATGAAATAGAGTTTAAGTTCAATTTAGAGAAAAATTATGAATTTTGTCAAAACCAATTTTTAAATAAAGTATCCAAACATAAACATGTTAGTCCAAAACTAATTTTTATTATAACTACATTACAAAATCAATTTTACTCAAACTCATTTTTAACCAACTAAAAATCAAACGAGTTACGCCTAAGGGTAGTAGTATTTTTTGTTGGAAATGGTCAGTCATCTACTCATTGATAGGTGACTTGTGATTAGGCAATGGATGGAATGGTCAAGAACTACTATTACATTCTTATTGCTTCAATTACAATCTGGTCATCTAATGTAATATAATATAATTTAATGTAATATAATAAAATGATGATTACATATAAGTTTGTTTTCTATGGTATTACAGATATGGGAAATAAATTTATTTTGTATATTTAATTAAACATGAATAAATAAAAAATAATTAAAATGCCCTCGATTATTAAAAAAAACTCTCCTCTCTCTCTCTCCCTGCTTTTCCCCTTGTTGGCAGCCACACTACCACTGCCTTCCTCATTAGCCGCCACTCCTTAATCCATCCACATCTTTCCTCTCAACAACAGACAACCCAATAAAAAAAAACAAATATGGTATTGTTCAAAGCTTCCCTTGTGTATAGAGCTGGTCTTTGTAGATCTGAAAAGAGGAGGCAATGAAATAATGGTGTCAGTGATGGAAGTATAGAGATGACAATCAAATAAGGCATGAAAGAGAAGAACCACCAGTGGCCGACAGTGATAGAGAAGAACGGAGAAGATCTGAAAGAATGAGGCAGACGGCGGTGTGAAGGGATGAGGTTCATCGGTGACGGTGATGGCATCTCTAGTCGCTAATGGTTGAACCCAATGAGATGTGGATCAAGGAGGCAAAAGGACGATGCAAAGGGAGGACAATGCCAACGAGATGGAAGACGATGAAGAAGTGAAGAAGAGGATGATGGAGTTCACCGGAAGAAAATGGGGTCACCGCTGATGACTGATATAGAGTTGAGGTCCCGAATTTGGAGATGAGGTTGATGGGATGTGAATGGGAATAATTTCTTTTTACAAGGGCAATTTAGTCTTTTTATCTCTATTATATGCATGTAATGCTCAATACTTAACTTTTTGAAAATGTTGCTAATTACATGAATTTAGGTAATTAGGATTATACATGTAATCCTCAAGCCTCCAACCAAATTCAATTAATCAGGTAATATAAAGCTTTACATGGCCTTCTTGTGATTGAACCAAAGGAGGTGTTATTTGCGAAGATTAATGGTAAGCTTAAGTGTTGCAACTAATTTTTAACTGAAAATAAAAATGGAGTTACCATCAAAATTTTGAGGGGAAATTCTAGAAAATCTAAAGATATATAAAAGGATAGTCTATGAACAACAAAGTTAGGTTTGAGAATCACTTATATGTAGGAATGTGTTAGGCATCATATGCCACCCGTTCGAGTGAATAATTGCCCTTAATTCATTGTGCTATAATAAAAAGGTCTTAAAAATATATTATTTTTATTAATTAAATTTTATTGCTAAACCTAAAGAGAAATTAAATAAAAAAATATATAATATCTTTATAAAGTAGATTTGACCTATGATGAAAACACAGGACCTACACACCTTTAAAAGGGATCAACATTCAAGTAATTCGAAGTAGAAAGACATGTCTATTGATTTGTTTCCTTTAAATAAAAGTTGTGATTGGTTGATGTATTTTAGTTTTGTAAAAAAGATGAGTTATTCATTTTTATTTTATTTTTTTTTCACTTGAAGGGAAGACAATTTCATTTTTTTAAAAAAGGACTTTAGGAAAGTTTTTAGGGGAAATTACAATTCTGGATCAGGATCTCAATTTAATTACAACATGGGATCAACTGTTCATTTAATCACAAAAATGGACTAACTTTTTACAATTAAATATTAAAATATGAAATTACCAAAATACCCTTAGGTGTTATCTCTCCCTTCACCATCGCCAGTCAACGATCGCCATCGGCTAGTCAATGAAGGTGAATGGCCGCTGGAGAATGGTAAATGCTAGTTAACCATCGCTGGTGACCAGTCAACAATCACTGGTGACTTGTCAATAGCTGCCGACGACTGGTCAACAGCTGCTGGTGACCGGTCAATGTTCGCCAGAAAAAATGTCTTACAACCTTTTTTTTTAATATTTTACAATTTACTTATTCTGAATTTACAACTTAGTTTTCAAATTTTTATTTTGTAATTTCTTTTCCAGAATCTACAACTTCTTTACTCTAAATTTGCAACTTATTTTTTAAACTTTTGCTATGAATTGTTTCAGTGCTTTTATAACTTCTTTTGGTAATTTCAAATTTTTATATTTAATTTTAAAAAGTTATTCCATTTTTGTAATTAAATGAATAGTAGATTCCATTTTATAATTAAATTGAGATTCTGATCCTGAATTGTAATTTCCCCAAGTTTTTATCATAATAATTTTTTGGCTTAAATATGAAAGAGACCTCTCTAAATATTGTTTATTTTAGATTGACCCTAGAAAATATTTCAATAAGTATTTAATCCTATGATGAAAATTAGTATCACTCGTAATTCCTTAAATAATATATTGAATGCTCACAGAGATAATTAGTGCCCCTTATGGCATACTTTAAATAGTAGGAAAAGAAACATTAGTAATATAGATTTTGACTCCTTGGGATTATATTTTTAAAGGTATGAGTAGTTATGGTGAAAATTAGTATCACTCATAGCCTCTTATAAAAGATTTTTAATGCACATAGAAATAATTGGTGTCCCTCATGACCAATGTCTAAATGGTGCGAAAAGAGATAACTTTTAAAGAAAAACAAAAGGGAATATTTGTTAAACATTATATATATTAATACTAATTTCGTATTCATAAGGATAACACTTTTTTAAAGGAATGAATAGTTGAAACCTAAATTCACACAAAGGTAATTAGTATGCTTCATACCAAATTCTATGAGGCGCTATTGTTAAGTTTAATATAATATAAGTTTTGATGATGACAAATGTAGGGTAATAAGGAACAAATGCATTATATGTGTCTAACATATATAATATTCCTTAAAGAAGTAACATGTGCATTAGTATATATCTATTTATGTTTATAATGCATATATTATGCTATGCACTAATATATTCACTATACTTTTATAGTTTATAATACAAATTGGATATATAAATTAGACAAACTACTTAGTTTGTAAGTATAATATATCAAGTGTAGGACTGTCCAAATAAGAAGAGCGAACATTGGAATAAATAACTGAGAATAACATCATATTTCACTCAAAGAAGAAGAAAAAAAATGATGCTCCAAGTAATTGAAGATCAGAAGGAAACATGCCAAGAAGGGGATGACCAAGTGAAAGTGGAGTTCAAGCATTGAAGACCTAGTTATTAGGTATATTTTGCTTTCACTTAGGTTTTGAAGTGGTTTGAATCTTTGAAATTTATTTAATCTTATTATCATATGTTTTAAAGAAGTTAGATTAAGTAAATCTATTATTAGCACATGTTAGAATTAAGAAATATTGGGTAACAAATGAATTTTACTATTGACTCATGTGTATTTTGTGTGAAATTCAAACTTTGCTTGAACAAATTTGAATATATAAAGGTTTCATCTTTGACAGACGAATTTCAATCATGAAATTTTTTATTTTGGGCTAAGCATTGTTAGTGGATATGTAAAAAATTCGTGTGAAGTTTAGTCAAAATTCGAATATTGGTGAAGTTCAAAGAGCATTCAAAGTCACTCTCTCTGACAAACGAACTTTGAACTTGAAAGTGCGAATTTTAAAATGAGAACTTTATGAGTCTAGTTAAAGGATACATCTGATAGGCGAATTTTAAAGCCAACAGTCAAATTTCGAAGGAGAACTTCTGTGCCATGTTGAACAAGCCTCTGACAGATGAATTTCAACTTTTAAAATTCGAATTGCTAGTACTCTGTGGAAAATTGAGACAATTATTCAAACTTCAACTGACGCACTTCCAATATGAAAATTCGTTTGAACTAACATAGGTTAACTTTGGTAAACTTGAAATTCGAATTTCATTATGACAGACAAATTTTTGAAGTTCATTGTTAAACACATAATTATGCTTTTTTTGCAGAATTCGTCTGTTGAGCCTCAAAATTTGAATTTTGGAAAGATAGACACATTTAATGTGGTTGGTGAATGGTTCTTTTTGTAAAGTAACGACTATAACTTGTGTCTAACAGATAGATCTTATGCCTAACATCTAGTTACGCCATAAATATATCAATACAACCTCATTTGAACTTATGAAAAATATCTCAAGAGAGTTTATGCCAAAATTGTATTCCAAAACATAAAATCTTTGTGTCAGCATTCCTTGAAAAACCTACTTCAATAGAGTAAGCTTTCATTGTATCATCCACTCTTAAAGAGAGTTTCACTTCTGTAATCATCATTTTCTACAATATTCTGGGTAGAATCTTAATATGGGGAAACACTAAGGGATATTACACATCTTGTAAGGGTGTGTGGAGAGTGGCTTCACAAGTGCCTACTAAAACTTGTGGGATGTATTGAAACTTCATAGATGCCCGGATCAAATATGTGGAATATATTGCAAAATCTCAAATAGTGAGAGGGACTGGACATTAGCCAAGTGATTTAGGTTGAATCAAAATAAATTTTGGTGTTTTGCTTTTCATCTTCTACCCTCAATTGCTGCACTTAACTCTCTCTGTTCATCTCTATTTTGTTGCACATCTGGTGAATTTGGATTGTGATCCAAAAAGGGTGAAAATCTTGTATCACCCAATTCACCCCCTCTTGAGTGACCAGCCAAACCTAACAAATGGTATCAAAGCTTGGACTCCCAGCAAATGATCTAATCATCCAGGAGCAAGATAACTGGCTTTGGAGAAAATATACTACCATAGAAGAACAATGTCAATAGATCTCCAACCTTCAACAGTAAACACTATGGATATTAGAAGATGATGATGCAAATATTTTTTCAATCCATAGACCTAGAAATCTAGTCTGTCTTCAGAAAAGGAGATTTTGTGCCAAAGAAGATGCATAATGATGGCACATATAGAGAGAAGTCAAAAGGAGGATGGGATAAGATAAGCGAAGAGTCCTACTGAACTTCAAGGTAAAGCACTCTTTGGTCAGTGCTCTTTCACAAGATGAATTCTTCAGAATGTCATATTGCAACACAGTAAAGGAAATGTGGGATCCTCTAGAGATTGCCCATGAAGGAACCAAAGGACTGAAGAAAAATAGGCTCAGCTCTCTCATAGCCGAGTATGAAGCCTTCAAGATGAACAATGATGAGCCCATTAAAGAAATACAAATTCATTTTACTCACATTGTTAATCATCTAGTAGTTTTGGGGAAGAGCTACACATAAAGAGATCAATTATGCAAAATACTTAGAACTTTACCCAAAAAATGGCAACCGAAAGTGATAGCTATTAAAGAAATAAGAGGAGAATTATATCAGTCTGTTACTGCATTGTTTAGGAGTCTTGCTAAACATGAAGGAAAACTAGACCTTTTGCGCAAGTAGCAAAACAAAGGAAAAATGCTGATGTTCAAAGCTATTACATCACAGAGCTCAGACGATGATGATATTGATGATGAAAGTGATGATAGTAGTGGTGATGATAATGAGGACGAGCTGAAACAGTTGACCATCAAATTTGGTAGATTCCTCAACATAAAAAAAAGGAACTTTAGAAACAAAAGCACTCCTGCCATGCAAGTAAGTTGAAGTACCACTCACAGAGGCAAGGTGGAAAATATACAGAGAAGAAAAATGAGAAAGCTAAAGTGGTATACACCTCTACAATCTAAGGCAATAGTTCAGATGAAGATGATAAGGACACCTATTAATGGTTAATGGCAAAGACCAATAATGGGGTATCAAATTTTGACTCTGAATCTGATAATTCTTTTAATGAATTGCAAGATACTTATAATGAAATGCATGATGAACTGATTAGATTAGCAAAAACACTCACACACAGTAAGAAGAAAGTAATTTCCTTAGAAAATGAATTAGAATTTGAAAAGAATGAAAAGGAATCACTTAAAAAGAAAATAACTGATTTAGAAAATATCTGCTAAACCCACATACACACTTCCTTTTGGGATTTATGTGATCGATTAAGTAAAGAAAAAGAGGAGTTAAATAAGGTAATAACCAATTTCACCTAAGGCAAAGATAAGTTAAATATTTCTCTTGGCAAACAGAATTATGTGTTTGACAAGTTGGGTGCTGGCTATATGAGTGAGTCCAAGGAGAAAAATAAAAGTTGTTTGAAATTCTTTGTGTCTACTGTAATGCCTAGCTCATCATCATGCACACATTGTGGTAAAAAGGGACATATAGCTCATCTGTGCAATATTAGGAGAAATGGTTTAAGCAAAAACATGAAATGGGTTCCAAAGGATACCACTAACCCTTCTGGACCCACAAACAAGTGGGTACCAAAATGTTTTTTTAGTGTTTCATGTGTGCATAAGCAATCTAAGAAGAAAGAACATATTGGTGTAAGAAAGAGGATGCTGAAAAGGAAAGCTTCTCAAAACTCTAAAGCAGCAATTGCAAATCACGAAGAGAAGCACTTGAAGCAATCCTTTCACTCATCTTAAGGAAGCAACTCAAATGGAAGTCAAATTATTTATCTTGAGAAGAGAAAGAGCAGAAGCTCAAGCAGCAATGGTTTGTATGCAAAAGGGAGACATGAACAATATATATTGCATACAAACCAAAAATAACAAAGAATGATCTTTGGTAACCTCTAACTCTAACTTTTTTCAATTATTGCATTATATATCACATCTGGGTAAGACAGAACTTAGGTCCCATATGTACTTTCAAATGTTTAAACTGACTATTAGTGGACCCCAGTAAGAAAGGATACCAAAGAAAGAAAAAGGTATTCCCTTTGCTTTTGTAGATACTCCTTGAGCTAAATGGTGAAAATGTGATAAAGATGGAGTATCTGATGTGCTCAATTGGAATCGTACTGAAAAGGGAAGAAATTAGCCTCTATCTAAGCTGGTTTGTAAGTGTTTAACTTGTTTTCAGATATACTTGGTTGGTGCTATTACTTGAGGTTATTAAAATAAAGTGTGATCCTTGTTCAAATAAAGAACTGTCTGAATATGATGGTGCTTACTGTGAAGTTCAATATTTGTACAATTCCATTTCTTTATTTGTATAACCAAACTTTTGTACTTTTCAAAATTTTTCTTGCATATTGATTGGAAAGCATATATGTTTGAATAAATGTTCATACTTAGGGGGAGCTTATAACTTTGCATATAAGGGTTTTATAAAAGCTCTTTCTAATTTAAAAGAATAATCTCAATCATTTGCTTTTGTATGAACATGCTGATCTATTACATTGTGTTCTCTTGGTTTTATTATATGAAATGCATAGGTTGAGGGGGACCATTTTTTGAAATCAAATTATTTATACTTTAGCTCACCCAACTTTATAGTGAAGAGTTTTGGTTGTGGTATCAGAAATTATTTATACTTAATCTCACATTGATCCTAAAGGAAGAAAGCAACAACTCTTTAACTCAGAGATGCCGCTTGTGATGTGTGCATATCATAATCATCTTAATAAGAAGCATTGTAACAATTGGTATCATAATAGTTTCAAGCAACAACTGATATTAGTTTGAATATCACTAACAATTGGTATCAATTTCGATATCAGTAAAAATTGGTATAATTTGAACATGCAATGCATAATAAGTTTTGATGATGATTTGCACTTCAGTATGTGTTTTTATGTGTACTTGAAACAACCCTAGACATCTGTGCTTACCGGTTTAACCTTACAAACAGGAGGAGAAGAATACTTGTCACACCCGAAAATGTGACCCGGATGGTGCGGGAAATAGAAAAAAAGGGTGAAATTGGCCCTCTCAACAAAGGCCGGTTTCGGAAGGAATCGCTACCAAAATTTTAAGGAAAATTTTAAAAAACCAAATAAAAAGGAAAATGATGGTCTGCGAATCAAAGTTAGGTTCGGGAGTACGATTGTGAGTGGGGAAGGAGTTAGGCACCCCTATAACACTCGTTCCAAAGAACGGTTACCTTAAGTTGATTATGCAATTTTTATGGCTTTTGAAAATTATTTTGATTGCCCTTTAACTGTTTACATGCAAAAATAAATGTAAAAATGAGAAAAAAAATGTAAAAATGAAAAAAATGAATGAAATGAAAAAGTGAGAAATTGGGAAAAATAAGAGGAAAATGTTATTTATTTACAAAAGTGGACTTGACCCAGAATTAGAGTCTGAGACCTACGTACCCTACGATAGGGATCAAAGTCGACGTAGTTCGGACTAGAAATGCGTATCATTGGGTTGGTATTTTTTTATTATATATATTCTTTGAAAAAAAGAGGTTTATAGAAAATAATTTGTCTTTCCATAAAGAAAACAATTTTTAGAATTGGTTGGTGTGTTTTAATTTGTAAAAGACATGTTAATTTCCATTATTTGCTCTTATCATTTATTATTATTTTTGGCTTAATCAATCTCTAAAAGAGAAAATATGTTTTTCCTCAATTTAGAAAATATGATTAAAATTATATGCGATTTTGAACATTTTATTTTGATTTGAAAAGGAAATATTTGAAAATAATTTTATTTTTACATAATAAAATCAATTGGCTTATGTGACGAGTTTATCACTCACAATATACAATTGATACCTAAATATTCACGGTGGTGCCACTCGAGACAAAAAGACATAAAAATGTTCGAAAGAAAACAAATAATTTTTGTACAAATAATTTTCTTACTTTCTTTTTTATTATAAGAATAAAAATAAATAAGATCATTTTAACACATATTTATTTATAAAAAAAGAATTAAAAAATGTGATTATTGCATACATATTTTTGAAGAAAAATAATCAGCATATATGGTGACTTTATCACTCACAAGTTACTGATCAGTATTCAAAATACCCGCGGTGTTACCACTCTAGACAAATAAATAAAAAGGATAAAAGCTTGAAGGGAATGAATACTTTTTGTTTCAATCATTTTTATTATTATTATTTTCTTTTTAAATGAAAAGGAAATAAAAAAAGCATAAATAAGAAAAATGGATAAAATTGAAGGAAAATAAATAATTTGACCTGAATTATTTTTATAAAAATGGAAATAGATAAGATTCGCTTAACTCATATTTATGAAAAAAAAAACGTTAAGAAAAATTCAAAATGTCATTATTACGTATATTTTTAAAAAGAAATAATCAACATATGTGGTGACTTTATCACTTACAAATTGCTAATTAATATTTAAATACCTACGGTGTTACCACTCGGAGTAGAAAAGTAACTGGCTTAAGGGATAAAATTGGAAAAATAAAATTTACATAAATCGTTTTTATTTCCTTATATTGAGCTATAAAAAATAAACGCGACCAAGGTAACACATTTTTATAAGAAGAAAAGTGATAAAAAGAATTTAAAAATGACTTATATATATGTATATTATTTATTTTTATTTATTTATTTTATTTTTAGAAAAAAGAATCAATCAGGATCTGTGGTGACTTTATTACTCATAACTCGCTAATTAACAACTAAATGCTCACAGTGTTACTACTCGAAGCATAAAGGCAAAGATAAAGATTTGAAATAGAGGGCTTTCATTTATTTTTACTTTTAATAAAAAAAAACACTGGTGCTTAGAAATATTAAAAATTAAGATTTAGCAAATGTTTATACTATAGCAACTCCTCACTCATGGTATAATTGACTGACACTTTAGAGGCACACGGAGACTTGGTCCCTTGTGGTAGACTCTAAAGGCGAAAAGAATAAAAATCCATGATCAAATAAAAATCAAAATCAGAAACAAAATCAAATACAATTTATCAATGTGTGTGTGTTAGTGTGCAAATTCAAATAATAATTTTATTCCACTACAATGAAAACTACATGAAGATAAGAAAGAAGACCAAACTCTTTTGCTTTCTTCCCATTTCTTGCTTTGATGTTCCTCTTCTGTCTTGCTAAAGAAAATTCACTCTTTCCAAGATTGATCTCACACTCCCATAACGCTCAAAAGAAAATAAGAAGACATGAATTAGTTTTTAGCTTAAAACTTCCAATCAATAAACTATCATAACAATAGATCCTAAATCTTAGCTCAAATACATTCGAGAGCTAATTATAGCCATGGTACATTAGAGTCATGCAATCTACCTAGACCACCCTTATTATTTAGACTCAAATAAGCCAACCTAACTTGTACTGCGACTTGATACAAGCCCCACAATTGAATTCAAGTAAATGCTTCATGTCAGTAAGTTGAGAATGAAACATTGAATCGATGGATTCAATGTTTTGAAAGAGAGTTCAATGAGCAGTATCTTTCGAAAGGAGGACCATTCATTGCTCTTGAAACTTTCTATATAAACAATTATCTCAAGCATTTCAGAATACCTATATATTAACAAAACTGAATCTTTTTTTCTTTTTTATGATATATGCTCATATGATCATTCAATGAAATTGACCATGTACAGCAACGAAATTGGGGCTTTTCGATAAAATAAGGTTATGTGATCAATTTGAAGAGTGTAAATCAGAACTCATATATCCATGACAGCATTCTAACTCCAATGCAAGGACATGCAAACCTTTCACATCAAAGTGTTATATTCATCAACTATTCTAACCCCCAAAGCATTTATGCTCAACATCATCCTAGTATCCAAAGCAATATGAAATCATATCCATGGACCTCTAAGCACAAAATGAAATTAAGGGTTCACGTTAAGAGAGAGAACTCACTAGCCTTCAAAACTAAATGAGTTACAAAAATGGGAAATGGCGAGTTAACTACACAGCCCTCTAATAGCAAAGTTTCCAATAAACAAAATGTAAGAGCCGTGGTTAAGTATTTGTGTTTAGAAAATAGTGAACTCCTAATGGGCTTTTTGACAAACACCTGCAAGACGTGTAACAAAGCATGACATTTTCTAACTTTAATAATAGAAATCTATCAATCAAAAGCATACAAAGACCATTCAGTACACATCATCCAAGTACAATGTTCTTGCAAACTAGAAATGATTGAGCAAACCATCAGGCTATCTCTAAGGACCTAGGGGAACAATTAAACAAAGAACTCTCCCTTGCAAATGGCATGCTAGTGCTAATTTTGAACAAATCGAAGTACATACACAATCTAGTTTAGAGCTAGTACAGCTAATACAAATTCCAATAACAGTTAGACTAAGTAAGAATTGTTTCTAAATTGGACAAATACACATTCTGAGGTCTAACATTTCATCAGTGACACTAAAAAAATCCTCTAAGGAACAAGCTTGAACATACCAAAATCTAGAGGGAGCATTTTTCGACAGAGCTCAACCAATTTTGAAACAGGGCATCGACAAAGCAACCCAAATCTTAGCACTTGTACAATAAAATCCAAGGCATGGAAGGGAATGGGGTATTATTTGAAAGGGGATAGTATAATTCAAACTTAACAAAATTTACCAAGTTGAAGCTTCTGTTCCTGCGTCTTTGAGTATCACTGCAACAGGGGGATCAATAACTCAAACTTGACTCGCACTCTCCTGCTCGATTATGGCACAACCACCTCCTCTTTCCTAAAGGTTTCACCCTCTTGTTGGTGCCAGAGATGGTGGACCCATAATCCTCATGAAGACCCATGACCCACAAAGAGAAAAAGGAAGCTGTGGATTCATCGGCCATGAGGAGGAAGCTCCAAAAAAACTGCTTATCATGTCTCACTCCTTGTTGAGCCAGACTCTCTCCTCCAGATCTCCCCTCCGCTCCACCGCGGCTCCCTCTATTTGGTCTTCCCTCAGCTCCACTATGGCTCCCTTTGTCTTTTTTTCTCTCCTCTTGTTCTCCTCCTTCCATCTTTTTTTCTCTCTTCTCTCCGCCTCCTCAATTCGTCCTTTTTCTCTCCGCCGCCCCTTAGCTTCATTGTGGCTCCCTCTTTTTTTTTCTCTCCTCTTGGTCAACTCCGCGGCTCCCTCTATTTGGTCTCCCTCCGTCTTTTTTTTTTGTCTCCGCCTCCTCTGTTCCATCGTAGCTCCCTCTATTTCTGTCTCACCTGAGCCCTAGGTTAGGCTTTCTCCATCTCTTCTCTCACTCCCACTCTGTTTCTCCTTGCTTCACGGACCCCACGGCTCCCTCTGGTTCGTCCGCCCTCTGCCCTCTTTCTCTCCGCGGCTCCTTCTTCTTTTCTCCAGTCTTTCACTCGTACCTGAGCCCTAATAGGGTTCAAGGTGACTCGGGCCTAAGCCCCCAAATAGGGCTCAGGATCGCCTTGGGCTAAAATCAGCCCAAGGTTAAAACCCTTTTTTTTGTTTTGTTTCATTTTTTTATGTATTTTGTATTTTGGGCCAAATCTTGGCCCAAAGTTTTGTTTTTAGGAAAAGAATTTGGGCCATCAGCAACCGCAACCCCAACCGCAACCCCAACACCAACACTTCTTCCTTTTTCTTCATTTTTAGGATTTTGAATTAACCATTTTAATTAACTTGGTTAATTTTTATTTTATTTTATTTTTATTTTTATCATTGTTTATTTTTTTTAATCTTTAATTTTTATTATTTGTTGTTATTATTTTTTATCTATATTTATTATTATTATTGGTTTTTTTTTTAAATTTTTATGTATAAAGACAGGACAAAATACGGTGTTCACAATACTTGTTATTCTTTAAACCTTTTTGTTGATGTCAAATAGAGGGAGAAGTTGTGTGAAAAATATGCAATGTGCTTAATTTGGAAATAACTGAATTGAACTGCTTTATATGTGTTAAACATTCATTAAACATATTTTTTACTAGTGATTTGTCATTATCAAAAAGGAGGAGATTGTTATGTTTAATATAATAAAAGTTTCAATGATGACAAATGTAGGGTAATAAGAAACAAATGCATCATATGTGTTTAACATATGTTATATTCTTTAAAGAAGTAAAATGTGCATTAACATGTATCTAATAATGCATATATTATGCTATGCACTAATATATCCACTATGCTTTTATAGTTTATAATACAAATTGGATATATAAATTAGACTAACTACTTAGTTTGTCAGTATAATACATCAAGTGTAGGACTGTCCAAATAAGAAGAGCGAACATTGGAATAAATAACTGAGAATAACATTATGTTTCACTCAAAGAAAAAGAAAAGAAATGATGCTCCAAGTAATTGAAGACCTAGTTATTAGGTATATTTTGCTTTCACTTAGGTTTTGAAATGGTTTGAATCTTTGAAATTTATTTAATCTTATTACCATATGTTTTAAAGAAGTTAGATTAAGTAAATCTATTGTTAGCACATGTTAGAATTAAGAAATATTGGGTAACAAATGAATTTTACTATTGATTCCTGTGTATTTTGTGTGAAATTCAAACTTTGCTTGAACAAATTTGAATATACAAAAGTTTCATCTTTGACAGACTAATTTCAGTCATGAAATTTGAATTTCGAGCTAAGTATTATTAGTGGATATGTACAAAATTCATATGAAGCTTAGTCGAAATTCGAATGTTGGTGAAGTTCAAAGAGCATTCAGAGTTACCCTCTATGATAGATGAACCTTGAACTTGAAAGTGCGGATTTTAAAATGAGAATTTGTGAGTCTAGTTAGAGGATATCTCTGATAGACGAATTTTAAAGCCAACAGTCAAATTTCGAAGGGAGAACTTTTGTGCCACGTTGAACAAGTCTCTAATAGATGAATTTCAGCTTTTGAAATTCAAATTGCGAGTACTCTGTGGAAAATTGAGACAACTGTTCAAACTTCAACTAACGCACTTCCACTATGAAAATTCGTATGAACTAACATGGTTAACTTTAGCAAACTTGAAATTCGAATTTTATTATGACAGACAAATTTTTGAAGTTTAACGTTAAACACATAATTATGCTGTTTCTGCAAAATTTGTCTATTGAGTCTCAAAATTTGAATTTTGGAAAGACAGACGCATTCTCCCCTCAATTGCTGCATTTAACTCTCTTTATTCATCTCTGTTGTAATCATCCTTTTCTACAAGTATAAATGATGTGCATCGAATGAAGGCCAAAATTTCAAGTTGGAACTTTTATATAAGAAAGTATATGGGAATTTAAACAAAGCATTATAAAAAAAAAATCCATATAACAAAGCACCTGGTAATTAATGGGATTTACTCCACTTCTTCCTTCTTCTCACCTTTATCTTTCACGTCTTGCTCTGGCGAACTCTCTAGATTTTGTTGTGGCCTAAAGCTCTCTCAATTTGTTGATTCTTCCTCTGAATGTCATATCCTCTATTTATAGATAAGCTTATCATGCATTTTTTAATTTGAAATATTTTAAATTTTAAAGATAAAAATTATATAGGGATAATATCTTGATATCCTAATCCTTTAAAAATTATTAAATTTCATTTAAGAGATATTTATTATTATTTATTTATTTCTTCTTACTTCTTATTTTGTATTATTTCTATTTTTTTTTCAAATAATACGGATGGAGAAGTTAGCAAGGTTTTAAAAGATAATTCTTCGATATTTTGTTTCTATATTTTAATTAGAAGATAATCTTCCAATTTTACTCTAAAATCTTTAAAAATAACTAAAAATATTTTATATTTTTTTCTGTTTCATATTTTTAGATTTTCTATGGGATAATCTTTTAAAATATTACAGATTTATTTTATTATTTTTTTATGAATCCTAAAAGTGACAAATTTTTTAATTTTTATAAATTTATTATTTTTATTAAATAAGTGAGATAAAATATGGTATTCACGTTCCAGAGGTTGACTTCTTGCATTGTTTACAAATTAATTTGGTATAGAATTGGTGCAGGGAAAGAAATAATGAGAGATAATGATGAATTTGGAGGGTAGAGCATTAATTAATTAATCAGATATTTATGTGATTGGATAGTGTTTAGGGTGGTAGGGTCAGGTAAATTCATCTCCCCTGACCCGAATTACGCTGATTACATTAGACTGACATCATATGCCTTCTCGGGGCCATCTGGACAGCACTAACATGTAAGAATGAGAATAAATGTGTTTGGATTTTTTTTTTGGATAAGTGATTATTTTAGATCCAAAATTACTTAGAATATGTTTGTATTAGTTTTTTTAAGTGGGATAAGTGATTATTTCATGTCTAAATTACTAACATGAGTTTTGCCAAAGACAACACACAATCAATAATCACTTATAACTTAAAAATCAATTATATAGAGAAGTAAAAATTTGTCACTTATAATTCTTAATTATCAATTATGATTTTCATTTTTTGTCATAATAAAATTTTAGTTAAAAATTATTAATGAAATTTTTTAAAACAAAAATTATTATTTAAGAAATAAGGGAATTTTAGACATTTTCAATGATTACTCATCCAAAAATGCTTTTAATTGAAAATATCCAAATATATTTTATTTTATCAACATCATTTTTTATATAAAAATATTTAAATATAAATCACTTTTAACAAAATCGATTCTAACTAAAATTAATTATGCAAAATTAATTCTACTTAGAATCAATTATGTAAAATTTAATTTAAACACACAATAAGAATTGGTGCAATGAGACAAACATATTTAGTATATGATGAAATGAAATGAATATTTGTATTTTGTTAGATAATAATACCCTTAATATAAAAATATATCAAATAGATAATTATTAATTTTTAATTGCTCAAAATATTTCCTACTCATATTTAATAAAAATTAAATAACATTTTGTTTACATATTTAATAGAAACATATTAGAATTTTCAATTTTTCATTATCAATTTCTTATTGGTAAAAAATATATTTTACATATATTTAATAAAAATATTAAATATTTATTTTTAATTTTTGAATTTGCACAAATCTTTTTGAATTATCACTAACAAAATGAAAGTAGCATTCTAGTTGTTGAACTAAAAAAAATCTCTTAATAAAAAATTAAAACATTTTAATAATTTTAAAACATTATTTAAAAAATAAATGAAATAATATAATGAAGCTGAGGGTATAAATATAGCTTCACTATCAATTCCCAAGAATCCTCCCCATTCCATCCAAAATTGAATGGAATGCTCATTATTACACATGAGGGAATAAATTACTGTTTGGAATGAAATGCTCATCACATTCCTTCACACCAAACATCTCATGGAGTAGGTACCCCCATTCCCATCCTGATCTCCTATTCCAATGAACCAAATGTTCATCATGTGTGATTCAGGGAGGAAACTAATAACAAATTTATCATTGTATATTTATTTATTTTTTTAATTTTTCTTTGTATAAATTAAATTTATGCAGTAAAAAGGCACGGGAAATGTATATGAACCCATGACAGTTGCAACTATGTAGAAGAAAAATGGCAAATGGTTGTAAACAATTAATTAACCAAAGCAAAGATAAAAAAGGAAAAATTATGAGTATATATATATAAATGTGAATTAAGTAGTGAAACCAATTCGGACTCTTACCCGTAGAAGCAGACCCATGTATACTTAAGGCAAAGTGCTAATGGGTAATGGCAACAAGTACAGGTGGCAACTTCTCGAGCAATGAGGACATCAGAGGTAAGAAATTGAAGCTTTGGTGTGAGGTGGTAATAGTATGAGTTGAAGGCCGTTGGACGTGAGAGAATAAGCGTAGGTATATAGTTGAGAAGAGCTAGCAAATTGGGCCGCTCAAAACATGTTGGGATGAAAAGCCTGACTTGTAAAATGGGTCCTACTTTGTAGGCCTGAGCATGGGGAGAGAAGGCCTGTGGACTCATTTTTTTAAAAAATATTGTTTATTTTGTTTTTAAATTTTTTCATATGATTATTTAAATTAATACAACTAATTATTATTATTATCATTTACCAAGAATCAACAAAATATTTAAATTTTATAATTTATACATAATTAATTAATAAGATAATATGTATTTTTTAATATTTAAAAAAGAAAAAGAGAATGGATTGGCATATGGCCAGCTTGGACTAGCCCATCCGGGTCATCAGCTTAACGGGCTTGGGCCCAAGAGTTCATTTTCTATTCGAGCTTTCATTTTTTAAGTTTAATCTGCTCATTTGATTAGGCTAAACGAGCTGAATTGTCGAGTTTGATCTAGATTGTTGGCTTTATAATTGAAAGCTATAGGAACTAGGAGGTGAGAAAGACATGATGTTTTTTTATTTTTAAGCCAGGATATGGTTGAAATATTGCAAAGAACTGAGGGCAAATTGGTCAAGAAATTTCACATTATTCTCTCCCTTCCAATAAAAAAACCCCAAATTAGATGGGAGACAAATTGGGGCAGGGGAGGGGACAAAAACCTCAAACCAAACATGCTCTTAGGAAAAGAAGGCAAATTAAAATACTGACGTTGTGCATCTGTTCATTGAGTTCGAGTGTGTGCATGGATGCCTCCCTCCCAATTTGAGCATGGCAAATTTGAGCCAACTGCTTACGATACTTAGTTTATATATATAGTTCAATACTTATACGTCTTGTTTAAGAAAGTGATGTATAGCTTTAGGTATATTGGACATTGTTTCCATTACATTACAAAGAAAGTCAGTGTATTTCAGGATAAACAATGTTTCTTTTTTTTTTTTGGCCTTAAGATAAACAATATTGTTCGCATTAGAGGGTAGTGGAATTGCGGAAATGTTATATTTTTGACACGAGTGGAAAATTATTGTTATCATATTTTTTTATTATTTATGTGGTTTTTTTTTCCCTGGTGCGGAGGACAACCTTTGAGACTCGAGGATGTTGATGAGTTGGAAAATTTGCCTACTTAAATTGCAATTGGAGACACACACACACACACAAAGATTTGTTGGGTGTAATTCTAGGTGAGTACCTTCTTTTGCCCATAGTAATTAAAGAAATGAGTAATTGTGGTTAAAATATCTCTAGCAGCCGTTTGTGTGTAATTGTGGACGTATATGTTATATATATATATATATATATATAAGTCTCACTTAAAACAGATTTTTGTGGGTCTCACCACTAATCGCTTGTGTGCTGGATAAGGGTGTTTGATTTTGATTTGGGAGGTTGGGTTTATCCATCAACACCCGTCCTACCACCGTTTTACCGTGGTAGGATTTTTTTTTTAAACTAAATATTGTAAGCGAAATGGCCAAAAAACGCACTTTTTCAAAGTTATACATTCATATTTTTATGCAATTTTTACCCTCCAAATACTACAAAATAAAAACAGGATCTTTATAATCATATAGTAGCAAAGAAAACTATATTGAGCGGATAAAAACTACTCAGTCTAGAATATAAGGTATTTTTTATAAATTTTTTATGATACAAAATATAAATTCTATTTAAATAAAGTCAAAAGTATTAATTTTTTTTTCTAATTTATCCTTGTCTTTAATTAATTTATAAGAAAGAAAATTGTTTTAGAAATTATTTTTACTAAAAATAATGTTAAAAAATAATGTAAGTTTTTAATAAATTTAATTAGTTTAAATCTCTTTCTTGATCTGTGTGTAGTTAGTCAAATATGACTTATATTTTAAACCGAAGTGAATATATGACTTTGAGTGGTATTTTTTTCATATATAATACTATATATATCCGATCTCAAATATAAGAAACAAATAATGAATTTAATCTAACCAAGGAAAATGGTTAAAAATATTTAGGATCATTAAATTTGTCATAAATGAATTTTTTTAAAAAAAAATACCCCATTTAGTATCATGTAATTAATGATTTACTACTATATTTTCTCTCTGATATGTAACTAATAAGAAATAGTGTAGAAAAAGATAATTAAATATACCAAATAATTCATATATATACCTTATATTTTGGACTAATACAAATATTTCAAAAGTCTTTTATATTCAGAAAGAGTACTTAGATTACAAAAAAAAAAAAAAAAAGAAAAAACCTACCACGGTGCAAGACCCAATTTCGTGATTTACTCAACGCATTTCTTTTTCACTGGTACAAGTGTACATTTTGTTTTTAGTGGAGAGGAGAAAATACTATTTTAACAACCAGTATTTAGATGATGCTCTCCTAATCAAAGGCGTGGAGTGCAAAGACAAGCCAAAAACCGGTACAAGTGCACATTTAGTCATGGAAAGTGAAATGTATTTGCTCCCCCATTATTTGCTGTTGGAGGTGTTAGGTTTAATATAAGGTAATAAGAAACAAATGTATCATATGTGTCTAACATATATATTGTTCTTTAAAGAAATAAAATGTGTACTAGCATGTATTTAATTATATTCATAATACATATATCATGTAATGTACTGATATATCCACTGTACTCTTATGTTTTATAATGCAAATTGGATATATAAATTAAACTAACTACTTGATTCATAAGTGTAATATAGTAAGTATATGATTGTCCAAATAAGAAAAGTGAACATTGAAATAAAGAAATAAAAATCAACATCATGTCTCACTCAAAGAAGAAGAAGAGAAATGATGCTCCAGGAATGGAAGATTAGAAGGGAGCATACCAAGAATGAGAATGACCAAGTGAAAATGAAGTTCAACTTTTGAAGACCTAGCTATTAAGTATATTTTCACTTAGGTCTTGAGGTGGTTTAATCTTTGAAATTTACTTAATCTTATTACCATATATTTTAAATGAGTTAGATTAAGTAAATTTGATGTTAGTTTGTGTTAGAATTAAGAAATATAAGCTAATTGACGAATTTTGGGATTGACTCATGTTTATTTTCTATAAAATTCAAACTTTGCTTTGTGAAATTCGAAGTTATTGAGATTTTATCTCTAACAGAAGAATTTCGGCTTTGAAATTCAAATATTGGACTAAACATTGTTAGTGAAAGTATACCAAATTCGCATGAAACTAAGTTAAAATTTGAATATTGGTGAAGTTCAAAGTAAGTTCAAAGTCACTTTTTCTTGTAGACGAACTTCGGACTTCAAAGTGCAAATTTCAAAATAAGAACTTATGAGTCTCATTAGAGTATGCCTCTAATAGATGAACTTTGCAGTTCAACAGTCGAATTTAGAAGAGACAACTTTTGTATCATGTTGAACATACCTTTGATAGACGAATTTTAGCTTCGAAAATTCAAATTTTGAAGTGCACTATGAAAACTTGAGACAGCTATTTAAACTCAACAAACGCACTTCCAATATGAAAATTTGCATGAACTAACATTGGTTAACTTTGACAAATCAAAATTTGAATTTCACATTGTGACAGACAATTTTCTGGAGTTCAACATTTAACACATAATTATGCTAACTCTGTGAAATTCATCTGTTGAACTCTAAAATTTGAATATTGCAATGTCATGCGCATTTAATGCGGTTGATTAATGGCTCTTTTCATAACTGGAACTTGTGTTTAATGGATAGATCTTGTATCTAACAATTAGTTAAACCATAAATCTATAAAGAGAACCTCATTTGAACTTATGGGTAATAAGAATTGAGAAAGTTTGTCCCAAAATGATGTTCCAATACCTAAAATCTTTATGTATCAGCATTCATAGTTAAATCAACCTCATTAGATTGAGCTTTCATTATATTATCTACTCTAAAAGAGAGTCTCTATTATGTAATCTTCACTTCTAAATTTGCTGGGTAGAATCCTAGTATGGAGAAACACTAAGGGATTTACATATCTTGTAAAGGTGTGGAGAGAGTTACTTTACAAGTGCCTACTGAAGCTTGCGAGATATACTGAGACTTCACAAGTGCCCGAATCAAACTTGTGGGATATAGTGAAAATCTCAAGTAATGGCTTGAGAATTGAACGTAGGCCAAGTGGTTTGGGTTGAATCAGGATAAATTCTTGTATCTGATCCTTCATTTTATTATTTCATCTATATCTCTTATCACCCTCTATTCATCTCTATTTTACTACTTCTCTTGATTAAATTGGGTTGTGCTTCAAAAAGGGTAAAAAATCTTACATTACCTAATCCACCCCACTCTTGGGTGACCAGCCAAACCTTACATAAGGGTATACTTTTTTTTGTCCTTTTTATAAGGTATTATCTAGAAGATTTATCTGATCTTTCTTATAAAAGAACTAATGTTATACTCCCTCAAGTTCATTTTAAGGTTATACACCCTTCGATCCTTTTTTATAAGGCACTATCAATGAGAGTGCATGCATATTAAGAAAAACTTTAATGATGTAAAAAATGCTATTTGAGGGCTAAAATATCCCTACTTAATTGCTTTTTTTTTTTGTAGATGAAGAAAACTGGGATTGATTAAATGGGGATTAATTGGAAAAAATATTAATTATGTATTAGATTTCTTAAACAATGATAGTTTTGAGACAAAATAAAAATCCAAATACAATAAAAGTTTTGGGACAGAGGGAGTACATATTTTCAACCTGGAATTCAAGTGATGTAATGTAATGTAATGCATTAATCAAAGAGGATCAGTTGGGGAGTTGGGTTGGGGACCTATTGTGGGGTGATGCACATCAGAGACTTTGGGTTGTTTCTAGATGATCATTCAACGATTGGGGGACTTAATTTGCAAATTGCCAATTAGATGACAAGACTAACAATACCTGCTCCTAATAACAATACTAACAAACATTACATTTGTCAACCTAGCTATATACCCATGTATGCTGAAGTAGTTAATTAAAACCAACACAATAAGTTATAGAGTAGTTTGTAAGGTTTGATTGGTCACTCAAGAGGGGGTGAATTGGATGATGTAAGATTTTTGCCTTTTTTGAAGCACAATCTAATTTCACTAAGGGAAGTAGTAAAACAAAGCTTAACAGAGAGTGATGAAGGATATAGATGAAACAATAAAATAAAGGATCAGACACAAGATTTTATCCTAGTTTAGCCCAAACCATTTAACTTATATCCAATCCTCAAACCACCACTTGAGATTTTCACTATATATCCCACTGGTTTAATCCGTGCACTTGTGAAGTCTTAGTATATCCCATAAATTTTGGTAAGCACTTGTGAAGCCACTCTCTTCACACTCTTACAAGATGTGTATTTCCTTTAGTGTTATCCACACATTAAGATTTTACCTAGAAAATAGTAGAAATGAATGAATACAGAATTAAAACTCTCTTTTATAGTAGATAATACATTGAAAGTTCACTTTAAAGAGGTAGGTTTAACTATGAATGTTGATACAGAAATATTTTATGTATTGAAGCAGCATTTTGGCATAGCTCATTTAATTTCGTTACCCATAAGTTCAAATGAGGTTCTATTGATAGATTTGTGGCTTAACTATTCATTAGACACAAGATTTATCTATTAGACATAAGTTCTAGCTGTTATTTTGCAGGAAGAGTAGTTCGCCAACCGCATTAAATGCGTCTCACTTACCAAAATTCAAATTTTGAGACTCAATAGATGAATTTCGTAGAGTTAGCATAATTATGTGTTTAATGTTGAACTTTAAAAATTCATCCGTCACAGAGTGAAATTCAAATTTCGAGTTTGTCAAAGTTAACCCATGTTAGTTCATGCGAATTTTTATATTGGAAATGTGTCTGTTGAATTTGAACAGTTGTCTCAAGTTTTCATAGTACACTTCAAAATTCAAATTTCAGAAGTTGAAATTCATCTATCAGAGACATGTTCAACATGATGCAAAAGTTTTCTCTTCGAAATTTGACTATTGAAATGCAACGTTCATCTATCAGAATTATACTCTAATGAGACTCACAAGTTTTCATTTTAAAATTCACATTTTAAAGTCTAAAGTTCGTCCATAAGAGAAAATAACTTTAAACTTACTTTGAATTTCACCAACATTCAAATTTTGACTAAATTTCATGTGAATTTTATATATTTTCACTAACAATGCTTAGTCTGAAATTTGAATTTCAAAACCAAAATTCTCTGTCAAAGATAAAATCTCTGTAACTTCGAATTTCATAAAGTAAAGTTTGAATTTTGCACAAAATAAATATGAGTCAAACACAAAATTCGTCTGTTAGCCAATATTTCTCAATTCTAACATATACTAACATCAGATTTACTTAATCTAACTAGTTTAAAACATATGGTAATAAGATTAAGTAAATTTCATAGGTTAAATCACCTCAGGACCTAAGTGAAAACAAAATATACTTAATAGTTAAGTCTTCAAAAGTTGAACTCCACTCCACTTGGTCATTTTCATTCTTGGTGTGCTCTCTTTTGATCTTCCATTCTTGGAACATCCTTTTTCTTCTTTTTCTTTGAGTGAGACATGATGATTTTCTTATTTGGACAATCATACACTTAATGTATTATACTTACAAACCAAGTAATTAGTCCAATTTATATATCCAATTTGTATTATAAATCATAAGAGCATAGTTGATATATCAGTACATAGCATGATATATGCATTGTAAACATAATTAAATATATGCTAATGTACATTTTACTTCTTTAAGGAACAATATATATTAGATACATATGATGTATTTGTTCCTTATTACTCTACATTTATTATCATCAAAACTTATATTATATTAAACCTACAGCAAGTGAATATTCAAAAATAGAACTTACAAACATATGTTAAAACTTAGAATTTTCAATCTCTTTCAACAAATGCTGATTACCTAGATGCAGGATACTCCATTATTCTAAATTCTTATCATATAAGCTCATAAGGAGTACTAGCAAAAACAAAAGGAATATCTTTTTCTTTCTTTGGTACCTCTTCTTATTGGGGTCCATTAACGATCAATTTAACAATTCAAAATTTGTATTGGATCAAAACTTTGTCTTACCCAAATGTAATATATATATTGCAATAATTGATTAGGGTAAGTCATAGATGTTGCCACAAATAATCTCCTTGTTATATTTGGCTTGTATGCAATGTAGTATTGCTCATGTCTTCCTTTTGCATGCAGACCATCACTTCTTAAGCTTTTACTCTTTCTCTTCTCAAGATAAGTAATTTGATTTCCATTTAAGCTGTTTTATTGAGATGAGTGAGGGGATTGCTTCCAGTACTTCTCCTTGTGATTTGTAATCACAGCTTTAGCTTTTTTAGAAACTTTCCTTTTTGGCATCCTCTTTCTTGCTCCAACATATTCTTTCTCTTTGGATTTGTTTTACACACATGAAACATAAAAAGAACATTTTGGTATCCACTTGTTTTTCGGTCCAAAAGGATTAGTGGTATTCTTTGAAACCCATTTCATGCCTTTGTTTAAACAATTTCTCCTAATATTGCACAAATGAGCTATATGCTCATTTTTACCACAATATGCACATAATGGTAAGTTAGACATTATTGTAGGTATAAAGAATTGCGAAACACCATTTATTTTTCTTCTTGGACTCATTCATGTAGCTAGCACCCAACTTGTCAAACACACTTTTTTGTTTGCCAAGTAAAATGTTCAACTTATTCTTACCTTGGGTGAAATTGGCTATGACTTTTGTTAATTCCTCCTTTTCTTTATTTAATCTTTCACATGAATTACAAGAGGAAGTGTGTATATGGATTTCACAGATATTTTCTAACTCATCTATTTTCTTTTTAAATGATTCCTTATCATTCTTTTATAGTTATAATTCATTTTCCAAAGAAATCATTTTATTCTTGTTGTGTGCAAATGCTTTTTCTAATCTAAGCTGTTCTTCATGCATTTCATTATAAGTATCTTAGGATAATTAAAAGAGCCATAAGAATCAAATTCAGAGTCAGAATTTGATACCTCATCATTGGTCTTAGCCATTAAGCATGAATAGGTATCTTCATCATCTTCATCTGAACTGTTACCCCAGATTGTAGAGGTATATACTACTTTACCTTTTTCACTTTTCTTCTCTGCATATCTTCCTCCCTGCCTCTTTGAGAATATTTCAATTTATTTGCATGACAGAAGTGCTTTTATCCCCGAAGCTCCTTCTTTTTTATGTTGAGGAATCTGCCATATTTGATGGTCAATTGTTTCAACTCGTCCCCCTCATCGTCACTGCTACTATCATCACTTTCATCATCAATATCATCATCTTCTGAGCTCTGTGATGTAATAGCTTTGAACATCAGTGTCTTTTTATATTCTGCTGCTCCCATAGAAGGTTTAGTTTTCCTTCATGTTCAGCAAGGCTCCTAAACAGTGCAGTAACAGACTGATATGATACTCTTCTTGTTTCTTTAATGACCGTCACTTTCATTTGCCATTCTTTGGGTAGAGCTCTGAGTCTTTTGCAAACCTGCTCTCTTTGTGTGTAGTTCTTTTCCAAAGTTGCCAAATGATTGATGATGTGAGTGAAACAAATTTGTAAATCTTTAATTGGCTCACTATCAATCATCTTAGACATTTTATATTTTGCTATAAGAGAGCTAAGTCTGTTTTCCTTCATTCCCTTAGTTTCTTCATGAGCAATCTCCAGAGCATCCCATATTTCCTTTGCTATGTTGCAATTTAACACTCTGAAGAATTTATCTTGATTTAGAGTACTAACTAAGGAGTGTTTTACCTTGAAGTTCAGCAGAATTCTTCATCTATCTTTATTGTTCCACTCTTTCTTTGCCTTCACTTCAAGTGTGCCATCATCCCATATCTTCTTTGGTACAAAAGCACCCTTATTTATGATGGACCAGATTTCTAAGTCTATCGATTGAAGATATATCTATATCTTGATCTTCCAGTATCTATAGCATTCACCATTAAAACTTGGAGGTCTATTGACATTGTTCCCCTATAGTAGTATATTCTCTCCAAACCTAGCAATCTTGCTCCCGAGCGATTATATCCTTTGCTGAGAATCCAAGCTTTGATACCAATTATCAGGTTTGGCTTGTCACTCAAGAGGGGGTGAATTGGGTGATGCAAGATTTTGTTGAATCAAGTGTTTTGATGATTCAAAACCAACTTTCTAGAGCTTGGAGAGAAGATATCAAAGGTGCACAAATGATCTCAAGTGGAGAAATTCAAGAAAAACTAGCGCAAGAATAGATGTAGAATCTACAGTCATGTTTAAATTGGGTAAAAGACTTTGAATTGGCAAAAAGATGTTTTAAAACTATGATTCTATGTTAATCCATAGAATATTTGAAAAACACCCACTAACAGACAAAGTTTGAAATATTTATACTGATATGTTGTTTTGAAAATTCAAACTTTGTTTTTGGAAATTCGAATTTCGTATTAAAAATGAGCAAGTCTGAAAAGAGCCTTCTCTGACAGACGAACTTTGACTGCAAAAATTTGAATTTTGAATCTTGTCTGAAAAGAGCCTTCTCTGACAGATGAACTTTGGCTTTTGAAAATTTGAATTTCAGATAAAATACAACTTATGAAAAATGAAAAATTCGTCTGAGGGTATGTCAAAGTTCATCTGAAAACTGAGTTTGGAAATAGCATCAAAATGGCTCACTTACAGACGAACTTTGAACATGAAAATTTAAATTTTAGAAACAAAGCTTGTGAGTCTGTTATGATGATATGTTGACATACGAATGATAGTATTCAGAAATTTGAACTTTGAAGTAAGTATGAAAAGATGTCTTTCTGACAGACGAACTTTGTATTTTGAAAATTCAAATTTCGAATAGATAAACTATTGTGCCTTATTAAACTGGCCACTGACAGACGAATTTTGGGTATCAAAATTTTAATTTCAAAGGCACTGTAGCAAAATAGAACAATTGTTCATACTTTCCAGAAAAACCTTAAACTTGAAAATTCGTATGTTCTAACATAGAAACATTTTTCAAAGATCAAAATTTGAATTTTGCTTCATAACAGACAAACTTCGAATGTTCAACGTTAAAGTCTTTAGCTTTCGGTTTCTACGAAATTCGTCTATTAACTAACCAAAAATCGAACTTTGAATGTCAGAAGCATTAAATGCGGTTGGTGAACGGATAATTTTTTAGAGTAACCGTTGGGTAACTTCTCTAACGAATAGATTTTGTCTCTAACATACTATTAAGACCTAAATCTATAAATATAACATTATTTAAAGTTGAGAGTAACGATTTTAACTTTGTATATATTGAAACTCTACCAAATCATCAACTCAAAGTCTCTTACTCTCACATACTTCATTCCTTGTACTCTAACTTTCATATACACTCTGATTAAGAGAGTTTATCCATTGTAAATAATCTTATCTTCATTTGGAAGAAAGATTTTCTTGTGACGGGATATCACAAGGGATTGGGGAAACACTTAGCTAGAGTGTAAAGAGAGAAAGTGTGAGCTCTAAAAACAGAGTATCATAGCTATACTGTGGCATTTGCAAGAAGCCCATTGAATTCTTGCAAAATAGTGGAAAATCTCAAGTGGTGGCTTGAGGACTGGACGTAGGTGAAGATTGAAAGACTGAACTAGGATAAACATTTGTGTCTTCCCTTCTCTATTACTACTCTTACTTGTTATTCACTTATACTCTGTTTTAAAGTCACATTTGCTTTCTTCACTTTATTAACATTTTGCAGCAAATTTTTATCTTCCCAATTCACCTTCCCTCTTGGGAAGCCAACATATCTAACAAGTGGTATTAGAGCCCGAATTTCCAACCAAAGGATTTAACAGTCTGAGAAGAACAATGGCAGGCTTTAGAGAGAGTATACTACCAGAGGTAAAAAATACAAGTAAACCACCTGGTTTCAGTAGAGAGAACTATGGATACTGGAAGATGAGAATGCAAATCTATCTCCAGTCCATTGATTTAGACATATGATCTGTCATCCAGAAGGGAGATTTTGTCCCAATGACATTGTAGGATAATGGGAAGTACAGAGATAGGCCAGAGGCCGAATGGAATGAGGAAGATAGGAGAAGAGTCTTTCTGAACTTCAAGGCAAAATACTGCCTGGTCAGTGCATTGAATCAAGATGAATTCTACAAGGTCTCACAATGCTTCACAGCCAAGGATATGTGGGATACCCTTGAAATCACTCATGAAGAAACCACTGGAGTTAGAAAAAACAAATTGAACTCTTGCACAAGAGAATACGAGAGCTTCAGAATAGTTGAAGGAAAAAGTGTTAAAGAAATGTAAAAAAGATTCACCCTTATTGTGAATCAATTGAAAAGTCTTGGCAAGGAGTACAGTCAGACAGAAAAGGTCAGAAAGATCCTCAGAGCTCTTCCTCTAGAATGGAAACCCAAAGTAATAGTAATAAAGGAAGCCAGAGGAGAATCAATGGCATATGTCACAGCCCTCTTCGGTAGCCTCGAAGAATATGAAAGAAAGATGAAGGCTCTCAAGGAGGCAGGACAATATAAAAAGAAGAAGGGTCTTGCTCTGAAAGCTGGTGAGGAAAAGGAAGAAGAATCTAACGATGGAGATGAGCTAGATGAACAAACTCTAGCTATGATGATCAGAAAATTTGGAAGATTTTACAATAAGAAAATAAGCAGGAAATTCTTCAAGAAAGGAGCAGCTGGAGATAGCAAGAGAGAAGGAAAAGAACCTGTCACTTGCTATGAGTGCAAGAAGCATGGACATATCAAATGAGATTGTCCACAATTCCTTAAGAAGTAAGAGAAAGAAAAGAAAGCTGCAGACAAATGCAGGAAGAAAAAAGCGTATATCTCATCAATCTGGGGCAACAGCTCAGATGATGAAGATGAGATTGCCAACATCTGTCTGATAGCACTTGCATCAGAAGAAGCTGAAATCCCATCCAACAGTGATAAAGAAGATAAGGTATATGAATCTGAACCTTCCTATTTTGAATTACTGGATGCATTTCACGAATTGCATGATGAGTTCATTAAGACTGCCAAAGAACTCAAACAAGCTAAGAGAAAGATTAACAAGTTAGAATCTCAGCATAACATCTCTTAAACTGCTTATCTGCATATTGCTGAATCTGCTTGCTATAAATCATGCATTGAATTAAAGCAAACCAATGACTATCTGGTGAAAACCATGTCTTGACTTACTAAAGGAAATAATATATTATTTGCTTTAATGGGAAGTCAGAGAATAACACAGGGAAAAGCTGGACTTGGCTATGACCCTTGTGCAGTAAAAGAAAAGATTAGGAAGAAAAATCGAAATGTGTATATGAGACATTTTTTGCATGCTAGTGGCAGTAAAAAAAAAGATCATATTTCATGACATATTGAATCCTATGATTAACCAAAGCATGTAAAACAAAAATATTATCTGCATTGCTTTCTTCCTGCATCACATTCTAGCAATCCCTTTACCACTTGTTACTTCTGTAACAAGAAGGGACATATTTCCAGTTCATGTGCTTTAAAGAAAATGGACTTGACAGGAAGGTTAAATGGATTCCCAAAGGTACATTTGTATTTAGGGAAAATACTACTGACAGAAAAGGACCCAAGCAAATTTAGGTACCTAAAAAGAAAATATCAACTTTGTCTTGCAGGTTTGTCTTAAAGTTAGAAAGAGCAATAAATGGTATATGGACAGTGCCTGCTCAAGTCATATGACTGGTGATAAGGAGAAATTCATCAACCTTAGAGACAAGAAAGGAGGAAAGATGACCTTTGGAGGTGATCAATATAGCAAAATAGTTGGCATTGGCATTGTGGGCAAGAATCCTAAAACATCCATTGAAGATGTGCTATTTGTAATTGGCCTCAACAACAATTTGCTAAGTGTGATTCAGACATATGACAAAGGAAACAGGGTACTATTTGACTCAAAGTTTTGTCTGGTCGTCCAAAAATTGATCATAAAGTAATCCTCAAGGCTCAAAGGGATGGTAACTGTTATACTATTGATCTTGATGAACTTCCTCCCTTAGATTATGTCTATTTGATTAGTCAGGATAATGATAGTTGGTTGTGGCATAGAAGGTTAGCACATGTTAACATGAATCAACTATCAAAACTGGTTAAAAATGAGTTAGTCACTGGCCTACCAAAAATTTCTTTTGAAAAAGACAAAGAATGTAATGCATGCCTAAGAGGAAAATAAACTAAATCATCATTTAAATCTAAAAACGTAGTCACCATATCTAGACCTCTACAACTATTATATATGGATCTAATAGGACCATCTAGAGTTAAGAGCATTGGTGGAAATCTGTATGTTCTTGTAATCGTGGATGATTACTCTAGATTTACCTGGACAATGTTTCTTTCTTCTAAAAGTGATACGTTTGATGCATTTGTAACCTTAGCTAAGAAAGTGCAAAATGAGAAAGGTATTTCTATTGTGTCTATCGTGGAAGAGAGTTTGAAAATTTGTACTTTCTGGAGTATTGTGATGAGCATGGAATTGATCACAATTTCTCAACTCCAAGAACTCCTCAACAAAATGGAGTGGTGGAAAGGAAGAATAGAACAATTGGAGAGATGGCAAGAGCAATGCTGAATGAAAAGGAACTCTCACAAGTATTCTGGGCTGATACAGTAAACACAGCAAGTTACATCATAAACAGAGCCTACATCAGACCAATTCTTAGGAAGACTCCTTATGAGCTGTACAAAGGAAGAAAACCTAACCTCTCACATCTACATGTATTTAGCTGTAAGTGCTTCATCCACAACAATGGAAATGAGAATTTGGGTAAGTTTGATACCAAATCTGATGAAGGTATATTTCTGGACTGCTCTAGTAGAAGTAAAGCATATAGAGTTTTTAATAAAAAGTCTAAATTAGTAGAAGAATCTGTGCATGTAGTGTTTATTGAAAATGAAAATGTTTCTAAGCACGTCACTGATGAAGATGATCTTATTTCAAATTTTAAGAACTTAGATCTTTCTGAAGAAGATAAAATTGAACCTCCAAAAGTATCTGAATCTATTAACATAGAGGATGATATTCAGGAGAAAGATTTTGAGGATGAGAATAATGAAGAAATATCTTAAGAAGTCCCTAGAGCTTGAAGATATAAAAGAAATCTTCCTATTGATCAAGTAATTGGGGATGTTCAAGAGAAAGTTAAAACCAGAAAACAGTTAAGAGATCAAATGATAAACTGTGCTTTTATTTCTCAAATTGAACCTAAATGTACTGAAAGAAGCCTTAACTGATGAATACTGGATTTTAGCTATGCAAGATAAATTGAATCAATTTGAAAGAAATCAAATTTGGGATTTTGTGCCTAAACCCAAAAATCATCCTATCATTGACACTAAATGGGTTTTTAGGAATAAACTTGAAGAATCTGGATTAATAATCAGAAATAAAGCTTGACTGGTTTCTAAATGATATAATCAAGAAGAAGGTATTAATTTTGAAGAAACTTTTACTTCAGTGGCTAGATTAGAAGCAAGTAGAATTCTATTAGCATATGCATGCATGAAGAATATAATGTTATATCAAATGGATGCAAAGAGTGCTTTTCTTAATGGATATATCATGGAAGAAGTTTATGTAGACCAACCTCCAGGCTTTGTGGACTCTACAAAACCAAACCATGTTTATAAATTGAAGAAAGCCCTTTACGGTTTAAAGTAAGCCCCTAGAGCATGGTATGAAAGGTTAAGTAATTTTCTAACTGAAAAGGGGTTTAACAGAGGAAAAGTAGATACTACTTTGTTCACTAAGAAAGAAAATAAAGATTTACTTATTGTTCAAATTTATGTTGATGATATTATATTCGGTGCTACTAATGAATCTCTTTGAAAGAATTTTTCTAAGCTAATGTAGGGAGAATTCAAAATATCCATAATGGGTGAGCTCAACTTCTTCCTTAGATTGCAAATTAAGCAATGTGATGATGGTATCTTTCTCAATCAATCCAAGTATCTGAAGGAATTGCTAAAAAAGTTTGGCATGGAAAACGCTAAGCCAATGGGAACACCTATGGTTACTGCAACCAAGCTTGATATGGATAAAGGAGGAAAAATGTTTGACATAACTCAATATAGAAGAATGATTGGATCTCTGCTATACCTAACTGCCAGCAGACCTGACATCATGTTCAGTGCCTGTATGTGTAAAAGGTTCCATTCATGTCCCAAAGAAACCCATGTAACTGCTGTGAAGCGTATCTTCAGATATCTTCTTGGAACATCACAGATGGGTCTTTGGTATCCAAAGGGCAATGGAGAAGATCTCAAAGGATACACTGATGCTGACTTTGCAGGTTCCAAAACTGATAAAAAAAACACAAGTGTAACATGTCAGTTTCTTGGAGGATCCTTGGTCTCATGGTTTAGCAAGAAGTAAAACAGTGTGGCCTTATCCACGGCAGAAGCTGAATATGTTGCTGTTGGAAGCTGTTGTGCCCAAGTTATCTGGATGAAACAGCAGCTTGGAGATCTTAAGATTGAGATGAAGGAAATACCAATAATGTGTGACAACGAAAGTATCATTAACATCACAAAGAATCCTGTCATGCATTCAAGGACAAAGCATATTGAAGTTAGGCACTACTTCATAAGGGATCATGTTCTGAAAGGAGAAATCAAATTAGAATACATCCCTACAGAAGATCAAGTTGCTGACATTTTGACAAAGCCTCTTTCAAAAGATAGGCATTGTAAAATCAGAAGAGAATGGGTATGGTAAATCCCAATGAACGGTAAGTAAATCCTTGTGCAAATCTGTTTTAGAATTTTTGACATTGATTTAATTCTAACTTTAGTATAAGAGTAAGTTTAATTTGAGTTGTAGGTGTGCCTTATAAGTTTCAATGGCAATAAATCTAAAAAATGGAGCACACCAGAATGGAACAATCAAAAGGTAAAAAAGAAAGCAAGAAATCTGAGTTTCTGGATCCATTTTGTAAGTTTGTAAAGTTAAAATTCATATTTTAGATGTGTGTTAGATGAATTTTCTTGATGAATTATGTTTTTGAACAATTCAGCATGCTTAACATTCGAATTTAGATGCCCATCAGACGAACTTCAGCTTACTTTACATTGTAATAGTTCTCAGTGGTCCTTTGAAATTCGTCTATTGGTCTATGAAAATTTGAATTTTCAAAAATAAAGTTCCAATATTATCTTTGTCCAACATGAAGATTGTACGAATTTCCGTTTCTCGAAATACGCATGTTGGAAACTCTTTACAAAATGTTGAAATTCGAATTTCTAATTAAAAATTTGTCTGTTGAAATATGCTCACATTATTGAATCTCTAAAAGATGAATTTTCATAATTAAAATTCATCTGTTGTTTGTTGTATTGATAATTGCTTGCTGCCTGTTCTTCGAAATTCAAACTTTGTTGAAACAAAGTTTGTCTGTTCATCTTTTGCTGTTTGAACCAAGCCTCTGTCAGACGAACTTCTAGGAGAAAATTCATCAGTCAGTAAGTTTTGCAGAATGAGTTAACCTGTAACTGCTCGAAGTTTGAATTTTGAACCTTCAAAATTCGTCTGTCCTACGGTTACACAGGTTAAATCCAAAGGTCATCCTCTGAATAAATGCAACCCTATTCATCTCTTTCTCGAGTCTGTTTACATTCTCTCATCAATCCCATTAATTCTGTTCATAAATCTTCATTTTCCACCGATTAAACTTCTTTTCGCACCCTATAAACTCATTCTTAGCATCTTTCTAAATCATTCCTCCACGAAAATGGTAAGAGTGAAAAATCCAGAGGTTGGAAAGGGAGAGACTCGACCAAAAAGGATGGTGAAATCCCAATATGCCTCCAAGGAGAGTGAGAAACAGAAAAGAAAAGGCGAATCCAGCAAAGCAACTCCCTCCAAAAGGTAGAAAACTACTTCAAAGGCTGATTCAAAGAAATCTGGACCGTCCTCCCTAAAGAAAATAGAGCCTATGGTTCCTACTACTCCTATTGCTATTTCTTTCACTTCCTCCTCCAGTACTGAATTTGGAGAATATCAATTGACCATATTACCGTTATGGAGCAATGCGCATATTCAGGAGGAGTACACAACCAAGTTTGTGAGCAAGAAGGTCATCAAGCCTCACTGTGTCAATATGGAAGAATTTTTAATCTCTAACAACTTTGATGCCGGGCTGTAAATGATTAAATACAAGAATTTGTTAGAGATATTTGAGAGATATGATGATGAGGTAGTCAAGACTTGGTATGCCTATCTGAAATACAACAGCAAGAAAAGGAAGTAGGAAGTCAATCTGAGATCAAGGATCATCTAGCTAACAGATGAACCCTTAATGAGGTTTTAGAAATTCCAGGGCAAGATGACTTGAAGATTGACATTACTACTTCTAGGTATATGGATGAGGCAGAAACTGCAAATAAAGAAGGTGGACCTTTCTTGAACTACGAAGAGAGCACAATCATGAATACCCTGTTCAAAAGGAAGGAGAACAAGCCACCCATAAGCTTACTGAAGCCCACTGACCTAAGTGCTCAAGTGAGAATCCTACACTACATAGTGTCTAGGATTATCTTCAACAAAAGCGGTAGCTTCAATCTGATCACAAGGGCAAAAGCACATGTGATGGCAGCAATCATGCGTGGGAAGCTTATCAACATGGGATATATCATTCTCCAATGCATGATCAAGGCTAGGGATCAAAGGAAAGACTCCACACTTCCTTATGCAGTAATCATCTAAGATCCTTCAGTATGCCAGAATTCAGCATCTTGAGAAAGGGAAAGGGAAGCCTACTGAGATCTTCAAGGAAGAAGAGCTGCAAAGGATGGGTATAGAGAAGAAAGATGGAAGATGGATTGGAAAGGGAGCTAGAAAATCTGAAGATCTCTTCTTTGATGAAGATTAACAAGTTAGAATCTCAGCATAACATCTCTGAAACTGCTTATCTGCATATTGTTGAATCTGCTTGCTGTAAATCATGCATTGAATTAAAGCAAACCAATGACCATATGGTGAAAATCATGTCTAGACTTACTAAAGGATAAGATACGTTATTTGCTTTAATGGGAAGTCAGAGAATAACACAGGGAAAAGCTGGACTTGGCTATTAGTCTTGTGCAATAAAAGAAAAGATTAGGAAGAAAAATCAAAATGTGTATATGAGATATTTTGTGCATGCTAGTGGCAGTAAAGAGAAAGATCATATTTCATGACATATTGAATCCTATGATCAACCAAAGCATGTAAAACAAAAATATTATTTGCATTGCTTTCCTCTTGCATCTCAATCCAGCAGTCCCTTTACCACCTATCACTTGTGGAACAAGAAGGGACATATTTCCAATTCATGTGCTTTGAAGAAAAATGGACTTAACAGGAAGGTTAAATGGATTCCAAAAGGTACATCTGTATCTAGGGAAAATACTACTGACAAAAAAGGATCCAAGCAAATTTAGGTACATAAAAAGAAAACATGAACTTTGTCTTGTAGATTTGTCTTAAAGCTAGAAAGAGCAATAAATGGTATATGGACAATACCTGTTCAAGTCATATGACTGGTGATAAGGAGAAGTTCATCACCCTTAGAGACAAGAAAGGAGGAAAGGTGACCTTTGGAGGTGATCAATATGACAAAATAGTTGGCATTGGCATTGTGGGCAAGAATCCTAAAACATCCATTGAAGATGTGCTATTTGTAATTGACCTCAACCACAATCTGCTAAGCGTGAGTCAGACATATGGCAAAGGAAACTGGGTACTGTTTCACTCAAAGTTCTGCCTGGTCATCCGAAAAAGTGATCACAAAGTAATCCTCAATGCTCAAAGGGATGGTAGCTGTTATACTATTGATCTTGATAAACTTTCTCCCTTAGACTCTATCTGTTTGATTAGTCAGGATAATGATAGTTGGTTGTGGCATAGAAGGTTAGCACATATTAACATGAATCAAGTATCAAAACTGGTTAAAAATGAGTTAGTCACTGGCCTACTAAAAATTTCTTTTGAAAAAACAAAGAATGTGATGCATGCCTAAGACGAAAACAAACTAAATCATCATTTAAATCTAAAAACGTAATCACCACATCTAGACCTCTGCCACTATTACATATGGATCTGATAGGACCATCTAGAGTTAAAAGCATTGGTGGAAATCTGTATGTTTTTGTAATTGTGGATGATTACTTTAGATTTACCTGAACATTATTTCTTTCTTCTAAAAGTGATACGTTTGAAGCATTTGTAACCTTAGCTAAGAAAGTGCAAAATGAGAAAGGTATTTCTATTGTGTCGATCAGGTCTAATCATGAAAGAGAGTTTGAAAATTCATACTTCCTGGAGTATTGTGATGAGCATGGAATTGATCACAACTTCTCAACTCCAAGAACTCCTCAACAAAATGGAGTGGTGGAAAGGAAGAACAGAACAATTGGAGAGATGGCAAGAGCAATGCTGAATGAAACGGAACTCTCTCAAGTATTCTAGGCTGATACAATAAACACAGCAAGTTACATCATAAACAGAGCCTACATCAGACCAATTCTTAGGAAGACTCCTTATGAGCTGTACAAAGGAAGAAAGCCTAACCTCTCACATCTACATGTATTCAGCTGTAAGTGCTTCATCCACAATAATGGAAAGGAGAATTTGGGTAAGTTTGATACCAAATCTGATGAAGGTATATTTATGGGCTACTCTAGTAGGAGTAAAGCATATAGAGTCTTTAATAAAAAGTCTAAATTAGTAGAAGAATATATGCATATAGTATTTATTGAAAATAAAACTGTTTCTAAGCATGTCGCTGATAAAGATGATCTTATTTCAAATTTTAAGAACTTAGATCTTTCTGAAGAAGATAAAATTGAACCTCCAAAAGTATCTGAATCTATTAACATAGAGGATGATATTCAGGAGAAAGATTTTGAGGATGAGAATAATGAAGAAATATCTTAAGAAGTCCCTAGAGCTTGAAGATATAAAAGAAATCAACCTATTGATCAAGTAATTGGGGATGTTCAAGAGAAAGTTAAAACCAGAAAACAGTTAAGAGATCAGATGATAAACTGTGCTTTCATTTCTCAAATTGAACCTAAATGTACTGAAAGAAGCCTTAACTGATGAATACTGGATTTTAGCTATGCAAGATAAATTGAATCAATTTGAAAGAAATCAAATTTGGGATTTTGTGCCTAGACCCAAAAATCATCCTATCATTGACACTAAATGGGTTTTTAGAAATAAACTTGAAGAATCTGGATTAATAATCAGAAATACAGCTCGACTGGTTGCTAAATGATATAATCAAGAAGAAGGTATTAATTTTGAAGAAACTTTTACTTCAGTGGCTAGATTAGAAGCAAGTAGAATTCTATTAGCATATGCATGCATGAAGAATATAATGTTATATCAAATGGATGTAAATAGTGCTTTTCTTAATGGATATATCATAAAAGAAGTTTATGTAGACCAACCTCCAAGCTTTGAGGACTCTACAAAATCAAACCATGTTTATAAATTGAAGAAAGCCCTTTACAATTTAAAATAAGCCCCTAGAGCATGGTATGAAAGGTTAAATAATTTTCTAACTGAAAAGGGGTTTAACAAAGGAAAAGTAGATACTACTTTGTTCACTAAGAAAGAAAATAAAGATTTACTTATTGTTCAAATATATATTGATGATATTATATTCGGTGCTACTAATGAATCTCTTTACAAGAATTTTTCTAAGCTAATGTAGGGAGAATTCGAAATGTCCATGATGGGTGAGCTCAACTTCTTCCTTGGATTGCAAATTAAGCAATGTGATGATGGTATCTTTCTCAATCAATCCAAGTATCTGAAGGAATTACTGAAAAAGTTTGGCATGGAAAACACTTAGCTAATGGGAATACCTATAGCTACTGCAACCAAGCTTGATATGGATGAAGGAGGAAAAATATTTGACATAACTCAGTATAGAAGAATGATTGGATCTCTGCTATACCTAACTGCCAGCAGACCTGACATCATGTTCAGTGTCTGTATATGTGTAAGGTTCTAGTCATATCCCAAAGAAACCAATGCAACTGCTGTGAAGCATATCTTCAGATATCTTATTGGAATATCACAGATGGGTCTTTGGTATCTAAAGGGCAATGGAGAAGATCTCAAAGGATACACTGATGCTAACTTTGCAGGATCTAAAACTGACAGAAAAAGTACAAGTGGAACATGTCAATTTCTTAGAGGATCCTTAGTCTCATGGTTTAGCAAGAAGCAAAACAGTGTGGCCTTATCCACGACAAAATCTGAATATGTTGTTGTTGGAAGTTGTTATGTCCAAGTCATCTGGATAAAATAGCAGCTTGAAGATCTTAAGATTGAGATGAAGGAAATACCAATAATGTATGACAACCAAAGTGCCATTAACATCATAAAGAATCATGTCATGCATTCAAGGACAAAGCATATTGAAGTTAGGCACCACTTCATAATGGATCATGTTCTGAAAGGAGAAATTAGATTAGAATACATCCCTTTAGAAGATCAACTTGCTGACATTTTGACAAAGCCTCTTTCAGAATATAGGCATTACAAAATTAGAAGAGAATTGGGTATGGTAAATCCTAATAAACTGTAAGTAAATCCTTGTGCAAATCTGTTTTAGAATTTCTGACATTGATTTAATTCTAACTTTAGCATCGGAGTATGTTTAATTTAAGTTGCAGGTGCTCCTCATAAGTTTCAATGGCAATATATCTGAAAAATGGAGCACACCAGAATGAAACAGTCAAAAGGTGTAAAAGAAAGCAAGAAATCTGAGTTTCTAGATCTATTCTGTAAGTTTATAAAGTTAAAATTCGCATTTTAGATGTGTATTAGATCAATTTCCTTAATAAATTGTGTTTTTGAATAAGTCAACATGCTTAACATTTGAATTTAGATACCCATCAGATGAACTTCAACTTGCTTTACATTGTAACAGTTCTCGGTGGTCCTTTGAAATTCGTTTGTTGGTCTATGAAATTTCAAATTTTCAAAAATAAAGTTCCAATATTATCTTTGTCAGAGATGAAGATTGTACGAATTTCCATATCTCAAAATACACATATTGGAAACTCTTTACAAAATGATAAAATTTGAATTTTTGATTCAAAATTCGTCTGTTAAAACATGCTCACATTATTGAATCTCTGAAAGACGAATTTTCATAAGTAAAATTCATATGTTGATTGTTGCATTGATAATTGCTTGCTGCCTGTTCTTCGAAATTTGAACTTTGTTGAAACAAAGTTTGTCTGTTCATCTTTTGCTGTTTGAACCAAGCCTTTGTCAGACGAACTTTCAGGAGAAAATTCGTCTGTTAATAAGCTTTGCTGAATGGGCTAACTTGTAACTGCTCGAAGTTCAAATTTTAACCCCTCAAAATTCATCTGTCGTGTGGTTTCACACGTTAAAACCAAAGGTCATCCTCTAAACAAACGCAACCCTATTCATCTCTTTCGTGAGTCTATTCAAATTCTCTCTTCAATACCCTTTAATTCTGTCTCTAAATCTTCATTTTCCATCAATTAAACTTCTTTTTGCACCCTATAAACTCATTCTTAGCATCTTTCTGAATCATTCCTCCTCAAAAATGATAAGAGTGAAAAATCCAGAAGTTGAAAAGGGAGACTCTCGGCCAAAGAGAACTGTGAAATCCTAATATGCCTCAAAGGAGAGTGTGAAACCGAAAAGAAAAGGTGAATCCAGCAAAGTAACCCCCTGCAAAAGGCAGAAAACAACGCTAAAGGCTGATTCAAAGAAAACAGAGCCTTCGGTTCCTGCTACTCCTGCTATTGCTGCTATTGCTTTTACTTCCTCCTCCAGTACTGAATCTGGAGAATATGAGCTGACAATATTGCCATTATGGAGTAATGCTCATATTCAGGAGGAGTACACGACCAAGTTTGTGAGCAAGAAGATAATCAAGCTTCACTGTGTCAATATGGAAGAATTTTTAATCTCTAACAACTTTGATGCCAGGCTGTGGATGATTAAATACAAGAATTTGTTAGATATATTGGAGAGATATGATTATGAGGTAGTCAAGACTTGGTATGCCTCTTTGAAATATAACACCAAGAAGAGGAAGGGGGAAGTCAATATGAGATTAAGGACCATCTGGCTAACAGATGAAACTCTTAATGAGGTTTTAGAAATTCCATGGCAAGATGGCTTGAAGATTGACATTACTGCTTCTGGGTATATGGATGAGGCAAAGACTGCTGATGAAGAGGGTGGACCTTTCTTGAACTACAAGGAGAGCACAATCCTGAATACCCTATTCAGAAGGAAGGAGAACAGGCCACCCATAACCTTACTCAAGCCCACTGACCTCAGTGCTAATGTGAGAATCCTACACTACATTGTGTTTAGGATTATCTTCAACAAAGGAGGTAGCTTCAATATGATCACAAGGGCAGAAGCACATATGATGACAGCAATCATGCATGGGAAGCTTATCAACATGGGATATATCATTCTCCAATGCATGATCAAGGCTAAAGATCAGAGGAAAAACTCCACACTTCCTTATGCAGCAATCATCTCTAAATCCTTCAGTATGCCAGAATTCAACATCTTGAGAAAGGGAAAGGGAAGCCTACTGAGATCTTCAAGGAAAAAGGGCTGCAAAGGATGGGGATAGAGAGGAAAGATGGAAGATGGATTAGGAAGGGAACTGGAAAATCTGAAGATCTCTTCTTTGAAGATGCCTCCCTGCAGCAAGAAGGTACCTCTAAGGCTCCTCTAAGACCCACACCTCAGCCTTCTCAGCCTGTCCCATCTCCATCTTGGCCTATTCAAGCTCATATTCCATCTACTTCCTCCTCACGTGCTAGGCCAACTAAGATCACTGAGTTGTATGATAGTTTGTCTACACTCATAGTCAATATCAGGGATGAGCAAAATGCCAAGTTTGCTCATCTGCAAGATCAGATCCACCAGTTGGCTAAGAACATGAAAATGGTTGCTGATGCATATGAAGACATAAGGAGTGTCATTCCTGCCATATCAGCTCCAACTCAGCCAGGATTCTCTGATCTTGTTATGTCTCCAACTCCTAAGCCTCCAAGTCCATTTGTGCTAGCTTCTCCTAATCCTGATGTTGTTGTACATGACAATGAGGCTGCTGGCACATTGAGCACAACACAGGCCTCCAGCAATGAGGCAAGTCCTAGTCCTCCCTTGGACTATGGCATGGAGGAAGAAGGTCCTCAAGAACCAAGCTTTCATGAGCCCATTCCAGTAAATGCTCAAGATTCAATCCTTTCACATCAAGAATCTGAGCAAGTTGAGAGACTAGTGGCAGCAATCACCACTTCACCATTCATGCAAGCTGCCTTGAATGAAGAAAGAAGCATTGTGCCTTATGTTGATCTAGAAGTCATTGCACACAATGCTCTCTTGAAAGCTGAAAGACAACAACTTGAAGAAATGTTTCGTCCTCCTGCTCCCTCACCTGTTACATCTTATGGTTTCTTGGAGGCACAAAGGGCTCAGTTGGCTGTTACAAGGCAAGAAATTTCTGAACTTCTTGAAATCTCTAATGATGAAGATGAGGACACAAGTTCTGAAGTTTCTGGATCTTTTCCAAAGCTCAATCCAGACTTGTCATTTGTCTCTATGCATCTCCAGGCTGTTCTAGTATCTCAGATTCCTCCTCCTGCTGATTTTGTCCACCTTCCCAATGATGCCAAAAAGGGGGAGAAGATATCCGAGCAAACTGGGAAGTCTACTGGCAAGAGCTATAGCAAAAAGTCCAAGTCCAAGAAATAGTGTCTAGTACTTATGGTTGCTTGATTCTTCTTGTAGTGTTGTATTGTGTTTTTTTTGTATTGTGTTCTTGTTGTTTCTTGTAATATCTTGTAAAGTGACTTTTTGATGAAATGAAAATTTCTTTGTTCTGAACTCTATGATTGCATCATTGTGCTGAACTTTGAATGAATTAATGAATCTCTTTACTTGATCTATTGTACATGATATCTTTTGAATTATAATGCATATGTTGAAGGGGAGCTTGTTAAAGCAAACCCAAGTACTAATCCAGTTTGTAAGTTATTTTGTCATCATCAAAAAAGGGGAGAATATTGAATCAAGTGTTTTGATGATTCCAAACTAACTTTCTAGAGCTTGGAGAGAAGATATCAAAGGTGCACAAATGATCTCAAGTGGAGAAATTAAAGAAAAACTAGCACAAGAATAAATGTAGAATCTACAGTTATGTTTAAATTAAGTAAAAAACTTTGAATTGGCAAAAAGGATGTTTTAAAACTATGATTCTATATTAATCCATGGAATATTTGAAAGACACCCACTAACAGACGAAGTTTGAAACGTTTATACGGATATGCTGTTTTAAACATTCGAACTTTGTCTTTGAAAATTCGAATTTCGTATTGAAAATGAACAAGTCTGAAAAGAGCCTTCTCTGACAGATGAACTTTGGCTTTTGAAAATTCGAATTTCAGACAAAATACAACTTATGAAAAATGAAAAATTCGTCTGAGGGTATGTTAAAGTTCATCTGAAAACTGAGTTTGGAAATAGCATCAAAATGGCTCACTGACAGACGAACTTTGAACATGAAAATTCAAATTTCAGAAACAAAGCTTGTGAGTCTGTTATGATGATATGTTGACATACGAATGATAGTATTCAGAAATTTGAACTTTGAAGTAAGTATGAAAAGATGTCTTTCTGACAGACGAACTTTGCATTTTGAAATTTCAAATTTCAAATAGATGAACTATTGTGCCTTATTAAACTGGCCACTAACAGATGAATTTTGGGTATCAAAATTTGAACTTCGAAGGTACTGTAGCAAAATGGAACAATTGTTCATACTTTCTAGAAGAACCTTAAACTTGAAAATTCGTATGTTCCAACATAGAAACATTTTTCAAAGATCAAAATTCGAATTTTGCGTCATAACAAACAAACTTCGAATGTTCAACGTTAAAGTCTTTAGCTTTCGGTTTCTGCGAAATTCGTCTATTAACCAACCAAAATTCGAACTTTGAATGTCAGAAGCATTAAATGCGGTTAGTGAATGGATAGTTTTTCAGAGTAACCGTTAGGTAACTTCTCCAACGGATAGATTTTGTCTCTAACGTATAGTTAAGACCTAAATCTATAAATATAATATTATTTGAAGTTGTGGGAAACGATTTTAACTTTGTATATACTGAAACTTTGTCAAATTATCAACTCAAAGTCTCTTACACTCACATACTTTTATATACACTCTGATTAAGAGAATTTATCCATTGTAAACAATCTTATCTTCATTTGGAAGAAAGATTTTCTTGTGAGGGGATATCACTAGGGATTAGGGAAGCATTTAGTTAGAGTGCAAAGAGAGAAAATGTGAGCTCTAAAAACAGAGCATCATAGCTGTATTGTGGCATTTGCAAGAAGCCCATTGAATTCTTGCAAGATAGTGGAAAATCTCAAGTGGTGGCTTGAGGATTGGACGTAGGTCAAGATTGAGAGACCGAACCAGGATAAACATCTGTGTCTTCCCTTCTCTATTAGTACTTTTACTTGTTATTCACTTATACTCTGTTTTATTGTCACCTTTGCTTTCTCACTTTATTGACATTTTGTAGAAAATTTTTATCTTCCCAATTCACCTCCCATCTTGGGAAGACAGCATATCTAACAAATTTTTCCCTTTTTTAAGCACAATCTAATTTCATCAAGAGAAGCAGTAACCAGGGGTGAACAACGGGTGATGAAGGATATAGATGAAATAATAAAATGAAGGATTAAACACAAGAATTTATCCTGATTCAGCCCAAACCACTTGGCCTACAACCAGTCCTCAAGCCACCACTTGAGATTTTCACTATATATCCCACAAGTTTGATCCGTGCACTTGTGAAGTCTCACTATATCCCACAAGTTTTGGTAGGAACTTGTGAAGCCACTTTCCTCACACTCTTACAAAATGTGTATTTCCCTTAATGTAATCTATACACTAAGATTTTACCTAGAAAATAGTAGAAATGAATGAATACAGAATCGAAACTCTCTTTTAGAGTAGATGATACATTGAAAGTTCACTATAAAGAGGTGGGTTTAACTATAAATATTGATACAGGAAGATTTTATGTATTGAAGCAGCATTGTGGCATATCTCACTTAATTCCATTACCCATAAATTCAAATGGGGTTCTATTTATAGATTTGTGACTTAACTATTCGTTAGACATAAAATCTATCCGCTAGACACAAGTTCTAGTTATTATTCTGCAAAAAGAGCCGTTCACTAACCACATTAAATGTGTTTGACATACCAAAATTCAAATTTTGAGGCTCAATAGACAAATTTCACAGAGTTAGCACAATTATGTGTTTAACATTGAACTTCAAAAATTCGTCTGTTGCAAAGTGACATTCAAATTTCAAGTTTGTCAAAGTTAACCCATGTTAGTTCATGTGAATTTTCATATTGCAAGTGCGTCTATTGAGTTTGAACAATTGTCTCAAGTTGTTACAATGTACTTTGAAATTGAAATTTCAGAACTTGAAATTCGTCTATCAGAGGCACGTTCAACATGATGCAAAAGTTTTCTCTTCAAAATTCGACTGTTGAAATACATAGTTTGTTTGTCAGAGACATGTTCTAACTAGATTCACAAGTTCTCATTTTGAAATTCGCACTTTAAAGCCAAAAGTTTGTCTATGAGAGAAAGTGACTTTGAACTTACTTTAAACTTTACCAACATTTGAATTTCGACTAAACATCATACAAATTTTACACATTTTCACTAACAGTGCTTAGTCCAAAATTTGAATTTCAGAACTGAAATTCATTTGCCAAAGGTAAAACCTTTGTAATTTCAAATTTCACTAAGTAAAGTTTAAGTTTTGCACAAAAATAAATATGAGTTAGACACAAAATTCGTCTGTTAGCAAATATTTCTCTATTTTAACATATGCTAACATCAATTTACTTAATCTAACTCATTTAAAATATATGATAATAAGATTAAGTAAATTTTAAAAGTTAAACCACTTCAAGACCTAAGTGAAAACAAAATATACCTCATAGTTATATTATCAAAAGTTGAACTCTACTTTTATTTGATCATTCTCATTCTTGGTATGCTCCTTCTAATCTTCCATTTTTGGAGCATACTTTCTCTTTTTCTTTCTTTATTCGAATACTCACTCTTCTTATTTGAATAATCCTACACTTAATGTATTATGCTTACAAACCAAGTAATTAATCAAATTTATATATTCAATTTGTATTATAAATCATAAGAGCATAGTGGATATATCAGCACATAGCATGATATATACATTATAAATATAATCAAATACATGCTAATGTACATTTTACTTTTTTAAGGAACAATATATATATTAGACATAAATGATGTATTTATTCCTTATTACTCTACATTTGTTATCATCCAAACTTATATTATATTAAATCTAACATAGTTTAACTTTGTGATAATTACTGAAAAAACTACATTCAAAAGGACAACATTGATTTAATTATTTATTTATTAATAATTACCTACTTCTTCAAGTTCTAAATATATAAGATATTTTGTCTTAATCCTAAATATAAGATCATTTTTAGAATATGAGATAATATTTATTACACATTTAAAGAAATCTTATTTAATTCATCCAAATGTAAGGGAGAAAGGGATGAAATAATAGTAGTTTTAAATAAATATCTTAATTTTAAAAAAAATAAGATAGTTAACTGACTTTAACTCTCATTCTTAATTTGAGTGATTTAGTTCAAAGGATTTTATATTAAGAACTAGAAAGAGTATTATGTAAAAGTGTAGTACCATCTACTAATTTAGATTCTAATATTCTTAAACCCAAATGTCTTTTATTGTGGTTTTTCACGTTTACAAGGCTTTAATTATCAACTTTGTTTTACAGGTATACGTGTTGAGGTCTTTTCGCGGGATTCAACCAACAATCAATAATAGACAAAATTGCACTTGTACAGCATGTGATTTGTTGTTTTTTATTATTTTGTTGATCGGTTGATGGTGTAATGATTATCTTTCTAAATTCATTCTTTTAAAAATGAATCTTTCGTTTGTTAATATTAATTTTTTTGCACAAGAAAATAGTTAGCTAGCTAATTATAGCAAACTATCACCTAATCAATTTCTTGTCTGCAATAATTAATTGTCTCAAATATTTATTTTGATCAAAGGGATAATTTAAAAATATATTTACACACTCAAAAAAATGATTTTTATTGAAAATAATGTTGGAAGAATTAAATTAAAAAATATCTTTAAAAATTGAATAAAAATAATATTTCAAAAATTAAGTTATAAATTTAGTCATTATTTCTTTTAATAGTTTCCCAAAAAAAAAAATCGAAGCTCTTCTCATTTATTTTATGAGGAAAAAGAAAAAACAACGTAGTTCTAAAGTTTTTTTTTTAACTTTAGTTTAACTCATTAATATTACCAAATTATTAAAAATTGAACTAATTATTGAGTTAGTTGAAACATTAGTTTAAGATTCAATAACTCAATCGAAGTTGAACCATAATCAAAGTATTAATAAAATTAATATATGTTTAAATTTATATGCTTTATATTATATAAAAAATAAAAAAAATATTACTAATAAGTTTCATAACTTAATATTAAAATATAAATAACTTATTATTTATCGATGATAACATTTTAAGTACAAAATAATAAAATAATTATATATTACTATATTATTTATTACCTAAATTTATTATTATTAATAATTTTGTATCATAATAATACTTATATAATATTATAATAATGATAGAAAATAAATTCATACACAAAATAATGCTATTTAATACTAAAAATAATTTTATTTTATCTTTACATTAAAAATAAAAATTTATAAAAATAAAATAAAAATGTGACATGTTCAAATTGGTTTTGAACAGGTCTATGACTTATTCTAATTAATTTCATTGGTTTGCACCGATTCTGAACCCAGCTGATTTTTTCACTTGTTCAGATTGAACCAGACACTGATTTCCGGTTCAACCAATCAAACTGGCCGGTTAGCCCCTTTTTTATACCATAAATATTATTATTTCTCACTAGCCAAACAGGTCACAACATATCAATGCTGTTAAAGTCAGGCACTATATTTGAGATGCCATGCCCAATTTTCGCCTGATATAAGTAAAAGTTTTAACAAATTATATAAATCAGTAATATTAAAAGATTTTGAACTATATATTTTAATTACCCTTTTGCGGGTGTGTCTTAAAGATATGGAAGGTGAGTTGCGAGAGGAGAATTGAGATGTGGGAAATAAAGGAATGGGGCACGTGAAGAGAAGAAGGGAACGTGAATCAACAGAATTGTTTTCTGATAAAGAAGTAGTTTTTCTATTTTAATTCGTGTTTGTTTTAATCACATGTCATTTTCCTTTTATTCTGTGCTTGGTATATAGAAAATTAATTTGAGGAAAGAGAAAGTGAGAGAAAATATAAAGTTATGTTTGGTAAATGATAAAATGACTTTGTTAGAAAAAGAGTTTTTTATGTTCATAAGATAGAATTCTCCAATTCCCAGTTCCCTTTCCCATTCCCACTTTGAACCAAACGGTCTCCCGGTATTATTTGATGGGTAAACTGGTAGGAATAGCAGCTATAATTTGCTTCTTTTGAATTGCTAGCTAGTGCTGAATACAAACACAAGGAAATCCACAGAACTGGTTGCATAAATTAACCTGCCTATGCCTTTCATACTTTGCTTTATTTTGTACCCTGACCCAAATTCATGATCATTCAAACCATCCATGTTTTATTTTACAATTATATTTATAGATAGATAGAGAGAGAGGACTGCTTAAATAAACACCAAAGCTTCATAATTTCATCTACTCATCTTGCTCCAGGCCTTCAAACCGCAGTCAATATTTCAGATTTTAGTTCCATTTCTGATTTGGTTACAATGAGAATTCTACATGGTATACATCTAAGAAATATATATAGTTAGGGACGATAGAGATCGATCAATTGAACTCACGACATCAAACTCACTTTATTTTAAATACTGAGACTGATGGCCACATGAACCTTTATATATCTAATAGTTCATTTATGCCTGAGTGAATCATATTCATGGATGACTAAAAAAGACCTCTTGCTGATTAATTCCAGCAGCGAGGAGCCTCTCCAATGGACCAACGTTGGACTCTTCAAATCCATGCTCATTACTAGCAAACTCTATATTCATCTCCCTCTGTCCTTCCAAGCTTTGGCACACTTTGGCACTTGCTTCGTCACAAATTAGAGAGGCCAATGGTTGCTGATAGTTTTGTATCCGTGTGGCATCATGCTGCCAAGACAAGTGATCCACCCCGTTGTTCCAGTTCGTTGAAGCTAGAGAACTTGCACAAGCAGCACCACCATCACTAGAATTCACCATCACACTCAGAACATGAATCTCCTCTTGCAAGCTAGCAACCTAAACTATGTAGAAGTTATGGTTAGCTTCATTTCATAGGATAGAGTAGGATAGGAGCACGTGTATATGAAAAAGAATTTTGAACCTAATTCTAGCCCAAGCCCAAAAATTCAAATCCAATTAATTGAGTCATAAGCTTTTCTATTACAATTTTTACAGCATAACAACTATAACTTAATGTTCTCCAAATAGAAACCTGTCTAAACATTTAATGTAATAACATTTCCGGACACAAACACCAATCCATTACCAGAACAAACCACAATCACTAACTCAAAAACAAATATTTATTAATCATTCAAATTTAGCAAAACGTGCTCATTCATACTGTGTCATTCGATGTAATCCAGTAAACAAGTTATCTCATATTCCAACAACCTTAGTATATTCCAAAAACTTGGAGATCCAACTACAAGAAGACAAGTGTGTATGTGTGTATATATATATATATAATGCACCTGTTGCTGCAGGGCAAATATATGAGAAACACAGCCGTATATTGGATCATGAACTCGAGCCAGAGCTTCGTAAGATATGGATATGGCAGCGTCGCTTCTGTTGTGAACTGGTAGGTGTGAGAGTAGTCTGGAGACATTGCTAGCCCCGAAAACCTTGTGAACTGCAGCAAAATGGGTTGCAGCCTGGTCATAGCAGAAGTAAGGAGCAAAGACACAATCAATCGTGCACTTTCTCCTCAGGAACTTGCATGCTCCGCATGAAGAAGACCCACAACCTATCATTATTAATTGTGTATTAGTGTATATGTTATGTCTTGGGAGAACTTAACCCTTTATTTATTGTAGTCGTAAGTGTGGAAGGGACGGTCAGTTCTGGTAGTGTCATGTCACTTTAGCTTAAAGTTATGTCCTTTTGGGTCTCTTGGGTGGCCTGCACTGTCATTGTCATTTAAGGCAAACTTTCCTTTTTTATTCATATATTATATGCCTTCAACTTCAAAGTGCGATGTCTAATTATCTATCCTCAATACATCCTCCCAAAAGTGATTGTTCTTGGGCTCAGAAAATGAGAAATGGTCACGAGTGTGCATGTATCTATCTAGCTAGTATAGCTAATTATTTCACCTTGTGATGGATATAATTAACGGCTTCACTCGCTTGAGCTTCCAGCTTTTCCCCAAGACAGATTTTCATGTCATCTCTATCGATGCCAGTTTGAAAGCTAGAAATTGCTGATCTGTAAATACTTTTTTCTTTTTAAATAACTGAATGGCATCCGGTAAGAACTTTGAACTTCGACTAATCTGGATTGAACTATAGTTAGGTCCTATTTAGGAGATCTCTGCCAAAGACGTTTTCTGCATTCACATGGTGTTGAACTCGAGATATTATAATTAAACAACTTTAACTCCTTTCACTAAGACCAATACCCATTGGTTGATTGTCAATACTATACCTTTATATATGTACTTTTGTAGACAATTACATACACCTTAACTGATTAGATTATGATGACAGACAACATCTTCACTCATTGGATGCAATGCAAGTTGAGAATGACTTTACTATACTACTTCTATTCCTTAATCCTTAATATAAGGGACAATTAGGAGAGTTTCCATGTTTCAAAATATAAGAAACACATGGAATTTATTTGGCGTATTTAATAATATTTTCCAAAAACACCCCTGATTAAAATGATATTTTGTTTCCCCAAAACTAGTACTCCTTCCAGTCCTCAATATAAAACCCTTTCAACTAAATTATGCAGATTAAGAATAAAATTTAAAGCTAGTTAACTATCTTAATTTCTCGAAAAATCATAATATTTTTTCAAAACTACCATTATTTAATCTCTTTTTCTTTCTCTCTAGGATACATTAAATATGGGCATTTTTGAAAAACGTATAATAAATATTACTTTGTATATTGTAAAGGATTATATATCTAGGATAAGGATAAAATGCCATATATTTAAGACCAAAGGAAGTAGTACAATTTATTTGTATTAATTGTATGATATAAAAATTATTGATATTAAATGAAAAAAATTTTAAAAAATATTTTATATTTAAAACAAATTTATTGCTTTCTTTTCGTCCGTTTGTGTGATTTTACATCTTAATCCTTATATTAACTAACTGAGGGAGTATGCAAACTCAAGTGTAGAATTCCAAGAGTTGCATATAAAACATGCTTGACCTAATTTATATGTGCAGTTCCTATAGCTAGAATAGATTGCATGATTCATTGCGGCTTCTTTTGTCTGCACATTGTTAATGGCCCATTAACTCGTCCACTTTAATATCTGATTTTCGTGTTCCTTCTCTTAATCCCACGCTAATTCAGGTTTAGCTGTTGGCCACTAAAATTAACCCAGTACCATGCAAGTAGTCAGTTCTGACTCCCAGCCCAAAGAGACAAATATAGAGTTGCGATGATGGGTATGAGAACTTTGGGCCACCTTTCGAGTTTAACGATGGAAGTGTCTTTCTCTATCATTGGAGAAGACAGAGACACAGACATAGACTTAGTTGTTATCTTTTGAAGTAGTGCTCGCTTCTGTCAGTTTGCTGACTTATCTCTCCTTTTGTTAGAGCAGAGACCAATACTCTATTCTATGAGCTACAGGTTCAATAGGGGTAAGGTATGACACAAAGGAAAACTCATTCTTTTTGTTAGAGTTTAATTGAACCTTTATTACCACTTTTACTCTTTATTCCTCTCTATCCTGTGTGTCCCTCTAAATCTCACAACTGTTTGCTTGTAAAGATGTGAAGGATTAACTCTTTTGCTTGCTTCTCTATCTTTTAGCATTTTTTTAATTATGTGAAAAATAGCAGGGGAAACCCACTCACCAATCCAATGGTTAATTATTTCATAATTATCATTTTATACCTTCACAACACTAATTATATATTATATTCCAAAAATATCACTAATATAAATTACTCCTTTCTTTTGAAGATGCCTAATTACAGACCATCCCTTATATTTTGCTTACCTCTTTTATCACTGAAAAATAACTAATTACAATTATATTAATCCCAACATGGTTATAGTAATTAATCATAACATTGTGTACGCCACCCCACCCCTCCGCCCACCAAAAAACAAAAAAAACCCTTGCGTATTCCAATGTTCTCTTTAATCAGTAAACACTGAAGTAACTAGCATAATTTCAATTTCAACTGCTGTTGTTTCCAAGATAAAAGAGATATGCAAAGCAGATGACGCGGCAACTTGTATAACAAAAAGTAACAATAATATAACTCTATATCAGAATCACAAATCTGATACTCTGCTCACATGACCCACAAGGACTTTATCAGCCTATAGCTTAAGACACTTAAACATGAGTTTATAATGCTGTCTTCTTTTGTTGTTTCTATCTCCAAGAAATTGCGTTCAATTGAGTTACAAAAGCATTGAATAATGTAAGATGTATGTGACAACGAAGAAATAAAAGAATACTGATACAAATGCCCTAAGTTCACAAAGGAAAACCTGCATTGAAAAACATTTGTCATTGAGAAAATTAAACTCAAATACGATCAGTGTCCAAGATCTATCACAATTTTTATAACAACTATATCAATGCATAACTCATAAGATGAGCTTTAAAAGTGAAAGAGGAAAAACGGAGAAACTTTTATTTGCTCCAATTGGAGTGATTTATTTTTCACTTTTTAAGTTTGCAAGAGCTGTACACACTATTGCTCCTAGAAATACATTAAGGTTACCATGACAGAAGAGTTTACTGTACTTGAAAATGTTGAGTTCAGGCACGTAATATCCATTGATGACTAGGATATGGTCTTTCTGGCATAACTTCCCAACAAGCCCCTCCCCGGCGTTCCTCACAAATTATTTTTCAAATAGAATTTCTTCCTATTTTTTCACCGCATTTAGCAACAACGTAGAAGGGCACCATCGTGGATTTTGCAGATTCAGTTCTTCCAACCTTTTGCTAATGGTTTACAAACTTGTCTCCAGTATTTTCAATATCCCCATCTTTCATACAGCTGAAAATCTCAATATCATCAAAGCCTACAAGTAGGCAGAAAACATGTTAATTGTAATAAAACAAATTCATCAGCGTCATTTCTGTATGCAATGAAATAGATTAGTTACCTTCACCCAATTCTTCAGTCTCGTCATTCAGAGGTCTTAAAAGCATTGTGTTAACAGAAGATGGATCCAGTGCCATCCAATCTGAGTTCCCGTATTCCTCTAAGTGCATATCCTTTGCCCTTGTCCAGTCATCAACATTACTACTGCCTTCAAATGATAGGGGGTCACTAAAATCTTGTTCTTTACACATAGACCTGCAAGAAATCAGACAACACGGTATCAACTACCCCACTTTAGTTGCCACCAGCATTACCACCATGAGAATTCATAAATATCTAAGGGTTCATGCTCACTTTTGTCTTAATCGTAAATTATAATGAACAAAGACAAGATCAGTAAGATGTTGGCGCTCTATGTGATTCCTTGTATTCATGATTTGTTCAAGAGGAATCCGGTTTCTCTTGCATACCATCACACTGCATGTTTGACTGAGAATGTGAACAGCTAAACGTGCCAAGTTAGGGCAACCTCCACCATATGTTGACCACCATTCGGCTAGAAAAATAGCATGTGTAAGTGAGAAAGTCTGTTGAATAAATAGACATGAGAGAAAAGAGATGCTCAAATAGAATGTCTCCATAATACCAATCTTAAATGTCATTTAAAAGAGTCACATTTGACAAACCTAACGGCTAATTTTGTAAATCCAGCCAGGTTAATAAACAGTATCCACCTTTGCAAAGATTTAAAAAGACTAATGGTCGTACCACCTAAACAAGTTTCATGCTAAAGTCAAAGTGGTAGTCACTTATGTGATAATTTCAACTTCACCTCATAAGAGATCAATCATTGTGTCATAAGCTTTCAACAAGAGGCAGTAGTTTTCCTCTTTCCCTTCATCAACTTTTACATCTCAACTCCTTTCTATTTTGAAAAAAATAATTTTCATAAATTTTATTCTCTTTTTTCAAACTAATAATTTAAAAATAAAAAAGGTAAATTACAACATGGCAGCTGAAGAAATCAATACTGTTTAATAGAAGGGGCTCTTACCAGGAAGCAGATTGTCTCTAGCTCTGACAGCCATCTTTCTCCCAAAATCTCCTGCAGCAGTCTTATATGAGTTTATCTCCTTGATAATTTTATCTTGCATTCTTGTATCAGGAACCAACCTCTCTATGCAATCGAACATCCCTGAAAGAATCTCATTGTGCATATCCCCTTGGATACTATAGAAGAACTTTGGATTAAGGAAGAATCCTGCAGCATGAAGAGGATGATGCCACAACCGCTCCCACCTGTTATGTATAATACTCCAGTACACCATATAATCCTCCCTCTTGACAAGTTCTTTCTTAATTGCTTCTTTTGCCCGGTACATTCCAGCATAAACATATCCCATTGCTGGTCTCTTCTCACTGGCAGTTATTCTCAGAACTCGCAAGAGAGGAACTGTTATACGAACAATCAGATCGCATGAGGACCAAAACGTCTGATTACTTATGCAATCTAGCATTTCTAGTCCAGCCGTTTGCTTTGCATATGGACAGTCCATCCACTCTTGAGAAGTAACCATGGCCTGTAAATTGTGTTTAAGATCAACCATTCGTTTCAATGTTGTAAAGTTTGTTGCAAAGCGTGAGAAAGAGGGATCCACAATATCATTCCCTAAAGTATACCTTCTAACCATATTTAAGACTGCACTATAATTGTAGACAAATCTTGTTATAGATTTTGCTTGTTCAATCACCGCACTAATCCATTCAATATTTCCAAAATCCTCGAGTATCAAATCAATGCAATAAGCTGCAGAAGGACTCCAATAAAGGGCGGGAAAAGCGTTTGTCAGCTGTCTCCCTGCAACAACATACTGTTCTTCACCAGAGGTTATCACTTGCAAGACATTTGCAACTCCAACTTCTTCTACTACTTGTTTTATCAACTCATATAGAAAATCCGGGGAATTTATAATGTCAGATACATCAATGGATTTCAGAAAGATTGTTCCTTCAGGACAATACGCCAAAAATCTTAAAAATACTCTACCTGTTTCCGAGTTCCACTGGTCGACTACAATAGAACAACCAGTTCTTGCCCACGTCATCTTGCATCTTTCTATATCACTCTTTACTTCTTCCACAGTATTTTTTAAAATCCAACCCCGAAGATCATGATATGAGGGTCGTTCAAAACCTGATCCCCCAGAAGCAATTGCTTCAATCATTTGCTGAAAATAGACTGAGTTCACAACATCAAGAGGTGCACCAACATCATACAGAAACCGACCTATTGCCATAAAAATGTGATTGTCCACCTTTTTGGGAAACAAAGCATTTTTATCCATGGCAGCAACCTCAGAGTTTTTATACATTAATGTAGCATTCTTGCCTCTTCCCCTCTTTCTTCGTTCCAGACTTCTACTCATTCCTTCATCATTCACTATCAAAGTTGAGTTGTGTTTCACTGGATTTGGAGCTGAGAGACACTGCAGACCAGCATTTACATCAACTTGATTGGCAATTGTGCTTACATCAGTAGATATAGGAGTAACATTCAGAATCTCCTCCTCAATTTTTTGCTTTTTCCTCTTTTTCACCACAACACCATCTAAACTATTTTGCATTTGAAGCCGAACATCATGTGGAACGCGACTGCAAGTGGAGGCATTACCCTTTTGACAAGCTAGATGTTCTTTAATTCTATGAATGCCACCACCCTTGAACATCTTGAGACAATATATACATTTCAGTTGTACCCTATCCCCATTCTTAAACATTTGACAATGCTTCCATGCAGGGTCATGTTTTTGAGATGTAATTGGAACGGGTTCCAAATTTGAAGCCATTCCAATAATTGCATCAAGCAGCGTGAGTGGATTATGAATAACTGAAACCAAACAAATCCAAATTATTCTATGCCAGCTTTTGAATGTGAAAATGATCTATCTTCGTCCATAAAATTTTGAACTTCAATTTTAAAAAAATTAATGTCTCAACAACAACATAATTAGTAAAAGAAAACACAGAGATGGAGAGAGACAGGATGAAGAAAAGCATACCAGTTGTTGAGCTTCTGTAAAAGATCATTCAAATGAAAATCCCCAACCATGCTACAACCGGAACCTTGCTCTGATATAATCTCTATTAACATATTGCCATACAATGCAACCCTAGAAATAAAAGATAATGGGAAACAGATGATTTAGTTTCACACCATCACTATCAAAGTTGTCCTCATGCTCTATATTCATATCAAAGCACCACCTAAAATAACTGACTAGTACTATAATTCAGATTCCATAAGCTTAACCAAGAACCAAAGGTATGAAAGAAGTAACATTTGTTATGTCAAAATTGATAAAGATAACAAACTTGAAAGGAATTTTATAGGAACTTCAATTCTCATAACGCAGAAATATCTAAAATTGCAATCAATAAAAATATTAGACAAATAGGATGTAAACCACTGTTAGGATAACTAGTACAGTACAATTCTCCTATTGAAGCAGAATTTATTCCAGGTCAATTATCCAAGCTGGAGAAAAAAAAAAATTAAACAGATGATTTTTCTAGGTTTAAAGTAAAAAGTATTCCTGGGCTCGTGCCCCGTTGGTTCAAAAAAAAAAAAGTAAAAGGTATTCCAAATTAAGAAGCATTGACAATTTCAAATTTAACAGTTTCTAAAGGGCCAAATAAAAAATAAGAATCCTGTCAATGTTTCAAGTATTGCTTCAAAATACAGCAAAGCAGCTTCTACTGCTTCAATGGACTTGCCCAAGGATCTTACTAACAATAAGGAGGCCCTGAATACAGGCCTAGATTGTTTGTACTCAGAAGCTTTTAGGGTACTAAGATCCAAAGTCAAAAGGAAAACATCCCAAACCGTTGGCTAAGTTCCCTAAGGTATCACTTAGTGGGGTTGAGTTGGAGCTGACCCTTTTTTTTATGCGTCAACCACAGTTACAGACAGTTTTCTTCTGGTGTCAAGGTACATTAGCGCTACAAATGCCTTTATCTTAAAGGAGGTTGTCAGATTGCTACCATCAGCAACATCGTTTCCACAATAACAGCCATGAAGAAGAATCAATCATAGAGGAAGAGGGTGAGAGAGAGAAGAACAGCAAATCATTGCGACATAACCGATAAAACATGAGTAGCCTCAAAATCAACATCATTCCAAATCCAAAACAGAACCATAGCAAAACAATTCCCACAATAATAGACATAAATAAAAAAAAAAAACAATCTTGAAGGAACAGAGAGAGCAAAAGCATCAAGTCAACAGGAGGGGACCGAAATTATCTCACAACTTCAGCAACTCAATTAGAATTGGAGGAAAATCACGAAAATTTCAGTGATAGTGGTATAATTGAATCATTCCCTCTCAAAACTCAAACGATAAATCATCACGGGGACGTCTAGAAATTAAAATGGCCCGAAGAAAATAGAGCCGAAAACACAAGGGAGAAAAATGGAGTTTAAAATAAACGAAATCCTCACACCTGAGAGTCGAAGCAATGATGGCTAAGATGGAGTTTCGGACCTGGTCCTTGCGTGTGTATCATGACATGAGCTGCTGCTTGGGCAATGAGAAGGTTCACTTGGGATGGAATTGAGCGGTGCAATTTGGGGTCTCCTTGTTGGGTTGTGGCCGAGGCTGAGGGAAGAGGCCAGCCAGCGGCTATGTTTGATTAACAAAATGGATATGCCAAGAGATGGCTGCTCGGAGTCGGAGGAGGACCAGACTCCTTCCTTTTCCTGCGTTTCAACACGGACATAGCAAAAAAAAAAAAAAAGAATAAATAAAAACATAATATTATTTAATTAATTTAAATCTCATTAAATTTTGAATTGATAAAATAAAAATTAAAAAAAAAACACACACACACACACACACTTGTTTTGAATTTTCAGAATAAAATATTAATGGAAAATAATAAAATATTATTATTTCAATTAAAAAAATTCACAGCAATAACATTAGCCTTTTTTTAAAAAATTGAAACAACAATATTATTATTAAAATCAAAATAAATTTAAATTTACATGACATTCATTTGATTCATGAGAAAAAATTATAATCTCATATTCTTATAATTGTTAATAAACTTATATAATTTTAATTATGTTATTAAATGATATTAATATAATTAATTTAAACAGAATATAAATAACTGTTCAATTTTAAAAATTCTGTGAGTAAATAATTTAAGTCCAGAGACTGCAGGATCCAGTGAAAACAATAATGCTATAAATTTGGGAATTATTTTTTTAAAAGAAATCTTTTTTTTTTTTCAGTTACATAAAGAAGGATTTTAACCCTTAACCTTTATCTACACCCTGCCCCTATTATCTCACTATCTGACTTGAGTTAGTTGTTTGAGAGCACCCAAAAGCGAAGATGCACAGGACGAGATATGAAATTTGGGCTGGGCACATTTTAATTTGTATATTAATTCTTATAATACCATCAGCCCAAATAGGAACCACTACCAGAAAGCCCAAAGTATATAAAGTAAATGGGTTTGTAGCAAACAATCGTCCAATCCATCTCCCCGTTTAAAAACAAGAGACTAGAGTGTCATTTGAAAGCGTCCAGCTTGTCTCCTTTGTAGCCTTCATATTCATCCACATATTCACTGTACTCAAAACCACGTCGTTTCATCCAGCAAGAGATAAGCATTACATAGTACTATATAATTAATAAGAGTATTAAAATAAAATATAATTAAACTTTATTACTTTTTAAACATTTATTAGTTTTCTTAATTTACGTACAAAACTCAAAAATGACAATTATTTTAAAATGGAGGGAGCATATATATTTATTTCGGTTGACCCTATCCCTCGATCCTCATTCTTAAGTATTCTCGATGATGCTTCTATATGCAGTGATAGCGTTGTGTTTTTGGGGGGAAACGGATCTGGTGCATGTGGACTGTCCATATAAGATTTGAACGGTTGAGATCTTTTAATTTTTTATAATGTAATTTTTTTTGTTTCTTTTTAGTTGTAATTTTAATAATGTTTTTATCTTAAATGGTGCAGAAATAAAATAATGTTATTATTGTTACTATCAAGTTATGAAAAATATTATTTTACTCTATAAAATATAAAATGTAAAATAGTAAAATCCACGTTTCATCGGAATACTCCAAATGGGACATGCATGTGGTGCTTGAGATGTGCACCAAATCCCTCCCGCTCCGTGGGATGTAATCAGAGGGAGTGGGTTCCAAATTCTAGAATATTCTAATAATATATATGTTTTGGAAGAAGAAAATCTAATAATTATGTATTTCCAGAAGCGTAATTGGATTATAAACTACTGAAACCAAACCAAATTCAAATCATTCTATGCAGGCCTTGTATAATTTGTTCAAAGACAAAATGGCCCTTTTTTTATCCATAAAAAAATTTTGAATTTCAATTCTCAAATAATGTCTCCGAGCAAAACGAACAGCACCGAGAGGGAGAGGGAGAGGGAGAAGGAGAAGAGGTGGCTACTGGTTGTTGAGCTTCTGTAAAACATCTTTCAAATCAAAAGCCTCAGCCATGATACAACCTGAACCTTGTTTTGATATATAATATAATATTTATTAATATATTGCTATGAAATGCAACCCTAGAAATATGATATGTTATCAAATTTTGTTAGTTAAGTTGTCCAAAATATGGCTTATTTATTTGATAATAACGTATAATTATATCACTATTAACAATTAATATATAATATACTTTAATTAAAAATTCATAATAAAATATTAAAAAAATTACATAATGTCTAGTCAATGAATCTACATAAAAGAGAAAGGTAGGATCAGCCTGATTCATGTTTCACAACAATTTTTTTTTCTTTTAAAAATTGAAAAATAAAAATTTTTTTTGATAAACCTATTTTTTATAAAATATTTTAAAAAATAAAAGAATAAAAAACTTAAAATATCTTTTACATGCTCTACATTTTTTTTATTCTTGGAAAACATAAGAAACAACGAGAAATACCTACATAATTAATGGTAAAATTATAAATTTTAAATAATTTATTTAAAATTTACTAATTATAATTAGTAACAATTATTTAAACAGATTTTTTTATTTTCTTAAAAAAAAATAATTTTATATAACTAACATTCAAGTAATGAATGCATTCAAATAAGTCGGTAGTTTTTCAAAGTTTTCTTTTCTTTTTCTTTTTTTTTACCAAGGTTGTTTTCCAAAGTCCAACGGCACTGATTTGAAATTTTTTTCACCTTACTCTCTTTTCTTTTGTCTTTGGATTTCCCATAAACTTTAAAAAAAAGAAAAGTTGCAAGGGCGAGATTCGATCCCGAAAAAGCCGAAAGCAATGAATGATTGCTCTTCTATTCCTTGGGTCGCTTTTTCTTTTTCTTTTTTTTTTCCCACGCGAAATATATATCATACCGTATTGATGGCAATATATTTCGAGGGTATTTATTAAATGTTAAATAGTGAAATGAGGACGTGAAGAAGAATGTAATTTGGTGAGGTCATGTGGTGAGGTTAGCAAAGGCTAAACCGTTCAAAAGCCAAAGGGTTAACGTAACATGGCGTAAAATACGGAAATCACTCCCAGTCTCCCACACCCACTTCGCTTTCGCCCCTTTAAGCCCCACCCCCAACCTCCCTCTTCTTCCACGTCCACAATGCCTTCTTCCTCGCTTCAACAACTCCTCCTCCTTTTCTTCTTCACTCTCCTCTCTCTCCCCCTCACGCGTACGTACTTCCTCTTCATCCTTTTTCCCTCTGTTTTACCCTCACGTTGCCTCATACTCCTCACTATTGTCTTGTTGCTGCAGGTGGGACTCAACTCATCATGGTTAACAACTGCAAGTACGACATATGGCCTGCACTTTTGGGCAGCGCAGGCCACCCAACTCCCCGAGATGGCGGCTTCCTTCTTCCTAGCGGTGAAGAGACCGTTATCGAAGTCCCACATGGTTGGTCCGGCAGGATTTGGGGAAGACAAGGATGCTGCTTCGATGAAGAAACAGGAAAAGGCTCGTGCCAAACAGGAGACTGTGCAGGTCTCTTGAAATGCAGCGGCATCGGGGGCGTCCCTCCGGCCACACTCGTAGAAATGACCCTCGGAACCTCCGAGTCGCCCTTACATTTCTACGACGTCAGTTTGGTTGATGGCTTTAACCTCCCTGTGACCATGAAGCCTGTGGGTGGCGGCCCGGGTTGTGGGGTGGCGGCCTGCGAGGCGAACTTGAATGTCTGTTGTCCGCCGGCGCTGGCGGTGCAGGAGAAAGGGAAGGTGGTGGGATGCAAGAGTGCTTGTTTGGCTTCCAAATCTGATAAATATTGCTGCACAGGGGACTATGCGAAGCCCAAGAAGTGTAAGCCTACGGTGTTTGGTCATCTGTTTAAGGTCATTTGCCCTCAGGCTTACAGCTATGCTTATGATGATTCCTCGGCGCTCAAGACTTGCCAGGCCACTCGTTATGTTATCACCTTTTGCCCTCCTATTCCTAACTGATATATATGCATATATATATATATGCTGACATGGATGTAATGTGTTGTTTTGAATGAGGTTTCATGGGTTGTCTTTTCTTTAATTATTTTAATTTTGATAAGTTGCAACATTCGAAATTTATATATAGTGGTCTTAATTTCATCTCAAATTGTAATTACGTTTGGTGCTTTATTATATATGTTAGTGAAGTCTCTTATTACCTGTAATGATCGACCATGTACACTCTGGACTGCATGCAGAAAACCCTTCTTTACTTAATGTGATGACGGGACAAGAAGATATAGAAATTTCTAGCAGCATATGTATGTAATTTGGTTTGCAACAATTGGTGTAAACAACTACAACGACATTCAATTAAACACATCGATATGATCTCTCTGTAATGCCTGCGCTGGCATGGTACCTTTTGCGCAAATTGTTTTTTCTAACTTTCATGGCTAAATTATCCTTATCTTTTAATTCTATCACCATTATATCCCACTCACAACATAAACTCAAATGCTAATTTTTTTTAACATTATGTCTATAATACACGGAGAGAAAACTGGTTTAAAGATGTTTTTTGGGTGCTCAAGAAAGCTACCTTGATTTGGGCTTGATTTGGGCCAAAGCAATCCACGGCCCTAACTAGTTTAAGCCTGTTTGATCCTGAGAAAAAACCTACGGAGAGAAATGGAAGAAAAAATTGAATATAGAAGAAAAGAATGGAGATGAGCAGATTCATGGAGAGTTTGATGTGAAAAAAATTCAGCAGCAGCATCTATCTGCCATTGGAGGTAAAAAAAGAGATTCAATGGCAGAGAATGATGTCCAAGGATATGGGCAAGCTCCGCATTTTTATGGCTATGTCTAAAGGATGATTACGATGTGTCTTGTATGAATGTACTAAAAGTATGAGTCGAAAAGATACCACATGAAATATTATGTAAATACTACAAGGGACAAAGTGGTAATTTCACATGGTTCTCAGTAGAAATTGATTTTCCTTAGCTTCCAAGCTTCATAAAAACGAGAGGACGATTCGGCCATTGCAAAGGAGATGGAAGGATGGTGTGAAAATGGTGGAGGAAAGGGTGAAAATGGTGGAGGAAAGGATGAAAATCAGTGAGTAAATGGAAGTGGACGGTGGAGAAAGAAAGGGTTGAAATGGATGGTGGAGAAAGAAAGGGTTGAAAGAGAAGAGAAGAAATGGGGAGGAAGTCGACTTTTCTGTACAATGGAAGAGGGAGGCCCAAAAAAAGCAATGTGGAATAAGAGGAAAGAGTTGAAAATGGGTGGAGAATTGAAAGAAAAATGGAGAATTGTTCAAAAAAAAAAAATTTTGAGCCTGAGAACTACAAAAAATTCTGGACAAGAGGTGAAGAAAATGAAAAAAAAAAAAAAAGAACAAGGATGCGGCGGCTACACACCACTAAGGGTGGGAATAGACCGGACCCCTATCAGAGGCCTATGGCCTAGCCTATTTAAGGCCTGGCCTGGCTAAATAGGCCAGACTCAAGCCATCCGGCTGGCCTATTCAGATTAATAGGCCTGGCCTGTTTAAAACAAGTCTGACTTGAAGCCTATCAGGTCAGGCTTGTTTACATTTTTTATAATTTTATATTTTATATTATAAAATATAATATAAACTAATTTTTTATTATAATATTATAATTTTTTTAATTAATCCTCTCTCCATCTGAGTTAACGTACCTCCCTCCATCCTCCAATTTCTTTTTTTTTAATTAATCATCCGCTTTCATTTTTCCTTTTCGGCAAAGCTCTCCTGTCATTTTTCAATTGCTATTTGCTAATCTAGAAGATCGAAACCCTAACTTGCCAGTTGCCAACGCCCAATGGTACTTCGCCTCCGATCTCCAGCCTTTATTCCATCTATACTGAAGAGTGAAGACATCGCCCCAATCTGAAGAAGCTTCTATTGACGCCTCTGTTCCTTTCAAGTTTCAACTCTCAAGTCATCGCCTATACGTCTCTCTCTCTCATCTTCGACCTTCCGATAGCTACACACAGCACAGCATCTTCAACACCTCTGGAGTTCGGTCTCTCTCTCGTCTTTCTACTTTGGAAGCTCTGTCGGCGAACAGTGGTGAGTCTTACTCTGTTTGAGCTTCCTCCCAATCTCTGCCTCTGGAGTTCGAGCTCGAACTTCTGAATCTTTGCCTTTGGAGTTCAAGTGTCTCTCTCTCTCATCTTCAGCTGTCAAATAGCCGCACACAGCACAGCATCTTCAACGCCTCTAGAGTTCGGTCTCTCTCTCGTCTTTCTACTTCGGAAGCTCCACTGGCAGACAATGGTGAGTCTTACGCTATTCGAGCTTACTCTCTTGTCTCTCTATTTTGGTTGTGGTCTTGGATTGTGTATCTTGGCATGATTTCTTTCAATTGCTAGCTGGTATGGTCAGATGGAGGTTTGTGGTCTGGATGGAGTATGAGTTTTTGCATGAAGATGGAAATAAATTGCAATGGATAGCCATAATTAATTGCTAAAAACTGAAAAAAAAAAATGTTCTAGATTGCACATGACTTATCTAAACCGTGTCATGTTATAGAGCTGCAGGGGAGATGGAAAAGAACCGTGTCCTGTACAGCAAGGTTCTATCCCTGCATATAAACATGATAGAGGTTTAATATATATATATATATATGAGTCTGCATGTATATGTATGTATGTATGAATTTATTACGAAGTTTATATATATGAGTCTGATGTGTGTTTATGGCATTTATAGTTTATATATAAGACATTTTTTTAGTGCATAAATTGTCCTAAATTCCATTATCTTGCTGGTAACTATTAATGTCTTTAATTAATTAATTAAATATACATGTTATATGTGTAGGCCAAGTCTATCTAATGGCAAGTACCAACAACACAATTGAATCCCCTACTCAATAGCAAACCAATGACAATGAGCATGTTCCAACTGGTTCAAGTCAACATCAAGACAATACACTCTTCCAACCATTGAACATGAAGATACTGGAGGTGATGAAGATTTTATTATCACAAAGAAGAGGCGAAAAACTTCAGAAGTATAGAAAAATTTTGAGGAAATTCAACTTCCTAATGGTCTCAAGAAAGCAATGTACGTATATTGCAAAGAGAAACTAGCTACTGGAGGGAAAGGAGCTAGCACTAGCCATCTTATGAGGCATTTACAAAGTTGCATACAAAGGACACTACATGTATCTCAGGAAAAAAAGCAAGCCACTATCTCATTTCATCCTTCTAGTGATTCAACTAGTAATCTATTCATTATTCCTGGTTTGAAGTATTCGAATGAAAAGATAAGGGAAATCATTGCTACTGCTATCATGGTGCATGAACATCCTTTTCGTATTGTAGAAGATCAAGTTTGGATGTGAGCCTTTAAGTATGCAAATTCAGATTTTAGAAAAGTCACTCGTAAAACTGCAAGAGGTGATTGTTTGGCATTATATGAGGCTGAGAAGAAAATCTTAAAAAATACATTGAAGAGTATGAGCAAGGTTAGTATTACAACAAATATGTGGAGGTCAAATCACTAGGTAGTTGAATACATGGTTATCACTGGCCATTCTGTTGATCCAAATTGGAGTCTTCAAAAGAGAGTTCTCAATTTTGTCAAGGTGCCTGCACCAAGGTGAGGAGTTGACGTAGCTAATGTAATTTTCAAGTTTTTGAAAGGATGGGGTATTGAACACAAAGCATTCTCGGTTTCTGTGGACAATGCTTCTTATAATGACTCGTGATTAAGGAATTTGAAGGAGAACTTGTCATTGAGCAATAAGTTGGTGATTGGTGGACAACTATTTTATGTTAAATGATGTGCACATATATTGAATTTGTTAGTGCAAGATGGCCTTAGCAAGATTAAGGGTATCATTCACAATGTTCGCGAAAGTGTTAAGTATATAAATGCCTCTGATGCACGATTGAAATCTTTTTGTGAAGTTGTTGAGTTAAAGGGCTTGAAAGAAAGGAAACTTATTATTGATTGTCCCACAAGATGGAATTCCACATTCTTGATGTTGACTACTGCCATGAAATTCAAGCATGCCTTTGCAGATTATCATGAAAAAGAACCACATTATAGTTATGCACCATCATTTGAGGATTGGGAGAAGATTGAGAAGGTTTGTCAGCTTTTGGAAGTTTTCAATAATGTCACTTATGTCATATCAGGTAGTAACTATCCTACTTTTAACTTATATCTTGCTGAAGTTCATAGGGTGAAACAAGTGCTTGATGATGTAGCTGAGGATTATGATTTGTTCATGAGGGAAATGGCAATGCCTATGAAAGAAAAATTTGACAAATATTAGGGGGAATGCAATTTGTTTATGGCTATTGCAAATGTTTTAGATCCAAGGACCAAATTAGATGCCATTGAGATAAGCTTTCCTTTGATATACAAACAAGAAAGTGAGGCTAAGCGGAATGTGGATAAGGTACAATATGTGTTGCAAGATTTATATCTTGAGTATACAGACTTGTCTAGAGATGACTTGTCCTCTATTGTTGAAGTGAATGTTGAAGGCACTGTCTCTTCAAAAGTTCTAGCACAACAAAAAGATAATAGAGGAATGCAGAGAATGTTGACAATGGTGCATCAAAGACATTCAATTCCTCCTACCAAATCTGAGTTAGAAATTTATTTAAAAAAAGATCCTTATATCCCTTCTCCAGATTCTGCTTTATCTTTTTGTGCCTTAGAGTGGTGGAAGAACAATAGTACAAAGTTTGAAGTTTTATCAAAGATGACAGCTGATATACTAGCTGTTCCTATCTCAACTATGGCATCGGAGTCTACATTTAGTGCTGGAGGTAGGGTGATTGATGAATATCGTGCTAAATTGAATGAAGAATCTATCGAAATTCTCATTTGTGGTGGGGATTGCTTCGTAATAAATATAGTGTCAAGAAAAAATAAAAGGTAAGAACCTTCAATGCAATATTTTTTTATAATTCTAGTTATATATGTTTATTTGGCAAGTTATATTGTGTAACATATCAATTTTTTTCCCATTGTGTTGGAAACACCGGAATGAGAAGAGATCATATTGAAGACTAGATTATACTTGTGTGCTATTTGCATTATGATAAACTTGAAATTGTATTGTGGTGTTGTTTGTATTATTATGAACTAATAATTGTATTGTGGAGTTGTTTGTTATTTTATAAACTTATATTTGTGTTGTGGTCTAATTTGAGATGATAGTAATATTATGTTATTGTCATTCCATTAATTCTTCTTGGACTTACATGGAACTTACTCAATTCTAATGTTTTTTCTTTGGTGCCATTAGTGTTTTGAATTGGGATCAAGTGCATTTCTGTTAGAGTTCATGACAGCTGGTAATGAAGAAGATTGGTCATAGACTCATAGCTGAGGAAAAAATACTAGTCATTTGGAATTCCTTTTGATGATGAAAGAGGTAAATGTCCTTATTAATCTTTTAGCTAATTTGAAGACAAGGACTAATAATATTTTTGGCACTGATCATTGAGTCTAAAATGAGACATTTTTTGAGTTTTTCATAAATGTCTTGATTGCTGTGGTTCAATGGGAATTATAAACAAACATGTTGTCATGTTAGAACATGATATTATTACAACTGAGCATGCTCATTCAGTAATATATTCTATTCATGCATATTAAAGACTTTTGGAATTTATTTAGTAGAAACTGAAACATGTTGTATATATAAGATTTAGCTACAACTTGAATATGGATCATGTTGTAAGATTAATTTTTGTTATTATTATGTAAGATGATGTATAAGATAAAGCCTTTGTTGATTTTTTGCATTCAATATATATATATATATATATATCATTTTAGCTAATTTGATATTGTTATGTATGTTTCATATAGGCTAAAAGCCCATTTAAAGTCTTTACAGTCTAGGCCTTGAAGCCTATTTGAAGGCTTACTAATTTAGTAGGCCTTTTAAATAGGCCTCAGGCCAGGCCAGACTAAATCTTGCAGGCCTAACCTATTTAGGCAAAGCTTGGTCTGACCTGGCCTATTCCCATCCCTACACACCACTGATGAAGGGTTGCGCATAAGTAAGAAGAAAATTGGCAAGGGCTATGTTTGGTTACGCAGAAAAGGAAGAAAATGCTATAAAAACTAATTAAAATAAAGACATATACAAATGGACAAATAAAAATAAGAAAAAATGGGAAAGTTGAAAAAATAAATTTCCCATAGAATTCCTCCTCTCTAATGACCAAAATTTCTCTTTCAAATTTTAATCTTTATGGACCATAACCTGCAAGAAAATATTACATCAGATAGATTATGTTCTCAATTAAATAAATGCAAATTAAATTTTGATCCAATGAAATTAAATTAATCATGAGATAAAATTTAAGTTCAATTTGGAGGAAAAGTATGAGTCAAAATGATAAAAATAAAAGAAATAAAATACTAAAAAGTAATTTTCAAAGTTCTTTAACAATTTTGCTCATAAATGGATCAATTTTAAATCATTTTCTTAATCACAATTAAACCACAAATGACCCATAATAATATTGAGAATTATTAAATAAAATAAAATGGAAGAATTAAATTCTTGGAATAATTTGGAAAATAAAAATAATAAAAAATTGAAGCTAAATTTCCAAAAATTATCTCAAAATTCTTATTTATTTCAAATTAAGGCTAATTTCCTAAATATCATCTAAATCACACAAAATTAGCCAAAATTCAATATTAAAAATGCTTAAATAAGGGAAATAAGAATAATAAAAAATTATTATTATCAGTAGGATAGTGTGTTGTAATGGATATGAGGTTTTTGAATAGTTGTAATGATATTGATGTTATTGGTATGATATGGATGTGGTCTCATATTGTTTTGCGATGCATGTGTGACTTTGGATGTCAGGAAATGTGTATGGTAGTGTTTATGAGCTTGAAGGTGGAACTGGGCCCTGTTGGGGTGTTTTTGGGCCTATAGCCCACTTTATCAATTCGGGTTCAAGGGAGTCAAATATCAGAGGAGTGGTTCTTTTGAGGTGAAATCTCTCTGAATAAGTTAGTTAAGTGGTTTAGAACCTATGTGAATGGTCCTGAATGGTCAAATTGCCTTTAGTGGCAAATAGGAGTTGTAAGTTGTGAGTTTTGGTATAAAAGTGACTAATATGGTGTCAAGTGTCTAGAATCTCCATACGGAGTTGAATTATAGTGAAATTGGTGTCTATTGATACATTGAGACTAGATTGACTTGTATGAGTTAGAATCAGGTCAATGCGCAACTAAAATTCACCCTGAAGTTTAAAATTTGCTAGTATAAAAACCAGTAGGGGGTGTCGTAACGCCATGAAGGCAGGCCATGGTGCCAGAGAGACAGTGGGCATGAGAGAAACAAATGAGGGTCGGAGCCGCAGTGGTACTGTAGCGGCCGCGGCCCTAACCCAGTTTCTGGTGTCCTCTAGTGTTTTTCCGCTTCTCTGAGGTTTTGGGAAGTTATTGTGAGATGTTTGGGCTATATTTGGTTGGGTTTTGGATTTTTTGGTCAAGTAAGAAAGTGTTTGGGAGTTAGGTGTTACAAAGAACAATCCAATGTTAATGTAAATGAAAGGTGTCAGGACTCAGTACTATGAATTTATGAAATATCCAAACAAGAGAAGAGAATGAACCGTGACTTCAATAGGCAGAGAAAAGTGAGATTGGAGCTGCCATGACTTCAATGTATTTAGTAATCAATAATACGATGCACATAATAGAGATCAATACAGAGATGTAGTATTGATCTTTCCTCAATAACCTATTTCTTTTCTCCAATCTCTTCAAGCTCGCCTTATAAGCTGCTATGCCAAGATCGAGATGCAGAGAAGATTGAGATTGAAGCTATTGAGCTATTGTGCTAAGATTCCAACATCGAGATGCAGAGAACTTCTAAGCTATTGAGAGAAATGCGAGATTGGAGCTGCCAACCATGCCAACTGCCAACACTGTATCTAAAGGAGTGTGAGATTGGAGGAGGAGTGAGATAGAAATGAGTAACTACCGAAGCTCTTTGAGAGTGAGAGATAGGAAATGGAATCTGGATTCTGGATTGGGAACAAGACTAAGGGAGGGAGCAACGAGACAGGAGATGGAATCGAGCTCGAGAAGGAGGGAGACGTGACCACAGTGCTGCTATTTCTTGATTTAGGGTTTGAGATTGAGTAAGATGTCAGGGGACTGACAGACTGAGGCTGAGGGTGATGACTTGGCAATTACTCAATTGAGTCTTGGACTTCAATCTTCAGATTCAGAGGCCAGACTGCCAGAGCAGAAGGACTGAGGGAGTTAGGCTTGGGGGTAATGTGCTGAAGGATTAGGCTCAAAGAATGAGTTAGGTTGAAGTAAGGATTGGGCATCATCTCTAGGAGTTAGACAATTAGGCTCAGCCTTAGTCTAAGAGCATGTATTTTAAAACAAAAAAAAAACATATAGATATATATATATTTCGGTCGGTTTGGTTAATTTGGTTTTCTAAACCCTAAACCGAATCGAACCGAAAAAACTAAATAACTAAAAAAAATAACTGATTGTTCACCAAAAATCAAAAAAACCAAACTGAAAAAACCAAATTCAATTTGGTTCAGTTCGGAGATTAGTTTCGGTTCAATTTTGCTTACCCTTAAGAATGAATATGTTTTATGGAAAGCTTCTAATACCCCTACAATAAGATAGATATACGATGTCCTCGATATTTTCCTGATATGAAAAGTATTGACCAGACTTTGCGAATGTAGTAGATTAACAAAGAATAGTAGAGTGAGGTGATGACTATTAAATCAAACAAGTAAGGAAGAAAGTATTCCTCTAATAAGAGATAGTCTGGAAATGGGGAAATGATAAGAAGAGAAAATGATGTGTAAGAATTCAGCAAAATTTCAAGGACGAAATTTTAATTAAGGAGGGGAGAAATGTAATATCCTTATTTTTATAGGATATTACAAAATGAATAAAAGATAAGAAATGAAGTGAGATGAAAATGCTATATATAATCAGACTCCAGAAGGAATTAATTTCTCATCTAGTTTTCAGAAAAAGTTATTTTTAGTCCTTAATTGAAATTAATTTTCCATAAGGTTATTAGCATAAATTAATTTTAAAACTTACTCTGGAAAATATACAATATACCACTTGAATGGAAGGCCGTTCCAAGTTGAGCACAACGGTATAAGTATTGCGTAGTTGGGAAGTTTAGACTGAGAGATAAACCAATTTGAAAATTAGTATAAATAGTGAAAAAGAAATAATAAAAAATTGGTCTTCAGGTTAAATTATAAGAAAGTGCTCCGAAGAATGATAATTACGTTTTTACTTGGTTCAGGGACAAAACAATCATTTTTCAGATTAGAAGTAAAATGTGAATATTGCATTTAAACTTCAAGAAAAAAATGTTCATATCATAAAATACATAAAGAATTTGTAAAAATGGGTATACACTATTTTTCATAAAATAGAATAAAGAAGTCAATTATCTTGGTTGAAAGGAAAAATAAAAAAAATGATGAGAAAAGTTTTATAAATTTGGAGAAAATTACACCTAATGATCTGAAAATTTTAAAATTTATAAATTTGCCTCGCGTTAAGAGCATTTTTGTAAATGTGAAAAATTATAATCAAAATGAAGCTCTCAATGAGCTAAACCCAATGGAATATAGTATGAAATTTATTAAGATCAAAATAATATTTATTGAGTAATTAGGATTTAATATTAATATTTTACCTGATAAAAGTCAGTTTAGACTGTAAGAAAAAGCAGTATTGATTCAAAGACAGTGATTAGGCTTTACTCAAATATATTTTGGATCAAATAATGATTTTGGATCAAAAGTAATAGTTGAATAATTATGTACCAATTTAATGACAATTTTGGTGAAAATACTCAATCGGTACAGGTAAATTTAATTGATAAAGGGTATTTTGATTTATAAAATTTATTGAAGTAATTTTTGGCCAAAAAGAGGGTGAAACACGTCTGATTTGATGAATGGGACATGAAGGGAAGTTTTGGAAAAGCTTTTACTAAAAAATAACCAAAGGTTAAAGTAATTAACCATGATTTAATTTTTTATTTGATCTCTTTCCTTAAATCACCTTGGTTAGCTATTAACTCATCACCTTCAGCACCTAAACACATCTAGAACAGCAGCTTGAGGAGAGGGAGAACACTAGAAAACAAGAGGGAAAAAGAAGAAGACTAAGAGCAAGTTTGGTTCCCAAACCTTCAAGGTAATACTTTATGATCATTCTCTTGTGTTCTCTTGTGTTTATGAGAGTTTTTATGGATTATTTTCCCTCTATTAGCCTCTGAAATTTCTGACCTAGAGAGAGAAAGTTGTGCTATGAAGAAACCAATCCATGAAAAGTGAAGTATATGTCACAAGCTGCAAGATTATGGCATTGGTTTCAAAGATTTATAAGTTATTATTTTTCTACAATTTTCTCTATTTTTGTGCTATTTATGGTTTGTGAAAGAAAAGGGAATTTCATGATTTTGACTCCAAAAATGGATTTTTTGGGTCTAAATTATGTAAGAATAATGATGTTGTACAAAGGAAAATCAAGGGAAAACAAAATGAAATTTTTAGTTCAAGTATGCCACTTTGTGAATGAGCTTAATGAATCAGTGGCTCATGATATTATTTTATGTTTTAAGATCAATGGAAGTGTCCATAAATTTTGGAGATCATTGGAAAGCAAGAAGGTAGTTATTTTCCCTATTATGTTTAATGTTGTCATACTTTGTTCTCATGATAATATGACTATGCCATATAGTTGTTTGAATGTTTTATGATATATTTTTATTGTTTGCTGAATGTTTGAAGGGTTTTATGATCATAGGATGTCTATTTTACAAAGTGTTACTATGCCAAAATTTTTATGGAATTGTATGGCATAATATGAAGTTATGATTTTGATTGATGATTTTATGAAATGATATGATGATGTGAATGCATGATTGAATATAACTACTAAGATTTTTTAAATCTTACCCTTCCAAATGATCATCATGACTAGGCCCAAGCTATGATAAGAAAGGGTCAAGAGTGCAAAGGAGAAAGAAAAAAGAGGATGAAGCATAATGTTGTTTTCAAGTTATGATATAGTTGTTTGAAATGATATGTAAAGTCATGAGCATGTTACTAAATCTGTATCTCCATGCTATTATAATCATTAAAGCATTATGAAATGTTATGTATGAATTTAGTACAATGAATGATGATGTATTATGTCTATGAAGATTACTTTGTAAAGTTATGATTGGAAATGCTCAAGTAGAATACTTTACGGATAACAAAGGTACTGTTCATATGAAACAGAGTGTAATGCATTAGTGTTATGTATTCTGAAAAAGTATATAGAATAAGCTTTCTATAGAGTAAGAGAACACCTAAATTGGATAAGTATACAATTTATAGTGAATTTTTAAAATTAGGGTTCAAAACAGGATAGTGTAGAGAAAAACTGGAACTTTTGCCATGAATATTGGAAATTTCAATATGCAATAGAAAATTGTTCAAAGCTCCAAAAATTCAGTGGTTTGCATTTATAGAAACCTCTAAGTCTTAGGAAACAAATGCCACTGATTTAAAAGTAATTAGAGTTATATATTAAAAGATATGTAAGTTTTTCATAAACTATTCCAGTTAAAATTGAGTTCCGACCCTTAATGATTTAAGTCAATTCCAATGCCATGTACAAGGTAAATAGATGTACAAGAAAAATATATCTAGAAAGAAGACATACAGGGCTTTCTGATGACATAGATAATTTATAATTTGGCTTAGGATATTATGAGATATGAATTTTTAAAATCAATGCCAAAATCCTGAGAAGATATAAAATGACCAAATGTACAGTAAATTTTAAGCAATAAGATGTACAAATTGGCCTAGTAAATATCCAATTTATTATTATTTTTTCCATGTAGAGAATCCTTTTATCTATTTTTAGAAACTTGAATCACTATAAGATGATTTTTCTAGATTTAGTTATGAACTTTCAAAGTTCGTCGGGTTAAATGGAAAATGCACAATGAACAATACCCAAAATAAAGAAAAATCTGTTTTGATATTTTTATATAATTAAGTCTCTAATCATGCAATAATAGACATAATTGGAGTCTAATACATGAGAAATGTTCTTAAGTTTAAGGTGTTACAATTACCTTAGGGAATTTCAAGCCTATCTTCTCTTCTTAAAGCATCATTTATAATTCTTAAGTCAGATGCAATGTCTTCCCATCTATGCAACACACAAGTGAATTTAAGATCAAATGTGCATGCTACTAACACATTTTATATTGGGAGTCTTTCCTACCACAATAGTGGGGAGCATCTATAAGAAGTACTTTTACACATATATATGTTCTGTCTATGGTACCAACACAATCCTTAACATATGGGGCAGAATCTAAAACTATTGTGAATTTGGGGAAGAAATCTAGAGCCATCAGGTTGTACAAGTAATTTATCTTCTAATTCAAAGATAGCTCTCAACATACATTAGAGATGACGACTAATTGTTTCACCAAAACATCTAAACCAAAAGATTATCTCATGGATTTTTACTCTATGGGTGATTATGTAAAGGGCTTTTACAATTTGTTCTTCCATACTTGATCAATATGTGGGATATAAGCCACAATCTCTTTCTAACATAGACCACAATGTTAAAAAAACTTGAGAACCTATTCTAATAATATTTCAACTAGTTCAATTACTTCTTCATAGACCCTTTCTCTCTCAGAGCTTGTATTATAACTTATTTCTCTCTTATTATGACACATTGTGAACACCTTAATTTGTCCGGCCTTTATACATAAGAATAAAAAAAACAAAATAAAAAAATGTAATTAAAAATTGATGCAAATTTTCTTTTTAATGCAAATTTTATAAAAGAAAGAAAAAATGTAAAAAATAAAAAATAATAATATATTCTCCAAATCCAGTCCTTTTTTAGTATTTTCAAAAGGAAAATATAAAAACAAAAATTACTCTTTAGAATCTCCCTTTAATTTGAATGAAAAATCCGTAAAAATTTCAAAAAGATCACTCTCCAAATTTAGTCTCCTTTATTTTTAGAATTTCAAAAATCTTATCCTTTTATTATGATTTTTCAGAAATCCAATCTTTTTTTGAAAAAATTAATATTTAAGAAAAATTAAAAACAAAAAGGAAATATATAAAAAAAATAAATAATAATAACATAAAATAAAAATAAATAAAATAATATTAAAAAAAAGGGAGGCTGAAAAAAAAAAGCTCCTGAGCCCTTAGGGCTCAGGAACACGAGACTGAAAAGAAAAAAGAAAGAAGAGGGGAAGCCAGGAGACAAAAAGAAAAGAGAAAGGAGGCAGCGTGAGAAGGAGAGAGACAGAGATGGAGATAGCTAAACACGAGGGAAAGAAGTTAGAGCAGGGAGGCTGAGAGAGTAGTAGCACGCAAGCACACAAAAACAGAGGGAGACGTGCACGAAAGAAAAAAGAAGAAGAAGCACGCGTGAGAGGGAAGCTGAGCACGATGGACATAAAACAGAGGGAGTCGCGGATTAAAAAAAAAACTGAGAAGGGATGAAGAATAGAGAGCCGTGAGATTGAGAGGGGGAGAGCTCGGGCACGATGGTGAGACAAGAAACAGAGTGAGAGCATGGTGGAGTCTGAAAAGGAGGCAGAGCAACCAAATGGACCAAGCATGATGGCTCAGGACGCGAGAGTCAAAGAGACAGAGGGCGTGGTCTAAACTTGAGCGAGGAAGATGAATGAAGGTGAATAAAGCTTGGAGGTCGAGTTAGTGTCGCTGATCACCGAGACATTTGCTGGGTAAAAATAATTCTTCCATTTCGAACCTTGATTGATATTTGCTCGCTCTAGGATATGTTTTGTGATGCTTTGTTTCTGACATGTGTTGATGCTGCCCCTTTTTGAGAACAAACGTTTGGTTGTGTTTTTGTGTACCCATCATGGGTCATTTGGATTGATTGTGAAAGGATCTTTTAAGTACTATCCTGTTTTCTGGTGTATGACATTGGGTTGTTTAGCTATACATTTGGATGTTTGCTTGGCTTATGTACTATAGAGAATTCCTGGACTGCGCCAGTTATTAAACTTGTTTAATATTGACTGCTTAAGAAAAATTAATGTTGATTCAAGTCCTGGTTACGAACCTGGTTATAATGCTCACTAGAGCGTTCTTCTTATGATACCTATGATATCTTGTATTCCTTTTTGTTTCTCTATTCTGGTGCAGTGCTCAATTAAGATTAGAGGTATTGAAGAGTTTAATCATTTGTTATTCTCTAAGCCAGCGAGTCAATACTTTTTAGTGCTATGTTTCGGTTCATTACTCATTAGCTCAAAGAATAATACTCATGAGAGGGCTTGATGTTAGGAAACTTTATATAAAGAATTAATGTATTAAGTTGGCCAATTTCAGTTTCCCTGATTGTTTATGTGTCGGAAAGTGTGTTTGGGTTTAAGCTATTTGTGTTGTTTTGGAATATCAGTAACGGTATAGCAAGATTTGACCTATGAAGAGGAAGAGTGGCCTGCACAAAATGAAATTTTTTACCAATTTTATTTGAGTCCTCACACACGTAGAAAGGGCTATAGGGTTGCTTGACTTTAAATGCATATGTGAAATCAAACCCTTGTTGCTTATGGTGAATGTTGCTATTGTTGACCCTGCCAGTTCGAGCCGTTTATTGGATATGCTTTTTATAAGGGGATGGCATTTTATATTTCTATAATGAAAGCTTAGCTTAATTTGAAAATAACCTGTGATGATTTTTAGCCGTGATGATTCTCTTAGTAGGAACTTAAGTTGCAGAGTATCGTGATGCTTGTTGAGAGTGGTGCAGTATACATTTGACCTCAAATCTATTTAGATACATGGGAATTTGTGAGAGTTTATTTCACTGATTAGATTTATTTTAATAAAAGGTTTAGGTCGATGGCATGATGTTCTTATTTTTGAAGCAAGTTTATTGTCACAATATTGAAGGAAACTAGAAGATAGTCACGGTCTTGGCTTTTAATAAATCGCAATGGTTTAAATTCCTTGCTTGTTCTCTTGGCACTCGCAATATGGTGTCATTAATCACGTTTTACCAATTGGTCACAAAGGTTTCTTAGAGCTTTCGCAGACTCTTAAAACAATTACACCATACAAGCTTACGGGACTGTACGAGTGTATTAACAACGTTTAATTATAATAGGAGATCCCAATGACCTTTCCATCTTATTTTTTTGTGAAAATAAATAAACAACTCTTATATTGATAAACTTTTATATATTTCAAAATAATTTAAAAAAATAACAATATTTAGCGATTTTACTTAGAAAAAAATAATTATAGAAATAATTGACTTAATAACCATACCAAGTGAGGTTTATGGAATCCACACAAGTATTCAGGTTTACTGAGTTTGTCACGTGAGATTGCGAATCCACGTAGATATATCAATTAAATAACTTTCATTTAAGAAAATAACTATATTTCAAAAAAAAAAATAATGTGACAAGTTCTTCAAATTTTATTTTAAAATATCTAATAAAATTATTATATGGCATTTTAAAATATAATAAAACCTTTATACCGTGAGATTTAGAACTTACGCAAGTAATTAAGGAATCAATCTATCAGGCACGACTGCGAGTTTGCAACAGATAGTTCAATTTTCATTTTCTTTTAAAAGAAAAATTCCCAAAAGTACAAAAATATATCATTTTTAAAAAAAATCAAAATATAAAAGAAATATTTTCAAAACAAAATAAAATAAGAGTAAGTAAGCGGAATTAAATTATCTTTTACAAATTGAAACACACCAACTCAATCTCAGAAAATTGTTTGCAAAAAGATAAATTATTCTCAATTAGTTTTCTCTTATTACAAAAATCATAATAAAAATATCAACTAATTGATATATATTTTTAGGCCCAAACTACGTGAACTTTGATTCTCATCGCAGGGTACATAGGCTATCACCAATACAATAAAGATATATCACCAATACAATAACATAAATCGAATAAGCTATCAATCTTTTCATACAACTTTTTCTTCTTAATTTTGGTCCTTTTTTATTTGTTTACTCTTGCTGAGTATTTAAGCCAAACGAGCAAAAAGTGATAGCAGCAGACAACAATACATCATCTTAGCTAGAAAAAAATCTAGTGAGAAGCCAAACAAGAACGGATAAATCGTAGCTAAACTATAACCAAGAATGGATAAAACACACATAATCACATCATAGTGAAAAAATGATCATCATCATGAGACAAAAATAGGGCATCAGTGAATGAAGGGTTGTCATGGAGCACAGAGATTTACAATATTTCGTTCTCATTATACACTGAATAGCCGATATTTGCAAATCCTTTTAGTCATATGCTGCTAATATTTACATTGGGAAATATATCAATAATGGATAAGTCATGGTGGGAAGCAGATTAACAATGATTAAAGTAATTAAAATGAGCTTGGAAGTAGATTAGTGCATGGATTTTGAAAAAGAAAAAAGTTAAAAGAGACAACGACATTGATGGCCAAATCTGGGATGGGGTTACACAAAGGCGAGGGTGGTTAGAGAGGAGGTCAATGACAATGACTAGAGAGTAGCTTAACGATGACACAGTGGACTCACAAGGTAGAGAGAACCGAGAGAAGCTGCGCAAAGTGATGTTGGGATTTCTGAACAAAGCAAGCGAACCCTATCTGAACGAGCGTGATGCATGATAAGCAAAGGGTGTTGGAATTTCTAAAATTTCCAGGGATAATTTAGTTAGGATTGGACAAAATAATGCATTTTCCCTTCAAATTACCCTTTTTGGGGGGGGGGGTGTATATAGGAGAGGAAGGAAAAATTTTAATAATATTTTCCCTCTTCCGCTCCAATTTTTTTCTCACCAAATAAGGGGAGGGAAGCAAAATCTTTTCCCTTAACTCATTTTCCCTCCAACCAAACATAGGACAACCTTTTTCCTTTTTAGTATCAAAATCCTAATTGTAAGTTACATGATGCGACTTCATCCTTTAGCTCACAATGATGTGCTGATGAAGGACGGAACTTGTATATTTCTTACTTCGCAAGAATTGCTAATCTCTTCTAGAAATCTGTAATTCTTCACCAAAGGCGATTGCCATCTTATTCAAGTTCCTCCTGCTGCCTCTGTTACACCCATGTATTTCTCAAGAACAATTGAGATTGGTGTCATCAATCGATACGCCTTGACAACGTGGGCTGTATGTTCCGGATATGTCTTTTTCTTCTCAACATAACAATATAGATATATTAAAAAATATGCACCAAATAAAAGATAACCCAGAAAATAATAATCTATAATATCATGCAAAATTAAAATATAGTAAATAAGAGGAGGTCTAAGGTGCTCATTAATCACCTTCATAACATCATTGCAAATGTTTGAAAGCTCATATTCAACCTTTATGCCTATATTCCTTAATCCATTTAGACAGTGAAACACAAAATTTTGATTTTTCTCTTGCATAACCCACAAGACGATGACAAGAAATCACCCTCCTAGCCTATCTCTCTTCATCAATCACTGCTTGCAGGAGCTGGTTTCATTATGGTCCCTGAAGCTCCAAGATTCTACCGAGCCGTAAACGTGGAGAAGAAAAAAACGAAGGAAAAGGAAAAATATCAAAGAAGAAGAAGAAATGAAGAAGATGGATGAAAGAAAGAAAGAAGAAGAAGAATTTGATGCTTTAATTCGGGGCCTGCCCAGCCATTTATCTGCCTAAAAGCTCAACAAGACCCAATCCCACAATTTTGTATGACTATTCACTATCTAATGCTCAATCCATCTCACGAACTAGCGCTCACTATATCTCATTAATTTCAGTTAAATTAATTAGATGATATTAATCATGTAAAGGAACCGCTATACTTGTGTTTTAAAAAACAAATAATGAGAAAGAGGGAGAGCAGGTTTCAAAACAATTAGGAATTTTATCGAAATTAATGACATAATGACCGTATGTTGTGGGACATAATTTTAAGAAAACAATAGGAAGAGGGATCAAAGTGGGGCAGTGGTTAATGATACAAATGGATTGCCTTTTGACTCCAAACCTGGAAAATAACACAGCATGATATTGAACAAGCCAAATCTCTACCACATTGATTCAAAGATTCCCCCAATCAAATTATTATTAGTTTAGAGTCAACAAAGTGAGTGATAAACATATACCATGCTTCCCTTTCTGCCCTCTCATGCATCAATCCGACAAATCAATCAATCTTTACTTTCAAAAGCACCGAAAAATATGTATATCTTTAGATTGGAGGTGGCCCTAATCCCTTCAATTTTTATAGGCCTTTATTATTTCTTTTACCGTTTTGTTTATTATAGGCCGTAATCTCCACCCTCCGCCAGATGGAGGGTGGATATTCGTTGTGATGCCTATTAGAGTATGCATCAAGTCTTGTTTGTTTACAACATTAAAAAAGTCATTTTTTTCATTTTATGTTATTCCATTCTATGTACTAAATGAGGGTTCCTTGTTGTGAATTGTGATTTTCTTCACTAGTGATAGGATATTACTTACTGGCTTCTACATCAACATCAACAAAAGAAGGGTAGGCATTTGGTGCTTACTTCACCAGCAACGAGATGTTACTTAATTCCTCTTTGATACAGCAATATACCTTTGAACTATCTCCATGGACAAGGGATTCAGTATCCCCATGAGATGGGGTGGTTAGGATTCTAGGGCATTTTAGACATTCACCCATCTTATCCTTTGTATTCATTTCCATTTTTTAAGAAAACAGCATTTTAGGTAATTAGCATTCTCGACATAAAGGTAATGAAGCAGTAGCAACAATAACATTAATCTTATTCTACTAAGTGGAGTCAGCTACATAGATCATATGTTGTCAATAGGTTCTATCAAACACCATCTCTTTAAATAAATCATTTATCAAGAGATCAAATCTTATAATTTCTCTTGATGTCATTCTTGATTTTCCTCTATGTATTTTAATAGGGTTCCAAGCCATTTAATCAATAGAGATTCAACAAAATTTTATATTGAATGTCGAGGATCTAACACAACCCTCCTCCTTTATCTGAGTTTGGGACCGACTATGATACTACATAGGTGGAGTTAAAAGGAATGAAGCAAAAAAAAAAAATTGCTAACCAAATGTGCTAAGCTTGAAAATGCAATTTGGATTACCATTCCTTCCAAACACACCCTTAGGCTTCCATTCTCGCCACCAAATGGATGCTACATTTTCTGATCATTATTCCCTTCCTTTTAGTTATGTAGAAAACAAGAGAAGTCAAATGGAAAATCCAAAGATTATATCATGATTCAAGTGGATCATGTGGATTTGGACGAAATGATATTGGATTATGGGGACTTTTTCCTGTGCTTTTGGCACGCGAAGCCAATTGCCAATCATTAATATTCTCACAAGCCACATCAAATCCAAAATCCTTCTTTTGACCAATCCCACTTTACACTACTAGGCACAGCCACTCCAATTCCAAAAGCCTGCCCAAATAAAGGAAATTTGGGAAAGCAACAACAAATGTCGTACTTACTAAAATACAATAAATAAATATCCACACCGTTCTTTACCCAAAACAAAAAACAACATTTTTAACTATTTTCCCGCACGCCTAAACAAAGTATAAATCTATAATTGTTTTTGGTGCAGGAATATAAATTTTTAGCCTTTTTTTTTCTTGATTACTATTAAGAGATTTGAATCTTATACCCATATACACACATACACCTCATCCAACCCTCACCATCTGAATTAGCTTTAGATAGCTTTCTAGCTTTTTTTTTTTATCAAGTGCTTTCTAGCTTATTTTATGATAGATATAAATATATAAAGTCGAAATCAATACAAGATGTATTTGATCATTTTTCTTTTCTTAATAAAAGAATCCAACAAACACCAAAGATTATTTCTGTATAATTTAAAGGATAGTTTTAAGAAGTTAATATTTCTATATGTAGCACTCGTCTCATCCCCACTATATCATTGGCTTTTGTTATTACTCAATAGTTAACAGTTATTTAAAAAGCTAACAAAAATTGTTAGAAATATTTTAAATTATATGATCTAATAATGGGATAAATTATGATTAAGATAATGGATAAATATCTCCTGCTAATTAAATGGATTACAGAATATCTATATTTATCTAGATTTGAATTAATGATTTATCTTAATAATATAATTAAATCCAATCCGTTCATCTATTACTTAATGAATGTTCTAGATTAAAGTTAAGCATATATAAATTGTTCCTCTCCCTAAAATGAGGACTAGGGTTGGAACCAGATTAGGGAAATTTCAGTATGGCTTGCACAATTTTTTTAAAAAAAGAGACGTTTTACAAAAATGACATGAAAAAAAGGAGAAAAAATTTTGTTGGCAATTATTTGAAGAACCGCAAACTGGCGGTTCTAAGGGTTAACTTTTGTTGGATAGTATTTACTAGTTAATTTAATTCTAATAACATAAAAGAAACATATAAGTCACAGGTTGCTGGTGCAGCAAAACATTTTCCATCCTGAGCCACTGGAACTTAATTATTTCTCAAATCTGGATCGATATTCTATTCATTTAACTCAACCCTTTCATACAATGGCGACGCAGAAGGAGCTGATCGATCTGCTTGCGTCTGCTCATTGATTTCCCCGGGCAGATCTGGTGACGCTAGATCTTTAATTATAATTTGATGAATTAATAATTAGTTTCCAATTGAATCGTCCAGCCACACCAAGCAGATGAATCGGGAAAAAAAAAAAAGAAAGGTTTAGGTAGGTGGTTAATGAAATTAATTGTTTTGGGGGGATCCGAATCAATTAATTAGATAGGAATAATTAAATTTAAAGAGCGTACGTGTATGGTAATAACATTAAAAGAATGGGAAGATGAGTAGGATAGAAGAAATGAAAGATGAAATAGATTAGAAATTAACACTAATTAACACTAATTAAGCTAAAACTGTATATATTTATGAATTAATACAGGATTTGAGTACAGATATTGATGATGTGATAGAGTTGGAAGAATGAAAGAATAATCAACAAGAAGAAGAGGGGGAGCAGATGAGCATAAAGAGACAGCGCCTGATGATGTAGAAGCGAGCTGCCAACCCACACCCACTTCGTCTTTTGCTCCTCATCGTCCATTTCTTCTTCATCTTCTTCACTGCCCAATTCCTTCGCTTGCAATTACTTCACCCCCTTCTTCTCTCTATATATGCATTCCTTCCACCTTCGCCCCTCCCTCACCTTTTTTTTTAAATTTTTTTTCAGCACTCATTACTTTCCCACTTTTTCTAAGCTTTGGTCAATTAATGTCTCAGGCCCCACAGGTGGTAACTATCCCCTTCGATTGAAAAAAAATGTTATTTTAAGAAGTCATTAAATTTTAGATTGTGGTAAAATTTAATTATATTTTACTAAAATATCTTTCATCTAATTCTTTGTTAAATGCTTCATTTCATGCTAATCGAGGGTAAATAGTAAAAGAAGTAATTTCTACTTCATTAAAATTCTAAAATAACAACTATTTTGAAAAAATACAAAAACCTTTTATCAACTGGAGGAGTATAATCAAGTGATGGATACCTACGTACGTATGTGAAGTGGAGGTTGCAAAATCTTAGGGCCTGTTTGGTTTTATTTTTAAAAATAGTTTTTCTATTTTTAAAAATAAAAAAAATAAAAAAACTTGTTTAGTAAATTTGTTTTTTATAAATTGTTCTGAGAAATAAAAAAATAAAAGAATAAAAAATTCAGAACAACTTTAAGATATTTTGTAGTTTTTGTTCTGGAAAATATAAGAAAATGTGATAAATATCCACCTAATTAATAATAAAGTTATAAATTTTGAATAACTTATCTATCACTCACTAGTTATGATTTTGAGAATAATTATTCAAACTAATTTTTTTTTCTTATTTTCAAAATTTATTTTCAAAATCACTGTCAAACAAACCCTTAGTCTTGACAATGTACTCTTCTTTATATATATATATATATATATATAATAAGCTGGAACAAAATCTTGAGAGCGTACTCGACACGTATTTTTTTTTGGTGACGTACCTACACGTATTTTAAATATACAAAACCTGGGGTTCATTCATTTACGTACTCTCTTCTTTCTTTTTTTTTTTTAGATATTCATCTAGGTACCTTTTATTATTATTATTATTATTATTATTATTATTACATCTCCGTACTCTTGCCTGTGTCTTGGATGGTTGAGCACGCCCACGGTATGGACTGGACACGCCTGGTGCCATGGTGGAAACTCAGAATGTCTTCACTCATTCAGAGTTTCAAAGGCCCACGTTTCTATTCGACCAAAACGCCAAAAACAAAACGAGTCCGGTTCAAAACTATTAATATTCATATCATTGATAATGATAATTGGACTTGACGCGGGCGGGTTGTCGGGTTGCGGGAATGGATCCGGTCCGCGTGCATTTCTTATTTTATTATTATTTTATATTAAATTAAATGAAGCAAAAATGTTATCACTCATCCGCTTTTTTTTCCCTTTAAATATTTTAGCACTTTAAACAACCATCTGGCAGAAAAAACAATAAAACTTTAAACAACGATTAATTATAAAATAAAATATTATTACTCCTAACAATGAGGACACTTTTTTTCTTATTTTTTATGAAGCAACAAAAAATTGCAAATACATGTAAAATAGATTAACCTGTACTTAAATGAAAGAAAAGAGAAGGAAGAGAAAAGTTTTGAGAAAATTAGATGGAAAATACATTTTTTCTTCCTTTGATGGGGAGAGAAAATTAGAAGGAAAAGAAAAGCAGAAAGGAAAATCATACATAGATTCTATATGAGCACAAATACATTTTATAATCTTTTAAAAAAAAGATTAAAATTGGACAAAATAATTATGAATTAAGATTAAAATTAAGATTTTATTTTAATTCCATTGAGTAAAATGACACCACAAATTAAAGTTTGTTATAAAATAAATCAAGTTCCTTTTTTTCATGGGAAAATAAAAACATATTTTTTATCAAAAAAATGTATCTCAACGGTCAATATAATTAGTAATAATTTTTTATTTTATATCAATAATAATTGGATCAAGTAGAAATGATTAAATTCTTTTAAGTAAGGTGAAGGACTTGAATCTTGTGGATAAAAAAAACTCACGTTAAAAAACTACCTCCAATTAAACCCTATAATACTCGAAATTTAATAGTTTTATAAATTAGATAGTTATATAAAACAAATTTATTTTAAAAAAAAATTTTCCAGCAATTTTTTTTATTTTATTGCTGATGATATTTGTTAAAGTGCTGATAATATTTACAGGCCGAGACAAAAGAATTTGGCTGAAAAAAAATTTTTTGGCCAATGACAATATATATTTACCGGCAAAAAATAGTGCTTCACTTGGACTTTTGTTATTGTTCTAAACAAAAAAACAGAAGTTTACTTCCCAAGATTTTGAGAAATGCACCAATCAGCGTACCATAAAGCTAAGTCTTCTAATGTCCCAATAATAAGAATAATAATAAATGACGCGGTCTGGATTAATTCCCAGCGGGTTGCGTTTCTTTATACCAGCTTCATTATTATTTTATTTTAGCATTGCTAATCTATGAAGTATTTTCATAAATTTACTTGTAGAATTTTTACTAACTTAATTGATTGGCATATTATAATAGATGACGTCTTTTTATTTTTTAGACAATTCAATCCTAAATTTTTTTTCAAATCTCTTTCTCCATCAGTCCATCATAAATATTTTGAGTAAAATTAAAAAAATAATTAATAATAGTTAAATATTACAAAATAACTTATATCTATTATATATATAAAAGTAGAACCAAAAGTTGAAACATCAGGCCTCTACAACATCATTTTGGAAAAAATGAGAAAAAATATTATATTATCTATAAGATTTTATATTAGTTATTTACTATTATATTTTAAGAGCAGTTAAGATATATGATTTAGACTATATTTACTATTATATCATAGGAGCAATTAAGATAAGGGATTTAAAAATTGTTATGGAAATCTTTTTTTTCTTTTGGTTGACATACGTTTATTTCTGAACATATAATATATTTTATTTATGTTTTATCCTATTGTTTGTTTTATCTATGATATATGGGAAATATTGTTATGATATGATTACAATCCAAATTGATTCTTTTTTTTTATTATTGTGATGTGCTATTTTTTTCTATAAAATCAGCATTTCTATTTAGCATCATCCCTCAATTAGTTTTTGCCATAATTTGTTTTATTTTTTTTCATTGTTTCTTCATGTTGAAAAACATTCGTGAGGTGTTTTATGATGCTGTGAGGGCTATTAATCATCTGAGACATAATCGATGAATTAAAGTTAGAGTTATACGTTTATGGAAGATACCCTCACACCATTCACCAAATGATTATAATTCAATTGAGTTAGTTTTGCAAAATGCTGTGAGATTAAATTGCTAGTTATTTACTATTATATCTTAATAGTAGTTAAGATATAGGGATTTAGACTTTTAGATATTATTATAAAATAAAAATTTATATTTATCCATAAATCAATTTGTGAGATTATATATTAGTTATTTACTATTATATCTTAAAAGCAGTTAAGCTATAGTGATTTAGAGTTTTAGATATTATTATAATTCAATAGTTTATAGTTATCCATAAATCAATTTGTGAGATTATATGTTAGTTATTTACTATTATATATCAAGAGCAGTTAAGAAATGTGAATTTAGTCTTTTAGATATTATTATAATTTAGTAGTATAATAATATTTAACCATACATCAATTTGTGAGATTATATGTTAGTCATTTACTATTATCTCTTAAGAACAGTTAAGATATGAGAGATTTAGATTTTTATATGTTATTATAAGTTAATAGTTTATATTTATCCATAAATCAATTTGTGAGATTATATGTTAGTTATTTACTACTATATCTTAATAGCAATTAAGATATGGGGATGTAGACTTTTAGATGTTATTATAAATCAATAGTTTATATTTATCTTTTATCAATTTAACTAACTGCTTAACAACAAAAAACACATCATCTTTGTTGCAAGTATCGACAATATATAGAATTAAAGCGGATTAAGATATGATGATCTAAATAAATTGAGAAGTATACGTAATCATTATATAATAAAGATAATTATTAAGAAGTTTTAGCCGACATATGCGGGATGATGTTAATTTAGCCTTATCTATTTTATTAGGATTCATATGCTTCTATCGTGCAAACACTGAATTATTATTTGATTTTTAGTCTCCTTGGCAATCTCTTCGACACCCTCAATAAGTTCCTCATGTTTTTTGTTGTTGCTTCGTAGCTTTGAGGTAAGTTTCCAAGTTTTATATAACAAGCACAATTTTAAAAGTTATATCATGAAATTTTGTGTGTTATTCTGATCTCAATATGAAAATTGTAATTATTATCATCACACATAAACTCCAATTCTAAAGTGTTATATTGTTTTCATACTTCAGAAGAGAATATTGAACTGTAGACTACTCTATAGTGACAACAATTATAATTATTAACAATAACACAGGTTTTTTTTCAAAATGAGGTATTATTGTTTTCACAATTTTTTTTTTATATTTTCAGTATGATTAACTATGGATGGATCGAATCATAATATTTTTAAGTTGTCTATATCAGCTGGAACACATACTCATCTAACACAAATGGAGACAACAAATGGTAAATTAAATTTGAGTGTATTATTTGTATAATATTTATATTCTAATTTTCCTATAGTTGTATTTTTTGGTTTAACCAATTTAATTTAATTTTTTTGTATAATTTCTCTTAGAAAATTTGAACTACTAATATATAAAATTTTGGTAGATAAAATTCATTTTAGATCAGAATAGGTTGGTGCACGTCGGAATCGAATTGAAATCATGAGAAAAAAGAGTAAGTATTGCAATAAGTATTTTCTATTATTAGAAATTATGATTTTTACATTTAACACGTAAAATATATATGATTTAAATTGGGTCACTCTTTTTAACAGAGTGTATGAATAGATCAGAGAAAAACTATGATGTTTCTTCATGCAATGCTACATATATTGAACGCTCTCCATTGTCCGACATCACAAATATTGGAAATTCTTTCCAGAGATATGGTATTATTTTCATTATATATATATTTATATATCGTTATATATACTTACTGAGTGTTTATATATATTATCTCTAATATATTAACATAATGAATCTTCCATTTTCTAATTAAAGATGAACCCACATCAAGAAAGAAAACAAAACGCTAGCATCATAGGAATATCAACATAGGAAATCGTCCTCTTGAAAAAGTTGGGCCATCAAGTGTTGATCAAGACTCTTTATTATCTCATACTCAAGGTTACATTATAGTAAAATATATTAATGATTCTATAAAAAATATGCATTATGTATATGAAAAAGTTTATTATTAGTACACTATATATATATATTACTTTTTAGATTGTATTTGTACTTTATTGTAATTTAAGCATTTAAATTCATTTTGGTAGATTCCATTGAGATGATGGATAATAACAGCTCAAAATCATTATCTATTGTTTACCATAATAATTCTGTCAATTCAACTGTTGGATATTCCATTCAAGCTATTACAGATAAAGCATGTTTAATTCTTAATATTTTGCTTTATCTTTAATTGTTAGTTATTTAAGATTATGAAAAAAAAATATAATTTAATTATTTAATAAATGCTCATTTACATTCTATATTTAATAGATTATTATAACTAATATCTATCAGTATTGCTTTGTTAAAATTGTAATATGTTTACAGTTATACAAGAAAATTTTGAAGATCAATTGTTTACCAATCCAATTATGTCTGAAGATGACACTAATGATGAAAGTAAGACATATTGATTTTGTTTATCATGGTATTATTTAACTTATGAAGATTATTTTTATATTAATTCCATTTTTAATGTTGCAAATGTTGATAGCTAACTATCCTGCATATATATCATCTACTACCCAAGTACAATATCCAATAATTTTTTTGTACAAGTAGTTATTTTAGTATATGTCTTTATTAAATTGGTACCAAATGCAAATTCAATAAACTATATACATATATATCTTTTTGGAGAATATTGTGATATCGGAAATCAAATTTATACATGTCAGTTTTGCAATGCAAAATTTTGGTTTGATGAAAGGACAAGGAAAGATGGTGCAAGAAGAAACCCACTATTTAGTATGTGTTGTCTTAAGGGAAAGATTCAGCTTCCTTCATTACAAGCTCCTCCATACATACTTGATAGGCTTTTTAATGGGAATGATGCCATAAGCAAACATTTTCATGATAATATTAGAACATATAATATGATGTTCGCATTTACTTCTAGGGGAGGGAAAATTGACAAAAAAGTCAATAATAGTTGTTGTCCATATATATATAGAATAAGCGGACATAATGTCCATCTTATTGGAAGTGTTCTTCCTATAGATGGAATGACTCCAAGATTTGCACAACTTTATATTTATAACACAATCAATGAAGTATCCAATAGAATTCATTCATTTGGGTAATACATAGTACTTTATTTTACATGTCATATAGAGCTTTTTACTTCTTATTTTTTATTCATTTATTGTATTATTTATGTTTTTGTATGTAGGGGGAAAGACAAAGATAGTATACTTCAATTAGATATGGTTTAATTGCTTAAAGATATGCTGGATAAGCATAACGTTCTTGTGCAAACATTTCGCATGGCACGAGACATGTTAGGCGTAAATCAAATAGAGCATATGAAAATTAGATTGATTCATAAACATGGCAAAAATGGCAAGAGATATAATCTTTGTACTACTACAAATGAAATTGTAGCATTAATAGTTGGTGATATTGGATCTACAAAATTTGATAGAGATATTATTGTTCAATACAAGTCAGAGCTACTAGAGCGAATACATGAAACTCATCTGCTATACTTGCCAATGCAATATCCATTGTTATATGTGTATGGTGAGAATGGTTATCAAGATGACATTTTGCATAATGATAATATGTTGACTACACATGGTAGAAATAACAAACTGACATTGCAAGAATATTTTGCATACAAGATTCAAGATCGTCATGGTGATACATCATTAATCCTTCGTTTAGAAAAATTGTTCCAACAATTTTTGATTGATGGGTAGGCAATGATTGAATCCCAAAGATTGTCGTTTATAAGGAATAATCAAAAGAAGTTGAGAGTTGAATTTTACAAAGGCCTTGCAGATGCTGTATTGAGAGGTGAGAATACACCATTGTCTTTAGGAAAAAGAATAATTCTCCCATCATTATTCACAGGCGGTGTTCGTTATACTGTCCAAAATTATCAAGATGCAACGGCGATATGCAAGTGGGCAGGATATACAAATTTATTTATAACATTCACATGTAACCCTAAATGACCTTAAATAACTAGACTTTTGGAGGATAAGAATTTGCATATTGAGGATCGTCCAATGCTATAGTTAAAATTTTTAAGTTGAAGTTGGATATGATGATAAAAGAAATATGGAAAAATGAGATCTTTAAGAAGGTGAAGGCTGGTACTATTTTTATAAATTATTTCTATAGCTATACTTATTTGTTTGTACAATATTCAACTTCATATTACTAATAATATTTTATTATCATTGTAGCTCTATATACAATAGAGTTTCAGAAGCGTGGTTTACCACATGCTCATATGCTGGAGTTCTTATGTAATAATGACAAGTTCCCTTCATCAAGTGATATAGACAAAATAATATCAGCCGAAATCCCAGGTAAGGATAAGAATCCTAGCTATTTGAAGCTATCAACACTTTTATGATTCATGGACCTTGTGGTTCAATGAATCCAAATTCACCATGTATGGTTGATAGGGAATGCTTCAAGTATTATCCAAAGGTATTTAATGGTAGCATAATAATTGATGAAGATGGACATCCCAAATACAGAAGATCAGATAATGGTGCAACCATAGTAAAAAATGGCGTTGAACTAGATAACAGATTTGTTATCCCTTACAATCCCTATTTGTTGCTAAAGTACAATGCTCACATAAACGTTGAGCGTTACAATCATGCTCAATCAATTAAGTATTTATTTAAGTATGTGAACAAAGGGCCAGATAGGGTCACGATGGCTTTTTATATAGATTCACAAGACAATAATCATGATAGAATACATGATGAGATAAAATTGTACTATGATTGCAGATATCTATCTCCCAATGAGGCTGTTTGGAGAATATTTTCTTTTGATATCAATTATAGGAAATCGTCTGTAGAAACATTATCTTTTCATTTGCTGGATCAAGAAGTTGTTGTATTTGATGATGATGAGCCACTTGATTCGGCGCTGGAAAGAAGTTCAAACAAGAACACCATGTTTTTGGCATGGTTTCAAGCTAATATTAAGTATAAAGATTTAGCAAAGCAGTTGTGTTACCATGAATTCCCAACTAAATTTGTGTACAAGAAGAAAAACCATGAGTGGACTCTTAGGAAGAAAGGATTTTCAATTGGAATATTATATTTTACTCCACCTAGTAGCGGTGAATTGTACTATTTGCGAACTTTATTAATTATAGTTAGAGGTTATACATCGTATGAAAGTATTAAAATAATTTATGGAATTGTTTATCCTACTTTTAGAGATGCATGTTATGCACTTGGATTGTTAGATGATGATAATGAGTACATAGATGAAATTATAGAAGCAAGTCATTGGGCTACTGTAGAGTTTCTTCGAAGGTTATACTGTATTTCTCTGTTGCCTAGCTCTATGTCAAGACTAGAGTTTGTATGGGAGAAAACATAGTAATTCCTCTCAGACAACATATTGTATAAACAAAGATCTATAACAGGACATTAAGGTGTGTTTCAAATATATACTCAATTATTTTTATATAAATAACCAATTTGATAATTCAATTACATTTATAATGTAAGTCATTTCAAAAGATATTATATAATAATATGTGTTTTTTTTTTTGCACAGGATTGCATCTATCAGGTGAAGAAATTCAAAACTTTGCTCTTATAGAAATTGAGAATATTTTACAATCAAATGGTAAGAACCTTATTGATTTCCATTCTATGCCTGTTCCCAACACAACAAGTATAAATGTTAGTATGAACAAATTGGTCCAAGCATAATTAAATTATGATAAAGATGCTCTTATTAATCAATTGCCTGCATTGATTAAATCTTTAACTCTTGAACAATTGAGAATTTATGATGATATTGTTTTAGTCGTTAACTCTGGCAAAGGAGGAGTATTCTTTTCTTATGGGTACGGAGGAACTGGCAAAACATATGTATGGAATACTCTTTCAACCTCTTTAAGATCCCAGGGCAAAATTGTTTTGAATGTAGCATCAAGTGATATTACTTCTTTATTACTACCTAGTGGAAGAACTGCTCATTCTCAATTCTGTATGCCTCTTGATGTTCATGAAAATATTATATGCAATATAAAATAGGGTAGTCATCTTGCTAAGCTATTGGTTCATACTTCCTTAATTATATGGGATGAAGCACCTATGGCTAATAACTTTTGCTTTGAGGCTCTTGACCGTAGTTTAAGGGATATCTTAAAACTATTTAATCCATTAGCTGTGAATCTCCCTTTTGGAGGTAAGGTAATTGTGTTTGGTGGGAATTTTAGACAAATTCTACCTCTGATACCAAGAGGGACTTGGGAAGATATAGAGTTTTCTACTATTAATTCATCTTACATTTGGGATTACTGTAAACTACTTACTCTGATAAGAAATATGAGACTCCTTATAACAAACTCATCTACTGCCAATAGAGAAATACAAGAATTTTCTGATTGGATTCTTTCTATAGGTGATGGAACAAATACTGATACTAATGATGAGAACACTAATATCAAAATTCCTAAAAATTTGTTATTGTATGTGTCAGATGATCCTATCAAATCAATAGTAGAAGCCACTTATCTGAATCTCTATGAGAATTTGAACATATCATCTTACTTCAGAGATAGAGTTATATTAGCCCCTACTTTGTCTGTTGTTGATCATGTTAATGAATATATGTTGTTTTTATTACTAGGGGAAGAGATGGTGTACTATAGTTCTGATAGCATAATTAAGGAAAATTGTAATATAAATTCTGTTGATGATCTCCATTCCACTGAATTCTTGAATTTAATTTCCATATCAGGCCTTCCTAATCATGAAATTAAGTTAAAGGTTGGTGCATCTATTATTCTAATGAGAAATATTGACAAGTCGTTGGGTCTTTGTAATGGTACCCGTCTCATTGTTACACAAGCCGGCAAACGTGTACTTCAAGTTAAAGTCATGTCTAGATCAAATGAATGGATGAATGTTTGTATGCCCAAAATATCTATGATTCTATAAGATTCAAGATTGCCATTTATTATGAAGCAACATCAATTTCCTGTAATGTTAGCTTTTGCTATGACAATTAACAAAAATTAAGGGCAAAGTCTATGTAATGTGGGTTTGTATTTACCAAGACCAGCATTCACACATGGACAACTTTATATTGCTTTATCACGTGTACGATCTAGAAGTGGATTGAAAATATTAATTTTAGATCAAGATGACAATTCAAGTGACACAACCACAAATGTTATTTACAAGGAAGTGTTTAATAATCTCACTTGATTATATTGTATTAATCTATGCTTTATGGTCACTTAATATTATTTATGAATTAAACAAGTTACAATGCTATTGTGCTCTCCATTTATTTGTATAATTTTATCATTTATCATATTTAAAAAATTTATTTAATCTTATTGATCCCGTGTATCACTTGGGTTACATACTAGTTTATTATATATATAAAAACAGTTTTCAAAACTGAGCTCCTGCCGCGCCACATCATCATGTGATCTTGAAAAGGAAATTGATAGCTAGATACTTTATGTGAAATATGATGTGTAAATTATTTTATTATTTTTAATAAATACATAAATGGATTTATTAATGATTGATTTTAAAGGTGTATTAAATTAAAACAATTTAATGACATGATATTTAAACGGTTGATTTTGTCTACCTATTTTTTAAATCATATTGAATTTTGGTGAATTAATTAATTCATTTTTCCTTATAATTACTATCATTCAAGAGGAAATTTATTATTGATTAATGTAATTTCAATTTCACATTAATTATATTCATTTGCATTGGATATCTTATTAACATTGTTGTTAACTCGGCGAGTCAACTCGGTAAACTCGCCGAGTTAACGTGTCTGATAGATGAAAATGAGACAACTCGGTTACAAACTCGAACCCAGTCGTGACTCGGCGAAACTCGTTCCTAACTCGTACAGAAACGGTGAACTCGCCGTTCTCTACCGAGTTAAGTGAGTTGAGGAATTTATATTAGATCCAATCAGAAAAAACAAAAAAAGCCCAAACCAGTGTAAAAATAGAAGCGTTAGCTTGCCCTAGAAAAATATTGTGAAGCGCCGTCCTCTTCTTTGTTATAATTTCTCGAGTCTTGTCACCTTCGCTACTTGTGCGCTTTCTGTTTAGCCATTTGCCAGTTTCAACCATTGATAAGTGTGTTATCATCTCTGAGGAGAGAAAAACCAGAAGAAGAAGAAGAAGATAGTAGAGAAGCTGAAGAGTGAACGGAAAGGTTGAAAGGAAAGAAAAGAAAGAAGAAAACTGACAACACAGTACTCCTATTATTTTTTTAAGCCTTGGGGAGATAGAATAGCTAGCAGCGTCACGTGATTGAAGAAGAAAGAGAACTTGGGAATTGGCAATTGGAAAGCTTTTACTGAGAAGGTCAGATTTCTGTTTGATAGGTAGTTGCTTTTTGACTTTTTGCATTTAGACCTCTAAGAGAATTGCAAAAAGATAAAAGAAAGAAAGTAATGATAAGCTTAAGTACATTGAAACCGATTGACAAGAATGGTTTTCCATATTTTGACTTTTCATGCTTTAAGCCATTATAAAAAGACAAAATATCATATAGAATGTTTTTCAATTTTCACATAAATTTTAAGGATAAGTAATTTAAATTTGATAAATTTAAATAAAAAATAGTTAATAGTTGGTGGGATCCCTAATCTAAATTAAATAAAATTGATAATACTAATATTAATTTTTATCACTTGTATAGTTGTATATACTATTTTTCTAGGTTTATATTGTTTAGTATACTTTTGTATATTTAGCTTTGTTAATTATGTTATCTTTTCTATTTTAGAAGTTTTGTTGAATATTGACCACTTGATTAGTAGTCAATATATAGAGAAAATATGTCTTCAAGTGCAAGTGGGGTTGTTGGCAAAAAGGTTGTTACTGCAAGGAAAAATTACCCTAGTAATAGGTTTGATATAGGATGGCATCACGGGAAGGATGTTGATGGGAATGGTAAAAAAGTGCAATGTAACTATTGTGACAAAGTTGTCAGTGGAGGCATCTACAGGTTTAAACACCACTTAGCTGGTACTAAAATAGATGTTGAAGCTTGTATAAATGTATTTGATGATATAAGGAAAACAATGTTGCAACATATTTACGATGCTAAATGCACATCATCTAAAAGGAAAAAACAATGGGTTGATGTTGGTGAAGAAGATCAATATGCACAAATAGAGCTTGAGTCGCAAGGAAAAGATAAAGGAATCATGAATTTCATGAAAAATTCAAAAAATAATAATAAAGAGATAGGTAACTCTCAATCAACTATTAATCAGATGTTCAAAAGAGACTTGAGGGAAGAAGCTTGTCAACAAGTAGCACGATTTTTTTACACAAGTGCCATTCCTTTTAATTGTGTGAAAAATCCAAAATTTACAAAGATGTGTGAGATTATAGGAAGATATGGTATTGGATTCAAGCCTCCTTCTTATCATGAGATTAGAGAGAAGTACCTAAATTTGGAAGTAAAAACACAGAGGCTACATTGGAGCAATTCAAGAAGGAATGGACAACAACAGGTTGTTCTATCATGTCAGATGGGTGGACTGATAGAAAAAGACGATTAATTTGCAATTTTTTAGTGAACAGTCCTAAAGGAACAGTATTTTTGTATTCATTGGATACTTCTGATATCTCCAAGATTGCTGACAAAGTTTTGGACATACTTGATGTAGTTGTAGAGAAAGTGGGGGAGAAAAATGTGGTACAGATAATAACTGATAATGCTGCAAATTACAAAGCAGCTGGACAAAAATTAATGGAGAAGAGAAAACATTTGTATTGGACACCATGTGCAGCCCATTGTATCGATTTGATGTTGGAGGATTTTGAAAAAAAAATTATGTTGCATCAAGAAACCATAAGCCGGAGTAGAAGAATCACAATATATATAGCAGAACAATGCTCATTAGCTTTTTAAAGAAATTTACAAATGGGCGAGATTTAATTAGGCCAGCTACAACTCGATTTGCTACTGCATATTTGACATTAGCATGCCTTAATGAACATAAAGCAGCATTGATAAATTTGTTTAGCTCTAAGGAATGAAAGGATAGTAAATTTTCATCTACCAAAGATGGAAAAGAAGTGGCAAGAAGTGTTTTGGATAATAGTTTATGGAAGAATATTATATTATGCCTTAAGGCTGCTGCACCCCTCATTAAAGTTCTTCACTTGGTAGATTCAGATGAAAAGCCAGCTATTGGATTTATATATGAAGCAATGGAAAGTGCAAAGCAAAAGATTATTGGCAACTTCAATAATATCAAAAAGAGGTAAATAGTAAATTTAGTTTTTGCATTTAATTTTGTATTTTGATTTTGTTTCTTATTACTTATATTTTAACTTTGATTTTTATTAATTATTGTAGTTATGAACAAATCTTGAATATAATTGATGAGAGATGGGAAGCTCAATTACATTGGCCTTTACATGCTGCTGCATACTATCTCATTCCTCATTTTCACTACAATACTGATTTCAAACCTGATTATGGGATTAAACAAGGATTGTATGAATGCTTAACAAGAATGGTTGAAGACCAAGATGAAAGAAATAAAATTGAGCTTCAATTAACTGACTTCCACTATGCAAGAGGCATGTTTGGACGTGACACTGCACAAGCATTAAGAACAAAAATACGTCCAGCAGAATGGTGGGATTCCTATGGAGATGAATACCCAGAACTTAAAAAAGTTGCAATTCACATTCTTAGCTTATGTTGCAGCTCTTCTGGTTGTGAACATAATTGGAGTGCTTTTGAAATGGTAAGTAATAAATTTTGGAATACTTTTATTTCATTATAAATTATAATCACTTTCATTATTAGAATATTGATGATTTCCTTTTTCCATTTTATTTAGATTCATACCAAGAAAAGAAACCGTTTGCACCAAAAAAAGATGAATGACTTGGCATTTGTGATGTGCAATTTGAAGCTAAGGAGGAAGGAAAACAATAGGTCTTATGTTTATGACTTCGATGATATTCATTCTGATAATGAATGGATAACCGAAGGGAGAATAAATGAAGATAATGTAGATGAAGAAGATGATGAGATTGATCAACCTACTGAAAATAACGAGAACATTGAAAACTATAGTCTTGAGCCAGAGATAGAGTTTGATAATTATTTAGAGGTTGATTTAAATGTTGATTTAAATATTGATAATTTAGGTGATGATAATTTGAATATGACTTTGGATGATGGTGGTGATAACAATGGTGGTAAGGTAGGTGAAGATAGTGTTGGTGATGCTAAAGAATCTGAAGATGATGGAGATGATAACAATCGAACATTTGAAGATCTTTGTTAAATTTTTATTTATATGTTTTATAGTTGTTTATGTTTAATGACTTTATGTATGGATTTAGTTGAATTTTTTTATATCAAATTCTATGAATTATGAAATAGAGATGGCTTTATTTTAAATTAGTTTGATTTGAATTATGTTTTAATTATGTAATTATATATTTTAATAATATTTATTAATAACAGTAAACTCTTACGATTTTACGATACGAGTTTACGTTATGAGTTTACCTACCCCATTACGAGTTTATTTAGAATCACAAGTTTAACAATCTTGCCTATTAATGAATTAATATATTTTTTTACCAACGTGAATAAATCAATATATAAAAGGTGATATTTATCAATCAAATATGAATATTATAGTCATTTATGATTTATTCCAGCATAATCCTATATTTAATATTTTTTTAAAATGGGAGATTCTATTGAGCGAAGTCAGCAAACTGGTCTAAAAAGGAAATGTGTTGCTAGATGAATTTTGTGACAGCTGATTGTCATCTGTATTAGTATTATTTAATTTTTTGAAATAGTAAAAGATTTATTGCTAATTGATTACTATAATTTAAAAAGTTTATTTATTATAATCAATTAAGACGGTGGATTTCTAATTGATTTAATTTCTCCATTTTGTTTTAGGATAAAACTTATATGCTTTTTGTACTTTTCTCCAATTGTAATTTTCCATGTGGATTTTTTTTTACACATAATTCATTTAGTCATTAACCATATGCTTTTAACTGTATTAACTTATTAATAAACTTAAAATTAATTTAAAAAAAGAAAATCCTAATTCCCTACCCTAACTCCAATTTTTCTTTGCTTCAATGAACTTTCTGATGCAGCCTTCATAGCCTTCGGTGGGTGTGTTGGAGAAAATAGCTTTTAATCTTAGCATTCTCCTCTATTGAACTTGAGCTCCATTTTCGGATTTCACTTTCCTCTGAGACTCTCTCTCTCTATCTTCTTCTTGGTTCATAGTGGAATTGCATGGGTGCAGCCAACACCTGGGACGCCATGGAACTTGCAGAGCAAGCTCGCCAAGACCATGGCTCCCAGATTCGCTCATCCACTCTCATGATTGATCTGTCCCTCTTTCCTCTTGACATGAATCATAGCATCATGTTTGTACTCTCGACTTTATTAGCCCTTGTTCTTCTTAAACGTCCTAATCATCTCTTTTGCATCTTAGTATTTTGGATTTCTTCATTTTTGTCTTCCTTCCATTTAAGTTAATTATTGTGTTTGGTTGTTGTGAAAATATGAAAACATGGGAGAAAATAGCATTTGTTATGTAATTTCTAGGAACAAGAGACGAAAAAGTGGAGACAGAAGAAGCAGCCATGACTCTTTTTGATGGTGCTATTGTTTTCCTCTCAATGAGTCTCTCTTGGTACCCATGCAGAAGATGAGAGAGCAGCAGCATCGCCGTTGAAGACAACCAAGGGTGTGAATTGCCATTGGAGAAGATGATTGGTGGTGCTTCCGTAGAAGATGACCTAAGGCATGAAGTTGCTGAAGACGAGAGGGAGTGAATTGCGTCAAAGAAGATGAGGAAACCAAATAAATTAGGTTTTTGAAATTTTTTGAAGTTTAACAAATTAAAATTAACACTGTTAATGACTAGATGGATGATGTGTAAAAAAATCCACGTGACAAATTGTAATTGGAGAAAAACACAAAAAGCATATAAAGAAAAGAATATAAGTTTTGTCCTTTGTTTTCCTCCTGCTTCGGAATTTTGCTTCCGTCTTCAATCCATAATGAAGACAGACAGTGAAAAGGTTTTAGATGAAATGTGGTTGTAACATGAAACAGCATGTGTATTTATAGAGTGAATCATGGCTTATTGACAGTTAGACAAAATTATTTGAATATTCAATATGAAACAAATATGATAAAAAAAAGGAATTAAATACAAATTTGAAAATTCAAGTACCAATCATTATTACTCATTTACTTATCATGCAAATGAATTATATGGATCAATTTATGAAATTATTTTTATTAATTTATAATTGAATCCGACATGAAAAAAAATAAAGGAATTAAATACAAATTTGAAAATTCTTATCTCAACCATTATTTCTCTATACGTGTATATGTATGAATATTTAAATTCCTTTTATTGATTTATGATTGCACCAAACATAATTTGTGCAATAATATCATATTAAAAAGCTTAAATATTGCATTATTATATAGTTGGCTAGGAATTAATAAAAGCCATGTAATACGTTAGTTAGTAGCATGAGATCCACTTTTTTCAATTAAAGGCTGATATCACAACACAGAATTTTGACATGTCATCCCAGTATACTTTACTTTAATATATATAATAAACAAAACAATAAATTGTGGAAAGTTGATAGTTAAATCCAATAACTCCACAAATTTAATAACTCAAATTAGATAATTGAAAATAACATATATGTTTTTATGATAATTTTGAATATTATGTACCAATAATTAGATTTAAATTTGAATAAATAGATTATACCAATATATTTTATGCGTATTATTCACATTTAAACTATAATCATAAAAGCAATAATTTTTTTATATATTTTCATCTTTAATAAATGATTTTAAAAAAATTGAAATAGTGTATTTATGAAATTTAAATCTAGAAGGAAATATTGATAGTCAAATGAACATTAATTGCCACAAAAAGAATTTGCATTAATGTCTAATAGTAATTAGGTTATTAAATTACAAAAGTATATTAGTTGGCATGGTAGGTTCGACTTTATTCCATCTCACCAGGATGATGTGGCAGCACAGAATTTCGACACATTACCCAAATGTACTTTATTTTAGTATATATAATAGATAGATTCATCATAATTAATGTTTTAAATATTTTTAAAATATGGCGAATTAAATCTGTTCCACTTGGCTAACTAATATTTTTTCGCATTTCATGCCTTTGCTATCAAATTGAATATGAATTATTTCCTAATACTGCATATGTTATATTTTTCAAATTAATCATCAATCTCATGTATTTTCCACTTTAATAATCCAATTTACTGTACGGTCAAAACAAAAAAAAATCCAATTTACTGCTATTGTGTAATCTCTATATTTCAATTAGAAATTTATAACATATTAAATGCCAATTTTTACTATTAGTTAGGTGATTAATAACTTCTACATATATTGCAATCAACAATTCATTTGACATCAATTAAATTTAGTGCAATTTCATTTGGCAGGGAAATCATTGTATTCTTCCAATGATAATTCTATGTCAGCAAATATTTATTTTATCACCGACCTTCAAAAATCTCATTTCTAATATCAATGATAATTCTTTTTAATTTTTATCATATTGGACCTCGAATTTCTAATTTCCACAAGGGCTGTACGTAGATTGTGGTGTCATTGGAGGGGAAGGAAGACTTGGTAGTAAAGAATTAATGCTAATGTGGTGGAGGCGATCAAGAGGTGGTACATTAGCTTATACTTTTGCTACAAAATGTTCTCAATGAAACTCTCTCCACCATATCTGTACAATCTTATTATGTCATATTTGGTATAAACAAAGTAAGTTTCAAGAAAGGAAAAACAAGGTGAAAAAAAACTTATCTTAATATGTTTGATAATCAATTATAATTTATTTATTGAAAATATCAATATATTTAGTAGTCAATATAATATTTCAATTGAAAAACAAATACATTAAGATGTATTTTTTCTCTCTTTTTTTTTTAACTTATTTTCTTTTTATCAAATATAACATTAATCTTATCACAGTTTTATACCAAGTGATCTAAGTATAGCAATTGAACATTCTTTCAAAATTGTATTTTTTTCCTCTTTCGGTGGACTTCTAATTTGAGTTTGAAATTATTGGCCAAGACAATTTGGGTTTAAAATTATTTATTAAAATTTGACTTTAGATATAATTAACTAATTTGAATCATTTCGGCAAGATTTTGTTGACAAAAATTCGTCAATTGATTAGTTGCAATTTATTATAGATCAAATTTAATTCAAAATTTTGTATTGAAACAATAATTAAATCCGAATTTTTTATGCAACAAAGAATATTTTATTATAATATTTTAAATTGGTTTCAATTTTTTATATAATAAACCACCTGAAATCTAGTAGTAGTTACATGAGATTCCAAAATCGGGTAAGGTAGGACAACAAGAGTGATGAAACTTTTCCAATGAGTATAATAATACTCTTTTAACAATTTAAAATATTTAATATTTTAATATCATGATATTTGAATTTTAACTGTTCATAGTAAATTAAAATATGAATATCTTGCCTTGACTAGAGGATAAAAAGTCAAGAATAAATTAGATTTAAAAAAGATCGAGTTAAACCGGGTTAACCAAGCTGTAGATTTACTTGTACAACCCTAGTATTCACTAACAAGATAAAAAGTCAGGAGTAATTGGTATTTGGCGGTGATCTTGATTGAGCAGGACAGCGACAAGAAGCATATATATTGACTTATTGATGGTTTTTGGCTTCTCTTATAAAATTTATTTTTGGCCAACACGCTTCTCTTATAAATTTAAAACAAGTGTTTCAATTTAATTATATATTAAAATTAATTCATATAAAATTGTTGAAATTTATGTCTGTTGAAATTTGAGATAAATTTTAATTTTTAAATTAACAAGGCAATTTTTGAAATGAAAATATTTGAATTAGATTGTTTGCAATTCATTACAAATTCAAATTTTAAATCAAAATAGTTTTATTATTTTTGGATTTGATTAGTCAGAGTTCAATGTGACTAATGGATACCAAAGGCTTGTTTGATTCATGTTTCCAAAATAGTTTTTTTATTTTTTAAAATAGAAAAATAAAAAAAATTATTTGATAAATTTATTTTTTATAAATAGCTTTGAACAATAGAAAAATAAAAGAATAAAAAACTCAGAACATATTTAAGGTATTCTGTAGTTTTTGTTCTAAAAAAATAAGAAAATGTGAAAAATACTTACCTTATTAATGATAAAATTTTAAATTTTAAATAATTCATTTAACACTTACTGGTTATGATTTTGGTAATAATTATTCAAATAAATTTTTCTAGTTTCTTGTTTCTGAAACTTGTTCTGGAAAACTGTTTTGAGAACAATAAAATAAAAAACACTATCAAACAGGTCCCATGTGGTTCAATGCAAAAAAAAAAAAGATTTTGCTTTTGAAGATTTAAAATTTTTAAGAAAAAATTTAAATTTGATTGAACCTCAATTAAAATTTAATTGAAAATCCATTTATTGAAATTGGACACAAATAGAGCTCATTTTGATCATAATAATTGACCCATAGATGAGGCAGTTGAATTTATTAATATTATATGATAAATTACATATAGTATAAAGATATAGTGTTTGGGTTTATTATGTTATGCAATTGGTTTTATCATATATTAGGCAATGGGAAAATATTGTGGGTACTAATGATAATAAATGTTGTAATCCATAATTAATTTCAAGTAATAAAATGAAACTTTTTTTTGTTCCAAATAGACATATAGGATTGGCCAAATGTAAAAGATTAATCCACACCTAATTACATTTTTAAAACCATCATACATATTTAATGTTTAGTTCTAAATATATAATATGTGTTGGCCAAATAAAACAGAATACATAATATATGTAATTATTTAATACATGGAATCAGAAATAAATTAATACTGAAGAATAGGATATGATTCCGAAATTTCCTCTTAGGATTAACTCATTAAATCAAATGAATTACTTTAATTTGCAGTTTCAAAATATTTAATGTGTATTTGTATAAATATATCACTGATTGAAATTTTAATTAAATGTTTTTAATAAGATTTTTCCCTAATTTTTTGCATTAATTATGTAATTTAATATATATTTGAATTCTAATTTGAAAATTGTTTATGTACTTTTGTCTAAAACCCTCATAAATTCATCCATTATTTTTTTTTTGTTTATTGGAAGTGAATTGATATGTTTATCATTTTGTTTATCACAGTTTGAGAACTTAAAAGTCTCAAATTAATAAATTTTTCAGTCAATTTTTTTGAATTATGTTAAAAAAGAATTTTATATTTAAAATTGTCAATTAAATTTTCAAAATTGTCAAAATTTATATATGAAAATTTAATGAAAATGAAATTTAATAATACTAATAGATGGTCTACATTAAATTTACAAATTAAATAATTTAAAAGCTAAATTTAAACTATTTAGGGTTGCAAAAAGAATGCCAAGTCAAAAATGTATTTGAAATTAAACTATGTAATAAATTACATCTAATCAATATTTAAGTTGTCGTAATTAAGTTTGAATACATATTTAAGAATCAACGAAATTAGTAAATTTAATAAATTTAATTGCTTAATTATTTTAAATTTATGGTTTGGTTGAAGTTTATTTATTTAAACTTGGTGTTTGAATTAAAAATTAAAAATTTTATATTAAATGTAAAAAATGTTATGAATAATAATTTTTTAGCCAATTTTTTTATTGAAATGATTTAAATACCTTTTGTTCTCAATTTCTTATGGTTATATAGTTCATCTAGAAAATTAATCATTTATATCTAACCTAAATAATATTTTTTGAATGAAATGATAGGTTACAAATGCTCATTGTTTTCAATTCAATTTTATTAGTATATGTTATCCTATGAATAGATTAGTTGATTAAGACATTTTTTAGTATCTTATATAATTTTAGGAATTTTATAAATATATTAAAATGTTTCACAAAATATTCATACTAATTTTCTCTAATTTGAATGAAATTACAAAAATATATTAAATTTTTTAGATTTTATATTTATATAGATAAATATTAAATATTATTATATCTTTAAAAAGTTCTCATTTATATGTTTAATTTGTTACATTTTATATTATATACTCCCTTTGATCTTATATATAAAATATAAGACCATTTATAATATACGAGGTAGTATTTATTATACATTTTCAGAAAAATGTCCTTATTTAATGTATCTAAAGAGAAAGAAAGATTAAATAAGGGTAGTTTTAAAAAAATATTGAGATTTTTGGAGAAATCGAGGTAGTTAATTAGTTTTAATTTTAATTCTTAATCCGCGTGATTTGGTTAAAAAGGTCTTATATTAAGGACCAACAAGAGTATTATTTTTTATTTATAAATACTCCCTCCGTTTCGCTATGTAATACACTTTTTTAAGAAATTTATGTTTCATAATATAGTACACGTTACGTATTATGTAGTGTAATTTTTTTCTCTTTTCAAGATTATCCCTAATTAATAAACCCAAATAATTGTTTATTATTAAAATATTTCATTCTCAATGCATTTAATGAGGGTAATTTTAGAAAAGTGGAAAATTTTGTTAGTTATTAATTATTGTCTTGATCTGTTTGTGATAATTAAAAGTTACTATAAACTGTAATGGAAAAAGTATATGATTGTTCTAACTCAGTATATTATGATTTTAAAATTTTGGATTGAAATTTTTTATTTTTGAAGGACTCTTGTATTCGCATGAGTGCAAAGCTAGTTTTAAATAAATTAAAAGCTCCTTGAATATGTTCTATAAATAGGAGTATAATATAATGTCCTGTGAAAAAATGTTGTTTCTTAGATTAGAACTCTATATGGGTCATTCATACATGAGAATTCCTCTTGCAATTGCGCACAGTAGAACAGTAGGCAGAGAACAAGGTTATCCAAATTAAGGAGCCCAAGAACCCAAATACCGTACAAATCACAATCACAGGGACCCAGCCCCCAAAAGATGGTTCTAAAGAAACAGTAAACCTCCCACCCAAAACGGATTGAGAGGGTTTATGGCTTCAGCCGAGAGAAAAAGGGTTCTTGACTCATGAGTAAGAGGTAGCAATATATAAAAAAAAAAACAAAGCAAAACACATGAAGAGCTCGGAGATAATTCGGAAAGGATATTTGGTGCTCATCAGTTTTCTGTCGGAATTTAATTATATTTTATTATTTTATTTTTAATATGTTTTTATTTTATTAGATACAGAATTTAAAATAGATATAATTTTATAATTATCACTTTCTTAAAAAAATTATTATTATTATATAAAAAAATCAAAATAAAAAACTATATATTCGAACTGCCTAAATTAAAATTAGAGGGTCCGGATTGGATTTGCCCAAAATGATGAGCATGAAGTGCTCATCAGAATAATAAACACCCAATATGAATTTGATAATTCTTGTCCAAACTATAGTTTAAATTTGGGGTTGAGAAAGAGGAAATAGGATTTTATTTGATAGTCGAAACTATAGTTTAAATTTGGGTTGAGAAAGAAGAAATAAGATTTTATTTGAAATCAAATTTATTTTTTATAATTATCTAATATATGATATTATTTAATTATATTCAAGTATTATCAAGCATAAATGAGAGTAGCTTTTCTAATATAATATTTTTGTTTTTTTAATATTTACAAGGATTAAATTTGAAACGTTGCTTATAAAATGATGAATTCCTTACTAGTTACCTCTCAAACCAACCAAAATTGCCAAACTTATTTTTGAATTATATTTGCATGGGTGAAAAATTGAAAATTGATAAGGTTTTGTTTTTGGGCCAATGAAAATTGATAAAAAAATTTGACAAGGTTTATTGAGAATGCAAATATGTGTTTTATTTTTTTAAAAAAGATTTTTCACATGTATCACTGCCTCCGTTCCATGACGGAGGATTTTTTTTTTTGAAGAAAACATAAAAAATAATTTGCGATCACTCAGATCTCTCCCAAACCCTTTCCCTTCAAAGATTTTCTCAGCGTTAACGGCGTTAAGATTTAAAAATTGGACCCTATTTGAAAAATCTTTGCGTTGTTAAAAATACATACATATATATATATATATATTTTGAGCTAACTTTGTATTTAATTTATCACAAAATATAATTATATAAATTTATATTTATCTCTAAATATATTTTTAGTTAATAAATTAAAAAAATTAATTTAACAAAAAATTTATTTTTGCAGCAAAAAATTTTTAAACATTAAGTCGTTAAAATAAAACTTCCTTTTATACAAATTTTATTTTAACAAACTTTATTTTATTTACACGTTGTGTAAGTGATGCTGCCGTTGGACTCATTGTATTGGAGGCCAGAGCTTCTGCTTGCTACAATACAACCGACATGGTTGATTGAGATGGGCTCCACTTTGAGATTTTTGATTTTAGAGAGAGATCGCTTCTGACAACATAAGTATCATGACAAACATTATCATCCAAGAACTGGATGTTTCTCAAATCCCAACTGCGCAATTTTACTGCCCTGCCCGCCTGTCATGTCAATTCTGATTCCTCATCAGACGCCTCAAATTCGTCAGAAACTCGATTCATTCATTAATACAATTACTACATCACTCCATCCACACCACAGGCGCACAAAAAACATGCATTCTATATATATATATATATTCCATTCATCTAATAACACGATTTTTATGGATATTAAAAAAATTTTATTATATTTTTAAACTTAAAAAAATTAAAATTTTTAGTATAAATTATAATACAAATAATATAATAAATAAAAAATAAAAATGATAAATTCCTATATATTACTTTATGTTATATAACAAAAAGAATTCTCACGTTATTTTATAATATAAGCCGGATGAAGTATTTAATTACATACATCTACCATTTTTGCATAGCATATATATGATTCTAATTACCCATCCAATCTTCCTTCATGTGATTCACAGTCACATTTGTTCTATATACATATACGTTCACTTCAATTTTCTGGGCAAAAGCGAAATTAATTAGGGTGAGCACGTAGGATGGCTAGGTGTGTTTTACCCTCAAGAATAAACAAAGGAACCCCACCCCACCGATGGAAATTAACCAAGAGCCATGCATGGTAGCTAGGAGGGTAGCTAGATGAGTTGAGATTCCCTGAAACTAGAAGCCAAGCCTTTTGGGCTCCCCGGATGGGATGGATGTGATTTCTGGTGGCACCCAACACGACTACCTAAAAATTCTTCATTATATAATTCACATACTGATTGATTCTGATTCTGCGCTCATCCATCCCCATCTTCCTCCTCTATCTCTCCCTTGGCCCATCTTCACCAACAAGTAAACCCTTCTTCCCCCTCCAACACTCGCATATATGTGGTGGATATTTGGGTGTACCTTCTTCATATCTCTCTAACAAGTACACCATCACGATACCCTTCCCTTTCTTTCTTCTCCTTCATTATGACTCCCCAACCCAACATGATGCTTCTTCAGTATTCATTCTCTACTTTTTTTCATTTCAGTGCTCCTCCACAACTTGATTTACCATGCATTTCAATCTCTGCCTCCTCTTGTTTCCATGATCTTGCGGTAAAAGTCATGCATTTTTTTTTTCTCTTTTTCTTCTTCTTTTTAAAAAAAGCCACATAATTAATGCACTGCCACTGAGTTAATTAATTAGAGCCCTTTTTGAGAGATATATATATTTATATATATCTATACATATAGAAATGCACTCTTTAATTTGTTTACATAATTATAGCAAAAGTTAGGAACCATGCAGCTGCAGGTGTTGCTTCTGGCCTTCTGCTGTCTGCATGCAGTTCCATTTAGCATTAATTAATTATTCTCAAGTTTTCAAATTTAGGACAGACATATTGGTTAAAATGCTGGGATATGTTTTCTCCAAGTCCCCAATCCCCCCTTATTCTCTTCTCAACAAGCAGAGATCAACGGGAAAATGAATAAGTATATATAAGTACTCTATATATATATTTATATAATTAAATATCCCTAATTACGTACATCTTAATTACCAGAGATATACAATTTCTAAGATTAAAAGTACAATAAAATAAGGGCAGTGGAGTGTTATATATATATATATGGGTTAATTAATGGCGATGGTACGTATAAGCAAAAGGGGCAGTGGAAAGAAAGGTATATTTAGCAGAGATGAGGGGGAGGAGAGGACAAATGAGTTTCTAGTTGAAGTAAAGCTACAGATACAACTTGCAGTTGCAGCTTGCATGCTTAATTAGGGTCTGAGGTTATACATGGTGTTGTGTTGGATCACCCAAATTTCTGGTCTGCGTTTCTACATATCATTTCACCTAGTTTTCTAGCTAGCTAGCTAGCCTGGCCTACCTGCTATACAAAAAGTAGATTAGCTCTATGTCGCAATGATTCTTTATTTAGAGTTACATCACCATCAAATTAATTATTTAGTACTCGTTTGATTTATCTTTTTATAAAAAATTTTTTAGAATATTTATAATTTATAAAAATAAAATTTAAATAAAAATAAAAAAATTTACTAAAAATCTATTTAAATAAAAAAAATTATAATTAAAAACTATAATTTAATTTATAAAAATATAAACCAAACAGCAAGTCTTACTTATCCTTCTTTTTTACTCACTCCAAATCCCAAAAGGTCAACACTTTATAGCTTTTAAATCATCATCAATTTAGTGTGTATGATCTTCAGATTGTCAAATCGGAGTTTGAGTACAATGAGTTTGTCAAAATGGACTTTAAGTAAAAGCAAGTGCCAGATAGCTTTATGTTAATTGGGTTTGAAGATGTAATTTGGCTTGCATTTTAGGGTTTTTTTTTTTGTCACAAGAAATGGAGCTAACATAAAAGGCAAAAGCTTCATCCAGTACATGTCCTGGGGCTTACAAAGCCATAGGCGTCCTGCCAGAGGTTTAGGTTTGGATGACAATGGATAAAACTGCATTTTGGTCTTCAAATTTAGTTTTAGAAGACCTAAATGTGGAACCACACAGGCCCTAATTGTGTTGAACCAATATAGCAAGTTCTGAACCATTATATTACATATACACTTATAATTCCTTCTTGAAATTGGAATTTTATAATTGGGTGCATGCTGAAACTTCTGGATTCACGTATGTGGTTATTGATTGTAGATGTAAGTAGAGAAGGAGCTGACTAGTTTTCGAGAATAGGCTCTATATAAGAGAATGAAGAAGAACTATATATATATATTTATAAAATTAAGGTAACTAGCTTATACGGAAACAAAGGAGGAGATATGCATAATTGATATGTAGGGAATAGGGGGATAAAAGGGAGCAGTAGTGTGTTGGGGAGGACCATATGTAGAGAAGCTTTTGGCTTTTTACAGTACAATCTGTCACTGAGGAGTTGGCATGTGATGCAGCTGATAAAAGAAGAGGACGATTCTAGTGACGCCTCCTACACGTTTGTTACTTTCTTTCTCATAGCAATAACTCTCAAAAGGCAAAACAGAAAAAAATAACAAAAATAAAATAATAATAATAATAATAAAACGAGCAGTTTGATTTGACAGGCCAGTAATTAAGGTTGTTTCCAGCATTACTACTTTTAAATTAAATGACTCGTTGGCCTCGAGTAAATATATATTAATCTATGGTGACGATCGATTTACTTGTTGATAAATTCTTGTATAATTGTAGGTTAGGTATCATCATGTAATTAAGTGACTTAGCCCATGCTACATCGTCATTGTTAAAATAGTTAAACTGTAATTTATTAATAAAAGACCCGAGTGGCCAGCACATAAACAGCTAGCAAATTTGAGACGTCAATATCGATCGCCACGAGAAGCAAACTTTGAATCGCAATGCAGCGATATCTTTAGGATATGGAGTACATATTTTCGATCTTTTCAGAGAAAAATGAAAATCCAGATCGTTCCCAAGCAACTCGAGTTTAACTAGTGAAAAGAAATAGCAGTTGCAAGAGAACTATCTTTTTTTAGAAGGAAATGGCATTTTGTTAGAGGAAAACAAGCCAAACCTTGTGAAAAGTAGAAACTAGAAATTCACAAACCGGGGTGCCGGGCGGGTGTGATTTCTATACAACCCATGTTCAATAGTAATATTAATAGGGCTAGAGAGAGAGATGAATAAGAAAGAGGTTGAATATTGAAAGCACAAGGGAATAATTGGGGACAGACAGACTCACTCGAGGTTGTTGATGACAAACATGGCGGCGTAGAGCAAGAAATTAGATTCTATTTAATTATAATATTTTAGGTTTAAGATCATGTATGTAAAAAATATCTTTAAGAAAGTTGCTCAGATCTAATTTAACTTCAGTTAGATTAGTTAGAGACTAATATTATTCTCAACAAATGGTTTTACTACCAAACAAAAAGAGAGATGTTTAAAATTAAATTATGGGAGAAGCATACAGTAGGTAGGAAGCATTAAAGAGTGAGTCCGTCAGAGGAAAATGATTTGAATCTTAAAGGTGGGGGAGTGTGTATACGATCCACTTCTCCGTGTTCAACGCTTGTCTTTCTGTCCGTACAGTTGCAGCCATATCAAAGTCACATCCTCTCTGTGTCTGTCTGCAGGAACATTCTGAAATGTGACCTAAGGTCACATAATTGCGCTCTTCCACACCATTGGCGTCGCTGTGCTTTCCTCACCCCAGACGCCACTAACTTTTTCATATCCCTTCGTGCCTTCATTTTCTCTCCCACTGTTTTATTAACTACTAACTAATTGGCTAACTAACTAGGAGAGTAGTATTTGTTTCTTTGAAATTTTGGATCCCATAATTTGTTGCAACATAATGATAACTTAATTGAGGTAATTAAAGCTAGAGCATATAAGACCACTGAACACTTACTCAACCGGCAAGGGATTGTTTAAGTTTAACTAGAAATCATAAGTTTGAGTCTTAAAAATGTATTTATATTAAATATTTGGTGGTAAACCTTATTACTCGAAAAAGTTCTATCCAGTTTCATCTGAATTAATCTAGATTCCAATAAACCCTTCAATTAAAGTGAGTAGGTCTAGAATAATAGATATACACGTAACTAAGGGGAAAAAAAAAAGGTTAGAGCGTACTCCCCCAATTGATATTAAAGGGTGAGATGAAGGCTCTTGGCACATGTCAAAAGTCTTGCTATATGTAATAGTAATCAACACCTAAAAGCCTAGTTTTCACCCCAAATTAATAACTGCTATTTTTTTAATCAACATATTCTACCAAAACCAAACGTATTCTTAATTAATTATTAAAGTTTTGGAAAAAAAAAGGCCATGAAAGTTGTTTACGGGGTCATACACATACGTATATATTGTGTATGCATGCCAACAAAACACATAAACAATAGTATTTGCCTAATGTTCTGTACATTGCGTTTAAGGAATTTGAGGATATATCATTTTGAAAGCAGCTATAGCCGGTTTCAGTATTCATTAAGAAGAAGGGACGATGGAGGAATTCTCAAATAAGGGATACATTCTTTATGAGAAAATTTTCAAAATAAAAAGGTGTCTCTTAAAGGATTTATGAATTAATAATGCCTCTTGAGATGATTCATGGAAAATCACAAGATTCATAAAATATGAAAAGAAATGACTTTTACCTAGATTCATGAATTATTACAATGTATATACATTAATCAGATGAAAGAATATGACTTTTGTCTAGATTTATGAATTATTACAATGTACATACATTAGTTAATATATGTATCCTTTTATTGAAAGAGTTATATTACTTCAAGAGATGCCTTCTCATTTTCTATAAATAGTCCACAATCTTCCATCATTATATGAAATTTCAATTTTATTCATCCACACTTGTTTCAACATATACAAACTCACTTGTCTTTATCTTTAGTGCATAAATGATAAAAAGCAAATTATTACTTTGTAAAAGTCATTATTGTCTGGATTTGAATTTTGGAAGTACAACACCTACTCAAAGGTTCTCATTGTATCTTGCAGAAAATTCGTCACTAACCCAAGTTGTACATAAGATTTGGAAATTGGTAGGGGCGAATTAAGCCTAAAGAAAAGTGTTGCTCACGCCTTGAAGACTTATGCAGAATATTTTCTCCAATCTCATTTTCTTCTACACTTTAAAGTTCTATCCCTTCTAACAATCTTTAGGAGGTGTTCGGCTATGAAAGGGAAATAGAAAAGCTACACACTCTTATGGGTCATTATAATGAGAATTAATGAAGGATTTTACTTTAATTTTTTTAAAGAAAATTAGCGATCGAAGAGATTAATTATGTTATGATAAGGGTGACAAACATATTTAGGTTCAGAAAATATAAAAATTGAATTCAATAGAAAAATATAATGATTTGAGAGGTTAATGGATAAATGGCACATAGATAGATGCAATTGGAATTTTTTAAATAATAATAGGGAACGAAATGAACTGGAACTGGAAGGCAGGCCTTAGTGCAGCATTTGGTTGCGTATTCAATTAGTGACTGCTAATTTAGATAGGGAGAAAGATTCGCTCCAGATCTTCTATTCATTATAATAGTATCCACCATCCTCCTTTTTATTTAGTTAATTAGCCTCTCTCCTTTTGTTTTATCGGTTAATATATATGTACATAATTAACAAAGTTTCAACATAAACCCCCTCATTCGTTGTGGCTTTTAAGTTTTCTTTGATGCCTTCCAAATCATCACTAATTAATTAATATTTATTCCTTCCTGTGCCTGTCATGGGAGTAATTAATCAATTATTTCCCCAAGTCATTTGTCCACTTTCCTCCTCTTTCTGCATCTACAACCCTTACCCCACAGAAACGCCACCAAATCCAATATCCTAATTCACAATCATGTCAATAAATTAACCCATACTATGACTTCCTAGTCATCCATTCATTCTTAAATAATAATTATAAAAAATATCCCTGCTGTCTAATTTGTAATACATATATACTTGTTAACTCAGTTTTGGCATAAGTGATAGAAACTCTCATTCTTTAAGTAAATAGTTTGATGTAAGTGATAGAAACTCTCACTCTTTAAATAAGTAGTTGGATGTTTGATTTCCAGTTCCAATCCTTGTGTATGGAGCAGATTTAGTTGGGAAGAGTTTACATTTTGTTCTCACTACTCCAAGAGAGATTAGACCTTGTTCTCGAAGAGGGATACTTCCAGTCCATGATGGAAAAAGGAAAGGCAATCCTGGCTGGCTCTAGCTGAAATGATATTTAGCCATAATCAGAGTCGTAAGTTGATTTCTATGGGTTATTCTTAAGTTATGCCAGTTTTTTTTTTAAATGTATGGAAAATTTCCTTTCCTTTTTTTTTTGTTTTCTCTCTCTTTTTAGGAGTGAATTGATATCATTAGACGCGTTCGTTCTCTTCAGTTAAGCAAGTGTTGGTGTGTTGAGTTCAAATATTTATTTGGCATATGAACGCAAAAGGATTTAAGCGATGCTATGTTGAGGGTGTACGTGAGTGCTTTGAAAAATCCTTATGATGTGATGAAAATGAATAAAATAGGAAAGATCGGCCACCTCTTGCTCCCTTAAAACCCATTAAGGTAGTCAAAACTCAAAAGTAAATAAATTGGTTTGATTCATACTAATACGTTTACGTTCTAACGTATATGCTGATTTTTTTAAAAAAATTAATTTACAAATTAAATTAATGTTTAACAAAAAATGCTCAAATGTTAAATATTTTTTATTTTTTACATTATTTTTAAAATACTGTGTTATTTCTTTAGTTAATTAAAGATCAAAACAACTAAAGAAAAACAAAAGAAATTTTTCTTAAAAGAAAAAAAATCTAACAAAGTAATAAACAAAAAAGAATGGGTTTCGTGTGCGTGGGACTGGGAGTATAGGCACCACTTAAAAAAGAGATGGGCCAATAAGCCGAAAGGTAATAATATACATTAGTTTGTTAGACAACAAAACAAAACGAAACCATGTTATGACAAAATTTAGGTGAAACATAAGCAACCACGTGTAATTAGCTAAGCCATAGTTAGTGCTGAGTCCGGAACACTTTGAGGGGCTTAACAGAACTGAACCAGGAGAGCATGGACTGGATATGGCTCATGAAGATATGGAAGCTATAACCCAATCGAATTAAAGCAATGTTAATATTAGTAAAAAGAGAGTGATGAATTATTGTGGAAGAGGGAATGAGTTTAGTAAACAAAAGGAACAACACGTGTATAGAAAAACTTTCGAGAGAATGATTTTAGTAAACAAACAATAACACGGGCATAGAAAAATTTTGTTCCGAAAGATAAAATTATTTTTGTAATTTTTATGTGTTAAAGAGATTAATTTTCGGTTGTCAGATTGATAAAAGGTACCTTTTAATGCTAAAAATTAAAGGAAAATGTGAGAATGAAAAAGCAATGGAGTGGAAGTGGAAACCCTAGCTTGGGGCCGGCGGGGGTGGGGTCAAGGGTCAATTCCCTGCGCTCCCACTGTGCTTGTAGAGGACGCAAACACCATTTGATTTTCTTTCCACAGCTGTGGTGGGTAAGTTTTCTTTTCATTTTCCAAATCTCACAGACATATTTTTCCATCTGTGGAAGGATGAGTCCGTCAGTGAGGTTTTAAGATTTTTTGTTAAATTTGGTACTTTGGATTACGATGTACAACTGTTGTGTTGTGGCTATTAGTATTACATTACCACTATTACTCCCTCTCTTTCTATGCATCGATGCGACTCACTGACATATTACTCTACCATCTTATTCTTAAGCCACCAACCAATCTCCTCCCTCATTAATTACTCTCTCTCGTTAACCACATTCTCGGCTTAATCATTCTCTCTCTATATATACAACCTCTCATCCCTCATCCTTCTTCATCCTCTAGCTTCTCTTCAAACTCTCCCTCCCTCCCGCTGCCTTTTCATTACCCACTTTCTTCCTTCGCTTTTTCTTCCCGCTAGCTCCCAAGTCACAATTTCACAATTAATTAATACTAGTTTGATTTGATTTCATTGCTATGTGGGTTTTGCTTGTCTAGTTGGCCGGCCCGGCTCTTATGATTCTGCCTTCCCATTACTTGTATTGCTGTATCACTTCGCTTTCTCTTTCACTGAAATATATATGGGACATAGGGTTAGGGTTATTTGTTGTTCCCTTTTTCCTGCTCTGGAGCATGGGTTATATATATATAGAGAGAGAGAGAGAGATGATGTTACAGATGGAGATGGAAGTGTGAAGAAGAAATTAACTAGTCATTGTTTGCTGGTGGAGCATCATCAAGATTCACAAGCATTGGGGCCAATTAATTAGCCCCTTTGATGATATATGTCTGGGAATCTTGATGATGCTGCAGCCGCAAGCGATGACTCCGGCCGCCACTGCTTCAAGCTCGGGTCAAATTAAGAGAGGTAAACCCATTACTTAATTTTGAATTTGCATAATTAAAAAAGCACTAGCGACTATATATATATATATATATATATATAAACTCCTAATTGGAGCAGTGGAATTGTTGTTTATAAAATATTCGGTGATGAATATGATGGTGTTGGGGTCCTATCTGCAGGCATTTGTACTGCAAAGCTCAGAAGGTATGTCTGTAACTTTTGTGCACAGGAAATCATTCCATGAATACTTTTACACTTTTACTGCTTCATTGATGTTTGGACTACTGGTTTTTTTTTTCCTCTTTTTTAGTTCGCTCTTTATTATTTATGAGATTTTGTTAAGCTCCAATAATTACTTAAATATCTCTCACCTGCTTTTTTAGTATTTGTCATGCATATTCACATATATAGTCCTCCCCTCACTCATATTTCTGATACTTCTGCTCTTGAAAGACACCTATATATAGTTCACGTTGCTCCTCAAGACACACACACACAAATGAAATCATATATCTTCTAACTGGTTTCTTTCCAAGCCAACACACATGCACACACCCAGCTTTATTTATTTGTTACTTATGGCATTTAAAAGAAAAACAGGATTTCAGAATCCTCAACTTTACATTCCATGGAAGGCCTTGCTTGTACTCCGTCAGCTGTCTTGGCTTTAATTAACTCATAAATATTTGATCGACTTTATCTCTGGCTTAGCTTTATTTTGTCGACTTTAAAAAATTGAAAGACTCAAGCTTTAACCAAGAGAAATCAGGAGATTGCACAAGCTTCAACCTCTTAATTAATTGAGAGATAATTTTCATCAGGATGAATATGTACACTTAGTAAATTAAGCAAAACTTAACTCCTGCAATATTAGTAATAATTGAAATGAATATATATATATATATATTTATATATATATAAGATGAAACATTTAGGTTAAGGGAGTTGATATGTAAATACATGAAATGGAAAAAAAGCTAAAACTCCTGTCAGATTTTAAAATTAAATCACTAAATCTATAGAAGCGAATAAACAACACTTCTCAAGTTGAACTGTACCTTAATTACTGAGAAGGTGTGCGTCTTCGGTAATCATGTCAATTTGTTCTGTGTTCTGTAAAATGAAATATTAAACTCATATAGATGGTTTTGGTCTATCTAAGTTTTGTTTCTTATTGAACAGGCTATATATATACTTGGCTGGTTTGCTTGGACAGAAAAGTATGGCAATAACCGATTAATTTTTCTTAAATTGATAATTAAGTTCTTATAGTTTGTCAATTTTATTCTATTTCTTCAATAATAGAATATCAAAAATTGATGATCACTTTCAAAGCCTAATAAAATAATAATGTTTTAACTAAGAATAAATATGATCTTGTAGACAATATTCAAATATATTTTTTAAGGGACAGCGAATGACATAAAAATATATTCAAATATATTTGGATATATGGGAATATTGAATTTGGAGGGAGACCCTTCTGGTTGCTCCAAATTGCATCATTATTATTTTGTTTCAAACAAATTAACATGCACGGACATATTATGAAAAAGGCGATCCAGAAGATTGGCTTCACAGTTGCGTATTACTGTATATTTGAATTAATATTTCAATTCAAACAACTTTTCTATAATCTCCTGTCATCTAATTAATGCTTGAGTGATATATCAAAGAAAGTATGATATATGTGTTGATATTTCTCTAAGAGATGGAAAATAAAGAAAAGCATTAATGACCTTTGAGTCTCAATTGCCATGTACCAATGAATTAATTCAGATTTTGCTTCGCTAGAAGAGAGAGATAAGTTGTTTTTTTTTTAAAAAAAAAAAGAGAAGAGAGATAAAATTTAGCTTTTTTTTATTTTCCAACGAGATAAATTTTAGTATTGGAGTTTCCTTAAAAATTAAAATTGTCTCCATGATGATATATAGTATATTATCATTGTTAGCTGGTTGATTGAAGTAAGTTATATTTTTTTCAGGCCGGAAAAAAAAGGAAAAAGAAAAGAGAAGTGAGGTTTTTATTTCAGTACGTGTACATGCATTTTTCGTTTTTCCAATTCAGTCTACGTGGATTGGCTTGTCCAATGGGAAAATCCCTATTAAATTTCAAAATATAAAAATATTTATTAAAAAATCTTAACACTACAAAATATTACACTCAAGTCCCATAGTCAAAATTAGTATAAAATTCTTAAAAATAAGTATAAAATTATGAAAAATAAATATAAAAAATTTTAGTATTGAGTATAAAATTATATTTTAATATTTTATATTCATACTTCATGATTTTACACTCAATAATAAATTTTTTTATATTTATTTTTTAAAATATGAGATTTAAATATAATATTTTTTAGTATTGAGACCTCCAAAAAAATCCTTTCCCTTGTCCAACCCCTAATGACTCGTGATTTGGGCTGGGCTCACCCCTTTTTATTTTGTTTTATTTTACTGTATTGTACATATACACACATATATTGAATAAAATACTTCGCCAATGGAAATAGTCAATGGCACAATTCAGGTACATTATCAATATGTGATTTTATCATATTAAACAAAATTCAAATAACATGTTTGCTTCAAATGTATAATGCAATGGAACCATCTAATAATTAACTTGTATATTTCGATAATAGATATAAATTAAATTATTTTCGTAATTTATAATTATAGTTCAAAATCAATTTTAAATTTGAAATGTTAGCTATAATATTGGTTAAATAAATATTTAATGATTTGCAATATATGAATAAGAGATATTTGGGGAGTTAAACTAAGAGTAATTCTTTTATTAGAGTGACTATCATATTTTTCTTATTTAATTGGAAGAGAGAGAGAGAGTAATTCCTTAAGATAAGAGAAAAAATTGTACAAGTTAAATATCTCTAAAATTATAAGAGGAGAAAAATGGAATTTACATATTGTTCACAAAAGGATATCGTACCAGGTCGTTTTTTTTTTTAAAAGCTCTTGTGAAAATAAGAAGAGAGAGAGGGGGGGGGGGGGGGAGAGGCTCCGGTATGCTAATGCAATCGATCCCATCCCATGTAATTGGGGTCTTCTGCACCCCTAATCTCAGAAAAAAATAAAAAAAAAAAGCTTTCACTGATTAATTTGAAGCGAACGCAAGGGTATTCAAAAAGAAAATAATAATTTGTTGGTAAAAAAAAAAACACATTATTTTTTTGATATTTTTTAAATTTTAAAATTTTTTTCATACTATTATTTAAATTAATACTATTAATTATTACTATCATTTATAAAAAATCAATATAATATTTAAAATTTACAATTTATACATGATTAATTAATAAAATAATATATGTTCTTAATATTTTAAGAAAAAATATAAAAAGAAAATAACGTAAATGGGTCAGCACGTGGCCCACTCGAGTTAACCCATTTGAGCCATAAGCTTTTTGGGCTTAAGTTTAAAAGCTCGTTTTCTATTTAACTTCCATTTTTACAACCTAACCCGCCCCATTTTATTGAACTAGACTGGTTGACCAATCGGATTTAACCCATATCAAAGCTTTCACAAAATTGGGATTAGCGTGTTGAAGCTTTCTTCCATTTTTCTGCTTATGCAAGAGCTTTTTTCCTTTAAAAAGAAAATCTTCCCAAAAACAAAATTGGGGTCTTCAGCCCCATACTCTCAAAAAAGGGAAAAAAAATCTTTCACAAATTAATTTGAAACCGAACGCAATGCTGATTCAAACTGATAATAATAATTTGTTGGTAAAAAATAATAATATTAATAATAAATTTTTATGAGTAATTATCTCTGATTTATAGTAGTTTTTACCATTTAATAATTCGATAACTATGACAAGAATAATAACACTGATAACGTGGACTCTAATAAGAAGTAATTGACCGTTGGATTGGAATAGGCTTCTGTTTAAAAAGATAGTACTACTAGGTTGGAGGAAAAAGAAAAGAATGAATATTCATTATATTACCTCACCAAACCCCTCTCTCTTTCTCGGGCTGACGCTCCCATCCCAATCCCCTCACCTTATAAACCTCAAAATACGACCGTTGGAGGAGTCTTCCGCTTCACAACACTCAAAAAGCCTCTCTTTCTTTTGGATACTCCTTCTCCGTCTTCTTCTTCCTCAGCTCCTCACATCTTCTTCCTCTTCGCCTCTTTCTTTATCTCTCTCCACCCAAAGAAATCTAAGAAATGGAGTCGCTTCAGTCCAAGAAGTCGTCCGGACTGAATCTCCCCGCTGGGATGTCCGGAAGCTCGCTGCGCCTCGACACCTTCTCGGGTTGTTTCCGACCCAATCTCAACTTGTCTTCGCCTTCCAAATCTTCTTCCTCCTGCAGCGACAGATTCATACCGTGCAGATCTTCTTCCAGGCTCCACACCTTCGGGCTGACGGACAAGGCTTCCCCCGTCAAAGATGGAGCCAACGAGGCGTACACCAGGTTGTTAAAATCTGAGCTTTTTGGGTCTGACTTCGGTTCTCCTTCTCCTGCAGGTCAAGCTTCTCCCATGAGTCCCAGCAAGAACATGCTGCGCTTCAAGACTGACCATTCCGGTCCCAGCTCACCTTTCTCGCCCTCCATTTTAGGACAAGATTCTGGCTTCTCTTCCGAGTCTTCCACCCCTCCAAAGCCTCCTCGCAAGGTCCCCAAAACACCCCATAAGGTCGTCACCTTTCTTTCTTAGCTTCCATTTACATATATTGTATAGGTTAAAGTCCACAAATTCATTATTTAGCCGATCCAATTTGCAGGTTTTGGATGCTCCGTCACTTCAAGATGACTTTTACTTGAATTTAGTCGATTGGTCCTCACAAAATGTTCTTGCCGTGGGACTGGGCACCTGTGTTTACCTCTGGAGTGCTTCCAACAGCAAAGTAAGTCTGGAAGTGCCAACAATTCGTCGTGTTCCAATCGTCTGTTCTTAGAAGGGGAAAGGCTTGGCCGTTTGCGTATGTGGAATCAACGTTTGGTTATTTCGTGTGGATTTCAGGTGACAAAGTTATGTGACTTGGGACCTCATGATGGCGTCTGTTCTGTCCAATGGACCCGGGAGGGATCCTATATTTCCATTGGTACAAATCTGGGTCAAGTTCAGGTAGCTTCTTTATAGCTTATTTAGATTTGGTTTAGGTATCCATGAACCTTTTTTTCTTTTTAAATGGGCAGATTTTCTTATAGCTTACCATGTATGACAGATTTGGGATGGAACTCAATGCAAGAGGGTCAGAACAATGGGTGGGCATCAGACAAGAACTGGTGTGCTGGCATGGAATTCACGCATGTTAGCTTCAGGAAGCCGGGATAGGAACATACTTCAGCATGATATGAGAGTGTCGCAGGACTTCGTTAGCAGGCTCGTTGGCCACAAGTCGGAGGTAAAATCACATATGTTTGGTTAATTGACATACAACTTGTGACATCAATATACTCATTAGCAGATTACCCCTAATTAATTTGACAGGTTTGTGGATTAAAGTGGTCCCATGATGACAGGGAACTAGCATCAGGTGGAAATGATAATCAGGTATGGCTTGTCTTTGTTGCATTCACACGGTCTACAATCCGAGATATCATATTTAACCAACCTAGTTCCTTCCACTAGGATCAACAACGCCTGTTGGTTTTGTTGATGTTTCTTTATATTCCTTATTCATGATTTACATGTGGGAATGGGTTGGGTTGTGATTTGGTTTGGTTTGGTATGAGCAGCTCTTGGTATGGAATCAACACTCGCAGCAACCAGCGTTGAGACTCACACAGCACACAGCTGCAGTGAAGGCCATCGCATGGTCACCTCACCAGAGTGGTCTCCTTGCATCTGGAGGTGGAACTGCTGATAGGTGCATTCGCTTCTGGAACACCACAAATGGCCATCAATTAAACTGCCTTGACACGGGAAGCCAGGTTCAGTTCCTCCTAGTTTTGTTTAGGGAGAATCACAGTTGAGGAACAGTTGAGGGAATTAATAAAAAGTAGTAAAAATTGATAGATTGAGTAGTAAAATTGGAAAGATAAGTACTAACATGGTCTTATTGTATAATAAACTTATTATTTTAGTTCCAAAGTGTAATTCCCCTTTCGTTTAATTGTATTCCCAAGAGTGTGAATTCATATTCAAGCCACATTTAATTTTCAGGTGTGCAACCTTGCTTGGAGTAAAAATGTGAACGAACTAGTAAGTACTCATGGCTACTCCCAGAATCAGATCATGGTGTGGAAATATCCATCAATGGCGAAGGTAAAATTTCAAAGTTTGAATCAATGGAAAAAAATCCATATAATCAATTCATTAATCTTTTTTTTTTTTTTGAGTAAATGGACCTATGAGAGTGGACAAAACATTACTCTAATTATCTTCATTTTTATATATAGGTGGCGACACTTACTGGCCATAGCATGCGAGTGCTGTACCTTGCAATGTCCCCCGACGGTCAGACCATAGTTACTGGTGCAGGGGATGAAACTCTTCGGTTTTGGAATGTTTTTCCCTCGATGAAATCGCCTGTAAGAATATGACTAGATCATACACACGCACACGCACGCACGCACGCACAAACACTCTTTTTCGAATGCCTCTCCTTATATGTATAAAGTTTACCGTGGGTGTTCTGTGTCTATCTCTTGTCAGGCACCGGTCAAGGACTCAGGCATGTGGTCACTAGGACGTACCCATATTCGATGATAAAGGTTCAAGGGGATATGATAGGAAGAAAAGAAGTCATTTAAATTTTAAATTATTTGTAAATGAGTGCTGCTTTCTGTCAAATACACAAGTGTTAAATTATTCGATGATAAGGGCTCAAGGGGATATGAGGAAAAGAAGGCATTTGAATTTTAAATTATTTGTAAATGAGTGCTGCTTTTTGTCAAATACAAAGTGTTACTATTAGCAAGCTGCTCAACAAATTATAGCAGTTTTTTTATATGGAAATTATACAGTTTCATTACTTTCTATGCCAGTTCTAGTAGTCCTCCAATGTACAAAGCAGCTTTACAAGCGCAACCATATCTGCACTGAACATCAGAATCGCACATGTGCAAGCATTATAGTTGTTTCAAATGTCCCATGCCTAAGTTTCTCAACAGAAGGAATTTTGGACTTGTGAAGCTTACCGTGTACCATTTTGCAATTACTGGGAGTGTCCGAGAGACTGAAATCCAACATTACATTTTGAGGTGAGAGTATGGAAATTTGCATTCGGCGCTCATAGATGAGCACCAGATGCTTATCATCAAAATTTAAATTTAAACCGTCTAGTTTTAATCTAATAAGTATCAAATGTAAATTCAAGAATATGGTATGCACAACCACGTATTTGAGATTGATAGGGATGATTAATCCACTGTGGAGCATGGTCTGAGACATTTACAGCATCCCAATGGATCTTCCTATTACCAACCTGTGCTTGTGAGTCCATTGATGGAAAGGGTTTACGATTAGTCAAGTGAATTATTTCGGATAGGATTACATACTAGCACTCTTGTCACTCATCGCAGTAATGATTTTATACACCCCACCCCGAGTCCATCAAATTCATTTTTCACTGAATCAGCGTCCAGCGTCCAACCTTTTTCATAATACCCCCGGACCCTTAGTTCTTCTGGCATCCACCGGCGTCAACAAAAGATTGACGTTTCAGGCCTGATGTCAGGTATGAACCCATGTTCGATTATTCATGTTGCCGTATGCTCAATTGGATAAGTGAACAGGGCTTAAGGGATGCCACATCACAGGGAGATGCCAAAAACAAGCCATTTTAAGATTAAGTTATCTGTCACTACTTTTAATGGATGATGCTTTTGACAGGTTGTGTAAAAAAGCCATTTAAATTATTAATACCAATTTCGTAAATGAATGAGGCTTCTGTCGAGTACTGAAAACGGAAAAGTCAAGTTATGAATTGCAAAATCTCAGGCCAAGATATTAGCAACTTGATAAATTATAGTAATTCCAATACTGTTGGATTTCGTAAATGAATTGAGTCTTCTGTCGAATACTGTTGTTCCCCTCGTTACAACAGTTCTAATGCTACTTCAACTGTAAGAAACTAAATAACATCAAAATGGGACAAGCGAAAGCATTACTTACAGATGCGCATTGCATTGGAAAGAGTAAGGGAATTCAAGTTACGGGTCTCCAAAAGCACACTGCATTGCAAAAGTAGTTTCAGATTGCATATTCTGCTCATGATGTTCATCTATGTCTTCTCTTTTGGTTTTAAACCTTGACATATTAAATAAATCTCTCTTGATGAAGGTCTTGTAGCTTTAGGTCTCAACCATGATGCCTTTCTAAAGAGTGGTTTTGAAATCTGGCCAATATCTGCAGCAAGAATAGCCGAAGAAATTAAATATTCTGCATTTCTAACACAATTATATCAACTTAAACAAACCAATTTTCTGTTGTTATTAACTTATTAAACAAGATCCACCTTTCACATCTTCACTCTCCAAAAGCTTCATGACAAGGTGCCCTTCAACCTGCAATACACCATTTTCATCTGAAGTGGATGAACCTTCGCTCTGCTCCTCCTGGGTACTGTAATCAGAATGAAATGATGCAGCTCTGCCAACAGCCAAGTCCAGTGCTCGCATGCCTAGCTCAGCAGAAAGAGCGGCATCTTTAGTTGTGATCCCAGAAACCAGTGGACACATGTCCGATAGTATGACAGTAAACCCTTTTTGCTGTAGAAGAGAGGCAGTTCAGAAGTTAATTGCACCACACTTGACAGAGAGAATAAAATGGTTTGCCTTTAGAAACTTTGAAAAGGTTAGCAAAGACAACATAATATGTATGCATGGCTATATTAATATATGAAAAAAAGCAAAAGACAATATTGCATTAAAAATATATATATTTCATGCAAGAAAGGAGCAAAAGTATGGGAAGATCAGTTGCTTCTACCCTGAGGGGCATTTTCCACAAGTTCGTTAAAGAAGAAAAAGAACCTGAACTTAAATTACTACAAAAAGGAAAGAAAAATAAGAAGGGGAAAAAAAAAAGGGCCGAGCCAGAAATCACAGTATATTAGCTGAGTTTTATGTCTGACCAATTAATGTGACCAGCCAGCAAAAGTACCATGTCTGATTAATAGTGGGCAGCAGCTTTGTTTCATCAAAAGATTGATGAAGGGGTTCACTCAGGCATACAATCTTGTGCAAGGGGTTTGTGATAAACATTTTCCTTCATGAACAGTTACTTCTTCAATCCATTATCATGCTATATGGACAGATTATAAATGGATTTTATCTCGCATCAACCAAAACTACTTATTCGTATACAATTGTGGCTTGCAATCCTGACAAGTTTTTTATGCTATCATATTAATACTAGCGGAATAGATAATGTTTTCCATTCAGCGAGCGTATTCAAACAGATGAACTAAAAAGTGAGATTAAATTAAACTTGGCTAAGTTAGAACCAGCCGAGGATTCTACCAGAGCAGATAATGTTGCCAGGGATGTAACAGGGTGATGAAAACAGCAGTTAACAAGTGAAAAAGAAAACGAGAGGGATAGAGGGAGGACTCATTACTGTGCAAAATATTCAAGGATGCCACTTGTTATGGCATGGCTTGCGTACTCAGATATAATTCACCGAGTTTTTACCACCACACTTAACAAATAGAGGCTTAAAAGAAAAGCAGATTGTCCCAATTCAATGTTATTTGAATTACATAAGATGTTCACAAGTACCTGTGGAGATAGAGCTCTAACTTGGTACTCTGGGAGGCTCATAACATCAGCACAGATGGTTTTAACCCTTGAATCACAATGGAGAGGAGGAACCTTGACCTTCTGTTCTGCATATATCAGATTTGGTAAATTAATAAGGAGGGGGTGAAGAGAAACAATGAATTAAACTTTTTCTGTTTTCTATAACTTCTACTTTTGGTATGCTAGAAAAGAGATCCAGAGAAAGACTATCACATGACACCTTGAGATCAATTCCCACAACCGAGCCTCCATTTTTAAGGGGACCCAAGCTCTGACAAGCCACCTGCGGAAGAAAAAAACATGAAGTACAACCGTGAAGCCCACAATTCAACCAATGAAAATAAATTACAAAATGTAACAGAATCACACAAAACTCTTTCGAGATATACACCTGTAGCCAAGCACCGGGAGCACAACCGAGGTCTAGAACCGACGAACCAGGTTTTATTAACTTATACTGCTTCTGTATTTGAAGCAACTTTTTTTCGTCGATGAGAAAATGAAATACTTTGGTAAGTGAGCAGTTTGCAGGAATGGGAATGAAAATAACAAGGAAAAGGAGGAAGCAGAAGGCAAGAGATTACAAATGCTTCACCTTGAAGGCGGATCGAGCGACATAGCCTAGTCTTTGAGCTTCCCTGTAGAAAAAATCGGGTGCTCCGGCTCCGCTCATCTCTCTCGCTACTTCGCAGCCCTCAAGGTTTTAGCAGTTAGGGGTCATCATGGGGCAGGGCGTGGCCTCGTTGCGCGGCCTAATAATACACGGTATTAAAAAATAGGAATTTTTTTTAATAATTTGCCAGCAAATTAGACTGCCTCGGATCACAAGTAAAACAGTTGTATTTGAAATACCCTGCTCGATCTCAACAGCTAGATCATGAGTTTCGAGAACTCATTCAAGCCAGATACAGTGGTCCACAATTCCACCAGAAGGAACAGGAGTTGAAAAATATCAGAAGTGAATTGCAGAGAATAGAAAGGGATTTAACCACAAAAATAGCTGCTTATCCACCTAACCCTTTTACCTATATACCTATTTACACTCCATCAATTCCTTCTACCACCAGAGAACTATTCCAGATGAATTACCCTATTTTTCAACAACTAAGAAAAAGCAGAAAACAATCAACCCCCAAAACTCAGTCTCAACCAATCCAGCCTCAACCTGACCAAACATCTCCACCTCTTTACCCAGCCAATCAAACTATTGACCCTTCAACTTCATATCCTATGCCTCCCTATAAACCTCTGAAAATTCAAGAACCACAAGAAACTCCATCCCAACCTAAAGAACAACCATCCTTGTCAAAAGACAAATCCATAGCTACCATCAGACAGATGTCTGAACCTTCAACTGATTTTGAAATCTCTGAGGATAGTTCTTCTGAATTATCTTCTAATTCTTCAGAATCAGAAACAAGTCTACCACCTCTGTATATGATGAATGAACCAACCCCCCAAGAATCAACATCTACCCTATTATTGAAGATCCCTTGGAACCTATGAATGAACAATCTGCTCATTCGAGTCACACTCCTAAACCTGCAAATGGTCCATACTTCACTTTTGATGACATGCCTCCACATAGATGGAGAGAAAAGCTGCATGAATTTGGTGCTTGGATCGATGTCCAGATGAACGATCTCGAAGCAAATTCCCATGATGTTCTATCCAATTTCCTGTCTAGACTTACTGGAAATCTTCGCGAATGGTTCACTAGCCTAAGTGAATATCAGAAGTTACAAATGGCTCAATACACTATCCCTCAGTTTCTGGGAATTCTCCACAAAGAATTCATCGGTGATTTTAGTGTTATTGATAAAAGAGCCAGACAGGATTACTTCGAGATGAAGTGTTGTTCATTACAAAGGAGTGATTTGCAAAGACATTTTACAAGGATGTCAGAAAAGTATTATAAGCTGGGAGGTGCTAATGATGTCAATCTTCGCCATGTTTTTATAGCTTCTCTTCCAGAAGAATTGCAGCCTGAATTGCAGAAAGCTATAAATGCACTACAAAGAGATATGACACAAATATCTCTTGGAGAAATTTATCAACTTGCTCTTTCTGCTCTAGATCGTTTATGCGAGTAACAGAAGTTTGTGAAAAATGTTTTGAAAGATAAAGTCCAGTTACAAAAGGTTTGCAAAAGGCCAAAATTGCAAATTAAGTGTAAGGACAAGAAAGATTGTTCGTGTCCATCCACTAAGAAGAAATCTCACTTCTTCAAGTTCTCTTCAAAGAAGAATTATCATCCGAAGAAGAAGAAGAAACCATTTCGATTCTTTAAGAGGAAATCTTCTTTCTAAAAGAAATCCTCTAAATGCTATATTTGTGGAAAGATAGGACATTTTGCCAAACAATGTCCCAACAGAACAAAGAGAGATATTAAGATGCTTGATAAGATGATTAAAGTGTTATCCTTGTCATCAGAAGAAGATCTAGAGTCCGTTCTAGAAGAACAAGATGAGCAAGATGAATATACAGCTTTTGCTGTTCCACAAGACTACTATTCTGATTCAGAGGAAGAGGACAAAATACTCTCTATTCAACGTCCATGTCAGCATTCCTTAGTCAACAGACAAGTGTGCCGAATCAACCTTGTCAGCCCACAGACGTCCAATGTTCCTTTGCCAAATGTTAAGATCAAGGTGCTTAAGGACAAATATGATAAGCCTACACAGGCCATTGGATTCATCGATACTAGTTCATGCTGCAGTGTCATAAAACCCCATGTGTTACCACCAGAAGAATGGAAAGCTCATGAAGAATATTTTACAGCTGCTAATGGTAATCCCTTTTCCATTAATCTTATTTCCAGAAGAAAGATTGGAATACAATTTTTCCCTAACTGTACATTCTGGACAAGGGTGTTAGGAAGTCAACTACCTAACAAAGATATCTTGATTGGTATGGATATATACCACCTAGCAAAAGGGCTACAAATCCTTCCTAAGGGGATTAAGTTTAAATCCTCTTTTGCTCAATGGGAAGCAACTCGAAATCTTTTCGCCATTTAACAAGTGCCACCCGGCTTTGATGAAATTAGAGATCAACTATTGCCTCTTTGTCCAGAGAGCCATGATCAATTCAATCATCCATTCCCATTGTGGAAAAATGAAGAGTTCTTCATCCGTCTTTCGTTTAAGAAAAATGAAGATGTAAATCCTATCAAAGCCACACATCTGGGAATGTCTCCAGAAGATCTAGCACTTGCTAGAGAAGAATGTGATCAACTGTTGAAACAAGGCTTAATTGAGCCCACTAATTCTCAATGGGCGTGTCAAGCTTTCTACACTGAAAATGACAATGAAAAAAGGAGAAAAAAGAAAAGGTTTGTTGTGGACTACAAACCTTTAAACCTCTTTCTTCAAGATGATAAGTTTCCCCTTCCAAAGATAGATACCCAAACTGTTCATCTTAAGAGGGCCTCCATCTTCTCAAAGTTTGATTTAAAAGCAGGCTTTTGGCAATTGGGCGTCCATCCTAATGATCGTTACAAAACAGCGTTTTGTATACCCAATACCCAATACCAATGGAAAGTAATACCTTTTGGGCTTAAACCAGCACCATCATTATTTCAAAAGGCCATGGTGAGAATTTTCAATCCTATTCTTCATTCGGCCCTGATCTATATTGATGATATACTTCTGTTCTCTGAAACAGAAGAAGCCCATAAACAACTTCTGGCCCAATTCACCCAAATAGTCAAAAAATTTGGGATTATGCTTTCTGCCACAAAAAGCCAAATAGGCCAAGCCCAAATTCAGTTCCTTGGGAACATTTTTTCCAAAGGACAATTCCAGCCCAGTCCACACATAGCAACTAAACTGTTGGAATATCCTGACAAGCTTACACGTAAGCAAATCCAACAATTTTTGGGCATAGTCAATTACATTAGGGACTTCATTCCACGTGTAACCCAATACACGAGTCCCTTATCCAAGATGCTTCGGAAGAATCCACCTGTATGGTCAGAGGTACAAATGAGAGCAGTGCAAAAGTTAAAAGAGATAGCCCAGCATCCGCCACCTCTCAAGATTCCCGACAAGGGGAATATTGTCCTCCAAACTGATGCAAGTGAAAATTATTGGGGTGCTGTCCTCATCGAGGAAGAAGAAAACAAAAGAAGTTACTGTTCATATGCCAGTGGGCAGTTCAAGGATTCGGAAAAACATTATCATTCAATTTACAAAGAAATCCTTGTAGTAAAAGAGGGATAGAAAAATTCAGTTTTTATCTAAGTTTTACCCCCTTTCACTGTGGAAATGGACAATACGTCATTCCCCGTCATCCTTGATCAGAAGAGAAAAATGCTCTCAGGAAAACAGCTTTTGCGCTGGAAAGAATGATTTTCCCGCCATAAATTTACAGTGAAACACATCAAAGGGAAACATAACTTCCTAGCTGACCTTCTTTCAAGACCACCAAAATCTTCCCAGATTACCTTTATCTCCAAAACTCCTTTGTTCATACTCACCATATCCAAAATGTCTTCTTCTGTACCAATCCCCCACATTAGCAGAAAAATGGTGTTTCCTCCTGGTTATAAACCTAAAACAGTCCAAGAAGTTAATATTATAGCTCGTCAGTGTCTCTTCCATTATCTTCATCTTTTCTTAGAATCCACCAGTATTCAAGCCAAATCTGAATATTTTGATCTCGTCTTCCCTTACTTGGTCATTCCCTATGTCAAAGGTCCAATTACTTCTGAGTTCATATGGTATATGTGGTCATTATCTACCTTGTATGCGTGTGTCATAGCTCTACCTCCAAGAACTACTTATCAGTATTTGACTGATAAGAAGAATCTTAAGTCTCCATTGTCAACCTTTCTGTCATGGTATTCCTCCCTTTCAGTCTGGAGAGGAAAATTATACAATGTTATTTCTGACAATAATTTGTGGAATATTCCTGTTCGTCAACAACAGGTTTATTCATTTTTTGTTTTACACAGGCCTTACTCTGCAGATCATTTGGGATGTCTCTACACTCCAGTTCAAGCTCACCTATGGGGAACAGCAACACATTGGCCGCTGAGACAAACTGAGATTATTACTGATTTGAGAAACTTTCTCTTAAATCTTAATAATTTCAAAGGAGACGTTAGCAATCTCTCATGCACTTCCCTCGGATCATTGCCTGGAGAATTCTATGATCCTAATGAAACAATAACAACAGGACAAGCCATAGCCTTCGAATGGCCATGGCTAACCCTAGCCCTACCAGAAGTTTCAGAAGATTCTCCATCATCATCAACAAATCCAACTGTAGTCAACCTTTCTGAAGATGAAGATCCAGAGTGGTGCTTTAATCCCACGAGGTTAATTGAATCTCAAGATCCCAATGAGATAGACTCACAGTTCATCCATGATTTTCTGTCTCCCACTCAGGAAGCAACAATAATCACTAAGGACAACTTTGATGCTGAGCTGGATCGCATTCAGCTAGAAGCCACACTAAAGAAAGAAAAGAAAAAGAAAAAGGAAGAAAGGAGATTTGAACCGGACATAAAAAACAAAGATGTACATCATGAACCTATCTGCAAGCACTTTTAGAAATTGTCATTTATACCGACAATCATGTTTTGTAAAATAGCTTTATGAGTGCTTTGTGAGTCATGTACTTTACTTTATTAAAGTGTGCTGAGTCATGTACTTTACTTTATTAAAGAGTGATGAGTCATACCCACTATGGGTTGTCCATTTGTAAACCCCTCTTCTATATAAGGGGTCTTCATGTAACATAGAGGGACAAGTTCGAACGAGCCTAGAAACTTGAAACCTCATTTCGAAATAAACATGTCTTCCTTCTAAGAGCTCTCTCTCTCTCTCTAACTCCAACCTTTCTATGATAATAGTCTAACCATCAAAGATTCAAGTATGCTCTACACTTGCCTCGTATGAGGATCCTGTGTAACAGAAAGAATCGGATCAAGATCCTTGTTCTAAGTAACAACATTGTAACTCTGTTTCAAGAGTTGATTTAGGGTTCATATTGGTTGGGATAGACATTGATAATCCTAAGAGCATCCTGAGTCCCCGTGCCCAGGGAGAGGCCATTTTACTCGCCGGATGAAACCTGAATTATCATGTTCTACCAATTGGTTACACCCTCTTTTATCTCTTGTTCTTATGTTATTAGATTGGGACCCCGACTTGGTAATCTTTCTGCTCTAGATCGTTTATGCGAGCAACAGAAGTTTGTGAAAAATGTTTTGAAAGATAAAGTCCAGTTATAAAAGGTTTGCAAAAGGCCAGAATTGCAAATTAAGTGTAAGGACAAGAAAGATTGTTCGTGTCCATCCACTAAGAAGAAATCTCACTTCTCCAAGTTCTCTTCAAAGAAGAATTATCATCCGAAGAAGAAGAAGAAACCATTTCGATTCTTTAAGAGGAAATCTTCTTTCTGAAAGAAATCCTCTAAATGCTATATTCTAAATGCTATATTTGTGGAAAGACAGGACATTTTGCCAAACAATGTCCCAACAGAACAAAGAGAGACATTAAGATGCTTGACAAGATGATTAAAGTGTTATCCTTGTCATCAGAAGAAGATCTAGAGTCCGTTCTAGAAGAACAAGATGAGCAAGATGAATATACAGCTTTTTTTTTACAAATAATCTTAAAATTTTTTTTTTAAAGATTTATAAATATTTAATTATTATGTATTATTTTTACATAATATCAAGATAAAATGTTAATTTAAAATTTTAAAAAAATTGAAACATTGAAATTTTAAAAATTTTTTATAATATTTACATAATAAATATATTATATTAGATATATAAGAATAAAAATACTACAAAATCAATTAATATATATAAAATAATTGAAAAAAAAAGAAACATATATAGGTCAGGGTCGAACATGGCTAGCAATACTCATCCCTAACCCCGGCTTGACCCTAAAATTGGCCTGGCCTAGTTGGTCCGATGTGGTCGGGTTAGATTGGGTCTTGGGCAAAGTTGTTTAGCCCTAAGCAGTATATTTATGTGGGAAATCACATTTAGGTCATGTTTGGTTCAAGTAAAGGGAATTGGAGGAGAGGGAAATAGAAGGATTTTTAGTGAAAGGAATTTGAGAGGAAGGGATTAGTGGAATTTTAAAATTTTTTTATTTGGTGGAATTGGAGGAGAAGAAATTAGAGGAATTTTAAAAAATCTCTGTTTGATTTAGAAAGAGATTGGAGGGGATTGAGTATATTATTCAATCCCCTCCAAAAAAACTCCAATTTGAGGGGAAGAGACTAAGGAGTGGGAGAGGAGATTGGGAGGAATTAAATCCATTCTGTGCTTGGTCCCATAAAAACATTTTCGACATGTTTGGAGATTTTAAACATCCATTTATTTCAATCCATTCACAATACATCAAATATAAGCATGAACTTTTCTTAATAACTCATCATTTCCATGCATGTATAATCTTTGGCAAGGAAATGGAAGAGACTTGAATAAAAACTCAAATTTTCAATAAACATCTTTATAGTCTCATCTAAAAAATAAAAGCTTCATAATAGTGAAGATATATGTAAAACACATAAAATTTTATTAAAATTGGAATTTGTTAATAAAAATCACTTTAAACTTGTAGTGGGATGTTATTTACTCATATGGTATGCTTCCCATATACATTAACTACTCACTAGAGGACCTCAAGAAAACTTATTTGTAAAAACACCTATATAGCCAAAAGAACGACCATTAGTATTTTACTTAATATTAATAACTTAATAAAATTCTCTTTGCTTAAACAATAATTCCTAAACTTTTACTATTTTAACAATTTCATCTTTACTCTATTATAATGTTTTTTTTTTCATATCTTATGTTTATATTGCTTCTAGTCATAATGTAATATCCCTATTTTTATGGGATGTTATGAAATGAATAAAAGATGAGAAACGAAGTGAGACAAAAAGGCTGTATATAAATTAATTCCTCATTTAATTTAGGCTTTAGAAGGAATTAATTTCTCATTTAATTTTCAGAAGAAATTATATTTGATCCTTAATTGGAATTAATTTTCCATAAGGTTCTTAGCAAAAATTAATTCCAGAACTTACATCGAAAAATATGTAATATATCACTTGAATGAAAGTCCGCTCCAAACTGAACACAACGATATAAGTATTGTATAGCTGAGAGGTCCAGGTTAAGATATAGACCAATTTGAAGTTAATGTGAATAGTGAAAAAAAATAATAAGAAATTGGTATTTGGGTAAAAATTACAAAAAAGTGCCTAAAAGAATGAATAATTATATTTTGACCCGATTCAAGAGCAAAATGGTCATTTACCAAATTAGAAGTAAAATGTGAATAAGGAATTGAAGGCCCAAAAATAAGAAATTTGACATTGTAAAATGCAAAAGGAATTGGAAAAAATGGAGAGACACCGTTAAGCGTCATAAGGGGTAAATAGGTCATTTTTTCATGTTAAATGAAAAAATAAGAAAATTATATTTTGGTCCTAAAAATTAAGAATATTTGCAATTTGATCCCTTGGGAATGGCTCAACGTGAAGGGAAAAGAGAAAATAAGTTTAGGGAAAATTACAGTTAATAACCTAAAAATTCTAAAAATTATAAATTAGCCTCAAGTTAAGATCATTTTTAGAAATATGAAAAATTATAGTCAAAATAAAGCTCTGAATGAGTTAGACCCAATGAAATATATTATGGAATTTATTAAGGTCAAAATAACATTTATTGGGTGATTAGAATTTAATATTAATATTTTACCCAATAAAAGTCAGTTTAGACCGTAAGAAAATGCAGTATTAATCCAAGAAAAATGATTGGACCTTGCTAAAATATAATTTGGGTCTAAATAATGATTTTGGACTAAAAGCAATTATTGGACAATCCTGTACCAATTTAATGATAATTTTGGAAAAAATACTCAATCGGTATGGGTAAATTTAATCGGTAAAGAGTATTTTGGTCCATTAAAGTTATTAAAGTAATTTATGGCCAAAATTAAGTACAAGTGACGTCTGACCAGCTGAAATGGAATTAACTCAAAAGCTTTTAAATTAAAGTAATCAAGAGGAGGGAAAAAGATAAACCATGATTAGTTTTATTACATATCTCTCCCAAATTGCCTTAGTTAGCTATTTGGTCGTCTCTTCCAGCCCCAAAACACGTCTGGTCCAGCAACTTAAGAGGGAGAATAACATGAAGAAACATGGAGGAAATAGGGAAGGCAAGAGGCAAAGCATGCTTCTTAAATTATCAAGGTAAACTTTTATGGCTATATTATTGTGTTCTCTTGTGTTTGGAAGGCTTTCCATGATTTATTTTCTCTTCTTTCTCCACTGAAAATTTCACCTAGAGAGAGAAAGTGGAACCATGAAGAAACCAAACCAAGAAAAGCCATAGAAATTCTTCAAGATACAAGAATATATGATTGATTTGCTAGTTGATGGAGCAATTATTTTTCTACAATTTATGGAAATTTTCTACCTATTTAGGGTTTCAAATAGGGTAGTAATTTCATAATTTTGACTCCAAAAATGGATTCCTTAGGTCCAAATTATGTAAGAACAATGATGTTGTACAAAGGAAAATCAAGGGAAAACAAAATGGAATTTTTAGTTCAAGTATGCCACTTTGTGAATAAGCTTAATGAATCAGTGGCTCATGGTATTATTTTATGATGCTATAGGGTTTCAAGAAGTATTTTAAGATCAACGGAAGTATCCACAAAGTTTGGAGATCATTGGAAAGGAAGAATGTAGTTATTTTCCTTATTATGCTTAATGTTGTCATACTTTATTTCCATGATAATATAACTATGCCATATAGTTGTTTGAATGCTTTATGATATATTTTCATTCTTGGCTGAATGTTTGAAGGGTTTTATGACCCTAGGATGTCCATTTTACAAAGTGTTACCATGCCAAAATTTTTATGGAATTGTATGGCATAATATGAAGTTATGATTTTCATTGATGACTTTATGAAATGATATGATGATGTGAATGCATGATTGGATATAACTACTGAGATTTTTTGAATCTCATCCTTCCAAATGATTATCATGTCTAGGCCCAAGTTATGGTAAGAAGGGGTTAGGAGTGCCAAGGAGAAAGAAGAAAGAGGATGAAGCATAATGTTATTTTCAAGTTATGATCTAGTTGTTTGAAATGATATGTGAAGTCATGAGCATGTTACTAAATTTGTATCTCCATACTATTATGATCATTAAAGTATTATGAAATGTTATGTATGAATTTAGTACAATGAATGATGATGTATTATGTCTATGAAGATTACTTAGTAAAGTTATGATTGGAAATGCTTAAGTAGAATACTTTGAGGATTATGTAGATACTGTGTATGTAAAACATGGCAGCTAGTTTAAGTAATATAAATGGTCTTAAAGTACACAAGTAGAGCTTTAATGGTCTAAAGAGCACTCCATTTGGAGATATGTATAAATTATAGTGATTTTTCAAAGTTAGGATTTAGAACAGAGAAAGATTGGGAAAACTGGAAACTGGAAGTTAGGTGCTGAAAAATTAAAAAGATGATATAAATTGTGTAGAGCTCCAAAAATTCAGTGGTTTTTATTTATGGAAAGTTCTATATTTAAGTTTCATATGCCACTTATTTGGAGGTAATTGGAGCTATATGATAGGAGATATGGAGGTTTCCCAAAACTGTTCTAGTAAAAGTGGAATTCTGACCCTTTATGATTTAAGTTAACACCATGTCCTATGCAAGTAAAATAGATGTACAAGAAAAATATTTCTAGAAAGTAGACTCACAGCGCTTTCCAATGACATAAGGAATGCATAAATTGGCTCAGAATAGAATGAGATATGAATTTTTAAATATAAGGCCAAAATCTTGAGGAAGAGAAAATGACCAAATATACAGTAAATGTTTGTGAAATAAAATGTATAAATTGGTCAATATAATGCTCTGTTTTATATTTTTTTTCATGTATATAAGGTTTTTATCTATTTTTAGAGACTTGAATCACTATGAAATAATTTTTCTAGAATTAGTTATGAACTTATAAAGTTTAGTTGACAAAGTGAAAACTACCATATGAATAGTAACAAAAAATTTTAGAAATTATGATTTTCATTCTTATGTGATTCAAGCTTAAGATCAAATATAAACAGACTTAAAATGAGTCTAATTCATAAGAAATGAGTCTAAAAGTAAGATGTTATACATAATTATGAATTTATATAAAGAAAATAACCAAACTTCTCTTTACTTGATCACTATAGTGAGAATTTAAGGAAACCACTATTAGACTTAAGTCAAACTAACTATATAGTCACATATTGCTTAAGTATTGTACTATTATCAAAATTTTCTTACTAACCATACATTTTTACAATATTTACTATACTCTTGGACAATCATACTTCCAAAATCCTGCAACATGTAAATTTAAACATACTATACTCTTCCAAGTTATAAAGTTCGTAATTATAAACCTCTCAAGCTTAAAATAATGTCTTTGTTTCCAAGCTTTAACATGAAACTTGAACAAATTGTGTTGTACTATTTAGCCAATGTCATATCAACCTTATTTACTCATTCATTTACTAAATTCCTTTTCTTAAACATTTTATCAAATACCTTATGTGCACCATCATTCAATTTCAAGAAACAAGTTATTGGAGTCTTGAATCTCCATCCAAAAATAATCATACAACAATTAAAGTCTCATAACATCTTCATATAAATCAATTTCTCATGAGTAATTCAAAATTCCCAATTTCTCCACATTCCACAATGAGAGAAAAATTTCAGATAATAACGTTAAAAATAAACAAAGTTGAAACCAGAAAAATTTATAGGAAAGTACCATTCGAAGTGAGCTTCTATGTTAACTAATTTCAGCTGCATCTTTGATTCATTCCTTCACCTGTTTTCGTACAACAATAAGGGTTTAGAAAAATAAAGAAAAAAAAGAAGCAACATTGCAGGAAAATTAAGGGAAAGGAATGGATAGCCACTTACACTATGGACCAAATACACAAGGAAAGAATGAGAATGGTGTGCTGAAGAAATGAAGAAGGAAGAGAAGTGTTGTTGTAGCAAGGTTTAGATGGGAGATGAACTCAACCATGAACACAACGAATAGCAAGGAGAAGGGAGAAGAAGGTCATTGCATAGCAGAGGAAGAAAAAGATGAAGATGAGGCTGGTTTGAGGTTGGCGGTGAAGAAGGTTTGGGAGAGTTAAAGAGAGAAGAAATGGGTACAAATTTTTTTGCCTTTTCTTCCTAGTTTCGGCAACTTATGAGAACCATTTGTATAAAGATACATAAAGAGAAGGAATGGCATTATAGTAACTTAACAATATTGGAAAGAAAGGGAAATATATATATATATATTTTTTTTGTTTTAGTGTTTTTTAACGAATTAACTTTTGCATTTACTAAGTATTATTGTTATTTTTTTTTAAAAAAATTACTCTTATTTTATTTTAGAAATTTTCTAATTAGGAATCATCATATTCATCCCCCCTTATAAAATTCGGTCCTTCAAATTTTGAACATGTACTAACCTTGAATTTAAAACAAGTGCAGAAACTTGGCTTGCATTTCACTCTCAATCTCCCACTTGGCTTCCTCTTGGCAGTGGTTATGCCACAACACCTTCACTAAAGCAATTTCTTTGGACCATAGTTTCTTTATTTGTCTATCTATGATATTTACTAGAACTTCTTCATATGATAGGTCTAAACCCAGTTGAGCATCTTGAGACTCGATTACATGGAAAGGATCATGCATGTATTTCCTTAGCATTGATACATGAAACATAGGATGAATGCCAGCTAATTCTAGAGGTAAGGCAAGGCGATATGCTACAGCACTAATCCTTTCTAAGATCTCAAATGGACCAATGTATCTCAGGCTCAACTTTCCCTTCTTTCCAAATCTCATCACATCCTTCATTGGAGACACTTTGAGGAATACCTTATCACCAATCATGAACTCTAATTCCTAACGTCGATGATCTACATAGGACTTTTGTCTACTTTTGGTCATAATCAACCTTTCTTTTATCACATTCACCTTCTTTATGGCATCTTGAATCAAATCTAGCCCTAATACTTTCGTTTCACCTACTTCAAACCATCTGATAGCAGATCTACATTTCCTACCATATAATGCTTCATAAGTTACCATTTGGATGCTAGCTTGATAACTATTGTTATATGCAGATTTCACTAAAGGCAAATGGCTGTCCCAACTTCCACCAAACTCTAAAACACAAGATCTTAGCATATCTTGTATAATTTGGATAGTCCTTTAAAATTGACTATCAATTTGAGGATGGAAAGCAGTACTAAGGTCCAATTGAGAGCCTAAAGCCTCTTGGAAGGCTTTCCAAAACCATAAAGTGAATTGAGGTCCTCGTTCCGAGATTATTGATATTGGCACCCCATGCAATCTCATTATCTCATTTATATACAATTGAGCATATTTGACTACACCATAGGTTGTCTTCACTGGAAGGAAATGTGCAAACTTAGTTAGTTTATCAACAATTACCCATATTGAATCATACCTTTTGATTGTTCGAAGTAATTTGATAACAAAATCCATAGTGATTCTTTTCCACTTCCACTTCGGTATTTCCATTTGTTGATGTAACCTTGCTGGCTTTTGATGTTTTGCTTTAACTTGCTAACACACCAAACAATAAGAGACAAGGTTAGCTATATCCTTCTTCATATCATTCCACCAATATAATTGTTTCAAATCTTGATACATTTTAGTTGATCCTGGGTGAATAGTATATGTTGAGTGATTAGTTTCTTCCGTTATGCTCTTCTTTAGATCTTCTACCTGTGGTACACACAACTAGTTATCAAATCTTAACACTCCGTCATGATCGAGAGTGAATTCATTATTCTTTCCATCTTTTATAGCTTTCATCAACTCGAATAGCTTCAATTCTAAACTTTAAGCGCTTTAATTTGATCAAGTAAAGAGGATTGAGCCTGCACATGAGCTAAAAGTATTGCTTTATCTGAAATGTCAAACTCTATTCCACTTTGTTCTAAATCATGAATCTCTTTCACTAATGGTCTTCTTACCTCTATCATATGCGCTAAACTACCTATTGACTTTTTACTTAAGGCATCAGCTACTACATTTGCCTTGCTAGGATGATAAAGAATGATGCAATCATAGTCTTTGAGCAATTACATCCATCTTCTTTGCCTAAGATTGAGGTCCCGCTGCTCAAAAATATATTTTAGACTCTTATGGTCTGTGAAGATCTCACAAGTCTCACCATACAGGTAATGTCACCAAATCTTCAAAGCAAAAATAATTGCAGCCCACTCCAGATCGTGTGTTGGGTAATTCTATTCATACTTCTTAAGTTTCCTTGAAGGGTAAGCAATCACTTGCCCATGCTGCATAAGAACACATCCTAAACCAACATGAGAAGCATCACAATAAACTATATAACCTCTTGTCCATGATGGTAGACTTAAAATCGGTGTAGAAGTTAAACATTCTTTTAATCTCTGGAAACTTTCTTCACAAGCTTTATCCCACACAAACTTAATCTTCTTTTGAGTTAACTTAGTCAATGGTGCCGCTATTTTAGAGAAATCCTTCACAAATCGATGATAGTAACTTGCAAGTCCCAAGAAGCTTCATATCTCCATTACTGTGTAGGTCAAGGCCAATTTGAACAGCCTCAACCTTGCTTGGATCTACTTGAATACCATCTTTAGATATAAAATGACCTAAGAAAATGACTTGATCTAGCCAGAACTCACATTTTGAAATATTAGCATACAATTGTTTTTCCCACAACTTCTGCAATACTAGTCACAAATGTTGCTCATGCTCTTCTAGATTTCTTGAATACACTAGGATATCATCAATGAATACAATCACAAATTTATCAAGAAATGGTTTGAACACTTGACTTATCAAGTCCATAAATTCTGCTAGTGCATAAGTTAATTCGAATGACATCACTAGAAACTCATTATGGCCATAACATGTTCCAAATGCTGTCTTTGGAATATCTTCTTTTTTAATCTTTAGTCGATGATATCCTTAATGTAAATCTGTCTTTGAGAAACATTGTGCACCTTGCAATTGATCAAAGAGATCATCTATGTGGGGTAAAGGGTACTTATTCTTTATTGTCACCTTATTAAGCTGTTGATAATCAATGCAAAACCTTAGTAATCCATCTTTCTTTTTCACAAAGAGTACTGGGGCATCTCAAGGAGAAGTACTTGGACAAATAAAACCTTTATCTAATAATTCTTCCAGCTGATTCTTCAATTCTCTTATCTCAGAAGGCACCATTCATTAGTGTGGAATTTAAATTAGTACGTACCCGAGATAACTTTGCTAGCGAATTCAACTTCCCTATCCGATGGTAATCCAGGTAATTTTTCTGGAAAGACATTAGAGAATTCTTGAACTATTTGTACTTGCTTTATTGCAATCACAGGTTTGTCAATATCTTTTACGAAGGCCAAATATCCTTGATAACCCTTTCTCAATAATTGTTGTGCTTTTAGAGCCGAAATCAAATTAGTTGGCTTCTCAATTTTGTTCCCTTGCATAACAAAAGTGCTTTACTTAGAATATCAAGTTTCACCACTTTCGAGTAGCAATCAATACTAGCATGACAGGATGCTAACTAGTCCATGCCTAATATCACATCAAAATCTACCATATCAAGAACCATCAAATCAACAAGTGTGTCCCTCCCCTCGATAGACACTTTACAAGACTTATAAACTTGTTCAACTAACAAAGATTTCTAATGGGGTAGCAACTATAAAAGAATTATCAAGTTTGGTTGACTTCTTGCACAACCGTTTAGAAAAATACACAAAGAGATACAAATGGGTTAACCTAGGGTCAAACAATGCATGAGCTTTGTGAGAGCAAAATGTAATAATACCTATCACTATATCATTCGAAGCTTGAGCATCTTGTCGAGTTAGTGCATAAAAACGTACTTGACCTTGTCTTGAGGAGGTCTGTCCACGCTTCCTTGGCCCTTTCCTTAGTGCATTTTGATTGATAGGGGTAGAGGTTACTCCTACAGATGGAGTTGTTGATAAAGTAGGATGAGGCTGAAATTGAACTAATTCAAGACTTAGTGCTTGTTGGGCCAAAGGACAATCCCTCTTCAAATGGCTTGCCTACCCACACAGATAACATTCATTAGTGGCCTTGCGGCACTCCCTCGAGTGAAAATTTCCGTAACTAGCATAAGGGATTCTAGGATAACTAGACTGAGTTGACCTTGGTTGGAACTGAGATCTAGCATTCTCAAAATTGAGCCTTTTCATTGAAACATTAGTTGAGGAGAGAGTGGATGGCCCAGAGAATAGAGGGAACGAGGTTGACTCTGGAGTTGATCACCCCTAAAATAGCTACCAGAATCATGAAACCTCATATCTACTTTCTTCTTGTGCTTTTTAGTGGCAATATTCTCTTCTATGTTCCTCATTTTGAGCATTCACGTAAATCTACTGCAGTAGCATAAGAAGCAAAAGTATCAACTTGTGGAGCTATAGATTTAAATAAATCATTTGGTAATCCATGAACAAATCTCTTGATCCTATCCTTTGTTTAGATTGGGTAAGGGCATAATGAGATAGCGAAGTGAAACGGATGTCATGCTCTAAGACTGTCATATGAGGCACACACTTTAATCTCTCAAACTCCCTAACTTTAAAGTCTCGCACACTCTGTAGGAGATAACGATTAGGAAAAACTTCTTTAAACTCTTCCCAAAGCATAAGGGGTGACCCTATTGGCCTACCCTTTTGAACCTGCTCATTTCTTAAATAAGTCGCATCTTCCAATTGAAATTTAGGAAATTTCACATACTGAGCACTAGGGCATCCCAAAGCTTTACAGATTTTCTCAATGCCTTGTAGAAATTGAAAAGGATCTTCTTAAGTATTAGATCCAGTAAAAGTAGGGGGCTTTAACATTATAAATTCTAACAAAGATATTGTGCTTTTCTCTTCAACAACCACATTAGTTTCTGCTTGAGTTTCAAATGCAGATGATGTGGCAATCTCATAAGATTGAGAGTTCTCATGCTCGCCTTCAAAAGAAATATCATCAAGAGATCTAATATTTCTACCACCCTCGGTCCTAACTCAACCTTGACCTCAACCTCAAGTTTTACCTTGCACCTGACCTCTCTGGGGTTAGACAACAGGTTGAGAAGATGCTCTATTAGAAGCTATACTCCTAGTAGATCTTCCATTATGCACTTGAATTCATGGAGGCATCTTTGCTCTAGGAAAGAAGATATAAAACAAATGTTTAGATCATGATGACTTAGAATATACATAAGAAGACTTTTTTTTTTAAGTAAAGCGGTAATTAGGACTTCCTATAAGGCCTTCAATGATGCCTCAATTATAATTATGCCCTGGTTCATAATGATAATTGAGACCTCACTGAAGAACACTTTCTCCACAAAACTATAGGAAACCTCAGCTCTGATACCAATCTGTCACGTCTCTAAAATATGGGCGTGACTGGCATGGAAAGTGAGGAAATTCTCCATTTTTTCATAAGCCTTAAATGCTGGCAAATTCACTATTAAATCCAAAAATACAATTATAATTCAAAGGACCATAGTTAAGCTTACTTTTACACACACACACACACACACAAGTTAAATATTTTTTAGAAATTTCAGCAGAGTTTCCCCCATAAATAGAATTTCCTGAAAGTTCTACAATAGCCTTGCCAAATAGAATACAATAAAGGGAGCTTCACTCCATAACAATATATATATATATATATCAATACATCAAAAGATAAGGATCCTACCTATAAGTCTTGTGGAGCATATAAAAACTAAATACTAAATTTACGATAACAAATTACATGCTTTTCATCTAATTTAGTTTGTCTAAATGAGTGATTAAAAGCTTCCTAGCAGCGGAAGATGCCTCTCAAGGATCTAATGAAGGGGCAAAGTCAACTCTACGATCTGAGGCCAAAATATATTTACCAGTAAATAATGTCCCAAAGCAAAAATATGTATATTGAAAGCATGGTAAAATTAATAATTACAAAGTCCACAATAAATAATTAAACTTGAAACAAAAATCAAACCATATAAGCTACCATCCTTGATTACTTGCAAAAGGAAATCTTAACTTAGTCAAAAGTAAACAAAGCCAAGCTTAACAAATTTGCCTTAGTCAAAAGTAAACAAAGCCAAACTTAACAAATTTAACCAACAATCTTCCATAGAAATAACTTAATCAAGAATAGATAAAGGAGTCAACATATGAGTATATAAAACATGATATAAGGATTTTTTACGTGAAATCTAATATAAAGATTAACACTTTTCTCAAATTTCATTTCTCGAGAAGACCTAAATAAAATGAAGCAACAAGCATAAATACATAATCCATGAGGGTAAATAACCAATCCAGCAAGGCAAAAATCATGGAAATAAGCATGAGTGCTAAGCTCGCAACTAACAAGCGTGAGTGTGATGCTCATGAAAATCCATCCCTCTGTTTCATGTGTGTTGGCCGACACACGGGGCTAGTACCTCCTATATATGTATCCTGCTAATTGGGTGTTAATCATAGTGTATTAAGGACTAAAGAAACTGCCATTAACAACCAACATTTTATGCTTGGTTCCATAAAAACATTTTTTGATGTGTATGGAGATTTCAAACATTCATTTATTTCAATCCATTCACAATACATCAGGTGTAATATCTTGAAATTTTTTTTAAATGTTTAAAGCTTAATATTTTAAAATTTATAAGGAATTCGCAAAAATGGATATACGCCGTTTTGTATAATATAAGGTAAAGAGGGCAATTATCTCGGTTAGAAGGAAAAATGAGAAAATGACCATTTTACCCCTAGAAAAAAAAATAATAATAAACAAAAAAAAGAAAGAAAAAAAAGAAAGAAGGAAAGAAAGAAAGGAAGGCGGTGGACGCATGGGATTGAAGTGAATTTTATGAATTTTGGTGAAATTTACACCTAATGACTTGAAAGTTTTAAAAATTATAAATGTGTCCTGGGTCAAGGGTATTTTTGTAAATATAAAAAATTATAGTCAAAATGAAGCTCTCAATGAGCTAAGACCATTGGAATATAGTATGAAATTTATTAAGATCAAAATAATATTTATTAGGTAATTATGATTTAATATTAATGTCTTACCCGATAAATGTCAGTCTGGACTGCAGGAAGAAGCAGTATTCATTCAAGAAAAATGTGTGGGTCTTATGTTTGGACCAAGTGGGATAATTATATTATGGTAATTTTATGATTATAATTAGTATCCCAATAATAGTAAAATATACTGCTAAAGTAGCTTTAGTTGTCCAGACCGGTCTAGGATATATCTGGATAAGTAAATATTGAAAATTTTTGGACCAAAATACCCTCCATTTCGTGTTGACCAAGCTACACATGATAGAATTATATTATTCAATTAATTATGTCATGTTCTAGAAAAATCAAGAAGCTTAGGTGGCATAAATTGATTGGTTGACAAAGTTTATAAATACTCCCTCCTTGGCTCTCATGTGTGCGTCATATTTGGGCAAAAAAAGAAGGGGAGAAGCTGCAGCAAAGTGATGAAGAAAGGAAGCTACGTAGGAGGAAACAAAAAGAGAAGAAAAAATAAGGAAGAAATGCAAGGAAAATTGGTAAGCAAACCTCTTGTGATCTTTAAGTGTTCTAGCATAGTTCCTAAGCTCTATGAGTTAGTTCCCTTGAAATTTTCTCTCCTTCATCCACTGTTCTAATCTGCCCAAGCATGATTAATGGAAAGAAAAGTTGTTTTAAAGTCATAAAATTATGATTTGATATGAGATTTTGCAAGAGGAAGCAAGTATAGTATGATTTAAGTAAGTTTCGTAAAAAATCAATTTCTTTCTCTTAAGAACAGATTTTGGTCAGACTAATAAGGTGGTAAGGAGCTGGATTTTCATGTATTTGATGGCAAAAATGAGTTCCCCATGATGAAAAACCTTAAGGACAAGCATTGGCTCAATGATTAGGCTTTAGATAAAGAAATTGAGTCTTTAGGGTTTTAATGAGACTTTATGAAGTAGCTACTTGTTCTAGTTGATTGAGCAAGTGTTTAATGATGTAAAGGGACTTGAGGAAGCCTAAGGAGGCTAGTGGAAGCATTAGATTCAAGAGGAAGAGTTAAAGGAATGCTTCAAGGTAGCTAAGTTTCATATTGTTGCTTTATGTTCTTTCATTGTCTTTCTATGATTAAATTGTGTTGCCATATTGAAATTGTGATTTCTTTGATTGGTCTTGACTGTAAAATGAGGGGTTTTATTTCTCAGGATGTCCATTTTCTAAGCCGGTATGCTGCCGATTTTTTTATAACCAATGTGGCAATTTATTATTTAAATATGATTAATGTGATTAGATGTGATCAAATGTGAGTTATTTGACATGATTGACATAATTGCATGAAATGTAACTTGCTACTGAGATTGTCCCCAATCTCACCCCCTCAAGTATCCCAAATGATAGGCACAAGCAATGTCAAGGAGATCAAGAAGCCAAAGAGAATGAAATAGAGAATGATGCTTGATGATAATTTCAAGCTATGATTCCATATTTTGAAATAAGGTATAAAAATTATGTATATGCATATGGATCTGTATCCTTGTACTATTATATTCTTATGAGCATTATGAAATACTTGGAATAGATTTGAAATATGGAATGATCATGTGAGCTTGTTATGAAGTCTACTTTGCCATGTTATATTGTTAGAAGTTCGTTTTAAAGCAATAAAAGTTGAGTCAACGCTGTTTGATTGAGACAGGGCAAGTAAGTAAAGTGTTATATATGCTCTGAAAGTAGAGAGAACAAGCTTTCTAATGAGCTAAAGAACATTTAATTTGGATATATGCACGATTTATAGTGAAATTTTAAAATTCAGGATCAAAATTGGACAGTAATGTGAAGGCTGCCAATTTTACTAAATATATTACTTCTCTTTGAAAAGTGATATAAAATTGTACAGAGATCCAAAAATTCAGTGCTTATATTTATGAAAATATTTATCTTTTGAGGTTAATATGCCACTGGTTTGAGTTCAATTGGAGCTGTACAATAAGAGATATACAAGTTTTCCCAAGACTGTTCTAGTAAAAGTGATGTTCTAATCCCTAGTCATTCAAATTGATGTTGTGCCCTGTATAGACTAAATAAATGTATAAGAAAAATATTAAGGTAAGTAGACATATATATCTTTCCAATGGCATATAGAATACATGATTTGTCTCAGTATAAAGTTAGATATGGATTTTTAAAGTTATGGCCAAAATCCTGAAAATAGAGAAATGACCATTTATACAGTATAAGTTTGAGTAATAAATTGTACTAATTGGTCAGGTTAAAAGAAGTTTTCATATTTTTATCTTGTATATCATGTTTCCAGCTTCATTTAGAGACTTGAATCACATTGATACGATTTTTCTGCATTAAGTTATGATTTTTCAAAGTTTGTCCAGAAAACTTGAGAACCAAATGAATAGTACCACGTTTTTTTTATTGAAATAATTTGGTTCTATTAATGGTTCAAGCTCTTAATATGAGCTAATTGGACATTGAATATACTATAATATATGAAAAAATATAGATAAAAGTAAGGTGTTACATCAGGTATAAGCATTAACTTTCAATAATAACTTATCATTTCCATGCATGTATAATCTTTGGCAAAGAAGTGGAAGAGGCTTGAAAAAAACTCAAATTTCCAATAAACATCTTTATAGTCTCATCTAAAATACAAAAGCCTCATAATAGTAAAGATAGAGGTAAAACACATAAAAATTTATTAAAATTGGAATTTGTTAATAAAAATCACTTTAAACTTGTAGTGGAATATTATTTACTTGCATGATATGCTTCCCATATATATCAACTACTCACTACAGGTCCTCATGGAAACTTATCTGTAAAAACACCTATGTACCCAAAAGAACGACCATTAATATTTTACTTAATATTAATAACTTAATAAAATTCTCTTTGCTTACCTAATAATTCCTAAGCTTTTACTATTTTAACAATTTCATCTTAACTGTATTATAATGCTATTTTTTTCATCTATAATGAATATAAAAATGGTTCTATTCAATAACCATTATCTCTTACCATAATCTTATGCCTATATTGCTTCTAGTCATAATCATGGAATTTATATAAAAAAAAAGACCAAACTTGTCTTTGCTTGATCATTATGGTGAGAATTTAAGGAAACCACTATTAGACTTAAGTTAAACTAACTATATAGTCACATATTGCTTAAATATTATGTTATTATTAAAATTTTCTTACTAACCATACATCTTTACTATATTTAATTACTATACTCTTATACAATCTGTAATATCTCAAAATTTCACTTGATATTAAGTGATAAAAGAGGATATAATTAATAATAATGTAAAATGTATAAGAAATTTATGAAAACGGATAGACACCATTTTGCGTGAAAAAAGGTAAAGAGATCATTTTTTCCTGTTGGATGAAAAAATGAGAAAATTATATTTTTTTCCCTAAAAAAATATAAAAATGACATCCACGTTTTAGAAAAGTCTTGAGGAAAATTATACATAATGACCCAAAAGTTTTAGAAATTATAATTTAACCCTTGGTTAAAGGCAATTTTGTAAATATGCAAAATTACTATTAGAACGAAGTCCAATGGTGTATGACACTGAGGGTTAATGTTCAAGAGTAAAGAAATAATTAGTGTCCAGTGTCTAAAAGTAATAGTAAACCGATAAAGTAAACTGTGAGTCCTACCGATAGTTAAGAAGAAATAGGGTCAAAATATGAGTCATACACAGATACCATTTGGGACAGGATAGTTATGAAAATATAAAAATAAAATTAAAATAGTCTTGTAGCCCAAAAATGCTAAATTAGTATAAAGACGATTTTATCGGTACAGTTAAAAAGTACCTAGACTGAGGTATATCTGGATCAGAAAAATTAGGCAATTTTTGGACATTCTCTTCCCTTTCTCATGCGTGAATTGCTGCAGCACATGAGACAAAGAATATTTTATTATTTCTTGAGAAAACTTCTTAAAGAAGGAGACAAAAAAGTAACTTCAGTTAATTAAGTGATTAAGCCACTAAATTAAATCACTTAACCACTTAATCCCTTCTCTTTCTTTTTCATTTCATACGTGAACCAGTAGCTGAAACAGAGCAAGAAAACACAAGAAAAGGAAGGGGAAAAAGAGGGAGAAAAGGAAGTGAAACCCAAGGAAAATTTAAGCACAAATTGGTAAGCTTTTATACTAACACCCTAAGCTTGCTATTACGGTTTTCAAAGCATGTTTTATGATTTAGCTTGCTTCCTTTCCATCTTAGGGTTTTGGCCAAAATGTGATTTAGCAATAGGAATGAGTTTCGGACCATTAAATTTAGGAAAAAGTTTAGATTAACCACTAAAAGCATGAATCCATGGATGGTTTGAAGTGATTTGAAGGAAATTTTTTTCAATCACTTTGAGACAATTTTGTTCAGAACAGGGGGAGTCTTTAGAGTTTGAATTTCATGATTTTGACCTCAAAAATAGATTCCCCATGGTCCAAAACCTTAAGAATAAGTGTGTTGTACAAAGAAAGATCAAAGGAAAGCTAAGTGAAAAATTTGAGTTTTAGTGAGTAATGTCTTATGTAATTCCGAAAATCAGTGGCTAAATGGATTAAATGATGATATTATTAGGTTCAAGGAAGTGATAGAAGGACCAAGAAGTGGCATACCAAGTTTGGAAAGTAAGGGAGCATCATAAGGTAGTTAATGTCCCATGCTTACATTATATTATCATGTTTGTTTTCAATGTGCTTTATGTCTTGTCATATGATTGCAATGATATTTTGAGATAATTTATGTGTGTTGGCTGAGTTGATTGAGGGACATTAAGACCTCGGGATGTCCATTTTTCAAAATGAAACTCTACCGAAAATTTTATGAATTCATATGACGCAAATGTGTTAATGTATTCAAAATGTGTATCTCGATGTTTTCATGCTTAATGTGATGATGTGATGGCATGTTGAGTGTTAAATACTGAGATTATTTGAATCTCACCCTCCCAAATATTAACCATGAATAGGTAGCAATAATGGCAAGACCACCAAAAAGAGAAAGGAAAGGAGAAAGAATTTGGCCATTAACTTGATAATTCTAGCATTGGCCATGAGTTTTGACCTTTTGTGTAAATTTATAAATGCGATGTTAAGTTTGTTTCTTCAAGTTTTTATGATATCTTAAGTCTTAGCTAAAGTATGGTATAATATGAAAATGATGTATGGCTATGTAAATATTTTATGGCTTTTGTTTGGCAAAGTAGTAAGATGTAACAGGTCATCTTGACCTATATAGAGTAAACATGCCACTGCCACTATTTGGACTTTTTGATGTATAAAGTATGAATGATGTATATGGTTGAAAAGTAAACAAATAGGGCTTTAAGATAATCAAAAGATCACTCAAATTGGATGTGTGTACAATATTTTGTGGATTTTTATATTTAATTCCAATTGAAATGATTATTTCACAGTTTTCGTATAAATTGTGAAATTTCACAGAGTTTGCTATATAGATTAGTATAATCATTACTCTGACTTATATTTTTTCCATGTAGACAAAGTTATAAGCTATCCCTAGAGACTTGAATCACATGCATATGATTTTTATTGATTTAGTTATGACTTTTCAAAGTTTAGTTGAAATAAATAAATTCAATTAAATGAATAGTGTCCAAAGTTGGAAAAATTTATTATGGCATTTATTGTAATTCAAGATCCTATTACGATATAAATGGACTTTAGAATGATCACATATATGGGAAATGGGCCCTAAGAGAGGTGTTACACAATCATATTTCCAAAATCCCACAACATGTAAATTTAAGCATACTATGCTCTTTCAAGTTATAAAGTTCTTAATTATAAACCTTTCAAACTTAAAATAATGTCTTTGTTTCCAAGTTTTAACATGAAACTTGAACAAATTGTGTAGTACCATTTAGCCAATGTCATATCAACCCTATTTACTCATTCATTTACTAGATTCCTTTTCTTAAACATTTTATCAAATACCTTATGTGTATCATTATTCAATTTCAATAAACGAGCTATTAAAGTCTTGAATCACCATCCAAAAAAAATCATACAACAATTAAAGTCTCATAACATCTTCATATAAATCAATTTCTCATGAGTAATTCAAACTCCCCAATTTCTCCATATTCCACAATGAGAGAAAAATTTCAGATAATAACCTCAAACATAAACAAAGTTGAAACCAGAAAAATTTATGGGAAAGTACCATTCAAAGTGAACTTCTACGTTAACTAATTTCAGCTGCATCTTTGATTCATTCCTTCCCCTGTTTTTGTACAACAATAAGGATTTAGTTTTATTTTTATATATTTATTTTAGTTTTATTTTTTTATCAATTAACTTTTACATTTACTAAGTATTATCATTATTATTATTATTTATTTTTTTAAAAAAGTTACTCTTATTTTATTTTAGAAAATTTCTAATTGGGAGTCATTACACTAACTTTCAATACTTGAATCCCAATCTCCCAGTTATTGAGCAAGATTGACATTTATTCCTTACTATTCTTATTCTTCACATTGCTACCAAATGTTGTAATAACAGTAAGATGTTAATATATGCATTATTCTCAGAGTATTGTTTGTGTTATACGAATTGTGATAAGGAAACTTGAAACAAGCAAAGGGTAGGTGTATGATGGATGCATTAGTTGCTCTGCCAAGCTAAAACTAAACAACAATAACACTCTTTGGTGTTATACTTGCCAAAAGGACCTGCTTCCAATTAAGCCAAAATTTGGACTTATATTGTTTTGCACTTTCAAATAGTGGTAGGTTCTCATTTAACTGACTGATCTAACATACATAATATGACCATGCAAGTTCAAAATACACTATATGGTTACTAATCAAACTGGAAGTATATATTTTGTTTTCTTTTATCGGTTGGCTATGAAACTACTCACTAAATCTACGAAGTAGTTATGGGACCAATTGGAACAAGTTACATCAGGCTTTGTATCATGATTTACTATTTTTAACATTTCATAGATGCAATCTTTATGTATTCCTTTCTATGATTCAGCAAGGAGGTCTTCATTTTTTTCCAAGAGATTTGGAATCTATTGTCAGACATTGCATCTCATTAAAGGTCAAATTAGATGAGGGTAATTTCAATAGAAAGTTTAATAGTTAAACAATGCTAGACTATTGTGATGATGGAGATGGAGTCCAAAAGCTCACTTTCTTTGATGGTGAAGTATGCATTGTAACCAATCCACTATTTAATGATGATTGTTGTTTATTTATATTCATTAACTCACTCAAGCTTTTTCTTAAAAGATAAGCAAGGAGCTGTTGGTGATGCAAATAATGTAAGGATGCACATCTCAATGATGCTTATCTTTTGTATTCACAAAATACTTCTCCATGCCAAATCTTACATTATTTAGTTCACAATTCATCAAGGAAAACAATTTGTGATGGAAGAGAATGATAATTTAGTGTCTACACCGATTACTCCATCCACTTGCCACAAAATCTCTTTATCAAATGATACTGAGAATCTATATGGAATGAAAATTACTGAACTCATTCCAACAGGACATTCAAAACAGAAGAAGAAGGCTAATGGTATGAGTTGTCACTGATATTGTTAGATTTAATACAATATAAGTTTTGATAAAGACAAATGTAGAGTAATGAAGATTAAATGCATCATATTTGTCTAACATATATATTGTTTCTAAAAGAAGTAAAATGGGTATTAATTTGTGTTTAATTATGTTTATAATACATATATCATGCTATGTGTTAATATATTCATTGTGCTCTCATATTTTATAATATAAGTTAAATATATAAATTGGACTGCCTACTTGGTTTGTAAGTATAATATATTAGATGTAGGATTGTCCAAGTAGGAAAAGTGAGTATTGGAATAAAGAAAGAAAAATCAACATTGTTGGGTTTCACCCTTGATGGGTAAAAATTGAGAGCCCAAACATAAGGGCCCAAGCTCAAATAAAATAAAAAGTTTTTTCTTTAATTTTGATTTAAAAAGAGAGGGAGGGAATGGTTAATGTTAACCGTTCTCACACAACGCACGCCGGAAAAAATTAGTGAACGTGTGTGCGTACGTGAAGGTAAGGCAGAGAGTTATTTCAAAAGTGACTCTCTCATCCCGTGGCGTTACTTTTGTGATTTCTCTCTTGTAGTTGCTCTATCACTGGAAGTCTCTCTCGGAGTTGCTCTCACTCTCTTCCTCTCAATTTTTCCTCTTGAGTGTATTTATGGCGAACTAGTGAACAAAGTCCGAGTGATTTTGTTTCTACCACCTGGAATTCTTCATTCTCTATGTGTGGAAGAAATCATTCTCGATCGGTATGTATGTCTTCCCTATCTTTTATTCTTTCATTAGCATTAGAGCATGTGTTTAAATTCAGGGAAAATCAATATCCGCTGCAATTTTTCACTTGAAAATTAGAAATTGTTTCTCTGAGTTCCATTATTTGCATACGGTATATTTTATGAGTTTCTTTTTGGTATATTTTTGTATACTATTTATACTCATAAAATATGCAAATAGGATTCGGTGCAGATCTCAAATTTTAAAAAATTAATACACAATACAGTTTTTTGAGTTCCGTAAAAATAATCCCTTCCTAGAAAATATGTACACCATCATGTAGAGAATAAAGAGACGAGAAAAAGGCTACTAAAATCCTGTTAAATGAACACAGGATTAGAGAAATAATGGTGAAAAAAAACTTTAAGAATCGCAGGAAAACTCAAAAATTGGATTTATCCAAATTGAAATTTTTTTTTGGACAAAAGGAGGCCACCATCATATATAGGACGACGAGACGAGAAAAACGACACCAAGATCGCCTCAAACGGAGGCTGGACGAAGGAGAAAACGGTGAAAAATGGTGGCGGGTTCGTGGGTCCACCATCAGGTCTGAACCCTGATCGGGTTGACCTGGCTAGAGGTTAGGGATGACCTCGATGACGCGTCATTTTGGTGAAACGCCAAAACGACATGTCGTTTTGCCTATTTAAAAAAAAATCAAAACTAATAATGGGCTGCGCATACAAAAAAAAATTTTTTTGGGCCACAGTAGACTAGCCCAACGAAAGTAAGAAAAAAAAATTGGGCCACAGATGACCAGCCCAACAAAAAAAATTCATTTTGGGCTGACATCATTTGGCCCTATAAAAAAAAATAAAATAAAATAAAAATGAGGGTAGGAATTGCTGATGTGGCATGTGGGACCCATTAACACGTGATTTGGCCATGTGGAGGACACTGCCAGAACACCGGTGACGTGTAGAAGATCTCTGGTTGGCGCATGTGGCCGGCTTTGCCATCTAGGATGGTGCGTAGAGTTCACGCGCCGCCCTCGCGTGTGGACTTAGTTTTTTTTCATTTTTTTGTAGTTTGGACTTTCTTGGGGTGCATGGGGGCAGGTGAAGGGGTATTTTTGGCCACGGTTTACTTCTAAAAATTCCTAAATTTGAGATTTTCAATTTGATATACTATTTGTCTAGGTTTGAGGTAATTTTGGATCTATTTAGAGCTATTTTAGTACATTTTTTTAATAAATTTTTTTTTCAAAACTATTTTAATAATTCCTACTATTTTATTGAAAGTAAAAATAATGAAGCAAGAAAATTCTGAAAGCACTGAAGTAGTTGGATATGGTTATCCAAGTTATGAGTATTTGGAAGAACTCATTCCAGATGGTGAGTTTTTTGATAAAGATCCTGATGAGGAGTTTCTAGAAGAAGAAGAAATTCCTAAGGAACTTCAAGATGTGTATACAGATCCAAATGGGTCAAAGGAAGATGAAATTATTTTGAAGAGTCTAAAATTGAAGATCAAGAAGTAGATCAACCCCTTACCCACTCTGTAGCTCAAGACATAACAAATAGGAATGCAGAAAAAATAAAACATTTAAAAGACTTGTATCCTGTTCTTGCGAAGTATTCACACTTTGTGGTGAATATACAAGATGCTGAGTTCTTCGCGAATGTCATAATTAAGCTAAGAGAAAATTTGAATACACAAAACAAGAAATATTCAGATTATACCTGGGTAAATGCGATTAATAGAGCCATGAAAATAACGGATCGCACTCTTAAGAGGAAAATTATTAATTTCTGTTTTCCTGTTTAATTATGGATTTTTTTTATTATTTTTTTTGTACAATGACTATGTTCTTGAATGGATTTAATATTTTTTTAATATATGCTTTATTTGAGTGGGAGCTATTAAAATACGAGTTTTTTTTTGAGTTAATTATTCTAGTACTTGTATTAAAATCTTAATAGAAAATAATGGTAACACTAGTATCAATGTGATGGGAGATACACTTGTGGTCTCTTGATCATGAAACTAATGGAATTATTATTGTTCTCATAAGAAATAATACAAATATATGACATTGTATATAGAGTATTGTGCTACATGTATATTGTATTAATATATTCTTTAGTTTAGCTCAATAAGAGAAATCCTTTATGTGAGATAGTCTAGTAACTGATTTGAGAATGGTGACCAAGAGTATAATTGCTGAGCTGAACAAGGAAAATAAACTAAATGGGGACAATTAGGACATCTGGCACCGAAAGGTTTCGTATATATTGGAAGAACAAGATGTTGTAGAACCACTAACTGTCATCATGGCACAACCTGAAGCTGGCAATACTGCTCAACATAGGAGAGACTACGAGGTCTACATGGCCTGGAAAAGGAAGAACAGCATAGCACATATTACTATGCTGGGCACTATGGCCAATGACCTAATGTGTGAGTATGAGAAATATTCAATTGCACAAACCATGTGGACGGCATTAAAGGATAAGTTTTGAGGTACCTTTACCACCAAACTAAGAAAGCTGACAATTAAGTTTGATACTTATAAGTTAAGGCCTAATACTCCTATGAAACAGCATCTACGAGAGATGGCTAGCATGATCAGATAACTGAAGGAAGCTAGGCATGAATTATCTGATGAACAGCAAATCCAGGCTGTCATAAGGTCACTCCCTTCAAGCTGGGAACACATGAAAGTCAACTTAACCCATAATGAGAATATAAACACTTTTAGTGATATGGTGAAACACCTGGAGCTTGAAGATGAACTTTTAGAGGCCTACAGAGCCTCTTGACAAGCCTATTTGACTGAAGAAGCAGGAACTTCTAACCGTAAGCTCAATTCAAAAAAGGGCAAGAAAAATTAGAAAAGGGGTAAGAAGAATGTCCCAAAATTTAAAAGGGGAAATAAACCTTTCAAGAATAGAGGAAAGAAAGGTGGAAAGAAGAAGAAGACTGACCTGAGTAAGGTTAAGTGTTATTCCTGCCTGAAAATGGGTCATTTTGCAAGGGATTGCCCTAAGCAAAATGAATATGAAAAGGTATTAGTGAATTATATTAATTCACATGTGTCTTATATTTCAAGTACTATTTTTTTTAACAAAAACTATTTCTTCTTCTTAGATAATTGGCTCAAGCTCCACAGACCACGTGAGCAGGGATCGAGGATCCTTCACAAAGTACTGTCGGTTGCCGAATCAAAGCAAATGGCTTTATGTTGGTAACAACGCAAGAATTGAGGTGAAAGGTATATGAGCCTGCAAATTAACTTTGTGAGGTGGGAAAACCTTGATCCTCTATGATGTACTTCATGCACCTAACATCCGACGGAACTTAGTTTCTATTTCCTGCTTATTAATTTATGAGTTTAATGTAAATTTTCATGATAAAGTAGCAAACATTTCATTGAGGACAACCTTTTATGGTTCAGCTTTTCTCTCAAAGAAGTTCTTTGTTATGGACATTGTTGGTGATTTTTATATGCATGATTGCTTTGCAACTTCTTCAAATTCAAATGTTGTTATAAATGCTTGGCATGCTAGACTAGGACATATTAATCAAAATAGAATGATTAAACTAGCTAAAGAAGGATTGCTAGGTACAATTGATAAAATGGAAATGTCCTTGTGTGAGCATTGTCTGGCTGGTAAAGCAACTAGAAAACCATTTGGAACTGGAACTAAGACAGAAACTCTGTTGCAATTAATCCATTCAGATGTTTGTGGTCCTATGAGTGTGAGGGCAAAACATGGAGCTGTTTATTTCATCACTTTCATTAATGATTACTCGCGATTTGGTTATGTATATTTAATGTCACATAAATTTGAAGCACTAGAATGTTTTAGACAATATATGAACTTAGTTGAAAATCAAATAGACAAGAAAATCAAAACATTAAGAACCGATCATAGACGTGAATATTTATCGGATCAATTCAAAAAGATCTGTGAAGAAAAGGGAATAGTAAGGCAACTTATAATCCCTGGCACCCTACAACAAAATGGTGTATCCAAAAGAAGAAATAGAACATTACTAGACATGGTTAGATCCATGATGGCACAAGCCAATCTACCCATTTCGTTTTGGGGAGATGTAATTTTAAATGCAGCCGTCATACTTAACCATGTGCCCTCAAAATAGGTCACATCAACACCCTATGAGCGATGGACAAATCGTAAGCCGGATTTAAATATTTTAAAACCCTGGGGTCGGCAGCTTATGTCCATGATCCTTCCCACAAACATGGAAAACTAGGTCTAAGAGGGAAGAAATGTATCTTTATTGGATACTCTGAACAATCTAAGGGTTATGTTTTCATTGGAGAAAACTAGGATGGAAGTGTCACTGAAATAGAATCTAGAGATGCAACATTTCTAGAAAATGAATTTCCTAGCAAGGGTGAGGTAGATCGTACTATATTTCTTTATGAGATACATGAAGAAATTGAGGAACAAATTTATATACCTCAACCTCTTAATTCGAGTGGGAGCTCACAAGGACAAGTATAAGATTCTGTTAAACAATAGAATAACTTACAAGAGATCCCACTGCGGAGAAATAACAGAGAAAGTATACCAAAGAGACGTTTCCCAATAGAAAGGACTGCACTTATAGTTACCCTATAAGATTATGATGAGCCTAATTCAATACTTGAGGCTTTATCATGCCCTGCTATTAATGAATGGAAGAAAGCAATGGAAGAGGAAATGAATTCAATGAGGATAAACTAAGTCTGGGATTTGGTCAATCTTCCATTTGGACATAAGGCAATTGGGAATAAATGGATTCTCAAAATTAAGAGAAATGCAGATGGATCGATTGAACGATACAAGGCTTGATTAGTGGCAAAAGGGTATACTCAACAGGAAGGTATAGATTATGAAGATATTTTTTTTATCTATTGTGCATTTTAACTCCATAAGACTAATTCTGGCAATAGTAGCAAGTTTAAACTTAGAATTACACCAGATGGATGTAAAAACCGCTTTTTTAAATGGTGAACTGGATGAAGAAATCTATATGCAACAACCATTAGGTTTCATTGAGAAAGGGAAAGAGAATAAAGTCTGTAAGTTAAAAAAGTCCATTTACGGACTCAAACAATCATCCAGACAATGGTATTTAAAGTTTCACCAAGCTCTAACCTTGTACGATTTCCAGATGATTGACGAGGACCACTGTGTATACATCAAGAATTTTGAAAAGAATCTTGTGATATTATCCCTTTATGTGGATGATATACTATTAACCGGAAATAGTCTAAAATCGATTATAGCTATCAAAGAATGACTATCTTTGAATTTTGAAATGAAAGACATGGGTGAAGCTGATTATATACTAGGAGTTAAAATCCATAGAGATCGCCCAAGAAAATTAATATCCCTTTCTCAGAAAAATTACATTGAGAAAATTCTTGAGCGATTCAATATGAAAAACTATAAACCTATGGATACCCCTATTTCAAGAGGAGAAAATCTGAGCCGAGATATGTGTCCTCAGATTGAGTCTGAAAAGAAGATGATGGAAAGAGCCCCTTATTCCAGTTTAGTTGGTAGTTTAATGTATGCCATGATGTGTACGAGGCCAGACATATGTTATGCAGTTGGTTTGTTCAGTAGGTACCAGTCAAACCCTGGACTGAAACATTAGAAAGCTGTGAAGAGAATCCCGAGATATTTGCAAGGCACAGTAGATTTTGCCCTATGTTATTAAGGAAACGATTTACGCTTGGTAGGATACTCCGATACAGATTGGGGAGGAGATCTAGATGAGCGCAAATCGACTTCTGGATATGTTTTTCTGCTAAATAATGGAGTTATATCTTGGTGTAACAAGAAACAGACTTGTATTGCTTTGTCTACCATGGAAGCAGAGTTCGTTGCATGTTTTGCAGCAGTACAAGAAGCAGTATGGTTGAAAAGATTCATAAAACACTTAGGGATCATTGGTAATAAATTGGATCCAATTTTGATAAACTTAGATAGCGAGGCTGAAGATCCCAAGTATCATAGTAAGACAAAGCACATAGACACTAAGTATAATTTTGTAAGAGATGCCATAGCACAAAAAAGTGTTACAATTCGCCATATATACCTACATGTCAAATGATTGCTGATCCCTTTACCAAGCCAATACCTAGAGATATATATGTTGATCGTGTAAAATCACTTGGTATTCATAGGATATGATGTAACACAAATATCTGTAATGATCAATTATATGAATAAAATTAAGTGCATTTTTCTAGAATTAAGTCATTTGAGTACATATACTTCTGAAAATATACAATGTCTAGTATATCGTACATGTTGATTATGTTAGCTTTCTCATATGAGCAACTGCCTTTGACACTTATGGAGAGTGGGCAAAGATGAAATATCTTTTGTATTCACTAGTAAATCTGCAAGAGGGCAGATATGACAGTTAAATAATACAAAATAAGTCACCTCAACAAAAGAAGAGAATAGGTCGGGATGTGATCCAATAAATATAAATTTTGGATTGAATTATGGATACCCACAATCCATAATACATGTAACTAGATGAGAATTCTCCAACAAAGACATTATGATAAGTGGAAGCATTGAAAGAATTCAGGTTAGACACTGTGTGTGTCTGAACTTAAATCTTTATGGTGTTAACAACAAAACAAAATTGACATACGCTCTTATGTGATAAGAGTAACATCGAAGCATGTAATTCATACTGCATGTGTTTTTAAAACCGCAATTAGGAAGTAAGTGAATAGATCCCTGCTTCATTACTGCGTGAGTCCCTGAGAGGAATATATCCTCTCATTAATGTCCTTATGACTTTGACATTTTCATGGAAAATGATTCAATGTTAGCTACTTTAGCATATATCCAATGGTCATGATAAATTCAATCAAAAGGTCTTATGCTAGGAAAGCAATTGTTTCATATTGAAATGAATAGACGAAAGGAAGATTATCTGAATATATACACACTTATACTGGTGTCTAAGATATGTTCGTTAAGAAGTTATGATGTTAACATCTTAAGCGTAGACACTAAGTATACAAGAGTTAGGCAATCTAAGTTTATATAAAAACTTATGAGGGATTAGATTTGCCATGGATGAAAGTGTATATGGGTAAATCTAAGACATTCAAGACATAATATATGAACAAGATAAATGCGAAATATATAAGGTAATTTTATACTGGTCCTTGAAATGGATTTCTAGTATAAGAATACCTACTTATAGATGTCATGCCCATGCGGTCACGATAGAACACTTACTCTGAAATGGAAAGGAAGAATTGTAAGAGGTTAACCCATCAAGTATGAGTGGGAGATATTGGGTTTCACTCTTGATGGGTAGAAATTGAGAGCCCAAACATAAGGCCCCAAGCCCAAATAAAATAAAAAGTTTTTTCTTTAATTTTAATTTAAAAAGAGAGAGAGGGAATGGTTAATGTTAACCATTCCCACACAAAACACGCCCGGAAAGAATTAGTGAACGTGTGTGCGTACATGAAGATGAGTCAGAGAGTTATTTCAAAAGTGACTCTCTCATCCTGTGGCGTTACTTTTGTGATTTCTCTCTTGGAGTTGCTCTATCTCTGGAAGTCTCTCTTAGAGTTACTCTCACTCTTTTCCTCTCAATTTTTCCTCTTGAGTGTATCTACAGTGAACTAGTGAACAAAGTCCGAGTGATTTTGTTTCTACCACCTGGAATTCTTCATTCTCTGTGTGTGGAAGAATACATTCTCGATCGGTATGTATGTTTTCCCTATCTTTTATTCTTTCAAACATCATATCTCACTAAAAGAAGAAGAAGAAGAGAAAGAATGTTCCACAAATTGAATATCAGAAGGGAGCATGCCAAAAATGATATAACCAAGTGAAAGTGAAGTTTAACTTTTGAAGATCTAGCTATTAGGTGTATTTTATAATCACTTAGATTTTGAGGTGGTTCAATCTTTGAAATTTACTTAATCTTATTACCATATGTCTTAAATGAGTTGGATTAAGTAAATCTGATGTTAGCATGGGTTAAAATTAAGATATGTTGGCTAACAAATTAATTTTTCTATTTGACTTATGCTTATTTTGTGCAAAATTCATATTTTGCTTATTGAAATCCAATGTTATAGAGGTTTTATCTCTAATAGACAAATTTTGGTTCTGAAATTTGAATTTCGGGCTAAGTATAGTTAGTGAAAATGTACAAAATTCACATGAGATTTAGTTGAAATTCGACTATTGGTGGAGTTCAAAATGAGTTCAAAGTCATAGCCTTTAATAGATGAATTTTAAGCTTCAAAGTATGAACTTTGAAGTGAGAATTTTGTGTCATGTTGAACATGCCTCTGATAAATGAATTTTAGTCTCTAAAATTTGAATTTTGAAGTACATTGTGAAAACTTATAGCAACTATTTAAATCCAATAGACGTACTTCTAATATGAAAATTCACACAAATTAATATGGGATATCTTTTATAAACTCAAAATTGAACGTTACATAGTAACAGATGAATTTAGTTCAATGTTAAATATATAACTATATTGACTTTGCAAAATTCATCTATTAAGCCCCAAAGTTCGAATGTTGGTATGTCAGATGTATTTAATGTAGTTGTTGAATAGCTCTTTTTGGAGAGTAATAATTAGAATTTGTATCTAACGACTAATTAAGCCACAAATATATAAATAGAACTTTATTTAAACTTATGAGTAACGAATTTAGTTGGGTTATGTGCCAAACTACTACTGCAATGAATTGAATTATTCTATGTGAGCATTCAAAGCTAAAACCATCTCCTTAGAGTGAGTTTTAACGTATTATTCACTCTTAAAGAGAGTTTTAATTATGTAATATTTCTTTCTACAATTTCTGGGTAGAATCTTAGTATGGGGAAACACTAAGAGAATTATACATTTTGTAAAGGTATAGGGAAAGTAACTTTATAAGTACCTAGTGAAACTTGTGGGATGTACATTGGCTTCACAAGTGCTCAGATCAAAATTGTGGGATATAGTAGAAAATCTTAAGTAGTAGCTTGAGGACTGGATGTAGGCCAAGTGGCTTGTGATAAAATAGTATAAATTCTTGTATATTGCTCTTCATCCTCTTATTTCATCTATCTACTTCATTATACTCTATTCACCCCTATCATGCTGCAATATTTTGGTGAAATTAGGCTACACTTTAAAAGAAGTGAAAATCTTGCGTCACCCAATTCATCCTCTTTCTTGGGTGACTAGCCAACCTAACAATTGGTGTAAAAGTTTGGACTCCCAACTAAAGGATTTCACCATCTGGCAGAACTCATGGCTGGCTTTGGAGAGAACATACTATCAAAGGGGAACAATATCAACAGACCTCCAGGCTTCAGTGGAGAACACTATGGATATTGAAAGATAAGAATGCAAATATATCTTCAATCCATACACCTAGAAATTTGGTCTATTATGAAGAAGGGTGACTTTGTCCTAATACAGATACAAGACAACGGCATAAAGAGAAGCCAGAAGAAGAGTGGAACGATGAAGATAAATGAAGAGCTCTGCTAAACTTTAAAGCAAAACATTCCTTAGTTAGTGCTATTTCACAAGATGAATTTTTCAGAGTGTCAGATAGCAACATAGTTAAGGAAATGTGGGATGCTCTGGAGATTGCTCATGAAGGAACCAAGGGATTGAAGGAAAATAGACTCTGTTCTCTCACAGCAAAATATGAATTATTCAAGATGATTAATAGTAAGTCTATTAAAGATTTCCAAATTTGTTTTACTCACATCATCAATCATCTGGCAGCTTTTGGAAAGAGCTACACACAAAAAGAGTAAGTATGCAAAATAATTAGAGCTCTACCTAAGGAATGGCAATTAAAGGTAATAGCTATTGAAGAGATAAGAGGAGAATCATACCAATCTATCACTGCACCATTTGGAAGCCTTGCTGAACATGAAGGAAGACTTGACCTTCTATAGGAGCAGTAAAATAAAAGAAAAACACTGATGTTCAAAGCTACTATATCACAAAGCTCAGAAGAAGATGATATTGATGATGAAAATGATGATAGCAGTAGTGATAATGAGGAGGATGAGCTAAAATAGTTAACAGTCAAATTTGGCAGATTCCTCAAAACAAAAAAGAAGGAGCTTTAGGAACAAAAGCATACCTATTATGCAAATAAATTGATGTACCATTCAAAGAGGCAAGGAGGAAGATATACACCGAAGAAAAATGAAAAAGTTAAAGTGACATATATCTTTGCAACTGGGGCAATAGTTCAGATGAAGAAAATGAGGACACCTTTCCATGCTTAATGGCTAAAACCAATAATGAGGTATCAAACTCTGACTCTGAATCTAAATTTGAATTTTCTTTTGACAAGTTGCAAGATGCTTATAATAAAATGCATGATGAACTAATTGCATTAGCAAAAGCACTTGCACACAGTAAGAAGAAAGTGATTTCCATAGAAAATAAATTAGAATTAGAAAAGAATGAAAAGAAATCACTTAAAAAGAAAATAGTTAATTTAGAAAATATTTGTGAAACCCACACATACACTTCCTCTCGTGATTCATGTGATAGATTAAATAAAGAAAAAGAGAAGTTAATTAAAGTCATAACCAATTTCACCCAAGGCAAAGATAAGTTGAATATTTCACTTGGAAAACAGATAAGTGATTTTAACAAGTTGGATGTTGGCTATATGAGTGAGTTCAAAGAGAAAAGTAATTGCTATTTGAAATTCTTTATGCCTACTGTAATGCCTAACTCACCATTATGCACATATTGTGATAAAAGTGAGCATATTGCTTGTATGTGTAATATAAGAAAAAATGGCTTGAGTAAAAGTATGAAATTGGTTCCAAAGAATTCCACTAATCATCTTGGATCAAAAAACAAGTGGATGCCAAAATATTCTTCTAATGTTTCATGTGCGTAGAATAAATCCAAGAAGAAAGAACATATTGGTGAAAGAAAGAAGTCACACAAAAGGAAAACTTCCTAAAACTCTAAAGCTACAATCGCAAATCACAAGGAGAAGATTGGAAACAAACCTCTCACTCATCTTAGTGAAGTAGCTCAAATAGAAATCAATTCACTTACCTTGAGAAGAGAAAGAGCAGAGCTTACAAAGCAATGGTTTGCATGCAAAAGGGAGACATGAGCAATACTACACTACATATAAGCCAAAAATAATTTTTGCTAACTTCTATCATTTACCCTATTCAATTATTGGATTATATATTATATTTGGGTGAAACTGAACTTTGGTCCAATATGAATTTTAATATATTTAAACTAACCATTAGTGGATCCAAGTAAGAAAAGGTGCTAAAGAAAGAAGAGGATATTTTTGTTTTGCATGTACTCCTTGAGATAAATGGTGAAAGTTTGATAAAGATGAAGTATTTGATGTGCTTAAATGGATTCATACTAAAAAGAGAAAAAGTTAGCTATTAACCAAGCTAATTTGTAAGTGTTTAACAAGTTTACATATATGCTTGGTTGGCGCTGTTACTTGAGACTATTAAAATAAAGTATTGTTCTTTTTCAAATGATGAACTAATCTAAATATGTTGGTACTTACTGTGAAGTTCAATATTTGCACAAGTCCATTTTTTTTATTTGTATAACCAAACTTGTACGCTTTTCACAATTTCCCTTGCATACTGATTTTGATTTGAACTGTGATCTTAAATGCATTTATTGTAATATCTCAAAATTTTACTAGATATCAAGTAATGAAAGAGAAAATAATAAATGATAATATAAAATGCACAAGAAATTCGTGAAAATAAATAGATATCATTTTACGTGAAATATGGCAAAGAGGTATTTTTCCTAATCAGACGAAAAAATAGAAAATTTCATTTTTTGCCTCAATAAATTATGATAATCACATTTTAGTCCCCAAGAGGAAACGTGACATACATGTGATTATATTTTTGGAAAAAATTACAGCTAATAACTCGAAAGTTTTAAAAATTATAAATTAATCTTGGGTCAAGAGAAATTTTGTAAATATGTAAAATTATTGTTAGAACAAAGCCCGCAATCAGATGAGTTGAATGGTATATAGCATGGAGGTTAACTAATTAAAATAAGAAAATAATTGGTGCTGAGTGTTTAAAAGTAACTTTATATCGATAAGGTATATTGTGGGCCCCACAAACTATTAAAAGGTGATTAGGCCAGGATATGAGTCTCACACAGATACCATTTCGGACAAATAATTAAAAAAATATAAATATAAATTTGGAATAATCTTGTAGCCTAAAAATGCTAATTTATTATAAAACATAGTTTTATCGATACAGTTAAAAATTATCCAGCTCAGAATATATTGGGGTCAGGAAAAATTGAGCAATTTTTGGACACTCAAATCTCTCTCTTTGGCATAAGAAATTGGGCAGAATGGGCAGGGAATTTTTGGCCAAAACCTCCCTTAGAAGGCATGGTTTTTTTGTTACAAAAAGTAACCTTGGTTAGGTTAATTAACTAACCAAAATTGGCCATGTAATTAAGCCATTAATCTTTCTCTTTCCTCTCCATTCTGAACATGTTTTCTAGTAGCAAAAATAGAGGGAGAAAATGCAAGGAAGAAAGGGAGAAAAGAGAGAAAGAAGAAGAGAAATCTTGAGGAAATTTCAATGATCAAGTTTTGGTAAGTTGCTTTCCTACCACAAGCTTATTGTTTGTCATATTTAATGGTTGATTCATGGCATAGTTTCTCTTCCTCTCTCCCTTAGGGTTTCGGCCAAACCTTGATTCATGGAGAAAATGAGTTTTCCAACCACTAAACTTGGGGAAAATGCTAAACTAGTCACCTAAAGTATGAAAATGGGAGTAGTTTGAGGTATTATGAAGTATAGCAATTTTTCCTGATTTTTGGTCAATTAGGGTTTATATTTAAGTTGGAATTTCATATTTTTAACCCCTAAAAATGGATTTCTTGGGTGCAAATTATCAAGTATAAGTGTTGGTTCCAAGAAAATCTCAAAGGAAAGCAAAATGAGAATTTTAGGTTTTATGAGTATTGTATAGTATTACTCTTGAAACTAGTAGCTAAGATGCTTAAATGGTGATTTGGCTAGGTTCAAGGAAGTTGTGAAAAGCTCAAAAAGTGGTGTACCAAGTGGGAAGCTAGGGAATACTCAAAGATAGTAACTTTACCGATTTTGCACTATGTTGTCTTTTGTGATTTCTATGAACATAATTCCTTGTCACATGGTTTGTTTGACAATTTGAGATTGTTTGTTGAGCTAAATGAAGAGGTTTGTGACCTCTGGATCTCCATTTTACAAACTAAAATGCTGCCCAAATTTTTGTAGGATTATGTGACTTAATGTGTTCAAGTGATTGTTATATGTTTCTATGAACGCTAATGTGAAATGTGATAATTGTTAAATATGCTGGCTTCCCAAGAGGAGAGGTGAATTGGGAAGATTAAAATTTTCTGCAAAATGTCAATAAAGTGAAGAAAGCAAAGGTGACAGTAAAACACAGTATAAGTGAATAACAAGTAAAAATAGTAATAGAGAAGGGAAGACATAGATGTTTATCCTGGTTCGGTCTATCAATCTTGACCTACGTCTAGTCCTCAAGCCACCACTTGAGATTTTCCATTATCTTGCAAGAATTCAGTGGGTTTCTTGCAAATGCCACAGTACAGCTATGATACTCTATTTTTAGAGCTCACACTTTCTCTCTTTACACTTTAGCTAAGTGCTTCCCCAATCCCTTGTGATATCCCCTCACAAGAAAATCTTTCTTTCAGATGAAGATAAGATTGTTTACAATGGATAAACTCTCTTAATCAGAGTGTATATGAAAGTTGAAGTATAAAGAATGAAGTATGTGAGAGTAAGAGACTTTGAGTTGATGATTTGACAGAGTTTCAGTATATACAAAATTAAAATCGTTACCCACAACTTCAAATGATGTTATATTTATAGATTTAGGTCTTAACTATACGTTAGAGACAAAATCTATCCATTGGAGAAGTTATCCAACAGTTACTTTGAAAAACTATTTATTCACCAACCATATTTAATGCTTTTGACACTCAAAGTTTGAATTTTGGTTGGTCAATAGACGAATTTCACAAAAACTGAAACCTAAAGACTTTAACATTGAACATTTGAAGTTCATTTGTCATCAAGCAAAGTTCAAATTTTGATCTTTGAAAAATGTTTCTATGTTGGAACATACAAATTTTCAAGTTTAAGGTTCTTCTGGAAAGAATGAGCAATTGTTCCATTTTGCTACATTACCTTCAAAATTCGAATTTTGACACCCAAAATTCATCTATCAGTGGGCAGTTCAATAAGGCACAATAGTTCATCTATTTGAAATTTGAATTTTTAAAATGTAAAGTTCGTCTGTCAGAGAGGCCTCTTCAGACTTACTTCAAAGTTTGAATTTCTGAATACTATTATTCGTATGCCAACGTATCATCATAACAGACTCACAAGCTTTATTTCTGAAATTCAAATTTTCATGTTCAAAGTTCTTCTATCAGTGAGCCATTTTGATGCTCTTTCCAAAATCAATTTTCAGATGAACTTTGACATGTCCTTAGATGAATTTTTCATTTTTCATAAGTTGCATTTTGTCTGAAATTTGAATTTTCAAAAGTCAAAATTCGTCTGTCAGAGAAGGCTCTTTCTAGAAAAGATTCAAATTTCGAATTTCTACAGTTAAAGTTCATCTGTTAGAGAAGACTCTTTTCAGACTTGTTCATTTTCAATACAAAATTTGAATTTTCAAAACCAAAGTTTGAATTTTCAAAACAACATATCAGTATAAATGTTTTAAACTTCGTCTGTTAGTGGGTGTTTTTCAAATATTCCATGGATTAACATAGAATCATAGTTTTAAAACATCTTTTTGCCAATTCAAAGTCTTTTACTCAAATTAAGCATGGCTGTAGATTTTACATCTATTATTATGCTAGTTTTTCTTGAATTTCTCCACTTGAGATCATCTGTGCACCTTTGATATCTTCTCTCCAAGCTCTAGAAAGTTAGTTTGGAATCATCAAAACACTTGATCAACAATAATATATTTGCTTGATTTGGTAATTGCTCTCACCTCCCACATACTAACCATGTATAGGAAACAACTATGATAAGGCCACCAAGGAAGAGAAAGCAAAGGAGAAAGAACTCCATGATTAATATGTTATTGCTTGCAATAGCTATGAGTTTGAAACTTTTGTGTAAATTTGTAAAAATAATGTTAAATCTGTTTCTTTAGGCTTTTATGTTCCTTTAGTCTCGTGTAATATATGTCATGATATAAAGTTAAGTTATGGACATGTGAGTAGGTTTTAATTTTTACTTTGTAAAACTAGAGGATGGATATGGTCACTTAGACCTCTTGTTGGTAAACCCATTTCTATTTGGGCTTTTCGATGTATAATATATAAATTTTATATATGGTTAGAAAGTAGACAAAAATATCTTTCAAATGGTTTAGAGAGCACTCAATTTAGATGTGTGCATGAATTATAGTGATTTTTCAAATTTAGCTCTAGAAAATTGGATTTTTTGACATTAACCAAATAAACAGTAGAACTTCACAAAATTTACTGTACAAAATGGCCCAGTCATTGATCTGTTTTATATTTTTTCCATATAGACAATCTTCTAAGCCATTTTTAGAGACTTAAATAATTTGCATATGATTTTTATAAAATTAGTTATGATTTTCTGAAATTTAGTTGGTAAAAGGATTTGATTCATATGAACACTACCAACAAATTTGAAAAATTCTGTTTTAGTATTTTCTTTGATTCAAGCTTCTAATAAATCATAAATGGACTCTATAATGGTCAAATACATGAGAAAAAGGTCAAAAATCAAGGTGTTACATTTATGCTTGAATAAATGCTCATACTTAGAATGAGCTTTTAACTTTGATTGTAAAGGTTTTTAAAAGCCCTTATTATCTTAAAAGAGGAATTTCAATCATAATGCTTTGAATGCCTACATCATGTGCTTTTATATAAACATGCTTGTTTGATGCATTGTGCCTTCTTAGTTTTATCATATGAAGTGTAACACCTATATCTAGGACCATTTCCCATGTATTAGACCTCATTAGAGGAACTTTACTTAATTAGAAGCGTGAATTACAATAAAATATTATAATAAATTTAATCAATTTAAATGGTACTATTCATTTAATCCCATTTTCTCTTCTTTTTTGGAAAAATTCTGAAAATCATAACTAATTCAATAAAAATCATATGAGAGTAATTCAAGTCTCTATGGATAGCTTAATACATTATGTACATGAAAAAAATATCAATTAGAGAAAATACTTGGCCAATTAGTATAGTAAATTTTGTGAAAATTTCACTGTTCATATGGTAAATTTCTGAAATTCCAGTTTTCTGGGCTAAATTTGAAAAATCACCATAATTCGTATATACATCCAAATTGAGTGATATTTAAATCAATTTAAATCCCTGTTTGTCTACTTTTCAACCATATATAACATATATACTTTATACATTAAAAAGTCTAAACAGTGGCACGTTCACTCTACATAGGTCAAAATGACCATTTATATCTTACTACATTGCCAAACAAAAGTTATAAAATATTTACATGGCCATATATCATTTTCATATTATATGATACATTCCTTAAGAGTTAAAGGGATATGAAAGCTTGAAGAAACATATCCAACATTATCTCTACAAATTTACATAAAAATTAAGCTCTTTCTCCTTTCATTTCTCTTCATGGGTGGTCTTGCCATAATTGTTCCCTATTCATGTTTAATATTTGGGAGGGTGAGATTTAAAGAATCTTAGTAACTAAAACCCAACATACCATCATATCATCACATTAAACATAAAAATATCAAGATAACACATTTATGTCATATGAATTCATAAAATTTTCGGCAGAGTTTCATTTTGAAAAATGGACATCCTAGGATCTCAATGCCCCTCAATCAACTTAGCTAATACACATAAATCATCTCAAAATATCATTACAATCATATGACAAGGCATAAAGTACATTGAAAATAAATATGATAATATAATGCAAGTATGGGAAATTAACTACCTTATAGCACTCCCTTGCTTTCCACACTTGGTATGCCACTTCTTGGGCCTCCTAACACTTCCTTGAACCTAACCATATCATCATTTAATCAATTTAGCCACTAATTTTTTGGAATTACACAATACTATGCTCACTAAACCCTAATTTTTTTCACTTAGTTTTCCTTTGATCTTTCTTTGTACAACACACTTGTTTTTAAGGTTTTGGACCATAGGAAATCCATTTTTGAGGTCAAAATCATGAAATTCCAACTCTAAATACTCCCCCTTTTTCTGACCGAAATTGGCAAAAAATGGAAGAAAAATATTTTCTTCAAAACACTTCAAACTAATCATGAATTCTTGCTTCTAGTGGTTAGTCAAAGCTTTTCCCTAAGTTTAATGGTTCAAAAACTCATCCCCTTGCTAAATCACATTTTGGCCAAAACCCTAAGAGGATGGAGAAGAAATTCTAACCATGAATCATACTTTAAAAACCATAGATAGCAAGTTTAAAGTGGTAGGAGACAAACTTACCAACTTGAGCTTTGAATTTCCTTGGATTTTCCCTCTTTCTTTCTCTCCTTCTTTCCTCCTTTTCTTGTGTTTTCTTTCTGGTCTTTTGCTGCAGAAAACACGCCCAAAATAGAGAGGAAGGAGGGAACTTAAGTGGCTTAATTGATGGTTAATCATGGTTAGTAAACTAAGCTAACTATGGTTACTTTTTTTGTAACCTTCTTCAAGAAGTATTTCAAGAAATAATATAATATGTAACTGTGTCACATGGCTGTAGGAATTTCATGCATGAGAGAGCTCTAAGTGTCTTTCAATTGCTCAATTTTTCTTGATCCAAATAAATCTCAATTCGGGTACTTTTTCGCAATATCGATTGAACTATTTTTTAGGCTACAAGATTGTTCCAATTTTATTTTTATATTTCTTTAATTATCCTATTCCAAATGGTATCTGTGTATGACTCATATCCTGTTCCAGTTACCTTTTTAACTATCGATAGGGCCCATAATTTACTTTATCGGTTTGCAGTTACTTTTGGACACTTGGCATTGATTATTTCTTTATTCTTGAATATTAACCCTTAGTGTCATATACCATTGGACTTCTCTCATTAAAAGCTTTGTTCTTACAGTAATTTTACATATTTATAAAATTACCCTAACTGAGGGTTAAAATATAATTTTTGAAACTTTCGGGTTGTTAAGTATAATTTCTCTAAGGGATTTTCTATTTCTTCTTCACTTCACTTTTATATATTTTGGGACGTGGATATCATTTTTATAATTCTTTAAGGACAAAAATATAATTTTCCCATTTTTCCTCCCAATCAGGAAAAATGACCTCTTTACTCTTATTCACGCAAAACTGTATCTGTCAATTTTTGTAAATTTCTTGTACATTTCATACTATCGTTGATTATGTCCTCTTTCATTAATTAGTATCTAGTGAAATTTTGGGATATTACAAAATGCATAGGTTGAGGAGGGTATTTTCTGTAATTAATTTGCTCGTGCTTTAGCTTACCCCATTTATTATGAAGAGTTTTGTTGCTTGGTCTTAATTTGCTAAAATGAACAAATGATATTTCAATATCTCTCCTTGATCATAAAGGAAGAAGGTAATAACTCTTCAACTCTTAGGTACCTCTTGTGATGTGTGGATATCATGATCATATTAACAAAAATCATTATAAAATTTGGTATAATAATAGTTTCAAGCAGCAATTGGTATTAGCTTTGATATCACTAACAATTAGTATCAGTTTTGATATTAGTAAAAATTGACATAATCTGAACATGCAATACATAAGTTTTGATGATAATTTGCATTTCAGCTTGTACTGTAGCATGTGTTTGAAACAACCATAGACATTTTTGCTTACTGGTACAATCTCACAAATAGGGTGAGAAGAATTATGGTAGAATTTTTCTTTAAATAGAGGGAGAAGTTATATGAAAAACATGCATGTGCTCAATTTGAAACTATCTGAAATGAATTGCATCATATTTGCTAATTATCATTAAATATATTTTTCACTAGTGATTTGTTATCATAAAAAAGGGGGAGATTGTTAGGTTTAATACAATAAAAGTTTTGATCATGACAAATGTAAAGTAATAAGGAATAAATGCATTATTTTTGTCTAACGTATATATTGTTCCTAAAAGAAGTAAAATAACTATTAGTATGTATTTAATTATGTTTATAATACATATATTATACTATGTACAAATATATCCACTGTGCTCTTATATTTTATAATACAAGTTGGATATGTAAATTGGACTAACTACTTGATTTGTAAGTATAATACATTAAATGTAGGATTGTTCAAGTAGGAAAAGTAAGCATTGGAACAAAGAAAAGAAAATTAACATCATGTCTCACTCAATGAAGAAGAAGAGAAAGAATGCTGCAAGAATTGAAGATCAAAAGGGAGAATGCCAAGAATGAAATATTCAAATGAAAGTGGAGCTTAACTTTTGAAGATCTAACTATTAGGTATAATTTGTTTTCACTGAGGTCTTTAGGTAGTTTAATCTTTAAAATTTACTTAATCTTGTTACTATATGTTTTAAATAAGTTAGATTAAGTAAATTTAATATTAGCATATGTTAACATTAAGATATGTTGGCTAACATAATAATTTTGCTATTTGACTTATGCTTATTTTATGCAAAACTTGCATATTACTTGTTGAAATATGAAGTTACAGTGGTTTTGTCTTTGATAGATGAATTTTAATTTTGAAATTTGAATTTCAAGCTAAACATAATCAGTGAAAGTGTACAAAATTCACTTGAAACTTAGTTGAAATTCGATTGTTGGTAGAGTTCAAAGTCACAGTAGTTGAAATTCAACTATTGGTAGAGTTCAAAGTCACAGCCTCTGATAAACAAACTTTGAGCTTCAAAGTGTAAACTTCAAAGTGAGAACTTTTGTGTCATGTTGAACATGCCTCTAATACATGAATTTCAGTCTCTGAAATTTGAATTTTGAAGTGTATTATAAAAACTTGAATAAACTATTCAAACCCAACAGATACACTTCCAATATGAAAATTCGTACAAACTAACATGGAGAATCTTTTATAAACTCGAAATTCGAATGACACTTAATAACAGACGAATTTTGAAATTTAATGTTCAACACATAACTATGCTGACTTTGCAAAATTTATCTAATGAGTTCTAAAATTTGAATGTTGGTATGTCAGATGCATTTAATATAGTTGTTGAACGGCTTTTTTTTGCAGAGTAACATCTAGAACTTGTGTCTAATGACTAGTAAAACCATAAATCTATAAATAGAACTTCATTGAAACTTATGAGCAATGAATTTAATTGGGTTATATGCCAAAATGCTATTACAATGGATTAAAGCATTCTGTGTTAGCATTTAAAACTAAAATTACCCTATTAGAGTAAGCTTCAATGTATTATCCACTCTCAAAGAGAGTTTTAATTCTATAATCTTTATTTCTACAATTTTTGGGTAGAATCTTAGTATGAAGAAATACTAAAAGAATTATACATCTTGTAAGGGTGTGGGAAAAGTAACTTCACAAGAAACTAGTGAAACTTGTGGGATGTACTAAGACTTCACAAGTACCTGGATCGAAATTGTGGGATATAGTGGAAAATCTCAAGTGGTGATTTTAGGACTGGATTAGGCCAAGTGATTTAGTTGAACTAGTATAAATTCCTATGTATTATTCTTTATCCTCTCATTTCATCTATCTACTTCATTATACTCTATTCACCCCTGTTTTGCTGTAACATTTGGTGAAATTTGGTTGCACTTCAAAAGAGATGAAAACTTTGTATCACCCAATTCATCCCCTCTTATGTGACTAGCCAACCTAATAATATGTTACTAAAAAAATATGCAGTATTTTAGGCATTCTTCCCCCTCCTATTAGTGTGACTTTTCAACATGTGTTGGGGGGAATATTTTATTATTTTCATAAATTCTCTTGAAGTTTCTTGAAGAACACATGGATCAATTGTGTGATTTTGCTTTCTCTATACAATTACTCCCTCTTGGCCAACTTTGAGATAAAAGGAAGAGAGAGGAGGAGTTGCTGAAAACACCAAGAAAGGAAGGAGAGAATGTGAGGGAGAAAGAGAAGAAAGGAAGAATCAAGCTTTAAAGGTAAACTTTCTTCTCTTGATCTTCTAAGGATTTCCACTAGGTTTTAAGTAGTCGGGCTTGGTTTAATAAAGTTTTCTTCTCCTCCTTCCTAAGTTGAAATTTTGGCCAAGCAAGAGGAAAAAGAAAGGAAGAGTTTTCATTCACAAGAATTAAGAGAAAGCATGAGAAAATACAAGAAAAGTAAGTTTGAGTGAGTTTGAAGCAAGTAACATGAAAATCCACTTTTTTCTCTCTGAACCCTATTTTCAGCCAAACTAGATAGTGAGGAAGGAGTGGAATTTTCATGAAAATGATGCTAAAAATGGATTCTTCATGATGGTTTTATCTTAAGACAAGCTATGGTTTCAAGATTTAAGCAAAGATGCAAAATATAAAATTTTATGGTATGAGTTTTGACCAAAGAGGAAGTGACCCTTAGGATTGGAATTTGATCATTCTAATGATTCCAATGAGTTTCTAGGGTCCAGATTAGTCAAGAAATGTCAAGGGTTGAAGAGAAAAAGCTAGTATGAAAGATAAGAAAAGTTAGGGTTCAAAGTGAATTTAAATGAGTTCATTAAGAATAAGATGACTTATCATAGTTTTATGGTTACTTTTAGACTTGGGAAGATGTAATGAAATGATTAGGAAAGGATATAAGCAAGTGAATTCAAGTTTAAAAAGAAAATGGTTAAAGCTCCCAGGTAGTATTCTTCCCTTGCTTTTGTGTTATTGCACAATGTTATGCATGTTTTTATGAAATGATCATGTTGCTATGTTGTTGTTGTGATTATTTTATGATTGGCTAATTGTTTATGGAATGAGAGTTTTGCTAGAGATATCCTAGTTTTAAGCCATTATACTCTCAAAATTTTTACGGCCAACATGGTATTTTAATCTCATCCTCCCAAGTTACTAAGTTACTAACTATACTAGGTATAAGCATTGTGAAAGAATGAAGGCTCAAGGAAGAGAAAAGATAAAGGAACAAGTCAATGTTTATAATTAACCATGATGTTTTGGTCATAATGTTGTTATGTGATGCTAAGCTCATGAAAGCATGATATGTAAAGCAATGTATGGCTAAAGTATTAAGTTGATGTGTATAGTCAATGATGTATGAACTCATATGATGTATGTTAAATGTAATTGAGAAATGTTATGAAGTTGGATTATGAAAAAGTATGAATAACTACCCTTAATGTTTTATAAATGCTAAAACATATGGTATGATATGTTAAAAGGATTGAGCTAAATATGATTCCTCTAGTTAGAGGATAGGATGTGCTTATGATAAAATAGATTATGCACCATTTGGCTCAATATGGTAAGAGTAAGGTCTTAAGAAAATTAAAGGATTGGAAGCAAAACTGTTTACTGGAACTGTTTCTAGATTAGAATAATTGTGTACTTTGAAAGGTTATATAAAATAATGCAATGCTTCAAAAATTTAATGGTTTGTATGTATGGAAAGATTATCTTTTGAGTTTAACATACCATTAGTTTGAATGTATTTGGAGCTATATAAATAAAGTTATACATATTTTCCTAAAACTATTTTAGTAAAGAATTATTCTGATTGCTAAAGGTTTATATTGATACTCTGCTTTGTATAAGTTGAATAAATATTTAAAATAAATATGTTTAGAATATAGACATGCAGGGATTTCAAATTACATAAAGAAAGCATGAAACAACCCTAAGAATTATGATATGTGAATTTTTTAATTCATGGATCAGAATCTGAATAGAAACTGGAAGTTAAAAACAATTAGCAAAATTGGACGAATTAACCATATGAATTGGTACATCTAAATTTCAGTTTCATATTTTTTCCATAAACTTCAAGATGTAAGTGATTTTTATAAACTTGAATATTATGAAAGGATTTTTGTGCATTTGGTTATGAATTTTCAAAGGTCACGGTGCAAAGTGATTAATAGTGCATGAAAATGAATTTTATAGTTTTGAGGTTTTTAATTGGTTTAAGTTCTTAAAAGTCTCTTTCTGCTTCCAAATGAAATAATAATCATGAAAAAAGTGTCTAAAGATGAGGTGTGATATTACCAACTAATAAAGAGCAAAAAAAAAAAAAGGCTCTAGATTAAATATGCAATTATTTTAGAAAATATAATTTCTCTACCAATATCAATAGAAAAAGTGAACAATATAAAATAAAAAGGCATTCACTTTAGCCACTATTACATTAGAGATTATAAATGCTACCAGTCTATTAAACTACAGCTACTTCATTGTCCCAGCAAACAAGTTCACTATCTTATTTGCTTTTTCTTCCATTTATTGCGCTATCACTATGTGCACTAAAATAGTTATTCTTCTCATTACTCCATTCCTATTTTTTTTATTGGGTAACTTCATTCCTTTATTTATTTATTTATTGTGAGAATGTGCACATTTATTTATTTATTGGGCAACTTCATGCATTTATTCATTTTCTTCTCCTCTTATTAAGACAATATTTCACGTTACTTAAATGCTTTCCCCTCCCCCAATAACATTATTTATTTCTTCTAGGTTAATCAAAGCAACAAGTTTTCTTTCACTAGCATAAAGAAACTTCACATTAATGTTGAATAGACAGCTACACCTAACAACACATCAGATTTTATTTTTTTAGCATGTTTAGCTAGCAAATGGTGATCCACATGTTAATGCCTTCTACATTTTTCCCTCCCCAAGTCAATTTTCCCTCTTCCAGCTAACCATTAATTCAAACCATCACAATTTTACATCAACTACAACATTTCTTCTCCCACTATTCTTTGTCATAGTAGATGCTGAAAGAAGTTCATCTCTGGTATTTTTACTTCTGGCTCTAATCACTTTTTACAAAAGTTGTTTATTTAGTGCCACTCTATTATATTCATGTTTCAAACCAATAGTTTATTCATCTTCGTCTTTTCCCTTATGCAAGTTCTGATTACCTCATAACATTACGACAGAATGTTAAAAAAAACTAAGGAAAAGTCATAGGCTTTATTCAATGCAACAATTTCTTAATGGTCATTCATTCAGCTAATTATATTAGTTCCATTATTCTCAAGCTTTAATGGAATCTATTCTATCAATAACCCTATTTAATCCTTTGGCAGATGAAATTAATAGTGAAACTACCTCAAGTCAATTTTTTAATGTTGATCAATACGCTCAACCTTCCCAGATTATGCACTACATTAGCTATTAGCACCATTCATCTAATCATAATCGAGTTCCATTGAAAGATATCACAAATATTGAGGTCAACTTGTGCAAAATGGTTGAGCCAACACAAACACTAGGTAACTATGGCCGTTATATTTTGGATGGCATATAGGTGGCCAAAAATAGTGTTCAAACAATAAATGCAATGCGGAGTACAATTCAGAACTTCCAGATAACATTTTTAATGGTTAACAATGTACTTGTAAGTACAAAATTTCTTATTGGTCATACTAGAAATGACTTATTACTAGACCAATTTCATACATTCTGAAACTTAAACCTAATTTGTTGCATGAAAATAAAGCACTTCCCGTGAGAAAAAAAAAAAGAAACATAATGAAAATAAATAACACTTTGAATGAATACTTGTAAGGAATCATCAAAACTAAGGCATGAATTGAAAATAAAACTTTGGATTTCTTAGATGATGAATTTTCACACTAGCAACACATTCCTTCAAATGATGATACAAGGATTGGTGATACTATGTTTGATCAGACTGATAAATATGGTATAGTGAACTAATTTTTGTATTTCTAATTTAATGTAGTTATGACATGAAAACTACTAAACTTAACAATCCTTTTTACATTGGTTAGACTATCTAGATGAGGGTGACCTAATTTATACTTGTAGTTATTATGGTGCCCAAATGTGGTTTAATGAAAGAGTTAAAATTCCAACAAATGGCTATGATATTTCATTGTCTTTGTGTTATAGTCAAGGCAAAGTCCAACTACCTCCAATAAGGTATTCATCACCATGCCTTCACAACTTATATTTTGACCAAAGCTCCACTAAATCAAAAAACTTCCTTGAGAATATTAGATCCTAGAATAACATGTTCTTATTCACATCAATGACATGATGGATTAACTGCTCAATAAATTTAGGACAAGGACCTTATAGTTATCATAGACTTGGTAGTCTCTTGCCAAAAGAAGGAAAAAGACCAACTTATTCTCAACTATACGTTTATGACACTGAGAATGAAATACAAAATAGAATTTCTACTATTAGGTAATAAAATCCATTCTATTCCTTTGTCATATATATTAATTTAATCCAACCTATGAGTACTACCTCATTTTGTGTTTTATGTTGCAGTGGTTATAACCAATTACATGGTATTGATCCAGCCATTGCTAATAAAATAATGATAAAACTAAATGAGATGAACATCTATGTCTGGAAATATCGGCTTGCATCTAGCATGATACAAGCTAATTAGAACTTGGATTTCAAGTTATGCTTGCTAAAAAGTAGAGAAAAGGATGGTTGAGTTTATAACTTACCTTCATTGTCTAAAGTTGTAGCTTTAGTTGTTAGTGATTTTGAAACATCATACCAACCTTCAGACCACGCAAAATTATTGTCAAGAATGTTCAAGTTGAAAGTTCAACAATTATTAAAAATCATCAAATAGAGACAAATATTTGGAAAAGTTAAAGTAGGTCAGAGTCACCTACAACCTCATTTCTCTTCCCATTCATCAACATTAATTTATAGTTGTTTAGGTATTTCATCCCTTTAATAAATGTTATTTACCATATTTTGTAACATCCTACCTCTAAACACCTCCAGAGTCGACCAAAACCTTCAAAAACCAACCAAATACAACCCAAATATCTCAAAACAACTTCCTAAAACTTCATAACAGCAGAAACGAACCAAACAACATCAAAATCTGGGTTGGGACAACCCGTTACAGTACCGCCGCGACTCCAAACCTCCCTTGTTTTTCACTCGCTATTAGACTGAGTGGCGCCGTGGCTTGCTACCTGGCGCCGTGGCGCCCCATGCTGGTTTTCTATACCAGCAAACTTCAACCACCAGAGTGGACTTTCGACACGTATAACTTTATGCTTCGACCTTCGATTGATTTGATTCCAACTCCTACAAATTAATTTAGTCTCAATCTATCCATAGACACCAACTTCACTCAATCCAACTCCGTATGGAGCTTCTAGACCCCTGACACTATTTTGGCCACTTATTGAGCAAAATTCACCATTAACACTTATTGAGCAAAATTAATTTAGTCACAATCTATCCATAGACACCAACTTCACTCAATCCAACTCCGTATGGAGCTTCTAGACCCCTGATACTATTTTGGTCACTTATTGAGCAAAATTCACCACTAACCACCTCCAATTGCCACCAAAGGCAAATGGTCACTCAAAGACAATTCATACAAGTTCAAAACCCCCAAACTAACTTATCCAAAGATGTTTTACCTTAAAGGAACCACTAATTTGAGATTTGACCCCCTTGAATCCCAACTTAACAAAACAAACTACAGGCCTTAAAACATACCAATAGGGCCCAAATCGACTCTGAGTTCACAAACACCACCATACTGACTCTGAACATCCAAAACCATATAAACGCCACAATACAACATACACAATTTCACATACATAACCATATATACAACAACCATCCATACAAACCATAACCATGTCATACATTCATTTTAAAATATTCTATCCTTCTTTGCACAAATTACAAATCGAAATTACACACATAAACTACATAGACCTAATATCCCCAAGTCCAATGCTACTCACGCGTCTTCTCTGGACTAGTGCTAGAACCGTCACTTGAAAGGTTAGTTCATAGGAGAGAGGTGTGAAATAATGTCTCAGTAACCTGAAACAACCACATACAATATATATACTGACCCATACAGTCGTGCAATGCAATACTAAAGAATGGTATGCATGTTCTCCCTCAAACACGGCTAGAACCACGAGCTGTCATTATCACAAAATATTTCAATAGATGATTCCCTTCCAACAGTCAGTGAAGACCAATTTCGGGACATCATCAAGCTCACCTTACCCTAATGCAACCCAGCCAATGGTTATACTAGAGTTCAAACCGTGACTCTCCTTCCCCTGGACCATCACGAATTAATGGTGATTTAGGGAAGGTGCATCCCCAAATCCACTACCACCTGGTTCTCCCAAGGAGAGGATTTAGTAACAGGAATATTTCATCATATCATATTGTCCTCTGCCGCCTGGCTTTCCCATGAAGAGGATTTAGAGACAAGGATCTTTATCATATCATCATCTCATATCATATCATCATCACCTCATCATCAATCTCTCACTATGCAATCATATGGTGATGATACCAATATCATGCCAACATGCCTCTACACACACACATATATATATCATTATCATCACAAGCATCATGTGGATATGCTAGCATGCAATGGTATGGGGATGCTACACATCATACCTACACAACATATATAATCTGCACATATCAACTAGCTGTGCATACTATGACATATAGGAAAACCATACACATACACAGTCAATATCGTGATATGAAAAGGAACATGCATATATATATATATATCAACATATAATCACATAAAACAAACACCCGGTTACCTCAAGTGTCAATACCACACACGCGGATTCCATGAACTTCTCGAGTTGTCTGACACGCTTAAACCCCTCTCAGGCTACCAAACAACCTTCACAATATCATAATTCTTCAATTAACCACATATACTAATAAATCAAATATCACAATTCAACCAATTTAGCCTAACTCAAGGTTTCAACACCCCTTTCATGCCTCAATAAGCTCTTGAGAACCATTCAAACACTACTCAATCACATACACTTCGGATTCCCAAGAGCCCTAATCAAAAACAACCTAGGGTTAAGCTCAAATCATGCATAAACCCTTCAAAACTCACATCCAAGCAACAAGAACACCAAAACACTCTTCCCTAACCCCATATCATCCATTTCAATCAATGGATTCCACCCCAAACCGGAAATCCCAACTCATAACCAAAAAACCCCAAATTTAAACAGAAGAAAATGGAAAGAAAGGAGTAGAAATCACTTACCAACATGAATCTAAGCTCATGAGGTTCGAAAATCACTCCCAATGACTGGAAAACTCGACCCTAACACAACTCCTTTATTCTTCTTCGTCGCTCCCTTCGTTTCTTTTTTTATGTTCATCCGAAATGTTTCTAATTTAAACCAGATTCTCAACTCTCGCCGTGGCTTCAGAACATCTTGCCGTAGCTCTACCAGTTTTCAACTGAAAAGAGCTACTGGAAATGGCTCTCGCCGCGGCAACACTGCTTCTCGCGACGGCCCTGCTTCTTGCTGTGGCGTGGAGCTCTTTTCTGCTCCACTTGAACCTTGCTCCGTCATGTTTTCTCTGGTTCTGAACACAATGCCAATAAAGATATCATGAAGGGTGTTACATATTTGCTATACATAAATGTATACAATTGAATGTAAAAAAAGAGGATGACCACATGATCATATACTGTTGTTTTTGGCTGATTTGGACAAGATCAAGACACCTGAACAAATAGACAAACCAATTAGTTTAGAGATATCAAATGGAAAAACATCTCCACTTCTACATGAACTTATTAGATCATATATGATGCATGGTCCATGTGGACAGAGTAGACCAAATTTACCATGCATGAACAATAAATGTAGTAAGTATTTCCCTAAAATGATTTCCACTAAAACCTTGGTCGATGAATAAGGATATCATATATATAGAAGAAGAGATGATGGAAATGTGATTGAGAGAAGTGGTGTCCTTCTAGACAATAGGTATGTTGTTCCCTACAACCTTGCATTGTAATTTATGTTTCGAGCTCATCTAAATGTGTAAGAAACCATTAATCTTGAGCAATCAAATACCTTTTCAAATATATTAGCAGAGGGAATGATCAAGTGATTGCCACTTTATATCAAAATGATCTTTTAGAAGCTGGCAGCCATGTCATTGATTAAATTAGACAATACTATGATTGTTGTTACATTTCATGTTATGAAGCTACAAGGAGAATATCCGGCTTTGATATTCATCATATGTACCCATCTACTCAAAGACTTAGTATTCACTTGCCAAATCAACAATTTGTGGTTTATTTTACTCAAGAGGATCTGTAGGCTATGATGAAAAAGGCTACTATTAAGGAATCAATGTTCCTAACTTGGATGAAATGCAATTTTGATAATCATTATGCAAGAAAATTTACTTACACTAAATTCCCCTTGCATTATGCTTATGATCGAAAGCAAAGACAATGGAAACTAAGGAAAAGAGGATTTTTTGTGGGAAGATTGCACCATGTATCTTTATCCTTATGAGAGCTATATTACTTGCGAATTTTGTTGAACAAAGTCAAAGAACCTACATCAGTTGAAGATATCAAAATAATCAATAATGTTTAGAAAATTTTGATAATCAATGTCCCTAGCTTGGATGAAATGCAATTTTGATAATCATTATGCAAGAAAATTTACTTACACTGAATTCCCCTTTCATAGTGATTGGGAGCAGAGACAATGGAAACTAAGGAAAAGAGGATTTTCTATGGCAAAATTGCACCATGTATCTCTACTCTCAGGAGAGCTATATTACTTTGTGAATTTCATTGAACAAATTCAAAGGACCTACATCATTTGAAGACATCAAAACAATCAATAATATTGTCCATCCTACATTTAGAGCAACTTATTATGCACTTGGTCTACTTGACAATGACCAAGAATTTATAGATGCTATCAAAGAAGCATTAGTTTGGGGTATGAGGCCATTCCTTCATCAGTTCTTTGCAAAACTATGCTATTATGTAATTGCCTCTCAAGAACAGAGGTTGTGTGGAATAAAACTTCAAAAATTTTGGCTAAAGATCTGTTTTATAGAACTCATAGCAATCAAAAGTTGTTAGGTATACCTAGATAATGTCATGAATTAATACCTCTCAAATTTATGATATTATGATAGTTGACTTTAGCAAATATAATATTGCCTATATGATGTCAGTTTTATGTTCCAACATTAATGAAGTCTAATTACTACTTTCTATGTTATAGATGTCCAAATTTCACAAACTGAAAAAGAAGAGATAACACTTACTGAAATTGAGCAAATATTACTTAAAATTGGAAAAAATTTGAGTAACTATCCTTCTTTACCAACTGTGATTACGGGTAATGCTATCGATAGTTTTAATCTTTTAGTCTTACAAGAATTGAATCTTGATAAAGTGAGTTTGGTATTAGAAGCTAATAAATTGACTTCATCATTGACAAAGGAGCATAAATGTATTTTTGATGCTATAATTTCATCAACGCATTCTTCATGTGACTAATTCTTTTTTGTCTTTGGTTATGGAGGCACTAGGAAAACCTTCCTTCAAAATGCTCTATCATCAACAATATGTGCAAAAGGTGAAATAGTGATTATAGTTGCATTGAGTGGCATTGCTGCAACGTTGTTACCAAATGGTAGAACAACTCACTCCAAATTTGCCATACCAATTGAAATGCATGAGGACTCTACCTCCAATATTGAACAAGATTCTCAACTTGTAGCCCTACTTAGAAAATCCAAACTTATCATTTGGGATGAAGCTCCAATGATAAAAAAAAGCATTGCATTGAGGCTTTTGACAAATCAATGAGAGACATTATGCACATGATTAATCCAGACAGTCACTAAATTCTTTTTGGAGTAAATGCTTAGTTTTGGAACCTGATTTTTGGCAGATCCTTCTAGTTATACCCAAAGGTTTAAGAGCTCAGATTGTGAAATCTTCAATCAACTCTTCATACTTATGGGACTACCGTACAACATTTTAGTTAACAGTGAACATGAGACTACAATGCTCTTCATCATCAAAACAATTAGTTGCCCTCAAAAGATTTGCAAAGTAGATACTTGATATAGGAGATGGAAAAATAGGCCAACCACATGATGGTATAGTTGACATAGAAATACCCTCTAAGCTTCTTATAATGGATTATACCAATCCTCTTGAAGCTATTGTATCATTAATTTATCCAATGGTGGTGGAAAACATTTCAAATCCATTCCATATTATTGATAAGGCTATTCTAGCACCAACTATTGAAAATGTTGCAGAAATAAATGAATTCATTTGCTCATTGCTACCTGTAGAGTTTGTAGAGTACCTTAATTTTGACTCCATTTGTAAATATGATCAAGGGTCCGATTTATTCCAAGAGTTATATTCAACAAAATTTCTAAATACAATTAAATCTTATGGGCTTTCGCCTCATAGACTTTATTTGAAAGTTGGCACATCAATTATGTTACTTTGTAACATAGACCAAGCTACAGGATTATGCAATGGCACACGACTTAGAATTATAAAGCTTGTACCACGTTTCATTGAAGCATATGCTCTGAATGGATCACACCCAAATAAAAAAGTGTTGATTCATAAAATGGATATGAATCCATCTGAAACAAGAAGGCCATTTAGAATGCAAAGAAGACAATTTCCAGTTGTGTTGTCATTTGCAATGACCATCAACAAAAGCCAAGGTTGATCATTAAAGAATGTTGGCCTATATTTATCAAAGCCAGTTTTTACTCGTTGACAACTATATGTGGCTTTATCTAGGACCAAGAGTGTGTCTGGCCTGAAAATATTGATCCATGATTTAGAAAACAAGCTTCTCTCAAGAACTACTAATGTTGTTTACCAAGAAGTCTTCCAGAATTTGAACTTAACCAACTCTAAAATTATTTGATGGATTATAATCTATTGGTAATAACATATTATCTGTGTCATTAATTATTTTGGATTGTGATCTATTGGCAATAACATACTATTGCCTTGGTTATACGTAGCACAATCAAGATTCAACACTACGAATGGTCTATATGATATTCTCAATTGATGATCAATACGTATCTAATACATATTGGATAAAAATATATTTTCTTTTTTAAAGTATCGATGCAATATAGGTTGAAACCCAACAAAAAAAAATCATACATCAATAAAAGTTTTCTCACTTTAAGTTGATAAAAGTGCTTTTTTCCATAGATTGCTTTGGTCATGAATCTTTCATTCTCCATCCTCTCAATTAGTATTTTTATATATTTGTTTCAATTTTAATTTTTGGGCATTAGATCAACATTTAATAAATCAGATCAATTATTTAAAAAATGTTATTTAAAATGCATAATTTCATTTTATGAAGATACAATCGATTTAAAATATTAGATGTGGATTTGATAACCAAAAGTTAGAATTGAGACAAATTGATAAAAATAAAAAATGAGATATCCAAATCATAAATCTTTACCCTTTAGGAGAAATTTTACCAACTGAATTCTGCATCGACAGTTGTTAATTGTTAGAATAAGGAGCAAATATATATATATATATATACATACACTGCATATATAAAGAGTTGGTGGAGGTTGTAAAATTTTCCCCTCTTAGCTAGATTTGTTAAAATACTTGGACGATGAACATAAAGGTCAACAGTAAAATAACTTGGAAGTCTAGCTTTGCTTTTGCCTTTCTCCTTAAACACTGCATCATCACTCTCTCTCTCTTTTTGGATTGAGGGGTCATATCAACATTTTGCTCACTTTGAATCTGTAGTTTTCTAGTTTTGGATTCACTTTTTTCCATCAATTATAATCCTCAAAATAAATTATAGTAAATTAAAAGCAATTATATGTTACTTCCCCATAATCAATTATTGCTTCTCCGATCTTGATTCCGAACAGGCACGAACATCTTGTTCAGAGTCTCGTCTCTCGAATTTTCAACTGCTGCCCTTTGGGCCTCTAACCTCCCTGACCTACCGATGGCCAGAAAACCTATCACGATCAAACATAAAATCTATACAAAAGTGCAATTTAGCCTCTAAATTCCATACAACATTCAGTGCTATATCTAGTTAAAGTTAAAAGAGAACTTAAGATTAAATGCCATTTTCCCTTCATTTGGATAAGAGGAAAACAGGAGGAAGAGAAAAATTTGAGGAGAAAATAAGAAAGAATCTAGACATTATCTTGTCTAGGTTCCTCCTTATTTTCCCTCCTAGTATTTCTCTCCCCCTATTTTCTCCCCATTCCAAACAAAGCCTTTAGTATGATAAACGTGTTGGTTTCATTTTCTTCATAATACCTCTATTTTTTTAAAAAAAGAAAAGCAGCTATGGGTAGAGCACATTTGAGTATATCACCATATATAAATAGTCTGTCTTAGTTTGAGAGTCAACTCAATTAGAAGGAGATCATATTTATGCAGAATAGCCAAGAATCATGCATATGATAACATGAGAAGATAAGAAATATATATATACACTGAGAAGATAAGAAATATATATATATATATGTATGTAATCATGAAGTTTTTATTTGATAAGTTTAATGTGTAGATAAAACTCAATATACGGACTCTTACCATCTCTTACAAAATCCAAAACCTATATCTATGAGGAAACTTGCATCTAGAAATTGCTGAAAGTTGAATATAGTCTGATTTGAGAATATTAGTTGTGTATGTGTATGAGTAGAGAGAGAATTTTACAGTTTTTCCACTCAAAATATATGGACTCTCACCATCTCTCACTAAATCCAAATCCAATCTCTTAGGAAAGTTGGTATTTAGAAATTGCTGAAAGTTGAATATAATCTGATTTGAGAAAATTAGGTGTGTATGTGTGTGAATAGAGATTAGAGAGAGAGAGAATTATACAGGTTTTCTGCTACACTTGTTACCTGTTCAGCAATCAACCAAAAAAAATAGCAAATCTAAGGTCTTGAACCGCTCAGCATTATAAATACTTAAAGGGTCCACTCGGCTATATAAGCCAACAAATACATATACCAGCTAATTGGAACACAACAGATGAAAAATGCACTGAAAAAGGAAACAAAAATATTTTGGCATTCCCTTCTATCATAGATTATTGATCACATCAATATCAATATTAATATCAAATAAAACATTTTCGTCACAATATCAAACATAACATTTATAATAAGTCACATTATTCATAAGTCATAAACAATATAACTCGATCCTCAGACTCCATCCAATGCACATGAGCCCATCTAGTTTATAAAAGAAATCATAAACCTAACAATATAAAGCACATTCTATTAAATATAGATACTTTAAGGAAGGACAAGTTCAGAGAAGCAATAGCATATAATGTCATTTCCGCTAAGAAAAGTGATAAAATTACATTGACAAATGCATGGACAAAGAGACTACTTAAATAAATCTATAATAACGTTAAAAAATTCTGCTCTGGTTAAATAGGGAAATTCCATTGGATCAATAAGATAAATGAGTTGCAAATTCATTTCATTATGATTAGTTAGCAAGTAACCAGTATAGCACAAGACTCATTGTCCAATAGAAAATGGATGTTTCCTGTTAGCTTTTTGTTGTTAAGACAGAAAAAGTAAGATTTGAGAAGCTTTGGGGAGTATTGAAGTTTAGACATGCTTAGAAGACTGGATGATAGAGATCCGATCAGCTTCTCTTTCTTTTACGTTTGCGAGTATTCAGTTTCTTGATAATGAATTGGATAACTTCTTTCAAACTGGCCCTCCTCCCCTCATTGGGGTTCCAAATTACAGGGACTGGATATCTTGCACTTGCATTGTATTCCTGCAGTTCCATTAATGCATTTGCCACAGCCTTGTAAACCATCTCCCCATACTCAATCCTCAGTGCTTTCAATTTTTCATCATTTTCATCTACTATTTCCTGCACTTGCTAGAAATCTCAATATAAATGACTCCACCTTGTTTCATTTAACATTTGTAAACAACTCATCATTATGAGGGAAACGCTTCTTATAGATTCAAATTCAGGGGTGTCGTCAGAAAACATGTAGCAACCAAACTACTATCAGCAAATTATTCCATGCGTGTCAGTGATGCAAAAAAGATAATTAGGATTTAAATAATTATTAGATTATGTAAATTCAATTTATTTTGAATTTATTTCATCTTTTAAGATTTAATTATTTTGTTTAGATTTATCTTTATCTTATATTTAGGATATAGTTTAATTTAATATTTATCTTTTAGATTTAAACTATTTTAGGATCCTAGTTAGATTAGGATTTAGGGCTCTATAAATAAACCATATAATCTCTCATTGTAGTTAGCTTTTTCCTTCTGATTAATATTATTGATTGAATATTGAGTGTTGTTTTAGCAAATTTCCTCTTCTCCTTAAATTTCTCATCTTCTCATCTATTTTCTACCCTTCCCCTAGAAATCACAGGGGAGGTTATAGACAAACTCACCATGTCGATGTCATTCTAAAGGTCACATCGCATCAAGGTGTCCACAGCGTGCTCTACTTTTTGAATCCTTGGCTGAGCATAAGGATGAAGTGGTAAATGCTAACGTGATGATTGACCCAATTGAGTGTCCATCAGACGTGGACAAAGAGATTATTGTGGATGATTGTGAGACAAGACGCATGGATGTGATGAGATGCATGCTGGTTGTCTCCTGGCCTGATGACTCTTGGAAGAGAACAAGCACCTTTCAAACTTTTGTGATGTGTGGAGATAAGTCATGCAAGTTAGTTATTGATGGAGGAAGCGCCAGGAATGCAATCTCCAACCAAGGAGTTGCTAGGCTTGGTCTTAAGCTTGAGCCTCATCCTCACCCTTTTCAAGTAGCATGGGTTGATGAAAAGACTTCCTTAACCATTACACATCAATGCCACGTTCCCTTGCAATTGGGAGAGTATCATGAAGAAGTTCTATGCGATGTTCTTCCTATGGATGTTGCTCACATTTGTTGGGAAGACCATGGCTCTACGATAATGATGTTACAAGCCTTGGTCGGGAGAACACTCATTCATTCAAGTATAAAGGGAAGACAATCTTGTTACGTCCTATTAAGCTAAGCCTGAGATTGAGAATAAAGGTTCGACTAAACAAGGGGAGTCGAGGTTAAGGAATCAAAGCTTTTATCTTTTGACCAAGAAGCAATTTGTAAAAGGAAGCAAGGAGATGGAGTATCGGCTTAACTCTCCGGAGGAGAGTTCTTTCAAGTGAGGGAGAATGATGCAGAAAAGATAATTAGATAATTAGGATTTACATAATTATTAGATTATTTAGATTTAATTTATTTTGAATTTATTTTATCTTTTAAGATTTAATTATTTTGTTTAGATTTATCTTTATCTTATATTTAGGATATAGTTTAGTTTAATTTTTATCTTTTAGATTTAAACTATTTTAGGATCCTAGCTAGATTAAGATTTAGGGCTCTATAAATAAACCCTCTCTCATTGTAGTTAGCTTTTTCCTTTTGATTGAATATTAAGAGTTGTTTCAGTAAATTTCCTCTTCTCCTTAAATTTCTCCTCTTCTCATCTATTTTCTACCCTTCCCCTACCCTGTTCTACATCAGTTAGTTGCAATATGTACTTGTCCTTAATCTATCATGACTGCTTCCCTTTGTCACATTCAACCATTTCAGATCATATAACACTACAGTTCACACCATGTAAGCTCAGAAATGCAAACCTCATGGTCAGTCCAGAACATCCATTCATTGCTCGTCATTCTACTGTCTGAAGACCATTCAACTTGTTTTTCAGGATTTACAAAACAGACAACTAATATTTGTTGCATTTGCTGCATGAGATTATTCTATCTTAAATTTAACATAATTTATTGGACAAGTTGTGATATCAAAAATTGATCATACGATGTAAAAGATTCTTTAACCTCCCCCCCCCCCCACCCAAGGGAAAAAAAAAAAAAGACTTTTCCGCCAATCAATTGGCTAATAGTTGATATAGATGTATTAATATGTAACAAAACATTATGTTATTATATTATTATACCTCTAACATCCCATTGACTTCAATTATCTCGTAAGGGTGCCAGTTTGCATTCTTCAGATTTTCTTCCCATGATGAGCATAAATGAGCAGATATCTCCTGCCAATGTTCACTTGAGTACTTCTGCATGCACACATCTTGAAAAGGCTTTGTATCTAAAGCTCCCATTCTTCTAATTTCAAGTTGAGATCGACTGTGGAACATATCTTGTAAACTCTACATGACAAAACAACGAAGAGGTCACACCATTTTGGCCCTTGCATTGATTATTTTGTTATAGAGATGGTTTTTGCAGAGAAATATTCATTGAAGCAGATCAATTACCGCAAGTCACCACGTAGCAGAAGACGATAGAGGGAGAGAACGAAAATAAAATAAAGAGGATGAAGTCATACCTTTATAGATTCTTCACGAGCATCAACTAGTTCTTGTTTGTACTGGTACTCTTTTGCTATCATCAAGCTTCTGTACATGCTTTCCACATGCTCCAACCTTTCCATCTTGCCCTTTAATTGCTGTCTGAAAGTATAAAGTTGAGTTGTCAAATTGCTATTATTTTCTTCGGGATTCTGATCTTTTAATTCTCTTCTCAACTGCAACAATCAAAGAGGGAAGCTAGGAGAAAATTCTTACAAAGATAATAATTTAATAAGAGGGATATATTCAAGCAGACATCCATTTTGAGCATCATAAATAAATTATATAAACTAGACAAGGTAATTCAGATAGAATCTTCTCAAATTATTGGTGATTGTATTCAATGGCTACAGTACTGCTGGCAATTGACAAATAACATTATATGTACTTGCACAAGTAGCAAATATGAAAAGCCACAAGTTAGCAAACCTTAACAAACAAAACAAAGATCAATTCAGCAAGAATTACATAAAAAAGCATGCAGACAAAATACTTAGAGCCCTTGAGTAGCAATATCGAAAAGTGAGTTGTTTTGAAGATGGGGTTAATGTAAAATTCAGCTTCTTGAGAGCAACCTGCGCTTATTTGGCACAAAACTGGCACCTAGAGCTACTGAAAAGTGAACAACATAATCATTGCCTTATGAAACACTGCTAAAGATAGACAATGCAAAAAGACCATGTTCCATGTATATACAGTCAAACAACTACACCAAATGGATCAATAAACCAAAGCACAGAAGCCTCCTACGAGTTAATCAGATATCTAAAGGGCCTCATCACTACTAACACTTTTAATCTCCTCAATAAAGCTCATCTGCTGCAATTCATTTAAGCCCTAGCCTCCTTCAGTTCCTTCATAAGCTGTTTGTGTTCTTTCTTCAGACATTCCATGTCATGAATTATATTAGTGTTCATGACCTTCAGCTGTTGGAATTCTGGGAAGGGCACAAGTATAACTAACATTAAGAAATTTTGGAAACATATATTCTAATAAAAACTCATAGTACAGCTATAATACTATAGATGGGGCAAATATAGAATAATGTTATTTGGATATGCGAATTGCATCTTTGTAATGAACAAATGCCTAGTCAACTTATATGGTAATTGCAGTAAATGGAAGATAAAGTCTGCAATCTGGAAGAAGAAAGCACATAATTCTATACATTCAAGAGCAGATGCTAGGAGTTTTGAGTCTTCTGATTCAAGGAGATAAATGAAAAACCTATTCACCAGGATATGGTTTAAATTATCTTTCAATTAATATATTGGGCTAAAAGTTCCAAATATTACTACAAGGTAAAGTAATGTGCATTATACGCTCAAAGGAAATTTCGTTTTCCATTTAATTCATCAAGCGACAGAAAATAGTTGTCAAGCTATCAAGTTTATAAGCTAACAAAACTAAGCTCAAGTTGTAACCAAAATGCTGCAATCCCACTATCAAGAATACTGACAAAAGGAATAACTATATTTGTGTACAAATAGGAAAACATGGCCCCATTTCCTGCTCTTCAGGCCACAAACTGAATTGAGCGTTTGAAACGCATTCAAGATCTTCCTAGGAAGAGAAATAATTGATATTCACAATCAATGATTGTTTTAAATAGTTAAAGCCTGACCTTTTGTGTATCATGTAACTTTCAAAGATACAACAAATGTGTTTGTTGCAGGAGACAATTTCCAAAAAAAAAAAAAAGAATCAACTATGCAGTCCATGTAGAGATTGAAAATAGAAGAACCTATAGATTGGAGAAAACTTTCAATTGTTGCAAGTTTAAAAAAAGAGAAAAGAAAAAGAAAGAAAGTATCCATCACAGATTGGTAACTATTTAGAGACAACACATTCACCTTTCCACCGCGTATTTTAATGTCAGTGCCCAGAAATATAATATACCGTGATGATATCTGGCATGCATTGTATCTTTCTCATTCATCAACTTTCTAACCATGGTCACAGATTCGTTGTACTTGTGTTCCATTTCCAACAAGCATCTCTCCCTGGAATTAATGTTCTCCGTAAGGCCCATTATGAATTTTTGCGTTGCAGCAGTCGTCGCATTATTTTTTCGCTCCATCTCAATTAACTTGTAATTTTTGTCATCAATCTCCTTCAGAAGGCTCACAATAGTCTTGCTCTGCTTTCTGAGATCCTCCTCATACCTGTGGTTCACCATTTTGTATATCAATGGAAGGTGCCTGCCGAATCAGCCAGGTATTAAGGAGAAGGAAAGGAGAATAATTGCATTGAATAAATTGAAGCGCTCTTTATCATATTAAGACACCATGTGGTAAAGTTTACTGCAGCATTTTTTTTTCCCGGACGGATTAAAACATGGAGAACCCAACGGGAGGAAAGAATATATACATACAAACATATATATGTATATATATTCATTGCCACATGCCAGTTTTCAAGACAGGTTTAAGCATCACCCTTAAGGAATGAATTAATGGCAAAATGGTTCAGTATTGGAAGTACAAAGTAACTTCTATGCTAACTAATCATGGAATTAAGTTGCATAGCTAGGTGCTCAGGTATAAAGCTTCACATAAATATAACCTCAAGAATCTCAAATGTTAGTTAGCTTTCAATGGATAAATTATTACATTTATAATATCGCTAAAAAATATCAGGAAACTAGGGGGGAACAAAATGATGGGGCACGTAGTTTTAGAATCGCAGCAAAGGGGTGAAAATGCGGCAGAAATGCTAAGAAGGGAAGCATACAATATCTAATAAGTAGGCACCGCTGAAACCGAGCGTGCGGCGTCGAGAGGAAGGAAGAAATGAGGCGGAAGGGGGAGGATATGTTGTGCTGAGGCTTCTTCTTTGTCACATTGTCATCTCTGGGTCTCACACGCTACTTATGCCTTGTTTGGAAGGACGGAGGAAAGTAAGAAGTAGGACCAGAAAGGAATCATCTCAAATTGAAACAACTGCGTGCAGTGTAGTGTCTGTCCTGTGATCGATAGTCCCTCATCTTCAAAGATTGGCATAGACATTCTGATTTTTCTCATTTTTATTCGGAATTTGGTTCTCTCAGAAAAAAGACTTTTTATTTTACGTAATAAGTAGTTATTATAAGTTTAAAAATTCGAAATTTGAACCACGATCCTTTCATCGATTAAGAGTTGATAAAATTTATAAAGGGTTCAAGATGAATTGTATTAGTTAGAATTTATATTTTTTTTTATATTTTATATTGATTATAGCAATTATTTTTAACTCATTTTTTATAATTAATAAATAAATAAATAAGATTTTAAAATTTTTATTTTTAACTTGAGTATGTGAAAATATTAATGTATACTCTTGAATCTTGCATGTAGTTTAATTAATGAGTCTAAAAAATGAATGAGAAATATTTTTCCTTAAAATATCTGTGAAAAATATATCAAAATAAACCATCTGCTCTGCCTCTCCAACTGCTTAATTTGGCACTATCATCTTCCTCCTCCTCATCTCCACCTTTGCTCTCTCCAGCTCCTTCCCTACTTAACAGCATTTCATTCATCCAACTTTATTCATTATCAAAAATATTGAGATTAACTGCATCACTTGCTGCTGGTGACCACCATGTCCCTCTCTCCACACACCAAATGTCACGTCCAGAATGCCAGCTTCTGATTAACTCTCTATGTAAGGCTTCAAAAGGCATTGTAGACGTTAATCCAGAATGCCAACTCCTGCTTGTTGATCAAGAAATTCAAATCCACTTCACACTGCTTATTCATTTGCACCTTGATAATTTCTTTTCAGAGAACTCAAAACAAGAAGGAACCTCAATTTTCCAAACGCAGGCTGCCAGTGATTTGAATCTGATGATATGCCATAAGGATCTGTAGTGAAGACATTGGGATTTGAAAGGAATGAAGGAAGGCGCCTTGTTAAAGGATTAATCAGCTCAAGAAATATTCCGATTCAGGCATTTAGGCAGTTCTTCTGACAGTTCATTTGCCCATATCTATTTGTCTTTGGCATTTTCTTGGGAAAGATCTTTCCCTGCTTTTTCCGGGGACTTCATATTCTGTCCAAAACAAAAGGATTAATAAGTAGAACCTTAGAAAATTAAGCAAAGGAAAAAGAGAGGTGCGTGCATTTCAGTTTTATCATAACCGGGCAAAGGCTGAATATCAATTAGCTACATCATTAGTATGTGGGTCTTGTTTGGTGAACAGAACGTGCTTGAGGCTTACCGTTTGACCTTGTGGGTGAGGTGAACAGTCTATGGATATCAATTGCAGAACCCAAAGAGGCTCTTCTATCTCTCCTCTTTGTGATTACTTGATCATTAATCATTGATCCATATCCCCATGCACTTGGAAACTGGTTATGTTTAGATAGTCCTCTAATATGAAGTTCCCCATCTCTGCTTTTCTTATGTCTCTCCGTGTACAGTTGAAGTTTCAGCTCCTTGACCTTTCTTTCGAGCAAAAGGATCTCCTCCTCCACCATTGCCAGTTCTTCGAGGAGCACTTGAACCTGCAATATCGAATCTCAAATATAACCCACAATTCTACCATTTGAAAAAAAAAACAAATGTGTTTTGTTGGCTTTATACAGGAGGAGGAAACGATGAGTGCAGAAATGGAAGGCAAAAAAGAGGACAATCAAGAGCGCAGCATAAGACCCTATTAAGTGCTTCTTCACCCTTCAACTGTGCTCGCAATAGGATAACCTGTAAGATTGCAACAAGTGAATTGAGATGTGAGAACAACATTATACACACACACACACACACACACACACATATATATACGTTTGCTTACGAGATTTATTCCTCACCTCATTCTCAAGTTCCTGTTTTCTCTTCTGCTCTCGGCTTTTCTCTATAAGATAGTCTTGGAATTTCATTGTGATAAAGAAGCGAAATAGAGATGTTTGATGAATGGCAATTTATGCCACGAAGTGAATTTTATATATCAATGGAAGGATCAGGAGCGCCATTAAAGTAGAGGGTAAAGAGAATGAGGAAAAGAACAGGAGGAGAAATTACTATTAGTAGCGTGAGAATGAGCGGTGGATTGGATTTGCGACGGTGGGGTTTTACATTTCGAACGGTCATCACATGAAACCCTTGATTGAACAATGTCATTCCAAAAAAGTTAGATTTAAGTCGCCGACTGTGGGGATCGAACCCACGACCACCTGGTTAAAAGCCACGCGCTCTACCACTGAGCTAAGTCGGCTTGCTCATGGATGGTGAATATAAAAAGAATTATAATCTTATAAATTATAAAGTCAGAACTAAAGTGGCACATGAGGATGAGCCGAGTGGCACTGCATTACATTATACAAAATCAAGGGCCCACATCATCAACCTCTGATTCTGCAGTGGAAAACTTAGCAAAACAATGAAAAAAAGGCTCTGCTATTGGCTTTCTATATTGTATAATGAAATGAACTCTCAATGGAGACAATGCATACTCTTTGGAGTTTGGATGGATGGTGGGCACTGATATGTCATTACCCTCAACGGCTCAACCATTCTGCCGGCCAACTTAATAGCCCCACAGGTGAGCAATGTTGATGAAGCATCTCCCAAGAATGATGATAATTATTATTACTTCCTTCAGTCTTAAATATAGGTTTTTTTATTTTGATCATAAATATAAAATTTTTTTTAAAATACGAGACAATATTTATTATACATTATCAAAAATATCCATATTTAATTCATAAAAGAAAGAAAAAGAAAGAAATTTAATAAGGATAATTTTAAAAAAATAATATAATTTTTTTAAAATTAAGATAATTAACTCATTTTAATTTCTATTTTTAATTCAAATGATTTCATAAAAAAAATTCTATATTAAGTATAAGATGGAGTATTATTATTATTATTATTATTAGCCAATCAACCACCTAAATCAACCACTCTACTCTGTCCTCCACATTTACACGCCTCTGCTATCCATGTTCCACGTGAAAAGTGACCACAAATTGGAACCTTCTTCCTATAATTACTTTGTTTTAAAATATAATACTGGTTTACTAGCTTATAAATATTGCATGTTTATGGAGCATTTTATAGCATGAATAATATAACTCACTCATTATATTTCAAAATTCTTAAATTTATTATGCATTAATTCTCATAGGATCTAATTGAATTGATAAATAATAAATTTAAACCATCTGTTTAGCATAAAAAAAATTAAAACTATAATTTTAAAAAACTTAATGATAATTTACTTCTAGTTCTACAACTTTTGGGGAAAAATAATTTTAAAAAAATCTTTGATTATCATTTACAGGTATACTAACGTGAATAGAATTTTCTTACCCAACTCTGAGTTTAAGGATAAAAAACAATGACACTAAATATATTTACCCAACTCTGGGAATGAAGAAGTAGCTCAAGGATGAAGTTTTAAGGAGTAAATAATGCCGATGATTTTTACAATTGTTGCAAGAATATAACAACTAAAAAAGTTCTCATTTCCTCACAAATTCTCCAAGATTGCATGCTCTGTGCTCATAAATTGTCAAGCAATGAATGAGCTGAGCTCCTAATGAATCCCCACTCCTCACCATGTGATCGCTATATGGTTCCTCCTAGTACTAAGCTTTTGCATGAAAAAAGGATCCACCAAGTTATATGGCCAGTGCCTTCCATGCTTCAACATCTCCCACATTTCTCAACATCACCTTATCATTTCAAAACTACTAGTACCCATCCCACCATCCTAATCTGTTTCTCACACCTTGTTCATCCAGCATCTCCCCATCAGATTAATGGAAGCTTATACCATAACCTCCTAAGAAACATGATAGCATTAACAGCTTACTGCAAGATCCATATCAGTGACCAGAGGATTTTTCTGGAAATTGTTTCGTAGCTGACCACAAGCTGCATTCGCATCCAGTCCTCTTGTTTGCCGTACGCTGACAGCTATTTTGAAGGACTGCAAAGCAGAAACAAATGCCTCCACCTGTCAAAAATTGAAATATTAACTGTTTGAGATGAAACAATCTGAAATTATTGAATAACTCAGGCGACCAAGTAAATCCGTGCTTGAAATAAAGAAAATAAAAATCAACATACTGCTTTCTTATAAGGACGCTGATACTCAGATCCTTCTATTGGATTGAAAGGTATTAGGTTCACATGATAACCACCGCCCCATTCACGGAGTAGTTGAGCAAGTTCCACTGCGTGGTCCACTGAATCATTGACTCCGGCTGCTCAAACATTACCAAGAAAGTGTTGTTGACACTGACATGACTCTCATTAACCTTTTACACAAGGCAAATATATGCGTTCAAGTGCAACTTTTTGTACCTAAAAGAGCATATTCGAAAGAAATTCGTCTGCTGGTTTCAAGGAAGTATTCCTTGCAGTCTCTCATAAGTGCATCCAAAGGATAGGATTTTGCACTTGGAACAATCGACTCCCTAAGTTTCTGGTTAGGAGCATGTAGGCTGATGCAAGAAACAATTAAAAACTCATACATCAGAAAGACAATTACATAAATAGCTTCATTTGAAAGAACTCAATGAAATCTGAACAACTCAGCAGTAGACAACGGCTATGATTTGTGTGTGGGTGGAGGGGAAACCAAGCAAGAGATCATACTAGGAAAAATGTCACAGTAGCATACATCAAATCATTCCGAAGGATAAGATTTGAAGATTCATTACATCACCAACTGGCTCAATAGAAATTAGATGAAATGGGTTCAATTCCACGAAAATTTTGATCTAAAGCAACAACCAAATATATTGGTTGATGGAAGTGCAAATTTTGCTCCTAAAACTCCCCAATTCCTGCTTAAAGTTATTAAACCACATTGCCTTATACCTAATACAAAAATTCAAATCAAAGGTTGGATATTTCTCCATATGGAAAAAAAAGAGGAAATCAAATTTTTGTAATGTCATGACGAACAACCTGATTTAATTTGTAATTCAAGGACAAGAAATGAACTTTCAACATAGACCAGAGACTCTCAAACAGATTATAAAGGGTGTCAGCTAAAATGGCAGTAGCCCTACGGCCTAATTCCTCGTTAAAATGCCATCAGACATATGGCTTAACATTAAGCATCAAATTAACCACATAAATTGCAAATTAAAATTTCATTTTCTTTAAAGGTAAATACCTCACTGCTAATGTAGATTGAAGTTTGTGAGATGCCAGCTTCTTTATTGTATTTGGAACTCCCACAGTGGAGATGGTAATCATCCTTTTCCCAATTTGCACATCCTAAAACACACACACACCCAACATAGAATGTAGCATTTAAAACCTATGATCTACTCTCTAATTTATATCACAGTCCAAAGAAATATTGAAAAGTAAGCATAGATTAAACAACCCTACACCAACTGTTTCTGAAAAAATGATTTCCTGAAATTTGGAAGGAGGTGGTATATGCATGTACAGTGGGGCGTGATCATCAATATCAATATAGGAGTTTAACCCAAATCCTACCCTCAATAGTTCCTGTATAAAAAGCTGTTGTTTACTTGTTCCAGAAAATTAATGTTCATATATAGGCTTTAACATAGTAAAAGTAAGTTGGTTGAGTATGGTGGTCCCTATAGCTTTACTTTTTTTGTGAATGTTTAAAAACCCTAAAACACTAACAGCCAAAATAATATTTTAAAGTAAGAATTACTATTTTACCCTATTCTCTCAAATATAAAAAGTTGGGCTGGACTATTCAGATTGTGTTTTATAGTTTCTGAACTTGGACTTAGAAGCTGATTACTTCATATGAATAAGGTGCCAGGGTCAAGGTGCTCCCTTCAGTGAGATGCCAAAAGGCGATGTGAGAGGCACTGGATATGTTTAGCACCTCACCTTTGCCTTCAGCGCTAAGGCGAGCACCTATGACTACACTGTACATTGCATGTAATTTCATAACATCTGTGTACATCCACTGAAGAAACACAAGCATCAATAACTGGTAGCAAATTATCTTGCATACTTACCCAAAAGAAAACTGGAAAACTGTTAATGAGCAACCTATGTAAAACACTTAACCTAATAGGGAGGGGGAGTGCCTAATTAATTATTGAAGAGAAGACATATATTGATGAGTGACCATCCCAGGGTTCAAAAGATATCAAGTGAGAAAATTTTAATATCTCAATCTTAAAGGTTTCTATAACATGTAAAGACTTTATTAGAAAATAATTCCACACATCATAGTAGCTAATTCACCTTATTCAAGCAATGGTGAGCTTCAAGTACCGTCTTCATATTTAACATTGGCTCACCCATTCCCATAAACACTACATTTGTCACTCTGCACTTAAAGACCTCCTCAATGGCCAAAACCTGTGCACAGAAGATGTATTCTATTAATGCCAAGACTTCTGCGGGGGAAATAATCCCAAGTTCCCAACAACAATAAGAATGATCAACATCATTCTTATCTTTCTCTTTATTTTTTCCTTTGTATTTCTTTGCTATGGACAAAATAATATCAGTTAATGCAGGTAATCTAATTTACAAACATGTAGACAATCTAAAATCAAATGACGTTACGATTTAACTTGCATGAGACATGACTCCAACCTGCTCAACAATTTCATGTCTCTGAAGATTCCTTGAAAACCCCCCTTTTCCGGTGGCACAAAATGTGCAACGTAATGGGCAACCAACCTGAATAACAAAATATCTAAATAATGAGAAAAATCAACACATATATCACAGAAACCAAAATACCAGTTTCCAAATCAACCACACAACTATTCTAGCAAGGTAATAAGAAATCATTAATTGATAATTCAAAAGTCAGTGAAACACCTGTGATGAGACACATGCAGTGAGGCGAACAGAACCTTTCTCATCTTCAGCTGGAATACCAACAGTTTCAATCAATCTGTTGTCATCCAATTTCAACAATAACTGCAAAATCAGTATCCAGCAAAAAAGTAAGAAAACAATGAAACTGATAGTCATATCCCTTAAAGAGGCGTAACCAAGAGCTTTAATGAATGCTAACTTTACAACCATAATAGCAAACTGCAATCAATTGATAAAATGAGTCAGAATTTGGTCTACCAATCAAATTGAGTTTAGATGTTTCAAAACTTTAGTCACAAAATCAACAGACAAGCATGAAAAGCTTAAAGCAACCGAGAAGATAATTAAGAGAATGTCAATATTGATGAGCTTGGAAAAAATTACATAACAATCTAAGGCTCGGTAGAGGTAATACTTTTTTGCAATATCTAGTATATTTTTGCCATCGTTACTTAATAACATTTCTTCTACCTATTTTTTTTTTCTAAAAAAGGAAAGAGTAAAGAGTGTCTGTGTTTGCAATGAGAAGGAAAAAAAATAAAATCTTTGATTATATTTTCACCTTAACAGTCCCATCAGCTGCAGTGACAGTGCGGAAAATATGAGAACGGCCCACCTTCCATCCAGCCTCCTGAAGATCGTCCCGAAACGCCTTAGGCACTGTAAATAATATTAGGAGCATAATTCAACGTCAAAAACCAACAAAATCAGCAAAACTTGAAAAAAAAAAAAGGAAAAGGGAAGAATACCCACACATATATAAATCCTGGATCTCTCTAAACTTTCTCTGGTAGATAAGATGATGGATTTGCTTCCCCCTGAAACTTTGCTAAGGGAAATTCCAACAAAACCCAGAAAAATTAGACATCCGTTACGGGTTTGCATTAAAGCATGTAAATATCAAGTCCTTCGCAAAAGAAAAAAGGATAACTTTAATACCTGACCCAAGTGAAGAGCCACCTGTTGCAACTCTTTCTGGGACAAGCCAAGAAGAACCTGAGACTGAGAGTCGCGTGTTGTAGAAGGGACAGAAAGGTCGCAAGGGGAAGAGGTGACAACGGCCACGGTGCAATACCGGAGGGTAGTCCGATGTGAAGGACGCACCAAACGTGTGATGGGCATGGAAAATTGCTGAATTAGCGCCATTGAAGAGGAAGGCATGGCCCTTTCGGTTTTCTGGGAAGCCAGATACCATACCCTCCCGTACTGCTTAAACCATTGACACTTTATTATTTGATAAACCCTAAACCATTGATTGTTCTCTGACTTATCTGAGCATTCACAAAGCGTCATTTTAATTAAAAAAAAATCATAAGCATCAATTCAGTTAAAGAAAATGTTTTACCACATGCTTAGAGCATTTTGGTTTATCTTTCGATAAATTAAATTATAGTTTTTAATTATTATTTTTTTTTTTAAGTTATCTTTGGTATGTGATAAATTTTTTTATTTTTATCTAAATTTTAATTTTGTAAAATATGGTTATTTTAAATGATATTTTACAAAATGACAAATCAAATGAACACTTAATTAGAGACATTGAAGTATGAAACAAAATTAAATAATTACTGGTAAACTATAGGATACTAGTTTGAAGGAGTTTTTTTTTTTTTATCTATTTAGTTCAACTGAAAGAGAATTAAAGAGGAGTGAATTAAAGAAATTTTTTAATGAAAGATATTAAAAGGAAAGTTATTAAAAAGATTTTAAAATTATGATATTTTGTGGGATTGAAGATGAGGAGATTGAAAAAATTTTAATAAAATCTTATTTGATTTAAAAGAAAATTGAAGGAAATTGAGTAGTAAATACTTTCTCTTTTTCAAAAAAATTAATTTAAAAAAATTTGGAAAAGAATTAAAAAGAATTAAATTTCCCTTTTAATTTTTTGGCAAGGGGAGGATGGAAAAATCTCTTACCAAATATACCTTAGGACACTGATTGCTTCTATCCTTTGATTATGTACTGTATATATATACGTTACTGATTGAATAGATTCCCTTTCCATTTTTTTTTTAAAAGGAGCCTTTTTCTTTTTTTTTAATGCATGATATTGTTTTTGTTTAAATCTTTTAATTTACGATTTAATGACTCTTTTAATTATCCGGTGTTGATAATTCTGGCCAAATTGTTTGTCATGTTAATTATTTTTTTGGCCATAATGTTAATTATTGATTTTATTAAAAAAATTTATCTGGTCAATTTTACGATTATACACGCCTATCTATTAAAAAAAACAATAACAATAACAACAATAGTCTTATCCCACTATGTGGGGTCGGCTACATGAATCAAACGACGTTAATGAGCTCTATCAAACACCATTTTTTCAGATAAATCATTTCTCGAAATGTCATTTCTTATAACTTCTCTTAATATCCTTTTTGGTCTTCATCTATGCCTTTTGATCGGGCTCCATGCCATTTGATCAACTCTCTTCATTGGCTCCCCTTGCCCTCTTCTTTGTACATGCCCAAGCCACCTTAAACGATTTTTCACCATTTTCTCCTCGATAGGTACTATCCCAACTTTCCTTCGTATACAGTCATTTCGTATCTTATCTAATTTTGTATGACCACACATCTATCTCAACATTCTCATCTCTGCTACTCTCATCTTATACTCTTGTTATCCTTTCAAAGTCTAACATTCACTATCATATAATATTGCTGGCCTTCTGTTAAAAAAAAAACTACACAAAAATCTAAACTCACTAACTGACTGTTTTTAGTTTCCTACTTGACGACTATTTATTTAGTTAGTAAATGTGTTTCTTTTTTATTATTTAAAAACTAAAAAAGCAAATGTTATTTTTATAGTTTTTGTGGATATATCCATTTGATTTAATTTATGGATTTTTTTGAGATCTTAAAATTATTGAAAAATATTCTTTTTTATTCATGTATTTTTATTCTCTAAAATATTTACAATTTACAACAATTGCAAATTCTTGAGGTTTGGAATAAAAAATGAAAAGATTTTTAAAGAGAAATTATAGGTAACAATTCTCTTCAAAATGTTATAAATCAAAAAAATTCTACAATAGCATACATATTATTTATAAATAAAATTAAACTATAATTGTCAATTATAACTTCTAATTACTTGGTGATGATGATAAAGCTAGTGTTTTAGCCTACTATAGTGGGAGATTGTCATGGACTTCCAAGTTCCAATTTTAGTGTCATTGGGCTATTTCAATCATACAAATGTTTTAAATTGCTGAAAGTATTTGTATCGGATATTTTTTTCAATACCAGTATGCACTGATAATCCTTCGATATATATTTACAAATTATCCAATTTTATTATTTTTATTTAAAATAAAAAATTAATTTTCTTTTCTTTTCTTTTTTTTTTTTTATAGCCAAAGAGAAACAAGCTACATTACATTCGAACTACCATTAAACCATTCCCTTTGCAAGATGGTATCTAACTCAGGGGGAGGCTGAACAATCGCGTGGAATCCCACCACAGCATTCAAACCGCGTTTCACAAGAAAATCAGCAGCTTGATTGAAGTCTCTCGGAATGTACTGCGTATACACTTCCTACTCCCTACTCAAAAGTTGCTGGATAACAAGAACAACATCAAAATCGTGATGAACCTGTGAAGGTTGCACACTAATATTAAGGTCTAACACTTCAGTAGAATCAGTCTCCAAGATCAACTTGCGAGTACTAGCATCCCAAGCCATCTTCAAGCCATGCACACACGCCCATAGCTCCGCAGAGAGGGAATCTCCATGTTCCATATGGTGCATGAAGCCATGCAAAAACACACCATTAGAGTTGCGTAACAGCCCACCACATGCAGCAATATTATCATCTGCACTGAAAGCCCCGTCCACGTTAAGCTTGGTCCAACCATCCGTAGGAGGTGCCCATCCTCCTCTACGTTGCCATAATGAAGAAGCTTCATTTGCACCTCTATCATACTTTCCATGGTGGCCATAGCACGAGTAACAACCCATTCCAACTGGGTTTGTGGTCCTTCAAAAATAAATTTATTCCTGCGTTTCCAGATCCACCGGCATATGATAGTAAAGCAGGTAAGTCTATACTATCCCTGAAATTCGAAAAGATAAATTCCAGCGAACCCATTCCTTGAATTCCATGGTACAAAACCTGCCCCAACTCCGCTCCGGAACCAACTTCTGCCACATTCTTTTGACAAGATCACAGTCACGTAAAACGTGAGCCAAATCTTCGGACTCTTGACCACAAAGACTACAAGTTTCATCATCACTTAGCCCTCGGTTACATCTCATTTTGTTGGTGAGACGTCGTTTCCTATAAGCAAGCCAAAGAAAAGACTTGCACCGCTGCGAAGCTCCAATCTTCCAGATTCCATCCCAAGTTCGATTAGTACTGGATTGATTTTTTGATAGCATCTCATAAGCAAACTTAACTGTGAAAGACCCCGATCTATCCCATTTCCAACTTACATAAGAATTATTATTCCTCAGGTCAATCCCATAACGAACTTTTGACCATGTTGCTTTGATGCCTGACCATAAATTTGATCCGGGTTGTTTAACTTCAATATTCGGAATGATATCGTTGCCGCACTTATATTTATCTCGAACCACCTGCACCCAAAGAGAGTCTCGACATTTCACAAGTCCCCAACCAACCTTCATGAGAAATGCCCAAATTCTGATTTTTGGCATGGCGAATTCCTAAGCCTCCTTTTTTGTTCGGTTGACAAATTAATTTTCTATACGTATATGATACATATTTGATCTAGGTCGATATGGGTTGATACTTTTTTAATACTTTATAGTCTTTTTTTTTTAAATTAAAATAAATATTATATTCATTTACCAATTAAAAAATTATTTTTTATCATCAAACTACTCAAAAGATATCATGTTATATTTTATCATAAAAATATATTTTTTATCTAAAATCTAAATAGGTTTTTTTTTCTTTTATCTACTTATACTCCAAGTATTCACATGAGGTCTAGCACCATTGCTTCCTTCTTTGGCCATTTTCAGTTTCATATTGTACTTTTAGTATTCAATATTATTAAAAAACTATAAATGTGTTCATAGTCTAGATTTTTTAATTGCACTTACATTTCTTGTGTTTTATAGATTATTTTATATTTTATACATATGTATTTTAGAAGTATTGTATCTTATAGTTTTAGATTTAGTCATATCAATATATCGGATACGCATTATATCTGATATTTATATCATATCTGTGCGTAATAAGACCATTTCAAACAAGCGAAATTGGTCATTTGCTTTTGGAGCCATGTGTTGAGAAGGGATTTGGTTTTTGTACTGTGTTTATATATAGCAGCATGTGCTACATTTTTACAATAGATGTAGATCGTTTAGATGAAATTTGAACAATCCAAATTTTGTATATATATATTTTTATTGAAATTTTTTTATTTTAAAATAAACAATATGAAAAATAAAGATAATCTTAAACCTGCAAGTTTTGAAAAAGAAACTATTTATTAAAAAAATTTGGAAAGAGAGAAAATCTAGATCATTCATATTTGGTTTAGATGATCTAGATCTACTGTGAGGTGTTGTTGTTTTGATAGTAGTAGAGAACCCAATTCCAATGAGAACTTAACAATTCGTAAATTTATGAGTAAAATACATTAACTATCACTCTATTTTACCATAATTACAAAGGCTATTTTACCATAATTACAAAGGCCTTTTCTTTATTTTGAAAATCTACATAGATCTCCATTAAAATCAAAAGTTATGTTACATATATACCTCTCATCTATTTTAAAGATTTCATTTCCATTCACCAAACCCTCAACTAACTGTTAAATCACATTTTTTTTTTACTTGAATATCCCTCTATGACATAAATATTATTGAAGAATAATGTTAATACCTATATTAGCAAAGAAAAAATTCTAATACATGTATTTTCAAACTTTTTATCATTTTATAAGATTGATCAATGATTAATTTCATAATTTTAAATATTTTAAACTCATTTATTTAGTAATCTTTTAATTTAAAGAAAGCCGTTAGGTGAGAAAATCTACCAATCACACTTATTTTTAATTTTTTTATTAGATTATAAAAATCATAGAATTTAGATTGTATTATAAAATTTATTTATTTTTATACCTCATGAGTAATTAATGAAAATGAATTTAAAAAGTAAAAAAGCACTACCTAATCAATTACGGATTTAATATAATGAGGGATAAATTGGTAAATATAATTTATATTAATATGATTCTTAATTAATAAATAGTATTATTGGAACCTTTTTGGAATATTTTTAATAGTGTTAACAGATTAGACTAAAATATAGATTTCCAAAATAGGGGGAGGTCTTTGTAATTATGATAAAGCAGAAAGGAGGTTAGAGTATTTTATCCTAAATTTATTTGAATTACATAAAATAATTTGCTAATTGTTGGGTTGAGTTTTCTCATAATAAAAAATAAATATGCTTGTAAAGGATTCATAAAGTTATGATATATATATTTTTCCATAAAAAAATACTACAATTTTTCATAAAATATATTTTTATATTTTTCATTAAAAAATGACATTTTATATTTATGATATCGATTAATATACTACTTGGTCCAAAAACAAATACTACAATTTACCATACATCTATTGTATTTTTTTTTTTGGTGAGACAATGAGGTTAGAGACCTAAAAGAAAAGCAAGAGAACAAACAAAAAGGAAAAACTAATATCAGCTACGATGCGTTGCACTCCTTGCTCGGCCTGCAGAACCCAAGCTCATCAGTCGTAGTAACTCAGGGGTTGGCGTAGTGACCAAATGACAGCCTAGTTCCTGTGACAAGCTCTTTTTTGCGAGGTGATGCACAAATTGGTTTGCTTCCCTATATATATATATATATGTTCAATATGTATATCCCATGGTTTTTGAATCAGTTGCTTTACCCGTTATATGAGTCTTATGTCCATTTGTGGTTCTCTATTGGTGTTTAGAATGTCCCTTACAGCTGTTGTTGAATCCGATTCCATTATAATCTTTTAGTCCCTAAGTCCAACACATTTCAAGACCATTGATAAGAGCCCACACCTCAGCTTCTTGCACCCTACACATTCCCACACATGAATCCTTCTATCCATTCGTCTTTCTTGTTTTTGACAATTCCTCATCCTCCCATGTTATTTTGCTCTACATTTAACTTTAATAATCCTACTAGCGAGTTTTTCCATTTGATGATCATTCACCATACATCTATTGTATATTTATGATATTGATTGATTGTGTTGGAATATAAGTATTGGCTGCAATAAACAAAATTATCAATATAAATCAATCCGAGTTGTGCCTGAGAACACTATCCTTAAGAGTTATTCCGCCACAGGTCAGCAATTCCCCAAGATTAAATGAATTCTTCTTACTGGAGCAAGGCGACAAAACAGTAGAAAGAAGATGAGTAGAAACTCAGAAGAGCAGAGAGGAGGAGAAGAGGAAGCTTTGAAAATTGTCCGAGAGCTTGGTGCAAATTATTTAGGCTCCATTCATCACCTTTTATAGGCTAAAGATCACATGTGAATGTTGGACAAATTTAAAGGCATTAACAGCATCTTTGAACATTGGAGGAGATTCAATCAAATAAAATCATGTAATTAAAACCATAAGCGGTTGATTACAATCATAAATTGAAAATTAACCAAGGCCAACATTAAAAAAAAAGGAAAACATAAAGCCTCAAAACCAAAACCTTTAAAAAAGAGAAGTTTTTGGAAGGCTATTTTAAATTAAATTAATTTTTATGTTAAAAAGAAAACTCCAGAAAAAGTATCTAACACCGTGTCTAATTCAAGCATAGGGGGGCAAACGGACAAATTACAATTGCATTGGGCCATCGTTGTATGCGTGCTGGCCCATCTCCTCTCTTGGCTCTTTTACTTGCCTATCAACACATCTAAGTATTTATATAATAAGGCTCTCTTTAGTTTAGGCAATGTGGCACTTCTTTTAACACACACATACACATATGTCATACTTATGTTCCAACAATCCCCCAAATATGTGTTAAAACTATCACTATCATCCGAGCATTAACATGAGTATAAACGTGTCGAATCTAGTGTCTTTCGACTATGAACAAACCTGGACCAATAATTCTTAATTAGTACATAGATATGTCAGTGAAATGTATGTTTCTATGAACTAAGAAATCTTTGTTATGTACTAAAGGCCTTATTAGTCAGAGTATACCCCTACAGTTTTTGCTGTTAACAGCAGTTTTGCACTTTAAACAGCAATGCGCATGCCTGGTGTTCAATGAATGCTCTAGAGACTTTGCCATGGTTTCATAGAAGTAGCCCTACTTCACATTCATCTAGGTGATTTCATCAAGTGCATTTGCAATGAATACACCATCCATAAGGAATATGAAATCATTAAGAGTTTTGCTTAGCCTCTCCAACAATGCATTCTAGTACTTTCTCAAACCATAGGAAGGGACAACAATTTTAGTGCTAGCAGAATTAACACATGACTTGTTCTTACCCATATGAAACTCCTTTATAGGATCTCCAATCACAGAGGTTGGGTTACCATCACTATTAATTTTAGGTTGGCTTGAGTCCCATTCCTCTTGATATTTCAATAATTTGTTTCTTCCCTACGAGTTTTATTAATGGATCCACCAAATTCACTTTTGATCTCATATAATCGATTGAGGTTACACCATTTTTCAGCAACTGCTTTATAATATTATGCCTCAATTGAATATGTCTACTTTTACTATTAAAGACTTTATTTTTAGCCATAGTTATAGCCGATTGGCTGTCACAATATAAAGACACTGAAAGTGTTGGTTTTTCACTTAACAGAACATCTACTAAGAAGTTTTTTAATCACTCAACCTCAGGACAAGCCAACTCTATTGCAATAAACTTAGAATTCCTTGAGGATTTTGTTAAGATATTTTGCTTGGTTGATCTCCAGATTACTGCACCACCACCAAAGGTGAATATGTAACCACTAATAGATTTGGTTTTGTCTGAATCTGAGATCCAATTTGTTAGGTTAGTTGGCTTCCTAAGAGGGGGGGTGAATTGGGAAGATTAAAAATTTTCTGCACAATATCAAGAAGGTGAAGAAAGCAATATATGATGATAAAACAGAGTATAACCAAATAACTGTAAAGGTGACAGTAAAGAGAAGAAAACTCAGAAAATTTATCCTGGTTCGGTCTCTCCACTTAACCTACGTCCAATCCCCAAGTCACCACTTGAGATTTTTCCACTATTCTATAAGAATTCAGTGGGCTTCTTGCAAATGCCTCAGTACAAAGATGTTGCTCTGTTTCTAGAACTCACTCTATCTCTTTGTGCACTCTTACAAAGTGCTCCCCAATCCCTTGTGATGTCCCCTCACAAGAAAATCTATTTTTCAGATGAAGATAAGATTGATTACAAAGATTAAACTCTCTTAAATAGAGTGAATATGAAAGTTGAAGTGCAGAATATTGAAGTGAGAGAGTAAGAAACTTTGAGTAAAAGATTTGGCAGAATTTCAGTATATTCAATGTTAAAATCATTACCCACAACTTCAAATGATGTTATATTTATAGATTTAGGTCTCAAATATCTGTTAGAGACAAAATCTATCCGTTGGAGAAGTTATCCAATGGTTACTCTGAAAAACTATCCGTTAACCAACCGCATTTAATGCTTCTGACATACTGAAATTCAAATTTCGGTTGGTCAACAGACGAATTTCGAAGAAACCGAAGGTTAATAGCTTCAATGTTGAAAGCCCGAAGTTCGTCTGTCATGAAGTGAAATTCGAATTTTGATATTTGGAAAATGTTTCTGTGTTGTGACATACGAATTTTCAAGTGGAAAGTTTTTCTGTTAACTGTGAACAGTATTTTCATTTTGCTACAGTGCCTTTGAAATTCAAATTTTGGAACCTCAAAATTCATCTGTCCGTAGTTGGTCTGTAAGGCATTGTAGTTCATGTGATTCAAAGTTCAAATTTTCAAATGTCAAAGTTCGTTTATCAAAGAGACCTCTTTTTAGACTAACTTCAAAATTCAAATTTATAAATACTGTTATTCGTATGTCAACATATCACTTCAACAGACTCACAAGCTTAGTTTCTAAAATTTGAATTTTCAAGTCCAAAGTTCATCTGTCAGTGAGCAATTTTGAAATCCAATCTAAACTTAGTTTTAGATGAACTTTGACATAATTTCAGAAGAATATCTTCAATTTTCATAAGTTTTATTTTGTCTGAAATTCGAATTTTCAAAATCTAAAGTTCGTCTGTTGCTTAAAACTTCTTTCAGACATTTATTAAAATTCGAATTTTCCTAATTCAAAATTCATCTGTCAGAGAAGCATCTCTTCAGACTTGTTCAGTTTCAGTACGAAATTTGAATTTTCAAGGCCAAAGTTCAAACTTTCACTATGACAGATTGGTATTAGCCTTTCAAACTTCGTCTGTTGGTGGGTGTTTTTCAAATATTCCATGATTTAATATAGAATCAAGGTTTTAAAACATCTTTTCACCAAATCAAAGTCTTTTACTCAAATAAAACACTATTAAACATCCTACATTAGACTTTGCACAAATTCTTCAGAATTTCTTCACTTGAATTATTTTGGGCACCTTTGATATCTTTATTCCAAGTTCTTGAGGGTTGGTTTGAAATCATCAAAACTCTGGATTCAACATTCTCCCCCTTTTTGATGATGACAAAATAACTTACAAACTGAATTAGTATTTGAGTTTGCTTCAACAAGCTCCTCCTCAATATATGCATTATATTTCAAAAGATATCATATATAGTAAATCATGTGAAGAGATTCAAAGAACAAATCATTGCAACCAAGAAGTTCTTTCATTTAATCAAATGTTGCTTTACAGAGATAAATTTAAGCAAGGTTCACAGATTAAACACAAAATACAAACACGGCAACTGAAACTCAAAACAACACTACAAGAGGACGCAAGCCTAAATTCTAATCACTTCTTCTTTGGCTTGGTCTTCTTGCTGTAAGTCTTTCTAGATGGCTCAGCAGCAGTCTTGCCAATTTGCTTACTCTTCTCCCCCTTTTTGGCATAATCAGGAAGGTGAACAAAATCAGCCGGAGGAGGGATCTGAGAAACTGGAATAGATTGGAGGGGCACAGGATCAAAAGGGAGATCCGGTTCAACTGAGGGAGGATGCTCAGAAGGCTCAGTGCTTGGATCCTCATCATTAGAGACCTCAAGCAGTTCTTGCATCTCTTGCCTGGAAAGAGCTAATTGTGTCCTTTGTTCTTTTGAGAGACCATATGCAGAGAGAGATGAAGGAGCAGGGTCATCAGGACGGAACATTTCCTCAAGCTTTCTTCTTTGAGCTTGCAAGAGAGCATTGTGAGCAATAGTTTCAAAATCAACAATAGGCACAATGCTTCTCTCTTCATCGCTGGCAACCTCCAAGATTGATGAAGTAGAAAAGGCTGCCATTAGTCTTTCAACTTGCTCAAATTCTTGAGTGGAAAGAATTGAATCCTGAGCATCTTCTAGAATGGGCTCATGAGGGCCTGTTTCCTGTGGTCCTTCTTCTTCCAAACCATAGTCTAAGGGTGGACCATGACTTGGTGTCTTCATTATACCAGTAGGCTCAGCACCATCTACATCATCATCATGCTCAGAAAAGGCTAGCTCGAAGGGGCTTGGAGGCTCAGGAGTTGGAGACTGAACAGGCACAGAAAACCTTAGCTGAGGTGGAGCTGATGTGGCAAGAATTGCACCCCGAATTTCTTCATAGGCATCAGCAACCACTTTCATGTTCTTTGCCAACTGATGAATTTGATCTTGCAGATGAGCAAATTTGGCATTTTGCTCATCCCTGATGCTAAGTATGAGTGTAGACAAGCTGTCATACAACTCAGTGATCTTGGTTGGCTTGGCACGAGAGGAGGGAGTAGATGGAATGTGAGTAGGCTTGGATGGAGATGGGATAGGCAGAGAAGGCTGAGAAGTAGGTCTGGCAGGAGCCCCAGAAGTGCCTTCTTGCTATTGGGAGGCACCTTCAACAAAGAAAAGATCTTCAGATTTTCCCGCTCCCTTCCCAATCCATCTACCTTTACTTCTTTCAATTCCCATCCTTTGAAGTTCTTCCTCCTTGAAGATCTCAGTGGGCTTCCCTTTCCCCTTCTCAAGATGCTGAATTCTAGCATATTGCAGAATTCTGGAAATGATAGCTGCGTAGGGAAGTGTGGAGTCTTTCCTTTGATCCCTGGCCTTGATCATGCGTTGAAGTATGATATGTCCCATGTTGATCAGCTTCCCACGCATGATTGCTGCCATGACATGTGCCTCTGCCCTTGTTATTAGATTGAAGCTGCCTCCTCTGTTGAATATGATCCTAGACACTATGTAGTGTAGGATCCTCACTTAGGCACTGAGGTCAGTGGCCTTCAACAGGTTTATGGTTGGCCAGTTTTCCTTTCTTCTGAATAATGTGCTTAGAATTGTGCTCTCCTTGTAGTTCAGAAAGGGGCCACCTTCTTCATCAGCAGTATCTTCCTCATCCATGTATCCAGAGGCAGTGATATCTATCTTGAGGCCATCTTGCCCTGGGATCTCCAACACTTCATTGAGAATCTTATCTGTGAGCTAGATGGTCCTAGATCTCAGATTGACCTCCCACTTCTTCTTCTTACTGTTGTACTTCAAGGAGGCATACCATGTCTTTATCACTTTATCATCATACCTTTCCAATATCTCCAATAAATTCTTGTATCTCAACATCCATATTCCAGCATCAAAACTATTAGAGACTAAGAAATCTTCCAAGTTTACACAATGAGGCTTAATTACCTTTTTATTGGCAAACTTGGTGGAGTATTCTTCCTGAATCTGTGGAGTACTCCATAATGGCAGTGTAGTAAGTTAATATTCTCCAGATTGAGTACTGGAGGAGGAAGTGGAAGCAGCAGTCTCAGCAGTAGCAGAAACAGGGACCAAAGGTTCTGCTTTCTTCAAGGAAGAGGGTCCAACTTTCTTTGATTCTCCCTTTGGTGTAGTTTTTTGACGTTTGGAAGGAGTTCCCTTGCTTGATTCGGTCTTCCTCTTCGGTTTTTCACCCTCCTTTGAGGCATATTGTGACTTGACTGATCTCTTTGGATGAGACTCTCCTTTTCCAGCTTCAGGATTCTTTGCTCTTGCCATTTCCATGGATGAATGTTTCAGAATGAAGCAAGGATTGGGTTTATAGGGTGCGAAAATCAGTTTAAACGGTGGGAGATGAAGATTTTTGATTAGAATTTAAGAGCATTGAAGAGAGGATTTGAACAGACTCAGAGAGGAAAAGAGTAGGGTTGTGTCTGTTCAGTTGAAAACCGTCGGTTTTAACGTGAGTAACCGCCTGACAGATAAATTTTGAGGGGTCAAAATTCAAACTTCGAGCAGTCAAAAGTTAAACCGTTCAGCAAAGCTTACTGACAGACGAATTTTCTTTAGAAAGTTCATCTGATAGTGGCTTGGTTCAAGCAACATAAGATAAACAGACGAACTTTGTTTCAACAAAGTTCGAATTTTGAAGAGCAAAAATCAAGCAGCAATCAAATCAACAACTAACAGACAAATTATGCATATTAAACTTCATCTTTCAAGGATTCAACAGTAAGAGCAAGATTCAACAGACGAATTTTGAATCTGAAATTCGAATTTCTTTACTTTGTGAAAGTTTTGCAACATTCATATGTTAAGAAATAAACATCAGTATAATCATCATGTTGGACAAACATAACTTTGAAATTTTAGTTTTTGAAAATTCGAACTTTCAAGGTCCAACAAACGAATTTTGAGGCACCACCGAGAACTATTCTAACTTATAACAGACTGAAGTTCATCTATTGGGCATCCAAATTTGAATGTTGACCATGTTGACTTCCTCAGAAACTTAGTTTTTCACTTAAATTCGTCTAACACACAATTAATATATGAATTTCAACTTTAAAAACTTACAGAATGGATCCAGAAACTCAGAATTTCTGCCCTTTTTTTTTATTGTTCCATTCTCATGTGCTCCATTTTTCAGATTTATTTGCATTGAATCTCATGAGGAGCTCCTGCAACTTAAATTAAACTCACTTCGATGCTAAAGTTAGAATTCATTCAATGTTGGAAAATCTAAAAACAGAATTGCACACGGATCTACTTACAGTTCATTGGGATTTACCATGCCCAATTCTCTCCTGATTTTGCAATGTCTATTTTCTGATAGAGGCTTTGTTGAGATATCTGCAACTTGGTCCTCTGTTGGGATATACTCCAGTCTGATTTCTCCTTTCAAGACATGATTCCTTATGAAGTGGTGCCTAACTTCAATGTGTTTTGTCCTTGAATGCATGACAGGATTCTTTGTGATATTAATGGCACTTTGGTTGTCACACATGATTGGTATTTCCTTTATCTCAACCTCAAGATCTTCAAGCTGCTGTTTCATCCAGATTATTTGGGCACAACAGCTTCCAGCAGCAACATACTCAGCCTCTGCTGTGGATAAGGCCACACTGTTTTGCTTCTTGCTAAACCATGAAACCAAGGATCCTCCAAGAAACTGACATGTTCCACTTGTGCTTTTTCTGTCAGTTTTGGATCCTGCAAAGTCAGCATCAATGTATCCTTTGAGATCTTCTCCATTGCCCTTTGTATACCAAAGGCCCATCTGTGAAGTTTCAATAAGATATCTGAAAATACGCCTCACAGCAGTTGCATGGGTTTCCTTGGGACATGATTGAAATCTTGCACACGTATAGACACTAAACATAATGTTAGGTCTGCTGGCAGTTAAGTACAGTAGGGATCCAATCATTCTTCTGTACTGAGTGATGTCAAACATTTTCCCTTTTTCGTCCAAATCTAGTTTGGTTGTAGTAGCCATAGGTGTTCCCATTGGCTTGGCATTCTCCATTCCAAACTTCTTTTGCAACTCCTTCAGATACTTGGATTAGTTGAGAAAGATACCATCATCACACTGCCTAATTTGCAGTCCAAGGAAGAAGTTGAGTTCACCTATCATGGACATTTTGAATTCCCCCTGCATTAACTTAGAAAAATTCTTGTAAAGAGATTCATTAGTAGCACCAAATATAATATCATCAACATAGATTTGAACAATAAGTAAATCTTTATTCTCTTTCTTAGTGAATAAAGTTGTATCTACTTTTCCTCTATTAAACCCCTTATCAGTTAGAAAATTACTCAATCTTTCATACCATGCTCTAGGGGCTTGCTTCAAACCGTAAAGGGCTTTCTTCAGTTTATATACATGGTTTGGTTTTGTAGAGTCCTCAAAACCTGGAGGTTAATCTACATAAACTTCTTCCATGATCTATCCATTTAGAAAAGCACTCTTTACATCCATTTGATACAACAAAATATTTCTCATGCATGCATATGCTAATAGAATTTTGATTGCTTCTAATCTAGCTACTGGAGCAAAGGTTTCCTCAAAATCAATGCCTTCTTCTTGATTATATCCTTTAGCAACCAATCTAGCTTTATTTCTAATGATTGATCCTGATTCATCAAGTTTATTTCTAAAAACCCATTTAGTACCAATGACAGGATGATTTTTGGGTCGAGGCACTAAATCCTAGACTTGATTTCTTTCAAACTGATTTAATTCATCCTGCATGGCCAAAATCCAGTACTCATTAGTTAAGGCTTCCTCAGTGCATTTAGGTTCAATTTGTGAGATGAAAGCACAATTAATCATTTGATCCCTTAACTGTTTTCTGGTTTTAACTTTCTCTTGAACATTCCCTATCACTTGATTAACAAGATGATTCCTTTGATATCTCCAAGCTCTAGAGAGTTCTTGAGATATTTCTTCATTATTTTCTTCTTCAAAATTTCTCTCCTGAATATCTTCCACTATATTAATAGATTCAAATATTTTTGGAGGTTCAATGATATCTTCATTGGAGATATCTAACTTTTTAAAGTTTGAAACAAGATCATCCTCATCAGTAACATGTTTAGAAGCAGTTTCATTTTCAATAAATACTACATGCACAGATTCTTCTACAAATTTAGACTTTTTATTGAAAACTCTATATGCCTTACTCCTACTAGAATAGTCTAGAAATATACCTTAATCAGATTTGGCATCAAAGTTATACAGATTCTCCTTTCTATTGTTGTGAATGAAGTATTTGCAGCTGAACATATGGAGATGTGACAGATTTGACTTTCTTCCCTTGTACAGCTCATAAGGAGTTTTCCAAACGATTGCTCTGATGTAGGCTCTATTTATGATGTAGCTTACTGTATTCACTGCATCAGCCCAAAATACTTGAGAAAGTTCCTTTTCATTCAGCAAAGCTCTAGCCATTTCTCCAATAGTTCTGTTCTTCCTTTCTATTACTCCATTCTGTTGTGGAGTTCTTGGGGCTGAGAAGTTGTGATCAATTCCATGCTCATTGCAATACTCCAGAAAGTATGAGTTCTCAAATTCTCCTCCATGATCAGATCTGATAGACACAATGGAAATACCTTTCTCATTTTGCACTTTCTTGGCTAAGGTTACAAATGCATCAAAGGTATCACTTTTAGAGGAAAGAAATAATGTCCATGTAAATCTTGAGTAATCATCCACAATTACAAGCACATACAGATTTTCACCAATGCTTTTTACGCTAGATGGACCAATTAAGTCCATATGCAGTAGTTCTAGTGGTCTAGTTATGGTGACTATGTTTTTGGGTTTAAAAGAAGATTTAGTTTGTTTTCCTCTTAGGCATGCATAACATTCTTTGTCCTTTTCAAAAGCAATTTTTGGCAGGCCAGTGACTAACTCGTTTTTGACAAGTTTTGAAAGCTGATTCATGTTAACATGAGCTAATCTTCTATGCCATAACCAACTATCATTATCTTGACTAATCAAGCAAACAGAATCTAAAGGAGGAGGTTCATCAAGATCAATAATATAGCAGTTACCATCCCTTTGAGCTTTGAGGATTACTTTGTGATCACTTTTTCTGATGACTAGGCAGAATTTTGAGTCAAACAGTACCCAGTTTCCTTTGTCACATGTTTGGCTCACACTCAGCAGATTGTGGTTGAGGCCTATCACAAACAGCACCTCTTCAATGGATGTTTCAGGATTCTTGCCCACAATGCTGATGCCAACTATTCTGCCATACTGATCACCTCTAAAGGTCATCTTTCCTCCTTTCTTGTCTCTAAGGGTGATGAACTGCTCCTTATCACCGGTCATGTGACTTGAGCAGGTACTGTCCATGTACCATTTATTGTTCTTTCTAGCTTTGAGACAGACCTGCAAAACAAAGTTCATATTTTCTTTTTAGGTACCCAAATCTGCTTGGGTCCTTTTCTGTCAGTAGTCTTTTCCCTAGATACAGATGTACCTTTGGGAACCCATTTCGCCTTCCTGTCAAGTCCATTTCTCTTTAAAGCACATGAATTGGAAATATGTCCCTTCTTGTTACAAAAGTGGCAGGTGGTAAAGGGACTGCTGGATTGAGAAGCAGGAAGAAAATAATACAGATAATATTTTTGTTTTGCATGCCTTGGTTGATTGTATGATTCAATGTGATGTGACATATGATCTTTCTTTATATTGTCATTAGCATGCACGAAATGTCTCATGTACACATTCTGTTTTTCTTCCTAATCTTTTCTTTTACAGCATAGGGATCATAGCCAAGTCCAGCCTTTCCATGTGATATTCTTTGGCTTCTCATTAAAGCAAACAACATATCTTTACCTCTAGTAAGCCTAGACATGCTTTTCACTAGATAGTCATTGGTTTGCTTTAGTTCAATGCATGATTTACAGTAAACAGATTCAGTAATAGGTAGAGAAGCAGTTTCAGAAATGTTGTGTTGAGATTCTAGTTTGTTAATCTTTTTCTTAGCCTGCTTCAATTGTTTAGTAATTTTAACAAACTCATCATGCAACTCATGAAATGCATCCAGTAATTCAGAATAGGAAGGTTCAGATTCATATACCTCATCTTCTTGATCACTGCTGCATGGGATTTTAGCTTCTTCAGAGGCAAGTGCCATGAGACAGATGTTGGCAACTTCATTTTCATCATCTTCTTCATCATCTGAGCTGTTGCCCTATATTGATGAGATGTAAGCCCTTTTCTTCTTACCTTTGTCTGTAGCTTTCTTTTCTTTTTCTTGCTTCTTGAGAAATTGAGGATAGTCTCATTTGATATATCCTTGCTTTTTACACTCATAGCAAGTGATAGGTTCCTTTGTTTCCCTCTTGCTATCTCTAGCTGCACCTTTCTTGAAGATTTTCTCGTTTCTCTTTTTTGCTGTAGAATCTTCCAAATTTTTTGACCATTATAGCTAGAGTTTCTTCATCAAGTTCCTCTCCATCATCAGATTCTTCTTCCTTTTCTTCAGCAACTTTGAGAGCAAGGCCTTTCTTCTTTCTGTCTTGTCCAGCTTCCTTGAGAGCCTTCATTTTTCCTTCATACTCCTTGAGGCTGCCAAAGAGAGCTGTGACAGAGGCCATTGATTCCCCTCTGGTTTCCTCTATTGCTGTTACTTTGGGTTGCCATTCTAGAGGGAGAGCTCTGAGGATCTTTCTGTTTTTCTCTGTTTGAGTGTACTCCTTTCCCAGACTCTTTAGTTAATTCACAATGAGGGTGAATCTTTTCTGTAGCTCTTTTACATTCTCTTCTTCAGCCATTCTAAAGCTTTCATATTCTTCTATGCATGTATTTAGTTTGTTTTCTCTGACTCCAATTGTTCCTTCATGAGCAATTTGCAGGGTGTCCCACATTTCCTTGGCAGTGGAGCATTGGGAGAATCTGTAGAATTTGTCTTGATTCAAAGCACTGACCAGACAGTGTTTTGCTTTGAAATTCAGCAAGACTCTTCTTTTATCTTCCTAATTCCATTCAGCTTCTGCCTTCTCTCTGTATTTTCCATCATCTTCCAAAGCCATTGGGACAAAATCTCCCTTCTAGATAAATGACCAGATGTCCAGATCAATTGACTGGAGATAGATTTGCATTCTCATCTTCCAATACCCATAGTGTTCTCCACTGAAACCAGGTGGTCTATTTGTGTTGTTGCCTTCTGGTAATATACTTTCTCCAAAGCCAGCCATTTTAATTCTCAGACTGTGAGATCCTTTGATTGGGAATCCGGGCTCTGATACCATTTATTAGGTTAGCTGGCTTCCTAAGAGGGGGGTGAATTGCGAAGATTAAAAATTTTCTACACAATATCAAGAAGGTGAAGAAAGCAATATATGATGATAAAACAGAGTATAACCAAATAACTGTAAAGGTGACAGTAAAGAGAAGAAAACTCAGAAAATTTATCCTGGTTCGGTCTCTCCACTTAACCTACGTTCAATCCCCAAGTCACCACTTGAGATTTTTCCACTATTCTATAAGAATTCAGTGGGCTTCTTGCAAATGCCTCAGTACAAAGATGTTGCTCTGTTTCTAGAACTCACTCTATCTCTTTGTGCACTCTTACAAAGTGCTCCCCAATCCCTTGTGATATCCCCTCACAAGAAAATCTATTTTTCAGATGAAGATAAGATTGATTACAAAGATTAAACTCTCTTAAATAGAGTGAATATGAAAGTTGAAGTGCAGAATATTGAAGTGAGAGAATAAGAAACTTTGAGTAAAAGATTTGGCAGAGTTTCAGTATATTCAATGTTAAAATCGTTACCCACAACTTCAAATGATGTTATATTTATAGATTTAGGTCTCAAATATCCCTTGGAGAAAAAATCTATCCGTTGGAGAAGTTATCCAACGGTTACTCTGAAAAACTATCCGTTAACCAATCGCATTTAATGCTTCTGACATACTGAAATTCAAATTTCGGTTGGTCAACAGATGAATTTCGAAGAAACCGAAGGTTAACAGCTTCAATGTTGAAAGCCCGAAGTTCGTCTGTCATAAAGTGAAATTCGAATTTTGATATTTGGAAAATGTTTCTGTGTTGTGACATACGAATTTTCAAGTGGAAAGTTTTTCTATTAAGTGTGAACAGTATTTTTATTTTGCTACAGTGCCTTCGAAATTCAAATTTTGGAACCTCAAAATTCGTCTGTCCATAGTTGGTCTGTAAGGAATTGTAGTTCATGTGATTCAAAGTTCAAATTTTCAAATGTCAAAGTTCATCTGTCAGAGAGACCTCTTTTCAGACTAACTTCAAAATTCAAATTTATAAATACTGTTATTCATATGTTAATATATCATTTCAACAGACTCACAAGCTTAGTTTCTAAAATTCAAATTTTCAAGTCCAAAGTTCTTCTGTCAGTGAGCAATTTTGAAATCCAATCTAAACTTAGTTTCAGATGAACTTTGACATAATTTCAGACGAATATCTTCAGTTTTCATAAGTTTTATTTTGTCTGAAATTCGAATTTTCAAAATCTAAAGTTCGTCTGTTGCTTAAAACTTCTTTCAGACATTTATCAAAATTCGAATTTTCCCAAGTCAAAATTCATCTGTCAGAGAGGCATCTCTTCAAACTTATTCAGTTTCAGTACAAAATTTGAATTTTCAAGGCCAAAGTTCGAACTTTCACTATGACAAATTGGTATTAGCCTTTCAAACTTCGTCTGTTGGTGGATGTTTTTCAAATATTCCATGATTTAACATAGAATCAAGGTTTTAAAACATCTTTTCACCAAATCAAAGTCTTTTACTCAAATAAAACACTATTAAACATCCCACATTAGACTTTGCACAGATTCTTCAGAATTTCTTCACTTGAATTATTTTGGGCACCTTTGATATCTTTATTCCAAGCTCTTGAGGGTTGGTTTGGAATCATCAAAACTCTGGATTCAACACAATTAGCATTAATGTAACCTTCTAATACAGTAGGAAATTCACTATAAAATATACTATAATTCTTGGTACCTCTCAAATATCTCACAACTCTGACAAGAGCTAACCAATGGTCATCTCCTAGACAGTGGGTATATCTGCTCAATCTACAAACAGCATATGCTATATTAAGTCTAGTAAAATTCATCAAATGTAACAGACTCCCAATAATCTGTGCATACTCAGATTGAGCCACTGGATCACTTTTATGTTTTACTAATTTTGTGCTAGAATCATAAGGAGTGCTTAAAGGAGTATTTTCAAAATATTCAAATTTTTTTAAAATTTTTTCAACATAATGTTCTTGAGATAATAAAATGCCATTTTCATTCCTTATGATTTTAACACCTAAAATCACTTTTGCTTCACCCATATCTTTCATATCAAAATTTGAAGCTAAGAAACTTTTAGTTTCTTCCACTACATCATGGCTAGTGCCAAAGATAAGCATGTCATCCATATATAAACAAATAATTATACAATCACTATGTATTATTTTTGTGCAAACACTTCTTTTTAATTTAACAATAGAAAAACCATTGCTTATCAATACTCAATCAAGTTTCTCATGCCATTGTTTAGGCACTTGTTTCAAGCCATACAAAGATTTAACAAGTTTGCACACTTTGTTTTCTTATCCAAGAATAACACACCCTTCAGGTTGTTTCATATAAATCTCTTCTTCTAAATCACCATTTAGAAAAGTTGTTTTAACATCCATTTGATGAATATAAAACTTATGAGCTGAGGCCAAAGCAATCAAAATTCTTATTGAAAAAATCCTTGTAACAGGAGAAATATCAAAGTAATCAATATTTTGTTTTTGTGAAAAATCTTTAGCTACTAGTCTTGCTTTGTATTTATCAATAAACCTATCAAGATTGTACTTCTTTCGAAAAACCCATTTACACCCAATAGGTTTTGCTCCTGGTGGCAAGTATACTAAAACCTACGTTTTGTTTTGGTTAAAAGAATCAATTTCAGCTTTGATTGCCCCTTTCCAAAACTTAGCATCAAGAGAAGAAATAACTTCATAAATATTTGAGGGTTCTTCTTGAACTAAATAAGTATAAAAATCATTTCCAAAAGAAGTTTCTTTTCTTTGTCTCTTACTTCTCCTTAAACATTCAACCAAATTTTCATTTGAGTTATGTTCATGATAAGAAGATAGATTCTCAACTCTTTGAGAAGTATGATGAACTTTTAATGGAAAAATATTTTCAAAAAATTCTGCATCTTTAGTCTCATAAATAGTATTTTGATCCAAAAATCTATAAGTAGCACTTTGTTCAGCATAACCAATAAACATACAACCCGAGGTTTTGGAATCAATCTTTCTCTTTTTAGGTCTGGGTAATAAAACTTTCACAAGACACCCTCACACTTTTAAATAATTCAAGTTTAGTATAAAACTTTTCCATAATTCATATGATGTCTTGTTTAACTTTCTGTAAGGAATTCTATTTTGTAAAAAACAAGCAGATAATAAAGCTTCAACCTACAAGTTATTTAGTGTAGATGAACTCAAAAGTAAAGCATTCTTCATCTCTTTTAAAGTTCTATTTTTCCCTTTAACAACACCATTGGATTCGGGTGAATATGGAGGAGTTACTTCAGGAATAATTCTTTCTTTTTCACAAAAGTCCTTAAATAAAACAAATTCTCCTCCTCTATCCAACCTGACCCTTTTATTTTTTCTATTTAATTGGTTTTCAACCTCTGTCTTGTACAAAAGAAATTTATCGAAAGCTTCATCTTTATTTCTCAACAAATATATTTTAGTATATCTTGAAAAATCATCAATAAATGTTACAAAAAATGTTTTTCCACCTCTTGTCATAGTTTGGTCAAATCACCCAAATTAGTATATATTAAAGAAAGTAATTCAATTTCCCTTTGCATTGAAAAATGAGACTTTTTGGTTAATTTGTCCTTAGTACAAATTTCACACATTTAAAAAATTATTTTTGGTCACAGTGATTAAATCAAGTTTATGCATTTTCTTAAAATATTTTTTACTGACATGTCCTAAACGTGCATGCCACAAAATCAAAAGAATTGATCATAAATACATGCAAATAAGTAGAAGATGATGCATTCTCATTCATTTCAACAACATTAAAAACAAACAATCCCTTGTTACAATAATCCTTCCCAACAAACATACTATTCTTTGTCATCACAATCTTGTCAGATTCGAATGATACTTTAACCCCAGCTTTTCCCAACAAAGCTACAAAGACTAAATTTGCTTTAACATTAAGCACATGAAGAACATCATTAAGGGACAAGGTCTTTCCGTATGTGAGTTTGAGTTCAACCTTTCCTTTCCCAAGAACTTTAGCAGTTCAAGAATCAACAAGCTAAATATAATCTTCCCCTTTCTTAGCAAGATTATAGGAGGTGAACATCTCTTTGCTAGCACAGATGTGCTTGGTAGCCCAAGAGTCTACCACCCATTTCCCCACATCAGAGACAAGTAGGGCTTGTGAAATGACTACAGTGATGATCTCATCTTTGTCGTCTCCTTCGACCAAATTTGCTTTTGGCTTAGGAGGGTCGTTATTTTTAGCCCTCTTCCTGCACTGAGCAACATGATGGCCTAGTTTTCCACAGACAAAATAGTTGCTTTTCTTCTTGAACACGGGGTTAGAATCTTTGGGTTTGTTATCAGGCTTTTTCTTAGAATCATTATTTGATTTAGAACCATACCTCTTGTCGCGAGACTTTGTCTCCACTAGGTTTACTTTGTGTAACATCTTAAACTTACATCCATTTCCAATGTAATAGAATCCAATTATATCCATTATTGCATGATTAGAGACTTGATTACATAAAAATATCAAAACATAATTTTTTTTATTTTGGGTATTGTTCATTGTGCATTTTCCATTTTACCTGATGAAGTTCAAAAAAGCATAACTAATTATAGAAAAATCATCTCAAAGTGATTCAAGTTTCTACAAATAGATAAAATGATTTTCTACATGGAAAAAAATATGAGATAGAGTATCCTCTAGACCAATTTATACAATTTATTCTTCCAAACATCATTGTAGATTTGGTCAATTTCTTTTTCCCAGGATTTTGACCTTAATTTTAAAAATTCATATCTCACTCTACTTTGAGCCAATTCATCATCTCCTCTCTTGGCTCTTTCACTTGCCCATCAACACATCTTAGTATTTATACACTAAGGCTCTCTTTAGTTTAGGCAATGTGGGACTTCTTTTAACATACATATACACACATGCCATACTTATATTCTAAAAATAAGTGTGTGGCTTATATGTGTGTATTAAAAGAAGTCCCACATTACTCAAACTAAAGAGAGTCTTAGTGTATAAATACTAAAATATGTTAGTAGACAAGTAAAAGTACCAAGAGAAGAGGTGGGTTTGTGCGCACACAAGAACAGCCCAATGTAGCTATAATCCGTTGATTCCCCACCCCCCTCGGTGTGCGAAGTATATGAGGTGTTGGGTGCTTTTCCTGAGAGATTGTTTTGCAAAAGTGCAGAATTTAATTTACATAAAACAATTTACCAGAAAATCAAATTTTTTAAGGTTTCGGTTAAGAGACGTCGAGACTTCCAATTTTTCTTAAACTCTTGATTATTTCCAATTAGCCTTATAATTATTAGGTTTTATTTGTTTTTATAGCTATCTCCAACATTCAAAACAGATGCCTTAATCGTCCATTACTGCAGCAATGTCCAACGTTCATGAGGTCTCGGCCTATAAAAGGCAGTGCCTACTGAAGATTCAGAGCACACCAGCCTTCGAGTTTTCAAGCGCTCTCTTCTCTCTCTCCTTCTTCTCTTTATGCTTTTTTGAGTTTTTTTCTTTCTGCTATTATGCTGCCTTACTTTGGCAAAAAGGATCTGTTTAATCCTAGGAAGTTGCCAACTTGTGGCAAAATAACTCTTAAGGACAGTATCCTTGGACATGACTTAGATTTATCTTTTCTAACATTATTTTTCCAATTGCAACTAACAATCTTAAGAGTTATGGAATCACATCATGATGCTACTGACATTACAGCTGTTGTATCTGCTAGAGCCATAGGTGGTGATAGTGGTACTACTGTCTTTGTGCCCATTGCACTGCCACTTCCTACGTCGTTCCGAGACATATCAAAAATTGAGGTGTTCAATAGCAAGAACTTCAAATGATGGCAAGAACATGTTTTCTTAGTGTTGGATATGCATGGGGTTGCTGTGGCACTCACTCAAATTGAGCATGCTATAGATGTTGACCAAGCCCAAAAAGATGTTTGGGCTTATGCCAATAGGATTGGAAATTACTACCAAAGAGAGATGTCCGAAGAGAAAGACACCAAGCTGTAGATCAACGAATACCATAAATTATTAGAAGAATTTTGTAGAGAAGATCAACCTTCTAGATGAATTTGTAGCTGGGATCCTGATAGAGAAAATGTCAAGTTCATGGAAAGACTACAAACAACAACTCAAACACAAGCAGAAGTAATTATCGCTGTTTGACCTCATCACTTATATCATTATTGAAGGCACCAACCGAAAGGAGATTCAAGAAGCAAAGGCCAAGGAGATAGCCTCAAAGGCAAACTTGGTGGAGACAAAGCTGCACAGCAAAAGGTATGATTCTCACAAGAAACTTGATTACAAACCCAATAATTCTAACCCCAAGTTCAAAAAGAAGGGTAATTGCCTTGTTTATGGTAAGCGAAGTCACCATGCTGTTAAGTACAGGAAGAGGGCTAGAAATGATAATCCTCCCAAGCTAAATGTAAATTTGGTTCAAGGGATGACAATTTTGAAGAAATTATTGCTACAATCATTTCTCAAGCTCTCTTTGTCTCTGATGTGAGAAAATGGGTGGTAGATTCTGGGGCTACCAGGCACATTTGTGCACATAGATAGATGTTTGCCTCCTATGATCCTATAAAGGAATGAGAAAACAGTATTTACCTTGCTGATTCCCAAACTGCAAAAGTTCTAGGGAAAGGAAAAGTGGTTCTCAAACTCACATCTAGAAAGACATTGGCTCTTAATGTTGTACTACATGTATATGATGTTAGAGCAAACTTAGTGTTTACAGCTTTGTTGGGAAAAGTCGAGGTTAAAGTGTCATTTGAATTTGACAAGATTGTAATGACAAAAAATAATGTTTTCGTGGGAAAGGGTTATTGTAACTAGGAACTGTTTGTTCTGACTGTTGCTGAAATGAATGAAAATGCATCTTTTTCTTACATGCCTATTTATATGATTGATTCTTTTGATGTATGGCATACTAGATTAGGACATGTTAATAAGTCATATAAATAAAATACAACAAATTGATTTAATTTATGGAAATAAAAATAATAATTTAAATAAATGTGAAGTGTATGCAAAAGCTAAAATAACTAAAAAATCACATTTTTCTACACAGATAAACTGAATTACTTGCTTTAATTCACATTGATTTAGGTGATTTAAAACAAGCAATGACAAGAGGTGGTAAAAAATATTATATGACTTTCATAGATGATTTTTCAAGATATAATAAAGTATATTTGTTGAGAAATAAAGATAAAGCTTTTGAAAAGTTTCTTTTGTATAAAGAGAGGTAGAAAATCAACTAAATAAAAAGATTAAAAAAATAAGGTCTAATAGAGGAGGAGAATATGTTTTATTTAATGATGTTTGTAAAAAAGAAAGAATAATACATGAAGTTAGTCCTCCATACTCACCTGAGTCTAATGGAGTAGCTGAAAGGGAAAAATAGAACTTTAAAAGAAATGATGAATACTTTACTTGTAAGTTCTTCTACTCCAGATAATTTATAGGGTGAAGCTTTGTTGTCTGCTTATTTTTTACAAAATAGAATGCCTCAGAAGAAAACAAATAAAACACCTTATGAATTATCGAAAGGTTATGTACCTAACCTAAAATATTTAAAAGTTTGAGGGTGTCTTGCTATAGTAATGCTACCTGATTCTAAGAAAAGGAAAATTGAGTCTAAAACTTCTTATCATATGTTTATTGGATATGCTCAAAATAGTATAGCTTATAGATTACTGCTTTTGAAAAGTAATATTTTGGATCATAAAGCTATTCTAGAAACTAAAGATACATAATTTTTTAGCATAACTTTTCTTTGAAAATTGAACATAATCCTAAAAAAATGAAAATTTCTACTTCTTCTCTTGAACATAATTCAAATGAAAATTTGATTGAAAATTTAAGAAGAAGAGGTAAAGGAAAAAAAACTTCTTTTGGAAATGATTTTTATATTTATATGGTACAAGATGATCCTTTAAATTTTTATGAAGTTATTTTTTCTTCAGATACTCATCTTTGGAAAGAAGCAATTAAAACTGAAATTGATTCCCTTAAGCAAAATAAAACTTGGGTTTCAGTTGACTTGCCTCCAGAAGCTAAGCCTATTGGTTGTAAATGAGTTTTTAAGAAGAAGCTTAACCTTGATTGATCCATTGATAAATATAAAGTTAGACTTGTAGTTAAAGGTTTTACTCAAAAATAAAATATTGATTATTTTGATACTTTTTTCTCTTATTACAAAAATTTCTTCTATAAGAATTCTAGCTGCTTTAGTTTCAATTTACAAACTTTATATTCATTAAATGGATGTTAAAACCTGAAGGGTATGTTAGTCCTGGATAAGAAAATAAAGTGTATAAACTTGTTAAATCTTTAAATGGATTAAAATAAGCACCTAAACAATGGCATGAAAAATTAGATTAAGTTTTAATGAGTGATGATTTTTCTACTGTTGAAGTGGAAAGGTATATTTATACAAAATTTATAAATGGTGATTGTGTGATTATTTGTTTATATGTGGATGATATGCTTATCTTTGGTACTAGCATGAATGTTGTAATTGAAACAAAACATTTTCTTACTTCAAATTTTGATATGAAAGATATGGGTGAAGTGAAAGTTATATTAGGTGTTACGATTATAAGGAGTGAAAATTGTCTTTTACTTTCTCAAATACATTATGTTGAAAAAATTTTTAAAAAGCCTAGACATTTTGATAATACTTCTTTAAGCAAGCACAAAATTAGCAAAACATAAAGGTGATTCAGTGGCTTAATCTAAATATGTATAGATTATTGGAAATCTGTTGCATTTAATAAATTTTACCAGACCTGATATAGCATATGTTGTATGTAACTTGAGCAAATATACCCATTGTCCAGGTAGTGAACATTGGAAGCTCTTGTTAGATTCATGAGATATTTAAGAGGTATCATGAACTATGATATATTTTATAGTGGGTTTCCTGCTATATTAGAAGGATACAATGATGCTAACTGAATCTCAAATTTAGATGAGATTAAATCCACTAATGGCTATGTATTTACTCCTAGTGATGGTGTAGTATCCTGGAAATTAGTCAAACAAAGTACTATTACAAAATCCTTAAGGGATTTAGAGTTTATTGCTATGAAACTGGCTAGTACTGAAGTTGAGTGGTTGAAAAACTTCTTAGTAAATATTCCATTAGGAGAAAAACTAACACCATCAGTGTCTTTACATTGTGACAGCCAATTGGCGATAGCTACAACTAAAACTAAGACCTTTAATGGAAAAAATAGACATATTCGATTAAGACATAATATTATAAGGCAGCTACTAAAAGATGGAGTAATCTCAATCAAATTTGTTAGGTCAGAAGTAAATCTAGCGAATCCTTTGACAAAACAGTGAGGGAAGAAACAAATTTTTGACATATTAAGGGGAATGGTACTTAAGCCAATCTAAAATTAAACAACAATGGTAACCTAACCTTTGTGATTGAAGATCTCATGAAGGAGGATTATATGGGTAAGAGCAAGTCATTTGTTAGTTTTGCTAGCACTAAAATTCTGGTCCCTTTTTATGGTATGAGAAAGTGCTAAAATGCATTGTTGGTGAGTCCAAGTAAAACTCTTAATGATTTCATATTACTTATGGAAGGTGTATTCATTATAGATAAACTTGATGAAATCATCTACATGAATGTGGAGTAGGGCCGCTTTTATGAGACCGTGGCAAAGTCTCTTGAGCATTCATTGAACACCAGGCATGTGCATGACCGTTTAAAGTGCAAAACTACCATTAACACCAGGCATGTGCATGGCCATTTAAAGTCAAGCATGCTTAAATGAGGAGTTCTTAAGGGATAGGCTACTGAAAAGGTAAGAGCACCTCATTGATATAGGTTGTACCTATCAATTCTTTTAAGCTATCATTAACCGTATAGTCCCATACCTATACAGTCTCTGGATCCTTCTCGTTCTAGTATGCATTTGATTCATTCATATGCCCCTCTAGCTTAGAAGTCTGTCAGGACAAGCTCCTTGTCCGTGCCTCATCACGTTTTATCTCAAACCTCTTTTCTTGCACCAACGATCACTCTCCACCCTCATTAGTGCCCGGATGTCACATGCCCACCAGCTTCCATATGGTTCGTCCTCGAACCATATCGTACTAAGAGAGGCTGGGCTTTGATACCAACTATAACGTCTAGCTGCTTCTTTGATATTGATGACTGTCCCCACAAACCAACACAAACCCTTTTAGTGTGTTTTGTCCTCACTCACACACACCTCCTTCCCAGGAGATCACCCATTCCAGAATTGCTCCAAGTCAAGCACGCTTAACTGAGGAGTTCTTAAGGGATAGGTTACCGAAAAGGTAGATGCACCTTGTTGGTATAGGTAGTACCTATCAATTCCTTTAAGCTATCCTTAACCGTATAGTCACATACATATACAGTCTTTGGATCCCTCTTATTCTGGTATGCATTCGATTCATTCATATGCCCCTTTGGCTTAGAAGCTTGCCAGGAGCCGCTCCTTATCCGTGCCTCATCAATTTTCATGTCACACCCCCTTTCTTACACCGGCAATCACTCCTCACCCTCATCAAGGCCTGGATGTCACAGTCATTCATGTGGATTTTGTGCTTGATCACCATAGAATCTAATTAATGGGTAAACTTTATGGATTGAGAGGTGAAGAATATACCTAGATTTAGAGAGATAAACATGGATAACTAATCTAGAGATAGAATTAGGAATTCATGGTGATATACGTTATAGTTTTTAAGGTTTAATTAGGAATTTTAGTTGCGCGAGAGCGAATTGAATCCTAATTAAACAAGGACTAATTGACCGAGAGGTAATTATGATGCTTTAGAAACAATTATCACTATGATTGTGCAGAGTCTAACTAAGGAATAAAATCTAGTTATCTCGTAAGGTGGATCCTGATCCCTTGACACTTCTAGAACTGAATCAAACTCAGACTTCGTTTTGTTTTCTATTTCTTTCCTTTTTAATTTGAATTCTCAATTTGATTATCACTTGCTTTTGGGATTAAAAGTTTGGACTGATAAATTTACTAACTCCCTTGGGTTTGACTTCCGGAATACTTCGAAAACTTTTTATTACTGCAGGATCCTGATCAAATTTTTGGTGCCATTGCTGGGGAGGTTAACGGATTTATTAGTCCACTAAATTTTAGTCTTTTGTAAAAACAATTATTTCTTTTCTAATCTCTTGCTGCACATTGTTAAGATCTAAAAGTTTTAATAGTGTTTTTGAATTGATTGCTATTAATCTTGAAATTGAACATGCTTGCAAGGAGAATCAAGCTAGAAGTAGGCGCGCGATGGCTGATGAAATAGTGCTTGCTAGGGATCAAGCTAATCTACTTTGGAGGGATGCAGATAAGTTTGCAATTTTTGGTAACCCATCATGTATCAAGCTGAGTCAAATGCCAAAAATTATGAGTTTAAAACAATTCATTTGAACTTTCTTCCCTAATTCCATGGGCTGGGAAGTGAAGATGCACTAGGGTTCCTTAAGGATTTTTATAATGTTGTGGATCAACTTCTTCTTAACAACATAACTGAAGAGGAACTTAAAATAAGATGCTTCAATTTGTGCACATGAAGGATAAGGCAAAACAGCAACTTCTCAACCTTCCTGAAAGTACTTTAACTACGTGGAGGGAAATCTATGATGCTTTTATTGCAAAATTCTATTCTCCACAAAGGACTCTGGAGTGGTGAGATAAAATTTACAAATTTGTTGAGCTAGATGGTGAACCTTATTATAAGACTTGGGATCACTACAAGTTGCTTCTGAATCAATGTCCACATCATGGGTTTAGCGAAATGATGATTGCTCTAATTTTTTTATAATGCACTATCCCGAGCCGTTCAATCTTTGGTGGATATAGCTATTGGAGAAGGTATTGTTACTGCAGCAAATATGATGAATTTATATGAGAGAGTAGCAAGTCAAATTAGACAAAAGGGTGTGAGAGGTAGAAAGTTTCAATTACATGAAGTCAATGAGCACCCTGATGTGATTGCTCAACTTGAGAAAATAAATCAACGCATTGACCTCTTCTTCCAACAACAAAGTAGCAATTTTAATCTTCCTAAAGAATCATGCTCTGCATGCGGTGATTCAGGTCATACTGTAGATACATGTGTGCACATGATAGAAGGGAATGCAGAAATTAATTATATGAGATCAAATGCTGAACGTCCACAATTTTTGTAGAGAAAGAATGATCCTTTTTTAAATACATATAATCCTAGGTGGTGAAATCATCCAAATTTTTCCTGAAAAAATCCACTAGGATTTCAGCAACAGAAGACTCAAGCACTCCCTCAGTCTCTTACACCATCTGTAGAAAAGACTCCTAAACTCAAGGAGATGTTCTCTTAATTTATGGTGGGCCAAGTATCAGTTAATAAGAATTTGGATCAATTCATGGCTAGCCAAGCAGTAGTTAATAAAAATTTTGATCAATTTATGGCTAGCCAGATCACCACTAATAATGCTACTTAAGTTGCAATTCGAAACATAGAAATCCAGGTGAATCATCTCGCTAATCTAGTGGCGGATAGAAGTCCAGGTAAGTTCCCTAGCAACATGAAAGTAAATCCCAAAGAGAGTGTAATGGCTATAAGTGTGGGGGAAAAGGTAAAAGAGAGTGATAAAAGAGATAAAGAAAAAAATGAATTAAAGAAAAAGAGTGGGGTGAGGGAGCATGACGAAGAGGAAAGGAGCTCTAAGTCAAAGGTTAAAGAAGATAATCAAGCCCCTGAAGCAAAGCCTTATCAACCTCCGATACCCTTTCCACAAAGGTTGAAAAAGGAAAAGCATGATGAAAGCTTCCAAAAATTCCCGGAGATATTCAAGAAGCTGCAAGTCAACATTCATTGAAATTTTGGCCAAGATGCCTAATTATGTTTGACATATCAAGACTCTCCTCTCCAATAAAAAGAAGCTCGAAGAGTGTGCTACAGTGACTTTAACAAAGGAGTACAGTGCCATATTGCAAAGAAAGCTACCTCCGAAGTTAAAAGATCCGGGAAGTTTCTCTATTCCCTGCACTATTGGTTCTACTGTCATTGATAATTGTTTCTGTGATTTAGATGCAGGTATTAACTTAATGCCTTACTCACTTTACAAGAAACTAGGGACCACAGATTTGATGCCCACAAATGTCACACTCAAATTGGCAGACAAATCTCTTCAATACCCAATAGGAGTGGTTGAGCATGTTTTGGAAAGTTGGTAAACTTTATATTCTTGCTGATTTTATGGTTTTAGAGTTAGGAGATGAAATAGATGTCTCTCTAATCCTAGAAAAACCATTCCTATCTACTACGGGTGCCTTAATTGATGTGCCAAAGGGAAAATTGACATTTAGAGCAGGGAATGAGATAGATGAATTTAATTTCACTAATATTTCAAATATTCCCTCTCTTAATAAGAATTGTTGTATTATAGATGTGATGCAGGATAATGATAAAGGTCTTTTTTAGATGGCTATTAGAGACGAAGTTAAGATTAAGAAGAAAGTGGCACCACCTAGTCTCGGCAAAAAAAGAGGCAATTGTGTGATCTAAACAGACTAACTAGTACCAACTTTGATCATAAAGAGTCTCTCTAAGGGAAGGATGGAATTAAAGTGGAGGAAAAAGCCGATTCCTAAATCTGAAGGGCTTAGACCAAAGCCTCTGAAGGATGCCATCTCATGATCTCCTAATCTGCCTGGCTATCAATGTTAAATTTAGTGCTTATTGGGAGGCAACCCAACATTATTTTTCTTATTTTATTTTCTGTTTTTGTTAAAAAAATTTTCTTGCTCTTATTACTCCAAACTCTTTCTCTTAAGATTGTTTGTAGGATTAATTTGATTATGGTGAAAACAAGCTTGGAACAAATACAAAGGACTCCAAAGAGCATTTTAAGTATCTCCTATAAATCAGGGGAGTCTCAACTCCTTTATCTTTTATTTTATTCTCACAGCATTGAGGACAATGTTAGATCTAAGTGTAGGGGGGATTTTATTAGTTGCTCTTAGTTGATTTGTCCTTAGAATTTTATTGATATGAGCTCTTAGTTGATCAGTCCTTAGAATTGTACTAATGTGCTGAAATTAGAAATTTTGTTGTGAATTTATGTGCTTAATTGCTTTTATGTAGATTTATTTTTCTTATTTTCAGAGTTAGTGATTTTGTCTGTCACCATAGGATACTCAATTGTTGTGCTTGATAAGGTAAGATAGTTACTTTGCAAGTCAGAAACATGAGTCTTGCGTCTTGAGACTATAACTTAGTATGTGGTAGGTGTGGACAAGTGATTGAGTTTGTAGGAAGCTAGATTATATATTTATTTTTGAACTCAGGTATTTACAATAATTATGTATGAATTTATTATTCAGTTGGAGACATGATTCGAGGTTTAATGAGAAAAAAACTAGAGAAAAAAGAGTAATATATATATCCACTCCGTTGGCTTGAGCTGTGCTTAGTAACTAAGGGCTTCACCAAAAAGCATTGTCCTTTGCGTAAAACGATGCGGTATGAGTTATGAGTGTGCCAAAGGCATCTTGGTGCAGCAGGTTATGTAGCTTGAGTAACTGGGGGTACGCATCATAAATGTGAGATCTTCACATCAAAAAAGCGTATAACAGTCCAAGAAAAACAAATAAATCCCCAGATAAAATGGAAGCACAGAATGTGTGGGGAAGTTAAATAAATCCTTGTTGATCACCATTGTACATGAGTTGAGTTAAGGTTTATGCACAATTGATTGAGATATTTTAAGTTCTTAAATAAGTGTTGTAATTTTTTTTCTTGCTTGATTGACTGTTTGCATTTGTCACATGCTAGGTATACACACACAAATTAAAATCTCATGGATGAATGAAAATGATGAGTGAGTTGCTATTGAACCTAATGTTTGATTTGTTAAGTACTCCTTTTGCTTATATTGGTGATGGACTATCACTAGTAAAGAGAAGTGAGTTTAATGAATCTAGAAAATAACTATATGAGAGTAGCACAATTTTAGTTCTTGCTTGAGGATAAGCAAAGGTTCAAATATGGGGGGATTTGATGTGTCCATTTTATACATATAAAATACCCATATTTAAGCTCTAAATTTCATCTAAAAATTTCATCTAAATATATTTACATTGGTATATTTTATCATTATTTTACATATTTTTGTGTTTCATGGCGTTATAGGCTCATTTAGAAGCATTCAAAGTAAAAATATTACAAATCGTTCATGCTGGAAAGTTTCAACACTCTTTGGTTTTTTCACCATAATGCTCACATATGAACTCCGATTGAGATGATTTAAGATTTTTTGAAAATCTAAGACATAGGGCTACAGCTTTCATGTTTTGCATTTTTCCAAATTCCAACGTTATCATGATGAAAATTGAGTTCAAAGGGTCAACATGAGCTGGTGACATGTTTAAAGCTGAACGAAGTTGTTTTCTGTGTAAGGCATCCACCTGGCACCAGGTCAACACGAATTTCATGTTCTTCTACATTCCAAAACCACCCAGCGCCTGGTCAAAGTGCAAAAACACATTTTTTACGCGTAAACTGGCCTAGAAGCCAAGTATTCTCGCTATATTATAAATAAGACGCAAGAGAAACACAAGAAAAGATTGAGAAACGCACCCGGAGGCCAAAGAACACGGTTCAAAACGCATCTGGGAGCAATTAGGAGTAATCTATTAGAGAAAGTAAGAAGATCTAGGGAGTATTAGAGATAGATTCTTTCTCTTCTATTATAACTCTGTTTTCTTGTTATTTTCACTATGATTTGGGATTTTAGTTCTGATTTGATTTCTATTTCCATGTGTGGCTAAATTTCTCAGTCAGGGGTAAGGATGCAGCTTAACTGAGATAGATTAGATTTGTTTTCTTTAGTTCTGACTCTGTGGATTTTTTCTTTGAGTTATATTTAATTTGTCCTTTTATTATATTTATCTCTCTTGTTCATTCATGTGGATTTTGTGCTTGATTACCATAGAATCTAATTAATGGGTAAACTTTATGAACTGAGAGGTGAAGAGTGAACATAGATTTAGAGAGATAAACATGGATAACTAATCTAGAGATAGAATTAGAAATTTGTGGTGATATACGTTATAGTTTTCAAGGTTTAATTAGGAATTTTAGTTGCGTGAGAGCGAATTGAATCCTAATTAAACAAGGACTAATTAACCGAGAAGTAATTATGATGTTTTAGAAAAAATGATCACTATAATTATGCAGAGTCTAACTAAGGAATAGAATCTATTTATCCCATAAGGTGGATCCTGATCCTTTGACGCTTCTAGAACTAAATCAAACTCAGACTTCATTTTGTTTTCTATTTCTTTTCTTTTTAATTTGAATTCTCAATTTGATTATCATTATCACTTGCTTTTGTGATTAAAAATTTGGATTGATAAATTTACTACCTCCCTTGGGTTCGACTTCTGGAATGCTCCAAAGACTTTTTATTACTGTGATCGACACTGTATATTTGCAGGATCCCAATCATGCTTCTTTCATAGCTTTAGTTCGGCGTCGAGTCATTGGACCTCCAATAACTTATAATGGATGCTTTAAGACATTAGATATCTATTGTTGGACTTGTAGGTTATGCTTTGGATGGTCTCATTCATTCCCTCTCTCTTGGAAAAGATTTTCCCTCAAATTTGCAGCATCATATAAAGATAGATCTGCAATATTGAAGGTAGCACTAACATTCTATAAGAGCCTGGCAGATCAAGTTTATAAGCATTGTCATTGACTTGCTCCAAAACTTGAAAAGGTCCAACTCCACGTTACTGCAGCTTTGATTTCCTTTGTTCAAGAAATCTTTCCTTTCTCAGATGTACCCAAACCCAATCACCTGGTTCAAATGCAGCTTTTCTATGACCCTTGTTAGTTTGTTTGGTATATTATGCATTCTTCTTTTCAATGTTAGCTTTTACTTTAGCATGAAGATCCTACACAAGCTCAGCTTTCTTCTTACCATCAAGGTTAGCTTTCTCATTACAAGGTAAAGACAGAATATTAAGAGCAGTGTAACACCTTACTTTTAGCCTTATTTCCCATATATTAGACCTCATTATAGTCTAATTATACTTAATTAGGAGCTTGAATCAAAATAAATTAAAAACAGAATTTTCATTTTTTCGCGGTATTGTTCACTTGGCATTTATCACTTTTCCCGGTAAAATTTGAAAATTTGTAACTAATTCTACAAAAATCATCTTGGGGTGATTCAAGTCTCTAAAAAAATAAAAACATTCCCTACGTGGGAAAAATAATAATCAGAACAAATACTGGGCCAATTGATACAGTTTATTCTTCCAAAAATCACTGTAGATTTGGTTAATTTCTCTTTCCCAGGATTTTGACCTTAATTTTAAAAATTCATATCTAATTCTACCCTAAGTTAATTCATGTATTCTTTATGTCATTGGAAAACCCTTTATGTCTGCTTTCTAGATATATTTTTCTTGTACATTTATTTACCTTGTACAGGGCATGGAATCAACTTAAACCATTAAGGGTCAAAATACTACTTCTACTGGAACAGTTTTAGGAGAAATTACATAACTCTTTCTTTATAGCTCCAAATACTTTCAAACTAGTGGTATTCATTTCTGAAGACTCAGATCTTTCCAGAAATGCAAATAACTGGATTTTTAGAGCTATACAAAGTTTTATGGTGTTTTTTGAAAAATCCAGTATCTTCAGTGAAAGTTCCAGTTTTCCAACCTTGCCCTATTTTTGAACCTTAACTTTGAAAATTCACATTAATTCGTACACATATCAAATTGAAGTGATCTTTGGACCATTTGAAAGCTATATCTGTATACTTTAAGAGCATAATAAAATTTATACATCATTTCTCACTTTGTTCAAAAGTAGCAGAATTACTATGCATGGGTCAAAATGATCATTTCTATTCCTTGATTTTACAAAATCATATCCTCACATATATACATGGTCATTTCTTGTTCTAGATTCATACACAACATTATGACAAGACTTAGAGGTATATGTTAACAAACAATGGCAGTCACATACATTCATATACATTTTTATACAAATTACATCATAAATTGTCATAACATTCTTAAATGAATCATGCTTCATCATCAACTACCTTCCTTCTTTCTCTTGCCTTTCTTGTACTTCTTACATGATTGGGCCTACACATGGTTGCATTTGGAAGGAATGAGATTCATGGAATCTCAGTAGTAATCGCCCAATCATGCTATCATATGATCATGTAAATCATAGAATATCTTGAAATCATCAAACAAACACTTTGAACATCTGATGCCATAACATTTCATGAAAATTTCAGCAGAGTTTCATTTTGAAAAATGGACCTCCAAAGGTCATAAACCTCATCAAATAACTCAGTCAATCAACGCAAATCATCACAAAGCGTCATAATAAACATATGGCATATAAAACAGTTCATGAAATTCAAGTTTAATAATAAAGAGCATAAGTAGGCATATTACTACCTTGTGGCCTTCCTTTGATTTCCAAACTTTGTGCACTCTTTTCTTGGTCTTTGAAAACTTTCTTGAGCCTAATCACTACATTAACCAAGGTATATAAGCTACTGATTTTAGGAGCTCAACTACAAAGTGTTAACTAAAGCCCTAACTTTTCATCTTACTATCCATTTAGTCTTTCTCTGATCCAACACTTGTTCCTAAGGTTTTGGACCATGAGGAATCCATTTTTGAGGTCAAAATTATGAAATTCCTTCTCTAAATACTCCCCCTATTCTGACCGAAAATCATGGAGGAAGAGGAGAAATTGATTTCTTTCAAAATACATCAAACCACTTCCAAAATCATGCTTCAAGTGGTTATTCTAAGCTTTTCCCTAAGTTTATTTGGCAAAAACTCATCTCTTCCTTAGTCTAGGTTAAGGCTGAAATCTTTGGAGAGAGATAGGAAAAGGAATACTCCATGACTCTATTGCATATTTCTTAGAACAACTAACTTGAAGACATGGAAGATTACCTTGCTTTTGAACTTCAATCTCCAAGCTATTCTTTCTCCCTTTGCTCCTCACTTCTCTCACGTCTTTCCTCTTCTTTTTCTGGTTCAGAACCTCTCTTTCTCTTACTCCTTTGTGCAGCTTGTGTAATGCCAAGGAAAGAGAGGAAATGAAGTCAATAATCTTGCCACATCACCTTAACTATGTTTATCTCCTTTTTTTTTTTCTCTCTCAATACTTCTTGAACAAGTCTTCAAGAAATAATATAAAACTATTTTTCACATGTGGGCTCCAGTTGCTGGACATCCCAAAATGAGGAAAATTGGATAATTAACTTGGCTAATTAACTTGACTAATCATGTTTACTTTAATTAGCCAACTTGTGTTAACTTTATACATTACTTTATTAAAGCAATTTAACAAATTCCCTCCATGTCCTTGCTGCTGGAAGTCACAACATATAGAGGAATTTATTGTCTAAAATTTGCTTCCTAATTTTTAATGGACGAAAATACCCTTTATTAATCACTTTTACCTGTACCGATTAAATACTTTTGATGTAATTATCACTAAATTGGTACAGGATTACCCAAAAATTACTTTTGGATTAAAATCATCATCTTATCCCAAACTATATTTGGGTAAGGTCCATTTATTATCTTTGAATAAGTACTACCTTTTTCTGTAGTCTGAAATAACTTTTATCAGGTAAAATATTAATATTAAACCATAATTGCCCAATAAATATTATTTTAATCTTAATAAATCCTATACTATATTCTATTGAGCTAAGCTCATTAAGAACTTCATTTTGACTATAACTTTTCATATTTACAAAAATACCCTGACGTAAGGCTAATTTATAATTTTTGAAACTTTTGAGTTTTTCTTATAATTTTTCCCAAGGACTAATTGGCAATAAAATTCCTTCTTTGGGACTAACTTGCAAATTATTTTCATTTTTGCGAGCAAAATTATGATTTTCTCATTTTCTAGTCTAACCTGAAAAATGACCAGATTGCCTTTTTTCGTTTCTTTTTGTGTTCCTCAGTTTTTGTTTCTTCTTTGTATATTTTACGCTATCAACATTTTTTTCTTGAGCCTTAAATGAAATTTTCACATTTTATTTCCTAATCTGAAAAATGACCATTTTTCCTGCGTTGAGTCAAGAACATAATTATCAATTCTTCCAGGTGCTTTTTAGTAATTTTTTCCAAAGACCAATTTTTTATTATTTCTTTTTCACTATTCACATTAACTTTTGAATTGGTTTATCTCTCAACTTAAACCTCTCAAGAACGCAACACTTATACTATTATGCTCAGCGCGAGACGACCTTTCATTCAAGTGGTATATTGTATATCTTCTGGGATAAATTTTGAAATTAATTTCTGCTCAGAACCTTATGAAAAATTAATTCCAATTACTCACTTTCTTTCTCATCTCTTCATACATTTTATGGCATCCTGTAAAATTAGAGATATTACATGGAGTCATAGGGTTGAAACCATACACAATCTCAAAAGGTGAATATGATGTAGTTGAATGCACAGCCCTATTATATGCAAATTATATGTGAGGCAAACAAAATTCCTAGTTCTTCAAATTTTTTTGAATTGTGGCACGCAACAACGTGGTGAGTGTTCTATTTACTATTTCAGTTTGTCCATTAGTTTGTAGATGTACAGTAGTGGAAAACAAAAGTTTAGTTACTAATTTACTCCATAAAGTGTGCCAAAAATGACTTAGGAACTTAAATATCTCTATAACTCACAATTGTTCTAGGAATACCATGTAATCTCACAACTTCTTTGAAAAACAAATCAGCAATATGTATGACATAATGAGTTTTTGAACATGCAATAAAATATGCCATCTTGCTGAATCTATCAACCAAACAAAAATACTATCCTTACCACTAGGAGAATGTTGTAATCCCAACACAAAATCTATAGAAATATCAGTCTAAGATTGTTCAAGAACGGGTAAAGGGGTATACAATCATGTGCATTAACTCTAGATTTTGCATGCTTGTAAGTAACACATCTATCACACACAAAAGCAACATCTCGTTTCATAGAAGGATAATAAAAGTGTTCATGTGAAATTTTTGAAGTCTTATGAATTCCAAAATGTCTCATTAACCCACCACCATGAGTTTCTTTGACAAGTAACTCATGCAAAGAACAATGAGGAATATATAACTTGTCTTTTTTAAAGAGAAACCCACCAAATCTACAGAAATCTTGGAACCTATGCTTTTCACATGATTCCCAAATTTCTGTAAATATGAATCAGAAGCATACAATCCCTTAATCAATTCAAAACCAAGCAATTTAGCATGTAAAGAAGTTAAAAGAGAATATCTTCATGAAAGTGCATCAGCCACAACATTATTTGTACCTTGCTTATGCTTAAGGATGTATGGGAATGTATCAATGAATTCCATCCACCTGGCATGTTTCTTGTTCAACTTATCTTGTGACTTCAAGTACTTTAAACTGTCATCATCTAAGTGAATGATGAACTCCTTTGGCCATAGATAGTGTTGCCATGTCTCTAAGGATCTTTTCAATACATAGAGTTCTTTCTCATAGTAGAAGTAGTTTAAAGTTGGGCCACTAAGTTCCTCACTAAAGTAAGCGTTGTCTTGCATAAGAATAGCCCATATTCCTACCCCAGATGCATCACATTCAATTTCAAACAATTTATTAAAATATGGAAGTGCAAGAAGTGGTGCATTGGTGAGTTTGTGTTTCAAAGTATTGAATGCTTTCTCATGTACGTCACCCCACCTAAAGGTTACATTCTTCTTAACTAGATCATTGAGAGGTGCTGCTATGAAAGAAAAATCTTTAACAAACCTTTGATAAAAACTAGCGAAGCCATGAAAACTTCTTATCTCATTTGCATTCCTCGGGGTTGGCCATTCTCGGATTGCTTTCACCTTGTCTTCATCTACTCAGATTCCTTGAGCTCCTACAACAAAACCAAAGAAGACAACCAAATCCAAGTAAAATGAGTATTTCTCTAGATTTGCAAAGAGCCTATTTTTCCTAAGAACAATGAGAACTTCACGCCAATGCATAACATGATCATCTAGACTTTTGCTATACACTAAGATATCATCAAAATAAAGTACAACAAATTTTCCAATGAATGAATGGAAAATATGATTCATGAGACTCATGAAGGTATTAAGAGCATTAGTCAAACCAAAAGGCATAACTAACCATTCATAAAGTTTATACTTAGTTTTAAAAGCAGTTTTCCATTCATCACCTTCTTTCATTCTAATTTGGTGATATTCACTCCTAAGATCAATTTTAGAAAACAATGATGCACCATGCAATTCATCTAACATATCATCTCATCTAGGAATAAGATAGCGATATTTTACCGTTATTTTGTTGATGGCCCTGCAATCCACACACATTCACCATTTTCCATCTTTCTTTGGTACTAGAATCACCGGCATTGCACAAGAACTCAAACTTTCTCTCACAAATCCCTTTCTTATGAGTTCTTCAACTTGACATTGAATTTCTTTTATTTCCTCTAGATTTGCTCTATATGCTGGACGGTTGGGAATGGTAACTCCAAGTATGAAATCAATGCGATGTTCTATACCTCTTATGAGAGGTAGGCCATCAGGTATTTCTTCTAGAAAGAGATCTCTAAATTCCTACAATAGAGAAGAAATACTAGAAGGTATAGAGGAATCAAGTTGAGTAGTAGATAAATAAACATCCTTGCACAGAAGTACAAAGATTTCTTGCCTTGCACATAATACTCTTTTTACCTCTCCTTTTTGGGTTAATAAGCTCATTTTGTTATTTTTCTCACTCTCTTTTTCATTTTCTTCTCTCTTTTTCCACACTTTTTCATTTTTCTCTCTTTTTTTCATTTTTATATAATTTTTCTGATTTTTTATCTCACTCTTCTCTTTTTCTCCCTTATTTTGATCTTTTGATTTATACTTATTCTAAATTTTCAATTGATCTTTGTACACTTCAAAAAGAGATAGAGGAGTAAGTATGACTTGCTTTCCATGGAACTTGAAGTAATAGAAGTTCTTGAGCCCATCATGATTGATGTATCTATCATATTGCCATGGATGACCAAGTAATAAATGTCCATCAAACATAAGTGCAACATCACATAGCACCTTATCTATATACTTCCCGACAGTGAAAGTAACAAAAACTTGTTTACAAACTTTAACTTTACCACAATCAGTCAACCATTGCAACTTATATGGCCTAGGATGCTTAATGAAAGGTAAATTCAATTTTTTAACAAGGTACTAGCCACATTAGTACAGTTACCACTATCAATGATTAGACTACATACCTTGTCTTGGATAAAACACCTAGAATGGAAGAGTAGTTCCCTTTGTTCATCATTATGCTCTTCTTTTAGTTGAATACTAAGAGCTCATCTTGTCACATAAATGTTTCTACCAATGGGATGATCATATTCATCTTCTGAGATGTCAGATAGAGGAGGGGTTTTGAGGCCATCATTTTCTTTTTCTTTATCATCATTGGAGCTTGCATATTTCATATCTCCACTATCAAGTAGTAAGACTTTCCTCTTGCTTGGACATTAGGCAACAATGTGTCCAAATCCTTGACACCTGAAGTAGCGAGTGTCTCGGGGTTTAGAAGATGTGGAAGTGTCAGTGTTGCTCTTTGAAATAGCAAATTTGGTTTTGTAATCATCTCTAGACTTTATATCAAATTTGAACTTTGGAGGCTCTTCCTTTGTTCTAGCTACTTTTGCTGTGTAGATAGGATTATTTCTCCAGTAGATGGATAAGCTAGACTTACTATTCTTTATTTGCCTCTCAATATGGATTGCCTTGTAGAGTAATTCCTCTATGGTAACATAGATTTCAAGCTCAATTTTATCTCTAATTTCATATCTTAACCCACAAATAAAGCGGGTCATAGTTTGCTCAATATCTTCTTGAACATCGGCTCAAATTATGAATAGCTTCATCTCTTTGTAATACTCATCAACAGACATTGATCCCTGTTCAAGAGTTTGTAATTTAATATGTACGTCACAAAAATAATAGTTAGGGATATACCTCTTTCGCATAAGAGTTTTCATCTCGCGCCATGTGTTGACGGCCTCTTCACCATATCTTCTTCTATTTCATTGCAATTGATTCCATCAGACACTTGCATATTCAGTGAATTCAACGACTGCACATTTCACCTTCTTTTCTTCTGAGTATTTATGATATTTAAATATCATCTCCACTTTTCTTTCTTATTCAAGATATGCATCAGGATCACATCTTCCTTAGAAAGAAGGAATTTTTAGCTTGATGCTACCTAAATCATTATTTTGTTTGGAGGAGGATTTATTTCTGAAAGAGGAACCATGATCTGAATTTACTTCATCATCTTCAAAGAGACGAGATCTCGACCTTTTGCCTCTAATTTCAGATTTCATGTTTTCCATGTCAGCTCTCATATGTTTGAATTGATCACATAAGGCTTTGAGGGTGACTTTCAAATCTAGTTCACATTCGGTTTCACTTTCAGACATGTTTGTCAACCTGTAAAAATTAAGAAAAGAGAAAAAAATATATTTTGTGAAAGGAAACTCACTCTCTTTTCTCACGTGTTTCACTCAGTTCTTATGTAAAATTCACTCATGTTTACACTCTTTTTGGCTTTTTCTAATAATGAGCACCCTCTCTTGCTTTTTACCATTCACACTAGTATTTTGCAATACTCTTAATAGAATTAAGGAAACTCAATCAAGAGAATTTTGTGTATGTGGCAATCAATATATAATTTTGGAATTCAAAGAAACTAAGACAAAACTAAGAATCAAATTAAAGCAAATCCTTAACTTGACGACCAAGAAAACAAAGATAGCAAATTTAGAAGAAATTTTTTTTTCATAAAGTAAACAAATATCTAGCCAATAATATAAAGATGCAAACTTTCTATTTTTTTGGCTTTTCCTTTTTTTTGGCCTTTTTTTTCTTTTTTTTTTGGTTTTGTCTGTTTTTTTTAATTAGCCAAGCCACTAAAGAATTTTTAGCTACCAATAATTCCCAAAAAGCAATTAATTCAATCAATGAAATAAGGGACTTAAATGATAGAAGTTGGCAAACAATGGCGCAAAACACAATTTCACAAGTTTTTGGATCTTAAGAGCAATTTTTGCAGTTTCAAAAGATGAATGGAAGAAAAGCAATGTACGGAGGAAAAAAAAAAGGATCGAAAAGAAGAAAAGGAAGCATGAGTTGCGCGAGTTTAGCAGAATTTGAAGCTGATGAAGGAATGATGTAGGATGATGTGTTTGATGACTTGGATGGGGATGATTATGTGTTGTAATCTCTGAACTTCACCTAAACTCTGATGCCAACTGATGTGGACCCTTAAGGATTAATGTGCTAGAAATCCATAAAGTTGAGTTGTCTGTAAAGCGGAAGTATGAATTCAAAGGGAAGTGATGATCAAAACTCTGAAACTCAATAGAATATGGGAATTCTAAGAACTTTAGAAGGGATGCCACAAGAGAGAGATCAATTCTCTTGATAAATCGAAATTTGTATTCTAAAAAAAATACAAAGAACTAGTGAAGCTTACTACAAAAATCTATAAATAGAAAAAGAAAACTAAATCCTAATAAATCTCTAAGAGCTATCAGCTAAAGATAAGTTCTATCTAATAAAGTTTAAACTAAATTAAGTTACATCTAAGTCTATAATTGGTCCCTTTGAATACAAATAGGAAATCACAAAATTATCCTAATCCTAATTTAAATCAAATCAAATCAATTAAAATTAAAATTAAAATAAATCTGAAAAATTATCCTAAAAATAATTAAAATACCCCATTAAGTAAGCTCTTATATTATTAGGCCTTGATTCGGGAATTGAGCCTCACTTGAACCTTGGGCTTCAATCAAAATTATTATTCTTTTTTCAACAATGAGTTTAGAAGTCTCTTACTCCTCAAACATGGACTCACCTTCCTACAATTTTTAGATCAAGTCTTGTAATGTTTCTTTCATAACTTTAGTTAGGCCTCAAGTCATTGGACCTCCAATAGTTTATAATGGATCTTTTGGGACATTGGATCTTCATTATTAGACTTGTAGGTTATGCCTTGGAGAGTCTCCATCACCCGCCTTCAAGTTTTCAGGCGCTCTCTTCTCTCTCTCCTTCTACTCTTTGTACTTTTATGAGTTTTCTTTTTTCTACTGTTCTACTACTTTACTCTTGCAGAAAAAATCCATTTAATTCTAATGAGTTTTCGACTTATGGCAAAATAACCCTTAATGATAATGCCCTCAAACACAACTCAGATTTATTTTTTCTAACATTATTTTTCCAAGTTACAGCAGCCAAATTGCAGAGCTTATGGATTTGGATTTTAACTATTATGTGAACGAGAAGACGATGACCCAAATTGTCGTAGTCATTTACCGTGAGTCCAGATAAACTAATGCATTGTTTTTACCATCAGCCCTTGTCCTTCCGTGTTACTTTCGTTGTCTCCATTGTTTTTACCTTCAGCCCTTGTCCTTCTGTGTTATTTTCGTTGTCTCCTTCTTTTACCCAAGAAAGAAAAAATAAAAAAAAGAAAGAAAGAAAGAAAGAAAGAAAAATCTCAGCTAATGTTATATAACGCATCCCTCCTCAATGCTATACTTTTCTTATTTCTTCTCTCATTTACAAAATCAAAAACTGTACACCAATCACCTATCTTCATGCATGCATGTTCTAGTCAAAGATATACAACGGGCCAACTCAATCTATATACCAAGTGAGACCAGTTATTCATCCTCTTTTATGTACGTAGTTTGTGAGTGGAGACGCTGATGGCGATGGAATACAAGTATCTTCTCCATTCGAACATCCATTGATGCTTCTTCTATATATGTGGCTTAGAATCATTTGCTGCTGCCTGGGCTATGACTACTTTTGACAGTTTGATTCTGTGAGCTCCCCTCAACTGTTACTTTAGCCGAGTCACTAGAATCCTGAAGTTGTTCCAATGCCCTAACCACCTCCTCCATGGTTGGTCTCAGTTTGGGTTCTACAGACAGGCAATGAAGAGCAAGGCGAGCTACTTCCATTGCTTCCTGCTGTGTGTACTGACTGTCGATACGAGCGTCCATAACTTGGAAAATTCGCCGTTTGCTGCTGAGGTGAGGCTTTGCCCATTCCACTAAATTGTGCTCCCCAGAAGGCCTGTTATCGTCCAATACACGTTTGCCAGATATGATTTCTAGGAGAACTACTCCGAAACTGTATACATCACTCCTTTTAGTCAAGTGGCCTCCACACAAAAGACAATTTAAAAAGATCAGGAATGAAATTGTTGGTAAATCTTTTCATACTATGGCATCCAACAATGCAGTGGAAAAAAATGAAAAAATAAGAGCTGTCAGACAAATGAGGAGCACCAGAACAGCACTTAGAAAGTTCAGTCTTAAAACCTAGCAACATTACCCAGACATAATGCGCAGACAAAATAATCATTCACATGCTAATGACCACACACCTTCATGTATTGGCGATGATGAAACTGCTCTATTAGATGAGTGGCACTACTGAGGATTGAGACACAAGTATGTGCATGAAATATAAACATGGCCATATAAAGTGGCAACTGCAAATATAAAGATACCTGTGGCCATATACTCAGGAGCAGCATAGCCATAGGTTCCCATTACTCTTGTAGAGACATGGCTCATATCACCTCCTGGTCCATCCTTTGCCAACCCAAAATCAGAGAGCTTCCCGTTGTAGTTCTGACACCAATGAAAATGAGTAGTAGAACAGCAGCTCCAATAATTTCTAAACTGGTATGACTAGTGTGATTTACATACCGAATCAATCAAGATGTTAGAAGTTTTGAAGTCTCGGTATATCACTTTTGCTTTGTCACTGTGAAGAAATGCAAGGCCCTTGGCAGCATCAAGAGCAACCTTCATACGGATGCTCCAAGAAAGCGGTTGAAAGTAAGATGACCCTGCTCCGAAGACAGCAGTCAGTTGAAAGTTTGATAGTTTAAGGTCCTAAATAATGTCAAAGGCAATATTTTGGAGGGGAATAACTCACTCCTAAATAAGTGATTATCCAAACTGCCTTTGGCCAAAAATTCATAAACCAACATCCGGTGGTCATCCTCTAAGCAGTAACCAATCAGTTTCACTAGATTAGGATGATGCAGCTGCCCCAGGTAGTTTATTTCTGTCTATAGCACAAGACTAATTAGACATATTAACCTAAACAAATTAGTTGTTTTGTACAGAAGTTACCAAAAGCTAAATCACCAAAAATATCTTATTCAACTAATCTGGTAACTGCACTCGACATTCATGTACTTTGAGAAAAATTTTTCTTTGTAAATAGTTCAGGAAAGGTGACACTCACCAGCCATTCAGTGTGTCCCTGGAGGCCTTCTTGGTTAAGCCTCTTCACAGCAATCACAAGCCCAGTCCCCGGTTTAACTGGTGTAAGTGTATGCACATCAATCCAACCCTTAAATACACAACCAAATCCACCTTCACCCACCATACTATCTGGACGGAAGTTCCTTGTAGCAGTTCTTAGCTCATTGAAGCTGAAGTTCTTCATATTGGAGGACTTCAAGATCTCACCCTCTGACCGAGGAGTTGGAGGCAAAGAGGGAGTAGAAAACATAGCCCTTAAACCACTCAAACCATCCTCTTTTGTGGTACCATCATTTGAAATCAAACCTGCCCATATCAAAACAATATTGGATCCACTCATCAGATCATATATAAGCAGTATAATTATAAACTCAAATTCAGATTATATGGAAAGTTTTAGGTCATGGTGCAGAGAGTGGAGAGCATATCGCTTGCTAATCAAAGGAGTGAAAGGGCTCGAGCAAATTAAAGAAGCAGTTACTTGAGTTAGCCATACAGTAAACGTGAGTATTAGTTGAACCCTATGTTTTGTCTCCTCAGCATTCCATGGGAGAAGGTGTTGACTAGATTCTCGTGCTTGATTAATTCTTAAAATCGACTTTAATCATGATGATCTAAGGAACAACCTAGGAAAATAGTCATAGAAAAAAGGGATGGATCTTTGAAGCTTCCAAAGCAAATAACATGATTCTCTGGATTGGTTATCTCTTAACCAGATACTTAATAACTTATCAGAGTCGACCAGCTCACAATGTTCAGTAAGTCTATCTAGAAGTCATGAAGCCCAAAAAAGTAGAAATGAAAATACCCATCAAACAAATTTGAGCAAAAAAAGGTCACAGAAAGCAGAACAAGAAGTAATTAATGATGAAAAGAAGGGACGAATTGAATTGTTACCATTGCGAGGAGGGCTCTCAGCTTTGATCTTCGCACTGAAGCAGCAACCCATGGTGACAAAAGCAGAGAGCCCAAAATTGTTCGTGATGTGAGTTTGGAGTGAAGGCAGAAGAAGGTATGAAGGAGGAGGTGGGTGGGAGAAAGGAAAACAAGTTGGAGTTTTCAATTAGAGAATAAAAGAATAGGTCGCCAAAAGCCCGTGAAAAGGGGAAAAACAAAGATGCAAGTGTGAAACCAAAACTTTTCCACATGAAACTTTAGCTGTCACCCGCGGATTGACTAAACCGCCCAAATCAATGGTGCCAAAGAGGAGGAGGCTACTTGCGATTCTGGTGGGAAATGGGGGTAGGCCATCGAGAAGGACAAAACCACAGGACGACGACAATCAGGGTTGACCTGACCGCCATTATTATTGTTAGTTTATCATCAAGTGAAGCAAAAAAGTCTCAGAAAATGCCATCCTTCCGCACTTGCCTTCAAGCTTATCCTTTTCTTTTGCTTGGGGGAAAAGTGATGTGCACAAAAGCAAAATGCCCAACAAGTGTAGACACACACCAGGGCGCAGCTACTTGGGGTTGTTTGGAATTTGTGGAAAATATGGGGCCGGAGATATTAGGAGAAAAATAATGAGCAATCTATTAAGGTCTCTATTTTCTTCTTAAATTTTCATAATTTTCCCTAATTCAAATCGAGAATTAATATGAAATCTCTAAAATAAAAAAAATTAGGAAAATGAGTTGCTAGTTCAATTTGTCATGAAGTTCAAATATTTTCATTATTTATTTTTATTAATTATATTTATCTTTCATATTTTTCATAATATTTATCCCCCACATAATAATTACACCCTCCAGATCAAAAAAATTATCTTAAAAATTTTCTTTCTATGATTTTTTAAATATTTTACAATATTTATCACTTTAAAATTTCAATGCAGTATTAATCATTTATTTTACTAATTTATCCTTTATTATATCAAATATAGAACATTTAAATTAATGATATTTTAATAAAATATTATTAAAGTTTATAATATTTTAGATCATTTAATTATTTTCTTAATTTATGTGAAAATCCTAAAAAAGAGTTTTTATAAACTGAAGGGAATATATACTAGGGGCATAAATAAAAAAAATAATTAATGCACCAACCAACCCTATAAAATATTTTATATTTTAAAGTAAGTATTATTTATAAAAGATTTCCTTTATTCAAGATCGAACGGAGTACTCACTAATTTTGAGACGTCGGAGTTTGATAAGTTCAAAAAAGCATTAACAAATATTTTTACAAATTTACCATTTATATAAATACTTTTTACTGTTGACTTTTGAAAGTTGAATGCAGTAAAATCAGAATTATACTTGTTATCGGCAGTTCATAGTATAAAGAGAGATACACAATTTTTTAATAAAAAAGATAGTATTATATTAAAATAATAAAAGTACCAAACACATACATTCTAGAAGCACAGAGAGATATACTCCCTCTATAATATAATATAAAATATTTTATAAAAATGATAGATATTAAGAAAGATAGTTAGAAGTTTTGATTTTTGCAAAAATAAATCACTGTTATTCAAAAATTGCCCCTTATTCACTTCTCTTTTGAAATTAATAATAGCAATATCATTTATTAAATTGTCTCTTTTTACAGTAAATTTATTAAGAGTATTTTTGGTAAAAAGTCATAAATACTCAACTGAATTCTATAAAATATTTTATACTTCCAGTAGTCCATTTTATAAGTCTATGTTTTAGAAATTTTTTGTAATCCTATATATAAGTCACATTCCTGCATTAATTATTTTATTTCAAAAATATCTTTATTTAATTATAAGAGAGAAAGTGAATTATTTAAATTTATGATATTTATTAGTGAGTAAAGATAGAAACTATATTAATTTTAAGATAATTTTAATAATGTAACAAATTTTTTTTGTTATGATAAAATAATTAAAAACAACTTATATTAAAAATAAAAAAAAATATTATAGAATAAGAAAATATTTATAAAATATTTTATAATAGAGGACGGTGGAAGTATGTTTCAGGGAAAATGTTGGTGGCAACCCGTGGGTTTGCAGAAAAGTGGCAATGTGGCATCTATCCTCAGGGTCAACGGGCATTTGCATATTCATCAACTTCTCCCATCACAATGAGCCAACGAGGTGATGCTAACGAGTCATTGAGATAATCACCTGTCCTGCGTTTATGAGTCAGCGTCCATGTCAGAAATATGATAGCCAGCTCAGCATTTCCTTCATTCCGTTAGGCCACGTGGACGAGTGGGGGGATAAGTGATTTGAGTAATGAAAAGTACTGGGGATCAACGGCTAAACGGTGGAAAGTCTAAGGCTACGTTTAATTTGGAGTTAGTTTTAATCAAAATCACGTTTTGACAGAATGTGAGAACTTTTGAGTTACAAAATCTTGTTTATAACATGAAACCAAACACACTTATGCAAAATAAGGATCAATTTATGAGTTTTTTTAAAGAATGGTGATCTATTTGATGAAAGAAATAGTGAAAACTAAAATGATGAATAGATTAATTTTGTCAATAAATTATATTAAATATATTATATTTTCAAAAGGAAATATTTTTTATTTTTAAATTTAAAAAGATAGAATTCTTCCATATATATTTTAATTAATGACTGAAAACATAATTTAAAAACTAGACACAAATTAAATATTGGCGGATAGTATTAAAATGAATGAGGTTTAAAGGCCTCAGACGTAGATTTTTTTTTTGGGGCCAAAAAGACATAGATGTTGAATTTTATATAGTTTTACATTAAATTATATTCTTATAATATTTGTCATTTTTTATGAACTAAATTTGTCATATTTTAGTTAAAATATTTGATGTCAATAATATAAGACACTTTTATTCAAGACTAATATAAAATGTATTAGGAGTTATCATCACCAGTGTCCCAACCCAGAACACCCTTGGATTGTGTCTTCTCAATTTGCGGCCCAGTCCATAAGAAAAGAAAATTTTTTGCCAAAACAAAAAAAAAGAAATTTGTGTTCCCCGATTAAAAAATGGGGAGTCTAGTTTGGTTTTTTCAATTAAGAAAAAAAAAAGTTAGAATAATTAAAATTTATACAAATAAAATTTGATAAAAATAAGTTTATTGCAAGTTATTATATTTAGATATTCTTTTTAAAAATAATAATTTGACTAAAAAATATAAGAGTCAAAAGTACTTTTAAATGTATAATATAAGTTAGTATCTTTTTTTCCAAAACCATGGTTTTGTTAACACAAAAATAATTATCCTCCTTATTTTCCAAAATCATAATTTAACTAATTTTTTATTTTGTAAAAAATTAATTTGTAACCTGACTAGCATATTTAGATGGAAAACTATTGTTAAAAACTGTGATTTGGTTTTCTTAGAGATAAACCAAAGAGGCCAGAGTGATTGGTTATTAATTTAATTATAAACCAAAGAGGCCAGAGTGATTGGTTATTAATTTAATTTGAATGACTCATAAATTAATTGATTATAAAATTGTTTTAAAATCAATTAGAATGAATTAAAACTAATTTGTGTCCATTTTTTTGTGCCAGCTGTGGAACTTAGCACCTACTTAACAACCCTTTTTTTTTTTTTGGATAAGCTTAACAACCCCACTTCGCCTTCTTCCTGTTCTCTCAAAAATACGAAATTATATGTCGATGTGGCTCTACGTGCTCACAGATTGGTTTGTTGTCCACCAAGTTCTTTAGTGCCCTATTGTTGATTGAAACAACTGCTTTTAGGAAAAATGTTAATTAAGGCTGAATGTCCTCACTGATATATATATTATTATTATTATTAAAAAATTGCTATTGATCAAAATGCTCCTACTTAGTCAAAAAAACACAGCTCAGTTCTACAAACTAGAAACTCAGTTGCTCTAATTGTCATTTTCCCTTGATTTTAAACCTTTCAAGGATGCACAGAATTTTTTTTAACTAACGTGAAATTAAAAAAAAAAATCACTTACACAGGTGGAATCAAAATGATAGAATGTTCTACTTAAGCAAGTCATATATATACACATGCTGCTAACTTGAACGTGTATTTTATTCTTCTTTATATAATATAATAATACCGAATTGTATTTGATCAAATATAAAATAACAATGGAATAAAATTTAAACGTTATTAGCACTAAACACTTCATCCATTGAACCAAAAATAAAAAGCAACTCCCATCACATATTAGTTTGACCACGGAACTTCATCTCCAAGTAAAAAAGGGGGAAAACCGGAAAACCTCTAACGCTTAAATTAAAATAAGAATATTCAATATTAAATAATTTTTTAAACTAAAACCTTTTTGTAAAAAAAAAAACGCATACTAAACCAACATTACTATTACAATCAGTCTTTTTCTTTTTTGGGTAAACTATTACAATCAATCGTTAACAGTAAAATTTGACCAAATTTTATTGTTTCTATTTTAATCTAAAATTCAAAGACTATTTTCCATGGTATAAAAAAGCATGAGACTAGCCAAGTTCAACCAATTAAATCAATAACTAGTGTTTAATCTGATCTGGACAAGTAGAAAAGTTGGTCGAGTTTAGAACTAGTGAAACTAGTAATTATCTAAATAGAATTGGTTGTGAATTGGTTTAAAATTAATTCGAACAAGTTAATTTTTTTTGTTTTTAATTTGAAGATAAAATAATAATATTTTTAACACTAAATAGCATCATTTCGTTTATAAACTTATTTTTTATCATTATTATAATATTGTATAAATATTATTATGATATAAAATTATTAATAATAATAAATAGATAACTAGTTTACTATTTTATATTCAAAGTGTGACCATATGTAAATAATAACTTATTTATATTTTAATATTAAGTTATGAAACTTATTAATATTTTTTTTTATTTTTTATATAATATATAACATATAAAATTAAAGATATATTAATTAATATCGATTTAGTGATGGTTCAACCCCAATTGAATCATAATCATTAACTTTGAACTAATGTCTCGATAGGTTTAATAACTGATCTAATTTTTAATATCTTACTAATTTATCCTACTTATGTAATTATAGCTCTTTCATTAAATCTTACTTAACAAGATAAAAAATATAATTTTTTCCAACAATAAACATATTAAATCATCTTTGTTTATTGTTTTTAATCCTATCACATCAGGATCGTGAATAATCCATTAAATTCCGACATTTTACATTTAGAAAGAGGGTTACGATGGAAATTCAAAAGCTAATAAGCTATGACATATTTTTCTTATCAAACATAAAATATTTTAAAAATAATAGTACTATTTATCTTTGGTTCTATCTCTTGTTACCCAAACTTGAGCTTGTAATGGCTATTTCACAATAAATAAATATATAAGGACGAGGTTCATGATTATCTCCGGCCAGGTCAAATTGGATGCCTGAATCTATCAAAGCAGAGGTAATGCAATAAAAATGGTGTGACAAAGTGTGTCAATAAAAATGGCGTGACAAAGTGTGTCAAACCTCCAACGCAGCAGATCTACCCACTCCCAAGCATGCCTTCTACAACATTTACAAGATGCTCCATATTGCTGCTTCTTCCTTAGGAATGTGTTCTCTCATACAGGACAGCAGTCCAATGCCCTGATTACATTACGATGCCAAATTGCAGCGTCAGGATCAAACCTCAATTCCCATGTAGGCCAGTAATGCAAATCTTGCTTCAGTGTAAGGACTCGTGGCCTCCCATTAAGGTGAACTGTTTTTACACGGACGAACTCTCCATGTTTTAGTTCCTGCCAACACGACAGCACGATTATAAGTTACTGTAGTTCAAGGGAGAACCAAAATCCAAGCTTGGATCAGTGTAAGAAATATATGCATAGATGGTTTAAACAAATGCATTCATACATAGAGATCACCAAATCATGGTTCTCAAGCACCCCAACATAAGATTTTTTTTTTTCGGCAGGACAAAAGAAAGTTACTACACAAAACACGCAATACATTATATAAGCAACCATGAAGCATCATAAAATAAAAACTGCAATGTCATATTGCTAAACAATCCTATTGGATCCTAACACTAATTACAATAATCCTATACATCAAATATCAGTGGTACAGCACAGGACCTGTAGCTGAACAAGTCAACTGTGATGCCATAGAAGCAGATGAGATGCAGCCGTAGAGTCACAAAAAAAAAAAGAAAAAAGAAAAAGAAACCTACTAATTAACAACCAGCCTACATAAATGATCTTTTGTAGCAGTGTACTTAAGGGGTGCCAGAATCCCTTAATTTGATCAATAAATAGTTTCCATCATACAGCATGAAATAAATCTTCTTCATCATTCTACATGTTCATCATGACCCAAAGATGGAACCTGAACAAAGATGCCATGCACTCTAATGCATTCAATATCACTATGAACACCATACCATGCCCAGCACCTAGTAGGAAGAGAAAAGAGCATACATATAAAAGCAAGTTTGATCTCTGTAATGTAGATTTGCATACCTTAGTCACATTAACAAAAGCATCTAGATCTGGAGTTGGTCTTCCATTAACTTCAACTATCCACTGAAGAGCGTAAAGACCATATCTATGTACAGGACTGCCATGACACCACCTGCAAATTTAAGACTATGGTTGAAGGACAAATTTTTTATTTTTCTAGCTGGGGGCAAAGGGGTTCGTTTGACGATTTTGGTTAAACTAGTATTAACAATTTTTTAACTTTGTCACAGAACATGAACCTGTTGACAGAAGGCCTGGCACGTAGTTGACAGAAGTTTCCGGGCATAGAATTAACATTGTCCAACCAAGCTTGCTAACTACTCATGTAGGCACTTATATACTAAGAGCCTGTTTGGGAAATCTTTGGGGTTGGCAAAAGTATGGTTGTAAACATACTTTTGGCTAACTTTGTGTTTAACTCATTTCAAAATATCATCATATAAATTTACTTTTATCTCTAAACATACTTTTAACCAACAGACTGGAAAAATTACTTTTCAGTTTGTAAATGTACTTTTGTCTCTCAATCATTTTGTCAAACTTACTTTTACAATAAAAAAGTATTCAAACATAAATCACATCAAAACAAAATTACTTTTATCCAAACTTCATTTTATTCTAACTTAAGTTTGCAAACTAAAAACCAAACAGGCTCTAAGTTGTACAAAAGCATCCACCTTGATAATAGTCAATAATCAACACTGTTCTTGTTTCAGAATGAAAGACTTGCAAGCACAAGGTTAAATCATACCTTGCCACATACACACCATGGCCTTCTTCTGGAAGAAATCCAAGAGCACGTACTGCTGGATGTGGATCTTGGACAATACAACCACACCAATTAATTGCCCGTGTTGTTCCATTTCCATCCCTAACATCTGTTCCCACAAGAAGATCAACTTCATGCCCCTGACACCATGCAAATCTATAATTAACACATAGCCTATGCCTCAAAACAGATGACAAAAGAACAGCCAAAAGTTTGCTCATCACTCTCCACAAACCCTGCTTCAGAAGAGATATTCATATTAAATTTAATTTGCAAAGGGCATATATTCTCTTGTACCTGCCGAAAAATAGTCATGTGAAGCTTCCCATCAGTGGTATCAGATTTATCTAGAGCTTGGCATGCATTTTCAATGTCACGGAAGCATGTCACTGGTTCTTTATTGATTGCTAAAACCATGTCTCCTTGTTCTAAAAGATTTTCAGCATCTGATCCAGCCAAACAACCTTTAATACGTAATACTTGCCGTCTAATTGGATCCTTCTTAACAAGTGCCTATGAATCATCACTCATAGTTATTAGTCTCAAATCACAGACAATGGCAACTTTTAAGCAAGTTCCTTCAAGAAAGTTAGAAGATCTGAGGTTTCAGTTGCTAAAATGTAAAAAGCTAAAACCATATTTGAATTGCTTTGAAGTATTTCTTTGTGAAGATGGAGATACGACCCACCAGATGGAAAAGAAACTGGTCATCAGTACTAATGAATAATTCCAGATCCCGAACAAAGATTAGGACAGAAATCATTTATTAGTCATTACTACTCCTGACAACTACATAAATCATAAATAGCACAATTTTCATAAAGAGAAACCTAAAAGGGCTTTTAAATTAATTGGTAAAGCAAGAAAATTTCCTATTTGCTGATAGTGTCTAGTGTTTGGGGTATACAGCAAAAATGGAATACTAAAATCGTAAGGGATAATTTTTATTTCTCCAGCTGTTTCCAAGGATGATCATGTTACATGCCTGGAGGCCTGTAAATTAACCTTGGCCTCTATAATAGTTTCTGTTGTTCGGTATCCGTGGTGGTGGATACCGGTAGTTGAGATAAATTATTTCATTTCTCATCTTTTTCTCATCTTATCTCGTACATTTTTCTTATCTCCTAAGTTTATCTTATCATATATTTAAAAGTTAGTCCCTATTTTCAAACAGTTAGGATATTTGGTAAATCTCTCTCTCTCTCTCTATACACATACACACCTTTATCTATTGTAAAACTAAAACCTATTCAATGTTGAATAAGAGAATCATAGGAGTACAGCCGAAAAATCCCTGAAGTTTCTGATAATCAAATTCTCCAGTTTTGTTCTTTAAATGAAAATTTTCACTCTCTTCTGCACTCTTTCTTGATTAAATTGTTAAAAATGTGTTTATTTAATCCTTAAAATGGAAAACTATTTGTTTCTTATCTTTCAGAGCTGCTGTACTGGAGATCTTCAATACTCTATTCAGTTGGATACCACAAGGCTGCTCTTATAGCTATCAATAAGGAAACAATAACATGTTTGAACCTAAATATTCACACACACGTGCACAATGAAGGCCTAGAAGGTCAAGGAATTCATTAGGAACTATTACAAGGTATAGGACTTGGTTCACATGATGAAGCATGGAATTCTGGCATAGGGTTTATAGGGAACATGAACTCTCCAGCTTTATCTAACTTCTGGGTGGGGCATGTCGAAGGTTCCTATTAAATCCTACATTAGGAAGTATATTACATACTACATTGATGCCTAGTTTACAGGTCTTGAGGTTTTACCTTCTGTTTAACCTTCTATTTTCAATTCCAGATAGAATTCCGCTTAGACTTTATACTCTGGCAGAATTATGTCATTTTAATAGCCATTCCCGTTTAAGTTCCATCACCTTCCAAACAGGATAGTCTTTTGAAAGAGGATCTTTTCTGACCTCTAAGCAGATAAGCACGGAAAGGACTCACTTGGAGGGATGTGACCAGCAATATGGCTCAATGAGCTACCAAAAAAAGAGCCACCATATGGAAATGGCTAGTTAGGTGGGTTGCAACCAGCAAGATGGCCAAATGAACTGTCCAGAGCGCAGCCCTTGTGGATGTTGGCTATCAAGGTGGGGCTCTATTAAGAACCTCGTGAGTCCAAAATTGGTTAATATGGGATGCCTGAGTGAGCTGAGTGCTTATAAGCTTGGAAGCCCTACATTCCTAACAGGCTAGACTTTAAGGAAAGGCTCTCCTCCAAGTTTGAGACATGGTTAAGAGGTGATTTGAGAAATTACTAATTACTATTACTAATATATTATATCACCTGTTTTTGTCTACAACTTAAAGATTGCCAGAATCATTATTCATCTAGCATTGGGAGGCTAAAACATACAAGAGAATAAGGAAAAAAATCTTTTAATAGAATATCATATAATAATTTCCAAAAGCCCATGCAGACAAAAAATTTAACACTACCTGTAAATGGAAAGAAAAAACTCTTGGTAGCATTCATTAAGTAGACATTCTAATTCCCAAAGTATTCGTAACATCAATATTCAATATATATATATATATTGGAATTCTAAACACTACATTTACTGTAACTCTTGGAGTTTGTGTAACTTTTAAACCCATTGTATTGACCCCTGTGTAAACATAGGGGTCTATGCTAGTTATTTAAATATGATAGGTTATAAGATTTATGAAAAATCCAACATCCCTGCTTGGGAAAAACTAGTATAGGGACAATGGATTTTCCATACATATAAATAAGGAATATAATAAAATTATGCATAAATTTTTACCAAACAACTTAAGCTTTTTACAATTTTTTAGGTGAAGTGGTCCATTACATGGTATCAAAGTCTCTGGACCACGTCAGTTAGAATTTGAATATTTAACCCTTACTGCTACATCCTCACAAACAAATAAAGTTCACATATATTGTATTTAAATATATTATGAAGAAAATTTTAGAAATTTGAGGAATTAATACGGCCATTTTGCAAAGGCTACCTAAAGTGTAAAAGCAGCAACAAATAATATTAGGAAGATCTCTACCCGGATCCAATCATCACTTAATCCAAAAATCCGAGCCTTTGAAAGCAATGTTGGATAAAGTTCAACCTCTAAAATTCTGACCAGTGGCATGGGCCTTTTGACACCATTTATAAGAAGAGATGGCCCTTTTGCACCAACAACAATTTTTTCAAGGACCTCACTTATTGCATATACAGGAATACCCCTCACAAATTGATGATCTTCTGAGGTACTGCCAGCAAATTTCAGCTGGAACAGGGAACATGAGTATTAGTATTATCGATACAATTATAAAGTACATCACAAATAGTCAGGGTTAGCATGCAAGCCATAGCTGCAACCCAGCAAAAAAAGAAAAAAAACATGTGTGTTCAGTTGAAATGAATGAGTGAATTCAAAATAGTATTGAAATTACAGGGAGACAACCACGGTATGTTTAATTGATAGGAGAATGATAGAAATTAATAAAACCATAGTGATCATAATCATATCTGAAAAGTGAAAAACGATGCTAACAGCACAAACAAAGTGTATACATGTATTTTACTGGGTTAGGAAGATCACCAAATAATGATAAAATATTAATTATGATTATGACATTTTTCGCTCCCATCCACTTTCCGTCCTACCAATAATTTTTAAAACTAAGAATCATAACGTTTCCATACTCTCCGGTTAAAACACAACCTTCTCTTTGCATCTTCACATCTAGAAAATGACAAAGTCACATAACCTTCCAAAGACTTTTGACAGATCAATACAAACTAGTTTTCTTTCAATAGACACTATTATTTTGCTTTGAAATTTATTATTGACTTTTTTTTTTCAAAATCTAAGTTACTTCTAAATACTCAAAGTTCCAATTAATTTAATATATGTATTTTTAAGGGGAAAATGAATAGAATAGACTTCAAGGACCAACCCACCACTAGGTAGCCTTTTGAAGTTTGTGTAAAAATTGTCTTCTCTCGTCTCTTTCCTGATTTTGTCTTTCTTCTCTTTGCCTTCTTCTACGAGGATGCAACCGTTTGAAGTTAGGCTTTATCATATTATACAAATGGAAGGATAAAAAACCTCCATACAAATACATTCATCAAGTTTTCTCACCAGGGAACAGATAGACCCGTAACTACATCTGGTACAAGCAAGCTAAGGGCCTATGTGGGAAGAGAATGAAGACGAGAGATAGTATCAATTTTTTTTTAAATTTAGGAGAAAGAGAAGACAAGAGAGGGAGAGAAGGGGGGGCACTAGGCTGCATTATCTGTTTATGAGGTGGCTATAGGGATGAAAGAGGGTATGGGGTGGGTGAATTGCAGAAGAGAGAAGGGTTGTGGTTGGAGAGGATTATAAAATGGTTTGAGGTCTGAGACGAGTCATGGAAGACTTCAGCTGGTTTTGAGGAGTCTCTGTCCTATCAAACGCTAACGGAGTTTATTTTTTTCTTTTCAGCATTTTCTTTTCCACTGTAACCACTTCAAATCTGTTAATTCTTACCCTTTTCTTTGATTTAATGCGTTGCAATACAAGATACATAAGTAATACAAGGGTTTTCTAGAGTTCCTTTCCATCAGGAACTTTTTTAATTTGGATATAATCTTCTGCAGTCTTAAAAGTCTAATCTTCCATTTAGAACTTTAAGACTAAGGTTTGTTATCTTTTAAATTTATTTTTAGCACTTCTTTCCCATATACAACTCTTCCCAATAAAAAAAAAACAAGAAGCTGATTTGCATCAAGTGGAGAATAACTGGTGTAAACCTGAGTTGAGAAGCTTCCCCATATGGCTTGGACCCTTCCATGTTCATCTGTTAGCACACCCGAAAATGTGCTACCAAAATCTGGATTGAAAAACACCATGAAATCCAACAGTATTAGATGTATCCAAATGGCATGATGACAACACAAATGCACTCTTCTAATATTACCAGTATCAAGTTCAATTACTTCCATATTGGTTGCACGGTACCGTGGGCTATCAGCACCTCCTATATTTAATGCAGCACAAGGATTGGTAACAACAGATTTCCTAGATGTTGCTTGAAGGCTTCTACTCAGTCCGACAAGGTGAACAGAGTCTCCTCGACGTAAAGCAGGCTCTGAAAGAGAAAAATGTAACTGAATACAAGTCTTTCATCAATTTGGATAACTGATTAGAAAATCCAAGTGCCCTCATCCTCTGCCTGCTTACCATATCATCAACAGCTAAAACCTATTCTATATGAGTGAAATGCTTATGATACCTCAAAAACTGCTTCCTCATGCCCTCCAAGTTAGTTACCAGAAAACCAGAGCAATTAACTTCAATAAACAGGTAAGGATATTGTGATGCGGGACAAAGTTCTATCCAGTATCCACATCAAACTAAAACTATCAACCGTGAAGACATGTAAATAAGTCCATTCAAGGTTAATTGCAAGCAAACCTATCAGACTATCTCACTGATAAGATCCCAACTATTCCTTGACAGAAAGTAGACAGAAGAATTTAGACATTCAAGCACTAGAAAATCATAAAAAACTTTCTATATTCTAGTTTCTTATTTTTTCCTTTTCCAGTTCGTGGTTAAGGTGAAAGCCAGTCAACTTCTCCATGCATCGAAAATATGGATTATTAGGCAAGTGAGATTTGAGAATTAGCTCCCAAATCCAGATTTTATAATGTCTGTAGAATTAGACAACACACACACCCCCCCCCCCCCCCAAAGAGAAAAAGTCAAACCCACCTGGAAGTAACTCTGCTGCACAAACCAATGATGCACCAACTGGTCCCAAAGCAGAGGGATCATATGAAACAAGAGCATAATTGTGAACAGGATGAAGAAATACCACCTGCACTTAGTAGAAAATAGGGAAATTAAGTAAAAAGACATGCCTTTTTGTTTATTTATTTCTAATTTAAGGGCCACATTCTATCAGCAATGTTTACCTCCCCTGGAATTTCTACCGGGAAAGCAGCAAAGGATAGCATAATATCAGAAGAAGATACTGCAACTGTATTCTTGTCAACAGCAACTAATCCCATATCCTGGGAGTGATATATTATGACACCAGTTCCAAAAAAATGTTGTGAATGAACACCATCAAGCATACATGAAGGAGGGACATGAACCTGCAAATCCCATACATTTTAGCATGACAAGATTGTTGCGCATGTGAGGAAAAATTGCGAACTACAATGAGGAAACCAGTAAGATTCTCCAAGTTACACCAATAAGCATTGGTGTCATGTAAAGGACTACAAAATCCACACCACGAATAAATAAAAAAGGGGAAAGTTGAAATGAATAACACTGTTGTCTCTCAAATAAGAAAATAATGACCAGAGATGAAGAGGTAAATCGAATACTACATAGCAGAAATTTCTCCCCCAAAGCTTTTCTATGAAAATAAAGACTGAAAGGTGATTCATGTCCCATATCACTCAGAACACAGTAACACAGAGTATGAACCATATAAGCATACAATCAACATTTGCAAAACTTCTATGGAAATTCCAAGGTCCAGGTGTCCATCACAAATTACACAATCAAAGATCATTTTTAGCTGTTAAAGAATTACAAACATAGAGAAACATAAAACTGTATAAAATAATTCATGGAATATTTTATTTGATGATGTTCTGATATTACACAATAGACAGAGAAGAACCAAAATAAATAGAGACCTGGAGGCAGAAAATTAGGCTTGCAGGCCTGCTCCCGTAGGAAGGAAAAAGGAAATAACATAAAACAATAAAAGAGGAAATTAAAGGTACAGCGGCCAGAGAATAAGGGAAAAAAAAAATCCTGGAGAGCCATTGCAAGAAATCTGGGGCACCATCGCTGAAATCTGGGGAGCCCTAGAAATCAGGGATTAAGGCGCTGATTTGGCTAGCTCTCTTGATCACATCAGATCTGGAATTAAAAAAATAAAAGGAAATTAATTCCAGATCTGATTCCTTTGAGGTAAATCAGCCATTTTCACCTTTAGGATCACAATTAATACTAACACTCCCTCTCAAAAGGTAGGAATAAAAATTAATCCCAAAATTAAGACATGCAAAAATCCTCTTGCATAACTATGCCAACTAGGAATAAGATATCCCAAGACATGAATGATTGAACTCTAAAATCCAAGATTACACATAATCAAACCCTAAATTCCCAAAAACAAACCCTCACTTCAGATTTAAAATTACCTCATAAATTCTTATAATAGTCATAAATACTACCTCTTCATACTGCGTTATGTTGGCCAAGGGAATAGCACCATTTTTCAAATCAAATATTAAAAATACATACACATGTATAGTGTATATATAAATAACTATAGATATCAATGAAAACAAAGTTAAAATGGTTAGGACAGCCATCATTTCATGAGAAAGTTGGCTGAAGTTTTTAATTCCTATGTCCTAAAAATATTTAGGAAATAGTAGTCCATGATGAATCAATGCCTGACAATTGACCATTTAACTTATCTCCTGCACTTCTGTCTATGAAAGAAAAAGAGAAGGTGAAAGACAATGCCAAGGTCTAAATATTGGGTGCCTTAGTACCTGAACACAACTCTTACCTGGTTCACACTTATCTGCCATGGGTTTGCACACTTCACCCTCCTAGACACACTCAGCCTTTCTTATCACTCAAATGGCACTGCCAAACTACCAGCAATCAACCACTGACGTACTTCCTAGATGTACAGCACCCCACATCAGGTATGGCTATTATTGTTAGATATCATTATTTAATTAATAAATATGTTTGTTAGTTTGTTAGGATAGGAGGAGCCTCAGAGTTATTTGAATTTTGAATTCTTCTTATCCTTATTTTGTGGGATATTATCTTATGTCACTTATCCTATGTAGCCATATAGATGTGATATTATAAATATATGAATATAGAAACCCACGGGAGAGGCGCAAGGAGATTGTCACCCTAATTCTCCAATCTGAGCTTCATGATATTAGAGCACTGATCCACCATGGTTCAGTTTGGCTTTTTTGCATGGAACACAAAAGGCACGGAGAATCATGGTTCTTCATCAAAAATCACATCTCCTCCAGTGAAACATCAAACCGTGAATGCTCCACAGCCTGAATCGTTGCCTATCATCATCACAGCACATCTCCTAAATGGACAAAATTACTTGCAATGGAGTGTGAGTGTTCGATTGTTTGTGATCGGGAAAGGAAAAATGGAGTACCTGATCGGTGAAGCTGTACCCCCAGTGAAGATGATCCTAAGTTTTGTGAGTGGATAGCTGACAATGCGATGGTTCAAGCATGGCTTATTTACTCCATGATTTCAGATATTGGGACTAATTTCATGCTATATGAGTCAGCACACGATGTTTGGGAAGCTGCACATGAAACCTACTCATCTCTGAAAAATAAAGCTGCAATTTTGAGCATTGAGTCCTTCCTCCATGACTTCAGGCAGAATTCTCTAAGTGTTATTGAGTATTATAACACTTTGATGAAGAATTGGCAGCAACTTGATCTATATGAAGAATACGCATGCACCTGCTCAAAGGATGCTGCAATGTATCGAAAGATCAAAGAAGAAAGGAGAATGTTCAAGTTTCTTCTTGGCCTTAACTCAAATTTTGATGACTACAAAGGAAGAGTTATGAATCTTAATATATTTCCAACCCTGAAAGAGGTTTTCTTTGACGCTAAACATGAGGAAGGCAAGAGAAGACTTATCTTTGGAAACTCTATTCCTACTTAGAATCCTGATTCTACTGCTCTTGTGATAAAGAATTCAGATTCGAGGACAACAAAAGGGACTAGATCCACCTCTGAACACTGCGGCAAGCTGGGACACTCTAAAGACACATGCTGGACACTTCATGGTAAACCAACAAATCTCAAACAAAAGGGAGGCAGTGGTCTTGTGGCTCAGAATGATGGCAACTCCTCTCCCATGTACAACAAAGCAGCTATAAAAATGCTCCAAAAAATGTTTGGTAAGGACATACAAGTGAAGGAAAAAGGACCTGGATTAATTGCAAGTTCGAGTACTTCCCCTACTACCTTTACTACCAATTCCAATAGAGGTAATATTAGGGTAGTAGACTCTGGGGCTAATGAGCATATGACAGGTGATTCTTCTTGCTTTAGTCATTTGAAACCTTATGACAGTGAATATTTTGTAGTAGAGTTGAAGGAATTGGCACTGTAAAGATCTCTAATAAATTAATTTTACGTGATGTCTTATATGTCCCTCATCTATCATATAATTTACTATCTGTTAGTAAATTAACAAGGGATTAGACTATGTTGTGGTTCTCACTCGAAGACGTGTGATTTTGTTTCAAAACTTGGAGACATGAGAGAAGATTGGCAGTGCTGAGGAGCAAGTTGGGCTCTATTTTTTGAAGGATAGTAGTTATGGTATTGATAAAATTCAGTGCAAGAATAAAAATGGTTTAGCTGTAATTAGTGATTCATTGTTATGGTATTATAGGCTAGGACATCCTAATTTTGATTATATGAAAAAGATATATCCACATCTATTTACCAATAAAAACATTGTTCTTGAATGTAAAGTTTGTCAATATTCAAAACATGTTCGAATGTCTTATCCTCAACGTGTTCATGTTGCTACTTAGCCTATCCAATTGATTCATAGTGATGTAAGGGGTCCCGTTAGAGTCTCAAATTTACGTGGTGAAAAATGGTTTTTAATCTTCGTCGATGATCACACACAAATGACTTGGACTTATCTTCTTAAAGAAAAATCTGAGGTGCCACAAATTTTCAAAAATTTTTTCTACCTCATACAAACCCATCTTCAAACTTCTATCCAGGTTCAACGAACTGATAATAGTATAGAATATATGAATTCTACTATGAGTCAATTTATTTCCGAACATGGGATTGTCCATCAGGGTATTTGTGTTAATTTTCCACAGCAAAATGGAGTCTCTGAATGAAAAAATAGACATCTTGTCAATGTGGCCAAGTCCTTACTAATAGGTTCTAATGCTCCTAAACACTACTGGGGAGAGGCTATCACAACTGCTACTTACCTAATCAATTGTGTGCCTTCTAGATTTCTCAGTTTTCTAACACCCTATAACCTACTTTTACAAGAATTCCCAACTGCACAAACATTTATCCAAACACTACCTTTCAAAGTCTTTGGTTGCACTACCTTTGCTCATTTATACAAGGGTGACAAACTTTAGAAACAGTCCATGAAGTGTAATTTTCTGGGTTATTCCTCGAGTAAAAAGGGTTATAAGTGTTATTCTCCTGCAACTCAGAAATTTTTTGTGACCATGGATGTCTCATTTTTTGAAACTACTCCGTTTTTCTCCAAAATTTCCCATTTAAGGGGAGAGTCGTGAGAGAGAATGGGATTTTTTATTGGCTGGCCTAGATGTAGACAAATCAAATATGGGCGTATCTATTACTATGCAACATACAGGTTTAGAAACTATGCCACATGCAGATTTAGAAGCAACAGAAACAACAGGTTTAGCAGAAGAATTTGAGCAAACTGATGAGATTGACAGCACTGAGACAGCCAATGATCCAAACAGAACCAAGTCAGATTCATTGCTTAATAGACCCAGAAAAACTAATGAGTTCTGCAAACGGAGAGAAGGAATGGGTGACATACTCAAGGAAAAAGAAGGGTTGTAAACAGGTTAATAATGAGCCAGATAGTGATGCTCTAGTGATGCATATGCCAGAACCCTCACTTAGTCCAAAACCAGTAGAAGTGACTGAAGATGATCTTCATATAGCTCTACAGAAAGGGTTAAGAAAATGCACTCTTCATCCCATTGGGAATTTTATTTCCTATGAAAAGTTATCTCCTAATTATAAGTGTTTTATCACTAATGTTTCAAATAAGAAAGTGCCACAGCATATTAATGAAGCACTTAGTCAACTTGAATGGAGAAAAGCTATTCAAGATGAACTGGAAGCATTAGATAAGAATGGTACGTGGACAATTACTGATTTACCTGCAGGGAAAAAGCTAGTTGGTTGCAAGTGGATTTTCATCATAAAATATAACATTGATGGCAGCATCAATAGACACAAAGCCAAATTAGTAGCTAAGGGATTCACTAAGACAAATGGGGTAGATTATCAAGAAACTTTTGCTCCAGTTGCCAAGTTCAATACTATTAAGGTGATTCTATCTATCGCAGCAAATTTGAATTGGCCTTTGCAACAATTTGATCTTTGAAGTGAAGAATGCTTTCCTAAATGGAGATCTCAATGAAGAAGTCTGTATGGAAATTCCACCAGGTGTGTCATCTGAACCTAACAAGGTATATAGACCGAAAAAATCACTCTATGGACACAAACAGTCACCTAAAGCTTGGTTTGATAGATTTTCATCTGTTATGGTGAAATATGGTTATAAACAACGACAAGCTGATCATACTCTATTTGTAAAATCATCTAAACCTGGATTTATCACTATATTGATTGTTTATGTGGATGATATAGTGGTAACAGGTAATGATACTGCTGAAATTGATGAATTAAAGGCTAAGTTAGCTCGAGAATTTGAGATTAAGTCTCTGAGTTGAGATACTTTCTTGGAATGGAAGTAGCAAGATCAAAGAAAGGTATACTGGTGTCTCAATGAAAATACACCCTTGATTTGCTAAAGGAGATAGGGATGCTTGGCTGTAAACCTACAAATACCCCAATGGAGACTTCCTACAAGAAGGATTTGATTGAAGAAAGCACACTAGTTGACACCACAAGGTACCAGAAGTTAGTCGGTAAACTCATCTATCTCTCTCATACTAGACCTGACATATGTTTTCCAATAAGTGTTGTCAGTCAATTCATGAATGAGCCAACTGAGAAACATATGGCTGTTGTGTATAGAATCTTGAGATACTTAAAGATGACATATGGACATGGAATTTACTTTAAGAAGAACAGTGCAAGAAATGCAGTGGTTTATACTAATACTGACTAGGCAGGATCAATCACTGATAGAAGATCAACTACTAGGTACTATACATACCTATGGAGAAATCTACGCACTTGGAGGAGTAAGAAACAGTCAGTAGTTGCTAGAAGTAGTGCAGAAGCTCGGTATAGAGCTCTATCTATGGGAATTTGTGAAACATTATGGCTTAAGAGACTTCTTGCAGAGATTAAATTTCCTCTTAATATTTCCATGGATGTGCTTTGTGACAATAAAGCAACCATCAATATTGTTAATAATCCTATTCACTATGATAGAACTAAGCACGTGGAGCTAGGCAGGAATTTTATCAAAGAAAAGATAGAGCTAGACAGGAATTTTATCAAACAAACAAATTGCAGACATACAAAGGCACTATCCAGAGTCAAGTATGAAGATCTACGAAGCAAACCTGGAATGTTGGATATACATTCACCAGCTTGAGGGGGAGTATTGTTAGATATCATTATTTAATTAATTAATGTGTATTATTTAATTAATTAATGTGTTTGCTTGTTTGGTAGGATAGAAGGATCGAGTCTTAGAGTTATTTAAATTTTGAATTCTTCTTATCCTTACTTTGTGGGATATTATATTATCTCACTTATCCTATCTAACCATATGGATGTGATATTATAAATATCTGAATATAGAAACCTAGGAGAGAGGCGCAAGGAGATTCTCACCCTAATTCTCCAATCTAAGCTTCAGCTATCAGCCAAAAACCTCAATGAAACAGCATATGGGGGGAAGAATCCACAGAAAATAACTAAACAAGACTTTTCTCTTGCCCAAGCTAAAATGTGCTTGACTTGAAGCAGGTGCGTGCCCAGGACAGACATTCAAGTAAACATTGCATCACATTCATAGCACTAAACCAATCAAGATATTTATGTAGCAACTAAGAAGAACCAACAAGACTCCAAACAAAGTAAATGATTCTTGAAGAGCTTCTTATTAGGTAGAAAATAATAAATGAAGCTTCTTCTAAATTCTTCTGGCTTATATGTATACCAGTTAGAGCTAACAAACCGTAGTTACAACTAACTCTTAACAGCTCCCATTAACAACTCTAACTAACTTCTCTTATTTCTTACTTATTACATGTATCAGTATCATATGGTTTCATATATGATACACAAACCCATATCTTTAGCTGCAAAAGCAGCAATGAAAATTATGACAAAATTTCTATAATATTACCTCAAACATCACTAGAGTAGGCTCAATCACCCGTTCAGCAAAAGATGCATTTGCTGCTGCTGCAGTGGCTGCACCTTGGGAGTACATTAAAACTTCACCTTGCTTGGCACTAGATTTTTCTAGCTTGGTTTCCCTAGCATCATTCAAGGAAAAATCAGCAACAACATTTCCTTCAGCAGGCAAATCCTCTTCAACTCTTCGTTTTTTGGCACCACTATCAGATGCATTATCAGAAGCATCTTCAGAACTGGTCTCCATGCTAGTGATACCATCAGCCAACTCCTGATTGCTATCTTGATGCATACGACCCACACAAGTACTCTCACCAGTTAGTGAAACTGACTGGCCAACCAGATTTCCAGCATCTTTAATGTTGGATGATAGGATCAAGGAATCAGGAGAAAAAGCAGGTTTTGCAATCCAGAGACCAGTACAATCATCACGAGTATATAACTGGGGTGGCGCATACCATTCATGGCGGTCAACAGTGACCAAGACAGACTGCAATCATAACATGAATTTGCAAAACAATCATTGATGGACCATATCTTTAAGAGGCAAAATCAGAGGGACTAATTAATGAATATATACATAAGCCACTGCCTCACCCATGAAAATATTTACAAATCATAGAGTCAAAAAGTTATAAAATCAGTACTCAGAAGCACTAAATTTCAGGCTCAATTATCCACAAGACTCAAAATCACAGGAAAATAATTGATCCACAGTGAAAAAATTGTGTAATACCGGGCATCGATTTTACCAACAAGTAATAAAATGACACACACAGACGCACCCACACCAAGAACTCCAAATATACATTCATCTAATGTCATACATTTTGAATGTATAATAATTATTACCTTCCTTCGATAGCGATCCATGTAGCCTATATACTCCAATGGTACTCGAGCACCCCTAGATACTTTAGAGATAACTGATATTAGTTCATCAAGACAAGATATTTCTTCACCAGCAAATTTCTTAATTATTGCATGACGTGGAACTCCTGCTCGAAAGAGCATATATCTGCAAATTTGAAATTCCACATGTTCATTATCCACATGACAAGTACCTGAACATGAAGCGTCAATTACAAGGGAAGCCCTCTAGCACAACCCCTTTAGAAGTACCATGAAGGGAGGAATGACGAGACTCAAAGGTCATTCCCAAATTCTCATGTGACCAACGAATTTAAATTTCATGATTCTCACCCATCCTTAATTATTGTTCTCATAACCATAATCTACAAAAAATACAGCATGTCTAATATTTCTGTGATCAGTAATTTTTTTTGGGAAAGGGCAAATAATTCTAAGTTACAGAATATTTAATATTTCTCTAAGTAGCATACCCTGGTTCAGCCACGTAAACAAGGCCACAATGGAAACGAAAGTTTCTAGCCTGCATTATAGAGCATAAACAAATGCTTAATTAGTCAGGTAGCTCAAACAAGAAGAGTAATTAATCATTACAATGGGGTGAGCAAAACATAATATCTAGGGGGCTGGAGCAAGAAGAATTTTGCATCAGGGGTGTAGCATTATTATAATTCAAAAGTCAAGACAACTGTCACAGTAACCAAAGCATAAATAAATAGGTAGCCTATATCACAATTTATGGGAGAAAGATGGCAATTTTACAATTTATAGGAAAAATTAACAGAACATAGACATACAGAGACAGATTGATGGAACTCTGAATTTCAATACTGTTTTGCCATGAATTTTGCTATGAAATATATGTACGAAGGTCAAAATCTCTAGCTAGTCTCCATTCTCAGTGGGAAAACAATAAGCAAACTAGAGGAATCACAAGCAAAAATCACAAGAAAAGACGAGACACATAGATAGAAAGTTGAAGGCACCCACACACCCACCACTAGCGTTCGAGAGGCTAGTGCTCTCCTTTCCCAGGGTCTTCCTCCCCTCCTCCCACACTCTCCGTCCCTCCACTAATATTGTCAGAACCAGAATTCGTTACAAGCCCACCCCTTGCCAACTCAGCATTTTTTTCTCTTTTTCTCTTCCTACTATAAACTTGGGCCGGATATGTCGTAGGAGGCCCATCAATACCCCACCCCATAAGATGCACCTTGTCCCCAAGGTGAAAATCAGGGAATTGATTGTCAATAACTGTATAGTCCTCCCATGTGCTGTCATCTACAGGTAAGCCTTTCCACTGTATCAAGACCTCCATCTGTCATCCTGCAAATGCGGAAACTTGTTCTGGTTCAGCTTTCATCTCAAGATCGTCGGTGAGAAGTTCGAGTATTGCTCTAGGTTCAGCTTGCTTGTTCTGTGACCTTTTAAGCTGAGACACATGAAATACAAGGTGAATCCTTGTAGTGGGTGGCAATTCTAACTTGTAAGCCACTGCTTCAATTCTGTCCAGGATCTTGTAAGGGCCACAATATCTAGGAGCCAATTTCTCATGCATCTTCTTGGCCAGGCCCTTCAGCTTATAAAGTCGAATTCTCACATAGACAAATTCACCCACTTCATACTGCACATCTCACCATTTTTTGTCAGCCATATCCTTCATATGCTGCTGTGATTTTTCTAAATGTTGCTTCAAGTCATCCAAAATAGCATTCCTTTCTTTTAACTGCTGGTTCACTTCTTCTACTGCAGATAATTCACCCTCCCACTTGAATATAGTTGGCTGATCCCTCCCATACACTGCTTTAAATGGAGTAATACCAGTGGAGCGGTTGTAGGCAGTGTTAAACCAAAACTCTGCCCAAGGTAGCCATCTATACCATTCTTTTGGATTGTCCCCAGCAAATCCTCGTAAATATGCTTCTAAGCTTCGATTAACTACCTCTGTTTGGCCATCCGTTTGGGGGTGATATCCGGAGCTATACTTGAGAGTAGTACCCGACTATTTGAATAACTCAAGCCAAAATTGACTGATAAAAATTCTGTCTGTCTGAAACTATGGACTTGGGAAATCCGTGTAATCGAACCACCTCTTTGATAGAAAGTTCAGTAACTTCTTTTCCTATGAACGGATGTGACAGTGTAGCAAAAAGTCCATACTTTGTTAACCTATCCACCACCACCATTATGGTGTCATATCTATGGGATTTTGGTAATCCAACGGTGAAATCCATACTCACATCTTCCCAAATTTGCTGAGGAATAGGTAGTGGTTGTAGCAAGCCGGTTGGGGAAGGTGCCTCATACTTGTTGCGTTGACATACTTCGCATTTCGCTACATAATTCTGCACATCCCATTTCATTCCTTCCTAATAGAGCACTTCCTGCAGGCGTCTATAAGTCCTTAGGTAACCAGAATGCCCTCCCATTGGGGAATCATCGAATTCTTTGATCAACTCAAGTACCTTATTGGAATTCTGGGGAACCACTAGCCTATCATTATATGTTAAACACCCCTTCCTTAAGCTGCAACCAGCAGGTGTTGGCTCCCCTACTATCAGTTTCTGCACTAATTCTGCAAGTTTTGGATCTTGCTTAACTTCTCGATTGATGGCTTCCACCCGTTCAAATTGCCATAGTGAAAAAGCTGAGAATCTGAGATGTTCATCTCTCCTAGATAGAGCATCAGCTGCTTTGTTGTTTTTTCCAGGTTTGTAGTGTACCTCAAAATGATACCCCATCAGCTTAGCCACCCAACTTTGATGATCAGGATCGATTATGCATTGTTCCAACAAAAATTTGAGAGCTTTCTGATCTGTCCTGACAATAAATTTGTGGCCAAGCAGGTAGTGGCGCCACTTCTTTACTGCCAACACAATAGCAATGAGCTCTCTTACATAAACTGAACTCGCTCGGTGTTTGGAGGACAAGAGCTGACTGTGGTATGCAATAGGCCTGTTGTTTTGCATCAGTACCGCCCCAATAGCAAATCCTGAAACATCAGCCTTAATGATAAATGGAATAGAAAAATCTGGCATTGCTAGTACAGTTACCTCAGTCATTGCTTTCTTAAGTTTTTCAAAGGCTTGTTGAGCTTCTTCTCCTCATTGAAAAGCATCTTTCTTTAGCAAAGCTGTGAGGGGCGCTGCTATCCTCCCATAATTCTTAACAAAACATCTATTGTATCCTGTCAAACCCAAAAACCCTCTTAGAGCTTTCAAGTCCTTAGGAATGGGCCACTTTACCATAGCTTTTATCTTAAATGGACCAGCTTGAACTCCAGATGCAGAAATTATGTGACCAAGGTACTCTAACTTATCTTGACCGAATATGCACTTGGCTACATTGATAGCTAGTTTGTTCTTGTAGCTTCTCAAAAACCAACTTCAAGTGCCCAAGATGGGATGCCTCATTACTACTATATACCAGTATGTCGTCAAAAAATACCAATACACACTTCTGTAAGTAGTCCTTGAATATGTCATTCATCAGTCCTTGGAAAGTGGATGGTGCATTTGTCAAGCCGAATGGCATGACCATGAATTCATAGTGTCCTTCGTGAGTCCGGAAAGCTGTCTTTTCCTCATCTCCTTCTTTAATTCTGATTTGATGATAACCGGATTTGAGATCCAGTTTTGAAAAAATTTTAGCTCCGCCCAATTCATCTAATAATTCATCGATAGCGGGTATTGGAAATTTATTGGGCACCATGGCTTTATTCACTGCTCTATAATTAACACAAAACCTCCAACTCCCGTCCTTTTTGACTAATAACACTGGGCTCAAGAAAGGACTGACACTTGGTCGAATTATTCCCACTTGCAACATTTCTCTAACTAATTTATCAATCTCAGTCTTTTGGGAATGTGCATACTTGTAGGGCCTAACGTCTGGTGGTTGTTCACCTAGCTTCAAGAGAATGGCATGGTCTCTAGAACGTCTTGGGGGCAGGTCACTGGGTGGTGTACAAATTTCTTTGTAAGTCTGAAGTAACTTATTCAGGCTTTCTCCAATGTTCCATGAATTTGCAGATTTGTTACTTAGGCAGGTCTCCGCTGTAATCCCCATATACTCCACTAAGTATCCTTGATCACCCACTTTGCAGTTGTGTGAAATGGCATTATAAGTTACCCAAGTCTTTGTTAATTTTGGGTCACTTATTAGTTGATGCCATACTCCATCTATATTTACCTCCATTATCCCTTTCTTCCAATTAACTAAAGTATCTCCAAGTGACTCCAACCACTTCATTCCCAAAATCATGTCATTTTCCCCAAGAGGAAACGGGTAGAAGTCTTGTACGATGGTCACCCCTTGCAAGCTCAACTCCACATCTCTGCATATTATATCGTTATGTACCGCATACCCATCACCCACAGTGATTCTGTACGGTTTTGTTTTTATTACCACTGACTTTAATTTCTAAAGCCATTGTTCAGCCACAAAGTTGTGTGTAGCTCCACAGTCAATCATCAACACAACCTCCACACCCAGCATCTGTCCACGAATCTTCAAGGTCTTTGGTCCCCCAACACCGATAATAGAGTACATTGATAATTCTATACTCTCTTCCTCTTCCACATCTCGCTTGCATGCTTCCCCCTCTATTTCCTCCTTGTCCGTCAACTCTCCTGCTTCAGCTAAAACTAGAAGGTTAAGTTGCCTATTTTTGCACTTGTGGTTGGGCCCAAATTTCTCTTCACACTTGAAGCACAGCCCCAACTCCCTCCGCCTATTCAATTCAGCCTCTGATAGACGCTTAGAAGTAGTGCTCCCTTTGCTGGAATTTCCAGAAGACACGATTGGAGTACTCTTTGTATCAAAATTCTTCTGGTGTTCGGTGCTTTTTCCTTTCATTATCGGGATTGTAACTCTGGAGAACTCTCTCTCAGTGGGAGCTTTTAGAAGCCCAGTTCGAAAATCACCCCACTTGGGGTTAAAATTGGCCCTCATACTTCAGCTATACTTCCTTTCTCAGACCCTCTCTAAGACCCAATTCTTCCCATCCACTTGTAAGGACATCTCCATTAGTTGGGTTAAGTTTTTGGGCTGCAATATTCTTACTTCAGCCCTTATCTCTTCCTTAAGCCCATTCTTAAAAGCACCCATCAACACCTCATCTGGGATTTTAATCAGCGGAGCTGCGATCATCTTGAATTGTTCAATAAACTCAGCCACGCCTCCGTCTTGTTTTAATGACATTAGCATCTCATAACTTTCCCCCAGTTGAGAACAATGAAAACGGCACACTAACTCTTTCTTGAACTCGGCCCAAGAAGTGATTGGGGCCCTAGCCTTTTTCCATTGGAACCAGTTGAGGGCTTTGCTCTCCAAACTCAACGCCACTGCCTCAAGCTTTTCCTCTTCATTGTGTATTTTGTTGACCAGGGTATCTCCAGTTTAAGCCCCACATTCAGCTCTCTCCCCTCCATCGGCATCCCCTCCTCCCTCCTTGCTTCCTCTCACACCAAGTGGGCCGGGGTCGTATATGTTTCTCTGTCTGAGTGACTAGAAGGAGTCACACCATCCTCCACATTCTCCCTCTCACCTCGCCTATTGGGTCGGACTCCCTGTAATCCCTCCAAATGCTCCTTGATCTCAACAAAATAGCCTTTTATTAAGGCTACCTCAGTACCCATCGAATCCAGCCGCTACTCCACCTCCACTCCCATCATCTCTATCCATTTCTCCAAGCTCTCTATTCGTACCTCCATTCTCGTAGCGACCATACCTAGTCAAAACCGCTCTAATACTTAAAACTGATGGAACTCTAAATTTCAATACTGTTTTAATTTTGCTGTGAAATATATGTACAAAGGTCAAAATCTCTAGCTAGCCTCCATTCTCAGTGGAAAAACAATAGGCAAACTAGAGGAATCACAAGCAAAAATCACAAGAAAAGACAACACACACAGATAGAAAGTTGAAGGCATCCACACACCCACGACTAGCATTCGAGAGGCTAGTGCTCTCCTTTCCCAGGGTCTTCCTCCCCTCCTCCCACACTCTCCGTCCCTCCACTAATATTGTCAGAACCAGAATTCGTTACAAGCCCACCTCTTGCCAACTCAGCATTTTTTTCTCTTTTTCTCTTCCTACTATAAACTTGGGCCGGATATGTCGTAGGAGGCCCATCACAGATGGAGTAGACCAATCACCAATAGAATGAAGACAAAAACTATTTCGTTCAAAATTTATTAAGTAGTAGGAATGTCAAACATACTCAAGATGCAAATATTCATTTAATGCTCAACTCACTCAGCCTATCAACAACAGCAAAATCATACTCAACTGATGTTTTCTGCTGAAAAGAAAAATACAATGCAGAACATACAAAGTAGAATCCAACTAACCTGCTGATAAGAAAGCGGATGTATTACTGCACCACTAACTTCTAAGAAATAATCAGGAGTTATTGAGTGCAAATCTTGCACCTGACACAAACATTAGAAAAAATTTATGATTCTTGTAGGAATCTCAATAAGAAATGAACACATAGGACCACTGAGGCAACAAAATGCAATGCATTAATTGGACTTTGAGAAGTTAATAATGAGTCCACACGGTGTGAGCTGATGACCATTGGTAAAGTTCCTGAATCATAAAGGCCAAACAAGAGTGGCAGGCCAGGAAAGTAATAAATATATTTGAACCCTTGTACCATGAAGAGGAAGAATGACTATAACTGTCAGGCATTTGCATACTACTAAATTTTCTAGGTCAGGATTTTTTTTTTAACCTAAGTGATAGTGAATCTTCTCCTATTCTCCACCTATTCAATATTTTGAATTCATTGAGTGCTACACATTGAAATAGAATAATTTTGTGCTTGATACAAAGCTATTATGCATCAATCAGAAATGATTAAATGAACACAAAAAACTTGAGGATAACTAAGTAAATATCTTTTACAACCATTGAACTTAACTGACAAAACTCCATTCTAATATACTATTATGATTGTATAGCTTCACAGATTGAATTTTAATTGGATGGGAGGGCTGCATTATCTTAGTAATACTTTTGATTTATTTACCATTTAACCAGAGAGGATGTTTTCAGCCCTTCTCTGGAGAAGAATGGCGGTGGCAAGTTAATCATCAAAATGCTAACATTCTTTATTCCCATATGATATACATAAGCATGATAGTAAGTCAAAATGATACTTGTAAGCATATAATATCCAAGCAAAGATAATCGCACCAACAAGTTCACTGTCATTGATGTGTGTCCCCTTTCGATTTGTAATTCAATGTTCTTGTTGACACTGTCATCAAGCAAAGTTTCCAGTTTAAGAAATTGAGTGATAACCTGCAATGAATTTTATGGAGTCAAACACTAGTAAAATAGATTGGAAAGGTGTCTCCTTCTAAACCGAATCAGAAAAGAAAAAACACAGACATTGGAAGTCCCTATTTTACAGTTTTCAAAAGCAAAAGTAAAGTCTGCAAACAATAATGCTTGAAGAGTATGCAAGAAATCTCCCAAAAGATGATTTCAACCAAGTTATCAAAACTAAGAAGGCATTTTTTGAAAACCCTTAGTACCCTTACGTCAAAATTGTTATCAAAAAGTAGATCCAGACATGGCCTTAGACGTAAAAACAATTTTAAATGCATTATAGATTAAATATCCATTACTTTTCAAAGCATCAATGTTCTCATTGCAGTGACAAAGTTAGGCATAATTATCATAAGCAACAATTCAGATGCACAACTTCCATCCATATGAATTGTTCTAAAGCTAATGGGATCCCAAGTCACAAGACATAATTCTTTCCCCTTACAAGTCAGCTTTTGAGGGTTGATTCCCCATGCTTTCTTAGGTCTCCATAAAAAACACAACTATTTTCTCAGATCAAGCCTATATAATCAAGAATCAAACTTCATCCAGATCACTTAGAGGATCAAGCATGACCATTTTATGAACAATTCTCCTATTGATTAAATATAAACATAGGGTTGTCAATAGGAAAATTATACAGACCCTTCCCACATAATAGGGCAAATAAAAAAGAAAACCAGATGAGGAATACAACAACAACAGTAAACCTTATCCTACTAAATGAGATTGACTATATGGATTATACAACACTTGTACTCTATAAAAAACTAATTTTTCAAATATATCAAAAACCAAATGAGGAATGAGAAGCAAATTTGAAAAAGGAAAACATTTATCACTTTCAGACAAGCTTACTTCACCATTGACACGAACAAGTACATCACCAGGTTCCAAATGCTTATAACCAGGACCACCTGGCACCTAAGCAAGTCAAGAGTTAAAGCCACTGAAATTGAAAGGAAATATCAATGAAAAAAGTAATAAGATTTTAAATAACAAATGCTTACCACAGAATCCACAACAAGCATTCCAGTTTCATCTGCAGGAGAATCATGTCGAACTATCTACACAAGCAAAAGCAGTATTAACAACCTAGGGAATATGTAAATGAACATGTTATCCATGAAACATAACACAAGTGAGAGCAAGAACCAAAAAGACCTGCTCTGTCTCACTTCGGAGGCCAAGACGACGAATCTCATCAAATCCTTTATGAAGAAATGTCACCTGTATTATCATTTTAACAAGTAAATTTTACAAAAAGCTTGATTGTAAAGTAAAAAAAGAAACATCCATTTGCAGAACAAAGTAGTTACAAATCTACATGGCCAAAGCAACACAGCAATGAGAAACAAATCATATAGAAATTATTTAGCAAAAATATATATATAGAAATTTCCAAAACAGAATATGTCTATCTTGCTGACCCCCAATCTATCGCCTTCTAATTTCTACCACAATAGATGCGTGAACCATGTTCATAGACAGGAGGCTTTATAAGAATTTTGAGATCATATAAATACATTGACGTCAGTAAAGATGAAGAAACAGTGAGCATGAGATCATATTCAATAAGCATTTTGTGTCATGGCACTAGCCCATGTTTAGGCATCTTACATGAATTATAGTTACCACAACAGCGACTGCTTTGAATTACTAAGATTTAAAGAATCCTTGCAAATATCTGGAAGGATTATCATCACCAAAAAAAAAATCAGTTGCAATGAAAACTACAGTTCAAAGAAATCTAACTTCATTGTAATGAAGTAGGTTCAAGTGCTTCAATAATGCAGTTTACCACATGTTCAAATTTCATTGTAATGAAATAGATTTAAGTACTTCAATGGCCAAAAAACAAGAAAGGAAGGGTTTGCAAAAAAAAAACAAACCTGGAGGGTACCACGAGGTATAGAAACTGCCTTCCATTTATCTAAATTAGTATCACTACCCTTCTGCAGAAACCTTAATGCTCTCACAACCTGAAAATTAAATCATCATGTCTAGTTCATCTGTCCTAAACCAAATTAGTTGCTCCCCAGTCCCCACTACAAAAATTGTGCAAAAAAGGAAGCATCAGACAAGTAACATGTTAAGCAAATATAAATAAAGAGCTTACTCGTTCAAGAGGAAAAAAGAATGCAGATGCACTTGATGTTTTGCACCCAGCATTCAAGGCAACTGCTCTGCCTTGCCAATCTATAACTGGGGAGCCACTTGATCCTCCCTTGGTCCCAGATGCAGCCTGGAAATAGGTAAGATTGCAATCAACAAATGGACAGAAGATACACGGTTACACACTTACACTAAAAGGAAAACGTGTATATTAGTTCTAAACCACTTAGCCGAAGATGCTTAGATTGCATGTCAATAGATTACTCAAACTATAGATTAAGAACCATAATTGGGCCTAATGGCCTTAATTCCTTCACACTTCTTTCCTCTATTTAGCAGCTTCAGCTATGAGCTCCTCTTTCTTTTTTTTAATTCACTTTTGCAATTTCAAAAGTAATTGAACATAACAAAGGAAACCTAGCATGAAATGGGAAGAATTATGAAGACACTGGACCAGGTAAAAGCACCCTCAAAAAGATATTAAAAGGATATTAAATTTTGAAGTGGAAAAGGAAAAGAAATCAAAATGAACAAACTCATAATTTAAAAAGCAAACACGAATAAATTAATAATTATCAGTTCCTACTTACCTGCATGTAGAATGTATTGAAGTCATTATACCCATCCCTGCATCAAAAAATAGTATAAGTTTTCCACATTCATGAAAGAAGTTGCATGCAAATAACTAGAGAGACATCCACTACATACTTCTTATAGTGAGGAGCATCCCTATCCAAACGAGCAAGAGTACCAGCCAAAATGGAGACCTAAAGTTGAAAGCCAAAATAAATGTAAGAATTGAAAAACAAATAAAAAGAAAAAACAAAGTCATAATCCTTGGTTAAAACAACGTGGAGAAAGTAGCAGTTATACTCATGAATTACCTAGGAAATTATGACAAATTAATCAGCAAAATGCAAAAGAACTATGAACAACTTTTAGTGTAACAACAGCTGAAAAGCTCAAGTAATTAAGTCATAACTGCCACTGCTTCAGTCGCATCTTCAAAAATAGAATATGCTGCAAAATAGGAAAGCAGTTGATGCTGCTATAGTACTATTGCTCTTTAAATTTAGTTGACAGCATTTTACAGATTATGATGGTATTCTTCTTAGCCATTCCAGAGCTATGACGCAGTGGGCACCATATAATAAGGTTAGAAAAGGGTAATTTTGAATGGATCATGAAAGAAAAAAAAAAAAGGGGGGGAAATGACGCTTAAATACTCACAGAAAGAAAAATATTTCCAAAAATATCTAAAACTTGCCTAAAGGATCTATTTTAGTGAACATAGTAGTCTGGCTTCTTCAGGAAACACAATATATGGATGTGTGTGTGAGAGAGAGACACACACAAACATATACATTATAAATTAACCAGGTTAAGAGGTTAAATAATTAGACATGTTCTATGTTGACGACATCTTTTAATCAAAAACATGCTACAGTGAGATTAGAGCCAACCATTGCTTTACTAGACGTTTTATTATTATAGAAACTGTTAGCAAAAACCCCAGCAAAAAGAGAGATTGGCATATTTTTTATATGAGTGTCAATTTAACTCATTTGTCCATAACTATAAAAATTAAATGTTCAATTCACTTGATTTTAGAAAACAATGGCCAAAAACATAAACCAATAACAACTAAATAAGATAATATTATTTGCATTATCTTAAAATCTGGTGAATGATAAAGAAACAAGTGTTTTTCAAGCCTAAGTTATAGTATCATCATGCAGGCTCCATCAACTTGGTCAATTAGCATAGACCATTAGGCCATTGATGATGGATATAATAATAGACATATCAAATAGCTATTTTCCTTCATCAGCAAATTAAGATTGAAAACGAAAGAGAAAAAAGAATGGTGATATTTGAAATGTCAAATGATACAAGCTTGTCTATCAAGTCATTAACTGAGTAACAAGAAACCGAGAGATGGAAATAGAGAGATGAAAATCATGCTAATACCTTCTCACCACTATCATTACCAACAACTCTAATTTCTAGTCCAACACAAGCAGCCTCCGGAGCAAGAGGTATCTCCTCATAGTTCAAAAACTGTATAGCACCAGGGTCATAACGAAAGAACCCAAAATCATGGACCTGCATAAAGGCACATAAATGATAGTTGCATCAACACACACAAGAACACACAGGAAAAGGGGAAAAATGCTTCCATTCAATTATTAACTAATTAACTAATTACATAAATATAACAAAATGAAAACACTCTGAACCCTTGAAAAGAACAGGGTCAATAGATGTATTAAAAACACAGACACAACCTGCCTTCATGCAACATAATGCAGGCAGTTATGCAACGAAGTTTCTATTTCTATGAAAAACATGCATGGTGAAATGACCAAAATTTCAATCAAGTGAAACAAAAGACTTTGCCAGGCTAACAATCTGTTTTATGGTTTTCGACATCTCTTTGATAATTAAAGCTACAAACAGAAGTCCACTCACTGGATCTCTGTAGATCGGATGCACAGGAACTTCTTCACGGTTCAAAAACATGGCTTCTGCTACTACAGGTCCTACACATATAAGACAGGAGAAAGGAACCTTAACTATTTCAGACCAAGAAATACCTTAAAATGGCATACTGACGTGAAGATATAATATCGCAGAAACTCTGAATCTTGTATCTGCTTTCTTTTGACATTCAATAACATGTCATTCGATAAGGGTTAGTCATAATATGACAGCAAAATCTAAAATATTTATTTTTATACCACATTTCTAAAGCTAGACAAACCGAGTGGCTTTCAGATAGGAGGAAAAAAAAACAGACAAAACAGAACCACCTTGCATTTCATTTCCATCGTCAAAATACTATATCCATCTGAACACAAGACGGGCAAGCAAATAATTACCAGAAACCTTACTTCAAAATATGAATCTCCTTTAATTCGGGCACGTATTCTTGCCTTCAAATATAATGTTATTCATAAACTTCATTTTAGATGTTTCGAAAACTGTCAGGAAATAATATCCGTGATTTTCACTTCATTTTACTTAAAACTAGTTCATCGAAGGCATGTATATAACTCGAGTGAGCATGTGATTGCTGGTCTGAAGTCCCTGATTTCAATGGTTTTTCCTCATCGGATCAAAGAATTGAGAGCAAGTACCAGGCTTCACAACATGACGATTTGTAAGAATGATTCCCCGACGCTTGTCAACAACGAAGCCAGTGGCGGAGCCGACACTGGCCGACTCAGTGTCAAAAGCCCGGCAAGCCGTAGTACGCAAAACTACGACAGCAGGCACGACTTTGTTCAGGGCTTTCCTCCAATCCTCGGCAGTGGCAACGTTCTCCTGAAATGGAGGGTCGATTTCCATGCAAAGGTCGGCCTTCATGCTCGAGTCTAACCCCATCGACGACGCGGCCTCCGATCCCAACCTCTCCAGTTGATCCCCCATTCAACAGTCTGCTATTTCACACTGTCTTGACTTGAATGATAAGAGAATTCCCAGGAGAAAGTGAGGGAATGATTGGGGCTGGCTGTCGTGGTTCAATGAATCAACCAAAAACTAGTCTCAGTCCACGCCAAGTCACTCCAGCAACTCAAGTTACAATTTGCTGTGATGAACCTGAATTTTGGGCCCTTCGCGTGTGTATTTTGCTTCTTTTTTTTTTTACCATCCTATTCGACTCCTATTTTCTCTCGGCTTTAAAACTTTGATTCAAGAATTTGTAGAGCAGGGTGGAAAAATTTTCAATCCTGTCATTATTATACATACTAATCACAATCATTAGAAATGTATGCTTTTAAATGGCCTGTCAAAAGAATGAAAAGCATAATTTCTATGTGAAATTAATTCAAAAAAATCTAAAATTATTTTCTTATTATTTAAGTGTGATTTCTCGTAGTTTCTCTATATATATCTCAATCTAATATTTTGAAAATTTAAAAATAAAATATCACAACTGCTTTACTATCTTTATTTAATGATATTAAATTTATATCTCTATAAATACCCAATATAGGTCATCACATTTTGAAATCAGAGCTCATATTTTTGTCAACATGTATTGCATGTTGAGGTTGGGATACTGTCTGTAGAATCTCATTGTCTTTAGTATAAGATTTGTGTATTCATCTATTCTGATTTGTTGTTATTAATTGACTCAGTTTATGATTTATGTTTGATTGCGATATTTCTATATTGTTGTAGTATATATCGTCCGAGTTGAAGGATGCAGTTCTGTAAGTATAATTTGTTCTCTTAAGAAATGATAGATAGTTTATACTTATTTTGTTTACTGTGTTGTGTTTGATCATGATATTTTCAAATTACAGCAATGTGTAGCAGTAGATTTGAAGGATGCAGTATCTGAAGTGGAACTTATCCATTTAAATTGTCTTCTGAAGCTTATTCACTCATTGCGTCATCGCAAGCCTTGATTAATGAGATTCCTATTCGATAATCATTTATATGTTTTTTGTTTTGCCACATATTGATCTCTATCTTAACAGATACGAGAGGATGATCGCATTCTATAAATATCCATCCTATGTCATGTTGCATCAGGTCATTTTAATCTCTCTATTTCACTTTATCCCATTCAATAATACTCTAATTATCTTTCTCTGATTTCTCCTTTCATATTAATTTTGTTTTGTATTTTTAACTAGATGGGATCTAAAATATACAATAGAAGAATCAATTGCCATTGATGTTCACCATGTTGGTGGTGAATTTGGTCCAACCAAAATTCAATCCAAGCAAAAAGACCAAGATGTGGTGTTAAATTAGTTTATAAATGGTGAAGCAAATCAGATTACTCGATCAAGAAAACAAAAAACAAAACAAAAATAGAGATGTGTTGAAGATGAAGATAATGAGTTGAAAGAGGAAACGATGGGTCACTATTGTGATTGATACTTTCTTTCAAATCAAAATAGTACATTAATTAAAATACTCCCTCCACTTTGCTTCTAATGGAGAACAATGGTGATGTAGGAGAACAGGAGAACAGGTGAATTATCTTTATTTGGAAGAGGTGAATCTTATTGAGCATTCCAAAAAGAAGGTGAAGACGATCATTGAGGGTGGTGCTATTGGTATGGATTTGCAATCTACAGAAGTCTTGTATAAGGGACTCCGATTTTTCAAAGGATTCGAAAGACTAGTAGGACCATTTGCAGAAAGAGATAGATTTTGTTCTTAAAAGGGGTAACTTAGAGATGAACAAGTCGAAAAAGGAAAGCAAGTGCCCAGCTATTGAGGTGACAAGGAGGAGGATGCAAATTGGTGCAAGCCATGGAGGAAGTCCTCAATTATTAAGCTTTTGGACAAAGTATGACGATAGGCTCTATGAGCGGGAGATTAGAGAAGATGTGGAACTGTAAGAAACCTTTCCAACTGTTAGGACTAGATAATGGGTTTTTTGTGGTTTCTTTTCAGGATAAGGAGGATCTCTATTTTGCTTATCGGGAGGGGCCATGGATGGTTTCAAATTCTTATCTCCTTGTTTTAGTGATGGAGGCCAATGTTTAATCCAGGGTCTGAAAAAGAAGTTGTCAAAATTGTTGCTTGGATTCACATAAGGGTAAGTATAGGCCGAACTGCGTCAAGGTTTATGCAAATCCGCAACCCAACCCAACTTTAAATTGATTGATCTAGCTAAATCCTAGGTTATTTCAGGTAAACCTGATTTTATATTGGAAAATGGATGGAAGTAGTCAAGCAAATGGTAGATATAGAACAAACAACAATGGAAAAAAGAAGGAAGAAAAAAATAAAAGAAAAGAAAAGACAACAAGCAGAAATAGAACAATGAAAATGCAATGGCAAAAGCACCTCATTCTTCATATTCTTCATCCTTTACATCTTTTTCATCCTCTCTTCTAACAAGCAAGCAAACTGTCATATCAATGGACCTATCTTAATTCACCTCCTTTAAGACACTCAAGATAACAAAATCGATGGATTAATTTGGAGAACAATGAAATCAAAGAGAAAGAAAAGTAGATGCATCGCCAATTCAATAGGAGAAGGGGTGACTTTGATCCAGAGCATAGCTTTGATCTATGGAGAAATGGAGATTAGTGTGGATGGGGAGGAAATTTAGAGAACTTGAGCAGCACCGTGCTGTGTGAGAGGAGAGAATAAGGGTAGAAAAGAGCCATGTGAGAGAAGGAGAGACCCTAAGACTAACAAGGAAGGGAAGAATATTCTAGAGAGGAAAGAGTCACATGAGGTATGGTAGGAGTGGGAATATGAGAGATATATGGACTTCAAAGACTTATTTTTTTTAATATATGTATTTAAATATTACAAGCTAGTTTGAGTTATTTAAACTCATGCCATTAACCTGGACCTTGGCTCGGCCTATAATTCTTTAACCCAATGAGCATTGGCCCAAACCAAGTTGATCAAGCCATCAAGCTTGTCCTCACCTCTATTTCCAATTCTTGATGTCTTTTGAGGACAGGCAATTTGGTTGGGAGGACTCTAAAAATTGATCATATCACAACTATGGTAGCTATTTGTGGTGCTCAACCTATATCTATGGCTTCTCCTAGCTGGTATTCTAGAATTTGTGTTGAATTGGATCTTCATCGACAACCATTGCCTAATGTGTCCATTCTTAGATATAAGTTCAAAGTAGAGTACAAGGGTCTTCATTTGATTTGTTTTCATTGTAGGAAGTATGGACACCATTGGGATGTATGCCCGGAGAATAAGAAGGCTGAGATGCAGATGAAGGAGACAAGGATGTAGGAGGTAGGTAAGAAAGTTGCTCATGATGAGAAGATAGCACGATAACCCATGGATGGATCTAATCAAAGCTATGGTAGTTGTGAATAACAAATTGAATAGTGGTAAGTTCCCTAAAGTGGTGCGGATGAAGTAAGGTTTCAAGGCCGTGACAATCCAATGGTAGAGAGTAATGGGACTACTAGTGACAACAATTATACGTTGTGGCTAATTGCTAAGCGACATCCTCGGTGGAGATCAGGGAATGGTCTACGTAATTCTTTGAAGTCAAATAACAGTAGACGAGATATAGGGGTAGTTAATATAGATAATGGAATGAATCAAGTCGAAGATTCTATGAGAAGGCTATTACATGCAACATGGGTGAATAAGAATCATGGAAGAGTTAAAGGTTCTAGGATGAGGCCTATGAGTAAAGATAAAAAAGGTAACCGAAGGCATTCTCTTGCATCTGACAAAGAGAATGAGTTTATCATTTATCAACATACAAAAGAGAAAAATAAGCATCTTGTGGGTCAATCCTTATGTAACACCCATACTTTTAATATATAATTTTGGATTTTAATTAATTGACTTTTTGGATTAATAAGTATATAATTATTATTTAGGAAAAATCCTTGATGACCTTTGGTAACTCAAGGAAGTCCAAATGAGATTCCAAATAACTTAAAAAGCCCAAATACAACATATATATATATATATGCACACATAAATAAGGTATATATATTAATAAATTAAAAAAAATAAAAATATATAACAAACAAAAGACATTATGGTTTTTTTTAAGAGAAAAGGGAAGGTGTAAAGCCTTCCTTTCAAAAAACAAAGAAAGGTCATATGGTGTGCCCTTTTAAAGGAAGGAGAAGAGGCTGTTTCAAGCAACAACAATGAAGGGAGTTTGGAGCACACATTCATGTGTGTTAAGATTAAGGTTCTCCATTGATTCTTAGCCTAAACTTATGAGGTAACTCTCTCCTCCCTATCTCCTCCCTCTCTTGCTTGTTTGCAATAATTCACGGTGGAGGAGGAAGCTTTATCCTTACTTTTTGTCTTGAGCATGCTTGGGAATTGTCAGAGAAGCTTAGGGAACGTGTTTTGATACTTGTTCTTACTATGGTTACTGTTATATTACTTAATTTTACAAAATATAGGTTATAACTTTGGTTTGGGTATGAATTCTAAATGGGTCATTTGGAGAAAATGTAAATGCTTAGAAATTTAGCAAATAAATTGTTATCAAAAGCTTCTATGGGTGCTCAAGAGTGTGTGTATGAAGTTTTGTGTGGATTGGAGTTTATGTGAGTTAGATTTTCTAACTTAAAATTCTCTAAGTTTACTGAATACTTGAAATGGAGGTCTATTGAATCTCAACTAGTTTAGCTAGAAATATGATTTTAGAAGCTCCATATGATGTTGAAGAATGTGTTAGTCAAGTTTGGTATAATTTGAATTTCATTTTAATTATTGTTTCTAATTCAAAACTCTAACTTGTCGGTTTGTACATATACTATTATGTTGGTTATAGTCTAGCTTGGTAACCTTAGAATCAAATTGAGAATATTTTGAGAGTATTTCAAACTTTCCTTTTACCATTGATAAGTTAGTTTGTATATATACTACTATCCTAGCTATAGTCTAGCTTTGGTGACCTTGGAATCAAATTGAGAACACTTTGGGGGTATTTCAAACTCTCTTTTTACTATTGGTAAGTCAGTTTGTATATATACTACTATCTTGGTTATAGTTTAGCTTGGTAACCTTAGAATCAAATTGAGAATACTTTGGGAGTATTTCAAACTCTCTTTTTACCATTGGTAAGTGATCTATCACCTTGAATAGGTTAATAGAATTAAGTGGTATATACAATGGTAATTTAACATTGTAGTGTTAAAGGCTATGAGTAGAGGTTCATGACTTATATTCCAAATTAGATAGCATTAACTGTGGCAAGAGGTAACCAGGGTTCATGACCTCAATGCTCTGCTTAATTGCTTTCCTTCTTGTATAAATAATTATGCTTATATATCAGTATTAAATTTAAAACTATTGTGATTATGACTAGTAATTGTATTAGACCACCTTGGATTATGTACCTCGTGCATATATGCTGCCAAGGTGTATCATATGTGTGTAGCATGTACATCTCACAAGTGTGTATTAGCTATCGCATGCTAGTAAGATTCGTATAGCATGTGTACCTTATTAGTGTTTGTTGACCATCTTGTGACCTTGTTGTTGTTGGACCACATTGGATTGTGTACCTCATGGGTGTGTACTAACTAGGCATACCATGTGTATAGTAGCATGTGTACCTCATGAGTGTATGTTGGTTAACATATGTAATTGAGATTTGTAAGTGTGTGTTGGTTATATGAAGACTCTGACTTGATGGTATGTGTATCTCAAATATGTGTGTTGTTGGCCATCATGTCAGGGTGTAATTGTAGGACTTATAATTAGCATTTCTTGGGAGTTTGCATACTTCTCGAGAGGGGTCAGTTGTAACATGATGAATATGAGGTAATAATCTAATTTGTTATTAATAATAGATTACATATCGGCTTTTAAGTACATATATAGTTATTTTGCAAATGCACCTCGTACAAGTGTGCTAACCATGGTAATGAGGTGGTGAGCCTCGAGTTGGGTCAAGCTTATGGGCGTGCTGGCTTAATAATTGGCTACTACTAATATGTGAGAACTAGAAATTTATATAGATGTAAGAATTTCAAATTGAAATTTATAATCAAATTTTTATGTTTAACTGTATTGATGATTTAGTTTATAATTTATACTTTTGATTATCGAGATTATTATCTCACTTCTATGGTTTACATTTATCAGGTAATAATTTTAACTTTAACAAGGGAAGGCAACCAAAGTGATATACCCCAACCTAGATCATGTAGAGGTAGTAGTAGTGGCTTGGTACATTTTTTTCACCTTGAACTTATGCATTATGTTTATGAAATTGCCAAGTATAGAGTAGATTATTGGGAAGGTTATCTACTATTGCTGTAATTATTGAATATAGCTATATAAAAGAATTGTTAAAGTACCATTTATTTTGAAATTGATGCATAGTTCTATTCATAGTTCTCCATTATATAAGTTATTAGAGCTTCATTATATAATTTTACTCTTTGTGAGCTAGATTTCTTCGATAAACACTTATTTTCTAGTTTGGATAGATTGGTTAGAGTGAGGAAACTCTAAGGAAGTATTGTATCACATCTTGTTAAGGTATGAGGAGAAATTCAAGGGTTTGTTATACCTTATGTTGTATTATGATTTCACAAGTGTCCGGATCGAACTTATGGAAGATAATGGAAAATCTCAAATTGATTGCTTGGGGACTAAATGTAGGCTAAGTGATTGGACTAAATCAGGATAAATCTTGAGTTTTCATTCTCTCCACCCTTACTCTTTTTACTTTCCAAGTTAGTTAAGTTTATGCTTTGTTTTGTGTTCATATTCTTATTTGAAGATTTTTGTTACTCTTGGCTCAATACATTCTCTTCTGAATGCTCCTATAACATTTCTTGTTGAGGAGATTGTATTGTATTTACTTGTTTGAAAACAATTTTTTTTAAATCTAATTTATCTTACTTTCATAGATTATTTTGTTTTTAAGAGAAATGATTTCTTAATGGCTGAAATTTTTTTAGACACCTAATTTAGTTTGCTCTTTGGTGTGGTTGCCTTTTTTATCAAGATGTTCCTTTAGTTCAAGTTTAAATTATTTTATTGACTTATTTGATCTCTCAATATATTGTCTCATTAGTTTGATGGTTAATGTTATAATTAACTTTCGTTTTAAAACATTTGAATTAGTCTTTTTTTTATTAAAAGATAATATATGGTTTGTATTTTTTATAAGAAAATAGTGAAATTCTCACAAAATTTATTTAGAGAAAAATTTTTAGTTTTTCAAAATATATGGTTAATGTTATAATTAATGTCATTTATTATTTGATGATTTCTTATGCCTTTCATCTTCTTGCCTTCTTTTATTTTGGAGTTGCATAGGAAGATAGCTAGCAGATCTTCAAGAGTCATCTATGCTAAGAAATTGAGAAGAGGGGAAAATGGATGAAGATTGTGAAAGGGACCAAGGCAAAGACAAAGCACGACATAGATTAAAAATGTAACTTGTCTTATGGGATATGTCTAAAGTGTATTGCTTTGGACACATGATTTAGGCATGACACAAAAGGATTGGAAAAAACAAGATAGGAAAGGAAGGGCATGTTACGTCTTATAATTCACAACATCTTTCTCATGTCAACTGCTTAGTTTTAAGGCATTTAAAAGCCTTTTTGAAAACTTGAACCAATTAAAACTCAACTAAAAAAATGTTTTTGTAGGATTTATAGATCATAACACAGTGATTTTTTAGAATTCATAATTAAATATACAAAAATCATTTTATAGTTCAAGTTTTTAAAAAGCATGCACATCTTGAAATTCATGGAGAAAGTAAGAACCTAGAAAATCATTACTCATATTTCATATAGTTTATTCTCTAATCTTTACTATTTATTTTCTGGTTCTAGTTTTTGTCTAAACCCTGAGTCATAATTTTAAAATTTGTATCTCATAAAATAAAAGGTCAATTCATAAAATCTTAGCATCATTTGAAAGATCTATATGTCTACTTTCTAATCATATTTATTTTGTATATATATTAGTTATCTACTGGGCAGAGTACTAATTTAAACCTTCAGGGGTCAAAAACAACTTTTATTGGACTAGTTTTGGTAAAACATGCATAACTGCCATTGCATAAATCCAAATACAACCAAACCAGTGCCATATTATTCCTGAGACATGGTTCTATCCATACACATAGACACTAGAAGTTTTTGGAGTAATATTTGATTTAATATAATAGTTTAAAATAGATATCAAAATCATCCCAAAAAAGTTTACAATTCATCAATCTTCTTCTTGAATTCTTTTGGACACTTGCTTTCCTTTACTATGGCTTGACCTTATCATTTAGGAAATTATGTGGTGAGATTTGGGAAAATCTTAGTAGCCAACTTGCACATGCTATTATGTTATCACAATACATTTAAAAACATGGAAAACATAACATACTTTCATGAATGTTGTCTAATAAAATTTCAACATCATAATGGCTTATAAAAAATAGGATATCTTTGGCTTAGCCCTCATCATAAAAACAGCCATCCGATCATAGAAAACAATCATAACCATAACATGGCATCATTTGCATAACAAATTAACACATAAAATCATCATTAAGCAATAACATAAAACCATAACATGGACTACCTTGATACTTTACTTCTTTTGAGTTCAACCCTGCCTTTGACTAGCTTAAGCTTGTTTCTTGGACTTGCATAAAGCCTATTAACATTAATAAACCTTACTAATTAACTTGTTATCTTAATGAGGACTTAGTATGCCTAAATGATCCCAAACTTTTGACATTATGCAAACCAAGTTCTATAATGGATCCTTTAACCTTTCTTGGCTATTTTGCATGCTAGGAATACAATGGAAGCATTACTTTTATGAAAAAACTCTTCCCTCCTTTACTTTTCCTCTTGGCCAAAACATGGCCTTCAAAAACCTGTGATGGAAAACTTCAAAATTTAGCCATGTAAACATGCATTTTAGACATTATACAACCCCCTCAAAATCATCCTTACCATTAGCTTAATGAAACATAAACCTTTGCCTCCCTTTCTCTTCTTGGTCGTGGGACATATCAAGCATATGAGGGAGAAAACCTAGCTTTCCATACAATAAATGATCACTAGGAAATGGAAAGGAGAGAATTTACCTTGAGCTTGAAGGCCTTTTTCTTTCTTCCTTCCCCTTCCTTTTTCTCTCATTCTCTTCCTCTTTCTCTCCCTCCTCCACAGCTTCCTTCTCTCTTTCTCTCTCAAGAATCATGCGAACTCTCTCTCTCCTACAAATCTCTTGGTGTTGTGTTTATGAGCAACGAAAGTGGGAGAGTTGGCCTTTATTTATAGAGATTTTGGGAGAATTTGGACCATTAGATTGCTTTTTGACCCAAAGGCCATAAATTATTCTTGAATTATTTAAGTTACTTTACCCATTTACCCTGGGATATTTTTCCATTGTGAGAGGAGTGTGGAGGGACATTTTTTGTTTCTAAGAGCAAGAGAGAGAGTGTGTTTTTCTTTAACTTTTGCAAATCAATATGCCTCTAGGCTGAGTATTTTTATCTAAGTTTTCTAGTAAATCCTTTATCTTTTCTATTTACTTTATATGTGGGACCTACTATATTTTTTCTTTATTTTTTCATGTGGAATTCCCTTGTCTAATTTAATTTTTACTATTCATCTACCACGACATTTATTATGCACTTACTATTCATCTTCCATGACATTTATTATTCACTTGGGCTTCGCTTTTAATGCACCTGTACTTGCTTGTCTCTGAGCCTCATATATCCAATATCACTTATACTTTTATCCTGTACTGAAGTATTATAATATTATTTTTTCTCTTTTCCTTTGTAAAATAACCATATTGCCCCTACTTTTTTTTGACAAAATGACTATTTTACCCTTTTAAGTTCCTTTTAGATATATTTATGTTATTTTAGGCCTTAAACTTATTTAATTATATTTCAAGGCTTCCTCAAACATAATAAATTAATCCAAAACATTTTCATATCATTTCTTATCATTATCTAGTCATAAAATACATATAAAAATATGGGGATGTTACAAAGCGCAAGGACCATATTACCTTCTCTTTTCTTCAATAATTCTTTTTTCTATATAAAGGAAAAATATCTTCATTGAAGATGGAGTTCTTTGCCAATCTGCTTTAGGTGTAAGTGAATGGGCAGAGCCATATCGCCTTCTCTTCTTCTTCCAGTTTTTTAATAGTCATTGGCTTATTTGATTTGAACATAATTTTAGTTTTATCTAAAAGAAATGAAATAGTAGTTTTGATTGTTTATTAGTTTATTATGTAATTTTATTGCAATTTTTTTGCCAATTGCAAATCTTACCTAGACTTCCAATTGGTTAATAATCATATCAATGCATTTAATTATTCATATTGACCTTTTTCTAATGTATTTTTATTGCATGGCCATGGCCCAAAGCTGGATGTTGTAACCACAATGGAGGAAGCAACAAGCAGATGACTTCATCCCAATGAAATTTATGCTATACCTTGCAATTATAAATGTCTCACTATCCATCTAAAGCTAGTACATTTGCCTCCAAAAGTGATTTTTTTTCTACACATAGGTTGGGACTCTTCTCAGTTGAGGATGCAAAATCTACAACAAATGTTAGAGCCAAATTTCTCATGAGTCATGCAATAGTGATGGTATAAAATTATATTATGTTTAGACTCAAACGTTAAATTATATGATATTGTTATATCTGAATGTTTGGATATTGCTAACCATTGTTCATGTGATAATGTAAATGATATACCAAGATGTTTTATAAGCTATTAATCTGATAGTGATGTTAGTGGTTCATTGTCCATATACCTTCTTAAGTTCTTATGTGATGAAGCTAATATAATTTATGGACTTGTAGAGATGGCATAACAATAGCTTGTATTGGTTTGTCAACTTTATTGAATGACTATATTGTTTATTTGAAATAAATGAAAGATCAACACATATTTTGGTTAGTAAATAGTACAATCATTTCAAATTGTCTCATGGAAGAACTCAGATGCTTTGTGATTTATTATATTTCTTCATCAAATTAATTTGAACAAAAAATTATTTCCTCTATATGCTATATATTGCAGCAACTAAATAGTAGTCAATTTTGTCATCTATTAATTTGGTTTTATTTTCCAACAAGTACTCTTTGATGTTATTAATGTTCAGGTACTTAACTTATTGTTAGTGCAATTGATTTTTTTTTTTGGGTTAAGAAACTTATTGTTAGTGTGTTTTAACAAAGTAAAGTTCTGATCTCATGTGATTTTCATCATTCAAAGAAAGAATTACTTAAAATTGGCATATTAAAAATTCAAAGTGTTTTTTTTTCTTGGTAAATAGAGTTCAAAGTGTTATTATAAAAAAGAATTAACATATATTGCATTGCATTGTTGTCATCCATGATGTTTTAAGCTTATGGACAAAAATAGTTTTTTTGGTAGAATTCTTTTTTTAGAACTACCTTATGAATGATGGAGGAAACTTGCAATAAGAATCAACTCAAAAAACTCATGCCAACAATGTTTTGGTTAGGTCAATCCAATATTCATTTATATTAATCCTTTTGCCTTGTAAATGTGAGCCACTGGTAGAGTCAATTATACTTTTAGTTCATGCATACTCTTGGTTATTTATGCAAATCTCTGTTAGGAAAAAAAAACAAAGTAAAAAAGGAGAAAAGAAAAAAAAAGCGCAGATTGCACCATTTAGTTGCAACCTTGACTAATTTACATCAATTGATTATAGAAAGGCATTTGTAAGTCAGTAGAGATAATTTTGGAACTCAAGTAAGATCTTTTTAGATTAGTCAAAACTCATTAATTACCTAATCTTACCTTGGGTTTACTATCAAATTAGTACTTTTGGCTCTTAGAAACAATGATCATTAATGCATTAATGAAATTATGGCCTATATATGGATCCTCATGTTAATTAGGAAAGAAAGTACAAAACAAAAAGCTTCAAGGTTAATGGATTAAAGAGGCATTTAAACCTCTATTACATGTTTCTAATAATGGACGTCAAAGGGAGTATTTGCCCATTAAAATATTCACCTTTAGCATTCCCATAGATTAGAAAGTAAAGTATGCGGGCAAATCCTAAAGACAATCAACCAAAGAAGCATATAAATTAGTTGAGGCATGGATGGTATTATACTAAAGTATTAGCTCTCAAATCAACATGGAGGATATTTGTCAAAAAAACAAAACAGGAAGGATATGAGTAAGGACTAGAAGGACAAGGGCTCAAGCATATCCTAATATATATGACCAATTCGCTTTATCATTTCATTTGGATTATAGATATAGGTTGATTAATGTTGCTTAGAAAGTTCTATGGTATTCACCCAATTCATGAATTTTGTTGTAACAGTGCCTATAAGAATCTATCTAATCTATCTATATATCTAAAATGCCCTAATAGTAAGTTGGATATTTCACGGTTTATAGTACTGTTCATAAGACTTGGGTTGGGTCTCAATTGTTGAATGGTTAAGTGTCCGGTCGTGTTAACCACCTCTTGTGTGACTTCTTGGTCTGTACTTTTTTCCCATTTGTGTCAGTGCCCGTGTCTTCTTTCCTCTTTTCTTTCTCTTTTGCCATTTACTTCTTTCTTTACATTATTATTTACTTGGATTGGATTGTGTCAGTCGTTTGCTCAAATCTTCTTCCAATAGCTACGTTTAGATCCCAATCTTAGTTTTAGTTTGATTGTGAGTTTTTTTTCCTTCTGTTTATTTGTTTTCTCTGTTAATTTTTTGTTGTTTTAGGCATGATGATGGTGATTCATATCACATCGTTGATGTTTCGGGTAAAGTATTCATGGTGGTTGATACATAGTTTAAGTTACAATAGATCAATGGAATTCTAATATATCAATTTCTGTCTATTGGGTAAGATCCTCAAGTTTGCCCAGTTGGTGTGTTTTCCAGATCTTTTTTTTTTTTTGCTCATTTCTGTCGATAGGTCTGTTGCATATTGCTTCTTCTGTTTCTTTCTTCATTTTGTTCTTCGTGATCTTGTGTGAAATAAGTTGGCTAGTGTTTAGATCTGGTCCCTCTTTCGTTTCTCTTGTTATTCCTACCCGCCGATGTGTCTTCTTTCCTCTATTTCTTTCTCATAACCAATGTCATGAGTAGTGGGTTTCATGGCAAAGAAGTTAAGCATTTGTCAGTCGTGGGAATGGGGGAGCAAATCATCACTTTCGTTCTTACCGTCAATGCTAAATGCCGTCATAGCATGGTAACTTTCTTTCTCTACCCTTCTTGTCTCTCCTTCTTTTGATTCGCATGCTTTGGACTCCAATAATATTTGTCTTTGTTTTTTTAGGCCAATGTTTTGCAGATGAGTACGACTTTTGAACTTATTGCATTTACAACATTGATGTGTCCACAGCATACGGTCTAGTGGTCATTGCTCATCAACTAGGTGGTGGTTCATAGTGTCACTAGATACCTCCCTTTTGGCCAAGGGTTTGACCCAGCAGGAGGTTCTCTAATAAGTATTTGGCAATGATCTAGGTGAGGCTTTAATCTAATCTTCGTTTTAAAAATTTTGGGTAGTTAATTGTTCTACTATATCATACCATCTACTGTTAGAGCAAGTATTAGCTATCTTTTGATGGCACAGGTAACATTTGCTTGAATTTTTGTGCGCCCATTGTTTTTGATTTTGTGCAAAAATGCATCATATTGTTATTAGTAGGGTTTTTGGTGAGCTCTTTTCTAGCTTTTTATTTGAGATTTGTTTTCACTTTCCACTTGTCAAGTGCTTATTTATTATTGTGCTTTACTATAGGTAGAACTTTTCTAGGAGGTAATTTTAGTCTGTATTTATCCTGAGCCTATATGACCAGGCATTAGTGAACCCTATATCTTGGCCCCCTAACTAGAGTAGGGAAAAAACCTTTTCCTTGTAATTTTTGTTAAATTTTACTAAAAATTTTAATTCTATCTTTAATAAAACTAAAAGTAGGTTCTGTGCATTACAAATAGGCTACACTATTTATTTATAGATAATGAATAATGTGGCTTCTTACTTTATTATATATATCTATTTTATTTTATTATATAAATCTTGTAGAAAGTTATTGGTGATAATTAGTTTGTTTAGAGTATCACCAATCTATTTGTTTGTTTCACCTTCAAGATGAGTTGCTTCTTCATTTTTTCCCCTCCTCTATTCCCCTCCTCTATTCATATTTGCTTCATGATGAAAGATGGAGGTTATACTAATGAATAAATGTGAAAGAGTACAATTGTATATTGTTTCTTTAGTTTTTGTTCAATTTAAAATTGTCTTTGTCCCATGTATATATATATGCTTAAGGTAATTGAGTCCTTCTTTTCCTTATAATTTAAATGTGTTTATGTTTATTCAAGATAATCAAGTCCTTTTTTTTTTCTTATAATTGAATTGTGTTTTTGTTTACTCTAGAAAGTCTATGTGGTCATAGAATAGGTGACTTTCTTTCACCTTTTAACTCAAAATTCATACATTATGATAATTCAATATACAATTTCAATTTAATTGTGTAGTTCAGAATTTTGTGATCTAAAGTCACAAGGGTATGATGTATGAAGAAATTTTTAATATATGTTATTTTAGTTTAGTATAGATTTGGCTAATCATTTAACATATAGAGAAATGCAATCAACATAATGAAGTCTCATTTTTCTTTGGCTGACAATTTATGCAATGACTAAACAATGTATGAAAATTCTTAATGCACAATTAGATAATGTGTTGATGTACATTTTAGATTTGAATGTTCACTTACTTTTTAGTTGTGTTTTTGTTGACTAGAGAGAGCTTAAGCATTTATAATTTGCATTGCTTTATCTACCTTTGCTAGTGTCATCTACATTATCATTGTTGAATGTACAATTTTAGTTTGATTGTTAAGTTCAGAATTTTGTGATTTAAAGTCACACGGGTTTAGTGTATGAAGAAGTTTAAATATATTTTATTTAGTTTTAATATATATGCCCTCATTATTTTTGGTCTTCCTTCATCCCTTTTGTTTTTATTTTTTCCAACATGAGCAATTGAATCAAGGTGGGAAGAGTGCAAGTGGTAGTAGAATGGTAATTTTTTCTTTTCTCTTGGTGATCAGTAATTTTTCCTTTTCTTTGGTGATGAACTAGGTTATCCATTTTTTCTTGCTTTTTCTTTCCCTACTTTTCTTTTGCATTTAGATAATAATGGCAGTTTCGCTAAGATATTTTTTCAATTCTTAAATTTATTGGTTTCAGGATCTTCAACTTTCTCTGTGACAGAATAAAACTATTAGAGTTGGTTATTACAACATCTTAGTCTTTACTGAATGGTATGTCTATTTCAATTATGTAGTTTTCTAATTCAATTGCTTATGCTTTCAAATACTTTGCTCTTACCATGTAGATCTACATACATGCATTCCTTTTATGAAAAAAATGCAAAATATTCTAAGTAGCCATACAAGTGTTTATATGCTAAATTCTATTAAGAAATACTTAGATTTATTATGTATCTTCCATTGAAAAAGTCAAATATTGTTGTCAAAGTTTGATGCCAAATTTAACTTTAAGCATTGCAAATTTGATTAGGAATTCTATTCTTGTGAAGAGAATTATCAGTCACAAAGGTCCAAGCTTTGTATATTTGTTTTACCGATTTAGATTCTCTATTTTATGCTATGCATTCAAATTCAAATATATATAGATATAGAGAGAGAGAGAGAGACAGAATATATATTAGAAAAAAAAGTAATTTCATATATAATTATATCTTTTAATGTCCTTTTTTTTCCAATGCACCAATGTAGATGTAGAGAAAACTATTTTTTCTTTATTTTTATATGTCGTTTCTGTTTGTTATATCATGCATTTCTTTAATCTTTTATTATGTCTATGTAGGATTTAGGATGGTATCAGATTCTAAGTTTGAGTTTTCGTGGGTTTCTTGTAAGAGCAGTGTTACCTAGCATTTGTTAATGGCAAGATAAGAGATGATTTGTCATGTGAATTACCAGACAAAAATTACTTGTATTGTGGAATCATTGATACAATTATTAGTTAGATTACCATAGATATGAAAAGGAGCACTCTTTCAATGGTGGGATAAAAGTTTAAACCATAAATTTTTCATGGTGAGGCAATGTCTAATATGATATTTGTTGGGCTTTGATTTCAACAGTTTGTTTATAGTGGCTAAGTCGGTTTTTGATATTGGCCTTTATATACACTTGTCTTTGCAATTAAGGTATAGCTATTCCCTAATTTGCCTATTCTATTAGTTCAATATTGCCTTGGATTATTTCATTGATAAATAGTAGTTTTGTTTGATATCTATTTCTAATTTGATTGGCTTTACAGAATTAGTGAAGTTGATCCAATCATGGCATCATTTCTTATTGGGTTAGTGGTATGATATCAATGCTAATGTTAAATGAGGCTAATAATGCTGAATAGCAAGAGAAAAAAATGTAGAACTTTGGCTAAGGAACTGATACATTACAACTTGGTTAGTGAAAATGTTTATTTTCTAAAGAATACAATCTTCCACATCTACAGGCACATCATTTTTTCCCTTCAATTCTTCCCGTTTTTTCTGGAATTTTATTGTGCAGTTCATTAGAGTAAAATATTGCGTAATAGTGATGTGGTAGGAGCAAATAAGGCATGCATTTAGACTTATTTTATTGAGCCTTTTTCTAATTTGATAGGAAAATAGTCATTAGGCACTTAAGTAATCATTAGAACTTATATGCAAAAAGCTTGCTACAAAACATAGACTTCTCAAATAGGCTATTACAATGGTTTCATTTCTCTATGCAATCACCATTTGATGTAACCTAAATGCTAGTCGTCTACGTGTCTTGGCTCCTTTGACTCGTAGAAAGATGATAGGACAGCTATGCATGTGGTTTTTCTTCTTTTTTTTTCTTTTTGAATTAATATTTCAAGTTCAACTTGTGCAAGTGTAGTTCATGCATTGAAATTTTGTTGTAATTAGTAGCCATAATTACTAATTTAACATGTTTGCTTGGTGATGAGTCTGATGTGCCTTTGTACTAGGATAATGATGGTAAGTAAGCATGACATCCGAACTGATCTATCTGATTGAACTAGATTTGGGGACTCATCGTTCTTTAGCTTTCATGTATGTTTTTAGATTCACTCACTTTAACATCACAAAGGTACAAGAGATGTATAGAGGGAAAATGAAATGCAAAAATTATTTCATTGGAAATGTTATAATGTCTTCCTTCCTTCATATTAAAAGAACAAAATGTTTGGTCTACTTTTTCTTAAATTGATTTTGAAGAGGTGTTCAGAGGTTATAGTAGAGATGCTAAAACTATTGTTTCTTCCCTTTATCTAATATGTTTAACCACACCTTTTTTTTTTCATTCCTTCCCTCTTGCTTGCTGTACGGAAATTAGTTTAGCTAGATTAAGGAGTTTTGATCCATGTAAACTTTTCAGTTGTTGATTAGTATAGAAGAAAATTTTTTGTGGCTTTCACCTAAAGGCATGTATAAACACTATATACAGACAACATGATTGTATTGGGTTTTCAAAATGTGTGGCCAAACAGACCTTGAAGTGAATTAAATAAATGCTGAACCATGGGGACTTAGCTTTTATGAATGAAACAAATATTTCTTTGTGAAAGATTCGCAACTATTGTGTGTACATATATATATATATCATTTGGTCCATTCATTTTCTTGCTTACTTTTATGCTTCCTATTTTCTCAACACGGTAATACAAGTGTTGAGGGGTTGATAAGTGTTCTAGGATGCAACTTATGAAGTGAAGATTAGCTACGAAAAGGCTAATAGAAAAAAAAGGAGTTTGATTGAAAATGATATAGCTCTATCATCATTGGATTCGAAGGGTTATAAACAGATTTAGAAGGACATTGTGACAAAATTTACTAATGGTGCTACTTTGACAGTTTATTCTTGAAATACAACATTATGCTCTTTTCTTCATTAATAGAAACTTGAGACAACTTCTAAAATGCATCTTAGCACCTAATGCACATACAATTGAAATTTTGAAGGCCATTGAAACTGAAGCATGCATCAAGCTTCACTAGACAACAAATTCCTTGACCACATGGACCAAATGACAACCTTGAGATGTTGGAGTTAGATGAAATTAAAGAAAATAAGAAAAAAGAAAAGGGAGAGGGAGATGCAATCATACAGAAAAAGAAAAGGAAATCATATTACTATTTGCTGGAGAAGAACAATAAAATAAAGTTATAATAAGCGACCATTTTAATTAACTTAAAAAAATGAAGAAAAAAATCCATGATATCCCACTAGATGTTGTTTCTAACTTTTAATTCCTATGCACATTGCTGCTTCTCCCACATTTAAATATATTTGAAATTAATACAAAGTTCTCTTTATTCATTGCTTTAGAAACTTGAGTATATATTCTCCTCCTCATCTATTGCCTTATAAAGTGAAAGCTTAAACTCATTATTATTTACCTTCTCAATTTAAGTATTAAACACACTTCCTACACATTTGCATTGCAAATACAATTAAATAAAAAGGAAACATTCATGCCTGTATATTAGCACGGGTGACACTCTAGTTTTATTTCAAAGTCAAATTGGAATAAATATGTTCCAATGGCTAAAAATCTAGCATTTTTCTAGATATACTTTTGGAGTTTTATATTATGACTTTGCTAAGGAGAGATAGACATTATGCTGACATGAAGAAACTTATTTTGTACATTTCACATGTTCTTTCTACAAGATCTTCTATTTTTGCTACTATTTTTTAAGATGCAAAAAGAAGATAAAAATGGGAACATGCATACAAACATACATAATTCCATATTTATTTTTTTCATTAAATATATTTGGCATTTCTTTATTTGCTTATTTATTTCTTTTAAAATTTTATTAGGCATATTAATTGATTAGTATACTCTTGAAACTCATGATCAAACACTAGGTGTGGTTGATGCTCGTGAGCATGATTCAATGCAGGTTATTAGATAATTTTTTTTTTAAATTTATTATCTCATTTGCTAATATTGATTGGAGGACACCATTTAAATTTAGTTTCTTCCTTCAATTGTATTAGCATTAATTATCTTTTCTACATGTTTTTTATTTGACTAATTTACTAAATCATTCATTATGTATCAATACTTTCATTTTTTACCTATAATAATTTTATAAATTAAAACTTTACATAAGATGCTAAATAAATTAGAAAGTCTAGCATGTTGGTTTGGAAGACTATAGTTATGGCACCCTTGAGAACTTAGCTAAGCATATTAGAATCATTAAAAACTGCAGTACAAAGTACATAATTTTACTTTTTTTATAGGTAGAAGATTTAGCTTTTTTATTAACTTGAATGGAGTATGTGCTAACGCATGGGAAAGAGTTATTATTTAAGAGGAAGGAAAAAAAAGAATATGTTTATACTTGCTCCCTTGCATTAAATGTTGCATTTACTTTGACAACAAATTGTTTTACACGTTGTTTAATACATGATAAATCACAAGTTTTTCTAGCAAATATATATATATATATTATTTGCTGGCCAAAAAAATTTCCATATGTTAATTGATTACCAAAAGAAATCCAAATTTTAATTGATATTTGACCATGAGAGAAAAGCACTATTAATATGAACACCATTGTTGAAATATATGTTAAGAAATGGTGCAAATATTTAGTCCACTAGGTAGAATGAAATTTATCTGATCATAATTCTCCTTTCACTATCATATTGTGGTATGCCTAGGTGGTATTTGATTGAAAGATTGAAGTTCAAGATTGACCAGATTATGTTGAGAGTGGTAAGAACAATATCTGCAGAGAAAGCACAAGGAGTGATATCAATGATGAAAGCACTTGTAGTAGCTTTAGTAGCAGTGTAAACAAACCTCACAAGGCAAATGACTTGAGATGGTACTGATAAATTAGAGTGGTAGCAACATTAGAAGCAGCAAAATCAAGCTTACAGAGAATAAACTAGCCACCTAATTCCGAAGATAAAAGAAAATGAATATCCATGTTTTGTATCTCACAACCAAGTTTAGTACTATTTCTTTTCAAAAAGATAAATTGAGGCCTTGCAGATTTTTTTTCTCTAAAACAAATGTAAATTTGGAATCACAACCCAATAATCTTTGTCTACTATAGTTAAAGTAATAATCTTTAGAGCCAATAAAGTAACACTATATAGTAAAATTAAAAGATCAGTATCTAATTATGTAGACAAGCATAATCTATAAAGTAAAAGAAGAATTTCACAAAAACTTATTTTAGTATACATAATGGGAAGTATATGCTGAGCAATCAAAATTCTAAACCAAAAAAGCTATAAAATACATTCACCTCTTCTTTCATATTTTTCATGGTGTCCTTAATCTTCTGTAGTACTGCTAATCTTAAGCTTCCAATTTCATAGTGTTATGCCTACAAAGAATGTTTAGAGAAGTAGCAAAATCCCAAGGATTGGTAATTTGAAAAGGTAACTAGGAAAAAAAGGAATTAGAGATGCCTTGATTTGAAATTAAATTCTATATCACCATATCCTTCTGTCACACCTGGGGATGTGATGTGGATGGCGCGGAGAATGAAAGAAAAAGAAAAAACGGAGAAACCGGCCCACCTGACGGAAGGCCGATTTCAGAGGGAGTCACCACCAAAATTTTAAGGGAAATTTTGGAAAACCGGAACATAAAAACAAAAAGGGACAAGGACTAGTCTGCGAATCAAAGTTGGGTTCGGGAGTACGATTGTGAGTGGGGAAGGTGTTAGGCATCCCCACAACACCCGTTCCTAGGAACGGTTACCTTAGGTTGATCATGCAATTTTTATGGCTTTTAAAAAATTATTTTGATTGCCCTTTTACCATTCACATGCAAAAATGAATAAATATAAACATAAGACAAATGTAAAAATGAGAATAAAGAATAAAATGAAAAGTTGAGAAAAACAAAATGAGAGAAAAATATTATTTTTTTACAAAAGTGGACTTGAAAAATTGGTAAATATTTATTAAATGAAGAGAAAAAACATCAAATAAATAAGAAAATATTTATTTATTTACAAAGGTGGACTTGACCCAGAATTAAAGTCTAGGGCCTACGTACCCTGCGATAGGGATCAAAGTCGACGTAGTTCGGACTAGAAATGCGTGTTACTGGGTTGATATTTTTTATTATATATATTCTTTGAAAAGAGATGTAAATAGAAAATAATTTTATCTTTCCACAAAGAAAACAATTTTCAGAATTGGTTGGTATGGTTTTAATTTGTAAAAGACAGATTAATTTCCATTATTTGCTCTTTTCATATTTTATTATATATTTTTTGTTTAATCAATTTCTAAAAGAGATAGTTTGTTTTTACTCAATTTAGAAAATATGATTAAAATTATATGCAATTTTAAATATTTTATTTTGATTGGGAAAGGAAATATTTGGAAACAAATTTATTTTTACATGATAAAATCAATTGGCTTAAGTGGCGACTTTATCACTCACAATACACCGATTGATACCTAAATGTCCACGGTGATGTCACTCGAGACAAAAAGGCATAAAAAATCGAAAGAAGACAATTTATTAATTTCTTTTGTACAAATTATTTTTTCCTTTTATTATAAAAATTATTTTAACACCTATTTATTTATTTAAAAAAATGAAATTAAAAATGTGATCATTACATGTTGAAAAATAATAATCAGCATATGTGGTGACTTTATCACTCCCAAATTACTGATTTACGTTTACATGCTCACGGTGTTACCATTCGGAGTAAAAAATACCAGAAGGAAATTTTAAATGAAAATCAAATAGCATATATGGTGACTTGATCACTCATAATTTGCTAATTTATGCTTATATGCTCACGGTGATGCTACTCGTGGCAAAGAGAAAAAAAACTCAAAAGATAAAATTGGGAAAAATGAAATCATAAAAGTAAATATGATTATGGTTATTTTATAAAAAGAAAAGTGATAAAAAGGAATTTAAGCATCTGACTTTTATATATATCATCTAAATTTTTCTTATTTATTTATTATTATTTATTATTTATATTTTTTATTTGTGTACTTATTTAAAAGAAAATGCATTTAGAACACCCCATTTCATTATTATTCCATAAAAAATAAAATAAAATACTCAAAAGGGGTGAGGATAAAATTGCCACATTCAATACACACACACACATATATATATATTATTTATTTGTAAAAAAAATTATTTATTATTATTTATTTATATTTCCTATTTTAAAGTTGTGAAAAATAGAAAACAAAACACTTAGAAATCCCTTCATTTGTTTATTTTTCTTTTTTTCTTTTCTTTTTTTTTACACTTGGAAAGTATTATATATATATATTTTATCTTTTATTTTATTTTATTTTATATATATATATATATTTTACAAAAGATTAGAGGGAAACTCCTTCCTATGTTTTCATTTTTCCAAAATCAATTTCCAAACTAAACAGCATATATGGTGATTTGGTCACTCATAATTTGCTGATTTGTGCTTACATGCTCCCTTTAAGTACCATGGTAATTCCTCACTCATGGCAACATTGACCAACACTCCATGCATATATGAAGACTTCAACTCTATGAAGACTTAAAAAAAGGAAATTAGCTTAAAATGAAAAGTTAAACTGACCACCCATTAATACTAAAAAGGTTTCAAGAAGCGAATCATCGACTCAAAGAACGTTAATCATCAATTCAAACATCCAACAGTTGTGGAAATAACGGCTAACTTTGGCAAGTTATCTTAATGAACATAAAAGCCATGGCCAGATTTTATGAAGCCAGAATCAATATTTAATTTCCCTTGGTCATATTACCATCAAACTAATATCTGATCTCCAACTAGCACGCTTGAACCTTAACACGGATATGAACATTTACACACATGGGATGACTGCATAAAACATAGAGCCTCTAGAGCATTCACATTCAAATCAACTAACCATATGTATGTTCTTTAAGTATATCCTTTTACCCAAAAAATTGTCTGCAAGGTCAAGTAATTACGATATCGAGGGTGTTGCAAATGGCAAATAAAACACGTGAGTCTGATTCGCCCAGATCAAGTCTTCAATAAAAACCATACAAGAACACAGACCAGGAAAGGAATAAGCTACCAAAGGCACAAACAGAGCTATCAGGCACTTAAAATGAGGGTTTTAAACTAAGTTTCTAAACCAAACAGCATCCAAATCACAATTAATCCATCCCCCTCCCAAACACCTCAACGAGTGCCATTCAGGAGCATCCCGCAGGTCCAAAACATGTCACCATTTACATGCAACAGAAACTTCCTTAAAACAATGAACTCAGACATCCTTTCTTCGTAGAAAAAGAAGATAACTCAGAAATAAAGTGCAGATAAACCAATTATGATGCCCAAGAAAGAGAAAAGAGACACTATTCTCAAAGAAAATCAAAATACTTTGAAGAAAACTCAACTGATCCCGAGAGGTGAATCAAATTCATTCATAGCATGCATGACGAACCAACAGTGCAAACTACATTCTAATACCCAGTTTCAGTCCCTGGGCAGTAAAACAGAATACCAAGCACATATTTCAATCAACCAGCGATTTCATTCCTAAATTTTTTCTAACTTGTTACATAAAGCTTAAAATTCGAAATGAAGATTACCAATTGAAGCCCTTAAATCGTAGACAGTGACTATATGCCGTTGCCTTCCTTCTCTTTGTCTTTACCTTTGTTCAGAGCCTTCCCCTTAATCACCCAGTCCTCTGCTCCTCGGAGTACCTCCCTCGGACTCAGTAATTCTCCACCCTGTCTCTGTCTCAGCCCCCCTCAAAATTCCTCTCTCTTCAGATTTTTCAATGCCAAATCCTCCCCTTTCTGTTTCATTGCTGAAGCCTTTTATAGATGACATTGTGAGTCCATAAATGCCCGAGTACGTGACCATTATCCTGCTTCCCCCTCCCCCTTTCTGCACTGCTCTGCTACTCCCTTGTATAATTTCGTGCTCACCCGCCACTTCCCTTGCCTCCACTACGCTGCGGTCCCCAGTACGGAGAAGTGGAGGGACATCTCTTGTCATTCTTGGCTGTCTCAAGTTCTCTCTCTCATCTGTGCCTTTCGCCTCGCAATCCGGATGATAGCCTATGTCCTCTGCTTCTCTGACACCATACGGGCTGTTGTGGTTGCCCCTCTGCTCGTTCACCATTTGGTTAAGACTCTCAACCGCTGTCTCTCACCTCGTGGTCCCTTCTGCATCACGGACACTCGGCTCCTTCTCCTATGTGGCTCTCCTCTCCTCGTGCCCTGCTTCACTGCGTGATCCGTTCTCAGTCTCTGCCTTTCTTTCCTCGGCCATGGCTGCTCTCTGGTCCGAGCCCCCTCTATTTTTTCTTCAGCCGAGCTCCCTCTGATTTTCTCTCCGCGGCCTCCCTCTGTTCGTCTCTTCCTCCATTTTTGGTTCAGACCCCAGTCTCCTCTCGCTCTCGGCCAAGCTCTCCTCCCTCCGTGCTCGGCCTCCTCCTCGGTTTTTCCTAGGCCTCATCGTCCTCTCTTCTCTCTCGGTCTCAGTCCCCACGGCTGAGCTCCCTCTTCATTCCCCATTGCCCCTTCCCTAAAGGGCTCCCACGGACGCCCTGAAAGGACCAGGTCACGAGCCCAATTGTGGGCTCGTGACCTATTGGGCTGAAATGATTTCAGCCCAATATGGTCCTCTTTTTTTTTATTTTTTTATTTTGGGTTTTATTTATTTATTATTTTTTTTTCAGGCCGAATTTGGGTCCAAAAATTCTTCTTCTTTTTTCTAATTTTTATTTATTTTTCTTTATTATAATTATTATTATTTTTTTTTCATTTTTTTATTTTTTTTATTTTTATTATTATATATATATATATTTTTTAAAAATTACCCGGACAAAATACGGTGTTCACACCTTCAGATAAATATAAAATCAATGAGATAACTATCCACAACCTACCCACTCCCACCTAGTAATAAAGAGGTGTTTGACTAAAAAATAAATAAATAAAGAGATGTCTTATTTGATTTTACAAAAGCTCTTTCAAGCTCATCAACAATAAAACTTTATCTATAAAATAAAACTAAAGAGTAAAAAAAAAAAACTCACATCTTGGACATGGAAGCTACAGCCATGGAGGAATATGGCCTAATGGACAAAAAGATATCGGAGTTCAAAATTGCATTGTCACCTCTAATGATACATTATTTTTCTTGCACTAATATTGGAAAGTTAGAAAAAGGCAAGCTTTGTATCTCATCATCATTAATCTACCCCATAGTCATTCACAAATTCTATGTCAAACTCTAGTTTTGTTTTTTTTAAATAATAATTTTAATTTTTTTGTTGAAAATTTTTAATTTTTTTATGTTTCAACAACCCACTAGGTAGTACTTGCATTCACGCAAAAACTAAAAGAAAACGAAGAAATGGAATCTTGTAGTTATCAAATTACAAAACTGGTGAGTCTGGTCTTAATTAATTTTTTCATTTTATCTCTTAATGGAAAGCATGTGTATCAAGCATGCCTCAAACTAAGCATTTGTCAATTTGCTCAATTCTTTATCCAAGTTTTTACAATCTATAAGCTGACTTAATGACTATGCAAGACAAATAGAATTACAATAACATAGAAAAATTGTCTCTTAACAAAAGTTTCTATCCACTATATAGATTTTTCTTACCCACTTACATATCACATAAAGGGAAAAACATACGTGACTTTAATTTCAGTTACAAATGTAACACCTCTCTTATGGGCCTATTTCCTATGTATTTAATCATTCTAAAGTCCATTTATATCATAGTAGAATCTTGAATCACAATAAATGCCATAATAAATTTTTTTTGTCAACTTTGACCACTATTAATTTAATCGAATTTATTTATTCCGATTAAATTTTGAAAAATCATAACTAAATCAATAAAAATTGTATGCATGTAATTCAAGTCTCTAGGAATAGCTTACAACTTTGTCTACATGGAAAAAATATAAGTAAGAGCAATGATGGTACTGATCTATACAGCAAACTCTGTGAATTTTCACATTTTATACGAAAACTGCAAAATAATCATATTAATTGGGATTAAATATAAAAATCCGCCAAATATTGCACACAGATTCAATATGAGTGTTCTTTGGACCATTGGAGAGCTCTTCCTGTCTACTTTTAAACTATATACATCTTTCATACCTTATACATCAAAAAGTCCAAACAGTGATATGTTTACTCTACATAGGTCAAGATGACCTTTTATATCTTACTACTTTGCCAAACAAAAGCCATAAAATATTTAAATGGCCATACATCATTTTCATACTATACCATACTTTAGCTAAGACCTAAGGCATCATAAAATCTTGAAGAAACATACTTAACATCACATTTACAAATTTACAAAAAAGGTCAAAACTCATGGCCAATGCTAGAATTATCAAGTTAATGGCCAAATTCTCTCTCCTTTCCTTACTCTTCCTTGGTGGTTTTGCCATTGTTGCTACTTATTCATGGTTAATATTTGAGAGGGTGAGATTCAAAGAATCTCAGTAGTTAACACCCAACATTCGATCACATCATCACATTAAGCATGAAAATATCAAGATAACATATTTTGAATACATTAACATATTTAAGTCATATGAATTTATAAAATTTTTGGCAGAGTTTCATTTTGAAAAATGGACATCCCGAGGTCTCAATACCCTTCAATCAACTCATCCAATACACATAAATCATCTCAAAATATCATTGCAATCATATGACAAGGCATAAAGCACATTAAAAACAAATATGATAACATAATGCTAGTATGGGAAATTAACTACCTTATGAAGTACCCTTGCTCTCCAAACTTGGTATGCCACTTCTTGAGCCTCCTAACACTTCCTTGAACCTAATCATATAATCATTGAACCAATTTAGCCATTGGTTTTTTGGAATTATACAATACCATAACACTAAAATCCAAATTTTTCACTTAGCTTTCCTTTGATCTTTCTTTGTACAACACACTTGTTCTTAAGGTTTTAGACCATGGGGAATCTATTTTTGAGGTCAAACCCATGAAATTCCAACTCTAAATACTCCCCCTGTTCTAACCGAAATTGTCTCAAGTGATTGAAAAAAATTTCCTTCAAATCACTTCAAACCATCCATGGATTCATGCTTCTAGTGGTTAATCTAAGCTTTTTCCTAAGTTTAATGGTCCAAAACTCATTCCTATTACTAAATCACATTTTGACTGAAACCCTAAGAAGGAAAAGAAGCCAAACTAAACCATAAAACATACTTTGAAAACCATAATAGCAAGCTTAGGGTGGTAGGAAATAAACTTGATTCTTGAATTCCTCTTTGATTCCTCTTCCCTTTCTCCCTCGTTTTCCCTTCCTTTTTCTTGGTTTTTCTTTTTTGGTCTTTGGCTGCAGAAATCACACGTGAATGGTGAGGAAGGGGAAGGTTTTAAGTGGTTAAGTGATTTAATTAAGTGGCTTAATCATTTAATTAACTAAAGTTGCTTTTTGACTCATTCTTTAAGAAGTTTTCCTCCAAAAATCATTAAATATTTGGGAATTTTGGGTTGCAGCAAATCACGCATGAGAGAGAGGGAAGTGTGTCCAAAAATTGCCCAATTTTCTTGATCCAAATATAGCTCAATCCGGGTACTTTTTAATCATACCGATAAAATCGTCTTTATAGTAATTTAGTATTTTTGGGATACAAGAATATTCTAATTTTATTTTTATATTTCCATAATTATTCAGTCCCAAATGGTATCTGTGTATGTCCCATATCCTGTCTCAATTTTTTTTTAACTATCGATAGGGCTCATAGTTACTTTATCGGTTTACTATTACTTTTGAATACTCGGCATTGATTATTTCTTTATTCTTAAACATTAACCCTCAGTGCCATATACCATTGGACTTCTCTTGTCGAGGGCTTCGTTCTGATAGTAATTTTTTATATTTACAAAATTACCCTTAACCTAGGTTAAATTATAATTTTTATTATTTTTGGGTCATTAGGTATAATTTTTTCCAAGACTTTTCTACTCCTTTCTCACCGCATATTTTAATACTTTTTGGACATGGATGTCATTTTTATATTTCTTTAGGAGTAAAAATATAATTTTTATATTTTTTCATCCAACTAGGAAAAATGATCTTCTTGTCCTATTTCACGTAAAATGGTGTCTGTTTGTTTTCACGAATTCCTTATACATTTTATGTTATCATCAATTATGTCCTCTTTTATCACTTAGTATCCAATGAAATTTTAGGATATTACAACAAAAAGACTCTGAATGATTTAAATCTGAAACTTTCATCAGTAACACATAGTTCCTAGCAACCTCTAGTAGCCCTTTAATGATTTAAATCTAAATATACCTAAAACAACCATGGATGCAGAATTGTCATTAATGACACAAACATATATGAAAGATAAAGCAACAGACAAAGGGTTTGGTGGCTACTTGAGACAAGATTAGATCATTTTCGTCATTTATGCTCCATACAATTCCATTAGCCCTCTATATACTAATATCTAGTAAAGGTGATTGGATAGCATTTAAAGTAGCATTTCTAGCTCATGCTTTCCCTAAAATACATCAAAGAGAAGGAGATCATTCAATGACATACACAATTTATTGATAAGAAAGAGTTGATCAATTTTGAGTCAAAAATTAAAGAAAGAAGTGCAATAATTACATTTTTTATGCTTTAGAAAGTATGAGAAAGTAATGCATTAGGATGAAAGTTATATTTCCAAGAACCATTTGTCATGATTCATGAGGACAATTATTTTTATAATCCTTCAAATTGTTTTGTTTTGATATTTAATAATTAGTTTTTAAGGAAAGTGGCTAGGCATTCCAAATTCACTCTGATTATAGAATCCCTCTCTTTTGGGCATGCATATCATAGCCTTCTACTTGTATAGTTTGGGCATCTCTCTAATCCTCTTCACTAGTTCTACAATTCAATTATTACCAAAAAAAGCACTACAATTTGTGCTCCCACATGGTTGCAAAACAAATCTCAACCCAAGATTACTAAAAAAAGAACACAACCACCAAATTCATGATTTAGTTTGACAAAAAAGAATATAATACATGCCTAGCTTACTAACTCTAATTTGAATCCAGCAAATGGATATCAGAGTACATTCCTTGAAGACACTCAAAATGGTGCTAAAGAATCTTTGATCACAAACTTTGAAGCTAAAAATACCCTTCACACCAAGAGTAAGCTCATCAAGTGTGATTCTTGTGAAGAACTAAAATACACAAATATTAATCTTTCTTGAGCATTTACCTCTGCTGGAAAACAAAATGGAGATGGACAAAAACTTGGAAGAGCAAATATTATCAACAATAGGCATTGCAGTATACTTAATTGGAGTTAAAGACAATCTTTAACATGTATTCAAATGCATTCACAAATGCTACCATGCAAAATTTGCGAAATAAAAAAAAAGCGTACTCAACATAAAAAAAAGACTAATGATGAAAACAAACCATACAATGCAAAAGGGAAGGAGAAAGGATATATAATTGACCATTTGTTCTCTATCAAGTATCACACCACAAAAATGGTAATTCTTCACCACCTATCACAAATAACATTAAATGATACAAAAGATTAAACAATAGAGAGATAATTTTTTCCCAAAAAACAATGGCTGACTTTTATATAAAACTTTGTAAAACTCAACTAATTTTTTAGAATAAGAACATGTCTTTTGTTGGGGCCAACTGAGACAATCATGGAGACTTAATTTGTTCCACGAACAATAAAGGATATATGTTCAGTTAGACACAGTTCAATGAATAGTAATTTATGTCTAGTGTCAATAGAATAATGCACGCAGTAGTGATTTCTGTCTGCCTTAACAGTTCACCTGGGTGGATGCAATTTTTAAATTGATATTGAGGGGGGAAAATTCACTTCCATAACATATATGTTAACCTAGACTTATTTAATATGTCATTAAATATAATAACCATACCGAATTGAATCTTCACAACTATGAAGATACCAATCACTTATTTGAGCTAATCTTTGAATAGAAATTGGTTTAGCAGTTACTCTTCCTTGAACATGACTCCCTTCTTTGCTAATACGTGGATCATAAAGGAGAGGAGAGAAACGTGTAAAGCAAATGTTAGGCAAGGGAAAAGTTGGGGAAAAAAAGTGAAGAATTGAATGGCAAGTGCTAATTTAGTGAGGGAAAAACCTAGCTATATCCACAAAAGCCCCCAAGTAAAGAGGCCCATAAGTCTGCACCCCTATTATTTCCTCAGAGATTTCTAAGTCAATCACATCTCATCCTTTCCTTTTATTTCCTCATCAATTTATTCTCTCTCTCCCTCACTCTCCATCTCTCTCTATGTCTGAAAATATATTAGCTTCCAAACTAGATTCCAGAAATTGAAGATAAATTAAAATAAAAACATTTCTAAATAAACACAAAGAGAACCCAACTAGGAATTTCACTGAGCTCAAACAAAAAAAAGATGAAACTTTCGAAATCTACAAAGGAAGGCTAGAAGAAAATACTATAGCAATCTTAGCGCAGGAAAAATTGGGTGTGGATGTATCCAATAGACAATCTCAGCGATGAAGAAGAAGAAGAAGAAGAAATTTACTTGAACTCTACTTCAGCAAAAAGAGCTCATGATATCAAATGCCTTGTGAGAGAGGGAGAGATGAAGAATGGACTGAACTCATCTTTGCCTTTACTCTCCTCTTTTTCAATGTTCTCATCCCCATATATTATCTCGAGGAAGCTAAAGCATAATAAATTAAAACAAAACCGACCGATGAAGAAATATGTGAGAAAACGTATAAAGCACCAAAGGGGATGATCATTTCATAAAAAGAAATCAGAAAAGCACTCACCATCAGAAAAGGCGTGACCAAAAGGGATGATGCAATCACACTCCTTGTCTCATTCTCAACCTCAATTCCCTTGCTCCAATTGTCTTTTTTCCCTTGCCATCATCGTTTTGCCTCCAATGCTGTCATGAAATTGATGGCGTGCATATGCCTTGCAAGTCTTTGATTAGAAGGGAGAATAAAGAGATAATGCAAACTTTTATGGAGATCTAAATTTTGAAAATGAAAGAAGAAGAAGAAGAAAGGAAACCAAGAAAGAAGAAAATGAAAGAAAAGGAAGAAAGGAAGGAGAAGAACAATCGATCTATAAATAAACAAAGGTAAGATAAAATGTAAAAATGAAAAAGGAAACTTCACCTCCCAAATTAGGAACATTCGAATGCGGTGAAATCTGAACAACACTATTTCTAGATGTTAACCTCCTGGAAAACCACTCTATAATGGAGAAACAAATGGATCAAAACAATGAGCCAATGACCACATAAGCATACATAAAGATAGAAACATATAGATTAAAAGAGGAAACAGCCACCTGTACCATCCGGAAAATGGGAATTAATTCCATGCCTTTGTCGCAGTTGACCCCCTGTAGAAACCAACAAATAATCGGAGAACTGATATGGAATAATAGACGAAAAATAAAGGGGGATCCATCAATGCACCAACAGAAACAGTCAAACTTCTCCATACACGCGAAATGAAAACTCTCCATGCTGAGCCTAGGAAATATGGTTATCAGACGAAGCTTCCAATTGAAGCCACTGGAGCGGTTCCTTCTGAACGAATTTGAGGGGGTACTTCCCTCAGAAGGAACACATTGTCGCTAGAAGCAACCCCACCAAACTCTGTAGTCGAGCAAGATAGCGACCCAATGCTAGGCTAATCTAAACCGACCTAAGACACTGAAGGAAAAAAACAAAGGACAAAAAGGGGAATGAGGTAACATCAGATTGGAATTGAAATACCCAGCTGTCTGGATCAATCCATGATGAACCGTGATGGCCCGACCCGAAACTACAGTGCTAGCTATAGGAAAAACAGTACGCTAGTGGTATCACTTTTAAGGATATTTAGATAGATTAGATTAGATTAGATGTAATGTTAAATGGAACACTTCTTTTTATTCTTAGAAAAAAAAAACTGAACATAACATTACTAAGCTTTATGACTTGAACCTCAATTGAAATTTTTTATCAATACCAATTTTTATAGCATATAAGTAAACTTTTTGAAAGCATTTACACATAGTTGATACTTAACTAAGTCACTTTTTAATCTCCACACACACACACACATATATATATTATAACATCATTCTAAATAATACTTAACTAATGATTTTACAACAAGTGTATTCAACATTAGAATCATAGTGTTATAAGATAACAAAATTATAATGAGCTCCGGGATGTTACTTAATTTGCCATAATGCTTAATTAAAAGAATCACAGTGTTATATGTTTTTTCTTTGCTCAAAAGTCCAGTTCTATTGGAATATGGGACATAAACAGTAATAATAATCATTTTTTGTAGACCTTTAAAGCATAGAAATGAACATTTTGATTAATTCAAAAGGAAATTTTAATATGATCCTAATAGATATTTCACAGTTGTGGTTGACACTGGACCATGGCTTTTACTAGCGTACTGAAGATTACAATGTTTTTGCTTTGTTTTTATTAAATGACTTCTTATGCCATGTAATATATTGATTTTCCTTACTAGTAAATATCTAAGACAGCACAGTGCAATGAAATTATTCCATAATCTCATTCATTTTGGGTGAAAGGAATAGCATGTTGCTGAAGCCTGATTGATTAAGCTCATTCATGTCAAGTAATGGCTCTTCAATGGACGAAGACGTTGTGATGCTAACTAAAGATGTAATGACCAAAAAGATTTTTTTTGACCCTTTGTTTATTTATGGATTTAGAAATATATTAGACAGAATTTTAAGTGAATAATAGCATAACAATAATTATGGTAATTAGGAAAGTTTAAATTTAATAAGAAATTCTAATTACACTTAAGAATGATGAATAAGGACACAATGATAAAAGATAAAAAATCAAGAGAAGATAAATTATTAAAAAAATAATAATAAATACTAGTTGATTGGAAGTGAGTAGATCTAATTAAGAAAAAAATTATAATAACCATAATAGTAATAATAATCATAATAATAAGATGCATAAAGTTTATTTTATGAACCAACAGATTACCCTAAATCAATAAAGGAGTATTGGGAGTTCGTAGTAGCATGGAATGAAAATGTGACAAAATAAAATGTGGTGAAAAAAAAGGAAAAAAGAAGGAAAGAAATTAGAAAAATATATATTATATAGGCAAAAGCACACTTTTAGTCCCACAATTTTACACTAGGTTTTATCTTGGTCCCTTAATTTTATTTTATTTTTTTAATCCTTTAATTTTTAAAATATAATAAAACATTTTCCTATTACTAACATCGTTAATTATGTTAATAGAAATGCTAACAAAACATTATTCAACGTTGACATATCAATTTTTACTACGAAGTCATCAATATTTCTAATTAATCTTAGGTTTAAAATATTTTTTAATTAAATTGAAAGATTAAAAATAAATAATTACAAATAAAAATTTCTAAACAAAAACTTAATCTTAGATTTTTGTTTCCTCAGAAAAAATGAGTTGGATAAATATGTAAACACTTAGAAAATGCTTTGTCATGTTTTAAAAATGATTTATCAGTATTTACTACTAATAGTATTAATCGTGTTAATTATAGGGAAAGTTTTGAATATATTTTGAAAGTTAAAAGATTAAAAAGAAACAAAAATAAATTAAATAACCAAAATGAAACTAGGTATAAAGTTAAGGGACTACAAATATATTTTTACATATTATATAAATACACACACACACATATATATATATTTATAACCCTTCAAATTCATTTCTTTGGAAAATTGAGTAAAATACTACAAATAAAAAACGATATTACCCAAATACTACAACTTTGAAAAAATTTACCAAAATACTACAAATGAATCAGTAGAATGCGTTTTGCATTGTTTATTTTTTTAAATAAAATAATACAAATCGTAATCTCCCATCACGTTTTGCCTTGTGAAATAAAATGATACAAATCGTGAGCCCCGCTACGTTTTGCATTATTATTTTAATATAATAATACAAATCGAAAGCCATAGACACATTTTGTTTTTTTTAATATAATGTAAATTGGTCAATTATTAGGTAATAGATATAATTATAATTATTAGGTAACGATTAATATATTTTTCACCAGAGTAATGTATAATAATTAAAAAATTGTAAATAATAAGAAATTAAATTTTAAACATAAAATATGTAAACAAAGTATTTTGTAATTATTAAATTTTAATTAATACAACTAAATTTTTACAACAATTAAAGATTAATTTTTCTTTTATAGGAAAAATTGTTTACCTTATGTATAATGTAACATCCTTTGAAGAAGAACAAATAAAAAAGCTAACACTTAACAACACAGCACAAAAGACCCAAAAAAAGGGGGTGTTGCTATGGTGGGGCACCTGGTGCTGCGACGTGGAGGGTTTTTGGGCTAAAGGGAGAACGTAGCAAGTTGCTTGGCACTATGTAGCCATAGACTGATAACATATAAGCTTTTTGCTTATATTTTTTCCTGAATTTTTTACGCACATAGTTCATCACTCAGATATTTGATTGACCTATTTCCGACACCTACAAGTCACTCTACTCCTTATGTAACTAGTTACACACACAAACCACACCTCAAAATACCTCTATATGAAGATTTCGGATACTTGAGACTAAAATGGTCATTTTTATAAAAAAAAGTTTAGCACTGGCACCTCCAAATTCCAAGCCAAATAACATCAAGCAATCTAACTACTTCACATAAATCATAAATACCCCAAAGACTTGATTTAAGATGGTTACATCCTAAAGGAACCTTTTTTTTTTTTTAAGGATTTAACCCCTTTGGACCCTAAACTCAAATTGTGGATTATACACCCATTTTCCATACAATTGACCTAAAATAGAAACCAATACAAAACCTAACCATACACATTCAAAAGGCATGTAAGCACTAAAAATCCAACTTGGGAATTGGTCATGAGGAAAGTTGGGTCATGTACCCAATTTTTTTTTTTGGTGAACCTAGGGTATCCCCACGGCCGAAAGCCATGAGACTAATCCCTTGAGAAATCTGAGCGCCATTTAAGGGGTTGTCCTCTCTCAAGTGATGCTCTCCATACACACGTTCAAGCAAACAACAAATCCACATCATGGGCCTAGCCCGTTTGGCATACACTTCACATCATGCAAGAATTTGGGTACAATCCTCCAAACAACAGGTAAATCAAAATACAATAGAACATATGGTATCTAATAAGATTATCCTACTTAGCACAATACTAATAGATAAAGCTAGTGTTATACAAAACACTACAGAGCCTCAATCTCAGATATCCCCAGTCCCAAAGAAATAGATTAAGATTCCTTAGTTTTTTCCCTGCTGGTGCTAAAGTCTTACACAATAGTTAACTTAGGGGTGAGATTGGGGAATCTCAATAATTAACTTACACGTGCCAGTGCATTGTCACAACACATTTAAAACATTAGAAAATATTGCATTTCATAAAACATGTAAAATATTATCCATGTTGTCTTACAAAATTTGGGTATCATAATTGCTTAAAAATAGGACATCCAGGTACGTGTGAGCAAAACTAAACCAAAACCTATCACCGAATTGAACCAAACAAAATTCATTTTTTTTTGTTCAGTTATTTCAATTTCTGATTTAAATTCCGTAAATTTTTTAAGGTAATTTGGTTATTTCAGTTCGATTTGGTTTTATATTGCAAAAACCTAATAGACTGAATCGAACCGAAATTCATATATATATTTTCTACAAACATAATTTCCTTTGGCTCAGTCCATAAAGTCTCCCAAAAAGCAAGCACTCCAACCTAGAGAAGCCCAAACTAAAGCCACAGTTACAATCTCACTCTCACAGACTCACAAAGTCACACACTCACATCACATTCAATTAGTGAGTCATTTTGAATACCCTAGATAGATCTCCTTTTCCCCTTCACATTTGCAACCAAAGAAAAGAAAGAAAAATCCCAGTGACCCAGTCTCCCTCACAGCTACAGACATCACTTGGTGATTGCTCTCTCTGGAATCCAGCCTCTACCTCTTAGTTGTTGCCTGTTGGTTGTTGGTTACTTCTTGAAGTTAGGTAAGAGAGAAGTGATGCTTTGAGCCTGTGATGACATCGATCTGGTACATCAAAACTTCCTTCACCAACATTAGCTCCCTCCCTCCGGCCTTCACCTCTCCATCCACCTCCCAATCCCAGTCTCCTTCCACAACCATCAATATGTTGATTTGCGTATTGCTATCATATGTACCATCATTTTGGTCAATGTTTTATGTTTGTGTGATCTTTGTGCTAGATTGCTCCTTCCCCAGTCTGTCCTTTCTCTATGTGATACTTGTTATCTGCAAAAACTCTATCTCAATCTCATATATATCTCATATTTTTTCACAAAATAAAATGGAAAAAAATTAATTGAATTGAGACCATATTTGATGGTCCATATGATATGATATGATCTTATGCATATTTTTCTTTTGCGAAATCTGATGCCTTTACCTCAATCTCCTCATCACCACTCACTCCCTTAACTTTAGTGTCTTGCGTTGCGTGTGCATATTGCTTTGTTCTTCTTTCTTCTTTTTAATTTTTGATTTTCTTCTTGATGACAAATGTTTTTCTAAAACTGTGAAATAATAAATTACTTAAACAAGATTCACAAGACTACTATTAAATTAAAATCATATATTTACTATTATTGATAGTGTGTTTATACTTTGCTTTTATTGAAATATATTGATCTTTCTAGCAAAAAAAATAATCATATGTTCATAAAAATATGATAGAAATATATATATATATATATATATATTGGTAAGGGGAATCTTAGATGCAAGGCTTCAAGCTGATTTACATAACTGAACCAAACCAAAATAGTTTAGTTCGGTTTTAGTTTGGTTTTTAAACCAATTCTGTTAAGATTCGGTTAATATATTCATGCCTATTCAGTTTTTCAGTTTGTTTGGTTTTAAACCGAATTGAACCATTTAACCGATTGCTTAAACCTACATCCTGGGCTTAGCCCTCATCAAATAAAAATCCAACTAGTCACAAAAATAGTTGTGACAGTAACATGACAACATCTTCATAACATATGATCATGTAAAACATCATTAAGCAACAACATAAAGACAATGGCAAAAGACTACCTCAATGCTTTAACCTCTTTAACTTCAATCTTGTCTTTCCACTTGGCTTGCTTTCTTAACTTGTTTAGGGCCTATGGGCATTAATAAACTTCACTTAACATCTTAATAATATCATGAGAAATTATGTATGTATAGGTGGCCCTAAACTTTGACCTTTTACAAACTAATTCATATAATGAATTCCTTGCACTTCCTTAACAATTTTGCATGCTAGGAACCCATTGAAATCATTAGTTTCATCAAATCCAATCCTAAGGTCCCAAAACCATCTTGGCCTAGAAATGACCTCATAGAAACCTAATGGAAAAGCTCAACTTTTAGCCAATCTTTTATGTATTCTAGACCATATGCAACCTCACAAACCCATTGCAATCATCATGTAAATGGAGCACAAAACTTTGCCTCATAACCTTGCTTTGGTTGTGACTAGAAGAAGCTTTGAGGGGAAAATAAAACTTCTTGAAACCCTAGCTAACTCATACCAAATGAATGGAAAAGAGACTAGAACAGAATAAGAAGAAGGATCTTTGCCTTCAGAGCTTGAAACCTGCCTCCCTTCCTTCCTTTTTCTTCCTCTTCCTCTTTCTCTCTTTCTCCCCTCGATTTCCTCTTTGTCTCTCTCCCTCTCTCTTCAAACCAATATACTCCCTCTTACACCCTCTTGGTGTTGTGAAAAGAGCAAAGAAAATGGGAGGGGGTTGGCCTCTATTTTTAGGCACAAAGAGTGATTCTTAACCCTTGGATTGAATTGTGATCCAATGGCTTGAGATTTATTTCCATTGATTTATGTGAATTTTCATTTTTACCCATAGATATTTTAGGCAATGTGAGAGAGATTTGGAGGGAAGTTTTGTCCATATTTTCCCTCCAAAATTTCGGTTTCCAAGAGGTAAGACAGAGAATGTACTATCTATAATTTTTATAGATCAATTTGGCTCTAGTTTATGTACTTTGATATGAGTTTTCTATCATATGTTGTATTCTTTCTATGTATTTATCTATGATGCTCACGACCTTTTTCTCTTTACCTTTTTATATGGAACCTATTTGTCTTGCTTATTTTTTACTATTCATCTTACTCAATTGACATTTACTATTTATGTGGGATCCGCGTTTTACATATCTAAGTTTCCTCCATTTGTTTGGTCAATATTTATTCATGCACGAAACAGATAAATTGATTTCAAAGTCATTACTTATGCTTCTTGAATTGTGAATGATTGAAATGCAAGATTACTTCTATTCCATGCATGCCATAAATGTCTTAAGAGACTGAGTACATAACACTGATGACTAACAATAATTCTGTTAGTTCTTAGTGCATCATGGTTAACACTAAGCTAGCAAGGTACATATATAAGAGGTACTAGCCTCTTGTGTTGACCAACACACGTGGAATAGAGGGTTGTTTTTTTGTGAGCATATTACTCACTCCTGTTTTCGTGGCTTCTAGTCACATTGGATTAGTTATTTATTCTTGTAGACTATGTGTCCATGCCTACATCTTTGTTCTATTTAGGTCCTCCCAAGAAAAGTTTTAATCTTTATTTTGAATTAAAAAAAGAGAGATGGTTCTTATATCATGTTTTATGTGCCCTTACATTGACTTTTTTTTAATCTATTCTTGATTATGTTACTTTTGTGTAAATAGTCTATTAAAATTGTTATGGCTCTATTTAATTTTAGCTAAATAAGACATCCATGCATATGATGAGAGATGGCAACTTTATATGGTTTGCTTTTAGTTTCAAGTTCAATTTACGATTGTTTTATATACTTTGCTTTTAATATAAATATTTCTACTTTGGGACATTAGTTATTGGAAAACATTTTTGGTTTTAGATAGTAGATTTGACCTTACACCTCTAGTAATCTTTGAGAGGCATCCTCTATTGCTAGGAAGTTCTTGATTAATTTTTTTTCCAGGAGCAAACTCACATGAAGTGTAAAATCTCTATATAATTGTCATAATATTATAAACTTATTTTACATGTGCTCCACGTAACATATAGGTAGGATCCTTCCCTTTTGATGTGTAGATATATGTACTACTGTAGAGCAAAGCTCCATTTATTATATTTTGATTGTTTGTGCTATTGTAGAATTTTCAGGAGTTTCAATTTACTGAGGAGACTCTGTCTAAATTTCTACCAAAGTTTATGCTTCTTATATATGTAAAATAAGCATGTTTATGACCCTTGCATTAAAATTGTGCCTTTGGATTTAAGTGTGAAGTTTATATGTGTTTAAGGCTTGCGGAATGAGAGATTATCTCACATTCCATACCAATCACGATTTTTTAAGGATGTGGCAAGTAAGTAGCACTCTTGATGAGTATAGGATAGAAAACTTAATGATTCAATAGAGTTTTGGCTTAATCTCACTTAATGTTTTTACCTACCAACTTAAATGAGATTCTATATATAGATTTTAGCCAAATCTAACCATTAGATATGAGAACTATCTATTACTCAACTAGAAATAACATTCACCTACTATATTTAATGTGTGTCAAAGCATAGTAGACTAAGTAGGGTAGGTTAGTAGAATATCCTAACTAGTCATTTGACACATCTCATAACATTAGACCGGGTTAGTCTACTATGATGAACACCTTAGTCAACTATTGAGCAGTAACTCAAGTTCTAGAGGCTCAGCTCAAGCATGATTTCATGAAAAGCTACCATGTATAGTAGATTAAGCAGTTAATCTGAGGAAACCCAAAAGCTTAAGGATAGTAAACTAAGTTATAAAGGATATTACCCCTTGATCTAACAAGCTTAAAATAAGGTTTTTTGAGCAAAATATAATGAATAAAATATTTACCAATATATACTATCTCAGAAATAATTTACCAATTTGTGACTCTAAAAGCCAATCATCATAAAATTGACAATAACACTACAAAGAAGTCAATTAATGGGTATGCAATTTAACTATATTTTTTTAAATAAAAGAGAGCAAGTCGATTGGGTAGGATGCCCAATCAACTTTCTCATGAGTAGTGTTTTTTTAAGGAGTCAAAAGCAAGTTAATTAGGTAACCAATTAACTTGCTTTTGTATTGTTTTTTTTTTAACAAATGATTTTCTTTCAACCAACTTGTTTTCATTTTTTTTAAAATTTTTTCATATATACTCCTTTGTCCCATTATTAAGATAAGATGTGTTTTTTTTTTCATATAAGATAATATATGTAGTAATTTGTCATTTTTGTCCCTCACTTATTATATTATTAGTATTGTAACTTATGTTATATTTAATAAAATAAGTGAAATTAAGAGGGTAAACTTGGAATTTTTTTAAAAAAAATTTAAGAATGTAATAAATGATTTTTTATATATGTGAAAACCCTTCCATTATCTTATAATATAATATGAAATGGATGAAGTAACAACAATATAATAATTTAATTTGTATAATGATTAGAATCAATGATTTTTATAATTATAAAAAAATAATAGTTTAGAAAATGAAAAAAAATTAGGAATCACTACTTAATCAATGTTTTTAAATAAAGAGAGCAAGTCAATTGTGTAGTCTATCGACTTACTAGTGAGTAGTTTTTTTAAAAGAAAAAAAATAGTTTAGGACCTATAATAAAAAATATTTCCAAATAAATAGTTTTAGTTGGAAATTTAGTTTCCCTCAATTGGAAATTCAGTTTATATAACTTGAGAATTTTCAGATTGGGCCTTGATTGAGAAATATTTTTACTTCTAGGTTATGAAGTGTTTTTCCCCCTTTTTAAAATTAGTTAAAAGCAACCAATCGACTTGATTTGGTTTTTTTTAATAAATGATTTTTATTTTAATTGACTTTCTTCTGATTTTTTTTAAATTTTTTTCAAATATGCTCCCTCTGTCTCATATTATTAAGATAACATGGAATTTTTCTATCCTATAATATAAGATAATATGTAATGATTTGTTATTTTTATCCTTTACTTATTATATTATTGGCATTATAAATTGTGTTATATTTAATAAAAGAAATGAAATTAATAGGGGTAAAGTTAGAATTTTGTTAAAATTTAAAAGTATAATAAATATTTTTTAATATGTATAAAACTTTTTCTATTGGTGCATATTTGATGAGCAAAATTTTAGGTACCAGTGGGAGAAGTTTTATTGTGTTACCTAAAAATCTGCTCACCAAATATGTACCAATGGGATAAGTTTTACACATATTAAAAAATATTTATTATTTTTTTAAACTTTTAAAAAACAAAACTTTCTAATTTTGCTCATACTAATTTCACTTTTTTTCATTAAATATAACATAATTTATAATACTAATAGACTAATAATATAATAAACGAATGACAAAAATAACAAATCACTGCATATTATCTTATATTATGAGACAGAGAAATCTCATGTTATCTTAATAATATGGGACAAAAGGAGCATATATGAAAAAATAAAAAAAAATTCAAAGGAAAGTCGGTTAAAATAAAAATAATTTATTAAAAAAAAGCAAGTTACCCAACTCACTTTCTTTTGACTAGTTTTTAAAAGGGGAAAAACACTTCATAACCTAGAAGTAAAAATATTTCTAAATTAATACCCAATTTGAAAATTCCTAAGTCATTTAAACTAAATTTCCAATTGAGGCAAACTAATTTCCAACTAAAACTATTCATTTGGAAATTTTTTTATTATAAGTCCTAAACTGGATTTTTTGCTTTTAAAAAAAATACTCACTTGTAAGTCGATAGGCTGCATAATTAACTTGCTTTCTTTATTTAAAAAAATTGATTAAGTAGTGAATCCCAATTTTTTTCATTTTCTAAACTATTATTTTTTATAATTATAAAAATCATTAAATCTAATCATTATACAAATTAAATTATTGTATTATTGTTACTTCATCCTCTCATATTATATTATAAGGTAATGGAAGGGCTTTCACACATATTAAAAATCATTTATTACATTCTCAAATTTTTTTTAAAAAAATTCCATGTTTACCTCTCTTAATTTCACTCATTTTATTAAATATAAAACAAGTTACAATACTAATAATAAATTAGGGACTAAAATGACAAATTACTACATATATTATTTTATGTGGAAAAAAACACATCTTATCTTACTAATGGGAGAAAGAAGTATATATGAAAAAATTAGAAAAAATAAAAACAAGTTGGTTGAAAGAAAATCATTTATTAAAAAAAACACGAAAGCAAGCACTTCTTTAAAAAAAAAAAAACTACTCATGAGCAAGTCGATTGAGTCTCTTTAATTTAAAAAAAATGGTTAAGTCATATACTCATTAATCGACTTCTTTGTAGTGTCACTGTCGATTTTCTGATGATCAACTTTTAACGTTATAGATCAGTAAATTATTTCTAATACAGTATATATTGGTAAATAATTTATTTATTTATTATACTTTGCTCACAAAACTTTAAAATCAATTAAACTTGGTTTTTCAAAAAGTGCCTTTAGTCTACTAAGTGCCCATGCTTAGTCTACTAAGTATACTATTCTAATCATGAGAAATACTCTAAGATACCAAGATAGTAGACTATCCTCCATAGGATGTCATGCTATCCAAGCATCACAAAGCACTTCTTCCTGTTTTCAACAATTTATTCTACTAAGATACATATGATGTTCTAATAAGCTCCAATTCAGAGAAGAACATCAAAGACTCAACCCACAATAGTTTACTAACCTCTTAACCCTAGTCTACTAAACTCAATACCAGAAATAAGGGCAAAAGCAAGACTAATCTATTGTCAACTATTCACCCTATTTTAGTTGAATAAAGTAGTTTTTGGTCAAGAAAACATATTTGAAAACATTGAGCTAGCAACCAAAACTTAAACTATAGCTTATCTAAGAGTAGCTGTAACACATTAACTTTAGGCCCTATGTGTTACATCTTACATTTTAAGATATTTCCCAATATAAATTGCTTATTTGATACTTGAAAACAAGTTTAGCTAATTAAACTTTCAAATTCTCAAAACTATTTTTCATAGATTTACTGCTCACTGCGCAGTATTTTTTGAAAAATCATAACTAAATATGAAAAAATTGTTTTCTAGTGATTTAGTCTCTGAAAATCATGAACATCTTGAATTTTAAGGAAAAAAAAAAAGAAACTAGGAAATGAATGCATGGATTTGTACTGTTTGTTGTATAAACATTACTGTTCATTTTCCCATCTCTGTTTCTGTTCAAAAATTGAACCTTAACTTTGAAAATTCATTTCTCTTAAAATACAAAGTCATTTGGTGCATACTTAACGTCTTTGGAAAGCTTCACGTATCTACTTTCTATATTTTTCTTATACATTTCTTTTACTCCTATTGGCCAAAGCATCAACATATATCATCAAGGTCAGATACAACTATCATTGTAGCAATCTTGGAAAATCATGCATAACTACCATTGTACAAATCCAAATACAATCAAACCAATGTCATTATGTTCATGAGACATAGATCTATCCATGAATATAAACCACAAAACTTTTGGATATATATTCAAATTTTTACAATGTATCAAAACAAACAGCCAACAAAAAACAAAGTAATCCAATTTCAATACTTCAAACTTCTTCTTCCATCCTCTTTGCTAAATCCTTTTTTTTTTTTAGCATTACTTGTCCCTATCATTGGGAGATATGGGGTGAGATGGGGGATATCTCAGTAGCAACATAACTCAAACTTATCACATCATCACATTAACTTAAATGTTGTGAAATCATTGCATAATCACAATACTTTCATAATATGCTTTTGAAAAAACAATCAAAACAATAAGTCACAATAGAAATTTTGGCAGTATAATGGCTTAACATATGAGCATCCCGGGACTCAACCCTTAACTTAAAACAACCAAACCAATCATAAAAAATAGTCAAACATCACAGCACCACTTTTAGAACATAAGTTCAATGTATAAATGTAAAAGCTTAGAGTAAGAGTTACTACCTCAAGGCTTTACTTTCTTAGCTTTGTTTTTACTTGCTTGGAATCACTTCTTTAACTTGATTAGAGCCTATTTGCATCATGAAATCTTATTTAACAACTAAATAATATCATATAAACTATACACATTTTGGGAACATCCTAAACTTGAACATTTGGGAAACCAAGTTTCAAGGTGAATCACTTGGCTTTTCTTAACTATTTGGTATGTTAGGAGTTCAATGGAAGCATTAATTTTATCAAAAATTCACTCCCTCCATTACTTTTCTTCTAGGCCGAGAATGGCCTCGTAAAAGCCCATTTGAGAAAGCTCCTACCTTTAGCCAATAAATCATGAAATCCATGCTTTACTCATCAATACAAACTCAACCCAAACATTTGTTAAACAAAACACAAACATTCCCCCCCAAAAATCATGCCTTGGCTGATACATAGGGAGGGATTAGAGGGAGGAAGAAAATGGTATTAACCTTAACCTAAATGGATGAAGAAAGAAACAAGATGAAAGGAAAAAAGAGCTAGAAGAGAAAAGAAATCTCACCTCTTGAAGCTTCCTCCCCTTTCTTCTTCTCCTTCCTTCTTTCTTCTTTCTCTTCTCTCACTCTCGACTCACTCCCTTCTCTCTGCCACTTACGCCTTCACTCCCTCTCTCATCACTTGGTGTGTGTGTGTATGTGAATGAGCAATAAGGGAGGGCGATTAAGGGGTATATATAGGAAGCAAGAAGAATTATGGACCATTAGATTAGAGTTTGATCCAAAGGCCAACAAATATTCTTACATTATTGATACTAATTTCCCATTATACCCCAAGTTACGTTTTGAGATGTGAGAGGAGTGATAAGGGTAAAAATGTCCAACTTTTCCCTCCTAAGTTTTAGATTTCAAGGCCTTAAGAGTGAAAATGTACTTTTTATTTTTGCAGATAAATTTAGCTCTGGCTTGATTATTTTTTTATTTGAGTTTTCTATTATACTCATTACTCTTTCTATTTACTTTATTTGTAGGACTCAATTCCTTTTTTTCTTACTTTTTCACGTGGATCTACCTATTTTACTTTTTACTATTCATCTTATTTGGTGGGTATTTACTATTCATGACGGACCCGCCTTTTACCGGACTTATAATTTTTCCTCTTCAAGTTCACATACCTAGTATCATTCGTACTTTTAGCTTGCATCAGAGTTTTATAATATTATTTTCTCTTTATTCTTTTCGTAAAATAACCATTTTGCTTTTTTAGACCCCTTTTATATTCTTAGGATATTTTAGATCTTAAACTAATTTAATTAAATATTCTTACTTCTACAATTGTTATGAATTAATCCAAAACACTTTAATATCATTTGTAACATTATTTGGTCAGAAAATACATACATGAAATAAATGGGGATGTTACACTATTTTCCATGTATTGTACCTTACTTAAATTCATTTGATCATATTTAGAGGCTTGAATTACATGATGGGCCAAATAGAAAAATTTAATACTTTTGATTATTGTTTATTTGGTCACTTCATTTTCTAGACTGAATTTTGAAAATGCATAATTAATTCTAGAAAAATCTTATGGAGGTGATTCAAGTTTTTAAAAATAGCTTAAAATATTCTCTATATGAGAAAAATATGAACAAGAAATTTAATCATGCCAATTAATACAATATTTAGCACAAAATTTATTATTTATATGGTCATTTTTCACTTCTTTAGGATTTTAGCCTTAACTTTAAAAATTTATTTCTCATTTTATTCTAAGCCAATTCATGCATTATTTATAACTTTGGATATTTCTAGATATCTACTTTCTATTTATATTTATCTTGTACATTTATTAAATTTGAACAGAGCATGATATCAATTTAAACCATTAAGGATCAAAACATTACTATTATTGGAACAATTTTAAGAAAACAGACATAACTCTTGTTATATAGCCCCAATTAGACCCAAACTAGTGTCATGTTGAACTTAAAACATAGATCTTTCCATAAATACAAATCACAAAATTTTTGGAGCTCTATACAATTTTATATTACCTTTCAAAATAGGCAGCACTTATGGTAAAAACTTATAGTTTTCCAACTCTGTCCAGTTTGGCATCCTAGCTTCAATATTCACTACCATTTCAACTTATTTGCAACCTCATGGCCTTGTGAGACTTGTACTTGGATTAGTCAACATCGCACAAAGTAGTGTTCAAATCCACACAATAAAGGTAAATGGAAATTTTATCCCATTGCATGAACTATGCTTGTGCTGGTGTTAAGTTTGAATGACATATTTTGAGACCTTCTATGCTACCTAAGCCAACCATTTAATGCAAGGAAGTGTTTGCCTTTGGGAGTTTGATATGATACAACAATGTTCAATCATTGAAGTTCAACTTTCAAGGTTAATGATTATATAGCCTTAAAGTCTAAAATGTAATTTCCTTTGTCAGGTTCCCTTATCTTCACTTGATTAAATCGTCCAACATTGTTTGGGATATAATGTAGTTCTTATGCTTTCAAATTGTTTAGCATGTTACTTTGATATATATTGTATGCCTTCCTGTTTATTTATAGCTCTCAAAATGGCAAAATTCTAACTAGAATTCTGTGCCCAAAGGGGAGTTCTCTTATTTTAATGGATGTAATTATGTTTACATGAATGAGAAGCTTTTGATATGCAGTATGAGATAACCAATTATAAATGGGAAAATATATGCTTTTTCATTTTGTTTTCTTTTGTGATTAAAGAACTATGGGCTTATTCTTGTTATTCTACCTATGCAAAGCATGACACTAAACTATTAATTATCATATTGTCATTGTACTTGTAGATTTGTCATGATGATTGAAGGTATGCAATTTTTGGGTATCAATTGCAGTTTCTATGACTGTTCAGCCCTAATCTACACCCATCCTTTATATGAATTATGCTTTTCTTTTCTACTATTCAACTTCTTCTTTCTCTCAAAACAGTTTCAAAATTTGATGCCATTTGTGAAAGCTAAAAGCATCTCCTATATTCATTTTTTTCATGCATATTTGTTTTGGATTATGAAAGCTAAAAGCATGGTATCTTTTATGTATATTTGGCTTGGGTATGGATTAAGACATATGATTGTATTCAAATGTAGATGTTCTAGGAGTTCATCATTTTGTTGCCATTTTTTTGTTTTCTAATTATTGCTTCATACTTTTTATTATGATTTAATGAATTATATATTCATATCTATTCCATTCCCCATGTCCTTATATTTGTCAGGATGTGACCATCATTTTCAGAAGGAGGGCAGGAGATGATTTAGAACAAGACAATAAATAGGTAAAAATTGTTTGGTCATCTCTAGACCTTACTCAGATGATGTTTTGCTCTATGATAGGTCTTTTTCATAGATTAATAGCAAAGGAGCATTTGACTCGTGCTCCTAATCTCTACTTTGAATGTAAAGATAATTTGTTCTAAAACAGAGATGATGTAGACTCTTTCTCATATTATGCGAGCAATTTAATCTAACAGTATCAATTTCATATTTAATTTTACTGGATTTTTGTGCACAGATAAGCCCCCAATTGAAAAACTAAGATATTTTCTAGAGTTTTTTGGCCATTCAGATGTATGTTGTACTCAATATAAAGCATTCAATAATTTTTTTCTCAAAACATCTCTAGCTATAATATAGTGGTATTATTTTTTTTTATGTTATCTATTATCTTCCTTTCTCTTTTTTTCCCCCTTTCATTTCCTTTATGCAATCAATTTAGATCCTAAGGTTTCTTCTCTTTTATCATGCACAGATTTTTATATTTTTTTGATTTTATAGGTTGACCCATCATAACTAGAGAATACATGTAACAGACTTTAGCTTTTTTTCATGGATTCAAATGTTAATATCAAATTGCATGAACACTATTAATTTTGCTCACACATGAATTTTCCTGCTTTTATAGGTTGCATATGTTGGAATTGCAAAATTTTGTTGACACATGACTTTTGTTGCTTTTTTTTTCTCATTAATAGATTAATAGACGGACCTTTGCTTATTAGTGTTAGAGCTTTAGTTATAAGTGAGAGCTACAAAAGCAGTAGACATGGGGTAAACATAGAGGAACAAAGAAAGAAAAGTAAAGAGGAGGGAGCAGCAAGAAAAACTAAGAGGGACATGCTTTTTAAAAGTAGATTCGAGAGGAGGAAGAGGTAGCAAGAGCAACAAGGTGAGTTGTTTATTTGTTTTGATAATATAGTTTTTTATTTACCTATACTCATTTACTATGTGTGGATTGACTTCTTCTATGTTGGTAGCCAAATAATTGTCCTATTAGTTTAAATAGTGAAACTTCAATTTAGACTTGCAAGCATGCAAATTATCAGTTTCTCATGGTTTTTATGCATGTGAAAAATGTTTCTGATACATAAGACCACAATTCCATCCAAATAGTATATTATTCAAAGTATATTGTTAACTAACTAGTGTCATTTTTAGGAATGCATGTTTATGATATCAACCTTAACTTGATAAATACATGGCTTTGAAGTTCAAAAAATTATACTTAACATCTTCATGACACAAAGGATTTATGACAGCAAATCGGAATTATTAGCATACAAGAGTGAGTATTGGGGCATTAAATTAAAGGAAGACTATGGAAAAAGGTATATTTCTGGACTTTATATGTTATACAAGAGTGACCGCTTAAATTGTGATATCTTCTAAGGATTGGAATTAGTGGCCTAGCTCTTTGGTCTTGTAGAGAAAAACCCAAATGTATTTGATTGATTTATAATCCTGTAAATAATTTCTTTGCCTAACTATATGTGCTGCATTAATATAGGATTTTTATTAGATAAGCTGGCTTCCTAAGAGGGAGGTGAATTGAGAAGATTAAAAATTTTCTGTAAAAAGTTAAGAAAGTGAAGAAAGCAAAGGGTGATGGTAAAACAGAGTATGAATGAATAAACAGTAAAAGTAATAGTAGGGAAGAGAAGACTCTGATATTTATCCTAGTTCGGTTTCTCAACTTGACCTACGTCCAGTCCCCAAGTCACCACTTGAGATTTTCCACTATTCTGCAAGAATTCAATGGGCTTCTTGCAAATGCCTCAGTACACAGATGATACCCTGTTTCTAGAGCTCACACTTTCACTCTATGCACTCTCACTGAGTGCTTTCCCAATCCCTTGTGATATCCCCTCACAAGAAAATCTTTCTTCCAGATGAAGATAAGATTGTTTACAATGAATAAACTCTCTTAATCATAGTACATATGAAAGTTAAAGTACAAATATCGAAGTGTGAGAGTAGGGGACTTTGAGTAGATGAATTTGTAGAGTTTCAGTATTTATAAAGTAAAAATCGTTACCTATATCTTCAAATGAAGTACTATTTATAGATTTCTACCCCAACTATACGTTAGAGACAAGATCTAGCCGTTAGAGACGTTACCCAATGATTACTCTAAGAAACTATCCGTTTACCAACCGTATTTAATGCTTCTGACATTCAAAGTTTGAATTTCAGTTGGTCAACAGACGAATTTCGCAAAAACTGAAAGTTATAGCCTTTAACGTTGAACTTCCGAAGTTCGTTTGTTATAAATCAAAATTCAAATTTTCATCTTTAGAAAATGATTGTATGTTGGATCATACAAATTTCCATGTGTAAAGTTATTTTGTCAAGTGTGAACAGTAAATTCAATTTGCTATATTGCCTTCGAAATTTAAATTTTAGAACCCTAAAATTCGTCTATCAGAAGCTGGTTCAATGAGGCACAATAGTTCATAAATTTAGAATTCAAATTTTCAAATGGCAAAGTTCGTCTGTCAGAGAGACTTCTTTTCAAACTTACTTGAAAATTCGAATTTATGAGTATTGTCATTCGTATGTCAACATATCAACACGATAAACTTACAAGCTTTGTTTCTGAAATTGAAATTTACATGTTCTAAGTTCGTCTATCATGGGCAATTTTAAAGCTCTTTTTAAACTTGTTTTCAGATGAACTTTGACATATTCTCAGACGAATTTTTCAATTTTCATAAGTTGTATTTTTTCTAAAATTCAAATTTTCAAAAACCAAAGTTTGTCTATTATTGAAAGTTCTTTTTAGACACATATTAAAATTCAAATTTCTCGAGTCAAAATTTGTCTGTCAGAGAAGCCTCTTTTCAGATTTGTTCATTTTCAATACGAAATTCGAATTTCCAAAGGCAAAGTTCAAATTTTCAAAACAGCATATCGGTGTAAACCTTTCAAACTTCCTCTGTTGGTGGGTGTTTTTCAAATATTCCATGAATTAACATAGAATTAAAGTTTTAAAACATCTTTTCACCTAATCAAAGTCTTTTACTCAAATGAAAATATTACTAAACATTCTACATCTATTCTTGCACTGATTTCTCCAAAGTTAACTTGAACCCTTTTATGCACCTTTGATATCTTTACTCCAAGCTCTTGAAGGTTGGTTTGGAATCATCAAAACACTTGATTCAACAATTTTTTGTTATATGGTTCCACTAGATGGCTAAAGGATCAAATCCAATCAAGGCAGCTATTATTGATTATACCATTGGTAACCCTGAGCATACATTTGGACTGTCACTAAGGATTTTTAACAAGTTGATAGCTATCGAGCCTCTTGTGTTTGCCCTATTATTCATTACACATGGTGGTCTTCTCTTCAAACTACCCTTTGTTGGTTGTTGTGTTGATAATTTTTCTTCTATAAATACCATATACCTTTTGGTGGTATAGGAGAAACAATAGAAGAATAGTAGATTTTTAAGTTGCAAACTTGCAATTCTTCATTCTATTGCATTTTTTGTTTTGTGGTACACAAGTAGTTTGTTATCTTCCACTAAAGGAAGATTTGGATTCTATTTCCATACAAGCTTTGTAAATTGATCTACATATGTTCTTGATGATCAAAACTCTTGAATGCTAAGAATATTTGAGTTTCAGTTTTATAAAATATTTTTTCTCTTCATGTTTAGTAGATAGCTAGACGTAATTAATAAAATGAACAAGATTTATAATCACCTTAAATCATTTAAATTTGGAACTTTGACTTCGTACATTAGTGCTAGAGATCTATTGACACAATGTGCCCACAACTTGTGCTATAGCATTTGAAAAACTTAAGGATATAATGTGTTGACAAATGAGATATATTCTCTAGGATTGTATGTATTTTTCATACATGATCACATGAAATAGATAAAACAATTCGTGAAATTATTTACAATATGCCTGCAATTTTGATCTAGTTTTAAACATATACCACTATTTTTGGTTATTGATGATATTCAATTAAATTGTTGCCTTTAAATTCTTTTATTTATCAATATTCAATTTTTTACTCATGTTATAAATATATGAGTTTTGTATGCATATTAATTTTTATTGTATGTTTAGCAATATCTTAAACGACTTTCTTTTCTTAAAATTATTTTAACATAACTTATTCATAAATCAAGTATATATTATTATAATAATTCTAACCATGCAACAAATGGAAAAGTCCATATTTTTTTGACAATGCAAATACCAAGAAGAAATGAAAAAAAGAATATCCAAGTAATCATTTGTAGTGATTTTAATCTATCATTATTGAGTTGTGTGAAAACAATTTATTCATGCATTATCAATTACAAAACATTTGATTGCATGTATATATCATATATTTTAATATGTTCAATATAAAAAAATTATAAGGCACCTAACATATTTTTTTATATTTTACCAACACAGTTTTTGTTCAGCCTATGTATGGGGGAAAAATCTAGTTTCACAAAGAACCAATAAAACCCTAAAACCCATATAGTTATTCCTTGCATTCTTTATGAAACCAATACTTGTTCTTAAGTTTTTTCACCATGAGAAATCCATTTTTAGCATTAAATCCATGAAATTCCAACTCTTTCTTGACTATATATAGTGGCTGAAACTATACTTGAGGGAGGAAAGAAGAAATTTCTTTTACAACTTAAACTCATGAAATCTTGCTTTTAAGTACTAAAGCATATTTTTCCTTGGTTTCTTTTCATGGAAACACCTTCCCTTCCTCACCCACAGACTTTGACCGAAACTAACTCTTAGAGAGAGGAGAAGAAAGCTATAACATCCCCATTTATTTCATATATGTATTTTATGACCAAATAATGTATAAATAATATTAAAATGTTTTGGATTAATTCATGATAATTGAGGAAACCTAGATATTTAATTAAATTATTTTAAAGTCCAAAATATCTAAAAATATAAAAAAGGACTTAAAAGGCTGCCATAGTCATTTTACAAGAGAAAAAAGAAAATAATATTTTAATACACCGATGCAAGTTAAAAGTACAAGTGATACTGGTTATATGAGTTCGGAGAGAAAAAATACAAATCAAATAAAAGGCGGGTCCCATGTGAATAGTAAATATAGGAGGAGGTGAATGGCAAAAAGTAAGTGAGATAAGTGAACTCTACATGAAAAAGTAAAAGAGAAAGGCAATGGGTCCCATAGATAAAGTAAATGGAAATGGTAATAAGCATAATAGAAAATCCAGATAAAAAAATACTTAAACTAGAGCCAAATTTATTTGAAAAAGCTAAAAGTACACTTTGCCCTCTCTTTGATGTGACTAAAAATTTGGAAGGAAAAATGGGACAAAGATGCCCTTTAACTCTATTTCACATGCTTATAAATATCTAGGGATATAATGGAAAATTGATTTAAATAATGTAAGAATAATTGTGAGCCCTTAGATTAAATCTTGATCTAATAGTCCATAATTCCCAGCCTTATCTATAAATAGCCCCCATTTTCCCTTGCCAAAACCAAAAGAGAGAGTAGAGAAAGAGAGGGAGAATGTGTGTGAGGGAGAAAGAAAGAAAGAGGGAGAAAGGAAGAGAAGAAGAAGAAAGAAGGAGGAGGAAGGAAAGCAAAGGCAAAAGGAAGTCTTCCAAAGTAAGTTTTTACTCCAAATCTCTTTTAGATTTCTTCTTCCTTTATTTAGTTTAAGATTAGTTAGAGTTTAAGTTATTTTCTTCCTCCCTCTTGCTCCTCTTTTTGTTAAGACATGATTTTGAGAGAAAAATTTGTGGTTTATAATTGAGTTGAATTTATATGATGATATTAAATTATTAACTAAGGTTTAATGATACTAATAGGCTCTAATTAAGCCCAAGGAGTGATTCAAGAAAAAGAGAATTCAAATTAAGGGATTAAAGTTCTGAGGTAGTAACTCTTACTCTAAGTTTTTACATTTATACATTGTGCTTATGTTTTAAAAGTGTTACTATGATATTTGGCTGCTTTTTATGATTGGTTTGGCTGTTTTAAGTTAAGAGCTAAAGCCCAGGATACCTATATGCTAAGCCATTATACTACTGAAATTTTTATTGCAACCTATTGTGTTAATTGTTTTTTCAAAAGCATGTTATAAAAGTATTGTGAATTTGTGATGATTTTGCAATGTTTAAGCTAATGTGTATATGTGATAAGCTTGACCTATGTTGCTACCGAGATGTCCCCCATCTCATTCCATGTTTCCTAATGATAGGGCCAAGTAATGCTAAAGGAAAGAATTTAGCAATGAGGATGGAGGAAGAAGATTGAAGTATGAAACTAAATAATTCTATTTTTGACTGTCTGTTTTGATACATTGTATAAATTGAATATGTATTCAAAAATTCTGTGGTTTATATACATAAATGAATCTATGTCTCAAGAACATAATGACACTAGTTTGGTTGCATTCAGAATTATGCAATGGTAGTTATGCATAATTTATACATGGTGCTTATGTTTTAAAAGTGTTACTATGATATTTGGCTACTTTTTATGATTGGTTTGGCTGTTTTAAGTTAAGAGCTAAAGCCCGGGATACCTATATGCTAAGCCATTATACTATTGAAATTTTTATTGCAACCTATTGTGTTAATTGTTTTTTCAAAAGCATGTTATAAAAGTATTGTGATTATGCGATGATTTTGCAATGTTTTAGCTAATGTGAATATGTGATAAGCTTGACCTATGTTGCTACCAAGATGTCCCCCATCTCATTCCATGTTTCCTAATGATAGGGCCAAGTAATGCTAAAGGAAAGAATTTAGCAATGAGGATGAAGGAAGAAGATTGAAGTATGAAACTAAATAATTCTATTTTTGACTGTCTGTTTTGATACATTGTATAAATTGAATATGTATTCAAAAATTCTGTGGTTTATATACATAAATGAATCTATGTCTCAAGAACATAATGACAATAGTTTGGTTGCATTCAGAATTATGCAATGGTTGTTATGCATAATTTACTAGAATTGCTCCAGTGATAATCGTATCTAACCTTTGATAATATATATTGATGCTTTGACCAGTAGGAGTAGAATAAATGTATAAGAAAAAGGTAAGAAAGTAGACACATAAAGCTTTCCAATAATACTAATTATGCACCAAATGACTTTGTATTTTAAGATAAATGAATTTTTAAAATTAAGGTTCAGTTTTCAGACAAAAACAAGAACGTGAAAATGAATAGTAATATTTATGCAATAAACTATACAAATCTGTGTGTTCAATTTGCAGTTTCTTACTTTTCCGTAAAATTTCAAGGTGCACAATGTTTAGAGACTTAAATCATTGGAAAAGGATTTTTCTACATTTAGTTATCATTTTTGAAAAATTTCTGCACAATGAGCTGTAAACCAATAAAAATAGTTTTATTTAATTTTAAAGTTTTAATTGGTTTGAGTTTTTCAAGGACTATTGTCAAGCTTCAAAATTGAGCAGTTTTCATGGGAAATATTTCTAAATGTAACATGTAACAAAAGCTAACTTAACTATCTTAAACTTAGGAAAAAACTAGCTTGTAGTTGAAGAGAAACTTACCTAAGACTTGTTCTTTAGTTTCGAAGCTTTCTCCTTCCTTTTCTTCTCCTCCTTTCTCTCACGTTTTCCTCTGAAATTTTTGAGCTCCCAACTCTCTTGAACAGCAGCTAAAGGTCGGCCAAATGAAGGAATACATAAGAGTATTAACCATGATTAATTACTTGGTTAAGTTGGCTTAACCTTTGTTGAATTAGTCAAATGCTTAACCATTAAGTTTTGTGAAAAAATAATAAATTATTTCATTCCCACATGCGTTACTGTTTGGGATGCCATTTAACAAAAGAAATATCCAAAGTACTACATATTTTTCCTAATCCAGATATATCATATATTAGTTATTTTATCTTTGGACCAATGAAGTCACTTTTGTAGTATCTTATCATTTTATGGATACAGGATTAAAGTAGGATTGACTCTGTGTTTACTTTAAGACCCTATCCCCAAAAGCATCTATGTAGGTCCACATAATTTTCTTTTTTCCTTTTACATTTTGTGGGGCCCATACTACTTTTACTTTTGCAATGTACATTTTACAATCTAATTTCTTCTAAATTAATCCCGTTAGGCCTAATGCACTATTCTATTGGGTTCAATATGTCATAAGCTTCAATATGACATATGTTTTTAATATTTATGAAATTACCCTGAGTTGGGGTAAAAATGCAAATATTTATTCTTTCGGCTACTTTTTCATAATTTTCCTAAGGGTAACTACAAAATTATTCTTTCTCCCAATATCAAAATGTAATTTTCATATTTTATCTCCTTGGTCTGGCAAATGACCTTTTTACCCTTTCTCATATCTATTGTTGTATCTCATATTTTGTGACGTGCTTTATACATTTTATGATATTTAACAAACTAGGGGTATTACAGTAGTGGTAAGATAAATTAAGTGATTTTAAAGCTTTAACTACTACTCCACTTAAGTGAGAAAAAATTGCACAAAAAACAAATGTTCTTCAAATTAAGCTTTATCCTTCAATTGGTTAACCTCCTTCCTTCAACTTTATACTCATTTGATATGATCTTTGTAACTCTAGGGTCCCGTTTGGTACACCAGAATTCTAGTAAAGGAAATGGAAACAGAAAGGGATTCTGGGTCTGAGCATGTTTGGTGGCCTAGAATTGTGATTCCCAAGGAATCCAATTTCGGCAAAAGTCCCTGAATCCAATTCCATCACTCTCTTGATGGAATTGATCCCATTCTAGGGAATTGAAATTGTAAGACAAGTCTATCCTTCATCTTCGGCGACACCCCTCATCTCTCCACCACCTCTTTCATGGCATCTCATCTCTGATGGCCATCGCAAGGAATCGTCAACATTAGTATGACGTGTGGCAACGTCCATATCACAAGATCTGGTTTGAGCTCGTAGATCGGGTTTGTGCCAATGTCTAAGATCTGGTCAATGGTGGCTTTGAGTGTTCGATAGCATCCTTTATTTATGCTTTTCCTCCATTGATGGCATTTCCTTCAGATGTTGACTTCAATCATCTGTACTCCCTTGATGACCACAATCAATTTTTTTGGATTGATGACAAAAATGCTGTAACTTCTAGTGATTTCTTTCTCCATCGACTATTCACAAGCATGGGCATCTCCATAATTGATGACAAGATTACTGCTTCTCATCCTTGCTATACCCATCTCCACCGATCTATTTCCCTATGGCAATCATCTTATCAACATTGTCATGCCTTCTGCCGCAATTGATTTCTTTGATTTTAATTTTTTTTTGGTTCATATTTGTTCAGATTTGTGCTTACTTCTGGTTTTCTTCCATTCTTTTGGTTTGTACAATTTCTTGGATAGGGATGATGCTGGTGGTTGATAGCAATGTGGTGGTTGATGTTGGCATGGTAGTCGACAGTGGCATGGCTGGTTCTGGGTTTGGGAATGGAAGGATGGTTTTTCTTTTAAGAGAAGGGCATTTGAGTCTTTTTTGTATTTTAAATATATTTATCAAATAAAAATATACCAAAATTCTATTAACATGCCAAACATATTTTTAAAACACATTGCTACTCCTATTCCTATTCCTTTTCCTATTCCCATTCCATAGAAAATGATTCCAATTTACCAAATGGGGCATAGGTGTTTTGGAGTTCATCAAAATCTTCATTTGTCTAACAGAGAAGAGGAAGAAGAAGATGGGGGTGGCAATAAGAAATATATGGGAAAGGCAAGATGATAGAAAATTGTAAGGTCTTAGGTTTTGAGGGACTGAAATTGATGATGTGTCTAGGGTTTAGGTGATATGGACCAATAAGGAGGAGGTCTTTGTGAATTGGACTAATAAGAGTGCAAGAGGATGGTAAGGTGGGTTAATGAGGTTCAAGTAGATGCACATATAGCTAAGGTTTGTGTAATAGAGGTGATGTGGAGAGGTTAGGGCTTAGGTGGACTAATGGGCTTTAAGCTAGTTGAATATGTGAATTAGTGAGTGTCACGTAAGCATGCCACATAATCACCCCATGAAAAGTCAATTTTGCCCTCCTCTTTGAAATGACCAATGTACCTTCCAGTTGTTAGGTTCGCTGGCTTTCCAAGAGAGGGTGAATTAGGATGTTCAAAATTTTTCTACACAATTATGATAAAACAGTAATAGTAAAAGTTGCAGAAAACAGAGTACATAATATAAAAGGCAATTGCAAGGTAAAAGAAGAGAGAACATAAAGATTTATCCTGATTTAGTCTACTCGACTTGACCTACCTCTAGTTTCAAGCCACCACTTGAGATTTTTCATTATCTTTTAAGAATTTAGTGGGCTCTTTATAATGCCATAGTACAACCTTGTGCTCTGTTCTAAGAGCTTTCAAATTTACACTTTGTACTTTAACAAAGTGTTTCCCAAATCCCTTATGAAAACCCCTCACAAGAAAATTCCTCTTCCAAATGAAGAAAAGATTTTGTGCAGATTGATAAACTCTCAATATAAAGTAAATGAAATAGTTGAAGTACAATAAATAAAGTGTGAGTGGATAAAAGACTTTGACTAAAGATTTCAACAGAATTTCAGTATTTACAGCATGAATCATTTACCCAGAACTTCAAATGAAGTTCTATTTATAAATTTGGGACTTAACTAGACGTTAGATATAAGATTTAGCCATTAGAGATGTTACTCAATGGTTATTCTGTAAAACTAGCCATTCACCAACTATATTTAATGCGTATGATACACTAAAATTCAAATTTTGAGTGCCAATAGGCGAATTTCGCAGAGACCATAGGCTAAAAGCTTTAGCATTAAACTTCCAAAATTCGTCTATTCAAGAGTGAAATTCGAATTTTGATTTTGTCAAATATATCACATGTTCAAAATATACGAATTTTTAGATTCAAAATGTGTTTGTTGAGTGTGAATAGTTGTTTCATGTTTCTACTATACATTTGAAATTCAAATTTTGAGAAGCCAAAATTTGTTTGTCAGTGACAAGTTTAACATGGTACAAAAGTTCTACTATGACAATCCAAATTTTGCACTTTCAAAATTTGTTTGACAGAGGGGCTGTCTTGAACTCGGTTTACATTTTAACATTAGATGAACTTTGACATGACTTCAGATGAATTTTGCACATTTGCTTAACTATGCTTGACTTGACATTTGAATTTCAACATTTGAAATTCGTCTGTTAGAGGTGACACATTTGTAGCTTCAAATTTTAGTCAACAAAATTCGAATTTTCAATGAGATATATAAAGTTTAATAACTCAAAATTCGTCTATTAGTAAGTGGTTTTTAAAGTTAACATATGGTAACGTGAAAAACACATATTTAAGCCAAGTGGGAGTTTGAGTAAGTAAAATAAAAGCCTTTTATCTTGCGTACAAAGTGAGAAATCCTAACAACTAATTCTTCACCTATTTCTTCTTGGATTTTTTTACTTAAATACTCTTACACTCCCTTGATATTTTCTTTCCAAGCTCTAGTTATTTAGAATCATCAAAACGCTTGATTCAACACCAGTGAGTCTTTCTACCTACAAAAATGTGACATCAAAAGAGATTATGTAGCAAAATAATTAATCATGTAATTAAGTCACATAAATCCTTAATTAAGTGAAATAATTCAATTAAGCTCTAATTAAAATGAATTGATAGACAAAATTAAGCACAAAATGGAGAGAATAATGGGCCTCAATTATTGGAGAAATAAACTAAAATTTGAAGAAAATCACGAGAAAATTATTTTTTTCTAGGTAAATGACAATTTTACCCCTAAGTGGATCAACTTGAATTCTCTTTCTAATCACATCCCTATTCATGATGATCTAACTTCGTACCACTAATTACATGAGATTGAATGTTTAATAATCATATGAGGTGATCTAATATAAAACCAATTAAATAAAATCCAATTGATCTCCATATAGGGGCATTTTGAGAAAGTGAAATATGGGTGAGACAATGAAATTTTGGGTTCAATATGAAATGAAAACTAATGATATGTGATGGTGAAAATGGTTACATGGATGAAGAAATGCACACCCCCTAGAAGAAACTACTAGAGCTAACATGAAAATTTCATGACTAATCACCTTGCAAAGCACAATTAGCACAAAATTATAGTATAATGCATGGATTAGGCAAGCTAGGAAGTATTATGTTCTAAAATTTATAGAATCACATAATAAAAACAAAATAACACAATCCAAAGAATTAACCCAAAAATCCATTAAATCTAAAATTTAGCTAACATCATGAAATTAATCATCTAAAATGTTCTAATTAGCCAAAATCAACTGTAAAAAATGCTAACTATGAAAAGTAAAAATAGTGAAAATATAGAAGTTATCAATCAATTGGCCTATACATTAATGCATGAACATTTCATAACTTTTACATAATGGATCTCCAATGGAGTCATTTATGCCAAGGCAAGGTCTTTGTTTTTGTTTTGTGGTAATGTCTTGTTGTGTATGATACACAAAGCTAAAGAACAAGGTTCATGGAACATCAGCTCAAGCGGCACCCCTATCACATCTAATGTATGTAGATAATACAATAATGTTTTTTCATGCAACTTAGCAAAACTCTAGCAGTTTGAGATCTACTTTCTATATGTGGTAGGTTGTTAGGTCAGTATATTAAATATTAATGCTTAGAAATCTACACTATCCTTTTTTTTTTTTAAGATTTTAACCCTTGTGCTTCCCATAATTCTAAATGGGCTCTATCAAATATTTTTAGGGTGAAGTTAAAATCCTCTCAGGGTAAATATTTGGGTACCCTACCGGATGATAGAAGGAATATGATATCTTTGTATAAAAATACTGTAGTATAATGTTATCCTTAAAATTATTATTGGTATCCTAAATTTTTTTTGGCACAATGTTATCCTTAATATTTTAAAATCGTAGCAATTTAGTTATAGCCATTAAAATTAATGACGTTAACTGTTAGTCTGCCAACTATATCACCAACTATACCAAATCAACCTACATAGCAATTTATTAGGTATTCTGGTTGGAAAAAATATTGAAAAAATCACAAAAATGCAAGAAAAATAGAAAAAAGTGGTCTTAAATGACAAAATTTGGTCAAAATGCAATTAACTTTCAATTAGAGAACCCAAAAACTATTAAAAAATATTTCATAATAATCCTACGGGTTAGTCTATGTGGCGGTGCAATTAGCTTATTAACAATTAATATTATTAACATTAACAACCAGAGCTAAATTGCTATAATTTTTAAATATGACGGGTAACTTTGCACCAAAAAAAATTATGATACTAGTAACAACTTCGAAAATATTTTGGTAGTAGATTTATAGTTTAACCCTAAAAAAATATGTGGATCATATTGCACATAAATTGCAGCGTTGGAAAAGTTCTCCACCATCACAAGCAAGCAACAGTAACACTTGTTAAAAGCAACCATAATTTCAGGTTAGTCTATCCTCATTCATGTTATTCCTTACCCCTTACATATGGTCATCAGATTGAGATATTAATTGCTGATTTTTTTTTTTTTGACTCTAGGAATCAGAGGAAAAAGATGCTTCTTCTCAAATAGGAGCAATTATGTTCTCCTACAAATTGTAGGGGCTTGGGATTTGAAAGTATTCTCATGATCTCATCTTTTCCAATAGGGCGCTGTTTGTTAAAAAAATATGGAGATTTACTGAAGATCAATCATCATTATCCAGTAAAACAGTGCAACCCAAATATATGGCTAATCAGTCAGAAATTCAGAAGCAATGTTACGCGCGCACTCTGCTATGTCTTGGATGTCGAAAGGGATTGTCAAAGCAGGTGTGGAATGTCATTTTCATCCGGATCCACACATTGCTCCAAAAAAGAAAAATCCACATAACTACGATAGTTTTTTATTCAGTCCCATTTCCATTCCAGTGAATGAGCAGCCTTTCTTCCTTATTTTATTTCTTGCTTGTTCCTTCACATCAACAGGTGGCGTTTTTTATTCAGTCCCATTTCCATTCAAGTGGATGAGCAGCCTTTCTTCCTTATTTTATTTCTTGTTTGTTACTTCACATCAACAGGTGGCCTCTCATCCTTTTTAATAGAAGTACTGTCCATGCCAATTTATTCTATTTCTTCATTTATTTATTCATCTTTATAGTTTCAGCAGGCACAATACCTATGTCGTACATTTTCATCTCCAATTATTTGTAGACAACCGTACCCACTCTCCATTTCTACTCTTTTATCCTCTCCCCTACCAGAAAATTCTCTCTCCCACCATACAAGCAAAGCCGCTTTAACTTTTTCTTTTTTCTTTTATTTCTCTGGCTACTTTCTTTCGACCCATTTTTATTTTCTGGGTTTCTGTGCTCTTGCTGGGATCTGCTTCATCATGGGTTTCTCTCGGGGAACAACCTGGGTGGACTCTTCTGAGCCTACCAATGCTCCGACCGATTCCTCTGTAGTTGCAGATCATTGCTGTGACTACAGGCTCAAGTTCAGGACCATACTGAGAAAAATGATCTGGAAGCTTTGCTTTGCCTGCGTTGCCCCGCCTCGCCGTCGGCCAATTTTCGACAAAAACGACGGCGACGGATATAAAAGGACGAATCTAGAGCACAACAAGGCGTGGTTGCTTGCAGAATCTGGTGGGTGTGGAGCAGAGTTGACGAATGCTGACCCACAATCTGTTCACTCATCTTTCCGTTTCAGTTTCTGTTCTCAGGTTGAGCTCGAATCCTCGAACATCAATTCTTCCGCTGCTGCAACCGTTTTGATGGTAAATCTGGAAAATGGAATGGCTAATTCTCGAGCTCGAGAGCTGAAATTGAGGAGGATGGAGTCATTGGAGAAAAGCATATCCCCTGTAGCCAACACTTTAATAAGGTTCAACTACGGTGAAATTCTTTCTGCTACTCACAATTTCTCCAAAGGTAAAATGTGTGGGGTGTTCTTGTTTAACTCAATATCATTCCATGTACGAGATTGTGATTCAATTTCTCGTGTACTTTTTCTTGTTACGGGTAGGCAGAGTATTGGGGAGAGGGGCCTTGAGCTGTGTATTTAGGGGTAGAGTTGGGCTTTTGAGGACTGCTGTAGCAATCAAACGTTTGGACAAGGAAGACAGAGAATCTGCAAAGGCGTTCTGTAGAGAATTGATGATTGCCAGTTCTCTTCATAACCCAAACGTTGTTCCCCTTGTGGGTTTTTGTATTCACCCGGAACAGGGTTTATTTCTGGTGTACAAATTTGTCTCTGGGGGCAGCCTAGAGTATCACTTGCATGGTACTTCATTTCTCATTGTAATTGACCCTTATTTTGTAAGGTTTTGGGTTGAAACTTGACGATATTCACTTATTCTAGCGTACCTATTCTACAGAGATGAAGTGTGTCAAGGGTAGTTCACCACTTCCTTGGTCTGTGAGGTATAAAGTTGCAACTGGAATCGCAGAAGCCGTGGCTTATCTGCATAATGGAACTGAGAGATGCGTTGTTCACAGAGACATTAAACCCTCAAACATTCTCCTTTCCTCTAAAAGGACTCCCAAGGTGAGATGCATTATTGCAGGTCAGTTGTGGTCTAATAAATAAGTTCATACATGCATTGTATTTTTATTGTTTCTCTTGTTAAATCACAGTTATGCGATTTTGGATTAGCTACATGGACTTCTGCACCTTCAGCTCCTTTCCTCTGCAAAACTGTCAAGGGAACATTTGGGTAAAACCTAAACTTCACTGGTTTTGATCTGCCAAATGTCCGTCTTTTGTTTTTTTTTTTTTTGCATTGTTTATTTTCATATACAAATCAATGAAATGAACTTTGTGCTTTTTCCAACAGTTATTTGGCTCCTGAGTATTTCCAACATGGAAAAGTATCTGATAAGACTGATGTTTATGCTTTCGGAGTGGTTTTATTAGAACTCATAACTGGTCGGAAGCCAATAGAAGCAAAAAGGCCACCGGGAGAGGAGAACTTGGTCTTATGGGTGCGTTGTTCTAATTCTTGCAATGTTGTACTAGTTCCTCATTTATGATGGTTGAATTGATTCTTCTTGTGGCTTGTTGAGAAAAACCAAAATGTTCTAGGCATGACTTACTACTTCTATCAAATAGTCCATCCATTAACCTCATCTGAAGCAAGGACGCCAATTTCAAATTAGGTTCTAGCTTCTAAATCAAACAGTGCATAATTGATGAATGTAGCTTTTACTTTTATCCCAAATCAAATAGAGAAAACTGAAAATTAGCCTTTTATCTGGTACACATTGATCAAAATTGCGTGATAAAAAATTAGATTTCTGATGAGTATAATTGAGACAGATTATGTTTTCATTATATGGAGACATGATATAATGATTACTTGGGAAAAATATTGTTAATTTCCCTATAAGTGTCAGAATAAAGCAGATATTTTGGCTTGCTCACTGGAAATTAGATTAGCCTTTGGAGGCTGTGTTTGGCAAACAAGAAATTAGAACCATGTATTTTGAAAGATGCAGAACTCAGTTATGTGCTTTGCAGTATCCAGTTAATTACGACTTTTCCTTACAGTAGAAAACTATATCCAATGTTTGGCTACATTTTTTGGGGCATTAATTTCAGGGCAGCATTAAATTTGTTACTTAGGCAAAGAATGGTAAAAATCAAATGGACATTGTCTTGTTGACACACATGCAATCTCACATCAATGTGCAGGCTAAACCCTTGCTACAGAAAGGGAAGGGAGCCATAGAAGAGTTGCTGGATCCTCAACTCAAGTGCAGTTTGAGATGCTCAAATCAGATAGCTCAGATGATAGAAGCAGCAGCTGCATGTGTTACAAATGAAGAATCTCGGAGACCTGGAATACAAGAGATTATTGCAGTACTTAAAGGCGAAAAAGAATATGTTTTGTCTAAAAGGAAGAAGTCTGGTCTCCTTGGGAATGGATTGGTAATTGATTGTTACCCTCAGTTACAACAAACAGATAATGAGATGGCCCTGGCAATGCTAGGAGTTTCAGAGTTTGAGGATGATGATTATCCATATGATCGGTGAAATGCGACAAGCTTTAAAAATGTTGGTTTTTCCATGGAAGGTGTTAGATATGAAAATCTTGAAATTGTAAATAGAAAATGAAAATCAATAGGAAGATTGTTTGAGTGTAGATACCTTGCGTTTACCTTACAGGGTAAAATAGTAGTAGGATTCCATTCCAAGTTTATGGTTGCTGATCAAAATTTGCAAGTTATTGGCTCTCAAGAATGCATGTTGTAGGCAAAAATTTGTAGATACTCGTAAAAATTTTGATTTTCAAAATTAATGTGGCATCTTGTTTTAAAGCAGGTACCTTATGAATGATTCAATGATTTTCTTTGGAGATTTTTTTATTTGGCGTGTGCATCTAAAATCATGAACTTGTTTTATTTTAATTGGAGGATTTATTAGAATTCAGATTAATTCAAATTAAGTTGTGTAAACTTTTTTTAATGGTCATAATATGACTGTATTTCTAAAGCTCGAATTTAAAATTTCTGATTAAGCTGGTAGAATTCGTTACTAGGATTTTTTTTTTTTAAGATTTAACAGGTGGAATGCCAGGCTTAATATACAAATTGAGTTCCAATATGAGTATCCCAAAGAAAAAGCATGTTGGTAAGTGGACTTTTACATTATCGTGCATAGAGAGACAAGACATGGTGTGTTAATAATTCCTGGCAGCGTGTAACACTAAAGAAGAAGCTAAGAAAAAAAGATTGGATAACAGGTTAAAAAATCTTGGCAACATCCTTGACCAGACCACGGTTGGCCCTGGCAAATTCTGTGAACTCATCGTAGGAAATGTAGCCATCTCCATCGGTATCAATCTCCTCCATCATCGTTTGGATTTCCTCTGCAGTAATTTGTCCCAGTAATTTCAGGGATTCCGCGAGCTCCGCCGCCGAGATTTTGCCATCGCCGTTCGTGTCGAAACGCTTGAATATTCGGTCTCTGTCAGCAACATGTTGGGGATCATCGGCCATGCTATAACTTGGATTATAAATGACGTCGTGGGGAGGCTTTGCCTTTTGAGTTAGCAGTGAAATGGCCGAAAGATCGAGAGATCCAGGGGCTAATAAAGGCTTTGCATTGCTTTTTTAAGTTATATTTATATGGTCATCCTCGGATTTCGGAGACAGTGAGGAATTGGTTTCCAAAATTAGTATATCTATCTTTCCCACAGTTTTACTGAATTTAGATGAGTTATTGGGGTTGATTTGTTGGCCAAAAAAATTGGCGTTGATTTGAAACTGTATTTTCTTTTTTTAATATTTACCAAACGGAATAGAATTATGGTCTTTCCATCTTACATAATATATTGATTCAAATAATGTCATCAAAACCTGTCGTCACAATTCGAGTGATGATTCTTTATTATTTTTATGATAAATATATATAAATAATAAAAAATTGATCATTAAATTAATTAGAAAAAAAAATTTCCTCTGGTATCGAATATAAGCAACAAATACTACTTTACAAAGATAAAAAAAAATTTATGATTATTAAATTTATCATAAATGAAATTTTTTTTTCTAGAATCGAGATCCTGGATTAAGTTGTTATAACCACTGCCAATCAAACCAAGCATTTGATGCACTTTTCTTTAATAAGATAATGCCATCTATATCTTATTTTACAATTCATTTAACAACTTACTAAATCTGTTAACTTATATTTTAACTAGTACTTGTCCCTGTGACGGGTCTTTTCTGTTTTTACCTATATAGAAAATTATGTATTTAATTTAATATAATAAAAACAAAACAACAAAATAATATTACATACGTACCATAAAACACGAAAATAAAGTTTCCGTAATCATACTGTAGAAACAGATTTATATAAATATAAATAAATCTCCTACAAACTCGCAGCGGAATAAATAATTATCATAAATACCTCTCGCCATAGCTATAAAAAATCTGTTTGAGTAATCCTACTCAAATTAGGAATAAATCAAAGATCTGCAAACACAGAAATTAGTTAGAAGAAATTAGATAAGATGAGGATCTTCTAACTAGTGTTTGGGCTCAGTGATGGTAGCTGGGAATTAGCCGTCACTAGTTAGGGAACCTCTATATGAGCGTAGAATGAATGATTCGTGTGTCTAACGCTCTACTCATCCTCCTATTAAATAGCCTAGCCATCATAGGTTATTTAATAGTTATCATATCTTTTATTTAAATTTCAAATTCAAATAAAGATAACACAAAATCAACTGAGTTATCTCATATCTCCTAAAATCACTCAACTGACATTATCTTTATTAAAGATAAGGACCACACTTAGATAAAAATATATTTAATTAAGTAAATAAGATAAATATAATTTATATAAATTCAAATATATATTATTATTAATTAAATATATCTAACATTCTCTCACTTGGTCCGTTCATAATATGTCAGTTGATATATCAAGAGATATTTAAGCAATACTACATGAATCATAGCGGTAGGTCCTCTAAATGTGAGTATTACCTTCTATGTATCACAAGTAGTATCCTTACTTTATGGGATATCTACTTTATGAATAAACCAAAATATTTATTCGGTTCCTAAATCCATGTTTATTTATCTCAACAAGAATGTATACTATATAAACATGAGATAATAAACCATAAATCGAAATTTCATTACTTTACATACCTCGATTAGACTAGTGAAAGTCTAATACCCATATGAGGCACATGATCCTTAAACTCCTTTGGATGCATCCCTTTAGTAAACGGATCAGCTAACATTTCTTTCGTCTGAATGTGCTCAATGATTATTTGGCCTTCTTTAATTCTGTCTTTCAAGGCTAAGTACTTGATGTCGATGAACTTGCTTCGACTTCCACTTTTATTATTCTTAGCCATGAACACAGCAGCTGTATTATCACAGAGCACTTTAATTGGCCTAGAGATTGAGTCCACAATCTTAAGCCCAGCAATGAAATTTCTAATCCATATTCCCTGTGAGCTTGCCTCAAAACACGATATAAACTCAGCTTCAATAGTAGAGGTGGCTATTAGTGTTTGTTTAGTACTTTTCCAGGATATAGCTCCCTCTGCTAACAAAAAGATATAGCCAGATGTTGATTTTCTTGTGTCAATGCATCCTGCTAAGTCTGAGTCTGAATACCCAACAACTTCTAAATTGTCGGATCTCCTGTACGTAAGCATGTATTGTTTAGTACCCTTTAGATACCTTAAAACCTTCTTTGCAGCTTTCCAATGATCCATTCCTGGATTACTCTGGTATCTTCCTAACATACCCACAGCAAAAGCTATATCAGGTCTTGTGCAAACCTGTGCATACATCAAGCTTCCAACTGCTGAGGCATAAGGAATATTCTCCATCTCCTTCTTTTCAAAATCATTATTGAGACACTGTAACTGGCTAAATTTGTCCCATTTCACAATAGGTGCCGGAGTAGATGAACAATCCTTCATCTTGAATCGTTCAAGAATTTTATTGATATAAGTTTCCTGAGATAATCCCAAGATGCCTTGAGATTTATTTCTATGTATCCTAATGCCAATGACATAGGATGCCTCACCCATATCCTTCATTTCAAAATTCTTGGACAGAAATTGTTTCACCTCATACAGCAATCCCAAATCGTTAGTGGCAAGCAGTATGTCATCCACATATAAGATCAAGAATATGATCTTACTCCCACTGACCTTGTGATATATACATTGATCCATGATGTTCTCAACAAAACCAAAAGATGTGATTACCTCATGGAATTTTAAATACCACTATCGTGAAGCCTGTTTGAGACCATATATTGACTTCTTCAACCTGCAAACTTTATGTTCATTTCCTTTAGAAATGAATCCCTCAGGCTGTTTCATATAGACTTCTTCCTTAAGATCCCCATTGAGGAATGCAGTCTTTACATCCATCTGATGTAACTCTAAATCAAAGTGAGCTACCAATGCCATGATAATACGGAAAGAATCTTTCTTGGACACAGGTGAAAAAGTCTCCCTGTAATCAATTCCCTCCTTTTGAGTGAATCCCTTGGCAACCAACCTTGCCTTGTAGCGCTCTATGTTACCTTGTGAGTCCCTTTTAGTCTTAAAGACCCATTTACAGTCAATGGCCTTAGACTCACTAGGTAACTCTACAAGTTCCCAAACTTTATTGTTTGCCATGGATTGCATTTCATCAGTCATAGCATCATACCATAATTTAGAGTTTGCATCCTGCATAGCCTGAGTAAATATGAGTGGATCATCTTCAACACTTATATCATAGTCAGATTCAGTAAGGGACACCACATAGTCACTAGGAAGTGCTGACTTTCTTTCTCTAGTTGATCTCCTCACCTTCACTTGTTGAGTGGGTTGAGGTTGTTCTTCAGGAATATTCTCTATCACTTCTTGCGGTTGTTCTTCATGAGTGATAGGTTCATTATTTTGTTCCTGATTTCCAACATTATCAACTTGAGTTTCAGGAACTGCATCACTTTCCATATTCACTCCAACAGGATGAGTGTTATATATTAGTGATGTTCCTTCATGATTGGTGGTTTCTTGAATGTGATCCTCTTCAGTGACTAAGTCACGTACTTGATCACTCCTACTGATCACATCGTTCTCAAGAAACTTAGCATTCCTAGATTCCACAAATCTCATTGAATATGAAGGACAATAAAATCTATAGCCCTTGGACCTTTCCGCATAGCCTATGAAATAGGCACTAATGGTCCTAGGATCCAGTTTCCTTTCTTGAGGGTTATACACTCTTACTTCCGCAAGACAACTCCATACACGTATATGATTCAAACTAGGTTTCCAACCTTTCCAAATTTCAAAAGGAGTTTTGGGAACTGCCTTTGATGGAACCCTGTTTAAAATATATACTGCTATCTTAAGTGCATCTCTCCATAATAAAACTGGAAGCTTGGAATTGCTTATCATACTCCTCACCATGTCCAACAGCGTCCTGTTCCTTCTTTCAGCTACACCATTCATATCAGGTGAGCCAGGCATGGTGTATTGAGCTATTAGACCATGCTCTTGAAGAAACTCAGCAAATGGACCAGGTGCTTGTTCATCATTAGTGTACCTTCCATAATATTCTCCTCCTCTATCAGATCTAACAATTTTAATTTGCTTACCGGTTTGTTTCTCTACTTCCGCCTTATATTCCTTAAAAGCATGTAATGCCTCACTTTTATTATAAAGCAAGTAGATATACATATACCGTGAATAATCATCTATAAAGGAGATAAAATATTTTTGACCATGAGAAGATAAATCAGGGCAACAAATATCTGTGTGAATAATCTCTAAAATTTCAGAACTTCTCTTAGCCCCTTTATGTGACTTGTTGGTCTGCTTACCCTTAATGCAGTCCACACATGGATCAATTTCTTTATGGTCTAAAGATGGGAGGATCCCATCTTTAGTTAACCTTTTGATCCTCTCTATGGAGATATGTCCCAATCTCCTATGCCACAAGCTAAGAGAATTCTCATTCATGACACTTCGCTTAATACCATGCGTAACAACATGAGATTGAGGTAAATCAGTATGTAATTTGAATAAACCATTACATAAAGAAATATCAACAAAAGGTAAAGAGTCTTTATTCAATTTCATCAAATTTGAAGAAAGAAACAATTCAAATCCCAAAGGAACTAATTTGTAAATTGAAACTAAATTTTTAGAAAAATCTGGAATATAAAAGCAATTTTCTAAATCTAAAATTGATTTATTTGATAAAATGATCCTGCATGTTCCAACTGCTTCCACATGGGCCTTCATCCCATTGCCCCAGTAGACATTTTCCTCATTGGGATGTGGGCGCCTGCTGTTGAGAAACCCCTGCATGGTATTAGCAATGTGAATTGTAGTTCCACAATCAATCCATTAAGTGTCATAATTAATACTAACTAAATGAGATTCATAAGCCACACAAGAAATGTAAATTCCATTACCTATACCCTTCTTGGCGAGCCATGCCTTCCTCTTAGGACATTCATTCCGCATATGTCCTTTCTTCCTACAGAAGAAGCAAGTGGCCTTATCTTTATTCTCAGCGGAAGCCGGAGGAATGGACTTATTCCTTTTGTCTTTCTTGTTCTTCCTCCTAGAATTGGAGCTTTCTACCAAATGCACTTCCTTAGGTGCATCTCTTCCACTCCTCATTAGTCTAGCCTCTTCTTGAACACACATGGCCAATAATTCATCTACTGACCATTGTTCTTTATGTGTGTTGTAAGAAACATAGAAAGCTTCATACTGATGAGGAAGGGAACTCAGAATGAGCTGCACAAGGAATTGCTCAGGAGGCTCCATTTTAAAACGCCTCAGCTGTGATGCCAAGTCTCTCATTTTCATAATGTGTTCTCGGACACCACCCACACATGCAAGTTTCATATCAACAAGTTCTCTCATAATTGCCCCTCCTAGTTGTTTATCTGCAGGGGTATACTGCTTATCAATAGCCTCTAAGTATTCTTTGGCTGTTCGGCAATCTGGAATAGAACCTCGAATGCTTCTCTTAATACGCGCCTTAATCAACATTAAGGCAAGACGGTTGGATCGATCCCAATGATCATATGCGGTTTGCGCATCCTTATCACCTTCTTTGGGCACTGGAGGTTCTTTAATCCTCAAGGCATAATCTAGTTCCGTATAGCCAAGATGAAGGAGAATATCTTCCTTCCACTCAGCATGATTTGTGCCATCAAGAGTGATCTTATCGCCAACTTCAGATAGTATATGAGATGAAGGAGCTGCAAGAAAATAATTATTAAACACACTTACAGTAATAATTTTTGAGACAATCAATCACCACCTTAACAATTATGTATGTTTACCAATGTAACACATACTTACATAAATATCGTATCACTAATATCTACCTGTGGGCAAAGACATTAGCATAGGATATATTTATGTCTAATAAATGATGAAACTAGAATGCATTCATGCTTCCTAATACCTGTGGGCTACTTAGAAAACATAAGGCCATATCTATTTCATCCTAACAAAATATGTAATTATAATTATCTACCTGTGGGCAAAGATGAATTAGAATCACACATTTTATTAGAATTTGATATTCTATATCCATATGTGATTTATATTATGCATGCAACTTTACAAGGATGCTGTGGCTACTCCTTAAAACAAAATGCATGCTAATCACAAATATCACAAAATTATGTGCAATTAAAATTATGTATATGCACAACATCATGAGAACTTAAATAACTAATTTAATCAACTAAACAATTATGTGATTAAATAATTAAATAAATTCTCCAACTTTTTTATTTATTTAAAAAAAAAACCCAACAATTTGTTTAAAATTAATATATATATATATATATTTTGGTTAATAAATAACCCAATTATTTTGCAAAGGCCAAAAAATTAGTGCCATAATTATCTAAATAAAATTTTCCAAATCTTAGACAATTAAATAACTCTCTCTTAATATTTTGCAAAATATATATATATATATATATTTAGCAACCCAAAATAATTATCCATATTTTAAACAAATAAATAAAAATTAATTATAGAATACAAGGTAAAATTATTTTCCAGAAGGAAAAAGTTGAAGAAACTGGCGCAAGTCCAAATCTTTCCTTAGCATGTAGATCATTTAATTTTTTTTTTTTTAATAGCAAGGATTGCCCAGAACGGAGAAAACCAAAGCAAAACATAGAATGAGCCCATAATTACATAAAGGTTAATTAGCATTAAGCATACTAAATCATAATTGGAAAAGTACGAAACGGAGAATCTTTCCATCAATTATTCACATTGAAACAATGAAAGAGACGGCAACTCGCTGAATAAAAAAAAAATCACAAACAATTAGATCGAAAAGCATCTATGAAGTTCTTTTGTTTCCACCGACATTAGGAAAAATATCATGCTTCATAATGAAATTAGAAACAAAAAACATGCTTTCTAATCGAATAAATCAACATGGCAGTTTTGTTTCTCAGAGGAAAGAAAAAAAAAATACATATCCAGATCATATACTATTAAAGTAGGTAGAGGTAAAATAAATCATTGGCTCTGATGCCACATGTAGAAACAGATTTATATAAGTATAAATAAATCTCCTACAAACTCACAGCGGAATAAATAATTATCATAAATACCTCTCGCCATAGCTATAAAAAATCTGTTTGAGTAATCCTACTCAAATTAGGAATAAATCAAAGATATGCAAACACAGAAATTAGTTAGAAGAAATTAGATAAGATGAGGATCTTCTAACTCGTGTTTGGGCTCAGTGATGGTAGCTGGGAATTAGCCGTCACTAGTCAGGGAACCTCTATATGAGCGTAGAATAAATGATTCGTGTGTCTAACGCTCTACTCAGCCTCCTATTAAATAGCCTAGCCATCATAGGTTATTTAATAGTTATCATATCTTTTATTTAAATTTCAAATTCAAATAAAGATAACATAAAATCAATTGAGTTATCTCATATCTCCTAAAATCACTCAACTGACATTATCTTTATTAAAGATAAGGACCACACTTAGATAAAAATATATTTAATTAAGTAAATAAGATAAATATAATTTATATAAATTCAAATATATATTATTATTAATTAAATATATCTAACAAATAAAAATATTGAAATTAAGCATTATGCAATTATTACACAAATAAAAAGTACATAGTAATAAAATATAATAGCAAAATGAAATAAATCAAACTAAACTCTCATGATTCACATGACAATTTTTCTAGACTAAGTTATTGAACACATATACACCACATTCAATATTATATTTGTGGGATGGCTATCACAATCAAGAATAAGAATATTTAATCATTATCTAATGCGAACTTTACATATAGTAACATACAGCTGACCATGGATAAATACATGTTTTGATACGTATAATTTAACATTATAAAGACTTTGACCTTATCTTTTATTTATAATCATATAATAACACTGTAGGAAGCTGCCTCATTTGAAATGAGAACGGTAGCTTAGAGTTTAATGGTGTGGTGGTAATTCTTAGAATGATAACCTTTTTAACCTTCAGTAGCACCTAGCTTAACCTGTGCTGCTGCGATAACATGATTTAAATGGGTGGATAACAATAAGATTGGCACCATTGCACAACCTCAAAGATTTATTCATACACCATAATCAATGTTTGATTGCGATGCACAGGATGCTTTCGATATCATATGTAGAAAAGGAGCATATAGATGTGAAAACAATACACAACATATGAATATCAAATAATTTTGACTAAATATAAATTTTCAAACTGCTATGCAAAAATAATGCCCTACTTCCTCATACTTTTTGTTCAACATTGATTAATGGGTCCAGGGTTCTTAATTCACTTGGTTTTGTAGTTTCAAGTCGATTCTCTTAGGGTTTCCAAATCATGTGGTATTAGAGCTTTGGCTCAAATCAAGTTTGAACTATCCTTGTGATTTCTATTGTAATTTTTCTTGTCAGATTCTTTTTTTTTTTTATTGTGTCACTAATGTAGACATTCTTGATATTTGGTTGCCAATTTAACTCATTTCATGCAGGTTTTGGATGAGTAATAGGTTTTTTATAGTTCAAAATCTCATCTTTTTAGCTTGCTTTGGAATCAACAAATCAAAGCTTTTACAATGAGTTATAGTGGATTTTGTGCTGTTTACGTCTACCAAATTTGTTTAGGGTCTCAGGTTTGATATATTTAGGATTCTTCTTAGGACATATTTAGTAGGAAGGAGTCATTTTGAAGGAAATGGAAAAGGAGAAGGAAATAGAGAGAAGAATTCCATAAAAATATTATATTTCATTCATAAAAAGTTTGAATGATGTGTACCAACAAATTTTATAAAAATTTATCTCTCATTCTTTCTTTCAAGAAACTCCTTTTATTTATACCAAACATAGCCTTAATTTGTGTTCGCCAAATTTGTTTGGAGTTTTAGGTTTAGAATATTTGGGATTCGTCTTAGTGATGTTTATCAAATTTGTTTAGGGTCTTAACAGTTTGTGTCAATGTCACTTGTTTTTTTTTTTTGGTAGCTTTGTATCATCTTTATAACCTCAATAAAAAAGAGTACCAAGAAAAATGTAGTGAAAGAAAATGGCAAAGCGAGTGGAAAAGAAAAGGAAAATAAATTAGAGTGAAAAAGAGAGTGAAAAAAAAGGGTCATATTTGAGCAAAAAACATTATAGAAGAGCATATCAATTATTATTTTTTTTTTTTTTTGGTAAGAGGTGATCAAAATTTCATATCTGTGATAAAGGCAAACAAAAGCTGGAGATGCAAGTAAAAGAAGCAAGTTAAAATTAACCCGAAAATGACAAAGATTCAAGGAAAGGAGAAAATGAGGGATAAGATGACACATGATAGATCTAAATCGATCCAAGTTAATGACGAGGAATAAGAGGGCGAGTGACAAATCTAAAACTAATCAATCTACAATAAAATGGGAAGACAATGCTTAGGCCCAAATATAGTTGTTTTTAGTTTATTTTTAGCCCATTATATAAATAAGTATGTCTTCAAATAATTTCATTAATATGATGGCTTCTCTGTAAGATCTTGGACCTTAATTAGTTGTTAGGCTTTTATTTTCTTAAATTAATTATTTATTATTTTCAATTTAATAGGTCCCATTAGGTATTTGGGTTTCTAATAAGTTGTAACCAATTTAAATAATTCAAATGAATTGGAGGCGAAAAAAAGGTTGGACATTAATAACATTAATGTGAGTTTTCCACTTGATTTTGAATATCAAATAATTGTGGGCAATAGTATCATATTTTTTTTTTTGTCAGAGTTAGAATCTTGTAATCGGTTTCCATATGTAGGATGAGTTTATTGTAACACATACTATTTCCTCATGTGTACCGTTTAGTACCATAGCAATGTTACCAGCTTCACCTAACATTTCCATGTCCAAGTTATTTGAAAAGTGGAAGCCCTCCCCTTATGCTCCAAAGCTCAACTTACAATGGTGAACACGTACCAATATGATGAAGAGGTCCTCCTTGTCATTCACTATTTGGGACCGTTTGGATTTCAGTTAGTTAAAAATGAGATTCGGTAGAATTAGTTTTATAGCGTAGTTATGATAAAAATTAGTTTTGGATTAACATGTTTATGTTTGAATGATTTATTTGAAAATTGATTTTAACAAAACTCATAATTTTTCTTTAAATTGAGCTTAAACTCTATCTCATGATTAATTTAATTTTCTTGAACTAAAATTTAATCTGTATTTATTTAATTGAGAACATAATATATCTGGTGTAACATTTTCTTAGAAGTTATAATTCATTGAGATTAAAATTTTGAATGGGTATTTTGGTCATTAGATAAAAGAAATTTTATGAATATTTTATTTTTTTAATTTTTTAATTTTTTCTTATTTTTATTGATATATTTTTATCAGACTTTGAAATAAATATAAATGAAAGTAAAGAAGCAGAACAGAAAAGTAGGGAGTGACATGCTTTTAGTGAAACGTGATTTTGGCTCCAAAATGATTCTCTAACAAAAAATAAAAAATGATGCTAAACATGTACAAAATATATCAAACTCTATTTTGAGTAAAAACATTGGTTTCAAAAGTGATACCAAACATATCCTTGATTGCTATAACCCCGAATGCTTCTTGTCTTCCTTGTTAACATGCCCTTTAATGTTAAACTTTAACCATCCTTGCAATGGCTGTCTCCATCCACGTTACGCAGATGTCCACAAATTGTACCTACGGTATCATTTAATAAAATCTTTTTAAATTTTGATTTTATTAAAAAACTTTTTGGCCACAATTTTATTAAAACATTAACACCTGATAAATAAAGATTTTTGTGATTTATATTCTTTTTAATTTTTAAGTGAAAAGTATAAAGAATATTTTTAATTTTTTTTGAAATACTTTATTACGATTTTTTTTAGTTAGGTTTACAACTTTTAATGAATATGAGGGCTGAATTAAGAAAAGTTCATGCAAATTACTCTTTCAAATTTTATTTTTATTTAAACACATGACATTCAAGGAAGAATTTTTTATTTTATATTTATTAATATAAAACTTACAACAAGTTTTATTGAATAGTAAAAATTAATTGATTTGTTGAGACGTCATCATAATCATAATAGGGAAAATTAAACTAGTGGTGCTAATAACTTCATCTTATTTTGAAATTAGCCCTCATACTTTACAACTTTTTAAATAAGTGCCTAATCTTTTCACCGTTATAACCCTTGCTCCCCATATTTATCAATTTAAGGTGATACATCCCTGAATCTGTCTTAAAACAGTTATATTTGCAAAACTGTCTAACAGAGGATGACGTGTCACAGGAGCAGAACTCAACTGGATAGATTAATGCACACAATGGATGCTGATAAGGATGCTGTCTGGACGCTGAAGCTTCTCAAATCAATCCCACTGTTCCGTAAGCCCTCACGTTCATCTTCATAAAGCCTTGGTGGAGTGTTGGAATTCGATAAAGTTGGTGCTTGCGAACCCACTGTTGCTGCTTCTGTGGAGAAAACGTTGATCCTGGTATGTGAAAGATTGTGTAACAGAGCCTTCTATGCGATTGGTTGGTTGCAATGAATATTGTTCAAGGAAGGCAGTTGATATCCATGAGCTCAAGACGCGCCTCTACCATCTCCAGCATGGAGTGTCGGAAGTTAGCCCAACAAGTAGGTGGGGCCATCCGCACAATTGTCGAAGACCGTGTAATGATTAACCATGGAGCTGAAGAATTTCACAACAATGGGATCTTTTATGGCAAGATGAGTCTCTTCAACTTTAGATCCTAGGGTTGAAGCACCACAATCCTTGACGAAATTGGGGGGAGGAGAGGAATGTGGGGTGCAACGAGGGTTATGGAGTTAGATAATAAGATCTTAGAAGATGCACTATTGCTTCATGAAACATATGGAATGGAGGATTCAATGCTGTGGTGATAGGAAGAAAGGATTTGTTTTTTAATGAATTTTTTTTTAATTTGTTTTTATGAAAGTGATACATTCTCCTATGGGAATGGAGAATTGAACTCCAATGCTTGCTCTCCTTCAAAAACTTATCTCACAATGCCCTGTTTTCAAACCAACAAAGCAGATATTTCTTTAATGCCTAGTGTTTAATATTCAGTTTGCTATTTTCTAACAAAGCTGAATGATTGTATAAAGTTATTATAAAAGAACCTTTCGTAGTTTATTTTCTTGTTTGTAACTAGTGTTAGTTCATGGCAGATTTAGTCCAGTATGCCATTTAATGCAGGTCTTGTATTAAATTGACTGTATTGCTTTTCTTTTAAAGCATGGATTAGCTTTTTAGGGTCATAATGAATCAAATTGATTCTATTAATCAAGGAGACTTCCTTGAACTTTTTAAGTTTTTTGTAGATCACAATGTGTGATACCCTTAGTAAAAAAAAAATAGTTATAAATAAATATATAATATTTTTTTAGTAATTATTTTATGGAGTCATTTTGAGATATACTTAGGAATTTTTTTGATATTTAGATATCTAGTAGATTAATATATTTATATATATTTTTTTTTTAAAAAAATTAAGATAAATCTTTTGATTATTATTACTATTTAAAGTATCTAAGATAATGATTTAAAATCTTATCGTGGATCTTTTAGTTATTATTTTTTTTTTAAAAAAGTATCTAAGATAATGATTTAAAATCTTATTGTGGATCTTTTAGTTATTAAAATCCTATCCTGGATCTTTTAATTATTATTGTTTTTAAAGTATCTAAGATAATGATCTCAAATCTTATCCTTGATCTTTTAATTATTATTATTTTTAAAATATCTAAAATAGTGATCTAAAATCTTATATTAAATCTAGTAAAGAGAACCCTAATATCACGATTACTCTCTCTTCTCTCAGCCGCAACCTCATTGCTCATTTTCATCAAGTAAGCCTCTCAATTTTCCTCTAATCTTTCTTCAGTGAATGTATCCTTTTCTTCATTCTTCTTTCCTGAGTTACTGCTAAGGAAACGGTTTCTCACCCTTAAACCCATGTACACATATATATTTATATATCCTCACAAGGCTTTGCATCTTCACCTTTCCACCCTGCTGATCTTTATTCGCTCACGTCACCATCTATATAGCAAGTGAGACAAACTTTGTTCCTTCCTTATTGACTTTTACCCTCACATATGTTTTATTAAATTAAATAATCCTTACATTGCTTACACAGTGGTGTTTGTCTTTTTCTTAATTTGTCCTAGTATCGATTTCTGGCCTTCATTATTGTGTTTTTTTTTATTTGCTTCAAACCAAATCCTAGCCTCATACTAATAAGTGATCTCTTTTATGTTATATGTTCTCAAATTATATGTTTCGGTTTGTTCCACACTTCAGATGCCGTGCTGCCCTCTTTTTAAATTTTATATTATATCAAATACTCCTTATTTGAATATTACTCCAAGTTAGTTTCTTCAAAATTTGATTTTTATTTTTCTAACAACAGTTTGGTAAATCCTGAAATTTATTTTTATTTTTATTTTATACAGTGACTCCATAAAATAATGTCTATACTTGTTAAACAATTAAGAATTCTATAGGTTTTATATTGATGGGATCCATAATATTTAGAATAAAGAGAATTGGAATTTTAATATCTTGGGATGCATTTGAGTAGTGATAGAGGATAAATTTGAGTAACTATATAATAAAATTTTTATGCGGTTATAATTTTAGGTGGTACTGGTGAAACTTCCACAATTTGAATCTTAGGTGGAAGGAAAAGGGATCTATAGGATTGGTCCCAACAGGTGAGTGTATAGATGGCAATGTGTCGCCATTCATTTTGTACCATCTCTATTTTCCCCTAGCCTCAAATCATTTTTACTTATTCCCCTTGTTGTATATTCTGCCTTGTTTGGGAAGCAAATCCAAAACATGTTTTCTTTCATTGTCTTTTTACACTTCTAGATCTTAAGGCTTGCTGAGTTTAATTTCCGATTATAGCATTTTTTTTTTCTCTCTGCTTTCTTTTCTCTTTTTCTTTGTTCTACTATTTTCTTCATTTTGGGCATAAGCTTAATTGATTTGTAATATGAGTATTTAGCATGTGAGACGGTTATTCCTCACATTTATTTATATGGGATATAGCATTATATAAATTAATGGGTGAGACGGCTATTTCTCTTGCGGTATATAAAGATATTATTATATTATTATGTGGGACGGTTATTCCCCACCATTTGTTATAGGATGTGGAAAATAGATTTTGTGATATGCTTAGTGTGATAGCATTTAGTATTCTAAGGGAACCTTCCTTTTTTATTGGATGAGTGAAATAGTATTTTGTGTTGATCTCTTGTTGTTGGCGTAAAAGTGTTTTGTATATAGATGATTGGTTTAAACATAGATAGATATACTTGTAAGATTATTTTGAAAAACTCTTGTGACCTTTGTTTCCCTTCTGTGCACTTTGTTGTCTATGCTCTCACTGAGTCAGTGGTAGACTCACCCCTCATATTTTCATATTTTCAGATCAGCAGGTAGTTGAATAAAGCACCCTAGGGAAATCGAACTTCTTGGACATTCGGTAGGACATCTCTAGTTTTATGATAACGCAGATCCCGTGGTGATGTGACTACTATAGTGGAGTTACGATCGAATCCTGTTGACTTAGATAACCTTATCTATTTGTTGATTCTTTACTTTTATTTGTTTTTGGATATGAGGAATGAAATAAGTTATGAACTGTGAGTGATTGTTGAAAGTATTTTGGTAGTTCAGTTTAGTTTTTATTTAAATTGACTAGTTGTATAAGTTTTTCTGTTAGGCTTGCTAGGCTAAGTAGGCATGTGCTAGCTTAGTCTATGCGCCGGTCATGGCCTGGATTTTGGGTCGTGACACAATGAATCAATAAATAATATTATCTTAGAAAGAGCTCTTGAAAATAATCGTTTAACTGCTCTTAAAATTTATAAAGACATTGTTAATGGTGTTGCAGTAGAGACCACTAATGACATTATTAATGATCTTGGGTATGAATTATTTTTCATTATTGTTGATGAAGCACATGATAAATCTAATGGACAAATAGCCATTGATTTGCATTATGTTGATAAGAAAAGAAGTATTGCTAAGTGCTTTCTTAGTATAGCGCATGTTAAGGATATTACTGCTTTATCATTAGAAATGACAATTGATAAATTGTGCTCCAAGTATGAGCTAAGTATATCAAGAACTCGTGGAAAATGTTATGATGGTGCTAGTAACATGCATGGTGAATTTAGTGGTCTTAAAAGTTTAATCTTAAAGGAGAATCCATATTCCTTTAATGTTCATTGCTTTGTTCATCAGTTACAACTATTAGTTGCCATTGCCAAGAATCACATTGAAATTGCTTTCCTTTTCAATTTAGTGTTTACTCTTAAATGTTGTTGGGGGTTCTTGCAAGTGACTTGACATACTTTGTGAAAAACAAAATTGCTATAGTTAGAGATGCTTTGGAAAGAGGAGAAATTCCTAGCAGACAGGGCTTGAATCAAGAAACTAGTCTTAAATCAGGTGTTGATACTTGTTGGGATTCACATTATGCAGCTTTAGTTAATTTAATATTGATGTATTATGTTATAATTGATATGCTTGAAATCATAACGAAAGATAGATTAAATGCATATCAGAGAGTTGGGGCTAATGGGTTTTTACAATTACTAGAAACTTTTGATTTTGCATTCACATTACATTTGATGAAAAATGTGTTGCACATTTCAAATGAATTGTCACATGCATTGCAAAGGAAAGATCAAGATACTATAAATATCATAAATTTGATTAACATTTCAAAGCAACAGTTATAAGTTATGAGGGATATTGGATGGGAGTCTTTATTAGATGAAGTAAATTTGTTTTGCAATATGCATGATATTGAAATTCCTAATATGGAAGGACCTTTTTTGTCTAAAGGGAGATCACGCCACAAAGGTAAAACTCAAGATATCATGGTAGAATATCACTGTCGTGTTGAATTATTTTATATTGTTGTGAACAGACAACTTCAAGAACTTAATGATCATTTCAACGAAACAAATTCTAAATTGTTCATTTATATGACTTGTTTGAATCGAACCAATTTGTTCTTTGCTTTTGATAAGAATAGATTGATTGAATTTGCAAAATTTTATCCATGTGACTTCTCTCCAACTGATTTGGTGATGCTTGATAATCAACTTGAGACTTACATCATTGATATGTGCAGTAGTGTTGATTTTTCATTTTTAGAAGGTATTAATGATCTTGCAAAGTAATTAGTTGAGACATAAAAATATATTATTTATCCATTAGTTTACCTTCTTTTGAAGTTAGCAATGATTTTACCCATTGTCACTGCAACTGTAGAAAGAGCATTTTCTACTATGAAGATTGTGAAAACTCGATTGCATAATTGATTGAGAGATGCATTGATGTATAATTATTTGGTGACTTATATTGAAAAAAAATGTCTTCAATAGCATTGACAATCAGTTGTAAAAACGAATTGTATGGTATGTAATACATTTAATTTTGTGAAGAGAAATTTTATATGAATTTAGCATATAAAATATATGATAATAGCTCCTCTCATTTGAAAAAGAATGCAAAAGCTGTACCCACTGACCTAGGACCACCACTGATGCAAGAGACTATCTAGATATTTGTATATATGTTGATATTATGGGGAAGAAAGTAATGAGCATATACTTCGTAATTCATTATCGGACTTACCTCAACTAATAAATAAAAAACATGATAGAGAATAGATAATTAGATTATTAATATCTATCATAAAATATTTAGGATTATAAATAGTTATTAGGATATTTAGATTTAATTTATTTTGCATTTATTTTATCTTCTATGATTTAATTATTTTGTTTAGATTTATCTTTTATTTTATATTTTAGGATAAATTTTAGTTTAATATTTATTTTTGTTAGATTTAAATAATTTAAAACTAAAAAAATATAAATATCAAACTAAACTATATCATAAAATATAAGATAAAAGATAAATCTAATCACAATAAATAAATCCTAGAAGATAAAACAAATCCAAAATAAATTAAATCTAAATATCTTAACAATTATTTATAATCCTAAATATTTTATGATAAAAATGAATAATCTAAATATCCATTCTCTATCAAAACAAATATGTGAAAAAAAAAAGTGTTGGCATAAAAAAAACCATGCAAATACATTTGGTTGGACCTTGTAAGAATAGGTAATAGCATTCAAGTACAGAAAAATCCAAAGTTAATCAAGCATAACAAAAAGGGGAAAAAAAAGCTTGTGCGGGGAAAGAGGGACTCATTGCTATCAAACAAACAAGATAATCTCAATATTGGTGATATATAGTTTTTCCATTGCAGTCAAGGCATGATTCGGTGATATTATATAGCATTGACCGCCACAAATTTGGTTGCGTGAACGATGCAATTTCAATATTCAAATACTTAACTGCCTTAATTTTCTGGTGTTGAATAGTGTCACTGACTACCCTTTTTCAGTCACATATGAAAACACAATAAAACAGGGTGGTAAACGGAAAGCTCTTACGAAGAGATGTTGAGAACGATGATGCACCTTTTCTTCCAAGCGTGTCATTGACCCAAAAAAAAAAAAAGTTGGTGTCCCATTTGTCCGTCGCAACTGAAGATGAGAGAAAATGTTATCATTTCGCTTTAATTCACAATTGCTTTTATGGCAGATGACTTGGCAAGAATTAGCCAAATCATTTGATACACATAATCAATTTTCAATTTTTCGACATGTTAGCACCGTAACACTGTTAAGCCATTTAAGCTTTTGGATGATTAATTTTGTCAATGGTTAAGAGTATGGGGATTAACCATGTAAACGCTATAAACTAAAGACTGTCTGAAAAAATTTAGAACTATAGGAACTGATATCAAAATTGATGGAAACTATAAGGACTAAGATTAATTTTCCCTATTAAGTTCAAACAAATGAATATTTAAGAAATCCATCGTGCCCATCAAAACTTTTTAATTATTTTACATTGCAAACCCCTTCCCACTACGAAAAGACGTTTCCAGTCTTCCCTTCTCTATAGAAGGATGGTAAGGCAGCTTAACAAGGATGCAGATTTTGTGGTTGACAAACATGTATCACGGACCACCTGTTCGTTGCCGTTTCGCAGGGCTGTGGCAATGTTCTGATATATCCCTCTCATTAGTTTCCCGGGCTCCTGCTTCCAATTTGAAAGTCCAGCCAGCAAGATCAGTCTCTGAAAACAAAGAGGAAGGAGTTGCCTTGTAGAATGCTAGGGGAACCTGCTTTACCCTCCGCCTTATCTGCCAATTAGTGTAGGTTGTCAGCCATATGTGCTTCTCCTTCGCTTCTTCAGTTGTACAAAAAAACATATAAGCGCATCATTGGAGGGAAAAAAAAAACATCATAAATCACCTCCTCCCCAAATACTGTGGAATATGAACCAGAACTGAAATCTTCAACGTTCATTTCATTTGTTTTGTCCCTCACCGTCAAATCATTCCCCAGAGACAAAGCAAATCTAACAGTGCAACAAAGGCATGTGAAATTCAGGGTAATTTCTCAACATCAAAACATGGCGGCAAAGGGTAAAAAGAAAAGAATTAAGAGTCAACAGTCAGGATCAAAACACTTGCCTTGAAACGGGGGGGGCAGTAGTGCTGAAGAATGGTATCTATCTCCCAAAGAGAACTTCCTGCTCCAAGACATCTCATTAGCATAAAAATCTAGGACAGATAAAGTAATTCCACCTCCTAAGTATATTTGACTGACCGCTAGAATTGAAAAGAAAAGCAGAGAAATACATTTAACTGTTTCAGCAAGTACTGTAAACTGATATGTTCACACTTGCCGGTACGCAAGCCACTTTGTGGTAGCTCTGGTCCAAATCCTTGATCCCCATTTCCCCACTTAAATGGTTCCAAATATTCAGACCTTTGGCTGACAGAAGATTTCTGTACTATCTACAAAGTTTTCACTAGCCTACACAGTTTTGGCCGGTCAAACAAGTGATAACATCTGCAGCAACGAATCGGAGACAAAGAAACTACGTGGTTTTTAGTTTTGATTTTGAAGGGTACTTAAGTGGGATGGGAAGTCCTCCCCCAAAAGCTAAGTGTTGCAGAGGGAGAACCAATCCACTTGAATATCCTAGTCAAGGCAGGACTTGGCATCTTATACTATCCAAGTTCCCATCAGATCTACATTTCAAATGATTTTCTTGAAAACAAGAAATAAGTACAAGTGAAGTTCAATTATACAATATTTGCATGTATTCATAATATAAACTGCAACTTGTGATGCACGGCAAAAGCATCAAAAGACCAAATGGCCAAAATACTTTTCAATTTCGTCTATCCTTCCACTATTTATACTAGCAGAGATTGGGTGGCTTCCTAGCAAATTACTTGACTACCCCTTCCTAACAATTCCCTCATCATCCCCCAATTCCCATGTAATAACTTCTGTTAATGTCATAAATGAGCAATCTAATAAGCGAGAAGCTGGCAAATTTTCATGAATGCATCAATCCAATAATATCAATTCACAATTTGCAAGGGCTAGCGGAAATATGCAACATGTATATACTACATTTGCTTCATTCATTAATACCAACCATGCAATTTCCTAAATTTTAGGGCATTCAATATGCCAAAGTCAGATAGGAGAACTAGATAAACTAGAGAAGATGCTTACTCATTGCACTTGATTTCTTAGGATTTGTTTCCCCATTGTTAAAGTGGTCAATGCCTGATTTCTGGCAGGGCATAGCACCAGTCTTGGAGTCATCAATTTTAGCAGAAATAACTCCATCTCTTCTAGATTCATCTTTCCGTTCCTCATCACCATACTCCTGCTCATATAAGAAATTAATGTCCAATCAGAACAGACAGAAAGCAGTTATTTTTTCAAGCAGATGCATCCAACCTGTTGCCAGGAAGAGCAAACTTCTAGAATTTGACACACAGACAAGATACTTCAAACTGATAGAAGATCATGGTCAATCCAACTACCCCTAAAGTTACATGAGGAAATTAAGGTTGCAAAACTAGTTTCTTGGTCACATAACACAAAAGAGTGTCCGTATGTTGTCTTCAACATTGAAAAAGACTATTATGAGACCACCAGATTATGAATTCAAGTCCCATAAGCATATCTTGTGATCCTCAATATCAGTTTTGATAATGCAAGTACAAAAACCGGGAAAAATAATTAAGAAAAAGGTATTATGTTTCACCCGATGAACCAAACAGCTGATAGAAGGATGCCTCCGCAAAAGATTATGAATCAAGGCAATGATAACCAATGCTCCTGAAGGAGAGACTGAAAGCAACAGCCTACTCAATTTCTTGGTAAATGAAGCAGCCAGGTAAGCTGGAAGAAGATGTGACTTAAGGCAAGAATCAAGAAGCTGCAGATACCAGATTGAAAATGCTCAGAAATTAGAATATGTATAAGATTAACATAAACTGCAACAAGTAATTGAATATCGTTTCATCATCCCTCATGCTGGTTCAAAATATTTCAAATTTTGAGATATTCAAGGACAAGTTTTTGCCTTTGTCTCAGATATGGCAAAGTGTTCTATGTGAGATCTCACCATACTCATTTAATGGCTACTTTTCTTTCTTGTTCTTCTTCTTCTTTTTGGTAATACATTTAATGGCTACTTTTCTTTCGTTTTTTTTTTTGTCATACATTTAACAGCTACTCTTTTTTTTTTCCGTGTAATACACTTGATGGCTACTTTTACTTTTTTCTTTTAGTGACATGCACCAAGAGGGCATTACTGTTTTGATACATCTTTTCAGTTTTCAGTTGAGTCAGTTTTCTGTTTTGCTATTTCTATATTGCTTAAAAGAATGCCTTAATCCTCTGTCGAAGTACCTTGCACTTTATTTTGATCCTATTAATAGATTATTTATTCAAATTCAAATATATGCACTAAAATAGAAAAATATGTTAGTCAATGGTCTGCATCAAACAAAATTTCTTGAGCAAGCCTATTAGGTTTAATAATTCATTACGTCTTCTCATCCCTGAAAGCATGACTTATGCTGTGAACATCCAAATTTGTCTTTTCATCCTTTTAATTACTATAACTTGTAAGTGACAATAAACACAATTAACTAAGCTTCACCTGGAAAAACTTAGCACGATATTTAGCCACAAAGATAGATGGAACTAAGAGAGCATAGAGTTTTTCATAGAAATTTGGGTACTCCAATCCATGCTGGGTCATCAAGATGAAAAGGCTGCTAAGAGCCATGACACCAACAACACCCCCGACATCATATGATCGTGTTAAGAAATCACTGCATATGAATAAAATTAACCAGTCAAATTCAACAAATATAAAAATTAAAATTATTTATCAAAAACAAAAATTACATTTCACGTATCACAAAAACTTACCTTACTATATTAGGTTTTCGCAAATGAGGAATAACTGTTTGATGAAGGTTAAGTAGAACCTGATTAAAAAACAAAAAAACTATGTTGCTCAGGAAATAAATAAAACAAGGGCGCAACTTATCACAATAATTTCAGAAAGGATAGTAGTAACCAGAATCACAGCTTCGATAGGAAATAAACAAACTTGAAGCCCAATGTAACAATAAAAAAGAGACCAAAACTTTAAGGATATCATAATATCCTTAATTCAGGAACAAAAGAAAAATTATTATTTAATGAATCTTGTTTCTGCCAAGACCCAAACATATGCACCTAAAAGTATGGACCAAATATTTGAGGCTAGGTTTTTCAGCTTAGTAATATTCTCATGACATGGCAAATATATCGAACAACAAATACCACAATATAGAAGCATTATGATATTTTGCACGAAATAAACATATCTTCTAACGTTTCAGGACACACAGTTACAATGCATATTCAAAAGCATAAAAACAGAAGTTACAGAACCATGAAGATTACCTCCTTGTATACATCAAGTGGAAGTGGCAATCTAAGATATGAAATCCATGCTTTAGAAAATTTTAATTTCATCTTTTTGGCAATTTTGTTTGCAGAAGTTACCTATATGAATAAAATGAAATAAGAAAATTAATTGTTGCATCTTACAATAATCTAATAGAGGGTAGCATTGAACATTGCAACAAGAATCATGCCAAAATTTACATTACTGTTTTGCTTCTCAGTCTTCAGCTGGTTATCATCTAAGTCCACCTCATTAGAGAGCTGCTCATGATCACGTTCCTTGGATAAAAAGCCTACTAATTTATGCACAAAAAAAAAGGCCTACTAATTAATATACAATTAAACTGTAATTTCTATTAATAAGAAGAAAATAGTATTTCAATTTCATACAAATTCCAAAAGAACACACCCACACAAAATAAAAAAGCAACCTAAGAAATTAAATAGAGAAATAACAAAATTGGATAAAATAATAAGAATTCAATAACAAGAATTAACACACATCTCACAAATGACTTGGCTGACACATGGATGCAAAAAGAACTAACATACATATCTCAAGCGGATTGGCTGACGCATGGATGCGCTTGGAAGGGATTTTGCAAATAAACGCACATATGCAGGTATGCATTTATGTATCTCTTTTACACTTTAACAGAAATCATGGCTATGCATAAAATAAATTATTTTTTATGCACATCTTGATTTGCATCACAGCTAGTTAATTCTACATAATTTTCTGTGGCAAACATAGTTAAATAGAATAGCTTGATAATATGCAATAAAGTGCATGTATAAAAATATCAGGAATTTTAACTTATGATTTAAATTTATTGGATCACCATCTCCCAGGAGCCGAAAGGGAATCAAAATAAATTATGGTGGTGTGTTTGATTTTCTTGTCACTAATTAATGTTTTAAAAAATTTGTTAAGATTTTTTTATCTTAAAAAGAGATGATGAAGGTTAATTACATCTCAGTTGAAGTCAGTAATGATGGATGTGGAAGAATAACTGAAAATATTGACATTAGATTATGAAGGTGAAGCCTATGACCAAGACAATGTAGGCAATGTAAATGATCTAGGTATAAATAAGGTGCAATTATAAGAACTAAGAAGCAAGTGATTAGGGATTGCAAGAAATTGATTGGTAAGTACTTATTATGATTTCATAACCTTTATGGTCTGTCTTTAGGATTTTCTTTTTCCTCAAGAAGGCTGGTGCACTAAATACACCATGGAAACAGCCAGCCCATATTGCACCCACCTCACCTTAGGGCTGACACATCACATAGATCACAGCAGTCGATTGACACATTACAGATCACAGTGGTCAATGGCAGCACAGCAATACAACTTATAATTCACAACTTTGGAAAAAAAACAGGAAAGAAAAAAAGAGGGTGATAATAGCAAAAAATAACAAGCAATCACCTGATTTACTCCACATCTCAATACTAAATGGTTTATCCAAGCCTTCAATAGGGGAGACACGCGATATAGTGTAATATATATTGCGGATGACATCCTCCAAACTGAGAGTACATTCCCATGTCACCAATAAAAATAAATCAATATCTGATTAAGTTGATCTCTACATCAGGAAGTTTCAAATATAGAAACAAGTCTCTGGGAGAAGAACAAGGCATTTTAATTTGTAATAGAACATTGTTGAGTTTCCAAGCGAAACCTATTGCTTAAAGCATTTTTTGCAACATGGCACAGTATTTTAGCAATAAAAAATCCAAAATAGCAAACTATTACCAGCATGAAAAGTCACGTGTATGACATGGCAAATTCTTTTAAAACACAGTCACACCATTTTTCAAGTATTTTGCGTCACATGAGTGTCCAGCATTGACACCACACAACATACATATGAAGTATGAACATATGACTCCTGCTGAACATGGATCAGGTTTGAGCCAGCATAGCTCAAGCTTGAATGACATTTTTTTTTTTGGGTGGGGAGGATAGAATGAAAGACTAGATAACCAATCTTAATGATGACTGAAGTCACTTTTCCTTTCTTTTGTACATGAATAACTTGACTTCTATAGATTAACAACTTCTGGTTTAATGTTTGCTTAATGCTCAATACATGACAACTCAAAAAGATCTTATCATTTGCTTGGTGCACATAATACATAGTTAAGCTTACACATCAAAGTTCTCTAATACATCATAAAGATGTATAACTAAATCAAACCCTGAGGGGCCGACCAAAAAAATAGATCTAATTAGGTTTTAAAAAAAATTTTGGTAAAAATTATAAAACGACTCTTAATAAATTTTCATATAAGTCCCTATCAAGAACAAGTTAGGGATCTAAGAGCAAGCGAAGCTGCAAATGAAGAGTCCTATCATATTGGCACAAGCTACAGTCCCCTAGGAAGAGGGTAAGGTAGTAAGGCGTCAATTGTTTATCTAGTCAACTATACATTCAATACTTCCATCTCATTTACCAATAATAAGTCGTGCAAGCACTATATGAATACTTTTTACAATATTAATCAAGTCAGACAAGGTTAGCTAGCATCAAATGGCCTAGCCTGGTATCTTCAATTTTTTAGGCTTAACCCAAACAAAGATGCCAAAAGCAATTATTGATCATGTTAAGGTTGGATGTAAGCATATGGGAGCACATGAGAGGGCAGCTGGAGCTCTGATCACCAGCAGATGACTCATCTGCATTGTCTAAGGCAGGTGGTGGGATAGGTGTACCCGTGGGGAGGCTGCACAGAGGTTGGAATGATGCATAACCATTGAAGAAGGTTAGTTTCTTTTTATAAAAGTGGGAATGAAAAGGATAAAGGAAGAGAGTCACTAGTGACTAGAGTGATGCACAATCACTACCAGCTTTCATACTGTGAAGAGTATAGTATATGAAAGAGAGCGAGAGAGTGTAAGAAATGTTGTTATTAAGTGCACTTACATAAACTTACTATAAATGAGAGCCTAAGACAATGTAATAATAGCTAATGATTAAAGAATAATTACAACATAAATACAGATCCAAATCTCCCAAATTATGTTCAATCAATCATAATAAGTAGTAAATCAATCACCATCAACAGTTCAACCAACATAACTTGGACACCAAGCTTTACAAGTGTACATTGGCTCAATGGACCCAATAAACCTGGTTCAACCCAATCAATTTGGACTAGGTCAGGTCAAGATTTGATAAATGTTTAAACTAAAGAAACCAGGGAAAGCTACATAACCAGGTCAAGCTGGGCACCAAGCAAAGTTGCCAAGTACTTCAACCCAATCTGGCTAGGTAATATATTTCTTAAAATTTTCAACACCCTGCCACACCAGCTAGACCTAATTCCCTTAACCCCTGCTCCCCTTTAAACCACTAGTCACAACACCATTAGCCATACCCATACCCCCTCACCTCCTAAATTCTTGAGCTCCTCTTCTCCTTCCCACATTCTCTTTTCAACCTCCCTCTTCCTTTTTCTTTTTTGCTCCCACAGCCACCTCTCAAAGCTCTCCAGTCTATTTCCGACAAAACTCATCTTCTGTCATTTCTTACAATCTCACTTTTGAACCAGGTTCCTGATCATTCCCTTGGTAGAAGACACCATCAACATGGGCGGCAGGTAGCAAGCTCAAATTGGGAAGGAGGCAGGAAAAAATTATCTATATCTTGGAACCTTCAATGAATTCTTTTAAAATTCACTAATCAATTTTTCTGAGTTATTTTAAATAATTCTGCTTTTTTGGCATCTGCATCTCTTGTACCATGTTCCCAATAATTGGAAGAGACTAAAAGGTTACTTTATGACTTTGAAAAGCTACTCCTTGATGTATTCTCAACTCTTTGAACTTGTCTTTCTAGCCATAAATCACAATAAAGTTGATCTATAGCCACTTAAACATTATCTGCTATCTAGTCTTCAAAACACAACTTTGATAATGTTGTTGGTTCAGACTTGCATGAGAATATTCTATGCAGATGATTGTTTTTAATATTGTGAATTCTTTTCACATAATTATTTATAACAACACAACTTATGTACATTCTTTCTCCCTTACCAATAAATGTCATGTAATCTTGTTCATGGGTCATCTTACTCATTATAGGTTAAGAGACTTATGTTAATGGGTAGTATAAATAGGACATATGTTAAATAAGAAAAGAAAATATATTAAATAACTATAGTAGTTGTATAAAAGAATGAAAATAGGTTTAACTGCAAAATCAAAAGTAAACCTTATTTTAGTTCGGTTTTGATCAGTTCATGTCGATTTGAATCAATTTAATCAGTTTTGAACACCCTCAATTTCAAGCCAGGCACCAAGCTAAAGCTAACGCCCGACCCAGCCCATTTACACCCGTCACCAAGTTTAGATGAAGTTTAGTGTTAAATTGAGTAAAACACTAGGCTAGCCCAATACCCAACCTGGCAAAAAACTAGGCTAAAGAACTTTCATTTCTTTAAAAGTTAACAAAACATAAAACTGGATATAGTATACTTTTTAGTAAAGAATTTTTTTCCCCAAAAAAGGACTAATTTTTATTCTATTCAGTGTTACGCAATGCATCACCAAACCTTAGATAGTATTATCTTACATGAAATACTATCTTATATAATGTCACTCCAACAACCTAATAGTAAGTTTTGTGAGAAAATAATTGTATAATATACTTGGAATACATAATAATGACAGTCGTGGTTTTCCAGAATTATATCACATATAGAAAGTTCTAAAAATCTATTTGTCATATTATGTTATGTTCTATATTTTATATTTTTTGAAGTTTAACATATCACTGCGTCCATGTGAGTGTGTGTGCTTTATAGGAGACAAAGAAATATGATTATTTTTATACAAGATGGTCAGGCAGCTTAGTTCTCCACAGTTATAGAAGCAAAGACGGTAATAGAATCAAACAACTCACAATCCTTACAATAAACAAAAGAACATCCTATAGTGCAAACTACAAGACAACCCAAACTTATTAATAAAAGAAATGAAAAAGAATAAAAGTATATGAAAACAAAGAAACAATATAGGCCATACGAACCTGGGGTTCAATGGACTTTCATCAATGCCATCTGCATTTGCAATTCTATTATCTAAAAAGGACAAGCAACTAAGTTATCAAATGGAAATTACCCATAATTGGAAATTAGAAAAGAATATTATTTACTATTTCAAGAAAAAGATAAATAACCAAAGGTCTAAGAGAAGCGTCCCTTTGGGGACAACTGATAAAATTGATACAGTAAAGAGAGGATTAGGAGAGCTCCTGTTGTAGAATGAAATGTCAGAGAACTAAGGGACGCAAGACAGGAAAAGTACCTGATTTATCCTTTCCTTCCAATGTCCTAGCAAACTTTTCCAGGCTTATATAGGTAAAATAACTGTACGAGTTGTCGTCAGTAATGTATTCAATGTGCAGAACAAAACAAAACTAAAATAGATGGGGTGGAATTTCTAAAATTACAAAAATGAACAAGCTGATTCCCATAATTCAGTACAGACTATAGATGTACAACACAGACAAAATATTTGTTAAAGTGTGGCGGCCTTTTATATTACTGGAAAATTTAAATACAGGTGGGCGGCAGTAACTAGCAAGGCATAAATCAACCAAAAGGAATACATATTTCAAAAAGAAAATAATGGTAACATAATTATACCGGACGTCCATATATCTGAAATACTTTGATGCGAGTAATTCCACCAGAAAAACAACTGGAGCAGAAGAGTGAACCTGAACCAAAATATGAATACCCCTCGTATCACATAATGCAACAATTGGAGGAGGAAAATCTTACAAAACTATGTCACAGATGAATTGGTAACTTACAATACTATGCAGAAGCCTGTGATATATAGCGGAGTGAAACTTTCCCCCATTTGCCTCCTTCACAAATTCCATTATAACATCTAACACAACCTCCTGTTTCGTAACCCGAAGGATGAATATATATATATATATATATATCAGAAATAACAAACAAAGATTCTCCTTTATGAGGAAAAAAAAAATGAATAGTCAGCCAGTCACCTTGAGTGTTTCTTCAGATTGAGGCGATACCAAAACGTCGGTAAGTGACTTGATGAAATCATCGAACTTGGAACGGATCCAAGCACGGTATATGAGTTGGGCATCGGGGTTGGATGGGTCAAGGGAGGAGGATGAAGAGGAAGGGAGGTCGGGAAGGAGGGGAAGGAAGAAAGATTGGAGAGAAAGAAGGGATTCGAGGACGTATTGAGGAGGGGAAGTTGGGGAAACAAAGGAAAGAAGGAGAGGAAGGTTGTTGATATGAGCTCGGGAGGACAGAAGCTGGAGGCCCAGGTTCTTCACATCTGACAGACTAGTGATTTTCCCCTTCTTCTTCGACGCCATGCTTGCTCGCGCAACCAGGGCTGCAGCTACCGGCTTTGAGGGGTTTAGCACGACAGCTAGGGGTTTAGAAACGTTCCCTGTACTATACGATATACATAGGGTCATAGGCTAGTCAAAAGTTTTCCCTTTGTTTGTTAAGTATAAACGAATGTCATGAACAAATAATGGGGTTTTGTGACAAAAAAATAAAAAATAAATTTAGATCAAAGTATTATAAATTAGGCCTATCATTGAATTAGTTGAGATATTAATTTAAGATTTAATGATCAAATTGGTGTTATATGGAGTCAGTCTAATAATGAATAAATTAATATAATTTAAATAATATGAATAAAAAATATAAAAAAATATTTATCTATTATCATAAATTAACATTCAAACTAAGATAAAAGCAAGAAAATTCTATAATATTCTCCAGGCATCATTTACCATAAAAATAAACATCATAAATTCATAAACAACCATAACCATGTTCATCCCCAATAAATCTACTAACTCACTAAAGGTATTTTCGCAAAAATACTGCACATCCCCCTACTGGGTTCTCAACTCAGGCTACGAGTCATATAAATATGATCTTATCACTATTACAGACTACAACCACACATTTTCCTTCTCCATAAATATGCAAGTAGCAGTACCTATATTGTTTAACAATCAACATACAACACGCCTGTATGTAGAAAAAATAGTATACTATATTCAAGCCAATTTGTGATAGTGGTAGACAAATTTGCCACTTCAGAGGGATTAAATCAGAATATATATATATATATATATGATATTGCTGATAGTTTCATAGATTAAATCAGAAAAAAGTAGTATATTCAAGCTAACTTGCACAAAAATGAAAACTTACCTAATCAGATGAACAACCCAAGCTCCAAGAGTGAAAGACTAATTCTAAAATATATGCTACGGTGGAATGAGAACAAACTACTTGATCACAAAGACAAAACTAGCCAATTAAAAAAACAATGGAAATCAATGAACTGAAAGAAGTATAAAAATCAGACCAATACATTGTTGTCAATTTTTATTTTTTAACCAGCATTATTATATATAATCGTGTATGAGATACCAACTATGTTCATGTTATTCGAACTACCTTATCAATCAAAGCCCAGTGAATTAATACTAAAAAAAAAAAAAGAAAACAGAGTAGTGAAGAAGGAGAAATCGAATGGCCAGTGAACAAAGTGTTGAAGAACTCACCAAATTGAGAGGCAATGCTCTAACAGAGTAACACCAGTGAGGAACTAAGGATGATAGATTGAGGCTGCGAGGATGATGGGAGAGGTGAAGAACTTAACAGAGGGTACGATAATCGGGAAGAAAGTTCACTATGGACTCTGTTAGGAAACAAACATATTATGACATTATACTTTATTTTTCATGAAATTACCAATTATCTACTGCTGTGTCATTTAATAGATGTTAGTTAAGCTGTGTTGCTTTAGTTTTCAGGCCTATGTATTTGTATGCTGAACACTTTCGAAGTTAGTCATGCGAATAGTGGATATCTTCTTTGCTTTCTCTCTTTCTTTTCTTCTCTCTTCTTCTTCCCTTCTCTTTCTTAGTTTATGTTCCCGCCAATTTCTTCTCTATACCTTAACCTTTGTGTCAGATCGGGCCACATCCATGGCCGACAGTACTAGATCCCAACTTAGCCTATGAGAGATGGAGGATAGCTCATGCGCAAAGATGAATCAACGCATTACTTCTATCGAGCAATTGGTGGATCAGCGATTTGGTTCTATACAGCAACAATTGGTTGAATTAATAGATTATATGCGTGGTTTGTCTATGCAGATTCCTAATTTAGCCAATGGCAGTAATAACCGAGATAGATTCCAAGTTGATAATCGTGTTGAGTATCAAGTGCCAACACGCTTTACGAAGGTAGATTTTCCACCATTCTCTGAATCGGATGTGCTAAGTTGGTTGTCCAAATGCGAGAGGTTCTTTGTGCTTGATGGAAAGTTTTGATCGCTAGTTTATCCCTAAGTGAACCAGCTTATTGGTGGTACTAGAATTTTGAACAGGGATTCACTGGAATTATTCCATGGAACATATTTGTTGATGCTATTAAGGCAAGGTTTGGTCCCTTGTATGACAGTCCGATGGAAGAATTGATGCAATTTAAATAGATTGGGTCACATGCCAAATTCCAATCTAATTTTAACAATTTAATTTGTCAATTCAATTAACTGAAGAACAGACGCTAAGCTGCTTTATAGGGGCTCTTAAGTCTTAAGCCCGAATTGGCTATGGGAGTAAAATTATTACACCCTCAAACATTATTAGAAGCTTTAAAACTGGCAAAATTACAAGAAAGAAATCTGGAACCTATGCAAAAACAGACTCTTGCACTCATAGGTGGAAGAGGATCAGCTATGACATCGAGAGGTATATTACCTTTGCCTAATATTTTTAAAAATTTAAATGTAGAAGGCAATAGAGCATCTAGTTCTATGGCTTCTTCTGCGTTAGTGAAGAAGGATACCAAGGTGGGTGGTGTTAGGTTTAATATAATATAAGTTTTTATGATGATAAATGTAGAGTAATAAGAAACAAATACATCATATGTGTCTAACAAATATAATGTTTCTTAAAGAAGTAAAATATGCATTAGCATGTATTTAACTGAGTTTACAGTACATCATGCTATACACTAATATATTCAATATGCTTTCATAGTTTATAATATAAATTAGACATATAAGTTGGACTAACTACTTAGTTTGTGAGTGTAATATATTAAATGTAAGATTGTCCAAGTAAAAAGAGTGAGTATTGGAATAAAGAAATAGAAATCAATATCATGTCTCACTCAAGAAAGAAGAAAAGATAGAATGCTCCAAGAATTGAAGATTAAAAGAGAGCATGTCAAGAAGGAAATGACCAAGTAAAAATGAAGTTCAAGCATTGAAGACCTATATATTAGGTATATTCTGTTTTTACTTAGATCTTGAGGTGGTTTTAATATTTGAAAATTACTTAATCTTGTTACCATATATTTTAAACAAGTTAGATTAAGTAAATCTCATGTTAGCATATGTTAGATTTCGAAAACACTAACTAACAGATGAATTTTGAAGTTAATGCTCATATATTTTGTGCAAAATTCAAACTTTACTTGCTGAAATTCGAAGTTCCTAAGTTATCATCTCTGATAGACTAATTTCAAGTTCTGAAATTCGAATTTCGAGTTAAGCACAGTTAGTAAAATGTGCAAAATTCATCTGAGGTCTGGTCAAAATATAAATATTATTAAAGTGTATAAAAAGTTCAGAGTTACTCTCTCTGACAACCGAATTTTTGATTTCAAAATTTGAATTTTAAAATAAAAACTTGTGAATCTCATTAGAGTATATATCTGACAGATGAATTTTGAAATACAAAATTTGAATTTTATAGAGGAGAACTTTTGTACCATGTCAAGGAACCCTCTAACAGACGAATTTCATATTTTGAAATTCAAATTTTAAGTGTATCATGAAAGCATGAGATAACTGTTCTAACTTAAAAAATGCACTTTTAATATTAAAATTTGTATGTTCTAACATGGAATATACTTGACAAATTCAAAATTCGAATTTTACTCTTGAACAAACAAATTTTGGAAGTTCAACGTTGAAGTTTTTAGCTTATGGTCGCTGCAAAATTCGTCTGTTAACACCCAAAATTCAAATTTCAGTATGTCAAATGCATTAAATGCATTTGGTGAACGGCTAGTTTTGTAGAGTAACCATTGGTTAGTGTCTCTAAAGGATAAATCTCGTGTCTAACATCTAATTAAGCCATAAATCTATAAAGACAACCTTATTTAAACTTATAGATAACAATCTTAAGAGAGTATATACCAAAATACTATTCCAATACATAAAATCTTTTTGTGTCAGCATTCTTTAAAAAACTCACCTCAATAGAGAAAGACTTCAATATATCATCTACTCTAAAAGAGAGTTTTAATTATGCAATTATTCTTTTCCACTATTTTCTAGGTAGAATGTTAGTCTGGGAAAACACTGAGAGAATTTACATATTTTGTAAGGGTGTGGAAAGAGTGGCTTTACAAGTACCTACTAAAACTTGTGGGATGTATTAAACCTTCACAAGTGTCCAAATCAAATTTATGTGATATAATGAAAATTTCAAGTGGTGGCTTGAGAACTAGACGTAAGCCAAATGGTTTGTGCTAAATGAATATAAATTTATGTGACTTACTTTTCATCTTCTCTATTCAATTGCTGCACTTTACTTTCTCTGTTCATCCTTATTTTACTACATAGCTGGTGAAATTGGATTGTGATCCAAAAAGGGCGAAAATCTTGTATCACCCTCTCTTGGGTGACTAGTCAAATCTAACAATTGGTATAAGAGTTTGGACTCCCAGCAAAGAATCTAATCATCTGGGAGCAAGATGACTGGTTTTGGAGAGAACATAGTGTCATAAGGAAACAACATCAACAAACCTTCAGGCTTTAATGGTGAACACTATGGATACTAGAAGATGAGAAAGTAGATATATCTTCAATCCATAAATCTAGAAATCTAGTTTATCATCAAGAATGGAGATTTTGTGCCAAAGAAGATGCAGAATGATGGCACATACAAAGATAAGTTAGAAGGAGAATGGAATGATGAAGATAAGCAAAGAATCCTGCTAAACTTTAAGGCAAAACACTCATTGGTCAGTACTCTTTAACAAGATGAATTCTTTAGAGTGTCAGATTGTAACTCAACAAAGAAAATATGGGATACTCTAGAGATTGCTCATAAAGGAACTAAGGGAGTGAATGAGAACAAGCTCAAGTCTCTCATAACTGAATATGAAGCCTTCAAGATGAACAATGGTGAGCCCATTAAAGAATGCAAATTCATTTTACTCACATTGTTAATCATCTGGAAGCTTTGGAAAAGAGTTACATACAAAGAGAGCAAGTATGCAAAATACTTAGAGCTCTACCTTATGGCAACTGAAAGTGACAACTATTAAATAAACAAGAGGAGAATCATATTAATCTGTCACTACACTATTTAGGAGCTTTGCTGAATATGAAGGAAAGCTAGACCTTCTATGAAAGCAACAAAATAAAGGAAAAATGCTGATATTTAAAGCTACTACATCACAAAGCTCAGAAGATTATGATACTGGTGATGAAGTGATGATAGCAATAGTGATGATAAGGAGGACGAGCTGAGACAGTTGACCATTAAATTTGACTGATTCCTCACATCAAAAAGGAGGAACTTCATAAACAAAAGCACTCTTGCCATGCAAGTAAGTTGAAGTACTATTCAAAGAAGTAAGGAGGAAGATATGTAGAGAAGAAAAATGAGAAGGTTAAAGTGGCATACACCTCTGCAATCTGGGGTAACAGTTCAGAAGAAGATGATGAAGATACTTATCCATGCTTGATAGCTAAAACCAATGATAAGATATCAAATTTTGACTATGAATCTGATTCTGAATGTTCTGTTGATGAGTTGCAAGATGCTTATAATGAAATGCATGATGAACTAATTAGATTGGCAAAAGTACTTGCACATAGTCAGAAGAAAGTTATCTCCTTAGAAAATGAAAATTTGAAAAGAATGAAAAGGAATTACTTAAACAGAAAATAAATGATTTAGAAAATTTTTTGTGAAACCCACACACAGACTTTCTCTTATGATTCATGTGATCGATTAACTAAAGAAAAAGAGGACTTAACTAAAGTTATAGCCAATTTCACTCAAGATAAAGATAAGTTGAATATTTTACTTGGCAAATAGAAATGTGTGTTTGACAAATCGGGTGTTGGCTATATGAGTGAGTCCAAGGAGAAAAATAAAAGCTATATGAATTTTTTTGTGCCTACTTTAATGTCTACCTCACCATCATGCACATATTGTGGTAAAAATGACCATATTGCTTATTTGTGTAGTATAAGGAAAAATAAACCTTAGTATCATATTTCATCCTAATGACAAAAGATATCTAATGAGCCAATTATTTCATATATAATAGATGATTAATGACAAAAGATAGACCTTAGCATCTAAGTTTCTCATATTTCATCCTAGAACCTGTAGGTATGTTAGAGCTATTGTGTTGCAAGAAGGAAAAGGAAAAAAGAAAGGCTGAAGTTGTTTGGCATTTCAAATTAATGTTTTTAAAATCAAATAAAAGATTGTGAGAGGTATTGCCAGAGGAAAATAAAGGCACTAAAACTATAAACTCAAGATATTGAAACTTGCATATCCAACCACTTTCAACCTAATAGCAATATCAAACAAAAACTAATTCACAAGAAAAAGAGAAATGTTAGACGCCTTCATGAGTTTACATCAAATGTAGTATCCCCACACTTAAACGATTATCAAAAGATAAAATTTCTTCTACAACTTGCAACAGCTAACCAATTCCATAGGTTCAAATTTGATAAGACTAAACAAAGACCCTGCATTATGTGAGTGGTTGATCCAAAGAGCTACAAAATACAATGAAAGAAACACCCTACATAAGAACAAATGCCAAAACAACCACAAGAACAATATGATATTATAAAACAATATCATAATCACAGGAAAAATATGAAAACTTGTTGACATATATATGCTTGTTACCTTGTTACCAGAACTCTAAAGTTGACACAAGAACAAATGCCTTTCTATGGTCATTTAGATATAATAAGAAATATGATATTATAAAATAATATTATAAAGTTTATAGCTAAATATGGGAAATAAAATATACCACAAACCTTTATTCTAATAACAAATGCATGAAGATGATTCAAGGCAAAATAGACAAAAAAGAAAATTATACTAATACTATTTTGGCTGAATGTAGAGAGGATAACATGGATACCTGTAAGAATATATAAGGGGGACATCTAAGAGCCTTCATAGTCCAATAATGCCAAAATAGTATTTATGCAATTTGTGTGCAGTGTGTAGAAGAAAAACAATTCCACTTCCATTCTGTGTCAGATGATTTGGTGATCTTCGCATGTTCACTACTCATGATACTATTGCTTGAAGCAGTAGACGGCACATCCTACTTCTCTTTCTCTTCCACTAACAAAGTGCTTGCATTCTGCACACTTTGACTATGAACTAATGGAACCCTTGGCTAGTGACCCTGGTTCGCTTAAACCTATAGAAGAGAGTAAAATAGAGTAAGATGAAGAGGCATATGGAGGGAAGATGAAAATGATAGTAAAAAAGAGAGGAGATGGAAAAGAAGAGGAGCAATTAAAAATGGTAAAGGGAGAGAGCGGTTTTTTTTTTTAAGAAGGGAAAAATTCATTACTAATCAAAATGTACAAAACCCTCGGTATTCAAAACAAAGCAAGAGGGGAGCTATCAAAAGGGGGAGAGCAGTTATTGAAGTAAGAGATGGAATATAGCAAGAATGTGGGACCAAATGGTTTTCGAAGATGTTCCATGTGGGAATAGTTGAGGAAGTTTAAAATTTTAAAATTGGCTTGCAAATAGTAAGAGAAGCTATGATTAAAAGTTAGCTAAAAGGTGGCTTTCCATAATTTTATTAAAGGAGCCATCGATACTAGTTGTCTTACTCAATTGGCTTACCTAGTTGGCTTCCTAGAATTTTTAAAACATAGTAGATTATAATAATTATAATGTAATTTATATTAAATAATTTTTTTAAAAAAAGAATATGACATAAAAAGATATCATTTTGCATCATTCAAAGGAAAAAAAAAAACCAATCAACTAAATCAGTTGAACCACTGATTTTACCAATTTGGACCAGTTCAAAACTGGTTCTTAACTGGTTTCCAAAATAACCAGTCTACTTGTTCCAGACTAGACTAGGGACTGGTTACTAGTCCAACCAATTGAATTGGCTGATCTGATCTAGTTTTTTCTACATTTTGGACAAGTTATTCAAAATTATTAATTGGGGAAATATTAATAATTTAGTCTCTATACTTTACACAAATTTTTAATTTGATCCTTGTAGTTTAAAATTTAGTAAGTTACTCTTTACAATTTGCTTCGTTAGTCAAATTAGTTCTCATACTTTCTAAAAAATTCTCATCTAAATCCCTAAAAATACTAACTTGACAAACTCTATTATATTGATACTCACATTGCAATTGTTTAATCCCAAATGACAACAAATAATGTCCATGTAGGCAAAGAGGTGGCTATGAGTTAAAAAAACTAGTTTTTTCTTTTTATATTTCTTCATGTAAGATGCAAATTAGGGGAAAATATTTAAAATGCACTAACATCATTTGAAGAAGAGAGCTTTGACAAAGAACTTGTCAGCAATAACTCAAGGTGTTCAAATTGTGTTCTTTAATGAACCAAATGCCATTTGTGTAGATAAGGTTGTGGTTTTGGCTGATAATAAGTATCTGAAACATTTATACAAAGTTATTTTGGCATTTGAATGAGAGATTAGGTTATATCAAATAGTTGCATCAAGTTCTTAATTATGATTGTTAATCTTTTCTCTATCATCTTTTTTTAGCTTCAGGGACTTTGGTAATAGAGTCAAAAATTTTATCTTTAAGCTAGTTTTGGAAAAGAGTAAGTAAGCATAATCGCAAAAGGTGATTTCAAAAATGTCCTAAGTATTAGGTTCGTATTTATGAATTAATTTCTGGATCTGTGAATGCTAATATCTAAATCCTCAATCAAAAAGTGATACAACAATGAAATTTAGCTCTACAATCTAAGGATGAAGTGGATGAATGTTGCTTGATGATATTGTGTTGGGGACTTGAGTTGAATTTGTGTAATGCAATGCTGGTTGTAATGTCTTGTGTTTGAGTGTAATGTGAATGTGGCAGAGTGCAGTGTTTTGTGTCTTGACTTAATTAATTAGATATTTTTATTTTTTTTCTAATTGTAGTATAATAGCTTAGCAAAGTGTATGGATTATTGTCAAGTAGATAGATTGAATGTATATTCTCTATTTTGTCCAAATGTATTGAGAAGATGTAAGATTTATTTTGCTAAACTGTAGTAAAGCCCATATAGCATATTCACATACAATAAAGTTAAATTATTTTGTCCCTGTATTTTGTCACTTATATCTCTAATTTGCTATGAACTAAAGAGTTAACTCATATATTATGAATAGCTTCCATTCAAAAGGTAGAAAGTTGGAATTGGTTTAAGATATGAAACCTATTATAGACAACCGGTTTATCACTTGATGAACATATATGATACTAAAATTGGGATTGCTATTAGATTTGTATTTTTTTTATAAACTGTCATATTTGCATTAAAACTGCATCACTATAGCATTGCCTTATATTTGCATAATTGGAACCACATATAGTTAACTAAAAAAAAACTAACAAAAGCTTTGGCATCATACAATAAATGTCCTCAAAAAAAGATATCAACAAGACCTTTGGAATCTATACTAAAAAATAAAGAGGTAAACCCTTGGAATCTATATTATCCAAAAAATGCATTGTTGAACTTGAACACAAAGTGAAACAAGTTCTCTACCAAATAGCAAGTAACAATGGATCCACATTGAGAACATACAAATAAGGCCTTTAAGTAATGTCGCAACAAAATAATGTTTATTTATAGGGAAAATTAATCAATCAGTCCATATACTTTACACTCATTTACAAATAAGTCCTTATATTTAAAAAAATTTGTAAATAGCTTCCTATAGTTTTCACCGTTAGCAAAGTTAATCAAGAAGTTAATTTATTTACAAAACTATCCTTGAGGTGTAAAGGTGGCATTAACACCATTAGATTAATGATAAGGTGGCATAAATAATGACACGTAATTATGGTGTTTCAAAAAGGAACCTAGATTAGTGCTATGATCCACCACTTCCATCGATTACTGTGCAAAGCTCAACAATTGTAGGTGTGTGAATAAACATATGCTTGGTTGTTGTTGCATGAAGCATGGCTTGAATCTTCAGGTTGCATTTTGCTGGATGTGACTTGATGAGAGAGACTTAGTGTAAAAAAGAGACTTGTAAAGAGAAAGAGTGAGATGATGAAACCTAGAGTGATAAAACTCTAAATGCAGGGGCATGACAAACACGCCAATACTAAAAACATGAGGGAAATTCTTCTCTAAAGTGGCCTTTAATCCTATGACTTAATTAGGAAAGCAATCAAAATATACTGGATCTTCATGTAGATTTGTTTGTATTATTCCTACTATAGATTCATGAAAATTTACTTCATGTCTTCTATTTTTTAAGTATATAAATACTAGTTTATTTAATCCTACTATGAAATTAGCCTTTACTGCAACTTGTATCATGCCTATATGTATCCAATTATATTTTTCTTTAAATTTCTTTATTGTTTTGACTGGGATCATATATATCATTTGTCTTTCTTTATTTATTCCTATTTCTTTTTCTATGGTTTGGATTACATAAGAAAAATAAAAAGTGGTAGTTCTATGTACTTCTTCTTCTTAAACAGTGGTATAGACTAATTAGTTAATACTTCCGATAAGCTTAACTTTATTATTTCACTTTCATTAGTTATATGGCTGGCTTCACTTATTTCATCATATGACTCTTTATTATTAGTTTTATTTGACTATAAACTAGGACTCTTAAGATTTAGTCTTTCAAGGCTGATGGGAAAATATTCTCACTAAAGAAGAAAGATGACATATAAAACATTATTATAACAAAGAAAGGAATGAAACATTAGGAATTTGCTCTAAAAAAAAAGGACATAATGACTATGCATGTGAAAAAATAATCATGCAAAGAGTCTATGAAGAGAAAATAAAATAAGAAATGAAATTGAAATGTAATGAGATACATGGGACAAGCTCATTATAAAAGGCTCATTCTAGTATCAATAGAGACATGATTCCATTACACCTCTTACTATATTCCACTCTACATCATCTACTCTCCACTTCTTTACCTTTCTGTAATTCTCATCACTCTCCACCACTTTAATCTTTGTAAGTTATATATTTTACATTAAACTATTATTTTACAGTTTCTAATTCCATAATTTTTAGTTTTATTATCTTATATTGGTATCAGAGCCTATTGATCTTTTTAAATTGTTTCATCATATTATTTTTATAATAATATTCAACTATTTTTTTTAATTTTGGTGGAAACGTTGGTAAGTCTGATAGGCTAGACCAAATAGTTGGTAAGTCTGTTGAATTAACTTGGTGTTCCTGTTAAGACTAGGAAGAGAAAATAATTGAGTGGTTTATTATAGAGATAGTAGCATGAGTTGGTAATTATAGGTTCTGATAAAGTTGTAAGAGAAAGACTAAGTTTTGAGAGTCTTAGTTTATAATCAAATAAAACTAATAATGAAGAGTTAGATGAAGAAATAAGTGAAGTTAGCCATATAACCAATGAAAGTGAAATAATAATGTTAAGTTTACATGAAGTATTAATTAACTGGTCTATGCCAATATTTAAGAAAGAAGAAGTATATAAAACTACCACTTTTAATTTTCTTATGTAACTCAAATCATAAGAAAAGAATAGGAATAAATAAAGAAAGATAAATAATATATATGATCCCAACCAAAACAATAAAGAAATTTTAAAAAAATATAATTGGATGCATATAGGCATGATACATGTTACGGTAAAGCCTAATTTCATATTAGGATTAAATAAACCAGTAAGAGATAGAAGATAGGCAATAAATTTTCATGAATCTATAATAGAAATAATACAGACAAATATACATGAAGGTCTAGTATATTTTGACTGCGCTTTACCAATTATATCATGGGATTAAAGGATGAAGATTGTAGGGAAGCCCTTGTCATGGAAGTAGGATTTGATGGGTCTTCGAAAAGGTTTTTCCAGCTATTCTAGTAAGCATTTCATAAGTTATGTCTCTTTCTGGATTTCTTACTATTTTTCTTAATTCCATTTTTTCTAAAGGTTTTTGCTTAGTTAATCAACGAAATTTCCAATTAGTTGGAATATCTATTTCTTTATGTTTGAGTGTCCTAGGGATCATAAATGTAGTTTTGGAAGGATCTCCTATTTCTACTAGCATAGATTCTCCTTTTGGAGATTCTTGAAGAGCTTTAAAGTTTTGATGAATTTTCTATATTATAAACATAATTTTGTATTATACTACCATAAAAGTATAATACAAAATGAATACCATATATAGAAGCAAGGAGTTTGTAACACCTTAAACTTACATTCATTTCTTGTGTATTAGACTTCAATTATGTCCATTATTGTATGATTAGAAACTTGATTACATAAAAATATTAAAACTGAATTTTCTTTATTGTGGGTATTGTTCATTGTGTATTTTCCATTTTACCCAACAAACTTCGAAAATTCATAACTAATTATAGAAAAATAATCTCAAAGTGATTCAAGTCTCTAAAAATATCTAAAAAGATTTTATATATGAGAAAAAATGAAACAGAGAATTCTCTAAACCAATTCATATAGTTTATTTCTCAAATATTTACTGTATATTTAGTCATTTTGAAACTTTCCAGGTTTTGACCTTATTTTAAAAATTCATATTTCATGATATCCTGAGCAAAATCATGCATCCTTTATGTCATTAGAAATCCATGTATGTCTTCTTTCTAGATATATTTTTCTTGTACATTTATTCACCTTGTACAGGGCATAGAATTGACTTAAATCATTAAGGGTCAGAACACTACTTCTATTGGAATAGTTTTAGGAGAAATTACATAACTCTTTCTTCATAGCTCCAAATACTATCAAACCTATGGAATTTGTTTCTTAAGACTTAGAGGTTTCTAGAAATGCAAACCACTAAATTTTTGAAGTTTTGTACGATTTTCTATTAAATTTTGAAATTTTCAATGTTCAAGGCAAAAGTTCCAGTTTTTCTCTACATTGTCCTGTTCTAAACCCTAACTTTGAAAATTCACCATAAATTCTACACTTATCCAATTTAGGTGTTCTTTAGCTTTTTGGAAAGCTTATTCTAGCTACTGTTAGAGTATATAAACCATTCAAATAATTGCTTCATCTTACATGAACAGTACCTACGTTAATCATCAGAGTGTTTACAAAATGAACTTTTCCATGCATCACTTAGCAAAATAAGCTTCATAATTTGTTTGCATCATTATTCTTGGTTCCAAATCTATACCCTTCATTTCATGATACTCAAGGGAACATAACATCATTGAGGTACAGATCTAATAACATATACATGATTTTCATAATATTTCAAAAAATGGCATCATAGCTTCATTCATCAATTCAAATAATAATTTTCTTCTTCCTTCTCCATAGCTTCCTTGTCATCCTTGCCATGGTTTGAGCCTAGCATATTTATTATTTAGGGAGGGTGAGGTTCAAAGAATCTCAGTAATCACCACCAATCAAGCAAATATATCATCACATAATGCATGCATATATTATCAAATCATCATTTAAACATTTAAAATTATCTATACTCAAATATTTTGTAGAAAATTGGATAGAGTTTCACCTTGTATTTTGGATATCCTAGGGTCACATAACCCCTCAAATAACTCATTCAATATCAACAAATCATCATAATACATCATTACAAACATTTGGGATAACATAAAAATCATTGCAAACTATATAATAATATAATGCAAGATTAGGTTAGTAAACTACCTTTAGACTTTCCAAACCTTTTCAAATTTTATGCACACTTCCTTTGATCTCTTATCACTTCTTGAAACTCTATAACATCATAAAACAAGGCCATTAGTCACTGGTTTCATGATTCACTTCACAAAGTGCACACTTGAACCATAAAATTCCATTTTGCAAATCACTTGAAATTTCTTGTACAACACCTTGTTCTTACATAATTTGGACCTAAGGAATCCATTTTTGAGATCAAAAGTTTGAAATTCTTTCTCTATTAGAAACCCTAGGCTGGCCAAAATTAATAGAAAAATTGTAGAAAATTATTTGCTTCATGAATCTTGCACTAGCTTAGGTTTTCATGCTTTCTAATACATATTCTACCCTTTTCCTTTGACTATTTGGCCATAGCTCAACTTTCTATCTCTGCTCTCTCTCATGGATGAAAATTTCAGAGAAAAAAGAGGAAGAAAAACTCCATGAAAACACTCATAAGCACTCAAGAGCACAAGCTAGTGATCATGGAAGCTTACCTTGATGTTTTTGGTCTTCAACTTTCTCTTCTTGCTCTTTCTTTCTCCAATTTGCTCTCTTCCTCTCATTTTACTTCTGTCCAAACGTGAAGAATGAAGGTAAATGAAGGCTAACCACACTTAAACCCATCACTTGGAGGAAAGAGATGGAAGTAAGAAATAGTAACATTAGTTAAGTAAACTAAACTTGGTTAGCTTTAATGAGCTTTTAAGAAAATTCCCTCCTTGTTCCATTCTGATTTCCAGACATATTTCACCCTCATTTTTTGTCAAAAATTTCTTCAATAATTTTAATGGACCATTACATCATTTACTGATTGAATTTACCCGTACCGATTAAATACTTTTATCATAATTATCATTAAATTGGTGCAGGATTATCCAAAAATTAATTTTGGGCTAAAATTATTATCTTGACCTAAAATATGTTTGGATAGGGTCCATTTACTATCCATGACCCTGTACTACTTTTTCTGCGATCCAAAATAACCTTTAATTAGTATAATACTGATTTTTATTCTAAATGCCCATAATAAATTGATACTAACTTTATTAATTTCCAAACATTATTTCACTAGGCTTATCTCATTAAAAGCTTTATTTTGACTATAATTTTTCAAATTTTCAAAAAATACCCTTAACCTGGGGTAAATTTATAATTTTAAAATTTTTTGAATTATTAGGTGTAATTTTTCTCAAATTTATTTCTCTATTCCTCTCCACTTGAACTAGCTCTTAAGAGACTACAATATAAAAATTCTTAATTTTTAGGGCCAAAATATAATTTTCTTATTTTTCTATTTTACTTAGAAAAATGACTTCTTTGTTTTTCTTCACGCTTAATGTGTCTCTCCATTTTTTCCAGTTATTTATGTATTTTATGATATCAATATTTTTTGAGTCTTAAATGTAATATTCACATTTTATTTCTAAGAGTTTTTTGTCCCCAAGCCGAGTAAAAAGTAATTATCCACTCTTTTGAGCATTTTTATGTAATTTTATCCAAAGATCAATTTTGTATTACTTCTTTTTGCGCTACTCATATTGACTTTCAAATTAGTATATCTCTCAGCCCAAACCTCCTGGCCATATAATGCTTATATTATTGCACCCAACTTGGAGCAGGTTTTCATTTAAGTGGTATATTGCATATTTTCCAGGGTAAATTTTAGAATTAATTTCTTCTAACGACCTTATGGAAAATTAATTCCAATTAAGGGTCAAACATAATTTTTTCTGAAAATTAGATAAGAAATTAATTCTTTCTAAAACCCGAGTATATATATATATAGTCTTTTCATCTCACTTTGTTTCTCATCTTTTATTTATTTTATAACATTCTATAAAAATAGGGATATTACAGAGTTCAATAGACAACTCACAAATAGATTATAAATTACGAGAAATAGATTTTAGTCCAAGAATACCTGAATCTATATATGAACCAGAAACTTCTAATAATTATGAAACATAAATATAAATAGATAAGCAATTTTAACCTATAGAATATCATACAGTAAAAGACTCAGTAAAGGCATCATTAATGATAATAAAAAAGAAGAATATAAAATAAATAAAGAAATAATAAAAAAAGAATTCATGTCTTAACAGCATAAAGAAAAATGAGAATGGTCTTTTAATAATTTTATTGAGGAAGAAATAAATAAAATAAGAGAAGAATACTATAAAGATATGGAAGAATTAAGAGGAGAAATTTATTTTTTCCAGTGGCTTAAAATGTATACATTTAATAATAAAATATTTAATTATTTTGATCAAGAAAATCTTTCAATTAACATTACCACAGTAATAACCAAAAATTGGAAATGTAGAGATAATCATTATGTTACTTCTATCTATCCACATTTAGAAGAGATAACTTTAAAGGTAGGAGAAAATGAAATAATAGCTTCTTTACTAGAACTAATCGACTCCCAAGACAATAAAGGAATACAAAAAATACTATAACAAAATAATTATACTAACTGGATATTACATACTATAGGTCAACGATTGAACAGGGTAGAAACTAAAGTAGAAGATAAATCAACTCAACCACCAACAGACAAACATATAGATCCAACAAAACCTATATTCAAATATGAATTAGCAACACCTTTAGAAGCAAAAAAGATTATTTTAGGAAAATGGGATATAAGAGATAAAAATATTAAGAGAACAGAAGATATTTTGGCTGAAATAAATAGAAAAATTGAGTATAGAAGAAAAAGGGAAAACTGGCATTAACATATTAAGTAAAACAGAGCCTATAGAAGAAAATGAAAATGAAGAATATAATGAGATAATAAAAGAAGTAAATAAAAAATTAGAAAAATAAATGTTAATACTTTAAAAAGAGAAAAAGATGATCTAAGTACAAATAAAATAAAAAGAAACAATAAAATAAATGGTTATACACAAAAAAAACTATTACCCAAGACCAACACTACCGAATTTGCAGTTTGAAGATAGATATAAGATAGCATCTTCCCATTATGATGGAAGATCAATATATGAATGGAATATAGATGGTTACAGTGAATACAAGATAATGATCAATTTAGCACAATAAATGATGATAGCTGTAGTAGTCTACTGAATAAATAACAATAATGATAATAACATATTTGATATTTTAGTATAAGAATTTACAAGAAGCTTGAAAGGCTAGTGGGAAAATATTCTCACTAAAGAAGAAAGACAACATATAAAACATTGGCAAACAGTAAAAACAGATGTCACAGGACAAGAAGTTTGGCATTTAGACAGTATAGCTCTATTAGTTTATGCTATAATAAAATCTTTCATAGGAGAACTAGCAGGAATACAAGAAAGATATTTAGAAGAATTCATGACTTTAAGATGTCATACTTTATGTGATTTTAGATGGTATAAAGATAATTTTATTCCAAAAGTATTTCAAAGGCAAGATGCTAATTCAATAATATGCAAAGAAAGATTTATTTCAGGATTGTCAAGATTACAGAGTTAGTGATGAAATAAAATCAAGGTAGGGAGGAATTTTAAATTATAACTTATTAACCTATGGTCAAATTATTAATATTATTGATGCAGTATGAATAAGATTATGTAGAGATATTAAAATGTAAAAGAAAATATATACAAAAACCAGATAAGGTAGATTAAAACTAGGAAATTTTTTTGAATAATATGGATTTGAGGTAGCTCCTTCCAAAAGATATCATAAAAAGAAAAAATATAAACTAGAAAAATATTACCCAAGAAAATATTATAAAACATATAGAAAGGGAAAGAAATATTTCAATTCCAAATTAAAGAAAGAAAAGGGTGAAAATTCTATTAAAAATAAAAAAGAAATAATATGCTATAAATATGGAAGATTTGGACATTACGTTGATAAATGTAAAACAGAAAAGAAGATTAGAAATTTAAACTTAAGTGAAGAACATCATTCTAGCATCAATAGAGACACGATTCTATTACACCTCTTACTATATTCCACTCTACTTCCTTTACTCTCCACTTCTTTGCCTTTCTTTAATTCTTATCAATCTCCGCAACTTCAATCTTTATAAGTTATATATTTTGAGATAAACCATTTTTTTACAATCATCTTTTGATTCCATAATTTTTAGTTTTATTATCTTATATTGGTAGTTCTCTACCAAATAGCAAGTAACAAAACATCAGCATCGCAAACATACAAATAAGGCCTTTAAGTAATGTCGCAGCAGAATAATGTTTATTTATAGGGAAAATTAATTAATCAATCCATATATTTTGCACTCATTTTCAAATAAATCATTATATTTAAAAAATTTGTAAATAGCTTTCTATAGTTTTCACCGTTAGCAAAGTTAATCAAGAAGTTAATTTATTTACAAAACTATCCTTGAGGTGTAAAGGTGGCATTAACACCATTAGATTAATGATAAGGTGGCATAAATAATGACACGTAATTATGGTGTTTCAAAAAGGAACCTAGATTAGTGCTATCGTCCACCACTTCCATTGATTACTGTGCAAAGCTCAACAATTGTAGGTGTGTGAATACACATATCCTTGTATAGATTGGTTGTTGTTGCATGAAGTATGACTTGAAGCTTCAGGTTGCATTTTGCTGTATGTGACTTGATGAGAAAGACTTATTGCAAAAAAGAGACTAGTAAAGAGAAAGAGTGAGATGATGAAACCTAGAGTGATAAAACTCTGTACGTAGGGGCATGACAAGCATGCTGGTACTAAAAACATGAGGGACATTCTATCTCTAAAGTGGAGTTTAAAGTCAAAAGCAAGCTTATGATACTCTTACATACATATATATACATCCAACATGAACAGACGAAATTAAGTAGTAGTTCAAAAAGAAGTGCTTATTACCTTCTTAGTTTTGTCAACGCTTTTTTAATTAGTTTTTTAAAATATCTAGTTTCAACTTGCATAGACAAAACAAAAATCTAAGTTTTAGGAAAATTACATTTTAAGACCAAGATAATAAATTAATTATAAAATAAAACTTATTACTATTCATTCTCTCAACTTTGCTACTTAGTATTCTAGACTTTAACACTTTTATTTAGTTAAAGTTTTTCTTTGTAATTAATTTACTCTACTGGTCCTCATATGTCATTCCCTCTTATTTTAATGAGTTTTGTTTGATTTTAAATAGTGTTAATAATTAACAATAACATCTAGAGCATTGTGGTCCATCATTTGGCAAGTTGATAATTATAGAACTTGTAATTAGATAGTAAAAAAGAAAACAGGACATAATCAGGATACATGATAAATGAATATAATCAAAATATTATCTTTACTATAAGAAATGATAGACCTATGTCTAAAATTATATAACATATAAAAAACATTAACTTTTCTCATAATAACATTATTGTTTATTTAAATGTAATAGAACATGATGCTACAATGTTATTTTATCAATTTGTCGTTATTTTCTATCAAAAAATATACGTGGACTTTTACATTGATTTTATTTCAGTCCAAGCTTTTTGGTTTGAAGTACTATGAAGCATGTTTGGTGTTAATGTATGAATACTTTATTTGACATATTGATTTATATTTTTCACTTCCCTATTTTCAGTTATAGTTGTTAGTTTTATAATTATATCCTTTATCTTTTTTTCTTAATTTTTATTTTAGTGCTTCTTGTACCTTCTTGGTGTTTAACAAATTTGAGCTTGAAGCTCACACAGTCGCTCCTCTGTTTAATAAAGATTAGGTCTTTCATGTGAAAATGAAACTGATAAGAAAGTTTTGACAATAGTGAGATGCATAGGAAAAGTGAAAAGAAAATAGGGAAGAGAAAGAAATCAAGTCTGGGTCCAATGGAAGAATTTGCCCTAGCCACATGTTGCTATTTTCGCCACTTCATCACTAATATAACCAATGTTAAGAAAATCATATCGATTATTGAACGAGTTGTAATTAATAGGTATCATAAAATTAAAAATGAGTTATCATATAAATGTATGGCAATATATAGTGATTTATTGATGATGACCATGTGATTAGTGCTTTTCTTTAGAAATTGAAAAAAGATACAAATTGAAAAAAAAAATAAAGCAAGTTAAAAGCAAAAGAATGAATAAAAATTTGCCTTCTCTTCAATTTAGCAAAGAAGCTCATCATATGTATGTTGCCTTCTCTTCATTAGAGTTTATTTTCCTTTGCTTATATATATGCTATGTATGCTGCATTCATGACAAATTTAAAGAAATAATATTGAGTTTATTTTGAGTGAGAAATCATTGAGAACTTGTGTTCTTCAAAAAATATGGGTGTGACTTATCAAGAGGGTGATTGCCTCTGTGGCATCTGTTGCCTGGATTTTAAGGAACATATTTTCTTAGTGTCCAAGTTTCTGATCATCTTGTTCTCGTGTTTCCGTGGCAAAAAAGTTATAGCTTTTTGTGGTTTCTGAGTTCTCTAGGGCGGATCGTCTAAGGGGTTTATATCAGGTGATTTATGGGAAAATTTTGATATCAAGTATGATATATTTAGATACTATGGCACCTATATGATTATCCTTTTCATTTTCCCAAAGAACAAGTTTCAACCCCTTCATGGCCTTCTAGATTACTTAGGAATAGTTTAACTTGAGTTGTAAGACGAGGTTACTTCTCTATCTTATTACTCATATGAAAGAACCAATTTTTTATTGCATATTTTCTTCTTAATAGTTCCTATTTACTTCTTCGTGGAGTAGGAGGAACAATAGAGATTTAAATTGCAATTCTTCATTCTATGGCTTTTTCTTTTATTCTATACTATCAGTCATGTATTTTTATCATCTCACATTATTTTCATTATCATTTCCTTTGAGTTATATTATAAATGTTTTAGATGTAAGGACACTATTTTCAAATTTCAAAATGTTCACAAGAATTCTTATCTAAACGAGAAGTTCGATATATCTAAGAACAAGTTACATTCTAATTCCACAAATTACCTTAAAAGCTTTTGGAAGGCATGGAGAAGATATTCGCTGATGGGATTTTCTAGCAAGGCTCTTTTTATCAAGAAGGTATGGAGAAGTAAATGAGGGTTTTTGAGGGGTAAAAGAGGTTACGATACTTATGGGAATTTTATAGAAGTTTGTGGGGACATACCTTGCTTTTCAAAGTTTCAATTTTTTATTGCACTTTTTCTTCTTAATGGCCCTTTTGATCGTGTTCCTTTTCTTTTTCTTTTTCTTTTTTTAAATGTCATTGCTAGTATTCTAATATGTTTAATTTGTTTCATAACAAGTAACATTTTATCTATTAGGTTTTATTTGTTAAATCTGTTTTATTTGTTTCTAGTGTTTGTATAGTAATACAAGCTATTTGGTATCTTCCACCCAATGCGCAAGTTTCCATTCTATTTCATGAAAACTTTGTAAATTGATCTACATATGATCTTTATTATCGGAGACAATTAGCTTACATTGAGGTAATTAATATTATTCTTCTTATTATACCAGATTTGCTTTGTTTTTTGTCTGGAATATAAACTTTCAGGGATGTGATTGAGGGGAATATTTGTGAAATATGGATTTTAACTGAAATTGTTGCTTGATTAATTAGGGAGAAAGACCAAATGGATTTCAATTAGGAATGCATTTAATTTATGTTTGATATACTTTTATAATATAAGCAGCCATCTTTTTATTATATTTTGATTGCCATATTGTTGAATACCATACAATCATACTATTCCAGTGTACTACTGTGGCATTTGCATTATGGTTTACGTTCGATATATTTTTATTTAAGGTTATTGTCTTGCGTCAGATAGTACGTATATTGTCATTCACTTTGAGTTAGTTTTATCTGTGTAGATCCATTTTTGTACTATTCTCCTAGTCCTAAGGTTTTGTCGGTTTTGTCCTTTCCAAAAAAAAAATGTGCACACTCACACATAAACCTTAGTATGCCCACGTAAACCTTAGTATGCCTTAGTGCACATTTATTTTTTTGTCATAGACTAGGATTATTTTTCACCAACAGTAAAGACTAATCTCTTTTGAGGTACAATAAACAAAAGGTAGATTAAAGTTTGTTCCATACATAAAAGTTAGAAATCAAACTCTCAAATATTTGCTTGAAAGGTGAGAGTCTTACGTCAACCTAAATTGATTAGTGTACTATGTTTTAATAGAAAGGGAGAGAGATGAAAATACTTGGGTGGAGTAGACAAAGAAAAGGAAATTCATGCATTTTTAGCCTAGAAGCTTATAAATTTCTTGCTCTCCATCAAAATGCCCTTAGTCTTGGTAAAACAAGAAATATCAAAGTGTCCTTAGTTGGCTTAGCAAGAGGGGAACAAGAGAAGCATGTGTTTTTCTTAGCCCATTGCATATTAGGCAGGTCAGTAAATTTTTATTTAATTTCCTCCCCTCCGTCCTACATCTTATAAATGGGGTCATTTGCGTGAAAATTTTAGTGCATATTTAATTGCATTCTTCTACATCATTTTTTTCTTCTAAATTTACAAAAGATAGATTATTGGAAGGATAATTTAGTTCTTATTTTACAATGTTACACTTTATTTTTTAATTATAATGAGATTATTTATTTTTGTAACTTTTGCCAGAGGTCACTTGCACCCATGTGTCAATATGTTCTATTTTTATCTTTTAGCAAACCATCCAATATTTGAAGTCACATTGAATTCTGATTAATTAGAATCGAGCAAAAACAATAATTCATTCCCCACTTTATCTTAAACAAAAGCATTTCTTACCTTTGTTCAAATATCTTATTTCAAATAGAGGATACTTTCACATTTCACAATAATAATTCATTGTAATATCATTATATTGTTCAAATATTGCTGTCATTAGTTCCTTTTTTTCTTATTTTGATAGGAAAATAGGACTCTACATGATGCAAGTCAATGCAGCAACCTATGGACAATAGGACATTGGCACATATTTTATACACAAAGCAAAAGTTATTAGCTTCTAGATCATTACTTCATTAAGGATTTTGACTTTTTCATGTCTGTTCCCTTGTAATATTCCTATTATATTACGAAACAAAATTGATGATTTTGAACGCATTTCGTACTAAACAATTAATATGCAATACCACGTTATTTTTTGCTCATGTTTTATATTAAATTTGATTTATTTTGTGCATCACATGAAAATTTTTCATTTTATGTTATATTTTATTTATTGTTGTCTTGAAATTATAAATTTTATCTTTTAACTTCTAAAATGATAAATAAGAGTATAATCTTTTATCTATTATAAAGCAAAGATCTAAAACACAATGTGTCATAATTTGATGGACCCTCTATGCCAACTAATCAATTATTAAAGTTTTTAAGTTATCGATCAGTAAAATAGGAATGAATTTTGTAATTAAGATTCAAACTTGAGATTTTTTTATCTAAGTATGGATGATTCCTTAAATTTCGTGGATTAGCAATTAATATTTCGTGATCCAAGCGACTTACTGGAGAAGCATTGGCTGTCTAAGAATTGGTCAGATATAGTGTTGTGGATCTGCAGTTTATCAACTATTTATGCAAAAAATTAAATCAAAATTCCAAAATGACTTGGAATTTGTATATCATATAGAAAATTTTGCGTTTGAAATATGATTGATATGGATTCTCATGCAGGTTCATGGTCATCGACTTGGAATGCCCATGAAATTTGAGTCAACCAGTTCAAGAGTGATTAAGTGACGTTGTTGTTTCATTCTTTGTACTCGATCAAAAGTCTGAATCATGTTTGTATAATATGGTATTGTTGCTGCATTGATTAGTGGAAAACGTTGAGTGATTTAATCGAATAAATGTATTTAGCCTATTATTTCATAGATAATGGTTAGACTGATTGCAAAATTTAAAATATCATAACTTAGTTCAAATAATTTTTTTTTTCAGATCTCCAGCAAATATGAAAGTTTAGCTAGATGCACCATTAGTAGCATTTAAAATTATTGTAGAGGCTTTGCAAGTCATCAGTAATTTTTATAAGTGATTTGATTTTCTTAACCATGGATATATCTGAAAAAATTTGTAAAGTGGAGCTTTCAGAATAATTTTAGTTTATTATCTATGTTTTGCATGCCATTCTTTTTTCAATAGATTTATCCCGACTTCAACTGAAGAATTTGCATTCTTGGGGTTTGAACTCGATACATCTGGTTAAATTAGTACAACATCTTACCAATTGAACAAAGTACTTGATAGTGATTTTTATGTAAACTTTAAAATTTTTTTTGGCCAGATGTAAACTTTTAAATTAGCTTTTCCGGTAGTGTGAGAAAAATGATTTAATTAGTAATTATTTTAATATTTAACAATATTTGTTTATAATATTAAAAACATCAAAATATATTTTTTATGCGAAAGAATTATCTACTTATTATGACATAAAATCTCATGATAAATTTTTTCAATTAAAAAGTTCACAGTATAATTTATATATAGAGAGAAAATATTATGCAATATTTCTCGGGTTCATTGTCTCATGAATTCAATTGATTATGGGAACCTTACGCCACCTAATTGCAATTTTGATATTATGTTGCAATTCATATAGAAAGATGCTTTGGGGAGAGCTTCCTCCTTATATGGGACCTGATGTGATTCAATTCAAATTAGTTGGAGTATAAAGTAATAATTGGATACTAGATAGTCTTACTAAAAAATAAAGAATTCATAGGAATGATTTTGAATATAAAACCTTATCAATATTTGTTATATTTTCAATTACAAAATTGTCATTCCCTCCATTGCATTGCTAATTTTAAAAAAAGACATACCTATATTTGATATATATGAAATATGATATTTGTACTATACTTCACGATTCATATTATAAACAAATTCTTAGTTTTCTTCTTCACAAAATTTCAAACTAACTTAAATCTTATAGGAAAACTCAATTTTAGATTTCTTATTTTAGAAATATTCTTATTACTTTTAAAATACTTGTTTAAAACTTAAAATTTTCATTTTTTATTTTTGATACATTAATTTATTAAATATATACATGAATTTTATATGTATATTTTTTGTATCCATATCTTAAAATTTTAAAATTTGCTGCACTTTATGGTGTTGTATTATATCCGATGCCTACACCTATATTTGTGCATCATAGATCATCCCTTCCTCATTAAAGTTTATGAAATAAGAAGGATTTAAAAAAATGTGATTATAAACATTATCAATAGCTGTTCAATCAAATCACTAAATTATCGGCTCACAACCAATATCACAATCCAGTTTAAGTTTTCATTGCGACCTCCATGCATGGGTGTATTGTTTTCGTTTTCAGTTTCCATATCAATTTATATTCACATCCATACCATCATATGGCGACTGCCATAACTAGGTCTTTATGGGTATAATTGATCTTCCAACTCATTAATGTGGTCACAAAAGGTCAATTGTTACAAATACCTTTTTGTGTTCAAATGCGAGAATGAATACAATTTAAGATTTATTTATTTTTATAAATTTTTAATGATTTTCTACTAAATAAATCTACTTCTGATTTAAAAAATAAATCTGATTTTCAATTTTGTTCGAAGTATCTAGATTCTTCATATGGTAAAATATAATCAATGCAAATCAATAAACATCCGAAATAATATAAATCAATTAGCAGTGATTTTTGTAACGTCTCTCACGATATCTTTATTAGTTTGTGTTCAGGACCGGAGGAAACAGGGCGGAGTTAGATTCAAGAGAAGCCAAAAAAGGCTTCATGCCGTGATGAGAAGCAGAGCCATTACGGCGAGATGCCATCCAGTAACTACGTCCGGCAAATTTATGGTGGAGCCGTGGCGAGAGTCGGGATTTTGTTTAAATCCGGATCATTTTGGATGCTCGGAAGGAAAAGAAAAGGAAGGAAACGAAGGGAGATCACGAGAGCTCAGCTAGGGTTCGATTTTCCAGCATCTATGGGTGATTTTCGGATCGAGAGAGCTTGGAATTAAGTTGGTAAGTTACTTCTACTCCTCCCTCTTCATTTTTCTTCGGTGGAAATGTGGGGTTTTTGGTTTTGAGATTGGGTTTCTGGTTTGTGACGAGACCCACAGATTGAAATGGTTAAAAAGAGGTTAATAGAGTGTGTTTTAGTGTTCTTGTGGATTGGATGTGAGTTTGAAGGGCTTATATGTGATTTGAGCTTAACCCTAGGTTGATTCCAGTTAAGGCTCTTAGGAATCCGAGTTGTATGGTATTGTTTGGTGTGTAAATGTTCCCCAAGAGCTTATTGATGCATGAAAGGGGGTATTGGACCCTTGGGTTAGGCCTAAAAGTGGTTGAATTATGATGTTTGGTTTAATGATATACTGTGTTAATGAAAGAATTGTGTTATTATGAAGGTTGTTTGGTTAATCGGGAGGGGTTCAAGCATGTTGGTGTTTAAGAAAGCGTGTGAAACTTGCGTGAGCGCGGTATTGACAACCTGAGGTAACCGGGTGTTGATTTATGTGGTGTTGTATAGCGGTATATATATATGCATGTCTCTTTCATACCACGATATTACTGTGTTTGTGTGTATTGTTTTTATATATCGTGGTATGTATACGGTTAGATGATGATGATGATTGTGATAATGATACATGTGATATTGATATTGATATTGATATTGATAGGATATGAAATGGTGCACACATGATGATATGACATGATGATGGTTATATGATGATACATTAGCATCACCACATGATATTGTGAGATTGTGTTATATGATGGATGAAGTGGTGATGATATGATGATATAAATATATAACATATGATGATATATGTATTTGCTAGGGAGGATAAGGATGAGATATGTGTGTATGTATATGTGTTAGGGAGGATAAGGGTGGATTATATGTGTTAGGGAGGATAAGAGTGGATTGTATATGTTAGGGAGGATAATGATGCATTATATGTATATGCGTGTTAGGGAGGATAAGGATGGGAGTCCCTGTGAGGACGACATGCATACCATTCATTCTACATTGCATTCGTGTGTTACTTGATTTATACATGTATATATATATATATGTTTATGTGTTATTGATCCCGGTTACTGAGACATTGTTTCACCCCACCCTCTCCCATGGCTAACCATTTCAGGTGAAGGTTCTAGCACTAGTCCTGAGAAGCCCTGAGAGTAACTGTGTACATGGGAATAATCTATGTAGTTTTTTATTTTGGATAATGTATTATGTGCCAAGTATGATATAAGGTTTTGTATTAAGTGTATGGTATGGTAAAACAGTTGTGATTACGTATATTGTGATGTATGGCTGGTTGTGTTTATGATATGTGTATTTTGTGGTGTTTTGAGAGTGTTGGATGTTGGGAAGTAGGCATGGTAGTATTTGTGTGCCCAGAGTGGTTTGGGTCTGCTTATTGTGTTTTAGGGCCTGTAGTTCGTCTGGTCATATTGGAGTTCAAGGGGGGTCAAAACTTAGGGGAGTAGTTCCTTTGAGGTAAAACCTCTTTGTACATGTTGGTTTGGAGGTTTTGGACATATATGAATGGTCTCTGAGTGACCAATCGTCTTTGGTGACAATTGGAAGTCGTTAGTGGTGAGTTTTGGTTAATAAGCGGCCAAAACGGTGTTAAGGGTTCAGAATCTCCATACGGAGTTGGTTTGAGGAAAGAAGGGTGTCTATGGATAGATTGAGATTAGATTGATTTGTAGGAGTTGGAATCAAGTCAATCGGAGGTCGTAGTATAAAGTTATGCGCGTCGGAAGTTCGCCCCAGAGTGTGAAAGTTGCTGATATCCCATATCAGCATGGGGCGCCGCGGCTCCAGTGACCAGGCCCCGGAGCCAGTGTTGACAGAAGCAGGGGAAAAGCAGAGCAGGCCGGAGCCGCAACGGTATTATAGCGGCTGCGGCCCCAGCCTAGTTTTTGGCATTTTTAGGTTTGTTTCCACTGTTTTGGAGTATTGGAGAGTTGGGTCGAGATATTTGGATTGTGTTTAGTTGGATACTGATGTATTTGATTATTTTTGGAGGTATAAAAAGATAAGATGTTACAATTTTCTTCTCATTTTTAGAAATATTCTAAATTGTTTTTTCTCAATTCAATTTCAAAATTATCTCGCTTCAAATCTCATTTTTTTAGGATTTACTAGGTCAACATTTTTTATCTCAATAGAAAATTTCAATTAAAAAGTTATTTTTTAATTCAATTTGAATATTTACATTTACAATTTATTTTCATTAAATTGGTTTCAAATAACATCCTTAAATAATATAATTAACTTTTGCATTTATAGAACATTTCAATGTTGAGAATTAAAAAAGATTATGTGTATAATATACATGTATTTATACATATTTTCTTTAAACAAATTTACTCAAATTGTGGTGACATTTTCTGGCAAAAAAAGAAAAAAAGTTGCTGATATTTATGAACAGGTAAGCATTGTGATTTTTTGGACACCTCTCTTTTAATATTTATAGTTTATATAGAAATTCAATTTTCTCACTTCAAAGCATCAAATAAAATCAATAATATACATGTACGCAACCATTACATATGAGGGTACCAACCACAAAATTATAATAAAATTTTTCCTGTTTACCTCAACCCACAACTTAGGGTCTTTTAACTCTTCATTAAGCTAAAATTTCAAAATTATTCAAATTACTTCAATTTCATTAATGGGACATATTTAAATAATTGATAGACCCCGAAAATAAATCTTAATTATCTTGGATATTACATGATGGTACCCAACTTATTGTTATAAAGTTGATGAAATATGTGATTGAAGCTCAAGTCATGTTACATGCACGGCCATGAATGCTAATTAAAAAATAATAATTAATGTTGTTTTAAAATTTTAAAATAACTAAATAAAAATAAACTAATTTTCCTTTATGACAGATAAAAAGAAAAAGGGAACATATGCCATACTATTAAAATGAAACTCATTAATTAAGTATCTTAAACATTCAGAGCATTAATAAAAAAAAAATACCCACACGTTGCTCTTGCTAGTGGAATCTGAGCTGGTTGCCGTCACCATAGGACCATGGGATTCACTGGCCTTGTTGGACTAATTGAGGGAGGAGGCAAAAGGCCATTGGTAACTGTGTTAATGGTCATTGTTGTTCATCGTTGACGCGGCTATTTGATGTCATTTATTGATGTACTTAAAACTTTTAATTATTTTATTTTTTCTTTTGGTTTTTTGGTAGCAGACCATAATAAAGTTGACAACTTTATCTAATCCTCTATCTGACAGGTGGATTTCCAGATACATTTCTCCCATTTTCATCGCCCCAAATAATCCAAGAGTTTATGGTTTAAGGACTCAAATCCCTTTCATATAAGCATTGGTAAATAATTTTTTTTTAAATATACTTTTCAAAACTAATTATTTCAACAAATAATTTTTATTTTTTAATTTATTCTGACAAATAATTTCACAGAATTATCCCTATTTTCATTTTAAAATAAAACCATGTCTTAAAGAATTCCCCGCCATGATTCATAGTTCCAGTGTTGGCTTTCCACGGGCCACGGGTTCAGCTTGTGGTACTCATTTATTTCTCCTCTCTATTTTCTGGGCCCTTCCTCCTTCGTCACACTCCTTATGCTCTACTTCCTACATCTTCTGGTATTTCCCTTCCAACGATTTCGCCACAGGTTTGTTTTCTAAATTCCATTGCGCTTGCTTTCTTGACTGTGTTTTAGGAATTTAACTTTCTTTTTTCTTCGACGGGTATTGTTGTTTGCTTATTTTTATCGAGTTTCATCAACTTTCATAGTCGATATACTATGGTCCTACTTCCTGGATCTGTCTAATTTGGAAATAGCACGGTCCTAGGGTGATGATGATTGTTGGGTATTTTCATAGGGTGATGATGATTGTTGGGTATTTTCAAGTTTGAGTAAATTTACTCATCGAACGATAGTGTATTATTTTCTTTGTTGAGTCCTGTCCTATCCTATTCACTCTTTCTGCAGTCCCTACATCCATATTCTATCCATGGATTTGAAATTTCTTTCCTCAGTTTTTGGAGATGATATTCCTATATATGCCATATTGCCAGTTGAGGGAAAACAACAAAGATTAGGCCATTTCCTTGATTGAAGTTGTGTAATGCAACGTATTTGAGTCGTTTAGTTAGTTACATTTGGGGATGGAATCTTAGACCGGTGTCTAATTCCATATCTGGGCTTAGAATGATGCATAATAGTTAGCTCAACATGTTTGGATAACTACACGGTTTTTATTACTAAACTAATTCGTTAAAAATTTTCAGTACATTAAGAACCATCTAAATTTGATGATAGTCTATGTTGTAGATAGCAAATAACATGGGCTCAATATGTTTGGATAGCAAAATTATGTTTTCAACGCCTTTAGAATACATGTGACTATGGGATGCCTATCTTTTCTCAGGTTTAAATGAGAGAATAAATTCAAACATATTGGAATAAGCCGCAAAGTCTAAACCCTTAGCCCCAACCATTGTCCTTAGTCACAATCCCAATGAGGAAGGGTGGAACTTTTTTCTTTTATCTAAGTTTCAGTGTTTTTGATTCCTAAGCATAATGCGTCTTTCCCCATGATGTCAAACATGTCTAGAGAGGAAGAGCAAAGCAAATGAAAAATGTTCAAAAGTAAGCCAACCCTTAGACTGCTATGAAAAACAGCATGAGGTTTCAAACTAGCACAATCTAATTAAAAAATTTCACCCAATCATCATCTCAAGATAAAGTTTCTGTCTGGGTGACTGGATGACATTCTGAGCCTGACCACTAGCCAGGTTTTTAATTACTATTACTATTACTATTATTATTATTTCATAATGACTTTTTTCTGTCCTTTTCTTTTCCCCTCCTTGGTATATACCTACTTTTGGATGGGAAGTTGGTGGTCAAAGATATTCATAAATTGCAAAATCCACGATTCCAAGGTAGAATTTAAGTTATCATTCATTTTTTTTTTCCTTCTGCAGGTTTGAGATGCTTTGAGTGCAATGAAAGCAAGGACTGTCTCATTCTTTTTTTTAAACTTCTGATGGCACTTACTGGAAACAAGGTTCCAAGCGGTCCTATTGTGACTCATCAGAAAATTGGTTGTAGATCACATGTAAAACGTATCTTGATGTCCAAATGGAATAATGGACTACAACTTCCAAGACATGGAGTCCAAAATGGACAACCGAACCATATATGTCTCTTGGTAGAGGGATCAACCTTATCCAATGCGGTTTTTTGGTGCATATATGGAAAACCTGCCAGCTTTATCTCCAGGAGGTCTTCTTTCTTATGCAAATCATCAGGATCAAATAATACTGAAGAGAAAGAATGCATTGCAACTTACAGTGATGTTTCAGATTTAACTAGGTAGAAGATCAATGATTATTTACTCAACATTTCGGTTTCATTTATTGTGTTACATTTTTTATGCTGTGTACTATTTGTGAACATTCATCCATGATTTGTGTTTTGGTCATCACTTTTATTGCTGGTCAAACTAGTACTTTATCTTTCATGAATGGTGATGTTTAATTTTTCTAATAATTTATGCCATGATTCAAACTTATATATCAGATATCCTGTAATATGTGCAGTGTACGTTCTAAAGATGAGAAAGATTACCACATTCATTCTGGTCGGGGCTTGGCTGAAGCTTGTAGATTTGTTTATAATGATGCAAAGTTTGTAAATGAAAGGGCTCGTCATGACATTGTCTTGCTTTCCCGGTACTGTCCTGTGACTTCTTGTCATCTTACACTGTTTCTATTTGAAATGTGCTTCCACAGTTGTTCATCAAGTCGCTTTTCTTCAGTTGATTTTCAAGCTATCTATGCAGCAGAAGGTTCACTGTTCATGAGAGATACCATAGTTTTTAGGACCATAGAAATAACTGTTCATTATTTGTTTCCTTAGTGGCATATTGAGGTTGGATGCCCGTGCACGCCAAGATGTTGCTTTTCTAGGGACAGAATTTCTCAAGCTTGATGGTGAGCTCGTTTACCTTGTTCTAATCATGTGCTTTTCCGCTTTTCTAGTTATCATGGCGTCGCTTAATTCATCTGGTTCAGAACTTTTTTTGATAGAAGTGATAGTTCTCGGAATATGTACATGTAAATCTATTGTATTTCATATCACCAGGACTGTCATGTTCACCTATTGCCCCCCTCCCCTTTGCACCATCAACCAAAAGAAAGACACCAAGATGTCAAAGGATACCAAAGTGTACAAACCGAGAATATTTGGTATAATTAAAACATGAGATGGTTTTGTAGTGTGTAGGGAATTATTTTTGGAGCAATAGGGAATATTATAATATTAATGACTATATCTTGCTAATCCTGGTGATTTCTTGTTGTAATTCTTCATTTTCTATACATGCATGCAACTTAACTTCCTTTTACCTCTTATTTTGTCTCTCAAATGGAGGAATTGGGAGGAGCACCTTCCTCCACTCCTCTCTTTAACATTCCAGAATGATTTTTATACATGTTTATGTGTTTATTGTTTACTTAGATCTTCTTCTTTTTTGCTGTGTAGCTCGGGCAAGAGAGGGTACTGAGAGAATTGATCGTGATGTCAAGAAAAAAGCTGAGCGCCTTAATCAAATTGCTACTGTCTGTATTACGTAGAATCGTTAAATTTGTTTTGCTGGAGAGAAAAAAGATACACATTAGTGATACATTTCATGCTGATATTTTTTGTTTTAAATATACTCTTCAGATCTTGAAGGATCAAGCTCGGTTGAGATTGAAAAGTGCTGCTGATAAGCACTGGAGTAATGGAGCCTTAGAGGTAAATATGTATTCCAGTTAAGACACTTGCTTCATGTGATATAAAATGGAGATTCTTTTTTTGGTCTTTCAAATTATATATTTTGGCCATCTCTCATTTTTATGTACTGACATTTTAATGTTTTTAATGCAATGTTGTAATAAGATAGAATGTCGTAACCTATCTCAAGAATATACCTGTTTTTCTCTCCCATTCATGGAAATTTTGTACTTAATGAAGTATGGAATGCTGACACCTTTAATATAGGGTCGGATCAGGTGTAGTTCTATATAATGGGCATGGGTTGGCATGGACACATCTTGGGATTGTTGAAGTATTTCTATATATCAATATTGTACACAACATATGTATAAATGTCTTCAGTGCTGAAGTACATATTATAGAGTTGAATCTTAAAATTCAGGTTTCGCCTGCTAAATTAATGAATTATAAAACTAAGAATATCACGGTGATTATTGTATGTTGTGTTTCATAGTAATTTTAGAGATTTAAGTAACTAGAAAACCTGTTTCAATTGCAATTATATGTATTATCTTTTATGTATCTCACATTTTTAGGCACATTCCTACATCCCTTCTTTTACTTCACCTATCACATGTCACATCAGATTAGAAAACCATCTTTTCTCTTTAGATTTAATTAGTAATTTGTTCAAGAAAAAAATGAGGATTTGATAATTCAAAATGCATACAAACAATAAGAGAATTCAGTATTCCTTTTGACACAACCCTTTTAACTTTCAGGCTGATTTGCGCCTTGCTGACTTCCGTGCTAAACAACGTGCAATGGAAGATGCCTATATGGCCTTGGAGGTGATTTTATATGTTGTGCAAGTGTTAACTATGGACAAAGGCTTTTTACTAGCAGTTTATTATTTCTGGCGTCTAGCATGATTCTGCTAAGCCTTTGTTATTCAAGAGGAAGAAATTTACTTTCTATCATCTAAATGTGCAGTTTGTCAAAAGCATCCATGATATGATGGTGAGAAAGACGTGTAAATTGTAAGTCAATTATAACTTATATGCCTGCTTATAATTATAGTAAGCTTTGAATTGTTTCTGATCATGTTGGGATATAGTCCTCCAGGCAGAGATGAAGGCTCTTTTTCTGCAAATAATTTAAGAGGACGTATAATGCTTGAGAAGAATGGAAAAGCCATAGATTCCTTTCCTGGGGATGTATCTACTGACCGTATTATGGCTCTTCAGGTCCTTTTTCTTTTGTTTTTTTCCCCTTTTATATATGGTGACATGGATTTATATGTATGCATGTATCACATTTTAACCAATTGAACTAGGACATATAGCAGTTATATCCTAAATTTTAAAGTGTACAGGAAGCTTACTGGAGTATGGCATCAGCACTTTCTGAAGCTGATGGAGTTGATTACACTGATCCCGAAGAGGTTTAACTCTTAATATTTATGTTCCTGTCTGATCTTGGTCATTATTTAAGTATTTAATTTACCTGCTTTTTTCCATCGGAAGCAGCTTGAGTTGTTAATTACAACTCTTATCGACCTTGATGCAATGGATGGTAAACAAAGTGTATCGCTGTTGGCAGAGTGTTCTAGTTCTCCTGATGTCAGTACTCGGTGAGTCTATTATAGTAGTACAATTTCTCAGAAAATAATATCCTTGCATGCTTTATCAAACGTACATAGTTAAAGACAAACAACCATATTTTCCTTTTACTTAAATTCTTTGCTCCTAAAGCTTCTGGCATTAATGTAACAAACAGGAACAGTATTTTATTACTGGCTTTCTACTATGCACCTTGATGGGCACGGGCATAGCTGACTTAACAATTTGAACTTGTGTTCCATTGATGACGTATTTCCCACTATTTTGTTGCCCATTTACTAAATTCTCAAATACCTACTTGTAGAATTCTCCTACATTGAGTTATCCAATATTGAATTAATGAATGATGAAAGCTTCTGTAGATCCCATGGAAAATATTCTACATGAAGTCATAAGTAAAATAACAAATGAAAAAAAAGCTAACTGCAGCTTCTATTAACGCAATCCTGAATATGCTTTTCCTCTATTTTAACTTTTTTTTGGTATATATATTCTGCTGTGTCAATGGGATCATGTATTCTAGACAAGCACTAGCCAATGCACTAGCAGCAGCTCCATCCATGTGGACTCTGGGAAATGCAGGGATGGGAGCATTACAGGTAAGCATATATGAATATAGATATATGAAAGTATTACTTTTGTTGGGTCTTGGTTTCATCTTTTCCCCTTGAGGCGAAATTGTCGCCTTTTGGTTCTTGTTGCAGAGACTTGCAGAAGACACCAACCCAGCCATTGCTGTTGCAGCTTCCAAAGCTATTTATGAGCTCAAAAAACAATGGGAAATAGAGGAGGGGGATAGGTGGACATTTATGATGGACAAAAACACCTTGGAAGAAAAGGAGAGCCAAAAATTTGACAGTGAAGAAGAAAAAGACAAAAATTGAGGAATAATTGAATATCTGTATTGGACTGGATATGTTTCCGAAGTCCAAAGGATTCTAGCTATTATGGAATTAACCCAGATCCACTCTAGGAAGTGAATATTGCTGGTGTGAAGATGCCATATGAGTGGGTAATTTGGAGCATATGATCCAGTTTGGTTTATCCTCATATTTATGTAACATGCATGTGTAATAGCATGAGTGTATATAAGAGCATTCAATACGTATATTGATCAACCATTGTTATCTGGTCTGATGCAGTACAGAAGCTGGGCTGATTATATACTCAACTGTCGTACCGATGGAACGTATGATGAAGACACATTAGTGCTATACCTATACACACTAGGGGCTGAGTTTAGAACATTGTATACTCATGTTGTAGATTAATCTCTTCCTTACTGTTGGATGATCTGAATATAATGGACAAAATGATTGTTGCCAATACATTTATGGAATATTAATGGTGTCTCTTAGTCCTCTTTCCCTTTTAATTCCCATTTTATGAAATTAGAACATATTCTAATTTATTTTTTGAGAATATTCAAATTTAATGTTTTTAAATTAATTATATATTCTAGGAATTTGCAATATGGATTCCTAGATTTTCATTTTATTCACTTGTAATTTGTAATTTACTATCTATCCTTTTTTTAGTGGAAAAGTTTTAAATTTAACTTTTTAAACTGATAAAAATTTTAGAAATTTGTAATTTGAATTCCTTAATTTATAACCTATTTAATTGTAATTTGAAACTTATTTTCAACTCTTTATTGGGAAATATTCAAAATTAACTATATATTCCACGAATTTGCAATTTGGATTTTTGAATTTATATCACTAGCAAAACAATGCAAGACCCCAAATAATGCCCTAAAAAAAATACACAAACCAAGAAGTGCATTAAATTTATTTAAAATTTAAAATAGTTTGTCTTTCTCTTTTTTTGTCATTGTCTGCTTTCTTTTGCTTATAATAAGAGAGAAAAAGAAAAAAAGAAAAAGAAAAAGCTAAAGAAAGCGGACAATGAAAGAAACAGAGAAAGACAAATTAAAGAAAAAGAAAGAATGTGCTGTTACAAGGAATGCATGGCATCCTATAAGATACAGATATGAAGTACTAAAATATAAACAAAAGTAGAAGATGACTGTAATATAAGATTTTATTTCAAAATAAAACTTACAAAGTTGATGACAGAAAGAGATGGGATTACAGAAAAACTTCAAAGGCAAAGAAACAGAAAGAAGGAAGTGAAGTGGGATATAATGAAGTGTCCTTCTAAATACTGGAATAAGCTTTTATAGATGGTTTTTCCTAGTATTTTATTACATTTAATTTTCATTTCCATTTCATTTTCTATACATAGATTCATTTCAGATTGTCTTCTAACTTTATCATGTTTCAAGGACAATTGTTATGTCTTCTATCCTTATCATGCTTCAACGAGAATTATTATGTCTACTACGACTTCTATCATTCTATCGTTCCATTTATTCTCTTATACTTAACTCTCACTTGTTCCACTTTACTTCTTCTCTTAGCTTTCAACTCTCCCATTGTAAGTTATATTTTATAAAGTTTTATGTTCTAATTTTCAATAATAAAAATACGGTAATCACCAATTCCTCTAGTCCTCTTTTATTATTACTAGTCTATTTCTTTAAAGGTTATATTAAACTTCTCATAATCCTATGTTAATATTTTACAACTTTAAGCCTACAACCAAGAAGAAGATTAGTAAAAGTCAAAAAATGATACATTCATTAGCCTCATGATACACATGTCAAAAATAATATTCCAATCTCCAAGAAGTAAACTTTTAATTTCATCAGCTAGATTGTCTTGTCCACCTGCCTACTCTATAATCTCTTGTTAATTGATCCTATTGATAACCTCAGTTGAGTCGATAGTAATCCACACTTTGCATAGACCAAGGTCTCAACCAAGTTTGAGTCCTCTAAAAATACCTCAGATCTCAATAGTGGTGCAATCAGTAGGGATCCATTTGCTCATGAAACCACTAATGCATTCCATAGGAATCCCAAATCATTCCTCTGTAACTAGCTCTACTCTCGAACAACTTACAAAGCCTTCCACGTCAAAATGCACCCAATCAGCTTTTGTGGGTAACCACATGTCTTTTGGTACTAAATATCCCTCCCCCATATCCCTTCCTCGCTCTTGCATACAGATAGAGAACAAGAGGAGTGCAGATAGGGAATATTCTATCAGAGGTGTAATACATCTGTTTGGTTAAAAATGAAGAAAGATCTTTCATCCAATTTTTTTTCTCAAACTAAACATGAGAATAAAGCACTTTATTTTCCATCCTTAGAGTAGAGAAGAGAGAGAGGGGAGAAGAGGAAAAAATGCTTCTTTTTTATTATTTGGTTTGGAAAAAAAATAAAATAAAAAATTGTGCCACTTTCCCCTCCAAATCCCTCGATCCAACCAGGGGTCAATGATTATGAGTGATATAAGGACGGCCAGTTACCCATTGTGCAGTTGCAAGGGAGATGGAATTGGGGCATTTCCTTGTCTTCTCAACCCATAGAACCCGGTAGGAGTCTGCCAGTTAGCAAGCATGAGCAAAATTAAGTTTCTAAGGAGTTTCCTTGCTGTAGTTGGATGCCTTGCGTTTGTGTTCCAAACAATCCATTCCTGCACATGGTGAGAAAAGAATTCATTACTAGGAGAGTATTTAGTTAAATTTCCCCATACCTACTAAGCTTTTCTGCAATCTCAAACACTCTGAATCCGTGTTTCAGGCATACCACAACCACGTGGATAATTGCTATCTCCTGTCAATCCCAAGAACATCGAACACTATTCATCTACAATATATTCATAGCCAATCTCCAAAGGAAGTTCTTAATTTTTTCATATGTGGACATCATCTCCAAATCTTTGTTCAGCAGGGACGACGGTTCTGTTCGTTTCTTTTGTCCCAAACTCTTGTAAGCGAAATTCATGAAGAAGTTCCTATCTGCTGAAGCTCTCATTAGAGTTTATCTACGCCATTTTGTTCATCATTAGGAGGTCTAATAGACAAAACCTGATTAACAGAACAACTCACAGTTTATAAAGTCGCAGACTTTGAGGATCTTATTAGCTTTTATCCCGTAGAGAGCAAGAGGACTACCCTGAGCTCAACTACCAAACTAACATGAGGTTCCTTTCCCATTACCAATCCTCCATCCCACCCTTTCGAAGAAAAGGTCGCGAACTTTAACAATACTTTTCCAAATTAGAGGCATTACAGACCACAGACGGAATTGGAAAAAAAACAATTGAGGACATCAAAGAAAAATTATTTCCACATCAAAATTACTAGTTGGAAATCTAGTTTACATTAGTTGAAAAATTAAATGATGGTACTTGAAAATTTTGAAGTGAGGTTCTGAGAATATTTTTTCTTTGAGGTCCTCAACTGTCTTTTTTCCGGCGGAATTTTAGTCAAGACCACTTTATACTTATCTCTAGTTGCGCGAACCTAAAGCTAAAATTTTATCTGTTAAGAATGTTCAAGATCAATCTGTTGGTTTGGTTTCAGAACTTACAAAATGCTTTCTTCCCCACTCACAAAACATGGATGCACTGTGACTTCTCTCATTCTCTTGCTTCATCTATTCTCTCATGCCTATTCTCACTCGTTTCACTTTACTTCGGCCCTTAGACTTCAAGGCTTCCACTTTGTAAGTTATATTTTATGAAGTTATATCTTGTAATTTTCAGTAAGCAAGGTATTCTTGTAGCCAATTACTCTAGTTCTCTTTATTACCATTCTGTTTCTTTAAAAGTTATACTTAACTTCTCATAATCCTACATTAATATTAATATTTTATAGCTTTAAGCCTACAACCAAGAAGAAGATTAGTAAAAGTAAAAGATGATACATTCATTAGCCTCATGAGACACATGGTAAAAAATAATATTCCAATCTCCAAGAAGTAAACTTATAATTTCATCAGCTAGATTGTCTGTTCATCGGCCTACACCATAAGCTCTGTTGATCCTATTGGCCAAGGTCCAGCAAAGTTTGAGTGCCTTAAGTATACCTCTAATCTCAATAGTGGTGCAATCAATAGGATCCAATTTGCTCATGAAACCACTAATGTATTCTTCTATTCTGTAATGAAATGAGCTTTCATAGAGGGCTTTTCCTAGCATCTCATTACATTTCATTTTTTATACATAGATTTCTTTTATATTGTCTTCTAACTTTATCATGTTTCAAGGACACTTATTATTTCTTCTACCCATATCATGCTTCAAGGACAATTATAGGATGCCATACATTCCTCGTGGTAACATATTCTTTCTTTTTCTTTAGTTTGTCTTTCTCTTTTCCTTTCATTGTTTGCTTTCTTTTACTTTTTCTTGTTCTCTTTTTTCTTTTTCTCTCTTACTGTCATTTTTCCTTTTGTCCTTTTCTTTTCCTATTTTTTAGTTGAAAAATTAGCTAATGGTACTTGAAAATTTTTAAGTGAGGTTATGGGAATATTTTGTCTTTGAGATCCTCAACTGTCCTTTTCTTAACAGAATTTTACTCAAAACCACATCATATTTATCCCTAATTGCATGAACCTAAAGCTAAAATTTTATATCTTTGTTAAGAGTGTTCAAGATCAATCTGTTGGTTTGGTTTCAGAACTTTGACCTAAGCTAAACCATTACCATACACACTATATTTATTTAATATATTTTAAGTTATTTATTTAATATATTTTAAAATTTTTTATTAGTCTTAATAACCTATAACATCACATAAATAATAAGAGCTCATGAGTGGCGAAGTCAACCATAATTTTTCTTATTATTTATATTTTCTATAATTATTATAAATATTTTTAAATAATATTTATATTTTAAAAAATATTTATATTATTTTTAAAAATTACAAATATATAATATTCTTGTGACATCTAAATTCTAAAAAAAAAATGAAATTATAAGTTTGAAAAAATCAATAATTAATAATAAATTTATAAAATAGCAAAATCAATTTTGATTCTTTACAAAATAAATTTATGAAATCTTTAAATGTTATTATTATCATCTTATATTTTTTATAACTTATATTTTGTAAATATATTTTGATAAAATTATACAAACACCTTTTACCCCCGAAAAGCCTTTCAAAAGTAATAAATAAATAAATAATATTAACAGTTAAAGATTTTTAAAATATCATTCATGCATAATCCAAACGGATTCAAATCCATAAATAACCGAGTCAAACCAACCTCTTAATAAAATCATATAGGTCCAAGATTTTTTAAAACACACCTTTTCAGAGGCATGTTAAGAAATTTTACCTCCACATTTAATTTTCTACCTTGATTAAAGAATCTGATAGAAAGTAGCTCTAGCAATTTACCGAAGTCTTGTCTAGACATGGCCAAAAAAAAAACATCTAGTTCACACAATATCTTACATTGGTTGAGAATTACAGAAGACCATTATACATAAGAGTAGAAAGTAACTTATTACAGATGTGCTATAGTTCTTCTACTTGGACTGAAAATCCACATTGGCATCGCTTTGTAAGAAGGGAGCTTCCCTCATCAAAGCTCTCGTACTCTTTCAAAAACACATGTTCATGCTCACTTGCTTGTCTATTAAATGGAGCTTCAACCTTAGTAGTATCACATACGGTCACCTGATTTCTGGGACTTTTCTCGTCATAACTGCCACTAATCATGGCACTCGATTCCTTATTGTCTCTGGATTGGTTATCAGTTGGTGCCTCTGATGGAAAACTGCTATTATAACGATTGTTTAACCGTTGACGAGTCACAATAGATGAAAGAAGCTGGTACCATTGAGAAAGAGCTTGCGCTTCATCCCTTCTCTTCTCTTCAGCCCTTCTTCTTTCCTCCTCCTCAGCATATCCCTAGAGAAGTTAAAAGATAAAAAATAGGTCAATAGCAGTCGGAATACAAAAAGGGGTGTGGCATTAACATTAAAATCAAGGAAAAACTGTAATTTTACAGGAGCAACTGTAGGAGGCAAGTTTAGTAATTTTTAGAAACAACTCTGGAGAAGGGTCAAAGGGTTTGTAGAGTATTAACAAGACCAATATAAGTTAATGAATTCCTAGCCCCGTACAACAATCCCAACCTGCGATCCTTCATGATGCAACAAGACCAATATTTGGTATGATATTAAGAATACTAGAAATAAGTTTATTTTCATATTTAATTAAACACTGATGGGACTTGGTATTTTATTAGCTGATAAACTAAGAATTAGTTACAAAATTCCTCCAAGGGCCATGAAAGAGGAAATAACAGCAAAATTCTAATCCTCCTATTCACAGTAGCTCAGACAATAGCTTAATTGAAAGAAGATGGAAGGGAGGAGTCATATGAGATTTTAAACTCTCCTATAATGGGAATGGAGAGCTCTTTCCCATTCCATAGCCCTTTATTCTTGTAACCAAACAGGTCTTAATGTTTTATTAAATTCTTAAGAGATAAGGAGTCATATGAGATGTTAAGCAATTCAAGTCGTCATTCATTTCACCCTCAACACTTTTTTCACCAAAGCACAAGAATAAGTACCTCTAGAAGGACATCCTTGAACTCAGCACACACCACAATACCATCAAAGACAGGATGTGAACGACCATTTCTAAATTCAAAACCAACCATGGCAGGCGCATAATCAATTTCTAGCCTCTTTGCAACGGAAAATGCCTTTGGAAACCTCAAGTGCACAGTCCCTGGAGGAAGGCATTTCTCAGACCAAACTTCAACTTGCCCACGCTCATTCTAGATAGAAAAATGGTAAAAACAGACATCAGTAGCATGAAATTTTCTATTATCTCAAAAAAAAAAAAAGCAAGGTACCAATTTTAAAATTTCATTGAAAGTAAATAATGCATCAACGAGTAACGTGCATTCACTAATAAATTTATACGCATGCATGTTAACTTGAACAGACTTGGAATAGATGAGGTTGAAGCCTCTTGTTGCTCCACCTAGTACCATACCTTGATACCCTAGCACTGATCAATGAAACTCTAATTCTTCTGTTGTCAACTTCATGAACTAAACTAGTAGACTAATCACAAGTCAAGACCCATTCGCAAAGGGTTAACAAAATTTTCATTTTTAAATTTTAGCCAAAGATAATTGTCATGTTGTAGCTCACATTAGTTGAAATGATCCTCTAATCATCATATGAGAAGCATCCAATCATCTAGAACAGAGACATGATCTTTTTTTTTTTTTAAATGCAAAGAACAAATCAATTAAATACTAGAAACAAGTACAGAACGAATGAGACATGATCTTTAGCATGTGCAAACACCACAACATTTGATTTTTCATCACCATTCAGAGTAAAATGTAGAATTGTAGAGAGGAAGGATAAAAGGATAAATAGCTAAATGCTGTAACAGTGATGCTTCCGCAAACAGAGCAGCTTTCGTACACATGGTTTTCCCAAATTACATCATCCACTACCCATAGAAAGTAACAGAAAAGACCTTAGGAACTATCCCGTTTACAGCATGAGGCAGATTTAGAGGTTCCAGTTGCCACCTCCCATAGAGTTCAATATTTTCCTTAGAATCACTGCAACCATAGTAATCAGCTTCAGAATCTTGTACTTTTTGATGTTTCACAGAACATTTGAGCTCCTGGATAGAAAATTGAAAAGATATTGAAATTCATGTGAAAATTAAAAAGGAAAAATTTTAAAAAAATATATACCAGGGAAACAATATTCTGAGCCCGAAAAGTAAAACCAGACCTTCACAGGATGTTCATTGGCTTTAACTTGGAGCCCTTCCCGTAGCCACCTCCCTTTTGTCTTAAGTGTCTGCACACAAGTCCTCGGGTAAACTGGGAGACCTGAACAAAAGCCAAGAATTGGACCCTTTGGATAAAGAACTTGATATTTGGTAAGCCATTTCTCTATTGCATAAAGTGGATGACTTTTGTAAGCCTGCATATGGAAGAGTCTTATAAAGTAAGTCTCTATATCTACCATCCTGCAAATCGTGTTGTTCAGGCACACTTTTAACTACCTGTTGATTAGTTGGAAGAGGCTCAGTTAATGCCCTAGTTTCCAACTCAATATCCTCAAGGGAGCTCCTAGTAGGGACAAATGAAATACTCTTGCTGTATTCTGCAGACACAGTTTGGTTTGTTTCCAAATTAACCACTCCTCCAGTTGCTATTGACTCTAACTCTCTCAGTGGTGCCAAAACCGAATCCCACCACATTGAATTAACACGTTGTGATGCAATCTTGTGCCACTTTGTACAGTACCTGATATGCCAATAACATTGTTATAATGGAAATAATTGCAAAGCCATTAGTACAATCACACTGAACTTATTTAATGGAGAGAATGCAAAACCTGCGGGTCACGTCTTTGGCCCCCTGCCCAGCAAAAGCAACAACATATCTCAAAGATGTTTTACATGCAGCAACCATGGCTTCAACTTTGTGCTCCCCATCAATAATCAAATTGATAGCATCAATATGAACCCACTTTCCTGTCAAATTCTCTCCACCGCAATATACTTCTGCCCAGTACAGAGGAGATCTAAATTTCATTGATCCAACTGCCGTAGAGATTTCTTGGGGGAAGGCTAAAGATTCATCACTTATAATCCTTTTGATTCTTTTCAATGGAGAATTAAAATTTTCTGAATTAGCATTCAAGATTCTCAAACATGACTCGTTTTTGTTCTCCTGATCCCCAATTGCTGTAGCAGAAAGAGCCATTTCCAACTGCATTTCAAACTCAAGATCCCCTTTTCTCTTTGATTTACAAGTTTTGTTGGTAAGATGTTCAGGGTGATTATGTTCCATCTCAGAATTTTGCATGTTTGAAGCACTGCCATTCAATTCATCAGCAAAAGGGGGATTTCTGGACTCAACCACATGGCTTGTTGAGTGGCATTCCTTCCTTTCATGTGATTGGCCAAGAGAACTTTCCCTGGAATTTTCTCTCTCATAACCAGAAAATGAACTTTTAGGGGACCTAAAGTGATCATTTGGCCTAGATACCATCACTGTTGAAGCATTAAACACCCCCTTATTAGATCCACTTGCATCTGATCTAAAGGATTGACCTGGTTTAAGAGAGGCAACATCCAAAATGGAGACAAACCTGAAAAATTACTTCAGAAAATTAATTCCACATATCTACTTTGGTGCAAGAAACTAAATTCTGCCGGACATTGTAGAAGAAGGTTCAACCAGTAGATCTTGAAAATGGATTCAACATTCATTAAAAATAATCTAAATATTGCAGTACCCTTTCACATGCAAAATTTTAAACATGTTCATTTTGCACATCCATTGTGCAAAATCACTGTCCAGAACTACATTATTTGTGGACATCCACTGGCTCAAAGCATATTTCTATAGTAGCTGAAGACAAGGTTAACATAATAATTGCTTTATTGTTATCGATTATTTAGGCTCATCTCTTACAGGAAACTTTATACAAATATATATATATTCATTACCATTCCATAAATAATAACATAGAATGAGATCCTAAAGGTGCTAAAAGACAAAAAAGTTCTTGAAGTAAATAACTTATTTAAACTCGTCTCTAAGAGATTACTACATTAATTGGAAACGAACACAATTAATAAAATAATACCTTGAAATTATCTATGAAACGCATAGACAGAATGCTTAACATTGCACTAAAAGTATTCCATATAGAGATTTTTATATCAAACCTTGAGGGAGATCCAATACCCTCATCTTTTGTTATTTTAAAAACATTAAAAAAGGACTTAACATCAACTTCTTAAAATCAGTGGTAGCAAATTAAATATGTAACTGATGTATTTGAAACAATATGACAAAAGTACTTGAATAAAAAAACGCACACAAATATGATCTTTATTTTTATGTAATACCTTGTTGGAAGATTCAAAGCTCTAAATAGGGCCACTGATAATGCAGTAACCTGCATTGAAAAACAAGCAATTGCAAAAGAAAAAAACACTGTTACTGCAACTCTCAGAGAATAAAGCAATCAACTACAACCTTCAGATAATACAATTAAGCCATTCTTGGATGACTTTATTTTACTACTGGTTTAGGCCTATTATAAGCAGATAAAAAGGCAACTTCAAAGTCATTGAATCCTTTCATACCAAGATTGAATTAATAATAAGAGATCCACATTTTTTCTTTTGGTGAAAGAGATCCACACTTTCTATGATTTGAAAAGCTTTAGATATATACAACAACAACAACAACATTCGCCTTATCCCACTATGTGGGGTTGGCTACATGGATCATACGACGCCAATGAACTCTATCAAACACCATCTCCTCAGATAAATCATTTCTCAAAAGGTCATTCCTTATAACTTCCCTAAATGTCCTTTTTGGTCTTCCTCTACACCTTTTGATCGAACTCTAGGTCATTTGATCAACTCTCTTAACTGGCTCCTCTTGCCCTCTTATTTGTACATGTCCAAACCACTTTAAACGATTTTCCATCATTTTCTCCTCGATAGGTATTACCCCAACTTTCCTTCATATACAGTCATTTCGTATCTTATCCAATTTTGTATGACCACACATCCATCTCAACGTTCTTATCTCTGTTACTCCCATCTTATGCTCTTGTTGTCCTTTCAAAGCCCAACATTCACTACCATATAGCATTGCTGGCCTTATAGTTGTTCTGTAAAATTTTCCTTTAAGCTTAGTAGGTATCTTGCTGTCACAAATAACTCCTGTTGCTTTCCTCCACTTCAACCACCCAGCTTGTATCCTATGCATAACATCCCCATCAATTTCGCCATTATTCTGCAAAATCGACCCCAAATATTTAAACGTTGACACCTCGGGATGATTTGCTTTCCAACTTTTACCTCTAAATCATTTCTAATTGGCCTCTTATTAAATTTGCAATGCATATATTCCATCTTACTTCTACTCAGACGGAAACCTTTTGATTCCAAAGTATGTCTCCATAATTCAAGTTTAGAGTTGACCTCTTCTCTTGAGTCCTCAATTAAAACTATATCATCCGCAAAGAGCATACACTTTGAAATTTCTTCCTGTATATGTTTTGTAAGAACATCCAAAACCAGATCAAATAGGTATGAACTCAAAGAAGATCCTTGATGTAAGCCTATTATTATAGAGAAGTCCTTTGTCACACCTCCAGGGGTTCTCACACTTGTTGTTGCCCCCTCATACATATCCTTTATGGCTCAAATATAAGTCACATGGACACATTTCTTCTCCATTGCTTTCCACAATACATCTTTTGGTACTCTATCATAGGCTTTTTCCAAATCAATGAAAACCATATGCAAGTCTCTTTTTTTACTCTGGTATCTTTCAATCAAACCCCTTAATAAATAAATAGCCTCTGTTGTAGACCGTCCTGGCATAAATCCAAATTGGTTTTCTGAAATACGAGACTCCTTTGTGACTCTATGCTCAATCACTCTTTCCCAAAGTTTCATGGTGTGACTCATGAGTTTTATCCCCCGATAATTAGCACAATTTTAAATATCCCCCTTGTTCTTGTATATGGGCACTAGATTGCTCTTTCTCTATTCCTCTGGCATTTTCTTGGACCTTAAAATCTCGTTAAATAACTTAGTGAGCCACCAAACCCCCTTCTCTCCTAAGCACTTCCAAACTTCGATAGGAATATCATCGGGACCAATGGCTTTATCATTATCTATTCTCTTAAGAGCTTGTTTCACCTCTCCAACCCGAATCCTATGATAGAAATTCAAATTGAGATCATCTTCATGGGTTGTTAATCCTTCAGTATCAATAGTCATATCCAATCCATTATTGAAAAGTTTATAAAAGTAACTCTCCCATCTTTCTTTAATATCATCATCTGCAACTAAAATTTTTCCATCTTCATCCTTAATGCATCTTACTTGGTCTAAATCTCTTGCCGTTTTTTCCTTTCTCTTAGCAATTTTGTAAATTTTATGTTCACCATTCTTTGTCCCTAAATCCTGATAGAATTCTTCAAAAGCTTTAGATCTAGCCTCGCTCACTGCTTTCTTAGTCTCCTTTTTACCCAACCGATAACATTTCCAATTTTCATCGTTATTGCATAGATGTAGGGCTTTGAAACACTCTTTCTTATATTTGACCTTCTCCTGCACACTCTCATTCCACCACCAAGATTCTTTATCCTTAGGTCCAAAACTTTTGGATTCACCCAATACTGCTTTAGCGGTATCCCTGATCTTTTTAGTCATTTCATCCCACAAGATGTTAGCACTTTCTTGCAAGTCCCAATTACCTTCCTCCATAACTTTCCTCGTAAAGGTCACTTGTTTCTCACCTTTTAGTTGCCACCACTTAATTCTAGGATTTAAAGCTCTTTGACTTTTCAGTTTACGGTTTTTAACTATCACATCAAGGACCAAGACCCTATGTTATGAAGTTAAACTCACACCAAGGTTTACTTTGCAATCTGATTTAGATATATGCTAACATAAAATGAGAACATAGTATAATTAATCAGCACTTCGTTAATCAAGTTAAATTGAATGTAGCTCTTAGTACTAGAGGACAAACATAAAATCTACATTAATAATATGATAAGAGATGTACCTCATCAACACTACCCTCACGTGTTTCAAGAGCTGATAGCAGAGCAGAATGAAATGACATTTCTGCATCCGTGAACTTTGTGACATGAAAATTATTATGAAACTGCAAGTATCACATAAACAGAACCAAACAAGAGATAACAAGTAGTATATCATGAGTCTGTCCAAGATAGTCACCAAATGCAAAGAAATAAAATTGTGTACTACTTAAATCAAACCATACCCATACAACTAAAGGATTTAAAGCTTTTGAAGTGAGCTTGGTGACATTTGATAGCTGGAGCAAGTGCGCTGGAAGTAGAGAAAGCAAAGAAGCCTGCCATGATAAGGAAATGCCTCAAACTAACAACCAGTTTCCATGTGAAAAGTGGAGAACATAATGCTTCGTTAGGCAAGAAACGAGGGCAAGACTCACAGTTGAATAATATTCAAACTATTTGTAAGAGGATAGATTCACAAACAGCTGAAACTAAAATATTAGAATGCCTACTCCAAAAGTTGGACCAAAATTAAGAAACTGCTCCAAAATCTGAGACTACCTCTCACTCACAAATTCCTAAATCAACAGCTAATTTTAAAATAATTAAAAATTAGATAAAGTTTTAGCCGGCAACTATCAAATGAATTGAGATTTTAATTGGACAAATATTTTGATGGGCATAATAAAGCCCATTATCTGCAGCTGGTCACTTGCAACAAATGTGGGAAGGGTGCTGAGCCTATTCAGAGTTCTAAACCTTTAAGGACTTATGAAAGAAAGAAAAGAGGAAATGAGACCAATGACTTGGCAGAGAAAGAAGGAGAAAAAGATAAAAAGAATGCAATGAACTTGGCAAAGGGGATATAGTATCAAGGGGAAGAGAGATAGGGAAGGTGGGTTGTGAATGGAGAGTTCTAGCCTCTTGTACGCTAGAAACTGGTTTGGTGTGTGTTTTGCTCTGTGATTTTGTGCATCAGTAGCTCTATAATTTCCCTGGGTTATTTCTTCTATATCAGACATTGAATAGAAGAATATAATCCAGTCTTTGCTTGATATATAATATGAAATTACCGTTGAGCTCTATCATATTTTCAATATGTAAAAAGTCTAGCATTTCCTACAATGCTGACCAATCTCTAAATAAAGGTGACACAATTATTCTAGACATCTGGGAAGCATGATAACCAATTGATACTGGGTAGAATAGCAACACTAGTGTTAAATCTATATATCTATATAATATAATATAATATAAGTAAGATCTCCTTTTCCTATTCATTCCTGTTCATCATTTTTGATTGGCTATTTTGTTGGCTCAATTTATTAATTATTGGGCTTCATAATTTTTAATTCATCAATTTTGATTTTGTTCAGGATGAAGCGGCTCAGCACTTCACCACACTGAGATGCTTCACTATATTCTTCTTGCTTTTCAACTTTTTTCAGATTTTATTACAGCTTTTATTGAGTCGGATGTTTCATTTTTTCTTCTTCGCGTATCTTTTGCAGATAGTCTTTTAGTTTGAATTCAAAATTAATTAAATCCATTCTCTACCTATTAGCTTTAAAAAAATTTCCTTTAAATTTCAATTCAAAATAACTCAAATTTTTTACTAAATCTCTTACCATGACAGGAATATTATTTGTTGTTTTTAATAAAGAACTTCATCATTTATTCTGTTATATTAACTGTTCATATACTCTGTAATTTTTACTGCATTCACATTCTCTGGTTCCATTTCTCGCAATTTATCTCCTGCAAACATTCAAATCTTCTCAAATTTCTCTGGCAGCTCCCAAGGTAGAAATTTCAAATATTTTTCTTACATATCCGACTTTGTCCTTGGTTTACCACCTTCAACCATCACATGCTTCCACTATAAAAAGAGTAGATGGGCATGGGTGTCATAAAAGATACTTTCCATAGATTTGCTACCAAGATAAAAATAATATATTGCTTTTTAATGCACAATTGTCATTTCTAAAATTTAAGGTATTTAGAAGAACTCCTTTTTAATTACTATATTGAAATTTAAGTTGTTATTCCTTCCCTTTTTTTCTAAAGAAATGGATATTATAGTTTTTTTTAATGTATAAGAGAATTTTTTTAATATAATTTATAATTTTTTTTTGTATATTAAGCATTTAATATACTTTGTCATACACACAAAAGAAAAAATGCTTATACAATTTATAATTGATGTTGTCAATTAAATTCTCAGTGTACAATTATATTTCCTTAATGCTCTTAATATTGTTACATACATATAGTCAAAATATCATGTCTGGTCAAATAATAAAAGTTCAACGATTACTGCAATCTATGGACAGAACTAATACAAATTTTTATATTTGTTAAGTTTTAAGCAATAAGCATTGACAGAATAGTCAATTATACTTTCCCAAACAATTGATTATTGCATTGGTCTTTATGCTTTATTTCATACAATCAAGTTTCATACAAATTTTTTTTTTGGCCAACAGTTTCATACAACTTTTCAATTACCAATTTATCACGATGGATTCATCAATTTCCCTAGCTGATTAAGTTACATATCTGACTTACAGCCAAGTTTTTCACTTTCCTATGTTATATTGTATTTGTATATTTCTCTGTTTACAACTCTGTATGTATATAGTTCTTTGTATTTAATTAGTGTATCATTTGATAACATACCTACAACATGTTTGTTCTATAGTCAGAGATGAAATAATCATTGCTCAAGTTCTGTCCCAAGAGTTCAAAGACTTATTTATGTATCATCAGCTCAGGTAACATTTAGTTGCCAATAAATCTGACTTCATTATCACATGTATAAACCAAGAAATTCAGTCATCTAATCATCCATTAATATGATGATTCCGTATTTTATACAATAAATCTATGTAGCATCATACGTTGTCTATATACATTTCTTCCATAAATCTTCATTGTCTATTGGTCTATATTTAATTTAATTGTTATGATTTTGCTCTTGATCTTCAATTTTTAATCAAAATAATTTCAATTATATAAAGTGAAGCAATGCTGTCCTGTGCATTACACGAGTGTCCATTATAGTTCTTAATCATATTCAAAGGTATTTTTATTCATATTGAAAGTCTAGGAACTAACCTGAATTAGAGGATCATCACAGACACTGTCAACTAATCTTCCACGAGAAAGTAAACAAAGCAAATGAACCTTGTGCACAAGCTCAGCATAGCCCTGAAGAATGCACTAAGTACTTTCAGCAAGTGGTGGCTATAATTAACTATAACATCAAAACCAACTGTACAGCAAACTGCTGTTAGAAGATAGTATTTGACCTTATCATGTGCTGAAGCTCGGCGAATTCGTTTCTGTACAGATGAATCAGGTGTCACATTTAATTCAATAGTCATAAGATGATCATCTGTGGCAATTGAACCCTCTTCCCAATCTGAGTCATCCAGTTCTTCCTTGTTCTTCGAGTGGCTTTCGTCTGAACTTACACCAGCACATTTCTCCTTGACAGAAGCATTTCTCATAACATTTCTACTACAATGTCTAGTCTCTAAAGTCTTTGATGGAAGAACTGGTTCCAAGACTTGATATTCATTTCTTTCTGACTCGCATTGTGGCTAAATGAAAATCAGAAGAATCTCAAGTTAAAATTTTTAGAATGAAGGTAAACTCTACAGCTAACCCAAAAAATTGCACAGCACTAGCTGTTAATTAGCGACAAAACAATTTAGGGGGACTAACCTTCCCAACCGAATGATCTGAATAAAGATAATCATCATCTGTCTCTTTCTCAGAAGAGCCAACTTTACTGGCACAACATAGAAGTTTGCCCCCAGCCTCCTGGGATATTTTAGTCAGCGTTCCTGAAAATCAGCATAAAAATTGGTTACACAAACTTTAATATCACCACCTTGTTCTTGAAGGACAGCCAACTCAAATCATGTTAAGATGAATAATATATTATCAGACCAATGTCACTGTGTGGCTGAAATTGGCTTCCACCTTCCAAGTTGTGTAGAGCTCTCGTTTCATTTTCTGTAATTTTGACAAGGATTGAACAACAATGTAGGTGAACTAGAATTTAGAATGTCAATAACATTAGATGCATACATTCATTTTCCTAAATGTAACTTACAGCCCTAAGACTACAGGTATGCTCTTTTAAGTTATAAACAACTTGAATGCGATATTTTCAGTTTAAATCCCCCAAACAAATGCAGAAAGCCCATTACAAACTATTATTTCAATGCTATAAACAACATTCAGCAGAAAACAAAAAATCTCGTCGTTTGAGTTTGAGGTATCAAAAATCAAATATTCAACTACACTTCAATCACCCCAAGATGTCAGAGTAATTGAATACATTCCCTTCAAAGAACAGAACTACAGAAGCATAATTAGTAAAGTGATCACTCTCCATCACTCACACATGAAGGTCAAACTAACAGCCCCACCCCACATACTCCTGCCTTTTGTATGCTATGGATTAAAGGAGGTTTTTTCTAAGAGAAGAAAGATGATATGGCTAAAAGAAGGAACTCCCGCTTTCGAGGATTGATTAATTAGATCATTATCCATTCTTTCTACATTATATAAAGTTTCTTCAAGTTTTCTCTTTTTACTACGTCTGAGAAACACAGAAAAAGAAGAACATACATCAAAGTAACTACCTGAGGCTGAGGCTTGTCTCTTTCGTTTGGAACCGCCTCTCCTTCGCATATCTCAGTCTCGCTAATCTCTCAGGATTCAAAGAGGGGAATGAAAAGTGAGACTTTTGGCGCGCCTTAAACTGTTGTTTTTCGGCCTTTTGACCGGTACATTCCAGATAAAAAAATATATACACCAAGATGGTATAACTTCAACATAATTTACCGGGATGCTATAAAATCTTTGAAATTGGCTTGTGTCATCGAACCATTTAATTTTTTTTTTTAAATTTTGATGTGCTTGTTGAACTGATATGTGTCTGAGCCCTATATCACAATTTTGTTTTAATTTTTTTTAAAATCCCCTCCAAAACACCCACATGTCCGCAACTCACTGTCCCACCCACTTGGCGCCGCTTCTTCCCCTTCCCTTGTTCTGCCCCTATTTTTACTTTTTTGTTTTTTTTACCGCTTACTCCATCGTCATGATCCGTGCAATATGCGAAGTGGGAGAGCTCCAAATATATTTAACAAATTGGGCAATATAGATGTGAGTATAACACAATGAGTATTCTATAAACATAAAAGGGTTCTGCATCAATCAATATAAAACCATTTGTACGCAGAATTTTAAGGTTACGCTATATTCATAAAAGAGGAATTATAGTTACAGAACAATTAATTATAAAAACAGACTCTAACTAACAAAAAATGTTAAAATTTAAAATATTAAGTAGTAAAATTTAAAGAATGACATGTTATATTTTGTAACAAATTTATTATTTGGGTCCCTAACTATACATAAAAAGCCGTAAATATATCATATTTATACTGTGTAGTCATTATGTTATATTCTCCTTATTTTTTATTATAAATCACTTTTAATTCATTTCTATGTATTAAGAAAAGTAATTAAAAATAATTAAAATTTTTAAACTTTGTAATCATAATTTTTCAATATTACCTTCATTAAATTATAACTTATATTAATTATATCTTTTTTATTCTTTCCCAGCATAATTATTAAATGGAAAGTAAATATGGAAATAAATATTTAATACTTACAAAGTGATTTATATTTTACATATTTTAATCATTCTAAAACATGACTTATAACAATGAACAAATGGAGTACTTTCATTTATATTTTACAATTTGGTTAAATATACTTCGGGCTCCTTGTGCACGGTTCGATTTGGTTAAATATTAATCAATTTATGGCACCTCAACTACTAAACGATAATTAAATAATAAAAATTAATTAAGACTTATTTTCATATTAATTATAATAATTTTAAATTAAATCATTCAATTTTAAATCCAAAATCAACTAATTAATTTTCATAATGTATCACAATTTCAATGCTAAAAATTAATTATTATAAGAAATCAAATTCTAATTTATTGGGGGGAAAAGGAAATCAAATTCTAATTAAAGCTTTTAATATACATTTAAGCTCTTTCAAATTTAATCAATCAAATTTAAAACCAAGTCAACCAATTAGCTAGTAAAGAGAATTAAATTTTCAATGTTAAAAATGAGTTATTAAAGGGAATCATTTTTATACAATACAGGGATTTAACTGTTCATTACAATATAATGAAAATGCGTTAATTATAATACCATGCATGATATCAATACTCTCTAACTTTTGTCAAAGTCGTCATACGAATTTCGGGCATAATCCTAGCGACAAGTATTTTTTTCCTTTGTAATAAAAGGAAAATATCAAAAGGCCATGCTTCTATAATTTAAGTCATTCTAGGGAAAATGCATGGGATGAAAAATCGGATCGGCCGGTTTGACTGATTCAACAGAGAATTGATGCTCGATCTAGTCCGATCACAAATAAAAATTGAAACTTTTCAAAAATAGTACGAACTGGTTAAGTACCAGTCAAAAACTTATTTAAACCGGTCTGACCTTTTTTTTTATTTTTTTTTATTTTTTTAAGATAAAATAATATTATTTTTAGTACTAAATAGCATTTTTTTTTGTATAAATTTTTTTCTATAGTATAATATTATATAAGTATTATTATGATACATAATTATTAAAAATGATAAATTTACTTAACAAATAATATAAAAATAGAATATCAATTAACTATTTTAATTTAAAATATAATTATAGAGGAATATTAGCTTATTTAGATTTTAATATTAGATAATAAAATTTATTAATAAAATTTTTAATTTTCTATATAATATATGAAGTTAAAAAATTATTAAATTTATTTTTATCCTAAATTAAATGTTAGTTTTATGATCATAGATAAATATCTTTTATATTTTTTATCTATATTATTTAAAATATATCAATTTATTTACAACCAATTTCACCACTACCCAATAAACCTTAATTGTTATTTCATCTGATTCAATAGAAAATCCAATTTTTAATACACTGGGAAAAAGATTCATCTACTGTCATCATTAAGGATGTTCAACAACATTGGTAGTGGCTGCCCAACAGTATGAAGCCCAAGATTCAGAGAAAAGGCATGGCTAGCCGAAAAATGGCATATGAAGAATATCAACATGCTTGGATCAAAATAAAACAAAAACAAAAAAAAATCAACATGCCAATCTTGGTTAAGAAATCTCTTAATGGCAAATTATCCTTGAGTAAACATTAGAGTGAAACTCCTCACATAGAACCAAAAGTGAACAAGAGCAGTAACATCTCAACATCAAATATTTACTTAGATAATGGTCTTAAATATGAGATTTTTTTTTTTGATAAGAAAGGAAGCTAAAACAAAATAGAAAAAACAAAACTACGGCACTCCCTCCTCCTGGAGCAAATGAGTAGTAGCGCTTGTTGACAGGATCTGGAGGCCAAAGCTATGGCTTAGGGCCTTTTTTGCAAGCTGATCTGCCATGCGGTTATGTTCCCTATCAATAGGAAAGAATTGCACTTCCCACTCCAACTGGCATATCTCTTGAACCATCATAAGAATGTTTCACTCTTCATGCAACTCAAAATCATTTTTAGTAATCAGATCCACTACTTCCACAGAGTCTGTTTTGATCTGGACCTTTCGAAAACCACTATCCCAAGCACATTTCAGACCTATATAACAGCCCCACAGTTCCGCAGATAACCAGTCACCTTCGTGAAGCCTAAGCATGAAAGCTTCATGAACTTGCCCACCATCATTCCGAATAAGAACCCCACAGGCAACTGCATGTGAAACATGAGGGTATGCACCATCCACATACACTTGCACCCAATCGCCCTCCTGCATTTGAGTTGATCCCTTACCATGCACTCTCGTTGGGAGATGGTGTTTATGCTTCAGAGAGGTTTGAATATGATTCCTCATGCATTTAATAATACCTCTTGACTCAACAACGCAAGTGCAACTATCCTCCCTAGAATTTTGATGTACTCTCTCGTTCCTCCTTTTCCACAGATTCCAGCATATAGTAGCAAATAAATCACACCAACGCCCATGCTCATCAATTCGGGTATTTTGGACTTTGGCTGATACCCATGTTGTTAGATCTTTCGTCCATGAATTGGTAAGAGTGCTCGGGATACTAGCACTCTCCCAGGCTTTTTTCATAAAACTATAGTCTCTAACAACATGGAGCGTGTCCTCCAACTGCATGCACACGTCACATAAGCCATTCAGATGTATTCCTCTATGAAACTTGGATTTATTAGTCAGTAAACGTTCATGTAAGATTAACCACAGGTTCGTTTTACATCTCTGCGAAATTTGCAGCTTCCAGACCTTATCCCAGATCGAATGCCCTTGCGTGACAGTATTAGTTAAGAGGTTATATGCGGAGCTTATAGTAAACTGCCCACATTTTTCATGTTTCCACCGAGGCATATTTTGGCCGCATCTGTTCACAACCTGCAAGCCTCCTTTCACATATTCCCACATGTTTTTAATTCCTAGCCAAGCTCTTGATCCTCCACGCTTCTAGTCTATCTTTGGGATCACATCATCCCCACATCTATATTTCCCTCTCATGACCTTCACCCACAAGGCCTCACGATTTGCTGCAAGTCCCCATCCAAGTTTCATGAGAAAAGCTTGATTTTGGTTTCTTGCATGTCTTAGTCCTAGACCTCCCGAATGCTTATCTGTACATATCCTATCCCAAGCCACTAAATGGGCTCTCTTCTTATCCACAGTAGAACCCCACAAGAAGTTCCTAGCACTTTTGTCCAACTCATCACAGCAACTAGTGGGGAGTAAATCCGTCTCCATAGCATGATTCGGAGTGGCTAAGAGCACCGCTTTGGTAAGTGTAAGACGCCCCGCAAAGGACAGAGAATGAACTTTCCAATTGCTGAGCCTTTTCCTTTTATCCAACACAAATTGATAGGTTTCTTCTGTCAGCCGCTCATGATGAAGGGGAGCCCCAAGATATTTACCCAGATCCGTAGTACGTGTAAATCCCAGTTCATCACTAATTTGAGCTCAAACATTATGGTGTACTTTTTTGGAAAAATACACACGGGTTTTAGCATTATTAACTCGTTGACCAGAAGTTTTGCAGAATGAATCAAGATACTTTTTAATAACTCCAACTTGGTGCAAACTTGCTTCCGTGAAGATGATGAGATCATCAACAAAGAAAATTAAGGTGCGATAACGGAGGACCACCTTTGTTATGACAAATTGGCTTCCAATTTCCATTTGTAACTTTAGCTTGAATTAAGTGGGCCAATTTTTCCATGCAAATAACAAACAGGTATAATGAGAGGGGGTTACCTTGCCTAATACCACGTGATGGTTTAAAGCTATTAGTCTTGCTTCCATTCCGTAAAATCTGCATAGAAGGTGAAGAGATACAATGTCTTATAATATCCACCAAAAAGGCGGGAAGATGAAGGTCTTGAAGACATTTTATAACAAAAGACAATTTGAGTCTATCATAGGCCTTTTCTAAGTCAATCTTGATAGCTATGAAACCTTTTTTTGTTTTCATAATTCTTATAGAATGGATTACTTCCTGTGCCACAATAATATTGTCAGAGCTCACTGTACCAAGGACGAAGTTGCGTTGATTTGGAGCAATAACATCGGGGAGGAAAGTCTTTATTTTGTTCACTATCATTCTCATGATGATTTTATAAATCACATTACACAAATTAATGGGCCGAAAATCTCTAAGACTTTTTGGATGATCTTTCTTCGAGATGAGAACAATATAAGTCTGATTCACTTCATAAATCATTTGCAGGGACTCAACAATCTAATTAATATAATTAAAAACAAATTGATTTACATGATTCCACTGATTCTGGTAAAAAAGCGCATTGAGACCAACAGGGCCAGGAGACTTGAGGGCTCCCATGCCGAAAATAGCATCCACAATATCTTCATTTTTAAAAGAAACTCCTAATTGCCTCATATGAACATCATCAATGGGAGGGAAATCAATATTGCATTGAAGAGGAAAAACACTGCCATCTTCATCTGTGAAAAGGTTCATAAAAAAAGAGGTCGCCTCCTTTTTTATAGTATCCACGTCATATATCCACTCCCCAGCATAATTCTGAATAGCATCAATTCTATTATAAATCCTCCAGGCATTTGCTCTAGCATGAAAATACTTTGAAATGAGATATTTTATTTTGACTCTATATATAAAACTCTTTTCAAAATATGAGATAGTATTTATTACATATTTTAAAAAAATATTCCTATTTAATTCATTCTAAAAAGAGAGAAAAAGATATTAAATAAGGGTAATTTTTAAAAAAATCTTTTTTTTTTAAAAATAAGATAATTAACTAATTTTAACTTACATTCTTAATCTGTGTAATTCATTTAAAATAATTTTATATTAAAAATAGAATGAAATATTAGTTTTATTATGGGTACATTGAAAAATCAATATGCGAAAAATATAGCATTTTTATCAATTACCCTTTATCTATAAGCGTGTCATTTAAAAGAGAGGAAAATCACTATTAAATCCCAAAACATGAAAATATTTATTAAAAAATTTCAACACTATAAAATATTACACCCAAATCCTATGGGTAAAATCGGTATAAAATCCTAAAAAATAAATATAAAATCATAAAAAATGAGTATAAAAAACTTCAATGTTGAGTATAAAATTATATTCTAATATTTTATACTCAAACTCCATGATTTTATATTCAATAACAAAGTTTTTTATATTTATTTTTTAGGATATGAGATTTAGATGTTATATTTTTTAATGTTGGGACATTCAAATAAATATTTTCATATTTTGAGATTTTTTTAGTGATTTTTTCCAAAAGTAATAGAAAAATACACTAAACCACAACTTTTTACGAAGCATCGAACACTATCCCATTCTATCATTTTCAAGAATATACTGGCACCCTGGAGGCGGATGCATAATGATAAGAAGATCATTGGTAATGTTATGAACCTATTTTACAAGTCAATTCACATATTTATTAGCTTCTTTAAAGATATGTTCCAACATAATAGTTCAATTTCTCATAATAAACTCCTTCATCTCCTTAATAGCATTTTTATAAGGATAATCTATAGTGCTGGACACTAGCCCATTCCCATTTCCACCTTAACTACAAGGTAAATCATATTCTAACATATAAATGGAGATATCAGACACCACAATCGATCTTTGGCCTAAAAAAAAAAAAATCGATAACAGCTAATCACATTGAAGCCACAACAACTACCGCAACATGTAACAAAACATATTATATCACCCGATTGTTTAAACTTAAAAAAAAAAAAAGTGATTTTCATATTGTTTAAAAAGTAATTAATTATTTAGAAATTTTATGAAAAATAAAAATTATTTTATATTTAATTAGAATGAAAAAAATTACTTTGTAAATTGTTTAATAATTAAAGAAAAAAATAAAAATTTATATTATAATATTTTCTCATGACCAAATATTATTGTTTTTATAATTTTTAAAGTTAGTTAATGCAATTTTTTTCTCTCTCATCTGAAAAAGCTATTCAAAGTAGTTTTCTAAATAAGTAAGAAACTATTTTTTTTTAATTCTAATTATTTTTAAAAATTTAAACAAATATCTTAAAAAAATTTTAAAGTGCTTTTTTCTTATATAAAAAAAGTTTTCATTGAAAAAAAGATTATTACCTCTCATACGCATCAATGATAGTCCTTTCTGGGACATCTGATAAAATTATAACCACTAATGATGCCTTACTTGCATAAGAGACAACAGCCTCGTGGTCCTATTTTAGCATAGCATTCACCAATCATCTCCCGAATAAAGTCCTTTTTATTAACCAATCTACAACAACATTTACAAGTATCGCTAAGGAAGGTCAAAATTAAAGCAATACATACCTCGTCAAATCATATTCAAAAGACCCTTCGCATGGAGCTAACATTCGTAACATGAAATGCGATAGGAATTAACAGCGTTTGTGGCACCTCATAGGTTCGTTGATGTGTGAGATTGATGCAAATTGATCAAACAATCATTGCAAATGATTCCAATGTGTTACAGCAACCAATTATATGTGATGTTCGATATTAAATTTTCACTGATTTTGCATAGTAGACATATTTTCAACACATCTATATTTTTATTACCAATTAGACTTACGGGTCTTGAGAACACTACCCAGTACACGTGTCTATATAAAATCTAAGCAATGCATTAAGAATGGGAAAAAAAAATTGATTATGTGAAGTTTGGAGGTCTAGAATGGACTAGAGTTACAAGATTGATGTGGGAAAATGTCATTATGACAGGTGGTGCTTTAAATTCTTTCTTTTATTTTGGTTCTAAATATAGGGTATTGAAAATTTTTTTTCTATTTTATTTATATCTTTAATACTTCCATACTTCTCATTTATAACATATAATAAGAAATTTAATAAGAAAAAAATAGAAAATGTGAGTACTTTTTACATTGATTTCAGGTGAAAAATGATTTTCTTAATATATATATAATTGATATAAAATACTTTATAATGCAAAATGGAGAGAGTATATATTAGATGTGTCAAGCTTTTATGAAAGCTAATTAAGATATCAACAGAAAATAATAAAAAACACTAAAAGCAGAAAAGAGAGGATTAACTATAAACAAATACCAAAATTTATCGCCAATTAGATATAGTGATTCTATGTTTCAGTTCTTTATTATCTGACCCACAAGTTTTTGTAGTTTGCTTCCTATTGATTCCTATGCACTGCAAAAAGAATAAATGCTGAATTTACTATAGACTATTTGAAGTCTAACCGCTTTTGCTGTACTCTCTCTGCTCCCAAATATAGGACATTTTACCCTTATCCTAAATATAAGATCTTTTACAGTATATAAGATAATATTTATTATGTATTTCAAAAAATGTTTCTATTTAATGTATTCCAAAGAGTAAGAAAAATATATTAAATAAGGATAGTTTTAGAAAAATATTGGAATTTTTGGAGAAATTGAGATAGTTAATTAACTTTAACTCTCATTCTTAATCAATATAATTTGATTAAAAGGATTTTATATTAAAGATTGGAGGGAGTATTTTTTTATAACAGCTTTAATAAATTGCTTTTTCCCTTCAATTCAAAGGCAGAAAATTTCCCGTATTTCTTAGCAAGCAGTTTGTTAATATTACTATCATAAATATAAACACTTGCAAAAATATTAGAACCAATAATTTTTTTTAAAGAAAAACAAAAACATAAAAATACAACAAAAGCTTGATTCAGTCCCTTGATTTAATACGGAGGCTGAAGCCGGAGCCACAAAGGAGGAACACGACGAGATTAGAGCTTTGTTTGGGATTTCAGGGCACACGACAACGTCTAGCTAAATAGGAAAATTTTTAAAATTTTTCGCGACTGAAATTCTAAGACTAAAAAACTTGTTATATATATATATATGTATATATGTTAGTTTTTCACATAGAGTATCTTATTTTCGCAGATAGAGGTAGTGAGAACTGAGAAACTTTTTCACATGCTTCTTAATTGTCTTTTCAAGTTTTTTAACATGTTCTCACAAAAATTTCTCATGCATAATTATGTGAGAATATTTGGTGCAATTTCTCGTATTAATATGCTAAATTTCTCATTGATTTTCTCTCAACTTTCTCATGACTTTTTTTTTCCAGGTTGTTTCCCACAAGAAAAAATCGTCAGAAGCTTTGGTGGAGAGAGAATTCGTGTGAAGATCCAAAAGAAATTCGCTCTACTTTTTTCAGGAGAAAAGATTGCAATTAAAAACCGCTCCTTTCATAGTGTTCTTGTTTGAGTGAAATGAAGAATTAGTGTTGACTAGGTAGTAGCAGATAGTAAAATCTTGGTAAGAAATAAAAAATATTAATAATAAGAATATTTCTGGTAAAAAATAAAAATATCATTTCAAATGCTTATTCATAAAAGAATAGATAGATGAAGATTTTGAGAGAAGTGGTATGGTTCATGGATCATAAATAGTGTGATTTTTTATAAATTTTAATTCCTAAAATTTTTAATATATAACTATGATTAGTTCTAGAATTAAAGTCATCATGGTGGTAAAAAATCATCAGTATTATTATGCATTAATTATTCCAATAATTATAATTAAAATACTTTTACAGCTTAAAATATATAAGTACTACTTTAAAAATAAAGTAAAAACTATTTTAATTTAATATGTTAAAAAATATAACTCTAAAATGAATATTTTTTAAACATTTTAATAAAATGTTTAAAAATATAACAAACAAGCCATAATTGGTAAATAACTAAGAGAAATAAAACTCACTTAAATGATCTCTATACTTTAAATGAATTAGTTTCTTATGGATATATTTAGTACTCACGAAAAAAATATTTAAAAATACACTCTCAAAATGAATATGTTTTATTTATTCTAGGTAGAGTCAGGGAGTTGGAAAATTCAATCCGAGGTGCAAAAATATAAAATCTAAATATTTATTTTTATTATAATTAAAATAATTTTAACGTTTTAAAATAAATATTCACAATCTGAAAAATAAAACTTATTTATTTCAAATCTGTAGTTTTTAATATATTAAATTATAACAACTAGATTTTTTAGACCAAGTAATTATTAGATTAACTAATAAATAAAAATATTACTAATGATGCAACTTGAAAGCAAGAGCTTTAAAATGAAACTTAATAAAAATAAAGATTTAAAATAAAACCTATGTTGAAGTTAGGCAACCCAAAAATTAATAACCGTGTTAAAAGTTATACAATTTAAAAGCTAGGTGTGAAAGATTTACAGTGTAGTGGGCAACCTAGATTGTGTTCATAGAGGTATGATCAATATGTAAGACAAGAGTAAATGCAAACCTAAACTAGAATAATGCTTCATAAAAAAAAACTAGAATAATGCACTTAAATTATTTATAATGCAAAATTAAAACTAAAATTAAGTGAAATGCAACAAAACTAAGCTCAATTATCTTGGTCGAACTAGCTTTCGGCCATGATGGAATAGGTGAAGAAAATGATGATCTAAGCACTTGAAGAAAGCCAAAATGCGTGCAGTAACCAAGAATTCAAGCACTCCCTTGAAGTTCTTGGAAGCTCTTCCTTGTTCAAGACATGATTTGGTGGAGAAATGAGGTACGGTTGATGGAATGAAAGTGTAGGGAGGGGAGGTAGGGATGATGGAAGGATGAGAAGAAATGGTGTGGGAATAGAGAAAAGTGCATAAAACAATGGAGGTTTTGGTCTGCAATTGAAGGAGACAAAACTGAGCCAAAACAGAGAAAGAAATAGAGGCATTAGAGGGAGACTATGACCAAATAGAAGTTTGGCTAGGTTAATGAGGGGCATTTTGGGAAGATCAATAGGAAATACTTAGGTGGCCAACAATTTTTGCAAAATACCCAATACTACTTGTAATTTTTATATAATATCCAAAATCTAACTCACCTAAATTTTTTTTACCACAATAATTCACTAAAATTTTTTTCCAAAATAATACACTTTTACCAAATAGAATAAGTTACATAAAGTTTCACTAAATTTTCTCAGAATTATATTTCTTTTAATGTTCAAAATATACAGATATTCCTTTAAAAAATTACTGTACATTCAAAATTAATTCTAAAGTTTTTGTCTAAATATCTTTCATTATCTTAAATACAGATTTTAAAAAAATGGACAAAAAATTAAATTGACAATATTTTAGTTTAAAATTTTTAAAGTATACAAAAGTATAAAGTATAATGCAAAGGTTCTTTAGTTTGTGGTTGTTTGCTTCTTCTTAAACCACAAATGCATAGGTTCGAATGCTGGCAGGCCAAAAAAAATAAAAGCATAAAGTAAAATTTCGCGGGTACTGAAAAAAAAAAGTAATATTTTGTTTAAAAAACATTTGTATATCTTTTAAAAATAAAAGAAACATGAAGATAATTTCAACATAATTGAGATTCATGCAATATATAAAGTATCCACTTACTAAATTTTTATTAAAAAAAAAAAGATAAATAAGAACAGAACCTATGTTGTGTCTTTGACCTTAGTTCGCCTTCAAACTGAATTCAAAATTCATTAATAACAGACAACATGCTCTTACAATGTTTCAGACTTGGCTAGCAAAACCATGTTCTATAAAGGCTATTAGCTATATGAAACTAGTAACTATAACATAACAATCGTGACAAAATTGAAATGAAATATGAATCGTTCTTATCTCCGAGTTTGGGGACAGTCCGATTTTTCATATCTAAGCCTCGTGAGGATGAAACATTGTTTAATAAGGTCTAAATCTCCTAGCAGCTCTCAATTGTTGCAGCCGTTTTTTGTCCTCTTCAAATTTACTTTGCAGCATCATGATCTCTGAAAAACCACAAAAATGTTTTAACATCGTTTGATGAGCATGAATAAACCACAATCTTTAGTTGCTTGTTGGGGGAAAAAAACCAGCAAATCAATATATATATATATATATATAATATACTAAAAGATTAGGAGCTATGAAAAGCACGAGGCTCACCAATTTAGTAAGTTTTAAATCTCAAACAAAAGAAACAGCAAAATTAAGGAAAGTCATTGAGATATGCATAAGAACAGAATAGAAAGAGATTTATGCTCTCATTTTAATCTACGCAAACAATTTTCTTCTATGTTTAGCTGCAAACTATTTGCTTTACCACAAATCAAGCAAATTTTGAGGTTATAAAAACTAGTTTAACACTGCGTAGAGGCTGGTCATACCATTTCTCTGGGCTTCTTTTTTCTGGAATCGGTAGAAATCTAGCGCAACTTCTTTATGCTTTTTCTTGGAAGCTTTTTCCTCCACAGCAGCTTGGGCAACGGAACCCACGGCAATTCCACTTTCGGAGTCGGTAGTTTTCTTCCTACCCTTATGGTGCACAACAACTGTCCATCCCCCTTCTGCAGCACGGGCTTCTCTTTCTTTTCTTTCCTGCATGTAACATACAAGATTATAAGAAAACCAACATAAGAACTTAAGTACTGAACATATAAGTCGGGTCATTCATATCATAATAAATAAGGAGTAAAGCGTTACTACAAATCCTTTTCCTTCTGTACAGAAGGAACTGTATTCCAAATTTCCACTCCCATAAATAAGAACTAAATTGAAATTATTTTCTTCTGTTTCGACCTCATGTGTTTGAATAGAAATTGTCATTGGCTAAGGGTCCAGTTGTTTAAGCCTTAAAAAGAAGGGAATTTTAGATTGTCCTAAAAAATGATTTATTGTTTAGAGAATTTTATGAAAAGCAGTTGCTTGAAAATTAAGTTTTAGCTATTGAGTAACTTTCCAAAATAATTCCGAATTCAGAAATCTACTTTTTTTTTTTTAGATTCTGATTTTAAAAGTTTTTTCATCAAAAAAAAAAATTAAACAAATGGGCCTAACAGTGTTACTGATCATGGCCTCAAAGTGATGATTCCTGGGATCATTAGTAGTGGTCACTAGCAATGCCAATGTTAGGAGGGGCTTGCAAATAATGGCTCGTAGGCCTGCAACATTATTGGTATACTTTCAAGAGGAAATTATCCCCTTTTTGTCCCCTCCAAGTACACTAACAATGTCAACAAGAAGTTGCACTTCCCAGGCTAGAAAACACAACCTCCACTTAAACACAGAGCAGAAAAGATAAAAAAGATTCACATGGTTAAAAGCAAAGCAACAATGGATCAATCAACACAAAATTGAAGTTTTATATATTCCATATGTTTTTCCTTGCTGGGAATGAACCGTACACCATCATTCCCCTCAAGCATAAGATAATTGCACCTTGGGATCATATTTTGAAATCCACCTTCACAATTAAAATGGAACTTTAATCTCTATCTCTTACAACTAGAATGAGTATGGGAATTGGCACTTAATTTGATGAGATGTTGATCAGTATCAATTTGAAATAGCTCTTTATGAGTTCCAGAGATATGACATTGAGACCAAAATCTAAGTGAACATAATGATTCCAAAATAAAGAGAAGAAATAACGACTATATATGATCATGCACCTCCTCCAGTGACAAATCTACAAGATTGCACAATTTGAAAGCAATTACTCAATACTATTGTAGTAGTAAAATGAACAAGTCAAACTTAGGAAAAAAATGCATTAACTTGGGGCACAATGCAGATAGATCCCATCATTAAATCCTTCTGATAAAAAGTTTGCTAATAACATATTATTCACAAAGATGGTAAATAAAGGATTAAAAGATTCAGAAGCATAAATGCTGTGGAAAGGGGGTTACCGCTTCCAGTTTTTCCTCATGGGCAGTTATAAAGTCATCGATTTGATTTTTCAATGCCTCCAAGCCTGGCCTACTTTGATGGTATTCTGTGATCCATTCTGTAGTTTAAGTGGTCCACAGTCAGAAATTATTCAGACACGGCCACTTAGTCTACAAATTTACTCTTAGGGAGGAAACAATCGCAAAAATTAGCATAGATCTCTTCATGTAAGTTAACTAATATGAATACAATGCAGATGTGTTGGAGTGCACAATGTAGATGTGTTGCAGCACACATAGTGGAGGAAGGAGGTAATCCAAAAATTTAAATAAAAAAAGGTTAAATGTGTATATGTATATGTGCCGTAACACATGTAAATAACCAAATAGTGCTGTATGCTGCAATCAACATATTAAAATACAAAATATATGGCTGCTCTCCATGCTTGCATCATGCAAATAGAAGCTTCAGCTGCAGTAAAAGTGGAAAATTTAACCACACGAAAAGTGACGCTTGTGATTGAACAATTACTTTTCATTCCTTTCGAGCAGTCTTCATCTCCAGAAGAAATAGTATAGATCTCATCCTGGTCAGTCACTCCTCCATCTTCCAGTGATTTCGGAACCTCCTTTACAAGACTCTCTTCCTTCTTTCCCTTTTTCTTAGCTTTCTTTGACTTACCTACAAGATAAGGAAAAACTTCATCAAGAAGATGAAATCAATAGCGACAGGAGTGTTGTTTCATGACATAACAAAAAAATCAACCAGGAACTGTTTTCTATTACGAGATTTAATTGTTGCTTGAATATCAATCTCCTTATGCTCCTTAAAGTCCTCAATCTCCTGAGCTTCAATCTCTTGAGCTTCAGAAGGGGAACTGTCCCCTACTCCATCTAATGAAAAAAAGAATTAAACATGATAAAGATCAACACGAAGTCATAAATTAGAAGACATTTTACTGAAACATTATGAAAAAATAAAAGTTGGGGAGGGGAACCATTACACATGGGAAAAAACTATGTATCAGAAGATGTCAAAGCTTCACAATAGCTCTCAACTCACCACTATTATCCTTTAAATCAACTTGAACCTTTGTCCTTCGTCTTTCAACTAGAATTTTGTATTTCTTCTTTCTTTTTATATTTGAAGAAGATTTCTCCTTTTTTGTCTTTTCAACCAGCGTTCTGCTATCCTCTGAAATAACAGATGCATACAAAAGTAAATCAGATAATTTAGCTATAAATACAATTCCATTCTATTTACAACAGCGAAAGGATAGAAACAAAGATCAAATAATATAAGATGAGGGGCATAGAAACATGGTTACCATCAATTTTCCCTCTAATAGTTTCACCATTGTCAGCAATTTTTCCTCTCTTCCTTTTCTTCCTTTCTTCAGGATGTATATTGATTTTGCTTGTGCCTTTCATCCTATTTGAAGAAGATTTCTCCTTTTTCGTCTTTTCAATGAGCATTCTACTATCCTCTGAAATAGTTATAGATACAATTCCATTCTGTTTACAGCAGCAAAAGGATAGAAATAAAGATGAAATAAAATAAGATGAGGGGTATAGAATTATGTTTACCTTCATTTTTCATTCTAATAGATTCACCATTATCAGCAATTTTTCCTCTCTTCCTTTCCTTCTTCTTTTCTTCAGGATGTATACTGGTTTTGCTTGCACCTTTCATGATACCAATTCAATCTGTAAATAAGAGAAGCCAACACCAATTACTTTACATCAAACAAGCAAACCAATAAATCCAAGAACTGCTTCAATTTATGAGTAATGAAAAAAAAAATAGAGAAGCAATAAACTGCATGGATGTAACTCATGACAACACAGACAAACAATATTGAAAGAAAGAACCCATTCACATCCTCGAATATCTTAGTAACCAAATAAAACAAGCAATATAAAGTCCATTTGTTCAAATACCCACAAACTTCACATAACATATAAACATTGCTAAATGCGAGGGACTAGACTACACAACAATTCTAACCAAAGTAGCTCAAAATATCAATGCAGCAAAATTAATAAATATACACATCAGCATAGAGAAGCTTTTCAAGAAAACTACTTGAAAATAAACTATAGAAAAATTTCTTTCTTTGTTCATTTTCTTATTTTTATCATTTTAATAAAAGGGGGAAAATATTAAAGAGAAGTTTTAATTAATTATTTTTTTAAAGAAGGAAAAGTTCCTCAAAATAACTTCTTGGAAGCTATCAAGTATCTTTGAAAATTTTTTATTTCTGTTTTTTATTTTTTGCCTTAAAGGCTAAATTTAAGAAAACTTTTTTATTTTCATTTTTTGGATTTTTGAAAATGTGCAAAACTAAATTAATGTGGGCTATTGGAACTCGAAATAATCAAAAAACTAAAACTAATTAGTATGTTTGTGGAGACTTATTGCCACATAAAGCAAGCCAATCAACCAATATGCCTTTGGATATTAAAAAATCTCACTCAGGGAACTCCAAAAAATCCATCAATATATGAAAAGTATTCACAACCATAAATGAACTTGTGGTTGTGCATGAGTTTATGATGAAAATCTTATATTATTCTGACTTCAGCTATATTGCACGATCATCACACTATAAGAAAAATGAAGATGTGTACATACAAGACCCAAAATAAACCCCTGAGCCATCTTCTACCTCATCTGTAATCACTTTGTGCGACACCATCCTATTTTGGCACACAAAATCATTGATTCCACATACCACAAAAGCATCAAAGGGATAAAGAAAAATAATACATTTATTCTTTACGGAACAACGAAAGAATATAGTGATTACTGCCAAAGAAGCAAACAAACATGCAAACAACTTAAAACAAAATCCCTGTGGCGTTACCAACAACCAGCACTGAGCAAACTACCATGACCAATATGACTAAAAAAGCATTGAACTGAATTTTGGCATTCAAGCAGACAATCAGAAACAATCCATACCATAAACCAGCATTTAGAAAAAGAATCCCCAAGGCAACCCAACAAAGAGCTGCCCTCAATCAAAATCTCAAGCAGCAGTATGTATCATATGAATTATATGTATAATCTCAATACCTGAAGTAACTGCAGCTTTCTGTTTTGCATGCAAAGTACTAAACATTTATTATTACATAAACATAAAATACATGAGTTATTTATCCCACTTTAATTCCAAAATCCAAATATTACAGATGGAAAAAGCCAAGAAAAAAAAAAGAGAGCATTAATAACAAAAACTACTAAATGAACTTAAAAAAGAAGCTAAACTCTGCTTTCCGATTTGCCCAGAGATAAGAATAAGGCATACAAACTCACCCCCCCATTCCATTTGCCTCCTTCAGTTTCTTCAAGAAATAAAAGAAAAGCTCTTTCAAGCGCAAGTCAAGAATATAGCATAAATAACAAAAACTATTTAAATCTATATAGCATGTAATGATGACACAAACAAATAGTGTCGTTGGCTAAGATGATAATCCAAATCTCAAACAGACATTTGATCTCAACAGAACATTGAGATAATCTTCCATTGTTCTAACGACAAGCATCAATAAGTTCCAACAAATCACACTAGGGTAATGAGGCGAAAATGCAAGCATAAACTGTTGCGCCAAGATTGAACAAAGAGACAAGTGTTAGCATAAAAGTTTTGCCCCAAAAAGTTGTACATTAAAATCTTTCAAAAAAGGATTCAGCATATTAATATTAATCAAAATGAAAAACTTAAACTGCAGTTCAGCAAATATTAACATGACACATGTTCATCTCCATCAATGAAGATGTGGGAAAATAAAACGAAAGTAAACGGAATATCAACTACCAAGTCACATACACTACCCATCTTACAGATGCTCGTAAGGTCATAGCAGATGCAACCGCAAAATTAATTAAAAAAATGGATGAACGCAAATGCCCTTTGTCATAGATTCGGAAGGGAAGGAAAGGAAAATAAAATGTACAAGATTGTTTTACCTTTTTTTTCCTCCCAAAAGCTTCTCCTCCTTTCTTGCTTCTTCCTCTTTCAACCCGTCCACTGTCTCTCACAATCGTGCCTGTCTCTTGGCACCTCCTAACTCTCAGACTCCGTCTCTCTTGGCTTCTCCTCTCAATTGCTCAATCTTTCTGCTGCTCTCCCTCTATCGCTCTTCCGATGCCAATGGAGACGTTAAAAGCCACATATTATGGGATTTGATGATCTTTCCCTGCTATTCCAGCTATGCGTTTGCTCTGCACTGCACTTGAACGATACTAGTTGAACGATCTTTCCCCGCTACGCCTTTGTCGACGCAAAAGAGAAGAGGAGTGAGTGCGGGCGGCTCTGGCTTCTTCGTTGTCGATTAGACAGAAAGAATAGGGTGACGCTAGAAGCAATTAACATTTCATCCCTCCTTTTGTGGGTAAAAAAAATGCTCCCTAATTTTTTGGGGGTTTTCAAAGAGTCGTAGAATATTATTAATTTTGTCTACATTCTCAAAGAGCTTTAAATATTTCACTATTATGAAAATAAAACTGAATTGATCAAAATTGGTGAATTTCTCAAAAAAGAATAAAATAGTAAAAAAACCAGTAAGAATTGAAAAAAAAAAAAACAAGCTGGTCGCTAGATTAACAAGTTAAAACTATGTTTTAACTTTTTTAATTTTTTAATTGTTAGTATAAATCGCATCATTGTTTTAATTATACTATCTCTGTTATGTTATATAGTGCACTATTATGAGAAATCCATGTCATAATAGTGCATTGCGCATATTATATTGTTTTTTTATTGTCTTTCTAGTATTATCCATACTAAATAAATTTATATATTCTACGGTTACTAATGCATTTAATGAAAATTATTTAATGATTTGGTCAAATTATAAATGAATAAAGAAGAATTTCTCTCAAAAGCTTCACTCTTCATAATTGTCAATGACCCATGGGAACTCAGAAAAAACAATAAAGGAGAGAATGACTGTAATTTATTAATTTAGGAAGTATTATTAAATAAGGGTAATTTGGAAAATAATGAAAAAAATTTTGGTTACTAATCATTATCTTAGTATATGTGTGATAGTTAAAAGTACATTATAAATTGAAAGAAGTACGTGATTGTTTGGCCACCAATTGGTGAGTAGGACAAGAATTAGCAAACAAACTTTAGGCTAATTGAAGGTCCAAAGAAATGACGCCCCAAATTAGGTGCTGAGTTAGATAGAACAAGTACCATTAATTAAACATGAAAAGGAACCACTCAATGGAATATTTCCAATATTTAACAATGAATCCAAGACGTGAGCTCTTGGAGGGAAATTGTAACACAGTATTTTCATATATTATTTTCTATGTAATTATCTCATTTAATTTCCTAATTAACCATTTTAGAGCCTTGAATTATTATAGGGACCAAATAAGGAAAATAAAATTTTTGCATGTTACTACTGTTTATTTGGTATCTTATTTTTTAGTTAAATTTTAAAAAATCATAACTAATTCTATAAAAATTATGTGGAGGTGATTTAAGTCTTCACAAATAGCTAAAACATTTTCTATATGGAAAAAATATGAAATTTGGATTTTAACATATCAATTGATACAATATTTTGACTAAATTTTATTGTTCAAATGGTCAAAACACAATTCCAAGTTTCCTAGCCCATTTTCAAACATTCATATCTCTTAGCACACATATCCAAATCATGTGATTTATGGCTTTCTGGAAAGTTCTACGTGTATAGTTTCTAAGCATATATAACACTCATATGAAATATTCTATTTTGAATAACATATATCTAAACACCAAAACCATTTTTTATACAATATATACATAGTTCGAACTTGTCCAAAATGTATTCTTAACATTACAAGATACCTAAAAGAACATGATGGTAGCAAAACACATCCTCATAAAAACACATACAATTTTATACAAAATAGCAAGAAAACATTATACGATAATCATTAAAATTCTAATCATCAATAATCTTCCCATTGCATTTTATTTTCTTGGAAGTCTTGCCATCATTTGAATCTAACATTTAGATACTTGGCGAATGAGATTATGAAAAATCTCAGTAGTTAGCTCATTTTACGCAATATGCCATATCTACATCATAAAATCTCATATAATTCACATAAAAACACAAAATACCATATTGTCACATAAATTTTGAGATTTTTTCTTTAGAAAATAGACATCCTAGGGTAAAATCCCATAATAAAATAGCTCATATCCACTCACAAAACAATACAAAAACAGTATGGCAATTTTATATTATCATGAAAACACAAAACAATAACATAAAGCAATAAAATGAACGTTATTACCTTAGGTGCTATCCCTTGAGAAACCACTTCTTCCAAAGCTTCCACTCACTCCCATAGGCTTCCTCAAGTCCTTATTTTCACTTGATTTTTCTTCCTTCCTTTTCTTCCTTTCTCCTTCATGTGTTCTTCTCCTTCTTGGCTTGTTTGCAGCTACTTCCCTCTTTTTTCTTTACTCCAAGGTCGGTTAAGAGGGGTAGTATATATAGAAATATGAAACCTATCAATTTTTGCTATTTATTCTTCTTGAACATTCATGAAAATGCAAGAAACATTAAAATAATTCAATTTCTCCATGTGCAGCTGCATTTCACATCAATATAAGGGGATATTTTCCAAAATACTGCAAATAAAGTTTCTTTATTTAGATATATCTTGTAATGGTTTGTTCTATGCTTAGACAAATAAAGTTACTTTTACAATATTTTGTTATTTTATAGATACAGAATATAACTACATTTGGATATACTTTTAGTTTAATATCCTGTGGCAAACAGTATATATGTGGGGTCCGTATACTTTTCTTTTTTACTTTTTCCACTTTTTGTGGAGCCCATAAGACTTTTTCTTTTGCAGTGTAATTTCTTTTGCATTTTACAGTCAATTTTTCTTCTAGATTGATTCATTTGGATTCAATACATTATACCATTAGGTCCAGCATGTGAAAAGGTCCATTTTGACATAAATTTTATAAAATTATGAAATTGCCCCTAGAAAGGGTTGATTTGCAAATAATTATTCTTTTGGGTCCTTGTTTGTAATTTTTTCCAAGGACCATTTTGCAAATTCATTTTTCTTTTTGTCCCCATATATAAAATTGCTATTTTACTTCTTTTCTATCATATCCTGTATCTCAGATTTTACCGCTTCTTTATACATCTTATATTATTTGGAAAATTCAGAATATTACAGTTTCCTCCCTTTTAAAATAAACTTCATCCTCAAAATTTAAAAACATACCTTATGTAAATAGCTCTGGATATTGCTACTTTATGTCAGCTTCCATTTCCTAGGTTGCCTTATCTGGAGTTAAGCTTTTCTAGACCATATTCACTAGAGGCATGTCCTTGTTCCTCTGCTTTTTGACCCAATAATCAATTATTTTCTCAGGTTTTACCTCATAAGATAGATTATCTTGTAAATTAACATGTTCATATTCTATGACATATGATAGGCTTGACTGGTACTTTTTAAATTGGGAAACATGGAATACATCATGAATCTGGCTCAGGTTACAGGATAGAGCTAATTTGTAGGCTACTAGTAAAGCTTTAGAAAGGATTTCAAATGGTCCTATATACTTGAAACTAAGCATTTTAGTTCTAATTGATTGACCAACCCTTATTGTAGTAGATACTTTGAGAAAGACGTGATCTCTAACCTCCAATTCCAACATCTTTCTTCTTTTATCAACATAGCTCTTCTACCTACTTTGTGTCGTCAAAAACTTTTTCTTGATCATCTCAATTTGTTTGGAGGTCTAATCAACCAATTCAGAATATTTTCCTTTCATTAAGTTTTGTCCAACATAATGAAGACATGCACCTTTTACCATATAATGCTTTATATGGAGTCATTTGGATACTGGATGGTAACTATTATTATAAGCAAATTCAGCCAATGGTAAATACACATCCTAGTTCTCTTTTATCTCTAATACATAGGCTCTTAACATGTATTTCAAATTCTAAATAGTCATCTCTGTCTCACCGTCCATCTACAGATGATAAGTTGCACTAAATCTCAACTTAGTTTCCAAGGCTTGCTGTAAAGATGTCCAAAAATTTGATGTAAACCTTGGATCTCTTTATGAAACAATACTATTTGGCACACCACGTAATCTCACTATTTCCTTGATATACAATTGTGCCAGCTTGTCTAGTGTATTTATCAACTTAATTGCCAAAAAGTGAGTCAGCTTTGTTAATCTATCAACAATTACCCATATAACATCATTTCCAAAAGAAGTTCTAGGTAAACCCATAACAAAATTCATTGAAATGCTATCTCATTTCCATTTGGGAATTTCAAGAGGTTGCAACATACCTGATGACTTTTGATGCTTAGTCTTTATTTGCTAGCACACTAAGCATTTAGCCACATATTGAGTAATGTTACTCTTCATTCTAAGCCACTAAAATGATTTTTTCAAATTATGATACATTTTCATAATACCTAAATGAATCATGTACTTACTCTGATGTGCTTCAGCTAAAACCTTCTCTCTTAGTTCTGCCATTAGAGGAACATAAATTTGATTTTGGAATCTCATTAGACTATTGTCAGTCACATTAAACTCTTTCATCTCTCCTTGACTTAATTTCCTTTGACTGTTTCCATGAACTAATTTGCTTATTAGGCTTGTTTCAATTCTTCATAAAATTTGTTGCCAATCTTAGTCTCAGGCAACCTAAGAGATAGATTCAAATCTCTAAAATCTTCAATTAATTTAATCTCATAAATCATCATATGGGCTATGTGATTGACTTTTCTGCTTAAAGCATTGGCCATAACATTTGCTTTTCCTGGATGTACTTAATTAAATGCTCATAATCTTTTAGCAATTTCATCCATCATCATTGCCTCACATTTAGTTCTTTTAGATCTTCTAAATATTTGAAGCTCTTGTGATCACAAAATATCTTTATGGTAGCAGCACAGAGATAATGCATCCATATCTTTAGAGCATGCACAATAGTTGTAAGTTCTAAATCATGTGTAGGATAGTTTTTTTCATGAGGTTTTAATTGATGACAAGCGTAGGCTACCACTCTTCCATCTTACATCAATACATAACCCAATCCATGCTTACTAGCATATGTATAAATCACATATGATTTCTGGGGATCAAGTAGGATTAACACAGGGGAAGAGGTTAACCTAAGTTTTAATTCATGAAAACTTTTTTTGCAATATCTATCCCACACAAAAGGTTTTTCTTTTCTAGTTAATCTTGTAAGTGGCAATGCAATTTGAGAAAAGTTCTTAATAAATCTTCTATAATAGCCTACTAAACTAAGAAAACTTCTAATCTTTGTGACAGTTTTAGGTCTCTCCAACTTTAGGATCTACTTTGCTAGGATTTATTGCAACCTTGTCCTTGGAGATAACATACCCCAAAAATTGTACCTCCGTTAGCCAAAACTCATGCTTACTGGGCTTACCATACAGGCTTGTTTTTCAACACTGTTAGGACATTCTCAAATGCGCTTCATGCTCTATTAATGATTTGGAGTACACTAAAATATCATCTATAAAGACCATAACAAATCTATCTAAATATAGCAAAAAATTCGATTCATGTAGTCTATAGAAATTGTGCGTGCATTAGTAAGATCAAATGGTATAACTAAAAATTTATAATGCTTATATCTATTTCCAAAAGCAGTCTTAGGAATATCCTCTGCTTTTACTCAGAATTGATGATATCTAGATCTTAAATCAATTTTAGAAAACACACATGCCCCGACCAACTGGTCTAGTAAATAATCAATTTTGGATAATGGGTATTTATTTTTAATTGTAGTTTAGCTCACGGTAATCTATGCAAAGTCTAAGGTTCTTATATTTCTTTTTCACAAACAATACTGGAGCACCCTAGGGAGATACACTAGGTCTGATGAATCCCTTCTTCAGTAGCTCCTTAATATGTTTCTTTAATTCTGTCATCTCATTAGGTGTCATCCAATATGGTGCCTTTAAAGTTGGAACTGTACCTGGAACTAAATTAATAGAAAACTCTACCTCTCATTCGGGGGGTAAACCACTAAACTCCTTTGGAAATGCTTTTGGAAATTCTTTCACTATAAGAATTTCTTCAATTCTCTCTCTTATTTCAACATTTGTAGAAAAGAATACTAAATAGCCTAGATATCCTTTTTCTAAGCATCTCTTAGCTTGAGTAGTCATAAGAAAATTAAGCTTAGTCTCAATACAAAAGACATTATAAGGATTAGGCAGGATTATGGTTTTATTTTTTGCAGTCAAGGAGAATATTATTGGCAGACAACCAGTTTATTCCAATGATGACATCTATATCAGGGAAAGGCATGTAAATTAAATTTATGGTAAGACAACAATGCTCATACTGGACTACACAATTAAGACACACACAGAAGGTTATAGCTTTATATTTTGTGGAGGTAGACACATGCAAATCATGGGTAATATTGTGATTGTCATACCCAGCCTCTTAGCACAATCATAAGATATGAACGAATAGCAAGCACCTGAATTAAATAATGCTTTTACAAGATAATCATTAATCTTAATCTTACCTTTACTTAAATCAGGTGACTTACGAGCTACTTATTGAATAAGAGCAAAGACTCTCAGTTGTGCTTGAGGTCTGATGTTGACTACCTTCATTGTGCAATCACAAGCATAATGTCTAACTTTATCACATTTAAAGCATACATTCTGACTAGCAAAACAAACTTTGTCTCCATGAGCCTTTCCACATTGAGTGCATACTGGTGCCTGAGTATTTCTATACACATTTGGTCCTCCTTACCTGCCTCTTCTTTTTTGTTTTCTATTATTACCACTCCAGGGCTGTCTTTCTTTTTTGACTTGATTCTCCTTTATTAGTAGCAACTGTAGCTTTTCTAGTATTGGTTGGTGGAGCAAAGGTTAAAAATTTATGATTCAAACTATTTTCTGTAATCCTGCTTATTTCAACCAACGCATTGAAAGTTTGAAGCTACATTGGAGCTACTCTTTCTTTGATGGCAAGCTTAAATCCTCTTTATAGCTTTTCTATTTTTCATCTCTCATCATCATGTAGTTGGAGATAGGTAGAATACCTAGACAATTGTATAAACATAGCCATATACTTGTCCATATACTAATCCTTTACTTGCCTCAACATAATGAACTCTACTTCCTTCTCACCTATCACTAATCGTGAAAAATATTTGTCATAGAATTGCTCTAAAAATTTTTCCCATGTCAGAGGAATATTTCTGGCTTGCATGATCAGGTTTGTGTTACACCACCATCTATCGACTTCCTTTTCAAGCATATATGTAGCTAGTAAAGCTTTCATTTAGAGTTACATCTCATTAATCTAAAAATTTTCTCCAGACTTAGTATCCAGTCTTTTGCAGCCTACATATCGAATTTGTCATCAAATAATGGAGGTTGGTGTTTCCTAAAATTAACTATTACATTTTGGTCACTTGCCAAATAAAGAATTGCTCTAGCTACTGGTTCTTCTTGTACAGCTTGTGATACATGTTGATGTATTGGAGGTTGTTGCTACACTAGAGGCTGATTAATTCTAACCTCTTGGTTATGTCTTTGAGCTATAATAGTTTGTTGCAATTGTTCTATGGTTCATTGTTGTTGATCCAATCTTTGCATAATAATCTGCAAAGGATCAACCTGTGACTCTTCCCTGGGATCTTGTTCAGGGACTTCTATATGAACTTGCCTTCTAGTTTGAACCATTTTTATCTATAACAATAATCAAATTCATAAATATAAAACAATTGCACTCATAAGATACAAAACATACTACTTTTATTCAAATATAGTAACTTTATACATATATTTGTACAAAGTACTATCACGCTTCTTTACTTTCATCATATGACTACCTTTATTATACACAACAAAATTTGCAGTCATTTTCTTTCTCATATTTATCTATATATATATTTATAACATCTCTATTCATTGTTTAGGGAGACCTAGAGTGACTTCTTGTATCATCAAGAGCTTCCTCTGGATCCTCCTCAAGATCTTGCGGTGTTAGTCTTGCTTCTTCTTCACCAAACGCTTCCCATTCTAGCCTCAACCTTTCTCTGCACATAAGTTTACGAACACATTCTTGCATATTCTTATGCCAATCATCTAAAGGTTCAGTCTTTACTAGTCTCCAGTATGGGTCATTGTCTGGCAACACATTTATGATGGCATCAACCCATGCAGGTTCAAAGTAATGACGACCATGAGTCTTCATATAGTACCTTGCATCACTCACTGAATCCAAGGAGGTCAACATTTGAGATTCCTAATAACTATGCAAACTATCCTCATATAGCTTGGTTACATTTTCCCTTGTCTTCTGAGTATCATCATAAGGTAATATAGACTCCGCATCATTAGGCTGTAGCTTAGGTCTCCTATGTCCTATCTCTATAATTTGTACATTACTCTCAATTGTGTAAATCTTTATGCAATCCTCAAGGCTTGGGAACACCCAACCTTCTATCTTGGTCTTGATGGGAGTCTAGAATTCATCTGTGTGAATCTAACTAATTACTATATCAATCCATATCATCTTCGGATATTGCAATCCCTTATCAGCTATAAGCTACTTGACTTGAACTACTTTGTTGATAAAGGTAGGAGTCTGATTAGGACCTATGCAGTACTTAGCACATTCCTTAAAGCATTTCCTTACTATCCTGTACACTATGTGCTCCACATCGAATGGCCTATCCTGATTGGGATTCTCATGGTCCAATAAGAAACCTACCTCTTAGTCAACATCTTCTAGTACTTCTACTCCTTTTTTATAAGGTGGAGAAGGCTCAACTAGTGTTGGAATAGCTCGTAAAGGTACAATTGCTATTGGCTCTACTCTAGGTTAGGATGTTCCTTCTCCATTATTAATTTCTCTACAACTTTCCACTGGAACATCATTCGATCCCATACTTTCTCCCCAATCTAGCTGAGGTCCTTCTAGATGATCAGAGACTCTGCTATGACTAGATGATGACATTCTTTCTATCATCAAAGTACAATATCACATTTAGTTAGTTATTCCAATTTTAAGGAATAATAACTAAACTTAAAGATTCAAATTTTTCTTTGGCTGAATCTTTAGCTTAGAGAGCCTAAAGCTTCGGCTCTAACATAAAAAAATGTAACACATTACTTTCATATATTATTTTCCATGTAATTATCTCATTTAATATCCAAATTAACCATTCTATAGCCTTGAATATTATAGGGACCAAATCATAAAAATAAATTTTTTGCATGTTACTATTCATTTAGTATCTCATTTTTTAGCTTAAATTTGAAAAATCATAACTAATTCAGAAAAATCATATGAAGGAAAATACCTAAAAACATTTTCTACATGGGAAAACTATGCAACTTGGATTTTAACACACCAATTGATATAGTATTTTGATTAAAGTTTACTGTTCAAATGGTCAAAACACAATTTCCAAGTTTTCTAGCCTATTTTCAAAAAATTCATATATCTTAGCATACATATCCAAATCACGTGATTTATGGCTTTCTGGAAAGCTCTACTTGTTTAGTTTTTGCACATATATAACACTCATATGAAATATTGTGTTTTGAATAATATATGTGTATCTCAATCAAGACTTCTAAAAATGGACAGTTTTATTGAGCAAACACCAAAACCATTTTTTATACAATATATATTTTGTACTAGTTTGTTCTATGCCTAAACAAATAAAGTTATTTTTTGCAGTATTTTGTTACTTTATGGATACATGATATAAATATATTTGGATATACTTTTAATTTAATATTTTGTCCCAAACAGTATAAATGTGGGACACACGTACTTTTCTTCTTATTTTTTTTACTTTTTGTGGGGCCCACAATACCTTTTCTTTTGTAGTATAATTTCTATTGCATTTTGCAGTCAATTTTCTTCCAGATTGATTTCTTTGGACTTAATACATTATACTATTGGGTTTAGCATGTAAATTTTGTAACATTATGAAATTGGCCCAGGAAGGGTCAATTTACAAATAATTATTCTTTTGGGTCCTTATTTGTAATTTCCCTAGGGACAAAGTTACAAATAATTTTTCTTGCCGGGACCATTTTATGAATTTATTTTTCTTTTTGCCCCCATATATAAACTTTCTATTTTACTTCTTTTTTTTTTATCATATCATGCATTTCGGATTTTACCACTTCTTTATAAATCTTATATTGTTCAAAAAATTCTAGATATTACAAAAATTAATTGACAAAAAATTTGAAGACAACGGTTGTTGTGAACATGGGTGAAAGACCTTGTTATTAAGGTTTTCAATTAGTCTAGGTTACAAAATAAATAATACAATATAGGGTGCAACGTAGGTCGAATCATGTAGAATTGGCTAATTAATTGCTTAAGTAAGCATAATTAAGGGGTTTTTTGCGTAATTAAAGTAGAATTAAAATGACAAAACACTAAGCAACAATGAAACAAGCAAGCTAACCCTAAAGAGAACTTAAACTAGCAACAAACAATCAATAAAGTCTGGCCATCCATAGATTATGCAATTAAAGATGCCTTAGGATTGGGATTAATCATGAATTAACATGTTCAATTGGAATTAATGACTTAAGAACCCCTGAGTATGAGAAACATGCAAATAACCTGGCTATAAACCTCTAAGCATGAGTCAATTCACATGAACTTGCTATAGAAAATTAAACACATTAATCCAATGGTTAGTTAGACTCATTCCACTCCTAAAATTTAGGCCAAACCACTTAATTAACCATTAAGTAATTTAATTGCACAATTAGACAATTAGACACAAGATACTAGTCAATCTATGCGTGAATGCATAACACATTGAAATACGATCAAAAGGGACCTAGGGGCTGAAATTTCTAGAACCAAATACATTCCTAAATCAAGTCTAATCAACACAAAACGAATCTCATATCCAACACATAGTATAGAACAATACAATCTAACAATCTTAATCAAGATTATTCACAATTCTCAATTAAAACCCTAACTAAACCTACATCAATATATATAAGTAAAATTTGACTAATTACTATTCATATCAACTAGCTACAGTAGTTTATTCATTTTTACTAAGCTTTTAGGCACAAGTAACTATTCATCCCAACTTTTTCTAGTAACTGGATCAATTGTGCATCTTTATTTTATAACTTCTCTTACTATTCACCTTTTAGAAGCGTGGGCCCCACTCTAAGGAAGATGAATGGCTTTTTTTTTAAGCGTGTGGGCCCTACTTTGGGGTTTGGGAAAAGGAGCAGAAGAAGCGGAGTTGTAGTGTCCATTTGGGGTGGGACCTACATAATTGTTTCATTTTTTTCAGTTTTTGTTTTAATTTTGTTTGTAATGTTAGAGGCATGTAGATTTTTTTTAGTTTGAGATTTTAATTATGCTATTTCCCTGAACATATATCCTTTACTATTTATGCACAATTAGTATTCATCTCAACTTTTTTCCATACCTAAAGTTGTGTTGTCTTTTTTTTTTGTTTTTCATTCTTCACTTTTTGTTTAAAGAGAAAACAAGAAGGGAAATTTTTTTAAAATTGAATCTCTAGGAGGTTCCCCTCCCCCACTTTTTTAATTATATTATAAATATAAAACATTAGTGATTATTTATATTATTCTTATAGCACCACTTGTAATATTTATATATATTAAGTTAAATTTTTTAAAATATGTTTAGATTATATCTGTTCTGATAGTTTCTATATCTAAATTTTAATATTTTCTTCCATTGAATTAGGTATCTAAATTATAATTTCAATTAATATTATGAGGAAACAAATCAGGACTCCCTTTTTTCTCTTTCATCCTTGCCAGGTTCGATAGCCAAAAAAGAGTTTTCTTTCTCTCTCTTTCTTAGTCTCCAAATCTTTTATCCTCTCATCTTCTATCCTCAACCTTGCTTTCTCTTTTCTCGTACCATGTGCCATTATTCTCTCTCTCTTCCTTGGTCTTTATTGTTAGAGAACTCTAGAAACCTCACCGAAACCCTAATAAGAATAGCATTTGTATGCTAGTGTGGAATAATGGTGTTGGGTTTTTGCTTTTCCTTCCTTCACTCTAGAGACTTGCTTCGGCAAAAGTAGCGATTGCTAAAAAGGTTCTGACGGAAGTGGATGGTCCTCAAATGAATGGCTCAACAAAAAGATCGTAATTTTCTTATAGACTTTCTTCTTCTTCTTTTCTCTTTATTATCTATATTTTTTTTGGCAGAATTTTAGGAGGAAAAAATTTCCCTTCATAAGTAATCTTTTCCATTGGGATGGTGATTACAATAGACAAGAGCATTGTCCAAGTTCGATGGGTCTAAGTTTGAACCCAAAAAGGAGCATAGTCTTCTTGCATGAAATGGATCCGCCAATGGCAACAATGTGGGACTTGTATGTTTAGGTTTGGCTTTGACAACCTCGAAAAGTAAATTAGTTGAGTTGTGACACTTTTTCTTTTTTGTTGCCTTCCCAATTTGTTGTTTTTTAATTTGATTGGAATAAAAATGGTAGATACAAGTGATGTTTGGCGAAGCTTTACACTAGTCGAGAGTGCTTGACTATGGTGCTTTTTCTGATTGTAAGAGTAGCATTCATGGGTTTGTCTTTCATTTCCAGCTAATGGTACTTATTTTTTTTTCCAACCCTTAGTTTTCTTTTCTGTTTCCTTGTACCTTGTAAATCTCTATGCTCATCCTTTTTTTTTTCTGTTCGCATTCAATGATGTTTTGTCTCCCAGGATACAACACTCTCTATGAGGACTTCCTCTTGTGTCTTTCATCTTTGTCAAGTTTGGCAGCCAGAGAAGAGTTTCCTGTCTCTCAATTCTTTTACCTCTCTCATCTTTTATCTCTTGACCTTGCTTTTCTCCCTTCTCTACTACTATGCACCATTATTCTCTCTCTCCTTCTTGCTCTTCATCATTGAAGAACTCTATAGACCTCACCGGAATGCTAATCAAAATAGCATTTGCATGCCAGTGTGGAATAATGGTGATGGGTTTATGCTTTTCCTTTCCTTCACTCATCTTTCACTCTAGAAAGCTGCTCTGACAAAAGCAGCAGCTACTGAAAAGGTTCTTACGGAAGTGGATGGTCTTCAAATGAAGGCTTAACAAAAATATGGTAATTTTCTTCCAGTCTTTTTTCTGTTTATCATCTCCATTTTTTTGGGCAGAATTTCAAGAGGAAAAAATTCCCCTTCATAGGTCATCTTTTCCATTGGGACAGTGATGACAATAGGCAACAGTATTATCTAAGTTCGATTGGTTTAAGTTTGAACCCAAGAGAACCAATTTGTTGTTTTTAAATTTTATTGAAATTAAAATGGTAGATACAAGTGATGTTCAGCAAAGACACATGCTGGTCAAATGTGGTCAACAATAGCGCTTGGCTCAGAAGCCCAAGAGGAACACTTAACTAAGTAAAACAAAGCAATTCTTATTTCTCCTCCTCAACAACATAGGAAAGCAACCTATTTATACTAGTCATGGTGTAGACAAGGAATTAAAGCTAATTGAGGGGTTATGGAGTTACAAGGAGGGAGTTACATGAAGTGCATAATGAGAAGGGATTTACGAAGTTGCAAGAGAATGAATGGAGAGGATACAGAAGAAAGGGATTGCAATGTTTCTATTTTCATCTTTATTCTTCTATTTCTGTTTTCATCTTTTTCATAATAAAGAACAATGTTCATAATACAATGATTGGCCTAGGGCGTAATCTCTAACAACTCCCACTTGCACTAGACCCAATTGCTGATGTATCTAATACTCATTGACCTAACATGACGCTTATTCTTTATCTGTGCAAGCGGCTTAGTTAGAGGATCAGCAACATTGTCATCAGTTGGCATTTTGCATATCTTTATATCACCCTTATAAATGATTTCTCTGATGAGATGATATCGCCTGAGTATGCGTTTGGTTCTTTGATGTGACCTAGGCTTTTTTGCCTATGCTATTGCGCTGTTGTTGTCACAAAATAGATTTATCGGATTTGAGATGGTAGGCACCCCTCCAAGCTCAATGATGAACTTCTTAATCTAAACAGCTTCCTTAGTTGCATATGATGCTGCTAGGTACTCAGCTTCTGTTGTAGAATCAACTACAGTGAGTGCTTTGCATGGAACTCTTCCAACTAACTGCTCCACCACTCAAACAGAATAGGAATCCTGATTGTGATCTAGAATCATCTTTGTCAAATTGGAAACTTGCATCTGTGTAACCATTTACAACCAACTCGTCTTCAAATCCTCTATACACCAAGAATACATCCTTAGTCCTTCTTAAGTACTTCAAGATATTCATCACAGCAATCTAGTGATTCTCACTTGGATCCGACTAATATCTACTAGTCATGCTCAAGGCATATGAGACATCTAGTCGAGTGCACAACATGGCATACATAATAGATCCAATTGCTGAAGCATATAGAATCTTGCTCATGCGTTCTCACTTATCTCGTGAACAAGGACACTGAGCTTTGCTGAGATTGATATCATGAGACATGGGTATGTAACCCCTCTTTGAGTCTTGCATACTAAACCTATGTAATACTTTGTCTATATAAGTGCACTGACTTAGGCCGATTAACCTCTTGGATCTATCCCTATAGATCTTAATCCCTAGAATATAGGTGGCTTCTCCTAAGTCCTTCATTGAGAAACACTTTCCTAACCAAGTCTTGACATTCTGCAAGGTAGGAATGTCATTCCTAATGAATAAGATGTCATTAACATAAAGCACTAGAAATACAATTATGCTCTTACTAACCTTCTTGTAAACACAAGGTTCATCAACATTTTGGATAAATCCAAACTCTTTGACTACTTCGTTAAAATGTTTATTCCAACTACGAGATGCTTGCTTCAATCCATAAACGGATCACTAAAGCTTGCAAACCTTTGCAAAATCTTCTAAATGTACAAAACCCTCAAGTTGTGTCAGGTACACATACTCAAGCAGCTTTCCAATAAGGAATGCTATTTTGGTGTCTATCTACCAAATCTCATAATCATAGTATGCTGTAATGGCAAGAAGGATTCTGACTGACTTAATTATAGTGACTGGCGAAAATGTTTCATCATTGTCTATACCATGAGTTTGCTTGAATCCTTTTGCAACCAATCATGCTTTAAAGGTATGCACTTGGCCATCCATGTCGATTTTCTTCTTAAAAACCCATTTACAACCAATGGTTTTTATACCTTCAGGTGGGTCAATCAAGGTCTATACCTGATTGTCACACATGGATTACATCTCAGACTTCATGACATGCAGCCATTTTTCAGAGTTAGATCCCGTTATGGCCTCTTGATAGGTGGTTGGCTCTTCTTTATCCAAGAGTAACACATCATGACTATAGTTAAAAGAAATCCATATCTTTGAGGCTGATGTCGTGTTCTATTAGACCTTCTTGGGCCTTATGTTACTTAAGTAGGCTCATCAACTTGTTGTGAGTCTTCTTGTTCTTCCATCTCTGGCTCAATGCTATTTTATGGGTCTCAAACTTCTTCGAGATTTATCTTATTCTCACTGGTTCTTTTAAAGACAAACTCTTTTTCTAGAAAGATATCATTCTAAGTAATAAACATTTTATTCTCAGTGGGATTGTAGAAATAGTATCCCTTAGTTTCCTTAAGATACCCCATAAAAAGGTATTTTATAGATTTAGGTGTTAACTTATTTGAGGCTTGTTGCTTAACATATGCCTCGCATCCCCAAATCTTGAGAAAAGACAAATTGGGCTTCTTTCTAGTCCATATATCATATGAGATCTTTTCAACCGCCTTAGATAGAACACGGTTTAGTGTGAACATATCTATTTCTAATCCATAGACTCAAAAGGATGATGGAAGATCTATTTGACTCATCATAGATTGAACCATATCTAATGGGGTTTGATTCCTTCATTCAGAAACATCATTCCGTTGTGCTGTTCCTGGTGGAGTTAATTGTGAAACAATTTCACAATTTCTAAGATGATCTTCTTGACTCAAATATTTACCACCTCGATCAGATCAAGGTGCTTTAATAGATTTGCCAAGTTGATTCTGAACCTCATTTTGGAAAGTTTTGAACATTTCAAAAGATTTAGATTTATATCTCATTAGATAGATATATCCATATCTACTAAAGTCATCTATAAAAGTAATGAAGTACAGGTGACCACTTCTGGTAGTTGTACTTAACGGACCACATACATCTGTATGTATTAGGCCTAATAAGTCAATGGCCCTTTCACTATGTCCAGTAAAAGATGCCTTTGTTATCTTTCCCAATAAACAAGATTCGCAAGTGTCAAATGATTCAAAATCAAATGAATTGAGAAGTCCATCTTGATGGAACTTTGAAATGCATTTCTCATTTATGTGGCCTAGACGACAGTGCCATAGGTAGGTCAGATTCAAAATAAAGTCCTTCTTTGGGAGGTTTTGCCTTCTTGGCTTCATGCTTGGGCTTAGGCTTGTCCCTTAGACTTATTTTCCAGGCCTTTTCCCTTTCCCTTACCCTTGCCTTTCCTTTTCATTCCTTTTCCTTTCTGATCCATTAAAATGTTGCTGGGCTTTTTCTTGATGTTTTCTCAGCAGTTTTAAGCATTGCATGCAGTTCAAAAATTGATTTCTCCATGTTGTTCATATTATAGTTCATGACAAAATGGTCATAACTCTCTGGGAGTGAGTTTAAGGTCAAATCTATACCTAACCCTGGGTTATGGGAAATCCGAGCTTTTCAAGGTGATCAATGTAGCTTTTCATCTTCAAAACATGAGAGCTAACTGATCCACCCTTAGTCATTTTGCAGGAATGTAAGGCTTTCATGGTTTCAAACCTTTCTTGCCTTGCATGTTGTTGGAGCATTTCCTTGAGATGCCCAATCATCTCATAAGCCTCCATATGTTCCAGATCTCTCTTAAGTTCTAGGATCATGGTGGCTAACATCAGGCATCCTACATCTATAGGGTCATTAAGATGCTTATTATAGGCATTCTTTTGGGCTCTTGGAGCATTGGCTGCAGGCTCCTTAGGAATGGGTTCATATAGAACACATGACTTTCTTTCTTACTTGAGAACAATTCTCAAGTTCCTAAACCAGTCAAGAAAGTTGGTCCCATTGAGTTTGTCTATCTCAAAGACATATCGCAATATAATGTAGCAGAATTACTCGTTGACATTTTCTACAACAAAATATGCAAAATTAAATTAATAATTTCTACTAAAAATTAACCCTTAATTAGTTTAGCAGGCTAAGACCCATATTTCACTTAATTGTAAGTCCGCTTTGGCAAGATGCTTAAAATTAAGTTATTTAGGTAGGTAGCTTATTTGGTAATTACATCACATGTAACTCTTAGATTTTTATGGGATTCTGTCATCATATGACCTGCGAAGTCTAATCCCATCTAATGCCTTGAGATCCAAAATCATTTTGATAGTCTCAATTAAGTCATACCATCATGAACCTTTATGACTATTAGCATTACCCAAACTGCCTCACTAAGACTACCTAAGTGTATCCCACTTTGGTGGATCCTACATTTAGGCGATCAAAGTCTTGACAAGTGTTCATATATGGGTGGCATTTATACTTAAAATTTAATTCGACGGATTTTATTATGTTATTGTTATTCATACATCTTGTCATCACATGAACATATACAAAGGTGCCATCCCATGCATGCATATGATCTCATCATAAAGCATAAAATAAATGTGTCATAATATAGCCCATCTAACCTATATCCTCCTAAGCTAATGAAAGGATTCTTCTGATATAACACTTATATACAAAAAAAACCTCGATTGAACATTCGAGGGGAGTGAGGTGAGAAGAGAATGTACATCAAGAATATAGAGAGAGGCACAACACACAGGCCGCATTTAAAACCACAATATCATCCTAGGGCCATATCATGCACCTTACCCATCCAATTCAAACAAACAAATCACAACATGTAACAAACATCTCATCTAATGAAAAGCTATAAACTATATGATTTTAGCATTAAATAAGATTCCTAAACCGATTGAGCATCCTTTATTCACATATATGAATGGAGGATTTAAAGACTTAATTTTTAACATCGAAAATTCGCACACATATATCACATATATGGAAATCATATTCACAATCAAATTGAAAACAGATTTTAAACTGAATCAAGTAACCACAATTTGAAAGCGAATTGGATAGAATTAAGTAGAATTGAGTTCGCACACATATCACATATATGCAATCATATACTCAAGAACTCAATTTAAATAATCATTGATGTGGCTCTGGTAACATTGTTGGGAATTTCAGCACACACGCAGCAGAAAACTATCAAGAAATTCCCTCTCATGGACCCATCAATGTTGTTTAGATTGAGATATAAAAAAATAATTTACCTCTGATGTGTCTCTTGGTATTCTTTTTGTTTCATTAGACCCCAGAAACTAACACAACTGGTCAGCTCCCTCTACCGGTATCCACAAAATGGTGAGTCCAACTCAAACGACGTATTAGAACCTCTGTTTGTGAATATTTGTACGTCCATATAATTTTTACTGTTCATCTGTACGGTTCTCATTGTTCATCCATACAGCCTCGATGTTCATCCGTACAGTTTTTACTATTCATCTATACAGTTTTTGCTATTCATCCGTACAGTCTTGTTGTTCGTCATTTGTCCATACAGTCTCACTTTTTGAGTATACGACCGCTCTCTCTTTAGGGTGATTCAAAATTGTATTGATTCTGTACCCTAGTCTATATCAATATATAGATAGAATTTGATATTTGTTTAATTTAAATCAATAATTTAAACTAGATCAAATATTAATTAAATAGATTAGTTTAAATTTAAGTCTATTTAATAGATTAAATTTAAACTAACTATCTAATCTTTATCTAGGACCAAATCTAGATTTAATTTATCATATAAATCAAATTTAGATTACTAGTTTAAATTCAAATTTAGAATCAAATCTAAATCAAATTTAGATTATGACATTAGTTTAAATTTTAAATCTATCATGTGGAATTAAATTTAAAACTAATTCATTTGAATTAGTTTGAACAATATATATATTTTGAAATAATATAATATATATCAAATATATAATATCTGAAACATATATATATTTCAAATTTTAATATATATATATATATATATAATTCTATCACCCTAAACTGAACATTAAATTCATTGAATCTAGACACATTTTAGATTCAATGAATCTGGACATTGTAGTTTGAGTTGACTCGTTCTTGTGTGCGACCCTGTAGACCCATATGATATTGGCAATAGGCTAATAACGCTATTAGACCCACAAGTGGCTTCTAGCAAGACATTGTAACTACCCAAATCATATGAGATCGGTGATCTGATGTAACTTTATTATATAACCTGATCACGCCCCTTTTGTCTCATGATATATAGGTCAAGTATAAGGCATGAGAATGTCATTCTTATTTTACTCGACCATCACTTTCTCGATCTCTGAGCAGACTAACAGAACAAATGGAAACTCTTCCATTCGAGTACAGCCATGCATTTCTTAGTCTCACTCATTGAGGGGCCCAGATATATCTCTCAATTAATTAGAGGGACAAATTTCATCTTGACCATTCTTCTTTCTCCAATCGAATTCCACTATGCCCGATCATAGCCTTTATGATCTTCCGATTAAAGGTGACTTTTGACTATGCCGAAGTATAGTGTTTCCCATTTAGGAAGCCATGGTGATCTCAGGTCTGAGAGCTTAGTGACACAGTTATATATGAGATATGCTTTTGACTTGATCCATGCAACTATCTCATGATGGGTCGATCCAGCGCCTATTCTCTAATAGAAGCTTATGATTTTAATTTGTATTTTCATACATAATTATCACATGATTGTCAATCAAAATCATACTAGCTTTAATTCATCATTGTTCCTACAAATATGATTGACTAGGGACATTTAGGATAAAATAATTTATCCAAGGATATTATTATAAAGAAAACATGCAAGCAATATAATAATGTAAGAAAAAACATCTTTTTTTTCATAATGAAGAACAATGTTCATAATACAATGATTGGTCTAGAGTACAATCTCTAGCAAAAAATCCATTGCCCATTGCTAGAGGACACCAAATCATGCCACAAGATAACATTTTTGACCATTTTAATCGATGGAAAACTATCCAAAATGAAAAAGCCACTTATACCCACAAATTTACCTATCAAAGCATGCAGAAAAAAAGAGGAGGAAGCGTAGGAATCCACTTACTATCCAAGATTTGAGCTTCCAAGGTCCAAAAATCAAGCCCCTAAGACAAAAATTCAAAGCCCTAGAAGATCTCCCTTCGTTTCCTCTGTTTTCTCCTTCTTCCACCATCTAATTTGTGTTCTAATTTAACCGATTTTGCAATGGGTGCTGCGATGCTAAGTAAGCTCACTGCAGTGCAATCGCTCTTTGACTTGGCCCATTTGCAACCTAATAGCTCCTGCCATGGTGTCACTTACTCATGCCACGGCGTGAGTGGCCTCTAACTCCTTTTCACCAACCTTGATCCTTTTAATCCTTCCTCTGGTCTTCATCCTTCCATACCCAAACATTCCCATTGAGATCCTTATCATTATCCCAATATTATGTCCAAAGTAACATAGTAAGGGTCATTACAATAATTTTGGTTTGGATATGAACCTTCGACAAGTAATTTGGGGAAAACAAATGTTTTGAAATTTGGCTAATAAAATATTATCATAAGTTCCTTTGAGTGCTCAAGAGTGTATGTATCAAGTTTTGTGTGGATTAGAGTTAACTTGAGTTATATCTTCTAACTTAAAACCTTTTTAGTTTATTGAATACTTGTAATATGGGTTTATTGAATCTCAACTAGTTTAGCTAGAAATAAGGTTTTCAAAGTTTCATATGGTGTTAGAAAATGTGTTGGTCAAGTTTGGTACAATTTGGAATTCATTTCAATTATCATTTCTAACTCAACTTTAACTCGTGGGTTTATACATAGACTGCTATTTTGAATATTAGAACTTGGTGACCTTGGAAATCAGTTGAGAACATCTTGGGAGTATTTGAAACTCTATTCTACTTTGGGTAAGTAGTCTAACACTTCGAATAGATTAATGGGGGTTAAGTGATATATAAAATGGCAACTTAAAGTCCAACTTATAACATGACATTGTTATGTTAAGGGTTGTATGTGGGGCTTCCATGGCTTGTCTACTGGCTTAGATAGCATTGTATGTGTTGAAAGGTAACCGAGTTAACTTCTTATTATAACATGAAGCATACATTGTTTTATAACATGACATGATTCTCACCTAATTCATTTGTATGTAGATGCTAGCTTGCCAATGATCTAAGCATGTATAATTCCCATGGTGATATTGCTTAGAACCATAATGGAAGCCATCAATGCTCTTAGCTATCACAATGAGTCATATTAATGCAAAATTAAACTACCTTAGAGTGGACACCTTCTATGTGGGTGTGCTATCATGGCGGGTTATCCACATATGGATCTAACCACCTTAGGGTGAGCATCTCATGTGGATGGTTGCCATCACAATGGACATATATATGTTTGCTACATCAAATGTACAAATGAAACTTACAGTATCATGCATTGATCGCATAACCATACACTTTATTCCTATGCTTTTGTATAGTAATATTTTATAGAACTTTACCTTGGTTATTGAGATGTAGCACCTCTTGTGTGTGTGCTGCCAATATAAGTTATTTGGGAAAAAGTAAGTGTGTTTGTCTTGGGATGAAGCACCTAATGCAAAAGTGTCAGCAAGGTGTATGTCACTTCTAGCCACTTCTAGTACACATAGTCATATCTTCGGTTATTGTATAGGCTGTGAAAAAAAATTATGATGTTGTGAAACAATTATATAACTATGCATCTCATTCACATGTTTATGCATAGTAGTATTGTATCGAACTGTTACTTTAGTTATAGAAATTATTATTTTACTCCATGGTTTATATTTTCTAGGTGACAACTCTAACTTTAGCAAGGGAAAGAAAACAGAGGAATGTACTCCTATCTATCTTGTATAAAGATAGTACTGGCAGTTACTTAGTACATTTTCTCTTCCTTGGGCTTACGCATTATGTTTATGAAATTGTCAAGTGTAGAGTAGGTGTGTTAGAAAGGTATTCTATGACTAATGTAGTGATTGGATACAATTACATTTAAAAATGATGCGCAATAATAATACATGATTTGATATATTAGAGCCATATAGAAATATCTTGTATTCTGAATGCCCTTTACGATCTTAGTAGATGTTGGTTATTTATTGGGAATGCTATAATTTAATGGGTTATAATAGGTTTTATTTTGAGGCCATTGAATTATAATTGTTATGTGTAACACCTTATACTTAAGTTCATTTTCCATATCTTAAACTCCAATTATGCCCATTATTGCATGATTAGAGCCTTGGTTGCATAAAAATATTAAAACAGATTTTTCTTTATTTTGAGTACTGTTCATTTTGCATTTTTCATTTCATCTAACGAACTTTGAAAATTCATAACTAATTCTAGAAAAAAATCATATCAAAGTGATTCAAGTCTCTAAAAATATCTAAAATGATTATCTTCATGTAAAAAATATGAAACAAAGTGTTTTCTAGACCAATTTGTATAGTTTATTTCTCAAATCTTTACTGTATATTTGGTCATTTTCTCTTTCTCAGGATTTTGGCCTTATATTTAAAAATTTATATCTCACTCCTCCCTAAGCCAAATCATGTATTCCTTATGTCATTGGAAAGCCCTATGAGTCTACTTTCTAGAAATATTTTTCTTGTATATTTATTCAACTTGTACAGGGCATGACATTAAATTGAACTAATCAAGGTTAGAGCTCAACTTTATCTAGAATAGTCTTAGGGAAATGTATATAACTCTTGTTATATAACTCCAATTGCACTCAAACCAGTGGTATATTAAAGCTAAAACATGGACCTTTCCATACATACAAACCAATAAATTTTTAGAGCTATGTACGATTTTATAGTCCCTTTTGAATTTTCCATACCTATGTCCAAGACTTCCAGTTTTCAGGCTTGCCTTGTTCTGGATTCTAATTTTGAAAATTCACCATAAATTGTACAATTATCCAATTTAGGTGTTCTTTGATTCTGTGGAAATCTTATTCCATCTACTTTTTGAACATATCTAACACTCATGTAGTATACCCTATTCATATAAACAGTGCCTTCATAATTCTCAGAGTGTTCTAATTGAGCATTTCCAATCATAACTTAACAAAGTAAGCTTCATAGATATAATACATCATCATTCATTGTACGAAATTCATACATAACATTTCATAATACTTTAATGATCATAATAGCATGGAGATACAGATTTAGTAACATGCTCATAACTTTACATATCATTTCTAACAATTAGATCATAACTTGAAGACAACATTATGCTTCATCCTCTTTGTTCTTTCTCTTTGGCACTCTTGATCCCTTCTTACCATAGCTTGGGCCTAGCCATGGTGATCATTTGGAAGGGTGAGATTTAAAAAATCTCAGTAGTTATATCCAATTATTAATTCACATCATCATATTATTTTATAAAATCATCAATGAAATTCATAACTTCATATTATTCCATACAATTCCATACAAATTTTGGCATGGTAACACTTTATAAAATGGACATCCTAGGGTCATAAAACCCTTCAAACAACCAGCCAACAATGCAAATACATCACAAAGCATTCAAACAATTATATGGCATAGTCATATTATCATGGAAACACAATATGATAACATTAAGCATAATAGGGAAAATAACTACCTTCTTGACTTCCTTTGATTTCCTTCCTTTGTGCACTCTTTCTTGAATCTTCAAACACTTTCTTGAACCCTAATATAAGACAATTTAAGGTCATTAGCCACTAATTTGATGACCCCCTTCACAAAGTGTACATACTTGGACTAAAAATTCCATTTTGCTTTCCTTAAGGTATTTCTTGTACAACACACTTATATTTACATAATTTGGACCCAAGGAATCCATTTTCAGGGTCAAAAACTTGAAATTCCTTTCCTATATTAAATCCTAAATAGGAAAAAAATTTCCATAAATGGTAGAAAAATAACTACCCGATTAATTTGCAATCCAATGATATATTCTTAATCCTTGAAGCCTATACATTACTTTTCATAAATTAATTTCTTCATGGCTTCATTTTATCTCTCTACTCTCTCTCTAGGAAAAAATTTTCAGTGGAAAAATGGGAGAGAATAAGCCATAAAACTCTTCCAAATTTAAGGGTATACAAGATTATGGCCATAAGATATTACCTTAAGCTTGTGAGCACCAAACTTTGCCTTTTGTCTTCTCCTTTTTGGCTTCAAAATTCACAAACTCTCTCACCCTTTTCCTCTCTGTTTCTAGCATGAAAGTGTGATGAAGAAGATGGATTAGAAGTTTAACTAAGGTGATTACTTGTTATTAAGTCATAAAGTAACTTTAGTAAACTTTATCTTTGACTTTGGTTACTTTTAGCAAATAAAGCTTTTACAAAAATTCCCTTGGTATCCCTTCTGCACTTCAGATGTGTCTTGAGCTCATTTTTCACCAAAAATTACTTTAATAATTTTTATGGACCAAAATATCCATTACTAATTAAATTTACTCGTACTGATTAAGTATTTTTACTAAAATTATCATTAAATTAGTACAGAATTATTCAAAAATAACATTTGAACTAAAATCATTATCTTGACTCAAAATATATTTTATCAAGACTCATTCAGTGCCCTTGAATTGATACTACCTTTTTTCTGCAGTTTAAACTGACTTTTTTCTGGTAAAATATTAATATTAAACCCTAATTACCCAATAAATATTTTTTTGATCTTAATAGATTCCTTGCTATATTGTATTGGGCTAGGCTTATCAAGAGCTTCATTTTAAGTATAATTTTTCACATTTTCAAAAATACCCTTGACTGAGGGCAAATCTATAATTTTTAAAACTTTTGAGTCATTAGCTGTAATTTTTCCCAAACTTTTTTTCTTACCCACTCCACATGACTTTCTTTCTTTAGGGACTAGATTTGCAAGCATTCTTAATTCTTGGGGAAAAAATATAATTTTCTCATTTTTTCAGGTCAAAGCCAAAATATAATTTTCTCATTTTTTCATTTAACCTGAAAAAATGACTTTTTACCCCTTATCACGCTTAATGGTATCTCTCCATTTTTCCTAGTTACTTATACATTTTATGATATCAATATTTTTTCTTTGGGGTTTAAATTCAATATTCACATTTTACTTCTAACTTGGGAAATGAACGTTTTGTCCTTAAGTCGAATAAAAACGTAATTATCTATTCTTTCAAATACTTTCTTGTAATTTTACCCAAAGACCAATTTTTATTATTTCTTTCTTATTATTCACATTAACTTTCAAATTGGTCTATTTCTTAATCTAGACCTCCCGGCTACACAACACTTATACCGTTGTGCTTAGCTTTGGACAGATTTTCATTTAAGTGGTATACTACATATTTTTTGGAGTAAGTTCTAGAATTAATTTTTGCTAAGGACTTTATGGAAAATTAATTTCAATTAAGAACCAAACATAACTTATTCTGAAAATTAGATGAGAAACTAATTCCTTCTAAAGTTCGATTATATATAACATTTTCGTCTCACTTTGTTTCTTATCTTTTATTCATTTTATAATATCCCACAAAATTAGGGATCTTACATTATGCTACTGACATTTTTATAGAAAGGCTTGATACTCAATTAGGGTTATACTTTTGGGCCTAGACTTGAACTTAGAATCCAAACTCTTTTCTTGAAATTTGAGTCTTTAAATGCTAATTTTATATATTTTACCTAAAATACTCCTAAATCATTATTTGAAAATTTAAGATGTTGCATATATCATGCAGACCATAACCTTTGTTCATGAATACTTTCTATTAAGTTCTATCTTTTTGACTTGTCTAATCGGCCTATCTTGTTTAAATCTTAATTATGTTATCATTATGGTTTTTGGCAACCTTTGTGTCCAAGAAAATTAAGGTAAAAAACCTCAAGTACTTTACATTTGTTTGAGTAGAAGTTAGTTTACTTTTTACAATTTTCTTTGAGGGTTTTCAAACCTTTAGCACATCTGTACTTCCTTGTTAGGGCACTATTCTTCTTACAAGAATTTTTCCCTAAACAATTATAGAAACACTATTCTTGCACATAATTATTATCATTAATAATTATAAATTTACATGGCAAATGCTGAATTATTAGTTAATTATTTTGAGTTCAATATTTAGTTGTAAAATTTATTAGTAATATTTTTTTTATTTTCTATATAACATATTTTATAGAAAATTAAGAGTACATTCATTTTATTATTGTTAATTCAATTATGGCTTGAAAATAAATGAACTTTGAATTAGTGGCTTAAGAAATTCAATGACCAATTCAGTTTTCAAAATATTGAAAATTCCTCAAATAAACTTTTAACATTTTTTTTATTTTGCAAAAAGATGATTTTTAGGGAATTGGCTCTAGAATTTTTTTTTTATTTTCTCAATAATTAATGTAAAAACCAAATTTGAAACAAAGACTAAAAATGAAGTAAATTTTTCATTATGATTTTTTTAATTTTTTATTTTATCATTTTTAATTTATTTTAAAATGCCCCTTGGTCAAAGAAATTATTTTAAAACGCCCAAGCAAAATACAAAATTCACATTTACCTTTATAATGGGTCCATTTGTTTAATTTTTTTTTATGAAAAAACACTTATTTAAAAAAAAACACTTTTAAAAATTTTTAAGATATTTGTTTCAGCTTGTAAAAATAATCAAAAGTTAAAAAAAAAGCATATTTCTAATTATTTTGAGAAGCTATTTCAAATAGCTTTTCACTTTTCAAGTGAAAAGTATTTTTTTTGATTATAACCAAATATAAAATAATTTCTACTTTTCATAAAATCTCTAAACAATAAATAACTTTTTTAGAATATTCTAAAAATCACTTTTTTAAGCTTAAACAAAATGGTCCATTTACTTGTTTGAGAGTGAGAATTTAATTTTAAAATTCTTAACTGAAGAACAACTAAAGATAAGAATACATATATTTGGCTAATCATGCATGCAATGTGGTAAAAACATCCAAATTGTCCCCACTTCCCCAATCCTCCTCATCTCCATTTTCATTAATGCAATGACATTTTGTGCAGCAAGTGCAATCTCCATTATTCAAGAGATCAACAATCTATCCATTTATAAATTATGTTATTTCAAAGAGTGAATCTTGCCCATCAATTTCTTTGTCCAATATGGACTGTATGTTGCTAAAAATGTCAATCTTGTCATGTTTAACTGCTTCCACGTGAAAGTTGAATTTGGTAGGTAGGGACATCTATATGAAGAGGGGTCATTTTTGGTGATTTGGGAATGCTAAGAAATGTTATTTGGGAAATTTGATCAAGACTAGGAAGCATTTTTCTTCTTTTTTTTTTTGGCCTGAAAGGAGCATTTTTCTTTAATACAAGCTATTTTACATTTAGCTTCTCATTTGGTAAGACCCCATTGTTAGGTTCTTGCTATTAGATATATTTAATTAATAATAATGTATTTGAATTTATTTAAATTATATTTATCTTGATTACTTAATTAAATATATCTAATCTAAGTGTGGTCCCTATCTTTATTAATAATAAAGATGATGTCAATTAAGTAATTTTAAGAGATAAAGAATAACTCAGTTGATATTGTATTATTTTTGTTTGAATTTGAGATTTAAATTAAAAGATAAAATAACTATTAAATAACCTATGATGGCTAGGCTATTTAATAGAAGATTGGACAGAGGGTTAGATACACCAATCATTCATTCTATGCTCATATAGAGGTTTCTTAACTAGTGATGGCTAATTTCCAGCCACCATTACTGAGCCTAAACACTAGTTAGAAAAGCCTCATCTCATCTAATTTCTTCTGACTAATTTCTGTTTTTACATATCTTTGATTTATCCCTAATTCAAGTAGGATTACTCAATCAGATTTTCTATAGTTATGACAGAGGTATTTATAATCATTATTTATTCTACTACAAGTTTGTAGGAGATTTATTTATACTTATAGATTTGTATTTATAAATCTGTTTCTACATGTGGCATCAATATAATATTCTTAAATTTTTTTTGGATATTCAAGGCTCAATATTTTAAAATCTATAAGAAATTTACAAAAATGGGTATACATTGTTTGGTATGAAATAGGATAAAGAGATCAATTATCTTAGTTGGAAAGAAAAAGAAAGAAATGATGATTTTATTCTTGAAAAAAAAATAGTAAAAAAAGAAAATGGAAAAATGGACGGTGGACGCAGGCAGATTGAATAAAAGTTTAGAAATTTTGGGAAAAATTATACTTAATGACATGAAAGTTTTAAGAATTGTAAATTGACCCTAGGTTAAGGGTATTTTTGTAAATATGATAAATTATAGTCAAAATGAAGTTCTCAATAAGCTAAGTCGAATGAAATTTAGTATAAAATTTTTTAAGGTCAAAATAATATTTATTGGGTAATTAGGATTTACTATTGATATTTTACCTGATAAAAATTAGTTTGAACTGTAGGAAGAAGCAGTATTAATTCAAGAAAAATTAATAGGTTTCGCTAAAATATATTTTGGATCAAAAGTAATTATAGAATAATATTGTACTAATTTAATGAAAATTTTGATAAAAATACCTAATTGATACCGGTAAATTTAATCGGTAAAAGACATTTTGGTCCATTAAACTTTATGAAGCAATTTTTGGCCAAAAATGAGGACAAAGGACATGTTGCACACTGAAGAAGACAAGGAGGGAATTTTCTCAAAAGCTTAATAAAGTTAACCACGTTTTCATCCATGAGAGAGAGTAGAGAGAGAAAGTTGAGCTATGGCCAAAGAATCAAAAGAAAAGGGTAGAATATGCATTAGAAAGTATGAAAACCTAAGCTAGTGTAAGATTCATGGAGCAAATAATTTTTTTACAATTTTTCTATTAAATTTTGGCCAGCCTAGGGTTTCTAATAGAGAAGGAATTTCAAAATTTTGATCTCAAAAATGGATTCTTTAGGTCCAAATTATGTAAGCACAAGGGTGTTGTACAAGAAATTCCAAGTGGTTTGCAAAGTGGAATTTTTGGTTCAAGTGAGCACTTTGTGAAGTGAATCATGAAACCAATGGCTAATGGTCTTATTTTATGATGCTATAGGATCCAAAAGAGTGTTAGAAGACCAAGGAAAGGATTTGTGAATTTTGGAGACCATTGGAAAGCCCAAAGATAGTTAACTCACCTATGTATTGTCATTGATGTTGCTTGGCTTGAATGATGTGTTTAGTATTTAAAATGTTATCTTGTGATGATTTGGCATGGTTGGTTGGATTGTTTGAAGGGTAATGTGACCCTAGATATGTCCAAATACAAGGGGAAGTGGTGTCCAAATTTTTATAAAATGGTTGTGCCAAAATGATTTGGTTACATACTTGATGTGTTTTTAGATGAATACTTGCAATATATATAATAATATGTGTGCATGCTAGTAGTTGCTACTGAGATTTTTTGAATCTTACCCCTTTCCAAATGTTTAACAAATTTTAGGTTCAAGTTATGGCAAAATTTCCCAAGAAAGGAAAGGTAAGGAGAAGCAAATTAATATTCAAGATAATGATACTTAGGATGATACTATTATATGAGATGTTATGTAAAATCTTATGGGACATGATCATGCTGTGTTTTCATGTTAATATGTTCCTGTAGGTTTGTTATGGAGTATCATGTAAGATAAAGGCAAGTTATGACTATGCATGTATATATTAGTGTGTATTTTGATAAGTTGGAAGAATACAAGAGACCTTTCTGAGCACTGTTGGCAATTCGAAGTACTATACTGACCTTGATATGTTTAATATATGATTTTTTTAAAATTTTTAAAAACTAGACATGTGTAGCTTTCCATAGACATAAAGATCACTCAATTTGGAGTTGTGTATGATTAATGGTGATTTTTCAAAGTTATGATCAGAATCAGGAATTATCTAAAATGACCATTGCTACAGTGAAAATTACATGAATTTACTGTACAAATTGGTCAATTATTTCACCTGTTCAATATTTTTCCCATGTATAGAATCTTTTAAACTATATTTATAGACTTGAACCATATCAATATGATTTTTTTATTTAGTTATGAATTTTCAAAGTTTGTCGGGTAAAATGAAATTAACCAAAGGAACAATACCCAAAAATGAAATTAATTAGTTTAAGTTGTTTTATGTAATCAAGTCTTTGCTCATGCATTAATGGACTTAAATGGAGTCTAATACATGGGAAATAAGTCTAAATATGAGGTGTGACAATCATAGCCAATGATTTATGGTATGTTTTACCTCTGCGTACCTTAATATTATATGATATGGATATGTGCGATTTTCTGAGAGACAAAACTACCATGTTTGATTTATTCCATTTGAAAGCATGTTTTGTTTTTGACTTCATTATGAATTTTCATGCAAAGAAAGCATAATATTCTTCCTAAATGTCGGCGAAAATAGAAGGACTCCATGGATGATGCAGTCGAGCTCTTCGATCTAATTGTTTGTGATTTAATCAATATGTGCATATTAGTCGCCATCTCTATGATTGTTTCAATGTGAATCTTGCTAGGAAGATACTTCGTTTTGTAGTTTTCCAATTATGATTTCGGTTCACTTTGCTTGATGCTGATTAATCCTTATGTTCTTTTGAGCCTACTCTATGTCTTTTAATAGTTTGAGCCACGCATAATTTTGGGCTCATTTATGTTTTATTTTCCTCCATTTCTAGGCTAGCCTTGTTTTTTAATAATAATAATAATAATAATAATAAATTCAAGAAGCTAAGGATAGATTTTTTCTCTCTGGAAAAATAATTTTCATCTTGTATTATGTAATTAATTATTTATTATGCCATTTGTTTATTTGTTTAAAATATGGATAATTATTTTGGGTTACTCAAAATATTTTGCAAAATATTATTAGAGTTATTTAATTGTCTAAGATTTGGAAAATTTTATTTAGACAATTATAACGCTAATTTTTTGGCCTTTGCAAAATAATTGAGTTATTTATTAACCCAAAACTAATTTTAAACAAATTGTTAGGCAATTTTAAATAAATAAAATAGTGGGAGAACTTATTAATTATTTAATCACATGATTGTTTAGTTGATTAAATTAATTATTTAAATTCTCATAATGCAGTGCATACACATGATTTTAATTGCACATATGATAGTTGTGATTAGCATGCTTTTGTTTTAAGGAATAGCTACAACATCGTTGTAAAGTTGCATGCATAATATAAATCACATATGAATATAAAATATCAAATTCTAATAAAATGTGTGATTCTAATTCATTTTTGCCCATAGGTAGATAATTATAATTGCATATTTTATTAGGATGAAATATATATGGCCTTGTGTTTTCTAAGTAGTCCATAGATATTGAGAAACATGAATGCATTCTGGTTTTATCATTTATTAGACATGAATATATGCTATGCTAATATTTTTGCCCACAGGTAGATATTAGTGATACAATATTTGTGTAAGCATGTGTTACATTGGTAAACATACATAATTGTTAAGGTGATGATTGATTGTCTAAAAAATTATTACTGTAAGTGTGTTTAATAATTATTTCCCTTACAGCTCCTTCATCTCACATTCTATCTGAAGTTGGCGATAAGATCACTCTTGATGGCACAAATCATGCTGAGTGGAAGGAAGATATTCTCCTTCATCTTGGCTATATGGAACTTGATTATGCCTTAAGGATAAAGAACTTCTAGTGCCCAAAGAAGGAGATAAGGATGTGCAAACCGCATATGATCATTGGGATCGATCCAATCGCCTTGCCTTAATGTTGATTAAGGCACATATTAAGGGAAGGATTTGAGGTTCTATTCCAAATTGCCGAATAGCCAAACAGTACTTAGGGGGTATTGACAAGCAGTATGCCCCTGCAGATAAGCAACTAGGAGGGGCCATTATGAGAGAACTTGTTGACATGAAATTTGTAAGTGTAAGTGGTGTCTGAGAACACATTATGAAAATGAGAGACTTGGCATCACAGCTGAGGCCTTTCAAAATGGAGCCTCCTGAGTAATTCCTTATGCAACTCATTCTAAGTTCCCTTCCTCTTCAGTATGAAGCTATCTATGTCTCATACAACTCACATAAGGAACAATGGTCAGTAGATGAGCTACTGGCCATGTGTGTTCAAGAAGAAGCTAGATTGATGAGGAGTCAAAGAGATGCACCTCAGGAAGTGCATTTTGCAGAAAGCTCCAACTCTAGAAGGAATAACAAGAAAGACAAAAAGAAGAGGTCCATTCCTCTAACCTCTGCTTAGAATAAAGACAAGACCACTTGCTTTTTCTGTAAGAAGAAAGGACATATACGGAATGAATGTCCTAAGAGGAAGGCATGGTCACCAGGAAGGGTATAGGTAATAGAATTTACATTTCATGTGTGGTTTATGAATCTCATTTAGTTAGTATTAATTATGACACTTGGTGGATTGATTATGGAACTACAATTCGCATTGCTAATACCATGCAGGGGTTTCTCAATAGTAGACGCCCACATCCTAATGAGGAAAATGTCTACTGGGGCAATGGGATGAGGGCCCATGTGTAAGCAAGTGGAATATGTATGATCATTTTATCAAATAAATCAATTTTAGATGTAGAAAATTGCTTTTATATTCCGGATTTTTCTAAAAATTTAGTTTCCATTTACAAATTAATTCCTTTAGGATTTGAATTGTTTCTTTCTTCAAATTTGATGAGATTGAATAAAGATTCTTTACATTTTGGTGATATTTCCTTATGTAATGGCTTATTTAAATTACATACCAATTTACCTCAATCTCATGTTGTTACGCATGGTATTAAGCGAAGTGTCATGAACGAGAATTCTTTTAGCTTGTAGCATAGGAGATTAGGACATATCTCCATAAAGAGGAACAAAAGGTTAACTAAAGATGGATCCTCCCATCTTTAGACCATATAGAAATTGATCCATGTGTGAACTACATTAAGGGTAAGCAGACCAACAAGTCACATAAAGGGGCTAAAAGAAGTTCTGAAATTTTAGAGATTATTCACATAGATATTTGTTGCCCTAATTTATCTTCTCATGGTTAAAAATATTTTATCTCATTTATGATGATTATTCGTGGCATATGTTTATCTACTTGCTTTATAATAAAAGTGAGGCATTAAATGCCTTTAAGGAATATAAGGTGGAAGTGAAGAAACAAACCGGTAAAGAAATTAAAATTGTTAGATTTGATAGAGGAGGTGAATATTATGGAAGGTACATTGATGATGGACAAGCACCTGGTCCATTTGCTTAGTTTCTTCAAGAGCATGGTATATGAATGGTGCAACTGAAAGAAGGAACAAGACGTTACTAGAGATGGTGAGAAGTATGATAAGCAACTCCAAGCTTCTAGTTTCATTATGGAGAGATGCACTTAAGACAACAATATATATTTTAAATAAGGTTCCATCAAAGACAGTTCCCAAAACTCCCTTTGAAATCTGGAAAGGTTGGAAACCCATTTTGAATCAAATGCGTGTTTGGGGCTGTCCTGTGAAAGTAAGAGTGTATAACCCTCAAGAAAGGAAACTGGATCCTAGGACCATTAGTGGCTATTCCATAGGCTACACAAAAAGGTCCAAGGGCTATAGATTTTATTGTCCTTCATTTTCAATGAGATTTGTGGAATCTAGGAAGGCTAAGTTTCTTGAGACTGATGTGATCAGTGGGAGTGATCAAGTACGTGACTTAGTCACTGAAAAGAATCACATTCAAGAAACCATTAATCATGGAGGAATATCACCAATATATCACACTCATCCTATTGGAGTGAATATGGAAAGTGATGCAATTCTTGAAACTCAAGTTGATAATGCTGGAAATTAGGAACAAACTAATGAACCTATTACTCATGAAGAACAACCACAAGAAGTGATAAAGAATGTTCCTGAAGAACAACCTCAACCTACTCAACAATTGGAGGTGAGGAGGTCAACTAGAAAAAGAAAGTCAGCACTTCCTAGTGATTATGTGGTGTACCTTATTGAGTCTGACTATGATATAAATGTTGAAGATGATCCACTCACATTTACTCAGGCTATGCAGGATGCAAACTCTAAATTATGGTATGAAGCTATGATTGATGAAATACAATCCATGGCAAACAATAAAGTTTGGAAACTTGTAGAGTTACCTAGTGAGGCTAAGGCCATTGGCTGTAAATGGGTCTTTAAGACCAAAAGAGACTCACAAGGTAACATAGAACGCTACAAGGCAAAGTTGGTTGTCAAGGGATTCACTCAAAAGGAAGGAATTGATTACAGAGAGACTTTCTACACTGTGTGCAAGAAAGATTCTTTCTGTATCATCATGGCATTGGTAGCTCACTTTGATTTAGAGTTACATCAGATGGATGTTAAGACTGCATTCCTCAATAAGGATCTTGAGGAAGAAGTCTATATGAAACAGCCTGAGGGATTCATTTATGAAGGAAATGAACATAAAGTTTGCAAGTCGAAGAAGTCAATATATGGTCTCAAACAAGCTTCATGACAGCGGTATTTGAAATTCCATGAGGTAATCACATCTTTTGGTTTTGTTGAGAACATCATGAATCAATGTATATATCACAAGGTTAGTGGGAGTAAGATCATATTCTTGATCTTATATGTGAACGACATACTGCTTGCCGCTAAAGATTTGGGGTTGTTGTATGAGGTGAAACAATTTTTGTTCAAGAATTTTGAAATAAAGGATATGGGTGAGGCATCCTATGTCATTAGCATTAAGATACATAGAGATAGATCTCAAGGCATCTAAGGATTATCTCAGGAAACCTATATCAACAAAATTCTTGAACGATTCAAGATGAAGCATTATTCATCTACTCCAACACCTATTGTGAAAGAGGACAAATTTAGCCAGTTATAGTGTCCCAATAATGATTTTGAAAAGAAGCAGATGGAGAATATTCCTTATGCCTTAGTTGTTGGAAGCTTGATGTATGTATATGTTTGCACAAGACTTGATATAGCTTTTGCTGTGGGCATGTTAGGAAGATACCAGAGTAATCCAGAAATGGATCATTAGAAGGCTGCAAAGAAAGTTTTGAGGTACCTAAAGGGTACTAAACAATACAGGTTTACATACAGGAGATCCGACAACCTAGAAGTTCTTAGGTATTTAGACTCAGACTTAGCAGGATGCATTGACACAAGAAAATCAACATCCGACTATATCTTTCTATTAGTAGAGGGACTTATATCCTAAAAAAGTACAAAACAAACACTAATAGCCACATCTACTATGGAATTTAAGTTTGTATCATGTTTTGAGGCAATTTCACAGGGAATATGGATTAGAAATTTTATTGCTAGGCTTAAGATGGGGCCCAATCTCTAGGCCAATTAAAGTTCTCTACAATAATACAGCTGTTGTGTTCATGGCTAAGAATAATAAGAGTGGAAGTCGAAGCAAGTTTATCGACATAAAGTACTTAGCCTTGAAGGATAGAATTAAAGAAGGCCAAATAATTGTTGAGCACATTCAGATGAAAGAAATGTTAGCTGATCCATTTACTAAGGGATGCATCCAAAGGAGTTTAGGGATTATGTGCCTCATATGGGTATGAGACCCTCATTGGTCTAATCAAGGTATGTAAAGTAATGAAATTTCAATTTATGATTTATTATCTCATATTTATATAGTATACATTCTTGTTGAGATAAAAAAACATTGATTTAGGAATTGAATAAACATTCTAGTTCATTCATAAAGTTGATATCCCATAAAGTAAGGATACTACTTGTGATACATAGAAGGTAATACTCACATCTAGAGGACCTACTGCTATGATTCATGTAGTATTGCTTAAATATCTTTTGATATATCAACTGATATATTATGATCAGACCAAGTGAGAGAATGTTAGATATATTTAATTAATAATAATATATTTGAATTTATTTAAATTATATTTATCTTATTTACTTAATTAAATATATCCAATCTAAGTATGGTCCTTATCTTTATTAATGATAAATATGATGTCAGTTGAGTGATTTTAAGATATAAGGGATAACTCAGTTGATATTATATAATCTTTATTTGAATTTGAGATTCAAATTAAATGATAGAATAATTATTAAATAACCTGTGATAGCTACGCTATTTAATAGGAGACTGAGCAAAGCGTCAGATACACTAATCATTCATTTTACGCTTATATAAAGGTTCCCTAACTTGTGACGGCTAATTCCCAACTAACATCACTGAGCCCAAACACTAGTTAGAAGAGCCTCATCTCATCTAATTTCTTCTGACTAATTCTTGTATTTGTAGATCTTTTATTTATTCCTCATTCGAGTAGGATTACTCAATCAGATCTTCTATAACTATGGCAAAAGGTATTTATGATCATTATTTATTCCGCTGCGAGTTTGTAGGAGATTTATTTATACTTATAGATTCGTATTTATAAATATGTTTCTACAATTGCATCTAATTTCATTTGTAAATAGACAAGTGGGATTCATTCCTGTGAAAACAATATTGTTAGATTATTGGGTGTGTTTTAGAGAGTTGATCTCTCAAACAGTGGAGATTGCACCTATAGTACAAAATGTTGTCACATCAAATGAAGTGGAGAGGAAGAAGAGGACATGGGAATGGGAATTATAAACTATCTGAACATGTAATAAAATGACTCAGTTGTCTCTAATATGACTTGACCCAATGTATGCCCCTAATATGACTATAAATAGGCTCTATTTGGTCTAAGGTAACGGAAAGAAAAGATAGGGAAAATAGTATGGTTCCTATATTTGGTATAACTAGACTTTTCTCCTATGTCACATGTAACATCCCAAGAAAGCTAAAATATCTAGAAATATATAGGGATTTTACAAAAACTGACCAGACATCATTTTACGTGGCAAAAGGCAAAGAGGTCATTTTTCCCAGTTGAATGGAAAAATGAAAAAAATTATATTTTTTTCCCTAAAAAAGTTTAAAATGACATTCATGTCCCTAAAGTTGACCTTGGGGAAAATTACACTTAATAACCCGAAAGTTTCAGAAATTATAATTTAACCTCGGATCAAGGGTAATTTTGTAAATATACAAAGTTACTGTCAAAACGAAGCCCTCGATGAGAGAAGTCCAATGGTATATGGCACTGAGAGTTAATGTTCAAGAACAAAGAAATAATCAGTGCCGAGTGTCCAAAAGTAATAGTAAATCAGGTTTGGATATGGGCCATACACAGATACCATTTGGGATAGGATAATTATGAAAATATAAAAATAAAATTAGAATAGTCCTTTATCCCAAAAATGCTAAAATAATATAAAGACGTTTTTATCGGCACGGTTAAAAAGTACCCGAATTGAGGTATATCTGAATTAGGAAAATTGGGCAATTTTTGGACACTTCTCTCTTGCCCATGCATGACTTTTGCTGCAGCCCATGAAGCCCACCAATCATCTCGAAAAGGTTGAGAAAACTTCTTAAAGAAGGAGTTGAATTTTTTTGCCAAAAAGTAACCATGATTAGCAAAAAGTAATTATGGTTGATTCACCTAATTAAGTCCATTAACCACTCATTTTTGCACCATTTCACTCGTGACTTCTAGCAGTAAAATAGAAGAGGAAAACTGAAGAAACCACTCATTTTTGCACCATTTCACTCGTGACTTCTAGCAGTAAAATAGAAGAGGAAAACTGAAGAAAGAAGAGAGAAAATAGAGGAAGAGGAAGAGGGAACTCAAGGCAAAATGGAAAGTTTCACTTATGGTAAGTGTTCTTCCATCTTCAAGCTTACTATTTATGGTCTTTAGAGCTTGAACCATGAATTAGATTTCCCTCTCCACTACCTTAGGTTTTCATTAAAACATGATTTAGCAAGGAAATGAATTTACAAACCATAGAACATGGGGGAAATGCTTGGATACTCATTTAAAGCTTGAATATGTTGGTAGTTTGATGTATCAATAAGTGTATCAATTTTCTCCTATTTTCTATGATTTTCGGCCAGTTACTGTTCAAACTTAGAGTTGGAATTTCATGTTTTTGATGCCAAAAATGGATTCCCCATGGTGGAATTCCTTAAAGACAAGGGATAGATTCAAGAGAAAGCTTGAGATTAAGAAAGTGAAATTTTTAGGTTTATGAAGTTAATTCGGAATGAATGGTAACTGAGTTACAAATGGAATTTGGTAATTCTGAGGCCATATTTGGATTCCTCATGAAAAATTACATGGAATAGAGGTATAATTCATCATTTTTGAGTTAGAAATGAATTTTTGGTGAATTTTTGAAGAATTAGGATTTCATGAACAATTTTTGAAGAAAGTCATGGAACCATTAGTTTGAGTAGTTGTTTGATGATGCGTTAGGACTTAAAGAAGCCCAAGGAAGCTAGTGGGAGCATTGACATCAAGTTGAGGAGTAAGAGAAAACGTAAAGGTAGCAATTTATCTATTCTTGCCTTATATTGTCATGTGATTTTCAATAAATTTGATGACTTGCCTATTATTTGATATGATCATTTGTGATGCTTTGAGAATCTTGGCTGAGTTAATTGAGGGGTTTTGAGACCCCGAGATGTCCAAAATACAAAATGAAACTCTGCCGAAATTTTTGTAAAATATTATGGCATGAATGTTTAAAGTATTCACTTGATGTTTTATGATGATTATATACTTAATGTGATAATATGATTGCATGAATGGTGATTGCTACTAAGATTCTTTGAATCTCACCCCCTTCAATGACTAACCATGCTAGGGAGAACCAATGCAAAAGAGTTAAGGAAGGAGCAAAAGGCATGAAGAAGGAAATGATGTTGCAAGCCATTGTGTTATAATGTGAATGGTTATTTGTGCCTTGCTTTGTATGAAATTGTAAAATAGTGAATAATATGTTAATGTTGTATAAAATGTATGAAAATTTCCAGTTCTGTATGTTGGGATATGAAGTTATATTCTACCAAGTTACATGCCAAAATGAGTTCATTTACAAGGGTTTTGGTAAGCAAATTGCAATGTAGACTAAAACAGGGCATTTTCCATATGTGTCCGTTTCATTCGCCCTTGTTCTATACTTAATGTGAGGTTAGGTTTATGATATTTTTATACCAAATAGAGGGCATCTCCATGTTTAATAGGACACCTAATTTACCTCATTTGGAGTTGTGTACATTAAATGGTGAATTTTCAAAATTAGGATTCACAATAAGACAATATTGGGAAAACGGGAAACTAAAAGTTAAGTATTGGAAATTTCAAAAGATAACATAAAATCATAAAGAGGTCCAAAAATTCAGTGGTTTATGTGTACAAAAAGATCTATGTCTTAAAATCCATATGCCACTGATTTGGAGGTGATTGGAGTTATAGAACAAGAGATATGAAAGTTTTCCCAAAACTGTTCTAGTAAGAGTTGGATTCTAACTCTTCGTGATTTAAATTAAAGTTATGCCCTATGTGAATAAAATAAATGTATAAGGAAAATATCTCATTAAGTAGATACATAGAGTTTTCAAATGACATAGATTATGCATAATTTGGAATGGAATAGAATGAGATATGATTTTTCAAATTTGAGGTTAGAAAACTGGAAGATAGAAGAATGACCAAATGAACAGTAAATATCCACGAAATGATTGTACAAATTGGCCCAATGATGTTACTGTTTCATGTTTTTTCCGTTTAGATCTGAATTTAATGTAAATTTAGAGACTTGAATCACTTCAAGATGAATTTTCTAAATTTAGTTATGAATTTTCAAAATTCGTCGGGTAAAATGGAAATTGCCAAATGAACAGTACCCCAAAATTTGAAAAATTCTGATTTTATCGTATTATGATTTTAGTCTTTAATCCATAATGAAATGCATCTAAAATGATCCAATACATGGGAAACGGGCCCTAATATAAGGTGTTACATCGTTTGAGATTTTCATGTTATAGATTAGTTCGTTTGTTGTTTAAAGAGATGATAAAAAGTAAAATTAGGTCTTTTAGTAAATGTTTATATAATTTAGTTGATAGAATTAAAAAATAAGTCTTGAAAAATACAAAAATAGCTAAAGGTGAGAGAACATAGAACATGTAGCATACAAAATTTCTATTACCTATCTAAATAAAATTTTAACAATCTTGTTTCAAACTCATTTAAGTCACCTCTCTAAGCTTGTGAAAAATTTGTGTTTGAAGAGTGAAGGATATTTAAAAGAAAAAATATCATATCAATTCTCTAAACATCAAATGAGTATAAGATATATTGAAACTATCAATCTCATAGAAAATTATTAAAAAAGTTTTAATATAGCTACGAAGCTAATTGTAATTATAAATCTATAACAAAAAATAAATCACATCTAAGTCGAATTCTTTACTCGTATTCACTTGTTCAATATACAAGATTTATTTGTATAAATGAAACCCTGATTAGTAAATTAGACATATTTATCTAATTAAATAGAGAAATTAGTAGACATCATGTTTAATTGCTTTGCTTTCTTCAATTGTCTCTCATACTTAGCCTAATCAATATCTGCACATTATAATATAAGCATAACTTGATGAGCAAAGTTTCTTTGCAATTGTTAAGTAGCTTATCGTTAGCTTATTATCTTACATGCTTGAATTATTCTAGTGGCTCTAAAAAAATTAGGCAAAGACAATATAAGGTGAAAGAAGGAAAATGTTTGTTACCACGTTTGGTAGCTAACCCACACATATAGGCATATTTAGTCACTACAAAAAAAGAGGTATTTAGAGATGGCCAAAATCTGTCACTAAATAACTTAAAATCCGTCTCTAATATTTTAAAAACAAATTCAGAGATGAAATTTAAATCGTCTCTAAAAGTGGCGTCGCTAAATAATTAGAGATGGATTAACTTATCCGTCTCTATTTAGAGACACATTTATTCCGTCTCTAAACAAAATAAATTCGTCTCTAATTTCAATCAAAATTCATTACCAAAAATGCTAAAAATGGTCAAATAAAATAATAGAGACAGAATATATTCATATCTAAATATATATATAAAATTAGAGACGAACAATAATCCATCTCTAAATTTAGAGACGGAACACAATCCGTCTCTAAAAATTGTTAATAATTTCATCTCTAATTCTGTCTCTATTTTTTTCTGTTTTTCTTTTTTGCAATCTAGTTCTCTCTTTATATTTTCTAAGGTTAAAACATGCCAGATTTTTTATTAAATAAATGAGAAATTTAGAGTAGACAAAAAGAAAAAAAAAACACATTCATTCATTGTTAAAATATTATATTCATATTGAATGTGATGACATTTTATTGAGATGAACCACATGACAAAATTCTTGGGGCATCTAGTGTCATTGTAATCAATAAAATATAGACTAAATCTAGATGATGATCCAACAAACTACTCCCAACTATCGAGGAACAAACCAAATACTCTTTTGCATTGCATCCATCTTCCCTGCATCAGTCATATGAAAAAGCTCTATTAGATTCATAACATATATACTTCAACTTCATAATTTATATGTAATTTACATACTTGATGGAAGCTAGCAAGTTTGATAAATAGTCATTGTGATAATATGATCCTTTATCATCCTTCAAAGCTTCCTCTATGGGAATAGTTAAATCATTTGGATCATTCATCCCTATGAAAAACATGACAAAGAAAGAAAGATTTAATGTAAAATTTTATTTCATTTGGATTCAATATGAAAGTGATAGGCTAGATGAAGAATAGAGGAATGATATGTCCTATTATAAATTCCATGACATGAGAAAGATACAAAAATGTAAAAGAATGGATTGGAGACATTAAAATGTAAATAAAAAATTACAAAGATGGTACACTTTATACGCATGAAACAGATTCAATATGCAACCATCAAACCCAAGCTTTAAATAGAAAAATCATGAGCATATTATTGACATAGGAGCTTGAAATAGACAAAATCATGAGCATATTATTGAGCAAATAATATCTAAACAATATATCAAAATTACTAACATGAAATAAGTTCAACTTGCAAAAGCACAAACAAAAAACTATAAACATTGTAGCTCCTTCCAATGTCATTTCATTTATGTGTAATATCCAAATCTCACCTTGATGCTTTCCCTTTTCACATATGGACTCCCACAAATAATGTCTCTACAAAGATAACAGAAGAAGTAAATTAGAGACTCATCATTAACAATCATGACTACATCTATATCATTAAAGAAGTTTCAAACAATTTAATAATCATGAGTAAAAACAATTTATATATGTATTTTAGGTAACAGATTTTACCAATATATCAACTACGTATAGCACTGGTTTTATATATGTATTTTAGGTAACAGATTTTACCAATATAAAATAGGTTACAAATTTGAAACAACTAAAACATAATATGATTGTATGACACAATTTCTACTAGATATTTTTCTATGTACCAACAGAAAGATGTTAGAAGTTTTATAAAAAGAATAGTACTTCCATTCTAGTAACATCCCATATCATAATAAGAGATTCATTCAATTAATATTCTTATCCACATTATCAACTCTCACCTAGTGCTTTTATCCTTCCATTCATCATCAGCTTCTGCTTCATCACTAGAACTTCCACCAAGAAAAAAATCATCTTCAATCGGATCCAAAAGGCCATCACCCTCACTTCCTGTCCATGTTAAAGTAATATAACATACAATAGTATATTTTAATTATTTTCTTTTTGTAATTATATTTTTCAGTATACTAGTGTGTATACATTTGACTAGTTCTGTTTAAATTACCAGGCCATTGCTGGGAAAAATAAGAGGAACCAGAAAAAATAGACAACCCATTATTATCACTCCTAATATTTTCAACCCATTTTTCCATGTTATATTTACAAATTGTTCTCCCCCTCCATAAGAAATTTTAAGTCACCCGAATATAATCAATACACAAGGATAAAAAGTTTATGCTTGACATTATTGAGAAAAATAATAATAAAACCTTCCAAGTCCTTCTCTTTCTGCTGCTGCAACCAATCTAGCTTCAATCTGCTTCCACAACTTATTTTTGGTACCAACTATTTCTGAATCACCACCACCACTAAATAAAGGAACATATTTTTCAGTCTTGGGAAAGTACTGCAGTTTGAATGACAAGAATTTGTTTGTTAATATGGTTATATATAATATAAGAGAGAGAACAAAGTCAGCATCAAACAATCAGCTTTAGAATTACTTGTCTTATGTCTATTTCTTTTTAACTTTATAAAAATTTACTGATTAAGAAATCTTTATCAATTAAATCAATTGGCCTGGTGCCACATAAATCAAACCAAACCAATCTAGAAACAACATACATCAGAGAGATAGATAGAAACCTAGATTTTTTGCTTCATCTTTTCAGCTTCAAAACATTTAGCAAGATTGGTGACCAAAAGAACAGAAGCAACAAGACCTTAATTTTATAAACTAGCAAAAAGAGATATTTACAATCACGATGGCAGAATCGGTCTCTTCATTAAGCATGATGTTACCACATTGTAAATCATTGTGGCAGAACCCCATGCGTTGTTGATCGTTTGAGAGTTCCTTTTCCAAAATATGAACTTCCTTGTCAATTGTGACCAGAAAAAAAGCCTTCAACTTCCACAGGGGAAGATAAGCCCTTGGTTGTACTAATCCATTTTCTGAAGCACTGAGATAAAATTGTTCCAAAAATTACCAAACTTTACTTACAATCTGGAAGAAGCAATAAACCTCCTCTAGTGAGATATGCAATTGGGTTCTTATCTAACAAAGAATAACATGAACAAACTCTTCTTCCTGACACATAAGGAGTGAGGATGGGATGCATGATCAGAAAGCACATACCAATCCCATGGGGTGATTTTCTTTGGACCAAGCGTATCAAGATCATGGAACTCCATTTTGGCAGCTACAAGAGCAGAGATAGATGGATCACACATATTAGATGCTGATAAAGTCTGGGGAATTCACAGAGGAGTTAACGAGATCAAGCCCATTCAAGGAAGGATGTTCATGAGCACATTAATTTTAAAATGGGATAGTGCTGAACAGATATGAGCAATGCCTAAATGTTACATATCACCTTCACTTGTATATCTTTACATGCATTCGATTCAGCTTCTTCTTTCATCACCATCTAACATTCAACCAAATTCCAAGCAACTAAAACTTCACTTAACTTCTATATCGTCTCACCCTTGTTAATATATGCTTCTGTTGTTCAGCTACAACTACAACATTCACAGACAAATCCTAAAAAGAATCTACAAGCCTCTACTAGAATCATAAAATACAGATCTAAGGAGCAACAGAAAGAACAAATCAGAGGAGAAAATTACCTTGATGAGTGTTGATTTGCTAGGGCTTTCTCTGCGATGCTACCAAATAAATCAGAATATTGTGAAGGAGATTAGATGTTGGGGGCCATTTAATATATACTTCTCCGATTGCTGGCAGCAACTTCAAAATCATTCTCGAATCAAATAATATTATGCCGAAAATGATGTCCTAGATCGTGTTCTGTGCCCAATGCTGCGATTTACCCACGAAAATGGTTTTCATATCCTTGCATCTTCTTGCGTCTGTGATTCGTATCGGAAAAGGGGAACTATTGCTTTGTCATTATTGTGCACCACTCACAAGGATCCTGCGGCATTAGGGTTTTGTGGGGGTGAGATGAAGTCATTTTACATTAGCTTGAGCCGAAGGAAAAATGAGAATGAGGATGCAAAGCCGAAGTGCGTTTTGCTTGTGGGGGAGGCGCGGAAAAATAACATAGCAGCGGGAAATAAAAATTCAGGGTGGACATTCTACGGTTGTTTTTCATAAAACAGCCGTAGAAACCCACGATCATTTTAATTTAAAAAATATTATTTTAATTTAAGAAATCAAAATTTTTATGACTGTTTTCCTTTGAAAAACAGTCATAAAGCCTTTAATTTTTTTTTAATTTAAAAAATAAAAATATTTTTTAATTTAAAAAGAAAAATAAATATACAAACTTAATTTTAAGAAAGGGAATGAATATAGAATCTTAATTTTGAAATCTTAAATTTTTTTATTTTATAAGCTAAAAATATGTTTTTTAATTAAAAAACAAATATTGCATTTATTACAATCATTAATTAACAACTAACTGTAGAAAACTTTACCAATTAGGATTGTGTTTTGAAAATTAAGTGCTGAAAACTTGAGTTTTTTTTAATTTTAAAAGAAAAAAAAGGCAAATACACAATGTTTTTTCTACGGTTATTATTAAAAAAAAATAGTCATAAAAAGTTTGATAAATTATTGCTTGTTTTTTAAAAAATAACCATAAAAAATTAAATTATTATTTATTTATTTACAAAAGTGTCACTAATTAACTTTTTATGTCTATTTTTATTATAATAGACATAAATAAAAGCTATTATTTTGTAGTAGTGAGTGTGACAATAGAGAAGAGGCAATGAGAACGAGAAAAAATTATGGCTTGGTGGGAGCTTCTTTTCACTTTTAAAATTTTTTAACTTTTATCTATTACTTGTTTACTTTATTCATTTTAATTTATTTTAAAAAAAATAATTGTATCAAAACAAATTAATTTTAAATATCAAAAGGAACATATCTTTTTATTATTTACACCTTCTAAATTTAATTATGGATTTCTAATAGAAAAGGATTGAAATTTTATTTGATTTTAATTTGATATATTTTTTAGTATCATTATTAATTTTAATTTTAAAATATGGATGTAAATTCTCAAAAGAAGATTGATTTAGAAAGTATTACTAATTAATAAGTTTACAATAAATTTATTATTGTCTCAATTTTTTAAAATTATTATCATTAAATAGAATTAAAAATTAACATATTAATTCAAATTAAAATAAATGAAATTAATATATATCAATTTGAAAAGATAATCTACTTAGATATTTCAAACCAAATTATATTATTAAAGATAAACATTTTTCAAAATCAATTCTACCAACATATCCAATATAAATAATTTATGATTACTGATTAAATAAAAAATATTATTTATTAGTAATTGATTTTAGACATTTGTTAATTATTAGAACAATTAAATATAATCTATGATAAAATTGTTTGACCTTCTCTTTTAGTTTAAAGTTCCTTGAATCTTCTACACTTCCTTTAATTTCATTTTGCTACTTCTAACCCCAAAGTTCTATATATCTCCTCTCTCTTTCCTTTATTTCTTATTTTTCATTCTCAACCTATATTCTCAATTTTTGTCTCAATCTCCTCCCATCAATTACCAAACATACTTCTAAAAAATCAAAGAAACATTAGATTTTAGGGTTCTGGTGGTTTAGCTTGATGTCGCATTTGAAAATGTCTTTTAATGTGATTAGGAACCCGACTCATTAAACTTGCAACCTAAATGAGCTAACTCACAAGTTTATCCCATTTAATCCACTATAATACTTAAAAAACACCCAAAATTTGAAAATATTGCCCAAAATTCAAATTAACTTATTACAATATTAAAAAATAATCCTAAATGTAATTGAAGTAACTTAAAAAAAATATTTCGTACCTAAATCTATCTCTAAATATGAATTAGAGACTAATTTAAAGACGAACAAAGTACCAAATGTTGCGTTCATTACAAATGCGTCTCTAAATCTATTTCTAAATAGATAATAAAGATGAATTTAGAAACAAATAAAATATCCATTGTTGCATTCATTAAAAATGTGTATCTAAATCCATCTCAAAGAAAAAAAATTAGAGACGAATTTAGTGACAAGTTTTTATTCATCACAACAAATTAAAAAATTTTGTCACAAAATTCGTCTCTAAATATTAAAGAATTTTTAAGAAATAATATGATATTTTTAGAGACGAACATAGAGACATACTTTTTCACTTGTAGTGACAGAAAATGAGCTGTTGCCAAGTCCGTCTCTACTCTATTGTTGGATACTGATTTAGAGACGGATGTATTAGAGACGATGTATACATGTCTCAAATTCTGTCTCTAAGATTTTTCCATTATTTTTTAAAATAAAAGAGAGTTATTTTGCCAAAAAAATTTGTCATTTATCTCTATTTCCGTCTCTAATAGCGACAGATTTTAATCCGTCTCTAAAATTTGTAGCTAAATAAGCATTTTTTTGTAGTGAGTCTTTCTTGAGCAACTCCAATTTTCCACATATAAAGCCATTTTGGTCTCAATATATATCTCTCCTTTATGATATGTTTATTGACTGTTGATAGCATAGTCAAATCTAAAACTATTAGGTACTTTCGCCTTGAACCCTATCATATCCCTTGTTCATGTTCATAAAGCTATCATGTATCAACATATGATGAAAATGAAACAAAGTAATAAAGATGATCACATACTTCCACCATTAAGTTTTTTCTAATCAATTCTATTTCATGTAGAATATTTGTGATGTCATAAGTTCTTTATTTAGAACTTACCAAAAATAATGTGATATATAAAATGGCAAATATTAAAAATAAACAAAAATCCAAAATAGATCAACAACCATATTATCTGTATTCTAGTCAAGAGCAATTGTATTATTTTAATAGCATAAGTAAACACATAAATAACCCGTAGTCCTCAACCTAATTGGTGAAAAACTTCACCATCAAACAACAATATTGATCAGTAAATTCTGTCCAAGTTTGACATCAACTCCCTAATGAATTTTTATTCCATAATATAGTCATAATAGGACCTGAACATAGCCATATATTAATACAAATTAGTCCATATATTTTAACATCTAACTATAATTAAATATACAACAATTATCAAAACATCCTACTTCTTCATTGTAAGAAAAATTAACTATATATATCCCAACCATATTAGGATACTACTGCACATCACATTTTTGTAATAAAGGTTGATGAAGGAAAATGCTATTCACAAACTTCCAATTTTGCCACTTGTTATGATTTTAGACAAAATATAACTATGATAATATTTAACTATGAAAAATGAGTTACCTCAAGTAAAATCTAAATAATTGTCATATTCCAAGTTGTTTTAAATTTACAATAAAGAATTGCTCAATAATAACATCAAACTATATCCTATCATATTGAACATGAAAAGAACATTGAATCCCATCTAATTCTCATTTACTTTTGTGCATACTGTGAATTTGCATGAAAAAATTCAGCACAAAATGTAACAAATCTCCCAAATTTGCAATATAACTTTAGTACATAATCTTAGAACAATTAATACAAGCCAAAACTAAGGAAAGATAACTAAGCGTCCACAACCATATGTGCAAGTAAGTATGCATAGAGAGAGAGAGAGAGAGAGAGATTAAGCCTCAAGAATTACCTAATAATAAGCTAACTCCAATTACTAATAGCTAATTAAGTGTGGCAAACAATGGACTTCACTAAGACTTGATCCAGACACCAATTTAAAAATAAGTTTTCATAGTAGAGTAGTCATAAATATATGGCAAGAAATGGACTTCATTAAAACAATCACCATTCACCTTTCTCATGGACTCTTTTCATAGGATTATTTGTTGGATTCCAAACCATTAGGTCCCAACCTTGTTGATTCTCTTAGTGATGACTATGGAACCCTAAAACTGTCATATGAATCTAACCAATCTTATTCACAAAATTTTTGACTAGCTATCATCAACTTTGAGAGAAAGGCCCTTAGTCTCATTCCAATAAACTAACCGTACCTAAGAATAAACAGTAGAATTCAGTAAGTTGCATGTAGATCCAAGAAGAATTAATGGAATTAGTAACATAATATTATCAGATGGATCCAATTAAGACAATAATAATAAAAGGCATAAATATAACACTAGAAGCATGGCATGTTAACTATGAAGAAGAAAGAGAACCTTTGTTGTGTAGAAGAAATTTTCTATGACAAGTCCTTGATATCAACATAACAAATTATATTCAAAAGAAGGAGAGAAAATGGAGGAGATAAAGACAAAATATGTTATATGGAGGATCTATTGCAATATTATTAATAAAAATACAATTATTACTTATAACAAATGTAAAAACATAAGACATCAGAAAAAATAATTGATTTATGACTCTAAGTATACAAAACCATCAATCAACCAAAAGCATAATATGAGTAAAAATCCAATGGAGATTCATGTAAGGAAGTTAATTATGGGCTTGTACCTCATATATGAATTTCTCAAGAGATTCACTAGTAAGGCATTTGTGAAATTCTTTGTAACATTTTTCCAATAAAGCATCTATGAAATACCATACAACACTCACTACTAATATGGGAAACAAAATTTATATCCTCCACAAACCATAATTTGAAATAGAAATAGATTTAACTTTTATTTCTAAAATAAATAAATAGACATCCAGTGAAGATCGAAAAGATGAGGAAATGAGAAAGAGAGAGCTTGCCCAAATATTGGAGCTTCTTGTGCTAGTTATAAAAGCTCTAAACTACATAAGTATGAATAGTAAGAGAACAAAACCTATAAATAATAGTCAAGCGACATGTCACCTAAGCAGACTTGTTAGAGAAAACTAAATCAGGAACATCTTTTGCAATCCATATACTCTTATCTTTTGTAGTCCAAAATTCAAATTTTGTAGTCCATAAAATTTAAATTTGGACAACATAGCTTGAATAAGATAGAAATAATTGATGTGGCCAAAAGGAAAAAACTTGAAAGTATTGTTTTTATAAGTGAAAATAAGTATGTGATTGAGATCATACCCTAAAGTTACAATAACAAAGAAAATAATTTATAAGAGATCCTAAAGTTTTAATTATCCTGGAGAAGGGGATTGACACTGTAATATCCGGAAATTTCTCTTAAATGTTTAAAGTCTAATATTTTAAAATTTATAAGAAATTTGTAAAAATGGATATACGCTGTTTTGCATGATTTAAGGCAAAGAGGTCAATTGTGTCGGTTAGAAGAAAAAATGAGAAAATGACCATTTTACCCCTGAAGAAAAAAGGAAGGAAAAAAAAACAAAGAAAGAACGAGAGAAGAATTCGAAGGCGGTGGGCGCCACGAAACAAATTTTAGAAATTTTGGGGAAAATTACACCTAATGACCTAAAAGTTTTAAAAATTATAAATATATCCCAATGCAAGGACATTTTTGTAAATATAAAAAAATTATAGTCAAAATGAAGCTCTCATTGAGTTAAGACCAATGGAATATAGTATGGAATTTATTAAGATCAAAATAATATTTATTGAGTAATTAGGATTTAATATTAATATCTTACCCGATAAAAGTCAATCTGGACTACAGGAAGAGGCAGTATTCATTCAAGAAAATATGTGGATTTTATATTTGGATCAATTGGGATAAATATATTATGATAATTTTATATCCCAATATAATTATAATTTATATTCCAATCATAGTAGAATATACTGCTAAAGTAGCTTTATTTGTCCAGACCAGTTCAGGATATATCTGGATAAGTAAAAACCTGAAATTTTTGGACCAAAATACGCCCCATTTCCTGCTCCACCAGGTGCACATGGGGAAAATATATTATTTAATTATTTATGTCTTTTTCTTAAAGAATTATCAAGAGCTTTCAAGAATGGTTTGGTGGCAAAATATGATTGGTCCTAATTTTCTATATAATGATCCCTCATGGCCGACCATAGCAAGAGAGAAAGAGAGGGTGTGAAGTCTGAAACACCAAGAAAAGAAAGGAAAAACGTGAGGGAGAAGAGAAGAAAAGAAAGGAAGGAAATCAAGCTAAAAATTAAGGTAAATCTCCTTTCTTGATTCTCTAGTATTTTAGTTATGATTTTAAGTAGATAGCCATGGTTCCCAAGAGTGTTCTTCCTTTCCATTGGGTCTTTAATTTCAGTTTTGGTATGGGTTTATGAAAAGAAGGGGTTTTGATGTCATAAAGATTTGAGAAAAACATAAGATTAAGTGAAAGGAACAAGATTTGGTATAGTTGGAAGCAAGTTTTGAAGAATTTCCTTCTTCCCTCTTACACTCCTGTTTTGGACAGTTTAATATGATAGGAAAGAGTTGGATTTTCATTATTTTAATGCTAAAAATGGATTCCTTGGGTCCAAATTAGCTAAAAACAAGTATTGGATTCAAGGAAAACCAAGAGATAATGAATTTGGATTTTTAAGGCTTTAGTGAGACTTTATAAAGCAACCTTTGTTTTGAGTTGATTAAGTTGATATTGAATGATGTTTTAGGACTTGTGGAAGTTCAAGAAAGCTAGTGGAGGTTTTGGTTTCAAGTGCAAAACCAAAGGAAAACATAAAAGGTAGCTAAGTTTTATATTCTTGCTTTATGTTCTTTCATTGTCTTTCTATGATTAAATTGTGTTACCATATTGCAATTGAGATTTCTTTGATTGGTCTTGGCTGTAAAATGAGGAGTTTTATTCCCCGGGATGTCCATTTTCTAAGCCGTTATGCCGCCGAATTTTTCATGACCAATGTGGCAATTTATTGTTTAAAGGTGATTGATGTGATTAAATGTGAGTTATTTGACATGATTGATATAATTGCATGAAATGTAACTTACTACTGAGATTTTCCCAAATCTCACCCCCAACCACTAATATGATAGGTTCAAGTGATGCCAAGATCCCCCAGAAGACAAGAGACAAGGAGAAGATTAATGATGATTAGATTTATAGCTACCTTGATTGCTTGTTTTCTTGTAATTATATGTGAAATCATATGTATTTTCATGAAGCTGTGTTTTATTGCTATAATGTTCCTTTAGAGTTATTGTGATGTTAAGAATATATTTTTGAAGAGTTGGAATCATGTAAGTAGGTTATGTAATTAGTTTTTTTGAAGTTGGTAAGTAAATTTGTCCATGATGCGCACTGATCAGTTATATAGTTACTGTTTATTCGAAATTCAGTTTCCTATATGAGTGTTATATATTTTTGGAAAGTAGGCATATATAGCTTTCCAAAGAGCCAAAGATCACTTGATTTGGATAAGTATATGAATTGTTATGAATTTTTGAAAATGGCTCAGAAAATCTGGAAAAGTAGTTTTGACCAAATGAATAGTATACTTCAACGAATTTTATGAATGAATCAGCTGGATTAAGTCCCCATTATATATTTTTTCCCCATGTAGGAAATAGTTTAGCTATTTTTAGAGACTTGAATCATCCTCATATAATTTTCCTAGATTTAGTTATGATTTTTTCAAAGTTTAGCTAGGAAAATCAAATTACCAAATGAATAGTATTTTGAAAAATTGAATTTTTCTTATTCAATCTTCTAATGATTCAAGCTTCTAAATTAGCTCATTTAGCATTATATATGCTATTATACATGGAAAATAGTGTAAGAAAGTAAGATATGACAGACACCTCTTTTGTTACGTCTTAAAAGATTTATACATTAAGAAAATTATGGAACTAAGATCTATAAAAGCCAAGAATATATGGATTACAATATAGAATAATATATTCACATGCATGAAACCTAACCCCTTCAACTAAAATCATTGTCTTGTCAGTAAGAATTGCCCAATAATCATAAAATCAATAAAACTAAGACAACATTATTGCCAGTCATATATGAATATAAAATAATGAGTAGATAAACATGAAATGATGAGTATAAATATGTTCAATTATAATCTCATGGTGATATAGACATGCCAAAACTATTTTCCTTTTTGTATGTTGAAGGCAAAAAGAAGTAAAATCTAGTTGAACTCTCCCAATTTGAAGAATCTTTGGTTCCTAGTAAATTGTAACAAAAATCTATGACTATGGTGATATAAAGAATCTAATTATAAAGCATTTATTAATTATTGAAACAAAATATATTATCATTTATCTACCCATCAAAGTCCCAATTGGATCGGAATAAGTCTCTTGTAATACCTGAAAAAAAAATGGTGTGAATAATCCCCTCAACAAAACTCAAAAAAGCTTAAAATGAAGAACTAACCTCACAATTGTTGGTCCCATTTATCACTCATCCCAGCAATCTAAGACTCCAAAATGTTGTATCATCTCTGCCAAATAAAACAATAAGATATAAAGGGTATATAACCCTAAGCAACAACTACTTCCAACACAAGAGTGAAAGAAATATATCTTACCTTAGTGCATCCAAGACTCATTTTTTTATTGCTTGCTAAAACACATCAATGGCTGAGAGGTATCATTTTCCAAAAGTATTCTGCCAAAAATCACAACATAATTAGCATCCACATTTCACATTACTAAAGATATAATGAATTGATAAAGGTTTCAAGTCAAAATGATCCACGGTAAGCATTTACATTTATATAAAATCATCATAACCCCTACCTTGTTGTGATGACACTTTACAACCAAATCTAGAAGAATAGAGACAAGTTATTTGGCATATTAAAAACAAGTATGAGATTTCACAAAAATTAGAAGGAGGTTTCAATCCAAAAAATGTACAATATCTCAAAGGAAGAGATACTTAGCGACGTTAGATGTCAAGAAAAAAAGCAAAGGAGATGTGCTCAGAGAATCTAACAAGCAATGTGTGTGTGGCGGTGTGGGATGAAGTTGATGAGCTAAGTACAATAGCCATACATGTGAGAGGCCAGAAGAAGGAGTTGGACCCACCAAAGACCCTTTTGCTATTCGAGCTTCATCACCCTTCAACCTTTGCTTGAGCTTCAACACTTGAATCACCATCACCATTGACATCTACAAATCCACCTTCATCTCAAGTATGTGGATGAGATGAGAAAGCAAGAGATTGGGATTTGCAAAGAAAAAAGAAACAGGTGAGTAGAATAACCTAGATTACATGAGATTTTATTTTTTTTTAAAGCTTAAAGATTTAAAATCTTATATGGAGAATGATTTTCAGACATAGGGGGAAGAATGTGTTCAAAATTGAATGGTAAGAGGGGGAAAAAATCCTGCCTCCATGATTTGTGGCAAGAATAAAGTTACAAGGAAAAAACATAGAGACATTGGAAGGGATTAATCTCAAGGAAAAAAGCTCAAAATAAGAGTTATATATTTATATAAAATGAAGGACAAAGAAAATTAAGTAAAGAGATGTAAGATATGGTTTCACAAATAAAATATTTCCCCTAATTTCATATATAAAATTTTGTTGGAGTGATTTTGGTATCAAATATAAGGGATTAATATTAAATTTGGAGTATTAATTATTCATTTTCTAAACCCTTCACACCCATCATTATTAATAGTGAATAAATTTAATTATGTAATATTAGTTTCATGGTACCATTTTGTTTGGATATTTTTGGGGAAAAATTTTAATTTGAGACACATTTTAGAGGATTAACTATTTTTCTTACTCTATGTGAATTTGTTATTTGTTCCACATATATAAAACCAAAGGGAGTAAAAAAAAAAAGAAAGGAAAATGACAGAGAAATTATGAAGGGAGAAAAAAAAAAAGATATATGCATGAAGAAGAAAAGGAAAAATATTTGTGGATAACAAAAAGGAAAAATAATCATAAAATGTGGGGTTCATATAAAAATAAATAAATAATTATATTTCCTTCGCTTCAAAACCATTGTCATTGTGAGATTTTTTTTTCGTATTTCAAAACAATTGTCACCTTACAATTTTTAAGAGAGTATTAATTAAAGTTGGATGAATTTGTCCTTTAATAATAATGAAAAAAGAGGAAACATTCTACTTATTAATAGAGATATAATAATAAAATACAATCAAATTTTAATAATTTTTAAGTTATTTATTAATTTTTTTAATCTACATTCATAACTCCAAAATGATAATTATTTCAATTAGGCATGGCATCACAAAGAAGACTCATGGAGAATAGGAAAATGAAAAAAAAGGAAATGTGGAGTCCACATATTCCAAAAAAAAATAGAAATAAATAGAAAATCACATATGAGAAGAAGGGTATGTGGGAGCCACATAATAGTACTTTGAAGAGTAGACCCTCATCTTAAATTAAATAGATATAATTGTTGATTGATGGAATGGAAAAAACGTTGAAATCCATCTATGGAATTAGGGCTCCAAAACTTTCCAGAATTGAGATGAAGGAAACGTATTGTAAAAGCTCGAATCATGATTAAAATATCTAAAACTATTAAATCAAGTGTTTTGATGATTCCAAATAACTAAAACTTGAAAGGATAATATCAAAGGAGTTTAAGAGCATACAAGTGAAGAAATCCAATGAAACATGTGTGAAGATTTAGTTGTTGAGATTTCTCATAATGTACACAGGGTAAAAAGTTTTGATTTTTATTTATTTATATTTCCACAATATTTAAATAAGTGTTTTCACAATTATCCTATATGAATATATGTTAGATTTTGAAAACACTAACTCACAAACAAATTTTGCTTTTAACTCTCATATGTTTTGTGCAAAATTCAAATTTTGCTTGCTAAAATTTAAAGTTCCAAAGTTATCATCTCTGACAAACAAATTTCAAGTTTTAAAATCCAAATTTTAAGTAAAGAATAGTTGGCAAAATGTGCAAAATTTGTCTAAAGTCTTGATAAAATTCGAATGATATTAAAGTGCAAAACGAGTTTAAAGCCAGTCTCTCTAACAGATGAATTTTGGATTTCGAAATTCAAATATTGAATGAGAACTTGTGAGTCTAGTTAAAGCTTATCTATGACATATGAATTTTGAAATACAAAATTCAAATTTCAAAAAGTAGAACCTTTGTGTCATGTTAAGCTAGCCACTGATAAACAAATTTTGACTTCTAAAATTTGAATTTCAAGTGCATTGCAAAATCATAAAACAATTGTTCATACTCAACAGATGTACTTTAAATATGAAAATTCATATGCCTTAACATAGGATATATTTGACAAATTCAAAATTCAAATTTCACTCTTGAACAGATGAATTTTAGAAGTTCAATATTGAAGTCTTTAGCTTATGGTCTCTGTAAAATTTGTCTGTTAACACCCAAAATTCAAATTTCAGCATGTCAAACACATTGAATGCAGTTGGTGAATGGTTAGTTTTGTAGAATAACCATTGGTTAACATCTCTAACAGCTAGATCTTGTATATAACAACTAGTTTAGTCACAAATCTATAAATAGAACTTCATTTGAAGTTGTGGGTAATGATTCTGTGCTATAAATATTGAAACTTTGTTGAAATCACTAGTCAAAGCCTTTTCCCTCCCATACTTCATTTACTGCACTTCAACTGTCATATTTACTCTAATTTAGAAAGAGGTCTTTATGTATAAAAGTCTTTTCTTCATCTGGAAGAAGGATTTCTTGTGAGGAATTTCACAAAAGAATTTGGTAAACACTTTGTAAGAGTGAAGGGTATAGATTTAAGAGCTCTTAGAATAGAGCATAAACTTGTACTATGGCATAGCAAGGAACCCACTGAATTCTTACAAAATAGTGAAAAATCTCAAGTGGTGGCTTGAGGACTGAACATGGGTCAAGTGGATCAGATCGAACCAAGATAAATTTCTGTGTCCTCTCCTCATTTACTCTACATTTGCTTTATTCCTTATATACTTTATTTTCTGCAAACTTCCACTATCACTATTATATCACACTTTTGCAAAAAAAAAAAAATTTAAACTTCCTAATTCGCCCCCTCTTGGAAAGCTAGCAAATCTAACAAAAATGTCCTTTTTTTTTATGATCCATACCCGTAGATTTAAAGCTCCATTTCCAAACCCCATACTTCTTTAGGCAATAGTCTTGTGCTCTCATCTTCGCATTGCTCTTTTTGCATTGCTAGCAATGGCTCTTGATCCATAGATCTTGTGTTTCCATAGCTTGGATTGTAGTATTTTTAGTTGAAATAGAAGTTGCATGCTGTTCCTCCTCCACATTAATATCTTTCTTCTTCATCCTCATAAACAAATAAGCTTCAATGATAAGATTTATGGTCAAAAGCATAGGCTAGACAAATTTGTAACAACAAGTGATGCACTTCAATTTTTACCAATTTTATCCCCCATAATTAAACACTTTTAACATGAGATTTTGGCTAATTTTGGGATTTTTTTTTTATGATTTTATACAAATTTTGGATTTGATAGATTTTGAAGCTAATTTTTTGCAAATATGTTTATTCTGTGTCTATTTTGTCTAATTTTGTACTTTTTTCCTAATGAATTTCTTCCAAGGAGTATCCATTTCTTCATCTATTTAACATTTCATACATTTGATTAAAATTTCATCTCATTTCATTTCTACCCATAGTCTATTGACTTTGGCCCCTGCTCATTTTCCCTTTCCTAAAATAACCCCACATAGAGATGAACTTGGATTTTATGTTAATGATTTTGGATTAGATTACCTCAAAAGATTATTAGGAACTTAATCCCATGTAATTAATATTTTCGAAGTGGATCATTAAGTTTAAGGATGTAATTAGAGAGAGAAATTAAGTTGATTTATATAGAGGCAAAATGGTCATTTGCTTAAAAAATAATTTTTAGGATTTTCTTAGAGTTTTTTGTTCCTTTATTTTTCAATGATTAAGTTGTATCACCTTAATCTTAGACTTTATTCCCATGTCTTAGACTAATTTAAGTCCATTTGTACTATTTTAGGAGCGTGAATCACATGAGAAACCAAAACTAAAAAATTTAAAACTTTGAGTTATTATTCATTTAGTATCCCTATTTTCTAGACTGAATTTTGAAAAATCATAACTAAATATAAAAAAATCATCTGGAGATGATTCAAGTTTTTAAAAATAGCTTAAAATATTTTCCACATGGAAAAACTATGAACTAGTATCATGCCAATTGGCACAATTTTTAGCACAAAAATTACTATTCATATGGTCATTTTTCACTTTCCCTAGATTTTGGTTTTAACTTTGAGAATTTATCTCTCATTCTATTCTAAACTAACTCAACATTCTTTATATCATTTGAAAGCCCTACATGTCTATCTTTTAGTCATATTTATGTTGTATATTTGTTCTATTTGGACAGGGCATAGAATTATCTTGAATCATTAAGAGTTAGAACATAGCTTTTATTGGAACAATTTTAGGAAACCTTATATAACTCTCTTTCTATAGTTCCAATTGCATTCAAACTAGTGTTATTTCATTATTAAACATAGAGCTTTTCATAATTAAAATCACTAAATTTTTGGAGCTTTACACAATTTTATGATACCTTTTAAAATAAGTAGTACCTATGGTAAAAACTTATAGTTTTCCAACTATGTCCAGTTCTGAATGTTAATTTCAAAAATTCACCATAAATCATGTACTTATTCATTTAGGTGTTATTTAGTTCACTGGAAAGCTTATTCTATCTACTTTCAAAGCATATATAACACTTATATTGAATGCTCTGTTTCAAATAGGGTGCTCCTATTCCAACCACTATTAGTCATTTTAGACAAATTTACATTCTTAACTTTATAACCATTATCATACACTTTATACATGCTTCAAACTTGCCCAAATCATGTGCACAACATCATAAGGGACTTAGAGGTACATGGTAACGGATAGTGACAGCCTCATGCTTTCATATACAATTTTATACAAAATTACATAATGATAGAAGTAGGGTGAACCTCCCAAGAACAAGTCTTAGGCAACTCAAGAACCCAGAGTAATAACCAAAAACAACGGAAGCAATCCAATGCAATTGAGAGACCGAATGGAACCTCTAGAGAAAACTCTAGCAACCCCAAACATAAGACGCCGCAAGAGTTGGTCAATTCTCTTGATAAGTCGAATCCGTATTCTAGGAAGAACACGAAGAACCCTAACAATCTCACACGAAATTGAAGAGAGAAATCACTCAAAAAAATTATTCAAATCTGATCTGCAATGTGACACCATATGGTCTATAAATAATAATAGAAATCCTAATCCTAATCCTAATAGGATAATTGATTCCTTATAGATAGGGCTTATCCTTTTAAATTCAAATCTGAATTAAATCTTAAGTTGGCCTCATAAATACAAGTGAGAACCAATCAAAAACTGATCTAATCTAATCTGGAAAAAATCAAATCAAAAATAAAATGAAAATTCAAAATAAATTAAAAAGGAATAAATCTAATCCTAAAGTCACATGACTCATTAATGAAGCACATGACTTCCTTTAATCAAGCTCTTCTATTTGGACTTGGATTGGGCCTTTAAGATCTTCAAATTGGGCCTCCAAATAAATAATCATTCTTTTTGGATTAGAAGGTGGCTCCATTTGCTCTAAGTCTTCTAAATAGATGGGCTCTTTCTCCTTAAGCTCTTGGACCAATCCTTGCAAGGCCTCTTTCATGGCTTTTGCCCTACCTCTTGTCATTGGGCCTCCTACTCCTTGAAGAGGGTCTTTAGACACATTGGATCTCCATGATTGAAAGTTCACTTGTTCTCCATCATTCCCTCCCTCCTCGAAAGGATTCGTCCTCGAATCTGTAGTATCAAACAAGGACAAGTCTGAAACATTGAAAGTAGCACTAACATTGCCGTAGGAACTAGGCAAGTCAATCTTGTAGGCATTGTCATTAATCCTTTCCAGGACTTGAAAAGGACCATCTCCTCTCGATTGCAGCTTAGATTTCCTTTGTGTTGGAAACCTTTCCTTTCTCAAGTGTACCCAAACCCAATCTCCAGGGTTGAATACAACTCGCCTTCGGCCTTTGTTTGCTTGCTGAGCATATTGTTCATTCTTCCTTTCTATATTGGCTCAAACTTTAGCATGAAGTTCCTGCACAAACTTAGCTTTTTCCTTGCCATCAAGGTTAGTTCTTTCATGCATAGGCAAAGGTAAAAGATCTAAGGGAGTCAAAGGATTAAATCCATACACAATCTCGAAGGGAGAATAAGATGTAGTGGAATGAACAACTCTATTATATGCAAATTCAATATGAGACAAACAACTCTCCCAGTTTTTCAAATTCTTTTGAATGATTGCACGCAATAAAGTAGTGAGTGTCCTATTTACTACTTCTGTTTGTCCATCAGTTTGTGGATGTGCAATTGTAGAAAACAAAAGTTTAGTTCCAAGTTTATTCCAAAGAGTTCTCCAAAAATGACTAAGAAACTTTACATCCCTATCACTCACAATTGTTCTTGGTAAACCATGCAATCGTACAATCTCTTTAAAGAATAGATTAGCAATATGAACAGCATCATTAGTCTTAGAGCATGCAATAAAATGTGCCATTTTACTAAATCTATCCACAACAACAAAGATGCTATCTTTTCCATTTTGAGACCTAGGGAGCCCTAACACAAAATCCATAGATATATCAGTCCAAGGTTGGTTAGGAACAGGGAGTGGGGAATACAATCCATGCGGTTTAATCTTTGATTTAGCATGTTTGCATGTTATGCATTTATCACACAAAACAACAACATCACGCCTCATAGCAGGCCAAAAGAAATGTTCATGCAACACACTTAAAGTTTTATCAATGCCAAAATGGCTCATTAAACCACCACCATGAGCTTCCTTCAAAAGTAATTCACGCATTGAACAAGAAGGAATACAAAGTTTATCCCTTTTGAAAAGAAAGCCTTCAAATCTGAGATAATCTTGAATACCATGTTTTTCACAAGAATTCCAAATCTTCCCAAAATCAGAATCAGATTCATATAATCCCTTAAGCATCTCAAAACCAAGCAATCGAGTTTGTAAAGAAGTAAGAAGAGTATACCTGCGAGATAGAGCATCCGCTACCACATTCTCCTTACCTTGTTTGTGCTTGATCACATATGGAAAGGTCTCAATAAATTCCAACCATCGGGCATGTCTTTTATTCAACTTACCTTGTGACTTTAGGTACTTTAAACTCTCATGATCAGAATGTATGATAAATTCTTTAGGCCAAAGATAATGTTGCCAAGTCTCTAAAGTTCTCTTTAAGGCATAAAGTTCTTTATCATAAGTGGAGTAGTTTAAAGTGGGACCACTAAGCTTTTCACTAAAGTAAGCAATTGGCCTATTATCTTGCATTAAGACAGCTCCAATACCCAAACCAGATGCATCACACTCAACCTCAAAGACTTTGCTAAAATCTGGTAAAACAAGTAGTGGTGCATTGGTGAGTTTTTCTTTTAAAGTGTTGAAAGCTTTCTCTTGTGCCTCACCCCATTTAAATGTGACATGCTTTTTAACTAACTCATTCAAAGGTGCTGCTATAGATGAAAAATCTTTAACAAACCTCCTATAAAAGCTAGCTAAGCCATGGAAAGATCTCACCTCATTAGCATTCTTTGGAGTAGGCCAGTCTTGAATTGCTTTAACCTTTTCTTCATCTACTTGGATCCCCTGAGCACCCACAACAAAACCAAGAAACACAATAGAATCCATGCAAAAGGAACACTTTTGAATGTTTGCATAAAGCTTATTTGCTCTAAGAGTATTAAAGACTTCACGCAAATGCACTATGTGGTCTTCTAAATTCTTGCTATATACTAAAATGTCATCAAAATAAACCACAATAAACTTTCCTATGAATGAACGGAAGACATGATTCATAAGACTCATGAATGTACTAGGATCATTAGTTAATCCAAAAGGCATTACCAACCATTCAGAAAGTCCAAATTTCATTTTAAATGCAGTTTTCCACTCATCTCCTTCTTTCATTCGAATTTGATGATAACCACTCCTAAGATCAATCTTAGAAAACAATGCAGAACCATGCAATTCATCAAGCATATCATCTAGCCTAGGGATAGGATAGCGATACTTAACCGTTATTTTGTTGATAGCTCAGCAATCCACACACATTCGCCATGATCCATCTTTCTTAGGAACTAGGATGACCGGTACAGCACAAGGGCTTAAACTTTCATGCACAAAGCCTTTTCTCATGAGCTCCTCTACTTGTCTTTGGATCTCCTTAGTTTCTTTGGGATTGGCTCTATATGCTGGTTTATTTGGAATGGCAGATCCAGGGATGAAATCAATTCTATGTTCTATGCCTCTTAGAGGAGGCAAACCATTTGGAATTTCTTCCGGAAAAAGATTATCAAATTCCTGCAAAAGAGAGATAACACTAGAAGGCAGAGAAGTATTAAGCTTGTTAGTAGAAAAATAGGTGTCCTTGTACAAAAGCACAAAGACTTCTTGTCTTGCCATTAGTGCACTCTTCACCTCTCCTTTTTCCACGAATAAGCTCAAGCTCTTGTTTTGTTCACTCTCTCTTTCTTTTTCTACACTCTTTTTCTTTTCTCTTACATTCTTTCCACTCTTTTCATTTTTCTGTATTTTTCCTTTCTCTTTCTCTTCTTTCTCTTTCTCATGCCTCTCTTTTTCTCTCTTCACTCTATAATCACTTATAATTCTGTATTGATCTTCATATGCTTGCATTGGCCTAAGAGGCCTAAGCACAATGTTACACCCTTCAAACACAAAGGAGTAGAAATTTCTATAGCCGTCATGAGTCACACGTCTATCAAATTGCCATGGACGACCAAGAAGTAGATGTCCTGCATACATAGGTGCTACATCGCATAACACCTTGTCATGGTATTTGCCAATAGCAAATGATACTTGAACTTGCTTGGTGACTTTCATCTCACCACAATCAATTAGCCATTGCAAATTGTAAGGCTTTGGATGTTTTAGAGTAGGCAAGTTCAGTTTCTCCACAAGTAAAGTACTAGCAACATTGGTGCAACTACCACCATCAATGACCAAGCTACATACCTTGTCTTGAATGAAGCATCTAGTATGGAAAATCTCTTCTCTTTGCTCATCATCATGTTTCTCATCTTTTGGTTGAGCATTTAGAATTCTTTGAGTAACAAGTGCATTACCATGTACAGGATCAGTATATTCATTATCTGAACAAGATTCTAAATGAGGCATATCATCTAAAGCATGAAGGTCATTATCAGAATCTTCACAAGAATCTTCACTATCAACTCGCCCATTATCAAGGATAATCATGTTTCTTTTGTTTGGACATTGAGCAGAAATATGTCCAAAGCCTTGACATTTAAAGCAACGCAAGGTACTAGATTTAGAAGAGGATTTTGATTCAGAAGTACCTTTAAATGCAGAAGCCTTCATCTTCACGTTTTCTTTATTCTTTTGGGCTGATTTGGAGTTTTGATCTTCTTCTCTTGTTCTTGACTCTTTTTGCTTGAAGAGAGGATTAGTTCTCCAAGGAACAGAGTTAGTTTTCCTACTTTTCAATTGCTTCTCCAAGTGGACAGCTTTATGAAGCAATTCTTCCATATCCAAGTAATGTTCTAGCTCAATTCTTTCGCGGATTTCAGTTCTTAATCCACCAATGAAGCGGGTCATTGTCTGCTCTTCATGTTCATTAACATCAGCTCGGATCATAGCCATTTCCATCTCTTTATGATACTCTTCAACGCTCATAGATCCCTGTTCAAGTTTTTGCAATCTTGTATGCAAATCACGATGGTAATAGGAAGGGATATACCTCTTACGCATGATGGTTCTCATGTCACGCCATGTGTCAATGGGTTCTTCACCATTCCTTCTTCTAGTACGCTGTAGTTTATCCCACCAAACACTAGCATAGCCAGTAAACTCAACAGCTGCAAGTTTCACTTTCTTTTCTTCTGAGTAGTTATGACATTCAAAAACGAGCTCTACTTTCCTCTCCCATTCAAGGTATAAGTCAGGATCCATTTTACCTTGGAATGAGGGAATTTTAAGCTTGATGCCTCCTAAATCATTGTCTTTCTTGGAGGAAGATTTGCTTTTTGAGTTGGAACCTGTTTCAGAATCGTGCTCTTCTTCATCGTTGGTTCTACTTCTGGCCTTTTTCGAACGCATCTCAGATTTCATGTCAGCCATATCATTTCTGATGTTTTTGAGTTCATCACGGAATGCTTTGATCAAGAATTTCATATCAACTTCACCGTCACTTTCACTGCCTGTCATTGTTGCAAGAACGTGTAGAACGAATTAAAAGAAAGAAAAATTGAAAGTTAGGAAACTTACTCCCTCTTCTCACGTGTTTCACTCAATTCTTGTATAACAATGCACTCGTGTTTGCACTCTTTATTGGCTTTTTCTAATAATGATCTCACAAATCTCTCTTGGCTTTTACCACTCCTATAAGGTGCTTATGGTGCTCTTAATGGAATCAGATGACCTGATAAGAGAATTAAGTTAGTTTGAGTGGCAATCAAATGTTCAAGATAGCAAGGGACCTTTAAGAATTCAAAGGAAAGAAGGACTCAAGAATTCTAGACACAAATAATAGTGTAGGATTAAAACTTTTCTGACTAAGATATGAGAATTAGCACACCAGACACAAGATAAATCAATTTAAAGGGTGAGCCAAATTTCAAGATTGATTCTTGCTGCTCAAGATCAAATCTTTTTCCTTTTTTTTTGGGCCTTTCTTTTCTCTTTTTTTTTTTGGGGCTTTCTTTTTTTCTTTTTTTTTTAATTGGCCTTTCTTTTTTTTTTCTAGGCCTTTTTTTTATCAAGAACCAAAGAAACAAATTATGGACAGATTTGGAGATTTGAGAAGAATGAAACAGATGTTGGTGACTGGGAGATGACGTCTTGGATCCGATCAAGTATAACTTTTCGTACAAATCTCGGATTGGGACGCCGTTAAAACGAGGTGAAAGCACAGATTCTAAGCTTCAAGATAGACATAAAATTTGTCCAAAAACTCAAAGGATATAGGACGTTTTGATGCGTCCAAACTTTTAGATGTTCAGTAGACAGACAAGAGGATGGAACTCCTGAACTCAACCTTTGCTCTGATACCAATCTGATAGAAGTAGGGTGAACCTCCCAAGAACAAGTCTTAGGCAACTCAAGAACCCAGAGTAATAACCAAAAACAACGGAAGCAATCCAATGCAATTGAGAGACCGAATGGAACCTCTAGAGAAAACTCTAGCAACCCCAAACATAAGACACCGCAAGAGTTGGTCAATTCTCTTGATAAGTCGAATCCGTATTCTAGGAAGAACACGAAGAACCCTAACAATCTCACACGAAATTGAAGAGAGAAATCACTCAAAAAATTTATTCAAATCTGATCTGCAATGTGACACCATATGGTCTATAAATAATAATAGAAATCCTAATCCTAATCCTAATAGGATAATTGATTCCTTATAGATAGGGCTTATCCTTTTAAATTCAAATCTGAATTAAATCTTAAGTTGGCCTCATAAATACAAGTGAGAACCAATCAAAAACTGATCTAATCTAATCTGGAAAAAATCAAATCAAAAATAAAATGAAAATTCAAAATAAATTAAAAAGGAATAAATCTAATCCTAAAGTCACATGACTCATTAATGAAGCACATGACTTCCTTTAATCAAGCTCTTCTATTTGGACTTGGATTGGGCCTTTAAGATCTTCAAATTGGGCCTCCAAATAAATGATCATTCTTTTTGGATTAGAAGGTGGCTCCATTTGCTCTAAGTCTTCTAAATAGATGGGCTCTTTCTCCTTAAGCTCTTGGACCAATCCTTGCAAGGCCTCTTTCATGGCTTTTGCCCTACCTCTTGTCATTGGGCCTCCTACTCCTTGAAGAGGGTCTTTGAACACATTGGATCTCCATGATTGAAAGTTCACTTGTTCTCCATCACATAATAAAATGCCATAACTTTCTTAAACAAGTTATGCTTCATAATCTTCTTCATTCTTCTTGCTTTTTCCTTGGATTCCTCGATGACATTGCCCTAGCATGGTTAGTGTTTGGGATGGTGATATTATGGAATCTTAGTAGCAAGTTACATTTCATGCAAATACATCATCATATAAGCTTGAAAACATAATCTATATCATTTCCAATCATTTAAACACATAAAGAACCATGATGTTAATAAAAATTTTGGCAGTGTTTTCCCTTATAAAATAGACATCACGAAGTCAAAACCCTTACATAAAATTGCTAAAACTAATTACATATCATCAAGGCAACAATATGGCAATTATATCATGACATGGAAACAATATATAACAACATAAAGCAAGAAAGTGAACTTTTTTACCTTGGTTGCTTTCCTTTGTTTTCTAACTTGATTCCAATGTTTTCACCAGCTTTTTTAGGCTTCCTCAAATCCTAATACACCACCAAACACTAACTAAATGAGTTCAAACAAAGGGTTGCTTCATAAAGTGCTTCATAAACCCTAAATTTTCATATAATGTGTTTTAGCCTTTTCTAGAAAACCAAGACTTGTCCTTAAGGTTTTCCTCTGTGAGGAACCCATTTTTGGCATAAAATTAATGAAATTCTCACTTTGAGACAACCTACTTGATTGGCCAAAACAATGGAGTAAGAGAGAAGAAATGGTTTTTCACTTATTTGCTTCCAAACTCTCTTGAGCTTACTTTTCCACCATTTCTCATGCTTTCTCTTAGATTTATGGCATAAAAATACTTCCTCCCTCAAATCCTTGCCATGGCTGAAAGTCTCACTTAGAAAGGAGAGGAAGAAGACTTTGCTAAACCAAGCTAAACCACTTAAAACCTGAGGCAAAATCACTTGAAGTTGCAAGGAAAGATCTTACTTTTTTCCTTCTCTTTTCTTCTTCCTCTTTCTCCTTCTTGTTCTTTATGTTCTTTCCCTCTTTATTTTCTATTTTAGACCTCTCTTTTCTATCTTGTGCAGCACATATGTGGTCAAGGAGGAAAGAGATGTAACAAGCGTACTTAATCATGGTCAAGTCACTTTAATCTTGGTTTGATTAAACTACTTCCTCCTTTAGTTTTCTCAACAATTATTATTAAATTCTAATTCCTATGTGCTACTGAATTAACACACCAAGAAGGAGGGAGAGAATATCCAAATACTGCATATTTTTCCTTGTCCAGATATATTCTATATCGATTAATTTTATTTGAATCAATAAATTTACTTTTGCAATATTTTGTTTCTTTATGAATATAGGATTGAAGTAGTTTTGTGTCTATGTTTACTTTATTATCATGTTCCAAAAAGTATCTTTGTGGGGCCCACATACTTTTCTTTCTTCTTTTTCAACTTTTGTAGGCCCACAATCTCTTTTACTTAAACAGTATAATTTCTACTATATTTTACAATTTATTTTATTTCAAACTAGTTCTTTTTGACCCAATATACTATTTCATTGGGTCCAATTTATTACAGGCTTCATTTTGACTGTAATATTGTATATTTACAAAAACACCCTTGGAGGGACTAAACTGCAAACTTTCTCTAGGGACTAAATCGTAAATAAATCTTTTCCTTTCAAATTGACCCCTCTGGACTTAGTACACTATTCTATTTAGTCCAATATGTCAAAAGGTCCATTTCGACATAAATTTCCTTTAATTATGAAATTATCTTTGGTTGGGGTAAAAATGTGAATATTTATTCTTTTAGGCCCCTTTCATAATTTTTCCTAGGGACTGAACTACAAATAATTCTTCTTGCAAGGACTAGATTGCAAATTTATTTTTCTTATTTCCTTGAACTATGAAACTACCATTTCATAGCAAAAAAACAAACAGAAAAGTGGTTGAACACCACAAAGTAAGCTTTTATGAGACAAGATAATAAAGTAATAATAAATACAAGTTTACTTTAATCCTGTTCTTATAAAGTAAGTTAATATTGTAAGAAGTAACTTTACACAAGTATAAAGTAATCAATACAAGACATAACTGGACTAGAAAAATATGCAGTATTTTGGAGATAATTTTCCCCTTAAGTCATGCCACCTAAATTGCAACATGTGACTAAAATGGATGCTTAATGGTTAGGCAAAGATTAAGTAAATTTAACTTGAGTCAAGGCGGTAAAATGACTAACCCAAGTAAGCAAACCATAGTTAACATGCCATAAATACTTCCTCCACCCATTTTGGCTAAACTCACACTTGAAGAAAGAGAGATGAAGGTCTGCAAAATTGAGAGGAGAAGGCAGCCAATATGTGAGAGAAGAAAAATTCCAAGAAAATCAGTAAGTGATCTATTTGTAATTCCCAAGTGGTATGGCTTAGTTTCTAAGTGTTTTGGGATAGTTTTCATAAAATTTCTTCTTCCTCAACCACTATTCAGTTTTGGCAAAGCTTGTTTAGGGGAGGGATGATGTTTTTAAATCATAAAATGGTATGAAAACATGAGTGTTTGTGAAAGGAAGCAAGTTTTAAGGAAAACTCATTTTCCTCCTTTATGGTTGATTTTTCAACCAGACTTTTAAGGTGGAAATTTCATTAATTTGACCCCAAAAATGGATTTCTCATGTTTAAAAACCTAAAAGACAAGTATAGGTTTCATGATCCAACGTAAGATAAGCAATTTGGATTTTTAAGGGTTTCTAGGATTTCATGAGAACTATATGCATTATGCCATAAAATCAGTGGCTTAATCAAGTGTGTAATTATGTTTTAGGACTTGAGAAAGTTAGAGGAAACTTTGATGTCAAGTGGAAAGCCAAGTGATACACCAAAAGGTAGTTAAGTTCACTTATTTGCATTTATGTTATTTTATTGAATTTCTATGATGAAATTATGTTGTCATATTGTGATTGTGTTTTCCTTGACTAGTTTTGGTTGTAAATTGAGGGATTTTGTTCCTCAGGACATCCATTTTCTAAGTTGTTATGCTGTTGAAATTTTTATGACCAATATGGTACTTTGATATTTTTATGTGATTAAATGTGATTTATATGTTAAATGATTGACATAATTGCCTAAAATGTGACTTGCTATTGAGATTGTCTCAATTTGATCCCCTCAAGTGTCTATCCTAAATGCTAGGTTCAAGAGATGCCAAGTATCCAATGTAGACAAGGAGCAAGGAGAAAGATTTCAATGATTTGATTGTTATTGATTTATGTCTCTTTGCTATTCTATGTAAAATTGTATGAGAATTCATGAGGCTTTGGATTGTTGTAATTATGTTCTCATAGGTTTCTTACAATGTTATGAATATAATTTGGACAAGTATGAGGAATATATGTACTGAATGGTAATGGTTATAAAGTTTAAATTGCAAACTTGTCCAAGATGACCAATATCAATTGGAACCAAGGCACTCTATTTGAAATAAAGCACTCAGTCTAAGTGTTATATATACTTTGAAAGTAGAAAGAACAAGTTTTCCAAGGAGCTAGAGAACACTTAATTTGAATAAATGTACGATTTATAGTGTAACTTTGAAATTGAGGATCAAAACTAGATAGTAGAGTGAAAACTGTGAATTTTTACTGTAAGTATCATTTAATTTAAAAGGTAGTATAAAATCTTACAGAACTATAAAAATTTAATAGTTTGTATATATAGAAAGATATATGTTTTATGTTTAATATGTCACCTGTTTGAAAGCAATTAGAGTTATATAGTGAGAGTTATGCATATTTTCCTAAAAATATTAAAAAAAAAGTGATGTTCTGACCCTAAGTGATTTAAGTTAATAATATACTCTATTTAAGTTAAATAAATATATAATAAAAATATGACTACAAATTAAACATGTAGAGCTTTCCAATGACATAAATAATGCATGATTTGGCTTAGTATACATTGAGAGCTAAATTTTTAAACTTAAGGCCGATTCCTAGGAAGATACAAAATGACTATTTGAATAGAAATTTTTGTGCTTAATACTATATTAATTAGCATGGTTAAAGTCATATTTCATATTTTTTTCCATATAAAGGATCTTTTAAGCTACTTTTAGAAACTTAAATAACTTTCATGCAATTTTTCTAGATGTAGTTATGAATTTTCAAAGTTCAGTCTAGAAAATGAATTGACCAAATGAATAGTAACCAAAAGTTTTAATTTTTTTTTTCTATTTTGGTTTTTCATGTGATTCAAGCTTCTAAATATGATTAAATAGACTTAAATGAGGCCTAATACATGGGAAATATTGTCTAATAGTAAGGTGTTATATTACATAAGTCCCATTTTTCCTTCCATTTATGCTTAATTTTTATGCCTCCATTAGTCTTAATAGAGCCTAATTGAATTCATTCCTTTAATTAAGATTAATGTAGACTAATTATATTGTTAATTAATTTTTTCTTTATAATGTATTTATATTTCACATTTTTGTGGGTTGGAAGGTTTTTGGTGGGCATTTTAGTCATTGTAATAAAGAGGGAAAATTTGTCTTTCCAAGTGATGATGATGAAGTATTGACAAGCCGTGTCAAGCATTGTACAATTTAATACTAGGTATTAGAAATTTTGTAGTATGCGAGCAATATAGGTCATATTTACAAAGAGGTAACAATCAATGTGGAAGTAAAAGAATGTGAATTTTTAAACTAAAATGATGCACCTAAATAATTTAAAAAATGCAATTATTAAAATTAAAACTAAGTGAAATTAACTAAATTAAAATGCAATAAATTAATGCAACTAATTAAATTATAATGCAACTAAAATGCAAATCTTAAACTAGTCCTAAATGAAATGAAATGCAAACCAAACTAAACTAACTAAATGCAACCTAAAATGTAAACTAACTACTAATTAACTAAATAAAATGCTGATGCTTAATATAAATGCAACTATAATTTTTTTCCTTTTTTCTTTTATGGGATGTAATGCAAGTTACTTGATATGCAAATGAAAATTACCAACTAAGATTTGGTCTTTTTTTTTAATTTTTAAATTAAAAACTAAATTTAAATAAACAAAAGATTAAAGCAACTAACATAAAATAAGGCTTAAAGAGAATAAAACAAGAATTCAATTATGAAAAGGTGGGTCATTTATGGGCTTGACATATTACTTGGGCCTATTCTAACTTGAGTCTAATTAAATTAGGAAATTTGTGTGATTAATTAAGTTAATTAATTAGTCAAGGCATTTAATTACCTTAAAATTAGTTCAAGTAACCAATTAAGACTAGATACCTCTAGTCCTTAATTAATCACTTTAAACTTGTCTTGTCCAATTAATTAACTTAATTTTAATATTAATTTGGTTTCTAAATAAATTTGAAAAAGTTGACAAAAATTAAAATTAAATCAAATTAGATAATTAACTCCCAAATTTAACAATTAAGTGCAAGATATCTTCCCATACATGCTCATAACCAAAAACAAACATTGAATAATATCTAATTGGGCTTCAAATGAAAAATTTCAGATCTAAACATAACGCAAACCAAGCTCAAAATTAATATAAATCCATCTAAACTCATATATACAATACAATCCAATCAAATCCAATTTCCAAGCATCAATGCCAATACAAAATTTCATTAATTTCAACTCTAAAAAGTAGGGCTAAAATTAATAAAAATTCTAAACTTAACAAGATGAGAGTAGAAAGAAAATAACCCCATTTTCCTTAAAGTTCATCCAAGCTCCAGACCCAAGCGTTATGTCTTTCTCCACAAATGAATCACTCAAACACCCTTGTGAATGAGAATCATCACATAAGAAGCAAGAAAATATTCAGCCATGGCAAAGGCTATGAAAAAGTGATGCTCAACATTTGAGGAGGACAATTACAACTACAACAACCTCGACTTTGATGTTCTCTTGGTCTCTTTGAAGTAGCAACCCACGGCCTTGTAATTTAGGTGGAGAAAATGAAGGTTGGATGGTGAAGATAGTGGAAGGAAGTCCGAAAATGGAATGGGTATGGAGGTATGCTGGAAAAATTGGAGAATGGCAAAGAGAGAGTGAAAGATGAAGAGAGAGAGAGAGAGAGAGAGAGTGAAGGAGGGAGGAATAAGAAGCTAAAACTTGGAGTGGGAATGTAAGGAAGGAGCTGAAAATGATGGATGATGGAAGAAATGGAGGGAGTCAAGAGAGAGAGCTGGAGGTCGAGAGAGTAAAAATGGAATGGAGGCACTACTTTGTTGAGTTAAAATAAGGAAGAGAGTTGTCCAAAGTGATAAAATGAAATAGAACCTAGGGCACATTTGGTTTCAAGAAATATGGTGCAATGGAGGTGAGGTAGACTAATTAAAAGAAAGCTAGAATACAAATAGATAAATAAAAATGAGAAAAAATGGAAAAATTACGAAAATAAAATATTCATAAAATTCTTCCAATCTAATGATCAAAATGCCACTTTAAATTTTCAATTTCCATGGGTCATGGCCTACAAAAAAATGTTACATAAAAAAGACTATGTTTTAAATTAAATAAAATGTAACATAAATCAGATTAAATTTTGGTCGAAGAAAATTAAATTAATTATGTGATAAAATTTAAACTCATTTTGGAGAAAAATTATGAGTCAAAATAAATAAAAATAAGGAAATAAAATAATAAGAAATAGGAAGAAAATAAATTTCTTATACTCTTTGACAATTTTACCTTTAAATAGGTCAATTTTCAATTCTTTCTTTAACAATTAAGCCACTAATGGCCCAATACTACCTTGAGAATTATTATATAAAATAAAATAGGAAGAATTAAATCCTTGGAGTAATTTGGAAGATAAAAATAATCATAATTAAAACTTACTTTTCACAAATTATCCCAAAATCCTCATTTATCGAAAATTAAGGCTAATTACATGAATATTATCTAAAATAATCAAAATTAGCCACAATTCTATGTTAAAATTGTTTAAATAAGGGGAATAAAATTAGTAAAAATTCATGATTATCAAGCATCATGACGTGTCACATTTTAATCTACATCAACTTCCCAGTTTCGACAGTACTCCTTCATACCCATACCAATTTCAACCTTTTCTCCACCATTCCCATCTTCCTTCATTGTCATTTTACCATCCATTCACCATTTTTCCACCCAACTCGTGTTAGCCGAAGATAAGCAACCAAGGAGGATGAAGGGAGTGTGTGATTTCGAGCTTACTACAATTGATTTCACCACATTTAAGTGTTTGGCTCATCGTACTCTCACTTATTTCCTCATGGTCGAAGCTTGTGTGGATTTCCTTGAGTTGGTCATTCACGGCACGAGAGGCTAGGGAGCTTGGTGGTTAACTATGGAGGAGACAAAGGGGAGCTAAGTTTGAAGCTTAATGGAGCCTAATTTGATGTTTGGGATGTTTTCTAATATTTTCCTCTTCTTATTCTCTCAATTTTCATTTAAGTTTAATCTATGGTTTGTGTTGAACGTGATGTAAATCAAGTGGAATTTGATTATGGGTTGTTAGGTATATTGGATTAGAATTGTAATTATCAATTTGGGTTAATTAAATGTTGATTTGAGCTTGCAAAGTTTAATTAAATGTCCAAATCTAAATTATTTCAAATTTAATGCCTATTAGACGTTTATTTGGATGAAATCAATGGCATTTGATGTAAGGTGATATCTTGTTAGGTAGATCACAATTGATGCCTGACTTACCTAATTTGGTTAAATTAAGAGAATATTCTTAATTTTCTAGGTTTAATCATTAGCTTAATCAACATTCTAATTGACTTAATTAATTGATTGATTTAAACAAGTTTATGTGGCTTAATTAAAACTAGGGTAGGCTATGATTTATTAATCACTTAAATTAAGCTTAGTTGGTAAGTGTTTAAATTGATTGATTATTTTGATTAATCACATCCCAAACATAATTAATTATTTGGATTAAGTTAGAGAGAGCCCAAATACCGTTTGTCAAGCCCATAGTTAACTTGTCATTCCATTCACATATCCTTTCCATTTTCTTAGTTTTCTAGTGTTTGGTTTTATTGAATTTCCTTCCCTTTTCCTTTCTTGTGAATTTTGAACTTGTTTATATTTCCTCTTTAATTGTTTGCAAAACAACCCCTTCAAATCATAGTTGTAATTAACATTTACATATAGAAGTACTTTACATTGCATATCATTTAGATTTTAGGTAGTTTGCATTAGCATTCATAAATTAGTTAGTAATTAATTTTCATTTAGCTGCATTTAGTTAGTTTTAGGTTCATTTTGCATTTAGTTAATTTAGTTTGCATTTCGTTTCATTTAGGACTTAATTACTCTTTTAGTTTCATACCATTTCATTAGTAATTAGTATCTTGCATTTTTAGTTGTATCCTAGCCTACTTTGTTTACATTATTTCATCTTAGTTTAGTTTGCTTAGTTAAGGTTTGAATTTAGGTTTCTAATTTTAATTAGATCATTTCATTGCATTTTACATATCATCCATCCATTTTCCCATACAATTCATATACGTTTATTCACATATACCTACACATTCACTCATTTCATTTGTTAGTTTTATTTAATTTATTTGCATTTCACTAAATTTTTAGTTTAACCATTGCATTTTTAATTTAAGTGCATTTTTATTTACTTAATTAGGATCGTATATACTCTTATTTGCACACTAATTGTTGCCTATATGAGAACATGACCTAGGTTGCTATTACACTACAAATCTTTGCACCTAGTACTAAATTGTATAGCCCTCAACATTGCTCGTACGAGCAAAACAATTCCTTGGGTTGTGTTGGTGATAATTAGGTCCCCATTGCAAACAACGCCAATGACAATGACAACGAGGAGAACACCTTCACTTTTTGTTGCTTGTGAGCTTGCTTCAATTGCACTTTTGAAGGCCTCTTGGTGTTGGGTGAATGGTTATGTTGTTGGGTCAAATTAGAGGGGAGGGTGAAGGGTTTCAAGCTATTTTAATTATTTATTTAAAAGAGGGGGTATTGTTGTCATTTCATGCTATTTAATATGCATACCAAATATTTTCTAACACACTAACCCAAATTTTAGGAAATTATTTTGTTTGCAAAATGATAAATTATTTTCTATTAACTTTCTCTTATTACAAAAAAATTATAATTAGGAAACATCAATTCACTGAGGAATGGGTGTTGTAGGATACCTATTAATTGAACAATCAGCTTAAGATAACTATTTGAAGGAATAATGGTCGCGGAGTGCCTAATGCCTTTTCCATGCATAACTAACTCCTAGGTCCAACTTTGTTTATGCAGATTGTTACATCTTAACTTTCTCAAACTTTTCCCATGTGTTAGACATCTATTAGAATCATTTAGAGAGAATTTGTTACATTAATGCATTAACTTCCCAATAGGTCATCTATTATTATATTACTCCCACTTAAGTATGCATGACTGTGAAGTTTAGAGGGAATTCAGTATGATAATGTTAGTGTTATACTTTGGGAGTACTAGTATTGAACTTCTCATAACGTATCTCTTATAACCTTTGAGTAATTCACTATCCTTATTTCAAGGTGTCTAGCCTCAACTTTCATCTCACTTATTTATTCTCTCTAGGCTTAAAAATGATAAGTTATAGTTTTCTTGGGCTTAGTATGTCATAATACTAAGGTCCAAGTCTTCATCTCTTTCTCTTTGACCTAATTAAGAGAGTTTAGGTCTAATAATATTTTCACAAGGCCCACATATTTATATTAAAAGCTTTTTAGCTCTTTTTAATATTTCCTTGCTTCTATAATTAATACAAGGATACTACTTCTTTTTGTTGCATATTGTTCTTTTACTTTTACATTTATTCTTCTTAACAACTTCCTCTTCCTCTTGTTTCTATTTCTGAACTTTCTTATCATTCTAAGGCATTATGGATCCTTCTAAAGCACTCTTTAGGCTTAAATCTTGCTAAACAATATAGCCTACATGGCATATTTCCTCTTTCACCTACAAATATAGGATCTAAAATTTGGGATGTTACACATATCACCCTTTTTATTTCAGAAAGGTTTTCCTAAATTTTTTCAAAAAATTTTGGTAGTGACTCCTCTTCAATCGGTTTTCATTCAAAGAGTTTATTTTCTCTTTCCTTTCTCTTGCACACTATCCATGTTGCTTTCTCAAGTGCAACAATTTGATGATTCCACTTGGAGACGGTTTTAAAATCAAGCCTATATAAGTCAATAGTACATAATAATGTGGCTTTATATTTATTTTGATTTTTCTTTCTAAATGTTATTTGCCTCACATAATTAAGGTTGATAACGTGTTTTATATTTTGTTTATTTCCATGCTTCTTTATTTGTCTATTATTTGAATATTATGTCTTAGGGTAGATAACATATGAATTGAACCTCAGGATAAAGGACTTTATATGCATTTTGCTATAATTATGATTTGAATAGCAAATGAGGGATTAGGTAGTACCTAGAAATATGTTTGTTGGAATATATACTCTCCTCACACATTGTATATTTCTGTTTGTGGTTCATGTAACAACTACCAACTTTGCTCCTTTCTTTTCTAAAAATGGCATCGAAGCAAAGCCATGTCCCAACTTTCTAAAAACATACTCCCTTCAATCTCAAATATAAAGTAAATTTGGAGAGGAAGATTGGTACGAAAGCTAAGAGAAAAAAAAAATAAAACTATGTAGCAATAAGTGGCTTGTTCCGAAAAAACACCCTCATCAAGTCATATATACTATTCACGAGAAACTCTTTTTTCTATGCATGGTTAGAGACTCAAATGGTCTTCATTTGGAGATGGTTCTTTGATTTTTCTTGGCCTTAAAAAATGATGCAAGCAATTTTCATCATCCTCTCATATGTTCCACATTGTTAAATGAATATCATGGTAGGAAGTCGTGGTCCTTCATTCAGTTATGTAGAAACCATTTTCGATGGACAAACATGAGGATTCATATGAGGTTGATATGGATTCATTTGAGATTGTTGAGGATTCACTAGAGAAAGATGAACATCCATCAAAGGTGAAGAAACCATATATTTTGGTGAAGGGAAGTCACATAACAACGACCATAGACTGAGTCTTGTAAGTCAAAAAGGTAAGCAACTTTTTGGTTTGAACAAATCTTCAAAGGAGATATGTGAAGAAGTTGTGAATTCATTTGAGATGGTTGAGGACTTATTTGAGATGGTTTCAGATTCACTAGAAAAATATTATCAATTGAACAGCGATGAAGAAGCCAAGTCTTTCAGCAAGGGAAATCATAATGTCAAGAGAGCAATGGTAAGCAACTTTTTGACCTCAATAAATTCCTTGAGGAAGGCTATGATTTGGATTATGAAAACAACGAGTTCAACAAAGTGGTTTTCACTATGCTAAAGATTTATCTGGATGGGTTCAATTAACATGTTAGTATTTTTATGATAAACAAAGCATGGTGTTTGTTAAAGAAAAAAAAAAGAGCATGGGTTTTAGTCTTTGTCCATTGTTTAACATGAAGAACAAAGCATTATTTTTTTGTGGGTTTTGTTATTACTAGTACTTTTCATGGGTTTTGTTAATTGTATATGCCTTATCATGCAACTATTGTTATTAATAGTTATATTGGTGTTAAGGAATAGAGTTATTATTAAGAGTATCATTAGTGTGTATCTCTTTTTGTATAGCTATTTTTTTTTGTCCATTGTGTCTTGCTTTCACTCTATGTGCATATCATATGTACAAGGGTGTGAGAACTATGTTTGCTGTGATCATCTTAGTGGTGTAACAATACCTTGCTCTGCTTTACTTTTCAGTGCTTTGTCCTCTTGTACAAGGGTTCTCACTTGTGCCTTTCATGTAGTAGTTTATGAAGTGCACCAATTTGGGGAATGTATGTTTGACAAGTATGTAGTGCACCTTTTTCATATTCTAGTGCCTAAGGTTTGATCAATCTAATCCTACCCTTGCTTCACATTTTTAACTTTTGCCCTAGAAGATTTCGTGGTTCATACTAATAAAATAATTAAGCCTCTTCAATTATAATTTTGCTACTTCATTGCAACTTAGCCTTGCATTGTGACTAATAAGAGAAAAAACTAAAAAAAATATAACCAAGTTGTTCTACTGTTTGAGAACAAAAATTGAATTAAGAAGAAGTATCCTAAACATTACAACAATAACAATAACAACAACATTAGCCTTATCCCGCTTAAGTAGGGTCAGTTACATGGATCATACAATGCCAATGAGCTCTATCAAACCATCTCTTTAGATAAATCATTTATTAGGAGGTCATGCCTTATAACATTTCTTAGTATCCTTCTTGGTCTTTCTCTATACCTTTTGATAAGGCTCTAATCCATTTGATCAACTCTCCTTATTGGCTCCTTTTGTCCTCTTCTTTGTACATGCCCAAACCACCTTAAATGATTTTTCACTATTTTCTCCTCGATAGGTGCTACTCTAATTTTCTCTTGTATATAATCATTTCATATCTTATCCATTCTTGTATAATCACACATCTATCTCAACATTCTTATTTTTGCTACTCCCATCTTATGCTCTTGTTGCCTTTTCAAAGCCAAACATTCACTGTCATATAGCATTGTTGACCTCATAATAGTTTGATAAAATTTCCTTTTAAGCTTAGTAAGTACCTTACAATCACAAATAACTCTTGAAACTTTTCTCCACTTTAACTACCCAGTTTGTATCTTATGCATAACATCTCCATCAATTTCACCATCACTTTGTAAAATTGACCCCAAATATTTGAACTTTGACACTTTTAGAATGGTTTGCTTTCCAATTTTTACCTCTGAATCATTTCTAACTAGCCTCTTGTTAAATTTGCAATGCATATATTTCATTTTACTATGGCGAAATAAATCCATGGAAAAGCTTAGAAATATCCTAAGGAGTAAGGATGTACAAGTTATTTCAAGTTTCATGGAGTAAATCTTTTTCCCCAATTTCTTGAAATTTTTTATCAAATTAAGGTTTCATTTAGGAATGGAATTTCAAATTTTTGACACTGAAATTGGATTTCTTGGATCCAAATTATGTAAGAATAAATATGTTGTACAAGAGAAGTCAAGTGGAAATCAAGTTGGAAATTTAAGGTTTCAATGTTAGACTTTGTGAATGGAGTTATGTAATCAATGGTTAATGGGCTCATTTTGTGATGCTATAAGATTCAAAAAAGTGTTGGAAGGCCAAAAGAAGAGTTTACAAAGTTTGGGAAGGATTGGAAAACCAAAAGGTAATCTACTAACCTAATCTTGTATTATATTATTATGTAGTTTGCAATGATTTTTATGTTATTCCAAATGTTTGTAATGATATATTATGATGATTTATTGATATTGGCTTAGTTATTTGAGGGGTCATGTGGCCCCAGGATGTCAAAAATACAAGGTGAAACTCTGTCCAATTTTCTGCAAAATGTTTGAACGTAAATAATTCTAAATGTTTAAATGATGATTTGATGATGTATGCTTGCATTATGTAATGATATTTGCTCGATTGGTGATGACTACTAAAATTCCTTGAACCTCACCCTCCCTAAATGATTAACATTCTAGGATCAAACCATGGCAAGGATGACAAGGAAGCTATGGAGAAGGAAGAAGGAAATTGTTACTTGAATTGATGAATATGATGTCATCTTTTGAAATATTTTGAAAACCATGTATATGTTATTGGATCTATACCTCAATGATGTTATGTTCCCTTGAGTATCATGAAATGGTAGGTGTAAATTTGAAACCAAGAATAATGATGTAAACAAGTTATGAAGCTTATTTTACCAAGTGATGTATGGAAAAGTTCATTTTAAACACTCTAATGATAATGTAGGTATTGTTCATGTGAGACATGGTAATGAGTTTGAATGGTTCATATACTATAAAAGTATATAGAATAAACTTTTCAAAGAGTTAAAGAACACCTAAATTGGAGAAGTGTACAATTTATGGTGAATTTTCAAATTTAGGGTTCAAAACAAGACAAGGTGGGAAAACTGGAAGTCTTGAACTTAGGCATTGGAAATTTCAAAAGGGAATATAAAATTCAGTGGTTTACTTGTGTGGAAAACTCTATGTCCTATAATTAATATATCACTAATTTAGAAGTAATTGGAGCTATATAATAAGAGATATGCATGTATTTCTAAAACTGTTTCAATAAAAGTAAAGTTCTGACTCATAATGATTTAAGTTAATGTCATGCCTTATTCTAGTAAAATAAATGTACAAGAAAAATATGTTTAGAAAGTAGAGATATTGGGCTTTCAATAAGATAAAGAATGAATAATTTGGCTAAGGCTATCATGAGATATGGATTTTTAAAATAAGGCCAAAACCTGTGAAGATTCAAAATAACTAAATGTACAGTAAATATTTGAGAAATAAACTATATTAATTGGTCTAGAAAATACTCTGTTTTATATTTTTCTCATGAATAGAATATTTTTAATTATTTTTAGAAATTTGAATCACTATGAAATGATTTTTATAGAATTAGTTGTGAATTTTCAAAATTTTCAAGTAAAATGGAAAATGCACAATGAACAGTACCCGAAATAAAAAAAATTTGTTTTGATATTTTTATGCAATCAAGTCTCTAATTATGAAATAATGGGCATAATTAGAGTCTAATACATGGGAAAATGGACTTAAGTTTAAGGTGTTATAAATATTGAATCAAGTATTTTGATGATTCCAAATCAACTGTAGCTTGTAAAGAAGATATCAAAGGTGTGCAAAAAATCTCAAGAGAAGAAATCCAAGAAAAATAAGTATAGGATTAGATATAGGATTTCTTATTGTATTCAAAATGAGTGAAACACTTTGATCTTGCAAAATAATGTTTTAAAAATGTGGTTTTATGATAATTCATGAAGTATTTGATAAATACCCACTACCAAACGAATTTTAAAATGTTAAACTTGATTTGTTACTTTGAAAATTCGAACTTTGATATCTGAAATTTGAACTTTGGAGTGAAAATATGTTAGTCAAAAAAGAGGTCCTTCTGACAGACGAATTTCATCCTTGAAAATTTGAATTTCGGATAGAGCACAAATTATGAAAAATGAAACATTGGTCTGAAGATATAGCAAAGTTCATCTGAAAATAAAGTTTAAAAAGAGTTCTAAGTTAGTCATCTGACAAATGAACTTTGACTTTGAAAATTCGAACTTTGGAAAGATAGCCTGCAAGTCTATTATGATAATCTTTTAACATACGAATTTTAGCATTCAGAAATTCAAACTTTGAATTAAGTTTGATAAGAGATTTCTCTGACAGACGAATTTTGGCGTTTGAAAATTCGAATTTCAAAAAGAAGAACTATTGTACCATATTGAGCTGTCCACTGACAGACGAATTTTGGGCACCAAAATTCGAACTTCGAAGGTACTGGAGCAATATGAAACATCTATTCACACTTACTAGAAATACTTTAAACTTGAAAATTCGTACGTTTCAAAATAGAAACATTTTCCAAAGATAAAAATTCGAACTTTGCTTTATAATAGATGAACTTCGAGATTCAACATTAAAGTCTTTAGCTTTCAGTCTCTGTGAAATTCATCTATTGACATACCAAAATTTGAACTTTTAAATGTCAGACGCATTAAATGTATTTGGTGAATGGATAGTTCTTCAGAGTAACCGTTGGGTAACATCTCTAACGGCTAGATCTTATTTCCAATATATAGTTAAGATAAAAATCTATAAATATAACTTCATTTGAAGATATGGGTAATGATTTTATATTGTATACAAAGAAACTCTGCTAAATTCTTAAGTCAAAGTCTTCTACTCTCACATACTTCATATCCTGTACTTTAACTTTCATATACATTCTAAATTAGAGAGTTCAATCACTATAATCAATCTTATCTTCATCTGGAAGAAAGATTTTCTTATGAGGGAATTTTATAAGGAATTTGGGAAGCACTTAGCTAGAGTGCAAAGAGTGAGATTGTAAGCTCTTGGAATAGAGCATCAAGTTGTACTAAGGCATTGTAAGAAGCCCACTGAATTCTTGCAAGATAGTGGAAAATCTTAAGTGGTAGCTTGAGGACTGAACGTAGGTCAAGATAAAAAGACCAAACCAGGATAAACATTTGTCTTCTCTTCCCTTATCCTGTTTTCACTTGGTTGTCCTTTTATACTATATTTTTACTGTCACTCTTGCTTTCACCACTCTCTTGACTTTTATAGAAAATTTTAATCTTCCTAATTCACCCCCTTCTTGGGAAACCAGCATATCTAACAAGTAGTATCAGAGTCCGGACTCCCAAACAAAGGATCTAACAATCCGGGAAATTCAATGGCTGGCTTCGGAGAAAGCATTCTACCTGAGGGAAACAACACAAACAGACCACTTGGCTTTAGTGAAAAATACTATGGATACTGGAAGATGAGAATGCAAATCTATCTCTAGTTTATTGATCTGGACATTTGGTCTATCATCCGGAAGGGAGATTTTGTCCCAATGAAGTTACAAGATGATAGGAAATACAAGGAAAAGCCAGAAGACGAGTGAAATGAGGAAAATAAGAGAAGAACCCTGTTGAACTTTAAGGCAAAACACTGTCTGGTTAGTGCATTAAACCATGATGAATTCTATAGAGTATCACAATGTTCCACAGCCAAGGGTATGTGGGACACTCTACAAATTGCTCATGAAGGAACCACTAGAGTAAGGGAGAACAAATTGACCTCCTGCATTGGCGAGTATAAAAGCTTCAGAATGGTGGAAGGTGAAAATATCAAAGAGCTACAAAAGAGATTTACCCTCATTGTGAATTAACTAAAGAGTCTTGGCAAGGAGTACATTCAGCCAGAGAAAGTCAGAAAAATCCTTAGAGCTCTTCCTCTAAATTGGCAACCAAAAGTAACAACAATAGAGGAAGCCAAAGGAGAGTCAATAGCCTCTATCATAGCACTCTTCGGTAGCCTTGAAGAGTATGAGGGAAAGATAAAGGTTCTTAAGAAAGTAGGTCAAGACAGAAAAAGAAGGGTCTTACTTTAAAAGCTGCAGAAGAGAAAGAAGAAGAATATAATGATGGTGATGAATTAGATGAAGAGACTCTAGTTATGATGGTCAAAAAATTCGGAAGGTTCAACAACAAGAAAAGAAATAAAAGATTCTTCAAGAAAGGAGCAACTTGAGACAACAAGAAAGAAGGAAAAGAACCTATAACATGCTATGAATGCAAAAAGCAAGGGCACATCAAATAGAATTGTCCACAATTCCTAAAGAAACAAGAGAAAGAAAAGAAAGCTGCAGACAAAGGTAAGAAGAAGATGGCATACATCTCATCAATTTGGGGCAACAACTCAGATGAAGAAGATGATGATGAAGATGAAATTGCCAATATCTGCTTGATGGTTCTTGCATATGAAGAAAGTCCAATCTCATCCAACAATGATCATAAAGATGAGGTATATGAATTTGAACCTTCCTATTCTAAATTGTTTGATGCATTTCATGATTTGCATGATGAGTTCACTAAGACTGCTAAAGAACTAAAACAGGCTAAGAAAAAGATTAGCAAGTTAGAATCTAAGTGCAACATCTTTGACACTACATCTTTGCATTGAGCTGAATCTGCTTGCTGTACATTATGTATTGAATTAAAGCAAACTAATGATTATTTGTTGAAAAGCATGGCTAGACTTACTAAGGGCAAAGATATGATGTTTGCTTTAATGGGAAGTCAGAGAATCACACAAGGAAAAGCTGGACTTGGCTATGATCCTTGTACAGTCAAACAAAAGATTAAAAAGAAAAATCAAAATCTGTACATTGTTTGCTCAGCTAGCTTCCCAAGAGGGGGTGAATTGGGGAAATTAAATTTTTTCTGCAAATTAGAAAAACAATAGTGATACTAAAAAGATAACTAAAAACATAGTATAAAAATAAAGAGTGGAGGTAAAAGAACTCGGTACTTTATCCTGGTTTGGTCTATTTCACTTGACCTACGTCCAGTCCCCAGGCCACCAGTTGGGATTTTTCTACTATCTCTTGCAAGATTTGAATGGATTCTTGCAATGACTGCAATACAATATCACCAGCCTGAACTTCTAACTTAAACAAGTTTTCTCACTCTTCTCAACCAAGAGTAAAACTATCTCCCTTAGTGCAATCTCACTCTAAGTACATTCTACAAGTGTTTAGATTTATTACAGAAAGAAAACTCTCTCAAAAGAGTAGATATGAAATTTGAAATACAATGAATGAGCAAAACAGAGGGTAGTTGAGCTTTGAAAGAATTGTTAAATGAATCAGCAGAGTTTTAGTGTATAAATTGTTTTTCTCATCACACAATAACTTAAATGTGGTCTTATTTATAGTCTTAGAGTAGAACTATCTGTTGGAAACAAACATTAGATGTTATTCTTAAGAAAATAGTCGTTCACCTACTGCATTAAATGCATTTGACAGAGGTTATGTGGATAACCTCCTCAGGTTATGCAAATAACGGATAATTGTTTGCTTTTGTTTTTAATGTGAAGCTTTTCATTATGCGGATAACGTAGCTAGGTTATGCGGATAACGTACTACCTAGAATGACTAGATTTTAGCACAGAATCATTTTTTTGAAAACCTACTTAGTTTTTTGGATAATGTTAAGTTTTTCTCAAACTGAGTTTTCATGAAACTTAGGTTATCAAGAGAACCTCCCAAGGTTACGCGGATAACCTATTTTACCCGAGAAAAGTTCAAGTATTCTGAAATATAGGTTATGCGGATAACCTCCCTTGGTTATGTGGATAACCTGTTTTACCCAAGAGAAGTTCAAGTATTCTGAAATATAGGTTATGCGGATAACCTGTTTTACCCTAGAGAAGTTCAAGTATTCTGAAATATAAGTTATGTGGATAACCTCCCTTGGTTATGTAGATAACCTGTTTTACCCGAGAAAAGCTAAAGTATTTTGAAATATAGGTTATGCGGATAACCTCCCTTGGTTATGCGGATAACCTGTTTTACCTGAAAGGTGCAAGTGCTTCGTGACACACGTTATGCGGATAACCTACCTAGGTTATGCGAATAACGAGCTACACAGTACCACTTTTCTTCACTGTTCACTATGTTATGGGAATAAGATGCCTACCTTATCAGGATAACCCCCTAAACAGACTCGAGGACATGATCCCCAAGTTGTGTTATATGGATAACCTCAATCTCTTTTCATGAAGTTGAGCGATGGACTTTGGAAAAGCTTTGAGATTGAATCTTTGTCCCCATAACCTCAAATGGTTATGCGTATAAGGTAAAATATTATTTGTAAAACAAGGTAAGCACTTAGAAATATCTTTGAAATTGAGATCTTATTTCCATAAGCTAAATCATTCTTATGAAAACCAATTTGAGCAATTAGAATCAGTTTGAGATTAAACCTTTATCCTCATTAGATAGCTCTTTTCTTGAACATCATTTTGAAATCATGGGTTAAGAACTAATCATTCAATTAGTTATCTCATTTAATATTGGGTTAATTGAAATTCGAAGCTCAACTACCTTCTTTTACAGATAAGTTCCTTAAGTATGTGAGAAATAATTCTTCAATCAAAAGGATGCTCTAACTTTGTTCTTTATTTCACTTGTGTTCCTTTAATATTGGATCTCCCAAGCTTATTTGTTTTAGAATTATCAAAACATTTGAATTAACATTCTCCCTCTGTTTTATGATGACAAAACAACTTAAACTTATTGTTAGTACTTGGGTTTGCATGAAGCTCCCCCTCAATATGTGCGTAATCTAAATAAGGTTAGATAATGTGAAGAACATATCTCATAACAACAAACACATAAATGAACACTTTTTCAGAAGGAAATTCATTGTATTCTAAATATCCATTATAGGTAAAAAAAATATAGAAACATAACTCTTGAAAAGCAGCAGAACAATCAAGCAAAAATTCAGTTAAGTTTCTTTCTTTTTCTTAGATTTCTTCTTCTTTTTCTTTACTTCTTTACTTATTTCTCTTATTCTTTTCTTGTTCTTTATTCTTTTCTATCTCTATCTCTTCTTTCTCCCCCTTTTTGTCATCAGCAACAGAGGGGATCTGAGTAACACAAGCATCCATCTTGGCAATATCCTGATCAAGCTTAGCTTTCCATTCCTTAATTCTTTGAAGTCTTTCATCCAAAGAAAGAGGAAAGATGAAGGGTTGGGCTAGAACAATGGATATTGGTTCAGGTTGAAGTGGCTCACTTGAAGTAGTAGGAGGAACAGAAGGAAACACAAGAATGTATTGAAGGTTAGGCATCACAGGTGGAGGTAAGACAGTGGGAAGGGTTACTAGAGAGGGATCAGAATTAAAGGCAATAATGATGATTTCCTACACAGCAGCCTCAGCAAGATAACTGATGCCTTCAAAGGAGATAAGATCAAGAAGAGGAGGAAAGAGAGCATTAATTTCTTATCTTCAGTGGTGAAGATAGATCTAGTGAATGAAATCACCTTCAGGCAAGAGAATTAAGGCTTTTCTTGAATCATGAATAGGTTCATCCTTAAGACCATAGTCCAGGTTAGGACCTAGGTCCTCTGATAGAGCAAGTGATTGAGCAAAAGCAGTTGGTTCAAAGAAAGTGGGAGGTGGTGGTTGGATTGGGGTAGAGGAAGGCTGAGGAATACCAGAAGCAAGTTGTTCACGCAGGAGTTTCACTTTTTGGGTGAAACTTTCAATTTTAGTCTCAAATTTCTCCTGCATCTCAGTAATGAGATACCTAAGATTAATCATGTCTTCTCTATGCTCTTTCCTAGTGGCCATGGCTATCTGGAACAGATTTTGGTATAGTGAAGGAATGTCTATAGGTGTAGGCAGGTCAGTGGCTGGGATTTCATCTGTTTTGCTAGGAGTAAGAGTAGGTGTATGAGGTTCAGGTTGCATGATTTGAGGTGGTTTAAAGGGTGTAGATGGAGAGGAGCTGGAATCACCATTTAAAGAACCCTTTGTGGCAGAAGTTGGCTTAGAACCTTCTCCTGTGTCCCTTTTCTTATCAACCCATCTCCCATTCTCCAGGCTCATTCCCATCTTCTGCAGGACTTTCTCACTCAATTCTTATGGAAGTAGTGCATGTTCTCTTTCAATGTGCAATATGTTGTGAAGCTTGAGGATCTTGGTGATAATATGCACAAATGGTAACTATGAATCCTGTCTGTAGTTCTTGGCTTCCACATCCTCTATAGAATGATATCCGCCACATTCACTGGTTTACCCTTTATCAAGAGCAGCATGACTTGGAATTCTCCTCTGGATAGGTAGTTGAAGCCTCCACTTTTGTTGAAAAACATGCGTGAGACAATGTAGTGAATGATCCTATTATCAACAGTCAGAAGAGTTGGAGCAATCTTCCCTTCAAAAGGCACATTTTGTCTTTGCCTAGGCAGCCTTAAGACTATTGTGCTCCATTTGTAATTGGCTTCATCCCCATTGTCTTCATTTATAGCTTCATTTTCAGGGGGATACTTTGAATTCTCAATGTTCACCCTTATTCCTCCATTAGGCAAATTTAGAATTTCACAGAGCAAGTCAGGGTACAGGGCAATCCATCTCTTTGTCAATCTTACTTCCAGCACCTTTGTGTCATGGTTAATTCTCAGAGAATTATACCAAGCACGTACAACCTCTTCATTATAATCTTCCTTCAGCTCTATCAGATCCCTATAGTTTTCTACCAGCCCAGCAGAATCGAACTTGTTTCTTACAAGAAATTCTTCTATTTTCACAAAATGAGGCTTGACTACCTTACATTTCTTAAAATCAGCCTCATATGACTCCTTTAAGATCCTTATGCTAATAAGTTCTTCAGTAATTAAAGCTTCCTTAGACTCAATAGTAGAAGTACTTACGTGAGTGTCACCTTGAGGTTCAGATTCTAGAACACCCTTTGGTTTTGGTGTTCTAGGCTTTTGTGTTCGTGTACTCGATTCAGATTCAGCTTTTCTCTTCCCTTGACTTGGTGATTTTGAAGCATACTTGGACTTTACATTGCGCTATGGTCTTTTGCTTTGATTACCACCCATAGTTTTTGCCATAGAGGTGATTCCAGATGGTTTGGGAAGATGAAAGTTGTTTATAAATGCTCGGCAAGGGCTTTAAGAGCAGGAAAATGAATGGGATTTTGGAGAATTTGCAAAGCTTGAGGAGTATGATTGGGGGTTTTTAGGATAGGGATAGGTTTTCCGCACAAGGTTCTATTGAAAAACAGAGAATCCTATATATAGTCTAGAGGTTATGTGCATAACCCATGGAGGTTATGTGCATAACCCATGGAGGTTATGCAGATAACGATCTTTAGGAAATGAAAGAAAAGTCATGGGTTTCTTGGTTATGAGGATAAGGTTCTTAGGTTGTTCCGATAACCAACTTGAGACAAAGAGGATAAAGAGAGAAGTTATCCGTACAAGCATACCACGTTATCATGAAAAGAGGTCTCACAAAAGGCACACAAAAGTTCTCCACAGAGCATGTTATTCGGATAACCTTGCTATCTTATGCGGATAATGTTTTCACTTTGGGAACTTCTTCTCTGAAAGTAATGTTATGCAGATAAGTTAGGCAGGTTATCCTAAAATCGAAGCACACAAAACATATACAAAGGAGGGAACAAGGCAGCTTATACGCATAAGGTAGGAACCTTGTCCGAATAACGAGTTCCTCATAAGCCAGAAGTTCACAAAAGGTCTCATTTTCATTAAAATCTTCATACCTTATGCGAATAACCTCAAATACAGATACTATGCATATTAGAAAAACATCTCATTTTTAGCACAAGACTATGAGATTATGCGGATAACCAAATTTAAGAGGTCATAAACACTTACTGATTGCTGTGTTATCCCCATAAGCCTCTATGAATCATTCTAATTGTGCAAGATACCTCATTTCATTATATTTTGAACATTTCAAATCAAGAAGTACCTGCAAAATAAACTTCTAGATACTCCAATGCTTAAGTTAGTATTATTATTGATTGAATCATACTCTAAAAAAGGATTTCAGAAAATACTTACGATTCATTGGGATTCACCATTCCTAATTCTCTTATGATTTTTCCATGTCTATCTTCTGCAAGTGGCTTTGTCAGGATGTCAGCAAGCTGATGTTCAGTAGGAACAAATTCCAGCTTGACATCACCTCTCAAAACATGATCTCTTATGAAGTGATGTCTTACTTCAATGTGTTTTGTCCTTGAATGCATGACAGGGTTCTTTGAGATGCTGATGGTACTTTGATTATCACATCTTATTGGAATCTCCTTCATCTCAATCTCAAGATCTTCAAGTTATTGCTCCATCCAAAGGACTTGTGCACAACAGCTCCCTGCTACTACATACTCAGCTTCAACTATGGAGAGTGTTACACTATTTTGCTTTTTACTGAACCATGACACTAGAGAGCCTCCCAGAAATTGGCTTGTTCTACTTGTGCTTTTTCTATCAGTCTTGGATCCAGCAAAATCTGCATCTGTATAACTTATGAGCTCTTCTCCAATCCCTTTTGGATACCAGAGTCCCATTTGAGATGTACTCAGTAAGTATCTGAAAATCCTTTTTACAACTGTTGCATAGGACTCTTTGGGACATGATTGGAACCTAGTACACATACAAACACTAAACATGATGTCAGGCCTACTAGCAGTTAGCTATAGCAGGGATCCAATCATCCTCCTATATTGAGTTATATCAAAAAGTTTTCCTTCTTCATCCATGTCTAGCTTAGTTGTAGAGGCCATAAGAGTTCTCATAGGTTTAGCATGTTCCATTCCAAACTTCTTTAGCAACTCCTTAAGGTATTTTGATTGATTGAGGAAGATGCTATCATCACATTGTTTGATTTCCAATCCAAGGAAGAAGTTCGGCTCACCCATCATTGACATTTCAAACTCACTCTGCATTAACTCAGAAAAGTTCTTACACAAAAATTCATTAATAGCACCAAATATTATGTCAGCAATATAAATTTGTACAACGAGTAAATCTTTATTTTCTCTTTTAGTCAACAAGGTTGTATCAAATTTTCCTCTTTTAAAACCTTTTTCAATCAGAAAATTACTCAGTCTCTCATACCATGCTCTTGGAACCTGTTTTAACCCATATAGAGCTTTCTTTAGTTTATATACATGATTTGGCTTAGTTGAATCCTCAAAACCTGGAGGTTGATCAACATAAACCTCTTCCATGATATACCCATTCAGAAAAGCACTTTTTACATCCATTTGATACAACACAATATCTTTTATGCATGCATAGGCCAAGAGAATCCTTATTGCTTCCAATCTTGCAACTGGAGCAAAAGTTTCCTCATAATCAATGCTTTCTTCCTGATTATATCCTTTAGTTACTAATCTAGCTTTATTCCTTATTATTGTTCCTGATTCATCAACTTTGTTCTTAAAGACCCATTTGGTTCCAATAATAGGGTAGTTTTGGGGCTTAGGAACTAGATCCCAGACTTGACTTCTTTCAAATTGATTAGGTTCTTCTTCCATAGCTAAAATCTAGTATTCATCTGTTAAAGTTTCTTTAGTACACTTAGGTTCAATTTGAGAGACAAATGCACAATTGTTAACATGATCCTGAAGTTGTCTTCTAGTTTTAACTTTCTCTTGAACATCCTCAATAACTTGATCAACTAGATGATTCCTTTGATATCTCCAAGCTTTAGGGAGTTCTTGAGATACTTCTTATTTATTTCACATTTATTTTCCTCCTGGATATCTTTCTCTACAACACTAGATTCAAATATTTTAGGAGGTTCAATTTTATTTTCTTCAAACAGATTCAAATTCTTGAAATTGGAAATTAAATCATCCTCATCTTTATCATGCTTAGATAGAGTTTCATTTTCAAGAAAGACTATATGCGCAGATTCTTCAATACTACCAGACTTCTTGTTGAATACCCTATATGCTTTACTTCTATTTGAGTAGCCAAGAAATATACCTTCATCTAATTTGGCATCAAAATTACCCAAATTATCTTTGTTGTTGTTGTGGACATAGCAAGTGCTTCCAAAGACATGAAGATGAGAAAGGTTGGGCTTCCTTCCTTTGTACAGTGTTAGTTAGACTGACTTCCCAAGAGGGGGTGAATTGGGTAGATTAGAAATTTTCTGCACAAAGTGAAAATGATGAAGAAAGCAAGGTATAATGAAAAACAGAGTATAAAGTAATAAGCAAAAAGAGAAGAGATAGGGAGAAGAAAAATTCAGATATTTATCCTGGTTCGGTCTCTCCACTTGACCTACATCCAGTCCCCAAGTCACCACTTGAGATTTTCCACTATACTGCAAGAATTCAAGGGCTTCTTGCAAATGCCACAGTACAACGTGTATGCTCTGTTTTCTAGAGCTCACTCAATCACTCTTAGCACTTTCACTATGTGCTTTACAATCCCTTGTGATATCTCCTCACAAGTAAATCTATCTTCCAGATGAAGATTAGATTATTTACAAAGTGAAACTCTCTTGAATAGAGTGAATATGAAAGTTAAAGTGTAAGTATTGAAGTAAGAGGGTAAAAGTCTTTGAGTAGAAGATTTGGCAGAGTTTCAGTATATACATAGTTTGATTCGTTACCCATAACTTCAAATGATGTTATATTTATAGATTTAGGTATCAAATGTCCGTTAGAGACAAAATTTATCCGTTGGAGAAGTTATCCAACGGTTACTCTGAAAAACTATCCATTAACCAACTGCATTTAATGCTTTTGACATACTGAAATTCAAATTTTGGTTGGTCAACAGACGAATTTTGAAGGAACCGAAGGTTAAAGCTTCCAACGTTGAAATACCAAAGTTCGTCTGTTCATGAAGTGAAATTCGAATTTTGAAACTTAGAGAATGTTTCCATGTTATGACATATGAATTTTCAAGTGAAAAGTTTTTCTGTTAAGTGTGAACAGTGTTTTCAATTTGCTACAGTGCCCTCGAAATTCAAATTTTGGAACCCCAAAATTCGTCTATCCGTAGTAAGTTCAAAACAGCACAATAGTTCTTTTACTTCGAAATTTGAATTTTCAAAGAGTGAAGTTCGTCTGTCAAAGAGACCTCTTTTCAGACTTACTTCAACATTTGAATTTGTAAACACTGTCCTTCGTATGTCATCATGTTATTTCAACAGACTCACAACTTTAGCTTTTGAAGTTCGAATGTCCATGTTCAAAGTTCGTTTGTCAGTGAGAAATTTTGAAACTTAATATAATCTTGATTTCAGATGACCTTTAACATTGTTTTAGACGAATTTCTTCAGTTTTCATAAGTTTCATTTTGTCTGAAATTCGAATGTTCAAAATCTGAAGTTCGTCTGTTTCTCAACTACTTCTCTCAGACAGTTATGAAAATTCAAATTTTGAACAATCAAAATTCGTCTGTCAGAAAGACATCTTTTCAGACTTACTCAGTTTTAGCTCGAAATTCAAATTTCTAAAGCCAAAGTTTGAATTTCCCATATGACAGTTCAATGTAAATTTTTCAAACTTCGTCTGGTGGTGGGTATTTTTCAAATATTTCATAATTTAACTTAAGATCAAGGTTTTAAAATGTTTTTCCACCAGATCAAAGTCTTTTACCCATAACAAAAGATCCTACAACAATCCTAGCAATGATTACTCAGATTTTCTTCACTTGAAACACTTTGAGCTCCTTTGATATCTTCAATTCAAGCTCTTCAATATTGGTTTGGAATCATCAAAACTTCTTGATTCAACATATAGCTTATAAGGAGTCTTCCCTAACATAGGTCTGATGTATGTTCTATTTATCAAGTAGCATGTTATACTTACAGCATCAGCCCAAAATTGTTTGGGCAATCCTTTTTCATTTAGCATTACACGAGTCATCTCCTCTAACACTCTATTCTTTCTTTCCATAACTCCATTCTGTTGAGGAGTTCCTAAGAAGTTATGCTCCACTCCATTTTCATCATAGTAGTCAGCAAATTTGGCATTCTCAAATTCTCCACCATGATCTGTTCTAATACATACAATAGAGCAACCTTTCTCATTTTGGATTTTCTTGGCTAAAATCAGAAAAGCATCATATGTTTAATCTTTAGAAGGAAGAAATAAAGTTTAGGTGAATCTAGACTAATCATCTACCACAACAAGTATATATAAGTTTCCACCAATACTTTTAGTACGATTAGGACCTATCAAATCCATGTTAAGTAATTGTAGCGGTCTTATTGTAGAAACAATGTTTTTGGTTTTGAATGAGGACTTTGTTTGTTTTCCTTTAAGGCAAGCATCACATTCTCTGTACTTTTCAAATTTAATGTTAAGTAGACCAAGCACAAGTTCATTTTAATGAGTTTATTCAATTGATGCATGCTAACATGTGCTAATCGCCTATGCCACAGCCAACTATCATCATTTTCACTTATTAAGCATATAGAGTCTAGAGAAGGTAATTCATCTAAATCAATAGTATAACAGTTACCATCTTTTACTGCCTTGAAAATCACTTTACGTTCACTTTTTCTGATGACTAGTTAGTAGTTGAAATCAAAAAGAACCCGATTGCCTCTATCACAGGTTTGACTTACACTTAGCAAGTTGTGATTGAGTCCTATTACGAATAGGACTTCTTCATCGATGTTTCTGGGTTTCTTCCAACAATTCCAATCCCAACTATCTTGCTGGATTAGTCACCATGGAAAGTAACCTTTCCTCCTTTCTTATCTCTCAGCATAATGAATTTTTCTTTATCTCCAATCATGTCTTGAACAAGCACTATCCATGTACCATTTGTTGCTCTTCTTGGTCTTGAGACATACGTACAAAACAAGTTTAAGTTCTTTCTTTTAGGTACCCATATTTGCTTGGGTTATTTCTTGTTAGTGGTGGTATCCTTGGGGATCTATTTCATTCCACTGTCATTTCCTTCCTTCCTAAACACACAGTTGGAGGACATATGACCCTTCTTGTTGTAGAAGTGGCATGTGGAGAAAGGGCTAGAAGAAAGAGATGCATGTCTGAAATAATGACTATAACATTTGTTCTTTTGATTTCTAGGAGCTAGGAATGACTCTATGTTCTGAGTTGTTTTATGGCAGTTAGCATGCACAAAGTTTCTCAGGAAAAGGCTCTGTTTCTTGATTTTTAATTTTTCTTTGACTGAACATGGGTCATATCCTAGACTAGTTTTGTTCTAACTCACAATTTGATTTCCTAATAATACTCTCAGCATGTCCTCACCTTTAGTGAGTTTGATAGAGTTTTGTGGAGATAATTGTTCTTATCTCTCAACTCAATGCATGAGACACAAACAGAGGTGGATGAAGAAGAAAATTGTGAAGCAGTGCAAGACGAATGAGACTCACTCTCAAGCTTGTGTATTTTCTTTTTGGCTTGACTCAGTTGTTTAGACATTTTGAGAAATTCAGCCATCAGTTCATTAAAAGCATCATGCAATTCATTGTGAGAAGGTTTAGAGTCATTTACCTCAGAATCATTGTCGTTGTCTTGATTGCAACTATTTTCTTTCTCAGCAATCTCTTGAGCCATCTGACATAGGTTAGCAATCTCATCATCTCTTGCTGCTTCCTCATCATTTGAACTATCTCCCCATATGGAAGATACAAAAGCTTTCTTCTTCTTCACTTTGTCAACCTTTTTGTCTTTCCCTTGTTTCTTGCTCAGCAGATGACATTCCCATTTGATATGTCCAGGTTTCTTACACTCGTAGCATATGATCGGGTCTTTGTTTTCTTTCTTGTTGCTAGTGACTCTATCTTTCTTTGCAAAATTTCTGAATTTCTTCTTTCCATACATTTTACCAAATTTTCTCACCAGCATAGCCATCGTCTCTTCATCTAGCTCAGTATCCTCCTTTAAATCATTATCATTACCTGATTCTACTTTGAGAGCCAAACTCTTCTTCTTCTTGTCGGATGAAGTAGATTCCTTGAGAGCCTTCAACTTCCCTTCATATTCTTCTAGACTCCCAAAGAGGGCTATCACAGATTCACCCCTAACTTCCTCTATTACAGTCACATTTGGTTGCCACTCAATGGGCAAAGCTTTGAGAATCTTTCTGACTTTTTCAAACTAGGTGCATTCCTTTCCAAGGCTCTTCAACTGATTCACAATGAGGGTGAATCTCTTCTGCAGATCCTTGATATTCTCACCCTTTTTCATCTTGAAACTTTCGTATTCTCCAATGCAAGTATTTAGCTTATTTTCTCTTAAGCTAGTAGTTCCTTCATGAGCGATCTCCAGAGTATCCCACATGCCTTTGGCTATTGTACATTGAGACACTCTGTAGAACTCATCTTGATTGAGAGCACTAACTAGACAGTGCTTAGCTTTAAAGTTAAGAAGGACCCTTCTCCTATCTTCCTCATTCCATTCCTTTTCAGGTTTTTCTTTGTATTTTCCATCATCTTGTAGTTTCATTGGAATAAAGTCCCTAATCTAGATGACTGACCAAATATCCAAATCAATGGATTGATGGTAGATCCGCATCATCATCTTCCAGTACCCATAATGTTCTCCATTAAAACCAGGAGATCTATTGGTGTTGTTTCCTTCAAGAAGGATGTCTTCACCAAAGCTAGCCATGTCTTCTCCTGGACTGTGATGAATATGAAATTGATCATATCTTTTCAGCACCAAGGACTCCTCAACAAAATGGAGTGGTGGAAATGAAGAACAGAACAATTGGAGAAATGACAAAAGCAATGTTGAATGAAAAGGAACTCTCTCAAGTATTCTTGGCTATTCTAGTAGGAGTAAAGCATATGGAGTTTTTAATAAAAAGACTAGATCAGTAGAAGAATTTGTGCATGTTGTGTTTATTGAAAATGAAACAATTTCCAAGCATATTATTGATGAAGATGATATTATCTCTAACTTTAAGAACTTAGATCTTTCTAAAGAAGGCAAAATTGAACCTCCAAAAATATCTGAATCTACTAACATAGAGGAAGATATTCAGGAGAAAGATCTTGAGAATGAGAACAATGAGGAAATATCTCAAGAACTTCCTAGAGCTTAAAGATATCAAAGGAATCATCCTATCGATCAAGTGATTGGAAATGTTCAGGAGAAAGTTAAAACTAGAAAACAACTCAGTGATCAAATGATCAATTGTGCTTTTATTTCCCAAATTGAACCTAAGTGTGCTGAAAAAGCCTTAACTGATGAGTACTGGATTCGAGCCATGCAAGATGAACTAAATTAGTTTGAAAGAAATCAAATTTGGGATTTAGTGCCTGGACCTAAAAATCACGCTATGATTGACACTAAATGGGTCTTTAGAAATAAACTTGATGAATCAGGAACAATTATTAGAAATAAAGCAAGATTAGTTGCCAAAGGATATAATCAAGAAGAAGGTATTTATTTTGAGGAAACTTTTGCTCCAGTTGCAAGATTGGAAGTAATTAGAATCCTATTGGCCTATGCATGCATGAAAAACATAATGTTATATCAAATGGATGTAAAAAGTGCTTTTCTGAATGGATATATCATGGATAAGGTTTATGTAGAACAACCTCCATGCTTTAAGGACTCAAGAAAATCAAACCATGTTTATAAACTGAAGAAAGCTCTTTATGGCTTAAAACAAGCTCCTAGAGCATGGTATGAAAGGCTAAGCAATTTTATAATTAAAAAGGGATTCAATAGAGGAAAAGTAGATACTACTCTGTTCACCAAGAAAGAAAACAAAGACTTAGTTATTATTCAAATTTATGTTGATGATATTATATTTGGTGCTACTAATGAATCTTTTTGCAAGAACTTCTCTAAGCTAATACATGATGAATTCGAAATGTTAATGATAGGTGAGCTCAACTTTTTCCTTGGATTGCAAATTAAGCAATGTGATAATGGTATCTTCCTCAATGAATCAAAATATCTGAAAGAGTTGCTAAAAAAGTTTGGCATGGAAAAAGCCAAGTCAATAGGAACTCTTATGACTACTACAACAAAGCTTGATATGGATAAAGGAGGAAAAACCTTTGATATAACTTAATATAGGAGAATGATTGGATCCTTGTGTTGAATCAAGAAGTTTTGATGATTCCAAATCAACTCTCAAGAGCTTGGAATAAAGATATCAAAGGTGTTCAAAGAGTTCAAGTGAAGAAATCATGGAGAAATCTGTGCAAAGTTTGTTGTAGGATGTTTAGTTTTGTTTTAATTTGAGTAAAAGACTTTGATTTGGTGGAAAGAAGTTTTAAAACCTTGATTCTATGTTAAATAATGGAATATTTGAAAAACACCCACCGACAGATGAAGTTTGAAAGGTTTATATTGAACTGTCATGTTGGAAATTCGAACTTTGGCTTTGGAAATTCGAATTTTCGAGTTAAAACTGAATAAGTCTGAAGAGATGCTTCTTTGACAGACGAGTTTTGATTCTCCAAAATTCGAATTTTCATAAGTATCTGAAAGAAGCTTTTGGCAACAGACAAACTTTGGGTTTTGAAAATTTGAATTTCAGACAAAATGCAACTTATGAAAACTAAAGAAATTCGTCTGAAACAATGTCAAAAGTTCATCTGAAATCAAGATTATATTGAGTTTCAAAATTGCTCATTGACAAACGAACATTGAACATGAAAATTTGAATTTCAGAAGCTAAGGTTGTGAGTTTGTTATAATGACATGTTGACATACGAATGACAGTGTTTATAAACTCAAATGTTAAAGTAAGTCTGAAAAGAGGTCTCTCTGACAGACGAACTTCACTCTTTGAAAATTCAAATTTCGAAGCAAATGAACTACTGTGCTTTTTGAGCCTACTACGGACAGACGAATTTTGGGGATCCAAAATTCAAATTTTGAAGGCACTGTAGTAAATTGGAAACACTGTTCACACTTAACAGAAAAACTTTCCACTTGAAAATTCGTATGTCACTACTCAGAAACATTTTCTAAGTTTCAAAATTCGAATTTCACTTCATGACAAACGAACTTCGGTATTTCAACATTGAAGTTGTTAACCTTCGGTGTCTGCGAAATTCGTCTGTTAACCAATCGAAATTCAAAATTTCAGTATGTCAGAAACATTAAATGCGGTTGGTTAATGGATAGTTTTTCTGAGTAACCGTTGGATAACCTCTCCAACGGATAGATTTTGTCTCTAACGAATAGTTGGGACCTAAATCTATAAATACAACATCATTTGAAGTTGTAGGTAACGAATAAAACTTTGTATGTATTGAAACTCCGCCAAATCTTCTACTCAAAGACTTTTACCCTCTCACTTCAATACTTGTACTTCAACCTTCATATTTACTCTGATTAAGAGAGTTTAATCTTTGTAAACAATCTAATATTCATCTGGAAGATAGATTTTCTTGTGAGAGGATATCACAAGGGATTAGGAAGCACTTTGTGAAAGTGCAGAAAGGGATTGAGAGAAGCTCTAGAAAACAGAGCATAAATGTTGTACTGTGGCATTTGCAAGAAGCCCACTGAATTCTTGCAGAATAGTGGAAAACTTCAAGTGGTGACTTGGGGACTAGACGTAGGTCAAGTGGAGAGACCGAACCAGGATAAATTTCTGAGTCTTCTTCTCTTTTTTGCTACTTTCACTATTATTCATTTATACTCTATTTTACCATCATATATTGCATTCTTCACCTCTTTGATATTTTACAGAAAATTTTTAATCTTCTCAATTCACTCCCTCTTGGGAAGCCAGCCTAACTAACACCTTGTTACACCTAACAGCTAGTAGACCTGACATTATGTTCAGTGTCTGTATGTGTGCAAGGTTCCAATCATGTCCCAAAGAATCTCATGCAACTGCTGTGAAACGAATCTTCAGATATCTAATTGGAATATCACAGATGGGACTTTGGTACTCAAAGGGCAACGAAGAAGAACTCATAGGATACACTGATACTAACTTTGTTTGATCCAAAACTAACAGAAAAAGCACAAGTGGAACATGTCAATTCCTTGGAGGATCCTTGGTTTCATGGTTCAACAAGAAGCAGAACAGTGTGGCTCTCTTCACTGCAGAAGCTGAATATGTTGCTGCTAGCAGCTGTTGTGCTCAAGTCATTTGGATGAAGCAGCAGCTTGAAGATCTTAAGATTGAGATGAAGGAAACACCAATAATGTGTGACAATCAAAGTGCTATCAACATCACAAAGAATCCTGTCATGCTTTCAAGGATAAAACACATTGAAGTTAGGCATCACATTATAAGGGATCATGTTCTGAAAGGAGATATTAGATTGGAATACATCCCTATCGAGGATCAAGTTGCTGACATTTTGACCAAGCCTCTTGCAGAAGATAGACATTGTAAAATCGGAAGGGAATTGGGTATGGTAAATCCCAATGAACTGTAAGTAAGTCATTATATTCATCTATTTAAAATTTCTGACAATTGAATCAATCTTAACTTTAGCATCGGAGTGAGTTTGATATGAGTTGCAGGCGCTCCTCATAAGTTCAAGTGACAATAGATCTGTGCAATGGAGCTAATCAGACCCGCACAATCAAAAGATGCTAAAGGAAGCTAAAAATTTGAATTTTTGAATCTATTCTATAAGTTCAGAAATTTGAAATTCGTATTTTAGATGATTATTAGACAAATTTCCATGTTGAATTGTGTTTTTGAAAGAGTCAGCATGCTCAACATTCGAACTTAGATGCCGATCAGACGAATTTCAGTTAGTCACATGTTGTAACAGTTCTCTCTTAACATTTGAAATTCATATGTTGAATAGCGGAAATTCGAATTTCAAAAATAAAATGCTAATGTTGTCTTTGTTCAAAATGACTGTTATACAAATCTCTATATCTCAAAATACACATTTTATAAACTCTTTACAAAATGTTGAAATTTGAATTTTTGAATCAAAATTCGTCTAATGAAACATGCTCTCATAATTGGGTCTCTAAAAGATGAACTTTCATAAGTAAAATTCGTCTATTTCCTATATTGTTCATGTTTGCTTATTGCCTGAATCTTTCGAAGTTCAAACTTTGTTGAAACAAAGTTCGTCTGTTCAATTATTGTTCTCAGAACTAAGCCTCTGTCAGACGAACTTCCAAATGAAAATTTGTCTGTCAGTAAGCCTCACCATATGGATTAACTTGTAACCACTCGAAATTCAAATTTTGACCTTTCAAAATTTGTCTATTTAACGGTTACATACATTAAAACTGAAGGTCTTCCTCTAAATAGACGCAACCATATTCGTCTCTCTCCCAAGTTTGTTCAAATTCTCTCTTTAATTCCCATTAACTCCGCTCTTGAATCTTCATTTCTCACCAATTAAACTTCTTTTCGCACCTTATAAACACATCCTTCTAAATCATTCACCTAAGAGAATGGCGAGAGTTAAAAATCCAAAAGTTAGGAAAGGAGAATCACGACCAAAGAGAACTGTGAAATCCTAATATGCCTCCAAGGAGAGTGAAATTTAGAAAAAAAAAAGGGCGAATCTAGTAAGGCAACTCCTTCCAAGAGGCAAAAACCAACTCTTAAAGCAAACTCAAAGAAATCTGCTCCTACTCCCTCAAAGAAATCTGAGCCTACTGTTCCTATTGCTCCCGTCTCTCCTACCTCTTCTTCCTCCTCCAGCACTAAATCTAGAGAATATTAGTTAACCACGATGCCATTGTGGAGCAATGCTCATATTCTGGGAGAGTATACTACCAAATTTTTCTGTAAAAAGGTAAACAAGCCTCATTGCATAAATTTGGAAGATTTCTTGATTTCTAACAACTTTGATGCCTGGCTTTGGATGATAAGATACAAGAATTTGTTAGAAATTCTGGAAAGATATGATGATAAGATTGTTAAGACCTGGTATGCCTCCCTAAAGTACAATAGCAAGAAGAAGAAGTGGGAAGTAAATCTAAGATCAAGGACCATTGGCTGACAGATGAGACCTTCAATGAGGTACTAGAGATTCCAGGGTAAGATGGATTGAAAATTGACATCACTATCTCAAAATACATGGATGAAGCTGAAACTGCAGAGGAAGAAAGATGGTCTTTTCTGAATTACAAAGAAGGCACAATTTTGAAAACATTGTTCAGAAGAAAAGAGAACAAGCCACCTTTGAGTTTGCTGAAGCCTACTGACCTCAGTGCCCAAGTCAGAATCCTACACCATATTGTGTCTAGGATTATTTTCAACAAAGGAGACAGTTTCAATATGATCAAAAGGAATGAAGCACATGTGATGGCAGCAATCATGCATGGTAAGTTAATCAATATGTTTCATTATCATTGTCCTTGCAACTCTATTTACACTACTCCTTTTTTACGGCTTCTCAATTACAAAAGGAAACATACCTATCTTTCCTACAAAAGTCTCATTCTCTTCATTGTCAAATCTCGATCTAGCCACTGCAACTAAAAACATAATCTTAATAATAAAGTTTTTGCTTTGTAAGTATGGTGTGGCTTATTCTCATCTACAAGCAAGTAATAGTTAATGGATTTTTTGTTAGATAGAACCATTTTTCATCAATATGGACAATATTATGCATGGATTTAAACTTTGCATCATGAAGTATTGTATTATCATCGAGCATGGACAAGAAAAACCTTAGACGAGTTATCATGTTCTCATTTTTCAAATATAGCTTAATTGCATTTGAATGTCATTGTATGGCTCCATCTTTTTGATATCTGATGAGAGCTATTTTGCTAATGTTCAAAGTAGAAGCTAAGGATCAAAGAGTAGTCCACTTTGACAATGGAACTTCATGAACTTTCTCAATGTCTAAACATAATGCAAATATCCAATTTAAGTCTAAAATTCATGATTAACTCATTAGGCATACTAGGCTCCAAAGAGTACTTTATCACATAATAGGCCTAAATTTTCAAAAATAGTAATGTTGACACTTACCAAATGCTTCAATGATTCCCAACTCCTCCTTAGAGTATAGAGGCTTCAATAAAGTAAGCCGACCATCCTATAACCACCATGTGAAGGTTCAAGTAAGCACATATGCCAAATTTTGCTTAGGGTTAGGGTTTGAGGTCCCTAACTCTTAAAAATCGAACAACCACCACTTGACCGAAGCTTCTTTGTTCTTAAGATCACATATTATAACACTTATTTGCCAATAAAATTCATTCTTCTTAAAACCCCTTTCTTGAAAGTAGCTTAGGGTTCATAATATGGACTCTAATATGCCCCTAAACATCAAATAACTTATACCCATAGCTTAGAAACGTCTCAAACTACAAGAATGAAGTGGTTTAACTCAAATTTTCAATCCACAAAAACTCACAATACATCTTGAATAAGAGAAGAGTAGTGAAAGAGAGAAGTATTACCTCTAAGATTCAAGTACCCACAAGCCATAAATCATACCTTTTGGCTTAGAAACTTGAAACCCTAGCATACGAAGTTGAAAACCTTAATTCCTCCACTATTTTGGTAAGCCGAAGATGGCCCTCAAATAGTAGATTTCACAGTTGGCTCGGCAGCTAGCATATCCCTATTTGTGGCTAGCTGCAGCTAGGGCCTTTTCATGTTATATTTATTGAACTTCAAAAATTTATAACTAATTTAGAAAAATTCAATTGAGATGATCTTTGACTTGTTTTAAAGTTTGGAGAATCTTCTATAAGGAAAAAAAAAAACTAACATATCCATTGAGAAAATCACTCCCAGATTTTTCAGAATTGATGACCTTAAAAAGAAAGCCAAATTTTTATTTTCCGTACTTGGTGCTCCTATATCTTCCACCCCAAATTAGTCTTTAATAATCTGAGTCAATCACTTAATTAAATATTTAGGGGTGTTACAATGACCTATTGGATCCAATTTGAGCCCGTGGAGTCCCAAACCTCTTCTTCAACTAAATCTTGAAGTTAATTAAATTCTCTTCAAAACCATTTAAATTAAATTTCTTTTGAACCATATTAGCACTTAATTAACTGTTAATCATTCTCTTAATCTTGTGGGGTCTTAGAGAACCAATAATCTATCATTCATCAATATATTTAAAATAAAATTATTTTTACTATAGCTAAACTATAATATTAAATTATATGTTGATTGTTTTTTATTTTTACCTTTTTCCTTTTTTATTATTACAAGAACTATTTAATAAAATTTTCTATATATAGATAAAATTTTATTTTATTTTTATTCACTATTGAATTATTATTTAATAAAGTAATATTTTTGAAAAACTATGTATTTTATAAATTATATATTTATTTGAAAATTCGAACACTCCCATGTAATCGTCTCATGTTTTCTCGTTTATGGACAGGTTTCAAGCAATTTTATTACATTATTTTCATGACAAAATTATGGTCTTTTGAAATTATTTTTTTTATTTTTAAGTGAAAATTTTTTTCATTATTCATCACAAATTTTTCTATTTTTTGGTGGCTCAATAAAAAATTTTTCGATTGGTATTTTTTTATCTTTTCTTTTTCTTTTGACCAATAATTTTTTTGGTCTGATTTATTGATTGGTATTCAAGTTTTTTCCAAAATTCTCTCCTGAGCAACGTGGCAAGATGACGTGGCAACTTATGATTGGCCTACCCACGTAGCTGCCTGGGGCTCGCAAGTCCCCTGTTAGAAGTACTCCAGGTTCTCTGTCTGCTCGTCGAGACTCGAGAGGGTTCTCTTCTGCTACGATTGCGAGTGCCAATTCCCAGTGGAAGACGATGAGAGAGTTTCAATTTGGATTGCCATTTCTTCCAGCTCTATCATTCTTACCGTTACTTTACTTCTTGAACGTCTTCACTCCTTCCAACGCTCTCTACGGACCATCATCACCTGTGGTTCAGCTCAATCCCTCCAACTTCAAGTCTAAGGTAAATGAAATTGAAAATTTCCGTATTTTCTCATTTCAATTGTTTTCTCTCTTTACCAACTTCGTGATCCACCATATCTGCTGAACTGCTCGGAAGTGTGATGCAGACAAGTGAAATTTTGCATCTTCTCCTTTTCATCTTTCGAGTTGGTTATTTGTTTAAATTTCAGATGGTGTTACATTCTGTCTTGGTGAATAATTTTGCATGCACGCTGACTATTGATCTATTCTAAGAAAAGAACCATCATGTTATTTATTTATTTATTTTATTTTTCCACTTCTGAGATCTTACTTTTGATCGGTGAATCAAAACACTCTGATTGTTTTGCAGTACAATTCCATCTAATATCGCATCATTTTTTTTCGCGTCTTTAATTCCCATTTTTCCTGTAATATGGAAATTTATAGAGCTACAATTCTATGCAATCAATACATTAGTCATGCTCGTGCCTATGCGTGCAAGTATGTGTTCATGTTGAGCTTACTGAATGTTTCATTTTATTGCATTCTCATTGTATTGTAATTTATTTCCTTTTAATTCATGGTCTAACTCTAGTCGTACTATTATACTGTTGGGGAAGCTCTTTTCATGTAATGCTTGTGTGTAGAAAAGTATTATTTCTCTGTCCTGATTTGATCATTTCACTTCAAATTTTCACTCTGTATGAATCCTTCTTCTGAGTAACATTTCTTTGGCTCTTTGCTTAATCTAGTTGGTAATACAGCTGAATTTAGAAGTTCTATCTGAATGCGGCAGGTTCTAAATTCAAACGGAGTTGTTCTTGTTGAATTCTTTGCTCCATGGTGTGGTCATTGTAAGGCTCTAACTCCTACATGGGAGAAAGCGGCTTCTGTCTTAAAGGGTGTAGCTACTGTTGCGGCACTGGATGCTGATGCTCACCAGGCTCTTGCTCAGGTTGCTTATAGTTCAATTCTTCATAGGCCTACGTTGTGCTTTGTATCATATGGAATCAATTAAAATAGATATGTCCCTTCTTGCAATCAACCTCTGTTTAATATGAAGATGCACTAATTACATACTACTAACAGTAAAACTTTCATTCGAGGATGACCAAGAATAATTTAAAATATGAATTTGTTATATATCATCACTGATTTCTTGGAACTTGGTCGTTTGATTTAAATAATTGAAATATGATGAAATGGACCTTTCCACTTTGGACCTTTTATATAGCTTGCATTGCTTTATTGCAATTAGTCATAGAATTAACATGCTATAAATACTGAATTAATTGGTTTGGTAAAGGTTTTTACTGCCATTCATTTCTAGTGCTACGCTTTAACTGAAGATGACAAAAGAGTATCTCTGTTGCATTTGTTCTTACTATAGGTTATCTGGTTAGGATGGAATGATATATATGTTCCCCATCTCCAACATGACATGCATTGCTGTTTAACTGATCCAATATATTGGCCATGTACTCCTCATTGGTTCCATCAGTTATGATGTGCATGACTTACTATTTTCTTATCATAACACTTACATTTGTTTGTTGCTTCTTCAATGTATCATAGGAATATGGGATTAGAGGATTTCCAACTATAAAGGTGTTTGCACCTGGAAAGCCACCTGTAGATTACCAAGGAGCTAGAGATGTGAAACCTATTGCTGAATTTGCTCTCCAACAGGTTTCTGAGAATTATTTATAAGCTCTCTTTACATTCTTTCCTGAAGTTTTGCATGGAACTATTACAGTTGATGTATGAGAAGCAATGTTACTTTCCTCATGCTGAACTTGGGTCTATAGATTTGTGGCACAGAAAAACAGTTTCTTTTCTTTTAGATTTATAAAAGGTAGCATGACTAAGTTAATAACAAGAACTTAATTAAATTCTTTTTGAGCTGCTGAGCTAAATATAAATAAGAAGAAGCTCTTTCTATGAGGTTGATATAATTTTATATGTAAACTTTATCTAAGGGTACTTTAGGCAGCCTCCTTACCATGGTTGAATGTCAGTCAAGGTGTTGAATTGCCAGTAACTTATATGCTTTTGCTCTTCAGACTTGCTGAGATTCTTTCTGAAGCTAGTCTAATAAGCTCAAGCACATTTTATATCTCAGAAAAGTTTGAAAAATATAATGTAGTTCTATATTTTGTTGAATAGGTTATTTAAGCTTCTATTATAGATTTATGGGAAGAGGGCCACCTAAGGTTTATATGTCTAATGTCTTTTATTGGTCACTGCTAAGATTTTTCCTGTGTGTTATTATTGGAAGTTAGTTATGCTTAATTATGACATGCTAACTTTCAGTCTGCATGTACAGATAAAGGCTCTTTTGAAGGAACGTTTGAATGGAAAGGCAACAGGTGGATCTAGTGAAAAGTCAGAATCCAATGCTTCAGTAGAGTTGAACTCCCGCAACTTTGATGAACTGGTTCTGAAAAGCAAAGAGCTTTGGATTGTGGAATTTTTTGCTCCTTGGTAAGTGCATTCTAGGATGCTGAATGTTACTATTATAGTGGGGACCACCTATGATTGAAGAATAAGTTGTGATTTCTAGACCTTGAATGTCTATTATTCAACTGGACTGAAGGCACTTCTACTATCAGATTTGGTGATTTATAACATTTTTTGTTCTCTCTTTTTTTTCTGTTGTTTTATGTCTTGAAGGTGTGGCCATTGTAAGAAGCTGGCTCCTGAATGGAAAAAAGCTGCTAATAATTTACAGGGGAAGGCGAAACTGGGTCATGTTGACTGTGATGCAGAAAAGGTATGCTTAAGTGTTAAGTCATTAATAAAAAGTAGCCTAACCTTGCCCAGTGATTTTGGGAGAGTTTTCCCTAATCATCATTTTTTGTAATAAAAAGATTGTTTCTTTTTTTCTTTTAAAATCAGGACCTGCAAATTTAGTTTTTTTTTGCCTGCCTGAAGACCTGCAAATTTAGCTTGTGTTCTAGTTGCTTAACCTCAATTTGAATTAAAAGACAATATGTAATTATTTATATTTAATGCATTTTTACATATATCTTTTTATATACAATTCTTTATGCCCCCATCACCCTGTTTTTATTCTTTGTTAATATCATGCTACCAAATGGCATATCTCCAAACTACTCAAGTAGTTTTCCATGAAGTGGAGTTCACTTATTACTATTAGATAACATCAAAGTCATGTTGAACTTCCGAGGCACTAATTTTCACAGCTTCCTGTATACTCTTGGTTCATCATACTTTATATGATTGTATTATTATTTTATTGCTTTGATGATTTCTGTAATATTTCTGTGTCATATCGTGTTTTATATTCTTAAAGTTTGAGGTGTCAACATGTTTAATTCATGTCGAACTTCCGTGCTTCATAGCTCTATATGATTGTATTATCATCATATAACTCTGATAGCTTCCTAATTTTTTTCCCACTTTTTCCTGTTTTACATCCGTATAAGTCAGTCTTACTATAACTCTTCAAGTTAGATTAAATTAAATTGTCTTAATTAGCTTATCTTTTTCCTTTAGCTTTTATTTTCTCCCTCAAAGCTGATAGGATATTTGTTACCAGTCTTTAATGAGCAGGTTCAATGTTCAAGGATTCCCAACTATCTTGGTATTTGGTGCTGACAAAGATAGCCCAATTCCATATGAGGGTGCAAGGACTGCCTCTGCTATTGAATCATTTGCACTAGAGCAACTGGAAACGAATGTTGCACCACCTGAAGTGACTGAGCTAACGGGTCCTGTAAGTTTTCACATTACTGCCCTTTCTACTTGGTCACAGGTTAGCTCAAATGGGAGCATATACAAGTATTAACATAAGCCTTTTCTATAGGATGTTTTGGAAGAGAAATGTGGTTCTGCTGCTATCTGTTTTGTTGCTTTTCTTCCTGACATTTTGGATTCCAAGGCTGAGGGGAGAAACCGATACCTTCAACAATTATTATCAGTTGCAGAGAAGTTTAAAAGGAGCCCTTACAGGCAAGTAGATATAAATCTTGTTTCCTTAGCCTCTAACTTTAATATAACTTTTTGAGTTAGTCTCTTCTGATTTCAGTTTTTTGTTTTTGGGTTAAATTCTTCCTGTTGCAAAAGCTATGGAGAAATGGTATTAAGCAGTACAAAGTCATTTTTTCAGTATCAGGATCCAAACATATATCCACAACCTGAACCCATACAAAGCTGAAAATTTTTACGCTTTTAATTCTGATGCTTGCAACACCCAATACTGAGAATACTTTTTTTTTTTTACCATCCAATACTGAGAATACTTGCAATTCATGAAAATTAGGGTATATACGTATTGGACATAAGTACTTGGTATCAGGTAATGATATCTGAAATATCCAATACCCATCCATATTCACCTCTAAAGTTAGAATTTATAATTTTGCTGTTCTAACATTCTGTGAATGTTAGTTATTTGAAGTTGTGCATGATAATTCTGGCCGAAAAAAGGATTTGTGCATGATAATATTAATTTAACCTAAAAATAAGTGATGAATGTAGTGTAAGACGTGATGTGTTATATTTTATGCATAATTATCTGTATATTTATTTTTATATAAAATATGGGTGTTGGGCACTGGGAAGTGGGAACCCTATCCGTCCAAGATCAATTTGGATATTTAATTTCAATACCAAAAGAGGTGGCAAGATGGGCTGGGCCTGTTTAGCCTGTGAAAAAGAGTGGACTGGCTATTATGAACTGGGTCTATTTTAGCCAGGTCTGCTTGGCCTATGTGTTAAATGGGTTAGCCATTGGGTACCCTATCCATCCATTAATATGAAATAAATTATCTAGTACTCAACTAAAATCTCTATCCACCCACAATCAGTTTGGATGTCTAATTTCAAAATCAAACCTTACCCGCTGTCCATGATTGGATATTGTGTATTCTTTTGGCTGAATATAATTAATCAAGTATCCTAAATAGTCCCCTAGATTGCCATAATTGGATACATAATATGTTTTAGAGCAACTTTGGTCATAACTGAAGGTGTTTTTCTTTATGGTGTGTCTCCTACAGCTATCTCTGGACATCGGCAGGTAAACAGCCAGATCTTGAGAAGCATGTGGGTGTCGGTGGGTATGGTTATCCTGCTCTTGTGGCTCTCAACCTCAAGAAAGCTGTATACGCTCCCCTCAAGAGTGCTTTTGAGCTCGAACACATTGTGTAAGTCTGTCTTTCGATAGTTTAAACTGATAGAAATACCGAATACTTCTATGGAAATGTACATGAACATTGCCAATTTGCTCTCAGTGAATTCGTGAGGGAAGCCGGACGAGGCGGCAAGGGCAATTTGCCTCTGGGAGGCTCACCTACCATTGAGAAGACAGATCCATGGGATGGGAAGGATGGAGAAATAATTGAGGAGGATGAGTTCTCTCTTGAAGAATTGATGGGGGAAGATGATGCTTCTAGCAAGGATGAGTTGTGATAGATGAGGAAAGATTACATAGGAGGTAAAAATTGGGGTCGTCACTGATTTTGAAGTCACAGGAAATATGTTAGCATCTAAAAAGAGTCATTGTTTTTATGATTAGATGGCTAAACAGGGCACGAAACGAATTTAGTAAGATGATTGCGTCCACTGTTCACCTCCATGTGTTCAATGTTCCATGTTAAACACAGGTTTAGTGACTTCTGAGGAGCATTGTCTGTCTGATGTCTGTTTAATGATGCTGGTGCATATTCTCAAATCTTACATTCAGAGATATTTTAATTTTATTTTTATTAGTAAACTTTGAGGTCATTGGCTACATTTAGAAAGATTTTGATGGAATGGATTGATGAGAAAAAAAATATTTTATATAGAAAATGACATTTGTGTTAAAAAAGAAAAAGATAAAAAGGGAATTGAAATAAAAATATAATTTATAATATATTTTATTAATGATATTGTAGAAATACAATCTCTTTCGTAACCTCTAGCTTCGTTCGAGTCCCTTGCCTCAAATTTTCAAGATGCTTTGTTTTAGTAGTACAATTTTGAAACATTCGACGAATTAGCATATAACTAAAAATCGATCGTATGGGTGAAGTTTCTGGAGAGGTACATGATGGCCACTGAAGATGAGCTGAGAAAATTTGAACATGATTGGACGTCACTTAGCCCAATCACATTGAAGTAGACCGAAAATAGAATTATACTCACCAAGTCAAGCCTACTATCTTAGCCCGTTGGGTTTGAGCTTGTCATATTTTTTGATAAACTTATTTTGTAAAGACTTACAATTACATAAGAATTAGTTTTTAGGTATAAAATTTAATTATAAATTTATTGTTTAAGATTTTTATTTTATTGTTTCGGAGACTAATTTAGAATTTTTACCATTTTTTTTGGTGAAAGAATTTCACCAAATTTTTTTAAAAAGTGGCATGGCTATCCTGAGAAACCAACAAGAAAAAAGTCCAAAGAATATAATAATTAGTAAGAGGTTCTAAAGAATAAATTAAATATTTGTTATGAATCTTAGATTTTTTTTTTCAATTTTTGTTATGTTAACTTTTTTTATCATATAGTACTTTTTATACGTTTTTATATGCTATTTGAAGTGTTAAAACATAAAAATAATATATGAAAAAGATATGTATTTTGGTATTTGAAAAACAATGTTTTTCCCTCACAAATATATATATATTATACATAAAAAAGTTTAAGTGGATTGGATTATGAGGGCTATATAGGAGATTTAAACCCAAACTCTTATGGGACATGAGTCACATTTTTGTGGTGAGAAAATCTAAGTTAATTTTACTCGTAAATTTGTACAAATGAATCAAATTAACAGGAATGGTGTGTCAGAGAAATGGAAAATTAAATAAAATATATGAAAAATGACTCTCTTATCTATTCTTTGAAAAAAGACTCGTGAAACGGAGGAGACTCAGTCAGTATAAGGAATGTTTCTCGAGGTATTGTTGAATAATATGGTAATGACATGATAGACATTATTACATGATGATTTTTTCTCTCTTCCTCTCTAATTCGTTTTTTCCTCTATGATATCAAACATTCCATGAAATAAAACTCATCCATATTTGAAAAAAAAATTTGAAAAGGAAAATATTGTTTCATAATAACATCAAAGACACAAAAAGATATTTTCTTGAGCTAAGATAATTAGGTGAGTGGTGAAACATTTATTCTTGAGTTGGTAAGCCTTTTATTGAACCAATAATTATGTGGTGAAGTTTTTTGTGACCAAGAAGAATGTTGCCACAAGAGAGGAATAAAGACTTCTAAGAATGAAATAAGTTCTTGGCAAGTTGCCAAGTATTAAAGTTGTATCTTCATTTTCTTTTGAATTTTGAAATATAATGTTCATATACGTGAGGTTGATTTGATTATCATGTTTTTTGAGTTAAATATGGCCAAATTTATATGAAATGGGAGAAGAAAAGGCAAGCCGAGCCTCCGAGGGATTGGCCTACAAGATACACTTTCTTGGCAATGTGAGATGCAGTTTACATATGTTAATTACCGACTTTTAAGTATTGATTAAATCCATATCAATATATAAATATAAATATATATATGTATTAAAAATTTTAGGTAGTTATACTATTTATAAATTATAAACAGTGCATTTCCTCTCACAAATACTTTATTATTTTAGGCTCCATGTAAAGTACGTGACTCATATATAGTTTATAATTTTCTCTCACCCTAATTATCCCATGCATGTGGAGAATAGTCTATTCAAGAAAAAACATTTTAAAATTAAAAGATATGGTTGGTAACCTTCTTTGTATTGTTGCTATTCTAATTCATCCTAACATGTAATAGTTAGTACCAGTAGGTGGTTCATATTAAAATAAAATATCATTGCGCCAAAAATTATTTTTCTTGGTAGTTATTTTTTATATTTGTTTTCGATTCTTAACTGCAAAAGACTTGAACACCAAGAAAATTTCATTTATAGTTAATAACCACAAACAAAAGTTTATGTTCCTTTGCGGTTATTGGAGTTGTTTCAAACAACCATAAAGGAAAATCAATTTAAAAAAAAAAAGATCTTTTGTTGGAAATCACTATCACTTCAACTCGAGCTTTTGCTACTACTACAGGAAATGGAGGTGCAGAAGAGAAATCCAACGTCGGAGGTTGCTCCTCCAGGTCCCGGAATAATCTCTACTGCATGATGTCCTAGATTCTGGTCGTGACTTTGAATTCCTCCACTCTGTGGGTGTTGATAAGGGAGATAGGGAAAGAGACAATGGTGATGAAGGATCTATGGGTGTTGATGAGGGAGATGGGGAAAGAGACAACGACGACGAAGGATCTGTGGGTGTTGATGTCAGAGGTGAGAGACGGGGAAAGAGATGATGATGAGATGGGGGAGATGACATCCTCCATGGAGTCACGAGAAAGTGAAAGTGGAAGGAGGGAGGACGATGTGAGTGAGGGAGGACAATGTTGGATGACAAAGTGACGTCCTCCGTGGAGTCACGAGAAATCAGCCCTCCGATCTGTGGCTGTTGATGTGGGTGAGGGAGGACGATGGAGGCAGAGTGAGAGTGGAGGGAGAGAGTAAGTGGAGCCGCAAGAAAGTGAAAGTGGCAGGAGGGAGTGTGTGGGGATTAAGGTATGGGGAGAGAAAGTAATAACACTTTTTGGCCATTGATTTGTTTTTAATCACCGGCTAGTGATATGTGGCTTGTGATTTTATGATTTCTTTACTATTCTAAAAATAACTACAAAAAAAAATTTTATATTTATTTTTTTTACGGTTATTTAAAGAATTGTAAAGGAAAGTTTGATTTTTTTTTAAATAGGACTTTTGCTTGCTGTTATTTAAAAAATTATAAAGTAAAGTAAAGCAAGGACTTTTCTTTATGGTTATTTGAAAAAACGTTTATTTTTATTAACCATAAATGAAACCTTACATGCATCTTTGTCTTACTTTTCTTAGCATTTGTTTGTGTAACCATCAACAGTTATATGCCAAGAAAAGTTATTTATGGTATAGTGTATTTAAAATTTACTAATTATTTTTGTGAAGCCAATTGTCAATCTTGTAATATTTACAAAGTAGTTTTATAGGATATATTTCACTTACTAACTATAGACGGCCTGTTCCTTAAGGACAAGGCCCTGTGAACATATATAATAGGGAAAAAGGTACTTTGAGACCCTTCAATATGAATATTGGCAATTAGGACCAATAAAAGTTAAAATTCTTGAAAAAACCTTAAGTCCTTTTAGGTAATAAAAAATACATTATTTTACCAAAATACCCCTTCCTCTTTCTCCCTTTCCTTCCAACCTCACCGGCGCCGACGCTGGCAAATCACTAAAGGTCTAATCACCAGCGATGTCACCGGAGGTCCGGTCATCAGAGGTCCAGTCACCGAAGCTCTGGTCGCCGATGACAGTGCCAGAACAGTGAGATGTTTTCACCTGGAAAATAGTTATTACCACTTGAAAATTTAGTTATCTCCACTTGGGAAATTAGTTATCTTCAGTTGGAAATTTAGTTATTCTCACTTGGAAAATTTATTATTCACACTTAAAAATTTAGTTATCTCCACCTATAAATTTAGTTATCCCCATTTGGAAAATTAATTATTACTAGTTGAAAATTTAATTATTTTCACTTGGGAAATTTGTTATCTACATTTTGAAATTTAATTATTTCCACTTGGAAATTTAGTTATCCCCACTTGTGAAATCAGTTATTGTCAGTTGGAAATTTAATTATTCTCACTTAGAAAATTTGTTATGTACATGTAGAAATTTGGTTATCTCCACTTGGAAATTTACTTATTTTCATTTGGGAAATTAATTATCATCAGTTGATTAAATTTCCATGTGTGGATCACAAATTTCTCAAGTAGAAATAACTAAATTTCCAATTGACAATAATTAATTTCTCAAGTGGGAATAACTAAGTGCCTGTTTGGTTCCATGTTTGCAAAACAAAACCATGGTTTTCTAAAAGATGTATTTGGCCAAACATAGGTGAAACACAAACTTACTTTTGGAAAAATGAAAAGTGGGTTAAACTGTGGTTTTGTAAAAGGAAGAGAAAAATTAGTTTTCCTTTAAGAAAATGTGGGTTTTGGAAAAGGAAAAATAAATTTACTCTATATTATACATCTAAAAGTATTTTTAACCTCTATCATCCAAACAGATTTTTTGTCAAACTTACTTTTACAAAAAGAATATTCAAGCATAACAACTTCCAACAAACTTACTTTATCTAAACTTAATTTTTACAAACTTCATTTATCTTAACTTAATTTTACAAAACAGAGAACCAAACGGGCCCTAAATTTTCATGTGGAGATAACTAAATTTCTACATGTGCATAAAAAATTTCCCAAGTGAGAATAATTAAATTTCCAACTGACGATAACTGATTTCCCAAGTGGGGATAACTAAATTTCTAAGTGGAAATAATTAAATTTCAAAGTGTGGATAACAAATTTCTCAAGTGAGAATAACTAAATTTTCAACTAGCGATAACTAATTTTCCAAGTGGAGATAACTAAATTTTCAAGTGTAAATAATAAATTTCCAACTAGCGATAACTAATTTCTTAAATAGAGATAACTAAATTTCCAAGTGGCAATAATTATTTTTTTAGGTGAAAAAATTTCACTGTTCTGGCACTGTCATCGGCGACTGGAGCTCCAGCAATTGGATCTCTAATGACCAGACCTCCGGCGATGTTGCTAGTGATCGGACCTCCGGTGATGTTGCCAACACCGACGACGGTGAAGTTGGGAGGAAAGGGGGAAAGGGGAAGGGGTATTTTGGTAAAAGAGTGTATTTTTTATTACTTATAAGGACCTAGGTTCTTTTTAAGGATTTTAATTTTTATAGGTCTTAATTTGATAATATTCTTGTTGGAGAGTCCAAAAGTGTCTTTTTCCCTATATAATATTCCACCTACAATTTTAAGGATCTTGGACCCTATTGTTGTTGTTCCTCCTCCAACTAGTACTTATGTTGCAACTAACATCAATGCTTCGATCAACATTACTAGATGTTCCTATTCATGTTGCTACCTCAACAGTCAAGTCCTTTTCAGATATTAAGATACTTGGAGGACAAATTTCCGAAGGAAGTTTCAAGCAACAAAAGCAAAGGAGATAACTTTAAAAGCAAATTTGGTGGAGGTAAAGCTGAGCAAAAAGAAGTATGATAATAAAAAGTTCATTTTCAAGCCTAAAGCCACTAACTTAGTCACACATCATCTTTAAACACTTTTCTATGAATATTGCTTCATTTAGAATCATTGAAAAGGTTTATGGGAACTTGAACCAAATAAAACCACAAAATTTTAAAAATTGACTTCGTGCACTATTTATCACATTGCGCAATGAACTTTAAAAACTCATAACTAAATGCACAAAAATCATATCACATGGTTCAAGCCTATAAAAATTATTCACATTTTGAATTTCATGGAAAAAGTATGAAACTAGAATTTGGACACGTAGATTAGTACAGTTTATCTGTCCAATTTACTATTCATGTTTAACTTCTAGTTTTGGTTGGAATTCTAACCATAAATTTAAAAATTCATATCTCTTCTCATTCACTAAGTTTTTCATGCATTCTTTATGTCAAATAAGAGCTCTGCATGTTTACTTTCTATAAATATTTATTTTGTACGTGCATTCAACTTGAATAGGATAGGGTATTTTTATAAAACATCAAGGGTCAAATTTATTTTCTACTAGAACAGTTCTAGGAGAACATGTATAACTCATTATATAACTCTAAATATATTCAAACTAGTGGCATGTTAAACTTAGGACAGCTCTTTTCATACATATAAATCATTGAACTTTTGGAGCATAACATGATTTTATACATTGTTCCCAAATCAACACAGTTTCAGAAATTTTGCAGCAAGCTGCTTTACTTCCTTTAAACCATAACCACTTTCATTCTTTGCCAAATTATGCACAGACTGTTTTGGCATAATGCTAATAATACCCACTTACTAGTGGCAATAAACTTTGATTCCTTCCCCTTACCATCTCATGCTATGCATTTTTAAATATTTACATGTCATGAATTGCTAGCAAGGAAATCATTAATACTTTACAAATTTGACTTTATAACATTACTCAATTTCATTTATTATACATTTTCATTCTTCACATAATTTCATATAGCATGACATTACATGGTCATACATGCCAACTTAAAACTTGTTGGTCATACAATACATAACAAACTTTATGACCAAATCAGCATCATCAAATATAATCTTTGTATTGCATAATAAACATGCTTCTCTTCAATCCTCCTAGCCTTGCTTTGGTCTTTGGCATATTATGACCCTACCATGGTTAGTATTTGAGAATGATGAAATTATGGAATCTTAGTAGCAGGTTACATTTCACACATAATATTATTAAGTAAATCATAGAAACATCATAAAACTATGTTAAATCATAGAATATCACATTGTTCAGAAAAATTTCTGCAGTATAATGGTTTAGAAAATGGATATCCCTGACACAAAGCCCTGACATTTAAATAGCCAAGAAAATTATCATTCATCAAATATACAATATAGCATATCATAAAGCATTTTAAAACGTGGCAAGGTAATAGAGTGCAAGAAAAGTTACTTTACTACCTTGGTGTAATCCTTTTATCTTTCCTTTTGCTTTCAACCCTTTCAAAGGTTTACTTGGGATGTCAAAAACCAAAATACATCATGGAAATTTACTTAATCATTCAAATTCAAGGGCTGCTTCATAAGGAACCATAAACCCTAAAAATTTCATATAATCTATCTTAAGCCTTTTCTTCATTCCAACACTTGCTCTTAAGAAAACCCACCATGAAAAATTCATTTTTAATATCAAAATCATGAAAACCCAACTCCTTCATACCCTTATACATTGGCTAAAAATAGGGCATCAAGAGAAAGAAGTTATTTTTCATTTATTTACTTCCAAACTCACCCAAACTTAGTTTTCTTGGACTTTCTCACACTTTCATTTTCATGCAAGAAAACATTCCCTTTCCTTTCCCTCACATATGGCTGAGATCTGAACTTAGGGAGGAAGAGAAGAAAACTCTAAAAAGCCATACCAAACTACTCAAATTAACTAGATTGAAATCCTTAAAGGTCAAAGATAGAAATTACCTTGATTCTTGTTTGGTTTTCTTCCTTCCTTCTTCTTCTCTTCTCCCTCACGTATTGTCCCCTCTTCTTGGCTGTTTTCAGCTGATCTCTCTTTCCTCTCGTTATGCAGCACGTAAATTGGCTAGTGGAGGGAGTTAAATAAGTCAACTAATCATGGTTACTTTGCTTGGTCAACAAATACTTAATCATTAACTGGGTGTTTATTTGGTACGATATTGAGGGAAGTGTGAAATGAATTTATATTTTATATTTTTTATAAATAGTATTGTGGTATTTTTATTTCATTTACAGGCATGTAATCTGTATTACATAAGTTTTTGAATCTGAAGTCATTTATATGTTAACCTATAATCAGCTTTATACATATAATCTGGATTACATGTATTTTGGCAAACCAAAAACTCATTTACATCCCTTCACATGGCATGTAAACGAACCAAATGGGGTGTAAATTTCTCTCATTTAATAATTAAATAAAGAAATGCTCCTATGTTCTGGAGCTGGTCACGCCACTTTAGGGAAAAAATGTTCAAAATACTACATATTTTTCCGAGCCCAGATATCTCCTGTGCTAGTTACTTTTTACCTGGATCGATAAAGTCACTTTTACAGTATTTTATTACTTTATAGATACAGGATTAAAATAATTTTGTATTTGTGTCCTAAAATATCTGTGTGGGTGGGGTCCATAGTACCTTTACTTCTGCAATATAATTTTTACTACATTTTGAATCAAATTTCATCTAAACTGATTCAATTAAGTCTATTACATTATTCCAGGGGGTTTAATATGTTATAAGTCTCAGTCTGACATAAATTTTTAATAATTATAAAATTATCCTTGAGTCGGGGTAAAAATGCGAATTTTTATTCTTTCAAATTCTTTTTTATAATTTTCCCAAAAGACTAAAATGCAAATAATTCTTTTCTCTAGGATATAAATTTAATTTTTGAATTTTACTCTTTTGACTTGGAAAATGACCTTTTATCTTTTTTCACATCTATTATTGTATATTAGATTTTTCTATATACTTATACATTTATAATATGCAAGAAATTAGAGATGTTATAACTTATAAACTACAACTTCAGGAAAAAAAAAAAGGTGTCTATTATGTTTGTGGAAAGTCAAGTCATAATGCTTCGCAATGTAGGAAGAAAGTTGAAAACCATAATCCCCTTAATCCAAATGTAAATTGGTTCAAGGAGATATTATTGCTATGATTGTTTCACAAGCTCTTCTTGTGACCAATGTGAATGATTGATTGGTAGATTTTGAGGCTACCAGACACATTGTGTTAATAAAAATATATTTACCTCCTACATTTTTGTGAAGATGAAGAAGAATATATGTATCTTGGTGATTTCAAAAGTTAGAAACCAATGATAAAAAGGACAAAAGAACGTTGCTTTTTACCATTAGTTTACTGTTTGTAACCTCCACATCTCAACATTGCTTTTTACCATTAATGAAAAAGATAGAAACCAATAGTAACTTGGTTTGTAACCTCCACATCTCAACATTTAAATCATTAAAAGGTAACGATCTTATGTTCTTTCTACCATTGGTTTCTAACTTCTGAAATCACTACGATACATACATTCTTCTCCTCCCCCATAGAAGTGTAGGTGGTAAACATATTAGCACAAATGTGCCTAATAGCTACGGAAGGACCCAAGGAGAAGAGCTCGTGGGGGCAAATTTTTAAAAGGGATAATTGGGTTTTGTGACCAAAAAATAAAGATATTTTATTTTTGGGACCAAAGATTTTTTTTTTGAGTGAAAATTGAATTTTTTGAACATAGAATCGATTTTTTTCAAAAAAAAAATTGGTACAAAAAACTAAATATCTTCTCTTTTTGGTCCTAAAATCCAATTTTCCCCTTTTAAAATGCTATTTTAAAATTTTTAATAGTTAACAAAAAAGATTTGGATAAATCTTTAAATTTTATTAAAAAATGAATATACAAGACATAAATTCTAAATTTGTTTGATGTACCTAAAATTTTGTTATATGCACATTAAATAATAAAAAATAAATTTATTCACGTAATTGTTCAATTTTTATAATAATGATTGATTTGCGTTCTTCCAAACAATTTAATAAATATTAAATATCACTTTATTTTTATTAATAGAGTTAATATTAATGATTAATTAATAACAAAAATGTATTAACAAACTAAATGTGGAGTTATTGTTAGTCATAAAAGTGCGTAGATGTGTCCAATCCTTGCAAAATTTACCACCTAGTCATTCACATTGACCACAGGAAAAGCATGTGAAACTACTATAGTGATAATATTATTTTCTTGAACCAAATTTGCATTTAACTTAGGAGGATTATTGTTTCTAGATCTCTTCCTCCAATGTGCCATTATGATTTGGCTTTCCACAAACAATAAACACCTTTTTCTCTCCTTTTTTTTTTAAGTTGGGGTGGTGGCTTTAGGCTTGTAATCGGACTTTTTGTTATCATACCTATTTTGTTTTACTTGGCTTTACCTCCACCAAGTTTGCTTTTGAAGTCATCTCTTTTGCTGTTGTTGCTTGAAGCTCTCTCCGGAAATTGTCCTGCAAATATTTCAATATCTAGAAAAGACTTGACTATTGAGGCAGCAATAGGGACGGTTTGAACTGCAATAGTAACATCATTGCGGTAATGTTGACAAAAGCACCGATGTTAGTAGCAGCATAGGTACTGGTTGGAATAGGAATGCTAGGAGCAAGCTTCATAATCCTTAAAATTATAAGCAAAATGTTATAGATGGTGATATGAGTCACGTCATAGGACATTGTCTTTTAGGATTATTCCGCTTGCACGTATTATAAAATATGTAACCCTAACTAGAGAAAGAGAAGCAATTACTCTTTGGCTTGAGTGTTGTGCGTATTACTCTTTAGCTTGTGTGTCACAAGTGAGCAAAGGAATATATATATATATATATATATATGGGAGAAAAAAATAGAACGTTGGGAGGCTACTAAAAAATTAGAACGTTGGTGAATTAATGTTTGATGCTTTTGATTACAAGTACGCTGTTGACTAACATTAATATATCAAGGAGGATGTTACAGAGCTTCTAACATTAATATATTAAGGAGGATGTTACAAAACTTCCAACGGATAATTTATTAAAGGGAGAAAGACAATTTGAGGTTTCTATATAAAAATATTTACAAATAAATAGTACCAGTTAAAAATTCAGTTTATCTGAGTTCGGAATTTTTAAAATGGATTTTCATGGAGAAATATTTTTCTTTGAGGTCCTAAAATGTCATTCTCCCTAATTTAAAAGCCACCTATGGGTAGAATTGAAAAAAAATTGAAATACCTTTTATTTATATTATTCAACACTGCTTATGTACTATTTTATTTGTTAACCATTTGATCTTTTAAATAATAAAATTGAACAAAGATTTTCTTTGATAATCTAGTGTGAATGACATTCCTTTTCATAAAGTCTCTCATTACCAACATGAATAATTTTGTTTTTTTAAAGAAAACTACTTTGTAATATATTTTTTCTTATATACTTTTCATACTATTCACTAATTAGAATTTAACTTATAGATCTTTTAAATTTTTTATGTTTAAAAAATTAAGACTTTTAATATATAATTAATGACTAAATCTATAATGTATTAAAAAATAATTTACATATTAATTTTTAATTAGAAAACAATACCAAAAATACATAAGAAAAATTATATAAGTATTTTGCATCAATTATAACTTCACAAAGCGGGCTATGCTGCCCATCTCAGTAAATAATTAAATATACGGTGGATAAGGATTAGGAGAAGAGTTCCATCATGATGTATATGTGGGATGAAATGAATGTAAAAGTTTCGCGGGAAATTCTATTTTTAATGCTTCATCAATTTTTCTTTTTATAATAAATATGAATAGGGGAAATGACACTTGAGAACCAAGATTTTGAATTAATTCCAGTTTAGGACCACAAAATTTAAAAATACCAAAAAAGGACCATGATTTTAAGTTAATTAAAAACGTAAATATGAAATGACCTTAATGCCCCTGTTAAAACGTTTTACACTCAACATATGCTTTTTACTACTCTTTTTTATAAATTTGACACTGAACATCCCAAATTTTACACTGAATACAATAAAGAATTCAACTCTCAGAATTTTACACTCATCTTCTGCATTTTACTACTCATATCCCACGATTTGACACTGAAGACCCCTGATTTTATACTGAATAAGTCTCAGAATTTTATAATTAACTTCCATTTTTTACTACTTAATATCTATTTTTTACTACTCTTTTTCATAAATTTTACACTAAACTTCTTCAATTTTATACTCATATTTCATAATGTATTCTGTGTAAAATTAGAGATGTTCAGTGTCAAATTTATAAAAAAGAGTAGTAAAAAGCAGATGTTGAGTGTAAAACGTTTAGTAGGGGCATTTAAGTCATTTCATATTTACTTTTTTAATTAATTTAAAATCATGGTCCTTTTTTGATATTTTTAAATTTTGTGGTCCTAAACTAGAATTAATTCAAAGTCTTGGTCCTTAAGTGGCATTTCCCCATATGAATATGCATATCTCTAAATGTATGTGTTTGTCAATATCTTTTTTTTTTTAATCAAACCGCCTATATCTAAAAAGCACATTATACTTCAACTAATTTGAGTCAAATTAAGTATAATCACAAAGATTAAAAAAAACCTACCAATAAATATTTAATGCAGTTACATAACCAAAACACTTAAACACGAGACCAATGGTTAAGTTAGAATATCACCCACTATCTTTTACACACTGGCTCATTAGCTGCTTGTTTATCTTGATAATAAACTTTTATAATTACAAATTTAAAAAGTTCCATCTGGTAATCATATTAGGTTTACCAGCGCAGGATTAATCCCATATTCACTGTGAGATCTACACACTGGATATTCATCAAAACTCAACGTTCAATATAAATCTCACTTCTATTCACCCCTAGTTTGAATCTTTCACATTTTAATCTGTATCTAAAAAATTCACGTTACCGATTTCCCAAGTTATTGAACCGATCCACAAAGTTTCATGAATACTAGTGCCACAAATAAGAACAGGAAGAGAGCACGAACAAATTCTCCCAAAGCTATTCAGATATTGATGACACAAAATCTGCTAGTACTTGCCCAATGAATTAGAATTCACTTATAACTTCAGAAATACTTGGATGATCCGAAACCTCTGATACTGACAACACGAATGTAAATCTGCAGTTACAAATTAATTTGAACGAATGTAATAGAATCACTAGAATGAATACTATTAGGTTTAATAAGTGTCTATTAATGCTCATTTAAATTACCTTTTCATAAAAGATATTTTAGAATAATCATAGTTTATAAAAATAAAATTTAGATAAAAATAGAAAAATTTATTATAAATATATTTGAATAAAAAATAAAAAAAGTAATGATTAGATATCATGATTTGATTTCCGATACAAACCAAATAAGCACTTAGTTTTATGTCTAACAAAAATAAGTTTAACTTCACACAGTGCCAACAAATGTAAATAACAATCAAACACAAAATACAAGTAAATTGATGTTGGAAAATACCTTACATCTGCTCGGAATCTTGCATTCTTTACCCCGAAAAAACAATACCTAAAAGGGATGCAAATTTTGCCAGTACCAAATTTTAGTTCAGCTATGCATCATCTGTTTTCTTTCTACACAAAACTTGTGATGCATATAGTAAAGTGGAATTCTCTATAATGACACCTGTGTTGATCTACAGAGGAGAAAAAACAAAATAGAAAACAAGAATTTCTTGGAAAAGATTTACAGCAACAAAATCTCCATGGGGAAGCCCACTCCTCAGAAGATTTATGATCTCTACACATGCAGCTGCTTCAAAGCTGCCCTTGGCCTTTTGCTAGCCATAATACTTCATGTGAAAGCATGAATTGACTTGGTTCGCCTTTGAGGGATCATCGCTTCAATGTTTTTACCCTTTTGTTTCCATAATCCTTTATGAAAATTTTATATTCAAGTGAGATTTGATCTAAATAGGTGAATCTTACAAATCAGCATTTTCTATCCTCCATAAACAATCTTTTCTCAGAGTTGAGTCTGCAAATATGGCTTTGATAAAATCTTCCACCTGCAAAAGCGGTCACCAACATGAATTAAAGGAACATACATAGCATGGGAAGAAAAATGTCAAGAAAAAGTTCATAAAACATGGTTCCAATCCAATCTTTTAATCCTAGCCTATTTGAATAAATCGGAATGCAGCGGCAGGACTAATGGACATGTACATACCACATAATTTTCATAGGACATCAATTATAAATTAATTTACCCATGTAAATACGTTTAGCTGGCATAATCTGTCCAGTTTTTAGTAGTACAAGCAATTTGGAATCCACAAAAACATTTAAAAAGTAAATAAATTACAAGGTATCTGATCCAGAGACAAAGTTCATCCCAAAAAAATTAAAGGCAGAGGAAGACATCTGAAATTATATAAGGGAAAAAGGGGAAATGATAGGTCCCATTGATGCATGCATTGTGGATCTGAGGAGTAAACCAAAAGAATGGTGTGGAGGTTAAAAGTTTGATCCAAGCAAAATTTCAAAGATCTGTAGGAGGTGAAAGAATAGATTGATGTTAAAAATTTTATTTGAAACCCAAAATTTCATTTAGCTTTCTAAATTATAATTAAATATCCAGACATTTATTCAGACGAGAACAAGGAAGATATAACTACAAGACTAACTCAGGAGTCATCAGTAATGGTAGACAAAAAGCGAAAGAATCTTGCCCAGGAAATGTTCCTAATTCACAAAAATTAACAAGATTAAAGTGTAGCGAATGAAATATAATGTCCAAACAAATCAACAACAATCAGATGATACCTCTGTTATTGTAAAACCACAAGACAGCAATTCTTTATTCTCCCATGCTGCTGTGATGGATTTTAAAGGCATATCTAATAATTCTGAGATACACAACACATGAAAATATTAGTTTGTTAACAGATAAGTGATGATCCAAGAACCGGCTTCTACAAAAAAATTAGTATGTGATGCGACATGCCTGATAGTTTGCGGATTTTACGTAATGACGGGATAAGATCATCAAGAGCCTCTACAGAGAAGTCATGTGACTTCTGGTCCACAGTAACCAGGGAGTCAAGCAAAGATGACAGATTTTCCAGCATCAGATGAATAAGTCTTTGTAGCTGAAAACATCAGTAGAATGCGTTAGAATGACTACTAAAACCAAAATGATAGGTTTATGGGCATTAACTATGCCGACTTTAGGTCAAGACTACCTGCAATGTCTCGTCTGCTGCAATGTCATCTAAGAAAAGTATATCTCTCGTAATTCTTAAGAAAACTGACTCTAAAACAGTACACATGCTTTTCCTGTAAGTTGAAGGCAGCAAAAGTGGCTCCCATATGATATGTACTTTCTCCAGAATGAAGACAACCTGATCAAGCATATTCAGCTCCGATTCATCCATGAAATAAAACTAATACAATTAACCTATTTACAACAAACCTAACAGCCCAGTTGTGCATGAAAACAGAGAAAAGATAAAAAATGATTAAACAAATTCCACAGAACAGATTATAGTATGCATGTGACTTTAACAAGTTACCTGATCTATGCTAAATTTTGCTGACTCAAATTGCTGCATCTGATGAGTATTCTGGAATCCATCAGCACCATCTATAGCCTAAAAGATCAAAAATAGGTGAAAGTGCCAAGTTGGTAAGGCAGAGTGAAAACCAAAATCTCATGCCATGTCATACTCCACTAATGATGAAAGCATTTTAAAAAAGAGTACCTGTTTCAAGTTCAAAATAACCAGATGCATTTGTCTCTGCAGTATTTCTTCTGCCATGAGCTGAAATCTCGGAGCTAGATCAACAAAGACAGTATGCTCCTTGATGGAATCTGGGAAGTCTGTACGATACTGAGACAAGAAAGTCCCAATGCATGAGCCAAAAGAAAATACAAAAACATAATTTCAACAAGATAACAATAAAATGTTTACATTCAATATTTCTTTTAAATTTTCATTTGATCAAAACTGGATAGATAAAATTGGGACCAGCAATGTGACTTCCGTAAATGCTGTAGTCTCATATTAAATTAATCCATGATAAAGATGATAAAAAATGAATTCATGGTTAAAGAAAATCGAAAATTAGTTTACTATGTGAAATTTACTTCTTCTCAATTATTCTAGCATACCTCAAATGCAAGTCCAAGTATCTCTTGGGAGAAATAAAGACAGTCATTATGCATCAGTACAGCTACTTGATTGATACCATCAAGCTGCCTTTCTAGCTTCACAAGTCAGAAATAGAAGTTATCATTAGAGACAACAAATTACATTTAAGTGCAGAAACATGTGAACTGAGCTAGCCAAAGTTTTGACTATCATATCCAACCATCTATCTTAGTGCCTATTTGGATTGGAAAAAACAGGCGATTATGGGATCCATAAGTGATTATGTGTTGGAATTGGCAAACAAAAGCAGTTTTTTAATAAGCATTTATACTTCAAATAAGTGCTTATGGAAGAAGCTGATTTTTTCTGCTTATCACTTATCCTCCCATAATCACTTATTTCATTTTTTCTTCTCATTATCCACCAAATAATCACTTAAACCCCAATATTCAAACACATTGCTTTTCTCAAAATCACTTATAGGGTAAAAATATCCAAACACAAATTATTTTTGACACAATCACTTCTTATAATCACTTAAGAATAAGCATTTATCCCCATAATACTTATACATAATTCAATCCGAACACACCCTTAGCCTAATTATCCTGAATTTTTTTTTTTTAAAAAATCCTAATTGGTTATTAGATATCATGGTCAACTAGAACACAAATAAATAACTAATTTATCATAAATTCCCAACATCTGGTAATCATAAGCTAAATAAGTAGTAACTACACATATTATACGTATTCCAATCTCATATCCATACCCATACAACGATAGAATATCTTCTATGTAACATGCATGTATAATCGAGTACAAAAGGAAGTGTTCTCTAAATAGATGGTTGTCAAGTCTGTAATGTGCTCCATAGTATACTAATACTAGCTCTCCAAGCGGCAAAGGGCACTATTATCATCCATATTAAGACATATAAGAAGAGACTTAGAGATTCATCTCAGCCAAAGGCCTGAAAACATAGAAGTAACACTGGAAAAGACATAATTTGAGACTAATTAAAATCCACGTTGACTTTCAACTGAGTTGCTGCACTATATTTTTCCCAACAAAACTAATCAGTAACCATAAAAATACTAAATTTAGTATTAAGGCCTTCCCAGTATACCACCACCTTACATGAACTAACCTTGACGGGAACAATAACTTCATAAAGAAGTATGGCATCTCTAGCCGCATGATAAAATTCCAAAGCAACTCTTGTAGATGACAGGCAAACATCCTGTAAAACATTGCTATTTATCAAGATGAATGTGTCTTTAAAAGATTGTTGTAAGACAATCAATTGAAATTTTCCTAGAGAATGTTAATTTTAAACAGCCCATAGGATTGTGGTCCAAGCATCAAATAAGATAGCCAAGTGATATAATTTTGGTATCATGACATACTGCATTGAGTTTCAGAGCTCCTTTCTCATTTTAAGCATAAAAAATTTGAAAAAGCCAAAGGGAAAAATTGTTATCTTCCAAAAGTCATTTAATGATGCAAACTCAAAAGACAAACATCCTTTTGAATTTTTAATCCAAGAATCAGAGAGTTAGGATCTTTTCTTTTTTTCTAAGTCATCTTTATTAAAAAACTTTCAATTTTGCATTGTCACATTCAATATTCAAACATAATACATAGCACATAAAATGTTCATTGTTCTGGCTTGTGTACCTGCAGTGTCTGATGAACTAGCTCCATCAACTGTTTGGCTGCTTTGGACACCAAACAATTTTCTGATAAGAATAGTAAATCAACATGACTGGATGACTGCATGGAAGTTCCATCATTCTTCCAAATAGGGCTATCCCTTGCATACTCCTGAAGCAGCATTCATTGTCAACAACCATGATGTCATAAGGAACGACAGAATGGATCACCAAATCTAGAAAACTCACTTGAGGAATGGCAAAGTCACAACTTAGCAGTAGATTTCTAGCCTTCGCCAAGATTTCAATCTTTTTCTTAGTTGCAAAGTGAACCTCAACATTTTCAGAAAAATTGCTCAGCCTATTATCCTTGTCATCAGATGCTGAAATAAACATGAGCTCTTTTAAAGCTGTCTCAAAATCAGATGTACATTTGATTATCTTCTGAAAGTCAGGAAGTTTTGATGCATCCGTGGGGACAACCTGAAACCAAAAATTTCAAGTAATTTTATCTGCAAACTTTCAATACTAATTTTTTCAATGATTTTAGACACCACACTTAACCACCAGATAATGTCCTTATCATTGGATTTGGTCACTTGATCAGGATCTTATATCTGTTGGCTTGAATGGCAGGTATTATATGAGATTGCAGGCAACAGCAGCTCCCAATCCAATTTTAATTTATATCAATGCTGTATTAACTTAATCAAGTATCTTAAACAGTAAGATTAATGAAGAATTACATGAAAAGAATTATGGCAAAGAGCTTATAAGCAGACCTTTGAAAGGAAGCTAGATATTATCAGTTCTGATATTCGAGGCCATGTCAACCATCCAAAGCATCGGATCCAAGAAGCATTTTGGTAGCAAATACTCTCGTAAATGAATTTAATAACCAGTAGAATCCCTGAATAGAGAAACTCTCCATCCAAATTTTCAATCTGCAAATTGAGAAAGCACACATTAAGGTAAACTCCGTGGCAGTTAAATAACAGGCACATGGAATCAACTTTTGCTTTCAACAAGATCAGTTTTCTCATGCAATATACAGAAAAATTCATGGAAGTCATGACAGCAACAAGTTGTCAATATTTGATGCTAACAAAAACATTATTTTCTCATAAACAGGGGTGAATAGATAATCATTATCAATATAAATTATAAAATATATAGGGAGATGCATTTTTACAAGCATGAATCTTTGAGACTCAAAACAGGGGTGAACAGATAATCATTATCAATAAAAATTATAAAATATATAGGGAGAAGCATTTTTACAAGCATGAATCTTTGAGACTCAACCTCTAGCTTCATGCAGCTACACAGGGCCCACGTAGTTATTTTTAAAACTCTAGCAAATGTATTGGACAGCTCTTTCTCCCTTTTAGAAAGAGGGGATAAAAACCAAAAGAAAAGTGTATTGATCCTTTCAGGCATCAATGATTGGCAATGCTTGCTGATTCATTCAAGAAATCACTGATAAATAAATAGAATGGCATTCTGTACCAAGGAAAAAAAATCAATAACATACCCAGCAAAGCACTCATCCCACCTTTTTCCATGACATGTATATCACTTTTTTGCTATGACCTAGCAAGGCATGGACACACAAATTATGAAACCATAAAATATAATGCTTACTTTAGTATCCACTGGATCTGCAGATGGAACCGTCTTCAATACTGCTGAGTCTTGATTCAATTCCTTTAGAAATGAAATAGGCTGTCCACAATTTATGAATGGGGTCATAATATGCTTGATCATCAAATCAGCAACTTTGGCAAGCCCATATTCTAGAATACCAACGACCTAAAAGTAGCCCTTAATTAGAAAAAGATGAATTCATACAATTTTACTCATCAAATATAGGTTATAATAATGAGATGAATTAACTTACATCCATTGCCTCCATAACTGTTTGAAGCTCAATCTCATTACAATTATCAACTTTCAAATGATACTTGACTTCAACTTGATTAGATTTCCCATCGAATTGCACAGCCTTTTCCATAAATTTCATTAGGACGTCTTGAATCTACAAACCCAAATCAAATTCCTCTAAATACAATCACAAATTCAATAAAAATCACAAATTATCCAATCATGGGTACCATGAAACAATCAAATAAATCTCAATAATTGAATATATTGTTAATTATGCTAAAAACTATAATTTGACTATAGCCATTAAGAAAAATATGAGTTGATTTTAATAAAAATAATGTAAAAAAGAAAAAAAAAATTACTCCTCAAATTTTATATTATTATTGTGGATTGATATTAAAAAAATATTCAAGCCTCATAGAATGATTGACAAACTCAAACTGAGAGGAGAGAAAGCTTCGAGATAAAAGCTGGCACATCCACAGACAAGAAGGAATTCAAAGGTAATTATCATAAGGCTAGGGTACAAAACATTGCATCTTGTCTTTGTTCATCCAACAATTTCATTTTCTACACCCTATCTCAATTTCACACATTTCTGCAAACAAATTTTAGGCATCCCCTTTATCATAATCTATACATTTTCTTAACCATACTTTCTTTTTCTTGCAAATAAGTTCTCCATAAAATTGCCTAAGATTTCATTTGAAAAACAGATCTGGCCAAAGGTACCAATATTTGCGCTTCAATTTGTGACTAATAGTTATTATTTTTCATCTAATGTAATGATGTTAAGAAATGACAAACGAAACAAAGTTGTCCAACAATGCATCACCCAGAGAGCAATTAAAATTATACAGTTGTTTAAACATCCATATTCCAGAGAGGCATCATGTCTTATATCAATTTATTTCTAACGCTGCAAACCACAGTAAACCCACACCCTCTTCTTTATAAATTTAGAGCATGACAAGGCAAGGAAATTTACTTTAATTCAACTACATTTCTATCCAATCATCTCAGAGCCATAATCTTAAGCACAATTAGAGAAAGAAGAGAAAAATAAATAGTAAAGAGAGCTGAGTACCTCTTCAAAGCAGTGAGACCACTCCTTCCTCAATAACCCATATACCATTGGCTCCCTATCATCAACCCCATGATTATCGCCATCAGCAATGCTTAACCTCATTTTCAAGTCTCTCAACCCCTCAGCAGCGAATTTTAGCCTTCCATTCGTCAATCCTTCCCTCACACCCTTCAACCTCTCGTTCACTTCCACAATGGTTCTCACCAATCCGAGCAGTTCCCTCTTTACCTTCAACTCCTCCCTCTTCCCCTTCATCTCCTCCAACACCTCGCATACCCCAGGGTCAGCCGGAGAGTCGGAAAGTAGCCGCAAGATGTCGGAGACGCCATCTGAGAGCTTATGGGACTGCAAAACGGCGTCGTTGCAGAGTGAGAAGAGGTTAGCGAAGTCTTCGTGGTGAGAGACCAGATAGGACTGAACTTTCGATTTGATATGCAGAGAATGGGATTCGAGACGCTGGATGAGGAGGCGGAGATCAGGCGCGGAGAGAGGGGAGGTAGGGTCAGAGAGGTCTTGGGTGGACAGAAGATCTCGAACGTTAATAGTGTCGAAGAGAGACTCCATCCGGTGAATTAGGCGGAGGCCGGTAGCAGAGGGTACAGCATAAATGTGGCTGAAAATGGTGAAATCGACGATAAATCGCCGGCGAACCGTGCAGCACCAACCCGTACTGTGGTAGTTGCTAACGTATTTAGATCCTCTTCCATGCCGTTTCCTCACTGCTCAAGAAGTGCGTTCATATCCACCGCAAGATTTATCTGATGGCTGTGAGAGAGGCTTCGAAAATATATTATTTAAAACGGTGTGTTAGATCAGCTTCCGTTCCCACTTCGCGCTGTCTGCCTTCGGTAAACTAAATACTCATCATATATGGATCAGTCTGAATGGTCTAGAATTATTATTATATTTTTATTTTATTAAATATAAAATTTAAAATAAATATAATTTTATAATTATCATTTTTTTTTAAAAAAATATAATTATTATGTAAAAAAAATTAAAATAAAAAATTATAAATTTGGACCGTCCAGATCTGATCTAGACGGTTCAGATATGATGAGTATATGGTGCTTGCACCCAAGGGAGATTCACCATTCTCTCCGTTGATACTGTTCATATTCCTCTCTCCCTCAATCTGCAGATGCCAACAGGTGCTCAGTGAAGATGTCATTACTTGAACTTTCAACACTAGTTGCTTTTTGAAGCTGCACAAGAACATTCCATTTTTAATGTCAATTCCATAAATTGACGACCAAACATGATTTGGCAGCAAGCAAATATAACTTGACAGCAATCGAAGAAGTTAATCCAGAAGTTTCACTTTACAGCAACCAAATAAACACGATTGAACAAGCAAGTGAATCAACACTATTCAACACAATTTCACATAAATTCTCTATTTTTCTTCATGGATAACCTGCGAATACCCATCTTCCATTCCAGTCTCTCTTCTATAAGAAATCCCAATTAAAAGTTAGTATTAAAGCATGTTAGAGCCCAAAGCTCATTTGGGCCTAGAAGACATTTCTAGGCCCTTTGTCATTCCTTATATTTATTTTTGTATTTTTATCTTGTTGTGTAGTTTTCATTTTTATCCTTAGAGCCAACAATATAGGACAGGCATAACGAGCCCGCCTGAATTTTTGAACCCAGCTCGATTGGCTTGTTTTCCCTTTTTTTTTTCTTTTCCTTGTTTAAAATATTAAAAAATATAATATTTTATTAATTAATAATATGTAAATTGTAAAATTTAAATATTATGTTTCTTTTTTGTGAATGATAGTGATAATTAGTTGTATTAATTTAAAAAATTATATGAAAAAATTAAAAAAAAAACATGAAAAATATTTTTTAAAAAAATACGGCTCGTGCCATACGGGTTTAGGCTTTACAAGCCGAGCTCGTTTGGCAATCCGGACTTTTTGGCTCGTCTCGATTTGGGCTTGACCCGGATTGCCAACTCTACTTATCCTACTCACAAATGGCCATTTATTATTGGCTATTCTCTCCCTAGAGTTTGTACATTTTGTTGATTATTTTAATGGCACTATTCTGACACTTAATAAGAAAATTATATTTTTGTCTCTAGAAAAATTTTTTTATGCAATTTAGTTCCCTAAAAAGAAATTCTATGCAATTTAGTCTTTGAGGGAAATTATAAGAAAAGACTTGAAAGAATTAAAAATTATAATTTTACTCTAGTCATGGGCAATTTTGTAGATATCAAAAAGTACTGTTAAAATGAAGCTTGCGATATGCCGGATCCAATGGTATACTGCATAGAAGTTAATTGATTAAATGTGAAGAAAAATTTGGTACCAAGCGTTAAAAAAGTAATAGTATACAAAAAAAGAAGTTTGTAGGCCTCACAAAAAGCAGTAACGTGAAAAGGAATAGTATGTGATCCCTACACAGATACTTTTTGGGACAGGATAATTAAGAAAACACATACACCAATTTAGAATTATCCTATATCTATAAAGTGACAAAATATTACAAAAAGTAACTTTATCGATCCTAGTAACAAATATCCAAAATAGGATATCTTTGGACCAAAGAAAATATGCAGTATTTTGGACATTTTCTGCTATCTCTTAGGTGTGATTTCAGCATATGTTTTTGGCAAAAATACTTCCCAAAGAAGGCATTACTTTTTGTCTAAAAAGTTACTCAAGTTAGTTAACTAAGGCTAATTAAAATAAACTATAGTTAGCTAAGTTAATTAAGTGAGTTAATTCCTCTTTCTCTTCTCATTTTGGATGCCATTTTTGGTAGCAATTAGAGAGAGAAGCCCTAAGAAAAACACGAGAGAAGAGAAAGAGAAGACAAGGTTTGAAAGCTTGGAGAATCAAGTTCAAAGTAATCTTCTATGCCTTCTAGCATGTTATTTCAAGTGGTATATAGTAGTTTAATGGACTATTGTTCTTCCTCTTGCTAAGCATGAATTTCGGCCAAACCCTAGAGGGAGCAAGAGATGAGTTTTCATGCAATAAACTTAGGAGAAACCTTAAACTAGTCACTTAAAACATGTTTTCATGAGTTGTTTGAAGTATTTCAAAGGAAATCATTTTCTCTCATTCTCTCATGATTTTCGACCAAATTTGGGTTCCATTTAGAGTTGAAATTTCATGATTTTGATGCCAAAAATGGAATTATTGCTCCAAATTAGTTAAGAACAAGTGTTAATTTCAACAAAAACTAAAAGGAAAGCTATATAGAAAATTTAGGGTTTTAGTGAGACTCGGTAATAGAGATAATTGAACCAGTGGCTTATATACTTGAATAATGTTGAATTTAGGTTCAAGAAAGTGGTGGAAGACTTAGAAAGAGGTGCACCAAGTGTGAAAAGTAAAGAGAGTCATTAACATAACATTGTAACTGTTATTGCATAATATTATCCTATGTTGTTTTTATGAACTCTATGACTTGTCATGTTACCATATTGATGTTTTGTGACCGTTGGTTTAGTTAACTGAAGGGATATTTGACACCGAGATGTTCATTTTACAAAAGGATACTCAACCAAAATTTTTGTGAAATAATATGGCATACTATGTTTTAATGTGATTGTTTGATATTTTTCATAAACTTTGTGATGATATGTGTGCATAATTAGTAATACTACTGAGAATTTTTGAATCTCATTTTCCCAAATGACTAACATAATTAGGGTCAAGCTATGGGAAGGCTACCAAAGAGGAAAAAGGCAAGGAAAAAGAAGTTGATGATTAAAATGACCTTGCTTGTAATGATATTCTATTTTGAGCTATTATGTAAATTTATTTGTGTGATATTAAATTTGTATCTTGATCATGTCCCTTTAGGTCTTATATAATGTGTGGTACGATATTAGAATAAGATATGGCCATGTAAATATGTTATGACCTTTATTTTGCAAAGTACTTGGATATAAAAGGTAATTTTGACCTCTAGTAAGTAATATAACCATTATTTGGATGAAATGTTATAGAACATATGAATGTTATATATGGTTGAAAACTAAATAGGATAACCTTTTCATAGAATCAGAGATTACTTAAATTGGATTTGTTTACGATTTATTATGATTTTTCAAAATTGATGCTAGAAAACTGGAAAGTTAAAAAATGACCAAATGAAAAGTAAATTTCATGGATTTTACTATTTTGATTGGCATGACCAAAGCTCTGTTACTTGTTTGTCCCATGTAGATAATATTTTAAACTATTTTTAAAGGCGTGAATCACTTTCATATATTTTTTTGTAAAATTAGTTATGAATTTCCAAAATCAGTCGGTAAAATGGTTTTTTACCAGTGAACAGTACCCATATTTTGGAAAATTCTGTTTTGACATTTTATTTGATTCAAATTTCTAATTACATATGAATGGACTCTATTATGGTCTAATGCACCGGAGTAAGTGTTACAATTGTTGGCTTTCCAAGTGGGGGTGAATTGGGAAGTTTAAGATTTTTCTGCAAAAGCACAAGTTCATAGTGAAAGCAAAAGCCTGCAAAAAAATAGAGTATAATGGAAATGATTATAAATGTAAGATAAGAGAAGAGATGACTCAGAAATTTATCCTAATTTGGTTTAATCCACTTGACTTAAATCTAGTCTTTAAGCTATCACTTGAAATTTTCACTATCAGCAAAAATTCAACAGGCTCCTTACTATGTCTTAGTACAATACATGTACTCAGTTTTATGAACACTTAATTTTTCACTAAACACTCTTATAAATATTTCCCAATACCCTTTGTGATTCCCCTCATAAAGAATCTTTCTTTCAGATGAAAAAAATATTTGATACAAAATGAATACTCTCTAGAATAAAGTAGATATGAAAGTTAAGGCTCAATAAATGAAGTGAGTGAGTGAAAAAGCTTTGACACAGAGATTTAGCAGAGTTTTTGCAAAGACAAACTTAACTTCAATACCTACAACTTCTAATGAAGTTCTATTTATAGATTTGTGACTTAACTAATCATTAGATACAAGATTTAACTATTAGAAACTTTAACCAACAATTATTTTACAAAAATAGCCGTTCACTAACTACATTTAATGCGTCCGATATGCCAAACTTCAAATTTTAGGGTCCAACAAATGAATTTCGTAGAGACAAAAGGTTAAGGATTTCAATGTTGAGCTTTAATATTTATCTATTCAAATGTGACATTCAAATTTTGAGTTTATCAAAGATATCTCATATTAGAACATACGAATTTTCATATTGAAAGTGCATTTATTGAGGTTGAATAGTTTGTCTTATATTTTCATAGTGCACTCGAAAATCAAATTTCACAACCTGAAATTTGTCTGTCAGAGGCATATTCAACGTGACACAAAAGTGCTTCTCTGTGAAATTAGAATGTTGAACTACAAAGTTTGTTTTTTCAGAGGCATGCTCTAATGAGACTCACAAGTTCGTTTGTCAGAGAATGTGACTCTAAACTCTCTTTGAACTTCACTAACATTCAAATTTTTACTAAATTTCATATGAATTTTGCACACTTTAACCAACAATGCTTAGTCAAAATTCGAATTTTAGAATTGAAATTCGTCTATTAGCGATAACACTTTTGTATCTTTGAATTTAACTGAACAAAGTTTAAATTTTGCACAAAATACACGTGAGTCAAATACAAAATTTGTTTGTTAGTCAGTATTTTTCAATTTTAACATATGCTGACATCAAATATGAAATTACTCATTTAAGTACTATGGTAACATGAATATGTAAGAATCAAAACGTTTTATCCAGTGTACATAGTGAGAAATTCTAACAACTAAATCTTTACTTGTTCTTCATTAGATTTCTTCACTTTATCTTTTTATACTCCTTTGATATTCTTCTTTCCAAGCTTTAATTGTTTAGAATTATTAAAACTTCTGATTCAACATTCTCCCCCTTTTTGATAATGACAAAATTGTTAGCAAGGCTGACTTCCCAAGAGGGGGGGTGAATTGGGAAGCTTGAAATTTTTCTGCACAAGGTTAAATAGGTGAAGAAATCACAGTGAAACAAAAGCAATGTAAAAACATAGTAAGCTGAAAAGTAAGGATAAGGAGAAGAAGACTCAGTGATTTATCCTGGTTCGGTCTATCCACTTCACCTACGTCCAGTCCCCAAGACAACTCTTGAGATTTATCCACTATACAGCAAGAATTCAACGGGCTTCTTGCTAATGCCACAGTACACGAGTATGTTCTGTTTCTGGAGCTCTCTCAAACACTCTAAGCACTTTCACAATGTTCTTCCCAATCCCCTTGTGATTTCCCCTCACAAGTAAATCTATCTTCCAGATGAAGAGTAGATTGTTTACAAGGATATAACTCTCTTGAATAGAATAGATATGAAGGTTAAAGTACAGATATTGAAGTTGAGAGGGTAAAAGCTTTTGAGAAGAAGATTTAACAGAAATTCGGTATATACAAGTTTGATTCGCTACCCACAACTTTAAATGATGTTATATTTATAGTTTTAGCTCTCAAATGTATGTTAGAGATAAAATCTATCCATTGGGGAAGTTATCCAACTGTTACTCTGAAAAACTATCCGTTAACCAACCGCATTTAATGCTTCTGACATACTGAAATTCGAATTTTGGTTGGTCAACAGACGAATTTCGAAGGAACCGAAGGTTAAAGCTTCCAACGTAGAAAAACAAAGTTTGTCTGTTCGAGAAGTGAAATTCAAATTTTGAAACTTGTAAAATGTTTTCACGTTGTGACATATGAATTTTCAAGAAGAAAGTTTTTCTGTTAAGAATGAACAGTGTTTTCAATTTTCTACAGTGCCCTCGAAATTCGAATTTTGGAAGCCCAAAATTCATCTGTCCATTGAACGTTCAAAGAGGTACAGTAGATCACTTTCTTCGAAATTCGAATTTTAAAAGGGTGAAATTCGTCTGTCAGAGAGACTCTTTTCAGACTAGCTTCAACATTCGAATGTTACAAGACTTTTCATTCGTATGTCAATGTTTCATTTCAATAGACTCAAAAACATAGCTTCTGAAATTCGAATTTTAGTATTCAAAGTTCGTCTGTCAGAGAGCAGTTTTGAAACTTAATTTATTCTTGATTTCAGATGAACTTTAACATTGTTTCAGACGAATTTCTTCTATTTTCTCAAGTTGTGTTTTGTCTGAAATTTGAATTTTGAAAACTCAAAGTTCGTCTGTCTCAGAGAAGCTCCTTTTAGACTTATATGAAAATTCGAATATTGGAAAGCCAAAGTTCGTCTGTCAGAGAGCATTTTTCAAACTCAATTTCTTCTTGATTTCAGATGAACTTTAACATAGTTTCAGACGAATTTCTTTGGTTTTCACAAACTGCATTTTATCTGAAATTTGAATTTTGAATGTGTGAAGTTCGTCTGTCACAAAAAGGCTTCTTTCAATCTTGGATGAAAATTCGAATTTTGGAGCATCAAAATTCATCTGACAGAGAGACATCTCTTCAGACTTATTCAGTTTTAGCTCGAAATTCGAATTTCCAAAGGTAAAGTTCGAATTTCCAACATGACAGTTCAGTTTAAACTTTCAAACTTCGTCTGTTTGTGGGTATTTTTCAAATAAGTCAAGATTTAACATAAAATCAAGGTTTGAAAACATCTTTTCTTCAAATCAAAATCTTTTACCCAATCATAACTAAAAACAAAAGATTCTACAAAAGATCTAGCAGCAAATACTCTTCAAATTCTTCACTTGAAGCACTTTGATCTCCTTTGATATCTTCAATCCAAGCTCTTGGATGTTGGTTTGGAATAATCAAAACTCTTGATTCAATAAAAATAACTTGCAAACTAGATTAGTACTTGGGTTTGCTTCCAAGAGCTCCCCCTCAATATATGTATTAAAATTTGAATATAAATATAGCACATGTATTAAAGTTGAAAATTTAAGAAGAACAGAAAAGGATATGTGGAAACAAGTTTCATTAATTCATTGATGCACGATTGTTTAGAACAGATGTTCAACCCAATTCAAAACAAGTAAAAAAAATATATCATAATGAAGCACAAAATCCTACAAAGTCCTAAAAAGATCTAAGCTCTGAGGTTCCGCGGCTTGTCATTTCTCTCTGGCCTTAAATTTAATCCTTTTGCCATAAGGTTTTTCCTGATTGACTAGCAGCTTCAGATTGTCTAGTTTCAATTTATACAGCTGTAGCTTCTCCAGTTTGTTCTGCTTTCTTCTCCCCCTTTTTGGCATCATCAGGAGCAGGAGCAATGATAGAGGGAGGAGGTATCTATATGTAGGAATGGCCTAAAGATGGACTAGTATGAATGGCACTAATAGAGGGATTTGAGGAAGTGCATCATTAGACATTGAAGTTAATTCCTGAACCCTTCTTTGGATGTTGGCTAGGCTAGCTTGTTGTTCCACTTAGAGTCTATAAGCAAAAGATGGAGGTTGAAGAGTTGTTGGAGGGAACATCTCATCGAGCCTTTGCTTCTGAGCTTGCACTACAGCATTATGTGTGATAGTAGCAAAGTCAATATAAGGCACAGTGCCCCTTTCCTCATTAAGAGTAGCTTGAATAATTGGTGTAGTGGTAAAATTTGCAACAAGTTTCTCCATTTGCTCAGTCTCTTGTGATGACATAATTGAGTCTTGAGCTTTCTCCATCATTAGCTCATAAGAGCCCTCTGCTTGAGTGGCTTCTTCCTCCATAGCATAGTCCAGAGATAAATTAGGACTAGTTCCATTGCTTGAGGTCTGAGGAGCAGTAGTATCAGGAGAGCCTATTTCAAAAGGACTTGGGATTTGTGGAGAGACATATTTAAGGGTTAAAGGTACCAATCTGAGGGGATATTGATGTGGTTGAAAGATAATTTCAAATATCATTATAGGCATCAGCAATCACCTTGAGATTCTTGGCCATGTTAGAAATTTGAGTTTGTAGGTGTGTAAACTTAGCATTCTATTCCTCCCTAATATTGAGCATCATCTCTTATAGGCAAGCATAAAGTTCAAGTATGGTATTGGGGGTAGCCATAGTAGTTAGAATAGAAGGTTCAAGTTGCTGGGTAGGTTGAGGTTAGGTTGGCTATGGTTTAGGTTGGATGGTTGGGGCAGCCTCAGAGGTAGCCTCTTGCTGTTATGACTCTCCCCCATGGTAGAATGGATCCTTAGATTTACTAGCCCATTTCCCAATCCATCTGCCCTCTCTTCTTTCTATCCATATTCTTATTAATTCTTCTTCGTTAAATTCCTTTGTAGGCTTCCTCTTGCCTTTCTCCAAGTGCTGTATCTTGGTAAATTTGAGGAGCTTGGTGATATGGATGCATAAGGAAAAGTTGAGTCTTTTTGCTAGTCTTTGACCTTGATCATTCTTTGAAAAAATTATGTGACCCAGGTTGAGCTCCTTTCTTCAAATTAAAGCTATCATTACATGAGCTTAAGCCCTGGTTATTAGATTGAAGCTTCCTCCCTTGTTAAAGATGATTCTTGACACTATATAGTGTAGGACTCTTACTTATATACTAAGGTTAGAAGGCTTTACAATTTTCAGGGGAGGCCTATTCACTTGTCTTCTAAAGAGTGCACCCATAATTGTGCTCTTTTTATAATTTAGATATTCCCCTCCTTCCTCATCTGCATCATCATCCTCATCCATGTACTTGGTAGTGGAGATGTCAATTTTAAATCCACCTTGTCTAGGAATCTCTAAAATCTCATTAAGATTTTCATCTGTCAACCACAGATTCCTAAACCTAAGAGTTACCTGATATTTCTTTTTCTTGTCGTTATACTTTAATGAAGCATACCAAGTCTTAATTACTTCATCACTGTATCTTTCTTTAATCTTCAGAAGGTTCTTGTAATTCTCATCCAGAACCCAGCATCAAAATTGTTTGAAACCAGAAATTGCTCCAAATTAGTGCACTGAGGAGTTATTACCCTTCTTTGCAGCAAACTTTGTGGTAAATTCCTTCAAGATTTATTCAGAGTTGCAGAGAGGCTCCGTGGTCATTTGGAGTTCCTCAGACTCTGTGTTGGATGCAAAAGCAGTAGCAACAGGTTTCTTTGATTCTGGCTTTGATGGTGTTTTCTGCTTCTTTGATGGCGTTCCTTTGCTAGATTCGGCTTGTCTTTTTTGGGTATTTCCTTCCTTTGAAGTATACTGAGACTTGGTGGAATGTTTGGACCTAGCATGTTCTTTCCCGACATTAGCATTCCTTACTTTAACTATTTTTGTGAGAAATTTGTGTTGAGAGATGCTTCGAAGATGTTTATGAGGTTTAGTTTGGAGTTTAATCGCTGGAAAATGAAGTTTAGCCGAAGGAATTTGAGAATGGTTGAGAGAGAAAAGGAACAGCTTCGGTTGAAGTATGAATAGGGTTATGTTTGTTCAGAGCATGACCCTTTGAATTTTCTTATGTAATCATTCGACAGACAAATTTTGGTGGCCAAATTCAAATTTTGGTTAGTTGTGTTGCCTACATAACATAGAAAAACTGTCTTCACAGATGAATTTTTAACCTTGAAGTTTGTCTGTCAGAGACTTAACATACGAAGGATATCTTCAATAGTCTGATGTTAGTCGTGAAATTCGACTATCAGAGGCGTATCATTAATAGATATTTCAATAGATGAACTCTGTGTCATCAAAGTTTGAATTTCGAAGCCTTTAACAGAAGTCATGCAAACATGCGAGATCCAACAGACGAATGTTGGGATTCAAAGTTCGTATTTTAAGACTTCATGAAGAACTATCTAAAATGTGTATATTGAATCATCAAAATTCAAATATTGTCCACACAAACAAAGCAAACACATATACCAATATTCAAAATTCGAATTTCAATTAATCAACAGATGAATTTCGAGCAAGCTAAAGTACACGTATATCACATAAGACACTGAAATTTGACTGTCATATAGCCAAAATTCGAATTTCGAGCAAATAAAATCACTCAATAAGGCATTTAAGGAATGTAAGTTCATCTGCTTATAATCAAAATTTGACAATTGAAAAATGGAACTTACAAATGGATGTTGAAACTTCAAATTTTCAATCTCCTTCAGCAAATGTTGATTGCCCAGATGCAGGATACTCCATTACTCTAAATTTTTATCATATAGGCTCATAAGGAGTACTTGTAAAATACTTTAAACATACTCTGATACTTAAGTTAGTGTATGGCTTAACAGATTAACTTTACAAAGTAAACAGATTTAGATAGAAACTTGCTTAAAGTTCATTGAGATTTACTATTCCCAATTCTCTTTTGATTTTACAATATCTATCCTCTGGAAGTGGTTTGGTCAAGATGTCTGCAAGCTGATCTTCTGTAGGGACAAATACCAATATAATGTCTCTTTTCAGAATATGATCCCTTATGAAATGACGTCTGACCTCAATGTGCTTTGTCCTTGAATGCATTACTAGATTCTTCGTGATGTTGATGGCACTTTAATTGTCACATTTGATAGGTATTTCTTTCATCCAATGGATATGAGCATAGCAGCTTCCAGCAGCCACATATTCAGCTTCTGCTATAGATAGAGTCATACCATTCTGCTTTTTGCTAAACCATGAGACTAGGGATCCTCCAAGAAATTAGCATGTACCACTTGTGTTTTTTTTGTCGATTTTAGATCTAGAAAAGTCAGTATCAGTGTAACCAACAAGCTCTTCTCCATTGCTCTTTGGATACCAAAGTCCTATTTGTGATGTTCCAAATAGATATCTAAATATCCTTTTTACAGCTATAGCATGGGAATCCTTGGGACATGATTGGAACCTTGCACATATGCAGACACTAAACATAATGTCAGATCTACTAGTTGTTAGGTATAGTAAGAAACTAATTATTCTTCTATATTGAGTTATGTCAAATGGTTTTCCTCCTTCATCCATGTCAAGCTTTGTAGCAGTGGCCATTGGAATTTCCACTGATTTAGCATTCTCCATCATAAATTTCTTAAGCAAATCTTAGGTATTTTGATTGATTCAAGAAGATGTCATCATCACATTGTTTGATTTGCAGTCCAAAGAAAAAGTTAAGTTCTCCCATCATTAACATCTCGAATTCACTCTGCATTAACTTAGAAAAATCATTATACAAATATTCATTAGTGGCACCAAATATAATATCATCAACGTAAATTTGAACAATAAGTAAATATTTATTTTTCTTTTTTGTAACAAGAGTTGTATCAACTTTGCCTCTTTTTTAAGTAGAAAATTACTTAATCTTTCATACCATGCTTTAGGTGCTTGTTTTAATATATAAAGAGCTTTCTTCAATTTATATACATTATTCAGTTCAGTTGAGTCCTCAAAGCCTAGAGGCTAGTCAACATAAACTTCTTCTATGATATAACCATTCAGAAAGGCACTTTTTACATCCATTTGATACAGCTTAATGTGTTTTATGTAAGCATAGGCTAAGAGAATTCTTATTGCTTCTAATCTTGCAACTGGAGCAAAAGTTTTCTCATAATCTATACTTTCTTCTTGATTATATCATTTAGCCCCCAACCTGGCTTTGTTTCTAATTATTATTCCAGATTCATCAAGTTTGTTTCTAAACACCCATTTAGTTCCAATAATTGGATGATCATTGGGTCTAGGCACTAAGTCCTATGCTTGCTTTTTCTCAAACTGATTTAGTTCTTCTTGCATAGCTATTATCCAGTACTTTAATGCTTCTCCAATACACTTAGATTCAATTTGGGATATAAATGCACAATTATTCATTTAATCCCTAAGTTGTCTTTTTATTTTAACATTCTCCTGAACATTCCCAATCACTTGATCAATAGGATAACTCATTTGATATCTACAAGCTTTAGGTAGTTCTTGAGAAATTACTTTAATATCTTCAAATTCTAGATCTTTCTCCTGAATATCTTCCTCTACAGTAGTAGATTCTAATATTTTTGGAGGTTCAGCTTTATCTTCCTTAGAGAGGTTCATGTTTTTGAAACTAGAATTCAGTTCATCCTCATCTAAGTCAGGTTTAGAAACAGTTTCATTTTCAATGAATACTATATACACAGATATTGGGAATTTTAGTATACACGCAGCAAAAAACTATTAAGAAATTCCCTCCCATGGATCCGTCAATGTTGTTTAAATCGAGATGTAGAGGAAGAATTTACCTCTGGTGTGTCCCTTGGTGTTCTTTTCGTTTTGTTGGACCCTAGGAACTAACATGTATGATCAACTTTCTCTACTGGTATCCACATGAATGGTGAGTCGAACTCAAATGGTGTGCTAACACCTCTATTTGTGAACGTCCATACGACTGTTTAGTTTTCACTGTTTGTCCGTACAGTCCCGCTGTTCATCCATACAACCTGCTATCTATCCATACAATCTCACTGTCTGTTCATACAGTTTCGCTATTCATCTGTGCAGCCACTGTTTGTCATTAGTCTGTACGTCCATGCACTGTTCGTCATTCATCCATAAACCCTTACCCTTGCCTTAATTTTTCATTAATTTTCCTTTTTGAACCATTAAAACGCTGCTAGGCTTTTTCTTGATGTTTTGCTTCGCAGTTTTAAGTATCGCGTGCAGTTCAGAAATTGATTTCTCCATCTTGTTTATATATTAGTTGATGACAAACTGGTCATAATTCTCTAGGAGTGAGTTTAAGATCAAATCTGTAGCTAACTGCTGGGTTACGGGAAATCTGAGCCTTTCAAGGTAATTAATGTAGCCTTTTATCTTCAAAACATGAGAGCTAACTGATGCACCCTCAGTCATTTTGTAGGAATGTAAGGCTTTCATGGTTTCAAACCTTTCTTGCCTTGCCTGTTATTGGAACATTTCCTTGAGATGCACAATCATCTCATAAGTCTCCATATGTTCCAGATCTCTCTAAAGTTCTGGGATCATGGTGGCTAACATCAGGCATCCTACATCCACAGAGTCATTGAGATGCTTATTATAGGCATCCTTTTGGGCTCTTGCAGCATTGGCTGCAAGCTCCTTAGAAATAGGTTCATCTAAGACATATGACTTTCTCTCCCACTTGAGAACAATTCTTAAGTTCCTAAACCAGTCAAGAAAGTTGGTCCCATTGAGTTTGTCTTTCTCAATAACAGATCGCAATGATAGTGTAGCTAAATTACTCATCGATATTTTCTACAACAAAATATGCAAAATCAAATTAATGATTTCCTACTAAAAATTAACCCTCAATTTAGTTTAACAAGCTAAGACCCATATTTCACTTAATTGTAAGTTCGCTTTGGCAAGATGCTTAAAATTAAGTTGTTTAGGTAGATAACTTATTTACCAATTACATCACATGTAACTCTTAGATCTTTATGGGATCCTGTCATCATATGACCGGGCATGTTTAATCCCATCTAATGCCTTAAGACCCAAAACTGCTTTGATAGTCTCAATTAAGTCATACCATCATGAACTTTTATGAGTATCACTATTACCCAAACTGCCTTACTAAGATAACCTAAGTGTATCCCACTTTGGTGGATCTTATATTTAGGCGATCAAAGCCTTGACAAGTGTTCATAAATGGGAGGCATTTAGACTTAAAATTTAATTCGAGGGATTTTATTATATTGTTGTTATTCATACATCTATTCATCACATGTACATATATATAATGGTGTATCCCTTACATGCATATGATCTCATCATAAAGCATAAAATAAATGTGTCATAATATGACCCATCTAACCTATATCCTCCTAAGCCAATGAAAGGATTGTTCTAATATAACACTTATAAAAGAAACCTTGATTGAACATCTGAGGGAAGTGAGGTGAAAAGAGAATCTACATCCAGAATATAGAGAGAAGCATGACACATAGACCGTATTTAAAACCACAATTTCATCCTAGGGCCATATCATGCACCATACCCGTCCAATTCAAATAAACAAATCACAACATGTAACAAATATCTCATCTAATGAAAAGCTGAAAACTTTGTGATTTTAACATTAAATTAGATTAAGCATATACGAAACATATTGAAAACCCAAATTACATACAAACAGATTTTAATTGAATCATGTCATAGAAACAATAGATTCTCATATACATATGCAGAAACATATTTGCATCACATACGAAAATCACATGAATCTTATCACGTCATATATCAACAGACAATGAAATTGTTCAAACAGATTCACAATTGTTTCAAAAACCATATTTCGCAAAGATATATGATGTTAGAAACTGAATTGAGGAATATGATTTTTCAAAAACATATATCACATATATGAATGACAGATTTACAATCAAATTGAAAATTGATTTGAAAAAATGAATTGGACAAATTGAGTTCGTACACATATCACATATATGCAATCATATACTTAAGAACTCAATTTAAATAATCATTGACATGCCTCTGGTACCATTGTTGGGAATTTCAGCATACACGCAGCGGAAAACTATCAAGAAATTCCCCCTATGGATCCGTCAATGTTGTTTAAATCGAGATGTAGAAGAAGAATTTACCTTTGGTGTGTCACATGATGTTCTTTTCGTTTCATCGAACCCCAGGAACTAACACGTCCAAGTAGCACCCTCTACCGGTATCCACACAAATGGTGAGTCCAACTCGAATGGTGTGCTAGCACCTCTATTAGTGAATGTTTGTACATCCGTTAAGTTTTTGCTGTTTTTCCGTACAATCTCACTGTTCATCCGTACAACCAATTGTCTATCCGTACAGGCACATTGTTCATCCGTACATTCTACTATTCATCAGTGCAACTGCTATTCATCATATGTCCGTACGCTGTTTGTCATTCATTCGTACGTCTGTATGCTATTCGCCTGTGTAGTCTCACTCTCTGAGTATACAACCGCTCTCTCCTTAGGGTGATTCAAAATTGAATTGATTTTATATCTAATAATCATAGTCTATATCAATATACAGATAGAATTTCATATTTGTTTAATTTAAATCAATTATTTAAACTAAATCAAATATTGATTAAATAGATTAGTTTGAATTTAAATCTATCTAATAGATTAAATTTATACTAACTATCTAATCTATATCCAGAATCAAATCTAGATTTAATTTGTCATATAAATCAAATTTAGATTATTAGTTTAAATTCAAATTTAGAATCCAATCTAAATCAAATTTAGATTATGACATTAGTTTAAATTTAAATCTATCATATAGAATTAAATTTAAAACTAAGTCATTAAAATTAATTTGAACAATATATATATTTTGAAATAATATAATATATATAAAAAATATAATATATCAAACATATATATAAATATATATTTTGAATTTTATAATATATATATATATATCAAATATATATATAAAATCAATCATTCTAAATTAAACATTAAATTTATTGAATCTAGATACATTTTTTGATTCAATGAATCTGGACATTCTAACTCGAGTTTTCCCGTTCTTGTGTGTGATTGTGTTGGCCCATATGATGTTGGCAGTGAGCTAATAACACTATTGGACCCACATGTTACAAGTGGTCTCTAGCAAAACATTATGACCACTTAAATCATGTGAGATCGATGATCCGATATAATCTATCATATAACCCAATCACATCCCTTTTGTCTCATGATATATAGGTCAAGTATGAGGCATGGAAACATCATCCTCATTTTACTCGACCATCACTTTCTCAATCTTTGAGTAGACTGATAGAACAAATGGAAACTCTTCTATTTAGGCATGGCCATGCATTTCTCAATCTCACTCATTGAGGGGCCCAGATATATTTCTCAATTAATTAGAGGGACAAATTCCATCTTGACCATTCATCTTCCTTCACACGAGTTCCACTATGCCCGATCATAGGCTTTTTGATCTCCCGATTAAAGGTGACTTTTGACTATGCAAAAGTATAATATTCCCCATGTAGGAGAACATGGTGATCTCAGGTTTGAGGGCTTAGTGACATGGTTATATATGAGATATGCTTGTGACTTGATCCATGTAACTCTCTCATGACGGGTCGATCCAGTGCCTATTCCCTAATAGGAGCTTATGATTTTAATTTGTATCTTCATACATAATTATTAATCAAAATCATATTAGCCTTAGTTCATCATTGTTTCCACAAAGATGATTGACTAGGGACACTTAGGATAAAATGATTAATCCAAGGATATTATTATAAAGAAAAACATGCAAACAATATAATAATGTAAGGAAAAACACCTTTTTTTTGTATAATGAAGTACAATGTTCATAATACAATGATTGGTCTAGGACACAATCTCCAACAATAGATTCTTCTGTGGTCTTAGATTTTTTATCAAATTTTCTATATGTTTTACTCCTAGTTAAATAGCCAAGAAATATATCTTCATCTAATTTGACATCAAACTTACCCAAGTCATCTTTGTTGTTGTTGTGTATGTAGCAAGTGCATCCAAAAACATGAAGAATAGAGAGGTTAGGCTTCTTTTTCTTGTACAGCTCGTATGGTGTCTTCCCAAGAATGGGTCTGATATAGGCTCTGTTCATTAGGTAGCATGTTATACTTACTGCATCAACCTAGAAGTACTTTGGCAGCCCTTTCTCATTCAGCATTGCATGAGTCATTTCTTCTAGCACTCTATTTTTCTTCTCAACAACTCTATTCTGTTGAGGTGTTCTTGGAGTAGAGAAGTTATGCTCTATTCTATTGTCTTCACAATAGTTAGCAAACTGAGCATTTTTGAATTCAACACCATGATCTGTTCTAATATACACAATAGAGTAACCTTTCTCATTTTGAATTTTCTTGGCTAAGATCAGAAATGCCTTGAATGTCTCATCTTTAGAGGAGAGAAATAAAATCCAAGCAAATCTAGAATAGTCATCAACTGTAACAAGTACATATAGGTTACCACTAATGGTTTTGAGATGACTGGGACCTATCAAAGCCATGTGAAGCAATTGTAGTGGTCTAGATGTAGAAATTACATTTTTAGATTTTAAAGAGGACTTAGTTTGTTTCCCTTTAAGACAAGCATTAGTTTGTTTCCCTTTAAGACAAGTATAACATTTTTTGTCCTTTTCAAAAGAGATATTAGGTAATTCAAGAACAAGTTCATTTTTAATAAGCTTGTTTAATTGATGCATGCTAATATGAGCTATTCTCCTATGTTATAACCAACTCTTATCATTTTTACTAATTAAGCATATTGATTCTAGATTAGGTAATTCATCTAAATCAACTGTATAACAATTATCATCTGTTTATGCTTTGAAAATGACTTTGTGGTCACTTTTTCTTATGACTTGGCAGGATTTGGAATTGAACAGAACCCAGTTACCTTTGTCACAGGTTTGGCTCACACTTAGCAGGTTGTGGTTAAGGCCAATTACAAACAGCACCTTTTCTATTAATGTTTTTGGGTTTCTTCCTACGATTCCAATGCCAACCACCTTATCAGACTGGTCACCACCAAAAGTAACCTTTCCTCCTTTCTTGTTTCTCGGCATAATAAATTTTTCTTTATCTCCAGCTATGTGTCTTCAGTAGGTACTATCCATATACCACTTGTTACTTTTCTTGGCCTTGAGACACACCTGTAAAATAAATTTTAGTTCTTTCTTTTACCTAAGTACCCATATTTGCTTGGATCCTTTCTTGTTAGTTCCTCCCTTGGGCACAGAAGTACCTTTGAGAACCCATTTCATTCCATTACCATTTCCTTTCTTCTTTTATATACAAGAGGAGGATATGTGACCCTTCTTGTTACAGAAGTGGCAAGTGGAAAGGGGCTAGAAGAAAGAGATGCAGGTCTGAAATAATGTATATAATATTTATCCTTCTGATTTTTAGGTGCAGGAAATGACTTTATGTTTTGAGTTGATTTAATGCCATCAGCACACACAAAATTTCTTAGATAAAGATTTTGTTTCTTACATTTCAGTTTCTCTTTGATAGCACAGTGGTCATATCCTAGACCAGTTTTACTTTGACTCACTATTTGTGTTCCCAGTATCACTTTTAGCATATCTTGTCCTTTAGTGGATCTGGTTAGAGTCTTATAAAGATAAACATTCTTATCTTTCAACTTATTGAATGAGGTGTGTAACATCTTAAACTCAAGTCTATTTCCCATGCATTAAACTCCAATTATGTCGATTATTGCATGATTAGAGACTTGATTACATAAAAATATCAAAACAGATTTTTCTTTATTTTGGGTACTGTTCATTGCGCATTTTCCATTTTACTTGACGAACTTTGAAAATTCATAACTAATTCTAGAAAAATCATCTCATAGTAATTCAATCTCTAAAAATAGTTAAAAAGATTCTCTTCATGGGAAAAATATGAAACAGAGCATTTTATAGACCAGTTCATACAGTTTATTTCTCAAATATTTACTTTACATTTGCTCATTTTGAAACTTTCCTGGTTTTGGTCTTATTTTTAAAAATTCATATCTCCTGATATTCTAAGCCAAATCTTGCATTCTCTATGTTGTTGGAAAGCCCTATATGTATATTTTTTAGAAATATTTCTTTTGTACATTTATTCTACTGGAATAGGGCAAGCATTAACTAAACCAATAGGGGTTAGAGCTCAATTTTAGCTGAAATAGTCTTAGGAAAATATGTATAACTCTTGTTATATAGTTACAATTGCATTCAAACTAGTGTCATATTAAAGCTGAGACATAAGCCTTTCCATACAAACCAATGAACTTTTAGAGCTATGCATGATTTTATAATACCTTTTGAAATTTTTAGTATCTAGGTTCAAGGTTCCAGTTTTCCAATCTTGCCTTATTTTTGAACCCTAATTTTGAAAATTCACCATAAATTGTATATTTATCCAATTTAGGTGTTTTTTAACTCTATGGAAAGATTATTCTTTCTACTTTTAGATCATATAAATCACTTAAACTGATTATCCTATTTCAAATGAACATTATCAGGGTATTCGATTGAATCTTTTCATCCATACTTTAGCATAATAACCTTCATAAACATAATACATCATCATTTATGGTTACATATCCATTCATAACATCATATAAGATGCATAAAAGCATAACTATGCCAAATTACATATTCATAGCATATAGCATGATTTTATACAAATTGCCAAATAATGCATCTGATTAGCAAAATAATCATGCTCCTCCTTAATCTTCTTAGCTTTGCCATGATTCATGACATACCTTGGACCTATCATGGACAATCATTTGGAAAGGGTAAGATTCATGAAATCTCAGTATTTACCACCAATCAACCAATTACATCATCATATAATGCAAGCATTCATCACCAATCATCATTCAAACATCCAGAATCATTTATGCTCAAACATTTTGTAGAAAATTAGACAGAGCTTCCCCTTACATTTTGGACATTCTGAGGTCACAAGATCCCTCAAATAACTCAGCCAATATCAACAAATCATCACAAAATATCATCACAAACATTTAACTAAACATCAAAACCATTGCAAACTATATAACAATACAATACAAGATTAGGTTAGTAAACTACCTTTTTAGCTTTTCAATCCTTTTCAAACTTGGCACACTCTTTCTTTGGCCTTCCAACACTTCTTTGTTCCTAAACACATCATCATTTAAGTATTTTAGCCACTTGTTCAATGACTATATCATAAAGTGTTCACTAAGACCTTAATCCATATTGCTATCCTTTCTGTTTTTCTTTGAACCAACACTTGTTCCTATCTATGTTGGACCCAAAAAATCCATTTTTGGGGTCAAAAACTTGAAATTTCTTCCCTATTTGAAACCTTAAATAGGAAAAAAATTTCCATAAATTGTAGAAAAATAATTACTCCATGAATCTAACAATAACTTGTATATTCTTGCATCTTAGGATATTTACAACTTTTTCATGGTTTGATTTCTTCATGGCTCAATTTTTTCTCTCTCTACTTTCTCTTATGGCTGAAAATTATAGAGGTGAAAAAGGAGAAAATACTCCATAAAAATCATCACAAACACTTGGATATGCAGGAAAATGATCATAGAATATTACCTTGGAAATTTGAGAATCAAACTTTGCTTCTTGCCTTCCTTATTTTTCTCCTTGTTTCCATGAGTTCTTCTCCCTTTCAGTTGCTGGTTTAGATGTGTATGAGGGAAGAAGATGATGTCCAAATGGCTAACCCAAGGTAATTAAGAAAGATATGCAATAAAGTTAACCATAGAATTTTTTTTTAACTAATATTAGTTACTTTTCATTAAAGCTTTTCAATAAATTTCCATGGTGCCCCATGGTCTAGTTTTAGACACCACTCATGCCCTTTTCTTGACCAAAAATTGCTTTAATAATTTTTTATGGACTAATATACCCTTTACTAATTAAATTTACTTGTATCGATTAAATATTTTTGCCAAAATTATCATTAAATTGATATAGGATTATCCAAAAAATTGCTTTTGGCCCAAAATCATTATCTTGACTCAAAATGTATTTTAGGTTAGGTTCATTTATTATTCTTGACTTAGTACTACTCTTTTTGCAGCCTAAAATAACCTTTCTTAAGTAAAATATTAATATTAAACCTAATTACCTAATAGATATTATCTTGATCTTGATAAATTTTTTACTATACTCCATTGGGCTAGGCTCCTCAAGAGATTTATTTTGACTATAATTTTTTATATTTTCAAAAATACCCTTAACCTGAGTAATTTATAATTTTTGAAACTTTTGGGTCCTTAATTGTAATTTTCTCCAAAGTTCTTCATGCTGAACTCACTATTAAGGGACTAAAATGTAAGGATTCTTAATTCTTGAGGTCAAAATATAATTTTCTATTTTTCCATTTAACCAAAAAAATGATATATTTGCACTTCTTCACACCTAACGATGTCTCTTGATTATTCCAGTTACTAATGCATTTTATGATATCAACATTTTTTTCTCGAGGCTCAAATACAATATTCGTATTTTACTTCTAATTTTGGAAATGATTGTTTTACCCCTAAGCTGAGTTAAAAATGTAACTGTCCATTCTTCTGGCACTTTCATGTAATTTCACCTAAAAACTTTTTGCACTCTTTATATTAACTTTCAAATTGGCTTATCTCTCAACCTAGACTTCATAGCTACGCAATACTTATATCGTTACGCTTAGCTTGGAGCAGACTTTTATTCAAGTGGTATACTACATATTTTTTAGGGTAAATTCTAGAATTAATTTCTGTTAAGGATCTTATGAAAAATTAATTCCAATTAAGGACCAAACATAACTTCTTCTGAAAAATTGATGAGAAATTAATTCATTCTAAAACCCGATTATATATTGTCTTTTTGTCTCGCTTCATTTCTTATCTTTTATTTATTTTGCAAGGTGCAAACAGAAGTGGTGGAAGAAGAAGGTTGTGATGTAGTACAGGATGCATGAGATTCATTTTCAAATTTGTTTATTTTATTTTTAGATGCAACTGCTTAGACACTTTGACAAATTCAGACATTAAATCATTGAATGCATCATGCAATTCATTGTATGAAGGTTTATAATTATTTACCTCAGAATCACTGTCACTGTCTTGGTAATGATTCTTCTCTTCTTCTGCAGCCTCCTAAGCCATTAAGCATAGATTGACAATTTCATCATCTTCTGCTGCATCCTTTTCATCTGAACTAACTCCCTAGATGGATGACATGAAGGCTTTCTTCTTTTTCCTTTTGTCAGCCTTCTTGTCTTTTCCTTGTTTTTTGGCTAGCATAGCACATGATAGAGTCCTTATTTTCTTTCTTGCTGCTGGTGGCTCCATCTTTCTTCATGAACTTTCTAAATTTCTTCTTTCCATACATTTTCCCAAATCTTCTCACCAGCATAGCCATCGTTTCTTCATCTAGCTTAGCATCTTCTTTAGAATCATCATCATCTTTTAATTCTACTTTGAAAGCTAGACTTTTCTTTTTCTTATCAGAAGAAGAAGATTTTTTAAGGGCTTTCAGCTTCCCTTCATATTCTTCAAGATGTCCAAAGAGAGTTGTGACAGATGTCATGGATTCTCTTTTGGCTTATTTTATTACTATCACCTCTAGTTGCTATTCAATGGGTATCGCTCTAAGAATTTTTCTGACTTTCTCAGGTTGAGAGTACTCCTTCCCAAGGCTTTTTAAATGATTCACCATAAAAGTGAACATCTTTTGCAAATCTTTGATACTCTCTCCTTCCCTCATTTTGAAGTTCTCGTATTCACTAATGCAGGAATTTAACTTGTTCTCTCTTACTCCAGTGGTTCCTTCATGTGTAATTTGTAGAGTGTCCCACATTCCTTTGGCTGTGGAACAATGAAAAACTCTGTAGAATTCATCCCGGTTGAGTGCATTGACCAAACAGTGTTTTGCTTAGAAGTTTAGCAAAACTCTTCTTTTGTCTTCATCATTCCATTCCTTTTCAAGCTTCTCTTTATATGTGCCATCATCATGTAGCTTCATTGGAACAAAGTCACCTCTCTTGATAATTAACCAGATCTCTAGGTCTATGGACTGAAGATATATTTGCATCCTCATCTTTTAGTATCCATAATGTTTTTCATTGAAGCCTGCAGGTTTGTTAGTGTTGTTGCCCTCTAGTAATATGCTTCTTCTAAAGCCAGCAATTTTCTCCCGGATGATGAAATCCTTCAACTGGGAATTCAAACTCTGATACCACTTGTTAGGATTGTTGGCTTTCCAAGAGAGAGGTGAATTAGGAAGTTTAAGATTTTTCTGCAAAAACACAAGTTCATAGTAAAAGCAAAAGCTTGCAGAAAAACAGAGTACAATGGAAATGAATATAAACGTAAGATAAGAGAAGAGATTACTCAGAAATTTATCCTAGTTTGGTCCAATCCACTTGACCTATGTCCAGTCCTGAAGCTACTACTTGAAATTTTCACTATCAACAAAAATTCAACGGGCTCCTTGTTATTTCTCAGTACAATACATGTACTCAGTTTTAAGAACACTTAAACTTTCACTCAACACTCTTATAAATGTTTCCCAATATCTTTTGTGATTCCCCTCATAAATCATTCTTTCAGATAAAAAATATTTGATACAAAATGAATACTCTCTAGAATATAGTAGATATGAAAGTTAAGACTTAATAAATGAAGTGAGTGGATGAAAAAGCTTTGACACAGAGATTTAGTAGAGTTTTTGCAAAGATAGACTTAAATTTAATACCCACAACTTCAAATGAAGTTCTATTTATAGATTTGTGACTTAACTAATCATTAAATACAAGATCTAGCTGTTAGAAACTTTAACCAATGGTTACTTTGCAGAAATAGCAATTCACCAACCGCATTTAATGTATTTAACATGCCAAAATTTGAATTTTGGGATCAAACAAACAAATTCACAGAGACAAAAGGTTAATGATTTCAACATTGAACTTCAATATTCTTCTGTTCAAACATGACATTCATATTTTGAGTTTGTCAAAAATAGCCTATGTTAGAACGTACGAATTTTCATATTGAAAGTGCATCTATTGAGGTTGAACAATTTGTCTCATATTTTCACAGTGCACTCAAAATTCAAATTTCACAAGCTAAAATTCATCTGTCAAAGGCATGTTCAACATGACATAAAAGTTTTCCTCTTTGAAATGCGAATGTTGAACTACAAAGTTCGTTTGTCGGAGGCATGCTCTAATGAGACTCACAAGTTCATCTATCAGAGAAGGTGACTCTGAACTCTCTTTGAACTTCACTAACATTTGAATTTTGACTAAACTTTATACGAATTTTGCGCACTTTAACCAACAATGCTTAGCCCAAAATTCAAATTTCAAAACTCAAATTTGTTTGTCAGAGATAAAACCTCTGTATCTTTGAATTTTGGTAAGTAAAGTTCAAATTTTACACAAAATGCATGAGTCAAATACAAAATTCATCTGTTAGCCAGTATTTTTCAATCTTAACATATATTAACATAGTATAACTATGAAATTGCTCATTTAAGTACTATGGTAACATAAATAAGAATAAAAGCTTTTTACCAAGTATACATAGTGAGAAATCCTAACAACTAAATTTTCACTTGTTCTTCATTGGATTTCTTCACATTATCTTTGTATACTCCTTTGATATTCTTCTTTCCCAGCTTTAGTTGTTTAGAATCATCAAAAATTTTGATTCAATAGTAAGGCCTAAAGTCAAGGTGTTACACTAAGTATGATCTAAACCTGTGACAAAGGCACTTAGGTGTTGTTTAGTTCCAAGGAGTGCCTAGTCATCAGAAAAAGTAACAATAAGATCATCCTTCAAGCTCAAAAGGATGGCAATTGCTGTACTGTTGACTTAGATGAACTTCCTCCCATAGATTCTATCTGTTTAATTAGTGAAAATGATAAATCTTAGCTTTGGCATAAGAGATTAGCCCATGCTAATATCAAGCAACTTAATAAATTAGTTAAAAATGAATTAGTTATTGGTCTTCAAGGGAAGCAAGTTAAGTCCTCATTTAAACCAAAGAATGTTATCTCTACTTCTAGACTATTGCAGCTATTCCATATAGACTTAATTGGTCCTTTTCATATTAAGAGCATTGATAGAAATTTGTATGTGCCTATGACAGTGAATGATTATTTAAGGTTTACTTAGACTATATTTCTTCCACCTAAAGATAAGGTGTTTGCTACATTTGTTATCTTAGCAAAAAAAAAAGTACAGAATAAGAAAGGTGTTTCTATTATAGCTATCAGGTCAAATCATGGAGGAGAATTGAGAACACCAACTTCCTGGAGTTTTGTGAAGAAAATGGAATAGATCATAACTTCTCTACACCAAGAACTCTGCAGCAAAATGTCATGGTTTAGAAGAATAATAGAACTTTGGAGGAAATGGCAAAAGCAATGTTGAATGAAAAGAAACTTCCAAACTATTTTTGGGCTGATATAGTAAGTACAACATGCTATATCATAAATAGAGCCTATGTTTGCCTTCTACTCAACAAACCTCCATATGAGCTATACAAAAGGAAGAAGTCAAATTTATCACACCTTTACATCTGTGGATGCATATCATCATAAGAGGACTTTAAGGGATATGAACTTGTCAAATTTCATAATTTAACATGATACATAATTTCATAACATAGCATTATAACTTGTAAAATCAAGTTATTCATCACTATCTTCTTCACTTCTCTTACTCCTTCCTTGACCTCTTCCATGACTTGGCCATAGCATGTTATTTATTTAGGAAGGATGAGATTCATTGAATCTCAGTAGCAATTACCCATACATGCAATCATATTATCATATTTGATATGAAAAAAATCAAAGAATCAAGTATCAAACACATTGGCACATTTAGTTCATATGATTTTAAAAATTTTTTTGCAGAGTTTTGTTTTGCAAAATAGACATCCTGGGGTCTCTATACCCCTCATTCAACTCAGCCACATCACAAGGTATCAATACAATCATATGACAAAGCATTAAACTCATAAAAACCAAGTGTGATAACATAGAGCAAGTAAGAGAAATATGCTACCTTATGCAATTCCTTTTGCTTACACACTTTGTACACCTTTCCCTTGGCTTTCCAAAACTTTCTTGAATGCTAATGCATCCCAAAATACAGTTATAAGCTACTGATTTCATAAACTTTTTCACAAAGTACGCACAATAACCTTAAAATTCTATTTTACAATCCTTTTAGATTTCCTTTGAAACAATATTTGTATTTACCTGATTTGAACCCAAGGATTCCATTTTTAGGGTCAAAAATATGAAATTCCATCTCTAACTCAACCCCTTGTTTGATTGAAATTTAGTGGAAAATAGGAGGAAATGATTTTCCTCAAAATACATCAAACTACTTCTGAAAACTTGTCTTAAATGCCTATTCTAAGCTTTCCCCTTTATTTATTTGGCAAAAACTCATCCCTTGGACAAGCTCTTTCAAGGCCAAAATTCATGGGGAGTTGGAGGAAGAAGATGACTCTATTAAACTACTTCAAATAACTTAGAACTACAAGCTAAAAGGCAAGGAAACTTACTTTTGAACTTGATTCCTCAATCTTTGCCTTTGGTCTTCTCTTTTCTCTTTTCTCTTTTCTCTTTCCTCCTTCTTGGTCACACCTAAGAGCTCTCGGTTGCGCCAAATGAGAACTCTCAACCTCACTTTAAAGCACTTAACTCATGTCTTGGAGGAGAGATATCAAATGAGTGAATAGTGCCTTGGTTAACTTGACCAACTTTGAGTTAATTCAATGAAATAATTCACAATAACCAATTAATAAAATTCTTGGTCATTTGTTGTCACGCCACATTGAGTGTATTTTTCTCCAAAAATGCTTCATAATTTTATTAGTCCAAAATAACTTTAGTAATAAATTTTACCAATATCGACTAATTACTTTTGCCATAATTTGTCACTTAATTAGTATAGGATTATTTTAAATTTGATTTTAGACTAAACTCAATATCTTGTCTTAGAAAATATTTATGTGGGGTCCATATATTTTTCTTGTCACTGTATTGCATTTTGTGGGGCAAACAACTTTTTTTGGTATAATATTCACCCATTGATTTCCAATGGCAATTATAAATTCATACAAACTTAGTTATCAACTAAGTATTATTCCATTGGGTCTAACTTGTCGCATACTTTGTTTTGCCAGGAATTTTCTTAATCATGAAAATACCCTTGACTAGGAAAAATTATAATTTTAAATTCTTTTAGGTGCTTTCTTGTAATTTTTTTCTAAGGACTAAATTGCACTCAATTCTTACTTTTAGAGACTACATTGCATAAAACTCTTTTTCCATGGGGTACAATATAATTTTCTCATTTTCCATTCTAAATTGGAAAAATGACCCTTTTCCATTTTTCTGTATTTAATTGTATCTCTTTGCTTTCTCTAATTACATAAAGCATATATAGTCTATAATAAGAGAACTCAATAGAAGAGTTTTTGCATGTAATGTTTGTAGAAACTGAGACTCTAGCTGAACCCTTTAAAGATGATGAAGATGAACTAATTAACAACTTGAACAATCTAAAATTAAGTAAAAATGACCCTCCAAAAACCTCAGATTTTATGCAATTGAGGGAGATGCTGAGGAGCAAAATAATAATGAGATAGATAAAAAACTACCTAAAGTTTAGAGATATCACGAGAGTTATCTCATTGGCCAAGTGATTAGACAAGTTCATGATCAAGTGAGAACAATAAATCAATTAAGAGATTAGATTAATCATTGTGTATTCATATCTCAAATTGAACCTAACAACATAGATGATGCATTAAAAAATGAATATTAGATACTAGATCAACTGATAGACCAATCATTAACACCAAATGGGTATTTATAAACAAACTTGATGAATTTGGAAAAATGAACGAAACAAAGCAAGGCTTGTAACTAGAGAATATAATCAAGAAGAAGGCATTGACTATGAAGAAACTTTTGCCCCAGTTGCAAGATTAGAAGATATAAGAATACTCTTAGTCTTTGCTTGCATAAAAAACATCAAGCCATATCAAATGGATGTAAAAACAAATGGATGTAAAAAGTACATTAATTTCTTAATGGTTATACCACGTAAGAGATCTGTGTTAACCAACCTCCAAGTTTTGAGGACCCAATAAAGGCAAACTATGTTTATAAGCTTAAGAAAGCCCTTTATGGACAAAAACAAGCACCAAGAGCATGGTATGAAAGATTAAGTAACTTCCTTATAGAAAAAAGATTATCTAGAGGAAAAGTGGATATTGCACACTTCACAAAAACAAAAAATAAATAACTGCTTATAGTTCAAATATATATAGATGATATTATTTTTTGTGCTACTAATGAAAATTTATGCAAGGAGTTTGCTAAACTAATATAGGGTAAGTTTGAAATGTTCAAAATGTCTATGATGGGTAAACTCAATGTCTTCCTTGGACTGCAAATTAAGCAAAGAGATGATGGCATTTTCTTGAGTCAAACCAAGTATCTGAAAGAGCTTCTAGTGAAGTTTGGATTGGACAATTCTAAGTTAATTGGCAACCCTATGAGCGTCTCAACCAAGCTAGACATGGATAAAAATGGAAAGCCTTTGATGTTATAAAGTATAGAGGAATGATTAGACCCCTCCTATACCTGACAGCTAGTAAACCTGATATCATGTTCTATGTTTGCTTGTGTGCTAGATTTCAGTCATGCCCATATGAATCTCTTCTTGTTGTTGTTAAGAGGATTTTTAGATATCTTAGTGGTATATCTCATATGGGACTTTGGTATCCTAAAGGCAACCTTGAAAAGCTGGTTGGATGCATTGATGCTGACTTTGCTAGTTCAAAAACTTATAGAAAGAGTACAAGTAGAATATGTCAATTCTTTGGTGGATCACTTGTATTATGGTTTAGCAAGAAACAGAATAATATAGCCCTCTCCACTGCATAAGCTAAATACATTGCTGCTGAAAGGTGTTGTTTTCAAATTTTATGGATGAAGCAGCAACTTGAAGATCTTGGAGTGACAGTCAATAAAGTTCTTATCAAATGTGATAACTCAAGTACCATCAACATCACAAAGAATCGTGTCATTCACTCAACGACAAAGCACATTGAGATCAGACATTATTTCATTCGAGATCATGTGCAAAGGAAGGATATTGTTGAATCAAGTGTTTTGATGATTTCAAACCAACTTTCTAGGGCTTGGAGAGAAGATATCAAAGGTGCACAAATGATCTCAAGTGAAGAAATTCAAGAAAAACTAGCACAAGAATAGATGTAGAATCTACAACCATGTTTAAATTGAATAAAAGACTTTGAATTGGATAAAAAATGTTTTAAAACTATGATTTTATGTTAATCTATGGAATATTTGAAAAACACCCACTAACAAACGAAGTTTGAAACATTTATACTGATATGCTGTTTTGAAAATTCAAACTTTGGCTTTGGAAATTCAAATTTTGTATTGAAAATGAACAAGTCTGAAAAGAGCCTTCTCTAGCAAACAAACTTTGACTTCAGAAATTTGAATTTTGAATCTTGTTTGAAAAGAACCTTCTCTGACAGATGAACTTTGGATTTTGAAAATTTGAATTTCAGATAAAATACAACTTATTAAAAATGAAAAATTCGTCTGAGGATATGTCAAAGTTCATCTGAAAACTGAGTTTGGAAATAGCATCAAAATAGCTCATTGACAGATGAACTTTGAACATGAAAATTTGAATTTCAGAAACAAAGCTTGTGAGTTTGTTATGATGATATGTTGACATACGAATGATAGTATTCAAAAATTCAAACTTTGAAGTAAGTTTGAAAAGAAGCCTCTCTGACAAATGAACTTTGCATTTTGAAAATTCGAATTTCAAATTAATGAACTATTGTGTCTTATTAAACTGCCCACTGACAGACAAATTTTGGGTATCAAAATTCGAATTTCGAAGGCACTGTAGCAAAATGGATCAACTGTTCATACTTTCCAAAAGAACCTTAAACTTAAAAATTCGTATGTTCCAACATAGAAACATTTTTCAAAGATCAAAATTTGAACTTTGCTTCATAACAGACGAACTTCGAATGTTCAATGTTAAAGTCTTTAGCTTTCGGTTTCCGCAAAATTCGTCTGTTGACCAACTAAAATTTGAACTTTGAATGTCGAAGCATTAAATATGGTTGGTAAACGGATAGTTTTTCAGAGTAACCGTTGGGTAACTTCTCCAATGGATAGATTTTGTCTCTAACGTATAGTTAAGACCTAAATCTATAAATATAACATTTTTTGAAGTTGTGAAAAATGATTTTAACATTGTACATACTGAAACTCTACCAAATCATCCACTCAAAGTCTCTTACTCTCACATACTTCATTCTTTGTGCTCTAACTTTCATATACACTCTTATTAAGAGAGTTTATCCATTGTAAACAATCTTATCTTCATCTGGAAGAAATATTTTCTTGTGAGAGGATATCACAAGGGATTGGGGAAGCACTTAGCTAGAGTGCAAAAAGAGAAAGTGTGAGCTCTAAAAATAGAGTATCATAGTTGTACTGTGGCATTTGAAAGAAGCCCATTGAATTCTTGCAAGATAGTGGAAAATCTCAAGTAGTTGCTTGAGGACTAAACATAGGTCAAGATTGAGAGACTGAACCAGGATAAACATCTGTGTCTTCCCTTCTCTATTACTACTTTTACTTGTTATTCACTTATACTCTATTTTACTGTCACCTTTGTTTTCTTCACTTTATTGATATTTTGCAGAAAATTTTAATCTTCCCAATTCACCCCCCTCTTGGGAAGCCAGCATATATAACAGATATCTCTCTTGAGTATGTACCAATAGAACATCAACTTGCTAATATCCTTACCAAGCCTTTGGCAGAAGATAGATTCAACTTTATTAGAAGAGAATTGAGAATGGTAAATTCCAAGGAACTGTAAGGAAATTCTACTATTTTCTTCATAAGTTTATTCTCAATATCTTAGTAATATGTAAATATATCTGTGAAAAAGTTACTAACTTAAGCATTAGAGAATCTTTAAAAGTGTTTAGTAGGACCTCCATATATTTTTTAAATGAATACATGATTCCATGGAGTTTTTGAAGAAAATGTTGGGTTTGTGAAACAAAAGGTTGAGGATAATGGATCATCCAAACAATTTCTATAAGTCTTATATGTGTTTGACATGTTTGATGGACTAATCCAAATGTTTAGTAGACTATCCTTGTTGATTTCTTCATATTTCAACTCACTGTGATGAACGATTTCCTTCTAACCATGAAGGTTTGTCAGCTAAACCCCCTTTTTAGAGAAGGATTACTCTCTATAAAGTTAGGTTAGTACACAAAGGTTAAATTTTATCACGAAATTGAGCCTATGGTTGTTTTGTTTGTTTTGTGCTTGCCTAAGTTAGTTACATGATTTTCAACAAAACCCATAGGTTAGTCAACTAATGCCACCAACATCGCTTGTCTATGTTTTATGTAAATGCTTTGCATGATTGTTGACAAAACCTATAGATTAGTTGATTATCCCTTTCCTCAGGCTTCTTATATTAAGGTCTTATAGCAAAGGCGTTTTCACAAAAACCTTAGCCCCTATCTCACAAAAATGTTACAGTTTTCTTGACTATTACCAAAACATTCTTAAATTCCTAGCCTTATAACTACTATCCATTACTTCGTATCCTTGATTCGACCAAATCCTAACCTATTCCAACCCATTTCATGTATGCTCACAAATCAAATGGCAAAGGAAACCCAAAAATCTAAAGGAAGATTGAAAAAGAATGTTAAATCCCAATATGCTTGAGGATAACCTTAACAAGGCTCTAAGCAAGGAGAAACAAACAAAGAAAGGTCGAGTGAATGTCAGAAAGCCCAGAAATGCACAAAAACTTAGAAGACAGTGAGTGAAGGAGGATTAATGCAACAGTCCTACCATTTGTTAGACATGTTCAAATTGTTTCTTGCCACTAGACTACTACGGAACAATGCTGGATTTAAAGAAATTTTTTATGAGGATTTCCAAAACTATGTTAGTTTTGGAAATTTCTTGGAACTTTACATATTTGAAGGGGTATAATTAATGGATCCATACAGAAACTTGCTAGAGTTGTATGAGGAATATGATGATAAAGTGGTTCAAACTTGGTACACAACTCCAAAATATAATGAGAATCGTGAAAGATATGAGATTATGATGAGAAAAAGGTGTTAGCTAAGGTGGTTTCCCAAGAGAGGGGGTGAATTGGGAAGATTAAAATTTTTCCTGCAAAGGCAAACAACAGCAGTGATACAAACGAGATAACAGAAAATATAGTATAAGCAATAAAAGGAAAGAGGAAGAGGACTTAGCAGTTTATCCTGGTTCGGTCTAATCCTCTTGATCTACGTCCAGTCCTTAAGCCACCACTCGGGATTTTTCCACAATCTCTTGCAAGATTTCAATAGGTTCTTGCAAAAACAGTAGTACACAAATAGCCCAAGCGTTTGAGCTATAACCTACTCTCTCACTCTTCTCACTTAAGAGTAAATGTATCTCCCTTAGTGTATTCTCACACTAAGAACAATCTACAGGTGTGTAGACGTGTACAAATTGTAATCTCTCTCAAAAGAGTGGATATGAACGTTAAAGTGCAATAAATGAACTAAACAGAGGGTAAGTGAGCTTTTAATGAATCAATAAATGAAATAGTAAATTTTCAGCATGTAAATCGTTATTCTCATTATCCAATATCTTAAATGAAGTTCTATTTATAGTCTTAGGATAAAACTATCCATTGGAACCAAAGATTAGCCGTTACTCACAATAAAGTAGCCATTCTCCTATCACATTAAATGTATCTGATAGAGGTTATGTCGATAACCTCCTCATGTTATGCGGATAATGGGTGACTGTTTCCCTCTGTTTTCAACATAGAGCTCTTCGTTATTCAGATAACCTACCTAGGTTATGCGGATAATGAATTTCCCAGAACGACTAAGTTATAGCTCAAAATCATTTTCATGAAAACCACTTAGTTATCATGATCACATCAAGTTTTTCTCAAAACTGAGCCTTTGTCAAAATTGGGTTATCGGGACAACCTCATAGGATTATGTGAACAAGCTATTTGCCCAAGAATGGTTTAAGAATTCTGAAATACATGTTATCCGGATAACGTCCCTTGGTTACGCGAATAACGTGTTTACCCGCGGAGTCCAAGTGCTCTATGACATTCGTTATGCGGATAATCTCCCTAGGTTATGCGACTATTGAACTGTACAATACCACTTTTCTACACTGTTCACTGTGTTATATGCATAAGGTGCCTATCTTATCAAGATAACCACTTGGACAGACTTGAGAACTTGATTCTCAACCTGTGTTATGCGGATAACCTTAATCCCTTTTCATGAAATTGAAGAATAAACACTGAAAAACTTTTGAGATTGAGTCTTTATCCCCATAACCTTCAATTGTTATGCGTATAAGGTGAACCATTATCTTGAAAACAAAGTAAGCACTTTTGAAAACAGTTTTTGAAATTGATCTCATCCCCATAAGGCAAAGCATTATCACTAAAAACCAAATTAATCAATTTAATATTGGAGTTTTACCCTCATTAGGTAGCTATTTCTTGAAAAGCAATTTTGAAATTATGAGTTAATAGTTAGTCATTCCATTAGTCATCTTATAGCGTTGGATTAATTCAGATTCAAAGCTCACTACCTTCTTTTACAAATGAATTCTCTAGGATTGTAAACCAATTCTTCAGGAAGTTCCAGCTTTGTTCTTCACTTCACTTGTACTCCTTTGATATTGAATCTACCAAGCTCACTTTTGGAATCATCAAAACATCTAAATTAACAAAAGGATCTTGTGGTTCACTGAGAAGGATTTAGCAAATTTATTAGGTGTGCCATATGAGGGAATGTATAAAGTGGACACCAATATTACTAAGTATTTGAAGGAAGAGGAAGCAAAAGGTGCAGAAACTGGTGGAGAATTCATGAAGTATAAATGGAGCACTATGATCAACCTACTGACAAGTAGTAACAAGGGAATTACTCAAAGGAAAAGAATAGCCTCAATTGACTTAAATTAAATTTGCCACATTCACTTGCTTGTTTCTAATCATCAAGGCCATTGTCATCATTTTTGCAATGGTAACATTGTGAAACTATCTAACTTGTTAAAGAACATCCTGAAAGAAAATACGATTCATCATTTGGAGAAAAAGTATAACTTCCCATTTTCAAGACTATGCAAAAATATTATAACAATGAGCCTTATTAAATGTACAAGAAGAAGTGGAAAGATATAGTATTTAGGGCCAAATGGTAATTTCTATGAGGGTCCTTAAGTGGAAATTAATTTTCAAATTAGACCCTAATTGAAAATATTTACAATGTGATTCCTAGAAAATATTGCAAATAGATCTTGAAGAAAAATTATTTGCAGTTTGGTCCCTCTATAACATCACCAAATTTCATAAAAGATACGAGAATGTGGCATGGAATATATGAAAAGATAAAAAAGGAAGTAAGACGATAATGTTATATGCTCAATTATTAAATGGAATTAATTCCCCATATAGTTCTTAACGGGAATTCATTCCAGAACTAAGTTAAAAGATATGTAATATATTAGTTGAATGGAAGCTCGTGTCGAGCTAAGCACAATAGTATAAGTATTATGTGGCTGGGAGGTTTGAATTGAAAGATAGACCAATTTAAAAGTATAGTGAAAAGAATTATTATGAAATTGATCTTTGGGAAAATAACAAGGAAGTACCCAGAAGAATCAATATTTGCATTTTTACCCAATTCAAGGGCAAAATGATTATTTCTCAGGTTCAAAAATAAAATGTGAAAATTGTATTTTAGCCATAAGGGAGAAGAATTATTTGTAATGTAGTTCTTAAAAAGAAAGAATTAGTGCATTTTAGTCCCTGGGAAAAACTATAACAAAGGGCCTGACAGATTTAAAAATTACAATTTTGTCCCAAGTTAAGGGCAATTTTGTAATTTTCAAAAGCACTATTAAAATGAAGCTCACAAAGAGCTGGGCTCAATGGAATATTGCTTAGAAGCTAATTGAGTATGTATGAATTTATAAGGAAAATCAAAATTCAAAAAATAAATATTGTATCGAAAGAGAAATTGTGGGTCCAATAAAATGTAGTACAGAGATAGGATCAGTCTGAGGGCCCCACCAAAATATGTTTTGGGACACAGATGAATTTAGTCTAAAATTAAATTTAGAGTATTCTTGTACCAATTAAGTGATAATCCTTGTACGGGTAAAATTTATCGGTAAAAGGTTATTTTGAACCTATAAAATTATGAAGCAATTTTTGGACAAAATACTCTTAGAGTGGCATGATTTGTAGCTGCAAGGAATATGGTTGGAATTTATTTGATTGATTTATGAGAATACTTCTTTAAGAAGTATTTGGAAAAAATAAAAAGTAACCAAAGTCAAGTAATCAGCAGAGATGATTAAGCATACTTGGGTCGTTATTTTTACCACTCTCTTGACCACCCTACATGCTGCACAAAAGAGGAGAGTGAGCAGCCCATGTGATGAAATTTGAATATTTAATTGGTTTTCAATAATACTTCTTAAAGAAGTAGTTGTTTTTGGTGACCAAAGTCAAGGCAAAGTTTACCATGGTTAAGTGAGATAGTAAGGTGTCTATGTTTGCTTCTTCTTGCACAACCCATATGCTGCACAAGTGAGAGAGTATGAGAGCTCAAAATTCTCTCAAGATAGAGGAGAGAAGCTGTGGAGAAGAGAGGAAGCAAAAGAGATAGGCAAAGCTTGGAACTTGAGGATTAAGGTGCAAGGTAAGAATCCTCCTACCTCAAGCTAGTTTTCTTCGTAGTTCATGGTATCTTCATGAAGTTTTCTCCTTTGTGAACACCAAATTTTGTCCGGGTAATTTAAAAAAAAAAATAATAATAATATATGATAAAAAAATATATAATAATAATAAAAATAAATAACAAAATAATAAAAAAAAGGGCTTTGGGCCAAAATTCAGCCCAAAATAAAAAAAATACAAAAAAGACTTCGGGCCAAAATTAGGCCCGAAATCCAAAATTTCAAAAAAAAAAAAAGAGGGGGGGATATTGGGCTGAAGTGAAACTTCAGCCCAAAAGGTCACGAGCCCAATTGAGGGCTCGTGACCTGGTCCAGTGGGGCATTGCCCCGAAAGGAGGAGAGCCCTTTAGGGCTCGGGACAGAGGGAGCCTTGAGGGCTCTGGAGGGCTGGCCGCTAGAGGAACTCCGTGAGTGTGAGAGCCGAGAGAGATGAAGGGAGCTGTAACCTAGGGCTCGGTGAGAACGGTGAGGAGCTCAGGTCGGAGAGAGCCGAGAAGCTGGCCATGAGAAAAGAAAGTAGAAAGGGAGAGAGAAGAGGGAACGGCGGTGGAGCTCAGGCCGAGAGAGGCAGACCGCGAGCGTGAGAGAAAAAGGCAGAGAGGGAAGAGGGGCTGTCCGAGACAAGGAGGAAGGGGGAGCAGCAAAGGAGGGCTGGCCACAGAGGGAGCAGGGGACTGTCCGAGAGGCAGAGAAGGAGAGTCGAGGGAGGCGGCCGTGAGAAGAGAAAAGAAGAGGAAGCTAGGGTTCAGTGAAAGAGGAAGCATGAACCAGAGGGGGGGGCCGTGCGAGTGAGAAGAGAGATGGAGGAAGCTCTAACCTAGGGCTCAGATGAGACAGGAACCGAGGAACCAAAACTCGGGTATGAATGAGGAATAGAGGCAGAGACCAGGTTCAGGCCGAAGGGGAGCTGGAGCTCGTGGGCTGGTGAGGCAAGGAGGGACCAAAAAGGCTCGGACGCGATGACTCAATGGGAGCCTCTGAGCAGAGGCTCATGTACGCGAGAACCCGGGACAGAGTACGGAGTTATGAAGTGGCGAGAGACCAAGGGAGAGCTCAGAGCCAGAAACGACAAAATAAACTCCTCCAATACTCCGTACTCTGCTGCAATAGAGTAGTGGAAAGGAGGAAGCATAAGTTACACTCCAGACCGAGAGAGGGTAGGAGGGGCACGAAATGGCAAAGGAGCGTCTCCATTATTTTGTACTGGGTACGGCAGCATGGTGGCGAGGATGGTGATACACAAGGGAATAGGCGAGACAGAGCAGAGGAGGCATGAAATTAGGAACGGGTGGATGCAGAAAAAAGGGGACCACGCGTTTGGTTTTGGGAGGGGGCTCCACTCGTGACAACCCTATAAAAGGAAGGAGGAGAGTAGAGAAAGGGGGAGAAGAAATCTTCAAGGCCGAGGTAGAGGAGACCACGGGTGAAGGTGGAGGTAAGGGAAGCCGGAGTTCCAGAGGCTGATAGCAAGAGTAACAAGGGAGACCGTCATTGGTAATTCTTGTTGTGAAATTCTGGCACCAAATTGAAGCTCTTGTGTACTTTTTCTTTACTGCCTCGCCTCTCCATTGCCTTTTCTGCTAATTAAGTTTTCTATGTTCATTTGAGTGGGTCATGATAGAGTTTAGTATTGAGAAGTTTTGCTCTAGGGTCTAATTAGATGTTTCTCGGACTGTTGATTTTGTTCTGGCCTGTGACATTAGACCGAAACATTACTGGGTGTCACAGGGATTCTATTGTGTGTTTTATTTTACTATTGGTTAGCTGATATGTTTAATATGTCATGCTGTATCGATTAAGCTTCACCAATAACCTGTTGTGAACGCTGTGGATGAATGTGGAATTTTCTTTTAAGTCCTCTTCTACTTTGCTCATGAAGCCAGTGCCATTTTTTCTATGCTCTGTGATTTATCCGTCTAGTATTGATAAAATGATTCGCTTGAGATGTGTTAAGTCGTTCATTGTGTCAGGCTGGGGAAGAAAGGGATATTGGTGTTGAAAGGACATTACCTTTCTTGTTAAGTGGTTTGGTTTTCAGGTTTGCTATTTTTGATAATTCTGGAACTAGATTGAGACTGAATGGATACTGTTATTAGAGTAGGTTTTGGCCTATGTATTTAGGCCTGTCCCAATGCTCATCTCACACACACACACACGTCCCCTGCTCATCTTGATGTTCTTATTCTGTTGTTGTTTTTATCCAAGGGTTTCCATCTTGGTTGCAGAATTACAGTTATGTGTATAGTTGGATTTGTGCACATTTTGAGAGATTTTAATGGGGAATTAGTCCCCAACTGTTTGCTATGGCTCTCTCATGTCAGTCACGTTTGGTTGATTTTTGGGGTTTGAAATACTTTGAACTGTTCCTACCCCTTCTCATATGTAATTTGCTGTGACATTATGGTAAAGTTAATATGAGTTTGGGACAAGGGACGCTAGTGGTTGGGTTTGAATCTTCATCAACTATCGCTCGTCCTTTTCTTTTTGAAATTCTAATTGAGTGAAGTTATTAAATTATCATGTGAATTGAATGTATAAATATAGTGAGAGAGTTTTGTTTAGACCATAAGTAATTATTTTTAGAGTCTACCTCGAGGGACTAAATCTCCGTAGGTATGTAGTATGTCAGTCAAGAGCATCATGAGCAAGAAGTTGCCATGGTACTTATATTGGTTAATTTTTAAACATTTTAAGTTCAAAATAGTTCCTTTGAAAAAAAAAAAGAGATTCTTAATAGTTTTGTTTTTATAAGGAAATATAAATATTTTTTTATTTTTTTTAAATAAACAAATAAATGATATATATGCATAGCAATTTTTATCCCCTTTGAGTATTTTTAAAAATAAGTACAAAAATAAGAAAATAATAAAAGTAAATACATAAGGAAAATTTAGATGATATATATAAAAGTTGTATTCTTAGATTCCTTTTATCATTTTTTTTTAAAATAACCATAATCATATTTATTGTCATAAAAATGATTTCACTTTCCCAATTTTATCTGTTAAGTCTCTTTTTTGCCTTCCACCACGAGTGGCATCACCATGAGTAAATAAGCGTAAATTGGTAAATTATGAGTGATCAAGTCACCATATATGCCGTTTGATTTTCATTTAAAATTTTTCTTTTGGTATTTTCTACTCCGAGTGGTAACACCGTGAGTATGTAAGTTAAATCAGTAACCTGTGAGTGATAAAGTCACCACATATGCTGATTATTATTTTTTTAAAAAAAATATATGTAATGATCATAATTTTTTAGGGATTAAAAGGATTTTTATAATAAAAAGAAAAAAATCATTTGTATAGAAAAAATTTTTCTTTCGAACTTTTTGTGCCTTTTGTCTCGAGTAACACTACCGTAGACACTTAGGTATCAATGGGTAAATGTGAGTGATAAAGTCATCACATGAGCCAATTGATTTTATTACGTAAAAAAAAATAATAATAAATTTGTTTTCAAATATTTCCTTTTCAAATCAAATAAAATGTTCAAAATCACAAATAATTTTAATCCTATTTTTTTAAATTTGAGGAAAAATATATTTTCTCTTTTAGAAATTGATTAAACAAAAAATATATAATAAAAATGAAAAGAGCAAATAATGGGAAGTAATCTGTCTTTTACAAATTAAAACACACTAACCAATTCTAAAAATTGTTTTCTTTGTGGAAAGATAAAATTATTTTCTATTAACCTCTCTTTTCAAAGAAAATATATAAAAAAATATTAACCCAGTGACACGCATTTCTAGTCCGAACTACGTCGACTTTGATCCCTATCGCAGGGTACGTAGGCCCCAGACTCTCATTCTGGGTCAAGTCCACTTTTGTAAATAAATAATATTTTCCTTAATTTATTTTTTCTAACTTTTCATATTTTCATTTTATTCTTTATTTTCATTTTACATTTTCCTTATTTTTATATTTATTTGTTTTTGCATGTGAATGGTAAAAGGGCAACCAAAATAAATTTGTAAAAAGCCATAAAAATTGCATGATCAACCTAAGGTAACCGTTCTTCAGAACGGGTGTTGTGGGGGTGCCTAACACCTTCCCCACTCACAATCGTACTCCTGAACCCAACTCTGATTCGCAGACCAGTCCTTGTCCCTTTTTGTGTTTTTGTTTTTCGGTTTTCCAAAATTTCCCTCAAAATTTTGGTGGCGACTCCCTCCGAAATCGGCCTCCCGCCGTGTGAGCCGATTTCACCTCTTTTTTCTATTTCCCGCGCCATCCGCGTCGCATTTCCGGGTGTGACATCCTTCCTCTTCTCAAGAGTGATTTTTGGCCAAGGCATGGGTTTGAGGAAAGAAGTATTTTCTTGCATGAAAATGGAGAGAAAGTATGAGAATTTGCAAGAAAAGTAAGTTGTGATAGGTTTGGAACAAGTTTTTGGGAAAAAATCAGTTCTTCCTCTTCATGCCCTATTTTGGGCCAACCTAGTAAGGTAAGAAAGAGTGAGACTTTCATGATTTTCATGTCAAAAATGGATTTTCCATGGTCCAAAATCTTAAGAACAAGTATGGATTTCTAAAAAGAGGCAAAGATTGATTGTATAGGTTTTGAAGGTTTTATGCACACTTCGTGAGTAAGGCCACGAAATCAGTGGCTCAAGTAAATGTTTAATGTTGTATTTAGGTTTGAGGAAGCCTAAGTAAGCTTTTAGAAGGGGTGGAATCAAATGAAAGAGCAAAGGAAATCATTAAAGGATCATTTTCCTGTTATATGCGCTATATTGTCTTATGAATTTCTACGAACACTGTGACTTGTATGATGCCATGTATGATGTTTTGTGATGTTTCTCATGTGTTGGATGAGTTATTTGAAGGGGTTATGTGACCATGGGATATCTAAAATATAAAAGGAAACTTTACCAACATTTTTATAAAATGTCAGCATAATATGTTCAAAGTGTTTGTTAAATGTTTTTCATAGATTATGTGATGATATATATGTGTAATTGGTAATGCTATTGAGATTCTCTAACATCCCTAAGAGTTAGAATATCTAAATACTTGTAAGGAATTGGTGAAAAAGAATAGACATCATTTTGTGTGAAAAAGGGATAAAATATGTCATTTTTCCCAGTTGGATGAAAAAATGAGAAATTATGTTTTTCCCTGTAAGTTAAGATAATTACATTTTAGCCCCTTAAGATGAAAATCACGAGGATGCATGAGGATATATATTTTGAAAAAAATTATAGCTAATGACCCAGAAGAATTAAAAATTATAATTTGACCTCAGGTCAGGGGTAATTTTGTAAATATATAAAATTACTGTCAAAACAAAGCTTGTGACAAGCTAAGTCCAATGATATATAGCATGGAGGTTAACTGATTAAAAAATAAAGAAATAATTAGTGTCGAATGTCCAAAAGTAACTTAATACCGATAAAGTTGATTGTGGGCCCCTCAGATGGTTAAAAGGTGACCGAGACAGGATTTGGGTCTTACATAGATATTGTTTGGGACAAAATAACTAAGAAAAAATAGATATAAATTTGGAATAGTCCTATATCCCTTAAGTACTAATTTACTGTAAAAGCGACTTTTTTTGTACCAGTAAAAAGTATTCGACACCGAGTATATCTAGATCAAAAAAAATATGTAGTATTTTAGAGATATTTTAGAATAAGTTGGTGCCATATTTAGCAGCCCATGTGTTGCAAATAAATTTTATTATTTTTGAGAATACTTCTTGAAGAAGTATTTAATAAAGTAATTAAGGTTAGTGAAAACTAAACCAAGGTTAGCAAGATAATTAAGTTAATTAACATCTCACTTCTCTTAATAATTGGATGTCTAGTAGTTGCAACCATGAGATGAATTGGAATTTAATATTGTTTTTTTAACACTACTTCTCAAAGAAGTATTTGCTTTTTGCTAACTAAAGTTAAGACAAAGTATATCAAAGTTGAGTGAGTTGGTGAGGTGGCTGTTTTTGCGCCTTCTTGCATGACCAATATGCTACTAGAAGTGAGAGAGAGAGAGAGCTCAAAGTTTGTTCAAGAAAGAAGAAAAATGGCATGACCTAAGTTAAGAAGAAAAGGGAATAGCCAAGCTTGAAACTTGAAGCAATCAAGATGCAAGTGATAGGTAAGCTCTCTAATCATTTCGAGTTAGTAGTTTCAAGTGATTTCATGGAGTTTTATTCTTCCCCTTCTCAAATTCAGATCTGGCCTAGGTTAAGAATATGAAAAGAGAAAGGTTTTTATGCAATAAACTTAGGAGAAACACCAAACTAACAACCTAGAACATGATTTTGGTAGTAGTTTGAAGTATTTCAAAAGGAATTATTTTCTCCATGAATTTCAATCAGTTGAGGTTTGTTCCTAGAGTTGGAATTTCATAATTTGGACCTCAAAAATGAATTCCTTTGGTCCAAATTAGTTAAGAACAAGTGTTGATTTCAAGAAAAATCGAAAGGAAAGCAATATGAAAAGTTTAGGTTTTATGAGTACTTTGTGAAGTTGAAGTATGAACCAGTGGCATATGACCTCATTCTACGATGTGATAGGGTTCTAAGAAGTTTCTAAAGGTCAAAGGAAGTGTCCACCAAGTATGGAAAAGTTGGGAAAGCTTGAAGGTAATAATTTGCCTATTTATGCTTATTGTTATCAAACTTGAATTTCATGAATTTGTTGCTATGTCATATGTATATAATAATGCTTTCTGATGATTGGCTGAGTTGTTTGATGAGGTTTATGACCCCTAGATGTTCAAATTTTAAAATGAAACTCTACCAAAATTTTTATAAAATGTTATGGCATTAAAAGTTTCAAGTGATAAATTGATGTTTTTTTGATGTTTTCATGAATTATGTGATAACATGATTGTATGAATGGGTTGCTACTATGAGATTCTTTGAATCTCACTCTTCCAAAATGACAACATGATAGGTTCAAGTATGCAAGGATTCAAGGGAGGCAAGGAAGCTAGAAGAAGAATTTTGATGTTTAGATTACTTTTTCCAATTGTTTTGTGTCAACTGGTTATTTTATATAAAATTGTTTATGAACATATTGTTGAATCAAGTGTTTTTTGATTCTAAACAACTATAGCTTGGAAGGAAGATATCAAAGGAGTATAAGAGATCTCAAGTGAAGAAATCCAAGAAGAAATGAGTAAGAGATTAGTTTGTAGGATTTCTCACTATATTCACATGAGTAAAATGCTTTGATCTTTCACACAAATCTTTTAAAAATGTCTTTTTCAACAATCCTATGTCAACTTATGATATATTTAAAAAATACTCACCAATAGACAAATTTTGAACTGTTAAACTTCATATGTTGTCTTGAAAATTTGAACTTTGATAGCTGAAATTCAAACTTATAAAGATGTGGCCTTTAATAGACGAATTTCAGCTTATTAAAATTTGAATTTTGAGTTAAGTATAATTGGTGAAGAATGAAAAATTCATCTAAAACTATGTCAAAGATCATCTGAAATTAGAATGCAAAAAGAGTTCTAAGTCAGTCCCTCTGACAGATGAACTTTAGTTTTGAAAATTCAAACTTTAGAATGAAAATGTGCAAGTCTAATCAGACATCCCTCTAACAGACGAACTTTGGTTTCTACAAATTCGAACTTTAGAATGAAAGCATATAAGTCTGATAAGAGGTCTCTTTAACAGACAAACTTTGAAGGCTCAAAATTCAAATTTTGGAAAGAAGAAATTTTGTGCCATATTAAGTGGCTCACTAACAAACGAATTTTGGATCCCAAAATTTGAACTTTGAGTGCAATGTAGCAATATGGAACAACTGTTCATATTTATCAGAAGAATTTTCAACTTGAAAATTTGTATGTTCCAATATGAAAAATATTTATCAAGATGAAAATTCAAATTTCAACTTTCAACAAATGAACCTTGAAGTTCAACGTTAAAGTCTTTAACTCATAGTCTATGCAAAATTCATCTGTTAACACCCTAAAATTTGAACTTTGGATGTCAAATGTATTAAATGCAGTTGATGAATAGTTAGTTTTACAGAGTAACCATTGGGTAACGTCTCTAATGGTTAAATCCTATCTCTAACATATACTTAAGACATAAATCTATAAATAGAACTTTATTTGAAGGTGTGGGTAATAAATTTACATTGTATACTGAAACTTTGTCAAAATCTTTAGACAAAGCCTTTTACTTTCTCACTTTCATTTATTGTACTTTAGCCATCATACATACTCTAAATTAAAGAGTTTATCTTATAAACAATCTTATCTTCATCTAGAAGAAAGATTTTCTTATGAGTAGACTTCACAAAGGATTTAGGAAGCACTTAGCTAGAGTGCAGAGAGTAAAATTGTAAGCTCTTGGAACAGAGCATAAAGTTGTATTGTGGCATTACAAGAAGCCCACTGAATTCTTGTAAGATAGTTGAAAATCTCAAGTAGTAGCTTGAGGACTGGACGTAGGTCAAAAGGAAAAGACTGAACCAAGATAAATTTTTATGTCCTTCTTCTTATACCTTGCTTATTGCCTTATTACATTTTACACTCTATTTTTCTGCAACTTTTACTTTCACTGCCTTCTTATAATTTTGCAGAAAATTTCAGACTTCCCAATTCACCCCCTCTTGGGAAGCTAGCAGAACTAACATATATGAGACTGTACTTTCATGCTATCATATGCCTCTAAGTTTGTTGATATGTTTAGTACAATTTTGGAATAAGAACTATGGATGTATATATGTTAAAGAATTGATTTTGCAAAGTCAAGGGATATAAAAGGTTAATCTGACCCCTGTTCAGTAATCTAGCCACTGTTTAGATGAAATTATAATGACTGTATGAATGTTATATATGATCTTAAAGTACACATCCTCATTTGGAGTTGTGTATGAATTATAGTGATTTTTCAAAGCTAGGGTTCAGAACATGGCAAGATTGGGAACAAATGGAAACTGAAAGTTAGGTACTAGAAATTTCAAAAAAAAATAATATAAAATCATACAAAGATTCAAAATTTTAGTGGTTTATATGTATAGAAAGATTTCTATTTTACGTTTCATATGCATTGATTTGGAGATAATTGGAGCTATATAATAGAAGATATGGAGTTTTTCCTAAAACTGTTTCAGTAAAAGTTGAATTTTGACCCTTCATGCCATGTGCAAGTGAAAATAAATGAACAAGAAAAATATTTCTAGAAATTACATATATAGATATTTCAAATGACATAGAGTATGCACGATTTGGCCCAGAATAGAAGAAAATATAATTTTTCAAATTTATTGTCAATTTCAGGAATTTTCACAAATAACTAAATCTACAGTAGCTTTTGAAGGAATAATCTATATTAACTGGCCCAGTATTTGCTCTATTTCCTATTTTTATCATGTATAGAATCTTTTTATCTATTTTTATAGTCTTCAATCACTTCAATACGATTTTTGTAGAATTAGTTATAAATTTTCAAAGTTCGTTGGGAAAACTGGAATTTGCCAAGTGAACAGTACATGAGAAAACTGAAAATTTTGTCTTTAATATTTTTTTATTCTAGTTTCTAAACCATGATGAAATGAATCTAAAATGATCTAATACATGGGAAATGAGTCCTAATTTAAGGTGTTACAGATTCAATGAATCTCACCCTTCTAAATTACTAACATGCTTAGGGACAAGATGTAACAATAATGCATGGGAGATCAAGAGCAAGGAGATGAATTGAGAAGATTGTTGATCATTGAGCTATATCTCTCTATAATTTTATATAATTTGCAACAAATTGTGATTGGATGTATAATGCTACCATTATTTATTATTATGTATCTTTAAGTTCCTCTTGATGTTAGGTATGCATTTGGAACAACGGATGATGATGTAAACATGTTATGAAGCCTATCTTGCCAAGTTATGAAAGGAAGGCTCAATTTGAATATCTTGATAGAAGCATAGGTATTGTTTATATGAAATAGAACAATTAGTTTAAGTGATTTATATGCTCTAAAAGTAGATGGAATAAGCTTTCCATAAAGCCAAAGAACACCTAAAGTGGGTAAACAGACAATTTATGGTGAATATTAGAATTTGAGGATCAACTCCGCCTATGTAGTGTCATAGCCGGTCCCAAGCCCGGGTAAAGGAGGAGGGTTCTGTTAGGCCCTCGACAGCCAACGTAAAAATCTATCGAATCTCATGACATGGATCAAAGACGTATATGTGCTAAGGCTAGGTCGTTGCCCAGAAGTAACGCACTGTATGGCTCGAATACAGTGTCAAATGAGCTAGAGCCGCTACATCGGCGCCCGGGTGTAGTGTTAAATGAGCAAGGGTTCCCACATCATCCTGGACGGATGTGGGTAAAGAAGTTAGCCCAGAAAAGCAAGATTAGATTTGGTTCTTGGAATATTGGTACGTTAACAGGTAAATCTATGGAGGTGGTAGATGCTATGATTCGAAGGAGAATTAACATCTTATGTCTTCAAGAAACTAAATGGGTGGGAGAAAAGGCTAAGGAGTTAGATACTACTGGTTATAAACTTTGGTATGTAGGGAAGGTTCGAGGAAGGAATGGAGTTGGTATTATTCTGGATAAAGACTAGAAAAAGAATGTGGTAGGAGTCAAAAGGATTGGAGATAGGATCCTATCCTTAAAATTGACTATTGGACATGATACACTCAATGTTATTAGTGCTTATGCACCTCAAGTAGGGTCGGAGGCACATATTAAGGAAAAGTTTTGGGAAGATTGGGAGGGCTTGGTTCAAGATATACCACAAGAGGAGAAGATCCTCATTGGGGGCGATCTTAATGGTCATGTTGGAAAAGAGACAAGGCAATATATGGGAGTTCACGGCGGTTATGGCTTTGGAGAAGTAAATGAGGAGGGACATTCCATTCTTGATTTTTCAATGGCTTATAACCTAACGATTATAAACACCTGTTTCAAGAAGCGGGAGGAGCATTTAATTACATATAAGAGTGGAGTCCAAAGGTCACAAATTGACTTATTTTTGGTAAGGAACTTAGATAGATCAACTTGTAAAGACTGCAAAGTAATTCCTGGTGAGAGTTTAACTTCACAACATAGGGTCTTGGTCCTTGATGTGATAGTTAAGAATCGTAAACTAAAAAGTCGAAAAGTTTTTAATCCCAGGATTAAGTGGTGGCAACTAAAAGGTGAAAAACAAGTGATCTTTACGAGGAAAGTTATGGAGGAAGGTAATTGGGACTTGCAAGGAAGTGCTAATATCTTGTGGAATGAGATGGCTAAAAGGATCAGGGATACCGCTAAAGCAATATTGGGTGAATCCAAAGGTTTTGGACCTAAGGATAAAGAATCTTGGTGGTGGAATGAGAGTGTGCAGGAGAAGGTCAAATATAAGAAAGAGTGTTTCAAAGCCTTGCATCTATGCAATAACGATGAAAATTGGAAATGTTATCGGTTGGCTAAAAAGGAGACTAAGAAAGCAGTGAGTGAGGCTAGAGCTAAAGCTTTTGAGGAATTCTACCAGGATTTAGGAACAAAGAAAGGTGAACATAAGATTTACAAAATTTCCAAGAGGAGGGAAAGAAAGTCAAGAGATTTGGACCAAGTGAGATGTATTAAGGATGAAGAAGGAAAAATTTTAGTTGCAGATGATGATATCAAAGAAAGATGGGGGAGCTACTTTTATAAGCTGTTCAATAATGGATTGGATATGACTATTGATACTGAAGGACTAACAACCCATGAAGATGATCTCAATTTGAATTTCTATCGTAGGATTCGGGTTGGAGAGGTGAAAGAAGCTCTTAAGAGAATAGATAATGGTAAAGCCATTGGTCCTGATGGGATTCCTATCGAAGTTTGGAAGTGCTTAGGAGAGAAGGGGGTTTGGTGGCTCACTAAGTTATTTAACGAGATTTTAAGGTCCAAGAAAATGCCAGAGGAATGGAGGAAGAACACTCTAGTGTCCATATACAAAAACAAGGGGGATATTCAAAATTGTACTAATTATCGGGGGATAAAACTCATGAGTCACACCATGAAACTCTGGGAAAGAGTGATTGAGTATAGACTCAGGAAGGAGTCTCGTATTTCAGAAAATCAGTTTGGATTTATGCCAGGGCGGTCTACAACAGAGGCTATTTATTTATTAAGGGGTTTGATTGAAAGATATCGGAGTAAAGAGAGGGACTTGCATATGGTTTTCATTGATTTGGAAAAAGCCTATGATAGGGTACCAAGAGATGTATTGTGGAAAGCAATAGAGAAGAAAGGGGTCCAAGTTCGAGCCATAAAGGATATGTATGAGGGGGCAACAACAAGTGTGAGGACCCCTGGAGGTGTGACAAAGGACTTCCCTATAACAATAGGCTTACATCAAGGATCTTCTTTGAGCCCATACCTATTTGATCTGGTTTTGGATGTTCTTACAGAACATATACAAGAAGAAATTCCAAAGTATATGCTCTTCGCGGATGATATAGTTTTAATTGAGGACTCAAGAGAAGAGGTCAACTTTAAACTTGAATTATGGAGACATACCTTGGAATCAAAAGGTTTCCGTCTGAGTAGGAGTAAGACGGAATATATGCATTGCAAATTTAATAAGAGGCCAATTATAGATGATTCAGAGGTAAAAATTGGAGAGCAAATCATTCCCGAGGTATCAAAGTTTAAATATTTGGGGTCGATTTTACAGAATAATGGGGAAATTGATGGGGATGTTATGCATAGGATACAAGCTGGGTGGTTAAAGTGGAGGAAAGCAACAGGAGTTATTTGTGACCGCAAGGTGCCTACTAAGCTTAAAGGAAAATTTTACAGAACAGCTATTAGACCAGCAATGCTATATGGTAGTGAATGTTGGGCTTTGAAAGGATAACAAGAGCATAAGATGGGAGTAGCAGAGATGAGAATGTTGAGATGGATGTGTGGTCATACAAAATTGGATAAGATACGAAATGAATGTATACGAAGGAAAGTTGGGGTAGCACCTATTGAGGAGAAAATGGTGGAACATCGTTTAAGGTGGTTTGGGCATGTACAAAGAAGAGGGCAAGAGGAGCCAGTGAAGAGAGTTGATCAAATGGCCTGGAGCCCGATCAAAAGGCGTAGAGGAAGACCAAAAAGGACATTAAGGGAAGTTATAAGGAATGACCTTTTGAGAAATGATCTATCTGAGGAGATGGCGTTTGATAGAGCTCATTGACGTCGTTTGATCCATGTAGCCGACCCCACCTAGTGGGATAAGGCTATTGTTGTTGTTGTATTAGAATTTGAGGATCATAACTAGACAGTGGTGTGAATACTATGATTTTCACTATAAGTACCATTCACTTTAAAAAGTAATATAAAATAGTACCAAGCTTAAAAAATTCATTGTTTCACATGTCCATATGTCTTAGGTTTAAGATACCAGCAATTTTGAAAAAATTGGAGCTATATAATAAAAAAATATATAGGTTTTCCTAAAACTGTTTAAGTTAAAGTTAAGTTCTAACCCTTAATGGTTTAAGTTGATTTTATGCCATGTTTCAATAGAATAAATGTACAAGAAAAGTATCTACGAAGTCGACATACAAGGCTTTCCAACAACATAAAGTATGCATGGATTGGCTCAAAAGAGGATGGGATATGAATTTTTAAATTTAAAGCCAAATTCCTGGGATGAAAGAAAATGACCAAATAAACAATGATTTTTGTGCTAATTATTGTAGCAATTAGCATGTTAAAACTACTATTTCATATTTTTCCCATGTAGAGAATGTTTTCAACTAGTTTTGAAGACTTGAATCTCCTCCATATGATTTTTCTAGATTAGTTATGAATTTTAAAATTTCACAGGAAAAAGTGACTTACCAAATAAACAGTAACTCAGAAAATTAATTTTTTTTGTTTTAGTCCCTTAAGTAATTCAAGCTCTTAAAATGATACCAATGGACTCTAATAGGGTCTCAATCAAGGAAATTATGGTCTAAGGCTAAGATATTACACCCTCTAGGGGTAATTTCAAAATTTTGGAAAATTTATGTCAAAATGGACTTCATGACATGTTGGACCCAATGAAATAATGTATTGAGTTCAAATAGATCAATTTGAAAAGAAATAGCTTGCAAAATATAGTAACAGTATATAGAAAAGAAAAAATACTATGAGCCCCATAAATACAAAAAAAGTAAAAAAAAAAGTAGATGGGCCCCACATAAATACTGTTTAGAATAAAATATTAAATTAGATATAGATTCTAAACTAGTTTATTTCTGTATACTTAAAGGAATAAACAACATTTGAAATACTATAAAAATACCTTTAATTGTCCAGATAAAAAGTAACCAATACAGGATATATTTGGACTAAGAAAAATATATAGTATGAAGGATGCTCCCTCTCCTCTCATTGGCTAAAATTTCCTCACATGTTTTGGAAGGATATTTTAGTATTAGAAAGCTTTAGAAAGCCAACTCTAAGAAGGAACTTTTCTTGGCCATGAATTTCAAGGACACTTTGGCTACTCTTGGAGGAATTGTAAAGTTTATAAATATCATCCCATCAACTTGAGTTGGAGGACATATGTGCAACAAAAAGGAGAGAGAAAATGCTGAAAAATAAGTGAGAAAAAGAGAGAAGGAAGAAGAGAAAGAAGCAAGGTTGAAGGTCAAGAACCAAGCACAAGGTAAGCTTCTCCTTCAATCTCAAATTAGTTTTCTATGAGTTTAGGTTAGGTTAGATGAAGTTTTCTCTCCTTCCTCCTTGTATGAGTTTTGGAAAAGTGTAGAAAATTAAAAGGGAATTGTTTTCATACAAGAAACCTAGAGGAAAGCATGAGTTAATTGTAATAAAGTAAGATTGCATAAGTATTATGCAAGTTTGAAATTGAAATTCTCCTCTTGCTTCCCTAGAGGTTAGATTGGCCAACCTAGAAGAAGCATAGGGAGTGAGAATTTTATGAATCTAATGGTAAAAATGGATTTCTCATGCCCAAATTTGTAAAGGAGAGGCAATGGTTTCAAGAATAAATTAGGTATATGATAAACGAATTTTTAGGATTGAAGAATGAACCTTATGAGAGCCATGAAGAATTAAATGATTTAGCAAGATTTTCTTGATACCTTTAGGCTTGGGAAGTGGCAAGGAAGTGATTCGGAAAAGCTTCAAGCAAGAGAAAGTCAAATTTAAAGAGGAAAAAGTTAAAACTCCAAGGTAGTATTACTTACTATGCTTTTATATTAGGGAGAAAGACATTTAAGGACCTCCATACAAAAATATTGTCAAATGAATAGTACAAGTGCTGAATTCAGTTGATTCGAGTTGGGAATTCAGTTTATAGGAGTACTGAATTTTTAATCTGGATTCTTGGAAGGGAATATCTTCATATAGGGGTCCTTAAATGTCTTTCTCCCTTTATATTATTGCACAACATTTATGCATGTTTTTATGAAATGATTATGTTTCCATTTTGTTGATGTGATTGTTTTTATGACTATCTAGCTGTTTATGTAATGAGGAATTTTCCAGAGATATCATGTTTTTAAATCGTTATGCTACTAAAATTTTTCTAGCCAATATGGTATTTCCATGCATTTCTAATGAATTGTGCAATGTTATGAATCTTTTAATGTTATGTAATGATGTATTAGCATGTTCAAGTATACTATTGAGATGCCCAATCTCATCCTCTCAAATTCTAACCATGCTAGGTAAAGCAAGGCAAAGGATGAAAGTTAATAAAGAAGCAAATTGATGGAGAGGCAAAGTCCATGTTTATAATAGTTGATGATGTTTTTCTCAATAAACATGCTTTGTATTTTATGTCATGGATATGTATAAATGATGTATTGTGAAGACATATGATGTATAGAAAAGCATGTTATGTAATATTGAGCTATGATATAGAATTATGAATGAAGAATGTTATGTATGCCTTTTAATAATCAATTATAGCATGCAAATGTTTAAATATGCTTAAGTATAATATGTAAGAAGTAATGAGCCAAAGTATGATCCCTCTAGTTAGAGAATATGATGAGCTTTATGATGAGTCAAATTTTGTATAAATTGGCTAAGTATGATGTTAGTTACGGCTCAAGGAAGTTACGAGTTAAACTGGACAATTATTAGAAAACTGTAACTTTATAGTAAAAACTGTTTACTTAGGAAGGCTGTATAAAATCATGTAATTTTCTTAAGATTGATATGTCACTAATTTGAATATATTTGGAGTTATGAAATGAGAGATATGCAAGTTTTCCTAAAATTGTTGCGGTAATGGATTATTATGACCTTGATGATTTAAGATAATGTTATACCCTATACAAGTTGAATAAATTTATAGAATAAATATGTTCAGAAAGTAGACATATAATGTTTTCACATGATGCAAAGAAAGCACAAAACAACTCTAAGAATTATGAGACATGAATTTTAAAGTTAAAGGTTAGAATCTAGACAAAAACTGGAAACTAAAAATGAATAGTAAGCTAAAAATATAATTTCATATTTTTTCCATAAAATTTAGAATGTGAACAATTTTCAATATCTTGAACCATAGTAAAAGGATTTTTGTGTATTTAGTGATGAATTTTTAAAATTCGCTGCTCAATATGATCAATAGTGCACAAAAATGTAATTTTCCAGTTTGAAGTTCCCAATTGGTTCAAGCTCTTAAGAGCCTTTTTACAGTATCTAAAAGAGGCAGTATTCATGGGAAAAGTGTTCAAAGAAGAGATGTGTGATGCAACCATATTTTACCCTATTTTTATCCCCTAAATATAACATTTTTATCACATTAATTTGGCTATTTTCTATATTTTATAGCATATTTATGTTTTAGCCAGTCTTATATAGTTTGTGAAAAATGTGTTAAATCCTTAGTTTTAAGCATATTTTATGATATTTTATGATATTCCATGGATTTGATTGTTAATTCTTTCAATTGGTTCATTTTCCACAATAATTAGCTTGTTAAATGCTTGTTTTTCTTTCCTAGGTGATTAAATTAGGGTTTTCTATGTGATTTTGGGTGAAATTTTTCTAGAAAGTTTATCATTTCATCATCCATTTAATGTCATTAACCATCCTATGTGATTATATTTTAATCCATGTTGGACCCATGCCCAAGTACTATTCACCCAATTTTCACATTCCCAAAATACCCTTAATTATGGTTCCACTTGAATTACATTTAGTTATCCTTAATATTTTTGTATTAATCACCTAATCATTATTTAGAGCACTTAATTAGGGTTAATTTGAGTTACCAAGCTTGACCATAGGGATTATGGTGTTTTTCTAGATCCGATCAAAATTTGGTCAAATAAGGGCAATTTAGTTAACTGTCCTAGGAAGCTTATTTTCTAGCTATTTTCTTAGGATTTTTCTTAATTTATTTTTCATCATTTAAATAGTGTTTTACCCTTAATTTTGTGGATTAATTTCTGGATAATTCATGCCCAATTAATGCTTGAATTGATTTTATAATTTTAGACCATAGTCTTATATAATTTATGTTATATGGTTTTATATGTCACAATTAGATTATTTTATGTAACATCTTTTGGTAAGTCCTTGGACATGGATTAGTTGACAACCTAATGGGCTAAGAGAGGACTTAAATTGCAAGAGGAAAGGAGGCCCACAAGTCCACACATGCCACATAATATCCTAGTCACCATTTATAATCCACCTAAGCACCTTTGATGGAAAATGACCTTCATACCCTTCCTAAAGCCCTAAACACCTAACCTAAACCATTGGGCATCATAAATCAGATCTGGAAGGTTACCAATTCCATGTACCTCACTCCCATTTTGAGATCCCATTCATTCTCCATCCCTCTCCCAACTTTCCTCTCATTTTCTTTCAATTTCCTCCAAAATCTTCCAATCGGTTTCATTTTTCTTCCTTCCTCTCTCAAATTTTGGCCCATTCCTCCATTCTTCCACTAAATATCACTACAATCTTGAGCATCCAAGGTCTGGAAAGTTGCAAAATTGGGCAAACAAGCTAGGGTTTTGAATTCATCTTGGGAGATTCACAACTTGCAACAAATTTGAGTGATCTTGCTAGTCTCCAATAGATTCGATTCTTGCTTCATCTTTTCTTGATTTGGATGAGTTCTTGGTCATGGTGGCTTGAGTGTGGAGTGGTGTTCTATAATGTAGATAGAGAAGAAGTCATGAGGAGCATTGGATCCTAGTTAGATTTGTATTTCATATTTTTGGACAGATTTGTATGCTAGGTTGATAGTTTGGAATTGATTTAGTTGCTAGATATTGGATTGAATATGGTCAATTCCATTTGAGAGAGTTTATCTTGAGTAGTTGGATTGGTATTTTTGTTGTCAAGTTCATACAAAATTTTCAGCTAGCATTATCTTGTCTTCAATGGTAGTTTAGCTATCTTAAATGCATTGTTAGTGGATTAGGACGGTTAAATTGTTGTTTTGGATAAGATATATGATTGGTTGACATTGGTTTTGGGCTATAATGATCAATGTATGACAATGGAACTCCAGGAAATCCAATTGCACAATTTTGGATTTAATAAAGCAACATACCTACCAAGTGTTTGAATAAATGTTCAAGAGGAAGTAATGTGTATAATAGCCAATTTCTTACACTTTGGTTGAAAAGACAATTGAATGAGCTTAATGAATTTGCCTTGTCAAATCAATTTTCTTACAAAATTCCTCATAGAATCAATTAGGCTCTTGTGATTGGCAAATTCTCTATCGATATTAGCAAACACCACACTTGATTGACATTACACTTTATTTCTTTTGTTAATTGTCATGTTTCATCTTTTAAATTTCCTTAAATTCATTTTGAACCAAAAACCCCCAAATTTGCATTACATCTAGTGCAGTTTTCTTGGCCTTTTAGTTTGACACTTCTTAGACTTTCTTAATTGCATTTCACTTATTCCTTTGGTGAGAATGACCAAGGTTACACTTGCCACTAACTGCCATTCATTTGCATCCTAGTAAAAATATTAAATTGATACTCTCATGACACGGGTCATCAATGTGACAAAAAGGAAAATTCCTTGAGCCATTCAATGAACAAACACTACAAAGGATGAAGATCTCATTTTCATAAGGCAAATGGAAGGACACTATGTGTAACATCTCAATTTTTAAGGCTAGGTAAAAGTGCAATTACAATATGCCTTGCAAGAATGTGAGAAAAGCACGTTATAAAGGACATGGTATTAATATGATAAATAAATACCACAAGGGGCAAAATGGTCATTTTACAAGTTGGGTCCTTAATTGTAATTAATTTAAAATATTGGGTCCTTAAGTGTAATTATTCAAAATTTTGGATCTTGTATGGTAATTTCCAAAAATTTTGAAAATTCAATATTGTTGTCAAAATAGACCTTATGACATGTTGGACCTAATGAAATAATGTATTAGGCCAAAAGGAATCAGTTTGAAAGGATATAGACTGCAAAATGTAGTAAAATTAAAAAGTAAAAAGAAAAAGTATTGTGACCATAATACTAATAAAGTAAAAAAGAAAAGCATATGGGCTCCACATAAAATACTGCTTGGGATAATATATTAAGTTAAATACATATTCCAAACTAGTTTATTTCTGTGTACATAAAAGAATAAACAATACCAGAAAATACTGTTAAAGTACTAATAAACTGTCAGATATAAAGTAAATAGTACATAATATATCTAAATTAGGAAAAATATATAGTATAAGAGACACATGCTTCCTCCTTATTGGACAAAATTTTGATATGTGATTTGGAGGATTATTTTAATAATTATAATGTCATGGATAATGTAAAATACATGGACACTTGGAAGAAAATTATACAAGACATAAAGTAAATGATACAAAATTGATCTAGACTAAGAAAAATATCCTATATATGAACACATACTCTCCTCTCATTGATTAATTTTTATGTATGTGTTAGAATGGATTATTTTAATATTTTAGTAGAAAACCCTAGCAAGTAACAAATCTTGGCCACAAAAACTCAAGACATATGGCAAGAGGAAATCAAGTCTTGAAGTCTATATATCCCTCCCTCATTTGGACGAAATTCACAAGGAGAAAGAGAGGGGACGTATTGAAAAATTTTATAGAGAAAAGAGAGAAGAGAGAAGGAAGTTGAAGGAGAAAGGAAAGGAAGCAAGTTTGAAGGCATCAAGACAAGGTTTAGGAAAGTACTTTCCTCCAATTTTAAGTTGATTTTCCATGAGTTCGAGCTAGGATATTTGAGTTTGCTTCTCCTCCTCCTAAGGTTCTAACCTCAGCCAAGCATAAGGAAAGTGATTTCATGCAATAAACCTAGGGAAAAGCATAAATAAGTTACATAAAGCATGATTTCATGAGTTTATGAAAGGTTGCAATGAAATTTCTTCTCCCTCCAAGATGTTGATTTTGGCCAAGAGAGAAAGTGAGGAAGGAGTTGGACTAACTTTGAAAATTCATAATATGGTATATTATGATATTAAATGTATCAAAGTGATTTGAATAATGTTTTCATACTTGTGTGATAATATAATTGCATAAATGTAATTGCTGTTGGGATTTTATAATCTCACAATCCCAAACAATAATCTTGCTAGGGCCAAACAACTCAAGAGATCAAAGTAAGGCAAAAGGAAAAGAAGATGAAAATGATGACACTTCTACAGATTTTGGATTTAGGTACACATATGGGTATACCTATTTAAAAAGTGTATTGAAAAACACTTTTGGGTATGCTTGGGTATGCTTACAGCAAGAAGCATACCCAAAAAGTGGGGTCTTTGGCACTCCGTTTTCATACGCATGCCCATAACCCAATTAAGTGTTACAGGACAATTTACTCTTTCGGACTTAACTCGTGCCACTTATATCAGAAGTTCACTTTGTCTTTCTTCTCTGAACGAAAATTCTCTCCCGCCTCTTCTTCGCACAAAACTCTACCATGGTTCTTCCTCCTCATTTCAACCAGCAATCAACCCAAGAACCCATTCACTCTTCCTCTGGATTTCGGCACTCCCACAGTGTTCTTCTTCACGAGTCATGGGTGGGTTACCGGTCAATTGGTCTTACGTTGCCAGTGCTCTCTGTTTTGGCGAGATCTACTTCGTCGGTCTCTGGCTATGGATTACCGAAGCTTCTTGAGAGTGGATAAGTTTCTCTGGCCGTGGATTGTGCACAAAGTTTCATGGGTTTCAACTCGTGGGTCGTGGTGGCTAGTGGGTTGTGCGAAATTGGCCGAGGGTTGTTTGTCCTGGTCACCGAAGCTTCATGGTCTCTCTCATCTTCATCAGTTTGTGGTCTCTCTCACCTTCATCAGCTTCGTGGGTCTTTGTCATCTTCATCAGCTCGTGGGTCTTCTCCATCAGCGTACCTGGTCTCTGTTCTGGAATTTTTTTTTTATGAGTCTGTTCTGGTGTGTTGTCTATATATATATATATATATATATTAACTGTAAATTGACCTGAGGGCCAATAATATTGAAATTATGCCCACAAAGGTTAAGATGCCCCTTTTTAATATGATGGTAAGCTGATGCCTTAAAATTTTTAGGCTCCTATAAGCAATCCGAAATTTGGGTTTAAGGCATTGATAATGAATAGTAGCTTTATTTTGCAAGAAGTACTTATTAAGATAGCACTTTAGGGTAGCTCAAGTTTTATCATTAAGAGTGCTTATATTAGATATACCTGTAATGATTTATTGCCATGTTAAAGTGTACTAACTTCTCCAAACTCTTCAGATTTCAACTTGTAATTATCAATTGTTAAGAGTATCTAACATGTCAAAATGGTTATTCTCAGGTTGCAGTACTAGCTATGGATGAGTTGGTATTAGATGTTGATTAGGTTGAAAATCTCATTAAATTTTGTTCTACTAAAGAGGAGATGGAACTTTTGAAGGTCAGGCTTGATAAAATGATTACTGCTTCTTGTCTCTCGTTTTTGGAATCTGCTTTTAAAGTGGGTTGCACCCATTTACTCTGATTTATTTGCTCTTTTAATTTTTCATTCCTCATGGTAAAAATCAAGGATATGTTGGGGACAAGGAGAATTTGGGAAAGTGTGAGCAGGTCGGCAAGTGATTTCTTCAAGTGGTTGTATTATATCTTCTAGTTTTTAGTAGATGAGTGTGAGCACATTGAACTTGCATTGGTGTTGTCAAACTGCATGAGAAATGATAGTGCTGTATGAAAATATAATTTTCCATATTAATGACAGAAAATAATCATACGGTCTGATTGAAGTGCAGAATTGAATGTATAATATTCAAGATAAAATTATCTGGTTAAGTTCTTTTTTCTTTTTGTCATAGTAGCATTAGAAGCAACAAAAGAGGAGCAGATATTGTTAGGGAAAAAAAGTGACGCCAATTCAAATTTTAAAGTTTCAGAACTACGGTTTTTAACTGAAATTTGATTGTAAGAAGGTAAAAAGTTTAAAAAGAAATCAAGTTCAAGACAGAGGCAACGTATTTCAGTTTATGTGGCCTTAATATATCTATATATTATATGTATATGTGTATATATATTATATTCTTATAATATTTGATTGTATTTATTTCAATATTTCCTGGTAATATGACTTATTTCTTTAAAACATTTAGACAACAAGAATCACCAAAAGGATTAAATCAAATTTCAAATGTACTATTTATTTGATATCCCATTTTTAAACTAACTTTTAAAATTTATAACTAATTCCAGAAAAAACATATGAAGATGATTCAAGTCTCTAAAATAGCTTGAAATACCATCTATATGAAAATAATATGAAACTAGAATTTTAATGCATGAATTTTTATAGAAAATCCCACGAAAATTCATTACTTATATGGTTTGATTCCAGTTTTTTCCATGTTTTCTGTCTTGAATTTAGAAATTCATAGTAAATCCTATATTTATCCAAATTAAATATTCTTTGGCTCTTGGGAAAGCTTATACTCTCTACTTTCGATGAATGTATAAAATCAGCCATTATACCCTGTTTCATCCATATTGTGTTTGGATTACTAACTGACGCTCAGATGAACAGTTTTATGTACAACTTTGCAAAATAATTTATACAACATATTTACATACTCATAGCTTGTCCAAACTATGTTCCAAAAATGTCGACATACCTAGAGGCACATAATGACATAAAAGTTCAGCCTCATATATTTATATACAATTTTATACAAATTTGCAAAGAGACACAACAATTAGGCACATTAATCTAATTATCAAGGTTCTTCACTTTGCTTCTTGCCTCCCTTAGATTCTTGCCATAGCTTAAGCCTATCATGTTATCATTTGAGTGATGAAATTTTGAAAATCTCAATAGCTAGTCACATCTCATACATTTACATTATCATGCATGCTATAAAACCTCATAAATATTATAAAAATCATATCAAGACATAAATCACCATATTATTCATAAAAATTTTGACAGCATAACGGTTTAGAAAATGAAAATCCCAAGCAATAGCCCTCTCATAAAAACAACTAAAATCAATCTCAAACATTATAAAAATAATTTGGCAAGTCATCATTCACAATAAAATATAGCAAGATAATAAAATGTAAGAAAATGTAACTATGCTACCTTTATGCTTTCCAACTTGATTCCAATTCTTCCACTAGCTCTCTCGGCTTCCTCAAATCTTAACACATTACCAAACACTAACTAAATGAACTAAAACAAAGGGTTACTTTACAAAGTGCTTGATGAACCCTAAATTTTCATATTGTTTGTTTTAACCCTTTTCAAGATTCTCATACTTATTCTTAAAGTTTTCCACCATGAGGAAACCATTTTTGACATCAAATTAATAAAATTCCAACTCCTACTCCCTCCGCTATACTAGCTGAAACTGAGCATAGAAGGGGAAAATTTGATTTTTCAATTATTTACTTCAAAATCCTCCTAAGCTTTTTTCTTTTACATTATCTCACATTTCTCTTAAGTTTAAGGCATGAAAATACCTTCTCTCACTTTACCATGCTTAGGCCAAGAATGAACTCAAATGGGAGGAGTAGAAAACACAAAAAAGAAAACCAAGCCAAACCATCACCAACTTGAAGACGAGACAACTAGAACCAATTGGGAAATTTCTTACCTTTTTCTTCCCCTTCGTCCCATGCTCCCTCTTCTCTGGGCCATTTTAGCAGCTTCTCTCTCCTTTCTCAAGTGTGAAAGACGACCAAATGGGAGGGAGTACAAGTAAGCAACTAACTATGCTTAATTAATTTGACCTTGGTTAAGTTTAATCAAACTTAACCATTAAGTCTCCCCATTCCATCACATGGTGATCAAGTGGCACCATTTGAGAGAGGATATTGTCTAAAATACTTCGTGTTTTCTTAGTTCAGTTATATTCTATATCCATTACTTTATATCTAAACCAATAAAGTTACTTTTTGCAATATTGAACTACTTTATAGATATAGGATTAAAATAATTTTGTATTTGTGTTCGCTTTAATATCTTATGTTCTAAAACATCTATGTGAGGTCCACATAATTTTTCTTTCACTTTTTCAATTTTTGTGGGATCCACAGTACATTTACTTTTACAATATAATTTCTACTATATTCTGAAATTAAATTTCTTTTAAATTGATTTTTTTAAGTCTATCGCATTATTCCATGGGGTTCAGTATGTCATAAACTTTAATCTGACATAAATTTTCTATAATTAAGAAATTACCACTGACTTGGGGCAAAATGTAATTTTTATTCTCTTGGGTCCTTTTTCATAATTTTTTCCAAGGTCTAAAATGTAAATAATTCTTTTCCTGGCACTTAAATATAATTTTCAAATTTTACTCTTCTGACCCGAGAAATGATCATTTTACCCTTTTTCACATTTATTGTTGTATATCAGGTTTTACCATATACTTGTACATTTCATGATATTAAGTCATTTTAAGGACGTTACAATATAAATTCATGACTTGGTTATTCCCTATGAACCATATATAATGTTTAGTATGGAATATAGATTAAATTTGGTGATGTAATGTGATTATGAAATTAATTATGCAAGATAGGGCATAAAAGGGTCCATTTTGTGTATTGAAAGTTTAGGAAGGTTGAATCTATCTAGATAAGGCATGATATTAAAGTAATTTATATGCCTGAAAAGTAGATAGAATGAACTTTCTAGAAAGCTAAGAAAACACCTAATTTGGTTAAGTGTAGAAAGACTTATGAATTTTCAAAATTAAGGCAGAAAACCTAGAAAGTTAAAAAATTACCAAATGAACAGTGACTTTTGTGCTAAATACTATACAAATTGGCATGACCAAAGCTCTATTCCATATTTTTCCCAAGTAGAGAATGGTTTAAGCTATTTTTAGATATTTGAATCATTTTCATACAATGTTTCTAGAATTAGTTATGAATTTTCAAAGTTTGGTCTAAAAAATGGGGAGACCGAATTTTAATTTTTGTGTTGGTCCCTCAAGTGATTCAAGCCTCTAAATCAATGTAAATGGAAATTAAATGAGGTCTAATACATGGGGAATAAGGAGTAAAGGTAAGGTGTTACACTATAAGGAAGGCAAGCGATGAAGAGAAACAAGAGGAAGTGGAGAAGGAAATAGTGAAGGAGAAGCTTCAGTGGCTGCAAAAGACAAAGAACCAATTGAATAGAGTTCTGAGTATACACCCACCCAAGCCTCATCTAAACCTAAATCCTCACCCATACCTCCTGGTACCTATGCCCATATAGAAAACCTCATCCTTGACTAATTCCAGGCCGTAACCAAGCATGTTGACCCAGTTTAGGAAAACCTCGGCTATCTAATAACTAATGTAATATAGAGACTTGACATTTATGGAAGAGCATTTGATGAGTTAGCTGAAAGACTTGCCCATGGTTTCCCCATCAAACTATCAAGGACTATACCTCACACATCCTTTCTTTCTGCCTTTAATATTCCTTGTTATAAAAAAGCTGAGGAAATGGCTAAGGGTGCTGGACCATCACATGTTCATGAGCAAAGTCCTAGTCCGCCTAAACCATTTATCTATAAGGAGCTTGCTACTACACCTGTTCCTACTGCTACTCCTATTCTATCCACTCCCATGGTTGATACTACCATACATACTCTTATCATTCAGACTCTAGTATAGGCTTTACCACATGTTGGTTTTATGTCTCAGGATGCACCTACTGTCTATACCACTATCTTGGAGACACCAACTACTTGAGGAAGAGAGTTTATGACTGATGAAGATGTGATGTCTATCACTAGTGTCATTCTTGAAACTGAGAAGAGAGAAACAGGAGAAAGAGCTACTGAGGTTGCAAAGAAAAAAGCAGAAAGAAAACTGCTACTAAGGTTGCTACTAAGGAGGATGAAGAAATCCTTGCTTCTGTAGGAAAAATGGTGAGACAAAAGTACATGAAGGAGCCTTTCTGTGCAACCTATCCCTATCATCATTCCCAAACCACAAGGTGTAAGGATAAAGATGGCAACCAGAAGGAAGCCCTTCTTTCATGTGCCAAAGCTAACTGCTATTCCTCAACCTTCACTGCAAAAGCATGTGTAGAAATTTGTGCGAGAAACTAAGAAGCTCAGAGAATGTGACATCCCAATTTTGAGGGCTAAGTAAAAATGTTATTATGACAATCATGGCTATGTTTAAAAGGAATTATGATATGCCTAAATGATAATTATGAGGTGTTTAAAAAGAAAGATATAAGATGCCCAGCACGAATGCAAGAGAAGCATAGTTGGAAAAGATATAGTATTAATATGCTAAATAAATACCACAAAGGGTAAAATGGTCAATTTATACATTAGCCTCAATTGTAATTAACTCAAAATATTGGATCTTTAAGTGTAATTATCTAAAATTTTTGGCCATTTTCTGGTAATTTCTATAAATTTCAAAAATGCAATATAGATGTCAAAATAAACCTTATGACATGCTAAACCCAATGAAATAATGCATTGAGACCAAAAGAATCAGTTTGAAAATAAATAGATTGTCGAATGCAATAAAAAGTATACAGAAAAAAAAGTACTATAGACCCAAAATACTGAAAAAGTAAAAAAGAAAAATATGTGGGCCCCACATAAAGACAGCTTGGGATAGATATTATGGATAAATGTTGTAACACTCTACAAACAAGACCCAAACACTAGCTATGACAAGACACAAAAGAATACGGGACCAAAAAACAAGGAGCTGCCGCAGTATAGAAGCTAGTGCCATGACAAGAGAGGGTTCTAGATGAAATTGGAAAAGGAATAGAGAAGCGTGGCATCGCAGCCTAAAGACTAGCATCGCGGCTCCATGAATTGATATCATATCAACTTTTTGCTAATTTCTTTGACCAATTTCTTACTCATATACATTTTGACTCTGACCTCCGATTGACCTAATTCCAGCTCCTACAAGTCATCCTACTCTCAATCGAACTATAGGCACTTACCATACTTCAAAATACCTCCATAAAGATTTTAGACACTTGAGACCTATATGACCAATTTTGGACAAAAACTTGGCTTTAGAGCCTCCTAATTCCAAACCATAACATAGAGACACATGCTAACACTTTCCCTAAGTCCCAAACATCACAAAGACTTGGTTTAGGGTAGTCATATCCTAAAGGAACCTCTCCTTTTAAGATTTGACCCCTCCTAGCACCACAATTACAACTAACGGGTTATGTACCCATTTTACCATACATACACCTAGGTCCAATGCCAATATCAATTATCAACCTATCACATCATCATGCACATCGAAACATCACATTCTAACCCCAAACCAAGGTCTCAGCACACAATACACCCATGACACAACATCATGCCCAAGATCAATGTGCATAACCGACAGGCCCACATACAACCCAAGAAGTACGTAAATACTACAAGAGGTACCATACAACATCAAGCATTCTGAATGTATCATTATATATGTTATCTATAGCAAGCATACTACTTGGTATAATAAGGAAAAGTAAATAAACCAAAAATACTACCAGCTACGACTCGAATATTCCTGCACGGAGAAGGGAGTTAAGAATCCTTAGTCTTCTCCTTGCTAGAGCTAGAATATTTCCCTTAAATATTAGCCACATAGGGGTGTGAGACAAAGTCCTAATAACCAAGGGAAACTACCACTAAATATTTACAAACAATTTAGTACATGTATATGAATGATGCAATGCAATTCAAATGCAATGATATGAATGTCCAATGTCCCCCATCCAACATGGCTAGAATTGTGGGACTAGCTACCATAATTAGGCACACCCAATAAGTGACTCTCTTCCAATAACAGTGAAGACTAATTCTGAGACATCACTAAGCTCTCCGCTCACTAGTATGACTTAGCCAAAGGCCACACTAATGATTGGAACATGGTTCTCATTCCCTTGAACCACCCAAATTAGTGGTGATTTAGGAAAAGTGCATCCCCAAATTTATTGTCACTTGGATCTCCCCGACAAAGGATAATGATTTAGGGGATGGGATATATACATCAACCTCACCCTCACCGCTTGGACATGAGGCCTCATGTGTTTCATGAGTGGATCGGTATACCATTTGGTATCATATAACATCATTACCCAAACCAACCAATATCATCCATGCATAACAATGTGATGAAGCCTTTCATGCTATCATATTTCTTGTACACATGTATGTTCTCATCATCATCATCATCATAGTAATATTCTATCTCGAATAGTGGGGATGCTAATGAATCACATATTACAAGTCAATATATAATCTCATGAATCACATGCATAAGACAAGTAAAGATGTTACCATTTCCATCACTAGTTGTACCCTAGGATATATCATGATATGAAAGAAATGAACATATATATAAACAAGAAATCTACATCATATATAACTATACACCCCGGTTACCTCAAATTGTTGACGCACAAACACACATACAAGGAAGTTAGTAGGCCGAGTACCAAGAATAAATGCAATGCTTCTGGACCACTTCTTTGAAACCCACAAACTGTAATAAGAAATCTTGAACACTACATTACCATAATACCTCCAATTAACACATAATATATATATATATATTCCGATAGCACACAACTCAACCAACCAAGCTTACCAGTGATAGACCCATGATTCTAATACCATTATCATACCTTAAAGAGTTTCAAACATTAGTTAAACCTAAACCCAAGGCCCCCCCCCCATTTCGAATACCATGAGAAATCTTAGAGTTTGAGTCTATAGTTTGTCAGATTTGCTACCCAACATACAAAAATTCACTATCCAATGCTTTAAGACATTAAACAATACTTCAATATGTTTACAACCATTTTAATCAGTGGGAACTTCACCCAAGTAAGACTCTATTATCATACCCACGGAATCAACCCCAAAACCATGAGGAAAGAGAGGAAAAAAGAGGAAAAACCACTTACTAACCAAGATTTAAGCTCCTAGAGTCCTAAAACTAAGCCCTAAGATCAAAAATCTCAAGCCCTAGTAAAGCTTCTTTGTGTCTTCTCAAATTTCTTCTTCTCGATTGACTAAATTGTGTTTTGATTTATCTGAGTTTTGCAGCTGGTGTCGTGGCACATGATATGCTCACTACAATGCGAGCCTCCTCTGTCTCATTCAAATTCAAAAATTCAATGGATCTCATTGTAACGCCATTGAAGCCCACTACAGCGCAAGGGTGTTATATTTCTTTTCTCTAATTTTTTATCCCTTTGGTCATTCCTCCAGTCCTAGTCCTGGTCCCTCTAGTACTGTACAATTCAAAAGATATACTTCTCATTAACTTGGTACTAAGTCCGTGACAATATGCTTAGGGTCATTACAAATGCAGATCCCAAACTAGTGTATTCATGTATACATAAAGAAATAAACAGTATTATAAATTATTGTAAAAGTACTAATTTATTGTCGTGATAAAAAGTAATCAATTCAGGTAATATCTAGATCAGGAAAAATATGCAGTATGAGGGACACTTCCTCCCCTCTTATTGGACAAAATTTGAAGCATGCAAGGGAAAGAATATTTTAATAGTTATAATGTCATGGATGATGCAAAATACATGGACACTTGGAAGAAAAGGAAATATGATATAAAGTAAATGATATAGGATTGATCTGAACTGAGGAAAATATCTTGTATGGGAAACATATGCTTTCCTCTTATTGGCCCATTTTTATTCATGTGTTTAGAATTTATACTTTATTATTTAAGAAGCAAAACCTATGAAGCAAGATTTCTTGGCCATACATCTATCAAGACACTTGGAAGGATTTTGTGGGCTTGTTTTTCCTATATAATCCTCTCCCTCTTGGATAATTTCAAGGAGCAAAAGAAGGAAACTATGTTGAAATTTTGAGAAAGAAAGAGAGGAGGAAGGAGGAGGAAGAAGGAAAGAAAGAAGGCAAGGCAAAAGGTAAGAAGACAAGTTTCAAGGTAAGTTCCTTCTTCCAATCTAAGCTAATTTTCAACGAGTTTGGCTAGGGTTTTGAAAGCTTTCTTCCTTTACTAACACTTTTTATGTTTCGGCCAAAAGAGGTTAAGTGGGAGAGATGATGTTTTCATGAAACCAAGTTAGGCAAATCATGTAAATGATGAAAGAAACTAGGTTTGCATGAGTTTTATGGATGGGAGCATGAAATTCCTTCTCTTGCACACTAAGAGGGCATTTTTGGCCAAGTGAGAAAGTATACAAGGAGTTGAAATTTCATGAATCCAATGATAGAAATGGATCCCTCACGCAAAAATTAGTAAAGGAGAGGCAAGTATTTCAAGTTTAATCCAAAGACAAGAAATATGTATTTTTGAGCTATATGATACGGCCAAGGGGAAAAGTGACCTTGGGATTGAAATTTCATGATTCTAATGATTTCAATGAGTTCCTAGGGTCCAAATTAGTTAAGAAGGATTTAAGGCAAAAATTTGGCATGTAAAATGAGAAAAGTTAGGGTTCAAAGTGAACCCATTGATAATGAATCAACTTAGCATGGTTCTAATATTGTTTCAAGGCTTGGGAAATGGCAAAGAAGTGATTAGGAAATGATTCAAGCAAGTCAAATTCAAGTTTAAAGAAGAAAGGTTAAAGCTCCCAAGTAGTATTAATTGCTATACTTTTATATTGTTGTACAATTATGTTTATGCATGTTTTATTATATGATAATGTTGCCATGTTGTTACTGTGAATGTTTTTTTGATTGGCTAGCTATTTAGTTGATGAGGGTTTTGCCCAAGATGTCTTATTTCAAGCCATTATGCTGCCAAAAGTTTTTCAAGCAAAATGATATTTTCAAGCATTTTTAATGAATAATGCAATGTTATGAATGTTTCTAATTGTAATTCTGTTGTTTGATAGTTAAAAGTAGTAGTAAGTTTTTTTCATTTTACGTAATTCATCTTATAACTGCTCTTAAATCAAGTTTTCTATGCATTAGACTGTGTGTGTTCACAGATTTTCTAGACAAAAGGTAGGTTTAGTGAACTAATGCCTTAGGATTGTCGACTAACCTCCTATGTTCATTGATGTTCTTGCCTCTAAGAAAGACGTTAGTGGACTAAAAGTGATATGTTAGAAGGAAAATGTTAAGTTTTAGAAAGGACTGTCTCTCAATCAAGCCATGTGACACTTTAACTTTAAACCATATTTCACATGTATGAAACTTCATTTAAATCTATTAAATCATGTTTAGAAGCTTGAATCTTTTATGGGCCTAAAACAGAAAAATTTAAAACTTGGAATTACTATTCATTTGATAAGCCCCTTTTTCCAACTCAACTTTGAAAATTTATAACTAAATTTAGAAAAATTATATGGAGGTGATCCAAATCCCTAAAAATAGCTTAAAATTTATCAAATTGGGAAAAATATGAAACAATAGTTTTAACGTGACAATTGTTACAGTATTTAGCACGAAAATCACTATTTATTTGGTCATTTTTCACTTTCCCAGCATTTTGGTTATAAATTTGAGAATTTATTTCTCACTCTATCTTGAGGCAATTCATGAATTTATTATTTAATTTAAAAGCCTTATATGTCTACTTTTCAATTATATTTTTCTTGTACATTTATTCTACTAGAACAGGGCATGTCATTATCATGAATTATTAAAGGTCAGAACTCAACTTATATAAGAACAATTTTAAGAAAATTAACATATCTTTTATTATATAGTTTCAATTACTTCCAAACTAGTGGCATATCATTCTTGAGACATAGATATTTTTATAAATATAAACCACTGAATTTTCAGAGTTCTATACGATTTTATGCTACCTTTGAAATTAGGCAGTATATATGGTAACAACTTACAGTCTTCCCAAATCTGTCCAGTTTTAAACTCTATCTTTAAAAATTCACTATAAATCATAAACATAGCCAAATTAAGTGCTTTTTATCTCTTTGGAAAGCATATTCTATCTACTTTCTAAGTATATATAATACTTAGATAGAATGCTCTATTTCTATTAGAGCTACCCTTTCCAACTACTACTAGTCATTTTGAGTATTATTATGCTATAACCACATAATAAACCTCATAGACATAATGCATCATCATTGCGCCAAACCATACATAACATTTCTTAGTGCTTTAAAGAACATAGTAGCACAAAGGTACAGATCTCAAAGCATGTACATTATTTTACATAATATTTCCAAATATAACATCTTAACTTGAATCATCAAATCAAGAATCAACTCCTTCTTCTTCTTCTTAGCTCTCTTGACTTCTTTGCATTGCTTGGCCCTAAACATGTTAATTATTTTGGAAGGGTAAAATTTAAAGAATCTCAGTAGTATTACCATTATGCAATTATATAATCACATTTGTCATGGAAACATCAAGAAAACGTCATCTAAAAATTTCAAACATATTATGCCATATAATTTTATAAAAATTTTGGCAGAGTTTCCCTTTATAAATTGGACATCCCAGGGTCACAAAATCCCTCATTCAACTTAGCCAGAAACTACAAAACATCACAAATCATCAAAACAAACATATGGCAAAGCATAAAGTTCATAAAATTCAAATATGATAACATAGTGCAAGTAATGGTATAAAGCTACCTTAACGGTTTCCTTTGCTTTTCACCTTTGGCACACCATTTTGTAACACTTCCACAACTTCCTTGAACCTTTACATAACATTATTTAAGCACAAAAGCTATTGGTTTATGGTCTCACATCTCAAAGTTCTCACTAAACCCTTAAAATTTCATTTTGCTATCCTTTTGGTTTTACTTGAGTCTAATACTTGTTCTTTTATCTAATTGGACCCAAGGATTTCATTTTTTACATTAAAATGATGAAATTCCAACTCTAAATACCACCCCTGTTCTGGCTGAAACTTAGGAGAATTTGGGAGAATTTGATTTGCTTTGAAATATTTCCAATAGGTTGTGAAATCATACTTTAAGTCACTAATATAAGCTTTTCCCTAAGTTTGCTTTACAAAAACTCATCTCTAGGTCATGGTTGAAATTCATGGAGGGATGGAGGAAGAAGATGACTCCTTAAAACATCACTACAACTTGAAATAGCAAGATAGGAGTCATAGAAACTTACCCTTATAACTTGAAATTCCAAGTCTTCTTCCTTGCTTTCGCTTTCTCTTCTCCTTTCCCTCTTCTCAAGCCATGGCATGTTGCTCTCTTTGGTATGAAATTTCAAACTTCCACTCACTTAAACACCTTAACCGTGCACTTGGAGGAGAGATATCAAATGGTCAACTTGACTACCTTAAGTTAACTTTAATGAATTATTTTCCTAAATCAATTAAATAAATTCCAATGGTATCCATGGCAGCTGCATAACACACCACCTCAAGGGTAATATTGTCCAAAACACTCCATAATTTTATAAGTCTAAATATAGCCTGTACCTATAACTTTTACCAGTTTTCGATAAAGTACTTTTGCTGTATTTTGTCACTTTATTGATACAGGATTATTCTACATTTGATTTTGGACCAAACTCATTATCCTATCCAAAAATATATTTGTGTGGGGTTCACATACCATTCCTATCTCCTTACTGCTTTTTGTGGGGCACACAAACTTCTTTTTCGGTATAATAATTACTTTTTAACATTCAGCACATATTATAAATTCATATTAACTCAGTTAGCCTTTAAGCAGTGTTCCATTGGGTTTGGCTCATCACAAGCTTCGCTTTGACAATAAATTTTCATAATTATGAAATTGCCCTTGACCGAGGTTAAATTATAATTTTTAAGTCTTTCAGGTTCTTTCTTGTAATTTCTCTCTAGAACTATAATGCATAGAATTCTTTATTTTAAAGGACTAGATGCATAAAATTTTTCTTTCTAGAGACAAAAATATAATTTTCTCATTTTTCATTCTAATCTAAAAAAATGACCTTTTCGCCATTTTTCTTATTTAACTGTCTCTCTTAGCTTTTGTTAATTCTCTATGCATTTTATGGTATCCAGTAAAATTGGGGATATTACACTCAATACTTACACCATTTTACTTAGCTCGTCATAAGCTTCTATTCGACAAATATGTTGCATACTTTCCAACTCAATTCTAGAATTAATTCCTGCCAAGAACTTTATGAAAAATTAATTTTAATTAAAGACCAAACATAATTCCTTCTATGGAGCATGTGGCAAATTAATTTCAATCAAGGACCGAGCATGTGAAATTATCATCTTACTTATTTTCTCATCTTTTCATGGATCCCATGTCATATTCCTAAATCTCTATACATAGAGTGGCATTCTTCATGCAACTTAGGATGTTACAAGTCATAATAGTCGACTAACCTTTGATGTTTTTCTTCTAACATGACTGTTGCTATGATTGGTTGAAATTTGTTGTAATTTGGTACTTTTTGTACAAAGAGATGGCTTAAGGCTCAAGATACTCTCATTTTTAAGCCATTATACTGTCAATTTTTCTTTAAAAATTAGTCTATGGTTGCCAGAAGCCTATGGTTGAATATTGTATTGTTTTACTCCTTTGGAATAGTAATAGTTCTTATGTTTAAAGATAGCTTAGGTTGTTTGGGAATGGTTGGAAAATGGTAGTGCTTATAGTTAATAAGTCTAACGTTTTTGTGAGTCATTGTATAATTATTGGACCCTGATCTTCTAGGGGAGACTCTATCAAAATTTATACACATGTCAGGTGTATGGATCTGTTATAGATGTTTATGAATCATTTGACTAAGGAATATAAGGATGGAGTGAAATAATTCATTAGGGTTTGTAGTTGAGCATGTGAACAACCCTAATAAAATTTTATACCTTTACTTAAGTGTTGCTATGAGAGGCAAATAAGTGTAACCAACATGGAAAATCATTTGGTGTGTCATGGAATTGACTGAGGTTACAAATATTAGACAAAGCATGGCGAGACGAATGATGAGTAAAGTGATTGGGGGTCTAGTGGGAGCTGTGGATCAAATTTCAACACAATTACATTTGAGGCTATCTGTCTTGAAGAAATGGCAAATATGATTGTGGATGAACTTCATGATTGTCCTGAGATGTTTGAGAGGTTGAAAAGTAATAGTGAAAAGCCATTATATTATGGTTGTACCAAAATAACGATATTGTCAATCATATTAAAGTTGTACAACTTGAAAGTAGGTAATGGGTGGAGTGATAAGAACTTCATAGAATTGCTTAAACTTTTGAAGGATATGATGTTTGAGAATAATGAGCTTCCTAATCAAACATATGAGGCTAAACAAATGTTGTACTATACTGGGATGAGCTATAAGAGGATATATACATGTACTAATGATTGTGTTTTATTCCGTAAAGTATATGCATCATTAGACAATTATATTTGCACTTAAATACTTTCCCAATTGTAAGAAGTACTCTAACACTTAAATAAACAAACTCATCAAGGAGTGATCAGGATGTGTGGTTGAACTCTAGAAGCAGTGGGTATAAGTGATTCTTAGATAAGTTGTAAATTATAATTGTTTTTTATCTATTTAACTGGTTTAGGTTGTATTGTTGTTTTTGTTTTGGTTCCAACAATTGGTTTGAATTGTGGTTCTATTATGTTTTGGATTGATTTTGATTCTAAAATTAGTCATGTAAATACTGTCCCATGATCTAAACACATATAGGGTCATGAGCATCTAGTGGTTGCAGAAAGCTAGTTTTTTTTTTGTCACTGATCTTCATATGGTATGCAATTGGATGTGTACATACTAGAATTTAACTCAGTTGTCCATTGTAACTTTTGGTTTTGTATGTCAATTTTGATCGTACCTATATTTGCTTAGTTATGGTTTTATGAGCTTTGGTTGTAAATTGGTTTACAAATGCTGAATATTGTTTATGTTAAAACTGGTTAGTTTTTGTATATAATATATGTTGGACAAAGTAAAATGGGTAGTTAAATTTAAAAAAAAAATGACTTTCCTTGCAATTGTAGCAAATAATCACAAGGGAAAATTTACTTTTGTTTGCTATTGTAGCAAACAATCAACAACGAAAGTGTGCCTTAAACAAATTATTTGAAAAAATGAATGACTTTTCTTTGCAAACAACCACAAAGGAAAGTTTACTTTGTAGTTATCAACTGCAAATGAAATTTCCTTGGTGTTTAAACCCTTTGTGGTTAAGGGACACAAAAAACAGTAGCAAAGGAAAGTCATTTCTGGTGTAGTGATACGATTTTTCCAATGAAAAATAAGCAACTTTTGAAATTAGTCTTGTTGAGGGATAAAATGATATTCTTTTTGAAATGGAACCTTTTGCATTGGAGAATAGATATCCCAAGTTATGGGGTTTTGCTAGTTTTTAATGTTTGTAGCTCAAGTTGTGGGGTTCCAAAGTTAAGATTATGTGTAAAACACGTGACATTCAAAAGTAGGGGTTTGGCAATCACGAAAAATAATTTCACTAGTGCGAAATTCGCAAGGAGATTAAAAACGCAGAAGCTATCATATTTTTTAGAGTGGAAGTGGGGTTTTGAGTTGTGTTAGCTTGATCAAGTCACCATGACTCGGCATTATTGGCAATACTTAATGCTATTACTTAGTTTATGTTCTATTTTAATTGTTCACCTTGAGAGCCTTTACGATTCATACGAAGAGTGGAGAATCTTTATAAAGTAAGAGATTTTATAAAAGTGGAAATGAGCCTCATAAATGAATGCAAATGTGAATTTGTCATAGAGAATATATATAATCGATATTTTGTATTTTCTCCGGCCCTAAATATAGAGTCTTTTTTTTGTCCTAAATATAGCACTCTTTCTAGAATACAAGGCAATATTTATTATATATCATATTTAATTCATGAGAGAGAGAGAAAGAAAAAGAAATTCAATCAAGGTAGCTTTGGATAGACATTGTCATAATTGAAAATATTAAGTTAATTAACAAATTTTAACTCATATTTTTAACCCACATGATTTGGTTGAAAATGTCTGCTTATTAAGGAGTAGTTACTACTATGTCTCCACAATTTACCACCTCCGACATTTGCTTAAGTTTTTAAATTTTCTTGCTTTGTATCAAAACTTGCATAATTTTGTAAAATTATGTCTCACATTACATGTTGAATGGTAAAAGTTGGAAGGTTGGGAGGTAAAACTTTATTTCTTTTTGGTATAAGAAATGTTTGTGAGTTGGGTCGGCTCACCAAGGCCTAAGTATGCCTTGTGGCACATAAAGGGCTTACACAAAGATACTTACAGATTGTCTTCAACAAAATTCTCACGTTGACATTGAGATAATTTACCACATTTTTGTGGTAAAAATTTGCAGTTTTATGCTAAATAATTTGAACACCAAAAAACTTAACACTATACTCTTGCTTTTTGGATTGTATTAAATGAAAACTAGGTGGTAAAGCCTAGAATGGTTGTAAAAATTAGAAGCTTCGTGGTAATTGACTAGAATTGAAGAAGAACACAAACTGTCCTTGCTTTTTTGTGAACATGTTGCACAACAGAAGTTGTGTGGTATAAATTGTAATGTTGGGTTGGAAGATTAGTAGTAAATGACTCGATATAGCACTAAAGTAGTATTTTTTGCTTTCTAAGTTGCAGAAAGCAGAAGTAGTACGGTAAAAACTAAATCTTAGATTGTAAAATTTGGAAGCTTGATAATAAGTCATTTGAACCTACTACACAAATGACATTTGTTGGCACATAAAAGTAGATGGATATTTTAAAAATTACCTAAAAAGTTGGGATGGGGAACTTTTTTAGGTGGTTATAAAATAACTAAATATAAAGGTACACATTTACAGAGGTTATTTACATAACCCCTACAAAGGTGAGACAAAAAAAATATTAAAAAAAAAGTAAGGAGTTTTTAGATATAACCACTTACTTCCCTTCAAAAAATTAGAAGGAAAAGTAGGCTGGTTTTTTATATACCTGCCTACTTTTCCTTTGTTATTTTCTTTAAAAAAATTCCCGTAAATCCTAACCATTTGAATCGATGAACTCAAGAACACTTCCTGGGCTATGAAACTCTTCCTCTCCATTACTTTCCATTGGCTATTTCCTTCCATTGGCACTTCCACTCTTGCTCTCACCAAGTTCGCATTGTCTCCTCCAAACCCTTGTTCTCGTTCCTAGTCCAATGTTCTCGCCTCCAAACCCTTGTTTACGCCGTTCTTGCTTCCGTGGGTGCTCTTCATCGTCACCTCCATCTTGGTTCAACATGCTGCTCTTCATGTTCTCCGTCCTTATTTACTGACTTCGTGGGTACATAGAAACACGAAAGAGGGGAGGAAGCAACGAAGAGCTGAGAAAGGTAAGCATTGAGTTGCTTCAATAGTCAAATGCTTCAATCTATATATATAGAGGGGCTGAGAAGGAGGCAAAGATTCAAAAAGGATGGAGGTTGGATAACAGAGAGAGAACATTGAAGAGGCAGAGCAATTTGAGAGAGAGAGTAATCGGTAAAGGAGAGAAGCTGAGAAAGAAAGCTATCAAGAAGAATGCAGTGAACAGATAAAGAAATAGGCACTACAGGTATGAATGTCGTTCTTCACCCTATTTATTCCCATTTTAATCATGTGTTCTTAGTGTATGTATCACCTATCTGTAATGTTGCGTGCTGAATTATGATGCTGTTGTTAGATTTCAATGGCGAAGAGTAGAAAATGTCACTCTTTGTACTGTATGCTTGTTAGGTATTTGTCTAAATGTGGACTAGGAGTTGCTTGTCTTGGAGATATATGAAAATAAAATGAAAGCCAAACTTAAAGCTCTATTGGTCTATTGTTAAGGTCAATTTTACTTTAGACAATATATATAGAATGAAGAATTGATATTGGAATTCTTTCATTGGAAAAATATTGACTGAATGAATGCAAAGATTTCATTATTAAAGATTGATGTGTATGTGTTGATATTATTTTGTAGTCTACAAGTTTCGATAAAAGATCAAATACTTATAGAATATTTTTCTTTTATCTTTTTGGTATTGCAGGTTATAGTGCTTCGTGTATTGCTCATATTTCTACCCTATTTTAGCTCTCTACTTTATTTAGTGTTGTTTAATAACTCAGTAATTGTTATGGTACAATTTTTATTAATTTCCTAACTTCCATTGTGTGCATTAAAATATACTAAAAAATGTTCCTTCATTAATTCTGTTTTCTGTTTCTTGAAAAATTTATACTTAGCTATAAGGATTCAAGAAATATATAAATAGCAGTAGCATCGGGTAATTCACACTAAAGGAGTAATGAAAATGAACTCCCATAAAGAGTTTTATTGAAGACGTTGGCATAAACCAATAATGTAAATTTGGTGGAGATAGTTCCTTTTTTTTTTTTTGGGTATTTTATGTTGGTTATGATAGTCTCAGGTTCTCTTTATGTTAGCCAAAAAAAAAGGGTCCTCTTTATGGATATTCGTTACTTCATGGTAGAAGAACTAAAACCTATAAGGCCACAAGTTTGCTGAATGATAGAGTTGTCTTCAATTTATTTATTGCTTATATTGGTTGGATGAATACTGAATAGGCTGGTTGACATTTAGGTGAGGTTAGAAAGAATATAACTAACTCTTATAGATTATAAGACTTACTTATTTATTTTTTGGGGTGTTGTAGGAGATTGACATTAATGTTATCTGTACAGGAGATTCATGCCCTACAAATGTGGCTTGTTCTAATCTTCAGCATTACATGCACATTGCCTTAAAGAAATTAGTGAAGGTGAGCCCATGTGCTAAAGGGAAAAAGAAAAGAACAATAAGGAAGGTCAAGTTTTCCTTTTCAGTTTTTTATCTGAAAACTATTGAGCTTGAAGATCTTGAACTTAATCACCTGTTAAATCTCTCCATGGTTATCTATACTCACTCAGTCACCGATGATTAAAAAATTTAAACTGAGTAAAAACATTAATTTTGTTACTGCAATTGCTTGCATCATTGTTCGTACTACTCTTTTTCTACTGCCAAAATATTTCTGATAATTGGAGCACACTCTGTTATGTCTTTATCTTTGTGGTGCCTTAAATATATTGGTATCTCTTGCAATTGACAAATAAGTTTCTTTCTTTCTGGTTCCTTAGATTTCATGATTTGGTCCTCTGTTTGGCTGCTCTAAAGACACTGACTCTTGGTCACTATGTTCTTCACCAAGTGTTCCTACCTTACAAATTGTGAAGTAAAATACACAAATTTATAATCTTAGATTTCTTTGACAAACTGATGTAAATTATATTCATACATACTTAATTAGCAAGGAAAAAAAATTTTGAGAAGTGCTACCTATTAATACTTAGGTTTATGACTTTCAAAAGGGAAATCAAGAAAAATCTCATAAAAGCCCATCTTTCACTTGTCTTGTATCCATGCTTCTTTTTTAAAAAAGTTCACTGGTTGTTCTATTACTAATTTCCATGTCTTGTGTATACTATTATATACATGTAATAAAAATGCATTCTTCTTCCCTATGCTCTTCTTGTTGCTATGATAATGTAAAATGAGGGGCACACCTCCTGCCAGTTTTTAAAAAGCATTGGTAAGGTCAGACTGACATTGTTGTCTTAGAATTGTTCATTTAACTACTTTTGGACAAGTTTGGTGATTTGTCCATATCATATCATCATAAAGTTGAACATGCTTGAGTTGGTAGGAAGCTGAACTTCCCATTACCAACGGCTTTTTCTTAAGATGGAACGGTTTGTTAATCATATAATGGTCTATGCAGGAAGCATACATAATTACATAGGTTAAAGCAATGCAAATTTGAACTCTAGTGCATAATCTATAATCCAGCAATGTTGTCTCCTCTTGAGATTGACCCTGACAACAGTAATATATCTAATGGCGGCTCGATATCTTTTTGATGGTAGACCTACTTAATTTACATAATGTCACAGAACTTGATCTCAATATTGTATTGTTTTGAGTGCTTTAAGAAAATAATAAAAGATTTGGTGCTTATGTTTCAGGGGAAGTAAGCCTTGGCAGAGGAAGCGATAAAGCTGATCTGTCATGCAGGTGGTGTAGCTGTACTGGCTCATCCATGGGCTCTAAAAAATCTTGTTCCTACTATCAAAAGGTTAAAAGAAGTTAGCCTACATGGAATGGAGGTGTACAAAAGTGATGAGAAATTGGCATGTACATGAATACTTCTCAGTCTTGAGTAAATTTAACTCATTCTTTTTGTCGCTAAAATCATAATGTAATTGCATAGTTTAGAGCTGTCATTTTTTGTCTTTTTCTATAAGACAAAAATTAGATTGGTTGTATATTATCAAGTAAGTTTAATCTTGAATACCATGAAGGTGTCTCCATAATGCAAATCTGGTGGGTCCTTATCATTTAAAAAGATCAATGCAGATCATGGGGTCCAGTATTCCATCCATCAAATGTACAAATTCACACCATGTTAACCAAAACTGAGGGTAAAACTATAGAACATCAGTCAAAATACTGAAATAAATGTAGTATTACCAACTCTAGCTCTCACTAGTAGTGTCCTATAACTTAACCTGTTTATTTGGATGTTTTTAATCCTTATTTGTTGGGGGAAAGAGAAAATTAATTTTGGACATGATTAGAGATTTTTGTTCAGAATAATAAAACTTGGGAGAATGTAGCCAAAAAAATTAAAGAACCTGTGAGAACATTTTATTGCATCACATGGGTTTTAGGGCCGACGATAATTGGGTTTTCTTGTTTGCCCATTGACACTTGAATTGATCTACAGTAACACAATTATGGGATCATAATGGTCCTCCACATCATAGGTCATCGTATGTCGGACTTGGCACTCCCAAAAGTTCGAAGCTCCAGAGTAGTCATTGTCATGTCCCTATATCTATTTATTGGGTTCTAAAACCCAAACCTTGTCCTTATGAACCTCCATACCATTAAAGTTCTAAAATGGTCCCCTATGCTCTTTCATTTTCTCCGCCCTTCTTTTAATCTAGAGTGAGAAAATTGATATTCATAAAAAAAATTATTTTAAAGATAAGTCAATCCTAGTTTTAGCATTGTCTTTAGAGAAGATTTTTTAGTACATGTAACAACTAGTTTAGCTCCCAAAGTGGTGTTGATTGAGTATTAATTAATTAATCTAATGAATGTTAAACTTTTTGCATGAAGCATATTTTTCGTTTCGAGTATTCAAAGACGCTTGGGATTCATGCACACACAAAAAAGCAGTGGCTCTTGGCATCTTCAGCCTCATATGGAATTTGTCATCAGTTGTCGTTCGTGTTTGGGCAGGTAATTAGAAGCATGAAGTTCATTATAGAAAAACAAATAAATTTGTCAATAACATCTATAACATACTTGTATGATTGTAATTTGTTCGATCTATATATTTTATGGATAAAATTACGCCCAAGAATATTTCATAATTACCAACAATATAATTTGTTTCCATTTGCTAAAATCCATGACAGCCCTATGCTTTTATCAATGTAATTACCAATGCCTCCACAATCTATGCTAATGAACTCTACATGAGAATTCAATTATTGCACAGTTTTAGAACCCCATGAATGTCTTATTTTCTTTTCGTAGCATCATACGGTATGATTTTCCAAAGAATAAATAGATTCTAATTTGGATTTCTCTGTAGGTGTGATTTGTGAATAAATCAGTTTAAGTGTGCAGGATTTTCTTAGTTGAAACTGAATAGAGAACTGAATTCGTAAGCGGTAGAATACAAAGACATACCTTGAACTTTGCAAAGTGCAAATGATATTAATAGATAAGGTATAAGTATAATCAGAAGAAGAGATAATACACCCACTTAACTGCTTGTTAGATTTCAGAAGCTAGGAAGACTATAATAATTTGCATTTAAGAAATTGGAGTGATTAATAAAATTAACTGCAGCATCTCAACTAGCCTTCTTCCACTTACCTCTTTAACTTTATTTTATTGATAAGTTTGTTGATTCTTCATTAACTTTTGTATCTTTACTGATGTTGGAATCTTTCTTTTTTTTTTTTTGATCACCCAAACATTGAGAACATTCAAGGTCTGATTGCTGAGATGCTTGGAACTCAATGAGAAAAATGAAAGTGCAAGAGCTTCTTGTCTATCTAAGAGGTTGGAGCAAGAGAGGAATATGCTCTTAATATTGGATGATCTTTGAATGTGGGCATGAGTACTCCTTTTGGAACTAGGTATATTTCTTTCTTAGTTTTAAGTATCTTTCTTTCTTAGTTTTTGCATTTTTTTTATTCTTTATGTTATATCATGCCCGTATGTATAAAAGACAAAACTACTTGCTATTGTTTTTGTTAGATTGTATATTAGGTGCTTTTCTTTGATTGTTTAGATTATATCGTAGGCTTTATTTTTTTTCCATTTTTTGCTTTTGTGGATTAGTATGCAATTTCTTTGGTTTATTAATAAAGTTGACATTTTTTGTAAATATTTATTAATATAATAATTGTTTTTTTGGTTAACGAGCTTAATAGATTGTATATATTTTGATACTGGATTAATTTAATCTAGTATCAAAATATTTTAAAAAAAAAACCTTTTGTAGGCAGTTATACAAAAAATCGCTTATAAAAGTCCTCTTTTTATGACAAAAGAAGGACTTCATAATCACCTACAAAATGGGACTTTTATAGGCCGTTAATAACCACTTACAAAAATCACCTTTTTTATAGCGTTCCAATAATAAGTGATTCAAAACCACCAAAAAAGACAAAAAAATAACCACTTAAAAAATCCATTTTTGTAATAGTGGCTAAAAAATGATAACACCACATATTCATGCTCAAATGGACATAAGAGGAAGCACATTACTCTATCCACCAAGACTTGGTTGATGAGCTATGCTTATATGTACTTAAGTTTGATAAGATTAAAAAAAGGTAATCATTTGAATGCAACTTTATATGTTGATGATTCTCAACAAAATACTACCTCCTCCTTTTTTTTTTCTTTTTTGAGTTGTCATTTTTAAAGAAAATTTTTATTTTTATTTGTTGGTAATTTTAAAATTTTAAAACATCATTAGTTACTATTTTTTCAATTATACCATTATCTACCATTTTAAAAATAAAAAATAGTGTTAATTGCACTTTCATATCTATTCATTTCTTTAAGGGCATATTAGAAAATTTTTTAAAAAAATTATATATAGTTCTTTGTAATAAAATCATAAACAACAAATTTACAAAAAAAAAACAGAAGGAACACATAGAGGCAGGGCTTGTGATTAAATTGGAAGCAACATATAAATAGTAATCCTTAAAGGCATACAAAGTGAACTAAAACAGTAGATCAACATATGATATACAACAGTATTCACAACAAAGAGAACAATATTACAAATCAATACAGAACGTAACATTCTGCTTATTTTACTCTCCTTACTACCTATCAGCACATTTTATAGTAAATGTGCTAACATTAACATTAATAATAATATTTTAATTTACTATCACATCTGAACCTAGCTATAGATTTATATTGAACCCAAATTAAAGGAAGTGATTATTTATTTATTTATTTATCTAAAAACTGAACTAAAGCAGTATTGACGACGTGATTGGCTATGATACCATTTGTTTTCTCTGTGGGATGGAAAGAGTCCCAAAAGACGTATTTGGAAGCATCTGAGCAACTGAACACGTTCCCACTGCTGCATGCATATCCCATCTCGAACATTCCAGTTGCACAACATGCCACTGAAGTTGATTCAAACCCTGGTGAGAATTTAGGATTAGATTAATAATAAATAAATCCCCTCAAATTGACAAATAAAAAATTATTTTTAATTAATGTGTCTCTGTGCATGTGTAATGTGTGATTACTTTATGATAATTTCTGGGACTTGAATCAGTGAACTATCTGAAAAATCTGAATTTTTTTATTTTTATCTTAAGCCATCGTTTCTAGAATTCACAAATAAAAAATATTTTTTGGTGATAAATAAAAAAGGAAGTATGAATAAAGGAACATGCATTTAAAATTAAAGTAAAGTTAATTTTATCATTTACTTCCTCAGTGGAAGGAGTTAAAAATTTAATATAGATTGTCCAAATTTTGAATTTTATTTTATCCATTTAAAAAAAATACTATTTTTTAAGTTTGAAGTTGAAATGTTTTTATTCTAATTCTAAATTCAATGTTTTAGAGATAAAAATATTTTTAAAAATAAAATAAAAAATCTTAAAATTTGGACCATCCAAATTAATTCAGATAATCCAAATCCATCAATTGAATTGACAAAATTGTTCAGTTGACATGGTCCAATTTACTTTAACTAGACATGGTTCTCATGTTGTACACAAAGCTCAAAACAAAATATTTGTAAGAAAAACTGTGATGTTTATAGCATGTAAATAATATAACTTCCTAGATTTTATATGTCGATGAATATTTGATGTTAATTTGGATGACAATATTGGGATCCTCTAAAGTGTATTTTGTAGAAATAAGAAAGGTAGGTCTCGCAAAGGTCAAGTCTACCGGCCTTTTTCACTCTTCCATCCATTAGAACACTTCACTGTTGAAAACTTTTTTTCATAACCATGTATTATTAATTGCAACTTACCATATTCAGCAGGATTTCTGATGATGTGTAGCAATGCATAATACGGATTCGAGAACGCCAATCTCATCCCAGGAAGCTCCATGTTCAACGAGGTGGTCAAGTTCTTGAGCTTATCATTGAACTCCAGAGCGATCATGTTGTATCTACTCAAACACTCGTTCCCACCAAGAACGTTCCTCGTTCTCTCCAACGGCAAGCACCCCATCGGAGGCAAACCTCCGAGTGATATCTTCCTCGCGCCGAGACCATACAGTTCCCTGATGAAGTTTCCGGCGATCCCCACCAGAAAATCCTCGTACTGTTGCGGTGTGTACTCCGAAGACCGGCCAGGCATGTTGTAGTAGTTCTCGAGGAAGTCATTTGTTCCGAGGCTCATCATGTGTAGTGCTTCGCTTATTATTTGGTTCGCCTTGGTTTCGCCGAGGTAGGCTGTGAGGTTCTTCTGGTAGGCCTTGTAGAATTCTAACTGCTTCCACAATGGTATCACAGACTACAACGACAAGGTAAGGTTATGGTTCTGTGTTTTAAATTAAAGGCAGGCACTCGAGTTAACTGTTTTCTTGTTTGGGGTTAGCATGTTTACAAAGAAAACTTAAAAAAGAGAAAGAATTATATTTTTAAGTCCTTTTTCTCAAATTATCCTCAATAAATACATTAAAAATGAAATATTTTAATAATAAATAAATATTTAGACTTATTAATTAAGAACAATTTTAAAAAGAAAAAAAAAATACACTACGTAATCTGTAAAGTGCGTTACGTTTTGAAACATAAATTTCTCAAAAAAATGTACTATATAAGGGAATGGAGGGAGTATTATTTTAATTTTAATTCTTGATACTTGAACTTGTATGATTTAAGACAATGAAGAATTAATCATAAATAATGTAATAAAGACTAAATAAAAATTATTTAAATTCTAAAGACTTAATTATGAATTTTAAATTATAAGGACAAATTAAAAATGGAGTAAAATCATAAGGATAAAAAATATAATTTTTCTTAATCTTAATTTAGGAAATATTACAGTATATAGAATTTATCAATATTTTGTCATTTATGTAAGTTAATTTTGAAAAAAAAAAAAAGAGTTTAATAAGTTGGATCTCAAGCTTACTATGATCCACAAGGCAGGTTTTACATATCAAAAAACAATTATAAAGATATAAATTACTAACTAACAAAATCTTCATATCAATAATAGAATTTGAACCCACAGCCCTGCAAATCATAAGTCATATAACTAACTTTTGTTGGCTGTAAATTAATTTCATTTTATTATCTATACTTTCATCATTTTTACGTAAATCATAATATAATAAATTAAAGTATTTTGATCATATACAAGTAATTATATTTGAAAATTAATACATGCTCACAAAATTTTAGCAATAAAAACTAAATGAAAATGTTTGAATAAGGATTTAATTATATATTTTAAAAATGAAACGAAATTATAAAAAATAAAATTACAATTTTTACTTTTGAAAATTGAAAGGTGCTGGTCACATGAGGAAAAGAAAATAGCACAGTAGGCCATTACCAGGACGTCTGAAGTTGCATTGTCATACCCAGTTGCAGCAGAAGCAAAGGTAACTCCAGTGGCAAAATCAGATATATTATACTTCGGATCCAAATATGCAGGTATATACGGTTTGATTCTAAAAGCTTCAGATATGAAATCCGTAGGTATCCTTCCATTGCTGAACCTCCCCGTCGGCTTCCCCCCTTGAAAGTCCCGGCCATACGGCTCAAAGTTGCTCCGGGCAACCGTCGGAATGAAATTATTGTTCCCGGCATCCACCGAGGAGTCACCGAACACGATGATCGCCGGAACTTCGGCACCACTTCTGGTAGCCAGAGACAACAACTGAACCCAACAAAGGAAGCAGGACAACATGAAGTTGCGTGACACATTGTTTCTTTGGCCTTCCATTGTGTTGATAGAGGTTTGAGTACGTACTGTTGTAAAAGAGAGGCCTGTGATACAATAAATATTGGTTTGGAATTCCTACCAAAAAAAAAAATTGGATTGGAATATTAATGAAAGTTTGATCTTTCGAGGTTTGGGTGGAGAAGTCGTTGGGAATAATAATTGCCTGGGCAAAAGAACTGTGTTAGCAGATGGAGTGGCCATTGAAGCCATAAGTCATTTGTGAGGTGCATAATTGAAGTTTAATTTTATGATATGGGAAGGAGTTTGAAGATATGTGGTTTAGCTGAAAGGGGAACTACGTGGACGAAAGGCAAGATTTGAGTAGGGAATCCATTTGAGGAACTATTGATGGAATTAATTATAAAAAAGAATTTTTAGTGATAAAAAGTGGTAAAAATAGGAAGACTGTAGAATTGGAAAGGAAATTAGTAATAGTTTCTAAAGCATAATAAAGTAGTTATATTAGTCTGAAAATATATATGATTCCCCTTTTCTTTTCTTTTAGTCTAGGACTAGGAACATTTTCAGGGGCAACGGAAATTAATATTTTAATTGAACATCTATCTAACTACTTGTATAAAAGAACAAGAAACACTTCCTCTCAAGCCAACTAGAGTTATTAGTTAAGGATAAGATTTGACTTTTCTGTACTATGGTGAAGAAGTTTTTTGGACCATGGATAAGAAGTAATCAAACTTAGACCTATGTTAGTTTCATACTGACCAAAAAGAGGGATTTGGACCCATCGAAGACATATATATTTACTCAATTATTAAAATCCGAGTTATTTGAATTTGAATTTAAATGATAGAAATATTAACTTTTAATGTTTTAATCGAGAAATATTTATTTGAAAATATAAAATCAAAAAATTTGTGCATTTAAACTTACATACTTAAATTACTTATTTTCAATCAAATTATAATAAGTGAATTTTAAATTTAAAAATAAATTAACAGTATTATAGGAAAAGTTAGTGACAAGATAATTAATTTATGTGTAAAGAAATTCAAGTACTTGGAAAAAATAATTTTATTATATAAATGTAAGTACCTAAGTTTTTTTATTAAAAATATTTTTTTATTTTATGTTTATTTTATATTTTAAAATAAAAGACATAAAATAATTAAAATATAGACAAGATAATTAAATCAATTAAGATCCCCACGGAATGAATTAATATATGCCAAGATGTACGAAGTTTATATTGTGGTTATTTGGTCTTTTGAATATTATTTTATTTTAGCTTATTAAATTTTGAGAGAGAGAGAGAGAGAGAGATCGGGATCGCCTTGAAGATGCATCGGTTTAATTGTTAAAATTTGTATTATAGATGTTAATTTGGATGATAATTTTTGGAATCGCCTTGAAGATGCACGAAATTTTTTTAATTATTTTTCCTTGCACCATATGTTTTAGTGGGAAGCTATTTACAGTATTAATTTGTGGCCTAAATAGTATTAAAAATAGGAGAAAACTTATGCGATTTTTCTAACATGCTTTTTGAGTTTTCCTCCAATTAAAATTTCATATTATACTTTTTAAGTTTTTTAAATTCAAAAATTTAATACTTTTAGTATATGATTAATAACTAAATCTATGATATGTTAAAAAAATTTATATATTAACTTTTAATTAGAAAAAAACATAAAAAGTATATAAAGAAAAGAATAAAAAAAATTTTAAATATTATTTTAATTATACTTATAGAAAATTTTTTCCTTATCCACTAAGTCTTTATTAAAAAAATAATAGAAATTAAATAAAGTGGCACAAAATAGTCTACCATACATGTAGTAAAGCCAACGGGTGGCCTATTTGTTTGAGAAGCTAAAAATATGGAAAGTGAGTAAGTGGACAAAATTACGAGGTGAAGCTTTAAATTTGTGGAAACTTTAGAGGGTCGGAACCTGTTATTTTTTCCGATAAAAGGTAGGTAATTATGACTTACACACAATCTCTCGTACTCCTACTGCCCCAAGCTTGATATTGCCTTTTAGGCTTTTTTTTTAATAATATTTGCATCCTCATTTAAGCTCGCTCCTAATCTTATTTATATTGTCCAATATTTTCGTTCATGTCTAGCATTTATGATTAATAGCCTCCTAGGCTTTGTTTCTATTGTCTCGCACTTATTATGATCATGTTGCTTTAGCACTGTTGCAATATCTCATGTTTCTAATTCATTTCAACTTATAAATATACTTGACTTCATATTTTCATATCTCTATTTGGAGAAATTGTGATAAAAGACCTTATGCTTAACTATATCATGTAATTTTGAGTCAGGGTACTCACTCACTAGAGGATCAAATCCTCTAGCATGCCTGCAAACCAAATATTATTTTGATTATTTGGTATTCTAAATATCATTTTATTTTAATTTGTCAAGTTTTAAAATGCTTTCACACTATTATAAAAAAATATATGTTTGAAATATTCCACTTTCACCCGATGTTAATTTAAAAATTAATAGTTATAAATCTATCTTCATTAATTATATATAAGAATCAATCTTTATTACGAATACACATAAAAGTAAAAATTAGGCTGAAGGACCTAAATATTAAAAAGTATATACAAATACCAATGTGGGATATTAATTAGTAAAAAGCTTAACACTTTTTAAGTAAAATCTCTCATTTAACCTTTATGGATAGGAAAAAATTACTTTAGGAGAGCTACCTATTTTGCACCCGATAATACTCAAATCTAAACCAATAGCATCATATACTAGACAATTATACCTCCAATCTTAAATGTACATCATAATTATTTACCTCACTAATATTAAGAAATAGTTAAAAATAGTTAGACTTCTTAAATGTGTTAAAAATTTGAAAATATCTTCCAAAATTACCCATAGTTAAATGGTTAAATATCTATCCAATTTAAACTTCTACCAATTAAATGACTATCTCATACTTCCTCCAATTCACATTATAAAGTATTTTGTATCAATTACACGCATATTAAGAAAATAATTTTTCAATTGAAATCAATATAAAAAGTATCTACATTTCTCATTTTATCCTTATTAAATACTTCATTTTATTATCATTATAAGGCTATAAATGAGAAGAGAAGAAACATTAAAGATATGGGTAAAATAGGAAGAAAAATATCCAATGCCCCATATTTTGAACAACAAACTTGTCATACAAAATGACTTATAATATTAATCAAAAGAAGTAATTGTTTAGCATGGTTAATAAAAAGTGTTAGTGGAAAAAATATTTAATGCACTAGACATTCAAATTTATGACTTATAATATGGATTATGGGACGCCTCTCCCAAGTGCCATATATTCAAGATGAGAGGGTTTAATTTGTACACATATCTTTTGCTAATTTGATTTGATCTCTTCTTTATCCTCTCTTCAACAGAGATTTTGGAGAATGTTATATGAGATCCACACTCCGTTATATATTATATATAAACGTGAAAAATACACTTGCTCCCTTAGATTCCTTAAATAACCTGGCTGATCTAATATTACATAAATGAAATAATTTATTTGATTTATTTTCTTATAAAAATATAAATGGTGACATTTTAAAGCAACTAAAATTTTCTAGGATGAATTCACTTTTATTCTAATAAACTTCTTTATTTATATGTATATATATATATATAATTACTTGATATTTGGTACTATACTGGATTAGATTTGAACATTATCACACCCAAATGGGGAAACTCTCTCAACATGTCTTTTTCTATCCACAAGGCTCAAATTCGAGATATTATTTAAGGGGTGTTAAATTTCTTATCCCTCAATTCAACTACTATTGGTATTTTAATAAAATTCTTAAATGTATATTAAGTGTATGAATGTACACTCAACTATCAAATTCTCACCTTTGCATCTATTTAGGGTCTATTCATCCATGCTTTCATGCCAAAAAAAAGGGTCTATTCATCCATGAATAAAAGTATTTTTTTAAGGGTCATTAAATTGATAGAAGTATGAGTTTAAAGTTTATTGTTTTGGTCATGAAATTGATAAAAGGCATAGGTCTCGGATTACCACATGCATTAGATGATTTTGTCTCGCTCATAAGTCCTTTTGGCTAAAACAAGAATTGTAATCAGATTAGTTATAATTAAATTAATATATTTTTTATTTTTATATAAAAATAAATAATAGATTTTATTGATTCTCGAACAATTTTTATTAATTCATCTTATCAGTATGATTGTTATTGATTTCAATTTTTGCGATGCTATATTATAAACTGAATTGAAATCTTATTAATCAATTCACAAATCAAACCGACCGATCTGATCAATTAATCTTCATAACATTCAATAAAACATATTTTGAATAAAGTAATACTTCATCCCTAAGTTGATTAGGGTTCGAAAGTTGCCTCAATGAGTGGTGTTTTTCTATTAATTGAAAGGCAGAAAAAACGGCCATTTAATGAAGCGAAGACAAGAGGGACAAAATTAGTAAATGGATTGAGAGGCAGAACTAAATTTTTATAGTCAAAAGTGACCAAAAAATTCAGTTGGGCCAATCATGGATTGAGTGTTATATATTGACATTCATGTTTCAACGAAATGGATATTGTACACACTTGCTAAATTTATGTTATGACTATATTTAGACATAAACATATTGATACAGATATAATTAAGGAGAAATTATTACTAAGAAGAAAATTATTGGAAAAGTACAAATAAAAAGTCAATGTTTGCTAATAATTAATTTCATTTGATTTCCATTTGATCCTTAAATTTACTTCATATTGCACTTTCATCTTTTAATTCATTTTGAAAAATTACTCTGTTTTTTTTTTTCTATAACACTAGCAACTTGAAATATTTAACAGAAAAGTTTTATCTAGCTCATTCGTAATTAAAATAAAATGAAATCATTAGTTACATCGAAGTAAATTAAATTGAAAGAAATATTTAAATTCAAAATAAAGTTAAGAAATCGTAATTGAGACCAAATAAAATCAGGAGCGGAGTAGCACACGGTATGAAGCACATTAATTTTCTTTTCCCTAAATGCCCTTAATGTAATACTCTTGCATTTAATACATTAGATATTATTTACTCTCTCTTATCCACGTTATAAGGTATTTTATATCAATTACATATATATTAAGAAAATTATTTTTTCATTTGAAATCAATACAAAAAATACCAATATTTTCTATTTTACCCTTATTAAATACTCATTTTATTATCATTGTAGGATTATAAATAAGAAGTAAGTAAGAATTAAAGATAGATGTAAAGTGGGAAGAAAAATATCTAACATCTTATATTTTAGACTAAAAACTTATCAGATAAAACATCCTACAATACGAACCGGAAAAAGTAACTAATTAATTGTAATTGATTTCTTTAGTCTATATAATTTAATTGAAATGCTCTTGTAATAAAGACCGAATCGAAGGGAGTAGCTCAAAAAAATTCTTCACTTATTTGAGATCTACTATCGCTAACATTTTTTCACTTTTGATTTATTTTTAATTCTCTCTCTTTCTCTCTTAGTGGTTTTTTCAAGGTTCAAAAAATTGGATCAGATATTAAACCGGTTAAAATATCGATTCAAGATTTAATTTTTCAACTGTGGTTCAGCCGAAGTTAAACCAGTGGTAATAAATTAATTTTTTTTAATTTTATACATTATATAGAAAATAAAAAAATATTATTAATAAGTTTCGCAACTTAATATTAAAATCTAAATAAATTAATATTTATTTGTAAACATATTTTGAATTCAAAATAGTTAATTAATATTTTTTCCATTATTTGTTAAGTAAATTTATCATTATTTGCAATTATGTATCATAATAATGCTTATATAATATTATAATATAGAGATAAAAAAATTATACAAAAAATAATGTTATTTAATATTAAAAATAATGTTATTTTATTTTTAAAAAATAAAAAAAATTTAAAAAATTGTAAAAAATCAAAAATAAACTGGTTTAACCAATTCAACACCAGTTCGAGACTAGTTTTCATCGGTTCTGGAAACTGGCAGTCGAAATCTATGATCGAACCGGGCCTGTCATTAGAAACCAGTCAAACTGACTGGTCTAATTTTTTGAACATTGATTTTTTTTTAAATTATCCAGTATCCAGTCATCACTTTGTACTCTGATTAATTTGGCTCAAGCTGTATCAGGACTCAAATAGGGGGAAGCTCTCTCAAAGACATATTCTATACTCACAAATCTCAAATTTAAGACATTATATTTAAATGATCATAATCTCTTATACTGAGATCAACACCTGCCCGTTGGTACTTCTTTCTCTTTTTAAATTGAACTAGATTTCGTTTCTATAAAGTTGAATCAATAAATAACACATCATGCACCAAAATTCGTGCACTAATAAATGGGCAAGCAGATACTTTCCACGCCGAAATCAACCAAGTGCCATACAGCCATCCTTTTCACACGCTGTACGCAATATTTTTTTTTAAATGGGAAAGTTTTTAGGTGAGTTGAGTCCCGATTATTTATAAAGGTTAGGGAAAACTTAAGATTCAAAGAGTGTTTAAAGAGATACTTATAAATTATTCATTAATGATGTACTCACATCAATAATGGGATTCAAACCTAATTTCTTGTAGAATATGAGCCACATTCTTGTTAATTAAACCAATTTTGAATGGCTTTATACACACTATTTACTAAAATACTCTCCCCATTTCTTTATATAAGTTTTTGAAAATTTTAATATATAGGAGTAGGTTAAGAAATATAATTAATATGTCAAAATTTCTTTCAAATTTTCTAATATACCTTTAATAAAGATAAGGATATAATTTAGAAAATAATAATTAATAATGACTTAAACTTTCAAAAGGACATTAATTGAAACAAAATTTTTCATAAAAAATAACTTACAAAACAATTTTTTTTAATTTTGTTAGAGATGCATATATGTGTGCATACATATCAAGATATACATTAATCATTGTATTTTTATTTAATAAAATACTCCGCTTGTTCCCTATTATAAGACATATTTTTAGAGGATTAAGTTTTCAAAATATAAATCATTTTATAAAATTTATGAATCACTTGATATTTGCTTTCTATTTTTACCGTTATGAGGAGTATCCAAAAGAGTTATAGTGGAGAAAGATTAAAATAGATACATTTAAGATGAGTTACAATTTCATGAGGGTAATTTTGAAAAGTTAGAGTAATTTTTAAAAATATCAAGACTTTTAACTAATTTTTCATATATATGTGAGATAGATAAATATGATTTATAATAGAAATAAAGAGAATTCTAATGTAATTATCTTCTTAGAAGGAAACATTTCATCACTTACCATAAATAACGGGCAATTTAAGATTATATGATCATGCATCCTCAAAGTAGTGGTTGATCTAGAATTTTAGGTGATTGCTTACCGGGAAAAAAAAAGGTGATCCCTTGGGTAGATGGGCATTTAATCGTGGGCTTAATTGGGAATTGTTTTTTCTTTTTTCCGTTTTCTTGATATAGTCATTCTGTTATTTGGAATGTTATTATTATTTTCTAATTTCATAATTTCTAATCAATAAATGATTGTTGTAAAAAATTATATGTTTCATAATTTTTGTTAATGATATTTAATAATTACTTTTTTTTTTATTTTTACATTAGGAGATCTTGAATCCTTAACTTCTATTTACATCTCATGACACCCTTACCTCTTAAACTAGTTTTGAATGGCATATTTTGTAATTATTTGTCATTAAAGTTTGAATTGTAGCTGTGGCATGACTTTAGACCAATTGCTACATCATGTTTCAAGGATAGTCTAATACCGGAACACGACTTAGTGTTTGTTATATTTTTCTTATTATTATTAATTTCATCATCATCATCATAATCATCACGTAGAGATATCAATACTACACTAACGATGATAATTGGGTTAAATGATAAAATACTCAATATTTTTTAAATAAGGTATCAATCAATGACTTATCACTTAATCCTTTAAATGGTAGTTGGGTTAAGTGGTATGTGATAAGGGACTCAATTTCAGTTGTAAAAGTAGCCTGATCAAAGTATTGTCATTTGATCAAAGTGTTTTATTTTTTAGAGTCATTTATGAGATATTTGTTCATGATAAATAACTTAGGACACTATAATAAAACAATAGATTTAATTTCTCTCAAAAAATTCTAACGGAATAAATTCTCACAGCACTTCCCGCATTTTCTATTTAAAAAAAAAAGTTCGTCAGAGAATTCCATGAGAAATATTGTGAGAATCATTTAGAGTCATGTAAAAAAAAAAAAAAAGTTTGCCGTACATTTAATGGGATGGTGAACAAGTTTGCTCATTCCTGGTTTGACTGATGTCCAAGTAAAGCTTAATTGTGTATCTTTCTGATCAGTTTGTAAGAGGTACGTTTTACAGACATCTGATCCTGACCATGTTGCATTTCCTTGATTTCTTCTGGTTTGTTCATCACCGGAGAAAAGAAGTTTTGCAGCTATAATAGCTCCTTCCCTATGCTTGTTTTGAGAGATTTAGAGGGTAAGAGTTGGAAAATTTTTCATTCTATTTTTTTTCCTAACCAAATAGAGAAAGGGGAGTATTTTCTGTTAGAGATAGTTTTAAAAACTTGAGTCCCATCTTGGATGGAAGTAAGATTTATGAAATATATCTAAGAGGGAGAAAACAACATGATAAAATAATTATGAAGGAAAAGGGCTAAGTAGATTTAAATATTATTTATTTAATATTTAAAGTACTTGACACTTGGTGCATCGTGATCATTGGATTGATCTAACGGTAGAAATCTGGTCTGGTATAAATTTGAAATTAATATATTTAATTAATCATTTTTTTCAGAAACAAAATTTTCAAATAACAACGTTTTGAAATGACACATTAATATTCTGAAATATCCCGTTATTTGATATTCTATTTCAATTTGATAACAATATTTCAATTACAACGTTCAGAAATGAATTGATTGATCAACGACATTTCAATTTTTTGTTTCAATTTTCCATTATTATAAAAGGGTTAGATTAGAGACTGAAAACATCCTTCACATTATCTCCTCGTATTTACAATCTCTCTATTTCATTTTGTATTTCAAGACATCTAAAGTTGCTGTTAGATATCTTAGGTGCTTAAAATAATTTCTATAGGTGATTTGCTGGATCCCTACAGTAAATTTAGTGGGAGTAAATAATACATTAAGAACAGTATGTTATCATACATTTCTGAGCACAAATTGTTTTCAATTACCAATTCTAACATTTTCCCTCCTATCTCCTCTTCTTCCTCTTGTCCTCCCCTTGTTTGTTAAAAGAAAAACATTTTGAAATGATATTTAACGACCCATGTGAAATATTAATGATATTTGTAGATTGGAGATTTTTAAGATTAAAATTCTTACGAAATATTAAAATTGTCATTTGTGCTTCCTAAAGTTAATAAGTGTTTTTAAAGGTAGTGTCCATTTTCTATAAAAAAAATTATACGCTTAAAACATTCTTGTAATATCTATAAAATCAAGTTTTAGAAAGAAAATTAATGTAAACTTACAAAATTTTCAATGATAAGTTTGGTCTTTTATATAAACTTTAAATTCAAATTTAAATTTTTTTAAGGTCTTCAAATATTATCAATATCACGTATGAGTCATTAAGTGTAATTTAATCAGATTCTTCCTTTTCCATCCACTTTCTCTCGACTTTGGATTGTTCATATTCAATATTAAAACAAAGGCAATTTAACAGTGTTTTATAGCCAGAAGTGAATCCTGAATCATTTAGGAAAAAATATGTTCAAAGGCTTATAATAAATTTTAAATTGAAAAATTAAAAAAAAAAATAGTCCAGTGACCGAAAATATTAAAATGTAAGGGACAAAATACTAAATTTTTAAAAAGTTGATATCAAAATTATTTAAAATTATTACTTTTCTAAAATTTTAGAAGAAATTTTCAAAAACTTGAAGCGTTAATCATTTTTTAACTTAAATATAATTATTTAAATATTTATACGTTTTTGAAAATTATAAAATTAACTTCATTTCTTTTTATAAGTCCTTTTAAACATTATTTCAATTTATAAGTCTTTTTAAAAGTTTAAGACAATATTAATTATTATTTTCTCAATTATACATTTATCCTATTATAAGTCTTTTTATACACTTATCTTAAAATTAGGTGATGCTCCCTCCGTCTCATATATTATGAGACATTTTACAAATTTTTTTTTATTTCTTAACATAAAACCTTTTATAGGATTTAGTGGAGCATATATGAGCTTTTTCTAAAAAATAATATAAATTTACTCTACAACTAACCCTTTTTTTTTCACAAGAAAAGTTAATAAAATTAATGAAGGACAATTTTGAAAAGAATTTTTTTTTACAAAATTAAGACTTTAAACTAATTATAACTACCTTTTTTAATCCATGTAATGTTTTTCTTTAAACTTCCTATAGGACGGAGGGAGTAATAAATTATGGGCATATTTAAATTTTTTAATATATCTGCTAAAATCTTAAGGGACTTATATAAAAAAATGAAGGGTGGGATTAGGATTTTTAATATTCCCTTCAATCTTAAATATAAACAAATTTTGGATGGGATGATTAGTCCTAAATATAGAAAAAAATATAAATTTCTGTAATATAGTATTCTAAAGAATTTTCCTTATCAATGAGTATTAATTAGTCTAATGTAAATGAAAAGACCATGAGGACAATTTAAAAAAATATATTTTACTATAAATTAAATGAGTTTAATTAATTTTATTGATATTCACATGTGTGAAGCTTTTTTTTTTTACACGTATTATTGGAGGGAGTATAAGTTGTCCATTCATTTAGATAAAGCGTAACCAGTAAAGAAGAGCATAGGAATCATGCCATGGTAAGGAGAAGAAGGACGAGAATTAATTAGCACAGTCGTGTGTTGTTGCCACCATACATTAAATGGCCCAAAATCATTAATTTATAGCTTCCCAACAGAATAGGAGGCGATGTGATTTATATTTATAGGTCAATAAACAACTTTTCTTTTTCCAGAAGAATTTCATGATTTGCCAACGAGAAAAGAATATCTAAGTTCTTAAAAAAAAAAAAAAGAATGTCTCAATTCTATGGGGCTCTTGATTGAGGTCAAACAATTATTAAACATTATTAAGAGTTTCTTAAATAAACTTACTAAATAATTATACTTATGAGTAACAAAAGAAATTAAATTATAAAAAATCTAGTTTGGACTACACTAACTTTATTTGATGTACGGATATATTTATTTGATGCTTTTTTAATTTACAAATCATATTTATACTATCTCCGTTTAAAAAAATTGATATTTAAGATTATACGTGAATTTTATGAAAGTCATTAACTGATATAGGTAGTAGTTAACTTTAATGATATTGGACTAAAGTATTGTCTTTGTGATAAATACTCATTGAAATTGTATTAATTGAAATTAAAAGGAGTTTTTGGTTAAAAAAAATTAAAAGTAGTTTGCAATAATAGTGAAAAGTAAAATTATACAAAAATAATTAATACTTATTGAGATTATTAAGTGACAATTTTTTTTTTGAAAAATAATCAAAACTCCAAAGTGACAAATTTTTTTAAACATATAGAGTAAAATACCACGACTTCCCTCTTGTTTACCTTAATTACAGTAAATTCTCTTTTAGAAACCTATATAAACTTATCCTAATGTCAAAAGTTATGTTATATAGATATTTCATTTATTTTAAAGATTCCATTTCCATCTACACAACCGTTAATTAATCGTTAAATTTGATTATTAAACTTTTTGTTGGACTCAAAATACTCCTATTTGACATACATAATATGTAATTAAATATATATTAGCCAAAAAAAATTTTAATACATATATATTATAAAATTGATTAATTTTAAAATTTTTAATTAAATTTATTTAAACTTATTTATAGAAAAAAGAATAACTTTTTATTAATATGATTTAATAGCACGAGATAAAGTGGTAAATATGGTTTATGTTAATATAATTTTGGGAAAACAAGGGCAACACATTGAACTCTATAAACGCTTCACTTAAAAAAAAAATTACATAGCTTCAATTTTGTTGCCTAGTGGTGTGGTCAAGCCAGGGTTACCTTGGAGTAAAATTCTTCCTCTTCTCCTTATCTTGTGTTTGGTGAGGTCTAAGGTTTTTGCTGTTGGCAGGCTTCAAGAATTAGGGGCGTGCTTCATCATCTTCTCTCTGTCTTCTCCATCAAATAAAGTGCGTGATTCTATTTCTACCTCTTCTTCATCGATCTTTGCTTCTTATTTTTTCTTAAAATTTGGTGGGGTGTTTCAGGGTACAAGGACCGATGATGAAGCGTGGGAGTGGGCAGAGAAGGCATTGAAATATGGTGTTCGGTGATGTAGACTGAGCACAAATGGAATAAACATCCCACTTGCTCCACCTCTGTTTTGCCATTTGAGAACAGAGTCATTTATCTTGCCCACCTGTTATGCTTAAGACAATATTTATAAAAGACCATTACCCTCAATCCGTGTGATTTCATGATTCGTGTCTCATTTTCTTGTCTTCTTTTAATCATAAACATATATATATATATATATATATCCCAATGTTCATTTTTTACTTTAAAAGTTTCACCCACATTAAATCATCTTGATTTTTACCTATAAATTAAAATTCAAACCTCCTGAGTTTAGAAGTTTGGCAATATAATTAACTTAATGAGAATCTAGAATAAAAATTACAATTAATGAATATATATATATACTAGTTAATAAAAATTACAATTAATGAAGTAGTATGACGATGTAGTAAAGGATGATCTACCCATTCAAATAATTGCAATATAATACTATGGCATACAATGTCCACTATAATTGCAGGCACACAAAAGCCAAAATAGCATATTTCCCAAGCTAAAAAAAATAAAAATAAAAACTCATGATGAAATTCAATGATCACTTTACACTTAACGAAGTAGTATGCTATTCAAATAAGAATCATTGAAAAGTTTAATGACTTACATTTATAGATAGTAAATCTCATATTGCAACCACAATATTTCATTGGCTTTCTTCTCACAATTCTTTCTCCTTTTTTTTTTTCTTTGGCTCTATCCTCCTCAGCCCGAGTTCACCATTCATTTTTTTCAATTTGAAATATTTTAAATTTTGAAAATAATAATCTTATAGGGAAAATATTTAAGAGCCAGATATTTAGTATTATTGATTTATTTTCTCTTTATATTATTTCTATATTTTTTCAAATCTTATGGATATGAAAGTTAGTAAGATCTTAAAAGATAATCTCTTGATTTCTTTTATTTTATTTTAATCAAAAGATATTTTTCAAATTTTGCTCTATAATCTTTAAAGATAACCTAAGAATATTTTATATTTTAATCTTTTTTAAATTTTTAAATCTTCTAAGATATTATGCATTTATTTTATTATTTTTCCTATGAACTCTAAACAAAAACATTTTCTTTTACGTATTTATTATTTTTTTACTAAATGAGTTTGACAAAATATGATGTTTACAGTTATAATTCAATCCCTTTCGCCCATTTTAGTTTAACTCTCAAATAGTAATAAAATAAAATTGTTTCTTTACTTTATGAAACTTTCAAACAATGAAACATTATATTCTATTCCACTCAATTCCATTCCATTACACATTATTCCATTAATGGCCATTCAATTTCGTCCTAAAGTTCCAAATGCACCCTTAATGTGTGTTCTTTGTAGAGTTACACATAAACCAAGTCACATTGGGTTGATTGCCAACCCAAAACCCTACCCAATATGACCATGAGTTCAGCATTTGAGCCCATAGTATGGTCTGACTAGGAGTAACCCGGGATAAGATCAGGTTTGTCCACACCAATTCCAATTACATCAAGTTAAAAGATTGCTTGACATTCTTTTTCCTTAAATTTTGTAAAATATGGCCCAACCATTCCAACATCAGAACTCGAACAAGAACACTAGTATATAATAAAAAATCAGAACTCAAAAGAAGCAGACTAACATATAATTAAAAAGAAAACTTGAAGAAAAAGAACATAAATTGCCAATTTAAAGGCAACCAAAAAACATTTTTATGTAATTAGATTCAGAAAAAAAATCAAACTCAGAATTAGAAATCAATTTTAGCAAATATAGCAAGAAATCTATCACCAATTCCAACATTAGAACTCAAACAAGAACACTGGAACATGAAGATAAAACAGAGGACTTGAACTTAGAATGCAAAAGGAAGAATGAAGAAGACAAATCAAAACACAAAAACAACCTAGTTCTTTTGGCCAACAGTAAATAATTTTTATCTGATAAATTAATGTATCTTTTTCTTTTTCTAATTTTATCCTTAATTAAAGTAAACTTATTATTATAAAATATGATTTAAAGAGAATTAAGTGAAAATATTAAATAAAGGTATTTATGGAAAATAAATTTCTTTAAGACATTTGACTGTTTTCTTAGTTCCCATGATTTAATTATTTATTTCTTATATTTTAGAATAAGGGGAATATAAGATACTTTCCATGCAATATTCCTCAAATTTTAGGAAATTGTTAGGGAAAACAATTTAACTAAAACTTTTGTTAACTCCAAGAAATTCATTCTTTTCAACACCATTCCTTGGGTTATTTTAGTGATAAAATGTACATGATAGAATTAACGAGACCCAAAAAAAAAAAGCGCATAATAGGAATAGAGAGCGTATAGATATCGTTTTTCTATGAAAATGCATAATTTGATCTTGATTTTATTCAATTGTAGAGCTGTTATACTTTATTGTCTGAGTTTATACAAGAAAGGAATCAAGTTGGGCTGCCACCCCAAAATTGTAGAATATGTAGCTTGAATTCAAAATGTTAGACAAGCCACTTCTCGCTGCAACGGTGGTTCTTTTCAGTTACATTGCCGTTCAATTAATAAGGAAAAAAAATAGTTGATAAAATGTGTGTGCGTGTGTGTGTTTTTTTAATCTTTTTTGGTATCATCTTCTGGTCGAGTGATATCAGAATATGTTTATGACCAACAAGCACTTCATGGTTCATGCAGTCAAACTTGAATAATGGAGTTACTTGTGACTAGGGGTTGGACTGGGTTGATCAAGTCAGGAAAATCGGCCCAACATGGCCAAATCAGGCTGGGTTGGGCTGAGTTGAAAAGATCCATAAAAAAACTGACTCATGACTGGGCTGAAAAACTGGCCCAGTTCGAGTTGCGGGAAAATTTGTTTTTTATATAGCTTCATTCCCATGTAGAGCCCCTTTCAATTGCTCGGCCCATTATAACTGGATTTGGATTATTAAAAATCGGTCCTTTTAATTTAAATTGACTGGCCCATGCATGGAGTTGTGTACTTTTTGTCCATATTATTATTATGCCACCATAACTGGACCAAACCTTTCCAACCAAAACCAATATTTCCCAACCACAAAAAAAAAAAAACTCTACTTCCTAGTTCTACAAACATCCTAAAAATGATATCATGACCCTGGCCTGGAGAATAAAATACTTCCTCTGTTTTATTATATAGTATATTTTTTTGAGAAATTTATGTTTCATAATAGTGCACTTTACGAATTACGTAGTGTACTTTTTTTTTTTTCTAAGATTATCCTTGACTAGTAGATCTAAATATTTATTTATTATTGAAATGTTTCGTTCTCAATGTATTTCATGAGGGTAAATTGAGAAAAGATGAAATTTTTTTTTAATTACTAATTATTGTCTTAATATATATACGGTAGTTAAAAGTGCACTATAAACGATAATAGAGGAAGTATGACCCAGTGAGTTCCTAGTTCTCACTTGGAAATTCAAAACTCTCCAACCCAAAATCCACAATACACAATCGATTGGATCCAATCCAATTCCTACAAGTTTTGATCACTAAAGCCATGCTTTGTAGGTAAAAAAAGGAGTTTCATATTGGAGAAGAGAAATTATTATTTATATATTTGATAATTCAAACTTCTTATAAATAAAAAATAAAATAATTTATTATGGACTCCCTTTTCTCTTCCTTTTCCATTTTTTCTAAAAAATACTCCTTTCTGCCAAATATGAGGTAAATGAAAGTTGTTTTCCCTCACCATCACCATCATATAACAATTTATGACCCTAGTTCGAACCCAATCATGCAGCTATATTTTAAATTACTTTTTTCATAAGTTTTCATTTTTACCTGCACATGCACTCAAATTGTTTGAAAGTTAATAAATTAATGGTTGTTGGTTGAAAGAAAATTCCTTTTTTTTTTCTTTAACACAGATATAATTACTATTTTTAGGTCAGTTTCCATAATTAATCAACATATGTAAACAAACTTTTGCTCATTATTCAATTATTTTTCGTTGAAATTAACCATTTTGAAAATAAAAAAGAGTACTTTCACAAGCAATATGCTTATTTAAAAATAGTACGGAATTATAGTTTAGGATTAATTTTCAAAATTTATAGCAAATAGGATTTTATTGCTGTTAGGTTTTCAAATTTTACTTAATTTTTATTTTTTACAACTTTTTATGAGTCAAAGGTCTCTGTATATTATTAATTTGGAAACTGACCATAAAATGTACTTTTTCCTGAAAAAAATTTAGTGCTCCCGTACAATTCACGAAATGACAAAAGCAACCCAACTCTGGTCTTAGTTTTAGATTGATTTGAATACACAAATCCGTACCACTAAGCCAATTCTGTGAAACTAAAAATATTATTCTATAGTATATATTGTTATCTTTCATTTTAAATAAACGGCCTTTTTCTCCTTCAGACTTCCAACCTAAAACCCCCAATTTTCTCATCAAATGCCTTAGATGTAGTTAATTACCTTTTTAATCTGAAGTGTTCTACCTTGAGACCAGCTCAACAAACACACCCGCATAAACCACAACCAAGAATTCTGGTGAACAATGTTTGCTTTACATTATTATATATCCTTGTTATCTACTATTAACAGTACTATTTCACATAGCCAATCCTCCAACAAGGTACCTGCATAATTTGGAAATCAAGGAAGAGGCAAAGCTAGCCATGGTCTTACCATGAAAAATGGTTGTGGTTGGCCTTGGAATCCTGATTTTCATGTTCTTATTGAAAGTCACTGAGGCCAACGATAAGTCAGACTCGATCATCTGCATTCATTCACCAAATATTCCAGGAGACTCTGAAATGAACCATGCACATGAAGAATGCACTATCTATGATGATGGTGATAATGACGATTTTGATGATACTTTCAAGGTTGTAGGAAATATGGCAATCTCTCTTTAATCGTGAAATGCATAATTTGCTCCTCATAATGGTGACAATTCTCATAGTCATTTTAGTTGAAGTATTAGAGAGTTGGTAGACAGAAGAAGGTAGAGTCAGAAAATTCAAAACCAAGGTTAGTAGCTAGTGTGGAGTCAAGCAATAAATGGAATTTGAATTTCATTGATAGAACAATATATAATGTGATTGTTCTTTCTTGTGTTGTTATAATCTTTTTAAAATCGATCGTAATGCTTTGCTTGATTTCCTTTTCTATATGGCGAAATGTGAGGTTTTATTGGTTGGAAGACAACTTCATCCCATTCATTGGAGATTGCAATCTTTGTATTTCAATGATCTCTTATTTTTCAATTTTGAATTATTATACGAAGTATTTGTTCTATTTATATATCACGCCATGTATTTAAAAAAGCGTCTTCAATTAATGGTGTCAATATCTATGTCGTTAACAGACGCTGAAAATTAATTTGATTTGCAGACACTAACCGATCTTCGTTAGGCTACTTTTCTTGTCCATTGTAATAAATCCGTCATTAATTGAAATTTGGTTATCCTACTTAGTTACGCCTCTAAAATATTAATCACAATATGAAGATCAAGATAGCCTTGTTACTAAATTCATTTATAAAATATTGCTTTTGCAACAACTTGAGTGACGTATATTTTAGGATGTCACAAGAGATGAGGTTTTTTCAATGATGACTATTGTCACTAACAAAAATCAAGAAGTTATTACCAAAAATCTTCAGTAATGGTAATGGAGACCTTATGAAAAAAAATCATTGTTATAATTTTATTACTAAAGAACATAATGACGACCGAGAGAAATGTACGTGGAAAATACTTTTCATGATGACCATTTGTCTTTTCTAATGGTGTTAATGGAATCACAAGTTTTTGTTAGGGAATCCATCTACAATGGCCAGCGTGTCCACTTTTTTTTTTGGGGAGACAGCGTGTACACTTTTAGTAATTATTTCATGTGATTATAGAAGCGGAGACTTTAATGACAACAATAGTCAATAGTATTTTATATTTTGCTACGCTCACATTAAATCTTCTTGTTGGCAATAAATTCTTCATTAATATTGATTAAATTACTATGAAAGTTATTGCAATATTAATATTTTAATCAAAAGTCATCTATTGTTGGTGTCAAGCGAGAGTTAAGAGTGGGGAGAAGTCTCATATAAGATAGAATATTTAGACGATAAAAAGGACAACTATAAGTGGAAAAAGGCATCTAATACCTCAAGGTTTTGGTCAAGATGTGTTGTTAACACCCCACTCACATATGTATTCCTAAATTCATTGAAAAAAAAAAAAATCCTGTCGGTGTTTCTATGCTGTTTTACACTTCCTTGACACCTTACTTTGGGATCAAGGCAAAGGTGTATGATAAGCAAGATCTATGAAGACAATAGTCCATGTTGATTGATGGGACCCACAATTGTGCATATTTTGGAGGAAAAAAGGAAATACACAAGTGAATCAGAGCCCAAGTGGAGGTAGGTTTGTTAGTCTCTAGAAATTTGTGGCATTTCTACATATTTTCTGAGTTAATTATGTATTTATTTTTGCATATTTAGCCTTGTTTTTGTTATTTGGCAGCTTTTGTTATTTTGCTTTTTTATAGGAATCTTTTGGTAGAGAAGTCAAGCCACTCATGTCACTTGAAAGAGCTAGGGAAGCATAAGAAGATGGAAGACAATTGTTGAATGCAAGACCGCAAACTGTTTGAAAAGAAACTTGGCCACAGCCAACTTTGCTTGGCTGCAGCCAAAAGCTCTCAAAATTGGACTTGGCCGCGGCAAGAAAATTTTAGCTATGGCACAACCCATGATAGCAAAACGTGTAGTTCTATTTAGCTCGATTCTCCAAGGGTTTGCAATATATATTTGTTCTCTCTACTTGGTGTCAACATTCTGGACAAAAGGAGTGCAAGGTGGAGTCCATGGAAGCTTTGGGGGAGCTAGGGATTGGCTTGGGATGGAGATTTGGTGATCTACTTCCTAGATTTTTCTCTTTCTTTGCTTCCTGGTTTTGGGTTGTTCTTTAATCAGTTTAGCTTGTTGATTTTCTTTACTCTCTATGTGTAATAACCTCTTGTTCAACTCTTGTTTTTGGGATTCTTTTAGCTTTATTTATGGATTAGTATATGTTTTCCACTTTCTATCTGTTGCATTTTAATGGTATTTATGTTTATGCTCTTCATGCTTATTTATTTTGGATTGATTAGAATATTTTAATAGAGCCTAGAGATAGGAAAATTGGAATAGACTTTCAATTGGATTATGTGTGAACTTGAAACATGTATTGTTAAGTGGAAGGTTTTGCCATTGAGGTAGAGATACACTCTTTGGCCTTGTATAGTCAATTTAGGGCTTCAACATGAAATTGGGGGGTTTTGTTAATTGCATGAGAGATTGTGCAATTAACAAAATTAGACACTTATTGAGACATAAAGAGAGCTCTTATAAGTAAAATTGAAACCCTAGACTATCACTAAATACAATAAGTTGTAATAAACAATTGATAATTCATATACTATTAAATAAATTAATTAGCTACAATAATTGTAAGTTGTTTTCTTTGTCCAAAATCACCTCTAACATCTAACCTTGGTGTAGTTAGTTTATTTGCACTTCTACTCTTTGGTGATTTATGTTGCTCAAATAAGGTGAAAGTCCAAAAATTGATACTTAATCAAGTTTTGGAATCAAATCCTCATGGAGATGATACTATATTTATCATTGCACTACTTGTCACAACCTGTTCGCACTCTAGCAGTATGCTAGGCCATGAACAAGGTTCTTGTATGTGAGTAGAAGTTCAGAAAGAAGTGGGCTCTTGTAAGTGAGTTGTCATCTTCAAAAAAGGGAAAGCATCACACTTGAGGAAGAGATTGTTCAGGTGAGAGTTAAGGTGGGAAGAATTCCCACGTTAGATAGAATTGAACTAAAAAGAAGTATTAAAGTGGGGGGAAAATGTATAAGCAAATGTCTTAAAATTTTAGGTGACAAGATATGGTGTGAAGCCTACTTATATGTACCCTATCAAAGTCAAATGAAGAAGGCCCAATGTATCTCTCCCTAGTATATGGTTTTCTCTCCGGCCTTAACATATATTTGTCCATCTTTTCAAGATTACTTAATGTGCAATCTCTATTCTTTGGGACAAAAAGAACAAGAATTTGAGCATTTCGGATGAATGTAAGTGCTTTTCCTATGGTTTGATATGAGTTTGGTCACACATTCAAAATCTTACTTTACAATATATAATGTGTTCAGAGGACAACCTTCCTTTTGTGAGGGAGATTACATCCTGTTCTAGAAGATGTAAATTGGGTCCAGTTAGGTGATATGACAAAATTGAAAGAGACTAAAAGGCTTGTGCTTGATCAACATTGTTGAAAATTGAGTTGTTCTTTACTAATTAGGACTTTAAGCTTTTGGCATGATGTTTAGCACTTTCTTCTAAGGTTTGGTATTCACTAGTTTCTTGCAACTTTAAGTTGCTTCTTGACCAAATTCTTCCATACTCTTGATAACATCATATTTTTATATCTTTAATCCCTCATACTTAGCACTTTTAATAAGGAAATTTACCCAAATTGGATTTAATTAGATAAATATTTGGAATTAATGGCTAATTTTGAACTTGGGTCTAAAATGACATTAATTTTATTTTTGGGCCTTTTGTGTAATTATCTTTTTGGGTCTTTAGATGTCATTTTTGGAAATTGCATGATAATACTCATTTTAATTGTCATGAATTTAAATTAATTATTCTTATTTTTAATGTCACAAATGTGCTTAATTAAGTGGGATTATTTGGGTCTACAGTGGAAAAGTCATGGTTTGTACTAATTAAAGACTTTTCCAATGTACAAAAAATCGGACAAGACCAAACTGGTTGGTTGGACTTGTTCAACTGGGAATTAGTGCCTTGTTTGGTTTGAAACAAGTAGGAAATTGGCTGTTTTGGAAACCAGTCAAAAATTGGCCTTGAACCGGTCAAAACTGGTGGTTTAGCCAATTCAACTCTTATTGGTGCCTTTCTTCATCGATGGTGATAGGTGGTTGAATTCCATCAATCCATCTCAGATCTTGTTGAGTCTATTGACATCCTTTTTCAGTGAGTTTTTCCTTGAGTTTGCAGTGTTTTCTTTTTCCATTATTACAAGTTGCAGCCTCTTTTATCTTCTTTACCTCACCCATGATCCTTGTAGCCTCAATCTGTCATCTCAATCCCTCACTGGTGTTACTCTATTATAGCGTTGCTTCTCAATTTGCAACCTCTATTAAGATCACCTGCTATTTGATTCCTCCTTCTTCACTACTTTGTTTTTTTTTTCTGGTATTAATTCATTGGACTTTGATTAATAAGGTAGTAAAAGACCAAGGATTGTAGTATATATTGGAAAACTTCCTTGGCCAGTTAATTGTCTCTTGTCTTACATGCACATTATTCTTAATCAACTAAAAAAGCATGGTGCCTGTCCATTCCCAATCATGTGTATTTCATGAGAAGCATCATATCCATATATCCAGAAAAGCCTCCATTCTGTTAAAAATTTGAGGATTTTTTTTTCATTGTTGTAGAATGTAGATATTTTAGATGTGTAGATGGTTGTGCTTTTTTGGTACTTTGTTCATTATTGTGAGAAAAAATCCTTTGATGAAACTTAGATTAATAATAAGAATTACGGTTCCATAATGTGAAGCATTTTGTTTTCTTGTTTGGCACCATTCTTAGTTTACTTATGAGTCTTGTCATTGGAATTAAATTCCTATTTTATTGGATGATATATTCCTGATGAGAAAGGAAAGACCTTTCTCCAATTCAGGTATGCTTTACAATTTAGACCCTTATTTGTTTCTTGCAAATGCAATGACATGGACAATTGATTGCTTCCAGCATTAATTTCTACGTGTTTAATTAGTTCATTTTGAAGCTGGTGTAATCTTATGTTTATTTACCTTTTCTTATAGATTTGTAAAGGCTTTATAATTAGGTGACTTGTGTTGGAACCATCATGTTGACAACAATTTGTTGTAACAAAAAGATAGACAATTTGCTATGTTAATGTCATGAATGTGAGACTTAATGAATGGAGTTATTGAGTATTTAAGGCTTTCTAGAATTATATAGGAATAAGATTGAATTAAATTAAGCCTATTCCAACTTTCATTGTTAGACCCCACAAGCACACACATGCAAACATGAGCATTTTCTTCCATATTATTGAATCATACATGCGCACACACATCCTAAAACATTCATACCCTCTTATGATTTATCTCGCCTTATGTTTGTTAATGACATAATATCTTGTCTTTGATATGGCTTCAATTTTATGATATGGATTCTGCAAGGATATTTCGATTAGTGCCAACTCTCAAGATGATCAAACTCCTACTTCCAATAATACTGCTAGCCAAAATACTGCTATTGGCAGTAGTAATGAACTAGCATTAGATAAACAATCAACAACAAAGGGTTCATCAATTTGTGGGAAAGCTGATCCTACATGGGAATATTTTACCTTCAAGAAAGAGGGGAAGACAAATGTATATACATGTCTTTTCTTGTTCATCAGTCTATAGAGGAGGTGGAATAAATGGAATGAAGCAACATCTTGTCAATAACATCGCTCAGATATCTTCTTGAAAGAAAGTTCCTCATGATATATGCCATAGAATGAAAGAGTCTTTGAAAGAAGTGCAAGTAAAAAAGAAGCTTGATAACATTCATGAAGAGTATATTAAGGACGAAAAATGTGAAGTAGCTCCTGTTCCAACTCTAATATCAAAGGCCTCCAATCCTCATGGAAAGAAAAAAGCTACTAGGATAGTTGACAATTATTTTGCCCCAAGGACATCTCTAGCTCCCAACCAAGCATCAAAAGCATATTTTCAAGTAAAGAAGCACAACACATGCTAAGATGGCCATTGCTTAGTGGGCTTTAATCAATTGCATTTCATTCAATACAATGGATTACCCTTTCTTTCAAAAGGCTGTGAATGCAATTACTACCATTAGGCCAAGATTCAAAGCCTCTACCACTTATGAGATATGAATGTTGATTTGCTAGGAGATTGGAGAAAGGAATGCCAATTACTCATTGAGAGTCATGAAGTTGAATGGGAGAGTTATGGCTGTATGCTCATGTCTGATAGTTGGACTAATATCAGGTAACAAACATTAATTAACTTTTTCTACTAAAGGTATAGCTTTTATGAAATTTGTTGATGCTTTTGATATGGTGAAAGATGCAAAGACTTTTTTTTTGCATTGTTTTGGAATGTTATTGAGTGGGTTGGTCATGCAAATATTACCCATGTGGTGACTAATAATGCAGCCAACTATGTAGCATGTGAAAAGTTAATGAAAGAGAAATATAAGAACATTTATTGGTTTCCTCATGCTGTACATTGCATGAATCTTTTCTTGAAGGATATTTCAAGCATGCCTTATATATTTGACCTTGCATCAAAGGCATCGAAGATAACCATATTTGTATACAATAGTACTATCTTCTTGTCATGGTTTAGGAGAAGAGAGGGGTGGAAAGAAATTGTGCATCTTGGTTTGCCACTACATTCATCACATTGAATAATATACATGAGCACAAGCATTACTTTGCAAGCCTTGGCCATTGATAAGCACTTTGTTTATCATAAATTGTCAAAGACTACTGCAGGTAGACAATTTAGTGCTGTTATATTAGAAAAAAAGTTTTGGGATGATTGCTATCAAACTGTGAAGATTATGGGTCCCCTTATCCTTTTGCTGAGAATTGTAGATTTGGATGAAAAACCTTCAATGGGTTATGTGTATGAAGGAATAGTGAGGTCAAAAAAGGCAATAAAGAACATGTTTTATAATAAGAAGGAAAAATATAATTCTTACACAAATATTATTCAAGCTCAATGGGATAAGCACTTGATGAATGATCAAAATGTAGCAACATATTTGTTGAATCTTGCATTCATGTATAGTAAAAAAATTTGTCACTAGAGAAGAATTATGGAATCAATGCTTGATCTATTTGAGGTGAACAACTCTACTACCTATATTGACATGATAACTCAGTTGACAATGTATTGTGAGTGTTAAGGCTCTTTTAGTTAGGAACAAACTATTGCAACAGTCAATAGATTAGAACCTTGTAAGTATCAATTTATTACTCATTAATTATTATTTGACTATTTTTCATATAAGTATATAATATAATTGAATGTTTTTGTATTTTTTATGTAGATAATTGGTGGAAGATTTTTGGAGGCAGTGTTGCAAAGTTGCAAAGGCTTGCCATCTGTGTTCTTATTTAAACTTCTTCTTCTAGATGTAAGTGAAATTGGAGTTTGTTTGAGCACATTCATACATAAAGAAGAAATAGATTGGAGTGTCAATGATTAAATGATTTCATTTTTGTTAGTTATAACTAGGGACTATAACACAACTAATAAGTTTCAAATTTCAATTATGATTATACTATCCTAATTTTCAGGGTTATGTAAAAAGATAATTATGATGTGTCTCAAATGAATATGATAAAAGCATGGTTGAAAAACATGTGGTATTAATATGCTAAATGAATACCAGAAGGGGGTAAAATAGTTATTTTCCAAGCAGAGGCCTTAATTGTAATTAATTCAAAATGTTGGGTCATCAAGTGCAATCATCCAAAATTTTGGGTCCTTTCTAGTAATTTTCTTAAATTTCAAAAATTAAGTGTGAACCTCAAAATGGATCTCATGACATGCTGGATCTAATGAAATAATGTATTGAGTTTAAAGGAATTACATCGAAAAGAAAATGACTTCAAAAAGTAGTAAAATTATATAGAAAAAGACAAAGTACTATGAGCTTACAAATAAAGAAAAAGTAAGAAGAAAGATATGTGGACCTCATATAAATATAGTTTGTGACAAGATATTTAGTTAAATGTGTAACACTTTACTTTCTACTTAACTTCCCATGCATAATATCTTAGTTGGAGTTCATTTAAGCTATTTTAGAAGCTTGAATCATTATAAGGATTAAAACAAAAAAATGAAAATTTTCAAAGTTACTATTTATTAGGTTACTTATTTTTTTGGTTGAATTTTGAAAAATTATAACTAATTTTAGAAAAATCATGTGGAGGTAATTCATTGTTTCTAAAAATAACTTAAAATATTATCTACATGGAAAAAAAACAACTAGGTTTTTAACATGCTAATTTGTACAATATTTAGCACAAATTTTACTATTCATATGATTATTTTCCAGTTTTTAGAATTTAGGACGCAATTTCAAAATTCATAACTCTTAGCACATTTATCTGAATTAAATACTCTATGACTTCTTGGAAAGCTCTACTTGTCCATTTTTTGAGTATATCTATCTTGTATATTTATTTCATACATACAGGACAAGACATCATCATAAACCAACGGGGGTCAGAATATAACCTTTATTAGAGTAGTTTTAAGAAAACATATATATATATATATCTAACTCCAATTGCATTCAAATTAGTGTCATATTACTTATAAGACAACTCTTTGCATACATGCAATTGACTAAATTTTTGGAGCATTGTACAATTTTATACAACCTTTCAAATTAAATAGACTTTACAAGAAAAATTACTATTTTTCAACATTGTCCAGTTTTGACTCTTAACTTTAAAAATTATAATTAATCTTGTACTTAACCATTTGATGTGTTCTTTAACTTCCTAGAAATCTTGGAATGTCTACTTTCTAGCATATACATATGTTATACTTTATACCCTATTTTGGATAGATTGGCTTTGTTTGACCTTACAGTACACCAAATGGGCACTTTATGACCAAATATTAAGTTCCTGGCCTCATATTATTTCTACAATATCAAAACTCATTCAATATTCATTCCAAACATCCTAAGACATGCAAAGGAGTATGAACATTTACAATTACAAAATTTACACTTCATACATAATTATATACATATTCTCAAAATATAACATAATAACTTGTATTATCAAGTTATTCATCATTCTTTTCCTCCTTTCCTTTTGCTCTCTTTGGATCTCTTGCATTACTCAGCCCTATCATGGTTAGTATTTGGGATGGTGAGATTATAGAAATCTTAATAGCAAGTCACATTTCACACATTTATATTATCAAGCAAGCTATAACACATCACATAAACCATATTAAATCATATAATGCCATATTGTTCACAACAATTTTGATAGCATAACAACTTAGAAAATGAACATCCTGGGCAATAGCCATTTCATAAAAAAGTAGCCATAAATAGTCACCAATCACCATAATAACAATATGGTCTCATGAAACATCATAAAGCATATAGCAAGATAATAAAGTACAAGAAATGTAAACTTTGCTACCTTAAGTGTTTTTCCTTACTTCAGCACTTGATTCCAACCCTTTCAAGAGCTTGCTTAGGCTTTTCCAACCCTAACACATCACCAAACACTTACTTAGTTCACTGATTTTATGAGCTACTTCATAAAAACCCATAAAACCCTAAAAATTCTATATTCTTTATCTTTTGCTTTCTCTTGAATCTAACACTTGTCTTGAAGGAATTCCACCATGAGGAATCCATTTTTGACATCATTTTTTTTTGAAATCCCACTCTTTCCTTACTTTATGTACTGGCAAAAAATGACTCTAAGAAAGGAAAGAGGAGTTTTCTTCAAAATCTTGCTTCAAGCTCATGAAATCATGTTTTCTCAACTAGTTCAGGCTTTTTCCCAATTTCTTCTATAAAAACTTTTCTCTTTTCTTTTCCCTTTATCTTGGCTGAAACTTAAACTCAAGAGGGGAAGAAGAAAGCTTACTCTACCTACTTCAAAGTCATGAAAATCTAGTTGGAATCTTAACCTAGAAGATTAAGCATGAGAACTTACCTTGTTGCTTGAGTTTTCTTCTTCCCCTTTCTCCTTTCTCCCTCATGTCCTCCACCTTCTGTCTTGCTAAGTTTTTCAGCTCACACTTCCCCCTTTATTTCCTCTGTAAGTTGGCCAAGAGGAGAGAGGAACCTAAAAACGTTGGCTTGCCATTAGTTCCTCCAAGTTAGCTTTACAAGTGTGTGGTTTATATTAATTACTTCCTAGGGTTAAATTCTTCAAAATATTAAAATATTACTTTACCACACATGCTGAAAAATGGTATCAATGAGAAGGGAGAAAGTGTCCAAAATACTGCATATTTTTTCTAATCCAGATATATCTTATATTGGTTATTTCTTACCTGGATTGTGAAAGTTACTTTTACAGTATTTTATGACTTTATGCATACGGGATAAAACTATGTTGGGATCAGTATTCAATTCAATATCTCATTCCAAAAGGTATTAATGTGGGGCTTACATACTTTTCTTTTTACTTTTTCTTTATCTATGGGGCCTATAATACTTTTATCTTTTTTGGCATAATTTGACAGTATTCTACAGGCTATTTCTTTTTAAATTGATCTTTTTGGACTCAATACACTATTCCATTGAGTCCAGCATGTCATGAGTCAATTTTGACATAAATTTTACATAATTATGAAATTGCCCTTTAAGGGACCAAATTGCAAATAAATTTTTTTTGTAAGGACCTATTTGTAAATATTTTCTAGGGATTAAATTGCAAATAATTTTTCTTGTAGGGACTAATTGCAAATTTATTCTTCTTAATACCCTTTGGTATAAAATTGCAATTTCACACTTTTTTCCATCAAATTATACATTCCATGCTATATTTACATATTTCTATGCATGCTGTAATCTTTTTACCAAACTAAGGATGTTACAAAATGCAATTCCAAAATTAGTTTATGTTTGTATACTTGAAGGAATATATAATATTATAAAATACTGTAAAAGTGTCTTTAACTATGCAGATAAAAAGTAATTAGTATAGGATATAGTGTATGAAGGATACTCCTCCTCTCATTGGCCAATATTTATGCACATGTTTGAAGGGATTATTTTAATAATTACTATTCTTCCTTAAGAAGGATTTAATATTAACCATTGGATAAAATTTTCAACAAAGGTTACAATTGAAGAAGAGGAATCATGATCCTATTGATTATGAATTAATTGAAAAAGTAGATTTTTGGGTAGCTAAAGAAGATACAACTCTTGAATTTGATGATGCAGATCTTCAAAGTGACACTTTGATTCATGAAAGCATTAGAATTCCATCATAGCCTCAAAAAGATAATGAAGGATCATATTTTCAATTTCATTTAAGTTTCTAATATTATAATTATATAATTGTTTTTATACATAATCATTAATATTACTTTTTCTTAAACATATATATCATAGGTGATGAAGATATGAACATTCCATATCCCCCTCCTTTAACTTCATTGGATGCTGATAGAGTTCAACTTGATGCTGCTTTTGGTCCTCTTAATTTGGACTCAACATTGGAAGATTATAATTTGAATCAATTTTAGGGTGATTATTGATTGATTGATAATTATGGCTGATGAATATGGATATGGTTGTTGTTGGTGTTTATTGTGGATGAATTTGGCTATTTGTGAACCCATGTTTATGTTATAAGTGATGGCTGATGAATATTGTACTAGACTAATGGAATGGTGGTTCAAGAATATTGTACTAGACTATTGTTTTTATCTTAGTTTGAATGTCAATTTTATGATTATGGAAAAATATTTTCTATATTTTTCATCTATATTATATAAAATATATTAATTTATTCATAACTAATTTGACCACAGTTCAACCCAATCCGATTATTAAACCTTGAACAGGTATCTCAACCGGTTTAATGGTCGATCCAGTTTTTTGAACCTTGGCTTTTTCATTTAAATAAAATGTCAAAATTTATTCTACTCTTTCTCTCTCTTTTATTCACTATTTTCTTTTCTTTTTCATTTTCTTTTTATTCCATTTGACATTTCTATCCATGCCTTAATTAAATGGACCTTGATTTTTACATTTTAGGCCATGGACATTTTTGGAAGAGGTCAATTTGTTAGCAAGGCTGACTTCCCAAGAGGGGGGGTGAATTGGGAAGATTGAAATTTTTATGCACAAAGTGAAGTAAGTGAAGATATCACAATATAATGAAAACAATACGTAAAACAGAGCAAGCTGAAAAGTAAAGATAGGGAGAAGAAGACTCAGTAATTTATCCTGGTTCGGTCTTTCCACTTGACCTACATCCAGTCCCCAAGACACCTCTTGAGATTTATCCACTATACAACAAGAATTTCAATGGGCTTTTTGCTAAGGCCACAGTACACGAGTATGCTTTGTTTCTGAGCTCTCTCAAACTCTCCAAGCACTTTCACTATGTGCTTCCCAATCCCCTTGTGAATACCCCTCACAAGTAAATCTATCTTCCAGATGAAGAGTAGATTGATTATAATGAAATAACTCTCTTGTAAAGAGTAGATATGAAAGTTTAAGTACAAGTAGAGAAGTTGAGAGGGTAAAAGCTTTTGAGAAGAAGATTTAGCAGAAATTCGGTATATACAAGTTTGATTCGTTACCCACAACTTCAAATGATGTTGTATTTATAGATTTAGGTCTCAAATATCCGTTAGAGACTAAATCTATCCGTTGGGGAAGTTATCCAACGGTTACTCTAAAAAACTATCCGTTTACCAACCTCATTTAATGTTTCTGACATACTGAAATTCAAATTTTGTTTGGTCAACAGACGAATTTCGAAGGAACCGAAGATTAAAGCTTCCAACTTTACAGCACGAAGTTCGTCTGTTCATGAATTGAAATTCAAATTTTGAAACTTATAAAACATTTTCACAATGTGACATACGAATTTTCAAGAAGAAAGTTTTTCGGTTAAGTGTGAACAGTGTTTTCAATTTTCTACAGTGCCTTCGAAATTCGAATTTTGGTATCCCAAAATTCGTCTGTCCACTGAATGTTTAAGAGACACAGTAGATTACTTTCTTTGAAATTCAAATTTTGAAAGGGTGAAATTCGTCTGTCAGAGAGACTCTTTCCAGACTAATTTCATCATTCAAATGTTGCAAGTTCTTATCATTTGTATGTCAAAATTTCACTTCAACAGACTCAAGAACTTAGCTTCTGAAATTCGAATTTTAATGTTCAAAGTTCGTCTGTCAGAGAACAGTTTTGAAACTTAAATCATTCTTGATCTCAGATGAACTTTAACAAAGTTTCAGACGAATTTCTTCCATTTTCTCAAGTTTTGTTTTGTTTGAAATTCGAATTTTGAAGACTCAAAGTTCGTCTGTTGCAAAGAAGCATCTTTCAGACTTATATGAAAATTCGAATGTTGGAAGTTCAAAATTCGTCTGTCAGAGAGCATTTATCAAACTCAATTTCATTTTGATTTTAGATGCACTTTATCATAGTTTCAGATGAATTTCTTTGGTTTTTACAAACTTCATTTTACTTGAAATTCGAATTTTGAAAGTGTGAAGTTCGTCTGTTACCAAAAAGGCCTCTTTCAGACTAGATGAAAATTTGAATTTTGAACAACCAAAATTCGTCTGACAGAGAGCCATCTCTTCAGACTTATTCAGTTTTAGCTCGAAATTCGAATTTCCAAAGGCAAAGTTCGAATTTCCAACTTGACAGTTTAGCTTAAACTTTCAACCTTTGTCTGTTTGTGGGTGTTTTTCAAATATTTAAAGATTTAACATAAAATCAAAGTTTGAAAACATCTTTTCTTCAAATCAAAATCTTTTACCCAGTCATAACAAAAACTAAGGATCCTACACAAGATCTAACAGCAAGAACTCAGAAAATCTTCACTTGAGACAGCTTTGATCTCCTTTGATATCTTCAATCCAAGCTCTTGAATGTTGGTTTGGAATCATCAAAACTCTTGATTGAACATTCTCCCCCTTTTTGATGATGACAAAACAACTTACAAACTGGATTAGTACTTAGGTTTGCTTTCACAAACTCCCCCTCAACATATGCATAAGATATCAAATCAACAGATTAAGTGAAGAGATTTAAGGCACAAAACATTGCAACAAAGGGATCCATTCATTTAATCAAGAGTTGCTTGTACAGAAACAAATTAATCAAAGTTCAAACATCAAATCCAAAACACAAAAACATAAAGTACAAAATACAACAAGACGACTTAAGCCTAATCTCCAATCATTTCTTCTTGGACTTGGTCTTCTTGCTGTAGGATTTCCCTTTCCCTTTCCCAGATTGCTCAGCAGCAGGCTTTCCAGTTTGCCCAGACTTCTCCCCCTTTTTGACATCATCAGGAAGGCCAACAAAATCAGCCAGAGGAGGGATCTGAGAGATAGGAATAGCAAGAAGGGGCACAGGAGAAAAAGGGATTTCTGGCTGAACTGGTGCAGGGGGCTCAGCGGGTTCTTCATCATCATCATCAGAGACCTCAAGCAGCACTTGCATTTCCTGTCTAGAAAGAGCTAGTTGAGCTCTCTGTTGCTCTGAAAGCCCATAAGCGGCAATAGAATGAGAAGCTGGTTTAGCAGGAGGAAACATTTCTTCCAGCCTTCTCCTTTGAGCTAGCAGCAGAGCATTGTGAGCAATAGCAAGATAATCAATAACAGGTACAATACTCCTTTCCTCATTGCTTGCTCCTTCTGGCACAGAAGAGGTTGAAATGGCTGCAACCAGTCTTTCAACTTGCTCAGATTCTTGAATTGACAGAATTGATTCCTGAGCATCTTCTTGCATGGGCTCATGAGGGCTTGTATCTTGGAGACCTTCTTCTTCCAATCCATAGTCCAAGGGTGGACCAGGACTTGGTGTTCTCATTGCACCAGCACCATCTATTTCATCATCATGGTCAGAGGAGACAATCTCAAAGGGACTTAGAGGCACAGGGGATGGAGACAGAGTAGGCTCAGGGACACCAGGCTGAGGTGGAGCTGAAGTGGTAGGAATTGCATTTCTTATCTCTTCATAGGCATCAGCCACCACCTTCATATTTACAGCCAACTGATGGATCTGATCTTGTAGATGAGCAAATTTGGCATTTTGCTCATCTCTAATGCTGAGAATGAGTGTTGACAGACTGTCAAACAACTCAGTGACCTTTGTTGGCTTGGCCTGTGAGGAGGGAGTGGAAGGAGGGTGAGTAGGCCTGGAGGGAGATGGGATTGGCTGAGAAGGCTGAGGTACAGATCTGCCAGGGGCCTCGGAAGTTCTTTCTTGTTGGAGGGATGCATCAGTAACAAAGAACAAGTCTTCAGATTTCCCTGCTCCTTTTCCAACCCATCGTCCTTCATCTCTTTCAATGCCCATCCTTTGCAGTTCCTCCTCTTTGAATGCCTCAGTAAGTTTCCCTTTTCCCTTTTCAATGTGTTGAATCCTAGCATGCTGCAGGATTCTTGAAATAATTGCAGCATAGGGGAGTGTGGAATCCTTCCTTTGATCCCTTGCCTTTATCATTCTCTGGAGGATGATATGACCCATGTTAATCAGCTTCCCACGTATGATAGCAGTCATCACATGAGCCTCTGCCCTTGTTATCAAATTGAAGCTGCCACCCTTGTTGAATATGATCCTGGACACTATGTAGTACAGGATCCTGACTTTTACACTTAGGTCTGTGGGCTTCAACAGATTTATCATTGGCCTGTTCTCCCTTCTCCTGAATAAGGTGTCCAAAATGGTGCTTTCTTTGTAGTTCAGAAAGGATCCACCTTCTTCATCAGCTGTGCTTGCCTCATCCATATATCCAGAGGCTGTGATGTCAATTTTCAGCCCATCTTGTCCTGGGATTTCCAGCACTTCATTGATTGTTTCATCAGCAAGCCAGATGGTCCTTGATCTCAAAGTGACCTCCCATTTCTTTTTCTTGCTGTTATATTGAAGAGAGGCATACCAAGTCTTTACTACTTCATCATCATATTTTTCAGCAATTTCCAACAGGTTTTTGTATCTTATCAACCATAATACAGCATCAAAGTTGTTGGATATCAAAAATTGCTCCATATTTACACAGTGAGGCTTGATTACCTTTTTGCTGGAAAACTTGGCAGAAAACTCTTCTTGAATCTCAGGAGTGCTCCAAAGTGGCAGTATAGTAAGCTCAAATTCTCCAGATTGTGTAGAAGAGGAGGAAGCCACAGTGGCAGTATCAGCCGAAGGGACCGCAGTTTTTGATGAGGAAGGTCCAGTTTTCTATGAATCTGCCTTGGATGATGATTTCTGGCATTTAGAAGGGGTAGCTTTACTGGGTTCGGCCTTTCTCTTGGATTTCTCTCCTTCCTTTGTAGCATATTGAGATTTGACCGTTCTTTTTGGCCGAGTTCCAGCTTGTCCTGCCCCAGGGATCTTTACTCTCGCCATTTTTCAGTGGAATGATGTAGAATGTGGTTAAGGAAAGGTTTATGGGATGCGAATGGAAGTTTAAATGGTGAAGAATGACGATTTTTGGACAGAAGTTAAGAGGATTAAAGAGAGAATCAGAACAGACTTAGAGAGGTTACAAATAGGGTTGCGTCTGTTCTGAGGAAAATCGTTGCATTTAACGTGTGTAACCGTCTGATAGACGAATTTTGAGGGGTCAAAATTCGAACTTCAGGCAGTTACAAGTTAAACTGTTCAGTACAGCTTACTGACAGATGAATTTTCATCCTGAAAGTTCGTCTGACAGTGGCTTGAAACAAGCAATACAAGCACAACAGACGAATTTTGTTCCACCAAAGTTCGAATGTTGAAAAGAAAAAGGCAGGCATCAATCAAACTATCAATCAACAGAAGAATTAAACATACAGAACTGCATCTTTCAAGAATTCAACATGACGGACATGATTCAACAGACAAATTTTGAACTGAAAATTCGAATTTTTCAACTTTTGTAAAGATTGTCCAACATTCGTATGTTGAGAAGTAATAATTTGTGTAGCAGTGATGGACAAACATAACTTTGAAATTTCTGATTTTGAAAATTCAAACTTTCAAGCTTCAACAGACGAATTTCGAGGCATTACTGAGAACTGTTCCAAGGCATAACAGGTCGAAGTTCGTCTGTTGGTCAACTAAAATTCGAATATTGACCATGTTGACCAGTTTAAAAACACATATTATCAATGAAATTCATCTAGCAATCAAACAACATACAAATTTCAAATTTTAAAACTTACAGAATGGATCCAGAATTTAGAATAATTTTCATTCACTTCATTTTCTGGTTGTTCCAATCTGGAGTGCTCCAATCTTTCAAACTTTTAGCCATTGATTTTCATAAGAAGCACCTGCAACTACACTAAAACATACTCCGATGCTCAAGTTAGAGTTTATTCTAATATTAAAAATTCTAAAGACAGAATTGCACAGAAATGACTTACAATTCATTGGGATTTACCATTCCCAATTCTCTCCTTATTTTGCAGTGTCTGTCTTCTAATAGAGGTTTTGTGAGTATATCAGCAACTTGATCCTCTGTTGGAATGTACTCCAGTCTAACTTCTCCTTTCAGAACGTGATCTCTTATGAAGTGGTGCCTAACTTCAATATGTTTCATCCTTGAATGCATGACAGGATTCTTGGTGATATTTATAGCACTTTGGTTGTCACACATGATTGGTATCTCTTTTATTTTAATCTCAAGATCTTCAAGCTGCTGTTTTATCCAGATAACTTGGGCACAACAGCTTCCAGCTGTAACATACTCAGCTTCTGCAGTAGATAAGGCCATACTATTTTGCTTTTTGCTGAACCATGAAACCAGGGATCCTCCAAGGAACTGACAGGTTCCACTTGTGCTTTTTCTGTCAGTTTTAGATCCTACAAAATTAGCATCAGTGTACCATTTGGGGTCTTCTCCATTGCCTTTTGGATACCAAAGACCCATCTGTGATGTTCCAATAAGATATCTAAAAATTCTTTTCACAGCTGTTGCATGGATTTCTTTGGGGCATGATTGGAACCTTGCACACATGCAGACACTGAACATAATGTCAGGTCTGCTGGCAGTTAGGTACAGCAGGGATCCAATCATTCTTCTGTACTGAGTAATGTCAAACATCTTCCCATTCTCATCCATGTCCAGTTTGGTTGCAGTAGCCATAGGTGTTCCCATTGGCTTGGCATTCTCCATTCCAAACTTCTTTAACAGCTCCTTTAGATACTTGGATTGACTGAGAAAGATACCATCATTAAGCTGTCTGATTTGCAATCCAAGGAAGAAATTGAGTTCACCCATCATAGACATCTCGAATTCTCCCTGCATTAACTCAGAGAATTTCTTGCAAAGAGTTTCATTAGTAGCACCGAAAATAATATCATCAACATAGATTTGAACAATTAGTAAATCTTTATTTTCTTTCTTAGTAAATAAGGTTGTGTCAATTTTTCCTCTGTTAAACCCCTTTTCAGTTAGAAAATTGCTCAGTCTCTCATACCATGCTCTAGGGGCCTGTTTTAAACCATAGAGAGCTTTCTTCAGTTTATAAACATGGTTTGGTTTTGTAGAGTCCTCAAAACCTGGAGGTTGATCAACATAAACCTCTTCCATGATATATCCATTCAGAAAAGCACTCTTTACATCCATTTGATATAATAAAATATTTTTCATGCATGCATATGCTAGCAGTATTCTTATAGCCTCTAATCTAGCTACTGGTGCAAAGGTTTCTTCAAAATCAATACCTTCTTCTTGATTATACCCTTTAGCAACTAATCTAGCTTTATTTCTGATTATTGTTCCAGATTCATCAAGTTTATTTCTGAAAACTCATTTGGTACCAATAACAGGATGATTTTTGGGTCTAGATACTAAATTCCAAACTTGATTTCTTTCAAATTGATTTAATTCATCTTGCATAGCCATAATCCAGTATTTATCAGTTAAGGCTTCTTCAGTACATTTGGGTTCAATTTGAGAAATGAAAGCACAGTTGAGCATCTGATCCCTTAACTATTTTCTGGTTTTGACTTTCTCTTGAACATTCCCTATTACTTGATCAACAGGGTGATTCCTTTGATATCTCCAAGCTCTAGGGAGTTCTTGAGCTGTTTCTTCATTATTTTCTTTATCAAACTCTTGCTCCTGGATATCTTCCTCTGTGCCAACAGATTCAGATATCTTTGGAGGTTCAGTTTTACTTTTGTCAGAAATTCCCAGTTTTTCAAAATTGAAAGTAAGATCATCCTTATTGGTAACATGTTTTGAAAGAGTTTCATTTTCGATGAAAACCACAGCACTGATTCTTCTACTACATTTGATCTTTTATTATAAACCCTATAAGCCTTACTCCTACTTGAATAGCCCAAAAATATACCTTCATCGGATTTGGCATTAAACTTACCCAGATTTTCTTTCCCATTGTTGTGAATAAAGCATTTGCACCCAAACACATGGAGGTATGACAGATTTGGCTTTCTTCCCTTGTACAGTTCATATGGAGTCTTCCCAAGGATTGGTCTGATGTAGGCTTTGTTTATGATGTAACTTGCTGTATTCACTGCATCAGCCCAGAACACTTGAGAGAGTTCCTTCTCATTCAGCATAGCTCTAGCCATCTCTCCAATGGTTCTGTTCTTCCTTTCCACCATTCCATTTTGTTGAGGAGTTCTTGGCGCTGAGAAGTTGTGGTCAATCCCATGCTCATTGCAGTACTCCAGGAAGTATGCATTTTCAAATTCTCCTCCATGGTCTGACCTGATAGACACAATAGAAATACCTTTCTCATTTTGCACTTTCTTAGCTAAGGTTACAAATGCATCAAAGGTATCACTTTTAGAGGAAAGAAACAATGTCCAAGTGAATCTAGAATAATCATCTACAATTACAAGCACATACAGATTACCACCAAGACTTTTCACCCTGGATGGTCCAATTAAGTCCATATGCAACAATTCAAGTGGTCTTGTTGTGGTAACTACATTTTTAGATTTGAAGGATGATTTAGTTTATTTTCCTCTTAGGCATGCATCACATTCTTTATCCTTTTCAAAAGATATTTTAGGTAGACCAGTTACTAGCTCATTTTTAATCAGTTTAGACAATTGATTCATGTTAACATGAGCTAATCTCCTATGCCATAGCCAACTATCATTATCCTGGCTTATTAAACATGCAGAGTCCAAGGGAAGAAGTTCATCAAGGTCAATAGTATAACAGTTACCATCCCTTTGAGCTTTGAGGATTACTTTGTGATCACTTTTTCTGATGACCAGCAAAACTTTGAGTCAAACAGCACCCAGTTTCCTCTGTCACAGGTCTGACTTACGCTCAGCAAATTATGGTTGAGGCCAATTACAAACAACACTTCTGCAATGGATCTTTCTGGATTTTTGCCCACAATGACAATACCAACAATTTTGCCGTATTGATCACCTCTAAAGGTCACCTTTCCTCCCTTCTTGTCTCTAAGAGTGATGAACTTCTCCTTATCACCAGTCATGTGACTTGAGCAGGCACTGTCCATATACTATTTGTTGGTTTTCTTAGCTTTGAGACAGACCTGCAAAACAAGGTTTATGTTTTCCTTTTAGGTACCCAAATTTGCTTGGGTCCTTTTCTGTCAGTAGTTATTTCCCTAGATGCAGATGCACCTTTGGGAACCCATTTAACTTTCTTGCCAAGTCCATTTTTCTTCAAAGCACAAGAACTGGAAGTATGTCCCTTTTTGTTACAGAAATGACAGGTAGTGAAAGGACTGCTAGATTGAGAAGCAGGAAGAAAACAATGCAGATAATATTTTTGTCTAGTATGCCTTGGTTGATCAAATGTTTCAATGTGAGGTGATACATCATTTTTCTTTTTATTGTTCTCAGCATGCACAAAATGTCTCATATATGCATTTTGATTTTTCTTCCTAATCTTTTCTTTGACAGCACATGGATCATAGCCAAGACCAGCTTTTCCTTGTGATATTCTTTAGCTCCCCATCAATGCAAACAACATATCCTTACCTCTAGTGAGCCTAGACATGCTTTTAACTAAATAATCATTAGTTCGCTTAAGTTCAGTGCATGAAGTACAGCAAACAGATTCAGAAGTAGGTAAAGTGGCAATTTTAGAAACTATGCTTTGAGACTCCAGCTTGCTTATCTTTTTCTTTGCCAATTTCAGTTTTTTAGCAATTTTAATAAATTCATCATGAAGCTCATGAAATGCATCCAGTAATTCAGAATAGGAAGGTTCAGATTCATATACCTCTTCTTCTTGATCACTGCTGCATGAGGGTGTGACTTCTTCAGAAAGCAAGTGCCATTAGACAAATGTTGGCGATCTCATCCTCATCTTCTTCTTCCTCATATGAGCTGTTGCGCCATATGGATGAGATGTAGGCTTTCTTCTTCTTCCCTTTGTCAGTAGCTTTCTTTTCTTTTTCTTGATGAATTGGGGGCAGTCCCACTTTATGTGTCCCTGCTTCTTGCACTCATAGCAAGTCACAGGTTCTTTTGTGTCTTTCTTGTTTTCTCCAGGCACTCCTTTCTTGAAGAATCTCTTGTTCTTCTTCTTGCTGTAAAATCTTCCAAATTTTCTGACCATCATGGCCAGAGTTTCCTCATCCAGCTCATCTCCTTCATCAGATTCTTCTTCCTTTTCATCAGCAGCTTTGAGGGCAAGGCCTTTCTTCTTTCTGTCCAGCCCAGCTTCCTTGAGTGCTTTGATTTTTCCTTCATACTCCTCAAGGCTGCCGAAGAGAGCTGTGACAGAAGCCATTGATTCTCCTCTGGCTTCTTCTATAGCTGTCACCTTGGGCTGCCATTCCAGAGGGAGAGCTCTGAGTATCTTTCTTACTTTCTCAGACTATGTGTATTCTTTTCCCAGGCTCTTCAGTTGATTCACAACAAGAGTGAATCTCTTTTGGAGCTCCTTTACAGTTTCTCCTTCAGCCATTCTGAAGCTTTCATACTCCCCAATGCATGTGTTCAGTCTGTTCTCCCTAACTCCAGATGTTCCTTCATGTGCAATCTGTAGAGTATCCCACATTCCTTTTGCAGTGGTGTATTGTGAGACTCTGTAGAATTCATCCTGGTTCAGGGCACTGACCAAACAATGCTTTGCTTTGAAGTTTAGTAGGACTCTCCTTCTGTCTTCATCATTCCACTCTGCTTCCAGCTTCTCTTTGTGTCTTCCATCTTTAGTTAGAGCCATTGGGACGAAATCTCCTTTTTCAATGACTGACCAGATGTCAAGATCAATTGATTGGAGGTAGATCTGCATCCTCATCTTCTAATATCCATAATGCTCTCCACTGAAGCCTGGTGGTCTGTTAGTGTTGTTTCCTTCAGGAAGTATACTCTCTCCAAAGCCAGCCATCTTAATTCCCGGACTGTGAGTTCCTTTGAATGGGAATCCGGGCTTTGATACCACTTGTTAGCAAGGCTGACTTCCCAAGAGGGGGGTGAATTGGGAAGATTGAAATTTTTCTGCACAAAGTGAAGTAAGTGAAGATATCACAATATAATGAAAACAATGCGTAAAATAGAGCAAGCAGAAAAGTAAAGATAGGGAGAAGAAGACTCAGTAATTTATCCTGGTTCGGTCTTTCCACTTGACCTACATCCAGTCCCCAAGACACCTCTTGAGATTTATCCACTATACAGCAAGAATTTCAATGGGCTTCTTGCTAAGGCCACAGTACACGAGTATGCTTTGTTTCTGAGCTCTCTCAAACTCTCCAAGCACTTTCACTATGTGCTTCCCAATCCCCTTGTGAATACCCCTCACAAGTAAATCTATCTTCCAGATGAAGAGTAGAATAATTATAGTGAAATAACTCTCTTATAAAGAGTAGATATGAAAGTTTAAGTACAAGTAGAGAAGTTGAGAGGGTAAAAGCTTTTGAGAAGAAGATTTAGCAGAAATTCGGTATATACAAGTTTGATTCGTTACCCACAACTTCAAATGATGTTGTATTTATAGATTTAGGTCTCAAATATCCGTTAGAGACTAAATCTATCCGTTGGGGAAGTTATCCAACGGTTACTCTGAAAAACTATTCGTTTACCAACCGCATTTAATGTTTTTGACATACTGAAATTCGAATTTTGGTTGGTCAACAGACGAATTTTGAAGGAACCGAAGATTAAAGCTTCCAACGTTACAGCACGAAGTTCGTCTGTTCATGAATTGAAATTCAAATTTTGAAACTTACAAAACATTTTCACAATGTGACATACGAATTTCCAATAAGAAAGTTTTTTGGTTAAGTGTGAACAGTGTTTTCAATTTTCTACAGTGCCTTCGAAATTCGAATTTTGGTATCCCAAAATTCGTCTGTCCACTGAATGTTTAAGAGACACAGTAGATTACTTTCTTCAAAATTCAAATTTTGAAAGGGTGAAATTCGTCTGTCAGAGAGACTCTTTCCAGACTAATTTCATCATTCGAATGTTGCAAGTTCTTATCATTCGTATGTCAATGTTTCACTTCAACAGACTCAAGAACTTAGCTTCTGAAATTCGAATTTTAATGTTCAAAGTTCGTCTGTCAGAGAGCAGTTTTGAAACTTAAATCATTCTTGATCTCAGATGAACTTTAACATAGTTTCAGACGAATTTCTTCCATTTTCTCAAGTTTTGTTTTGTTTGAAATTCGAATTTTGAAGACTCAAAGTTCGTTTGTTGCAAAGAAGCATCTTTCAGACTTATATGAAAATTCGAATGTTGGAAGTTCAAAATTCGTCTGTCAGAGAGCATTTATCAAACTCAATTTCATTTTGATTTCAGATGCACTTTATCATAGTTTCAGACAAATTTCTTTGGTTTTTACAAACTTCATTTTACTTGAAATTCGAATTTTGAAAGTGTGAAGTTCGTCTGTTACCAAAAAGGCCTCTTTCAGACTAGATGAAAATTCGAATTTTGAACAACCAAAATTCATCTGACAGAGAGCCATCTCTTCAGACTTATTCAGTTTTAGCTCGAAATTCGAATTTCCAAAGGCAAAGTTCGAATTTTCAACTTGACAGTTTAGCTTAAACTTTCAACCTTCGTCTGTTTGTGGGTGTTTTTCAAATATTTAAAGATTTAACATAAAATCAAAGTTTGAAAACATCTTTTCTTCAAATTAAAATCTTTTACCCAGTCATAACAAAAACTAAGGATCCTACAAAAGATCTAACAGCAAGAACTCAGAAAATCTTCACTTGAGACAGCTTTGATCTCCTTTGATATCTTCAATCCAAGCTCTTGAATGTTGGTTTGGAATCATCAAAACTCTTGATTTAACACAATTAATATTATTGTGGTAAAATATTTATATTATTCATTTTTATTTGTTTTATTTAGTCACTTTCTTACTATTTATACACTTGAATTTCTTTTCTCATTTTTCTCTGATAATTACCACAAAATTCTTGCTCACTTTTCACCCTTGGATTGCAGTCCTATCATCATTGAATAACCTAGATTAATTCCCACACAATTATTTTATTTTGTGACAAGAATACTTTAATTGTTTTATTTTTATTTTGTGGGGGTAATCTTTAAGACTACTTGGAGGCCAAGCTAATAGGGGCAATTGAGGAAGATCATGTCTTGAAAAATCACTATCTTGTTGTATTTTCTTATTTATGTATTTTTCTATTAGCATCCCGAGACTAGGGTTCTAAGAGATGAGTTCTTTGAGGGTCTTACCTATTGACCAACATATCTTTTTCTATTTTCTTGTTATTTTCGTGTATTATTTTCCTGTTAATTTTCATATTTGTGTATTTTCTCTCCTTAAGTTTTCTTTGTTGTTCGTCTATTCTCATATAATTCTAGCATTTTCCCAGTCAATTTCCAAGTTGTTAGAGGTTCATTGGATGGGTTTCACACCTGTTTCTAATTCCACTTCCATGATCATCACTCTCATTTCATTGTTGGTTGCAAGTTGTGTTCATCCATTTTTCTTTGGCTCTCACTTTCTAGCTAGTTGCATTGTTTAGTGTTTTTCTTGCTTAATTTCTTTTTAATTAATTCAAAATCCCCCCCAAAATTTATTTTCTTTCCTCTGCACTTTACTTGACTACATTAACTTAATCAATTCCAATCACCAATTCCTTGGATTTGACCTCAGATTACCACTGTACTTAGTCTAATTTGAGTTTAATTTGATTGCCTTATAGCAAAGTTGCCGGCTCCCCATGTCTGTAAGAATATCTGAATCTTTACACCTAAAAATATGAACCTTGTTAACCGAAATAACTGCAACCAATTGACTCTTGTGCTAATTCATCCAGGAAGTTAATGTCTATATCTAATTATTTATATTAGAATAACTAGATGTGAGCGTTGTGTATTGCGTAGAGTCTAATGAATTAGCTACACTTTTCACAACTTATGAAACGTGTGGCTTACTGTATATTTTCTATTTTTTATTGACATTAATGATTGTTGAGCACCATAGTCCGCACTGCACAGCACCCACATGACATCAAGTTCATTAGCCTTTGGTATTTGAGAAAGGGATTTTAAGTGCTATTCTTCTTGCTATTTGAATTACTCTGTTTCTTTGCTGATGAAATCATAGTTTGCATGTCATCCATATATGATTAGTTAAACCAAAGTAAATCTTACTATAAAACAAAAATCAACTTTATTTTATTTATTTCTTCTCTCTACTTATAATGTGTGCGCATGCACGCGTACGTCTATATAATTAGCTAGCTTTTCTCAAAGAAATATTTAAAATATAATTGATAATCACTAGAAGAGCCATGAAAAAAAGGGGGAAAATACTGACAACCCTAACAATCATACCATGAGATAAAGAAAAGTAACTAAAGACTAATCAGATTTAAAGGATGAAAAAAAATAAAGGAAGAACCTCAAAACGTAGTTATTTAAAATTTCATTGACTTGAAGATAAAACAAAGACATGGTCTACATCTAATTCTACATAATTTCCCTTAAGAAAAAAAGATAGTTAGCCACAAAAAAACTTAATTATGATGATCAATTTTTTTTTGACAGTCTCATGATCAATGTTGGGATCAAAGAGTGATAGCCACATTTCCTACAACCTTGAAAGTGTCATCAAAATCATCATTCAAATCATCTTCTTGTTCTCTGCATTCTTGTACATGGTGCAAGCCATCACGCCCCAAGTTCGGCGATGTTGAGTGCATGCACCCAATCGAGTTTGACTCATCATTAGTTGCATCTGTGGCTTTTAACAAGAACATGCACACCAAGATTCCAAGGCCAAGCACAACCATTCTTCTGGATGTGGCCATGGCTTTGGCTTTTGCTTTCTAAACTACGAAAGGGTCGTTCTGGAGAATAAGTTATAGGGATGTGAAATTGCACTGTTACAGACAAGAATGATATACAGTCATTTAAGGAAAGTGTTTTTTAATATATATATATGTGGAGAACACTTGCATGTGCTCTCTGATGTGTTTGTTTGAGTTAGAGCTAGTCATAAGGTAGGAGCAATATTTTAGCAAAGTGCTTGCATCTAGTTTCTAACGAAATACACGGAAACTTGATCTCGAAGTTTGAAAGGAAAACTAGGCTAACATAAATGAACACAGCCCAAAATTTATTATACCGCACTAAATTACTTTTTTATTGTCTATAATTTTACTTATTTTTAATTTGATCTTATTTCAAAAATAGAAAATTAATCCTTCTAATTATTAGAAATTGTTTAATTGAGTCACGTCATTAAGCTTCTGTAAATGTTGGTCAATTTTTTATACTAATGTGAGTGATGATATAATATCTTGGCACTCTAATCTTGTATGATTTAAAGTGAACTTACTTTTTATAAAAAAAGGGTGAACTTGCTTGACATTAGGTTATATATTTAAGTCAATTTTTTTGCCACATATGTAACTTAACTTTCATCTTTGCTTAGTGTTTTTTTTTGCTAGTAATTAATAGTAATTATGGGTGTCAATCACATATCAAATGTTTAGACCACGTAATAAGGATACAAAAGGAAGCATTAGAGGGCAATCGTACTATTAACTATAAGTTAAATCTATTGTTGTGAAGTTATTCATTTTCTTTGTGATCATTTATATTGAATAGGAGTTCTTTTCTCCTTATCTCTTCTTCATCTTTTTTCAGTTCAATAGATTTACATGTAGAACAGATTCTGTAAATTAAAATTTTTTTAAGTTAAAAGGAAAAAATACAAAAAAATTAAATATTACAAGCTGATAACATTATAATTTTAAATTCCAAATTATAGTAAAGTGTGAAGTCCATCATTATATCTGTATCCTTTTAATAGCTTTTTTTTTTTTATCACAATCTCCTTTTAATAATTTTATAAGAAAATAATTTGGAAACCCTAATTCAAAAACACGTTATCAAAGAGATAGACATTTCAAGCTAGATATGACTATTGATACTGAAGGATTAATAACCCATGAAAATGATCTCAATTTGAATTTCTATCGTATGATTCGGGTTGGAGAGGTAAAAGAAGCTCTTAAGAGAATAGATAATAGTAAAGCCATTAGTCCCGATGATATTCATATCGAAGTTTGGAAGTGCTTAGGAGAGAAGGGGGTTTGTGGCTCACTAAGTTATTCAATGAGATTTTAAGGTCCAAGAAAATGCTAGAGGAATGGAGAAAGAGCATTCTAGTGCCCATATACAAGAACAAGGGGGATATTTAAAATTCTGCTAATTATCGGGGGATAAAACTCATGAGTCATACTATAAAACTTTGGGAAAGAGTGATTGAGTATAGACTCAGAAAGGAGTCTTGTATTTCAGAAAACCAATTTGGATTTATGCCAGGACGGCTTGCAATAGAGGCTATTTATTTATTAAGGGGTTTGATTGAAAGATATCGAAGTAAAGAGAGGGACTTGCATATGGTTTTCATTGATCTAGAAAAAGCCTATGATAGAGTACCAAGAGATGTATTGTGGAAAGCAATGGAGAAGAAATGTGTCCGTGTGACTTATATTCGAGCCATAAAGGATATGTATGAGGGGGCAACAACAAGTGTGAGAACCCTTGGAGGTGTGACAAAGGACTTCCCTATAACAATAGGCTTACATCAAGGATCTTCTTTGAGTGCATACCTATTTGATCTGGTTTTGGATGTTCTTACAGAATATATACATGAAGAAATTCCAAAGTGTATGCTCTTCGTGGATGATATAGTTTTAATTGAGGACTCAAGAGAAGAGGTCAACTCTAAACTTGAATTATGGAGACATACTTTGGAATCAAAATGTTTCCATCTGAGTAGAAGAAAGACGGAATATATGCAATGCAAATTTAATAAGAGGTCAATTAGAAATGATTTAGAGGTAAAAATTGGAGAGCAAATCATCCCTGAGGTGTCAAAGTTTAAATATTTGGGGTCGATTTTATAGAATAATGGTGAAATTGATGGAGATGTTATACATAGGATACAAGCTGGGTGGTTAAAGTGGAGAAAAGCAACATGAGTTATTTGTGACTGCAAGGTGCCTACTAAGCTTAAAAGAAAATTTTACAGAACAACTATAAGGCCAGCAATGCTATATGGTAGTGAACGTTGGGCTTTGAAAGGACAACAAGAGCATAAAATGGGAGTAGCAGAGATGAGAATGTTGAGATAGATGTGTGGTCATATAAAATTGGATAAGATACAAAATGACTGTATCCGAAGAAAAGTTGGGGTAGCACCTATCAAGGAGAAAATGGTGGAAAATCGTTTAAGGTGGTTTGGGCATGTATAAAGAAGAGGGCAAGAGGAGCCAGTGACAAGAGTTGATCAAATGGCCTAGAGCCCAATCAAAAGGCGTACAGGAAGACCAAAAAGGACATTAAGGGAAGTTATAAGGAATGACCTTTTGAGAAATGATTTAATCTGAGGAGATGGCATTTGACAGAGTTCATTGGCATCGTTTGATCTATGTAGCCGACCCCATATAGTGGGATAAGGCTAATGTTGTTGTTGTATTGGATTGGCAACCTTGTCTTAGGACTGGCAAATTAACTCAGTTTGAGTATAGTATAATGATGCAACCGAGGTTGAATACAAGGAATTGGTGATTAGAATTGAATACGAGGAATTGGAGATTAGAATTAACTCATTTCAAGTCTTTGTTTTTGTAATATTTCAAAACTTTTTCAGTTGAGTTTCATGCTCTACTGAAAATTTGGAGTTCTTTACCAATCATCATTGTCATTGTCATCATTTGAGTCCACTATAAGCCATAATAAATTATCTATTTTGCTATTTCTATAGCTTAACAGGTGCCTTAATAACATTAATTAACTTCATCAAAACTCGTAATACTCACATTAACTATTGGCATGCCTTGTCTTTCATATTTCTTTTATTTTTATTACTTCCCACTAAGTCACCTATCCTGACATTTCCCCACTTGAGCACGCTTAACTACAGCATTTGAGGGGTTTTGTTGCATTCTTGCCACTACTGGACTTAGAGAAAGTAGTATTGGGGCTCTTTTCTTAAGCCATAACTCATCTGTTAGACCTCTAGATAACTTATTGCTTTATTCCTAAAGCATTTAATCCTTATTTTCATGTTTCCCCAATACCTGGTATAATGTCTCACAATGACATTTTGTTATCTTTCTTACTTTCATCTATTACATATATTCAAACTGTGCTTTTATTCTTTTCTCTAGCCTTTACTAGCTTCAAGATTTAATTATTTACTATGCCTCTTCGTATAATCATTCCTCAAAACCTGTGCTTTACTTATCTTACTGTAGCCTTTAAACTCTTTTGCCTTTCTATGGGTTGGAGTCTAAATGATATTTAGGTAGTGGTTACTAATTCTTCACTCTTTAACATTCTGCTTTAACTACTTTCAAACATTGCCTTTTTAACTTCTTAGCCAAGGCTAACTAGTGATATGGCAATTTAAGGAATCTTTTTAGCCCTTCGAAAGTCTCTTGTTAGCTCAGTTAAAATATAACTCTCGGCCTCTCACCATCATTCATTTTTGCGCATTTGTGCATCACCCCAGGAGCCACCTCTCATCTGCCTTGCCTCGGTAACATTCATTATATGGAGGATTTTCATCTTTCTTGGTTCAATTGGGCTTCTACCCAAGAACTACCTCCCTTTTATCTCGCCTTAGCAACTGATAGAGGATTTCTTTTATTGTGAGATCTTTTGGCCAAGTACTTTCTTTATAGCTAAATGTCATACTAAGCTCAACAATTAACTATCTCTAGGTTTTGTAGTTCCCTAACTACTTGCCACTAATCCAAACTTTAGGCCTATACTTGTATCTTAAATTCATGCCTTATGTCTTAAATATCGTATATACATTATTAGCTTCCTTGACAAAAGCTTTGAACTCTTACTGAACTTCTTCTTTAAACTATACCTCACTTCTTCTATTTAGTCCTTAACATTCTTCTTCAAGTTTTTCCTAGCTTAAGCAGTTGGTAAATCATCTATCTTGCTCTCAACATATTCAGGGGTAGGTAAAATTAGCATTTTCTCCTTACAATTTGGGAGTAGATTATTTACACAAACCATTTGTTCTTACTAAACATGGCTTTTCATCATGAGCCTTTCCTCATTCAAATAATGCTAGCTTACTTTGTCTAGCTCCTTTGCTCTTCGCCTTACTTCTTAAATCCGCTATTAATCTAAGACTTACTTCTATTCATGCTTACTTTTCTCGTTCATCATCATATTGCTGGAGGTATGTTGAATATTGAGCCGTTGGTTATACTTTGCTATACATTCATTGAAAGGCTTGTTCTTATTCTAGCGAATCATTATAAATTATGTTTCCTTCATTCAACCTCATTCCTCAACATACACCTTAAGATTAAAGTCTTCGTTCCCAACATGCAACTTATTGTCTTGGACATCTTCTTGAGGCTTATACCTTAATTCTTGGTAACTTGCATGTTAGACTCATCATTAAAAGGTGGCAACTACTTTTCCTAATTTGTTCTATCATATGCTAGTGGTTGGTGCTCTTTACCCATTAATCTGCAGCTTGTTCTGTAGAAGCTTGCATATCTGCTTAAGATTGCTGTGATATAGGCAGAGTATTATCAGCTTTATTTTTTTTCTATTGTCTTTGAGCATTAACTCTCTTTTGTAGTTACTATTCTCAATCCTCTGTTATTGATCCAGGCCATTAAGGATCATTTGCAGGAAATTTCGGTTGAGGGTACCTTCATTTATTGTTGCCAGAGTCATTTGCAAAGTTTACTCCTATACTATTTGTATTTGCTAAACACCTCTTCATGGCCTTACCATTCTTTATCTTTTAACTTACTATTTGCAATATTCAATAACTGCGCTTAGTAATAATGTTATCTACTTCAATCTGCTTTATCCTTCGACTCCTGGTCTCTTACTAATTTAATATTTTACTGTATCTATACTAGGTTAAAAATTTGCTGCCATACTTCACTTTTACATATATATTTCATCCTTATCATCATACGAAACTTATTGGGTTTCCATACTGGTAGTAAACTTACTACTATTGTCTGCTAATATCCCTATGAAATTCTTTTCTAGTTCATCCTCTGAAACTTTCATAGCTCATGATTCTATATAGCATCAACTACTGGCTCAACCCATTCACTTCTAGGAGCCAGTGATCATGATGCCCTTCAAAACATTCTTTTGCTTTTATTACAGTACCCAAGAGATCTAGAAATTAAACTTGTCTTCCAGATCTATCCTGGTATTTCTTAAAGCAATTCTATCATTCCTTTGGATTTGGAATCCTTGGTTTAGTTAAGTGGAATTGCTTTTCTCTTCAAATGATTCCTCTAGCCTAAACTTTCTTAGTACAGCTCATAGGTTGCTCTACCTCTTTACCTTAATGTGCATTTACTTGCTCTAGTAGGGTTATACTTGAGAGGACCACTATCATTGAGTCACTTCTTAAACTTAGGTAATTCTTCCGTTCAATGATCATCATATAGCTATCATCAAACAATCATCTTAGATCCTATGTTTTCCTTCGTAGGACTTTAATTAGGCTCAGGCCATTTTCTTTCACTTAGGTTATTACTCATTCTTCTTTTTCTAACTATACATTAATTTCCCCCCATTAACCCTTTTCTCATTACTTTTCTTTATTACTATTATTTATTCTTTGCTGGCCTCTTACATTCATTACTAGAAGCATTTGCCACTGTTATTACATAAGCATTTTGCCACTGTTATTACATTATAGGTGGGATCTTGCTTCTCATTCTCATTATCACCATCTACCATCACCTTTTTAATTATTTCCTGGTCAATGGCTTGGCATTTGAAGGATGTTAGATAAGCTGGCTTTCCAAGAGGGGGGTGAATTGGGAAGATAAAAAATTTTTCTGCAAAACGTCAAGAAAGTGAAGAAAGCAAAGGGTGATAGTAAAACATAGTATAAACGAATAATTAGTGAAGGCAGTAATAGAGAAGGGAAGACACAGATGTTTATCCTAGTTCGGTCTCTCAATCTTGACCTACGTCCAGTCCCCAAGCCACCACTTGAGATTTTCCACTATCTTGCAAGAATTCAGTGGGCTTCTTGCAAATGCCACAGTACAGCATTGATGCTCTATTTCTAGAGCTCATACTTTCACTCTTTGCACTCTCACTAAGTGCTTCCCTAATCCCTTGTGATATCCCCTCACAAGAAAATCTTTCTTCCAGATGAAGATAAGTTTGTTTACAATGAATAAACTCTCTTAATCAGAGTGTGTATGGAAGTTGGAGTACAGATATTGAAGTATATGAGAATAAGAGACTTTGAGTAGATGATTTGGCAGAGTTTCAGTATATACAAAGTTAAAATTGTTTTTCATAACTTCAAATGATGTTATATTTATAGATTTTGGTCTCAACTATATGTTAGAGACAAAATCTATTCGTTGGAGAAGTTACCCAACGGTTATCCTGAAAAACTATCCGTTCACCAGCTGCATTTAATGCTTTTGACACTCAAAGTTCGAATTTTGGTTAGCCAAAAGACAAATTTTGCAGAGACCGAAGGCTAAAGACTTCAATGTTGAATATTCGAAGTTCGTCTGTCATGAAGCAAAGTTCAAATTTTGATCTTTGGAAAATGTTTTTATGTTGGAGCATACGAATTTTCAAGTAAAAGTTCTTCTTAAATGAGTGAACAGTAATTCCATTTTGCTACAGTGCCTTCGAAATTCGAATTTTGGAACACAAAATTCGTCTGTCAATAGCTAGTTTAATAAGGCATAGTAGTTCATCTTATTCGAAATTCGAATTTTCAAAGGGAAAAGTTTATCTGTCAGAGAGACCTCTTTTCAGACTTACTTCAAAGTTCAAATTTATGAATACTCTCATTCATATGTCAACATATCATTATAATAGACTCACAAGCTTTGTTTATGAAATTCAAATTTTCATGTTCAAAGTTCGTCTGTGAGTGAGCAATTTTGAAGCCCTATCTAAACTTGGTTTCAGATGAACTTTGACATATTCTCAGATGAATTTTTCAATTTTCATAAGATGCATTTTATCTGAAATTCGAATTTTTAAAAGCCAAAGTTCGTCTGTTAGAGAAAGCTCTTTTTAGACACGTATCAAAATTCAAATTTCTCAAGTCAAAATTCATCTGTCAGAGAAGCCTCTTTTCAGACTTGTTCATTTTCAATACGAAATTTGAATTTCCAAAGTTAAAGTTCGAATTTTCAAAATAGCAGATCAGTATAAATCTTTCAAACTTCGTCTGTTGGTGGGTGTTTTTCAAATATTCCATGAATTAACATAGAATTAAGGTTTTAAAACATCTTTTCACCAAATCAAAGTCTTTTACTCAAATTAAAACATTACTAAACATTCTACATCTATTCTTACAGTGATTTCTCCAGAATTCCTTCTCTTGAAACCTTTTGTGCGCCTTTGATATCTTTATTCCAAGCTCTTGAAGGTTGGTTTGGAATCATCAAAACACTTGATTCAACATTCTCCCCCTTTTTGATGATAACAAAACAACTTACAAACTAGATTAGTACTTGAGTTTACTTTAACAAGCTCCCCCTCAACATATGCATTATAATCCAAAAGATATCATGCATAGTTGATCAAGTAAAGAGATTTATTAACTCATTCAAAGTCCAACAAGGACAGGTCATTGTAACCAAGGAATTCTTTCATTTCACCAAATGTCACTTTACAAGAAACAACAATGCAAAACATTACAGAATACAAAAACACAATACACAAACAACAGAAACATAATATAGCACTACAAAAGGACCCAAGCATAAGTTCTAATCACTTTTTCTTTGACTTGGTCTTCTTGTTGTAAGTTTTTCCAGAAGGCTTTGCAGCAGACTTTCCAGTTTGCTCACTCTTCTCCCTCTTTTTGGCATCATCGGGAAGGTGGACAAAATTAGCAGGAGGAGGGATCTGAGACATTGGAATAGCTTGAAGAGGTACAGGGACAAATGACATTTCTGGATTGAGCTTTGGCAAGGACCCAGAAACTTCAGAACTCGTATCCTCATCTTCATCATCAGAAATCTCAAGAAGTTCAGAAATTTCTTGCCTTGTAACTGCCAATTGTGCCCTTCTTTCCTCCAAGAAACCATAATATGTAACAGGTGAGGGAGCAGGAGGAGGAAATATTTCTTCAAGCCTTCTTCTCTGAGCTTGCAAGAGAGCATTGTGTGTAATGGCTTCCAAATCAACATACATCATAATGCTCCTTTCTTCATTAAGAGCAGCCTGCATAAATGGTGAAGTAGAGATGGCTGCTACTAATCTTTCTACTTGCTTAGGTTCTTGCTGGGACAGGATTGACTCTTGAGCATCTGTTGGAATACGGTCATGAAAGCTTGTTTCCTGAGGACCTTCTTCCTCCATGCCATAGTCAAAGGGAGGACCAGGACTTGCCTCATTGCTGGAGGCTTGTGGTGTGCTTAATGTGCCAGTAGTCTCAGTGTCACGTGCAGCAACATCAGGAAGAGGAGAGGCCAGCTTAAATGGGCTTAGAGGCTCAGGAGTTGGAGACATAACAGGCTCAGAGAATCCTGGTTGAGGTGGAGCTGATGTGGCAGGAATGGCATTCCAAATGTCTTCATATGTATCAGCAACCACTTTCATGTTCTTGGCCAACTGGTGGATCTTATCTTGTAGATAAGCAAACTTGGCATTTTGCTCATCCCTGATGCTTAGTATGAGTGTAGACAAACTGTCATACAACTTAGTGATCTTAGTTGGCTTGGCATGAGAGGAGGGAGTAGATGGAATGTGAGTAGGCAGAGATGGAGATGGGACAGGCTGAGAAGGCTGAGGTGTAGGTCTTGCAGGAGCCTCAGAGGTACCTTCTTGCTGTAGAGAGGCATCTTCATCAAAGAAGAGATCTTCAGATTTTCCAGCTCCCTTTCCAATCCATCTTCCATCTTTCTTCTCTATCCCCATCCTTTGCAGCTCTTCTTCTTTGAAGATCTCAGTAGGTTTTTCTTTCCCTTTCTTAAGATGCTGAATTCTGGCATATTAAAGGATCCTAGAGATGATTGCTGTATAAGGAAGTGTAAAGTCTTTCCTCTGATCCTTAGCCTTGATCATGCGTTGGAGAATGATATGTTCCATATTGATAAGCTTTCTACGCATGACTGCAGCCATTACATGTGCCTTTGCCCTTGTGATCAGGTTGAAGCTACCTCATTTGTTGAAGATAATCCTAGATACTATGCAGTGTAGGATTCTCACTTGAGCACTGATGTTAGTGGGCTTCAACAAGCTTATGGGTGGCCTATTCTTCTTTCTTCTGAACAAAGTGTTCAGGATTGTGCTCTCCTTGTAATTCAAAAAGAAGCCACTTTCTTCATCAGCAGTCTCTGCCTCATCCATATACCCAGAGGCAGTAATATCAATCTTAAGGCCATCTTACCCTAGAATCTCTAACACCTCATTAAGGGTTTTATCTGTTAGCCAGATGGTCCTTGATCTCAGATTGACCTCCCACTTTCTTTTCTTGCTGTTGTATTTTAGAGAGGCATACCACATCTTGACTACCTCATCATCGTACCTCTCTAATATCTCTAACAAATTCTTGTATCTTATCATCCAAAGCCTGGCATCAAAGTTGTTAGAGATTAAAAATTCCTCCATATTGACACAGTGAGGCTTGATTACCTTCTTGCTTACAAACTTGGTCGTGTATTCCTCCTGAATGTGAGCATTGCTCCACAATGGCAATGTGGTTAGCTCATATTCTCTTGACTCAGTACTGGAGAAGGTGAAAGCAATAGCAGCAGCAGGAACAGGGACCGAAGGCTCTGTTTTCTTTGGTGAAGAAGGCCCAGCCTTTTTTGATTTAGCCTTAGGAGTTGTTTTTTGCCTTTTGGAGGGAGTAGCTTTGCTTGATTCACATTTTCTTTTCACTTTCTCACTTTCCTTTGAAGCATATTGGGATTTCACGGTTCTCTTTGGCCGAGACTCTCCCTTTCCAACTTCTGGATTTTTCACTCGAGCCATTTCCATGAATGAATGATTCAGAATGAAGCTGAGAATGTGTTTATAGGATGTAAAAAGGAGTTTAAATGGTGGGAAATGAAGATTTATGGTCAGAATTGAAGAGGATTGATGAGAGAATTTGAATAGACTTAGAGAAGAGGTGAATAGGATTATGTCTGTTCAGAGGAAAATCGTCGGTTTTAACATAAGTAACCGCCTGACAGACGAATTTTGAGGGGTCAAAATTCGAACTTCGAGTAGTTAAAGGTTAAACCATTTAGCAAAGCTTACTGACAGATGAATTTTCTTCTGAAAGTTCATCTGATAGAGGCTTAGTCCAAGCAGCACAAGATGAACAGACGAACTTTGTTATAACAAAGTTTGAATTTTGAAGAACAGGCATCAAGCAGTAATCAATACAACAAACAACAGACGAATTATGCTTATGGAAATTCATCTTTCAGAGATTCAATAAAGTGAGCATGTTTCAACAGACGAATTTTGAATATGAAATTTGAATTTCAACATTTTGTAAAGAGTTTCCAACATGCGTATTTTGAGAAATGGAAATTCGTATAATTTTTCATGTTGGACAAAGATAATATTGGAACTTTATTTTTGAAAATTTGAATTTTCATAGACCAACAGACGAATTTCAAAGGATCATCGAGAACTGTTACAAAGTAAAGCAAGTTGAAGTTCATTTGATGGGCATCAAAATTCGAATGTCAAACATGCTGACTTGTTCTAAAACACAATTTATCAATGAAATTCGTCTATTACATATCTAAAATGCAAATTTCAACTTTATAAACTTACAGAATGGATTCAGAAACTCTAATTTCTAGCTTTCTTTCTCACTTTTTGACTTGTTCCATTCTGGAGTGCTCCATTTTTCAGATTTATTGTGATTGAACCTTATGAGGAGCGCCTGCAACTTAAATTAAACTCACTCCAATGCTAAAGTTAGAATTAAATTAATGTTAGAAATTCTAAAAATAGATTTACACAAGGATTTACTTACAGTTCATTAGGATTTACCATACCTAATTCTCTTCTGATTTTGCAATGCCTATCTTCTGAAAGAGGCTTTGTCAAGATGTCAGCACCTTGATCTTCTGTTGGGATGTATTCTAATATGATTTCTCCTTTCAGAACATGATCCTTTATGAAGTGGTGCCTAACTTCAGTATGTTTTGTCCTTGAATGCATGACAGGATTCTTTGTGATGTTAATGGCACTTTGGTTATCACACATTATTGGTATTTCCTTTATCTCAATCTCAAGATCTTCAAGCTGCTATTTTATCTAGATGACTTGGGCACAACAGCTTCCAGCTGCAACATATTCAACTTTTATGTGGATAAGGTCACACTATTTTGCTTCTTGCTAAACCATGAAACCAAGGATCCTCCAAGAAACTGAAACGTTCCACTTGTACTTTTTCTGTCAGTTTTGGATCCTACAAAGTTAGTATCAGTGTATCCTTTCAGATCATCTCCATTGCCCTTTGGATACCAAAGACCCATCTGTGATGTTCCAATAAGATATCTGAAGATACGCTTTACAGCAGTTGCATGGGTTTCTTTGGGACATGACTGGAACTTTGTACACATACAGACGCTAAACGTGATGTCAGGTCCGCTGGCAATTACGTATAGCAAAGATCCAATCATTCTTCTATATTGGGTTATGTTAAACAATTTTCCCCCTTCATCCATATCCAGTTTGGTTGCAATAGCCATAGGTGTTCCCATTGGCTTCGCATTCTCCATCCCAAACTTTTTCAGCAATTCTTTCATATACTTGGATTGATTGAGAAAGATACTATTATCACAGTGCTTAATTTGCAATCCAAGGAAGAAGTTGAGCTCACCCATCATGGACATTTCGAATTCTCCTTGCATTAGCTTAGAAAAATTCTTGCAAAGAGAGTCACTAGTAGCATCGAATATAATATCATCAACATAGATTTGAACAATAAGTAAATCTTTATTTTCTTTCTTAGTAAATAAAGTTGTACATACTTTTCCTCTATTGAACTCCTTTTCAATTAGAAAGTTACTTAACCTTTCATACCATGCTCTAGGGGCTTGCTTTAAACCGTAAAGGGCTTTCTTCAGTTTATAAACATGGTTTGGTTTTGTAGAGTCCTCAAAGCTTGGAGGTTGGTCTACATAAACTTCTTCCATGGTATATCCATTAAGAAAATCACTCTTCACATCCATTTGATATAATATAATAATTTTCATGTATGCATATGCTAACAGAATTCTAATTGCTTCTAATCTAGCCATTGGAGTAAAGGTTTCTTCAAAATCAATTCATTCTTCTTAATTATATCCTTTGACAACTAGTCTAGCTTTATTTCTGATTATTAATCCAGATTCATCAAGCTTATTTCTAAAAACCCATTTAGTGCCAATGACAGGATGATTTTTGGGTCTGGGCACTAAATCCCAAACTTGATTTCTTTCAAACTGATTCAACTCATCTTGCATAGCTAAAATCCAGTATTCATCAGTTAAGGCTTCTTCAGTACATTTAGGTTTAATTTGAGAAATAAAAGCACAATTTATCATTTGATCCCTTAACTATTTTCTAGTTTTAACTTTCTGTAAAACATCCCCTATCACTTGATCAACAGGATGATTCCTTTGATATCTCCAAGCTCTAGGTAGTTCTCGAGACATTTCTTCATTATATTCATCCTTAAAGTCTTTCTCCTGAATATCTTCCTCTATGTTAATAGATTCAGATATTTTTGGAGGTTCAATTTTACCTTCATCAAAAAGATCTAAATTTTTAAAGTTTGAAATAAGATCATCCTCATCAGTGACATGTTTGGAAACAGTTTCATTTTCAATAAATACTACATGCACAGATTCTTCTACTAATTTAGACTTCTTATTAAAAACTCTAAATGCCTTACTTCTACTAGAATAGCTCAGAAATATACCTTCATCAGATTTGGCGTCAAACTTACCCAAATTCTCCTTTCCATTGTTGTGGATGAAGCACTTACCGCCAAATACATGTAGATGTGAGAGATTCGGCTTCCTTCCTTTGTATAGCTCATAAGGAGTCTTCCTAAGAATTGGTCTGATGTAGACTCTATAATGTAACTTGCTGTTTTTACTACATCAGCTCAGAATACTTGAGAAAGTTCCTTTTGATTTAGCATTGCTCTTGCCATCTCTCCAATTATTCTGTTATTTCTCTTCACCACTCCATTTTGTTAAGGAGTTCTTGGGGCTGAGAAGTTGTGATCAATTCCATGCTTATCACAATACTCCAGGAAGTATGAATTCTCAAACTCTCCTCCATGATTTGACCTAATAGACACAATAGAAATACCCTTCTCATTTTGTACTTTCTTAGCTAAGGTTACAAATGCATCAAACGTATCACTTTTAGAAGAAAGGAACAATGTCCAGGTAAATCTAGAGTAATCATCCACAATTATAAGCACATATAGATTTCCACCAATGCTTTTTACCCTATATGCACCAATCAGATCCATATGCAATATTCTAGTGGTCTAGTTGTGGTGACTATATTTTTAGATTTAAAAGAAGATTTAGTTTGTTTTCCTCTGAGGCATGCATCACATTCTTTGTCTTTTTCAAAAGTGATTTTTGGTAGGCCAGTGACTAACTCATTTTTAACCAGTTTTGATAGTTGATTCATGTTAACATGGGCTAATCTTCTATGCCACAACCAACTATCATTATCCTGGCTAATCAAACAGACAGAATCTAAGGAGGAAGTTCATCAAGATCAATAGTATAGCAGTTACCATCCCTTTGAGCCTTTAGGATTACTTTGTGATCACTTTTTCTGATGATCAGGCAGAACTTTGAGTCAAACAGCACCCAGTTTCCTTTATCACATGTCTGACTCACACTTTGTAGATTGTGGTTGAGGCCAATTACAAACAGCACATCTTCAATGGATGTTTCAGGATTCTTCCCTACAATGCCAATGCCAACTATTTTGCCATATTGATCACCTCCAAAGGTCTCCTTTCCTTTTTTCTTGTCTCTAAGAATGATGAACTTCTCCTTATCACCGGTCATGTGACTTTAGCAGGCACTATCCGTATATCATTTATTGCTCTTTCTAGCTTTAAGACAAACCTGCAAAACAAAGTTCCTAGTCTGACTGAAATTGTGGAGAAAATTAGAGAAAAAAATACTACTTCATGAAACTTGTAATAACTCATAGATTTTTCCTTCTTGGAACTTGTCTAAGCTTTTCCCTAGATTTATTTGATTAAAGCTCCACTTTCTATGACTAAAACTCCATGGTTGAAATCTTAGAGATGTGGGAGGAGAGAAATTACTTCATGATATAACCTTAAACTAGTTAAAACTACAAGCATGAGGTAGTAGGGACCTTACCTTACAACTTGATCTCCAACTTTCAAGTTTTGCTTCTCTTTTCTTCTTTCCCTTTTCCTTCTCTTCCTTTCACGTTTTGCTCTTCTCATTTTCTATTTAGAGGCTCTCTTTCTCTCACTCACTTGTGCAGCTCATGGATGCCCGAAAAAGAAATGAGATAAAGGTATTCACTTGCCACCTCAACTTGGATAATCTCTCTTTCTTTGTTTTTTTTTTCAATACTTCTTGAAGAAGTATTTCCCATATATCATTTAAAATTGACTTTCATCACATGGCAGCTGCTACTCATGCTGAAATGGGAGGGGAGAGAGAGATTAGGTTACTTAATTAACTTGTTGATCATCCATCTAATCAAGATTACTTTTTGGTTAAAAAATCATGCCTTCTCCAAGTTTTACAAAAATCATTTAAATAAATTCCATCCAAGTCCATTTAGCTGTAAATTAAGCCAAATTAAGGTTAATTTAGTCTAAAATTATTTCATGATTTTTTCTGGACCAAAATACCTTGTACCGATAAATTTTACCCGTACTGATTAAATATTTTTAACGTAATTGTCATTAAATTGGTATAAGATTATCCAAAAATTACTTTTGGATTAAAATCATCATCTTGTCTCAAACTATATTTAGGTGAGGTCCATTTACTGTCTTTGACCCGGTACTACTTTTTCGGCAGTCCAAATAACTTTTTATCATTATAATACATTTTATTCCAAATGCCCATAATAAATTCATAATGACTTTGTTAACTTTCAAACATCATTCCAATGGGCTTGGATCATTAAGATCTTCATTTTGACTATAATTTTTTATATTTACAAAAATACCCTTGACCCAGGGCTAATTTATAATTCTTGAAACTTTCAGATCCTTTTTCATAATTTTCCCCAAGGACTAATTTGCAATGAAATTTCTTCTTTTGGGGGCTGAATTGCACTAAATTGCAATGTATTTTCATTTATGTGGGTGAAATTATAATTTTTCTCATTTTCTAGTCTAACTTAAAAAAATGACTAGTTTATCCTTTTCTGTTTCTTTTTGTGTCCCTCAGATTTTTGCTGCTTATTTGTATATTTTACTCTATCAGCATTTTTCTCTTGGAGCTTAAATGAATTTTTTACATTTTATTCCCTAACTTGGAAAATGACCATTTTGCCCCTGAGCTGAGTCAAAAATGTAATTATCCATTTTTTTGGGTACCTTTTGGTAATTTTTCCCAAAGTCTAATTTTTTATTAATTCTTTTTGCACTATTCACATTAGCTTTCAAATTGGTCTATCTCTCAACGTAGACCTCACAGTTACACAATACTTATACTGTTGCTCTCAACTTGGAACAGACTTGTATTCAAGTGGTATATTATATACCTTCCGGAGCAAGTTTTAGAATTAATTTTTACTAAGAATCTTGTGAAAAATTAATTTCAATTAAGGATCATGCATAATTTCTTCCAAAAATTATATTGGAAATTAATTCCATCTGGGTACCGAACATATAGCCTTACCATTTTGCTTTATTTCCCGTCTTTTCATACATTTTATTGCATCCCATAAATATAGTGATATTACAACAATCATGTAATTAACTAGGGATCAACACTTTCATTATTCACTAATGATTGATTATGATTAAGGAAATCATACTTAATTAATGAGATTAATTGAGATTAATGACCTAATTACCATTAGGTACAATTAACAAGCAAATTAGCTTAGTTAATTAACATTACCCTAAGTTAATCAACATGCCATTGTTGATGATGATTAGCCTCACTTTAAGGTTGATTGGACTTAAATAATTACTATAATTAAGGCCTAATTACTTAATTAACCAATAAATTAATTAGCAATTAAATTAATTTATTAAGCACATATATTAGTCTTAATCATGCAATTACCATTAACGTAATTAAACCTAGTGTGCTTGGAAATAAGAGGACCAAAATTATAGTGTCCATTAGCATGAAAATCACAATTAATCAACACAAAAATCCTACTCAAAACATCATCTAAACATAAAATCATTTGTACCAAAAACTATATTAACATTAATTACAATCCAAATGTCAATAACAACATTTTTCACTTACGGTAACACTTTTCTTTGCAACAGTTAAAAAATGTTGCTAATATATTCATAGGTAACATTTGTTCTGTTGTTGCCTATTTATATATACTTTAAGCAACATGTATTATGCAACATTTGAAAAATTATTCCTTATACTAAAATAGGAAACATTTTTACATCTTGTATTATAATTTTAGAATAGATAACAAAAAGTAAATGATGCCTATAAAGCTACTCTTATTGTAACATCTAACAACTATTGCTTGTAGTTTTCCTTATACATGTGGCCTTGTTTTCTTTCATTTTGGCACTAATATTTAATTTTTTATCAATTATATTAATTTGTTAAAAAATATTATACTTTGATAAAAATTTTTCTCTTCTTCTTTGATTTCTTCAAAGTAAGGCAATTTTCTCATGGCTTATGTGTCGTGATAAATTATAACAGATATAAAAAATAAAGATATTTAAAATAGAAACATCAGGTGATGATGATATATGATATGATATGATATGTTGAGATATGATATGGGTGAAATAAGGAAGCGATCCCTATCATTAAATCTTCTCCTATGGCTAAGAGAGAAAGACGGCAGTGGATTGCAGCTTACCTAAAATCACCACCAATTCATGATGGTCAAGGAGAAGGAAAGCCATAGTCCAAGCATTAGTGTTACCTTAGGCCGGGTGCGCTTATGTGATGTGAGCTTGGTGATGTCTTGGAATCAATCTTCACTAATTGTTGGAAGGGAGTTAGCTATACGAAATGTCCTGTGATGACGCTAGCTCATGGTTCTAGTCTTGTGCGAGGGAGACTTGCATTCCATTATGTGTTGCATTCATGGTACCATGAGCATTATTGTATGAGATATATATATATATGTTGCTTGTGGTTGTCCATGGTTACTGAGACATTGTTTCATACTCCTTTCTCATGAACTAACATTTTAGGTAAAGGTTCTAGCACTAGTCTGGAGAAGACAAGGGAATAATAGTGTCTCAAATGTGGGAATATTCAAGTCACGATAGTGTGTGTGTATTGTTTATGTTATATGTTATGCCAAGTAGGATAAGATGTTTGTAATCTATATGATGACAATGATGTTGTGTAATGATGGTGGATGAATGTTGATGATAATGAATGATATGTGACATTGATAATGAGATGGTATGTTTGAATGCATGTATAGGTGTGTATGTGTGATAATGATGTGGACCCTGGCATGGGTCCTTATTATTGGAGCAGGTGTTTATGTGTTGGAAAGGTAGTGTGTGGGAGCTCCAAGGGGATTTTGGGCCTGGTATGTGAGTTTTGGGCATATAGTCCATTATGTGAATTTAAGGTTCAAGGGGGTCAAATCTTGGAGGAGTGGTTTCTTCAAGGTGAAATCTTCTTGAACAAGTTGGTTGAGTTGATTAGGTCCTTTGAGAATAGTCTATAATGGTCACATTGCCTTTGGTGGCAATTGGAAGTGGTTTGTGGTGAGTTTTGATCAAAAAGTGGCTAAAATAGTTTCAGGTGTCCAAAATCTCTATACGGAAATGGATTTGAGTGAAACCAATGTCTATAGATAGATTGAGACAAGATTGCCTTGTAGGAGTTGGAATAAGGTCAATCAGAGGTTAGGGTATAAAGTTATATGAATCAGAAGTTCACCCTGAAAACTTGAAAAATGCTGATATGGTATTAGCAACAGGGCACCGCGACTCCAAATGCCACGCTACGACGCCACATGCTTCTATCCGATTCATGCTGCAGCATCACTATAGTTGCTACGGTGTCATCCTATTCTATCTGATTGAGGGCGCAATGGTACTGTTGTAGGCCATGGCCCCAACATTGTTTTGGGTGGTCTTTTGAGGTTTTGATGTTTTGGGAGTTAAAGTTAGGGTGTTATAGCTTGGTTTAACTAGTTTTTGAAGTTTTTAGTGAAGTATGAAGGTATATTGGAGTAGGGTGTTACAATTTTGGTATCAGATCAATGGTTCAGGTCATTGTTTCTGTTTGTGGTAATACTTGGCATAATGTATAAATTGCATAGACTTATATATTCCTATTGCAATACTAGTCCTGAGCTATATAACTAAATATGTTGTTATTATCTGTAGGAGAAAATATATCATAGAGGAAAACTGAGTAATAGTGAGTGGATGAGACAGATGCATGAGATATTGATAGGCTTAAGCAACCGAGTGAACACACAGGGGGAGACATTGAATAGATTGTAAGAGCAAATGAGTCAACAAGAGTATGGTGACGTGAATGAAGAGGCCGACATGTATATGGATTTAAATGTAAGAGAGGTCAACGATGATGAGAATGAGAATAAGGTGGAACTAGAGAGAGCCCTAAGAATTGAAAGAAGGGGTATCTTCTCTCAATTATAAGACTTTCCGAAGTTCAATCCCCTAGCTTTCGAAGGTAAAATGGATTCAGCATTAGCTAAAGAATGGATAGAGTAATTGGAGACTGTATTTGGAGTGATGGATTACACCTCTGAACAAAAGGTGCAACTGGTAGTGTTTAAGCTTGAGAAGAAGGCTAAACATTAGTGGAGGAGTATTCTCCCAAGTATTGAATCCATCAATGCTCCAATGACTTAGGAATAGTTTAAAGAAAGATTCTTTGCATACTACTTCTCTTCTGCTCTAATGATGCAAAAGGAGACTGAGTTTTTAGCTTTTCAATAGGGGAATTTATTGGCAGATGATTATATTGATCAATTCTCGGATTTGGAAAAGTATTCCACCTACTTGAACAATTACCCCGATGACAGGTAGAAGGCTCAACGATTGTTTGAAGGAGCCCATCCAGAAATTAAGAAGTGACTATCAGTGGTTGAATTTGTGTCCTTTGAGGACTTATGTGCAAAGACGTGCGTCCTATCCAGGTGAATGCGGGAGATTGAGGAGGATAAGGGGAATTCAATGATCTGAGCCTTTTTTCATCTAGGACCTATCAAAGGTGTTAGTAAAGGAAGTGGATCTGGTAGTAGTAGCGGCAGTGGTGGTTCTAGTGGAGAAAGAGGCTATTTTGGCAGAGGAAGTGACAGGTTTAGTAGAAATCAGTCCAATAAAGGTCGCTTTGGCAAAGGACAATTTTACAGAGGAGGCTTTGACCAAGGGAGCTCTAGTCATAGTGAATTTGTAGGAAATGACTCAGCCCCATCTCAATGTAGTTCAAGTAGTGCCTTAAATGTATGCACAAATTGTGGAATGAACCATGGTGGCTATCCATGCTTGATTTGTTATAATTGTGGGAAGCTGGGACACATGTCATGGAATTGTCATGAGCTTAGGCGTGATGATGCAATGAGAAGACCAATGATGCCGGAATGAGTCTTTGCAATAACCAAATAGGAAGCAGATACAACACCTACTTGATTAGAGGTAAACTTAAACTCAATGGTTTCTCTATTCATGCATTGTTTGATTATGGTGCATTGCATTCCTTTATATCTTTTGATTATGCTCGGAGATTGGGTATTATGGCAATGGAGTTATCTTTTGAATTGTTAATTTCCACACCTATGGGAGTCTCATTAAGAATTGCTCAAGCTTGTGTGAATTGTATAGATCGTTTTGAACACTGAAGTACTACAATAGATCTAATCTGTCTACTATTGCAAGTGATTGATATTATTATTGGGATGGATTGGTTGGAGGCGAATGATGCTATTCTTGACTGTGCTCGGAAGATTGTGTCATTGCCAATGAATATTCCTAGTGTTGAAGGGGATGAAAATGTTTGTTTGTCCCTTGCCCAAGCTAACAGGTACTTGCTGAAAGAATGTCAAGGATTTCTAGTTTTTTTCTAGGGAGAAAGACATTCAAGGACCTCCATACAAAAATATTGCCAAATGAACAGTACAAGTGCTGAATTCAGTTGATTCGAGTTAGGAATTCAATTTATAGGAGTACTGAATTTTTAATCTGGGTCCTTGGAAGGGAATATCTTCATATGGGGGTCCTTAAATGTCTTTCTCCCTTTTTTCTATGTTGACGTGAATGAGGAAGGAGGTATAGAAAGATACCCGGTTGTATGTGAATTTCCTAATGTTTTTCTCAAGGAGATTGCTGGTTTGCTACCACCATGAGAGCTAGAGTTTTCTATCAATTTGGTGCCCGATATAAGCCATATTTCGAAGGCTCCATATAGAATGACACCATTTGACTTGAAAGAACTCAAAAAGTAGATTGAAGATTTGTTAAAAAGGGGTTTTATTAGACCAAGTATCGCACCTTCTGGAACTCCAGTGTTATTTGTTAAAAAGAAGGATGGTAGCCTTTAGTTGGAATGAATTATAGGCAGTTAAAAAGGATAACAATCAAGAACAAATATCCTTTGCCTCATATAGATGATTTAATTGATCAATTGGCAAGTGCCTCGATTTTTTCTAAAATTGATTTGAGGTCGAGATACCATCAACTTTGGGTGCGTGTTGAGGATGTGCCAAAAATAGCTTTTTGAACTTGATATGGGCATTATGAGTTCCTTGTAATTCCATTTGGGTTGATCAACTTCCCGGCAATTTTCATGGATTATATGAACAGGATACTCTGACCATATCTAGACAAGTTTGTGGTAGTATTCATTGATGATATTTTGATATGCTCCAAGAATGAGGAAGTGTAACGCCTTATACTTAAGTCCATTTCCCATGTATTGGACTCCAATTATGTCAATTATTATATGATTAGAGACTTGATTGTATAAAAATATCAAAACAGATTTTTCTAAAATTCCATGTATTATTCATTGTGTCATTTCCATTTTACCCGATGAACTTCAAATATTCATAACTAATTATAGAAAAATTATATCATAGTGATTCAAATCTATAAAAATATCTTAAAATATTATCTTCACGGGAAAAATATGAAATAGAGCATTTTCTGGACCAATTCATATAGTTTATTTCCCAAACTTTTACTGTATATTTGGTCATTTTATCTTTCCTAGGATTTTGGCCTTATATTTAAAAATTCATATCTCATTCTACCCTGAGCCAATTCATGCATTCCTTATGTTATTGAAATTACCTACGAGTCTACTTTCTAGAAATATTTTTCTTATGTATTTATTCAACTTGTACAATGCATGACATTAATTGAAACTAATAGAGGTTAGAGTTCAACTTTAACTGGAACAATCTTAGGGAAATACGTATAACTCTTGTTATATAGCTCCAATTACACTCAAAATAATGGCACATTAAAGCTAAGACATAGACCTTTCCACAAATGCATTTTTGGAGCTATGTATGATTTTATAATATCTTTTGAAATTTCCAATATCTAAGTTCAAGGTTTCAATTTTCCAATCTTGCCCTGTTTTTGAATCATAAATTTAAAATTACATTATAAATCATACACTTCTCCAATTTAAGTGATCTTTATCTCTTTGGAAAGATTATTGAGTCTACTTTTAGAGAATGTATAATCTTTAAAAGTAATTCTCTGTTTTGGAAAGAGTTCCTTTATTCCAACTTCTACTAGTCATCTTATTTATAATTATGCCATAACTCATATAACAAACTCTGTAAACCTCATGCATCAACATTTATTATTCCAAATCCACACATAACATCATAAGATGACTTTAATAAATATAATCATGCATAATTACGGAATTCCATCTCATAAATAACATGATACATATTTTCTCAACTTAACATTATAACTTACAAAATCAAGTAATTCTTTATCATCTTCTTCATTTCCCTTGCATTTGTTTGAATACTTCCATATCCTTGCCCTAACATAGTTAATATTTGTAAAGGAATGAGATTCAAAGAATCTCAGTAGTTACAACCAATTATGCAAGCATATCATAGCATCTCATAAAATCATCAATGGTAACCATAAAATCATAAATTCATATTATGCTATACAATTTCATAAAAATTTTGCAATGATAACACCTTAGAAAATGGAAATCCTAGGGTCATAAAACCCTTCAAACAACCAGCCAACAATGCAAATTCATCACAAAGTATCCAAATAAATATATGGTATAGTTATAGAATCATGAAAATCAAGCATGATAACATTAGGCATAAATGGGAAAATAACTACCTTCTTACTTTCCAATGATCTCCAAACTTTGTGGACACTTCCATTGATCTTAAAACACTTCTTGGAACCCTATAGCATCATAAAATAATGCCATGAGCCACTGATTCATTAAGCTCATTCCAAAGTGGCATACTTGAACTAAAAATTCCATGTTGAAAGCCCTTGGTTTTTCTTTGTACAACATCATTGTTCTTGCATAATTTGAACCCAAAGAATCCATTTTTGGGATCAAAATTATCAAATTCCCTTGTTAAATCAAACCCTAGATCAGCAGAAAATTCCATGAAATTATAGAAAAATATTTACTTAACTATCTTGCAAACTATTGACATATTCTTGCATCTTGGAAGATCTACAACCCTTTTCATGGTTTGTTTCCTTCATGGCTTCATTTTCTCTCTACTCTCTCTCATGGACTAAATTTTCAGAGCAAAAAGGAGAGAAAATACTTGACAAAACTATCTTAAACCACTTGAGAATGCATAATAGAGAGGGCTAGAGTGATTACCTTGAAGTTGACCTCCAACTTTTGCCTTCAAGCTCTCTCTTTTCTCTTGGAATTTTTGTGTTCTTTCTCTCCTTTCTCTCCTCTGTTTCAAACATGAATGTGAGGATGAAGAAGTGATTTAGAAAGCTTACTCATGGCTTTAAGGAAAGAGAACTCATAGGTGAATAGTAACATTGGTTTACAAACTAAGTTTGGTTACTTTTTAATAAAGCTTTTTCAAAAATTCCTCATGCATCCCATCTGCACAATTCAGATGTTATTCACTTTCATTTTTGGCCAAAAATTGCTTTAATAATTTTTATAGGCCAAAATACCTTTTACTGATTAAATTTACTCGTACCAATTAAATATTTTTGCCAAAATTAGCATTAAATTGGTAAAGGATTATCCAAAAGTTACTTTTGGACTAAAATCATTATCTTGACCCAAAATATATTTGGGTAGGGTCTATTTACTATCCATGACCCTGTACTGCTTTTTCTGCAGTCTAAAATAACCTTTAATCGGTATAATACTAACTTTTGTTCTAAATGTCCATAATAAATTGATACTAACTTTATTAAATTGCAAACAATATTCCACTAGGATTATCTCATCAAAAGCTTTATTTTGACTATAATTTTTTATATTTTCAAAAATACCCTTAACCCAGGGATAATTTATAATTTTTGAAATTTTTGGGTTATTAGCTGTAATTTTCCCAAACTTCCTTTCATTTCCTCTCCACGTGAATTTCACCCTTCAGGGCCTAAAGTGCAAAAATTCTTGATTATTGGGACCAAAGTATAATTTTCTCATTTTTCTGTTTAACCAGACCTCTTTGCCCTTCTTCACACTTAAAATCTTTAATGGCTAGATCTTATGTCTAACATCTAGTTAAGTCACAAATCTATAAATAAAACTTTATTTAAAGTTGTGGGTAATGAATTTACATTGCAAATACTGAAAGTCTGCTAAAATCTTTTGTCAAAGCCTTTTATCCACTCACACTTCATTTATTGCACTTCAACTATCTCATTTACTCTATATTAGAGTGTTTTTCATTCTGTACAAAATCTTTTCTTCATCTGGAAGAATGATTTTCTTGTTAGGGGTTTTCACAAGAGATTTGAGAAACACTCTGTAAGAGTGCAAAATGTATATTTGAGAGCTCTTAGAATAAAGCATTAGCTTGTACTGTGGCATTGCAAGGAGCCAACTGAATTCTTACAAGATAGTGGAAAATCTCAAGTGGTGGTTTGAGGACTGGACGTAGGTCAAGTGGTCAGATTAAACTAGGATAAATTTCTATGTCTTCTCCTCTTTTATCTTACATTTGCTTTATTTCTCTATACTCTATTTTTTGTAAAACCTCTACTATCACTATTCTATCACATTTTTGCAAAAAAATTTTTAACTTCTTAATTCACCCCCTCTTGGGAAGCTAGCAAACCTAACAATTATTATGGAGGAAGCTCATAAGAGTAGATATACTATTCATCTAGGTACCACTAAGATGTACCAAGACTTAAAGCGAGGATATCAGTGGCCAGGTGTGAAAAAGGATATTACAGAATATGTAGCAAGATGTTTAGTTTATCAAAAGGTGAAAATTGAGCACCAATTGCCAGCAAGTTCATTGCAACCTTTGGAAGTTCTCGAAGGGAAATGGGATAGCATCTCCATGGATTTTGTAATGGGATTACGAAGGACCTCTTTAGGCCATAATGCAATATGGGTGATTGTGGATAGGTTGACGTAGTTAGTCCATTTTCTTCCAATTTGAGAGACCATTACTATGAAGAAATTGGCTCAGTTTTATATAAATGAAATCATGAGATTACATGGGATTCCAATGAATATTATGTTGGACAGAGATGCTAGGTTTTCATCCAGATTCTATAAGTCTCTTTAGAAGGCTATGGGGATGAATCTGAATGTCAGGATTGCTTATCATCCTCAATCTAATAGGTAGACTAAAAGAATGATTTAAACTCTGGAAGACATGCTGTGAGCTTGTGTTTTGGAGAATAAAGGCAATTGGGATCAATACCTGCCGTTGGTTGAATTTGCCTATAATAATAGCTATCATGCAAGTTTGCAAATGGCTCCCTATGAAGCTTTGTATGGAAGGAATTATAGATCAACGTTAGGTTGGGTTGAACTTGGTGAATTGAGTTTATTAGGCCCAAACATTACGGTTCAAACCTCTCAACAAATAGAGTATTTGTAACATCCCTAAAAAGTTAGATAACTAGAAATCTATAGGGAATTTGTAAAAATAGGCATACACCATTTTGCATGAAAAAGGGTAAAAAAGGCAAGTTTAGGGTCAAGGAAAAGAAACTCAAAAATGACAATTTTGTCCTTAAAAAAAATGGAAAGGTGGTGGATGCAATATAGGGATGAAGAAAAATTTTGAAATATTGGGGAAAATTACACCTAATGATTCGAAAGTTTTAAAAATTATAAATTTGCCCCGGGTCAAGGGTAACTTTTTAAATATGCAATATTACTGTCAAAATAAAGCTCTCGATGAGAGAAGTCCAATGGTATATGGTGCTGAGGGTTAATATTCAAGGATAAAGAAATAATCAGTGCCGAAAGTTGAAATGTAATTTTAGATTGATAAAGCTACTTTTTGATCTACAAAAATTAAAAATTCAAAAAGAAAAGCTATTTGAAATTACAAAAGGAGTTTTTTAAAGATAGTATAATAAAGTAATACTAGATATAAGTTTACTTTATTCTTATATCAATAAAGTGAAATTATACTGTAAAAAGTAACTTTACCGGTCCAAGTATAAAGCAACCAACACAGGGAAATACTGGATTGGAAAAATTATGTAGTGTCTTGGACAAGTGTACCCCTCATTTAGGACGCCCCATGGCAGTCCATGGGTTGAAGTTGGAATGCTTAATGATTAAGAAAAAGGAGGACTTAATAATTAAGTTTTCTTAATTAATCATGATTAGCAAAAAGTAAGCATGATTGATGGTTTATATATACTTCCTCTTGTCTTGTGTGACATCCGTGAGCTGACGAGGGTGGGGAGTGATTGCCAGTGCAAAAAAAGTAGGGGTCAGATAAAGTGATAAGGTACGGACAAGGAGCGGCTCCTGGTAGGCTTCTAAGCGGGAGGGGCATATGAATAAATCGAATACATGCCGGAACGAGAGGGATCCAGAGACTGTAAGTATGCGACTATATGGTTAAGGATAACTTAAAGGAATTGATAGGCACTACCTATGCCAACAAGGTGCACCTACCTTTTTGGTAGCTTATCCCTTAAGAACTCCTCAGTTAAGTGTGCTTGACATGGAGCAATTATGGGATGGGTGAGCTCCTGGGAAGGAGGTGTGTGAGTGAGGACAAAGCACACCGAAAGGGCTTGTGTTGGTTTGTAGGGACAGTCATCAATCCCGAATAGTGGCTGGACGTTATATCTTGCACGAGTAGTCCATTTGGGAAAGGAGTGAAAAGTGGTCTGAAGGCCACCAAGAGAGGAGAGCATGTGAGGTGAAGACAAAATGAAAGAAAATAGGAAGGAAAATCAAGAAAAATTGGTAAGTGTTCAACTTTTAATCCTTATAAATTCTAGCTTGGATTCTTGGATGTTTGGGTTAGTTTTCTTGAAATTTCTTCTCTTCCCTTTCCTATCTAGATTTGTTTTAAGCATGTTTAAGAGAGGGAAGGTGTTTTTAAACCATGAAATTGTGATTAAGCATGAGATTGGGCAAGAGGAAACAAACTAGCCATGATTTGAGCAAGATTTGTAAAAATCCCATTTTCCCTCTTATAAGCTGAATTTTGACCAGACCAAAAGTGATTATTAGAGTGGGAATTTGATTAATTTGACCCCAAAAATGGATTCTCCATGGTTAAAAACCTTAAGAACAAGTATATACTTAATGGTATATGATAAGATAGACAACTTGGACAATTAAGGGTTTTGAGAGTTTCATTTGAGCCATAGGTGTTACTATGTAATCAATGGTTTGAGCCATTGTTCAATATTGTCTAGGAACTTCAGGAAGTTAGAGGAAACTTGTACAACCATTGAAAGCATAGAGTATAGCCAAGGGAAGTCACTAATCATAGAGTTTTGAGCCATTATTCGTCAAAAGCTTCTGACCTCCCAAAGTCGGCGGAAGAGTTATGCAGATAGAAGAAGGAGACCATTGGAGTTTGATGCTACAGATCATGTAATTTTGAAGGTTACTCCTACCATCGGTGTTGGGAGATCAATTGGAGTAAAGAAGCTCACTCCGTGGTATATGGGTCCATATCAAATTTTGGAGCGAATTGGGCTAGTGGTGTATTGAGTGGCACGACCGCCTAATCTTGCAAGGTTGCATGATGTTTTCCACGTGTCTCAACTCAGGAAGTATCATCCTGATCCTTCTCACATAATCGATGATGAGGAAGTTTAATTAAGAGAGGATCAGACTTTTGAGGTCACACTGCTACAAATTATTGATGTAAAGGTGTAGTAGTTAAGGAATAAGACTATCAAACTAGTAAAAGTACTGTAGAGCGGCTTGACATCCAATGATGTCACATAGAAGATAGAAGAATCCATGTAAATGAGGTATCTAGAGATTTTTACTTGAGTTAAGGATTTAAAATTTTGAGGACAAAATTTTTATCACGAGGGTAGAATGTAACAACCCTTATTACATTATCCTGAGACTTCAAGTTTGTTTAAAAAAATAAAGATTTTTTAATAATAAATTAATAATTTTATTAATTAAATAATTATTAAACTTTTCATATATAATATGAATTTCATTAATTTATTCAATTAAAACTATTAAAATAAAAATTTCATTAATAACATAATTCTAGAAGATTAAAGAATAAAATTTAAAATTAAAATAATATTTTAATTAAGTACTTTTTTAATAAAATAATTTTATAAATCAATTTCTTTTACTTCTTCCTTTTCTAATTTTATTCTAAATGCAGAATGCCCTTCACTAACAGAAGCCCTAATTGCTGCTTCCTTCCTCTTTCATTCCCTCACATATGCTCCCTGCTATTCATTCATTTGTAGCCTCTCTTCATAGCAAGAAAAGCTCTCGACCTCTTCCTTGCTCTCTCTCCCTTTAGCCTGAGAAAGAAGCTCGATGGTTGAAGGTCGTCCTTCATTCTCCTCTATCGAAGCGTAAAGTCATCGATGCCTGTATGCTCTATCTCCCTACCCTTCCATCGTTAAATAAAGAGGTATGTTTCAATTCCACTCTTCTTGGCCTTTCCTCACTAGTTTGCTATCTTACATTTTTCTTTGAGGCTTCGACACTGAGTAGCTTGGAGACAGTGAGTTCATAGCTTTGACTGTAACAACCCTTATTACATATCTCAAACTTAGTTTCTAGCTAATGAAATATAATTGATGACATGTATAGAACTAGAGGGACCAAGATAGAGGAAAAGCCAAAAATGAAATAGGGGAGCTTCACGCCTTGGTGAGCAATAGTGATGCTGTGGTGAACGATCTGAAACTTTGAAAACTTTTTCGGATAGAAAGGTCTCACACCACGATGAACTTACTCGTCGCTGCGATGCTAGACTTCAAGTTTGTTTAAAATAGAAATATTTCAGATGACGAAGTAGAAAGAAATGAGAGGAAAACAGAGGGAGTTGCATTAGGGCTTCGAGAATCTAGCTTGAGGAGGTATTTTTGGACTCTGGGAGCTTTGATCTTGGTTGGTAAGTGATCCTTGCTCCTCCCTCTCTATTTTTCTTCTGTTTTTGAGTTGGATTTTCAGGTATATGTTGGGATTTTTGGTTTTGGGTGAAATCCACCAATTAAAATAGATGAAATAGGATTAGTGAGATATTATTTAGTGCTAATGATACTTGGGTATGAGTTTTAGAAGGATTATAAATGATTTGGGATAAACCTTAGGTTATAATTAGTTAAGGGTGTACAGAATCTGAAATGTGTGTGGTTGGTCAGAGTTTGAATGATTATAAGGAGCTTAATGATGCATGAAAATGGTATTGGAATCTTAGGTTAAGCAAAATTGGTTGAATTATGAATTTTGAATAATTATGCTATATGTTAATTGAGGATATAATGATATTGTAGTGACTATTTAGTTGACTAGAGGAGTTCAAGTCGTGATTGGTAATCCAAGGAGTTTATGGGATTTGCATGTATGTGATATTCACAACTAGAGGTAACTGGGTGTTTGTATTATGTGTATTATATGTTAGTATATATTTGTGTATGTATGTTTCCATTCATACCATGATATTGATATGTGTGTGTATGGTTTTTTATATATCGTGGTATGCACACGGCTAGACATTATAGTAGATGATGATGGTTATGATGATGGTTACATATATAATGATGATGTGACATTACATGATTTCATAGGATGATATTGAGAAACATGATGATGATATAGTAATATGGCATGAACATCACCACTACATGAACATTGTGAGGAAAGATGGATCGAGTGGTGATGATGATATATGATATGATATGATATGATATGATATGTTGAGATATGATATGGGTGAAATAAGGAAGGGATCCCTATCATTAAATCTTCTCTTATGGCTAGGAGAGAAAGACGGTAGTGGACTGCACCTTCTCTAAAATCACCACCAATTCGTGATGGTCTGGGGGAAGGAGAGCCACAGTCCAAGCATTAGTGTTACGTTAGGCCAAGTGCACTTATGTGATGTGAGCTTGGTGATATCCTGGAATTAGTCTTCACTAACTGTTAGAAGGGAGTTAGCTATACGAAATGTCCTGTGATGACGCTAGCTAATGGTTCTAGTCTTGTGCAAGGGAGACTTGCATTCCATTACGTGTTGCATTCATGGTACCATGAGCATTATTGTATGAGATATATATATGTTGCTTGTGGTTGTCCATGGTTACTGAGACTTTGTCTCACACTCGTTTCGCATGAACAAACATTTCAGGTGAAGGTTTTGGCACTAGTTTTAAGAAGACAAGGGAATAGTAGTGTCCCGGATGTGGGAATATTCAAGTCACGGTAGTGTGTGTGTATTTTCTATGTTATATGTTGTGCTAAGTAGGATAGGATGTTTGTAATCTATATGATGACAATGATGTTGTGTAATGATGGTGGATGAATGTTGATGATAATGAATGACATGTGATGTTGATGATGAGATGGTATGATTGAATGCATGTATGGCTATGTATGTATGATGATGATGTGGACCTTGTCATGGGTCCTTATTATTGAAGCAGGTATCTATGTGTTAGAAAGGTAGTATGTGGGAGCCTAATGGGGATTTTTGGCCTGGTATGTAAGTTTTGGGCATATAACCCATTATGTGAATTTAGGGTTCAAGGGGTTCAAATTTCATAGGAGTAGTTTCTATGAGGTGAAACTTTCTTGGACAAGTTGGTTAAGTCGATTAGGACCTATGAGAATGGTCCATAATGGTTAAATTGCCTTTGGTGGCAATTGGAAGTGGTTTGTGGTGAGTTTTGATTAAAAGTGGCTAAAATGGTATCGAGCATCTAAAATCTCTATGCGGAGATGGATTTGACTAAAACCAACATCTATGGATCGATTGGGACAAGATTGACTTGTAGGAGTTGGAATCAGGTCAAACGGAGGTTGAAGTACAAAGTTATGCACGTTGGAAGTTTGCCCCAGAAACTTGAAAATGCTTATATGGTATCAGGTATGGGGCGCCATGGCACTAGATGCCACATGCTTCTGTCTAATTCATGCTACAGTGTCACGATAGTTGCCGCAGTGTGATCACATTCTGTCTGATTGGGGCTGCAGTGGTACTATAGCAAGCCGTGGCTTGAGCCCTGTTTTAGGTGTTTTGGGTGGTCTTTTGAGGTTTTGATATTTTAGGAGTTACAATTAGGACATTATGGCTTGATTTGACTAGTTTTTGAAGTTTTTAGTGAAGTATGAAGGTGTATTAGAGTACGGTGTTATATTAACGAAGGTGAAAATCCCTCTCACTAAGCCTTCTCATGGTGATATTTAAGTGCCTAAATTTGTGGTGAAGTTTTGGATTATTCTGTTGAAGGTATTTATGATTGTTTTGTTTGTTTATGATCATTTATCTCTTGTTGAAAATTGTTGATGTTATGATCCTCAAAATTTGGGCTTAGCAAATATTTAAAAGATATATCCAATGATTGAGTCAAAAGTTTAAGGAATAGGGTATTAATTTTTACAATTTATGAAATAAGCATCTATAATCTTTTAGGTAATCAGAGACACTAAATTCAGTAGCGTAGGGTTCCAAATAAGTCTTTCTGGAACATGATTGTCAGCAAGTTATTATTTGCTATTACATGTTAAGGTATGTGAGAAATGATTTCTAAAGTTATTCAAACTAGGACTCTTCAAAGCTATGCTCTCCGTCATATCTAATTTTCTAGCTAGCATGACCCTAATGGTGTTTGGGTTGATATTGTTTGGTCAAAGAGAAGCCAATCAAATCAAAAGTGGATTCTTGCTTGTTGTTGGACTCTAACAATCCCTTATAAAGAAGCACTTGTGGGCTTCAATAGTTGTGGGAAGATCGGTACATTGTCTTAAGTTTCCAGCCATTGTCTTTAATTAACTTCCCTTGGCAGAGGCTAACTAAATTGAGAGCCAATATAATAGGCTTCTTCCATCGTTATATTGTCTCCACACATTGCAAGCTTCTTAGTAATTCTAGTGTCATCTAATATATCTAAACAAGAAAGGACTAAAATATATTTTCATACTCTACTAGTTAGGTTGTCTGCTTATGGCTGGTTAGAATAGTAGCCATCATTGAAAAATTGAAACATTGGCAGACTAAAATATGGTTAATTGTTTACCTGCAAATATACTAGTTTCTGGTTATGTAAAGAAAGATACTTGATCTACTTTTATTTCTAGTAATTAATATTTTGGGTTGGATTTATACTTTAAGAAAAGCACTTAATATATAATGCAAGGCATCGTGAGTCTTCTTTACCTTTTAATTCTAAAACTTCTTGGCTCTTTATCTCACTATTTATGGATCAGTCAATAGTTGTATGATTTAACTACATTTATTGTTGTTTTGTTGGGTTATTGCAAAGCTTTTTTTTTTTTTTCTGCTTAGACCCATAGTTTCATATTGCAATGTTTTGTTTCAGGAGTTGCTTCCTTAGGCTTTAGTTGGCATATTCTTTGCTAATCTTTTATTAACATATGATTTCTTTTTATGATTTCTATAAATGTTATTGTTTATCTAAAATTTATGATGTTCATTGTAGGTACTCTTGAACACTCTTGCTCTAATACCACTTACCTTGCTCTAGAGGAAGCAGAAAAAGGCAATGAATCAATATTTGATGATAATTGATAGATATAACTATTGGGCATCTTTTTTTTTTCTGGTTTTGTTTTGTTTTTATTGTATAAATTTTTTTTTTGCAAGGGAAAATTTTCTGATCTTAATGAGCTTTGAAATTTGGATTGAAGGTCTATTAGCTTTGACAACAATAGTAACAATGGTAAGGATCAGTTTACTCGTCAATAAATTATTTAGGTTTTGAAGCTTTATGATGGTTTCCTTACGTCATGTTAGGATTTTTTCCTGTATCAAGGAAATATTGAACTAAAATAATCAGTAAATAATGTAGGAAATATTTGACTTCTATTTCACTTGTTTGTGAATTAGGTAGAACTTATATTGATCAACTATTATTTTCTATCTTATCTCATCTTTTGCTAATATAGGATGTACTCTTATAATTTTGTTTTCCTACCTATTATTCTACCTTGTCTCAACTTTTTATCTACCTTGTCTCTATGTTTCGTTGTTGGTAAATGGGTTGTCTTCTTGAATTTTGATTCTTTCTATATATCCTTTTCATTAAGTTGTATTTGATGAAATTATATATGGTAGTTCTTGTTCCCAAGCCAATTTCTTCAATAGATTTGAGGAATATGTATGAAATGGTTTGTTTATTTGATGAAATTATATATGGTAGCTCTTGTTCCCAAGCCTTTGTTTATTTGAAAATAGCCAAGTAAGTCTTGCATATTGCACAACCAAATGTGAAATTGAAGGGACTACATGGTCTTGTCTTTCTTGTTCCCTTTTGTTACAGTATGAGAACTTAAATCATTTACAATGAACCTTTAAGAATAGTTGAAATTATACAAACTTATTAATTTTGAGCTATTATGTTGCATTATATGTAAGTCTATTTTTGTTCTTTATTAACTTAATTATTAAGAAATGATAGAGTACCATATGACTCAAGAGGATAGATGTTATGATCAGAATATGGTGAAAGTGTGTTGTACAAGTGCATGGGTTAGTGGGTAAATAGATTCAACTATATGACTAAGTCCATTGAGTCCATTTCACCTAATTTTTATAAGTCATGGTAGTTTAGTTTATTATTTATTATTATTATTATTATTTATTTTTTGATTAGTATAAATAAGACCCTGAATATATGTTAGGAGGTGTCAAGTGTTTTTTAATTCATTGTATTTTGGAGATTCTCTCACTTTGGCTATTAGATGAGATTCTTGCTCAGCCCTTTCTAGTAGTTTATTATTTTCCTTTATTCTATTGAAGTTATTAATGATTTCAGAGTTTGTCATCAGTTTCTTCATTAAAATTTCTCTTTAATTTTCTTCACAAACCTAGCCTCTATCATGAAACTATCCAGTTTATACTACATTCAAGTCATATTCATTGTATACATCTCAAGAACTATATTTATTTTTCTTCAAGTTAGGAAGTGGTTGATTCCATTTATGATTTAGCCGAGGGAAGCTTGAGTGACTTGTTTGGAGGCTTGCTTTATTTAGCTGGACAATAGGCCAATTAACTTTTCAAGACCAACTAGCTTCTCTCACTTTAACTAGGTATTACATGAATTATTATCTACATTTTTATTATCTATTATTTCCTTAGAAAATCTTATGTTTGTGTTTATGGTTTGTTGTTAGTTACACATTCATCTTTATTGTCTAGTAGTAATTTATGTGACAAGGCTTGTGACGAACCTTTCATCCTATACGCTAAGTGTTTTACCCCTTCATTATATTTTGAAAATTATCATTGTCTAGGTCATTCATGCCAAATCCAAATGTGGCAGTACGGAGCAAATTTGGTTGCATGAGAAGTTCTTTGGCAAGTCCAGATGGTCACATTTTAGGCAATGAAGTGGCAAGGTTAAAATGCTTAGAGAGCATAAAAAATGCTTAGAGACCAAGAGCAGGAAATAGCTAGATGCATGAAGAACTATATTGGGAGTTAGAGGTAATTTATTAGGAATTGATATTAGTGTATTAGGAATTTAAATGTATTGTTGTATTACATGATGCTGCTATAATGTATTTGAAGGAAGCATATTGATTATTAAATCTTGAAGTGAATGGAGCATCAATTTCCCTATTAAATGTTGTCCCATTTTCTAATTTTAATTTTCTGAAGTTTTAATTAAGAAAACAATAATAGAATGTTGCCTTTGATTATTCTTTTAAGCAACAAATGTTAAATGCACTAAAAATGGGTTTATAGTTATAATTAGAAGTGTTGCCTATAATCTATGTTAATAGTTAAAAAGTGTTGCCTATTAAAAGTTTAGGCAACATTTCAAAACTGTTGTCATATGTTCAACTGAGAACTGTTGCCAATTCCTATGGTATAGACAACGGTTTTTGTAGTTGCTGCCATAGATTTTGAAAAATTGTTGGCTAAAGTAATAGGTAATGCCCACATAAGCAACACTAGAGCAACACTTTAGGCAAAAATTTTTTTATCTATGGCAACATTTTTTAAATGTTCTTGGAAGACAAAAATAAGATAGATTAGTCTATCTTAACCAAGTATGAATATCCAAGTGGAAAATAACCAACATCAATATGTTCAAAATTACAATCAAATGTCTAATCTAAACCTAAACCAAGGAATTAAACAAGATGCAAGATAGTAAGGAAAAGAGAGCATGGAAGGTAGATTCCCTAAATCCATCAAGTGCTTGCCTAAGAACTTTGGCCCATAGCATCCCTAGCTTGTTCCATGATCACCATAAGCCTCCTAGTGTTCCATCATCACTTGAGCTCCTTTATAACCATAGAAGCTTGGCTTAGCCATGATGAAGAACTTGAAGAAGAAGAAGATGTAATGGTGGAAATGTGGTGGAAAAAGGAGAATGTGGTAGGGAGGTAGAATATGATGGTGGAATGAAGGTTTAATGGGGGAAATGGAAGAGAGAAGAAATGAGATGGAATGGAGTTAAGGAAATGAGAGAAAAGAAGAGAGAATGGTGGGGAAGAGAGTTAGGATATTGCTCTTGGGGGTGGCTCACAAATGACCTTCAATCAAGGGTTTTTTTGTGTGTTACCACCTAGAGTTAGGGTTAGGGAGTAATTGGTAAAGATGGAAGATTAAGATTAGAGCATAGGGAGGAAATTAAGAGGTGAATGACCAAGATTAAATAGCCCAATCAACTAGAGTTAAGAGCAAACTAGGGTTAGGAAATGACCATGATAATGTAAAAAAAGGGTGAAAAATGGATGGTGTAGATTAGGTGCTAAAATGAAAGGCTAAGATCAAAAGAGGGTCAAAATAATTTCCAACGAATAAGAAGCAAGGATTGTAGGAGGAAGACAACAAAAAATTAGATAAATATAAAAAAAGGAAATTGGAGTGACTTTTTGTAACATCCTAAGAGTTTAGGACCAAGACATAATAGTCACCACCATCTAGATTCAGCATATTGGGATGATAAACAAGAAGGAAAAGCTTCAAAAATAGGATCAACTGCAGCTAGAAGATAGCAAGTTATGGCCAAGGAGCGCAAAAAAAAAAAACAATAGGGCAAAATTTACACAGTGGCATTAGGGCCAAGCATGATGACCCGCGCTACCATTGTTGCTGTTTTTGATAGCAAAATTTTGTTTCATTTTGTGACCTTTAAAAGCTCATAACTCCCAAGCCTGACCTCCAATTCACATAATTTCAAAGCCTACAAGTTGTCACATATCATCTTTGGACACCTTTTCTATGGATATTGCCTCATTTGGATGCAATGAAGAGGCTCCTAAGATCTTGAACTAGTTTAAAACTTAAAATTGGAAAATTCTGTTTTCATGCACTATTTATCACATTGTGTAGTGAACTTTGAAAATTCATAACTAAGTACACAAAAGTCATTTCACAATGGTTCAACTCCCTAAAAATTGTACACATCCTGAATTGCATGGGAAAAATATGAAACTAGAGTTTGGACATGTCATTTAGTACAATTTATCAATAAAATTTTACTATTTATTTTTTGCTTTTAGTTTCTGTCCAGATTCTGACCTATAAATTTAAAAATTTGTTCCTCATCATACACAAGTATGTCATCCATTCTTTATATTATTTGAATGCTCTCTATGTCTACTTTCTAAACATATATATCATGTACATTTATTCTACTCATATAAAGTAGAACATCATCTTAAACTATCAAGGGTCAAAATATAACATTTACTAAAATAGTTTTAGGAAAACATACATATCTTTCATTATATAGCTCCAATTGTGTTAAAACTAATGGCATATCAATATTAAAACATAAATCTATTCATACATGTCAATCATTGTATTTTTGGAGCATTACACAATTTGATGCAGCCTTTCAAACAAGATAGTGTCCATAGTAAATTTACAGTTTTCCAAAAGCTGTCAAATTTTAACTCTTAAGTTTGATGAGTCACAACTCATACAATACTTGGCCAATTCATACGAAATCTAGTTCACCATAAAGTTCATCATGTCGTCTAACTAGAGGAATCATGTTTTGGTTCATTCCATTTGACATGACTTACTTAAACTTTTCTATGTATTAACATGCTATAATCTTTCAAATAAAGGGAGTATACATAATTTTTCATTTCTCAATTTCATTTATCATTCAACATTATCCAGCATACTCTCTTATACATTATAGGAATTCACTTTACATCATTGATACATATTCATACACAATATACAAAGCATGCTCCATCAGTTACTCATTATTGTAACATCAATATTAATTTGCTTTCCTATCTTTTTCTCCTTCATTTAGCTTTCATTCTTTGCCTTACTTTATAGCTAGCATGGTTAGTACTTGGGAGGATGAGATTAGGCATCTTAGTAGTATACTTGCATATGTTAATACATCAATACATAACATTAACAGCATTCATAAAATTTTATAATTCATTAAAAATGCATGAAAAATACCTTGTTGGCTAGAAAAATTTTGGCAACATAATGGCTTAAAAACATGATATCTTGGGCTTAGCCCTCATTAAATAAATAGCCAACAAGTCATAAAAACATTCATAGTAACAACATGGTAACATTTACTTATCATAAGATATGCTAAAACATAATTGTGCAATAATATAAAAGCATAGCAAGTTATACTACTTTGGAACTTTAACCTTTCCTCTTTAATCTTGACTTTTTCTTACTTGAAGACTTTACCAATCACTTCCTTGCTACTTCCCAATCCTAGTGGCATCAAGAAAACAATTCTATAACAACTAATTCTTCATGGGTTCTTATAAAGTTCTTTCTTGAATCCTAAAAAATTCATATTTCATATACTTGATTCTTTCTTGAAACCATAACTTGTCTTTAGCTAATTCATATATGAGGAATCCATTTTTACCATTAGATTCATAAAATTCCATCTCCTTCTTCCCCCTTTCATTTGGCTGAACCTAATCTCTAGGGAAGCAAGAGGAGAAATTTCATCATTCCATCATTAGAACTCATGCAAACTCACTTTTTGCAACTATACATGCTTTCCCTTGGCTTAGTTTCATGAAAACACTTCTCTTTACATAACCTTTTGTTTGGCCAAAAACTAGAACCTTAGGAGAGGAGAAGATAAACTCAACTAACCTAACTTTAATCCATAGAAAACTACTATAGAATGGAGGAAGATACTTACCTCAAACTTGGTTTCTTGCCTTCAAGCTTGCTTCCTTCCTTTCCTTCTTTTTGCCAAAATTTCAGCATAGTTTTTTCTCTTTTTTACTTGTAAATTTCATCAAACTAGGGGGAGATATTTATAGACTTTACAAATCTCCCAAAACCAACTAAGTGTCTTGTAAACTTATTGCTAAGGAAGGTTGTTTATTAGGGTTTTATTGTTAAAACATTAAAATATTTTCTTCCAACACATACTAGAATTTCGGCCAATAGGAAAAGGGTAGGTGTCCCTCATATAGTATATTTTTCCTAGTCTAGATATATTCTATATTGATTACTTCTTACCTGGATAGTTAAAGACACCTTTATAGTATTTTACAATACTATATATTCCTTTAAGTGCATAGAAATAATCTACTTTATGATCTGCATTTAACTTAATATCATATCCTAAACTATATTTTATGTGGGGTCCATATACTTTTCATTTTTGTTAGATATGCTGGCTTCCCAAGAGGGGGTGAATTGGGAAGATTAAAATTTTCTGCAAAAGTTAAGAGAGTGATAAAAGCAAGAGTGATAGTAAAAACAGAGTATAAAAGGATAACCAAGTGAAAACAATATAAGGGAAGAGAAGATACAGATGTTTATCCTGGTTCGGTTTCTTTATCTTGACCTACGTCTAGTCCTCAAGCTACCACTTGAGATTTTCCACTATCTTGAAAGAATTTAGAGGGATTCTTGCAATGTCTCAGTACAATTTGATGCTCTATTCCAAGAGCTTACAATCTCACTCTTTGCACTCTAGCTAAGTACTTCCCAAATCCCTTATGAAATCCCCTCGCAAGAAAATCTTTCTTCCAGATGAAGATAAAATTGATTACAATGATTGAACTTTCTAATTTAGAGTGTATATGAAAGTTGAAGCATAGAAAATGAAGTATGTGGGAGTAGAAGACTTTGACTCAAGAATTTAGCAGAGTTTCTGTATATACAATGTAAAATCGTTACCCACAACTTCAAATGATGTTCTATTTATAGATTTATGTCTTAACTATACGTTAGAGACAAGATCTAATTATTAGAAATGTTACCCAATGGTTACTCTGAAAAACTATCCGTTCACCAACCGCATTTAATGCGTTTGACACTCAAAGTTCAAATTTTGGTATGTCAACAGATGAATTTCACAGATATCGAAAGTTAAAGACTTTAACATTGAACCTCGAAGTTCGTCTGTTATTGAGCAAAGTTTGAATTTTCATCTTTGGAAAATATTTCTATGTTGGAACATACGAATTTTCAAGTTTAAAGTACTTTTGGTAAGTGTGAACAGTTATTCCATATTGCTACAGTGCCTTCGAAGTTTAAATTTTGGTGCCCAAAATTTATCTGTTAGCGGGCAGCTCAATAAGGTACAATAGTTCGAATGTCCAAAGCAATAAATCAATTTTAACACTTCAAAGTTCATCTATTAGTGGGTATTTTTCAAATATTCCATGAATTATCGTAAAAACACATTTTGAAAACATTCTTTTGCAAGTTCAAAGTCTTTTACTCATTTTAAATATAGTAAGAAATCCTATATCTAATCTTATGCTAGTTTTTCCTTGATTTCTCCACCTAAGATCTTTAGTACACTTTGATATCTTCTTTACAAGCTCTAATTGGTTGGTTTAGAATTATCAAAACACTTGATTTAACATTCTTCCCCTTTTTGATGATGACAAAACAACTTACTAACTGGATTAGTATTTGGGTTTGCTTCAATGAGCTCCCCCTCAACATGTGCATTAAAATTAAAAGGATAAGTGCATCATGTATAGCAGATCAAATGGGGAATCTCATTAATTCATTCATAATTTTAATACAAAGATATGGCATTGCAAACACAGAATTTAAAAGCAAGATTTATCATGCATAAAACAATACTACAAGAAAGACCAAGCAATCCTAAGTTCTAATTAGTTCTTCTTGGACTTGGACTTCTTTTTCTAGGATTTGCTAGAGGGATCTGCAGTAGATTTTCCAGTTTGCTCGGATGACTTCTCCCCTTTTTTGGCATCATCAAGAATTTGAATATGTACAGCAGGAGAAGGGATCTGAGATAGTGGAATTGCTTTAAGAGGCACAGGAGCAAAAGGCAGATTAGGATTAAGCTTTGGTAGTGGTCCAGAAACTCCGGGGCTAGAGTCCTCATCATCAGAGACTTCAAGAAGTTCTTGCATTTCTTGCTTAGTAACAGCCAATTGAGCCCTTCGTACCTCTGAGAGATTAAAACCAAAAAGAGGTGAGGAAGCAGGAGCAGGAGGATGAAATATTTCTTCAAGCCTTAATCTTTAGGCCTGCAAAATAGCATCATGAGCAATAGCTTATAGATCTACATAAAGCATAATACTTTTCTCTTCATTCAGGGTAGCTTGTGTGAATGGTGTGGTAGCGATAGCTGCCACCAGTTTCTCCACTTGCTCAGGTTCTTGAAAAGAGAGAATTGAACCCTGACTATCTTTAGCAATAGGCTCATGAGAGCTTGATTCTTGAGGAGCCTCTTCCTTCATGCTATAGTCCAAGGGAGGACCAGGGCTTGCCTTATTACTGGAGGCCTGTGGGGTTATCAAGGTGCCAACAGCCTCAGTAGCATGTACAACATCATCAGGTTTAGGGGAGGCTAGCACGAAAGGACTTAGAGGCTCAGGAGTAGGAGACATGACAAGCTCAGAGAATCTTGGCTAAGGTGGAGCTGATGTGGAGGGAACGAATTCTGAGCATCAACAACTACTTTCATATTCTTTGCCAACTGATGAATCTGGTCTTGTAGATGAGTAAATTTGGCATTTTACTCATCCCTGATGCTCAGTTTGAGTGCAGACATGCTGTCATACAGCTTAGTGATCTTGGTTGGCTTTGCCCAAGTAGAAGGAGTGGATGGTATTTGTGTTTAAGTAGGCTGAGATGGAGATAGGACAGCCTCAGAAGGCTGAGGAATGGATTTTGGAGCATCCTCAGAGGTTCCTACTTACTACTGGGAGGCATCTTCTTCAAAAAATAGGTCTACTGTCTTTCCAGCTCTCTTTCCAATCCATCTTCTATCTTTCTTTTCTATTCTCATCCTTTGTAGTTCTTCTTCTTTAAAGATTTCAGTAGGCTTCCTTTTTCCTTATTTTAGATGTTAGATCCGGGCATAGTGAAGTATCTTGGAGATGATTGATGCATATGGCAGGGTGGAATCTTTTCTCTGATCTCTTACCTTGATCATGCATTGGAGGATGATGTGACCTATGCTGATTAACTTGCCATGCATGATTGCTGCCATCACATGTGCTTCAACCCTTGTGATTAGATTGAAACTGCCTCCTTTATTGAAAATAATCCTAGGCATAATGTAGTGTAGGATTCTGACTTAGGCACTGAGCTCAGTAGGCTTCAGCAAACTCAGAGGTGGCTTGTTCTTTTTTCTTTTGAACAAAGTGTTTAGAATTGTGCTTTCTTTGTAATTTAGGAAAGACCCTCCTTCTTCCTCTACAGTTTTAGCTTCATTCATGTACTTTGAGGCAATAATGTCAATTTTCAATCCATCTTGCCCTGGAATCTCTAGTACCTCATTGAAGGTCTCATATGTCAGCCAGATGGTCCTTGATCTTAGATTTACTTCTCACTTTTTCTTCTTGCTATTGTACTGTAAGGAGGCATACTAGGTCTTAACCACCTTATCATCATATCTTTCCAAAATTTCTAACAAATTCTTGTATTTTATCATCCAAAGCCCGGCATTAAAGTAGTTGGAAATAAGGAAATCTTCCAAATTTATGCAGTGAGGTTTGATTACCTTTTTGTTGGCAAATTTGGTAGTATATTCTCCTAGAATATGAGCATTGCTGCATAGTGATAGCATGGTTAACTGATATTCTCCAAATTCAGTGCTAGAGGAGGAAGAAGAGGCAGGAGAGATATGAGCAACAGGAACAACAGGCTCAGATTTCTTTGAGGGGATATTGTTAGCAAGGCTGACTTCCCAAGAGGGGGGTGAATTGGGAAGATTGAAATTTTTCTGCACAAAGTGAAGTAAGTGAAGATATCACAATATAATGAAAACAATGCGTAAAACAGAGCAAGCTGAAAAGTAAAGATAGGGAGAAGAAGACTCAGTAATTTATCCTGGTTCGGTCTTTCCACTTGACCTACATCCAGTCCCCAAGACACCTCTTGAGATTTATCCACTATACAGTAAGAATTTCAATGGGCTTCTTGCTAGGGCCACAGTACACGATTATGCTCTGTTTCTGAGCTCTCTCAAACTCTCCAAGCACTTTCACTATGTGCTTCCCAATCCCCTTGTGAATACCCCTCACAAGTAAATCTATCTCCAAGATGAAGAGTAGATTGATTACAATGAAATAACTCTCTTGGAAAGAGTAGATATGAAAGTTTAAGTACAAGTATAGAAGTTGAGAGGGTAAAAGCTTTTGAGAAGAAGATTTAGCAGAAATTCGGTATATACAAGTTTGATCCGTTACCCACAACTTCAAATGATGTTGTATTTATAGATTTAGGTCTCAAATATCCGTTAGAGAATAAATCTATCCGTTGGGGAAGTTATCCAACGGTTACTCTGAAAAACTATCCGTTTACCAACCGCATTTAATGTTTCCGACATACTGAAATTCGAATTTTGGTTGGTCAACAGACGAATTTCGAAGGAACCGAAGATTAAAGCTTCTAACGTTACAACACGAAGTTCGTCTGTTCATGAATTGAAATTCAAATTTTGAAACTTACAAAACATTTTCACAATGTGACATACGAATTTCCAAGAAGAAAGTTTTTTTGGTTAAGTGTGAACAGTGTTTTCAATTTTCTACAGTGCCTTCGAAATTCGAATTTTGGTATCCCAAAATTTGTCTGTCCACTGAATGTTTAAGAGACACAGTAGATTACTTTCTTCGAAATTTGAATTTTGGAAGGGTGAAATTCGTCTATCAGAGAGACTCTTTCCAGACTAATTTCATCATTCGAATGTTGCAAGTTCTTATCATTCGTATGTCAATGTTTCACTTTAACAGACTCAAGAACTTAGCTTCTGAAATTCAAATTTTAATGTTCAAAGTTCGTCTGTCAGAGAGCAGTTTTGAAACTTAAATCATTCTTGATCTCAGATGAACTTTAACATAGTTTCAGACGAATTTATTCTATTTTCTCAATTTTTGTTTTGTTTGAAATTCGAATTTTGAAGACTCAAAGTTCGTCTGTTGCAGAGAGGCATCTTTCAGACTTATATGAAAATTCGAATGTTGGAAGTTCAAAATTCGTCTGTCATAGAGCATTTATCAAACTCAATTTCATTTTGATTTCAGATGCACTTTATCATAATTTCAGACGAATTTCTTTGGTTTTTATAAACTTCATTTTACTTGAAATTTCCAACTTGACAGTTTAGCTTAAACTTTCAACCTTCGTCTGTTTGTGGGTGTTTTTCAAATATTTAAAGATTTAACATAAAATCAAAGTTTGAAAACATCTTTTCTTCAAATCAAAATCTTTTACCCAATCATAACAAAAACTAAGGATCCTACAAAAGATCTAACAGCAAGAACTCAGAAAATCTTCACTTGAGACAGCTTTGATCTCCTTTGATATCTTCAATCCAAGCTCTTGAATGTTGGTTTGGAATCATCAAAACTCTTGATTCAACATTCTCCCCCTTTTTGATGATGACAAAACAACTTACAAACTGGATTAGTACTTAGGTTTGCTTTCACAAGCTCCCCCTCAACATATGCATAAGATATCAAATCAACAGATTAAGTGAAAAGATTTAAGGCACAAAACATTGCAACAAAGGGATCCATTCATTTAGTCAAGAGTTGCTTGTACAGAAACAAATTAATCAAAGTTCAAACATCAAATCCAAAACACAAAAACAACAAAGTACAAAATACAGCAAGAGGACTTAAGCCTAATCTCCAATCATTTCTTCTTGGACTTGGCCTTCTTGCTGTAGGATTTCCCTTTCCCTTTCCCAGATTGCTCAGCAGCAGGCTTTCCAGTTTGCCCAGACTTCTCCCCCTTTTTGACATCATCAGGAAGGCCAACAAAATCAGCCGGAGGAGGGATCTGAGAGACAGGAATAGCACGAAGGGGCACAGGAGCAAAAGGGATTTCAGGATCAGCTAGTGGCTCAGTGCTTGTCTCCTCGTCAGAGATTTCCAGCAGCTGCTGCATTGCTTGTCTGGAAAGAGCTAGTTGAGCTCTTTGTTCCTCTGTAAGTCCATAGGCAGCAAGAGAGGAAGAAGCTGGTTTAGCAGGAGGAAACATTTCTTCCAGCCTTCTCCTCTGAGCTTCTAGTAGAGCATTGTGAGCAATGGCAACATAGTCAACAACAGGTACAAGGCTCCTTTCTTCAGTGCTCACTGCTTCTTGCATAGAGGAGGTTGAAATGGCTGCAACCAGTCTTTCAACTTGCTCAGATTCTTGAATTGACAGAATTGATTCCTGAGCATCTTCTTGCATGGGCTCATGAGGGCTTGTATCTTGGAGACCTTCTTCTTCCAATCCATAGTCCAAGGGTGGACCAGGACTTGGTGTTCTCATTGCACAAGCATCATCTATATCATCATCATCATGGTCAGAGGAGGTAATCTCGAAGGGACTTGGAGGCACAGGGGATGGAGACAGAGTAGGCTTAGGGACACCAGGCTGAGGTGGAGCTGAAGTGGTAGGAATAGCATTTCTTATCTCTTCATAGGCATCAGCCACCACCTTCATATTTACAGCCAACTGATGGATCTGATCTTGTAGATGAGCAAATTTGGCATTTTGCTCATCTCTAATGCTGAGAATGAGTGTTGACAGACTGTCAAACAACTCAGTGACCTTTGTTGGCTTGGCCTGTGAGGAGGGAGTGGAAGGAGGGTGAGTAGGCCTGGAGGGAGATGGGATTGGCTGAGAAGGCTGAGGTACAGATTTGCCAGGGGCCTCGGAAGTTCCTTCTTGTTGGAGGGATGCATCAGCAACAAAGAACAAGTCTTCAGATTTTCCTGCTCCCTTTCCAACCCATCGTCCTTCATTTCTTTCAATGCCCATCCTTTGCAGTTCCTCCTCTTTGAATGCCTCAGTAAGTTTCCCTTTTCCCTTTTCAATGTGTTGAATCCTAGCATGCTGCAGGATTCTTGAAATAATTACAGTATAGGGGAGTGTGGAATCCTTCCTTTGTAGCATATTGAGATTTGACCGTTCTTTTTGGCCGAGTTCCAGCTTGTCCTCCTCCAGGGATCTTTACTCTCGCCATTTTTCAGTGGAATGATGCAGAATGTGGTTAAGGAAAGGTTTATGGGATGCGAATGGAAGTTTAAATGGTGAAGAATGATGGTTTTTGGACAGGAATTAAGAGGATTAAAGAGAGAATCAAAACAGACTTAGAGAGGTTACAAATAGGGTTGCGTCTGTTTTGAGGAAAACCGTTGCATTTAACGTGTGTAACCGTCTGACAGATGAATTTTGAGGGGTCAAAATTCGAACTTCGGGCAGTTACAAGTTGAACCGTTCAGCACAGCTTACTGACAGACGAATTTTCATCCTGAAAGTTCGTCTGACAATGGCTTGAAACAAGCAATACAAGCATAACAGACGAATTTTGTTCCACCAAAGTTCGAATGTTGAAAAGAAAAAGGCAGGCATCAATCAAACTATCAATCAACAGACGAATTTAAACATGCAGAACTGCATCTTTCAATAATTCAACATGATGGACATGATTCAACAGACGAATTTTGAACTGAAAATTCGAATTTTTCAACTTTTGTAAAGATTGTCCAACATTCGTATGTTAAGAAGTAATAATTTGTGTAGCAGTGATGGACAATCATAACTTTGAAATTTCTGATTTTAAAATTCGAACTTTCAAGCTTCAACAGACGAATTTCGAGGCATTACTGAGAACTGTTCCAAGGCATAACATGCCAAAGTTCGTCTGTTAGTCAACTAAAATTCGAATGTTGACCATGTTGATCAGTTTAAAAACACATATTATCAATGAAATTCATCTAGCAATCAAACAACATACAAATTTCAACTTTAAAAACTTACAGAATGGATCCAGAACTTAGAATAATTATCATTCACTTCATTTTCTGGTTGTTCCAATCTGGAGTGCTCCAATCTTTCAAACTTTTAGCCATTGATTTTCACAAGAAGCACCTACAACTACACTAAAATATACTCCGATGCTCAAGTTAGAGTTTATTCTTATATTAAAAATTCTAAAGATAGAATTGCACAGAAATGACTTACAATTCATTGGGATTTACCATTCCCAATTCTCTCCTTATTTTGCAGTGTCTGTCTTCTGATAGAGGTTTTGTGAGTATATCAGCAACTTGATCCTCTGTTGGAATGTACTCCAGTCTAACTTCTCCTTTCAGAACGTGATCTCTTATGAAGTGGTGCCTAACTTCAATATGTTTCGTCCTTGAATGCATGATAGGATTCTTGGTGATATTTATAGCACTTTGGTTGTCACACATGATTGGTATCTCTTTTATTTTAATCTCAAGATCTTCAAGCTGCTGTTTCATCCAGATGACTTGGGCATAACAGCTTCCAGCTGCAACATACTCAGCTTCTGCAGTAGATAAGGCCACACTGTTTTGCTTTTTGCTGAACCATGAAATCAGGGATCCTCCAAGGAACTGACAGGTTCCACTTGTGCTTTTTCTGTCAGTTTTGGATCCTGCAAAATCAGCATCAGTATATCCTTTGATATCTTCTCCATTGCCTTTTGGATACCAAAGACCCATCTGTGATGTTCCAATAAGATATCTAAAAATTTTTTTCACAGCTGTTGCATGGGTTTCTTTGGGGCATGATTGGAACCTTGCACACATGCAGACACTGAACATAATGTCAGGTCTGCTGGCAGTTAGGTACAGCAGGGATGCAATCATTCTTCTATACTGAGTAATGTCAAACATCTTCCCATTCTCATCCATGTCCAGTTTGGTTGCAGTTGCCATAGGTGTTCCCATTGGCTTGGCATTCTCCATTCCAAACTTCTTTAACAGCTCCTTTAGATACTTGGATTGACTGAGAAAGATACCATCATTAAGCTGTCTGATTTGCAATCCAAGGAAGAAATTGAGTTCACCCATCATAGACATCTCGAATTCTCCCTGCATTAACTCAGAGAATTTCTTGCAAAGAGTTTCATTAGTAGCACCAAAAATAATATCATCAACATAGATTTGAACAATTAGTAAATCTTTATTTTCTTTCTTAGTAAATAAGGTTGTGTCAATTTTGCCTCTGTTAAACCCCTTTTCAGTCAGAAAATTGCTCAGTCTCTCATACCATGCTCTAGGGGCCTGTTTTAAACCATTAAGAGCTTTCTTCAGTTTATAAACATGGTTTGGTTTTGTAGAGTCCTCAAAACCTGGAGGTTGATCAACATAAACCTCTTCCATGATATATCCATTCAGAAAAGCACTCTTTACATCCATTTGATATAATAAAATATTTTTCATGCATGCATATGCTAACAGTATTCTTATAGCCTCTAATCTAGCTACTGGTGCAAAGATTTCTTCAAAATCAATACCTTCTTCTTGATTATACCCTTTAGCAACTAATCTAGCTTTATTTCTAATTATTGTTCCAGATTCATCAAGTTTATTTCTGAAAACCCATTTGGTACCAATAACAGGATGATTTTTGGGTCTAGATACTAAATTCCAAACTTGATTTCTTTCAAATTGATTTAATTCATCTTGCATAGCCATAATCCAGTATTCATCAGTTAAGGCTTCTTTAGTACATTTGGGTTCAATTTGAGAAATGAAAGCACAGTTGAGCATCTGATCCCTTAACTGTTTTCTGGTTTTGACTTTCTCTTGAACATTCCCTATTACTTGATCAACAGGGTGATTCCTTTGATATCTCCAAGCTCTAGAGAGTTCTTGAGCTGTTTCTTCATTATTTTCTTTATCAAACTCTTGCTCCTGGACATCTTCCTCTGTGCCAACAGATTCAGATATCTTTGGAGGTTCAGTTTTACTTTTGTCAGAAATTCCCATTTTTTCAAAATTGAAAGTAAGATCATCCTTATTGCTAACATGTTTTGAAACAGTTTCATTTTCAATGAAAACCACATGCACTGATTCTTCTACTACATTTGATCTTTTATTATAAACCCTATAAGCCTTACTCCTACTTGAATAGCCCAAAAATATACCTTCATCGGATTTGGCATCAAACTTACCCAGATTTTCTTTCCCATTGTTGTGAATGAAGCATTTGCACCCAAACACATGGAGGTGTGACAGATTTGGCTTTCTTCCCTTGTACAGTTCATATGGAGTCTTCCCAAGGATTGGTCTGATGTAGGCTTTGTTTATGATGTAGCTTGCTGTATTCACTGCATCAGCCCAGAACACTTGAGAGAGTTCCTTCTCATTGAGCATAGCTCTAGCCATCTCTCCAATGGTTCTGTTCTTCCTTTCCAGCACTCCATTTTATTGAGGAGTTCTTGGTGCTGAGAAGTTATGGTCAATCCCATGCTCATTGCAGTACTCCAGGAAGTATGCATTTTCAAATTCTCCTCCATGGTCTGACCTGATAGACACAATAGAAATACCTTTCTTATTTTGCACTTTCTTAGCTAAGGTTACAAATGCATCAAAGGTATCACTTTTAGAGGAAAGAAACAATGTCCAAGTGAATCTAGAATAATCATCTACAATTACAAGCACATACTGATTACCACCAAGACTTTTCACCCTGGATGGTCCAATTAAGTCCATATGCAACAATTCAAGTGGTCTTGTTGTGGTAACTACATTTTTAGATTTGAAGGATGATTTAGTTTGTTTTCCTCTTAGGCATGCATCACATTCTTTATCCTTTTCAAAAGATATTTTAGGTAGACCAGTTACTAGCTCATTTTTAATCAGTTTAGACAATTGATTCATGTTAACATGAGCTAATCTCCTATGCCATAGCCAACTATCATTATCCTGGCTTATTAAACATACAGAGTCCAAGGGAGGAAGTTCATCAAGGTCAATAGTATAACAGTTACCATCCCTTTGAGCTTTGAGGATTACTTTGTGATCACTTTTTCTGATGACCAGGCAAAACTTTGAGTCAAACAGCACCCAGTTTCCTCTGTCACAAGTCTGACTTACGCTCAGTAAATTGTGGTTGAGGCCAATTACAAACAACACTTCTTCAATGGATGTTTCTGGATTTTTGCCCACAATGCCAATACCAATAATTTTGCCATATTGATCACCTCCAAAGGTCACCTTTCCTCCCTTCTTGTCTCTAAGAGTGATGAACTTCTCCTTATCACTAGTCATGTGACTTGAGCAGGCACTGTCCATATACCATTTGTTGCTTTTCTTAGCTTTGAGACAGACCTGCAAAACAAGGTTTATGTTTTCCTTTTAGGTACCCAAATTTGCTTGGGTCCTTTTCTGTCAGTAGTTATTTCCCTAGATGCAGATGCACCTTTGGGAACCCATTTAACTTTCCTGCCCAGTCCATTTTTCTTCAAAGCACAAGAACTGGAAGTATGTCCCTTTTTGTTACAGAAATGACAGGTAGTGAAAGGACTGCTAGATTGAGAAGCAGGAAGAAACAATGCAGATAATATTTTTGTCTAGTATGCCTTGGTTGATCATATGTTTCAATGTGAGGTGATACATCATTTTTCTTTTTATTGCTCTCAGCATGCACAAAGTGTCTCATATATGCATTTTGATTTTTCTTCCTAATCTTTTCTTTGACAGCACATGGATCATAGCCAAGACCAGCTTTTCCTTGTGATATTCTTTGGCTCCCCATTAATGCAAACAACATATCCTTACCTCTAGTGAGCCTAGACATGCTTTTAATTAAATAATCATTAGTTCGCTTAAGTTCAGTGCATGAAGTGCAGCAAACAGATTCAGAAGTAGGTAAAGTGGCAGTTTTAGAAACTATGCTTTGAGACTCCAGCTTGCTTATCTTTTTCTTTGCCAATTTCAGTTCTTTAGCAATTTTAATAAATTCATCATGAAGCTCATGAAATGCATCCAGTAATTCAGAATAGGAAGGTTCAGATTCATATACCTCTTCTTCTTGATCACTGCTGCATGAGGGTGTGACTTCTTCAGAAGCAAGTGCCATTAGACAAATGTTGGCAATCTCATCCTCATCTTCTTCTTCCTCATCTGAGCTGTTGCCCCATATGGATGAGATGTAGGCTTTCTTCTTCTTCCCTTTGTCAGCAGCTTTCTTTTCTTTTTCTTGTTTCTTGATGAATTGGGGGCAGTCCCACTTTATGTGTCCCTGCTTCTTGCACTCATAGCAAGTCACAGGTTCTTTTGTGTCTTTCTTATTTTCTCCAGCCACTCATTTCTTGAAGAATCTCTTGTTCTTCTTCTTGCTGTATAATCTTCCAAATTTTCTGACCATCATGGCCAGAGTTTCCTCATCCAGCTCATCTCCTTCGTCAGATTCTTCTACCTTTTCATCAGCAACTTTGAGGGCAAGGCCTTTCTTCTTTCTGTCCAGCCCAGCTTCCTTGAGTGCTTTGATTTTTCCTTCATACTCCTCAAGGCTGCCGAAGAGAGCTGTGACAGAAGCCATTGATTCTCCTCTGGCTTCTTCTATAGCTGTCACCTTGGGCTGCCATTCCAGAGGGAGAGCTCTGAGTATCTTTCTTACTTTCTCAGACTGTGTGTATTCTTTTCCCAGGCTCTTCAGTTAATTCACAATAAGAGTGAATCTCTTTTGGAGCTCCTTTACAGTTTCTCCTTCTGCCATTCTGAAGCTTTCATACTACCCAATGCATGTGTTCAGTCTGTTCTCCCTAACTCCAGATGTTCCTTCATGTGCAATCTGTAGAGTATCCCACATTCCTTTTGCAGTGGTGCATTGTGAGACTCTGTAGAATTCATCCTGGTTCAAGGCACTGACCAAACAATGCTTTGCTTTGAAGTTCAGTAGGACTCTCCTTCTGTCTTCATCATTCCACTCTGCTTCCAGCTTCTCTTTGTGTCTTCCATCTTCAGTTAGAGCCATTGGGACGAAATCTCCTTTTTCAATGACTGACCAGATGTCAAGATCAATTGATTGGAGGTAGATCTGCATCCTCATCTTCCAATATCCATAATGCTCTCCACTGAAGCCTGGTGGTCTGTTAGTGTTGTTTCCTTCAGGAAGTATACTCTCTCTAAAGCCAGCCATCTTAATTCTCGGACTGTGAGTTCCTTTGAATGGGAATCCGGGCTCTGATACCACTTGTTAGCAAGGCTGACTTCCCAAGAGGGGGGTGAATTGGGAAGATTGAAATTTTTCTGCACAAAGTGAAGTAAGTGAAGATATCACAATATAATGAAAACAATGCGTAAAACAGAGCAAGCTGAAAAGTAAAGATAGGGAGAAGAAGACTCAGTAATTTATCCTGGTTCGGTCTTTCCACTTGACCTACATCCAGTCCCCAAGACACCTCTTGAGATTTATCCACTATACAGTAAGAATTTCAATGGGCTTCTTGCTAGGGCCACAGTACACGATTATGCTCTGTTTCTGAGCTCTCTCAAACTCTCCAAGCACTTTCACTATGTGCTTCCCAATCCCCTTGTGAATACCCCTCACAAGTAAATCTATCTCCAAGATGAAGAGTAGATTGATTACAATGAAATAACTCTCTTGGAAAGAGTAGATATGAAAGTTTAAGTACAAGTATAGAAGTTGAGAGGGTAAAAGCTTTTGAGAAGAAGATTTAGCAGAAATTCGGTATATACAAGTTTGATCTGTTACCCACAACTTCAAATGATGTTGTATTTATAGATTTAGGTCTCAAATATCCGTTAGAGAATAAATCTATCTGTTAGGGAAGTTATCCAACGGTTACTCTGAAAAACTATCCGTTTACCAACCGCATTTAATGTTTCCGACATACTGAAATTCGAATTTTGGTTGGTCAACAGACGAATTTCGAAGGAACCGAAGATTAAAGCTTCTAACGTTACAACACGAAGTTCGTCTGTTCATGAATTGAAATTCAAATTTTGAAACTTACAAAACATTTTCACAATGTGACATACGAATTTCCAAGAAGAAAGTTTTTTTGGTTAAGTGTGAACAGTGTTTTCAATTTTCTACAGTGCCTTCGAAATTCGAATTTTGGTATCCCAAAATTTGTCTGTCCACTGAATGTTTAAGAGACACAGTAGATTACTTTCTTCAAAATTCAAATTTTGGAAGGGTGAAATTCGTGTATCAGAGAGACTCTTTCCAGACTAATTTCATCATTTGAATGTTGCAAGTTCTTATCATTCGTATGTCAATGTTTCACTTTAACAGACTCAAGAACTTAGCTTCTGAAATTCGAATTTTAATGTTCAAAGTTCGTCTGTCAGAGAGCAGTTTTGAAACTTAAATCATTCTTGATCTTAGATGAACTTTAACATAGTTTTAGACGAATTTCTTCTATTTTCTCAATTTTTGTTTTGTTTGAAATTCGAATTTTGAAGACTCAAAGTTCATCTGTTGCAAAGAGGCATCTTTCAGACTTATATGAAAATTCGAATGTTGGAAGTTCAAAATTCGTCTGTCATAGAGCATTTATCAAACTCAATTTCATTTTGATTTCAGATGCACTTTATCATAATTTCAGACGAATTTCTTTGGTTTTTACAAACTTCATTTTACTTGAAATTTGAATTTTGAAAGTGTGAAGTTCGTCTGTTTACCAAAAGGCCTCTTTCAGACTAGATGAAAATTCGAATTTTGAACAGCCAAAATTCGTCTGACAGAGAGCCATCTCTTCAGACTTATTCAGTTTTAGCTCGAAATTCAAATTTCCAAAGGCAAAGTTCGAATTTCCAACTTGACAGTTTAGCTTAAACTTTCAACCTTCGTCTGTTTGTGGGTGTTTTTCAAATATTTAAAGATTTAACATAAAATCAAAGTTTGAAAACATCTTTTCTTCAAATCAAAATCTTTTACCCAGTCATAACAAAAACTAAGGATCCTACAAAAGATCTAACAGCAAGAACTCAGAAAATCTTCACTTGAGACAGCTTTGATCTCCTTTGATATCTTCAATCCAAGCTCTTGAATGTTGGTTTGGAATCATCAAAACTCTTGATTCAACATATATGTGCAGATTTCTTCGAGTCTGCTTTAAGAGTTGTTTTCTGCCTCTTGGAAGGAGTTTCCTTACTAGATTCACCCTTCCTTTTCAGAGTTTCACTCTCCTTGGAGGCATGTTGGGATTTCACAGTTCTCTTTGGTCATGATTCTCCTTTCCCAACTTCTGAATTTTTATCTCTCGCCATTCTCGTAGAAGAATGATTCAGAAAGATGCTAAGAATCTGTTTATAAGGTGCAAAAAGAAGTTTAATCGGTGAGAAATGAAGATTCACGAATGGAGTTAATGGGAATTAAAGAGAGAATTTGAACAGACTAGAGAGGGAGATGAATAGGGTTGCGTCTGTTCAGAGGAAGACCTTTGGTTTTAATGTACTTAACCGTTAAACAGACAAATTTTGAAAGGTTAAAATTTGAATTCCGAGCAGTTACAAGTTAATCCATACGGCGAGGCTTACTGATAGATGAATTTTCATCAAGAGGTTCATTTGACAGAGGCTTAGTTCTGAGAACAATAAGTGAACAGACGAACTTTGTTTCAACAAAGTTCAAACTCCAAATGATCCAGGCAATAAGCAATCATGAACAAAACAGGAAATAGACAAATTTTACTTATAAGAATTCATCTTTTAGAAACCCAATTATGAGAGCATGTTTCAACAGAAGAATTTTGATTCAAAAATTTGAATTTAACATTTTGTAAAGAATTTCTAAAATGCGTATTTTGAGAAATAGAGATTTGTACAATAGTCATTTGGAACAAAGACAATATTGGCATTTTTATTTTTGAAATTCAAATTTCTGCTATTCAACAAACGGATTTTGAAGGTTAGACGAGAACTGTTACAGCATGTAGCCAACTAAAATTCGTTTGATGGGCATCTAAGTTCGAATGTTGAGCATGCTAACTCTTCCAAAAGCACAATTCAACATAGAAATTTATCTAATAATTATCTAAAATGCGAATTTAAAATTTCTAATCTCACAGAACAGATCCAGAAGTTCAAATTTTTTGCTTCCTTTTTCATCTTTTGATTGAGCCATTTTGATTAGCTCCATTGTACAGATCTATTGTCTTTTGACCTTATAAGGAGCACCTGCAACTCATATCAAACTCACTCTGATGGTAAAGTTAGGATTGATTCAATGTCAGAAATTCTAAAATAGATGTATATAAGGACTTACTTACAATTCATTGGGATTTATCATACTCAATTCTCTTCTGATTTTACAATGTTTATCTTTTGGAAGAGGCTTGGTCAGAATGTCAGTAACTTGATCCTCGGTAGGGATGTATTCCATTCTGATCTCTCCTTTCAGAACATGATCCCGTATAAAGTGATGCCTAACTTCAATGTATTTTATCCTTTAATGCATGACAGGATTCTTTGTGATGTTGATAGCACTTTGATTGTCACACATTATTAGTATTTCCTTAATCTCAATCTCAAGATCTTCAAGCTACTATTTCATCCAAATGACTTCAGCACAACAGCTGCCAGTAGCAACATATTCAGCTTCTGCAATGGAGAGAGCCACACTGTTTTGCTTCTTGCTGAACCATGAAACCAAGGATCCTCCAAGGAACTGACATGTTCCACTTGTGCTTTTTTTGTCAGTTTTGGATCCAGCAAAGTCAGCATCAATGTATCCTATGAGTTCTTCTCTGTTGCCCTTTGGGTACCAAAGTCCTATATGTGATATTCCAATTAGATATCTGAAGATTTGTTTCATAGCAATTGCATGGGATTCTTTAGGACATGATTGGAACCTTGCACACATACAGACACTGAACATGATGTCAGGTCTACTAGCTATTAGGTATAACAAGGATCCAATTATTCTTCTATATTGAGTTATGTCAAAGGTTTTTCCTCCTTCATCCATATCAAGCTTTGTTGGAATAGCCATAGGAGTTCCCATTGACTTGGCTTTTTCCTTGCCAAAATTTTTCAGCAACTCTTTCAGATATTTTGATTAATTGAGGAAGATACCATCGTCACATTGCTTAATTTGCAATCCAAGGAAGAAGTTGAGCTCACCCATCATTGGCATTTCGAATTTATCCTACATTAGCTTAGAGAAGTTCTTGCAAAGAGATTCATTAGTACCACCAAATATAGTATCATCAACATAAATTTGAACAATAAGTAAGTCTTTGTTTTCTTTCTTGGTGAACAGAGTGGTATCTACTTTTCCTTTATTGTATCCCTTTTCAGTTAGAAAATTGCTTAGCCTTTCATACCATGCTCTAGGAGCTTGTTTAAGTCATAAAGAGCTTTCTTCAGTTTATAAACATGGTTTGGTTTTGTTGGTCCTCAAAGTACTTTTTACATCCATTTGATATAACATTATTTTTTTCATGTATGCATAGGCTAATAGGATTCTAATTGCTTCTAATCTTGCAACTAGAGCAAAAGTTTCCTCAAAATCAATGCATTCTTCTTGATTATATCCTTTGGAAACTAATCTTGCTTTATTTCCAATGATTGTTCCTGATTCATCAAGTTTATTTCTAAATACCCATTTAGTGCCAATGATAGGGTGATTTTTAGTCCTAGGTACTAAATTCCAAACTTGATTTCTTTCAACCTTATTTAGCTTATCTTGCATAGCTAGAATCCAGTACTCATCAGTTAAGACTTCTTCAGCACATTTAGGTTCAATTTGGGAAATAAAGCCACAATTGATCATTTGATCCCTGAGTTGTTTTCTAGTTTTAACTTTCTCTTGAACATCCCCAATCACTTGATCAACAGAATAATTCATTCGATATCTCCAAGCTCTAAGGAGTTCTTGAGATGTTTCCTTATTGTTTTCATACTCAAGATCTTTCTCCTGAATATCTTCCTCTATGTTAATAGATTAAGATATTTTTGGAGATTCAGTTTTACCTTCTTCAGAAAGATCTACGCTCTTAAAGCTAGAGATAAGATCATCTTCATCAATGACATGCTTGGAAATTGTTTCATTTTCAATCAATACAACATGCACAAATTCTTCTACTAATCTAGTCTTTTTATTAAAAACTCTATATGCTTTACTCCTATTAGAATAGCCAAGAAATATACCTTTATCAGATTTGGTGTCAAACTTACCCAAATTCTCCTTTCCATTGTTGTGGATGAAACATTTACAACTGAATACATGCAGATGTGAAAGGTTTGGCTTGCTCTCTTTGTACAGCTCATAAGGAGTCTTCCACAAAATTGGTCTGATGTAGGCTCTGTTAATGATATAACTTACTATGTTTACTGCATCAGAATAGAATACTTGAAAGAGTTCCTTTTCATTCAACATTGCTCTTACCATTTCTCCAATTGTTCTATTCTTCCTTTCCACCACTCCATATTGCTGAGGAGTCCTTAGTGCTGAGAAGTTGTGATCAATTCCATGTTCATCACAGTACTCTAGAAAACATGAATTTTCAAATTCTCCTCCATGATCAGACTTGATAGACATAATAGAAATACCTTTCTCATTTTGCACTTTCTTAGCTAAGGTTACAAATGCATCAAATGTTTCACTTTTGGAAGAAAGAAACAAAGTCCTAGTAAATCTAGAGTAATCATCCACAATCACAAGAATATACAGGTTTCTACTAATGCTTTTTACTCTAGATGGACCTATCATATCCATATACAATAGTTGCAGTAGTCTAGACGTGGTGACTACATTTTTAGATTTGAAAGATGATTTATTTTGTTTTCCTTTGAGGTATGCATCACATTCTTTGTCTTTTTCAAAAGGGATTTTTGGTAAGCCAGTGACTAACTCATTCTTAATCAATTTTGATAGCTGGTTCATGTTAACATGTGCTAATCTTCTGTGCCACAATCAACTGTCATTATCTTGACTAATTAAATAGACATAATCTAATGAAGGAAGTTCATCAAGATCAATAGTATAGCAGTTACCATCCCTTTGAGCCTTGAGGATTACTTTATGATCACTTTTTTGGATGGCCAGGTAGAACTTTGAGTCAAACAATACCTAGTTCCCTTTGTCACATGTCTGACTTACACTCAGCAGATTGTGGTTGAGGGCAATTACAAACAACACCTCTTCTATAGATGTTTTAGGGTTCTAGCCCATAATACCAATGCCAACTATTTTGCCGTATTGGTCACCTCCAAGGTTCACTATTCCTCCTTTCTTGTCTCTAAGGGTAATGAACTTCTCCTTATCATTAGTTATATGGCTTGAGCAAGCACTATCCATGTACATTTATTGCTTTTTCTTGCTTTAAGACAAATCTGCAAAGCAAGTTTCAGAATTTCTTTTTAGGTACCCAAATTTGCTTGGGTCTTTTCCTGTCAATAGCATTTTCCCTAGATACAAATACACCTTTGGGAACCCATTCCACCTTCTTGTTAAGTCCATTTTTCTTTAATAAACATGAACTGGAAATGTGTCTCTTCTTGTTAAAAGAGTGACAGGTGGTAAAGGGGTTGCTGGATTGTGATGCAGGAAGAAAGCAATGCAAATAATATTTTTATTTCACATATTTTGGTTGGTCATAGGATTCAATGCGATTTGAAAGGTGATTTTTCTGTCCATTAGCATGGACAAAATGCCTCATATACAGATTTTGATTTTTCATTTTAATATTTTCTTTGATTGCACAAGGATTATAGCCAAGTCTAGCTTTTCTTTGTATGATTCTTTGACTTTGCGTTAAAGCAAACAACATATCTTTACCCTTAGTAAGTCTAGCCATGCTTTTCAATAGATAATCATTAGTTTGCTTTAATTCAATACATGATGTACAGCAAGCAGATTCAGCTCTATACAGAGATGCAGTGTCAGAGATGGTGCACTTAGATTCTAATTTACTAATCTTTTTCTTAGCATATTGTAGTTCTTTAGCAGTCTTAATGAACTCATCATGCAGATCATGAAATGTATCAAGTAATTCAGAATAGGAAGGATTAGATTCATATACCTCATCTTCATGATCACTATTGGATGAGATTAGAGTTTCTTCAGATGCAAGAGCTATTAAGCAGCTATTGGCAATTTCATCTTCATCATCATCTTCTTCATCTGAGCTGTTGCCCCAGATTGATAAGATGTATGCCCTCTTCTTCTTACCCTTGTCAGCAGCTTTCTTTTTTTTCTCTTGCCATTTTAGGAATTGTGGACAATCCCATTTGATGTGCCTTTACTTTTTGCATTCATAGCATATGACAGGATTTTTTCCTTCTTTTTTCTTATCTCCAGCTGCTCTTTTCTTGAAGAAGCTTTTATTTCTTTTCTTGTTGTAAAACCTTCCGAATTTTCTGACCATCATAGCCAGAGTTTCTTCATCAAATTTATCTCCATTATCAAATTCTTCTTCTTTCTCTTCAGCAGCTTTTAAAGCAAGACCCTTCTTTTTCTTGTCTTGACTTGCTTTCTTAAGAACCTTTATCTTTCCCTTATATTCTTTAAGGCTACCGAAGAGTGCTGTGATAGAGGCCATTGACTCCCTCTAGCTTTCTCTATTGCTATTACTTTTGGTTGCTAACGCAGAGGAAGAGCTCTAAGGATTTTTCTGACTTTTGTTGGCTGAGTGTACTCCTTGCCAAGACTCTTTAATTGATTCACAATGAGGGTGAATATCTTTTGTAGCTCTTTGATACTCTCACCTTCCACCATTCTGAAGCTTTCATATTTGCCAATACATGAGTTCAATTTGTTCTCTCTTACTCCAGTGGTTCCTTCATGAGCAATTTCTAAAGTGTCCCACATACCCTTGCCTATGGAACATTGTGATACTTTGTATAATTCATCTTGGTTTAATGCACTAACCAGGCAATGTTTTGCCTTAAAGTTCAACAGGACTCTTCTCTTATCTTCCTTATTCCACTCGTCTTCTTGCTTCTCCTTGTATTTCCCATCATCCTACAACTTCATGGGGATAAAATCTCCTTTCAGGATGACAAACCAGAAGTTCAGATCAATGGACTGAAGATAGATTTACATTCTCATCTTCTAGTATCCATAGTGTTCTCCACTGAAGCCAGGTGGTCTGTTTGTATTGTTTCCCTCAAGTAGAATGCTTTCTCCAAAGCCAGCCATTAAATTTCCTAGAATGTTAGATCCTTTGTTTGGGAATCCAGGCTCTGATATCATTTGTTAGATATGCTGCTTTCCTAAGAGGGGGTGAATTAGGAAGATTAAAATTTTCTGCAAAAGTCAAGAGAGTGATAAAAGCAAGAGTGATAGTAAAAACAGAGTATAAAAGGATAACCAAGTGAAAACAGTATAAGGGAAGAGAAGACACAATTGTTTATTCTAGTTCAGTCTCTATATCTTGATCTACGTTCAGTCCTCAAGCTACCACTTGAGATTTTCACTATCTTGCAAGAATTCAGTGGGCTTCTTGCAATGTCTCATTATAATTTGATGCTCTATTCCAAGAGCTTACAATCTCACTCTTTGCACTCTAGCTAAGTACTTCCCAAATCCCTTATGAAATCCCCTCACAAGAAAATCTTTCTTCCAGATGAAGATAAAATTGATTACAGTGATTGAACTTTCTAATTTAGAGTGTATATGAAAGTTGAAGCACAGAAAATGAAGTATGTGGGAGTAGAAGACTTTGACTCAAGAATTTAGCAGAGTTTCTGTATATACAATGTAAAATTGTTACTCACATCTTCAAATGATATTCTATTCATAGATTTATGTCTTAACTATACGTTAGAGACAAGACCTAGCCGTTAGAGACGTTACCTAATGGTTACTCTGAAAAACTATCCGTTCACTAACCGCATTTAATGCGTTTGACACTCAAAGTTCAAATTTTGGTATGTCAACAGATGAATTTCGCAGAGATTGAAAGTTAAAGACTTTAACATTGAACCTCGAAGTTCGTCTGTTATTGAGCAAAGTTTGAATTTTCATCTTTGGAAAATATTTCTATGTTGGAACATACGAATTTTCAAGTTTAAAGTACTTTTGGTAAGTGTGAACAGTTGTTCCATATTGCTACAGTGCCTTCGAAGTTTAAATTTTGGTGCCCAAAATTCATCTGTTAGCGGGCAACTCAATAAGGTACAATAGTTCTTCTTTTCAAAATTTGAATTTTCAAAAGCCAAAGTTTGTCTGTCATAGAGATCTCTTATCTGACTTAATTCAAAGTTTGAATTTCTGAATACTAAAATTCGTATGTTAAAAGATTATCATAACAGACTTGCAAGCTATATTTCCAAAGTTTGAATTTCTAAAATCAAAGTTCATCTGTCAGAAGACTAACTTAGAACTCTTTTTAAACTTTACTTTCAGATGAACTTTGACATATCCTCAGATGAATTTTTCATTTTTCATAATTTATGTTTTACCCGAAATTCAAATTTTCAAAGATGAAATTCGTCTATAAGAGGGACCTCTTTTTTGACTAACATATTTTTACTCCGAAGTTTAAATTTTAGATGCCAAAGTTCGAATTTCCAAAGCAATAAATCAATTTTAACACTTCAAAGTTCATCTATTAGTGGGTATTTTTCAAATATTCCATGAATTATCGTAAAAACACATTTTGAAAACATTTTTTTGCAAGTTCAAAGTCTTTTACTCATTTTAAATATAGTAAGAAATCCTATATCTAATCTTATGCTAGTTTTTCCTTGATTTCTCCACCTGAGATCTTTAGTATACTTTGATATCTTCTTTACAAGCTCTAGTTGGTTGGTTTGGAATTATCAAAACACTTAATTTGACATTTTTTGCTTTATTAGTATTGTAAGGCTCATAGTACTTTTTCTTTTCTATATGATTTCCGTTGCATTCTGCAGTCTACTTCCTTTCAAATTGATTCCTTTTGGATCAATACATTATTCTATTGGATCCAGCATATCATAAGATCATTTTAACATAAATTTTGCATAATTTCAAAATTTTAGAAAATTATTAGGAATACCTAAAATTTTGGACAATTACACTTAAGGACCCAATACTTTGAATTGATTACAATTGAGGACCTAACTTGTAAAATAACCATTTTTCCCCTTGTGGTATTCATTTATCATTTAAATGTCATATCTTTTCCAATCATACTTTTCTCATATTTATGTAAAATACATTATAATTATCCTTTTGTATAACCTTGAAAATCAGGATGTTACACAAGTTACATTAAAAATCCTCTAACGATGGGTACAAACCACATGTCAAAATTCCTCCGTGTGGAGATTTTGGACCTCCAGGGCCAAAATTGTCACTTTTTGGCCAAGGTTTGGCTCTAGCACCCTCCAATGCCAAATGATCAACCATTTAACCACTGAATATATCTCAACAAGTTTCAAATGACATAAGGACTCTATCTAAAGAGCTTGCACCCTAAGGAAATCACTTTCTTGGAATTCAACTTCTGTGAACCCCAAACTTCACTAATGGTTGACATGCCCATTTTATAGAAAACCCTCAAAAAATCAATTCCAACTTCATAAACCACTCTGTCCTATCAAAATACACTTGGGGCATCCAACACCTCATACTCGAACATGGTAATGCTACAAATGGACATCGCTTCCCAAGTTACTCAACAATGACTAACCACTAGCAACACAAAGCATTCAAAGAAGGCTTAACCCTCCAAGAATCTAAACAAACATATTAAATTAAGACAATAGACATGCCCAAACATTCCATAACTTCAAAGAGTACTAGAGGGGTCACACTAGCAATGTATACATATTATTCGAGATTTAAAGGACACACCTGAACATGACACAATACCAAGCATCCCATAATTCCACAAGTGGTTCAAGCATGCAGGAATATGAAATCTAAGAGTTAATACACAACAAAAACTCAAAAGTACACTACATTTGGCATCATAAAGATGTTACTACACTTGGCACTATACTAGCTCAAACATCAAGCATTACTAAAAATACAATACTAACACAAAAAGTCTCAAATATCCCTAAACCAATGAGAAGGACTAAGTCTGCTTAGCCTTCTCCTTGTTAGTACTAAAGCCCTTACTTGAAATGTTAGTCATAAGGGAAGTGAGACAAATGTCCCGATAATCAAGGACAACTTAAACAATTGTGGAGTTGCAAGATACATTTCTACAGGCATATGTGTAAAATGAAATAATGCAATGCCCATGATACACAATGGACTCACAAAGATCGTGGCTAGAACCATAGCTAGTTACTATCATAAGGTAACTCCAACAAATGGCCTTCTTCCGTAGATTAGTAAAGGCCAATTCTAGGACAACCACTAAGCTCTCCTTCTATAACACCATAAACTATGACTACATTCCCCATGTATTAGACCTTATTTTGGCCCATTGGTCATATTTAGAAGCTTGAATCACATGATAGATTAAGGTAGAAAATTTTCTTTTCTTGGGTTACTATTCATAAGGTAAACCCTTTTTCCTCGAGCAAACTTTGAAAATTCATAACTAAATTTAGAGGTGATTCAATTTTCTAAAAATACCTTAAAGCATTCCTTACATGGGAAAAATATAAAACAATAGCTTCAACATGCCAATAGATATAGTATTTAGCACGAAAATTACTGCTTATATGGTCATTTTTCACTTTCCCAGGTTTTGGCCTTAGATTTAAAAATTTATCTCATTTGATCCTAAGTCAATTTTCATTCTTTATATCTTGTGAAAACATTACATGTCTACTTTCAAAACATTTTTTTTTGTACATTTATTCAGATTGTACAGGATGTAGCATTATCTGGAATCAGTAAGGGTCATAACTTAACTTTTACTTGAACAGTTTCAAAAAAAATTAAAAATCTCTCATTATATAGCTCCAATTATTTTGAAACCATTGGCATATGAAACATAAGACATAGATCTTTTCATGTATGTAAATCGTTGAATTTTTGGAGCTATGTACAATTTTATGCTACCTTTTAAAATGAGCAATGCCTATAGTCAAAACTTACTGCTTTCCAATTCTGTCCTGTGTTGAACCCTAACGTCAAAAATTTATTACAAATCATGTACTTAGCCAAATTTAGTGATCTTTGGCTCTTTATAGAATGTTCAAAATGAGTCTTTCCATTCATAACTTGACAAAATAAGTTTCATAACATGTTTACATCATCATTTATTATTCCAAATCCTTATATAACATCATAAGAGGACTTAAAGGAACATAAATATGTATAATTATAGAGTTTACATCTCATACATAACTTGATACATAATTTCATAATATAGTATTAAAACTTGTAAAATCCAGTTATTCATCACTGCCTTCTTGTTTCCTCTTGCTCTTTCTTTGGTCTCTTCTATGACTTGGCTCTAGCATGTTAGTCATTTAGGGATGGTGAGGTCTAAAGAATCTTAGTAGCATTGCCATTCCATTCATATATATCATCACATAATTCATAAAAACATCATACATTCTTATTAAATTATATTATGCCATAACATTTCGTAAAAATTTTGGAAACTTTTTCTTTTATAAATTCGATATCTTGAGGCCACGAGCCCCTTCATTTAACTTAGTCAATATTCAAAAACATCATAAAACATCAACATGGCATCAAGACAAGTCATAGAGTTCATAAATTCATCATAGAATAATATAATGCATTAAAAGGTAAAATGCTACCTTAATGATTTCCTTTACTTTTCCACTTGATTCCACCCCTTCCAAGAGCTTTCGTATGCTTTCTTAATCCTAAACACAACATCAAACATCCTCTCATGCCACTGATTTCATGACCCTCTTATTAAAGTCTCAAACTAATCCTAAAAATCAATATAGTTGATTTTAGCCTGTTTCCTCAAACCAACACTTGTTTTTTAGGATTTTAGACAATGGAAAATTCATTTTTAGCATCAAAATCATGAAATTCCAACTCTAAAATAATACCCTGTTTTGGCAAAAAATAATAAGAAAAGAAAAGGAAATGATTTATTTTGAAATACCATCAACTACTTCCAAAATCATGCTTCAAGTGACTAGTTCTTACTTTCTCCTAAGTTTGATACCAGAAAAACCATTTCTCTCTCTCTAGGTGTAATATTCCTAAAAGCTTAAATATCTAAAAATACACAAGAAATTTGAGAGCATACATCATTATGCATGAAAATGGGCAAAGTAGTCATTTTTCCCAATTAGACAAAAAATGAGACAATTACATTTTTGCCTCTAGGTATAAAAATATTTTCTTTTTGAGTCCCTTGAAGGAAAAAGTCACGAAAATACTAAGTGCAAAATAGACTTGGGAAAAATTACAGCTAGTAACCCGAAAGAATTAGAAATTATAATTTTACCTTGGGGTTTCGGTAATTTTGTAAATATGCAAAATTACTGTCAAAACAAAGCTCTCGATGAGATGCGCCCAACAATATATGGTGCTAAGGTTAAATAATTAAGAATAAAGAGAAAATCAATGTTGAAAGTTAAAAAGTAATTTTAGATTGAAAAAGTTACTTTTAGCACTGCAACAAGCAAAAAGGCATATAGAAAAGTGGTTGGACACCACAAAGAAAACTTTTAGGAGATGGAATAATAAAGTAATCCTGGATATAAGTTTACCTTAATCTTATACTCATAAAGTAATTTAATGCTAAAAAAAATAACTTTACTGGTCTAGGTATAAAGCAACCGATACAGGATATATCTGGACTAAGAAAAATATGTAGTATTTTGGAGATAATTTCCCCCTAAAGTCATCTGCATTAGCTACCATGTGCTCAAAATAGGAGACTTAATAGTTAAGTCTACAAAACTTAATCAAGTGGGCAATTAACCAAGATCAAGCTTATTTTGTGTGCTCCCTATATTTGCATGACACTACCTTGGAAAGAGAGAGAAAAGCTACTGTTTAGTGAGAAGAAAAGGAGAGCTACGTGAGAAAGGAAAAGAGGAGAAAAAGGAAGGAAAAATTCAAGAAAAATTGGTAAGCTTGCTAACTTGAGCTCCTTAAGCATTCTAGCCTAGTTCCTAAGTTGTTTAAGATGATATTCTTGAATTTTCTCCACCTCCCCTTACTACTCTAGTCTAGTCAAGCATGATTTATGGAAAGGAAAGTTGTTTTTATATCATATATCTAAGAGAAAGCATGAGCTTTTGTGCAAGGAAGCAAACTAAATCTGTTTTGAAGTAAATGATTGAAAAATCAATGCTTTCCCTAAGGGGACAGATTTTGGCCAATCCAAATGAATGTCTTAGAGTGGGAATTTCATTAATTTGACCCCAAAAAATGGATTCCCCATGTTAAAAACCTTAAGGACAAGCATTGGTTTAAGAATTAAGCTTAATATAATCAATAAGGGTTTTTAGGGTTTCATAAAAGCTATATGAGATTAGCCATGAAATCAGTGACTTAAGCAAGTATTTAATGATATTTAGGGACTTAAGAAAGCTAGAAGAATCATTGATTTCTAGTGGAAAGCCAAGTGATACACCAAAAGGTAGCTAAATTTCATTTTATTGCTTTATGTTCTTTCATTGTATTTCTATGATGAAATTATATTGCCATATTACGAATGGAGTTTCTTTGATTGTTTTTGCAGTAAAATGATGGGTTTTGTTCCCTGAGACATCTATTTTTTAAGCTATTATGCTAGCAAAATTTTCATAAAACAATATGGTACTTTGATGCTTTATGCGATTAAATGTGAGTTTTATGTGAAATGTGTAACATAATTGCATGAAATGTGACTTGCTATTGAGTTTTTTTCAAAATCTCACCACCTCAAATATCCAAATGATAGGCACAAGCTATGACAATAGAGTCAAATTAGCTAAGGAGAATGAAGAAGAGAATGATACTTGATGATAGTTCAAGCTACGATTTTGCATTTTGAAGTGTATTATGTGAAATTGTATAAAGCTAAAAGGATGTGCTTGCATGATAACATGTGCCTCTAAGTCCTTATGATGCTATGAACATGATTGGGACAAGTTTGAACCTTGTATGTAATGTATAATAGTGGTACTAAAGCTTAAATTGTAAACTTGTTTAAGATGACCAGCCATGAAAGAAGCAGGGGTATTCTATTTGAAATAGGTCAATTAAGATATGTGTTATCTATGCTCTTAAAGTAGATAGAAGAAGCTTTCCAAATATGCAAAAAAAAAAGCACCTAATTTGAATATTTGTACGATTTATAGTGTATTTTTGAAATTGAGGGTCAAAACTAGACAATGGTATAAAAACTGCAAATTTTATTGTAAGTATCACTCAATTTAAAAAATAGTATAAAATTGTACAGAGCTCTAAAATTTCAATGGTTTATATTATGAGAAGATTTTTGTCTTATGTTTCATATGCCACTAGTTTGACTACAATTGAAGCTATATAATAAGAGCTATACATGTTTTCCTAAAATTGTTCTTGTAAAAGTGATATTCTGACCCTTAATGGTTTAAGTTAATGTCATACCCTATGCAAGTTAAATAAATCTACAAGAAAAATATGGCTATAATTAGACATATATATATTTCCAATGATGTAGAGTATAAATGATGTCGCTCAGTATAGAGTGAGATATGGGTTTTTAAATTAAGGCCAAAATCTTGGAGAAGTGAAAAATAACAATTTAAACAGTAAATTTCATACTAAAAACTGTACTAGCTAGAACAACAAAAAATGCTGTTTCATTTTTTTTTTCATGTAGATAAGATTGCAGAGTATTTTTAGAGACTTGAATCACCTTGATACTATTTTTGTAGAATTAGTTATGAATTTTCAAATTTTGCTCAAGAGAAAGGGTTTACCGAATAAATAGTAACCTAGGAAAAGAAAAATTTTCTATTTTAATCTATGATGTGATTCAAGCTTCTAACTACGTTCCATGAACCATAATAAGGTCTACTACATAGGTAATGTGATCATAAGTTAAGGTGTTACGCTAGGGTTTGGCTGAAATTCAAGGAGGGAAAGAGGAAGAAGAAGACTCCATTAAACTATTTCAAACCACTTGAAAACACAAGGTAGATGGCATAGGATATTACCTTTGCACTTGATTCTCCAAGTTTACCAACTAAGCTTCACTTTCTCTTTTCCCCAAGTTTACCAACTAAGCTTCACTTTCTTTTCTCTTTTCTCTCTTCTTTCTCACAGTTTCTTCAAGCTCTTTTACTCTCTTTTTGCTCTTGAAACTCACGCTTAAAATGAGAAAAGAGATGTGATTACTTCACTTAACCAAGGTCTTGGAGGAAAGATATCTAATGGAAGCATACATCATGGTTAGTTTGGTTAACTCGAGTTACTTTCCAATTTCCTCTTTAAGAATATTTCAACAATCAATTAAACAAATTCCATCCTTGTCCCATTGCAACTACTTATCATGCCATCTTAGGTGTATTTTAGTCCAAAATACTGCATAATTTTGTCGGTCCATATATAGCATGTTTAAGGATGAAGAAACAATTAGTGCCAAGTGTCCAAAAGTAATAATAAACGAATAAAGTAAATTATGGGCCCAACCAATGATTAAAAGGTAACCGGGACAGGATATGGTCTATACATAGATATCATTTGACACAGGATAATTATGAAAATATAAAAATAAAATTAGAATAGTCTTGTAGCTCAAAAATGATAAATTATTATAAAAAGTGGTTTTATCGATACAGTTAAAAATTATCCAGTTCAAGATATATTTGGATAAAAAAAAATTTAGCAGGCTGGACACTCAAAGCCCTCTCATTGGATGTGAAATTGGGGCAGCATGGGTAGCAATTTTTTTGGAAAACTTCCTCAAGAAGTAGTTGATTTTTTGGTCAAAAAGTAACTTTAGTTGGTTAAGCTAATTAACCATGATTAGCCACATCATTAACCACCTAATTAAGTCATCTAATTTACCCTTTTCTTTTGCACATTCATGACCATTTCCAGCAGCAAACTGAAGGAGAGAAATGCAAGAAAGGAAGAGAGAAAGGAGAAGAGAAAGTTCAAGGCAAAATTGAAAGCTCAAGTTGGTAAGTTGCCCCTACCACTTCAAGCTTGCTATTAGTAAGGTTTGGTACATGATTTACAGATTAGATTTTCTTCCTCTTCCTCTTAAGGTTTTGGCCAAACTAAGATTAAGCAAGAAAATGGGTTAATCAAACATAAATCATAGGGGAAATGATAGAATGTTTTATTTAAAGCTTGAATATGCAAGTAGTTTGATGAACTAAGAAGTATAGCAATTTTTCTTGAATTCCCCTGATTTTGATGAGCTACTTTTCAGACTTAGGGTTGAAATTTCATAAATTGGACCTCAAAAATGGGTTCCCCATGGTCCAAAACCTTTGGAACAAGTTTTGATTTCATAAAAAAGCTTAAGATTAAGAAAGTGAAAATTTAGGGTTTTAAAGTTTAATTTGGATGAAAAGTAACCATAGCTAGAGAAGAAATTTGGTAATTATGAGGCCACATTTGGATTCCTCACAAAAAATTACATGAAATAGAGGTGTAATTCATCATTTTTGAGGTAGGAATGAATTTTTGGTGAATTTATGAAGAATTAGTGTTTCATGAACACTTTTTGAAGAAAGTCACGGAACCATTAGCTTGAGTAATTGTTTGATAATATATTTAGTTTTGAGGAAGTCTAAGAAAGCTTGGAGAAGTATTAGAAGGTTAAAGAAGTGTTGGACAAATTGTGGGAAGCAAGGAAGTACTATAAGGTTGATAATTCTCTTTACTAACATCACATTGTCATTATTTTCTTTGATATTTGACACTATGGCATATGTATGAAATGTTTATTTGTGATATTTCTATATCGTTGGCTGAGTTGTATGAGGGGTTTGGAGTCCTAGGATATCTATTTTATAAAATGAAACTCTGCTGAAATTTTTATAAAATATATATATTTCCAATGTGCCTATATGATGAACTAAGTTTTCTTGATATTTTCATGCTCAATGTGATGATAAGATGGCATGTATGGGATTTATCTACTGAGATTCTTTGAATCTCACCCTCCCACATATTAACCATGATTAGGTAACAACAATGGCAAGACCTCCAAGGAAGAGAAGGGAAAGGAGAAAGAATTTGATATTTAATTTGATGGTGATTGCATTGGCCATGTGATTTAACCTCTTACGTAAATTTGTAAAGATGAGGATAAATATGTTTCACCAATTTTTTATGTTCCTTTAAATCCTAGCCAATGTATGGCATGATTTGGAGATGATATATGGCCATGTGCAAATTTATAGCTTTCATTTGGCAATGTATTAGGATACAAATGGTTATTTTGACCACTACCAAATAAACGTGCTATGGTTTCGGATTTTTGATGTATAAGGTATGAATGTTGTATACGCTTAAAAACTAGACATAAAGATATTTCATATGGTCTAAGGATCACTCAATTTGGATGAGTATACAATTTATAGTGAATTTTCAAATTTAGCCCAGAAAACTGGAATTTCTGAAATTGACCATATGAACAGTAGAAATTAATGAAATTTACTGTGTGAATTGGCTAAGTAATTGCTCTTATTGATATTTTTTCCCACATATACATTATTTTAAGCTATCCATAGAGACTTGAATAATTTCCATATGATTTTTATTGAATTAATTATGATTTTTCAAAATTCAGTTGGGAAAAAGAAATTTGATTAAATGAATAGTACCCAAAATGTGGAAAATTTTATTATAACATTTTATGTGATTCAAGCTTCTAATTAAGTATAGTTAGTCTCTAATGAAGCTTAATACATGGGAAAGGGTCCTAAATAAAGGTGTTACAAAATTCGTCTATCAGAGGCAAAACCTCTATAACTTCGAATTTCACCAAGGAAAGTTTGAATTTTGCACAAAATAAGTATGAATCAATAGCAAAATTTGTCTGTTAACTAATATATCTCAAAGCTATCATTTGATAACTTTCAAATAACATTTTCAAACATTGTGGTAACTTAGAAAAAGTAAAGATCAAAGCTTTTTACCTAGATTACAGAAGGAGAAATCCTAATAACTAAGTCTTCTCATCTTCTTGATTGGATTTCTTCATTTGATCCTTTCATATTCCTTTGTTATTCTCTTTTCCAAGCTCTAATTGTTTGGAATCATAAAAAATTCTTATTCAACATTCTCCTCCTTTTTGATGATGACAAAATAACTTGCAAACTAAATTAATTCTTAGGTTTGCTTCCAAGAGCTCCTCCTCAACATATGCATTAAAATTTGAATATGCATTGATTCATAAATTTATTACTGAATTTCAATGAAATTCAATCAAGTTAAACATAAATACATATTTTCATAGATTCAAAGTTCAACAGAGATGAAATTACAAATACAAAATCCTAAGATCTGAGCCCTAAGATTCTATAGCTTCTTGTCACTCCTTCCTGACCTTAAGCTTAATCTTCTTCTTGTCATATGTTTGTCTAGCTACACTTTCTCCAATTCACCCATCCTTCTTCTCCTGTTTTTGGCATCATCAGAAGCTGAAGCAAATACAGAGGGAGGAGATATTTTGGTCATAGGTATGGCTTGAAGAGGGACTGGTATGAATGGTATGGAGGAGGGTATCTGAGGAAGAGAGATTGATTGCGCAACTTCATTGTCAAACTCAGTTATTAGCTCCTAAATTCCCTTTGAGTGTTGGCCAGCCTAGCTCTTTGTTCCACTGAGAGGCCATATTCGGAGCGTGAGGGTTGATGAGCTGAGCAAAGTTGTCATGGAGCCTTTTCTTTTGAGCTTGCACTATAACATTATGTGCATTAGCAGTAATGTCAATATAGGGTATGAAGCCTCTTTTCTCATTGAGGATAGCTTGAATAACTGATGTAGTGGTGAGACCTGCTACCAACTTCTCTATTTTCTTAGCCTCTTATGAAGATAGAACTAAGTCTTGAGCAACATCCTCCATCATTGGCTCATGAGAGCCTTCTTTTGTTAGAGATTATGCCCTCAGGCCAATCATTGTATTATGAATATTTTGCTTTATTATGAAAAAGAAGGAGTTTTTTCTTTTATTATATTATTATAATGTTGCATGTTTTTCTTTATAATAATATCCTTGGATAAATCATTTTATCCTAAACATCTCTAGTCAATCATTTTTGTGGGAACAATGATGAACTAAGGCTAGTATGATTTTGATTGATGATTATGTGTTAATTATATATGAAGATACAAATCAAAATCATAAGTACCTATTAGGGAACAGGCGCTGGATCAACCACTCATGAGATATCTGCATAGATTAAGTCAAAAGTCACCTTTAATCGAGTGATCATAAAGGCTATGATCAAGCATAGTGGAATTCATGTAGAGGAAGATGAATTGTCAAGATGGAATTTGTCCCTTTAATTAATGCATGGCCATACTCAAATGGAAGGGTTTCCATTTGTTCTATCAGTCTACTCGAAGATCGAGGAAGTAATGGTTGAGTAAAATGAGGATGATGTTTCCATGCCTCATACTTAACCTAGATATTGTAAGACAAAAGGGATATGATAGGGTTGTATGATAGGTTACATCAGATCACCAATCTCGTATGATTTGGGTAATCACAATGTCTTATTAGATACCACTTATTACTTGTGGGTACAATAAAGTCATTGGCCCACTGCCAATGTCATATGGGCATGTTGGATTGCACATAACAACGAACTAACTCGAACTAGAATGTTCAAATTCATTGAACCTAATTTGTGTCTAAATTCGATGAGTTTAACGTTCAATTTAGGGTGAAGGAATTTTATAAATAAATATATTTGATATATATAATTTATAAAATTTGAAATATATATAAGTTAGATATATTATATATTTGATATATTAAATATATTTTGAAATATATATCATTTAATTAATTTAAATAAATTAGTTTTAAATTTAATTTTATATGATAGATTTAAATTTAAACTAATGTGATAATTTAAAATTAATTTATATGATAAATTAAATTTAAATTTGATTCTAGATTTAAATTAAATAATTAGTTTAGATTTGATCTATTAGATAGATTTAGATCTAAGCTAATCTATTCATTAAAGATTTGATTTAAATGTTTTAAAATTAAACAAATCAGAAACCTTATCTATATAAAGATATAGACTAGGGTTATCTAGAATAACATATCTAAAGAAAGTCTCCTCCCACCCTAGAGAGATAGTGGCCGCACACTTAGAAAAGAGAAAGTATATAGACGCACATAAAGAGAAGAGAGTCTTTACTCCTCAACCATATGGATGTTTATGAACAATGGTGCTAGCACACTATTTGAGTTGGATTCACCATTCATGTGGATACCGGTAAAAGAAACTGATCAATAGCATTAGTTTCCAAGGTCTGACAATAGAAGAAGAATTTGAAAACCCGAAAATCAAAGGTAAAATTTTCTTCTACAAGATTTAAGCAACATTGGCAGATCCATGGGAGGGATTCAATTGTGTTATTCCACTGTGAGTGTGCCGAAATCCCCAACATCTTTCTGAGTGGCTTCTTCCTCCATGGCATAGTCCAGAGATGGACCAAGACTGGTTTTGTTGCTGGAGGCCTAAGGGGTAGTATCAGTAGCAATAGTAGCAATAGCAGCAGTATCAGGAAAGTCTATCACAAAAGGGCTTAGGACTTCAAGAGATACAAATTTGGTTGGTTATGAGGGACCAGTTTGAGGATATGCTGATGTGGTTAGAATTGAACTGCGGATATCTTCGTATGTACTAGCAATTAACTTGACATTCCTAGCTAGGTCAGTGATTTGTGTTTGCAAGTGTGCAAACTTAGCATTTTGTTCCTCAATGATATTGAGCATAATCTCTGATAGGCAATCAAAGAGTTTAGGTATGGTGGTAGGAGTGGCCATTGTGGTTAGAATGGAAGGTTTAGGTTGTTGGGTAGGTTGAGGCTGGGGTTCAGGTTGTATAGTTGGTGCAGCCTCAGATGTACCCTCTTGCTGTTATGATTCTCCCCCTTCATAGAATAAGTCCTTGGATTTTCTAGCTCCCTTCCCAATCCATCTACGTTCTTTCCTTTCAATTCCCATTCTCATCAACTTTTCTTCCTTAAAGTCCTCAGTTAGCTTCCCTTTGCCTTTCTCTTGATGCTGTATTTTTGCAAATTTAAGAAGCTTAGTGATGATGGAAGCATAAGGTAGAGTAGAATCTTTTCTTAGCTCTTTTGCCTTGATCATCCTCTGAAAGATTATGTATCCCAAGTAGAGCTCCTTTCTACATATTAAGGCTTTCATTAATGAGTCTCATCCCTAGTAATTAGATTGAAGCTTCCTCCTTTGTTGAAGATAATCCTTGACACTATATGGTGCAGGACTCTTACTTATACACTGAGGTCAGGGCTTCATAAGTTTCAGAGGAGGCTTATTCTCAGGTTTTCCAAAGAGAGCATCCAAGATTGTGCTTTCCTTATAATTAAGAAATTCTCCACCTTCCTTATCTGCATCATCATCCTCATCCATTTGGAGGTGGAGATATCATTCTTGAATCCCTGTTGTCCTGGTATCTCTAAAACCTCATTATTATTCTCATATGATAGCCATAGATTCTTAAACCTAAGTGTTACTTAGTACTTCCTCTTCTTATCATTATATTCCAATGTAGCATACCAAGTCTTAATCACCTCATCATTATATCTTTCTCTAATTTACAATAGATGTTTGTCTTTGCTCAACCAAAATCCAGCATTAAAGTTATTGGAAACTAAAAATTCCTCCAAATTAGTACAATGAGGAGTTATTATCTTCTTTGCAGCAAACTTCATAGTAAAATCCTTTAATATTTGATCAGAGTTGTGTTGAATCAGAAGTTTTGATGATTCCGAACAATTAGAGCTTAGAAAGAAGAATATCAAAGGAATGTGAAAAGATCAAGGAAAAAAATCAAAAGAAGAACATGAGAAGACTTAGTTTTTAAGATTTCTACTCTTGTAATCTGGGTAAAAAACATTGATCTTACCTCTTTTAAGTTACCACTATTAGGAATTTCAGTACACACATAGCAGAATAACATAACCAAATCTCTTCCATGAATTCATTAATGTTGTTTAAATTGAGTTGTAGAAGAAAATTTTACCTTTACATTTTGGTTTTTTATATTCTTCTTCTACCGCCAGACTTTAAGAACTAATGCTTCTGATCAGCTGCCTCTATAGTTATCCACACGAATGATGAGTCTAACTTGAACGACATGCTAGCACCAGGTTCACGAACATCCGTACATTTCTCTCTCTATGTGTCCGTACACATACTCTCTCTATATGTGTCCATACACTTTCTCTCCCTAAGTGTGCGGCAGCTATTTCTTTAGGGTGGGAGGAGTCTCTACTTCGATATGATGTTCTAGATAACCCTAGTCTCTATCTTTTATGTAGATAGGGTTACTAATTTGATTAATTTAAAATAATTATTTAAATTAAATCAACTCTTAACTAAATATATTAGGTTAGATTTAAATCTATCTAATAGATCAAATCTAAACTAATTATTTAATCTAAATTTAGAATCAAATTTAAATTATCACATTAATCTAAATTTAAATCTATCATATATAATTAAATTTAAAACTAATTCATTCAAATTAATTAAATGATATATATATTTCAAATTTTATAATATATATATATCAAATATATATTTATTTATAAAATTTCTCCACCTAAAATTGAACATTAAATTTATCGAATATAGACACATTTTAGGTTCAATAAATCTAGACATTCTAGCTTGAGTTGGTCTGTTCTTGTGTGCGACCCTATAAGCTCATATGATGTTGGCAGTGGGCCAATAACACTATTGTATCCACAAGTTACAAGTGGCCTCTAGGAAGACATTGTGATTATACAAATCATATGAGATTGGTAATCTGATGCAACCTATCATACAAACCCACCACATCCATTTTGTCATAGGATATGCAGGTCAAGTATGAGGCATGGAAACTGTAACACATTATATTATGATCCATTTCCCGTATAGATATCATTTTAGAGTCCAAATATGCTTGAAGAGAAGCTTGAATCAATTTAATTTCAAAAACAGAATTTTCTCAATTCTTGGGTGCTGTTCATATTACCATTTCCATTTTACCTGATGAATTTTAAAAATTCATAACTAATTATACAAAAATTGTATTTAGGTGATTCAAGTCTCTAAAAATAGATAAAAAATTCTATACATTGAAAAAATAGGAAATAGAGCAAATATTGGGCTAATTAGTGCAGCTTATTTCTTTACTTAGTAATGTAGATTTGATCATTTATGAAAATTCCTTATTTTTACCATAAATTTGAAAAATCATATTTGCTTCAAATTGTGCATAGTTTATTTCATTTGAAATCTATATATGTCTACTTTCTAAACATATTTTTTTTGTACATTTATTTCACTTTCATAGGGCATGTCATTAGCTTAAATCATGAGGGGTCAGAATTCAAATTTTACTAGAATAGTTTGGGGAAAACCTCCATATCTTCTATTATATAGCTTCAATTACTCCAAATCAGTGGCATATGAAACTTAAAATATAGATATTTCTATACATATAAACCACTAAATTTTTGGAGCTCTGTATGATTTTATATTGTGTTTTGAATTTTCCAGTACCTAACTTTTAGTTTCCAGTTTCCCCAATCTTGCCCTGTTCTGAACCCTAATTTTAAAAATTTACCATAAATTGTACACTCATCTAATTTAGGTGTTATTAATCTATATGGAAAGCTTATTCCATTTACCTTTAGAGAATATAAATTAATTAGAACTAACTACCCTGTTTCACATCAATAGTATCTACATTTCTTTCAGGATGTTCAGATTGAGTATTTCCATTCATATCTTGGCAAAATAAGCTTCAAATCATAATTACATCATCATTCATAGTACCACATTCATATATAACATAATGAGAAACTTAGAGATACATGATAACAATTAATGGCAGAATCACTCATCTATACATATATGGATACAAATGTTCACATCTTAACATAATAACTTGCATAATCAATCACTCATCATTATCTTCTTCATGCATCTTGCTCCTTCCTTAGCCCTTTTCCGTAGTTTTTTCCTATCATGATTTGTCATTTATGAAGAGTGAGATTCAAAGAATTTCAGCAGTTACAACCATTCATGAACATATGTCATAATAACATTTCATAAACAATCATAGGAAACCATGAAATCATAATATGCCATACTATGTTAGAAAAGTTTTGGCATGGTAACACTTTGAAAATTGGACATCTAAGGGTCATAAAACCCTTTATACAATCAACCAATAACACATTTCCAATATAAATCATTCAATTCAAAGCATGGCATAATCAAAGAAATATAAAATCTCAAGTAGATAACAATAGGCATAAATGAGATTATAACTACCTTCAAGCTTTCCCAACTTTTCCAAACTTGGTGGACACTTCCTTTGGCCTTTAGACACTTCTTTGAACCCTATCACATCATAAAACGAAATCATATGCCATTGGTTCATGCTTCATCCTCACAAAGTACTCATAAAACCTAAAATTTCCATATTGCTTTCCTTTTGGTTTTTCTTGAAATCAACGCTTGCTCTTGATTGATTTGGATCACAAGAATCCATCTTTAGGGTCAAAAGTTTGAAATTCCAAGTGTAAAAAAACCCTATGTCTTGGCCAAAAATCACATAAAAATTTAGAAAAATATTTTCTTCCCAAAACTTGTTCCAATCTATGGTTTCATGCTACTTGGTACCTAATCTTGCCTTTTCCTTTGATTATTTCATGAAAGCTTCATATTATCTCTCCACCCTCTCTCATAGATGAAATTTTCAAAGATCAAATAGGAAAAAAAACTCCATACAACTATTTCTATATGCTTGAAAACATAAGATAGAGATGGTAAAAGTTTACCTTGATGCTATAGCCTTCAAGCCTTGCAACTTGTCTTCACTTTCTTCTACTATTTTCCTCTCTTCTCTCTTAGATTTTGGAAGCTCTCTCTCTCTCTCTCTTTATTTCTTGTAGAAACTCACATCTGAACGAGGAGGAAAGAAAGTGTTTATTTGGCCTAATTAACTCACTAATTACTCATTTAATCTTAATCACTTTTTGGTGCAAAAATTCAAGCCTTCTTTAACAAGTTGTTTGGCCAAAATTCATGCCTTCCTTAAGAAGTTTTGGGCCAAAAATTTGAGCTGTCCAAATGCCTAAGACAGAGGGAAAAATTGTCCAAATACTGCTCAATTTTTCCTAATTCAGATATACCTGGTGTCAGATACTTTTTACCAGTATCAATAAAATCATTTTTTACATGACTATTCCAAATTTATATCTATGTTTCCTTAATTATCTTGTCCCATACAATATCTGTGTGATGCCCAAATCTGGTCTCGGTCACCTTTTAACTGTCTGTGGGGCCACAATCTATTTTATTAGTATTAAGTTACTTTTAGACACTCGGCATTGATTATTTCTTTATTTTTAATCAATTAACCTCCATGCTATATATGTGTGATTTTTATTCTGAGGGGGCTAAAACGTAGTTAACTTAACTTTAGGGGCAAAAACATAAATTTTCATTTTTCCATCTGAACGGGAAAAATGATCTCTTTGTCATATTTCATGTAAAACAGTGTCTGCCTATTTTCATGAATTCCTTACAGATATTTAGATATTCTATTTCTTATGGATGTTACAATTCTCTCCCCCTTAAAATAAATTTCCTCTTCAAAATTTAGATTCATGTTTGTATCTTATACTTTCTTTCTGTTTGTTTCCCAATTTCTAGACCATTTTTACTAGAGAAACATGTTCATATCTTAATTATCTGACTTAGAAGTCAATTTTTCACTTTAGTCTTATTCCTCCATTCTTAACATTTGAAGTATCTGGCTACTACCTTTTATGTTGGGAAATGTTGAGGACATCAAAATCTTATTTTACCTTTAGGGTATTGGAAATTTCCACATAACATACACATTCTTAATCCTTATCCTTACTTTCATAACTCTCTTTTCTTATTCATACTATAGCCTCTTCATTGGCACTTGACATCATTCCTTTTCTTTACTTTTCATAACTTTAGACTATTTGCATGAATAATCTTCCTACTAACCATAAGTTAACTATATTAGCTTTGCGTAAATGGCACTTAAAATGCCATCTCTTCTTTCTTTGCTTTACATGAAGTCCACTTTCCCTTTATTTCATTGTCACTCAAGGTTCTTGGTTGTCTCATAATACTTCCATGGTAAAACATAGAGATTATAACTCATTTTAACTTATCACAACTTCTTATCTTGAGAGCAATAATCACCGCTGCTATGTGTGGGAACATATTTTTCATAAAATTTATCTAATAAAACATAGGCTACTATCCTTAACTAAACTCTACTTTATTACTCATATCGTAATCCATACTTGCTTTCATTATCATGTACCTCTTGGGTCATCATTGGATCAAGTCTAATCACTTCAAGGGAGGAGGTTTAATCTCTTTCAATTTATAAAAACTCATTTCTTACTTCTTTTCCCACGAAACTTTTTCTTCTAATTAAGCAGTAAGATAGTCTGAGAAAAATTTTTCACAATAAAATTTTTTATAACATCTTACTAGACTTACTAAATTTCTCATCTTATTCCAGTTTTCGATCTCTCCCACTCATAACTTACTTGCTTTACTAGGATCTACTATGACGCTGCAGGAGATTTTTTAACCTACTGACCGTACTTTCATGAGCTACATTCACTAAATTTAGTAAGTCATTGTTTTCATTTAAAATGTTAATAAAAAAATTCTCAGTTGTCTATCATGCTCCTTTATAGATTTAGAGTTCCTTAACATATCATTTTGAGAACCACAATTACGCTACCTTTTATACATGTAGCCTTAGTAGGTGTATTGGTAAGACTATTTAGCTTCATCAGAACTTCATAATGCCCTTATTTAACAATCGAAACATCTTTTCTTTTTTAGTCTTCACATTTTTCTCATTTTTTAGTACTTCTTAATAGGTCACTGTTATGGAACTTCCCTCACTTGAACTCATTTTACTATAGAACACTTAGAGATCCTGATTATACTCATGCCAAAACTGGTCTTATAGAATACTGGCGATGGGCTTTATTTGAAGCCATAACTTATCTATGTAACCTCTGAATACTTTACTGCTTTACTTTTTAGACCATTCAACCACGACTTTCATCTTTCTTCTAACAATTGGTTTGCTATCTTATAATGGTGTCTTATCACCATTTTCATTTTCATTCATTGCTTATACCTATATTGCTTCTTTGTTCTTTACTTTTGTTTTTGTCAACTTAGAGTCTTGATTTACCACTTTGCCTTTATGTATAAACATTTCCCAAACCCAACACTTTTTCTTATCTCAACATAGCCTCTAAGATCCCTTGGCTTTTATGGGTTGGGGTCTTAATGGTATTAAGACAGTGGTCATTAACTCGTTACTCTTTATCATTTCTCATATTTCTACTTTATCATTTTCATACATAATTTCCTTAGCTACTTAGTCAAGGCTAATTAGTGGTTTGGCAATTTAAGGAAGATTTCTTACCCCTTCAAATGTTTCTTGCTAACTCAGTTAGAATCTAGTCTTCGACCTCTCACCATTTTTGGCTAATTTGGGAATCACCCCAAGAGCTACCTTTCATCTGCCTTACCTCGGTACCTTTATCACATGGAGAATTTCATCTTTTTAGGCTTAATTGGGCTTCTTCCCGAGAGCTACTATTTGGGCTCAATTGAGCTTTTCCCTAAGAGCTACCTCTCTTTTCCCACCTTGGTAGCTGATGAAAGATTTCGTTCATGTGAGATCTTGTAACACCTTGATTTAGGACTGTTTTCCCAAGTATTAGACCTCATTAGAGTTTATACTTAATTAGAAGCTTGAATCACATAAAATTCAAAAAAAGAATTTTCCATTTTCGGGGTACTAGTCATGTGGGAAAATTCCAATTTGTTTTGACAAATTTTGAAAAATCATAACTAATTCAATAAAAATTATATGTAGGTGATTCAAGTTTCTAAAAATAGCTTAAAATATTATATACATGGAAAAATATAAAATAGAGTAGTCACTTGGCCAATTTGTTCAGTAAATTTCATGAAGTTTCATTGTTCTTATGGGTCAATTTCTGGAAATTCAGTTTTCTATGCTAAATTTGAAAATTCACTATAATTCGTTCACTTATCCAAATTGAGTGATCTTTGACCATTTTAAAACTCTTTTGTCTACTTTCTAACCATATGTAACATTCATACTTTACATGACAAAATATTTAAACAGTGGTGGGTTCACTTTGTAGTGGTCAGAATGACCCTTTACATCCTAATATTTTGCCAAACAAAAGTTGTAAAATATTTACATGGCCATCATTCATCCTCATATGATGCCATACATTCACTAAGTTTTAAAGGAATATAAAAGCTTGGAGAAATAGATTTAACACTATATGTACAAATTTACACAAAAGTTCCATGTTCATGGCCATTGCAATCAACAACACATTAATGACCAAGTACTTTCTCCTTTCCTTTCTCTTCATTGGAGGTCTTGCCATTGTTGCTTTCTAATCATGATTAATATATGGGAGGGTTAGATTCAAAGATTCTCAGTAGATAAATTCCAAACATGCAACCATATCATCACAATTTGCATAGAAACATCATGAAAGTTTCAATACATCACATAGGCATATTAAGACATATACATTTTACAAAAATTTCGGCAAAGTTTCATCTTGAAAAAATGATATCCTGGGGCTCAAAACCCCTCATATAACTCAGCCAACCATATAGAAACATTACAAAACAACATTTCATTCATATGATGTAGTGTCAAATATCAAAGAAAACAAGTATGACAATATGATGCAAGTAAGGAAATCTACCTACCTTAAAGTACTTCCTTGCTTCCCACACTTTTTCCACCACTTCTTGGACCTTCCAACACTTTATTGAACCTAGCCATATCATTATTCAAGCACTTTAGCCACTGGTTTCAAGAATTACATAATGCATTGCACATTAACCCTAAATTTTCACTTAGCTTTCCTTTGAATTTTTCTTGAAACCAACACTTGTACTTAACTAATTTAGACCCAAGGAATCCATTTTCAGGGTCAAAAACATGAAATTCAACTCTAAAAATAAATATATTCTGGCAAAAATTTATGGAAAATGGGAACAAATTGCTATACCTTACAAATAGCAAACTTGAAGTGGGAGAAGACAACTTACCAACTTGAATCTTTGATCTCCCTTGAGTTTCTTCTTCTTCCTTCTCTCTTTTCTCTCCTCTCTCTTTGCATTTTTCTTCCCTCTTTTTGCTGCTGCAAACTTGTAAAAAATGAGAAGGAAAGAGAGAGTTTAAGTGGTTAATTAAGTGGCTTAATCATGGTTAACAATCTAATCCAACTATGGTTACTTTTTGGCCAAAAATTCAACAACTTCTTGAGGAAGTTTTTCCAAAAATATTTGCTCCTAAGGTGCCCAATTTTCACACACAATGAGAGGCATTTGAGTGTCCCATATTGTTCAATTTTTCCTGGTCTAAATGTATCCTGAATTGGGTAATTTTTAATCATACTAATAAAACTGTTTTTTATAGTAATTTAGCATTTCTTGGCTACATGACTATTCTAAATTTATTTTTATATTTTCTTAATTATTCTATCCCAAATAGTATCTATGTCAGGCCCATATCCTGTCCCAATTAGCTTTTAATTGCCCATGGGGCCCACAATCTACTTTTTCGGTTTAAAGTTACTTTTAGATACTCAACATTGATCATTTCTTTATCCTTGAATATTAGCCATCAGTTCCATATACCGTTGGACTTCTCTCATTGAGGGCTTCATTTTGACAGTAATTTTGCATATTTATAAAATTTTCCCTGACCTGTGGTTAAAATATAATTTCTGAAATTTTGTGGTCTTAGGTGTAATTTTCCCCAAGAATTTTTAACTTCTTCTCCATGTGATTTTAATGAATTTAGGGACATGGATTCCATTTTTATAATTCTTTAGATGAAAAAATATAATTTCTTATTTTTCCATCTAACCAAGAAAAATAACCTATTTGCTATTTTTTCAAGTAAAACGATGTCTGTCGATTTTCACAAATTCCTTATACATTTCAGGTTATCATTTATTTCTTACTCTTTCATTAATCAATTTCTACCCCCTTAAAGTAAATTTCATCCTTGAAATTTAGGACATACCTTATAAAAATAGTACTGGATAATTCTGTCACATGTCTGACTCCATTTCCAAGGTAGCTTCTTCTACAGATAGGCCTTTCCAGACCACCTTCACTAGAGGAATATCTTTGTTCCTTAGCTGTTTGACTCAATAACCTATTATTCTTTTAGGTACTACATTAAAGCAAAGATTATCTTATAAGTTAATACATTCATGTTCTATAATATGTGAAGGGTCTGACTGATATTTCTTTAATTGGGAGACATGAAAAACACTATGAATTTGACTTAGATTTGGTGGTAGGGCTAACTGGTAAGCTACAAGTCCAGCTTTTGAAAGGATTTCAAAAGGTCCAATATACTTGGGACTAAGCTTTTACATTTTAAGAAATCGACCAACCCCAGTTGTAAGAGATAGTTTAAGAAATACATGGCCTCCTACTTCAAATTCCAATGGCTTCCTTCTTTGATCTGCATAATTCTTTTACCTACATTGAGTCGTTAATAGCTTCTTCCTTATCATTTCAATCAGCTTGGAAATCTGGTCTATGATCTCAAGACTTATCAGATGCCTTTCACTAAATTTTGTCCAACAAAGTGGGGACCTGCACTTCCTACCATACTGTGTTTCATATGGTACCATCAGAATACTTGAATAATAACTATTGTTATAGGCAAATTCTGCCAAAGGTAAGTATACATCCTAGTTTCCTTTCATTTCTAACACACAAGCCCTTAGCATATCCTCTAATGTTTGAATCATTCTTTTAGTTTGTCCATCTGTCTGGGGGTGATATGTTGTGTTGAATCTTAGTTTATACCTAGGGCTTATTGTAATGATCTCTAGAAGTTTGAAATGAATCTTGGATCTCGATCAGATATGATACTACTTGGTACTCCATGTAATCTGATTATCTCTTTTACATACAATTGTGTCAATCTGTCTAGTGTATATGTTGACTTCATGGCTAAGAAGTATGCTGACTTCATTAGCCTATCTACTATTACCCAAATTGTATCATATCCTGACGATGTTCTAGGCAATCCCATTATGAAGTCCATTGAAATACTGGCCCATTTCTATTATGGGATCTCTAGTGGATGTAACAATCTAGTAGGCTTCTAGTGCTCTATTTTTACTCTTTGGCAAACTAAACATCTAGACACATACTGAGTAATATCCCTTTTTATACTAGGCCACCAAAATAATTTCTTTAAATCATGGTACATTTTCGTAATACCCAGATGAATAGTATATTTAATCTAATGTGCCTTTGCCAAAACCTTTTCTCTTAACTTTGCTACTGGTGGTACATAAACTCTCATTTGAAACCTCATTAAGTTATCTTCTGATACATTAAATCCCTGCATCTCTCCAAGTCTTTGCTTTTCTTTAACTACTTTTATGAACTCATCATCTTGCTGGGCTTTTAATAAATCTCTTAAAAATTCATTGCCAATTCAAGTCTCATGCAACTGTAAAAATAAACGCATATCTCTGTAATCCTCCAACATTTTCATTTCACAAATCATCATGTACACTACGTAAATAGTTTTTCTGCTCAATTCATCAGCCACTACATTAGCTTTTCATGGATGATATTTAATAGAATGATCATAATCTTTTAATAACTCCATTCATTATCTTTGCCTTGCACTTAATTCTTTTTGATCATCTAAATATTTGAGGCTCTTGTGGTCACAAAACACTTTTACTGTTCCGCCATAAAGATGGTGTCTCTAGATTTTAAGAGCATGCACTATGGCCGCGAGTTCAAAATTGTGAATGTGATGGTTTTCTTCATGTGGTTTTAATTGTCTAGAAGCATAAGCTACCACTTTATCTTCCTACATTAATACACAACCTAATCCATGCTTACTTGCATCTGTATAAAGTACAAAAGGTTCTTTGGGATTAGGTATGGTTAATGTGATATCCCTATTTTTATGGGATGTTATAAAATAAATAAAAGATAAGAAACGAAGCGAGACAAAAAGGCTATATATAATCGGACTTTAGAAGGAATTAATTTCTCATCTAATTTTCTGAAGAAATTATGTTCGATCCTTAATTGAAATTAATTTTCCATAAGGTCCATAGCATAAATTAATTTCAGAACATACCCCAGAAAATATGCAATATACTACTTGAATGAAAGCCCGCTCTAAGCTGAGCACAATGATATAAGTATTGTGCACCCGGGAGGTCCAGGTTAAGAGATAGACCAATTTGAAGTTAGTGTGAATAGTGAGAAAGAAATAATAAAAAAATTATTTTTGGGTAAAATTACAAGAAAGTGCTCGAAAGAATGGATAATTACTTTTATTTAACCCGGCTTAAGGGCAAAACAATCATTTCCCAAATTAGGAGTAAAATGTGAATAATGAATTGAAGGCCCACAAATGAAAAAATTGACATCGTAAAATGCAAAAGGAATTGGGAAAAATGGGAAGACACTGTTAAGCGTCACAAGGGTCAAAGAAGTCATTTTTCCAAGTTAAATGGAAAAATGAGAAATTATATTTTGGCCCTAAGAATTAAGAATGTTTACAAATTGGTCTCTTAAGAATGACTCACAAGAAAAAGAGAAAATAATTTTAGGAAAAATTATAGTTAATGACCCGAAGGTTCTGAAAATTATAAATTAGCCTCGGGTCAAGGGCATTTTTGTAAATATGAAAAATTATAGTAAAATTAATCTCTTGATGAGATAATCCCAATGGAATATAGTATGAAATTTATTCAGATCAAAATAACATTAATTGGGTAATTAGGGTTTAATATTAATATTTTACCCGATAAAAGTCAGTTTGGACTGCAAGAAGAGGTAGTAGTGATTCAAGAAAAATTTGTGGACCTTAATAAAATATATTTGGGTCAAAATAATGATTTTGGACCAAAAGTAATTATTGGATAATCTTGTACCAATTTAATGACAATTTTGGCAAAAATACTTAATCGGTACGGGTAAATTTGATCGGTAAATGGTATTTTGGTCCATTAAATTTTATGATGCAATTTTTGGCCAAAAAAGGAAGTGAGCCACTTCTGTTACAGCTTAAGGACACAAATGGAAATCTGTGAAAAGCTTTTAAGAGGAAAAGCAACCAAAAGTTGAAGATAAGATTTAATTAAATAACTTTATTACCTAAATATCATTTTAAGTCATAACACTTCAGCTTCTTCACTTCATCACGTCTGTAATAGAGGAAGAAGAGAGCAAAGTGGCGTGACTTTTAGAAAGCAAAAAGGAGAAGGAAAATCCACAAGTTTGGTCCCAAAAACTCAAGGTAATTTCTTTTGACCATTATCTTGTGATCTCTTAAGCTTTTGAAGAGTTTGGTGGGCTATTCTCTCTCATTTTTCTCACTGAAATTTTGACCTAGAGAGAGAGTAGAGATAGAAAGTTGTGTCATGAAGAAATCAATCCATGAAAAAGGATGCATAGGCTTCAAGGATTAAGGATATATTATTAGATTGCAAATTAATCGGGTAGATATTTTTCTACATTTTTGTGAAAATTTTTTCCTATTTGGGGTTTGAAAAGGAAAGTTAATTTCATGGTTTTGACCCCAAAAATGGATTCCATCAGTCCAAATCATGTAAATACAATTGTGTTGTACAAGAAATACCTCAAGGAAATAAAAATGGAATTTTTAGTCGAAGTATGTATACTTTGTGATGGGGGTCATCAAATTAGTGGCTAATGACCTTAAATTGTGTTATACTAGGGTTCAAGAAAGTGTTTGAAGATTAAAGGAAGAGTGTACAAAGGAAGGAAATCAAAGGAAGTTAAGAAGGTAGTTATTTTCCCATTTATGCTTAATGTTATCATGCTTGATTTTCATGATTCTATAAGTATGCCATATATTTGTTTGGAAACTTTGTGATGAATTTGCATTGTTGGCTAGTTGTTTGAAGGGTTTTATGACCCTAGAATGTCCATTTTCTAAGGTGTTACCATCCAAATTTTTTATGAAAATTGTATGGCATAATATGAATTTATGATCTTATAATTACCATTGATGATTTTATGAGATGCTATGATAATATACTTGCATAATTGGGTGTAACTACTGAGATTATTTGAATCTCACTCCTTTCCAAATATTAACTATGCTTGAGCAAGGACATAGAAGTATTCAAACAAATGCAAGGGAAATGAAGAAGATGATGGAGAATTACTTGATTTTACAAGTTATAATGTTAAGTTGAGAAAATATGTATCATGTATGTATGAGATGAAATTCCGTAATTATATATGATTATATTCCTTAAAGTCCTCTTATGATGTTATGTGTAGATTTGGAATAATAAATGTTGATGTATGAGGTTTATGAAGTTTATTTTATGAGTTATGACATAAGTTTGTTTGACATGACCAGTATTGATTTTGTTGAATCAAGAGTTTTGATGATTCCAAACCAACATTCAAGAGCTTGGATTGAAGATATCAAAGGAGATCAAAGCTGTCTCAAGTGAAGATTTTGTGAGTTCTTGGTGTTAGATCTTTTGTAGGATCCTTAGTTTTTGTTATGACTGGGTAAAAGATTTTGATTTGAAGAAAAGATGCTTTCAAACTTTGATTTTATGTTAAATCTTTAAATATCTGAAAAACACCCACAAACAGACGAAGGTTGAAAGTTTAAGCTAAACTGTCAAGTTGAAAATTCGAACTTTGCCTTTGGAAATTCGAATTTCGAGCTAAAACTGAATAAGTCTGAAGAGATGGCTCTCTGTCAGATGAATTTTGGTTGTTCAAAATTCGAATTTTCATCTAGTCTGAAAGAGGCCTTTTGGTAACAGACGAACTTCACACTTTCAAAATTCGAATTTCAAGTAAAATGAAGTTTGTAAAAACCAAAGAAATTCGTCTGAAACTATGATAAAGTGTATCTGAAATCAAAATGAAATTGAGTTTGATAAATGCTCTCTGATAGACGAATTTTGAACTTCCAACATTCGAATTTTCATATAAGTCTGATAGATGTTTCTTTGCAACAGACAAACTTTGAGTCTTCAAAATTTGAATTTTGAACAAAACAAAAATTGAGAAAATAGAAGAAATTCATCTGAAACTATGTTAAAGTTCATCTGAGATCAAGAATGATTTAAGTTTCAAAACTGCTCTCTGACAGACGAACTTTGAACATTAAAATTCGAATTTCAGAAGCTAAGTTCTTGAGTCTGTTGAAATGAAACATTGACATACGAATGATGTGAACTTGCAACATTCGAATGATGAAGTTAGTCTGAAAAGAGTCTCTCTGACAGACGAACTTTACTCTTCAACATTCGAATTTCGAAGAAAATGAACTACTAAGCCTCCTTTTCACGTACTGAGAACAGACGAATTTTGGGCTTCCAAAATTCGAATTTCGAGGGCACTGTAGAAAATTAAAAACACTGTTCATACTTAACCGAAAAACTTTCTTCTTGAAAATTCGTATGTCACATTGTGAAAATGTTTTGTAAGTTTCAAAATTCGAATTTCACTTCATGAATAGATGAACTTCGTGCTGTAACGTTGGAAGCTTTAATCTTCGGTTCCTTCGAAATTTGTCTGTTGACCAACCAAAATTCGAATTTTAGTATGTCAGAAACATTAAATGCGGTTGGTAAACGGATAGTTTTTCAGAGTAACCGTTGGATAACTTCCCCAACAGATAGATTTAGTCTCTAACGGATATTTGAGACCTAAATCTATAAATACAACATCATTTGAAGTTGCGGGTAACGAATCAAACTAATATACACCGAATTTCTGCTGAATCTTTTCTCAAAAGCTTTTACCCTCTCAACTTCTATACTTGTACTTAAACTTTCATATCTACTCTTTTCAAGAGAGTTATTTCATTGTAATCAATCTACTCTTCATCTTGGAGATATAATTACTTGTGAGGGGTATTCACAAGGGGATTGGGAAGCACATAGTGAAAGTGCTTGGAGAGTGTGAGAGAGCTCAGAAACAGAGCATACTCATGTAATGTGGCTTTAGCAAGAAGCCCACTGAAATTCTTGCTGTATAGTGGATAAATCTCAAGAAGTGTCTTGGGGACTGGATGTAGGTCAAGAGAATAGACCGAACCAGGATAAATCACTGAGTTCTCTTTTCTTTATCTCTACCTTTCACCTTGCTCTATTTTACGCATTGTTTTCATTATACTGTGATATCTTCACTAACTTCACTTTGTGCAGAAAAATCTCAGACTTCCAATTCACCCCCCCTCTTGGGAAGTCAGCCTTGCTAACAGATTTGAGTAGGGGAACTTTATTTGAAACAGAGTATCCTATATAAGTGTTATACATGCTCTTAAAGTAGACAGAACAAGCTTCTTATAGAGCTAAATAACACATAAATTGGACAAGTGTATGATTTATAATGAAATTTTGAAGTTAGGATTCAAAACTGGACAGTATGGGAAAAACTGGAACTTACACCGTGAACAATGGATTTTTCAAAAGGAACTAAAAGATCCAAGTCTTAGGAAACGAATGCCACTGGTTTGAAACCATTTTGAGCTATAAAGAAGGAGTTATGTAATTTCTCATAAAACTATTCCAGTAGAGAAAGTGTTCTGACCCATAATGGTTAAGTTAATGTTATGCCCTATAAAAGTTGAATAAATGTACAAGAAAAATATTTCCAAAAAGTAGACTCACAGGGATTTCCAATGACATAAAGAATGTATGATTTGGCTCAGGATATAATGAGATATAAATTTTTCAATATAAGGCCAAAATCCTGGGGAAGAGAAAATGACCAAATGTATAGTAAATGTTTGAGAAATAAACTGTATGAATTGGTCAATAGAATTATCTGTTTCATATTTTTCCCATGTATATAAAGTTTTAATCTATACTTAGAGACTTGAATGACTATGAAATGATTTTTATAGAATTAGTTATGAATTTTCAAAATTTAGTTGGCAAAGTGGAACTACCATATGAACAATAACCGAAAATTTTGGAAATACTAATTTTTATTCTTATGTGATTCAAGCTTAGAATCAAATATAATTAGATTTAAAAGGAGTCTAATACATGGGAAATGAAATTTAGTATAAGGTGTTACAGTTAACACAGGTGGAGTAGTTAACCTGTGCTTTAGTTCATGAAAACTATTTTCACTATTTGTATCTCCTACAAAAGTTTATCTTTCGAGTAAGTTTTTTAAGCGGCAATGCAATTCAAGAAAAGTCTAGTATGAAACATCTGTAATAGCCAGCTAAACCAAGGAAACTTCTTATCTTGGTTACAGTCTTTGGTCACTCCCACTTTAGGACAGGATCTACTGTACTTGGGTCTATTGCAACCCTATCCTTGGAGACGACATGCCTTAAGAACCGTACCTCTGTGAGCTAAAACTCACACTTGCTTAGTTTAACATACAACTTTGTTTATTTCAAAACTGTCAAAACTATTCTTAAATGCATTTCGTGCTCCTCTAAAGATGTGTAGTACACTAATATATCATCAATAAAGACCACAATCAATTTATCTATGTTGGGCCAGAAAATCCTATTCATGTAGTCCATAAAAATTACTGGAGCATTTGTCAAATCAAATGGCATCACTAAAAATTCGCAGTGCCTATAACAAGTTCTAAAAGCAATTTTGGGAACATCTTCTGCCTTTACCCATAATTGATAATACCCTGATCGTAAGTCAATTTTTGAAAACATAATGGCACTAGCCAACTGATCTAATAGGTCATTAATTCTAGGTAAAGGGTATTTATTCTTTATTGTTACCTTGTTCAATTCCTTATAATCAATACATAATCAGAGGCTCCCATCTTTCTTCTTTACAAATAGTACTGGAGCACCCCATGGAGAAATGCTAGATCTAGTGAATACCTTTTCCAATAACTCCTCAATTTGACACTTTAATTCTGCCAACTCAGGTGGGGCCATTCTATATGGTGCTTTGGATATTGAACCCATTCCTGGTGCTAAATTTATGGCAAATTCAACCTCTCTCTCTAGTGGTAAATCTTTAAAATCCTTTGGAAATACTTCTAGAAATTCCTTTACCACTGATATCTTTTCAATCTCCTCATCAACTTCCATATTAACTGAAAAGAAGACTAAGTAGGCTAAACTTCATTTTCCCAAGCATCTCTCAGCTTGGGCGGTCGATATAAAATTTAGCTTAGTCTCAGTATTTGGGATGCTTTCTAGTGTAGACAAGATTAGAACTTTGTTTTTGCAGTCGAGGAGTATATTATTAGTAGAAAGCCAGTTCATGCCTATTATGACATCTATATTTAGAAATGGTATGCATCTAAGATCTAGTGTGGTGTAGCAATATTCATATTGTACAATGCAATTTAGGCAAACATGAGATGTGGTTGCTTGGTTACCAGTGGATGTGGACACATGCAAATCATATGGTAACTTAACTATTATCAGACCCAACCCTTTAGCACATTTATAGGAAATGAATGAATAATTAGCACCTGAATCAAACAAGGCATGCACAAGATAATCATTTACTTTAATCATACCTTTAATTAAATCAAGTGACTGTCGGGTCTTTGGCTGTGTAAGAGTGAAGACCCATCCTTGCGCTTGTGGTCTAGTCTATGCTATCTCTACTCTGTAATCATTCACAAAGTGTCCAAGTTTTTCACATCTAAAGCATACATTCTGCCCAGCTAAATATGGTCTTCCACCATGCATCTTGCCACATTATTCACACACAGGAGCTTCTTTCTACATGTCTCTCTGTACATCTCTTTACATAAATCGCCCTCCTTCTCTTTTTCCTCCTTTTCTACCTCTTCTGCTATTGTTATTCCATGGCCTTTTCCTTTTCTTGCTTGATTCTCCTTATTCAAATGTAACTCTTCTTGTACTAGTTGAGGCAGAAGACATAAAGCCTTTATGATTCACGCTTCCTTTAGTAATCCTACTGACCTTAACTAGCATATTAAACTCTCTAATCCTCATAGGTGCAACTCTTTCTCTTATAGCTAGTTTCAAACCTCTTTCCAAGTTTTCAGTTTTCCATCGTTCATCATCATGTTGCTGTAAATATGTGGAATACCTTGCCAACTGTATAAAGGTAGCTACATATTCATCGACTAACTGATTTTCTCCTTGTTGAAGCATAATGAATTCTGGTTCCTTCTCATCTCTTATTGATAGTGGGAAGTACTTATCATAGAAATACTCCAGAAATATCTCTCATGTTAGGGGTATGTTACAGGCTTGCAAAATTAGCTCTGTGTTTTGCCACCATCGATCTGCCTCTTTCTCAAACATATAAGTGGCTAACAAAGCTTTCATCTCGGAAGTACAACCAATTAGCTTGAATATCTTTTCCAGACTCAATATCCAATCCTCCACTGCCTGGACATCAAACTTTCCTTCAAAAGATAAAGGACAATGCTTCTTGAACTGTGCTATAACATTTTGTTGATAAGCAAAGTCTATCGTTGCTTGATTTATCACTGCACCTGGAGTTTCTACTTGCTGCTATGGACTTTGAATTTGGTCCTCAATTCTAACCTTAGGATGTTGCTCTGACCTGTTATAGTCCTCTATAAGTCCTCAATAATTCTCTGCTGTTGATCCAATCTTTTCATAATAACATGCAACAGATCAACTTGCTATGAAATATCTTGTTGCAGAGCTCCTCCCTATTCAGAAGCTGACTCTATCTTCTGGTATGTGCCATTTTAATCTACACATATTAAAATCATAATCATATAGCAATTGTACTCAGAGAACATATATAAACACATTATTCTATTCACATATATAACTTTATACATGCATTCCTTCATAGTCTTTTCTATAACATCATACATCAAACTTTCTATTCTATCGCTTACTTTTTATGACTGCTTATATATCACATCTCAAAATTAGCAGTCAGTCAGCATTCTTTACATATATGCATATTCACATATACTTACGCCCCAACTATCCTCTATGAGAAACTAGGACTGTCTAGGAGGTAGGTAGTTACTGGATCCTCCTCTGGATCCTTTTCTTCCAGTGTTTGTTCCTATTATTCATCAGGTTGCCCCTTTATTGGGTTCTCATGGGTTAGAAGTTCTATAGGATTAGTCACAGTTTGCTTGGTATCTTCTAACTCTAACCTCAGCCATTCATGATGCATTAGTTCTTGGATACATTCCTGGAAACTTATAGGCCGCTCTCTTCTTAACTCATCCTTTACTACTTCCCAGTAATCATCATCATTAGGCAATATGGTGAGGATTAAATCTACCCATTATAGTTCAAAGAAAGGCTAACCTCGAAACTTCGTAAATTCTTTTGTATCCCTCAACATATCTAGGAAAGTAGTCATTGGGGAATCCCAATAGCTTCGAAGACTTTCATTATGGAATCTGGATACAATCTCCTATACTCTCTGAGCTTCATCAGTGGGAATTTCAGTGCCTAATACAATTGGCTACTTTCCTAAATTACCCTTCTATATCTTTTCTTTCTTAGCCTTCTCAAATTTTCCCTCTATAATGTGATTCTTAACACAGTGAGTTAGGTTTTGGTACTCCTTTCCTCCTAACTTTGCCTTAATAGATGTCCAAAACTCATCATTGGGTATTTCACTGAGAAGGGTAGTGATCCTGATTGGCTTGGGTATTCTGTTCCTAAGCCTTTCAGAAATTTGTTTACTCTTGACACTCTGCTCATGAACGCCATCACTTCATCAAGCCCTTCCGAGTAGGCCCCATATTCCTTTAAGTACTTACGTATAATCTGGTACACTATATATTCAACATTTGCTAGTCTTTTCTCAAGGGTGTTATCAGGATCCAACAAAAATCCTGCTATATAGTCCATATCTTCATAAACTTTAATTGCCCTTTCCTGTGGCTGGGCATCTAAAAGGAGGAATTGCCTGTATTGGCACTACTGGAATAGCCTCCTATACTGGTTGAGAATTTCCTACTACATACTGTTCTTCCCCTACATTATCATTTTGAACCACATTGGAGCCTATACTTTCCTCTTGAAGGTGTTCCTCTAGTACCATCGTAGGCTCTTCATGAAAGCCCAAAACTGAGCTGTTATTTGATGAAGACATCTTTCCAATCCTTTAATCACAATAACAACTAGTTAGTCGACCAATACTAAGGAATATCAATAAATAATATATTCCTCTTTCTAAACTTAAACTGTACTGTCCCAAAACTATTGCTTTGAGAGCCTAAACCATAAGCTCTGATATAAAAAATGTAAAACCTTGATTTAGGACCATTTTCCTATGTATTAGACCTTATTAAAGTCCAATTATACTTAATTAGAAGCTTGAATCACATAAAATTCAAAACAGAATTTTTCATTTCCAGGGTACTTGAGAAAATTCTATGTTTTTCTAACAAATTTTGAAAAATCATAACAAATTTAATAAAAAACATATGCAAGTGATTCAAGACTCTAAAAATAGCTTAAAAGATTATCTACATGGGAAAAAAATAAAACAGAGTAGTCACTTGGCCAATCTGTACAGTAAATCTACCTACCTTATAGTGTTTTCTTTCTTCCCACACTTTGTCCACCACCTCTTGGACCTTCCAACACCTCCTTGAACCTAGCCATATCATCATTCAAGCACTTTAGCCACTGGTTTCAAGAATTAAATAATGCATTGCACATCAAACTCTAAATTTTTAGTTAGCTTTCCTTTGAGTTTTTTTTTAAACCAACACTCATACTTAATTAATTTAGACCCAATGAATCCATTTTTTGGGGTGAAAACCATAAAATTCTAACTCTAAAAATAAATCTATTCTGGCCAAAATTCATGGAAAATGGGAACAAATTGCTATACTCCTTAATACTTAAAACTACTTCTATATTCATGCTTTAAGAGACTAATCTAGCATTTCCGCTATTTTTAATGATTGGAAAACTCATTTTCTTCCTTAATCATGATATGGCCAAAACCCTAAGGGAGTGAAGAAGGGAAACTACTCCATAAATCATGCATCAAACAATACAAATAGCAAACTTGAAGTGGAAGAAGACAACTTACCAACTTGAATCTTTGATCTCCCTTGAGTTTCTTCTTCTTCCTTCTCTCTTTTCTCTCCTCTCTTTGCATTTTTCTTCCCTCTTTTTGCTGCTGCAAACTCGTAAAAAATGAGAAGGAAAGAGAGAGTTTAAGTGGTTAATTAAGTGGCTTAATCATGGTTAACAATCTAATCCAACTATGGTTACTTTTTGGCCAAAAATTCAACAACTTCTTGAGGAAGTTTTTCCAAAAATATTTGCTACCCAAGGTACCTAATTTTCATGCCAATGAGAGGTGTTTGAGTGCCTCATACTGCTCAATTTTTCCTGGTCCAGATATATCCTGAACCGAGTAAATTTTAATAATGCTGATAAAATTGTTTGTTATAGTAATTTAGCATTTTTGGGCTACAGGCCTATTCTAAATTTTTTATATATTTTCTTAATTATTCTGTCTCAAATAGCATCTATGTGAGGCCCATATTATGTCCCAATTATCTTTTAACTGCCCGTGAGGCCCACATTCTACTTTATAGGTTTAAAGTTACTTTTGGACACTCGGCATTGATTATTTCTTTATCCTTAAACATTAACCATCACTTCCATATAACGTTGGACTTCTCTCATCGAGGGCTTCATTTTGACAATAATTTTGTATATTTACAAAATTATACAAAATTGCCTCTGACCCGGGGTTAAAATATAATTTCTGAAATTTTATGGTCTTAGGTGTAATTTTCCCCAAGAATTTTTAAATTCTTCTCCACCTGATTTTAATGACTTTAGTGATATGGATGTTATTTTTATAATTTTTTATGGGAAAAAATATAATTTCTCATTTTTCCATCCAATCAAGAAAAATGACCATTTTGCCCTTTTTCAAGTAAAACGGTGTCTATCCATTTTTGCGAGTTCCTTATACATTTCATGTTATCGTTTATTTATTACTCTTTCATTAATTAGTATCCAGTGAAATTTTGGGATATTATAGATCTTTCAGCCAAGAACAATTCTTTTTGTAGCTAGATTTCATACCAAGACTAGCAATCTACTATCTTAAGGTTTTATAATTTCCCTAAATTGCCTGCCACTATTTTCTCTTGTCTTTCTTAATAATTTATATCTTGCACAACATACATATATATTCTTCTTTCAATCTACATCTATACTTCCATTATTTTATACTTGCATCATCCCTTGTTATACTAAACTTTTAGGGTTTCAGTACTAATGGCAAACTTATTATTGTCATCTATTATCTCCATGGGATCTTCTTCTAGATCCTTCTCTAGTTCCTTTGCTAAGACTTCTAATGCTTTAGCTTCTTCTTTCTACAATAACATATTGCCTAGAACATATAGGCAATGAGATAATTTTCCAAAATATGATATACTTAATTTTGAATGATTCTCGATATAATTCTAGAGCTTGTAATCCAGTTATGTCATCAAGTACTTACTCCACTCATTAACTCTTAGAGAGCCTATGGTCATGATACCCTTCTAGAAATTTCTTCACTTCTAATCCAATACTTAGGGAATGCAAAACTAAAACATATCCTCCAAATCTCGTATGACATTCATTATAGATACTTCTAACATTTATTTGGATTTGGAGATCTTGGTTTAGGTGAAAGAAGCTATCATCCTCATTAAAGAATTTATCTGGCCTAGACCCATTGGAATTATCCTAGTTCATAGGCTGATTAACCTCTTTCCTTGATCGTACATTAGTCTTCTTATTTCTTTTCGCATGACTACTTCTTTTTCTAACTTATCTTCCTTTATACATTAGTTTCTCCCCACTGATTATTTTCATAACTACTTTTCTTTATTTCCATCATTTATTTCTTATTGGCCTCTTTCATTTACTATTGAAAACATCTTACACTAAACTTATTTGTAGGTGGTATACTTCTTATATTCATTATCATCACCCACCATCATATTTCTTTAGTACATTTTGGTCCGCGACTTGGTATTAAAGAAAAGCCTTAGGTAAACTTTCATATCAGTTGCTGATTAATGAGGTTCCATATCTTCTAATATCATCCTAGGTCATTCTCTTTCAGAGAATTATCAGAACTCTAGGGCTCACCAATCTTTCTCATCTTCTCATTATTTTTAGAGGTCTCCTGCAACCTCATAGTTGGTTTATTGCGACCATAAGATCTACTGTGATCTTAGAGCCCTACTAGAATCCTCTATGACCCTACATCATTACTTAGGTGATAAGATCCATCAAGATCTAACTTTGAAAGGTTTCATGACCTGTAAAACATCCTTATCTAAGTCAGCAACTACTGTCCTCAAGATTTATTCTCTTATATTACTAAAATATTCCTAGCTTAGATTTTCATAAAACAATACTTTATACTTGTAGGGGAAAACTATAATCAAGAAAAGTATCTTTCTTTTGTTGCTACAATTATTTCATAACTCTATTCTCTTTCTGTTTGGTTCACGTTTATCAGCAACAACTTTTCTAATAATTACCAGGTAGTAGACATAAAATTTTGATAATTCAAATTACTTCCTGTTACTCTGCTAACCTCGACCAGTATACTAAATTGCCTACTTTGTATTAGGGCTTCCCTTTTCCTGATAGTTGGCTTTAAACCTCTTTCTAACTTCTTTGTTTTCCACCTATTATCATCATGCTATTGTAACTAAGTGGAGTTTTGCACTAGCTATATGATTATGGCTTCATACTTACTTGCTAACTAATTCATCGCTTATTCGAACATAATATTCTCATCTTCTTTCTCATCTCCTCTAATCACAGGAAACATTTATCATAAAATATTACAAAATAGTATCCACCTCAAGGGTATGTCCCAAGCTGGCAGGATTAACTTAGTATTAAGCCGCCAACTAACTACTTCTTCCTTGAACATACAGGAGTAGCTCATTAACCTAGTAATCTTGTCTAAACTCAGTATCTAGTCCTCAACCATTTGTACATCAAACCTTTCGTTAAATAAGGAAGGATATCATTTCTAGAAATTGGGCTATTACATGATATGAGTTAGCATAATCAATTTTTTCTTTTTTTGTTCTTGTTGCCAGGTTCATTTATACAACCTGGGGTACCTGCTGCTGACATTACCCTAGAGATGAAATTTCAACTCTAGTTTCCTGAGGCTGTCTCTGAGTGTCTAAGGTTCACTGTAACTTTTCAATAATCCTTTGCTGCTGATCTTATCTATTTATATTAACTTGCAAATGATCATCCTGTGGTGTCTTTCCTTGTTCAAGTGTCTCTACTCTTATTTGTCTCCTGATCCTAACCATTTCATTCATTTTCATTCTATTTTTATAATAATCAATTCACAACGTATGACCATTCTCCTAAGATAACATTTATAAACATAATACCTTATTTACATGAGTAAACTTTTTACATAAGTTCTTATGATCTCATTACATTATCATTTCATTATACTACTTGTGACTACTTATGATATACTTAAAACTTGCTGTAATCATTATTCTTCAACTTTATAAATTTATATATATATATTTATACATAATCTCTTTCATAATTCCACTCATGAGAGACTAGAGCTGCTTTTACCTTCACTAGAGGCTACATCAGAATCCTCCTTTGGATTCTCTTTTGAATCTTCCTTAGGATGATCTTTTTCTTCTAGGTCTATAACTGGGTCCTCCTGTTCCAATTAGATTGCTTCCAGATATGCTAGTTCTTTAATACAATCTTGAAAATTTTTTGGCATTTCCAGATATGCGAGGTCAAGGCTACCTCCATATAGAAGTAGTTTAGGGATTCCAGGGATTGCTCAGCATCACTAACTTTATCCAAGAAGGTCAAAATTTTGGATTCTATAAAATGCTCCTGGCTTTCTTAGTATAGTTGGGTAAAAACCTCTCTGGTCTCAAAGGTATCATTAAAAGGAAGTATAGAGCTAAAGTCTTCTCAAGCCATTACCTGGTCATTAGCTATAGCCATTCAGTGACTTGTCTTATCTTTAATATTAATTGGACCATCAAAACTTGAATTGTATGAATCTTGTAGAAATTTAGCCTCATAGTCCCTGCCTTCTGCAGCCATCATTCCTGGTTTTTGGACTTAAGAAAGAAGAGCTAAAACAATTTGAATGGGACTTCTTTATTAGGTTCACATCCAGTTGGATGAGGTCCAGCATTAACCTTGGGCTTGTCCAAACTTCCTATCAATAACTGATTTAAGCTAATACTTTCAACCTTCTTTTTCATCTCTGCTTAGGGATCACCCATAACTTATGGTTAGGATCACAGATATTGTTTGAGAAAAACATATTATTTATCACAATACACAATAGCAATCCTTGTCAGTAAACTAATTCGAAGGAATACTAAAAATTAACATATTCCTTTCTCTAAACACAACTATTTTGGCCCCAATATAATGCTATGAAAGCCTAAACCTTCAGCTCTGATACCAAAAAGTATAACACCTTATATTAGGGCCTATTTCCCATGTATAAATCATTTTAGAGTCCAAATAAACTTGAAGAGATGCTTCAATCAATTTAATTTCAAAAATAGTCATTTCTCAATTCTTGGGTGCTGTTCGTATTGCCATTTCCATTTTGCTCGATGAATTTTGAAAATTCATAACTAATTCTACAAAAATTGTTTGGGGTGAGTCAAGTCACTCAAAATAGATAAAAGGATTATAGACTTGAGAAAAATAGGAAATAGAGAAAATACCATGCCAATTAGTACAATTTATTCCTTCACTAAGTATTACAGATTTGGTCATTTATGAAAATTCATTATTTTGACAATAAATTTGAAAAATCAAAGTTCCTTCTATTATGGACCAAATCATGTATAATCTATGTGATTTGAAATCTCTACATATATACTTTCTAGACATATTTTTCTTGTAGATTTATTTTTTTCTCATAGGGCATGGCATTGATCTAAATCATGAGGGGTCAGAATTTAACTTTTACAAGAACAATTTTGGAAAAACCTCCATATCTTCTATTATATAGCTCTAATCTGAATTAGTAGGATATGAAACTTAAAATGTAGACCTTTCTATACATGTAAACCATGAATTTTTGGAGCTCTATATGATTTTATATAGTCTTTTGAATTTGTCAGTACCTAACTTTTAGTTTCCAGTTTTCCTTATCTTGCCCTGTTTGGAACCCTAAATTTAAAAATTCACCATAAATTGTATACTTATCCAATTTGGGTGTTCTTTAGCTCTATGGAAAGCTTATTACATCTACCTTTAGAGCATATAAATTACTTAAACTAATTTCTCTATTTCACATGAAACAGTATCTATGTTTCTTTCAGGACGTTCAAATTGAGTATTTCCATTCCTATCTTGGCAACATAAGCTTCAAATCATAATTACATCATCATTCATAGTACCACATCCATACATAACATAATGACAAACTTAGAAATACATGATAACAATTAATGGCAGCATCACTTATCTATACATATATGGATACAAATGTTCACATCTTAACATAATAACTTGCATCATCAATCACTTATCATTATCTTCTTCATGCATCTTGCTCCTTCCTTAGACATTTTCCATGGTTTTTCTCTAGCATGGTTGGTCATTTAGGGAGAGTGAGATTCAAAGAATCTTAGTAGTTAACCCCATTTATGCACATATGTCATAAGAACACTTCAAAAACAATCATTGGAAACCATGAAATCATAATATGCCATACTATGTACTAAAAGTTTTGGCATGGCAACACTTTGAAAATTGGACATCCAAGGGTTATAAAGCCCTTCATACAATCAATCAATAACACATTTCCAATATAAATGATTCAATTCAAAGCATGGCATAATCAAAGAAATATAAAAGCTCAAGTTGATAATAATAGGCATAAATGAAATTATAACTACCTTCAAGCTTTCCCAACTTTTCCAAACTTGGTGGACATTTCCTTTGGCCTTTAGACACTTCTTGGACCCTATCACATCATAAAATAAAGTCATATGCCACTAGTTCATGCTTCAACTTCACAAAGTACTCATAAAACCTAAAATTTCCATATTGCTTTCCTTTTGGCTTTTCTTGAAGTCAACACTTGCTCTTGACTAATTTGGACCCAAGGAATCCATTTTTGGGGTCCAAAGTTTGAAATTCCAAGTGTACACAAACCCTAGGTCTTGGCAAAAAATCACATAAAAGTTTAGAAAAATATTTACTTCCCAAAAGTTGCTTCAATCTATGGTTTCATGCTACTTGGTACCTAGTCTTGCCTTTTCCTTTGATTATTTTATGACAGCTTCACTTTATCTCTCCATCCTCTCTCATCAATGAAATTTTCAGAGATTAAAGGGGAAAGAAAACTCTATAAAACTCTTACTATATGCTTGAAAACACAAGATAGAGATGGTAGAAGTTTACCTTAATGCTATAGCCTTCAAGCCTTGCAAATTGCCTTCACTTTCTTCTCCTATTTTCCTCTCTTCTCTCTTAGGTTTTGGAAGCTCTCTCTCTCTCTCTCTCTGTATTTTTTGCAGAAACTCACATTTGACTAAGGAGGAAAGAGAGTGTTTATTTGGCCTAATTAACTTACTAATTACTCATTCAATCTTAATCACTTTTTGGTGCAAAAAGTCAAGCCTTCTTTAACAAGTTGTTTGGCCAAAATTCAGGCCTTCCTTGAGAAGTTTTGGGCAAAAAATTTGAGCTGTCCTAATGCCTAAGACAAAGGGAAAAATTGTCCAAATACTGCTCAATTTTTCTTGGTCCAGATACACTCGGTGTCAGATACATTTTACCGGTATCAATAAAATCATCATTTACAGTAAATTAGTATTTTAGGGATACAATAGTATTCTAAATTTATATCTATGTTTCATTAATTATCTCATCCCAAACAATATCTGTGTGAGGCCTAAACTTGTCCCAGTCACCTTTTAACCGTCTTTGGAGCCTACAATCTACTTTATCGGTATTAAGTTATTTTTGGACACTCGGCACTAATTATTTTCTTACTTTTAATCAGTTAACCTCCATGCTATATATCATTGGACTCAACTCATTGTGAGCTTCATTTTGACAGTAATTTTACATATTTATAAAATTACCCTTAACCTGGGTCAAATTATAGGTTTTAATTCTTTTGGGTCATTATTTGCAGTTTTTCCCAAGTATATATTCACACGCATTCCCACATATTTTTATTTTGAGGGGGATAAAATGCAGTTATCATAACTTCTAAGGGCAAAAATGTAATTTGTCATTTTTCCATCCGACCAAGAAAAATGACCTATTTGCCCTTCTGTATGTAAAATGGTGTCTGCCATTTTTCGCAAATTCCTTATAGATATTTAGATATTATATTTCTTAAGGATGTTATAGAAATGTCATCCTCATTTTACTAGACCATCACTTTCTCAATCTTCGAGCAGACTAACAGAACAAATTGAAGCCCTTCCATTTAAGCACGGTCATGCATTTCTCAGTTTCACTCATCGAGGGGCTTAGATATATCTCTCCATTATTCAAAGGGACAAATTCCATCTTGAACATTCATCTTCCTCTATATAAATTCCACTTTACCTAATCATAGCCTTTATGATCACCCGATTAAAGGTAACTTTTGACTATGTCAAAGTACATTGTATCTCACGTAGAAGGCTATGGTGATCTCAGGTCTGAGGGCTCGGTGACACAAATATATGTATGAGATATGCTTATGACCTGATCCATACAGATATTTCATGATGGGTCAATCCAATGCTTGTTCCATTACAGGTGCTTATGAATTTGATTTATATCTTCATACATAATTAACACATAATCATCAATTAAAATCATACTAATCTCAATTCATCATTGTTTCCATAAAGATGATCAACTAGGGATATTTAGGATAAAATGATTTATCCAAGGATATTATTATTAGAAAGAAAAAATGTAAACAATATAATAATGAAATAAAAAAACTCCTTCTTTTTTCATAATGAAGTATAATGTTCATAACATAATGTTTGGTCTAAGGCATAATCTTCAACAAGCACAACATTTGAATATGTTATTTGAAAGTTATCCTATGTTAGCATGTGTTAGTTTTGAAAAATACTAACAGATGAATTTTGCTTCTTGACTCATGAGTATTTTGTGCAAAATTCGAACTTAGCTTAGTGAAATTCGAATATACAAAGGTTTCATCTCTGATAGACAAATTTTAGTTATGAAATTCGAATTTCAGGCTAAGCATTGTTAATTAATATGTGCGAAATTCATCTGACACTTAATCAAAATTCGAATGTTGGTGAAATATAAAGAGAGTTCAAAGTTACCATCTTTGACAAACGAACTTTGGACTTCAAAATTAGTATTTCAAAATGAGAACTTATAAGTCTCATTAGAGGAAGTTTCTGACAGACCAATTTCATAGCGTAACATTTGAATTTCATAGAGAAGAACTCTTGTGCCATGTTGAACAAGCCTCCGACAGACGAATTTTAGCTTCTGAAATTTGAATTTTGAGTGCATTGTGAAAATATGAGATAACTATTCAAATTCAACATATGCACTTTTAGTATGAAAATTCATATGTTCTAACATGAGATAATTTTAATAAACTCAAATTTTGAACTTTACTCTTCAACAGAAGAATGTTGAAGTTCAATGTTAAAAACCTTAACTTTTTGTCTCTACAAAATTCGTCTATTGCACCCTAAAATTTAAATTTTGACATGTCAAACGCATTAAATATGGTTGGTGAATGGCTATTTTTCATAGTAACCATTGGCTTATGTTTCTAATGAATAGATCTTATGTCTAACAACTAGTTAAGCCACAAATCGATAAATAGAACTTCATTTGAAGTTATGGGTAACAATTTTAATCTTGTTTGCGTAAAACTCTGTCAAATTTTTGAGTCAAAACTTTTTGCTCTCACACTTTATTTATGGTACTTCAACTTTCATATCTACTCTAATTTAGGGAGTTTATATTCTGTATAAAAATCTTTTCTTCATCTGGAGGAAGGATTCTTTGTAAGAGGAGTCACAAAGGGAAGTGGGAAACACTTTGTAAGAATGTTGAGTGTAGATTATAAGTGTTCTAAGAATATAGCACTAGTTTGTACTGAGATATTGCAAAGAACTCATTGAATTCTTACAAATAGTGAAAATTTCAAGGGTGGCTTAGGGATTGGACGTAGGTCCAGTGGATCAGAGTAAACCATGATAAATTTCTAAGTCCTCTCTTTCCCTTACCTTGCAATTGCTTTCATTTTCACTGCACTCTATTTTTCTGCAAACTTTACTTTCACTGTAAATTTACATTTTGCAAAAAAATTTTCAACTTCCCAATTCACCCCCTTGGGAAGCCTATTATTCTAACAAATGGTATTAAAGCTCAGACTCCCAACTGAAGGATTTAACCATCCGAGAGAATAAAAGGCTGGCTTGGAAGAAAGTATCCTACCTGAAAGAAACAACACCAGCAGACCTCCAAACTTTAATGGGGAGCACTATGGATATTGAAAAATGAGGATGTAAATATATCTTCAGTTTATTGACTTGGATATTTGGTTAGTTATCCAGAAAGGTGATTTTGTCCCAATGAAGCAACAAGATGATGGCACCTATAAAGAGAAGCCTAAAGAAGAGTGGAATATTGGAGATAAGAGAAGATTTTTGCTTAACTTCAAAGCAAAACACTGCTTGGTCATACTCTCAACTAGGACGAATTCTATAAAGTCTCTCATTTTTCCACAGCCAAAGGAATATGGGACACTCTAGAAATAATACATGAAGGAAAAACTGGAGTAAGAGAAAACAAGTTAAACTCTTACATTGGTGAGTATGAAGCAATAGGATGAAGGAAAGAGAGGATATCAAGGATTTGAATAAGCGGTTCATCCTCATTGTGAACTAACTAAAGAGTCTTGGAAAGGAATATACTCAGCTAGAAAAGGTCAGAAAAATCCTTAGAGCCCTACCCATCGAATGGCAACCGAAAGTAATAGCCATAGAAGAAGTCAAAGGAAAATCAATGGATTCTATCATAGCTTTCTTTGGTAGCCTTGAAGAATATAAGGGCAAGATGAAAGCTTTTAAAGATACAGGACAAGAAAAGAAGAAGAAGTGTCTGGCATTGAAAGCTGTAGAAGAAGAGAAAGAAAATTCTGATGATAAAGAAAAGCTGGATGAAGAAACTCTTGTAATACTGGTGAGAAAATTCAAAAAATTCTATGGCAAAAAGAAAAGCAAGAAGTTCTTCAAGAAAGGAACAACAACAAGTAGCAAAAGGGAAAACAAAGAATCCATAACCTGCTTTGAATGCAAAAAAGCAAGGGCACATCAAATGTCAGTTCCTGAAAAGACAAGAAAATGAAAAGAAAGCTGTTGATAAAGGCAAAAAGAAAAAGGCATACATCTCCTCAATCTAGGGGCAACAACTCAGATGAAGAGGATGGAGATGAGGAAGAAATTGCTAACATATGTTTGATGGCATATACTATAGAAGAAGCTGAGAATCGATCTGATAGTGAGAATAAAGATGAGAGCTAGCAAGAGTAACAAATGGTGCCTGGATAGTACATGTTCAAGAGATATGATTGGTGATAAGGAGAAGTTTATCACCCTCAGAGACAGAAAAGGAAGTAAAAGTGACATTTGGAGATGACCAAAATGGCAAAGTGGTTAGCATTGGTATCATGGGTAAAAATCGAGAAAAATCCATAGAAAAGGTGTTGTTTGTTGTCGGTCTCAACCACAAGTTGCTGAGTGTGAGTCAAACTAGCGATAAAGGAAATTGGCTACAGTTTGACTCAAAATTCTACTTGGTCATCAGAAAAAGTGATCGCAAGATTATCCTCAGAGCTTAAAGGAATAGTAGCTACTATATTATTGATTTAGATGAACTTCCTACTCTATATTCCATATGTTTGATTAGTAAAGACAATGAGAGTTGGTTATGACATAGAAGGCTAGCACATGTTAACATAAGCCAACTAAATAGATTAATTAAAAATGAGTTAGTTACTGGATTACCCAAGATTTCTTTTGAAATGGATAGAGACTGTGATGCATATCTTAAAGGGAAACAAACTAAGTCCTCTTTCAAATATAAAAATGTCATCTCTACATCTAGACCACTACAGTTGCTACATATAGATTTGATAGGTCTATCTAGAGTAAAAAGTATTGGTGGAAATCTATATCTATGAGTAATTGTAGATGACTATTCTAGATTCACTTGGACTTTATTTCTTTCCTCCAAAGAAAAGACATTTGATGCATTCGTAACCTTAGCTAAGAAAGTGTAAAATAAGAAAGGTATTTCTATTGTGTTTATCAAGTCTGATCATGGAGGAGAATTTGAAAACCCAAGCATCTTGAAGTACCATGAAGAACATGGAATTGAGCACAATTTCTCAGCTGCAAGAACATGTCAGCAAAATGGTGTGGTGGAAAGGAAGAACAAAACCTTAGGAGAAATGGCAAGAACAATGTTGAATGAGAAAGAGTTTCCTCATTACTTTTGGGCTGATATGGTGAACACAGCAAGTTACATCATCAATAAAGCTTACATTAGATCAATCTTCAGGAAGGCACCATATGAGCCCTATAAAGAAAGGAAGCCAAATTTCATGCCAAATCAGACAAAGATATATTTCTTCCCTATTCTAGTAGGAGCAAAGCATATAAAGTATTTAATAAAAGGCCTAGGACGATAAAAGAATCTGTGCATGTAGTTTTTGTTGAAAATGAAACTGGTTCTAAACATGTCTTAGATGAGGATGAACTGATTTCTAGTTTCAAGAACATGAACCTTTCTAAGGAAAATGAAATTGAACCTCCAAAAATATCAAAATTTACTGCTATAGAGGAATATATTCATGAGAAAGTTATGGAATTTGAAGACAATGAAGAAATTTCTCAAGAACTCCCTAAAGCTTGGAGATATCAAATAAGTAATCCTGTTGATCAAGTGATTGGCGATGTTCAAGAGAATGCTAAAACTAGAAAACAACTTAGAGATCAAATGAATGACTATGCATTTATTTCTCAGATGGAACTCAAGTATACTGAAGAAGTTTTAACAGATGAATACTGGACATTAGCTATGTCAGAAGAATTGAATTAGTTTAAAAGAAATCAAGCTAGGACTTAGTGTCTTGGCCTAATGATCACCCAATTATTGAAATCAAATGAGTGTTTAGAAACAAACTTGATTAGTCAGGAACAATAATTAGAAATAAAGCTAGGTTAGTAGGTAAATGATACAATCAGGAAGAAGGTATAGATTATGAGGAGACTTTTGCCCCATTTGCAAGATTTGAAGCAATAAGAATTCTCCTAGCTTATGCTTGTATAAGAGATGTAATGTTTTATCAAATGGATGTAAAGAGTGCCTTTCTGAATAGTTATATCATGGAAGAAGTTTATGTTGACCAACCTCCAGGCTTTGAGGACTTTGTTAAACCAAATTATGTATATAAATTGAAGAAACCTCTTTATGGTAAAAAAATAGGCACCTAGAGCATGGTACGAAAGATTAAGTAACTTCTTAATTGAAAAAGGATTTAATAGGGGTAAAGTTGATACAACTCTATTCACTAAAAAAGAAAACAAAGATTTGCTTATTGTTCAAATTTGTGTTGATGATATCATATTTGGTTCTACTAATGAATCTTTGTGCAAGAATTTTTCCAAGTTAATGCAGAGTGAATTTGAGATGTCAATGATGGGAGAGCTTAACTTTTTCTTTGGATTGAAAATCAAAACAATGTGATGATGGCATATTTTTCAATCAATCAAAGTACTTTAAAGAGTTACTGAAGAAATTTGGAATAGAAAATGCTAAATCAATGTGAACTCTAATGGCCATTGCCACAAAGCTTGATATGGATGAAGGAGGAAAATAATTCAATATAGCTCAATATAGAAGAATAGTTGGTTCCATGTTATACCTAACAGCCAGTAAACCTGACATGATGTTTAGTGTTTGCATGTGTGCTAGGTTCCAATTATGTCCCAAAGAATCCCATGTAATAATTGTAAAGAGAATATTCAGGTATTTAATTGGAACATCAGATATAGAACTCTGGTATCCAAAGGGCAATGGAGAAGAGCTTGTAGGGTGTATTAATGCTGACTTTGCTGGATCCAAGATTAATAGGAAAAGCACAAGTGGCACATGCTAATATCATGGAGGATCTCTAGTCTTATGGTTCAGTAAGAAGTAGAATAGTGTGGCTTTCTCTATAATAAAGACTGAATATATAGCTGCTGGAAGCTGTTGTGCACGACTTCTTTGGATGAAGCAGCAATTTGAAGATCTTAAAATTGAGTTGACTCATTATAGAAAAATGGTTGGTTCCTTGTTGTACCTAACAGCTAGTAGACCTGATATGATATTCGGTGTCTACATGTGTACTAGGTTCCAATTATGTCACAAAGAGTCCCATGCAATATCTATGAAAAGAATATTTAGATATTTAATTGAAGCATCATAGATGGGACACTGGTATCTAAAGGGCAATGGAGAAGAGCTTGTAGGGTATGCTGATGCTGACTTTGCTGGATCCAAGACTGATAGGAAAAGCACAAGTAGCACATGCCAATTTTTTGGAGGATCTCTAGTCTCATGGTTTAGTAAGAAGTAGAACAATGTGGCTTTCTCCATAGCAGAGGGTGAATATATAGCTACTGGAAGCTATTGTGCACAAATTCTTTGGATGAATCAGCAACTTGAAGATCTTGAAATTGAGATGAAGAAAATACCAATAAGATATGATAATTAAAGTGCCATAAAGATTACAAAGAATCCAGTGATGAATTTAAGGACAAAACACATTAAACACATTTCAAGTGAAAATAATGAGAGTTAAGAATGCCAACATTGGAAAAGAAGAGTCCAGACCCAAATGTTCTACTAAATCTCACCATGTAATAGAGGAAGGAGAAACCCAGAAAAGAAAGATTGAATCCAGCAAAGCAACTCCTTCTAAGAAGCATAAAACAACTCCAAACACAGAATCGAAGAAACCAGCCCTTACTGTCTTTGTGTCATGCACTAAGTCAGAGGAATTGTAGTTAACTACAAAGCCTCTTTGCATCTCTAATCAAATCTTGGAAGAGTACAACACAAAGTTTATGGCAAAGAAGGTAATAATTCCTTACCACACCAATTTGAAAGAATTTTAGTTTGAAATAACTTTGATGCTAGGTTTTAGATGAGCAAATATAATAATTTGTTGGAGATTAAGGAAAATTATGATGATGAGGTAATTAAGACTTGATATGTTGCACTAAAATACAATGATAAGAAGAGAAAGTACCAAGTGACACTTAGGTTTAGGACTCTGTGGCTATCAGATGAGAATATTAATGAGGTTTTAGAGATTCCTGGATAAGAGGAATTCAAGATTGATATCTCCACCTCTAAATACATGGATGAGGATGATAACGCAGATAAGGAAAGTGGAGAATTTCTGAACTATAAGGAAAGTACAATCTTGAATGCTCTCTTTAGAAGGCTTGAGAATAGGCCTCCTCTGAAGCTTGTGAAGCCCTCTAATCTAAGTGTGAGCCAGATTCCTGCACTACATAGTGTTAAGGATCATCTTCAACAAAGTAGGAAGCCTCAATCTGATCACCAAGGTTAAGGCTCATGTGATGATTGCCTTGACATGAGGAAAAGTTCTAAACTTGGGTCATATCATCTTTTAGAGAATGATCAAGACAAGGGATCAAGGAAAAGGTTAAACCTTGCCCTATGACTCTATCATCACAAAGCTGCTCAAAATTTCCAAAATACAGCATTTGGAAAAAGGCAAAGGGAAGCCAACTGAAGTAATTAAAGAGGAAGAGTTGATGAGAATGAGGAGTGAAAGGAAGGAAAGAAGATGGATTGGGAAGGGAACTAGAGGTTAGAAGATTTATTCTATGAAGGGGGAGAATCCCAACAGTAAAAGGGTACTTCTAATCCCAACAGCTGTCGTAAACATCCAACCTGCACCACAACCAACCCAATTAGATTCTCTTCAACCACTGCCTACCCAGCCACCTTAACCATCTACTCCATCCATTTGGGCTAAACCCAATACTATAATTGAATTGTATGATAGCCTATCTATAGTGATGTTGAGTATTAGGAAAGAACAAAATGCTAAGTTTGTGCATCTACAAGCATAAATCACTAATCTAGCCAAGAAACTTAAGGTAATAGCTGGTGCCTATAAAGATATCAGAAACTTCCTACCACATTAGCACACCCTCAAGCTGGATCCTCAGAATTAATCAAATCTATCTCTCCTAAAGTCCTAAGCCCTTTTGAGATAGATACCCTTAAGGCTACTACTACAAATGTTGCCATTATTATTGCTACTACTGCTACCATTCCACAAGCTTCAAGTAACAAAACAAGTCCTGGTCCATCTCTAGACTATGCCATGGAGGAAGAAGCCAATCATAAGGAAGGTTCTCATAAGCTAGTAATGGAGCACATTGCTCAAGAGTCAATTTTGTCATCACAAGAGACTGAGAAAATGGAGAAGCTTGTTGTTGATCTCACCGCTGCTTCAATCATATAAGATGCCCTTAATGAGGAAAGGGGGTTCATGCCATATATAGACCTTATAGATATTGCACATAATGTTGTAGTATACGCACAAATGCAAAGACTGGTTGAAATATTCCTTTCACCTGCTCCTCAACCTCCATCCTCTGGGTATGGCTTGTCAGTGAAACAAGGGCTAGACTGGCCAACATTCAAAGAGAGGTCCAAGAACTATACTCAGATGTTGAAGACTATCTTCCTAAGATACCTCTCTTTGTGTCATTTATTCCAGTTCCAATTCAAGCCATTCCTATGTCTCAAATACCTCTTCCCTTTGTACAAGTCCCTATGTTTGATGATGCTAAAAAGGGGCAGAAGAAGGATAAGAAGGATGGGTAAACTAGAGAAGTTATAGCTGGACAATCTGAAGTAAACATTTAGGAAAGACATATTATAAGAAGAAGATCAAGCTCAAGGCTAGGAAGGAGTAACAAGATAGAGAACCTTAGGACTTAAATCTTAGGATTATGTAATTTTGTATCTATTGCACCTTGCCTATGTTGATTTTGTAACTTTGTATTTGAGATTTCATCCCTGTTGAACTTTGAATCTGCACTGTGTTATGAAACAAAGTTACACTATTATATAGTGGAGCTTTTTATATATTTTATATTTTCTTATTGATATTGGCAATTACTAAGATTGAGTTAGGCAAGACAATTTTTCTTGGACGACCTTGAATTTGGCCCAGTCTAATGAATAAACCTCTCTACATTCTCAACTCTGATACATGTGCAATATTTATATTCGAATTGTAATGCATATGTTGAGGGGAGCTCTTAGAAGTAAACCCAAGTACTAATCTAGTTTGCTAGTTGTTTTTCATCATAAAAAATCGGGAGAATGTTGAATTAGAAGTTTTGATGATTCCAAACAATTAGAGCTTGGAAAGGAGAATATCAAAGGAATGTGAAAGGATCAAGTGAAGAAATCCAAAGAAGAACATGAGAAGACTTAGTCTATAGCATTTCTACTCTTGTAATCCAGCTAAAAAGCTTTGATCTTACCTATTTTAAGTTACCACAATGTATGAATATGTTATTTGGAAACTGTCCTATGTTAGCATGTGTTAGTTTTGAAAAATACTGACTAACAGACGAATTTTGCATATTGACTCATGAGTATTTTATACAAAATTCAAACTTTGCTTAGTGAAATTTGAATATACAGAGGTTTCATCTCTGACAGATGAATTTTAGTTATAAAATTTGAATTTCAGGCTAAGTATTGTTAATGAATATGTGCAAAATTCGTTTGACACTTAGTCAAAATTCAAATGTTGGTGAAGTACAAAGAGAGTTCAAAGTTACCCTCTTTGACACACAAACTTTGAACTTCCAAATTCGTATTTCAAAATGAGAACTTATAAGTCTCGTTAAAGCAAGTTTCTGATAGACAAATTTTATAGCTTAACATTCGAATTTCACAGGGGAGAACTCTTGTGCTATGTTGAACAAGCCTCTTACAGACGAATTTTGGCTTCTAAAATTCAAATTTTGAGTGCACTATGAAAACATAAGACAACTGTTCAAACTCAACAGATACACTTTCAATATAAAAATTCGTATTAGATAATTTTAACAAACTCAAAATTTGAACTTTACTCTTGAACAAACAAATGTTGAAGTTTAACGTTAAAATCCTTAACCTTTTGTCTCTATGAAATTCATCTGTTGTACGCCAAAATTTGAATTTTGGTATTTCAGGCGCATTAAATGCAGTTGGTGAACAACTATTTTTGCAGAATAATTGTTGGTTAATGTTTCTAATGGCTAGATCTTGTGTCTAACGATTAGTTAAACCATAAATCTATAAATAGAACTTTATTTGAAGTTATGGGTAACAATTTTAATCTTGTTTATGATAAACTTTGTCAAATTTGTGAGTCAAAGACTTTTACTCTCACACTTCATTTATTGTACTTTCACTTTCATATCGACTCTAATTTAGAGAGTTTATATTCTGTATACAAATCTTTTATTCTTCTAGAAGAAGGATTCTTTGTGAGGGGAGTCACAAAGGAATGTGGGAAATACTTTGTAAGCGTGTTGAGTGTAGATTCTTGAGTGTTCTACGAACAAAGCACTAGTTTGTACTAAGGCATTGCAAGAAGCCTATTGAATTCTTATAGATAGTGAAAATCTCAAGTGGTGGCTTGGGGACTGGATATAGGTCAAGTGAATCAGACCAAACCAAAATAAATTTTTGAGTCCTCTCTTCCTTTACCTTGCAATTACTTTCATTTTCACTGCAGTTTATTTTTCTGTAAACTTTTGCTTTCAATCTAAATTTATGTTTTTACAGAAAAAATTTTCAACTTCCTAATTCACACCCTCTTGAGAAGCTAGCTATTTTAATAAGCTGCAAAGAGGCTCTGTAGTCAACTGCAATTCTTTTAACTCAGTGCTGGACATAGGGGAGCAGAGATTGGCTTGTTTGATTTAGCCTTTGGAGTTGCCATTTCAATAAAGTTTCTTTGCTAGATTCTATGTTTATTTTCTTGGTTTCTCCTTTCTTCAAGGCATATTGAGATTTGGTGGAACGTTTGGGTTTGGCTTGTTCTTTCCCAACATTGACATTTTTCACTTTAACCATTTTTGTGGGAGATTTATGTTGAAAGATGCTCTGAAGGTGTTTATGAGGCTCAGGTTGAAGTTTAATCAATGAGAAATGAGTTTTAACCACAGGAATTTAAGAATGGTTAAGAGAGGAGATGAATAACTTTGGGTGAAAGACAAATAGGGTTATATCTATTTAGAGCATGATCCTCTAGATTTCCTTTTGTAACTGTTCGACATGCCAATTTTAGTATTCAAAATTCAAATTTTGGTTAGTTACGTTGCCTGCTAATACAAAGAAACTATCTTGACAAATGAATTTTCAACCTTGAAATTCGTCTATCAGAGACTTATCATGCAAAGGATATCTTCAACAGACAAATTTCAATCTTGAAATTTGATTGCCAGAGATGTATCATCAATAGATATTTCAATAGACAAATTTTGTGTTCTTAAAGTTCAAATATTGAGGTCTTTCGTTGAAGGCAAGCACTCAAAAGACTTTAAACAGATGAATTCTAGGATTCAAATTTCATATTTTGAGACTTTATGAAGAATTATCCAAAATGCAAATATTAAACCATTAAAATTTGAATGTTGTCCTCATAGGCAAAGCAAACACATATACAGATATTCAAAATTCGAATTTCAATTTGTCAACACACGAATTTGAGAGCACAATAACACTTGTATAGCATGTGAAGCACTGACATACAACTACCTAAGCTTAAAGTTCAAATTTTAACCATGCAAGGTGATACAACAAGCTAGATAGAGTATGAAAATTTGTCTATTGGCATTCAAAATGTGAATTTTACAGGGTTGAACTTATAGATAAATGTTGAACATTCGAATTTCCATATTTCTTCAGTAGATGTTAACTACGTAAGTTTAAGATACTCTATTATATTGATTTCTCTATCATATAAGCTCTTGAGAAGTATCTGCAAAACACTTTAAACATACTCCGAAGCTTAAGTTAGTGTAAGTCTTAACAAATTAACTTTAGAAAGTAAATTGATTCAGTTAGAAGCTTACTTATAGCTTATTGGGAAATACCATTCCTAATTTGTAACATCCCTAAAAGGTAGAATGTCTAAATACTGTAAGGAATTCATGAAAATGGATAAACACCATTTTACGTGAAAAAGGGCAAAGAGATTATTTTTCCTGATGTAACGAAAAATAAAAAATTATGTTTTTGCACCTAGAAGTTAAGATAATTGCATTTTTACCCCTCAAGAGTGAAAGTCACGTGAGAATGCATAAGAACATATATTTTGGGAAAAATTACACCTAATGACCCCAAAAGAATTAAAAGTTATAATTTGGTCCTAGGTCAGGGGTAATTTTGTAAATATACAAAATTACTGTCAAAACGAAGTTCGTAATGAGCTAAGTCTAATGATATATACCATGGAGGTTAAATGATTAAAAATAAAGAAATAATCAGTACTGAGTGTCCAAAAGTAGCTTAATATCGATAAAGTAGATATGGGCCCTACAGACACTTAAAAGTTGACCGGGATAGCATTTGAGTCTCAGACATATATTGTTTGGGACAAGATAATTAAGAAAACATGGATATAAATTTGGAATAGTCTCATACCCCTAAAATGTTAATTTACTGTAAATAGTAATTTTATCGGTACAGTTAAAAATTAACTAGTATAGGATATATCTAGAACAAGAAAATTGAGTAGTATTTGCAAACTCAAAATCCTCTCATTGGTGTCTATTTTGGGCAGATTAAACATGTGGTTTTTGTCCAAAACTTTTCAATGAAGGCATGCCAAACAACTTCTTGAGGAATGTTTGGTTTTTGGTTAAAAAGGTGATTAATGTTAAGTGAGTAATTAGTGAGTTAATTAAGCCAATAAACACTCTCTTTCCTCCTCATTTCAGACGTGAATTTTTGCAGAAAATAGAAAGAGAGAGAGCTTCAAAAACCTAAGAGAGAAAAGAGAAAAAGAGAAGGAGAAAGTGAAGACAACTTGCAAACCTTGAAGATTTAAGTATCAAGGTAATTTTCTAGGCTTATGAGCTTGTATATTCAAGGGGTTCATGATAGTTTCTTTGAGTTTTCCTTCTCCTCCCTCTCTCTAAAGATTTTGGCCAAGGCATAGGGTATGGAGAAAATGAGTTTCCATCCACCAAACTTAGGAGAAACACCAAACTAACTACCTAGAACATGATTTTGGTAGTAGTTTGAAGTATTTCAAAAGGAATTATTTTCTCCATTTTCTTCTTGAATTTTGGTCAGTTAGGGTTTGTTCCTAGAGTTAGGATTTCACAATTTGGTGCTCAAAAATGGATTCCTTGGGTCCAAATTAGTCAAGAACAAGTGTTAGTTTCGAGAAAAACCAAAAGGAAAGTAATATGGAAATTTTAGGTTTTATAAGTACATTGTGAAGTTAAAACATGAACCAATGGCATATGACATCATTTTATGATTTGATAGGGTTCCAAGAAGTTTCTAAAGGCCAAAGGAAGTGTGTACCAAGTTTGGAAAAGTTGGGAAAGCTTGAAGGTAGTTATAATCTCATTTATGCATATTGTTATCTACTTGAGTTTTTATCTTTCTTTGATTATGCCATGCTTTGAATTGAATGATTTGAATTGGAAATGTATTATTGGCTGATTTTATGAAGGGCTTTATGACCCTTGGGTGACTAATTTTCAAAATGTTACCATGCCAAAATTTTTATGACATAGTATGGCATATTATGATTTCATGGTTTCCAATGATTGTTTATGAAATGTTATTATGATATATGTGCATGAGTGGTTGTAACTAAGATTTTTTGAATCTCACTCTCTCTAAATAACAAACCATGCTAGGAAAAAACCGTGAAAAAGGTGTAATATTCTAAAATTTTACTAGATATCAAGTAATAAAAGAGGAAATAATAAATGACAATTTGAAATGTACAAGGAATTCGTAAAAATGGATAGATACTGTTTTGCATGAAATACGGCAAATGAGTCATTTTTTCTGGTTACATGAAAATATGAGAAATTATATTTTTTCTCATAAATAATTATAAAAATGACATCCACGTCCCTAGAGTTATAAAAATTATGCATGAGAATAGAAAAGCCCTTGGGAAAATTACATATAATGACCGAAAGTTTCAAAAATTATAATTTAACCCTAGGTCAAGGAAAATTTTGTAAATATGCAAAATTACTGTCAGAATGAAGCCCTTAATGAGAGAAGTCCATTGGTATATGATACTAAGGGTTAATGTTCAATGATAAATAAATAATCATTGTCAAGTGTCCAAAAGTAACTTAATATCGATAAAGTAAATTGTGGACCCCACCGATGATTAAAAGGTGATCGGGATAGGATATAAGTCTCACACAAATACCATTTGGGACAGAATAATTAAGGAAAAATAAATATAAATTTAGAATAGTCATGTAACCTAAACATGCTAAATTACTGTAAAAAGCAGTTTTATCAATATAGTTAAAATTACTCGGTTTAGGATATATCTGAACCAGGAAAAATTAAGCAATTTTAGACACTTTAAACTCTCTTATTGGCATCCAAAATGGGATAGCTTGGGCATCTAATTTTTGTCCCAAAACTTCTCCCATCAGTTGTTTATTTTTGCCATAAAAAGTAAGCAGGGTTAGGTTAACTAATTAACCATGATTAACTACTTAATTATGCCACCTAAACTCTCTCTTTTCTCTTCATTTTCATGAGTCATTCAACAACAAAAAAGCAGGAAAAGCACGAGAAAGGAAGAGAAAAATAGAGAAAGAAGAAGAGAAAAGCTTAAGGGAAATCAAAGGCACAAACTTTGGTAAGTTAATCTACCACTTCAGGTTTGTTGTTGGTATTATTTGGAGCATGATTCATGGTGTGGTTTTTCTTCTTCACTCTCTTAGGATTTTGACCAAATGATGATTTATGGAGGAAATGAGTTTTCCAACCATTAAACTTAGGGGAAATGCTAGATAAGTCACTTAAAGTATGAAGATGGAAGTAGTTTAAGGTATTATGAAGTACAGCAATTGTCCTTCATTTTCCATGATTTTAAGCCAGAGAGGGAATTTCATGTTTTTGACCCTCAAAATGGATTTCATGGGTCCAAATTAGTCAAGTACAAGTGTTGGTTTCAAGAAAGTCTTAAAGGAAAGCTAAGTGAGAATTTTAGGTTTTGTGTGCATTGTATAATGTTACCCTTGAAACTAGTGGCTAAGATGCTTGAATGATGATATGGCTAGGTTTAGGGAAGTTGTGGAAGACTTTAAAAGTGGTGTACCAAGTATGGAAATCTATGGAACACTCAAAGGTAGTTAATTTCCCTTACTTACAATATATTGTCATACTTATTTTCAATGTGATTAATGCTTTGTGATATGAGTATGATGTTGTTTTGAGATGGTTTATTGTTATTGGATGAGTTGATTGAGGGGTATTGAGACCTTGGGATGTCCATTTTTCTAAACAAAACTATGCCAAAAATTTTGTGGATTCATATGATTTCAACATGCTGATGTGTTTGAAAAATGTTTTCTTGATGTTTTCATGCGTAATGTGATAATATGATGGCATATTTGGATATTAGCTATTGAGATTCTTGAATCTCACCCTCCCACATCCTAACCATGTTTAGGAAGCAATAACAGTGAGGCCTCCAAGGAAGCGAAAGGAAAGGAGAAAGAACTTAGTCATTAATATGTTGTTGATTGCAATGGTCATGGACTTTGAACTTTTGTGCAAATTTGTAAAAATAATGTTAAATTTTTTCTTCAAGCTTTTATGTTCCTTCAGGTCTTAGTGAATGTATGGAATGAGATGAGGATGAATTATCGCCACGTAAATATTTTATAACTTTTGTTTTACAAAAATACTAGGATGTAAATGGTCATTCTGATCTCTACAAGGTATACCTACCACTGTTTGAACATTTTGTAGCACAAAGTATGAATATTATATATGGTTAGAAAGTAGATAGGAAGATCTTTTAAACAGTCAAAAGAGCACTCAATTTGGATGTGTGCGTGAATTATAGTGATTTTTCAAAATTAGCTCTAGAAAACTGAATTTACTGAAATTGACCATATGAACAATGGAATGTTACGAAATTTACTATACCAATTGACCTAGTCAGTGCTCTGTTTATATTTTTACCATGTATACAATCTTTTAAACTATACATAGAGACTTGAATCACTTGCATACTATTGTGTATTGAATTAGTTATGATTTTCTAAAGTTCAGTGGGGAAAAGGGATTTGGTTAAAATAAATAGTATCTAAATTTTTGGAAAATTTTATTATGACATGTTATGTGATTCAAGGTTCTAATATGGTATAAATAGACTTAATAATGATATAATACATCAAAAAAGTTCATAAATCAAGGCATTATAAAAAGGCTAAGAAAGGAGCAAGATGCATGAAGAAGATAATGATGAGTGGTTGATGTTGCAAGTTATTATGTTATAATGTGATCATTTGTATCAATATATGTGTAGATGAATGAAGCTGCCATTATTTTTCATCACGTATTTCTAAGTTTCTCATTATGTTATGTATGAATGTGGTACAATGAATGATGATGTAAATATGATATGAAGCTAATTTTGTCAAGACATGAATGGAAATGTTCAATCTAAACATCCTGATAGAAACGTAGGAACTATTCAAGTAAGATAGGGAAATTAGTTTAATTAATATATGTGTTAAATTACACAAATAGAGCTTTAAAATGGTCTAAAGAGTGCCCCATTTAGAGTGGTGTACGAATTATAGTAATTTTTCAAATTTAGGGTTTAGAATAGGGCAAGACTCGAAAAACTAAAAATTGAAAGTTAGGTACTATAAAATTCAAAAGACAATATAAAATCATACAGAGCTCCAAAAATTAAGTGGTTTATATGTATGGAAATTTATATGTTTTAAGTTTCATATGACACTAATTTGGAGGTAATTGGAGCTATGTAATAGAAGATATGGAGATTTTTCCAAAATTATTCTAGTGAAAGTTGAATTCTGACCCTTCATGATTTAAGTTAACACCATACCATACCCTATACAAATGAAATAAATGTATAAGAAAAATACTTCTAGAAAGTAGACATAGAAATTTCAATTGACAAAGAGTTTACACAATTTGGTCCATAGTAGAAGAAAATATAATTTTTCATATTTGTTATCAAAATCAGGAATTTTCATAAATGACTAAATCTACAGTATTTTTTTGAAGGAATAAACTATATTGAATGGCACAGTATTTGCACCGTTTCCTATTTTTCTCATGTATAGAATCTTTTTGTCTATTTTTAGAGGCTTGAATCAACTCAAGATTAGTTTTCTAGATTTAGTTATGAATTTTCAAATTTCTTCTAGTAAAATGGAAATGGCAATACGAACAATACCCATCAATTGAGAAAATTCTGCTTTTGAAATTAAATTAATTCAAGCTTCTTTTCAAGCATATTTGGACATTAAAATAATCTATACATGGTAAATGGGTCCTAATATAAGGTGTTATACAATTCTCCTCTGATTTTACCATATTTGTCCTCTGGAAGTGACCCATTCAAGATATCTACAAGCTGATCTTCTGTAGGGACAAATTCCAAGATAATGTCTAATTTAGAATGTGGTCCTTTATAAAATGATATCTATCCTCAATGTGCATTGTTCTTGAATACATCACTGGATTCTTTGTGATGTTAATAATACTTTGATTATCACATCTCACAAGTATTTACTTTATCTTAATTTCAAGATCTTTAAGTTGTTGCTTCATCCAAAGAATTTGAGCATAGTAGCTTCTACCAGCTATGCATTCAGCTTTTGCTGTGAAGAGAGCTGTACTATTTTGGTTCTTGTTGAACCATAAAACTAGAGATCCTCCAAGAAATTTGCATGTTCCACTTGTGCTTTTTCTGTTAGTCTTGGATCTAGCAAAGTCAGCATTAGTATACCCAACAAGCTCTTCACCATTGCCCTTTGGGTACCAAAGTTCCATCTGTGAAATTCAAATTAAATATCCAAATATTCTTTTCTCAGCTGTTGCATTTGACTCTTTCGGTAAGGAACCAATTTTCTTTTGTATTGAGTTATATCAAATAGTTTTCCTCCTTCATCTATATCAAGTTTTGGGGTAGTGGCTATTGGAGTTCCCATTGATTTAGCATTCTATTCCAAATTTCATTAGCAACTCTTTTAGATATTTTGATTGATTAAAGAAGATGTCATCATCAAATTGTTTGATTTGTAGTCCAAGGAAAAAAGTTTAGCTCTCCCATCATTGACATCTCAAATTCACTTTGCATTAGATTAAAGAAATTCTTGCACAAAAATTCTTTAGTGACACCAAATATAATATCATCAACATATATTTGAACAATAAGTAAACCTTTGTTTTCCTTTTTAGTAAACAGAGTTGTATCAACTTTGCCTCTATTGAACACTTTTTTCAATTAGAAAGTTACTTAATCTTTCATACCATGTTCTAGGTGCCTATTTTTGACCATAAAGAGGTTTCTTCAGTTTATATACATGATTTGGTTTTGAGTCCTCAAAGCCTGGAGGTTGGTAACATAAACTTCTTCAATGTTATAACTATTCATAAAGGCTCTTTTTACATCCATTTGATACCAAATACTGTCTTTTATACATGCATATGCTAAGAGGATCCTTATTTCTTCCAATCTTGCAACTGGATCAAAAGTTTTCTCATAATCTATACCTTCTTCTTGATTATATCCCTTAGCTACCAACATCGCTTTGTTTCTGATTATTGTTCTAGATTCATCAAGTTTGTTTCTAAATACCCATTTTGTTCTAATAATAGGATGATCATCGGGCCTAGGCACTAAATCCTAAACTTGATTCCTCTCAAACTGATTTAGTTCTTCTTGCATAGCTAATGTCCAGTAGTCATCTGTTAATGCTTCTTCAGTACACCTAGGTTCAATTTAAGAAATAAATGCACAGTTATTTATTTGTTCCCTAAGTTGTCTTCTAGTTTTAACATTCTCTTGAACATCCCTAATCACTTGATCAACAGGATGACTTATTTGATATCTACAAGCTCTAGGTAGTTTTTGAGAAATTTCTTCATTATTTTTCCAATTCCAAATCTTTTTACTGAATATCTTCCTCTATAATAGTAGATTCTAATATTTTTGAAGGTTCAGTTTCATTTTCCTTAAAGAGGTTCATTTTTTTGAAACTAGAAATTACTTTATCCTCATCTAAGTCAAGTTTATAAATAGTTTCATTTTTAAAGAAAACTACTTGCACAAATTCTTCTTTGTTTGCAGAATTTTTATTAAATACTCTATATGTTTTGCTACTACTAGAATATAGCTAAGGAATATGCCTTCATCTGATTTTGTGTTAAACTTACCCAGATTTTTTTCCATTGTTGTGAGAGAATTGGCTTCCTTCCTTTGTAGAGCTCATAAGGTGTCTTCCTCAAGATTGGTCTGATGTAAGCTTTATTGATGATGTAACTTGCTTTGTTTACTATATTAGCCTAGAAGTATTGAGGAAGTTCTTTCTCATTCAGCATTGCTCTTGTCATTTCTCCCAGGGTTCTATTTTTCTCTCCATCACACCATTTTGTTGAGGTGTTCTTGGAACTAAGAAATTGTGCTCAATTCCATGTTCTTCATAATACTCCAAGCAGCTTGAGTTTTCAAATTCTCTTCCATGATCAGATCTGATAGATATAATAGAAATACCTTTCTCATTTTGCACCTTCTTAGCTAAGGTTACAAATGTATCAAATGTCTTATCTTTGGAGGAAAGAAATAAAGTCAAGGTAAATCTAGAATAATCATTCACAATTACTAATACATACAAATTTCTATTAACACTTTTTACTCTAGATGGACTTACCAAATCCATATGTAGCAGCTGTAGTGATCTAGATATAGAGATGATTTTTTTTATATTTGAAAAAGGACTTAGTTTGTTTCCCTTTAAGATAAGCATCATATTCTCTGTCCCTTTCAAAAGAAATCTTAGGCAAAGCAGTAACTAACTTATTTTTAATTAACTTCTTTAGTTAGTTCATGTTAATGTGCTATCCATTTATGCCATAACCAACTTTCATTATCTTTACAAATTAAACATATGGAATCTAGGTTAAGAAGTTCATCTAAATCAATAGTGTAGCATTTACCATCCTTTTGAGCTTTAAGAATAACCTTGTGATCACTTTTTCTAATGACCAAGCAGAATTCTGAGTCAAATAGTACCCAATTTCCTTTGTCACCAGTCTGACTCACACAAAATAAGTTGTGATTGAGACCGATCACAAATAGCACATCTTCTATAGATGTTTCTGGATTTTTGTCCATGATGCCAATTCCAACCACCTTGCCATATTAGTCACCTCCAAAGGCAACTTTTCCTCCTTTCTTGTCTCTGAGAGTGATAAACTTCTCCTTATCACCAGTCATATGTCTTCAGCATGCATTGTCCATGTAACATTTGTTGCTTTTGCTAACTCTAAGACATACTTACAAAACAAAATTTAGTCTTTCTTCTTAGATACCCAAATTTGTTTGGGTCCTTTTCTGTTAGAAGAATTCTCCCTAGGTACATATGTACTTTTGGGAACCCATTCTATCTTCCTGCTAAGTCTATTTTTCCTTAAGGAACATGAATTAGAAATATGTCTCTTCTTGTTGCAGAAGTGGCAACTGATAAAGGGACTGCTAGATTGAGATGCAAGAAGAAAACAATGCAAATAATATTTTTGTTTCACATGTTTAGATTAGGTATAAGTCTCAATAGTTTTTAAAGAGTCATATTTCTTCTTATACCCATATGCACGCACAAAATGCTTATATATGGATTTTGGTTTTTCTTATTAATCTTTTCTTTGACTTCACAAGTCAAAACCAAGATCAGCCTTACCTCATGCAATGCTCTGGCTACCCAATAAAGCATACAACATGTCTTTGCCTTTTCTAAAATTAGTTAAGCTCTTAAGAAGATATTTATTTTTCATTTCAAGCTCTATGCATGATGTGTAGCAGGCATGTTTATCTTTATGTTGTGATGCAATGTTAGGCATTTCACATTTTGATTCTAGTTTATTAATTTACTTCTTAGCCAGTTTTAATTCTTTTGCAATATTGATAAACTCATCATGCAGGTCATGAAATGCATCAAGTAATTCAGAATAAGAAGGGTCATAATCAATTACCTTATCTTTATTTTCACTATTAGATGAATTCTGAGCTCCTTTTTCAGCACGTGCCATCAAACATATGTTGGTAATCTTTTTCTCATCTTCATCTTCTTCATCTGAGCTGTTGCCCTAGATTGAGGAGATATATACTTTTTTCTTTTTGCTCTTATTAGTAGCTTTCTTTTCATTTCCTTACCTTTTGAGGAACTATGGGCATTCCCATTTGATATGCCCTTACTTCTTGTACTCAAAACAAGTTATGGCTTCTTTGTTTTCCCTTTTACTGCTTGTTCCTGCTCCTTTCTTGAAGAACTTCTTGCTTCTCTTTTTTCCATAAAATTTTTCAAATTTTTTGACTAGCATTGCAAGAGTTTCTTCATCCAACTCTTCTTCATCATCAAAGTTTTCTTCTTCTTCTTCAAGAACTTTCAGTGCTAGAGTCTTCTTCTTCTTATTTTCTTGGCTTGCAAAGAGCTTTTATCTTGCCCTCAAATTCTTCAAGGCTGCTAAAGAGAGTTGTGATTGAAGCCACTGATTCTCCTCTGGCTTCTTCTATGGCTAGTATCTTCGGTTGACATTCTCTAGGTAAGGCTCTAAGAAGTTTCCTAACTTTTTTTTGGTTGAGTGTATTCCTTTCCAAGACATTTCAGTTGGTTCACAATGAGAGTGAGCCTATTTTTTTAGATCCTTGATTCTCTCTCCTTCCTTCATTCTGAAGCTTTCATACTTACCAATGCAAGAGTTTAACTTGTTTTCTCTTACTCCAACAGTTCCTTCATGTGCAATCTCTAGAGTGTCCCACATTCCTTTAGCTGTGGGGCATTGGGAAACTTTATAGAATTCATCCTATTGAGAGCACTGACTAGGAAGTGTTTCACTTTGAAGTTAAGAAAAGCACTTCTCTTGTCTTCATCATTCCACTCCTCTTCAGGCTTCTCTTTATAGGTGCCATCATCTTGTAGCTTCATTAGCACAAAGTCACCTTTCTAGATAACTGACTAGATTTTCATGTCTTTGGACTGAAATATATTTGCATTCTCAACTTCCATTATCCATGATGCTCTCTATTGAATTCTGGAGGTCTATTGGTGTTATTGCCCTTTGGTAATATGTTTTCTCTAAAACTAACCATTTATTCTCCTAGATGGTGAAATCCTTCACATGGGAATTCAAGCTCTGATACCACTTGTTAGAATAGCTAGCTTCCTAAGAGGGTGGTGAATTAGGAAGTTCAAAATTTTTCTGCACAAATGTAAGTTTATAGTGAAAGCAAAAGTTTGCAGAAAAACATAGTGTAGTGAAAATGAAAGTAATTGCAAGGTAAGGGAGGAAAGGACTAAAAAAATTATCCTGGTTCAATCTGATCTACTTGACCTACGTCCAGTTCCCATGCCACCACGTGAATTTTCATTAACTATAAGAATTCAACAAGTTCCTTGCAATGCCTCAGTACAAGCTCGTACCTTGTTCTTAGAACAATTAAATTTTACACTTTACACTCTTACAAGTGTTTTCTAATTCCCTTTGTGACTTCCCTCACGAAGAATCCTTTTTCCAAATAAAGAAATGATTTTTACACAAAATAAATACTTTTTAAATTAGAATAGATGTAAGTACAATGAATGTAGCATAAAAGTGAAAAAGCTTTGTCTAATAAATTCAGTAGAGTTTCAATAAAAGTAGAATTAAATTCACTACCCACAACTTCAAATGAAGTTCTATTTATATATTAATGGCTTAACTAGTCGTTAGACATAAGATCTAGCTGTTAGAAACTTTAACCAATGGTTACTCTATAGAAATAGTCACTCATCAACTGCATTTAATGCATCTGACATGCCAAAATTTGAATTTCGGGGTACAACAAACGAATTTTGCAAAAATAGAAGGTTAGAAATTTTAATGTTGAACTTCATCATTTATCTATTCAAGAGTGAAATTTGAATTTTGAATTTGTCAAAAGTATCCGATGTTAGCACATACTAATTTTCATATTGGAAGTGCATCTATTGAGTTTGAACAGTTGTCTCACATTTTCATAGTACACTCAAAATTCAAATTTTAGAAGCTGAAGTTTATCTATCAGAGGCTTGTTTAACATGGCACAAAAGTTCTTCTCAGTGAAATATGAATTTTAAACTACAAAGTTCGTCTGTCAAAGGCATGCTCTAACGAGAATCACAAGTTCCAAATTATAAATTCAAACTTTGAATTTCAAAGTTCGTCTATTAGAGAATGTGACTCTGAACTCTTTTTGAACTTCAATAACATTCAAATTTTGACTAAGTTTCGAACGAATTTTGCACACATTCACTAATAGTGCTTGCCCAAAATTCCAATTTTAAAATTGAAATTCATCTATTAGAGGAAAAACATCCATAACTTTGAATTTTACTAAGCAAAGTTCAGATTTTGCACAAAATAAGTATGAGTTAGCCAATATGTCTCAAAGCTAATATTTGATAACTTTCAAATAACATATTCAAATGTGTGGTGACTTAAAAGAAGTAAATTTCAAAGCTTTTTACCCAAATTATAGAAGGAGAAATCCTAACAACTAAGTCTTCTCATGTTCTTCATTGGATTTCTTCACTTGATCCTTTCACATTCCTTTGATATTCTCTTTGCCAAGCTCTAGTTGTTTGGAATTATCAAAACTTTTGATTCAACATGAACAACAAGAGAAGGAAAAAGAGAGGAAGAAAATTCAAGAAAAAAGGTAAGCTTCCTCCATTTAACTTCTAATGATTTTTCTTTCTAGTTTTATGTAGTTTGGGGTAGTATAGATAAGTCTCCTCCTTTTCTCTTAGGCTGTAATTTGGACAAGGCATGGGTTTAAGAAAGGAAGTGATTTTGTGCTATAAAGCTTAGAGAAAACATGAGAAAATGCAAAAAAAGTAGGTTTGAGTAAGTTTGGAAGCAAGAATATGGAAATTACTTTTTTCCTCCTCAAACCCCCATTTTGGCCAGTAGGTAAGAATGGGAAGGAGTTGGATTTTCATAGTTTTGATATTAAAAATGGAATCCCTGTGTCCAAATAAGCTAAGAACAAGTGTTGGATTCAAGAAAAACTCAGATAAACTATAAGTTTTTAGGGTTTACAGGTTCTTGATAGAATAACCACTTGAATCAGTAGGTTAAATGGATAGTTGATGATGTTTTAGGACTTGAGGAAGTTCAAGAAAGCTAGTGGAAGCTTAGGTTCCAAGTGGAAATACCAAAAGTATTCCAAGAGGTAGCTTGGTTCATTTACTTGCTTTATGTTTTCTTTTATAATCTTTCTATGATGAAATTTATGTGCCATATTGTTCTTGTGATGATTTGTGACTGCCTTGGGCTATAAAATGAAGGAATTTGTTCCTTGGGATGTCCATTTTCTAAGGGAAAACTCTACCAAAACTTGTATTTGATAATATGGTATTTTGATGATTTTATGTGATTATGCGTGAATTTTGTGAAACTTGAATGACATAAATGCATTGAATGAGCTAGCTATTGAGATTTCATAATCTCACTCCCCCAAGCATTAACATGATAGGTTCAAGTGATGGCAAGACCTCCAAGAAGACAAGAGACAAGGAGAAGACTAATGATAATTAGATTTGTAGTTTCCTTAATAACTTGTTTTCTTGTAATTTTATGTAAAATCATATATGCTTTTATAAAGCTGTGCCTTACTATGAGTATATTCCTTTAGAGATATTGTAATGATAGGAACATATTCTAGATGGATTTGAATCATGTAAGTATTGTGGAAAAATGATTTTGGAAGTTAGTATGAAAAACTAGCTAGTTTGAACGCCGAGTATTCATATGATTACTGTTCATTTGAAAATTTGTTTTCTACATGATTATTATATATTCTTAAAAAATCTTTTTAAAGAGCCAAAGATCACTTAATTTAGACATGTATGCTAGAAGTTATGAATTTGGGCTAGAAAACCTTAAAAAAATAGTTTGACTAAATGAACAATAAAATTTGGAAAAAATTACTATATGAAAGGCTCAGAAAAATTCAAGTTTCATATTTTTTTCATGTAGAGAATATTTTATCCTATTTTTAGAGACTTGAATAACTTTTATATGATTTTCTAGATTTAGTTATAATTTTTCAAAGTTCAGACAGAAAAACTTGATGACCAAATGAATTGTGGTTTAAAAATTTGAATTTTTCTAATTTGGTCTTCTAATGATTCAAGCTTCTAAAATGGCACATTTATGCATCATATATGCTATTATATATGGGAAATAATATTTGAAAGTAAGGTATGACACCTTCTGGAAAACTTAATTTCAATTAAGGACCAAATATAATTCCTTCTAAGGACTATGTGAGAAATTAATTCCAATTAAGAACTGAACATGTGAAATTATCATCTTACTTATTTTCTGTCTTTTCATGCATCTCATACCATATTCTTATATCTCTATACATATAGTGACATTCTTCATGCAATTTAGGATGTTACACCTTCCACCTGTTATGACCCGGCCAAAAGCCATTACATTAATAGTTGTGTAATATCCAAAATTTTCTTATATGTGCATAGTAAGTTATTATCTATGAATTGTGATTGTTATAGGGCATGGAAGAGAATTTTAAGTGAAAATACTAATGTTTAGCCTACACAAGTACTAATATGATGTTGCACACAAGTTGGGCCCTTATTGGTAAGTATGAAAAATTTTGGGTCTTTAATTGTAAATATTTGTACTTTCTAATTTAGCAAATTGGACTCTAAAATATTTGTATGTAACCCTAATTGATGTCATTAGGCCTTAATCAAAGAGAAAAATCCAATGGGAAAAGGAATTGAGCTAAGAAATGATTTATTAAAAATAAATTAGATAATTAATTGAAAAATGCATGATTAATAAAATTAGTCATTATTTGTTAAGAATATGTTAGGTATGCTAACCAATATGATTAGTTTTGATGCTGTCAAATAGTGGAGTAAAAAATTTGCATGATATGATTATTTAATATTATTTATATCTTTTATATCATATTTATTATTTGAAGAAAAATTGGACTAACTACTGGATTTAATATGAATTTCTTATATAGATAAGTCAAGAAGAAGAACATAGTTATGGGGTCAATTAGTGGAGCAAAGACTTCCAAAAAGAAGAAGAGAGTTTTGGAGAAGAACTTAGAAGCTTAAATTAGAAGATCAAGATTCAAGTTCTTAGCCTTTGAGTTTAGATGTAAGTAGTTGATGATGTTTGAGTTTAAAAGGTTTTTGAAACAATTCTAGAGCATCTCTTTTAATATCCTTGAAGATTTTTAGTCAAGAAATCAAATTGAGCATTGATTCCTTCATTCCTCTGAGTTTTCAAAGTGTCAACAAAAGTAATTGATTACCTCTGGCCACATAACCTGTTATAATAGCTGTTTATTTCTATCTCGTGCTTTTTTGCAAATATAATCAATTACATTTATCAAGGTAATCAGTTATCGCATGTCTAGCCTAAGTTAGCTTGCCTTTGATTAGTGCCCTAATCGATTATATCTCTATATAATTGATTATATCAGTTGTTATGTTAGTGTGGCCTTCCTATCTTTTGATATAGTCAATTACTCTCTCAAAATAATCGATTATTGAGTTTGTTCCATTTTAGACACACTTCATTTTTGTGCTCTAACTAATTACTCTTGGCTCATAATCGATTATATTCCTTCATGTAACTTGTTATGCTTTCAAATGTAATCTATCACCTGGGATTTCTTTTCCAAAATCACTCGTACCTAAATACAATTTGTTATATCTTCAAATATAACTTGTTATCCTTGTATTGCTCATGCATTTTGTTCTTCGATAACCCGTTACTTCTTCAAATATAATTGGTTATGTATCCTAACCTTACAAATCCCTTTTTAATCTTTTTAACCAATTATTCTTGACTCAATTGATTATGAACTTTCTTTCTTCTTTGTTATTAAACTCAATCAATTGACTTAAAATGGAGCTTAATTTATTATTATGGATACATTACTGGGAATGGCCTTAAATCACTTCATAATCGATTAGACTTTCATAGTATAATCGATTATCTTGGTAAAATGTTTGCAACAACTAGTTCTTCAGAATAACAACTAGTTAATTATGCCTAACGGCTAATTAACTATTTTCACTTATAAATAGAGCATCATTTCAATTGAAAGATAGAGAATCATGTTTTGAAACTATTTTTTTCATTCAAAAAGATTTATTTCTCAATCAAACACTATCAACTATACTCTATGAGCTTCAATGTATTTATCCACTCTTTGAGAGAGCATTTCTTTGTATTAATATTTTTTCTAAAAGAGAATTCTTTAGGTAATCTAGAGAGGTTACTCAAGGAAGATTTCCTTGAATAAAATTTGTAATCACACCAGGGAAGACGTGGGAGAGAGACAGACTTAGAAGGTTTCTAGATTGTGTTGTGGCTTTACAAATGCTTAGATCAAACTTGCGGGTTATAGTGGAAAATCTTAAGTAGGTTGCTTTGGGACTGGAAGTGCACCAAGTGGTTTAGCAGAAGTAGGATAAATATGTGTCTTGCTCTTCATCCTTTATCTCTTTTAATATCACATTAAGTGCTATGTTCACCCCTGTTCTTTGTGCTTCTATGTGACATTGAGTTGTTTCAAAAAAGATGAAAAATTTGCATCATCCAATTCACCCCCTTTTGAGTGACTAGCCAAATCAACAGAGTAGACAAGCCCTTGTCTACAAAGGAGAAGAATATAATATTTGGATTTTTTTTTAATTTTAGGAAAATTTTTAAAAAGGTCTAAGAGTTATCAGGCCAAATTGGACAATCCAATAAGTTTAAAGAACCATTTTATTAGGCCAAATCACTATTCACAATCCCAAAAAGATAAAGTAAATATTAATTCACCTAAATTAGTTTTCTAAGTCCAAGAGTATGTAGAAAATTTTTTTGGACAAAAATTTCATCATAAAAGTCTGAAAATGGTATAAGCTCTAAATTGGGCCCTTTCTTTTCCAATGAAGCCCAATTATTTGAGACCTTTCTTAGGCTAGAAATGGCCCAAAGGTGGCATTAAGAAGGAAGAAAAAATTAATGGATATTATGTTGAAAACAATACTAGAAAAAAGGAACAAATATGGACCCTTATATCGACAACTAGAATGTGCTTGCTTTCTCTATAAATAGAAAGCTCCTTCTCGCATGGCACATCCAAAATGCCTTCTAGAGAGGAGTTAGCTGTTGAATTAGAATTTTAATGATTTCAAACAACTAGAGCTTAGAAAGGAGAATATCAAATGAGTATAAAAGGATAAAGTGAAGAAATCCAGTGAAGAATGAGTGAAGCTTTAATTTTTAGGATTTTTCACTATATATATTAGGTAAAAAGCTTTGATTCTTATTTATTTATATTAACACATTACTTAAACATGTTATTTCATAGTTCTCCAATGTTAGTGTGTGTTAACATTAAGAAATAATAACTAACAGATGAATTTTGTTTAATGACTCATGTTTATTTTATGCAAAATTCAAACTTTGTTTAGTGAAATTTGAAGTTACAGAGATTTTACCTCTAATAGAGGAATTTCAACTCTGAAATTCAAATTTTGGGTAAGCATTGTTAGTAAAGTTATGTAAAATTCACATGAAGTTTAGTCAAAATTTGAATGTTGATGTAGCTGAAAGTGAGTTCAATGTCACTACCTCTAATAAATGAACTTTGGACTTCAAAGTGCGAATTTCAAAATGAGAACTTGTGAGTCTCATTCGAGCATGTCTCTGACAGACAAACTTTACTGTTTAACATTTGAATTTCATAAAGGAGAACTTTTGTACCATGTTAACATGCCTCTGATAGATGAATTTTAACTTATGAAATTTAAATTTAAAAGTGAATTGTGAAAACTTGAGATAACTGTTCAATCTATTTAGATGCACTTCTAATATAAAAATTTGTATGAACTAACGTGTTATCTTTGACAAACTTGAAATTCGAATATCACATATGAACAGACGAATTTTGAAGTTCAATGATAAAAGCTTAACCTTCTATCTCTACAAAATTCATCTTTCAAAATTTGAATTTTGGTATGTCAGACGCAATAAATGCGATTGGTGAATGGCTATTTTTGTAGATTAACTGTTGTTTAAAGTCTCTAACAGATAAATCTTGTATCGAATGGCTAGTTAAGTCATAAATCTATAAATAAAACTTCATTTGAAGCTATGGATAACAAATTTAAGTCTGTATGAGCCAAAACTCTGCTAAATTTATAAGGCAAAGCTTTCTTACCCACACATTTCATTTATTGTGTCAAAACTTTCATATCTACTCTATTTCAGAGAGTTCTCATATCTCTATAAAATCTTTTCTTCATCTGGAAAAAAGATTCTTTGTGCTGGGAATCACAAAGGGAATTGGAAAACACTTGCAAGAGAATGTGGAGAGATACTTTCAATGTTCTTAGAATAGAGCACATGTATTATAATGTGGCCTTGTGAAGAGCCTACTAAATTCTTGCAAATAGTGAAAATCTCAAGTGGTACCTTAAGGACAGCACATAGATCAAGTGGATTGGATTGAACCAAGATAAATCTCTAAGTCTTCTTTTTCCTTCTCTTACATTTAAGTTTATTTACATCATACTCTATTTTTTTGCAAATATTTGCTTTCATTGTCAAATTGTATTTTTGTAGAAAAATTTCAAATTTCCTAATTCACCCCCTATTGGGAAGCTAGCATTCTTAATAAGTGGTGTCAAGGCTTAGACTCCCAATAAAAGGTATTAACACTCCAGGAGACGCTATGGCTTGTTTAAGGGAGAACCTACTTCCAAAAGGTGCCAATATGAATAGACCTCCAGGCTTTGCTGGTCAAAATTATACATACTAGAAGATGATGATAAAGTTGTTCTTAAAGACTTTGGATCTTGATATGTGTCCAAAGTAGAAGAGAGAGATTTTATCCCTATAAAGAAAAACATGTAAGAGTAGCTGATAGAAAAGTCACAAGTAGAATGGGATGATGATGACAAAAGAAAAGTTTTGCTTAACACCAAGGCTTAATTCGCTATAGTGAGTGCTCTATCCTAAGATGAGTACTTTAGATTGTCCTTATGCACAACTCCCAAAGAAATATGGGAAATTTTGGAGGTAGCTCATGAAAAAACCAGTGAAGTAAGGGACAATAGAAACAGTACTCTCATTAGAGAATATAAAGGATTCAGAATAAGGGAGGGAGAAACTATTAAAGAGATGGAAATTAGATTCACCCTCATTGTGAATCAACTCAAAGCACTTGGTAAAGACTGCAGCCAAACAAAAAAATTCAAAAAAATATTGAGAGCTCTTTTCTTCGAATGGTAGCCCAAAGTTATATTAATAGAAGAAGCAAGAGGAGATTCCATGTCCTCTGTTAGTTCTTCATTTGGTAACCTAGAAGAATATGAGGGCAAGATGAAAGCTCTCAAAGATATAGGCCAAGAAAAGAAGAAGAAAAGCCTAGTATTAACAGCTATAGAAGAAGAAGACTCTGATGATGATGAAGAGCTAGATGAAAAAACTCTTGCAATACCTGTTATAAGTGCAAAAAGTTAGGGCACATCAAATGAGAATGTCTACAGTTCCTAGAGAAGTAAGAAAAAGAAAAGAAAGCTAACAAGAGAAAAAAGAAGAAGGCATATATCTCCTCAATCTAGGGCAACAGCTCAGGTAAAGAAGATGAAGATGAGAAGAAATTGATAACATATGCTTGATGGCACATGCTGAAGAAGGAGCACAGAATCAATCTAACAGTGAAATTGAAGTTAATGTAAATGATTCTGACCCTTCTTATTATGAATTACTTGATGCATTTCATGACCTACATGATGAGTTCATCAAGATTGCAAAAGAACCGAAACTGGCTAAAAAGAAGATTAACAAACTAGAATCAAAATGTAAAGTTCCTGACAATACATCATAGCATAAAGATGAACCTACTTGCTACACATCATGCATAGAGTTTAAAAAGAAAAATGAATATCTTCTTAAGAGCCTAGCTAATTTCACAAAAGGCAAAGATACATTGTTTACCTTTCTAAGTAACCAGAGGATTGCACAGGGTAAGGCTAGTCTTGTTTATGACCCTTGTGCAGTAAAAAAAAAGATTAAAAAAATTAAAATCTATATATGAGGCATTTTATGCATGTTGAAGGGTATGAGAAGAAATGTGATTCTCTGAATACCATTAAGACTCACACCCGCTTGAATAAGTAAAAACAAAATATAATTTGCATTGTTTTCTTCCTACATCTCAATCAAGCAGTCCCTTTATCACTTGCCATTTTTGTAATAAGAAGGGACACATTTCCAGTTCTTGCTCCATAAGGAAAAATGGACTTGGCATGAAGGTAGAATGGGTTCCCAAAAGTACATTTGTACCTAGGGAGAATGATACTTGTAACACCTTACTTTACAACCATTAAACATGTATGATTTCATGATTAAGGTTTAAAATAAAGTGATTTGGAAGCAAATGAGCTCTTAGTTTCGCATAGACTATGCTTAAGTCATAAAAATCTGCTGAACTTTAAAAATTCATAACTAATTTTACAAAAATTGTATTGAGGTGATTTCAAGTTCTATGGAAAGCTTATGATGTCTTTTCTAAAGGAAAAAATGTTGATTCACACTTTTACTGTTGAATTTTATAGACTCTATCATGTTAGTAATGAAGCATAAATAAAGAATAAGGAAATTTCAACACCAAAGTATAGGAACATAATAATTCATTATCAGAACGTTGTAATTTACATTATATAATGTAATATATCATCTAGTCCTACGTAATATAATACAAAATATAATATGATTCTAAAATGACTTGGACAACATTTTCTCATAAATTTGTTATTTCATCTCTTTGGGCAAAACCGGGGCCTAAAAATGTTAGATATTGGGGTGAGATTTGGATAGAATCTCAGTAATATGACAATTCATTTTTCAACACTTAATTTTAGTAGCATAATAGTACAACCATAATTACTAAGAATCAAACTTAAAATCATGTTCTATATGATCATGCATGTTCAAACAACCTTTATGACGTTCAAAGCATTATTGTAGCGAAACCCCAACTTTGATCCAATATTTTAGCATGGCAACTCCGAAAAACATGTTCCTACTAGCATAATGACTACTCTTAATAAATCAAATAGCTGAACTAAAATATAAATGGAAGAAAAGGAAAAACATATTATCTAGAAACATTTTTCAGAACCTCATATTACACCTTCTTTCCTAGAGCTTCTCACTCTATCCTCTCTCTACCTTGAATGAAATTTGATGGTTAAATCGGGAAGGAGGAGCTTCTATGTATAGCTGAGCTGAAGACATAATGGCCCTTAGATTAGATTTTGATCCCAATGGATCTTAATTATTCCATATTAATTTATTTAATTCATCATGTGAGGATTTTATGAGGCCGCCACCTTGCCCTTTTCTAGATGTATTCAGCTGATATTTTCAACCCAAAAATATATTTTATTTGGTTTTATCATATGTCTAATTCAGATGGGTCCATATGGGTATTGGAGTCCAAATTGATTTTTGCTTCTTTTTCTCTGAATTTCGTCACTTCCTTATCTAATCAGCCTAAGGAATATATTTTTATGTAATTTAGGCTTTACATATCTCATTCTAGGCCTTAGTTTAGGGTATACTTTTAGGCTCATTTTACCAATTTTAGGTCCAATCTTCCTTATACTAGGTTATAAGATCTAAATTTAATTCAATAATGTAATTATATATTTTGGGACTTAAAACATTGTTTTTTTAAATTTCAATATATCATGATTAGTGTCTAATTTCCTTATATAGAGTTAATTAGGTCATAATGTTGGTTTCTAAGTTCATTTGTTTATTATTGCCGACACTTGAGTCATATCGTTATCTATTGCTAAAAAAATATTCTGGTTGTCTAAAATGAATCTAGACATGTTACTAAGTCATATTCAGTCTCTGATGAATCTAGACTTGATATTAAGCTGCATACATTTTCTAATTCGCTGATTAGTCCAATTATTCATAAACTGATCATATGGCTATTTAAATTCCGTAGAAAAATCCAGTGTCTTATTCTGAGTCATAATATATCTGAGTTTCCTAATATAAACTTATTTTCTATTTTTTAAAAATTTCTAAATTATAGAACTTCGGTCCTCTTTTATGTCCAATATATGTATTTTCTGGTTCTACTTATTAGAGGATAATTTATGGTGATTATTTTTTTGATTCTATTCCTACAATCGATACTGTCAAACACTGAGTAGATAATTTGTTTGGAAAATGACATCTATGTCCCATTATTTTGTCTTTTAGTGTCTACTACATCAATTTTCACTTTGACCCTGTGACTTAACTTTCTTTACAATTTGGTCCCTAAGTACTACTACTACCACTATCACGTTTCACAAGGTATAGAATCTCAACCTATAGCTTCATAGGATTTCTGATGTACTACAACACATATTCACGGTTGATTACTAAGTCAAATTTTATCTAGATTTGTTTATAATGGCATATGAAATTTTAAATGGTCATAGTTTCTAAACAGTATATTCAACTTATTTAGTTCTAGCTAAAGGTTCCATATGGTTTCTAATGTCATATAATGCATGTTCACAGTTCAACCAAAATCTAACTAGAAACATAGATACAAAGCATGTGAAGTTCAAGTTATGTTATAAGTTCTATAGTTAGTGAAAATAAGAATGTTCCACTTCTAACAAGAAAGAACCCAAACAGATTTGGGTACCTAAGAAGAAAGACAACATTTTGTTTTGCAGGTATGTCTTAGAGCTAGCAATAGCAACAAATGGTATATGGACAGTGCATACTCAAGAGATATGACTGGTGATAAGGAGAAGTTTATCACCCTCAGAGACAAAAAAGGAGGAAAAGTGACCTTTGAAGGTGGCCAATATGGCAAGGTAGTTGGCATTGGCTTTGTGGGCGGAAATCCAGAAATATCCATAAAAGAGGTGCTATTTGTAATTGGTCACAACCATAACTTGTTGAGTATGAGTCAAACTTGTGACAAAGGAAATTGAGTACTATTTGACTTGAATTCTACTTGGCCTTCAGGAAAAGTAATCACAAGGTTATCCTCAAAGCTCAAAGGGATGGTAGTTGCTATACTATTGATTTAAATGAACTTCCTAATCTAGATTCCATATGTTTGATCAGTAAAGATAATAAAACTTGGTTATAGCATAGAAGACTAGCATATGTTAATATGAACTAACTAAATAAGTTAATTAAAAATGAGTTAGTTATTGGTTTACCCAAGATTTCTTTTACAAAGGATAGAGAATGTGACCTTTGTCTTAAAGGGAAACAAACTAAGTCCTCTTTCAAATCTAATAATGTTATCTCTTCATCTAGACCACTACAACTGCTACATATGGATTTGATAGGTCCATCTAAAGTAAAAAGTATTAGTGGAAATATGTATGTATTAGTAATTGTTGATGACTATTCTAGATTCACTTAGACTTTGTTTCTTTCCTCCAAAGAAGAGACATTTGATACATTTGTAACCTTAGCTAAGAAAGTACAAAATGAGAAAGGTATTTCTATTGTGTCTATCAGGTTTAATCATGGAGGAGAATTCGAAAAGTCAAGTATCTTGAAGTACTATGAAGAACATGGAATTGAGCACAATTTCTCAGCTCTAAGAACACATTAGCAAAATGGTGTGGTGGAGAAGAAGAAAAAACCCTTGGGAGAAATGGCAAGAGCAATGTTGAATGAGAAAGAGCTTCCTCAATACTTTTGTGCTGATATAGTGAACACAACAAGTTACATCATCAATAAAGCTTATATCAGACCAATATTAGGGAAGACACCATATGAGCTCTACAAAGGAAGGAAGTCAAATCTCTCACACCTACATGTATTTGGATGCAAGTGCTTCATTCACAACAATGGAAAAGAGAATATGGATAAGTTTGCTACCAATTCAGACAAAAGAATGTTCCTTGGCTATTCTTGCAGAAGCAACGCATATAGAGTCTTTAATTAAAGGTCTAGGACCATAGAAGAATCTATGCATGTAGTTTTCATTGAAAATGAAACTGCTTCCAAACCTATCCTAGATGAGGATAAACTAATTTCTAGTTTCAAGAACATGAACCTCTATATGGAAAATAAAACTGAACCTCCAAAAAAATCAGAATCGACTACTATAGAGGAAGATATTCAGGAGAAAAATCTAGAATTAGAGAATAAAGAAGAAATTTCTCAGGAACTACCTAGAGTTTGGAGATATCAAAGGAGTCATCCTGTTGATCAAGTGATTGAAGATGTTCAAGAGAATGTTCAAACTAGAAGACAACTTAGGGATCAAATAAATAGCTATGCATTTATTTTTCAAGTTGAACCTAAGTGTACTAAAGAAGTATTAATAGATGAGTACTAGATAGTGGCTATGCAAGAAAAACTAAATTAGTTTGAGAGAAATCAATTATAGGATTTTGTGCATAGGCCTAACGATCATCCTATTATTGGAACCAAATGGGTGTTTAAACACAAACTTAATGAGTTTGGAACATTAATTAGAAATAAAGCTAGGTTGGTAGCTAAAGGGTATAATCAGGAAGAAGGTATAGATTATTAGGAAACTTTTGCTTTAGTTACAAGATTAGAAGCAATAAGGATTCTCTTAGTCTATGCTTGTATAAAAGATATAATGTTGTATTAAATGGATATAAAAAATGTCCTATTCAGAGTTGGAATTTCAAGTTTTTGACTCCAAAAATGGATTCTTTGGGTCCGAATTAGTTAAATACAAGTGTTGGACTCAAGAAAAACTCAAAAGAAAGCTAAGTGAAAAAGTTAGGGTTTAGTGTGTATGATATTGTATAATTCCGAAAATCAGTGGCTAAATTGATTAAATGATAATATGATTAGGTTCAAGGAAGTGTTGGAAGGCCCAACAAGTAGAGGACCAAGCATGGGGACCATTGGAACACATAAAGGTAGTTAATTCTTTTTTACTAACATCACATTGTCATTATTGTTTCGTTGATATTTGTCACTAGGCCATATGTATGAAATGTTCATTTGTGATATATGTATAATGTTGCCTGAGTTGTATGATAGGTTTTGAGCCCCGAGATGTCCATTTTTGCAAAATGAAACTCTACCAAAATTTTTATAAAATTTATACGCCCAAATGTGCCTATGTGATGAATTAAAGTTTTTGTGATGCTTGTATGAAAAATGTGATGATATGATGGTATGTATGAGATTTATCTACTGAGATTCTTTGAATCTCACCTCCCTTCAATGATTAACCATGTTAGGGTGAAACAATGGAAAAGAGTTAAGGGAGGAGCTAGATGCATGAAGAAGATAGTTGTTCAATGGTTGAGGATGTAAAGTCATTATGTTATATTGTGATCATTTGTATCAGCATATGTGAAGATGAGTGAAGCTATCATTATTTGTTATCATGTATCTCTAAGTTTCTTATTATGTTATGCATGAATATGGTATAATGAATGATGATGTAAATATAATATGAAGCTCATTTTACCTAGACATGATTGGAAATGTACAATCTGGACACCCTGATAGAAACTTAGGTACTGTTCATGTAAGACAGGAAAATTTGTTGAATCAAGTATTTTGATGATTCCAAACCAACTTTCTAGAGCTTGGAGAGAAGATATCAAAGGTGCACAATGATCTCAAGTGGAGAAATTCAAGAAAAATCAGCATAAGCATAGATGTAGAATCTACTGCCATGTTTAAATTGAGTAAAAGACTTTGAATTGGCAAAAAGATATTTTAAAACTATGATTCTATGTTAATTCATGGAATATTTGAAAAACACCCACTAACAAATGAAGTTTGAAACATTTATACTAATATGCTGTTTTGAAAATTCAAACTTTGGCTTTGGAAATTCGAATTTCGTATTGAAAATGAACAAGTTTGAAAAGAGCCTTCTCTGACAGACGAACTTTGACTACAGAAATTTGAATTTTAAATCTTGTCTGAAAAGAGGCTTCTCTGACAGACAAACTTTGGCTTTTGAAAATTTGAATTTAAGACAAAATACAACTTATGAAAAATGAAAAATACGTCTGAGGATATGTCAAAGTTCATCTGAAAACTGAGTTTTGAAAGAGCATCAAAATAGCTCACTGACAGACGAACTTTGAACAAGAAAATTTGAACTTCAGAAACAAAGCTTGTGAGTCTGTTATAATGATATGTTGACATACGAAAGATAATATTCAGAAATTCAAACTTTGAAGTAAGTCTGAAAAGAGGCCTATCTGACAAACGAACTTTGCATTTTGAAAAATCGAATTTCAAATAGATGAACTATTGTGCCTTATTGAATTACCCACTGACAGATGAATTTTGGGTATCAAAATTTGAATTTTGAAGGCACTGTAGCAAAATGGAATAACTGTTCATACTTTCCAGAAGAACCTTCAACTTGAAAATCCATATGTTCCAACATAGAAACATTATTCAAAGATCAAAATTTGAACTTTGCTTCATGACAGATGAACTTTGAATGTTTAACGTTAAAGTCTTTAGCTTTTGGCTTCTGCGAAATTCATCTGTTCACTAACCAAAATTCAAACTTTGAGTGTCAGAAGCATTAAATGCGATTAGTGAACGGATAGTTTTTCAGAGTAACCATTGGGTAACTTCTCCAACTGATAGATTTTGTCTCTAACGTATAGTTAAGACCTGAATCTATAAATATAACATCATTTGAAGTTATGGGTACGATTTTAACTTTGTATATAATGAAACTCTGTCAAATCATCAACTCAAAGTCTCTTACTCTCACATACTTCATTCTTTGTACTCCAACTTTCATATACACTCTGATTAAGAGAGTTTATCCATTATAAACAATCTTATCTTCATCTAGAAGAAAGATTTTCTTGTGAGGAGATATCACAAGGGATTGGGGAAGCACTTACCTAAAGTGCAAAGAAAGAAAGTATGAGCTCTAAAAACAGAGTATCATAGCTATACTGTGGCATTTGCAAGAAGCCCACTGAATTCTTGCAAGATAGTAGAAAATCTCAAGTAGTGGCTTGAGGACTGGATGTAGGTCAAGATTGAGAGACCGAACTAGGATAAATATATGTGTCTTCCCTTCTCTATTACTACTTTTACTTGTTATTCACTTATACTCTATTTTATTGTCATCTTTGCTTTCTGCACTTTATTAACATTTTGCCGAAAATTTTAATCTTCCTAATTCACTCCCCTATTAGGAAACCAGCATATCTAACAAGTAGTATCAGAGCCCGGATTCTCAAACAAATGATTTAACAGTCCGAGAAGAACAATGGCTGGCTTTGGAGAGAGTATACTACCAGAGGGAAACAATACAAATAGACCACCTAGCTTCAGTGGAGAGCACTATAGATACTGGAAGATGAGAATACAAATCTATCTCCAGTCCATTGATCTAGACATATGGTCTATCATCCAGAAGGGAGATTTTGTTCCAATAACATTGCAGGATGATGGGAAGTACAGAGAGAAGCCAGAGGCCAAATAGAACGAGGAAGATAGGAGAAGAGTCTTGCTGAACTTCAAAGCAAAACACTGCCTAGTCAGTGCATTGAATCAAGACGGATTTTACAGGGTCTCACAATGCTCCACAACCAAGGATATGTAGAACACCCTTGAAATCACTCATGAAGGAACCCCTAGAGTTAGAGAAAACAAATTGAACTCCTGCATAGGAGAATATGAGAGCTTCAGAATGGTTGAAGGAGAGAGTGTCAAAGAACTGCAAAAGAGATTCACCCTCATTGTGAATCAATTGAAAAGTCTTGGCAAGGAGTACACTCAGACAGAAAAGGTCAGAAAGATCCTTAGAGCTCTTCCTCTGAAATGGCAACCCAAAGTAACAGCAATAGAGAAAGCCAGAGGAGAATCAATGGCATCTGTCACAGCCCTCTTCGGTAGCCTTGAAGAATATAAAGGAAAGATGAAGGCTCTCAAGGAGGCAGGACAAGGCAGAAAGAAGAAGGGTCATGCTCTGAAAGCTGGTGAGGAGAAAGAAGAAGAATCTAATGATGGAAATGACCTAGATGAAAAAACTCTGGCTATGATGGTCAGAAAATTTGAAAGATTTTACAACAAGAAAAGAAACAAGAAATTCTTCAAGAAAGGAGCAGCTGGAGATAGCAAGAGAGAAGGAAAAGAACTTGTCACTTGCTACAAGTGCAAGAAGCAGGGACATATCAAATGGGATTATTCACAATTCCTCAAGAAGCAAGAGAAAGAAAAGAAAGCTGCAAACAAAAGGCAAGAAGAAAATAACGTACATCTCATCAATCTGGGGCAATAGCTCAGATGATGAAGATGAGATTGCCAACATCTATCTAATGGCACTTATATCTAAGGAAGCTGAAATCTCATCCAACAGTGATCAGGAAGATGAGGTATATGAATCTGAACCTTCCTATTCTAAATTACTGGATGCATTTCATGAATTGCATGATGAGTTCATTAAGACTGCCAAAGAACCCAAACAAGCTGAGAGAAAGATTAACAAGTTAGAATCTCAGCAAAACATTTCTGAAATTGCTTATCTGCATATTGCTAAATCTGCTTGCTGTAAATCATGCATTGAATTAAAGCAAACAAATGACTATCTAGTGAAAAGCATGTATAGACTTACGAAAGGAAAATATATGTTATTTGCTTTAGTGGAAAGTCAGAGAATAACATAGGGAAAGGCTGGACTTGGCTATGACCCGTGTGCAGTAAAAGAAAAGATTAGGAAGAAGAATCAAAATGTGTATATGAGACATTTTGTGCATGCTAGTGGCAGTAAAAAGAAAGATCATATTTCATGACATATTGAATCCTATGATCAATCAAAGTATGTAAAACAAAAATATTATCTGTATTACTTTCTTCCTGCATCTCAATCCAGCAGTCCCTTTACCACCTATCACTTTTGCAACAAGAAAAGACATATTTCCAGTTCATGTGCTTTAAAGAAAAATGGAGTTAACAGGAAGGTTAAATGGATTCTCAAAGGTACATCTGTATCTAGGAAAAATACTACTGACAGAAAAGGACTCAAGCAAATTTGGGTACCTAAAAAGAAAATATGAACTTTGTCTTGCAGGTTTGTCTTAAAGCTAGAAAGAGCAATAAATGGTATATGGATAGTGCATGCTCATGTCATATGACTGGTGATACGGAGAAGTTCATCACCCTTAGAGACAAGAAAGGAGGAAAGGTGACCTTTGGAGGTGATTAATATGACAAAATAGTTGGCATTAGTATTGTGGGCAAGGATCCTGAAACATCCATTGAAGAGGTGCTGTTTGTAATTGGCCTCAACCACAATCTGCTAAGTATGAGTCAGACATGTGACAAAGGAAACTGGGTACTGTTTGACCTAAAGTTCTGCCTGGTCACCTGAAAAAGTGATCACAAAGTAATCCTAAAGGCTCAAAGGGATAGTAACTGTTATACTATTGATCTTGATGAACTTTCTCCCTTAGATTCTGTCTATTTGATTAGTCAGGATAATGATAGTTGGTTGTGGCATAGAAGGTTAGCACATGTGAACATGAATCAACTATCATAACTGGTTAAAAATGAGTTAGTCACTAGCCTACCAAAAATTTTTTTTGAAAAAGGCAAAGAATGTGATGCATGCCTAAGAGGAAAATAAACTAAATCCTTATTTAAATCTAAAAACGTAGTCACCACATCTAGACCTCTGCAACTATTACATATGGATCTAATAGGACCATCTAGAGTTAAGAGCTTTGGTGGAAATCTGTATGTTCTTGTGATTATGGATGATTACTCTAGATTTACCTGGACATTATTTCTTTCTTCTAAAATTGATATGTTTGATGCATTTGTAACCTTAGCTAAGAAAGTGCAAAATGAGAAAGGTATTTCTATTGTGTCTATCAGGTCTGATCATGGAGGAGAGTTTGAAAATTCATACTTCTTGGAGTATTGTGATGAGCATGGATTTGATCACAACTTCTCAACTCCAAGAACTCCTCAACAAAATAGAGTGGTGGAAAGGAAGAACAGAATAATTGGAGAGATAGCAAGAGTAATGCTGAATGAAAAGGAACTCTCTCAAGTATTCTGGGCTGATGCAGTAAACACATCAAGTTACATCATGAACAGAGCCTACATCAGACCAATTCTTAGGAAGACTCCTTATGAGCTATACAAAGAAAGAAAGCCAAATCTCTCACATCTACATGTATTCGGCTGTAAGTGCTTTATCCACAATAATGGAAAGGAGAACTTGGGTAAGTTTGATACCAAATCTGATGAAGGTATATTTCTAGGCTACTCTAGTAGGAGTAAAGCATATAGAGTTTTTAATAAAAAGTCTAAATTAGTAGAAGAATTTGTGCATGTAGTGTTTATTGAAAATGAAACTATTTCTAAGCATATCACTGATGAAGATGATCTTATTTCAAATTTTAAGAACTTAGATCTTTCTAAAGAAGATAAAATTGAACCTCCAAAAATATCTGAATCTATTAACATAGAGAAAGATATTCAGGAGAAAGATTTTGAGGATAAGAATAATGAAGAAATATCTCAAGAACTCCCTAAAGCTTGGAGATATCAAAGGAATCATCCTGTTGATCAAGTAATTGGGGATATTCAAGAGAAAGTTAAAACCAGAAAATAGTTAAGAGATCAGATGATAAATTGTGCTTTCATTTCTCAAATTGAACCTAAATGTACTAAAGAAGCCTTAACTGATGAATACTGGATTTTACCTATGCAAGATGAATTGAATCAATTTGAAAGAAATCAAGTTTGGGATTTAGTGTCTAGACCCAAAAATCATCCTTTCATTGGCACTAAATGGGTTTTTAGAAATAAACTTGATGAATCTGGATTAATAATCAGAAATAAAGCTAGACTGGTTGTTAAAGGATATAATCAAGAAGAAGGTATTGATTTTGAAGAAACCTTTTCTCCAGTGGCTAGATTATAAGCAATTAGAATTCTATTAGCATATGCTTGCATGAAGAATATAATGTTATATCAAATGGATGTAAAGAGTGCTTTTCTTAACGGATATATCATGGAAGAAGTTTATGTAGACCAACCTTCAGGCTTTAAGGACTCTACAAAACTAAACCATGTTTATAAACTGAAGAAAGCCCTTTACGGTTTAAAGCAAGCCTCTAGAGCATGGTATGAAAGGTTAAGTAATTTTCTAACTAAAAAGGGGTTTAACAGAGGAAAAGTAGATACTACTCTGTTCACTAAGAAAGAAAATAAAAATTTACTTATTGTTCAAATTTATGTTGATGATATTATATTCGGTGCTACTAATGAATCTCTTTGTAAGAATTTCTCTAAGCTAATGCAGGGTGAGTTCGAAATGTCAATGATAAGTGAGATTAACTTCTTCCTTGGATTGCAAATTAAGCAATGTGATGATGGTATCTTTCTCAATCAATCCAAGTATTTGAAGGAACAGCTGAAAAAGTTTGGCATGGAAAACGCTAAGCCAATAGGGACACCCATAGCTACTGCAACCAAGCTTGATATGGAGGAAGGAGGAAAAATATTTGACATAACTCAGTATAGAAGAATGATTGGACCTCTGTTATACCTAACTGCTAGCAGACCTGGCATCATGTTTAGTGTTTGTATATGTGCAAGGTTCCAGTCATGCCCCAAAGAAACCCATGCAACTACTGTGAAGCGTATCTTCAGATATCTTATTGGAACATCACAGATGGGTCTTTGGTATCCAAAGGGAAATGGAGAAGATCTTAAAGGATACACTGATACTGACTTTACAGGATCCAAAACTGACAGAAAAAGCACAAATGGAACATGTCAGTTTCTTGGAGGATCCTTGGTTTCATGGTTTAGCAAGAAGCAAAATAATGTGGCCTTATTCACGACAGAAGCTGAATATGTTGCTACTGGAAGCTGTTGTGCCCAAGTCATCTGAATGAAACAGTAGCTTGAAGATCTTGAGATTGAGATGAAGGAAATACCAATGATGTGTGACAACCAAAGTGTCATTAACTTCACAAAGAATTCTATCATGCATTCAAGGACAAACCATATTGAAGTTAGGCACCACTTCATAAGGGATCATGTTCTGAAAGGAGAAATCAGATTAGAATACATCCCTACAGAAGATCAAGTTGCTGAGATTTTGACAAAGCCTCTTTTAGAAGATAGGCATTGCAAAATCAGAAGAGAATTGAGTATGGTAAATCCCAATGAACTGTAAGTAAATCTTTGTGTAAATCTGTTTTAGAATTTCTGACATTGATTTAATTCTAACTTTAGCATCGGAGTAAGTTTAATTTAAGTTGCAAGTGCTCCTCATAAGTTTCAATGGCAATAAATCTCAAAAATGAAGCGCACCAGAATATAACAGTCAAAAGGTGAAAAAGAAAGCAAGAAATCTGAGTTTCTGGATCCATTTTGTAAGTTTATAAAGTTAAAATTCGCATTTTAGATATGTATTAGATGAATTTCCTTGTTAAATTGTGTTTTTGAATAAGTCAGCATGCTTAACATTCAAATTTAGATGCCCATCAGACGAACTTCAGCTTACTTTACATTGTAACAGTTCTCGGTGGTCCTTCAAAATTCGTCTATTGATCTATGAACATTCGAATTTTCAAAAATAAAGTTCCAATATTATCTTTATCCAACATGAAGATTGTACAAATTTTCATTTCTCAAAATACGCACATTGGAAACTCTTTACAAAATGTTGAAATTCGAATTTCTGATTCCAAATTCGTCTGTTGAATCATGCTCATATTATTGAATCTCTGAAAGATGAATTTTCATAATTAAAATTTGCCTGTCGTTTGTTGTATTGATAATTGCTTGCTGCCTGTTCTTCGAAATTCAAACTTTGTTGAAACAAAGTTCGTTTGTTCATCTTTTGCTATTTGAACCAAGCCTCTGTCAGATAAACTTCCAGGAGAAAATTCATCTGTCAATAAGCTTTGCTGAATGGGTTAACCTATAACTGCTCGAAGTTTGAATTTGGACCCCTAAAAATCTGTCTGTCCTACTGTTACACACATTAAAACTAACGGTTATCCTCTGAACAGACTTAACCCTATTCGTCTCTTTCGTGAGTCTGTTCAAATTCTCTCATCAATACCTTTTAATTCTGTCCATAAATCTTCATTTTTCACCAATTAATCTTCTTTTCGCACCTTATAAACACATTCTTTGCATCATTCTGAATCATTCATCCACGAAAATGGCAAGAGTGAAAAATCTAGAAGTTGAAAAGGGAGAGTTTCGACCAAAGAGAACCGTGAAATCCCAATATGCCTCAAAGGAGAGTGAGAAACTGAAAAGAAAAGGTGAATCCAATAAAACAACCCCCTCCAAAAAGCAGAAAACAACACCAAAGGCTGATTCAAAGAAAATAGAACCTGCGGTTCCTACTCCTGCTCCTGCTGCTGTTGCTTCCACTTCCTCCTCCAGTACTGAATCTGGAGAATACGAGCTGACCACATTGCCATTATAGAGCAATGATCATAGTCAGGAGGTGTACACGACCAAGTTTGTGAGCAAGAAGGTAATCAAGCCTCACTGTGTCAATATGTAAGAATTTTTAATCTCTAACAACTTTGATGCCGGGCTGTGAATGATTAAATACAAGAATTTGTTAGAGATATTGGAGAGATATGATGATAAGGTAGTCAAGACTTGGTATGCCTCTCTGAAATACAACAGCAAGAAGAAGAAGTGGGAAGCCAGTCTGAGATCAAGGACCATCTGGCTAACAGATGAAACCGTTAATGAGGTTTTAAAAATTCCAAGAAAAGATAGCTTGAAGATTAACATTACTACTTCTGGGTATATGGATGAGGCAGAGACTACAGATGAAGAAGGTGAACCTTTCCTGAACTACACAGAGAGCACAATCCTAAATACCTTATTCAGAAGAAAGGAGAACATGCCACCCATAAGCTTGCTGAAGCCCACTGACCTTAGTGCTCAAGTAAGAATCATATACTACATAGTATCTAGGATTATCTTCAACAAAGGAGGTAGCTTCAATCTGATCACAAGAGCAAAGGCACATGTGATGGTAGCAATCATGCGTGAGAAGCTTATCAATATGGGACATATCATTCTCCAACACATGATCAACATGGGACAATCATGCCTCTCTTATTCCTGATGATACTGCACATGATACTGAGGCTGCTGGCACATTGAGCACACTACATGCCTCCAACAATGAGGCAAGTCCTGGTCCTCCCTTGGACTATGGCATGGAGGAAGAAGGTCCTCAGGAACCAAGCTCCCATGAGCCCATTCCAGCAAATGCTTAAGATTCAATCCTTTCACATCAAGAATCTGAGAAAGTTGAGAGACTAGTGGCGGCTATCTCCTCTTCACCATTCATGCAAGCTACCCTAAATGAAGAAAGGAGCATTGTGCCTTATGTTGATTTACAAGCCATTAAACATGATGCTCTTTTACAAGCTCAGAGAAGAAGGCTTGAAGAGATGTTTCGTCCTCCAGCTCTCTCACCTGTTTCATCTTATGGTTTCTCGGAGGCATGAAGGGCTCAGTTGGCAGTCACAAGGCATGCAATTTCTGAACTTCTTGAAATCTCTGATAATGAGGATGAAGACATAAGTTCTAAAGTTTTTGAGTCATTGCCAAAGCTCAATCCAAAACTGCCTTTTATCCCTGTGCCTCTTCAAGCTATTCCAGTATCTCATCCCTCCTCCTGCTGATTTTGTACACCTTCCTGATGATGCCATAAAAGGGGAGAAGATATTTGAGCAAACTGGAAATTCTTCTAGCAAGACTTACAGCAAGAAGTCCAAGTCCATTAAAAAGTGATTAGAACTTATGGATGCTTGGTTCTTCTTGTAGTATTTTGTAAAGTTGTTATGTTGTTTTTCTATATTGTGTTCTTGTTCTTTCTTGTAATATCTTGTAAAGTGACTTTTTGATGAACTTTGCATTTTTAAAATTCAAATTTTGAATAGATTAACTATTGTACCTTATTGAACTGCCCATTGACAGATGAATTTTGAGTATCAAAATTTAAATTTCGAAGGTACTGTAGCAAAATGGAATAATTGTTCATACTTTCCAAAAGAACCTTAAACTTGAAAATTCATATGTTCCAACATAGAAACATTTTTCAAAGATTAAAATTTGAACTTTGCTTCATGACAGACGAACTTTGAATATTCAACGTTAAAGTCTTTAGCTTTTGACTTATGCAAAATTCGTCTGTTGACTAATCAAAATTCGAACTTTGAGTGTCAGAAGCATTAAATCCGATTGGTGAACGGATAGTTTTTTAGAGTAACCATTGGGTAACTTCTCCAATAGATAGATTTTGTCTCTAACGTATAGTTAAGACCTAAATCTATAAATATAACATTATTTGAAGTTGTGGGTAACGATTTTAACTTTGTATATACTGAAACTCTACCAAATCATCAACTCAAAGTCTCTTACTCTCACATACTTCATTCTTGGTACTCCAACTTTCATATACACTCTGATTAAGAGAGTTTATCCATTATAAACAATCTTATCTTCATCTGGAAGAAAGATTTTCTTGTGAGGGTATATCATAAGGGGTTAGGGAAGCACTTAGCTAAACTACAAAGAGAGAAAGTGTGAGCTCTAAAAATAGAGTATCATAGCTGTGTTGTGGCATTTGCAAGAAGCCCACTGAATTCTTGCAAGATAGTGGAAAATCTCAAGTAGTGGCTTGAGGACTGGACGAAGGTCAAGATTGAGAGACCAAACCAGGATAAACATCTGTGTCTTTCCTTCTCTATTACTACTTTTACTTGTTATTCACTTATACTCTATTTTACTGTTATCTTTGCTTTCTTCACTTTATTGACATTTTGCAGAAAATTTTAATTTTTCCAATTCAACCCCCTTCTTGGGAAGCCAGCATATCTAACAAAACTAGCTTAAGAAATTTATATGCTCTAAAATTAGATGGAACAAGCTTTCCATAGAGTTAAAGAACACCTAAATTGGATAAGTGTACAATTTATAGTGAATTTTCAAAGTTAGGGTTCAAAACAGGGCAAGATTGGTAAAGCTGGAAACTGAAAGTTAGGTACTGGAAAATTCAAATGATAACATAAAATTGTACAGAGCTCCAAAAATTTAGTGGTTTATATGTAAGAAAGGTATATGTTTTAAGTTTCATATGCCACTGATTTGGAGGTAATTGGAGTTATAAAATATAAGATATAAAGTTTTTCCCAAAATTGTTCCAGTAAGAGTTGAATTATGACCCTTTGTGATTTAAGTTAATGTTATGTCTTGTGTAAGTGAAATAAATATATAAGAAAAATATTTCTATAAGTAGACATATATAAATTTCAAATGGCATAGAGTATGCATAATTTGGTACAGAATAGAATGAAATATGATTTTTCAAATTTGAGGTCAGAAAACCGAAAGATAGAAAATGACCAAATGAATAGTAAAAATCCATGAAATTTATTGTATGAATTGGTCCAATGAAGTTACTTTTTCATATTTTTCCCATGTATATCTGAATTTATGATAATTTTAAAGACTTGAACCACCTTAAGTGATTTTTCCAGATTTAGTTATGAATTTTCAAATTTCATCGGGTAAAATGGAAATTTCCAAATGAACAGTACCCAAAATGTTGAAAAATTCTATTTTTATTATATTATGATTTTAGTTTCTAAATCATGATGAAAGACATCTAATATAATCTAATACATGGGAAATGAGCCCTAATATAAGGTGTTACACACTTAATCACTCATTTACCTTGCCATTCTGCATGAGAGAACTAGCAGAACAATAGAAGAGAACAAATGTAAGGGAAAAGAAAGAAAAGAGAGAAGGAAGAAGGGAAAGTCTAAGGAAAAATTTAAAGCTCAACTTGTGGTAAGTTGCTCTTCCATCTTCAAGCTTGCTATTCATGAAATTTAAAGCATGAATCATGGATTAGTTTTCCCTCCTTCTTATCTTAGGGTTTTGGCCATGTCATGATCAAGCAAGAATATGAGTTTTCCAACCATCAAACTTAGGGGAAATGCTAGACTACTCATTTAAAGCATGAATATGGAAGTAGTTTGTTATATATTGAAGTCTCCATTTACCATGATTTTTGGCTAGAATAGGGTTCCTATTTAGAGTTGGAATTTTAAGTTTTTGACCCCAAAAATAGATTTCTTAGGTCCAAATTAGTCGAGTACAAGTGTTGGATTCAAGAAAAATCCAAAGAAAACAAACATGAAAATTTTAGGGTTTAATATGTATAACAAAATCAACATACTCAACCAAATTCACAAAATCATACAACAAAATCAAAATCCATAAATTCATAATACACAAAATCATACGAGGATCTTAGATCTATGAACATGCCTAATAATTTTTTGAAGTGAGGAGTGATTATATTTACAAAACACTAAGAGGGAAGATCGAAGTCCTTTCCTCTGTGAGATCAAAGTCATTCCTTGTACATCCCTACGAGTTCGCAACGGTCATCACTCATCACTTTGCGAGTCTGTGAGTTTGAGAGAAGGGAGAAGATGGTGTACACCTGCACAAATGCCATTGAACACTGAAGGAAGGAAGAAGAGAGATGTGGATGCCATCTAACACAGAAAAGAAAGAAGGTTCTAGAGGATAGGAAAAGAGATAACATAAACTACATTTAAGAACAAGTTAGCTTCAGTTTTTCTTAATTTACTAGTATTATAACAGGCTGGTCTAGGCTAATGAGCTTGTTGGCTTAACCCATAACCCAGACTGGCCGATTATTTTGATATCGGGTCAGTTTGGGCCTATTTGAGTTAGCTGGGATGAGCTAAATTTGCTCTCCCCTAACTTATTCCTTGCTTAACCAAATTAAATGATCTTAGTCTTCCTAGAAAGCACTTTATATCTACTTTTAAGAAATATAAAATCACTTGGACATTATACCCTGTTCTGGACAAAATTACTCTTCCTACCTTTTTAGTGTACCAAATGGGTAATTTATATAATACATGAAATAATTCACTTCATAATTTTACTAATGATCCAAACATGTTCATAATTCATTCCCAACTATCATAAGAGGTTCAAAGGAACTTGACTACATGAAATTACAGATTTAATATTCCATACATAATTTTTTGTAAAATTCCAAAGAGCTTAATCATCATTTCCTCTTCATTCCTTTCCTTGATCCCTTGTATGGCTTGCCTCTAGCACAGTTAGTGGCTTGGGAGGGTGAGATTAAAAAATCTTAGTAGCAAGTACATTCCATGCAAACATATCATAATACAAGCTTTAAAACATCATTCAAAACATCTTGAGACATTTCATAGCATAAAATAACATATTTCAAATAAAAATTTTGGCAAAGTTTCCCCTTAAAAATGGATATCTTGGGCATTATTCTCAAGTCAAAAACAGCAGTATCAGTTATAGAACAACAATACAAAAATATGGCAATTCAAATATCATCATAAAATCATTCAAGACAATATAAAAACAAGAAATGCAAATTGCTACCTCAATGATTTCTTTTGCCTTTACTACTTATTTCAACTTATCCAATGACTTCCTTGGGCTTTCCCAATCCTGAATACATCATAATACACTGACTAAATCAACTTGCTCCATGGGCCAACCTCTTTATGCCTTACTAACCATAAAATTTTATATTTCTTATTCTTAGTTAAATCTTGAAAACCTAACCTTTTTCTTTGCTAATTCATGCATGAAAATTCCATTTTTACCATTAATTTAATGAAATTCCAATTTGTAGCATCACTTCTCAATAGGCCAAAATTAGCTTCTCAAGGAGAAAAGAAGAATTTTCCTTGCAACTTATCTTAACTCAAGCAAATGTACTTCCTTTCAATTAGTATATGCTTTCTCTCAACTTGCTTTCAAGAAACCTTCCTCCCTTACATGTTACCCTGCAGATGAGCCTTAGTCACATAGGCCTTAATTAACTAGGGTTTAATTATGAATGTAGTAAAGTGATGCGACCCTAGATCATTCACATCGGAGCTAGGTTAATTAATCCTAATTAGCTTATCTAAGTGATGTATCGAAACAAAATTATCACAATAAGGGGATTTTTTTAAAAAAAATTAAACCAAATTAAAATTAACAATTAATTAAAACAAACTAAATACTAAATAAGAATTAAAAAGTAAGCAAGAGTTTACTTATGGAAAAAATGGATCATTTATGGGCTTGGAAATTAACTTGGGCCTATCCTAGCTTAAGTTCAATGAATTTAGTAATGGGGATTTGACTAATTATATTAATTAAATAGTCAAGACATTTAACTACCATAAGCTTAGTTCAAGTAACCATTAAGCCTAGAAACCTCTAGTCATTAATTAACTACTTTAAACTTATCTTGTCTAATTAATTAGCTTAACTTAAATGTTAATTTTGCTTCTAAATAAATTGAGACAAATTGGTCAAAAATTATCTAATTAAACCAAATTGGATAATTAATTCCTTAATTAAGCATGATTACATTTAGTATTAAGTAGATCGCATCATAAACCAATGAATTAATCAAGATAAAACCAAATTTCAGCAAAATACTCAATTTTCCATATCTGAATATAATGCAAACCAAGCTCAAAATTAACATAAATCCTTCAAAAATCATACAAACAATCTATGAATGCAATCAAATCCAATCTCCAAACATCAATGTAAATACAAAATATCATCAATTTTAACTCTAAAACCTAGGGCTAAAATCAATAAAAATTATGAAATCAAGAAGATGAGAGTAGAAATGAAACATCCTCATTATTTCTTGGAATTCATCCAAGGTTTAGATGCAAACTTTATGCCTTGCTCCACAAATGAATCATTCAAGAGCTCTACCATTGCATAGGAATGAAAATCACACCACAAGCAATAAGAGGAGGTTTGGCCATGACAAAGGAATGGTGGAAGTAATGCTCAAACACATGGAGGAGAGGAAGAAAGGCATAGCACCACAGTCAAACTATTCTTACAACTTAAAGGATGTGCTATTCTCAGCCTAGACAAGGAGATGGAAGGATGTTATGGAAATGCATGAAATGAGGTTGAAGAAAGGTGGGTATAATGGAGGAAGAACGAATATAGTATAGGTGTGGAAAGGAAATCACTAAAATTTGGAGGGAAATGGTCGAGAGAAAGAGAGATTTTGAGAATAGAGGAACGGGTCAGAGGGGTGACATCGAGCACAATGGGTGGAAGAGCATGAAGAAAAATAATGGAGAAGAGGAAGGAAAATGGCATGCAATTGATGGGAGGTGACTGAAAAATTGAGGAACTTGAGAGGAAGTTGGGAGAGACAATGGAATATGAAAGAAATCGAGACAAAAAATTAGATAGGGAGGGGGTTGCTACAGTAAAAAATGAGAGAAGGATGAAAGGAGCTATAAAAAGAAAGAAAAATGACCTTGGGCCATGTTTGGTTGTAGGAAAATAAGGTTATGAGAGGTAAGTTGGATCAATGAAAATAAAAGTAGATATAAACAAACAAATAACAATGAGGAAAAATGGAAAAACTGGGAAAATAAAATTTTCATAAAATTCCTCCATTCTAATGACTAAAATGCCCTTTTAAAATTTCAATCTTCATGGACCATGACCTACAAAAAAATATTACATTAGATAGATCATCTTCCCAATAAAAAAAATGTAATATCTATTAGGTTAAATTTTGAACCAAGGAAATTAAATTAATTATAAGATAAAGTTTAAGCTAAATTTGGATGAAAATTATGAGTTAGAATGATAAAAATAAGGAAAATAAAATACTAAAAAATAAATTTCCAAAGCTCTTTGATAATTTTGCCCCTACATAGGCAATTCTTAATCATTTCTTTAATTATAATTAAACCATAAATTGTTAGATAAGCTGGCTTCCCAAGAGGGGAGTGAATTGGGAAGAATAAAATTTTCTACAAAAATCAATTGAATAGTAAAGACAAACAATACTATAAAACAAAGTGCAATATAATAGCAATGTAAGAGCAGTAAAGGAGAAGGATTGACAACTGCTTCCCAAATCCCTTGTGATATTCCCTCACAAGAAAATCTTTCTTCCAGATGAAGATAAGATTGATTATAAAAAATGAACTCTCTAATTTAGACTGTATAAGAAAGTTTAAGTGCAGAAGACTGAAGTGTGAGAGTAAAAGACTTTAAGTTGAGAAATTGATAGAGTTTCAGTATATACAATATTAAAATCGTTACTCACAACTTCAAATGATGTTATATTTATAGATTTAGGTCTTAACTATACGTTAGAAACAAAATCTATCCGTTGGAGAAGTTACCTAACGGTTACTCTGAAAAACTATTCATTCACTAACCACATTTAATGATTCTAACATCCAAAGTTCGAATTTTGGTTGGTCAACAGACAAATTTCGAAGAGACCAAAAGCTAAAGACTTTAACATTAAATTTCAAAGTTCGTCTATTGTAAAGCAAAGTTTAAATTTTCATCATTGAGAAATTTTTCTGTGTTGGAACATATGAATTTTCAAGTTGAAAGTTCTTCTTAAAAGTGTGAACAATAGTCCCAAATTGCTACAGTGCCTTCGAAGTTTGAATTTTCATGACCAAAATTCGTCTGTCAGTGGGTAGCTTAATGAGACACAATAGTTCATCTTTTCGAAATTTGAATTTCCAAGATTCAAAGTTCGTCTGTCAGAGAGAACTCTTATCAGACTTAGTTCAAAATTCAACTTTCTAAATACCAGTTTGATATGACAACAAATTGTCTTAACAGACTTGCAAGCTTTATTTCTAAAATTTGAATTTTCAATATCAAAATTCGTCTATTAGTGGGTTATTTTGGAACTCTTTTTAAACTTTGTTTTCAGATGAACTTTGACATATCCTCAGACGAATTTTTCATTTTTCATGAATTGTGTTTTGTCAAAAATTTGAGTTTTCAAAAGCTGAAGTTCGTCTGTTAGAGAAAACTCTTATCAAACCTGTTTCAAAGTTCAAATTTCTACAGTCAAAATTCATTTGTCAGAGAAGGCTCTTTTCAGACTTGTTCATTTTCAATTCGAAATTCAAATTTCCAAAGGCAAAGTTCGAATTTTGAAAATAACAAATCAGTATTAACCTTTCAAACTTCGTCTGTTGATGGTTGTTATTTAAATATTCCATGAATTAACATAGAATCATAGTTTTAAAACATCTTTTTGCCAATTTAAAGTCTTTTACTCAATTTAAACACTGTTAGAGATTTTACATCTATTCTTGTGTTGATTTTTCTTGAATTTCTTCACTTGAGATCTTTTGTGCACCTTTGATATCTTCTCTCCAAGCTCTTGAAGGTTGGTTTGGAATCATCAAAACACTTGATTCAACACAAATAACACATAATCACATTGAGAATTATTTCATAAAATGGAAGGATTAATTCCTTGGAATAATTTGAAAGATAAAAATAATTAAATTAAAGCTTAATTTTCACAAATTATCCCAAAATTCTCAATTATTCAAAATTAAGGCTAATTACATAAATATTAACTAAATCACATAAAATTAGCCAAAATTCAACATTAAAAATGTTTAAATAAGGGGAACAAAAATGGTAAAAATTCATGATTATCACCTACCTTAGCTGAAATCTACCCTTATCTTAAAGGAAAAGAAACTTATCTAACCTATCCTAACCTAATGCAAAAGTAACTTAGAATTAAGGAAGACACTTACCTCAAACTTGCTTCTTGATCACCTTACTTTGCTTCTAGATAGTTTTTCCTCCTCCTTCTTTCTACTTCTTCCTCTTTTTCTCTCACTAAAATTGTAGCTAACTTTATTTCTCTTCCTTATGCAAGTTTTAGCCAGGAGGGGCGAGTATGCATCCTTTTTATAGACCATAAAAAATTATCCCAACCATCCAAGTGTTTTGTAATCCAATTGCCATAATTAGTTGCTTCTTAGGATTTTCTATTCATTGCCTTATCCATGACATCATTTTTAGTAAAATATTCTCCCAAACATGTGCATAAATTTTGGCCAATAGGAGGATGATAAATACCCTACTATCTTATATATTTTTCCTAGTCCAAATCAATTATGTATCAATTACTTTGTGTCTAAACATTCTCTTGGTATTTTATGTTATTTACTAATACCATTTGTTCATTTATATGTGGAAGAAATACATTGATTTGGGATCTATATTTATCTTATTAATTGTCCCAAACTGTATTTTATGTGGGGTCCACATGATAAGCCCACATTCTTTTTTCTTTTTACTATTATATTCTTTTGCATTATATGGTCTCTATCATTTCAGACTATATCTTTTGAGCTCAATACACTCTTCTAAAAGAATCCAGCATGCCAGAAGATTCATTTCCATATATATATATATATACGAATATATATATATATCTCTTTTTTCATAATTTTTAAAAATAATTACAATTAATTACCAAATTTGCAATTTATTCTAGTTAAGGACCCAACATAATTTCTTCTAAGGACCATGGGGAAACTTAATTCCAATTAAGGACCATGGTAAAAATATGCAACTTGAATTTGAATGTGCCAATTAATACAGTTTATTGCCTAAAGTTTACTGTTCAAATGCTCAAAATATATTTTTTTCAGTTTTTCTAGCCCTTTTTCAAAAATTCATAATTCACAACTCATATGTCCAAATGACGTGATCTATGATTATTGGAAAGCTCTATTTGTCTAGTTTCTAAACAGTGGCTACTTGATCATAGAGTGTTCAAATTGGGCAAAACTTGACATAACTATGCAAAAGAATTTATATACAATATTTACATTGACTAAACTTGTCCATACTAAACTCACAACATTGCAAGGTACCTAATAGAACATGATGGCACCAAAGTAAAGCCTCACAAACACACATATAATTTTATACAAAATTATAAGAAAACAAGTTACAGTTTTCACTAAAACTTTAATCATAGTTAATCTTCTCCTTGCCTCTTGCCTTCTTAGGGGTCTTGCCATCACTTGGACCTAGCATTTGAATGCTTGAGATGATGAGATTATACAATCCTAGTAGCAAGTTTTTTTTATGCAATTATGTTATTCAAATCACATGAAATTCATAGTTGAACACAAAAAACATTAACTACCATATTGTCAAATAAAAATTTGGGCAGAGTAATGGATTAGAAAATGGATATCTTGGAGAACAAACCCCTTCAATTTATAGCCAAACCAATAATAAAATATCACATCAACAATATGTCTAATTTACAGCCATATTTTCCTTATACATTTATTTAACTTCTATAGAACAAGGCATTAACATAAACCACTAACAGTAAGAATGTAACACCTTATATTAAGGCACATTCCCTATGTATTAGATTATTTTAGATATTCAAAAATGCTTGAAGAGAAACTTGAATCAATTTAATTTCAAGAACAGATTTTTCAATTTTCTCGGGTATTGTTCACTTGGCTAATTCCCGTTTTCCTGATGAACTTTGAAAAATCATAACTAATTCTACAAAAATCATATTGAAGTGATTCAAGTTCTTAAAATAGATAAAAAGATTCTATACATGGGAAAAATACGCAACAGAGCAAATGTTGGGCCAGTTAGTATAGTCTATTCCTTCAAATAGTACTGTAGATTTGGTCATTTATGAGAATTCCTAATTTTGACAATAAATTTGAAAAATCATATTTCCTACTATTCTGGACCAAATCAAGGATACTCTATGTCATTTTAAAGCTATATATGTCTACTTTCTAGATATATTTTTTATACATTTATTTTACTTTCACAGGGCATGACATAAACTTAAATTGTAAATGGTCAGAATTCTATTTTTACTGGAATAGTTTTGGGAAAATCTTCATTTCTTCTAATAAACAACTCCAATTACCTCCAAATTAGTTTCATATGAAACATAAGACACAGACCTTTCTATAAATATAAAACACTAAATTTTTGGAGCTCTGTTGATTTTATATTGTCTTTTGAATTTTCCAATACCTAACTTTCAATTTCCAGTTTTCTCAATCTTACCTTGTTCTGAATCCTGAATTTCAAAAATCACTATAATTCATATGCAACTCTAAATAGGGTGCTATTTAGACCATGTTAAAGGTCTATCTGTATACTTTAAGATCATATATAATATTTATACATTCATCATAATTTTTTCTAAACAGTGGCTGGTTTACTAAACAGGGGTCAAATTGACCTTTTCCATCACTTGACTTTGTAAAATCAATTCTTTAACATATATACATCCGTAGTTCTTGTTTTAAAATTATACTAAACATATCAACATTCTTAGAGGCACACGATAGCATAAAAGTACAGCCTCATATGTTCATACACAATTTTAAAAAAAATAGTTAGTTGACATAAAACAATTGGAAACAATAATCTAAACATCAAAATTCTTCTTCTAGCTTCCTTGCCTCCCTTGAATCCTAGTATACTTGAACCTATCATGTTGTTCATTTTGGGAGAATGAGATTCAAAGAATCTCAGTAGTAACAACCCATTCATACAGTCATGTTATCACATAATTCATGGCAACTTCAAGAAAACATCAATTTATCACTTGAAACTTTTAATGCCATAACATTTCATAAAAATTTTGGTGAAGTTTTATTTTGAAATGCGGATATCTAGAGATCATAAACCTCATCAAAAAACTCAATCAATCATCACAAAGCATCATTATATACATATGGCATAGCAACAAGTTCATGAAATTCAAGTTTGATAACAATAAGTATAAATAGGTAAATTACTACCTTTAAGCTTTCCCAACTTTTTCGAACTTGGTGGACACTTCCTTTGGCATTTAGACACTTCTTGGAACCCTATTACATCATAAAATGAGGTCATATGCCACTGGTTCATGCTTCAACTTCACAAAGTACTCATAAAACCTAAAATTTCCATATTGATTTCCTTTTGGTTTTTCTTGAAATCAACACTTGTTTTTGACTAATTTGGACCCAAGGAATCCATTTTTGGGGTCCAAATTATGAAATCTGAACCCTAGGAATAAACTCTAACTGACCAAAATTCATGGAGAGAATAGAGAAAATAATTCCTTTTGAAATACTTCAAACTACTACCAAAATCATGTTCTAGGTTGTTAGTTTGTTGTTTCTCCTAAGTTTGGTGGATGTAAACTCAACTTTTCCCATGGCTTGTAGTCTGGCTGAAACTCATATTGAGAAGGGGAAGGAATATACTCCATGAAATCACTTGAAACTATTAGCTTGAAATGATTAGAGAGCTTACTTATCAGTTGCATCTTGATTGCTTCAAGTTTCAAGCTTGACTATTCCCTTTTCTTCTTCACCTAGGTCACACCATGTTTCTTCTTTCTTGAGCAAACTTTGAGCTCTCTCTCTCTCACTTCCAGCAACATATTGGTCATGCAAGAAGGGGAAAAAGTAGCCACCTCACCAACTCACTCAACTTTGGTATACTTTGTCTTAACTTTAGTTAGCAAAAAACAAATACTTCTTTGAGAAGTAGTATATAAAAAAACAATATTAAATTTCAATTCATCACATTGTTGCAGGTGCTAGACGTCCAATTAGTGAGAGAAGTAAGAGGTTAATTAACTTAATTCTCTTGCTAACCATAGTTTACTTTTCACTAACCTTAATTACTTTATTAAATATTTCTTCAATAAGTATTCTCAAAAATAATAAAATATTTATTTACAGCACATAGACTGCTGAAAATGGTGCCAATTCATGCTAAAGTATCTCCAAAATACTGTATATTTTTCTTGGTCCATATATACTCGGTGTTGGATACTTTTTACCAGTACCAATAAAGTCACTTTTCCAATAAATTAGTATTTTAGGGATATAGGACTATTGCAAATTTATATCTATGTTTGCTTAATTATCATGTCCCAAACAATATCTGTGTAAGGCCAAAATCTTATCCTGGTCACCTTTTAACCGTCAGTGGGCCCCACAATCATTTTATCGGTATTAAGTTACTTTTAGACATATAACACTGATTATTTCTTTATTTTTAATCAGTTAACCTCTTTGCTTTATATCATTGGACTCAGATTATTGTGAACTTCATTTTAACAATAATTTTACATATTTACAAAATCACCCTAACCGAGAGCCAAATTATAATTTTTAATTTTTCCGGGTCATTTGTTGTAATTTTTTCCATAATTATATTTATAGGCATTCTAGCATAACTTTTATTCTTGAGGGGTTAAAATGCAATTATCTTAACTTCTAGGGGAAAAAATATTTCCTATTTCTCCATCTGACTGAAAAACTGACCTTTTTATATTTTTTCACACAAAATGGTGTTTATTTATTTTCGTGAATTTCATATAAATATTTAGATATTTTGCCTCTTAGAGATGTTATAAAGAATATTATCTTTACTAAAATAGTTTTAAGAAAACATACATAACTCTCATTATATAGCTCAAATTACCTTCAAATCAATGGCATATTAAACTTAAAATATATATCTTTACATAAATATAAACCACTAAATTTTTAGAGCTCTATACAATTTTATACTTCCTTTAAAACAAAATAGTATTTGTAGCAAAAATCATAGTTTTCCACTCTCATCCAATTTTAACCTTCAAATTTAAAAATGCACTATAAATCATATGCATGCCTAATTTAGGTGTTTTTTAGCTTGTTGAAAAGCTCATTTTGTATACTTTTTGAGCATATATAAACCCATATTAAATATTCTATTTCACATAGAGTATCCTATTTCTTGCATGACTAGTCATCTTGGATAAATTTTGCATTTCAAACTTCTAAACCGTTATCATTCTAAACATACATGGTTTACATTTGTCCAAATCATATTCATAACATTATGAGAGGTTTAAGGGGACAAATTTATACCAATACAAAGCTTCATAAATTCTCATACCATTTTGCATAAAATAGCAAAGAGACATAAATTAATAAGAAAAAAAATCTAATCATTGAAATCTTTCTCCTTGCTCCTAGCCTCCATTAGATACTTAGCATCCCTTGAACCTAGCATTTAGGTACTTGAGGGGATGAGATTATGACGATCTCGATAGCAAGTCATATTTCATGCAATTATATTATTCATTTCACATAAACATCAAAGTACCATATTAGTTGTGCGTGCCGAAATAAATGTGCCGAGGTTATAAGTCCGAGGTGGATGTATGCCCCTTTGAAGCCTCACTTTCCGGGCTCATATACACCGAGCTATAATTCGGAGGCCGAGCTTAAGCACAACGAACCAAGTAATACATCGGTTATCGAATGATAAGGCCGAGTAATCGTATGGCCAGATGGTCGTCCGACTGAACAACATCTCGGCCATATGGCCGACTATGGGTTTCTTCATGAAAACTGTATTGCCCCAAAAACACCCGGCTAGGAGTAGTAGTTATGGGGCCATAACAGTTATGGAATCATAACTGCAGGGCGAAAAATCAGGGATCACGCTAAAAGAGCGTGATACTCCATAATGGTCATTTATGAAATATTCCGATAAATTAGGGATTACAGGGAGAAGACGGTTTAATCTTAACGGTCGGGAGATGGTCAATAAAAGGAAAAAAGATAAGTGTAAACGCTAGAGGCACTGCATACAGAGGGTGGAATAGTCTCTCGGTCTTTTGAAGGAACATTTTGGCGCCCACCATGGGGCCGAGAAAAAACTATCCCACTACCACCAAGAATCATGGTGCGAACCAGGAGTAGTGCGGGTGCAGGAGAACGACGCTCTGAAGACAGGCCTTCTTTGGAGGACCACCCTGTCATTCGGGTAATACGTGAGGAGATGGAGGTATTAAGAAAGGAGAATGAGGAGATGCGTGAAAGGAATAGGCAGTTGGAGCAAGAACGCTATCATGAAGGTATTTCTCTTCCTCGAGGTGGGGAACGGGGGAATACCAACAGGGATGCTCAGCGGTCACATCAGGAGGGAAGTCGACGGGAGGAAACACACCATTCAGAGACAAACATTGACAATTTACAGGGCGATAAGCAGGCTGCCCGGAGACATCCGTTCGTTGATGGCATCATGGAGACACCATTGCCAAAAGGGTGGAAGGGTTTAAACCTAGAAAGATATGACAGTACTACCGATCCCGATGAGCATGTGGATGCATATGTCACGCAGGTGAATCTGTTCACAAATGAGGATGCAGTTTTGTGTAATGTCTTCCCTACGTCCTTGAAAGGAGCGGCTCTGAGTTGGTATACCCGGCTCCCATCACGATCTGTTGATTGTTTTGAAACCTTGGTCATTAAATTCAGCGCGTAGTACGTTACCAGCCGACCTCACCAGCTTACCTCGGCTGCGTTGGTAAACTTGCGCCAAGAGATTGAAGATGAAGTCCTCACATTACATAATAATGGGAGGAGACTTATACAGGCAAGGATTCTCAACTCCCCTGTTAAAATGTCTCACTCATGAACAGGCGAAATATGTTATGAGCGAAATCCATGAAGGAGTGTGTGGGATGCATACTGGTGGAAGATCTATGGCAGCAAGAGTAATCCGGGCCGGCTATTATTGGCCCACTATGCGAGTTGATTGCACTGAGTATAGTAAAAAGTGCAATGAGTGCCAAAGGTTTGGCAGTCTACGTCATGCACCACCAGAAGAACTGCACACACTGACGTCTCCATGGCCATTCATGGTCTGGGGGATGGATATTCTCGGACCTTTCCCGATGGGTAAAGGGCAGGTTAAGTTCTTACTAGTTGGCATAGATTACTTCACTAAATGGATTGAGGCAGAATTGTTAGCTAAAATTACGGCACAGTAGGTACAGAAATTCGTATGGAAGAATATTGTTTGTCGGTATGGAATTCCTCACTCGGTGGTTACTGATAATGGGAGGCAATTTGTTGATAGAAACTTGAAGCAATTCTATGAACATCTCGGTCTCAAGCATCGAGTGTCTTCGGTTGAGCATCCCCAAACAAATGGATAAGCAAAAGCGGCGAACATGGTTATCCTCGGAGAGCTCAAGAAGAGATTGGGAAGAGCGAAGGGAGCCTGGGCTGAGGAATTACCGGGTATCCTCTGGGCCTATCGTTGCACACCTCAGTCAAGCACCAAGGAAACCCCTTTTAGGTTGACTTTTGGAGTTGACGCAATGATCCCGGTGGAAGTATGAGAGCCGTCCTTTAGGCGAATAATCCCCGACCAACATATGAACTAGGAAAATATGGAAATTGAACTGGATCTATCCGAGAAGGTTAGGGAAAATGCGCGTATACAAGAAGAAGTTTGTAAGCTGAGAGTGGCTCGGCGTTATAATTCTCAGCTTAGGCCAAGAAGTTTTGTTGGTGGAGATCTTGTTTGGAGAAAGCAAAGCGAAGCAAGGAAGAACATCGGCGAAGGAAAACTAGCTGCAAATTGGGAAGGGCCTTACCGAATTACTGAAGCGTTAGGCAACGGAGCATATAGATTAGAAAAGCTATAAGGAGAAGCAATCCCTAGGACACGGAATGCCTCTCACCTCAAAATCTATTTCAGTTAGTTGATGTATACAAGGGGGATGATGTACTCTTTTTCCTAACTTGGTCTTTTGTCCCAAAGAATATGCGAAAAAGGGTTTTGGCCGAGAAGGTTTTAATGAGGCACGCCTACCTACTTCAATAAAGGAAATTCTTTGTCATGATTATATTCATTAACCTTGGTCAAGTATGAACCGAGAGAAGCAGAATTACACCTCGATCAAGTATGAATCGCGGAGGTGGATAAATTCGGTCAAGTATGAACCGAGATGTTAAGTTAAAATTCGGTCAAGTATGAACCGAGCATTCGAATTAAACTTGTTCAAGTTTGAACCAAAAATTTGTTAAAAACTCGGTCAAGTGTGAATCGAGGAATCAAAATTCGGTCAAGTATGAACCGAGGTCTCCCACTAAAACTCGGTCAAGTATGAACCGAGAGGAAGAATTAAATCTTAGTCGAAATCGAACTGAGAGATTATGTTAAACTTAGTCAAAAAATTGAACGCGGTCAGGTCGAGAAGTAATACTGTTATCATTAATAAGTCTGAGCAATACATTAAAGAAAAGAAAAGAAAAGAAATAAACAATCAAGGAGGTGGGCAGTTCGCAGCAGTAGGAACATCTCTCTTTAGTGTCTTACAGTTCATCTTCATTCACAAGCTCACCATCTTTGACGTCTTTATGCACATCAAATGCCGAGAGCTCAATTTTTGGCAGGAAGAGATGCACCTGACGAAGTGCTTTATGGAAGCCTTCTACATGTTCTTTCATTATCTGTTACACGGCTTCTTGAACGTCAGCTTCAAGCTCGACCTGTTTCTTCTTCGCTTGTTCCAAATCCTTGATGGGAGACACGTTAGGAACCTGTCCTAAGAGCCTTCTTTGATATAAAGATCGTGCAACTCAAGGAAAGATGAATTGAACACAAGAACAATGAAGAACAACAATGAGCAAAAACTGAAGAAAATAGACACGAAGAAATAAGAAGACTGAACAAAATGTTGGTCGAAGGAAGTAGACTCCAAGAGAACCCGTCTCTTGAATCCTAACTCCAGGACGCCACAAGGATCACCACTCCTTGATAAGTCCTCATTCTTTCTGGCACTCAAGGATAAGCAAGAAAGAACTCACAGAACAACAATAAAGTTGCTGAAAAGAAATTCATTCATTCATGTTGTGGTTTGCAAGAGTATAAAAGGTGCCTATTTATAGGCAAGTATTAACCCACAAACTAACTCTAGTTCACCCCACAAACCTAACCTTATTAATGCTAATTAATACAAAAAGGAAATCCTAAGTCAAAAGGAGCATTTAATTCTAATTTTGAATTTGAAAAGGTTGGCTCCTCTTAAATGCATAAAGCAAAGCAAATCAGATCATTGTTTGCCTTTTATTGAAAAGGAAACAAATTGACTAAAATAATCCTAATAAAACTTATTAAAAAACGTCACTTTTAGTAACCACATGAGAAGCACATGTATTTTAAGTGAATTGTCCATATTGGGCCTTCTCCAAGTTGGGCTTGTTGATTATAATCTGGCTCCACATTTTCAGCTTGCCTCTTTCTTTGTTTGGGCCTCAAAATCATTTAAATACAATGGTTCCATGTTAATAATGTTTTGGATCACCCCATTCATGGCTTTTGTTCTAGCTCTAGTCATTGGTCCTCCAATGCCTTGAAGTGAGCCTTGAATTTGTTCATAGTCCATTGTTGCTCTTAGCTTGCCCTCATCATCAAATACTTCATGCCTCGATTGTACTCTATCATTCCCTCCCTCCTCGAAATGATTCGTCCTCGAATCTCCACAATCTATATGGGAAGAAAGAGAACGATTAAAAGCATCAAATATAAAATAGGGAGTATACTTACTTTTCGAGCTTGATTGATGCATCTTTTCTTCAACCCTTGCTTGAACTAGCGGTGTAATAATGACTCTTGGTTGCACATTCATCCCTTTTAATGTTTCATCTTTACATTTTTGCATTCCAAACCAATCTCCGGGATCAAAAACCTTGTAATGACCATTAGTTTGAGTTGCATATGACTTGTTGTCATGCATTAGTGGATCCGAACTTGATTTTCCTTCCATAACATTCACACTAATAACCTGCAACAAAAAACTAGAGGCAAATTTGACACAACAAGACTCAAGGAAAATTAAGATTTTAGAGTAAACATATGGGATGAAAGCTGGGCAGATTTTCACATTATTTGCTAGGTTCAAACTTTGGAAAGATTTGACACCTGTGGATGGTGCACATTGACAAGACACGGATGGAGCATAGGTCATAAGAGGAATACATATGGGTGAAAACAAAGTATCACAAAGTTGGATGGAATAAGAAGAGAATGGGTTACTGGATAGAAAATGGAACACATAAGATTCATGAAAATGAGATGGAAGAAACCAATACAGAACCAAAAAGACATATGACTTATGAGACACACAAGAGACATAAAACATAAAATGAGTAAAGACTACACAAATGAATTGACAAAGCTTTTGATGAAAATGAAATGAAGTGACATAGATGGAAAAACTAGAGAAAGAAGACACTAAATGATCAAACTGACTTTCTTTCATTCTAGATTCAAGAGGAATTGAGGACACATAATACATGGATAGACTAAATAAATTATAAGAATCAGAGATAAAGTAAGAAGGATTGAGAGGATGAAAAGAAGGAACATATGGAAGATATGAAGGAAGGAGTTGTAAAGAAACTACCTTAAACTCTCCTTCACTCAAACAACTCAGAATTTCTTTTGCCTCATTATTCTCATCTTTTCTCAAACTCTCTTTTTATTTTCTCTTTTCTCTCTTTTTCTTTCTCTTTTTCATTCTTCTCTCAAGTTTCTTTTCACTCATTTGTTCTCCTCTTTTTTCAGTTTTCTGCACTCTTTCTTTTCTCACTTGTTTTTCACTCTTGTTTTTACCACTCATATTCTTCTCACATTTATTTTTCCTTTCAAGCTCACTTTTGATTTTCTTGTGATTTTCATAGAATTGAATATAACACGTTTCATGGGCTTTCTTTACTTCAAAAGAACAACTATCATCAAATAACCATGGATGCCTAAACACCATATCAACATGTTCAACTTCATCACACCCATGAAAACTAATTTCTAATGGCATAACAATGTGAGTATCACTAGAAACAAGCACACCACTATCAACAAAGTTCTCTATCTCCTCACTAGTAACATCTAGAGCAGTTGTCTCCACTAACGGTGGTAAATGATCATAACCAATCCCATCAACAATATCATTACCATTTTCCTCCTTAGGATTCTCAAGAATATCATATTCTAATTCATAAGAAAAATCATCAACACAAGGATTTTGAGAATTGGAGGTACCTTCAAGAGTAGTTGATTCTCTTGGTTCATCAACCATTGTAGATGTTGAGGAAGATATCTCCTCCATTGCATCTTTTTGCTCCAAATGAGAATCACTTGGACTTGGAACTGAAATTTGTACCTTAGAAGTTTGCTCCTTTCTACGAGTTGGAAGATACTCATAGAAGTAGTGGTGTGGTGCATACTTTTGCTTCAAAATGAGCTTCATGCTATTCCAAGTATCACACTGTTTCTCTTCACGAAGGTGCTTTCTTTCAAATCGTTCCCACCAAACTTTGGCTTTTCCTTCTAAGTGAAGAGTAGCTAATTTCACTTTCTCAGACTCAGAGTACCGGCAGTCTTCAAACCATTGTTCAATTCTTCCTTCCCACTCCAAATACATATCAGGATCATTCTTTCCATAGAATTTTGGGATGTCCAATTTAACATCCTTTTTGCATGAAGAAACTTGCATGCTATCCAATTTCACATTCAACTTTTGGATTTGTTCATTAAAAGCTCTCATCAAGACTTTAAGTTCAAGTTCTTCACCAGCCATGCTTAGAATCTCAAATATATTAGTGAATAGAATACAAAGAAAGGACCTTGCACACTCTCTCACGTGTTTCACTCAACAATGATACAAAATCACTCGTGTTTTGCACACTTTAAAAGGCTTTTTCCAGAAATGATATAATTACACTCTTGCCTTTTACCACTCACTCTTGCTTCCTATGAGAGTATAAAATTGAATCTGAACTTAAATCAAGAAGCAATGTTTTAAGTGGCAATCTCAAAGTCAAAGATCCAAAAATTCAAATTCTCAAAAGAGTTTAAAGTGATGGTGACCAACAAACAAAAGAAATCAAATTTTCCAGTCAAGAAAAGAAAAGAAAATGCTGGAAATTTAATGAAGCGCACTAAAAGGAAGGAATTGACATTAGAGATTTGAACAAAACAAAAGGACAACAAATTAGGAAAATAAGATAGGAAGGGATTCGGATAGAATTTACTAGAAGAGTAAAATTCTAAAAAGGAATATGAAAACAACTTACCACCCAAGTGAAATGAATCTAGACTCCTTTAGTGACTTAGGAACAAAAACTTGAAATTTGGTAATTCAGAAACAAGCAACCCACAAATCAAGGGATGCAATTCCAACAATTAATGCAAATCAATACAAGGGAAATTCAATTGGTAAATTCAAACTTCAAAGGTGCTCAATTTTGGAAAATTTTTTTTTCTGCCATCAAATTTTCTTTTTTTTTTTGTACGATTTTTTTTTCACTATTGTTTTCTTTTCTTTGGTTTTTTTTTTTTGCAGCACCCACAATTTCTCCTTTTTTTTTAATACTCTGAACTAATACACAATGGATATAAGCTAACAAATTGCAGCAACTTTTTTTTTTTGAAAGACTCAAATATGGAAATCACAAATTCTGGACAACAAAATAAAATGGAGAAAGATAACCAAGCCACCAAGAGAAAGAAGATCAATAAGGATGGTAAGAAGGGAGATTGAGATGAAAATCAAGCCACAATATCAGAAACAATGAACAAACTCAGATCTGACTAGAAAAGAGAAGAACATAAAAGAAAAATCTGGACAGCAAGCATGAACAGTACGGATGAACAGTGCTACAATTTTCTGGAAAGCAAGGAAAAAATGGAATGAAACAACAGAAACACACCTTGATTTGCAAGCCGAAGCTCTGATACCAAATGATGGGAGACACGTTAGGAACCTGTCCTAAGAGCCTTCTTTGATATAAAGATCGTGCAACTCAAGGAAAGATGAATTGAACACAAGAACAATGAAGAACAACAATGAACAAAAACTGAAGAAAATAGACACGAAGAAATAAGAAGACTGAACAAAATGTTGGTCGAAGGAAGTAGACTCCAAGAGAACCCGTCTCTTGAATCCTAACTCCAGGACGCCACAAGGATCACCACTCCTTGATAAGTCCTCATTCTTTCTGGCACTCAAGGATAAGCAAGAAAGAACTCACAGAACAACAATAAAGTTGCTGAAAAGAAATTCATTCATTCATGTTGTGGTTTGCAAGAGTATAAAAGGTGCCTATTTATAGGCAAGTATTAACCCACAAACTAACTCTAGTTCACCCCACAAACCTAACCTTATTAATGCTAATTAATACAAAAAGGAAATCCTAAGTCAAAAGGAGCATTTAATTCTAATTTTGAATTTGAAAAGGTTGGCTCCTCTTAAATGCATAAAGCAAAGCAAATCAGATCATTGTTTGCCTTTTATTGAAAAGGAAACAAATTGACTAAAATAATCCTAATAAAACTTATTAAAAAACGTCACTTTTAGTAACCACATGAGAAGCACATGTATTTTAAGTGAATTGTCCATATTGGGCCTTCTCCAAGTTGGGCTTGTTGATTATAATCTGGCTCCACATTTTCAGCTTGCCTCTTTCTTTGTTTGGGCCTCAAAATCATTTAAATACAATGGTTCCATGTTAATAATGTTTTGGATCACCCCATTCATGGCTTTTGTTCTAGCTCTAGTCATTGGTCCTCCAATGCCTTGAAGTGAGCCTTGAATTTGTTCATAGTCCATTGTTGCTCTTAGCTTGCCCTCATCATCAAATACTTCATGCCTCGATTGTACTCTATCAATCCTCCTGTAAGTTAGCAGCAAGGGCCGAAGATTCGACTTCAGCGCTCTTTGCCCAAGCAATCTCAGTCGTCAGGGCATCCCGCTCCTTTTCGACTGCTCGCATCTTCATCTCGGCATCAGCGAGGGATCCTTTCAGCTCTTCCACCTGTAGAAGGAGAGCTGCTTGAGACTTTGCAGTGTCGGCGAGCTCCGAGGAAGCTTTGTCCTTCGCAGTAGTTGCTTCCAGAAGCTCGGCCTTAACAGTTTTTAGGCGACGATCGCTTTCTTCAAACTCCTCTCCACAGAGCGAGGCCATGGTCGCGGCACGCAGGCACATAGCTGACATGGATTCCAAAACAGCATTGGGACCCAACCGCTGCAAAGTTTCCTTGTCCCCGACTTCCTGGATGCCACTCCCGAAAAACTTGGCAATGTTTGGGTCAATGCCTGAAGGCGAACGTCTAACGGGAGACGGTAGGGGAGATCGGCGAATAGAAGATACAATCTCCTCGTCGGCTACTGGAAGTCGAGCACGTTTGCTCGGGGGGCTTCGAGAAGAAGAGGGAATCTCAACAATCTCGGCTGTCGCCATTACCTCGGTACGCCTTCTCTCCTCTTTATCAGGGCGAGGCTGCAGATTCTCGGCAATAGGCCCTGCTGATGGGGCCATGTTCTTTATTGAGCGCCAGTCGAACTTCCCCATTACCACTGCAAAATGGAAAATATATATTAGAAGTTGAAACAGGTGTGGCGGCAGAAGATAAAAGAAAATCGGCACCCACGTTTAAAATCTTTATTGGGGGTTGAAGAGTAGGGGAGCCTAAGCAAGATTTTGCAGTTCAGGGGGCGAGGTAATTTATTTAACTTGTCAACATCCGTCTTTTCGGATGCTGACATAACCTCATAACACCAAGATTGGAACTTGATGGGAGTCCGAGTCCAATATAGAGGAAACCTGGGTCGCCCCCCCCATCGAAGAACATTTCCGAGTAACCCTCGGCTGGGCACACTTTGAAGAAACTTCCTTTGAAGTCCTTGTATTACGAGGTGTAAGGACCGATTATCCCCCTCCTATTCATACCACTAAGGGAGATCCAGCCGATCTTATTTCAAAATCGAATCTGATAGTAGTAGAGGAACTTCGGAGCGGTCGGCGTCATGTTTAATTTTTTACATAAGACCTCGAAAGCCTTTAGAAACGCCCAGCTATTGGGGGTGAAGCTGAGTTGGAACGACGTTCAGTGCCCTTAAAATAGCGCATTCGAAGTCTGTGAAAGGAAGGCCAACTCCCAGCGACTCAAATAATGTCCTATACATATATGTAAAATGCGTTTGTACTGGCAACGCAGACAGGAAAGCGTGCTCATCTTCAGCACACGGCTCGGCAAGCACGGCCTCTTCTGTTTGTGTGCTAGCCAGGGAAATCGACTTTCTTAGCTCCACAATGGATTCGGCAGTCCGAAACTTAGAATGGTAAGATCCAACTTCTCCTTTCACCCAATAATATCCTGGGAGTCGAATGTCAGGAACTGGGTCTCTCTGAACTCTTGAAGCAACTTTTCGTGGCTTTTGTATGGCCACCTGCACGGCAGTAGCCGAAGATGAAGCCTCCCTTTCAGTTGGAAAGTCGGCCAGACGAAAATTCAACTCTGTGCTTGGAAAGGAAGAGTTTGACGGTGAAGGTTCTTCTCTGATGCCAAGAACCTCCCCCTCAACCAGGATTCGATGAGAGGACGACCCAGCTGATGCCTCAGATCCTTGGTTTGAACTCATGGTAGGTGGGAAAGGTATAGAATAGTGTGAAGTACTTGAGAAAAAGGGAAAACACAGAAGAAGGCGTACCTGGAAAAATGACGAAAGGGGCAAGGAGAAGGAGGCCAAAGATGACGAAGAGATTCAGAGGGAATGAAAAGCAGATGTAGGTTGAAGTAAAAGGATGAGCACCCAAGTCCAACACGTATATAGTGAATACTCCTCCTCGAAAATGAGCAAATTAATCATGACTTTGGGGAGCCAATCGTCATCATTGGGGAACGTGATTCGGCTGACAAAAAGACGCAGCATTAAATGACCCCGAACGCAGCTGTACGTGTAAGCACATTACCGTTTCAGAAATCAAAATGTCAAAGAGCCTCTGGGAAGGTTCTGGAATCCCTAGGGAACTGGAGCGATTCAAATTCAAAAAACCAGTCTTTAGTCGGTCACATGATTCGGAGCCCTCTCATCCAGATTGGACTCGAGGCTCCGGGGGCTAGTGTGCGTGACGAAATGAATGTGCCGAGGTTATAAGTCTGAGGTGGATGTACGCCCCTTTGAAGCCTCACTTTCCAGGCTCATATACACCAAGCTATAATTCGGAGGCCGAGCTTAAGCGCAACGAACCAAGTAATACATCGGTTATCGAATGATAAGGCCGAGTAATCGTATGGCCAGATGGTCGTCCGACTGAACAACATCTCGGCCATATGGCCGTCTACGGGTTTCTTCATGAAAACTGTATTGCCCCAAAAACACCCGGCTAGGAGTAGTAGTTATGGGGCCATAACAGTTACGGAATCATAACTGCAGGGCGAAAAATCAGGGATCACGCTAAAAGAGCGTGATACTCCATAATGGTCATTTAGGAAATATCTCGATAAATTAGGGATTACAGGGAGAAGACGGTTTAATCTTAACGGTCGGGAGATGGTCAATAAAAGGAAAAAAGATAAGTGTAAACGCCAGAGGCACTGCATACAAAGGGTGGAATAGTCTCTCGGTCTTTTGAAGGAACATTAGTCATAAAAATTAACGGCTTAGAAATGGATGTCCTAAGAACAAAACCCCTCAATTTATAGCCAAAACCAGTAAAAGTAAATACAACCACAATATGGCAATATAATTTCATAATAGAAATTCAATGAAAGAACATAAATGTAAATAAGTAAACTTAACTACCTTTAGTGATATCACTTGGCTTTCCTCTTTAAAAAAAAGCTTCCTCTAGCTTTTAAAGCTTCCTCAAGTCATAAAACATCATTAAACACTTACTCAATCTACTGATTTTATGACATAATGCATATAGCTTTCATGAAACCCTAAAATGTCAAATTTTCTATCTTAAGCTTAATCTTTAACCTAACATTTGTCTTGAAGGTTTGTCATTATGGGGAATTCATTTTTACCATCAAATTAATGAAATTACAACCTTAAGACCCTCTATTGGTATGGCCAAAATCTATACCTAATAGGAAAGAATTGATTTTCCAACTACTATTTACCTATTTTGTTTTCAATTCTAAACCACGTTTCGGGCGAAAATGGAGTTTGCTTTTTTTTTTTGATCTGTTTGGCTAATAAAATGTAACACATTGGGAACTCCGTTACCCATTTAAACTCTGTTGCATAAGAAGCAACTCCCAGGTTGGTTATCTGTTGCCTGAATGAAAGTTACAGAGAAATTCAACGAACAGAGATATGAGGCAAGGGAGAAATAGGAATGACAACAATAATCAATAGATAGAAAGTAGGAAAATAGGAAGGAAAGGGATTGAGAGAGTGTATAGTATGAAAATCCTGAGGAGTGGGCGTAGGACATGAAGAAGAGAACGAAGGTGATTGTCGGAATGGAGATAAGAGGCACCTTAGGGTCCTTCCTTTGGTGTTTTAGAGGAATCAAGGACTAAGTGATACACAACAAATCAAGGCCAAAAACTATGGCTGAGCTTAACAACAGGAAGTGAGATTGAATGATGGTCGACAAAGGGAGAGAGAATGGAGGGAGACTAGAAAAAGAAAAGCTAAAGGCATGTTTGGTTGCCAGAAAATGGCATAAAATGGTGCAAGTGGATGAGAGGTGGCATAATAAAAATAAAGACAAATACAAATGAGTAAATAAAAATAAGAAAAAATTAGAAAGTTAGGAAAATAAAATTTTCATAAAATTTCTCTAATCTAATGAGTAAAATGCTCTTTTAAAATTTCAATCTCTATGGATAATGATTTACAAGAAAATATTACATCAGATAGATTATATTTTCAATTAAACAAAATGCAACAAAAATTAAATTAAATTTTGATTCAAAGATATTAAATTGATTGCAGGATAAAATTTAAGCTCAATTAAGAGAAAAATTATGAGTCAAAAAGATAAAAATAAGGAAAACTAAATACCAAGAAACAAAATTTCCAAAGTTGTTTTGACAAATTTCCTCTATATGGGCTAATTCTTAATCATTTATTTAATCATAATCAAACTACAAATGACACATAATCATATTGAGAATTATTAAATAAAATAAAATAGAATAATTTTAAATAAGATCAGATTGTACAATCTATGCAATATAATTAGTTATATACTGTTATCAATCTTATTTTTAATATTTTAATTTTGGAACTTTTATTTTTTAGACAAACGCACACACACATATATTTATTAAATATGTATTGGACAAAGAAAATTTATCTATTAAAAGTTGGTAAAAAATTATATATCCACATATAACTATTTTTTATTAAAATCATCCAAACATAATTACTTTTGCCAAAACCAACTTTCAATTAAATCATTCTAATACAAACACGTTAGTCTAAAACTAATTTTTACCATAACCATGTTGTAAAATTAATTCTATCTAAACTCATTTTTTACAAACTGAAAACCAAATGGGCACTATCTCCAAAACTTACCTTGTTTGCTTCCTTTTTTTTGCAAAATCTCTTTCTCATCAATTTATGGTTTAAAATCAACTTCCCTCCCTTAAACATGCCTAGTATGAAATCATGCAATGAGAGGAGAAGAGAAAATTGCAAGGAAACCAACCCAAACCACAAAGAAACTAAGCTAGAACTCATCAAGATCATAGATTAGTTGGCTTATCAATTTTCCTTGATTTTCTTTCTTCCTTTTCTCTCTTTATCTTTCTCTCACATTGCTTCCTTTCTTTCTTGACTAAGCAGCAATATATATAAACAACTTTCCAAGTGTTTGGACATGCAACACAAGAGGGAGTATATATAAACAACTAATCATGCTTACTTTTTGCTAATTAGGTTGATTAAGCAAGCTTAGCCATTAAGTTTGGTTAATTGAAAACTTAAACATTAGGTTTTCAATTTTAGCACATGTGGGCTGACATGTGTCACCATATGGAGGAGTAATATTGTCCCAAGTCCAGTAATGCCACATGTTGGTTACTTTATACCAAAATCAATAAAGTTACTTTTTGCAATATTAAATCATTTTATGAGTACATGATTAAAACAAACTTGTATATGGGATTACTTTATTATCCTAGCTCTTAAAAGCTCTTTTTGTGATGTCCAGCCACTTTTCTATTTGCCTTTTTACTTTCTGTAGAGCTAAAACTAACTTCTTCATTATAAAGTTTTTTTTAACCTTCAGCACTAATGATTTCCTCATACTTGATCAGTTAATCTCGGACCTATATATCATTAAGCTCATCTCATCACAAAGCTTTATTTTGATAATAATTTTGGATATTTACAAAATTACTCCTAACTGAGTAAAATTGTAATTTTTAATTTGTTTAGGTCATTAGCTATAGTTTTCCCCAAGGCTTATAACTAACGCAATTTTCCAGCCTCTAGGGACTAAAATGAACAATAAAGTAATGAAGAAGGAAATAAAGATAGAGGAGATGAAAGAAAAGACACAAAAAACAAAGGGGATAGGATAAACCCAAATCCTATAACCAAAGCTTTGATGCCAACTAATATGGACCCCTTAGAGACCTGCTCTAAAAAACCTAGAAAGTACAGAGTAGTGGAAGAACTTAACTTAAAAGATTCAGAAGATGATCAATTAGAGCCCTAGTGGAATTCATCTCTGATCTCTAACTATAACAATATCTACAAGGTTGATCACTTCTTATGGTAGGTCAGTTGAGAAAAAAAAGATAGAGAGATAGAAAATAAGAGAGAGAGAAAAAACTCAATAAATCCTTACTGAAAAACTCGCAATAATATTATTCTACTATTCTCTTAAGAAAATGCATTTCATAAAGGCCTTTATATATGCAAAACAAGAAAAACCTGATCCTAAAGTAACTAGGCTCATATAATCCTAATAGATCTAGAAAATCTAAAAGATATATCTAATTATAAAAAATTCTAATAATAAAAATGAAAATTTAAAGAAAAATAATAAAATTGATATCTTAATCCTAATACCATGAGATTATCTTTTCAATTTAAATTTAGGAAATCTCTTAAAGGATATCTAATAGATTTTATTTCTTCTATTTTACATTTAAATTATAACCTTGGTCCCAAGTTGGAAACCCACAAAATAAAAATAAATAAATAAATAAAATTATCTAAATAGAATGAATCTAGAAAATTCTTGTAAGTGATTATGTGAGTAGCACCTCAGAATCTTTGGAATGCCTTCTAGCCCTCTGTCATTCTCCTTTTTCTTGAAAAGATTCATTCTCGAATCTTTATCAACTTAGGGTTAACCTATGTGCGCTTCTTTTGCTTCAGTTTCTATATATACTTTTGCTTCATCATATATTTGAAGACAAAAACACTCATATGCTTTTTTATTACTTTTTTTTTTCCAATAACTTAACAAAAACAAATAGAAGAAAATAAGGAAAACAAGATATGGAAATGGAGAAGGAGAAGGTGGTGAGATGGTAAGAAGTAACACAAAAATTAACAAGACACAAGAAAGGAAGAAGGAAATAAAGATAGAAGGAGATGAAAGAAAAGAACACAACGAACAAAGGGGATAGGTTAAACTCGAATCCTATAACCAAAGCTCTTATACCAATTGATAAGAACCCGTTAGAGACTTGTCCTAAGAAGCCTAGAAATACAAAGTAGTGGAAGAACTTGACTCAAAAGATTTAGAAGATGATCAGTTAGAACCCTAGAGGAACTCGTCTTACATCCCTAACTATAACAATACCCATAAGGTTGATTACTTCTTGCGGTATGTCAAATGAGAAAAAAAGGAGAGAGAGATAGAAAATAAGAGAGAGAAAATAAATAACTCAGTAAATCCTTACTGAAAAACTCACAATAATAATATTCCACTATTCCCTTAAGAAAATATATTTCGTAGAGGCCTTTATATAGGTAAAACAAAAAAAAAACTAATTGTGAAGTAACTAAGCTCAAATAATCCTAATAGATTTAGAAAATCAAAAAGATATATCTAATTATAAAAAATTCTAATAATAAAAATGAAAATTCAAAGAAAAATAATAAAATTGGTATCCTAATTCTAATACTATTAGATTATTTTTTTAATTTACATTTAGAAAATCTCTTAAAGCATATCTAATAGATTTTATTTCTTCTATTTTAAATCTAAATTATAACTTTGGTCCTAAGTTGGAAACCAACAAAAGAAAAATAAATAAATAAATAAAATTATCTAAACAAAATTAATCTAGAAAATTCTTGTAAGTGATTATGTGAGTAGTACCTCAGAATCTTTAGAATGCCTTCTGGATCTCTATCATTCTTCTTTTCCTTGAAAAGATTCGTTCTTGAATCTTTGCCAACTTAGGGTTAACTTAAGTGTGCTTCTTTTGCTTCAGCTTCTATATATACTTTTGCTTCATCATATATTTGAAGACAAAAACACTCATGCTTTTTTATTACTTTTTTCTCCCAATAACTTAGCAAAAACAAATAGAAGTAAGGAGAACAAGATATGGAAATGGAGAAGAAGAAGGAGAAGGTGGTGAGATGGTAAGAAGCAACACAAAAATTAACAAGACACAACAAGAAAGGAAAAAGGAAATAAAGATAGAAGGAGATGAAAGAAAAGAACACAACAAACAAAGGGGATAGGATAAACCTAAATCCTATAATCAAAGCTCTGATGCTAACTGATATGAACCCCTTAGAGACCTGCCCTAAGAAACCCAGAAAATACAGAGTAGCAAAAGAACTTGACTCAAAAGATTTAGAAGGTGATTAGTTAAACCATAGAGCAACTCGTCTCAAAATCCCTAACTATAATGATGCCCATAAGATTGATCACTCCTTATAGTAGGTCAAATGAGAAAAAAAAGGAGTAAGAGATACAAAAACTTTATTTCCTAGATGCCCACAATGATGAAATATAGTCATTAGATACAAAAAATAGTTGTTATTAGTCATTACAAGGTGTCTGCAATTGTGAAATTCGAATTTTGGGTGTGGACATGCAACTATTGATCATTCCAAAGAGCATTTTCACATTCTGGAAATTCGAAATTGAAATTTTGGATGTGAAAATTTGATTGTTGGCTATTCTAGAGGCATTTTCACATTTTGGAGATTCAAAATTTGAATTTTGGAAGGCCAACATTTGTCTATCAGGATTGAAATTCGAATTTTGGATGTGGAAATTTGACTGTTAGTTGTTCTAGAAGCATTTTCATTTTTTGGAGATTTGAAATTCAAATTTTGAAAGTCAACATTCATCTATCAAACATGAAATTCAAATTTTAGAAGCCGAAATTTGTCTGTCAAAGGTGGAACCTCTATAACTTCAAACTTTGCACTATAAATAATTTTATAAAAGTTATAACTCTCTTATTTTAACTACAAATTAAGCAAATAACCTAGGGTTGGAAAGCTCTCAATGTCTACTTTTAAATCAATAAGTTTCATTTCAAAAAGAAACTTATTTTCTGAGTTATGAACAAAATAATGATTAGAGGTCAAAACTAAAAATCCACATCTCACTACTCATCTTTAAATGACCATAACTTTTCCATATGACCTTTATTTTGAGTGAAATAACCTTTATTGAAAATTTTATTAAGTCTATTTTCATATGAAATAATTTTTACATCAAATCCATATCTCAAAAATACTAATCAAAGATCAAACTCTATATTCTTAAAAACCAAATTTCACTATGTTTAAAAGCAAGGATGATTTATTTTGATAATCAAAACTTCTTGAGCCAATCGAATGCAATTGTAAATCATTAAGTTTCACATGAAAACTCTAAGCCTATGAAGTATAAACCTATCAAAGCTCAAAGGCTATCTTGATACAACCAAGCTTCCAAATCTTCAATTCTTTGACACTTGAATTCTTCATATCTTGGAGCATCATTTTCCTTCTTCTTCTTTGAGTGAGTCTTGATATTGATTTTCTTTTCTTTTTTTCCAATGCTTACTCTTCCTTCTTGGACAATCCTACATATAATGTATTACACTTACAAGTCAAGTAGTTAGTCCAATTTATATATCTAAAATATAAAAGCATAGTGGATATATTAGCATGATATATGCATTATAAATATAATTAAACACATGCTAATATACATTTTACTTCAACTAGAAACAACATATATGTTAAACAGATATGATGCATTAATTCCTTGTTACTCTATATTTGTCATTATCAAAACTTATATTATATTAAATCTAACAGTTAAGGCTCTCAGAGCAAAGATTCAGGTAAATCTTTGCGATAGAAAAGAGGTAACTTCCTAGTTATAGTTCCCCTTGAATGTGAAAGTGTTATTCCTTATAAGACACTAACATAAGAATGATATAGTGGCATAAGGGATTAGTTTTAAAGATAGCTTGAGATAGTTGTTTGATTAGATGATGATGCTTTCTAAAAGTTTGAATCCTTTCAAAGTTAGATCACAATTAGATCATATTAGTAATGAGATGATATAGGGTCACAGAGGATCCTAGTAAAGTTCATAGATCACGGTAGATCTCATGGTTATAGTAGACCAATTAGGAGGTTACAGTAGATCTCTAAAGAGAATGAGATGATAAGACCTACAATATTGATAGTTCTCTAAAATGGATGTGTAATATCCTTAATTTCACTTAATATCATACGGTGTAAAGGAAAAAAGTAAATGATCACAAAAAATACATAAGAAATTACAGAAAATGGAGAGACACATCAACAGATGAAAAGGAGCAAAAAAGACAATTTTCCAAATCAGAGCTAAAAATGCGAAAATTATAATTTTGTCCCCAAAAAGAAGAATTCTTTACACAGTGGTTCTTAAAGAGTATGAATTAATATGTTTATACCCCTAGAAATAAAATTATTTGCAATTTAGTCATTTGAGGAGGAGAAGGATTATATGTGTAAAGAAGTTTTGGGGGAAATTACAGCCAATAACTAGAAAGTTTCAAAAATTATAAATTTACCCCAAGTCAAGAGCAATTTTGTAAATATGAAAAATTATAATCAAAATGAAACTCTTGATGAGCTAAACATAATGGATTAATGTTTGGAAGTTAATAAAATCCGTATGAATTTAGATGGGCATTTGGAATAAAAAGCCAATATTTTATCGAATAAAATTCATTTTATACTGCATAAAATTATAGCAGTGCCAAGAATAGTAAATGGACCTCACACAAATATATTTTGGGTCAATAAAATGATTTTAGTCCAAAATTAATTTTTGGATATTCTATACCAATTTAATGACAATTATGGTAAAAGTATTTAATCGGTACTAGTAAAATTAATCAGTAAATGATATATTGGTTCATTAAAAATTAATGAAGCAAATTTTGGGCAATTTTTCTCTCTCTTAGGTGTCAGATCTGGGCATATTAAGCATGTGATTTTTGTTCATCAAACTTCTCCAATAAGGCAAAGATTTTTGGCCAAAAAACTTCTTAAGGAAGGCATGTAATATTTTGGACAAAAATGCCCATGGTTAGTAAGAAAATTAGATAAACTAATTGTCTTTTCTTCCCCTCATTTGGATGACATTTCCAGCTGCAAAACAAAGAGAGAAAATGCAAGAAAGAAAGAGAGAAAAGAGAGAAAGAAGAAGAGGAAAAGAGAAGACATGTTCAAAGCTTAAGAGTTCAAGGATTTGGTAAGAATTTCTACTATACTAAGCTTGCTATTTGGAGTATTTGGCAATTGTTTCATGAAGTGATTTCTTTTCCTCTCTCTCTAAGGGTTTCAACCAAACCATAGGCCATGGGGAAAAGTTGAGTTTCATGCACCAAACTTGGGGAAAATGCTAAACTAGTAACCTTAGGCATGGAATTGGTAGTAGTTTGAAGTATTATGAAGTATATTGATTTTCTTCCATTTCCCTTGATTTTTGATTAGCTAGGGTTTATTTTTAGAGATTTAATTTCATGCTGTTGACCCCAAAAATGGATTTTTTAAGTCCAAATTAGCTAACAATAAGTGTTGGTTTCAAAAAAATTTCAAAGGAAAGTAAAATGAAAATTTTAGGTTTTGTGAGCACTTTATGTTACGGCTCTTGAAACCAGTAACTAAAATACTTGAATGATATTATGATTAGGTTCAAGAAAGTTGTGGAAGGTTAAAGAAGTGGTGTACCAAGTGTGGGAAGCAAGGGAATTCTCAAAGATAGTAAATTTACCTATTTTTGCACTATATTGTATTTTATGATTTCTACAAGCATGATCACTTGCCACATGGTTGTTTTGATCATTTGTAATTGTTGGTTAAGCTAAATGAAGAGGTTTTTGACCTCTAGATATCCCTTTTTCAATCTGAAATGTTGCCCAAATTTTTATAGAATTATGTGACTTAATGTGTTCAAGTGATTGTTGATGGTTTTTATAAACCTTTATATTAAATGTGATAATATATGTGCTTGAATGGTAATTACTACTAAGATTCTTTTAATCTCACCCACCCACATGATAATCATTTCTAGGGAACAACAATGGCAAGGCCACCAAGAAAGAGAAAGGAAAGGAGAAAGAACTTGATGACTAATACGCTAATACTTGCAATGGCTATGAGTTTTGAGCTTTTATGTAAAATTGTAAAAGTCATGTTAAATATGTTCTTTAGATCATAGAGAATGTATGGGATGATATGAAGACAAATTATGGCCATGTAAATATTTTATGACATTTACTTTGCAAAATACTTGGATGCAAATGGTCATTCTAACCTCTTGATAGTGAGCCTGCCTGTTTGAACATTTTAATACATAATATATGTTATATATTATAAGTAGACAAAAAGGTCTTTAAAATAGTGTAGAGAATAATCAATTTGCCTACATATGAGATTTATAGTGATTTTTCAAAATTAGTACCAGAAAATTGGATTTTCTAAAAGTGAGCAAACAAACAGTAGATCTTTATAAAATCTACTATATAAATTGGCCTAGTCATTACTCTGTTTTATATTCTCCCAATTAGAAAATCTTTTAAACAATTTTTAGAGACTTCAATAACTTGTATACAATTTTTTTTTTAAATTAGTTATGATTTTCTAAAGTTCAATTGATAAAAGTTTTAGGACATATGTACAGTATTGATGAATTTAAAAAATTCTGTTTTGGTTTTTTTTTATACAAGCTACTAATAAGGTATAAATGGACTCTTTCATGGTCTAATACTTAGGGAAAAGGCCTAAAATCAAGGTGTTATAGGATGACTTAGGATGATTTTAGAAAGATATGAAACCTCATTAATTAGTAGCTGATACACATTTTCCCCTAAGGCTTTTCTTGAATGTCAAGCCACTGACAAGAAAGTAGCTAAGCAATATAATGGTGGGTGATGATGAGTAGAAAGGCATGTATCCCACATATGAAATGAATTCATATTAGTGGCGGAATGTTTCCAATAATGAATAAAGGAGGCCAGTAAGGAATAAATGATAGTAATGAAGAAAGGTAACTATAAAGAAAATCAATGGGGGAAACTAATGTATGATTTAAATGAAAGTAAGTTAGAAAAGAGGAATGTGTAACAACCTAGGTACAGGAAATTGGCCTGAGACTAATTAGAATCCTATGGACAAAAAGATAGGATCAAGAATGATTTCCTGTAATGATAGCCACACAGTGATCATTGATTGGGAAAAATTTCTTGAACCTAGAGAATGATCCAATAGTAATGATTACTTCAAGAGTAGCACCACCAGAGCAAGCAACTGCACCTCAAGGTGAAGAGGTTGAATAACATAGAGATATGCTAAATAAGTTTGGGCTAGCTGAATCATTTGGAGAAATGGTAGCTCCTCCCAAATAAACCAAGGACTCCAAATCCAAATGACTGATAGCATGATTTTAAGGAATGTCAGGATAGATTGGGAAAATAGGTGCAAGTTCTAGATCTCTTGCATACCATAATAGCAGTAAAAGAATTCTTTGACAGGCATCATGACTATTGGCTCCCCGGAAGTAAATGGATTGAGCCAGCCCTTGATGCTACACAGAATCATGAGTAATGGAAACCCCAGAGGATGATTTAGAGAAGGATCCAATGGGGATATTAGATGATAATAGTAAGTTTGATGCTAATAAGGAAATCCGATAAGTTCAGTATGATGATAATGTATATGTAGAAGTGATGTATGGCTATAGTTTTAGAAACTAATTATGCATGCAGCAAAGTATTAAAGTAGCAAGAAGACCAAGGGTCGGAGGATAATGATGATTGACGTAGTTAACATTATGGATAAGTCCAATTATTGATTATAGTGATTAGTAAGATGAAAGATAAGAATGGTTAAGACATGAAGAAATGTTCAATAAAGAACAAACTTCTTAAATGATTCCTATAGTAAGAAATAAAGGTACCCCAAAATCAGATTCCTTGCAAATGATCCTTGATTGTCTAGATTAGCACCAAAGGACTGTGGAGAGCAACTACCAGAAATAGTTAATGCTTACAATTAATATAAGGAAGCTAGAACCCCCAATGCTCTGCTTATACTGCAGTGGTCTCAAATAAATCAACAAGATCTTACTAAACAAGCTGCAGGGTAATTGGTTGAGAGCATTAACCACCAACATGCAATTGCACAATTTAGAAAATGTTAGTTGTCATTCTTTGATGATAAGTTTAAGGAGCAAGTTTCCAAGAATCAAAGTATGAGCCTCAAGAAGTGTTGCACGTCATCAAAGAAGGCTTCAATGGCAACTTATATATTAGAAGAAGAAGTTGATTGTTGGTGGTGGAGTATAGAGCCAATTTATTCAAGCAAGGGGCTACTGACTAGAGAAGTATCCCTAAAATAGTTCCACAAGAAGTATGTTTCTTTGTCAATAAGAGATGAAAAAGGAAGCGGAATTTATAATGACTCGCTAGGATATGAATGAGCTGATCAAAGAATATATAGCAAGGTATAACCTATTGGCTCAATGCTCAATTTACCTTCCACATTATAATGTTGAGCAAGGAAAGTAGAAAAGCTAAAAAAAGGGGCCTAAAGTTAGCAGTTAAAGAAAAAGTTGCCTTATATGGATTCGAACTCCCTATTTATGAGTTGAAGTGAGTAGAATCACTAATAATAGTCTAAATTACAAGTATATATGATGCTAACATCTCTGGCCAACAATAATAATAAGGAAATTATGGAGGAAAGAAAAGTAAGTAAGAATAGGAGTAAGTAAGTCTTGGAATAACAGGGGATTCAAGAAGTAAGGCAAAAAGGGTAGAGGAGGCCGATAAAGTAAGCAAGCCTTAGTTTGTGAGGAATGTGGAAAGGCTCGTGGTGGAAGGCCATGTTTAGCAAGACAGAATGTGTGTTCCAAGTACAGAAAGCCGTGATATTTTAACCATGACAATACTATGGAGGTGGCCAACACCAAATGTCAGACCCGAAAATGCAACACGGATGGCTTGGAAATGAAGAAAAAGGAAAAAATCAACCTTCCAAATGGAAACCAATATTGGAGGAGTCGCCACCAAAATTTTGTGGAAAATTTTGGAAAACCAATTGAAAAAGGATAAGGATGGTAGGCAAATTAAGGTTGGGTTTGGGAGTGTGATTATGAGTAAGGAAAGTGTTAGGCACCTCACAATACTCGTTCCTAGAAACGGTTACCTTAAGTTGATTATGCAATTTTTATGGCTTTAAAAATTATTTTGATTGCCCTTTAGCATTCACATGCAAAACATAAATATAAAATTATGAGAAATTAAGAAAATGAAATAAGAAAATTATTATTTATTTACAAGGACGGACTTGAACTATGATAAATATCTAAAGCCTACGTACCCTGTGATAGGGATCAAAAACCAAGTAATTTAGAGTAAAAGTGTGTGTCACTGGATTGATATTTTTTTTATATATATATAGTTGAAAGAGAAGTTTATAGAAAATAATTTATTTTTCTGCAAAGAAAACAATTTGGTTGGTGGGTTTTAATTGACAAAAGATAGATTAATTTCTATTATTTACTCTTATCATAAAAAATATCATCCTGAATATTTTATTCTCAACTTAAAAAAGGAAAATTTTGAAGACGATTCTAATTCATTTATTTTTTATTTTCTTATTCATATTTTTTTATAGTCAATTTTAAACAAAACCAATCATCCCTCATGTTGACTTTATTACTCACAGTTCGCTGACTGGTACCTAATTACTCACAGTGTTATCACTTGAGGCATATAGGTGAAAAGAGTAAAAGCTTCAAGGAAAATAGCTAATTTTTATGTAAATTATTTTTATTCTTATTTTTTATAGTAAAAATGGAAATAAATAGGAATATGGGAACACATTTTTATTTCAAAAAGCATTAAAAAGAATTTAAAGTATGATTATTATATATATTTTCAAAGAGAATCAGCTAGCATCTATGGTAATTTTACCACTTACAGTTCGCTGATTGATACCTAAATGCCCACGGTGTTACCACTCGGAGCACGAAGCAAAAGAGAAAAATTGAGGACTCTTATCTATATTTGCATCATTTATTTTACTTTAAATAAAAAGAAAGTCAATATTTATATTTATTTTACTTTTAATAAGCAAGAAAATTAATATCATTTTACTTTTAATAAAAAAACAAGTTTTTACGTAACTATTAGAACCTACAAATATTTGAAAATTAAGACATACCCAATATAAATGCGATGGCAATTCCTCATTCATGATACAATTGAGTGACACCCTGTGTGCACATAGAAACTTAATCACCCGTAACAAACTCTAAGGGAAAAGCTAAAAACCATTTATTTTTTAAAAAACTATGAAAATCCAGCCTTTTGAATTTCTAAATAAAATGCATTAAAGTGTGAACAAAAAATCATTAACCTTTCACCTTATCCACAAAGAATTTCAATTACGAACATATACTTCATATGGAATAAGAAGTGGGACCCAATCTAATTGAGTAATTACTCTAGCAAAAAAAATGAAGCAGGAGAACTATGACCCATATTCAACAGACCATGGAAATTCTACCAAACCCCTTGCCATAAGAGATTCTATAAGACTAATTGCTTGAACTGTAAAGAATCTCATAAACTACCCGTAAAAGGACTTACAACTATGATCTCATATTTCAAATAATTGATTCAGCACATTATTGGGATTTTACACACATTCTTCAAATCCATAAGCTTAAATCCTAGTGAATGGCAACAAATTATACATAAAGTGAACCCAAAGAAATAAGAGCCAAGGTAATACATAAGACATTCCTAAGGTTGAGAAGTAATGTTCTTTCAAGCATGAAACAAGGCTAATATTCAATAGTCAAAGATGAAAATAGTACTTATGACTAAAGATGTTTTAGACCCAGAGGAAAGATGTAATGTAAAAGGGGTGATTATACATATTCAAAAGGACTACCTCAACAAGGCTCAATGTTCAATATTACTTGCTAGCTATAATAGCATCCCATTTGATGAATCTGACAATGCATACATACTTATCAAAATCCAATTTCCTTGATTTAGAAAATTGCCACTACCATAACAGGACCCATACATCTATTTATAGAGAACACATTCATCAACCTAGCTGCATATCAGTTCTTAAGTGCAAAGTAGGAGATGGAAAGCAATCCAAGCATACCAGAAGGCAAACCCACATTAATAAGGAGGAAAAGACATATTGTTTTCTATCAATTTTTATAAACAAAACACAGTTAGGAAGCCCAAACACGAACTCCTTTCAAATCTATTAAAGCCACAGCTTGCACCCATATATGCAGCGAAACTGATTTAAAAAAAGGGTTAAATGTAGAACAAGATTATTTTCAAACCTACTACAGATAGCCACTGTGAAAGTGAAGAGTTGCTGGTGTGTAAGCTTCCTTTCCTCCCACGTTCTAATCAACTTCGTTCTCCTTCCACTTCACTGTCTTTGGCTTCTCCTTCTTCAGCTTTGGAGTCCTTACACTCCCTCCTCTCTCACTTTGTCACTCGACTCCTCCCCTCCTCTTCAGACACTCTTCACTCTCTTCTCTCTATCTACTCCCCACTTTCCTGTTCAGCCATTTCTCCCTTTGTTTATAGTAGAAGATTTCATACCTTGGTTGGGATGGCCAGCGGTAAGTCAAAATAGGTCTTCCGATTTTGTGCAACAAATTGTGACTTAGGTTTGTAATTTTCAACTGTATTTCTTTCTTGTGTATTTGCTTCTCTACATCGTTGCCCCATAGGCTGCCAATTTGCCTCTTGAGCCTTGAGCATTCGTTTTGTTCTTCATCTCTAAGGCTCACTGCATCGCTTCACTCTGCACCGAGCCTTGCATTCAATGTTGACAACAAGAAGAGGGAAGGAGATAGGGTCAACTATTAGCTTCCTCCATTTTCTTTTTAATCACCATGCCTCATCCTTCACTCCTTGTGCCATTCTGCTTCACGACATAGAAGAGGAAAAGGGCTAGGGTATTAAGGGAAGTTCAAAACATGTTAATTGCGTCAGGTCCCTCACTCTTTTTTTCTTATTATTAATGTTATCACTTTTTTCCTTTTTCCTTTATGTTTCACCTGAGTTAATCAAATTTTAAACACCTAAATCTTGAAAATATTTTTTTTTTGTTTTAATAAAAAGCCCAAGACATAAAGAGATATATTTTTTATTATTCAAGGTTTTGCTCTTCCTTTTTTTTTTCTTTAAATACTACAAGAAAAGGATTGGATTTGGATAAGAATCCTAAAAGAAAAGAATATGATTTTATTTTTAAGACTAAAATGCAGGATTTTTATTTTTGAGAATCCTAAAAGAAGGGAAATTTTTTTGTTTTCTCTTGAAAATCCTAAAGAGGGAATAGATTTGGAGAATATATTTTTTGTATTTTTCTTTTATTTTAGAAAGTATGCATTCAAGTTGAAATTAAAAGGAAATTTTTGTCATTTTTTAATTTATCCAATTTTCTAATTTTTGTAAAATGTCTAGACAAAATACTTGTCCTTTTCTTCTTCTTTTTTTTCCCTTTATATCCTACAAGAAAAGGATTAGATTTAGATAAGAATCCTAAATGAAAGGAATAGGATTTTTCTTTTTTCTTTTTATGACTAAAAGGTAGGATTTTTATTTTTGAGAATTCTAAAAGAAAGAAAATTAATTTTTGTTTTTTTTTTAAATCCTAAAGAAGAGAGATTGGATTTGGAGAATATTTTTTTTTGTATGTTTCTTTGATTTTAGAAAATATACATTCAAATTGAAATTAAAAGGAAATTTGTGTCATCTTTTAATTTATCCAATTTTTTTATTTTTTGGGTAAATTATTCAGACAAAATACAGTGTTTATAATTGCCTCTCTTTACTAGCTTTTTATGTGAGAATGAGGAAAACACAGATTTTGGAGTTCTCACATAAGGAACAAGTAAAGATTAGAATACGTATTTTGTCCATGCACGAAACACACAAAACATCCTTGCCCCAGACACAATGAGATGCAATACGACATGAATATAGAGCATGTAAGACTCGACTTTGGACATGAATGGCCTAATTTAAAAAGATTATGGTGAATAGATATTTTTATGTGAGATGCAATGCAAAGGTGGCCTGAGACATGACTAATAAATTGATCTAGAATTTAATAGATGCAAAAATGAACAGCTAACCCTAATTAGAGTAGAACCAATGCAATATGCAATGATATGACACAAACGAAGAACTAAGTCAACTAGACTATGACCGGTGTAGTATGCGGTGATGTGACTAAAACAATTGTAATGGCAAGTTCCAATCAAAATACCTTGTTGACCAACTACCCCTCTTCATTTGTTTTTTAAGGGAAAAGATCATGAAATGATATTTGTACTTTAGAAACAAATGAAGAAGGAAACATGTATTATTTTTAGGAGCAAAGATGCATGAATAACAAAACTAAGAACCTAGATATATGGGGACCCACATAAATCAAGACCATATGAGAGTGATATACCGATATCAAGGGCCTCGATGGGTGATGGCATAAAAAATAAAGGGTACCTAACACCACCTAGGGCTTTGACAAAAAGTAAAAGGGCTTGATGCCATCCAAGGCTTTGACAGAAAGTAAAGGATGCATGATGACAACCAAGGCTTTGACAAAAAATAAAGAGGGCTTAATGCTAGCCAGGGCTTTGAGAGAAAGTAAAGGGGCCTGATGCCAATTAGGGCTTTCACAGAAAGCATAGGAGGCCTGACGCCAAATAGGGCTTCGATAGAAAATAAAGGGTGCTTAATGCCAACCAGGGCTTTAACTGAAAGTAAAGGGGGCGTAACGCCAACTAGGGCTTTGACATAAAATGAAGAAGGCTTGATGTGAGCTAGGGCTTTGAAAGAAAATAAAGGGAGTCTGACACCAGTCAGGGCTTTGACGGGATGTAAGGGGGCCTCACGCCAGCCAGGACTTTGACAAAAAGTAAAGGGGGTCTAATGCCAGCCAAGACTTTGACAAAAAGTAAAGGGGGCTAGATGCCAGCCAAGACTTTGACAGAAAGTAAAGGGGGCCTGATGCCAGCCTTCACTTTAACAGAAAATAAAGGGGGCCTAATGCTAGTCATTTCTTTTGCTCCAATTTGTTTTACCCCAATTTGAAAGGAAGCTTATGGTGATATAATGTATGGAATGGAAGATGCGTATAGAATGCCAATTTTCTATCTTGTTTATTTTGCCCTGTCTTGAAGTAAAGTTTACTGTGATACCAATGTTAGAAATATAATGGAAACTGAGCTTTATCTTTAAATTTTATTGTTTTGATGTAGATCTTCATTATTCCTAACGAAGGAATTCACCTAACCTTACAACTCTTAAACCTACAACGATCACAAGTGATGATGAAAAACCACCTTGCATGCTTCTACTCTCCTTGGGTTTAGTTGTGTCTTCTTGGAATAACAAGCCTCGGAGTATGCACAGATTGTTTTCTCAAATTCATCAATCAGATTTTATAAACTTTCATTATACCCCTTGTACTTAGCACAATTAGTGTACAATCATGATTATCCCCCACGATGTATGCTATTAGGTAATAAGGTTTTTTCTTTTTTTTGACAATTAATTTGAGGAATAAATACAGTAACTTATCAAAGGAAAGTAATAATCAAGGAGGAATCAATATAGTAACTTCTCAAAGGAAAGCAATAATCAAAGGAAAAGACCAGAAAGTTAGTTTATTGATTGAATAAACCACTTGGATTTTTACATAGGAGATCTCGAAACAACAAGAAACTAAAGATACCAATCATGTGAAATGAGAGAAGATAGCTTTTGACCCCATTTAATTTTTTTTCATAGCTTGGAAGATGATTTGCTCTAACTTTTGCCAAGGCTGCCTTTTCAAAATTTCAGCCTAGCAAGTTTTGTTTTATTTTTATTATTTTTTCAGTTCTAATTTTTGCCTAGGCTACCTTTTCAAGTTTTCACCCTAGCAAGCTATATTTTATTTTTGTTTTTATTTTTTTTGAGCTCTAATTTTTGCCTAGGCTGCCTTTTCAATTTTTCAACCTAGTGAGCTTTTCCTTTTTTTTAATATTCTTTTTTATTTTTTTCTTCTTCTTTTTAGACAATATTTCTTGAAGGAGTCTACATTGATAGGTTTTGCTAATTCTTGTCCATTGATGTCCATCAAAATAAATGCACCCCCTGAAAATGTTTGCTTTACCACATAAGGACCGCCGTATGATGGGGTCCATTTTCCTCAATTATCCTCTTGATTTGGAATATTTTTCTTCAAGACTAACTCCCATAGCTAAAATTCCCTAGGACGAAGCCTTTTTTTGTTAAATGCTCTAGCCATTCTCCATTGATAAAACTTCCCATGATACGTGGCGACCAATCCTTTTTCCTCAAACATATTCAATTGTTCATATCAAGTCTTAATACAATCATCTTCCCTAACAATTGATTCTATCATGACTTGTACTGATGGGATCTCCACTTCAATTGTAACACCCCTCATTGGCCCCATTTCCCATGTATTTAATCATTCTAAAGTCCATTTATATCATAGTAGGATCTTGAATCACAATAAAAGCCATAATAAATTTTTCTCAAGTTTGGGCACTATTCATTTAATCGTATTTATTTATTCCGATTAAACTTTGAAAAATCATAACTAAATCAATAAAAATCATATGTGATTCAAGTTTTTTAGGGATAGCTTATAACTTTGTCTACATGGGAAAAATATAAGTCAGAGCAATGATAGTACTGATATGTACAGGAAACTCCGTGAATTTTCACAATTTATACGAAAACTGCAAAAATAATCATTTTAATTAGGATTAAATATAAAAATCCACCAAATATTGCACACATATCCAATCTGAGTGTTCTTTGGACCATTGGAGAGCTCTTCATGTCTACTTTTAAACCATATACATCATTCATACTTTATACATCAAAAGTCCAAATAGTGGCATGTTTACTACTTTGCCACACAAATGCCATAAAAATACTTACATGGCCATACATCATTTCCATGCTATACCATACTTTAGCTAAGACCTAAGGCATCATAAAACTTGAAGAAACATACTTAACATTACATTTACAAAATTATACAAAAGGTCAAAGCTCATGGCCATTGCTAGAATTATCAAGTTAATAGCCAAATTCTTTCTCCTTTCCTTTCTCTTCCTTGGTGGTCTTGCCATTGTTGCTACCTATTCATGATTAATATTTGGCAGGGTGAGATTCAAAGAATCTCAGTAGTTAACAGTCAACATTCCATCACATCATCACATTAAGCATGAAAACATTAGGATAACACATTTTGAATACATTAACACATTTACGTCATATGAATTCATAAAATTTTGGCAAAGTTTCATTTTGAAAAATGGACATCCCGGGGTCTCAATGCCCCTCAATCAACTCAGCCAATACATATAAATCGTCTCAAAATATCATTGCAATCATATGTCAAGGCATAAAGCACATTGAAAACAAACATGATAATATAATGCTAGTATAGGAAATTAACTACCTTATGATGCTTCCTTGCTCTCCAAACTTGGTATGATACTTCTTGAGCCTCTTAACACTTCCTTGAACCTAATCATATCATCATTGAACCAATTTAGCCATTGGTTTTTCGGAATTATACAATGCCATAACACTAAAACCCAAATTTTTCACTTAGCTGTCCTTTGATCTTTCTTTGTACAACATACTTGTTCTTAAGGTCTTGGACCATGCGGAATCCATTTTTGGGGTCAAAATCATGAAATTCCAACTCTAAATGGTTCCCCTATTTTGGTCGAAATTGTCTCAAAGTGTTTGAAAAAAATTTCCTTCAAATAACTTCAAACCATCCATGGATTCATGCTTCTAGTGGATAATCTAAGTTTTCCCTTAAGTTTAATGGTTCAAAACTCATTCCTATTGCTAAATCACATTTTTGGCTAAAACCCTAAGATAGAAAGGCAGCAAACTAAACCATAAATTATGCTTTGGAAACCATAGATAGTAAGCTTAAGACAGTAGTAGGCAAGCTTACCAATTTGTGCTTCAAGTTCCTTTGGTTTTCACTTCTTTTTTCTCTTCCTTCTTCCTCCCTTTTCTTGTGTTTTTCTTACTCTGTTTTGACGTTGCTGGATGCATGAATGGTGAGGAAAGAGAAGGGTTTAAGTGATTAATTGTTTGCTTAAGCAAGTAACAAATCATAGTTACTTTTTGCTAATTCCTTAATTACCTTTTTTACACTTCTACAAGAAGTATTCAAAAAAATAATATAATATTGCTTTGTGTCACATGGCTGCAGGAAGTCACGCATGGGTGAGCTTGAGGTGTCCAAAAATTGCTCAATTTTCCTGATCCAGATATACCTCAATCCGGGTACTTTTTAACTGTACTGATAAAACCGTCTTTATACTAATTTAGCATTTTTGGAATATCGGATTATTCTAATTTTATTTTTATATTTCCATAATTACCCCATCCCAAATGGTATCTGAGTATAGCCCATATTCAGTCCTGATTTCTTTCTAACCATCGGTAGGGCCCACGATTTACTTTATCAATTTACTATTACTTTTGGAAACTCGGCACTGATTATTTCTTTTTTTTTTTTGCACATTAACCCTCAGTACCATATACCATTAGACTTCTCTCCTCGAGGTTAAATTATAAATTCTGAAACTTTCAGGTCATTAGGTGTAATTTTTCTCAAGGCTTTTCTATTTCTTTCCCACTTAAATTTTAATACTTTTGGGACATGGATGTCATTTTTATATTTCTTTAGGGGCAAAAATATAATTTTCTCATTTTTTCATCCAACCAGGGAATAATAATCTCTTTGCCCTATTTCATGCAAAATGGTGTCTATCCATTTTTGTGAATTTCTTACACATTTTACGTTATCATCGCTTATGTCCTCTTTTATCACCTAGTATCCAATGAAATTTTAGGATATTACATCAATTGGTGTCACTACCTCTATTCCATACACTAGAGAATATGGCATAGCATTTGTTGATGTACGAGCTGTGGTGCGATACCTGGGGAGAGCATACAAGAGCATTTCATGCCAATCCTTGTAAGTAATGGTCATCTTAGCAAGGATCTTTTTAACATTCTTATTAGTAGCCTCTACTGCTCCATTCATTTGTGGTCAGTATGGTGCAGAGTTATGATGCTTGATCTTGAATTGCACACAAAGCTTCCTTACCTTAGCACCATTCAAATTGGGAGCATTATCTGTGATGATCTTTAGGCAAACCAACACTAGTGGAAAAAAGCTTTTCTAAAACGATTGAAATGGACTTTCTAGAATGGTTGTCTTGTAGTTATAAAACTGGGGATTATAGAAAATATGACTTTTTAGAATGACTGTGGAACCATCCAAGAAAGTACCTTCTAGAACGGTTCTAATCACAATCATACTAGAAAGTCAACTTTCTATGACTATTGCAGGGCTACAACAATCCTAGAAAGTGGATTTTCTAGAACTATTGTGACCCACAACCATTCTAGAAAGTGAATTTTTTTTTTAAATTAGATATATACAATCCTATCAATTCTAATTCTAATTTTCACCATAACGAATCAATATCCAATATATATAAGAAAATTTACCTAAGATGAACACTATAAAAACGTAAACATAAATGGCTTCTAAAGATAAGAAAAAAAAAGGTAAAAGAATCAACTAATCCATATTGAATGTAAAAGAATATTATAAACAGATATGGAGAAGTTTATCTTTCTTGTTCGTGGCAATCAAACAAAATTGTATAATACTTGCTTCTATTGCTATAATGCTTATTGACATGCTGCTTTTGATAAGATGATTTCTAATAATGTTGCCTACCGCAAAATTCTCTCAATCTCTCACAAAGATATTTCGTCTTAACAAGAATATATCTCAAAATACCTTTTACATCCTGTTGGAGCCTTATGTATAGCATCACACTCCACAAATTCCTTTGAAAGAAGAAAACAAGATTAGAATGATTGCCAATATTATCATCAAATAGAAAAGAATTTAGCAAAGCATAACTTAGAAAAGTCAATGCTTTAATACATCAAATGAGTCTATGATTTAATCTATGAAGAAAACCAATCTAACTTAGATCTAGTTTAACTACTTCAAATGGAGTCCAAGGCTAAATAAGTATAACTTCAGCTTAAATCAATTTTACACATTTCCTTAGGACATCATAAGTTACTTATGCATAGGAAAAGTCAAATGGACATGTCTTAGACTTTAATGGTAATTTTCAAGACCAAATGATTATATGCATTTTTAAATCCAAATAATAGCAAACACACAAGTGCAACAACGATATACTTAAAAAAATGCAAGGATAATTATTCAAACATCTTAATTTCAATTTTAGAAAAGAGATAATACATTTACTTCTCAAGCCTAGTATTATTAATATCAATAGCAAAAGTTTCTGATATTGGATTAATTTAAAAATTTTATTAGTTCAATTAGTTACCTCTCTTGGAAAGTGGTGATAATGTTCCACATGACAATACAAGAACTCAGGAGTTTAAACTAGCCCATAAGTTATCAATTCATTTTTGTCCCAAGCCTTAGTTCATTCCTTTAGCAATGAGTAATTTGTAGATACACAAACACAAGTAAAAGAAAAGAAAACTAAACTACATGATCATAAGTTGGAAACCTTTGTTTTTTAAGGGTATATTGTGTTTTAAAAATTTAGGACAAGACTATCTCCAATGAAGAGTTAAAGCTATGTTCAAATAGATAACTTCGGGTCAATTCTCAAAATTTCAGAATTCCCCTAAAAGCATGAACTTAACAAACAAAAATCTTGAATGAAATTGAACCAATCTAATAGTTTGGTTTCTTTTTGACTAATTTGATTGGTTCTGTTCCACAAGTTTCAATAATTCAGTATATGGAACGAAATTTCTCTATTTCAATTGAATTTTTAACTAACAAGTCCACAACATTAAGTTAATTTCTTGTGATAAACAAGACTCAATAACCAACATGTGAATGTTACCTTGTGATTTTTTATTCAACTATCTCCTACGATTATTCAATCTCTTACTTGCAAACATCCCAACCCGAAATGGCCAAATCAGTGTAGAACTATATTACTTTAAGGGAAGAATTTCAAACAGAAATGAAAAGAGCATGACAGTAACTGGAGCAACTACACAAAACTAGCAAAACTTAAATTAAAGATACTCACCTATTACTTTTCAAAGTGTAATTTGTCACCAAAATAAAAGTAAATAAAGCTTATTTTCATCTATTTAGTCTAAAAAGAAATTACTAATGGGAGACAAATTGACACATCCCAACACTAACTTCTTCTGTTCAAGAGAAAGATTGACTAATTAGATTTTATGCTCTAAGATCCTACCTATAAAAGGCCTGGAAATATGCTCTAAAAAAGTCCTTATTCTATCTTTGTAACTCATTCCACACTGCATAAACAAGAATAAATTCAGATGATATACCATAAACTTGTAATGTATACTATATTACTTTGCTTTTCTTCTTTCAAAAATATACCTATAAGGGTAATAAGTAGGGTAATCCTTGCATGCTTCGATAGTGCCTTAACGCATTGGTCTTGGCACATGTGAAGGATCAAGCATCTCTATAAGATTCTCAACCTGTACTTAATTTCCATGCATGAAAGTGAGGTTATATATATATATGATATATTCAAGGAGTAAATAAATATTGTAGTAGATGAGAATATTAGATATGGAGATTACCATCCTAATATATATTTCTGGGTGGCAATAGAAATAAGGAAGGAAAGGTTGGTGAGTGTGATGTACTATAGCAATGGACAAAAAGAAAGAGAACAAAGGAGGAATAGAAAGAAGAAGAAACCAAACAAATGTGAAGAAAAGTGTATGGACTAAGGCAGAAGATATTTTAAAGGTCTCTTTATATATAGCAGAGATAGCTAAAAAGTAACCAAAATCCAATGTCCAAAAAATGCCAATTGCAAAAATGGTGGCTTACCAAAAGCTCAAGTTTTCACTTGTAGCAATATTTTATCAAATAAACCTCCAAAATCCTTCTTATGCCGAAAAGAATAGCATTTAATTAAGAAATAAAGATATGGTTAAGTAAAAGCATAATTGAAACAAATATGGTGAAGATGAAAGATTAAGCTCACCAAGCAAATAATAATGAGGGAAAGTTACCATAAAGGGGAAACACAAAGGTTATAGAAATACTTTGTAGACATACTTAAAGTGGCTACTAAAGATAAGAAAAAAAAAAGGTAAAAGACTGTTATAAACATAAATAGTATTATACAGCAACTTTCTCAAGGTCAAACAGTCACTCTTAATGCTTAAATCAAAACCATTTACATGTAATAGACCAGGCAAGGTTTTCTTCAAAACATGATCATGCTTTTGACAATAACTTTAAGCTCACATAGGCTACTTGCAAGCTCAACTAACCACAATGTTTTGACATGGAAACTCAAGCTTCAGACAACCAAAACTGATACACCAAAAATTCTGCTATAATAAAAAATTCTAAACAAACTCAAGACCTAGTTGAACTGAAATAAAGCTTAAAGAAGCTAAAACTTCCCATCCCCTGTTTCATATTTTTTTTAAGTGTAATGAAGTATGTTTAATCTAGAAAAACCTCTAAAACTACAAAAAATCAACACATAAAGACACATGTATCTTCTCGCTTCTTGCCTGCAAGTTATAATTAAGCAAATGATTTGAGTTATGGCCAATCAAATATGTATTATTGACTAAAGAATAATATATAGCTAACTAGGTAACCAACCTAACTAGCCATTTCATTATCATTATCAATTAGTCATATATTCCACAAAATTACAATTTCCCTTGAAATTGCATCCGAAACTAAAAGGCTTCATATTAGAATCATTACAAGTCTAGCAATGGTCCCCAATGGTAGGGTCAAGAATACCAACTTACTATTATGTACCTTCAAGTATAAAGATCAAGACTTTAGGGTCACATATTATTTGTGTGAGATCTTATATATATGTATATAAACTTACAACCTTTTGAGTGTAAATCTTTCTTAAACAAGCAAAAAACCTTACAGAAACAAACATGAATACATGAATGAGAAGAACATACTTGCTTATTTCAGAAAATCTATATCTAAGAATATCATTTATATTGGATTAAGGCTTCAGTGAGGTTATTTATTTAATTGATTTATTCAATAAAAACATAAATACAAGTGTTGAATGAGACAAGACAAGCACAAAGCAAAATACATGAACATATTAAAATATTAGACAAAGTAGCATAATCCTAGAAGACAGAATTGATACGCTCTGTACTTTGTTATAAATAAAAAAATAGGAATACATATTCAAATGCAAAACTAGTCCTTTATCAGAGGGTTGGTTCGTACACCTACAATCATAATTTTATAACTTATGGCATTGGAATAGAAATAGAAATCGGTCAACTAGAAATTTAGATTTGAAATAGAATCAAACAGCTATAATCAGATAACAAAGCTAGTATCCTCCGATCTTATTTGATGCTTCTGAGTTTGGGATTTATTTAATGAAAACAAAATGGCATAAAATTAGTGTTGAAGAAAAAAACAATACAAGTCATTAGGCTTAGATATGTAAGAATCAATTAAATTCAATAGAGAATAGGCAAATGTCAAAGTAGAGCTACTGCAAATCAGCAACAAAAATAACAAAATTAATGAAATCTGGATACAACTTGAAAGCAAAAACTAGAAGAAAATAAAGGAACCCAAAAATATATATATTGGAATTTGATAAAGTTTAGGGATTTTGGTGTACCAATTTTCATTGAAGTAAAGCTCTTCCAGGATAAAATGCCATCAATGATTATGAGTGGAGAAAATGGCAACACTAGATATAATGACTTCAATGGCTCTCCTTTGAAACTCTGAAAGCAAAATCGAAGCAAGCAATGGCAAAATCTTATTTGGAAATCACTACAAGAGAGGGAGAAATCACATACCTAACCCTAGAACTTCATCTTCTTTCCCACAAATGTGATGGCAGGAATAATATAGAAGGATGAAGGATGAAGGATGAAGGCACCCAGATCGATGCTTTTGAAAATCATGGCAATAGTGTTGGTGCCAGTGGAGACGATAAAGAAAGGCACACAGATCAATGAAGCCACCTAGATCGTTCAAGAAGGAAGATGAAGAAAGAAGTAGAGATAGAGATGACAATAGTGATCATAGCCAAGAAGAAGAGCTATAAAGGAATGGAGCAGAGTAGAGATGAGCTGTAAAGTTTGTGGGTTTACCCATGAGAGAGAGATAGTAAAAAAAGAGCAGAAAGTGGGTAAAAAGTAGGCCTTTGAGCAAGTTAGGGCTAATGGGTGTAACGGGAGAGAGTGCTGCAATGAAGCAGAGAACACTGGTGGAGTAGAGTTAAACGAGAGCGTGAAAAAGGGTTTGCCACGGGAGAGATAGCTAAAAAGAAAAAAAAAAATTTCCGCGAGAGACACAAAGGAAGTGAAGTGAAAAAATTCTAATTTTCTATTACCTTTCCAGGACAGTGGAATAAGCCATCGTTATGGAAATCAAAACTTTTGAAGATAGTGGATATTTCCACCAATCTAGAAATTAAAATTTAAAATGGTGATTTTGATAAACATTCTAAAAATTTTGTAACTAATACATTTATTTACAAAAATACCACCGGTTAATTTTTTAAGAAGCATTTTTTATTGACCATTTTAAAATGTAGTCTCAAATAGGCCTTTTTCTACTAGTGCATATCGATAAATGATGTTTGATCACAAGACACAAACAAAGGCCTTTTGGGTGACACTAGCCAAATAGATTACTTCAACCCACTTGGTGAAATAGTCAATAGCTACAAGTATGAAGTGATAACCATTTATGGCTTTAGGATTAATAGGACCAATTACATTAATTTCCCATATGGAGAAGGGTCATGGGGCCACAAGGTTATATAAGGGGTATGGTGGAGCATTGATTTGATCGGTGTAGAATTGCAATTGTGGCATTTTCTCACATATTCAATGCAATCTTTTTCCATTGTCAGTCAAAAATATCCATACCTTTGTATTTGTCTGGTCATAGTATGGCCATTAGCATGAGTCCCACATATTCCATCCTGAATTTCAGCCATTACCTTCTTCACTCAGGTGAATCTTGTAATATCCCTATTTTTATGGGATGTTATAAAATAAATAAAAGATGAGAAACGAGGCGAGAAGAAAAGGTTGTATATAATTGGGCTTTAGAAGGAATTAATTTCTCATCTAATTTTTTGAAGAAGTTATGCTTGGTCCTTAATTGGAATTAATTTTTCATAAGGTCCTTAACAAAAGTTAATTCTAGAACTTACCCCGGAAAATATGCAATATACCACTTAAATGAAAGCTCGCTCCAAGCTGAGCGTAACGGTATAAGTATTGCGTTCCCGGGAGGTTCAGGTTGAGAGATAGACCAATTTGAAAGTTATTGTGAATACTAAAAAGGAAAGAATAAAAAATTGATCTTTGGGTGAAATTAAAAGAAAGTGCCCAAAAGAATGGATAATTATGTTTTTGACCCGGCTTAAGGGTAAAACAGTTATTTTCCAAATTAGAAGTAAAATGTGAATAATGAATTTAAGGCCCAAAAATGAAAAATTTGACATCGTTAAATGCAAAAAGAATTGGAAAAAATGAAAAGATACCATTAAGTGTAAAGAAGAGTAAAGAAGTCATTTTTCCTAGTTAAACGGAAAAATGAGAAAATTATATTGGGGCCCCAAGAATCAAGAATATTTACAATTTAGCCCCTTAAGGATGTCTTTAACATGGAAGGAGAAGGAGAAAGAAGTTTGGGGAAATTATGAAAAAGGACCCGAAAGTTTCAAGAATTGCAAATTAGCCTCAGATCAAGGGCATTTTTGTAACTATGAAAAATTATAGTCAAAATGAAGCTTTTAATGAGCTAAGTCCAATGGAATATAACAAGGAATCTATTAAGATCAAAATAATATTTATTGGATAATTATAGTATAATATTAATATTTTACCCGATAAAAGTCAATTTAGACTGCAGAAAAAGGCAGTATTGATTCAAGAACAATGATTGGACCTTGTTAAAATATATTTTGGACCAAGATAATGATTTTAGTCCAAAATTTATTTTTGGATAATCCTGTACCAATGTAATGACAATTTCGGCGAAAATACTTAATTGGTACGGGTAAATTTAGTCGGTAAGGAATATTTTGGTCCATAAAAATTATTTAAGCAATTTTTGGCCAAAAAAGGAGGTGAACCACGTATGAATGAGCAGATGGGATACAAATAGAATTATGTGAAAAGCTTTTTAAAAGAAAAAGTAAATAAAAGTATATAGAAAAGTTAAGTAGTTAATTATATGGCATAATCATCATTTGAAACATAACACTTCATCTCCCTCACGTCTCAACATGCTGAACCAGTGAAGAAAAGAAAGAAGAAGGTGTAGGAAAAGAAGTGAAAAAGAAGACCAAGCTAAAGGACTTGTTTGGACCTAAAACTCTCAAGGTAGATTTCTATGATTATCCTCTTGTACATACTTGAGTATTATGATGTTTCATGGATTATTTCTCTCCATTTTCCCTTAAAATTTTCTGCCTAGAGAGAGAGTAGAGAGAGAAAATGAAGCCATGAAGAAATTAAACCATGAAAAGTGATGTATTGGCTTCAAGAATTAAGAATATACCATTGGATTGCAAATTAATTGGGTAGTTATTTTTCTACAAATTTCTCAAATTTTATGTCTATTTAGGGTTTGAAAAGGGAAGGGAATTTCATGATTATGACCCCAAAAATGGATTCCTTGAGTCCAAAATAGGTAGATACAAGTATGTTGTACAAGAAAAACTCAAAGGAAAGTAAAGTGAAAATTTTAGTCCAAGTATGCACACTTTTGAATGAGGTTGTGTAATTGGTGGCTAATGTCCTCATTTTGCGATACTATAGGACTCAAAGAAGTGTTAGAAGTTCAAAGGAAAGGTGTGAAAAGTTTGGAAAGGATTGAAAAGCTAAAAGGTAGTTTACTAACCTAATCTTGCATTATATAGCTATATAGTTGCAATGGTCTTAATGTTATACCAAATGTTTGCAATGATGTTATGTGATGTTTTCTTGATATTGGCTGAGTTATTTGAGGGGTTTTGTAACCTCGGGATGTCCAAAATATAATGGGAAACTCTGTCCAATTTTCTATAAAATGTTTAAGTATAAATGATTCTAAATATTTGATAGATGACTTGATGAAGTGTGCTTGCATTATATGATTATATATTTGTTTGATTAGTAGTAACTACTGAGATTCCTTAAATCTCATCCCTTCCAAATGTTAGCCATGTTTAGGGCCAATCAATGCAAGGAATCCAAGAAGAGCTAAAGGAAAAAGAGGAAGAGAATGATGAATGATATTATTATGCAAGTCTTAATGTTATGTTTTGGGAATTTGTATAAGTTTGTATGAAAGGGGTAAATCCTATATAATTCCTTAAATATATTCTTTTAAGACCTCTATGATATTATGCATGAAATTGGAGCAATAAATGTCAATGTAAATGTGTTGTGAAGCTTATTATGTAAGCTATGGCATAAGTTTGTTTGAGATGACCAGTATTGATTTATGTAGGGGAACTCTGTTCGAAATAGAGCATCCTATAATGCTCTTAAACTAAACGGAACAAGATTTTCATTGAGCTAAAGAACACTTGAATTGGATAAATTTATGAATTATAGTGATTTTTCAAAGTTAGGGATCAGAACAGAGAAAGATTGGGAAAACTGGAAACTGAAAGTTAGGTACTGGAAAATTAAAAAGATGATATAAATCTTGTAGAGCTCAAAAAATTCAGTGGTTTATATTTATGGAAAGGTCTATGTTTTAAGTTTCATATTCACTGATTTGGAGGCAATTGGAGCTATATAATACGAGATATGGAGGTTTTCCCCAAACTGTTCCAGCAAAAGTGGAATTCTGACCCTTTATGATTTAAGTTAATATTATGCCATGTACAAGTTGAATAAATATACAAGAAAAAAAATTTATAGAAATCATACTCACAGGGCTTTCATATGAATGAATGCATAAATTGGCTTAGGGTAGGGTGAGATATGAATTTTTAAATATAAGGCCAAAATCCTAGGGAAGAGAAAATGACCAAATGTATAGTAAATGTTTGAGGAATAAACTGTATAAATTGGTCAATATAATGATCTGTTTCATATTTTTTCCATGTAAATAAGGTTTTATCTACTTTTAGAGACTTGAATCATTATGAAATGATTTTTCTAGAATTAGTTATGAATTTTCAAAGTTCAGTCGGTAAAGTGAAAACTACCATATGAACAGTAACCAAAAATTTTGAAAATTCTAATTTTCACTCTTATGTGATTCAAGCTTAGGACCAAGTATAATCAGACTTAAAAGGAGTCTAATTCATGGGAAATGAGTCTAAAAAGTAAGGTGTTACAAATCTATACATTTAAGCAATGTTCCATCATGGGCCCGGTTATACAAAACTTCTTCACTAAGGAAGAAGTTTATTGTGAGGCACTAGAGTGTCTTCTTATCATTATCTATTGCCCTAGCTGAATATTCTCTACGTTTGATGTAGGACATAATACCATGAAACCAGGATTGCCATCAAATTCCTCTTATATACTCAAGCAATGCGCCAAAGTATTTTTAGCTTCAACACGAATTGGCTGAATGTGAATCCTACAATCTAGCTTAACCATGATAATGAGTGTCATTAAAGCATCAAGAAATTGATTTTTATCATAAGTCATATGAGTAAACTTGATCTTTTCGAACTTCTTGGTCAATTCAGTCAAGTAAGTAGGGGACTAATTTTCAGTCCTTTGTTTGTCATGTCCCTGTTACTTGATAGATTATGAGCGTTGGATCTCCAAAGACTTTGAGATCTTTGACACCCAAGTCTAAGGCAGCTTGCAAACCACTAACACAAGCTTTATATTCTACTACATTATTTGTACTTTCAAAGTTTAGTTTAATGGTGACAGGGAATTGTTTCCCTTCTGGGGATACCATTACTGCTCCCGCCTTACATCCATGCACATTGGCCGCTCCATTAAAGTACATTGTCTACTTGGCATCCTTTGACTCATCCTCTACTGTCAAGAAGTCTTCATTTAGAAATTGAAAGTCTAGTGCTAGACTCTTATTCAATTGATTTTCAGCTAAATGGTTGGCAATAATACTACCTTTAATTGACTTGCGAGTCACATACTTTACATCATATTCGGAGAGTATTGCTTGCCACTTTGACACCTTACTTGACACATAAAGGCTTTCAAAAATATATTTAATAGGAACTAATCGAGAGATCAATCAAGTAACATGATATAACACGTATTGTCTTAATCGTCGTGTAAACCATACTAATCCACATGTCTTTTCAATGACTGGATAATGTGATTCACAACCATTGAATTTCTTGCTCATATAATAAATGGCATGCTCCTTTTTTTCCAAATTTATCTTGTTGTCCTAACATTGAGCCCATGGAAAATGGCAAGATGGTTTGATAGATGAACACGTTAAATCAGAAAAATAGGATAATAAATCTAAACGAAAATAACAAGAAAATAGGAAAGATATGTTGGTCAATGGGATAAGACCCTAAGAGAACCCGTCTCTTAGAACCCTAGCCTTGGGATGGCACAAAGGAAAACCACTCCTTTGATAAGTCTATGAATCCTCTCAAGAACATAAGGGATACAAGAGAAAAACTCACAAGAAAAGAACATAAGTTCTAAAAATTCATTCTCAGTAATCTGTCTATTTTTCAAAAGTACATAAGTGGTTCTTTATATAAAGGAATTAGGCAACCAAAATCCTAGGCTAAAATAAAAAAACAAAAATTACAGTAAAAATAAAGAAAATAGTCATATCTAATCCTAAAGGAGGCGTCACAATCTAACTAAAAAAGGAAACAAAATATTCTTCCAAATCACTCCTAAAGGTGGCACCTTTTTGCTGAAATGTAAAGAAAATTCTAGAACATAATCTTTAAAAATTAGGAAACAATCAAAACTTAATATCCAAGACAATCTTTGACCATATGCCTTATTTCTGAAAATTTAATAATAAAAAAATGAAAATTCTAAATAAAATAGAATAAAGAAGATTCCTTTTTAGTTGATCACATGAGTGGTACATGATCACTTCAGTAATCTGATCTAAATGGGCTATCTTTGGGTTTGGATCTGTAACGTGCAAGGTAGAGAACATAATCAAGCTTTTTGGACATCTTGGGCTGGATCATCTATGCCTTGCAATGGAACTTTAGCCTCCCAAACTTGATTTCCAAGTGATGAAGCTTCCTTTTTATGCCTTACAATTTGTCCAAAGACCCTCAACGTTTTCATGCCTCAAGTGTACTCTATCATTCCCTCCCTCCTCAAAAGGATTCATCCTCGAATCTCCATAATCTACATGGAAAGAAAGGGAACGATTAAAAATATCAAATAGATAATAATGAGTATACTTACCTCTCAAGCTTAAATGATGCTTTGTGGCTTTGATCTTCACATAAACTTGGAAGACAATATTCTCCCTTGGTTGCATATATGTTTTAAATGCTTCTCTAAGCTTTTGCAACCAATCTCCAGGATCATAAATCTTCCAACCATGATTTCGAACAAGGGACTTATTTTCAAGTGTTGGTGCACAAAAGCTGGAATCTTTCTTTATATCATTTTCATCAATATCCTGCCACAACGGACTAGACACAAACTCGACACAACTAGACTCAAATGGAACCAAAGGGTTAGGGAAAATATGAAGGATGAAACTAGCACAAAACATGACACAAAAAGGCTCAAAAGGGACTAAGGTGGTACAGTGATTATGTGGGAATAAATCTAGACAGATTTGGACATAATTCATTAAATTTAAAATTTGGATAGATTTGACACACAAAGATCATGTACAATGGTAGAGCAAAGATGGAGAAGAAATAACTAAAGGAAACAAAACACAATGACCATGAGATGGAATAGAGGATGTATCAATGACGGGTGAATATGGCACTAAATTATCACAATGCATGTCTTTCACAAGGGACTCATGCAATAAAGATAGGTGACATAATTCAAAAAAATCAGAAACATAATAAGAAGGAAGAAGAAAATACAATGAAGACACATAAGAAAGATAAGGTGAAGAAGGAAGGAGTTTTGTACAAACTACTTCAAGCTCACTTTCACTCTCATTCTTCCTCAAACTCTCTTTTTCTTTTCTCTTTTTCCTCTTTTTCTTTCTCTTTTTCACTCTTCTCTCAATCTTCTTTTCACGCACTCTTTTTCCACTCACAACAATTTTCTAGACATTTCCTCTCTTATTACTCTTATTCTTCCATTCTAGCTTACTCTTCAAGTTTTCATGACTTTTCCACAAATGATTACATGGCAATGATTCATGGGTTGTCTTTAATACAAAAGAACTATTGCTATCATGTCCAATCAAATTAACATCACAATCAAATTTTCCAATCACCATGTCAACATGCTCAATCTCATCAATGTAATCATATGAACCAATTTCCAATGCAATCACATCATCAGCACTACTAGGAATTAGCATGCTACTATCCAAAGAAGTCTCAATCAAATCATTAACATGTAAACCATGATGTTCCTCTAAAAGTTGCATGCAATGATGGTTAATCTTATTTTCCAATTGTGCTACATCGAGATTTTTAATTTACATATTAGAAGCACAACTAGAATCATCAAAACTTTATACCACAACACTATCAATATCTAGGTCACTTTTCTCCATTACAAGTTGCAAACTTTTAATCTCATTATCACATTCAACATCATTTGCAACACTAACCAACTCTAATGACTCATCACAAGAGATATCACGAAAAGAGATCTGAGAGTTAGATATATCTGTAGTGAATTCTGCTATCTCATCATCACTAGTTGAAGCCGCAATTTCTTCATCCACTTGATCAACTTCCTTTAGGTAGGCATCACAAGAATCTTGAACTGCCGAAACTTTCACCTCTTCACAATATTTAACAACATTCTTAGCTTCAGGAGGGTGTTCATGTATATGTGATGATGCAAACTTTTTCCTCATGATCGTTTTCATCTCACTCCATGTTGCAATAGAAGGTTCTCCTTTAATAGTGCATCGGTAGTCCATCCATTTCCACCAAGCAGCAACATTTTTACTAAATCTAAGGTATACACATTGCATCTTTTCCAACTCAAAGTAGTTACAACATTCAAATGCTTGATCAACAATTCTTTCCCACTTCAAGTAAACATCAACATCTTTCTCACCATGGAATAGTGGGATCTTTGATTTAATATCCTTGAAAGAAGAAACTTGCTTGCCTCTTTTAGGATAGACTTCTTTAATAATTTCTTAATCACGCCTTCTCTAGGATTTGGAGCAAGACTCCAAGCTATCTAATTTAGCATTCAGCTCATTCATTTGATCATTGAAAGATTTCATTAAAGCTTTAAAATGAATTACACTTTCTTTTCCAGCCATACTTAGAACTTGAAATGTGAGTAAAAACAAAGAGGAAAGAAATATGGACCTCACAAATCACTCTCTCATGTGTTTCCACTCAAAAAATTTATTAGCACTCGTGTTTCACACAAAAAGATTGGCTTTTTCAATAATGTAAAACACTCTTGCCTTTTACCACTCAAGTTGCTCCCAATAGTGTTCTTTATCAAATTCTAACAAATCCAAAGGAGAAGTATGTATGAAGTGGCAATTACAAAACTAAAGTTCCAAAATTCAAAGTCCTCAAAGAATCAAATTTTGGACCAACAATCAAGAAGGATAATGTGCAGCAATTTTGATCACTAAGAGCATGTAATATGGTATTCAAGAAGGTAAAAACATGCACAAATATTGACAACTAGAAAGTTTATATGTGCAGCATGTTTTTATGGAGCAAAAAGGAAGGAAAGTGTTGGTGATGAATTTAGAAAAGTGGCATGACAATTATGGAAGGAAGGGAAAGCACAAAATCTGGACAAAATCAAGAATAAAGCAAGATAGACACAAACAACAATTCAGGAAACTAAGAAAGAAAGGAAATAGGAAAGTAAAATCAAATAAGAAAATAGGAAGCTAATGTCCAACAAAAGAAAGAAGAATTTAGGAAACAAGGGGAGAAAGCAAAATAGGAAAGTAGCAAATCCAATCAAATCCTTGTAGCTTACCACCCAAGTGTTGAAATTAGGAAACCTTATTGTGACTTTTACTGCAAGAACTACAAAATTAAGCAACTTTCTTCAACTTGCATTCCAATCATTCAAAATAAGAAACTAAATTGATTGAGAAAGAAATGAATACCTAAGAACAATTCTGACTTTTCTTTTTTTTCTTTTTTTTTTTGGTTTTTTTTTGGGCTGTCACTTTTGCTTTTTTTTTCTTTTTGCAGTAGCCACTCAAGTTTTTTTTTTGTTCACGAATTTTTCCTTCTTTTTTATTTTTTTATTTTTTGGGCAACACTCGCACAAGATAGAACACTAATAAAAAAATAAATAAATAAATTCAAATTTTTTTTCAATGTTGAGAATTTTATTTGGACAATAAAAACAAAAGTAAGAAACAAAGAAGAAAAGATGAACAAGTCACAAAAAGGAAGAAACAAGATGATAAGACAAGAAATTGATGGAAAAGCCACAAAGAAGAATAAGGGATAGATATGAAACAAGAAAGGGATTGTCAAAATAGAAAAGAAAGGGCAAACCTTAAAGTTAGCAAACCTAAGCTCTAATACCAAATGATGAAAGACCCAAACAGAACATGTCCGATTGAACCTCCAATGACTTAGAATGAACCACGGATCGTGCTAGAATCAAACAGGACACACGAAATAGCAAGAAAACACAAGATAGATGAACACGTTAAATCAGAAAAGTGGGATAATAAATCTGAACGAAAATAACAAGAAAATAGGAAAGATATGTTGGTCAATGGGATAAGATCCTAAGAGAACCCGTCTCTTAGAACCCTAGCCTTGGGACGCTACAAAGGAAAACCACTCCTTTGATAAGTCTATGAATCCTCTCAAGAACATAAGGGATACAAGAGAAAAACTCACAAGAAAAGAACATAAGTTCTAAAAATTCATTCTCAGTAATCTGTCTATTTTTCAAAAGTACATAAGTGGCTCTTTATATAAAGGAATTAGGCAACCAAAATCCTAGGCTAAAATAAAAAAATGAAAATTACAGTAAAAATAAAGAAAATAATCATATCTAATCCTAAAGGAGGCGTCACAATCTAACTAAAAAAGGAAACAAAATATTCTTCCAAATCACTCCTAAAGGTGGCACCTTTTTGCTGAAATATATAGAAAATTCTAGAACCTAATCTTTAAAAATTAGGAAACAATCAAAACTTAATATTCAAGACAATCTTTGACCATATGCCTTATTTCTAAAAATTTAATAATAAAAAAATAAAAATTCTAAATAAAATAGAATAAAGAAGATTCATTTTTGTTGATCACATTAGTGGTACATGATCACTTAAGTAATCTGCTCTAAATGGGCTATCTTTGGGTTTGGATCTGTAACTTGCAAGGTAGAGAACATAATCAAGCTTTTTGGACATCTTGGGCTGGATCATCTATGCCTTGCAATGGAACTTTAGCCTCCCAAACTTGATTTCTAAGTGATGAAGCTTCCTTTTTATGTCTTACAATTTGTCCAAGGACCCTCAACGTTTTCATGCCTCAAGCGTACTCTATTAGTAGTAAAAGTGTTTTTTTCCATATCATCTAGGTTCATGGGGATTTGATTGTGTAATATCCCTATTTTTATAAGATGTTATAAAATGAATAAAAGATGGGAAACGAATCAAGACGAAAATGTTATATATCATCAGGCTTTAGAAGGAATTAATTTTTCATCTAACTTTCAGAATAAGTTATGTTTTATTCTTAATTGGAATTAATTTTTCATAAGGTCATTAGCATAAATTAATTCTAGAACTTACCCTGGAAAATATGCAATATACCACTTGAATGAAAGTCCACTCCAAGCTGAGCTCAACAGTATAAGTGTTGCATGGTCGAAAAGTCTGGGTTGAGAGATAGATCAATTTGAAAGTTAATATAAATAATACAAAAAGAAATAATAAAAAATTTGGACTTTAGATGAAATTACAAGAAAGTACTTGAAATAATAGATAATTATGTTTTTGACCTAACTCAAGGACAGAACAATCATTTCCCAGATTAGAAGTAAAATGTAAATATTACATTCAAGTTGCAAGAAAAAATGTTGATATCATAAAATGCATAAGTAAATAGAAAAAATAGAGAAATATTGTTAAGCGTGAAGAAAAACAAATAGGTTATCTTTCCAGATTAAACGAAAAAATAAGAAAATTATATTTTGACCCTAATAATTAAGAATCCTTACATTTTAGTCCTTTGAAGAGTGAGTTCGTGAAGAGGAAAAGAGAAAGAAGTTTGGGAAAAATTACACCAAATAACTTGAAAGTTTAAAAAACCATAAATTTGCTCCGGGTCAAGTGTATTTTGGAAATATGAAAAATTATAATCAAAATGAAGCTCTTGATAAGCCTAGCCCAATGGAATATAGTAAGAAATTTATTAAGATTAAAATAATATTTATTAGGTAATTAAGGTTTAATCTTAATATTTTACCGAATAAAGGTTATTTTAGACTGCAGAAAAAAGTAGTATTGATTGAAGGACATTGATTAGACCTTGCTAAAATATATTTTGGGTCAAGATAATAATTTTATTTCAAAAATACTTTCTAGATAATCTTGTACCAATTGGATGACAATTATGGTAAAAGTATTTAATCGGTACAAACAAAATTAATCGGTAAAAGGTATATTAGTCCATTTAAATTTATAAAGTAATTTTTGGCCAAAAGCTCTTTAAAAGTGGAGTTAATATGCAGCTGCCCATGTGATAGAGATAGCAATATTTTATTGATTTTTAAACTACTTCTTAAAGAAGTATTTGGCTAATTAAGGATATTTAAGGTCAAACCATGATTAAGAGGTTAATAGGATTGACTTAATTACCCAATTCTATTCTCTTTCTGGATGCCACTTCCAGCTGCACGTGGGAGAGTTGAAATATTTTATTATTTCTTTTGTAAACTTCTTAAGGAAAGTATCAATTTTTGTCACACAAATAAAACCTACTTTTGAGAAGTCATTATGAAAAATTGGGATATTATCTTTTCTCATTTCATGGCCATTGTACTAAGCAAGAATAAGAGAGGAATTGAGCACAAAAACTTGCCCAAGAAAGAAGCATAGTGGCATGAAAGAGAAGAGAGGAAAAGAGAGAGCTAAACTTGGAGTTTTAAAGTTCAAGTTGCAAGGTAAAAATTTCTATTCTTCCAAGCTTGTTTTTCCATTGGTTTATGATGACTTCGTGAAGTCCTCTCCTTTCCCCTCTCAAGTTATGTTTCCACCAGAGCTTAGGTGAGTGGAGAAATTGAGTCTTCCTGCCAAAAGCATGTTAGAAACCTTAATCTAGTCAAGAAAGTAAGCTAAACAAGGGTTTGGAAGCAATTGCATGAAAAACCAACTCCTCTCTCTTAGGGTTTCTTTTCGGTCTGAAGAGGGGTGCATGCTAGGGTTAGAATTTCATGATTTTAATTTCAAAAATGAGTTCCCCATTGTCCAAAACCTTAGGCACAAGTGTTGGATCAAAGAAAGACTAAATGGATGGCAAGATGAAAAGTTAGGGTTTTAATGAGAACTTTGTGGTTGAGCTCATTAAACCACTAGCTTATGATCTTGAATGATGGTATGTTAGGGTTCAAGAAATCTTGGAGAAGTGTTTGGAAGAGACAAAATTCAAAGAAAAGCATAACGGTAGCAATTTTACCTATTCTTGCCTTATATTATCTTGTTATTTTCAATGAATTTGATGACTTGCCTATTGTTTGATATGATGATTTGTGATGCTTTGAGAATGTTGCCTGAGTTATTTGAGGGGTTTTGAAACCCTAGGATATACAAAATACAAATAAAAATTTTCCAAAATTTTTGTAAAATATTATAGCATAAATGTTTTCAAGCATTCACTTGGTATTTTGTGATGATTATATGCTGAATGTAATAAAATGATTGCATGAATGTTGATTGCTATAGAGATTTAATGAATCTCATCCTTCCAAAATGAAAACTATATTTGTTACAAGTAATGGAAATGAAGACATGAGAGCTATGGAGCAAAAAAAAAAAAAAGGAATTAATGCTTGAATTATGAATTGATAATTCAAGCTATGACATTGTATTTAGAGATATTATATATAATCTTGTATATGCCTTGAGATCTATATCTCTATGCTATTATGTTTATTAAAGCATTATGAAATGTTATGGATGGAATTGGAACAATGAATGATGATGTGACCATGTTATGAAGTTTATTTTACCAAGTTGTGAATGGAAAGATTCATTTTGAACTTCCTGATAGAAACGTAGGTACTGTTTATAAGGAACAGGACAATTAGTTTAATTAATTTACATGCTCTAAAAGTATATGAAATAATCTTTCCATAAAGCCAAAGAACATTTAAATTGGATAAGTGAGGGATTTATAATGAATTTTTAGAATTAGGAAATATGGGAAAAACTAGATCTTTTATTATGAATACTAGAAATTTCAAAAAGTCTTATTAAATATAAAAAAATCCAAAAATTAATTGATTTGCATTTATGGAAATCTATAAGTCTTAGAAAATAAACATCACTGGTTTGAATTCATTTGGAGCTATAAAGAAAGAATTATGTAATTACTCCTAAAACTGTTCTAGTAGAAGTAGCGTTTTGAACCTCAATAGTTTAAGTAAATGTCATACCATGTACAAATTGAATAATGCATAAAAAAATATGTCTACAAAGTATAGATACAGAGCTTTCCAATGACATAAAGAAGAATGATTTGGCTTAGGATATCATGAGATACAAATTTTTACATATAAGTCCAAAACCTAGGAAGTTTCAAAATGATCAAATGCATAGTAAATGTTTAAAAAATAAACTGTACAAATTAGTCCATAAAATTTCCTGTTTCATATTTTTCAAATAATCCTTTTATCTATCTTTAGAGAGCAGAATCACTTTGAGATGATTTTTCTAGAATTAGTTATGAATTTTTGAAGTCCGTCAGGTAAAATAGAAAATGCACAATGAACAATACTAGAAATAAAGAAAAATCTGTTTTAATGTTTTTTATGCAATAAAGTCTCTAATCATGCAATAATGGACATAATTGGAGTCTAATACATAGAAAATGAATTTAAGTTTAAGATGTTACATATTGTATCCTGAATACCCATCCATGAATGAGTACCTATAACTCCTTGTTGTGTTGTCAATTAGTGCATCAATGTGTAGTAAAGGAAAATGATCCTTAGTATTGGATATATTCAAATCCTGATGGTCCACACACATCCTAATGCGTCCATCCTTCTTAGGTACCGGTACTATATTTGCAACCCATTGTGAGTACTTAACAACATCTAAGAAACTAGCATACCATTTTTTCTTTACTTCTTCTTTGATTAGAAGAGATGTCTTGGGACTCATTCTCCTTAATTTCTTCTTCTTTGGCTTGATGTCAGGGAAAAAGGAAAGTTTGTGGGAAGCGATATCGGGATCAAGCCCTGACATATCTTGGTGTGACAAAGCAAACACTTTCAGGTATTCTCAAAATAAATCTATCATCTTTTTCTTCTCAGGATTATTGACTATCTTTAAGTCTTTTTTAGCCACCTCAGTTCCCATGTTGATCAACTCTATAACTTCATGTGGGATGAAGCCATTTTCAGAGGATTCAATGAGCTTTGCAAACGTATGGGGTAATCTGGCAAGTGCAGCACTTTCTTTAGTCTCACAATCAAAAGTATCCATAGAAATGCAAGTGTCATCCAATTGGGGCTCGAGAACCTCTATGTCAAATAAGAGTTCTGAGAATTCTAATTCCCTAGAAGGCAACAAAATAAAGCGAAAGTGAACAATGAAGTATAAAGAAGTATAGGAATTGATTTAGATAAAAGATCAACAAAAAAGTATGATAGGAAGGATATAACGAAATATATAGACATAAGAGAAAGAAAGGGATAAAGATAATGAAATATTGCATTGATATAAATACTACATTTAATCCTTAAACATAAAAGGTTCCAAAAGCCATGAGTACAAGGTTTCAAAAGACAAGACAAAATAAAAACTCTAAAATATTTCTCTAATGACATAACATCAGGGATTATCTTAGATTTCTAGTGCTTTTCCAAAGGTATCAGGCTGAATCTAGTGTTCTTTTCCATAATTTTCCTCTTTTTCTTCTGTTCCAGCAATAGAGTCATTTAAGTTAATTGTCACAGAAGCCTATGGGAATGTCTCTCATAATAAGAGGAACTTTTGATTTTGCTTGTGATTTCCCTTTGCTTAGCCTCATCTATCCAGCTAGAAAAGTATCCAATTGGGGATCATATCCCAACCATTGATGTCCTATATTCTTGGGGATTTTGATTGGCTCTTTTACCCCTTGTAGTTTAGCTTCAAGCCATTTTCCTTCCTTATACCCACTAAGTTCATTATCTTGGCCACTACTTGTTGCACATCTTTACTTGGCTTATCATTTTCCACAATCTCAAAGCTATGATAGAAGTTACCACATGTCCACTCTACGTTTTCAATATAAGGTACAACACTTAGCTTGCTAATCATGAGTTTCTTTTCCCCCTTAATGGTAATAAGTTGGTCATCCTGAACAAATTTAATCCTCTGCTGTGGAGTAGACGGTACTACCCCTGCATCATCCAAGGCCATCCTAAGGGCATAGTATATGCAACTTTAATAATCATGACATGGAATTGTATTGAAAAAATGTTTGGCCCTATCTCAAGTAGAAGATGGACTTCCCCAAATACTTCCCTTTTTGCCCCACCAAAGGCTCTGGCAATTAAATCACTACGCTCTATAGCGGACATGTCCATTGGAAGTTCTTGTAAAGTCGGTAGTGGTAAGATATTGAGAGCGGATCTATTATCATTCAAGACCTTTGTTATTATATACCCATGACACTTTAACATAATATGAAGAGCTTTCGGTCACCTTGCAAGAGTTTGAACAATTTCATCTTCATAGGAAGTGAGTTAGGTGGCATTGTTTACAACATTGACCATGTGAACTACTTTCTCAGGAGTTATGTTTGGATGCATGTATGCACTTTCCAATACTTTCTAAAGTACTTTACAATGGATTTCTAAGCTTATAATGAGGGACATAATGGAAATTCGAGCTCGCATCTTTGTGAGCTATTCTATAATAGCAAATTCACTGTGCTTCATGATCTTCAGGAATTCATAAGCAACAATTCTCTCATCACTTACCACTTTTGATCCTGAACTTTCCCTTTCCCCATGGCCATTATCTATTGCTTTATCATTTTCCTTTGAATAGACATAACCACTCCTTGTAATCCCACTTATTAGATCCTGATCATTAACTTCTGTAACTTGATCTTCACTAGCTTTCCTTTGAGTCAAAAGGTATTCAATCCTCAAGCTATAATTCTAAGGTGCTGGATGATTGCTATGATATGGAAATGGCGCTGGCACATAATTAAATGCCATTGGTTTTCTCTTGTTTGCTGCTACCTAAATAGTTGGGTTAACAACCAAAAGGGAACTCTTTGAACTTGACTCATTTCCTAGCTCACCACTAAATGGGGGGGAAGGTTTTGCTATTTCAAGGGGGAATGATTGCTTACTGCTTCCTAAAGCTAGGGCCTGTGCATTGATTATAAGGAATGATCCTTTTGACCTGTCAATAAGCGGTGGCATACTTTGTTCCTCCATCATGCATATAGGCTTATCCTTCGATATTCCCCTTTCAACCCTAATAATCCCAAACACCATCATCTTCTATACAATTCCTTTGAACACCTCACAATCCTCAATATCATGATCTGCATTCCCTTAGTGACACTCACAAAAGTAAGAACCATAATTATCATTTCTACTTGGCTTTCCCCATCATAAAAGACATATCTCACCTCCTTGAGATGATTAAATATCTTTCTCATAGTAAATTTGAGTGCATTCAGGTCTTTAATTAGCATAATGTCTTCTTCAATTGCACAAATTTGTTTCCCCTTATCATGTTCTAGAAGAGGATTGGAGACAATATTTGGATTGCTATCTTGTCACACGCTGATATAATTGTTATCCAGAAGATCCAACACATGCTTTCGAAATGTGTCACACCAGTCAATTGAATGTCCCTCTACTCCTATGTGATACTCATAAGTTTCATTTGGATTATACCATGAAGGAAAAAGTGATTGCCAAGGTATTACAGGATAAGGGCCTATGAGCTTCTTCTCCACCAATTCCCTAAAAAGTTCTAATCTGGTGACGTTAAAGTTAGGTAAAGGGCAGTTATCCTTTGGGGGACGCATGACTTCAGGAACCTTGTTCTAGGGTAAGACACTAGCTTGCTGATTAGGATGTGGCTGTGAAACTGACTAAGGGTGCTGAAAAGGCTAAGCAAACAGAGCTTTGGGTTGGTAAGGAGCATGTTGCATGCAAGCACCATACACAAAAGGACATGGATATCGGTGTTGTGAGTTATATAGAGAGTATTGTGGGTTGCATGAAGGACTGAATGACTGTTGGTAGGGATCTGGGACATGATTCACATCACCATCTTTCTTCTTAGTGCCATGCCCTTTCTTATTCGTAGGATATATATTCTCCAATCTTCCATCCCTAATGTTGGTATCAATTCTTTCTCCTACCTCAATGAGGTTAGTGAAGTATTTAACATGAGTTCCCAACATAATTCTGAAATAGAGCTCACCCAGCATATCAATGAAGTAAGAACATAACTCAAATTCAATTAAAGACTGTTAGACTTCTGAGGCCATTGCTTGCCATTACTGTGTGTACTCTTTAAAGGACTTAGTACGTCTCTTCTTCATTCCTTTCAATTGCTCCCTGGTATGGGTAGAACTCAAATTAAACTGACATTATTTCATGAAGACATCTGTCAGATCTCTCTACTTACATAGCTTAGAATGGTTTAACTTCATAAACTAATATAGAGTTGCTCCGGTGAGGTTTTTAATAGAAAAAATAAATAAATAATTTCTTATCTTTAGACCAGACTGACATTCTTGTGCAATAAGTCTTTAGGTGATAATGTGGATCTCTATTGCCATTATACTAATTGAAGTCTGGGACCTTAAACTCCATGGAAATAACCATGTCAGGGGCTAGACATAGCTCATTCAGGTCAAGGGACTTATGTTCAACTACTCCTTGCAAAGCCCACAACTGGTCCCTTATTTCAAACACCTCCTCTTTTAGGCTGGCCTTACTAGTAGTTTCTCCACCTTAAGAGAACAAATTATTAGGAGCTGGATTTGGAGCCATGAATGTTGTGATGTTCTCATGATCATGGGAATACACATACCCTTGATCCCACTAATGGAACCCTTGTCTACCAGCACCTGAAGTTGGGATAGGTGGAAGCCTGTTTTGACCATTGCCTATCCCCTCGGGTGTACCTTCTATATTCATACCCTATGGTTGAGTGTCGTAAGTGTTGACATCTTGTCTTTTCTTATTAGCACTCATACCTTGGAGTATCTTCATCATCTCACCCATTTGGGTCTGTAGGCCATGCAATTGGCTCTTCAGTTCTACTACTTCTTCTTCCAACCTTTGTTTAGTTTCAGAAAGTTGAACTTCTAAGGCCATTAATTTTACTCGCGCACATGTTAAATGGATTCATGTCGGATACCGAGTAGTGTCAGATGAATTCCTTTTAGTTACAGCAATGTTGACCTACTTTAAAGAAAGAAAACAATTTTATTATTTACCTTACTATTATTTAGATACCATTAAGTTATCACAAGTGTTAGGTTAGCATAAGTTTTGTGACATAGCGACTTTTGGATGCATGTTGCGACTTACTACAATTATCAATTAAATCCCCTCATGTCCCTTCCGATACATATTGTATTCGGGGAGTCATGGGGTTGACAATCAATTCATAAGAACTCTAGTTGCTTTATAAATGATGTTTATAAATGAGGAACACAGATAAAATCAAAAGTTTTAAATTCATATAGTTTGATATATCATCATAGATTACCATTATGTCACTAAGTTTAAGCTAGAAGCCTTAATTCTTCCACAAGTTCCTTAATTAACAAAAGGAAATTTGACATTTCTATAAAAGTATTAAAAGGATAGGATATTTGCTCTGCTTGCTCAAAAACATCAAAGAATCTAGGAATGCTTGAATTCACCAACATGATTAATCTTTCAGCATGATCTCTCCACCAATCCACCTTTATTGCTTTTTCAGAATAAACTATCCTCAATTTTCTACTGCCTCAGCACATTGTTGTACTTGCTCAAGCAACCTCTGGATTATAGCTGATGAATCTCGTTTGATGACTACTAATTCATTATTCTTGTCCTCCAGTTGTTTAGCGACCATTTACAGTTTCTGTGACAACCTTTTTAATGGACGAAGGTCTTGTACTTCTCTCTAAAGTGCATCTTTTTCTTTTACAACTTGCATCAATCATTTCCAATTGTTCTTCATTCTATGGTCACTCTCTTCAATGTGCATATGCACATCTCTAATGGTTCTCTTGAGCTTTAAATTTTCCTCTTTCAGTCTCTGTACTTCTAGATTTACCTCACAAGCTTCCCGTTTCTTCATTTCCTCTACTATCTCTTGTAAGGCTACATATTCATTCTGCAAATGAATCCAGTCCTCTTTTCATTCACCATCTACTCTTACCAACTTTTCCAATTCCTCTTCCTTCCTTTCAAGTTGTTTGACTAACTCCTTGTTTACATCTACTTTATTACCACTGAGCAAAGGATCAGGAGGTACAAAAGCTAGGTTGACTCCTTTAATCCTTTATGATAACCAGATTTGATATTCCTTTGTGGCACATATCTGACGTGCATCCAATTCTAGCTACCCTTTATATTCTACTCCATTCCAAGCACTCATGATACTTTGACTTAACTTCATTGTGGAATCATCATGTTGGAATTGCATCCTTTGAACTACAATTTCTGAGGGAACCTTGTGTGGGAAGGCATACTGTCTCAATAGTAATGTGGGGTTATAGTTTTTCACTCATCGTGGATCCATTAGTAGCACATTTGAAAAGCCTCCATAACAATAAATTATTTCATCTCCCAACCACCATGCCAATCTGCAATGGACATTTTCTACTCTAAGTTGACTAAAAACTTCAATCCATCCTTCATGAACCCACCTAGTTTTTCCTTCTTGGTTTTTGAATGAAGCCAGAGGAGAAGAATTATCCTTTTCATCTTCTTGGAGTTTATTCCCATATAGATGATTCATAATCGACACATTCAACAGTTAGAAACAACATCTCATTCTCCCGCCTTTCTTTGCATGACAAAAGCTCAAGGTTATATAGGTTTCTGATAATATTGCAAGTATCAGAATTTACCTAATGATGTTCCACCATATGAAACACACTAATAGCATGCTTGTTAATCACCCCTTTGGCAAATGGGAACAAAATAATCCCATAGATTATCATTGCAAACACCCTATTGAAGACTATCCACTTCTTTTGTTCAGCTAATTCTTTCAGATGATTTTCCATAAACTCCCTTGAGACTCCTTCTACACTTTTGGTAGAGACTAAATCTACTTTGTCTATATTGATATCCTGAAGCTTTGCTATTATAGTATTTGATGCTATACGTCTGAGGTATCTATAGACACGATCCCCTTTCTTTAGTGGTAAACTCAAGAGTTCAACATAATCTTTTATGGTTGGTGCAATCTGGAAATCAAGAAATGTGAAACATCTTAAAGTGTCATCCTAATATTATCCCAGTGTAGAAAGCACCTGTGTTTGAACAGGTACATTGAGGAACTCTAGTATGTTACCATATCTTTTTATGAAGTCCGTTAAAAGATTACCCTTGACAAATCAAGAAAATTCTTTCAAATTATCAACTAGCTCTATAATGGCTTCTAACTTCAACCTTTTCCACCATACACTAGCCCTGTTGGCCTTGAATCCATGATCCCTTTTATGTCTTTAACTTATGATAACCTTATCTGGAAATTCACTGGTTTCCTATGCAAAAAAAGAAATAGAAAGGTGAGATTTAAAGATACATGAGTTTAATTTGTTGACATATTACTATGTCCCATTTTAATAGTTATGAAAACTTCTCTCTTTGAAGATCCTTATTGCATCTCAAGGAGATAGAAACTAGTCCTTATATCATGAAGGACAAGATCTCTCCATGAATAAGGTGTAAAAATATTTGTGGACCTATTAATATGATAACTACTCAATTAATGTGATTTAAATCATATAAAGAGAAGATGCATGAAAAAGAATATGCTCCCCACTGTCCTATGTTAGGTACATCCAAGGGTAAGATGCCAGGCTTTATCTGATTAGGTTGGCATCTAAGCTTCATCTATTAGTGTGTCTAATTTTGGGATGATTCTATTTTCCAAAGAGGTTTGCAAGCTATTCTTATCATCAAGACAGAAACCTTATCCAGTAAACTTAATCCTTTGAGGGCCTTACTAGCCCTTCATAGACCAAACTTAGCAAATAGGTAACAACTCAGGTGAAGTCTTCATAGTGATCTCTGGGAGCTTCATAGCCCATCAGAGGAACCATTACAAACTTCAACTATCTTGGGGTACTCTTAAACCTGGGTGTAGGGCCCATTATGTGTGTGAGGGTAGATGTGTAAGTACTCAGTGTGTGAGGGGAGCATACAGACCTCATGACCTAGACACTACCGAAATTCTCCACAAGCAAATAAAGCAATACATGAATAGACAATAGTCGCCTATCCTGGGGTTCATTCCATCCTAGCACATGTTATTCAAGCAACAAGTAAATTAAAAAAGCATATAAATGGATAAAAACAGAAATCATGTTGTATACCCTAATCATGTGTGGTAAACAACATTTAAGAAGGGCCATCAAAATAAATAAAAAACCATAAAACTATACGTAATTGACCCAAGCAGTGTAACATCCCAAGAAAGCTAAAATATGCAAAAATAGACAGACACCGTTTTGCGTGAAAAAGGGCAAAGAGGTCATTTTTCCTAGTTGAATGGAAAAATGAGAAAATTATAGTTTTTCCCCCAAAGAATTATGAAAAGGACATCCATGTCCTAAAAAGCTTTAAAATTTACGTGGAGAAAGACATAGAAGAGTCTTGGGGAAAATTACATCTGATGACTCGAAAGTTTTAGAAATTATAATTTAACCCCGAGTCAGGGGTAATTTTGTAAATATGTAAAATTACTGTCAAAACGAAGCCCTCGACGAGAGAAGTCCAATGGTATATGGCACTGAGGGTTAATGTTCAAGAATAAAGAAATAATCAGTGCCGAGTGTCCAAAAGTAATAGTAAACCGATAAAGTAAACTGTGGGTCCTACTGATAATTAAAAAGAAACCGGATCTGGATATGGGCCATACATAGATATCATTTGGGATAGGATAATTATGGAAATATAAAAATAAAATTAGAATAGTCCTGTATCCCAAAAATGTTAAATTACTGTAAAGACGATTTTATCGGTAAGATTAAAAAGTATCCGGATTGAGGTATATCTGGATCAGGAAAATTAGGCAATTTTTGGACACTTCTCTCTCTCTCCTACATGATTACTGCAGCCATGTGACACAAAATAATATTATATTATTTTGTTGGAAAACTTCTCAAGGAAGTATGTATTAAAGTAACCAAGGATTAGCAAAAAGTGGCTTTAATTAATTAAGTGATTAGCCACTTAATTAAACCACTTAACCATTCATTTCCCACTTCATTTCACGCGTGACTTCCAGCAGCAAAATAGAAGAGGAAAACCGAAGAAAGAAGAGAGAAAAGAGAGGAAGGGGAAGAGGGAACTCAAGGCAAAATGGAAAGCTTCACTTATGGTAAGTGTTCTACCATCTTCAAGCTTGATATTTATGGTCTTTAGAGCTTGAACCATGGATTATATTTCCCTCTCCACTCCCTTAGATTTCAGCCAAGACATGATTTAGCAAGGAAATGAGTTTACAAACCATAAATCATGGGGGAAATGCTAGACTACACATTTAAAGCATGAATATGCAAGTGGTTTGTTGTATAACAAAGTGTAGCAATTTTTCTTGATTTTCCCTGATTTTGGACGAGTTACTGTTCACACTTAGAGTTGGAATTTCATGTTTTTGATGCCAAAAATGAGTTCCTCATGGTGGAAAACCTTAGGAACAAGTGATGGTTTCATGAAAAAGCTTAAGATTAAGGAAGTGAAATTTTTAGGTTTTTGAAGTTAATTCGGAATGAACAGTAACCGAGTTAGAAATGGAATTTGATCATTCTGAGGCCATATTTGGATTCCTCATGAAAAATTACATGAAATAGAGGTATAATTCATCATTTTTGAGTTAGAAATTAATTTTTGGTGAATTTTTGAAGAATTAGGGTTTCATGAATTGAAGAAAGTCATGGAACCATTAGTTTGAAGTTCTTATGAACTAACCCTTGGTTCAAGTTGATTTATTTGATATTTGGTGATGCAGTAGGGTGTGAGAAAGCTTAAGGAAGTCCTTGAAATGGTTGAATCAAAGAGGAAAGACATAAAGTTTCATGAGGTAGCATAGTTACTTTTTCTCGCATTATATTGTTTTGCTATATTTGATTGTGAATGATGACTTGCCATATTATTTTTATGATGTTTGAGACTGGTATTGGCTGATTTTATGAAAGGGATAGTGCCCGGGATGTCCATTTTGTATGCCGTTATAATGCTGAAATTTTTATAAACAATATGGTGATTTATGCCTTGAAATGATTGTTATGATGTTTTGAAGGTCTTATAGCATGCATGATATGTAATTGTTTGAGATGTGACTAGCTACTAGGATTTCTAAAATCTCATCACCCAAATAATAATATGATAGGTCCAAGTTATGGAAGAAATCCAAGGGAGGCAAAGAGCTAAAGGAAAAGAGGAAGAGAATGATGAATGATATTATTATGCAAGTCTTGATGTAATGTCTTGGGAATTTGTATAAATTCGTATGAAAGGGGATAAATCCTGTTTGATGCCTTGAATATATTCTTTTAAGTCCTCTATGATATTATGCATGAAATTGGAGCACTAAATGTCAATGTAAATGTGTTATGAAGCTTATCATGTAAGTTATGACATAAGTTCATTGGAGATGACCAGTATTGATTTGAGTAGGGGAACTCTATCTGAAACAGAGTATCCTATAAAAGTGTTATACACGCTTTTAAAGTAGACAGAACAAGATTTTCATAGAGCTAAAGAGTACCTAAATTGGATAAATGTATGAATTATAATGAATTTTTGAAATCAGGGTTTAGAACAGGGCAAGAAGGGGAAAACTGAAATCTGGAAAGTAAGTACTGGAAAATTTAAAGGATAATATAAAATCGTACAAAGCTCCAAAAATTCAGTGGTTTATATGTATAAAAATTTATATGTTTTAAGTTTTTTATGCCACTGATTTGGAGTTGATTGGAGCTATATAATAGGAGATATGGAGTTTTTCCCAAAACTGTTCCAGTAAGAGTCAAGTTCTGACCCTTCATGACTTAAGTTAAAGTTATGCTCTGTGTAAGTGAAATAAATGTATAAGAAAAATATGTCATTAAGTATACATGTAGAGATTTCAAATGACATAGATTATTCATATTTTGGAACAGAATAGAAGGAGATATAATTTTTCAAAGTTGAGGTCAGAAAACTGGAACATGGCAAATTGACCAAATAAACAGTAACAGTCCACGAAATTACTGTACAAATTGGCCCAATGATGTTACTGTTTTATATTTTTCCCATGTAGATCTGAATTTAATATAAATTTAGAGACCTGAATCACCTCAATATGAATTTTCTAGATTTAGTTATGAATTTTCAAAATTCATCGGGTAAAATAAAATTTGCCTAATGAACAGTACCCCGAATTTTGAAAAATTCTGTTTTTATCATATTATGATTTTAGTCTCTAATCTATGATGAAAAACATCTAAAATGATCTAATACATGGGAAATGACCCCTAACATAAGGTGTTACAAGCAGGATTGACTCTCAAAAGTCCCCAAAGGAGTCACGAAACCGTCACACCCGAAAATGTGACGCTGATGGCGCAGAAACAAAGAAAAAGGAAAAAATTGACCTTCCAAATGGAAACCGATATACGATGAGTCACCACCAAAGTTTTGTGGAAAATTTTGGAAAACCAATTGAAAAAGGATAAGGATGGTAGGCAAATTAAGGTTGGGTTTGGAAATACGATTATAAGTAGGGAAGGTGTTAGGCACCTCATAATACCTATTCCAAGAAATGATTACCTTAAGTTGATTATACAATTTTTGTGGCTTTAAAGAATGTTTTGATTACCCTTTAGCATTCACATGCAAAACACAAATATAAAATTATGAGAAATTAAGAAAATGAAATAAGAAAATTATTATTTATTTACAAAGATGGACTTCACTTAGGATGAAAATCTAAAGCCTACTACCCTATGATAGGGATCAAAGACCACATAGTTTAGGGTAAAAGTATGTGTCATTGGGTAGGTATTATATATATATATATATTTGAAAAGAGAAGTTTATAGAAAATAATTTATCTTTCTGCAAAGAAAATGATTTGGTTAGTGTGTTTTAATTTACAAAAAATTAATTAATTTCTATTATTTACTCTTATCACCAAAAGCATGTCATCCTGAATATTTTATTCACAACTTAAAAAAGGCAAAGTTTGAAGATGATTCTAATTCATTTATTTTTTATTTTCCTATTTATATATTTTTTAAAGTCAATTTTAAACAAAACCAATCATCCTTATGGTAACTTTATTACTCACAATTCGCTGATTGGTACCTAATTACTTACAGTGTTATCATTTGAGGCATATGGGTGAAAAGGATAAAAGCTTCAAGGAAAATAACTAATTTTTATTTAAATTATTTTTATTCCTATTTTTTGTAATAAAAATGGAAATAAATAGGAATGTGGGAACACATTTTTATTTCAAAAAGCATTAAAAAGAATTTAAAGTATGATTATTACATGTATTTTCAAAGAGAATCAGCTAGCATCTCTGGTGATTTTATTACTTACAGTTCGCTGATTAATACCTAAATGCTCATGGTGTTACCATTTACAGCACGAAGGAAAAGAGAAAAATTGAGGACTCTTCTCTATATTTTCATTATTTATTTTACTTTAAATAAAAAGAAAGTCAATATTTATATTTTTTTTTACTTTTAATAAGCAAGAAAATTAATATCATTTTACTTTTAATAAAAAAAAAGTTTACATAACTATTAGAACCCACAAATATTTGAAAATTAAGACATACCCAATATAAATGTCATGCAACTCCTCACTCATGATATAATTGAGTGACACCCTATGTGCACATAGAGACTTAATCACTCGTGACAAACTCTAAGGGAAAAGCTGAAAACCATTTATTTTAGAAAAAACCATGAAAATCCAGCCTTTTGTGCAGAAAATCATTAACCTTTCATCTTCTTATCCACAAAGAATTTCAATTACGAACATATACTTCGCATGGAATAAGCCATGGGATCCAATCTAATTAAGTAATTACTCTAGCAAAAAAAATGAAGCAGGAGAACTATGACCTATATTCAACAGACCGTGGAAATTCTACCAAACACCTTGCCATACGAGACCCTATAAGACTAAATGCTTGAATTGTAAAGAATCTCATAAACAACCCGCAAAAGGACTTATGGCTATGATCTCATATTTTAAATAATTGATTCAGCACATTATTGGGATTTTACACACATTCTTCGAAACCATAAGCTCAAATCCTAGTGAACGGCAACAAACTTTATATAAAGTGAACCCAAAGAAATAAGAGCCAACGTAATACATAGGACATTCCTAAGCTTGAGAAGTAATGTTCTTTCAAGTATGAAACAAGGCTAACATTCACTAGTCAAAGATGAAAATAGTACTTATGACTAAAGATGTTTTGGACCCAAAGGAAAGATGTAACGTAATAGGGGTGCTTATACATATTTAAAAGGACTACTTCAACAAGACTCAATGTTCAATATTACTTGCTAGCCATAACAGCATCCCATTTGCTAAATCTGAAAATGGACACATACTCATCAAAATTCACATTCCTCATTTTAGAAAAATGTCACCACCATAATAGAACCCATGTATCTATCTATAAAGGATGTAGTCATCAACCCAGCTACATATCAGTTCTTAAGCACAAAGTAGGAGATGGAAAGCAATTCAAGCATACCACAAGGAAAACCCACATTAACAAGGAGGAACGTCAATTTTTATAAATGAAACATAGTCAGGAAGCCTAAACATGAACTCCTTTCAGATATATTAAAGCCACAACATGCACCCACATATGCAAGGACATTGATCTAAAAAAAGGGTTAAATGTAGAACAAGACTATTTTCAAACTTACTGCAGATAGCCATTGTAAAAGTAAAGAGTTGCCAGTGTGCAAGCTCCCATTCCTCCCACATTCTGATAAGCTTCGTTCTCCTTCCACTTCACTGTCTTTGCCTTCTCCTTCTTCAGCTTTGGTATCCTCTCATTTCTTCCTCTCCCAATTCATCACTCGACTCCTCCCCTCCTTTTCAGACACTCTTCCCTCTCTTCTCTCCATCTACTCCCTACTTCCCCGTTCAGTCGCTTCCCCCTTTATTTATAGTAGAAGATTTCATACCTTGGTTAGGATGGCCAGCTGGTAAGTCAAAATAGGTCTTCCAATTTTGTGCATCAAATTGCAGACTTGGGTTTGTAAATTTTCAATCGTATGTCTTTCTCATGTATTTGCTTCTCTATTGCCAATCTAAATAAATATCAAAGCACCATAGTAAGCACAAATTGATTTTTGTAAATAATCTTCTCCCAGATTGTTAGATTAAGATTTAATTTTGCCTACCCTTGAAAGTGTTCCATGTACTAAGAGTAAGTTAAATGTCATATCGACTACTCAAGCAAAGAAATGCTTGAAAAAGAATAGAGATGAACATGAAGGAATTGAGGTATGATTTAAAGAAGAAATTCAAATAAAGATTCAATGCCTCAGAAAGAGAGGATTAATTAATGTAAGTATTATGATTAAAGTACAAAGTATGAGCCCAAGGTATTTCAATAGTGACAGGTAGTTAGGGAACTGCCAAACCTTAAGATAGTTGATTGCTGAGCTTAGTATAAAATCTAGCTTTAGAAAGAAAGTACTTAGTCGGAAGATCTCAAAATGAATGAAATCCTCTACTAGCTGCTAAGGCAAGGTAAAAGGGAGGTAGCTCATGGGGAAAAGTCTAATTAAGTAAAGAGATGAAATCCTTCATATGATAAAAGTTACCAAGGTAAGGTAGATGAGAGGTAGCTCTTGGGGTAATGCCTAATTGAGCTAGAATGAATAATGGTGAGAGGTCGAGGGTTAGATTCTAACTAAGCTAGCAAGAGATTTTGTAGGGTTAAGAAGTTTCCTTAGATTGCCAGACCACTAGTTAACCTTGGCTAACAAGCTAAGAAGGTTATTTATGAGAACAGATAAAGCAGAAATGTTATAGAGCAGAGAGTTAGTAACCACTACCTTAATATCATTCAAACTCTAACCCATATAGAGCCAAAAGATTTCAAAGGCTATAATAAGATAAGAAAAGTACATGGTTCGGGAATATGTTTATGCGTTAAGGCATAGTGGTAAATCCGATCTCTAAGCTAGCAAAAACTAGAGTAGAAAGGAGGTAATGTAAGCATGAGCAATAGATAAAAATGAGAATGATAATGAAACGTCATTATGGATGTTATGCCAGATGTTCAAGGAAGATGGGCATAGGGAAGATAAGAATAAAGATTGAAAACCCTAAAAATAAAGTAGTAATGTTATCCAAAGATCCCATAGAAAGAGTTATGGCTTAGAAGAAAGTCTAATCTCACATTCTCCAAGTCCAGTAGTGGCATGACTACAACAGAATCCTTCAGTATTTTACAATTAACGTAATATCCCAACTTTTATAGGATGCTATAAAATGAACAAAAGATGATAAACGAAGTGAGATGAAAAGACTATATATAATTGGGCTTTAGAATAAATTAATTTCTCATTTAATTTTCAGAAAAAGTTATGTTTGGTCCTTAATTGGAATTAATTTTCCATAAGGTCCTTAGCAGAAATTAATTCCAAAACTCATCCCGGAAAATATGCAATATACCACTTGAATGAAAACCCGCTCTAAGCTGAGCGCAATGGTATAAGTATTGCATACCTGGGAGGTCCAGGTTAAGAGAAAGACCAATTTGAAGTTAGGGTGATTAGTGAGAAAGAAATAATAAAAAAAATTGATCTTTGGGTAAAATTACAAGAAAGTGCCCGAAAGAATGAATAATTACATTTTGACCCAGCTTAAGGGCAAAACGGTCATTTTTCATATTAGAAGAAAAATATGAATATTGTATTTAAACTCCAAGGAATAAATGTTGATATCATAAAATGCATAGGGAATTGAGAAAAACGGACAGACACTATTTTGCATGAAAAATGGCAGAGGTCATTTTTCTCAGTTGAACGAAAAAATGAGAAAATTATATTTTTACCCCTAAAGAAGTTCAAAATGACATCCATGTCCCTAAATTCATTAAAATTACGTAGGGAAGAAATAGAAAAGCCCTTGGGAAAAATTACACCTAATGACCTGAAAGTTTCAGAAATTATAATTTAATCCCGGGTCAGGGGTAATTTTGTAAATATGTAAAATTACTGTCAAAATGAAGGCCTCGATGAGAGAAGTCCAATGGTATATGGCACTAAGGGTTAATGTTTAAGAATAAAGAAATAATTAGTGCCGAGTATCCAAAAGTAATAGTAAACCGATAAAGTAAACTGTGGGCCCTACCGATGGTTAAAAAGAAATCGGGTCAGGGTATAGGCCATAGACAGATACCATTTGGGACAGGATAATTATGAAAATACAAAAATAAAATTAGAATAGTCATGTAGCCCAAAAATGCAAAGTTACTATAAAGACGATTTTATTGGTACGGTTAAAAATTATCCGGTTCAGGATATATCTGGACTAGGAAAAATTGAGCATTTTTGGGACACTCAAATCACTCATTGGGCGTCACATTTGGGGCAGTTTGGGCAGCATAATGTTTTGGTAAAACTTCCTTAAGAAGATGTCAATTTTTGGCCAAAAAGTAACTAAGGTTGGTTTAGGTAATTAACTATGATGAAGTATATCATTAAGCCACCTAAGCACACTTCTTCCCCATCATATTGTGCGTGACTTCTGCAGCCACAGACCAGAAAAGAAAACGCAAGAAAAAAGGAAGGGAAAAGAGAGAAAGAAGAAGAGAAAGCTTAAGGCCAAATCAAGAGCTCAAATTGGTAAGTTTGCCTTCTATCACCCTAAGCTTTCTATCCATGGTGTTTAAAGCATGATTCATGGAGTAGAAATTCTTCCTCTTCCTCTTAGGGCTTCATCCAAATATGATTTAGCAAGGAAATGAGTTTACAAACCATAGAACATGGGGGAAATGCTAGACTACACATTTAAAGCTTGAATATGCAAGTAGTTTGTTGCATAACAAAGTGTAGCAATTTTTCTTGAATTTCCTTGATTTTGGATGAGTTACTGTTCACACATGGAGTTGGAATTTCATGTTTTTTATGCCAAAAATGAGTTCCTCATGGCGGAAAACTTTAGGGACAAGTGATGGTTTCATGAAAAAACTTAAGATTAAGAAAGTGAAATTTTTAGGTTTTTGAAGTTTAATTCGGAATGAACAGTAACCAAATTAGAAATGGAATTTGGTAATTATGAGGCCATATTTGGATTCCTCATGAAAAAATATATAAATAGAAAAATTACATGTTTGAGTTAGGAATGAATTTTTGGTGAATTTTTGAAAAATTAAGGTTTCATGAACACTTTTTGAAGAAAGTCATGGAACCATTAGTTTGAGTAGTTGTTTGATGATGCATTAGGACTTGAAGAAGCCCAAGGAAGCTAGTGGGAGCATTGGTATCAAGTGGAAGAGTAATAGAAAGCATGAAGGTAGTTATAATCTCATTTATGCCTATTGTTATCAACTTGAGTTTTTTATATTTCTTTGATTATGCCATGCTTTGAATTGAATGATTGGTGTTGGAAACATGTTATTTGCTGATTGTATGAAGGGTTTATGACCCATGGATGTCCAATTTTCAAAGTGTTACTATGCCAAAATTTTTATGACATAGTATGGTATACTATGATTTCATGGTTTCCAATAATTGTTTATGAAATGTTATTATGATATATATATGCATAAATGGTTGTAACTATTGAGATTCTTTGAATCTCACCCCCCTCCAATGACTAACCATGCTATGGAGAACTAATGCAAAAGAGTTAAGGAAGGAGCAAAAGACATGAAGAAGGAAATGATGTTGCAAGCCATTGTGTTATAATGTGAATGGTTGTTTGTGCCTTGTTTTACATGAAATTGTAAAATAGTGAATAATATGTTAATTTTGTAGAAAATGTATGAGAATTTTCAATTCTGGATTTTGGAATATGAAGTTATATTCTACCAAGTTACATGCCAAAATGAGTTCATTTACATGGGTTTTGGTAAGTAATTTGCAATATAGGTTGGTACAAGGCATTTCCAGATGGGTCTGCTTAGCTCATCTATGTTCCATATTTAATGTGAGTTTAGATTTCTGAAATTTTTAAGCCAAATAGAGGACAAGTCAAGCTTTAATATGACACCTAATTCACCCCATTTGGAGTTGTGTACATTAATGGTAAATTTTCTAATTTAGGGTTCAGAACAGGGCAAGTATGGGAAAACTGAAAACTGAAAAAAGTAAGTACTAGAAAATTTAAAAGCTAATATAAAATCGTACAAAGCTCCAAATATTCAGTAGTTTATATGTATAAAAAGGTCTATGTTTTATGTTTAATATGCCACTGATTTGAAGTTAATTGGATCTATATAATAGGAGATATGGAGTTTTTCCCAAAACTGTTCTAGTAAGAGTTGGATTCTGACCCTTTATGATTTAAGTTATCACCATGCCTTGTACAAGTAAAATACATGTATAAAAAAATATATCTAGAAATAGGACATAAGGACTTTCCAATGTCATAGAAAATGCATAAATTGGCTCAGGGTAGAGTGAGATATAAATTTTTAAATATAAGGTCAAAATCCTGAGGAAGAGAAAATGACCAAATATACAATAAATATTTGAGAAATAAACTGCATAAATTGGCCAGGTAAATGCTCAGTTTCATATTTTTTTCCATGTATAGAAGGTTTTTATATATTTTTAGAGTCTTGAATCACTATGAAATGATTTTTCTATAATTAGTTATGGATTTTCAAAGTTTAGTCTGTAAAATGGAAATTCTGATTTTCATTCTTATGTGATTCAAGCTTAGGATCAAGTATAATTAAACTTAAAAGGAGTCCAATACATGGGAAATGAGTCTAAAAATAAGGTGTTACAGTTAAGCATGCTCAAGTGAGGAAAAACTTTAGGATAGGTGACCTACTAGGAAATATGAAAATATATAAGAAGTATGAAAGGTAAGATGTGACAATAGTTAAATATGAGCACTATAAGTCTTACTAAGGCACCCATTACTACGTGAATAGAAATATAAGTTATTTATGATGGTCTTAGATGATGATGATGATGATGGTGAGAATGATGATAATGTTTAAAGTACTCCAAATCTTAGAAGAGCATAAAAGACAACTGAGAATTTGTAAAGCATTGTAAAAGAAAGAAAGTACTTGCTAATTCTAGAAAGAGTGAGTTAGACTCATAAAAGTATGATTGGTAGGTTACAGAGTCTCCCATAGGGTCACAGTAGATTCTAACAAAGCAAGTAAAGTTATGATGAGGGAGAGACCAAAACTTGAAATGCAATGAAAATGTTTACGAGTTTAGCAAGAAGTTATGACAAATTTTTCTCAGATTGTCTTACTGCTTTGTTAGGAAAATAAAAGTTTTGTGGGAAAGCAATTATGAAATGAATTCAATGAACTAATAAGGCTAAACCTCCTCTCATATGTTAATGTTCTTGATCCAATGATGGCCCAAGGGGTCTATTATAATGAAAAGTAAGTTTGGATTTGGGTATAAGTAATATTGCTGGGCTAAGTTGAGGTAATATCCTATGTTTTATACAATAAAATTTTTATGAAAATGTGTTCCCACTTATATTACCACCATAATGATATTAAAGGTCACAATAACCTCAAGTGACAATGAAATAAGAGAAAAAACTAGACTTGAGGTATAGAAAGTAGAACGAAAAGAAGATTGAGATGACCTAGTAAGCGCCATCTAAGCAAAGCTAATGAGATAAGTTTATGCTTTAGCAAAAAGATTATTCATGTAAATAGCCTAAAGTTATGAAAAATAAAGAAAAAAATGATATCATGTGCCAAGGAAATGACTATTGTATGATAACATGAAGGAGTTGTGAAAGTAGGAACAAGAATGTTATATGAAAACTTCTAATGCCGCCAAAGCAAGGTAGTTATATGATATCATCGACACTTTCCCAATATGAAAAGTATTAGTTAGACCTTTTAGAATTTATGAATGAGTGAATGATTAGAGTGAAGTATTGACTATTAAGTCAAGTAAGTAAGTAAGAAAGTATTCTTCTAGTAAGATGTAGTCAACAAATTGGGAAATGATGAGAAAGTAAGGAAGATAGGTAAGTGGTAAGCAAAATTTTGAGGATAAAATTTTATTATGCGCGAAAGTAATATAATATCTCAAATTGCATGAAGAGTGCCACTATATATATAGAAATATGTGAATATGGCATGTGATGCATGAAATAATAGAAAAAGACATAAGATGTAATTTTACTGGCTTGATCCCTAATTAGAATTAATTTCCCATATAGTCATTAGAAGGAATTATATTTGGACCTTAATTGGGATAAAATCTAAATAAAGTCCCTAGCAAGAATTAATTTCAGAACTAGGAATTACGAAATATACCAATTGAATATAAGCTCTTGATAAGCTGAGCATAACGTATAAGTATTATGTAGTTGGGAGGTCAAGGTCGGAAGATAGGCCAATTTGAAAATATAATGAAAAGAATTATTTACAATTTAATCCTTAAAAGGAAAAAAATAGTTGCATATAATTTCTTGGGAGAATTTACAAGAAACGACCTGAAAGAATTAAAAAATATAATTTTGCCCCAGTCAAGGGCAATTTTGTAATTTTAAAAATTATTGTCAAAATAAAGCTCATGACAAGCCGGACTCAATGGAATACTACTTAGGAAATAATTGAGTTCATATGAATTTCTAACTAGAATAGAAAGTTAAAAAGTAAATATTATACAGAAAAAAGTATTGTGGGTCTCACAAAATGCGGTACGGAGACAGGAATAGTATAAAGACCCCACTCAAACGTGTTTTGGGATAAGATAATAAATTTAGTCCAAAACCAAATTTAGAATAATCTTGTACTAATTAAGAGATTAATTACGACAAAAGTAATTAATTGGTACAGAAAAAAACTATCGATAAAGGTTATTTTAAACTGATAAAAATTATGGAGAACTTTTTTTTTAACATCCCAACTTTTGGGGTTATGCAAAATAAGATTATGCCATAAGAATGTAAAAGGTCATACAAAAATGATTATGATATGCTAAAAAATGATTATGAAGTATTTAAATAGATGAGTATAATGTGTTTTGCAGAAATTAAAGAAAAGTACAAATGAAAAACACATAGCACAAAAATATAATTCTATAGTATCAAAATATGATAGTATGAAATACATGTTTTGAATGAGGAAAAGGGTAAAAAGGTAAATTTTCAGGCTATGGGCATGAGAAGTATGAAATTGCAAAAAATTCTTGAACGAAAAATTATTTGCACTTTGGTCCCTAGGGAAAATTACATCTAAGTAGTTAGAAGTTTTGAAAATTACATTTTTGCCCATATTTAAGGGTAAATTTGAAATTCTACAAATTTTATGTCAAAATGAAGCTCATGATGAGCTAAATCCGATGGTATAATGGTTTAAGAATAACGGATTTTATGTGAAGAAAAATTTCTTACCGAGCATTAGAAGTGCACAGTACACGGAAAAGGGTACTGTAGGCCCCACAAAGGCAGATAAAGTAAGAAAAAGCTATGTGGGCCATGTTAGTTAGGCTGACTTCCCAAGAGGGGGGTGAATTGGGAAGTTTAGAAATTTTCTGCACAAAGTGAAAATGTTGAAGAAAGCAAGGTATAATGAAAAACAGAGTATAAAGCAATAAGCTTAAAAGAGAAGAGATAGGGAGAAGAAAAACTCAGATATTTATCCTGGTTTGGTCTCTCAACTTGACCTACGTCCAGTCCCCAAGTCACCACTTGAGATTTTCCACTATACTGCAACAATTCAAGGGCTTCTTGCAAATGCCACAGTACAACGTGTATGCTCTGTTTTCTAGAGCTCACTCAATCACTCTTAGCACTTTCACTATGTGCTTTATAATCCCTTGTGATATCTCCTCACAAGTAAATCTATCTTCCAGATGAAGATTAGATTGTTTACAAAAATGAAACTCTCTTCAATAGAGTGAATATGAAAGTTGAAGTGCAAGTATTGAAGTAAGAGGGTAAAAGTCTTTGAGTAGAAGATTTGACAGAGTTTCAGTATATACAAAGTTTGATTCGTTACCCACAACTTCAAATGATGTTATATTTATAGATTTAAGTCTCAAATGTCTGTTAGAGACAAAATCTATCCGTTGGAGAAGTTATCCAACGGTTACTCTGAAAAACTATCCGTTAACTAACCACATTTAATGCTTCTGACATACTGAAATTCAAATTTTGGTTGGTCAACAGACAAATTTCGAAGGAACCAAAGGTTAAAGCTTCCAACGTTGAAATACTGAAGTTCGTCTGTTCATGAAGTGAAATTTGAATTTTGAAACTTAAAGAATGTTTCCATGTTGTGACATACGAATTTTCAAGTGAAAAGTTTTTCTGTTAAGTGTGAACAGTGTTTTTAATTTGCTACAGTGCCATCGAAATTCGAATTTTGGAACCCCAAAATTCGTCTGTCCGTAGTAGGTTCAAAACAGCACAGTAGTTCTTTTACTTCGAAATTCAAATTTTCAAAGAGTGAAGTTCGTCTGTCAGAGAGACCTCTTTTCAGACATACTTCAACATTCGAATTTGTAAACACTGTCCTTCGTATGTCATCATGTCATTTCAAAAGACTCACAACTTTAGCTTCTGAAATTCGAATGTCCATGTTCAAAGTTCGTCTGTCAGTGAGCAATTTTGAAACTCAATATAATCTTGATTTCAGATGAACTTCAACATTATTTAGACGAATTTCTTCAGTTTTCATAAGTTTCATTCTGTCTGAAATTCGAATGTTCAAAATCTGAAGTTCGTCTGTTGCTCAACTTCTTCTTTCAGACACTTATGAAAATTCAAATTTTGAACAATCAAAATTCGTCTGTCTGAGAGACATCTTTTCTGACTTACTCAGTTTTAGCTCGAAATTCGAATTTCCAAGGCCAAAGTTCGAATTTCCCATATGACAGTTCAATGTAAACTTTTCAAAGTTCGTCTGTTGGCGGGTATTTTTCAAATATTTCATAACTTAACTTAAAATCAAGGTTTTAAAATGTTTTTCCACCAAATCAAAGTCTTTTACCCATAACAAAAGATCCTACAACAATCCTAGCAATGATTACTCAGATTTTCTTCACTTGAGACACTTTGAGCTCCTTTGATATCTTCAATCCAAGCTCTTCAATGTTGGTTTGAAATCATCAAAACTTCTTGATTCGACAAGCCACATATTTGGACCAATTGGGATAGAATATTATTGTAATTTTATATCCCAATATAGTAATACCCGGTGTCCTAATAATAGTAAAATATATTGTTAAAGTAGTTTTATTTTTTCATACTGGTCCAGGATATATCTAGATGAGTAAATATATAAAATTTTTGGACAAAATTGCCCTGCATTTCTCGCACAAGCAGCAACACAAGATAAAATTGCATTATTTAATATTTTATGTCATTTTTTTATAGAAATTTCAAGAGAATTCAAGAAAAAAAGGTGGCAAAATGTGATTGTTTCCATTTTTCTATATAGACTCCCTCTTTGGTCAACTTTAGCATGAATAAAGGAGAGAAAGAGAGGTCTAAAAATAGTTAAGAAAGAAGGAGAAAATGTGATGAAGAGGAGGAGAATGAGGAAGAAGAAAAAGAGAAGAAAAAGGTATGTTACTCCTCTTGAATTCTTAAATCTTTTTAGTTAAGTTTTCAAGTAGTTTGATGTTGTTGCCTTGAGTTATATTCCTCCCTTCTTGCTATAAATTTCATCCAAGACATGGGGGTGAGGGTTAAGTTTTTTTCTTGCATGAAACTTGAGAGAAAGTGTGAGAAAATGCAAGAAAAGTAGGTATAAGTGTGTGTGGAAGAAAGTTGAGAAATCTCATGTTCCCTCTTAAACCCCTAATTTTTGGCCAAGATTAAGTGTAGCAAAGAGTTGTATTTTCATTGATTTGATGCTAAAAATGGATTCCTTGGATGCAAATTAGCAAAGAACAAGTGTTGGACTTAAAAAAAAACTCAAAGATAAACTATATGAGTTTTTAGGGTTCAAGAATGAACTTTATGAGAGCCATGAAGCATTGGATGACTTAATATGGTTATATGATTATTTCTAGACTTGGGAAGATGTAAGGAAGTGATTAGAAAAGAATTCAAGCAGGTGGATTTAAGTTTAAAGAGAAAATGGTAAAGTTTCAAGGTAGTATTCTTGCCTTGCTTTTATATTTTGCACAATTATGTTTTTATCCATGTTTTATTAAATGATTGTGTTACCATGTTGTTACTTTGATTGTTTATTGAATTGGCTAGCTGTTTATGTAATGAGGGTCTTGCCCAGGATGTCCTGTTTTAAAGCCATTATGCTGCCAAAATTCTTATAGCCACTATGGTATGTTCATGTTTTTTTTAATAAATTGTACAATGCTATAAATATTTTTATGAAATGTAATGATGTTTAAGCATGTGCAAGTTTACTATTGAGATGCCCAATCTCATTCTCCCAAGTTTACTGTTGAATCAAGTATTTTGATGATTCCAAACCAACCTTTTAGAGCTTGGAAAGAAGATATCCAAGGTGTATGGAAGATCCCAAATGGAGAAATCCAAGTAAAATCAGCACAAGATTAGATGTAAGATTTCTTACTGTGTTTAATTTGAGTAAAGGACTTTTAATTGGCAAAATAATGTTTTAAGAAATCTGATTCCATATTAATTCATGGAATACTTGAAAAACACCCACTAACAGATGAACTTTAAAGTGCTAAAGTTGATCTATTGCTTTGAAAATTAGAACTTTGGCTTCTGAAATTTGAATTTTGAATTGAAAATAAGTTAGTCAGAAAAGACATTCATCTGACAGACAAACTTTGAGTACAGAAATTCGAACTTTGACATGAGTCTGATGAGAGCCTTCTCTAATAAACGAACTTTGAAGTTTGAAAATTTGAATTTCTGATAAACTACAATTCATAAAAATGTAAAATTCATCTGAGGATATTTCAAAGCTCATCTGAAAGTGAAGATTGAAAAGAATCCAAAATTAGCTCACTGATAGACGAACTTTGATTTTGAAAATTTGAACTTTAGAAACAAAGCTTGCAAGTCTGTTATGATAATCTATTGACATACGAATGTTGGTATTCAGAAATTCAAACTTTGAACTAAGACTGATAAGAGCTCTCTCTGACAGATGAACTTTGAATTTTGAAAATTTGAATTTCAAAAAGATGAACTATTGTGCCTTATTGAGTTACCCACTGATAGACGAATTTTTGGGCACCAAAATTCAAACTTCAAAGGCACTGTAGCAATATGAGATAAATGTTCACACTTATCAGATGAACTTTAACTTGAAAATTCATATATTCCAACATAGAAATATTTTTCAAAGATGAAAATTCCAACTTTGTTTCATAAATAGATGAACTTTGAAGCTTAACGTTAAAGTCTTTAACTTTCGGTATCTGCAAAATCTGTCTGTTGACCAACTAAAATTTGAACTTTGAGTGTCAGAAGTATTTAATGAGGTTAATGAACGGATAGTTTTTCAAAGTACCTATTGGATAACGTCTCTAACAGATAGATTTTGTCTCTAACATATAGTTAAGACCTAAATCTATAAATAGAACTTTATTTGAAGTTGTGGGTAACGAATTTACATTGTATATACTGAAACTTTGTCAAATTCTTAACTCAAAGTCTCTTACTCTCATACTTCATTCTTTTGCACTTCAACTTTTATATACACTCTAAATTAGAAAGTTCATTCTTTGTAATCAATCTTATCTTCATCTGGAAGAACGATTTTCTTGTGAAGGAATATCATAGGGAATTTGGTAAGCACTTGGCTAGAGTGCAAAAAGAGAGGTTGTAAGCTCTAAGAACAAAGCATTAATGCTGTACTGAGACCATTGCAAGAAGCCCACCGAATTCTTGCAAGATAGTGGATAATCTCAAATAGTTGCTTGGGGACTGGACGTAAGTCAAGATAAAGAGACCAAACCAGGATAAACATCTATGTCTTCCCTTCTCTTTTACTGCTTTTACCTTACTGTGCCTTTATACTCTGTTTTACTATCATTTTTACCTTCATCACTCTTTTGACTCTTGCAAAAAATTTTAATCTTCCCAATTCACCCCCTCTTAAGCTAGCATATCTAACAATACTAACCATGCCAGGTATAATGCAATGCAATGAATGAAAGGCAAGGAAAGAAGAAGTTGATGAGAGCAAGTAAATGTTAATAATTGATAATTATGTTTGTTCATAAAGCATGTCATCTAAAGTTTTGATGTAAAGTTAAACTAGTATGTATAGTGTAATACCTTAAACTTACATCCATTTTCCATGTATTAGACTCCAATTATGTTCATTATTGCATAATTAGAAACTTGATTGCATAAAAATATTAAAACAGATTTTTCTTTAATACAGGGTATTGTTCATTTTGCATTTTCCATTTTACCTGATGAATTTTGAAACTTCATAGCTAATTATATAAAAATTATCTCAAAGTGATTCAAGTCTTTAAAAATAGATAAAAATATTTTCTACATGGAAAAAATATGAAATAGAGAATTCCTTAGACCAATTCATACATTTTATTTCTCAAATATTTACTATACATTTGGTCATTTTGAAACTTCTCAGGTTTTGGCCTATATTTAAAAATTCATATCCCATGATATCCTAAATCAAATCATTCATTCTTTATGTCTTTGGAAAGACTTGTATCTCTACTTCCTCGACATATTTTTTTTGTACATTTATTCTATTGGAATAGGGCAGGACATTAACTTAAATCATTATGAGTCAGAACTTTATTTTTACTGAAGCGGTTTTAGAAATACATACATATCTCTTATTGTATAGCTCCAATTATTTCTAAATTGGTGGAATATTAATCTTAGGACTTAGAATTTCCATACATATAAACCATTAAATTTTTGGAGCTCTACACGATTTTTATGTTGCCCTTGAAAGCATCAGCACTTATAATAAAATTTGCAGATTCCTGCTTACTGTCCAAATTTCAACCCTAAATGAAAAATTTCACTATAAATCATACACTTGTCCAATTTTAGTGATCTTTATCTCTTTGGAAAGCTTATTGAGTCTACTTTTAGAGCATGTATAACCCTTAAAAGGAATGCTCTGTTTTGGATAGAGTTTCCTCATCCCAACTTCTATTGGTCATATTATTCATAATTATGCCATAACTCATAATAAACTTCAGAAACCCCATGCATCAACATTTATTGTTCCAAATCCACACATAACATCATAAGGGGAATGGAAGGAATACGAATATACATCATTACATAATCTACCTTCCATACATATATTGATACTCATTTTCAATATAAAGCATATTAACTTGCATGATCAAATTATTAATCACAATCTTCTTCATTCCTCTTGCTTCCTCCTTGCCTCTTCCATGTCATGGCCCCTAACATATTAATCATTTGGAAGGAATGAGATTCAAAGAATCTCAGCAGTTATGCCCAATTATACATTCACATCATCATATTATCTTATAAAATCATCAATAAAAATCATAACCTCATATTAAACCATACAATTCCATGAAAATTTCAGCATGGTAACACTTTGTAAAATGGACATCCTAGGGACATAAAACCCTTCAAACAACCAACCAACAATGTAAATATATCACAAAGCATTCAAACTGTTAGCAAGGCTGACTTCCCAAGAGGGGGGGTGAATTGGGAAGATTGAAATTTTTCTGCACAAAGTGAAGTAAGTGAAGATATCACAATATAATGAAAACAATGCGTAAAACAGAGCAAGATGAAAAGTAAAGATAGGAAGAAGAAAACTCAGTGATTTATCCTGGTTCGGTCCTTCCACTTGACCTATATCCAGTCCCCAAGACACCTCTTGAGATTTATCCACTATACAGCAAGAATTTCAATGGGCTTCTTGCTGGGGCCACAGTACACGAGTATGCTCTGTTTCTGAGCTCTCTCACACTCTCCAAGAACTTTCACTATGTTCTTCCCAATCCCCTTGTGAATACCCCTCACAAGTAAATCTATCTCCAAGATGAAGAGTAGATTGATTACAATAAAATAACTCTCTTGAAAAGAGTAGATATGAAAGTTTCAGTACAAGTATAGAAGTTGAGAGGGTAAAAGCTTTTGAGAAAAGATTTAGCAGAAATTCGGTACACACTTATTTGATTTGTTACCCACAACTTCAAATGTTGTTGTATTTATAGATTTAGGTCTCAAATATCCGTTAGAGACTTTAATCTATCCGTTGGAGAAGTTATCCAACGGTTACTCTGAAAAACTATCCGTTTACCAACCGCATTTAATGTTTCTGACATACTGAAATTCGAATTTTGGCTGATCAACAGACGAATTTCGAAGGAACCGAAGGTTAAAGCTTCCAACGTTACAACACGAAGTTCTTCTGTTCATTAAGTGAAATTCGAATTTTGAAACATACAAAACATTTTCACAATGTGACATACGAATTTTCAAGAAGAAAGTTTTTCGGTTAAGTGTGAACAGTGTTTTCAATTTGCTACAGTGCCCTCGAAATTCGAATTTTGAAAGGGTGAAATTCGTCTGTCAGAGAGACTCTTTCCAGACTAATTTCATCATTCGAATGTTGATGTTTCACTTAAACAGGCTCAAGATTTTTGCTTCTGAAATTCGAATTTCAATGTTCAAAGTTCGTCTGTCAGAGAGCAGTTTTGAAACTTAAATCATTCTTGATCTCAGATGAACTTTAACATAGTATCAGACGTATTTCTTCTATTCTCTCAAATTTTGTTTTGTCTGAAATTCAAATTTTGGAGACTTAAAGTTCGTCTGTTACAAAGAAGCTTCTTTCAGACTTATATGAAAATTCGAATGTTGGCAGTTCAAAATTCGTCTGTCAGAGAGCATTTATCAAACTCAATTTCATTTTGATTTCATATGCATTTTATCATAGTCTCAGACAAATTTCTTTGGTTTTCTCAAACTTCATTTTTTCTTGAAATTCGAATTTTGAAAGTGTGAAGTTCGTCTGTTACCAGAAAGGCTTCTTTCAGACTAGATGAAAATTTGAATTTTGAGCAGCCAAAATTCATCTGACAGAGAGCCATCTCTTCAAACTCATTCAGTTTCAGCTCGAAGTTCGAACTTCCAAAGGCAAAGTTCGAATTTCCAACTTGACAGTTTAGCTTAATCTTTCAACCTTCGTCTGTTTGTGGGTGTTTTTCAAATAGGTAAAGATTTAACACAAAATCAAGGTTTGAAAACATCTTTTTCTCAAATCAAAATCTTTTACCCAATCATAACAAAAACTAAAGATCCTACAAGAGATTTAACAGCAAATACTCATAAAGTCTTCACTTGACACAGCTTTGATCTCCTTTGATATCTTCAATTCAAGCTCTTGAATGTTGGTTTACAATCATCAAAACTCTTGATTCAACATTCTCCCCCTTTTTGATGATGACAAAACAACTTACAAACTGGATTAGTACTTGGGTTTGCTTTCATAAGCTCCCCCTCAACATATGCATAAGATATCAAAGCAACAGATTAAGTGAAGAGATTCAAAGCCCAAAACATTGCAACCATGAACATACTATGTATCACCAAACTGATGTAATACAAATTCCAATTAAAGAGTAGTTCTTAAAAAAACAAACAACCAATTACAATCAACCAATTAAAACAAGATACAACAAGAAGATTCAGCCTAAGATCTAAAAAAAATCACTTCTTCTTTGGCTTAGACTTCTTGCTGTAAGTCTTTCCTTTTCCAGATGACTCAGCAGATTTTCCAGCTTGCTTAGTCCCAGTTTGCTTTATCTTCTCCCCCTTTTTGGCATCATCAGGAAGCCCAACAAAGTCCATTGGAGGTGGTATCTGAGTGATAGGAACAGCACGAAGGGGGACAGGAGCAAAAGGAATTTCTGGCTGAACTGGTGCAGGGGGCTCAGCAGGTTCTTCAGCATCATCATCAGAGACCTCAAGCAGCACTTGCATTTTCTGCCTAGAAAGAGCTAGTTGAGCTCTCTGTTCCTCTGAAAGCCCATACACAGCAAGAGAAGAAGAAGCTGATCTAGCAGGAGGAAACATTTCTTCTAGCCTTCTCCTCTGAGCTATTAGTAGAGCATTGTGAGCAACGGCAAGATAATCAATAACAGGTACAATGCTCCTTTCCTCATTACTTGCTTCTTCTGGCACAGAAGAGGTTGAAATGGCTGCAACCAGTCTTTCAACTTGCTCTGATTCTTGAATAGACAGAATTGAATCCGGAGCATCTTCTTGCATAGGCTTAAGAGGGCTTGATTCTTGAAGACCTTCTCCTTCTAGTCCATAGTCCAAGGGTGGACTAGGACTTGGTGTTCTCATAGCATCAGCACCATCAATATCTGAATTATGGTCAGAGGAGGCAATCTCAAAGGGACTTGGAGGCACAGGGGATGGAGACAGAGTAGGCTCAGGGACACCAGGCTGAGGTGGAGCTGAAGTGGTAGGAATTGCATTTCTTATCACTTCATAAGCATCAGCCACCACCTTCATATTCACAGCCAACTGATGGATCTGATCTTGTAGATGAGCAAATTTGGCATTTTGCTCATCTCTGATGCTGAGAATGAGTGTTGACAGACTGTCAAACAACTCAGTGATCTTTGTTGGCTTGGCTCGTGAGGAGGGAGTGGAAGGAGGGTGTGTAGGCCTGGAGGGAGATGGAATTGTCTGGGAAGGCTGAGGTAAGGATCTGTCAGGGGCCTCAGAAGTGCCTTCTTGTTGGAGGGATGCATCAGTAACAAAGAACAAGTCTTCAGTTTTCCCTGCTCCCTTTCCAACCCATCGTCCTTCATCTCTCTCAATGCCCATCCTTTGCAGTTCCTCCTCTTTGAAAGCCTCAGTGAGTTTCCCTTTCCCCTTCTCAATGTGCTGAATCCTAGCATGCTGCAGGATTCTTGAAATAATTGCAGCATAGGGGAGTGTGGAATCCTTCCTTTGATCTCTTGCCTTTATCATTCTTTGGAGGATGATATGACCCATGTTAATCAGCTTCCCCCGAATGATAGCAGTCATCACATGAGCCTCTGCCCTTGTTATCAGATTGAAGCTACCACCCTTGTTGAAAATGATCCTTGACACTATGTAGTACAGGATTCTGACTTGTACACTTAGGTCTGTGGGCTTCAACAGATTTATTGTTGGCCTATTCTCCCTTCTCCTGAATAAGATGTCCAAGATGGTGCTTTCTTTGTAGTTCAGAAAGGGTCCACCTTCTTCATCAGCTGTGCTTGCCTCATCCATATACCCAGAGGCTGTTATGTCAATTTTTAGCCTATCTTGACCTGGGATTTCCAGTACTTCATTGAATGTTTCATCAGCAAGCCAGATGGTCCTTGATCTCAAAGTGACCTCCCATTTCTTTTTCTTGCTGTTATATTGAAGAGAGGCATACCAAGTCTTCACTACCTCATCATCATATTTTTCAGCAATTTCCAACAGATTTTTATATCTTAACAACCATACAGCAGCATCAAAATTGTTGGATATCAGAAATTGTTCCATATTTACACAATGAGGCTTGATTACCTTTTTGGTGGAAAACTTGGTAGTGTACTCTTCTTGAATCTCAGGAGTGCTCCACAGTGGCAGTGTAGTCAATTCAAACTCTCCAGATTCAGTACTGGAAGAAGCAGAAGAGGCAGCAGCAGGAATAGACGGTTCTGCACTTTTTGAAGAAGAGGGTCCAGTTTTCTGAGATTCTGCTTTGGATGAAGATTTCTGGCGTTTAGAGGGAGTAGCTTTGCTGGGTTCAGCTTTTCTCTTTGATTTTTCTCCTTCTTTGGTAGCGTATTGAGATTTAACATTCCTTTTAGGACGAGCCACAGCTTTTCCTGTTCCAGGAATTTTAACTCTTGCCATTTCTCGGTTGAATGAAGCAGAATGTGGCTGAGAATAGGTTTATAGGATGCGAATGGAAGTTCAAACGGTGAAGAATGATGGTTTTTGGACAGGAGTTAAGAGGATTGAAGAGAGAATCAGAACAGACTCAGGGAGGTTACAAATAGGGTTGCGTCTGTTCTGTGGAAAACCGTCGCATTTAACGTGTGTAACCGTCTGACAGACGAATTTTGAGGGGTCAAAATTCAAACTTCGGGCAGTTACAAGTTAAACCGTTCAGCACAGCTTACTGACAGACGAATTTTTATCTTGAAAGTTCGTCTGACAGTGGCTTGAAACAAGCAATACAAGCACATCAGACGAATTTTGTTTTAACAAAATTTGAATGTTGGAAAGAAAAAGACAGCATTACATAAACCATCAATCAACAGACGAATTAAGCATGCAGATCTTTATCTTTCAAGCATTCATTCATCAAGAACATGTTTCAACAGACGAATTTTGAACTTGACAATTTGAATTTTTCAATTTTTGCAAAGATTGTCCAACATTCGTATGTTAAGAAGTAATAATTTGTATAACAGTGATGGACAATCATTACTTTGAAATTTTGATTTTGGAAATTCGAACTTTCAAGCTTCAACAGACGAATTTCGAGGCATAACCGAGAACTGTTCCAAGGCATAACAGGCCAAAGTTCGTCTGTTGGTCAACCAAAATTCGAATGTTGACCATGTTGACTAGTTCAAAGACACAGATTATCAATGAAATTCTTCTAACATACAAATTTCAACTTTAAAGACTTACAGAATGGATCCAGAACTTAGGATAATTATTATTCACTTCATTTTCTGGTTGCTCCAATCTGGAGTGCTCCAATCTGGAGTGCTCCAATCTTTCAAACTTTTAGCCATTGATTTTCACAAGGAGCACCTGCAACTATACTAAGACAAACTCCGATGCTCAAGTTAGAATTTATTCTAATATTAAAAACTTTAAAGATAGAATTGCACAGAAATAACTTACAATTCACTGGGATTTACCATTCCCAATTCTCTCCTCATTTTGCAGTGTCTGTCTTCTGATAGAGGTTTTGTGAGTATATCAGCTACTTGATCCTCTGTTGGGATGTATTCCAGTCTAACTTCTCCTTTCAGAACGTGATCTCTTATGAAGTGGTGCCTTACTTCAATATGTTTCGTCCTTGAATGCATGACAGGATTCTTGGTGATATTTATAGCACTTTGGTTGTCACACATGATTGGTATCTCTTTTATATTAATCTCAAGATCTTTAAGCTGCTGTTTCATCCAGATGACTTGGGCACAACAGCTTCCAGCTGCAACATACTCAGCTTCTGCAGTAGATAAGGCCACACTGTTTTGCTTTTTGCTGAACCATGAAACCAGGAATCCTCCAAGGAACTGACAGGTTCCACTTGTACTTTTTCTGTCAGTTTTGGATCCTGCAAAATCAGCATCAGTGTATCCTTTGAGATCTTCTCCATTTCCTTTTGGATACCAAAGACCCATCTGTGATGTTCCAATAAGATATCTGAAAATTCTTTTCACAGCTGTTGCATGGGTTTCTTTGGGGCATGATTGGAACCTTGCACACATGCAAACACTGAACATTATGTCAGGTCTGCTGGCAGTTAGGTATAGCAGGGATCCAATCATTCTTCTGTACTGAGTAATGTCAAATATCTTCCCATTTTCATCCATGTCCAGTTTGGTTGCAGTGGCCATAGGTGTTCCCATTGGTTTGGCATTCTCCAAACCAAACTTCTTTAGCAGTTCCTTTAGATACTTGGATTGACTGAGAAAGATACCATCATTTTGCTGTCTTATTTGCAGTCCAAGGAAGAAGTTGAGTTCACCCATCATAGACATCTCGAATTCTCCCTGCATTAACTCAGAGAATTTCTTGCAAAGAGTTAGTAGCACCAAAAATAATATCATCAACATAGATTTGAACAATTAGCAAATCTTTATTTTCTTTCTTCGTAAATAAGGTTGTGTCAACTTTGCCTCTGTTAAACCCCTTATCAGTTAGGAAATTGCTCAGTCTCTCATACCATGCTCTAGGGGCCTGTTTTAAACCATAGAGAGCTTTCTTTAGTTTATAAACATGGTTTAGTTTTGTAGGATCCTCAAAGCCTGGAGGTTGATCTACATATACTTCTTCCATGATATATCCATTCAGAAAGGCACTTTTTACATCCATTTGATATAATAAAATATTTTTCATGCAAGCATATGCCAGCAGTATTCTTATAGCTTCTAGCCTAGCTACTGGTGCAAAGGTTTCTTCAAAATCAATACCTTCTTCCTGATTATACCCTTTAGCAACCACTCTAGCTTTATTTCTGATTATTGTTCCAGATTCATCAAGTTTATTTCTGAAAACCCATTTGGTACCAATAACAAGATGATTTTTGGGTCTAGGTACTAAATCCCAAACTTGATTTCTTTCAAATTGATTTAATTCATCTTGCATAGCCATAATCCAGTATTCATCAGTTAAGGCTTCTTCAGCACATTTGGGTTTAATTTCAGAAATAAAGGCACAGTTGAGCATTTGATCCCTTAACTGTTTTCTGGTTTTGACTTTCTCTTGAACATTCCCTATTACTTGATCAACAGGGTGATTCCTTTGATATCTCCAAGCTCTAGGGAGTTCTTGAGTTGTTTCTTCATTATTTTCTTCATCAAACTCTTGCTCCTGGATATCTTCCTCTGTGTCAACAGATTCAGATATCTTTGGAGGTTTAGTTTTACTTCTGTCAGAAATTTCCAGTTTTTCAAAATTGAAAGTAAGATCATCCTTATTGGTAACATGTTTTGAAACAGTTTCATTTTCAATGAAGACCACATGCACTGATTCTTCTACTATATTTGATCTTTTATTATAGACCCTATAAGCCTTACTCCTACTAGAATAGCCCAGAAATATACCTTCATCGGATTTGGCATCAAATTTACCTAGATTTTCTTTACTATTGTTGTGAATGAAGCATTTGCACCCAAACACATGGAGGTGTGACAGATTTGGCTTTCTTCCCTTGTACAGCTCATATGGAGTCTTCCCAAGGATTGGTCTGATGTAGGCTCTGTTTATGATGTAGCTTGCTGTATTCACTGCATCAGCCCAGAACACTTGAGAGAGTTCCTTCTCATTCAGCATAGCTCTAGCCATCTCTCCAATGGTTCTGTTCTTCCTTTCTACCACTCCATTTTGTTGAGGAGTTCTTGGTGCTGAGAAGTTGTGGTCAATCCCATGCTCATTGCAGAACTCCAAGAAGTATGCATTTTCAAATTCTCCTCCATGGTCTGACCTGATAGACACAATAGAAATACCTTTCTCATTTTGCACTTTCTTAGCTAAGGTTACAAATGCATCAAAGGTATCACTTTTAGAAGAAAGAAATAATGTCCAAGTAAATCTAGAATAGTCATCAACAATTACAAGCACATACATATTACCACCAAGACTTTTTACCCTAGAAGGTCCAATCAAATCCATATGCAGCAGTTCAAGTGGTCTAGTTGTGGTGACTACATTTTTAGATTTAAATGATGATTTAGTTTGTTTTCCTCTTAGGCATGCATCACATTCTTTATCCTTTTCAAAAGATATTTTTGGTAGACCAGTTACTAGCTCATTTTTAATTAGTTTAGACAGTTGATTCATGTTCACATGAGCTAATCTTCTATGCCATAGCCAACTATCATTATTCTGACTGATTAAGCATACAGAATCTAAGGGAGGAAGTTCATCAAGATCAATAGTATAGCAGTTACCATCCCTTTGAGCTTTGAGGATTACTTTGTGATCACTTTTTCTGATGACCAGGCAAAACTTTGAGTCAAACAGCACCCAGTTTCCTTTGTCACAGGTCTGACTCACGCTTAGCAGGTTGTGGTTGAGGCCAATCACAAACAGCACCTCTTCAATGGATGTTTCTGGATTTTTGCCCACAATTCCAATACCAACGATTTTGCCATATTGGTCACCTCCAAAGGTCACCTTTCCTCCTTTCTTGTCTCTCAAGGTGATGAACTTCTCCTTATCACCAGTCATGTGACTTGAGCAGGCACTGTCCATATACCATTTGTTGCTTTTCTTAGCTTTGAGACAGACCTGCAAAACAGTGTTTACGTTTTCCTTTTAGGTACCCAAATTTGCTTGGGTCCTTTTTGGTCAGTATATCTTTTCCTAGATGCAGATGCAATTTTGGGAACCCATTCAGCTTTCCTGCCAAGTCCATTTTTCTTCAAAACACAAGAACTGGAAATATGTCCCTTTTTGTTACAGAAATGACAGGTGGTGAAAGGACTGCTAGATTGAGATGCAGGAAGAAAATAGTGCAGATAATACTTTTGTCTAGCATGCCTTGGTTGATCATATGTTTCAACGTGATGTAATGCATTAGTTTTCGTTTTAATGTTCTCAGCATGCACAAAATGTCTCATATAAGCATTCTGATTTTTCTTCCTAATCTTTTCCTTGACAGCACATGGATCATAGCCAAGACCAGCTCTTCCTTGTGATATTCTTTGGCTCCCCATTAATGCAAACAACATATCTTTGCCTCTAGTGAGCCTAGACATACTTTTAACTAAATAATCATTAGTTTGCTTGAGTTCAATGCATGAAGTGCAATAAACAGATTCAGTAGTAGGCAAGGAGGTAATTTCAGAAACTATGCTTTGGGATTCCAGCTTATTTATCTTTTTCTTTGCCAATTTCAGTTCTTTAGCAACTTTAATGAATTCATCATGAAGCTCATGAAATGCATCTTGTAATTCAGAATAGGAAGGTTCAGATTCATATACCTCTTCTTCCTGATCACTGCTGCATGAGGGTAAGACTTCTTCTGAGGCAAGTGCCATTAAACAAATGTTGGCAATCTCATCCTCATCTTCTTCTTCCTCATCTGAGCTGTTGCCCCAGATGGATGAGATATAGGCTTTCTTCTTCTTCCCTTTGTCTGCAGCTTTCTTTTCTTTGTCTTGCTTCTTAATGAATTGGGGACAATCCCACTTAATGTGTCCCTGCTTCTTGCACTCATAGCAAGTCACAGGTTCTTTTGCCTCTTTCTTGTTTTCTCCAGTTACTCCTTTCTTGAAGAATCTCTTGCTCTTCTTCTTGCTGTAGAATCTTCCGAATTTCCTGACCATCATAGCCAGAGTTTCCTCATCCAGCTCATCTCCTTCATCAGATTCTTCTTCCTTTTCATCAGCAGCTTTGAGGGCAAGACCTTTCTTCTTTCTGTCCAGCCCAGCTTCCTTGAGTGCTTTGATTTTTCCTTCATACTCCTCAAGGCTGTCGAAGAGAGCTGTGACAGAAGCCATTGATTCTCCTCTGGCTTCTTCTATAGCTGTCACCTTGGGCTGTCATTCCAGAGGGAGAGCTCTGAGTATCTTTCTTACTTTCTCAGACTGTGTGTATTCTTTTCCCAGGCTCTTCAGTTGATTCACAATGAGAGTGAATCTCTTTTGGAGCTCCTTTACAGTTTCTCCTTCAGCCATTCTGAAGCTTTCATACTCCCCAATGCATGTGTTCAGTCTGTTCTCCCTAACTCCAGATGTTCCTTCATGTGCAATCTGTAGAGTATCCCACATTCCTTTTGCAGTGGTGCATTGTGAGACTCTGTAGAATTCATCCTGGTTCAGGGCACTGACCAAACAATGCTTTGCTTTGAAGTTCAGTAGGACTCTCCTTCTGTCTTCATCATTCCACTCTGCTTCTAGCTTCTCTTTGTGTCTTCCATCTTCAGTTAGAGCCATTGGGACGAAGTCTCCTTTTTCAATGACTGACCAGATGTCAAGATCAATTGATTGGAGGTAGATCTGCATCCTCATCTTCCAATATCCATAATGCTCTCCACTGAAGCCTGGTGGTCTGTGAGTGTTGTTTCCTTCAGGAAGTATACTCTCTCCAAAGCCAGCCATCTTAATTCCCGGACTGTGAGTTCCTTTGAATGGGAATCCGGGCTCTGATACCACTTGTTAGCAAGGCTGACTTCCCAAGAGGGGGGTGAATTGGGAAGATTGAAATTTTTCTGCACAAAGTGAAGTAAGTGAAGATATCACAATATAATGAAAACAATGCGTAAAACAGAGCAAGATGAAAAGTAAAGATAGGAAGAAGAAAACTCAGTGATTTATCCTGGTTCGGTCTTTCCACTTGACCTACATCCAGTCCCCAAGACACCTCTTGAGATTTATCCATTATACAGCAAGAATTTCAATGGGCTTCTTGCTGGGGCCACAGTACACGAGTATGCTCTGTTTCTGAGCTCTCTCACACTCTCCAAGAACTTTCACTATGTTCTTCCCAATCCCCTTGTGAATACCCCTCACAAGTAAATCTATCTCCAAGATGAAGAGTAGATTGATTACAATAAAATAACTCTCTTGAAAAGAATAGATATGAAAGTTTCAGTACAAGTATAGAAGTTGAGAGGGTAAAAGCTTTTGAGAAAAGATTTAGCAGAAATTCGGTACACACTTATTTGATTTGTTACCCACAACTTCAAATGTTGTTGTATTTATAGATTTAGGTCTCAAATATCCGTTAGAGACTTTAATCTATCCGTTGGAGAAGTTATCCAACGGTTACTCTGAAAAACTATCCGTTTACCAACCGCATTTAATGTTTCTGACATACTGAAATTCGAATTTTGGCTGGTCAACAGACGAATTTCGAAGGAACCGAAGGTTAAAGCTTCCAACGTTACAACACGAAGTTCGTCTGTTCATTAAGTGAAATTCGAATTTTGAAACATACAAAACATTTTCACAATGTGACATACGAATTTTCAAGAAGAAAGTTTTTCAGTTAAGTGTGAACAGTGTTTTCAATTTGCTACAGTGCCCTCGAAATTTGAATTTTGAAAGGGTGAAATTCGTCTGTCAGAGAGACTCTTTCCAGACTAATTTCATCATTCGAATGTTGATGTTTCACTTAAACAGGCTCAAGATTTTTGCTTCTGAAATTCGAATTTCAATGTTCAAAGTTCGTCTGTCAGAGAGCAGTTTTGAAACTTAAATCATTCTTGATCTCAGATGAACTTTAACATAGTATCAGACGTATTTCTTCTATTCTCTCAAATTTTGTTTTGTCTGAAATTCAAATTTTGGAGACTTAAAGTTCGTCTGTTACAAAGAAGCTTCTTTCAGACTTATATGAAAATTCGAATGTTGGCAGTTCAAAATTCGTCTGTCAGAGAGCATTTATCAAACTCAATTTCATTTTGATTTCAGATGCATTTTATCATAGTCTCAGACGAATTTCTTTGGTTTTCTCAAACTTCATTTTTTCTTGAAATTCGAATTTTGAAAGTGTGAAGTTCGTCTGTTACCAGAAAGGCTTCTTTCAGACTAGATGAAAATTCGAATTTTGAGCAGCCAAAATTCGTCTGACAGAGAGCCATCTCTTCAAACTCATTCAGTTTCAGCTCGAAGTTCGAACTTCCAAAGGCAAAGTTCGAATTTCCAACTTGACAGTTTAGCTTAATCTTTCAACCTTCGTCTGTTTGTGGGTGTTTTTCAAATAGGTAAAGATTTAACACAAAATCAAGGTTTGAAAACATCTTTTTCTCAAATCAAAATCTTTTACCCAATCATAACAAAAACTAAAGATCCTATAAGAGATTTAACAGCAAATACTCATAAAGTCTTCACTTGACACAGCTTTGATCTCCTTTGATATCTTCAATTCAAGCTCTTGAATGTTGGTTTACAATCATCAAAACTCTTGATTCAACACAAACAACTATATGACATAGTCATACTATCATGAAAACACAATATGACAACATTAAGCATAATAGGGAAAATAACTACCTTCTTGACTTCCTTTGATTTTCTTCCTTTGTACACTCTTCCTTTGATCTTCAAACACTTTCTTGAACCCTAATATAACATAATTTAAGGTCATTGGCCACTAATTTGATGATCCCCTTCACAAAATGTACATACTTGGACTAAAATTTCACTTTGCTTTCCTTAAGGTATTTCTTGTACAACACACTTGTATATACATAATTTAGACCAACGGAATCCATTTTCGGGGTTAAAATCATGAAATTCTCTTCTAATCCCAAACCCTAAATCAGCAGAAAATTTAAAGAAATTGTATAAAAATAACTAGTCAACAAACTTGCAAACTAATGGCATATTCTTGTACCTTAAGACCTATACAACCGTTATGATTTGATTTCTTCATGGCTAAATTTTCTCTCTCTAATCTCTCTCTAGAATGAAATTTTCAAAGGGAAAATAGTGAGAAATACTCCATGAAAACTATCACAAACACTTTTGGCCATGAAATCTTACCTTGCAACTTATATCTTAATCTCATGCCTTTAATTGCTCCCTTCCTTCTTCATATTTAGGTCCCTTCTTTTCTGTTTCTTGCTGTTGTTTCATGTCCCAGATGGAGAAGATGAAGTAGTCACAATGACTTAACCAAGGTGTTAAAGGAGAGATATCTAATGGCAAATTAATCATGATTAATTATGTTACCCTAGTTACTTTATGTAATAAAACTTTTTAACCAATTCCATTGGTGTCCCCAATGACAGTTTCAGATGCCACTTCACTTCTTTTTGGCCAAAAAATTGCTTTAATAACTTTAATGGACCAATATATCCTTTATTGATTAAACTTACCCATACCGATTAAGTTTTTTTGCCAAAATTGGCATTAAATTGGTACAGGATTATCTAAAAATTAATTTTCATCCAAAATAATTATCTTGACCTAAAATATATTTTATCAAGGTCCAATCATTATCCTTGATTCAGTATTTCTTTTTCTTGTAATGTAAACTGACTTTTATCGGGTAAAATATAAATATTAATATTAAACCCTAATTATCCAATAAATATTATTTTGATCTTAATAAATTTCATATTGTATTCCATTGGACTTATCTCATTGAAAGTTTCATTTTGATTATAATTTTTCATATTTCCAAAAAAACCCTTGATCCGGGACAAATTTATAATTTTTTAAACTTTTGGGTCATTAACTATAATTTTTCCCAAACTTATTTTCATTTCCTCTCAACGTGCATGTTTTTCACGGATTAAATTACAAGGATTTTAAGCTCTTGGGGTTAAAATATAATTTCTCATGTTTACATTTAACCTGGTAAAATGACTTTTTGCCTTTTTTGATGCTTAACAGTGTCTCTCTGTTTTTCCTAATTACTTATACATTTCATGATATCAATATTTTTTTCTTAGAATTTAAATTCAGTATTCATATTTTACTTCTAATATAGGAAATGACTGTTTTACCCCTGAACCAGGTCAAAAAGTAATTATCCAATCATTTAGGCACTTTTATGTAATTTTACCCAAAGATTAATTTTTTATTATTTCTTTTTGCATTATTCACATTGACTTTCAAATTGGTCTATCTCTCAACCCAGATCTCTCAGCTACACAATACTTATATTGTTGCACTCAACTTAGAGCGGACTTTCATTTAAGTGGTATATTGCATATTTTCCGAAGTAAGTTCTAAAATTAATTTCTGTTAAGGACCTTTTAGAAAATTAATTCTAATTAAGGACCAAACATAACTTCTTCTAAAAATTAGATGAGAAATTAATTCCTTTTAAAGCCCAATTATATATAGTCTTTTTGTCTCACGTTGTTTCTCAACTTTTATTTATTTTATAACATCCCATAAAAATAGGGATATTACATATAGCATGTCAAGCACGATATTATATGTTGTATAGAAAGGCATGCTAAATGATAAATGAATTGAGAAATGAGATTGGAAATAAGAAAATTATGTATGACTTTTCTATTGTGAAGTTATGACATGTAATTATTTAGAAATGTTATGGCATGACATGGTAAAAAGAATGAGCCAAATGAGAATCCTCTAGTTAGAGAATAGGATGAGCTTTATGATGAAATAGATTATGTACGTTTTGGTTAATGGAATATGTTACATGACTCAGAGAAGTTAATAATGTAAAAATAGTTTGCTAAAGAATATCTGGAACTATGACTAATTCTGGAACAATATATAAAATGTGTAAAGCTCCAAAAATTCAGTGGTTTTGGTATGTAGAGAAAGACCTATGTCTTGACCTTAATATGCCACTGGTTTGAATGTTTTTGGAGTTATATAAGTGAAGTTATATATATTTTTCCAAAAATATTCTAGTAAAGGATTATTCTGACCCTAGAGGATTTAAAAGGATGCTCTACTTTGTACATGTTGAACAAATATACAAAATAAATATGTATAGAAAGTAGACATACAAAAATTTAAATGATATAAAGATAACATTAAATAGCTCTGTGTATGTTGAGAAATGAATTTTTAAATTTAAGGGTCTGAAACAAGACAAAAACTGGAAATAGGGGAATGAACAGTAAATTAAAGAAATAAACTCTATGAATTGATTCGATGAATTTCTAGTTTCATATTTTCTCTATGAAATTCAGGATGTACTCTATTTTTAGATTTTTAAACTATAGTGAAACGATTTTTGTGCATTTTCCAAAATTTACTACGCAATAGTGTGAATAGTGCACGAAAATGGAATTTTTAGTTTTGAGATTTTTAGTTAGTTCAAGTTCTCAAGAGTCTCTTTAATAATTCCAAATGAAGCATTATTCATGGGAAAAGTGTCCAAAGATGAGGCATGACATTTTGGACAATAATGCCCTTAAAATGGTCTGATGGTGGCTGACTAGGGACAAGGAGGGAATTGTTTCAATTGATGTAATTAAGCAAATGGCAAGATAACTCAAGTTAGTCAACTAATCTTAGAACACTATTCACACATTTGATCTCTCTCCTTTACACCTTGAGTTAAGTGGCTTTAAGTGAGTGTTTTGGTCTGAAATTACAGACTAAAGAGAGGCCAAGGTTGAAACAAAGAAGAGAGAAAAAGGGAAGAGGAAGTGAAAACAAGAAGCAAAACTTGGTTAATCAAACATCAAGATGAGTTATCTACGCTTCCTAGTTGAGTTTTCTATGAAATAAAAATAAAAGTGTGATTATCATAATAGGATTATAGAAATGTGCCATTATTTGATACTCACCAATTCAATTAAAAAATTTAAGCACTTGGATGAAAATTTTAGAGATTAAAAACAATAAATTACAATTATAATTATAAATAGTAAATTTTATATGTCAATATTTTATATAATGTAGTATTTATATAATACTATTATACTAATTAAATGTATATTTTAAATGACATAAAATTGTATATTATTTTCTCTTTTAATTTAAGTGGCATTTTTAAAATTATTGTTGGCAAGGAATGGAGACACACACAGATATATGTATTAATTTTCAAATTATTTATTTATTTTATTCATATATAATTTTTTAGTTATTACTAAAAATATAAATACCTATTAATAGTAGTAATCATATATACAGCAAAAAAAAAGTATTAATCATAACTACTTTAATATCTACATTTTATTATTAAATTTTGTTAAAAGAAAAAGGCCAAACACATTAAGTCAAAGTGCTCCAACGGAAATATGAAACCATAGGTGGATATATAGCAGAATGAGGGAAGGAATTTGGTAGAGTGGGAAAATCAGCAGCCCGCCATAAATGGGTCAGCTCACCTAGATTTTGTGTAAAAGATCAAGGCAAGCCTAAGAGGATTGAAGAGAAGCATGATGACTGAGCAAATTATGAAAGTCATAGCGTGTTACTTTGATATTTTGTGTAAAATCATGTAATATGTTATAGATCTATAATTTAGTTGGTTATGTTTCTTTGAACCTTATATGATGATTAGTATGAAATATGAACATGCTTTGATGATGTATCAAGCATTTAAGATTAGTTTTTGCCAAGTGATCCTTAAAGTTGTCCAATTTGACCCATTGAGATTGAGATAGAGCAACTCTATTTGAAATAGAGCATAATATATGAGTAAGTTATATGGCTGGAAAGTAGGCATTCCAAGCTTTCTAGAAAGCAAAAGAACATCTTGAATGATTAAGTATAGATTTAACTATGGAATTTTAAAGTCAAGGTCAGAAGCTGGACAGTGTTGGAAAAATTGTAATTTTATTGTAAGTGCTTATTACTTTGAATGACAATATAAATTCATATAGTGCTCCAAAAATTCAGGGTTTGAATTTTAATTCTTGTGATTAAGTTAAAACTTAAAAGAGTTATATATTAAGAATATGAGAGAGGAATTAATTAATTGTAAAATGAATTGTTGTTGAAGACTTGAACATAGTAGGTAGCTAAGCAAATGGACTAATAGAGATTGGAAAGATCTATGTTTTAGGTTTGATATGTCATTGGTTTGGATGTAATTGGACCTACACAATGAAAGTTATGTAAATAATCCTAAAATTGTTCTAATAAAGATTATATTTTAACCCTTACTGATCTAAAATAATGCTATATCCTGTTCAAGTTGAATATATATACAAAATAAATATACTCAAAAAGTAGACATGTAAAACCTTCTAATGATATTAAGAATGCACAAATTAGCTCAAAATAAAATGAGAAATAAATTTTCAAATTTGAGGTTAAAAAAATGGAAAAGTGTAAAAAAACTATATAAATAATAAATTTCATGCTAAATACTATATCTATTGGCACAATGAAAGTTCTATTTCATATTTTTTTATGTAGACAATATTTCAATTTATTTTTAAAGACTTGAATCACCTCTATACAACTTTTTCATATTTAATTTCGATTTTTCAAATTTAGTCTGAAAAATAAGGTGACCAAATGAACAATAACTGAAAATTTTAAATTTTTCTGTTTTGATCCCTTATATGATTCAAAGCTCTAAACTAACTTAAATAAGTTCTAGTACCTGGGAAATATGATTTAAAATTAAGGTGTTACGAATCTCAAGGTTTAAAGGCTAGAGTTTGGAGAAATTACGATTTAAACATCCAAAATCTATAACCCAAGTCTTGCAAACACCTAATAACACATTCATGATGCATTTAAACGCAAAATAATCGATAGAGTCTCAGTAAACTTCAAAATACAAGGAAGGCCCACAAAAATCCACCAAAAACAAGGAGAAAAGAGAGGTGGATGGAGACCAAATCAATATACCTTGAGAGATCAAGCCTACCAGAGCTCCTAAACCAAGTTCACCACCTCCAAATACCAAAGCCTAGTAGAGCTCATAGATAACCCTACTATTTTCACTATTCTAATGAGCTTATATGCATCTCATTTATACAAGATTCCTGACTGGTGCCATGATGCATGGGGCTTCTAGACCAACTTGTTGCTTGTTCCATTTTTCCTCCTTCCCCTAGTCGTGGCCCTTCTAGTGCTGTTTAATACCAAGAATACCCTTCCATTAGCCCACTTACATGATTGGAATAATTAACTTAGGGTTGCTATTGTAACATCTTCCTCTCAAATACCTCCTAACTTGATAAAAAAACTTCAAAAACCAACCAAACGCAGCCTAAACATTTCATATATACCTTCAAACACATCAGAGCAGCAGAAAATGCAGCAAAACAACTCAAGAAACACTAAAACAGTAGAAACAGTGTATAGGGCCGCAACCACTACATTATCGCTATGACTTTGGAGCTCTCAGATTCATTAAGGCCCCAACCTGGCTTTCTGGCTCTACAGCGCTCCTTTGCTAATGCCATATCAACAAAGTTCAACTTTTGGGGTGAACTTTTGATGAGCATAACTTTATACTCCGACCTCCGATTGATCTGATTCCAACTCCTACAAGTCAATCTTGTCCTAATCTATCCATCGATACCAATTTCACCTCAATCCGTCTCCGTATTGAGATTTTGGACATCCAACACCATTTTAGCCACTTTTCAACCAAAACTCACCACTTACAACTCTCATTTGCCACCTAAGGCAATTTTACCATTCAGGACTATCAACACAAGTCCTAATCCACTTAACCAACTTGTCCAAAAAGGTTTCATCTCAAAGGAACCACTCCTCTGAGATTTGACCCCCATAACCCCAAATTGATATAATGGGCTACTTGCCCCAAAACATACCAACAAGGCTCAATTCCACCTTTGGGCTAACAAATACTACCAAACTGACTTAACAACACATCGTACCCTATATGCATCATAAGACATCACATGCAACACATCAATATCATAACATTAACATACATACACATCCGAATATCATTATAATTATCTAACTCCTCATATCCATTAAAACACACTATCCTACTTAGCACAACATACATAGACAATACAACCTACTACCGCAACCTGGATATTCCCATGTCTGAGACACTACTCCCTTGTCTTCTCCAAACTAGTGTCAGAACCTTCACCTGAAATGTTAGTTCATGGGAATGGGGTGTGAGACAAAGTCTCAGTAACCGGGAACAACAGCACACAATATATATACTGATCCATACAATCATGCACATGGTATAATGAAATGCTAATGAATGGTATGCATGGTCTCCCTTATACATGGCTAAAACCATAAGTTGTCATCATCACAAGACATTTTGATAGATGATTCCCTTCCAATAGTCAGTGAAGACTGATTCTAGAACATCACCAAACTTACCTTACCCTAATGCAACCCAGCCAATGGTTATACTAGAGCTCGAACCATGGTCCTCCTTCCCCTGGACCATAGTGAATTGGTGGTGATTTAGAGAAGGTGCATCCCCAAATCACCAAACTCCCTTATACCTGGAATTTAGCGACAGGGATCTTTATCATATCTGTTAAGTTTGCTGGCTTCCCAAGAGGGGGTGAATTGGGAAGTTTGAAATTTTCTACAAAATTATAAAAGAGCAATGAAAGCAAAAGCTGTAGAAAAATAGAGTGCATAATGTAATAAATTAGTAAGCAAGGTAGAGGAAAGAAAGACATAAAGATTTATCCTACTTTGGTCTCTTACTCTTGACCTACGTCCAGTCCTTAAGCTACCACTTGAGATTTTCCACTATCTAGCAAGAATTCAGTGGGCTCCTTGTAATACCATAGTACAACCTTGTGCCATGTTCTAAGAGCTTATAGATTCTCACTCTGCACTCTAGCTAAGTACTTCCCAAATCCTTTGTGAAATCCCCTCATAAGAAAATCTTTCTTCCAAATGAAGATAAGATTGTTTACAACAAGAGAAACTCTCTAATATAGAGTATGTTTGATAGTTAAAGTGCAATAAATGAAGTGTGAGAGTAGAAGGCTTTGTCTAATGATTTTGGTAGAGTTTCAGTATATACAATATAAATTTGTTACCCACACCTACAAATGAAGTTCTATTTATAGATTTATATCTTAGCTATATGTTAGAGACAAGATCTAGCCATTAAAGACGTTACCCAATGGTTACTCTATAAAATTAGCCGTTTACTAACCGCATTTAATACATCTGACATCCCAAGTTTGAATTTTGAGGTATCAACAGACAAATTTCGCAGAAACCATAAGTTAAAGACTTTAACATTAAACTCCAAAGTTTGTCTGTTCAAAGGCAAAATTCAAATTTTGATATTGACAAACATTTCCTAAGGTAGAGCATACGAATTTTCAAGTTTAGAGTGCTTTTGATAAGTGTGAACAGTTGTTCCATATTGTTACAGTGCACTCAAAATTCAAATTTTAGGGATCCAAAATTTTTTTGTCAATGAACAACTTAATATGGCACAAAAGTTGTTCTTTTCAAAATTCAAATTTTGAGCCTTCAAAGTTTATCTATCAGAGAGACCTAAAATCAGACTTATACATTTTCATTCCAAAGCTTGAATTTTCAAAACCAAAGTTTGTCTGTCAGAGGCATATATAATCAGACATATACATTTTCATTCCAAAGTTCCAATTTTCAAAACCAAAGTTCATCTGTTAGATAGACTGACTTTGAACTCTTTTTGCACTTTAATTTCAAATGAACTTTAATATAGCTTCAGATGAATTTTTTATTTTTCACAAATTATGCTTGACCCAAAATTTGAATTTTAACAGGTTTAAATTCGTCTGTCAGAGACAACATCTCTGTAACTTCAAATTTCAGTCATCAAAGTTTGAATTTTCAAAGAAACACATGAAGTTTAACAGTTCAAAATTCGTCTGCTGGTAAGTATTTTTCAAATGTATCATAAATTAACTTAGCATTGTTGAAAAACACTTATTTAAAACAAGTGGGTGCAAGATCAAAGCCTTTTACTCTGTGAACACTATAAGAAATCCTACAAATTAATCTTGTACTCATTTCTTCCTAGATTTCTTCACTTGAGTTCTCTTGAACTCCTTTGATATCTTCTTTCCAAGCTACAGTTGTTTGGAATCATTAAAAATACTTGATTCAATATTCTCCCCTTTTTTGATGATGACAAAACAACTTAAAAACTGGATTAGTACTTGGGTTTGCTTCTAAGAGCTCCCCCTCAACATATGTATTAAAGTTCAAAGATAAGTGCAGCATATATAGCAAATCAGAAGGAAAATAGGGAATCTTATTATATTAATTCATTAAAGGTTTAGTACAGTGATATGACATTGCAAACACAATATTTCAAAGCAAGAATATCATTTCATTACAAGAGATACAGCAAACATAAAAAATCAGTACAAGTAAAACCAAGCAATCCTAAGATATAATCAATTCTTCTTGGGTTTGGATTTCTTGCTGTAGGTCTTGCTAGAATGTCCTATAGCAGTCTTCCCAGTTTGCACAGATTTCTTCTTACCCTTTTTGGCATCCGCAGGGACTTAAGTGACACTGGAATTATCCATGACACTGGAATTGCATGAAAAGCAACAGGAACAAATGACAATCAAAAGGAATCTGAAGAAGAGGGACAGATGGTGGTGACTGAAGAAGGATATCCTCAGCACCTTCAACTATCTTCTGAGTTGTCTTCTTAAGGTTGCCAAACCTTGCCCTCTGTGCTATGGTTATGTCATATGGAGAAGCAGGAAGAGGAAACAATTCATCAAGCTTTTGTTTTTGAGCTTGCACAATGGTATCATGTGCAACAATTGCAATATCTTTGTAAGGTACAAGGCTTCTTTCCTCATTCAAAAAAGCTTGAATGATTAGTGCAGAAGTGATGGCTACTACAAGCTTCTCTATTTGCTCATATTCTTGAAGTGATAGAATTGACTCTTGAGCATCTTCTACAATAAGCTCATGGGAACTTGCTTCATGAGCCTCTTCCTTCATACTATAGTCCAAGGGAGGACCAGGACTTGTCTCATTGCTGGGGGCCTGTGGGGTGGCCAAAGTTCCAATAGCCTCAATAGCAGCATGTTCAGCAGGAGCAGGCTCAAGAGATGCTAGCTCAAATAAGCTAGAGGTTCAATAGTAGGAGACTTGGTAGGCTCAGAGGATCCTAGCTGAGGTAAAGCTGATGTAGAGGGGATAACACTTCTGATATCCTCAAATGCATTAGCAATCACTTTCATGTTTTTGGCCAACTGAAATATCTGATCTTGGAGGTGAGCAAACTTGGCATTTTGCTCATCTCTGATACTCAGCATGAGTGCAGACAGACTATCATACAACTCAGTAATCTTGGTTGGCTTTGCCCAGGTGGAGGGAGTGGATGGCAGAGGTGTCTGAGTGGACTGTGGTGGAGGAGAAACAAGCTGAGAAGGCTATGGTGAGGATTGTGAGGGTGGAGTAGCCTCAGAGGTTCCTGCTTGTTATTGAAAGCCACCTTCCTCAAAGAACATGTCTTCTGACTTCCTAGCTCCTTTTCCAATCGACCGCCATCTTTTCTCTCAATTCCCATCCTTTGCAATTCTTCATCTTTGAAGACTTTAGTAGGCTTGCCTTTCCCTTTCTCCAAGTGTTGAATTCTGGCATACTGAAGTATTTTGGAGATGATAGATGCAAAGGTTAAGGTTGAATCTCTCCTCTGATCTCTTGCTTTGATCATGCATTGAAGGATGATATGGCTCATATTAATCAGCTTGCCACACATGAGTACAGTCATCACTTGTGTTTTAGCCCTTGTGATCAAGTTAAGACTTTCTCCTTTGTTGAATATGATCCTAGACACAATGTAGTGTAGGATCCTGACTTGAGCACTAAGATCAGAGGGCTTTAGCAAACTTAAAGGAGGCTTATTCTCACACCTTCTGAATAGGGTATTCAGTGCTATGCTTTCTTTGTAATTCAAGAAAGGACCACCTTCCTCATCTATAATATCATCCTTATCTACGTACCTTGAGGTGGTGATGTCAATCTTCAGGCCATCCTACCTAGGAATTTCCAATACTTCATTAAAGGTCTCATTAGACAGCCAAATAGTTTTGGACCTTAAATTTGCCTCCCATTTCTCCTTTTTACTGTTGTACATCATAGCAGCATACCATGTTTTGACAACCTCATCATCATATCTTTCCTTAATTTCCAACAAGTTCTTATATCTTATCATCCATAACCCAGCATCAAAATTATTGGAAATAATAAATTCTTCCATATTTGTGCAGTGAGGTTTGATTACCTTCTTGCTGATGAACTTGGTAGTATACTCTTCCAGTATATGAGCATTGCTCCATAATGGCTTCATAGTTAACTGGTATTCCTCTGACTCAGTACTAGAAGAAGAAGAAAAAGCAGGAGCAATAGGGGCAGTTAACTTGGTGGTATACTGCAGTGAGGTTTCTTCGAATTTGTTTTGGGAGTGTTTTTCTACTTTTTGGATGGAGTTCCCTTGATGGATTCGCCTTTCCTTTTCTGAGTCTCACCTTCCTTGGAGGCATATTAAGACTTAACTGCTCTCTTTGGTCTAGACTCACCTTTACCCACATCAGGATCCTTAACCCTTTCCATTTTCATGAATGAATATTACAGAAAGATGCAAGGAATGGGTTTATAAGGTGCGAAAAGAAGTTTAAATTTTGGGAAATGAAGATTCATGGATGGAATTAATGAGAAATTAAGAAAAGAGATAAATATACTTGGGAGAGAGACGAATAGGGTTGTATTTGTTCAGATCAAGACCCTTAATTTTAACTTCTATAACCGTTCAACAGACGAATTTTGAGGGGTCAAAAATTGAATTTCAAGCAATTACGAGTTAACCAACTAAGAGAGGCTTTTTGACAGATAAATTTTCTTCAATAAGTTCATCTGACAGAAGCTTAGTTTGAGCAAAAGGCATCAACAAACGAACTTTGAATCATCAAAGTTAGAATTTCGAGGAATCAAGCATTAAGCAAGCATGAATGAGAAAAGCAACAGACAAATTTCAATTATGAAAGTTCGTCTTACAAAAACTTGACATGAAAACATGCTTCAACAGATGAATTTAGTGATTCAAAAATTTAAATTTCAGAATTTTGTAAAGAGTCTCTAAAATGTGTATTTTGAGATAATAAAATTCGCACAGAGAGTATTTTGAGCAAAGTTAACATTCACAATGTAAGTCAAAAATTCAAATTTTCAACAGTTAACAAATGAATTTTGAGAGATATGAAAGTACTGTAACAGTATGGAAACTACTGAAATTTGTCTGATAAGTACCTAAGTTCAAATGTTGAGTATACTAGTTCATTCAAAAACACATTTTAACATGGAAATTCATCTAATAACTTCTAAAATGAAAATTTCTGATTTTTGAACTTACATATATGGCCTGAAAGTTCAAATTTTCAGCTTTCCTTCAACATCGTTTGATTGTGCAGGTCTAATTAATTCCAGTAAACTGATTTGCTATCATCTAGACTCATGTAGAGTACCTGCAAAACATCTCAAACACACTCTGATGCTAAAGTTAGTATCAATTTTAATGTCAAAAACTTTAAATAGATTTAGTTAGAGGCTTGCTTACAATTCATTGGGATTTACCATTTCCAATTCTCTTCTAATTTTGTAGTGTCTATCTTCTGCAAGTGGCTTAATCAGAATGTTTGCAATTTGATCTTCAGTAGGGATGTATTCTGATTTGATATCTCCTTTCAAAACATAATCCCTTATGTCTTACTTCAATGTGCTTTATCCTTGAATGCATGATTGGATTTTTTATGATGTTAATAGTAGTTTGATTATCACATTTGATTAGTATCTCCTTCATCTCAATCTCAAGATCTTCAAGTTGCTGCTTCATTTAAAGGACTTGAGCACAATAGCTGCCTGTTGCAATATATTCAGCTTCTGCTGTGGAGAGAGCCACACTGTTCTGCTTCTTGCTAAACCATGAAACCAGGGATGCTCCAAGAAACTAACATGTTTCACTTGTGCTTTTTCTATAAGTTTTGGATCTAGTAAAGTCAGTATCAGTGTATCCTGTGAGCTCTTCTCCATTGCCTTTTGGATACTAAAGTCCTATCTGTGATATTCCAATTAGGTATCTAAAAATTCTTTTCACAACTATTGCATGAGACTCTTTGAGACATGATTGGAACCTTGCACACATACAGACACTGAACATAATGTCAGGTCTACTAGTTGTTAGGTATAGCATGGAGCTAATCATTCTCCTATACTAAGTTATGTCAAAGGGCTTTTCTTCCTCATCCATATCAAGTTTTATTGCAGTAGCCATAGGAGTCCCCATTGATTTTGTGTTTTCCATTCCAAACTTTTTTAGCAGCTCCTTTAGATATTTTGATTGATTGAGAAAGATGTCATCATTACATTGTTTAATTTGCAGTCCAAGGAAGAAGTTGAGTTCACCCATCATTGACATTTCAAATTCACTCTACATTAGCTTAGAAAAATTTTTGCAAAGAGATTCATTAGCAGCACCAAATATAATATCATTAACATAAATTTGAATAATAAGTAAGTTTTTATTTTCTTTCTTAGTAAACAATGTTGTATCTACTTTTTCTCTATTAAATCCATTTTCAGTTAAAAAATTACTTAGCCTTTCATACCATGCTCTAGGGCCTTGTTTTAAGCCATAAAGAGCTTTCTTCAATTTATAAACATGATTTGGCTTTTTTGAGTCCTTAAAACTTGGAGGTTGATCAACATAAACTTCTTTCATGATATATCCATCCAGAAAAGCACTCTTTACATCCATTTGATATAGCATTATATCTTTCATGCATGCATAGACTAAGAGGATTCTTATTGCTTCCAATCTTGCAACTAGAGTAAAAGTTTCCTCATAATCTATGTCTTCTTCCTGATTATATCCTTTAGCAACTAATCTTGTTTTGTTTCTAATAATTGTTCCTGATTCATCAAGTTTATTTCTAAAAACCCATTTAGTTCCAATAATAGGGTGATCTTTGGGTCTAGGCACTAAATCCTAAACTTAATTTCTTTCAAACTGATTTAGTTCATCTTACATAGCTAGTATCCAATATTCACCAGTTAAGGCTTCTTCAACACACTCAGGTTCAATTTGATAAATAAATGCATGATTGTTTATTTGATCCCTAAGTTATCTTTTGGTTTTAACATTCTCTTAAACACCCCCAATCACTTGATCAACTGGATGACTCCTTTGATATCTCCAAGCTCTAGGGAGTTCTTGAGAAATCTCTTTATTGTTTTCATATTCAATATCTTTCTCTTGAATATCTTCCTCTATATTAGTAGATTCAAATATTTTGAGACGTTTAATTTTATCTTCTTCAAAAAAATTCAAGTTCTTAAAGCTAGAAATGAGATTATCTTCATCAATGACATGCTTGGAAATAGTTTCATTTTCAATAAAGACAACATGCACAGATTCTTCTATAGCTCTAGTCTTTTTATTGAAAACCCTATATGCTTTACTTCTACTAGAGTAGCCAATGAATATACCTTTATCTGATTTAGCATCAAACTTACCCAATTTTTCTTTTCCATTGTTACGGATGAAGCATTTGCATCCAAACACATGCAAGTGTAAGAGGTTTGGCTTCCTTTCTTTGTATAGCTCATAAGATGTCTTCCCCAGAATTGGTCTAATGTAGGCTCTATTGATGATGTAGCTTACTACGTTTACTACATTAGCCTAGAAAACTTGAGGAAGTTCCTTTTCATTCAGCATTGCTTTAGCCATTTCTCTAATTGTTCTATTCTTCCTTTCCACCACTCCATTTTGCTGAGGAGTCCTAGGTGCTGGGAAGTTATGATCAATTCCATGCTCTTCATAGTACTCCATAAAGCTTGAATTTTTTAATTCTCCTCCATGATCAAACCTGATAAACACAATAAAAATACCTTTCTCATTTTGCATTTTCTTAGCTAAGGTTATAAATGCACCAAATGTTTCATTTTTTTAAGAAAGGAACAAAGTCTAGGTAAATCTAGAGTAATCATCTACAATCACAAGCACATACAAGTTTCTACCAATGTTTTTCACTCTAGATGGACCTATCACATCCATATACAATAATTGCAGTGGTCTAGATGTGGTGTTTACATTTTTAAGTTTGAATGATGATTTAGTTTGTTTCCCTTTGAGGCATGCATCACATTCTTTATCCTTTTCAAAAGAGATTTTTGGTAAACTAGTGACTAAATCAATCTTAATCATTTTTATTAGTTAATTCATGTTAATATGTGCTAGTCTTCTATGCCATAACGAACTGTCATTATCTTTACTAATTAAACATACGGAGTCTAAAGTAGGAAGTTCATCAAGATCAATAATATAGCAGTTATCATCCCATTGAGCTTTTGAGAATTACTTTGCAATCACTTTTTTGGATGACCAGGAAGAATTTTGAGTCAAATAGCACTAAGTTCCCTTTGTCACATGTCTAACTCACACTTAGCAAGTTGTCGTTGAAGCCAACTACAAACAGCACCTCTTTTATAGATGTTTCAGAATTCTTGCCCATAATATCAATTCCAACTATTCTGCCATATTGGTCACCTCCAAAGGTCAACTTTCCTCCTTTCTTGTCTCTAAGGGTGATGAACTTCTCTTTATTACCAGTCATATGTCTTGAGTAAGCACTGTCCATATACCATTTGTTGCTTTTGCTAACTCTAAGATAAACTTGCAAAGCAAAGTTTAGTTTTTCTTTTTAGATACCCAAATCTGCCTGGGTTCTTCTCTGTCAGTGGCATTTTTCCTAGATACAGATGTACTTTTGGGAACCCATTCTACCTTCCTGCTAAGTCCATTTTTCTTTAACAAACATGAATTGGAAACATGTCCCTTTTTGTTACAAAAGCAATGCAGATAATATTTTTCTTTTACATATTTTGGTTGGACATAAAATTCAATGGATTTTGAGTTGTAACTTTTCTTATTATGTCCATCAGCATGCACAAAATATCTCATATATAAATTTTGATTCTTCTTTTCATTCTTTTCTTTTACTACATAAGGATCATAGCTAAGTCCAGCTTTTCCTTATGCAATTCTCTAACTTCCTAATAAAGAAAATAACATATCTTTACCCTTAGTAAGTTTAGCCATGCTTTTCAAAAGATATTCATTGTTTTTCTTCAGCTCAATGCATGATGTACAACAAACAGATTCAGTTCTCTGTAGAGATACAATGTCAGATATTTTGCAATCAGATTCTAACTTGCTAATCTTCGTCTTAGCTAGTTTTAATTCTTTTACAGTTTTAATGAATTCATCATGCAGATCATGAAATGCATCAAACAATTCAGAATAGGAAAGTTCAGATTCATTTACATCATCTTCATTATCACTGTTAGATGAGTTTGGAGTTTCTTCAGATGCAAGTTCCATCAAGCAAATGTTAGCAATTTCTTCCTTATCTTTATTTTTTTCATTTGAGCTGTTGCCTTAGATTGATGAGATGTATGCCTTTTTCTTTTTGGCTTTGTTAACAGCTTTCTTTTATTTTTCTTGCTTCTTCAAGAATTATAGACAATTCTATTTGATGTGCCCTTGCTTCTTGCATTCATAGTAGGTGACAGGCTCTTTACCTTCTTTCTTATTGTCTGTAGCTGCTCTTTTCTTGAAGAATCTTTCATTTCTCTTCTTATTATAGAACCTTCCAAATTTTCTAACTAACATAGCCAAAGTCTCTTCATCCAATTCTTCTTCATCATCAGATTCTTCTTCTCTTTCTTCTGTAGTTTTCAATGCAAGCCCCTTTTTCTTCTTATCTTGACTAGCTTCCTTGAAAACTTTCATCTTACCCTCATATTCTTCAAAACTACTTAAGAGAGCTATGACAGAAGCCATTGACTCTCTTCTAGCTTCTTTTATAGCTATACTTTTGGTTACCATTCCAGAGGAAAAGCTCTAAGAATTTTCCGGACTTTCTCTGGCTGTGTATATTCCTTGCCAAGACTCTTCAGTTGATTCACATTAAGGGTGAATCTCTTTTGTAGTTCTTTGATGCTTTCAACTTCCATCATTCTGAAGCTTTCATATTCACTAATACAGGAGGTTAGTTTGTTCTCCCTTACTCCAATAGTTCCTTTTTGGGCAATTTCTAGAGTGTCCCATATTCCTTTGGCTATGGTACATTAAGACACCTTATAGAATTCATCTTGATTGAGTGCACTGACCAGGTAGTGTTTGGCTTTGTAGTTGAGCAGGACTCTTCTCTCATCTTCTTCAATTCATTCCTCTTCTGGTTTTTCTTTGTATTTGCCATCATCTTGCAGATTCATTGGGACAAAATCCCCCTTTTGGATAAATGACAAGATGTCTAAGTCAATGAACTTGAGATAGATTTGCATTCTCATCTTCCAGTATCCATAATGCTCTCCACTGAAGCTAGGACATCTATTTGTGTTATTTCCTTCAAGAAGAATACTTTCCCCAAGGCCAGCCATTGATTCTCCCAAATTGTCAAATCCTTTACTTGGGAGTCTGGGCTTTGATACTACTTGTTAGGTCTACTAGCTTCTCAAGAGAAGGTGAGTTGGGAAGTTTAAAATTTTCTGCAAAATTATAAAAGAGCAATGAAAGCAAAAGTTGCAAAAAAATAAAGTATAGAATGTAATAAAGTAGTAAGCAAGGTAGAGGAAAGACAGACACAGATTTATCCCGGTTAGGTCTCTTCCTCTTGACCTAAGTCTAATCCTCAAGCTACCACTTAAGATTTTCAACTATCTAGCAAGAATTCAGTGGGTTCCTTGCAATGCCACAGTATAACCTTGTGCTCTATTCTAAGAGCTTACAGATTCTCACTCTGCACTCTAGCTAAGTACTTCCCAAATCCCTTGTGAAATCCTCTCACAAGAAAATCTTTCTTCCAGATGAAGATAAGATTATTTACAACAAGAGAAACTCTCTAATATAGAGTATGTTTGATAGTTAAACTGCAATAAATGTAGTGTGAGAGAGTAGAAGGCTTTGTCTAATCACTTTGCCAGAGTTTCAGTATATACAACATAAATTTGTTACCCACACCTACAAATGAAGTTCTATTCATATCTTTATATCTTAACTATATGTTAGAGACAAGATCTAGCCGTTAGAGATTTTACCCAACGGTTACTCTATAAAACTAGCCGTTCGTCAATCACATTTAATGCGTCTGACTTCTAAAGTTTGAATTTTGAGGTGTTAATAGATGAATTTCATACAGACTATAAGTTAAAGACTTAAACGTTGAACTTCAAAGTTCATCCATTCAAAGGAAAAATTCAAAATTTGATATTGAAAAATATTTCCCAAGTTAGAACATGCGAATTTTCAAGTTTAAAGTGCTTCTGATAAGTGTGAACAGTTGTTTCATATTGCTACAGTGCACTCAATTTAAATTTTGAGGGTCCAAAATTCATCTATTAGTAAGCAATTTAATATGGGACAAAAGTTCTTCTTTTCGAAATTCAAATTTTGAGCCTTCAAAGTTCGTCTGTCAGAGAGACCTCTAACCAGACTTATACATTTTCATTCCAAAGTTTGAATTTTCAAAACAAACATTCGTCTGTCAGAGGGACATCTAATCAGACTTATACATTTTCATTCCAAAATTCAAATTTTCAAAACCAAAGTTCATCTATCGAAGAGACTGACTTTAAACTCTTTTTGCACTTGAATTTCATATAAACTTTGATATAACTTTAGACGAATTTTTCATTTTTCACAAATTATGCTTGACCCAAAATTCAAATTTCAACAAGTTGAAATTCGTCTGTCAAAAGCAACATCTCTGTAACTTCAAATTTCAGTCATTAAAGTTCGAATTTTCAAAGAAACATATGAAGTTTAACAGTTCAAAACTTGTCTGCTGGTGAGTATTTTTTAAATTTATCATAAGTTAACATAGCATTGTTGAAAAAAACTTATTTAAAACAAGTGGATGCAAGATCAAAGACTTTTACTCTGTAAATACTGTGAGTAATCCTACAAATTAATCTTGTACTTATTTCTTCACTTGAGTTATCTTATACTCCTTTGATATCTTATTTTCAAGCTTTAGTTTTTAGAATCATCAAAAACACTTGATTCAACAATATCATCATCTCATATCATATCATCATCATCACCTCAACATCAATCTCTCACTATGCAATCATATAATGATGATGTCAATGTCATGCCAACATGCCTTAACCACACATATATCATCATCACAAACATCATATGGACATGCTAGCTTACAATGGTATGGGAATGCTACACATCATACATACATAACATGTACAATCATCATATATCCACTAGCTGTATGCATACCACGATATGTAGAATACCATACACAAACACAAATAATATTGTGGTATGAAAAGGAACATGCATATATACATATATATACTATTATATCTCACCATACAATATAAACCATACATATAATACAAACACCTAGTTACCTCAATTGTCGCTACCACGCGCACACGAGTTTCACAAGCTTTCTTGAATGTCAATCCCATGACTTGACTTCTTTGGTCAACTGAACAACCTTTACAATACCATAAAACCTTCAATTAACATACAATCCAAATATCCAAATTCCATAATCTAACCACTTTGACCTAACCCAAGGTTCCAATACCCTTTCTATACATCATCAAGCTCCTAGAGACTATTCAAACTCTATTCAACCACACATATCTCGGATTCCATACTCTCTCTAACAATTTCAACCTAGGGTTAAACTCCAATCATACATACACCTTTTAAAACTCATACTCAAGGATCACACACACCAAATCACACTCCAATAATCTCATTCCATCCATTTTAATCGGTGGGATTCATCCAAAACCGAAAATCCCAACATATACCCGAGAAATCCCAACTCAAAACCAAAGAAAATGGAGAGGGACAAGTAAGGATCACTTACCAACCAAGATCTAAGCTTCAAGAGGCCGAAAATCACTCCCAATGGCCAGATTATTCAAATCGTAGCATAGCTTCCTCAAACCTCCCTCCGTTTCTTTCTTGCTCTAGCGTCCAAAATGTTTTTGATTTGAACAAATTTGAGGCATGGTGCCGCGGAGTTGAGTAAGTTTGCTGTAGCGAATGCCTTTGTTTAGAAAATATTTCTGAATCTGGAGCTCGCTCATCGCGGCATGGAGCTCATTTCTCATCCACTTGATTCTTTCCTCCATCCTGGCCCTCCGATTCTGCACGCAATACCAAATACACTTAGTTAGCCAGAGATGAAGTTAGGGACAATGTAATGAGGGTTGTTACAGTTATAGTAAGCATAATAATGGCTCCTATGCTAGCAATTGTGTAGGAAGTTAATCGCTTCATGCTATCTATGTTATCTGGTGAATAAGTTATTTCTTTAAGTGTTAATCTGTGCAATGAGTATGGGAATGTCAATTCATTAGATGACCTTCATTCAATTGAATTCTTAAACTCTATTTCTATATTTGGTCTCTCAAACTATGAATTGTGAAATGAGAAACATTGATAAGTCTTTAGGTAGGCATAATATAACACGTTTGATTGTTACTAAGATCTATAAGCACGTCATTGAAGCAAAAGTGATAATAGGAGTTAGTGATGGATTAAAGGTGATTTTTCATCAAACTACGATCATATCGTTTGATACAAAATTCCCATTCAACATGTGTAGGAGACAATTTCTAATATGCTACACATTTCCTGTGACTATTAATCAAAGTCAAGGATGAAGCTTAATTATACAATGTTGGTCTATATTCCCATGCTTATATTCTCACATGGTCAATTGTATATTATTGTATCTAAGTTTGAAGTAGGGTATGAGCTTAAAATGTTAATATTTGATTCAGAAGGTAAAGCAACGGACATGACTTCAAATGAAATATATAAAAAGGTGTTTCATAACTTAGTATTTTGATTTAGCTAATGAACTATATAAAGTAATGAATACTTCATTTTTGTTACTTTTGTGCTGTGATCGAATGAAAATCATGATATTTTTCATCATCATAGGATTAATCCATGCATTGCATGAGCCATTTTATAGTTAATATTATAAAACTCATTCTCATCTTCTTCATATCGTTAGACTTATGATAGGGTCTACTAACCACTAAAGGGCTACCAGTTGGGGCCCTACCTAAATGGATTTATGTGTGAGAACAAACTTAGCACACAACACACACAACTAAACAAGGAACCAATATGTTCTTAGACTTGGTATTAAATTAATACATGAGTGATTATTTAGATGAATTAATCTATTTGTTAATTAATTAATGCTAATCCATATTTATCAATATTATATTATAAAAAATAATCGAACACTCTAAAAGCTATTAGTCCTTTCTTTGAATAAATGGCTCCACTAATCAAGATATTTTGTTTCTAAGAGGATGCAGATGAGGTTGGGGTAAATTAATTTATTCTCACTCAAACACACATTGGTGTGTTTATATATACTAAACTATATTTAGTTCCCGGCCCATACTACATTTATTCATCTCTGCACTTTTTTTAATTCACCATATTTTATGTACATCTCTCTTTTTTCAGAACATGAATCTTTTCCAAATTGTTTATCTTGGAATTCCAAAGCCCACTTTGAGTTCACGTGGGTTATGTTCATATGAACAAGCTAAAACAACTAAAGCTTATCTCTTCAATCAATTTCATAAAATACTTTATATGTTCTTTGTTTATTTTAATAACATTAATTATGAACAACTGTGAAGTTGAAGTATCCGGTTCTCTGAATCCAAGTTCAACAATTTTGATATTATCATTGAGGAAGGAAGGTGGAACTCCTAGACTGCTATGTAATGCAGTGACTTGTCATACTAGAAATTTTTTGTTAGTGCTAAATATAAACTTATTGTTCTTTAAACTTGAATCTAATTTAAATGATCCTGCTAAGCTGATTGCATTATGGTTACCTACCTTTTATTTGTATAATTAAAATCTGTCTATAATTTCCTGGTATGGTAACTATGACATTTTACATAAGTTTATAACCACATTATATGAGTTGCAGTTACTTTCCCAACTATTTGGATTGTGTACTTGCATTTTCTTAACTTTCACTTGCCATCTTTGTTTTCCATGCATAGACAAAGTCTGAAAAAAAGAAAAACAAAGACTTCCTAAATTGGCTATTATTTCAACCAATCTGAAAAGCATTTAAAAATATAGATATTTTTATCAATTATGATTTTAATCAACTTGCTAGATCGGTAATTGATCTAAAAATAATACTTTCTGTATTGGTCCGTTCTACATCTATGCTTAAGAATGGACCTTAAAACTCTATTTCAACCTATTCAAAAAATGCCCAGTGCACTAGTAAGACGTGATATAAAATTTTTACGTTTCAAAATTGCATTTTGATATATGCAATAACAATGCTATCTTCCGCGGCTTTCTGGTATGATATGGACAATTTTTCAGAGACCACCATAGGTCTAATTTTTTTTTATTTTTCAGAGAATCTGAACAAATTAGTATAAATAAACTACTTTCAATTTATTTAAATATATTTTTGTTGAGTTGGCTATAATCATTCCAAGACAACATTTTCCATTAAATTAATTATCGGTGTCAAGGAAAAGGAAACTTTTGCCTGTGTTTTTAAAGTTTAAGGAAAAAATTCATAAAACTAAAAGACCTTTTTCCTTTCATGGATTGAATTCTAAATTTAATGACTAAATAATTGTAATTGTAATTAAATATTAGCTATCTAGTATTAATTTTGAATATTACGATTTGAAAAAGTCAAATTGATCACCTAGATTTGGAAGGATTAAGATCTCAGAAATTTCAATTTAATATTTTCAAATAATAATTAAATTTTCAAGCAAATTAATTCTAAATTTGAATTTACATTTTTTATGCACCCAATCCTTTGATTTTTTTTTTCAATAACCCAATCCTTTAAGCTAGTAGCCTCAAATGTGAAATAATACAAATAGAGAGAATGGAGACTATTATATGGGGATGAAATTTTGCATTACCAAATCAACCAAATCGTCCCATTTGATTTATATGGATAAAAATTTATAAGGAAATCGTTTAATGAATGCCTGAGAGTTAAGAAAAAAAAATCACGAAATATATGTTTTACAGGCATAATTTTCGCTGTTTTTTTTCTTTTGGACCAACGGTATAATTTTCGCTTCAAACCCTAAATCTTTTGCTTGCAATTATAAATCCAAAATGTTGCTCGTCGCTTGTTAGAGATGGAATAACTAAACGAAAACTATAATTTTTTTTTATTTTCTTCTTTAAGTGTAATCGATTCAGATATTGAATTATTACTTTTCAAGAAACAAATATATCTTTTTAATTGAGTTTACTAAAATAGCCCTGCATTACATGAGGTATCCGCTGCTTGTTAGATGGAATACACAAATGGAAATTATAATTATTGTTATTTGTTTTATCATAAAGAATAATCGAATTTCCAATTGTTTAACTCTTTGTTTTTATGCATCCAATCCTTTGATTTTTTTTTTTAGCAACTCAATCCTTTAAGATATTTGCCTCAAATGTGAAATTACACAATAAGAGATAAATGAGATTGTTATATAGGGATGAAATTTTTGAATTACCAAATCAATCAAATCGTCCCTTTTGATTTATATGGATAATCTTTACTTAAAAAGAAATCGTTGAATGACTGCCGGAAAGTTTGAAAAAAATCACGAAATATATCTTTTACTTGCATAATCTTCGCTTCAAACCCTAAATTTTTCACTTGCAATTCTAGATCCCAAATATAGCCCGCCGCTTGTTAGATGGAATACAATTATAATTATTTTTGTTATATATAAAACAATAATTGTATTTACAATTTTCTTTAGCTCTTAAGTTTTTATACGCCGAATTCTTTTTTTTTTTTGGACTAACCCAATCTTTTGAACTAGTCGCCTTAAATGCGAAATGAGGCAAATAGGAGAGATGCATATGAATTAGATATAGTGATGAAAATTTTAAACTACCAAATCAACCAAATTATCTCTTTTAATTTATTTGGATAAAAATTATTAAAATCCAAAAATCTGTTTTCCCTAAATTATAAATGCAAAAAATCTGTTTTCTCTAAATTCGTTATAGACAAATCACTCATTCATGGTCAGAAATAGACAGTGAAATCCAAATCAGATTTTACACGCTTCTTCTCCCACAACTTCGCTATTTTCATCAATTCCTACGCGTTCGATCATACCTCTCTCCTTCATTACATATTCGTATAAAGTTATTCTTCTATCTCACTCTGGTGCTAACACCAACACTGAGCAGCTATGGAGAACCTTCATGAAGAGATGATATTTGAAATCCTTCTTCGCTTGCCCGTGAAATCCCTCTTGCGTTTCAAGTGTGTGTCCAAGTCATGGTTCTCTCTGATCTCCAGTCCTCATTTCGCGAAACTGCATTTCGAACAATCTTCCCAACACACCCATCGAATCCTTTACACAGTTTCTTTGAAAATGAAATCCTTAGATATCAACGCATCGCTTCATGACGATTCTACAGCCGTAAAGCTCGATTTTCCCTTTGACGATCCATTCATTAATGCTGATATTATGGGTTCTTGTCGAGGGTTTTTGCTTCTATCACTTATTAGAGATAAGATACTTTTCGTCTGGAATCCCTCGAACGGTGTCTTCAAACAGATTTCACTATCTCTTCCGTGGCAATTTGCATTTCTATTTGGATTTGGTTATGATGAGTCCACTGATGACTACTTGATAGTACTAATATCATTCATCCCCGTTCCAGACCTTGAGGTCTTCTCTATAAGAACCAATTCCTGGGAAAAACTTTCTCTCGATTGCCCATTGATCCGTCGACCTAGTGATCCAAGTTCTGGTTCGATCTTAAATGGTGCCATTCATTGGTTAGTTCGGCATCTTGAACGAGGTGCAACAATTATAGCACTCAATATAATGACAAAGAATTTACAAAAGGAGGTACCTATACCTGATGATTTTAATATTCATCAGTTCTGTAAGTTGGGAGTACTTGAAGGATGCCTTACTCTAAGCAATAGCAACTCTGATGAAACTATGATATGGGTGTTGAAAGAATATGGAGTGAAGTCCTCTTGGACTAAACTTATCTCTCTCCCTCGTTATAGGAGAGATATCTATTACATTTCCCCATTATGTTACACCAACGATGGTCAACTTGTTGTACTAGATGATGATATAGGATTATCAAAATGGAGTGACAAAGGGGAACTGCTAGAATGTCGTGAGTATTGTAATCATCCGTACACTTCTTGGGGGTCAGGAAGTCTATATACTGAAACTCTGCTTTCCCTCCTGTGAGAGTAGTGTAATCATTTGGAGGAGGTGGAAGACTGGTGATGGTGACCAACTTGAAGAATCAGGTACTCAATCTTGTGCTATTTAGCTTCTGATAATACTATTATATATAGTTTTGGTATATTTCATATTAAGGATTACAAAGGCTATCAAAACTTATATAGAGATCGGACAGTGATAGACGAATGCTATTATTCTTAAACATTCAGATAAAATAATTATGGCTGTTTCATTATTGATACTGCACAATGATAATAGTTAAATATTGATCTTTCCTGGAATTTGCATCAATTAAGTAATTAATAACATAAAACCTAGTATTATGAAATTTATGTTTTGTTAATGCTAGTCAATGCAAGTGAAAAGCAGTTCATTATAAAATATGATCATTCTATTTTTGTTTATGCTTATAATTGCAGAGCAGTTCAGCAAACCAGCCTTCATGCGCTTCTACAAGAAACACTGAAGCTTTATCAGAGTCAGTGGAGTTCAAATACAAGTCTAGACCACAGTAGGATTCTTCTTTCTAGCTAATAGATTGAAAGGAACATCATAATAATTTGTTATTAATCTCTTTGTGACGATCAATGATTTCTATCATCCTTGTTTGCTAATCCTTTTGTTTTCCACATCTCAAGCACCGTCATTATTATTATTATTATTATTATTATTATTATTATTATTATTATTATTGCCAACAAAGTTTCGTCATTCATAAGTATAGTTATCAAATCATGATGACGGTATTGGAAGTTCAACCAATAAATTTTACACTGAGGTGGTGGGGATTGGTATAGAAATTTTATTTCAAGCCTTTGTTTTAAAATTCACGTTACTTGTTAAATTGAAATATGAATTGTTTACAAAAATTAGTAAATATCCATTCATCTTACATTTAATTAGAACTAAACCAAAATCTCAAAGCTTTAATCATTATTTTTTGTTTAGTGACTTTTTCCTTGATAAGGAAAATCACAATAAAGAACCAACAAAGAATAATTAAGTGGATGACGTGGATATATATCAGCATAAGCGATTTATACTCATTATCACCTTTAAAGGTTCCCAGTTACTTCAAAATAATTAGAATTCTTATGGTCCTTCATGTAGACATTACTCTATTAATGCTTTGCTTGGATGAGAGGAGAAGATGAGAGGAGAGAAAAATGGAAATAAAATATTTTCTCCCCTTATGTTTGGATGGAGGAAGAAAATAGAGAGGAGAGAAAACACATTTATTTTATAAGGACTATAATACCGCTATTACTAATATAATTAATCTATATTATATGAATAAAAATAACTCATATAAAAAATATTTCCACATAATTTATTTTATTTAATGAGGAGGTGGCGGTCGGTGATTGATAATTGGTGGTAGCAACCGATGATTAGGGACTGATGGTGGCGACCAATGACTAGCAGTGGTAGTTGGTGACCAGTCACTAATGATAGCAGCCGATGACTGGAGGTGACAATCAGTGACCGATGATGGTGACGGCCAATGACTAGTGACTATTGGTGATGGCTAGGGACTAGTAGTGGTAGTAGTTAGTGACCGGTGATGGTGGCGGTTAGTAATAGGTTATTGTCATCAATTGGTGACCGGAGGAGGCGCATGGCCAACGATTGGCAGTGGTAGCCGATGTCCGAAGGCGGCGACATGTGATGGGTGGTGCTTGGTAGTGGTAGCAACTAGTAATCAGTGGTTGCCTTCGGTCGACAACTGGAAGCGACAGTAGCCGATGTCTGGCAGCAATGGCTAGTGACTATTGATTGACAGTGATGGTGGTTGGTGACCGCAATGTTGGGAGTCAATGATTGGTGATGGCTGTTGGTAGCTACCAGTGACTAGTGGTAGTAGACCACAGTGACCCATGATCAGTGATGGCAGTGGTGGTCGATGGGTAGTGGAGGGTGGTGGCTGGCAAGTAACAATGGCAAAAAGTTGTTACTTTTGGTGGTAGGTAACATCAATATATACAAAGCATTTCATAAAAGTAATTTTGGAAAATAATTTTTTCCTCCAAAATATTTCCAATTTTAGAGAGAAAATTTGAAAGGAAAAAATATGGGACCCATATTTTCTTTCCTCCTCACTTTTTCTTTTTCTCTATTTTCCCTTACTATCTAAACAGGGAAAAATATGTTTTCTCCCTTATTGTTCCCTACTTTTTGTTTCCCATATTTTCCCCTCCATCCAATCAGGGGTTAATGTATTTTTCCTTTAAAATAACTAGAACAAATAAATTTTCTAGAGAAAAATTATATATACAAGTTTGTCCGTTTTTCATTTTGAAGAAGTTTCGTGAATTTGATTTCAAGTACTGCTATTTTCCAGTGAATTATGCATTTGAATATCATTATTTTTTCTTGGATTGATAACATGATATTAGATTATTGCTAACACACAGGCCCCATATTTTCTTTCCTCCTTATTTTTTTTTCTCCCTATTTTCCCCTACTATCCAAACTGGGAAAAATATGTTTTCTCTCTTATTTTTCCCTACTTTTTTCTTCCCTTATTTTCCCCTCCATCCAAGAGGTTAATGTATTTTCCTTCAAAATAACTAGAACAAATAAATTTTCTAGAGAAAAATCATATATACAAGTTTATCCATTTTTTTATTTTGCAAGAAGTTTCGTGAATCTGATTTCAAGTACCGCTATTTTCCAGTGAATTATGCGTTTGAATATAATTATTTTTTCTTGGATTGATAACACAATATTAGATTATTGCTTCTAATTAATTCACGAAAATATGTGCTTTTCATGTTTGGGCCATGGATATTCATGATCTTTTATCGATTTTGCTTTTATCGATCTATCAATATATACTATTTATACTTTTTATCCCTTTGATCAACTACTATTTTTACTATTATATATCCTACGTTTTTGGTGTTTGGTATAAAGATTGAGATCCAAAAACTTGAGCTCAAAAATTTTTGAAAGACTATATAATGTTGAATCAATGGTGCGTGTAACACCCTACACCAACACACCTTCACTTCACACTTCACTAAAAATTTCAAAAACTAGTCAAACCAAGCTAGAACACTCAGAAAACACGTTCCAAAATATCAAAACAATGAAAAAATCGAGTTTAGGCTAGAACTATATGGAGCCACAGTGTGCTACATTACCACCACGGCCTCAGCCGGGTAGTAGCACTTAGCACCATGGCAGCTACAGTGAAGCTGCGGTGTGAATTGGACAGAAGCATATAATGCCACGGCTTGACTTCTGGAGCCACAGAGCCCTATACTGATACCATTTTAGCAAATTCTAAATTTCTAGGGTGAACTTCCGACATGCACAACTCTGTGCTCCGACCTCTAATTGACCTGATTCCAACTCCTACAAGTTAATCTTATCCTAATCTAGCCATAGACACTAATTTTATTTGACTCCATCTCCATATAGAGATTTTGGACAACCAATACCATTTTGACCACTTTTTGACCAAAACTCACAACTTAAGCACTCCAACTGCTACCAAAGGCAATTTGACCATTATGAACCTTCCACATAGGTCCCAAATAACACCGCTAACCTATCCAAGGAGGTTTCACCGGAGGAAAGCACTCCTCCAAGATTTAACCTCTCTTAAACCTTAATTCACATAATGAGCTATATGTCCAAAACTCACATACAAGGCCCAAAATCCCTTTTGGGCTCCCACCTACTACATTTTTGACACATAAACACCTACTCCAACCAATAATGACCTATACTGAGGTCGACATCATGATGAAGCACATACACCCTACATAAACATATCCAATCCACAACACCATCAATATCATCACACATCATTCATCATCATCATTCTACAACCATCATCATCACATTACAATTGTTCTCATATAGATTACAAACATGCTATCATACTTGGCACAACATATAACATAGACAATACACACGCCATTGATGGCTAGAAGATTCTCAACACTAGAGTGGCTATGTTTCCCTTGCTTTCTCCAAACTAGTGCCTAAACCTTCACCTGAAATGTTAGTTCATGGGAAAGGGTGTGAGACAAAGTCTCAATAACCAAGGACAATCACAAACAACATATATATAACTCATACAATAATGCACCTTGTATCATAAATGCAACATGTAATGGAATGCATGTCTCCCTTGCATATAACTAGAACCACGAGCTGGCATCATCACAGGACATTTCATACAAGTGACTCCTTTCTAACAATCGGTGAAGACTGATTCCGGGATATCACCAAGCTCACCTCATACTAGTGCACCCAGCCAAAAGTAACACTAATGATTAGATCATGGCTCTCCTTTCCGTTGACCACTGCGAACTAGTGGTGATTTTAGGGAAGGTGCAGTCCACTGATGTCTTGCTCTCCTAGCCGTAGGAGAGGATTTAACAATAAGAATCCCTTCCTTATTTCACCCATATCATATCTCATCATATCATATCTCATTAGCACCACCTGATCCACATTTTCTCACAACGTTCATGTAGTAGTGATGTTCGTGCCATATCACTATATAATCATCATCATCATCATCATGTTTCTCAATGTCATGCTATAAAATCATGTAATGTCACAACGTCATCTACTATAATGTCTAGCCGTGTGTATACCACGATATGTAAAAAATCATATACACACATAGAAATATTGTGGTATGAACGGAAACATGCATATATACACATATACATATACTAACATATAATACACACAATACAAACATCCAGTTACCCCAAGTTGTTAATACCACACGCGCGGATTCCACAAGCTCCATGGATTGCCTACCACAACTTGTACTCCTCCGGTCAACCAAACAACCTCTGCAATATCATGATGTCCACAATTAACATATAATATAATTATCCCAAAATTCATAATTCAACTATTTAGGCTTAACTCAAGGTTCCGATCACATTTTCAGGCATCAATAAGCTCCCAATGATCATTCAAATCCTAACCAATCCTATTCATTTTGGATTTCATGCCCTCTCAACCAAAATCATCCTAGGGTTCAACTCAAACTCATCTTTATTCATCCAAAACTTGAACCCAAGGCTTCCTAACACTAAATAATACTTCATTAATCTCATTTCGTCCATTTTAATCAGTAGGATTCGGCCAAAACTAAAAACTCAAACATATATCCCAGAAACCCAACTCAAAAACCAAATAGAATGGAGAGGGAGGAGCAAGGATCACTTACCAACCAAGATCGAAGCTCCCTGAGGCCGAAAATCTCCCCCAAACATTAGAAAACTCAAACCCTAGAACTGCTCCTTCTTCTTTCCTCCAATTTCCTTTCATTCGTCCGTCTGAAATGCTTCTAGTTTACATGAATCCAAAGTCTAGCACCGCAGCGGTGGTAAGTTCATCATAGCGAAGAGCCCTTCTGTTTGAAATTTTTTTTTAAGTTATAGCTTGCTCGCCGCAACGGCCATGTGTCTTGCCATGATGTAAAGCTTTTCTGCCTCCACTTTGCTCTTCCTTCGTCTTGTTTCCTTTGGTTCTACATATGTCATCAATTATACTTCATTAGTTAAAGACTAAGTTCGAGATAATGTAGTGAGGCTTGCTACAGTGCATAGGTACGAGTATCCAGTACATACCAAACGATATGATATGTCAGATACAACAAATTTTATAATTTTAGGATATAAATACGGGTAATATGCTTTATATTCATTCAACAAATTAATATATCAAAGCTAACAAAATATAAAAATTTTGAGTTTTAAACAAATATTTTAAAAGTAATATAAAGATATATATATATATAACGAAATAAACCAAAAATTATTCTATAAGTTCTTAAGTCATTTTGAATCTTTATGAAAAAAAGGATACATACATTAAACATATTATGAAGTAGGATACATGTATCTCAAATGCATATCTAATACAGATACATCTTCCTTTATGGAGTATCAGTGCAATAGAGTCTTGAACTTGTAGACCTCTCATACACTTTCAAAAGTGGTATAGTTCATCTGTCTATTTTATGAGTATTATTATGTATTAATTAATCTGATTGTTATAATTAAAATATTTTTAATTAAGACTTAAAATAAATAATTATTACATTAAAAATAAAAAATAAAATATTTTAATTTATGACATTAAAAAATTACAACTTTATAATAAATTAGGGAAGGAAAAAACTTAGGTGCTTTTCCTTAGGTGCTTTAGATGTTGTTTTCCAATAACCACTTGACACCTAGATGTTTTTTTACACACCATATATCCTAATCGATAACAATATACTAACGGTGTTAGTTTATTAAAAAACCTAAAATAATTTTAAAAAATTATTTTTCTACCCTAACTCCAATTTTATTTACCTAAATCAAAATCTGCTACGTAGCTGCTACTTCTTGAATCAATGTTGGCCGAAAGCTAGGTAAGCTTCCATTCTTTTGTTACTATTATTATCAATCTGTGACCAGTCGATTTCTTGAATATGTTCAGTGGAAAGCAAGGTAAGCTTACATTCTTTTATTATTATTATTATTATTATTATTATTATTATTATTGATGACTGCTTTTTTCTTGAATGTGTTTCTTGGTTGCTTTTACACTGAACGTGGTTTTGTGATTTTCTTTAATGGAAAGGTATTTTCGATGGCCAAAAAATTAGAAAGATAAGATTTTGGTGAATAACATTTTCATAAAGAACAAAACTTAAAAAAGACAACAACGAGAGAGTATTGTTTGGCTAACCTTTTCCATTCATTATTTAATAATGTAAATGTGAATAGTAATGGAATTATTTCTAATTCTTTTTTTTTTTCATTTTGTAGCAAATTCAATGGATTGTGTCAATACCTCAAGTTCCCATTCAAAAGAACTTCCTTTAGAACATGAAGTTACTGAAGCAGAATTAACTCCGTATGTTGGTATGGAATTTGAAACTGAAGAGCATGCATATAGATTTTATAATGTCTGTGCTGGCTTTATTGGTTTTGGTGTTAGAAAGGACTAGGTTAACAAAAGTAAGATAGACCAGAAAACAATATTATCTCAAAAATTTGTATGTTTCAAAGAAAGGTTCAAAAAGATAAGTGCTTGCAAAGCAAAATAGGTTTGAAAAGATTTGAGAACTGATTGTTTGGCTGGAATGACAATCAAAAGACAAGAAAATGGAAAATATATAGTTTCATTATTTGAGAACCAACATAATCATCCTTTTGCTATTCCTAAAAGTAAGCACAAATTACCATCTCAAAGAAGGATTTCTATTGCCGAACCTACCCAAATTGAGTTAGCAAGCCAATCTGATATACAACAAAAATTAATTTTTGAATTTTTGAGTCGTCAAGTTGGAGGAAGAGAAAATATTGGGTGCACTCTTAAGGATGTTAGCAATCATTTGAGTTCTAAAAGGATGGCAGAAATGAAAGAAGGTGAGGCTTACACTTTACTACATTATTTTGAATCAAGGAAATGTGAGAATCCATCATTTTTTTTACAAGATTCAACTTGATGTTGAAGATCAAATCACTAACATTTTTGGGCAGATGCAAAAATGGTTATGGATTATGTTTATTTTGGAGATATGTTTTCTTTTGATACTACTTATTGGACAAACAAGAATTATCGACCTTTTGCACCCTTTCTTGGTTTTAATCATCACCGACAAATGGTTATATTTGGTGCTGTATTATTATATGATAAAACTGCTGAATCATTTGAATGGCTATTTAGAACTTTTCTGAAAGCTATGTGTGATAAAAAACCAAAAACTATTTTCACATATCAAGATGCAGCAATGGCAAAAGCAATTTCTATGGTTCTACTCGAATCATATTATCGACTTTGTACTTGGCATCTATTTTAGAATGCTCTCAAGAATGTTAATCATGCCTTCAAGAAATTAGATTCTTTTGCTTCAGATATGAGACGTTGCATTTATGAATATATGAGAATGACTTTCTTAGTGCATGGGAGTCAATGATTGACAACCATGGCCTTTGACAAAATAAATGGATGCAAGATTTGTTTGAAAAGAGAGAAAAGTGGGTATACGGGCGGCATGCCTTTTCAGCAGGAGCTACATCAACACAATTAAGTGAAAGTTTCAATGGTCGATTAAAAGGTTACATGAAGTCTACATTTAATGTGTTAGACTTTTTTAGACATGATTTTAAAATCACCACCACTAAATTCAGATGTCCTTTTATTAAAGAATGCTAACTATGACATGATTTTAAAATCACCACCACTGGATTCAGATGTCCTTTGATTAAAGAATGCAAGAGAAGTATATACAGCAATTGCCTTTTATCAAGTCAAAGAGGAATATGAGGAATCTTGTAACATTCTTTTTAAAGAATGTAGTCAAGTTTCAACAATCTATGAGTATAAAGTATGTGTAGTTGGAGATATAAGAAAGCACAAGGTTACCTTTAATATAGAAGACGAAATAGTTGTGTGCAGTTGTAAGAAATATGACTTTATTGGAATCTTATGTGGTCATGCTCTTTGAGTACTTAATTTGTGGAATATGATAATTATTCCTCCAAAATACATTCTAAAGAGGTGGACCAAACATGCTCGAAGTGGATGTGTTGTAGATAATAGAGGGCACATAATCAAAAAAGATCCAAAGATAGTTGTCTCAAATCGTTTCAAGGACTTGTATCGATATGCAATTGAGATAGCAAGTAAGGATGCTAAATCTGATAATGCTACATCCCTTTTTTTTTAAGAAGGTTAGTCGAATTAGACATGGAAATTGATAAAATTTTGAGCAAAAATTCTTTCACACTAAACCAGGAAGAACCTAGTGATCATCGTCAAATTAATGAAACTAGCACACCTGAAGAAAAGGATGCATTTCAAGTAAAGGGAATAAAGAAGAAAGAAGGTTCATCTTAAGTTAAAGGTCGACCTAAAATTTGTGTACAAAAGAAATCAAAGAAACAGTGTTGTTCACAGGTATATTTATTTACTTATTCTCAATTATCTTTTGGTAATTCTATCTATATCAATTTTATGCTCTATATGTTGCAAGCATCAATGTTACAACAATGTGAAGCTAGTGAACCTATAAATTCGAATATGACCCAAGTTCCATCCTTGTCAATACCATTATCAACTCTATCTCTAGGTATATTTATGCATATTAATTTTGAACTCTTGTAAGCACATTTTAATAAGTATATGCATATTAATTTTGAACTTGGTAAATTATAGGTGCCAATCTCACAAGGATATCAAATCTATAAGCTGACAACCTGAATGAGGAGTGTGCACATCATGTTTCCTTGCATCACCAAGAATTGAGTCAAGCAATTAATTTTAGTGTGGTTTAGTTTTAAGTCTTCTTTAATTTTTAATTGACCTAGCAAAACTATTATTTTTTCTATGATTAATTTTAAGACATTTTTACTTTTGGAGATTTATTGGATGAAATATTGTATGGTGAACAATTGCAGCTTATTCCTCTACATTGAGATGAATTTTTGTGCTACCAAATTACAAAAGGATAGCACAAGTTACACTAATGATTATACATGTCCTTTAATTTCAATGCAAACACACATGAAACAATCCATCACGTCATAAGACATTGTTTAAGAGCTAGGGATTTTTATTGAAGATGTGGCCATCAGTCGAGGTGTCCATATTGCAGACTAATTGTTGCATTTTGCTCTTCATTCTTATTAAAACCAAAAAGTATTGTGCTTAAAATAGAATTGCATACAACAATAAAGATTGAACAGAAAATATGAAAATTCTTTTTTTCAAAACCACTATAAGTACAAAAAATGGTGAAGCATGTATCATATATATACATACATATATATATATAACACCATCACATTTCTACGACTCTATCAACTATCCTATTCACATTCAGTAGATATGATATACAACTTTTTCACTTTGCTTGACTTTGCTGCATTTGCCATGAAAACATAGTTGAACTATCACCTCAATAAAGTATAAGCAATCATTCTTAGGTTGTTTCAGTTGCTGCAATGAGCTCCTTTTCACAGAAAACCTGCAACTAAATGGGCATAATTCCATATAAGTAATTAAAAAAAATGCTAGCCAAAATTCACAAGCCACTCAAACAGTCAATATTTGGTTGGAGATCAATGAGGACGCTCTATATAACATGTAGCAAGGTAGTTATTTGACATTGCTTATGACAAATACATATTTAATTATATGGGATAAAAGGCACAAGTGACATATAAGCTACATTAGGATGATGAGATGCTTACCCTCTATTATATTCTCTATCCAATGGCAATGTTTAGGAGGAGCCATCATCAAGTTTTCTAGACAGACAATTTGATATAATCAAGTAAAAAATTTTGTTGTGAGAAGATAAGAAAGAACCATGGTAAAAAAAATTTAAATATTTGCATATGAAGCCAGAGCAATAGTTGTACTTTTTTTACTTTCATGTTCTTATATTTATGGATTATGGTCATATAGACTGGCTTTTTACCCATGTGAACATGTTTAAGACAAACATTTTTAATATGACTTTGGACCCCACTTATCGTGGCTACTATAAATGTATAGGCAACATTAGAAAATTTTCAACTAATTCATTTCTCATGCCATAAACTAATGAATGCATGGAGCTTGCTTAAGAATATGTAATAGCATATTTCAAAAGTAAGTTGCAGCAAGAGTAATCAAAAGCAAAGCTTGTCACACTTTAAAGGAGAAACTCAAAGCTTTTACTAAATATGCATCGAGAAACAAACCTTTGCTATAAAATTGATACATACACATAGAAAACAAACGGCCAAAAAAACCTTAACCAACACCAGAATCTAATAGTCTTTAAATAGCCTAGGTTCTCCAATCTATATATATACTTCAAAAATTTTATTCATTATAGTTTTCAGAGACCTAATAAAATGGACAAGAACTGCAACATTTTAATAATAAAAATCATTTATGAAGCTCCAATCTCAATAAATCAAACCAAATCTAAATAGAAGATTAATTATCCTCAAGTAGAAATTTCAGGGGAATTGTCTTCTCTCTAGATGGTGTCAGTCATAAGGTTTTAGTTTCTTTTTGTTAATCCATTTGTTACAAAAATAATTGCTAAAACAGACTAACTAATTGGAAAACAAGTATGAACCAAACCATGGTGCAACATTTAAAAAAAAAAGTGCAAAGAATCAGCATACAGACATTTGCATTACTACTAAAGAGGGCACTAGCATATAGACATTTGCATTACAACATTATTAAATAATGAATGGAAAAGGTTAGCCAAACAATAATCTCTCATTATTGTCTTTTTTTAGTTTTTCCCTTTATGAAAATGTTATTCGCCAAAATCTTATCTTTCTAGTTTTTTGGCCACCAAAAATACCTTACCATTAAAGAAAATCACAAAATAGCATTCAGTGTAGAAGCAACCAAGAAACACATTCAAGAAAAAAAATCATCAATAATAATAATAATAATAAATGAATGGAAGCTTACCTTGCTTTCCACCGAACATATTCAAGTCGACTGGTCATAGATTGATAATAATAGTAATAAAAGAATGGAAGCTTACCTAGCTTTCGGGCAACACTAATTCAAGAAGTAGCGGCTACGTTGCAGATTTGATTGAGGTAAATAAAATTTGAATTAGGGTAGAGAAATAATTTTTTAAATTATTTTAAATTTTTTAATAAACTAACACCATTAGTATATGGTTATTGAGTAGGATATATGATGTGTAAAAAAATATCTAGGTGTCAAGTGGTTATTGGAAAATAGCACCCAAAACACCTAAGGAAATGCACCTAAGTTTTTTTCCATTAGGGAAAATTAAGCTATTGGTGGTCCCATACTTTAATGTCTTCAATTAATGTCAATAGGACAAAACAGGGCCTGAAACAAACATAATAATACATGTTTTGAGTTAGAAGAATAGAGGCTGAGATCTGAAAAGTTTATTCTTCATATGAATGTTAATATAAAGTGCACTTTTTAAAATAGATGAATTTAAAAGAGCACCAGATAGATCATAAGCACAACTAGAAAATCATAGTTAAATGACAAAATATATTCTCTAAATGCATATTGTTGGGTTTGGGTTACACCCTTGATGGGTGAAAATTGAGGGCCCAAATCCAAAATAAAATAAAATTATTTTAGTTTTAATTTTTAGTTTAATAGGAGAGGGAGGAAACGGTTAATAAGAACCGCTCCCTCACACAACGCACACTACAGAAAATAAGTGAACGTGTGTGCATAAGTGGAGGTTGATGAGTTTTCAGTTTTCAATAGAGAGACTCTCTGATCTCTAAAGAGAATCTGAAGAAAAATTCTCTCTGAAGAAAAACTCTCTCTCTCTCTCTTTCTCAAAATTCTCCTTCCCATAGTGTATCTACGGTGAAGCTGTAAACAAAGTCCGAGTGATTTTGTTTCAACCGGTTGGGATTCTTTTTACTCTCTCTAAGTGGAAGAATACTTCATAATCAGTATGTATGTCTTCCCTTCCTTTCATTTTCTATCATTGGCATCAGAGCTTGAGTTTAGACTTAGGGAAAATCTATTTCCGCTGCAAAATTTTTCTGAGTTTCATAATTTGCATACCGTGTATATTTTTCTTATGAGTTTTTTTTTGTATAATTTGTATACTGTTTATACTCATAAGATAAGTAAATAGGATTCAGTATAGGGAATCTCAAAAATTTTTAAAAAAAATTTTATACACGGTACAGTTTTTGAGTACTGTAAGATAATCCCTTCTTAGAAAATAAATATACCATAGTGTAGAGAATAAAGAGATGAAAATAAAACTACTAAAATGGTGTTAAAATCTACACTGTATCGAGAGAAACTGTCGGAAGAAATTTACTATCTGCGAAGGAGATTCAAAAATTGGGTTTATTAAAATCACAATTTTTTGGACAAAAGGAGGCCATCACCGTGTAGCCGGCCCTGTAAAAAAATAAAATAAATAATTTTAATTAAAAAAAAATTTTTGGGCCGAGACTTTGGGCCCTTCAAAAAAAAATTTAAAAAAATTTTGGGCTGAATGTTGGACCCTTTCCCAAAAAAAAAAAGATGGGGATTGCTGATGTGGCGCGTGGGGCCCATCGGCATGTGATTGGGCCACGTGGACGACACTGTCAGAATGCCGGCGACGCGTGGAAGATGATTGGCCGGCACTTGTCGCCTAGATTGCCGTGCACGGTGGCGCGTGTACTTCACGCGCCTTCATCACGCGTGGGATAACAATTTTTTTCATTTTTTTTGTATTCTGGACTTCTCTGGGCGCGTGGGGGAGCATGCAGGGGTATTTTTGGCCACGGTTTGCTTCTAAAAATTCCTAAATTTGAGATCTTCAATTTGATATACTATTTGGCTAGTTTTGAGATAAGTTTGGATCTATCTAGAGCTATTTCATTATATTTTTTTAATAAAAATTTTTTTTATCATTTTAATAATTTCTACTATTTTATTGAAGGTAAAAATATATATATAATGAAGCAAAAGAATTCTGAAAGCACTGAAATAGTTGGATATGGTTCTCCAAGTTATGAGTATTTGGAAGAACTTATTCCAGAAGATGAATTTTTGGATGAAGATCCTGATGAGGAGTTTCTAGAAGGAGAAGAAAATCCTGGGGAACTTCAAGAAGTGTATACAGATCCAAATGGGCCAAAGGAAGATGAAATTGTTTTTGAAGAGCCTAAAATTGAAGATCAAGAAGTAGATCAACCCCTTACCCACTCTATAACACAAGACATAGCAAATAGGGATGCAACAAAAATAAAACATTTAAAAGACTTGTATCCAATTCTTGCAAAGTATTCACACTTTGTGATGAATATAGAAGATACTGAGTTCTTCGCGAACGTCATTATTAAGTTAAGAGAAAATCTGAATACACAAAACAAGAAATATTCAGATTACACCTGGGTCGATGCTATTAAGAGAGCAATGAAAATATCGAATAGCATTCTTAAGAGAAAAATTGTTAATTTTTGTTTTTTTATTTGATTTATGTATTATTTATTTATTTATTTGATACAACGACTATGTTCTTGTATGGATTTAATATTTTTTATATATATGCTTTATTTAAGTGGGAGCTCTTAAAATATTTTTTTTGAGTTAAATATTCTAGTACTTGTATTAAAATCTCAATAGAAAATAATAGTAACATTAGCATCCATGTGATGGGAGATACACTTGTGGCCTCCTGATCATGGAACTAATGATATTATTATTGTTCTACTGAGAAATAATATAAGTATATGACATTGTATATTGTACTGTGCTACATGTATATTTTATTAATATATTATTTAGTTCAGCTCAATAATAGAAGTCCTTTATGTGGGATAGTTTCATAACTGATTTGAGGATGGCAACCAAGAGTATAATGGCTGAGCTAAACATGGAAGATAAACTAAATGGAGATAATTGGGACATCTGGCACCAAAAGGTTTCATATATATTGGAAGAACAAGATGCTGTAGAGCCGCTGACTATAGTCATGGCACAACCAGAAGCCGGTAATACAGCTCAACATAGAAGAGACCAAGAGGTCTACATGGCCTGGAAAAAGAAGAACAGTATAGCACGTATAACTATGCTGGGCACTATGGCCAATGACCTAATGTGTGAGTATGAAAAATATTCAACTGCACAAGCCATGTGGACGGCATTAAAGGATAAGTTTGGAGGTACCTCTACCACCAAACTTAGAAGGCTGACAATTAAGTTTGATACTTATAAGTTAAGGCCGAATACTCCTATGAAACAGCATCTATGAGAGATGGCCAACATGATCAGAGAACTGAAGGAAGCTGGGCATGAATTGTCTGACGAACAGCAGATCCAGGCTGTTATAAGGTCACTCCCTTCAAGTTGGGAACACATGAAAGTCAACTTAACCCATAATGAGAATATAAACACTTTTAGTGATGTGGCGAAACACCTGGAGCTTGAAGATGAATGTCTAGAGGCTTACAGAGCATCTGGACAAGCCTATCTGACTGAAGAAGCAGAAACTTCAAACCCTAAGCCCAATTTCAAAAAGGGCAAGAAATATCAAAGAAAGGGTAAGAAGAATGGCCCGAAATTTAAAAAGGGGAATAAACCTTTCAAGAAAAGAGGAAAAAAGGGTGGAAAGAAGAAGAAGATTGACCTGAGTAAGGTTAAGTGCTATTCCTGCCTGAAAATGGGTTATTTTGCAAGGGATTGCCCTGAGCAAAATGAACGTGAAAAGGTATTAGTGAATTATGTTAATTCACATATGTCTTATGTTTCAAGTACTATTTTTTTTAACAGAAACTATTTCTTCTTCTTGGATAATTGACTCAGGCTCCACAGACCACGTGAGCAGGGATCGAGGATCCTTTACAGAGTACCGTCAGTTGCCGAATCAAAGAAAGTGGCTTTATGTTGGTAACAATGCAAGAATTGAGGTGAAAGGCATAGGAACCTGCAAATTAACTTTGCGAGGTGGAAAAACCTTAATCCTCTATGATATACTTCATGCACCTGACATCCGACGGAACTTAGTTTCTATTTCCTGCTTATTAATTTATGGGTTTAATGTAAATTTTCATGATAAAGTAGCAGACATTTCATTAAGGACAACCTTTTATGGTTCAGCTTTTCTTTCAAAGAAGTTCTTTGTTATGGACATTGTTGATGTATTTTATATGCATGATTGCTTTGCAACTTCTTCTAATTTAAATGTTGATATGAATGCTTGGCATGCTAGACTAGGACATATTAATCAAAATCGAATGATTAAACTAGCTAAAGAAGGACTGCTAGGTGAAATTGATAAAATGGAAATGTCCTTGTGTGAGCATTGCCTGGCTGGTAAAGCAACTAGAAAACCATTTGGAACTGGAACTAGGGCAGAAACTCCATTGCAATTAATCCATTTAGATATTTATGGTCCTATGAGTGTGAGGACAAAACATGAAGCTGTTTATTTCATCACTTTCATTGATGATTACTCGCGATTTGGTTATGTCTATTTGATATCACATAAATCTGAAGCACTAGAATGTTTTAAACGATACATGAATTTAGTTGAAAATCAAATGGACAAGAAAATCAAAGCGTTAAGAACTAATCGCGGACGTGAATATTTATCGGAACAATTCAAAAAGCTCTGTGAAGAAAAGGGAATAGTAAGGCAACTTACAATTCCTAGCACCCCACAACAAAATGGTGTAGCCGAAAGAAGAAATAGAACATTACTAGACATGGTTAGGTCCATGATGGCACAAGCCAATCTACCCATTTCATATTGGGGAGATGCAATTTTAACTGCAGCATTCATACTTAACCGTGTGCCTTCAAAATCGGTCACATCAACACCCTATGAGCTATGGACAAATCAGAAGCCAGATTTAAATATTTTAAAACCCTGGGGGTCGGCAGCTTATGTCCATGATACTTCCCACAAATATGGAAAAATAGGTCCAAGAGGGAAGAAATGTATCTTTATTGGATACTCTGAACAATCTAAGGGTTACGTTTTCATTGGAGAAAACCAGGATGGGAGTGTCACTGAAATAGAATCTAGAGATGCAACATTTCTAGAAAATGAATTTCCTAGCAGGGGTGAGGTAGATTGTACTGTATTTCTTTATGAGATACTTGAAGAAACTGAGGAACAAATTTATATACCTCAACCTCTTAATTCGAGTGGGAGCTCACAAGGACAAGTTCAAGATTCTGTTCAAGAACAAAATAACTTACAACAGATCCCACTGCGAAGAAGTAACAGAGAAAGTGTACCAAAGAGACATTTCCCAATAGAAGGGACTGCACTTATAGTTACTCCACAAGATTATGATGAGCCTAATTCAATACATGAGGCTTTATCATGCCCTGCTAGTAATGAATGGAAGAAAGCAATGGAAGAAGAAATGAATTCAATGAGGAAAAACCAAGTCTGGGATTTGGTCAATCTTCCATCTGGATGTAAGGTAATTGGGAATAAATGGATTCTCAAAATTAAGAGAAATGTAGATGGATCGATTGAACGATACAAGGCTCGATTAGTGGCAAAAGGGTATACTCAAGAGGAAGGTATAGATTATGAAGATACTTTTTCACCTGTTGTGCTTTTTAACTCCATAAGACTAATTCTGGCAATAATAGCATGTTTAAATCTAGAATTACATCAGATGGATGTAAAAACCGCATTTTTAAATGGTGAACTGGATGAAGAAATCTATATGCAACAGCCATTAGGTTTCATTGAGAAAGGGAAAGAGAATAAAGTCTGTAAGTTAAAAAGATCCATTTATGGACTTAAACAATCATCCAGACAGTAGTATTTGAAGTTTCACCAAGCTATAACCTCGTATGATTTCCAGATGATCGACGAGGACCACTGTGTATACATTAAGAATTTTGAAAAGAATCTTGTGATATTGTCCCTTTATGTGTATGATATACTATTAGCCGAAAATAGTCTAAAATCGATTATAGCTATCAAAGAATGGCTATCTTCGAATTTTGAAATGAAAGACATGAGTGAAGCTGACTATATACTAGGAGTTAAGATCCATAGAGATCGCTCAAGAAAGTTAATATCCCTTTCTCAGAAAAATTACATTGAGAAAATTCTTGAGCGATTCAACATGAAAAACTGTAAACCTATGGATACCCCTATTTCAAGAGGAGAAAATCTGAGCTGAGATATGTGTCCTCAGACTGAGTTGATAAGAAGATGATGGAAAGAGTCCTTTATTCCAGTGCAGTTGGTAGTTTAATGTATGCCATGATGTGTATGAGACCAGACATATGTTATGCAGTTGGTTTGATCAGTAGGTACCAGTCAAACCCTGGACTGAAACATTGGAAAGCTGTGAAGAGAATCCTGAGATATTTGTAAGGCACAGCAGATTATGCCCTATGTTATCAAGGAAGCGATTTACGCTTGGTAGGATACTCCGATGCAGATTGGGGAGGAGATCTAGATGAGAACAAATCGACTTCTGGATATGTTTTTCTACTAAACAATGGAGCTATATCTTGGTGTAGCAAGAAACAGACTTGTATTGCTTTGTCTACCATGGAAGCAGAGTTTGTTGCATGTTCTGCAGCAGTACAAGAAGCAGTATGGTTGAAAAGATCCATAAAACACTTAGGGATCATTGGTGATAAATTGGATCCAATTTTGATAAACTGTGATAGCGAGGCTGCCATTGCCTACACTAAAGATCCCAAGTATCATAGTAAGACAAAGCACATAGACACCAAGTATAATTTTGTAAGAGATGCCATAGCACAGAAAAGTGTTACAATTCGCCATATTCCTACACGTCAAATGATTGCTGATCCCTTCACCAAGCCAATACCGAGAGATATATATGTTGATCATGTAAAATCACTTGGTATTCGTAGGATATGATGTAACACAAATCTATGTAATGATCAATTATATGAATGAGATTAAGTGCATTTTCTCTATAATTGAGTCATTCGAGTACATATACTTATGAAAAATATACAATGTCTAGTATGTCGTACATGTTGATAAGGTTGGCTTCCTCACACGAGCAACTGCCTTTGACACTCATGAAGAGTAGGCAAAGATGAGACATCTTTTGTATTTATTAGCAAATCTGTAAGAGAGCAGATATGACAGCTAAACAATACAAAATAAGTCACCCTGACAAAAGAAGAGAATAGATCAGGATGAGATCCAATAAATATAAATTTTGGATTGAATTATGGATACCCATAATCCATAATACATGTAACCATATGAGAATTTTCCAACAAAGACGTTATGATAAGTGAAAGGAATGGTGGAATTCGGGTTAGACACTGTGTGTGTCTGAACTTAAATCTGCACGGTGTTAACAACAAAAACAAAATCGACATACGCTCTTATATAATAAGAGTAACATCGTAGCATGCAATTCATACTGCATGTATTTTTTAATAAAACTGCAATTGAGAAGTAAGTGAATAAATCCCTGCTTCATTACTGTGTGAGTCCCAGAGAGAAATAAAACCTCTCATTAATGTCCTTATGACTTTGACATTTTTCATGGAGAATGATTCAATGTTAGCTACTTTAGCATATATCCAATGGTCATGATAAATTCGATCTAAAGGTCTTATGCTAGGAAAGCAATTGTTTCATATTGAAATGAAATATGGGCGAAAGGAAGATTATCTGAATATATACACACTTATACTGGTGTCTAAGACATGTCCGTTAAGAAGTTATGGTGTTAACATCTTAAGCGTAGACACTAAGTATACAAGAATAAGGCGATATAAGTTTATATATAAAAACTTATGAGGGATTAAATTTGCCATGGATGAAGTGTATATGGATAAATCTAGGACATTCAAGGCATAATACATGAACAAAATAAATGCGAAATACATAAGGTAATTTTATACTGGTCCTTGAAAAGGATTTCTAGTATAAGAATACCTAATTATAAACATCATGCCCATGCGGTCACGGTAGAACACTTAGTATGAAATGGAAAGGAAGAATTATAAGAGGTTAACCCATCAAGTATGAGTGGGAGATGTTGGGTTTGGGTTATACCCTTGATGGGTGAAAATTGAGGGCCCAAATCCAAAATAAAATAAAATTATTGTAGTTTTAATTTTTAGTTTAATAGGAGAGGGAGGGAACAGTTAATAAGAACCGCTCCCTCACACAACGCACACTACAGAAAATAAGTGAACGTGTGTGCGTAAGTGGAGGTTGGTGAGTTTTCAGTTTTCAATAGAGAGACTCTCTGATCCCTAAAGAGAATCTAAAGAAAAATTCTCTCTGAAGAAAAACTCTCTCTCTCTCTCTTTCTCTAAATTCTCCTTCCTAGAGTGTATCTACGGTGAAGCTGTAAACAAAGTCCGAGTGATTTTGTTTCAACCGGTTGGGATTCTTTTTACTCTCTCTAAGTGGAAGAATACTTCGTAATCGGTATGTATGTCTTCCCTTCCTTTTATTTTCTATCAAATTTAATATGCTGAACTTTTCCAAAATGGAGTTTTTATTTGTCCTCGTCATTTGCCGAAAAGAGATAAACACAACCTGCCGGCATAATGTACAAACATATATAGGAACAATACCTTCATGTCACGAGCTCTTCTTCCAAACTTTTGAGCTAACAAAACAAATGAGTCAAATTATAGCTGCAATGTGCCCTAATTGTCTTTCATTTTTCACTCTTTCCCAATTACGAAGCAAAGAAAAACAAAGAAGGGACAATTATCAAAAAGTTCATAAACCACCATATCAGTGATGTCAGTAAAAGTAGGAGCGGAGGCAACCCAATCAGCCTCCTTCGATGATGAAGCCCGTCTTTCTTTCTTTTTTTCTTAATTCAGGACAATTATAGCATATACATAACTGACTTACACATCCAAATATGTCATCTTAATGTTGGTAGGATTTGATCCTCAATCTCCCTCCAAGCAGGTGCCGCTAGACCAATAGGTCATTCGTATGAAGTGCCGTCTTTTGGTGGCAAAGAAAGGAAAGTCCCGTCTTTTCGCGAGTGGCCCAAAAAGGAAATTCACATAGCGTTTCCTAGTGGGTTACCCATTCCACATCTAATGTGTCTAACTAGTCATATGTGTCAAGAATTCACCTGCTACAGAAGGTTCTGGTAGCCATGTATGCAATTTTTAACATCATTAGGAACCAATCATCTACTTTCTAAAAATATAAGGATTAATGTATCTAACCGTCCAAACAATATAGTACTTAAGGTTTGATTTTCACAATAAATTATCTTTAAAATATTTTAATAAAACATTTAAACATACAACACTAAAAGGAATAAGTTTTATTCATTTTCTTGTGGAGCCACCGATTGGAAAATTCAAATTGAGGGGATAAAGTAAAAACTAGATATTTAATTTTTCTTATAATTAACATACTTTTAACATCTTAAAATAAATATTTACAACTTAAAAAATTAAACTAATTTATAATTTGGTAAAAAATAAAAGTTATTTATTTTAGGATTGTAATTTTTTATGTATTAAATTAATATATTCTTAAGGATGTAATTTTTTAAGACTTTAAAAATATTTGATTATAATTATTAGATTTTTTGCAAAAATAATTGTTAAATTAATTAATTTATAATAGGAAGTTGATGACCCCCATTGTAAGAGTTATATAGGAATAAGATGAAGCTAGCTTAATAAACTCAAACTGTTGGCCAAGAAAAAAAAAAGAAATAATAATAACAAGCTGAAAGGACTAAAATTAAACCATAAAATTAAAGGGACCAATTGTACACTTTTGCATACACATACCTGAATTTTTATACTATACCCTCGTGCTTTTGGAAACTTTGCATTCAAATTAACTAAATTCAGTGAACACTTGTTGCAAAATTTATATACCTGTTTTTTCCTTCCTTTTCTTCAATTGATTTCGTTTGTTTCTCCTTTAGTCCTTTTGATATTATTTTGTCTTTCTTTCTCTTTCAATTTTTTTACTTACAACCAAAGCTTATCCTTTTAGGACTTTCAAGTCCATGTGCTTTTAAAATGGCATTGTAACTTGACAAATGAAAGATGATTCTGATCAAAATCAACATCACCATATATGTGACAGGATAGCAATATTAAATTGATATTCGAACGAAGTGTTTTTGTGCTTAGAGGCGGACAGGTGTTTCTTTTTAATTTGGATACAAATGGTGGGCAAGGCCCAAAGAAAACACAGAGTAAAAACAAATAAGGATCGTCTTGAGCCCAATGCAAACTAGAATTGTAGGAATACAATTGTACTGAACACAAGGTATTAAAAATTGGACTGGTCATTGAACTGGTTGAGGTAGTGATTCAAGGTTTAATACTCAGACTGGGATCAGACCGGTTATGAATAAATTAATATATCTAAAATAATATGAATGAAAAATATAAAAGATATTTATCCATAATAATAAAATTAATATTTAAACTAAAATAAAAATAATAGTTTGGTGCAATAATTAATCAATATTTGCCACAAATAATTAAATATCATAGGTCTCCAAAAGTTATATATATATTTTTAAATTAACAAAAATCTGGAAAAAGAAAGTAAAAATTCATATTATCATGTAATGAAAATAGAAATAAAAAAAGATAAGATATATAAATCAAATTATTTACTGACATTTGTTGATTAATTTCTATGGAAATGAGTAGTATAAAGTATAAACTATAAAGGTTCTTGTGATTATGTTAATTAGAAAAAAGTTTAAATTAATATATGTATATATATTAAATATTGCAAATACATAAGAATAATTACTTGTAGCTCAAATGGTGAAGTGCCACAATTCTTACCAATGAATCTTGAGTTCGAGACCTCCAAGTATATGTTGGAGGGTTATTATTTATTTTCAAGAGTTTAATTTAATGTACGTGTATATATTAAAAATTGACTATAGCTTGGTGGTCAACTATTGTTACAAATGCTCCAAGTTACGGGTTTGAGGTTGGTTGTGCACATGAGCTGTTTTGTTTTTTTGTGAACTGGTTCACCGGTTTTCTGGTCGGTTCAGTCTGGCTTAACACACTTGAGGAGTGATGTCCAAGGTATTAGATGGATGTCCTCCGAAATTTTTTTTTTGGGTGAGATACAGGGAATCTGATGGTTTGTCTTCTCTTGACAGGGATGGTACTCGCTGATGTCTGGGTGTCTTTTCATTTATTTTCTTTTTTGTTTCTTTCATTTTTTTCCCTCATGTTTGCCTTTTGGGTTTTACCCGATCCACTGTGTGTGGGTTGGGCTTGTTGCTTTGTTGTTTGTGATCTTTATTTGCACTCTTCTGATCTATTTAGTTTAATGGATGAGTATTCTGCGCACAAAGAAAAAATACATATATTGACCACAAAGAAATACTCCGCGTTAATTGAAAGCAAATTTATTTTTATTGAATGAAAATAAAAGCATTTCAACCTTTAAGTTTTATATTTTAATCAATCAAGCTTATAAGAATTCAAAGCCTCTTCCTAAATAGAAGTTTATTTCAAGATTAATTTTACATCGAGTTCAAAAATCAAATTCTTTGAAAAAACCTTTTGAGTTCACATTAAATTGCAACAAAAAAATAGTAAGTTTTTTTACACGTCAACAAATTAAAAATTAAAATTACATTAGAGGTTGTATTTCGACAGATGGATCCTATCTTATTTTTCACGAAATTTGTGTGTACAATAGCATTCCTTATTCCTGATTATGTAATATTTCTTCGTTGGCACAGATTCTTTTCAACCTAAATTGTCAGGGTAATGTAATGGTGCAGCAGTGAACTCAGATCATGGAAGAAAGAAGAGAACGAAAAAGAAGAGGACATAGCTCAGGTTTTGGTATTCGAAAATAACTCTTGCTTAGTTTCATCTCATACTTGAGACTAGCTCCCTTATCTAACATGCATCTGATGAGCTCAACGGTCTGACATACTCCAACGTTAATAAACTTGTGCATGTTTCAAAATAATTTTAACTATATTTTATAAATTTATATGTTTATTTGTGATCAATGTATTAATTATTTCTTATCATTAAAATTTTATTTGTAACCTGTGATTGTAAGTTGTAATATACTGCAGAATGGAGATATAGATAAGAACTCTTTATATATAATTTGTTTAACTCAATAAGAACGAAATCAATCCAACAGAAACCGAGAGAACTTTGATTGAAAGACTCTCAGATAACACAGCAACCCAATACAACCAAATATAATTTCACTAGATAGTGACAGATAATCAAAAGCAACACATTATCTTCCACAAAAGAGTTTGTTGGAACAACACACGAACATCAACATTATCTTCCAGAAAAGAGCTTATTGGAACAACACACGAACATCAACAACAACAAATTTGAAAAACTGGAATGTTATTGGATGTGTCCATCCAGCTCTTATGCTCCATATATACTATCCCACGACTGTTCCCAAGGTAACTGCAAATAATGAAGTATTAGAGGGAAACATAATTAAAAATAATTAAGCATTATGTTTTTGACTTTGGCTCTAGCATGTGAAAGGAAAGAGGTTGAATATGTTATTGATAACGTATCAGTTATGGCGAATAACGTTCATCAATCTAATCTTTAATAATGAGATTGCGGTCCTTCTTCACGTCGTCCAAGTTTTCAAGTGTCTCAGCCATTTCTGTGCAAACTTCCACTTCTCGCAAGGCAGTAGAGAAACACAGCTCATTAGGGAGTTTGGTCAAGTATTGGTACCTTTTGACGACCAGACGTCGAAGCTGAGGCATTGCACCTTGCCCTAATTTCCAGCTCACACAGCGCAAACCGGTTATTTCAAACAGTTGCAGTTTTTTGAACCCTGCAGAGATGCTTATGTCGTACTTGATTAATGTAGTTTTATTTCCCCTTAATTTCAAATATTGCAGGCTGGGTAGACACCCCAGAGCATCCATGGTCTCTTGTTTCAACCAGCCAACATTTGGCAAGGTTATTTTGGTAAGATTTGGAGGAAAGTGGTCAGTTTTTTTAAAGTCACAATGCGTCATTATTTTCAGAGTATTCAAATGTTCCAAGAGCTTGAGGCTATCAAACAACAACTGATGTCCATCGTCTCCGTCGGTGCAGTTCCCGAGTCCCAGTTTTCTCAGATTGGGGAACACTCCCTTTTCCAAAGCAAGCACATTTTGTCGATAAAGACCAATATGACAGAGTGTTTGTAGATTCCCGAAAACTGTTGCTTTTGGAATTTTGGATAGGGTAAATCCATTCCCCCTGATATAGAGATGCCTTAGTTGCTTCAGATTCCACAAGTGATCTGGGAGTGTAGAGCCCGAGCAATTCCTTATATCCAACGTCTCTAGATTCCAAAGTTCACATACAGAATTGGGCACGACAAACCCATCTGTGGAATCTACACTTAGGTACTTCAGATGAATCAAGTCGTCTACATTTTTAGGGAAGAAGATACCGCCCACCTTCCCAAAATCCAGCACTCGTATCAGCTTCAACTTCAAAAGCCATTCATGGTCACTATTATTACCGAACGAATAATGGTCTTGACGACCAAAACAGAACAATGAACGAGTGACGGAATGATCACAAGAACCTGCAGAAATATAGGATGGTATGTTACAATGGACGGACAGTTTCCTGGGTTTGCCTTCCTCGCTAAGGTTGTAGGCGTTTCGAATTTGAAAGAACCTGTCCTTTTCACTCTCTGAAATGCAAAGCTCCCGGAGATGACCGTGGATTCGACATGTTTTGGGACCCCCGTCGGTTCTCTTAGTCTCCACTTGGACCAAGTTACGATTAATGAGCTCCTGTAAGCAGTCTTGGTCAGCAACTTCCTCTATACCTTTGTGCCTACTTTGCTCCACCAATCCTTCGGCTACCCATAGATGGATCAATTGTCGGACAGGGATGTCGTAGTCTTCGGGAAAAATACCAAGATACAGAAAACAAGGTTTCAACTTTCGAGGTAAGTTACTGTAGCTGAGTTTCAGTATATCCAACACACGACCCCTCTCATCCTCAGCTATTCTCGAGATGACGTCTTTGCTGATGTTATTCCATTATGAATGTGTCCTCTTCTTTTTTTGAAGAAGCCCAGCCAATACCACAATGGAAAGTGGCAATCCCTGACATTTTTCAACCATCTCTCTGGCCGGATCCTCCAGATCTTTAGGGCAGTCTTTTCCTCTAAAGTCTTTCTGCTTTCCTGCAGAAAAGTATCCAGTTACTACCTCTGATTCTATTGATAAGATGTTATTTTAAAATTTTATTTAATTTTATTTATAAGATGTTATTTTATTTTTTTACTTAAATTTTTTTTTTACCTTTTATTTAATAACTTTTTTATTTTATAAATTATTTCAATTTTTAATTAATAGGGATAAGATTAAAAGTTTAAACTATTTTTTTTATAAATTTAAAAGTATAATTATGTCTTCTTTATATTCATACAATGAAAAATAACATCTGAGACCAGAAATTACGTTTTTTGCTAGGAAGATCGAATGGATCAGCAAAATCTGTGTATAAAGTCACCTCACGACTCGTAAATAATATTCGGCTACCATTATTTTCATCGGGGAACGCATCTTCAATATTATTCCACAGTTCAATATCCCATATATCATCGAGCATTATCAGGTACCTGTTGCCCTTCAAGAATCTGTGCAACTCCATCTTCAGTACACCAACCAAAGCATCTTCACTATGCTTCTCATCATTCTTTTTATCCTTCTCGAGATTGATGATCTTTTCTTCGGGTACAGACTTCAAACAATGGAGTAGTTTCAGTAAAACATCTTTGGGTCTGGAATTTGGAGACACAAAAACCCAAGCACAATGATCAAAGTGATCATCAACGTCTTTTTCTTTGAAGACTTTACGGGCAAGGGTGGTCTTCCCTAATCCTCCCATACCGACGATGGACACGACTTCACGAGCTAAACTCCTTTCTTTGAGAAACTCAATGATTTTCTTCGCGTGCTCATCAAACCCCACAACATCATCTTCTTCTACGACCTTTCTTTTCTCGAGCAATGCGTCTTCGATTTGCGGTGGATCCACTTTTGCAGTTACGCCTCTAGTGATGCCGTATTTTTCTTTGTTGTTGTAGATCTCGTCGATACTTTTATTTAGTGCATTTGTCTTGTCGTTGACCTTATGAAGCTCTAATCCGTAGTCAATGCCGTTAACAAACTTACCTAGCAGTGCTCTTCTTCCCTGCTTGATTTTCTGGGCCACGTAGCTGTCAATGACATCCTGGGCATCACAAACGTCTTCTCTGATTCGGTCAAGCACTGCTTCCACCTCATGGCTGTTTCTTTTGCCCTCGCTGTCTTCAAGGAAGCCATTGATTATGGGGAGCTTTTTCTGCAGCGATGTTACTTCGTCCTGCAAGCCTTCAAGCAATCTTACTTCGTCTTTAATTAGCTGGGCTATGTTGTTCAAGACGAACGGAACAAGGGAATCCACCACCGTCATTTTGTTACGGAATAGTAGCGTAGTTAAGCACCGCAGAGAGGAAAAAATTATTTATAAGAAAAATGGGAACAAGAGGAGAAAAATTATGGGACGGGAGGGGAGGGAAGAATCAATAGGAGGAAGGAAAGGGATGGGATCACTTGGAGCCCAATGGTGCATCGTCAAGGCGTAATGGGACCTTATTTATAGAATCCATTGGGAGTGAATAGGTATGGATAATCACATGGCCATACTATTAATTTCCAATTAAAAAAGAAGACCTGGATCTGTCAAGTTAGTCTTCTTTGTTAAATCTTGTCAGTATAGGGAAAGCAAAGTTAAATATTTATAATTTTTTAAATAATTACCGCCCTAATGGGCGTTATTTAAATAATTACTGCCCTAATTTTAGTATTCTTCTGGAGATATTTTGAACATAAGTTTTAAAGAGATTCAACATTCAGCAATGAAATAAGTTTTTGTGTGGAAGGTTAGAGATAGTATATATTTTAATTACTACCCTTACTTTTTTTCTGGGGACAAATAACAGTAAAGCTTACTGAAAAAAAAAAAAGAGGAACTAGTTTATTTAAAAATTTAATATTTTTTAATAAATAGAAAGTGATATAATTACTGGAGATCAATAATTTACTAGTATTCAACCTTCTGACTCTGTTCTAATTTCTAAAGCTTGATAAACATTTTTCTTTAGATTCAATTAAAAAAAAATGCTTAACTCCTTCTCAATTTAAAAAAAAAACGTGATGAAAGGTCATTTATATTCATCGAACATTTTATGCGTGTTTGCATTGGATATATCTCGTTTAAGGAATCGCTTGTGTGCGCTTATACTATGTTTGATAGACGAAAAAAATTGGTTTCAAGAGAGGGAAAATCAATTTTAATGTATTTAGTTTATAATAAAAGAGTCATTATTGGTTATAAAAAATATTAAAATTTTCAATGGAAAAGCTATAATTAACTAATAAACATATTAGGATAAATTTTTTCTCTCTCTCTTTCTTTCTTGAAACCAACTTTCTTTCTACCAAACATAGCCTTAAAATATTTTATTCACGAAAAATCACAGGAAAATTTCAAAATACTAAAATAATTATTATAAAGTCCTAAAATCGTAAAGAATTACACGAAGTCTCAATGGTGTAAAATGCTAGAAAATGAGTATAGAAAACTTTATTATTGAGTATAAAATCGTACTACAATGTTAAATTACACCTAAATTTCATTGGTGTAAAATCTTAGAAAATGAGTTTAAAAAACTTCATTATTAAGTATAAAATTATGCTCCAATATTTTATGCTCATGTTGAATGATTTTATATTTAATAATAAAATTTTTTATTCTCATTTTTCAAGATTTTACATTAATGGGACTTGGATGTAGTTTTTTGAGGATTTTTGGACTTTATATAATTATTTTCGTGTTTTGGGATTTTTATGTGATTTTGCTTTATTTTATTATTTTATTCAAATTAATTATAAACACAATTTAATTTTTAACTGTAGCCAAAATAAAATTAGAGGCTCAAAATGTAATAATAATACAGGATCGAAATTAGAGACTTCATATGGTGAATTAAAATTAAATTAAAATACGACATATTCTTTTTGACCCAAAATAACACATGTCCCTTGAAGGTCGGCTTAAAATGTATAAGCATTACAGGATCAAAACAAGGGACTCATTAAGTTACGATGGGTAAAATAATAAATAAAAATTGATCTGAAGAAATTAATATATTATCATTGGAAGTAGAACAATACGTGAGATTTATGAATTTCGTATTCGTTTCGAGATGGTAAATTGGTAGCAAAATGTATTCAATGTAAAATTATAGAAAAAATACTCCCTCTCATTCTTAATATAAGACTATTTTAACTAAATTACGCATATTAATAATAGGAGTTAAAGTTAGTTAGCTACCTTAATTTCTCTGAAAATCATAATATTTTTCTAAAATTATTCTTATTTAATCTCTTTTTCTCTCTCTTTAGATACATTAAATAGGGATATTTTTTGAAAATATATAATAAATACTACCTCTTTTGTCATAAAAGATCTTATATTTAAAATGAGAGCACAAGATTCTATTTTTAGGACCGGAGAGGGTAATCAAATTACAAAATGTAAGAAGATCTACAGAAAACAAAAATTAAAATTATATATTTGCTATTATGATATACAAAAATTCAGTCATATTTTTTAAAGAACATCTTAAATTTTCAATAATGACCATTCATTTTAAAATTATCTCATTTTTAAAAGTAATCATAAATTTCAAAAACTAACTGAACAACAATATATAATTTCTTTAGTAGAAAATTGGAAAAAAATTAAAATGCAACAATTAAAAAAAAACACTAAACCTACACATAAAAATAGTTTAGCACTCCCTGGCTACGTTAAAGTTCATTTTCATTTGCCTCAGCCTTCACTATCACTAAATTTTTTTTTTAGAGAATGAATTCTATCACTTCCATTTGAGTCAATTTGATCGTATAAAACTGATAATACTAATTAATTTTGTTGATTAGTTCACATGATCATATCGACAACAGATAACACCTTTGTTAGGAATTGGTTCATTTTCTGTTTAGTTTTCTAGGTAGGATCCGAGAAAAGCGGATACAAAACATTGATATAAAATTGTAGAGAAAAATGGATCCACAACTGTCCAAAAGACACTAATTAAGAAGTAATTTTCTGTTTAGTTTTCTAGGTAGTATCCAAGAAAAGCGGATACAAAACATTGATATAAAATTCTAAAGAAAAATGGATCCAAACTGTCCAAAATACACTGATGAAGAACTAATAACAAAAATATAATAAGGCCACTTGAGGTAGGAAATGGATGTGAGTCGTGCTCAGAGTTCAAATCACTATAATGTAAAAAAATAATAAACCAACCTAAATTGATATAGTGATGGTAGATTCAATTTGTGAGATGTGTTAATAATTTAAAAATAGATTTTTGTCAAGGCATTATGGGACCTTATTTATAGGATCCATTGGGAGTGAATAGCTATACACTGCTACAGATTTTGGATTTTGGTGCACACATAGGGGTATGCTTATTTAAAAAGCGTACTAAAAAAAACCTTTGGGTATGTTAACAGTAAAAAGCATACGCAAACATCTGTTTTTTGGTATGCTTATTACAAAAAGCGTACAAAAATATCACTGCCAAATATATTTGGGTACACTTTTCTTAAAAGCATACCGAAACAATGGGAGTCTTTTGGCACTCTATTTCATAAGCACACCCAAAACCAGTTAAAATGCTACAGTACCCTTTGCTCCTGCGAACTTTAACATTGCGCCACTCATAGAAGTTCACTTTCCCTTTATTCTCTGAATGAAAATTCTCTCCCACCTCTTCTTCGCGCGAATGCCATCGTGGGTCTTCCTCTTCTATTCAGCCGATGATCAACTAAGAAACCACTCACACTTCCTCTGGATTTCGGCACTCCCATCCTATTCTTCTTCACGAGTCGTGCGTGGGTTACCGAGTCATTAGGTCGTGTGTTACCAAGCTTTTTGTTCTAGCAAGATCTGCTTTGTTGGTCTCTGGTCGTGGGTTACTGGAGCTTCTCGAGTGTGGATAAGTGTCGTGGTGGTGGCTAGTGGGTTGTGCACAGAGCTCCATGGGTTTCAACTCGCGGGTCGCGGTGGCTAGTGGGTTGTGCGCAATCGGCCGTGAGTTGTCCATCCTGTTCACCGGAGCTTCGTGGTCTCTGTCATAGTCACCAGCTTCGTGGGTCTCTTTCATCTTCATCAGGTCATGGGGTCTTCTACATATTCTCCATCAGCGGATCTAGTCTCTGTTCTCCATCAGCCCGTGGGTCTCTTGTCCCTTGCAAAGGTATTTACTGCCTTCAAATTACATAAAGATACTTGAGGTTTTGTTGTGTGCTTGTGTGTGTATTAGAGCCTCATGTTTCATGTTAGAGGCCAATGTTTCTACAATGCCAAATAGATGCATGAGGTATAAATTCTTTTGCTTTTATATAAGTTGATTATGAGTTTGATGCTACTAAATACTTAGTCAGAGCAAGATCTATTTTTCTAGAAGCTTAACAATTTATGGTATCATAGAAAACTCATATATGATGTTCGGAAGACTTCATGATTGATTCTTAATCTCAAAATATAGTCAACAAATTTATTGTTTAACAATGAATTTTTAAAATCCTCTGTTATTCTTCAGCTTCACAAGTTTATACTTGCAACAAATTATTTCTTTTGAAAGATTGATTATTAATCTTCTGTAGGATTTTTCGGGATGTACCAAGTGATATAACTATAGATGTGAGTGGAGTAACATTTTCTTTGCATAAGGCAAGTATCAATCTTGTTTTATCTGAACTTGCTTTTTTTTTTTCTATTAACACAATAATTCTGATTGTTGTTACCTTTATATGAAGTTTCCTCTTTTCTCTCGAAGTGGGCGAATACGAAGCTTAGTTGCAGAACACAGGGCTTCTGATATCTCAAGAGTTGAGCTTCAGATATCTCAAGCACAATTATAGAGGCCAATGTTTCTACAATGCCAAATAGATGCATCACAAAAGCAGTGAATTCAATATGAATCTTATTGAGCATACTACTTTATTACTATTTATATTTAGATGTAGTGATTTTTTTTCTTTATTTTGTTATCAAATGTTTTTTCTATTGTCTGTTACTTTGACAAGTTTTCATTCAATATTAATTGATGCCTTTTAGGTTTGGGTAAAGTAGGAGTAGAGACATTGGCTCATTTACCCCAACAATTGAATAGGTCACTAAGATTCTGAATAACAAAAGTTGTTTAAGCAGACTTAGGCCTGGCTGTTAGTCCTTATTTTTAATGATCCATTTGCTTGTTGAGTAGCCTTGTACTTTGCATATTTCTGGGACTTGATGCATGTATCTAGATGACCAAAGAAATTTATCTATTTGGAGATATATCTTAGAAAAAAATTTTGCTTAGACCATTTAATTGGTTCCAGAATATGTCTTATGAAGTTTGATTTGAGTTTGCTATCTTTCCATTTCCTTTTGGCTTATACCCATCCAAACTTGTGAGTTAAATTGGCTAGCAATTTTTTATTATTCAATTCATGATATAATATTATTTTAATTTATTGAATGGATGCTTCCAATACTTTCTTGTTAGAGGTGCAATTTAGTGAAGTTTAGGCACCTGATTTCTAAACTAACTGTTCCACATTCATCTAAGATATTAGTTGTACCATAAAACAATAGTTTTGGGTAAATTTTCTGGTATATGAGACCTTTCTTGATTTCCTGATGTAGTTTGTGAAGTTTTGATATGATGGAGAAACTTTTTTGATATTATCTTCTTAATGAAGATAGAAAAATAAAATGGAGACTAGAGACCAAAAAAAAGAGCATAGAGATGAGAGGGGCAGTAAGGATAACAATTTAAAAAAATATTTTAAATTCATCAAATGGTTGGACTTCCAAATTAAGATTTGGTCTTTGACTTTTTATAATTTTACTTAGAGAATTTTTGGCATGTTTTGGAAATAGAAGAACTTCATGAAGTTTTAGACATTGTTAGGAGACTTTTTGGCATGTTTTGTGTATGTTAGAACAATGTTGTCATGTTCTATTATTTTTACATGAATTGCATTGGAATTTTAAAAAATAAAGAAGGCGTTTTAGACGCGCTTGTAAAATAAAGCGTACACAATGGCGGGACTTTGGGTGTGCTTAACAAGGAAAGCGTATCCCAAGGCCTACCCTTGGGTATGCTTTTGATGGTGTGAGTACCTAAAGACTATGTTTTGGGTATGCTTTTAACCATAAAGCGCACCCTTAATGCATCCTATACCCAAAAGGACAATCTTTGGGTATGCTTTTTGAAGCGTATGCAAAGGAGTTTGGGGCGGTCACATATGGTACGCTTCAAAAGCATACCCAAAGCCTAAAAATAAGCATACCCAAATGTAATTTCTGTAGTAGTGATATATGGATAATCACATGGCCATACTATTAATTTCCAATTAAAAAAGAAGAATTGGATTTGCCAAGTCTTAGCCTATGTTTGGGAGTTTAAGACAGAATGAAATTAAATGATTATTAATGGAATATAATGAAATGGAACGGAATGGAGTGAAATGGAATAAAATATTCCATTGTTTAATAGTTTTATAGGAGGAAGGAACATCCTTATTTAACCATTGTTTGGAAGTTATTATAAAATGAATGAGATGTGATAGATTATAACTATTTTTTTCCAATATTGTCCTTATTCATAAATTTAAAAAAAAAATGTGTGAATAAAATTTTGTTCTTTTCACATAAAAAGTTTTTTTATTGCTTTTATTTTCTAATAAAAACATCTTTCAACAACAACAACAATCATATATTCTTCCAATAATAATATTAGTAAAGAAGTAAAAATTTTATCAAACAACAAAAATAGCTAAACCATCATTTTAAATTAATGTTGAATTCCTCATCATAATAACTACCATTAAATTATTATAACGTTATTGCTACGAAACCTATTAATGACTGCTAAATAGAATACACACCAACTAATATGGACAATATCAACAAAAGCATGGTAAAGGATTTGAAAGAAATTATACTTGAACGTATTTAAGATTTGCGATAACTATTATGCGATGAAAACACATGAAGCAAGCTTATTAAGACACTCTATGGTGGGATTATCTTTGATAGTGTGGTGAGAGGCGTGCAAAAATATCGTGGGGTATGCATGTATTTTTTATAAGTTTAAAGGGTAATTTTGTAATTTAAATAATTACCCTTAGTCACTCTATCCTTGATCCCCCAATTTGGGGGATAAGAAAAATTAAATTTATAATGCCCAAGGATAGCTTGAAAGGTCATCTCTTTCCATCCCACTCCCTCTTAAAAATACCTTCCAAACAATGGCCCAACCTATAAAATCATTCCACTCTATGCCCTTACACCATAAAAAAACTCTCAAACATGTTGTTAGTCTTCTTTGTTAAATCTTGTCAATATAGGGAAAACACAATTAAATATTTATAATTTTTAAATAATTACTGCCCTAGGGGGCGATATTTAAATATTTATGATTTAAATTTTGGATAATTACTCTTCTTTTCTTTAAAATCGGATCCGATAATGACTTGTTCTGTTTATGTTATTAGCCCTGTTGTTTGCTCTAGCTTATGTTTATTTTGTCTAGCTAGAGCTTCTGTATTCTTTGATCATTAATAGTACATATCCCCTTTTCTCAAAAAAAAAAAAAAGGGATTTGATAATGTTTTGTTTTAGCCATTGTTATTAAAATTAGACCGGACCGACCGGTTTGACTGGTCGAACTGGGAACCGATACCTGGTCCGGTCCGATCATAGTACAAGACCGACACTGTTCAGAACCGGTGAAACCGGCCTTGAACCGGTTCTGCAGTATTTTTTTTTCAAATTTTTTAAAAAACTTCTTTTTTATTTTTAAGATAAAATAACATCATTTTTTAGTACAAAATATGCTTTTTATATATTATAATATTATATAAGTATTATTATGATATATAACTATTAAAAATTATATATTTACTTAATAAAAATAAAAAATAAATTATTAAATTATTATTTTGAACTCAAAATATGATTATAGATGAATATTAGTTTATTTAAATTAAAATATTAAGTTATGAAACTCATTAATAATTATTTGTGATAAATAATAGATTGATAATTCAATATTATTTAGTTTGAGACTTTAATTAAATTATAAAATTTGTTTAAACTTATATTATTTATTTTAAATATATTATTTTAATCACTACTGGTCCGACCCCGATTCGACTTCGGTCGAATCATTGAACATTGAACCAGTGACTTATTCGGTTCAATGTCCGATCCGGTTCTGACAACATTGGTTTTAACATTATATATATATATATATATATTGCCAGCTTAGCATTCTACATTCTAGAAGATATAATATAACAAGGATAACCAATATATATATCAATAAGAAATAAGAATTATTTATTTAAAATACTTTTATTATAATAAAAAAGATAAAACTTTTATAGAGCCAATATATGACTTAAAAAATAGTGTCTATACCTCTCTCTATACTAAATCTCATAATTATAATTAAATGGATGAAGGGAAAAGTTTATGGATGGATAATATATTTAATTTAATAAGTTGCATTTAGTATTGTTTTTATTATTTAGAATGAAATGCTTTTAAAAATAACATCACAATGCTTATTTATGGTGGTGATTTAATAAATAATATATTTGATTTAATATTACAATAAATGATGTTTCACCATTCAAATTAAATGGCGAGGGTAGATTGAGCGTAAAGAAAATTAAGAAAAGAAAGTATGGAAATCATCTATTTCTATCTTGATGTGGTGTATATGACTTAGTTCAAGCTTTGTTCCTTGTCTTATTAATTGGTTGATTTATTTTTTTTTTGATTGATTTATTTTGATTAGTTTTAATGTGAATTTGAATTTAGATTGGATATATATATATATATATTAAGATTTATAATGACACTATGGTCCTATGCAGGGACGGCACCAGGAAATTTAATTGAGGGGGTAAAATATATACCAAACATAAATATTACTATTCTAAAATTATTTTTTAATATTTATTAAATTAAAAGACATCTAAAATAAAAAAAATACTTTGAAATACAAATTTAATAGTTTACTTTTTAAAATGAAATAGTATTCTTCTTCAGATATTTTGAACATACTTTTAGTTTTGAAGAAATTCATATATTTTTTGTATGAAAAATTTTGTAATTTAAAGTTTGATCATCTTGAAAATGGAAAGAGTAATTCGATCTAATATGTGAAGCCATTTTTTATAATTAGAATCAATATGAAATACAAAATCTAAAATATGTATATATATATATATATATAGGGAAATGAATACCCGCAAGGTAGTCCTACAATTTAATTCTAGTATGTGAACATCATATTGTGTCCACCGATTTAAAAAAATAATAAATACATAAAAATTAAAAAAAATACCTCTTTTAGGGTTCGTAGAAAAAATAATAAAATAAACTTATAATATTATAGAAGATTATCCCTAAAAAATCCAAAAAATTGAAAGAGATTAACTATGAAAATATTCCTAGGTTATCTCTAAAGATTTTGGAGTAAGGTTTGTTTAACAACCTACTTCCAAACACCCCAAATTTAGCTTCAAAACATCAAAACTTCAGAAAAGCACTAAAAAGCATCAGGGCTAGGCCTTGGAAAGCTATAGTGCAGCCATGGTCTAGGAAAGGACGTAGTGCGCGGCGCCCCAACCAACCTTTTGGCGCCACGGCGTCAGCATCAGAATTTGTATAAGCAAATTGCTGATTTTTCGGGTGGATATCCAACACATACAATTTTGTGCTTTGACCTCCAATTGATTTGGTTCCAGCTCTTACAAATTAATCTTGTCTCAATCTATTCATAGACACCAATTTTATCTTAATTCATCTCTATATGCAGATTTTGGATACCCGTGACCGATTTGGTCAGTTTTGGACCAAAACTCACAACTTACTTTCTCCAATTGCCACTAAAGGCAATTTGGCACTTAGGAACCATTCACATAAGCTCTATTTGGCTCAACTAACTTGTCCAAGGAAATTTTATCTCGAGGAAACCATTCCTCTGAGATTTGACCCTCTTGAACCCTAAATTCATATATTAGGTTACATGCTCAAAACTCACATATTAGGCCCAAAACCCCTTGTTGGCCTCTCATACAATTATTTTGACACAGACACATGCTACAACAATAATAACCCATATCGGAGTCCAAATCATCATCATACATATACACCAATACATGCATACATCCATACCATATCACCATTGATATCATCACGTCATTCATCATCATCAACATTCTATAACCATCATTTTCACAACATCATTGTTCTCCTATTGATTACAAATATACTATCCTGCTTGGCACAATACATATATAGACAATACACACGTATTACCATGATTTCAATATTCTCCACATCAGAGAGACTACAACTCCTTTGTCTTCTCCGAACTAGTGTCAGAGTCTTCTCCTGAAATGTTAGTCATGGAAGGGGGTGTGAGACAAAGTCTCAGTAATCCAAAACACGCAAGCAACATATATAATAACTCAAACAATAATGTACATGGTGAAATGAATGCAAAATGTCATGATATATATGTCTCTCTCGTACATGACTAAAACCACGGGCTAGCATCATAATAAGATATTTTCAATAGGAGATTCTCTTCCAACAGTTAGTGAAGACTAATTACAGGACATTACTAAGCTCACCTTATACTAGTGCACTCGACCAAATGTTACACTAATGATTGGACTATCGCTTTCCTTCCCCAGGACCATCCCGAATTGGTGGTGATTTAAGGAAGGTGCAATCTACTGCCGCCTAGCTCTCTAGGCCATAGAAGATGATTTAGTGGCAAGGATCTCTTTCTTATTTCACCTTATCATATATATATATATATCATCATATCATATCATATCTCACCATAACCACCCAATCCACCATTCTCACAATGCTCATGTGGTGATGATATTCATGTCATGCTAGCATGCCTCTAAACATGTATATCATCATCATAATCATCGTCATGGTCATACTAGTATGCAATGATATAGGAATATTACAAAATCATATGTACACATGATACTCGTCATATACAAATAGCTCTGTACATACCACGATATATAGAAAATCATACACATACACAAATAATATTGTGGTATGAATAAGGACATGCATATATACACATATATATACCAACATATAACACTTATAATATAAACACTCGATTACCTCAAGTTATCAATACCACATACACACGGATCCCACAAGCTTCTCAGATTGCAAACCATGACTTGCACTCCTCCTATCAAACAAACAACTATTACAATACCATAATATCTTTAATTAATATGCAGCATAATTATCTGAAATCCACAATTCAATCACTTATGCTTAACCCAAGGTTCCAACAACATAACTACACATTAATAAGCTCTAATTAACCATCCATATCATAGTCATTGCCGTACCTCTCAGATTCACAACTTCTTCAACCAAAAACAACCAAGGTTTAGCTATAAATCACACATACTCCCTCTAAAACTCATACCTAAGCATCATTAACACTAAACAATACCTCATTAATTCCATTGTATCCATTTTAATTGGTAGATTTCGGCCAAATTGGAACCCCTATGTATATATTCGAAAAACCACCTCAAAAACAAAAAAAAAATAGAAAGGGAGGAGCAAGAATCACTTACTAACAATTAATCAAGCTTCTAGAGTCCAGAAATCACTCCCAAATCCCAAAATTTTGAAGCCTTAATGCCGCTCTCTTTTCTCTCCTCCATTTCTTTCTCACTCGGCCGACTGAAATGCTTCTGATTTATAAAAATTCCAAGTCTAGCACTGTGGCGGCAGGTAAAATAGTCAGGGCGTGAAGCCCTTCTATCCAAAAAATTTATCAATGTTATAGCTCGTTTGCCGTGGTGCGGAGTGCTTCTGCCTCCACTTTGCTTTTCCTCCATCCTGGTTCATCCAGTCCTGCACACATTATCAAGTACATTTTGCATTAGTATGAGACTAAGCTCAGGAGAGTGTAATGAGTGTTGTTACAATTTGGAGATTATCTTTCAATTAAAATATCTAAAATATAAAAAATGATAATAAAAAGGAAAAATCTATGGATTATCTTTTAAAATCTTACTAATATCCCTATCCATAGGATTTGAAAAAATAATATATAAGACGAAGATAAAGGGATTAAATTATTTAAGGGAGTGGTCAAATAGAAAAACCAACAACAACAACAATAATAATAACAACAACAACAAAATAATATCTATTAAGACCTTTTAATATAAGGGGATTCAATGATTCTTCAAAAGATTAAGAGATCATGATATTATTCATATCTTTTAAATTTTAAAATATTTTAAATTAAAAAATATGGCTGGTTCCTCTATAAATCAAGGAATTGAGATATTCATATATTTTTATATGAAAAATAATAACATTTATTTTTAAAGAGATTCATATATTTTTTATATGAAAAATTTTGTAATTTAAAGTTTGATCATCTTGAAAATGGAAAGAGTACTTTGTTATGTGAACATATTTTTGATAATTAGAATCAACATGAAATAAAAAATAAAAAATATATATACATATATATATGTGCGCGCGCGCGCGTGGGGAGATGAATACTCGGAAGGTAGCATAGAATTTAATTCTAGTGTATTGATGAAAAGATTACTGGATGAACACGGGGATGACATAAACTATGACTGATTATTTAAACGGTTGAAGAATTTTGTTGATAGAGAGTAGGAGTTGAGATTTCCCCTATTAGAATGTCTGTAAATCAATGTGCTGATAGGCCAAAAAAAAAAATGAATGTGTGCTGATATAATGGCTATTCTGAGTTGGGAGCTTTCTTCTGTTTGAGGTGAAAAAAATATATGATTCTTTTTAAAACTAAAGTTTGTTCAGAATATCACAATAAGAATACTATTTTATTTTAAAAATGAATCATTAAATTTGTATTTCAATGACATTTTTATTAAAATAAGAAGCTAATTATTTTAAATATAAAAATGACATATTTCTTATTTATTTTAATAAAATGAAATATTTCTTATTTCTTATTCGATGTCATTTATTGTTTTTTTAAAACAAATAGTGTTATATAAATTTTTTCAGAGAACATAAAAAAATTTCAACAATCATCACTCATTTTTTTTGTAAATTGTGCTACGCCCTAGACACAGGGGAAGCTTTTCTAAAAATGTCTTTTGTATTCACATGATCTCTACTCCAAGACAAGCAATCGTAGCTGATTTCACTATGGACAATGCCTATTGGTAATAATTATCACTTGTTTTAAATGTACCTCATTTGGAAAAGTTATTATGAATTTCAAAATTTAACCAAAGAACAATTTATAATTATAACTTCTTTATCAAATACATGGAAATAACAATGCAGAAATTAAAAAAATAAAATGTAAATAAATAAATATTGATCAAATACAACCGATAAAAAAAAAATACCGATGATTAGTGCACACATCATATAGACAACAATAGTAACACTAACACCTAACCTTTTCTTAAAAAAATAATGGACCCAGCAAGTCCACTTAGATCGATAGTGATTGCATTATTTTTTGTTTAGAGCATGATTGGATACTTTGAATCAGTGATTATGGGGATTTATAATTTATTTCTAAAATTTGTCAAATACACTATCCATTTTAATAATCAATTATATCTCAAATAATAAATTATGAGAGAATATGATTTTTTCTGCTAATCGAAATCACTTCCCCTCCTTTATACTTCTTTATAATCATTTTTTTTACTTTTACTTCTCATTATCTGCTCAATAATCAATTGAACCCACTAGTGGAAAAAGCAATTTTTACATCGCAAAATTTACGTCGTTTATGAAAATAACCAATGTAGATAAATAAGCGGTGGCATTTTTGTAAATAAATTCAAAGTGATTGAAATATTAACGTCGGTTATACCTACAACCGACATTGAAATATAAATATCTACGGCGGTTTAAATTAAAACTGAAGTAGTAATTGGAAAATAAATAAATTAAAATTTTATTTTAAAATGAACACTTTTTCTGCTTCGGTTGAAGAAGAAACCGAAGAGAATATTGCGCAAGATTAAAATTTGAAGGCAGAGGCGCTCATTAGCCAAAAATATCAATCCCAAATTTTCTCAGCTTGTCTCTCACTCGTCTAAACCCTTCGTTCTTCCATTCACTTTTGAGCTCACCATTTGGACATTCCTCTCCAGTCTTTCTATTCATCTATTCCTCTTCGACCTCACCATTCATCTGAGCATGCCCTAACCTACACCATTAGTCCTGTATTTGAGTAAGCAAGCCCTAATCAATGCATTTGTTTGTTGTTGCGTGGGTGTAAGAAGTTCGGTGCTGGAATTTCTTGCCGTGTTAATCTCCCTGTCGAATACTGGTGGTGTATCGATTTTTGCTAAGCGAGCTCTCTGTTAGCAAAAACTAAGCAAGCCCTCGAGTTGTCAATTTCCATTCTTGCTCTATAGTACACTGACTTCTGTAGACAGAGCAAGGCCTCTTCGTCCTAGACTCATCTAGGTATGTTGATTTCAGCTAAGCATCTTTGATTTTGCTAGACTGACTTGCTAATTTCATACTCTACTAAAGACCTCAAATTTTTATCTAAGAAAGTGAAAAAGGTCCCCCATAGTTTGTTTTATGTATTTTGTTCACTAATGACTATCGCTACTGTGAATGTTGGATTTATTATGGAACAAGAACCTGGAAATCTAAGTGTGTTCAATGAGATGCAATGAATATATGATTACAGTGGATGGAACTATAACGTGTTTTATTCATTGCATTGCTGATTATATTTTCGTAGGCCTAATTGAAAGGGACATGACGTCTGAGTTTATTTGTAAAACTTGAAGAATACTATCTACTGTATTTGCAGTTTGTTCAATAATTTAGGCACATTTGACAAAGTGGTATGCAGATTTTTCATTTGCACAACCTAAATTGTAACAAGGCAAAAGAACTTCTGAATGTTTTCATTCCTAGTTTTTTCTATTAAATTCTGAAATACTCACATGCTAAATAGAGGAATATTCTATACGATTTTTTGAAGTCTTATATTATAACACAAGGTCAAATTATTTTGTTATGATTCCATACTGATATAAATGTTTAGTTTTGTGATGGGGTCATTATATGCTTATTTTGTTTGGGCTGAAAAAGTTGCACTGCACAATGACCTCTCCAGTTTTTGTATTTTATTATTTCTAGAAAATTCTTCTTTTGAGTGATGAGATATGCTGCAGAACCCTTTTAAGGAAGGTAGCCTGAGGTGATAACTGCAGCACTTAATGGCTCATCCCATTCCACCTCTTGGCCACATCTTCACTGTGCCTTCTATCTCAAATATGGCCTCATTTGTAGTTGTGGTTGTTGTGTGTCTTGTTAATGCTTAATAGGCTCTGCTCTAAATTGTAGATTTTAGGGTCAGGGGATCTCATGTGGTGTTTACTTCAAAACTCACAAAGAACATAGATATAGGCTTTAAATCAAAGGAATCAAATCACTAACACAAAACAATTCAATCAAGAGATAAAACAATGCAATCACTAATACAAACCAATTCATTCTTTAACAAAGCCTGTACAATCACAGAGAGGGAACAATGAAGAGCGTTTTTCTTTAAGCAAAATGCAGTGACAGATCCTAAAAATAAAGAGCAAAATAGCTTTGATAAAATAACAGGAGATCCCAGAGTAAAACAAAGACAACATCTTTGAGCTTCCCACTTTCTGATATTTAACTTACTTGATTTTGGGAGGAGACATCCCAGGGGACCAAGTTGCTGTTTCCCCTGCAACTTTTGCACTTGGGGAGTCTTCTTTTCTCCAAAAGAGTGAACCCCATTTGCAATGATGAGGCAAAGAGAAAGAAGGAAAAGTAAAAATGGTGACATAGCCATTGCTCTTGCCATTGTTGGAGACTGATAAGGAATGGTTGAAGATATGGAAGAAGAAACATTAAGAGAGAGAGAGAGAGAGAGAGGTAATGGGGGAGATTCTGAGGGATGGATTTTGGCATGAGAACAAAAGAGGAAGGGCTGCCTTGGAGACCCCACTAGTGCATGAGGAATTATTGGGGTTTCACGTGCACATATTGAGAAAAGAAAACAAGTTCTTGTGTTTGTTGGTGGTGTATCGGTTGAGGGACTTTGGATTTTCAATGATCTTATTGGTCTATTGAAAGCCCTTTATGATAAGACGTAAGTACTCTCATGGAATCAACTGTCACATCTTCCATAAACACGCAATATGTGAATTGCAACCCACTAAAATAAACTAACACAATTCTATTAATATTGTTTGGTTCCCTATTTTAAGAAAGAGACACTCAAAATAGCTCCACTCCAAGTTTGTTCTGATAGAAACATTAGCGCCTCCATTGTTGACAGTTCACAATTGATATCATTTTTATTTTTATTAGGGAAAATTAATCTTTTATCCTTATAGTTTGTCTCAATTTTTATCAGTCCCTTTGTTTGTAATTGACTCTTTAAACTATTCAACTGTTAAGACATTAATCCCTTAAGTTTCCTAAAATTTTTAATTGGATCCCTATTGATGCCATGTCAGTAGACAGAGTGAATTTTGATAATGTGGCATAGTGATGTACAGCTAGCAATGACATTGACAATACATAAGTTGCTTATTAGTGCAAGAAGTATTTTTCTTTTTTCTTTTTTAAATATTTTTACCTAACTCAAACGTACTCAACTGCTGCTCTTAAACTCCAAATTAACTTGAAAAGACCAGAAGAAACATAGTGTTCATTCAACGCCATTTGAAAATAGTCGGTTCTTTATGTTATTCTTTCTCTTTTAACATTATTGCAATATTACTAGAGAAATTCCCATTTGAAAAGTAGATGTACGTGGCTGTTTATTGTGTTACTAGGGGATGTGCTGGAACAACGTGGTCATGTGATTGCCCCTTGAGAGGATTGAAAGTAATGATACTAATAATTAATTATATCAGAAAAGTTTGAGATACTACTGCCTCTGTACTGTATGTGTGCGTGTTGCTTCATCATATGTCGCCTTTTTTAATTCTTTGAGAGAAAATTTAGGCCTAGCCTCTAGATCTTTTCTCACTTTATAAAATATTAAGTCGTTACTATCATATTATTATCCAATATAATCTATGAATTATGTAAAAAGTTGATTTAACTTGATGTATTTGGTTCATGAATGGTCTTATAATTTGAGATATTTGACTTATCTCAGGTAATGTGTTAATGTTGTTTTATGGTATAAAGTTTTAATCTTTTTAACTTTAAAATTAGTAAATCATGCTATATAATTTTATCACAATTCTCTTCCAGTACAGGTAATGGTTAGCTGGATTTTATTAGCCAATTATAATAACAAGTGGGGAAACTTAAGAAAAGCTCATTTTCTCGTTTGTTATAACGATATTCAACTTGTAGCAATGATTGGTCCTTTTATTGTACATATTTCGGAGCATAACGTTAGCAATTTCTCTTTCTGTGGTTAAAAGTCAATAAGTCATATCATATATAGTAATTATAATAATTGGGTAAAAATTGCTAATTTTATTTTTTATAAATAGTATAATATAATATAAGGGGCTTTCATAATTACCTTTCAAAAACATTGAGGTGACTGCCATATTATTGTTTTGCTGATTAACTTATTAATTTGGAATCAGATCTATAAACTTTGTCTAAATTGATATGGTAATATCTTTATTTTACTGTTCCACGAACAATTCAAATTTGTTCATGATTACTATATTAAAAAAATATTTTACAATATGAAATTGCTAAATATGTTAGATAGATCTTATCAAAAGGTGTATTTATATATTTCTTTTCATTGGTTTGATTTACTTATTTTTTTTATAATTAACATCTATGTATGATTTTTCCTAGAAAAATTATTAATTTCTTTCTCAAATCAAAGCTGATGGAAGATAATGAAACAGTAAAATATTAAGGCTGGTGGGAATTTGTTGGCTTAAATAAAGTGAATGAAAGAAAAAAATCATGGGGGAAAACCACTTACTATTTAGATTGTACAATGCTCAAATTTAATTTAATAATTATCAGGTGTTAGATAGCTACATTAAAAAAAGAAAAAAGTAGAGTTCCAATGGTTGCTTTAATATTTTGTGGCTATAGCATTGAGTGTTGTTCAAGGAAGAATAGTAAGTTATTATTATATGACTAATTAACTTGAGTAACACCATAGTCTTATCTCTCTATCTCTATCTAAATGCACATATGTATATGTGTATATATATGTATATATGCCAAATAATCCATTCTTGATGCATGTGAGTAAATTTGTATTGCCTTTAGAATATCTATGTATATATTTAAGGAATTGGACTGTTATATTTATGGGATCACGTGATCATAGTTTTTTTAAAGACTTGGAAAGATGTCTGAAAATTTTGGCATTTCAGAAATAATTTATTAAAAAAATTGTAGAATCGACAGAGAACCATCAATTGGTGGCCACGTGCATGGTGGTTCCTAGTTATAGTAAAGCCTAATTAAACATGTATTATAGGGCCGTTAGGATATTACATTTAATAACGTCACACTTGCACAGCACAAACCATGTGTTTGGATTGCAATAGGGCATGTAAAAAGCATTTGCAAAAGGCCAAAAAGCTATCCAGCTAGTAGCCAGTTGGATTGATGCCATACTTTTTTGTTTTTTCTTTATTGTTTTAATACAAAGAAAAATGTTCTTTTCATTGTGTCTCTTCTTATTTGCATAAACCAAGGAAGGCCTTTGTCTTTATGTATTTGATGATCTTGATGGTTCCATATACTGCAAATTTGGAGTGATGAAATTAGTAATGAAAAATGTATCTAGTTCTTGTTCATCTTCTTAAATTGGAACATTACTTTGTTTAACCTCTATCTATATTGTTGGAGTATGAAATCTGGATCTCCATTGAGTTTCATGTGAGGCAAAAGGAAATCTTGGCAATTCATATTTGATTTAGACAGTCCCAATTTGAAGGTTCTTTTAGTTGTATTTTTAGTCTAAATTTTTCAATTTCTTAGTTGGAAGATTGTTTTGATTCTGCATTCTTCTCCTTTAAAACCAAATAGAAAATAATAATAATAATAATAATTAAATAATTAATTTTTCTTTTCTAACACTTGCATTTCAAATCAGGGATTTTCCAAGGCAATTGTGTCATTCAAAGATTAAATGATCTCTTCTCTTTGCAATCTGCTGCTCAATCAATCATAGGTATTATTTCTACTCTTCATGAAATAAGTTTTATAATTGAACTGGTGGGTGTTAGCAGTAGCTTCTAATGAGTTTAAATTTATATATGTTTGAACAATGTCATATGAAGAAATTAATTAATTAATTAATTAATTTGGTTAATTGTGGTTAGATTATATCTATAAAGTGTGATGAATATTTAGATTAATTATAATTAGGCCAATAATAAGTAGACTAACTATAGCTATGTATTTGTTTGTTTTGGTATGTTGTTTTATGGATGTTTAGATTAGGTAGGTATGGACCGTAGTTGGATAAACGCAAGGCGGATGAGCAATGAATATAAGAATGGGGTGGACCAGTTTCTGGAATTTGCAAAAAATAGTGTTCCTAATAATAGAGGATTATTTTATTGTCCTTGTGTTAAATGTTTAAACTTGAGACGACTGAGTGTTGCGGTAATAAAAGACCATCTGATTTGTGACGGGTTCAATAAGAATTATACACAATGGATATGGCATGGTGAATTAGAGACATCTACTAAGTCCCAAACTGATGAAGTTGATGTGGATATGAGTGATCGAATAGAGGATATGATCCGTGATATTGGAGTAGAGAGCTTTGAGTGAGCACATGTATATGATAGTTTGTCCGGTGATGCAGAGAAACCTTTGTATCCGGGATGCACAAAATATACAAGGTTGTCAGCTGTGTTGCGATTGGTCAACTTGAAAGCAAAAAATGGGTGGAGCGATAAGAGTTTTACGGAGTTGCTTGAGTTGTTGAAAGAGATGTTTCCAGATGGTAATGAACTTCCAGATCGTAACTATGAGGCAAAGAAAATCTTGTGTCCAATGGGTATAGAGTACAAAAAGATACATGCTTGCCCTAATGACTGTATATTGTATATAAATGAGAACGAAGGGTTGCATGTATGTCCAACTTGTGGAGCATCACGCTATAAAGTGAAGGAGGAAGGTGGTGCTAGCAGTGATGTGATCTCTAAGGGGCCTCCTGCTAAGGTGTTATAGTATCTTCCAATAATACCAAGGTTCAAGCGATTGTTTGCTAATGCAAACGAAGCGAAGAACTTGAGATGGCATGCTGACGATAGGATATGTGATGGAAAGCTTCGACATCCAGCTGATTCTCCTCAATGGAAGATAATTGATCAATTGTTTCCTGATTTTGGCCATGAGCCAAGAAACCTAAGGCTTGGACTATGTACTGATGGAATAAACCCTTATGGCAATCTTAGCAGTCAACATAGCTCATGGCCTATTTTGTTGGTGATTTATAATCTACCTCCTCAACTTTGTATGAAACGCAAGTACATCATGTTATCTATGATGATTTCAGGTCCAAAACAGCCTGGAAACAACATAGATGTTTACTTGGCACCTTTGATTAAGGACTTGAAGTTGCTATGGGAGGAAGGTGTGGATGTGTTTGATGCATATCAGAAGGAAACTTTTAAGCTACGAGCCATGATTTTTTGCACAATAAATGACTTCCCTGCATATGGAAACTTGTCTGGATATAGTGTTAAAGGGCATAATGCATGCCCTATCTGTGAAGAAGGTACATCCCACCATCAACTTGAATTTGGAAAGAAAACCGTCTACCTTGGTCACAGAAGATTTCTAAGACAGAACCATCCTTATCGCAGACTTAAAAAAGCTTTCAATGGCTTACAAGAATATGAAAATGCTCCAAAGCCATTAACTGCAGAGCAAGTTTATCAACGGGTGAGAGACATCAATGTGATATTCGGTAAATGCCAGAAATCAGCAACTGATAAGAATTTATGGAAGAAGAGGTCTATCTTCTTTGATCTTCCATATTGGCAACATATTGAGGTAAGACACTGTCTTGATGTGATGCATGTGGAGAAAAATGTGTGTGATAGTCTTATCGGAACGCTCCTCAACATACAAGGCAAGACCAAGGATACTATGAGAGCAAGACAAGATTTAGTTGCAATGGGAATACGAGCAGAGTTAGCTCCACTCCAAGTAGGGAAGAGAACTTACTTACCCCCAGCTTGTCATACTTTGTCCAAACAAGAGAGAAGAAGTTTATGTGAGTGTTTACATGGCATTAAGGTGCCACAAGGATATTCTTCAAATGTCAAAAGGTTTGTGTCATTGAAAGATTTAAAATTAGTAGGCTTGAAGTCCCATGATTGCCATGTGTTGATGCAACAACTGTTACCAGTGGCTATTAGAGATATATTGCCTACAAATGTGACACAAACTATAACTAGACTGTGTTTCTTCTTCAATGCTATATGTAGCAAAGTCATTAACCCTATGAAATTGGATGAATTGGAAAATGATATTGCTATTATTTTGTGCCAACTGAAATGTACTTTCCCCCATCATTTTTTGACATCATGGTACATTTACTTGTACATCTGGTGAGAGAGATAAGACTATGTGGCCCTGTTTATTTACGGTGGATGTACCCATTTGAGCGATACATGAAAATCTTAAAAGGGTATGTGAAGAACCCACATCGTCCTGAAGCCTCTATTGTTCAAAGATATGTTGCTGAAGAGGTTGTTGATTTTTGTAATGAATATTTGTCAAAAGTAGAAGCCATTGGACTTCCTAAGTCTCGTCACGAGGGAATAAGAGTTATAGGGAAGGGTACACGGGGTGTGAAAGTGAAGCCCATGACACGTGAAGAAGTGCTACAAGCACATTTGTACATTTTGAATAATACTGATGAAGTTCATCCCTACTTAGCTGAGCATAAAAACATTGTAAAGGAGAAGAACCCTCGAAAAAGTGATAAATGGTTGCTAAATGAGCACAATAGGATGTTCAGGTCATGGTTCAATGAACAAGTAAGGAAGGATGTTACTGCTTCTGATACAATTAGGTGGTTAGTTGATGGGCCTCATTTTGAGGTCATATGTTGGAGTGGATATGACATTAATGGGTACTCCTTCTATACACAAGCCCAAGATGATAAAAGTACTATGCAAAATAGTGGGGTTATGGTAGTAGCTGAATCAATGCATTTTTCAAGCTCAAAAGATAAAAATCCCATTTTGGCAAGCATATCTTATTTTGGTGTTATTCAAGAGATATGGGAGGTTGACTACGTTAAGTTTAGAGTACCTGTTTTAAAATGTAAGTGGGTTGATAGTAATAATGGTGTTCGAACAGATGAGTTAGGCTTTACTTTGGTAGATCTATATAGGGAAGGTTATAAAGAGGAGCCCTTTATCATGGCAGTCCAAGCGAAACAAGTGTTTTATGTCACTGACCCAGTTGATAAAAAGTGGTCTGTGGTTCTTCAAGGGAAAAGGCTGACTAGTAGTAATGAGATTGATGAATCCAATTTTGATATTTATGAGACTCCTCCATTTTTATCAAGGCTACCTCAATGGAATGAAGATGATGAAGTAGATGATGTACACGCTACAAGAAATGATCATGAAGAAGGGATATGGGAGAATATACAGACATAAGAAAGCTTGAAATAAGGATTGGGTGGCATTTCTCTTATTTTAGGTCAATTATTCCAGGTTTCCCTTTTTTGAGTTTTTTTTCCTTCTTTTAGGATTCTACCTTTTCTTAATATCTGATTATGTTCTTTTGTTAAAAAGCTTATTTTCTATAAAATTAAAAATATTATGTTTATTTGTTCAGTAGCTTTGTGTATAAATGCACACACATAAATATACAATTCACTTGAGATAAGAGAGCTAATCATGTGTGGCTAGTTGGTGACTTATGATCATATTTTTAGAGAGAGGTGGAGAATGACTGTTGATTTCTAGCCCACCTAGAGGGTGTAGTGATCTTCAGTATGCTGACATGAATAATGAGCGTTATGCCCCTGCTCTTTGATTTTCTATTTTTGTATGGTTTGTAGCCATAGCCTTGTATTACATTAAAAAAAAATAAACATTGGTCAATGTTTCTTTTGTGTGATCAATTGATTTTATTGACTTGTAAATTAGTTTTTAATTGTGTGGTATCATTGGTCAATGTATAACCAATTCTTGAATCCTTAACAATTGCAGGTACGTTTGTCAATCTTCAGGAGGGACTTCAATATTTGCTTGATTTGTAGGCGATCAAGACGTTTTGCTGGCACATGGTATACCCTTGTATTAATATTTTATTCAGATACTGAATCCACTATCTAATTCTTAATTTTTATATTAGTTCTCCTTGAAAGTGTTATGCTAGGTTTGTCCCCCCTAACAATTGAAGCTTTGGGTGTTAAAATTGTTTAGAGATATTGATAAAACTTTTCAAGGTCTTAACCTAACAATTGAAGATTTGGGGATAAAATGGTTGATATGCCACCCAATCCCTATTCTATCAGTGTTTAGTACAATCCCTATTTTCTAACAACTTGCTCTGCTATATCACACCTTGTGGTTTTTTGGAAACTTGTAAATGTTGAGGTTAATTATCTCATTTGTTGAACATGGTACTGAATATGAGGAAGGCACTCCTAGTCTGCAGAAACTAATCTTACTGCAAGGTACTAGAGGGGTTATTGCTGCAGCAACAACATCCAACATTACAACCCCATTGGATACTATTAAGAAACGATTATAGGTATTCATAACCATGCTGATCATGTCTCTTTTTTTATCTATGTTCACTGCTATGTGTGTTAATAAATGTAGAAGCTTTTTCCTCTTTTTGTTTCTCACACCCTTTGGATATTTAGTCATGGATTAGGTGCTTTTAATTTTTCTTTTTCCATGTAGTAGTTTTGTGTTTGCTTTTAAATGTTGTTCTTTCCTTTTGTGAGATGCTTCTGCTCCATGAATAAAAACAGAAGGTTAATTAATTTATTGGATGAGTGTTACATAGGCTCAAAAGGCAGTTTGTATTTTTATGTTTTGTGGAAGGTGGAACAAGCATTAGTGAAAGATCCAAATATTATTTGTGCATGAAGATAAGATTTAGGATGAATCATAAAAGATATGAAGTTGAATGAATCTTTAGTGTAAATTTAAATAGTGAAAGATGGGTAAAGTGATATATGTTACTCTCTCTCTCTATATATATATAATTATAAGTTGGTGAGGTAGGAAGCAAGGAATCTATCCAGATAACAAAAGATCGATCATGCATATGCATATGTTATTGTGTAAATACCTTTTTTTTACAAATCATTATGAACCTGATACCCAGGCCCCCCTTTTATCTTGTTTACTATAAAGTGCCCCTATGAATGGAAAAAAAGAATTGTCCTTGTCTTTGTGAATTTTCAATTCTACTATTTTATTAGCATCTACCAAGGATGAACCTGCTTAGGGGAACAATGATCCCATTTTTTTTAGTAATTTACATAGATGAGTGATCTATGCTGCTCCCACACTTCAAGACAAAGTATTAAATTAAACTAAATCAAATTTTCTTTTTCTTAATTTAAATATATCAATTGCATTATTAATTAATGTTTGAAATAAAAATGAAGCTAATTATTACTTATAATACCACCACCACTTTTACATATCAATAGTCAAAAAGAATTACTCTTTAGATTCAGAATGTACTGATCTTTTTTTTTTAATTACATATGCACAAGAAATGTTCAAAATATTTATGTGATCATTAGACTTTGCCATTTACTAACCTTAATTATCTTGTTCACTTAACAGCCGCATGGAGAATCCCTCAAGCAGTAAATGTAAAAGAGGTAGACGTGGCGGCACACGATTGAAAGAGTTGGCCTTAGCTCATGGTGTTGGCCATAGAAAGAAAGTTAACTTTGATGAATTAGGGAATCCAATTGGGCCTGGATCTAAGCAGTTCAAGAGCTTTATTGGCACTATGACACGCTCAAAAATTAGTATCTTAATTAAAAAATGGGATCATGTAGAAGATATTGAGAAGGATCAACTTTGGCAAGCTATCTTGGTAAATAATGATATAATTATCTATTGTTTTACATATTTTTTTTATCTATTTTATTACTAACTTCCTCACATGCATCCTTGTAGCTAACTTATGACATTCCTCAAACTCAAGTTGTGAGGACAAAGATACTACAATATGCAGGGGGGCGATGGAAAGATTTCAAGAGCAAACTGACAAGTAATTATGTTTTGGTAAGATGAAAGACCAAAATCCTTGTGAGAAGTATGAGTATCTTGATCAAGAGGCATGGGAGAAATTTGTTAATAGTCGACATGATCCAGCATTTATGGTGAGCAAACATTTGAATGTGATATCAAATACATTTTGTTAGTAATTGCTTTTCTGGACCTAACCTTCCCATTTATTGTTAACAGAAAAAAAGAGAAGAACATCAAGAGATACAAAAGAACAATGTTTACCCCCACACCTTGTCTCGTGGAGGGTATGAATTGCTTGAAGAACAGATTATGCAGGAGAAGTTGAAAGCAAGAAGAGATGCTGCAGGGAATGATGAATTAGTAGTTATCTCTCCTCCATCTCCTCCCTCTCGTCATGAAAAGTGGAAGAGAGCACGAATGAACAAGGAAGGACAATTCCTCACCGAGGAGGCTAGAATAGTAGCTGAGAAGATTGTAAGTAATTTAATATAAATGAAAATTATTGTACTTTAGTTACACAATTGTTAATTATGCTAGTTCTTTTTGCATTACAGGATACTCTAGAATAAGAGGTAACCCAAGGGAGCTTCACTCCCGTTGGAAGGAAGGATATATTGGCCACTGCACTAGGGAAGGAAGAGCACCCTGGGCGTGTAAGGGGTGTGGGAGGGGGAGTAGGCATAAGACAATTCTTTGGATCATGTTCAAGCCGTAGCTCAGGATCGGTTTCTATGCACCAGGTGGAAAAAATGATGGAAGATGTTAGAGAGCAAACCCGTGTTGCGGTAGTAGCTGACATGGAAGCACGAATGGAGGCTATGCAAGAGAAAATGATGTCTATGTTCAGGAGTTCAATGGAGGCGATGCAGTCCCGAACAGAACAGCCTCCCATGGATATCCCTTCTCCCATGCCTCCTAGCACGAAAGGCAGTTGTGTGCCTCAACCTATGGAGGAAACTGAAATACCAAATACAGGAGCAGCATGTGAGATTTATTTGGAGGATCCTTATACTCGTATAGTTGCATATGGCAAAGTCTTCAAGTTGGGAGGAACCATCCACCACCAGCCAATACAACAGGACCAGGTAAGGGTGGTGGTTGAGGATGTTATTGACCATGATGCCTTGGTGCCATTCCCTACTGAGGAGGTTACCACAGTTCAACAAGCCCCAAAAAATTTTATTTTGTGGCCAAAAAGACTAGTCCGCTTGGTTATGGATCAGGTACAAAAAAAACATATTATTCTCACTTATTTTCTAAATGAGATAGTATGAAGTTCTAATTATTCGTTATTTAATTAACTAGGAACTCCACAAGACCAAGGATTCTATGGATTCAAATCCCCAACCCCATGTAGTTCAACCCTATGTTGCCCCGGAGCTTGATGCATTCACACGACTAACTGTGGCGGCTAGGAAGATCAATATGATCCAGTTACATATGGGTCCAGAGATTGTGGGGAAGGAGTATGACTTCTGCATCAAAAAGCGAGATATCATAGAGTTCATAGCCTTCGAGCAATTGGGCATATCCATGATGCAATTGTTTATCATGTAAGTTCACTTTTACTTTAAGACCTACAATTTTGAATAATCATCCAAAGTTGTTAACATAAACTAAAATAAAAAAAGTGAATGAATTTAACTTTTATAATTCTTTTTTCTAATATTGTAGGTATCTCCACCACCTGTGCACATCCTCTGCAAGGAATGATAGATATGGATTCTTATGCCCAATGTACACCCAAAGTGTAGGGAATAAGGCAAATGAAAGAATGAACTACATTGCAGATAGCCTCAAGGATGAAAATAAGGAATGTTGGATGGTACCATACTGTGAGGGGTAATATTTGGTTTGAAATCCATTCCCTATAATGATTTAATAAGGAAAATGTAATTGATATTACATTATCATTAATTGATATATTGTAGGACTTATTGGAAGTTAGGTGTTATTTGCCCACAAAAAACAACCATTTTTTGGTTTTCTTCCATGGAGCAGCAAGTGAGCCTTGATGTGAAGAGCATATTTGAAACGTAAGTTTTTCGTAAAACTTTGTTTCACACATTTTTAGACTGTGAATTAGCTTCATTCTTAGCAAGATGACTATGGAATATAAAATTATATTGGTTGATATATGATGCTTTCCATAGTACTCACTACTTTTCATTTTCAGTTTCTATTTGAGTTTATAATCATTAATTTTCTATCACTTATGAGAAATGAGAGTCACATGAACAGGTTAGATATCTTGCTATGTGTACTAAGGCTGGAAACTTGTTCTGTTTCATGGTTATATTCTAATCCTAGTATTAATTTTGTGAATACTAAAAAACCTTCGGATATATATTTGTTGCATGTGATACGTTCTGATTTGAGTGAAAAAAAGGGTGACTTTGTGGTCTTGATTTTTAGGAGAAGATATTGATATATTTTGCTGCATGTGTATATTTTTTTCTGAGCATAACAGGCATATACGTTTAGTCTTATTTGGGTATAAGAAAGTCATCTTTGCTATTACAACATATGGGTGCTGATTTGAACCATAAATTTAATCACTCCAATTTCGGTTTTATATATATGAGAAATATGTTTTCTTTAGAAATGTATCAGAGTTGGGTTAGAAATGATATCATGTCTATTTAGCATTATTTTGATCATTCCATTTCCATTAAACCTTTCTCTTGTTGTACAATTATCTCATAAGAGAATAAGCATAGTATATTATTATTATTGTCATTTACTTTTGGGCAATCTAGAATTAATTTTTCTTTCAAAGCTTAATTTTAACAACTAATTGTTTTTGATTAAGCATAATATAATATCATATTTAATTGTTTTCATTTTTTGGCAGTAATTAGACCTATCTGATTGCGTATAAATATCTCAGTTGGCTAGCCGAACAAGTTTATTCATTCTTCAGTCTGTCTCTTGAATAACTTAAGAATACTAGATTTGTTTATATCTATACTAATGACTTCATTCATAAAGTTGATGGATATTTTTCTGGTTAAAGTATGCACATGCGCATGTCATATCTAATTTTGTGTAATATTTTTTTTATTACAATATGCACTTCTTTCGTTTGATATGATGATTTCTAGAATGTCTGTTCAGGATGATTAAGGCTTTTATTACTATTTCTAATGTGTGATGTTGTATATTTCGGTGTATTTGATACTAGATCTTTGAAGTCGTACCAAATGATGGGTGGAAAGCATTCACATAAGCAAAAGAAGTGCAAATGGGAATATCCACAAGTAAGTAGTTTGAACTCATGCTTTTTCCAATACAATCATTACATGTTTTTTTATTATTTTTCATTCATTTGTAGTGCCATCGTCATCAAGGAGACAATGAGTCTGGTTATTATGTGATGAGATATATGTATGACATTATTAAGACAAACATTATTGAGTCATTTCATCAGGTAATAATATCTTACCCAACTTAGATTTGTGATGCTAGTTGAGATTTCTATTGATTGATCTATGGCTTATGTTTCAATGGTTTTACTTTGAACTTGCAGCACTATCATGATATTGAGAGCTATTCTGATTTAGAGATGGAACACATTCGCAATATTTGGGCAGAATATTTTTTACAAAAAGTGGCATTATGATAAGGTAATAGTTTAAGTTTGTTATTTATAGTTTTGATGCAAATTCTTACTTGTTCAATTAAAAACTTTGGATTTGGCACCTAATCAATTCTATCAAATGGTATGGTTTGGTGGCAATGACTTAACAGATCATGCAGATGGGGAGGGAGCTAATGGGACACAACTTGATCCTAAAGGAAGGAGTTGATGAATGATTTTGATGTGGAGCTTTTTAAGTTTTCTCTTGTTATTTTCTATTCATTTTTGAATTGGGCTTGTAGTACCTTATTTAGGACCTTTGGTTTCTTGTTTTAAACTAGTTGGTGTATGTTTGATTTGGTGATTTTAGTAATGGATTTCTTGTTTTCATTATTGGATCTTGATTTCGTAAAATTTGGAGTTTTTTTATTGGTTTAATTAGAAATGCATTAATTGTCACAGGAAATAAATTTCATTTCTTTTTCGTATGAAATTGACAAATGCCACTAATGTTTGTAACTTTTATTTAAAATAATATTTAATTTTGTTTTTGTGGAAATATTTTTTAAACAAAAGTTCATTTCTACGTCGGTTATAATAATAACCGACGTAGAAAATCACAATCTACGTCGGTTGTATCATATACCCACTACAACATTTTTCAGATACAGCAACACTTTTCTTTGCAACAATTATAAAAATGTTGCTTAATATATGAATAGGCAACATTTATGAAAATGTAACTATTATTTTTAACTTTAAGCAACAAAATATAAGACAATCTTTCATAACTGTTACCTCTAATGAAATAGGCAACATTTTTAAATTGTTGTAATGTAATTCTAAAATAGGTAACAATGAATAACTGTTGCCTATAATATTACTCTTGTGGCAACATTGAGCAAATATTCCCTTTATGATAGACAACAAAAATAATTGTTGCTTATCATAAATAACATATATTTTTAAAATATATTTTAAAATATAGTTAATTATAATAAAAATTAGTATCACTCATAGTTTATTAAATAACAATTTTAGTGCCCATAAGGACAATTGGCATCCCTTATGATAAATAATCAAAACAAGAATTTTTAAAGAGGAAAAAAACATTTCTTTTTAGAAACATTACTACTAATTTCAGATTTCTTGAGATTATTTTTTTTGAAAGGTATGGATTGCTATGACAAAAATTTATATTGCTCATAGTCTTTAAGTCTATACAATAAGTGGCCACAGAAATAATTAGTATCCCTCATGATTTAAGAAGAAAAAGGCTGATTTGTTTATGGCAAGATCAAGTTATAATAATATTTATTCTAAAACATGACAAAGCACAATGGTACTATCATCAGAACGTGAGGCATCGATTTATTAATATTAAACCTTAGAGTGGGATGTTATCATCCCTTGACTACTGTGAGACTATAAAAGAAAAGGATCCCACGTGAGTGACCCAATATTAATCCTGCCCATTATACATGTGTTTCAAGGACGCAAGCAGAAAATTGAAAACTTCCAGATTAAATATCATATAGATGTATGTGCGGAAAGGAGGTGTGCACGAGAGATAGAAAACTAACTAAATACAATTAAATGCTAATTTGCGCGGAAAGGAGATGTGCAAGAGAGATAGGAAACTAACCTTGTATTTTGTGGACATGTGAGCCTTCTTTTTCTTTCTCATTTGCTTTCTTCTTGAGACTTAATTTTGCCCACCTTTGGTCTCACAATATCTAAAACTCTCATTCCCTAGTGACTACCCCTTTTTCTGGCTCTTAAGTACTTTATTTATAAAAGAGCTTACCATTCATTTTTTTTAATTTAAAATATTTTAAATTTTGAAGAGAAGAATCCTATAAAAATAATATCTTGATTTTCTAATCTTTTTGAAAATGATTGAATCCCATTTAAAAGATTCATTATTATTGATTTAATTTTTCTTTGTATTATTTTTATATTTTTTTCAAATGCTATAGATAGGGAAGTTAGTAAGATCTTAAAAGATAACTTCTTGATTTCTTTTATTCTATTTTTGCTTTTATATATCAAAAGATAATCTTTAAGTTTTACTCTGTAATCTTTAAAGATAACCTAAGAATATTTTATATTTTAATATCTTTCAAATTTTTAAATCTTATAGAATATTATGAATTTACTATTTTTCCTTTGAATCATAACATAAATGTTTTTTTTATATATTCATTATTTTTTATTAAATGAGCCAGGTAAAATATAGTGTTCACAATATTTAAAATATAATTACAATATAAAACTCATAAAAGGCATTTAATAATTTTTTTATATGTTTAAATCTTTTAGGTGTTGAGATTTTCTTGTTGTTCATTGCCAAAAAATACTCCCGTTCCAAGACCCAAAAAATTCACTTGGGATTTATATTTAAAATAAACATTTTATATGTGCTTACAAGCATAAAAATAAGTTATCAGCACTTCATAAAAAAAATTAGTTCATATTTTTTTAGTTATAATCTGGGCCTTCCAATATCACAAACATATATTTGTTATGTGGAGAAAATAATTGATTTGAAATATTAGTGTAACAAAAAAATTTAGTGATATTTCAAATATCACGTATGAGTGATACACGTATTAAAGGGTCAGTGGCTTTTTCTAAATAATTGATGACATGGCGCCCTTTTGTTTTCTTGGACATTTTGGCGCTGGTAATTTTTGCTTTGGCGGTATTGGGAAAAAAAAGGAAACAGAGGGTATTCGAAGACCCAAAAACACCGAGCTATAGGGGTTAATCGATCTTTTCTCTCCATTCTTCCTCTTGCGTACTGAAGATCACCGTTGGTCAAGCCTCTTCTTGCCTCACCATTGCTGAAAAACAGGGCATTGTGTAATCAAACACAGCCTCTTCTTCTTGCCTCACTGAAGACAGCCGTTGAAGAAGGAGTTCGGCCATCTGAAGAAGCTCCAGTTGTTGGCGTCTTCCCGTCATCTTGCTGCCCATCTAAAGACAATCTTACCATCTTTGGTGAAAGGTATTTCAGCTGCCATCGTTAATAGTACATCAATAACTACCTAGCCCTCTTCACTGTTGATTAAGTTTAGTGCTTAAGTATTGCCCTCTTCTCTGTTCCTTCATTTTAGTGCTTAAGTGTTTTCCTCTTCTCTGTTTTTTCTGCTCGTTCGATGTAGTGCTTACTGGGTATTTGGGAAGGTGAACCTTGAAGATCTTGGAGCTTCATTATAGCGTTTCCCCCATCACTAGGTTAGTTGGAATTTTTTTTTCGTATTTTTAAATCTTCTGAATGATTTCTGAAATTGTAGATATAGATTTCCATAAAAAAATTATTCATGTGGATTTTGCTATTCTTAATCTTAAATTGTTGTATGAGAGTGGTTGTAACTATACTTGCTAATAATTTGATGATAATGGGTTCACTGACAAAGACGTAAAGCTTGAGATAGTTTCAGATGTGTAATTGACTGATGATAAAGGTTGTTTAGAGTTAATGGTTTGATGCTAATGATTGAATATTCTCCTTTTGGGCTTCAAGAAAGATATCAATGATGGGTCCCAATGTTAAGCTAACATATATGCTAAATAATCTGGATGTTTTGCATAACTTGTATGTGGTCCCTCAAATAAGTTGGAAGATAAAATTAGATGCCAAGTGGAGATGATAGTATGACAAATGTGAATCCCATAACTTGTATCTAGTCTCACCATGAATGATGAATTATATATGGATTGGTTAGCTATTTAAATCATACGTAGTGGCTGAGGGAACATTATATTATACTAAGTCAAGGATAAACACAATATATATAAAAGATCTCTATATATTATGTATAGATATATGTGCTTTTAATTCTCCCCACGTGAATACTAAGTTAAATAGTAAGTTGTTTCTTTTGTTGAGACATGATGGGTGCTGGTAGGACCCATGGATTGGCTAACTTCCTTTTTTGAGAGGAAGAAGACATGTTTACTGCAGTGTGCTTATGCCTTATGGTTTGTCCTAGAGTAAGTCCCTATATGTTAAACATGTGGATGCGTTTATTTATTTCCTATGATTATTCAAACCTTACCCCTAAATAGAAGACTTATGGTGACAATGAACTCCTTATATGTTACTTTACAATCTGTTTTAGTATTTTAGATATCGTGGTATGAGATATTAATGTATAATTGAAAGTAATTTATCATTTAAAAATGGTTATTCATAGAAATTAAGAAACTTAGAACTTTAGGGTGAGTTCTTTGTGATTCTTGGGTGGTCTATCCAATGTTATGAAAAATTAGTGACATTTACATGTCAGTTAAAAAAATGATATATTAATTACAGTCCTCCATCAATTATCTAAATTATTCTGATTCTTTTGAGATGTGAATGTTTGAAACTAGTAATATTAGGGAGTAAATTTGGATTGAAGAAGGAAGATATATTAAATGTATGCTCCAATAAATAGTTGCAATGATACGGAATATTCGAAAGAAAAAAAAAGTTGCAAAGTAGAATTTTTTTTTCTTCTTAAGTTAAATTAATTAGAGATAACTTGAATCCCAAATTCTAAAGAAGGAGACAAATATGTAATTACACACAAAGGATGACTGTTGCCGATATAATTAAGTATAATTATTTACCTCGCAAATTCAATTTCTGAACAATATTAAAGTATGTTTGAATCTTGTAGTAAGAATATGTGTATAATATATCACCGTTGGTTGGGTTAATACCCCTCAAGAAAATTATCGAGTTCAAGATTTATGGATAAAAAAAAAATCACGTTAAAAGAATTATTTCCATATAGACTTAACAGTGCACGGATATGGTGCAATCATATAATTATATCAAAAAAATGTGTATGGTATCCATATATTTGAGTTGTGGCCTCTTATATATGTCTTGGCCCATTACTAAGGTCTCATTATATTCAAAGGCCTACAGTATATAAGGTGCTCATGCATGTAGATATGGGATGATTTAATCTAAATCAAAAGGAAAGTTTGAGCTCCATAGATGTAGATTTAAGGTCTCATAATCTAATCCCATCCGGTCTTAGATGGAAGGTTGGTGTAAAAAAAAGTATGATAACTCAAAGAAGCTGAGTTTCAATTTCAATCCAGAATAAGCTCAACACTAGTCTCCTATAAATAAATTAATAGTATGTAGGGGAATAACAATTTGGTTATCATTTAATAGATCAATAACAACAATCATATCCCTTCATTTTATGCCTAAACTCTCAGTGGTTTTATTCCTTTAATTAATTGTCAATTATGCCTAAACTTTTTTTGTCATTTTTGTTGGAATCCCTATTAAATCATTTCTTCTGTTTTCCTCCTACTAGTTCTTGAATTGTTATTGTTTATCTATTTATATAGATTATATTAAATTTAACTTTTTATTTTTTACTTTTGTAAAGAAATTATAAACATTAAAGAAACTAAAACACAGAAATATTTGTATGTTAAGATACCAATATTTAAAAATTAATTTATATAATGATAAAATATTATTAGGTATTCCTAAAAAGTTCTTTCATGCTTTGCCTTTTACAACTTTTTTACAACTTTATATAATGATAAAATATCGGTTTTTACAACTTTTTTTATTCTACATGTTTCTTTACAGTTTACAGCTTCTGTATCTATTTTTTACCTGGTCTTCTAGTAGTTCTTTCCCCTGCACATTTGTTTGTTATGATTAGTTACATATTAATCTTTTGCATGTTTATAAACTTTTTTTCATTTATATATTAATCTGTACAAGTTTATATATTAATTTGCACAGGTTTATATCCATTTTTAGAGGTTGTTTATAAACTTAATTATATAACTTGTATTGATTTGCACCGGTTTATTAATACATTGGTACATGTTAATATATTCATTTGTACATGTTTATATTAATTTCTACAATTTACCCTTTTTTGGCAAAAAGAATAGATAGAAAATGCACAAGTTTCAACCCTAAATGACCCATTTTAACCCTTTTTCTGCTGAAAAAATAGACAGAAAAGTATAGGTTTCAACTCAAATAACCAATTTTTTACACTTTTTTCTACTGAAAATGTAGCCCACTATGCCACCAAAAACCTTAGAAAAATGTCGGGTATACAGAAGCTGTACATTGTAAAGAAAGGGGATAATTGTTGGGTCTATCCCCCAGCTAGCCCAACCCTAATAGCTCAGCCCTATCATGATTGGGCTAATTGTTGGGTCTAGTCGACTACCGGGCTAACCAACTCAGCCTGCATATGTCCTAGAATCAGGTATCAAGCTATTGGTCTGCTCATTTTAACTCTACTCATGTGCAATCTTAATTAATAATTTAAAATGTAGAACAAATTCTAATATTCTTAAGTCACAATTAATACCGCAACTCACTCAAGACTCTGTTTTGTGATTGGAGAAAATAATAACTTTATTTTCAATTAATTTTTATTACTTTATCAATTGTCAGTATTATAAACTAAATCCGCATTATTATAATTTCCAATTAAACTACGTGAAAGGGGATAATCACGAGCCGGCATTATTATTTTGAATTTCCAATTAAACAAGCAGAGTCGGATCTCTCAAGTTTAGGTATTCTTTTTTTTTTTTTTGGGAAAAGTATACTTTTAATCCTTTAATTTTACATTAGACTTCATTTTAATTCCTTAACTTTAATTTGTTTATTTTTAATTCTTTAATTTTTAAAATATAATTAAAAATTTCTCTATTATTAACAACATTAACCCAAAATCAGAACAAAGCATTATTTACTATTGACACACATTAACTTTCATTGTCAAGTTATTAATATAATTATTTATTCATTAATTTTAGGTTTAAAATATTTGTAAATTAAATTAAAAAATTACAAATATTTGAATAAGTGACTTTAACAAGACCTTAATTTTAGGATTTTTTTGTTATAAAAAATGAGTTGAGTAAATATGTGAATATTTGAAAATACTTTATTAGCATTTGGGAATCTTTATCAGCATTTTCTGTTAACATAATGAAGTTAGTGATAGGGGAACTTTTAATTGTATTTTAAAAATTAAAGAATTGAAAAAAAACAAAATAAAGTTAAGGAACTTAAATGAAATCTAGTATGAAATTAAGGGAAAAAAAATGTGTTTATGTTTTTTTTTTTCAATGCCCCAAGTATCTTTGTTAAATCCTCTCAGTCGAGTTGGCAATAATACGTGTAGGGGGAAGAAATATAACCTCTTCTTTTAAAAAAAAAAATATGACAAATCTGTTAGATTTGTCGCTACCGTTGAATATATATACCGTTTGTATTTGAAAATTTATAATTTTAATTTTAAATAAGTACTCTTCTTTTCTTTAAAATCTGATTATTTGTGTTTCAGCATTTTATATTGTAGAAGAAGATGTATAAATATACATGCTTTGACTAACATGATTTCTTATATTATTATTACATAATATAACAATTACATCCAATGTATATTTGAATAATAAATAAGGAACATTTCATTTTTACATTTAAACAATTAGCTTCTAATTTTAAGAAAAAATGACACTGAAATAAAAATTTAGTAATTTATTTTTAAAATAAGATAGAATTCTTCTATAGAAAATTTGAACAAACTTTTGTTTTGAAAAGATTAAAAATTTAATAATTCAAGGAACTGTGTGTTAGGTTTGACTGGTCACCCCAGAGTGGAGTGAATTAGGTGATGTAAGATTTTCGCTCTTGTTGGATCACTATCCAATTTCACCAAGTGCGCATCAAAATATAGGTGAACAAAGAGAGTTGAGTGCAGTAATTGAATAGAGAAGATGAAGAACAATACACAACAATTTATATTGGTTCAGTCCAACCACTTGGTCTACATTCAGTCCCCAAACCACCACCTGAGATTTTTCACTATATCCCACAGGTTTGATCCAGGTACCTGTGAAGTCTCAGTACATCTCACAAGTTTTAGTAGGCACTTGTTAAGCCATTATTCCTACACCCTTACAAGATATGTAAATCCCTTAGTGTTTCCCCACACTAAGATTCTACTTAGAATATGTAGAAAGAAATGTTTACTGAATGAAAACTCTTTTGAAGAGTAGATAATACATTGAAAGCTCATTCTATTGAGGTGAATTTTTAAAAGGATGCTAACACAGAAAGATTTTGTATATATGGACAGCATTTTCACAAAAACTCTCTTAAGATTGTTACCCATAAGTTTAAATGATGTTCTATTTATAGATTTATGGTGTAACTAGAAGTTAGACACAAAATCTATCCGTTAGAGACATTAACCAATGGTTACTTTGCAAAACTAGCCGTTCAACAACCACATTTAATGCGTCTGACGCTCTAAAATTTGAATTTTGTAGTGTCAATAGAAGAATTTCACAGAGATCATAAGTTAAAGACTTTAACATTGAACTTCCAAAATTCGTTTGTTTAAAAGTGAAATTCGAATTTTGGTTTTGACAAATATTTCCCATGTTAAAACATATGAATTTTCATATTTAAAGTTCATCTGTTAAGTGTGAATAGTTATCTCATGTTTCTACAGTGCATTCGAAATTTGAATTTTGGAGACCCAAAATTCGTCTATTAGTAGCAAACTCAACATGACACAAAAGTTCTCTTCAAAATTCAAATTTTGAAGGTCAAAATTCATCTATCAGTGACAAACTTAATATGGCACAAAGGTTCTCTTTGAAATTTGAATTTTGGAAGCCCAAAATTCATCTATTGACTGTTCCAGAAGCATTTTCACATTCTAGAGATTCGAAATTCAAATTTTGAATGTTCAAAATTCGTTTATTAGAGGCGAAGCCTCTGTAACTTCAAACTTTGCATTGTAGATAATTTTGCAAAAACTATAACTCTCTCATTTTAACTCCAAATTAAGCAAATGACCTACTTTCAAATGCAACAAGTTTCACTTCAAAAACAAACATACTCTATGAGATATGATTAAAATAATGATAAGAGGTTAAAACTGAAAATTTATATCTCACTACTTAACTTTAAATGACGATAACTTTTTCATATGACCTTTGTTTTAAATGAAATAACCTTATTTGAAAAGCTTATTAAGTCTAGTTTCATATGAAATACGTTTTACATCAAAGCCATATATATTTTGAGAGATGTCTTAAAAAACCTAATCAAAGGTCAAACTTTAGATTCTTGAAAATCAGATTTCATTATGTTTAAAAGCAAAGATGTATTATTTTGATAACCAAAACTTCTTAAGTCAATCAAATGCAATTGTAAATCATTGAGTTTCATTTTAAAGTTCAAATTTTGAAATTCAAACTTCGTCTGTCAGATGGACTAACTTTGAACTCCTTTTACACTTTAATATCAGACGAATTTTCTATTTTTCACAAATTATGCTTGACTCAAAATTCAAATTTTAATAACCTGAAATTCATCTGTCATAGGTGATACCTTTGGAACTTCCAATTTTAGTTAGCAAAGTTCAAATTTTCAACAAAATACTCAAGTATTAACTTCAAAATTCGTCAGTCAGTTAGTGTTTTTTAACTTTAACGTATGTTAACATTATATTTACTTGATCTAACTCATTTAAAACATATGGTAACAAGATTAAATAATTTTTAAAGATTAATCCCACCTCAAGACCTGAGTGAAAACAAAATATACCTAATGACTAGGTCTTCAAATGTTGAGTTCCACTTCCACTTGGTCATTTCCTTCTTGGCATGCTCCCTTCTGATCTTCCACTTTTGGTGCATCTTTTCTCTTCTTCTTTCTTGAGTGAGGCGTGATATTGATTTCCATTTCTGTATTCCAATGCTCACTCTTCTTATTTGGACCATTATACATTTAATATATTACACTTATAAACTAAGTAGTTAGTCCAGTTTATATATTCAACTTATATTATTCATTGTAAAAGTATAGTGTATATATTTGAATATAGCATGATATATGCATTAGAATCATAATTAAATATATGCTAATGCATATTTTACTTCATTAAAGAATATTATATATGTCAGATACATATGATGTATTTGTTCCTTATTATTCTATATTTGTCTTTATCAAAACTTATATTATACTAAACTTTACACTCTCCCCCTTTTTGATGATGACAAATCATTTGGGAAAAATATGCTTAATAAATGATTAACACATATAATGTATTTTAATTCAGATAATTTTAGATTAAGCATACGCATGTTTTTCACACAACTTCTCCCCCTATTTGACATCAATAAAAAGGTTTGAAGAAAAACAAGTATTTCTTCTTCCCCAATTTTTATGGTTATACTGGTAAACATAGATAGATGTCTGTGGTGTTTCAAGCACACATAAAAGCACAGACTGAAATGTAAATCATCATCAAAACTTATTCTGTATTGCATGTTCAGATTATACTGATTTTTATTGATATCAAAATTGATACCAATTGTTACCAATTATTTTCAAAATTGATACCAATTGTTAGTGATATTCAAACTAATATCAATTGTTGCTTGAAAACTATTATGATACCAAATGTTATGATGCTTCTTGTTAAGATGATCATGATATCCAAGCATCACAAGAGGTATCTCAGATTTGAAGAGTTGTTACCTTCTTCCTTTATGATCTAAGAGATATGTTGAAACATCCTTACTCCTTTTAGCAGATTAGAGCTAAGCAACAAAACTCTTCACAGTAAATAGGATGAGCTAAGACATAAATAATTTAATTTAAAAAAATACTCCCACAAAACTCTTCATAGTAAATAGGATGAGCTAAGGCATAAATAATTTAATTTAAAAAAATACTCCCCCTCAACGTATGCATTTCATAATAATAAAACCAAGAAAGCATAATGCATCAAATGTGCATGTTCATTCAATCAGTACATGATATAGGCATTATGATCGAAGTTTTTCTTTTAAAATCTGAAAGATCTTTTAAAAACCTTTATGTGCAAATTTACAAGCTCCCCGTAAGTATTAGCATTTATTCAAATATACAAGCTTTCCAGACCATGGCTCAAATCAAAATCAATATACAAGGGGAATTTTGAAAAGCACAAAAGTTTCGTTATACAAATATAGAAATAGATTTGTACAAACATTGAACTTTACAGTAAGCACCATTATATTCAAATAATTTATCATTTGAACAAGGACCATATTTTATTTTAATGAACTCAGATAACTGCATTAACCAAGCATATCTGAAAATAAGTTAAACACTTACAAACTGGCTTGGTTAATAGCTAATTTCTTCTCTTTTCAGTATGATTCCAATTGAGTACATTAGATACTCCATCTTTATGAGGCTTTCACCATTTAGCTTAGGGAGTACCTACAAAAGCAAAGGGAAAATCTTTTTTCTTTCTTTGATACCCTTTCTGACTTGGGTCTGTTTAAACATTTTACATTACATATGGGACCAGAGTTCAATCTTACCCAATTATATATATATATATAATGCAATAATTGAAAAAGGTAAGGGTCAGAGGTTACCAAAGATTATTTCCTTGTTATTCTTGGCTTGTATGCAGTGTAGTATTGCTCATATCTTCCTTTTGCATACAGGCCAATGCCTCTTGAGTTTTTGCTCTCTTTCTTCTCAAGGTAAGTAGTATGGTTTCCATTTGAGTTGCTTTCTTGAGAGGAGTGAGAAGATTGTTTCCAGTGCTTCTCCTTGTGATTTGTAATTACAGCCTTAGAGTTTTGAGAAGCTTTCCTTTCTAGCATCATTTTTCTTGTACTAATATGTTCTTTCTTCTTAGATTTATTTTGCATATATGAAACACTAGAAGAACATTTTAGTACCTACTTATTTCTGAGTCCAGGAGAGTTAGTGGTATTCTTTGGAACCTATTTCATGCTTTTACTCAAGCCATATTTCCTTATATTGCACAGATGAGCTATATGCCCTTTTTTACGACAATATATGCATAATGGTGAGCTAGGCATTACAGTAGGTACAAAGAATTTTGAATAGCATTTATTTTTCTCCTTGGACTTACTCATGTGGCTAGCACCCAACTTGTCAAACATACAGTTCTGTTTGCCAAGTAAAATATTTGTCTTATCTTTGCCTTGGATGAAATTGGCTATTACCTTAGTTAATTCATCCTTTTCTTTAGCTAATCTATCACATGAATTACAAGAGGAAGTGTGTGTGTGGGTTTCACAGATATTTTCTAAATCATTTATTTTCTGTTTAAGTGATTCCTTTTTATTCTTTTCAAATTCTAATTCATGTTCTAAGGAAATCACTTTCTTCTTACTATGTGCAAGTGTTTTTGCTAATCTAAGCAGTTCATTATGCATTTCAGTATAAGCATCTTGCAATTCATCAAAAGTAAACTCAGAATCAGATTTAGAGTTAGAATTTGATACCTCATCATTCGATAGTGCCATCAAGCATGGGTAGGTATCCTTATCATCTTTATCTGAACTATTGCCCCAAATTGTAGAGGTATATGCTACTTTAGCTTTTTCACTTTTATTTTCTACATATCTTCCTCCTTGCCTCTTTGAGTAATACTTCAGCTTATTTGCATGGCATGAGTGCTTTTGTTCCTGAAGCTCCTTTTTGATTTTGAGGAATCTGCCAAATTTGATGGTCAACTCTTTTAACTCGTCCTCCTCCTCATCACTACTGCTGTCATCACTTCCATCATTAGTATCATCTTCTTCTATGCTTTGCGATGAAGTAACTTTGAACATCAACAATTTTCCTTTGTTTTGTTGGTCCCACAGAAGATCTAGTTTTCCATCATATTCAACAAGGCTCCCAAATAGTGTAGTGATAGATTGATATGATTATCCTCTCATTTCTTCAATGGCTGTTACTTTTGGTTGCCATTCTTTAGGTAGAGCTTTGAGTATTTTGCATACTTACTCTCTTTGTGTATAACTCTTTTCCAAAGATGCTAGATGGTTAACAATGTGAGTAAAACAAATTTGAAATTCTTTAATGGGCTCACCATTGTTCATCTTAAAGGCTTCATATTCAGCTGTAAAAGAGCTGAACTTGTTTTCCTTAACACCTTTGATTCCTTCATGAGCAATCTCTAGAGAATCCCATATTTCTTTTCCTGTATTGCAATCTGACACTTTGAAGAATTCAACTTGATTTAGAGCACTGAACAAGGAGTGTTCTGTGTAACACTTCACTTTTATCTATATTTTTTCATATATTATAGTATGGACAGCATCCAATTAGCTCATATTAAGAGCTTGAACCATTAATAGAACCAAAATATTTAAATAAAAAAACGTGGTACTATTCATTTGGTTCTCAAGTTTTCTGGATGAATTTTGAAAAATCATAACTTAATGTAAAAAAATCGTATCAATGTGGTTCAAGTCTCTAAATGAAGCTAGAAACATGATGTACAAGATAAAAATATGAAAATTTCCTTTAATCTGACCAATTAGTACAGTTTATTACTTAAACTTACACTATACAAATGGTCATTTCTCTCTTTTCCAGGATTTTGGCCATAACTTTAAAAATTCATATCTAACTCTATACTGAGTCAAATCATGTATTCTATATTCCATTGGAAATATATATATGTATACTTACCTTCATATTTTTATTATACATTTATTTTGTCTAGACAGGGCACAACATTAATTTGAATTACTAGGAATCAGAACATCACTTTTTCTAGAACAGTCTTGGGAAAACTTGTATATCTCCCATTGTACAGCTCCAATTAAACTAAAACCAGTGGCATATTAACCTAAAAAGATAAATATTTTCATAAATGTAAGACACTAAATTTTTGGAGCTCTATACAATTTTATATTTCCTTTCAAAGTAAGTGATACTTACAGTGAATTTCGCAGCTTTTACTTTACTGTCCAGTTTTGACCCTTAACTTCAAAAATATACTATAAATTGTACACATATCCAAATTGAGTGTTCTTTAGCTCATTGGAAAGATTGTTCTCTCTCATTTCAGATAATATATAACACTTGACTTACTTACCCTGTCTCAGTCAAACAGTATTAACTCTACTTTTATTGCTACAAAATGAACTTCTAACAATATAACATGGCAAAGTAGACTTCATAACAAGCTCATATGATTATTCCATGTTTCAAATCTATGCCAAACATTTCATAATGCTCATAAGAACATAATAGTACAAGGATATAGATCCATATGCATATACATGATTTTTATACATTAATTCAAAATATGGAATCATAGCTTGAAATTATCATCAAGCATCATTCTCTTCTTCATTCTCCTTGCCTTTTCTTTGGACTCCTTTGCCATAGCATGTGCCTATCATTGGGATACTTGAGTGGATGAGATTGGGGGCAATCTCAGTAGCAAGTTATATTTCATGCAATTATGTCAATCATGCCAAATAACTCACTTTTGATCACATTTAATCACATCAATCATATTTAAACAATAAATTACCACATTGGTCATAAAAAATTCGGCAGCATAACGGTTTAGAAAATGGACATCCTGGGGAATAAAACCCTTCATTTTACAGCCAATACCAATCAAAGAAATCACAATTGCAATATGGCAACACAATTTATTCATAGAAAGACAATGAAAGAACATAAAACAAGAATATGAAACTTAGCTACCTTGAAACATTCTTTTGACTCTTCCTCTTGAATCTAATGCTTCCACCAGCCTCCTTAGGCTTCCTCAAGTCCCTTAATATCATTATACACTTGCTCAATCAACTAGAACAAGTAGCTACTTCATAAAGTCTCATTTAAAACCCTAAAGACTCAATTTCTTCATCTAAAGCTTAATCTTTGAGCCAATGCTTGTCTTTAAGGTTTTTCATCATGGGAAACTCATTTTTGCCATCAAATGCATGAAAATCCAGCTCCTTCCCACCTTATTGGTCTGACCAAAATCTTCTCTTAAGAGGAAGAAATTGATTTTTCACAAAAACTTGCTTTAAAACACACCTAGTTTACTTTTCTTGAAAAATCTCATGCTTTCTTATAAATTTATGGCTTAAAAACTCCTTCCCTCTTCTTATCATGTTTAGGCCAAGATTAGAACAGCAAAGGGAGAAGGAGAAAATCCAAGAAAACTAACTCAAATTACTTAGAAACTAGGCTAGAACACTTACAAATTGAAAGGAACTTACTTACCAATTTATTTGGGATTTTCCTTTCCTTTTTCTCCTCTTTTTTTCCTTCATCACGTGGCTTCCTTTCTTCATCACCTTGCAGTAGCTTCTCCCCTTCTTTTCATGCCCAAATATGACGCACAACATGAGCCAAGGAGGGAGTATTTATAAACTTTGTCAACCAATCAATTTATGCCACCTAGTTTTCTTGAAATTTCTTGAAAATCCATGGAAATTATTAAATTAATGTCATTCTATCATGTGCTGCTTGTTGGCCACGAAATAAGGAGTATTTTGGCCTAAAAATTTTAGATATTTACTTATCCAGATATATCCTGAACCAGTCTGGACAAATAAAATTACTTTAGCAGTATATTTTACTATTATTGGGATACTAATTATAATTATATTGGGATATAAAATTACCATAATATACTTATTCTAATTGGTCCAAATATAAGACCCACACATTTTTCTTGAATGAATAATGCTTCTTCCTGCAGTCCAGACTGACATTTATCAGGTAAGACATTAATATTAAATCATAATTACCCAATAAATATTATTTTGAGCTTAATAAATTCCATATTACATTCCATTGATCTTAACTCATTGAGAGCTTCATTTTGACTACAATTTTTCATATTTATAAAATTACCCTTGACTCGGGACATATTTATAATTTTTAAAATTTTTGAGTTATTAGGTGTAATTTTCCCCAAAATTCATAAAATTTGTTCCAATTCCTTCGTAAGTCCACCGCCTTTCTTCTCTCTTTTTTTCTTTTTTTTTTCCTTTTCTTTCCCTTTTTTTCTTTTCTTTTCTTTCTTTTAGGGACAAAATAGTCATTTTCTCATATTTCCTTCTGACCGAGATAATTGACCACTTTACCTTATATTGTATAAAATGGGGTACATTCATTTTTTGCAAATTCCTTATAGATTTTAAAATATTGAGCCTTAAACATTTAAGAAAATTTTCAGGATATTACACTTTGCCTTAAAATTTAGTAGGACTCTTCACTTATCTTCCTCATCCCATTCTGCTTTTGGCTTCTCTTTGTATGTGACATCATTTTGTATTTTCTTTGGCACAAAGTCACCCTTCTGTATAATAGACCAAATGTCTAGGTCTATGGATTAAAGAAAAATCTGCATCATCATCTTCCAGTATTCATAGTGTTCACCATTGAAACTTGTAGGTCTGTTGACATTATTCCCTTATAGCAGTATGTTCTCTTCAAAGCTAGCTATTTTACTCCTGAATGATTAGATTATTTACTGGGAGTCCTGGCTCTGATACCAATTATTAGGTTTGACTGGTCACCCAAAAGAGGGGTGAATTGGGTGATGTAAGATTTTATCTCTTTTTGGATCACAACACAATTTCACCAAGTATTCAGTAAAACAAGAATGAACAGAGAAAGTTAAGTGCAACAATTGAATAGAGAAGATGAAGGACAACACACAACAATTTATACTGATTAGACGTAACCACTTGATCTACATCCAGTCCCCGAGCCACCACTTGAGATTTTTCACTATATCTCACATGTTTAATTTGGGCACCTGTGAAGCCTCAGTATATCTCACAAGTTTCAGTAGACACTTGTGAAGCCATTCTCCCCATACCTTTACAAAATGTGTAAATCCCTTAGTGTTTCCCCACATTAAAATTCTACCTAGAATATGTAGAAAGAAATGTTTACAGAATGAAAACTCTCTTGAAGAGTAGATAATACATTGAAAGCTCTTTCTATTGAGGTGGATTTTTAAAAGGATGCTGACACAGAAAGATTTTGTGTATATGGACAGCATTTTCGCATAAACTCTTAAGATTGTTACCGATAAGTTCAAATGATGTTCTATTTATAGATTTGTGGTGTACCTAGATGTTAGACACAAGATCTATTCGTTAGAGACGTTAAAATTTTGGAATGCATGTTTCTGCTTGGAGGCCCAAAATTCGTCTATTGGTGGCAAACTCAACATGACACAAAAGTTCTCTTTGAAATTCGAATTTTCGAGGCTCGAAATTCTTCTATCAGTGGCAAGCTCAATATGGCACAAAGGTTCTCTTCAAAATTCGAATTTTGGAGGCTCAAAATTCATCTATTAGCTATTCCAAAAGCATTTTCACATTCTGGAGATTCAAAATTTGAATTTTGAATGTTCAAAATTTGTCTATCAGAGGTGGAACCTTTGTAACTTTGAACTTTGCATTATAAACAATTTTCCAGAAACTATAACTTTCTCATTTTAACTCCCAATTAAGCAAATAACCTATGGTTAGAAATCTATCAATGTCTACTTTCAAATGCAATAAGTTTCACTTCAAAAACAAATGTACTCTGTGAGATATGATCAAAAGAATGATAAGAGGTCAAAATTGAAAATCCATATCTCACTTCTCAACTTTAAATATCCATAACTTTTTCATATGACCTTTATTTTGAGTGAAATAATCTTCTTTGAAAAGCTTATTAAGTCTAGTTTCATATGAAATAAGTTTTACATCAAAGCCATATGTATTTTGAGAGATGTCTTAAAAAAACTAATCAAGGGTCAAACTCTAGATTCTTGAAAACTAAATTCCACTATGTTTAAAAATAAGGATGTATTACTTTGATAAGCAAAACTTCTTGAGTCAATCAAATGCAATTGTAAACATTGAGTTTCATTCTAAAATTTGAATTTTGAAATCCAAACTTTGTCTGTCAGAGGGATTAATTTTGAACTCTTTTTGCACTTTAATATCAGACAAACTTTGACATGACTTCAGATGGATTTTCCATTTTTCACAAATTATGCTTAACTCGAAATTTCAATTTCAACAACCTGAAATTCGTTTGTTCGAGGTGATACCTTTGGAACTTCAAATTTTAGTCAGTAAAGTTCTAATTTTCAACAAAATACTCAAGTATTAACTTCAAAATTCATCTGTCAGTCAGTGTTTTTCAACTTTAATGTATGCTAACATCAAATTTACTTGATCTAACTCATTTAAAGCATATGGTAACAAGATAAAGTAATTTTCAAAGATTAATCCCACCTCAAGACCTAAGTGAAAATAAAATATACCTAGTGACTAGGTCTTCAAATGTTGAGTTCCACTTTCACTTAGTCATTTCCTTCTTGGAATGCTCCCTTCTAATCCTCCATTTTTGGAGCATCATTTCTCTTCTTCTTTCTTGAGTAAGGCATGATATTGATTTTCATTTATGTATTCCAATGCTTATTCTTCTTACTTGGACCATCATACATTTAATATATTACACTTACAAATCAAGTAGTTAGTCTAATTTATATATCCAACTTATATTATTCATTATAAAATTACAGTGGATATATTTGCACATAACATGATATATACATTATAACTATAATTAAATAGATGCTAATGCATATTTTACTTTTTTAAGGAACATTATATATGTCAGATACATATGATGCATTTGTTTCTTATTACTCTATATTTATCATCATCAAAACTTATACTAAAATTTACATTGTGTTTTTATGTGGAAGCTTAGAAATAGTATTTATGTTAAAATTGGAGTAGATAATACTACAATTTTTTTTTCTTTAGCACCAAAAGAATTCGCAAACTGTCATTTAAAGACTAATTTTTTGAGAAAATCTTAGATACTCTTAGAGTACCTACTCATTCATACTCTACCCAAAAAGAATTTACTAAGTTTTATAAATTTAATCCCAGCTGTAATTTGGTTCAAATTATTATCATTTTATTAATTTTTTAAAAAGTGCGCCTCTTCAACTTCAGAAACTCTCTCTCTTCATTTTTAATATTGTAAATCAAACTCTCTCTCTCCCCCTTACATCGGAACGAACCTCTTCTATCTCAACTGTCAAGGTGGATGAAGAACCTTCACTACAAGATGCCACCATCTTCATGTGGTCATCATCAGATGATAGTTAAATATTGGAAATAGCATTGATGATTGAAGAAGAGAATAAGGGTATCATTAAGGCAAAAGTATTTGGGATACCGAAACTTGAAGGCATAGTTGGAACAAAAGGATGGTGAAGGGAATACAGGTAAGATTATTGGAACAGGGAAGACAATCCTTAATGTAAGCAGTTTGGCTATGGAATTAATTTTTTGGAAAGACTTAAAAAAACCAAAATAAATCATATGGAAAAAAAAACTCACCATCATTATTTTGCACCCAAAATGAAAATAGACTGAAAATCCATTAATGACTAAGGATCGCTAAGCAAATATAGCAATCCTCCTCAATGATTTATAAAATTCAGATACAACACATATGGAAATGTACCAAAAAATTTTTCATTGTAAGATTACAACTTATATACTCTATTTTGCCTTTTCTTGTTCTTTTCTTTTTATGAGATCTGCTTCATACATTCACAAGGATCAATGGATGAAATTTTTTTGAATGAAAGGGGTTATATTATTAACAAGAGGTTACAAAGAGCACAACAAAACTGGCATCAAGAAATTTTTACATCAGGTTGGCCTAGTGTTAGCTAGTAATCATATTATAGAAAATCTGAGTAAGGCCCTGAACTTGGAGAGTGTGCTCAGTGAAAGCCAAGACTTCATTAACTAGAACATGGGTAGCTTTAGTGCTTCTACAGAAGAGGCCTCCGTTTCTCATATCCCATATTTCCCAGCACAATATCCCAAATGTTACTCTTCATCTAATATCCTTTCTCTGGGGATGTATGTTGTTGATTAACCAATCTTCATAGGGGTTAGCAAAGAAGTTAGTCACTGAAGAGTGGGGAATAATGAGATTCCAACTAGAGCTTTCCAAGGGACATTTACGCAAGACATGTCCAATGTCTTTATCTTCAAGTTTACATAGTTCACAGCGATTGTCTTGTGTCGTCCTCCTTTGAACTCGAATAAAGTTTGTAAGGAGTTTGTTCTTGTATGCAAGCCATGGGAAAGTTCTAACACGTTGAGTTCTTGGCCATTTCCATATAAAGTTCCATCTATGGTCTCTATCTTCCCATCTATCGATCATGATGGAGGTATATGTTGAAGACACAATGTAGTCTCCATTTGGTGTATGGATCCAGCTACATTTGGGAGGTTTGTCAATGAAGGGTGAGATTGGGGTTGTAGCAATTTGTGCTGTGCAATGATTAGGGAGAAGGTCAATGAATTTGTCCCATAGCCACTATCCTTCTTGATCAATAAAGTTCATTATAGGTGCTTAAAGTTGTTGCTCATCAATGGGGGCAAAGGATAGGTTCTTGGGACGGCCAAGCTCTCCAATCTAGTTATCAGACCAAAATCTAGTATGTACACTATTGCTTGGTTCCCATTTAAGGCCAAGTAGCATGTCATGCCACGCCTTTGCAATGCTTTTCCATAGGTAGGAGGTAGAGGATTGCCTAAACTTTCCCAGCATATTGGCAGTCTAGTTGTATTTGGCGGGTAGCACTTGTTCCCATAGGAGGTTAGTTCTAGAAATAAGTTTAAATGCTAGTCTCATTAGGAATGCCGCATTTTGATTTTCTATATCTTTGATCCTGCCTCCTCTGTTCTCTTTAGGTTGGCATATCTTCTTCCAACTTATGAGGCTAATTTTCCCATGATCCATCGTGGTACCCCATATGAAGTCTCATGTGTTTATTGATACGATTGTAGCTTGAGGTTGGGATTTTTGTGGATTGCATAGCATACATGGCAATTGAGGTGAGGACTGATTGCGCAAGAGTAATCCTCCTTGCCAAAGATAGGGAGTTAGCTTTCCAGCCCAAAGGATAGGCATGAAATTTCTTTTTACGATGATGACAACATGAAAATGGCGGCAAGGGAGAGATAGTCTTAGATTTACTACAGCATGAAAGATGGAGGAGAAAGGGCTTCTAAAGATAAAGAGGTACACTCTTTTAAGAAATCAGTAGAAAAATTTAAACCAAATTATGGCTAGGATTTTTTTAGGGCCAGTTATATTTGACATGGCACACTTCTATTGGATAGAGTATATGTGAGGTGGTACTGTAGAAGTATGCAAGAATTTCTTCTTTTTTTTGATAGATGCAAGAATTTCTTCTAATTTCTCTAAGATATAAAAATCATTGAAGTGGGTTTTGATTCTCTCAATATAGTATTTTCTATATACATGATTAGGAATCAAATTCAGAGCAACATGCTTAAGAAATTAGCTATCTGTTAACTATGTCAGGATCTTATTGGTAATACTAAATATTTTCCTTGGGCCAAATAACAGTAAAACTTCAGTTTATTTAAAAAAAATTAATTTTATTTTCGATAATTAGATAATGATATGGTTACCAGAGAATAATTTACGAGTATTCGATCTACTGACTCTATTCTAAAGCTTAATAAATTATTTTCTTTAGATTTAATTAAAAGAATGAGTAATTCCTTTTCAATTTTGGAAAAATAGAAGTGATAAAAAGTCATTTATATTCACCGAGCAAATTATGCGTGTTCGCATTGGGTATAGCTTGTTTCAGAAATCTTTGTGTACACTTAAAGTATTCTATTTTATTATTTTTATTCAAATTATTTAAAAATACAATTTAATTTTTAACTGTTGTAAAAATAAAATTATAGACTTAAAATATATAAGTAATGCAGTATAAAATTTTTTTTTTCAACCAGAATGTCGTATCAAAATTAGAGACTCGTATTCGCTGAATGGAGAATTAAAATAAAATTAAAATATTAAATTTTTATGCCCAAAATAATACACATTCCTTGTAGCTCACCTTAAAATTTATAACTAATACACGATCAAAATAAGAAATTCATAAAATTACTAGGGATAAAATAATAAACATAAACTGATTTGAAGAAATATATTACCATTGGAATTAGAACAATACGTGATATTGATGAATTTCATATTTGTTACAAGATGATAAATTGCTAGCAATATGTATTCACTATAAAATTATGGAAAAATAGGAAAATTACAAAATGTAAGAAGATCTACATAACCAACATTGCTAATAAAATTAAAGTAATATATTTACTGTTATGATATATAAAAATTCAGTCATTTTTTGTTGGGGAAAGGATAGTTATAGACCAAAATCTTGAATTAATTCTAATAATAGACCAAAACTATATAAAATGCCAATAAGCCCTTGATTTGAGGCAAATTTATAATTTTTAATTCTTTCATAATTTTTTCCTAGGACTTAATGGTAACAATTCTTCCTTTTTTTTAAGGATTAAATTGCATATAATTCTTCTCCCTTGGGGCTAAAATGTAATTTTCTTGTTTTATTTTCCAACCTGTCCATTTTACCCTGAGCTAGATCAAAACGCAATTACTAATTCTTCCGGGTGCTTCCTCATAAATTTTTTCTAAAAACCAATTTTTTTTTATAATTCTTTTCATCATACTTTCAAATTAGTTTATCTTTCAACCTAGACCTTCCAGCTACGCAATACTCATATCATTGCGCTTAGCTTGAGATGGGCTTCCATTCAACTAGCTTATAGCTTCTGTCTCAATTCTAGAATTAATTCTTACTAAGGATTTTATGAAAACTTAATTCCAATGAAGGATCAAACATAATTCCTTCTAAGGATCATGTGTAAAATTAATTCCATTAAATGACTGAGAATGTAACATTATCATCTTATTATCTTTTCAATCGTCTTAGGCATCTCATGCCGCATTCTCCACATCACTATACATACCGTGGCATCTTGTATGAAATTTGGAATGTTACAACCTCCACCTACACCTTATATGACGACTGTATTTGATCAATTACCTTTGCTTGTTTATATATTGACTCTTTCAATGCCGATATTTATTTGTTCATCCATTCCTCCATTTCCTTAAGTGCCATAGCTATAGCATCTGAGGATGAATGGCGTTTGGTTCCAAGAACAACTTTCTTACAAACACCAAACCCAGCACCCATAACACGACTAGAGTGGTCAGGCCCCATTGCCTTGCCTAACACATCCAGCCTTATGGCTTCATTGATATTGTTGGGCATGGACTATGTAAGTTCATCCTGTCAATCCAAAAAAATAAGTAATTATTAAATTATTTTATAGAGACAGTACTTACAATAAAAAAAGTAAAATTTTAATGAAAATATAGATAATAAAGTAATAGATACTTACAAATTGGTCACAAATTTTCTTAACCTCTCAATTATCAATTATCCCTTCCTTATTTTTCCTTGATTCTACCTAAAGCACGTGACGGATGTCACACCTCATCTTTAGACACTTTCCCCATGAATATTGCCTCATTAGAAATTATTAAAAAGGCTCTTGAGAACTTGAATCAACTAAAAACTGCAAAATTGAAATTTTCATTTTCATCACTATTCACACTATTGCACAACAAATTTCAGAAATTCATAACTAAATACATAAAAATCATTTTACTATGGTTCAAGTCTCTAAACTTAGAGAACATTCTGAATTTTATGGAAAAAATATGAAACTAGAAATTCATCAAGCCATTTCATACATTTTATTCCTTAAATTTACTATTTATTCGCTTGTTTCCAGTTTCTGTCCTGTTTCTGACCTTTAAATTTAAAAATTCATTTCTAAACATACATAGAGCTATTTCATGCTCTTTATATCATTTGAAAGATTTGTATGTCTACTTTCTATACATATTTATTTTGTACATTTATTCAACATGTACAAAGCAAAGCATTCTTTTAAATCCTCTAGGGTTAGGATAATTCTCTGTTGGAACAGTTTTGGAGAAACATATATAACTTCATTTATATAACTCCAAATGTAACCAAATCAGTGGTATATTAAACTCAAGTCATAGATATTTTCACATATATAACCACTGAATTTTTTGAGTACTGTACAAATTTTATACACCCTTTATTCATAGTAAATTTACAGTTTCCAAAAACTATCCAGTTTTAGCCCTTATACATCTTGAAAACCATAACTTAATTCATATATGGCTAAATGATATAAAATATGCTTCCACATAAACCAAATTATATCCTCTAACTAGAGGAACATAATTTGGCTCAATTCCCTTACCATAACATTCTAGTACATTCCCAAATATTAACATGGCATAACGGTATATAAGAGAATTATATATACTTTCGTAAATCTTTAATATCATTTCATATCTCAATAACATCTAGCATGTTTACCTATACATTACATTGGATCATAATGCATCACTTATACATAATCATAATATAATACATAAAGCATGCTTCATAGTGAAACATTATTAATAACTTTAAATTTTAACTTGTTGCTTCATATTTTTCTCCTTTCTTTTGCTTTCCTTCATAACCTTTCCATTACCTAGCATGGTTAGTAACTTGGGGGAATGAGATTGGGCATCTCAGTAGTAAACTTTCACATGCTTAAACATTATTACATTTCATAAAAACATTCATAGTCTTGCACAATTTATTATAAATACATGAAAATACTATGTTGGCTATAAAATTTTTGGCAACATAACGGCTTAAAAACAGAACATCCTGAGCAAAGCCCTCATTACATAAACAGCTAGCCAATCCAATAAACAATCAAAGCAATAACATGGTAACATAATCATTTCATAAAACATGGATAAAGCATAATTGTGCAAAATATAAAAGCAATGCAAGAATACTACCTTGGAGTTTTACCATTTTCTCTTTAAACTTGAATCCTCTTTCTTTGATCCTTTCCCAATCACTTCCTTACATCTTCCCAAGCCTTGAAATAATCATATAACCATGCTAAATCATCTAATTCTTCATGGCTCTCATAAAGTTTATTCTTGAACCCTAAAAATTCATATAGTTTATCTTTAAGTCTCTCTTGAGTCCAACACTTGCTCTTTACTAATTTGGATCCAAATAATCCATTTTCAACATCAAAACAATGAAAATCCAACTCTTTTCCATCATACTAAAATGACCGAAACAAGGATTGAAAGAAGAAAGAAGTGATTTTCATTTTCTTACTTCCAAACATACCAAAGCTTGTTCCTTTGATATTTTTGTTGAATCAAGAGTTTTGATGATGTTAAAACCAACACCCAAGAGCTTGGATTGAAAATATTAAAGAAGAACAAAGCTGGTTCAAGTGAAGATTAACTGAGTATATGTTGTTAGATCTTTTGTAGGATCTTTAGTTTTTGATATAATTGGGTAAAAGATTTTGATTTGAAGAAAAGATGTTTTCAAACTTTGATTTTATGTTAAATCTTTGAACATTTGAAAAATACCTTCAAATAGACGAAGGTTGAAAGTTTAAACTGAACTGTCAAGTTAGAAATTCGAACTTTACCTTTGGAAATTCGAATTTCAAGCTAAAACTGAATAAGTCTGAAGAGACTGCTCTCTGTCAGACGAATTTTGGTTGTTCAAAATTCGAATTTTCATCTAGTCTGAAAAGAGGCCTTTGTAACAGACGAACTTCACACTTTCAAAATTCGAATTTCAAGTAAAATGAAGTTTGTAAAAATCAAAGAAATTCGTCTGAAACTATGATAAAGTGCATCTGAAATCAAAACGAAATTCAGTTTGAAAAATGCTCTCTGACAGACGAATTTTGAAGTTGCAACATTCGAATTTTTATATAAGTCTGAAAGATGCTTCTTTACAACAGACGAACTTTGAGTTCTCAAAATTCGAATTTCAAGCAAAACAAAATTTGAGAAAACTGAATAAATTCGTCTGTAACTATGTTAAAGTTCACTGAGATCAAAAGTGATTTAAGTTTCAAAACTGCTCTCTGACAGACGAACTTTGAACATTGAAATTCGAATTTCAGAAGCTAAGTTCTTAAGTCTATTTAAATGAAACATTGACATACGAATGATAAGAACTTGCAACATTCGAATGACAAGATGAGTCTGAAAAGAGTTTCTCTGACAGACGAATTTTGCCTTTCCAAAATTCGAATTTCAAAGAAAGTTATCTACTGTGGCCCTTTTTAGTTCAATGAACAGACGAATTTTGGGGATCCAAAATTCGAATTTCGAAGGCACTGTAGAAAATTGAAAACACTGTTCATACTTAACCGAAAAACTTTCTTCTTGAAAATTCGTATGTCACATTGTGAAAATGTTTTGTAAGTTTCAAAATTCGAATTTCACTTTATGAACAGACGAACTTCGTGCTGTAACGTTAGAAGCTTTAATCTACGATTCCTTCAAAATTCGTCTGTTGGCCAACCGAAATTCGAATTTCAGTATGTCAGAAACATTAAATGCGGTTGGTAAATGGATAGTTTTTTCAGAGTAACCGTTGAATAACTTCCCCAACAGATAGATTTAGTCTCTAACGGATATTTGAGACCTAAATCTATAAATACAACATCACTTGAAGTTATGGGTAATGAATCAAACTTGTATATACTGAATCTCTGCTGAATTTTCTTCTCAAAAGCTTTTACCCTCTTAACTTCCAGACTTGCACCAAAACTTTCATATCTACTCCTTTCAAGAGAGTCATTTCATTGTAATCAATCTACTCTTCATCTGGAAGATAGATTTACTTGTGAGGGATATTCACAAGGGGATTGGGAAGCACACAGTGTAAGTGCTTGGAGAGTTTGAGAGAGCTCAGAAACAGAGCAAACTCGTGTACTGTGGCCTTTGCAAGAAGCCCATTGAAATTCTTGCTGTATAGTGGATAAATCCCAAGAGGTGTCTTGGGGACTGGATGTAGGTCAAGTGGAAGGACCGAACCAGGATAAATTACTGAGTCTTCTTCTCCCTATCTTTACTTTTCAGCTTGCTCTGTTTTACGCATTGTTTTCATTATACTGCGATATCTTCACTTACTTCACTTTGTGCAGAAAAATTTCAATCTTCCCAATTCACCCCCCCTCTTGGGAAGTTAGCCTTGCTAACAATTTTCTCACACTTTCTCTACAATTTCTTGCAAAAAAACACTTTCTTTCTAAACCTTTTACCTTGAATGAAATTTACAACAAGAGGGTAGGTAGAGAACTCAAGGAAATAACCTCAAACATACTTGAAAACTATGCTAAAACTCATGGAAATAACAAGACAACTTACCAATTTTTCTTGGATTTTCTTCCTCCTTTTCTTTTTCCCTTCTCTCACGTTGTTCCCTCTTTCTTTTCTATTCTTCAGACTTCTTTCGCTCTTTCTTTGGTCCTCAAGGTCGGCCAAAACATGAATGAAAGGGGAGAGTATATAAATTTTGCCAACCAATGGAAAATTGCCACATAATGATCTTGAAATCTCTTGGAAAATGACATAATTAATTAAATAATATGATTTCATCATGTGTAGCTTGTTGGCCCCGAAATTGGGAGTATTTTGGTTCAAAAATTTCAGATTTTTACTTATCCAGATATATCCTGGACCAATTTGGACAAATAAAGCTACCTTAACAGTAGATTTTACTATTATTGGAACACCTGTTTTAACTATATTGGGATATAAAATTACCAAAATATCTTTATCCCATTTGGTCTGAATATGAGGCCCCCATATTGTTCTTGAATTAATACTGTTTCTTTTTGCAGTTCAGACTGACTTTTATCAGGTAAAATATTAATATTAAATCATAATTATCCAATAAATATTATTTTAATCCTAATAAATTCCATACTATATTCCATTGGTCTTAACTCATTAAGAGCTTCATTTTGATTATAAATTTTCATATTTACAAAAATAACTTTGACTCGGGGTAAATATATAATTTTTAGAACTTTCAAGTTATTAAGTGTAATTTTTCCCAAAATTCATAAAATTTTCCCCATTGTAAGCCTATATCCACTGCCATTCTTCTTTTTATTTTTCCTTTTCTAGGGGTAAAATTAGTATTTTCTCATTTTTCCTTTCAATCTAGACAATTGACCTCTTTGTCTTATTCTATGCAAAATGGTGTATACCCATTTTTTTAAATTCCTTGTAAATTTTAAAATATTGAGTCCTAAACATTCAATAAAAATTCCAGAATATTATATTTTACTTCAAATTTGGGTAATGACCATTTTGCCCCTAAGCCGGGTCCAAAAAGTAATTACCATTCTTTCGGGCACTTTCATGTAATTTTACCCAAAAAACTATTTTTTTATTATTATTTTTACACTATTCACATCAACTTTTAAATTGGTCTATCTCTCAATATCAATTTTTAAATTGGTCTATCTCTCAATTTAAACCTCCTGGTTATGCAATACTTATACCGTTGCGCTTAACTTGGAGTGGGCCTTCATTTTAGTGGTATATTGCATATTTTTCAGGGTAAGTTCTGGAATTAATTTCTGTTAAAGACCTTATGGAAAATTAATTCCAATTAAGAACCAAACATAGCATCTTCTGAAAATTAGATGAGAAATTAATTCCCTCTAAAGCCCGATTATACATAGCCTTTTCATCTCACTTTGTTTCTCATCGCTTATTCATTTTATAATATCCCATCAAAATAGAGATATTACAACGGGTAACTATGCTTCCCTGTAATCCTTCTTGAGTAATCTGTGTATTAATGCAAATAATGAATATGTAAGTATCTTTTGTTGATATAGTCAAGCATCCAAGAGGGGGGTGAATTGAGTGAATTTAAATTTTCACCGAGTCTGAAAGAACAGAGGTAGATCTGAAACAGAGGGAGCCACAAGATCTGAGCCCCTAAAGGCTAGGAAGGAAAGAATCGAGGAAGCAAGAAACCGAGGGTGTAGCCGCGGGAGGTGACAGAGGGAGCAAGATGAAAGAAAAGAAAGGTGAGGGACTGAGCATGCTCAGAGAGGCCAGAAAAAAGTAGAGTAAAAGCAAGGGCGAATGCAAAGGGATTTAAAGCAGTCTGACCAAGGAATGGAGGGAACCACGGACGAGGCAAAAAGCCGGGAGGACCAGAAGGAGACTGAACACGCAAAGGGAGAAGACAAAAGGGCACACGTGAAAGAAGCAGGGTAAGGCGAAGTTGGCTGGAACAGGGGACCATGGACATTGACACATGAAAGCAGGGCCGAAAAGGAATGACCACACGCTCAAGATCTCGCTTTTTCTTTGACTCGCGAAGTGTTATAAAGGGTGGAGAGGAGAAGCTGAGGAAGACCGGAGCACGGATAGGGGACGTGGACTCTCGAAGAAGGAAGTAATCAAAGAGGCTCCAACGGGTAACTCGTATTGTAAGTATAAAGTTTTAATTACTAGGTTAAGTAAGCGGGACTGAATCTAGAAGTGTGGTCTGTTATTTAGTCAGAGAATTTGGGATTGAATGTTCTGCTCTGTTGATGATTGACACTGATGTTTGTAATCGGATTTCTCTGTAAACATCATACATGCTTTGATGAGTTTGAGTTCCTTTCTTTTGGACCAGTGTTTTTCACTTGTATAACCATAATTTCTGTTTGGTGAGGCATGGCCTCCATCTTTGTTGACATGTGCTCCATGAAGCCTCTAAGCATCTATTCTGCAAAATTTTCTGTCTCCTTTTTATGCATTTGTCTGTGCCCATGGCATGTCCAAACCATGAAGTAATTCAACTGGAATCTGAGTTTGAGCTTTTTGGATTTTTCTTTTTTTTCTTTCTTCTTTGTATTCAAATGGGGCCACATTGTGTGTGCCAAGTAATGTTTTAAGAGGGATTGTTTAGCTCTACATAACACTGAGCTTAGGAATCTATTCAGGAACTGGTTTTTTTTAGGTGCTCTATGTCTTGGTTGATGGTTTTCCCCACCCTGTGAACTTGTCAATGGGAGTGGATATTTATCGGACCATAGGTTCTTTGTGTTCATGTTTAGCAGGAGTCTGTGAAGTTTTCAGTTACGTACAGGACATGCATTCCTGATTTTTGTTGATAATATCTACTTTTGGGTAAAGTGAAATTTGAAGAAAGAAAGTCTTAAGCCAATGAGTCTTCTTCTGGATTTTTCCTTGCTCATTAATTTGTTATTGAAGCCTGAAATGTTTGGAGAGAAGTCAATGTTTTCATGAGCTTAGAATCATTTGTTTAAATGATCTCGTGGTCAGCAAATTGTAACAGTTCTTTTTACTCTATTAGGAAAAGTTAAATGCCGAAGGAATGTTTGTATTGCTAGGGTGTCCTAGTAATCCCTGTTATGGCAAGTCTAGGTGAATTTCTACATGTTCAGTATTGTGGCCAATCCAGTCTTTTAATATGAAAGGTGTACCCCGGTTCAGTTTTGCACGAACTCTTTGCGAAGGTTGCATGTTGATTATTCAAACACCTTTAATAGTTGTGGGCTAAAGTCAGTAACTTCTTGAAAATAAATAATTGAAAAAGGTATGTTTGGGTTGTAGCCATATCTACATATCCCTTAAGGATAGGTTTTTGCTTTCTCTGTACGTATTTAATAAGGCCATTACCTGAATTAGGACGGCTTTTAATAGCCGAGTATACTACTTGGCCACATTTGGATGTCCAAGAGAGAACTAAATGAATACCTTGTGCTGTGATGCTAGTTGTTCCCCTTTGCTTAAACTTGATGGATATATTTCAACAAAAGAATAAAAAATAAAAAGCATATATATATATATAAATGATAAAATGAAAGTCCTCTATTTTAAATTTTTCTTTTCATGCTTTGAGTAGTGGTACCTTAAGTATATAAGCGTAAATCAGCAAATTATGAGTGATCAAGTCACCATATATGCTGTTTGATTTTGTTGTGAAATTAATTTTAGAAAACAAAAAAATATATAAGTAGCAGTTCTATCTTAAACTCTTTTTGAATTATTTCAAGTTTTAAAAGAAAAAGAATTTAATTGCATTTTCCTATTTTTCAATAAAAAAAATATAAATACAAATAATTTGTAAATAAAAAGAAAAAAAAGAAGAAGGATATAGGATGTAGCAATTTTATCTTAAGTTTTTGTTTTTGAATAAAAATAATAAAAAAGGAGGTTTTGTGATTGCATCTCATAATTTGAAATAAAGAAGTAAAATAATTTAATTAAAAATTACTCCTTAAAAAAAAAGAGAGTATTCTCTAATTGCATTTTTTTGAAATAAATAAATAAAAATCATTTAAACAAAAATTATTCATTTCATTCAAGTTTTTATTCATTTCACTTATCTGCCTCGAGTGCTAACACCGCGGGTATTTAAATATTGATCAGTAACTTGTGAGTGATAAAGTTACCACATATGCTGATTATTTTTCTTCAAAAACATATGTAATGAACGTATTTTGAATTCTTCTTAATGTTTTCATTTTAAATAAATAAATATGCGTTAAAAGGATCTTATGTGATTTTATTTTTATAATAAAAAGAAAATAAAAATCATTTGTACAAAGAATTATTTATTTTCTTTCAAACTTTTTGTGCCTTTTTGTCTCAAGTAACACTATCGTTGACATTTAGATATCAATGGGTATATTGTGAGTGATAAGGTCGTCATATAAGCCAATTGATTTTATTGTTTTCAAATAGTTCCTTTTCAAATCAAAATAAAAATGTTCAAAATCGCACATAATTTTAATCATATTTTCTAAATTGAGGAAAAACGCACCTCTTTTAGAAGTTGATTAAACCAAAAATAAATAAATGAAAAGAGTAAATAATGGAAATTAATCTATCTTTTAGAAATTAAAACGCACCAACCAATTCTAAAAATTGTTTTCTTTGTGGAAAGACAAATTATTTTCTATAAACCTCTCTTTTCAAAGAATATACATAATAAAAAAATATCTACCTGGTGACACGCATTTCTAGTCCAAACTTCATCGACTTTGATCCCTATCGTAGGGTACGTAGGCCCCAGACTCTAATTCTGGGTGAAGTCCGCTTTTGTAAATAAATAATATTTTTCTCTTATTTTATTTTCCCAACTTCCCGTTTTATTCTTTATTTTCATTTACATAAGTATGCTTTTGTAAATAAATAACATTTTCCTCTATTTTATTTTTCCCAACTTCTCATATTTTCATTTCATTATATTTTCCCAACCCCCCATATTTTTCATTTATTTCCTTATTTTCATTTTTATATTTTTCTCATTTTTTACATTTATCTTTGCATGTGAATAGTTAAAGAGCAACCAAAATAATTTTTTAAAAGCCATAAAAATTGCATGATCAACTTAAGGTAACCGTTCTTTGGAACGGGTGTTGTGGGAGTGCCTAACACCTTCCCCACTTACAATCGTACTCCCGAACCCAACTCTGATTCGCAAACTATCCTTATCTTTTTTTGGTTTATTTCGGTTTTTCAAAATTTTCGTCAAAATTTTGGTGGCGACTCTCTCCGAAATCGGCTCTTATCATGTGGACCGATTTCTCCCTTTTTCTTTCAATTCCCCGCGCTATCCACATAGCATTTTTGGGTGTGACAATCCCCAACTGTAATAGTAAATTAGGCTGTAATAGACTTTGCTAATCAGCAAAAATGTGATAGCACAATTTTGAAAGCACTTTCCTCTATCATTTCTATAAAAGTTTGATGTGCAAGCAATAGAGAACTAGATTCTAAGCTTAGAGAAGATTTTTAGACTGATGGGTTGTGATTCTGAAATGAATGCCCTGCTAGCTACTTATATGCTTAAGAAAGAGGAAGACCGTTAGTTGTCGAACATGGAGTTAATTTTATAGGCTCGTAATACACCCCTGACATGGGAAACATTTCTAGAGTATTTTTATGACAAGTATTCTCCATGATCAATTAGAGACGAGAAAGAAGTTGAATTTATTATGCTTTGACAAAAGGAGGATCAATCAGTGGACAAATAGATGGACACATTTATTCAGCTGGCACAGTATTCCACATATTTACAACAACATGATGATGAAAGGTAGAAGACTGAGAAGCTAGAACAAGGCCTGAAGCTAGCCATAAGAGAAAGGGTTGCACCAACAAGGATTAGGAAGTTCAATACGCTAGTAGAAGTCAGTAGGATAATAGAAAATAGTGTGAATCACAAGAGTTTTGCAACTGTTACTCCAACTAATGTCAGAAAGACTATTGTTAAAGAAGGATAATAGAGCAGGAAAAGGAAAAACCTTGGAATAACAATAGTAAAAGAGGCAAAAGGAGAGGTAAGAGAGGAGAAAGATGAGCAATGCAAAGAGAAGCCCCAGTGTGTGAGCAATGTTGCATGACACATAGCCAGAGACCATATCTAGCTGGATAGAATATATCTTTCGATGAGGAAAACCTAAGCACTTTGCTAGAGATTGCATAGTAGAGATGGCATAAACAAGACCCCAACCACAAGGAAGGGTCTTTGCTCTTACTTAGCACGAGGCCTGGTAGCCACCTGATCTAATCCAAGGTATGATTAAAGTAAACGATTATCTTGAACATGCATTGTTTGATTCTGGTGCTAGTCATTCATTCATTTCTTATAAATGTACTAAAGGGTTAGGTTTAATAATTAATGTGTTACTTTATGATTTGCATGTTTCCACATCCATTAGTAACCAAGCCATCACATTTCATGTTTGTTTAAACTGCATTATCTAGTATGACCATTACTATACCACATTAGATTTAATATGCATGCCTTTCCCAGGGCATGGAAGTTATTATAGGCATGAATTGGCTCTTTGCAAACAATATCCTCCTAGACTACAAAAACAAAGCCTTAATCATACCTACTCCCAAAAGTGTCCCATATATGAGGCTAAGCCAAACTTTATATCGACCGCTCAAGCTAAGAGATGCTTGGCAAAAGAATGTTAAGCCTATTTAGTTTTCTTCTCAGTAAATATGGAAGTAGATGAAGGGATCAAGGAGATATAGGTGGTAAAGGAATTTCTAGAAGTATTCCCAAAGGATTTTAAGAATTTACCACCAGAAAAAGAGGTAGAATTTGCTATTGATTTAGTGCCAGGATTAGGACCAATTTCTAAGGCACCATATAGAATGGCCTTTAATGAGTTGATAGAGTTAAAGAAGCAAATTGAAGAGCTACTGGAGAAAGGATTCATTAGACCTAGCATTTCTCCATGGGGTATTCCAATATTTTTTGTAAAGAAGAAAAATGGGAGCCTCCAATTATGTATCGATTATAGGGAACTGAACAAAGTGATGATAAAGAACAAATATCCATTATCTAGAATTGATAACCTATTTGATTAGTTGGTAGGTGCCACAATATTTTCAAAAATTGATTTACGATCAAGGTATCATCCATTACAGGTAAAGGTAGAAGATGTTCTCGAAACTACTTTTAGAACTCACTATGGGCATTATGAATTTTTAGTGAAGCCATTTTGTCTAATGAATACTCCAACTATTTTTATAGACTACATGAATAGGATTTTTTGACCCTACATAGATCAATTTGTTGCGGCCTTTATTGATGATATACTAGTGCACTCCAAATCATTAGAAGAGTAAGAAATGCATTTAAACATTGTTTTGACAATTTTAAAAGAAAAGAAGTTGTACGCTAAATTGAGCAAGTGTGAGTTTTGTGTCACACATCAAATTAGGGCTTAATTCTCATGTATAAGACCTTAATAGCACCCAATTATACTTAAAGAGAAGCTCAAATCAATTTAAAATAAAAACAGAATTTTCCTCTATTTTTGGGTACCGTTCATTAGACAAAATTCATTTTACCCCACAAATTTTAAAAATTCATAACTAATTCTACAAAAATTGTATCAATGCAACTCAAGTCTCTAAAAATAGTTATAAAGATTCTATTCATGGGAAAAATAAGTAGCAGATTAAACACAGAGTTAATTCATACGGTTTATTTTTTAAAAAAGTACTATACTTTTGGTCATTTTTGGAAAATCCTGATTTTGACATCAAGTTTGACAATTTGTAGTAATTTGCACAATAATCCCAATTGAGTGATCTTTAAACCAAATGAAAGCTCTTTCTATCTAGTTTTATATAAATATAACTTTCATACATTAAACATAAAAAGGTCTAAACAGGACTCACAAATTCATACAGAGGTCAGATTGTCACTTTATATCCCTTAACCTTGCAAAATAAAAGGGCCAATTGTCCATATATCTGAAGTGACATAATTACATGAAGATACATGCCTAACACCATACACATTAATTTACATAAATACTTCAAGCATAAGATCAAAGATATCAATTTCATCTTAATCAATAACTTGCTTTTCTTTTCCTTTCTCCTCGTAGGCAATCTTGCCATGACTTGGACCTAAAATATTTGAACATTTGGAGAAGGATGAGATTTCAAGAATCCCAATAGTTATATTCATTTATGCATACACATTATCATAGCATTTCATAAAAACATCAATGAAAATCATATAATCACATTATGCCATACAAATTCATAAAAATTTTTGGTATGATAACACTTTGTAAAATGGATATCCTAAGGTTATACAACCCTTCAAACAACCAACCAATACATTCTCATCATAATTTATTCAAACAAAAGCGTGGCATAGTCATAATATCATAAAACAAAGTATGACAATATTAGGCATAATGGGAAAAAAATAACTACTTTTTTGCTTTCCAATGATCTCTAAACTTTACACATCCTTTCTTTGATCTTCTATCACTCATACTATAGCATCATAAAATAATGCCATGAGCCATTGGTTACATGACCTCAACTACAAAGTGTGCACATTTAACCCAAAAATTCCATCTAGCTTTCGTTTGGTATTTCTTTGTACAACACACTTGTTCTAACTTATTTAGGACTCAAAGAATCCATTTGCTGAAAATTTCAGAAAGTCATAGGAAAATATTTACTCCATGAATTTGCAAACTAATCACATATTCATGCTTTCTAGGTCCTTTCTAAGTTTTTCTATGGATTGGTTTCTTCATAACTCAACTTTCTCTCACTACTCTCTCTCACAGACAATTTTCAGAGCAAAAAGAGGAGAAAATAGCCCATGAAAACTCTCTCAAACTCTTAAGAACACGAGAATATGGCCTTAGAATATTACCTTTGCTTTGTAATCACCAACTTGCTCTTGATCTTCTCCTTTTTCTCTCTTGTTTCCTCGTGTTCTTCCTTTCCTTAAGCTGCTATTCTTTTTTTGATCAAGATTTAAGCTGCTATTCTAAGCATGTTTTAGGTAGAAAAATGAAGACCCAATGGCTTAACCAAGGCTTCTAAGGAAAGAGATCAAATAAAGATTAAATCATGGTTAATTATTTTAAAATTTGGTTACTTTATTAATAAAGCTTTTCACAAAATTCCCATGGTATTCTGGTGAGCATTTCAGATTCTAATTATCCTCATTTTTGGCCAAAAATTGCTTTGATAATTTTTATGGGTCAAAATACCTTTTACTGATTAATTTTGTCTACACTAATTAAATATTTTTGTCGTAATTGTCATGATTAAGCTAAATTCAGTTTTGGACTAGCATTATTATCTTAACCCAAAATATATTTAGGTTGGGTCCATTTATTGTCTTAGATACTGCATTACTTTTTCTGCAGTCTAAAATAACCTTTAATCTGTATAAATTGACCTAATAGCTTTAATATATGAAATAAAATCATTTTGATATAACTAATTTCCATGTAGTATTCCATTGGGTTATGCTCATCAAGAGCTTCATTTTGACTATAATTTTTTATACTTACAAAAATGCCCTTGACTAGGCAAATTTATAATTTTTGAAACTTTTGGATCACTAAGCTATAATTTTTCCTAAAACTTATTTTTACTTGACTCCCCACATGATTTCTCTCCTTTAAGGGACTAAATTGCAAAGCATTTTATTCCTATGGGCAAAATCATATTAATACATGCTCTTTAAGGACCATTTCGTAAAGAGTTGTTCTTTCTTGGGGCCAAATTATATTTTTCTCCTTTTCAGCTCTAATATGGAAAATTATCCTTTTTGCCCTTTGTTGGTCTATTTTTGTGTCTCTTCATTTCCTTTAATTCCTATGCATTTTCTGTGATCCTTTACTTTTTTCTCTCTACATTATATGATATCCAGTAAAATTAGGGATTTTATATTTTGGCTCATAGAGGTGTGATTTTTAGGACATGTCGTCTCCAAGGATAGGGTCGCAATAGACCTGAGCAAAGTAGATGCTACCCTAAAGTGGGAGAGACTTAAAGCCATAATCGATATAAGAAGTTTCCTTGGTTAGCCGGCTACTACAGACATTTTATTCAAGACTTTTCTCAAATTGCATTGCCGCTTACAAGGCTTATATAAAAAGATAAACCTTTTGTGTGGGATACCAATTGTGAAAAAAAATTTAATGAATTAAAGTACATGTTAACTACTCCAACCGTGTTAACCATACCTAATTCCAAAGAGCCCTTTGTGCTTCACATAGATGCAAGTAAACATGAATTATGTTGTGTTCCAATGCAAAATGGTTAAGTACTAGTTTACACTTTTAAACAATTGAAACCTCATGAAGAAAACTATCCCACTCACAATTTAGAACTTATAGCTATAGTGCATGCACTAAAGATATTGAGGCATTATTTCTACTGTGGGACCGTAGAAGTGTTTTATGACCATAAAAGCCTCAAGTATTTAGAAGATTAGAAAGAGTTAAATGCGAGGCAAAGGTGCTGGATAGAACTACTTAAAGATTATGATCACTCTATTAAATACCATCCAAGAAAGGCTAATGTAGTGGCTAAAGCATTGAGCAAAAAGAATGATTATTCATGTGGCCTACATGATGATTAATGAAATGAAAATGCTAGAAGATTTTAGGGATATGTGTTTATTTCTTCAATTGCATGAGACCAAAATTACCAATGAATTTGTGAAAGAATTAATGTAAGCCCAGCAAGATGATGATTTTGTAATAGTAGTTAAAGAAAAGTTGAGTTATGAAGAGATGCAAGAGTTTAACGAATCAACAGATGGTCTAATGAAATTTCAAAAGAGAGTGTACGTTCTACTAGTAATTACATTAAGAGAAAAGACTCTGGAAGAGGCACATAAGAGTAAATATACTATTTATTCAGGTATTACAAAAATGTACCATGATTTAAAGAAATTATTTTGGTGGTCTGGTTTGAAGAGTGATATTACAAAATATGTGATAAAGTGCCTAGTATGCCAAAGAATGAAAATAGAGCATCAAAGTCCTGCTAGAATGTAACATCTCTGAAAGTTAAATTACTAAAAATGCATAAAGAACTTACGAAAATGGATAGATACCGTTTTCCTTGAAATATGGTAAAGAGATCATTTTTCCAGTGAGATGGAAAAATGAGAAAATTATGTTTTTTCTCCAAGAAATTATGATAATTACATTTTAATCACTAAGAGTAAAAGTCACACGGGAATGCATGTGAATCTATTTTTTGGGAAAAATTACAGTTAATGACCTAAAAGAATTAAGAATTATAAATTTATCCTGAGTCAGGGTAATTTTATAAATATGTAAAATTACTGTCAAATCAAAGCTCTCAATGAGACAAGTTCAATGGTATATGAAACAAAGGGTTAATGGTTAAGGATAAAAAATTAATCAGTGCTGAAGATTAAAAAGTAACTTTATACCGATAAAGCTACTTTTTGATTTGTGAAAGATAAAAAATCACAAAGAAAATCTATTGGACATTGCAAAAAGAGCTCTTTAGAGACAGGATAATAAAGTAATGTGAGACACAAGTTTACTTTATTCCTGTTCCAATAAAGTGAAATTATATTGCAAAAGAAACTTTATCAATCCAAGTATAAAGTAACTAACACAGGGCATCACTGGACTAGAAAAATTATGCAATGTCTTGGAGATAATAACCCACTAAAATGGTGCCAGCTCAATTGCCCCTGTGCTGAAAGTGAAGCCTTAACTGTTAAGCAAACTTAAGATTAAGTTTTGGTTAATGTTAGTCAAGGTGATTAGGAAAAAGTAACTATAATTAGTTGCCTATAAATACCCCCCTTGCTTGAATGAAAATCACACATGAAAGAGAGGAAAAACTCTGCCAAAATGAAGAGAGGAAGGTTGCCAAGTGAAGGGAGAAAAAGGAGAAGAAATCGGGAAGAAGAAAAACCCAAAGAAAATCAATAAGAGCTAGTTCATGACTTTGATGATTTCTAGCATAGTTCTTGGGTTGCATGAGCTAGTTTTTGTGAAATTATTTCCTTCCCAACCTCTTTCCAGTTTCGTTCAAGGATTGGTTTGGGTGTGGAATGATGTTTTTAAAACATAAACTTAAGCGAAAGTATGAGTTTTTATAAGAGGAAGCAAACTAGGTGTATTTTAAAGCAAGTTTGTGAAAAACCTACAATTCCACCAAGGGTTCAGATTTTGGCCAGACCAAAAGTGGTTATTGGAGTGGGAATTTAATTATTTTGATGCCAAAAATGGATTTCCCATGGCCAAAAACCTTAAGAACAAGTATATGCTTCAAGAATAAGCCTAAGATAGATAAGTTAAACATTTAAGAGTATGTAGAGTTTTATATGAACTCTATGCCTCATGCTTTGAAATTTGTGGCTTGAGCCATTGTTAATTGATGCCTAGGGACTTGAGAAAGTTTGGGAAAGCTAGACAAAGCTTTGGTTTAAAGAGAAAACCCAAGTGCAAACACCAAAGGTAGCTAAGTTTACATATTCTTGCTTATGTTATTTCATTGCTCTGTTTTGATGCAAATTGGTTGCCGTATTGTGAATTGTGTTTTTTTGACTAGTTTTGGATGCAATATGAGGGATTTTATTTCCTAGCATGTCAATTTTATAAACCGTTATGCTGCTAAAATTTTTATGACCTATATGGCAATTTGTTGATTTATGTGATTTAATGTGATCAAATGTGATTTTTTATGTGAAATGAATAACATGATGCATAAATATAACTTGCTCCTGAGATTACCCTAATCTCATCCCTCCAACCATCCTAAATGTTAGGTTCAAGCTTTAGCAATGGGAGAATTCAAGGAAAGGCAAGAGAAATGAAGAGAATAAAGAAGCATGCCTATTAAGCAATTTGTATACATTTTAATGTATCACTATAGTATTTGTGTAAAATCATATGTGCCTTTGTAAGGATGTGTTTGGTAGCCATTATGTTCTTTTGGAGCTCTTAAGATGTTATGGATATGTCATGAACAAGTTTGAGCAAAGTATATGATGTATGATAATACTATTGCAATGAAATGACATAATCTGGCCTTAATGAGCAATAGATGGTTAAGTAGATATTGTCCTTTGAAATGTGATGTAAATTTTAGGTGACTTATATTTTCAAAAACTAGACAATGAGGGCTTTCCAACAAGCTAAAGAGCACCTGAATTGGGTATGTGAATAATTCATAGTACATTTTTGAAATTAAGGGTCAAAACTAAATAGTATTATAAAAACTGTGATTTTTACTGTAAGTATTACTTTTTTTGAAAAGTGATATAAAATTGTTCAGAGCTCCAAAAATTTAGTGGTTTACATTTATAAAAATATCTATGTTTGAGTTTAATATGCCACTAGTTTGAGTTTAATTGCATCTATACAATGAGCGATTTTTTAAGTTTTCTCAAGACTATTCCAGTAAAAGTGATGTTCTGATGCTTAATGATTTAAATTGAAGTTGTGTCCTATTTAGGCTAAATAAATGTATAAGAAAAATATGGCTCTAAGTAGACATACAAAGATTTCAAATGAAATACAAAATGCATGATTTTGCTCAATATAGAGTTAGATATAAATTTTTAAATTTATGGCCAAAATCATAGAACAGAGAAAAATGACTATTTGAATAGTAAATTTGTGCAATAAACTCTACTAATTGGCATGACAACATACTGCTTCATATTTTTTCCATGTAGATGAGATCTTAAACTATTTTTAGAGCCTTGAATCACTTTGATAAGATTTTTCTTTTATTAGTTATGAATTTTTAAAATTTTCCCGAGAAAAAGGGCTTACTAAATAAAAAATAACCCGGGAAAAGAAAAATTTTCTATCTCTATCTATCATGTGATTCAAGTTTCTAAATATAGTCAGGGTCATAGTAAGGTCTAATACATGGGTAATATTGTCATGAATTAAGGTGTTATACAAAATGCTACAACCTCTTGACATCCCCGAATGGAAATGTGACAGTATTTCAATGGATTTTATTATGGAATTGCCTAGAACATCATTGGGTTATAATGTGATTTGGGCAATAGTGAACAGGCTAATAAAGTTAGCATAATTTTCAGCTATGAAATCAACATACACCTTGGACAAACTGGCATAACTGTATGTAAAGAAGATAGTAAGATTGCATGGAATGCCAAGTAGCATAGTATCTGATCAAGATCCAAGGTTCACTTCTAATTCTGTAGATCATTGTAGTGAGCCCTAGGTATTAAGTTAAGGTTCAGTATGACATATCGCCCCTAGAGAGATGCACAAACTGAAAGGATGATTCAGACACTGGAAGATATGTTGAGGGCTTGTGTGCTGAAAATGAAAGGAAACTAAGATGTATACTTACCATTGACAAAATTTGCATATAACAACAGTTATTATTCTAGTATTTAGATGGCTCCTTATGAAGCATTATATGGTAGAAAGTGCAGGTCTCCATTATGTTAGACAGAGTTAAGGGGAAGGCAGTTGATAGGTACTGAGATAGTAGACCAGACTTCCAGACAAATTGAAATAATAAAGAAAATGTTATTAATAACTTAAAGTAGGTAAAAGAGTTATGCAGATCAAAGAAGGAAGCCATTAGAGTTTGAAATAGGAGATCATGTTTTTCTCAAGGTATCTTTTACAGCTGGAGTAGGTTAATCACTTAAAATGAAAAAGCTTAGTCCCAAGTACATTAGACCTTTCAAAATCCTTTTAAAAGCTAGATATGTAGTATACAAATCGACCCTACCACCAAACCTGAGCCAAATAAATAATGTCTTCCATGTCTCTCAGTTAAAGAAATATTAGCTAAACTCTTCACATATTATAGAATATGAATGTAGTGATTTACAAGATGATCTTTGTTTTAATGTTATACCTGAAAAGATTATAGGTTATTGAATCAAGCAGCTAAGAAACAAAGACATTCCTCTAGTGAAAGTGGTCTAGAAATGCTTCTTTTCAAAAAAAAGAGACTTGGGAGATAGAAGTAAAGATGAAACAGAGATATCCATCATTATTTTAATAAGGTATGTTTTAAATTTTGAGAATGAAGTTTATTTTAAGAGGAGGAGAAAAATAATATCTCTAATTTTATTGGATATTATATAATATAGAAGAAAATAATAAAAGATAACATAAAATGCAAAGGAAAATATAGAAAATAGAGAGATATAATTAAATGTGGAAAAGGGTAAAAAAGTCAATTTTCCATATTAAAATAAAAAATGAGAAAATTATATTTTTGGTCATGGATAGACCAATTCTATGCAATATAGTCCCTAAAAATGAAGAATTTCATGCATTACAATTGTAACACCTTAACTATAGATCACATTACCTATGTATTGGACCTTATTATGCTCCATGGAATATGTTTAGAAGTTTGAACGACATGATAGATTAAGATAGGAAATTTTTTTCCCTAGGTTACTATTCATATGGTAAACCCTTTTTCTCGAGCAACATTTAAAAATTCATAACTAACTATATAAAAAATGTATCAAGGTGATTTGAGTCTCTAAAAATAACTTGAAATATCATCTACATGAAAAAATATGAAATATCATTTTAGTAGTTCCAATTAGTACAATTTTTAGCAAGAATTTTACTGTTCAAATGATCATTTTTTACATCTCTAGGATTTTGGCCTTAATTTTAAAAATTCATATCTCATTCTATACTGAGCCAAATCATGCACTTTTTATATTATTAGGAAGCTCTATATGTCTAGTTTACATCTATATTTTTCTTTTACATGTATTTTGTTAGATATGCTAGCTTCCCAAAGGGGTGAATTGGGATGATTAAAATTTTTTGTAGAAGTCAAGAGAGTGATGCAAGCAAAAGTGACAGTAAAAACAGAGTATAAAGGAATAACAAGGTAAAAGCAATAAAAGAGAAGAGAAGACACAGATGTTTATCTTAGTTCGATCTCTCTATCTTGACCTACGTCTAGTCTCCAAGCCACCACTTGAGATTTTCCACTATCTTGCAAGAATTCAGTGTGCTTTTTGCAATTGCCTCAATACAACTTGATGCTATGTTCTTAGGGCTTACAATCTCACTCTTTGCACTCTAGCTAAGTGCTTCCCAAATCCCTTGTGATATCCCCTCACAAGAAAATCTTTCTTCCAGATGAAGATAGGATTGATTATAATGATTGAACTTTCTAATATAGAGTGTATATGAAAGTTGAAGTGCAAAAAATGAAGTATGTGAGAGTAAGAGACTTTGACTTAAGAATTTGGCAGAGTTTCTATATATACAATGTAAAATCATTACCCACATCTTCAAATGAAGTTCTATTTATAGATTTATGTCTTAACTATATGTTAGAGAAAAGATCTAGCTGTTAGAGAAGTTACCCAATGGTTACTTTGAAAACTATTTGTTGACCAACCGCATTTAATGCATCTGACATTCAAAGTTCAAATTTTGGTGTGTCAACAGATGAATTCCGCAGAGACCGAAAGCTAAAGACTTTAACTTTGAACTTTGAAGTTCACCTGTTCTAAAGCAAAATTTGAATTTTCAACTTTGACAAATGTTTCTATGTTGGAACATATTAATTTTCAAGTTTAAAGTTCTTCTGGTAAGTGTGAGCAGTTGTTCCATATTGCTACAGTGCTTCGATGTTCGAATTTTGGTGCCCAAAATTTGTCTGTTAGTGGGCAGCTTAATAAGGCACAATAGTTCATCTTTTCGAAATTCGAATTTTTAAAAGTCAAAGTTCGTCTGTCAGAGAAAGCTCTTATCAGACTTAATTTAAAGTTCAAATTTCTAAATACTAAAATTCATATGTCAAAAAGATTATCATAACAAACTTGCAAGCTTTGTTTCCAAAATTTGAATTTCCAAAATCAAAGTTCGTCTGTCAGTGGGCTAACTTGGAACTCTTTTTAAACTTTATTTTCAGATGAACTTTGACATATTCTCAGACGAATTTTTCATTTTTCATGCATTGTGTTTTATCAAAAATTCAAATTTTCAAAACCCAAAGTTCGTCTGTCAAATAAGGCTCTTATCAGACTTATTCCAAAGTTTGAATTTCTGCACTCAAAGTTCGTCTATCAGAGGAATCTCTTTTCTGACTAACTTATTTTCAATTTGAAATTTGAATTTCATAAGCTAAAGTTCTAATTTTCAAAGCAATAGATCAGTTTTAACATTTTCAAGTTCGTCTGTTAGTAGGTGTTTTTCAAATATTCCATGAATTATCATAAAATCATATTTTTAAAACATTCTTTTGCCAGTTCAAAGTCTTTTACTTAATTTAAACACAATAAGAAATCCTATATCTAATATTGTGCTGGTTTTACTTGGATTCCTCCACCTGAGATCTTTTGTGCACCTTTGATATATTCTTTCCAAGCTCTAGAAGGTTGGTTTGGAATCATCAAAACACTTGAGTCAACATATTTAAATAAATTAGAGCATGGTATCATTTTAGATTACAAAGGGTCAGAATGGAATTTCTACTGGAACAGTTTTTGGAAAGCATGCATATCTCTTGTTGTATATATCTAATTGTACTCAAACCAGTGGCATATTGAACTTAAGACATAAATATTTCCATTCAAACATACCATAGATTTTTTTGGAGTTATGTACAAATTTCTTCTGCCTTTTAAATTAAACCGTACAAATGGTAAAAATCATAGTTTTCTCAGCATTGTCTAGTTTTAATATTTTCAAAAATATACTATAAAACATATACATACCCAATTTAAATGCTTTATGAATTGTTGGAAATCTTCCTCTATTTAATTTTAGAGCATATATAGCAATCATACTGGATGCTTTGTTTTGAATAGCTTACCCCTATTTTTTTCATGGTTGGTCATCTTGGATGGTAATAAGCATCTCTTAGTAAAACTAATTGCACATGCCTACTATATCATCAAAACATGTTTTCATTCCATACTAAACATCATGTAAAGTACAAGGAAATATAACCATGCTAAATTATAGAGTCATAACATTTTACATGATTTAATACAAATTGCTGAAATAACACTTCACAATTTGCACAATCACCATGCTTTTCTTCCATCCTCTTAGCTTCTTGATATCTTAGCCATGGCTTGGGCCTAAGAAGAAATCATGCAAGCCACATTCCACACATTACATTATCAAGTTATGAAAACATCATAAAAAAGCATGCTTAAGACATTTGACTCCATATTGTTCATAGAAAATGTGGCAATATAATGGCTTAGGAAATAGATATTCCGAGGAATAAAACCCCTCATTTAAGCAGCCAAATGAACCAATCAAACAACAAGAAAACAATATGGCACATTTCAAAACATTAACATAGCAAGATAACAATAAAATGCAGGAATGGAACTTAGCTACCTTTGATGATATCCCTTGGCTTTCCTCTTTAAACCAAAGCTTTCTCTAGCTTTCTTGAGCTTCCTTAAGACTATAAACATCATCAAACACTTGGTCAAGCCATTGATTTTATAGCATAACTCAACAAGTGTCAATGAAACCCTAAAATTACACATTGTTTGTCTTTGCCTTTTTCAAGATTTTCACACTTGTTCCTAAGTTTTTTCAACATGAGGAATCCATTTTTACCATCAAATTAATGAAATTCCAACTCCAAGATACTCGTTAGAGCTGGCCAAAATATTCCCTTACTAGAAAAACCTTGGTTTTCTAACTACCTGCTTCAATCATTCCTAGGTTACTTTAGAAAAACTCATGTTTTCTCATCATTTTATAGTTCAAAAACACCTTCCCTATAATACCTTACTTTTATCTATATTTACCCATGTTTTATAGTATGTATAATATCCAAATAGCTCATATTAGGAGCTTGAACTATTAATAGAACCAAAATATTTAAAATAAAAAAAACGTGGCACTATTCATTTGGTTCTCAAGTTTTTTGCATAAGTTTTGAAAAATTATAACTAAATCCAGAAAAATTATATCAAGGTGGTTCAAGTCTTTAAATGAAGCTAAAAACATGATCTACAAGATAAAAATATGAAAATTTCCTTTAACTGGATCAATTCATACAGTTTATTACTCAAACTTACACTATACAAATGGTCAAAATAACTTGTCCTAGGTTTTTTGGCCTAATTTCAAAAATTCATTTCTCATTCTATCCTAAGTCAATTGATGGTTTCTTTACATCTTTAGAAATATCTACATGTCTAATTTACAGCATATTTTATTGTACATTTATTTAACATGTACAAGGCATGATTCCATCTTGAATCACTAAGAGTTAGAACCTTACTCTTACTAGAATAGTTTTAGGAAAACATGTGTATCTCTCATTGTACAACTCCAATTGAACTTAAACTAGTGGCATATTAAACTCAAAACATACATCTTTTCATAGATTTAAACTACTGAATTTTTGGAGCTCTTTACAATTTGATGTCACTTTTCAAAAGCCATAATACTTATAGTAAAATTTGCAACTTTCACTTCACTATCCAGTTTTGACCCTCAAATTTAAAAATACACTATAAATCGTAAATGTATCCAAATTAAGTGTTCTTTATCTCATTGGAAAGCATGTTTTCTCTACTTTCAGAGAAAACTTAACCTACTTACCCTGCTTCGGTAAAAAAATATTGACTTTACTTTCATTGCTACAAAATGAACTTCTAGCAATATAACATGGCAAAGTAGACTTCATAACAATCTCACATGATCATTCCATGTTCTAAATCCATGCCAAATATTTCATAATGCTCAAAAGAACTTAATAGCACAAGGGTACAGATCCATATGCATATACATAATTTTTATATATTATTTCAAAATATGGAATCATAGCTAGAAATCATCATCAAGCATCATTCTCTCCTTTATTGTCTTTGGCTCCTTGTTCTCCTTGCCATTGCTTGTGCCTAATTATTTGGGATACTTAAGGGGATGAGATTAGGACAATCTTAGTAGCAAGTTACATTCTATGCAATTATGTCAATCATGTCACATAAACTCACACTTGATCATATTTAATCACATTAACCACATTTAAACAATAAATTGCCACATTGGTCAAAAAAACCCTTTTATTTTATAGCCAAAACCAATAAAAGAAATCACAATTGCAATATGAAAATGCAATTTGATCATAGCAAGATAATGAAAGAACATAAAGCAAAGATAAGAAACTTAGCTACCTCTTGATATACCACTTGTACCACTTGACTTTCCTCTTGAGACTAATTATTCCTCTAGCTTTCTTAGGATTCCTCAAGTCCTTGAGCATCAATGAACAATGGTTCAAGTCACTAATCTCATAGCATGAGGCATAGATTTCATATAATTCCCTACAAAACCTTGAAAATTCATTTTCTTTATCTTAAGCTCTATCTTTGAGCTAACACTTGTCTTTAAGGTTTTTGGCCATGGGGAATCTATTTTTGGCATCAAATTAATGAAATCCCCACTCTAAGATGGACTAATGCTTTGACCAAAATTCTGCCTTAGAGGAAAACAATGGGATTTTCATAAAACTTACTTCAAACTTTCCTAGATTGCTTCCTCTTGCAAAAACTCATACTTTCTCACAATTTTATGGTTTAAAAACACTATCCCTATCTTAAACATGCTTAGTTCAAAACTGGATAGTGGGTGGAGGAGAGAAAACTTCACAGAAAATCAACTTGTACAACTAAGAAACTAAGTTAAAGCACTGGTGAATCATAGGAGGACCACTTACAGATTTTTCTCTTGGTTTTTCTTCTTCTTTCCTCTTCCTCTTCCTCTCATGTACTCTCTCCTTTCTCTCCACTTTGCAGTAGCCTCTCCCTCTATTTTCTAAGTGTTTGGTCATGTAAGAGGTGGAGGGATATATATGGGCCACTTAAACCATGGTTTGTAGCTTGGTTGAGTTACTTTTTACTACCCTTGGTTACTTAATTAACTTGAGTTAAGAAAACTTAGCTATTAAGACTTCCATTTTGATCACATGGCTAGCTAATGTGTCATCCAAATGAGGGGGATTTATCTCTAAAATATTACATAATTTTTCTAGTCCAGTAACACCATGTATTGGTTACTTTATACTAGAACCGGTAAAGTTACTTTTGCAGTATAATTTAACTTTTTTGGAATGGGAATAAAGCAAATTTGTGTCTCACATTACGTTATCATCCTATCTCTAAAAAGCTCATTTTGTGGTGTCCAATAGCTTTTCTTTTAGACTTTTTAACTTTTGCAGATCAAAAAGTAGCTTTATCAGCATAAAGTTACTTTTTAATTTTCAGCACTGATTATTTCTTTATCCTTAATCATTAACACTCAGTGTCATATACCATTAGACTCATCTTGCTGAGAGCTTCATTTGCGCACACATACACTTTATGTATGTATGTATGTATGAATGTGTGGGTCTATTGGTTTTTTCTCTACACTATTGGATGTGTTTTAACTTTGGTCATCATTTGAAATGCTAGCACACGATAATCAATGAAGGGTGCTGGTTACATATGGATCAATATATATGAAGAAGAGGGTCCATGTGTAAAAGTAAAAAGTTTTTGAATAATCAATAATAAAAATGCAATATGCATTAAAGGAAAAAATAGTTTTCTTCCATATCATTCCCATTAGCACAGTGATATCACATCCAAGTGTTGAACAAAACTATCAATCAAACATGACCCAAGACCTTTGTGCTTATATAAGTATGGAAAAAAATAGAGGCAATCTGAAAAAAAAATTACAAAAGAAGACAAAAATTGTGATGGATTAAAGAGTTAAAGAGTGAGTGAATGATGATGTAGAAAAGGGGGTTTTGACAATTAGTTCTACAACACAATACTTGGATAGTGAATCTTTTAATTTTTAATAAAAAGTTTATACACATTATATATATATGAATTACAAGATACAAGCAAAATAATTATAAATTATATATTAATTTATGTTATTGAATGATATGTAATGAGTGAGGTGCATAGTAACTTTAGCAGCCATTGTTCAATAGTACTAGTTTTGTACCCTCTCTTATGATACTTAATAGTACAAAAAAGTTATATACCCTCTTCAAAAGTGCAAGAAGCAAGCTTCCACAAGAAACCACAATGAACCAAATTCATAAACATTAACGCTGCTACTCACCATGTACAGACTTCACTTTTTGTTTTGTGCTCCAAATGAAACCTACAACTATTAACATTCAAATATTTAAGATATTATATGCACCTTCAAAGCATTTCGAGTAAACCAAACTCACAGCCTTCTCACACTTGTTCTTATTTTCAATCCATATCATTAATAAATGTTACAAAAAATGTATATAAGAAATAGGAGTGCTCAAGCCCAAATAATCTTGGGTTAGAAAAGCTTATTTGGGCTGTAAAATAATGGTATGTTCCCTTGTTGCTGACAAAGAAGGTCTAGTATATCAATAGTACTCTATATCAAAATTATTCAAATAAGGCAGGGCAGAGGAAAAACAAAATCACAAGGGATAACCATTGAATAGGTGCAAAAAGTGAACACCTGATAAAAGGCGAGGTCACATCCAAGGAGGCTATAGACTAACAATACATGAACTATCACTCTAGTTCACTTTAGAAATAATATCAAAGAAATGCAGAGCTTTTGTTTGCCTCAGCATTCATGACTATAGTATCGACATAAAAAATAGCATTCATCAGTTATGCCAAAAGTAGACTCACATAAATTAATTTTGAAATGCAGTGAGAGAAAAGCCAAGGTGGGAAAGCAAAGAAGCAATAGAAAATGCATTCAAGTCTTGTAGGTATAATCAGAGCAGTTGTAATTTCGAGCAAGCTTTAACAATTTAAGGGGTCTACTACAAATTAAGCACAAAAACCAAGCCTTAAAAGATTCACATTGACAAATTTCCACAACCTTAGGATCCCCACTTGAGGAGTTGAGCATTAACATAAAAGGGTATTGTTAAATTTTTAAATATATACATATACATATTCCAAAAGGTTGGGAAAGAAAAAACTGAAGGATTACTTCAAACTTGTCTACTATGTCCCATCAGGGATTGCAAATAGCGTGATAGGTTTTGAAGGTTCAAGAAGGGAAGATCACACCTGAAATATGCACTTGTATTGCAAAGATCCAAATAGGTCACCAAAGCTTATAACAAGCCTGTTGTCGAAGTAAAGAGAGGATACAAATTTCTAAATGGAAAAACTTGGAAATGGAATAACAAAAAGAAACAAAAATTATTGATAAGCTGAGGGATTCAAAATCACATTTGATAATTCCATTATTTTAGCCCCATGATTTTTCTTCACACACCATAACATACCCATTATTCACAAATATAGTGGAAGTGAACCCTAACCTATGAATGACCATTAAGAATGTACCTATAAGAGACCTACAAATATGAACAGGGCAGTGAAAGATAGGGGAACAATCTTGGAGAAGAATATGAACCAATGGAGATGAACACACCAAAATGAGCCATTTTGTAGTGAAACACAATGGAGGGTTACCAAGAAATTGAACAATAAGACAGGGGAAGAGACCCAAAGATAATATACTAGGGAACAACCATATGAGTGCAGATGGAGAGATGATCAGGACATGAAGGAACACACCCAAAGATGATTACAGTGAGAAGGAAGACACCTAGAGATGATTACTACTATCAATAATGGCCAGAGGAGGAAAGCACTTTCTGAAGAGCGCACATAGAGAGAGAGTGTGAAGGGCGATTGAGCACGAGGGAAGCCAATTTTACTAAAACACTAGAACAAAAGAATTTAAGTTTTTAGGGATTAAGTAAAGTAGGCAATTATATCCTTAAGATCGCCTACTTTATTTATGCAATATCCTTAGAAGGCTAAATATTAGAAAATACATAAGAAATTTAAGAAAATGGATATATGCTGTTAGGCGTGAAATATGGCAAATAGACCATTTTTCCAGGTTTGATAAAAAGAAGAAATTATATTTTTGTCCCTAGAAATAAAATATTTTGCAATTTGACCCCTTAAATAAGGAAGTCACGTGTGATATGCATGTAAATATATGTTTTGGCGAAAATTACATCTAATTACCTAAAAGAATTAAAAATTATAATTTTACCTCGGGTTAGGGGTAATTCTGTATATATGAAAAACTACTATCAAAATGAAGCTCTCCACAAGATTAGCCTAATGGTATATAGCACTGAGATTTACTGATTAAAAATAAAGAAATAATCATTATCAAATGTTAAAAAGTAACTTTTTACTAATAAAGTTACTTTTAGATCTACAAAAGGTAAAAAGATAAAAAGAAAAGCAGTTGATTACTACAAAAAGAGTTTTTAGGATATAGGATAATAAAGTAAACCAAGACACAGATTTACTTTAATCCTGTATTCATAAATTGATTTTATACTACAAAAAGTAACTTTATGGTCCAAATATAAAGTAACCAACACAAATTATTACTAGATTGGGAAAATTATGCAATATATTAGATATAAATCCCGACTAAAATGGCGCCAACTCATCAGTCCATGTGCTTAATTTTCGGAGCCTTAATGGTTAAGTTTTGATTAATGATAATTAGCAAAAGTAAGTGTAATTAGGTGACACATTATAAATACCCCTTCCTTCACCCACTTGGTTGAACTTGTACATTAGAAGAGAAAGGATGAGGCCTGAATTTGGCAAGAGGAATGGTAGCCACGTGAAGGAGAGAAAAATAGAAGGAAAAGAGAATAGGAAATTCCAGGAAAATTGGTTAGCAATCCTCTTATGTCCTCTAAGTATTCTAGCATAGTTGTTGGGTTGTATAAGATAGTTTTCATGAAATTTCTTCCTGTCTAACCATTATACAGTTTCATTCAAGGCTTGATTTAGGGTGGGATGATGTTTTAACATCATAAAATCATGAGAAAATATGAGTATTTGTGAGAGGAAGCAAGTTTGGTAAGTTTTGAAACAAGTAAATTAAAAACTAATGATTTTCTCATAGGGGCAGATTTTGGTTAGCCATAGAAGTGGTTCTTAAAGTGTGAATTTCATCAATTTAATGCCAAAAATGGATTCCCCATAGTCAAGAATTTTAGAGACAAGTATAGGTTTCAAGACTCAAGCTAAGATAGATAAATTCGATTTTTAAGGGTTTCTAGGGTTTCAATGAAACTTTTTGATGTAGCTATTGGTATAATAAGAAAGCAAGTGGAGCTATTGGTTTCAAGAGGGAAGCTAAGTGATACTTCATGAGGTAGCTAAATTCACATTCTTTCTTTATGTTCTTTCATTGTCTTTCTATAATCAAATTGTGTTGCTATATTGTAATTTTGATTTCTTTGATTGGTTTTGGTTGTAAAATGTGGGGTTTTATTCCATGGGACGTCAATTTTCTAAGTCGTTATACTGCCAAAATTTTTTATAATTAATATGGCATTTCAACAATTAATGTGATCAAATGTGAATTTATATGAAATGATTGACATAATTGCATGGTATGTAACTTGCTACTAAGATTGTTCCAATCCCATTCCCATAAATATCCCAAATTATAGGTTCAAGAGATGGCAAGGTCACCAAGAAGGTAAAGGGCAAGGAGAAGGCTTTGGATGATTGACATTATTGTTGCCATTACTATCTATGTTTTTGTAATTATACGTAAAATCATATGTAAATTGTAAAGCTATGCCTTTCTGCCATTATGCTCTTTTAAGTCTCTTGAGATGTTAGAGATGTTATGAGTATGGCATGAACAAGTATGGACAATATAAAGGATATAAATGTAAGGTTTACTATAATATAAATTTTGGTTATGACAAATATAGAGTAATAAGGAACAAATGCATTATATGTATCTGACATATATAATGTTCCCTAAAGAAGTAAAATGTGCATTAGCATGTATTTAATTATAGTTATAATATATAAATCATGTAATGTGCAAATATATCCACTGTACTTTTACAATGAATAATATAAGTTGGATATATAAACCGGACTAACTACTTAGTTTGTAAGTGGAATATATTAAATGTAGGATGGTCCAAGTAAAAAAAGTGAGCATTGGAATACAGAAATGGAAATCAATATCATGCCTCACTCAAGAAAGAAAAAAAGAAAGGATGCTCCAAAAATTGAAGACCAGAAGGAAGCATGCCAAGAAGGAAATGACCAAGTGGAAGTGGAACTCAACATTTGAAGACCTAGCCACTAGGTATATTTTGTTTCCACTTAGGTCTTGAGGTGAGATTAATATTTTAAAATTACTTAATCTTGTTACCATATGCTTTAAATGAGTTAGAATGAGAGAGTTATAGCTTTTGCAAAATTGTTTATAGTGCAAAGTTCGAAGTTATAGAGGTTTTGCCTCCGATAGAATAATTTCGAGCCTACGAAATTCGAATTTCAAAGAGAACTTTTGTTTCATGTTGAGCTTGCTATTGATACACGAATTTTGGCTTCTGAAATTCGAACTTCAGGTCTAACAGACAAATTTTGGCTTTAAAAATTTGAATTTCGAATCCTCAAAATGTGAAAATACTTTTGAAACAGCAAATAGACAAATTTCCATATCCAAAATTCAAATTTCAAAAGGAAAAACTTGTGCCATATTGAGTTGCTCACTGACAGACGAATTTTGGGCACCAAAATTTGAACTTCGAATGCATTGTAGCAATATGGAACAACTGTTCACACTTACCAGAAGAACTTTAAATTTGAAAATTTGAATGTTCCAACATAGAAACATTTGTCAAAGACGAAAATTTAAATTTTGCTTTAGAACAGACGAACTTCAAAGTTCAACATTAAAGTTTTTAACTTATGATCTCTGCAAAATTCATCTGTTGACACGCAAAATTCAGATTTCAAAGTGTCAACGCATTAAATGTGGTTAGTGAACAGCTAGTTTTACAGAGTAACTATTGGGTAACGTCTCTAATGGTTAGATCTTGTATCTAACATCTAGTTACACCACAAATCTATAAATAGAATATCATTTGAACTGATAGGTAACATTCTTAATAGAGTTTATGCGAAAATGCTACAACAATTTGCAAAATCTTTTTATCTCTACATTGTTTGAAAAACCTACCTCAATAGAGTGAGTTTTCAATGTATTATCTACTCTTCAAGACAGTTTTCTTTCTGTAAACATTTCTTTCTACATATTCTGGGTAGAATCTTAGTGTGGGAAAATACTAAGGGATTTACACATCTTGTAAGGGTGTGGGGAGAGTGGCTTCACAAGTGCCTACTGAAACTTACGGGATGTACTGAGGCTTCACAGGTGCCTGGATCAAACCTGTGGGATATAGTGGAAAATCACAAGTGGTGGTTTGGGGACTGGATGTGGGCCAAGTGGTTAGGCTGAACTAATATAAATTGTTGTGTATTGTTCTTCATCTTCTCTATTCAGTTGTGCACACAACTCTCTCTGTTTATCTCTGTTTTGCTATACTCTTAGTGAAATCGAGTTGTGATCCAAAAAAAGCAAAAATCTTGCATCATCCAATTCACCCCCCTTCTTGAGTGACCAACCAACCTAACAATAAAGGATTGCTTTTACAAGATATGACATAATCTGTCCATTATGCACACCTGTGAGATTAATAGTTACTGTTTATTTGAAATAAGTTGTAACATGTAAGTGTTATATATTTTAAAAAACTAGACAAATATATGGTTTTTTGAGCAAAATATAATAAATAAATAAATTATTTACCAATATATGTTGTGTCAGAAAGAATTTACCGATCTATATTAATAAAAATCGATGATCAGAAAATCGACGAACACGCTGTGAAAAAATCGATCAATGGATAAACGACTTTTTTTAAATAAAAAAGAAAGTCGCTTGGTAGCCTATCGACTTGTTGGTCATGAACAGTGGGATAAACAAGTCTCAAGCAAGTCGCTTGATTATTAATCGACTTGCTTTTATTTTTTATTTTTTTATTTTTTTACCAGACTTGTTTTTTTTATATGTGTGTCTGTTCCGTTATGATAAGAAGACGTGTTTTTTTTTACAGAATTTTATTTTAAAAAAATTAGGAATATAATAAATTATTTTTAATATAATAGATTATTTTTAATATGTGATAAAAATCCATCAATTACTTTATAATATAATATAACATGAATGAAGTAACAACAATACAATAATTTGATGTGTATAATGATTAGAATTAATGATTTTTATAAGTATGAAAAAATAATAGTTTAGAAAATAAAAAAATTGGGATTCATTAGTTAATCAATTTTTTTAAATAAAAAAAGCAAGTCCATTGTGTAGGCCATTGAGTTACTAATGGGTAATTTTTTAAAAAAGAAAAAGATATTTCAAGATATGTAATAAAAAATATTTCCAAATTATTAGTTTTAGTTGAAGAGTTAATTTATCTCAATTGGAAATTTAATTTATATGACATGGAAATTTTTAAATTAGGTTCTGATTGAGAAATATTGTTAGTTCTGGGTGATTACTTGTTGTTTCCCCCCTTTTTTTTACCATTCAAAAGCAAGTCGATTGGGTGCTTTTATTTTTTTTAATAAATGAATTTTATTTTAATAAACTTTCTTTTATTTTTTTTAAATTTTTTTAGACATCGTCTTTCTATCTATCTCAGGCGATTTTTTTTCTCATAATATGTAGTAATTTAGTATTTTTATCCCTTATTTATTATATTATTAGTGTTGTAAATTGTGTTATATTTAATAAAATGAGTGAAATTAATAGAAGTAAAATTTGAAACTGTTATTTTTTTTAATTTAAAAATGTAATAAATGTTTCTTAATATACGTAAAATCTCTCATATTATCTTATAATATGGGATAAAGAGAGTAATAAAAATATAATGATTTTGTTTGTATAATGATTAGAATGAATTATTTTTATAATAAATAGAAAAAATAGATTATAATAAAAATTATAACTGTTAGCAAGGCTGACTTCCCAAGAGGGGGGTGAATTGGAAAGATTGAAATTTCTCTACACAAAATGAAATGGGTGAAGATAGCACAGAGTAAGGGAAGCAACGTATAAAACAGAGCAAGCTGAAAAGTAAAGATAAGGAGAAGAAGACTCAGTGATTTATCCTGGTTCGGTCTATCCACTTGACATACGTCCAGTCCCCAAGACAACTCTTGAGATTTTTCCAATATACAGCAAGAATTCAATGGGCTTCTTGCTAATGCCACAGTACAACGAGTATGCTCTGTTTCTGGAGCTTTCTCAATCTCTCTAAGCACTTCTACAATGTATTTCCCAATCCCCTTGCGATTTCTATTTACTAACAACATTTAATGTTTCTGACATACTGAAATTCGAATTTTGGTTGGCCAACAGACGAATTTCGAAGAAACCTAAGGTTAAAGCTTCCAACATTACAGCACGAAGTTCGTCTGTTCATGAAGTGAAATTCGAATTTTGAAACTTACAGAACATTTTCACAATGTGACATACGAATTTTCAAGAAGAAAGTTTTTCGGTTAAGTGTGAACAGTGTTTTCAATTTTCTACAGTGCCTTCAAAATTCGAATTTTGGAAGCCCAAAATTCGTCTGTCTGTAGAACGTTCAAGGAGGCACAGTAGTTCACTTTCTTGAAAATTTGAATGTTGAGGGAGTGATTGTCAGAGAGATTCTTTTTAGACTAACTTCAACATTCAAAGATACAAAATTCTGTCATTCGTATGTCAATGTTTCATTTCAACAGACTCACAACCTTAGCTTCTGAAATTCGAATGTTAATGTTCAAAGTTCGTCTGTCAAAGAGCAATTTTAAAATTCAATATAATCTTGTTTTCGTATGAACTTTAACATTGTTTCAGACGAATTTCTTTGGTTTTCTCAAATTGTATTTTGTCTGAAATTCGAATTTTGAATGTGTGAAGTTCGTCTATCACAAAAAGGCTTCTTTCACTCTTGGATGAAAATTCAAATTTTGAAGAATCAAAATTCGTCTGACAGAGAGACATCTCTTCAGACTTATTCAGTTTTAGCTCGAAATTCGAATTTCTAAAGGCAAAGTTCAAATTTCCAACATGACAGTTCAGTTTAAACTTTCAAACTTCGTCTGTTTGTGGGTATTTTTCAAATAAGTCAAGATTTAACATAAAATCAAGATTTGAAAACATCTTTTCTTCAAATCAAAATCTTTTACCCAATCATAACTAAAAACAAAATATTCTACAAAAGATCTAGCAGCAAATACTCTTCAAATTCTTCACTTGAAGCACTTTGATCTCCTTCGATATCTTCAATTCAAGCTCTTGGATGTTAGTTTGGAATCATCAAAACTCTTGATTCAATATTCTCCCCCTTTTTGATGATGACAAAACAACTCATAAACTGGATTAGTACTTGGGTTTGCTTTCACAAGCTCCCCCTCAACATATGCATAAGATATCATATCCAACAGATTAAGTGTAGAGATTCAAGGCACAAAATATTGCAACTAAGAAGTTCATTCATTTAATCAATGGTTGCAATACATACTTCAATCGATGATCAGTTCTCAAAACATAAAGAATAATCATCAAAACAAAAACAAGATGCAAGCAATCACAACAAAATACAACAGGAAGATTCAGCCTAAGTCCTAATCAATCACTTCTTCTTTGGCTTAGTCTTCTTGCTGTATGTCTTTCCTTTCCCGGATGACTCAGCAGATTTTCCAGCTTGCTTGGTCCCAGTTTGCTTTATCTTCTCCCCCTTTTTGGCATCATCAGAAAGCCCAACAATGTCCATTGGAGGAGGAATCTGAGAGATAGGAACAGAACAAAGAGGGACAGGAGCAAAAGGAATCTCTAGCTGAACTGGTGCAAGAGGCTCAGCAGGCTCAGGGGTAGGTTCTTCATCACCATCATCATCAGAGACCTCAAGCAGCTCTTGCATTTCCTGCCTGGAAAGAGCTAGTCGAGCTCTCTGTTCCTCTGAAAGCCCATAAGCAGCAAGAGAATCAGAGGCTGGTTCAGCATGAGGAAACATTTCTTCAAGCCTTCTCCTTTGAGCTTGCAATAAAGCATTGTGAGCAATAGCTTCAAAATCAATAACAGGCACAATGCTCCTTTCCTCATTGAGTGCAGCTTGCAGAAATGGTGAAGCAGATATGGATGCCACTAGCTGCTCAACTTGCTCAGTTTCTTGGGTGGAAAGGATAGAGTCTTGAGCAACTGCTTCACTAGGCTCAAGAGGGCTTGACTCCTCCAGACCCTCTTCCTCTATGCCATAGTCCAGGGGAGGACCAGGGCTTGCCTCATTGCTGGAGGCCTTTGGAGTGCTTTCTGCGCCAGCTGATTCAGATTCTTGTGCCTCAACACCAGGAACAGGAGAAGCCATTTCAAACGGACTTGGAGGCACAGGGGATGGAGACAGAGTAGGCTCAGGGACACCAGGCTGAGGTGGAGCTGAAGTGGTAGGAATTGCATTTCTTATTTCTTCATAAGCATCAGCCACCACTTTCATATTCACAGCCAACTGATGGATCTGATCTTGCAGGTGAGCAAATTTGACATTTTGCTCATCCCGAATGCTGAGAATGAGTGTTGACAAACTGTCAAACAACTCAGTGATCTTGGTTGGCTTGGCCCATGAGGAGGGAGTGGAAGGAGGGTGAGTAGGCCTGGAGGGAGATGGAATTGGCTGAGAAGGCTGAGGTACAGATCTGCCAGGGGCCTCAGAAGTGCCTTCTTGTTGGAGGGAAGCATCAGCAGCAAAGAACAAATCTTCATATTTCCCTGCTCCCTTTCCAACCCATCTTCCTTCATCTCTTTCAATACCCATCCTTTGCAGTTCCTCTTCTTTGAATGCCTCTGTGAGTTTCCCTTTCCCCTTTTCAATGTGTTGAATCCTAGCATACTACAGGATTCTTGAAATGATTGCTGCATAGAGGAGTGTGCAATCCTTCCTCTGATCCCTAGCCTTTATCATATGCTGGAGGATGATATGACCCATATTGATTAGCTTCCCACGTATGATAGCTGTCATTACATGAGCCTCTGCCCTGGTTATTAGATTGAAGCTTCCACCTTTGTTGAATATGATCCTGGACACTATGTAGTGCAAGATCCTCACTTGAACACTGAGGTCTGTGGGCTTCAACAGATTTATTATTGGCCTATTCTCCCTTCTCTGAATAAGGTGTTCAAGATGGTGCTCTCTTTGTAATTCAGAATGGAGCCACCTTCTTCATCAGCTGTGCTTGCCTCGTCCATATACCCAGAGGCTGTGATGTCAATTTTCAGCCATCTTGTCCTGGAATTTCCAGCACTTCGTTGAATGTTTCATCAGCAAGCCAAATGGTCCTTGATCTCAAGTTGACCTCCCATTTCATTTTCTTGCTGTTGTATTGAAGAGAGGCATACCAAGTCTTTACTACCTCATCGTCATATTTTTCAGCAATTTCCAACAGATTCTTGTATCTTAACAACCATATTCCAGCATCAAAGTTGTTACATATTAAGAATTATTCCATATTCACACAGTGAGGCTTGATTACCTTTTTCCTGGTAAACTTGGTAGAATATTCTTCTTGAATCTCAGGAGTGCTCCAGAGTGGTAGTGTAGTAAGTTGGTACTCTCCAGATTCTGTAGAAGAGGAGGAAGCAATAGCAGCAGTATCAGCAGAAACAGGAACTGAATGTTCTGCAGTTTTCGGTGAGAAGGGTCCTGCTTTCTGTGAATCTGCCTTGGATGATGATTTCTGGCATTTGAAAGGAGTTGCCTTACTGGATTCGGCTTTTCTCTTTGATTTCTCTCCTTCCTTTGAGCCATATTGTGATTTAACATTCCTCTTTGGTCGGACCTCAGCTTTCTCTGCTCCAGGATTCTTGACTCTCGCCATTTCTTGGATGAATGATGCTGAATGTGGCTTAGAATAGGTTTTAAGTGAAGCGAAAGGAAGTTTAATCGGTGGGAAGTGGCAGTTTTTGGTCAGAATTGAAGGGAATTGATGAGAGAATTAGAACAGACTTAGAGAGGTTAAGAATAGGGTAGCGTCTGTTCTTTGGAAAATCGTCGGATTTAACGTATGTAACCGTCTGACAGGCCAATTTTGAGGGGTCAAAATTTGAACTTCGAGCAGTTACAAGTTAAACCGTTCAGTAAAGCTTTACTGACAGACGAATTATCTTCTGAAAGTTCATCTAACAGTGGCTTGGAACAAGCAATATAAGCACAACAGACGAATTTTGTTCTAACAAAGTTCGAATGTTGATGAGTAAACAGCAGGCAACCAACAAAGCATCAACCAATAGACAAATTAAGCATGCAGGACTTCATCTTTCAAGCATTCAACAAGAAGAACATGATTCAACAGATGAATTTTGAACTGAAAATTCGAATTTTTCAACTTTTGTTAAGGTTGTCCAACATTCGTATGTTAAGAAGTGAAAATTAGTATAACATTGATGGACAATCATAACTATGAAATTTTTGTTTTTGAAAATTCGAACTTCCAAGATTCAACAGACGAATTTCGAGGCATCACCGAGAACTGTTCCAAGGCTTATCAGGCTGAAGTTCGTCTGTTAGTCAACCGAAATTCGAATGTTGACCACGTTGACCATTTCAAAACCACAATTTATGAAGCAAAATATGTCTTACACACATTAAAATATGAATTTCATCTTTAAAAACTTACAGAATGGATCCAGAACTTAGAATTTTCATCATTTACTTCATTTTCTGGTTGTTCCATTCTGGTGTGCTCCAATCTTCAAGTTTATTGCCATTGAATCTTGTGGGGAGCACCTGCAACTTAAATTAAACATACTCCGATGCTAAAGTTAGAATTTATCTTAAAGATGAAACCTTTTGAAAACAAGATTGCAAGAGAATGACTTACAGTTCACTGGGATTTACCATACCCAATTATCTTCTTATTTTGCAATGTCTGTCTTCTGATAGAGGCTTTGTAAGTATATCAGCAACTTGATCCTCTGTTGGGATATATTCCAATATGACTTCTCCTTTCAGAACGTGATCCCTTATGAAGTGATGCCTAACTTCAATATGTTTTGTCCTTGAATGCATGACAGGATTTTCGGTAATATTTATGGCACTTTGGTTGTCACACATGATTGGTATCTCTTTCATTTTAAACTCAAGATCTTCAAGCTGCTGGTTCATCCAGATAACTTGGGCACAACAGCTTCCAGCTGCAACATACTCAGCTTCTGCAGTGGATAAGGCCACACTGTTTTGCTTTTTGCTGAACCATGAGACCAGGGATCCTCCAATAAACTGACAAGTTCCACTTGTGCTTTTTCTGTCAGTTTTGGATCCTGCAAAATCAGTATCAGTGTATCCTTTGAGATCTTCTCCATTGCCTTTTGGATACCAAAGACCCATCTGTGATGTTCCAATAAGATATCTGAATATTCTTTTCACAGCTATTGTATGGGTTTCATTGGGACATGATTGGAACCTGGCACACATACAGACACTGAACATAATGTCAGGTCTGCTGGCAGTCAGGTACAGCAGGGATCCAATCATTCTTCTGTACTGAGTAATATCAAACATCTTCCCGTTCTCATCCATGTCCAGTTTGGTTGCAGTAGCCATTGGTGTTCCCATCGGCTTGGCATTCTTCATTCCAAACTTCTTTAGCAGCTCCTTTAGATACTTGGATTGACTGAGAAAGATACCATCATCAAGCTGTCTGATTTGCAGTCCAAGGAAGAAGCTAAGTTCACCCATCATGGACATCTCAAATTCTCCCTGCATTAACTCAGAGAATTTCCTGCAAAGAGCTTCATTAGTAGCACCGAAAATAATATCATCAACATAGATTTGAACAATTAGTAAATCTTTATTTTCTTTCTTAGTGAATAAAGTTGTGTCAACTTTGCCTCTATTGAACCCCTTTTCAGTTAGAAAATTGCTCAGTCTCTCATACCATGCTCTAGGGGCTTGTTTTAAACCATAAAGGGCTTTCTTTAGTTTATAAACATGGTTTGGTTTTGTAGAATCCTCAAAACCAGGAGATTGATCTACATAAACCTCTTCCATGATATATCCATTAAGAAAGGCACTCCTTACATCCATTTGATATAGTAAAATATTTTTCATGCATGCATATGCTAGCAGTATTCTTATAGCTTCTAATCTAGCTACTGGTGCAAAGGTTTCTTCAAAATTAATACCTTCTTCCTGATTATACCCTTTAGCAACCAATCTAGCTTTATTTCTGATTATTGTTCCAGATTCATCAAGTTTATTTCTGAAAACCCATTTGGTACCAATAACAAGATGATTTTTGGGTTTAGGCACTAAATCCCAAACTTGATTTCTTTCAAATTGATTTAATTCATCTTGCATAGCCAAAATCCAATATTCATCAGTTAGGGATTCTTCAGCACATTTAGGTTCAATTTGAGAAATGAAGACGTAGTTGAGCATTTGATCCCCGAACTGTTTTCTGGTTTTGACTCTTTCTTGAACATTTCCTATTACTTGATCAACAGGATGATTCCTTTGATATCTCCAAGCTCTAGGAAGTTCTTGAGATGTTTCTTCATTATTTTCTTCATCAAACTCTTGCTCCTGGATATCTACCTCCGCGTTAACAGATTCAGATATCTTTGGAGGTTCAGTTTTACTTTTATCAGAAAAGCCTAGTTTCTTAAAGTTGAAAGCAAGATCATCTTCATTGGTGACATGTTTTGAAACAGTTTCATTTTCAATGAAAATCACATGTACAGATTCTTCTACTACATTTGATCTTTTATTATAAACTCTATATGCCTTACTCCTACTAGAATAGCCCAGAAATATAGCTTCATCAGATTTGGCATCAAACTTACCCAGATTTTCTTTCCCATTGTTATGAATGAAGTATCGCACCCGAACACATGGAGATGAGACAGATTTGGCTTTTTTCCCTTATAAAGCTCGTATGGAGTCTTCCCAAAGATTGGTCTGATGTAGGCTCTGTTTATGATGTAGCTTGCTGTATTCACTGCATCAGTCCAAAACACTTGAGAGAGTTCCTTCTCATTCAGCATAGCTCTGGCCATCTCTCAAATAGTTTTGTTCTTCCTTTTTACTACCCCATTCTGTTGAGGGGTCATTGGAGCTGAAAAGTTGTGGTCAATCCCATGCTCATTGCAGTACTCTAGGAAGTATGCATTTTCAAACTCTCCTCCATGATCTGACCTAATTGACACAATAGAAATACCTTTCTCATTTTGCACTTTCTTAGTTAAGGTTACAAATGCATCAAAGGTATCACTTTTAGAGGAAAGAAATAATGTCCAAGTGAATCTAGAATGGTCATCTACAATTACAAGCACATACAGGTTACCACCAAGACTTTTCACCCTAGATGGTCCAATTAAGTCCATATGCAGCAATTCAAGTGGTCTAGTTATGGTAACTACATTTTTAGATTTAAAAGATGATTTAGTTTGTTTCCCTCTTATGCATGCATCACATTCTTTGTCCTTTTCAAAAGATATTTTTGGCAGGCCAGTTACTAGCTCATTTTTAATCAGTTTAGACAATTGATTCATGTTAACATGAGCTAATCTCCTATGCCATAACCAACTATCATTATCTTGACTAATTAAACATACAGATTCCAAGGGAGGAAGTTCATCGAAATCAATAGTATAACAATTATCATCCCTTTAAGCTTTAAGGATTACTTTGTGATCACTTTTTCTGATGACCAGGCAAAACTTTGAGTCAAACAGCACCCAATTTCCTTTATCACAGGTCTGACTCACGCTCAGCAAATTATGGTTGAGGCCAATCACAAACAGCACCTCTTCAATGGATGTTTCTGGATTTTTGCCCACAATGCCAATACCAACAACTTTGCCATATTGATCACCTCCAAAGGTCACCTTTCCTCCTTTCTTGTCTCAAGGGTGATGAACTTCTCCTTATCACCAGTCATGTGACTTGAGCAAGCACTGTCCATATACCATTTGTTGCTTTTCTTAGCTTTGAGACAGACCTGCAAAATAATGTTTATGTTTTCCTTTTAGGTACCCAAATTTTCTTGAGTCCTTTTTGGTCAGTAGATTTTTCCCTAGATGCAGATGTAACTTTGGGAACCCATTCAACTTTCCTGCCAAGTACATTTTTCTTCAATGCACAAGAACTGGAAATATGTCCCTTTTTGTTACAGAAATGACAGGTAATGAAGGGACTGCTAGATTGAGTGGCAGGAAGAAAACAATGCAGATAATACTTTTGTCTAGCATGCCTTGGTTGATCATATGTTTCAATGTGAGGTGATGCATTATTTTTCTTTTTATTGCTCTCAGCATGCACAAAATGTCTCATATATGCATTCTGGTTTTTCTTCCTAATCTTTTCTTTGACAGCACATGGATCATAGCCAAGACCAGCTTTTCCTTGTGATATTCTTTGGCTCCCCATCAAGGCAAACAACATATCTTTACCTCTAGTGAGCCTAGACATGCTTTTAACTAAATAATCATTAGTTTGCTTAAGTTCAGTGCATGAAGTGCAGCAAACAGATTCAGTAGTAGGTAAAGAGGCAATTTTAGAAACTATGCTTTGAGATTCCAGCTTATTTATCTTTTTCTTTGCCAATTTCAGTTCTTTAGCAACTTTAATGAATTCATCATGAAGCTCATGAAATGCATCCAGTAATTTAGAATAGGAAGGTTCAGATTCATATACCTCTTCTTCCTGATCACTGCTGCATGAGGATGTGGCTTCTTCAGAAGCAAGTGCCATCAGACAAATATTGGCAATCTCATCCTCATCTTCTTCTTCCTCATCTGAGCTGTTGCCCCATATAGATGAGATGTAGGCTTTCTTCTTCTTCCCTTTGTCAGCAACTTTCTTTTCTTTTTCTTGCTTCTTGAGGAATTGGGGGCAGTCCCACTTTATGTGTCCCTACTTCTTGCACTCATAGCAAGTCAAGGGTTCTTTTGCCTCTTTCTTACTTTCTCCAGCAGCTCCCTTCTTGAAGGATCTCTTGTTCTTCTTCTTACTGTAGAATCTTCCAAATTTTCTGACCATCATAGCCAGAGTTTCTTCATCCAGCTCATCTCCTTCGTTAGATTCTTCTTCCTTTTCATTAGCAGCTTTGAGGGCAAGGCCTTTCTTCTTTCTGTCTAGCCCAGCTTCCTTGAGAGCTTTGATTTTTCCTTCATACTCCTCAAGGCTGCCGAAGAGAGCTGTGACAGAGGCCATTGATTCTCCTCTGGCTTCCTCTATTGCTGTCACCTTAGGCTGTCATTCCAGAGGAAGAGCTCTGAGTATCTTTCTTACTTTTTCAGACTCAGAGTATTCCTTTCCCAGGCTCTTCAATTGATTCACAATGAGAGTGAATCTCTTTTGGAGCTCTTTTACAGTTTCTCCTTCAGCCATTCTGAAGCTTTCATACTCTCCAATGCACATGTTCAATCTATTTTCCCTGACCCTAATTGTTCCTTCATGTGCAATCTGCAGAGTGTCCCACATCTCTTTTGCAGTAGAGTATTGTGAGACTCTGTAGAATTCATCCTGGTTCAGGGCACTGACTAAACAATGCTTTGCTTTGAAGTTTAGCAGGACTCTCCTTCTGTCTTCATCATTCCACTCTGCTTCCAGCTTCTCTTTGTGTCTTCCATCTTCAATTAGAGCTATTGGGATGAAATCTCCTTTTTCAATAATTGACCATATATCAAGATCAATTGATTAGAGGTAAATTTGCATCCTCATCTTCCAGTACCCATAATATTCTCCATTGAAGCCTGGTGGTCTGTTAGTATTGTTCCCTTCAGGAAGTATGCTTTCACCAAAGCCAGCCATCTTAATTCCGAGACTATGAGATCCTTTGAGTGGGAATCCGGGCTCTGATACCACTTGTTAGCAAGGTTGACTTCCCAAGAGGGGGGTGAATTGGGAAGATTGAAATTTCTCTGCACAAAATGAAATGGGTGAAGATAGCACAGAGTAAGGGAAGCAACGTATAAAACAGAGCAAGCTGAAAAGTAAAGATAAGGAGAAGAAGACTCAGTGATTTATCCTGGTTCGGTCTATCCATTTGACCTACATCCAGTCCCTAAGACAACTCTTCAGACTTTTCCAATATACAGCAAGAATTCAATGGGCTTCTTGCTAATGCCACAGTACAACGAGTATGCTCTGTTTCTGGAGCTTTCTCAATCTCTCTAAGCACTTCTACAATGTATTTCCCAATCCCCTTGCGATTTCCCCTCACAAGTAAATCTATCTTCCAGATGAAGAGTAGATTGTTTACAAAGATATAACTCTCTTGAATAGAGTAGATATGAAGGTTAAGGTACAAATAGTGAAGTTGAGAGGGTAAAAGCTCTTGAGAAGAAGATTTGGCAGAAATTTGGTATATACAAGTTTGATTCCTTTTTCACAACTTCAAATAATGTTGTATTTATAGATTTAGGTCTCAAATATCCGTTAGAGACTAAATCTATCTGTTGGGGGAAGTTATCTAATGGTTACTCTGAAAAACTATCCGTTTACCAGCCGTATATAATGTTTCTAACATACTGAAATTCGAATTTTGGTTGGCCAGCAGACGAATTTTGAAGAAACCGAAGGTTAAAGCTTCCAACGTTACAGCACGAAGTTCGTCTATTCATGAAGTGAAATTCGAATTTTGAAACTTACAGAATATTTTCACAATGTGACATATGAATTTTCAAGAAGAAAGTTTTTAAGTTAAGTGTGAATAGTGTTTTCAATTTTCTACAGTGCCTTCGAAATTCGAATTTTGGAAGCCCAAAATTCGTCTGTCTGTAGAACGTTCAAGGAGGCACAGTAGTTCACTTTCTTCAAAATTTGAATGTTAAGGGAGTGAAGTTCGTCTGTCAGAGAGATTCTTTTCAGACTAACTTCAACATTTGAAGATACAAAATTCTGTCATTCATATGTTAATGTTTCATTTCAACAGACTCACAACCTTAGCTTCTGAAATTCGAATGTTAATGTTCAAAGTTCGTCTGTCAAAGAGCAATTTTAAAATTCAATATAATCTTATTTTCAGATGAACTTTAACTTTGTTTCAGACGAATTTCTTTGGTTTTCTCAAATTGTATTTTGTCTGAAATTCGAATTTTGAATGTGTGAAGTTCGTCTATCACAACAAGGCTTCTTTCACTCTTGGATGAAAATTCGAATTTTGGAGAATCAAAATTCGTTTGACAGAGAAACCTCTCTTCAGACTTATTCAGTTTTAGCTTGAAATTCGAATTTCCAAAGGCAAAGTTCGAATTTCCAACATGACAGTTCAGTTTAAACTTTCAAACTTAGTCTGTTTGTGGGTATTTTTCAAATAAGTCAATATTTAACATAAAATCAAGATTTGAAAACATCTTTTCTTCAAATCAAAATCTTTTACCCAATCATAACTAAAAACAAAAGATTCTACAAAAGATCTAGCAGCAAATACTCTTCAAATTCTTCACTTGAAACACTTTGATCTCCTTTGATATCTTCAATCCAAGCTCTTGGATGTTGGTTTGGAATCATCAAAACTCTTGATTCAATAATAACTAGTATATTATTAGGAGATAATTTTTGGTAAATAAATCTATTAAATATCAAATAGTGTGTTTTTATTTTTTTAAAAAAATAAAGTAGAAAATTTCCCCTTAATTTTATTATTATTTTTTTTTTATTTTTTAATTGATGGAGTCAAGTACACTCCCTCTTCAAAATGAAGCATGTTGATTCACGGGTCTGTATGTATCGTATAATTTTGTCAGGATTCCAATCCTGACTACATTCTTGAATAATGTTTTTTTGACTAGATTTTTTTATAGCCTGCAAGTTTTATCTAGTTCAGATTCCCCTTTCTCATACTCATATTTTACATGCGTGTTTTTGAGTGAAGGACGTTCCAAATTTTTATTTTTAACTTTTTGTTCCTCATAATTGATGTTGCGTGAAAGACATTTGGAGTTTCTTTTTCTTTTAATTTTTGGTACTTCATGAACAGCACTTGAAAGGCATATCAACTTTTTTTTTTAACTTCTTGTGACTTATGATAGACGTTGCATGCAAAAAGGTAGAGAATCTCTGCATGCAACATCTAATATGTACTTCAGTAATTATTTGAAAAAATAATGCTCCCCCCATGATTCTACAGAAACAATAGCTATCTACTTAAATATTTATGTTGCAGCTTCTTCATTTTATCGCTTTAGCTCTCATTCCAACTCCTCTTAGTTTTCATCTTTTTTTGGAATATTTACTGCGTTTTCTTGCCATAATTGTCATCTTCATTCTCTCATCAATTCTAACTTCTTGCAAGTGCTTGGAGTTTTATCTACAGAGCTTCATCTCATATTGGTATTTTTCTTTCTCTCATCTTCTTTAATATTATTGTTAGTAAATTTTTTATGTGTTTTAATTTAAAATTTGCACTTTTTAGTTTTGTATAACATTTTTGTTAGTAAAATGAGTTATTTATTTGATACAATATAATGTCTTAGTTTAATGCTTTAGTTAGATTAAGTTATTAAATTATGAGGGTATGAGACTTTGACACCATTTTCCTTAATATTTATTTGATATTTATGAAATGAATATTTGATACATATTTAAGAATAAAAATAAAAATAAACAGAAATAAACTTTACATTTTACATGAAAATAAACGTATATTTTTTTATGTTTTATTTTTTATGAAATTAATAATTTTTAATGAAGATAAATTTATATTTAGGTTTCATTTTTCAACAGTATGATCAGTTTCAAAGAAAATAACAATCATTTTTTATATTTCATTTTGATGAAAATATTCAATTTTTAATCGGAATAAACTTATATTTTTTTATGGCTCATAAAATTTTAAAGTAGATATAAAAAAGAGTTAAAAAAATCATTTATATTCCTCACTTATTCTTCACATGTACTGAAATTTATAATAAATTTCATATATTCAACACTATTAAATAATTGTTGTTCGTTCATTTTAAAAAAAAATGACATCTCATGCAAATAAAAATAGTGGAGATCTAATTGTCAAATAACTATTATTTTACATGTTGGTTGAGAGGTTTTTATCTGAGTTACCTGGGTATCACTTTGTTTTTTGTTACAACACTTGAAAATATGGCTTGGACACTAGCAATACGTGAGCATGTTATGCTTGTTAGTTTTTATGGTTTTCATTATTTTCTTTTTCATTGTATAAAATAAAAAACTATTTTACATTTGAAGAAAATTTTTTGCGCATTTTATTGTTAAATGTTTTAAAAATAATATCATGGTTCAAGAGATACTCTTATTGCTAAACTCTAGATATAAAGTTGATTTTAGTTAAAAAATGCATGATTTTGGCCATTCATAATTAGAATTCTTTTGAAATATTTGTTGATGCGGAATTAATATAATTTTTTATTTAATGCCACTTTATCCATGAAAATAAACGTATATTTTTTTAAGTTTTATTTTTTATGAAACTAATAATTTTTAATGAAGATAAATTTATATTTAGGTTTCATTTTTCAACAGCATGATCAGATTCAAAGAAAATAAACAATCATTTTTTATATTTCATTTTTATGAAATATTCAATTTTTAATCGGAATAAACTTATATTTTGTATGGCTCATAAAATTTTAAAGTAGATTTAAAAAGAGTTAAAAAAATTATTTATATTCCTCACTTATTCCTCACTTCTACTGAAGTTTGTAATAAATTTTATATATTCAACACCATTAAATAATTGTTGTTCGTTCATTTTAAAAAAAAAGGACATCACATGCAAATAAAAACTGTGGAGATGTAATTGTTAAATAAATATTATTTGACATGTTGGCTAAGAGGGTTTTATCTGAATCACCTGGGTATCACTTTATTTTTTGCTACAACACTTGAAAATATGACTTGGACGTGTAGCAATACATAAGCATGTTATGCTTGTTAGTTTTTGTGTTTTTCATTATTTTCTCTTCCATTGTATAAAATAAAAAACTATTTTACATTGGATGAAAAAAAATTTTCATTTTATCGTTAAATTTTTTAAAAATAATATCATGGTTCAAGAGATACTCTTAGTGCTAAGCTCTAGATATAAAATAAATTTTAGTTAAAAAATACATGATTATGGCCATTCATAATTAGAATTCTTTTGAAATATTTGTTTATGTGGAATTAATGTAATTTTTTTTATTTAATGTCATTTTATCCATGAAAATAAAATTAGGAAGTGGAATGGACAATAGATCAATGCTTCTGTGTATATATGCAAATGGATAAATTTTTGATGGCCCAGATGGTGTGACATTCAAGTCAAACGACATGAGAATAATAACGTTGATCCCGACATTACTTTGGTTAGACTAAAGCAAGTTGTAGGTCAAAATCTCAATCTTCTTCCGAATCAAATTGTGATTGATCTTTTATATAGAATTCCAATTTCCATAAATCCACTTCGGTACAGGGGATGGAAAATACTAGATGATTATGATTTACAAAGAATGTGGCAACTGCATTCTCGATTCTCTACTCACTTGATGTGTGTAGAGATGTATGCAAATATTTCTAATGTGGAACTTGATCATTATCTAGAATCACACCCAACGGAGAACTATAGTGGATATATGCTTCCAGAGCAACAAGGAGTCATGATTAGCATGTATATGGAAAATTTCCACCCATTTGATCCTTCTCCAACCATTGGAGATGCTGGACCATCATCCCCAGTACCTCCAACTGAAAACATAGGCCAATTTGAACAATTTGTGTATATTGGCAATGATCGATCATCATTTTCTCCTCTTCCAATAGAAGACATAATGGATGACTTTGAGGATGACAATGAATACGATTCTCATGTTAGTGTTGATGATGGGAATGACAATGATGATGATGATGAGATCAATGAGGACATCAATGAGGATAATGGTGATATGAATCACAACAATGAGCCTGCCCTTGCTTTCTTATCTCAGGTTGATATAGAATCTGCTATGGCTCCTAATTTTAGTGGACTTAGGGATATTCTACCTCTCAATGATAACCATAAGCTATTTCCTGGTTAGATGTTTAACAATGCTTGTGTTTTAAAACGTGCAGTCAAGTTATATAATGTTCGAGTCCATCACACATTCAAAGTGTATCTTTCAAGTAGAAAATCTCAAGAATTTCGATGTATCAACTATGGAAATGGTTGCAAATGGAGAGTGAGGGCTTCCAAGAAAGTAAGTGATAGTTTTTGGACTATTACAAAATATGAAGGGCCTCATACATGTTTGTCTACATCATTAACACAAGATCATCCTAAGTTGGATGCTGATCTTATCTCTTATTGTATTGTGGCCATGGTGACTGACAAACTAGATGTGAAAGTTTCACAAATCATTGAGCAAATGCAATCCATGTTTGGGTACATAGTATCATATCGAAAAGCATGGAAGGCAAAACAATTGGCGATCGTCACTATTTAGGGCAATTAGGAGACATCATATGCTTTATTACCAAGGTGGTTAGTTGCAGTCGAGCATTTTATGCCTGGGTCGATTGTCAAATATACATACAAGCAAACTTCGAATGTCAATGATGATGGGCAACATGTGGAGATGTTTCGTCACGTATTTTGGGCGTTTAAGCCATGCATTGACGCCTTTGAGCATCTAAAGCCTATAGTACAAGTAGATGGAACTTTCTTATATGGGAAATATAAGGGCACATTTCTCATGGCAATATCTCAAGATGGTAATCAAAATGTAGTGCCACTTGCCTTTGCTGTGGTTAAGGGGGAGACAAAATCAGCTTGGTCATGGTTTTTATACAATGTGCATATCTATGTTGTAAAGAGAAGGAAGGGAATATGCTTGATATCAGATAGACATCCATCAATTATGGAAGCTGTTGCAGTCCGTCGTGTTGGATGGCAACCACCATATGGATATCATGTTTTTTGTCTAAGGCATGTGGCTTCAAACCTACACAAAGCATACAAAACAAATTGGTTGAAGCAGAAGTTTATAAAGATTGGTGAGATTCATGAACCTTAATAATTTACAAGCATATGATTAACATTCTTTGCCATTAAATTTATAAATATGGACAGGGTATGCATATGAGCAGGCAGTTATTGACAAACAATTGGAAGAACTCACATTGTTGCATCCGGACGCTGCTAGATGGATTAGAACTATTAAGAAAGAGCAATGGTGTCGCGCACATGACATTAAGGGTTGGCGCTATGGTCATATGACAACAAACCTTGCAGAGTGCATGAATGGTGTATTTAAAGGTGTACGATGTTTGCCTATTGCAGGTTTGGTGAAGGCGACCTTCTATAGGGTGAATGGTTATTTTGTTAAACGTGCCCAACAAGTTCACACACAAATAGCAGCAAGGTAAATGTTTTTTGAAACATTAAACAGCAAATTAGATACAGCTACACAAGCTGCATCTGCATGTATTGTTCACCAGTATGACATAATAGCAACATCATTTGAGGTCGATGAACCATATAATATTGTGGCTCGTCAATTTGGTCGTCGTTGCAGGCTGAACCTAAGCCAAAAAAAAATGTGATTGTGGAGAGTTCCAGGCTGAGAAATATCCACGTATGCATGTGATAGCCGCATGTGCTCTAGTAGGCATTGACTATGTACAATTCGTGGATCTTGTATTCAAGTTGGAATCCATGCAATCAACCTATAGCAATGAGTTTATACCAATAGGAGATGAAGTTTATTGGCCAGAATTTGATGGTCCTCATTTGATTCCTGACCCATCAATGATTCGAGCGAAAGGTCGCCCTCGCTCAACTTGCATTTGTAATGAGATGGATTGGACCACACCAGGACAACCTAACAAATGTGGGTTTTGTAGGCAAATAGGTCACAATCGGTTGAATTGTCCATAGACTCTACCATCTAGGTAGTAATTTGTATGAAACTATGTGCGTTTGACTTTTGTGAAATGTAATGAAATTTGTATTATTAATCTAAAGCATGGGTTGCATTATTATAATTTTTTTTTAATATTGGACACTATTTACTCCATCCAATGTAGAGACTTTTAGCATGTGTTGCATTATTATAATTTTTTTTAATATTGAACACTATTTACTCATCCAATGTAGAGAACTTTTAACAAATGGAGTAGCCACATCAGGTCATTCAACCAGGCCCAGTGGATGGCTTATTATTATACCTACAAGAGCGACATATTTCACAGGCAGTATGGGACAATAATGTAAGTAAAAATCTTCACATATTACTAATTGTTATGCTTTTCTATCAACTTTGGTTCCATTTATTTTGTAGGTTGATAGAATCCTTAATACTCGGCGATTCATGCAATTGGGTGAGCCTCCAATCCAAATAATTAACTATCTTAGACAAGTTGGATTCTACGGTGTTTCTTGACTAGGCCAATTTGAGTATGATCAAAGTTTGATCTCTGCATTTATTGAGAGGTGGCGTTCTGAGACTTATACCTTTCACACTACACATGGAGAATGCACCATAACTTTAGAGGATGTAGCTATACAATTAGGCCTTCCTTGTGCCGGACTTCCTGTAATTGGTCAAACAACAAATAATTGGCCAGAGGTGTGTGAATGCTACCTCGGAATTCATCCACCTTCAGAGAACATATACGGACAAAGGCTATTTTTGAATTGGTTGGAAGATCATTTTAGTCAGTTGGATGATAATGCATCAAATATGGAAAAATGATATTTTGCACATGCGTACATCCTAAAATTAATCGGTGGATATCTGATGCCAGATAGGTCTGGTCATAGGGTTTATTTAATGTATCTTCCTTTATTAGCAAATTTTAAGGAAGCTGGAAAATATAGTTGGGGTTCAACAGTGTTAGCTCACCTATACAGAGAAATGTCCAATGCCACTAACCCTTCTGAGGTGAATATTGGTGGCTGCTGAGCATTACTGCATTTATGGGCATTGGATCATTTTCCTGTACTAGCACCAGAGCGACCACCATCATTGAGTCCAAATAATGATGTTTATCCTCTTTTACCACCCTTAGGATTTCGGTATACTAAAAATGCACTATAAATATTTCATATTAACTTATTAAAATCATACTTATTTTAACATGTTCTTTGTTATAATCATAGGTGGAGGAACATATGATTAGCCCCTCGTTCTAATCGCTCGGACTTACGACGTTATAGGAGTTTACTTGATGCAATAGCTGATGATGAGATCATTTGGCAGCCCTATGAATCTCCTAGGAATCTTGGCCTCATTCCAGATTATTGCTAGGAAATAAGTGATATTTGGCATGCTTCTGTCCCCCTTATATGCTTTCACATAATAGAATGGCATCACTCTGATCGTGTTCTAAGGCAATTTGGTTTCCAGCAGCCAATTCCTATGCCTCCGACTAACTTGGACGATTTTCACACAGTACAGTTGCGAGGGAAAACCTCGGAAAATTGGATTGAAGCTCACAAAATCTTCCTTGAAGCATGGTTTAATTGGCCTTATGCTATTATTGATGCTTCTCACGCAAATGAGGTGTTTCATCGTACATCTGAGTACATGCAATGGTATTGGAGATGTACGCGATGTTGGATCCATCCTACTAGTAGTGCAACTGGTTATGTGGTAACTTCTTCATCTCTTTTCACCCTCATTATATTTTTTTTCTAAACATAGACAACATCATAATCTAATGTTTTATTATTAATTTTAGGCTGATATAGCTGAAGATTTGTATAGGCTTGCCATTACTTACCCTCCAGAAATGTCAACTGATTTTCATACAAGGGTAGCTCAGGACCAACATAATATATTGATTGCAATGAGAGAGCAATGCTTCAACATGGAACTTGAGCTTGCTCCACCTGCACAAGAGCCATCACGTCCACAAATTCCTCAGCGTAAAAGACCAAGTAAACGACGTGATGGCTATTTATCAACCAGGCCACCAATTGCTTCTCAAGAAGAAAATACAATGCAACGAGATCATGCTACTACTTCGGCCACATCCAGTACATTTGTAGGAGCTGCATCTTCTTCTTTCATGCCACCATCCTCATTGCCCCCATTTAGCTCTCCTATTCCTTGTCAGTCTGGATCATTCATGTCTTTATTGGGTGACTCAATATTATTCAATGCCGAGTACAACATGTCTTCATTTCAACATGGTGAACCATCAAATCAAACATTTGAGACTCCACGCCAGTCAATTTCTCTGGCTGACTCTACTTGGTTTGATTTGAATACTGCACAAACACCATCAAGAATTGATTTACCTGAATCACATCATACAAAAGAGGACATACAATCAGAATGACCACAACGTAATAGAAGAAGAGCAAGATGTGGTACCGGTAGTCACTATGCATGATACGAGCAAATTTTCGTACATAATAGCTAATTATTACTAATCAATCATCATTTTCATTTTATAATCAATTATTTTTATCAATTAATTATTAAATTTATATTAGCAGTTTTACATGTTTGCTGCTTAATTATAGTGTTATTTTATCATTATTAGTTGCTTATTATTAGTTATTTATTATTTAACTTTTTCAACTCTTAATTAATTTTTTATCTTTTTCATGACTATTAAACAATAATAATGATCTAATATTTTTTTATTTGATATTTGTTAGGATTTATTTACTAGTAATATTTTCTTAATAATAAACTAATTATAATTTTTATTATAAACTATTATTTTTCTATTTATTATAAAAATAATTCATTCTAATTATTATACAAATCAAATCATTGTATTTTTGTTATTCTCTCAGTCCCATATTATAAGACAATGAGAGAGGTTTTACATATATTAAGAAACATTTATTATATTTTTAAATTTAAAAAATAAAATTTTCAAATGTTACCTCTAATAATTTTACTTCTTTCATTAAATATAAGATAATTTATAATACTAATAATTCAAAAAATAACAAATAACAATAACAAAAGATATTATCTTATATTATAAAAAAAAACCTCATTTTGTCTTAATACTATGATATAGAGAAAACATATCTAAAAATAATAATAAAAAAGTTGTAAAAAGAAAAAGTTTATTAAAAAAAATAAAAGAAAACAAAAGCAAGTCGATTTTACCCAATTGACTTGCTTTTGAATCTTTAAAAAGATAAGAGGGAGAATAACAGTTAAAGACCCAAAAATAAAATTATTTGTCAATTAAGACCCAATTTGAAAATCCTTGAGTTATATATACTGAATTTTCAATTGACATAAACTAAATTTCTGACTGAAATTATTTATTTAAAAATATTTTTTATTATAGATCTTTTATCTTTTTTCCTTTTAAAAAAATATTAACTAGCAAGTCGATAGGCTACTCAATTCATATGTTCTCTTTGTTTAAAAATAATTGATTAAGCAATAAATCTCAATTTTATTCATGTTCTAAACTATTAATTTTTTATATTAAAAAATTATTAATTCTAAATTTATAAGACGATTGAAGGGATTTCACATATATTAAAAATTATTTATTATATTCTTAAATTTTTTAAAAGAATTCTAAGTTTACTCTTTTTAATTTCACTCCTTTCATTAAGTCTAATATTAGTTACAATATTAATAATATAATAATAAATAATAAATAAATGATAAAAATGAAATCACTACATAATAAAAAAAAAATGCATTTTGTCTTGATAATGGAATGTAATTGTATATCTAACAAAATTAGAGGAAAAGAAAAGAAGTTAGTAAAAAAAAACAGAATAATAAGTTTGTAATAACTAATAGCTAATAATAAGTCAGTTGGCAATTGAATGCGTGAGTATGCAGAGACACAAGCCACGTCAACATAATGCAACAACAGAATTAATTAGTTTAAAAAAATAAAACAAAAGCTAAGTCGATTGATTAACAATCGATTTGCTTTTCGACCAGCTTCTTTATTTAAAAAAAATATTTAAGTCGTGTTTCCATTCATCGATTTATTCACAATGTACTCATCGATTTTCTGATCATCGATTTTTATTAATATAGATCGGTAAATTCTTTCTGACGTAACATATATTGGTAAATAATTTATTTATTTATTATATTTGATTCAAAAAACCCAAATATATCTTTTCAACAAGCTAAAGATGACATGATTTGGATAGCTTCACAAAATGATATGAGTTTTTGAATTTAGTCCAAAAAATCTGGAATATTATTTTTCACTATTTGAACAGTGAAACTTTGAGCATTAAATTATATCAATTGATGCAATCAAACACAAGTCTCATATTTTTCCCTTGTAGAGCATGTATCCAGCTATTTTTAGAGACTTAAATCACATTGATATGATTTTTTTTCCAAATTTAGTTATAATTTTCTAAAATTCAACCAAGTAAATTGAGTACAAAATGAACAATACTTTCATTTTTTTAATTTCTTTATTTTAGACCCTATGATGATTCAAGTCTCAATTATAGTTAAGTTGGATGTTCAATATACTTTGATGCATGGGAAATAGTATATAAAAGCAAAGTGTTATAGTTGATATATATTTTTTTATTTTAGAGAACATAGGCAATTCTATATAAAACCGCATACGTTTTCCTTTTTTTTTTGTACTAAGTAAAGTACGTGGTTATACTAAAGACCTCTTACTTTATTTTTCTAATTTACAAAATGAAGGTAGTTATCCACCAAACCACCTACGTTTTCTTTTGCGATTTATTTATTTATTTATTTATTAAATCAAACCTTTATAGGCGGTAATCAAAGTTACCGCCTACTAAATATTCCTGCCTCATTTTTGTAGGCATTTTCAAATATAACCTCTTACATTTTAGTGTCTACAAATCCCATTTCTTGCATGGTGCACACAAAGCAAGGAAATAGATTATCACAACCATCACTAGACGTGCCATGGACATATCATGATATGAAAGGAATGAACATATATCTAAACAGGCAATTTGCAACACATATGAAAATACATCTCGATTAACTTGACTTGTCCATACATAAACACACACACAAGGGAATGGTAGGTGTTGCATTAGAAGTTTTAATGATTCCAAACAACTATAGTTTGGAAAGGAGAATATCAAAGGAGTATGAAAGGATAAATTGAAGAAATTGAGTGAAGAACAAGTGAAGATTTAGTTTTTAGGATTTCTCGTTATGTATACTGGGTAAAAAACTTTTATTCTTACTTATTTATGTTACCACAGTACCTAAACGATTTATTTCATTGTTAGCCAATGTTAGTGTGTGTTAAAATTGAGAAATATTGGCTAACATGCGAATTTTGTAGTTGACTCTAATTTATTTTGTGCAAAATTCAAACTTTGTTTTGTGAAATTCTAAGTTACGGACTTGTTATTTCTGATAGACAAATTTCAGTTCTGAAATTTGAATTTTGGGCTAAGTATAGTCAGTGAAATTGTACAAAATTCGTATGAAACTTGGTCAAAATTCGAATATTGGTGAAGACCAAAATGAGTTCAAGTGTCAATGCCCTTGATAGACAAACTTGGGAGTTCAAAGTATGAATTTCTAAATGAGAACTAATAAGTCTCGTTAAAGCAAGCCTCTGACATACGAACTTTATATTTCAAAATTCAAATTTCATAGAGGAGAACTTTTATATCATGTTGAACATGCCACTGATAGACGAATTTCAACTTTTAAAATTCAAATTTCTAATGGACTGTGAAAACTTAAGACAACTACTTAAACTCAATAGATACACTTTTAATATAATAATTCATATGATCTAAAATGGGATATCTTTGATGAACTCAAAATTCGAATGTCACAGTTGAATAGATAAATTTTGAAGTTCAACATTAAAGTCCTTAATTTTCTATTTTTGTGAAATTCGTCTGTTAAGACCCAAAATTTGAATTTTGGTGTGTCAGACATATTAAATGTGATTGGGCAACGGCTATTTCTACCATGTAACATTTGGTTAAAGTCTCTAACAGCAAGATCTTATATCTAATGACTAGTTAAGCCACAAATCTATAAATAGAACTTTATTTAAAGTTGTCGGCAACAAATTTAAGTCTGTTGTTGTCAGAACGTTGCTAAATTTATTAGACAAAGCTTTTTCACTGACACACTGCATTGATTATGTCAAAACATTCATTTCCACTATATTCTAGAGAGTATTCATTCTGTGTAAAATCTTTTCTTCATCTAGAACAAAAATTTTTTGTGAGGAGAATCAAAAAGGGTATTGGAAAACACTTGTTAGAGTGTTGAGTGAAAATTTTCAATGTTTTTAGAATAAAGCACGCATATTGTACTGAAACATTGCAAGGAGCTCATTCAATTCTTCCAGATAGTAAAAGATTGTTGTAGATTAAGTGAATTAGACCAAACCAAGATTAATCTTTGAGTCTTCTCTCACTTTATCTTACATTTATATTCTTTTTCATCATACTTTATTTTTCTGCAAGCTTTTACTTTCACTGCTCAATTTTATTTGCACATAAAATTTTAAACTTCTCAATTCAAATTTTAAAGTTCAACATTAAAGTACTTAATTTTCTGTCTTTGCGAAATTCATCTGTTAAGACCAAAAATTTAAATTTTGGTGCCTTAGACACATTAAATATGGTTGGGAAACGGCTATTTCTACAGTGTAACCATTGGTTAAAGTCTCTAATAGCTAGTTCTTGTATTTAATAGCTAGTTAAGTGACAAATCTATAAATAGAACTTCATTTGAAGTTATGGGTAACAAATTTAAGTCTGCCTTTGCCAAAACTCTGCTGAATTTATTAGACAAAGCTTTTTAACTGACACACTGCATTTTTTATGCCAAAACTTTCATATCTACTTTATTCCAGAGAGTATTCATTTTGTGTAAAATCTTTTTTCATCTGGAAGAAAGATTCTTTGTGAGAAGAATCACAAAAGGTATTAGGAAACACTTGTTTGAGTGTCGAGTGAAAATTTTCAATATTCTTAGAATAGAGCACAGGTATTGTACTGAGGCATTACAAGTAGCCTGTTTAATTCTTCCAAATAATGGAAAATCTCAAGTGATAGCTTGAGGGCTAAATGTAGCTTTAGTGAATTGGATTGAACCAAGATAAATCTCTGAGTCTTCTCTCACTCTATCTTACATTTATATTCTTTTTCATCATACTTTATTTTTCTGCAAGCTTTTGCTTTCACTACTTAGTTGTATTATTGCAAAAAAATTTACACTTCCTAATATACCCCTCTCTTAGGAAGCCAGCACTCCTAACAAGTAGTATCAGAGCTTGGACTTCCAGTTAAAGGATTTCTCCATCCGTGAAAACTCAGGGCAAGGTTTGGAGAAAACATACTACCTGCGGGCAATAACATCAATAGACCTCCTACCTTCAGTGGTGAACACTATGGATACTTGAAAATGAGAATGCAAATATATCTACAATCCTTAGATCTGGAGATCTGGTCAGTCATCAAGAAGTGTGATTTTGTGCCAATGAAGTTACAGGACAATAGCACATATAAGGAAAAGCCAAAAGAAGAATGGAATGATAAAGACAAAAGAAGAGTTCAGCTAAACTTTAAGGTCAAACACTCCTTCATTAGTGCTTTAAACCAAGATGAGTTCTATAGAGTTTCCTATTATTCCACGGCCAAAGGAAAATGGGATACTCTAGTCATGAAGGAACCGCTAGAGTAAAAGAGAACAAATTAAATACCTGCATTGGCGAATATGAAATCTTCAAAATGAGGGAAGGAGATAGTATCAAAGATCTACACAAGAGGTTTACCCTTATCATAAACTAACTGAAAAGCCTTGGGAAGGAGTACTATCAACCTAAGAAAGTTAGAAAAATTCTTAGAGCCTTACCCATTGAATGACAACCAAAGGTAACAGCAATAGAAGATGCCAGAGAAGAATCAATGACATCTGTCACAGCTCTCTTTAGAAGCCTTGAATGATACGAAGGAAAGCTAAAAGCAATTAAAGAATCCTCTTCTGACAAGAAAAAGAAAAGTCTAGCTCTCAAGGTAGAATCAGAAGATAATGATAATTTTGAAGAAGATGCTGAGTTGAATGAAGAAACAATGGCAATATTTGTGAGAAGATTCAGAAAGATGTATGGAAGGAAGAAATTCAGAAAATTCATGAAGAGAGATGAAGCCACCAGCAGTAAGAAAGAAAAAAAAGACTTCATTATATGCTACAAGTGCAAGAAACACGAACATATCAAATAGAAGTGTCTTCAGCTTGCCAAGAAGCAAGGAAAAGACAAAAAGGGAAACAAAGGGAAAAAGAAAAAAAGCCTTCATGTCATCCATCTGGGGAGATAGCTTAGATGTGAAGGATGTAGCAAAAGATGATGAAATAGCCAATCTATATTTAATGGCTTAAGAGGCTATAGAAAAGGAGAGGAATCATAACCAAGACAGTGATAGTGATTCTAAGGTAAATGATTTTAAACCTTCCTACAGTGAACTGCATGATGCAATCAATGATTTGATGGCTAAGTTTGTCAAAATGTCTAAGTAGTTATGTCAAGCTAAAAGGAAAGTAAACAAACTTGAAAATGAATCTCATGCATCCTATACTACATCATAGCCTTCTTCTTCCGCCACTTCTGCCCGTACCTCATGCATTGAGTTAAGAGATAAGAATGCTTATCTCCATAAGACTCTAACCAAATTTACTAAAGCTCAAGATATGTTGAAAGTGTTACTAAGAAAGCAAGTAATGAGTCAAAGCAAAACTGATCTAGGATATGACCCCTCTATTATCAAAGAGAAACTGAAAAGCATGAAATAAAATCTTTATCTGAGATATTTTGTGTGTGCTGATGGCATGAAATCAACTAAAAACATATAGTCATTTCCAGCTCCCAGAAATCAAAAGGATTGATATTATCTACATTATTTTAAACCTGTATCTCTTTCTTCTAGCCCTTTCTCCACTTGCCACTTCTGTAACAAGAAGGGTCATATATCCTCCTCTTGTGCATACAAAAAGGAATGAAACGGCAATGAAATGAAATTGGTTCCTAAATGTACTTCAGTGCCCAAGGGAGGAACTAAAAATAAAGGACCCAAGCAAATATGGATACCTGAAAGAAAGAACTAAAATTTGTTTTGCAGTTGTGTCTTAAGGCCAAGAAAAGAAACAAGTGGTATCTGGATAGTACCTATTCAAGACACATGATTGGAGATAAAGAGAAATTCACTGTGCTAAGAAATAAGAAAGAATGAATGGTTACTTTTGGTGGTGACTAGTCTGGCAAAGTGGTTGGCATTTGAATCATGGAAAGAAACCTAGAAACATATATAAAAGAGGTCTTGTTTGTAGTTGGCATCAATCATAACTTGTTGAGTATGAGACAAACCTATGAAAAAGGCAAATGAGTTCTATTTGACTCCAAATTCTGCATAATCATTAGAAAAAGTGGCCACAAAGTCATTCTCAAAGTACAAAGAGATGGTAATTATTATACTGTTGATTAGATTAATTACCTAACCTAAACTTAATATGCTTAATCAGTAAAAATGATGAGAGCTAGCTATAACATAGGAGATTAGCTCATATTAGCATGTATCAATTAAACAAGCTTATTAAAAATGAACTTGTCTTTGATTTACCTAATATCCTCTTTGAAACGGATAGAGAATGTAAAACTTGTCTTAATGGGAAACAAACTAAGGCTTCTTTTAAATTTAAAAATCTTGTCTCTACATCTAGACCACTTCAATTGCTTCACATGGACTTGATAGGTCATAGTCATTTTAAGAGTATTGGTGGTAAACATATTCTAGATTTACTTGGGCTTTATTTCTTTCTTCAAAAGATGAGACATTTAAGGCATGTCTGATCTTAGATAAAAAAATCCAAGATAAGAAAGGTTGCCTTATTGTGTCTCTTAGAACATATCATGGTGGTGAGTTTGAAAATGCTCAATTTGTTGACTACTATGAAGAAAATGGAATAGAGCACAATTTCTCTACTCCAAGAATACCTCAACAGAATGGGGTTGTTGAGAGGAAGAATAGAGTACTAGAAGAAATAGCTCATATGATGCTAAATGTGAAAGGACTGCCAAAGTATTTTTGGGCTGATGTAATGAGCACAGCATGCTACCTAATGAACAGAGCCTACATTAGACCCATGCTTGCAAAGCTCTAGATGAGCTATACAAAGGAAAGAAGCTTAACCTCTCTCATCTTTATGTTTTTAGATGCACTTGCTACATCCACAATAACAACAAAGATAATTTGGGTAAGTTTTATACCAAATCAGATGAAGATATATTTCTTGGCTATTTAAATAGATGTAAAGTATATAGAGTATTTCATAAGAAATCTAAAACCATAAAAGAATCAGTGCATGTAGTATTCATTGAAAATGAAAGTATCTCTAAACCTGACTTAGATGAGGATAAACTGATTTCTAGTTTTAAAAAGATGAACCTCTCTAAGGAAGATTAAGTTGAACCTCCAAAAATATTAGAACCTACTCCTATATAGGAAGGCATTACGGAGAAAGATCTTGAATTTGAAGATAATGAAGTAATTTCTCAAGAACTACCTAGAGCTTAAAGATATTAAAGGAGTTATCATGTTGATCAAGTGATTGAGGGTGTTCAAGAGAATGTTAAAATAAGAAGGCAACTTAGGGGTCAAATAAATAATTGTGCATTCATTTCTCAAATTGAACCTAGTAGTATTGAATAAGCATTAACTGATGAATATTGGATTAATGCAATGTAAGAGTTCCAAAGGAATCAAGTTTGGGACTTCATACCTAGGGCCAATGATCATTCGGTTATTGGAACCAAATGGGTATTTAGAAACAAGCTTCATGAATCTAAAGTAATAACAAGAAACAAAGCTAGATTAGTAGCTAAAGGTTATAATCTAGAAGAAGGCATAGACTATGAAGAGACATTTGCTCCAGTTGCAAGATTCTAAGCAATAAGAATACTTCTAGCCTATACTTGCATAAATGGTGTCAAGCTTTACCAAATGAATGTCAAAAGTTTCTTTCTTAATGGATATTTAATGGAAGAAGTTTATATTGAATAACCTCCAGGTTTTGAGGACTCAACAAAGCCCAACTATGTATGTAAAATAAAGAAAGCTCTTTATGGTCTAAAACAAGCACCTAGAGCTTGGTTGAAAGACTAAGTAACTTTTTAAGTAAAAAGGGTTTCACACATGGAAAAGTGGACACAACACTTTTCACTAACAAGGTTGATTTAGATTTGCTCATTGTTCAAATTTATGTTGATGATATTATATTTGGTGTTACTAAAGAAAGTTTGTGTAATATCTCAAAATTTCACTGGATACTAAGTAATGAAAGAGTAAGAAATGAATGATAGTATGAAATGTACAAGGAATTCGTGAAAACGAATAAACACCGTTTTGTGTGAAATAGGACCAATAGATCATTTTTTCCGGTTGGATGGAAAAATGAGAAAATTATATTTTGCCTTTACAGAAATATAAAAATGACATCCACGTCTCAAAATATATATAAATCATGAGGAAAAGAAATTGGAAATCCATTGGGAAAAATTACACCTAATGACTCAAGTTTTAGAAATTATAATTTAACCCCAAGTCAAGGGAAATTTTGTAAATGTGCAAAATTACTTTCAGAACAAAGCCCTCAAGGAAAGAAGTCCAATGGTGTGTGGCATTGAGGCTTAATGTTCAAGAATAAGGAAATAATCAGTACTGAGTGTCCAAAAGTAATAGTAAACTGATAAAGTAAATTGTGGGCCCTACCGATGGTTAAAAGGTAACTGGGACAAGATATAGGCCATACACAGACCATTTGGGACAGGATAATTAGGGAAACATGAAAATAAAATTAGACCAATCTTGTAGCCCAAAAATGTTAAATTACTATAAAGGTGGTTTTATCGGTACGGTTAAAAAGTACCTGGATTGAGATATATCTGGATCAGGAAAATTTAGATAATTTTTGGACACATTTCTCTCTCTCCCTTGTGTGAATTGCTGCAGCCCATGAAGCCAACCAATCATCTCAAAAAGTTAGGAAAACTTGCTAAGTAACAAGACAAAAAAGTAACTTTAGTTGACTTATTTAATTAACCATGGTTAAGAGTGTTGTTAACCACTTAAACCCTTCTCTTTTTTCACTATTTCACCAGAACCAGTAGTAAAAGACCAGCAAGAAAACGCAAGAAAAGGAAGGGGAAAAGGCGGGAGAAAAGGAAGAAGAATCAAAGGAAAATTGAAGCATAAGTTGGTAAGATTATATACTACCACCTTAAGCTTACTATCTATGGCTTTCAAAGTATGTTTTATGGATTAGTTTGCTTCCTCTTCACCTTAGGGTTTCATCCAAAATGGGGTTTTAGCATAGGGATGAGTTTTGAACCACTAAACTTAAGGAAAGCTTAGATTAACCACTAGAAGCATGAATCCATGGATGGTTTGAAGTGATTTGAAGGAAATCTTTTCCAATCACTTTGAGGCAATTTCGGCCAGAATAGGGGGAGTATTTAGAGTTGGAATTTCATGTTTTTTTACCTCAAAAATAGATTCCCCATGGTCCAAAACCTTAAGAACAAGTGTGTTGTACAAAGAAAGAACAAAGCAGAGTTAAGTGAAAAATTTGGCTTTTAGTGAGTAATGTGTTATGTAACTCATGAATCCAATAGCTAAATTGGTTTGATGATGATGTGGATAGGTTCAAGAAGGTTGTGGAAAGCTTAAAAAGTGGTGGACCAAGTTTGGAAAGCAAGGGAGCATCATAAGGTAGTTAAATCTCCATACTTGCAATATGTTATCATACATGTTTTCAATGAGTTTCATGCTTTGCCATGTGTTTAAAATAATTTCTTGTGATGAATTATGTGTATTGGCTGAGTTGAATGAGGGGCATTGTGACCCCGAGATGTCCAATTTCCAAAAGAAACTGTGCCAAAAATTTTAGGGAATTATCATTAGCTTACTAATGCTAGCATTATGAACCTGTAACTTTTATGTAAATTTGTAAAGATAATGTTAGAAATATTTCTTTAAGTTTTCATGTTACTTTAAGTCTTAATGAGTGTATGGCATGATATGAAAAGGAATTATGGTCATGTAAATGCCATCACTTTTTTTTGCCAAGCATTAGGATATGAATGATTATTTTGAACTCTATGGAGGAAACCCACTACTGTTGAGATAGTTGTAATGTGAAGTATCAATGATATATATATCGTTTAAAAGTAGATAGGAAGAGCTTTCCAATGGTCTAAGGAACATTCAAATTGGATGTGTTTGCAATATTTGGTGAATTTTTATATTTAATCCCAATTAAAATGATTATTTTGCAGTTTTTGTATAAATTGTGAGATTTCACAGAGCTTGCTGTTCAGATCAGTACAGTCATTGCTTTGACTTATATTTTTCCCATGTATACAATGTTATAAGCTATTCCTAGAGACTTGAATCACATACATACGATTGTTATTGATTTAGTTATGATTTTTTTAAGTTTAATCAGAATAAATAAATTTGATTAAATGAATAGTAACTAAAGTTGGAAAAAGAAAGTTATTATGGTGTTTATTGTGATTCAAGATCCTATTACTATACAAATGGACTTTAGAATGGTTAAATACATGGGAAATGAGCCCAATAAGAGGTGTTATAGTTTGTGCAAGGATTTTACAAGTTAATGCAAGGAGAATTTAAATGTCAATGATGCGAGAGCTGATATTCTTCCTAGGACTACAAATCAAGCAATACAGCAATGGAATTTTTCTTTGTCAAATAAAATATGTGAAAGAGCTTCTCATGAAGTTTGGAATGGAAAAATGCAAAGACAATTGGCACCCCAATGGGTACTTCAACCACTACACCAAAACAACCATTTTCTCACAGCCATAATCCATGAGAAAAGGGGTAAAAATCTGTGGGAAATCATTTTCTCACAGAATTTCTCACAAAAAATTGGGTGGGAGAAAATCAACCATGGGAAAATTAAAATTCTCACAAAATTTAGCCGTGAGAAAATTTCTTATAGAATTTATGCACATTTCTCACATATTGGGTCTATGAGAATTTCTCATACAAGATATTTCCATGAGAAATTTCTCACAAAACATGTTCCATGAGAAAGTTCTGACATGCATATTTCTGTGAGAATTTCTCACGGATTTTCATCTATGAGAAATTTCTCATGAAATCAATGAGAAATATCATGAGAAACTTGAGAAAAAAGAGAAAAAAAAATCTCACAAACTATATATGTGAGAATGCTGCAAACCAACCATGCAAAATAATAATTTCATACAAAAAAGTCTCATTGATATACAATAAGATAGAATTATTTTCTAGGACACAAGCTATAATAAAAAGTAATACCTAAGATACAATTAATTTCCAAAAATTATTCTTATATAAACTGATACCTATGATACAATTATCTCGATCATATTAATCCAAAGTCCCTAGCTACCGTGGAGGAGAACTCTAGCATCATAACCCACGGCATAGTAGTACATGGCATCATAGTTTGATTAACCAAGAACTTTCAACCCGAAACAAGCCATTGCAACTAATTCTATCCTGAAGCAAAAGTTATGGCATGCAAAATATCATATAATTGGCATAAAAAATATATCTTACACAGCTTCAAATTGTTTTTAAGGCATGTTATGAAATATAAGGTCCATAAACAAAACTAAGTTCCATTGAAACAAACCTCTTACTTTTGACAAAAGATAATTATATACAATGGCAAAACAACCCAAAAACAACAAAATTTATGCCTAATATCATAACAAAGTTTCAACTTTAAGCAGCCAACAACACCACAAAATTAAGGAACCAAAGTAGCAAAAGCTTTAGAAGAACAACTTACCTCTTAAATCCTTATTCTCCTTTATTCTCCCACAAATGAAACAATTAGTCACAAGTTTAATGAAACCACCAGAGTTTCATGTCTTGATGATTGCCTGCTTTAAAAAATTTAGAATTAGGAAAACATGGTCACAAATAAGCAACATGACATACCATTAACTTGAATTAGGAAACCTAAGTTCCATTGAAACAAACCTCTTACTTTTGACAAAAGATAATTATATACAATGACAAAACAACCCAAAAACAACAAAATTTCTGCCTAATATAAGAACAAAGTTTCAACTATAAGCAGCCAATAACAACACAAAATTAAGGAACCAAAGTAGCAAAAGCTTTAGAAGAATAACTTACCTCTTAAATCCCTCTTCTCCTTAATTCTCCTACAAATGAAACAATTAGTCACAAGTTTAATGAAACCACCAGAGTTTCATGTCTTGATAATTGCCTGCTTTAAAAAATTCAAAATTAGGAAAACATGGTCACAAATAAGCAACATGACATACCATTAACATGAATTAGGAAAACTAAGTTCCATTGAAGCAAACCTCTTACTTTTGACAAAAGATAATTATATACAATGGCAAAACAACCCAAAAACAACAAAATTTTTGCCTAATATCAGAACAAAGTTTCAACTTTAAGCAGCTAACAACACCATAAAATTAAGGAACCAAAGTGTAACATCATATACTAGGATCCATTTCCCATGTATTAGATCATTTTAGATTCCAAATATGCTTGTGAAGAAGCTTGAATCAATTTAATTTCAAAAATAGAATTTTCAATTTTCCTCGTACTGTTCATTTGACAATTTCTATTTTTCCTGATCAATTTTGAAAATTCATAACTAAATCTAAAAAAATCATCTTGAGTTCATCCAAGTCTCTAAAATTTTATAAATTCAGATCTACATAGAAAAAATATAAAACAGTAACTTTATTGGGCTAATTCATACAGTAAATTTCATGAACTTTTACTATTCATTTTGTCATTTTTCTATCTTCCAGTTTTCTGACCTCAACTTTGTAAAAATCCTATTTCATTCTATTCATGATCAAATCATGCATACTCTATGTCATTTGAAAGCTATATATGTCTACTTATAGATATAGTTTTCTTAAACATTAACTTAAATTATGAAGGGTCAGAATACTACAGTTACTGGGATAGTTTTGGGAAAACTTACATATCTATTGATCTTGTGACAAGTATATCTATAATGCCCACACAATAGTAGTAAGAGGACATAGGATGGGAATATCATTAGGCTTGCCTGTCTAGTATTTTAGCAAAAAGATAGTTGTGGATTTTTTGGCAACATTCTAAATCATTATAAATTGATTCCTATTGCACAAAAGTCTGACAAAAGAACTCATATAAAAGCTCTCTAAAATCTTCACGTATGCCAAAACGTAAAGCCACTTCTTTGCCTATATATAGTAATGTCACCATTTCACAATTATGTATTTCCATTGAGTTTCTTGGTTCTTCTAAGATTAGCATGAAGTGTTATTGCTATATAATCTAACAAAATCTCTGCTCTTGAATTTTCAGTGGATTGCAATCAGGAGAGTTGCTTTAGCTACTGTTAAATGTTCAAAAGCATCTTCATGAACAACTACAGGTAGATCTATTGATCAATGTTATCATTCTTTTTATTTTTATTGACTCTACTCTATATATATAGCAGCTTTTGTAACATCCCTAAAAAACTAGATAACTAAAAAAGTATAAGAAATTCGTGAGAACAAATAGACACCATTTTGCGTGAAACTAGGCAAAGATATCATTTTTCTTGACTACATGAAAAATGGAAAATTACATTTTTGCCTCTAGAGATTATGATAATTGTAATTTAGTCCCTCAATTATGAGGGAAAGAAAGTAGAAAAGATTTTGGAGAAAATTACAGTGATGATATGAAAGTTTTAAAAATTATAAATTTTCCTTTTATTAAGGGTAATTTTATAAATATGTAAAATTACTGTTAAATCAAAGTTCTCGATGAGATGAATCTAATGGTATATGGAACTGAAGGTTAATGATTATAGATAAAGAAATAATCAGTGTCAAAGATTAAAAAGTAACTTTATACTAATAAAACTAATTTTTGATCTGCAAAAGCTAAAAACCCAAAAGGAAAAGTTATTAGACACTTCAACAAGAGCTTTTTAGAGATAAGATAATAAACTAATTCTAGATATAAGTTTACTTTAATCATGTACTCATAAAATGATTTTATATTGTAAAAGGTAACTTTACCGGTCCTAATATAATAAAATAATCGATACAGGATATTACTGGATTGGAAAAATTATGTAGTATTTTGGAGATGAACCCCCACTAGAATGGTACCAACTCATCAACCATGTGACCAAATTGAGGTCTTGGTGGCCAAGAAAAGATTAACTAAATTTAATTAACTACAAGTGGCAAAGTAAGCTAACCCAAGCAAGTGACTAGAGTTAAGCACATTATAAATACCCCTCCACACCATTTGCACATCCAAGCACTTGAGAAAAGAGGGAGAGAGAGTGCAACAAGTGGAGAGCAAGAGAAGGCTATGTGAGGAAGCAAGAAAAATAGGAAGAAAGTTCAAGAAAATTGGCAAGTGCTTCTCTTGTGATTTCTAGGTATTTAGCAGGATTATTTAGTAGTTTTAAATAGTTTCCTTGCAATTCTCTCTTCTCCAACCTCTGTACAGCTTCATTCATGGCTTGATTTGGGGTTGGATGATGTTTGTAAACCACCAAAATCATGAGAAAGTATGGGTTTTTACAAGAGAAAGCAAGATAGATATATTTTGAAGCAAGTTTGAGAAAACCCAACCTTTTATCAAGAGGGCAGAATTTCAGTCTATATAAAAGGACATCTCAGAGTGGGAATATCATTAATTTGATGCTAAAAATGGATTCCCCACAATGAAAAACCTTAGGACAAGTGTTGGGGTTAAAGATAGAAAGTTTGAGCTTTTAGGGTTTCATGGAAGTTTTATGTGATTAGCCATGGAATCAATAGTTTGAGCAAGTATTTAATGATGTTTATGGACTTGAGGAAGCCTATGGAAGTTAACAGAAGCATTAGATCCAAGAGGAAGAGCCAAAGAAATGCTTCAAGATAGCTAAGTTTCATTTTTATGCTTTATGTTCTATCATTGTGTTTATATGATGAAATTATGTTGCCATATTGTGATTATGTTTTCTTTGATTGGTTTTAGCTATAAAAGGGGTTTTATTTCCTTGGATGTCTATTTTCTAAATCGTTATGCTGCTGAAATTTTTATGACCAATATGGCAATTTATTGTTTAAATGTAGTTGATGTGATTAAATGTGATCAAATGTGAGTTTATTTGACATGATTGACATAATTGCATGAAATGTAACTTGCTACTAAGATTGTTCAAATCCCATCCCCTCAAGTATCCCAAATGACTAGGCATAAGTGACGGCAATGAAGATCAAGGAGCCAAAAAGAATGAAGGAGAGAATAATGCTTGAATCAATAGTTCAAGTTATGAATATTCATTTTGAAGAATTTTATGTAATATTGTATGATGTCTTATGAGGCTTTACATCCCTGTAATCATGTTCTTATGTGTTTCTTATAATGTTATGAATATGATTTGGACAAATATGAAGCATGTATATAGTGTAAAATAATGGTTCTGAAGCTTTAAAGGCAAAGTTGTCTAAAATGACCTATTATGAAAGAAATAGGGATATTCTATTGAAAAATGAGCACCTAGTATAAGTGTTAAATATTCTTTGAAAGTACATAGAGTAAGCTTTTCAACAAGATAAAGAGCGTTTAAATTGGGCATGTATAGGATTTATAGTGTATTTTTGAATGTAAGGGTCAAAATTGGATAGTGTTGTGAAAATTTTGATTTTTACTGTAAGTGTTAATTACTTTTAAAAGTGATATAAAAGCGTACATAACTCAAAAAATTTAGCGGTTTACATATGAAAAGATCTACATTTTAAGTTTAATATGCCACTAGTTTGAGTTCAATTGGAGCTATATAATGAGAGATATGCAAGTTTTCCCAAAAACTCTTCTAGTAAAAGTGATGTTGTGACCCTTAGTGATTCAACTTGATGTTGTGCTGTATTTAGGATCCTTTGGTGATTCAAGCCTCTAATATGATCCGATTGGACAATAAATGTGATATTCTACTTGGGAAATGTGTATTGAAAGTAAGGTGTTACAGCTCTCAGGATAGTTGTGAAATTTCCAATAATTGTATTTCCTGATTTCAATGTTCAATTTGTGGGCTCACATTTAGAGTAGTGATCTTATCTTGTTGAAACTAATAAAACTAATAAGTCCATATATGCTTAACTAAATGCTTGTCACACTTTAAGTAGCAATGAAAGTCATGTCCCCTATCATGAAAGCAAATTTATGTGCATGTTACAAGAATCTTTGAGAGGTGTTAGCAAGATTTTGATGGTTGTCTGCATGGTAATCCTCATGACCATGCTTTTTACCCCCAAATCTTTTATTCCTAGCTTCCTGCATTCTTTTCAATTAGTAATTTAGTTTTGCTATTGGCCCTTATCTATTTTGTAAATATAGAGCCCATATTTTTGCCAATACATTATCTGTATGTTAAGCATAGTATCACGATCATGTCAAGGGATTCTTCAAGCATCCTTAGATGCAACAAAGAAAAGTGGATGTTGTTCTATAAGCTAGAGAGTAGTTACATCCATAAGAGTAAAGTACTCAAGGGAATTTCTTTTGTAGCAAAAAAATTAGCTGGTTCTAGATTACATACATATGAAAAGAAAGCTGATGTTATAAAATCTGCAATAAAAGAAAGCTTTGTGGTAATCTTTCTTTATATTATGAAAAGGGGATTCATGCACATTTGGTAAAAATCTAAGTTGTTAATCTTTCTTTATATGCATGTATGGAAAGTAATTTTCTTTTCTATTACTTGAAGGAAATTATTGGATGAAGCAAGCCTTTCTGCTAAAGCTGAGAATGTATCTCTCACTTTGTCTTTTCCTCTTATGTCTCTTCTACTGGAAATAGTCTTATAATATCATTCAGTTTAAGAAATCACTATTTCTATATATGTTAAAATCTATAGTTCCTAAGTGGGATAAGATACCAGTGAAACCACTTTAAAGCTATAGAAACCAGCATATCTTAGTGATTATGGGTGATATTTGTGATCATTTGTTGTTGGATCTCATAATGTGGATTTGAATTAATTATGATGTAGCATTTTTATTGTAATTTTCTTTTTCGAGGAAGAAGTTATCAAGAATGGTATAATTTATATTAATTTGTATTGACCAGTAGTAGGATATGACCTCAAATTGGCATGTGGAAACTCTTAAGCAGATGATCATGAAGCTAAGGAAGGAAAATGAGGTCTTGTTGATTTGTCAAGCAATTCTATTTACTTTTCTAGTCTTTATGCTTTCTTCATGTGTTTCTAGTGGGTGAATAGCTTTTCTGTTAGCGGAATTTGATGCTCAAAAGTTTCTATTTTTTTGTTGGCCTGAATGAACTTGTAAATGGAAATGTCACTCATTACCTTGCGACGTACATTATGTTTAGCTTCGATTGGTAGTTAAGTTTGGAACAATATGTTAGTTCTTGTATAAAATTAATGTGTTGGGAAATTTTGTTGTTATTGTGGTTGTAAAAATTGCATTGCAATTTTTTTACATTTTAGTTATAACTATAGGTACAAAAATGGTTTTATGATAATATAGTATATCCCATTTTTTTTATAAAAAAAAGGCTCCTTTTATGTTTGTTTTTTGAAAAACAAACATAAAAGGTACCCTTCTTACCATATTAAAAGTTGCCTTTCCAGGTTGTTTATGTCTATTGTTAAAAAAAAAGACATAAAAAAAGGTAAGTCTTTTACCTTTGTTATTTGAGTAACAGAAGTAAAAAAGTGGTCTTCTGTATATTTTCAAACAGACATAAAAGACTATACTTTCTATGTCTTCACTCTATGTCTCTTTCAAAATAGATATAAAAGGGCTAAAATAATAGACATAAAAGAGGGTTTTTTTTTGTAGTAGTGAATTTTTTAAATCATGTACTAACTTAAGCATCAGAGTATGTATAAGATGTTTTGTAAGTACTTCTCCTGAGCTTATATAATAAGAATTCAAAATAATGGAGTATCTTGCATCTAGTCAAGCAACATTTACTGGAGGAAATTGAAAACTCCAAGTTTCAGCATCTGTTTGTAAGTTTTATTCTTAATAGTCGCATTTTGATTATTAATAGATGAACTTTCATGCCTTATCTGCCTTATTGTGTGACTTGGCTTGTTCAAAATTCAAATTTTGGTCATTTAACAGTTGAATTTCAATGGTTTATGTGCTAAGCATGTGTTTCAACTTACTTGAAATTCATCTTTTGACTTCCTAAAATTTGAATGTTGATTGTAGATATATGTATATGCTATGTTTGTATGTGTACAACATTCAAAGTTTGATGATTCAATATTTGCATTTCAAACACCTCTTCACAAAGTCATAAAATTTGAATGTTGAATGCCAACTTTGTCTATTGGACATCACGTGTTCGTATGCCTTGTGTTAAGACTTCAAAACTGAAACTTTGAGGACACAAAGTTTGTCTATTGAGACTTCTATCTATGTTTGAGCCTCTAATAGTCGTATTTTAAGGCTTAAATATGAATGTTAAGGTATTATCTAAAAAGTGAGTCTCTAATTGATAAACTTGAAGGTTGAAAATTCATCTGTCAAGATGCTATATGGGCAATGTAATTAACTAAAATTTGAATTTTGACATCTCAAATTTGTTTGCCAAATGGTTACAAAATAGGATTTAGAGGAACAGACGCAATCCTATTTGCATTTTAAATGTTGTATTTCTCATTTTCTCTCAACCATTCTCAAATTCCTTTGGCCAAACTCATTTTTCCACCTATTAAAACCTTAACCGAAACCTACAAACATCTTAGAAGCCAACATTGGGAAAGACCAAGGAAGGCCCAAATGATATGCAAAATCCCAGTATGTATTAAAAGAAGGTGACACACAAAAAAGGAAGGCCGAGTCTAGCAAGGAAACACCTTCTAAGAAGCAAAAAAAAAACAATCAAAACCAAAATCAAAGAAATCTATGACTGTTGCTCCTGCGTCAAGTACCAAGTCTGAGGAGTTGCAGATAACCACAAAGCCTCTTTGCAATTTTGAGCATATTTTGAAGGAATTCACTACAAAATTTGTTGCAAAGAAGGTAATCACTCCTTATTGCACTAATCTGAAGCAATTTCTCATTTGAAATAATTTTGACACTGGATTCTGAATTAGGATTTATAAAAACCTTCACAAAATAAAAAAGAGATATGATGATGAAATGATCCAGACTTGGTATGCTTCATTAAAGTATAATGAAAAGAAAAAGAAGTACCAAGTGACTCTCAGGTCTAAGGATTTGTGGATGACAGATGAAAATCTCAATGGCATTCTAGATATTCCTAGACAGGATGGATTTAAAATTGATATTTCTGCTATCAAATACATGGATGAGGATGACGATGTAGATGAGGAAGGTGGAGAATGTCTAAACTACAAGAAAAGTACAATTCTAGACATACTCTTTAGAAGAAGGGAGAATAGGCCTCCACTAAAAAATGTGAAGCTCTCTGACCTTAGTGCTTAAGTAAGGGTCCTATATTACATAATGTCTAGGATGATTTTCAACAAAGAAGGATGTTTCAATCTAATTATCAAGGATGACACTCATGTAATGGCAACCTTAATCCAAAGAAAGAAGGTCAACCTGGGTAACATCATTTTTCAGAGGATGATCAAGGCCAGAGATTAGAGAAAAGACTCAACATTGCTCTATGCCATAATTATCACTAAACTTCTCAAGTATACCAAGATTCAATACTTGGAGAAAGGCAATGGGAAGCCCACAGAGGAATTTAAAGAAGAAGAATTAATGAGAATAGGCATAGAAAGAAGAAAAGGCAGATGGATTGGAAAGGGGCTAGCAAATCTGAGGATTTATTCTATGATTGGGGAGAGCCACAGCAACAAGAAACCACTTCTAAGGCTACTCCAACCACCAAACATGTATCACAGCTAACCAAACCTCAGCCTACTCAACAACTTGAACCATCCATAGCTTACACCTTGGCCACTCCTAATAACACTTCTGAGGCTGCTCAAATTCTTTGGATGAAGCAACAACTTGAAGATCTTGAAATTAAGATGAAGGAAATACTAGTGAGATGTGATAATTAAAGTGCCATCAATATCACAGAGAATCTAATGATGCATTCAAAGACAAAGTATATAACACCTTATACTATGACCCATTTTCCATGTATTAGATCATTTTAGATTCCAAATATGTTTCTGGAGAAGCTTGAATCAATTTAATTTCAAAAACAGAATTTTTTCAATTTTCCCGAATACTGTTCACTTCGTAATTTCCGTTTTACTAGATGAACTTTGAAAATTCATAACTAAATCTAGAAAAATCATCTTGAGGTGATTCAAGTTTCTAAAAATATATGAAAAGATTCTATACATGGAAAAAATGGGCAACTGAGAAAATATTGGGCCGATCAGTACAATAAAGTTCGTGGACTTTACTATTTATTTGGGCATTTTCTATCTTCCAGTTTTCTGACCTCAAATTTGAAAAATAATATTTCATTATATTCTGAATCAAATCGTGTATACTTTGTTTCATTTGAAGCCTCTATATGTTTGCTTATAAACATATTTTTCTCATGCATTTGTTTTATTTACACAAGGCATGACATTAGCTTAAATCATGAATGGTCATAATTCAACTCTTACTGGAACAATTTTGGGAGAAACTCAATATCTTCTATTATATAGCTCCAATTACCTCCAACTCAATGGCATATGAAACTTTAAACATATACTTTCTATACATATAAAGAACTGAATTTTTGGAGCTCTGTACGATTTTATATTATCTTTTGAAATTTCGAATATCTTCAGTAACATTCCAGTTTTTTTAATTCTGTCTAGTTTTGACTCCTAAATTCTAAAATTCACTTATATTGTACAATTATCCAATTAAATTGTTCTTTATGTCCTTTTAAAGCTTGTTTTGATTACTTTCAAAGCATACATAATACTCCTAGCAATTGCTCTGTTTCAAATAAGGTATCTCTGCCTCAACTATTACTGGTCATTTTGGATTAAATCATTCTATATCTTGCATAATATACTTCAAAACATAATACATCATTATACATTGCTCCAAATCCATATATAACATTTCATAATGTTCAAGGAGTATTATAGTAATAAGGTACAAATTTAGAACCACATACACAAATTTACATGAAATTTCAAAGTATAACATCATAGTTGAACTTCTACATCAAATATCAATTCTTTTTCTTTCCTTCATAGCACCCTTGCCTCCATTTCTATATTTGGCTCCTAAGTATGGTTAGCATATGGAAGGGTGAGATTCATTGAATCCCAGTAACATTACTATCATACACATATATCATCACATTTTGTAACACTTTATACAAGGGCCCATTTCCAATGTATTAGATCATTTTAGATGCCAAATATGCTTGAAGAGAAGCTTGAATCAATTTAATTTCAAAAATAGAATTTTCAATTTTCCCAAGTACTGTTCTCTTGGCAATTTCCATTTTACCCAATGAACTTTAAAAATTCATAACTAAATATATAAAAAACATCTTGAGATGATTCAACTCTCTAAACATAGCATAAAATATTTTCTACATCAAAAAAATATTAAACAGAAACTTCATTAAGCCAATTCATACAGTAAATTTCATGGGTTTTTACTGTTCATTTGGTCATTTTTCTATTTTCTAGTTTTCTGATCTCAAATTTGAAAAATCATATTTCATTCTATTTATGACCAAATCATGCATACTCTATGTCATTTGAAAGCTATATATGTCTATTTATAGACATATTTTTCTTATACATTTATTTCACTTACACAGGACATAACATTAACTTAGATTTTCAAGGGTCAGAATACTACTGCTACTGGGACAATTTTGGGAAAACTTACATATCTATTATTCTATAGCTCCAATCACTTCGAAATTACTGGCATATGAATCTTTAGACATAGATCTTTTTATACATGTAAACCACTGAATTTTCGGAGCTCCATATGATTTTATGTTATCTTTTGAAATTTCCAGTACTTAATTTTTAAAATTCACCATTAATTGTATACAACTCCAAATGGGATGAATTAGGTGTCATTTTAAAGCTTTGAAATGCCCTCTATCTGGTATGAAAAACTCAGAAACCTAACATCACATTAGTTATAGAACAAGGATGAACTCAGCAAATGCGTCTGGAAAATGCCTTATTTCAATCTATATTGCAATTTCCTTACCAAAACCCATGCAAATGCACTCATTTTGGCATGAAATTTGGTAGAACATAACTTCATATCACAAGATCCAGAACTAGAAATTCTCATACATTTTCTATAACATTAACATAATATTCACTATTTTACAATTTCATTCAAAAGCAAGACACCAATAATCATTCACATTATAACATAATGGCTTGCAACATCATCCACTCATCATTAGTTTCTTCATGAAATTTGCTCCTTCCTTAGCCCTTTTTCCATTGTTTTCCCTAGCATGGTTAGTCATTGAGGGGGGATAAGATTCAAAGATTCTCAGTAGTAACAACTTATTCATACAATCATGTTATCACACAATTCATGGAAACATCAAGAAAACATCAAATTATCACTTGAAACTTTTAATGCCATAACATTTCATAAAAATTTAGGCAAAGTTTCATTTTAAAATTGGACACCCGGAGGTCGTAAACCTCATCAATCAACTCAGCCATTCATCACAAATCATCACAAAGCATCATTATATACATATGGCATAGCAACAAGTTCATGAAATTCAAGTTTGATAACAATAAGTATAAATAGGTAAATTACTACCTTAATGTATTCCCTTGCTTTCCAAACTTTTTGCACCTATTCTTTAGCTTGCTTAAGCTTCCTTGAACCTATACATATCACTGTTCAAGCCTTTTAGATACTGGTTTCAAGACTTACACAACACCATACACATTAAGTACCTTTTTATTTAGTTTTCCTTTGAGTTTTTCTTGAGTCCATCACTTGTACTTGATTAACTTGGACCCAAAGAATCCACTTTTGGGGTCAAAAACATGAAATTATAACTTAAGAACAACCCCTTTCTGGCCAAAATTCATAGAAACTAGGGGAAAATTGCTATACTTTATTATACAACAAACCACTTCCATATTCATGCTTTAAATGTGTAGTCTAGCATTTTCCCTAAGTTTGATGGTTGGAAAACTCATTTTCTTGCTTAATCCTAATTTAGCCAAAACCCTAAGAGGATGGAGAAGAAATTCTACTCCATGGATCATGCTTCAAAGACCATAGATAGCAAGCTTAAGGTAGTAGGAGACAACTTACCAACTTGAGCTTTCAACTTCCACTTGAGTTTCCTCTTCTTCTTTCTCTCTTTCTTCTTTCTTGCATTTTTTCCTCCTTTGTTTTGGCTACTAAATGCTCATAAATATGCAGAGGAAAGAGAGTACTTAATGACTTAATTAGATGGCTTAATGATATACTTAGTCATGATTAATCACTTAATTAACTAAAGTTACTTTTTGGCCAACTTCTTGAGGAGGTTTTGGGGAAAAAATTGGCTGCCCAAACTGCCGAATTCAGACACCAATAAGTGGTGTTTAAGTGTACAAAATTGCTCAATTTATCCTGGTTCAGATATATCCTAAACCGGGTAATTTTTAACTGTACCGATAAAATTGTTTTTTATGGAAAATTAGCATTTTTGGGCTACAGGACTATTCCAATTTTATTTTTATGTTTCCTTAATTATTCTATCAAAAATAATATCTGTGTGTGGCCCATATCCTGTCTCGGTTTCTTTTAAACTATTCATGAGGCTCACAATTTACTTTATCAGTATAAAGTTATATTTGGACACTCGACACTTATTATTTCTTATCCTTAAATATTAACCATCATTGCCATATATTGTTGGACTTCTCTCATCAAGGGCTTTGTTTTGATAGTAATTTTACATATTTACAAAATTGCCCATAACTCGAGCTTAAATTATAATTTTTGAAAATTTTAGGTCATTAGGTTTAATTTTCGCCAAGGTATTTCTAACACTCATTTCACCTTTTTTTTAATGAATTTAGGGCATGAATGTCATTTTATAATTCTTTAAGGGCCAAAATATAGTTTTCTCATTTTATAATTCTTTAAGGGCAAATGGTGTCTGTCTGTTTTCATGAATTCAGCATACATTTCTAGATATTTTAGTTTTCTTGGGTTGTTACACATTTCACATAGATCATCAACCAAACTCATCAATTCATATAATGCCATAACATTTTTAAAAAAAATTTTAGCAAAGTTTTATTTTGTAAATTGGGTATTCTGGGGCTTTAAGCCCCTTCAAACAACTCAGCCAACAATCAATGGACATCACAAAATATTAATCATGTCATCAAATAAGTCATAGAGTTCATAAGAATTCATAAGACAACATAATGCATATAATGGAAAAATGCTACTTTTGTAAATCCTCTTGCCTTTTTCCTTTGGTTCCACTTCTTTCTAACACTTCCACAAGCTTCCTTAGGCTTTCTCAAACCTAAACACATCACCAATTAACTACTTAAGTTAATGATTCCATAACTTTCTTCACAAAATATCTATAAAACTCTAAATTTCTACTTGATTCATCTTAAGCTTTCTCTTGGATCTATCACTTGCCTTGAAGGAATTCCACCATGGGGAATCCATTTTTGACATTAAAATCATGAAATTCTAACTCTAACATGATAGTCAGCTCTGGCTGAAACCCATGGAAGAAGGAGGAAAATGATTTTCTTTGCAATACAACAAACTACTCCATGATCTCTTGACTAGTTTTGCATTTCCCAAAAGTTTGGCAAACCAAAACTCATTCCTTTCATGATTTAGGGTTTGGCTGAAATTCATCTTGAGAAGGGGAAGAAATATACTCCATGAAACAACTTTAAACTACTCAAGAATACAAGTCTAAGATAGTAAGATTTCTTACCAAGTACTTGAGCCTTTGGTTTATCAACTTTGTCTCCTCTTTCTCTCTTCTTTCTCCCTTTCTTTCTTGTGTTTTTCTCTCTTTGTTTTGCTGTTGAAGGCTTCATTCAGAACAAATAGGAAAGAGAGGGATTAGATGGCCTAATTACTCACTAATCACTCACTTAACATTAATCACCTTTATTAGCCAAAAGTCAAGCCTTCTTTAACATGTTTTTGGCCAAAAATCTCATGCCTGCCTTGAGAAGTTTTGGGACAAAAATGTAGGCTGCACACATGCCTAAGAGAGGTATTTTAGTGTCCCCATACTGCTCAATTTTTCTTAGTCCAAATATATCTTGAATCGGGTAATTTTTAACTATATCGATAAAATTGCTTTTTATAGTAAATAAGCATTTTTGGGCTACAAGATTATTCCATATTTATATTTATATTTTCTTAATTATTTTGTCCCAAATAGTATCTGTGTGAGGCCCATATTCTGTCCCGGTTACCTTTTAACTATCTGTGGGGCCTGCAATCTACTTTATTGGTCTTTAGTTACTTTTAGACACTCGGCACTGATTATTTCTTTATCCTTAAATATTAACCCTTAGTGTCATATACCATTAAGCTCATCTCATTGAGAGCTTCATTTTGACAGTAATTTTACATATTTACAAAATTACCCATAACTCAGGGTTGAGTTATAATTTTTGAAACTTTTGGGTTTTAGGTGTAATTTTTTCCAAGGGCTTCTCTCTTCTCATTCCACGTGTTTTTTTATAAAATTAGAGACATTGATGTCACTTTTATAATTCTTTAGGGACAAAACCTAATTTCTCTTTTTTCGTCCAACCAGGAAAAATGACATCTTTGCAATTTTTCATGTAAAATGGTGTTGTCCATTTTTACAAATTTCCTATGCATTTCTAGATATTGTAGTTTTCTTGGGATGTCACAAAGCACATTGAGGTCAAACATCATTTCATAAGGGACCATGCTCTAAAAAGAGACATTATATTGGAATTTATCCCTACAAAAGATCAATTTGCATATGTTAGGTTTGGCTGGTTACCCAAGAGGGGAGTAAATTGGGTGATGCAAAATTTTCACCCTTTTTGGATCACAACCGAATTTCACCAAGTGTGTAGCAAAGCAGGAATAAATAGAGAGAGTTGAGTGCAGTAATTGAATAGAGAAGATGAAGAATAATACACAACAATTTATACTAGTTCAGCCCAACCACTTGGCCTACATTCAGTCTCCAAATCGCCACTTGGAATTTTCCACTATATCCCATAGGTTTGATTTGGGCATCTGTGAAGTCTCAATACATCCCACAAGTTTCAACAGGAACTTGTGAAATCACTTTTCCCATACCCTTACAAGATGTGTAATCTCCCTTAGTGATACCCCACACTAAGAATCTACCCAAAAATTGTAGAAAAGAATGAATACAGAATGAAAACTCTTTTAGAGTAAATAATACATTGAAAGCTCACTCTATTGAGGTGGGTTTTTCAGAGGATACTGATACAGAAAGATTTTATGTATATGAATAGCATTTTCGCATAAATTCTCTTAAGATTGTTACCCATAAATTCAAATGATGTTCTATTTATAGATTTGTGGTGTAACTAGATGTTAGACATAAGATTTATCTATTAGAGATGTTAACCAATGGTTACTCTACAAAACTAGTTGTTTAAAAACCATATTCAATGCATCTGACACTCTGAAATTCAAATTTTGAGGTATCAACAAATCAATTTCATAGAGACCATAAGTTAAAGACTTTAATGTTGAACTTCCAAAGTTCATCTATTCAAAGGTGAAATTTGAATTTTCATCTTGACAAATATTTCTCATGTTTAAACATACAAATTTTCAAGTTTAAAGTTATTCTAATAAGTATGAATAGTTGTTCCATACTGCTATAGTGCATTCGAAGTTCAAAGTTTTAGGTCCAAAATTCATCTATCAGAGCTCAGCTCGATATGGCACAAGTTCTTCCTTTCAAAATTCGAATTTTGGAGGTCCAAAATTCATCAATCAGAGCTCAGCTTAATATATAATGAGTTGTTCCTTTCAAAATTTGAATTTTGGATGTGAAAATTCATCTGTTGGCTGTTCCAGAAGCATTTTCACATTTTGGAGATTCGAAATTCGAATTTTGAAAGCCAAAATTCAAATTTTTGAAATTCACAGTCTGTTGGCTGCTATACTAGAAATTCAAATTTCAGATGTCAAAATTCTTCTATCGGTGGCAAACTTAACATTGTACAAAGGTTCTATTTGAAATTCAAATTTTAGAGATCCAAAATTTGTCTATCAGAGGTGGAACCTATGTAACTTCGAACTTTGCACTGCAGACAATTTTGCAAAAGCTATAACTCTCTCATTTTAACTCCAAATTAAGCCAATGACCTATGGTTGGAAAGCTCTCAATGTCTATTTTGAAATGAAATAAGTTTCACTTCAAAACCAAATGTATTCAGTTAGATATGATCAAAATAATGATAAGAGTTCAAAACTAAAAATCCATATCTCACCACCTAACATTAAATGACCGTAGCTTTTTCCTATAACCTTTATTTTGAGTGAAATAACCTTCTATGAAAATATTATTAAGTCTAGTTCATATGAAATAAGTTTTACATCAAAGCCATATGTATTTTGAGAGATATCTTAAAAATACAAATCAAAGGTCAAGCTCTAGATTCTTGAAAACTAGATTTCACTATGTTTAAAAGTAATGATGTATTACTTTGATAACCAAAACTTCTTGAGCTAATCAAATGAAATTGTAAAGAATCAAATTTTGAAATCCAAAATTCGTCTATTAAAGAGACTAATTTTGAACTCTTTTTGCAATTTAATATCAGACGAACTTTGATATGACTTCAGATGAATTTTCCATTTTTCACAAATTATGCTTGACTCGAAATTCAAATTTCAACAACTTGCAATTCATCTGTTAGATGTAACATCTTTGTAACTTTGAATTTCAGTTACCAAAGTTCAAATTTTCAACAAAATACTCAAGTATTAACTTCAAAATTTGTCAATCAGTCAGTGTTTTTCAACTTTATTGTTGCTAACATCAGATTAACTTAATCTAACTCATTTAAAACATATGGTAATAAGATTAAGTAATTTTCAAAGATTAATCCCACCTCAAGACCTAAGTGAAAACAAAATATACCTAGTGATTAGGTCTTCAAATGTTGAGTTCTGCTTCCACTTGGTTATTTCCTTCTTGTCATGCTCCCTTCTAATCTTCCATCTTTAGAGCATCCTTTCTCTTCTTCTTTCTTGAGTGAGGCATGATATTGATTTCCATTTCTGTATTCCAATGCTCACTCTTCTTACTTGGACCAATCTACATTTAATATATTACACTTACAAACCAAGTAGTTAGTCTAGTTTATATATCCAACTTATATTATTCATTGTAAAAGTACAGTTGATATATTTGCACATAGCAAGATATATACATTATGACCATAATTAAATACATTCTAATGCATATCTTACTTCTTTAAGAAATATTATATATGTCAGATACATATAAGACATTTGTTCCTTATTACTCTATATTTGTCATCATCAAAACTTATATTATATTAAACCTTACAGCATAAATCTTGACTAAGCCACTTCAAGAGGACATATATTGTAAAATTAGAAGAGAATTAGGAAGGATAAATCCCAATGAACCACAAGCAAGCTTCTAACCAAATCTATTTAATTTCTGAAGATAACTTGTTAAGGCTTACTCTAATTTAAGCTTTGGAGTATGTTTAAAGTGTTTTGTAGGTACTCCTCATGAGCTTATATGATAGAAAAATCAATATAGGGGAGTATCTCACACTTAATCAATCAACATTTGCTAAAGAAATATGGAAATTCGAATGTTTAGCATTTATCTGTAAGTTCAATCTTATAAAATTCACATTTATAATGCTAATAGATGAATTTTCATACTCTATCCAGCTTGTTAAATGACTTTGCATAGTTAAAATTTGAACTTTAAACTTAAACAATTGAATTTCAGTGATTCACATGCTGTACTAGTGTTTTAATCCTCTCGAAACTTGTTTGTTGATAAACTAAAATTTGAATTTTGAATATCATTATATGTGGTTGCCTTGTTTATGGAAGCAACATTCAAATTTTGATGATTCAAAAACTCACATTTCAAACATTTCTTTACAAAGTCACAAAATTTAACTTTTGAATTCCAAAATTCATCTGTTGAACATCAATTACTTGTTTGCCTCACATTAAAACTTCAAAATTCAAACTTTGAAAAGTCAAAGTTCATTTGTTGAAGCGTCTGTTGATGTTAAGTCTCTAATAAATGAACTTCAAGGATGAAAATTCATCTATCAAGAGAGCTTCTCTATGTTAAGTAGACAACGTAACTGACTAAAATTCAAATTTTGGCCACCTAAATTCATCTGTCAAGCGGTTACATAAGCAAATTCAAAGGGTCATGCTCTAAACAGATGTAACCCTATTCGTCTTTCAATCGAAGCTATTCAACTTGTAATATCATTATTTTTATAGGATATTATAAAATGAATAAAAGATAAGAAATGAAGCGAGACGAATATGTTATATACTAGGGCTTTAGAAGAAATTAATTTCTTATCTAATTTTTAGAGGAAGTTATGTTTGATCCTTAATTGGAATTAATTTTCCATTAGGCTCTTAGCAGAAATTAATTCTAGAACTTGTCCCGGAAGATATATAATATACTACTTGAATGGAAGCTCATCCTGAGCTGAGCATAACGATATAAGTATTTTGTAGCTGGAAGGTCTAGGTTGAGTGATAGACCAATTTGAAAATTAATGTGAATAGTGCAAAAAATAATAAAAAATTTGTCTTTAGGTAAAATAACAAGAAATGACCGATAGAATGAATAATTATTTTTTGACCCGACTCAACGGCAAAATAGTCATTTTCCAAATTAGAAGTAAAATGTCAATATTGCATTTAACCCCCAAGAAATAAAATGTTGATATCATAAAACACACAAGTAATTGGAAAAAATAGAGAGACACCGTTAAGCGTGAAAAAAAAGGTAAATAGGTCATTTCTCGATTAAATGAAAAAAATGAGAAATTTATATTTTTGGCCCAAGAAATAAAATATTTTTGTAACTTGGTCCCTGAAGCAATACAAGTCACATGGAGTGAAGTTAAATAAGCCTTGGGGAAAATTACAGTTAATGACCTAAAAGTTTCAAAAATGATAAATTTACCCTAAGATCAAGGGTATTTTTGTAAATATGAAAAATTATAGTCAAAATAATGCTCTTGATGAGCCAAGTCCAATGAAATAATGTTTGGAAGTTGGTTAGATCAATATGATTTTATATTAGTTGATAAAGTTTAAAAGTTAATATTATACCGAAGAAAGGTTAATTTAGATTGCATAAAATTAGTGCAGTGTCAAGGGCAGTAAATGGACCTCACCCAATATATTTTGGGTCATGAAAATGATTTTAGTCCAAAAGTAATTTTTGGATAATCTTGTATCAATTTAATGACAATTAGGGTAAAAGTATTTAATCAGTTAGGGTAAAAATTATCGGTAAAAGGATATTTTGATCCATTAAAATTTATGAAATAATTTTTAGACAAAAACCTTGCTAAATGACGTGATGGTCTGTAGACAATATGGGGGAAAAGAATTTTATATTATTTCTTGAAAACTTGGTGAGGAAGTAGTTTAAACTAACCAAGGTTAACTTTGGTAAATCATGATTATAAGCTTCTATCTCATCTCTTTCCTCCTCTTGCATGTAACAGCAGCTGAATTAGAGAGTTAGAATCCTAAGTTTTTAGAAGCAAGAGGAGAGAAGTCGAGAGAAAAGTGAAGAGAAAAAGAGAAAAACAAAGTTTGGAAGTTGAATCTCAAGAGCAAGGTAAGGAGTCTACCATTTCAAGCTAGTTGTTCTAAGTAGGTTGTGATGGTTTCATGGAGCTCTTTCCTTCCCCTTCTAAAGTTTAGTTCTAACTTAGACCTAGGAAGTGAAAAGAATTGGGTTTTCATGCAATAAAATTGATAGAAAGCTTGATTTATGTGAGAAAGTAAAGATACCAAGAAATTGAAGCAAGATTGCATGAAAATGTTTTTCCTTTTCTAGTATAGATTTTGGCCAGAATAGGGGATGGATTTAGAGTTGTAATTTTATGATTTTGATGCCATAAATGAGTTCCACATGGTGGAAAACCTTAGAAACAAGTATAGGTTTCATAATTAAGCTTAAGAGTAATTATATGCAAATTTAAGGTTTCATGGACACTATATGAAGGAAGCCGTGAAACCAGTGGCCTAAGTGGTTGTTTAATGTCGCATTTAGGTTCAAGATGTTGAATCAAGAGTTTTGATGATTCCAAACCAACACTCAAGAGCTCGGATTGAAGATATCACAGGAGATCAAAGTTGTTCCAAGTGAAGATTTTCTGAGTATTTGCTGTTAGATCTTTTGTAGGATCTTTAGTTTTAGTTGTGATTGGGTAAAAGATTTTGATTTGAGAAAAATATGTTTTCAAACCTTGATTTTGTGTTAAATCTTAAATTATTTGAAAAACACCCACAAACAGACGAAGTTTGAAAGTTTAAACTTAACTGTCAAGTTGGAAATTCGAACTTTGCTTTGGGAAATTCAAATTTCGAGCTAAAACTGAATAAATCTGAAGAGATGGCTCTCTGTCAGACGAATTTTACTTGTTCAAAATTTGAATTTTCATCTAAGTCTGAAAGAAGTTTCCTTGAAACAGACGAACTTTGGATCTTCAAAATTTGAATTTCAGACAAAACAAAACTTGAGAAAATAGAAGAAATTCGTCTGAAACTGTGTTAAAGTTCATATGAGATCAAGAATGATTTAAGTTTCAAAACTGTTCTCTGACAGACGAACTTTGAACATCAAAATTTGAATTTTAGAAGCCAAGTTCTTGAGTCTGTTGAAGTAAAACATTGACATACGAATGATGTGAACTTGCAATATTCGAATGATAAAGTTAGTCTGAAAAGAGTCTCTCTGACAGACAAACTTCACTCTTCAACATTTGAATTTCGAAGAAAATGAACTACTGTGCCTCCTTTTCACGTACTAGGAACAGACAAATTTTGGGCTTCTAAAATTTGAATTTCGAGGGCACTGTAGCAAATTGAAAACACTGTTCACACTTAACCGAAAAACTTTCTTCTTGAAAATTCGTATGTCACATTGTGAAAATGTTCTACAAGTTTCAAAATTCGAATTTCACTTCATGGACAGACGAACTTCAGTATTTCAACGTTGGAAGCTTTAACCTTCGGTTCTTCGAAATTCGTCTGTTGACCAACCAAAATTCGAATTTCAGTATGTCAGAAGCATTAAATGCGGTTGGTTAACGGATAGTTTTTCAGAGTAACCGTTGGATAACTTCACCAACGGATAGATTAAGTCTCTAACGGACATTTGAGACCAATCTATAAATACAACAACATTTGAAGTTGTGAAAATGGAATCTAACTTGTATATAACAAATTTCTGTCAAAACTTCTTCTCAAGAGCTTTTACCCTCTCAACTTCAATATTTGTACTTTAACCTTCAAATCTACTCTATTCAAGAGAGTCATTTCTTTGTAAACAATCTACTCTTCATCTGGAAGATAGATTTACTTGTGAGGGGAAATCACAAGGGGATTGGGAAGCACATTGTGAGAGTGCTTAGAGTGTTTGAGAGAGCTCCAGAAACAGAGCATACTCATGTACTGTGGCATTAGCAAGAAGCCCGTTGAATTCTTGCTGTATAGTGGATAAATCTCAAGAGTTGTCTTGGGGACTGGAAGTAGGTCAAGTGGACAGACTGAACCAGGATAAATCACTGAGTCTTCTTCTCCTTATCTTAACTTTTCAGTTTGCTCTGTTTTATACGTTGCTTTCCTTACACTGTGCTATCTTCACCCATTTCATTTTGTGCAGAAAAATTTCAATCTTCCCAATTCACCCCCCACCTCTTGGGAAGTCAGCCTTGCTAACACAAGAAAGCTTGTGAAAGTGTTTGGAAGAGGTATACCAAAGGTGAAAAGCAAAGGAAGCCAACAAGGCAGCAATTTTACCTTTTATGCATTGTATTATCCAATATTGATTCAATAAGCTCTATGACTTGTTTGATGCCATGTTAAATATTTGTGATGTTTTTTGAGTGTTGGCTGAGTTATTTAAAGGGGTTTTGTGACCCTGGAATGTCCAAAATCTAAAAGGAAACTCTATTTAAAATTTTTATGTAATCGTATGGCATAGCATGATTTAAAATGATTTGATGTGATTACTTGATGTTTTCATAAGCTATATGATGATATACATGCATGAATGGTAATGCTACTGAGATTCTTTCGAATCTCACTCTTCCAAAATGACTACATGTTTAGGGCCAAGCAATGCATAGGAGACAAGTGAGCTATGGAGGAAGGAGGGGAATTCATGCTTGATGTAAAAGTTCAAGCTATGATGCTATAATTTGAGATATCTTGTAAAATCATGTATATGTTTTGTGGTCTGTACCTTTATGCTATCATATTCTTTAAAGTACCATGAAATGTTATGCAATGATGTGAATCAATGAATGATAATGTGAAATGGTTATCAAGCTTATTTTGTCGAGTTATCAATATAAAAGCTCAAATTGAACAGTCTGAAAGGAACGTAGGTACTGTTCATGAGGAACAGGACAATTAGTTTAAGTGATTTAAATTCTCTAAAAGTAGATGGAATAAGCTTTCCAAGAGCTAGAGACCACCTAAATTGGATAAGTACACAATTTATGCTGAATTATAGAAATTGTGGATCAAAAATGTGACAACGTTGGAAAATTGGAAGCCTTGAACATAGGTACTGGAAATTTTAAAAAATAATATAGAATCATAAATAACTCTAAAAATTCATTTGTTGGCATGGATGGAAAGCTATATGTCTTAGGAAATGAATGCCACTGGTTTGAAAGATTTGGAGCTATAGAGAAAGAGATATGTGAATTTTCTTAAAACTATTCCAATTAGAGTTAAGTTATAACCATTAATGGTTCAAGTGGATGTCAAGCATTGTTCAAGTATAATAAATGTAAATAAAAATATTTATAAAATTTAGACATTAAGGGATTTCATACGACATAAAAACTGAATGATTTGGCTCAGGGAATCATAAGATATGAATTTTTAAATATAAGGCCAAAAACTTGGGAAATTTCAAAATGACCAAATGTACAGTAATTTTTTTAGAAAAAATCTATACGAATTAGTCCAGAAAATGCTCTGTTTCCTATTTTTTCCGTGTAAAGAATCTTTTTGTTTATTTTTAGAGCCTTGAATCACCTTCATACAACTTTTGTAGATTTCGTTATGAATTTTCAAAATTCATCGGGGTAAAATGGAAAATGCACAATAAATTGTACCCAAAATAAAGAAAAAATCTGTTTTGATATTTTTATACAATCAAGTCTCTAATCATGCAATAATGAACATAATTGAAGTCTAATACATGAGAAATGAATCAAAGTATAAGGTGTTACACATCTCCCTTCTTAATCATTCTTAAATTCCTTTGGTTAAAACTCATTTCATACCAATTAAACTTCAACCCGAGCCTCATAAATATCTTTAGAGTATCTTTCAACTCAAATCTCCCACGAAAATGGTTAGAGTAAAAAATGCCAACATTGGGAAAGAACAACCTAAACCCAAACGTTCCACTAAATATAAATATGCCTCAAAAGAAGGAGAAACCCAGAAATGGAAGGCTGAATCTAGCAAAAGAACTCCATTAAAAAGGAAAAAAACAACTCCAAAGACTGAATCAAAGAAGCCAATCTCTACTACTATACCTGCGTCTAGCACTGAGTCAGAAGAATTGCAGTTGACTACAGAACTTCTCTGCAGCTATGAATAGATTCTGAAGGAGTTCACTAAGAAGTTTGTTGCAAGACGGTAACCAATCCTCATTGCACTATTTTGGAGCAGTTTCTATTTGCAAATAACTTTGATGATGGGTTCTGGGTGAGAACCTACAAAAACCTTCTAGGAATCAAAGAGAGATATGATGATGAACTGATTAGACTTGGTATGCTGCATTGAAACATAATAATAAAAAGAAGTACCAAGTAATTCTTAAGTTTAGGAATCTGTGGCTGTCATATGAGAATATTAACGATGTTTTTGAAATTCTACACAAGAGGGATTTAAAATGGATGTCACAGCCACCAAGTATACGGACAAGGATAACGATGTATATGAGGAAGGTGGGAAGTTCTTGAACTATAAAGAAAGCACAATTCTGGATGCTCTATTCAAAAGACGTGTAAATAGTCCCCCTTTGAAATTGGTGAAGCCTTCTGACTTTAGTGTACAAGTGAGGGTCCTACACTATATAGTGTCAAGGATTATTTTCAACAAAGGAAGAAGTTTTAAACTAATCACCAAAGCTGAAGCTCACATTATGGTAGCCTTGATAAAAGGAAAATTTTAAATCTGGGTCACATAATTCTTCAGAGTATGATCAAGGCCAGAGATCAAAGAAGGGACTCCACTTTACCATATGCCTTTAGTATTACCAAGCTTCTCAAATATGCCAGGATTCAGTACTTGGAGAAAGACAAAGGGAAGCCTACAGAGGAATCCAAGGAAGAAAAACTAATGAGGATGGCGATAGAAAGGAAAGAGGGTAGATGGACTGGAAAAGGGGCTAGAAAATCTAAGGATCTATTCTACGATGAGGGAGAATCACAGCAACAAGTGTAACACCCTACCTCTTAATACCTCTAAACTTGACCAAAAACCCCAAAATTCAACCAATCACAACCCAAACAACTCAAAACAATATCCCAAGCCTTCAGGGTAACAGAAAAATAACACAAAAGCACCAAAAAGTGGGCTGGGCCCTACCCGCTACAGTACCGCGGCGGCTCCAGCCTCCCCTGTTTCACTATTGCTTCTGTCTTTGCTAGCACTGCGGCCTCGACATTGGAGTGGCGATGCCTTATGCCGATATGGAATATCAGCAACTTTCATACTCCGAGGTGAACTTCCAACGTGCATAACTTTATGCTCCGACCTCTAATTGACTTGATTCCAACTCCTACAAGTCAATCTAGTCCCAATCTATTCATAGACACCTTTTTCACCTCAATCCAACACCGTATGGAGATTCTGGATTCTTGATACCGTTTTGACCACTTATTGACCAAAACATACCACTAATCATCTCCAATTCCCACCAAAGGCAACTAGTCACTCAGAGACAAATCATATAGGTCCCAAACCCCCAAACTAGCTTTTCCAAAGAGGTTTCACCTCAAAGGAACCACTCCTCTAAGATTTGACCCCCTTGAAGCCTAACTTGATAGAACAGGCTACAGGCCCTAAAACACATCAACGAGGCCCAAACCACTCTAGGCTCACAAAAACCAACATACTGACTTCTCAACCTCCAAAACCATGCAACCATGCATATAACGTACATAGCCATACATACATTCATCCATAAACATCCTCATCAATATCATACATCCATTACAAACCATTCTATCCTACTTGGCATAAGATACAATATCCAATTTACAAATTCTACATAGACTATTCCCACGTACGTAACTACTCTTGTGTCTTCTTCAGACTAGTGCCAAAACTGTTACCTAAAAGGTTAGTTCATGGGATAGGGGTGTGAGACAATGTCTCAGTAATCGGGGACAACCACACACATACACATATATATCATGCAACTCATGAATGTAACATGAAATGTATGGTATGCATGTCTCCTTCGCACACAGCTAAAACCACGAGCTATTGTCATAACATGACATTTCATATAGGTAACTTCCTTCCAATAGTCGGTGAAGACCGATTCTAGGACATTACCAAGCTCACCTTACACTAATACAAGTCGGCCAAAGATTACACCAGTGCTCGGACCGTGACTCTCCTTCCCCTGGACCACCTCAAATTGGTGGTGATTTAGGGAATGTGCAGTCCATTACCGCCCGGCTCCCCTAGCCATAGGGGAGGATTTAGGGATAGGGATCCCATTCTTATCCTCCCTAATCATATCTCATATCATCATTTTTCATATCATCATATATCATATCGTATCGTCATCACCACCCAATCCACCATATATCACAATCTCACAATGTTATGTGGTGATGCTCATGTATCATTATATAATCATCATCATCATATCACAATGTCATGTATGCATCATGATATGTCATGTCAATATTATCATTATAATCATCATCATAGTCATCACATCATCATCTAGCTGTGTGCATACCACGATATATAGAGAACAACATGCATACACATATCAATATCATGGTATGAAAGAAACATGCATATATATATATAGACAAATATACATACTATCATACAATACAAACAAACACCCGATTACCTCAAGTTGTCAACACCACACACGTGAATTCCAGGAACTTCTCTAATTGCCAGACATACTTGAACCCCTCTCGGTTAACCAAACAACCTCACAATAACACAATTCTTGCATTAACATAATATACCAATAACCAAACATCACAATTCAACCACTTTAGCCTAACCCAAGGTTCCAACACCCCTTTCATGCATCGATAAGCTCTTAGGAACCATTCAAATGCTACACAATTCCATACAACTTGGATTCCTCATACTCTCAACTAAGAACAACCTAGGGTTAAGCTCTAAACACATATAATCCCTTCAAAACTCACACGCAAACAACAAGAACACCACAACACACTTCACTAACCCTATTTCATCCATTTCAATTGGTGGATTTTGGCCAAAACTGAAGATCCAACCTGAAAACCGAAAAACCCCAAATTCTAACCAAAGAAAATGGAGAGGAGGGAGTAGAGAACACTTACCAACTTGAATCCAAGCTCTTGAGGTCCAAAAATCACTCTCAATGGCTGAATCCAGCAAGCCCTAGCTGAGCTCCTCCGTTCTCCTCTATTTCTTTCTTTCTCGATCGTCCAAAATGATCCAAATTTAAACAAAATTCCTGATCTTCACTGCAGCTCCAGACATCTCGTCATGGCTTCACCAGTTTCAGTTGAAACAATGCCACTGGAATGGTTCTCGCCACGGTGGCCCTGCTTCTCGCCGGGGCGTGGAGCTCTTCCAGACTCCACTTGAGCCTTCTTACGTCCTGTTTTCCTCCGGTCCTGAACACAATGCCAAGAAAGATATCATGAGGGGTGTTACAACAAGAGGATACCTCTAGGGCTGTCCTAAACATCCAATCTGCACCACAACCAACCTAACCAAATTCTCCTCAACCACAGCCTACCCTACCACCTTAACCCTTCATTCCATCTAATTGGGCTAAACCCAATACTATAATTGAGTTGTAAGATAGTTTATCTATAAAGATGTTAAGCATTAGCAAGGAATAGAATGCCAAGTTTGCACACTTGCAAGATCAAATCACTCACTTAGCCAAGAAACTTAAAGTGATTACTGATACCCATGAAGATATCAGAAACTTTATTCCTACCATATCAGCAACACCTTAAACTGCTCCCTTAGAACTAACCAAATCTGTCTCTCATGATATCCTAAGCCCTTTTGAGCTAGACTCTCTTAATGCTACTACTACTGCTACTGATACCCCTCAGTCCTCTAGCAATGAAAGTAGTCCTGATCCATCTCTGGACTATGCCATGAAGGAAGAAGCCACATAGGGAGAAGGTTCTCATGAGCCAATAATGGAGGACTTTGCTCAAGAATCAATTATGTCATCACAAGAGGTTGAGGAAATAGGAAAGCTGGTTATAGGTCTCACCACCACACCAGTTATTCAAGTCATCCTCAATAGGGAAAGAGGAATCATACCCTATATTGACATAACTGCTATTGCACATGATATTATAGTACAAGCCCATAAGAAAAGGCTCGATGAAATGTTTGCTTCACCAAATCCTCAACCATCACTCTCTCAATATGGCCTCTCAGTGGAGCAACAAGCTAGGCTGGCTAACTATCAAAAAGAAATGCAGGAGTAAATCTCTAGGTATGATGATGAAGCTGAGCAATCAGTCCCTCTTTCTCAGATACCCTTCTCCGTGCCATTCATACCTATCCCTCTTCAAGCAATTCTCATGAGCTAGATACCTCCTCCTTTTGTACATATTCTAGCTTCTGATGATACCAAAAAATAGGAGAAGAAAGATGGGCAAACTGGAGAAAGTGCAACTAAACAAGCCTAAATTGAACAATCTGAAGCTGCTGGACAATTAGGAAAAACTTATGCCAAGAGGATGAAGCTCAAGGCCAAGAAGAAGTGACAACAAGCTATAGAACCTTAGGGCTTAGATATTATGATTTTGCATTTGTAATTTCATTTTTGTTGAACTTTGAATCTGTGACAATATGTACTTGCTATGAACTTGGTTGAATCTGATTGAAATTCAGTACTGAACTTATATATCAGTGTCTTTCTATTCTCCTACATTCTCAACTCTAAAACATGTACCATATTTATATTTGAGTTTTAATGCATATGTTGAGGGGGAGCTCTGGAAGCAAACCCAAGTACTAATCCAGCTTACAAGTTGTTTTGTCATCATTAAAAAGGGGAGAATGTTGAATTAAGTATTTTGATAATTCTAAACAACTAGAGCTTGGAAGGAGAATATCAAAGGAATATGAGAAGATTAAGTGAAGAGATCCGTTGAAGAAAATGTGAAGACTTAGTTTTAGGATTTCTCCATTTGCAATATCGGTTAAAAACTTTGATCTATTCTTGTATTAGAATTGAAAAATATTAGCTAACAGACGAACTTTGCTATTGATTCACGCTTATTTTGTGAAAAATTTGAACTTTGCTTGGTAAAATTCAAAGTTATAAAGGTTTTGCCTCTTATAGATGAATTTCAGCTCTAAAATTTGAATTTTGAGCTGAGCACTGTTACTGAAAATGTGCAAAATTCATCTGAAGCTCAATCAAATTTCAAGTGTTAGTAAAATTCAAAGTAAACTCAATATCACTATCTCTAACAGACAAACTTTAGACTTCAAAGTGTAAATTTTGACATGAGAACTTATGATTCCAGTAAGAGCAAGTCTCTGATAGACGAATTTTAGTTACTAAAATTTGAGTTTTAAGTGCACCGTGAAAACATGAGACAACTGTTCAAACTTAACAGATATACTTTGAATATGAAAATTAATATGTTCTAACATACGATAGCATTGAAAAACTCAAAATTCAAATTTCACTAATAAATAGATGACGTTTGAAGTTTAACGTTAAAATCCCTAACCTTTTGCCTTTGCAAAATTCGACTGTTGACCCTAAAATTTGAATTTCAGCATGTTAGATGCATTAAATGTAGTTGGTGAATGACTATTTTTATAGAGTAACCATTGGTTAATGTTTCTAATAGCGAGATCTTGTGTTTAATGACTAGTTAAGCCACAAATCTATAAATAAAACTTCATTCGAAGTTATGGCAAACAATTTTAGTCATGATTGTGCAAAAACTCTATCAAATTTCTGAGTCAAAGCTTTTTACTCTCACACATCATTTATTGTACTTCAACTTTCATATCCACTCTAATCTAAAGAGTATTTATTCTATATAAAAATTTTTTTTCATCTAGAAGAAGGATTCTTTATGAGGAGAGTCACAATGGGAATTGGGAAACACTTGTAAGAGTATTTAGTGTAGAACTTAAGTGTTCTAAGAATATAGCACAAGTTTGTACTGAGGTATTGCAAGGAGCCCGTTGAATTCTTGTAGATAGTGAAAATCTCAAGTGGTGCCTTGGGAACTAGACGTAAGTCAAGTACATTAGACCAAATCAGGATATTTTTTTAAGTCATTTCTTCCTTTATCTTGCAAATACCTTTTTTCCACTGCACTTTTATTTTTTTGCAAACTTTTGCTTTCGTGTAAACTTACATTTTTGCAGAAAAATTTTGAACTTCCCAATGTATCCCCTCTTATGAAGCTAGCTATTCTAACAAGTAGTATCAAAGCTTGGACTCCCAATTGAAGGATTTCAGCATCCAAGCGAATTAATGGCTAGCTTTGGAGAAAGCATATTACTAGAGGACAACGACACCAATAGACCTCCAGACTTTAATAGAGAGCATTATGGATATTTGAAGTTGAGGATGCAAATATATCTTCATTCCATAGACCTAGAGATCTGGGCAATTATCCAAAAATGTGACTTTATGCCAACGAAGCTACACCTAAAAAGAGAAGCCAAAAGAGGAGTGGAATGATGAAGACAAGAGAAGAGTTTTGCTTAACTTCAAAGTAAAACAATGCTTAGTCATTGCTCTCAACCAAGATAAATTCTACAGAGTTTACCAATGTTTCACAGTTAAAGGAATGTGGGATACTCTAGAGAATACACATGAAGGAGCCATTAGTGTAAGAGAGAACAAGCTAAACACTTGCATTGGCGAATATGAAAGCTTCATAATGAAGAATGGAGAAAGTATCAAGGATCTATAGAAAAGGTTGATTCTCATTGTGAACCAGCTGAAAAGCCTTTGGAAGAAATATACTCAACCTGAAAAGGTCAGGTCATAAAGTATGATTGAGGCATGAGGCATGAAGCATTTGAAGTCCTTGACATGCCAATGAGCTTGGAAGGAGCATGAAGCCAAACTATTTGAATTAAGTTACAACCCAAGAAGAGCAAAAAGTGTGAAAAATGCTTCCAATCATATAAGCTAATGATCCAAGCCCAAAAGAAGCCTATTTGGGAGGTATAACTTGAAGACAACATGTGCTCCTCATATGACCATTAAAAGTGACATTTTATATGCTTAATATTTAGGATAAATTTTAGTTTTATTATTTTTAAGAATAAGGCTTTGGTTATAAGTTTCCTATTTAACATCAGGACACCTTTTCCTGATTTTTTTAGCTTGTTTCCTACTATGAAAAGTTGATATGAGCCATTTGTGCAGAATTAATTCAGCACCTTATGTTCAAATCCATTGTATGATGAGGTGTCATCTTTTAGGAATATTCAATGCTTATTACTCCTAGGGATACTTGGTAGCCTTTTCCATCTATAAATAGGCACATCTTGTACTCTTGCAAATCACAATATGAATGAATGAATTTCCTTTTTAGCAACTTCATTGTTGTTTAGTGAGTTCTTTCTTGCTCATCCTTGAGTGCCAGAAAGAATGAGAACTTATTAAGGAGTGGTGATCCTTATGGTGTCCTAGAGTTAGGATTCAAGAGATGGGTTCTCTTGGAGCCTTTTTCCTTTGACCAACATTCTGTTTCTTTCTTTTTATTTTCATCATCGCTATATTTCAGTTTTTATTCATTGTTGTTCATCACTGTTCTTGTGTTCAATTCATGTTTACTTGAGTTGCATGATCCCTAACTCAAAGAGGGCTCTTAGGACGGGTTTCTGAATTGTCTCCCATCAATTGGTATCAGAGCTTCGACTTGCAAATCAATCAAGTTGTTTTCCTATTTTACTCCTTTCTCTTTGTTTCATTCCATTTTTCCTTGCTATCTATATTTTTCTTTTGTGTTCATCTCTTTTCTAGTTAGATCTGAGTTTGTTCATTGCTTCTAATATTCTGGCTTGATTATCATCTCAATCTCCCATCTGTTTCATCCCTCTGTTTTGTGTTTCTTACCGTCCTTATTGATCTTCTTTCTCTTGGCAGCTTGTAGTGTTATCTTTCTCCATTTTTGTTTTGCTATCCAGAATTTGTTATTTTCCAGATTTGACTTTCATTAAAAAAAGTCCTTGTCGTTGTAGTTTGTTAGCTTCTGTCCATTGTGTGTTAGTTCAGATTATTCAAAAAAAATTTTGAAAAAAAAATTCAAAAAAAAGAGAAATTGTCGATGCTGCAAAAAAAAAGTTGTGAAGAAATTGTACCAAAAAAAAGAATTTGATGGCTGGAGAAAAGAAATTCCAAAAATGAGCACCCTTGAATTTGTCAATTGCATTTGATTTGGATTGATTTGCTTTCATTGATGGAATTGCATCCCTTGATTTGTGGGTTGCTTGTTTCTAAATTACCAAATTTGAAGCTTTTTGTTCCCAAGTCACAAAAGGAGACAACATTCATTTCACTTCGTAAGTTGCTCTCGTATTCCTTTTTTTTTTTAGAATTTTACTCTTATAGTAAATTCTATCCAAATCCCTTCCTATCTTACTTTTTCTAATTTGTTGTTGTCCTTTTGTTTTGTTCAAATCTCTAATGTCAATATCTTCCTTTGTTTCAAATTTTAGAGTTATCTAAAAATTCCTTCCTTTCGATATACAAGCCACATCTTTCCTCTTGTTATTTTGTGTGCTTTGTTGTCTTAATTTCTAGTATTTTCTTTTCTTTTCTTGATTTGAAATTTGCTTCTTTCACTGAAAATAGAAAAGCCATCTCTATTTGTTGTTCACTATCACTTTAAGTTCTTTTGAGAATTTGAATTTTGAATCTTTGACTCTGAGATTGCCACTTTTATACACTTTGCTTCTTGATTTAAGTTCAGATTCAATTTTGTACTCTTATAGAAAGCAAGAGTGAGTGGTAAATGTTAGCAAGGCTGACTTCCCAAGAGGGGGGTGAATTGGGAAGTTTGAAATTTTTCTGCATAAAGTGAAGTAAGTGAAGATATCACAGTATAATGAAAACAATGCGTAAAACAGAGCAAGGTGAAAAGTAGAGATAAGGAGAAGAGAACTCAGTGATTTATCCTGGTTCGGTCTATTCTCTTGACCTACATCCAGTCCCCAAGACACCTCTTGAGATTTATCCACTATACAGCAAGAATTTCAGTAGGCTTCTTGCTAAAGTCACAGTACATGAGTATGCTCTGTTTCTGAGCTCTCTCAAACTCTCCAAGCACTTTCACTATGTGCTTCCCAATCCCCTTGTGAATACCCCTCACAAGTAAATCTATCTCCCAGATGAAGAGTAGATTGATTACAATGAAATAACTCTCTTGAAAAGAGTAGATATGAAAGTTTAAGTACAAGTATAGAAGTTGAGAGGGTAAAAGTTTTTGAGAAGAAGATTCAGCAGAAATTCAGTATATACAAGTTTTATTTTGTTACCCACAACTTCAAATGATGTTGTATTTATAGATTTAGGTCTCAAATATCCGTTAGAGACTAAATCTATCCTTTGGGCAAGTTATCCAACGGTTACTCTGAAAAACTATCCGTTTACCAACCGCATTTAATGTTTCTGACATACTGAAATTCGAATTTTGGTTGGTCAACAGACAAATTTTGAAGGAACCGAAGATTAAAGCTTCCAACGTTACAGCACGAAGTTCGTCTGTTCATGAAGTGAAATTCAAATTTTGAAACTTACAAAACATTTTCACAATGTGACATACGAATTTTCAAGAAGAAAGTTTTTCGGTTAAGTGTGAACAGTGTTTTCAATTTTCTACAGTGCCCTCGAAATTCGAATTTTGGAAGCCCAAAATTCGTCTGTTCCTAGTACGTGAAAAGGAGGCACAGTAGTTCATTTTCTTCGAAATTCGAATGTTGAAGAGTAAAGTTCGTCTGTCAGAGAGACTCTTTTCAGACTAACTTCATCATTCGAATGTTGCAAGTTCACATCATTAGTATGTCAATATTTCATTTCAACAGACTCAAGAACTTAGCTTCTGAAATTCGAATTTTAATGTTCAAAGTTCGTCTGTCAGAGAGCAGTTTTGAAACTTAAATCATTCTTGATCTCAGATGAACTTTAACATAGTTTCAGACGAATTTCTTCTATTTTCTCAAGTTTTGTTTTGTTTGAAATTCGAATTTTGAAGACTCAAAGTTCGTCTGTTGCAAAGAAGCATCTTTCAGACTTATATGAAAATTCGAATGTTGGAAGTTCAAAATTCGTCTGTCAGAGAGCATTTATCAAACTCAATTTCATTTTGATTTCAGATGCACTTTATCATAGTTTCAGACGAATTTCTTTGGTTTTTACAAACTTCATTTTACTTGAAATTCGAATTTTGAAAGTGTGAAGTTCATCTGTTACCAAAAGGCCTCTTTTCAGACTAGATGAAAATTCAAATTTTGAACAACCAAAATTCGTCTGACTGAGAGCCATCTCTTTAGACTTATTCAGTTTTAGCTCGAAATTCGAATTTCCAAAGGCAAAGTTCGAATTTCCAACTTGACAGTTTAGTTTAAACTTTCAACCTTCGTCTGTTTGTGGGTGTTTTTCAAATATTTAACGATTTAACATAAAATCAAAGTTTGAAAACATCTTTTCTTCAAATCAAAATCTTTTACCCAATCATAACAAAAACTAAGATTCTACAAGAGATCTAATAGCAAATACTCAGAAAATCTTCACTTTAGACAGCTTTGATCTCCTTTGATATCTTCAATCCAAGCTTTTGAATGTTGGTTTAGAATCATCAAAACTCTTGTTTCAACAGTAAAAGGCAAGAGTTTAGTTATATCATTTCTGGAAAAAGCCCTCAAAGTGTGGAAAACACGAGTGAGTTTGCATCACTGTTGAGTGACATACATGAGCAAGTGTGCAAGGTCTTTTCTTTATCTTCTATTCACTAATATTGTAGGTCCTAAGCATGGCTGTTGATGAAATTGATCTTAAAGTTTTAATGAGAGCTTACAATGATCAAATCAAAAAGCTGAATGCCAAATTGGATAGCATGCAAGTTTCTTCATGCAAAAAGAATGTTAAATTAGACATTCCAAATTTCTGTGGAGAGAATGATCCTAATATGTCCTTCAAGCGGGAAGGAAAAATTGAATAATGGTTTGAAGACTGCCAATAGTCCGAGTTTAAGAAAGTGAAATTAGCTGCTCTTCACTTAGAAGGAAAAGCCAAAGTTTGGTGGGAACGATTTGAAAGAAAGCACCTTCATGAAGAAAAACAGTGTGATACTTAGAATAGCATGAAGCTCATTTTGAAGCAAAAGTATGCATCATACCACTACTTCTATGAGCATCTTCCAACTTGTGTAAAGGAGCAAACTTCTAAGGTACAAATTTCAGTTCCAAGTTCAAGTGATTCTCATTTGGAGCAAAAAGATCAAATGGAGGAGATATCTTCCTCAACATCTACAATGGATGTTAAAACAAGAGAATCAACTACTGTCAAAGGTACTTCTAATTCTCAAAACCCTTATGTTGATTATGTTTCTTGTGAATTAGAGTATGATATTCTTGAGAATCCCAAGGGGGAAAATGTTGATGATATCGTTAATAGGATTGGTCATGATCATTTACCACCATTAGTGGAGACGATTATTCTAGATGTTAGTAGTAAGGTGATAGAGAACTTTGTTGATAATGGTGTGCTTGTTTCTAGTAGTACTCACATTGTTATGCCATTGGAAATTAGTGCTTATGTGAGTGATGAAGTTGAGCATATTGATATGGTGTTTGGGCATCTATGGTTATTTGATGATAGTTGTTCCTCTGAAGTAAAGAAAGCCCGTGGAACAAATTGTATTCAATTCTATGAAAATTATAAGAAAATCAAAAGTGAGCTTGAAAGGAAAAATATAAGTGAGAGGAACATGAGTGGTAAGAACAAGAGTGAAAAACAAGAGAGAAAAGAAAGAGTGCAGAAAAACAAAATGAAAGGAAAACAAATAAGTGAAAAGAAACATGAGAGAAGAATGAAAAAGAGAAAGAAAAAGAGAGAAAAGAGAAAAGAAAAAGAGAGTTTGAGAAAAGATAATAATAATGAAGCAAAAGCAATTGTGAGTTGATTGAGAAAAGGAGAGTTTAAGGAAGTTTCTTTTCAACTCCTTCCTTCATATCTTCCATATGTTCCTTCTTTTCATCTTCTCCATCCTTCTTACTTTATCTCTGATTTTTATATTTTATTTAGTCCATCCTTATGCTATAAGTCCTCAATTCCTTGAGTCTAATGTGAAAGGGAGTCAATTTGATCATTTAGTGTCTTCTCTCTCTAGTTTATCCATCTATGTCACTTCATCTTATTTTCATCACAATGTTCTAGATTCTCTATTCATTTGTGAAGTAGTCTCTAATTGTTTCATGTTTTGTATCTCTTGTGTGTCTCATAAGTTATGTGTCTTTTTGGTTCTTTATTAGTTTATTCCATTTCATTTTCATGAATCTTATGTGTTACATTGTCGATATAGTAACCTATTCTCTTCTTATTCCTTCCAACTTTGTGATACTTTGTTTTCATCCATATGTATTCCTCTTGTGAGTTATGCTCCATCCATGTCTTGTCATTGTGCATCATCTGTCCAAATTTTGAACATAGCAAATAATGTGAAAATCTGCCCAGCTTTCATCCCTCATGGTGACACTACTATCTCAGTTTTCCTTAAGTCTTGTTATGTCAAATTTGCCTCTAGTTCTTTGTTGCAAGTTATTAATGTGGATGTTATGGAGGGAAAATTAAGTTCTTATCCACTAATGCATGACAACAAGTTATATGCAATTCAAACTAATGGTCATTACAAGGTTTTTGATCTCATAGATTGGTTTGAAATGCAAGATTATAAAGATAAAACTTTAAAAGGGATGAATTTGCAGCCACGAGTCATTATTACACAATAAGTTTCAAGCAAGGGTAGAAAAGAAGAAGCATCAATTAGGCTTGAAAAGTAAGTATACTCCCTATGTTTTATTTGATGCTTTTAATCATTCCATTTCTTTCCGTATAGATTATAGAGATTCGAGAATGAATCCTTTTGAGGAGGGAGGGAATAATAGAGTACAATTGAGGCATGAAGCATTTGGAGTCCTTAGACATGGCAATGAGCTTGGAAAAAGTATCAAGCCCAACTAGTTGAATCAAGTTATAGCCCAAAAAGAGCTAAAAAGTGTAGAAAAAGCTTCCAATCATATAAGCTAACAATCCTCCAAACCCAAAAGAAGCCCATTTGGGAGATATAACTTGAAGACAACATGTGCTCCTCATGTGACCATTAAAAGTAACGTTTTTTATGCTTAATATTTAACATTAATTTTAGTTATTTTATTTTTAAGAATAACACTTTAGTCAAAAGTTTCCTATTTAATATTAGGCTACATTTTCCTGATTTCCTTTGAGCTTCTTTCCTAAATATGAAAAAGGTGATAGAATCCATTTTTTGAGAATTAATTCAACACCTTATGTCTAGATTCATTATATGATGAGGTGTCACCTTTTAGGAACATTTAAAGTTATTACTCATAGGGATTCTTGGTAGCTTTTTCATCTATAACTAGACACCTCTTGTACTCTTGCAAACCACAATATGAATGAATAAATTTTTTTTAGTAACTTTGTTGTTGTTTAGTGACTTCTTTCTTGCTTATCCTTGAGTACTAGAAAGAACAAGGGCTTATCAAGGAGTGGTAATCTTTGTGGCATCTCAAAGTTAGGATTTAAGAGTCGCGTCCTCTTGGAGCCTTTTTCCTTTGACTAAGATTCTATTTCTTTCTTCTTATTTTTATCATCTCTATTTTTCAATTTTTGTTCATTGTCGTTCATCGCTGTTCTTGTGTTTAGTTCATGTTTCCTTGAGTTGCATTATCCCTAACTCAAAGAGGGCTCTTAGGATGGGTTCCTGAAGTGTCTCTCATCATCAGGAAAATTCTCAAAGCCTTACCCATAGAATAACAATCGAAGGTGACAACCACATAAGAAGCTACAGGAGAATCAATAGCTTCTGTCATAACTCTTTTTGGCAGCCTTGAAGAATATGAGGGCAAGATAAAGGCTCTCAAAGATGCAAGCCAAGAAAAGAAAAAGAAGAGTCTGGCACTGAAAGCTATTGAAGAAGAAGAAAACTCTAATGATGAAGAAGAACTGGATGAAGAAATTCTTGCAATGCTGGTCAAAAAATTTGGAAAATTCTATGGCAAAAAGAGAAGCAAGAAGTTCTTCAAGAAGTGAGCAAGGACAAGCAGCAAAAGGGAAAACAAAGAACCCATAACTTGCTTTGAGTGCAAGAAGTAATGGCACATCAAATGGAAATGTCATAGTTCCTAAAAGGGCCAGAAAATGAAAGGAAAGCTGCTAATAAGAGCAGAAAGAAAAAGGCATATATCTCTCCAATCTGGGGTAACAGCTCAGATGAAGAAGATAAAGATGAGGAGGAGATTGCCAACATATGCTTGATGGCACAAGCTGAAGAAGGAGCTCAGAATCCATCTGATAATGCAAATGAAGATGAGGTAAATGATACTAACCCCTATTATTCTGAATTACATGATGCATTTCATGATGAGTTTATCAAGACAACAAAAGAACTAAAACTGGCTAAGAAGAAAATCAATAAACTAGAATCAAAATGTGAAATGTCTGACATTGCATCACAGCATAAAGATAAACCTGCTTGTTGTACATCATGCATAGAGCTTGAAAATAAAAATGAATATCTTCTTAAGAGCTTAGCTAATTTTATAAAGGCAAAGACATGATGTATGCTTTATTGGGTAGCCAAAGGATTGCACAAGGTACATATGATCTTGAAAAATGAATATCTTCTTAAGAGCTTAGCTAATTTTATAAAAGGCAAAGACATTATGTATGCTTTATTGGGTAGCCAAAGGATTGCACAAGGTACAGATGATCTTGGTTATAACCCTTGTGCAGTCAAAGAAAAGATTAAGAAGAAAAACAAAAATCTATATAGAAGGCATTTTGTGCGTGCATATAGGTATAAGAAGAAATGTGACACTTTAAAAACTATTGACACTTATACCAAATCTAAACTTATGAAACAAACAAATTATTTGCATTGTTTTCTTACTACTTCTCAATCTAGTAGTCCCTTTATCACCTGTCACTTCTATAACAAGAAAGGACACATTTCCAATTCATGCTCATTAAGGAAAAATGGACTTGGTAGGAAGGTTGAATAGGTTCCCAAAAGTACATCTGTACCTAGGGAGAATGCTACTAACAGAAAAGGACCCAAACATATTTAGGTACCTAAGAAGAAAGACTAAATTTTGTTTTGCAGGTATGTTTTAAAGCCAGCAAGAGCAATAACTTGTATATGAACAGTGCATGCGTAAGACATATGACTGGTGATAAGGAGAAGTTCATCACCCTCAAAGACAAGAATGGAGGAAAAGTGACATTTGGAGGTAACCAATATGGCAAGATGGTTGGCATTGGTATCATGGGTAAAAATCTAGAAACATTCATAAAAGAGGTGTTATTTGTAGTTGGTTTCAACCACAACTTGCTAAGTGTGAGTCAGACCTGCAACAAAGGAAATTAGGTACTGTTTCACTCAGAATTTTGGTTGGTCATTAGAAAAAGTGATCGCAAGGTTATTCTTAAAGCTCAAAGGAACAGTAATTGTTATACTATTAATTTAGATGTACTTCTTAATCTAGATTCCATATGTTTAATTAGTAAAGATAACAAAAGTTGGTTATGGCATAGAAGGCTGGCATATGTTAACATGAACTAACTAAACAAGTTAATTAAAAATGGGTTAGTTGCTGGTTTGCCTAAGATTTCTTTTGATAGGGACAAAGAATGTCATGCTTGTCTTAAAGGAAAATAAACTAAGTCCCCTTTCAAATCCAAAAGTATCATCTATACATTGAGACCACTACAATTGCTGCATATAGATTTAATAGGTTCATCTAGAGTAAAAAGTATTGGTTGAAATTTGTATACGTTAGTAATTGTTGATGATTATTCTAGATTCATTTGGACTTTGTTCCTTTCTTGCAAAGATGAGACATTTGATGCATTGGTGACCTTAACTAAGATAATGCAAAATGAGAAATCAATATAATGGAGTATCTTACACTTAATCAGTTAACATCTGTTAAAGAAATATGGAAATTCAAATGTTTAGCGTCTATCTGTAAGTTCAATCCTGAAAAATTCACATTTTAAATGCTAAGATGAATTTCCATACTCAATCCAACTTGTTGAATGACTTTGCATAGTTAAAATTTGAACTTTAAGCTTAAATAGTCAAATTTCATTGATTCACATGATGTACTAGTTTTTAGTCCTCCCAAAATTGATCTGTTGATAAACTAAAATTTGAATTTCAAATATTGTTATATGTATTTGCCTTCTTTGTGTGAGCAACATTTGATTTTTTATGATTTAAAAATTTGAATTTCAGACAATTCTTCACAAAGTCACAAAATTTGACTTTTGAATCCCAAAATTTGTCTGTTAAACATCAATTACTTTTTTGCCTCATGTTAAAACTTCAAAATTAGAACTTTAAAGACTCAAAGTTCATCTGTTGAAGTGTCTATTGATGTTAAGTCCCTAACAGAAAAACTTCAAGGATGAAAATTTGTCTGTCAAGACAACTTTACTGTGTTAAATAGGCAATGTAACTAGCCGAAATTCAAATTTTAAGCACTAAAATTTGTCTATTGAGTAGTTACATAAGCAAATTCAAAGGGTCACGCTCTAAACAGACGCAACCCTATTCATCTTTCAACCAAAGCTATTCATCTCCCTTCTTAATCATTCTTAAATTCCTTCTATTAAAACTTATTTCACACTAATTAAACTTCAACCTGAGCCTCATAAATATCTTTAGAGTATCTTTCAACTTAAATCTCCCACAAAAATGGTTAGAGTAAAAAATGCCAACATTGGGAAAGAACAACCTAAACCCAAACGTTCCACTAAATATTAATATGCCTCAAAAGAAGGGTGAAACCCAGAAATGGAAGGCTGAATCCAGCAAAGGAACTCCATCAAAAAGGTAGAAAACAACTCCAAAGACTGAATCAAAGAAGACAATCTCTGCTACTATATCCGTGTCTAGCACTAAGTCAGAAGAATTGCAGTTGACTACAGAACCTCTTTGCAGCTATGAATAGATTCTGAAGGAGTTCACTAAGAAGTTTGTTCCAAAGAAGGTAACCAATCCTCATTGCACTATTTTGGAGCAGTTTCTATTTGCAAATAACTTTGATGATGGGTTCTGGATGAGAAACTATAAAAACCTTCTAGGGATCAAAGAGAGATATGACGATGAGCTGATTAAGACTTGGTATGATGCATTGAAACATAATGATAAAAAGAAGAAGTACCAAGTAATTCTTAGGTCTAGGAATCTGTAGCTGTCAGACGAGAATATTAACAATGTTTTATAAATTCCTAGACAAGAGGGATTTAAAATTGATATCACAGCCACCAAGTATATGGACAATATGATGATGCAAATGAGGAAGGTAGGGAGTTTTTGAACTACAAAGAAAGCATAATTCTTGATGCTCTATTCAGAAGACGTGTAAATGGACCCTTTGAAATTGGTGAAGCCTTCTGACCTTAGTGTACAAGTGAGAATCCTACATTATATAGTGTCAAGGATTATTTTCAACAAAAAAAGAAGTTTTAATCTAATCACCAAAGCTTAAACTCACGTTATGGAAGCCTTGATAAAAGGAAAAGTGTTAATTCTGGGTCACATAATTCTTCAGAGACTGATTAAGGCCAGAGACCAGAGAAGGGACTTCACTTCACCCTATGCCTCTATCATCACCAAGCTTCTCAGATATGCCAAGATTTAGCAATTGGACAAACCCAAATTGGACAATCTAAAGCTACTGGACAATCAAGAAAAACTTATGCCAAGAGGACAAAACTCAAGGCCAAAAAGAAGTGACAACAAGCTATAAAACCTTAGGGCTTAGATATTAGGATTTTGCATTTGTAATTTCATTTCTGTTAAACTTTGAATCTGTGAAAATATGTACTTGTTTTGAACCTGGTTGAATTTGTTTGATATTCAGTACTGAACTTATACATTAGTGCAATGTGTTTCCATATTGCCCTTTTTATTCTCCTACATTCTCAACTCTGAAACATATGCCATATTTATATTTGAATTTTAATGCATATATTAAGAGGGAGCTCTTGAAGCAAACCCAAGAACTAATCCAACTTGCAAGTTATTTTGTCATCATCAAAAGGGGAGAATGTTGAATTAAGTATTTTGATAATTCCAAACAATCAGAGCTAGGAAAGAGAATACCAAAGGATATGAGAAGATCAAGTGAAGAAATCCGTTGAAGAAAATGTGAAGACTTAGTTTTAGGATTTCTCCATTTATAATATGGGTAAAAAGTTTTGATCTTTACTTATTTAAGTTACCACAACTTTTGAGTATGTTATCAAATGTTAGCCTGTGTTAGAATTGAAGAATATTAGCTAACAGATGAACTTTGCTGTTGATTTATGCTTATTTTGCTCAAAATTTAAACTTTATTTGTTGAAATTTGAAGTTATAGAGGTTTTGTCTCTGATAGATGAATTTCAGTTTTAAAATTTGAATTTCGAACTAAACACTATTAGTGAAAATATGTAAAATTCATTTGAAGCTCAGTCAAAATTCAAGTGTTAGTAAAATTCAAAGTAAGCTTAATATAACTATCTTTAACAAATAAACTTTGGTGTAATATCCTAGAATTTTTACTTAATATTCAAGGTTCAATATTTTAAAATCTATAAGTAATTTATAAAAATGGATATATATTGTTTTACATGAAATAAGGTAAAGAAATCAATTATCTTAATTGAAAGAAAAAAAGAGAAAATGACAATTTCACCTTTAAAAAAAGAAAAGAAAAAAAGAAAAAATAAAGGCGGTGGAGCGTGATGCGGAGAGGAAAAATTTATGAATTTTGGAAAAATTACACCTAAAACCCGAAAATTTTAAAATTTATAAATTTTCCTATATCAAAGGCATTTTTGTAAATATAAAAAATTACAATCAAAATAAAGCTCTTAATGAGTCTAGCCCGATGGTGTATATTATATAATTTAATGAGATTAAAATAATATTTATTGGACATTTAAGTTTTATTATTAAGTTTTTACTCGATAAAAGTTATTTTATACTGTAGAAAAAAAAATAGTACCAAGTCTAGGACAGAGCATGGATCTTACCCAAATATATATTGGATCAAGATAATTATTTTAATCCAAAAATAATTATTGGATAATCCTATACCAATTTAATGAAAAATTTAGCAAAAACACTCAATCGATATGGATAAATTCAGTCAATAAAGAGTATTTTGGGTAATTAAAATTTATGAAGCAATTTTGTCCAAAAATGAGGACAAAGGACGTGCTGCACAACTGAAGAGCACAAGGAGGGAATTTTCACAAAAGCTTTATTAAAGTTAACCCAATTTAGTTAAGTTAACCAATTTTACTATTCATCAATATCATCTCTCTCCTAAAGTGCTTGAGTTAAGTCATCTTGGCCTTCATTTTACACTCCAAACTCGTCTGGATAGGAGCAAAGAGTGAGAGGAAGAGAGCTTGAAGCACCAGGAGAAGAGGAAAGATAAGAGGCAAAGCTTGAAGGTCTAGGGTTTAAGGTAAGGTATTTTGATCTCTAGCATGTATATTCTAGTGCTTAAAAAGGTTTTTGTGGAGTCTTCTTCCTCCTTCCTACTCTGAAATTTTCAACCTAGAGAGAGAGTAGAGAGAGAAAATGGAGCCATGGCCAAAAGAATATAAGAAAATGCAAGAATAGATTCTAAGAAGCATGCATATGTGATTAGTTTGCAAATTGAAGGAGTAAATATTTTTCTTTATTTTTGGATAATTTTTTATCAGATTAGGGTTCAATATAGGAAATTTATTTCATGATTTTGACCCCAAAAATGGATTCCTTGGATCCAAAATGGTAGAAACAAGTGTGTTGTACAATAAAAACCCAAAGGAAATCAAATTCAAAAGTTTAGGGTTTATTGCACACTTTGTGAATGAGGTCATGTAACCAATGGATTATGACCTTGTTTAATGATGTTATAGGATTTCAAGAAGTGTCAGGAGATTAAAGAAAGAGTGTCCAAAGCTTGAAAAGGTTTGGAAAGCCCAAAGGTAGCTAACTTACTTATGTATGCCTATGTATTGTCATTGATGTTGCTTGGTTTGAATGATGTGTTTAATGTTTGAAATGTTGTCTTATGATTATTTGGCATTGTTGGTTGGATTGTTTGAAGGGTAATGTGACCTTGGATGTGTCCAAATACAAGGGGAATTACTGCCCAAATTTTTATAAAATATTTGTGCTAAAATGATTTGATTGAATGTTTGATGTATTTTTTATTAATACTTGCATGATGGTGATTGCTATTAGATTCTTTAAATCTCATTCCTTTCCAATTGTCGTAACAAATTTTAGGTTCAAGTTATGGCAAGATTGCCCAAGAAAGGAAAGGCAAGGAGAAGCAAGTTAATGTTCAAGATAATGATACTTAGGATGATACTATTATATGAGATGTTATGTAAAATCTTATGGGACATAATCAAGCTGTGTTTTCATTTTAATATGTTCATCTAGCATTAATATGGAGTATCATGTAAGGTAAAGGCAAGTTATGACTATGTATGTGTATATTAGTGTGTATTTAGGAAAGTTGGAAGAATGCATGAGACCTTTCTGACCACTGTTGGGATTTCAAAGTACTGTACAAATCTTGATATATTTAATATATAAGTGTTTTATATATTTAAAAACTAGACATGTGTAGATTTCCATAGACATAAAGAGCACTCATTTTGGAGTTGTGTATGATTTATGGTGAATTTCCAAATTTGTGTTAGAATTAGGGATTTTTAGAAATTAACCATTGCTACAATGAAGTTTATACAATTTTACTGTACATATTGGTCAGGTATTTGCCTTGTTCAATATTTTTTCCATGTATATAATCTTTTAAGTTATTTTTGGAGACTTGAATCACTTCAATATGATTTTTTTTATTTAATTATAAATTTTCAAAATTTGTCGGGTAAAATGAGATTAACCAAAGGAATAGTATCTGAGAAATGAAAAAAAATTGGTTTAAGTTATTTAATGGAATCAAGTCTTTTAATTATGCATTGATGGACTAAAATGGAGTCTAATGCATGGAAAATGTGTCTAAATATGAGATGTGATATTTGAACTTCAAAGTGCAAATTTTGAAAGGAGAACTTATGAGTCCAATAAGAGCATGGGTCTGATAGAAGGATTTTAAAATTCAAAATTCAAATTTCACAAAGGAGAACTTTTGTACCCATGTTGAACAAGCTTCTGATAGACAAATTTTGGTTACTGAAATTTAAATTTCGAGTGCACTGTGAAAACATGAGACAATTGTTTAAAATCAACAAATGCACTTTGAATATGAAAATTCGTATGTTCTAACATAGGACAACCTTGACAAACTCAAAATTTAAATTTCACTATTGAACAGATGAACTTTGAAGTTCAACGTTAAAATCCTTAATCTTCTGTCTCTTCAAAATTCGTTTATTGAACCCAAAAATTTGAATTTTGCCATGTCAGACACATTAAATATAATTGGTGAATGACTATTTTTGCAGAGCAACCATTGGTTAATATTTCTAACAGTTAGATCTTGTGTCTAACAACTAGTTAAGCCACAAATCTATAGATAGAACTTCATGTGAAGTTGTGGCAAATGATTTTAGTCCTATTTGTGCAAAAACTCTATCAAATTTCTGAGTCAAAGCTTTTTACTCTCACATATCATTTATTGTACTTGAACTTTCATATCTACTCTAATCTAGAGAGTATTTATTCTGTGTAAAAATCCTTTTTTCATCTGAAAGAAGAATTCTTTGTGAGGAGAGTCATAAAGGGAATTAGGAAACACTTGTAAGAGTGTTAAGCGTAGAATTTGAGTGTTCTAAGAATAGAGAATAAGTATGTAATGAGGCATTACAAGGAGCTCATTGAATTCTTGCAGATAATGAAAATCTCAAGTGGTGGCTTGGAGATTGGATATAGATCAAGTAGATTACACCGAACCAGGATAAATTTCTGAGTCATTTCTTCCCTTTTCTTGCAATTACTTTTTTTTTTCCACTATACTTTATTTTTCTGAAACTTTTGCTTTCACTATAAACTTACGTTTTTGCAGAAAAATTTTGAACTTCCCAATTCACCCCCTCTTGGGAAGCCAGCTATTCTAACACACTTCAGCTTGGTATCTCTAACCATCATAAATCAGACTCCCTTCATGCCCCAAGTCCTTTTGAAGAAGGTCCTATTGATGTTGATGCTACTGTTGCTACTGCTATTATCACTCCTCAAGCCTCAAGCAATGGTACTAGCCCTGGTCCATCTCTAGACTATGCTATGGAGGAAAAAGCCATTCAAGCAAAAAGCTCTCATAAGCCAATGATGGAGGAAGCTACTCAAGACTTAATTCTATCAGCTCAAGAGACTAAGCAAATGGAGAAGCTCATAGCCAATCTCACAGCTGCACCAATTGTTCAAACTGCTCTCAATGATGAAATGGGGACAATGCCTTATATTGATTTTGCTACTGTTGCACATGATGTTGCAGTGCAAGCTCAAAAGCAAAGTCTAGATGAGATGTTCCCTCCATCATTTTCTCATACAATTTTTATACAAATTGCTAGAAATAATATGTCATAACTTTCTAACAATATATGCTTAATAATCTTGTTCATTCTTCTTGCTTTATCCTTAGATTCCTCCATGACATGGCCCTAGTATGGTTAGTGTTTGGGAAAGTGAGATTTTGGGAAAATCCCAGTAGCAAGTCACATTTTATGCAATTATATCAATCATTCCACATATGAATCACATTTAATCACATAAAACATCAAAATACCATATTTGTCATAAAAATTTTGACAGCATAACGGCTTAGAAAATGGACATCCCGAAGAACAAATCCCCTCAAATTACAGCCAAAAATCAATCAAAGAAAATCAAAAAACATAATATGGCATCATATTATCATCATAGAAATAAAATGAAAGAACATAAAGCATCATAGTAAACTTAGCTACCTCTTGGAGTTTCTCTTGATTCTCCTCTTGAAATCTAAGCTTCCTCTAGCCTTCTTAAGCTTCTCCAAGTCCTAAATCAACACCAAACACTAGCTAAATGAGCTAAAACAAAGGTTTGCTTCAAAACATATCTATCTTGCTTTCTCTTAAAAACTCATGTTCTCTTGTAAATTTATGGTTTAACAACATCATTCCTTCCCCAAACACACTTAGTTCAAAAATGTAGATAGATGGGGAAGGGAGAAATTTCATGATAATCAAGCCATACAACCATGAAACTATGGTAGAAGACTCAAGAATTGCAAGGAGTATACTTACCAATTTCTTTGGATTTTCTCTTCTCTATTTCTCCTTCCTTTTTCTTCCTTCACTTGGCTACCTTTTCTCTCTCAATTTTGGCAGACTTTCCTCTCTCTTTTCAATGTGAATTTTTTCCAAAACTTGAGGGGTATTTATAGGCCACTAATCAAGCTTACTTTAACCAAAACTTGCCCACCAAGTTTGCTTAACCATTAAGACTCCAAAATTGAGCACATGGCTATCATGTTGAGTCCCGAATGAGAGGATAATATCTCCAAAATACTACATAATTTTTTAAATCCAATAATACCATATATTAGTTACTTTATACCTGGACCGGCAAAATTACCTTTTGTAGTATAAAATCACTTTATGAGTACAGAATTAAAGTAAACTTGTATCTAGAATCAGTTTATTATCATGTCTCTAAAAAGCTCCTTTTGCAGTGTCCAATAGCTTTTCATTTTGTCTTTTTAGCTTTTGCAAATTAAAAAGTAGCTTTATCGATATAAAGTTACTTTTTAATCTTCGTCACTAATTATTTCTTTATCCTTAAATATTAACCCTCAATGTCATATACCATTGGAATCATCTCATCGAGAGCTTTGATTTGACAATAATTTTACATATTTGCAAAATTACCCTTAACCTATAATGTCACTATTTTTTCCAGGATGCTATAAGATGCACAAAAAGATGGGAAAAGAAGTGAGATGAAAGGGTTATATACTCAAACTTTAGAACAAATTAATTTCTCATCTAATTTTGAGAAGAAGTTATATTTGATCCTTAATTAGAATTAATTTTTAATAAGATTGTTAGCAGAAATTAATTCCAGAACTTATCCTGAAAGGTATACAATATACCACTTGAATGGAAGCTTGTCTTGAATCTTTGCATGTTAGTTCCTTAAAATTGAGCTCAACGTGAAAGAGGCAAAGAGAAAGAAGTTTAGGAAAAATTACACATAATGACCTAAAAGTTTTAAAAATTATAAATTTACCTCGAGTCAAGGATATTTTTGTAAATATGAAAAATTATAATTAAAATGAAAATCTCAATGAGTCTAGCTCAATGGTGTATATTATAGAATTTAATGGGTTCACAATTATATTTATTGGGTATTTAAATTTTATTATTAAGTTTTTACCCTATAAAAGTTATTTTAGACTGCAAAAAAAGGTAATACCAAGTCAAGAACAATGAATGGACCTTACCCAAATATATTTTTTATCAAGATAATTATCTTAATCTAAAAGTAATTTTTAGATAATCTTGTACTGATATAATGATAATTTTGGCAAAAGTATTTAATCAGAATGGATAAATTTAATCAATAAAGGATATTTTTATCAATTAAAATTTGTGAAGCAATTTGTGGCCAAAAAAGAAGCTAAGTCGCATGCTGCATAACCTTAGGACACCCATGGAATTTTCACAAAAGCTTTATGAATAAAGTAACTAAAGGTTGCGAAAAAAAATTACCATGATTAATTCTTATTACTTATCTCTCCTTTAAGTAATGAGTTAAGCCTTGGTTTAGTCATTCCCTTCACTTCATACATACCTGACCAGCAGCTTGAGGAGAGGAAGAGCTTGTGAAAATAAGAGAGAAAAGAGAAAAGGCAAGAAGCAAAGTTTGGCTCTCAAATTACCATGGTAAATTTCTATGGCTATATTCTTATGTTTCCAAGTGTTTATGGAAGTTTTTATGGATTATTTTTCTTTTAATCACTTCTAAAAATTTCTTCCTAGAGAGAGAGTAGAGAGAGAAAGTTAAGCCATGGAAAAACCAAACCATGAAAAGTGATATATAGGCCATAACATACAAGAATATGTCATTGGTTTGAAAGTTTGTTGATTTATTATTGTTCTACAATTTATGCTAATTTTCTGCCTATTTAGGGTTTGAGATTGGAAGAGATTTTGACCCAAAAAATGGATTCCTTCAGTAAAAATTATGTAAATACAAGTATGTTGTACAAGAAATACCTTAAGGAAAGCAAAATGGAATTTTTAATCCAAGTATGTACACTTTGTGAAGGGGGTCATCAAATTAGTGGCTAATGACCTTAAATTGTGTTATATTATGGTTCAAGAAAGTGTTTGAAAGATCAAAGAAAGAGTGTAAAAAGGAAGGAAATCAAAGGACATCAAGAAGGTAGTTATTTTCCCTATTATGCTTAATCTTGTCATATTATGTTTTCATGATAATATGACTATGCCATATAGTTGTTTGAATGCTTTGTAATGTATTTGCATTGCTGGCTAGTTGTTTGAAGGGTTTTATGACCCTAAGATATCTATTTTACAAAGTGTTACCATGTCGAAATTTTTATGGAATTGTATGGCATAATATGAAATTATGATTTTCATTGATAATTTTATAAAATAATATGATAATGTGAATGCATAATTGGGCATAACTACTGAGATTTTTTGAATCTCATTTCTTCAAAATGATTACAATTTTAGGGGCCATGACATGGAAGAGGCAAGGAGGAAGCAACAGAAATGAAGAAAACTGTGATTAATAATTTGATCATGCAAGTTAATATGCTTTATTATGAAAATGAGCATCAATATATGTATGAAAGGTAGATTATGTAATGCTGTATATTCATATTTCTTCTAGTCCCCTTATGGTGTTATGTATGGATTTGGAACAATGAATGTTGATGTATGAGGTTTATGAAGTTTATTATAAGAGTTATGGCATAATCATAAATGAGATGACCAATAGAAGTTTGGATAAGGGAACTCTGTCTAAAATAGAGCATTCCTTTTACGGTTACATGCTCTAAAAGTAGACTCAATAAGCTTTTCAAAGAGATAAAGATCATTTAAAATGGACAAGTGTAAGATATATAGTGAAATTTTGAATTTAGTGTTGAAATCCAAACAGTAAGTAGGAATGCTACGAATTTTATTGTAAGTACTGGTATTTTCAAGGGCAATATAAAATCATGTATGGCTCCAAAAATTCATTGGTTTACATTTGTGTAAAGTTCTATGTCCTAACATTAATAAGAGATATGCATGTATTTCCAAAACTACTTCAGTAAAAGTAAAGTTCTGACTCATAATGATTTAAATTAATGCCCTACCCTATTCTAGTAGAATAAATGTACAAGGAAAATATGTCTAGAAAGTAGGCACATAAGGGTTTCGAATATATAAAGAATGCATGATTTGGCATAGGACATCATGAGATGTGAATTTTTAGAGATAAGGCCAAAACCTGAGAAGTTTCAAAATGACCAAATGTACAGTAAATCTTTGATAAATAAACTGTATGAATTGGTCTAGGAAATTTCGTCTCATATTTTTTCCATGTAGAAAATATTTTTAACTATTTTTAGAGACTTGAATCACTCTGAGATGATTTTTCCAAAATTAGTTATGAATTTTCAAAATTTCTCGGGTAAAATGGAAAATGCACAACGAACAGCACCCAAAATAAAGAAAAATCTGTTTTAATATTTTTATGCAATCAAGTCTCTAATCATGTAATAATAGACATAATTGGGATCTAATACATGGGACATAGACTTAAGTATAAGGTGTTACATAACCCGAGGCAAATTTATAATTTTTAAAACTTTTAGGTCATTAGTTGTAATTTTTTCCATGAACTTTTTCACTTCATCTCCCCACGTGGTATTTTATGTTGAGGGACTAAATGCAATTTTATTAATTTTTAGAGATAAAAATATAATTTTCTTTTTCCACTGATGGGAAAAAATGACCTCTTTGCTCAGTTTTACGCAAAACAGTGTCTATCTATTTTTATGAATTATTTATACATTTTTAATTATCTAGCTTTTTAGGGATGTTACAGTAATGATATTGATGTGATGAATGATATATGATGATTGTATAATGATGATGGTGATGATATGGGTAATTTATGGATGGAGTATGTGTCTATAGGCCGTATTGGCCATGTATGTGAGCCCAGAGTGGTTTTGGGTCTAAGTTCTATGTTTTAAGGCATTGAGCCCACTATGTGAATATGGGGTTCAAGGGGGTAAAATCTCGAAGGATTAGTTTCTTTGGTGTAAAACCTTCTTAGATAGGTTAGTTGAGCCATTTAGGACCTGTATGAATAGTCTTTAAGTGCTAGTTTGCCTTCGGTGGCAACTAGAGTTTGTTAGTGGTGAGTTTTGGTCAAATGAAGCTGGGTGTCTGTTGAATCAAGAGTTTTGATTATTCCAAACTAACCTTCAAGAGCTTGGAATAAAGATATCAAAGGTGCCCAAAAAGTTTCAAGTGAAGAAATTCTGGATAAATCTGTGCAAAGATAGATATAAGATGATTAGTAGTATTTTATTTGAGTAAAAGACTTTGATTTGGTGAAAAGATGTTTTAAAACCTTGATTCTATGTTAAATCATGGAATATTTGAAAAACACCCACCAACAGACGGAGTTTGAAAGGTTAATACTAATCTGTCATAGTGAAAATTCGAACTTTGGCTTTGGAAATTCGAATTTCGTATTGAAACTGAATAATTTTGAAGAGAAGCTTCTCTGACAGACGAATTTTGACTTGAGAAAATTCGAATTTTGATAAGTGTCTGAAAGAAGCTTTCAGTAACAGACGAACTTTGGGTTTTGAAAATTTGAATTTCAGACAAAATGTAACTTATGAAAACTAAAGAAATTCGTTTGAAATTATGTCAAAAATCATCTGAAACCAAGTTTGAATTGGATTTCAAAATTGCTCACTGATAGACAAACTTTGAACATGAAAATTCAAATTCCAGAAACTAAGCTTGTGAGTCTGTTACAATGACATGTTGACATACGAATGACAGTATTTATAAATTCAAATTTTGAAGTTTGTCTGAAAAGAGGTTTCTCTGACAGACGAACTTTTCCCTTTGAAAATTCGAATTTTGAACAATATGAACTACTGTGCCTTACAAACCAGCTACGGACAGACGAATTTTGGGGTTCCAAAATTCGAATTTCGAAGGCACTGTAGCAAATTGAAAATACTGTTCACACTTAATAGAAAAAACTTTATACTTGAAAATTCGTATGTCACAACATGGAATCATTTTCAAAATATCAAAATTTGAATTTCACTTCATGACAAATGAACTTCGGACATTCAACATTGAAGATATTAACCTTTGGTTTCTCCAAAATTCGTCTGTTAACCAACTAAAATTCGAATTTCAGAGTGTCAGAAGCATTAAATGCGGTTGGTTAACGGATAGTTTTTCAGAGTAACCATTGGATAACTTTTCCAATGGATAGATTTTGTCTCTAACGGACATTTGAGATCTAAATCTATAAATATAACATCATTTGAAGTTGTGGGTAATAATTTGAACATTGTATATACTGAAACTCTGTCAAATCATCTACTCAAAGTCTCTTACTCTCTCACTTCAATATTTTGTACTCCAACTTTCATATTTACTCTGTTTTAGAGAGTTTAATCCTTGTAATCAATATTATCTTCATCTGGAAGAAGGATTTTCTTGTGAAGGGATATCACAAGGGATTGGGGAGCACTTTGTAAGAGTGCATAGAGTGAATGAGCGAGCTCTAGAAATAGAGGATCATCTTTGTACTAAGGCATTTGCAAGAAGCCCACTGAATTCTTGCAGAATAGTGGAAAATCTCAAGTGGTGACTTGGGGACTGGACGTAGGTCAAGTGGAGAGGCTGAACCAGGATAAATATCTGAGTTTTCTTCTCTTTACTGCACCTTTTATAGCTTATTTACTTATACTCTATTTTACCTTCTATACTTTGCTTTCTTCACTTTCTTGATATTTTGCAGAAAATTTTCAAGCTTCCCAATTCACCCCCCTCTTGGGAAGCCAACCTAACTAACAGTGTCTAAAATCTTCATGCAAAGATGGATTTGAGTGAAGCTGGTGTCTATGGATAGATTGAGATAAGATTGATTTACAACGATTGAAATTAGGTCAGTCGAATGTTGGAGCACAAAGTTGTGCACATCGGAAGTTTGCTCCAAAAAATCAGCATATTGCTTATATGTTATCAGAAGAGGGTGTCGTGGCGCCACAAGCTTGAGGACAACACCAAGTGGTTTTTCCTGTTTGAGGCCGCAATGTCACTATAGCTACCGCAGTGCCACCCCTTTGTTGAATCAGGTGTTTAGATGATTCCAAACCAACCTTCTAGAGCTTGAAAAGAAAATATCAAAGGTGCATGGAAGATCTCAACTGAAAAAATTCAAGTAAAATCAGCACAAAATTAGATATAGGATTTATTAGTGTGTTTAAGTTGAGTAAAAGACTTTGAATTGGCAAAAGAAAGTTTTTAGAAATATGATTCCATGTTGATTCATAGAATACTTGAAAAACACCCAGTAACAGACGAAGTTTAAAGTTTTAAAGTTGATCTATTGCTTTGAAAATTCAAACTTTGGCTTCTGAAATTCGAATTTCAAATTAAAAATTAGTTAGTCAGAAAAGAGACTCCTCTAACAGACAAACTTTGAGTACAGAAATTCGAACTTTGAGATGAATCTCACAAGAGCCCTTCTTGACAGACGAACTTCGAGTTTTGAAAATTCGAATTTCTGATATAACAATTTATGAAAGTGAAAATTTCATCTGAGGATATGTCAAAGTTCATCTGAAAAATAAAGTTTAGAAAGAATCCAAAATGAGCTCACTGATAGACGAAATTTGCTTTTGACAATTCAAATTTTAGAAACAAAGCTTACAAGTCTGTTATGACAATCTGTTGACATACGAATATTGGTATTAGAAATTCAAACTTCAAACTAAGTCTAATAAGAGCTCTCTCTGACAGACGAACTTTGAATCTTGAAAATTCAAATTTCAAAAGCTGCCCATTGATAGATAAATTTTGGGCACCAAAATTCAAACTTCGAAGGCACTGTAACAATATGGGACTACTATTCACACTGATAAGAAGAACTTTAACTTGAAAATTCATATGTTCCAACACAGAAATGTTTTTCAATAATGGAAATTTGAACTTTGATTTATAACAAACAAACTTTGAAGCTCAATGTTAAAGTCTTCAACTTTCGGTATCTTCGAAATTCATCTGTTAACTAACCAAAATTCGAACTTTGAGTGTCAGAAGCATTAAATGTGGTTGGTGAATGGATAGTATTTCAAAATAACCATTGGATAACTTCTCTAACGGATAGATTTTGTCTCTAACGTATAGTTAAGACCTAAATCTATAGATAAAATCTCATTTGAAGTTGTGGGTAACGATTTTAACAAAGTATTCACTGAAACTCTATCAAATTCTCAACTCAAAGTCTTTTACTCTCACACTTCATACTTCTGTACTAAAACTTTCATATACACTCTAAATTAGAGAGGTCATTCTTTGTAACCAATCTTATCTTCATTTGGAAGAAAGATTTTCTTGTGAGGGGATATCACCAGGGATTTGGGAAGCACTTAACTAGAGTGCTAAGAGAAAAGATGTAAACTCTAAGAACAGAGCATCAATGCTGTACCGAGGTAATTGCAAGAAGCCTGCTGAATTCTTGTATGATAGTTGAAAATCTCAAGTAGTTGCTTGGGGACTGGACATAGGTCAAGATAGAGAGACCGAACCAAGATAAACTTCTGTGTCTACCCTTCTTCTTTACTGCTATTATATTGCTATTCTTTTATACTCTGTTTTACTATCTCTTCTATCTTCACTATACTCTTGACTTTGCAGAAAATTTTAATCTTCCCAATTCACCCCCTCTTAGGAAGCCAGCATATCTGACACCTTTTATGCTTCTCCTAGGCCATGGCTGCACTGCAGCCCACTACGGCTCTATCCTATTTTGGTTCCATTTGAAGTTTTTCAGTGTTTTGAAGTTCTCCTTCCTTCTTTCATTCTCCATTTTCCCTTTAATTTCTTCTTCATTTTCGATTACTCCACACCATTTTTCAACCATTCTTCCAACATTCCACTGTACCCACACCTTTATTTCATTCACCTTCATCTCCATCCTCATTTTTCATTTTTCCACCAAAGCGACACACTTCAATTTTTAGTCCTCCCTCAGTATCTGCAAGCTGAACCATGACTATAGAATTTGATATACACATGTTCACAGCATCAATGGAGGAGTAGACGGTCTTGGATGGAGCTTGACAAATAGCTTGGAGAGGAGCTCAAATTCTGCATGGATTGATGGCTTGGAAATAGGATAATGTCGTTTCCTTTTCCACTTTTTAACTTTCAAATTATTGAAGTTGATTTTTATGGTTGGATTGATTATTTTTAGCTTCAAAATTATGGAATTACATTGGTTTAATTGCTGGAAAATTTTTAGATTTAATTGTTAGACAATGAATTGTGGAATTGGAGATTGTATTGGATTGGAATTGATTATGGAATGTGAAACATATTTTTGGTGGAGATTATTATGTTGATCTTCTCATTAATTTAGTAGTTAATTACTTGATTTAGCTTCATTACAAGTTGTTTGAGTAGTTAGTTCTTGATTAATGGGTTGGTTTAGAATTATGGTTCTTATTGTTGATTTTTTGCCAATTATATGTAAGTTAGTAATCCATGCAATTTTTCATTACAAGTCAATTTGTGAAATTAGGATGCCTACAAGATATTTGTTGAATTGACTTAGATATAGGGTCCTATGTTAAATAAGTTTTTCATACAACTTGAGATTAGGATAATTAACGGATTTAATTAGACTAATTAAACACTTTGACATATTTAAGTTATCCTAGTCCTTAATTATTTGAAAATTGATTTTGAACTCCTCCAAATTATTGCCAAGCTCTATCCTCCATTTTTACATTTTCACATCCTTAGTTAATTTAATTTGAGCAATTTAATCTTTAATTTTGGAAATTATCAATTTAATTCCTTGCATATTTTAATTTAACAAGTTTTGCATTTCAAACTTTAACAAAGCCCCCTCTCAAATTAGTGTATAGTCTTTAATCTTTGCATATTTACTTATTGATATCTAATCCTTGCATCTAGCTTGCATTAGCATAGTATTAGTTTAACTCTTGCATCCTAGATAGAGTTTTGTATATATACCCACACTCTCACACTTATACTTTTCATAGCTCTTCCATTCTCACACACACTTATATATATTCCCATACATTTGCCTACATACTTATTTTTTCCCTGTTTTTATTAAAAAATATATTAAAAAAATTATTTTCTAAAATTTTCTCCTTCAGTTTTCATTTGCTTAATTACTTAGTTTCTACCTAAACAAATTTTATACTAATTGCTCTGGAGTGAAACAACCTTGGATGCACATTTTGCTACATAATTTTTGTTTTGAAATCAAGTATTAAATTACAACCTCATGGCAAGGTTTGTCAATTTACTGATATGGTTGATATGCATGCTCATGATGGTAGCCCTAGAGCTTCACATGTTGATGATGATCCTACTAATATACATAGTCCTATTTCTGTTTCTAGGAGGGATAGTAGGTCAGTAGATGTAGATGCTTTTGTAGCTAGTATCCCTGTTTATGTAGGTTTACATATTTCTGATTCACATGTTGTTTCTAATGTTGGTGCTACTAATGGCACTATTGTTTCTAATGATACTATTAACTGTGATATGTCTCCTGTTTCCTCTGCTAGTATTGTTTCTACTAATGATTCCCAAGTTGGGAAAGTTTCCTCTTCTATTTGTGAGTCTTAAGTGCAAGTTTCTAGTTTGGATGATATTGAGCTTAAGCCACTTACGCCTTCAATTGAGCAAGCTTTGGATTTGGAGTTGAAGCTGCCTCCTAACTCACTAAAGTATGTTTATCTTGAGGACAGAGAAAAGCTACCAGTAATTGTAGCCAGCGATATATCCATTGATGAGGAGTCCCGATTGCTAGAGGTGCTGAGAAGAAGGAAGAAAGCCATTGGATGAACTCTCGCTAATATACCTAGGATCAGTCCTGATGTATGCATGCACAGGATATTGCTAGAGGATGGTGCCAAAGCTGTTCAACAGCCACAAAGATGACTAAACCCTATGATTCTTGATGTGGTAAAGAAAGAGGTTTCTAAACTTCTTTCCACAAGTATAATCTACCCTATTTCTAATAGTCAGTGGGTTAGTCCAATTTAGGTAGTCCCAAAGAAGACTGGTATTACTGTTTTGCGCAATGATGAGAAAGAGTTAGTTTCGACTAGGGTCTAGAATCATTGGATGGTGTGCATAGACTATATAGGAAACTAAATTCTGTGACTAGGAAGGATCACTACCCCCTCTCCTTATTAATTAGATGTGAGGCTTATTGGTAGATCACATTATTGTTTTCTGGATGGCTTTTATAGTTATTTTCAAATTTGCATTGCTCTAGAGGATCAGGATAAGACCATATTCACATGTCCATTTGGAGCCTTTGCATATAGACACATGCCTTTTAGCCTTTGTAATGCACTAGGAACTTTTCAGCATTGCATGGTTTCCATATTTTCTAACTTACTTGAGCATTACATGGAGTTTTTTATGGATGATTTCAGTATTTATGGTGATTCTTTTGATGCATGCTTAGCTAGTTTGGATAGATTCTTGCAAAGATGCATTGATTGCAATCTTGTACTTAATTTTGGAAAATGTCATTTCATGGTGAAAAAAGGCATTGTGCTTGGACATATAGTGTCACATGATAGCATTGAGGTAGATAGAGCTAAAATCGATATCATTGCATCTCTTCCATGCCCTACATGTGTTCATGATGTGCGTTCTTTCCTAGGGCATGCTAGGTTTTATAGGAGATTCATTAAGGATTTTAGCAAAATAGCATTGCCATTGTCTCATTTATTGCAGAAAGATGTGTTGTTTGTTTTTGATGATGCTTGCATGTGTGCTTGGATGAGCTGAAAAAAAGGCTTACTTCTCCTCCCATCATTTAGCCACCCAATTGGATCCTTCCATTCGAGTTCTTTTGTGATGCTTCCGATTATGCTTTGGGTGTAGTTTTGGTCCAGAGGGTGAACAAGAGACAGCATGTGATTACTTATGCTTCAAGGACGTTAGATGTCACCCAAGCAAATTACACCACCATAAAGAAGGAGCTATTTGCTATTGTCTTTAGGTTAGAGAAGTTCAAATCATATATCCTCCATGCAAAGGTGATTGTCTTCACAGATCATTCTGCTATCAAGTACCTCTTCAAGAAGCTAGACTCTAAGCCCCGATTGATTAGATGGGTAGTATTGATACAAGAGTTCGATATGGAGATCCATGACAAGAGTGGTGCAAAGAATATGGTAGCTGATCACCTGAGCAGTATTGAATCACCTTTGGTAACATCTTATCTACCCTTAGCGGATTTTCCTGATGATAGGCTTTGTATGGTTGGTATGTCTATCCATTGGTTTGCTGATATCGCTAATTACTTAGTTGCATCTGTTTTTCCTGATAACATGAACAAGCATCAATTAGATAAATTTAAGAGAGATGCTAGGTATTACATTTGGGATTATTTGTGGCATATAGTAAGTGATCAAGTGATTAAACGTTGTATGCCTTAGTATGAGCATGAGTCCATATTGCATTCTTGTCATACATTAGCTTGTAGAGGTCACTTTTCATCACAACGTACTGCTAAGAAAGTTCTAGATTCTGGATTGTACTGGCCCACTCTATTTAAAGATGCATATGAGTTTTACAAGAGTTGTAATAGATGTCAGCACACTGGTAGTATCTTTAAGAGGAATGAAATGCCTCAACAACCTATATTGTTTTGTGAAATCTTTGATGTTTGGGATATTGATTTCATAGACCCTTTCCCTGTTTCTTTTGGTTATTTATACATACTACTGGCTGTGGATTATCTTTCTAAGTGGGTGGAGGCGAAAGCCACTCATACTAATGATTCCTCTATGGTTGTGGATTTTGTTAGGTCTCATATATTTTGCAGGTTTGGAGTACCAAGAGCTATCATTGGTGACTAGGGGAGTTACTTTTGCAACCGGATTATGTATGCACTTTTGAGGAAGTATGGAGTGATCCATAAGGTTGCAACTACCTACCATTCACAAACAAACAACCAAGCAGAGGTGTCTAATAGAGAAGTGAAGCAGATTCTAGAGAGGATGGTGCAGCCCCATTGGAAAGATTGGAGTAAGAGACTGGATGATGCTTTATGGGCCTATTGCACTACCTACAAGACAACGATCAGGATGTCACCATTCAGGCTAGTTTATGGGAAAGCATGCCACCTACTAATGGAGATTGAGCATAAAGCCTATTGGGCTATCAAGCAGTGTAACATGAACTTGCAAGAAGCTGGAGCACAAAGGAAGGTCCAATTGCAAGAGTTGGAGGAGCACCGAAAAGATTCATATGAGAGTTCTCGAGTCTATAAAGAGAAGACCAAAGCATTCCATGACCAAGCCATTGCAAGAAAGAAGTTTCAAGAGGCCAAAAAAGTTTTTTATACAAGTCAAGGATGAAGATGTTGCATCACAAGCTTTGGTCTAGATGTCAAGGTCCTTACACAGTCTCCCGAGTCTTTCCATTTGGTGTTGTGGAGCTATATGATGCAACAAGCAAGGCAAAGTTCAAGGTGAATGACATTGGCTCAAGCACTACCATGAGAGAATACCTCGCTATGAGCACGAGGAGCTCCAGTTTTCAAACCCACCCTGATCAGGTTGATTCTATCCTTTTCCTACCCTTTAGATTTTACATTTATCCTCATTGTTGACTAGTAGTAGATTGACTGGACCGGATGGCTGAATAATGTTTGATTTGATTGCTTACATTGTTTATTGCATTATTGGTTTGTCTTTGGATTGTTGGTTGGCCTGTTGCATAGAGGACAATGCATGATTTTAAGTGTAGGGGAAGGGATTTCTTAGAAAAATAAGCTTTCTTTTTAGTTTTTGTTTTTTTTTGTTTTAGTTGTTTTGTTTTGTTTTTGAAAAAAATTAAAAAAAATAAAAATTTTTGAAATTCATAAAAATTTGGTTTTTGATGTGAGAACTTGCATGCTAGTATTGACTAATGCATGATTATCTTGATAACAAAGGTATTTTGATTTGCATTGCATGTGTTAAACTAAGTGGCAAAGTGCTTAATCTAGGAAGTTTAAGTTAAAGGTCATTACCTAGTGAGTTTTTGGGCCTAATTTTCCATTCTTGAGCGTATCCTTCCATTTAGTTCTCAATCTAGAACTTGGCTTATGTCTTGTTCAAGATCATATGCATTGTTAGTTGCACTTGCATAGACATGATAAATGCATTCATTTTTTGCATTAAAACTAAGGTCAAATAAGCTATCTCGTATACATTGATATATCCTTTATTAGCCCCTTTGAGCCTAAGGTTTATTTCTCTCTCATCCCAACCATTTCATCCATTCATATATTCTACCATTTTGTTGGACACTAGAGTTATTAAGAGCATACATTTCATATCTAGGATGGATGAAGGTACATTGTCTGCTTGTAATTTTGCCAACTGTTAGTATTCTTTGCATAGCATTACTTGTACATGATAGTGTAACTCTCTGCATTATTTATATTAAAAAAAACCAACAAAATAGAAAAAAAAAGTAGAAAAATGAAAGGAAAAAAAAGATGAGAAAAGTAAAAAGAAAAGAAGAGTTGTAGTTATTTGTTTCATTTCAGTGTCCTTTTTGCATCATGGTAGATAAATAATGCTTAGATATTGTGCTTAGTTCATTCTAGTTGCATCTTCTAGCTCTTGGTAATTCTAAGTGTTCAGCGTCCTATTTGTTTTGTCTTGTTATCTCATTTCATTTCTTACATGATCCCTTTCTTTTCTAACCCTAACCATCCCAATAAAAGTTCTTTTGATCTATGCGGTGTGATTGACCCTAATAGTGGTGGAGAGCTTAGACATTTGCCAAGCTTATGGAAAGAGAACTAATGTGAAGGAATTGAGGGTAAATACAAGCCACTTGAGTGAAAGAGCAAATCAAACACTATCTCTTGTGAGGACCCTAGACTTCTAAATGACCTCGGTTAAGTTTCTTTGCCATGGTGTTTAATCTTGCAATGTTTATTAACTTGTCTTGATTTGAAGGATATGATTGTGTTAGTTGATCATCTAGTTCATTAGTTTCTCATGTCTTATTTTTATTTTGGTTATCTTTTAATTTTCTATGGCTTTTGTTCTATTTTGCCCCGGAGTACAAAAGATTAAGTGTAGAGAATTGATAACTCTTAAATTTTCATTGTTTTTATTCCCCATACTTAGTGGTTTTGATAATTAATTTTGGCTAATTTTGAATTTTTAAAAGATTTTCATAATTTTATCTTAATTTTGGATTTATGAGAATTTAAATTATAAATTTAATTATTTTCTATTTTCCAAATTATCCCAAAATTCTCATAAATCCAACATTCAGCTAAAATTATAAAAATCATTTAAAAATCTAAAATTAGCTGAAATTAATTATCAAAACCACTAAGTATGAGAATAAAAATAATGAAAATTTGAAAGTTATCAGTTAGCCAAGAAGGGTGTGAGACAAAGTCTCAGTAACCAAGAATACAAGCACATACAACTTATATCATCTATCCACACGAATATGCATATGGTGCAATGCAATGCAAAATGTCATGGTATGCATGTCTCCCTCATACACAGCTAGTATTATGGGCTAGTGTCATGATAGGATATTTCCAATAGGTGATTCCTTTCCAACAGCTAGTGAAGACTGATTCTGAGACATCATCAAACTCACCTCACACTAATACAACCCGGCCAAAGATTACACTAGTGCTTGGACCATGGGTCTCCTTCCCTTAGACCACCCCGAATTGGTGGTGATTTAGGGAATATGCAGTCTATTGCCACTTAGCTCTCCAGGCCATGGGAGAGCATTTAGTGGCAATGATCTTTCTTCATATCATCATATCATATCATTATATCCATCTCATCATCAACTCCTAATCCACTATTTCTCACAATGCTCATGTGATGATGATGATGTTCATGCCATGTTAACATGTGTATCCCACTATGGAATCATTATCATATTTATCAATATCAGGCTAGCATTCTATGGAATCACATATAACATCATGTTCATTATCATCATATACCAATATTAGGGATCTAGACTCATATCTTATCTAACCGTGTGCATACCACGATATATAGAAAACTATACATGCACACATAGCAATATCATGGTATGATTTGAGTATGCATATATATATAAACACAAATCAACAATTAACAAACAAACACAAAACAACACCTAGTTACCTGAAATCGCCAACACCACACACGGGCTAAACCTACTGTCTTAATACCAAACACAAACCAAATTGCCTCCAAACAACCTCTACAATACCATAACATTTTCAATTAACATTAAACATAATTATCCAAAATCCATAATTCAACCATTTAAGCTTAACTCAAGGTTCCAACAACATTTTTATGCATCAATGATCCCCATGCAATCATTCAAATCATAACCAATGCTATACATTTCGGATTTCATGCTTCCTCAACCATTACCAAGCTAGGGTTCAAGTAAAATCACACACAATCCCTTCTAAACTCATATCCAAGCCTCAATAAGACAAGATAACACTTCAATAATCCATTTGCATGCATTTTAATCAGTAGAAACCTTGACTAATCTGAAATATAGCACACTCCCATGGATTCCCACTGAAATTCATAGAGAAAAGAAAGAAGAAGAGGTTAGGGATTACTTACCAACCAAGATTGAAGCTCCTCAAGGCTAGAAATCACCCCCCACAAGTTGGAGAATTGAACCCTAGTAGAGCTCCTTCGTTTCTTCCTCCGATTCTTTTTGTTTCTATTGTCTGAAACTCATTCAATTTAAACAAGTTTTCGGTCTGGTACTGCAGCGGAAGGTAAGTTTGTCATGGCGTGAGACCCTTCTATTTGAAAAATTTATCCAAGTTTCAACTCATTCGCTGCGGCACCCCTGTTCAAGCTGCGGTGTGGAGTACTTCTGCCTCCTACTTGCTCTTCATCCACCCTAGTTCTTCCAGTCCTACACACATCATCAAGTGTACTTCCTGTTAACTCGAAACTAAGTCTAAGATAATGTACTAAAGGTTGATATAATGATCAAATCACAATTCATACAATCACTATTAAATTATAATATAAGATGATTGATTTAACATCTGCTACATATAATTCTTAATCATTAGCACAAAACTACTTGAAGTCAACAAATGGGTGAACAATAACTAGTATAATCAACAATAAAGTTGAAAATGAACACACACGCACATAATCACATACACATTCATATGCCTTGAATTGTAAATAAGTAAGACAAACATAATTATAAAAGCAATCAATGCAATATGTCCATGTCTATGGGGAATGAGTATCTTCAACTTGCGAGTATTCACCATCTTGATCACTCTTGGTACCCAAAATTCAAAACAAAGTGTCTTTAATGATGATAATGATGATGAAAAATAAAAGCATTCATTTGCATGTTCAGAAAATTACTCCTTTAGATTGCATGGGGGTTAAATGTTTGGTGACAAAAAAGAAAATCTTCTTGGTTATTGAAAAAATATTTAACAAGATCATCAAAGAATTAGTATGTCTTGGAAAGTAATTGTGTGACTACTTGAGTCTTGTTGACCAAAAAATAGTTTATAAAAGGTGGAGTCTTCTAGAAAAATAAGATCGATGTTGAGGCTATCTTCGACGTTTTGAGTTAGAGTATTTGATATGAGGTGGAGATGCTAACATAAATGAATAACCAATGTGATAGTAATTGTGTTCCGTGTCATTAATCACTCATGTTTCTATGGTATATTTGACAAAGGAAGTAAAATGAATCCAAATTAATTACCTATCCCACTAGATAAATTTCTAGTAATAAATTTAAAATCCTAGGTTAGGCTATGTTTCAATCTAATTATAGTTTACCCACATGAGAGAAAATTAAAAAACCATATCCTCTCATGTTTAATGAATTGCTTAATTTTTTTGTTTTTTAAAAAAAGCTTGTTCTGACTGGACTATGTTTAGGGAAATATACGGGGGTCATAACTATAATTGTATAGTGAAATATGATGTGTATTTATGAACGTTTCATTAAAAAATAATTTAATAAAAATAATATTGAAAAGTTATGATACTTGAAATTTTCAAGAATTTTATTTTTTTTATTTTTCAGTAACAAAAATTTCAAATTTTTTTAACTAATCTTAACTAATTTGTTTTGCATATGCAAAGTAGTTAAAAATAACTTATAATGCAAAATAGAAGGAGTACTTGCTTAAACTAAATTAGGGAACTTTGATAATGTGTAATAAATGCTATATCATATTTTCAAAAATGGTTTTATATTTATGACTAATGCAAAAAGCCCTATATTTAAGACTAAAGAAAATATTATTTTATATTCTACATTATTTAAAATAAAAATGTTATTAAAATCTCATTAAAAAGATTAAAAGATTTGAATTGACCAAATCTCATCTAAATGGTCCATACGAGATATGCACCAGAGATTGTGCAATTGATCCATTTCCATAAAACTACCTCTTAATTAGAATACTAAGGCTCCATTTAGTACACAAAATGATTTTTAATGGAATAGGAATGAGAATAGGAATAAGCTTTGAATATATATTTGGTATGTTCAGAAAAAATAAAAAGAAAAGTGACACAAAAAACTAGAAAATAACCCAAATGTCCTTGTCTCTTCCTTTCCCATCAATTCATTATATACAATGCAAAGGCTAGAACCGCCGTCACCTGCCACCAACACTATGACAAAACCATTGTGAGGAACCAACACAAAAACCCAAAGGCCAAATCCCATCAAAGACTAGAACCTGAATCTCATTAGAACCATCAAGAAGAAATTTTTCAGAACAACAAATGAACATTGACATACCTAGAAACCCAAATGAATAATTTTGTAAAAAAAAAAAATAATAGATCCAAATGAAAGCTATATCCAATTGCCATCGAAGTCTAGATGAAGGAAGCTGTAGCTCTCGCTAACCCATTACAATCACCATCGTTTGTCAAGGGTAAAGAGCCATCAAATGTCAACAGAGAAGTGTGGGATTCAGGTAGCTGGGCACAATGAACAAATCACTGGCAGTCTCACACCAATCTTGACAAGGCAATGAGCAAGGAGGCCACCAAGAGTAGAATCAGGGGAGACTTAAACGGGAGAAGAGGGATATGATGGCAATAGCAATGGTGACTACGTTGGAGGAAGGAAGGTCGCCATTCGTTGAGGGGAGGATGGTGATATTGATGGATTGAGGGAGAAAGGTGCCTGGGCATAGATTTGCTACACCGATAAGTTAGGGGAGGAAGGTTTTTTTGAAGGGGTATGTAACATCCTAAAGAACTCGAATAAACAAAACCCCTAAACCACAGGGGCACCTTTCTAAAAAAAGAACACAAGATCATAGACCAGAAAACAAGGTGCTCACAGCATTGTGAAGACAGGGCCCTACAGCAAGGAGTATTGTTGACTAAAAAGTAAAGAGAGAAAAACTCACATGACACAGCAACTGGGGTTTTAGGCATTGCAAAGCAGAAGCATTAGCTTTTTTGCTAATGTTTTAACTGAACTTCCAACACACATAGCTTCTTGCTTCGACCTCCAATCAACACGTGCGATTCCAAAGCCTATAAGTTACACTACAACTCCTCTAACTATAAGTGCAAAACACCCCTTGAAACTCCTCCATATGGGGACATTTGACACTCAAGACTGAAAAGGTCACTTTATGCTAAAATAGGGTACCAACCATCAGTTGACAACCAAAACCACTCTTACATGTTACAATGGGCACAAAGACCATGTCCAAGAATGTTATACCTAAAAGAAACTACTCCTCTAGGATTTGATCCCCTTGAACCCCAACAAAACTAATAGGTCATGTACCCCTTTTTGACATAAACCCATAACAACCCAAACCAACTCTAGCACCCGGCCAAACTCATCAAAATACACATAGGGCAACCAACTTCGAACCTAAAGCATGACAATAAAAAAGATAGAATATGCACCCATCACCAATAATGCTGCTCATTCAATAAATAACATAAGGACTTCAAGAAGTCCATCAACCAAATATAACTAACAATACTTTGTCAGGAAGCATTAACTAGCACTCCAAGGCTAAACTACGCAAATACCAAGCATGCAAACAATTTACACCTGGTACCATACAGTTACTACACTTGGCACTTCACTACAAAAAAAAAACACATGTTCCACAAAGGTTCACTACCCAAGATAACGAAAGACAACTCTAATATCCCCAAAACATTAAGGAAGCCGAGTCTCCTTAGTCTTTTCCTTGCTAATACTGGACTCTTTACCAAAAATTGCTAGCCATGGGTGAAACGTATGTCCCAGCAACTAGGGGTAACCAAAAACAACAGTTCAAAGTCCCAAGGCTATAAACACATGTAATTAACCAATATGAAAATGTGAGGTTCATGATATGCAATGAAATCTCAACAAATCACAGCTAAAACCGTAGATTAATTACTATCACATGGTAACCCCAACAGGTAGCCCCCTTCCAATGACCTGCGAAGGCCAATCTGAGATAACTACCAAGCTCTCCTTTCACTAGTTATGACTCTAAAAAGTATATAAGAATGTTGCATATTTTGTTAAAGCAAATTACAATGTGCGTGTGTGTGTGTCTATAATAAAGATAATTGCATTACAATAAAGATACTCCTTAAAAATCTTAAAAGTATAAAAGAATGCTAAACATTTTGTTAAAGCAAATTACAACGAGCGTGTGTGTATAAATATGTTGTTTTGACAAATCTAATGGGACAAGTGTATCAATACTCTTCCTAGACTAAAATTATAGTTCGTATAAATTGTTGTTAAGTCACCTTCATTTGAACTTAATCATGGTTGATTCAAAACCAGGGTCAGGCATATGTCAAATAAAATCGATATATTGTGGTTAAGTCGATGCCTTGACTAGAAGAAAAATCTATGGATGCGGTGTGTCTTTTGACATTTTAGAATGACATGTCTAGGTTTTTTTCTCCAAGTCCTTATGGATTTAATGGCTTTTAGTGGGGAATTTCAGCATGTTATGGTTAACAAGGGGACCTAGCCTTCTTTAAATAATAATTTTACTGACCCTCTACTATGGGCTTTGGTAAGATACAATAGCTCACAACTTTTTTGTGGCCAACCAGATGATTATAAAGTAAAACTATGTGTGTCTAACTAGTTAATTTTATGATCATTAAAATAATATTAAATTTTAACATCTTAATAGACCATTATTAACCAATGTTAGAAAACACAAACATAGTTAATGTGGGTCAACAAATAAAATTTTCATATAATTTTCAACATTGACAACAGCTACAATATGTATTTTTTTTTTATACAAACAGCTACAATACTCTGCAAGGGCCTTTTGCTAGCTAATTATGAGAATAAGATTTAAATAAAAAATGTAAGTTATGCTCCTTTCTTCATTTTAAAAGAGTTACCGTTTAAGGAAGTTATAAATTTCCTAAATTGTACGTAGAAAATTTTGAGTGTAAGGGATTGAGATACTCTTTTTGTTTTTTTTTTTTTAAACTAAACTGACATACTCTTATATCAGCGTCTAGTTTTCTACTACATATCATTTCAATCCCCATGCATAAAATCAAGAGACTGGTAAAATTTAAAAAAAAAATTTATGTTCCATTGGATTCTTTAAGTGAAAATTGTTTTGAATCAAAAGGCCAAAGCTATGAAGCGAATGCTATTGTAATAGGCAGGGAGCTTTTTTTTTTTTTCCTGACAAATTTTTCACAAAGAACTCAATTAAATATAAAAATAATGATGATATATATGAATTTCAATTTATCATCAATTTAGTTATATAATAAATTATTATTATTATTATAAAATAGTATTTTTCCTCACTTCTAAATTTATGCTCGTTCATTGTATTTAGAAGAACATTAATTCAATTTTAAATCATTAATGTATTTTTGTTACCGTAAATAATTTTTTTTGTAAAACAATTATCTCATCAAATATAATCAAAGTTTAGGTTAAACATACGGCTCGCAATTAAATATAGCTTCCAAAAGCATTTAGTTTCAAAACCTGACCAAGTATCATTTTTACTCACTCAAATTGTGCTACTTAAAACACAAGTGGAAGTAAGGATAATCTAGTCTAAATTGGAGCAAATGATAGACACAATTATGAGATAAAATACTCTCATGTTGTTTAAGGTTATTTCACATAGACTAAAAAATTAATTATATTAAATTTTACTAACATATTAATTGAAATATGTAACACTCTACTTCAATACACATTTATACTTCACTAAAAATTTTCAAAAAGAGACAAAATCAAGCTAGAACACTACAAAATTTAACTCCCTAAATGTCAAATCGCATAAATAGCACCAAACGGCACTAGAATAGGCAGGGGCCACAGTGTGCTACAGTACCGCCGCGGCCTCAGCCAGGCAGTAGTGCTTGGGCCGCGACGCCAACATCAGATTTCACATTAGTAAATTGCTGATTTTTCAGTGAACTTCTGATGAGCATACTCTGATCTCTGATTAACCTGATTCTAACTCCTACAAGTCAATCTTATCCACATCCATCCATAAACATCAATTTCACCTCAATCCATTTCTGTATAGAGATTTTAGATACTTGATACCGCTTTAGCCACTTTTTAACCAAAACTCACCATTTACAACCTCCAATGGCTACCAAAGGCAAATTGGCACTCAGGGACCATTCATCCAGGTCCTAAATGGCTCAACTAACTTATCCAATAAAGTTTTATCTCGAAGAAACCACTTCTCTGAAATTCGATCCCCTTGAACCCTAAATTCACATAATGGGCTATATGCCTAAATCATACCATCTAGACCCAAAAATCCCCTTTTGGGCTCACATACAACCATCATAACACAAGACACCTGGTCCATCAATCACAACCCACGCCAAGGTCTAAACTATCATTACACATACATATAACCTCCTCCTTGGTACATGCCACAATCAAATTGCCACTCACCAACATTATCATTACAATCATCCATATCATCATACTATATTCATAACCATCAACATCAAACAACTATCATCATCTCAATATCATTGTTCTCATATGAATTACAAACATGTTATCCTACCTGGCACAACATATGACATAGACAACATACACCACCGATGACTTGAAGATTCCCAATGTCGAAGTGACTACAATTCTCTCATCTTCTCCGGACTAGTACCAGAGCATTCACCTGCAATGTTAGTTATGGGATAGGAATGTGAGACAAAGTCTCAGTAATCAGGAACAATCAGAGGCAACATATATACTAATTCATACAATCATGCATATGGTGCAATGAAATGCAAATGAATAGTATGCATATTCTCCCTCATACAATGTTAGAACCACGAGCTATCATCACCACAAGATATTTCAAATAAATGATTCCCTTCCAACAGTTGGTGAAAACTGATTCTGAGACATCATCAAGCTCACTTTACACTAATGTAACCCGGCCAAAGGTTACATTAGCACTTGGACTGTGACTTCTCTTCCCCTGAACCACCGCGACTTGGTAGTGATTTAGGGAAGGTGCATTCCCAAATCCATTGTCACCTGGATCTCCTGGCCATATGACAAGATTTAGTGACAGAGATATTTCACCATATCATCTTATCCACTACCACCTGACGAGAACCAAGGAGAGGATTTAGTTGCAGGGATCTTCATTGTATCATCATCAAATCACAAATCATCATCATATCCCATCTTATCATCACCTCAACATCAATCTCTCACTATGCAATCACATGGTGATGATATCAATATCATACCAACATGTCTCTAAACACATGTATATATATATATCATCATAATCATCATATGGATATGCTAGTATGCAGTGGTATGGGAATGCTACAAAATCATACATACACATCATATACAATCATCCTATCTCAACTAGCCGTGTGTATACCACAATATATAGAAAACCATACACATACACAACCAATATTAAGACATGAAAATGAACATGCATATATATATAGATATCAAAATATAATCACATAATTCACTAACACCCGATTACCTCTAGTTGTAAATACCACACGCATACAAATCCCACAAACTTCTCGCATTACCAATCACGACTTGAACTCTCTGGTCAACCAGAAGGTCACTACAATGTCATAATGTCTACAATCAACATATAGTATAATTGTCCAAAATTCATAATTTGACTATTTAGACTAAACCCAAGGTTCCAACCACAATTTCATGCATCAATGAGTCCCACACTACCATTTAAATCATAACCAATGACACACGCTTCGGATTTCATACATCTTCTAGCAATTTCGACCTAGGGTTTACCCCCAAATCATATGTAATCCTTCTAAAACTCACACCCTAGCATCATTAATACTAAATAACATCTTATTAATCCCATTACATCCATTTTAATCAGTGGATTTCGGCCAAAATCAAAAGACCAACCATATATCCGATAATCCAACTCAAAATCTGAAGAAAAATGGAGAGGGAGGAGCAAGGATCATTTAGAACAATTTATCAAGCTTCTGGAGTTTGAAAATCACTCTCAAAGCCTAGATTTCTCAAACCCTAATGCGGTTCCTTTGTTTTACTCTCGTTCTTTCTCACTCGATCAAACTGAAATATTGCTAATTTAAACAAATCTAAAGTTTGGTGTCGAGGCAGCAGTAAGTTCACTGCAGCGTGAGACCCTTCTGTTCGAAAATTTTTTAAAGTTTAAGATCATCTACCACGGCACCACTATCCATCGCCGCGGTGTGGAGCTCCTATATTTCATTTTTCGCTTTTCCTCCATCTTAGTCCCTCTATTTCTGCACATGTCATCAATTATACTTCATTAGTTAGAAACTAAATTTGGGAAAATGTAATGAGGGTTGTTACAAAATACTCTTATTTAATGATCCACATTAATTTAAATAATCTATATTGAATTGAATGAGAAGAGGGTATTGTCACACTCGAAATGTGACGTGAATGGCGTGAAAACAAAGAAAAAGAAAAAAAAATTGGCTTCCATGACAAAAGTCAATTTTGGAGGAGTTGCCACTAAAATTTTAAGGAAAATTTTGGAAAACCAATTTAAGAAGAGAAATGATGGTCTATAAAGATAGAATGGAGTTCGAGAGTCAATTGTATATAAGGAAGATCTTTGACATCCCACGATACTCATTCTTAAAAACTATTACCTTAAGTTGATTGTAGAAATTAATATGACTTTTAAAAGTATTTTGGTTATCTTTTAATCATTGACATGCTAAAAAAAAAAGGTAGAAAGGAAAGAAATTAAGAAAATAAAATATAGAAGATTTGGAGTACAAAATAAGGAAAAGAAATACAGAAAATAAAATTGAAAAATATTTATTTATTTACAAAGATGAATTTGACCTAGAATAAGAACTTAGGGCCTATGTACCCTGCAATAGGGATTGAAAGTCTATAACAACCCTTAGTATACTATCATAGACCTAGTCTCAAACTAACGGGAAATATGTCTGGTAATATATACAGGACCGGAGGAAATAGGATGGAGGAAGAACAAAGAGGAGATAAAAGAGCTCCATGCTGCGGCAAGAAGCATGGCCGCTGTGGTGAACGAGCTAAAACTTGCATAATTTTTTGGATTGAGGAGTCTCACACCGTAGCGAACTTATTACCCGCCGCAGCACCAAACTCCAAACTTTGATAAATTAGGGCGAGATTTAGTCAAACGAATGAAGGAAAAATGGAGGAAGAAAAATGATTCTCTGCTAGGGTTTTAAGGAACTGACCTTGGGGACCAATTTTTGACCTTTAGAAACTTCAATATTTGTTAGTAAGTGATCCCTAATCTTTTCTCCTCTCTTTTCTCTCTGATTTTTGGGTTGGAATTCGGGTTGAAGCTTAAGGAGTTGGTTAGATCTAGATTCTACCGATTAAAATGGGCGAAAATGGATTATTGAAGTGTGGTTTAGTGTTATTGAAGCTCAGGTGTGAGTTTTAGAAGGATTATACATGATTTGGGGTAAACCCTAGGTTGATTTTGGTTGAGGTAGTTGGGAATCCGAGATGTATGAGGGTGATTATGATATGCATGATTAATTAGAGCCCATTAGTGTGCAATTATGTTGTTAGAACTAGAGGCTGAGCTTGAATGATAAAATTATGAATTATGGATTGCTATGTGTCTTATGTTAATTAAGGGTATTATGATGTTATAGTAGTTGATTGGCCAATTGGAAGCGTATGGTTCATGACGGGGGCATCGAAGGTTTGCCAGATTCCTCTGTATATGTGGTGTCGGTAATCCGAGGTAACCGGATGTTTGTATATGTGTTATTTGTTGGTATATATATATGCATGTCTCCGTTCATACGACAATATCGTTATGTGCATGTGTATGATTTTTCTATATATCGTAGTATGCACACGGCTAAACGTAGTATGGATTTTGACTTCCTAGCATTGATATGTGATGTTGATGAGCATGATATTATATGTGTGCATAGCATGCTAGCATGATCATGATGATTAATATGATGATGATGATTGCATTGTGATACAGCATGAACATCATCACCACATGATATTGTGAGAAATGGTGGATCGGGTGGTGATAATGAGATACGAAATGATGATATATATATATATGATATGATAAAATAAGAAAGGAATCTCTGTCATTAAATCCTCTCCTATAGCCAAGAGAGCAAGATTTCAGTGGACTGTACCTTCTCTAAAATCAACACCAATTCACGGTGGTCAAAAGGGAGGAAAGCAACTATCCAAACATTAGTGTTACCTTTGGCCGGATGCACTAGTGTGAGGTGAGTTTGGTGATATCCCAAAATCAGTTTTCATCGACTGTTAAAAGGGAGTCACCTATACGAAATGTCCTGTAATGATGTCAGCTCATGGTTCTAGCAATGTGAAAGGAGACATGAATTCCATAATATTTGGCATTTCATTGCATCATTTGCATATAAGTATGGTATTAATGATATTATAGTATGTGTGTGTTTGTCCTGGTTACTAAGACTCTTATCCCACACCCCTTCCATTACTAACATTTTAGGTGAAGACTCTGGTACTAGTCCGGAGAAAACCATAGAGTTGTCGACCTCTCTATCTTCGTGAATTTAAAGTGTAATTGGTAGTTGTTATTTAGTTTATGTAATATTGTGTCAAGTAGGTTGTGGTATGTATCACCTAATCTGAGTATTCCTGGGGTATTGCTTAGTATGTGATGCAATAATATTAAGAAGGTATAGATGATTATGTGATGATATTAATGATGATCGATGATGTGAGAGATGTAAATATGTGTCAGGAAAGAATTATATGTGCGTGATGATGATTTGGACCCCGATATGGGTCATTAACATAGGAGCAGGTGTCTGTGTGACAAAATGGCCGTATGAGTGAGCCCAAATGGGAGTTTGGGCCATGTATGTGAGTTTTGAGCATATAGCCCATTATATGAATTTGGGGTTCATGGGGGTCAAATCTCATAGGAATGGTTTCTTTGAGACATAACCTTCTTGGATAAGTTTATTGATCCAAATAGGACCTATGTGAAAAGTACTTGAGTGCCAAATTGCCTTCGGTGGCAAATGGAGGTATTAAGTTTTGAGTATAGCCAAAAAGTGGCCAAAATAATATTGGGTGTCCAGAATCTCCATATAGAGTTGGATTCGAGTGAAATAGGTGTCTATGGTTAGATTGGGATGAGAGTGACTTGTAAGAGTTGAAATTAGGTCAATCGGAGGGTGAAACACAAAGTTAAGTGTAGCAGAAGTTCACCCCAAAAATCAGCAAATTGCTGATACCATATCAGAAGGGGGCGTCGTGGCGCCATAAGCCAAGCTATGGCACCACACACTTCTGTCCAATTCATGCTACAACAGTATCGTAGCGTCACGGCATGAACCCATTCTGTCTAACAGTGGTGCTGTAACTGGCCTCGGCCCCAACCCTATTTTGGTATTGTTTGAGTTTTTCTGAGCATTTGAGGTTCTAAGGAGTTGGTTTAAGATGTTTGAAAGTAGGTTATTACAAAGTCTACATAGTTTGGGATAGAAAAACGTGTTAATTGGTTGATATTTTTTTAATATTAGAAAGTTAATTGAAAATAATTTACCATTTTGCAAACAAAATGATTTTCTGAAATTTTGGTTGGTGAATTTTAATTTGTAAAGATAATTTAATTTCACTTACTTTTATTTTTTTTAATTTTGAAAATCTTTTTATTTTCTCTTATTTTCTTTAATTTTTGAAAATACTTCTGATTTTTTTTTGGATTTTGAAAATATATTTCTATTTTGTATTTTTTTGGGAAATTATTTCTTATTAATTTATAAAATCGATCTACCTGCTGCAAATTCATTGTCAAACTCAATAGACTGATTCTCAAGTACTTATAAAAGTTTTAAATCCTGTGGTATAAAAGTTTTATTAAATATTTTAAGGCAAAAATTAGAAAAAAAATATTGTATTATTATTGTTTATGAAATATTATTATTTTCTAAGAAAGAAAATCACCTTACAAATAATTATTATATATTTTGATAAATTGCGTGTAACCTACCGATACATTTACATGGACTTGCTATCTCACAAGATAACACAATTAACCTGAATATTTACGTGGGTTCAAAAACCATATATGGAGTAATTATTTAGCCAATTATTTTTATAATAATATTATTTTATTTATGTTATCATTATTTTTTAAACAAAGAAATATTATTATATTTATTTAAAACATTTTGAAATATTATTATCTCATTTTCAAAGCCACTATATAATTGATCATTATAAAATTAAATCATACAATTTGACCCACGTGCCTACGTGAACTTGTCATCTCATGTGGCAACTTGGTTAACCAAATTATCTTCAAAAGCTCAAAAACCTCCAAGGTATGATTATCTGCTAATTGACTTAAACATTAAAATTAAATTAGATTTTTGATGGGCCATTGGAGCATACCATTATAAGCGTGGATTAATTTAGCACATTCTTGGAGCCTCAATAGGCTTACACGATGTAATTGTCTTAGGAGTCTGTAAAAGATCAAAAAGCCTTCATGACAAATTCTGAATATATATATACATACATGAGAGGTTGTAGATGACTTTGCATGACCTAAGGTATTATATATGTGCAAAATTGTATGTGGAACAGGGCAAATGTAAGGAAGAACACATTAAAACAAGTAGTAATTCTGGGCGTTAAAGAGGATGCTCATATACTTTTATAACTTGCACACAAAAGATATCTAAATGTTCTCTAATCTAAATGGTGCCAGACGACTTAAATGGATTAGGGATTCTAAACATGCTCATCTATCAAAACCACCAGCCACCATTAATCAAAAGCAAAGACATCATATGGCAAGACGCACAAGTGACCTCAAAGATTCAAGATCTAAAATATCACTCAAAACAGAAATTTTCAACAAAAAGTTTTCAATGATATAAACTATGGAACAAACACTTGGAAGACCCTATGGAGTACCCAAATACAAGCAAAGCAATAAGAGATCAATTTTGTCCTCTCACACCCAAACAGCACATAGTAATAACCTAAACCTTTGCTAGAATATATCATGTCCACGGGTGAAGTAAACATTAAGGAGCTTTATGGCTTTATTTTGGAATCAAAATAGAGTTTCATGCTGAAGCAAATACTTATTGTAACTAAACAAACCATATTTTGTGCCTATATTTCAACATCAAATCAGCAACTACTGACACTCAAGCATTCATATGATACTGTACAGAGTACCAAGACCTTCTAAGCAAATTAAATCCTTACAAAAAATCTCCATCATGAGCAAATCTTTCTTCCTTTTCACAAACCAAAATTGACTGCTAAGTTTTTGAAATTACAAGATATCATAGACAACCCAAACTCATGACCAAAATACCATCCTTCACATACACAAAGACTCTGAACCCTTCCCATCAACACCCCAAAGTACGGTTTAAGAAATAAAAACTGGTGTGTTTAATAAGCTGGCTCTACCCTAAGACTTTTCCAATAAACAAACCAAATTAGCAAATTCAAAAAAAAAAAAACTTAGCATCTGAGATACAGCCACCAGAAATAGAATATTAACATCATTAGACCAAAACAAGATTTAAGATTCAAAGTATTTAAAAGACCAAAACAAGGTTTTCCAAAGACACAGCACCAAATGATAATAGCCCCAAATCACTTTCCAGAAATAGAACACTAAAAGGTCAATATGAATCCAAGACTCGGTGGTTAACTAAGGTCCCAACCAATCAACAATCAAAATTCCATCTACCAACAAAACCAGGTTCATCCCAAAAACACCGAGCATCGTAGAAGAAGATAGCAGGAGATACTACATAATTAAAAAAAAGGAAACTAAACAGACCCAAATGACGCTGATCACGTTCCTGAACTTGTGCTTTCCTTCGTTTAATTCGCTCTACTTTGCCTGCCTTATTCTACAACTCGTTCGCTACTTCTTCTCCTTTTGGCATCAATTGCACTTCTACGTCCTTTGATTCTATCCCTTCAGCCTTGGAAAAACTTGTTTTCTTTATCAAAAACTTGGAAACTAACTTTTCATAACTAATTATGTATATTTTTTTAATTCAAAATAATAATATAAATTAATTCTTTTTAAAAATTTTTAATAGTTTAAAAAATTTATATCCACCTACAAGTACATAAAATAAAAATTAGTTTTAGATTAACATGTGCAAAGGAAATTTTTCAATTTAAAAAAATATATATAATAATGAAAAATCAAGAAAAGAACAAGCGCATACTATTTTGATTTTGAAGTTATAAAAAAATTATTTTTTACCAGAATTACTATTCTACATTAAATTTATTAGCTATTGGCTAATAGACTATTAGGAATAAACTATTAGGAGAAAACAATGACAGGATAAATTATTGGTGTTTTCTACCAAAAAAATAAAAAGGATGATTCTTTATTTATAAAAATAAAATAAAAGTCTCCAATAATAAAATGTAAAGATAATATTGGCAGGGAAGGGGGACATGAAAGGGTTTTCATTTTATTAAAAAATCATTAAGAATTTTGAAGACACAATTTGGATATTTTAATTAGGGATATTTATTTTATTTGGTTATTTTGGTTCCTTTCTTTTCATAGTTAATTATATCATATCAAACTTTTATGATAATAAAAATCTTTGATTTCTTCCATCCTACCAAACATATTTTTGGCTCAAAATAACCCTTTCCATGGAGATTTTTCTCCCTTTCTTTCTCCCTTTTCATTTCCCTAAATAATGGTTTCATCCTACTAAACATGACCTTTATTTAGAAAAAAAAATCATGTGATCAAGTAAACATTGATGATATAATTTGTATGAAAAAAGAAACATTGATAATATAATACAAAACAAATATTAATTAGTCTTCTAAATTTTGAACATGTTTTTTCACTAATTCAATAACTGATTGGATTTTAAAAAATAAATTTTTTTAATTTATCAGTTTTTCTATTACTTATATGAGATTCTCTAAAAATTTTGTATGCAAATTTTATGAAATGTTGAGTTTGGAAATTGTTGAAGATAAGTTGAGAATTTTTTAGAACTAGTTTGCTCCCTTTGAAAAATGGGTGGAAATGGCCGAGGAGCTGGAAATACCATATACATATTAAACAAGAATATACACACACACACACACACACACACACACGTCATTTAATAAGAATATAAATATCTTCACCTTTTTCATTTAATTGTACCTCCTATTTCAAGCAATATTTTGAGAATCGGATCGGACTAGACAGTCGGACTAGTTAGACCATCACTTGGAATGAAGAACAGCTCAGTTTTTAGTTTTAGACCGTTTTAAAGGTTGGATCGAATTAGACTGCTTTGAATTGACTTTTGAGCAGGAAAGCAAAGTTGAATCGAGAATCGGAGCGATTTTTAGAGAGCCGTATGACTTTTCAATTAGGTAAAATTTAACTTAAATGTAATTTTTTTACCAAAATTATTAATTATAAAAATTATTAGAGAGTAAAACACTATTTTTCTTTTTATTTTAAAATTACTAATTATAAATATGAAAAATTTCATTATATCATTCTTATTCCGTTTCAAATTATAAGAGAATTTTGAGACTTTCTATTTATCTCAAAATATAAGAGACATGGATAAAATTTGTGGAGTAATTAATATCATTTTTCTTTTATATCCATGAGTAATTAATGTTGTATTGTTAATTACTAATAATGAATTAGTCTTATTTCAGACTTTTAATATGGGCAATTTTGGAAAAAAATTGAAAGTGTAGTACAATTAATGAGTTTAACTACAAAAACTATTTGTTTCTTGATAATTATTTGTTTTTTATAATTGGAGACGGAGGAAGTATAGTCATTTTATAATATTATGGTCATGTAGTGTTATCATGTTAAAATATTTTAACATCATTTTTAATTATTTAACATATATTATGACTATATAAGCTTATTAAATTATTATGAATTTAAACGATTTAAATTTATTTTCTTAATAATTTGATATTTTATTTTTATACATATATTATTATATATAATATATTATTTTTACTTAATTATTATGTTACTGGTTCAACCACCAGTCTAACTGGTTGAATTATAAAAATCATAATCTTGTAAAATTTCTCATTCAACTACCCGTCTGATTTTTAAAACATTAATTTCAAGGTTAAAAGGAGACAAATACATTTGTACGTAGCATGTGAGTGGGAGTGGGCTAGATATGCCTTTCATAATGGACCCAGGAGAGTTTATATGAGGAAATTAAACTTGGGCCCATCAAGCCCGTTGGCTGTAAGGAAAGGCTTGGGATTCAAGGGATCAAGTTCTGTGATGAGACATTCATCATTCTAGCTATGTTCCTCAATGCAAGGAATAAAGAACAAAATAACATAAATTAAGAAAAATAAGAATTATTAAATTTTTCAGAAATATAAAATAATTTTTAAATATGTCATGATGTTAATAACTTCTAGTTCATGCAATAAATAAGAATGAATTGTATTAATTTAATTAGGGATATTTAAAAAAAAATATTAAGTACACTAGATAATTCTCCTTTATTTTTTATATTTTTAAAAAAAAAATCCCCCAAATGTCAGGGAAGGGAGTATCATAGAATGGACTTGCTAAGGGATTACAATGTGTAATCGTGGACTTGCGAAGGCTTTTCGGGGTCTAGAGTGGATGAGTTCGATTAATGCGGAGGATATTTATCATCCTAGCTAGCATCGTTCACTGAAAAATTGTTTCTGAGCTCTTGATATTGAATAAAACATTCGTCAAATGTGTTTATTTTCATGGAATTTCTATCTCCCATCCCCTTTTAATGTTATTATGATGAAAATGTTTTTGCCACGCAAGTGTCTGGTGTGATATCCCCAAATCTTATGTAATTAACCATGATATATATATGTATCTAAAATATTATTTATGACAAATAAAAAACTACTGTCAGACTATTAAATCTCTTTTGGTTAATAGACTTCTAAATTTTAAACAAGTTTTTCTACTAATTCAATGACTGATTGGATTTTATTAATTTTTTTTTTTTAAATTTTATCAATTTTTTTCTATTTACTTATATGATAAATTTTGTATTAAACTTAACCATGGGTAAGCTCTCAGTTAATAGACAAGTCACAAAGATTGAATTCTGAAAAGAATCTCATGCTTATTTGATATATTTGGACTAAATGTATTCTGATAAAGACATGTTAAAAAAACTTGTGTTACTGTACTGCACCTTTTAGTTTGAAAATGTGATGGTAAATAAAAAAAATTATACATAATTTATTTTTTAAAAATTTATTTTATGAGCTGTTCTGAAAGTGAACAAATTTTTTTAATTGTTATTAAAATTTAAAAGGAAATGGAAAATTTAGTTGGAACTGAACGTCTGGATTCTTCAACGCGATCACGCGTCATCACATACGTCAGAGGACTCAGAACCTCCCCGCTTACATTAGCACAACATGTCGTCTAAATGCTAAATTGTACAGCCTGCAAAAAATTATCATTTTGTAATATTTTAATTCCATATTACCACCCCAAACGCTGCATGCGAATTTTACTTTTAGCGTGATTCTCCTCGGCTTCAGAAGCTGCCAAAGGTATAATCTTCAAATCCGATTCCACCCAAGTTTCCCAATTCATCAATTTCCTCTATTTTCTCTCGCAAATTCTCCTCAGACTTCTTTTGCCTCTTTAATTAAGGTAACAATAATTTGGTTTTCTCTCACGATCCGATGCTGCAATTTCGCCTTAGGTTTGAAATATTGAATTCTTCATATGGGTTTTCGTTTGCTTTGTTTATTGTTGCGAATGGTGAGGATGTACATATTCTCATGTGGGTTTCGTTATTTTTCTAAAATTTGATGGTGAAAGTGGAGAATTTCTGCATTTTGCCTCATTTTCTTATTGCAACTCTGCGCTATCTCATTCAATTGTTGTCTTCCCGTTTTGTTGTGAGTTTGATATGATTGGTGCTTGTTTGAATATTTGAGAATTTACCTCTTGATGTGTGTAACTTTGTTGATGTGTCTGTCTGAAATTGGTAGATTTACTCGTGATGCTTCTAGACATCTAGCATCAATCATCAGAGTTCATCATACCACCATAAAAAGACATGCTGTTTTATTTATTTATTTTTTATTCAAATGTTTGTACTCCTCGTTTGGTGGAAAGGAGCGAGTGAAAATATCTTGACTGGAACTGCGTGTATCTGACGTTGGTTTTGGAAGATTTTATGCAATTGAGACGTGTCTTAGGAAAATAATCAGACACGTTTCATTTTTGCAGTTCCAATATGCAAACTCTCCCAAGCCTGCACAAAATCTCTGTGACATGGAGGGGAAAGAGGTTTGTCATAGAGATGAATTCCGGTGCCACTGTCAAGGAGCTAGGAGAGGAATTGCAAAAGCTGACTAATATCCAAGAAGATACTATGCGGTTCATTATTCCGCAGGTTTCTAGCAAAGCATCAAAATTGATGTCTCCCTTTTCTACGGAGCATGCTTTTTTAAGTCTGCAAGAAGCTTCAATTACTGAGGTACATCATGATTTACTTAAATCGTAGTGTTTGCATTTAGGCATTGGGATATGAAATTGATGTCATGCATATCACTCATATATCTTTCTATGTTAGTGTTCATTAACATTTTGCATTATATTACTTGTCTTGATGCAGCCTAATTGATATCAAGAGTAAACTTTTCTCTCATTAGCACTTTTGTTGATCAAATGGATCAAAAGAATGGTCTTGAGTCCATTTAACTCACTAGTTTCATTTTGGAAGTTGCCCTCTGTACCTGTGAGAGACAATTTGTTGATGGACGGAAGTTCATTGACAAAGACTTGAGTGGAATTATTTGAATAATAGATAAAAGCAGTTGCATTATGTCTCCTAATGAGTATTTCTGTTGGGGAGTTTGATTTTTTGGAGACGATTCCTGTTATTTTCTTCAGGATTCAGTTTTTTTTTTCCCCAACAAAAAAAAAGCACTCCTTTTTGTGTTTAAAACTAAACCACCTATGAAGATGTTGGCTGACTTAATTCAAATATTTGCTTATTGTTCCCTTAACCATGTATTTTTCCTCTGTAGGCTAAGTCAATTAAAATGATGGGTGTATCAACAGATGAAGTTGAACAAGTTCTACAAGATGCAAAGGAAAATTTAAGAATAGCTGGATTTGAAGATGAGGAAAAGAGAATGAAACAAAGAAGTTCATATGGATCTAATGTTTCACTGAAACTTCCACAAGGGCCTTATACTTTCAGTGAATTTCGGACACTTGAAATTCCAGGAGTGACGGTATGGTTTTTGTATGAATATTAATATCTATCATATTTGCTTAAACTAAAAATATAATGGCACACCTGCACATGGTTGGCAGCTCCTCTATGTGTTACATTTAGCTAATTTCAATATGAGGCCTTTCTAGGTTTATGGCATCTCAGAATTTATCCTTCTTTTTGGTTCTGCATCTACTTTGTACTAGTATTGTGATAATATGTTAGTGGGAAGGACATATATTATCCCTCAAAGAAGTCAGGTTTTCCTAACTGAGAACCAGGAATCATATTCAAATATACTTTAGGAATTTAATATCATCAAGATTGACGGAATATTTAGCTGTGACTAAAAACCTTGCTTGGGCTTTACATTTTAAGTTGCCATTTACCTTTAATGGATTAACCTTCCGCTAGTTTAGCTAGCTATGCTAGTAACTTAGTCTTTCTAGTGGCTTGTTAATTTGTTTTGTAAATGCTACATGTGCTTTCCGTCACATTATTTGCCACCTATCATATGGTATAAAATTTGTCAGGGAGATTGGTCAACTGATCATGGATGAAATTAAAATTGTTTATTTGCAGCTAAACCCTCCTCCTTCTGAGGCATTGAAGCGAATGCAAATGCTTGCTGCAGATCCAGGAATTGTTGCTATAATGAACAAGGTACAATTCAATATTTCTCCCAATAGTAAATATATGATTGTTCTCCATCATGACATAATGGTGCAACGTCTGATTGATGTTTAAATTTCATCTTTTAGCATCGTTGGCATGTGGGAATTATGACTGAGATGGCTCCTATTGGGTATGTTGGTGTGAGCCCAAAGTGCCTTCTTGGTTTCAACAAGGTAGTGGCTTGTCCTGGATGGGGTAACAGGAGTCCTTTATATCCAGCATTATCTTATTGATTTCTCATTCTTCTTATTCATCTTGGTAGAACCATGGAGAGGAAATATCTTTGCGACTTCGAACTGATGACCTCAAGGGTTTCAGGAAATATGAAAGCATCAAGAAAACCCTCCTGCATGAACTAGTAAGATATAGAAGTAACTTTTCTTGGTTTATATGCATATGAGAGAATGTGAACTTTCATGCACAAGTATCAATTGTTCATAGTACCTCTTTCTTAGAAAAATTTGAGGTTTCATGCTCAGTCTTCAAATATTCTAAGTAAGCTATTAAAAAAATTGATGAAAGTTTAATCATTGAACTGATGTGGCTTGTACTTATTTCAGGCTCACATGGTATACTCTGAACATGATGCCAACTTTTATGCTCTGGATAAACAGGTTTTGCTTGAGTTTCCAGCTGACTTACTTCATAGTTATACTTCTGCTGAGTTTGCTTATCTTGATTTAATTTGTTTTCTGGCAGTTAAATCAAGAAGCTGCAAGTCTAGATTGGACTAGATCTGCTAGCCACACTTTGGGTGGAGTGAGAAATTCTGACCATTTTGAAGAAGATTTTGAAAGAAACACTGGCAATATTCCTCAGAAGCTTGGCGGTAATAGGTCGAATCAGCTAGTAAATGCTCGAGCTTCTTCAGTTGCTGCTGCTTACGACCAGATGACTAATGCATCCACCCAAAAGGCAGGAGGGTCTCAAGTGAATGAAGAGCCAGACCCAGATGATTCTAGTTTGGTTGCAAGTGATGGAGCTGATTGTATGAATTCAGGATCAAAAGAAATCTTAGATATGGATATGACCTTTCATGCTGTGAAAGGACCTAATAGTGAGCCTGACCCAGATGATCATCTTGCCAATGTGATAAAGCATGAGCCTGATCCAGATGATTCGAACAATATTGCAACATTTAGCCCTGATGCTTCTTCAAGATTTGCTAATATTCATGAGTTGGAAGCAGAAAAGAAAAATTTAATGCACAACATGGTGTTTGATTCAGTAGGTTCTTTTGCAGCCATAAATGTCGGACCTCAAGTTATTGAAGGCAAGAATTCTAAAGAACCTGCTTATGATTTACCTAATGCTGAAGTACTTGTGCTGGCTGAACCTGATCCTGATGATGTGGCGGTGCCTTCACCTGAATTATCTGCAATGCAAACTGATGAGCCAGATCCTGATGATCAAGAATTACAAAGGATCAATGATTCTGTGACCATGAATGTTGGACCTCCAACTATTGAAAGCATAGATTCTGAAGAAACTACCCATAATGCACCTAATGCTAATGTAGTTGTGCAGGCAGAACCTGATCCTGATGATGTAGTGATGCCCCCACCAGAATTATCTACAATGCAACTCGATGAGCCAGATCCTGATGATCAAGAATTACAGAGGATCACTGACCCTGTGACAAATGTTTGTAACCGCCTGCAGAAAACCCTGGAAGTGCTGAGAGCTGAAGTTAGTCCGATGCAGACAGCTTCAGTTCTCCATACCCTCTTAAAAATTATCAGGTAGTTTGATGAATGAGAGTATTTAGTTAGTCTAATTAAGGCACTTCAGAAAGCATATGTTTATCCTATATGTGGTTGTTCCTTTTAGTATGGGTGTTCCAGCATAATAATTGTTTGCCATCTGACAACAGAAATGTGATTGAACACCCTGAGGAGACAAAATACAAAAGGCTGAGAAAGGTATTATTTGCCTAACCTTTTATCTTGCTGCCTGGGTCATGCTTATTCGTAGACTGACTGTAAAAAATTCTAAACTACTTGTGTTCTTTTGCAGGCTAATCCGGTTATTGAGAGGAATGTTGTGAACAATAAAGGTTTGCATCTTGACATATCTGGTTTTGACTGAATTATAGTATATATAGCTACTAAGTTGGTTTAACACAATCAAGGATAAGAATTGAATAGTATCAACCACCTTATTACGCCTTTCTGGAATTGGATAGCTTTGTTTATTATTTCCTCTCTCTTGTTGGGCCTCCACATAGGAATGTCCTGGAAAGAAAAAATTAATCAATGGAAACCAAGGCCATGTTTGGTAGACTTGAAGAGTTTCATGAGAGGGAGAATGTGAAAGAAATCCTTGTGTGACTTTTTTCCCTTTCCATTTCCCTAAAGAATGATTCTTTCCTACCAAACAACCTAAATGAACCATCTTTTGCTATGGCTGATTCTATGTATCAGCCCAAATTTAGGCCCACAGCCTTATTTTTCTTGCTCTTAATGTTGCAGCTGCGTTGGAAATTCTATTTTTGGTTGGCTTCAACGAAGATGTAATATTGGATGAACTTGGGAAGGCAGAAGCTTACCTAGTGTTGAAGCGGAATGATCCTGGCTTATTGTGGCTGGCTAAGTCTTCCCTTGAATCATGCACAAATGTCTAGACGAAAATGCAGTCTATGAAAGGCAAAGCAAAATGGTAAAGAAAATGTGATTTTATCCATAATATGGTATTGGAGTGATAAAGGATAGACATCCTGTTTGCCAAAATCTATACAATTTGTAAATAGAAGGGTTGTATCACAGATGGAAATATTGGATTTTGTGGTGGGCGTCTGGGGAGGATTGGGATTATATGGGTGAATAAATTCGTTCATCATGTGTGATATTGAGGACATTATCAATTTGTGATGTAATATTTTAAGCTAATGCTTGATGTAAACAAAAAGATTGTATTGAAATATTGCAGATTATGAAGTTTTAGGAAGATAATGAAAAGATAGAAGGCAGGAAGGGAAAATGAGTCTGCATGATGTGGCAGACTTCCGAAATCCTACTCGGAAGATGGCATGGCAAGTTTGGACATCCTTAGAATTTTGAAATTTGATAATTTTATTAATGGAAAAGATTAATCAATATATTCAAGATTCAATATTAAATTGATTATATAATCGATTTATTTATTAGTTTTGCATGGTGTGGTTTTTCTTGAATTCTATGCAACCTTTGGGATCAAGATCAGAGCAAAATTCTCATGAGATATCTTCATATGCTTTTGTAAGTTTACAGACAATTGTTGCCTAGTATTCGGCTCAAGCCCACATTGATCTATATTTTGTTCTTTTTACCAACATACTCAAGTTAGGCTTTACCAAAAAACAAAGGTACTCAAGTTAGGCTTAATTTCATGTTTTGGATAGCCCAATTTGCAACAACCTTTGAACACGATGCATCCCTGGGCCAGGTTTTATGTTAGTAGTCCACTCAGTTTGGTTTTTGTGCAACCCCAATTAATACTTCATCGAAAAAAAACCCTACTTAATACCACACTAATGAAAATAGAACTTGTTGGAACTCTCTTTTTAGAAAAGCATTTCTGTATGAGGAGCCAAGTCAAGCTTGCTTTATAAAAGGACCCGTGCTCCCGTTTTCGCAACTTTTTATTGTATTACCTCCAACTCCAATTCCAGATAAATTTAATTTTTTTTCAAATATAAAATAAAAATGTGGGTTATCTCATATATTTATTTATTTTTTTCTACTTTTTTCTTTACTAAATAAGTGAATACAATAAATTTTTATTAATTATGTGATAGGAGTGTTAAATATTAAGTAGGAACATTTCTGGAAACTAAGTTAAATTTATGATAAATTTAATAGTTCTAACTATCATTATCTATATTTCTTTGGTCTATAAATTAATTAGTTGTATCTTATATGATGAGTACAAATTTCAAATATTAATGCTTAATTACAATGATTGCTTTTACCTTTCGGTGATTCTCGTATCTTCATTGTAGAATAATCCCATAAATTCCGGTGCATGAGGGGCCCCTCTGCATAGTAAATGCAAAATAAGTCACCCCCCCCCTCCCCGCCCCCCCAACACTTTCTCGACGACAATGATAACAAGGCAAAAAGCTAATTTCGGAAGGTGAGAATAAAATTTTTCACCCTTGTTTGGTATCTTCACTTTAACAAAAGAGGAGAACTTACTATATGAAATTCAAATTCCATTTTTTGTCCAAATATTAAATTCATAATTAAAATTACAATATCTATTTTATTATTGTTGATAACTCTTATAATTGCATGTTATTGGATGTTTTTTCCTGGTTAATTGAGGATTTATTGAATATATTTTAGTGAATTATTTAGTAATTATAAGAAAAATATGCACTGGTAATGTATGAGCTGTTAAAAGAAGATATTGATAAATTGATGTATTACTAGATTGAATTTATAACACCCTGCACCAATGCACCTCTAGCTTTGAATAGAAATTTTCAAAAACTAACTAGAACAAATAAAAACACCTAGACTTTAACTCTTGAAACACCAAAACCTTAAAAATCACTATCAGAGGATGAAAAGGCCTGAGGCTGCAATCGGGTACAGTGGCGCCACGACCATAGTAAAATAGAATGGATCATGCCGCGGTCGCTATAGTGCCGTTGCGGCATGATTCAAGCAGAAGGTGTGATGCCACAGCCTAACTTCTAGTGCCGCGACTCCCTTTTGCTGATACCACATCACAAAATTTCAACTTCTCAGAGTGAACTTCCGATGCCCATAACTTTATGGTCTAATCTCCTATTGACCTGATTAAAGCTAGGCCGCGGTGCCCCTTTACTGATACCATATCAGTAAATTTCAACATCCCAAAGCGAACTTCCGACATGCATAACTATATGCTCTGACCTCTGATTCAATTGATTCCAACTCCTATAGGTTACTCTTATCCCAATTATCCATAGACATCAGTTTCACTCAAATCCATCTGTGTTTGGAGGTTTTGGACACCTGACACCATTTTTATCACTTTTTGACCAAAACTCACCATAAACCTCTTCTAATTGCCACTAAAGGCAATTTGATCATTATGGACCATTCACACAAGTCCTAATTGATTTAACCAACTTATTTAAAGAGGTTTCACCTCAAAGGAATCACTTCTCTGAGATTTGACCTCTTTGGACCCTGATTCTGCATAATGGGCTATAAGCCCTAAACTCACATACCAGGTCCGAAACCACTTTGGGCTCTCTCATACGGCCATTCTAACATGCAGACACCTGCTTCAACCATACACAACCAATATCATCGATATCATCATTATACAATCATCACATATCATTCACCATCATTAACATTCTACAACCATTATCATCCTAATACAATTGTTCTCATACTAATTACAATTACCCTATCTTACTTGGTACAATGCATACATAGACAATACAACATACTACCATGACTTGAATATTCCCATGTTAGAGTGACTATGACTTCTTTGCCTTCTCTAGACTAGTGCCAGAGTTTTCACCTGAAATGTTAATCATGGAAAGGGGGTGTGGGATAAGGTCTCAGTAACCGGGGACAATCATAAGCAACATATATAATAACTCATACAACAATGCACATGGTACCATGAATGCAAAATGCAATGGAATACATGTCTCCCTCGTATACAGCTAGACACGAGTTGGCATCATCACAGGATATTTCATGTAAGTGAGTTTCTTCCAACAGTTGGCGAATACTGATTCCAAGACATCACCAAGCTCACATCACACTAGTGCACCCTGGCCAAAGGTCACACCGATGCTTGGACTGTGGCTCTCCTTCCCCTTGACTACTCCGAATTGGTGGTGATTTTAGGGAAGGTGCAGTCCACTGTCGCATAGCTCTCATGACCATAGGAGAAGATTTAGCTACAGGGATCCCTTCCTTATTTCACCATATCATATCTCATCATATCATATATCATCACCACCACCCGATCCACCTTTCCTCATAATGTTCATGTAGTGGTGAGTGTCATATCATATAATCATCATCATCATGTTTTTCAATGTCATGCTATGAACTCATGTAATGTCACATGATGATCATATATAATAACCATCATCATCTACTATAATATCTAGCCGTGTGCATACAACGATATGTAGAAAAACCATACACTTATAATAATATCGTGATATGAACAGAAATATGCATATACACACATATATATACTAACATATAATACACACAATACAAACACTTAGCTACCTTAGGTTGTCAATACCACACACACGGATTGTCGACGAACTTTCAGATTGCCAACCTCAATTCGCACTCCTTTGATCAACCAAACAATCACTACAATATCATAATATCTACTATCAACATATAGTATAATTATCTAAAGTCCACAATTCAACTACTTAAGCTTAAACTAAGGTTCCAATACCATAATGCATCAATGAGCTCTAAATGACCATTCAAATCATAAGCCATACTATCAATTTCGGATTTCATACATTCTCAACCAAAAACAACCTAGGGTTAGGCTCAAATCATACATACTCCCTCTAAAACTCATACCCAAGCATCATAACACTAAATAACACCTCATTAATCCCATTTCATCCATTTTAATCGGTGGATTTAAGCCAAAACCGAAAACTTAAATATATACCCTAAAAGTCAACTTAAAAACTGAAGAAAAATGGAGAAGGAGGAGCAAGGATCACTTACCAATCAAGATCGAAGCTCCCAGAGGTTGAAAATCACTCCCAAACATTGAAAAACATGAACCTTAATGTAGCTCCCTTTGTTCTCCCTCTGTTTTTCTTTCTCTCAGCTAACTAAAATGCTTCTGATTTATGAAAATATGAGGTTTAGCATAGCAATGATGAGTAAGTTCACCGCAGTGTCAAGCCCTACTGTCTGAAAAAATTTTCAAAGTTGCAGCTCACTCGCCACGGTAGCCTTGTGTCTCGCTGTGGTGTGGAGCCTTTCTGTTTCCACTTTAATCTTCTCGCATTCTGGTTCCTCTGGTTTTACACACACCATCAATTGTAGTTCGTTAACTAGAGGCCAAGTTCAGGATAATTTAATGAGGGTTGTCACATTCTCCCCTCCTTATAAAAATTTCGTCCTCAAAATTTCAAATTCTTCCCTCAGGCAAAAATCTCTGGATACCTCCTTTGCATGGATTCTTCTGTCTCCCACGTGATATCATTAGATGTTCTGCTCCATAGCACTTTCACTAATTTAATAGTTTTGTTCCTCAGCTACTTCACCTTTACATCAATCATTTGTAGCAGCATGAGCTGGAAAGTCAGATCCTTTCGTACTTGACTTCCTCATCATCAATTATGTAAGATGGATCTGGATGATACTTCTTGAGTTAAGACACATGGAACACATCATGTAACCTGGCAAGATTCAGCGATAACGCCACTCGATATGCCACTAGCCCAATTAGCTCCATAATTTGGTGTGGACCTATATATCGCAGAGTGAGCTTTTTCACTCAAATTGATCTCCTAACACCTGCAGTAAGAGTGACCTTCAAAAATACATGACCTCCAGTATCAAATTCCAATGGTCTCGTTCTTCTATATGCATAACTTTTCTAATGACTCTAGATGGTTAGAAGCTTATGCCGAAAGCCCTCTATTTGTTAAGAGGTTTGATCCACTATATCCGGACCCAATAGGCTCCGTTCACCAAGTTTAACCCAACACAATGGTGATCTACATTTTCAGTTGTACAATGCTTCGTATGGAACTATTTGCAAACTTGAGTGGTAACTGTTGTTGTTGGCAAATTCAACCAACTGTAGGTATTGATCCTAATTGCCTTTGTTCTCCAGAACACATGAACGTATCATGTCTTCCAGAGTTGGAATTGTTCTTTCAGTCTGCCGATCAAATTGAGGATGATAAGAAGTATTGAAATTCAACTTCATCCCCATGGCCTTCTGAAGAGACTTCCAAAACTTGGATGTAAATTTTAGATCTCTATCTGACACAATATTCATTGGAATCCTATGTAATCTCATGATCTTGCTTATATACAGTTGGGCCAACTTTTCCATCGCAATGATCTTCCGAATCGGAAGAAAATGAGCTGACTTCATTAATCTATCTACAATTACCCCATATTGCATTATGCCCTGAAGAGGTCCTTAGTAATCCTATCACAAAATCCATGGAGATGTTATCCCATTTCCACTCCGGAATCTCTAGAGGTTGCAGTAAACCTGCTGGTAATTGATATTCAATCTTCACTTTTTGATAGACTAAACATCTTGCTATGTATTCTGCTATGTCATTTTTCATGCCTAACCACTAGTATCCCCACTTCAAATCTTAGTACATTTTGGTGGTTCTTGGGTGAATAGTATACTTGCTTTTATGAGCTTCTTGCAAAATAATTTCTCGTAATCCTGCAAAGTTTGGTACACAAATCTGACTATGGTACTTGATAATACCATCCTCCAATGTATCAAAATCCTAGGCTTCTACCATTTCAATTTGTTCCCAAATGCCTAAAAGATAGTTACCCTCCAGTTGAGCATAGTAAAGGTTTCTCAACAAATCGCTAGACATATTGATAGATCCTATTACTAGAACTCTAGGGTGTACATTGATGGATAACTTCAGATCTCTCAGGCTTTCTAGTAATTTTGTTCCCTCATTATCATTGTGGTTATATGGATCAACTTTTTGCTTAGTGCATCCGCCACTACATTAGCCTTCCTAGGATGATGCTTCAAAGCAAATTCATAGGTTTTCAAAAATTCTACCCATCGCCTTTGTCCCATGTTCAACTCCTTTTGGTCAAAGAGATACTTCATACTTTTATGATCATTGAATACCTCAAACTGAGTGCCATAGAGATGATGCCTCCATAATTTCAAGGCAAACATTACAGCCGCTAGCTTAAGGTCATGAGTAGGGTAGTTTTCTTCTTGAGGTTTCAACCGCCTTGAAGCATATACCATAACTCTACCCTGCTACATTAATACACAACCTAGACCCTTTTTGGAGGTGTCCGTATAAACTATGAACGATGCGAATGGGTTAAGGATAATCAGTACTGGGGTAGATGTCAAACGAACCTTCAGTTCTTGGAATGCTCTCTCATACCTGTCATTCCAAATGAAAGATCGATCCTTATGGGTGAATCTAGTCAAAGGCATAACAAATTGAGAGAATCCCTCGATGAACCTTTGGTGGTAACCATCCAATCCCAAAAAGCTATGAATTTTAGTCACTGATTGTGGTTTCTCCTAATTCAACACCGCTTCTACTTTACTAGGGTCCACTGCTACACCTTCCTCGGAAACCACGTGACTAAGAATCTCACCTCCTATAGCCAAAACTCACATTTACTAAGTTTGGCATATAGTTGGTGATCTTGCAATACTTGAAGCACAATCCAGAGATGGAGTGCATGCTTTTCCTCACTCTTAGAGTATATCAAAATATCATCAATAAACACTACCACAAACTTGTCTAGATATGGCTGAAATACCCTATTCATATAATCCATGAAGATAGCCAGAGCATTGTTTAACCTAAAAGGCATCACAAGGAACTCATAATGCCTATGTCGAGTTAGAAAAGTTATTTTAGGAACATCTTCAGCACACACCCCAAGTTGATGGTATCTTGACCTCAAATCACTTTTAGAGAAAACTGGGGCACCTACTAATTGATCAATCAAATTATCGATTTGAGGCAAAGGATATTTGTTCTTGATTGTTACCTTGTTTAACTACCTGTAATCAATGCACAACCTGAGGTCGCTATCCTTTTTCTTAATATATAATACTAGAGCCCCTTAAGGTGAGACACTTGGTCTGATAAAACCCCTTTTCAACAAATCTTCAATATACTTTTTGAGTTCTTTTAATTTAGATGATGCCATTTGGTATGAAGCCTTAGAAATAGGACTTGTCCCAGGCACTAAATTGATGGAAAACTCCAGTTCTCATAGTGGTGGCAAGCTGGTAATCTCTTCTAGAAACATATCAGGATATTCGCATGCAACTGGATACCTTTCTATACCTCCTTCTTCACTCACATTAATAGAGAAGAAAACTAGGAACCCTTGACACCCTTTCTGTAAGTACCTATTAGCTTGGGCAAAGGACAGACAAACATTTTCATCCCCTTGGACACTAGGGATATTCATGGGCAATGACACAATCTTCCAAGCATAGTCAAGAATAGCATTATTCATCTCCAACTAATCTATCCTAATAATGATATCAATCTCTTGCAATGGTAGATAGATTAGATCTAATGTAGTGCTTTGGTGTTCAAAACGAACTACATAATTTAGACAAGCTTGAGTAGTTCTTAATGAAACTCTCGTGGGTATGGAAATCAACAATTCAAAAGGTACTTCTATTACCATAATACCCAATCTCCGAGCACAATCAAAAGATATAAAGGAATGTGACGCACTAGAATCAAACAATGCATGAATAGAGAAACCATTATGTTTAAGTTTACCTCTAATCAAGTTGGGTGCTGCATCCGCTTCCTGTCTGGTTATTGCGAAGCTTGTCTGGGCATCATGGGCCTTCACATTGCATCATTACGCCTTCACATTGCATCATTACGCCTTAGCTCGTGACAATTCTGTGACATGTGTCTTGACTTCCTACGGTTATAACAAATTAAGCACGGACGGTTGCCATGGTTCCTTCCACATTTTATGCATGGATTTGAGGCAATACCTGAATTGTATTGAGATACAACTGAGTCCCTTCATGCAAATTCACTCTGACTAGAGCTCTCTTGGTCAAAGCCTCTTCTATAGAATTGTCCCTTACCAAACTAGCCTCTATTGGACTGATCTCTGCCAAACCTGCCTTTTCCTCTGCCAAAAAGGCCTCTATTATGACGGCCTCTTCCTCTATTAGAACCACCACTACTGCTACTACTACTAGATCCACTTCCTTTACTGACACCTCCGGTAGGTCCTAGATGAGAAAAGGCTCAAATCATCGAATTCCTCTTTTCCTCCTTCGTTTCTCATATTCACTGGGATAGGACATACATCTTTGCACACAACTCCTTAAAGAACACAAATTCAACCATCGATAGCAGTTCCTTAATTTCTGGATGGGATCCCTTAAAGAAACGTTGCGCCTTCCACTTGTCATTAGGATAATTCTTCAAGTACATGGACTATTTTGCTAAATCTAGGAATTGATTAATATAATCATCTGCTGACAAATTCCCTTGTTGGAAGGTTAAGAATTCAGCCTCCTTTTGCATCATTAGGACAGGAGGGAAGTAGTATGCAAAGAATCTTTCTTTAAACTGTTCTTAGTTCATCGGAGCATCCATAGCTTCAACACTCGGTAGGACACTCCTCTACCAACACTTAGCCTTCTTTTTCAACTTAAATACCACCGGTTACACCTTTTGTTTAAAGGTGCAATCCATCACACCAAATATAGTCTCCAATTGATTAACCCATTTCTCAGCCAATGCAGGGTCCATTTTACCTTCGAAGGTTGGGGGATTGAACTTCTGAAAGTCCTTCAATTGGGAGGAGAAACCTTTTCTTTCAGTTCTTGGGACAATCTTAGGTTCTACCTCATTCTTATCCTCATCATTATTGTCCTCTCCTACATTTAAATCAACATACATGTCGGCTCCTTCATTCACATCACCATACTCCTGTCGGTTCATTTGCTCTTGCAACCTATTCAATGTCTCCCCCTGTATATTCACTCGGTTAGTGAGTCCGACCAGCATCTCATGTAATTGTCCCATCAAATCACTATTACTCAATTTTCCTCTGCGAGACATTTTCTCCTACACACAACAACAACATATTCAGTTATATGGCTTTGGATTAGTATTGCAATGAGAATATATAAGTATATGCAATTCATACATTATGTCAAGTATTACCACAAACAAAAACAATGGCCTGAACCATTGCTCTAATACCAAAATGTAACACCCTACACCAATAAACCTCTAGTCTTGAAAAGAAATTTCCAAAAACTGACAAGAATGAACCAAAACACCTTGACTTTAACTCTCAAAACACCAAAACCTTAAAAATCACTATCAAAGGACGAAATAGGGCTAAGGCTGCGGCCAACTACAGCGGCACTGTGGTCTCAGTTAGACAAAATGAGATCACGCCACAGTCTCTAAAATGCCGCTGTAATGTGATTCAGGCAGAAGCATGTGGCACCATGGCCTAGCTTCTAGCACTGCGACGCCCTTTGCTGATACCATGTCAGCAAATTTCAACTTCTCGGGATGAACTTCTGCTGTGTATAACTTTATGTTCTAACCTCTGACTGACCTGATTCCAACTCCAACTGGTCAATTTTATCCCAATTTATCCATAGACACTATTTTCACTCAAATCTATCCCTGTATAGAGATTTTGGACTCTCGACACTGTTTTGGTCACTTTTTGACCAAAACTGACTATAAACCTCTTCCAATTGCCACTAGAGGCAATTTGACCATTATGGATCATTCACATAGGTCCTAATTGATTCAATCAACTTATCCAAAAAAGGTTTCACCTCAACGGAACCATTCCTTAGAGATTTGACCCCCCTTGAACCATGATTCTACATAATGGGCTATATGTCTGAAACTCACATATCAGGACCAAAACCACTTTGGGCTCTATCATATGGCCATTCTAACACGTAGACACCTACTCCAACCATACACTACCAGTATCATTGATATCATCATTATTCAATCATCACATATCATTCACCATCATTAACATTCTATAACCATTATCATCCCAATAAAAGTGTTCTTATAGTAATTACAATCACCCTATCCTACTTGGCATAATGCATACACAGACAATACAACATGCTATCGTGACTTGAATATTCCGACACCGGAGTGACTATGACTCATTCACTTTCTCTGGACTAGTGCCAGAGTCTTAACATGAAATGCTAGTCATGGAAAGGGGGTGTGAGACAAAGTTTCAATAACCGGAGACAACCACAAGCAACATTTATAATAACTCATACAATAATGCACATGGTGCCATGAACGCAAAATGAAATGGAATGCATGTTTCCCTCGCACATAGTTAGAACCACGAGCTGGCATCATCACAGAACATTTAGTATAGGTGGCTCCCTTTTAACAGTTGGTGAATACTGATTTCAGGATATCACTAAGATCATATCACACTAGTGTACCCAGGCAAAGGTAACACTAATGCTTAGACCGTGGCTCTTCTTCCCCTTGACCATTATGAATTCGTGGTGATTTTAGGGAAGGTGCAGTCCACTGCTGCCTGGCTCTCCTGGCTATAGGAGAGGATTTAGTGATAGAGATCCCTTCCATATTTCACCATATCATATCTCATCATATCATATCATATCATATCATATATCATCGTTACCACCCGATCCACCTTTCTTCACAATGCTCATGTAGTGGTGATGTTCGTGTCATATAATCATATAATCATTATCATCATGTTTCTCAATGTCATGCTTTGAACTCATGTAATGTAACATCATGATCATATATAATCATAATCATAATCATCATCCTCTACTATAATGTCTAGCCGTGTGCATACCATAATATGTTAAAAAACCATACACACACATAACAATATCGTGGTATGAAGGGAAACATGCATATATACACACATATATATACTAACATATAATACACACAATACAAACACCTAGTTACCTTAGGTTGTCAATACCTCACACACGGATTTTCCACAAACTTTCGGATTGCCAACCTCGATTCGCACTCCTTCGATCAACCAAACAATCACTACAATATCATAATATCTACTATCAACATATAGTATAATTATCCAAATTCCACAATGTTGAAACAAGAGTTTTGATGATTCCAAACCAACATTTCAAAAGCTTGGATTGAAGATATCAAAGGAGATCAAAGCTGTCTAAAGTAAAGATTTTCTGAGTATTTGCAATTAGATCTCTTGTAGAATCTTAGTTTTTGTTATGATTGGGTCAAAGATTTTGATTTGAAGAAAAGATGTTTTCAAACTTTGATTTTATGTTAGATCTTTAAATATTTGAAAAACACCCACAAACAGAAGAAGGTTGAAAGTTTAAACTGAACTTTCAAGTTGGAAATTCGAACTTTACCTTTGGAAATTCGAATTTCGAGCTAAAACTGAATAAGTCTGGAGAGATGGCTCTCTGTCAGATGAATTTTGGTTGTTCAAAATTCGAATTTTCATCTAGTCTGAAAGAGGCCTTTTAGTAACAGACGAACTTTACACTTTCAAAATTCGAATTTCAAGTAAAATGAAGTTTGTAAAAACCAAAGAAATTCGTCAGAAACTATGATAAAGTGCATCTGAAATCAAAATGAAATTGAGTTTGATAAATGCTCTCTGACAGACGAATTTTGAACTTCCAACATTCAAATTTTCATATAAGTCTGATAGATGCTTCTTTGCAATAGACGAACTTTGAGTCTTCAAAATTTGAATTTTGAACAAAACAAAAATTGAGAAAATAGAAGAAATTTGTCTGAAACTATGTTAAAGTTCATCTGAGATCAAGAATGATTTAAGTTTCAAAACTGCTCTCTGACAGACGAACTTTGAACATTAAAATTTGAATTTCAGAAGCTAAGTTCTTGAGTCTGTTGAAATGAAACATTGACATACGAATGATGTGAACTTGCAACATTCGAATGATGAAGTCAGTCTGAAAAGAGTCTCTCTGACAGACGAACTTTACTCTTCAACATTCGAATTTCGAAGAAAATGAACTACTGTGCCTCCTTTTCACGTACTGAGAACAGACGAATTTTGGGCTTCCATAATTTGAATTTCGAGGGCACTGTAGAAAATTAAAAACACTGTTCACACTTAACTGAAAAAATTTCTTCTTGAAAATTCGTATGTCACATTGTGAAAATGTTTTGTAAGTTTCAAAATTTGAATTTCACTTCATGAACAGACGAACTTCGTGCTGTAACGTTGGAAGCTTTAATCTTCGGTTCCTTCGAAATTCGTCTGTTGACCAACCAAAATTTGAATTTCAGTATGTCAGAAACATTAAATGTTGTTGGTAAACGGATAGTTTTTCAGAGTAACCGTTGGATAACTTCCCCAACGGATAGATTTAGTCTCTAACGGATATTTGAGACCTAAATCTATAAATACAACATCATTTGAAGTTGTGGGAAACGAATCAAACTAATATACACCGAATTTCTGCTGAATCTTTTCTCAAAAGCTTTTACCCTCTCAACTTCTATACTTGTACTTAAACTTTCATATCTACTCTTTTCAAGAGAGTTATTTCATTGTAATCAATCTACTCTTCATCTTGGAGATAGATTTACTTGTGAGGGGTATTCACAAGGGGATTGGGAAGCACATAGTGAAAGTGCTTGGAGAGTTTGAGAGAGCTCAGAAACAGAGCACACTCATGTACTATGGCCTTAGCAAGAAGCCCACTGAAATTCTTGCTGTATAGTGGATAAATCTCAAGAGGTGTCTTGGGGACTGGATGTAGGTCAAGAGAATAGACCGAACCAGGATAAATCACTGAGTTCTCTTCTCCTTATCTCTACTTTTCACCTTGCTCTGCCTTACGCATTGTTTTCTTTATACTGTGATATCTTCACTTCATTTTGTGCAGAAAAATTTCAAACTTCCCAATTCACCCCCCTCTTGGGAAGTCAGCTTTGCTAACACACAATTCAACTACTTAAGCTTAACCCAAGGATCCAATACCATTTTCATGCATCAATAAGTTCCAAATAACCATTCAAATCATAATCCATCCTATCAATTTCAGATTTCATACATCCTCAACAAAAAACAATCTAGGGTTAGGCTTAAATCATACATACTCCCTCTAAAACTCGTACCCAAGCATCATTAACACTAATTAACACCTCATTAATCCCATTTCATCCATTTTAATTGGTGGATTTTGGCCAAAACCAAAAACCCAAATATATACTCGAAAATCCAACTTAAAAACCATAGAAAAATAAAGAGGGAGGGGCAAGGATCACTTACCAACCAAGATCAAAGCTTCCAGAGGTCAAAAATCACTCCGAAACATTAGAAAACATAAACCCTAACATAGCTCCCTTGGTTCTCCCTCCATTTTTCTTTCGCTCGACTGACTGAAATGCTTCTAATTTATAAAAATCTGTGGTCTGTGATGGCAATGGTGGGTAAGTTTGCCCTGACGTCAAGCCTTATTGTTTGAAAGATTTTTCAAAGTTGTAGCTTGCTCGCTGCGGTGGCCTTGTGTCTCACTACGGTGTGGAGCCTTTCTTCCTCCACTTTAATCTTCTCCATCCTAGTTCCTCTGGTCCTGCCCACACCAGTAATTGTAGTTTATTAGCTAGAGACTAAGTTTGGGATAATATAGTGAGGGTTGTTACAGAATTATTGTCATTTGAGCTTATTATGTGTATATATTACTTTTAGGTAAGTAAGGAAGAAGAATCAAATCAAGAATTAATTTAGAAATATCAAAATATGAAGAAAATATAAATGTGTTGTGATATCGCAATATAAAGCTAGTTGATATCACGATATCAGGCTATTTGAAGACTTGGGCATTGTATTGAGATGCCATAGTACATATTGTGATATGAGTGTCATGTGATCGAATATCATGATATGAGTGTTATATATTGTGATACATGACTTAATTATAGAAAGACGTGATTTTCAAAATTGTGGCTACTTTGGCTGGGATTTGATGCTTGTGGAGCTTGGTTTTCATCATTTCCATTAAGTTTTCCTTCCCTTTTCTCTTTATTTTTTATTTTTCTGATGTTCTATTCGAATATAATGTATTTTGCTTATTGTAAATAAAGCATGAGGTACAGATTTTTCTTTATACCTAGGAGGACATTGAGTTTGTACTTGGATTAACTTTGCAAATTCTCTTTTATGGTCTAATTTCATGTATTTGGTGATTTAATTGCTATGAATATGTTGAATCAAAAAATTGGAAAATAATTAGGGTTCTTGAATTGGGGATTTTCCCATTGTAACTTGGGAAAGGGAGAATGGAATAGGTTAAGTGATTAAATCAATTGAATTTGCTTAATGTTAGACATGGAATTGGGTAATTTGCTACTTGAGATAGCATTATACTTAATTAACCACATTAGCCATAATTGGAGTTTGAGCAATTTAAGGGATCAATTAGTTAATTGCATAAGGGATTATGAGTTAATTAATTGACAAGCTTGTTAGACACTTGGAAGATACTAAGTGGATTAATGCTCTTAGCTAGTAGAAACATGTAACTGACTACCAAGGGAGAGTAATTACTTAGCTAACCTATATGCAAATGAACGAGCATCCTACATAGTCCCTTGCGTCCAAGATCACCACTAATATCTAACCATGGTTTAGATTTATTTTTTGCACTTTTTCCATCTCATTTTGTGATCTACTTGACTTGATTAGTGAAAGTATAAAATTAATGCTCAACTGGGTTTGAGAACAAAGTCTTCGTGGGAATGATACTTTAATATTTGTCACTTTATTACTTGATACACCTTTGCTGTCTAGACACATGTTGCTCCTATCAATTGTGTTTATTATTCTATCACATTATTTTCATTACTTTTATACAAAATATAAAATATTCTTATATATGAAATTAATTCTTATTATTTTTTTTAAATTTCATTCTATGTTTTGGCCCAAATTTTGATTATTTCGCTTTCCCAAGAAAAGATTTATCTCCAAAGTGAGATATATTGTAAACTCCACATTTCTTTTTGGGTAGAGTATTTTGTTTTAGCCAAATTTTTGGGTAGAGTATAAACTCCATATTTTGTCCTAAAATATGATTACCGAAAATTAAACGATAATACAAATACGAGGATTCTTCAGTTTTATCTCTGCTTTATGACTTTTCAGAATTTGGTACTGTTGAATCAAGAAGTTTTGATGATTCCAAACCAACATTGAAGAGCTTGGATTGAAGATATCAAAGGAGCTCAAAGTGTCTCAAGTGAAGAAAATCTAAGTAATCATTGCTAGGATTGTTGTAAGATCTTTTGTTATGGGTAAAAGACTTTGATTTAGTGGAAAAACGTTTTAAAACCTTGATTTTATGAAATATTTGAAAAATACCCACCAACAGACGAAGTTTGAAAGTTTACATTGAACTGCCATGTTGGAAATTCGAATTTTGAGCTAAAACTAAATAAGTCTGAAGAGATGTCTATCTGACAGACGAATTTTGATTATTCAAAATTTGAATTTTCATAAGTGTCTGAAAGAAGCAGTTGAGCAACAGACAAACTTTGAGTTTTGAACATTCGAATTTCAGACAAATTGAAACTTATGAAAATTGAAGAAATTCGTCTGAAACAATGTTAAAGTTCATCTGAAGTCAAGATTATATTGAGTTTCAAAATTGCTCACTAACAGACGAATTTTGAACATGGACATTTGAATTTCAGAAGCTAAAGCTGTGAGTCTATTGAAATGACAGGATGACATACGAAGGACAGTGTTTACAAATTTGAATGTTGAAGTAAGTCTGAAAAGAGGTCTCTTTGACAGATGAACTTCACTCTTTGAAAATTCGAATTTCGAAGTAAAAGAACTACTGTGCTGTTTTGAACCTACTACGGACAGACGAATTTTGGGGTTCCAAAATTCAAATTTCGAGGGCATTGTAGCAAATTGAAAACACTATTCATACTTAATAAAAAAATGTTAGCAAGGCTGACTTCCCAAGAGGGGGGTGAATTGGGACGATTGAAATTTTTCTGCACAAAGTGAAATGGGTGAAGATAGCACAGTGTAATGGAAGCAACGTATAAAACAGAGCAAGCTGAAAAGTAAAGATAAGGAGAGGAAGACTCAGTAATTTATCCTGGTTCGGTCTATCCACTTGACCTACATCCAGTCCCCCAGACAACTCTTGAGATTTTTCACTATACAGCAAGAATTCAACGGGCTTCATGCTAATGCCACAGTACAACGAGTATACTCTGTTTCTGGAGCTTTCTCAATCTCTCTAAGAACTTCTACAATGTGCTTCCCAATCCCCTTGTGATTTCCCTTCACAAGTAAATCTATCTTCCAGATGAAGAGTAGATTGTTTACAAAGATATAACTCTCTTGAATAGAGTAGATATGAAGGTTAACGTACAGATATTGAAGTTGAGAGGGTAAAAGCTTTTTGAGAAGATTTGGTAGAATTTCAGTATATACAAGTTAGATTTATTGTCCACAACTTCAAATGATGTTATATTTATAGATTTAGGTCTCAAATGTCCGTTAGAGACAAAATCTATCCGTTGGGGAAGTTATCCAACGGTTACTCTGAAAAACTATCCGTTAACCAACCGCATTTAATGCTTCTGACATATTGAAATTTGAATTTTGGTTGGTCAACAGACGAATTTTGAAGGAACCGAAGGTTAAGGCTTCCAACGTTGAAACACTGAAGTTTGTCTGTTCATGAAGTGAAATTCAAATTTTGAAACTTACAAAATATTTTCACAATGTGACATACGAATTTTCAAGAAGAAAGTTTTTCGGTTAAGTGTGAACAGTATTTTCAATTTTCTACAGTATCTTCGAAATTCGAATTTTGGAACCCCAAAATTTGTCTGTCTGTAGAACGTTCAAGGAGGCACAGTAGTTCACTTTCTTCGAAATTTGAATTTTGAAGGAGTGAAGTTCATCTGTCAGAGAGATTCTTTTCAGACTAACCTGAACATTCGAAGTTACAAAACTCTGTCATTCGTATGTCAACATTTCATTCCAATAGACTCACAACCTTGGCTTCTAAAATTCAAATTTTAATGTTGAAAGTTTGTCTGACAAAAAGTAGTTTTGAAACTTAAATTATTCTTGATCTCAGATGAAATTTAACATTGTTTCAGACAAATTTCTTCCATTTTCATAATTTGTGTTTTGTCTGAAATTTGAATTTTGAAGATTTGAAGTTCGTCTGTCTCTAAGAAGGTTCTTTCTGGCTCATATGAAAATTCAAATTTTGGTAAATCAAAATTTGTCTGTCAGAGAAGAATCTCTTCAGACTTATTCAGTTTCAGCTCGAAATTCGAATTTCCAACGGCAAAGTTCAAATTTCCAACATGACAGTTCAATTTAAACTTTTCAAACTTCGTCTGTTGGTGGGTATTTTTCAAATATTTCATAATCTAACATAAGATCAAGGTTTTAAAACGTTTTTCCACCAAATCAAAATCTTTTACCCATGTCAAAACTAAAGCTAAAGATCCTACAGTAGATCTAGCAGCAATTACTTAGAAATCCTTCACTTGAAACACTTTAAGCTCCTTTGATATCTTCAATCCAAGCTCTTGCATGCTGGTTCGGAATCATCAAAACTCTTGATTCAACAAAAAACTTTTCACTTGAAAATTCGTATGTCACAACATGGAAACATTCTTTAAGTTTCAAAATTCAAATTTCACTTCATGAATAGACGAACTTCAGTATTTCAACGTTGGAAGCTTTAACCTTCGGTTCCTTCGAAATTCGTCTGTTGACCAACTAAAATTTGAATTTCAGTATGTTAGAAGCATTAAATGCTGTTGGTTAACGGATAGTGTTTCAGAGTAACCGTTGGATAACTTCTCCAATGGATAGATTTTGTCTCTAACGGACATTTGAGACCTAAATCTATAAATATAACATCATTTGAAGTTGTGGGTAATGAATCAAACTTTGTATATACTGAAATTCTGCCAAATCTTCTACTCAAAGATTTTTACCATCTTACTTCAATACTTGTACTTTAACTTTCATATTTACTCTATTTAAGAGAGTTTCATCTTTGTAAACAATCTAATCTTCATCTGGAAGATAGATTTACTTGTGAGGAGATATCACAAGGGATTGTAAAGCACATAGTGAAAGTGCTAAGAGTGATTGAGTGAGCTCTAGAAAATAGAGCATACACATTGTACTATTGCATTTGCAAAAAACCCTTGAATTCTTGCAGTATAGTGGAAAATCTCAAGTGGTGACTTGGGGACTGGACGTAGTTCAAGTGGAGAGACCGAACCAGGATAAATATATGAGTTTTTCTTCTCCCTATCTCTTCTCTTTTAAGCTTATTTCTTTATACTCTGTTTTTCATTATACCTTGCTTTCTTCATCATTTTCACTTTGTGCACAGAAAATTTCTAATCTTCCCAATTCACCCCCCTCTTGGGAAGTCAGCCTAACTAACAGGTACCCCATCCACTACTTTGTGTTCTCCCAATGATATGAATCTGTCATTGTCGTTTAACATACTTCATGTTATAAGTTTCATCTTCATTTCATCCCTGCACAGGAAAGAAAAAAAGAAGGAAAGGAAGAAAACTTCCATCTTCATCTGAGACATGCTTTGTTTCTGCTTCCTTCGATCATCAGTTTCTTCTTTCTGCGCTTCTGTGATTTCATTCTTCTCAACTTTCTTCTCCAACAAAAAAAATTCTAGCTAATTCTTTTGATTTAATCTTTGTTGAAGTGTGTTTTGTCTTCACTTTTTTGGTGGTATTGTTTCCTTCTCCATTTTGTTGAGATCGTTTTTTCTTGATCTTTTGATTTTAGTTTCGCTTTATTCATTTACAGTAGGTGTCTCTAAAATTTCATCTTCTTCAAGCACTTTGAAGCCACCAAAAAGGAAAAAAAACAATGTTGTCAACAATTTCACTCGCAATGTTTATCATTTTCTGATTTACTTCAGCAGTTCTCTTTGGTTTCTTGAAGTTAAGAAAAAAAATTGCTTTTTTTTCCTTTTTTGGCTTACACTTGTCCTTAAATATTTAAGAGTTTATTTTTTGTTCCGATCATTTTCTGATTTATACTCTGTTGATTCTGCATCATTTTCAAAATTAGAAATTCTAAAATTTTCACAGAAAAAAAAAAGTATATGATGGTTCTATGACTGGCTACTTAGACCTCGACAAACAAGAAAATTTTCTTCAGTCTACCAGAAGGAGTCTCGGTAGAGTCATTTATCTTTTCAATTCGCATATCTTTTATTTGATATTACTCATAGAGCAAAAAATAAAATGAAAAAAAAGGCTTTGAGTATTCTTCATCGTTTTTGCTAGACTTTTTAAAAAATAAATTGAGAAGGACTTCAATTTTGTTAGGATTCCAGTGTTTTGGAAAAGATTTGACATGCCCCCCAAAAAATAATCAAGTAATTTAATTTGCTTTAATTTTCTTTTTTCTTTTGGATGGATTGCTTTAATTTTCTTTATATCTCTTTGTTCTTGTTTTTGGTTTACTTGTCTGCTGTTGACTTAATGTCCTTTTATTCCTTTACAGAAGATATCTATAGAAACAAAGTGGTCTCAACATTTGTCTTGGAACCGTTAGGAAAGAGAATTACAAGTGGTAGATCTGAGGTGACAATCTTTATGGACCTTCAGATCGCAAAGCTTCAAATCTGCTTTTCTGTATATGTAAGTTCAAAATATAAATTTATATCTTATATACTAGTTAAGAAATAATAAGCTCTAACGGATCTACTATTACAAAGCATCTAATAGTTGTTGTTGGTGGGTATATCTTTCAATTTTGAAGCCTTTTTGTTTTGCTTTCTTATGTTCCTTATGTTCATTTCTTAAAATTTATTTGCAATTCATGTCATTTTATGATTTACGAATTTACTAGTTTCCTCTGGAATCTATAAGAAACGGAAAAAAAAAAACTTCATTTTACATTTTTTTTTTCATGTTGATACTTGTCCTTAAATTGCTATTGAGTTCATTTTCTGATTTATTTTACAGATTTTTTTATTGTTTCCTAGACAACAAAAATTTAACATTAATTTTGGTTGAATATAATGCTTCTCGATTTTGAACAAATACTACAATTAGATTTAGTAATGATATGGGACTTTTCGATTCATTTCAATCTTCGGGAAAAGTAACATTTGACGCAATGCTCTCTGAAATGCACCTGATAGTATGAATTTTTGGGTGTCAACAATTTTCACAAGAAAATCCTTTTTTTTGTAGTGTTTTTTAGACGTAAAAATAATTTGACTATTAATTCATATTGAGAGATGATATAAAAAAGATTGAAGTCCAAGTAGGTAATACATATTATATCACTTTTAATATGAACTTTTAAAATATTAAGATAACTATATTTATTTTGAGGTTTATGTATTTAATTTATAGTTTCTAATTACTTTTTTAATATTAACAAAGTTTGATTACATTAACTTAATAATTATTAAATTACAATTTTTGTTGATAATTAAGAATACTCATATTAAGTACATATATATATTACCTCACAAATTCTTCTATTATCATTACTGTGCATATTTAACTTCCCTTCAAACTTTCGGTGGTATCCTTCTAAGTATATATATAATTTGAGGGTACTTATAGAAAACACACACATAACACACATATACTAACAAATTTGAAGTTTGAAATGTGCTTTATTCATGATAAAGGTATGAATGTTCATCATTTTTTGTGCGATTGAGTACTTCGGAGAAGTTTTTCTTTTTTCTTTTTACCCTTTCTGCCACTGATTTGGACTGGGACGTTCCTGTTGTCAATGAGGCTAATAGTTCTAGCTCATTTTTGGTACTCATACAATATCAAGTACTCGACACCGCAGAGAGAGAGAGAAGCATTATTATAGTCTGGAACATGATCATTATCAGCAAATAAAAGTTGAAAAAGCAGAAGAGGAAAAGAAAAGTAAAGACGAGAAAAAATAGGAAGAGAAAAAGATTGTCTGAAAAAAGAGAGAAAGAAAAGGAAAGAAAGAAAAAAGAAAAAAGAGAAAGAAAAGCCAAGGAAAAAGAACAAATCTTTTATCACAACGAAGACATATCTAAGACAAAAGGAATCCAGTCTAAACAAAAGAGCTTAGAAATAATTGTTCTTAATGCATGTTGTACCTACAATAAATGACACGAAAAATGAAATGATATATAATGAGATGTGAAGAGGAGCTCTTTTTAAAAGGCTCACTTTTGGATCAAGATAGATAAACTTTACTTCCTTCTCTTCTTTGCCTTTGAAAGTTTTCTGTAATTTTCATCACTCTCCGCCATCTTCAACTTTGTAAGTTTTATTTTGAAATAAAATTTCATAGTACAGTAATCTCTTGATTCTATTACTTACATTTTAAGCTCTTTATCTTATATATTTTAAGTTATGTATCTTATATTGATATCAGAGCCTTTGATCCTTTTAAATTATTTCATTGCATTATTTCTAGAATAGCATTCAACTATATTTTCTATCTTGGTGGTAACATTGGTAAGCCAGATAGGCCGGACTTGACAGTTAGTAAGCCCATTGGATTAGCCTGGTGTTCCCATTAAACTTAGGTAGAAGAGGTAGTTGCATGAGTTGGTTTAGAAGAATTATAGGATCTGATAAATATATAAGAGAAAGAGTGAGTCTCAATAGTCTTAGTTTATAGTCAAATAAAACTAATAATGAAGAGTCAGATGAAGAAATAAGTAAAGCTAGCCATATAACTCATGAAAGTGAAATTACTAAGTTAAGCATAGAGGAAGTACTAACTAATTGGTTAATGCCAGTGTTTAAGAAAGAAGAAGTATAAAAACCCTCAACATCTTTCCCTGGACTTAATCTTAGGCTAATGAGAAGCGTGGCCTTTGTATTATGTAGTATCGAAGGAATCAAGACTAGAGGAAGGACAAAAGGGAGAATAATTCAAGGAATGAGACAGAAGCATATGGAGCCACGGTGAAGAGCAGGGCCGCCACGAAGAGACTCATTAAATAAAAAAAAATCAGAGGTTAAGGGTTCACACCAAGACAAACTTATCGTGCACCACAGTGCCAAACCCTAAACTTTGATAAATTGGATTGTGAACCAGTCAACGTGGAAGTAAGAAATCGGAGGAGAGGGAGTTTTGCTCTGCTAGGGTTTTGTCCACAAGGCCTGGGAGCTTGATTTCTTGACCCTGAGAAGCTTCATTTGTGTGTGGTAAGTGATATGTTGAATCAAGTGTTTTGATGATTCCAAATCAGCTAGAGCTTGGAAGGAAGATATCAAAGGTATACAAAAGATCTCAAGTGAATAAATCCAAGAAAAACAAGTACAAGATTAGATATAGGATTTCTTATTGAATTTAAATGAGTAAAAGACTTTGATCCTGCAAGAGAATGTGTTAAAAGTGTGTTTTTGAGATAACTCATGAAGTATTTGAAAAATACCCACTATTAGACGAATTTTGGAGTGTTAAACTTGATTAGTTACTTTGAAAATTAGAATTTTGGTAAATTCAAACTTTGGGGTGAAAATATGTTAGTCAGAAAAGAGGTCCGTTTGACAGACGAATTTCATCTTTGAAAATTCGAATTTTGGATAAAACACAAACTATAAAAAATGAAAAATTCATCGAAATATATGTCAAAGTTCATCTGAAAATAAAGTTTAGAAAAAGTTATAAGTTAGTCCTTTGATAGATGAACTTTGATTTTTGAAAATTCAAACTTTGGAAAGATAGTTTGCAAGTCTGTTTGATAGTCTTTTGACATACGAATTTCAGTATTCCAAAATTTAAATTTTAAAATTAGGTCTGATAAAAGATCTCTTTGACAGATGAACTTTGGTATTTGAAAATTCAAATTTTGAAAAGAAGAACTATTGTACCATATTGAGCTACCCACTGACAGAAGAATTTTGGACACCAAAATTCAAACTTCGAAGGTACTGTAGCAATATAGAACAACTATTCATATTTACCAGAAGAACTTTAAACTTGAAAATTCGTATGTTCCAACATAGAAACATTTGCCAAAGATGAAAATTCAAACTTTGCTTTAGAACAGACGAATTTCAAGGTTCAATGTTAAAGTTTTTAGCTTACGGTCTTTGCAAAATTCTTCTGTTGACACACCAAAATTCCAACTTTGAGTGTCAGACGCATTAAATACAGTTGGTGAATGGATAGTTTTTCATAGTAACCATTAGGTAACGTCTCTAATGGCTAGATCTTGTTTCTAACGTATAGTTAAGATATAAATCTATAAATAGAACTTCATTTGAAGATGTGGGTAACGATTTTACATTGTATATATAGAAACTCTACAAAATTCTTGAGTCAAAGTCTTCTGCTCTCACATACTTCATATCTTGTACTTCAACTTTCATATGCACTCTAAATTAGAGAGTTCATTTACTGTAATCAATTTTATCTTCATCTACAAGAAAGATTTTCTTGTGAGGAGATTTCATAAGGGATTTGGGAAGCACTTAGTTAGAGTGTAGAGAGTAAGATTATAAGCTCTTGGAATAGAGCATCAAGTTGTATTGAGGCATTGCAGAAGCCCACCGAATTCTTGCAAGATAATGGAAAATCTCAAGTGGTAACTTGAGGACTGGATATAGGTCAAGAGAAAGAGACTGAACCAGGATAAATATTTGTGTCATCTCTTCCCTTATTTTGTTTTTCACTTGGTTACTTTTTATTCTCTGCTTTAACTGTCACTCTTGCTTTGACTACTCTCTTACATTTTTGCAGAAAATTTTAATCTTCCCAATTTACCCCCTCTTGGGAATCCAGCATATCTAACATGATCCCTAACCTCTCCCATCTCTTTTCCATCTACTTTTGAGAATAAATTCGTGGGGATATGATGATTTTCAATTTGGATGAGATTTCTACCAATTAAAATGTGTGTAAATGTGTCATTGATGTGTAAATTGGTGTTTCTAAGGCATATATATGAGTTTTGAGATGATTTAGAGGTATATATACTAAACCCTAGCCTTGAGATGGTTGGGGAAACTTGGAATCCGAGGTTTAAGTGTTTGTTTACAGCTTGGATTAGTGTTTGGGGCTTCTTGATGCACCTCTGTGCTATTGGAACAATGGGTTAAGTTTGGATGATTGAATTATGTGTTATGGTTTAAGTGTGTATTAAGCTAATTGAAGGTATATTGGCATTGTAGAGTTTAATTGGCTTATTCAGAGTGCTTGATTCATGTTTGGTGCTTCGAAGGCTTGCCAAAACCCCATGTTTGTTGTGTCAACAATTCGAGGTAACCAGGTGTATATGTATGTGTGTTAATTGTTGGTTTTGTGTTTATGTATTTATATGCATGTTTCTTTTGATACCACAATATTGTTGTGTGTATGTGGTTCATTTTCATATCGTGGTATGTACACAACTAGCAGAGGTATGAGAATTCCATCCCTTGATGCTTGTGTATGTTGATGATTAATATGATGATATATATATATGTGTGTGCAATTCTATAGCATGCCCACATGATAACTTGCTAGCATGACATTGAGGATGATTATAATAATAATGATGATTACATAGTAACATAGACATGTGGCATGGCATTGAACATCATCACTACAATGAGCATAGTGAGATATGATGGATAGGTTGATGATGATGAGATGAGATATGGTGATACATCTCTGCTATTAAATCATCTCCTATATTTAGGAGAGTTAGGTGGCAGTGTATTGCATATTCCCTAAATCACCACCAATTCGGGTGGTTCAAAGGAAGGAGAGCCACTGTCCAAGCATTAGTATGACCTTTAACCAGGTTATACTATTGTGAGGTGAGCTTGGTGATATCCTGAAATAAGTTTTCACTGGTCATTGGAAGGGAATCACCTATTGGAAATGTCTCATGATGACATTTGTAACACCTTATATTAGGGCCCATTTCACATATATTAGATTATTTTAGATGCATTTCATCATGGTTTATAGACTAGAATCATAATGTAATAAAAACAGAATTTTTCAAAATTCGGGATACTGTTCATTTAGCAATTTCCATTTTACTCAATGAACTTTGAAAATTCATAACTAAATCTAGAAAAATCATCTTGAGGTGATTCAAGTCTCTAAATTTTTATTAAATTTAGATATACATGGGAACAGTAACTTCATTGGGTCTATTCATACAGTAAATTTCATGGACTTTTACTGTTCATTTGGTCATTTTTCTACCTTCAAGTTTTCTGACCTCAACTTTGAAAACTCATATTTCATTCTATTCACGACCAAATTGTGCATACTCTATGTCATTTGAAATATATATATGTCTACTTATAGAAATAGTTTTCTTATACATTTATTTCACTTACACAGGGCATAGCATTAACTTAAATTGTGAAGGGTTAGAATACTATTGTTACTAGGGTAGTTTTGAGAAAACTTGCATATCTCTTATTCTATAGCTCCAATTGTTGAATCAAATATTTTGATGATTCCAAACCAACCTTCAAGAGCTTGGAATAAAGATATCAAAGATGCACAAAAGGTTTTCAAGTGAAGAAATTCTGGATAAATAGGTGCAAGAATAGATGTAGGATGTTTAGTAATGTTTTGATTAGAGTAAAAGGCTTTGATTTGGTGAAAAGATGTTTTAAAACTTTGATTCTATGTTAAATCATGGAATATTTGAAAAAAACCCACTAACAGACAAAGTTTGAAAGGTTTATACTGATTTGTCATCTTGGAAATTCAAACTTTGGCTTTGGAAATTCGAATTTTGTACTAAAAATGAACAAGTCTGAAAAGAGGTCTCTCTGACAGACGAATTTTAACTTGAGAAAATTTTAATTTTGATAAGTGTCTGAAAGGAGCATTCAGTAACAGACAAACTTTGGGTTTTGAAAATACGAATTTTAGACAAAATGTAACTTATGAAAACTAAAGAAATTCACCTGAAATTATGTCAAATTTCATCTAAAACCAAGTTTAGATTGGATTTCAAAATTGCTCACTGACAGACAAACTTTGAACATGAAAATTTGAATTTCAGAAACTCAAATTTTGTACATACGAATAACAGTATTTGTAAATTCAAATTTTGAAGTAAGTCTGAAAAGAGGTCTCTCTGACAGACAAACTTTGCCCTTTGAAAATTCGAATTTTGAATTAGATGAACTACTGTGCCTTATAAGCCAACTACGGACAGATGAATTTTGGGGTCCAAAATTCAAATTTTGAAGGCACTGTAGTAAATTGAAAATACTATTCACACTTAACAGAATGTCTTCAAACATGAAAATTCGTATGTCACAACATAGAAACATTTTCCAAAGATCAAAATTTGAACTTTGCTTCATGACAGACGAACTTCGGAAATTCTACGTTGAAGTCTTTAGTCTTCAGGTTCTGTGAAATTTGTCTGTTAACCAAGTGAAATTTGAATTTCAGAGTGTCAGAAGCACTAATTGTGGTTGGTTAACGAATAGTTTCTCAGAGTAACCATTAGATAACTTCTCCAACGGATAGATTTTGTCTCTAACGTATAGTTGAGACATAAATCTATAAATATAACATCATTTGAAGTTATGGGTAACGATTTTAATTTTGTATATACTGAAACTCTGCCAAATCATCTACTCAAAGTCTCTTACTCTCTCACTTCAATATTTGTACTTCAACTTTCATATTCACTCTGTGTAAGAGAGTTTAATCATTGTAAACAATCTTATCTTCATCTGGAAGAAATATTTTCTTGTGAGGGGATATCACAAGGGATTAGGGAAGCACTTAGTAAGAGTGCATAGAGTGAAAGAGTAAAGCTCTAGAAACAGAGCAACATCCTTGTACTGAGGCATTTGCAAGAAGCCCACTGAATTCTTGCAGAATAGTGGAAAATCTCAAGTGGTGACTTGGAGACTGGATGTAGGTCAAGTGGAGAGACCGAACCGGGATAAATATATGAGTTTTTCTTCTCTTTACTGCTACTTTTATAGTTTATTCATTTATAATCTATTTTACCATCATACTTTGATTCTTCACTTTCTTGACATTTTGCAAAAAATTTTTAATCTTCCCAATTCACCCCCTTTCTTGGGAAGTTAGCTTATCTAACAAGTGGTATCAGAGCCAGGATTCCGAATCAAAGGATTTCACAGTCCAAGAATTAAAATGGCTGGTTTTGGAGAAAGCATACTACCAGAGGGCAACAACACAAATAGACCATCTGGCTTCAGTGGAGAACACTATGGTTACTAAAAGATGAGGATGCAAATCTATCTCCAGTCAATTGATCTGGACATCTAGTCAGTCATTCAGAAGGGAGATTTTGTCCCAATGGCTTTGGAAGATGATGGGAAGTACATAGAGTAGCCAGAAGCTGAATAGAATGAGGAAGATAGAAGAAGAGTCTTACTGAACTTCAAGGCAAAACACTGTTTGGTCAGTGCTTTGAATCAAGACAAATTCTACAGGGTCTCACAATGCTCCACTACCAAAGAAATATGGGACACCTTGCAAATTGCTCATGAAGAAACAACTGGAGTCAGGGAAAATAAACTGAATACATGCATAGGTGAATACGAAAGCTTTTAAATGGCCGAAGGAGAAAATCTAAAAGAGCTACAGAAGAGATTCACCTTCATTGTGATTCAACTAAAGAGTCAAGAAAAGGAGTACACTCAAACAGAAAAGGTCAGAAAGATCCTCAAAGCTCTCCCTCTGGAATGGAAACCCAAAGTAACAGCAATAGAGGAAGCCATAGGAGAATCAATAGCCTCTGTCACTACTCTTTTTGGTAGCCTCGAGGAGTATGAAGGAAAAATGAAGGCTCTCAAGGAAGCAGGACAAGATAGAAAGAAGAAAGGTCTTGCTCTGAAAGCTGCTGAGGAGAAAGAAGAAGAATCTAACGATAGAGATGAGCTAGATTAAGAAACTTTGGCTATGATGGTCAGAAAATTTGGAAGATTCTACAGCAAGAAGAGAAACATGAAAATCTTCAAGAAAGGAGCAGCTGGAGATAGCAAGAGAGAAGCAAAAGAACTTCTCACTTGCTATGAGTGCAAAAAGCAGAGACATATCAAATAGGATTGTCCACAATTTCTCAAGAAGCAAGAAAAAGAAAAGAAATCTACAGACAAAGGCAAGAAGAAAAGAGCTTACATCTCATTAATATGGGGCAACAGCACAGATGAAGAAGAAGATGATGAAGATGAAATTGCCAACATCTGTCTGATGGCTCTTACCTCTGAAGAAGCTGAAATCCCATGTAGCAGTGATTAAGAAGATGAGGTATATGAATCTGAACCTTCCTATTCTAAATTACTGGATGCATTTCATGAGCTGCATGATGAGTTTGTTAAGGCTGCTAAAGAACTGAAACTAGCTAAGAAAAAGATTAACAAACTAGAATCTCAAAGCAACATCTCTGGAATTGCTTCTTTACCTATTGCTGAATTTGTCTGTTGTAAATCATGCATTGATCTAAAGCAAACTAATGAATATTTAGTAAAAAGTATGTCTAGGCTTACTAGAGGAAAATATATGTTGTTTGCTTTAATGGGGAGCCAAAGAATGTCACAAGGAAAAGTTTGACTTGGCTATGATCTATGTGCTGTTAAAGAGAAGATTAGAAAGGAGAATCAGAATGTATACATGAGACATTTTGTGCATGCTAATGGAAATAAAAGTAAAAATCATACGTCACCTCACATTGAATCATATAATCAATCAAGGCATGCAAAACAAAAATATTATCTGCATTATTTTCTTTCTGCCTCTCAATCTAGCAGTCCCTTTTCCACCGGTCACTTCTGTAACAAGAAGGGGCATATTTCTAGCTCATGTGCTTTAAAGAAAAATGGACTTGACAGGAAGGTTAAATGGGTTCCCAAAGGTATATCTGTATCTAGGGAAAAGACTACTGACAGGAAAGGACCCAAGCAAATTTGGGTACCTAAAATAAAATATGAACCTTGTTTTGCAGGTCTGTCTCAAAGCTAGAAAGAGTGATAAATGGTATATGGACAGTGCCTGCTCAAGTCACATGACCGGTGACAAGGAGAAGTTCATCACCCTTAGAGACAAGAAAGGAGGAAAGGTGACCTTTGGAAGTGATCAATATGGCAAAATAGTTGGCATTGGCATTGTGGGCAAGGATCCTGAAACATCCATTGAAGAGGTGCTGTTTGTGATTGGCCTCAACCACAATCTGCTAAGTGTGAGCTAGACATGTGACAAAGGAAACTGGGTGCTATTTGACTCAAAGTTCTGCCTGGTCATCAGAAAAAGGGATCAAAAAGTAATTCTCAAAGCTCAAAGGGATGGTAATTGCTATACTATTGATCTTGATGAACTTCCTCCCTTAGATTCTGTCTGCTTGATTAGCCAGGATAATGATAGTTGGTTGTGGCTTAGGAGATTAGCTCATGTTAACATGAATTAACTATCAAAACTGGTTAAAAATGAGTTAGTCATTGGCCTACCAAAAATTACTTTTGAAAAAGACAACGAATGTGATGCATGCCTAAGAGGAAAGTAGACCAAATTTTCTTTTAAATCTAAAAATGTAGTCACCACAACTAGACCACTAGAACTGTTGCATATGGATTTAATTAGTCCATCTAGGGTAAAAAGCATTGGTGGAAATCTGTATGTGCTTGTAATTGTAGATGATTACTCTAGATTTACGTGGACATTGTTTCTCTCCTCTAAAAGTGATACCTTTGATGCATTTATAACCTTAGCCAAGAAAGTGCAAAATGAGATGGGTATTTCCATTGTATCTATCAGGTCAGATCATGGAGGAGAGTTTGAGAACTCATATTTCCTGGAGTATTGTAATGAGCATGGAATTGATCACAACTTCTCAGCTCCAAGGACCCCTCAACAGAATGGGGTAGTAGAAAGGAAGAACAGAACTATTGGAGAGATGGTCAGAGCTATACTGAATGAGAAGAAACTCTCTCAAGTGTTTTGGACTGATGCAGTGAATACAGCAAGCTACATCATAAACAGAGCCTACATCAGACCAATCCTTGGGAAGACTCCATATGAGCTGTACAAGGGAAGGAAGCCAAATCTGTCCCATCTTCATGTGTTCGGATGCAAATGCTTCGTTCACAACAATGGGAAAGAAAATCTGGGTAAGTTTGATGCCAAATTTGATGAAGGTATATTTCTAGGCTATTCTAGTAGAAGTAAGGCATATAGAGTTTTTAATAAAAAGTCTAAATTGGTAGAAGAATCTGTGCATGTAGTATTTATTGAAAATAAAACTGCTTCCAAACATGTTACTGATCAGGATAATCTTGTCTCAAACTTTAAAAAGTTAGATATCTCTAATGAAGGTAAAATTAAACCTCCAAAAATATCTGAATCTATTAACATAGAGGAAGATATTTAGGAGAGAGATTTTGAAGATGAAAATAATGAAGAAATGTCTCAAGAACTCCCTAGAGCTTGGAGATATCAAATGAATCATCCTGTTGATCAGGTGATAGGGAATGCTCAAGAGAGAGTTAAAACCAAAAGACAGTTAAGGGATCAAATGATTTATTGTGATTTATTGAACCTAAATGCATTAAGGAAGCTTTAACTGATGAATATTGGATTTTGGCAATGCAAGGATAGTTAAACCAGTTTGAAAGAAATCAAGTTTGGGACTTAGTGCCTAGACCCAAAAATCATCCTGTCATTGACACTAAATATGTTTTAGAAATAAACTTGATGAATCTGGAACAATAATCAGAAATAAAGCTAGATTGGTTGCTAAAGGTTATAATCAGGAAGAAGGTATTGATTTTGAAGAAACCTTTGCACCAGTAGCTAGATTAGAAGCTATAAGAATACTGCTAGCATATGCATGCATGAAAAATATTTTACTGTATCAAATATATGTAAAGAGTGCCTTTCTAAATGGATATATCATGGAAGAGGTTTATATAGATCAACCTCCAGGCTTTGAGGACTCTACAAAACCAAACCATGTTTATAAACTGAAGAAAGCCCTTTACGATTTAAAGTAAGCCCCCAGAGCATGGTATGAAAGATTAAGTAATTTTCTAACTGAAAAGGGGTTTAATAGGGGAAAAGTAGATACAACCTTATTCACCAAGAAAGAAAATAAAGAATTACTTATTGTTCAAATTTATGTTGATGATATTATATTTGGTGCTACTAATGAATCTCTTTGCAAGAATTTTTCTAAGCTAATGCAGGGAGAATTCGAAATCTCCATGATGGGTGAACTCAACTTCTTCCTTGGATTGCAAATCAGGCAGTGTGATGATGGTATCTTTCTCAACCAATCCAAGTATCTGAAGGAATTGCTAAAGAAGTTTGGGATGGAGAATGACAGGCCAATGGGAACACTTATGGCTACAACAACCAAACTGGATATGGATGAAAAAGTGAAAATGTTTGACATAACCCAGTATAGAAGAATGATTGGATCTCTACTGTACCTAATTGCTATCAGACCTGACATCATGTTCAGTATCTGTATGTGTGCAAGATTCTAGTCATGTCCTAAGGAAACCCATGCAACTGCTGTGAAGCGTATCTTCAGATATCTTATTGGAACATCACAGATGGGTCTTTGGTATCTAAAGGGCAATGAAGAATATCTCAAAGGATACACTGATGTTGACTTTACAGGATCCAAAACTGACAGAAAAAGCACAAGTGGAACTTGTCAATTTCTTGGAGGATCCTTGGTTTCATGGTTTAGCAAAAAGCAAAACAGTGTGGCCTTATCCACGACAGAAGCTGAATATGTTGCAGCTGGAAGCTGTTGTGCCCAAATCATGTAGAAGAAACAGCAGCTTGAAGATCTTGAGGTTGAGATGAAGGAAATACCAATCATGTGTGACAATCAAAGTGCCATTAACATCACAAAGAATCCTGTCATGCATTCAAGGACAAAACATATTGAAGTTAGGCACCACTTCATAAGGGATCATGTTCTAAAAGGAGAAATCAGATTAGAATACATCCTAATAGAAGATCAAGTTGCTGACATCTTGACAAAGCCTCTATCAGAAGACAGTCATTGCAAAATTAGGAGAGAATTGGGTATGGTAAATCCCAATGAATTGTAAGTAAATCCTTGTGCAATTCTGATTTTAAATTTTCTAACATTAAATTAATTCTAACTTAAGCATCGGAGAAAGTTTAATGTTAGTTGCAGGTGCTTCTCATGAGTTTGAATGGCACTAGATCTGAAAAATGGAGCAAATCAGAATGTAACAGTCAAAAGGAGAAAGAGATAGCAAGAAATCTGAGTTCTAGATCCATTCTGTAAGTTTTTAAAGTTGAAATTCGCATCTTAGTTGTGTGTTAGATGAATTTCCTTGACAAACTGTGTTTTTGAACAAGTTAGCATGGTCAACATTCGAATTTGGATGCCCAACAGACGAACTTCAGCTTGGTATACATTGGAACAATTCTTGGTGGTCCCTCCAAATTCGTTCGTTGGTCCTTGAAAGTTCGAATTTTCAAAAATAAAAGTTTCAAAGTTATGTTTGTCCAACATGATGATTATACAAATGATTATTTCTTAACATACGAATGTTAGAGAACCTTTACAAAGTAAAGAAATTCAAATTTCAGATTCAAAATTCATCTGTTGAAACTTGCTCATAATGTTGAATCTCTGAAAGATGAATGTTCATATGCATAATTCATTTGTTGATTGTTGCATTGATTGTTACTTGATGCTTGCTCTTCAAAATTCGAACTTTGTTGAATCAAAGTTCGTCTATTCATCCTGTGCTAATTGAACCAAGCCTCTGTCAGATGAACTTTTAGAAGAAAATTCGTCTGTTAGTAAGCTTTGCTGAACAGTTTAACTTTTAACTGCTCGAAGTTCAAATTTTGACCCCTCAAAATTTATCTGTCGGGTGGTTACTTACGTTAAAACTGACAATTTTCCTCTAAACAGATGCAACCCTATTCACTCCCTCTTTGAGTCTGTTCAAATTCTCTCTTCAATGCTCTTAAATTCTGACCGAAAATCTTCATTTCCAACTATTTAAACTCCCTTTCGCATCCTATAAACCAATTCCCAGCTTCATTCTGAAACATTCATCCACGGAAATGGCAAGAGTAAAGAATCCTGAAGCTGGAAAAGGAGAGGCTCGTCCAAAGAGATTGGTCAAATCCCAATATGCCTCAAAGGAGAGTGAAAAACAGAAGAGAAATGCCGAATCAAGCAAGGCAACTCCCTTCAAACGACAGAAGTCAACCCTAAAGGCAGAATCAAAGATGGCTGGACCCTCTTCTTTGAAGAAAGCAGAGCCTTTGGTCCCTGTTCCTGCTGCTGATACAGTTGCTTGCACTTCCTCCTCCAGTACTGAATTTGGAGAATACCAACTCACAACAATGCCATTATGGAGCACTCCTCAGATTCAGGAAGAATACTCAACCAAGTTTGCAAGTAAAAAGGTAATTAAGCCTCACCATGTGAACTTGGAAGATTTCTTGGTCTCTAATAGTTTTGATGCTGGAATATGGATGCCAAGATATAAGAATCTGTTAGAGATACTAGAGAGGTATGATGATGAAGTTGTTAAGACATGGTATGCCTCCTAGAAGTACAATAATTAAAAGAAGAAGAGGGAGGTCAATCTGAGATCAAGGACCATCTGGCTTACAGATGAGGCTCTTAATGAAGTATTGGAAATACCAGGGCAAGATGGCCTTAAGATTGACATCACTGCTTCTGGATATATGGATGAGGTAGAGACTGCTGATGAAGAAGGTGGCCCCTTTCTGAACTACAAGGAGAGTACAATCCTGAATACTTTGTTCAGAAGAAAGGAGAATAGGCCAACCATAAACTTGCTAAAGCCCACAGATCTCAGTGCTCAAGTGAGGATCCTATACTACATAGTGTCTAGGATTATCTTCAACAAAGGAGGCAGCTTCAATCTGATCACAAGGGTAGAGGCACATGTGATGGTAGCCATCATGCGTGGAAAGCTCATCAACATGGGACATATCATACTCCAGTGCATGATCAAGGCAAGGGACCTGAGGAAAGATTACACACTCCCCTATGCAACAATCATTTCCAGAATTCTACAATATACTAGAATTCAGCACCTTGAGAAAGGGAAAGGGAAGCCTACTGAGATTTTCAAGGAAGAGGAACTACAAAGAATGGGGATTGACAGAAATGTAGGGATATGGATTGGGAAGGGAGTAGGAAAATCTGAAGATCTCTTCTTTGTTAAAGATGCCTCCCTACAGCAAGAAGGTACCTCTAAGGCTCCTGCAAGACCTACACCTCAACCTTCTCAGCCTGTCCTATCTCCATGCAAGCCTATTCACATTCCATCTACTCCGTCCTCTCGTGCCAAGCCAACCAAGATCACTGAGTTGTATGATAGTTTGTCTACACTCATACTTAGCATTAGGGCTGAGCAAAATGCCAAATTTGCTTATCTGCAAGATTAGATTCATTAGTTAGCTAAGAACATGAAAGTGGTTGCTGATGTATATGAAGACATTTGGAGTGAATTCCTGCCACATCAGCTCCACCTCAGCTAGGGTTCTCTGAGCTTGCTAAGTCTCCAACTCCTGAGCCTCCAAGCCCCTTTGAGCTAGCCTATTCAGAGCATTATGATGCTGTAGATGATACTGAGGTTGCTGGTACACTGAGCACACCAAGTCCTGGTCCTCCCTGGGACTACGATATGGAAGAAGAAGGCCCTCGGGATTCAAGCTCTCATGATCCAATCCAGCAGATGCTCAAGAGTCAATCCTATCCTACCAAGAATCTGAGCAAGTAGAGAGATTAGTGGCAGCCATCTCCACTTCACCATTCATGCCAGCTACCATAAATGAAGAAAGGAGCATTGTGCCTTTTGTTGATCTGGAAGCCATTGCACATAATGCTCTCTTACGAGCTCAGAGAAGAAGGCTTGAAGAAATGTTTCCTCCTTCTACTCCCTCACCTGTTACATATTATGGTTTCTCGGAGGAAAGAAGGGCACAAATGGCAGTCACAAGGAGAGATATTTCTGAACTTCTTGAGATTTTTGATGATGAAGATGAAGGCACAAGTTCTGAAGTTTCTGGGTCCTTGCCAAAGCTTAATCCAAAAATGGCATTTGTCCCTGTGCCTCTTCAAGCTATTTCAATGTCTCAAATCCCTCCTCCTGCAGATTTTGTTCACCCTTCTGATGATGTCAAAAAGGGGGAGAAAAGTGAGCAAACTAGAACTGGAAAGTCTGCTGCTGAGCCTTCTGAAAAGACCTACAGCAAGAAGACCAAGTCAAAGAAGAAGTAATTAGAACTTAGGCTTGGGTCCTCTTGTAGTGTTGTGCTATGTTTCTATTGTTTGTGCTTTGTGTTTATGTATTCTGAACTATTTTGCATTAATTGTTTTCTGTAAAAGCAATGATTGTTGAAATGAAAGAATTCCTTGCTTGCAATGATCTATTCCTGTTAATCTTTGAATCTCTTTACTTGATCTACTATATATGATATCTTTTGAAATATAATGCATGTGTTGAGGGGGAGCTTGTTGAAGCAAACTCAAGTACTAATCCAGTTTGTAAGTTGTTTTGTCATCATCAAAAAGGGGGAGAATATTGAATCAAATGTTTTGATGATTCCAAACCAACCTTCAAGAGCTTGGAATAAAGATATCAAATGTACACAAAAGGTTTTCAATTGAAGAAATTATGGAGAAATAGGTGCAAGAATAGATATAGGATGTTTAGTAATGTTTTGATGACAGTAAAAGGTTTTGATTTGGTGAAAAGATGTTTTAAAAATTTGATTCTATGTTAAATCATGGAATATTTGAAAAACACCCACTAACAGACGAAGTTTGAAAGGTTTATACTAATTTGTCATCTTGGAAATTCAAACTTTGGCTTTGGAAATTCGAATTTTGTATTGAAAATGAACAAGTTTGAAAAGAGGTCTCTCTGACAGACGAATTTTGACTTGAGAAAATTTGAATTTTGATAAGTGTCTGAAAGGAGCATTCAGTAACAGACGAACTTTGGGTTTTGAAAATTCAAATTTCGAACAAAATGTAACTTATGAAAACTAAAGAAATTCGTCTGAAATTATGTCAAAGTTCATTTGAAACCAAGTTTAGATTGGATTTCAAAATTGCTCACTGACAGACGAACTTTGAACATGAAAATTCGAATTTCAGAAACTAAGCTTATGAGTCTGTTACAATGATATGGTGACATACGAATGACAGTATTTGTAAATTCGAAGTTTGAAGTAAGTCTGAAAAGAGGTCTATCTGAAAACAATCTTATCTTCTTCTGGAAGAAAGATTTTCTTGTGAAGGGATATCACAAGGGATTGGGGATGCACTTAGTAAGAGTGCATAAAGTAAAAGAGTGAGCTCTAGAAACAGAGCATCATCTTTGTACTGAGGCATTTGTAAGAAGTCCACTGAATTCTTGCAGAATAGTGGAAAATCTCAAGTGGTGACTTGGGAACTAAACGTAGGTCAAGTGAAGAGACTGAACCAGGATAAATATTTGAGTTTTCTTCTCTTTACTGCTACTTTTATAGTTTATTCATTTATACTCTATTTTACCATCATACTTTGCTTCTTCACTTTCTTGACATTTTGCAGAAAATTTTTAATCGTCCCAATTCACCCCCCCTCTTGGGAAGCCAGTTTATCTAACACCAATCACTTCCAAATTAGTGGCATATGAATGTTAAGACATAGAAATTTTTATACATGTAAACCACTAAATTTTGGGAACTTTCTATGATTTTATATTATCTTTTAAAATTTTCAGTACTTAACTTTCAGTTCCAGTTTTCCCAATATTTCCCTATTCTGAACCCTAATTTTGAAATTTCACCATTAATTGTACACAACTCCAAATTGGTTGACTTAGGTGTCATTTTAAAGCATGAGATGTCCTTTATCTAGTGTAAAAATCCCAGAAACCTAACCTCACACTAAGTACAGAACAAGGGCAAAAAATATAGATACATCTAGAAAATGCCCTATTTCACTCCATATTGCAATTCGCTTGCCAAAACCCATGCAAATGAACTCATTTTGTTATGAAACATGGTAGAACATAACTTTATACCACAAGATCTAGAACTGGAAATTCTCATACATTTTCTATGACATTAACATAATATTAACTATTTTACAATTTCATACAAAAGTAAGGTACCAATAACCATTCACATTATAACATGATAACTTGCACATCAATAACTCATCATTTTCTTCTTCATGCTTCTTGCTCCTTCCTTAGCTCTTTTCCATTGTTGCTCTCTAGCATGGTTTGTCATTGAAGGGAGGGGGTGAGATTCAAAGAATCTCAGTAGCATTTTTCAGTCATATACATATATCATCACATTTCACATAGATCATGAAGCAAACTCATCAATTCATATAATGCCATAATATTTTTATAAAAATTTTGGCAGAGTTTCATTTTGTGAATTGGGCATTTTGGAGCTTCAAGTCCCTATAAAAACTCAGTCAACAATCAATGGACATCACAAAATATTAATCATGGCATCAAACAAGTCATAGAGTTCATAAAAATTCATAAGACAATATAATGCATATAATGGAAAAATGCTACCTTTGTGCTTCCACTTGCTTTTCCTTTGAGTTGTACCTCTTTCTAACACTTCCAAAAACTTCCTCAAACCTAAATACATAATCAATTAGCTACTTAAGCCACTGATTAATAGGGCTCACTCACAAAGTCTCATATAACCCTTGATTTTCCAATTAACTATCCTTAAGCTTTAACTTGAAATCATTACTTGTTCTTAAGGTTTTGGACTATGGGGAACCCATTTTGGAGGTCCAATTTATGAAATTCAAACCCTAAATGGAACCCTAGTCTGATCAAAATTCAACAAACTACTACCAATTCCCTATTTCAAGTTGCTAGCACATGATTTCCCCTAGGTTTATTGCATGAAAACTCCACTTTCTTCACTTCCTATCCATGGCTGAAATCTTAACATGAAAAGAGGAAGAGGAAAACTCCAAGAAACCACACCATGCAACCTAAGAAACTAGATTGAAGGGATGGCACACTTACCTTGTACTTTGTTCTTCAAGCCTTCAAGTTTGCTTCCTCTTTTTCTCTCTTCTTCTTTCTCTCTTTTCTCCCTTTCTTTCTTGTGTTTTCTCCAATGATTTTTGGCTGCTGCATACTCATGAGGATGAAGTGGAAAATAAGTGATTATGTGGCTTAATTAACTCACTAATTGCACAATTAACCTTAATCACTTTTTTTAACCAAAAGTTAAAACTTCCTTTACAAGTTTTTGGCATGCCTTCCATGCGAAGTCTTGGACAAAAATGTGAGCTGAAATGTCATGCACAAGAGAGATTTGAGTGTCCTAAAATTGTTCAACTTTTCTTGATCTTGATATATCATGAACCGGATAATTTTTAACTGTATCGATAAAACTGCTTTTTACAGTAATTTAGCATTTTTGGGCTATAGGACTATTCCAATTTTATTTTTATATTTCCTTAATTATTTTGTCCCAAATGATATCTATTTATGATCCATATCCTGTCCCGGTTACCTTTTAATCATAGGTGGGACCTATAATTTACTTTATTGGTTTACTGTTATTTTTGGACACTTGGTACTAATTATTTCTTGATCCTTAAACATTAACCCTCAGTGTCATATACCATTGGACTTCTCTCATCGAGGGCTTCGTTCTGACAATAATTTTACATATTTATAAAATTACCCCTAACTTGGGTTAAATTATAAATTTTTAAACTTTCAGGTCATTAGGTGTAATTTTCCCCGAGACATTTCTAATACTCATTCCACGTTTAATGCATTTAGGGACATGGATGTCATTTTATAATTCTTTATGGGCAAAATATAATTTTCTCATTTTCCCATCCAACTGGGAAAAATGATATCTTTGCTCTTTTTCACGCAAAATGGTGTTTATCCATTTTTATGAATTCCTCATGCATTTCTAGATATTCTAGCTTTCTTAGGATATTGCAACATTAGCCCATGGTTCTAGAGTTGTGTATGAGGGAGACATGCATACCATGACATTCTGCATTACATTGCATCATATGCATATATGTATAAATTTGTGAATACCTGTTGTATGTTGTGTGTCTTCCCAGTTATTGAGACTATCTCACACCTGTAGTGGTTAGCATTTCAGGAAAAGACTCTAGTACTAGTCCAAAGAAGGCTAAGAAGTCTTAGTTCCCTACGTGGCTCAGGAATATGCTTGCTGGTAGCATATGTGTATAACGGTTTATTTATGTCTCATTTTTTGCCAAGTAGTCTTGTTTGGGTGTATTGCTTCTCCTAAGCGTTCCTAGGAGTATTGTTGTTTTATGGGATAGTGTGCAATTGGTTAAGTGATGGTGAATGCTGTTGGAAATGGCAAGATGTGAATGCGTGTTGTGGTTATGAGATACGAAATGTTGATTGTTGTGTATGTGGCTTAAAGCTCAATTTGTGATTTTTAGGTTTGCGGCGTGTTGTGATAGGATTTTAAACCTCGGTATGGGTCAATTTGTGTAGGTACATGTTTGAAGGTGTATGTTAAGCTTAGTAGGTCTTGTTTGATAGCCCAAAGTAGGTTTCGAGCCTTGTATGTGTTGTAACACCTTACCAATTAAAACTTACAACCATGACCAAATACTTCGAAAACTAACCAAACACAATCAAAACACCTTAACTTTACCTCCTAAATCATTAGAGTAGTAGAAAACACCACGATACACCCCGAGAACCCCAAAACAGTCGACATAGGGTGCAGGACCATGGCCGTTACAGTACTGCCACGGCACCAGTGCTCTCAGGTTGTAGTATTACTAAAACAGAGGGTCTGGCACTGTGGCCTCATTTTTGGTTCCGTGGCGCCCCCTTGCTGATTCTATACTAGCAAAAGTTCAACTTCTAGGGTGAACTTCCAATGTGCATAACTTTATGCTTTGACCTCCGATTGACTTGATTTCAACTCATACAAGTTAATCTTGTCCCAATCTATCCATGGACACCAATTTCACCTTAATCCATCTCTATATGGAGATTTTGGATATCCGACACAATTTTGGTCAGTTTTTAACCAAAACTTGCCACAAACCTCTTCCAATTGCCACCAAAGGCAATTTGACTATTATGGATCATTCACATAGGTCGTAATCAACTCAACTAGTTTTTCCAAAGAGGTTTCATCTCAAAGGAACCATTCCCTTAAGATTTGACCCCCTTGAACCCCAAATTGACATAATGGGCTACATGCCTCAAACTCACGTACTCGGCCCAAAATACATACAGTCATCGAGATAAAACCTCATGTACAACATCATTCCACATCAATATCATTAACATTATCATCACATATATATATTGTACCATCATCATCATTACAGTCATCGAGATTCTCATGTCAATTACAAGCACACTATTCTACTTGGCTTAACATACATAGACAACACAAATACTACTGAGACTTTGATATTCCCATATATGAGATACTACTCCCTTGTCTTCTTTGGACTAGTGTTAGAATCTTCACCTGAAATGTTAGTCATGGGAGGAGGTGTGAGATAAAGTCTCAGTAATCGAGAACAACCACACATAATATATATATTGAACCACACAAACGTGCATATAGTGCAATGAAAAGGTAATGAATGGTATGCATATTCTCCCTCATACATGACTAAAACCACAAGCTTTTTTTATCACAAGACATTCAAATATATGATTCCCTTCTAACAGTCAGTGAAGACTGATTCCGGGATATCACTAAGCTCACCTTACACTAATGCAATCCCGATCAAAGGTTACATTAGTGCTCAGACTGTGTCTCTCCTTCCCTTGGACCACCACGAATTGGTGGTAATTTAGGTAAGGTTCAATCTACTACCACCTAGCTCTCCTGGCCATAGGAGATGATTTAGTGGCAGGGATATTCCATCCTATCACCAACTCATATCATCATCATATCATATAGTCCACTGCCACCTGGCTCTCTTGAATAGGAGAGGATTTAGTGGCAGTGATCTTTATCATATCCTTATTACATATCATATTATCATTACCTTAACATCATTGTCTCACTATGCAATCATATGGTGATGATGCCAATGTCATGTCAACATGTCTCTAAACACATATGTGTATATATATCATCACAATCATCATATGGACATGCTAGCATGCAATGTATATGGATGCTACATCATCATAAACACATCATAAACAATCATCCTATATCAACTAGCCATGTGCATACCATGATATATAGAAAAAAATACAAACACAATCAATATCGTCGTATGAAAAGGAACATACATATATATATCAACACATAATCACATAAATGAAACACCCGGTTACCTCTAGTTATCAGTACCACGAGCACACGAATTCTGCAAGCTTTCTTGAATGCCAATCCCACGACTTGACTTCTTTGATTAACAAAACAACCTCTACAATACCATAATATCTTAATGAACATAATATACCACTTGGTAAAAATTTACAATTCAACTATTTAGAATAAACTCAAGGTTCCAACACTATTTCCATACATTATTAAGCTCCTAAAGCCTATTCAAACTCTAATCAATCTCACACATCTTGGATTCCATACATCCTCTAATAATTTTAACATAGGGTTAAGCTCAAATCATGTATACTCCCTCTAAAACTCATACCTAAGCATCATAAACACTCTATTGATCCCATTTCATCCATTTTAATCAATGGAATTCAGCCAAAACCGAAAACCCACTATCTTCCCCAAAAATTCTAACTCAAAATTGAAGAAAAATAGAGAAGGAGGAGTAGAGATCACTTACCAACAAGAATTTGAGCTCCCAAAGTCCAAAAAACACCTTCAAGGTTGGATTACATGAAACGCTAGCACAATTTCTTCTTTCTCCCTCTATTTTTCTTTTCATCTATTTGTTTGATATGCTTCAGATTTATAACAATTTGGAGGCTGGCACCATAACGGTAGGTAAGTGCACCACAACGTGGAGCCCTTTTTGTCCGAAAATGCCCTAAAATTGAAGCTCGCCCAGCACAGCGACCCTGTGTCATGCTGCAGTGTGAAGCTTCTCTGTTTGATTTTTGGCTTTTCCTCCGTCCTGATCCTCCGGTTCTGCACATGACATCAGTTGCACTTGATTAGCTGGAGGCTAAGTTAGAGATAATGTAATGAGGGTTGTTACATGTGTGAATTGGGCATATAGCCCATTATGTTGATTTGGGGTTCAAAGGGGTCAAAACTCAGAGGAGTAGCTTCTTAGAGGTGAACCTTCTTGAATAAGTTGGTTATGTCAGTTGTGACTTGCACAAATAGTTCTATGTTGCCAATTGGTTATTGGTGGCAATTGGAAGTGTTAAGTTGTTGGTTTTAGTCAAAAGTGACCAAAATGGTCTCGAGTGTCCAAAATCTCCATACGAATATGGATATGAGTGAAATTAGAGTTTATGGTTAGATTGAGATGAGAGTGACCTGTAGGAATTGAAATCAGGTCAATCAAAGGTCAGAGCATGAAGTTGTGCGTGTCAAAAGTTCAGATGGAAAATCATTAAATTGCTAATATGGATTTTGATATAGACGCCACAATGTCATATGCTTGGCCACAGTGCCAACCTATTCTGCTTCTCCCAGGCCATGGTGGCACTAAAGCAAGCCACGACCCAGCTTTTATATGTCTTGTTTTGTTTTGTTTGGCTAGTTTTTGAGGTTTTAAGCTATGTGTAGAGATTTGTTTTAGTAGGGTGTTACAAGAAGTATATAGATCAACCACTTTTGATTTTTCTTATGTAACCCAAACTATAGAAATAGGAATAAACAAAGAAAGATAAATGATATATATGAATCTAGTAGAAACAGTAAAGAAATTGGAACACCTTATACTAGGGCCTATTTACCATGTATTAGGCCTTAGTTATGATTCATTAATCATGTTAGAGGCTTAAATAACCTAGAAAATTGAAACAAAATTTTCAAAATTCGGTGGTACTATTCATGTGGCAAAACCATTTGACCGACCGAAATTCAGAAATTTATAACTAATTATAGAAAAATCATATTGAGGTGATTCAAGTTCCTAATCCAGATCTACCTGGGAAATATATGAAATAGTAACTTAATTGGACCAATTCATATGGTAAATTTTGTGGACTTTTACTTTACATTTGGTCATTTTTCTATCTTGCAGTTTTTTGACCCCAATTTTGAAAAATCATATTTCCTTCTATTCTGGACCAAATCATGCATATTATATGTCATTTGAAAGCTATATATGTCTAATTTCTGGACATTTTTTTATATATATTTATTTTACTTACACAGGGTATGACATTAACTTAAATTATGAAGGATCATAATCTAACTTTTACTGGAATAGTTTTGGGAAAACCTCAATATCTTCTATTATATAGCTTTAATTACCTCCAAATTAGTGCAATATGAAACACAGAACTTTCTATAAATATAAACCACTGAAATTTTGGAGCTTTGCACAATTTTATATTATCTGTTGAATTTCTTATTACCTCACTTTTAGATTGCAGTTTTCCCAATCTTGCCCTGTTATGAACTCCAAATTGGAAAACTCATAACTTTTTCTACATGACTCCAAATGGAGTAAATTAGGTGTCATTTTAAATCTTGGGATGTCTTCTATTTGGTATAAAAATTCCAGAAATGTAACGTCACATTATATATAGAACAGGGATGAACTAAACAGATACATCTGGAAAATGCCCTGTTTCAATATACATTACAATTTGTTTGCCAAAACCCATGCAAATGAACTCATTTCGGCATGAAACTTGGTAAACATAACTTCATATCACAAAATCCAAAACTAGAAATTCTCATACATTTTCTACAATATTAACTTAATATTCACTATTTTACAACTTCATACAAAAGCAAGGCACAAATAACAATTCACATCATAACATGATAACTTGCACATCAACAACTCATCATTATCTTCTTCATGCCTTTTGCTCATTCCTGAGCCCTTTTCCATGGTTTTTCCCTACATGGTCAATTATTTGGAAAAGTGAGATTCAAAGAATCTTAGTAGCATTACCCAAACATGCAATCATATCATCAAGAACACTTATAAAATCATCAATGAATTTCATTAAAATATATGGTGCCATATTATTTTATAAAAATTCCAGCAGAGTTTCATTTAGTAAAATGGACATTCCAGAGTCACATAACCCTTAATCAACTCAGCCAATAACATATAATCATCATAAAACATCAACACAAGAATATGGCAAAACAATAAATTCATAGAAATCAAATATGACAATATAATACATAACTTGGTAAAATGCTACCTTAATGTATTCCCTTCCTTTCCAAACATAGTCCACCACTTTTTGAGCCTTCCACAACTTCCTTGAACCTAGCCATATCTCCATTCAAGCACTTTAACCATTGGTTTCAAGAGTAACATAATACTATACACACAAAACCTAAAATTCTCACTTAGCTTTCTTTTGAGATTTTCTTGAAACCAACACTTGTACTCAACTAATTTGGACCTAAGGAATCTATTTTTGGGGTCAAAAACATGAAATTCCAACTCTATGTATGAATATTATCTGGCCAAAAATCAGGGGAATTAAAGAAAATTTGCTATGCTTCTTAATACTTCAAACTACCCACATAATCATGCTTTAAGTGACTAATCTAGTTTTTCGCCTATGTTTTATGGTTGGAAAACTCTTTTTCTTGCTAGATCAAGATTTGGCTGAAATGCTAAGAGAGTGAAGAAGAAAAATCATACCATGAATCATGCTCCAAATACTACCAACAACAAGCCTAACGTGGTAGATTAACTTACCAACAACTTGAGCTTTCAATTCCCTTGAGTTCCCTCTTCTTTCTCTCTTTCTCTTTACTTTCTTGTGTTTTTTCCCTTCTATTTTGCTTCTAGAAAAGCTCGTGCAAAATGGTGAGGGAAATGAGTGATTAAGTGGCTTAATGATATAGCTAATCATAGTTAAGCACTTAACCTACTATAGTTACTTTTTTGCCAAAAAAATAACAACTTCTTGGAGAAGTTTTCTCCAAAAATTCTTGCTACCCAAACTGCCCAAAATCATGCCTAGCGAGAGGTATTTGAGTGTCCCATACTGCTCAATTTTTCCTAGTCCAGATATATCCTGAACTGGGTAATTTTTAACTGTACCAATAAAATTATTTTTTATAGTAATTTAGCATTTTTGGGCTACAGGAGTATTCCATATTTTTATTTATGTTTCCTTAATTATCCTGTCCCAAATGATATCTATGTGAGGCCCATATCCTGTCCCAGTTACCCTTTAACTGTTTGTAGGGCACACAATCTATTTTATCGATATTAAGTTACTTTTGGACACTTGACACTAGTTATTTCTTCATTCTTAATCATTAACCCTCAATGCCATATACCATTAGACTTCTCTCATTAAGGGCTTTATTTTGATAGTAATTTTACATATTTACAAAATTACCCCTGACTTGGGGTTAAATTATAGTTTTTTGAAACTTTCTGGTCATTAGGTGTACTTTTCCCAAATGACTTTTTAACTTCTTCATGTGATTTTTATTGCCTCGAGACATGGATGTAATTTTTATAATTCTTTAGGGGCAAAAATATAATTTCTTATTTTTTCGTCCAACCGAAAAAAAAAGAGCTCTTTGCCTTATTTCATGAAAAATTGCGTTTGTCTATTTTTGGAAATTTCCTATGCATTTCTAGATATTTTAACTTTCTTGGAATGTTACAGAAATTTTGAAGAAAAGTACAATTGGATGTATATAGGCATGATACAGGTAGCAGCAAGGCCTAATTTCATATTAGGACTAAATAAACCAGAATTTATATATTTACGAGATAGAAGAGAAGGAGTAAATTTTCATGAATTATAGTAGGAATAATACAAACAAACTTAAATGAAGAACACTGGTTAAAGGATGATAATTGTAGGGAGGCCTTAGTCATGGAAGTAGGATCGGATGGGTCCTGGAAAAAAGGTACCACTTTTACAGTTATACAATATAGAATTATGTTTAGACTACAAAAAACTCATCAAAACTTTAAAGTGCGTAAGGAATCTTCTAAAGGATAATCTATGTTAATAGAAATAGGAGTGACCCCTCGAAAACTACAGTATGATTCCTAGGAGATTGAAACACAAAGAAACAGATATTCCAACTAATTATTTGCAAGATTGACTAAGCCAGAATCCCTAGGGAAGATGGAATTAGGAGAAATAGTTAGAAACTCAGAAGAAGGCATAACATATGATAGGTTTGCTAGAACTGGATCTTCCTCTGGTTTAACTAACATAAAACCAATACAATATACAGAAGCACGAAGTTCTATAGATAATTCACAAATATATTATAAATGAAAAGAAGTAGATTTTAATCCAAGAATACCATAACCTATATATCAACTAGAAACTTCTAATAACTTTGAGACCCAAACTGAAATAGAAAGAGAATTTTAACCCACAAAATATCAATTAGTAAGAGACCCAGTAAAGGCATCATTAATGGTAATAAGAAAAGAGGACTATAACATAAATAAAGAAAAGGTAAGAAAAGAATTCATGTCTCCATAACATAAAGAAAAAAGAGATTCGTTCTTTAATAATTTTAGTCAAGAAGAAAGAAATGAAATAAGAGAAGACTCCTATAGGAATATGGAAGAAATAAAAGAAGAAATTTATTTTTTCAATGGTTTAAAATGTGTACCTTTAATAAAGAAATATTTAACCCTTTTGATCAAGAAAATCTTTCAATTAACACTAGCATAGTGATAACAAAAAGTTGGAAATGCGGAGATAATCATCACATTACTTCTATCCATCCGCCTTTGGAAGAAATAACTTCAAAGGTAGGAGAAAATGAAACAATAGCTTCCCCAGTATAACCAATAGATTCCTAGGACAATAAAGGGATACAGAAAATACTACAACAAAATAATTATACTAATAAGATATTACAAATATAGGTTAACAATTAAACAGGGTAGAAACTAAAGTAGAAGATTAGTCAAATCAACCATTAGGGAATAACCAAATAGATCCAACAAAACCTGTAAGGTTTAGTATAATATAAGTTTTGATGATGACAAATATAAAGAATAAGGAACAAATGTCTCATATGTGTGTAACATATATAATGTTCCTTAAAGAAGTAAAATGTGCATTAGCATGTATTTAATTATAGTTATAATGTATATATCATGCTATGTGCAAATATATCCATTGTACTTTTACAATGAATAATATAAGTTTGATATATAAACTGGACTAACTACTTGGTTTCTAAATGTAATGTATTAAATGTAGGTTGGTCCAAATAAGAAGAGTGAGCATTGAAATACAGAAATGAAAATCAATATCATGCCTCACTCAAGAAAGAAGAAGAGAAAGGATGCTCCAAAAATGGAAGATCAGAAAGAAGCATGTCAAGAAAGAAATGACCAAGTGGAAGTGAAACTCAACATTTGAAGACCTAGTCACTAGGTATATTTTGTTTTCATTTAGGTCTTAAGGTAGGATTAATCTTTGAAAATTACTTAATCTTAGTACCACGTTTTAAATGAGTTAGATCAATTAAATCTGGTGTTAGCATACATTAAAATTGAAAAACACTGACTGACGACAACTTTTGAAGTTAATCCTTATGTATTTTGTTGAAAATTCAAACTTTTCTGACTGAAATTTGAAGTTCCAGAGATATCACCGATGACAGATGAATTTCAAGTGTTGAGATTCGAATTTCGAGTTAAGCATAGTTAGTGAAAAGTGCAAAATTCGTCTGAAGTCATGACAAAGTTTGTATGATATTAAAGTATAAAAGGAGTTCAAAGTTAGTCCCTTTAACAGACAAATTTTGGATTTCAAAATTTGAACTTTACAATGAAACTTAATGATTTACAATTGCATTTGATTGGCTCAAGAAGTTTTGGTTGTCAAAGTAATACATTCTTGCTTTTAAACATAGTGAAATCTAGTTTTTAAGAATCTAGAGTTTGATCCTTAATTAGTTTTTTTAATACATCTCTCAAAATACATATGGCTTTGATCTAAAAATTATTTCATATGAAACCAAACTTAATAAGCTTTTCAAAGAAGGTTATTTCACTCAAAATAAAGGTTATATGAAAAAGCTATGGTCATTTAAAGTTGAGTAGTAAGATATGAATTTTTAGTTTTAACCTCTTATCATTAGTTTGATCATATCTCATAGAATACATTTTTTTTAAAATTAAGCTTATTGCATTGAAAGTAGACATTGAGAGCTTTCCAACCATAGGTCATTTGCTTAATTTGGAGTTAAAATGAGAGAGTTATAGCTTCTACAAAATTGTCTACAGTGCAAAGTTCTAAGTTACAGTGGTTCTGCCATTGATAGATAAATTTCGGGCCTCAGAAATTCGAATTTCGAAGAGAACCTTTGTGCCATGTTAAGTTTGCCACTGATAGAAGAATTTTGGCTTCTGAAATTCAAACTTTATGTCTAACAGACGAATTTTGGCTTTGAAAATTGGAATTTTGAATCCCCATAATGTGAAAATACTTCTAAAATAGCCAACAGATGAATTTCCACATCCAAAGTTTGAATTTCGAAAGGAAGAACTTGTGTCATATTAAGCTGAACTCTGATAGATGAATTTTGGGTCTCCAAAATTTGAACTTTGAGAGCACTGTAGCAATATGGAACAATTATTCCCACTTATCAGAAGCACTTTAAACTTGAAAATTAGTATGTTCTAACGTGGAAATATTTGTCAAGATGAAAATTCGAATGTCACCTTTGAATAGATGAACTTCGAAGTTCAATGTTAAAGTCTTTAGCTTATAATCTCTGCGAAATTCATATGCTGACTCCCTAAAATTCAAACTTAGGATGTCAGACACATTAAATGCGGTTAGTGAAAAGATAGTTTTTATAGAGTAACCATTGGGTAATGTCTCTAACCGCTAGATCTTGTGTCTAACATCTAGTTATACCACAAATCTATAAACAGAACATCATTTGAACTTATGGGTAACAATCTTAAGAGAGTTTATGCGAAAATGCTGCAACAATTTGTAAACTCTTTCTATCTCAGTATTGTTTGAAAAACCTACCTCAATAGAGTGAGCTTTCAATGTATTATCTACTCTTCAAGAGAGTTTTCATTCTGTAAACATTTCTTTCTACATATTCTGGGTAGATACTTAGTGTGAGGTATCACTAAGCGAGATTACACATCTTGTAAGGGTGTATGGAGAGTGGCTTCACGAGTGCCTACTAAAACTTGTGGGATGTACTGAGGCTTCACAGGTACTTGGATCAAACCTGTGAGATATAGTGGAAAATCTCAAGTGATGACTTGGGGACTGGATGTAGGTCAAGTGGTTGGGTTGAACCAGTATAAATTGTTGTGTATTGTTATTCATTTTCTCTATTCAATTATTGTACTCAACTTTCTTTGTTCATCCTTATTTTGTTGCACACTTGGTAAAATTGGGTTGTGATCCAAAAAGGGCAAAAATCTTGTATCACCCAATTTACCCCCCTCTTGCGTGGCCAACCAAACCTAACAAAACCTATATATATTTAAATATGAAGCAATACCTTTAGAAGAAGGTAAAAAGATTACTTTAGGAAAATGGGAAATAAGAGATAAAAATACTAAAACATAGAGGATATTTTAGCTGAATGAATAGAAAAATAGAAAAATTAAGCATAAAAGAAAAAGGAAAAACAAGTATAAGCACATTAAGTAAAATAAAGCCTATAGAAGAAAAGAAAAATGAATATAATGAAATAATTAAACAAGTAAATAAAAAATTGGAAAAATTAAACATTAATACTTTAGAAAGAGAAGAAGATAACTTAAGGATAAATAAAATAAAAAGAAATAATAGAATAAATAGTTACACTCAGAAAAACTATTATCCAAGACCAATATAACTTGACTCACAATTTGAAGAAAGACATACTATGGCACCTTCTCACTATGATGGGAAATCAATATATGAATGGAATCTAGATGGATATAGTGAATATGAAATAATGAATTTAGCACAAGAAATGATGATGGCAGTAGCGACCTACCGTATAGAGAACAATAATGAAAATAACATTTTTTATATTTTAGTACAAGGATTTACAAGAAGCCTAAAAGGATGGTGGGAAAATGTTCTTACCAAAGAAGAAAGAAAACATAAAACATTGGCATTCAGTAGAGATAGATGCAAGGGACAAGAAATAAGACATTTGGATAATATTGCTCAATTAGTTTATGCTATAATAAAATCTTTTGTAGGAGAACCAATAGGAATACAAGAAAGATATTTGGAAAAACTTATGAAGTTAAGATCATACTTTATTTGACTTTAAATGGTATAAAGATAATTTTATTCCAAAAGTGTTTCAAAGACAAGAAGTTAATTCTATAATATGGAAAGAAAAATTTGTTTTAGGATTACTAACATTATTAGCAGAAAGAGTTAGAGATGAAATAATAACTTTGAAATGGGTATGTATGTGAATTGGTCAGGTTACTAGCTAAAATTCATCGTAATAGGGGCCAAAAAAATTGTCATCACCAAGTTCCTAAGTTGACGATGTTGTTTTTGATGACATAGCTTGGGATGCTATTTCAAGAATTTTGTATGCCCATTCTTCTCTTTTTTTTTTTGCTGCTATTAACTGTCATTAATTTAATTTTCTCTAGTAAAAAGGGTACAAGAGATTCTACTTTGAATTTTCTTGTGTTGGAATTTATCCATCAATTAACCTGTCCTTTGTCAGCAAAATGTTGATTATATTTCTTCCACCATTTTACTTTGAATCTTCTGACTAAGTATTGCAAAGTAGGTCTAGGTGGTCTTTCTGTAAGTACTAAAAACAACAGCTCATAATCCATGGTACTCTAAAATGATAAAAGAAATAAAATGGTTTTTCCTTTTTAGGATAATTGGTTATAACTTTAAATGCTTGATATCCTTCTTCTATAACAAGTGGCAATATTTTCTATACTTGGCCAAAAATTTGAAACCGCTCCATGAACCATTTTGGAAACTGACAAACCACGAGTGGTCGTAATTTTTGTAATAAAATATATTATACTAGGCTTCCTGACAATCCAAATAATTATAAGTAAGCCCATGATAATCAATTGAGAATCTCTTTGCTATATATGGAGATTGCCCCCATTCTTAGAGAGTTATGACTTTATTAAAACTTTGATCTGACTAAATTTTGTCCCTGCTTCTCCATCTATATGAGTTATTATGGCTGATTTTGAATCTACCAAAATTAACTCATGATACTGTCTACCTTTTTTTGAAATTTGTGGGTAAGAAATTTCACATTTCTTATGTTTTGTGGGATGAAAATAAAGCCTTAGGACAATGTTAGTTTTGTAATATTCTTCTTCCAAGGGACATACCATTAGAATATATTTCTTGGGTACATATTGTGATTCTTCATTGTCTGTAGACTGCAGGGTTAATTTTTGTTGGTATGTCTGGGCTTGTTTAATAGTGGATTTAGAACTAGTGGCATAGTCTTATGGTTGTACTAGCCTAGTTGTAACTTTTACTAGAGTTGATAGGCAAGTTACCCCTTTAACTTTATCTTTAGTGTTACCCCATACTGAACTCATTACAATTGAAAATCTTTTTCCTATAGGAATTCTCTTGTCAAAAATCTAGTAAAGAATTATTTTTCCTTTTACAAATTCTATTTCAAAATCAAAACATGATAAAATGGCTTGTGATCTTGCAAAAATATGTTTAGAAATAAGATTTTTAGCATCATTTTGTAAAACATCTTTGGCTGCTTTGCAATCAATTCATAATAAAAATTCTTAATTTATTAAATCATCTTGAAATTTTGAAATACATAATTCTATAGATAAAGCTTCTTTCTTTACGATCAAGTATTTCTGTTGGGTTTCTATCCATGATCCTGAATAATATCTTACAATTTGTTCCTTTTCTTCTAAGACTTGTCTTAATATTCCTCCATAACCTATTTTTGAGGCATCTATTTCTACTATCTTTTTAATCTTTGTGTCTGCTATTCCTAAACGGGGAAGACTCTTGACTTGTCTTTTTACATCTTTTACTATTTGAATCATTTTATTATTCCATTTAGGTGGATTTTTCCTAAGCCTTGAAAATAAAGGTGCTATTTTAATTCTTAAATTAGGTAGGAAATCTGAGACATAATTAAGATATCATAGAAATCTCTGTAATTGGGTTTTATCTTTTGTTTCATTTGGCAATTTATCAGTAAATTCTATGACTCTACTTGTAGGAGTAACTGACCCCTAATATCTAATCCCCAAAATTTAACTTTTAACTAAAATAGTTTCATCTTTTTGGCAAAAACCACTAGACCATTTTTCATTATTATTTCATAAAGTTCTTCAAGATGTTTTAAATGTCGCTTAATAGAATTTGAGAACACTAAAACATTATCGATATAGACTACGGTAAATTTGCTATAGGGATAAAATATATCATTCATTATTTGTTGAAATTCAGATGGGGCATTTTTTAAACCAAAGGGCATTATGTTTCATTCATAATGACCAAAAGATATTGTGAAATAATGCTGTTTTTTACATGTCTTTTTCTTCTATTTGTATATGATAATATCTTGACTTTAAATTGAACTTTGAAAATATTGATGCATTCAACAATATTCTTATTAAGTCTTTTTTGTTGGGGATGAGGTATCTTATCCACCTTAATACTTTATTCAAAGAGGTTTATAATTTATAACTAATGTAGGTGCTTCTCTTTCTTTTTCTGCATGATTTTGTACATAAAATGCCGAACAACTCCAAGGCGATTTGCTTGGTCTTACTAGTTTTTTATCTAAAAGTTGTTGTATTTTTTTTTATGATATTCTAATAATTCCTGATTCATTTATATAGGTCTAGCTCTACTAGGTATGTCTTTTAATTAAATTCTTTCTTATAGGCGAAGCTTACTACATGCTTCTTTTATTCCTAGAATGCATTTGGATGTTTTGAGCATATGTCTTTTTCAAATTGTTTCTTTATTTCTTCTATCCTATTTTGTATATTTTGATTCCTTATTTGTTCCTCTATTCTTTTGTAATGTATTTCTTTTTGTAAAAAAATATTTGATTTTGTTTTCTTTTTATTACATTAATTTTGAAAATAGAATCTTCCTTTAACATATTTATTTCTTTTACTATTGGGGGTTTTATCCATTTAAATATTACTATCTTTCATCCTACTTTTGTTATAATTCCTATATGGGTGGTTTCAAAAGGCATTATTTGTTGTGAAAAGGCTGCCCCTAGTATAGCTAGTTCACTTAGATCTTTCACTAAGACAAAAATATTCTTAAAGCATATTCGTTCATTACATACATGAATATTAGTCAGTTTATATCTTATGTTTAATTTGTTATTGTTAGCTGTAGATAAACTTTTTTTTGTAGTATTTTGTAGGGATTATCCCTTCTTGAATACAATTTAAATCTACTCCTACGTCTATTAAAGCTACTACATTTCTAGAATATTTTGTGTTTACTACAATTTTATCTGGCAATACCATTTTATAAATGTGACTTGAGCTATTCTCATTAAAAAGTTTTCTTGGTTTATTTCATTAGGTACCTCTGTTAGTTTATTATTTTCTTCTTCATTCTTCAGTAAATTTTATTGATTCTTATGTTCTAATTTCACCCTTATTTCTAAAATTTCTAATTCTTTAGCTATCTCTTCTTGTTTTATTTCCCTAATTCCTTCTTTTAGCACCCTAATTTCTTTTTTAATGCTTTTTATTTCTTGTTGTAATTCTTTTATTCTTACCTGCGATTGTTCATTGTCAAACCTATTTTATATTTCTTTCACAGTTATAGGTGGAGGTTTTTCAGCTTTTTTTTCATCTGCATCTAGAAGATCTTTTATTTTAAAAAACTATTGTCTTTTAATATCATCTTCTATTTTTTGAACTACATCAATTAAAAATTGGAGATTTTCTTTATTTAGTGTCTTAATTCCCTTTTTGCTTTCTTTGGTTAAATAGTCCTCACAATCATATAATCCTATTCCTATACATCTTTCATTTTCTAATTCTGTTTCTTTCATATTGCTTTCTTTTTGTATTCTATATATATGTTCTTTCTCCTCTTCAGAAGTGGATAAATATTCTTCTTCTAATGATTCTGAAGAAAATCCCTCATCAATTAAGATACTGAGAAGATTTTTCTTATGTTCTTCACTTCAGGTTTAGATTTCTAATTTTCTTCTCTGTTTTACATTTGTTGGCATAGTGTCCAAATCGTCCACATTTATAACATACTATTTCTTTTTTAGTAGAACTTTTGCCATTTTCTTTCTTTATTTTAGGATTAACATATTTCTTTCTAGTTTTATATGGTTTATAATATCTTCTTGGATAATATTTTTCTGGTCTGTATTTTTTCTTTTTATAGTATCTTTTGGAGGGAGCTATTCCTTTTTCAAATCCACATTGTTTGCAAAAATTTTCTAACTCTAATCTCCCTTGTCTAATTTTTGTATTTAGTTCCTTTGGTATTTTAATGTCTCTACATAATCTTGTTCCGACTATATTAATAATATTGATAATCTAACCATAGGTTAGTAAGTTATTATTTAAAATTCCTCCCTCTCTTGATTTTATTTCATCTCCAACTCTTTCTGCTAATAATCTTGGTAATCGTGAAACAAATTTTTCTTTCCATATTATAGAATTAGCATCTTGTCTTTGAAACACTTTTAGAATTTATACCATCTAAAGTCAAATAGAGTACGGCATCTTAAATTCATGAGATCTTCCTAGTATCTTTCTTGTATTCCCGTTGGTTCTCCTACAAAAGATTTTATTATAGCATAAACTAATTGAGCAAATTATCTGAATATGTTATTTCTTGTCCCGTTGCATCTATCTTTACTAAATGCCAATGTATTATCTGTTGTCTTTTTTCTTCGGTAAGGACATTTTCCAACCATCATTTTAGGCTTCCTGTAAATAATTGTACTAAAATATAAATAAATATTGTTATCATTATTGTTCTCTATTCGGTAGACTGCTACTGCCACCATCATTTCTTGTGTTAAATTCATTATTTCATATTCACTATATCCATCTAGATTCCATTTATATATTGATCTCCCATCATAGTGAGAAGGTGTCATAGTATGTCTTTCTTCAAACTGTAAGTCAGATTATGTTGGTCTTGGATAATAATTTTTTTGAGTGTAACCGTTTATTCTATTATTTCTCTTCATTTTATTTATCCTTTAGTCATCTTCTTCTCTTTTTAAAGTATTAATATTTAATTTTTCCAATTTTTTATTTACTTATTTAATCATTTCATTATATTTTTCGTTTAAGATTTCTTCTAGAGGTTCTGTTTTACTTAATGTGTTTAAATTTTCCTTTTTCTTCTATACTAAATTTTCCTATTTTTTCTATTTATTTCAGCTAAAAATATCCTCTTTTTTTTAGTAATTTTATCTCTTATTTCCCATTTTCCTAAAGTAATCTTTTTAGCTTCTTCTAATGGTATTGCTTCATATTTAAATATAGGTTCTGTTGGATCAATTTGGTTATCTTTTAATGGTTGATTTGATTTATCTTCTACTTTAGTTTCTAGCCTATTTAATTGTTGACCTATAGTGTGTAATATCTGATTAGTATAATTATTTTGTTGTAGCATTTTCTATATTCCTTTATTGTCTTGGGGATCTATTAGTTTTAGTGGGGAAGCAATTATTTCATTTTCTCCTACTTTTAAAGTTATTTCTTCCAAAGGCGGATGGATAGAAGTAATGTGATGATTATCTCTACATTTCCAACTTTTTGTTGTCACTATGCTAGTGTTAATTGAAAGATTTTCTTGATCAAAAGGATTAAATATTTCTTTATTAAAAGTATACATTTTAAACCATTGAAAAAATAAATTTCTTCTTTTATTCTTCCATATTCCTATAGGAGTCTTCTCTTATTTCATTTCTTTCTTCTTGACTAAAATTATTAAAGAACCAACCTCTTTCTTCTTTATGTTATGGAGACATGAATTCTTTTCTTACCTTTTCTTTATTTATGTTGTAGTCTTCTTTTCTTATTACCATTAATGATGCCTTTACTGAGTCGCTTACTGATTGATATTTTGTGGGATGAAATTCTCTATCTATTTCAGTTTGGGTCTCAAAGTTATTAGAAGTTTCTAGTTCGTATATAAGTTATGGTATTTTTGGATTAAAATCTATTCCATTTGATTTATAATCTATTTGCAAATTATTTATAGAACTTTGTGCTTCTGTATATTGTATTGGTTTTTTGTTAGTTAAACCAGAGGAAGATCCAGTTCTAGTAAACATCTCATAGGTTATGTCTCCTTCTAAGTTTCTAACTATTTTTCCTAATTCCATCTTCTCTAGGTTAGTCAATCTAGCACATTTCCAATTAGTAAGATATCTATTTCTTTGTGTTTTAATCTCCTGGGAATCATAACTATAGTTTTGGAGGGGTTTCCTATTTCTATTAATATAGATTCTCCTTTAGGAGATTCCTTAAGAGCTCTAAAGTTTTGATGAGTTTTTTGTAGTATAAACATAATTCTATATTGTATAAGTACCTTTTTTCTAGGACCTATCCAATCCTACTTCCATGACTAAGGCCTCCCTACAATTATCATCCTTTAACTAGTAACATAGTTAGGAAAGTAGTCAAAATTATCATCCTTTAACCAGCGTCCTTCATGTAAGTTTATTTGTATTATTCCTACCATAGATTCATGAAAGTTTACTTCCTCTCTTCTATCTTGTAAACATATAAATACTGGTTTATTTAGTCCTAATATGAAAATAGGCTTTACTATTACCTGTATTATGGATATATGCATCCAATTGTATTTTTCCTTAAATTTCTTTACTATTTCTGTTGGAATCATACATATCATTTGTCTTTCTGTGTTTATTCCTATTTCTTTTTCTATAGTCTAGGTTACATAAGAAAAATCAAAAGTGGTAGATTTGTATACTTCTTCTTTCTTAGACATTGGCATCGACCAATTAGATAATACTTCCTATGGGCTTAACTAAGTTATTTCTCTTTCATTAGTTATATGGCTAGCTTCACTTATTTCTTCATTTGACTCTTCATTATCAGTTTTATTTGACTGTAGACTAAGACTCTTGATCTAATCCTATAGTTCTTCGAAATCAACTCATGCAAATATTCCAACAATGTACTCAACTACATACCTCTTCTACTTTGGTTTAATGGAAACAACAAGCTTATCTAATGGGCTTTCTAATTGCCGAGTCTGGCCTATCAGGCTTACCAACATTACACCAAAATAGAAAATTTAGTTGAATGCTATTATAGAAATTATGTGATGATTTAATTTAAAAGGATCAATGTAATACCTTACTCCCAAACACCTCCTAACTTGACTGAAACCAAACACTGCCCAAACATCTCATATTTACCTTCCGTGACATCAGAGTAGCCGAAAACGCCACAAAACACCTCAAGAAATACTAGAATTGTAGAATAGTGTGTAAGGCCGCAGCTGCTATAGTACCACCACGGCTTTGGTGTTCTTTGACTCACTAGTGCCACGGCCTAGCTTCCTAGCACCGCGATGCCCCTGGCTAGTTTACACCAGATTTGAGCCCCTTGAATCCCAATTCCTCACGATGGGCTACATGCCCAAAAATACACCAACAATGCCTAAATCCATTTCGGGCTCACACACATGACCAATTCACCCCACAGATACACACACCAACCATACACAACCCATAGCAATACCAACATCATATATAACCACCACATTCATCCACTATACATAAACATACATACTACATCATTCCATATCAATCATCAATAAAATACATCCGTTACACTCAACCTATCACACTTAGCACAACATATATAGACATTACACACATACACTATATAGACTTGGTATTCCCACGTCCAGTATGCTGCTCCCTTGTCTTCTCTGGACTAGTGCCAGAACTTTCACCTGAAATGTTTGTTCATGGGAAAGGGGGTGTGTGACAAAGTCTCAGTAATTAGGGATAACCACACACACAAATATATATATACATAACTCATACAATCTCATGAATGCAATATGAAATGAAATGCATGTCTGCCTCACGCACAGCTAGAACCACGAGCTGTCGTCATAATAGGACATTTCGTATATGTGATTCCCTTCCAACAGTTGGTGAAGACTAATTCCGGGACATCACCATACTCATCTTACACTAATGCAACTCAACTAAAGGTTACAGTAGTGTTCAAACTGTGGCTCTCCTTCCCATTTCCCACCATGAATTGGTAGCAATTTAGGGAAGGTGCAGTCCACTACATGCTTTTTCCTCCTGGCTATAGGAGGTAATTAAGATGCAGGGATCCCATTTTTATCCTCCTTAATTGTATATCATATCATAGCATTACCACCCGATCACCATATACCTTGCAATAATCATGTGGTGATACTCATATCATATCGTCATCATCATGTTTCACAATGTCATGCTATGCATAATGTTATGTCACATCATCATCATCATCTCTAATCATCATCATAATCATCATACACTATGTGTCTAGCCATGTGCATACCACAATATATAAAGACAAACCATACACACACATATCAATATCGTGGTATAAACAGAAGCTGCATATACACACACATATATATATATCAACATATAATATGTACAAAACAAACAATACAAATGCCTAGTTACCTCTGGTTGTTAATACCACACATATGCGATTCCACGAGCTTCTCAAGATGTCCAACATACTCGTACCTCTTTTGGTCAACCAAATAACTCTACAATACCATAATACCCATAATCAACATATAGTGTAATTAACCGATTTCCACAATTCAACCAATTATGCTTAACCCAAGGTTCCAACCACATATTTATACCTCAATGAACCTCATATAGCCATTTAAACTATAATCAACCTTATATATTTCAGATCTCATACATCCTCAACTAGAATCAACCTAAGGTTAGGCATAATTCATGCATACCCCCTCTAAACTTGTAATATCTTGAAATTTTATTTTCTGGATATTCAAGGCTCAATATTTTAAAATTTATAAAGAATTTGCAAAAACAGGTATACACCTAATGACCCGAAAGTTTTAAAAATTATAAATTGGCCCCGGGTCAAGGGCATTTTTGTAAATATGAAAAATTATAGTCAAAATGAAGCTTTCAATGAGTTAAGTCTAATGAAGTATAGTATGGAATTTATTAAGATCAAAATAATATTTATTGGGTAATTAGGATTTAGTATTGGTATTTTACCCGATAAAAGTCAATTTGGACTACAGGAAGAGGTAGTATTAATTCAAGAAAAATTAGAGGACCTTGTTAAAATATATTTTGGATCAAAATAATGATTTTGGACTAAAATTAATTGTTGGATAATTCTTTACCAATTTAATGACAATTTTGGGAAAAGCAGTCAATCGATGTAGGTAAATTTAATCGGTAAAGGGTATTTTGGTCCATATAAATTATTGAAGTAATTTTTGGCCAAATATGATGATAAAGGACGTGCTGCACACTGAATAGGACAAGGAGGGAATTTTCTCAAAAGCTCATTAAAAATTAACCAAGTTTATTTTACTAACTAATGCTACTATCTCCTCCTTTCATCTCTCTCCTCTAAGTGATGGTTAAGTGTGGTTAATCTTTATTTGCCTTCATTTTTCATGTCTGGACAGCAGCAAGTTGAGAGAAAGAGAGAAAATTACACAAAGGAGAAAGGAAAAGCAAGAAGAGAAAGTTGAAGACCAAAACATTAAGGTAAGCTTACATGGTCACTAGCTTGTGTTCTTGAGTGCTTAGGAGTGCTTTCATGGAGTTTTTCTTCCTCTTTTTCCTTTGCAATTTTCATCCATGAGAGAGAGTAGACAGTGAAAATGAAGGTATGGAGAAACTAAACCATGAAAAGGGTTATATAGGCCATAAGATGCAAGAATATGCCATTAGATTACAAATTAATCGGGTAGTTATTTTCCTACAATTTATGGTAAATTTCTTCCTAATTAGGGTTCAATATAGGAATGGAATTTCATGATTGTGACCCAAAAATGGATTCCTTGGATCCAAAATAGGTTAGAACAAGTATGTTGTACAAGGTATGCTTTATGGATAACAAAGTGCAAATTTTAGTTCTAGTGAGCACTTTGTAAAGGAAATTGTATAATCAGTGGTTAATGGCATTATTTTATGATGCTATAGGATCCAAAGGAGTGTTAGAAGATCAAGGGAAAGGTGTACAAAGTTTGGTGGAACTTGGAAAGCCCAAAGGTAGTTATTTTACCAATTATGTCAAAGTTGTTAAAACTATTTTCAATGATGTTTTGAACACGCCATGCTATGACATTAATGTTTTATATTGTATTTGATGTGTTAGCAGTTTGAATGAGAGCTTTTATGACTCTTGGATGTCCAATTTTTAAAATGTTACCATGTCAAAATTTTTATGAAAATGTATGGTATAAATTAGTTGATTGCTTTCAAATGATAATTCTATGAATTGTATGATGAAATATCCACATACTTGGTTGTAACTACTGAGATTCTTTGTATCTCATTCTCTTTCCAAATGTTTCACTTCATAGGTCCAAGTTATGGCAAGATTGCCTGAGAAGAAAAGAGGAAGGAAAAGCAAGCTCTTAATTAAAATGAATTTGCTTGCATTGGTGTTTTACTTGGAATACCTTTTGAAAATGATGTGTATGGTTATAGGACTTTACATGATTGTAATTATGTTCATCTAGATCTACTATGATGTAATGTTTTAAGTGAAGACAAGAAATGGCCATGTATGCACATACTAAGGTCTATGTTGCAAGTTGTAGGAAGAAAATGGCCATTGTGACACTGCTAAGAATCTTGTGTACTGTTCAGAATTTTTGCATTTTCATGTACAAGTATTTTATATATATAAAAACTAGACATGTATATATTTCCATAGACATAAATATTACTTAATTTGGAGTTGTGTATGATTTATGGTAATTTTTCAAAGTTATAGTCAGAATCAGAAATTTTCAAAAATGACCATTACTACAGTGAAGATAATATGAATTTACTGTATGAGTTGGCCAAGTAATTTCCCTTTTCAACATTTTTTCCATGTATAGAATCTTTTAAGATATATTTAGAGACTTGAACCATATCAATATGATTTGTCTTGATTTAGTTATGAATTTTTAAAGTTCACCGGGTGAAAAGAAGTTAACCAAGGGAAGAGTACCTCAAATGGAATAAATTGGTTTAAGTTGTTTTATGTAATCAAGTCTCTAATTAAGCATTAATGGACTTAAATATAGTTTAATACATGTAAAATGAGTCTAAGTATGAGATGTTACAAAACTCATACCCAAAGATCATAAACACCAAATCACACTCCATTAACTCCACTTCATCCATTTTAATCGGTAGATTTCGACCCAACACCGAAAACCCAACTTATACCTGAAAAATCCTAACTCAAAATCAAAGAAAATGGAAAAGGAGGAGTAGAGATCACTTACCAATAATTATCCAGGCTACAAGAGGCCGAAAATCACTCCCAAAGTCCAAAAACTTTGAATCCTAACTCTACTCCTTCTTCTCCCTTTGTTTCTCTCTCGCTCTCTCCTTCTCGATTCGATTGAAATGTTTTAGATTTAACCAAATCTGAGGTGTAGCGCTATAGCGGCAGGTTAGTTCACCACGGCACAAGTGCCCTTGGCTGGAAAATATTTTAGAATTTAGAGCTCACTTGCCGCGGCATCCCTGCCTTTTGCTGTGGTGTGGAGCTCTTTCTACCTCCACTTGAACCTTTCCTCCGTCTTGATCCTTTAATTTTGCAATCAACGCCAATCACACCTAGTTAGCTAGGGACCAAGTTCGAGATAATGCAATTAGGGTTGTTACAATCAAACACTCTAATATTAATATAAGATAAAGAACTTAAAATATATAAGATGAAGAACTTAAAAATTTAAGTAATAGAATCAAGAGATGACTGTAATATAAAATTTTATTTCAAAATAAAACTTACAAAGTTGAAGATGGTGGAGAGTGATGAAAATTATAGAAAAATTTCAAAGGCAAAGAAGAGAAGGAAGTAAAGTGGAAGTAGTGAAGTGAAGTCTATCTATCTTGATGCAAGAGTGAGCCTTTAATAGAGAGCTTATCTTTGCATCTCATTACAGTTCATTTCATTTTCATGTCATTTACTATAGGTACAACATATGTTAAGAACAATTATTTTTGAGCTCTTTTGCTTTTTAGACTATATTCCTTTTTTCTCAAAGATGTCTTCCTCGTGATAAAAGGTTCTTTCTTCTCCTTTGGCTTTTCTTTCTCTTTTTCTTTTGTCATTTTCTCTTTTTTCTTTTTTTGGACAATCTTTTTCTTTTGCTATCTTTTCTCATCTTTACTTTTCTTTTTCTCTTCTGCTTTTTCAACTTTTCTTTGCTGATAATGATAATGTTTCTTACTACAGTAATGCTTCCCTCCCCCCCCCAAACAAATCCTTGTAGTGTTTCTAAATTAAATCAAAATTTGACTATTTATATTGAGATAAGATTTCTAAAGAATGTTATTTTAGAGAAAATTATTGATAAATGATATTCAATTTCCTTTATTATTTTAATATTTTATCATATTAATTTAATGGTTACTAAATTATAATATTTTTATAATTAATAATGTTCCCATATTAATTATATATCTTGCCTCCTCGATAATTTTTTCTATTATAGTCCCTATGCATATGTAATTTGTGGTCAATTAATGTTTCCAGTTGGAGAGTACGTACTATGGAAGAAAAATATATAAATAGCCAACAAGATTGAACGCTTTGAGTATTTTAGAATTGATTATGTTTGATTGGGTTCTGATTATCAATAGGTCTTTTTGTTTGTTTGTTTTTTTTAGATGGGGTGTAAATGATGAGACAATCTCTTCTATCTCAATTTACTCTTCTAGTATTAAGTACTCAACATTACAACATTCATGTGGCCCAAAAAAAAATTAGATTCATCAATATCCTATTCGTTAATTTATTTTTTTTTTCATACAATTAATATAATTTAAATTTAAATTATGATTGCTTAAATATAAATTTTAAACAAGAATTGCTTATTGGTAAAAAAAATAAGGAGATAATAGTAAAATGAATATTCAATATTTTAAATACTTTTATTACAAAGATTTTAACATTGCCTTTCCTCATCCTTCCAATGAACTCATGTTTGCATTGATTTTGATAGCATCAAGAAATTAGAACAAGAGAGAAAAAAAGAAAGAAGATAAAGTGTTCCATCAACATTAACTTAAGAGGTAAGTCTTTCGTTTTCAGGTTTTCTAATATTTCTTCAACTCTCCAATTTTTGAATTATGATTTTTCTTTTTCTTTTTTATTAGGGCTCAAAATGGATAATGCCTGTGGTTTAGTTGACAAGTTGCGCGACCTTGTGGTCAACACAATTTGGGAGCAGATTTCTTATTTGCTTTTCTATCATGCAACATTAAGGAGCTTGACAAACAATTTGTGGAACTCACATATGAATGAAGCTATGTACAACATCTAATTCATGAGGCTACAAACAATGGAGAGAATATTAAAGCCAAAGTTGAGCGTTGGTTGCACAAAGTAGATGTGATATCAGGGCGAGCACAAAACTTCCATGAAGAAGAAAGTCAAGCAAGGTCTGGGTGTTCTAGAACTTCATGTCCTAATCTATGGTTACGTTATCAGCTAAGCAAAAGAGCAAAGGGGATGGCCTTAGATGTAACACCTTAACAATCAAACTTTCATTCTTGACCAATTTCTTCCAAAAACCAACCTAACACAGCCCAAACATCTCAAATAAACTTCCCAAAACTTCAGAGCAGTAGAAAAACACCTGAACAGGATGAGGCTGTGGCTTGATACAGTAACGCCACGGTCTCAACATTAGAAACCATATAAGCAAATTGCTAATTTGCCTAGCCAACTTTCGATGTACATAACTTCTTGGTCCGACCTCCATTTGACCTGATTCCAACTCTTATCAGTCACTCTTGTCATTATCTACCTATGGACACCAATTTCACTCAAATCCAACTCCATTTGGAGATTTTGGCTACCCAATATTTTTTTGGCCACATTTTGACCAAAACCCACAACCTATCACCTCCAATTGCCATCAAAGGCAAATGGACACTTAGGGACCATTCACTCAGATCCTATTTGACTTAAACGACTTGTCCAATGAGGTTTTATCCAGAAGAAACCTCTCCTTCGAGAATTGACCTCCTTGAGCCCCAAAGCCACATAATGGGCTATATGCCCAAAACTCGTATACATGGCCAAAAACCATCTTTGGGCTCCCATATATGGCCGATCTGGCTCACAGACATACTCCTAAAAATAGTGACACATACCGGGAGTCCACACCATCAATACACATATAAATATACCTATCACATAACAACCATCACCATCAATAACATCACATCATCTATATTATCCAGTCCTCATCATTAAAATCATATGGATAATGACTCTCTAGATTCCCATGCAGATTCCACAATACTACATACCAACAGTACTCCCCAGGAATACTCAGAATAGGTAACACTCAAACGCCATCCACTTGGCACAAGATTACATAAACTATCTTACGTCTATAATTATCTTGAGATTCCCAAAGATGGAGGGGCCTGCAACTTCATGGTCCTCTCTGAACTAGAACCAGAGTTTTCACCTGAAAGGTTAGTCATTGAGGGGGGTGTGAGATAATGTCTCAGTAACCGGGGACAACCACACACACACACACATATATATAATCAATATTACATATACATATGCAAATGTTGCAATGCAATGCCAATATCATGAGATGCATGTCTCCCTCCACATGCTAGAACGATGAGCTGTTATCATAACAGGGCATTTCGTATAGGTGATTCCCTTCCAATAGTTGGAGAAAACTGATTCCGTGACAACACTAAGCTCACCTCCCACTAGTACACCCGGCCAAAGGTAACACTAATGTTCGGATTGTGGTTCTCTTTCTGCTTTCCCACCATGACTTAGCAGCAATTTAGAGAAGGTACAGTCCGCTGCGTGCCTTTCCCTCTTAGCCATAGGAGGCAATTTAGCCATAGGGATCCCATCCTTATCCTCCCTAAATATATATATTCCATCTTTATCCTCCCTAATCATATATTGTTATATATCATATCATCATCACCAACCAATCCACCATATATCATAATCTCACAATGTCATGTGGTGATGCTCTTGTCATGTCATCATATAATCATCATCATGTTCTCATGTCATGCTATGCATCATGTAATGCCACATCATCATCATCAATAATCATCATCATAATCATGCAATAAGATCACATGTAATTCCATACTCATCATCATCATACGTTCACATCATGTCACATCACATATATACATCATCATCATATACTATATCGTCTAGCCGTGTGCATACCATGATATATAGAAAACTATACACATACACATAACGATATCGTGGTATGAATGGAGACATGCATATATATATCAACATATAATATATGTACAAAACAAATAGTACAAACACTCTGTTCCTTGGATTACTGACACCACATGCAGGGGCTTAGGCAAGCCTCCAAAGCGCCCAATCACGAACTATATGCCTCCAATTAGCCAATCAACTACTACAACAACATAATACCTTCAATTAACATAGCTCCCATAACATTACAATCTGCAATCTAGCTGTCGAAGCTTTACTAGGGGTTCTAACAACATACACACATAGCAATAAACCTTAAACAACCATTCAAACACATAACAACACATACCATTTCAGATTTACACTTTCTTACCCAAATTCTAACCTAAGGTTTAACTCAAACCCATCACAATCCATCCAAAACTCATACCCAAAGCATTCTAACACTACATAATACTTCTACAACACCAAAATAAGCATTTTAATCGATGGATTCTTGCTCAACTCGAAAACCCACATACTCCCATCGATTCCAAACTAAAATCCAAAGAGAAAACAAAGGAGAGGAAGCAAGATCAACTTAACAACCATTAATCAAGCTCCTTAAGTCCAGAAAACAAAGTCAGATTTTGCGTGCCCTAGCAGAGCTTCTAGCTGCTTCTCCGTCGCTCCCTCCATTTCTTTCTTTTCTTTTCGTCTGAAATGATTCTGATTTAAACCAGTTTCTCGACTTTCGTTGCGGTTCCAGATAAATCCACCACAGTGCCACCAGTTTTAGCCAAAAAATGCCACTGGAATTGGCTCTCGCCACGACGTGGAGCTCATTTCTTCTCCACTTGAACCTTTCTCCATCCTGTTTCCTCTGGTTCTGCACACAATGCCAAAGATAAGAGTCATGAGGGTTGTTACATTAGAAGTGGTTGATATTTTGAAAAAGAAAAACTTTGAAAGAGTTTCATATTATGATTCCCCTCGATGGATGATCAACTCAATTAATGACAAAAGTAATGAACATTTTGAATCAAGGGCTTGAATTATGATTGACATTATGGAGGCATTGCAAGATCCTAGTGTGAAAATGGTCGGATTGTGTGGGCTCAGTGGTGTTGGCAAAACTACTATAGCCAAAGAAATTGCAAAGAAAATGAAAGACAAAAAGATGTTTGAAAAGGTGATCATGGCAATTGTTTCACAAGATATGAAAATTGAGAAAATTCAAGAACAAATTGCTGAGATGTTGGGAATGAAACTTTATGAGAAAACTGAAAGCATAAGATCATGTCGCCTATGTGAGAGGTTGAAGCAAGAGAAAAATGTTCTCCTAATATTAGATGATTTGTGGGAGAAACTTCATTTAAGCAAAGTAGGAATTCTCTTCACTAATGATGGAAATAAATGTCACAAAATTTTATTGACTTCTTGAAATGAAAGGTTGCTATCAAATGAGATGAATTGTAAGAGAAATATCAAAGTTAGAGTCTTGTCTAACAATGAAGCATGGGAATTGTTCAAGGGGATAGCTGAGCTTTCTGATGATAGGAATTTTCTCTCTAAAGCAAATGAGATTGTTCAATTATGTGCAAGGTTGCCAGTGAGGATAGTTGCAGCTGTAGGAGCATTGAGGAATAAGAATCTTAATGAATGGAAAGATGCCCTACAATGATTGAGAAGCCCATTACAAAGAAACATCACAGGAATAGAAAATACAGATTCCATTTTCTGGTTGAGCTATGATAAACTAAATGAAGAACTCTAGCCTATTTTCTTACTTTGTGCCACGTTGTCCTATGACCCCTTGATAATAAACTTGTTCATGTATTCTATGGGATTAGGTTTATTTCAAGGCATACAAAATATGGAACAATCTCATTATAGATTAGAAGCTCTTGTTTCTAAGCTAAAGGCCTCAAGTTTGTTGCTTGAAAGTGAATCTAATGATCATTTTGCAATGCATGATGTTGTTCAAGATGTTGCATTATCAATTGCTTCTGTTAGGCTACATACCTTAGTGGTGAGACATGAATGGTGGTTTGAATGGCCAAATAGAAACCTACTTAAAGGCTATACTAGAATCTATATTGATAAAAGTGACTATATTGACCTTCCAGAAGAGTTATATGGTCCCAAAGTAGAATTCTTCATCTTACAGAGTAAGAACCCAAATTTACATATACCAAGCACATTTTTCAAATCCATGCTTGAACTCTAAGTAATTGGATTGACATATGTGCACATCTCATCCTTGCCATCCTCACTTAGTCTATAGGAAAAATTCAGAACACTGTGTTTGCACTCTTGTGTACTAGAAGACATTGCAAAAGTGGAAAAGTTTAAGAGCTTGAAAGTTTTAAGTCTTGCAAACAGTATCATTAAGTGGCTACCATATGAATTAAGGGGATTAACTTGCTTACAAATGTTAAACTTATCCCATTGCTCCAAACTTGAAGTAATCCCCCAAAATGTTTTATCTAGGTTACAAAGATTGGAGATTTTTGGTATGGAAAATAGTTTTAGTTGATGGGAGACAAGAGGGTCTAGCTAATGCATTGAAAATGCCAGTCTTGAAGAGTTAAAACATTTGTTGAATCTATCTTCTTTAGACATTCATATTCCTAATGTTTTAGTTTTGACAAAGGACTTGTTCTTACAAAACTGTTTGAAGAGATACAAAATTTTTATTGGAGAAGGATGGAAATGGTTAGGTAAATATGAAACTTCAAGGACATTGAACTGAAGCTCAAAAGTAGCATCCATTGGGAGCATGGGATCCAAAAATTGTTGGAACAAGTTGAAGACTTGCATTTAGATGATGTAACTGGGATTACAAACATTCTGAATGATCTAGATGGAAAAGGATTTACACATTTAAAGCATCTTTGGATTCAAAATAATTATCAAATTGAGTATGTTGTCAATAACTCAACACAACTGATTGGTGCCTTCCCTAATCTTGAGAGTTTGGATCTTGATAGTTTGAATGGCCTAAACAAGTTATGCCAAGGGTGAATTACTACTACCTTCCAAAATCTAAGAGTATTTAGAGTGAGGAATTGTAACCAGGTGAAAAGTATCTTCTCAATTTCAATTGTTAAATGCCTTTGCCAGCTTGTTGAAATTGAGGCAGATCAATGCAAATCCATTCAATGGATTTTGGTCACCAATATCCATGATACTTTTGAGGCAAACTTAACCAGTAATGTTATCGTATTTCATCAATTACGCTCTTTGACAATGTCTAATTTACCATCTTTTACAAAGTTTTATTTTGAGGAGAAGACAACATATAGAGATTCAAGTACATTATCACTTTTTAGCAATAAGGTACGCTCAGCTTTAGCTGCTATTAATTTTTCCTTTTCAATAAATTATTCTTCTCATGTCCTACTAATTAGGGGTCATTTTTCTTTTAAACTATTCCTTTAGTATTAGTTCAATTGTGAGATTGACCCATGATATTTTACATAAAATGCACCAAAATAAGTATTATTTATTATGAGTACAGACATATATATGCATATTGTGCGTGTATTCACTGTACAAAATTTAAAAACTGTTTAGTCCAATATAATATTGAGAGTGATTAATTTATTTTGATAGAAACAACTGATTGACTTACAAATCAAACTGAGATGAAAAAAATTGATCAAGGCAACTTAAAAAAATTAGGTAAATGAGTGTTGATAATGCTATTGTACAAAAATCTATGTTTAACTATTTAAATAATTCATTATATAAAATGTACCAAAAGTTTATTGTTATAACATTAGATATATTTTTGTGATCAACTTTGTGCTTTACGGGATTAAGATTTGAACAATAATTGAATAGGCCTATATATCAAAAGAGATTTTCTAGTTATTTTTACTAACATAAAATATACTCGTGTTCTCTCAATTGTTGTCATTTCCTTAGTTGGAGACATTGAAACTTAGTTCCTTAAGTAGTTTTGTTCTTCAATATGGGATGACCGACCTCCACATGGTTACTTCAGCAACTTGAAAACATTGATTGTAGTAAAGTGAAGGAAATTAATCCCTTTCCACATACTAAAATCCTTGACCAATTTAGAGGAACTGGATGTGGATCAATGTGACAAGTTGGAGATAGTGTTTGATTGTGAAGAGTTGAATAATTATAAAGAGATGCTACCATTAGTGGTTGTGCCATTGAAAGTCCTAAAGCTAAAACATTTGCCAAAACTGAAGCCTGTATGGAGCAATAAGCTACAAGGAATTGTATCCTTTCGTAGTCTAAAACAAGTAGATTGTTTTTTTCTTATTAAAGCTTGACAAGTATGTTTCCTACATCTATAGCCAAAGGCTTGCTTCATCTTGAAAATATTCAAATACAAGGTTGTGGTATTAATGTAATTATCACAAAGGATCAAGTTTTAGAATCAGTTTCTACTACATTTGTGTTCCCTAGACTGACCTTCCTACGACTTGTGGGGCTTCCAAATTTGAGGAATTTCTATCCACATAGACACACTTTAGAATGGCCACATCTTCAGCATTTAGAGATTTTGCATTGTAATGAGCTAGAGATATTTGAAGACCATGATTTATGTTCATCAACAATACAAAAAGAGGATGCGCTTGATTCAAAATACTATCTATTCTTCCATGAAAAGGTACCTTTCAAACTAGATACTCAATATTTATGCATTTTGAAATTAACCATGTAAATATATTAATTATTCCTAAGACAAAAAATATATGTAATTTTATCATTAACATGTGTGTGGATCATAGTTTTGTTCATATAAATGGAAAGATAGAGAAATGAATCTTATGTAATAAAATGTAGTGTTTAAATAAATAGGTATAAGCAACTTGGTCTAATTTACTGCACAAAAATAAATAAAACTATGTTTGATATGTTTGAATAGATTAAAAGTTGAAATAACAGTAGATAATATTAATTAATATATCATATTTAAATGATTATGGAATTTGAGTTAAATGCCATCTGTTATGGTTATTACTTTGTAACTTATGTATTTTGCAGGTAATTCCCAACTTGGAGATTATGGCATTGTATGGAAAACATGCCTTGGTGAATTTCTAGCATATCTCTTTCACAAAGTAAAATGGCTTTTGTAATAGCCTACCTCCTGATACCTCCAGACTTAACCAAAAAACTTCAAAATTTAACCAACCACAACCCCAACATCTCAAAACCACTTCTCATAACTTTAGAACAATGAAAATAGACACAACAACACCAAAATCCAGGTTGGGACCGCGGCCGCTATAGTACCACCGTGGCTCTGGCCTCCCCTATTTTGCACTCGCTTCTGCAATCACTGGCGTCACGGCCTGGACTCTGAAGCTGCGGTGCCCCATGCTAATATTCCATATCAACAACTTCTATACTATGGGACAAACTTCCGATGCTCATAACTTTATGCTCTAACCTCCAATTGACTTGATTTCAACTCTTACAAGTCAATATAGTCCCAATCTATCCATAGAAACCAACTTCACCTTAATTGAACTCTGTATGGAGATTCTGAACCCTTGACACTGTTTTGGCCACTTATTGACCAAAACTCACTACTAACCACTTCCAATTGCCACCAAAGGCAAATGGTCACTCAAAGACCATTCATATAGGTCCAAAAACCCCAAACTAACTTGTTTAAAGAGGTTTCACCCCAAAGGAACCACTCCTCTAGGATTTGACCCCTTGGAACCCCTACTTGACAAAACGGGCAACATGCCCTAAAACACACCAATCAGGCCCAATTCTAACTTTCAACATACAAGACACATACACACAGCATACATAACCATACATCCATCAATAACAATCCTTATCAATGTCATACATCCATTACAAACCATTCTATCTTACTTGGCATAAGATACATGATCCAAAATCACAAATACTACATAGTCTATTCCCACATACGTAGCTACTCCCGCGTCTTCTCCGGACTAGTGCCAGAACCATCACCTTAAAGGTTAGTTCATGGGAAAGGAGTGTGAGACAATGTCTTAGTAACCAGGGAGAACCACACACACACAACCGTCACCTTAAAGGTTAGTTCATGGGAGAGGGGTGTGAGACAATGTCTTAGTAACCAGGGACAACCACACATACACATATATCCCATGCAACTCATTAATGCAATGTGAAATGAATGGTATGCATGTCTCCCTCGCGCACAATTAGAACCATGGGCTATCTTCATAACAGGTGTAACACCCCTCATGATATCTTTATTGGCGTGTGTTCAGGACAGGAGGAAATAGGGGGGAGTTAGGTTCAAGAGAAGCCAGAAAGGGCTTTACGCTGTGGTGAGAAGCAGAGCCGCTGCAGTGAGATGCCTTCCAGTAGCATTGTCTGGCAAATTTATGGTGGCACCGCAGTAAGAAATTTGGAGCCACGGCCAAAGTCGAGATTTTTGTTTAAATTCGAATCATTTTGGTGTTCGGAAAGAAAGAAATCGGAGAGAGCGACGAGAGAGGCAACGAGGGTTCAACATTTCTGACGTCCAGGAGTAATTTTTGGACCGAGGGAGCTTGGATTTAAGTTGGTAAGTGTTCTCTACTCCTCCCTCTTTATTGTGGAAATTTGGGGTTTTCGATTTTGAGGTTGGATTTTTGGTTTGTGATGAAATCCACCGATTGAAATGGTTAAAAAGAGGTTAATGATGTGTGTTTTGGTGTTCTTGTTGCTTGGATGTGAGTTTTGAAGGGTTTATATGTGATTTGAGCTTAAACCTAGGTTAATTCCGGTTAAGGCTCTTGGGAATCCGAGTTGTATGGTATTGTTTGGTGTGTAAATGTTCCCCAAGAGCTTATTGATGCATGAAAGGAGTGTTGGAACCTTGGATTAGGCCTAAAGTGGTTGAATTGTGATGTTTTGGTTATTGGTATATCGTGTTAATGAAAGAATTGTGTTATTATGAAGGTTGTTTGGTTAGCCGAGAGGGGTTCAAGCATGTTGGTGTTCAAGAAAGCATGTGGAACTTGTGTGAACGCGGTATTGACAACCTAAGGTAACTGGGTGTTTATTTATGTGGTATTGTATAAGTGTGTATATATGTGCGTGTCTCTTTCATACCACAATATTGATGTGTTGTGTGTATCATTTTCTATATATATATCGTGGTATGCGTACAGTTAGATGATGATGATGATTGTGATGATGATATATATGATGTTGACATTGATATGATATGTTGTTGTGTTCAGGGCCTGTGGACCGTCTTGTCATGTTGAGGTTCAAGGGGGTCAAAACTCAGAGGAGTAACTCCTTTGAGGTGAAACCTCTTTAGACAGGTCAGTTTAGGGGTTTTGGACTTGTATGAATGGTCTCTGAGTGACCAGTTGTCTTTGGTGACAATTGGAAGTGGTTAGTGGTGAGTTTTAGTCAATAAGTGGTCAAAACTGTGTTATAGGTACAGAATCTCTATACAAAGTCAGTTTGAAGCAAGAAGGGTGTCTATGGATAGCTTGGGACTAGATTGACATGTAGGAGTTGGAATCAAGTCAATCAGAGGTCGGAGCGTAAAGTTATGCGCGTCAGAAATTCACCTCGGATTGTAGAAGTTGCTGATATGGGATATCAGCAGGGGGCGCCGCGGCTTCAGAGTCTAGGCCGCGGCGTAAGTGAGGCCAGAAATGAGGGAGTTTTAGGGGAGGCTGGAGCCACCATGATACTGTAGTGGCCACGGCCCCAGCCCAGTTTTGGTTGTTGTTTTTCTGTTTCTGCTATTTTTTAAGCATGAGGTGAATATTGGTTGATGATTTTGGTAGTTTTGGGATAAGTCTGGAGGGTTTTGGAGGTAGGTTGTTACAACAGGACATTTCATATAGGTAATTCCCTTCCAACAGTTGGTGAAGACTGATTTCAGAACATCACCAAGCTCATCTCCCATTAGTACACCCAGCCAAAGGTAACACTAATGTTCGGACCATGGCTCTCCTTCCCCTTTCCCACCACGAATTGGCAGCGATTTAGGGAAGGTGCAGTCTACTGCGCACCTTTCCCCTCCTAGCCATAGGAGGTGATTTAGCCGCAGGGATCCCATCCTTATCCTCCCTAACATATATATACATTCCATCCTTATCCTCCCTAGCATATATCATCATATATCATATCATCACCACCACCCAATCCACCATATATCACAATCTCACAATGTCATGTGGTGATGCTTATGTATCATCATTTAGTCATCATCATCATATCACAATGTAATATATGCATCATGTCATATCATGTCAATATCATCATCGTAATCATCATCATAGTCATCAAAATCATCATCTAGTTGTGTGCATACCACAATATATAGAAAACAGTACACACAAACACATCAATATCGTGGTATGAAAGAAAAATGCATATATATACATAAATATATGTACTATCATACCATACAAATAATATAATACAAACAAACACCCGGTTACCTCAAGTTATCAATATTACACTCACACGAGTTCCACAAGCTTCTCGAATTGCCCAACACTCTTGAACCCCTCTCGGTTAACTAAATAACCTTCACAATGACACAATTCTTCAATTAACACAATATACCAATACTTAAACATCACAATTCAACCAATTTAGGCCTAACCCAAGGTTTCAACACCCCTTTCATGCATTAATAAGCTCAAATCATGCATTAACCTTTCAAAACTCACATCCAAGCAATAAGAACACCAAAGCACACTTCCTTAACCCCATTTCATCCATTTCAATCAGTGAATTTTGTCCCAAATCAGAAATCCAACCTCAAAACCAAAAAACCCCAAATTTCAACCGACCAAAAAGGAGAGGGAGGAGTAGATAACACTTACCAACTTGAATCCAAGCTCTTGAGGTCCGAAAACAACTCCCAATGGCCGAAAAACACGAACCCTAGCATAGCTCCTCCATTCTCCTCTGTTTGCTTCTTTTCCGTTCATCCAAAATGATCCAGATTTAAACAAAATTCCCGATCCTCAACACGGCCTCAGCATACCTCGTCGTGGCTCCACCAGTTTTCAACCGGAAAGAACCACTGGACTTGCTTTCGCCATAATTGCTCTACTTCTCGCCACAGCGTGGAGCTCTTTCAGTCTCCACTTGAACCTTCCTCCATCCTGTTTTCCTTCGATGCTACACACAAAGCCAAGAAAGATATCATGAGGGGTATTACAGCTTCATTTAGATCTAGCTGACTTGCTTAATAATACAACAACTTTTCCATATGGATTATTAAAAAGGTTTCCAAATTTAGAGTTCCTTAGGATTTGTGGTTGGATCCAGGAGATATTCTCGTGTACAAACTTGTTAGGGAAGGTGCTTCACATGTTGCCACATTTTCAGAACTGCAACTTGCTTTATTGAACAAGGCTAAGCACATATGGAATGGGCTTTCTCCATTGCATATTCTTCAAGGTCTCAAATCTTTCAATGTTTCTTATTGCAATGACTTGATAAGCTTGGGGCCATCTTTCATTTCTTTAGTAAGTCTAACAATTCTCCATGTGGAATTTTGTGGGGGATTGACCACTTTGCTGGCTTTATCAACCACTAGAAGTTTGGTGCATCTAAGAAAGCTTACAATAATTTTCTGTAGAGAAATAAAGGAAATTATATCAAAGCAAGCAAAGGATGGGGAAAAGGATATCATTTTCAACAAATTAGAGTATTTGGAACTTTCTAGTTTACCAAGTTTGAAGAGCTTTTGTAGTCATAATTATGCATCCAGGTTTCCATTATTGGATCAAGTAATTATTAATGGTTGTCCAAGATTAAGAACATTCTGCATTGGAATCATATATGCACCATTGCTTTGAAATTGAAGAAGATCAAATAATTTGGGAGGTCAATCTTAATAAGGCTATCAATAAAAGGTTTACTCTACCAAAGGTACATCCTAGATACGAATATATTCCCAATATTTCCCGCTTTTAGAAATATTTTAGACCAATATAAATTATTGTTTATATGTTTTGATGATGTGTTAATTATAATTTTCTTTTTGCGTGACTTTATTTACAAAATGTTTTAGATAAATATATGATAATTAAATGATATGATACATTCTACATACTATTGTTATATTGTTCTTTTTGTTGCCATTAATATTACTATATCCTTCTGAAAAATAAATGAAATCAAAACTTCTTATACTTCTTTTGATGAAAAAAAAAACAGTAGGCAACAAAATCATTTAAAGCTTCTTTCTCATAGTAAATGCATATGATTTTAGGTGTCAATATAGAAATTAATATGGGTAATTTAAAGACACCTAGAATAAGTAAGTATTGTTTAAAAATGTATATATCTTAGACCAAAATATTAAATCATATGGTTATAATTAAATAATAATTTTGTTAATTATTTTTTATAGGTAATTCTCAAATTCAATATGCTGGTGTTAAATCATATTGATGCGCCCATGATAAGGGATGACCAATTACCAGTGGACCTTTATCTTGAACTGAGAACTCTCCATGTAGAGAGTTTTCTTGATGAATGGGTAACCTTTCCATATAGTTTCCTTGAAAGATTTCCAAAGCTCAAAGATCTTTATGTGGTGCATAGTTCATTTAAGGAGATATTCCCATCGCAAACACATATTGTTGATCATATGGGAAAATTTTCACCACTTAAGAAATTACACCTCACCAATTTGGATGAGCTCAAAAACATATGGAAGGATGATTCTCAACTATATCAAAATCTAGAAATGCTAGAAGTTGAAAGTTGTTCTGGCTTGATTAATTTGGTACCATCCTTTGCTTTAATTGAAAATTTAATACATATGTAGATATCTGCCTATCATCAACTCAACTTTTTAGTAACAATTTCAATGGCCAAAAGTTTGGTGAATCTTAAAATATCAAATATAACAGACTGCAAAAAGATGGAGGAAATTATAATGAATGAGACTAATGATGAAGCGTAAGGAGGATTTGTTGGAGATTGTGCCCTATGTCAATTATTTTATTATGAACATTATGTTTCTTTATCAAAAAAGAAAGTGTTTTTTTTCTTACATTATTATATTATTTGTATATTTTTCTTTATAATAATATCCTTGGATAAATTATTTTATCCTAAATATCCCTAGTCAATCATCTTTGTGGGAACAATGACAAATTATGGCTAGTATAATTTTGATTGATAATTATGTGATCATTATGTATAAAGATACAAATCAAAATCATAAGCTCCTGTTAGAGAATGGGCGCTGGATTGACCCGTTATGAGATAGTTGCATGGATCAAGTCATAAGCATATCTCATATATAACCATGTCACTAATCCCTTAGACCTGAGATCACCACGGCTTCCTACATGGGGAACACTATACTTTGGTATAGTCAAAAGCCACATTTAATTGAGAGATCATAAAGGCTATGATCGGATATATAGGAACTCATGTGGAGAAAGATGAATGATTAAGATGGAATTTGTCCCTCTAATTAATGGAGAGATATATCTGGGCCCCTCGATGAGTAAGACTGAGAAAATGCATGGCCATGCTCGAATGGAAGAGTTTCCATTTGTTCTGTTAGTCTACTTGGAGATCGAGAAAGTGATGGTCGAGTAAAATGAGCATGATATTTTCATACCTCATACTTGACCTATATATCATGAAACAAAAGGGATATGATCAGGTTATATGATAGGTTGTATCAGATCACCCATCTCATATGATTTGGGTAGTCATAATGTCTTGCTAGAGGCCACTTGTGACTTGTGGGTCCAATAGTGTTATTAGCCCACTGCCAACATCATATGGGCCTACAGGGTCACATACAAGAACATGCCAATTCAAGCTAGAATGTCCAGATTCATTGAGTCTAAAATGTGTCTAGATTCAATGAATTTAATGTTCAATTTAGGGTGATAGAATTATATATATTTGATATATATATATATTAAAATTTGAAATATATATATGTTTGATATATTATATATTTGATATATATATCAAAATATATATATTGTTCAAATTAATTGAAATTAATTGATTTTAAATTTAATTCTATATGATAGATTTAAATTTAAACTAATATCATAATCTAAATTTAATTTAGATTGGATTCTAAATTTGAATTTAAACTAATAATCTAAATTTGATTGATATGATAAATTAAATCTAGATTTGATTTTGGATATATATTAGATAGGTAGTTTAAATTTAAGCTATTTAATAGATTTAAATTCAAACTAATTTATTTAATTAATATTTGATTTAGTTTAAGTTATTGATTTAAATTAAATAAATACCGAATCCTATCTATATATTGATATAGACTAGGATACGGAATCAATAGAATTCGAATTACCCTAAAGAGAAAGCGGCCATACATTTAGAAAGAAAAACTATATGGATGAACAGCGAAGGCATACGGAATTGTACGAACATCACAACTAGAGGTGGTAGCACGCCTTTCGAGTTGGACTCACCATTCGTGTGGATACCAGTAGAGGGAGCTGACTACTCGCATTTGTTCCTGGGGTCCAAAGAAATGAAAAAGAACACCAAGGGACGCACTGGAGGTAAATTCTTTTTCTACATCTCAATCTAAATAACGTTGACGGATCCATGGGAGGGAATTTCTTATAGTTTTTCCACTGCATGTATAGTGAAATTCCCAACAAGATTCACATTCAATAATTTGACATGCTTGGTACTGACTGATCTACCAAGCTTGAAGAAATTTTGTTCACAAAGTCACCCTTTCAAATTCCCAGACTTATATGAGATAACTATAATTGGATGCCTTTGACTGAAGATGTTTTGTCCAGGAGTGTTGGAAACACCAAATTTGTTTGAAGTGAAAATAGAAGAAGATGAAATGGATTGGACGGCTGAGGAGACCTTAACAAAACAATAGAAGTATGACTCTCAGCAAAGTTATGAGATAACTCACACTAATAAATATTGTCTTGAAGAATGTATAGTTAGTGATCAACAAAATAGATAATTTGAGTATTTCCTTGTTATGCCATTGTCATTTTTCTTCCCAGATTACATTTTTAAATACTAATATTATGATTCGGTGTTGTAGGATGGTATGAACATATAGAAGGCTAAGTCCATCATCAATATTATATATCTTATTCAGGTTTGTTGCTTTAGGTTGTTGCTAGAGCAATTTCTCTTGTCTTAAACTAGAAGTATTTATTTGTTCTATTGTCTGTGCTTTTCTATCTCTACAAAATAGCAAAGTTGTTTGTTGAAAATTCCATTTCAATTTTTTTCTAGTAGTATTTATTATAGTATCAACAAAAGCTTCATCTTTAAAGGGATGAAACATGAAATAAAGTTGCTAAGCAAAACCTAACAAATTAAAGTTCTTTGGATTAATTATACATGGATTCGGCCAATTATTATTTCCATATTATAAATACAAACTTCCTTTTACATGATTAAAGCTTGGTATGTGTGTGTGCATATATGTGCATGGGTGTTATGCACAACCAGATATAGAGTTTTTCTTCAAAAAAATTACAAATACATTGTAATGTTTACCCATAAGTGAATGTCTTACACTAACTATAAACAATTATAATTGACTCCAAGGTCTATTAAATCCACTGGGATGACATTTACCGTCTAGATTGAAACAAATAGAATACATCAATCTAGGTTGCCCATATAGTGATTATCTATTTGAGCAATTGATAGTAAAACTAACAATAAGCATCTCATTTGTGCGTTACTTATGTTCAAAACTTTCAACGCTCATTATGTTAACATGAACTTGTATAAAAATATGCTTTTTTATTTTTTTTCAATTTTTTAAGGTGAGTTAATCCTAATTTGAATGTTAATGCAATAAGCAAAACTTAGATAAGATGGAAAGAAAGTTTTTCCAGTTTCAGGCTTCTTGACTCACCCTTGTGTATTCATTAATTTAAATCACTTAACTCTATATTTTATCAAATAAACTATTAAACTTTAAATGTATGCTCAAAATTGATTATGGGTTATAGTGAAATTTTATTTAACAAAGTGAGTATTTGTTCCTTTTCTTTCCTTTTCTATAGACTGTTATTCTTTTAGCTATATTATAAGTTAATTTATCTATGAAAATAATTGACTATTATGCTACTATGTCTAATAACATCGATCTATGGAATATAAATCATTTAGTTTTAATTTATTAAATTTAAAAAAACGTTATTAGTCTAGTTTTTGACCTTTTCTCTCTCGACTAATGCAGGTGCTATTAAAGGTGGTGTTGACACTTGATGATGGCTTCAATCAAATATCGAGAATGTGGACAAATATTGTTTGATGATGCTTTTGCTGATTTCTCAAGCGCTCGTGTTCACACACATGTTAATTTTAATAATTATGTTGTTGAACTATTTGATATATGTGATTGTGTTTTTTTAAGCCACTACTTTTAGTTGTCATACACAATAGTGAATACCAAATAAACCGACAGTGACGAAAGACCTGACCTTAGCCCAAACCCTACCCAAAAAGTGTGGTCGTCTGTGTTATGATTTTGAAGTTTTCATTCAACAATTGTGTGGTTTGCTTCTTTGGGTATTATGATTGTAAAGTTTTACTCGAATATCATATTTGGTTGACTTCGTTAAGACTCGGTATCCTATATGTGTGACTAATCTCCACTTGATTATGCTATGACTCTAAGAATTTTACTGAAATATATTTATGGTTCAATATCATTCAAACTTGGTATCCTGTGGGTATCCTATTTATAACACCTTGCCTTCAAATATAATTTTCCATGTAATATAGCATTTCTAATGTCTAATTAAGTCATTTTAGAAGCTTGAACCATCATAGGGTCCAAAATAGAAAAAATAAAAGAAAAACGTAGTCATGTTCATTTAGTACATAATTTTTTTGGCTAAATTTTAAAAAATCATAACTAAATTCAAAAAAATCATATCAATGTGATTCAATTTCTAAAAATAAATAACAACATGCTCTACAAGGAAAATATATGAAAATTATATTTGACCAAACCAATTGATATAGTTTAATGCTCAAAATTCCACTATTCACATGGTCAAAAATATTGTTCCAGATTTCCTGGCCTTAAATTTGAAAATTTATTTCACATCCTAACCTCAGACAAATCATGCATACTTTACATCACTGGAAAGATATATAATTCTACTTTATAGTCATATTTTATTTGTACATTTATTCAATTCAAACAGAGCATAACATCATTTTAAACAATTAAGGGTCAGAACAGAACTTCTACTGAATAGTTTTGGAAAAACATGCACATCTATCATTGTATAACTCCAATTGTACTCAAACTAGTGGCATATTAAACTCAAGACATGGGTATTTTTACAATATAAACCACTGAATTTTTGGAGTACTACACAATTTTATACTTCCTTTTAGAATAAATGATACTTACAATAAAAATCACAGTTTTCACAACACTATCTAGTTTTGGCCATTGAATTCAAAAATTCATATCAATTCACACACTAATCCAAATCCAGTCCTATTTGTATTTTTGGAAAACTATCTCTATCTAGTTTTCGAAAATATATAATACTCCTAATTACAATTCAAATTAATAGTAGCTATTAAACCTTTAGTTGCACATAATGGCCAGATTGCATCATAACTTTACAAAATATTCATATATACTTCATACATTGGTCAAACTTGCTCATGCCATAGTCATAACATCTTAATAGACTCAAAAGAGAATAATGGCACCAGGACATAGCTTCATAAACTCACATATGATTTTACATAAAATCACAAATATACAAGTAGCAAAGGCAATGATAATATTAATCATTAAAAGCCTTCTCCTTGTCCTTTGTCTTCTTGGTGGCCTTGCCATCTCTTGAACCTACAATTTGGGACACTTGAGGGGAAGAGATTGGAACAATCTTAGTCACAAGTTATATTCATGCGTCATGTTATTCATTTCACATAATAATGACATTAAACCACATTGAATCATAGTAATCAACAAATTGCCATATAAGTCATACAAATTTTGGCAGAATAACGACTTATAAAATGGATATCCTGGGGAATAAAACCTCTCATTTTACAACCAAAATCAATCAAAGAAATCTTAATTTCAATATGGCAACATAATATGATCATAGAAAAGCAATGAAAGAAAATAAAGGAAAAGTATATAACTTAGCTACCTTTAGTGTTTGCTCTTGCTATAAAATTTGCTATCAATGATTCCACAAGCTCTCTAAAGCTTCGTCAAGTTCCTAAATATCATTAAACATTCAATCACGCCACTAATTTCATGTCATTATACATAAAGCTCTCATAAAACCCTAAAATCCCCAATTCTTTGTTTTAGGCTCTATCTTTGAACCAACACTTGTCTCCAAGGTTTTTGACCATGAGGAATCCACTTTTCAAGTCAAGTTAATAATATTGCCACTTTAAGAAGACCTTTTTTTTGGCCAAAATTCTGCCTTAAAGAAAAGATTGAGTTTTCTCAAAACTTGCTTCAAAATATATCTATTTTGCTTTCTCTTATAAAAACTCATACTTTCCTATAAGTTTAAGGTTTAAAAACAACTTCCCACACCCAAACATGCTTAGGCCAAAAATGGACAGAGGTTGAGAAGGAAGAAATTTCATAAAAACTAACTCATACAACTCAATGACTAAGTTAAAACACTTGAAGGTTGCAAGAGAATCACTTACCAATTTTTCTTGGATTTTTCTTCTCTATTTCTTCTTATTTTTCTTCCTTTACTTGGCTACCTCTTCACTCTCTGTGTTCATAGAGTTTCCGCTCTCTTTCATTTGTGATTTTCACCCAAGACTTGAGGGGTATTTATAGGCCACTAAACAAGCTTACTTTTTGCTAATTACTTAACTTAATCACAACTTAGCCTTTAAGTTTACTTAATTGTTAAGGCTCCACTTTTGTCACATGCTACAGCTTATGTGGTATCCAAGCAAGGGGTAACTATCTCCAAAATACTGCATAATTTTTTTGTCCAATAATATTCTGTGTTTGTTACTTTATACTTAGACTGATAAAGTTACTTTTTATAGTATAAAATCATTTTAAGAATACAAGTTTAAAGTAAACTTGTATCTGGTATTACTTTATTATCCTATCTTCTAAAAGCTCTTTTTGTGATTTCCAACTTTTTTTTTTGTCTTTTTGCCTTTTGTAGATCTAAAAGTACTTTATCAACAAAAAGATACTTTTTAATCTTCAACACTAATTATTTCTTTATTTTTAATCAATAAATCTTAGTGTTATATATCATTGGACTCATCTCATCAAGAGTTTCATTTTGATAGTAATTTTATGTATTTACAAAATTACCTTGACCCGAGGCAAAATTATAATTTTTAATTCTTTTAAGTCATTAGCTATAATTTTCCTTCAAAACTTATATATTACTTGACTTCTCCTCATTCAGGGACTAAAGTACAAAGAAATTTATTTCTTGAGGCTAAAATATAATTTTCACATTTTTTATGTATTGATAAAATGACTTCTTTGCCCATTTTCACACTTCCACTAACTGGTGTCTCTCAATTTTTTTGAATTCCTTATGCAGTTTTTGATATTTAGTCTTTTATGGATGTTACACTATTTCCAATCATTAATTCTAAAGTCGTGTATCAAATATTTATATAGTTGGCACATTTTACTTGGCAAATGCATTCCATGTCTTTCAAAACAAATGCATTTGCTTTAATTTTCTCAAAGCATTGGGAATGTAATTACTTTAAATTTCAACAAATGCTCTCTTTTTCTCACCCTCCTACCCTTTCCATTCATCGGCACGTTCACTAATACTCTTTTCTCACAATGGATCAGATGGCACCCATTCTTCTCTTTTGTGTCAGATTCTTCATTTCCAATGACAATAGAATGTTTCAAAACAGCAAGTTCAGCCCCTACTAAATTTGTCACATCTTATCTTTGGACTTATTTCCCATGAATACTGCCTTATTTGGATGCCGTAAAGAGGTTTTTGAGACTTTAAACTAATTAGAAACTCAAAACTGTAAAATTTTGTTTTCATGCACTATTCACTTATTTACGCAGCAAATTTTGAAAAATCATAACTAAATGAATAAAAATCATTTCATAGTAGTTCAAGTCTCTAAAAATTATTTACATCTTGACGTTTGTGGAAAAAATATGAAATTGCAATTTGGATGTGTCAATTAGGATAGTTTATTTATCCAATTTTATTGTTTATATTCTGCTTCTAGTTTCTGTCCATGTTCAGACATATAATTTTAGAAATCCATATCTCATTAGACACAGAGTAAATTCGTACATACTATATGTCATTCAAAAGCTCTGCATGTCTACTTTCTACTCATTTATTTTATATATTTATTTTACTTGCATGGGTTAGAATATCATCATAAACCATCAAATGTTAGAATAATCCTTTACTAGAACAGTTTTGGGAAAACATGCATGACTCTTATTATATAAATCCATACACGTTTAAACTAATGCCAAAATGCTCATAAGACATAACTCTTTCCACACATGTAAAATTGCTATATTTTTGGAGCACTGTATAATTCTATGCATCCTTTCAAAATAGACAACATCTACAGTAAAATAATAGTTTTCCAGCAACTATCTAGTTTTCTTAATCCTTAATATTCTTGAGCCATAACACATGCTATTCTTAGCCAAATGATACATAATTTATCTTATCATAAACCACATCATATCCTCTAATTAGAGGAATCATACTTTGTCTCATTCCCTTTTAGCATAATATACTAAAGACGTAGCATCCCTAATTTGCTGAATACCATAAAATGAATAAGTATATGATAAAATATGAGATATAGCAATAGATATGAAAAAAGGCTAAGAAGGTCATTTACCGGATTAGGGAAATAAAATATAAAAATTTCATTTTTGTCTCAAGAAAAAGAATTATTTATACTTTAGTCCTTGGGAAAAATTATGAAAAAGGACCCGAAAGAATAAATATTTTCATTTTCCCTAGCTCAGGAGTGATTTCATAAATACTAAAAATATATGTCAGATTTAAGCTAATGACATATTGAACCCATTGGAATAGTGCATTGGGTTTAATGGAGTCAATGTAAAAGAGTTGACTACAGTATGTATACTACAAAAGTAAAAGTATTGTGGCCCCACAAAAAGAAGAAAAGTAAGAAGGAAAATATGTGGGCCTCACATGGATACTTTTTGAGACAGGATATTAAAGTAAACATAGATTCAAATGTGATTTAATCCCATAACAAAATGCTGCAAAAGTAACTTTACCGGTCTGAGTATAAAGTAACCAACACATGATATATTTAGACTAGGAAAAATATGTAATATTTTGGATATTTTTTCTCCTAAGTGGTGTCCCAAAATAGAAGCACATGTGGGAATGGAGTTTAATATTGTTTTCTCACCAAGTAAATGGTTAAGTAATTGACTAACTAAGGTTAAGCTAACTTAACCAAGCAAGTGACCATGATTAGGTTGCTTATTACTTCTCTTTCCTCCACCCTACATGCTACATAATAAAAGAAAGGGAAGTAGCTAAAATTACTCTCAAGAAGAGGGAAGAAGACGTAGGAGAAAGGGAAGAGAAAGGGGAAAGAAAAACTTGAAATTTGAAGGCTCAAGTTTAAGGTGAGATCTCTACTCCTTCAAGCTAGTTCATCTGGTGGTTCAAAGTAGTTTCATGAAGTTCTCTTCTCCTCCCTCTCTAATATAAGTTTTGGCTAAGGTATAGGAATGGAAGAAAAAGTGTTTTCTTGCATTAAAGCTAAACCAAGGCATGAATAAGTTGCTTGAAGAATGATTTCAAGAGTTGTTAGAAGTTTTGCAAAGAAAATCATTTCCTCCCATTTTCTTATGATTTTTTACCAGTCTAGTAGGTTGTCTTAAAGTGGAAATTTCATAATTTTGATGCAAAAAATGGGTTCTTCATGGTGAAAAACCTTGGAAACAAGTATTGGTTTTATGAAAAAGGCAAAGGATAATTATATGAATTTTTAAGGTTTAATGAGGACGTTATGAAGGAACTCATGGGACCAATAGTTTAAGTGTCTAATGTTGTTATAGGTCTTGCGGAAGCCTAAAAAAGCTAGTGGAAAACTAGATTCAAGAGAAAAAGCCAAAAAAATGTGTATAGGTGGCAAAGTTACTTTTTTTTGCACTTTATTATCTTGCTATGTTTTAAAATATTTTATGATGTGCCATATTGTATATTTGCATAATGATTATTGTTTTGGCTGCTTAAATTTGAGGGTTTTATGCTCGATATATTCATTTTCTAAGTTGTTATGCTGTCAAAATTGTTATGAACAATATGGTATTCTATGGTTGAATGTGATCTTATAATGTTTCTACAACTTGCTTGATAATATGATGTGTAAAATGTGACTTGCTACTGAGATTGTCATAATCTTACCACCCAACGTATCAACATGTTAGGCACAAGTTATGGCAAAGATGTCAAGAAGGCTAAGGAGAATGATGCTTGGTGATGATGTTTCCAAGCTATAATCTTATTATATTTTGATATAATGTGTCCAATTATGTATTTGCCTTTAGATTTATACCTTTGTGCTATTATGTCCCTTTGAGCACTATAAAATGTATGGTATGGATTTGAAACATGGAATGACCATGTAAACATATTATATAGTTTATTTTGCCATGGTATATTGAAAAAAGTTCATTTTGTAGCATTGAAAGTAAAGTCATCACTGTTTGACTAAAACAGTACAATTAGGTTATAGCTTGTTTGATAGTGTTTTTTATTTTATTACTTTTAAAATAGTTTTGTAAAATTGCTTTCGAGAATAAGTTATGAAAACAAGAAAATAAAAAAAAATCTGTTTGAATAATTATTTTCAAAATCATAACTAGTAAGTGATAGATGAATTATTCAAAATTTATAACTTTATCATTAATGAGGTGAGTGTTTTTTACCTTTTGTTGTGTTTGCCAGAATAAAAGGTAAAAAACGCTTTAAAGATGTTCTAAGTTTTCTGTTATTTTATTTTTCTATTTTCCAGAACAATTTATAAAAAACAGGTTTACCAACACAAGTTTCTTTGTTTTTCTATTTTCAAAAACAAAAAAAAATGTTTTCAAAACATCTACCAAACAGGAAGTGTTATATATGCTTTGAAAACTTTAGGGTGAATTTTTAAATATAAGGATCAAAATTGGACACAGCTAGGAAAACTATAATTTTTACAAAAAATATTGTTTATTTTGAAAGGTAGTATAAAATCATGTAGAGCTCCAAAAATTTAGTAGCTTACATATATGGAAAGTCCTATGTTTCAAATTTAACATGCCATTAATTTGAGTGCAATTGGAGTTATATAATGAGAGTTACACATATTTTCCTGAAACTATTTTAGTAAAAATTATATTCTGACCCTTAATGTTTAAGTTACAACTATACCTCCTTAATCAAGTTAAATAAATATACATGAAAAATATGGCTATAAAGTAGACATATAGAGCCTTTCAATGACATAAAGAATGCATGAATTGACTTAGAACAGAATGAGAAATAAATTTCCAAATTTGATACCAGAATTATGTGAAAATGTAAAATGAATATATGAATAATGATTTTTATGCTAAATATTGTATCAATTGGTATGATTAAAGTCTTGTTTCATATTTTTTTCCATGTAGAAAATGTTTTAATCTATTTTTATAGACTTGAACCACATTAATACGATTTTTCTAGAATTAGTTATTAATTTTTAAATTTTGTTCGGGAAAAAGGGTTTACCATATGAATAGTAACCTGGAGAAAGAAAATTTTCAATTTTAATCTATCATATAATTCAAACTTTTAAACATGATCTATTGGACTTAAGTAAGGTCCAATATATGGGAAATAGAGTCTAAAGCTAAGGTGTTGCAGAAACTTTCATAATCCTTAGCAAATCATAAATTCCTACTTGAAGGAAAATACATAACCTTTCATATTTCAATTTCATTCATAACTTAAAGATCATTTGGCATGCTTTCCTATACAACATATAGGATCATAATATAAATCATATAATCTTTTACAAGCATTATTTATCATTTAACATCATCATAAACATTATTGATAACTATAAGCTTTAACTTATTTCTTCATCACATTCTCCATTGCCTTACTTTACCTAGCATGGTTAGTACTCGGAAGGATGAAATTGAGCATCTCAAAAGCAAACTTGCACGTGCAATTATATCATTACATTACATTAAAAATATTTATAACATTGCACAATTCATTAGAAATGTATGAAAAATATCATGATGGTTAGAAAAATTTCGACAATATAATGACTTAAAAATATGATATCTCAAGAACAACCCTCATCAAATAAATAATTAGTTAGTCAAGAAAATATTCATTCCAACAAACTTTTAACATAATCATATCATAAAACATGTATAAAACATAATTGTGTAATAATATCAAAGCAAGGCAAGCTATACTATCTTGGAGCTTTAATCTTTTCTCTTTTGAACTTGACTTTCTCTTGCCTGAAGAATTTTCTAGTCACTTCCTTACCACTTCCTATAACACCCTACCTCCAAATTCCTCCAGACAACCAAAATCTTCAAAAACCAACCAAATACAACACAAACATCTCAAAAGAACTTCACAAAACTTCAAAGCAGCGGAAACAAACCAAACAACACCAAAAACTGAGCTGGGGGCGTGGCCACTACAGTACCGTTGTGGCTCCAGACCTCCCCTATTTCACACCCACTACTGGACTCTTTGGCGTCGTGGCTTGCTTCCTGGAACCATGGCCCCCCTGCTGGTTTTCCACACCAGTAAAATTCTAACACCAGGATGAACTTCCGGAGCACATAACTTTATGTCCAACTCCGTATGGAGATTCTGGACACCTGACACCATTTTGGCCACTATTTGACCAAAACTCACAACCTACAACTCCCATCCACCGCCAAAAGCAATTTGACCAACTGGACCATTTACACAGGTCTAAAACCACTCAACCAACTTGTCCAAAGAGGCTTCACCTCAAAGGAACTATTCATCTGAGATTTGACTCCCTTGAACACCATTTGACAAAATGGGCTACAAGCCCTAAAACACACCAATGAAGCCTAAACACCCTTGGGGCACACAAACACTACCACACAGACTCCTCAACACCCCGAGTCACACATACACCACCATTCATCATATACAACACATATTACACAATTCCACATACCTATCCATACATACAACATCCATTCATAAAAATCCTTATCTATGTCATACATCCATTACCAAACATTCTATCCTACTTGGCACAAGATACATATCCAAATTACACATAAACTACATAGACCTAGTATTCTCATGTCCAATGCTACTCTCTCATTTTCTCCAAACTAGTGCCAGAACCGTCACCTGAAAGGTTAGTTCACGGGAGAGGGGTGTAAGATAATGTTTTAGTAACTGGGACAACCACACACATACACACATATATATATACATATATAACTCATACAACTCATGAATATAATATGAAATAAATGAAATGCATGTCTCCCTTACACACAGTTAGAATCACGGGCTATCATCATAACAAGACATTTCATAGAGATAATTCCCTTCCAATAGTCAGTGAAGACTAATTCTGGGACATTACCAAGCTCACATCCCATTAGTGCACCTGGCCAAAGGTAACACTAATGTTCGGACTGTGGCTCTCCTTCCCCTGGACTATCACAAATTGATGGTGATTTAGGAAAGGTGCAGTCCACTGTTGCCTGGCTCCCATGGCCATAGAGGAGGATTTAGCGACAGGAATCTCATCCTTATCATTCCTAACATATATATATCATCATGTCATATCGTCATCACATCATCACCACACAATCCGCCATATATCATAATCTCACAATGCCATGTGGTGATGCTCATGTCATCATATAATCATCATCATAATATGTCACAATATCATGCATGCATAATGTTATGTCACATCAACATCATCATCTCTAACTAATCATCATAGTCATCATAATCATAATCTAGCTATGTGTATACCATAATATATAGAAAACAGTACACACAAACACATCTATATCATGGTATGAAAGAAATATGCACATATATACAAATATACGTAATATCATACAATACAAACAAACATCCGATTACCTCAAGTGTCAATACCACACACGTGGATTCCACGAACTTCTCAAGTTGTCCAACACGCTTGAATCCTTCTCGGTTAACCAAAGAACCTTCACAATATCACAATTCCTCAATTAACTACATATAACAATAAACCAAACATAACAATTTAACTACTTTAGCCTAACCCAAGGTTCCAACACCCCTTTCATGCATAATTAAACTCCTAGAAACCATTCAAACACCAAATTATCCCATACATTTCGGATTCCCAAGGGCCCTAACCGAAAACAACCTAGGGTTAAGATAAAATCATATATACACCCTTCAAAACTCACACCAAGCATCAAGAACACCAAAACACACTTCTCTAACTCCATTTCATCTATTTCAATCGGTGCATTTCGTCCCAAACCAGAAATCTCAACTCATAACCAAAAAACCCCAAGTTCAACCAAAGAAAATGGAGAGAGAGGAGTAGAAATCACTTACCAACTTAAATCCAAGCCCTTGTGGTCCAAAAATCACTCCTAAGAGCCAGAAATCTCGATCCCTAGCAGAGCTCTTGCGTTCTACCTCTGTTTTCCTTCTTTTCCTTTGCGTCCGATAAGCTTTAAACCAGAAACCCGATTCCCGCCACGGCTCCACCAGTTTTCAGCCAAAAAGAGCCACTGGAATTGGCTCTAACCGTGGCGACCCTGCTTCTTGTCGCGGCGTGAAGCTCTTTCGGACTTTACTTGAAACTTCCTCCATCCTATTTCCTCTGGTTCTGCACATAATGTCGAAACAAAGTCATAAGGGGTGTTACACTTCCCAAGCCTAAAGATATCAAGGAAATCATGTTAAGTCAACCAATTTCATGGCTAACTGCTTGAAGAACCCTTTAAACCCTAAACTTTCATATTTCATATACTTAGTTTTCTCTTGAAAACCTTTCTTGTCCTTTACTAATTTGGACCCAAGGAATTTATTGGAATTATTAGAATCATTAAATTCCAAACCTAAGGTTCACTTCTTCCTTGGCCGAATCATATACCTTAAAATTTCATACTTTGCATCTTTGGTTTATTCTTGAAACCATTATTTTTCCTTTGCTAATTCATGCATGAGAAATCTATTTTTACCACTGGATTCATGAAATTCCAACTCCTTCCCCCCTTTCTAGCTTGAACAAAACATACCCGAGGGGTGCAAGAGAAAGGATTTCATGATTAAATCTCATGCAAACCTACTTTCCTTCATCTTTCCTTAGGTTTAATTTCATGAAATCATCCTCCCTACCCAATTCCTTACCTTGGCCAAAACTTATGCATAGAAAGAGGAGAGTAAAAACTTCATCTAACCTCACTTAAACTCATAGAAAACTACCTTAGAATGGAAGAAGATACTTATCTTAAGCTTGGTTTCTTGCCCTCAAGCTTGCTTCTATACTTTCCTTCTCCTTCTTCCTTCTTCTTCCTCTCTTTCTCTCACTACTTTTCAGCATAATTTTCCCTCTTTTTCCTATGCATATTTCAACCAAGAGGGAGGGGTATTTATAGACTTGAAGGCTTCATAAAATTTTGTCCAAGTGTCCTTAATTCTTGTGGTCATGAAAGCTTGCTTCTTAGGGTTTGCCCCTTGAAATATTAAAATAATCCTTTTCAACACATGCATGAAATTCAAGCAATGAGAGGAGAGGGAGTGTCCTTTATACTATGTATTTTTCCTAGTCCAAATATATCTTATACTGGTTACTTTTGTCTAGACAGTTAAAGGTATTTCTACAGTATTTTCTAATACTATTTGTACTTTATTCTATACAAGATACAAAGTAGATTGGGATTTGCATTTAACTTTATATCCTATCATAAATTGTATTTTATGTGGTGCCCACATTCTTTGTACAACTGTTTGGGATACCGTGAAAATTTATTTAATTAATTTTAGTGAATTATCTTATTAAACTAACTTAAGGTAGTCAGTAAACCCAAGAACATTATTCACACATTAGATATCTTTCCTCTAAGTGTGTGATTAAGTGAGTTAAACCTCTTCATCCTCCTCATTTGTGCGCCAATTACAACGGCAAGAAAGGAGAGAAAAGCTTCAAGAAACCAAGAGAAAGAAGAGAGAAAAGAGAGAGCAAGAAGGAAAAGTTGAAGACTGGAGTCCTTGGTAAGTGTTTTTACCATCTTTAGCTTATGTACTCAAGTACATGGTGAAGCTTTCATAAAGTATTTCCTTTCCTCTCTCTCCCTAAAAATTTTGGCCAAACTCTAGGCCATGAAAATGATGAGTTTTCATGCACCAAACTTAAGAGAAACACTAAACTAGTAATTTAAAGCATGAATATGTAGATAGTTTGAAGTATATAAAAACAAATCATTTTCTTGTCATTCACTATAGATTTCGGCTAACCTAGGGTTTAAGTTAGAGATGGAATTTCATTATTTTAATGCTAAAAATGGAACCCTTGAGTTCAAATTAGCTAAGGTCAAATATTGATTTAAAGAAAAATCAAGAGGATCGCAAGATGGAATTCTAGGGCTTTTGTGCATACTTTTTTTTTTACGTCATTGAATCAGTAACTTATGACCCTATATTATGATGTATTAGCGTTCAAAGAAGTTGCGAAAGACTTAAGAAATGGTGTACAAAGAATGGAAGGCAAAGGAATTCAAGAAGATAGCTATTTTACCTTTTCTTGCATTATGTATCCTATATGTGTTTTATGAACTTGATGACATGTCATGTGTATATTTTGATGATTTGTGATGATTGAATGAGTTGAATAAAGAGGTTTAATACCTCTAGATATCATTTGTAGAATAAAACTCTGCCAACATTTTTATAAAAGTATATGGCTTGTTGTGCTTAAATGTTCGATGATCGCTTTCATGAAGATTTTATTATAGATGTGATGATATATGTATATGCTTAAATGGTAAATGCTACTAAGATTCTTTGAATCTCACCCTTTCAAATACTAACCATATCTAAGATCAAGTTATGACAAGACTACCAAAGAGGAAAAAGGCAAGAAGAAACAAGTTGATGATTAAGATGGCTTTACTTGCTATGGTCTTTTATTTCATGTTTTTATGTAAATTCACATGTTTAATGTTAAATATGTACATGGAGATGATCATTTCCCTTTAGGTCTTAGAGAATGTATGGTGTAATATGAGAACAAGTTATAGCTATGTATATATTTATTTTATAAGTATATAGGATGTAAATGGTCATTTTGACCTTTTGATGATAGACCAGCTACTGTTTGGATGTTTTTATGTTAAATATATGAGTGTTATATATGAATGGAAACTAGATAGATAGAGCTTTAAAATGTCCAAGAAGCACATAGTTTGGATGCCTATACAATTTAATCTGATTTTTCAAAGTTAATACCAGAAAACTAGATTTTCAAAAAATGACCATATAAATAGTAAATCTTTAAAAAATTTACTGTACCAATTGATCCAACCAATACTTTGTTTCTTATTTTTTCCATGTAAACAATGTTTTTAGCTATTTTTAGAGACTCGAATCACTTACATACGATTTTCATGGAATTAATTATGAATTTTCAAAGTCCAATTAATAAAATAGAAATTACCAAATGAAACAATACCAAAAATTTGAAAATTCTATCTTTAGATATTATTTGATTCAAGCTTCTAATTAAGCATAAATAGACTTAATTATGGTCTAATATATGAGTAATGAGATTAAAGTTAAAGTGTTACAAAGAAAGTGCTCCTTTAACACCTTTTTTTTTTTTTACACATGATTGTAATTATAGCAGCCATTAAAGAATGAGAGAATTTAAAAGTGGAGGGAAAATGATTAACAAATAAGAGAATTGGTGATTTTACCCAAAAAAAAAGAAAAAAGAACACAACCAATCAATCAACACCACTTCTAGCATGAATCTCTTCATCCTAGTGATGCTCGGCCTCACAATTAAGAATTATTCCCCCATTATTCTTATATAAATAAGATCAATCTTGCACTTTACCCAAAATTCACACAATTAGTCCAATTTAGAAATGTGATATATACATCTTAGAACTAGTAGGTAGGTTTTAACAAATATGGCACAATTATTGAGATGAGCATAGCCATAATTAAGTATAACATAAAACCATGCACCAATATCCATTCTCACATTCACGTGATTGTTTATTATAACGACCAACATAACATGGAACTACTTCTACAAATTGATTGCTGCCCCTGCAATTGCCATTCTCATATGGTCTAATTCTATCTATTCAAATGTTCAGCAAATAGTCAACTTCAAATGTTGATATTCCACATTTCATCAACACCAAAAAAAAAAAAATCGATTGCACTATAAGTACCATAGATTAACAAATCAATTGCACCCACGTTTTAGCAGCCTGTCTGCCCTTTCCAATTGCAATACCAAAATACCATCGGTAGATTTCAATGTGGAAGGAGAGTTTGTAGATTTCATAAAAGAATGACAAGGAAAATTAATCTTCCAGAATTAAATAACCGGTTTAACTCATGAAAATAGAGTAAGTACGAACTTGGCAGAACATTATGATAACATCTTGAATTATTTTTCTGGAATACAAAGGAAATTAAGAAAATTGTATCTAAAATAGCTCTTTTGGGATAAGTATGGACGTACTTGTGCTGTAGCTCATTCCTAGCATCAACCAAACTAATAGCAAATTATGCAACCTGCATTGCAAAAGAACACAGTATTGAGCTTTTAAGATGCCTATATTAAAACAAAGTTGATCCCAGCATCTCATTTTGAAATAGCAAGTACCATGAAGAGGAAAATCTTGCAATATGCTGCATAAAAAGGCATGGCAATATTAGTGTTAGATATTAAAATACTCAACCACTACACTGGCCCAACACATGAGAAATTTGGACCTAATCTAATGTTACTTTCTCATAAGTATGGGTTTGGCCAATCCATAACATTATACAAGGGGGATGTCAATTTATTTATCAGATTGCTTATGTTTTTACTTGGAACTGAGAGAGGCCTGAATTCTATTAGATAAAGGCTGTAAGACTATACAAGGCAAAAGCATCGAAGCTAACTATTGGACTAGCAATGTAAAGTGGTGCATATAGCAAAAACAAAGGTATGTAGTATATCTGAACTTGTCACCCTGCAAACTTCTTTCCCGGTAGTGCAACCAAAGTATAGAACAAGTATGGCAACGTTGATAATGCTTCTGAAATCCATTGACAGAAAAACACCAGCAGAACTATTTTTGAGAATCAATCACATCAATACCTAACAGAGAAAACATGCCAATTGTTTCCTGGAGTATAAATGCATCATTTAACAAATAATAACTGATAAATTTATGAACTTCAGAAGTCTCTTTTGCCACTTAATCAGGTAAGTTGCACATCTTAATTGACACTGGATAGCCAGAGAAAAGATTGAAAGGGCAATGAATATGTACTTTATGTCAAAGTAGCTATTGTTAGCAAGGCTGACTTCCCAAGAGGGGGGGTGAATTGGGAAGATTGAAATTTTTCTGCACAAAGTGAAGTAAGTGAAGATATCACAGTATAATGAAAACAATGCGTAAAACAGAGCAAGCTGAAAAGTAAAGATAGGGAGAAGAAGACTCAGTAATTTATCCTGGTTCGGTCCTTCCACTTGACCTACATCCAGTCCCCAAGACACCTCTTGGGATTTATCCACTATATAGCAAGAATTTCAATGGGCTTCTTGCAAAGGCCACAGTACACGAGTTTGCTCTGTTTCTGAGCTCTCTCAAACTCTCCAAGCACTTACACTGTGTGCTTCCCAATCCCCTTGTGAATATCCCTCACAAGTAAATCTATCTTCCAGATGAAGAGTAGATTGATTACAATGAAATGACTCTCTTGAAAGGAGTAGATATGAAAGTTTTGGTGCAAGTCTGGAAGTTAAGAGGGTAAAAGCTTTTGAGAAGAAAATTCAGCAGAGATTCAGTATATACAAGTTTGATTCATTACCCATAACTTCAAGTGATGTTGTATTTATAGATTTAGGTCTCAAATATCCGTTAGAGACTAAATCTATCCGTTGGAGAAGTTATTCAACGGTTATTCTGAAAAAAACTATCCGTTTACCAACCGCATTTAATGTTTCTGACATACTGAAATTCGAATTTCGGTTGGCCAACAGACGAATTTCGAAGGAATCGTAGATTAAAGCTTCCAACGTTACAGCATGAAGTTCGTCTGTTCATAAAGTGAAATTCTAATTTTGAAACTTACAAAACATTTTCACAATGTGACATACGAATTTTCAAGAAGAAAGTTTTTAGGTTAAGTATGAACAGTGTTTTCAATTTTCTACAGTGCCTTCGAAATTCGAATTTTGGATCCCCAAAATTCGTCTGTTCATTGAACTAAAAAGGGCCACAGTAGATAACTTTCTTTGAAATTCGAATTTTGGAAAGGCAAAATTCGTCTGTCAGAGAAACTCTTTTCAGACTCATCTTGTCATTCGAATGTTGCAAGTTCTTATCATTCGTATGTCAATGTTTCATTTAAATAGACTTAAGAACTTAGCTTCTGAAATTCGAATTTCAATGTTCAAAGTTCGTCTGTCAGAGAGCAGTTTTGAAACTTAAATCACTTTTGATCTCAGATGAACTTTAACATAGTTACAGACGAATTTCTTCAGTTTTCTCAAATTTTGTTTTGCTTGAAATTCGAATTTTGAGAACTCAAAGTTCGTCTGTTGTAAAGAAGCATCTTTCAAACTTATATAAAAATTCGAATGTTGCAACTTCAAAATTCGTCTGTCAGAGAGCATTTTTCAAACTGAATTTCGTTTTGATTTCAGATGCACTTTATCATAGTTTCAGACGAATTTCTTTGATTTTTACAAACTTCATTTTACTTGAAATTCGAATTTTGAAAGTGTGAAGTTCGTCTGTTACAAAGGCCTCTTTTCAGACTAGATGAAAATTCGAATTTTGAACAACCAAAATTCGTCTGACAGAGAGCAGTCTCTTCAGACTTATTCAGTTTTAGCTTGAAATTCGAATTTCCAAAGGCAAAGTTCGAATTTCTAACTTGACAGTTCAGTTTAAACTTTCAACCTTCATCTATTTGAAGGTATTTTTCAAATGTTCAAAGATTTAACATAAAATCAAAGTTTGAAAACATCTTTTCTTCAAATCAAAATCTTTTACCCAATTATATCAAAAACTAAAGATCCTACAAAAGATCTAACAACATATACTCAGTTAATCTTCACTTGAACCAGCTTTGTTCTTCTTTGATATCTTCAATCCAAGCTCTTGGGTGTTGGTTTTAACATCATCAAAACTCTTGATTCAACATTCTCCCCCTTTTTGATGATGACAAAACAACTTACAAACTGGATTAGTACTTGGGTTTGCTTTTACAAGCTCCCCCTCAACATATGCATAAGATATCAACAGAATTAAGACACAAAACTTTGCAACAAGGAATTCATCCATTTAACCAAAAGTTACTTATACAGAGCTAAATAAGGCAAAGTTCAAACAACAGAGACAGTCCAATCAACAAATTCCAAACAACAAAACTAATACAAAGTACAACAAGAAATTTCAATCAATTCTTCTTTGTCTTGATCTTCTTGCTGTAGGATTTCCTTTTTCCTTTTCCAGATTGCTCAGCAGCAGTCTTTCCAGTTTGCCCAGTCTTTCCAGTTTGCCCAGACTTCTCCCCCTTTTTGGCATCATCAGGAAGGCCAACAAAGTCAGCCGGAGGAGGGATCTGAGAGACAGGAATAGCACGAAGGGGCACAGGAGCAAAAGGAATTTCAGCTGGGGGATCAGTGCTTGGTTCCTCGTCAGAGACTTCCAGCAGCTCCTGCATTGCCTGTCTGGAAAGAGCTAGTTGAGCCCTTTGTTCTTCTGATAGCCCATAAGCAGCAAGAGAAGAGGAGGCTTGTTTAGCAGGAGGAAACATTTCTTCCAGCCTTTTCCTCTGAGCTTCCAGTAAAGCATTGTGAGCAATGGCAACATAGTCAGCAACAGGTACAATGCTTCTTTCTTCAGTGCTCACATCTTCTTGCATGGAGGAGCTTGAGATGGCTGCCACCAGTTTTTCAACTTGCTCAGATTCTTGAGTGGACAGAATTGATTCCTGAGCAACTTCTTGCATGGGCTCATGAGGACTTGTCTGCTGAAGTCCTTCTTCTTCTTCCAATCCATAGTCCAAGGGTGGACTAGGACTTGGTGTTCTCATTGCACCAGCACCATCATGGTCAGAGGAGGCAAACTCGAAGGGGCTTGGAGGCTCAGGAGTTGGAGATAGAGTAGGCTCAGGGATACCAGGCTGAGGTGGAGCTGAAGTGGTAGGAATAGCATTCCTTATATCTTCATAAGCATCAGCTACCACCTTCATGTTCACAGCCAACTGATGGATCTGATCTTGTAGATGAGCAAATTTGGCATTTTGCTCATCTCTTATGCTGAGAATGAGTGTTGACAGACTGTCAAACAACTCAGTGACCTTTGTTGGCTTGGCCCGTGAGGAGGGAGTGGCAGGAGGGTCAGTAGGCCTGGAGGGAGATGGGATTGGTTGAGAAGGCTGAGGTACAGATTTGCTAGGGGCCTCAGAGGTGCCTTCTTGTTGGAGGGAGTCATCAGCAGCAAAGAACAGATCTTCAGATTTCCCTGCTCCCTTTCCAACCCATCTGCCTTCATCTCGTTCAATACCCATCCTTTGCAGTTCCTCTTCTTTGAATGCCTCAGTGAGTTTCCCTTTCCCCTTTTCAATGTGTTGAATTCTAGCATGCTGCAGGATTCTTGAAATAATTGCAGCATAGGGGAGTGTGGAATCCTTCCTCTGATCCCTTGCTTTTATCATTCTCTGGAGGATGATATGACCCATGTTAATCAGCTTCCCACGAATGATAGCAGTCATCACATGAGCCTCTGCCCTTGTTATCAAGTTGAAGCTGCCACCCTTGTTGAATATGATCCTGGACACTATATAGTGCAGGATTCTGACTTGTACACTTAGGTCTGTGGGCTTCAATAGATTTATAGTTGGCCTGTTTTCCCTTCTTCTGAACAAGGTGTCCAAGATAGTGCTCTCTTTGTAGTTCAGGAAGGATCCTCCTTCTTCATCCTCTGTGCTTGCCTCATCCATGTATCCAGAGGCTGTAATGTCAATTTTCAGCCCATCTTGTCCTGGGATTTCCAGAACTTCATTGATTGTCTCATCAGCAAGCCAGATGGTCCTAGATCTTAAAGTGACCTCCCATTTCCTTTTCTTGCTGTTATATTGAAGAGAGGCATACCAAGTCTTCACTACTTCATCATCATATTTTTCAGCAATTTCCAACAGGTTTTTGTATCTTATCAACCATAATGCAGCATCAAAGTTATTGGATATCAAAAATTGCTCCAAATTTACACAGTGAGGCTTGATTACCTTTTTGCTTGAAAACTTGGCAGAAAACTCTTCTTGAATCTCAGGAGTGCTCCAAAGTGGTAATGTGGTAAGTTCAAATTCTCCAGATTGTGTAGAAGAGGAGGAAGCCACAGCAGCAGTTTCACCCGAAGGGACTGCAGATTTTGAAAAGGAAGGCCCAGTTTTCTGAGAATCTGCCTTGGAAGAAGATTTCTGGCGTTTAGAAGGGGTAGCTTTACTGGGTTCGGCCTTTCTCTTGGATTTTTCTCCTTCTTTTGTAGCATATTGGGATTTAGCAGTTCTTTTTGGCCGAGTTCCAGCTTGTCCTGCTCCAGGGATCTTTACTCTCGCCATTTTTCAGTGGAATGAAGCAAAATGTTGACAAGGAAGGGTTTATAGGATGCGAATGGAGGTTTAATTGGTGAAGAATGACGGTTTTTGGACAGGAGTTAAGAGAATTTAAGAAAGAATCAGAACGGATTCAGAGAGGTTACAGATAGGGCTGCGTCTGTTCTGAGGAAAACCGTAGCATTTAACGTGTGTAACCGTCTGACAGACGAATTTTGAGGGGTCAAAATTCGAACTTCGGGCAGTTACAAGTTAAACCGTTCAGCATAGCTTACTGACAGACGAATTTTCATCTTGAAAGTTCGTCTGACAGTGGCTTGAAACAAGCAATACAAGGACAACAGACGAATTTTGTTCCAACAAAGTTCGAATGTTGAATAGAGAAAGGCAGTTAACAATCAAACAATCAATCAATCAGACGAATTAAACAGGCAGAGCTGCATCTTTTGACAATTCAGCATGTAGGACATGTTTCAACAGACGAATATTGAACTGAAAATTCGAATTTTCTAACTATGTAAAGATTGTCCAACATTCGCATGTTAGGAGATAAAAAATTGTGCAGCAATGATGGACAACCATAATATTGAAATTTCTGATTTTGAAAATTCGAACTTTCAAGTGTCAACAGACGAATTTCGAGGCATTACAGAGAACTGTTCCAGGGCATAACATGCCGAAGTTCGTCTGTTAGTGAACTGAAATTCGAATGTTGACCATATTGACCATGTCAGAAGCACATTTTATTAAACAAAATCCGTTTAACATACATGTAAAATGCGAATTTCATCTTTAAAAACTTACAGAATGGATCCAAAACTTAGGATTTACATCATTCATTCCACTTTTTGGTTGTTCCATTCTGACGTGCTCCACTCTTCAAGTTTATTGCCATTGATTTTCACAGGGAGCACCTGCAGCTTAGATTAAACATACTCCGAAGCTCAAGTTAGAATTAATTCTGATATTGAAAATTTTAATGACAGAATTGCATGAAAACATCTTACAGTTCATTGGGGTTTACCATCCCCAATTCTCTCCTTATTTTACAAAGTCTGTCTTCTGGCAGAGGTTTTGTGAGTATATCAGCAAATTGATCCTCTGTTGGGATGTACTGCAATCTGACTTCTCCTTTCAGAACATGATCTCTTATGAAGTGATGCCTGACTTCAATATGCTTTGTTCTTGAGTGCATGACAGGATTCTTGGTGATATTTATGGCACTCTGGTTGTCACACATGATTGGTATCTCTTTTATTTTGATTTCAAGATCTTCAAGCTGCTGTTTCATCCAGATGACTTGGGCACAACAGCTTCCAGCTGCAACATACTCAGCTTCTGCAGTAGATAAGGCTACACTGTTTTGCTTTTTGCTGAACCATGAAACTAGGGATCCTCCAAGGAACTGACAGGTTCCACTTGTACTTTTTCTGTCAGTTTTAGATCCTGCAAAATCAGCATCAGTGTATCCTTTGAGGTCTTCTCCATTGCCTTTTGGATACCAAAGACCCATTTGTGATGTTCCAATAAGATATCTAAAAATTCTTTTCACAGCTGTTGCATGGGATTCTTTGGGGCATGATTGGAACCTTGCACACATGCAGACACTGAACATAATGTCAGGTCTGCTAGCAGTTAGGTACAGCAGAGATCCAATCATTCTCCTGTACTGAGTAATGTCAAACATCTTTCCATTCTCATCCATGTCTAGTTTGGTTGCAGTAGCCATAGGTGTTCCCATTGGCTTGGCATTCTCCATCCCAAACTTCTTTATCAGCTCCTTCAGATACTTGGATTGACTGAGAAAGATGCCATCATCAAGCTGTCTGATTTGCAGTCCAAGGAAGAAGTTGAGTTCACCCATCATGGACATCTCGAATTCTCCCTGCATTAACTCAGAAAATTTCTTGCAGAGAGTTTCATTAGTAGCACCGAAAATAATATCATCAACATAGATTGGAACAATCAGTAAATCTTTATTCTCTTTCTTAGTGAATAAAGTTGTGTCAACTTTGCCTCTATTAAACCCTTGTTCAGTTAGAAAATTGCTCAACCTCTCATACCATGCTCTAGGGGCTTGTTTTAAACCATAAAGAGCCTTCTTCAGCTTGTAAACATGGTTTGGTTTAGTAGAATCTTCAAAACCAGGAGGTTGATCTACATAAACTTCTTCCATGATATATCCATTTAAAAAGGCACTCTTTACATCCATTTGATATAGTAAAATATTTTTCATGCATGCATATGCTAGCAGTATTCTTATAGCCTCTAGCCTAGCTACTGGTGCAAAGGTTTCTTCAAAATCAATACCTTCTTCCTGATTATACCCTTTAGCAACCAGTCTAGCCTTATTTCTTATTATTGTTCCAGATTCATCCAGTTTATTTCTGAAAACCCATTTGGTACCTATAACAGGATGATTTTTGGGCCTGGGAACTAAATTCCAAACATGATTTCTTTCAAACTGATTCAATTCATCTTGCATAGCTAGAATCCAGTAATCATCAGTTAAGGCTTCCTCAGCACATTTAGGTTCAATTTGAGAAATAAAAGCGCAGTTGAGCATTTGATCCCTTAACTGTTTTCTGGTTTTAACTTTCTCTTGAACATTCCCTATTACTTGATTAACAGGGTGATTCCTTTGATATCTCCAAGCTCTAGGGAGTTCTTGAGTTGTTTCTTCAATATTTTCTTCATTAAACTCTTGCTCCTGGATATCTTCCTCTATATCAATAGATTCAGATATCTTTGGAGGTTTACTTTTGTCAGAAATTCCCAGTTTTTCAAAATTGATAGTTAGATCATCTTCATGTTTTGACACAGCTTCATTTTCAATGAAAACTACATGCACTGATTCTTCTACTATATTTGATCTTTTATTATAAACTCTATAAGCCTTACTCCTACTTGAATAGCCCAAGAATATACCTTCATCGGATTTGGCATCAAACTTACCCAGATTTTCTTTCCCATTGTTGTGAATGAAGCATTTGCACCCGAACACATGGAGGTGTGACAAATTTGGCTTTCTTCCTTTGTACAGCTCATAAGGGGTCTTCCCAAGGATTGGTCTGATGTAGGCTCTGTTTATGATGTAACTAGCTGTATTCACTGCATCAGCCCAGAACACTTGAGAGAGTTCCTTCTCATTTAGCATCGCTCTTGCCATTTCTCCAATGGTTCTGTTCTTCCTTTCCACCACTCCATTTTGTTGAGGAGTTCTTGGTGCTGAGAAGTTGTGGTCAATTCCATGCTCATTGCAGTACTCCAGGAAGTATGCATTTTCAAATTCTCCTCCATGGTCTGACCTGATAGACACAATAGAAATACCTTTCTCATTTTGCACTTTCTTAGCTAAGGTTACAAATGCACCAAAGGTATCACTTTTAGAGGAAAGAAACAATGTCCAAGTGAATCTAGAGTAATCATCTATAATTACAAGCACATACAGATTACCACCAAGACTTTTCACTCTAGATGGTCCAATTAAGTCCATATGCAACAATTCAAGTGGTCTTGTTGTTGTTATTACATTTTTAGATTTGAAGGATGCTTTGGTTTGTTTTCCTCTTAGGCATGCATCACATTCTTTATCCTTTTCAAAAGATATTTTAGGAAGACCAGTTACTAGCTCATTTTTAATCAGTTTAGACAATTGATTCATGTTGACATGAGCTAATCTCCTATGCCATAGCCAACTGTCATTATTCTGACTAATCAAACATACAGAATCCAAGGGAGGAAGTTCATCAAGGTCAATAGTGTAACAGTTACCATCCCTTTGAGCTTTGAGAATTACTTTGTGATCACTTTTTCTGATGACCAGGCAAAACTTTGAGTCAAACAGCACCCAGTTTCCTTTGTCACAAGTCTGACTCACGCTTAGCAAGTTGTGGTTGAGGCCAATCACAAACAGCACCTCTTCAATGGATGTTTCTGGATTTTTGCCCACAATTCCAATACCAGTGATTTCGCCATATTGGTCACCTCCAAAGGTCACCTTTCCTCCTTTCTTGTCTCTAAGGGTGATGAACTTCTCCTTATCACCAGTCATGTGACTTGAGCAGGCACTGTCTATATACCATTTGTTGCTTTTCTTAGCTTTGAGACAGACCTGCAAAACAAAGTTTATGTTTTTCTTTTAGGTACCCAAATTTGCTTGGGTCCTTTTCGGTCAGTGAGTAATTCCCTAGATGCAGAGGCAACTTTGGGAACCCATTCAGTTTTCCTGCCTAGCCTATTTTTCTTCAATGCACAAGAACTGGAAATATGTCCCTTTTTGTTACAAAAATGACAGGTAATGAATGGACTGCTAGATTGAGTGGTAGGAAAAAAACAATGCAAATAATACTTCTGTTTAGCATGCCTGGGTTGATCATATGTTTCAATGTGAGGTGATGCATCATTTTCCTTTTTATTATTGTTAGCATGCACAAAATGTCTCATATACATATTCTGATTTTTCTTCCTGATCTTTTCCTTGACTGCACATGGATCATAGCTAAGACCAGCTTTTCCTTGTGATATTCTTTGGCTCCCCATCAAGGCAAACAACATATCTTTACCTCTAGTGAGCCTAGACATGCTTTTAACTAGATAATCATTAGTTTGCCTGAGTTCAGTGCATGAGGTGCAGCAGACAGATTCAGTCGGAGGTAAAGAGGCAATTTCAGAAACTATGCTTTGAGACTCCAGCTTAATTATCCTTTTCTTTGCCAGTTTTAGTTCTTTAGCAACTTTGATAAATTCATCATGAAGCTCATGAAATGCATCTAGTAATTCAGAATAGGAAGGTTCAGATTCATATACCTCTTCTTCCTGATCACTGCTGTGTGAGGGTGTGGCTTCTTCAGAAGCAAGTGCCATCAGACAAATGTTGGCAATCTCATCCTCATCTTCTTCTTCCTCATCTGAGCTGTTGCCCCATATAGATGAGATGTAGGCCTTCTTCTTCTTTCCCTTATCAGCAGCTTTCTTTTCCTTTTCTTGTTTCTTGAGGAATTGGGGGCAGTCCCACTTTATGTGTCCCTGCTTCTTGCATTCATAGCAAGTCACAGGTTCTTTTGTCTCTTTCTTGCTTTCTCCAGCTGCTCCTTTCTTGAAGAATCTCTTATTTTTCTTCTTGCTGTAGAATCTTCCGAATTTTCTAACCATCATTGCCAGAGTTTCTTCATCCAGATCATCTCCTTCATCAGATTCTTCTTCCTTTTCATCGGCAGCTTTGAGGGCAAGGCCTTTCTTCTTCCTGTCCATCCCAGCTTCCTTGAGTGCTTTGATTTTTCCTTCATATTCCTCAAGGCTGCCAAAGAGAGCTGTGACAGAAGTCATCGATTCTCCTCTGGCTTCTTCTATAGCTGTTACCTTGGGCTGCCATTCCAGAGGGAGAGCTCTGAGTATTTTTCTTACTTTCTCAGACTGAGTGTATTCCTTTCCCAGGCTTTTGAGTTGATTCACAATGAGGGTGAATCTCTTTTGTAGCTCCTTTACAGTTTCTCCTTCAGCCATTCTAAAGCTCTCATACTCCCCAATGCACGTGTTCAGTCTGTTCTCCCTGACTCCAGATGTTCCCTCATGAGCAATCTGCAGAGTATCCCACATTTCTTTTGCAGTGGTGCATTGCGAGACTCTGTAAAATTCATCTTGATTCAGGGCACTGACTAAACAGTGTTTTGCTTTGAAATTCAGTAGGACTCTCCTTCTGTCCTCATCATTCCATTCTGCTTCCAGCTTCTCTTTGTGTCCTCCATCTTCAGTTAGAGCCATTGGAATGAAATCCCCTTTTTCAATGACTGACCAGATGTCAAGATCAATTGATTGGAGGTAGATCTGCATTCTCATTTTCCAGTACCCATAATGCTCTCCACTGAAGCCTGGTGGTCTGTTAGTATTGTTCCCTTCAGGGAGTATACTCTCTCCAAAGCCAGCCATCTTAATTCCCGGACTGTGAGTTCCTTTATATGGGAATCCGGGCTCTGATACCACTTGTTAGCAAGGCTGACTTCCCAAGAGGGGGGGTGAATTGGGAAGATTGAAATTTTTCTGCACAAAGTGAAGTAAGTGAAGATATCACAGTATAATGAAAACAATGCGTAAAACAGAGCAAGCTGAAAAGTAAAGATAGGGAGAAGAAGACTCAGTAATTTATCCTGGTTCGGTCCTTCCACTTGACCTACATCCAGTCCCCAAGACACCTCTTGGGATTTATCCACTATACAGCAAGAATTTCAATGGGCTTCTTGCAAAGGCCACAGTACACGAGTTTGCTCTGTTTCTGAGCTCTCTCAAACTCTCCAAGCACTTACACTGTGTGCTTCCCAATCCCCTTGTGAATATCCCTCACAAGTAAATCTATCTTCCAGATGAAGAGTAGATTGATTACAATGAAATGACTCTCTTGAAAGGAGTAGATATGAAAGTTTTGGTGCAAGTCTGGAAGTTAAGAGGGTAAAAGCTTTTGAGAAGAAAATTCAGCAGAGATTCAGTATATACAAGTTTGATTCATTACCCATAACTTCAAGTGATGTTGTATTTATAGATTTAGGTCTCAAATATCCGTTAGAGACTAAATCTATCCGTTGGAGAAGTTATTCAACGGTTACTCTGAAAAAAACTATCCGTTTACCAACCGCATTTAATGTTTCTGACATACTGAAATTCGAATTTCGGTTGGCCAACAGACGAATTTCGAAGGAATCGTAGATTAAAGCTTTCAACGTTACAGCACGAAGTTCGTCTGTTCATAAAGTGAAATTCGAATTTTGAAACTTACAAAACATTTTCACAATGTGACATACGAATTTTCAAGAAGAAAGTTTTTCGGTTAAGTATGAACAGTGTTTTCAATTTTCTACAGTGCCTTCGAAATTCGAATTTTGGATCCCCAAAATTCGTCTGTTCATTGAACTAAAAAGGGCCACAGTAGATAACTTTCTTTGAAATTCGAATTTTGGAAAGGCAAAATTCGTCTGTCAGAGAAACTCTTTTCAGACTCATCTTGTCATTCGAATGTTGCAAGTTCTTATCATTCGTATGTCAATGTTTCATTTAAATAGACTTAAGAACTTAGCTTCTGAAATTCGAATTTCAATGTTCAAAGTTCGTCTGTCAGAGAGCAGTTTTGAAACTTAAATCACTTTTGATCTCAGATGAACTTTAACATAGTTACAGACGAATTTCTTCAGTTTTCTCAAATTTTGTTTTGCTTGAAATTCGAATTTTGAGAACTCAAAGTTCGTCTGTTGTAAAGAAGCATCTTTCAAACTTATATAAAAATTCGAATGTTGCAACTTCAAAATTCGTCTGTCAGAGAGCATTTTTCAAACTGAATTTCGTTTTGATTTCAGATGCACTTTATCATAGTTTCAGACGAATTTCTTTGATTTTTACAAACTTCATTTTACTTGAAATTCGAATTTTGAAAGTGTGAAGTTCGTCTGTTACAAAGGCCTCTTTTCAGACTAGATGAAAATTCGAATTTTGAACAACCAAAATTCGTCTGACAGAGAGCAGTCTCTTCAGACTTATTCAGTTTTAGCTTGAAATTCGAATTTCCAAAGGCAAAGTTCGAATTTCTAACTTGACAGTTCAGTTTAAACTTTCAACCTTCGTCTATTTGAAGGTATTTTTCAAATGTTCAAAGATTTAACATAAAATCAAAATTTGAAAACATCTTTTCTTCAAATCAAAATCTTTTACCCAATTATATCAAAAACTAAAGATCCTACAAAAGATCTAACAATATATACTCAGTTAATCTTCACTTGAACCAGCTTTGTTCTTCTTTGATATCTTCAATCCAAGCTCTTGGGTGTTGGTTTTAACATCATCAAAACTCTTGATTCAACAGCTATTAATTAAATTTATAAGCATAGAATGACAATTGCACAGCTACAACACAGTTATGACTTGAAGGTCATGACACTCAAATTAAAATGATTGACAACAGCTTCACAAGCAAGACAACGTCTTTACTGTATATGTAAACCTAATGAAGTATAAATGTATAGGACTAACTGCATAGGCAGCCTTTACTCCAGGAAATTTACACCTCAAAATACATCCTCTCGAGCCTACCAGGCAAAACTGACGTCATTTATATCCCAACCTATCTACTGATGGGGACTTAGGCATACCAAAGCCCCCATCATCTACTCAGTCTCATGAACAACCTTACATATGACCTCATATCAAAGAAGGTATATTACAATTTTTCCTACCCCATGCTCAGAGCTTGATGAGTAGTAAATCACCACCACCACAATATTTAACAGTAATGAGTAAAATAAAATAATCAATCTCAATCTATGAAAATACAGTCCAAACCAATTGTCCATTCATTTGTTACTTTAATAGTAAAAACAGTATCTCTTTTTTTATTCCAAAAAGATGTCCATGTCAAGGAAATATGATCATCAAATATCAACAAGCCTTAGCAACTAAAAGATATCAGCCATGCAAACCTCGTCTATAAGGATCACAAAAGAAGAAGAATTTGTGTGCAGCAATGCAACAACACATTTGCACAAAGGCTGCCAGCATATCATGTAATTGTGCTAAGTTGGGAATAAGACCTCGTATATAGGCTTACATTTCCTAAAGAGAAAAGCAAAAGATTAACAAGGTTAACTTAATTATTATAGTACTACATGAGAAACATTTTTAAATCAAATTCAGACTCTCAACTGCATAATATTGCGCACTCCAGATAAACCATTGCAAAAATGAAAGGCAAAGAGTTCTCATTTTTATAAATAAAAAAGAAGAATTGAAAAAAAGACCAAAAAGAAGACACTCATTGTACCAAAATATTTGCTAGAAGTTGGAACATAATCACAAAATAGATTAGATTATAGTAAACAAATGAAACCACCTTTTGCAAGTAGTTGGTCTCGCAAAAGTGCGAAAAATTAATATAAATGGAAAATAGTAATGATAAGGCAGCATAGGTGAAGCAAATATTTAGTATAAATGGACATAACAAAGAGGTATACGTATTATTGAATTTCAAAAATCTGAAGGCATATTAACAATAAGAACCCATACATGTGGCTGAAGGAAACCATCAGAATCCTCATCAAGTTCACTCATATGAATTCTTGCCTGTGTAAGTAAAACCTGCACAACCATAACCAGTAAATTGCTGTCATAAAACGAAGGACATGTAGAGTAACTTCAACATGTCCTTGGAACCAAGCACAATCAAGTGAAGAAGATGAAGACCAAGAGCTCTTCCTCTTATTAGTATTCAATTAGTCATCACAAATATATTTAATTCTCTGCACATTAGAAATTAGTACTAAGCCCAAACTTCACAACCCCATTATAACTAGCATTCTAGCAATAACATAAACAAGAAATAGAGAATACAATGGACTGAGCATAAATACAGCAGAAAAATATATTGAAGAATCAATACATTGACATGTTGCCTTCAGAAAGAACAACTTATCAACAGTTCAACACCAAGAACGTTCAATGATAACTAAGCTATCATAAACCTCAATTTTGGCTTATTCAAAGCAAACCAAATAAAATTTGACCAAAAAAAGAACTCATTCCAGTAAACAGAAAGACCAATTTCAAGAGGCAATCAAACTAATCTTATAGTAATCTCAAACATTAACAGGGAGCATTTTAAGTTTCAGAACGTAAAGCTTTGAGCTTTTTCCCTTTTGTTATCAAATCTCCAAAGATATATATATATACAAACAACATACCTCAAAGCAGAAGAGAGACGAAGTAGATGAAGAAGACCCACAATGCAGATGAAGAGGACACAGACCCACGAAGATCCGATGACCCATATACACAAACCATGGCCGAGGTTCACACAACCCACTAGCCACCACGACCCATGAACAGAAACCCATGAAGATCGATGAAGCTCCGATAACCCAATGAAGGCCGAAGACGCAGCCACGCACAAGAAGCTCCGGTAACCCAAAGAAGACCGACGAAGCAGCAGATCGCGTGAGAACAGAGTACACGGCCCAACGATATGGTGACCCACGCACGACCCGCGAAGAAGAAGAGTGAGGGGGTGCCGAAATTCGGAGGAAGAGAGAGTGGGTGACAGAAATGCGAAGACAGACCGACGGCGAGCTTCGTGCGAGTAGATAGAAGAGGGCGGGAGTGTTTTTTGGGTTCCGAAGAGGTAAGCAAACTCTTGATGGAGCCGTGGTTATGTTCGAAGGATTAGGAGCATTGTAGCTTTTTAACTATGTTTTAGGTATGCTTGTCAAAATAGCGTGTTCAAACAGCCCTACTGTTTGGGTTTGCTTTTAAATAAAATGTACCTAAATATATTAAGGTAGGCATATTTTAGTATGCTCTTTATAATACCAAAAGATGAATATTTGGGTATGCTTTTTGTTCTAAGCATATCAAAAGTATTTTTTGGTAAGCTTTTTAAAAACACATACCTACATGTGCGTACTTAAATCCCAAATTTGTAGTAATGGGAGTTGAAATCATAATGTTAAAAATAAGTTTATAATGAATCTAACTAATTATATTGGTTTAAATTAATAGTAAAAAGTAACTTTCGGAAATTCATGCTGATTGTTAGATATATCCAGTTTTGTTTTTTTTGTCACTTTGCAATCATAGCTCAAGCATTACAGCATTGAACATTAATTCTAATGGTCACCTAACATTGTTTTTATTTTATTTTATTTCTTGGCAAAAGGAACCTTTATTATTTTAACGATAATCTTACAGGGAGGACGCCATTCAAAAAACATTAGTGGGCAAATGAAAAGCGTGATTAGAACAAGATATTATATATCAAAGTCACCAGAAATATTGTGAACACCATATTTTATTTGACTTATTTAAGAAAAAATAATAAATACATAAAAAAATGTCCCTTTTAAGGGCTGTGATGAGATGATAAAATCTAATGTTTTAGAAGATTATTCTTAAAAAAACTCAAAAATATGAAAAAAATTAAATATGAAGTATTCTATGGTTATCTTAGATGATTTTAGAATAAAATTTGAAGATTATCTTCTAATTAAAATATATATAAAAATAAAAAAATGAAAATAAAGGAAGAATCTATGTATTATTTTTTAAAATCTTGATAGAGAAAAAGTGAATAAATAAAGTAAGAAGGTAAAAGAATTAAATTATTTAAATCAGTGGCTGAATTGAAAAATAATAATAACAGAAAATAATATTTCTTAAGACTTTTTAAAAAATGGAGATCAAGATTTTATCCATTCTTATTTTCAAGATTTGAAATTTTAAAATATTTTAAATTAAAAAACGTATATATATATATATATATATTACTCAAGCAGTGATCCTCGCCAATATGCTTTGCGTCATTAGGACTTAAGTTTGCATTTAGTAAGCATATCAATATATAGAAACGCCTTTATCCATTAACATGTGGGAACCATTGTCTTTTTGTAATTGAAACTTTTTTGTTTCTCCTATGAAAAACCTTAGTGATGTTCAGATTTAATCAGGTTTGTGTAGCACCTTAGATACAATAACATGGACGGACTCATACAAATATTATCTTTTGAACGTAGTTTACATGCCTAAAAGCTCGTACCATTATGGAATGGCAACGCTCATTCTTTTCATGCTCGTGTATGTGGTTGTGAATAATTCTTGTAGCACTATCACAAATTCACCATCTTTATTAGAATTTGCTATGAGAGATATTAATGCCTCCGTAAGTTACCATGTTCAGGATTGTTGCTTTAGGATGTTGCCGAATCACTTTCTCTTTCTAGAAACTTGATGAATCCGATAAAAGTACGCACAAATTTATTGAAGATTTTATTGACTAACATTTATAGTTTACAAATTTCTTTCTCTTACTTACATTATAAAATATTTTGTATCAATTACACACATATTAAAGAAATAATTTTTTTACCTAAAATTAATGCAAAAAGTACTAATATGTCATATTTTACTTTTATTAAGTACCTAATTCTATTATCATTATAGGATTATAAATAAGCAATGGAAAATAATTAAAGACGGGGATAAAATAAGAAAAAAATATAAAATATCCTATATTTTGGATCAAAAACTTATCATACAAAATGCCCTATAATATAGATCGAAGAAGTAATTCAAGATTTCGTCCTATGTCTTTATATATTATTGGATAAATTATTAAACTTTAAATAAAATTGGTTATGACCTAAAGAAAGTAATGCTAACAAAGAATATTCCTTCCCTCTCCCTCACCCTTTTTCGCTTTCTGTACGCTGTTATTCTAGTAGCGATGTGAGCTAATAATTTATCCATGAAAAATACTCCCTCCTATACATATTATATGATATTTTATATGATAAGATTCTGATTTAAAATATAGGGTATTGAATATTTTTTTCTCATTTTACCTCATTTTTAATTCTTCCCTACCCCTCATTTATAACTCTACAATGATAATCGAATGAGATATTTAATAAAGATAAAATAGAAAATATTGGTACTTTTTATATTGACTTCAAGTGAAAAAAATTTGAAACAGAAAAATTGAAGCAACCTCCATCTAATGGTCATTAAACTCATAACCTCTGTCCACATTAAGTTCCATAACCTTCCTATCCTCTATAATTAGCCTGTGTAACTCTCCTTTTAATAAGTTGTAACTCCTCTTTTAATAAGTTGTAACCCTTTCAATTTCTTGTAACTCCCTCTATACCAGTTAATACCATGAATGCTCTATGGGCTCCATGAACTAGTATAAATAGAAACCTCAATTGCTTGTCTCAGCAGAACATGAATGAGAGAGAATTTTCTTTTTTCTCAGTTGAGTGTTAATCTACTGGTTTCTCTACCAAAATAATATTCTTAATATAAGTATAATTGATACAAAATACTTTATAATATGAACCAAATGGAGTAATTGACTACAAATGGATATAAATGCTACCATGTCTGATAATTAACAAGGACAAATATATATTTGTTTAATTTGTTGAATTTAACTCGTAAAATTAGTTGTTGATATTGATAGCTAATAGGTTTTTTTTCCCTTTCATGATTGATGCAGGTTATATTGGCGTTGTTGTTGACCCTTGAAGATGGTTTCAACCCAATATCAAGAAAGCCGGCAAATATTTATTTGACGATGCTTTGTTGAATTCTTATTCATGTGTTTTAATAATTAATGTTGAACTGTTTGATATATGTAATCGTGTGCTTGTTTTAAGTGACTATGTTTGATTGTACGAAAGACTTGGCCTAGCTAACAAGTGTGTTTTTCTTCGTTGTGTGTTATGATGATTCTAGAGTTTTATCCAAACCTTGGTATTTTAACTGTAAAAATGGAATGAGATCAAATTAACTGGTAAATACGTTACTTTCTGGAAGTGAATGGACTACATGAAGTTTGCATCAATTTTTCATGCATGATCTTGTTGAAAATTCATTCACCCATTTGGTTCTCAATTTTGTAAAATTTAGTTAAAATAAATGAAATTTGTAAAGATGAAGTTTAGATAAAGTAAGTTTGTTGTAAATTATTATGTTTGGATATTCTTTTTGTAAAAGTAAGTTTGACAAAAAATTTGTTTGGATGATAAGGGTTAAAAGTACTTTTAGATGTATAATACAGAGTAAATTTACTTCTCATTTTTCAAAACCCATATTTTGTTAAAGGAAAAGTAACTTTTCCCTTCTTTTTTTAAAACCACAGTTTAACCCACTTTTTTCATTTTTTTAAAAGACAGTTTGTGTTTGACCAAACACATCTTTTTAGAAAACCATGACTAAAAATCATGATTTCTTTTTTAAAAAGATGAACTAAACAGGCACTTACTCGTCAACAAAACATAAAGGTTACTGTTACTAAGAAAAATTATATGCTTATCATATTTTCACATGAACAATTCAATAGTAACAATATCATCAATGACTTATTCTTTGTAAATTAAGTTATATAAATATACAAATGGAGTTGAAATCATAACTTTAAGTTATACTAGTGCCTATGTGGTTCTTCTTTTTCAAAAAGAAACTATGGTTTTCAACCATAATGATAAGTGAACCCTTATGGAATCCGTCCAAAGAACCCACTTGAAATGAATAACACTCGGATCGTTGCAATTGCAAGGAACACGAAAACTGAAAAATAAAAACAGTAAGAAGAAAACAGAAAAGATATATTGGTTGAGGTGAATTAGAACCCAAGAGAACCGGTCTCTTGAACCGTAGTTCCGGTGACGCCACAAAGATTGACCAATTCCTTGATAAGTCATAGTATTCTCTCTAGCACTCAAAGAATCGCAAGAGGAAACTCACAAAAGTCTTAAACTTTAATCATTCAAAAATGAAAAACGTACATAATAGTTAGCCTTAAATAGACAAGGTAAAATCTAACATAATAAGCCTAGAAACCCTAATTAATTTGGGCTCAAGTAATCCTAATAGGATTAGGAGACTTTAGGCCCAAACAACACTCCTATTGGACCTAGGAAACTAGTAAAATAAAACCCTAAAATAAAATAACGAAAATTCATAAGAAAATAATAAAATAATACCGAAGCCCTTATAAACATGCCAACACATTAATGAAATCACATGTTTGGCACATGACATGTTTATTTATAAGGTCGGTCATCAAAAAACTACTATTTAACTAATTGGGCTTTATTAATTAACAAAGTTCAGCCCATAATTAATAAAAACGAAATTAACACTAATTAAGCCCATTAATGTCTAAGTCACATGCTCTTTTAATGAAGCACATGATATTTTAATTAACCTCCTTCAATGGGCTCCTATTGGGCTTGGATCTGAAACTTATATTTTGGAGTTGATGATCTCACTTAAACTTGGGCTTTATATTTAGCACTTTGATCAAGTCTTCCAAGCTCTCCTTGCTCCACTACAAACTCTTGCAAGTCATGCTTAGCCCTTATTCTATCATTCCTTCCCTCCTCGAAAGGATTTGTCCTCGAATCTCCATAATCTATGTGGAAAGAAAGGGAACGATTAAAAGCATCAAATAAATAACAAAGAGTATACTTACCTTTCAAACTTAATTGTTGCTTTGTGGCTTTGATCTTCACATTAACTTGGAAGACAATATTCTCCCTTGGTTGCAAATTGGCTTTAAATGTTTCTCTAAGTTTTTGCAACCAATCTCCAGGATAAAAAACCTTACTATGCAATCCATTTGTTTGAATCACATACAACTCATTTTCATGGATTGGAAAACAAGAGCTTTCATCAACCTCACTCAAAACTTGTAATAAATAGCTAAACACCAATTCGAAACAACAAAACTTAAATGGAACCAAGGTGTTAGCGGATTCATGGGAAATGATATGGGGACAAAACTTGACACAAAAGGACTTAATTGAAACTAATGCATGAGAAAGATCATACGAGATGAAATCTGGGCAGATGTGATTATAATGCATTAAACTCAAAATCGGGACAGATTTAATATTAAATGATGATGTACAATGGTAAGACAAAGATAGAGAAGTAAGGACTAAAGAAGTACATACTAATACAAAACCAAAAGAAAGGAATGAACTGGAAAGCGAATGGAACATAATAGACTTATGTGGATGAGATGGGACACAATTGCAACAATGGAGCATGAAAGCACATGACTTATGAAACACACAAGCAACATAAAACTTAAAACGAATAGGGACTATTTCACAAATGCATAGGAAATACAAAACACTATGATGATGAGATGGAATGACATAGAAGGATAAACTAGAGAAATAAGGCACTAAAGTAACTAATGAACTCATTATTGACTCATGCAGTTTGGACTCAAAAGAAATTGCGGACTCATGCAACAATGATGGATGACATAATTTAAAGAAATTAGAAACATAATGAGAAGGAAGAAGAAAACACAATGAAGATGCATAAGAAAGATGAGATGATGAAGGAAGGAGTTTTGTACAAACTACTTTAAGCTCACTTTCACTCTCATTCTTCCTCAAACTCTCTTTTTCTTTTCTCTTTTTCCTCTTTTTCTTCCTCTTTTTCACTCTTTTCTCTCTTACTCTTTTTGCATTCTTTTTATTTTTCTGGACACTTTCTCTCCTACATATCTCTTTTCTTCTCTTATTTCTACCACTCTCATTTTTCCACTCTAGCTCACCCTTCAAGTTCTCATGATTTTCAAACAAATGAATACATGGTAATAGTTCATGGGCTTTTTCCAAAACATTATAACAGTTTCTATCATACCCATTCAAGCTAACATCATAGTCTAAATTTCCAATCACCATGTCAATATGCTCAATCACATCAATGCAATCATAAGATCTAATTTCCAAAGGAATCACACTATTAGCATTACTTGAAACTAATATGCTACTATCCAAAGAATTTTCCCTCAAATCATGAACAACAAATAAATCATGTTTCTCTTCTAAAAGTTGCACGCAATCATGGTTAATTTCATTAGCATAGTCATGAAATTCATTTTCCAATTGCTGCAAATTAGAAACACCACTAGAATCAACTAAGCTTTCTACCACAACACTATCAGCATCTAGACCAATTCTCTTTTCAAGATTTAGTAAGATATCATGTTTAATCCCAATTATAACAATTAATAACATTAAGCTCATCAGGATTCTTAAGTTCAGCACATCCCAATTCAGATTCCAATTTAATAGTTCCATCACAAGGGATATCATCAATGCAAGTAACATCATTTATCTTACTAGAATTATCACATCTTAAATCACAAGAGACATTAATATCAGAGTTCTGAGGATCAGGCATACCTATAGTGGATTCTCTCGTTACATCATCAGTTGTTGAAGTGGTAGCAATGTTATCATCCACTTGATCATCTTTCTCCATGTGGGAATCACATGAATCTTGAACCACAAGCATTTGCATCTCCTTGGAATGTTTAACCACACTTTTAGCTTTGGATGGCATGTATTTTTTTCTCAAGACTGCTCTCATTTCATTCCATGTTATAATGGAAGGTTCTCCATTCGTAGCTCGTCTAGTTTCCATCCGTTTCCACCAAGTAGCAACCTTTTTACCCAATCAAAGGTAATCACATTGTGCCTTCTCTATTTCGGAGTAGTTGCAACATGCAAAGACTTGTTCAACTTTTCTTTCCCAATCCAAGTAACCATCAGGATTTTTCTCATCATGAAATAGTGGGATATTCGGTTTGATCTTGCTAAGAACATCCGTATGAGCAGGAACCTTTGAATTACGCCTTGCTTTGGTTTTAGAAGGAAACTCCAAGCGATTCAATTTTGCATTTACTTCCTCAATTTGATCATTGAAAGTCCTTAATAAGGCCTTAAGATCAACTTCTCCAATAGTCATGTTTACAATCTGAAATGTTAATGTAAAACAAAGAGAAAGAAATGGGGACCTCACATACTTTCTCACGTGTTTCACTCAAATAATGTAAATGCACTCGTGTTTCACACTAAATCAAGGCTTTTTCAAATATGATGCAATTTCTCTCTTGCCTTTTTCCACTCAAAGCTTGCTTTCTTATGAGAGTGCTAAATTAAAACCACAACTTCAATCAAAAGGAAATTGGTTTTTAAAGAAGTGGCAATCACAGAAAACAAAAGTTTAAAATTGAAGTTCTTAAAGATCATAATTTAATTAAACAATAACCAACATAAAATGAACACAAAGGAACTGAAATTTCCAACAAGAGAAATATAAAGGAAATAGAACAAAGAAGGATGACAATTTGTAGGAACTGATAAGGAAAGAAATCTGAAGGAAAGAGAAATTATAGATATTTTAATGAGATTTGCCACCACAGTTGATAAATTAAGTCAATCAAGCCTCAAATCAAATCCAATCAAATAATGTTTTTTTTTCTACTTTTTTTGTTGTTGCTGCTATATATATATTTGCAGCAATAAATCTCACTTTGTTTTTTTCAAATTTTTTTTTAATTTTTTTTTCTGCTATTTTTTTTCAATTGCTGCTATATTCCTTTTTTTTTTGCAGCAATCAATCTATCTTTTTTCTTTTTTTTCAGATTTTGAACAGTAACCGAAAACAGTAACCGTGAACAGTACTTGAAAACAGTGCACGAAACAGTAATGGGGAACAGTAATCGCAAAAAACAATCCGGAACAGTACGACGCACAGTGACGGAAAACAGTAAAAATGAAACAGTGCCGGCAAAAAAAGGAATAGTACAAAACAGTGCCGGTGACACAGTGAAATCCGTACGGGTATGAACAGTGACGCGATTTTTTTTTTTAAGCAACGAAGATGGATTGAAACAAGGAGACAAGCAAAATAGGGAACACACCTTGATTTGCAAACCAAAGTTCTGATGCCAAATGATAAGTGAACCCTTATGGAACCCGTCCAAAGAACCCACTTGAAATGAATAATACTCGGATCGTTGCAATTGCAAGGAACATGAAAACTGAAAAATAGAAACAGCAAGAAGAAAACAGAAAAGATATATTGGTCGAGGTGAATTAGAACCCAAGAGAACCGGTCTCTTTAACTCTAGTTCCGGTGACGCCACAAGGATTGACCAATTCATTGATAAGTCATAGTATTCTCTCTAGCACTCAAAGAATCGCAAGAGGAAACTCACAAAAGTCTTAAACTTTAATCATTCAAAAATGAAAAACGTACATAATAGTTAGCCTTAAATAGACAAGGTAAAATTTAACCTAATAAGCCTAGAAACCCTAATTAATTTGGGCTCAAGTAATCCTAATAGGATTAGGAGATTTTAGGCCCAAATAACACTCCTATTGGACCTAGGAAACTAGTAAAATAAAACTCTAAAATAAAATAACGAAAATTCATAAGAAAATAATAAAATAATACCTAAGCCCTTATAAACATGCCAACATATTAATGAAATCACATGTTTGGCACATGACATATTTATTTATAAGGTGGGCCATCAAAAAGACTACTATTTAACTAATTGGGCTTTATTAATTAACAAAGTTCAGCCCATAATTAATAAAAACGAAATTAACACTAATTAAGCCCATTAATGTCTAAGTCACATGCTCTTTTAATGAAGCACATGATATTTTAATTAACCTCCTTCAATGGGCTCCTATTGGGCTTGGATCTGAAACTTATATTTTGGAGTTGATGATCTCACTTAAACTTGGGCTTTATATTTAGCACTTTGATCAAGTTTTCCAAGCTCTCCATGCTCCACTACAAACTCTTGCAAGTCATGCCTAGCCCTTATTCTATCACATAATTTTTTTAAGAAGATGTGTTTGGCCAAACACAAATTGCCTTTTTTTATAAAATGAAAAGTAAGTTAAACTGTGATTTTGGAAAAATAGGGAAAAAAATTACTTTTTCTTTAATAAAATGTGGGTCTTGGAAAAGGAGAAACAAATTTAATCTATATTATATATCTAAAAGTACTTTTAACCTTTATAATCCAAATAATTTTTTTTTGAAACTTACTTTTACAAAAAGAATCTCCAAACATAACAACTTACAACAAACTTACTTTATCTAAACTTTATTTTTACAAACTTCATTCATTTTAACTTAATTTCACAAAACTTAGAACCAAACGGGCCCTAAATGTTATAATTCACTGAACTGTAAATTAAGTTATAGTTGAATGAATTGTAACGGTAAGTAATGATTTCAACCATAAGTTATTCTAAAAAAATTATATTAATCAAATAATATTAATTTTTATATGAAAAATTAATGTAATTATTATTTTAAAATCTTAATATCTTATTTTGACCAATATAAAAATTTGTTAGATATACTCTTTGGAAAGTTGCTTTTAAGAAAGTATACTTCATGGAAAGTTAAATTCCCACAAACTTCATTTATAACTTGCTTATTTTAATTTTTATTTTATAGGAAATTGAATTTTTTAAATAAATACAATATATTTACGTGTTAAAGACAAAAAAAAATCCCTTTTTATTAAAAAAATGATTAAAAAGTTAAAGGGATTTTTGAAAAAGTTAATATTATAATATTAAGGAAGATGAGCTTTCGAAGGTTTTGCTTGGAAATAAAACTTCTTAAATTAAGCCCAAGTTCTTGGAATGTATAATTTTATTTTGAATTTAATAACTACGATCGATTAACTTGGAAGTTTATCTTTTCCTTCCTTTCTTCTTTGTACCAAGCAATGCAACTAGAGGCCAAACTCTCTCCCATTTACAGCAAAGTAACGGGGGGAAGGGGGGGGTGTAAGCTTGGTTTATCACCCGATAGTAGTAGCAGAAACATGGGGTCTCTACTAGGGTTTTTGGGTTAGCTAGAATGAGGGCGTTCATAACCTAGAGATTGGATGTGATCGACTCAATTCTGGCCTTGAATTTGGTTATACAAAGCATTTGCACAGATCATCTTATGCAAATATAGTGGAAAAAAGTGTATTATTGGTCAATTAATTGTTTTTTCATATCAATCACCAAGTATTTGGTAGCCAAGGCCGTGTAGTCTTATAGGAAATTTGAGGCAATTGTTTAAGGCCCCAATTAAACTTAGGGCCCCCAAATTTAATATATTTACATACCATCATAATATTAATTGTAATACTATACAGAAACTAATTAAAGGGGAGACGACTACTTTTTTTTTATTGATACATATTAGATCAATTAATTTATTTCTTGTTTTGATAATCAATTTGAAAAATTTTTAAGATATGAACTCATTTTTAGTTTTTTCTTTTGAATCTTAAAAATTTAGAGCTTTTCATGAGCATGATTTGAAAAAAATTGTATTAATCTTGAAAATTTTTTCTGTTTTAGTGAATTGATGGTTTTGAATTATATAAGTTTATGTTTTGAATTATTGTTTCTCATATGGCACAGGAAGCAGCAGGTAATTCCAAGAAGCAGGCGCCAAATGTTATGCCAAGGATGAAAAGGTCTGCTAATTAAAGAAATTCTGTTGGGGTCTGGAAGGCACAAGAAGACTCCATACAGCATGGGCGATTGTGCGCTGACGCAGGACATGATCTGCACCCTCCATGCCTTTTTTTCAAATCTGACATAGAGGATCTTAAGTGAATTTCCTATGGCATCTATCGGCACTAGTCAGAATTTTATACTTGGCTGCAAGCCATATGATTGAGACTAAGAGGCATATCAACGATTCTCAAGCGCTACCCTCCCTCTCAAGGAAATTCAATATCTTTTTTTCGTTAAATAATTTTATTTATTTATTTATTTTTATTTCATTGGTTTCCAATTTGTATTTCCCTGGGGTCAAAGTTACTAGTTAGATTTATATTAGAAAAATAAAATCTATTAGATATCTTTTATGAGATTTCTTAGATTTGAATTTAAGAGATTATCTAATAGTATTAGGATTAGATATCAATTTTATTATTTTTCTTTGAATTTTTGTTTTTATTATTGGGATTTTTTATAATTAGATATATATTTTAGATTTTCTAGATCTATTAGGATTATTTGGGTCCAATTGTTTTAAGATTATGGTTTTTCTTGTTTTGCCTATATAAAGGCCTCTATGTAATGCATCTTCTTCAGAGAATAGTGGAATAATATTATTATGAGTTTTTCAGTATGGATTTACTGAGTTATTTCTTTTCTTTCTCTTATTTTCTGTCTTTCTCTCCTTTTTCTTCATAATTAGGGATCTAGAGACGAGTTCCTTTAGGGTTATAACTGATCATCTTTTGAATTCAAATCTTTTGAGTCAAGTTCTTCTGATACTCTGTATTTTCTGGGTGTTTGAGATAGATTCTCATTATATTCATATCACCATAAGAAGGTTCTTACCCTTTGAGCACCAGGGCATTTTGTAACACCCCTCATAACTTTGTTTGGCATTGTGTTCAGAACCAGAGGAAAGCAAGACAGAGGAAGGTTCAAGTAAAGTCTGAAAGAGCTTGATATGGACACAATGAGAACCTGTCTCAAGCACCCAGAAAATACAGAGTAGCGCAAGAACTTGACTCAAAATATTAAAAAAAATGATCAGTTAGAAGCCTAGAGGAACTCATCTCTAGATCCCTAACTATAATGATGCCCACAAGGTTGATCACTCCTCACGGTAAGTTAGATGAGAAAAAGCGGAGAGAGATAGAAAATAAGGGAGAGAAAAGATATAACTCAGTAAATCCTTACTGAAAAAGTCACAATAATATTATTCCATTATTTTCTCTGAAGAAAATGCATTACATAAAGGCCTTTATATAGGCAAAATAAGAAAAACCCTAATCCTAAAACAACTAGACCCAAATAATTCTAATAGATTTAGAAAATCTAAAAGATATATCTAATTATAAAAAAATCCTAATAATAAAAATGAAAATTCAAAAAAATAAAATTGATATCTAATACTAATACTATTAGATAATCTCTTAAATTCAACTCTAGAAAATATTTTAAAAGATATCTAATAGATTTTATTTATTCTAATTTAACTCAACTAATAATTTTGGCCCCAAGAAAATACAAATTATAAGCCAATAAAATAAATAAATAAATAAACAAAATGATCAAACAAAAAAAAGATCTAGAATTTTCTTGAGATGGATCATGTGGGTAGCGCTTGAGAATCTTTGACGTATCTCTTTGATCTCTATCATTCCCCATTTCCTCGAAAAGATTTGTCCTCGAATCTTTACCACCTTAGGATTAATTTGAATGTACTTCTTTTGTTTCAACCTCCATATATGCTTTTGTTTTGATGACATTTTAGTATATAGCAAGAATTTAGAAGACCACATAGTGCATTTGCGTGAAGTCTTTAATACTCTTAGAGCAAATAAGCTTTATGCAAACATTCAAAAGTGTTCCTTTTGCATGGATTCTGTTGTGTTTCTTGGTTTTGTTGTGGGTGCTCAAGGGATCCAAGTAGATGAAGAAAAGGTTAAAGCAATTCAAGACTGGCCTACTCCAAAGAATGCTAATGAGGTGAGATCTTTCCATGGCTTAGCTAGCTTTTATAGGAGGTTTGTTAAAGATTTTTCATCTATAGCAGCACCTTTGAATGAGTTAGTTAAAAAGCATGTCACATTTAAATGGGGTGAGGCACAAGAGAAAGCTTTCAACACTTTAAAAGAAAAACTCACCAATGCACCACTACTTGTTTTACCAGATTTTAGCAAAGTCTTTGAGGTTGAGTGTGATGCATCTGGTTTGGGTATTGGAGCTGTCTTAATGCAAGATAATAGGCCAATTGCTTACTTTAGTGAAAAGCTTAGTGGTCCCACTTTAAACTACTCCACTTATGATAAAGAACTTTATGCCTTAAAGAGAATTTTAGAGACTTGGCAACATTATCTTTGGCCTAAAGAATTTATCATACATTCTGATCATGAGAGTTTAAAGTACCTAAAGTCACAAGGTAAGTTGAATAAAAGACATGCCCGATGGTTGGAATTTATTGAGACCTTTCCATATGTGATCAAGCACAAACAAGGTAAGGAGAATGTGGTAGCGGATGCTCTATCTCGCAGGTATACTCTTCTTACTTCTTTACAAACTCGATTGCTTGGTTTTGAGATGCTTAAGGGATTATATGAATCTGATTCTGATTTTGGGAAGATTTGGAATTCTTGTGAAAAACATGGTATTCAAGATTATTTCAGATTTGAAGGCTTTCTTTTCAAAAGGGATAAACTTTGTATTCCTTCTTGTTCAATGCGTGAATTACTTTTGAAGGAAGCTCATGGTGGTGGTTTAATGGGCCATTTTGGCATTGATAAAACTTTAAGTGTGTTGTATGAACATTTCTTTTGGCCTGCTATGAGGCGTGATGTTGTTGTTTTGTGTGATAAATGCATAACATGCAAACATGCTAAATCAAAGATTAAACCGCATGGATTGTATTCCCCACTCCCTGTTCCTAACCAACCTTGGACTGATATATCTATGGATTTTGTGTTAGGGCTCCCTAGGTCTCAAAATGGAAAAGATAGCATCTTTGTTGTTGTGGATAGATTTAGTAAAATGGCACATTTTATTGCATGCTCTAAGACTAATGATGCTGTTCATATTGCAAATCTATTCTTTAAAGAGATTGTGCGATTGCATGGTTTACCAAGAACAATTGTGAGTGATAGGGATGTAAAGTTTCTTAATCATTTTTGGAGAACTCTTTGGAATAAACTTGGAACTAAACTTTTGTTTTCTACAACTGCACATCCACAAACTGATGGACAAACAGAAGTAGTAAATAGGACACTCACTACTTTATTGCGTGCAATCATTCAAAAGAATTTGAAAAACTGGGAGAGTTGTTTGTCTCATATTGAATTTGCATATAATAGAGTTGTTCATTCCACTACATCTTATTCTCCCTTCGAGATTGTGTATGGATTTAATCCTTTGACTCCCTTAGATCTTTTACCTTTGCCTATGCATGAAAGAACTAACCTTGATGGCAAGGAAAAAGCTAAGTTTGTGCAGGAACTTCATGCTAAAGTTCGAGCCAATATAGAAAGGAGGAATGAACAATATGCTCAGCAAGCAAACAAAGGCCGAAGGTAAGTTGTATTCAAACCTGGAGATTGGGTTTGAGTACACTTGAGAAAGGAAAGGTTTCCAGCACAAAGGAAATCTAAGCTGCAATCGAGAGGAGATGGTCCTTTTCAAGTCCTGGAAAGGATTAATGACAATGCCTACAAGATTGACTTGCCTAGTTCCTACGGCAATGTTAGTGCTACTTTCAATGTTTCAGACTTGTCCTTGTTTGATACTACAGATTCGAGGACGAATCCTTTCGAGGAGGGAGGGAATGATGGAGAACAAGTGAACTTTCAATCATGGAGATCCAATGTGTCCAAAGACCCTCTTCAAGGAGTAGGAGGTCCAATGACAAGAGGTAGGGCAAAAGCCATGAAAGAGGCCTTGCAAGGATTGGTCTAAGAGCTTAAGGAGAAAGAGCCCTTCTATTTGGAAGACTTAGAGCAAATGGAGCCACCTTCTAATCCAAAAAGAATGATCATTTATTTGGAGGCCCAATTTGAAGATCTTAAAGGCCCAATCCAAGTCCAAATAGAAGAGCTTGATTAAAGGAAGTCATGTGCTTCATTAATGAGTCATGTGACTTTAGGATTAGATTTATTCCTTTTTAATTTATTTTGAATTTTCGTTTTATTTTTGATTTGATTTTTTCCAGATTAGATTAGATCAGTTTTTGATTGGTTCTCACTTGTATTTATGAGGCCAACTTAAGATTTAATTCAGATTTGAATTTAAAAGGATAAGCCCTATCTATAAGGAATCAATTATCCTATTAGGATTAGGATTAGGATTTCTATTATTATTTATAGACCATATGGTGTCACATTGCAGATCAGATTTGAATAATTTTTTGAGTGATTTCTCTCTTCAATTTCGTGTGAGATTGTTAGGGTTCTTCGTGTTCTTCCTAGAATACGGATTCGACTTATCAAGAGAATTGACCAACTCTTGTGGCGTCTTATGTTTGGGGTTGCTAGAGTTTTCTCTAGAGGTTCCATTCGGTCTCTCAATTGCATTGGATTGCTTCCGTTGTTTTTGGTTATTACTCTGGGTAGAGTTGCCTAAGACTTGTTCTTGGGAGGTTCACCCTACTTCTATCAGAACACCACGGCGAGAGCTAGTCTAGTGGCATTGTTTCAACTAAAACATGGTGGATCTAGGGCGGACTTATCTGAGGCCGCAGCGAGACTCGGGTTTCTGGTTCAAATCAGAAATATTTAGGATAAATAGAAAAGAAGAAATGAAGGGGAGCAACAGAGAAGAATGAAGGAGCTGTGCTAGGGTTAGAGTTTTCCAGCCATTGGGAGTGATTTTCGGACCTTGGAAGCTTGGATTCATGTTGGTAAGTGATCCTTACTCCTCCCTCTCAATTTTCTTCAGTTTAAATTTGGGGTTTTTCAGTTATGAGTTGGGATTTCTGGTTTGGGATGGAATCCACCGATTGAAATGGATGAAATGGGGTTAAGGAAGTGTGTTTTGGTGTTCTTATTTCTTGGATGTGAGTTTTAAAGGGTTTATGTAAGATTTGAGTTTAACCCTAGGTTGTTTTCGGTTATGGCTCTTAGGAATCCTAAGTGTATGTGGTTGAGTTGTGTTTGAATGGTCCTCAAGAGCTTATTGATGCATGAAAGGGGTGTTGGAACCTTGGGTCAGGCCTAAAGTGGTTGAATTGTGGTTTTGGCTAAATGGCACATTGTGTTAATTGAAGAATTGTGATATTATGAAGGTTGTTTGGTAGCCTAAGAGGGGTTCAAGCATGTTGGATAACTCGAGAAGTTCGTGGAATCCGCGTGTGTGGCATTGACACTTGAGGTAACCGAGTGTTTGTTTGTATCGTATTGTTTGTATTATATGATGTTACATATATTTGTATATATATGCATGTTTCTTTCATACCACGATATAGATGTATTTGTGTGTATTGTTTTCTATACATCGTGGTATGCACACAGCTAGATGATGATTATGATGGCTATGATGATGATGATTATATATGATGATATGAGCATCACCACATGGCATTGTGAGATTGTGATATATGGTGGATTGGGTGGTGATGACGATACGATATGATATATGATGATATGAAATATGATGATATGAGATATGATTAGGGAGGATAAGGATGAGAATCCCTGTTGCTAAATCTTCCCCTATGGCCAGAGGAGCCAGGCGGTAGTGGACTGTGCCTTCTTTAGATCACCACCAATTCGAGGTGGTCCAAGGGAAGGAGAGCCATAGTCCGAGCACTAATGTAACCTTTGTTCGGGTTGCATTAGTGTAAGGTAAGTTTGGTGATGTCCCGGAATCAGTCTTCACAGATTATTGGAAGGGAATTACCTATATGAAATGTCTTGTTATGACGATAGCCCGTGGTTCTAGCTATGTTCGAGGGAGACATGCATTCCATTCATTTCACATTGCATTCATGAGTTGTATGAGATATATGTATATATATGTGTGTGTGGTTGTCCCCGATTACTGAGACATTGTCTTATACCATGAACTAACCCTTTAGGTGACAGTTCTGGCACTATTCCTGAGAAGCCGAGGGAGTAGCATTGGACATGGGAATACTAGGTCTATGTAGTATATATGTGTTTTGGATATGTATCTCATGCCAAGTAGGATAGAAGGTTTTGTAATGAATGTACGACATGGATAAGGAATGTTATGGATGGATGTACGTATGGTTATGTATGTGCAATTGTGTTGTATGTGATGTGTATGTTGTATTGTCGTGGTTACATGATTTTGGATGTTGGGAAGTCAGTATGGTGGTGTTTGTAAGCCCAGAGTGGATTTTGTTGAATCAAGTGTTTTGATGATTCCAAACCAACTTTCTAGAGCTTGGAGAGAAGATAACAAAGGTGCACAAATGATCTCAAGTGGAGAAATTCAAGAAAAACGAACACAAGAATAGATGTATAATCTACAACCTTGTTTAAATTGAGTAAAAGACTTTGAATTGGCAAAAAGATGCTTTAAAACTATGATTCTATGTTAATCCATGGAATCTTTGAAAAACACCCATTAACAGACGAAGTTTGAAATGTTTAAACTGATATGCTGTTTTGAAAATTTGAACTTTGGCTTTGAAAATTCGAATTTTGTATTGAAAATGAACAAGTCTGAAAAGAGCCTTCTCTGACAGACGAACTTTGACTGCATAAATTTGAATTTTGAATCTTGTCTAAAAAGAGCCTTCTCTGATAGACGAACTTTGACTTTTCAAAATTTGAATTTCAGACAAAATATAACTTATGAAAAATGAAAAATTCGTGTGAGGATATGTCAAAGTTCATATGAAAATTGAGTTTGGAAAGAGCATCAAAATGGCTCACTGAAGGATGAACTTTGAACGTGAAAATTTGAATTTTAGAAACAAAGCTTGTGAGTCTGTTATGATGATATGTTGACATACGAATGATAGTATTCAGAAATTCGAACTTTGAAGTAAGTCTGAAAAGAGGCCTCTCTAATAGACGAACTTTGCATTTAGAAAATTCAAATTTCAAATAGATGAACTATTATGCCTTATTGAACTGCTCACTGACAGACGAATTTTGGGTATCAAAATTTGAATTTCAAAGACACTGTAGCAAAATGGAACAACTGTTCATACTTTCTAGAAGAACTTTAAACTTGAAAATTCGTAGGTTCCAACATAGAAACATTTTTCAGAGATCAAAATTCAAACTTTGCTTCATGACAAACGAACTTCGAATGTTCAACGTTAAAGTCTTTAACTTTCAGTTTTTGTGAAATTCGTCTGTTGACCAACCAAAATTCAAACTTTGAATGTCAGAAACATTAAATGCGGTTGGTGAACGGATAGTTTTTCAGAGTAACCGTTAGGCAACTTCTCCAACGGATAGATTTTGTCTCTAATGTATATTTAAGACCTAAATCTATAAATATAACATCATTTGAAGTTGTGGAAAATGATTTTAACTTTGTATATACTGAAACTCTGCCAAATCATCAACTCAAAGTCTCTTACTCTCACATACTTTATTCTTTGTACTCCAACTTTCATATACACTCTGATTAAGAGAGTTTAACCATTATAAACAATCTTATCTTCATCGGGAAGAAAGATTTTCTTGTGAGGGAATATCACAAGGGATTGGGGAAGCACTTAGCTAGAGTGCAAAGAGAGAAAGTGTGAGCTCTAAAACAGAGTATCATAGCTGTACTATGGCATTTGCAAGAAGCCCACTGAATTCTTGCAAGATAGTGGAAAATCTTAAGTGATGGCTTGAGGACTGGACGTAGGTCCAGATTGAGAAACCTAACCAGGATGAACATTTGTGTCTTGCCTTCTCTATTACTACTTTTACTTGTTATTCACTTATACTCTATTTTACTGTCATCTGTGCCTTCTTCACTATATTAACATTTTGCAGAAAATTTTAATTTTCCCAATTCACCCCCTCTTGGGAAGCTAGCATATCTAACAAGTGGTATTAGAGCTCTGATTTCCAAACAAAGAATTTAACAGTCCAGGAAGAACAATGGCTGGCTTTGGAGAGAGTATACTACCAGAGGGAAATAATACAAATAGACCACCTAGCTTCAGTGGAGAGTACTATGGATACTGGAAGATGAGAATGCAAATCTATCTCCAGTTCATTGATCTAGACATATGGTCTGTCATCCAGAAGGGAGATTTTGTCCCAATGACATTGCAAGATGATGGGAAGTACAGAGAAAAGCTAGAGGCCAAATGGAACGAGGAAGATAGGAGAAGAGTCTTGCTGAACTTCAAAGCAAAATACTGCCTGGTTAGTGCATTGAATCAAGACGAATTCTACAGGGTTTTACAATGCTCTACAGCCGGGACACCCTTGAAATCGCTCATGAAGGAACCACTGGAGTTAAAGAAAACAAATTGAACTCCTGCATAGGAGAATATGAGAGCTTCAGAATGGTTGAAGGAGAGAGTGTAAAAGAACTGTAAAAGAGATTCACTCTCATTATGAATCAATTAAAAAGTCTTGGCAAGGAGTACACTTAGACAGAAAAAGTCAGAAAGATCCTCAGAGCTCTTCCTCTAGAATGACAACCCAAAGTAACAGCAATAGAGGAAGCCAGAGGACAATCAATGACATCTGTCACAGCCCTCTTCGGTAGCCTTGAAGAATATGAAGGAAAGATGAAAGCTCTCAAGGAGGCAGGACAAGACAGAAAGAATAAGGGTCTTGCTCTAAAAGCTGGTGAGGAGAAAGAAGAAGAATTTGACGATGGATATGAGCTAGATGAAGAAACTCTGGCTATGATGGTCAGAAAATTTGAAAGATTTTACAACAAGAAAAGAAACAATAAATTCTTCAAGAAAGGAGCAAGGACATATCAAATGGAATTGTCTACAGTTCCTCAAGAAGCAAGAGAAAGAAAAGAAAGCTGCAGACAAAGGCAAGAAGAAAAGAGCATTCATCTCATCAATCTAAGGCAACAGCTTAGATGAAGAAGAAGATGGTGAAGATGAAATTGCCAACATCTGTCTGATGGCACTTGCATATGAAGAAATTGAAATCCCATCCAACAGTGATCAAGAAGATAAGGTATATGAATCTGAACCTTCTTATTCTGAATTACTGGATGCATTTCATGAATTGCATGATGAGTTCATTAAGACTGCCAAAGAACTAAAACAAGGTAAGAGAAATATTAACAAGTTAGAATCTCAGCATAACATCTCTGAAACTGCTTATCTGCATATTACTGAATCTGCTTGTTGTAAATCATGCATTGAATTAGAGCAAACCAATAACTATCTGGTGAAAAGCATGTTTAGACTTACTAAAGGAAAAGATATGTTATTTGCTTTAATGGGAAGTCAGAGAATAACACAGGGAAAGGCTGGACTTGGCTATGACCCTTGTGCAGTAAAAGAAAAGATTAGGAAAAAAAATCAAAATATGTATATGAGACATTTTGTGCATGCTAGTGGCAATAAAGAGAAAGATCATATTTCATGACATATTGAATGCTATGATCAATCAAAGCATGTAAAACAAAAATATTATCTACATTGCTTCCTTCTTGCATCTCGATCTAGCAGTTCCTTTACCACCTGTCACTTCTATAACAAGAAGGGACATATTTCCAGTTCATGTGCTTTAAAGAAAAATGGACTTGACGGGAAGGTTAAATGGATTTCCAAAGGTACATCTGTATCCAGGGAAAATACTACTGACAGAAAAGGACCCAAGCAAATTTGGGTGCCTAAAAAGAAAATATGAATTTTGTCTTGCAGATTTGTCTTAAAGCAAGAAGGAGCAATAAATGGTATATGGATAATGCCTATTCAAGTCATATGACTAGTGATAAGGAGAAATTCATCACCCTTAGAGATAATAAAGGAGGAAATGTGGCATTTGGAGGTGATCAATATGGCAAAATAGTTGGCATTGGCATTATAGGCAAGAATGCTGAAACTTCCATTGAAGAGGTGCTATTTGTAATTGGCCTCAACCACAATCTACTAAGCGTGAGTCACACATGTGACAAAGGAAACTGGGTACTGTTTGACTCAAAATTCTGCTTGGTTATCTAAAAAAGTGATCACAAAGTAATCCTCAAGGCTCAAAGGGATGGTAACTGTTATACTATTGATCTTGATGAACTTCCTCCCTTAGATTCTGTCTATTTGATTAGTTAGGATAATGATAGTTGGTTGTGGCATAAAAGATTAGCACATGTTAACATGAATCAACTATCAAAACTGATTAAAAATGAGTTAGTCACTGGATTACCAAAAATTTCTTTTGAAAAAGACAAAGAATGTGATGTATGCCTAAGAGAAAAACCAACTAAATCATCATTTAAATCTAAAAACGTAGTCACCATGTCTAGACCTCTGCAACTATTACATATGGATCTGATAGGACCATCTAGAGTTAAGAGCATTGGTGGAAATTTGTATGTTCTTGTAATTGTGGATGATTACTCTAGATTTACCTGGACATTGTTTCTTTCTTCTAAAAGTGATACGTTTCATGCATTTGTAACCTTAGCTAAGAAAGTGCAAAATGAGAAAAGTATTTCTATTGTGTCTATCAGGTCTTATCATGGAGGAGAGTTTGAAAATTCATACTTCTTGGAGTATTGTGATGAGCATGGAATTGATCACAACTTCTCAACTCCAAGAACTCCTCAACAAAATTGAGTGGTGGAAAGGAAGAATAGAACAATTGGAGAGATGACAAGAGCAATGCTAAATGAAAAGGAACTCTCTCAAGTATTTTGGGTTGATGTAGTAAACATAGCAAGCTACATCATAAATAGAGCCTACATCAGACTAATTCTTGGGAAAACTCCTTATGAGCTGTACAAAGGAAGAAAGCCAAACCTCTCACTTCTACATGTATTTAGCTGTAAGTGCTTCATCCACAACAATGGAAAGGAAAATTTGGGTAAGTTTGACACCAAATCTGATGAAGGTATATTTCTGGGCTACTCTAGTAGGAGTAAAGCATATAGAGTTTTTAATAAAAAGTCTAAATTAGTAGAAGAATCTGTGCATGTAGTGTTTATTGAAAATGAAACTGTTTCTAAGCATGTCACTGATAAAGACGATCTTATTTCAAATTTTAAGAACTTAGATCTTTCTGAAGAAGATAAAATTGTACCTTTAAAAATATCTGAATCTATTAACATAAAGGAAAATATTCAGGAGAAAGATTTTGAGGATGAGAATAATGAAGAAATATCTCAAGAACTCCCTAGAGCTTGGAGATATCAAAGGAATCATCATGTTGATCAAGTAATTGGGGATGTTCAAGAGAAAGTTAAAACCAGAAAATAGTTAAGAGATCAGATTATAAACTGTGCCTTCATTTCTCAAATTAAACCCAAGTGTACTGAAGAAGGCTTAACTAATGAATACTAGATTTTAGCTATGCAAGATGAATTGAATCAATTTGAAAGAAATCAGGTTTGGGATTTAGTGCCTAGACCCAAAAATCATCCTATCATTGGCACTAAATGGGTTTTAGAAATAAACTTGATGAATCTGGATTAATAATCAGAAATAGAGCTAGATTGGTTGCTAAAGGATATAATCAAGAAGAAGGTATTGATTTTGAAGAAACCTTTGCTCCAGTGGCTAGATTAGAAGCAATTAGAATTCTATTAGCATATGCATGCATGAAGAATATAATGTTATATCAAATGGATGTAAAGAGTGCTTATCTTAATGGATATATCATGGAAGAGGTTTATATAGATCAACCTCCAGGTTTTGAGGATTCTACAAAACCAAACTATGTTTATAAACTGAAAAAAGCCCTTTACGGTTTAAAGCAAGTCCCCAGAGCATGGTATGAAAGATTAAGTAATTTTCTAACTGAAAAGGGGTTCAACAGGGGAAAAGTAGATACAACCTTATTCACCAAGAAAGAAAATAAAGATTTACTTATTGTTCAAATTTATGTTGATGATATTATATTTGGTGCTACTAATGAATCTCTTTGCAAGAATTTTTCTAAGCTAATGCAAGGAGAATTCGAAATGTCAATGATGAGTGAGCTCAACTTCTTCCTTGGATTGGAAATTAAGCAATGTGATTATAGTATCTTTCTCAATCAATCCATGTATCTGAAGGAATTGCTGAAAAAGTTTGGCATGGAAAACGCTGAGCCAATAGGAACACCTATGGCTATTGCAACCAAGCTTGATATGGATGAAGGAAGAAAAATGTTTGACATAACTCAGTATAGAAGAATGATTGGATTTGTGCTATACCTAACTGCCAGTAGACCTGACATCATGTTTAGTGTCTGTATGTGTGCAAGGTTCCAGTCATGTCCCAAGGAAACCCATACAACTACTGTGAAGCATATCTTCAGATATCTTATTGGAACATCACAGATGGATCTTTGGTATCCAAAGGGCAATGGAGAAGATCTCAAAGGATACACTGATGCTGACTTTGCAGGATCCAAAACTGACAGAAAAAGCACACGTGGAACATGTCAGTTTCTTGGAGGATCCTTGGTCTCATGGTTTAGCAAGAAGCAAAACAGTGTGGCCTTATCCAGGATAGAAGCTGAATATGTTACTGCTGGAAGCTATTGTGCCTAAGTCATTTGGATGAAACAGCAGCTTGAAGATCTTGAGAATGAGATGAAGGAAATACCAATAATGTATGACTACCAAAGTGCCATTAACATCACAAAGAATCCTGTCATGCATTCAAGGACAAAACATATTGAAGTTAGGCACTACTTTATAAGGGATCATGTTCTGAAAGGAGAAATCAAATTAGAATACATCCCTACAGAAGATCAAGTTGCTGACATTTTGATAAAGCCTCTTTCAGAAGATAGGCATTGTAAAATCAGAAAAGAATTGGGTATGGTAAATCCCAATGAACTGTAAGTAAATCCTTGTGCAAATTTGTTTTAGAATTTTTGACATTGATTTAATTCTAACTTTAGCATCGGAGTAAGTTTAATTTCAGTTGCAGGTGCTCCTCATAAGTCTCAATGGCAATAAATCCGAAAAATGGAGCATACCAAAATGGAATAGTCAAAAAGTGAAAAAAACAGAAGCGAGAAATCTGAGTTTCTGGATCCATTCTGTAAGTTTATAAAGTTAAAATTTGCAGTTTAGATGTGTATTAGACAAATTTCCTTGATAAATTGTGTTTTTGAACAAGTCAGCATGCTTAACATTCGAATTTAGATGCCCATCAGACGAACTTCAGCTTGCTTTACATTGTAACAGTTCTCGGTGGTTCTTCGAAATTCTTCTATTGGTCTATCAAGATTTGAATTTTAAAAAATTGTTTTAATATTATCTTTGTCCAACATGAAAATTGTACGAATTTCCATTTCTCAAAATACGCATGTTGGAAACTCTTTACAAAATGTTGAAATTCGAATTTCTGATTCAAAATTCGTCTATTGAAACATGCTCACATTATTGAATCTCTAAAAGATGAATTTTTATAATTAAAATTTGTCTGTTGTTTGTTGTATTGATAATTGCTTGCTACCTGTTCTTCAAAATTTGAACTTTGTTGAAACAAAGTTTATCTGTTAATCTTTTGCTGTTTGAACCAAGCCTTCGTCAGATGAACTTCCAGGAGAAAATTCGTCTGTCAGTAAGCTTTGCTGAATGGGTTAACATGTAACTGCTCGAAGTTCGAATTTTGACCCCTCAAAATTCATTTGTCGTGCAATTACACACGTTAAAACCAACAGTCATCCTCTAAACAGACGCAACCCTATTAGTTTCTTTCGTGAGTCTATTCAAATTCTTTCTTCAACACCCATTAATTTTGTCCGTAAGTCTTAATTTTCCACTGATTAGACTTCTTTTCGCACCCTATAAACATATTCTTTGCATCATTTTGACATCAGTGCTCAAGTAAGAATCCTACAGTACATAGTGTCTAGGATTATCTTCAACAAAGGAGGTAACTTCAATCTGATCACAAGGGTAGAAGCACATGTGATGGCAGCAATCATACATGGGAAACTTATCAACATGGGACATATCATTCTCCAATGCACGATCAAGGCTAGGGATTAGAGGAAAGACTCCACACTTCCTTATGCAGCAATCATCTTGAAGATCCTTCAATATGCCATGATTCAGCATCTTAAGAAAGGGAAAGGGAAGCCTACTAAGATCTTCAAGGAAGAAGAGTTGCAAAAGATGGGGATAGAAAGGAAATATGGAAGATGGATTGGGAAAGGAACAAGAAAATCTGAAGATCTTTTCTTTGATGAAGATGCCTCCCTGTAGCAAGAAGGTACCTTTGAGGCTCCTCCAAGACCCACACCTTAGCCTTCTCATCCTGTCCCATCTCCATCACGGCCTGCTCAAACTCAAATTCCATCTACTCCCTCATCTCGTACCAAGCCAACCAAGATCATTGAGTTGTATGACAGTTTGTCTACACTCATTCTTAGCATTAGGGATGAGCAAAATGCCAAGTTTGCTCATCTGTAAGATTAGATCCACTAGTTGGCTAAGAGCAAGAAGTGGTTGCTGATGCATATGAAGACATAAGGAGTGCCATTTCTGCCACATCAGCTCCACCTCAGCCAGGATTCTCTAAGCCTGTTATGTCTGCAACTCCTGAGCCTCTAAGTCCATTTGTGCTAGCCTCTCCTGATCCTGATGTTGCTATCCATGACACTGAGGCTGCTGGCACATTGAGCACACCACAGGCTTTCAGCAATGAGGCAAGTCCTGGTCCTCCCTTGGACTATGGCATGGAGGAAGAAGGTATTCAAGAACCAAGCTTTCATGAGCCCATTCCAATAGATGCTTAAGAATCAATCCTTTCACATCAAGAATCTGAGCAAGTTGAGAGACTTGTGGCAGCAATCACCACTTCACCATTCATGCAAGCCGCCCTGAATGAAGAAAGGAGTATTGTGCCTTATGTTGATTTGCAAGCCATTCCACATGATGCTCTTTTCTAAGCTCAGAGAAGAAGGCTTGAAGAGATGTTTCGTCCTCTTACTCCCTCACCTGTTACATCTTATGGTTTCTCGGAGGCATGAAAGGCTCAATTGGCAGTCACAAGGCAAGCAATTTCTGAACTTCTTGAAATCTTTGATAATGAGGATGAGGACACAAGTTCTAAAGTTTCTGGATCCTTACCAAAGCTCAATCCAGACCTGTCATTTGTCTCTGTGCCTCTCCAGGCTGTTCCAGTATCTCAGATTCCTCCTTTTGCTGATTTTGTCCACCTTCTTGATGATGCCAAAAAAGGGGAGAAATTATCTAGCAAACTGGGAAGTTTGTTGGCAAGAGTTACAGCAAGAAGTCCAAGTCAAAGAAATAGTGTCTAGTACTTATGGTTGCTTGGTTCTTCTTGTAGTGTTGTAGTGTGTTTTTCTGTATTGTGTTCTTGTTGTTTCTTGTAATACCTTGTAAAGTGACTTTTTGATGAAATGAAAATTTCTTTGTTCTGAACTCTATGATTGCATCCTTGTGTTGAACTTTGAATGAATTAATGAATCTCTTTACTTGATCTATTGTACATGATATCTTTTGAATTTTAATGCATATGTTGAGGGGGAGCTTATTAAAGCAAACCCAAGTACTGATCCAGTTTGTAAGTTGTTTTGTCATCATTAGAAAAGGGGGAGAATGTTGAATCAAGTGTTTTGATGATTCTAAACCAACTTTCTAGAGCTTGGAGAGAAGATAACAAAGGTGCACAAATGATCTCAAGTGGAGAAATTCAAGAAAAACTAACACAAGAATAGATGTATAATCTACAACCTTGTTTAAATTGAGTAAAAGACTTTGAATTGGTAAAAAGATGCTTTAAAACTATGATTCTATGTTAATCCATGGAATCTTTGAAAAACACCCATTAACAGACGAAGTTTGAAATGTTTAAACTGATATGCTGTTTTGAAAATTTGAACTTTGGCTTTGAAAATTCGAATTTTGTATTGAAAATGAACAAGTCTGAAAAGAGCCTTCTCTGACAGATGAACTTTGACTGCATAAATTTGAATTTTGAATCTTGTCTAAAAAGAGCCTTCTCTGATAGACGAACTTTGACTTTTCAAAATTTGAATTTCAGACAAAATATAACTTATGAAAAATGAAAAATTCGTGTGAGGATATGTCAAAGTTCATATGAAAATTGAGTTTGGAAAGAGCATCAAAATGGCTCACTGAAGGATGAACTTTGAACGTGAAAATTTGAATTTTAGAAACAAAGCTTGTGAGTCTGTTATGATGATATGTTGACATACGAATGATAGTATTCAGAAATTCGAACTTTGAAGTAAGTCTGAAAAGAGGCCTCTCTAATAGACGAACTTTGCATTTAGAAAATTCAAATTTCAAATAGATGAACTATTATGCCTTATTGAACTGCTCACTGACAGACGAATTTTGGGTATCAAAATTTGAATTTCAAAGACACTGTAGCAAAATGGAACAACTGTTCATACTTTCTAGAAGAACTTTAAACTTGAAAATTCGTAGGTTCCAACATAGAAACATTTTTCAGAGATCAAAATTCAAACTTTGCTTCATGACAAACGAACTTCGAATGTTCAACGTTAAAGTCTTTAACTTTCAGTTTTTGTGAAATTCGTCTGTTGACCAACCAAAATTCAAACTTTGAATGTCAGAAACATTAAATGCGGTTGGTGAACGGATAGTTTTTCAGAGTAACCGTTAGGCAACTTCTCCAACAGATAGATTTTGTCTCTAATGTATATTTAAGACCTAAATCTATAAATATAACATCATTTGAAGTTGTGGAAAATGATTTTAACTTTGTATATACTGAAACTCTGCCAAATCATCAACTCAAAGTCTCTTACTCTCACATACTTTATTCTTTGTACTCCAACTTTCATATACACTCTGATTAAGAGAGTTTAACCATTGTAAACAATCTTATCTTCATCGGGAAGAAAGATTTTCTTGTGAGGGAATATTACAAGGGATTGGGGAAGCACTTAGCTAGAGTGCAAAGAGAGAAAGTGTGAGCTCTAAAACAGAGTATCATAGCTGTACTATGGCATTTGCAAGAAGCCCACTGAATTCTTGCAAGATAGTGGAAAATCTCAAGTGATGGCTTGAGGACTGGACGTAGGTCAAGATTGAGAGACCTAACCAGGATGAACATCTGTGTCTTTCCTTCTCTATTACTACTTTTACTTGTTATTCACTTATACTCTATTTTACTGTCATCTGTGCCTTCTTCACTATATTAACATTTTGCAGAAAATTTTAATCTTCCTAATTCACCCCTTTCTTGGGAAGCCAGCATATCTAACAGATTTGGGCCTCGTTGATGTGTTTTAGGGCCGGTAGCCCGTTTTTTCAAGTTGAGGTTCAAGGGGTCAAATTTCAGAGGAGTGGTTCCTTTGAAGTGAAACCTCTTTGGACAAATTGGTTTAGGGGTTTTGGGCTTGTATAAATGGTCTTTGAGTGACCATTTGCCCTTGGTGTCAATTGGGGGTTATTAGTGGTGAGTTTTGATCAATAAGTGGCCAAAACAGTTTCAGGGGTCTAGAATCTCCATACGGTGTTGGATTGAGGTAAAAGTGATGTCTATGGATAGATTGAGACTAGATTGACTTGTAGGAGTTGGAATCAAGTCAATCGGATGTCGGAATATAAAGTTAAGCGTGTCAGAAGTTTGCCCTAGTGGTTGAAGTTTATTGGTATAGAAAACCAGCAGGGGGCACCGCGGCGCCAAGTAGCAGGCCGTGGCACTACAACAAAACAAGCAATTTGTGACGGAAATTTGAGACGGAAAATTGTCCATCCCAAATCTGTGGCATGTTTGTCACAAATTCCGTCACAAACTTTTGTGACGGAGTTTGTGATGGACTAACTCCATCTCAAATATTTGTGACAGAATTTGTAATGGAATTGTCTGTTACAAAATACATCCGTCGCAAAGTCGTCACAATGCCGTCGCAAAATGTCAACATTAAAAAAAAAATTAATTCCAATTGTTTGGGATGGAAAATTTTGTCACAAATGCCGTCACTATATTTTAGAAATAACTTATCCCTGATTTGTGGCGGGATTTGCAACGGATTTGCAACAGATTTGCGATGGAAAGGGTTCCGTCACAAATGTCCATCACAAAATGATTCAAAATATTTAATTTTAATTATTTATAAATATGGTCTTAACTATAATTTGCATAATTATATTTCATATACTCAAAATTATATATTTATGTAACCATATTTATTAACATAATATACAAAATTATATATTTATATTTTAATTTTTATATACTTGAATATTATATAATTTCATATATATGTAATTATATAATGTATTTTTAATTAATTTACTTTTAGGGCCTAAATGATAATGATATTTACTGGATTGAGTATAAGTATATGGTTATAATGTTTTTCTTGAGGGAATATATTGTTTTTTAACCTTAGACAAAGAAACTCTAACTTTCAAATTTTAGTTTTCACCTCCAATTTGTTTGACTCCTAGTCAACTCCATCTCTAGAATTCCCATATTCTCAAACTCTGCTGACCACTCTTGCAAACTTAATCTCTTTTCTCTCAATCTCTCACACTTAAATCTCTTTAGTCTCTTTAACCAATAAGTTCTTGTCCAACTCATCTTAAACAAAAACAATTGATCACCATTTTGAATCCTAGCAATAGTCTTTGTCCAAAAGCAATCCATTTTATTATTAATATATTATTACTATATACTATAATCATAATTTATACATAATTGTTAATACTAAGGTATTATATATCTTCTCAAGGTTCGATTTAGTTTTTGCACTTTAGGTCTGTGAGTAGCTTTTTTATATAAAGGATATGTTTATTTTTTAAATATAAATACATATACTTCTATTGACATATCAAACACTGATGATGGATGGAGATACATATGGTCTGTGAATATATGTATCTTTTATTTATATATTTAAATGGAAAGAAAATACTCCCTCCGGTCTTTAATATAAAACTCTTTTAACCAAATCACGCGGATTAAAGAGGGGAGTTAAAATCAATTAACGATCTCGATTTCTCCAAAAATAACAATATTTTTCCAAAACTAACATTCTTTAATCTCTTTTTCTCTCTCTGGGATATATTAAATAGGGGCATTCTTTGGAAATATATAATAAATACTTTCTTGTACATTGTAAAAGGTCCTATATTTAGGATCAGGGCAAAATGTCTTATATATAGGACCGAAGAGAGTATATTTTTAATAGTTTATTAAAACATTTATATTATTGATTAGTATTAAATTTTTATTCCCCACAAAAAAATATTATTTTTTTATTAATAAAAAAATGACACTTAATATTTATATTATGCATATCAATCCATTTTCTTAGTTCTTATAAAAATTGGGCATATGCATGAATATAGATTTGTAGTTCTTATATACAATGACATAAATAAATGTATTAAAAATATGAATTTGCTATGTATTTTTTTTATGTAAAATAAATATTTTAGAAATATAGTTTAACTTTATATATTTTTAATTTTTTAAACATATATAATAATATATATTTTTGTCATCAAATAATTATTATGATAATAAAATTGGTATATGACGCGGTCTCATTTTCATTCCTTCCCTCTCTTATTTTTGTTCGTTCCCTCCAGCCATTATTTGTGTAAAATTCCCAAATAGAAAACCCTAACCCTTTGCCTCTCACCTTTACAAACAAGTCAAGCGTCTCTTATTTTCACTTGCCGCACACTTCGTCATTCTTCATCTCGCTCAATTTGTTGTGGCTGAAGCTTGTCCTTTTCCTTGCAGCTTAAAGAGACAAAGATTGGAGCTTGCTTAGGTTCGTCTCTTCTTATGTCTCCTCCTCTTATTACAAGTTTGCCTTTTTGTGGTTAGCTTTCAAAGATTTTGTCATGTGGTGGATTAAAAATAGGTTCCATGCTTCTAAAAGTGGGTGAAAGAGAGAGTGGGTTTGTCTAAAGGGTAATTATTTATGGCAGTAGAAGAGTTTGAGAGGAAATTTTGTCAGAGATGTTAAAATCGAAACGATTATCTTAAACTTGAGATTGTTTTGTGCTTTTCTTTTTTTTTTCTTCTTAATCTGAAATTTTGTTGCTGTGTTACGTGATGTTCTGTTTCTATAGGTTACTGTCAGTGGCTTTTTCAATTTAATTGTTTTTTAATGACTTCAAAATTCTAAAATTAAAAAAGTTTATTAGAGATGTGTTTCTTTAGTTGGTTGGTGGTCCATACCATGTGCAAGCTATGAGTTTTTTACACATATATTGGATGCAGACAAACTTTTACAAGACATAATATAAAGGCCCCACTTTAGACAAGTACGCTATATGCTTTCCTTTTTCTCTCATCTAAAGTTAAGAAATGGACAAAAACTTAGAGAATGGGGAACGTGAGTTTTGTTGTTAGCTTTGTTTATTTTTACTTTATTATAATTATATTGATAGAAATACATGGTGGTTATTGCTTGGCCCTACTTGTCTGCAAGATGCTTTAATCCTTTGGTATTCCTCATTAGGTCCCACTCACCCTATTTCAAATAACGTGTTCTGCTTCTCTTTGATTTCTCTTTTGTGAACCAAAATAATCACAATGATCGATGACTACAAATGTATAAACTCTGACTAATGTAACTTCTTCAAGTATCATTTGAAGCATGTATTAGGTATTATTTTGATTCCTATATTTAATATTTAGAGCTTAAACCTTATTTTCACATAAATATTTTTTACTCAATTATTGTAGATCAAACTTTTTGGTGACACTTCACTTTATAAATTTATGGTAATATTTGGTATACTTCATACTAAAAGTCATAATGTTTAAATAATCAAATTTCTATGTCGTGTATCACTATCAGTGAGCTCATGTGAAATTAGTAATATTATAATCTTAGAAAAAAAGAAAAAATAACAATTTTTCCTTGATTGTGCCCCATATAGTTTTCAGCAATTGTTTAGTTCTTTTTGAGCCTGCTACATTGGAAAACATGAAGCCAATTTCTCCTTCTTTATTTGCAAAGCAAGTGGTTCACACTTCACATGTCCCAGATTCATTGTGATTGACTTTGTGAAAAAACCTTGGCACTTTATGTGTCACATGGGTGTTTTAGCATATGAGATAAGATATGATTAATCTATTAGGTATGTGTAAGATGCAAATTTTTGACATTAAAACTGACTTACTGGACTAGGATACTATACTTTTGTGTTAATTTATAATTTGCTAGACTACAAAAAGTGAAGGCTTTAAAAGTTTTTGAGGCCCAAGCCATTGAAGCTAGTAAGAAAGAAACGGTAATGTATTCTCACCATTTGCCTTTACCCACAATGAAAGGATTGAGACTACAATTTAATTGGATTATAAATTCTGTTAATTAATAACTATCTAAATTAAATATATGACATGCAAATCTTCAATATATATAAATATATATCATTATAGGCCTATTATTTTGTCAAAATGTTATGCCAATTTAATTGATGCTTGATTATGTGATCTATTAGTGAGTTGCTGATTATTCTTGTCAAAGTGCCAGATTAGTGTGCTAGTAGTTTCCGATTGAGACACTTTCAGGTAACGAGTTCGTATTTTCTATTATACTTTTATTTTTATCTAATTAGTAGCATGTTCTACTATAACTGTTACTCAGGTTGATTCTTGGATGTTAATTCTCCTAACTTTATTTATTGTATTTGATCTAAAATCTAAATTACATATATTGTTGCTTGCTTTTGCCTTTTTTAGCCTTTTGTATTTAGACCCAAATGGTTTAATCTAGTGTTATTAATTCTAGTGCTTCACTTGAGTGGATGCAACTATAATATGTTATTTGCTCTTTTAATTTCACTTTATTACTTATTGTCACTTCAACTCAAATATATGTAAAATTTGAAAAAAAAATAGTATAAAGAATTGAAAAGTTAATTGCAGTACTTGAAGTTAATTGAACCCTTTAGGGTAACTTTTAAATACCTAACCTAGTTAGTTGGGACACCAATATCACAGGTGTATTGGAGGAGAGGATGGATGCTCCAGAAAATCGAAGATGGATGTATGATAGAATAGATTTGAGTTGTGGATACTTGAAGGCGGAGTTTCTTGAAGGGGTTGAAGAGTTTCTTAATCATGCTTGCCAATTGCCTCCTTTCTTACATGATCGGGAGATTAGATGTCCTTGTGCCAAGTGTAAATGCAAGAAACACTTTGATCTCGACACAGTGAAGTTGCATCTTTATAAGTATGGATTTAAGCCGAACAATTATCAATGGACTAGTCATGGTGAAGCATCGCTTATGATAGGTCCAACCCTTTATCCTTTAAATAGCATCCAAGATATTTCTTATGGGCAAGTTGGTGAACAGGTCACGCGATATGAGTCCATGGTGATGGATGCAGCAGGGCCAAGTTTTAGGGCTAACTATAATGAAAGTGTTGAAGAGATGCCAAATCCTAATGCAAAGGCTTTCTATGACATGTTACATGCTGCACAACAACCCTTGTGGGAAGGGTGTGATGATTGGTCTGAACTTTCAGCGGCTGTACATTTCCTAAGCATTAAGGCAAACTCTAACATTTCACAACAAACCTACAATAATCTTTCATGGTTTATGAGGGCAACACAACCTAAAAATACTCGTTTGCCACTAAACTTGTATCAAACAAAGAAGTTGGTGTCTAAGCTAGGACTTGGTTATGTGAAGATTGATTGTTGTGTGAATGGGTGCATGCTATATTATAAAGATGATTTGAATGCAACTAATTGTAAGTTTTGTGGTGAAGCAAGGTATTCCGCAAGAAAACATAGTGGAAGAAAAAAAAAATTGCAAACAAGCAATTGTGGTTCCTACCACTGATTCCTAGACTTCAACGATTATTTGTATCTGAAAAAACAGCAAAGGAAATGCGGTGGCACTATGAGAATCGTTGAGATTTTGGTGTCCTTTCACACCCCTCTGATGGAGAAGCATGGAAGACATTTGATAGCACATACCCTGACTTTGCAAATGATCCACGAAATGTGCGACTTGGGCTATGTGCTGATGGCTTTACACCATTTGGCCAATCAGGGAAAAATTATTCTTGTTGGCCAGTGATCATCACTCCATACAATCTACCACCAACGATGTGTATGCGACGAGAGTATATGTTTCTCACATTGATTATCCCTGGTCCTAAGAATCCCAAAGGGAAAATAGATGTTTATTTGCAACCATTGATAGATGAACTAAAATTATTATGGGTTGAGGGTGTGCTAACATATGATGCCTCATTGAGACAAAACTTTCAAATGCGTGCTGCATTGTTATGGACAATCAATGACTTCCCAGCGTATGGCATGTTGTCTGGTTGGATGACATCGGGGAGATTATCATGTCCTATATGTATGGAGAACACAAAATCATTTCAATTAAAGTATAGCAGGAAAACATCTTTTTTTTATTGTCATCGACAATTTCTTCCACTAGAACATGCATATAGGAGAAATAAAAGCTCCTTTTATAAGATTAGAATTGAGAACTCAATGCCTCCGCCATGGTCAGATGGGGAAGAAGTTTGGTGAAGAGTGTGCAATTTGCCAAAAGTCACCAAGTAGGGAGATATTGTACCAATTGAAGGGTATAAGGGCACTCATCTCTGGACAAAACAGAGCATATTTTGGGAATTGCCGTATTGGAAAACTAATCTCATTCGACATAATCTTGATGTCATGCACATTGAGAAAAATGTGTTTGACAATGTGTTTTACACTGTTATGGATACAAAGGGGAAAACTAAAGATAATAAAGAAGCTCGGATGGACTTGAAAGAATATTGTCGAAGAAAGGAATTAGAAGTTGTAGAAGGGACATCTCATAAGCCAAAAGCAAAATATACTTTAAATTTAGAACAAAAACGAGCTGTTTGTCAATGGGTAAAGACTCTGAAACTCCCTGATGGATATGCATCTAATTTGGCCCGATGTGTTGACATGAAGGAAGCAAAGTTGTATGGAATGAAAAGTCATGATTGTCATGTGTTCATGGAACGCTTGCTTCCAATTGCCTTTAGAGCTTTGCCTGAAGTTGTATGGAATTCTATAACCGAGCTTAGTCAATTCTTTAAAGAACTTTGTGCTACTACCTTAACAATTGCTCAACTAGAGGTGTTAGAGAACAATATTATTGTTACATTATGCAAGTTGGAGAAGGTCTTCCCCCCTGCATTCTTTAACTCAATGGAGCATTTACCAATCCATCTTCCTTATGAAGCAAAGGTTGGCGGACCTGTTCAATATCGATGGATATATCCATTTGAAAGGTAGCAAAATGTTTCATATTCAGAATAAATATATGATAACTATAATAAGTCTTAACAACCATGACTCTTCATGTAGATTCCTACATACCTTGAAGCAAAAAGTGAAGAATAAAGCTCGTGTGGAAGGATCTATTTGTGAGGCTTACATAACTGAGGAGATTGCAACATTTTGCTCCCATTACTTTGAGCCACACATTCAATCAAATTTAACAAGACCTCCAAGAAATGATGATGGTGGAGTATCGGACCTACCTACAATTTCTATTTTCAACTATCCAGGTAGGCCTTCTGGGGAATGCAAGTCTCGTTTTATGAGTGATAAAGAAATAGAAGCTGCCACGAGATATGTTCTTATGAATTGTGATGAGGTGCAACCTTATATCAAGTAAGTATTGTTGATTAGGAAAACCTCACATTGTTTATTTGTATATATGGTTAACATATTCCTTAATGCAGCTTATTTGTGGAAATGTTGAATTCATATGACCTTGAAATTGCGGATGTTGAGATAGAAGCTCGAATTGAAGCACATTTTTCATATTGGTTTCGAGAATATGTAAGTAGTTATTTGTTTTTTATATTTTGTAGGATAATTCAACTTGAACCACATTAAAAATTGTGACACAGGTTCTAAACCCAATCAACAATGTTGTTGACCCATTTTTACATGATATTGCTCAAGGACCAAAGAGAAAAGTTAGAACATGGCCTATCTACTTCGTCAATTGTTACAAGTTTCATATAGATTCATATACCCATCGAAAGTCAACTATAAATAGTGGAGTTAGTGTCAAGGGATCTGACTATGGTCAATCAGAATGTGATTATTATGGCATATTGCAAGAGATTGTGCAATTAGAATATACTGGGTCTCCTATAAAGCAACTAGTGTTGTTCAATTGTGAGTGGTTTGATCCAACACCTAACCATGGTATAATGGTCCACAAACAATTTAAGAGTGTTGAACTTAATGCATTTAGGAGGTACAACAAGTATGATCCCTTCATTTTTGCACAACAAGCCATGCAAGTATACTATACACCTTATCCCAGTGGTCGTGAGAATGCTAACAAGTTAGTTGCCATTAAAGTGAAAGCTCGAAGCACTATTGATGCTCCCACATCAACAGCGAACATTGAGCCATTTCAAGAGGATGCATTACAAGTGATATTACCTACAATTGTTGAGAATGATGAAATCCATAACCTAATAGACACTGAAGGAGGTTATGTTGAAGTAGATAGGTTAATTCCTAATGATGAACATGAAGAAATTTCAGAAGATCATGAAGATGGTAGTGAAGATGATGAAGATGGTAGTGAAGATAATGAAGATTGGTATTCAGAAGATGATACTGAAGATGATAAAGATGGTGATATAGAAGATGATGAAGAAGAGGAAGAAGAAGAAGATGATTTGGAAGATAACTTATGAAGGATTGTAAGCTTTCATTATTTTCTAGCATTCATGCTACCTTGTTCTACAAATAAAAACCATGTTATTTTATAAATTTAGATATGCTAATTTAAATGTTATTCTTGTGCTATTAAATATTTATATGTTCATGTCATCTTGTTCTATAAATTTTTATTTTATTTATAAGTGCAATCATATTGCAGATGGCAGGTCGTGGCATAAGGCGAGTTAGAGGTCGAGTCATGCCAACACAAATTGGTAATGGGTCATCCTCTCCTGTTCCTCATCCACCTTCCTCTACTCCCACACATATCCCTTCTAGAGGATCTACAACAAGGCCTACCATGCCATCATCCAGCCCACCCTTGCATTCACCTACAGAATCTCCCAATCCTACTTCAGAGCCATTCTCACATTCACCAGCAAGATCTGGTAGTTGTGACCCTCCTGATGGTAGGATTTGGGTGGAACCCGATAATGATACGTAAGTTAACATTATTTGATCCAAATTTTGAGTTGTCATATGAATATTTCATAACATGTCAATTTTAAACTGTTCTAACATGTGTAATCACTAATATAAATGTAGGTTTAATCCTGTTTGTGCGGTTAGGGATATATTTCCTATCATTCAAGCTAAATTTGAACACCCTTGTTATACAATGAAGACAACACCACCAAAGATCCAGGGTGAATGGTTCTCTGAATGGGCAGTAAGTCCAATAAGATATTATTTTGTCAAGATTATGTTCTCATCTTAAATCTAAATCAAATTTATAAATCTTTTATTGTTGATGCAGAAAAAGTATCAATGGCTACCACAACATGATCAGAAAATAAAATCCAATTGGAAGAAAAAGTGTGGTGAGATCCTTCGACAACATATGGCAAGAGTTAGGGAGGATATGAAAAAAGGAATCCAACCAGATTGGATTCCAGCAACTGTATGGACAGAACTGGTTAGTATATGGACAAGCGCTCAATATGGGGCAAAACAAGCAATTGCTAAGGCAAATCGGGCTTCTACTAAAGGAGGCATGAAGAATAGATGTGGCAGCATTCCTTCAACTGAGCACAAAAGGAGGATGGTAAGCATTCATTTCAAGTTATACATTGTTTCTTATATTTTATGATTATTCTCATCTTTATTTATCATTCGTAGAGTGAACAGCTTGGGAGGATGCCCACATTGCTTGAAATGTTTAAACGCCAACATTATAATGAGAATACCAATCAATTTGTTGATGATAGGTCAGCTAAAGCTTATGTAAGTATATATTTTTCTTATTCTTCTCGACTTATTTGTCATTGGGAATGTGCTGACGGCTGGAGGCCTGACTAATTGTAGTGTAAGTCATCCATATTCTTATTTTGAAGAATTTGGTGTTTAGGGACTTTATATTGAAATTATATGTGCTAAAAGAAAGAATCTATTCTCTATATTCTTTGAGATAATGACTATGTAATCAGCTTTGGTAATTCCAATATTGTAAGCTTATAATAAAGTCTAAACTCAATAAACTATTTAGCAAAAGGTTTGCAATTAAATATAAAGTCTAAACTCACTTACTCAACATGCATGAATAGGAGGGAAACAACTAGTTTAGTTATGGAGCATATGGAAAATATACATATTGTGGCAGCTACATGTGAGGAAGTTTAGATGAGATATTTTAGCAACTATTTTATTTTCTGTAGTTAGGATTTTGCTTATCTGTTTTAGATTTATTAATTATTTTATCTTCTCATTCTTGCTATAAATAAGGCAGTCGCCACTAGGTTTAGTCACTTAAGTATTATTCCTTATTTGTTCACTTGGAGATTCCCCCTTTGCTATTAGTGACTCTGTGAGTGAGATCCTTGCTATCTTGTTACTAATAGATTTTTCATTCAACAAAATTCCCCTATATTTTCAGTGTACCTATTAGTACTCAAGAATAGTTGCATAATTACAATGATTTTTATTTTCTGCTTTGTTGACTTGTATATTTTGGACAAATATGGGTTGAGTGTTTGTTGACTTATATATTTTGCTTCTATTTTATAAGAAAGTCTTTGGTAATTCTGATGTTACTTAAATTAGATCATCTTCTTCCTCTCTCTTTTGCCTCTATATCTTGTATTCTTTATGAGATTGTTTGTGTAATTAGCTTTGGTAATTCGAATATAAGGAATTCCTTATATTTCAATAGTAGACTTTTTGTTCAATGATATATTCTATCACATTATTAGAGGGGCTGTAATTATTTTATATAATTAAGTGTTGTGTCCAACTCCTTGTATTCTATGTAATTCTTATGATAATATGTGATTATTAGATCCTAATTAAACTTAATATTACTTTCTTCTATAGGCTGATTTCATGGAGCTATTGTCAGCTGAAGGAGACTCTGCTGATGAAACAGAACTGTGGTTAAGGCCTGTTGGAGGTAGGAATAAGAAGGTTCGGATTTTTGGTCTTGGATCTGAGGCTCCCTCCATTTATGCCTCTTGTTCTACTAGGATGTCCAACTCCTCTCATATTAGACTTAATCCTAATGTTGAGAGTGAACTACAGAGACGTGTTGATGTTTTGACAGATCAACATGAGAGACTTATGTCTCTTTTACATGATGCACAAGAAGAAATTCAGCAGCGAAGACAAGAATTTAATAATTTGAAGACACATGTGCACCCAGACTTGGAAACTTAGCATGCAAATGAAGATGACCCAAACAATGAGCATCATTCTCCTCCTGCTTAGTAGTTATTACTAGATTTCTATCTATTACTAGACTTCTATCTATTACTAGACTTCTATTTTATTTTGTTGGATTGTTGGGTTTTGTGTAGTTATGATGTGAATCATACATTTATACTAATATTTTGAAGGGAACCCTACTAATATTTGTTAGATTGATGGATTTTATGGGATGAATTTATATGAAAAATATGTGTTTCATATTATCATTGCATTCAAGTTGTTCTAGCTTATAGGTTTCTTAATATGATTTTTCAGGTTTTAGAAATAGTTAAAATTGCAAAAAGGGAATTAAAATTATTAAATTTGTGGCAGATTTTTCCATATCACTTCTATTGCAACGTTTGCCATGAAATTTGTGACGAAATTTGCCACGGATTAATATTTGTTGCAAATCCATTCCTCAGTTCTATTGCAACGTTTGCCATGAAATTTGTGATAGAATTTCCCACGGATTAATATTTGTTACAACTCCCATCTCAAGAAATGCAACGGCACTTGTGACGGAATTTTGCCACGGGTTATGTGACTAAGTTGTTCGTCACAAGTTCCGTTGCAAAGTTGGAATAGGCTATTCTTGGAGCTTTGTGACGGAATTAATTATGTCACAAAATCCATCACAAAGTTGGAATATACTATCCCGATAATTTTGGGACGGAATAAAATTCATCACAAATTCTGTCGCAAATTTTGGGACGGAATGGTTTTTTCCATGGCAAAGTGTTTGCGACGAGCTTATTTGCCACGAACAAAATTCCGTCTCAAACTCCGTAGCAATGCTATTTGCGACGAAATTTCTTTCAAATTCCGTCTCAAAATCCGTCGCAAATAGCCTATTTTGTTGTAGTGGTGCCACGAACTCCAGTAGCATGGTGAGATAGGGGAGGTATGGAGCCTTGGCGATACTGTAGCAGCCATGACCCAAGCCCAAATTTTGATGTTGTTTGGATCATTTTCGCTATTATAAAGTTTTGGGAAGTTGTTTTGAGATATTTGGGTTGTGTTTGGTTGGTTTTTGAAGGTTCTGGTCAAGTCTGGAGGTAATTGGGAGTAGGTTGTTACACATTTCCAAACATAGAGCCAAGTTTTACTTTCATCATGCCAGTTCACTTCTTCTCTCGCTCTATATATATGAAGAGGCAACAGAGAAGAACCACCCCCAACCCCCAACACAGAAGAAGTATAGTAACAATCTTCAAGCCTTGGCAGTCCATCGTAATTCTAATAGTAGATATCTGCGTGAGAATATTTGATGGCAGTGGATCCTCCAATTCATTCCATTTACATCCATTAATCCTATCATAGTAATCAACAACAATTTTGCTTATGTTGTCATCTTAGATCTCACTAAAACCCAAGTTCTTAAGAGGACCTAAATCTCCAATCCAATTATCAGTCCAAAACTTAACTTTGGTGCCATTATCCGAGTTCCAAGCAATGTGAAATTGTGTCATCCCAAACCTTGGCTATACTCTGTTTGAAAGGGCCAATATATAGTATTCTCTGTCCACCCATACTTCACTCTTAAGATTTTAACCCACAAGAGTTCTGGTTTAGCCATCAATTTGAAAGCTAGTTTGGATAGAAAAGCTCTATTATGACCTTCAAGTTTCTTAATACCACATCCACCATTCCTCAAAGGTTGACACATGTCATCCCAGGAAAGAAGACTAATAATACAGTTATTTGAATCATTGCCACCCCAAAATAATCTTCTAATAAGCTTCTCTATTTTTTGAATACAGGATGAGGGTAAGATAGTGGTTTGCATGGTATAGAAAGGAATTGAAGATATAGGACCCCTATAGCCAAAGTTTTCAATTTGTAAAATTTTACCATGCAGTTTTATATTGTTGTGCAATTCCAAACCAGCCCAAACAAAACAAACGTCGACTTTCAACTGAGTGCGCCACGTGCCAGGAGCATAGTTTAACGACCGCCTCAGATCTGTACCAATTAAACAAAACGATGCGTACTGAGCTGCATCAGACATTCTGATCGCATGTTTCTGCACACGGCCAATAGTATGTATGCATTATCCTAACGCTAAGGAATACTGACGACCTTAAATGGATGAAGACAAAAGTCATAATCCTAACCAGAAATATAAGCCATGTAATTATTGTCCCCCCTCCCCCAACAAATTTCTCTCACCATAAGGGGGTGCCTGAGGAAGAATTTTTTTTTTTCAATTGAAATATAATCGAATGGAAAAACAAATAAAGAAGAAGAAGGAGAAAAACATTAAGAAAGATTTTAGATTAAAAAAATGAATGAGGCTTTAACAAATTATAGAAAAGAGAGACGGGATTTTTCTGCAGTCACGTCACAAAACCACTCTTGCAACATAACCACGGCAAATGCCGCGGTAATTAGTGCAAACAAGGTACAGTGAAGATTTTTTATTCATGGCCATCGAAGTCTCTATATAGGCTAATAAATAGCTTGAAAATAACACTACTAGAATACCCACATATTATGAGTAGAACATGCAAGACTGAACGTGCCAAAGATTTCTTCCTAAATCGTAGGCAACACATTCTAAAAAGACTAGGACACTTGAAACAAGTATAGTGCTGAGTCTGTTGATGACTTGTTCAGCTTACGGATTTGTCCGGCTAATTTACTGACACATTAACAATTTATTTCAACACATCCATATATCAATATGGTAAAATTCATAAAAAACTACATTATTTATCAGCCATGAATACTATAGCCCATCTTAAACTCCATGCAATACTTGGATCTACAGGCCCACTTCTAGTTTTCCATAAATAAGATTGTCATGCTAGAAAATCATCTTCCGTCATCTAAGTTAATCAGCACATGATGTCCAATGCTATCCCATCCAGTGCTTTTGTAACTAATGCTTTCACCACATTCACTAATACCAGATGTCTCCCCAAGCAGTGGCCGAGTTTCCTCCAAATTAGGTTCTTTGCTCACCCATGAATGCTTCCCTGTCATCCTTATTCCCTCTATCTCCATTGTCACTTCCTTCATACTTGGTCTCTCATCCCCTCTAAGTCTGAGGCACCTTTCTGCAAGGAAAGCCACTTCCTTCAGCATCTCTTTATTTTCGTCATTCACTATGCCAACATCAAGCACGTCAAACAATTGACCTTTTTCCAAAGATGAAAGGAAATGCATGGCAAGACATATTTCCTCCTCTGGCCAATCAAATGAAAGAGCTCTCTTCCTTGTTAGTAGCTCTACAAGCACCACTCCAAAACTATACACATCGCTCTTCTCGGTGAGCTGGTTTGTTTGCAAATATTCTGGGTCTAAGTATCCAAGAGTTCCTTGTACCATTGTTGCTAATTCTGTTTGATCGAGTGGAACCAATTTTGAAGCTCCAAAATCTGACACTTTAGCAGTGTAAGTCTCATCTAAAAGTATGTTAGAGGACTTTACATCTCTGTGGATTATGGGTATGGAAGCACTTGAGTGCAAATATGACCATGCTCCTGCTACCTCTGCTGCTATCCTCAAACGTGTTTCCCAAGATATATCGGAAGCCTTTCTTTTGTCATGAATGCAATTGAATAGAGTACCATTGTTAACGAACTCATAGACTAATAAAGGGACCTCTGTCTCTAAACAACATCCCAGGAGCTTCACCACATTCCTATGATTTATTTGGGAGAGGATAACCACTTCATTGATGAATTGTTCTACTTGGTTCTGATGCACTAGTCGGGACTTCTTAATTGCAACAACTTTATTGTCTGCGAGAAACCCTTTATAAACAGTACCATAACCTCCAGTGCCAATGATTAAGTCATCGTGGTAGTCATTGGTTGCCTTTATCAGCTCCTCTGCAGTGAAGATTTTAGCTGTTTGGGAAGAAGATTCCTTAACTGAAAGTCGTTGTTGCAAGATAAAGCCGCCGTTTTGCCGAAAAAATTTCTGCTTTTGCTCGATAAGCTTTTTCTTTTGGTATACCAAGCACAACCAAGACACACATATAATCAAAGCTGCCAAGCCTGAAGTTACACCTATATATATGAAAGAGAGAAAGATCATATTAGTGGATATATAAGGTATGATTTGGGATTCTTTCGTAGTTTGCCAAACTTGAGTAATAAACTTTAATTATTTATCTATATGACGATTTAAAATTTATCATCATTTATTTCAATACCAGTTGTCTATTTTATATTTTAAAAAAAAAAAATTAAACACTAGACAAAGACAATGTTTTTAATTTCTATCATATAAATATTATAGTCTAGTAAAAAAGAAAATTTTTTAATTACTTTTTTCCTTTAAAATAAAAGAAAAAAATATATGGCTGAAATTGATGATGATGATAATTAAAGGGTTTAAATATGTTGCAACGTGCTGTTAATTAAGGAAAGAGCGCTGTAGATTCGTGATCTGAATGCACTAGCCGATATAATTGAAAGCAAAAGCTAAACTGGAAATTAGCAATACAAGTATAGTTTAGGGTCAGATTTATCAAAAAAAAAATTGCAATATTAAAGAATATTCATTACCAATGAAGATCACGGTATGTAGACTTTTTGATGAGAGTGGTTGGCATCCTCGGGCCTTGGTTCCATCCCCAGAGTATCCATCAGGGCAAAAGCATTCAAAAGACCCAATTTTGTTGTGACAGTTTTCTTTACCTATGCAGGGCAATTCTTGAATGGGCAATTCTTGACATTCATCTATGTCTATGATTCAGACAACAACAACAAAAAAAGTATTATTATTAGTAAATACATTTTAGAAAAAGAAAGTAATCAATTTTGTGTTAGATTGAATCAGAATTACCATGACATCCATCCGGGTGGTATGGATTTCCATCAAAACCGGGTTTGCATATGCAATTGTATCCATATCCACTGATGGAGTTGACACACTCAGACGTGTTGGATTTGCAGGCATATTCATTACTACTCAAAGCAGTTTCACAAGAACCACTTGGAACAAACCAATCTACCACAAGCTGAGACTTGCTGAAGGGTAAATTGTTTAGATAAGAAGGATTGAAATTAAAGAAGTCATGTTTGGCAACAAAAGCATAGCTGCAGTTGTTGAAGTTCCACACACGGGTATGATTTCTGAAGCTATATGATTCGAAAGTGATATTCCTCATTCCGGGAGGCAGTTCGTCGCATCGTGATAAACAGCCAGTGGAATAAATATCACCGTTCTGGAAAGAATTTAAGTAGCCGTAAGTATCGCAACCAACACTTACGAACTTGTTTTTGGTGCTAGAAATGGAAAAAGCAGCGAATCTGAGATAGGAATGATCCTCGTCTATTAGTACTGCTCCTGATGGATAGTAACAAATCCTGGAGACAAACATGGAAATGTCCATTTGAGCATCTCGGAGGGATATGTTGGAAATTGGGAGGTTTCCGAGTAATAATGTGGAGCTCTCACAAGTAAGATCAAATGAATAATTCAAGGAGCATTTGTGAGAAGTATTAGGTTGTACACCCACACCAAATGGATATGGAATCTCTATGTTTCCACATCTCTTGAGGCAACCTTCAAGAGATTGCGCTTCAGTTGCGACCATGGCGGCAGCTATTACAATGTGAGAAAGCAGTTTCACCCTCATCTTCCTTCCCTCTCTTGGGTAAATTGAACAGCTTTTTTAATAAGAAAGAAAAAATAGCAACCTAAACGTAATAGATAAGCAATGATCTCATATGTTGGATTATAGGATAACCTTAAATCGTTTCTCTGGTGAAAGGTTTTTTTTTTTTTGGAATTTCTTTTGTAAGTTATACTATATAAATTATTAAGCAAGGATCACAAGTTTTGCTAAGCAAAAGAAAAGAAAAGACAAACTAATATCCTTCGAGATATATATATTGAGGGCAAACGGTATATCCTTTCTATTTAGGTTTATTTTATACACAAATATTAAAAATTAAATTACCAACTATTTATTTAAGCCACAAAAACTTCTATTGTACCACTCTCACCTACTTGACAGGGGAATTTTTATTTCGAATTTTAGTTACTCGTGAAATGATTTTTAATTAATAGATGACCATTGAACGACTCTCCCTTTAAATCCAAATGCTCGTGGGGACGGAGTGACGGATAGCCTCACAAATATTTACGCGTAATATAATTCTCACGATAGTGAGTGGGAAGACTTGGACCCTGTTGCGTACCAAGTCGTCGTCCACTGTTGTATTGTTTGAAATATCTATGAGCTTCACACATAATTCGCGAATGCTGATCAAACTTACGCTTTTCTTTACTGGTAAATAATTGTAAAACTCAAATGACAAATTACAATGAAGGCAAAATTACACTTGTTTTTTATGAAAACTATGAGTATTGCCACTGATAGCAAAGACTAATACCTCTTGAAATATTGAGAGCAAATGGTCTCCTTCCAGTAAGGTTTACTCCATAGACAAAAAGGCTAGGAATTAAGCTCTCAACTAATAATTAGTTAAAAGGATGAGAGTTACTACCATATGCTTCAACCTGAGTTGGTTTTAATTCTTTGAGATGGACTTCAGTTTGATAATTCTACTAAAATATAATATTCTTTACAATGTTAAATAAGTTAACAAAAAAAATAATTTGCCTATCAAAAGCCACATGATTAGGAATATTATTTTGCATTAATTAATTTATTAATTACCTGGACCAAAAATCTAATAATTATAATTAAAATATTTTTTAAGGCTCAAAATAAACAATGAAAACCTTAAAAATATTCTATTTAACTTGTATTCCCTAGGTTGTAAATAATTATTTTAATTATAATCAAAATTAAATATTTAATTCTCATACTTTACACTCTAAAGTTGAATTTTTCAATCCATCGATTCTGCCTAAAATCAATAAAATTTTAATATTATAATTTTTAACATATTAAATTCAAATATTTGATTTTTTTTTACTTTATGGTTGTAATTATTTATTTTAAGTATTAAAAATATTTTAATCATAAGTAGTAAATTAATTGATGCATAATAATGTTAATGGTATGTATATAAATATTTTAAATGTACAAGTCATTTCTGGTAAAAAAAAAAAACAATATAAAAGCCTATTTTTCGCTGACAATGGTATTAAAGTTGCAAATTTTTTATTACATTTTAAAAATTAAAGAATTATAATGAAGTCTAGCTATAGTCCACCGACAATTGGCCCTGGGCGACACACAAAATAAGTTGGCAATAGCTTTAGGTATACGTTGGAGTGTGAGAATCTGAATTTTCTTTGAATCTTCTCTGCTCTACAAGTTATAAGTAGAAAAGATAGAAAGGGAAAGAATGTGGAATCTATAAAACTCATACACCAAGCTGCTTGTTTACTACATGTCCTAATATCTGTAATTTTCCACTAAATTATAACTTCCTCCTAGAAGGTAACCTCCCCTCTAAAATCTGGATGACCCCTTGGTTACATCCCTTTAAAAAAGAATTAAAAACATAAAACACAAATAGCAACTGAGTTATCATATCAACTTAGCAAACATCAACGTTAAAATAAGTGAAAGACCAAAAAGGGTGGAATTTAAAAATAAAATTTTGGTGAACTCTATTATTTGCATGGTTTATAATTTATTTAAAGTATGTTTTCGTCTAGACTTAGCGTGTTTATCGAGATCACAGAGTCTACACATGTTCAGAAGGGAATTGTTTTTCTTTAATTTCTTTTTAGTTTTCCTCTTTATCTATTTTATTTTATTTTTTATTAAATTACCTTTAATTATCATGTATGAGTGCCTCGAATTTTTTTTTACATATGAATAAAAAGAGTAAATTATTTTAACAACTTTTTTAATTTTTAAAATTTTCAGATGTTTCCCATACTTCTAGGAATAAAAAAAATACTAAACTTCCTTTTCAAATTTGCATCTTAACATATATTCTCTCCGATCAATTTTTGAAATTTGCCAAAGTTACACTTACAGTTTAAAACTTTCCTTCCACAAGTCCTTTTTTTTTCCGCTTTTTTTTAACTGGAAATGATATGGAAGCTTAGAGTATTTTTTGTTCTCAAAATATTTTTGAACTTTATTTTTATTTGTAACGTTTCATTATTTATTTATTTATAATATGATCTTTGACATATTTATTTATCTTTATTTTAAACTAATTACATTAAATTGATATAAATAACTGTAAATTTCAGTTAATCTCTCCAGTTTGACTACCATCAACATATATAATGATTGTTGAGAAATCAATTTGGACATTTTATCATCATTTTTGGTTTACAATTTTAATTTTAAAAATATGACATTATTTTAAAATTCTTTCCAAACTAAATGTGTATAGATGTATCGATAATACAAGCTTTTTGTTCAGCAAGTATTAATATCTACACGGCTAAAACAAAATTTTTCATCATAATTCTTGAATTATACCAAAGATTGATGATGAAGTTTCAGAAATACAATAAAAGAGACAGACTTTGACCAATTCCCTCTACTCGCTCGTTCCATGCAAGGGTAAGACAATGACGAATGATCATCAAATTTTTCTAGACATTGATTTTCTACCCCTTCAGTCTTTCTCTCTCCTCAGAGCACCATGCTTACCCATTTACATGTGGCGCTCAGTTGGACGCACATGCCAGCTGGCCATTATAAAACAAACACTACTATGCGTTACTATATATGATACTTAAACAATTTATTCTTTTAGCTGCTGAGCTGACTAATAAAGTTTGAAACGGATTTCCATTTTTTTATATTACTATTATTTGCATCTAAAATTTAGAATCAATCAATTTCAATGACCAAGACCAACATCCATTCCATGGCCTAAGAACTATGAATATATTTAGTTCAATTTTTCCATTGTAATTCTGTGCATCTTTACTTTTCCAATGGCATTAATATTGAATTAAGTGTTTTGATGATTCCAAACTAACCTTTAAGAGCTTGGAATAAAGATATTAAAGGTGCACAAAAGGTTCAAGTGAAGAAATCATGGAGAAATCAGTGCAAAGATTTATGTAAGATGTTTAGTAATGTTTTGATTTGAGTAAAAGACTTTGATTTGATGAAAAGATGTTTTAAAACTTTGATTCTATGTTAAATCATGGAATATTTGAAAAACACCCACCAACAGAAGAAGTTTGAAAGGTTTATACTGATCTGTCATCTTGAAAATTTGAACTTTGGCTTTGGAAATTCGAATTTTGTAGTGAAATTGAACAAGTCTGAAGAGAAGACTCTCTGATAGACAAATTTTGACTTGAGAAAATTCGAATTTTGAAAAGTGTCTGAAAGGAGCGTTCAGTAACAGACGAACTTTGGGTTTTGAAAATTTGAATTTCAGACAAAATGAAACTTATGAAAACTAAAAAAATTCATTTGAAATTATGTCAAAGTTCATCTGAAACCAAGTTTAGATTGGGTTTCAAAATTGCTCACTGACAGATGAACTTTGAACATGAAAATTTGAATTTCAGAAACAAAGCTTGTCAGTCTGATATATTGATATGTTGACATATAAATGACAGTATTTGTAAATTCAAATTTTGAAGTAAGTTTGAAAAGAGGTCTCTCTGACAGATGAACTTTGCCATTTGAAAATTCAAATTTCAAATTAGATGAACTACTATGCCTTATAAGCCAGTTACGGACAGATGAATTTTGGGGTTCCAAAATTCAAATTTCAAAGCTACTGTAGCAAATTGTAAATACTGTTCACACTTAACAGAAAAACTTTCTATTTGAAAATTCTTATGTCACAACATAGAAACACTTCCCAAATATCAAAATTCGAACTTCACTTCATGACAGATGAACTTCGGGCATTCAACGTTGAAGTCTTTAGTCTTTGGTTTTGCGAAATTCGTCTATTAACCAACTGAAATTTGAATTTCAGAATGTCAGAAGCATTAAATGCGGTTGGTTAACGGATAGTTTTTCAGAGTAACCGTTAGATAACTTCTCCAATGGATAGATTGTGTCTCTAACATATAGTTGAGACCTAAATCTATAAATATAACATTATTTGAAGTTGTGGGTAACGATTTTAACTTTGTATGTACTGAAACTCTGCCAAATCATCTACTCAAAGTCTTTTACTCTCTCACTTCAATATTTGTACTTCAACTTTCATATTCACTCTGTCTAAGAGAGTTTAATCTTTGTAAACAATCTTATCTTCATGTGGAAGAAAGATTTTCTTGTGAGGGGATATCACAAGGGATTGGGGAAGCACTTAGTAAGAGTGCATAGAGTGGAAGAGTGAGCTCTAGAAACAGAGCATCATCTTTGTATAGTGGCATTTGCAAGAAGCCCATTGAATTCTTGTAGAATAGTGGAAAATCTTAAGCGGTAACTTAGGGACTGGACGTAGGTCAAGTGGAGAGACCGAACTAGGATAAATATATGAGTTTTCTTCTTTTTACGGGTACTTTTATAGTTTATTCATTTATACTCTGTTTTACTGTCATACTTTGCTTTCTTCACCTTCTTGACTTTTTGTAGAAAATTTTAATCTTTCCAATTCACCCCCCTTCTTGGGAAGCCAACTCATCTAACAAGTGGTATCAGAGCCCAGATTCCCAATCAAAGGATTTCAAAGTCTAGAAATTAAAATGGCTGGTTTTGGAGAAAGCATACTATGAGAGGGCAACAATACAAATAGACTACTTGGCTTTAGTGGAGAATACTATGATTACTGGAAGATGAGGATGTAAATCTATCTCCAGTGAATTGATCTGGACATCTAGTCAGTCATTCAAAAGGGAGATTTTGTCCTGATGGCTTTGGAAGATGATGGGCAGTACAGAGAGAAGCTTGAAGCTGAATGGAATGAGGAAGATAGAAGAAGAGTCTTGCTGAACTTCAAGTCAAAACACTGTTTGGTCAGTGCTTTGAATCAAGACGAATTCTACAGGGTCTCACAATGTTCCATTGCCAAAGAAATGTGGGACACCTTGCAAATTGCTTATGAAGGAACAACTGGAGTTAGGGAAAATAAACTGAATACATGCATAGGTGAATACGAAAGCTTTCAAATGGCTGAAGGAGAAAATGTAAAAGAGCTACAGAAAAGATTCACCTTCATTGTGAATCAACTAAAGAGTCTGGGAAAGGAGTACACTCAAACAGAAAAAGTCAGAAAGATCCTCAGAGCTCTCCCTTTGGAATGGCAACCCAAAGTAATAGCAATAAAGGAAGCTAGAAGAGAATCAATGGCCTCTGTCACTGCTCTTTTTGGTAGCCTCGAGGAGTATGAAGGAAAATGAAGGCTCTCAAGGAAGCTGGACTAGACAGAAAGAAGAAAGATCTTGCTCTGAAAGCTGTTGATGAGAATGAAGAGGAATCTGACGATGGAGATGAGCTAGATGAAGAAACTCTGGTTATGATGGTCAGAAAATTTGGAAGATTCTACAGTAAGAAGATAAACAAGAAAATCTTCAAGAAAGGAGCAGTTGGAGAGAGCAAGAGAGAAGTAAAAGAACCTGTCACTTGCTATGAGTGTAAAAAGCAGGGACATATCAAATGAGAATGTCCACAATTTCTTAAGAAGCAAGAGAAAGAAAAGAAATCTATAGACAACGGGAAGAAGAAAAGAGCTTGCATCTCATCAATATGGGGCAACAACTCAGATGAAGAAGAAGATGATGAAGATGAAATTGCCAACATCTGTGTGATGGCTCTTACCTCTGAAGAAGCTAAAATCCCATGCAGCAGTGATCAAGAAGATGAGGTATATGAATCTGAACCTTCGTATTCTGAATTACTGGATGCATTTCATGAGCTGCATGACGAATTTGTTAAAGTTGCAAAAGAATTAAGCAAGCTAAGAAAAAGATTAACAAACTAGAATCTCAATGCAACATCTCTGAAATTGCTTCTCTACCTGTTGCTGAATCTGCTTGCTGTAAATCATGCATTGAACTAAAGCAAACCAATGAATATCTAGTAACAAGCATGTCTAGGCTTACTAAAGGCAAAGATATGTTGTTTGCTTTAATGGGAAGCCAAAGAATATCATAGAGAAAGGCTGGACTTGACTATGATCCTTGTGCTGTAAAAGAAAAGATTAGGAAGAAAAATCATAATATGTACATGAGACACTTTGTGCATGCTAGTAGCACTAGAAAGAAAGAACATATTTCTCAGCATATTGAATCCTATGATCAACCAAGGCATGCAAAACAAAAATATTATCTGCATTGTTTTCTTCCTGCATATCAATCTAGTAGTCTTTTTACCACCTGTTACTTCTGTAACAAGAAGGGGCATATTTCTAGCTCATGTGCTTTAAATAAAAATGTACTTGACAGGAAGGTTAAATGGGTTCTCAAAGGTACATCTGTATCTTGGAAAAACACTACTGATAGGAAAGGGCCCAAGCAAATTTGGGTACCTAAAAGGAAAATATGAACTTTGTCTTGCAGGTCTGTCTCAAAGCCAGAAAGAGTAATAAATGGTATATGGACAGTGCCTACTCAAGTCACATGACCGGTGACAAGGAGAAGTTCATTACCCTTAGAGACAAGAAAGGAGGAAAGGTAAACTTTGAAGGTGATCAATATGGCAAAATAGTTGGTATTGGTATTGTAGGCAAGAATCCTGAAACATCCATTAAAGAGGTGCTGTTTGTGATTGGCCTCAACCACAATCTGCTAAGTGTGAGCCAGATATGTGACAATGGAAACTAGGTACTGTTTGACTCAAAGTTCTTCCTAGTCATTAGAAAAAGTGATCACAAAGTAATTCTCAAAGCTCAAAGGGATGGTAATTGCTATACTATTGATCTTGATGAACTTCCTCTCTTAGATTCTGTCTGCCTGATTAGCCAGGATAATGATAGTTGGTTGTGGCATAGAAGATTAGCCCATGTTAATATGAATCAACTATCTAAACTGGTTAAAAATGAGTTAGTCACTGGCCTACCAAAAATTACTTTTGAAAAAGACAAAGAATGTGATGCATGCCTAAGAGAAAAACAGACCAAATCTTCTTTTAAATCTAAAAATGTAGTCACGACAACTAGACCACTAGAACTATTGCATATGGATTTAATTGGTCCATCTGGGGTAAAAAGCATTGGTGGAAATTTGTATGTGCTTGTAATTGTAGATGATTACTCTAGATTTATATGGACACTGTTTCTCTCCTCTAAAAGTAATACCTTTGATGCATTTGTAACCTTAGCCAAGGAAGTGTAAAATGAGAAGGGTATTTCCATACTATCTATCAAGTCAGATCATGGAGGAGAATTTGAGAACTTATACTTCTTGGAATATTGTAATGAGCATGGAATTGATCACAACTTCTCAGCTCCAAGAACTCCTCAACAGAATGGAATAGTAGAGAGGAAGAACGGAACAATTGGAGAGATGGCTAGAGCTATGCTGAATGAAAAGGAACTTTATCAAGTATTATGGCTGATGTAGTAAACACAGCAAGCTATATCATAAACAGAGCCTACATCAGACCAATTCTTGGGAAGACTCCTTATGAGCTGTACAAAGGAAGAAAGCCAAATCTCTCACATCTCCATGTGTTCGGCCGCAAGTGCTTCATTCATAACAATGGTAAGGAGAATCTGGGTAAGTTTGATACCAAATCTGATGAAAGTATATTTCTGGGCTACTCTAGTAGGAGTAAGGCATATAGAGTTTTTAATAAAAATTCTAAATTGGTAGAAGAATCTGTGCATGTAGTATTTATTTAAAATGAAACTACTTCCAAACATGCTACTGATGAGGATGATCTTGTCTCAAACTTCAAAAAGTTAGATATTTTTTATGAAGGTAAAATTGAACCTCAAAAAATATCTAAATCTATTAACATAGAGGAAGATATTCAGGAAAGAGATTTTGAGGATGAAAATAATGATGAAATATCTCAAGGACTCCTTAGAGCTTGGACATTTCAAATGAATCATCCTGTTGATCAAGTGATAGGGAATGTTCAAGAGAGAGTTAAAACCAGAAGACAGTTAAGGGATCAAATGATTAATTGTGCTTTCATCTCACAAATTGAACCTAAATGCACTGAGGAAGCCTTAATTGATGAATACTGGATTTTGGCAATGTAAAAAGAGTTAAACTAGTTTGAAAGAAATCAAGTTTGGGATTATTGCCCAGACCCAAAAATCATCCTGTCATTGGCACTAAATGGGTTTTTAGAAATAAACTTGATGAATCAGGGTCAATAATTAGAAATAATGCTAGATTGGTTGCAAAAAGATATAATCAAGAAGAAGGTATTGATTTTAAAGAAACCTTTGCTCCAATGGCTAGACTAGAAGCAATTAGAATTCTGTTAGCATATGCATGCATGAAAAATATTTGGCTGTATCAAATGGATGTGAAGAGTTCCTTTCTAAATGGATATATCATGGAAGAGGTTTATATAGATCAACCTCCAGGTTTTGAGGATTCTACAAAACCAAACTATGTTTATAAACTGAAGAAAGCCCTTTACGATTTAAAGCAAGCCCCCAGAGCATGGTATGAAAGATTAAGTAATTTTTTTACTGAAAAGGGGTTCAATAGGGGAGAAGTAAATATAACCTTATTCACCAATAAAGAAAATAAAGATTTACTTATTGTTCAAATTTATGTTGATGATATTATATTTGGCGCTACTAATGAATCTCTTTGCAAGAATTTTTCTAAGCTAATGCAGGGAGAATTCGAAATGTCAATGATGGGTGAGCTCAACTTCTTCCTTGGATTGCAAACTAAGCAATGTGATTATAGTATCTTTCTCAATCAATCCAAGTATCTGAAGGAATTGCTGAAAAAGTTTGGCATGGAAAACGCTGAGCCAATAGGAACACCTATGGCTATTGCAACCAAGCTTGATATGGATGAAGGAAGAAAAATGTTTGACATAACTCAGTATAGAAGAATGATTGGATCTGTGCTATACCTAACTGCCAGTAGACCTGACATCATGTTTAGTGTCTGTATGTGTGCAAGGTTCTAGTCATGTCCCAAGGAAACCCATACAACTACTGTGAAGCATATCTTCAGATATCTTATTGGAACATCACAGATGGATCTTTGGTATCCAAAGGGCAATGGAGAAGATCTCAAAGGATACACTGATGCTGACTTTGCAGGATCCAAAACTGACAGAAAAAGCACACGTGGAACATGTCAGTTTCTTGGAGGATCCTTGGTCTCATGGTTTAGCAAGAAGCAAAACAGTGTGGCCTTATCCAGGATAGAAGCTGAATATGTTACTGCTGGAAGCTATTGTGCCTAAGTCATTTGGATGAAACAGCAGCTTGAAGATCTTGAGAATGAGATGAAGGAAATACCAATAATGTATGACTACCAAAGTGCCATTAACATCACAAAGAATCCTGTCATGCATTCAAGGACAAAACATATTGAAGTTAGGCACTACTTCATAAAGGATCATGTTCTGAAAGGAGAAATCAGATTGGAATACATCCCAATAGAGGATCAAGTTGCTGACATCTTGACAAAGCCTCTATCAGAAGACAGACATTGCAAAATTCAGAGAGAATTGGGTATGGTAAATCCCAAAGAACTGTAAGTAAATCCTTGTGCAATTCTGTTTTTTTATTTTCCAACATTAAATTAATTCTAACTTAAGCATCGGAGAAAGTTTAATGTAAGTTGCAGGAGCTCCTCATGAGTTTGAATAACACTAAATCTGAAAAATGGAGCATATCAGAGTGGAACAGTCAAAAGAAGAAAGAGACAGCAAGAAATCTGAGTTCTGGATCCATTCTGTAAGTTTTTAAGGTTGAAATTCATATCTTAGTTGTGTATTAGAGGAATTTCCTTAGTAAACTATGTTTCTGAACAAGCCAGCATGGTCAACATTCGAATTTAGATGCCCAACAGATGAACTTCAGCTTGATATACATTGGAACAGTTCTCGGTGGTCCCTTGAAATTTGTCTATTGGTCCTTGAAAGTTTGAATTTTCAAAAATAAAAATTTCAAAGTTATGTTTGTCCAACATGATGATTATACAAATGATTATTTTTTAACATACGAATGTTGGAGAATCTTTACAAAGTAAAGAAATTCGAATTTCGGATTCAAAGTTCGTCTGTTGAAACTTGCTCATAATGTTGAATCTCTGAAAGATGAATGTTCATATGCATAATTCGTCTGTTGATTATTGCATTGATTGTTGCTTGATGCTTGCTCTTTGAAATTTGAACTTTGTTGAATCAAAGTTTGTCTATTCATCCTGTACTAATTGAACCAAGTCTCTGTCAGACAAACTTTCATAAGAAAATTCATCTGTCAGTAAGCTTTGCTGAACAGTTTAATTTTTAATTGCTCGAATTTCGAATTTTGACCCCTCAAAATTCGTCTGTCAGGCGGTTGCTTACGATAAAACTGACAGTTTTTCTCTGAACAGACGCAACCCTATTCATTCCTTCTCTGTGTCTATTCAAATTCTCTCTTCAATGCTCTTAAAGTATGATCGAAAATCTTCAATTCCCATCATTTAAACTCTCTTTCGCATTCTATAAACTCATTCCCAGCCTCATTCTAAAACATTCATCCGTGAAAATGGCAAGGGTAAAGAATCCTGAAGCTGGAAAAGGATAGGCACATCCAAAGAGATCAGTCAAATCCCAATATGCTCAAAGGAGGGTGAAAAACCGAAGAGAAAAGATGAATCAAGCAAGGTAACTCCCTCAAAGAGACATAAGTCAACCCCAAAGGCAGAATTAATGAAAGCTGGACCCTTTTCTTCGAAGAAAGCAGAGCCTTCGGTCCCTATTCCTGCTGCTGATACAGTTGCTTCCACTTCCTCCTCCAGTATTGAATCTGGAGAATACCAACTCACAACAATGACATTATGGAGCACTCCTCAGATTCAGGAAGAATACTCAACCAAGTTTGCAAGTAAAAAGGTAATCAAGCCTTACTGTTTGAACTTGGAAGATTTCTTGGTCTCTAACAGTTTTGATGCTGGAATATGGATGCTAAGATATATGAATTTGTTAGAGATACTGGAGAGGTATGATGATGAAGTGGTTAAGACATGGTATGCCTCCTTGAAGTATAACAGCAAAAAGAAGAAGTGGGAGGTCAATCTGAGATCAAGGACCATCTGGCTCACAGATGAGACTCTTAATGAAGTATTGGAAATACCAGGGCAAGATGGCCTTAAGATTGACATCACTGCTTTTGGATATATGGATGAGGCAGATACTGCTGATGAAAAAGGTGACCCCTTTCTGAACTACAAGGAGAGCACAATCCTGAACACTTTATTCAGAAGAAAGGAGGATAGGCCAACCATAAACTTGCTAAAGCCCACAGATCTCAGTGCTCAAGTGAGGATCCTACACTACATAGTGTCTCGGATCATCTTCAATAAAGGAGGCAGCTTCAATTTGATCACAAGGGTAGAGGCACATGTGATGGCAGCCATCATGCGTGGAAAGCTCATCAACATAGGACATATCATACTCCAGCGCATGATCAAGGCAAGGGACCAGAGGAAAGATTACACACTCCCTTATGTAGCAATCATTTCCAGAATTCTACAATATGCTAGAATTCAGCACCTTGAGAAAGGGAAAGGAAAGCCCACTGAGATTTTCAAGGAAGGAGAACTGCAAAGAATAGGAATTGAGAGAAATGAAAGGAGATGGATTGGGAAAGGAGCAGGAAAATCTGAAGATCTTTTCTTTGTTGAAGATGCCTCCCTACAGCAAGAAGGTACCTCTGAGGCTCCTGCAAGACCTACACCTCAGCCTTCTCTGCCTGTCCCATCTCTATCTAAGCTTACTCACATTCCATCTACTCCCTTCTCTCGTGCCAAGCCAACTAAGATCACTGAGTTGTATGACAGTTTGTCTACACTCATACTTAGCATCAGGGATGAGCAAAATGCCAAATTTGCTCATCTGCAAGATCAGATTCATCAGTTGGCCAAGAACATGAAAGTGGTTGCTGATGCATATAAAGACATTCGGAGTGCAATTCTTGCCACATCAGCTCCACCTCAGCCAGGGTTCTCTAAGCCTGCCAAGTCTCTAACTCCTGAGCCTCCAAGCCCCTTTGAGCTAGCCTCTTCAGAGCATGGTGATACTGTAGATGATGCTGAGGCTGCTAGTACACTGAGCATACCAAGTCTTGGTCCTCTCTTGGACTATGGTATGGAAGAAAAAGGCCCTCAGGATTCGAGCTATCATGATCCCATTCCAGCAGATGCTCAAGAGTCAATCTTGTCCCAACAAGAATCTGAGGAAGTAGAGAGATTAGTGACAGCCATCTCTACTTCACAATTCATGCCAGCTGCCACAAATGAAAAAAGGAGCATTGTGCCTTTTGTTGATCTGGAAGCCATTAAACACAATGATCTCTTACAAGCTCAGAGAAGAAGGCTTGAAGAAATGTTTCCTCCTTCTGCTCCCTCACCTGTTACATATTATGGTTTCTTGGCGAAAAGAAGGGCACAACTGGCAGTCACAAGCGAGAAATTTCTGAACTTCTTGAGATTTTTGATGATGAAGATGAAGACACAAGTTCTGAAGTTTCTGGGTCCCTGCCATTTGTTCCTGTGCCTTTTCAACCTATTCCAGTGTCTCAAATCCATCCTCCTGTAGATTTTGTTCACCCTTCTGATGATGTCAAAAAGGGGGAGAAAAGTGAGCAAACTGGAACTGGAACTGGAAAGTCTGCTGCTGAGCCTTCTAGAAAGACTTACAGCAAGAAGACCAAGTCAAAGAAGAAGTGATTAGAAGTTAGGCTTGGGTCCTCTTGTAGTGTTATATTTCTGTTGTTTGTATTTTGTGTTTATGTTTTTTTCTTGAACTATTTTGCATCTATAAAAGCAATGTTTGATGAAATGAAAGAATTCTTCGGCTGCAATGATCTGTTCCTGTTAATCTTTGAATCTTTTTACTTGATCCACTATATATGATATCTTTTGAAATATAATGCATATGTTGAGGGGGAGCTTGCTAAAGCAAACCCAAGTACTAATCCAGTTTGTAAGTTGTTTTGTCATCATCAAAAATGGGGAGAATGTTGAATCAAGTATTTGGATGATTCCAAACCAACCTTCAAGAGCTTGGAATAAAGATATCAAAGGTGCACAAAAGGTTCAAGTGAAGGAATCATGGAGAAATCAGTGCAAAGATTTATGTAGGATGTTTAGTAATGTTTTGATTTGAGTAAAAGACTTTGATTTGATGAAAAGATGTTTTAAAACTTTGATTCTATGTTAAATCATGGAATATTTGAAAAACACCCACCAACAGACGTAGTTTGAAAGGTTTATACTGATTTGTCATCTTGGAAATTCGAACTTTGGCTTTGGAAATTCAAATTTCGTAGTGAAACTGAACAAGTCTGAAGAGAAGACTCTCTGACAGACGAATTTTGACTTGAGAAAATTTGAATTTTGATAAGTGTCTAAAAGGAGTGTTTAGTAACTTTGGGTTTTGAAAATTCGAATTTCAGACAAAATGAAACTTATGAAAACTAAAGAAATTTGTCTGAAATTATGTCAAAGTTCATTTGAAACTAAGTTTAGATTGGGTTTCAAAATTGCTCACTGATAGACGAACTTTGAACATGAAAATTAGAATTTCAGAAACAAAGCTTGTCAGTCTGATATATTAATATGTTGACATACGAATGACAATATTTGTAAATTCAAATTTTGAAGTAAGTTTGAAAAGAGGTCTCTCTGACAGATGAACTTTGCCATTTGAAAATTCAAATTTTGAATTAGATAAACTACTGTGCCTTATAAGCCAGCTACGGAAAGATGAATTTTGGGGTTCCAAAATTCGAATTTTGAAGGCAGTGTAGCAAATTGAAAATACTGTTCACACTTAATAGAAAAACTTTCTACTTGAAAATTCGTATGTCACAACATAGAAACACTTTCCAAATATCAAAATTCGAACTTTACTTCATGGCAGACGAACTTCGGCCATTCAATGTTGAAGTCTTTAGTCTTTGGTTCTGTGAAATTTGTCTGTTAACCAACTGAAATTCGAATTTTAGAATGTCAGAAGCATTAAATGCGGTTGGTTAACGGATAGTTCTTCAGAGTAACCATTAGATAACTTCTCCAACGGATAGATTGTGTCTCTAAAGTATAGTTGAGACCTAAATCTATAAATAGAACATTATTTGAAGTTGTGGGTAACGATTTTAACTTTGTATGTATTGAAACTCTGCTAAATTATCTACTCAAAGTCTCTTACTCTCTCACTTCAATATTTGTACTTTAACTTTCATATTCACTCTGTCTAAGAGAGTTCAATCTTTGTAAACAATCTTATCTTCATCTGGAAGAAAGATTTTCTTGTGAGGGGATATTATAAGGGATTGGGGAAGCACTTAGTAAGAGTCCATAGAGTAGAAGAGTGAGCTCTAGAAACAGAGCATTATCTTTGTACAGTGGCATTTGCAAGAAACCCATTGAATTCTTGCAGAATAGTGAATAATCTCAAGTGGTGACTTGGGAACTGGACGTAGGTCAAGTGGAGAGACCGAACCAGGATAAATATCTGAGTTTTCTTCTCTTTATTGCTACTTTTACAGTTTATTCATTATACTCTGTTTTACTGTCATACTTTGCTTTCTTCACCTTCTTGACTTTTTGCAGAAAATTTTAATCTTTCCAATTCATCCCCCCTCTTGGGATGCCAGCTTATCTAACAAGAGTAACCGTTAGATAACTTCTCCAACGGATAGATTATGTCTCTAATGTATAGTTGAGACCTAAATCTATAAATATAACATCATTTGAAGTTATGGGTAACGATTTTAATTTTGTATATACTAAAATTCTGTCAAATCATCTACTCAAAGTCTCTTACTCTCTCACTTCAATATTTGTACTTCAACTTTCATATTCACTCTGTCTAAGAGAGTTTAATCTTTGTAAACAATATTATCTTCATCTGGAAGAAAGATTTTCTTGTGAGGGGATATCACAAGGGATTGGGGAAGCACTTAGTAAGAGTGCATAGAATGGAAGAGTGAGCTCTAGAAACAAAGCATCATCTTTGTATAGTGGCATTTACAAGAAGCCCATTGAATTCTTGCAGAATAGTGAAAAATCTCAAGTGGTGACTTGGGGACTGGACGTAGGTCAAGTGGAGAGACCGAACCAGGATAAATATTTGAGTTTTCTTCTTTTTACTGCTACTTTTACAGTTTATTCATTTATACTCTGCTTTACTGTCATACTTTGCTTTCTTCTCCTTCTTGACTTTTTACAGAAAATTTTAATCTTCCCAATTCACCCCCCTCTTGGAAAGCCAGCTCATCTAACAATTAATATTAGTGTTTGCACCATATTTTTAGGGGGCCATTCCTAAAGAAATTATGAAATCCATTTATGGATTTTTTTGCCTAAAAATTATATATATAAATTATTATTTTAATTGTGCTTCTAGAAAAATATTTTCTTATCCATTAAGTCATTAAAAAAGTGGAGAAAGTGGTACAAAGTGATAAAGTGGGGTTAACATACTTATAGCTGAAGATAAGTAGGCTATCCAATTATTTTGCTTCTTGCAAGCATCTCCTTATCCATCACTAAGGCGAATATCCAGTCTCCATGGCATTTTATTTATATTTATATTTCATCTAAAACGGCTCCTTGTTTACAATTTCTAGCATTTATTAGAGTTTTTTTTCTACTTTCCAACAACTATGAATATGTTTCCACATACATATTTCTTATTATTGCATTGATTCAAATCTCTCTCTTTCTCAACTTATAAATTCCCTTTACTTCACATTTTCATATCTCTATTGGAGAAATTGTGGTAAAGAACCCCAAGTTCTCACATCATTTGATTATAAAGGTAAGTTATTCACTTAATTGAGAAAACACAAGGATTTGGCAATGGTTATTTTCTACTTTTGTAGTGGTTACAACAACTACAATAGACAAGGGCAACAGTTAAAGGAACCTCCACCATCATGATCGATACAACCAATATATCAGCAGTTAAAAATAACTGCTTCTACATTCGGTCAAACCACCTCAAATTTAGCCATGGTTACGAAATCCACTACAAAACACCTGCTATTAAAAGAACTATATTGATGATGTGGAAGACCATTGTAACAACTGCTGCTAAAATTTGGTAGCAGTTTAAAAAGCTATTGTGACAGTTAAAATAATTGGTTACAAATTTTAAAATGAAAAATTCAATTTTTCCGATTAAAATTTGAGAGTATCTTTGTAGGAGTTCATTAACTACCATAAATTCAGGCATTAATGTTGGTGTGGTTATGGCAGTGGTTAATAATTGCCATCTATAAATTGTCAGATTAAAAAAAAATTATTTAAGTCATAATTATTATATATTTAATAATTCAAAGAATCAAATACTGAATTTACTTTATACAAAAATTTTAAACAAGATTTAATTTAATCACTCAAAATAAATTAAAATGATTACAAATTATTTCCTAATAGAAAAAATTGTACATGAACATTAATCAAAAATAAATTATATTTATTCAAACTGTAATAATAAATTTAAACTTAATTAATATCATTGATATTATTACATTAAAATTTTAAAATAAAAAATAAATTAAAAATACATCCAGAAATCCACAATATGATGTCCAGTTCATGCTTTTCCTATAATCTAACTCATCATCAATTTCTTGTTCATAAAAATCCCACCAGAAGAGAAGAATAGAAGAGGATGAGATGAAGTGTGATCCCGCGCACAATGCATAATGGTGGGAATGAGTATTTATAGAGTCTAGAAAACAATAGGGGTTACGATAGCGGTTGCAAGCAACTAATACAACTTTATGCATGGTGGTGGTTACAACAGTAGTCAGTAACTGCTTCTAATCAACACTATTGTAATGGTTAAAGCCTGACCGTTACTGTAGCCATTACCAATATTTTAGATTAATTAATTTATAACACGTATTATTTGAATTAAATTTTTTAAGTTAAATTTAGGTAAAAGCATATTTACACAAATATAAATTTTCTAAATTAAAAAACAATTTGATAAATTGTAAATAAAAACAAATTGATTATTAAATGTGTAAAACAAACTAAAATAGCAATAAAAATAAAATATCCATAAAAATTCATAAAATATTAATATATCCTCATGAAATAAGAATAAAACATAATCCAGGTCCTAAAAATATCCTACTGATGCTTAGACTAGTTAGGTGGCTCCCACTTATCTAAATCCTCATGCTCTGAGCTAGAGTGAGACTAATCATAAGGACCTAATGCATGATCACTTGAGATCCAAATATGTGGAGGGATGCCACCAAGAAAGAGATGGTTGTTCAACTATTCGACAATCCATTGCAACAGCCTGCGATGCAGCAATTGAAGCAACCTGCTACACCATCTAAGGCACCTGTGATTGCAGCTCCTCATACTAGTGCCACATTATGCCTAGCATCTAATACATCTCATTGTTGGAGAGCCTACTAGCTGGTTTAGATGCTAAGGACTATGTAGCAGAGGAGGATTGATAACACATGTGCCTAGAGCTTTTGAAGATCTTGTTGGAGATTATGCCTTAAACCAATCATTGTATTATGAACATTATACTTCATTATGAAAAAAGAAGGTTTTTTCTTTTATTACATTATTATATTATTTGCATGTTTTTTTTTATAAACATATCCATGGATAAATCATTTTATCCTAAATGTCCCTAGTCAATCATTTTTGTGGGAACAATGATGAATTAAGTTTAGTATGATTTTGATTGATAATTATGGAATAATTATGTATGAAGATACAAATCAAAATCATAAGCACCTGTTAGGGAACAAGTGCTAAATTGATCTATCATGAGATAGTTGCATGGATCAAGTTATGAGCATATCTCATATATATAGATCACCGTGGCTTTCTACATGGGGAACACTGTACTTTGTCATAGTCAAAAGTCACATTTAATTAGGAGATCATAAAGACTATGATCGGGTATGGTTGAATTCATGTAGAGATGTATATCTGGGCCATTCCATGAGTAAGATGAAGAAATACATAGCTATACTTGAATGGAAGAGTTTCCATTTGTTCTGTCAGTTCACTCAAAGATCGAGAAAGTGATGGTCAAGTAAGGTGAGGATGATGTTTCCATGCCTCATACTTGACATATATATCGTGCGACAAAAGAGATATGATAAGATTATATGATAGGTTGTATCGGATCATCAATCTCATATGATTTTAGTAGTCACAATGTCTTGTTAGAGGCCACTTGCGACTTGTGGATCCAATAGTATCATTGGCTCACTGCCAACATCATATAGGCCTACAGGGTCACACACAAAAATGTGACAACTCAAGTTAGAATGTTTAGATTCATTAAACCTAAAATGCGTCTAGATTTGATGAATTCAATGTTTAATTTAGGGTGAAAGAATTTTATAAATATATATTGATATATCTTATAAAATTTGAAATATATATATATGTTTAATATATATTATATATAGTTGATATATTAAATATATATTTCAAAATTTATATATATATAACATTTAATCAATTTAAATGAATTAGTTTTAAATTTAATTCTATGTGATAGACTTTAATTTAAACTGATAATTTGAATTTGATTTAGATTTGATTCTAGATTTAGATTAAATAGTTAGTTTAGATTTAATCTATTAGATAGATTTAAATTTAGACTAATTTATTTAATTAACATTTAATTTAATTTAAATAATTGATTTAAATGAATCAAATATTAATAAACCTTATCTATATAATGATAGAGAGTGGGGTTATAAAATACATAGAATCAAAAGGAGAGCCTCCTCCCACCCTAGAAAGAGAGCGAGTGGCCACACACTTAGAAAGAAAAAAGTGTATGGATGCACATTGGCTTGACAAGTATAGACATTCATGAATAGTTGTGATAGCATGCTTTAGAGTTGGACTCACCATTTGTGTGGATACCGGTAGAGATTGCTAATCAAATGCTTAAGTTCCTAAGGTTCAATAGTAAAAAAAAAAATTGAAAAGACACATATAGTAGGTCAAAACTTCTTTACTCCTTGATTTAAGCAATGTTGACGGATCCATGAGAGTGATCTTGGTTGTGTTATTTCACAGCACGTGTACTAAGATTCCCAACAGATCTGGGTAGCTGTGATGCCTTAACCCAACCCTCAAACCCTCCCAGAAAAGCTGTCGGCAATAGTTACATTGCCTTGTCCACTGCCCTGAAAACTAATCCCTAGGCTTCCAAAATATCTGCAATATGCACACGAATATTGTCCTATAGAAATCACAATGATCAAGAATGAAAATTAAAAAAGTAATATAAATTACACATTTAACAAAAAATTAATATATATTAATGTACTTACAATAATGTTCTGCATGTCCCTAACCGTACTACTATCCTTATGTGTGTATGTATGAATCCACAGATCTCCAAATGGAACTTGGCCTTGTTGTTGTGTCTTCTACAAATATTTTAATGTGAAAGAATAAGTTAATTTTATGACATAAAATTTAGTATATTTATATTTACCATTTCAAGCCAAGTCTATTCAAAGGTCTTCAATCTAGCAATGTGAACTATGGGCTGCCTCGCTCAATTCTCCTAATTCTAGGTCGCCATCACCTACACATATTATATATAAATAGAAATTATAAGCAATATAATTTCCTTGGTTTTTCTAATAGATTATATTAAAAAATTAATATTAATGTAAACAATATGAAGCACACCTGCCACGCCTCATGAACCCTCATAGTGACCAATCTCTCCTAGTTAGCAGTATTTCTGACACTTTCTAGTCTCAGTGCAATGATCTTGATATGATCATATTTTATCATATTTTTATCCCCTAAACCTAGCATTTTTATCACATTATTTTTGCTATTTTGTGTGTTTTAAAAGCATTTTCATGTTTTAGCCGCTTTTGAGTGATTTGTCAAAAAAATGTATCAAATCCTTGGTTTTAAACTTATTTTGTGATATTTTACTATATTCTATGAATATGTTGAATAATTAGTTCCATTGGTATATTTTTCATATTAATTGGTAAATTTAGTGCTTGATTTGGTTTTTATCGAGTAACTAAATTAGGGTTTTTTATGTGATTTCAATTGAGGGTTTTTGGGAAATTTCCATTTCTTCATCCATTCAATATCATTCGTCATTTCATGTCATTAGATTTTTATCCATGTTGTGACCATTTCATATACTATTCATCCATTTTTCACTTTCCTAAAATACTCGTAGTTTTTTTGGCCAACTAAAATACTCATAGTTAAAGTCCCATTTGAAATGAATTTTAATTTTTCTTAATGATTTAGGATTTAATCACCTAATCATTGTTTAGAGTACTTAATTAGAATTAATTTTAGTTACCAAACTTGATCAAGGTTATTAGGGTTTGCATTTTAGATTTGGTCAAAGTTTAGTCAACAAAGGGCATTTTAGACAATTCTCCAAGAAAGCCTATTTTCTTCCTAATTTCTTAGGCTTTTTATTTCCTTTCTTTTTCATCATTTTCACAGTGATTTCCCCTTGATTTTCATGATTAATTTTGTGACATATAGTCCTCATTTGTGGAGAATTTGAATTATTTCATTTTATCGTAGTTTTATACATGTGATATTCTTTGTGTAAATCATAGTACCATGGGAAAGAACATGCAAGACATTGGGAACATTATGCAAAGATATTTTTGGAAGCTTGAAAGGATTATTATTTTCTATTTCCATTGTTTTGTAATTATATATCTCAAGTAATAAATTCAGTACATAAACATACTTTTCAATATCAATACAGTACTAAATTCCCCAAAACATCAAAACAAATACTAAAAGAAAGAAATAGTAAATGAAGAAAATGATTTAGTTTCACTACTCCCTTCGAACTTCATGATCTACCATAAGAATGCTTCCTTAAGGCTCCAAAGACTCTAGAACAGGTGCTCCAAGTCTTCCAGATGAGTGATTGTATGTACTAATGCGTTCAGGGAGCCTTCTATTTATAGAATTCATGAGATACTTGCTGAACACACTTTCACATGCGTTATAACCAATATTACCCAATGCCAGCTTCTTTACCTTTTAATCCACCTAACATCGATCAATATAAAGCAACACTCATTCTTTGCCCTCTCATTTATGACTAGGTGAGTAAACATAGTAGGGTTAGATGTGAGTTTGTAAATTAAAGCTTTTCTCCATCTTGTTGGCCATGTTTTGCTAAAAAATCCTCATAAATGTTCTTAAGATGCAAACATGCTTCAAATTACAAAGGATCATGCTGAAAAGTTTCAAAACACATCATATTTTGATGAAAATAAATATAAAATTTGGGTATTTTATAGATATAAATAGGCACATCAAATCTCTCCACATTTGAATCTTTGTTTGTCCTTGTAACAACCCTCATTACATTATCTAGAACTTAATCTCTAGTTAACAAGGTGCAATTGAAGATGTGTATAGGATGAAAGCAACTAGGGTGGAGAAAAGATTAAAGTGGAGGCAGAAAAGCTCCACGATGCGGTGAGACACAGGGTTGCGGCGGTAAGCGAGCTATAATTTCAAGAAAATTTTCAAATAGAAGGGCTCCATGTCATAGTGAACTTACCCGCTGCCACGGCGTCACACCTCAGATTCCTATAAACTAACAACATTTCAGATGAACAGAGAAAGGACAAATGGAGGGAGAAATGCGGAGCAGAACTAGGGCTTTAAGAATTCAGCTTGAGAGACTGATTTTTGGACTCTAGAAGCTTGATTAATCATTGGTAAGTGATCATTGCTCCTCCCTTTCCATTTTTCTTTGATTTTTGAGTTAGATTTTTAGGTATATATTTAGGTTTTTTGGTTTTGGATGAAATTCACCAATTAAAATGGATGAAATGGCCTTAATGAGATGTTATTTAGTGCTAATGATGCTTAGGTGTGAGCTTTAGAAGGATTATACATGATTTGGGATAAACCCTAAGTTGGAATTGGTTAAGAGTGTACGAAATCCAAAATGTGTGTGGTTGGTTAAGGTTGAATGATCATTACGAGCTCATTGATATATGAAAAGGTGGTTGGAACCTTGAGTTAAGCATAATTGGTTGAGTTATGGATTTTGGTCATGTTGTATATTATGTTAATTAAGATATTATGGTATTGTAAAGGTTGTTTCAATGACTGGAGGAGTACGAGTCGTGGGTTAGCAATTCGAGAGGCTAGTAGAATTAGCGTGTGTGTGGTATTGACAATTTGAGGTAACCAGGTGTTTGTATTGTGTGTATTATATGTTAGTATATATGTGCATATATGCATATTTCAATTCATATCACAATATTGTTATGTGTGTATATGATTTTCTATATATCGTGGTATGCACATGGCTAGACATTATAGTAGACATGATGATTATATATGATAATGATGTGACATTTCATAAGTTCATAGCATGACATTGAGAAGTAAGATATTGATGATGATATATGATGATGTGGCACGAATATCACCACTGGATAACATTGTGAGGAAAAGTGGATTGGGTGGTGATGATGATATATTAATGTGATATGATATGATGATATATGATATAGGTGAAATAAGGAAGGGATCCCTGTTGTTAAATCCTCTGCTATGGCTAGGAGAGAAAGACAGTAGTGGACTGCATCTTCCCTAAAATCACCACCAATTCGCGGTGGTCAAGGAAAAAGAGAACCATGATCTAAGCATTATTGTTACCTTTAGCCGAGTGCACTAGTGTGGGGTGAGCTTAGTGATGTCCTGAAATTAGTCTTCACTGATTGTTGGAAGAGAGTCACTTTTATGAAATGTCCTATAATGATGCCAACTCATGGTTCTAGCTGTGTATGAGGGAGATATGCATTCCATTATATTATGCATTCATAGTACTATGCACATTATTGTATGAGATATATATATTTTACTTGTGGTTGTCCCTAGTTACAGAGACTTTGTCTCACACCTTTTTTCCCATGACTAATATTTCAGCTGAAAGTTTGGCACTTGTTTAGAGAAGACGAATGAGTCATAGTCTCTCCGATGTGGGAATATCCAAGTCATGATAGTGTGTGTATGGTCTATGTTGTATGTTGTGCCAAGTAGGATAGAATGATTGTATTAAATATGAGATCAATGATGTACTGATGATAATAGATGTATGATATTAATGACGATTGATATGGAATGATGTGGATGATGGTGTGGTATGTATGTTTATGTATTGGTGTGTATGTGTGATGAAGATATGGACCTCAGCATGGGTCCTTATCTTTGGAACATGTGTTTATGTGTCAGAATATCAATGTGTGTGGGCCCCGAGGGATTTTGGGCCTAGATAGTGTGATTTGGGCATGTAGTCCATTAAGTGAATTTAGCGTTCAACGGGGTCAAATCTCTGAGAAGTGGTTTCTTCAAGGTGAAACCTTATTGGACAAGTTAGTTGAGTCAATTAGGATCTGTGTGAATTGTAACAACCTACTCCCAATTACTTCTAGACTTTACCAAAACCTTCACAATACTAACCAAACACAACCAAAACATCTCAAAATAACTTCCCAAAACTTCAGAATAGCGGAAATGAACCAAACAACACCAAAAATTGGGTTGGGACCAGAACCACTAAAGTATCACCGTGGTTTCAGACCTCCCCTGTCTCACCATGCTACTAGACTTTGTGGCGCCACAGCCTGCTACCTGGCACCGTGGCTCCTCCTGCTGGTTTTCTATACCAACAAACTTCAACCACCGGGGCAAACTTCTGACGTATATAACTTTATGCTCCGACCACCAATTAACCTGATTCCAACTCCTACAAGTCACTCTAGTCCCAATCTATCCATAAACACTAACTTTACCTCAATCCAACTCCGTATGGAGATTCTGGACCCCTGACACCATTTTGGCCACTTATTGATCAAAACTCACAACTAACCATCTCCAATTGCCACCAAAGGCAAATGGTCACTCAAAGACCATTCATAGAGGTCTAAAATCCCCAAATCAAGTTGTCCAAATAGGTTGCACCTCAAAGGAACCACTCCTCTTAGATTTGACCCCCTTGAATCCCAATTTGACAAAACGGGCTATAGGCCCTAAAACACACCAACGAGGCCTAAATCCACTTTGGGCTCACAAACACCACCATATTGTCTTCCCAACATCCAAAACCATGTAACCACCACAATACAACATACACATCACATACAACAAAATTCCACTTAGATAACTATACGTACATCCTTCCATAACAATCCTTATCCATGTCGTACATTCATTACAAAACCTTCTATCCTACTTGGCACAAGATAGATATCCAAAGCACATATATACTACATAGACCTAGTATTCCCACGTCTGATGCTACGCCTTCGGCTTCTCAGGACTAGTGCCAGAATCGTCACTTGAAAGGTTAGTTTATAGGAGAGGGGTGTGAGACTATATCAACAAGCACACACACACACATATATATATTCATATATCTCATACAACTCATGAATGTGATGTGAAATGAATGGAATGCATGTCTCCCTTGCACACAACTAGAATTACGAGCTGTCATCATAACAGCACATTTCATATAGGTTCGAACAGTCGGTGAAGACTGATTCCAGGACATCACCAAGCTCACCTTATACTAATGTAATCTAGCCAAAGGTTATACTAGTGCTCGGACTGCAACATCCCGAGAAAATTAAAATATTTAGAAATATATTAGGAATTTGTAAAAATGGACAGACACCGTTTTACGTGAAAAAGGGCAAAGAGGTCATTTTATCCGGTTGGATGGAAAAATGAGAAATTATATTTTTACCCCTAAATAATTATAAAAAGGACATCCATGTAAAAATTGCGAATTAGAAATATTTTGGGGAAAATTACACCTAATGACCCGAAAGTTTCAGAAATTATAATTTAACCTCGGGTCAGGGGTAGTTTTGTAAATATGAAAAATTATTGTCAAAACAAAGCCCTCAATGAGAGAAGTCCAATGGTATATGGCACTGAGGGTTAATGTTCAAGGATAAAGAAATAACCAGTGCCTAGTATCCAAAAGTAATAGTAAACCGATAAAGGAAACTGTGGGCCCCACTGATAATTAAAAGAATTCGGGACAGGATATGGGCCATACACATCTACCATTTGGGGCAGGATAATTATGGAAATATAAAAATAAAATTAGAATAGTCCTGTATCCCAAAAATACTAAATTAGTATAAAGACGATTTTATCGGTACGGTTAAAAAGTATCCGGATTGAGGTATATCTGGATCAGAAAAATTGGACAATTTTGGAGACATTTACCTCTCTCCCCTGCATGGATTGCAGCAGCCCATGTGATGAAAACCAATATTTTATTATTTCCAAGACTACTTCTTCAAGAAGTAGTTACTTCTTGTTAATTAAAGTTTAAGATAAACTAACTAAGGTAATTAGCAAAACAAAGTCTTCAATTTCTCTCACCATTTGCCAACATATGCTGCAGCAGAGAGAGAGAGAGAGAGCAGCTAAAATAATAGAAAGAAAGAGAGAAGGAGATGTAGAAGATGAAGAAGAAAAGGAGAAGGCAAAGCTTGAAGCATTCAACCAAAAGTTTATGGTAAGTTTTTTTCCATGCCTTCAAGCTAGCTTTCTAAGAACTTTTGCATGGTTGGAATGAGTTTTCTTCTCTCCTCTTGAGTTGTAATTTTTGGCCATGGCAAGGTTATGAGAGGAGAAGTGTTCTTTTGCATAAAAAACCTAGAGAAAGTATGAGAAATGTCATGAAGAGCAAGTTTTAAAACAAGCTTTGGAAAAATTCATTCTTGCCCTTGAAACCCTGATTTTGGTCAGTGAGAAAGTCCATGGGGGAGTTGGAATTTCAAAATTTTGAGCTCAATAATGGATTCCCCATGGTCCAAAACCTTATGAATATGTATTAGTGTAAAGAAAAATAAAGTGAAAGCTAAGATGGAATATTAAGGTTTAGTATGGGACTTTTTGATATAGCTCCATAAATCAATGGCTTAAGTTAGTATTTGGTGATGCATTAGGACTTGAAGAAGTCCAAGGAAGCTAGTGGGAGCATTGGTATCAAGTGGAAGAGCAAGAGAAAGCATGAAGGTAGTTATAATCTCATTTATGCCTATTGTTATTAACTTGAGTTTTTATATTTCCTTGGTTATGCCATGCTTTGAATGGAATGATTGGTGTTGGAAATGTGTTATTGGCTGATTGTATGAAGGGTTTATGACCCATGTATTCTAATTTTCAAAGTGTTACCATGCCAAAATTTTTATGATATAGTATGACATATTATGATTTCATGGTTTCCAATGATTGTTTATGAAATGTTATTATGATATATGTGCATAAATGGTTGTAACTACTGAGATTCTTTGAATCTCACCCCCCTTCAATGACTAGCCATGCTAGGGTGAACCAATGCAAAAGAGTTAAGGAAGGAGCAAAAAGCATGAAGAAGGAAATGATGTTGCAAGTCATTGTGTTATAATGTGAATGGTTGTTTGTGCCTTGTTTTACATGAAATTGTAAAATAGTGAATAATATGTTAATGTTGTAGAAAATGTATGAAAATTTCCAGTTCTGGATGTTATGATATTAAGTTATGTTCTACCAAGTTTCATGCCAAAATGAGTTCATTTACAAGGGCTTTGGCAAGCCAATTGCAATGTAGACTGAAATAGGGCATTTTCCAGATGTGTCTGTTTTATTCACCCTTGTTCTATACTTAATGTGAGTTTAGTTTTATGATATTTTTATACTAGATAAGGGCATCTCAGCTTTAATAGACACCTAAGTCACACCATTTGGAGTTGTATACAATTAATGGTGATTTTTCAAAGTTAAGGTTCAGAATAGGGTAAGAATGGAAAAACTAAAAACTAAAAGTAAGTACTGGAAATTTCAAAGGATAACATAAAATTGTATAGAGCTCCAAAAATTCAGTGGTCTATATTTATAAAAATATGTATGTCTTAAGATCCATATACCACTGATTTAGAAGTGATTGGAGTTATAGAACAAAAGATATGTAAGTTTTCCCAAAACTATTCCAGTAAGAGTTGGATTTTGACCTTTAGTGATTTAAATTAAAGTTATGCCATGTGTAAGTAAAATAAATGTATAAGAAAAATATTTATAAGTAGACATGTATATCTTTCTAATGACATAGAGTATGCATAATTTGGAACAAAATAGAATGGAATATGATTTTTCAAAGTTGAGATCAGAAAACTGAAGATAGAAAAATAACCAAATGAACAGTAAATGTCCATGAAATTACTGTACAAATTGGCCCAATGAAGTTACCATTTATATATTTTTCCCATGTGGATCTAAATTTGATAAAATTTTAGAGACTTGAATCACCTCAAGATGATTTTTCTAGATTTAGTTATGAATTTTCAAAGTTCATCGAGTAAAATGGAGTTCACCAAATGAATAGTACCCCGAATTTTGAAAAATTCTGATTTTATCATTTTATGATTCTAGTCTCTAAACTATGATGAAAGATATCTAAAATGATCTAATACATGGGAAATGTGCCCTAAATTAAAGTGTTACACGGATCGTGGTTCTCCTTTATTAGATATGCTGGCTTCCCAAGAGAGGGGTGAATTGGGAAGATTAAAATTTTTTGCAAAAGTTAATAGAGTGAAAAAAGGAAAGGTGACAGTAAAAACATGGTATAAAAGAATAACATAATGAAAGCAATATAAGGGAAGAGAAGACACAGATGTTTATCCGGGTTCGGTCTCTTAATCTTGACCTACGTCTAGTCTTCAAGCTACCACTTGAGATTTTCCATTATCTTGCAAGAATTCAGTGGGCTTCTTACAATTGCCTCAATATAATTTGATACTCTGTTCCAAGAGCTTACAATTTCACTCTTTGTACTCTACCTAAGGGCTTCCCAAATCCCTTATGAAATCCCCTCACAAGAAAATCTTTCTTCCAGATGAAGATAAGATTCATTATAGTAATTGAACTCTTTAATTTAGAGTGTATATGAAAGTTGAAGTATAGAATATGAAATATGTGAGAGTAGAAGACTTTGACTCAAGAATTTAGCAGAGTTTTAATATATACAATGTAAACTCGTTACCCACATCTTCAAATGAAGTTTTACTTATAGATTTATATCTTAACTATACGTTATAGACAAGATCTAGCAGTTATTGGAAAATGTTTCTATATTGGAACATATGAATTTTCAAGTTTAAAGTACTTCTAGTAAGTGTAAACAATTGTTCCATATTGCTATAGTTCCTTTGAAGTTTGAATTTTGATGCCTCAAATTTGTCTGTCAGTGGGCGGCTCAATAAGGTACAATAGTTCTTCTTTTCAAAATTCAAATTTTCAAAATCAAATTTTGTATGCCAGAGGAGCTCTTATCAGACTTAATTCAAAGTTTAAATTTCTGAATACTAAAATTCGTATATTAAAAGATTATCATAATAGACTTGCAAGCTGTGTTTCCAAAGTTCGAATTCCAGAATCAAAGTTCATTTGTCAGAGCACCAACTTAGAATTCTTTCTAAACTTTACTTTTAGATGAACTTTGCCATATCCTCATATGAATTTTCCATTTTTCACAATTTTTTTTACCCAAAATTTGAATTTTCAAAAGCCAAAGTTCGTATGTCAGTGAGAGCTCTTATTAGACTTAATTCAAAGTTTGAATTTCTAAACTCAAAGTTCATCTATCAGAGGAAGCTCTTTTCTGACTAACATATTTTCACTCCAAAGTTCAAATTTCAGATGCCAAAGTTCGAATTTCCAAAGCAACAAAACAATTTTAGCACTTCAAAGTTCATCTGTTAGTAGGTCTTTTTCAAATATTTCATGAATTATCTTGAAATCACATTTTTAAAACATTCTTTTGCAAGTTCAAAGTCTTTTACTCAATTTAAACACAGTATGAAATCCTATATCTAATCTTATGTTGGTTTTTCTTGGATTTCTCCACCTGAGATCTTTTGTACACCTTTGATATCTTCTTTCCAAGCTCTAGTTGATTGGTTTAGAATCATCAAAACACTTGATTCAACATCCTTCCCTTGGACCATCTCAAATTGGTGGTGGTTTAGGGAAGGTGTAGTTCATTGTGGCCTGGCTCTTTTGGCCATAGGGGAGGATTTAGCGACAAGGATCCTATCCTTATCCTCTCTAATCATATCTCATATCATCATATTTGATATCATCATATATCATATAGTATCTTCATCACCATTCAATCCACTATATATCACAATCTCACAATGCTATGTGGTAATGCTCATATCATATAATCATCATCATCATATGTTACAATGTCATGCATGCATCATGTCATGTCACATCAACATCATCATCTCTAATCATCATAGTAATCATAATCATCATCTAGCTGTGTGTATACCACAATATATAGAAAACAACAGTACACATAAACACATCTATATCGTGGTATGAAAGAAACATGTATATATATATATAAATATACGTAACATCCGACAATACAAATAATACAATACAAACAAACACCTGGTTACCTCAAGTGTCAATACCACACACGCAGATTCCACGAACTTCTCAAGTTGTCCAACACGCTTGAACCCCTCTCGGTTAACCAAACAACCTTCACAATATCACAATTTCTCAATTAACCACAATATACCATTAAACCAAAATCATAATTCAACTAATTTAGCCTAATCCAAGGTTCCAACACCCCTTTCATGCATCAATAATCTCTTGAGAACCATTCAAACACTACTCAACCATATATACTTCTGATTCCAAAGAGCCCTAACCGAAAACAACCTAGGATTAAGCTCAAATCATGCATAAACCCTTCAAAATTCACATCCAAGCAACAAGAACACCAAAACACACTTCCTTAACCCGATCTCATCCATTTTAATCGGTGGATTCCGTCTCAAACCGGAAATCCTGGCTCAGAACCGAAAAACCCCAAATTTAAACTGAAGAAAATTGAGAGGGAGGAGTAGAGATCACTTACCTACGTGAATTCAAGCTCTTGAGGTCTGAAGATCACTTCCAAAGCCCAGAAATCTTGAACCCTAGCACATCTCTCACGTTCTTCTCCGTCGTTCCCTTTCATTTCTTTCTTTCTGTTTGTCTGAAATGTTTCTGATTTAAACCAAATTCTTACTCTTATTACAGCTTTAGGGCAGCTCGCCGTGGTTGCACCATGTTTCAGCTAGAAAACACCACTAGACTTGCTCTCGCTGTGGCGGCCCTGCTTCTTGATGGGGCGTGGAGCTCTCTTTGACTCTACTTGATCCTTCCTTCATCTTATTTCCTCCGGTTCTGCACACAATGTCAAAACAAAGTCATGAGGGGTGTTACACTCTCCCCTCCTTATAAAAATTTTGTCCTTGAAATTTCAACTCTTACCTCAAGCAAAGATCTGTGGATACCTTATTCGCATGGATTCTTCTATCTCCCACGTGACATTATTGGATGTCGAGATACTCCATAGGACCTGTATCAACTTTATGGTCTTATTCCTCAACTGTTTCTCCTTTACATCAAGAATTTGCAGTGGCATGACCTCAAAAGTCAGATCCTCTCACGCTTGAATTACCTCATTATCAATTACATGAGACGGATCTGGGTGATACTTTTTGAGTTGAGACACATGGAAAACATCGTGCAATCTAGCAAGATTAGGTGGTAGCACCACTTGATACGCTATTGGCCCAATTCGTTCCAGAATTTGGTATGGACCCATATACCGTGGAGTGAGCTTCTTCGCTCGAATCGATCTTCTAATACCAATAGTAGGAGTGACCTTCAAAAACACATGATCTCCCACATCAAACTCCAATGGTCTCCACCTTCTATCTGCATAACTCTTCATGTGACATCTGGGTGTTTGTGAGGGCGGGGAGTGATCGCCAGTGCAAGAAAAGGGGGTGGGATAAAGTGATAAGGCATAAACAAGGAGCGGCTTCTAGCAGGCTTCTAAGCGGGAGGGGCATATGAATGAATTGAATGCATACCGGAATGAGAGGGATCCAAAGATTGTATAGGTATGGGACTATAAGGTTAAAGTATAGCTTAAAGAAATTGATAGGTACTATCTATACTAACAAGGTACATCTACCTTTTCGGTAGTCTATCCCTTAAGAACTCATCAGTTAAGTGTGTTTGAGCTGGAGCAATTTTGGGATGGGTGGCTTTCTAGGAAAGAGTTGTGTGAGTGAGGACAAAGCATATCGAAAAGGCTTGTGTTGGTTTGTGGGGACAATCATTAATCCCAAAGAAGCGGCTAGACGTTACATGAATGGTCTATAATGGTCAACTTGCCTTTGGTGGCAATTGAAAGTGCTTTGTGGTGAGTTTTAGACAAAAAATGGCCAAAATGGTGTTGTGTTGCCAAAATCTCCATATGAAAATGAATTACATTGAAATTGGTGTCTATTGGTAGATTGAGACAAGATTGACTTATAGGAGTTTGAATTGGGTCAATCGAAGGTTAGAGTATAAAATTATACGCATTGGAAGTTCACCCTGAAAACTTAGAATTTGCTAATATGGTATTAGTATGGGGCATTGCAGCCCCAGAAGCTAGGCTGCGGCACCACACACTTCTATCTGATTCACACCACGATAGTATTGCAGTGCCGCAGCATGAACCTATTCTATCCAAATGTGGCCACGACGCCAATATAGCAAGCCGTGGCCCTAGCTCTATTTTAGGTGGATTAGTGTAGTTTTGAGGTTTTAGATGTTTGGGGAGTTAAATTTTGAGGTGTTCTAGTTTAGTTTGGTTATTTTTTGAAATAATTAGTTAAGATTAGAGTTGTGTTGGAGTATGGTGTTATAGTCTTCAAGCAAAAACTAAGTCTAAGCTAAAGAAATTTTTCGAGGTGAATGCTCGCATCTACTTATTCTCAAAAATTCAGAATAACTTGCTACCTATCAAGACAAAGAGTGTAACATATATATAGGGGAATACATTCAGTAACCAATTAATCAGCATTAAGTTGTATGCATGAAACTATAGTGTGTGTGTGTGTTAACCAACGTACAATTAATGTCAACATCTAGCCAAACAAGAGGTATGAAAATTACATTAATACTTATTTAGGAACTTGTAGCACCTCAACAAAGAACCATATGAGCTTCAATTAATGAATAGATAGATCCTCAGGAGTTTTGATTCTCTCGTGCACCTTATGATTTTTCTTTTCTTTCCAATGAGGTACTTCTTTCTTCTTCAAATATTTTTCCTTGCACATTTTGTGCTTCAATTTTATTTGGGGACCATTTTCTTTCTTAGGTTGTTATGTGCTATTTTGACTTGAAGGTCTTACATTTGTGGTGCTTACTCCTAATTACTTAAGCTAACATAACTTTGTTACACCAAGATAATTTTGGCACACTCATATCTTTTGCACTATTTAACACAAAGGACAATACTTTTTGGTGAAACCTCCTTATTACTAAGCACAAGTCGAGTTAACAGAGTGGGTCAATTTTTCTCATGTAATTTTTCATATATTTATTTATTTATTTAGCCTCCTCAATCATTTCTCACAAATAGCAATACTCATCAATTCTAATTGAAAATATGCAAGTTCAGAAATAAATATATAGTTAGCTATCTTACTTACTCAACTACTTATTTCCATCTTTCATATGCTTGTTATTTGTGCTTAAATTCTAGTTTCATGATTCCTTAATTATATTTAATTAGTTAGCTACCCGATTTATTTAGAAAATTAAAGCTCAAACTCTATGACTTTCAAGCTGGCAGGTATATTCAAACAAGTAAAGAATAGGTAGGTATTAATTAAACTATAATCAATATAAAAGCAACAAAATTTTCTTAACCTCAGTAAAAATTTTTTACTAATTATTCCTCCCCCCAACACTTAGCTTAAACATTGACGTCAATGTTAAAAAGAAAGGCAACAAAGGAAAGGAAAAAAATAATACTCCCCTAAAATCATGTTATTTGCCATAGTTCCATGAATGTTCAACAGCTATCTTTGGTATGCACATGTTAGGTATGGTTCTGATTATACGTAAGTCTTAATTAGGGGAGGAGTAAAGCATATCAAAAGAGAACAAAAAATAAAAATAAAATAAAAGAAATAAAAGTAGGAAAAAGGGAAAATAAAGCTAAGCATTAATCTCAGAGTCACTGTGGTGGAGGCTGTAAGTTTTTAATCAATTGCTAAAGCAATGCCTTAGTACACTGTCTATGCTGCTCATATCTCCAATCACATTCTTCTTGTACCCTTTCTCTTTCCTCTTCTTTGCGATCTCTCTCTTCTTGCTTTCTCTGCATCTTAGCAATTGTTTTCTATTAGCAAATTGATCAAAATAGGAAACAGGAGGGTAGTCTTTTTCGATTTTGCCTATACCATGTACTTCTCTAATAGAGTGGATGATGATCGAAGGCATTGGTATGCCTGGGATATTGCCTATCCCATGTGTCATTTTATGGAGAAAATATAGATCAGTGAAACTCACTTTATTCAGGCTGCTGGCTCTTGGTATCATTTTAAAGCTTATCAGATATAGAAGCAGCCTATAAGGTGTAATATCCCTAATTTTCTGAATAGTATAAGATGTATAGAAATATGATAAAATCTAAAACATAGAAATTGATGGAAAAATGAGTAAAATGGAAATTATATGATATGACCTTAAAAAAAACATTTTTTCAATTTGGTCCTGCAAGAAAAATGATTTGTTGTTTGGTTCTTGAAAAATATTTGCAAATAGGTCCCCAAAGAAAACATATTTTCACTTTGGTCCCTCCTAGGGGTAATTTCATAGTTTTAAAAAATTTATTTCAAAACGGACCTTATGACATGCTAGACCCAATGTAATAGTATATTGAGTCTAAAGGGATCAATTTGGAAAGAAATTAACTACATAACACAATACAATTTTGTAGAAAAAGACAAAAAGTACTGTGAGCCCTACAAATAAGGAAAAAGTAAAAAAAGGAAAATATGTGGACACATTTATTTTGTTTGGGACAGAATGTTAAATTAAAAGTAGATTCAAATATAGTTTCAACCTGTATCCATAAAGTAACCAAATATTACAAAAGTAATTTTATCTGTGTAGGCATAAAATAAACCAGTAGATGACATATATGGACTAGAAAAATGCAGTATTTTGAACTTTTTCTCTCTTTCTATATGGCACCACATATTCAGCATGTGAGGGATTAAATTATTTTATTTTTTATTAATCTTACGAAAGGCTCAAGAAACACACTAGGAAAAAAATGGTGAATTTGCTTCTTTTATTTAAACTCTCCCTCTTAGCTAACTTTGGGCATAAAGAAAGAAGAGAGAAGTAGCTGAAAATACTCTCAAGGAAGAGAACAAAGGTAATAGAAGTAGAAGAAGAAAAGAGAAGAGAGAATGGCAAGCCAGCTCTGGGTAATTTCTTCTCTTGATTCTTCAAGGTTTTTACTCTGTTATAGGTAGTTTTTGCATGGTTTAGATAAGTCCTCCTTCTCTCCTTTCCAAGTGTGAGTTTTAGCAGAGATGTGACTGCAAAAGAGGGAAGCATTTTCATGCATAAAAATGAAGAGAAAGGATGAGAAATTGCAAAAGAAACAAGTTTAAGTGAGTTTTAAAGCAAGTACATGAAAAATCACTTCTTCCCTTTTGAACTCTGATTTTGGCCAGTACATAGGCATAGGAAGGAGTGGAAATTTCTTAAATCTAATGTCAAAAATGGATTCCTTATGGTCAATTTACCTTTGAACAAGTTTTGTTTTCAAGAAAAGGCTAAAGATAAGCTCTATGAAATTTTAGGTTTCAATTCAACTTTGATAAAGTAACTATTGGATTTAGTTGATTTAGTTAGCAATTGATGTTGCTTTAGGACTTGGGGAAGTTAGAGAAAGCTAGTGAAAGGATTGGAAGCAAGTGGTATTACAATAAGTATACTCAAAGGTAACTAAGTTTCATTTCTTGCTTTATGTTATTGTCATGTGTTTTTATGATGATATTTAATTTCCATATTACGATTATGATGTTTTGTAACTGGATATGAGCTATTTTATGCAAGGGTTTTACCCCCGAATGTCCATTTTTTGAAGGGAAACTCTATCAAGATTTTTTTTGACAATATGGTATTTTGATATTTTTATGTGATTGTATGAGAGCTTGTGACATAAAAAATGGTATAATTGCATGAAATAAACTTGCTTTACTGTAATTATGTTCCTTGTCATTTTGTATCATTGTTTTCTTGTCATTTTGTATAAAATTATATGTGCATTTGTGAGATTATGCTTTATTGTAATTATGTTCCTTTCAGTCTCTTAAGATGCTAGGAACAAATTTTGGACAAGTATTGTACATATATGCTTGTTATAACATTAGTTTTAACTTATAATATGCAAATTTGTCCAAGATGATTAGTCACCAATGAAATAGGGGTATTTTGCTTGAAATAGAGCAATATATATGGATGTTATATATGTATAAAAATTAGACAATTGTAGCTTTCCAGAAAGTTATAAATCACTTAATTTGGATAATTGAGCTAAGAGATCGGAATTTTTGAAGTTGGATCATAAAATCTGGAAAGTTGAAAAATGACCATATGAATAGTAAATTTAGTGCTTAAAACTATATCAATTGGCATGAGTAAATTCAAATTGCATTTTTTTCCACATAGAGAATGTTTTAAATATTTTTAGAGACTTGAATTATATTGATATGATTTTTTTAGAATTAATTATGAATTTCCAAAGTTTATCCAGAAAACTAGATGACCAAATGAACAATAACTTCAAAAATTTTTATTTTTCTATTTTGGTCCCTATAATGATTCAAGCTTATAAAATAGTTCATTTGGACATTAAATAAGGTATAATACATAGGAAAATAAGTATGAAAGTAAGGTGTTACTTGAGGAATCGATTGAGACTTAGCTAATATGGCTTGGCAGTTGGTGCCCTTAGTGGATGTGCAAGTGATCTAAAGATCAGCCATTGCTTGAGCGATTGTCTAGTTAAAGTCAGATGGTATCAAATCTCCACTAGAATAAAAGATCAGACCCTTTTGTAGGAGTCCTAGGAATTATGCTAGAGACTTTGCGGTAATAATGACTAGACACCTTTTACTGAAGACACCATGCACTGCTTAGTTTTAGAATCTTTGTTTTCAGTATTGGCTTAGAATTTCCTAGTCAAATTATGGTAGTAGGGTTTATATAGAATAAGAATAGCTTGCCATCCCAGCCTTTGGAAGGATAGACTCACATGAAATTGCTTTTCGATCAGTGAACGGATTGTCTTCTCACAAATGAAGGTGTTATCCATTTTAGCATTGTACCAAGCTTCGTTATCTACACTTATAAATTTTTGTGCATGAGGCTAAAGGCTGAGGCTATAACAACCATCATTAGACTACCTTGAACATAGTCCCGAGCTAACATGAAGTAAGCTTGATGATGTGTGCAGGATCAGAGGAATAAAGACTGAAGGAAGAATCAAAATGAACAAATTTAACATGAAGTAAGCGAGATACAAGGCTGCCGCGGTGAGACATGTATGGTAACTTGAAAAAATATCGGGCTTGTGGGCACTCGCACCATGGCGAACTTACTGGCACCGCAACGAGAGTCACAAAATCTATTTAAATCAGAACTATTTTAATCAGCTGAGAGAAGAGGAAAATGAGGGAGAGATGGTGTTGCATTAAGGCTTCAAGAATCTAACCAAGGGAGATAATTTTTGGGCTCTAGGAGCTTTAATCTTGGTTAGTAAGTGATCCCTAACCTTCCCTCATATCTTTTCTCTTCTGTTTTTGGTTTGGAATTGATGGGAGTGTAACACTTTATATTAGGGCCCATTTCCCATATATTAGATTATTTTAGATGCATTTCATCATAATTTAGAAACTAAAATCATAATATAATAAAAACAGAATTTTTTAAAATTCGGGGTACTGTTGATTTGGCAATTTTCATTTTACTTGATGAAATTTGATAATTCATAACTAAATCTAGAAAAAACAACTTGAGGTTATTCAAGTCTTTAAAATTTTCTTAAATTCAGGTCTACAAGGGAAAAATACAAAACAGTAATTTCATTGGGCCAATTCATACAGTAAATTTCGTGGATTTTTACTATTCATTTGGTCATTTTTCTACCTTCTAGTTTTGTGACCTCAATTTTGAAAAATCATATTTCATTCTTTTCATGACCAAATCATGTATACTCTATGTCATTTGAAAGCCATATATGTGTACTTATAGAAATATGTTTCATATACATTTATCTCATTTACATAGGGCATAATATTAACTTAAATTGTGAAGGGTCGGAATACTACTATATCTGGGACAGTTTTGGGAAAACTTACATATCTTTTATTTTATAGCTCCAATCACTTCCAAATCAGTGGCATAAGAACATAAAAATTTTTATACATGTAAACCACTAAATTTTTGGAGCTCTATATGATTTTATGTTATCTTTTGAAATTTTCAGTACTTAACTTTCAGTTTCCAGTTTTCCTAATATTACCCTATTCTGAACCCTAACTTTGAAAATTCACCATTAATTGTACACAACTCCAAGTGGGGTGAATTAGGTGTCATTTTAAAGCTTAAGATGTCCTATATGGTATAAAAATCCTAGAAACCTAACCTCACATTAAGTATAGGACAAGGACAAACTAATTTGATACGTCTGGAAAATGCCCTGTTTCAATCTATATTGCAATTTGCTTGCCAACACCCATGCAAATGAACTTATGTTGGCATGAAACTTAGTAGAATATAACTTCATATCACAAGATCTAGAACTCAAAATTCTCATAGATTTCTTACAACATTAGCATAATATTCACTATTTTACAATTTCATATAAAAGCAAGACACTAATAACCATTCACATTATAACATAATGGCTTGCAACATCATCCACTCATCATTAGCTTCTTCATGAAACTAGCTCCTTCCTTAGCTCTTTTTCCATTGTTTTCCTTAGCATGGTTAGTCATTGAAGGGGAGGGGGTTGAGATTCAAAGAATCTCAGTAGCATTATCCAATCATACACATATATTATCACATTTCAGATAGATCATCAAGCAAACTCACTAATTTGTATAATGCAACAACATTTTTATAAAAATTTTGGTAGAGTTTCATTTTGTAAATTAGGAATTCCAAAGCTTCAAGCCCCTTTAAACAACTCAGCCAACAATCAATGGACATCACAAAATATTAATCATGGCATCAAACAAGTCATAGAGTTCATAAAAATTCATAAGACAATATAATGCATATAATGGAAAAATGCTACCTTTATGCTTCCACTTGCTTTTCCTTTGAGTTGTACCTCTTTCTAACACTTACACAAGCTTCCTCAAACCTAAATATATCATCAATTAGCTACTTAAGCCACTGATTCAAGGGGTAGTTTCATAAAGTCCCAATTAAACCCTAAGATTTTATTTTCTTCTCTTTTGGCTTTTTCTTGAGATCAATACTTATTCTTAAGGTTTTCCACTATGAGGAACTCACTTTTGGCATAAAAACATGCAATTCCAACTCTAAATTAATGCTTTGTTCTGACCAAAAATATCAAGAAAAGGAGAGAAAATGATTTGTTTTGAAACTCATCCAACTACTTCCAGAATCATGTTCTAGGTTGTTAGTTTGGTGTTTCTCCTAAGTTTATTGCATCAAAATCCATTCCTTGCTTCCTCTAGGGGTTGACTAAAATCTTAACATGGAAAGGGGAAAAGGAATACTCCAAGAAACTAAGCTTAACTACTTAAGATGACAAGCTCAAGGTAGTAGGAATCACTTACCAAATCCTTGAGTTCTTAGTCTATCAATTTTGTCTTTTCTTTCTCTCTTTTCTTTCTTTTGTTCTTGTGTTTTCTTTCTTTGCTTTTGCAGCTGGAAGTGTCAGTTAGAATGAGTGTGAAAGAGAGGGAATATGTGGCCTAATTAGCTTACTAATTACACACTTAATCTTAACCACTTTTGGTCCAAAAAGTCAAGTGTTCCTTTACAAGTTTTTTCACAAAAATTCATGACTTCCTTAAGAAGTTTTGGAGTAAAAATTTGAGCTGCTCACACCCCTAGGGAGAGTGTTTTAAGTATCCAAAATTGCTCAATTTTTCTTGGTCTAGATATATCCTGAATCAGGTAATTTTTAACTGTACCGATAAAACTGTTTTTTATAGTAAATTAGCATTTTTGTGCTACAGGACTATTTCAATTTTATTTATGTATGGCACATATCCTATCTCGGTTACCTTCTAATTATCGGTGGGACCTATAATTTACTTTATCGGTTTACTGTTACTTTTGAACACTTGACACTAATTATTTCTTCATCCTTAAATATTAACCCTCAGTGCCATATACTATTGGACTCCTCTTGTCGACGGTTTCGTTTTGACAATAATTTTGCATATTTACATAATTACCCCAAACTCGGGGTTAAATTATAATTTCTGAAACTTTCAGATCATTAGGTGTAATTTTCCCCAAGGCATTTCTAATACACATTCCACGTTATTTTTAATGACTTTAGGGACATGGATGTCATTTTATAATTCTTTAGGGGTAAAAATATAATTTTCTCATTTTTTTGTCCAACCGAGAAAAATAACCTCTTTGCCCTTTTTCACACAAAATGGTGTCTGCCCATTTTTGTAAATTTTCTATGCATTTCTAGATATTTTAACTTTCTTGGGATGTTACAAGGAGTATGTGGGTTTTCAAGGTGGGGAAGAATCCACCGATTAAAATGCTTGATTTGGTGTTATAGAAGTATTATGTAGTGTTAGGAAGCTTTGTGTATAAGTTTGGTTGGACTGTAATGGGTTTGAGTTGAACCCTTAGTTAGAAGTTGTGAAAGAAGTATGAGGAAGATTGGGATGTGAATAGTTGTTTAGGGTTCATTCTGTATATGTGTATGTTGTTAGTGTTGGAAATTGTGCCCTAAGCCAATCATTGTATTATGAACATAGTTCTTTATTATGAAAAAGAATGTGTTTTTTTCTTACATTATTATATTATTTGCATGTTTTCTTTATAATAATATCCTTAGATAAATTATTTTATTCTAAATGTCCCTAGTCAATCATCTTTGTGGGAACAATGAAGAACTAAGACTAGTATGATTTTGATTGATAATTATGTATGAAGATACAAATCAAAATCATAAGCTTTTGTTAGAGAATAGGCTCTGGATTGACTCGTCATGAGATAGCTGCATAGATCAAGTCATAAGCATATCTCATATATAACCATGTCACTAATCCCTCAGACCTGAGATCATCATGGCTTCCTACATGGGGAAGACTATACTTTGACATAGTCAAAAGTCATATTTAATCAGGAGATCATAAAGGCTATAATCTGGAATAATGGAACTCGTGTGGAGGAAGATGAATGATCAAGATGAAATTTTTCCCTTTAATTAGTGGAAAAATATATATGGGCCCCTCGATGAGTGAGACTAAGAAATGCATGGTCGTGCTCGAATGGAAGAGTTTTTATTTGTTCTATCAGTCTGCTCGGAGATTGATAAAGTGATGGTCGAGTAAAATGAGGATGACGTTTACATGCCTCATATTTGACCCATATATCATGAGACCAAAGGGATGTGATCAGGTTATATGATAGGCTACATCGGATTATCAATCTCATATGATTTAGGTAGTCACAATATCTTGCTAGATGCCACTTATGACTTGTGGGTCCAATAGTGTTATTAAGCCCACTGCCAACATCATATGGGCCTACACAATCGCACACAAGAACGGGCCAACTAGAGCTAGAATGTCCTGATTCATTGAATCTAAAATGTGTCTAGATTCAATGAATTTAATATTTAATTTAGGGTGATAGAATTATATATATATTTGATATATATATATATTAAAATATGAAATGTATATTTATGTTTGATATATTATATATTTGATATATATTATGTTATTTTGAAATATACATATTGTTCAGATTAATTCAAATGAATTAGTTTTAAATTTAATTCTATATGATAGATTTAAATTTAAACTAATATCATAATCTAAATTTGATTTACATGATAAATTAAATCTAGATATGGATTAGATAGTTTGTTTAAATCTAATCTATTAGATAGATTTAAATTCAAACTAATCTATTTAATTAATATTTGATTTAGTTTAAATTATTGATTTGAATTAAACCAATATCAAATCCTATCTATATATTGATATAGACTAGGGTATAGAATCAACACAATTTAAAATCACCTTAAAGAGAGAACGGTCATATACTCAGAGAGTGAGACTGTACGGATAAATGACGAGCAGTGTAAGGACATACAGACATTCACAACCAGAGGTGTTAGCACGCCTTTCGAGTTGGATTCACCATTCGTGTGGATACCGGTAGAGGGAATTTCTACATCTCAATCTAAACAACATTGACGGATCCATGGGAGGGAATTTCTTGATAGTTTTGCACTGCGTGTATGATGAAATTCCCAACAGTTAGAACTTCGAGTTAAGCTTGGAAAGCTAGATTGTGGATTTTAGTGTTATGTGAGTTATGTTAATTAAAGGTATTGTAATGTTGTAGTGGTTTATTGGCTAATTGAAGGCATATAGTTCATGATGGGTACTTCGAAGGCTTGCCTAAGCCCCCATGTATGTGATGTCAGCAACTTCAGGTAACTGGGTGTTTGTATATTTGTGTTATATGTTGATATATATATGCATGTCTCCGTTTATACCATGATATTGTTATATGTATGTGTATGGTTTTTTTATATATCGTGTTATGTATACAGCTAAACAAGATATTATATGATAATGATACATATATATACATTGATGTAACATGATGTGAACATATGATGATGATGTGACAATGCAAGATTGCATAACATGACATTGACATACATGATAATGATAATGATTATATGATGATATGATATGAGGATCACCATATGACATTGTGAGATGTACGGTGGATCGGGTGGTGATGACGATATGATATACGATGATATGATATTTGATAAGATAGGATAAGGATGGAATCCCTATAGTTAAATTACCTTATATTGCCAGGAGGGAAAGGCTGGTAGTATACTGTATCTTCCCCAAATCACCACCAATTTGAGGTGGGAAAGGGGAAAGAGTACCATGATCTGAGCATTAGTGTTACCTTTGGTTGGGTGCACTAGTGTGAGGTGAACTTGGTGATACCTCGAAATCAGTCTTTACCGACTGTTTGAAGGGAATCACCTATACGAAATATCTTATTATGACGCCAGCTCATGATTCTAATCGTGTGGAGGGAGACATGCATTGCATGACATTTGGCATCGCATGACATTATTGCATATATATGTGATATTGATGATTTATATATGTGTGTGTGTTTGTCCCAGTTACTAAGACATTGTCTCACGCCCCTTCATGACTAACCTTTCAAGTGAAGACTCTGGTACTAGTTTGGGGAAGACCATAGAGTAGCAGGCCTCTCCGTCCTCAGGAATCTCAAACGTAGTTGGTAGTTGTAATTTAGTTTATATAATATTGTGCCAAATAGGTTGTTATAGTCAGGTTGCCTATATGAGAGTCCTAGGAGTCTAGAGATGATGTAGTTATGGATATATGCTAAGTTTATGGTTGATGGGCATGGGATGTAGTATGTTTGTGGACCCTGGTATGTGTTATTTATGTAGGAGCAGGTGTTTATGTGTTAGAATGATCGTATGAGTGAGCCCTAAGGGGAGCTTGGGCCATGTATGTGAGTTTTGGGCATATAGCCCAATATGTGGTTTTAGGGTTCAAGGGGGTCAATTCTCGGTGGAGAGCTTTCTTCGGGGTGAAACCTTCTTGGACAGGTTGGTTAAGCGAAATAAGACCTGTGTGAAAGGTCTTTAAGTGCCTATTTGCCTTTAGTGGTAAATGGAGGTGTGAAGTTGTAAGTTTTGGCCAAAAAGTGGCCAAAACAGTGTTGGTTGTCTAAAATCTCCATGTGGAGATAGATTGGAGTAAAATTCATGTATATGGATAAAAAAGGATAAGAGTGACCTATAGGAGTTGGAATCATGTTAATTGGAGATCAGTGCATGAAGTTATACTCAGTGGAAGTCTACCTTGGTACTTTGTAATTTTGCTAATATCATATCAGCAGGGGGCATCGCGGCACCAGGGCTAGGCCACGGTACCAAACCTTCTGTTTTGACATTTGTAAAACCCGAGAGCTCTAATGCTGCGATGGTACTGTAGAGGCAACAGCCTTGCACTCTGCTTCAGCTGTTTTGGTGTTTTCGAGGTATCTTGTGGCATTGTTCCACTACTATGATGATTGGGAGGTAAAGTAGAGGTGCTTTGGTTGTGTTTAGTTCATTTTTAAAGTATTTGTTCAAGTTTGAAGGTGTATTGGAGTAGGGTATTACAACGGCTAAGGTTGGTCATTAGCTGATGGTCTTGATTAACTCACTGCAGATGTGCTTGCTCAGGATGAGCTTACTCTTGCCATGTGTTCCTAAAAGACAAAGAGAAAGCTCTTTTAAGTGCAAATCTCATCAAAGAAAGAGAATCATGACTTATCAAGTGCATTTCAGCATATGGAAATACTATGAGTTTATCAATAAATAAAAATTAGTTAGCCAGTAGTTGTTAGGTTTAGTATAATATAAGTTTTGATGATGACAAATGCAGAGTAATAAGGAACAAATATATCATATCTATTTAAAATATATGTTGTTCCTAGTTAAAGTAAAATGTGCATTAGCATGTGTTTATAATACATATATCATGCTAATTTATCCACTGTGCTTTTGTGTTTTAAATATATAAATTGAACTAACTACTTGGCATGTAAGTGTAATACATTAAATGTAGGATTGTCTAAGGAGGAAGAGTAAGCATTGGAATAAATAAAAGAAAATCAACATCATGACTCACTCAACAAAGAAGAAGGGAAAGGATGCTCCAAGATATGAAGAATTCAAGTATCAAAGCATTGAAGATTTGGAAGCTTGGTTGCATCAAGATAGCCTTTGAATTTTAATAGGTATACACTTTATAGGCTAAAAGTTTTCATGTAAAACTCAATAATTTACAATTACATTTGATTGGCTCAAGAAGTTTTGATTATCAAAGTAACACATCCTTCCTTTTAAACATAGTAAAATCTGGTTTTCAAGAATCTAGAGTTTGACATTTTATTAGTTTTTTTTAAGATATCTCTCAAAATACATATAGATTTGATGTAAAATTTGTTTCATATGAAACTAGACTTAACAAGATTTTCAAAGATGGTTATTTCACTCAAAATAAAGGTCATATGAAAAAGTTATGGTCATTTAAATTTGAGTGGTGAGATATGAATTTTCAGTTTTGACCTCTTATCATTATTTGATCATATCTCACAAAATAAATTTCTTTTTGAAGTGAAACTTCTTTCATTTGAAATTAGACATTGAGAGCTTTCCAAATATAGGTCATTTGCTTAATTTGGAGTTAAATGAGAGAGTTATAACTTCTACAAAATTACCTACACTGTAAAGTTTGAAGTTATAGAGGTTCTACCTTTGATAGGTGAATTTGACTTTTGAAATTCGATTTTCAAGCCTGATAGATGAATGTTGGCTTTCAAAATTCAAATTTCAAATCTCCAAAATGTGAAAATGCTGTTGGAATAGCCAGCAGTGAAATTTTCATATCCAACATTCAAATTTCAAGTCTGATAGATGAATGTTGGTCTTTCAAAATTCGAATTTTGAATCTCTAGAATATGAAAAGCTTATGGAACAGCTAACAGTCAAATTTCCACATACAAAATTTGAATTTTGAATCTCTAGAATGTGAAAATGCTTTCTAGAATGACCAATAGTCAAATGTCCACACTCAAAATTCAAATTTCACAATTCCAGACACCTTGTAACGGCTAGTAATGACTAGTTTTTGTATCTAAGGGTTGTATTTCATCATTTCCTTTAAATATGATCTTCCAAACTCATTTTTACAACTCTTTGAATAGATATCAAGCTAGAATGTGATCCAAAATGTCATTTTGATTCTTATAAAGAGAGAAACACAAATCTGGAGCCAATCTTTGCAAAGTCTACATTCTTTGAGTTCTTAGAGCTACATTATATCTATCCACTCTTAGAAAGAGTTCAATTGCGATATGTTCTTTATTCTTCTTGGAGAGATTACTTAAGGTGTGGAATCCTTAAGGGGATTTGGGTTATTCTTGTAAGGGAAGAGTGAACCTAGGAATTGAAGACTCAAGAGGAGTCTTGGTTTGTATTGTGGCAGCAAGAGCCCACTGAATCTTGCAAAGATAGTAGAAAATCTCAAGTGGCAACTTGAAGACTAGACATAGTCCAAGTGGTTTAAGCTGAATCTATATAAATTCTTGTGTCCTACTGTTCATCTTCTCATTTTATCTATTTACTTCATCATACTCTATTCATCCCTATTTTACTGCAACAGTTGGTGAGATTGGGCTATACTTCAAAAGAGGCAAAATTTGCATCACCTAATTCACCCCCTCTTAAGTAACCAGCCAATCTAACAACAATGATCAATCATACAGCACAAAGCAATTTAAGCTAAATCATAACGAGCGAAGAACATTTCAGCAACATGAAAATGATAATGGAACCACCAAAATTTTGTCAAGGAATATAGTCATCTAAAACGTTCTCATGACTTGTGTCAACCACAAATGAAAAAAAAGGGACCCACTAAAGTGATTAAACAAGTTGCACATGTCTAATATGATAAGTTAATTATTAAACTTTATCAACTCAAAGACCCAAAAGCAATCAAGATACACACAAATCAATTATTCCAAACGAGCCACAGACATGTGTCCTAGAGAGAATCAATCTAGTCAATAGGATATGACAAAATATTTGGACCACACAGATGAACAAGCAGTTATGATATTCAAAGTTCAAAAATCAATTTGCTACAAATAGAGAGCCCACTGTTAAAGCATAATTCTGACAGCCCAATCAAAAAAAAAATGTCAAGCATGGCATAAGTTATAAAACATCCCACTAAGATATCAATTCCAATGCTATGGGCATTGTAGCATTCCACATATAGGCAATTTACAAATTCAGTAGATCAAGCCAGTGGGAAAAACAAAAAAGCAAAAACTTAGTCACTCATGAAGATTCAACATATCAACTTTGCATTAGTTCAAGTTTCATCAAACCAGCAAGGATCCATATGAGCAAAACAAGAAGATGAAATAATATACCATGCAATAGTAGGCAAAATTCGCAGATTAAAACAATCAATGATTTCTTCATCACTAGATTAGACATATTTTTAGGTAATATCAATTCATCCCATTGAAAAATTCTAAAAATGTGTTTTCCTCTTTTAGCACTGTGTAGACTTTGTGGCAACAATGTAGATACATAGGGGGAGTAAAAAGAAGCTTACCTAAAGTGAGATCTTTAACCTGTAGTGCTTAGAAACAAGACCCATACCCTTACTTTGGAAGAACACTGAAACCCATGTCATGATGTTAATGAATCTGAAATATATTTAGGGGAATGGTGGTGTAAGGTAGTTTAATAGGTAAAAATATGAGTGGGCATGTGGAAAATGGGGAGGATTTCGCTGAAAACGACCTCTAAGCGATGGGCAAAAGGTTTTCTGGTGAGAAACTAATAAAAAAGGCAAAAGAAAATAGGAGGGAGATGATGGCGCTAGGGTTTCTTACAGCCTAGGTTCGTGAAACCTGAGTCCACCTAGCACAAGGAGAAAATAAATGGAAAGACCTGGCACCAGGTCAAGCCCTCCCTTTTTTCAAAAATTAGCTTAAAAATAGTTAAAAATTCATTTTGGAATAGTAAAAGTTTTGCGAAATTTCCAAATTCCCCCATCACACTTAAGATCATGCATTATCACAATTAGAAATTAGAGAGGGGGTAGAAACTTCCTTAGATTGCTTGATTGTTGCTAATCCAAGCTTTTCACTTTGAAGAAGAGCTCCACCAATGTGATCTAGAAAAGAAAAATTAATAATTCACAAAATAACAGAAAATAAAAAAAATAGAAAAAGTAAGAAAGGGAAGAAATATTGGGTTGTGTATCATCCCCATATTTTCTTGTTAAGATAGATAGTAAATTATAATTTATGAATTTATAATTTTGTTGATTAAGAAAGGGAGTATGAGGAGCTTAAACTTTATAGAGTTAAGTAAGAAAGGAAGAAATATTGGGTTGTGTATCATCCCCAAAAAGGGGTAAATTTTAAGGATTATAATCCCATAAAAAATAATTTTAGAAGGAGAAGGAAAATTTATAGAGTTAAGTAAGACTCATTAAAGCATGAAAAGTTATTTATATATTTTTCCCACTTAGAGGGATTTTTATTTGTCAATTATGGGATTTAAAGTTAAAAAATTTATACAAGTTAAATTTGCTCCTCTAGAATAATATATGAGTCTTGGTCAATTATAAATAAATTATGCAAGAGGTTTAAAGATTTTATAGGGCCAAGATATTGGAGGAAAATCTATGGGAAGCTTATTAAATAAATAAGAGAGTTAGTGGGTCAAAGTTTGTCATATAAGCAAGAAAATAGTGTGCGGTCCACAATCCACTAAAATACACCCTTATTCCTTTCGGCATTTCTTTCCCTTGTAAATTTTCTTGCCAAACATTTGCACAGAGAGAGAGAGAGTTCAAGCTTCTGAAAATGGCGTCCTAAGTTTTTATAGAGAGAGAGAGAGAGAGAGAGAGAGAGAGCTCAATTTCACACACTAAACCACCTTAAATCACCATACTCCCTTCGTAAAAAGTGTTCCTCTCATCAAGAGCTTCACAATGGTATAATTGCATGTGGGATTTCGTGGCTGTTAAGGAGATGGCCGACAGTTAAGAGAGAGAGAGAGAGAGATCAAAGGAAAAACACCAAAGGAAAGAAGAGGTAAGCATTTTAGCATGTTCAATAGGTTTTGTTTTTCTGAAATCATGCAAAATTCTCTCCATGCAAGCCTTGGTATCTTAATCTTACAACCAAAGTGAGGAAATAATAAATGGTGGTGCTGAAAGAATATGTATTGATAGTAATGAGCTTGTGGGTATATCTAGATGCTAATTTAAGTATTGGTTTTGAAATTGAAATTATGATGAGTCTATGGGAGACCCACGGCCAAAATATTGAGGGGTTGTAATTGTTGAATTTTGTTTCATATAGTGGTATAAATGAGCTTTGTGGTATGTTAGAATATGAGAATGAGCATGATTGAGAAATTATGAAGCTTAGAAAATTTTGTTTCTATCGGCAGTACCTCGGTCAGGTAAATTAGCTTCTGGTGGGAGATGATTTTTGTAAAATGCATATCTCCATTGAATTTATTGTCATGTTTAGATGTTAGAATGAGTATTTTTATGTAAATCAAGCATTTGAATTTTTATGTTGATTTTTTGGAGCTATACTTCAAAGAAAAATGACCATGATGGAAGATGAATTTTGAGATATGGATATTACCAATGAGTTTATCATGGAAAAGTGTGTAGGATGGAGTTAAATTGTTTTTATTTAAAGGCTTATGGAATAAAACTTGAATTTTTGACCAAAATGCTCCAACGTAGTAAGGAAGAGAATTATTGGTCAATTTATATTTTATATTGAGTAATTTATTTATAGAAATTGTTATATCATTCATAATAGGATCAAATAGAAACAGAGGAGTCCAATTTAGCAGTTCCGACAAATAATATAAATTGAAGAAGTAGAGAAAGCACACCAAGGTAGCAAGCTTACTATTTTCTATGGTTGTAATTTTATTCATGTGTTTGCATAGTTGCGTATGTTGTTTGAAATGCTATGATTTATTGGAGCATGATGAGTTGTTATCAATATTTTTACACGCAACTTTTCTCAAGCATATGTTAGCATAGATACTTCTTTATGATTATACAATTCATGTCACATCTTGGTGCACCAATATGTCCAATAAGTCCATGAGTTTGTCAACACTTGAGTAAGTCATTTCAATATGCTAATGGTTGCTTCACTACTAAGATTTTTTGAATCTCACCGCTCTATGACCATTCATATACCAGGTACAAGCATAAGTTAGGATAAGTGCTAAAAGATTGAGCAAGATGTTTGTCATCTTTATGGCTATTATGTATAAGCATAAATTATTATCATATTTTGGAGATGTATATGCTTAATTTTGTGTATCTTTTGGGAATGTATGTATAAACATATATGGGTATATGAAGTTGTTTTATGTTAATTTTATGCAAGTAATGCTGGAAGATTTTTTTTTATGTGGTAAGTGCCTATTGATGAAAGGAAAGTTCTTAACTTCATGTATAAGGTAAGGCTTAGTGTTCAAAGTGTTATTATGTTCTTATGCTCGAGTTAGCCAACTGAAAGTATAGTAATTAATTGACCATGGGATGTTCAAGGCATGGAATACAAAATTTATGGACATAAAACTGAAATTTTAGTATTTAAGGAGCAGTTTTTGAAATTGATTAAACTCTTCTGTTTTGCTTGACCAAATTATATGAGACTATTTTTCCTAAGTAGAGGACATTTCAAGTTTTAAAATGATCAAGAATTGAGTCCAAATGTTTTTTACAAAATTAGTTATGAATTTACCAATTTTAAGCATGGAATGTAGAATTTATTCAAATGGTTAAATAAAGATGGATTGATTCATGAGGTTTTCTGTATGAATTGAGCTAGTAACAGGACACATGGATATTTTTATCTTAGAGAGGACTCTTTGAGCTTTCTAACATGACCAAGATCACTATTATATGAGTTTTGTAAAAATAGATATAAATTTTCAAAGTTTTGTCAATTTTGCTAAAAAGGAGAAAATGGCCAAATAAATAGTATGCATGAAAAGAAATTTTTATTTTGAGATTTTGGTTCTCTATAGCCTAGTTAGCATTTGAAAGGCCCAATTACATTTACTAAAGGTAATAGGAAAAGAGTTTTGATAGGTTACCTCTCAACAAGCGCTAAATTTAATATCTATAGCTAGACAGAGCCTTAGTGAGGATGTCAAACTTCATCGCAAGGAACTGAGTATGTTGAAGCAATTTTGTCCCCTTTATAATATATCTTCAGCCTTTGCCCATTAACCACAAAATGATTGCCTTTAGGTCCTTAAACTTCAACATCACCATAGGGATGTACCTAAGAAACTTCAAATAGTCTCGACCACCTGGACTTTAATTTTCCTAGAAAGAATTTAAGGTATGAATTGAATAACAACACTTTTTGCCCAACCTTAAATTCCTTTTTCAAATTCTTTTTGTCAAGCCAAGCCTTGGTTTGCTCCTTATTAATATGGGTGTTCTCAGAAGATTTCCATCTAATTTCATCTAACTCATTTAATTGGAGCAACATTTTCTCACTTGCAACTTTCAAGTCATAATTTAAAGTACATATAACCCAGTATGCACAATGCTCTAACACAATAGAGAGATGACATGATTTACCATAAACCAATCTATATGGAGACATTTCTAGATGTGTTTTAAATACAATCCGATATGCTCATAATGTATCATTTAGCTTTTGTGACTAATCTCTTCTAAATACATTAACAGTGCCACACCCGGAAATGCGACGCGGATGGCGCGGGAAAAGGAAAAAAGGTGAAATCGGCCCGCCTGACAGAAGGCTGATTTCGGAGGGAGTCGCCACCAAAATTTTAAGGGAAATTTTGGAAAACCGAAAACAAAAAAACAAAAAGGGATAAGGATGGTCTGCGAATCAAAGTTGGGTTCGGGAGTACGATTGTGAGTGGGGAAGGTGTTAGGCACCCCCACAACACTCGTTCCAAAAAACGGTTACCTTAGGTTGATCATGTAATTTTTATGGCTTTTGAAAATTTATTTTGATTGCCCTTTTACCATTCACATGCAAAAATAAGTATATAAAAAAATAAGAGAAATGTAAGAAAAATAAAATGAAAATATGAAAAGTAGGAAAAACAAAAATAAGAGAAAAATATTATTTGTTTACAAAAGTGGACTTGAAAAATTGGTAAATATTTATTAAATGAAGAAAAAAAACATCAAATAAATAAGAAAATATTTATTTATTTACAAAGATGGACTTGACCCAGAATGAGAGTCTGGGGCCTACGTACCCTGCGATAGGGATCAAAGTCGACGTAGTTCGAACTAAAAATGCGTGTCATTGGGTTGATGTTTTTTATTATATATTTTCTTTGAAAAGAGAGGTTAATAGCAAATAATTTTGTCTTTCTACAAAGAAAACAATTTTCAGAATTGGTTAGTGTGTTTTAATTTGTAAAAGACAGATTACTTTCCATTATTTGCTCTTTTCATTTTTTATTATATATTTTTTTGTTTAATCAATTTCTAAAAGAGGAAATATATTTTTCCTCAATTTAAAAAAATATGATTAAAATTATATGCAATTTTGAATATTTTTATTTGAAAATAAAATAATTGAAAACATAATAAAATCAATTGGCTCATGTGGTGACTTTATCACTCACAATATACCAATTGATACCTAAGTGTCCACGGTAGTGTTACTCGAGACAAAAGGCATAGAAGACAATTTGTTAATTTCAATTTTTTTTGTACAAATTATTTTTGCTTTTATTATAAAAATCATTTTAACACCTATTTATTTATAAAAAAAATGAAATAAAAAAAAATGTGATCATTACGTGTTGAAAAATAATAATCAGCATATGCGGTGACTTTATCACTCACAAGTTACTGATTTACATTTACATGCTCACGGTGTTACCACTCGGAGTAGAAAATACCAGAAGAAAAATTTTAAATGAAAATCAAACAGCATATATGGTGACTTGATCACTCATAATTTGCTGACTTACGTGTTTATGCTCACGGCGATGTCACTCATGGCAAATAAGGGATAAAAGCCTCAATAAAAACAAAACTGATAATAATTTTTATTTTTATGAAGTAAAAAGAAGATTAGAGATAAAAATTGGAGGAAAATAAATAATTTTGATATGAATAATTTTATGAGATCATTAAGAGGAAAGCGTCTAAAAATAATCAACATATGTGGCAATTTTGTTGCTCACAAATTGCTGATTAATACTCAAATACTCCCGGCGTTACCACTCGGGATGAATAAGTGAATAGGATGACAAAAGGAAATTTTATTTAAATTATTCCTATTAATTTCAAATTATGAGGAATGAAATTCCGCTTCTTCCCTTTTTTTTTTTTAAATTCATAAGAAAATCCTTATAATATTCGAAGGAGGAAAACAAAATCACTTCATCAATTTTTCGTTATTTATGATATTCCTCCATGGAGTAAAACCAAAAGAAAAATGGGGAACATTCATTTTATTGATTATTTTTAGTTTTTTTTAAAGAAATAATAATAAAAATATATATATTTATTTATTGGGACCTAAATCATTTAAGTTTGAACCAAACTTTATAAAAGCGCCGAGTAACCCGCTCACGTACAGAACCACAAGACAAACGTGAATTCATGAAACATTCAAAGGATAGCCTCCAAAGGCTTCTGAGGCATTCCCTCAACTATGAAGATATATCTATGACCCATTAACTCAGAGCCTTCGAGTCTTACTTAAGACTCACATGATCAGTGTGGTTCAAAAATCATCATTTACAGCATGAACATAAGTCAGGCCAAACAAGAAACACATCTTACATATATGCTAATAATAACACCATACGACATTCTTTCACACATACAAAACTGTCCAACCGTTAAGCAAACAAAAACAGAAAACCATTTGATAAAGAAGATTCTGAACCAAAGCAGATTCTAATCAAACCGCATATTAGAAGTCTGGACTGGAAATGAATGAACACTACTTAAGCACCTAGCCAATATGCTATCAAAGAACAAAGGGGTACTCCAATGTTTCGAACTGAACCAGTGGGAAGATTAAACTATGCTGAACCATAACACAATGCCAACAATCTGATGAGATCCAAGGGAAGAAAGGTAATCATAAATGCAAAGCATGAGCCCACAAAGGACAAATCTCGTAAAATGGATTAACAGAGGGAAGGAAAAAATAAACTAAGAACTGACAATTAGAGCAGCCAACCATCATCACACATTAGTGGACCTTGAGCAAGCTATACTTGGATATCGTTAACATTTTTCTAAGGCTTACTTATATGCCAAATATAAACCTCTTCTGGGCTGGAACATAATAATTTCTAATCAAACAAACCATTTTAGAGTTTAAATCTACCACTTGATAGCTATTAGAGTTATTTCTATAAGTTACAGCAAACCAGAATATCGGCAATTCATTCTCATTCGTCTTTCATGTTTGCAAAAGTAAGAAATTATCAGGATTCAAACAATAACTGTGGCAACTGTAAACAGAACTCCAATCAATAAGACAGCACAAAATTTCCCGAACTGAGCACGAAACAGAGCATTACAGAGTACTAAGGAGAGGCCAAAGTTCAGTGGAGGTGAACTGATCCTCCCTTAGAATTTCAGCTAGCAATAAGGCTTCAAAATACAGAATATTGCAAAAGAAACATTATGGAGCCCTACTGCGATTGAAGGAAAGAAAAGGAACAACTAACCCAAATGAAGCTAGGATGGAAACATGTTCTGGGTCCCTAAATCACTAACCTTCCTTCGCTTCTTTCTCTGCTCCACGGCGTGTTCACCTTGGCCTCTTAGTTTTTTTCCAGCAAATCTCCACTCTCTCTCTGTCTCACAGGCTCTCGGCTTTCGAACTCAAAATCCCCCCCCCGGAAAAAAAAGTCCCCTAAATTTCTTTCTTCCTCCTTTTATAGAATTCTAGCGAGTGAAGAATCACTCAATCCTCCTCGCGTGGTTCGTTCCCAATTTCCCCTTCAATCCGTGCGTCCCTCTGCCAACTTCAACCTTGCTCGCGCTCGTCCTGAATGCTCTACCCTCCCACTATCCTGCTGTGACAGAGTACGGATGAGTGGAGGGATTTTCCTGGTCCATTTCATTGTCGTACGAGATCCCGAGTAGTGGAGGCGTGCTTTTGTCATTTCCAGTGCCTCTCGCCTGTGGCTCGTCCGAAGGCCTCCACTACTCTGCCGTACCTGGTACAGAGTAGTGGAGCAATTTTTGTCCTTACTCTCGCGGTTCCCTTTTTTTTTTCTTTTTTTGACCTCGCACGCGGCTGCCTCTCTTCTCTTTTCTTTTCCCTTTGTCTCCATCTCCATCGGCCATCCCTCGGCCTCTGCCTCTCAGCCGTGTCCCTCGGTGGTTTCTGCCTGAGCTCGCGGCTCCCTCTGATCTGAGCTCCCCAAGGTTCCTTTTCTCCCTCGCATCCTCTCTTCTTCTCTCAGATCTCACTCACGGCCTCCTAGTTGGTCTCTCCTTCTCGGCCTCTCTCACCCGCGGCTCCCCCTCTCCCTCTTCGCCGCTCTCGTGATCGTTCCTTCGTGCTCCCTCTGTCTCTCGCTCTCACTCCCGCGGCTTCCTTCCTTTTTCCTCGGTCTCCTCTTTTTCCTCCTCCCCTGCTCGAGCTTTCTCTCCTCGGTCCCCTTCGGCCTCCAGCGTCCTCCCTCCGTGCTCACTCTCTCCCTTTCCTTCAGCTCCCTCTCTCCCTTTTCTCTGCGGCCCCCCTCCCTTTTCTCTCGTGATACCTGAGCCGTAAAGGGCTCAGGTAATTTTTGGGCCTGAGCCCTCACATGGGCTCAGGTCCACTTGTCATCCCAATAAAAAAATTTTTTCTTTGTTTTGTTTTGTTTTTTTTTTATTTTTTTTCTTTTTTTTTTTATGTTTCCAATTATTTATTTATTCATTTATTATTATATTTTTTTTACTTTTATTTATTATTATTATCATTATATGTATATATATATATTTTTTTTTATATTACCCGGACAAAATACGGTGTTCACAAACAGTCTTCTCTAGAATGTCTTTTGGCTATCTATTAGACACTTCAACTTGCTCACTAATTTGAGGATGGTAAGTGATGCTGGTTTTAAGGTAACAACCATATTTCTTTAATAGGGATTTAAATTGATAATTCTAGAAATGTACGCTATTATCACAAATAAAAGCCCAAGGGGCACCAAATCTAGCAAAAAGTTGTTTCACAGATTTGATCACACTAGCAACAGTATTATTGGATAGTGCAATTACTTCTACCCACTTAGTGACATAATCAACACCAACTAGAATATACATGTTAACATTAAAAGGCATAAAGGGACCCCATGAAGTTGAGGCCGTAAACATCAAATGACCAAACTTCCAAAATTCCAGTTTATGACATCTCATGGCACTTGCCAATGGAACCTATCCTTTGGCACATGTCACATATTTTCACAAAGGTTTGTGTATCCTTGAAAAAGGTAGCCCAATAAAATTAGTTTGAAGAACTTTTGCAGCTATCTTATCATTTATCAAGACCATGATGTCCACCATGTGAAGAAGAATAACAGTGGTCTAGAATAGGAGCCGTGTCCACATTTAGCGTACCTTCTTATATTGCCATCTACACACTGCCTGAAAAGTAATGGATCATCCCATATGTAATGTCTTGCTTTTGCTAAAAATCTTTTCTTCTAATGGAAATTAAGATCATCTGGAATGATATCTACAACTAGAAAATTAGCTATATTAGCAAACCATGGCACAAATATAGGATCTATAGCCCATATATTTTCATTAGGAAATTCTTCGTTAATGGGAATATCATCATTAGGTACATACTCTAATCTAGATAAATGATTAGCAAACAAATTTTTGGGGCCCCCTGTCTCTAATTTACCAATCAAATTCTTGCTAAAGCAATATCCATATGATCAATCGAGGTTTAGAATCCATCTTATGCATCAAATATCTAATAGTTGCATGATTAGTGTAAATAAATTTATCCAAAGTACAAACCACAACCAAGAATGCCTTTTCAATTGTAGCATCATTAAGTTGTGCATCATCTAAGACCCTACTAGCATACAAAATCACATGTTGTAACACCTTAACTTTAGACACTATTTCTCATATATTAGGCTTCATTTGAGTCCATTAAATCATGTTTAGAAGCTTGAATCACTTAAGAGACTAAAATAGAAAAATTTTAATCTTGAAGTTACTGTTCATTTGGTAAGTCCCTTTTTTCCAGTTGAATTTTGAAAATCCATAAACAATTCTAGAAAATCCTATCAAAGTAACTCAAGTCTTTAAAAATAGTTTAAAATCTTATCTACATGAGAAAAATATGAAACATATTGTTCATCATGCCATTTAGTATAGTATTATATTTAACACAAAAATCACTGTTCATTTAGTCATTTTTACCTTCACAGGAATTTGGCCTTGAAATTAAAAATCATATCTCATTCTATTTTATATCAATTTGTGCGTTCTTTATGTCATTTGAAATTTTTGTAAGTCTACTTTTCATTCATATGCATCTTGTGCATTATTCAACTAGAACATGGATGGCATTAACTTAAACCATTAAGGGTCGGAACTTTACTTACACTGGAGTAGTTTTAGGAAAACATGTATATCTCTCATTGTATAGCTCTAATTACTTCCAAATTAGTGGCTATTAAGCTTAAGACATAGATCTTTTTATACATATATACCACTAAATTTTTGGAGCTCTACACAATTTTATGCTACCTTTCAAAATAAGTAGTACCTATGGTAAAAACCAATAGTTTTCCAACCCCATCAATTTCTAAATCCGAACTTCAAAAACTTACTACAAATCATACACTTATCCAATTTATGTGTTATTTGGCTTCATTTAAACCTTGTTCTATCTATTTTCAAAGAATATATGGCATTCATACTGAATGCTCTATTTCAAATAGAGTGCCTCTATTCTAACTACTACTGGTCATTTTTGGACAAGAATATCCATAACTTACATAATAAACTTCATAATCATATTGCAGTATCATTCATTGTACCAAATGTAACACCTCTACTTAGGACCATTTTCCATGTATTAGTCCTCATTAGAGACCAACTATACTTAAATAGAAGCTTGAATCACAATAAAATATTATAATAAATTTAATCAATTTAAAGGGTACTATTTATTTAATCCCATTTTTCGGAAAACTTCTAAAAATCGTAACTAATTCAATAAAAATCATATAAGAGTAATTCAAGTATCTATGGATAGCTTAAAACACTATCTACATGGAAAAAATATCAATCAGAGAAACTACTTGGCCAATTAGCACAGTAAATTTCGTGAATTTCTACTGTTTATATGGTAAATTCCTGAAATTCTAGTTTTCTGGGCTAATTTTGAAAAATCACCATAATTTGTATACACATCCAAATTGAGCGATCCTTGAATCATTTTGAAGCCCTATTTGTCTAATTTTCAACCATATGTAACATTCATAATTTGTACATAAAAACGTCCAAACAGTAGCATGTTTATTTGGTAGTGGTCTGAATGACCATTTGTATCCTCATACTTACAATACAAAAATTGTAAGATATTCACATGACCATATTTCATCTTCATATCATGCCATACATTAGCTAGGACTTAAAGGAATATGAAAATTGAAGAAACATATTTAACCTCATCTTTACAAATTTACATAAGAGGTCAAAACACATGCCCAATGCTATCACCATCAAATTAAATACCAAATTATTTCTCCTTTTCCTTCTCTTCCTTGGAGGTCTTGCCATTATTACTACCTAATCATGGTTAATATGTGGGAGGGTGAGATTCAAAGAAACTCAGTAGATAAATCCCATACATGCCATTATATCATCACATTTTTCATAAAAACATCACATAAACCTTAATTCATCACATGGCACATTTGAACATATAAATTTTATAAAAATTTTGGCAGAGTTTTATTTTGTGAAATGGACTTCCCGGGGCTCCAAACCCCTCATACAACTCAGCCAACAACATAAAAATATCAAAAATCAACATTTCATATATATGCTATGATGTCAAATATCAAAGAAACAATAATGACAATGTGATGTAAGTAAAGAGAATTATCTACATTATAGTACTTCCTTGCTTCCCACACCTTGTCCAACACTTCTTGGACCTTCCAACACTTCTCCAAGTTTTCTTAAGCATCCTCAAACCTAAACATATCATTAAACAATTACTCAAACTAATGGTTCCATGAATTTTTTCAAAAAGTATTCATGAAACCCTAATTCTTCAAAAATTCACCAAAAATTCATTCCTAGCTCAAAAATGATGAATTATACCTCTATTCTATGTAAATTTTCGTGAGGAATCCAAATATGGCCTCAGAATTACCAAATTCCATTTCTAACTATAGTTACTGTTCATTCCGAATCAAGCTTCAAAACTTTGAATTTTCACTTTCTTAATCTTAAGCTTTTTCATGAAATCAACACTTGTTCCTAAGGTTTTGGACCATGGAGAACCAATTTTTGAGGTCTATTTTATATAAGTCCAACCCTAAGTGTGAATAGTAACTCATCAAAAATAAGGGGAATTCAAGAAAAAAAATGTTACGCTTCTTAGTTCATCAAACTACTTGCATATTCAAACTTTAAATGATTATTCTATCATTTCCTCTATGATTTATGGTTGATTAACCCATTTTCTTGCTAAATCCATGACATGGCTGAAATGCCAAGGTAAGGAGGAGGGAGAACTAATCCATAAACCATGCTCCAAATACTATCAACAACAAGTCTAAGGTGGTAGACTTACTTATCAAAGTTTGTGCCTTTGATTCCTCCTTGAACTTCCTCTTCTTCATTCTCTCTTTCTCTCTTCTTTTTTGTGGTTTTTCTCTCTTCTTTTGCTGCTGGAAATAGTCGTGAAAGTGAAGAAGAAAGAAGGTGATTAAGTGACTAATTACATGCTTAATTACTTAACTTTATCATGGTTAATTACTTAACCAACTAAAGTTACTTTTTGGCCAAAAAATTCACTACTTCTTAAGGAAGTTTACCAAACAATTTTTTTGCCCAAACTTCCCCAATTTCATGCCCAATGAGAGGGCTTTGAGTGTCCAATTTGCTCAATTTTTCTTGGTTCAGATATATCTTGAACTGGATAATTTTTAACTATACCGATAAAACTGTTTTTTACAGTAATTTACCATTTTTGGGCTACAGGACTATTCTAATTTTACTTTTATATTTTCATAATTATCCTGTACCAAATGATATCTGTGTATGACTCATATCCTATCCTGATTTCTTTTTAACCATTGGTAGGGCCCAGAGTACTTTATCGGTTTATTATTACTTTTGGACATTCGGCACTAATTATTTCTACATCCTTAAATATTAACCCTCAATGCCATATACCATTGGAATTCTCTCATTGAGGGCTTCGTTCTGACAGCAACTTTTCATATTTATAAAATTACCCTTGACCCAGGGTTAAATTATAATTTTTGAAACTTTTGGGTCATTAGGTGTAATTTTTCCTAAAGACTTTTACACTTTGACTCACGTAATTTTATGCATTTAGGGACATGGATGTCATTTTTGAACTTCTTTAGGGGCCAAAATATAATTTTTCATTTTTCTGTCCAACCGAAAAAAATGATTTCTTTACCTTTTTTCACGCAAAATGGTGTTTATTCGTTTTCACAAATTCCTTGTATATTTCATCTTATCCTTCATTTCTTACTCTTTCATTACTTAGTATTTAGTGTAATTTTGAAATATTACACCAAATCCATACCTAACATTTTATAGTGAACATGTAGCACAACGGTATAGATCACAAAGAATGTATATGGTTTTACATAATATTTCAAAATATAACATCATAGCTTAGACTTTTACATCAAACATCAATTCCTTCTCCTTCCTCCATAACATAATTGTCATTTTGGAAGAGTGAGATTCTTTGAAACTGAGTAGTATTACCAATTACATGCATATATCATCACATAGTTCATAAAAATCATATAACAAGCATATATTGTACACGTTATGCCATGACTTTTTATAAGAATTTTGACAGAGTTCCTTTTATAATTTGGATATCCCAGGGTCACAAGCCCCTTCAAACAACTCAGCCAACATTCAAGGAACATCATAAAACATCAAATATGACATCATAAAAGTAATAGAGTTCATAGAAATTCATAAAACAATATAATGCATATAATGGAAAAATGCTACCTTAATGATCTCTTTGCTTTTCTACTTGATTCCACCCCTTCCAAGAGCTTGCTTAGGCTTGTTTAATCATAAACACAATATCAAACATCCACTTAGGCCACTGATTTCATGACCCTCTTCTTAAAGTCTCAAAGTAACCTTAAAAATCAATATAGTTGGTTTTAGCCTTTCTCCTTAAACCTACACTTGTTCTTAAGGTTTTAGACCATAGGTATTCCATTTTTGGCATCAAAATAATGAAATTCCAACTCTAAGATGATGCCCTGTTCTGGCCAAAAATAATAAGAAAAGAAGAGGAAATGATTTATTTAGAAATACCATCAACTACATCCAAAATCATGCTTCAAGTGGTTAGTTCATTGCTTCTCCTAGGTTTAATGCATACAAACTCATCATCTCCATAACCTAGGGTTTAGCAGAAATCTAGCATGGAGGGAGAAGGAAGAAGACTCCATTAAACTACCATGAACTACTTGAAACAACTAGCCTAAGATAGTAAGAAAGCTTACCAAGTAGTTGCACCTTGCTACTCTAGGCTTGCTCCTCACTTTCTTGTATTTTCTTGGAACTCTTCTCTCTTGTGTGCAGCTGCAAATTGTTGTCCAAAATGAGAGGGGAGAAAGGCACATAACTCAATATGAACACTTAACCATAGGCATGGAGGAAAAAGATGCAATAGATGAATAGTAAGCTTGGGTTACTTGACTAACTTTTGTTTAGTTGTAATGAAATAATTCACAATAATCAAATAAATCAATTATTACCTTGTCCCTTACTGTTGCACATCACACCATCTAAGGGTATTATTGTCCAAAAATTGCCTCATAATTTTATTAGTCCGAAATAACCTTTACCAATAAATTTTACCCATAACGATTAATTACTTTAACCATAATTTGTCTCTTAATTGGTACAATTTTATTCTAAATTTAGATTTGGACAAAATTCATTTTCTTGTTTGAAAATATATTTGTGTGGTGTCCACATACTATTTCTGTCTTTGTACTACTTTTTGTGGGGCCCATAATGTCTTTTTCAGTATAATAATCACCTTTTGACTTTCAACTGTAATTATAAATTCATACTGATTTAATTAACGTCAAAGTAGTATTCCATTAGCTTCGTGAGCTCCATTTTGATAGGAATTTTCTTAATTATGAAAATATCCTTGACCTAGGTTAAAATTATAATTTTAAATTCTTTTAGGTCCTTTATTATAATTTCTCATAGGGACTAATTTATATGAAATTCTTTTTTCCAAAGACAAAAATCTAAATTTCTCATTTTTCTTTTAACCTAGAAAAATGACCTTTTTGCCCTTAAACTGAGTAAAAACATAAAAACTTATTCGTTTGGATACTTTCTCATAATTTCCAATTAAATTTTAGAATTAATTTCTGCTAAGGACCTTATTTGCATTTTATCCCAATTATTATTCGAACAAAATTGGGTATTGTTCATTTGGTATATCCACTTTTCTGGCTAAAATTTGAAAAATTACAACTAATTTTGGAAAAATTGTATGAGTGATTCTATTGTCTAAAAATTAGCTTAAATCATGTTCTACATGAGAAAAATAAGAAACAGAACATTCATTGTACCAATTCATACATTATTTTTCATGAAGTTTACTTATTGGCACATTAAAAACTATCCAGATTTTATACCATAATTTTGAAAATTAATAACTATTTACATACTTAACCAATTTGAGTGATCTTGATATTCCTAGAAAGCTTATTAAGTCTACTTTTAAGACATATCAATTGTAACATCCTTAGAAAGTTAAAATATCTAGAAATACATAAAAAATTTATAAAAATGGATAAACATCGTTTTGCATGAAATACAACAGAGATCATTTTTCTCAGTTGGATGAAAAAATGAGAAATTTTATTTTTACCCCTAAAAAATTATAAAAATAACATCCATGTCCCAAAGTCACGCGGAGAAAAAGATATAAAGTTCTTGGAAAAATGTACACCTAAAGATCCAAAAGTTTTAGAAATTATGATTTGACCCTGGATCAGGGGTAATTTTGTAAATATATAAAATTACTATTAAAACGAAGCCCTCGATGAGAGAAGTCCAATGATATATGGCACTAAGGGTTAATGATTAAGGATGAAGAAATGATTAGTACCGAGTGTCCAAAAGTAACTTAATACCGATAAAATAGATTGTGGGCTCCACGGATAGTTAAAAGGTAACTTGGACAGGATATGAGTCTCACATAGATACCATTTGAGACAAGATAATTAAGGAAACATAAATAAAAATATGGAATAGTCCTGTAGCCCAAAAATGCTAATTTACTATTTAAAGCAGTTTTATAAGTATAATTAAAAATTATCCAGTTCATGGTATATCTGGACTGGAAAAAATTGAGCAGTATGGGACACTCAAATACCTCTCCCTTGGCATGATTTTGGGCAGTTTGGGAAGCAAGAATTTTTGAAGAAAACTTCTCCAAGAAGTTGTTTTTTTTTTTGGCAAAAAAGTAACAATAATAGGTTAAGTGTTTAACTATGATTAGCTATATCATTAAGCCACTTAATCACTCATTTCCCTCATCATTCCACATGAAGTTTTCCAGGAGCCAAATAAAAGGGAAAAAATGCAAGAAAGAAGAGAGAAAGAGAGAAAGAAGAATAGGGAGCTTAAGGGAATTGAAAGCTTTAGTTCTTGGTAAGTTAGTCTACCACCTTAGGCTTGTTGTTGGTAGTATTTGGAGCACGATTCATGGTATGATTTTCCTTCTTCACTCTCTTTGGGTTTCAGCAAAATCCTGATCTAGCAAGAAAATGAGTTTTCCAACCATAAAACATAGGGGAAAAGCTAGATTAGTTACTTAAAGTATGATTATGTAGGTAGTTTGAAGTATTAAGAAGCATAGCAATTTTTCTTTGATTCCCCTAATATTTATACATAGAGTTGGAATTTCATATTTTTGACTCCAAAAATGGATTCCTTGAGTCCAAATTAGTTAAGTACAAGTGTTGTTTTCAAGAAAATCTCAAAGGAAAGCTAAGTGAGAATTTTAGTTTTTATGTGTATAGTATTATCTTACTCTTGAAACTAGTGGTTAAAGTGCTTGAATGGTGATATGGCTAGGTTCAAGGAGGTTGTGGAAGCCTCAAAAAGTGGTGGACTAAGTTTGGAAAGGAAGGGAATACATGAAGGTAGCATTTTACCAAGTTATGTATTATATTGTCATATTTGATTTCTATGAATTTATTGCTTTGCCATATCCTTGTGTTGTTGTTTTGTGATTATTATATGTTGTTGGCTGAGTTGATTAAGGGTTATGTGACCCTGGGATGTCCATTTTACTAAGTGAAACTCTGCCATAATTTTTATAAAATAATATGGCACCATATATTTTAAAGAAATTCATTCATGATTTTATAAGTGTTCTTGATGAAATGATTGTTGGGAATTTCGGCACACATGCAGTGGAAAAATTAACAAGAAATTCCCTCCTATAGATCCATCAATATTGTATAGATTGAGGTGTAGAAAAGAATTTTCCTCTGGTGTATCCCTTTGTATTCTTTTCGTTTCGTCAAACCCTAGGAACTAATGTGACTAGTCAGCTCTCTCTACTGGTATCCATATGAATGGTGAGTATGAATTTATAATTACAGTTGAAAGTGAAAAGGTGATTATTAGTTTAAATTCAAATTTAGAATCAAATCTAAATCAAATTTAGATTATGACATTAGTTTAAATTTAAATCTATCATATAAAATTAAATTTAAAACTAATTCATTTGAATTAATTTTAACAATATATATATTTTGAATTTTAATATATATATATCAAATATATATATAATTCTATCATCCTAAATTGAACATTAAATTCATTGAATCTAGACACATTTTATATTCAACAAATCTGGACATTCTAGCTAGAGTTGGCCCATTCTTGTATGTGATCGTGTAGGCCCATATGATGTTGTTAGTGGGCTAATAACACTATTAGACCCACAAGTCACAAGTGGCCTCTAGCAAGACATTGTGACTACCTAAATCATATGAGATCGATGATCTGATGTAGCCTATCATATTACCTGATCACATCCCTTTTGTCTCATGATATATGAATCAAGTATGAGGCATGGAAACGTCATCCTCATTTTACTTCACCATCACTTTATCGATCTCTGAACAAACTGATAGAACAAATGGAAACTCTTCCATTGGAGCATGGCCATGCATTTCTCAGTCTCACTTATCGAGGGGCACAAATATATCTCTCCATTAATTAAAAGGACAAATTCCATCTTGAACATTCATCTTCCTCCACATGAGTTTCACTATGCCCGATCATAGTCTTTATGATCTCTTGATTAAAGGTGACTTTTGACTATGCCAAAGTATAGTGTTCCTCATGTAAGAAGCCATGGTGATCTCAGGTCTGAGTGCTTAGTGACACAGTTATATATGAGATATGCTTATGACTTGATCCATACAGTTATTTCATGACGGGTCGATCCAGCGCCTATTCTTTAACATGAGCTTATGATTTTGATTTGTATCTTCATACATAATTATTACATAATTATCAATCAAAATGATACTAGCCTTAGTTCATCATTGTTCCCACAAAGATGATTGACTAGGGGCATTTAGGATGAAATAATTCATCCAAGGATATTATTATAAAGAAAATATACAAACAATATAATAATGTAAGAAAAAACACCTTCTTTTTCATAATGAAGAACAATGTTCATAATACAATGATTGGTCTTAGGCACAATCTCCAACAATGATTGCATGATTGGGTAATGCTACTGAAATTCTTTGAATCTCACTCTTCCAAATAACCAACCATGTAGGAAAAACCATGGAAAAGGGCTAAGGAAGGAGCAAGAGGCATGAAGAAGATAATAATAAGTTGTTGATGTGCAAGTTATCATGTTATGATGCGAATTGTTATTTGTGCCTTGCTTTTGTATGAAGTTGTAAAATAGTGAATATTATGATAATTTTGTAGAAAATGTATGAAAATGTCCATTTTTGGATTTTATGATATGAAGTTATGTTCTACCAAGTTTCATGCACAAATGAGTTCATTTGCATGGGTTTTGGCAAGCAAATTACAATATATATTGAAACAGGGTATTTTCTAGATGTATTTGCTTAGTTCATCCCTATTCTATACTTAATATGAGATTAGGTTTTTGGAATGTTGATACCAAATAGAGGACATCCCAAGCTTTAAAATGACGCCTAATTCACTCCATTTAGAGTCATGTAGAAAAAGTAATGATTTTTCAAAATTAGGGTTCAAAATAGGGCAAGAGTGGGAAAACTAGAATCTGGAAGTTAGGTGCTGGAATATTCAAAAAACAATATAAAATTGTATACAGCTCTAAAAATTTAGGGTTTATATTATAAAATATCTATGTTCATATGCCATTGATTTGAAGGTAATTGGAGCTATATAATAGAAGGTATGGAGGTTTTTCCCAAAACTATTTCAGTGAAAGTTGAATTCTGACCATTCATGATTTAAGTTAATGTCATGCCCTGTGTAAGTAAAATAAATATACAAGAAAAATATGTCTAGAAGTAGACATATAGAGCTTTCAAATGATATTGAATATGCATGATTTGGTCCAAAATAGAATGAAATATGATTTTTCAAATTTGAGGTTAGAAAACTAAAAGATAGAAAAATAACCAAATGAACAGTAAAAGTTCACAAAATCTACTGTATGAATTGGCCCAATGAAGTTACTGTTTTATATTTTTTCCATATAGATCTAGATTTAATATAATTTTGGGAACTTGAATCATCTCAATATATTTTTTTTATGATTAGTTATGAACTTTTAGCTTTTCCTTGATCGCTTGCATGGCTTAACCCTAGCACGGTTAGTGATTTGGGGAGTGAGATTGAAGAATCTTAGTAACAATAATATTTCCTGCAATCATATCATCATACAAACTTAAAACATCATTCAAAACATCTTGAAACATATAATTGCGTAAAGTACCATATTGTCAAACAACAATTTTGATAGAGTTTTCTCTTAGAAAATGTGTAACATCCTCAATTCTCTAAAACATTACATTATGCATAGAGATGTGTAAATATAGTATGAGATGCATAATTTGATGGAAAAATGAATGAAATGGCAATTTCATAAGTCAGGGTATTAAGAAAACTGAAATTGCAATATGGTCCCTGCAAGAAAAATTTTTTACAGTTTGGTCCCTAAAAATATTTTCAAATAGGTTTTTGAAGAAAATTTACTTGCAATTTAGTACCTCCAATTGTAATTTCAAAATTTTGCAAAATTTATGTCAAAATGGACCTCATGATATGTTGAGCCCAATAGAATAGTGTATTGAGTCAAAAGGGATTAATTTGAAAAGAAATAGACTGCAGAACACAATACAATTATATTGAAAAAGACAAAAAAGTATTGTGAGCCCCACAAAAATAGAAAAAAGTAAAAAAGAAATGTATGTAGGCCCCACATAGATATTGTTTGGGATAAGATATTAATTAAATATAAATCGCAACACATTGTAATTGCAAAAGTAACTTTAACAATGTAGGTAAAAAGTAATCAATACAGGATATATTTGGACTAGGCAAAATATGCGGTATTTTGAACACTCTCTTCCCTATGAATGGTGTGATTTTCAGCACATGAGGGATTGGAATATTTTATTATTTCTCTCGAGTTCTCTTAAAGTTTTTTGATGTACACTTGGAGCAAAATTAAAGGCTTTGTATTTTTATATATACTCCCTCCTCTTGGCCGACTTAGACATAAAGAAAGAGAGGAAGAGCTGCTGAAAAATACCCAAGAAAGGAAGCAAGGACATATGGAAGGAGGAAGGAAAAAGAGAAGAAAATTCAAAAAAAGTAAGCTTTCTTTTCTTGATCTTCAAAGGTTTTCTACTCTAGGTGTGAAGTAGTTTGGCATGGTTTGGTTGAGTTCTTCTCTTCTCCTCTCAAGTTTGAATTTCATCCAAAGCAAAGGTATGAGGAAAGAAGTGTTTTCATGCATAGAAATTAAAAGAAAGCATGAGAAAATGCAACAAAAGCAGGTTTGAATGAGTTTGAAGCAAGTTGCATGAAAATCCATTTCTTCCTCTTAAAGCCCTAATTTTGGTTAGACCAAAAAGTGAGGAAGGAGTGGAAAATTCATGAAAATGATGCTAAAATTAGATTCCTTATGGTGGATATACCTTAACACAAGTGTTGGTTTTGAGAAAAAGGCAAAGATAAAGTATATAGAATTTTAGGGTTTCTATGATACTTTATGAAGCAACATATACATTTGGTTGATTAAGTAAATGTTTCATGATATATTTAGGTTTGTGATATCCCAAGTAAGCTTTTGGAAAGGTTGGAATCAAGTTGTGAAACAAGAGAAAGCATCTAAGGTAGCAAAGTTCTATTTCTTCCTTTATGTTAGTTTATTATGTTTTCATAATAATATATAATTGCCATATTGTTGTTGTGATGTTTTATGACTGGATTTGGACTGTTTTATGTGAGGGCTTTTGGCCGAGATATCCATATTTTAAGGAGAAACTCTGTCAAAATTTTTATATAACAATATGGTAATTTATGTCTTTATGCAATTATATGATGTTTTATGGAAAATTAATGGCATGAATGCACGAAATGAAGTTGCTACTGAGATTTCTATAATCTCATCACCCTAAACATTCATATAATGATTGATGATGGCAAGAATGCAGGGAAGACAAAGGGCAAGGATAAGATTGATGATGATTAGACTTCTGGTTACCATTGTTACTTGTCTTTTTCATTTTGTATAAAATCATATGTGAATTTATAAGGCTATTTTTTTCCATAATTATCTTCCTCTAAGTACCTTGAGATTTTAGACATATGTTTTGGACAAATTATGAGTATGTAAATGTGTTATAAAAATTAGTTTTGGTGTTTGGTATATGACACTCTCCAATTTGGCCAGTGGAGGTTAAAATAGAGGTATTCTATTCAAAATAGAGCATGCTATATAAGTGTTTTATATGTCTGAAAAGTAGACAGAAAGGGCTTTCTAGGAAGCTAAAGAAAACTTAATTTGGTTAAGTGTACTAAAAGTTATGAATTTTTAAAATTAGGTCAGGAAATCTGGAAAGTTAAAAATGACTAAATGAACAATAATTTCTATGCTAAATACTATATCAATTGGCATGTTAAGTACTAAGTTGCATATTTTTTTCATGTATAGAATATTTTAATCTATTTTTAGATACTTGAATAACATTATATGATTTTTTCTAAATTTAATTATTAATTTCAAAAATTCGGCTAAAAAAGTGGGATACCAAATGAACAATGCGCACATGAATTTTATTGTTCTGTGTGGTCCTTACTATGATTCAAGCTTCTAAAATATATCAAATTGACATTAGTTGTAACATCCCTATATGTCTGAATATCATGAAATGTGTAAGTATATGATAAAATTTGATATAGCAATAGATATGAAAAAGGGTAGGAAGGTCATTCATCGAGTTAAGGAAATATAATATGAAAATTACATTTATGTCTTAGAAAAAAGAATGATTTATACTTTAGTCCCTAGGAAAATTACAAAAAAGAACCTTAAAGAATAAATATTTGTGTTTTTTACCTGATTTAGAGGTAATTTTATAAATATTAAAAATTTATGTCATATTGAAGCTTATGACATATTGAATCCAATGGTATAGTGCATTGGAGTCAACAGAGTCAATCTAAAGAAGAAATGATAGCCAAATGTTGTAAAAGTAACATTAAAAAGAAAAAGAGACTGTAGACCCATTGAAAGCAAAAGAAAGGTAAGAAAAGTATGTGGATCCCATGTAAGTGCTTTTTGGGATATGGTATTAAAGTAAAATCGGATCCAAGCTAACTTTAATTGTGTACTCATAAAGTAATAAAATGTTGCAAAAGTAACATTACCAGTCCGGCTATAAAGTATCCAACACAAGATATAACTGGATTAGGAAAAATATATAATATTTTGGACAATAATACCTCTCAAGTAGCGCCACCTAAGCAAGTATGTGGGAGAATTGAATTTTATAATATTTTCCTCCAAGACTTAATACTTAAGGAATTTAACTAACCAAGCAAAGTAACCTTGGTTAATTGGTGAGTTAGTTGCTTATTTATTCTTTCCTCCTCTTGGCCAACGTACTACACAAAGAAAGGAGAGAGAAGTAGCTACAAATACGAGAGAAAGAGGGAGAGAATGTGAAAAACAAAAAAAAGAAAGAGGAAGAAGAATTCCAAGTTAAAGGGTAAGCAGTTTCCTTTTTTGTTCTAGTTGTTTCCTCTTCAAGTTAGTGATAGTTTGTGTTGATTTCATGGAGTTTTCTTCCCCTTCTTCTTGAGTTGATTCTCAGCCAAGCATGGGTAAAAGGGAGGGAAGGTATTTTCTTTCATGAAAATAAAGAGAAAACATGAGATTTTGCAAAGGAAACAAGTTTTAATATGTTTTGAATCAAGTAGCTGAAAAATCAATTCATCTCTCTTTATGATGAGTTTCAGCTAGTTCAATAGGGTGTGTAGGAGTTGAATTTTTATGATTTTAATGTTAGAAATGGATTCCTTGGGTCTAAACTAGCAAAGAATAAGTGTTGGGTTTAAGAATAACTCCAAGATAAACTATATGAGATTTTAAGGTTTCATTAAGACTTTATGAGTTCAGTCATGAAATCAGTAGCTTGAATTAGCATTTGATGTTGTTTTAGGACTTGAGAAAGTTCAAGAAAGCTAGTGAAAGCTTTGGTTTTAAGGGAAAATGCCAAAAAAGATCTTGCTATGTTATAAAATGCTTATTGTTGTGCCATATTGTTTGCTTGATCTGTTGTAATTAGTTTTGGCTATAAAATGATCAGGTTTTTTTTCTTGGGATGTCCATTTTCTAAGCTGTTATATTGTTGAAAGTTTTATGAATAATATGGTGTTATACATTTGAATATGATTTTAATGATAAAGTGTGTAAAATGTGACTTGCTACTGTGATTGTCATAATCTCATCACCTCAAGTATTCAAACACTAAGTCCAAGTGATAGCGAGACCACTAAGAAGGTAAGAGACAAGGAGAAGATTAATGAAAGTTTACCTGAGGCATTTCTCTAGTACTAGGCCACAAACTAGAAAGTAGTAAAGAAATGCGATGGTAGGTGATGATAATGAATATGGAAAGTAAGTACACCGTCTACAAATAAGTTTAGTGGTGAGATGTTTTCAGTAATTAATGAAAGAGGCTAGTAAGGAATAAATGATAAAAGTAAAGAAAAGTAGGTATGAAAAGAACCAGTGAGGAGAAACTAAAGTATAAAGGAAGATAATTTAGAAAAAGAAGTATTCATGAGAAAGGAAATAAGAAGACAAATGAATGATCAAGGAAAGAGGTTAATTAGTCCACGAACTATGATAATTCCAATGATTATGGGCTAAATGAATTCTTTAATAAGGAAGGTAACTTCTTCCAATTAAACCAAGGACTCCAAATCCAAATAGATGTTGGAGGTATCTACGATGAATGTCATGTGGGATTTGGAGGATATGTTTCAGTTTTACATTCCTTAAGTGTTGGATTAGAATCGAAGAAATTTCTAGAAGGGCATCATGACCATAGGTTCCCTGAGAGTTAATAGGTTGAGCAAATACTTGATGCCATAGTTGGATTACGAGCTTTAGAATTGTATCAAGAATCGTTCAAAATTAAGTATATCATATTTTGGAAAAATGTCTCATTGCCTATATGTTCCAAGCAGTATGTTATTGTAGAAAGAAGAAGTTAAAACATTAAAAACCTCAGAAAAGGAACTAGAGAAAGATCTAGAAGGAAATCCTACTGAGATAATAGATGACAATAATAAGTTTGCCACTAGTACTGAAACCCTATAAGTTCAATATAACAAGGGCTAATGCAAGTATAAAGTAATGCAAGTATAGATATAAATTAAAGGAAGAATATGTATGTACATTGTGGAAGATATAAATTATGAAGCAAGAAAGGAGAAAATAGTGGCAGGCAGTTTAGGGATTTACGAAACCTTGAGATAGTAGATTGCTAGTCTTGGTATGAAATCTAGCTATAGAAAGAAATGTTTATGGCTGGAAGATCTCACAATAAATGAAATCTTTCATCAGTTGCCAAGGTAGGAAAAGGTAAGTAGCTTTTGGGGAAAAGCCTAATCAAGCTAAGATAGTAGCTCTTAGGGAAAAGCCCAATTAAGCCAAGAAAGATGAAATTCTCCATATGATAAAGACCACCAAGGCAAGGCGGATGAAAGGTAGCTCCTGGGGTGATGCCCAAATAAGCCAAAAATGGTGAGAGGCCGAAGGCTAGATTCTAACTTAGTTAGCAAGAGACTGTTGAAGGGTTGAGAAATTTCCTTCAAGTTGCCAAATCACTAATTAACCTTGACTAAGCAACTACAAAAGTCATGTATGAAAATAATAAAGTAGAAATATGAGAAGTGATAAAGAGTAAAGAGTTCATGACCACTGCCTTAATATCATTAAGTCCCCAACCCATAAAAGCCAAGAGATCTTAAAGGCTATGTTAAGATAAGCAAAAGTATTGGGTTTGGGAATATGTTTATACATGAAGGCAGAGTGATAAGTTAAGACTCTAAGTTGACAAAAACAAAAGTAAAGAACAAAGAAGCAATATAAGTATAAGCAATGAATGAAAATGAGAATGGTGATGAGACGCCATTATAAGATAGCAAACCAAATGTTAGAAGAAATATGAGAGTCGTGTTGAATGGCCTAGAAATTAAAGTAGTAAAGTATCCAAAGGTTACATAGATAAGTTATTGCTTGAAAGGAAGCCATTGTCGGTACTCTAAAAGACAAATTTTGACATGAGTACAAGCAGAACCCCTAAGCATTCAATAGTTAAATAATCTCAAGTAAGAAATTTCTAGGATGGTGACCTACTAAGAAGTATTAAAAAATGAGGAAAATGTAAAGAGTAAGAAAGAAAAGATGTGCCAATTGCTAAAAAAAAAAAGAGGCACCATGAATTATGATTATGTCAGATAGTCAGGTTAAGGCACCTACTAAGACTACATGAATAAAAGTATATGTGGTATAGTGGTGGTTCTCAAGAATGATGTGCTAAGGTACTCTGAATTTATAAAAGAGCATGAAAGGAAACTAAGAATTTTTTTAAATATTTTAAATAGCATTATTAACTTACTAAACTCAATAAATGTAGCTCATAAAAGTATGGTTAGTAGGTTACAGAAACTCTCACGGAGTTGCAGCAGATCCTAGTAAATCAAGTAAAGTTATGAGTGGGAGAGACTGAAAATCGGAATAAGATGAGAAATTTACTAAGTCTACTAAGGTGTTGTGAAAAATTTTCTCAGATTGTCTTACCATTTGATTAGAAGAAAAAATTGTGGGAAAAGAAGTAAGAAATAAATTTTTATGAATTGAAAGAGGCTAAACCACCTCCTCTAATATGATTAGTCCTGATCCAATAATGACCCAAGGGTCTATGATAATGAAAGAAAGTATGGATTAGGGTATGAGTAATAAAGCAGGGTTGAGTTGAGAACAGTAACCTATGTTTTATATGATAAATTTTTGCAAAAAAAAATTTGTTCCCACACATAGCAGCGATGAGTAATGCTCTCAAGATACGAAATTGTGATAAGTTAAAATGAGCCATAATCTCTAAGGTTTTACCATAGAAGTATTATGAGAACACCAAGAACCTTGAGTGACAATGAAATAAAGGATAAGTGGACTTGAGGTAAAGAAAAGAAAATGAAAAGAAGGAGGAGATGGCCTTGAAAGTGCCATTTAAAGCAAAGTTAATGTAGTCAGTTGATATTTAGTAGAAAAATTATTCATGTAAATAGCCTAAAGTTGTAAAAAGTAAAGGAAAATAATTATATGAGGTGCTAATGAAGAGATTATAGTATGAATAAGAAAAAACAATTATGAAAGTAAGTTTAAGGATTAAGAATGAGTATGTTATGTGGAATTTCTGATACCCCTAAGGTAAAACAAGATTGTGATGTTCTCGACATTTCCTAATATGAAAGGCAATAGCCAGATCCTTCAAATGTTATGAATGGAAGAATGAGACCAAAGTGGAAAAAATTGACTTCTAAGTCAAATAAATTACATATGGAAATTTTCTTCCAGTAAATATAATATGGAGATTGAGAAATAAATAGAAAGAAAGTAGGAGATACAAACATGTGTCTAAATTTTGAGGACAAAATTTATTTTAAGGGGGAAGAAATTATAGCATCTTAAAAAATTTAAAATAGCTAGAAATGCATTGGGAATTTGCAAAAACAAGCTAACACCATTTTGCATAAAAAAGGACAAAGAAGTCATTTTCCCGGTCGAATGGAAAAATGAGAAATTATATTTTTACCTCTAAAAGAATCATAAAAATGACATCTATGTCCCTAAGTTTAAAAATTAACGGTAAATGAGAGTGCAAAAGTTATTGGGGAAAATTACACCCAATGACCTGAAAGTTTTAACAATTATAACCTTCCCCGAGTTAGGGGTAATTTTGTAAATATAAAAAATTACTGCCAAAATGAAGCTCATGACGAGCTGAGTCCAATGATATATAGCATGAATGTTAGCTAATTAAAAATAAAGAAATAATCAGTGCCGAGTATCCAAAACTAAGTTAATATTGATAAAATAGATTGTGGGCCCCACATACAGTTAAAAAGTGACTGGGACAGGATTTAGGCCTTGCAGAAATATTGTTTGGGATGGGATAATTAGGGAAACATAGATATAAATTTGAAATAGTCATATATCCCTAAAATACTAACTTACTGTAAAAGCGACTTTATCGGTACCGATAAAAGTATCCGACACCAAGTATACCTAGACCAAGGAAAAATTGCAGTATTTTGGCCAATTTTCTCTCCCTTGGATGTGCAAGTCAACAGTCCATATGCTGGAAATATTTAAAGTAGTTTCATGAAGTATGTTTCCTCCTCTCCTCATGCTAAGATTTCGGCCAAACTCTAGCCGAAGCAAGGAATGGATTTTGATGCAATAAACTTAGGAGAAACACTAAATTAATAACCTAGAACAAGATTGTGGAAGTAATTGGATGATTTTCAAAACAAATCATTTTCTCTCCTTTTCTTGCTATTTTTGGCCAGAACTGAGCATCAATTTAGAGTTGGAATTTCATGTTTTTTAGGCCACAAATGAGTTCCGCATGGTGGAAAACCAAAGGAAAATAAAATGGAATTTTAGCGTTTCATCAAGACTTTATGATGAAAGTCATGGAATCATTAGCTTAAGTGGTTAATTGATGATGTATTTAGGTATGAGGAAGCCCAAGGAAGCTTGTGATAGTGTTAGAAAGAGGTGGAACCAAAGGAAAATGAAAGAGGATTCATAAATGTTGCATTATTTTCCTACTTGCACTATGTTATCATGGTTGCTTTCAATATGTTTGATGCTTTGTTATATGATTTTATTATTGTCTTGTGATATTTTTATGATGTTGGCTGAGTTGAATGAGGGACTTTGAGACTCCGAGATGTCCATTTTTTAAAATGAAACTTTGTCAAATTTTTTGTGAAATCATATGACTTAAATGTGCAAGTGTGTTTGATCAATGATTCTTCAATATTTTTATGTAAATTTGATAATATGATTGCATGTATGAGTAATTGCTACTGGGATTCTTTGAATCTCACCTCCCCCCCCCCCAACAATGACTAACCATGCTAGGGAAAAACAATAGAAAAGAGCTAAGGGAGGAGCTAGATGCATGAAGAAGATAATGACGAATGTTTGATGATGCAAAGTCATTATGTTATAATGTGATCATTTATATCAATATATGTGTAGATGAGTGAAGCTGCCATTATTTGTTATTATGTATTTCTAAGTTTCTCATTATGTTATGCATGATTGTGGTATAATGAATGATGATGTAAATATAATATGAAGTTCATTTGTTCAAGACATGAATGGAAATGTTCAATCTGAACATCATGATAGATACATTAGTACTGTTCATATAAGACAGGGCAATTATTTTAAGTAATTTATATACTCTAAAATTAGATGGAATAATCTTTCTATAGAGCTAAAGAACACCTAAATTGGATAAGTGTTCAATTTATGGTGAATTTTCAAAGTTAGGGTTCAGAACAGGGCAAGATTGGGAAAACTAGAAAACTAGAAACTAGAAGTTAGGTATTGGAAAATAAAAAAGATAATATAAAATTGTACAAAGCTCTAAAAATTTAGTGGTTTCTATGTATAGAAAGATAGATGTTTTAAGTTTCATATGCTATTAATTTGAAGGTAATTGGAGCTATATAATAGAATATATGAAATTTTTCCCAAAACTATTTTAGTAAAAGTTGAAATCTAACCCTTCACAACTTAAGTTAATGTAATACCCTATGCAAGCAAACTAAATGAACAAAACGATATTTTTAGAAAATAGACATATAGAGCTTTCAAATGACATAAAGTATGCATGATTCGGTCTAGAATAGAATGAAATATGATTTTTCAAATTTGAGGTCAAAAAACTGGAAGATAGAAAAAAGACCAAATGAATAGTAGAAGTCAACAAAATTTACTGTATGAATTGATCCAATGAAGTTATTGTTTCATATTTTTCTCATGTATATCTAGATTTAATATAATTTATAAACTTGGATCACCTCAATATGATTTTTTTATAATTAGTTATGAATTTCTGAAGTTTGGTCGGTCAAATGGTTTTTTTACTATACGAATTGGCCTAATGATTTTTTTTACAATCTACTTTTCAACAACTTGCATGTCAAATTTGCCATCAAAGGATAAAGCTAGCACTTGTACAATAGTATATTGGTGGTTGGTACTCTTAACCAATTGCCCTATAGCTTGTCCCTTGAGCATTAACTAACTCTTGTAATTTGCTCAATAATCCTTTGCTGATGATCTAGACATTTAGGGATCAATTGCAAGGGATCTACCAGGAATATGTTTATTTACTGTTGCTGGAGTCATTTGATAGGTGTGTGCTTATACTATCAGCCTTTGCTGAGCACCTCTTTGTATCTTAATGACTTTTATTTTGTAATTAACAATTGCGATTAATAACCCCTAGTCTCTTTCTTTACTGACCTTAAGTCAGCATCTTGCTGTATATACACTACTATACTTCATTCATGCTTATTGTCATGACACTGGCTTATGGGGCTCAAGTACCATTATCTATCTTATCTTTGCCATATGGCTTCTCCATTGGATCTCTTTCTGGATCCTTATCTGAGAATTCTATTGCCTCAGCTTTCCTTCATGATAGCGTTCTACCTAGAGTGTGTAAGCAATGACGCAGTCTTTCAGAGTGTGAAACACTCAACCTTGAGAAAACTTCTTGATATGGTTCCCGAACTCTTGATCTAATATGGCATCAAGTACTTGCTCAACCATTCACTTACAAGTAGCATATAATCATAATGCCCTTTTAAGAATTCCTTCACTTCTAGTACCGTACCAAGGAAATCTAGAATTAAACATATCTTCCTAAATTCATCATGATATTTATCATACATAGCTTTAATAGTATTTGGATTTGGAGTCCTTGGTTTAGTAGGAGAAAGCTACTTGCTTGATCCAAATAGTACAATTAGCCCAAACTCACTTATCATAACTCGTGAATTGACCTACCTCTTCACCTAGAGGTGTGTATTTGCTTGTTCTAGAAGTACTACACTTGAAGGGACTACTATGGGGTCGCTTCCTCTATTCAAGCAATCATTTCATTTAATGACTACTATATGGCAGTAATTATTGAAAATCTTATTGGATCCTATATCTTCTTTTATAGGACATCAATTAGGCTCAGGCCAAATCCCTACACCTGGGTGTTACTCATTTCTCTTTTCTAACTTATCTTTCTTTATACATTAGTTTTCCTTACTAATTATTTTCATAACTACTTCTATTCATTATCATCATTTATTCCTTACTAACCTCTTACATTCATTACTGAAAACATCTTGCCACTGATCTTATTTTGTAGGTAGGATACTTGCTCTTTCTACTCATGAGCAACCTACCATCACATCTCTAAACTACTTTCTAGTTAGTGGCTTGGCATTAGAGAAAACCCCTAGGTAAACTTTCATACTAGCTGCTAATTAATGAGGTTTCATATCTTTCTAAAACTATCCTAGGCCATCCTCTTTCAGAGAACTATTAGAACTGTAGGGCTCATCAATCTTTCTTATCATCTTATACTCTTTAGAGGTTTGTTGTAACTTCACAAATGGTCTACTGCGACCATGAGATCTACTATGATCTCTAAGCCCTCCTAGGATCCTCTGTGATCCTACATCTTATCTTTGACTAATAAGATCTAAATACGATCTAACTCTGAAAAGATTCAAGACTGAAGGAAAACACATTATGTAAAACATCCTCAAGTAATCCAGCAACTATCATAAGCTATCCTCAAGACTAGTCTCATATGTCACTGATTGAAACAAGAGTTTTGATGATTCCAAACCAACATCCAAGAGCTTGGATTGAAGATATCAAAGGAGATCAAAGTGCTTTAAGTGAAGAATTTGAAGAGTATTTGCTGCTAGATCTTTTGTAGGATCTTTTGTTTTTAGTTATGATTGGGTAAAAGATTTTGATTTGAAGAAAAGATGCTTTCAAACCTTGATTTTATGTTAAATCTTGACTTATTTGAAAAATACCCACAAACAGACGAAGTTTGAAAGTTTAAACTGAACTGTCATGTTGGAAATTCGAACTTTGCCTTTGGAAATTCGAATTTCGAGCTAAAACTGAATAAGTCTGAAGAGATGTCTCTCTGTCAGATGAATTTTGATTCTCCAAAATTCGAATTTTCATTCAAGATTGAAAGAAGCCTTTTTGTGACAGACGAACTTCACACATTCAAAATTTGAATTTCAGATAAAATGCAATTTGTGAAAATCAAAGAAATTTGTCTGAAACTATGTTAAAGTTCATCTGAAATCAAGAAGAAATTGAGTTTGAAAAATGCTCTCTGACAGACGAACTTTGGCTTTCCAATATTTGAATTTTCATATAAGTCTGAAAGGAGCTTCTCTGAGACAGACGAACTTTGAGTTTTCAAAATTCAAATTTCAGACAAAACACAACTTGAGAAAATAGAAGAAATTCGTCTGAAACAATGTTAAAGTTCATCTGAAATCAAGAATAAATTAAGTTTCAAAACTGCTCTCTGATAGACGAACTTTGAATACTAAAATTTGAATTTCAGAAGCTATGTTTTTGAGTCTGTTGAAATGAAACATTGACATACGAATGACAAGTCTTGTAACATTCGAATGTTGAAGCTAGTCTGAAAAGAGTCTCTCTGACAAATGAATTTCACCCTTTCAAAATTTGAATTTTGAAGAAAGTGATCTACTGTGCCTCTTTGAACGTTTAATGGATAGACGAATTTTGGGCTTCCAAAATTTGAATTTCGAGGGCACTGTAGAAAATTGAAAACACTGTTCATTCTTAACAGAAAAACTTTCTTCTTGAAAATTCGTATGTCACAACGTGAAAACATTTTACAAGTTTCAAAATTTGAATTTCACTTCTCGAATAGACGAACTTTGTTTTTCTATGTTGGAAGCTTTAACGTTCAGTTCCTTCGAAATTCATCTGATGACCAAACAAAATTCGAATTTCAGTATGTCAGAAGCATTAAATGTGGTTGGTTAACGGATACTTTTTCAGAGTAACCATTGGATAACTTCCCCAACGGATAGATTTTATCTCTAATGTACATTTGAGAGCTAAAACTATAAATATAACATCATTTGAAGTTGTGGGTAACGAATCAAACTTGTATATACCGAATTTCTGCCAAATCTTCTTCTCAAAAGCTTTTATCCTCTCAACTTCAATATCTGTACTTTAACCTTCATATCTACTCCATTCAAGAGAGTTATATCTTTGTAAACAATCTACTCTTCATCTGAAAGCTAGATTTACTTGTGAAGGGAAAATCACAAGGGGATTGGGAAGCACATTGTGAAAGTGCTTAGAGTGTTTGAGAGAGCTCCAGAAACAGAGCATACTCGTGTACTGTGGCATTAGCAAGAAGCCCATTGAATTCTTGCTGTATAGTGGATAAATCTCAAGAGTTGTCTTGGGGACTGGTCGTAGGTCAAGTGGATAGACCGAACCAGGATAAATCACTGAGTCTTCTTCTCCTTATCTTTACTTTTCAGCTTGCTCTGTTTTATACGTTGCTTCCCTTACACTGTGCTATCTTCACCCATTTCATTTTGTGCAAAGAAATTTCAATCTTCCCAATTCACCCCCCCTCTTGGGAAGTCAGCCTTGCTAACACCACTAAGTATTCTTAGGCCATAACCTTTAAGGAATAATATTTCTCATCAAACGGAAAAACTATAGCTAAGAGGATTACTTTCCTCTCTGGTTGCAAAGATTTGCCTAGATCTTTGCTCTGATACCAAAACTGTAACACCTAACTTTTATCTATATTTACCCATGTATTATAGAATGTATAATGTCCAAATAGCTTAAATAAGGAGCTTGAACTATCAATGGAACCAAAATATTTTAAAAAAATACTACTCATTTGGTTCTCAAGTTTTCTGGATGAAATTTGAAAAATCATAACTAAATCCAAAACAATCATATCAAGGTGGTTTAGGTCTCAAAATGAAGCTAGAAACATGATCTACAAAGGAAAAATGTTAAACTTTCCTTTAACTGGACCAATTCATATAGTTTATTACTCAAACATATACTATACAAATGATCAAAATAACTAGTCCTAGGTTTTTTTTATCAAATTTCAAAAATTCATTTCTCAATGTCTCTGACCCAATCCATGCTTTCTTTACATCTTTAGAAATCTCTACATGTCTACTTTATAGCATATTTTTATTGTAATTTATTTAACTTGTGAAGATCATGAATTCAACTTGAATCACTAAGGGTCAGAGCATCACTCTTACTATAATAGTTTTAGGAAAACATGTATATCTCTCATAGCACAACTCTAATTTAACTCAGATTAGTGGTATATTAAACTCAAAAAATATATATTTTCATAAATTTAAACCAATGAATATTTGAAGCTTTGTACACTTTTATATCACTTTTCAAAATAAGTAATACTTACAGTGAAATTCACAGCTTTCACCTCATTGTCCAGTTTTGACCCTGAAATTCAAAAATACACTATAAATCGTATGCATGCCCAATTTAAATGCTCTTTAGCTCTTTGAAAAGCTTACTCTATGTACCTTTAGAGAATATATAACAATCATACTAGATGTTTTGTTTCAAATAGCTTACCCCTATTGATGTCAAGTTGGTCATCTCGGACAATAATAAGTATTTCTTAGCAAAACCAATTGCATATGCCTACTATATCATCAAAACATGTTTCTATTACATACTAAACATCATGTAAGAACATAACCATGCTAAATTACAGAGTCATAACATTTTACATGATTTAATACAAATTGCCGAAATGACACTTCACAATTGTCACAAATTGCATAATCACCATATTTCTCTTCCATCCTCTTAGCTTCTTTGAAATCTTTGCCATGGCTTGGGCCTAGCATACTGATACTTGAGGGAGTGAGATTGTGATAATCTTAGTAGCAAGTTATATTTCATGTAATTATGTCAATCATTTCACAAAAACAACTTACATTTAATCACACTTAATCACATAAAACAATAAAATGCCATATCAGTCATGGAAATTTTGACAGCAAATGGCTTAGAAAATGGACATCCCAAGGAATAAAAACCCTCATTTTATAGTCAAAACCAATCAAAGAAAATCACAAACACAATATGGCATCATATTATCATCATAGAAATAAAATGAAAGAACATAAAGCATTATAGTAAACTTAGCTACCTCTTTGGAGTATCACTTGGCTTCCCTCTTGAAACCAATGGTTCCACTTGTTTTCTTAGGCTTTCTCAAGTCCCTAGACATCATCAAACATTCACTCAATCAACTAAAACACATAGTTTGATCATAAAGTTTCATAGAAACCCTAGAAAATCCCTTTCTTTATCTTAAGCTCTATCTTTGAGCCAACACTTATCTTTAAGGTTTTTGGCCATAGGGAATCCATTTTTTCCATCAAATTAATGAAATTCCACTCTAAGATGGCCTAATTCTCTGACCAAAATTCTGCCTTAAAGAGGAAAACCCTGATTTTCCAACTACTTGCTTCAAAACATACCTATCTTGCTTCCTCTTGTAAAAATTCATAATTTCTTAACACTTTATGGTTTAAGCACAACTATTCTTCCATAAATCATGCTTAATATGAAGCTAACAGCAAGTGGAGATAAAGAAACTTCAAGAAAACTATATCAAACTACCAAGAAATCAAGCTAGAACTCATCATAATCATAAACTAGCAAGTTACCAAATTTCTTGGATTTTCTTCTCTATTTTCTTCCCTTTTCTTTCTTCAAGTAAGTCTCCCTTCTTTTTGCTATTTTAGAAGCTTCCTCTCCCTTTTCCTTTATGCAGCACGTAGGTAGCCAAATGAGAGATGAAAGTGAGGATTTTATCTTGCCAATTAACAATGGTTTAATGGTGGCTAAGTTAAATGCCTTCTTAATTAAGTAAACTTCCTCACTAAGTTTTCTAATAACAATTAAATATTCAATTTCCCACATGGTTGCTGCTGCATCACATATAAGAGAGGGTCATTTTGTCAAAATACTGCATATTTTTCCTAGTTCAGTAATACTATGTGTTAGTTACTTTATACCTAGATTAGTAAAGTTATTTTTTGTAGTATTAAATCACTTTATGAGTACAGGATTAAAGTAAACTTGTGCCTAATATTACTTTAATATCTTGCCTCTAAAAACCTCTTTTTTGCAGTGTCCAATAGCTTTTGTTTTGGACTTTTTAGCTTTTACAGATTAAAAAGTAGCATTATCAGTATAAAGTTATTTTTTAATCTTCAGCACTGATTTTTTCTTCATCCTTGAACATTAACCTTCAATGCCATACACCATTAGACTCACCTCATCGAGAGCTTCATTTTGATAGTAATTTTACATATTTACAAAATTACCCTTGACCTGGCACAAATTTATAATTTTTAAAACTTTTAGGTCATTAGGTGTACTTTTCCCCAAGAACTTTATTCCCTTCTTCCCCATGTGAAAAATTTATGCTTGGGACATAAATGTCATTTTCATAATTCTTTAGGGGCAAAAATGTAATTTCTCATTTTTTTTGTCTATATAGGAAAAATGACCTCTTTGCCCTATTTCATGAAAAACGATATTTGTCTGTTTTTGCAAATTCCCTTTGTAGTTTTAGTTATCTAACATTTTAGGAATGTTACATTATGGTTCAGTTGAGTGTTGTAGCGACCTCAGAAGTAGCTTCTTATTGCTGTTGTGGCTCTCTCCCATCATAGAATAGATCGTCAGATTTGCTTGCCCCTTTTTCAATCAATTTGCCTTCCTTTCTTTTTATGCCCATTCTCATTAGTTCTTCTTCTTTAAATTCCTTAGTGGGCTTTCCCTTGTCTTTTTGTAAGTGTTGGATCTTGGCATACTTGAAGATCTTGGCATACTTGGAGACCTTGGTGATAATTGAGGCTGAGGGCAGCATTGAGTCTTTTCTCTAGTCTTTGGCCTTGATCACCCTTTGAAAAATGATATTACCCAAGTTAAGCTCCTTTCTTCTTATCAAGACTACTATTTCATGTGCTTGTAATCAAATTGAAACTTCCTCACTTGTTGAAAATGATCTTAGACACTATATAACGCAGGACTCTTACTTAAGCACTAAGGTCATAAGGCTTCACATTCTTCAATTAAAGCTTGTTTTCTCTTCTCCTAAAGAGTGCATTCATAATTGTACTCTCCTTCTAGTTTAGATATTTTCCACCTTCTTCATCAGCTTCATCATCCTTATCCATGTATTTGGTGGTAGAAATATAAATTTTAAATCCATCTTGTCTAGGAATTTCCAAAATATCATTGAGGTTCTCATCTATCAGCCACATATTCCTAGACCTGAGAGTCACTTGGTATTTCTTTTCCTTGTCATTAAACTTTAACGACTCATACCAAGTCTAGATCACTTCATCGTTATATCTCTCATTAACCTCTAGCAGGTTTTTGTAACTTCTCATTCAGAATCCAGCATCAAAATTATTTAAGAAAAGAAATTGCTCCAGATTTGTGCATTAAGGAGTAATTACCTTCTTTGTAACAAATTTTGTAGTGTATTCCTTCGCAATATGCTCAAAACTGTAAAGAGGCTCTTTGGTCATTTGCAACTCCTCAAACTCTGAGCTTTATGCAGGAGTAGCAGGTATAGGTTTCTTTGATTCTGGCTTTGATGGTGTTTTCTACTTCTTCAAAGGTGTTCTCTTGCTAGATATGACTTTCCTTTTCAATGTGTCACCTTTTTTTGATGCATAATGGGATTCGGCAGATCCTTTGGGCCTTCCTTGGTCTTTCTCGATACTGGTATTCTTTAATATGATCATTTTCATGAGAAATTTGTTCTGAGGAATGCTTCTGAATATTTGTAGGGTTCGGTTTAGGTTTTAATTGGTGGAAAAATATGGTTTGCTAAGGGAATTTGAGAATGGTTTAGAGAAAATGAGAAGTGTAATAATTGAAATGTGAATAGGGTTGTGTCTGTTCAGTGTTTGTCCATCTAAATCCTCTTTTATAACTCTATGATAGAGGAATGTTGGGTGGCAAAATTCGAATTTCAGTTAGTTACGTTAACCACATAACATAGAGAAACTTTCTTGATAGATGAATTTTCAACCTTGAAGTTCATCTGTCAAAGACTCACTTTTCAGAAAATACTCCAACATTCGTATTTCTTCCTTGAAATTCAACTATCAGAGGCTCAACCATAGACAGAAGCTTCAACAGACGAACTTTGTGTCCTCAAAGTTCAAATTTTTAAGTCTCAACACATGGCATGCAAACACATGATGTCCAACAGATGAATGTAGGGATTCAAAGTTCAAATTTTATGACTTTGTGAAAAAGTGTCTGAAATGCAAATATTGAATCATCAAACTTTGAATGTTGTACACACACAAACATAGCACATACATATACAAACAATTAAAATTCGAATTTTGAAAAAGTCAACAGGTGAATTTCGAGTAAGCTGAAATACACGCATAGCATATAAGGCACCTAAATTCAACTGTTAAATGACCAAAGTTCAAATTTTGAGCAAGCCAAGTCACACAATAAGGCAGATAGGGCATGCAAGTTCATCTATTGGCAATTAACATTTGAATGTTGAGGAATAAAACTTACAAACTAATGTTGGAGATTTGAATTTCCATATTTCTTCAGCAAATATTGCTTGTCTAGGTGTGAGATACTTCATTATTCTGATTTTTTACTCATGAGGAGTACCTGCAAAACATCTTACACATGCTCCGATGCTTAAATTAGTATAAGATTTAATAGATTAATTTCAGAAACTAAAAGAATTAAGATAAATACTTGCTTACAGCTCTTTGGGATTTACCATTCCCAATTCTCTTCTTATGAAGCTAAATCTATCTTTAGCAAGAGGCTTGGTGAAGATGTCAGCTAGTTGATTTTTGTTAGAACATACTCCAGGACTACATCTTTTCTTTGAACATGATCTATAATGAAGTGATGTCTGATCTCTATACATTTGGTTCTGGAGTACATTACAGGATTTTTTGTGATATTGATAGAACAAAAGTTATCACGCTTAATAGGAACTTGATGTAAATTATCTCCAATGTCTTTTAGTTGTTGCTTCATCCATAGAATTTGTGCTCAACAACTTCCAACAGCAATATATTCAGCTTTAACAATGGACAGAGCTAAACTGTTTTGCTTTTTTGCTGAACCATGATACCAATGATCCACCAAATAGTTGGCAGGCTCCACTAGTACTTTTTCTATCAATTTTGGATCCAACAAAATTAGCATCAATATATCCTAGCAGCTCTTCTCCATATTGTTATGGATACCATAAATGCATCTGAGAGGTTCCTTTGAGATATTTGAAGATGTGCTTTACTACTGTTGAATGTGATTCCTTGGGACCAGCTTGAAATCTTGCACACATGCACATGCTAAACATTATATTTGGTTTGCTAGCTATTAAAAATAATAGAGATTATATCATTCCTCTATATTTGGTGATGTCAAATGGCTTTCCCTCTTCATCCATATCAAGCTTTGTTGAAGTACTTATTGGGATGCCAATTGTCTTTACATTTTCCATCCCAAGCTTCTTGAGAAGTTCTTTCACATACTTTGTTTTACAAAGCAAGATTCCATCACTGCATTTTTTATCTATAGTCCTAGGAAGAATGTCAGTTCTCTCATCATTGACATTTAAAATTCTCCATGCATTAACTAAGCAAAATCCTTGCACAAACTTTCATTAGTAGCACCAAATACAATATTATCAACATAAATTTGAACAATGAGTAAATTTGAGTTAACCATCTTAGTAAAAAGAGTAGTATCCACCTTTCCTTGTGTGAACCCCTTTTCAGTTAAGAAGTTGCTTAGTCTTTCATACCAAGTTCTAAGTGCTTGCTTTAGACCATAAAGAGCTTTCTTCAATCTATATACATGGTTTGGCTTTGTTAAATCGTCAAAACTTGGAGGTTATTCAACAAACACTTCTTCCATTATAAACCCTTTTAGAAATGCACTTTTAACATCCATTTGGTAGAGCTTGATACCTTTTATTCAAGTATAAGCTAGAAGTAACCTTATTACTTCCAATCTTGCAACTGGAGCAAAGATTTCTTTGTAGTCTATGCCTCTTCTTGATTATAACCTTTAACTACCAATCTAGCTTTGTTTGTAGTGATTACACCAGATTCATCAAGCTTGTTTCTAAATACCCATTTAGTTTCAATAACCAACTGATCATTGGGCCTAGGTACCAAGTCCCAAAGTTGATTCCTCTAAAATTGATTAAGTTCCTCTTGCATTGCATTAATTCAATATTCATCACTTAATGCTTCTTGAATACAACTAGGTTTAATTTGAGAAATGAATGCATAATGATTTTTCTGTTCCCTAAGTTGCCTTCTAGTTTTAACTTTCTCTTGAACATCCTTAAAATTAACAGGATGACTCTTTTGATATCTCTAAGCTCTGGGTAGTTCTTGAGAAATTTCTTCATTATCTTTAAATACATGATCTTCTTCTGAATATCTTCCTCTACAGCAAGAGATTCTGATATTTTTGGAGGTTCTATCTTATCTTCCTTAAAGAAGTCCATATTCTTAAAAGTAGAAATTAGTCCATCCTCATCTAAGTCAGGTTTAGAATGAGTTTCATTTTCAATAAACACTATATGCATAGATTCTTCTATAGTCTTACATTTCTTATTAAATACTCTATATGCTTTATTTCTATTTGAATAGCTACGAAATATACCTTTGTTTGATTAGGCATCAAACTTACCCAAGTTATCTTTGTTGTTGTTGTGTATATAGCAAGTGCATCAAAAAACATGAAGATGAGAAAGGTTAGACTTCTTTCCCTTGTATAACTGATGTGGAGTTTTACTAAGAATGGGTCAAATGTAAGCTCTGTTCATTAGGTAGCACACTGTGCTCACTGCATCAACCCAGAAGTACTTTGGTAGTTCTTGTCATTCAACATTGCATGAGCTATTTCTTCTAGCACTTGATTTTTTCTCTCAACAACTCCATTTTGTTAAGGTGTTTTTGGAGCAGAGAAGTTGTGCTCTATTTTGTTTTTTTCACAGTAGTTAACAATTTGAGCATTTTTGAACTCACCACCATGATCTATTGTAAGACACACAATAGGGCAACCTTTCTCATTTTGGATTTTTTTAGTTAAGATCAGAAATGCTTCGAATGTTTCATCTTTAGAAGAAAGAAATAGAGTCCAAGTAAATCTAGAATAATCATCTACTACAACCAGCACATATTGGTTACTGACAATGCTCTTAACACGACTAGGACCAATCAAGTCCATGTGAAGCAATTGAAGTGGTCTAGATGTACAGACAACATTTTTAGATTTAAAAGAGGACTTAGTTTGATTTCCTTTAAGATAAGCATTACATTCTCTATCCTTTTTAAAAAGGATATTCGGTAAACCAAAGATAAGCTCATTTTTAATAAGTTTGTTCAATTAATGCATGCTAACATGAGCTATTCTCCTATGCTATAGCCAGCTCTCATCATCTTTACTAATTAAGCATATTGACTATAGATTGGGCAATTAATCTAAATCAACAGTATAACAACCACATCATTCCATTGTCATTTCCTTTCTTCTTGTATATACAAGAGGAAGGTATATGACCCTTCTTGTTACAGAAGTGGCAAGTGGAAAAAGGGCTAGAGAAAGAGATGCAGGTCTAAAACAATGTAGATAATATCTATCCTTCTGATTTCTGGGAGCTGGAAATGACTCTATGTTTTGAGTTGATTTATTGCCTGAGCATACACAAAACTTCTTTGATAAAGATTTTGTTTACTTGCTTTTTAGTTTTGCTTTGACTTACTAATTGCTTTCCTAGAAACACTTTTAGCATATCTTGACCTTTAGTGAATCTAGTTAAAGTCTTATAGAGATAAGCATTCTCATCTCTTAACTCAATGTATGAGGTGCAGACAGAAGTGGTGGAAGAAGAAGGCTGTAATGCAGTGGAGGATGCATAAGATTCATTTTCAAGTCTGTTTATTTTCTTTTTAACTTGAGATAGCTATTTAGAAACTGTGACAAACTCAACCATTAAATCATTGAATGCATCATATTATTCACAATAAGAAGGTTTAGAATCATTCATCTTAAAGTCATTATCACTATATTGGTTATGATTCTCCTCCTCTTATACAATCTCTTGAACCATTAAGCATAAATTGACAATTTCATCATCTTCTATTGCATCCTCTTCATTTGAGCTATCTCTCTATATGGATGACACAAAGGCTTTCTTCTTTTTCTCCTTTGTCAGCCTTCTTGGCTTTTCCTTGCTTCTTGGCCAGCTGAGAACACTCTCATTTGATATGTCTAGGTTTCTCGTATTTATAGCATATGATGGAGTCTTTGTTTTCCTTCTTGCAGTCGGTGGCTCCGTCTTTCTTCATGAATTTTATAAATTTCTTCTTTCCATATATCTTTCTAAATCTTCTCACCAGCCTGGCCATTATTTCTTCATGCAGCCCAGCATCTTTTGAATCATCATTATCTTCTGATTTAACCTTAAAAGCTAGACTCTTCTTTTTCTTGTTAGAAGAAGATTCTTTTAAAGCATTCAGCTTACCTTTGTATTCTTCAAAGCTTCCAAAGAGAGTTGTGAAAAATGTCATTGATTCTCCTCTTGCTTCTTCTATAGCTGTCACCTTTGGTTTCCATTCAATGGGTGAAGCTTAGAGAATCTTTCTAACATTCTTAGGTTTAGAATAATCGTTCCCGAGGCATTTCAGTTGGATCACAATAAGAGTGAACCTCTTTTACAGATCTTTGATGCTCTTTCCTTATTTCATTCTGAAGTTTTTATATTTATCGATATCTATTCAGTTTGTTCTCCCTCACTCTAACGGTTCCTTCATGAGCTATCTCTAGAGTATCCCACATTCCCTTGCTATGGAATAATGCAAAACTCTGTAAACTCATCTTGATTTAAAGTACTGACCAAGCAATGTTTTATCTTGAAGTTTAGAAGAACTCTTCTTTTGTCTTTATCATTCCATTCTTCTTCTAGCTTCCCTTTATATGTGCCATTGTCCTGTAACTTCATTGGCACAAAATCACCCTTCTTGATGACTGGCCAGATCTCCAGGTCTACGGACTGAAGATATATTTGCATTCTCATATTTTAGTATCTATAGTGTTCTCTACTGAAGCTTGGAGATCTATTAATATTATTGCCGTCTAGTAGTATGTTTTCTCTAAAGCCAGCCATAAGTTTTCCCAGATAGTGAAATCCTTCAGCTAAGAGTCCAAGCTCTGATACCATTTGCTAGCTTCCCAAGAGAAGGGTAAATTAGGAAGTTTAAGATTTTTCTACAAAAGATAGTTTAACAGTAAAAGCAAAAGCTTGTAGAAAAATAGAGTACAATGAAAATGAATATAAATATAATATAAGAGAAGAGAAAACTCAGAGATTTATCCTGGTTTGATCTAATTGACTTGACCTACATCCAGTCCTTAAGCCACCACTGGAGATTTTAACTATCAGCAAGAATTGAACGGGTTCCTTGCAATGCCTTAGTACAATACACGTGCTCTGTTATGAGAACAGTGAAAATTTTCACCCAACACTATAACAAGTATTTCCTAATACTCTTTGTGATTCCCCTTACAATGAATCTTTCTTCTAGAAAAAGAAAAGATTTGACATAGAATGAATACTCTCTAGAGTAGAGTAGATATGAAAGTTTTGGCACAATAAATGTAGTGTGTGGATGAAAAAACTTTGTTTAATAAATTCAGTGGAGTTTTGCAAAGATAGACTTAAATTTGTTACCCACAACTTCAAATGAAGTCCTATTTATAGATTTGTGACTCAACTAATCATTAGACACAAGATCTAACCATTAGAAAATTTAACCAATAGTTACTTTACAAAAATAGCCATTTACTAGCCATATTTAATGCATCTGACACATTGAAATTTCAATTTTGAAAGTTCAACAGATGAATTTTGTAGAGATAGAAAGTTAAGGACTTCAGCTTTGAACTTCAAAATTTGTCTATTCAAATATGACATTCGAATTTCAAGTTTGTCAAAGATATCCCATATTAGATCATATGAATTTTCATTTTGAAAGTACGTTTATTAAGTTTGAATAGTTGTCTCACATTTTCATAGTGTACTCAAATTTTGAATTTTAGAAGCTAAAATTTGTCTATCATAGACATGTTTAATATGACACAAAAGTTCTCCTCTCTAAAATTTGAATATTGAACTACAAAGTTCGTCTATTAGAGTTATGTTCTAACGAGACTTACAAGTTCTCAATTCGAAATTCACACTTTGAAGCTCAAAGTTTGTCTGTCAGAGGCAATCACAATGCTCAAAATTCGAATATTGAGCATAACAATTCATTCAAAAACAAATCTAACATGAAAATTCATCTAATAACATCTAAAATGTGAATTTTAGATTTCTGAACTTACAGATAGGGTCTGAAAGTTTAAATTTTCAGCTTTCCTTCAGCATCTTGTGATTATGTAAGTTTGATTAACTGCAACAAACTATTTTTTTGTCATCTAGACTCATGAGGAGTACCTGCAAAATATCTTAAACACACTCCGATGCAAAAGTTAGTATTAAATTAATGTCAAATACTTGAATGGAGTTAATTAGAGGCTTGCTCACAATTCATTGGGATTTACCATTCTCAGTTCTCTTATGATCTTGCAGTATCTATCTTTTGCAAGTGGCTTAGGTAGAATGTCAACAATTTGATCTTTAGTAGGGATGTATTCCAATTTAATACCTCCTTTCAAAACATGATCCCTTATGAAGTGATCTCTTACTTCAATGTGCTTTGTCTTTGAATGCATGACTATATTCTTTGTGATGTTGATAGCACTTTGATTATCACATTTTATTGATATTTCCTTCATCTCAATCTCAAGATCTTCAAGTTGCTGCTTCATCCAAAGGACTTGAGCATAACAGCTATCTACTGTAACATATTCAGCTTCTGCTGTGAAGAGAGCTACACTGTTTTACTTCTTGCTAAACCTTGAAAACAAGAATCCTTTAAGAAACTGGCACGTTCCACTTGTGCTTTTTCAATCAATTTTGGATCCAGCAAAGTCAGCATCAGTATTTCCCGTGAGCTCTTATCCATTGCTTTTTGGATTCAAAAGTCTTATCTGTGATGTTCTAATTAGGTATCTGAAAATTCTTTTCACAACCGTTGCATGGACTCTTTGAGACATAATTGGAACCTTGCACACATACAGACATTGAACAAAATGTCAGGTCTACTAGCTGTTAGGTATAGTAGGGAGCAAATCATTCTCCTATGTAGAGTTATGTTAAAAGGCTTTCTTCCCTTATCCATATCAAGTTTTGTTGCAGTAGCCATAGGAGTTCCCATTGATTTAATATTTTCCATTCCAAACATTTTCAGCAGCTCCTTCAGATATTTGGATTGATTGAGGAAGATGCCATCATTACATTGTTTAATTTGCAGTCCAAGGGAGAAATTGAGCTCACCCATCATTGACATTTCAAATTCACTCTGCATTAGTTTAGAGAAATTCTTGTAAAGAGGTTTATTAATAGCAACAAATATAATATTATCAACATAAATTTGAACAATAAGTCTTTATTTTCTCTCTTAGAAAATAGTGTTGTATTTACTTTTCCTGTATTAAATCCTTTTTTAGTCAGAAAATTACTTAGCCTTTTATACCATGCTCTAGGAGCTTGTTTTAAGCCATAAAGAGCTTTGTTTAGTTTATAAACATGGTTTAGCTTCGTTGAGTCCTTAAAACCTAGAGGTTGATCAACATAAACTTCTTCCATGTTATATCCATTCAGAAAAGCACTCTTTACATCCATTTGATATATCATTATGTCTTTCATGCATGCAGAGGCTAAGAGGATTCTTATTGCCTCCAATCTTGTAATTGGAGCAAAAGTTTCCTCATAATCTATGCCTTCTTCCTGATTATATCCTTTGGCTACTAATCTAGCTTTGTTTCTAATGATTGTTCTTGACTCATCAAGTTTATTTCTAAAAACCCATTTAGTTCTAATACTTGGGTGATCTTTAGGTCTAGGTACTAAATCCCAAACTTGATTTCTTTCAAACTGCTTAACTTCATCTTGCATAGCTAGTATCCAATATTCATCAGTTAAGGCTTCTTCAGCATATTATGTTCAATTTGAGAAATAAATACACAATTGTTTATTTGAACCCTAAGTTGTCTTCTGCTTTAAACATTCTCTTGAACACCCCTAATCAATTCACAATTATTTGAGAAATAATCCCAAACTTGTTTATTTGTTCTCCCTCATTCTAGTAGTTCCTTCGTGAGCAATTTCTAGAGTGTCCACATTCCTTTGGCTGTAGTACATTGAGACACCCTATAGAATTCGTCCTGATTGAGTACACTGACCAGGCAATGTTTTGCTTTATAGTTGAATAAGACTCTTCTCTTATCTTCCTTATTCCACTCCTCTTCTGGTTTTTCTTTGTATTTGCCATCATCCTGCAGCTTTATTAGGACAAAATCTCCCTTCTAGATGACTGACTAGATGTCTAAGTCAATGAACTAGAGATAGATTTGTATTCTCATCTTCCAGTATCCATAATGTTGTTCACTGAAGCCAGGAGGTCTATTGGTGTTATTTCCTTTAAGAAGAATTCTTTCTCTAAAGCCAACCATTGATTCTCCCGGATTGTTAGATCCTTCACTTGGGAGTCCGGCCTCTGATACTACATGTTAGGTTTGCTGGCTTCTCAAGAGGGGGATGAATTAGAAGTTTGAAATTTTTTGCAAATTTATAAAAGAGTAGTGAAAACAAAAGTTGCAGTAAAATAGAATATAGAATATAATAGAGTAGTAAGCAAGGTAGAGGAAAGAAAGACATAAAGATTTATCCTAGTTCGGTCTCTTCCTCTTGACCTATGTCCAGTCCTCATATTACCACTTGAGATTTTCTACTATCTTACAAGAATTCAGTGGGCTCCTTGTAATGCTACAATACAACCTTGTGCTCTGTTCTAAGAGGTTATAGATTCTCACTCTGCACTTTAGCAAAGTGCTTCCTAAATACCTTGTGAAATCTCCTCACAAGAAATTCTTTCTTCCAAATGAAGATAAGATTATTTACAATAAGAGAAACTCTCTAATATAGAGTATGTATGATAGTTGAGGTGCAATAAATGAAGTGTGATAGAATAAAAAGGCTTTATCTAATGATTTTGACAGAGTTTTAGTATATACAATGTAAAATTGTTACCCACAACCTCAAATGAAGTTTTATTTATAGATTTATGTCTAAACTATACATTAGAGACAAGATCTAGCCATTAGAGATATTACCTAACATTTACTTTACAAAACTAGCCATTCACCAACCGCATTTAATGTGTCTGGCATCCAAAGTAAGGATTTTGGGGTGTTAACAGACAAATTTCGTAGAGACCATAAGTTAAAGACTTTAATGTTGAACTTCAAAGTTTGTCTGTTCAAAGGTAAAATTTGAATTTTGATCTTGATAAATATTTCCCATGTTAGAACATATGAATTTTCAAGTTTAAAATGCTTCTCTTAAGTGTGAATAGTTGTCCCATATTGCTACAGTGCACTCAAAATTCTAATTTTGGGGATCCAAAATTCACCCATCAGTGAGCAACTTAATATTGCACAAAAGTTCTTCTTTTCGAAATTTGAATTTTGAGCCTCAAAGTTCATCTGTCAAAGAGACCTCTTATCAGACTTATATGTTTTCCTTTCAAAGTTCAAATTTTCAAAGTAGAAGTTCGTCTATCAGAGGGACATATAATTAGACTTATACATTTTCACTCCGAAGTTCGAATTGTCAAAACCAAAGTTCGTCTATCAGACAAACTGACTTTGAACTCTTTTTGCACTCTAATTTCAGATGAACTTTGACATAGCTTCAAATGGATTTTTCATTTTTTCACAAATTATGCTTGACTCGAAATTCAAATTTCAATAAGCTGAAATTTTTCTATTAGAGCTAACATTTCTGTAACTTCGAATTTTAGTTATCAAAGTTCGAATTTCCAAAGAAACTTATGAAGTTTAACAGTTCAAAATTTGTCTGTCAATAAGTATTTTTCAAATTTATCATAAGTTACCATAGGATAGTTGAAAAACACTTATTTAAAACTAGTGGGTGTAAGATCAAAGCCTTTTACTCTATGATCACTATGAGAAATCCTACAAACTAATCTTGTACTCATTTCTTCTTGGATTTCTTCACTTGAGTTCTCTTGTACTCCTTTGATATCTTCCTTCCAAGCTGTGGATATTTAGAATCATCAAAATACTTGGTTTAACACCTATTAGTTTGGGGGTGGTAAGGGGTGGCAACCTTGTGAAGTACTCCATACTTCACCAACAAACTCTTCATGCTCTGATTGCAAAAATGGGTTCTCTAATCACTGATGATAGCTCGAAGTACACCATACCTGTGTTAGACCTGACAAAAGACATAACTACAAAAGAATAGTCAATTTGAGTGGGGATATCCTTAACTCACTTTGAAAAAAAATCAATTGCAAGTTGGATATATTGAAAACCAAATGACATAGGGAATGGACCCATAAAATCAAGACCCCAAACATCAAAGATATCACGAAACAAAATAGGCCTCTGTGGCATTTCATTTCTCCTAGATATTCTACCAGTAAACTAACAATGCTGTCATCTTTTACAAAAGTCATAAACATCACAAAACATAGTAAGCTAAAAGAAACCAGAATCCAAGACCTTATGTTCAGTACATTGTGAAGAGAAGTGTCCACCACATGCAAGTGTGTGACAAAAATACAAAATAGACTCATGCTCAGTCTCAGGAACACAATGTCTAATGACTTGATCACTACCTATATGCCAAAGGTCTGGATCATCCGATATAGATGCAACATGATAATTAGTAATATCAGCATACCAAGGCACAAACACATCAACAACACACAATCTATCATCTAGAAAGTCATCAAAGGGAAAAGAACACGATACCATAGGTGATTCAATCCTACTTGGGTGGTCTGCAACTAAGTTCTCTGCTCCTTTCTTATCTCAAAACTTCACATCAAACTCTTGGATAAGCATAACCTATCTAATCAAGTTGGGCTTAGAGTCTGGCTTCCGGAATAGATACTAAATAGCTAAGTAGTGCGTGAAAACTACCACCTTTGTGTGAAAAATATAGGATCGCAACTTCTCAAGCCCACACGCAACTACTTAGAGTTCTTTCTCAGTCACTGTGTAATTTTCCTGCATAGCATCAAGTATCTTGGAAGCATAAGTAATCACATGCTGTCACTTCTCCACTCTCCATGCAAGTACTACTCCTAGTGCAAAATCTGAAGCATCACATAACAGCTCAATAGGAAGAGACCAATCAGGAGGTTGGATGATAGGTGTGGTAGTTAATCTCTTCTTTAACTTATCCTAAGCCTCCCTACAAAAAGCATCAAATACAAAAAGAACATCCTTTTGCACCAGCTTAGACAATGGCAAAGTGATCTTACTAAAATCCTTAATGAACTGTCTATAGAAACCAGCATACCCAAGAAATGATCTCACATCTTTCAAACACTTAGGATAAGGCAATGATATAATGATATCAATCTTAGCACTATCTACCTCAATCCCAGCATGTGAAATGACATGACCCAAGACAATCCCCCTCTTAACCATAAAATGACATTTTTCAAAATTAAGCACAAGGTTCATGTCAATGCATCGTGCAAGTATCCTATCCAAACTATTAAGACATGTATCAAATGAGTCACTATAAACAGTAAAATCATCCATGAACACTTCCATGCACCTCTCAAGAAAATCAGAAAAAATGGAAACCATACAGCATTGAAATGTACCAGGTGCATTACATAATCCAAATGGCATGTGACGGTATGCAAATATACCAAAAGGACAAGTAAAAGTAGTCTTCTTCTAGTCCTTAGGAGCTATGGAAATCTAGAAATAACCATTGAATCCATCTAAAAAGCAATAATATGATCTACTAACAAGTCACTCAAGCATCTGATCAATGAAGGGAAGGGGGTAATGATCTTTCCTAATTACACTGTTTAACTTTCTATAGTCAATGCAAAACCACCAGCTATTTTGGACTCTAGTTGGAACTAGCTTTCCCTCATCATTGTGCACAACAGTCAAATTAATCTTTTTAGGAACAACTTGTATAAGACTAACCCACTTACTCTCAAAGATAGGATATACCTGTAGAAAGAAGTTTCATAACCTCTTTCTTTACCATATCTAAGATCAAGGGGTTCAGGTGTCTCTACGGCTGTCTTGCTGGTTGTGTACCATCCTCAAGCAAAATACAGTGCAAACACATATCAGGGCTATTCCCTGGTATGTCAGCAAGAATCCAACCAATAGCTATCCTCCTTCTTCTCAAGACCTCTAAAAGATGACTTTGCTCATTTGTTGCTATGTCATTGGCCACTATCACTGGTAATCTCCCACTGTCCTCTAAATATACGTACTTCAGAGTGTCAGGTAATGGCTTTAGCTCCAAAGTGGGGGCTTGTACCACTGAAGGCATAAGTGGCTGAAGGACTAACTCATCCGTACTAGCAACCTGCAAAATAGACTCACACAAAAGAGGAAAGCTTACCAACTCAGGGAATATCAGAAAAACCAGTAACAGAAGGTAAATCAACATCACAATTAATTCTAGTATTGGAATTATTAGTAGTACCCAAACCAACATTACTAAAATCACAACCAGAAAACATCTGGACTAACAGAAGTAAGAATACTAGCCACATGTCTTTCAGTAGAAACACCAACAGAATTAATACTAGTGCCATCAGTAACACTAGGAACATTAAAAACAAATGTAACAACATGCTTAGTATCAACTACTGTAACTCTAGGTACAGATCTCATATCAACCTCATCAAGTAAATCATAACAAAGTCTATCAATAAGTGCATTATGTGAATCACTAGAGCTACTATCATCAGAATGAACACTACCATAAAAAAATCCAACACAATCATGTGATGCATGAACAATGCTAATCATCAATTCAGAATCAGAAGATGAACTCATGTTAATGCTATTCATTGCATCAACGATACTCAAGAACTGTGAAAATGCTAATGAATCATTAGAACTATGATATGCATGATCATTAGACTCTCTAACATCATCAGAATGCACAAAATCATCACTAATTGACTATCTAGCAATCTCAATGATATCAGCATAAATATCAATATTAGATTAATAAATATCAGTACAAATATCACAGCTACCAACAATAGTACAAGAACAAGAGATAGTATCATCTAAACCTGCTATGTCATGTGAACCACTCAGCATACTATTCTTATATTCACTACTGGCAGAATCAACCAAAACATCAATAACATTAACATCTAGTGCATCACAATTATCATCAACATGTCTCATGGAATCTAAAATATCAAATCTAATAACATTCCCAGCAAATTCCATAAACAATGTCCCAGCACACACATAAATCAAAAGCTCTTACAGTACTAAGAAAAGGTCTACCAAGGATAAGAGAAGATAGACCTAAGTTTCTAGACCTATTATCCTCCATATCTAAAACATAAAAATTAGCAGGGAAGATAAGGTCAATTACCGTTACCAAAACATCCTCAATCAATCCCTTTGGCATCATGCTCCTCCAGTCTACTAGAGTAGCCACCAAGCTCGAGGGTTTAAGCCCTATCCCTTTCATATGAGCATAAACAGACCTAGGCATGACATTTATTGCGGCTCCCAAATCAGCTAGTGCATCTAGAAAATCAATGTTCCTTATAGTGTAGGGAATAAGGAAACTGCCCAGATCTTTACACTTCATCGGCATGGGCATCTGGTATAAGGAAGAAATGGAAGCACCAAGGCCAACTCTCTCATCATTCCTGATCCTCCTCTTGGTAGTACATTGCTCCTTAAGAAATCTTACATATTTTGGCACTTGCTCTACTATATCTACCAGGGAATATTAATCTCAACCTTCTTAAAAATACCCATGATTTCCTTGAAAACCTTAGCATCTTTCTTCTTCCAGTTGGCCTTTGCTACCTTAGTAGGAAAAGGTAGCACTTGAGTAATGCAATATTCCAAAATTTCACTAAATACTAAGTAATGAAAAAAGACATAATCAATGATAATGCAAAATATATAAGGAATTCGTGAAAACGGACATACACTATTTTGCGTGAATAAGAACAAAAAAGTCATTTTTCATTGTTGGGAGAAAAAATGAGAAAATTATATTTTTACCCTAAAGAATTGTAAAAAAGACATTCACATCCCAAAATATATAAAAATTACGTGGAGAAGAAATAGAAAAGTCCTTGGGGAAATTACATCTAATAACCCAAAAGTTTTAAAAATTATAATTTAACCTCAAGTCAAGAGCAATTTTGTAAATATGTAAAATTACTGTCAAAGTTAAGCCCTCAATGAGAGAAGACCAACATTATATAGCATGGAGCATTAATGTTCAAAAATAAGAAAATAATCAATGTCAAGTGTTCAAAAGTAACAGTAAACCGCTAAAGCAAATTATGGGCCCCACCAATGATTAAAAGGTGACCGAGAAAAGATATGGGTCATACACAGATACCATTTGGGACAGGATAATTAGGAAAATATAAAAATAAAATTAGAATAGTCCTATACCCCGAAAATGTTAATTTACTGTAAAAAGCGATTTTATCGGTATGGTTAAAAATTATCTGGTTCAAGATATATCTAGATTAGGAAAAATTTAGAGACTAGACACTCAAAGCCCTCTCATTGGCATGAAATTGGGGCAGCATGGGCAGCAAAATGGTTTGGTAAACTTCCTCAAGAAGTAGTTCATTTTTTTGGCCAAAAAGTAATATAAGTTAGGCTAAGTGTTTAACCATGATTAAGCATGTAATTAGCCATTTAATCACTCACTCTTTTAACCATTCTACATGAGAGAACCAGCAGCAAAATAGAATAGAAAAAATGCAAAGAGGAAAAGGAGAAAAAAGAGAAAGAAGAAGAAGAAATCCAATGTAAAATTGAAAGCAAGTTGGTGAGTTTGTCTTCTACCACTTCAAGTTTGCTATCTATGGTATTTAAAGCATAGTTTATGGATTATTTCTCCCTCTTCCTTACCTTAGGGTTTCAGCCATGTCATTGATTTAGCAAGAAACTGGGTTAATCAACCATTAAACTTAGGGAAAAGCTTAGACTAACCACTAGAAGCAAGAACCCATGGCTAGTTTGAAGTGTTTTCAAGAAAATATTTTTCTTCCATTTTATGTCATTTTTGGTCTAAACAAGCGGAGTATTTATAGTTGTAATTTCAATATTTTGACCTAAAAAATAGATTCCCCATGGTCCAAAACCTTAAAAACAAATGCGCTATACAAAGAAAGATCAAAGGAAAGTTAAGTGAAAAATTTAGGGTTTAGTGAGCATAGTATTGTGTAATTCTGAAAATTAGTGGATAAATTCATTAAATGATGATATGGCTAGGTACAAGGAAGTGTTAGGAGACCCAAGAAGTGGCATACCAAGTGTGGAAACCATTGGAACACATAAAGGTAGATAAACCTCTTTACTAACATCACATTGTCATTATTGTTTCTTTAATATTTGACACCATGACGTGTGTATGAAATGTTGATTTGCAATGTTTCTATGTAGTTATATGAGTTTTATAAGGGGTTTGGATCCCTAGGATGTCCATTTTACAAAAATGAAACTCTGCCAAAATTTTTATAAAATCTAAATGTTTCCAATATGCCTATGTGATGAACTATGTTTTCATGCTCAATATGATGATATGATGGCATGTATGGGATTTATCTACTGAGATTCTTTGAATCTAACCCTCCCACATATTAACCATGATTAGGTAGTAACAATGGCAAGACCACCAAGGAAGAGAAAGGAAAGGAGAAAGCATTTGATCATTAGCTTGATAATGCTAGCATTGGCCATGAATTTCGAGCTTTTGTATAAATTTGTAAAAGTGATGATAAATATGTTTCTTCAAGTGTTTATGTTGCTTTAGGATTTAGTGAAAGCATGGTATAATATGAAGATGATATATGGCAATGTAAATATTTTATGGCTTTTGTTTGGCAAAGTAGTAGGATGCAGATGGTCATTCTGACCACTACAGATTGAACCCAATATTGTTTGAGCTTTTTGATGTATATGTTAGCAAGGCTGACTTCCCAAGAGGGGGGGTGAATTGGGAAGATTGAAATTTTTCTGCACAAACTGAAATGAGTGAAGATAGCACAGTGTAATGAAGGCAACTTATAAAACAGAGCAAGCTGAAAAGTAAAGATAAGGAGAAGAAAAACTCAGTGATTTATTCTGGTTCGGTCTATCCACTTGACCTACTTCTAGTCCCCAAGATAACTCTTGAGATTTATCCACTATACAGCAAGAATTCAACGGGCTTCTTGCTAATGCCACAGTACATGAGTATGCTCTGTTTCTGGAGCTCTCTCAAACACTCTAAGCACTCTCAGAATGTGCTTCCCAATCCCCTTATGATTTCCCCTCACAAGTAAATCTATCTTACAGATGAAGAGTAGATTGTTTACAAAGAAATAACTCTCTTGAATAGAGTAGATTTGAAGGTTAAAGTACAAATATTGAAGTTAAGAGGGTAAAAGCTTTTGAGAAGAAGTTTTGACAGAAATTCGTTATATACAAGTTAGATTTATTACCCACAACTTCAAATGTTGTTGTATTTATAGATTTATATCTCAAATGTCCGTTAGAGACTTTAATCTATCCGTTGGAGAAGTTATCCAATGGTTACTCTGAAAAACTATTCGTTAACCAACCGCATTTAATGCTTCTGACATACTGAAATTCGAATTTTGGTTGGTCAACAGACGAATTTCGAAGGAACCGAAGGTTAGAGCTTTCAACATTACAGCATGAAGTTCGTCTGTTCATGAAGTGAAATTCGAATTTTGAAACTTGTAGAACATTTTCACAATGTGACATACGAATTTTCAAGAAGAAAGTTTTTTGGTTAAGTATGAACAGTGTTTTCAATTTGCTACAGTGCCCTCAAAATTCGAATTTTGGAAGCCCAAAATTCGTCTTTTCCCAGTACATGAAAAGGAGGCACAGTAGTTCATTTTCTTCGAAATTCGAATGTTGAAGAGTAAAGTTCGTCTGTCAGAGAGACTCTTTTCAGACTAACTTTATCATTCGAATGTTGCAAGTTCACATTATTCGTATGTCAACGTTTCACTTCAACAGACTCAAGAACTTAGCTTCTAAAATTTGAATTTTAATGGTCAAAGTTCGTCTGTCAGAGAGCAGTTTTGAAACTTAAATCATTCTTGACCTCAGATGAACTTTAACACAGTTTCAGACGAATTTCTTCTATTTTCTCAAATTTTGTTTTGTCTGAAATTCGAATTTTGAAGAACCAAAGTTAGTCTGTTTCAAGGAAACTTCTCTCAGACTTAGATGAAAATTCGAATGTTGAACAATCAAAATTCGTCTGACAGAGAGCCATCTCTTCATACTTATTCAGTTTTAGCTCAAAATTCGAACTTTCTAAGGCAAAGTTTGAATTTCCAACTTGACAGTTAAGTTTAAACTTTCAAACTTCGTTTGTTTGTGGGTGTTTTTCAAATAAGTCAAGATTTAACACAAAATCAAGGTTTGAAAACATCTTTTTCCCAAATCAAAATCTTTTACCCAATCACAACTAAAACTAAAGATCCTACACAAGATCTAACAGCAAATACTCAGAAAATCTTTACTTGAAACAACTTTGATCTCCTTTGATATCTTCAATCCGAGCTCTTGAGTGTTGGTTTGGAATCATCAAAACTCTTGATTCAACAGTATAAAGTATGAAGTTATATATGGTTGAAAACTACACTGAAAGGGATTTAAAATGGTCTAAAGATCACTCGATTTGGATATGTATATTAATTATGGTGATTTTTCAAAATTAGGCCAGAAAATTGAAATATTAGGAATTTACCATATATATAGTAAAATTTCACGAAATTTTTTGTACTAATTGGCCAAGTAGTTGCTCTAATTGATATTTTTCCCATGTGTATATTCTTATAGGCTATCCACAGAGACTTGAATCACTTTCTTATAATTTTTATTGAATTAGTTATGATTTTCTGAAATTTACTGAAAAAGGAAAAAAATGGGATTAAATGAACAGTGTCATGGAAAATTGATTAAATTTACTATAATATTTTATTAGATTCAAGCTTCCAATTAAGTATAGTTGGTCTCTAATGAGGTTTAATACATGAAAAATGGTCCTAAATAGAAGTGTTATACTTTTTGGTATAAGAGCTGATGGTTTAGGCTCTCAGAGCAATAGTGATGGGCCAGTACAGTTTAAGTTTAGAAAAAGGGAATATTAATAAATAAGTTATTCTTTAGTATTAGTCTACTAACTAGTTGTTATTGTGATTGAAGGATAGTAAAGACGTCTTCAACAAATAACAACTTAGTTCTGGACTTTTCATGAAGAGCCTATAATGGTACCAGAGGAATACCATCAAGAGGAAAGTGTAGGCTCCAATGAAGTTCCTATTGGTAATATAAGGGAAGAACAACATGAAGTAGAAAATTATCAACCAGTACATGAGGCTATTCCAACAGTGCCAATACAAGCAGTTCATCCTGTAAATGCCCCATCACAAGAAAGGGTGGTTGAGGCATATGAAGATGTGGACTATGTAGCAAGATTTCTGTTGGATCCTGATAATACCACGGATGATAGACCGATAGATGTAGAACTTATAGTGTATCGGATCATATGTAAGTACTCAAAGGAATATGGGGCTTATTCTGAGAGACTGGAGCAGGTAATGGTATTCATGAGTAGAGTGTCAAAGGTTAAGAAATTTCTAAAAGGTTTAGGAACAAAATACCCTGAGCCAATCTGGATCACCACCCTCCTCAATGAGATACCATATGACAAGTTTTGGACACCCATTAAAGCAAAGTTAGAAGGAAGGGAGTACCAAAACTTAGCTCATTGTGTTAAGAATTACATGATAGAGGGGAAGGTCAAGAAGGCTAAGAAGAAGAAGATACAGAAGGGTGATTCAGGAAAGCAGCCAATCATAGCCGGCCAAGAAATTCCCACCGATGAAGCTCTGAGAGTATGAGAGATTGTGGCTAGATTCTATAATGAAAGTCTCTGGAGCTATTGAGACTCCCCAATGACTACTTTTCTAGATATATAGAAGCTAAGGATCTAGAGGAGGTTCCAGAAGAGGATCAGGAAGAGGATCCAATAACTACTTACCTCCTAAATAGTCATAGTTCCTCATAGAGGATAGTTGGGTCGTATGTATATGTGAATATGTATATATGTAAAGAATGCTGACTGACTGCTAATGTTCAGATGTAATAAATAAGTAGTCATAAAAAGTATGAAAGGTAGAATAGAAAGACTTATGTATGATGATGTAGAAAAGACTATGAAGGAAAGCATGTATAAAGTTGACTATGTGAATAAAATAATATGTTTATATATGTTCCTTAAGTACAATTGCTATATGAATGTGATTTTAATATTGTGTATATTAAAATGGCACATACAAGAAGACAAACTAGAAAGGCAGCTCCACAGCAAGATAATCCACAACAAGGTACTCCATAACAAGTTGATCCCCTGTAAGTCATTATGAACATATTGGATCAACAACAAAGAATTATTGAGGATTTATAGAGGACTATGGCATATCAGAGAGAACGTTCTAAGATTAGAACTGAGGTGCCAATTCAAAGTCCAGAGCAGCAGGTAGAAACTCTAACTGCAGTGATGAATTAGACAATGATAGACTTTGCCAATCAACAGAATGTTATAGCTCAGTTCAAGAACTATTGCCATCCTTCCTTTGAAGGAAAATTTGATGTTTAGGCAGCGGAGGATTGGATACTGAGTGTTGAAAAGATATTCAGTCTAATGGGTTGCACCTCTGAGATGAAAGCTTTGTCAGCCATTTATATGTTTGAGAAAGAGGCAGATCAATTGTAGCAAAACACAGAGTTGATTCTGCAAGCTCGTAACATACTCCTGACATGGGAGATATTTCTAGAGTATTTCTACAATAAGTACTTCCCACTATCAGTAAGAGATAAGAAGGAAGCGGAATTCATTATGCTTCGACAAGGAGAAAATCAGTCGGTCGATGAATATGTAGCTACCTTTATACAGTTGGCAAGGTGTTCTACATACTTACAGCAACATGATGATGAACAATGGAAGACTGAGAAGCTGGAAAGAGGTTTGAGACTAACTATCAGAGAAAGAGTTACACCTATGAGAATTAGAGAGTTCAATACGCTGGTTGAGGTAAGTAGAATCACTGAAGGAAATTTGAATCACAAAGACTTTATTTCTTTTGTCCCAACTAGTTCAAGCAGAGTTATACTTGAAGAAGGAGAATTAAGCAAGAAAAGAGGTCATGGAATAATATAAGAGGTAGAAGGGGAGGCAGAAGAGAAGGAGGATGATTTAGGCAAAGAGATGTGCAGAGAGACGTGCAGAAAGAAGCCCCAGTGTGTGAGCAACATGGCAAGACACATGGTGGAAGACCATATCTAGCTGGGCATAACTTATGCTTCAGATGTGGAAAACCTGGACACTTTGTGAGAGATTGTAGAGTAGAGATAGCACAGACCAAACCACAAGCACATGAAAGGGTCTTTACTCTTATGCAACAAGAGGCCCGACAATCACCTGATCTCATTGAATGTATGATTAAAGTAAATGATTATCTTGTACATGCCTTGTTTGACTCAGGTGCTAGACATTCATTCATTTCCTATAAATGTGCTAAAGGGTTAGGTCTGATAATAATTAAGTTGCCATATGATTTGAATGTGTCCACACCTACTGGTAACCAAGCACCACTTCTCATGTCTGCCTAAATTGCATTGTACAATATCAACATTGTTGTAGCACATTAGATCTTATATGCATGTCATTCCCAGATATAGATGTCATAATAGGCATGAACTGGCTCTCTGTCAATAATATTCTCCTCAACTACAAAAAAAAAGTTCTGATCTTGCCTCCCCCAGAAAGTATCCCAAATACTGAGACTAAGCTAAATTTTATATTGACCGCTCAAGCTGAGAGATGCTTGGGAAAAAGATGTTCAGCCTACCTAGTTTTCTTCTCAGTTAATGTGAAAGTTGATGAAGAGATTGAAAAGATACTAGTAGTAAAGGAATTTCCAGAAGTATTTCCAAAAGATTTAAAGATTTACCACTAGAAAGAGAGGTTGAATTTGCCATAGACTTAGCACTAGGAATGGGCCTGATATCCAAAGCACCATACAGAATGGCCCCACCTGAGTTAGCAGAATTAAAGAGTCAGATTGAGGAGTTATTGGAAAAAGGATTCATTAGGCCTAGCATTTCTCCATGGGGTGCTCTAGTATTATTTGTAAAGAAGAAAGTTAGGCACCTCCGATTATGTATTGATTATAGGGAATTGAACAAGGTAACAATAAAGAATAAATACCCCTTACTTGGAATTGATGACCTATTAGATCAATTGGCTGGTGCCACTATGTTTTCAAAAATTGATTTACGATCAAGGTATCATAAATTACGGGTTAAGTTAGAAGATGTTCCCAAAACTACTTTTAGAACTCTTTATGGGCATTATGAGTTTTTAGTGATGCCATTGGGCCTGACAAATGCTCCAGCAATTTTTATGGACTACATGAATAGGATTTTCCAGCCATACTTAGATAAATTCGTTGTGGTCTTTATTGACGATATATTAGTGTACTCTAAGTCTTTAGAGGAGCACGAAATGCATTTGAGAATAGTTTTGACAGTTTTAAAAGAAAGAAAGCTATATGCTAAACTAAGCAAGTGTGAGTTTTGGCTCACAGAGGTATAGTTCTTAAGGTATGTCATCTCCAAGGACGGGGTTCCAATGGACCAGAGCAAAGTAGATGTTGTCCTAAAGTGGGAGCGACCTAAGACCACAATCGAGATAAGACGTTTTCTTGATTTAGCTAGCTATTACAGACATTTCATACAATACTTTTCTTGAATTGCATTGTCGCTTATGAAACTTACTCGAAAAAACAAACCTTTTTGTGTGGGATATGAATTATGAAAATAGTTTTCATGAGCTAAAGCATAGGTTAACTACTCCACTTGTATTAACTATACCTAATACCAAAGGCCCTTTGCGCTTTATACAGATGCAAGTAAACACGGATTGGGTTGTGTATTAATGCAAGAATATAGAGTGATAGATTATGCTTCTAGATAATTGAAACCACATGAAGAAAATTATCCCACTCATGATTTAGAACTTGCAGCTATAGTGCGTGCTCTCAAGATCTGGAGACACTATCTTTATGGTGGAATGTTAGAAGTGTTTTGTGACTAGAGGAGCCTCAAATATTTAGAAGATCATAAAGAATTAAATGTGAGATGGAGAAGATGGATGGAGTCGTTAAAAGATTATAATCATTCTATTAAATACCATCCAGGAAAAAGCTTCCTCAAGAAGTAGTTGATTTTTTAGTCCAAAAAGTAACATAAGTTAGGCTAAGTGTTTAACCGTTATTAAGCATGTAATTATCCATTTAATCACTCACTCTTTTAACCATTCTGCATGAGAGAACCAGCAGCAAAATAGAAGAGAAAAAATGCAAAGAGGAAGAGGAGAAAAGAGAGAAAGAAGAAGAAGAAATCCAAGGCAAAATTGAAAGCAAGTTGGTGAGTTTGTCTTCTACCACTTCAAGTTTGCTATCTATGGTTTATGAATTAGTTTTCCCTCCTCCTTACCTTAGGGTTTTAGCCATGTCATGGATTTAGCAAGAAACTGGGTTGATCAACCATTAGACTTAGGGAAAAGCATAGACTAACCACTAGAAGCAAGAATCCATGGCTAGTTTGAAGTGTTTTCAAGAAAATATTTTTCTTCCAGTTTATGTCATTTCCGGTCTAAACAAGCGGAGTATTTAGAGTTGTAATTTCATTACTTTGACCTCAAAAATGGATTCCCCATGCTCTAAAATCTTAAAAACAAGTGTGTTGTACAAAGAAAGATCAAAGGAAAGTTAAGTGAAAAATTTAGGGTTTAGTGAGCATAGTATTGTGTAATACTGAAAATTTGTGGATAAATTAATTAAATATTGATATGGCTAGGTTCAAGAAAGTGTTAGGAGGCCCAAGAAGTAGCATATCAAGTGTAGGAACCATTGGAACATATAAAGGTAGATAATCCTCTTTACTAATATCACATTGTCATTATTGTTTCTTTGATATTTGACACCATGGCATATGTATGAATGTTGATTTGTGATGTTTCTATGTGGTTTTATGAGTTGTATAAGGGGTTTGGATCCCTAGGATGTCCATTTTACAAAATGAAACTCTACCGAAATTTTTATAAAATGTATATGTTTCCAATATGCCTATGTGATGAACTATGTTTTCATGCTCAATATGATGATATGATGGCATGTATGGGATTTATCTACTGAGATTCTTTGAATCTAACCCTCCCACATATTAACCATGATTAGGTAGTAACAATGGCACGACCACCAAGGAAGAGAAAGGAAAGAAGAAAGCATTTGGTCATTAGCTTGATAATGCTAGCATTGGCCATGAATTTTGAGCTTTGTATAAATTTGTAAAAGTGATGATAAATATGTTTTTTCAAGTTTTTATGTTGCTTTAGGAATTAGTGATAGTATGGTATAATATGAAGATAATATATGGCAATGTAAATATTTTATAGCTTTTGTTTGGCAAAGTAGTAGGATGCAAATGGTCATTCTGACCACTATAGAGTTAACCCGATACTATTTGGGCTTTTTGATGTGTAAAGTATGAATGTTATATATATTTGAAAATTATACAAAAAGGGATTTAAAATGGTCCAAATATCACTCAATTTGGATGTGTATATGAATTATGGTGATTTTTCAAATTTAGCCCAGAAAACTAGAATTTCAGGAATTTACCATATGAACAGTGAAATTTCACAAAGTTTTCTATGCTAATTGGCCAGATAGTTACTCTGATTGATATTTTTTCCATGTTGACATTCTTGTAGGCTATCAACAAGACTTGAATCATTTTCATCTAATTTTTATTGAATTAATGATGATTTTCTGAACTTTACCAAAAAAGAAGGAAAAAAATGGGATGAAATGAATTGTATCATGGAAAATTGATTAAATTTATTATAATATTTTATTGTGATTCAAGTTTTTAATTAAGTATAGTTGGTTTCTAATAAGGTCTAATACATGGGAAACAATCCCAAATAGAGGTGTTACAAGTAACCACTTCCATCTCTTCCTGTTTTGAAGACTTCGATGATGTTGCCTATGTTTTTGCTAAGGCAGACTGATCCATTGAGGTAGAGTTGGAAGGGTGCTGAACATCAAAAGTAAAACCATCATCAACTATCACATTTTTGCCTTTCAAGTTAGAACTCAGGTTGTCTGAAGTAGAAGGATCTGTGAAAGCTAGTTGTTTACCACTCCTCAAGGAAATGGCATTGACACTACCACAACCTAAATCAAAATGACTCCCAGACCTTAGGTTCACCACAACTTGGGAAGGAAGCTTCCCTGAGCCCTGACATTGGATGTCATTGTTAGAGTTGGCTAATTGACTAACCTGAGCATGGACTCCTTACATCTCTTATCTCATTTGAAGCTGAAGATTTTGGAAATCTTGCTTAATGCTTTGGATTTCTTGTTTCTGTTGCGATTGCATATCAGAAAGCATCTTCATCATGACATCCAACTTGTCATCTCTCCTAGAATCCTCCTGAATAGGCACTACCTGTCTAGTAGGAGCTGGTATAACTGAGATATAGATCCAAAACCTTAAGAAAATCTAGGCTACTGAGATTGAGCACCACCATATCTAAGATTAGGATGATCACACCACCCAGGATTATATGTGGGTGAATAAAGGTCATACTTAGGCTGATTTGCTGGTAAGGCTTAGACTAATAAATAGCATTGCAGCTTTCTACTCTGTCATCAAGGAGTAGACATTGATTTGAAGCATGTGTGGCAAGAGAACAGATACTATACAAAGGACCAACCAAAGCCATAGAATTTTGGGGTGCAAAATCGGGTAGTGGAGAACAATAAGCTTGAGGCACATATGATTGCCTTTGAGAAATAGTTAACTGCTTAATTGCAGAGGAATGCTCATCTAACTTGTTGCTTATTTCATATGAAGGCAAACCAATGTCATGAACACTTTTCACATCTTGAATAGATTCTCTAATGTTGTATTGTTGAGAATTTTGAGCCACTTTTCAATCAATTGACAAGCACCTTGTGGTGTTAACTCAACTAAAGCACACCTACAGTAGCATCTAGATTATTTCTATCTTGTCACAATAAACCCTCATAAAAGTATTGCGCTTGAAGATTCGCTTGGATTTGGTGATATGGAAATGAACCTAATAATCTCTTATATCTCTCAATATTCATAAAGGCTTTCTCCAACCATTTGTTTAGCTCCACAAATTTCTTTTCTAATTGTAGCCGTCCTAGTAGCAGGAAAGTATTTCTCAAGGAAAATTTGCTTCAATTGTTCCCAAGTAGTGATAATAGCCGAAGGTAAATAGTATTGCCAATCCTTAGCACCTCCTTCAAGAGAGAAAGGATAAGCTCTTAACTTGATGCTCTCCTCCGAAACACCTTAAGGTTTCATTGTGGAACATATGGTGTGGAAATTAGTGAGATGTTTGTGGGGGTCCTCACCTGCATGTCCATGAATTTGGGGCAACAATCGAATCAATCCATATTTTAACTCAAAAGAAGCATCTAAATCATGATATCTAATGCCTAGCACTCTATGATGCAAGTATGGTTCAAACATTTCTTCAATGGTTCTACCTTGATTAGCATTATCATCTCCATTTTCAACCATCTCAACAGAATCAAAATTATCAATAGAATCAAATGCAATAAAGGAACTAGAAGAAGAATCAATATGAACTATCTCTAAAACATAACTATCAGAAACAACTAAACTATTAGGCTTAATCCGTCTTTGCCGATGAAATGCCCGTTCAATCTCTGGGTCAAAATCAAGCAGTTCAGAAAACAAGTAATGAGTCATACATCATTAACAAAGCTGAATTAGAGCTAGCAAAATTAAAAACAAATGCAGGAGACAAGAAAACACAAGAAAGTGCCAAAATAGGAAAACCTAATCTCAACCGGACTGGCTTGAACTGAAACCCTAATCACAAAACCAAAATAAAAATTACATAACCTAGTTATTTCTTCCCAGAAACATAGATCCTCAATCAGTGTTTTCAAAACATGCACCTATTCTTGGGGAAAATAAAGTAAAAAATACCAAGAAAATAAAAAAGTCAAAGATCAAAGGTCAAATAATTAACGGTCAACAAAAAAAGCAACAAAAATAAAGATTAAACAAAATTAAACTAAATTAACTACTAATCACAAATTAAAAATTACCAACCCTATTTACAAGCATTAATAAACACAATCAAACACTAAGAACAAACAAAACATGCTCAAGCAAGTGGAAAAAAATAAACTCAAAAATCCAGAAAAATAGGAAAAATACTAAGAAATTCGAAAAAATCAAAGGCAAATGGAAAAAATGGCCTATATGAGCAAATTTGACTGAAATTCACTATTTTATATGCCGTAAGAGTAATATCCAATGATCATAAACTCCAAAAACAATATAGAGTAGCAAATCTAGCTTGCAAGAAGTCAGAGATTAAAAATCAAACTAAAGCCAACAAACAGTCAAATCAATGGTCAAATTAGTCAAACTAGTCCAAATATGCAACAAAGGAAATGAAATATGTAAGAATGCAATGAAAATGCAATCTAAAAACTCAAATTCAAACAAGTTCTACACAACACACGTCACCTCCCCAACAATGCAGCCAAAAATTGACAAGCATGTTTTATTGCTCCAATTAAACTAGGTAATAATGATTAATGTAATGCAGTGGTATCTACCTAGGTTGTTTCACACCGGAGGGAATAATGATGCTAAAACTTGAGTGATTGATGAATTAGATGCAATAAACCTAAGAAAAGATGAAAGCAAAGAATAAATAATGAATATTTTAATCTAATATTTTATTCTATTTTTTATTGAATTTTTATGATTGAAAAGTATGCTTAAGGATGAAAGAAAACTTTATGAATGCGATATGGATGTTATGCAATCACTAACTAATACAAGTTAACTAAACACTATGACTTAATTAAATCCTAAATGCAAAAGGTGCTAAATGCAAACATGATTATAGAAATAAGAAAAAATTTAGCTTAATCTAGTTAAAGGCTAATTTAAAAAAAATATATGAGTAGAATGAATGGAGTTTAAGTGAAAAAGTGAATGATTAAGCAGATATGGAATGATAGTTGATGTATTTAATGTATGGAAAGTAATTCAATTGAATGAACTTAGCCTAACTAGAATTAAAACTAAATGTGCTTAAATGCAAGCTAGATATTTGATGAAATTCCTAAGTACTAATGCAAGATATTGGAAAATTAATTTATGCAATGCAATGGCTAAGATTTACTTGAGGAAGGATTTAAGATCAAATGTAATGCAAATAAACTAGACAAACTTAAAACCAAAAAATGCACAATGAACAACTAGGAACTAAGAGTAACACACTCAGCCTAGGAACAATGAATGAAAATACTACACTTAAGATTCAAAAATATATGAATGAGTGTGGTTCCTACCTTGGTTTGGAAAATAACAATCATAAGACCCAAAAAAAATTTTTTAGGGAGACCATGAATGAAACTAGTATGCATGCTTGTTCAATTCAAGTACATAGCTCAACCTTTAATTGATATGCATGACAATATTACGATAAACCATGTACCAATGGTCTAGGCATTTTGTCAAACATATAAAAGGCATAACAAAAATACAACTAGTCAAGAACAATTAAATTAATACAGCATTGCCAGTCAATTTTTTTTCAAGTCATAACACAATACTTAACATGATTTCCCAAATAAACAACATTCGAATCGTCAAATGCAAGATAATTAGGCACATAATTGATCAAAATAGACAACCAAACATTTGAAAAACAAAAAGTTTTAGCCACTAGAAAATTTGATTAAACAATGAAATTCATTGAAACTCAATCCCAATTCAATACAAACTCATCCTCCAATATAGGTTATAACAATCTTTATCATAATCCAACTAATTAACAACCTAAATACATCAATTTTCATCAATTTTTCAGCTCTATACAACACTAAGAAACCAACAAAATTGACAATAAATGTAGCAAGAAAGAGTTAGAAATCAAAGCCTTCCTAGCCATGTAATGCCTTGAGCCTTCAAGTCTCTTCCATCACCAACCTAAGAACCACAAGCTACTGTACTCTTCCATGGATGTCCCGATTTCATCCATGCCAAAAGAAAAGAAACAACACATGTTTAAGCACTTGGATGACATGAAATAAGATTTCTTTTCTACGGTTAGAAATTTCCAACAATGCCTTCAACGTTGCTTCACAGTTCTGACTTGGAATGGGTGAGTGGATGGAGAGTTCGATGAATGGGAAGTGGAGAAGAAGAAGGGAATGGGATGAATTGATGGAGAATTACAGCAAAATGGTGTGAATTTGATGGAAGTTGAAGTGTGTTCACAGTGAAAAAATTACCACAATGAAGAACCAAGGAAAAATTATGAGTGGCAGCCTCTTTTTCTCCAGTGGATGAAGGGTTACCAAACAGAGGAAAAAATGCAAGGGCCTTGTTTGGTTGCTTAGAAATGAAACAAGAAAGTTCTATAAAAACTAATTAACATGAAGACAAATAAAAATAGACAATTAGAGATAAGAAAAAATGAGAAAGTTAGGAAAATAAATTTTCCATAAAATTCCTCCATTCTAATTATAGAAATGCCCCTTCAAAATTTTAATCTTCATGAACTATAAGATAAAAGAAAATATTATATCAGATATATTATGTTCCTAATTAAATAAATGCATATTAAATTTTGGTCCAAGGAAATTAAATCAATCATAGGATAAAGTTAAAGCTCTATTTGGAGGAAAATTATGAGTTGAAAAAATAAAAATAAAAGACTAAAATACTAAAAATAAATTCTCAAAGTTCTTTAATAATTTTGCCTGTAAACGGGTCCATTCTAAATCATTTTCTTAATCACAATTAAACCACAAATGACCTATAATCACATTGAGAATTACAAAATAAAATAAAATGGAAGAATTAAATTCTTGGAATAATTTGGAAAGTAAAAAAAATCAAAATCAAAATTTTATTTCCAAAAATTATCCCAAAATTCTCATTTATTACAAATTAAGGCTAATTACCTAAATATCATCTAAATTACACAAAATTAGCCAAAATTCAATATTTAAAATACTTAAATAAAGGGAATAAAAATAATGAAAATTTATGATTATCAACAAGCTTGTACTCTATTCTAAGAGCTCTCAAATCTACACTCGGGACTCTTACAAAGTGTTTTCCAAATTCCCTTGTGAAACCCCTCATAAGAAATCCTTCTTCTGGATAAAGATAAGATTTTATATAGAAAGAACACTTTCTAAATTAGAGTAAATGTAACAATTGAAGTGCAATAAATGAAGTATGTGAGATAAAATGCTTTGATTAGTGATTTTAGCAAAGTTTCAGTATTACAGCATAAAATTGTTACCCACAACTTCAAATAAAGTTCTATTTATAGATTTGTGACTTAACTAGTTGTTAGACACAAGATCTAGTCGTTAGAGACATTAACCAATGGTTACTCTGCAAAACTAACCATTTACCAATCGTGTCTAATGCATCTAACACACTAAAATTCGAATTCCAGGTGTCAACAAATAAATTTCACAGAGACCATAAGCTAAAGACTTCAATGTTGAGCTTCCAAAATTCATTTATTCAAGAGTGAAATTCAAATTTTGAATTTGTCAAATATATCCCATGTTGAAACATACAAATTTTCATATTACAAGTGTATCTGTTGAGTATGAACAGTTATCTTATGTTTTTGCAGTGCACTCGAAATTTGAATTTTAGAAGCCAAAATTCATCTGTTAGATGCTAGCTCAATGTGGCACAAAAGTTCTGCTCTGTGAAATTCGAATTTTGCATTTCAAAATTCATCTATCAAAGACAAGCTCTAACTAGACTCACAAGTTTCATTTCAAAATTCAAATTTTAAAATCCAAAATTCATTTGTCAGAGAGAGTAACTCTGAACTTTTTATGCACTTGAATATTATTTAAATTTTGATTAGACTTTAGACCAATTTTGCACATTTCACTAACTATGCTTGACTAGAAATTCAAATTTCAATGCTTGAAATTGAAATTCATCTATCAGAGATGATAACTCTGATACTTCAAATTTTAGTAAGTAAAATTCACATTTTACATAAAAACACTTAAGAATTAATGTCAAAGTTCATCTGTTAGTCAGTGTTTTACAAATCTAATGTATGTTAACATAGGATAACTATGAAAACACTTGTCTAAATGCCGTGGGAACATAAATAAGTAAAAATCAAAGCATTTTACCCCATGTACATTGTGAGAAATCCTAGAAACTAAATCATTACATATTTCTCCTTGGATTTCTTTACTTGTATGCTCTTCCCCTCCTTTGATATTCTCCTTCAAAGCTCTAGTTGTTTGTAATCATCAAACACTTGATTCAACATCTTCTTCACCTTGAGTTAAGCCACTTGAATCACTCATTCCCCTCCATTTTGGCCATGTAACATAGCAGATACAAGGGAGGGAGGGAGCAAAAATCACAAAGAGAAAAGAGAAGCAAGGAATCAAAGGATCAAGCTCAAGTGATTTAGGTAAGTTCCTATTAACTCCATCTTGTATTCTTAAGCATCTAGTGAAGGTTTTGTGAAGTTTTTTCCTCTCCTTTTCCTCTGTAAGATTTCAGCCATGGAGGTTTTAGTGTAAGAAAATGGAGCTTATGCCAAATAATTTTGGGAAAAAGGTTAGAATAGTTGATTCAAATAAGGAAACACAAGTTGGTGTGAGTTTTGTGAAGCAAATAATTTCCTAAAAATTTCATGCCATTTTCAGTAAGACCTAGGGTTAGGATAGAGATGGAATTTCAAAATTTTAACTCTATAAATGGATTCTTTGGGTCCAACATAGATAGATACAAGTGTGTTGTACAAGAAAATGCTAAAGGAAATCAAATTAGAAATTTAGGGTTCAAGAGAGCACTTTGTGAGCAAGGTTTTGTAATTGGTAACTTATGAACTTATTTTATAATGCAATAGGGTTCAAGCAAGTAAAAGAAGACCAAAGGAAAGGTGTGCAAAGTTTGAAAAGCAAAGGAAATCTATAAGGTAGTTAATTACCCTTTTAATGCTTCATGTTATCATAATTTTGTTCCATGAATCAATGAGTATGCCATATGTTTGTTTGAATGTTTTGTGATGATATTGTGTTGTTGGTTGGTTGACTGAAGGGTCTTGTGACCCTAGGATATCCATTTTATAAGTGTTACCGTGCCAATATTTTTATGAAATTATTATGGTATAATATGTTTTTATGACTTTTGATGATGATTTTATAAAATGTTGATGATAATATGAATGTATGATTGGATGTAACTACTGAAATTCTTTAAATCTCATCCCTTTCCAAATGTTTGTTATGTTTAGATGCAAGTCATGGCAAGAATGCCCAAGAAGATAAAGGAAAGGAAAAGCAAATTTTTTATTAAAATGAATTTACTTTCCTTAATCATGTGTTTGGAATATTTATGTAAATTAATCTGTATGGTGCTAGGTCTATACCTTGATGTAGTTATGTCACTTTAGGTCCAATGTAATGGATAACAAAGTATGAGACCAAGTTATGACTATATGGAGGATTTATGGGTTTTATTTTGCAATGTTGAAGAATGTAAAATAACCTTATGGCCTATGATCAGTAAACCCAACACCATTTGGACATTTTTGTATTGAATATAAGAGTGCTATATATAGAAACTAGACATGAGGAGATTTAATCTAGTCCAAGGAGAATATAATTAGATGTTTGTGTGTTTTTATATGAATTTTCAAATTTGGTCTAAAAATAAGGAATTTCAGAAAATGACCAAATGAACAGTAATTAATTTCAAAATTTACTATAGTAATTGGTCCAGTCAATGCTCTAGTTTATATTTTTTCCATGTAGACAATGTTTTTAGCTATTTTGGAGACTTGAATCACTTGTACGATTTTTATAGAATTAGTTATAATTTTCCAAAGTTCACCCACTAAAATGCAACTTACCAAATGAATAGTGCATATTTTGGAAAAATTTATTATGACATTTTCATGTGATTCAAGCTACCAAATGGACTTTAATTGACATAATTATGATATAATACATTGGAAGGGAGCCTAAAGGTCTAGGTATTACACAAATTGAGAGAAAAAGTGAAAAATAATTCTTCTATTGAACTGCTAGCCTTGATTTTTTATTAAAACATCATGATATGTTCAAGAAGCATGCGATCAAGCTTTCCTTTCCTAGAAAATGATTAAAGTGGTTATTCATAACTATTCACTTATTTTGGTCCTCAGAGTCATTAAGAATCATCCTCTGGGGTTGGCATAGACATTGGGGGAATCTCCTTAGGTTGGGAAAACAAAGTCAATTAGTTTGAATGGTTCTGAATCTAATTAGCAGCCTGTTAATATAGTAGGATCAAAATGTCATTTAACGTGTTTTACATTATTCTAAGTATGTAGGAGTGTAACAAAAATTGTGAATTAAGATAGAATCACCTGCTATGTAAGACTTAAATATGCTATTCGATTTTAGTTTTTATTGTGTTTATGAGAATGGGTTGATTTTGGGTAGTTTGCTTTGGAAAAACTGGTTCCTTACTTAATCAGTTGCATGATACCCCAAAATATAACTTGTAAGGTTAGAGAGCCTAAATGTCCATATAAACCTCACATCAAAATGCCATGATTTATTGTCACACTCAAGTCCTATAGTTTGCAATTGGATCAAAACCATGATGCTTTATTGCCCTAACACTAGAAGTAGATTGGATTTGTGCTAGCTTTTTGACCCAATAAACATTAAAATATTGGCATCACCACTAGTGCTTAACAATTGCAATGTGCTTTAGTTGTAAGTTTTGAAATAAATTGCCAATAACCTTTAGGAGGACCACACCAAGAAAGCCAGCTCTTGAGTTTAGAGAGCATCAAATTTGCTTATGTATAGTTATGATTGTCTTTCTATGTTTAGTATTATGCCAGTCAATATTGCTAGCTAATTATTATTAATTGCCTTTTTGTGGTAATAGACCTTTGCTTAAAGAACCTTATTATTGTTATGCAAATCTATTTCGTACATTGTACATAAACTTATACATTAGTTTAAGTGGCAACAATATGTAGTCTAAGGGAGTTCTTCTATTTACTTCAAGAAATTCATATGAGTTAATTTAGGAAGAAAACATAATAATTTCTTTTCTTTCACTACAACTTTGTTGGCTTATTTTTGTAGGAGTGGGTGAAGGGGCTGGAGATAAGTTTGGCAGCCAAACACTTTTCTCTAAATTCTACTATTTGTATTTTCTTGGTAACCCTGTTTCTTTTTGCATTGTTACAGATTAACCATCTTTTTTCTGAATCACATCAAAAAATGTGGATTGATAGATGCTACAATTTTGGTCTATTTCTTGTTTAATATAAGTAATATTTGAGAACAGAGATGACCTCAAAAAGATACCATTCAATCTCTATCCCAAGATCACTATGCATCTTTTATTTTTTTCAGTTCTTATTTTAGAAAAGAGAAAGTCAAGTGAGTAATGCTCATGATATTTATTCATCACTGTATTATAAGATCCATTGAGATAAAATACCACTAAGTTTACATAATGTATTTTGAAAGTTCCCTAGCTGTTGTAAATTGAATAATTTATTTGGATTCCTATTTTTCTATCTCACTTGTCTAAAACTCTAGATTATATCTCTAAACTTGGATCCTAACATTATGTGCAGGGAATATAAATGGATAAGAGTTAGTTAGATATTAAGGATAGAGCTACTTCAACTTACATTAGAGCAATAGATAGTTTTCTAGAATGAGTATTTAGTCAATGTGGAGCGAGGGATGTATTAAGTTGTCCTTGCAAGGATTGCATGAACACTATATTCAAATAGTGAAACATCATAAGATTTGACTTGTTGAATAAGGGTTTTCAGGAAAGTTACAAGGTATGGCACTTGCATGGGCAAGTTATCAGAATATTTGAGAAAGATTATAGGCCTTGTAATATTGTGGTACAAGAAGACATTATTGAGGAAGAGAAACTTGTAGGGATGCTATATGATGCATATAGAGTTCCTAGAGTGGGTTATAAGGACATTAGATTATATAAGAGTGAAGAGCCCAATGTCCATGCTAGAAAATTCTATAACTTGTTGAAAGATGCAAAGACCAAACTTTATTTAGGTTGTGGCAGATGTCAAAGTTATCTTTCATAGTGAAGTTACTTTAATTGAAGTGCCTTAACCACTGGAGCAATGCTTCTTCTATGGATGCATTGTCGTCCCTTTTTAAAGAAGTTCTCCTGGAAGGGGCCTAATTTACTGCCTAACTCTTTCTATAAAGCTAAGATGGCAATTCATGATTTGGGTTTGGATTACAAAAAATAAGAAGCTTGTGGCAACAATTACATATTGTTTTGGTAAGAACATGCAGATGCACAATCATGTCTTAAGTGAAAGATGTCTAGATGGAAGTTTGATAGACAAAAAGGGAAGAAAGTTCCACAAAAAGTCTTACGGCATTTTCCAATAACACCTAGGTTGCAAAGACTTTATATGGCAAGAGACACAGCTTCAGAAATGAGATGGTACAAGAAGAAACACATAGATGATGGTGTAATAAGACATCCAGCTGATGCACTTGCTTGGAAATCCTTTGACCAACAATATCCTAACTTATGAGCTGATCCAAGGAGTTTTCAATTAGGCTTTGCAAGTGATGGATTCCAACCCTTTGGGAATATGAGTACTAATTATAACTTATAGCTTATAGTCTTGGTACTATATAATTTGCCGCCATGGTTTTGCGTGAAAAACTTATACTTAATGATGACACTTCTTATTCCTAGTCCTAAGTGTCCAAGTAATGAAATATATGTTTACCCACAATTGATGATTGAGGAGTTGAAAGAATTATGGGAAGTAAGGGCACATATATATGATGCATACTCTCATTCAAATTTCATGCACTTAGCTATCTTGTGGATACTAAATGACTTCCTTGCATATGGAAACTTTTTAGGGCAATCAACCAAAGGCAAGTTTGCATGTCTATGCTACCATAAAGACATATATTGCATTTCATTAAGGAGCAAGTTGTGTTACATGGTTTATAGGCATTTTCTTCTACCCAATCACCCATGGCATCAAAATAAGGCAACATTTGATAGGAAAGTAGAGAATACGGTTGCACCAATACCCTTAACTAGAAATGATGCACTTAAACAATTACAAGGTTTAGTTAATGTGTCATTTGAGAAAGGGAAAATTCGACATTGAAAACAAAAGCATGACTCCCTTAACAATGCATACAACTGGAGGAAGAAAAGTATTTTTTTCCAATTGCCTTATTAGAAAAACTTACTGATAGGGCATAATCTTGATGTGATGCACACAAAAAGAAATGTTTCTAATAATATTGTGTCCATAATGATGGGTGTGGTTAGGAAGACAAAAGACACATTGAACAGTAGGTATGATTTGAAAGAGTTGGGAATTAGGAGTGAGTTGCACACATTCCAAGATGATAAAGATACATGGTTTATGCTTCCTACTTCTTAAACATTGTCCCCTCATGAGAATAAAACCCTCCATTACTTGTTGGTTAACTTAAAGATACCTAATACTTTTGCATCAAATATTTCGAGGTGTGTCAATATCCATGAGTGAAAACTATTTGGTTTGAGGTGCCATGATCATCATGTGCCATTGCAAGAAATAATTCATATTACAATATGTAGATTGTTGCCCAAGAAAATATGTGAACTAATTATAGAGTTAGGAAAATTTTTCAAGAATCTTCGTTCAAAGTGTTTGGCCTGTGAAGAAATTGAAAAATTCAAAGTCAGATAGAATTAATCTTGTGCAAGTTGGAGACTGTGTTCCCACCTGCTTTCTTTAACATAATGGTTCACTTGCAAGTATACTTGGCAAGGGAGACAAAAGCTGGTGGACTAGTTTAGTATTAGTAGATGTATCCAATTGAAAGGTGGGTTGTGTATATCTTTTCATTGAGTGTCACATTTATCACTTACCATTGGAATCTACTAAAAGGAACTTGTTGTAGGTATTTGTGGACACTCAAGTCATATGTTTGCAACAAGGCTCGACCTAAAGGCTCAATTACAGAAGGTTATTTAGTGGGGAAAGGTCTCACTTTCTGCTCACAATACTTGAAAAATTTGCCAACAAAATTAAATATGCCACGTAGGAATAATAACATTTCTAATGATATTTATGACCTTTATGAATTCATGAGAAGTGGTCAAGCAAGAGGATGTTCTGAATCAATACATCTTTCACATGAAAAGTTTCATCAAGTAAGAATGTATGTGATACAAAATTGTGAAGAAGTTTGACCATACATAGAGTAAGTTAACCATACATTTGGATAAGTTAACCTTACATTTAGACAAGTTAACTATACATTTGAACAAGTCTACAATGTCATTATTTGTATTTTTCTAACCAGTGTGAATAACTTGTAGGGAGTATAGGAAGGAGCCTGAAGCCTACAATGTTTGATGACAGAGCAAAGATTACATAGAGCTTCCTGATTGGTTTTGTTCATGAGTAGGTTACTATTTTTTGAACCTAAGTGTGCTTATGTTAATTGCTTCAATAATCTTGCACATTGTAACAAATGGTTCTTTGTCTCCCTATACGATACAATTGTGTTCAAAAGTCTATGCAAGTAATGAGCTTATAAGTTTATCAATTGGTCCATTGAGGGTGCTCAATTGGTACTCCATGTTTATGGTGAATGGATTTCACCTCCATACAAAAGATCATGCAATAGGGAAAAAAACTCAAAATAGTGGAGTTCTAGTTAAGGGTGATGTGACCAATTATGGTGTGTTGGGGCACATTTATGAGCTGTCTTACATAGGAAAAAGAAAAATATACTTGTTTAAGTGCATTGATGGGTATGTAGGCCATATTAGTAAGGGATATAAGGTTGACAAGTATGGGTTTATGAGTGAAAATACTTAAAATTCATTGGAGACTAATGAACCATTCATTTTAGCATCTTGAGTAAGTTTTTTACTTGGATGACATTATTGATCTTGATTGGCTTGTTGTTGTGAAAACAAGTCCACGTGACCTCTTCAAAATGCCATATGACTATGGTGGTAATGATGCAAGTAAAGACAATGTTATGGTTGATGAGGAAGCTTATCAATAGTTGGTGGTTGACTTGAACGCGTTCAATGAAAGTCCTATAGAACATGACCTTATCATTAAATTATTTAGAGAAGATGTACAACCACAAGCCATTATTGAGGAGGGTGAGTCATCATGAAGAAGTAATCGTGATGCTAGGGAGCTTGGATTCATTGATGACACTGGTACACAATCACTAGTATGTGAAGATATTGATGAAGAGGATGTGCTTAATGATAATGATAATGATACAAAAGAGGACTAAGTAAATGAGGATGAATTAGAAGAGATTGATACTAGCGAAAGTGACTCAGAAGATTCAATTAGATGAAAATATTATAGTCTCATGGTAAATTGTAATATGCTTTATAGAGATGTTATGTGCTTCAAATTGATACAATGTGTTTGAATGCTTCAACAAATGACAGGTCATGCTTAGAGAGGTCATACCTCTGAAGGAAGGCCTAATAGCATAGATAAGGTGACTTCTACCTATGTACGACTACGTCCACTCCCTTAAATGCAAGACAACAATTCTTTTTAGCCTCTATCACTACAACTTTGAGGGATACATCAAGACTCTCCTCTCTCCCCATAATAGTGTAGGTAAATTTCCTTCAACTTTATATATTACAAATAACAAGTCCACATAACATGTTACATCTAATTGCTTTCTTCTTTTTGCATGAATGATAGAATCTTGCAGTTCCTCGAGAAGGACCAAAGGCATTTATAAGGGTAAATGACTAGATTTGAAAATGATTACATGTTTAGAGTTATGGGACCAAGAGCTAGGGATCTTGCTAGTCACTGTGGTTTGGTTCTTAGTAAAATCATGGTATTCTTCCAGGATGGCAATTGGAATAAAGTTTTTCAAAATCATTGTGAAGAGTTATGGTTGAAATTAAAGGTAGTATTTATACCAAATATATTCATTAACCAAATTTTCTTTTTTATGTTTTCATAACAAGTATATCTATATATGTGTGTTTTAGGAAAAATTTGAACCAGATATGGAAGAAAATAAGGAGAGGCTAAAGAAAGTTGTCTTTACCTCAATGCAAATTACCTTTAGAAATTGGAAAGCTAAGTTGCACAAGCACTATCATGTGCCATACAACACTGATGAAGAGAGGTTGGTTAATCAACCTTATAGCATTCCTTAGGATTGGAATCAGCTTGTGGAGAACTTCAAGTCTTCTTCCTTCAAGCTACTTTAATATAAATTCACAACTTTTTTATTTCAGTCCTATAATCTTAATCAATAACTAATTTTCTTGTAGAATAAAAGTTTAATAAATAAATCAAATAAAGAGAAACAAATAACAAAGCATACTTGTGGTCTTACATCATTTGCAGAGGTTGAAGAATCTGCTATGAGTTGAATATCTCTTTACTTTGATTTCTTTCATTTTCTTTATGTTTTCCAACTTTAAGTTACTATTTATTCTTGCACATTTTGCTTTAAACACCACAGGAAAACTGTTAATTTAAATGTTTTAATGATTCTAAAATAACTGAATTTGGAAGATCCAATATCAAAGGAACACAAGTGAAATAAAGAACAAAGTTGGAGTTTCCTATTGATTGAAGAGCTATCTCACATACTTAAGGAAATTATTTGTAAAAGAAGATAGTTGAGCTTTAAATTTCAAATGACCCAATATTAAATGAGATGACTAATTGAATGATTAATTATTAGCTCATGATTTCAAAATGGTTTTCATGAAAAGAAGTATCTTATGAGGATAAAGCTTCAATTTCAAAATGATTCTAAGTATTCAATTGGTTTTCATGAATATATTTTAGCTTATGGGGATAGTTTCTAAGTGTTTACCCTATTTTCAAGAAAATATTTTGCCTTATTAGCATACCTAATGAAGGTTATAGGGATAAAGACTCAATCTCAAAACTTTTCCAAAGTCCATTATTCAATTTCATGAAAAAGGGATTGAGGTTATTCGCATAATATAGCTTGAAGACTAAGTTCTCAAGAGGTTATCCTGATAAGGTAGGCATCTTATTCACAAAATGGAGTGAACAGTGAAGACAAGTGGTACTATGCAGCCTATTATTCGGATAACCTAGGAAGGTTATCTGCATAACATGTGTCACAGAACACTTGGACTCCTTGGGTAAACAGGTTATCCACATAACCAAGGGAGGTTATCTGCATAACCTATATTTCAGAATACTTGAACTTTCCTCGGGTAAACAGGTTATCTGCATAACCAGGGGAGGTTATCCACATAACCTATATTTCAGAATACTTGAACTTTCCTCGGGTAAACAGGTTATCCGCATAACCTTAGGAGGTTATCCTGATAACCTAAGTTTCACAAAAACTCAGTTTGAGAAAAACTTAATGTTATCCTAATAACTGAGTGGGTTTTCATGAAAATCAGTTTGAGCTAAAACTTAGTCATTCTAGGTAGCATGTTATCCGCATAACCTAATAGGTTATCCGTATAATGAACATTCTGTGTTGAAAACAAAGGCAAACAATTACATGTTATTCACATAACCTAAGAAGATTATCCGCATAACCTCTATCAGATGCATTTAATGTGGTAGGTAAACGACTATTTTACTGAGAGTGATGGCTAATCTTTGTTTCCAATGGATAGTTCTACCCCAAAACTATAAATAAAACCTCATTTAAGTTGTTGGGTAATAAGAAAAATAATAAATACGCAAAAACTTTGCTGATTTAATTTTTGATTCACTCAAAGCTTACCTACCCTCTATTTTTCTCATTCATTGTATCATAACTTTCATATACACTCTTTTGAGAGAGTTTTCATTTTGTAAACATCTACACATTTGTAGAAAGTGTTTAGTGTGAGATTACACTAAAGGAGGTAGTCTTACTCTTGAGTGAGAAGAGTGAGAGAACTCGTTTTAATCCAAAGTTCGAACTGGTATTGTACTGCAGTCATTGCAAGAACCAATTCAAATCTTGCATGAGATAGTAGAGAAATCCCAAGTGGTGGCTTGGGGATCAGACGTAGGTCAAGAGGAATTGACCAAACTAGGATAAACTACTGAGTTCTCTCCCCTTTGCTCCTTATTTCTTATACTCTGTTTTTCAGTAATCTTTTAGTATCACTGTTGTATTTCATCTTTGTAGAAAAATTTCAATATTCTCAATTCACCCCCCTCTTGGGAAACTAGCTGAACTAACAAAAACTTCTGTAACATCTCTAAAATGCATGAATAGTATAAAATGTAAAAGGATATGATAAAATCTTTTTCTTTTATGAAAAGGATATAATAAAATCTAAGATACAACAATAAGTATGAAAAAGGGCAAGAAAGTCATTTACTGGGTCAAGGAAGTAAAATATAAAAATTACATTTTTGTCCCAAGAAGAAGAATTAATTGTATTTTATTCCGTAGAAAAAATTACCAAAAAAGGACTCAAAAATATAATTTTTTACGTTTTTTATCTGGCTCAAAGGCAATGTAGTAATTATTAAAATTTTATGTCAAACTAAAGCTTATGACATACTGAATTCCATGGAATAGTGAATTGGGTTTAATGAAATCAATGTGGAAGAAATTTGATTTTAGAATGCTGTAGAAATTAAATTATAAAAATAAAGGTACTATGGGCCCCACAAAAATTGAAAACATAAAAGGAAAATTATTTGGACCCCACATAGGCGTTTTAAGACATAGGATATAGTAAAGATAGATACAAAATTACTTTAATCATGTATCAATATAGTAATTTAATACTATAAAAAGTAACTTTATATGTCCAGGTATAAAGTATCCAACATATGATATAACTATACTAGGAAAAATATGCAATATTTTGGATAATAATACCCCTCTAAGTGGCACCAAATTTCAGTAAGCATGTGATGAAATTGGATTACTTAATTATTAAATGACAAAGCTTAATGTTTAAGTTTGCTTTAATTTGTAAATTAACCTTGATTATGTTTCTTTATATCTTCTGGGATATTACCAAGCTTACTTCCTATTAGTGCACCCGATCAAACATAACACTAATATTCGGATCGTGGCTCTCCTTCCTGTGGACATCATAAATTGATGGTGATTTAGGGAAGGTGTAGTCCACTGCTGCTTGGCTCCCTTGGCCATAGGGGAGGATTTAGCGACATGGATCCCATCCTTATCCTCTCTAATCATATATCATCAGAGCTGTTGCCCCATATTGATAAGATGTAAGTTCTTTTCTTCTTGCCTTTATCTATAGACTTCTTTTCTTTCTCTTGCTTCTTAAGGAATTGTGGATATTCCCATTTGATATGTCCCTGCTTTTTACACTCATAGCAAGTGACAGGTTCTTTTGCTTCTCTCTTGCTCTCTCCAGCTGCTCCTTTCTTGAAGATTTTCTTGTTTCTCTTCTTGCTGTAGAATCTTCCAAATTTTCTGACCATCGTAGCCAGAGTTTCTTCATCTAGCTCATCTCCATCGTCAGATTCCTCTTCATTCTCCTCAGCAGCTTTCAGAGCAAGACCTTTCTTCTTTTGTCTTGTCTAGCTTCCTTGAGAGCATTCATTTTCCCTTCATACTCCTCAAGGCTACCAAAAAGAGCAGTGACAGAGTCCATTGATTCTACTCTGGCTTCCTCTATTACTGTTACTTTGGGTTGCCATTCCAGAGGGAGAGCTCTGAGGATCTTTTTGACTTTTTCTGTTTAAGTGTACTTCTTTCCCAGACTCTTTAGTTGATTCACAATGAGGGTGAATCTCTCCTGTAGCTCTTTTACATTTTCTCCTTCAGCCGTTCGAAAACTTTCATATTCACCTATGCATGTATTCAGTTTAATTTCCCTGACTCCAATTGTTTCTTCATGAGCAATTTGCCAGGTGTCCCACATTTCTTTGGCAGTGGAGCATTGTGAGACCTGTAGAATTCATCTTGATTCAAAGCACTAACTAAACAGTGTTTTGCCTTAAAGTTCAGTAAGACTCTTCTTCTATCTTCCTTATTCCATTCAGCTTCTGGCTTCTCTCTGTACTTCCCATCATCTTCCAAAGCCATTGGGACAAAATCTCCCTTCTGAATGACTGACCAGATGTCCAAATCAATTGATTGGAGATAGATTTGCATCCTCATCTTCCAGTAACCATAGTGTTCTCCACTGAAGCCAGGTGATCTATTTGTGTTGTTGCCCTCTGGTAGTATGCTTTCTCCAAAATCAGTCATTTTAATTCCTGGAATGTGAAATCCTTTGATTGGGAATCCAGACTCTGATACCACTTGCTAGATAAGTTGGTTTCCCAAGAGAGGGGGTGAATTGGGAAGCTTAAAATTTTCTGCAAAATGTCAAGAAGGTGAAGAAAGCAAAGTATGATAGTAAAAAAAAGTATAAATGAATCAACTATAAAAGTAGCACCAAAGAGAAGAAAACTCAGATATTTATCCTAGTTCGGTCTCTCCACCTAACCTACGTCCAGTCCCTAAGTCACCACTTGAGATTTTCTACTATTCTGCAAGAATTCAATGGGCTTCTTGCAAATGCCTCAGTACAAAGATGATGCTCTGTTTCTAGAGCTCACTCTTTCACTCTATGCACTCATACTAAGTGCTTCCCCAATCCCTTGTGATATCCCCTCACAAGAAAATCTTTCTTCCAGATGAAGATAAGATTATTTACAATGATTAAACTCTCTTAGACAGAGTGAATATGAAAGTTAAAGTACAAATATTGAAGTGAGAGAGTAAGAGACTTTGAGTAGATGATTTGGCAGAGTTTCAGTATATACAAAGTTAAAATCATTACCTACAACTTCAAATGATGCTATATTTATAGATTTAGGTCTCAACTATACGTTAGAGACACAATCTATCCGTTAGAGAAGTTATCTAATGTTTACTCTGAAAAGCTATCCGTTAACCAACAGCATTTAATGCTTCTAACATTCTGAAATTTGAATTTCAGTTGGTTAACAAATGAATTTTTTGGAACCGAAGACTAAAGACTTCAACGTTGAATGCCTAAAGTTCGTCTGTCATGAAGTGAAGTTCGAATTCTGATATTTGGAAAGTGTTTCTATGTTATGACATATGAATTTTCAAGTAGAAAGTTTTTCTGTTAAGTGTGAATAGTATTTTCAATTTGCTACAGTGCCTTCGAAATTCAAATTTTGGAACCCCAAAATTCATCTGTCCGTAGCTGGCTTATAAGGCACAGTAGTTTATCTAATTCGAAATTCAAATTTTCAAATGGTAAAGTTTGTCTGTCAGAGAGACCTCTTTTAAAACTTACTTCAAAATTCGAATTTACAAATACTGTCATTCGTATGTCAACATATTAATATATCAGACTCACAAGCTTTGTTTCTGAAATTTTTCACATTCAAAGTTTGTCTGTCAGTGAGCAATTTCGAAACACAATCCAAACTTGGTTACAGAAGAACTTTGACATAATTTCAGATGAATTTCTTTAGTTTTCAAAAGTTTCATTTTGTCTGAAATTCAAATTTTCAAAACCCAAAGTTTGTCTGTTACTGAACGCTCCTTTCAGACACTTATCAAAATTTGAATTTTCTCAAGTCAAAATTTGTCTGTCAGAAAGTCTTCTCTTCAGACTTGTTCAGTTTCACTACGAAATTCAAATTTCCAAAGCCAAAGTTCAAATTTTCAAGATGACAGATCAGTATAAACCTTTCAAACTTTGTCTGTTGGTGGGTGTTTTTCAAATATTCCATAGAATCAAAGTTTTAAAACATCTTTTCATCAAATCAAAGTATTTTACTCAAATCAAAACATTACTAAACATCCTACATAAATCTTTGCACTGATTTCTCCATGATTCCTTCACTTGAACCTTTTGTGCACCTCTGATATCTTTATTCCAAGCTCTTTGAAGGTTTGTTTGAAATCATCGAAACACTTGATTCAACAACAAGAACACCAAAACACACTTCTCTAGCTCCATTTCATCCATTTCAATCGGTGGATTTCATCCCAAACAGGAAATCCCAATATATAATCAAAAAATCCCAAATTTAAACCAAAGAAAATAGAGAAAGAGGAGTAGGGATCACTTACCAACATGAATCCAAGCTCTTGAGGTTCGAAAATCACTTCCCAAGGCTAAATCTCACAAGCCCTAGTAGAGCTCTCATGTTCTGCCTCCGTTTTCTTTCTTTTCCTTTGCTTTTGATTGACCAAAATGTTTTTGATTTAAACCAAAAACCTGACTTTCACCATGGCTTTAGGGCAGCTCACCGTGGCTCAACAATGTTTCAGCTAGAAAACACCACTAGAATTAGCTCTCGTCACAGCAGCCTTACTTCAAGCCATGGTGTAGAGCTCTATTTTCCTTTACTTGAGCCTTCCTCCATCCTGTTTCCTCCAGTTCTACACACAATGCCAAAACAATGTCATGAGGTATGTTACATGAGTCATGATGTTGATTTTCTTTTCTTTGTTCCAATGATCACTCTTCCTTCTTAGGTAATCCTATATTTAATGTATTATACTTACAAGCCAAGTAGTTAGTCCAATTTATATATTCAAAATATAAAAGCATAGTTGATGTATTAGCATGATATATGCATTATAAACACATGCTAATGCACATTTTACTTCAATTAGGAACAACATATATGTTAAACAGATATGATGCATTTGTTCCTAATTACTCTATATTTATCATCATCAAAACTTATATGATATTAAACCTAACATAAATTTCCTTTGTGGTTTATTAATACAACCACCAATGTATGTCTACATTTGTTGGCAGTTTTTAACTGCCAATGAAAGCCTATACTTTTCTCGGCACTTGAATTGTTGGTAGTTCATAACCATCAATAAAAGGCAAAATAACCGCCAAGAAAGGCACATTTTGGTGTAATGTGTAACACCTTATATTAGAGCCCATTTCCCATATATTAGATCATTTTATATGTCATTCATCATGGTTTAGAGATTAAAATCATAATATAATAAAAATAGAATTTGTCAAAATTCGAGGTACTATTCATTTGGCAATTTCCCTTTTACTCGATGAACTTTAAAAATTCATAACTAAATCTAGAAAATTCATCTTGAGGTGATTCAAGTCTCTAAAACTTTCTTAAATTCAGATATATATGGAAAAATATAAAACAGTAACTTCATTGGGCAAATTTGCACAGTAATTTCATGGACATTTACTATTCATTTGATCATTTTTCTATCTTCCAGTTTTCTGATCTCAACTTTCAAAAATCATATTTCATTCTATTCTGTTCCAAATTATGCATACTCTGCCATTCGAAAGCTTTACATGTCTACTTATAAACATATTTTTCTTATATATTTATTTCACTTACACAGGGCACATCATTAACTTAAATTGTGAAGGGTCAGAATTCTATTGTTATTCGAATAGTTTTGGGAAAACTTACATATCTCATGTTCTATAACTCTAATAACTTCCAGATCAGTGGCATATGGATCTTAAGACATAGATCTTTTTATACATGTAAACCACTGAATTTTTTGAGCTCTATACGATTTTATGTTATCTCTTGAAATTTCCAGTACTTAACTTTTAGTTTCCTGTTTTCCCAATATTGTCCTATTCTGAACCCTAATTTTGAAAATTCACCATTTATTATACACAACTCCAAATAGGGTGAATTAGGTGTCATATGAAATCTTGAGATTCCCTCTATCTGATATAAAAATCCCATTAACCTATCCTCAAATTAAGTACAAAAAAAGGTGAACTAAGCAGACATGTCTGGAAAATGCCCTGTTTCAATCTACATTGCAATTTGCTTGCCAAAACCCATGCAAATGAACTCATTTTGGCATGAAACTTGGTAGAATATAACTTCATATTCCAACATCCAAAATTGGAAATTATCATACATTTTATACAACATTAACATAGTATTCACTATTTTATAACTTCATATAAAACAAGGCACAAATAACAATTCATATCATAACATGACAACTTGCACACCAACAACTCATTATTTTCTTCTTCATGCCTTTTGCTACTTCCTTAGCTCCTTTGCATTGGTTCTCCCTAGCATGGTTATTCATTGAAGGGGGGTGACATTCAAAGAATCTCAGTAGCAATCACCATTCATGCAATCATATTATCACATTAAGCATACCATCATCATAAAACATCAAGTGAATACTTTTAAACATTCATGCCATAATATTTTAAAAATTTTTTTACAGAGTTTCATTTTGTATTTTGGACATCTCGAGGTCTCGAAACCCCTCAATTAACTCAGCCAATATTCTCAAAGCATCACAAATGAAGAGATAAGAAATGCAAGATCAGATCCATCAGTTGGCTGTGAATATGAAGGTGGTGGTTGATGCCTATAAAGAGATAAGAAATGCAATTCCTACCACTACAGCTCCACCTCAGCCTGGTGTCCCTGAGCCTACTCTGTCTCCATCCCCTGTGCCTCCAAGTCCCTTCGAGATTGCCTCCTCTGACCATGATGATGATGATATAGATGGTGCTGGTGCAATGAGAACACCAAGTCCTAGTCCACCCTTGGACTATGGATTAGAAGAAGAAGGACTCCAAGAAACAGGCCCTCATGTGCCTATGCAAGAAGATGCTCAGGATTAATCTGAGCAAGTTGAAAAACTGGTTGTAGCCATTTCAACCTCCTCCTTGCAAGAAGATGTGAGCAATGAAGAAAGGAGCCTTGTACCTGTTGTTGACTTTGTTGCCATTGCTCACAATGCTCTACTGGAAGCTCAGAGGAGAAGGCTGGAAGAAATGTTTCCTTCTACTAAACCAGCTTCTTCTTCTCTTGATGCCTATGGACTTTTAGAGGAACAAAGAGCTCAACTAGCTCTTTCCAGACAGGCAATGCAGCAGCTGCTGGAAATCTCTGACAAGGAACCAAGCCCTGAGCCCCCAGCTGAACCTGAAATCCCTTTTGCTCCTGTGCCACTTCGTGCTATTCCTGTCTCTCAGATCCCTCCTCCGGCTGATTTTGTTGGCCTTCCTGATGATGCCAAAAAGGGGGAGAAGTCTGGGCAAACTGGAAAGCCTTCTGCTGAGCAATCTGGGAAAGGGAAAGGGAAATACTACAGCAAGAAGACCTTGTCCAAGAAGAAATGATCTTGTCCAAGAAGAAATGATTGGAGATTTGGCTTAAGTCCTCTTGTTGTATTTTGTACTTTGTGTTTTTGTGTTTGGATTTGTTGTTTGAACTTTGATTAATTTGTTTCTGTACAAGCAACTCTTGTTTAAATGAATGGATCCCTTTGTTGCAATGTTTTGTGCCTTAAATCTCTTCACTTAATCTGTTGATTTGATATCTTATGCATATGTTGAGGGGGAGCTTGTGAAAGCAAACCTAAGTACTAATCCAGTTTGTAAGTTGTTTGTCATCATCAAAAAGGGGGAGAATGTTGAAACAAGAGTTTTGATGATTCCAAACCAACATTTCAATAGCTTGGATTGAAGATATCAAAGGAGATCAAAGCTGTCTAAAGTAAAGATTTACTGAGTATTTGCTATTAGATCTCTTGCAGAATCTTAGTCTTTGTTATGATTGGGTAAAAGATTTTGATTTGAAGAAAAGATGTTTTCAAACTTTGATTTTATGTTAAATCTTTAAATATTTGAAAAACACCCACAAACAGAAGAAGGTTGAAAGTTTAAACTAAACTGTCAAGTTGGAAATTCAAACTTTGCCTTTGGAAATTCGAATTTCGAGCTAAAACTGAATAAGTCTGAAGAGATGGCTCTCTGTCAAATGAATTTTGGTTGTTCAAAATTTGAAATTTCATCTAGTCTGAAAGAGGCCTTTTGGTAACAGACGAACTTCACACTTTCAAAATTGGAATTTCAAGTAAAATAAAGTTTGTAAAAATCAAAGAAATTCGTCTGAAACTATGATAAAGTACATCTGAAATTAAAATGAAATTGAGTTTGATAAATGCTCTCTGACAGACGAATTTTGAACTTCCAACATTCGAATTTTCATATAAGTCTGAAAGATGCTTCTTTGCAATAGACGAACTTTGAGTCTTCAAAATTCGAATTTCAAACAAAACAAAAATTGAGAAAATAGAAGAAATTCGTCTAAAACTATGTTAAAGTTCATCTGAGATCAAGAATAATTTAAGTTTCAAAACTGCTCTCTGACAGACAAACTTTGAACATTAAAATTCAAATTTCAGAAGCTAAGTTCTTGAGTCTGTTGAAATGAAACATTGACATACGAATGATGTGAACTTGCAACATTCGAATGATGAAGTTAGTCTGAAAAGAGTCTCTCTGACAGACGAACTTTACTCTTCAACATTCGAATTTCGAAGAAAATGAACTACTGTGCCTCCTTTTCACGTACTGGGAACAGACAAATTTTGGGCTTCCAAAATTTGAATTTCGAGGGCACTGTAGAAAATTAAAAATACTATTCACACTTAACCGAAAAACTTTCTTCTTGAAAATTCGTATGTCACATTGTGAAAATGTTTTGTAAGTTTCAAAATTTGAATTTCACTTCATGAACAGACGAACTTCGTGCTGTAACGTTGGAAGCTTTAATCTTCGGTTCCTTCCAAATTCGTCTGTTGACCAACCAAAATTCGAATTTCAGTATGTCAGAAACATTAAATGCGGTTGGTAAACGGATAGTTTTTCAGAGTAACCGTTGGATAACTTCCCCAACAGATAGATTTATTCTCTAACGGATATTTGAGACCTAAATCTATAAATACAACATCATTTGAAGTTGTGGGTAACGAATCAAACTTGTATATACCGAATTTCTGCTTAATTCTTTCTCAAAAGCTTTTACCCTCTCAACTTCTATACTTGTACTTAAACTTTCATATCTACTCTTTTCAAGAGAGTTATTTCATTGTAATCAATCTACTCTTCATCTGGGAGATAGATTTACTTGTGAGGGGTATTCACAAGGGGATTGAGAAGCACATAGTGAAAGTGCTTGCAGAGTTTGAGAGAGCTCAGAAACAGAGCACACTCATGTACTGTGGCTTTAGCAAGAAGCCCACTGAAATTCTTGTTGTATAGTGGATAAATCTCAAGAGGTGTCTTGGGGACTAGATGTAGGTCAAGAGAATAGACCAAACCAGGATAAATCACTGAGTTCTCTTCTCCTTATCTCTACTTTTCACCTTGCTCTGCTTTACGCATTGTTTTCATTATACTGTGATATCCTCACTTACTTCACTTTGTGCAGAAAAATTTCAAACTTCCCAATTCACCCCCCCTCTTGGGAAGTCAGCCTTGCTAACAGATATATCTTGAACCGGGTACTTTTTAGCCATACTGATAAAAGTGTTTTTATAGTAAATTAGCGTTTTTGGGCTACAATATTATTCCATATTTATATTTATATTTCCTTAATTATCCTGTCCCAAATGATATATGTGTCTGTCCCAATTTCTTTTTAATTGTCCGTGGGGCCCACAGTTTACTTTATCGGTTTACTATTATTTTTGGACACTCTGCACTGATTATTTCTTTATTCTTGAACATTAACCCTCAGTGCCATACACCATTGGACTTATATCATTGAGGGCTTCGTTTTGACAATAATTTTACATATTTACAAAATTACCCCTACCCAGGGTTAAATTATAATTCCTGAAACTTTCAAGTCATTAGGTGTAATTTTTCCAAAGGGCTTTTCTCTTTCTTCCCCAAGTAATTTTTATGAATTTAGGGACATTGATGTCATTTTTGAACTTCTTTAGGGGCAAAAATATAATTTTCTCATTTTTCCATTCAACCGAGAAAAATGTCCTCTTTGCCTTATTGCATGCAAAATGGTGTCTACCCGTCTTTGCAAAATCCTTATACATTTCTAGATATTTTAGCTTTTTTAGGATGTTACATAATGTAAGCTTCCTTACTGGCTTTGGTTAGTTGTTTTTTTTAGTAAATTACGTTGATTCCATGAAGTCCTCTTTCTCTTCTCCTCAAGAATGATTTTCGACCTAATCATAAAAGGCAAGACAAAAATGCTTTCATGCTATAGATTTAAGAGGAAGCATGAGATAATGTAAAAGAAACCAATCTAAGTGTGTTTTAAAGCAAATTCTTGAAAAACCAATTCTCCCCTCCTTGAGACAGATTTTGGCCAGTATGTAAGGGTGTCTTAGAGTTGGATTGTCATGGTTTTGATGCCAAAAATGGTTTCCTCATGACAAGTATTGGAATCAAGAAAATCCTTAAGAGAAACAATATGAGATTTTTAGGGTTTCTTGTTTCTTGAAGAAACAACCACTTGAATTGGTTGATTTAGCTAGTGTCTAATGTTGGTTTAGGACTTGAGGAAGTTCAAGAAAACTTGTGCAAGCTTTGATTTCAAGAGAGAAAACCAAAAGTACTCCATGAGGTAGCATAGTTTATTTTCTTGCATTATGTTATTTTATGATTTTTTATGATGAAATCTTGTGTCATATTATTATTATGTAGTTTGGTGATTGGTTTTGGCTATGAATTGAAGGGAATTTTTCCCTGGGATGTCCATTTTTTAAGCTTTTACTCTATCAAAAAATGTATTTAGCAATATGGTATTTTGATGATTTTATGTGATTACATGTGAATTTTGTAAAAATTGAATGATATAATTGCATAGAATAAGCTAGTTACTGAAATTTTCATGATCTCACTCCCCAAGTATCCAAATGATAGGTACAAGTGATGGCAAGACCACCAAAATGACAAGAGGCAAGGAGAAGGCTATGGATGGTTAGATTAGTTGTTACCATTGCTACTTGTTTTCTTTTAATGTTTATAAGATCATATATGCTTTTGTGAGCCTCTGTTTTACTTCCATTATATTCTTCTAAGTGCTATGTAATGTTAAGAATCTATTTTGAACAAGTTTGAGCTATGTAAACATGTTATGATGTTATTTTTTGAAGTTAATATGCAAATCTACCTATTCTAAACACTAGTTGGTTAGGAAGTTACCATTTCAACAAAACAGTGTATAATGTTTATTTGTTATATATTCCTTGAAAATAGACAAATATAGATTTCCAAAGAGTTAAAGAGCACTAGATTTGGACAAGTATACGAATTGTTATGAATTTTTGAAAATAGGTTAGAAAACCTGGAAAAAACCATTTTGACCATTGGAACAATAAAATTTAGGAAGTAAATTGTATCAATTGGTGCATTCAAATTCAAGTTTCATATTTTTCTCAAATATAGGATGCTTTTATCTATTTTAAAAGACTTGAATCATAACAATATGATTTTTTCAGAATTATGATTTTTTAAAATTCCAGAAGAAAAATGGATATTACAATAACAGTAACATGCAAAAATTATATTTTTTTCATATTTAATCCTTTTAATGATTCAAGTCTCTAAACTGGTATATTTGGATATTAGATATGCTATAATACATGGGAATAATATATAAAAGTAAGGTGTTATAACTTCTACTACCTGACCAATTGTGGGAGCTGCAACATACAAGGAAGAATGTAGATGGGCAGTTGGTGTGGGCAGATCCAAAATCACAAGAGATTCATGTACATGTTTGTTTTTATCTTTTTAACTTAAGTTAATGTATAATGTTATTATCATTACATTTGTGATCTTTAATTGTAGGCTCACTTACAAGAGATCGTACAATAGTAAGAAAACGTAGAGAGTGACTCTCGACTAACTCATGATGAGATCTTAGTGACTATTCTTGGTGAGAGATCCAAACATGCGAGAGGGAAGGGTCATGGGGCTCAAGCTTCAAGGAAGAGAGCCTATTCCGATGCTAGCAACTCTTCCATGGTGGTATCATTGCTCAAACAAATAGAAGACATCGATAGAAGATTTCAAGAGGATCAAGCAAGGATGGAAGTAGATCACGCTACAGAACTTCAAAGGGTGGAAGCGGAACATGCAAAGATGCAAGGAAAGCTTGAAAGGAAGGAAATGGAATGTGCAAGGATAGAAGTAGAACGGGCAAAGATGGAAACAGAACGAGTAAAGATGGAAACAAAGGAAGCACAATTTCAGCAAAAGATGGAACAGATGCAAAAGAAGATGGAAGTCTTCATGGCTTTCTACCAGCAGGTATTTATAAATTTTGCACATTTTATTTTGCATTGTTTCTTGAAATTTTTTATTTATGTTTCATCCATTTACTCTATAGTTTATGTATCTTTCTTGCATATTAACCTAGCCATGATTGAAATATATTAATATTAGTAAAAAAAATGAGAATTTCAATTGAATATTAGGCCATAAGTTACACATTGCTTTAATGGTTGTCACTACAAAAGAAAGTTCATTTTGCTATGAATTTTAGAGACGGATTATAATCCATTGCTATTAGAGACAAAAACAGAGACGAAAAACCATTTTTATGGCCAACTAACAATCTTTTATTTTTAAAAAATAAAAAAAATACTAGAGGCCAATTTAGACATGGAACTAAGTTGTCTTAAACAAATCTGTCACTATATTCGTATCTAAAAGCACAATAGAAACAAATCCAATAATAGCATCTTTTTAAATCACTAATAATAAATAACTCTGTCTCTAAATTCATAGCTAAAGTCATCCATTTTTTTTCAAATTTCTTTTAAACATTTAGAGATGACTTTAGCGACAACATTTTTTATATGTAGTACTAGAATATTATTTGTCACATAACATGTTTCCACTTTTTTTTTAAATGGACTTGGGATAAATCATTTAACTATTGGAGATAGAAATAGTGACGTCTCTAAAAGCTTCTCTATTATAATTTAAAGATAGATGCAGAGACGGATTTGTATCAATTGTAGAGATAGAAATCAAGTCTTCTGTATTATGAAAAATTATATTCTTTAAAAAGGTTAAACCATCCATTTTATGTAAATTATTTCACTTTCCAATGCTACATATAGATCATTGGACCGTGCATTCACGTGTTTTGACAAACAAGCAATTATCCAAATTCCCAAACTAAAATTATCCGATGACTTTAATAATTAATAACCGTCATTCTCCCTTTGTGACGCAAGTTAATTTATACACTCGTACGTTTTTCAACCAATCCTTTCACTCAAGGGACAAAAAAAAAGTTAGTCCCTTACATAAAAAAGAAAAATAATAACAATGAAAAAGTTTAAGAGTGGGAATAAGAAAAAGCAAAAAGTAAAAAATGACGACTATAAGCAAACAAACCAAAAAAAAGGACATTGATGTGAAGGTGAATATTGGCCATTATTGTTTGGGAAAATTAGGGTTGAAAAAAATATTAAATTAAAAAATTATTTTTTAAGAAATTAAAATCATGATGAAATTGTATGAGATTTAGTATAACTTTTTTTAAGAAGTTACGAAATTTAAAAAATTAGAATTTTGAGTAATTTTAATTTTTTTGGAAAATTAATAATAATGTTTTTTAAAAAATTGATAGTAAACTTTGTTAGACTTGACGGTAGTTTTAACATTTAATTAAAAATAATTATGATTGCTAAAACTTTTGAATTTAAATTTTTAAGGTATAAATGCTTTAATTCAATTTTCTAAAATTATTTTCAATTTTTTTTCGGTAATGGAAGAAAATACAATGTGTCCATAAAGGGACACAACGAAAGAAGTAGAATGAAGTCTCAAACTCTCATTTTTTGTTAACATTGATAATTAACAAAAATTTATTAATTATTAATGTTATTACTAATTTTATTACTATTTTATTAAATTTATTAATAGTAAAATTCTTAAAGGCCAAAATTATTCTGAAGTCTGAACCTGCGAAATGAAATCCCAAACCCCATGAAGTGTTTGTGCCAAAAATCCCTAGTTAGTCTTTTCCCTTTTAGTCTTCAATCACTCACCTTGTCCACTCAATCGCTCATCCTTCTCTTCTATTTAGTTCGCATGGTCTTGTTGCTCATCCCCACCATCTCTTTGGTTCGTGTGGTCTAATTGCTTGTTTTTGTCTTTTCTTTGGTTCTCTTAGTTTGTTGGAAGTCTCCTTTGTTAGATAAGCTGGCTTCTCAAGAAGGGGGGTGAATTGGGAAAATTAAAAATTTTCTGCAGAATATCAAGAAGGTGAAGAAAGCAATGTATGACAGTAAAACAGAGTATAAATGAATAAACTGTAAAAGTAGCAGTAAAGAGAAGAAGACTCAGAAATTTATCCTGGTTCGGTCTCTTCACTTGACTTACGTCCAGTCCCCAAGTCACCACTTAAGATTTTCTACTATTCTGCAAGAATTCAATGGGCTTCTTGCAAATGCCTCAGTACAAGATGATGCTCTGTTTCTAGAGCTCACTCTTTCACTCAATGCACTCTTACTAAGTGCTTCTCTAATCCCTTGTGATATCCCCTCACAAGAAAATCTTTCTTTCAGATGAAGATAAGATTGTTTACAAAGAATAAACTATCTTAGATAGAGTGAATATGACAGTTGAGGTACAAGTATTGAAGTAAGAAAGTAACAGACTTTTAGTAGATGATTTGGCAGAGTTTCAGTATATACAAAGTAATAATCGTTACCCACAACTTCAAATGATGTTATATTTATAGATTTAGGTCTCAAATGTCTGTTAGAGACAAAATCTATCCATTGGAGAAGTTATCCAATGGTTACTCTAAAAAATTATCCGTTAACTAACTGCATTTAATGCTTCTGACACTCTGAAATTCGAATTTCAGTTGCTCAACAGACGAATTTCGCAGAAACTGAAGGTTAACATCTTCAAAGTTAAATGCCCGAAGTTCGTCTGTCATGAAGTGAAATTCAAATTTTGATATTTGGAAAATGTTTCTTTGTTGTGTGTGACATTCGAATTTTCAAGTAGAAAGTTTTTCTGTTAAATGTGAATAGTATTTTCAATTTGCTACAGTGGCTTCGAAATTTGAATTTTGGAACCCCAAAATTCGTCTGTCCGTAGCTGGTTTATTAAGGCACAGTAGTTCATATAATTCAACATTCGAACTTTAAAAAGGCAAAGTTCGTTTGTCAGAGAGACCTCTTTTCAAACTAACTTCAAAATTCGAATTTATAAATACTGTCATTCGTATGTTAACATATCATTGCAACATACTCACAAGCTTAGTTTCTGAAATTCAAATTTCGTGTTCAAAGTTCATCTGTCAGTGAGCAATTTTGAAATCTAATCCAAACTTGGTTTCAAATGAACTTTGACATAATTTCAGACGAATTTCTTTAGTTTTCATAAGTTTCATTTTGTCTGAAATTCAAATTTTCAAAACCCAAAGTTCATCTGGTACTGAAAGATTCTTTCAGACACTTATCAAAATTCGAATTTTCTCAAGTCAAAATCCGTCTTTCAGAGAAGCTTCTCTTCAGACTTATTCAGTTTCAATACGAAATTCGAATTTCCAAAGCCAAAGTTCGAATTTTCACTATGACAGATTAGTATTAACCTTTCAAACTTTTGTCTGTTGGTGGGTGTTTTTCAAATATTCCATGATTTAACATATAATCAAGGTTTTAAAACATCTTTCACCAAATCAAAGTCTTTTACTCAAATAAAACACTACTAATCATCCTACATCTATCTTTACACAGATTTATCCAGAACTTCTTCACTTGAAACCTTTTGGGCACCTTTGATATCTTTATTCCAAGCTCTTGAAGGTTGGTTTGGAATCATCAAAACTCTTGATTCAACATCCTTGCACTAATTTGCATCTTCTTCTTTCTTCCTTGCAGGAGCTTCATTCACTAATACACTAGTATCTTTCCGTTTGTCAGTACCTTGCTTCTTTGTCATAGGAGGTTGTGCTTACAACAAGGCAAATTTTGTCTTATTTTCTTCAATCACAATCCTTAATTTCCAGCCATGTTTTTCTTTTGTCTTATTCAACTATTTTAATTGTGGCTTGCTTATTATGTTGTCTGATTGTGTTTTGTGGTCCCCTTTTCATCTTATATAAATGTGTGCGTGTGTGTATATATACATTGATTCACTTATATGTCAACATATATGGGATTATGCATTGTGGATCCATTGTCTTTTACTATGTCAACATGTATTGTGTTGTTGGGTTGTCATTAGAGTCCTTGGCTTGCTTATGCATTGTGTGTCCCTCTTTATCATGTGCATCCTTGTTCTTCTTTGGCATATATTTTTTTTCAGCTTATTTTTCAATTATGTTCTGCAAAACAATTGAGACTTCTTTAAAGCAAAGATTAGAAATAAAAGCCTTTGCTACATAACAAATTTTTGTGCCAGCACTTAGTAAGACCTGTCACTAGTTACCACTTACATATTTAATTGTTGATATGAGACAAAATTATACAAATCTAGTACATGGATCAACTACTCCTTTAAACTTTCCTATCATGGTTTCATAATCGTTCCGCATATCAATCACCATCTAGACATTTAATTGTTGATAAGAGACAAAATTATATAGATCTAGTAAATTCAGTACTTATACCATGCCTACCCCCTTCCAGCAAGCTCTGTGATATTAACCATTCTAGTTCTCAGTCCTTCACCAAAGAAAAAAATTTATATCAGATAAAGATACAGAGGTGTATATCTATATATATATATACAAGTGTTTTGTTTAATTATTTTACTCTATGTGACTCGGGAGAAAGGACTGGTGAAAATGGTCCTTGCTAGAAGTTCAGCCATATGAGAAGTGCTTGGTACTATATGAGATCAAATTCAAGAATTATCATAATTTTTTTCATCCATAACTTAATTCTCTCACAATTCTCTTAGACAAATTGTGTAAATTAAATAGCAAGAATAAGCATTGACCAATGTGGAAAGCTTGCATATGTACCACCTAAACAAAGTTATTTACCCAATGCAACAAAAGGAAGTCAACTTTTCAAAAGCAAAGATGAATCAATATGCATGTATTTCCCTTTGCATGATACTACTAGGAATAAACTATTCTCTGTTCTTGTGCTTGTCTATATTATATACCTTTGTGGTCCCATAAGGTGCCAGATGTAGTAGTAGAAAAATTTTATCTCACAATAATGTATCTATATATATAATATAGAAATAAGCTTTTCTAGGTCCCATAAGCTTAATTTATTCGGGTGCAATCTTGAGTGTTTTACTTTATGAGAAAATATTGACTGTTGAAATTTTAGGTGAGCTCAAGAAAATTTTATATAATTGAGAGTGACTGTGGGAAAATCCTACTACGTAAAATAGTGTTGGGAACTTTTGAGAATGAGAAACACCCTTTTATTTTAATTTCATATTATAGTGAAGAAAATTCCCTAAAGTTCAAGGCAACCAGACATAACTTTTGGGGTTTTTTTTTCTTGGAGGGGGGGGAGGGTTTAAGGATTACATATTAAATTTTGTTCGTACTTTTTCTCTCTCCTTATCCCCTTAACAATACCTATTTGGTCTATATATAAGCTTTGTTATGTTAGTAAACTTCCTGACCATTTATGATTTGTTAAGAGAGAAGTAGACGAATTTTTGCAATAGAATATGAGCTTTGCCTATTGTGGGAAGTAAACAAAACACTTGTATATATATAGATATACACTTTTGCACTTTTGTCTTATATAAAATTTTATTCTCTCACAATTCAGTACTTGCTTTATAGTTTGGTTATTGTTTATTATTTATTAATTTTTGTTGAACATTATGTTAGATGGTGTTGCAATTTTTACTTGTTTAATTATTTGTAACCTTCATTGTTTAGTTGTTGGTAAATCTTAGGTTGTTTATTTTGGGCTACCAATATAACATCATGGACGTACTTATCCACTAGAAATGGATGGATAATAGACTAACTGTTAATCGGCATTTGAATGATGAATTTGTTGATGGGGTGCAAGAGTTTATAAAGTTTGCTTATGCACAAGAACATTTTCAATCCAGAAAACAACTGAGGTGTCCTTGTGTGAAATGCAAATGTAAGAAGTTCAAAGAGCCAGATGATGTGAATGTAGATTTGTTGAGAAAGGGGTTCATGGAGAAATACTGCTATTGGACTAATCATGGGGAAGTAATGCCACATTTTCCTCCAATAGTAGTAGATAATTCATACTTTGTTCCTACTGGACAAAGAGAATATTATAATGCTTATGAACAAATGGTGATTGATGCTGCTGGACCAAGGATTGATGAGCCTAACCCAGATGCCCAAAAATTCTTTGAGATATTGGCAACTACAGAGGCCCAATTGTGGGATGGATGTGAGGAGTATTCTAAGTTATCAATAGCAATTGAAAGTCTTAGCCTAAAGACTGATTATAACATGCCTGAGGGTTGCTTCAATCGCACAGTAGAAATGATGAGTAAAGCAATGCCAATTGGTAATAAGGTGCCTACTAATTTTTATCATGCAAAAAAATCAGTGGAAAAACTAGGCTTAAGTTGTATCAAGATTGATTGTTGTTCCAATGGATGCATGTTATATTACAACAATGATGAGAATGCTAGAAATTGTTAATTTTGCGAGATGGAAAGCTACAAACGAACCACTCGAAGGGGTAAGGTCAAAGAAATCCCTTTGAAGAAGATGTGGTATTTTCCAATAATTCCATGGCTACAAAGACTTTATTCTTCCTTGGCTACCACTAGTCACATGAGATGGCACCATGAGAATCCAAGAGAGCCTGGTATTTTATCTCACCCATCAGATGGAGCAGTGTGGAAGCATATTGATGAAATGTATTCCGAGTTTGCTAAAGACCCACAGAATGTTAGATTAGGATTATGTGCTAATGGTTTCTCTCCATTTGGGTTATCTAGAAAGTCTTATTCATGTTGGCCTATCATTCTTACTCCTTACAACCTTCCTCCTTGGTTGTGCATGAAAAAGAAGTTATGTTTCTAACCATCATTATTCCCGGTCCATCTAATCCGAAAGGTAAAATTGATGTTTATTTGCGACCGCTAATAGATCACCTAAAACTATAGTGGAATGAAGGTGTCCAGGCTTATGATGTATCATTGCAACAAAACTTTTTGATGAGGGCAATCTTAATGTGCACCATCAATGACTTTCCTGCATATGGAATATTATACGGATGGATGACTGCTGGAAAACTCTCTTGCCCTTATTGTATGGAGAGGTCTAAGTCATTCATTCTTAAGTATAGTAAGAAAACTTCATTTTTTTCATTGTCATAGGCAATTTTTACCAATGGATCATTCATTTCGATGAGCACGTAACACTTTTAAAAGGAATTGTATGGAAACCTCATCACCACCTCCTCGTTTCTCTTCTGAAGAAATATGGCAATGGGTTCGGTAGTTACCTAGCATGGAGGAGTCTCAAATATCTCATCTGCCTGGATATGGAGTTGATCACCATTGGACCAAAAGGTCTATATTTTGGGAGTTACCTTATTGAAAACACATCTTCTCCCTTATAATATTGATGTGATGCATACTGAGAGGAATGTACTTCTTGCCTTATTTGAAACAATCACGGATGTGAAGGGTAAAACAAAAGACACTTCAAGAGCAAGGTTGGACTTAGCTGAACATTGAAGTCGAAAAGATCTACATCTACAACATGGTAGATCTGAAAAACCTAAAGCAAAATATACATTGAGCAAGCAACAATGAGTAGCTATCTGTGAATGGGTTAAAGAATTAAAGTTACCTGATGGCTATATTTCCAATCTTAATAGATGTGTTGACGTTAAAGAAGCAAAATTACATGGGATGAAGAGCCATGATTGTCATGTATTTATGCAACGACTACTCCTAATTGCTTTTAGATGTTTGCCAAAGATCATTTGGAATACCCTTGCCGAGTTTAGTCAATTCTTTAGAGAATATTGCTCAACAATGCTAAAATATGATCAATTGATGGTGATGGAGAAAAACATTCCAATTATATTGTGCAAGTTGGAACAAATATTTCCTTCAAGTTTCTTTAACTCAATGGAGCACTTACCTATTCACTTGCCATATGAAGCAAGGGTTGGCGGTCTCGTACAATATCGTTAGATGTATCCCTTTAAAAGGTTGTTCTCTTTATCTTTGATACTACATATTTAATTCCTTTTAGTAAATTCATTTGGTTTTGAATCTTATATTTTGTTTTTTCTTCCTATTAGGTTCTTATGCACTCTTAAAGATAAGGTGAAAAACAAGGCAAGAGTTGAAGGTTCCATGTGTGAAGCTTATTTTGTGGAGGAAACATCCACTTCTGCTTCTTATTATTATCCATCCCACATTCCATGTAGAAGGACTAGAGTGCCTCATAATGATGATGTAGGTGAAGGTTGTTCTTCCAATCCACCACTGTCAATATTCAATTTTCTTGGGCATCCAGTTGGAAAAGTTCTCAAACATCAGTTAGATGCTAAGGAATCACAAGCTGTGATGCTTCATGTTCTTTTGAATTGTCCAAAGGTTCAACCTTTCATAGAGTAAGATCCAAATGTTTTTAAATTACTTCATTCATGGTCAATCAATCTTTTTATCCATGTCACTAATTATAAAACATCTATAGTTTATATGTAGAATTTATGCAAGAACTTATACCTGACATCAGTGACGCATAACTTGACAAAGAGATTTCCTTAAACTTCCCTTCATGGTTCAAGAACTATGTATGTTCAAACTTTTCTATTAATTTGCTTCCATTTGTTTAATTAGTTTTATTGTATCAAAGTTTGATCTTTTTTTTTTGTTAATATTAGGTGGGGAATCCAAAAAATCAAATAAAGGATGATTTTTTAAGGAGTTTGTCATGGGGTCCATTACTAATAGTAGAGACATGGAATGTGCACTTGGTTAATGGATATAAATTTCACACAAAAAGTTGGGGTGAAGGGATGAAAACTTCCAATTATGGTGTGTATGTTCAAGGTAGCGATTACGACCAATCAGAAAATGATTTCTATGGGATTCTAACTGATATTGTAGAACTAGAGTATATTGGTTGGCCAAGAAAGAAGGTTGTTCTATTCAAATGTGACTGGTTTAACCCTACTCATAATCTAGGGACAAGGACCAATGCCAATTATGGACTAGTTGAGGTTAGAGCATCTAGGAGATATAAGTCATATGATCCTTTTATACTTGCTCAACAAGCAAAGCAAGTTTACATTACTCCATATCCTAAAAACAATGGGTGGCTATGTGTTATCAAGACAAAGGCTCGAGGTACAATTGTTGCACCTTATGCTCCAAATCATATAGATGATCAACCATACCAAGATGATGAGATACCCCAACTGATTACGACAGTTACTAAAGATGTTTTAGAAGAGGGCCTAGTTGATAAGGAAGGTCATATAGATGAAGTGGATAGTCTGGAACTTAATTAAAATGACTTAGAGGAGGAGGAGGAGGAAGAAGAAGAAGAATAAGAAGATTTGTCTTATACATCTGAATCTGAAACTAATGAAGGGTTATAGATTCAAATATAGCTTAAATAAATTATAAATAATATTATAGTATAGTATATGTTAGTCAATGCATGTATTGTGAATTTGAATTTATAACATTTATCCCTGATTTATGTTAACATATTGTGCTTTCATATATTTCTATTTAAATTTTATCTCTTTGGTTCATAAATTTAGATTTGTTTAGGATATTATAACTATAAATTATTTAAGCTAATATAGTGTATTGCATTCATATAGATGACAGGAATAGGACAAGGATGAGATATAGGTTGTGGTCGAGGCAATGGTACATCTGCCACAACCTCAGAGATAGCTGGTTCTGATAATTATTCAGGCCCATCCACAGATGCATCCATTATTCAGCCATCCTCTAGCCTAGATATTCCAAATACTCCGCAAACATCCCCTTCCCTCAACATTGCCTCCATTGAGTTAGGTTCTAGTAAGCCTACATATGGAAAAGTGGATCCTACAGATGGACTCATATGGTTAAGTCAATCCCTACTTTGGAGTAAGTTATGACACAGTGCATGTAGGGTAGTATATTAATTTTAGTATGTGTGGAGCATGACTTAGGCTTAAAGACATGTCTATCTAGTCTTTATTTGCATGACTGATAAGGAAATGATCATTTGAGGAGGAAAAGTGAGGAAAATAGGGAATAATATATTGTTATAAGTCATATAATCATGTTTCATGCTCTTGGTTGAAATCATATTCATATAATCATGTTTCATGCTCTTGGTTGAAATCATATATTTTTTATCCCCATATACAGCTTTGAGCCAACTCATGGACCATCAACTGTTATAACTACCACAATCAAAGGCAAGTTTTAAGGGCCATGTATAAATTGGTCAGAGGTCAATCCACAAGTCAAGGGGATGTGGTTTGATGAATTCAAGGTAAAGTGTTGCCCTATTTTTTCCTTAACTTATTATCTAAATAATGTCTTGTGTAACATTTCTTTTGAATTTATGTTAATGCAGAAGCATTATAAATGGCTTCCTCAAGATGATTTGAAAGTATGGAAGCATGTCAATAGCAAGGTTGGAAGATGCTTAACAAATGCAATGTCCAAGTTTAGACTAGGAGAAGACAAAGGGACATGGATCCATGAAGATCTTCAAGAACAAATTCAAGCAAAATGGGAGGATCCAAAGTGGCAGTCTAAAAGTCAACAGAACAGCAAAAATAGAAACTCTAATCAAGGCACCTCACTTCATACAGGTGGTTCTATCTTTGCATCAGAGCACAAGAAAATGCTAGTAATTTCCTCAAAGAAGTCTCATATTTTATAAATTAACTAAAGCAAAATTTCTCATACATTTTGATTGATATGTTTATAGCAAGAACAATTGAATAGGGTACCAACTAGTTTTGAACTGTTTAAGAAAATTAAACATTGCAAGAAAAGTGATACTTGGATTTCTCAGATGGCAGAAGACATTGCTGTAAGTATTTGAATATGCGGTCTATTGTTCTTTTGTAATGCTTTAATGTATTTATAGTTTTGGGGTTTTGGCCACTATTTGGATATTTGGTTTGTTTTTCAGGTAGAATTTACGAACCATAAGGAAGACATGATGTCAAATATGTCTAGAGAAGGAACTTCTGAAAATGATTTCTCATCTGTTGATAATCAAATATTCCTCTCAGTGGTTGGAGGAAAAAATAAGAAAGGAAGGATATTTGGTCTTGGAAAGCAAAGCAAAAACCAATTATATCCTGGAGATTGTACTAATGATATTGACCAAGCAACTTCCCAATCAAAGATTAATGAGAGTTTACAAAATCAAGTCTCTTCGTTGACTATGGAACTACGAGAAAGTAGGGAGATGTTGCTTGTAGTCCTCCTACAAATATACCTACTCAACCCCCTTCAATTCACGACTCCGAACATAATCAAGCAGTTGCAACTGATGATCCAAGACATAATGAAGTCATTGCTGCAGTTGACTCCAATAGCAACCATCATTTGGATGATGACTTGTGTGATGATGTGGAAGATGACAATCGATATGTCAGCCTTTTATATGCTAGACATGATCAAGGACCTACCTACGTTTATATATGCTAACTAAGTACTTTATCTGACACTTGTTATATTTTGAAGGATTTAGTATTTGATACATGTCATATTTTGGAGGACTTAGTACTATATTTGACACATGTTATATTTTGGAGGAATTTGGTTTATATCTATGGATCTTTGCTTGTTGATATTTAAATTACATTTATGATTGTTGTGAAAATTTTATAGAAAATTTGACAATTTTCTTTTAGGAAAACAAGGAAGGTGGAAAAAAAGAGATATTAAATTAAAAAGACAATTTAAATAGAGATAGAATTAGAGATTGCTCAGATCTATCTCTAAATATCACACAAAGTATTAGAGATAGATAGAAAATCTGTCTCAAAATTAGAGATGACATTTTTTCGTCTCTAAAGTAGAGATGCATTACAAGTCTGTCTCTAAATAGAGACGGAAAAATTATTCTGTCTCAAGCTTTTGACATGGATTTAGAGATAGACTCTCTCCATGTCAATAGTATTTTGGTGGAGGATTATTTTGGGGGAATAGAGACAATTCTGGATCAATTTAGAGACGAGAATGAGCCATTTCTAAATAGACTCTAATTATTTAGCGATGCCACTTTTAGTGATGCATTATTTTCCATCTCTAAATCCGTCTCTAAGTATTTAGAGAGGGATTCCAGGCAATTTAGAAATAGATTGTGGTCGTAGCTAAATGCCTTTTTATTGTAGTGTGTTGTCATAGTGTTCATGCCACCCATACCAAATATATTAGTAGAATGACTTTATCTTTTTTTTTAGTAAGTATTTGTCATAATGTTAATGTTTTTATCCTTTTTTTCTTCCTTTTCCCACAAAAAAGTAGTATTTTGTAAATAAGAAGATATAAGAAAGAATAGTATATAGCAAAATAATCCTAATAATTGTGAATTTTGGGTGTGATGGTATATGATGAGTAGTATTCTCTAAATAAGAAGATATATATGGTATGTTGAGTTATAGTGATTACTATTAATAGTAGTAATTTACATATCAGTTAATTTATATAAAATGTATGAGTTGAGTAGGAAATTACTCTCATCACTTATTAAGATTTTTAATTAATGTTAATTAGGGCATAGGTAAGAGAATGTTGAGGAAGAATGGAAGGGAAATGGAAGGCACTTGGGGGAAGAGGGTCTATTTTCAATTCATTCTTATATATAGGGAAAATGGGTTTTTTTTTATTTGAAGGGAGGGCCTAGGGTTGTTTGGCAAAAAGTAAAGGTGAGGTGAGAGACCATTGCTAAGTAAAGAGCATCAATGACACCAAAAATGAAATATCAATTTAATTCCATATACCTAACACCTTTTTATTATGTCAGCCCCTTATTTTGCCATGCTTTTTGTTTTTGTTTTATATATATCATAAGAAATTATAAAAAAACTATAGGGTATATTTCCTTTGTTGTCAAATTAATGGTATACTTGATGAAATTTGTATTGAGGCTTTCCAAGGTGTTGAAAGTATTGTACAATTGGTGCTCATTTGACATACATTATTGAATATGTAATAGGCTAATTTATATTTAAATTTTCTGTTTTTATAGGGACAATCTCATATTCTTGTCACCACATCCACTCCTTCTTTGAGTATTGATGTAAGAACAAGCAATTTCGGATAGTTTAGTTACATAGGATATTTGTATTTGTCCACATTGTATATTGTATATATTTTATATTACTTATATATATATCATTTGAGTAATGTACTGGATTGTTTAGATAATTTATTTACGTAATATTATTTCAATTATTTGTTATAGGTCTTAATTTTTATTGTATTAGTTACTTTTTTATTTTGTATGAATGAATCCAAGCATAAAAAATTATTATTTCAATTATAATATCATTTTCATCAATATTTGCTTTTAGCGGTGACTAACATTGCCACTTAAGGTTAAGAAAACACAAATTATACTACTTTTTAGCAGTGACATTGTTGCCATCAAAAATAGGTATTCAGCGGCAACAAAAAGTGTTGTTACTGATAATCTCCTTAATAGTGACACAATGTCGCCACTAAAATTGTATTTTTAGCAGCAATGATCTAGGTCGTTATTGATTAAAATATTCAATTGCCACTAAAGATAGCTTTTGGTGGTGATATATGATGTCGCCATCATTAATTACCCATCAATGACACCACTTCATCACTGTTGAATGTTCATCTTTAGCAGTGATATACTTTCAACGATGAATTTTTATGTCATCGGTGACTACTTTTATTGTTGTTGAATGTCTATGTAACACCTTAACTTAGGGTCCATTTCCCATGTATTAGATCATTTTAGATGTCTTTCATCATGGTTTAGAGACTAAAATCATAATATAATAAAAACAGAATTTTTCAAAATTCGGAATACTGTTCATTTGAAAAATTTCCCTTTTACCCAATGAAATTTGAAATTTCATAAATAAATCTAGAAAATTCATCTTCATCTTATTCAAGTCTCTAAAATTTTATTAAAATAAGATCTACATGGGAAAAATATAAAACAGTAACTTCATTGGGCCAATTTGTACAGTGATTTCGTGGACATTTATTGTTCCTTTGGTCATTTTTCTATCTTCTAGTTTTCTGACCTCAACTTTGAAAAATCATATTTCATTCTATTCTATCCCAAATTATTCATACTCTATGTCTTTGGAAATCTCTATATGTCTGCTTATAGACAAATTTTTCTTATACATTTATTTCACTTACACAGGGCATAACTTAAATTTAAATCATGAAGGGTCAGAATCCAACTCTTACAGGAACAGTTTTGGGAAAAACTCCATATCTCCTATTATATAGCTCCAATTAACTCCAAATCAGTGGCATATGAAACTTAAAACATAGGAATTTTTATAAATATAAACCACTGAATATTTGGAGCTTTGTGTGATTTTATATTCGCTATTGAATTTTCCAGTACTTACTTTTCAGTTTTCAGTTTTTCCATTCTTGCCCTGTTATAAACCCTGATTTAGAAAATTCACCATTAATTGTACACAACTCCAAATGTGGTGAATTAGCTATCATATTAAAGCTTGACTTGTCCTCTATCTGGATTAAAAATTCCAAAAATCTAAACTCACATTAAATACAGAAAATGGATGAGCTAGGCAGACCTATCTGAAAATACCCTGTTTCAACCTATATTGCAAATTACTTGCCAAAACACATGTAAATGAACTCATTTTGGGATGTAACTTGATAGAATATAACTTCATATTCCAAATCTAGAACTGGAAATTCTCATACATTTTCTACAACATTAACATATTATTCATTATTTTACAACTTCATATAAAACAAGGTACAAATAATAATTCATATTATAATATGATAATTTGCACATCAACAACTCATCATTTTCTTCTTCATGCCTTCTGCTTCTTCCTTAGCTCTTTTATATTGGTTCTCCCTAGCATGGTTAGTCATTGGAGGGGGTAAGATTCAAAGAATCTCAGTAGCAATCACCATTCATGCAATCATATTATCAAATTAAGCATATAATCGTCATAAAACATCAAGTGAATACTTTTAAACATTCATGCCATAATATTTTATAAAAATTTCAGCAGAGTTTCATTTTATATTTTGGACATCCCGGGGTCTCAAAACCCCTCAATTAACTCAGCCAAGATTCTCAAAGTATCACAAATGATCATATCAAATAATAGGCAAGTCATCAAATTCATTGAAAATCACACGACAATATAAGGCAGGAATAGGTAAATTGCTACCTTCATGCTTTCTCTTACTCCTCAACTTGAAACCAATGCTCCCATTAGCTTCCTTGGGCTTCTTCAAGTCCTAATGCATCACCAAACAACTACTCAAGCTAATGGTTCCATGACTTTCTTCAAAAAGTGTTCATGAAACCCTAATTCTTCAAAAATTCATTCCTAACTCAAACATGATGAATTATACCTCTATTTCATGTAATTTTTCATGAGGAATCCAAATATGGCCTTAGAATTACCAAATTCCATTTCTAATTCAGTTATTGTTCATTCCGAATTAAACTTCAAAAACCTAAAAATTTCACTTTCTTAATCTCAAGCTTTTTCATGAAACCATCACCTGTTCCTAAGGTTTTCCACCATGAGTAACTTATTTTTGGCATCAAAAACATGAAATTCCAACTCTATGTGTGAATAGTAACTCATCCAAAATCAGGGAAATTCAAGAAAAATTGTTACACTTTGTTATGCAACAAACTACTTGCATATTCAAGCTTTAAATATGCAGTCTAGCATTTCCCCTATAATTTATAGTTGGAAAACTCAATTTCTTGCTAAATCACATTTTTGGTTGAAACCCTAAGATAGAAAGGAAGCAAACTAAACCATAAATTATGCTTTAGAAACCATAGATAGTAAGTTTAGGGTAGTAGTATGCAAGCTTACCAATTTATACTTCAAGTTCCTTTGGTTTTCACTTCTTTTCTCTCTTCCTTCTTCCTCCCTTTGCTTGCATTTTTCTTGCTATGTTTTGAGGTTGCTGGACACTCGTGAATGGTGAGGAAAGAAAAAGGTTTAAGTGATTAATTGTATGCTTAAGTAAGTAACTAACCATAGTTACTTTTTGCTAATTCCTTAATTACCTTTTTTACATACTTCTTCAAGAAGTATTCAAAAAAATAATAAAATATTGCTTTGTGTCACATGGCTGCAGGAAGTCACGTATGGGTGAGCTTGAGGTGTCCAAAAATTGCTCAATTTTCCTGATCCAGATGTACCTCAATCCGGATACTTTTTAACCGTACCGATAGAATCGTCTATATACTAATTTAGTATTTTTGGAATACAGGACTATTCTAATTTTATTTTTATATTTCCATAATTATCTTGTCCCAAATGGTATCTGTGTATGGCCCATATCCAGACCTGGTTTACTATTACTTTTAGACACTCGGCACTGATTATTTCTTTATTCTTGAACATTAACCCTCAGTGCCATATACCATTGGACTTTTCTTGTTGAGGGCTTCGTTTTGACAGTAACTTTGTATATTTACAAAATTACCCTTGACCCAGAGTTAAATTATAATTTTTGAAACTTTCAGGTCATTAAGTGTAATTTTTCCCAAGATATTTCTAATACTCATTCCACGCAATTTTATGAATTTAGGGACATGAATATCCTTTTCCTAATTCTTTGGGGTAAAAATATAATTTTTTATTTTTTTGTCCAATCAGGAAAAATGGTCTTTCCCCTTTTTCACACAAAATGGTATCTATCTTTTCTGCAAAATCTCTATATATTTCTAGATATTTTGGCTTTCTTAGGATGTTACAGTCTACCTTTGGTAGCGATATTTTTGTCACTACCATAAACTTTTGGCAACGCATTTTCCAGAGGCAATATTGTAGTGACAAAAAGTCATTGCTAAAAATTTTCAGTGGCAATTTTTTAACATTTGGTGATAACTTTTGTCGCCACCAAAAATCATTTTTTTTGTAGTGAATATTGCTCTTCTAATAATTTTCTTTTAAAATTATTTTAGTGGATTTAATATTTAGAAAATTTACAATCTACCTATCTTAAATCATGGTCTTTTTTTATAAAAATTTCAGGTATCTAATAACCACTTTAAGCTCTGACTAATTCGGATCGAGGAATATCATATTAAACAATAAAAATACAAATATAATTTAGAAGAAGAAAAAATAAATGAATATCATGTTAGGAAAGCTACCCTCATTCGGCCCTAACAATGCTCAAATCTAATCCTGCAATACCTGATACTAGATAAACATATAAAAATTATAATTTAAAACTAATAATATAAAATAAAAATTGCATCTATAGAGTATTGGGATGTGACTAACCATATGTACAACGAGGAGCTAGTTCTTAAACGGGTGCATTGTAGAAAGTGAAAAAATCAAGAGGTAGAAGTGATTTCGTGTATTGGTCAATGCATTATTATAAGAATCAAATTGAACTGAGGAATCAGTGCTAAAACTGATCCAAAATTTTAAAACTTAGCCAAACCATTAAAAAACTAGTAAAAATTAAGAAACCAACCAAAACCAATTAAAAACTAGTCAAATTAATTTTTGAAATTTCTTAGCTTTTAAGATAAATTATAATCATTTTAATGAAAAAATAGCGTTATTTTCATATATTTATATTTTTTCTATATTATAATAGTATATAAACATTATTATAATACATAATTATTAATAATTATAAATTTCTTTAACAAAAGATATGATTATGGGTTATTAATTGACCATTTTGAATTTTAAAATGCAATTATGGAGGTATATTAACTTATTTTGGAACATAGATATACTCATTTTTAAAGGGTCAATTAAACATTATGTCCCAATAGTTTCAATGACTTTTGAAATTAGTCCCTATAGTTTAAATTTTTTTCAAACCAATCCATCTAGTTTGGAACGTCTAAGGTGTTCATCCTTGAAATTTTACATTATGCAACAAGGACTAACTATAGAAGTATCTTATGATGCACATATATGGATAAGGGTATTGGATATGATACAATACGATTCGCCTGATATGATAAATTTTAAAATTTTAGGATATAAGTATAAGAGATATACATATAAAATTTATGTATATATTTAACAAATTGATGTATTAAAGATTAAAAAAATGAAGAAATTGAGGTTTAAATAAAGATTTTAAAAATAATATAAAGATATCTAAAATAAGAAATTAAAAATTGAGTTTTTCCATAAAATTTTTAGTTGTTTTAGAATTTTTGAAGAAGAAAAACTGAGAATATGTATATGATATATATAGTGAAGTATAGTATGTATATCATATCTAATACATATCAAATACATGTATGTTTTCTTTTTTGAAGTTTTTTGAAGTATCAGTGTAATATATCTAATGGCGTTGAAAATTCTGAGGTAGCTTATATGAGAGGACATGACAACTTAGATTGCGACATATATGTGACACGTTGGTGACATATGCATCAACCTAGACAATTTTTTCGGCTAGATAAGAAAAGATTGAAAGCACGAGCCTCGTGTTCCATTAGAAGTAGATTTGATCGTGAAGTCTAGGGTATTTGAGCTAGAAGTGGCTAAGGGAGACAAAGCTGGTCTAATACTTCAATCGCTGAAGGAGGTGTTTCAGTTCTGGCCACTGGAAAGCACTATAAACATTCCATAACAGTTTCTTCTCCGTCACTTGTGTGTTTCTGCTTTGTCGAAATTGATTTCTTCTCTGTGGCTTGTGTTTCTGCCTATATGATTTCCTTTTTGGTTTGTAGTGTCAAGAATAAGTTATTTTTCTGGTGACAGCAACTTGAATAATGATGACGACTAATGGAGACGACGGCTTTAAGTTTTTGAGCGCTAAAGAGCCTTAAATCCTTTTAAAGCATAACAAATAGCAAAGCGTAATACAAACTATAACGAGACGGTTTGCTGCTCTTTGTTGGTTGATATGGCGTTGGTGGATGGGCTGGATAGTAAAATCAGGATAGAAGAGGAGAGACTGGTGTGTATAATAAAACAAAAAATTTGAAGGAATGTCGATGGGGCATGTACCTTTCTTTTTGGGTAGCAAAAGGATAAAAATAAAAAAACAAGACAAATTAAACCCAACTACAGAGCTTTAGCTTTAATTTGTATATTACATTCACTATGATTGATTTATGTAGATCGAAAGAAATATACTTAAATTTACATGTTAATTTGTTTTTGGTAATTTTTGAAGTGTTTATTCTAATTTTTGGTTCTTTTTTTTTATTCTAATTTCTATTTTCTTAATCAACCCGAGGCCAACGCCTTGGTTATTATTAACTCTTGGTCAAAAAAACAGCCATCCCTATCGCTCAAGTCTCTCTATAAACACTTCATTGGAGCAAACTGATCCTAATCTGTCGCTTTAATTTCTGATTCAAATATGTAATACAAATGTATATATATTGAAAACATGCCTTATTATTATTCTCTCAAACCATTAAAATATATATTTTTAGTAGTTTTAATTATCTGATTAATATAATAACCATATATTTTTACTTTTGTATATTTTTTAAAATCATATATGATTTGTTAATTATGAAACTCTAACGGCATTTTTTCTATATTAAAAAATTGTTTTTTTAAAAATTCTTATGGTAATAACTATTAAAATTAAAAAATTATATGTATTGTTTATATATATACGGTATGTATATGTTAATGTTAATTTTTTAAAAAAGGAAAAAAAATAGGCCCCATGAATATTCTATAGTCAACCATTGCATTAATATTTAGAAGTGGTCCTGTATGTGGAATCTTCAAGTGGGGATGAGGTTCGTGATTGTTCCGTCACCCTTCTTCCAGCGTATCAAATACTGCAACAAAAGCATAACAAGACCGTAAGAATATATCAGAAAGAAATCTCCACCCCCTGACGTCAGATCTGCGATATTCATCATTGAGTTCTTGTTCCCCTTTCATGGCTGAGACGAAGATATGCAGCAACCAAAATATATACAACTCGAATGTAATAGATGGCTGCACCACAGTAAGAACACTACCACACGAGAGGAAACCATAGCAGCCGAGATAAAGTGTCATGCAAATGGCAAGGCGTCGCATTTTGTTCTGCTTGATCCGTTCCATCGTCTCATCAGCACTTTGACATGTCATCTGCCGTGAATTCCACACTACACCAAAAATGGAAATAGTTAGCATTTATTTTTGCTCTTTATTAGCATTTCATAAACGCCAACTATTTAAGTGCTGATAAAAATGGGAGGTTTTAGTTGGCATTTGTAAAACGCCGACTAAAATTAGCTTTAAATGGCATTTCTTAAATAAACGCTGACTAAAAGTATCAACTTTAGTTGGTATTTATAGTATAAACGCCAACTAAAGTGAACTTTAGATGGCGCTTATATTAACAAACGTCATCTAATGCGGTAGCTTAGTTGCCGTTTATATGATAAACGCCAACATTTCTCTTTAGTTTTTTTTTTTAAATTCTTTTAAATCGAGCCCAGACCTTTAAAGAAAGAAGGGAATTCCTTATTGCTTCTGATCAATTAACAATTCCAAATTTATGGTGTTTCATATGAAGAATTATATATACAAACAATAAATATTGAAGAAATTATCAACTCTAGCTACATAATTAGAATAGAGGAACAAATGGACCAAAGCTTAACAAATAAACTTTCTACATAATCTAGATGCTACATTATCTCCATATCCAATTGCTACAATTTCTCCATATTCAACCAAAAAAAGTAGTAAAGAGAAGGGAATTTATCAACTCAACATCTCTAACCCTTCAACAATAGAAAATAAAAAAAAAAGCTAAAACTGAAACAACGGAAATGGCATTAGCAGTATTGACTTCATGGATGTGCTCGGTATGAACCCTGAAGAAGGCAAGAGGCTGAAATGGTTTGTGGGAGAATAGAAACACAATCCCAGCAACATCAAACTCACCGTACAAATGAAACCGAGGGAGAGAGATAGGAGATTTGACCAAAAGAGATTGGAGAATAAACAATCCATGGTGTTGAACTCTCCAAAGATGAAACTGATAGAGAGAGAGGTCGAGAGTTTGGAGATCTGACCGAAGGCACTAGATCCAACCTCATCCATGATGTGTCCTGTACTTCGACCTTATCCACGAGAGCTGGTGACGACACTGGGGATGGTGGCGCAGCAGAAGGGGAAGATGATGGTGGCATCGATGCATCAGTCTGCAGTGGCGCAACAGATGAGGAAGTGATTACAGATTCAACGATGTTGAAGACATGGTGGCTGAGGATAACGAAGGAAGAGGGATGAGGAAGGATAGTACCGAAGGCTAGGTAATGTGTGTGTCAGAGGAAAAGAGTATTGCTGAAAAAAAGAAAAGAAAGAGGTGAAGAAAGGATTGCACGTGAGCTAGAAAGAAGATGAATGATGATCATTGGATTTTTTTTATCAACGGCCATAAATATCAATTCGTGGCTTGTGCTTTTTTACTTAAATAATAAATAGATGGCATTTGTAAAAATAAACGCTGACTAAACTAAACTCAATACCACTTTTAGTTGACATTTTTTCATAAACGTCAACTTTATTATGAAATCAAAGTTAGCGTTTGTGAAAAAAATGCTATCTATTACCTAATACAGTTAGCATTTGTTAACAAACGCCAACTTTACATCAGAATAAAGTTGGCGTTTCTGAAATAAACACCAACTTTTAATTAGTAAAGTTGGCATTTGTTTTACAAACGCCAATATTTCCAAGTTATAGTTGGCGTTTCCCAATAAATGCTAATTATTAGGCGCTAATAAAAGCTAAATTTGGTGTAGTGCCACCATCTTCCATCTCAGATTAGTTAATGGTGTTTGTGCCACAAGTGCGTCCCTGTTACAATATATATGAAAAATGAGGGATGAACACCTCATACGGTGGAAACGAGAGGGATTGAATTTAAAAAGAAATCAAAACTATATAGACTAATTTCAAAATTTGCTAAAACTAAAGGGACCAAATGCTTCATTTTCCCTTTTTTAATTTTCTACACAATATATAGCATAAAAAATTAAAAATGCATTAATTTTAAACCCCAAATGTTATTGTGTATGATGATGATTGGCATTGGTATTATATGAGTTTGTCTATTACATCGGGAAATGTGTTGTTTGGTATAGATATGTTTGGGCTATTCACTTAGTGAATCATGTTGGCTGAAAATTGTTAATTATACTTTGGTTGCTCAATTGTGAGTTGTGTTGCCATGGAATTCTTGTAGTATAAAATAGCATTTCATTGTTTTTTTTCTTTTTGGTATATTTGAAATATACTTGGACTAATGCATTAGGACATCATTTTATATGGATTTTGGATTTGTGGTAAATAGTTAAAGATGTTGATGAATTGATTGGACTGTTGATTGTGGATGTTTAATAACTGTAAGGAATGTAATGGATATAGAGATCTTTGCGTTCAAAATTTGGATTTTATACAGGTTTGGGCTGTAATGGGCAAAGCTCTTTCTGTTTTATTTAGTCCCCAGTTTTTAGGCTTTCTGGTGGATCTAATTCTCCAAAAAAATTTTGTGAACTTGGGTCTTATTGTGGGCCTCGAAATGGAATTATTTTCCTTGTATTTTTTTAAATCTTTTGCAATTCAAATTTTAATTGCTAGTCTACAACTTAATCTGAGTTAAAAAGAACTTGTTACTGCGTGCTCTCCTTCTTTTTTTAGTGAGATTCAATATGGCTTCATGAATGAATGTCCACATGTTGTTTTTGTACTATTATATGTATATAAGATAGATAGATATATTAGTTAAAATTACTAAATAATTAATTTATTAATTATTAATTAATAATAGTTAATATCTAATTTATCACTAACATCAATACCTTATCCTCTCATTCTCAATCATCTAATACTTTGCCCGTCCCATTTTGATTATTGTTTCAGAAAATTTTAAATATTCCAATTTGATTGACTTTTTTTATTATTAACGAAGCATGATTTATTTTCCCACTATTTCCTTTAATTAAAAACAATAGTAGGTAAAGCATAAGTTATCTTTTAGAATATTTAAGTCAAGGATATATTTTGATAAAATATTGTTAAATTTTACTATTCTCTCTTATCTTTAATATAAGACTTTTTAACTGATTCACGTAAATTACAAATGTGTGCTAAAATTAGTTAGCTACCTTAATTTTTTCAAAAATCACAATGTATTTTTAAAACTATCTTTATTAAATTTCTTTCTCTGTTCTCTCTCTCATGAATTAAATATGAGGCATTTTTTTTATAATACATAATAAATATTACTCCCTTTAGTTTTAAATGTAAGACATTTTGCCTTGATTTTAAATGTATGACCATTTTTAAAATACATGACAATATTTATTAAACATTACCAGAAAATACCCCTATTCAATTCTTAAGAGAGAGAATGAAAAAGAAATTCAACAAGGATAGTTTTAAAAAAACATGGCTTTTGAAAATTAAAGTAGTTAACTCCTACTTTTAATCTGCATGATTCAGTTAAAAAAGTCTTATATTAAGCATTAGAGTGAGTACATGGTATTCTAAAAATAGTTATATATTTAGGACCATGGCAAAAAGTTTTATGTTTAAAATCAAAAGGAGTATAATCTAGGTTACTCAACGATTTTATTGGTTTGCATCAAAAAATTTAAGTAACAATCAAAATGGGACGGGAAAAATATGTTTTAATTAAATTTTCATTTTTTTTTCTCACAAATCGCAATTACTATAGTTCATTCTTTAAACTTTATGTTAGCCACATAAATTCGTCTATTTTTTTATAAAAAAAATTACTCTCAACATGTGAGGAGTGAAATTTGCTCAAAATTTGTTCTTTTTCCCCCTATTGAAAATCTAAGCTTTTAATTACTAAATTCTCTCTACTTGTTTGAAAAAAAAACAATAGTGATTCTAATTACTTGCTCCCTTTCAAAATATAAGACGAATTTAGTGAGAAATAATGTTTTAAAACATAAGTCAATGTATTAAAGTTAGCAATTCTTTAACATTATTTTTTTCATTTTTGTCCCCATTTATGATATGCCTCAATTAAAGTGAATATTTAACTTTTTCTTTTGGTATGGAAAGATTAAAAAAGATAATAATAATTAAGATGTGGTAGTTTAATGAAGATAATTTTAGAAAGTTATACTCTCTCTAATCTTAAATATGTTAGATATGTTGGCTTTCTAAGAGGGGAGATAAATTGTGAAGATTAAAATTTTCTACAAAATTCAAGAGAGTGATAAAAGCAAAAGTAACAGTAAAAAAAATGAGTATAAACGAATAACAAGGTAAAAGCAGTATAAGGGAATAAAAGACACATATGTTTATCCTGGTTCGGTCACTTTGTCTTGACCTACGTCCAGTCCTCAAGCCACCACTTGAGATTTTCCACTATCTTGCAAGAATCCAGTGGGCTTCTTGTAATTGCCTCAGTGCAACTTGATGCTCTATTCCAAGAGCTTACAATCTCACTCTTTGCACTCTAACTAAGTGCTTCCCAAATCCCTTGTGATATCCCCTCACAAGATAATCTTTCTTTCAGATAAAAATAAGATTGATTACAATGATTGAACTCTCTAATTTAGAGTGTATATGAAAGTTGAAGTACAAAAAATGAAGTATGTGAGAGTAGAAGACTTTGAATCAAGAAATTAATAGAGTTTCAGTATATACAAAGTAAAATTGTTGCCTACATCTTCAAACGAAATTCTATTTATAGATTTATGTCTTAACTATACGTTAGAGACAATATTTAGCCATTAGAGACGTTACCCAATGGTTACTCTGAAAAACTAGTCATTCACCAACTGCATTTAAATGCGTCTGACACTCAAAGTTCAAATTTTGGTGTGTCAACAGATGAATTTTATAGAGACCGAAAGCTAAAGACTTTAATGTTGAACCTCGAAGTTTGTCTATTATGAAGCAAAGTTCGAATTTTCATCTTTGAAAATATTTCTATGTTGGAACATACGAATTTTCAAGTTTAAAGTTCTTCTGGTAAGTGTGAACAGTTGTTCTATATTGCTACAGTGCCTTCGAAGTTCGAATTTTGGTGCCCAAAATTTGTCTGTCAGTGGGCAGCTCAATAAGACACAATAGTTTATCTATTTGAAATTCAAATTTTCAAAAGTTAAAGTTCGTCTGTCATAGAGAGCTCTTATCAGACTTAATTCAAAGTTCAAATTTCTCAATACTAAAATTCGTATGTCAAAAGATTATCATAACAGACTTGCAAGCTTTGTTTCCAAAATCAAAGTTTGTCTGTTAGAGAACTAACTTAGAACTCTTTTTAAACTTTACTTTCAGATGAACTTTGACATATCCCTAAACAAATTTTTCATTTTTCATGATTTGTGTTTTACCAGAAGTTCGAATTTTCAAAGTCCAAAGTTCGTCTGTCAGAAAGAGCTCTTATCATACTTTATCCAAAGTTTGAATTTTTGCAATCAAAGTTCATTTGTCAGAGGAATCACTTTTTTTACTAACTTATTTTCAATCTAAAATTCGAATTTTAGAAGCTAAAGTTCAAATTTTCAAAGCAACATATCAATTTTAACACTTCAAAGTTCATCTGTTAGTGGGTATTTTTCAAATATTCCATAGAATCATATTTTTAAAACATTCTTTTGCAAGTTTAAAGTCTTTTACTTAATTTAAACACAGTAAGAAATTCTATATCTAATCTTATATTGATTTTTCTTGAATTTTTCCACCTGAGATCTTTTGATATATTCTTTCCAAGTTTTAGATGGTTAGTTTGGAATCATCAAAATACTTAATTCAATAAAATAAAGAGCATTTTGCCTTGGTCCGAAATGTAATATTATTTTCAAATTATTTTCAAAGTATAAGGTAGTATTTATTATTTACTTCCAAAAAAATATCTCTATTTAATTCATTCAAAAGAGAGACAAAGAAATTAAATAAAGGTAATTTTAGAAAAAACATCTTGATTATTGGAAAAATTAAAATAGTTAACTCTCATCTTTAATTTGTGTGATTCGGTTAAAAATATCTTATATTAAAAACTGGAGGGAGTAGTAACTTTTGACAACATTAAGGCATACAACTAATTTTAACTATTTTCTTTGATAGGGGTGGGGTAGTTAAATACTTCCTATGCTCCCTCCGGTCCATATTATAGGGTGTGTGACCCATTTTCACGTCCATTAAGAAAATTGGAAAACATACTTAAAAGTACTAAAAGTTTCAAATTTACCCCTATTTATGGATGGAATATTAAAATGATTAAATTAGTAATTTCTTATGAGTTTTCCAAGTGTAGGAGAGAGATAAGTAACTAACTAATATAATTAAATATAGTAAGGGTAAAATTGTCTATTTAGTTCCCTATACCTTATATCATGAATAAAAAAAAATGAATCTCATAAATTAGAGGCCATCTGATTTTGCTAAATGTTTTGGCTTTTCATGGGAGGTGAACTTGAAGACACTTCTATTGAAAAGAATAAAAAAATTACAAATATTACAAATAGTACAAAAGTCGGTTCGTTTTCAAGAGAAGACTTCGGTTACCCATGCTCCGGGATTCTTGCAATGTGCACCCAACAGACACAAGTCTTCTTTTTCTAATTTTCTTATAAGAGAATGGATCTTTGCGAATCTATTAAAAAATGGTTTTTGCCAGTCGTGTTTTTTCAAAAAGCTGTTTTTAATGCTTGTCTGTGAATTGTTTAATAAAAAATTAAACCCACACAAGCTCTCATGTGTGTATACAATAGATACATTTTTTCATGCGTGATATAAATTATGAGAAATGAAACGGTTTAAAATTTATAAATAAAGTCATTTCTATCAATTTTACGTTATTATTAATATTGATGGCAAAAAGTATCATGCCTGAGAACAATATATGTAATTTCTATTTCCATGCCGTGACATAACCGTCTTATTGCGGCACATACGTTTTTGGAGAACTTTCTAAAAGTATTGTCACGTCTTGAGTCTTTGAGCAAGTGACATAACCGTCTTATTGCGGCACATACGTTTTTGGAGAACTTTCTAAAAGTATTGTCACGTCTTGAGTCTTTGAGCAAGTATCAAGAGGGTACAGAGTTCAATTGTAGATAGTTCTTCGGTTGCATTTTATAAGACCTTTTTAACTAAATTATAAGATTAAATCAACTTTCTGCACCAAAAAAAAAAATCTAGTTATTTCTTCTGATTTAATCTTTGTAAGTCTAGGTGTCTTTTGTTTTCATTTTCTTCTCCAGCCTTTAAAAAAAAAAAAAGGTTGTTTCTTTTGATTAGAAAAGACTTCCTTCTTTCATATTCTGCATTCCACTCAACCAAGAGCATCATTTGATACATCGCTTCGGATTCCCTCAATTTTCTCAGTTTTCTACGCCAACTTTAAACAACAACAAAAAATGTTTTGATTTAGGGCCTGCTTGATTCGTGTTTCCGAAACAGTTTTTTTGTTTTCGGAAATAGAAAACTTGTTTGGTAAACCTGTTTTTTATAAACTGTTCTGGAAAATAGAAAAACAAAAGAACAGAAAACGCAGAACAACTTTAAGATGTTTTGTAGTTTTTGTTCTGGAAAACACGAGAAAAGGTGAAAAACATCCACTCACTAATGGTAAAGTTATAAATTTTGAATAACTTATCTATCATTCACTAGTTATGATTTTGAGAATAACTATTCAAACAAATTTTTTTGTCTTCTTGTTTTCGAAACTTATTCTTGAAAATAATTTTACAAAACTGTTTTGAGAACAAGAAAATAGAAAACACTGTCAAATAGGCCCTTAATCATTGTTGAAGTGTCGTTTTTTTCCTACTCAATCAACTTTCTACTACTCCAACAAAATAAAATCTAGCTATTTCTTTTGATTTAATCTTTGTTGAAATGTCTTTTGTTTCCATTTAGTCGACTTTCTACTCCAACATTAAAAAAAATTCTTTTGATTTAGTCTTTGTTTTAAGCGTCTTTTGTTTTCATTTAATCAGCTTTCTACTACAGCATTATAAAAAAAAAATGAGTTGTTTCTTTTGATTTAATTTGAAGTGTCTTTTGTTTTCATTTTATAGACTTTCTTTTCCAAAAGTTGAAAAAAGAAAAGATATTTCTTTTGATTTAATCATTGTTGAAGTGTCTTTTGTTTTCTTAATCACACTATGCCAAAATAAGGCTTCATTTCATTGGTGCCTAATAATTGGCATTTGTTAAAATAAATAAATAAAAAATAAGATGAAAGACTTTTATTAGCGTTTGTTAGACAAACGCCAACTAAATGACACAATTTATTTGACATTTTTGTGAATAAACGCTAACTAAAATATTTACTTGGCGTTTAATAATAAAAATGCCAACTAAACTGAGAGCTTTAGTTGGCGTTTTATAAATAAATGTCAACTAAAAGTTAAAATTAGATGGCATTTTCTAAATAAATGCGGATAAAAAATTTTATCAAGGCACGGATCCAACATTTTAACCGTTGATTAAAAATGATCGGACGGTCATTATTTATTCTTTCTTTATTACCTTTTCCTCCCAAGTTCCTCATCTTTCCCGATCTCACTTCAAATCTATGTCTTCTTTCTTCTCTGCCATACCGATGTGCCTTTTCTTCTCTGAACTCGCTTCCGCTCCTTCCAAACCTCCATCTTCTTCTCTGCTGCCACTATCGGCCTCCACCTCACCTTCCGTCATGAATCTAGTTCACCTCCACTTTTCCAATCTCAAGTCGCTGCCATGGATCTGCTTCTCCTTCTTCGCCTCCTTGGAGCGATGCTTCTGCATCAACCTTAATACCACCAACAACATCAAAGACGAGGATGCCCACAATTGCCCTCTTACTCTTATCAAGTCGATTCCCCATTTCAGATTAGCAATCGAGGCTAAATTTGTCTTGGATTTTGCCAAGCTTCCCTGACGATGACGCATGGACTTTTTCTCCATGATTGTGACCTTCTTCTTGGGGGTTTGTCAAGTTTTCTTATACTTTTTCTTTTCATTTATATCATAGGCACACACTCATATATATATATATGCTACTTTTAATGCCAAGAATTGTAATAGTTATGTTTCGACTATGATTGAATCAATTAAAATTTCTCTAGCTCTTCATTGTCAGGTGAACTGGTGTTAATGTGGGTGTCTGCATAATTAGCACGTTCAGTTTTGTTGTGCACATTTAGAAGCAATTTCTAAGCAAAATATTTTTAGGGCAAATTCCATGTTCTATTCTAATCATGAAACTTTCGGCTTCAAAGATTAGTATTATTTTTTGGGATAATTTCACTTTATTCTTGTGCCAAAGCCTACAGTTTAGAGGTATCATTTGGAGACCCTGATACTAGTGACCATTACCATCATTTTGTTTGAAGCTGCTTTTAAATATATATATATATTTATGAAGAGAGGAATGAAGACAAAATTTGATTATAGATTGTTATTAACAAAGATGATTGGTGTACGTCTATTGAAAATATTGCATATATCAAGAAAGAAAGACATGCATGTTAGTTGCTACAAACTTTTTTTCTTGAATCATATTATTGAGTGTTTAAGGTGGGAGACCATGGATGAAAAGTTGCATCATTGGATTTCATAGGCAACATTACATGCATGCTTCTATTTATTTATAACTCAGCATTGCCATAATTTGCTAAATCATCTACAGTCAATGTCTAATTCATCTTTTTAGCATCTTATTCCTATTTCTTACCATGTGCTAGTGGCAAGGTTTGATTTCTTGTGGGGTGATCAGAATACCACTAGGAGACATTGGAAAATTTAAAGGCTGCTATCAAAAGTACCAAGAAACTTTGTGTGGTAAAATGCCATAATTTACTATGTTTGTTCGGTTGCTTTTCACTCTAACCAAGCTTAATGTAGCTTAGCTTTATAAAGGAGTTAGATGCATGAATGATTATCTAGAGATAACTAGTATACTAAATGCATAAACTTGCAATTTTTTCATCTAAGGTATTATTGATTCTATCTATAGCTTATAATTTCTTTTCAAGTGTTTCTCTCTCATTCTTTCTGTTTACATAATATGATGCTGAGTTTCTCTTAATGGGCCAAGATCCTTAACATCTCAAGATTGATGTAATCAATATCTTAAAACATCATGTTTTCAGGAATAAGAATAAGACCATCATAGATTGCCATAGTCTTGACTCTGAGGATAATGATCAAACCAGCTGCCAGGCTACCAGACCAACCTTGGGGACCGTTCTAGTTAAAAACTAGAACAAAGGATTCTCCTTTTATCTCATAACAAGTGAAAGTAGAGAAGAAAGATATATGCTGGGATAAGGTTTGTTCTTTTCCTGTCCCTTTTGACCTTTTGTCCAGCATTTTCCTTTTTTCTCAGCTTCAAAAGCTTTAAAGGTTGTGAATCCATTTTTTGTTGATTGAGTAGATAGAGTTGTGGCTGTCATGGGTTTTAGTTGGGCGTTGTGTCAAATCTCTATATTTGCAAGAACAAGATCCTTGCTGCATCATACTGCAATTAATAATTATTGGTTTCATTATATAAGATATTTGTAGTTTACAATTGAAAAAAGAAACAAAACCATGCTTTGTTTCTAGTTGTAAGCTTCATTCACTCTAAAATAGTCTAGGAACATGAAGATAAATAATTGGGAGCGGATTTCTATTATACTTGAACATGGCCTTTACTTGAATTTGTTTGAACAAAATAAAAATGGATGCTTAAACTCCCATGGAGGTTTCACTTGATGACAAATTTTTCTTGGTTGTTTTGTTCCTAACATTTCCTTAGGCTGATTGGACACATGTAGGTCCCACATATGACCCCTCAAGTGGAGGTCTATAACAGTTTAGTGGGCCCTATGGGAAAGCCCTAAAGGGGTTGTTGGGTCCATGTATCATTAATGGGATTCTCTGTAATATGAATTATGTGATTATTGTAAATATGAATTAATGGAGATATTCCTTCAATTGATAAAGCAACATCAGATCATCAAAGGCTTCTAGATTGGTATTCTTTAATGAACAGTTGTCTTTCTTTAAGAAAATTCAATATGCTTGCATTCATGACACATGCATTACTTTTGTCCAATAAAAGTGAATAATTGTCGTGGTTAAGGTGAAAATGAGATGAAGTGGATTTTCAATTGCTAAGGTTTCTATCAATAAAAAAAATTTGAACTTATCTTTTTCTTTTCATTAAACCTTATAATATTTTGCCATCTATGATTTTTCTAATTGGTTAGTTGAAGTCAGTATATGGAGGTTGAAATTTTAGAACATCTAAATCAAATGGTTAAGGCTATTGTTTTCAATACAATATTGATTTGTAAGGTATGCTTGTTCTTTTTTTTTTTTTTAACCACAAGCTAGGTATGCTTGTTCTGTGTCATTTTACTGTACTATGCCGTTATATTAATTTTGGATTGTTATGGCTTCATCATGCCAACAAATTTGATTATTTATAAGGCATATTCTTGTTGCATGTTCTATGTTATGCTTAATTTTTATGTTCATTCTTATAATTCCATGAACACTGATTTACGAGCTATTTTATTAATCTTACATGCAGGATATTAAATTATGATGAAATTGTAAAAGATAATTCTCCTGGAATTCTAATACTTGTGGCTTATGGGCTTTGTGGAGAATCAGTTTGTCATTTTTCACTTTACTTTTTTTTTACTTACTTTCACTTGTATGAATGATCTTTTAATAAGTAGGAGATTTTTTTTATTAGAAATTGGTGTTGATATACTGGAAATTGAATCGTAATTTTTTTGTTAATTGAATTGTAATTGTATTATTGGAATGTATAATTTTTAATGTAATATATGTTTTTTTTCCAATAAATTCAATAGAGTAATATATATGTATATTTTTTAAAAATATATTGATTTTTGTTGACATTTAATTAAGATAAATGCCACCAAAAGCCTTTTTTTAATAAAAAAAAAAGGAAAAGTTGGCGTTTGTAACATAAACACCAACTAAAGGCAGAGTTTAGTTGGCATTTGTGGTAGAAATGTCATCTAAAGCCTCCCCTTTAATTGGGATTTGTGGAAGAAACACCATCTAAAGTCTCTCCTTTAGTTGGCGTTTGTTCCAGAAATGACAACTAAATGGGGGACTTTAATTGGTGTTTCTAGAACAAACGCCAATTAAAGTGGACTTTAGTTGGCGTTTTATAAACACCAACTAAAGTTTTCCCTTTTATCGACATTGGAATAGTTGGTATTTCAAAAACGCCAATAAAAAAACACTAACTATTCATTTTTTTGTAGTAGTGTCAACTTTCTACTGCAACATATATATATAAGTTTCTTTTGATTAATCATTGTTTAAGTGTCTTTTATTTACAATTTCATCACTTATTTTGTTCTTTCTGCCAATGAATTCATTTCTTTCAGTTATCTACTCCGACATCAAAAACAAAATTTAGTAACAAAAAAAGGAATTCATGTCTTTCAGAATGATTTGAAAGAGAAATTGATTGATAAAATAAATAAGAAAAAAATTATATCAATGCAAAATTGTCTAGGTTTAGACAAGATATATTTTTGCCAATCGGAAATAACGTAGATGGTCAGAGTAGGCAATATTGGTAATTGTCAAGGTTGACGATTCTCCTGATATAACCAAAAAAATAATAATAAATAAAAAAAGTAAAGCAACTGCATTAGTTCCTTTTAAGTAAGTTTTTATATTTATTAATTATTAATTTTACTCCCTGCCAACATATATGACACTTTTTTAAATATTTTTGGTTCTAAAATATAATAGACAAATTGATAAAGATGATTTGGACAATTCATAAGCATAGTAGGAGGTCTTATCACTTGGAAAGATTCAAGTCCAAAATAAGTCCATTAGAAGAGATTACTTAAAAGATCATATGCTTCACTAAAATAGCATGTGACTTAAGCATTATTAGGCTTAATTAGTGTTAATTTCATTTTTATTAGTTATGGCTAAACTTTGTTAATTAATAAAGCCCAATTAGTTAGTTAGTAGTCTTTTTGATTGCCCACCTTGTACATAGGCATGTTATATATAACACCCTACTTTTAGACACCCCTAGACTTGACCAAAGAACTTCAAAAACCAGCCAAACATAACCCAGACATCTTAAAACAACTTCCCAAAACTTCAAAACAGCGGAAAAAAACACCTGAAAGGCACATGAACAAGATGAGACCGTGGCCTGCTGCAGTGGCATCGCTGCTTCAACCCTTCATAGATTCTCTAACATCTACTGATTTGCTGGTGCCGCGGCCTAGCTTTCTGGAGCCATGGCCCTAGCATCAGAATTTGTATCAACAAATTGTTGATTTGCCGGGCCAACTTTCGACACGCATAACTTCTTAGTCTGACATCTGATTGATCTGATTCCAAATTCTATAGGTTACTCTCGTCATTATCTAACCATGGACACTAATTTCACTCAAATCCAACTCTATTTGGAGATTTTAGATGCCCAAGACTATTTTGGTCACTTTTTGATTAAAACCCACAACCTATCACCTCCAATTGCCACCAAAGGCACATGGACACTTAGAGACTATTCATTCAGGTCCTATTTGATTTAACCAACTTGTCCAAAGATGTTTCCCCCCAGAGAAACCTCTCCTCCGACAAAATGACCCCCTTGAACCCCAAAATCATATAATAGGCTATATGCCCAAAACACACATACAGCCGATCTGGTTCATAGACACACTCCCAACAATAATGACCCGTACCAGGGTCCACACCATAAATATCATCACATATTTCTCTATACTCTTAGGATACTCATCCAGGTAACCAGGCTATAATAACCTACTTGGCACAGAATTACATAAACTAAATTACAACTACTAATTATACTTGAAATTTCCAAAGACAGAATGACTGCTAACTCCTTGATCTTCTCCTAACTAACACCAGAGTTTTTGCTTGAAAGGTTAGTCATGGAGGGGGGTATGGGACAATGTCTTAGTAACCGGGGATAACTACACACATATATATAATATCATCAATACCACACACATATGCAAGTGATGCAGTGTAATGCCAATGTCATGAGATGCATGCCTTAATGCATGTCTCGGTGTATGTCTCCCTCAACATGGCTAGAACCACGAGTTGGCATCATTATACGATATTTCAATAGGTAATTCCCTTCTAACAGTCTGTGAAGACTGATTCCGAGATATCACCAAGCTCACCTCACACTAGTGTACCTAGTCAAAGGTCACACTAATGATTAGACCGTGGCTCTCCTTTCCCTAGACCACCACGGAAGGTGCAATCCATTGTCACCTGGCTCTCCTATGGCCATAGGAGAGGATTTAGCAATAGGGATCCTATCCTATAACCAAATCATATCATCATCATATCATACCATAGTCCACTGCCACTTGGCTCTCCCTATGAGAGGATTTAGTGGCAGGGATCTTTTATCACATCATCATATCTCATCTCATCACCACTTCCAATCAACTGTATCTCACTATGCTTATGGGTGGTGATGCATGCCACGCTAACATGACTCAAACCACGCACATATGTATATCATCATCACAATCATCATCATAGTCATGCTAGCATGCAATGATATAAGAATGCCACAGTCACGTATGCACATATACAAAATCATGCTCATCATCATCATAGATTCACATCATGTCATGTTAACATATGTACATCATCATCATATACTATATCGTCTAGCCGTGTGCATATCACGATATATATAGGAAAAGCTATACACACACATAACGATATCATGGTATGAACGGAGACATGCATATATATATATATATTAACATATAACACAAATATACAAACGCCCGGTTACCTCAAGTTGTTAGCACCACACATACAAGGGCTTAAGCAAGCCTCCAGAGCACCCCAATCACGAACTATATGCCTCCGATTAGCCAATCTACCATTACAACAATATAATACCTTTGGTTAAGATAACTCTCATAACACTACAATCCATAATCTAGATGTCCAAGCTTAACCCGGAGTCCTAACAACATACACACATACCAATAAACCTTAAACAATCATTCAAATACACACCAATTCATACCATTTCGGATTTCCACTTCTTTTCCCAAATTCCAACCTAGGTTTAACTCAAACCCATCATAATCCAACCAAAACTCCTACCCAAAGCCTCCTAACACTACATAACATTTCTACAACGCCAAAACAAACATTTTAATCGGTGGATTCTTACTCAACTCAAAAACCCACATTCTCCCATCGATTCCAAACCAAAATCTGAAGAGAAAAGAGAGGAAAGGAAGCAAGATCAACTTACCAACCATTAATCAAGCTCCCTTGGTCCAGAAAATATCCCCTCATATCAGATTTTGCGTGCCTTAGCTGAGCTTCCTGCTGCTTCTTCGTCACTCCTTCCATTTCTTTCTTTTCTTTTCTTTTCATCCAAAATGATTCTGATTTAAACCAGTTTTTTGACTCTCGCCATGGCTCCAGGTAAGTCCGCTACAATGCCACCAGTTTCAGCCAGAAAATGCCACTGGAAATTAGCTCTCGCCACTGCGGCCCTACTTCTTCCCATGGCATGGAGCTCATTTCTTCTTCGCTTGAACCTTCCTCCATCCTGTTTCCTCTGGTTCTGCACATAATTTCAAAGACAAGCGTCATGAGGGTTCTTACATCATGTGCCCTACATGTGATTTCATTAATGTGGTGGCATATTTATAAGAGCTTAGGTATTATTTTTATGAATTTTTGTTATTTTATTTTAGGCTTTTATTTTTACTAATATTCTAGGTCCAACATTAGTGTTCTTTGAGCCCAAAGTCTTCTAATCCCATTAGGATTACTTGAACCCAAATTAATTAAGTTTTCTAGGCTTATTAGGTTATATTTTACCTTACATATTTGATACTAATTTTTATGTGCATTTCTCAGACTTAGATGAATGAAAATTTCAGTTTTGTGAGTTTTCCTCATACATTTCTTTGAGTGCTAAAGAGAACACTATGACTTATCAAGGAATTGGTTAATCCTTGTGGTGTCACCAAAACTAGGGTTCAAGAGACTGGTTCTCTTGGGTTCTAATTCACCTAGACCAACATATCTTTTGTATTTTTCTTGTTTATTCCCTTCTTCTTGCTATTTTTCTATTTTTCAGTTTTTGTGTTCCTTGTAATTGCAATGATCCGAATGTCATTCACTTCAAGTGGGTTCTTTGGATTGATTCCATAAGGGTTCATTTATTATTTGACATTAGAACATAGGTTTGCAAATCAATGTGTTCTTTGTTTTTGCTTCTTTCCTTGTTTCATTCCATTTTAGTTGCTTTCGGAGAATTTTCGCTTCACTGTTCATCCATACAGTTGTCAGTATTCACTAGCACTATTTTTATTTACTGTTCATCATACTGTTACGGTCACTATTTTCATCATTGTTCACTGGCACTATTTTCATTCACTGTTCACCACTTTGTTGTTCATCATACTATTTTGATCACTATTTCGTTCACTCTTCATCATCCAAATTAAAAAAAAAGATTGTTTATTGCCAAAAAAAAATAATAGTAGCAGAAAAAATATTAAAAAAGAAAAAGAAATCTGAAAAAGAGAGAGAGAGAGAGATTGATTGCTGCAAAAAGAAAAAAAGAATATAGCAAAAAAAAGAGCTGTGAAAAAAACCCAAAAAAAAGTATTTGATTGGATTTGATTTTGAACTTGATTGTCTTAATTTATCTACTTTGGTGGTAAGTCCCATTAAATCTCTGTAAGTTGTAATTACTTCTTTATTCTAATTACTACTATTCTTCTTTGATTTCTAGCACCTAAATTTCTTTCCTATTGTTGGAAATTTCAGTTCATTTGTGCTCATTTTGTGTTGATTATTGCTTAATTAAATCAAGATCTTTGAGAACTTTAATTTTTGACTGTAGTTTTCTATGAGTGCCACTTATTTCAAAACTGATTTCCTTTTGATTGTGGTTGTGGTTTTAATTTAGCACTCTTATAAGAAAGCAAGCTTGGAGTGGAAAAAGGCAAAAGAGAAATTGCATCATATTTGAAAAAGCCTTGACTTGGTGTGAAACATGAGTGCATGTGCATTATTTCAGTGAAAACAAGTGAGAGAATGTGTGAGGTCTCTATTTCTTTCTCTTTGTTTTACACTAACATTTCAGATTATAAATATGGCTGTTGGAGAATTTGATCTTAAGGCCTTATTAAGGACTTTCAATTATCAAATTGAGGAAGTGAATGCAAAATTAGATTGCCTGGAGTTTCCTTCTAAAACTAAAGCAAGGTGTAATCTAAAGGTTCTTGCTCATACGGATGTTCTTAGCAACATCAAACCAAAAATCCCACTATTTCATGGTGAGAAAAATCATGATGTTTACTTGGATTGGGAAAGAAAAAGTCTTAGCATGTTGCAACTACTCCGAAATAGAGAAGGCACAATGTACTTACCTTTGATTGGGTAAAAAGGTTGCTGCTTGGTGGAAACAGATAGAAACTAGACGAGCTATGAATGGAGAATCTTCCATTATAACATGGAATGAAATGAAAGTAGTCTGAGGAAAAAATACATGCCATCCAAAGCTAAAAGGGTGGTTGAACATTCCAAGGAGATGCAAATGCCCATGGTTCAAGATTCATGTAATTCCCACATGGAGAAAGATGATCAAGTGGATGATGACATTGCTACCACTTTAACAATTGATGATATAACGATAGACTCCACTACAGGTATGCCTAATTCTCAAAACTCTGATATTATCTCTTATGATTTAAGATGTGATAATTCTAGTGAGAAGAATGATAATGCTTGCATTGATGGTATCTGTTGTGATGGAACAACTGAATTGGAATCCGAATTGGGATGTACTGAACCTGAGAATCCCAATGCGTTTAATGTTATTAATTGTGATAATAGGATTGAACATAATATCTTACTTAATCTTGAAGAAAGAATTGGTCTAGATGTTGATAGTATTCTGTTAGAAAGCTTAGATCATTCTAGTTGTGCTTCTAATGTGCAAATTGAAAATAATATTGTAGCACAATTGGGAAATAAATTTCATGATATTACTTGTGCTTCTGAGCATAATTATGATTGTTTGCATCCTTTAGAGGAAAATCATGCTTTACATATTGCTAATCAGTTGATGGAAAATTATGTGGATAATGGTGTGATTCCTTTAGAAATTAGCTCTTATGATTGCAGTGATGTTGAGCATATTGACATGGTAATTAGAGATTATACTTTTGATTCTAACTTGAATGGGCATATTAATCTTTGTTCTTTTGTATTGGAAAAGGCCCATGAATCATTGTCATGTAATTTAGGTGAAACTTGTGATAAAATAAAGAGTGAGCCTAAGTGGAAAAACATGAGTGGGAAAAATAAGAAAGAAAGAGTCCACAAAAATGCAAAAAGTGCAAAAAGAATAAGTGAGAAAAATATTGAGAGAAGATTGAAAAAGAGAAAGAAAAAGAGAGAAAAGAGAAAAGAAAAGGAAAGTTTGAGGAAGAATGAAAGTGAGAGTAAGCTTAAAGTAGTTTGTACAAAACTCTTTCCTTCTTCACCTCATATTTCTTATGTATCTTCATTGTATTTTATTTGTCCTTCTAATTTTTTTTCTGACTTCTTTGAATTATGTCATCTATCAATGTTGCATGAATCCACAATTTCTTTTGAGTTCAAATTGCATGTGTCTATAGTGGGTCCATTAGTTAATTTAGTGCTTTCTATCTCTAGTTCATCCTTTTATGTCATTTCATCTTATCTTTATCATAGTGTTTTTCATTTCTTATTCATCTGTGAAGTAGTCCCTATTCGTTTCATGTTTTATGTTTCTTGTGTGTCTCATAAGTTATATGTCTTTTTGGTTATATGTTGGTTTGTTTCATTTCACCTTCATGGGTCTTTTGTGTTCCATTTTCTTTCTAACTCATTCTCTTCTTCTTGTTCTATGTTAGTATGTGTCCCTTTAGTTACTACATCTCTATCTTTGTTCTATCCTTCTACATCATCAATTTTGATCAAATCTGTCTTGGTTTTCAATTTATTGCATTGTGTTCAAATCTGTCCAGATTTTGTCTTCCATAGTTCATCTAATGCTTTGGTTCTAATTGAGGCTTCTTGTGTCATATTTTGTTCATATCTCGTACCCCGTGTGATTCCTGATGTCTTGGTTTTGTTTGAGTCTTGTTGTGTGGAGTTTGTGTCGAGTTATTTTCTACAAGTTATTGGTGAGGTTAATGTAAAGGAAAATCCAAATTCTTGTTCACCAATACCAGAAAACAAGACAAGTTCACTTCAAACTAGTGGGTTGCATAAGATTTTTGATACTAGAGATTGGTTGCAAAAGTTTAGAGGAATATTTAAAACAAATTTGCAGCCAAGGGAGAATGATGTCCTTTAAGTTCATGGAAGGATTAAAGAAAAGATGCATCAATTAGGCTTGAAAAGTAAGTGTACTTCATATAATTTATTTGATACGTTTAATCATTCCCTTTCTTTTCATGTAGATTATAGAGATTCAAGGATGAATCTTTTCGAAGAGGGAGGGAATGATAGAGGATGGCTTGGACAAATTCAGGTGTATGGTAGGAGGCCTTATCACATGAAAAGATTCAAGCTCAAGAGAAGCACATTGAAAGAGATTATTTAAAAGATCATGTGCTTCACTAAAATAGCATGTGATTTAAGCATTATTGTGCTTAATTAATGTTAATTTCATTTTTATTAATTATGGGATGAACTTTGTAATTAATAAAGGCCAACTAGTTAGTTAGTAGTCTTTTTGATAGCCCACCTTATAAATAAGTATGTCATGTACCCAACATGTGATTTCATTAATGTGGTGACATGTTTATAAGAGCTTAAGTATTATTTTTATTATTTTTATGAATTTTCATTATTATATTTTAGGCTTTTATTTTTACTATTATCCTATGTCCAATAAGAGTGTTATTTGAGCCCAAAGTCTCCTAATCCCATTAGGATTACTTGAACCCAAATTAATTAAGTTTTCTAGGCTTATTAGGTTAGATTTTACCTTACCTATTTAATGCTAACTTCAATTAAAAAAACATTTTTATTTTTGTTTATTTTTTGATATTTGAAGGAGAGCTTTCTACCACTGTTTTTCACAAAACAACCATAGAAAGTTTAGTACAAAATTCAATGTTTTAAATTAAAAAATGTTATGTATTTATTTTCTATTTTAAAAATAAAAAATAAAGTTTTTAAGAAAATAGTTGTAATTAGTGAAGTATTTTGTGGTTATTTGTTAAATAATAATGATAAAAAGATCATATTTATTTTCTTTTTAAATAAAAATAGTATTTTTATATTTTAAAATAAAATAAAGTCAAAGTTTTTAATTAAAAATTATTTTAAATTAAAAAAATAAGATGTTTTAGATTAAAAATGCTGTTTATTTATTTTCTTTTTTAATTTGAAAAAGAATGTTTTATTTTTTTAAAATTAAAAATTTTGAAGGTTTTGATGGTTATTTTTCATAAAAATAGCTATTGAAAATTTTTCAATTAAAAAGAATATTTTTTTTGTATGATTCATGTATTTTTTAAAGAGGTAACTTATCAAGCTTTCTATGGTTATCTTTTATAAAATAGCTATAAGAATATTGTAAATTAAAATTATATATTTATTTTCTATTTTTTGAAAATAAAAATATTTTTGTTTTTTGAATAAAATTTTTTGCTTTTTACGCCTGTTTTTCACAAAACAGCTGTAGAAAACCATCTAAATCCAGTTTCCCGCGATAAAAAACATTAGGCACGTTTGCACTTTTCATTTTCGGGTTCCTCATTTTTTTTGCTCAACTACCTAAATGCTCCATTGAAATCCTTCTGAAATGTGGTGCTTATGTAGTTAACTGGCCCAAAAGCCCTTATTCTTTCTCCAAACTTCAATCTTTGTCAATTTCATTGCTCCTTTCGCCTCCACTTCTGCCATGGTATTCATCTTCATATTCCTCCTTCGATTTGTTTGCTTTAGTACTAGCTAGCTATTTGCTCCACCGAAATACCTCCCCAAATCCGACGCTTCCTCAAGCCCTAAAACGCACCTTTGTTGCCTCCATCTCCACCCACGTGTTCGAAGCTGTCCCCTGGTTTGCTTCACTTCTATCCATGCCTTCATTTCCACTTGCTGCATTTTCTCTTGGGTTTGCTTCACTTCAGTTCTGTTCGCTTGGTTCAGCTAATGTGCTCCATTTTGGGCATTTTTGTTTTTATTTTAGAGTGAATGAGGAAGGCAAGGTTTTGCTCCTGAACCCATTAAAGATTCTCTCTCCTCTAGAATCTTGGTCTCAAGCCTAACGAGGGGGTTCTTCCTTCAATTGCAAAAGACGTCTTGATACACATGGTTTCACAATTCATACATTGCAAGAAGAGGTGATGAAATTGAAGACGGAGTAGAGAGGTTCAACTTTAGAGGAATGAGGCCTCTAGGGGCCGGTCACCTAATGAAGCGAGGTAATGAACCCAAGTTTGGATCTGTAAAGCAAATGCATGGTAGGATTTAGGTAGAACATGTATATGTACAGAGCAGTACGTAGGTGTTAATCATGTCTTTGAACAGAACTCTTTCAATTCCCAAATGGAAAAGACAATTTTTGGTTCTATAGGTAAATAAATCATTTGAGAACTGAGAAAACAGATTACCTTGCAAGAATATGAAGCTATCATTTGCATTTGACTCCCTGCTCTAATTAAATCCTTATATATTCTGTGCTCTTTCCCCAAGCTGAATGCATGGCTTTTAATTAGGATTGCTAGATTTTTAATTACGTGTTTGCTTAAATGTTTAACAAAATTATGATGTATGGATAGAATGGCATAACACACTAAAAAAATTATATCCAAGATGCACATGTCTTTTAATTTGGTCATCTTCCTCCTTAATTTGTAGCAGTTCATTAATGGTAGGCAGAAAAGGAACACTATAGCAGGCCATTCATGTCAAGAAATTCAATTACTCTATCATGAGTTTACCACAGAAGTATATTGTCTTTATTTTTAACAGCAAGCAACCACAATTTATACACTTGAAATGATTTTAGGACAAAGGCTTCTAATCAAAACAATTGAAACCAAAGATGTTGTAAGACTAATATCCAGCACCATTTTTATAAATATATAAAGCTTGAAAGACTGACATAGCTAGCCCTTATAATAGTAGTCAATAAGGTATCATTAGTAAAAGACAACTAGAGAAGTTTGAATCAGGGGCTGTAAAAGACAAAGTTTGTATTCATAGCACACTGCATTTGAATTAGGGGCTATATTTTTCTTGACAAAAAATAAAAGACAACTTAAAATAAATAAGTAGATATAGATGGTATCATTGGTAAGTTCCTTGATTGTTCTAAATTGTAATTGCATTTGATTGTCTATGAAGACATTTTTCTCTAAAAGTGTCTAGTCATATGACAGTCCCTCCCTATTAGAGAATTATAAGTCCGAAGACCATGGTCAACTGCCTACTACAACCAGTTGTGCATATAATAATAAACCCATTTTTCTATTATTATAAATTCTAAGAGTCAAATGTGAAGCATAAATGGGACAAGCAAGCAACCCTAACAATTTGACTCATGGGTCCTTCCAGAGAGATCTTTTATTTGTTTATTTATTTTTGCACTACATGGGATAGGGGAAGACTTAGACAATATCTGAATTAAATTGTTGGACAAAATTAAGATGTATATAGTTAATTAGAGATAGAGATGATTTTACATTACTACAAAAGAATCTTTTTTAGCATTTGTTTTCTGCTTTCATTGGCATTTCTTAAATGCCATGTATTGAGTGCTGATATAAAGGAAGACCTTTTGATGGCGTTTGCAGCAAATGCCAACTATCCACATTTTAGTTGGCATTTGTAAACAAACGCGAACTTTTCTAATTTTTTTTAAAAAATAATTATTCATCTGGAGCTCATTTTCTCTAGATAATCTGAAGGAAAATATGTTCTGGAAATCAATAATCTTAGAAGAATAAGAAGAACCAGAGAAAAATGATCAAGAAATTCAATAAAAGAAATTAATCCATAAAAGATCAAAAACAAATTTTCTTACTCCAACATTTGACTTGAAGATACAATCAAATAGTTTACAAATCAAATAGTTCAGAGAAATTATTCGTCTATATGCTCCTTCAAAAATCGTGAACACTTCCACTGATGATTCTAAAACTTTTTTACATGCCAACAAGAACAGGACAAAAAAAAAAAGAACACATTGATCATCCAAACATCAATCAATTTGAGACTAAAAGACACCACCAAACTAGAAATAGATTAAAAGCATATCTGAAAAGAGAACACAGCAATTTTAATAGAGAGATCTAAAAAGTGATATGATCCAATGAACCAAATAGCCAATCTTGTCCAACTTCAAGTAAATACTCCTAAGACAGGAATAGATCTAGGCAATGGAAGTAGATCTAGACCATAGTGTTAGCAAGGCTGACTTCCCAAGAGGGGGGTAAATTGGGAAGATTGAAATTTTTTTTGCACAAAATGAAATGGGTGAAGATAGCACAGTGTAAGAAAAGCAACGTATAAAACAGAGCAAGCTGAAAAGTTAAGATAAGGAGAAGAAGACTCAGTGATTTATCCTGGCTCGGTCTATCCACTTGACCTACTTCCAGTCCCCAAGACAACTCTTGAGATTTATCCACTATATAGAAAGAATTCAACGGGCTTCTTGCTAATGCCACAGTACATGAGTATGCTCTGTTTCTGGAGCTCTCTCAAACACTCTAAGCACTCTCACAATGTGCTTCCCAATCCCCATGTGATTTCCCCTCACAAGTAAATCTATCTTCCAGATGAATAGTAGATTGTTTACAAAGAAATAACTCTCTTGAATAGAGTAGATTTGAAGGTTAAAGTACAAATATTGAAGTTGAGAGGGTAAAAGCTCTTGAGAAGAAGTTTTGACAGAAATTCGTTATATACAAGTTAGATTCATCATTCACAACTTCAAATGTTGTTGTATTTATAGATTTTGGTCTCAAATGTCCGTTAGAGACTTAATCTATCTGTTGGAGAAGTTATCCAACGGTTACTCTGAAAAACTATCCGTTAACCAACCGCATTTAATGCTTCTGACATACTGAAATTCGAATTTTGGTTGGTCAACAGACGAATTTCGAAGAACCGAAGGTTAAAGCTTCCAACATTGAAATACTAAAGTTCGTCTGTCCATGAAGTGAAATTCGAATTTTGAAACTTGTAGAACATTTTCACAATGTGACATACGAATTTTCAAGAAGAAAGTTTTTCGGTTAAGTGTGAACAGTGTTTTCAATTTGCTACAGTGCCCTCGAAATTCGAATTTTGGAAGCCCAAAATTCGTCTGTTCCCAGTACGTGAAAAGGAGGCACAGTAGTTCATTTTCTTCGAAATTTGAATGTTGAAGAGTGAAGTTCGTCTGTCAGAGAGACTCTTTTCAGACTAACTTTATCATTCGAATATTGCAAGTTCACATCATTCATATGTCAATGTTTCACTTCAACAGACTCAAGAACTTAGCTTCAAAAATTTGAATTTTGATGTTCAAAGTTCGTCTGTCAGAGAGCAGTTTTGAAACTTAAATCATTCTTGATCTCAGATGAACTTTAACACAGTTTCAGATGAATTTCTTCTATTTTCTCAAGTTTTGTTTTGTCTGAAATTCAAATTTTGAAGATCCAAAGTTCGTCTGTTTCAAGGAAACTTCTTTCAGACTTAGATGAAAATTCAAATTTTGAACAACTAAAATTCATCTGACAGAGAGCCATCTCTTCAGACTTATTCAGTTTTAGCTCGAAATTCGAATTTCCCAAAGCAAAGTTCGAATTTCCAACTTGACAGTTAAGTTTAAACTTTCAAACTTCGTCTGTTTGTGGGTGTTTTTCAAATAATTTAAGATTTAACACAAAATCAAGGTTTGAAAACATCTTTTTCTCAAATCAAAATCTTTTACCCAATCACAACTAAAACTAAAGATCCTACAAAAGATCTAACAGCAAATACTCAGAAAATCTTCACTTGGAACAACTTTGATCTCCTTTGATATCTTCAATTCGAGCTCTTGAGTGTTAGTTTGGAATCATCAAAACTCTTGATTCAACATTCTCCCCCTTTTTGATGATGGCAAAATAACTCACACACTGGGTTAGTACTTGGGTTTGCTTTCACAAGCTCCCCCTCAACATATGCATTATAGTTCATAAGATATCATTTTCAACAGATTAAGTGAAGAGATTCAAAGCCCAAAACATTGCAACCAAGAACATAATACATTTAATCAAATTGTTGCAATACATATTCCATTAAAGATCAGTTCTCAAAACATCAAACAAATACAATCAAACAACTAAAACAAGATACAACAAGAAGATTCAGCCTAAGATCTAAAATCATCACTTCTTCTTTGGCTTAGTCTTCTTGCTATACGTCTTTCCTTTTCCAGATGGCTCAGCAGATTTTCCAGCTTACTTAGTCCCAGTTTGCTTTATCTTCTCCCCCTTTTTGGCATCATCAGGAAGCTCAACAAAGTCCATTGGAGGAGGAATTTGAGTGAGAGGAACAACACGAAGAGGGACAGGAGCAAAAGGAATCTCTGGCTGAACTGGTGCAGGAGGCTCAGCAGACTCAGGGCTAGGCTCTTCATCACCATCATCATCAGAGACCTCAAGCAGCACTTGCATTTCCTGCCTAGAAAGAGCTAGTTGAGCTCTCTATTCCTCTGAAAGCCCATAAGCAGTAATAGAATGAGAAGCTAGTTCAGCAGGAGGAAACATTTCTTCCAGCCTTCTCCTTTGAGCTTGCAGCAGAGCATTGTGAGCAATGGCAAGATAATCAGCAACAGGTACAATGCTCCTTTCCTCATTGCTTGCTCCTCCTGGCATAGAAGAGGTTTAAATGGCTGCAACCAGTCTTTCAACTTGCTCTGATTCTTGAATGGACAGAATTGAATCCGGAGCATCTTCTTGCATAGGCTCAAGAGGGCTTGTTTCTTGAAGTCCTTCTTCTTCCAATCCATAGTCTAGGGGTGGACCAGGACTTGGTGTCCTCATTGCACCAGCACCATCTGTATCACCATCATGGTCAGAGGAGGCAATCTCGAAGGGGCTTGGAGGCTCAGGAGTTGGAGACAGAGTAGGCTCAGGGATACCAGGCTGAGGTGGAGCTGAAGTGGTAGGAATTGCATTTCTTATTTCCTCATAAGCATTAGCCACCACCTTCATATTCACAGCCAACTGATGGATCTGATCTTGTAGATGAGCAAATTTGGCATTTTGCACATCCTTAATGCTGAGAATGAGTGTTGACAGACTGTCAAATAACTCAGTGATCTTTGTAGGTTTGGCTCGTGAGGAGGGAGTGGAAGGAGGGTGAGTAGGCCTGAAGGGAGATGGACTTGGCTGAGAAGGCTGAGGTACAGATCTGCCAGGGGCCTCAGAAGTGCCTTCTTGTTGGAGGGAAGTATTAGTAACAAAGAATAGATCTTCGGATTTCCCTGCTCCCTTTCCAACCCATCTACCTTCATCTCTTTCAATACCCATCATTTGCAGTTCCTCTTCTTTGAATGCCTCTGTGAGTTTCCCTTTCCCCTTTTCAATGTGTTGAATCCTAGCATGCTGCAGGATTCTTGAAATAATTGCTGCATAGGGGAGTGTGGAATCCTTCCTCTGATCCCTTGCCTTTATCATTCGCTGGAGGATGATATGTCCCAGATTAATCAGCTTCCCACGTATGATAGCAGTCATCACATGAGCCTCTGCCCTTGTTATCAAATTGAAGCTGCCACCCTTGTTGAATATGATCCTGGACACTATGTAGTGCAGGATCCTTACTTGAACACTTAGGTCTGTGGGCTTCAACAGATTTATCGTTGGCCTGTTCTCCCTTCTCCTGAATAGGGTGTCCAAAATGGTGCTCTCCTTTAAGTTCAGGAAGGGTCCACCTTCTTCATCAGTTGTACTTGCCTCATCCATATATCTAGAGGCTGTGATGTCAACTTTCAGCCCATCTTGTCCTGGGATTTCCAGCACCTCATTGAAGGTTTCATCAGCAAGCCAATGGTCCTTGATCTCAAGGTGACCTCCCATTTCACTTTCTTGCTGTTATATTGAAGAGAGGCATACCAAGTCTTTACTACCTCATCATCATATTTTTTAGCAATTTCCAACAGATTTTTATATCTTATCAACCATATTGCAGCATCAAAGTGTTTGGATATCAAAAATTGTTCCACATTTACACAGTGAGGCTTGATTACCTTTTTGTTGGAAAACTTGGTAGTGTACTCTTCTTGAATCTCAGGGGTGCTCCACAGTGGCAGTGTAGTCATTTCGTACTCTCCAGATTCAGTACTGGAAGAAGCAGAAGAAGCAATAGCAGGGACAGAAGGTTCTGCACTTTTTGAAGAGGAGGGTCCAGCTTTCTAAGATCCTGCCTTGGATGAAGATTTTTGGCATTTGGAAGGAGTGTCCTTACTGGATTCGGCCTTTCTCTTGGATTTCTCTCCTTCCTTTGTAGCATATTGAGATTTAACATTCCTCTTAGGTCGGGCCACAGCTTTTCCTGCTCCAGGATTTTTTACTCTTGTCATTTCTCGGTTGAATGATGCAGAATGTGGCTAAGAATAGGTTTACAAGATGTGAATGGAAGTTTAAACGGTGAAGAATGACGATTTTTGGACAGGAGTTAAGAGGATTGAAGAGAGAATCAGAACAGCCTTGGAGAGGTTACAAATAGGGTTGCGTCTGTTCTTTGGAAAATCGTTGCATTTAACGTATGTAACCGTCTGACAGACAAATTTTGAGGGGTCAAAATTTGAACTTCGGGCAGTTACAAGTTAAATCGTTCATCACAGCTTACTGACAGACGAATTTTCATCTTGAAAGTTCGTCTGACAGTGACTTGAAACAAGCAATACAAGCACAACAGATGAATTTTGTTTCACCAAAGTTCGAATGTTGAAGAGAAAATAGCAGGCAACAATCAAACCATCAACCAACAGATGAATTAAGCATGCAGAATTTCATCTTTGAAGCATTCAACATGAAGAACATGGTTCAACAGACGAATTTTGAACTGAAAATTCGAATTTTTCAACTTTTGTAAAGGTTATCCAACATTCGTATGTTAAGAAGTGAACATTAGTACAACAGTGATGGACAATCATAATTATGAAATTTTTGTTTCTGAAAATTCGAATTTTCAAGATCCAACAGACAAATTTCGAGGCAACACAGAGAACTGTTCCAAGGCATATCAGGCCAAAGTTCGTCTGTTAGTCAACCAAAATTTGAATGTTGACCATATTGACCATGTCAAAAGCACAGTTTATGAAGCAAAATACATCTAACACACATTAAAATGTGAATTTCATCTTTAAAAACTCACAGAATGGATCCAAAACTTAGAATTTTCATCATTTACTTCATTTTCTGGTTGTTCCATTCTGGTGTACTCCAATCTTCAAGTTTCTTGCCATTAGATCTTGTGGGGAGCACCTGCAACTTAAATTAAACATTCTCCGATGCTAAAGTTAGAATTTATTTTAAAGATGAAACCTTTGAAAACAGGATTGCAAGAGAATAACTTACAGTTCACTGGGATTTACCATACCCAGTTCTCTTCTTATTTTGCAATGTCTATCTTCTGATAGAGGCTTTGTGAGTATGTCAGCAACTTGATTCTCTGTTGGGATGTATTCCAATCTGACTTCTCTTTTCAGAACGTGATCCCTTATGAAGTTATGCCTAACTTCAATGTGTTTTGTCCTTGAATGCATGATAGGGATCCTCCAAGAAACTGACAAGTTCCACTTGTACTTTTTCTGTTAGTTTTGGATCCTGCAAAATCAGCGTCAGTGTATCCTTTGAGATCTTCTTCATTGCCCTTTGGATACCAGAGACCCATTTGTGATGTTCCAATTAGATATCTGAATATTCTTTTCACAGTTGTTGCATGGGTTTTTTTGGGGCATGATTGGAACCTGGCACACATACAGACACTGAACATAATGTCAAGTCTGCTAGCAGTTAGGTACAGCAAGGATCCAATCATTCTCCTGTACTGAGTAATGTCAAACATCTTCCCATTCTCATCCATGTCCACTTTGGTTGCAGTTGCCATAGGTGTTCCCAATTGTTTGGCATTCTCCATTCCAAACTTCTTTAGCAGCTCCTTTAGATACTTGGATTGACTGAGAAAGATACCATCATGAAGTTGTCTGATTTGCAGTCCAAGGAAGAAGTTAAGTTCTCCCATCATAGACATCTCGAATTCTCCCTGCATTAACTCAGAGAATTTCTTGCAAAGAGTTTCATTAGTAGCACCGAAAATAATATCATCAACATAGATTTGAACAATTAGTAAATCTTTATTTTCTTTCTTAGTAAATAAAGTTGTGTCAACTTTGCCTCTATTGAACCCCTTTTCAGTTAGGAAATTGCTCAGTCTCTCATACCATGCTCTAGGGGCTTGTTTTAAACCATAAAGAGCCTTCTTCAGTTTATAAACATGGTTTGATTTAGTAGAATCCTCAAAACCTGGAGGTTGATCTACATAAACCTCTTCCATGATATATCCATTTAGAAAGGCACTCTTTACATCCATTTGATATAGTAAAATATTTTTCATGCATGCATATGCCAACAGTATTCTTATAGCCTCTAGTCTAGCTACTGGTGCAAAGGTTTCTTCAAAATCAATACCTTCTTCCTGATTATACCCTTTAGCAACCAATCTAGCTTTATTTTTGATTATTGTTCCAGATTCATCCAGTTTATTTCTGAAAACCCATTTGGTACCAATAACAGGATGATTTTTGGGTCTAGGCACTAAATCCCAAACTTGATTTCTTTCAAATTGATTTAGTTCATCTTGCATAGCTAGAATCCAGTATTCATCAGTTAAGGCTTCTTCAGCACATTTGGGTTCAATTTGAGAAATGAAAGCGCAGTTGAGCATTTGATCCCTTAACTGTTTTCTAGTTTTGACTCTCTCTTGAACATTCCTTATTACTTGATCAACAGGATGATTCCTTTGATATCTCCAAGCTCTAGGGAGTTCTTGAGATGTTTCTTCATTGTTTTCTTCATCAAACTCTTGCTCCTGAATATCTTCCTCTGTGTTAACAGATTCAGGTATTTTTGGAGGTTCAGTTTTACTTTTATTAGAAATGCCCAGTTTTTCAAAGTTGAAGGCAAGATCATCCTCATTGGTAACATGTTTTGAAACAGTTTCATTTTCAATGAAAATCACATGCACAGATTCTTCTACCACATTTGATCTTTTATTGTAAACTCTATATGCCTTACTCCTACTAGAATAGTCCAGAAATATACCTTCATCGGATTTGGCATCAAACTTACCCAGATTTTCTTTCCCATTGTTGTGAATGAAGCATTTGCATCCGAACACATAGAGATGGGACAGATTTGGTTTTCTTCCCTTGTACAGCTCGTATGGAGTCTTCCCAAGGATTGGTCTGATGTAGGCTTTGTTTATGATGTAGCTTGCTGTATTCACTGCATCAGCCCAAAACACTTGAGAGAGTTCCTTTTCATTCAGCATAGCTTTGGCCATCTCTCCAATAGTTCTGTTCTTCCTTTCTACTACCCCATTCTGTTGAGGGGTCCTTGGAGCTGAGAAGTTGTGGTCAATCCCATGATCATTGCAGTACTCCAGGAAGTATGCATTTTCGAATTCTCCACCATGATCTGACCTGATTGACACAATGGAAATACCTTTCTCATTTTGAACTTTCTTAGCTAAGGTTACAAATGCTTCAAAGGTATCACTCTTAGAGGAAAGAAACAATGTCCAAGTGAATCTAGAATAATCATCTACAATTACAAGCACATACAGATTACCACCTAGACTCTTTACCCTAGAAGGTCCAATTAAGTTCATATGTAGCAACTCAAGTGGTCTAGTTGTGGTAACTATATTTTTAGATTTAAACGATGATTTAGTTTGTTTCCCTCTTATACATGCGTCACATTCCTTGTCTTTCTCAAAAGATATCTTTGGCAGTCCAGTTACCAGCTCATTTTTAACCAGTTTAGATAATTGATTCATATTAACATGAGCTAATCTCCTATGCCATAACCAACTATCATTATCCTGACTAATTAAACATACAGAATCCAAGGGAGGAAGTTCATCAAGATCAATAGTATAACAATTACCATCCCTTTGAGCTTTGAGGATTACTTTGTGATCACTTTTTCTGACGACCAGGCAAAACTTTGAGTCAAACAGCACCCAGTTTCTGCTGTCACAGGTCTGACTCACGCTCAGCAAATTGTGGTTGAGGCCAATTACAAACAACACCTCTTTAATGGATGTTTCTGGATTTTTGCCCACAATGCCAATACCAACAACTTTGCCGTATTGATCACCTCCAAAGGTCACCTTTCCTCCTTTCTTGTCTTTAAGGGTGATGAACTTCTCCTTATCACCAGTCATGTGACTTGAGCAGGCACTGTCCATATACCATTTGTTGCTTTTCTTAGCTTGGAGACAGACTTGCAAAACAAAGTTTATGTTTTCCTTTTAGGTACCCAAATTTGCTTGGGTCCTTTTTGGTCAGTAGATTTTTCCCTAGATGCAGATGCAACTTTGGGAACCCATTCAACTTTCCTGCCAAGTCCATTTTTCTTCAAAGCACAAGAGCTGGAGACATGTCCCTTTTTGTTACAGAAATGACAGGTAGTGAAGGGACTGATAGATTGAGTGGCAGGAAGAAAACAATGCAGGTAATACTTTTGTCTTGCATGCTTTGGTTGATTGTATGTTTCAATGCAAGATGACATATGATCTTTCTTTCTGTTGCTCTCAGCATGTACAAAATGTCTCATATATGCATTCTGGTTTTTCTTCCTAATCTTTTCCTTGACAGCACATGGATCATAGCCAAGACCAGCTTTTCCTTGTGATATTCTTTGGCTCCCCATCAAGGCAAACAACATATCTTTACCTCTAGTGAGCCTAGACATGCTTTTAACTAAATAATCATTAGTTTGCTTAAGTTCAATACATGAAGTGCAACAAACAGATTCAGTAGTAGGTAAAGAGGCAATTTCAGAAACTGTGCTTTGAGATTCCAGCTTATTTATCTTTTTCCTTGCTAATTTCAATTCTTTAGCAACTTTAATGAATTCATCATGAAGCTCATGCAATGCATCTAGTAATTCAGAATATGAAGGTTCAGATTCATATACCTCTTCTTCCTGATCACTGCTGCATGAGGGTGTAGCTTCTCAGAGGCAAGTGCCATCAGACAAATGTTGGCCATCTCATCTTCATCTTCTTCTTCCTCATCTGAGCTGTTGCCCCATATAGATGAGATGTAGGCTTTCTTCTTCTTCCCTTTGTCAGCAGTTTTCTTTTCTTTTTCTTACTTCTTGATGAATTGGGGGCAGTCCCACTTAATGTGTCCCTGCTTCTTACACTCATAGCAGGTCACAGGTTCTTTTGCCTCTTTCCTGCTTTCTCCAGCAACTCCCTTTTTGAAGAACCTCTTGTTCTTCTTCTTGCTGTAGAATCTTCTGAATTTTCTGACCATCATAGCCAGAGTTTCCTCATCCAGCTCATCTCCTTCATTAGATTCTTCTTCCTTTTTATCAGCAGCTTTGAGGGCAAGGCCTTTCTTCTTTCTGTCCAGCCCAGCTTCCTTGAGTGCTTTGATTTTTCCTTCATACTCCTCAAGGCTGCAAAAGAGAGCTATGACAGAGGCCATTGATTCTCCTCTGGCTTCCTCTATTGCTGTCACTTTGGGCTGCCATTCTAGAGGGAGAGCTCTGAGTATCTTTCTCACTTTTTCAGACTGAGAGTATTCCTTTCCCAGGCTCTTCAATTGATTCACAATGAGAGTGAATCTCTTTTGGAGCTCCTTTACAGTTTCTCCTTCAGCCATTCTGAAGCTTTCATACTCTCCAATGCATGTGTTCAGTCTATTTTTCGTGACCCCAGTTGTTCCTTCATGTGCAATCTGTAGAGTGTCCCACATCCCTTTTGCAGTGGAGCATTGTGAGACTCTATAGAATTCGTCTTGGTTTAGGGCACTGACTAAACAATGCTTTGCTTTGAAATTCAGAAGGACTCTCCTTCTGTCCTCATCATTCCACTCTGCTTCCAGCTTCTCTTTGTGCCTTCCATCTTCAATTAGAGCCATTGGGACGAAATCTCCTCTTTCAATGACTGACCAGATGTCAAGATCAATTGATTGGAGGTAGATCTGCATCCTCATCTTCCAGTACCCATAATGCTATCCACTGAAGCTTGGTGGTCTGTTAGTATTGTTCCCCTCAGGAAGTATGGTCTCTCCAAAGCCAGCTATCTTTATTCCCGGACTGCAAAATCCTTTGAATGGGAATCTGGGCTCTGATACCACTTGTTAGCAAGGCTGACTTTCCAAGAGGGGGGGTGAATTGGGAAGATTGAAATTTTTCTGCACAAAATGAAATGGGTGAAGATAGCACAGTATAAGAAAAGCAACGTATAAAACAGAGCAAGCTGAAAAGTTAAGATAAGGAGAAGAAGACTCAGTGATTTATCCTGGTTCGGTCTATCCACTTGACCTACTTCCAGTCCCCAAGACAACTCTTGAGATTTATCCACTATACAGCAAGAATTCAACGGGCTTCTTGCTAATGCCACAGTACATGAGTATGCTCTGTTTCTGGAGCTCTCTCAAACACTCTAAGCACTCTCACAATGTGCTTCCCAATCCCCTTGCGATTTTCCTTCACAAGTAAATCTATCTTCCAGATAAAGAGTAGATTGTTTACAAAGAAATAACTCTCTTGAATAGAGTAGATTTGAAGGTTAAAGTACAAATATTGAAGTTGAGAGGGTAAAAGCTCTTGAGAAGAAGTTTTGACAGAAATTCGTTATATACAAGTTAGATTCATCATTCACAAAGAAAGTTTTTCGGTTAAGTGTGAACAGTGTTTTCAATTTGCTACAGTGCCCTCGAAATTCAAATTTTGGAAGCCCAAAATTCGTCTGTTCCAGTACGTGAAAAGGAGGCACAGTAGTTCATTTTCTTCGAAATTTGAATGTTGAAGAGTGAAGTTCGTCTGTCAGAGAGACTCTTTTCAGACTAACTTTATCATTCGAATATTGCAAGTTCACATCATTCATATGTCAATGTTTCACTTCAACAGACTCAAGAACTTAGCTTCTAAAATTTGAATTTTGATGTTCAAAGTTCGTCTGTCAGAGAGCAGTTTTGAAACTTAAATCATTCTTGATCTCAGATGAACTTTAACACAGTTTCAGATGAATTTCTTTTATTTTCTCAAGTTTTGTTTTGTCTGAAATTCAAATTTTGAAGATCCAAAGTTCGTCTGTTTCAAGGAAACTTCTTTCAGACTTAGATGAAAATTCAAATTTTGAACAACTAAAATTCGTCTGACAGAGAGCCATCTCTTCAGACTTATTCAGTTTTAGCTCGAAATTCGAATTTCCCAAAGCAAAGTTCGAATTTCCAACTTGACAGTTAAGTTTAAACTTTCAAACTTCGTCTGTTTGTGGGTGTTTTTCAAATAATTTAAGATTTAACACAAAATCAAGGTTTGAAAACATCTTTTTCTCAAATCAAAATCTTTTACCCAATCACAACTAAAACTAAAGATCCTACAAAAGATCTAACAGCAAATACTCAGAAAATCTTCACTTGGAACAACTTTGATCTCCTTTGATATCTTCAATCCGAGCTCTTGAGTGTTAGTTTGGAATCATCAAAACTCTTGATTCAACACATAGCTCCTCCTTCTATGCCCTTGATGTTATCGGAATCACCCTCGTCGGCATCAATCTCCTGTTCTTAGCCTCGGTGTTCTCCTCTGGCATGATCATCACAAGACTTCCACCGATCTAAGAGATTCCTTTCAGAATGCGATGTCGATGTACCTGAAGGTAGATCCGGTCTCGATACTGAACACTTGCTATGATTTGAGCGGTTGTCATTCCAAAGGTGACATTATGGTTTGAAGGTGGGGTGAATGTAGATTTGGATGCAAATGGGGTTCTGCTTGCAACACCATAATGTCAATCTCAATCTGTGCACCTTTTTTTAAAATAAATTAAATGAAACATTATCTTTGCATTTTTCTAAGAAACGCCATCTAAAGTATAACTTAGCATTGGTTGCATAAACGCTAACTAAAGGTTGTACTTTAAATGACATTTATTTAAGAAACGCCAACTAAATATTTTAGTTAGCATTTATTTACATAAATGCCAACTAAAGTATGAATTTTAGTTAGTGTTTCTCATATAAACGCCAACTAAAATCATTTTTATTGGCATTTGTAAAATAAACACAAATTAAAATAATTTTTAATGGCGTTTTTTTAACAAATGCTAACTATTAAGCATCATTAAAACTTATTTTTGGTGTAGTGTTAACTGCTCCCTTTGAAAATCAGGAAGCAAACAAGAAATCCCCACATCATGGGATTGATTTATTTGGCATAAAACAAGGATCGCCATGTGCACATTCCACACACATCTAGTGAATCTGTGAATGACAAGCCAAAATTTACAAGTCTAGTGCCTTCAAATTCAATTGTTTTGAGACAACCTAGGAGCTTGCACTTGTTTTCCTTCTTTGGTTTTTATAATCATATCGCTTTCTCCTTAATCATTTTTTGATTTTCGTCACTACCAATCATTCAATCATGCTCCACGTAGCTAAATTCTGCGAAAAAAAGGACACTATATGTATTAACTGTCTCTAAGCCATAGCCTTATTACATCAATAATTATTTAGTCATGTATTTGAATCTTCTGCTTAAGATAAGAGGAAATAAGTAGCAAAAATTGTATTAGGATCTCATTGTAAAGTGTAAGACTGGTCCTAAATTGGAAATTTGAAATTTTGAAATGAAGTGTTCATAAATCTTGGAGTATAGTTGTTCCAAGACTTCATATCAGATTGAGAATGAGGTTTAGCATTTGATCCTCAAGAGTATGATTCTTTTCCCAATTTTACTATTCTTTCCATTAGATTGTCGTAATATGTAATTGCATCTATATTTAGAAAAAAATTAATTAAATTGATAATAATTATATATATTATTAAACTTTATGACAATAATTGGAGAAAATCAATATATTTTATAAATATGTAAGAAAGTGCATCATTTTCAAGTTGGGAAGTGCCATTATAAAACCTTACGTTGTGTGTTTCATCATTTCATCATCACATTTTACTATTGATCATTACATAATCTTTGTTTGTTTTAGTCCTAAATGATGTCTTAACGAGAGGAATATCTAATTTGATATGTGTGAAATTGATGTAATTCCATATGATATGATTGGATCAAATTAATAAATTCCCAAGCTTTACAGGATTAAATTAATTAGAATAATATCTATTTAAATCTCTCTGTTGGTATTATTAATTCTTAATTACTTACACAATTTATTTGTATTAAAAACATATATATATTCATACATCAACAAGGTCTTAAACTATATATATATATATATTCTTGGTGCTATTAAACACACACACACACACACACACACACACATATACCACTTAATTTGAAGTGTTTCTTATTTTCTGCTTGTTGTATATACACACACACACATAAGATTGACAACAAAAACAATGATGGGTATGATAATATCATCCACTCCTCTAATCCATGTCTGAAACCTTTTTATATATATATTGTCAGGTCTTAAACTAGTTTATAACAACCTAATGTAAACTGTAATGGAAGGAAGAAGAAGAAGATCAGCTGGAGACAAATTGAAACAAGGTATGTTTAGCTTGAAGGTCTTTGGATATCATTTTTTCTTTAAAGTTTTGTGATTATGTATTACCAATCAGTTTTGTTATATTTCATTTGCCATTTCTCTTCTATTGTAGCATAATAGGTACTATAAGTACTTGAAGTTGAAAGCCATATATATTCGAATATCCCCAAAGAACTCAAAAGGTACATTCCTCTTCTAGCTTGGAAATACTTCTATAAGTTACATTAGTAATTGTATTCTCATATATGTAAAAAAAAGTTAAGATTAATAATTTATAAATAATATTAAAAGTAAACTACAATATATTATAGGGTTTAATTCAATAACCAAATTATCTTCCTTCATTACTTGGATTGTTGACTAGTCTTACATAATTGAGATTGTGGGCTGTGAGAATCTGGTTCTTTCTCCCCTATCTTGAATGAAAATCAGGCCTTTGAAAAACATGATGTGAGCAAAATTTCTAAAACAAAAAATGAATCTGTTTACTGCTCAATTAAGTATTTATATTGATTGGAGATTTGGTTATCCATTTGCCTTATACAATTGGTTATATATGCATTTGAATTATTTACACTTCAAATTTGATTTGTTCGTTCATGGATGTTTAGTTAGGTAATGATGGATCATAGTTGGATAAACACCAGAAGGACTAGTGATGAATATGAGAATGGGGTTAAGTAGTTTCTAGAATTTGCTAAAAGAAATGTTCCTAATAATAATGGGAGGTTTTACTGTCCTTGTGTAAAATGTTTGAATGGGAAGGGATTGAGTATTGCAGAAATAAGAGACCATCTAATTTGTTTTGGGTTCAATAAAAACTATACACAATGGCTATGGCATGGAGAAACAGAACTGCCAAATGTGTTTGAAAAGGAGGAAGTTGATGATGATTTGAATGATCGAATAGAGGACATGATTCGCGATGTAGGAGTAGAGTATTTTGAGCGAGCACATGCATATGATAGCTTGTGCAATGTTGTAGAGAAGCCTTTATACCTAGGGTGCAGTAAATATACACAGGTGTCAGCAGTGCTGAGAATGGTCAACTTGAATGCGAGAAATGGATGGAGCGACAATAGTTTCATTGGTTTGCTTGAGTTGTTGAAAGATATGCTTCCAGAAGGTAATGAACTTCTAGACCATAACTATAAGGCGAGAAAAATCCTTTGCCCAATGGGTATGAAGTATAAAAGGATACATACTTGCCTTAATGATTGCATATTGTATAGAAATGAATATGAAAAGCTACATGTGTATCGAAAATGTGGGTCATCACGTTATAATCAAGCAATGTCCTTCAAAGGTGTTATGGTATCTTCCATTAATACCAATGTTCAAGTGCTTATTTGCTAATGCAAAGGATGCAAAGAACTTGATATGTCATGCAATGAGAGGAAATCCGACGGAATGCTTCGACATCAGCTGATTCTCCTCAATGGGAAACAATTGATAAACTGTTTCCAGATTTTGGCTCTGAACCAAGAAATTTGAGGCTTGGACTCTGTACAGATGGAATGAATCCTTATGGCAACCTTAGTAGTATACATAGCTCATGGCCTATTTTTCTAGTGGTTTATAACCTACCTCCTTAATTGTGTATGAAACGTAAGTATATGATGTTTTTAGGCCAAAAACAGCCAGGAAACGACATAGATGTCTACTTGGGACCTTTGATTGAGGATTTAAAGGTGTTATGGGAGGAAGGCGTGGATGTGTTTAATGTATGTCACAATGAGTCCTTTAAGCCTCATGCCATATTCTTTTGCATGATAAATGACTTCCCCGCATATGGAAACTTGTCCGGATATAGTGTTAAAGGCCACAAAGCATGCCCTATTTGTGAACATGGCACATGCCACAAACAACCTGAACATGGAAAGAAAACTGTCTACCTCGATTATCAAAGATTTCTCAAAAGGCACCATCCTTATCATAGATTAAAAAAATCTTTCAATGGCCTACAAGAGTATGAAAATGCTCCGAAGGTAATAATTGCAGAGCAAGTTTATCAATGAGTGAGAGACATTAATGTGATCTTCGGTAAGAACCAAAAGCTTGCAACAAAGAAGAATTTATGGAAAAAGAGGTCTATCTTCTTTGACCTTCTATATTGGCGAAGTCTTAAGGTTAGACACAGTCTTGATGTGATGCATGTTGAGAAAAATATGTGTGATAGTCTTATCGGAACACTTTTAAACATAAAGAAGAAGAGTAAGGATGGTGTGAATGCAAGAAAAGACTTGTTGAAATGGGAATATGAGAAGACTTAGCTCTACAACTAGTGGGAGAGAGGACTTATTTGCCTCCAGCTTGTTATACATTGTCCAAAAAAGAGAGAAAAAGTTTTTGTGAGTGTTTACATGGCATCAAAGTACCACAAGGGTATTCTTCAAATATTAAGAGGCTCGTGGCAATGAATGATTTGGAACTAATGGGCTTGAAGTCTCATGATTGCCATTTCTTGATGCAGTAATTGTTGCCAATAGCTATTCGGGACATATTACTAAAAAATGTGAGACACACTATAACCAGATTGTGTTTCTTCTTTAATGCCATATGTAGCAAGATGATTGGCCCCCATAAATTGGATGAATTGAAAAATGATGTTGTTATTACCATGTGCCAACTTGAAATGTACTTTCCACCATCATTTTTTGACATTATGGTTCATTTAATTATTCATTTGGTGAGAGAGATAAGGCTTTATGGTCCTATTTATTTGAGGTGGATGTACCCATTTGAGCGATACATGAAAATCTTGAAAGGATATGTGAAGAATACACATCGGCCTAAAGCATCTATTGTTGAAAAATACGTTACTGAAGAGGCAATTGAGTTTTGTAGTGAATACTTGTCAGAAACAAAAGCCATCGGACTTCCAAATTCTGGCCATGAAGGAAGAGGTGTAGGTAAGGGTACATGAGAGCTTAGAGTGAAGAGCATAGTTCATAAAGAAGTGCTACAAGCACATCTATACATCTTAAATAACACTGATGAAGCTCAGCCTTACTTAGCCAAGCATAAAAACATTATCACAAAAAAAACCCTTAAAAGAGCAATAAATGGCTAGTAATTGAACATAATAGGACTTTCAAATTGTGGTTCAAAGAACAGGTTATGAATGATGATAACGTTTTTGATACAATAAAATGGTTAGCTGATGGGCCATGCTTTGAGGTTATATGTTGGAGCGGTTATGACATCAATGGATATTCATTTTATACAAAAGCCCAGGATGATAATAGCACTATGCAGAATAGTGGTGCTATGGTGGTAGCAAAAGCGATGCATTTTTCCAATGCAAAAGATTAAAACCATATTTTGGCAACCACATCATATTTTGGGGTTATTGAAGAGATATGAGAGGTTGACTACATAGGATTTAGAGTTCCTGTTTTCAAATGTAAGTGGGTTGATAGTAACACTAGTGTCTGAACAGATGAGTTAGAGTTTACCTTGGTGGATCTTGATAGGGTAGGTTACATGGAGGAGCCTTTTATCCTAGTAAACCAAGCGAAACAAATTTTTTATGTCATTGATCCAGCTAATAAAAAGTGGTCTATTATTCTTCAAGGAAAAAGACAGACTATTAATGCTGAGAATGATGAATCAACTTATGATATTGATAAAACCCCTCCTTTCTCTACAAGGCTACCTCAATTGAATGAAGAAGATGAAGTACATGATGTACATGCTGGAAGAGATGATCATCATGAAGGGATTTGGGAAAATATCACCACATAAGGTTTTTTTGGCCACACACACACATTCAAAGTGTAATTTCATTTATTATTTTAGCTTTTTTCTTTTGAATTCATTTCAATTTACTTACATTATTTTGTTTGTTGTCTAGATAGGCACATGGATACCTCTAGTGATTCCTCTAGCAGTTCCTGCACTGATTCTGAGCGGCCTACCATGATTGCTAGCAAGAGTACAACTAGTGGAGGGACCAAAACAAGAGGTACCACGAGGCTGAGTTCCTTGACCAAAGCTCAAGTTAGTGGACAGAAATTACATGTTAACCTTACTGAGTTGGCTTATGAAGGGCATAATGGAAGTACTCAATTTGCAAGTTTTTTAGGTGATTTGGTTCATAGTAAAGTTAGTATCTTGTTCTCGAATTGGAAAAAAGTACTAAAAGATGTCACAAAGCAGATTTGGAATGCTATCTTGGTATAATACTTTATATTGATATATTTTTATTCCAATTTTATTATAATATCAGTCATTTTCATTGTATGAGTGTGCTACCATGTAGATCACTTATGACGTTCCTGCTACAAAGGAGATAAGGAAGAAATTATTAAAGAGAGTAGGGAAGTAATGGAAGGACTTTAAATCAAACCTTATTAGCAAATACATATATGGTGCATTGAAGCACAAGAATCCATGCACCACATATGAGTACCTAGATAAAGAGACATGGAAGAAGTTTGTTGAGAGTTGTAACACCCCTCATGATGCTTGTCTTTGGCATTGTATGCAGGATCGAAAGGAAACAAGATGGAAGAAGGTTCAAGTGGAGAAGAAATGAGCTCCACACCGCGGTGAGAAGCAGGGCAGCTGCAGTGAGAGCCAATTCCAGTGACATTTCTCGGCTGAAACTGGTGATGCCGCGGTGGACTTATCTGGAGCCGCGGCGAGAGTCGCGAATCTAGTTTAAATCGGAATCATTTCGGATGAAAAGAAAAGAGAGAAACAGAGGGAGCGACGGAGAAGCAGCTAGAAGCTCTGCTAGGGCACGCCAAATCTGACCTGGGGGGATGTTTTCTGGGCCATAAAAGCTTGTTTCTCAGTTGGTAAGTGGATCTACTCTCTTCCTCTTCGTTTTTCTCCTCGATTTGGAGTTGATTTTCGGGGGTTTGTGTGGGAGTCCATGTTTGGTTGATTTCCCACCAATTAAATGGTGCCTAAAGGGATTATTGAAGTGTGATTTAGTGTTATTGAAGCTTGGGTATGAGTTTTGGTTAGGCTGTGATGAGTTTGAGTTAAACCCTAGGTTGGAATTTGAGAAAAGAAGTGGAAATCCGAAATGGTATGTGTTGGTGTGTGTTTGAATGGTTGTTTAAGGTTTATTGGTATGTGTGGATATTGTTAGAACTCCGGATTAAGCTTGGACAACTAGAATGTGGATTGTAATGTTATGGGAGTTATGTTAATTAAAGGTATTATGTTGTTATAATGGTAGATTGGCTATTGGAGGCACATAGTTCGTGATTGGGGTGCTCTGGAGGCTTGCTTAAACCCTACGTGCGAGGTGTTGATAACCTGAGGCAACCGGGTGTTTGTTTTGTTGATATTGTATGATGGTACGTATAGTTGTGTATATGTATGCATGTCTCTTTCATACCACGATATTGATGTGTTTGTGTGTACCGTTTTTATATATCGTGGTATGAGTAGAGTAGATGATGAGTGTAGTTACGATGATAAGATACGTGAGGGTGACATTGATGTGCTATGATATGATGTATACATGACATTGTGATTATTGTGATGATGATACATATGATGTTGACATTGATATGATATGAAATGGTGCATACATGATGATGATTATATGATGATACATTAGCATCACCACATGATATTGTGAGACTATGTTATACGGTGGACGGAGTGGTGACGATATGATGATATGTGTATATATATATATATAACATATGATGATAGATGTATTTGTTAGGGAGGATAAGGATGGGATATGTGTATATGTATATGTTAGGGAGGATAAGGATGGATTGTATATGTTAGGGAGGATAAGGGTGGATTGTATGTGTTAGGGAGGATAAGGATGGGATTTATGTATATGTGTGTTAAGGAGGATAAGGATGGGCTTTATGTATACGTGTGTTAGGGAGGATAAGGATGGAAATCCCAAAGAGGACGACATGCATACCATGTATTTTACATTGCATTTATATGTTATATGATTCATATTTGTATATATATATGTTTATGTGTTGTTCATCTTGGTTACTGAGACATTGTCTCACACCCCTCCCCTTCATGACTAACCTTTCAGGTGAAGACTCTGGTGGTACTAGTTTGGAGGAGATCAAGGAGTTAGTAGTCGTTCGGTCTTCAGGAATTCCAAGGATATTTGGTGGTTATAATTTAGTTTATGTAATTCTGTGCCAAGTAGGTTGTTGTAGTTGGTTGCCTGAATGAGAGTCCTTGGAGTACTATTTGCATATTATATCATGGGATGATAATAATGTTGATGAATGTTATGCAAGATGTGTATGTGATGTATGATGTGTGAGATTGATGGTGGACCTCGGTATAAGTTTATAATGTATAAGCAGGTATTTGTATGCTAGAATGATTGAATGCGAGCCCAAGTGTGGTTTTGGGCCATGAATGTGAGTGTGGGCATATAGCCCATTATGTGGTTTTGGGGTTTCAAGGGGGTCAATTCTCGAAGGAAAGGTTTCTTTAGGGTAAAACCTCCTTGGACATGTTAGTCTAGCCAAATATGACCTGTGTGAAGGGTCTTGGGGTGTCCAGTTGCCTTTGGTGGCAATTGGAGGTAGTAGGTTATGAGTTTTGGTCAAGAAGTGGCCAAAATGGTATTGGGTGTATAGAATCTGCAAATGGAGTTAGTTTTGGTTGAAATTGGTATCCATGGTTAGATAATGTCGAGAGAGACCTGTAGGAGTTGGAATCACGTCAATTGGAGTTCGGAGCAAGAAGTTATGCCAGTCTGAAGTTGGCCTGGCAAATCAGCATTTTGCTGATATGAGTTCTAATGCTGGGGCCGCGGCGCAATAAATCCAGGCCGCAGCCCAAGCAAGACAGTGAGCGCCAGTGAATCTGTGAAGGGTTGGAGCCGCGGCGTCATTGTAGCAGGCTGCGGCCTCGTCCTGTTCAGGTGCCTTTCTGGTGTGTTTCTGTTACTCTAAAGAATTGGAAAATTCCCTTGTGATGTTTGGGGCTATGTTTGTTTGTTTTATAAAGGTTTTGGTCAGCTCTGGAGGTGTTTGAATAGAGGATGTTACAAGAGTCAACTAACACCTGAGGCTGAGGTAATTCAATTAGTAATTATTAGTATTTAAATTGCATTATTGAGTAGTAACTAACAATATATTGGTTTCATTTGTACCAGAAATGAAGAGCATCTACTCAAGCGAAGCAAAAGCTAAATGTCTATCCTCACAACTTGTCTCGTGGAGGATATGAGTTACTGGAGCATAATATGATGCAGGAGAAGTTGATGGAAAGGCAAGAAGCTGCAATTTCAGACTCATTTATTCTTACTTCTCCTCCATCTCCTGTAACTCAAGCCCAGAAATGGAAGAGGGCGAGAAGAAATAAGCATGGACAATATTTCACCCCTGAGGCTCAAGTGGTTGGCAAAAAGATTGTAAGTATATCATAATCAAAGCAATTATGTAACTTTAATGGTGAGATTGCTAATTATATATATGCTACTTGTATGGTATAGGATTCTCTTGAGAAGCAAGCCTCTCAAGGAATATTCACTCTAAGTAGGAGGCAAGATATCTTGGCAGCTGCTTTAGGTAAGGATGAGCACCCAGGCAATGTTAGGGGTGTAGGATGAGGGGTAGGCATAAAGGAGTATTTTGGGTCTAGGAAGCAAGTTGTATCCAAGCATAAGTTAAAGCAAATGTTGGATAAGAAAACAGAGGAAATAGAAGCTCGAATGCATCAAATAATGGATTCAAAGATAGAAGCCATGAGATAAGAGATATTATCCATGTTCTCTATTGTTGGTTTGTAACAACCTTTGTAGGAACCGCCCGTCGAGATGACACCTTCTCCTATGGTCCATAGCACAAAAGATAGTTCTAATAGTTCTAATGAAGGAGTAGCATGTGATCTATTTTTAGATGTTCCCACAAGGCACATCGTAGCTCAGGGCTGAGTTTATATCACAATGTCAACCTTCCACCACCAACAAATACCAAAGGATCAAGTGAAGGTGTCAGTTGAAAATGTCATTGAGCCTCATACGCATGTGCCATTTCCTATTGATGAGGTTATGATAGTAGACCAAGTTCCAGGAAATTTTATTTTGTGGCCTAAAAGGCTTGTTACAATAACCATGCCTCAGGTATCAAAAACTTTATAATTCTCTTGTATTTAATTATATAGATTTGATTATATAGATATAGTTCAAGATTAAAATTCATTGTTACTTACTTAATCAGGGAAGGAGCAAGGGGAAGGATTTGTTAGATTCAATGCCTCAATCACAATCCCATGACTCACATGATGTCACAGAAATAGGATAATTAACACGATTAAAATAAAAAATTTCACAATTTAGTAATGATGTTCCTATTCAAATTGAAATGACTCCTGGAATTATGGGATCTATCGCATATACCATCTATCTTGAAAAGAATTATGTCTTAGATTTCCTAAACATGCAGTACCTGGACATATCCATTTTATCTCTTTGGATCATGTAAGTTTATTTTCACTACTAATGCATCTCTCCACTTATGCATTTATAAGCAGTTACATTTCTATGCATTTATTTTTATTTTATTTCTTTGATAGGGTTCTTGACCAGTACTGCACCCAATTGAGAAGAAATGAGAAATATGGATTCCTTTGTCCATATTATATCCAAAGTGTCAGGCTTGGAGAGGGTGACAAGGGAAACTACATTGGAAATACAATTGTAGAGAGCCCTAAGCCATGTTGATTGGCTCCAATCCATTATGGGTAACAAGCCTGAAAATCATATACAAATAAGTAGTTGTGATTAGACTTTTTGTAATTGATATGATATTAACATTAATTAATATATTGTAGTAATCATTGGATGCTGTGGGTGTGATGCCCCAAGCGGTGCATTGCCTACTGGTTTGATTCTTTTAGAGACAAGGAAGATGACTCCTAGAAAAAGAAGAAAAATAACACAAGTAAAAAGGATGGAAAAGTGCCCAAAGTAGACAATGGTGCAAAAGCACCTAAAGAAAAGGATGGAAAAGCACCCAAAGATTTTCGTGATGTAGTTCATTTGTAAGTATATATTTGTGTAAAACTTTGGTTTGTGATCACATGTAACATATAAAATAGATTTTAGTCTATAAATTACTTTCTTCCATGTATTGAGTATAGGGCTATGAAGACATACCAAATAAGGGGTGGGAGACACACACAAGAGCCCAAAAAAATAGAATGGAAATATCCAAATATACGTATGTAGTTTTATTCTAACCTTAAAGGAAATTAATTCAAGTATTTTGATTTTTCTTATTTTTTTATTGATTTTTTGTCTCACCGCCAACCTAGGGGAACAAAGTGTGGCTACTATGTTATGAGAGAAATGTATGACATAATTACTAGTAATGTTGTTGACTCATTGGATAAGATAATTATCTTATCTATTGTTGTATCCAGTGTTTTGATGATTCCAACCCAACCTTCAAGAGCTTGGAATAAAGATATCAAAGGTGCACAAAAGGTTTCAAGTGAAGGAATTCTGGAGAAATCAGTACAAGGATAGATGTAGAATGTTTAGTAATGTTTTAATTTGAGTAAAAGACTTTGATTTGGTGAAAAGATGTTTTAAAACCTTGATTCTATGTTAATTCATGGAATATTTGAAAAACACCCACCAACAGACGAAGTTTGAAAGGTTTATACTGATATGTCATTTTGAAAATTCAAACTTTGGCCATGGAAATTCGAATTTCGTGTTGAAAATGAACAAGTCTAAAAAGAGGCTTCTCTGATAGACAAATTTTGACTTGAGAAATTTGAATTTTGATGCGTGTCTGAAAATAGCTTTTTCTGACAAACGAATTTTGGTCTTTGAAATTTTGAATTTTAGATAAAATGCAACTTATGAAAATTGAAAAATTCATCTGAAAATATGTCAAAGTTCATCTAAAATCAAGCTTAGATTGGGCTTCAAAATTGCTCACTGATAGACGAACTTTGAATATGAAAATTTGAATTTCAGAAACAAAGCTTGTGAGTCTGTTATAATGAAATGTTGGCATACGAATGTCAGTATTCATAAATTCGAATTCTGAAGCAAGTCTGAAAGAGGTCTCTCTCGCAGACGAACTTTATCCTTTCAAAATTTGAATTTTGAATTGATGAACTATTGTGCCTCAGTAAACCAGCTTCTGACAGACGAATTTTGGGGTTCCAAAATTTGAATTTCGAAGGCACTGTAACAAATTGAAATTATTGTTCACACTTAATAGAATAGCTTTAATCATAGAAATTCGTATGTTCCAACATAGAATCATTTTCTAAAGATGAAAATTTGAATTTTGCCTCATGACAGACGAACTTCGAGAGTTCAACGTTAAAGGCTGTAACTTTCAGTTTCTGCAAAATTCGTTTGTTGACCAACTGAAATTCGAACTTTGAGTGTCATAAGCAATAAATGCGGTTGGTGAATGGATAGTTTCTCAGTATAACCGTTGGGTAACGTCTCTAACGGCTAGATCTTGTCTCTAACGTATAGTTTGTTGAATCAAGAGTTTTGATGATTCCAAACCAACATTCAAGAGCTTGGATTGAAGATATCAAAGGAGATCAAAGCTGTCTTAAGTGAAGATTTTCTGAATTCTTGCTGTTAGATCTGTTGTAGGATCCTTAGTTTTTGTTATGACTGGGTAAAAGATTTTGATTTGAAGAAAAGATGTTTTCAAACTTTGATTTTATGTTAAATCTTTAAATATTTGAAAAACACCCACAAACAGACGAAGGTTGAAAGGTTAAGCTAAACTGTCAAGTTGGAAATTCGAACTTTGCCTTTGGAAATTCGAATTTCGAGCTAAAACTGAATAAGTCTGAAGAGATGGCTCTCTGTCAGACGAATTTTGGCTGTTCAAAATTCAAATTTTCATCTAGTCTGAAAGAGGCCTTTTAATAAACAGACAAACTTCACACTTTCAAAATTCAAATTTCAAGTAAAATGAAGTTTGTAAAAACCAAAGAAATTCGTCTGAAATTATGATAAAGTGCATCTGAAATCAAAATGAAATTGAGTTTGATAAATGCTCTCTGACAGACGAATTTTGAACTTCCAACATTCGAATTTTAATATAAGTCTGAAAGATGCCTCTTTGCAATAGACGAACTTTGAGTCTTCAAAATTCGAATTTCAAACAAAACAAAAATTGAGAAAATAGAAGAAATTCGTCTGAAACTATGTTAAAGTTCATCTGAGATCAAGAATGATTTAAGTTTCAAAACTGCTCTCTGACAGACGAACTTTGAACATTAAAATTCGAATTTCAGAAGCTAAGTTCTTGAGTCTGTTAAAGTGAAACATTGACATACGAATGATAAGAACTTGCAACACTTGAATGATGAAATTAGTCTGGAAAGAGTCTCTCTAACAGACGAATTTCACCCTTCCAAAATTTGAATTTCAAAGAAAGTAATCTACTGTGTCTCTTAAACATTCAGTGGATAGACGAATTTTGGGATACCAAAATTCAAATTTCGAGGGCACTGTAGAAAATTGAAAACACTGTTCACACTTAACCGAAAAACTTTCTTCTTGAAAATTCGTATGTCACATTGTGAAAATGTTTTGTAAGTTTCAAAATTCGAATTTCAAGTCATGGACAGACGAACTTCGTGCTGTAATGTTGGAAGCTTTAATCTTTGGTTCCTTCGAAATTCGTTGTTGACCAACCAAAATTCGAATTTCAGTATGTCAGAAACATTAAATGCGGTTGGTAAACTGATAGTTTTTCAGAGTAACCGTTGGATAACTTCCCCAACGGATAGATTTAGTCTCTAACAGATATTTGTGACCTAAATCTATAAATACAACATCATTTGAAGTTGTGGGTAACGAATCAAACTTGTATATACTGAATTTCTGCTAAATCTTCCTCTCAAAAGCTTTTACCCTCTCAACTTCTATACTTGTACTCAAACTTTCATATCTACTCTTTTCAAGAGAGTTATTTCATTGTAATCAATCTACTCTTCATCTTGGAGATAGATTTACTTGTGAGGGGTATTCACAAGGGAATTGGGAAGCACATAGTGAAACTGCTTGGAGAGTTTGAAAGAGCTCAGAAACAGAGCATACTCATGTACTGTGGCCCTAGCAAGAAGCCCATTGAAATTCTTGCTGTATAGTGGATAAATCTCAAGAGGTGTCTTGGGGACTGGATGTAGGTCAAGTGGAAAGACCGAACTAGGATAAATTACTGAGTTTTCTTCTCCCTATCTTTACTTTTCAGCTTACTCTGTTTTACGCATTGTTTTCATTATATTGTGATATCTTCACTTACTTCACCTTGTGCAGAAAAATTTCAATCCTCCCAATTCACCCCCCCTCTTGAGAAGTCAGCCTTGCTAACATAGTTGAGGTAGAAATCTATAAATAGAACTTCATTTGAAGATGTGGGTAACGAATTTACTTTGTATATACTGAAACTTTGCCAAATCATCTACTCAAAGTCTTTTACTCTTACATACTTCATTCATTGTACCTTAACTTTCGTATTCACTCTGATTGAGAGAGTTTATTAGTTGCACACAATCTTATCTTTATCTGGAAGAAAGATTTTCTTGTGAGGGGATATCACAAGGGATTTGGGATGCACTAAGTGAGAGTGTAAAGAGTGAAAATGTGAGCTCTAGAAACAGAGCATCAACTTTGTACTGTGGCATTTGCAAGAAGCCCACTGAATTCTTGCAAAATAGTGGAAAAACTCAAGTAGTGACTTGGGGACTAGACGTAGGTGAAGTTGAGAGATCGAACCAGGATAAATTTCTGAGTCTTCTCTTCCCTACTGCTATTTTTACTATTTATTCATTTATACTCTGTTTTACCTTCACCCTTTGTCTTCTTCACTTTCTTGATGTTTTCAGAAGAAAATTTTTAATCTTCTCAATTCATCCCCCTCTTGGGAAGCCAGCTTACTAACATCTATAACTTAGTTTTTTTTTCCTTATGACTTCCTACTATATGAGTTGTGTTAATATAAGTTTTAAACTTGCAGCACTTCAATGATGATCATCCCTATCTCTAGCAAGAAATTGACCACATTCGGAACATGTGGTCAGAATTTCTTTTTCAATTTATTTGAATATATTTTGTTATCTCAGATTAGTTTTGATTGATTGGAATAGTTTAGAAGTTAGATGTTGTATATAGCTATTATGATGTAAAAAAGCTAGTTAATTTTTTTCCTATAAAAATGGCTTTGTTAGTTTGCATATTTTGGCTATAAATACATGTTTGGGTATAGATAGTTAGAAAGTATTAATATAAAAAAAGGTTTCAATTTAAGGCTGTTTTTTAAAAAACAGCCGTAGAAAGTTGCACTTAGGCAAACTTTTTATGGCTGTTTTTAAAAAAACAGCCATAGAAAGGTCACCTTTCTATGACTATTAAATAAATAACAGTCATAGAAAGGTTACCTTTCTAGGGCCTTTCTACATTTATTATTGTTAAATAAATAACAGTCGTAGAAAGGTTACCTTTCTAGGGCCTTTCTACAACTGTTAATTAAATAACAGCTGTAGAAAGTTGACCTTTCTATGGCTGTTAATTAAATAACAGCCATAGAAAGGTCACCTTTCTAGGCCTTTCTATGGCTGGTGACCTTTCTATGGCTGTTAACACAAAAACAGTCGTAAAAAAGCATACATTTAATGGTTGTTTTCTAACAGACGTAAACTGCTATACTTTTTATGTCTATAGCTTCTACGTTACTTCAAGAACAACCATCAAATGCCCAAAATAATAGGCGTAAAATGGTGTTTTCTGTAGTAGTAGTTTTTCTATTTTTCAATTTTCATGTTCTTTGTAATTGCAACGATCCGAGTGTCATTCGCTTCAAGTAGGTTCTTTGGATTGATTCCATAAGAGTTCACCTATTCTAAATGACTTTTAATTGATAAATTAATGTTTTTTTTTTAATTTTGCCCTTAATTAAAATAGATTTATTATTATGATATATGAGTTAAAGAAGGGTTAAGTGAGAATATTAAATGACGACACCAATGGAAAAAAATTTCTTTGTGTTATATTTAAGATATTTGACTATTTTCTTAGTTTTGATGATTTACTTATTGTTTCTTATATTTTAAAACGGAGATAGTATTTATATGTTGTTCATAATTAACAATGCATTTCTTACAAAAAAAAATTGACATTAATTTTATAAAATAAAATTTATTGCCAATGAAAATCCATAAACTACTAACTCCAACACACACAAAAAAATTGCTACAAGGTAAAATATTTTACTCTCTCATGTCATAAATATAGAGTTTTTTACTTTGATCCTAAATATAAGACCAGAATACAAGGTACTCTATCCAGTCCATATTATAAGACATTTTATATGATAAGTTTTTTGTACAAATTATAAGGTATTTGATATCTTTTTCCTATTTTACCCTTCTTTAATGCTTCCTATCTTCTCATTTATAACTATACAATGATAATAGAATGAGATATTTAATAAGGGTAAAATAGGAAATGTTGCACTTTTTGCATTGATTTTAGGTGAAAAAAATGATTTCCTTAATATGAGTATAATTAATATAAAATGCTTTATAATGTGGATCAGAGGAGTAATATTTATTATATAGTTCAGAAAAAAAAACTCATATTTAATTCATCCAAAAGAGAAAAAGAGAAAGAAATTAAATAAAGGTAGTTTTGAAAAAATATCTTAATTTTTGAAAAAATTAAGATAATTAACTAACTTTAACTGTCATTATTAATCCATATGAATCAATATTAAGGAAATATCCAATTCGTGAATATTTATGTTAAAGAATGATGTGTGCAAGGTTGCTTGGTAGCCAAAAGCTTTCCCATAATTCAGGGTCACACTCATGCTTGACAGAGTATTTAAGTAATTAACGTACTCTAGCATAAAAGAGAAGCTTATTAATCCTTATTTTTCCAGCATAATTACTTGTGTTATTATACCAATGTCACTTAGCTTGGTGGAGTGCAAAAACGAGGGAGGTAAATACAGAAGAGTGGGAAAGTGCTGTAGGTAATCCGCGCAAGGCACAATTTACTAGTAGTTATCGAGCTATTCACCATAACATTGCTAATTGTTACTCCCTCCTAACTATATATTATAAAGTATTTTGTATGATAAATTTTTGGTATAAAATATAAGGTATTGGATAGCTTTCTTTCTATTTTACCCATATCTTTAATACTGCATTTCTCTTCATTTGAGACCATGGAATGATAATAAAATAAATTATTTAATAAGGGTAAAATAAGATTTTTTGTATTGATTTTAGTTGAAAAAATAATTTTCTTAATGTGTATAATTAATATAAAATACCTTATAATATGGATAAGAGGGAGTATACTATTTTCAAGCTAGTTTTTTGGAGGCTTCATGTGAATTGGTTCCTAAAATAATCTATAGTTGGCTCTTGACCCAAAGTCACGTGGTCTCACGTGGGACATCTCTACTCCCAAATTCTAATGTTGTGAACTTTCCATCTTTATTTCATTTCTGCCCAGAAAGAAAAAACTTCCATCTTCGTACTCTGCAATCTATTCAACCAAGAGCTTCTTTTGAGTCATATATATTTCGTTTCTTCTTGGTCCTTCGATCATCGCATTCTTCTTTTCGTGCTTCTGTGACTTCAATTTTCTCAGTTTTCTACACGAACTTCAAAAAACAAAAAAAAAAGTTTTGTTCTGATTTAATCATTGAAGTGTCTTTTTCTTTTTCTTACTTAATCAACTTTCTGCTACTCCAACAGAAAAAAATCTAGCTATTTCTTTTTTATCTAAGCTTTGTTGGAGGGTCTTTTGGTTCCATTTAATCGACTTTCTACTCCTACTTCGAAAAACAAAATTCATTTGATATAGTCTTTGTCTTAGTGTCTTTTGTTTTCATTTAATCAGCTTTCTAATCCAACATAAAAAAAAAAAAAAGAGTTGCTTCGTTTGACTTAATCATTGTTGAAGTATCTATTGTTTTCATTGAATCAACTTTCTACTACAATATATATATATATATATTAATTTTTTTTCCTTTGATTAATTTAAGCGTCTTTTATTTACATATTTCACTGCTTTCTTCTTTCCGCGCCTCCGTGACCTCATTTTTTCTTAGCTTTCTACTCCAACATCCGCAACAGAAAAAAAAATGTTTGTTTTGATTTAATCATTGTTTAAGTGTCAACTTTCTATTCCAAAAAAATAATCTAGTTATTTCCCGTGATTTCATCTTTGTTTGTCTTTTGTTCCATTTAATCAATTTTCTACCCCAACATAAAAAAAAAAAAGATATTTCTCTTGATTTCGTCTTTGTTGAAGTGTCTTTTATTTTCATTATTTTACTGGAGTTTTTTCCCTGTTTGTGCTATTGAGATCGTATTTTCTTTCTGCCCAGGCCTTTCGATTTTAGGATTCCTACTTTCTTAAAGTACTTTGAACCACCCAAAAAAGAAGCGGTTGTCTGCAATTTCACTGGCACTTTATTATTATTTTTACTTAATAGTCTTCTTTGTTTCCAATTTACTTCATTGGTTCTGCACTATTTTCAAAAGAAAAAATTTTAAAATCTTTCAGAAAAAGAAATTGCACCATGACTCAGTGAATAGCTTCACAGATCACAAGTCTACAAGCTCGAAATCTTGAACGGCAAAAAAAAAAATCTTCAGCCTATCTTAAGGGAGTCTCTCGGTTAGTCATTATTCTGACTCGTATTTAGATGTTTTATTTATGAGGCATCAGTATATTTCTTAATGTGCTTTTATTCCTTTACAGATATCTTAGGAAGCTGAATTTCTGCTGGTTGGTCGGAGGTGGCTTTTTTCAACGTTCAAATTACAAAGCTTCGAAGCTGCTTCACTGTAAGTTCAAAATATATATTTATATCTTATCAAATAAAAAATAATAAGATCTAATGATCTACTTCATCGGTTTTCTTTTGATTCCCTTTCTCTACAATTCTTACAATCTAGTATGAATTTTGTTTCAAAATTAAGTGAATGAAGCTTAAATGATACGTTTTCAATAGCGAAGAAGTATATCTATGAATCCCTTTTCCTCATTATGCACATTGGCGTATTTCTGATGTTAATACTGCCTCTATTCCCAATTAAAAGAGAATTTTTAGACTTTTTATTTGTCCAAAATATAAGAGACATAGATAAAATTTGTGAAGTAATTAATATAATTTCCCTTTTATATTCTTGAGTAATTAAGACTATGTTAACAATTACCAATAATTAATTAATTTCACTCCAAACATTTAATGTGGGTAATTCAAAAAAATAAAATAAAATTATGGTATACTTAATTAGTTTAACTATCAAAATTATTTTTTTCTTGATACTCACGAGGGGTTATTTGTTGGGGATGAAGGGAGTATTATTTACAATGTGGCTGTAAATGCCCAATTAATGAAGAAAAATAGTACGTTGAATACCATGAATCTGTGAGAGTTAACACTAGGCTCCATCATCTAAGCAAAGCAATCCATGTAACATGAGTAAGACTAAACTTTTTTATTATTCTTTCAATCAGGATTTTTATTTGTGCCACAATACGACAGAACACTTTGAAATTGCATTGGGAGTAGCTGAGTCGCGACTTTAAAAGGTACCGATTTTTGGGTGTTTACAATTTTTGTTGATATATTTACAAATTAAATTACTGGAAGAATGATGAGAGTGGCTTCTGAAACGCACTCTGAATCTTTTTAATTTTTTGGCTCGGATGCAATTGAAATTTTCTAGAGAAGGAGAGGAATCCTCGAAAGGGAATCTTATTACATATTATAATTAGAATTAGAAAATAAGAATTTAAGAATGATAGATTAAACTGTGTGAGATCAATTGTGCTTTCACTCTTGCCATTTCTTTTGATAGCAATAATGTAACACCTTATTCCCAACCACCTCCTGACTTGACCTAAAACTTCATAATCTAACTAAACACAATCCAAACATCTCAAAAAAACCTTTCAAAACCACCAGGCAACGGAAAAACATCACAAAAATACCAAAAAGTTGGCTAGGGCCGTGGCTGCTACAGTATCGCCCTGGCCTCAACTCCTTCCAGAATCCCTCGTGCTCATTGTCTCCACTGGCACCGCGGCCAGCTTTCCTAGCACCACGGCACCCCCTGCTAGTTTCCATGCCAGCAAAAATCAACCTCCAGGGCGAATTTTCGACGGACATAACTTTATGCTCAAACTTCCAATTGATTTGATTCCAACTTCTACAAGTCAATCTAGTCTCAATCTATCCATAAACACTACTTTCACTTCAATCTAACTCTGTATGGAGATTCTAGACATCTGACACCATGTTGATCACTCTTTGACCAAAACTCACCACTTATAACTTCCTTTTGCCATTATAGGCAATTTAACCAACTAAAACCATTCACACAGGTCCAAAACCACCAGACCAATTTGTCCAATGAGGTTTACCTCAAAGGAACCACTCCTCTGAGATTTGACCCCCTTGAACCCTATTTAACAAATCAGGCTACAGGCCTTAAAACATACTAACAAAACCCAATTCCACTTTTGGGTTCATAAACACTACCATATTGACTCCTCAACACCTCGAACCATATATACACTACCATCTATCATACACATCACATACAACACAATTCCACATACATAACAATACTCAACCATGTCATACATCCATTACAAAACATTTTATCCTATTGGCACAAGATACATATCCAATTAAATATAAACTACATAGACCCAGTATTCTCACGTCCAGTGCTACTCCCTCGTCTTCTCTAGACTAATGCCAGAATCTTCACCTGAAATATTAGTTCATGGGAAGAGGTGTTGAGACAAAGTCTCAATAACCGAGAACAACCATACATAATATATATATATTGACCCATACAATCGTGCAATGTAATGCAAATGAATGGTATACATATTCTACCTTATACACGGTTAGAACCATGAGCTATTGTCATTACAAGACATTTCAATAGATAATTCCCTTCCAACAATCGGTGAAGACTGATTCTAGGACATCACCAAGCTCACCTTACCCTAATGCAACCTAGCCAATGGTAACACTAGAGCTCGAACCATGGCTCTCCTTCCCCTGGGCCATCCCGAATTGATGGTGATTTAGAGAAGGTGCATCCCCAAATCCACTGCCACCTAGCTCTCTCAAGGAGAGGATTTAGTGACAGAAATATTTCATCATATCATATTGTCCTCTGCCACCTGGCTTTCCCATGGAGAGGATTAAGCGACAGAGATCTTTATCATATCATCATTTCATATCATATCATCATCACCTCATTATCAATCTCTTACTATGCATTCATATGGTGATGATGCCAATGTCATGCTAATATGCCTCTACACATACATATAAATATCATCATCGCAAACATCATATGGACATGCTAGCATGCAATGACATGCGGATGCTACACATCACAACATATACAATCATCATACATCAATTAGCCGTGCATACCAGGATATGTAGGAAAACAATACACATACACAATCAATATCGTGGTATGAAAAGGAACATACATATATATACATATATATCCACATATAATTACAAAAAACAAACACCCGGTTACCTCAATTGTCACTACCACACGCACACGAGTTCCACAAGCTTTCTTGAACTCCAATCCCACAATGTGACTTCTCTGAGCAACCAAACGACCTTAACAACACAATAATACCTTAATTAACATATAATCCAAATTCCATAATTCAGCTACTTTAGGCCTAACCCAAGGTTCTAACCCCACATTCATGCATCATTAAACTCCTAAGAACCATTCAAACATCAATCCATCCCATATACTTCGAATTTCCAAGAACCCTAACCAAAAACGACCTATGGTTAAACTTAAATCATGCATAATCCCTTCAAAACTCACACTCAAGCAACAAGAGCACCAAATCATACTCCATTAACCCCATTTCATCCATTTCAATCGGTGGATTTCGATCCAAACCGGAAATCCCAACATATAACCGAGAAACCCAAAGTTTAAACTGAAGAAAATGGAGAGGGAGGAGTAGGAATCACTTACCAACGTGAATCCAAGCTTTTGAGGTCCAAAAATCACTTCCAAAGAACAGAAATCTCAAACCCTAGAAGAGCTCCCTCAGTTCTCCTCCATTTCTTTCTTTCCCGATCATCCAAAATGATGCCAATTTAACCAAATTTCTCAACTTCCACCATGGCTCTAGGACAGCTCGCCACGGCTCCACCATGTCGAGTCAGAAAACTACCACTGGACTCACTCTCGCCATGGCAGCCCTACTTCTCGCTATACAGCGTGGAACCCTTTTCTGCCCCACTTAAACCTTCCTCTGTCCTGTTTCGTCCGGTTCTGTACACAATACCAAAACAAATGTGATGAGGGTTGTTACAAATAATAATCAAATCAAACACTTTAATGGAATTGTAGACTTTTTTTTTTTAGAATAGTCAGTCGTTATTCTAATTTATTGAATCAATTTATATTATATGACTAGTTGAATTTTACTAATAGCTATGAAGAACTTCACGAGATTTATTCAGCTAAGGTGAATTCTTCTCTAGATGATAGAATAAACTGTGTAAGATGAATTGTGCTTTCACTCTTGCTGTTTATTTTGATAGCAATAATAATCAAATCAAACACTTTAATGGAATTGTAGAAATATTTTTTTCTTGGTGACTTGTCAGCCGTTGTACTAATTTATTGAACCAATTTATATTATATGATTAATTGGATTTTACCAATAGCTATGAAGTCCTTCACGAGATTTATTCAGCCAAGGTGAATTCTTCTCGTGAAAATAAGAACAAAACAAGTTTTACCAAGATTTATTCAGCCACCCGTCAGTTTTGGATGAATCTAATCGAATCATGATTATTTAGTGGGTAAGCGTATCATAAAATAAAAAAAAAGATTAATTACTTTATTCTGATGTTTAATAATTATTAAATTACTAAGGAAAAATATTATAAAATTATAATTTTTTTTATAATTAATATATCCATATGAAGTACATATTTTACGTCCCTCGATATTCTTTTCTATTATTGTCCTTGTGCATATGTAGTTTCCCTTCAACACTAGCCTATATGCTTCCAATTGAAAAGTACAGATAGAAAAAAAAAATCAAAATAGCTAACTGGATTGAAGACTGAAATTAATGATTTTTTTTTTGGGTAATCGACAAGGTTATTCGTTCCGGTTTGTTTTGGCACTCGTATAGTGTAAAATACTCAACATTACATTCATCAATATTCTCTTAGTTTAATTTACTTTCCCGTAAAATTAGCATATTTAATTTCAAATTATAATTAAATTACATTCAAATTTTAAACAATAATTGCTCATTCGTCAAAATATGAAGATAGCACTAGAATGAATATTAAATATTTCCAATTCTTTTACTCCGAAGAGTTTATTTCAACGGTCTCATGTTCGCTTTGAATTAGACAGGGTCAAGAAACATCGAGTAAGAAAGGTCTTCCATCATCATTAACTAAAATGGTAAGTCATTTGTTTTCAATGTCCCCAAAATTTCTTCTTAAGCTCCCAAGTTTTGGTTTTTTTTATTAATTGTGGTTTTTATTTCATTTTTACCAGAGCTCGAAATGGATATTGCTTGTGGTTTTGTTGACAAGTTGTGGGACCTTGTGGTCAACATGATTTGGGAGCAGCTTTCTTATTTGTTTTTCTATCATAACAACATTGAGGAACTTGATAGACAACTTGTGGAACTCATGGATGAACGAAGCTGTGTTCAAAATTCAATTAATGTGGCTACAAACAATGGAGAAAATATTGAAGCCAACGTTCAGCACTGGCTGCAGAAAGTAGATGAGATATCAGAGCAAGCACAAAATTTCTGTGAAGAAGAAAGTCAAGCGAAGACAGGATGTACTAGAACTTCATGTCCCAGTCTATGGTTACGCTACCAGCAAAGCAAAAGAGCAAAGGAGATGGCCCTAGAATTGGTTGAAATTATGAAAAAAATGAAACTTTGAAAGAGTTTCTTATCCAAATCCTCCCCAATGGATAATAGACTCAATCAACGACAAAAGTAACAAAAATCAAGAGCTCAAATTATGAATGAAATTATGGAGGCATTGCAAGATCCTAATGTAAATATGATCGGATTGTGTGGGCTTGGTGGTGTTGGCAAAACTACTATAGCCAAGGAAACAGCAATGAAAGTGAAGGATGAAAAAATGATTGAAAAGGTGATCATGGCAACTATTTCACAAGATTTGAACATTAAAAATATTCAAGAACAAATTGCTGAGATGTCGGGGATGAAACTTGATGAGAAAACTGAAAGTGTAAGATGATGTCGCCTGTGTGAGAGGTTGAAGCAGGAGAAAAATATCTCCTAATATTGGATGATTTGTGGGAGAAACTTGATTTTAGCAAAGTTGGAATTCCCATTACTAATGATGGAAATAAACGTCATAAAATTTTCTTGACTTCTCGAAATGAAAAACTACTCTCAGATGAGATGAATTGTAAAAGAAATCTCAAAGTCAATGTCTTGTCAAACAATAAAGCATGGGAGTTGATCAAGGGGATAGCCGAGCTTTCTAATGATTGGAATTTTCTCTCTATAGCAAATGAGATTGTTCAATTATGTGCAGGATTGCCAATAAGGTTAGTAACAGTAGCTAGAGCATTAAAGAATAAGAATCTGAATGAATGGACAGATGCTCTACAACGACTAAGAAGCCCATTACAAAGAAACATCACAGGAATAGAAAGCGTAGATTCTATTTTTTGGTTGAGCTATGATAAACTGTGAAAGAGTAAATAGATAGGGAAGACATACATACTGATCGAGAATGTATTCTTCCACACATAGAGAATGAAAAACCCCAAGTTGTAGAAACAAAGTCACTTGGACTTCATTCATTGGTTTACCGTAGATACACTCAAGAGAAAAGAGTTAAGAGGAAGAGTGAGAGCGTTTACAAGAGAGGAAGAGAGAAAGCGACTCTTGGAGTACCGAGAGTGTTACTCTATTAGAAGAGAGAGTTTTTCAGAAGCTGTTTTTTTTTTAAACTTCACGCGCACACACGATCACTTAAAATTCTTGGGCGTGTGGTGTGTGGGAACGGTTAACATTAACCGTTCCCTCTCTCTCTTATTAAAGTAATAATTAAGAAAAACTATTTATTTTATTTGGGCTTGGGCCCTTTTGTTTGGGCTCTCTACCTATCAAGGGTGCAACCCAACATCTCCTACTCATACTTGATGGATTAACCTCTTACAATTCTTCCTTTCTATTTCATACTAAGTGTTCTACCATGACCGCATGGGCATGATGTCTATAATTAGGTATTTTTATACTAGAAATCCTTTTCAAGGACCAGTATAGAATTACCTTATGTATTTTGCATTTATCTTGTTCATGTATTATGCCTTGAATGTCCTAGATTTACCCATATACACTTTCATCCATGGTAAATCTAATCCCTCATAAGTTTTCATATAAACTTAGATTGCCTAACTCTTGTATACTTAGTGTCTACGCTTAAGATGTTAACATCATAACTTCTTAACGGACATGTCTTAGACACCAGTATAAGTGTGTATATATTTAGATAATCTTCCTTTCATCCATATTTCATTTCAATATGAAACAATTACTTTCCTAGCATAATACCTTTTGATCGAATTTATCATGATCATTGGATATATGCTAAAGTAGCTAACATTGAATCATTTTCCATGAAAATGTCAAAGCCATAAGGACATTAATAAGAGGATTTATTCCTCTCAGGGACTCACACAGTAATGAAGCAGGGATCTATTCACTTACTTCCCAATTACGGTTTTTAAAAAACACAGGCAGTATGAATTGCATGCTACAGTGTTACTCTTATCACATAAGAGCGTATGTCGATTTTGGTTTGTTGTTAATACCGTATAGACTTAAGTTCAGACACACACAGTGTCTATCCCGAATTCTACTAATGCTTCCACTTATCATAACGTCTTTGTTGGAGAGTTCATCATCTGGTTACATGTATTATGGATTGTGGGTATCCATAATTTAATCCAAAATTTATATTTATTGGATCTCATCCCGGCCTATTCTCTTCTTTTGTTGAGGTGACTTATTTTGTATTGTTTAACTGTCATATCTGCCCTCTTGCAGATTTACTAGTAACTATAAAAGATGTCTCATCTTTGCCTACTCTCCATGACTGTCAAAGGCAGTTGCTCGTATGAGAAAGCTAACCTTATCAACATGTATAACATACTAGACATTGTATATTTTCAGAAGTATATGTACTCAATTATAGAAAAATGCACTTAATTTTATTCATATAATTGATCATTACAGAGATTTGTGTTACATCATATCCTATGAATACAAAGTGATTATACATGATCAACATATATATCTCTAGGTATTGGCTTGGTAAGGGGATCAGTTATTATTTGACGTGTAGGAATATGGCGAATTGTAACACTTTTCTGTGCTATGGTATCTCTTACAAAATTATACTTGGTGTCTATGTGCTTTGTCTTACTATGATACTTGGGTTCTTTGGTGTAGGCAAGGGCAGCCTCGCTATCACAGTTTATCAAAATTGGATCCAATTTATTACCAATGATCCCTAAGTGTTTTATGAATCTTTTCAACCATACTGCTTCTTGTACTACTGCAGAACATGCAGCGAACTCTGCTTTCATGGTAGACAAAGCAATACAAGTCTGTTTCTTGCTACACCAAGATATAGCTCTATTGTTTAGCTAAAAAACATATCCAAAAGTCGATTTGCACTCATCTAGATCTCCTCCCCAATCTGCATCAGAGTATCCTACCAAGCGTAAATCGCTTCCTTGATAACATAGGGCATAATCTGCTGTGCCTTGCAAATATCTCAGGATTCTCTTCACATCTTTCCAATGTTTCAGTCCAAGATTTGACTGGTACCATCTTTCCAATTGCATAACATATGTCTAGTCTCATACACATCATGGCATACATTAAGCTACCAACTGCACTGGAATAAGGGACCCTTTCCATCATCTTCTTTTCAGACTCAGTCTGAGGACACATATCTCGGCTCAAATTTTCTCCTCTTGAAATAGGGGTATCCATAGGTTTACAGCTTTTCATGTTGAATCACTCAAGAATTTTCTCAATGTAACTTTTCTAAGAAAGGGATATTAATTTTCTTGGGCAATCTCTATGGATTTTAACTCCCAGTATATAATCAGCTTCACCCATGTCTTTCATTTCAAAATTTGAAGATAGCCATTCTTTGATAGCTATAATCGATTTTAGACTATTTCCGGCTAATAATATATCATCCACATAAAGGGATAATATCACAAGATTCTTTTCAAAATTCTTAATGTATACACAGTGGTCCTCGTCGATCATCTAGAAATCGTACGAGGTTATAGCTTGGTGAAACTTTAAATACCACTGTCTAAATGATTGTTTAAGTCTGTAAATGGACCTTTTTAGCTTGTAGACTTTATTCTCTTTCCCTTTCTCAATGAAACCTAATGGTTGTTGCATATAGATTTATTCATCCAATTCACCATTTAAAACTGCAGTTTTTACATCCATCTGATGTAATTCTAAATTTAAACTTGCTACTATTGCCAGAATTAGTCTTATAGAGTTAAAACGCACAACAAGTGAAAAAGTATCTTCATAATCTATACCTTCATGTTGAGTATACCCTTTTGCCACTAATTGAGCCTTGTATCGTTCAATTGATCCATCTGCATTTCTCTTAATTTTGAGAACCCATTATTCCCAATTGCCTTACATCCAGATGGAAGATTGACCAAATCCCAGACTTGGTTGATCCTCATTGAATTCATTTCCTCTTCCATTACTTTCTTCCATTCATTACTAGCAGGACATGATAAAGGCTCATGTATTGAATTAGGCTCATCATAATCTTGTGGGGTAACTATAAATGTAATCCCTTTTATTGGGAAACGTCTCTTCGGTACACTTTCTCTGTTACTTCTCCACAGTAGGATCTCTTGTAAGTTATTTTGTTCTTGAACAAAATATTGTACTTGTCATTGTGAGCTCCCACTCGAATTAAGAGGTTGAGGTATATAAATTTGTTCCTCAGTTTCTTCATGTATCTCATAAATAAATACAGTATGATCTACCTCACCCCTGCTACAAAATTCATTTTCTAGAAATGTTGCATCTCTAGATTCTATTTCAGCGACACTTCCATCCTGGTTTTCTCCAATGAAAACGTAACCCTTAGATTGTTCAGAGTATCCAATAAAGATACATTTCTTCCCTCTTGGACCTAGTTTTCCATATTTGTGCGAAGGATCATGGACATAAGCTGCCAACCCCCAGGGTTTTAAAATATTTAAATCTGGCTTATGATTTGTGTATCGCTCATAGGGTGTTGATGTGACCGATTTTGAGGGCACACGGTTAAGTATGAAGGCTACTATTAAAATTGCATCTCCCCAATACGAAATGGGTAGATTGGCTTGTGCCATCATGGACCTAACCATGTCTAGTAATGTTCTATTTCTTCTTTCGGCTACACCATTTTGTTATGGGGTGCCAAGGATTGTAAGTTGCCTTACTATTCCCTTTTCTTCACACAGCTTTTTGAATTGATCCCATAAATATTCACGTCCACAATCGGTTCTTAATGCTTTGATTTTCTTGTCCATTTGATTTTCAACTAAGTTCATATATCGTCTAAAACATTCTAGTACTTCAGATTTATGTGACATCAAATAGATATAACCAAATCGCGAGTAGTCATCAATGAAAGTGATTAAATAAATAGCTCCATGTTTTGCCCTCACACTCATAGGACCACAAACATCTAAATGGATTAATTTCAACGGAGTCTCTGCCCTAGTTCCAGCTCCAAATTGTTTTCTAGTTGCTTTATCAGCCAGGCAATACTCACACAAGGACATTTCCATTTTATCAACTATACCTAGCAATCCTTCTTTAGCTAGTCTAGTCATTCTATTTTGATTAATATGTCCTAGTCTATCATGCTAAGCATTCATATCAACATTTGAATTGGAAGAAGTCGCAATGCAATCATGCATATAAAAATCACCAACAATGTCCATAACAAAGAACTTCTTTGAAAGAAAAGATGAACCATAAAAGGTTGTCCTTAATGAAATGTCTGCTACTTTATCATGAAAATTTATATTAAACCTATAAATTAATAAGTAGGAAATATAAACTAAGTTCTGCCGGATGTTAGGTGCATGAAGTACATCATAGAGATCAAGGTTTTCCCACCTCGCAAAGTTAATTTGCAGGTTCTTATACCTTTCACCTCAATTCTCGCGTTGTTACCAACATAAAGCCACTTGCTTTGATTTGGCAACCGATAGTACTCTGTAAAGGATCCTTGATCCCTGCTCACGTGGTCTGTGGAGCCTGAGTCAATTATCCAAGAAGAAGAAATAGTTTCTATTAAAAAAATAGTACTTGAAACATAAGACATATGTGAATTAACATAATTCACTAATATCTTTTCACGTTCATTTTGCTCAGGGTAATCCCTTGTAAAATGACTCATTTTCAAGCAGGAATAACACTTAACCTTACTCAGGTCAGTCTTCTTCTTCTTTCCACCTTTCTTCCTTCTTTTCTTGAAATGTTTATTTCCCTTTTTAAATTTCAGGCCATTCTTCTTACCCTTTTTCTTATTTTTCTTGCCCTTTTTTGAATTGGGCTTAGGGTTAGAAGTTCATGCTTCTTCAGTGAGATAGGCTTGTCCAGAGGCTTTGTAGGCCTCTAGACGTTCATCTTCAAGCTCCAGGTGTTTTGCCACATCACTAAAAGCATTTATATTCTCATTATGGGTTAAGTTGACTTTCATGTGTTCCCAGCTTGAAGGGAGTGACCTTATGATAGCCTAGATCTGTTGTTCATCAGAAAATTCATGCTCAGCTTCCTTCAGTTCTCTGATCATGCTGGCCATCCCTCGTAGATGTTGTTTCATAGGAGTGTTTGGCCTTAACTTATAAGTAGCAAACTTAATTGTCAACCTTCTTAGTTTGGTGGTAGAGGTACCTCCAAACTTATCCTTTAATGCCATCCACATGGCTTGTGCAGTTGAATATTTCTCATATTCACACATTAGGTCATTGGCCATAGTGCCCAGCATAGTAATACATGCTATGTTGTTCTTCCTTTTCCAGGCCATGTAGACCTCTTGGTCTCTCCTACGTTGGGTAGTATTGTCGGCTTCAGGTTGTGCCATGACTACAGTCAGTGGTTCTATAGCATCTTGTTCTTCCAATATATATGAAACCTTTTAGTGTCAAATATCCCAATTGTCCCCATTTAGTTTATCTTCCTTGTTCAGCTCAGCAATTATACTCTTGGTCGCCATTCTCAAATCAGTTACTAGAACCACATAAAGGATTTCTATTATTGAGCTGAACTAAAGAATATATTAATAAAATATACATGTAGTACAGTATAATATATACAATGTCATATACTTGTATTATTTCTTATTAGAACAATAATAATTCCATTAGTTCCATGATCAGGAGACCATAAGTGTATCTCCCATCAGACGGATGCTAGTGTTACCATTATTTTCTATTAAGATTTTAATACAAGTACTAGAATAATTAACTCAAAAAAAAAACTCGTATTTTAAAAGCACCCACTCAAATAAAGCATATATTAAAAAAATATTAAATCCATACAAGAACATAGTCATTGCACAAAATTATTTAATAAAAAAATATACTTAAATTAAACAAGAAAACAAAAATTAATAACTTTCTTCTTAAGAATGCGATTCGATATTTTCATGTCTCTATTAATCACATCGACCCAGGTGTGATCTGAATATTTCTTGTTTTGTGTATTCATATTTTCTCTTAGCTTAATTATGACGTTCGCGAAGAACTCAGCATCTTCCATATTCACCACAAAGTGCGAATATTTTGCAAGAATTGGATACAAGTCTTTTAAATGTTTTATTTTTGTTGCATCCATATTTGCTATGTTTTGGGCTACAGAGTGGGTAAGGGGTTGATCTACTTCTTGATCTTTAATTTTAGGCTCTTCAAAAATAATTTCATCTTCCTTTGGCCCATTTGGATCTGTATATACATCTTGAAGCTCCTCAGGATTTTCTTCTTCTTCTAGAAACTCCTCATCAAGATCTTCATCAAAAAATTCACCCATTGGAATGAGTTCTTCCAAATACTCATAAGTTGGAGAACCATATCCAACTATTTCAGTGCTTTCAGAATTCTCTTGCTTCATTATTTTTTTTTTACCTTCAATAAAATAGTAGGAATTAATCAAATAATTTTGAAAAAAAAAATTTAATTAAAAAAATGTACTAAAATAGCTCTAAATAGATCCAAAATTACCTCAAAACTAGGCAAATAGTATATCAAATTGAAGATCTTGAATTTAGGAATTTTTAGAAGCAAATTGTGGCCGAAAATACCCCTGGACGCACCCTCACACACCCCAAGAAAGTCCAGACTACCAAAAAAAATGAAAAAATAACAAATTCCACACGCGAGGGCGGCGCATGAACTCCGCGGGCCGTCATAGACAGCAAATCCGGCCACACGCGCTAGCCTAGCATCTTCCACGCGTTGTCAGTGTTTTGTTAGTGTCCTCCATGTGGCCAAATCATGTGCTAATGGGCCCCACGCGCCACGTCAACAATCCCAACCCCTCTTGTTTTTTGTTTTGGGCCAAATGTTCTCGGCCCAAAAAAATTTTTTCTTTTAAATTTTTCTTTGTTGGGCTGGTCATCTGTGGCCTAGAAAAGATTTTTTTTTTTTTTACATTCATTAGGCTGGTCTTCTGCAGCCCAAATCCTTGTTTTTTTTTATACGCAGCCCATTTTTCTATTTTTGGTATTTTCTTTTAAGGCAAAACAACGTGTTGTTTTGGCATTTCGCCAAAATGACGTGTTGTTGAGGTCATCCCTGACCTCCAGCTGGGTCAACCTAACCCGGTGGCGGACCCGCGAACCCGCCACCATTTTTCACCATTTTCTCCTTTGTCCGGCATATGTTTTAGGCGATCTTGGTGTCGTTTTTCTCATCTCTTCATCCTCTACATGATGGTGGCCCCCCTTTTGTCCAAAAAATTGCAATTTGAATAAACCCAATTTTTTTTGAATTTCCTCCGCGGCTTCAAAATGTTTTTCGCCACTATTTCTCTAATACACTGTTCATTTAACGCGATTTTAGTAGCCCTTCATTCGTCTCTTCATTCTCTACATGATATTGTACTTCTTTGTCTAGGAAGGGATTATTTTACAGAACTCAAAAAACTGTACCATGTATATATTTTTAAAATTTTGAGATCCCCTATACTGAATCCTATTTGCATATTTTATGAGTATAAATAGTATACAAAAATATACCAAAAAAACTCATAAGAAAAATATACTATATGCAAATAATGGAACTCAGAGAAACAAGTTCTAATTTTCAAATGAAAAATTGCATCGGATATAGTTTTTCCCTGAATCTGAACACATGCTCTAATGCCAATGAAAGAATAAATAGATAGGGAAGACATACATACTGATCGAGAATGTATTCTTCCACACAGAGAGAATGAAAAACACCAAGCGGTAGAAACAAAGTCACTCGGACTTTATTCACTGGTTCACTGTAGATACACTCAAGAGGAAAGAGTTGAGAGGAAGAGCGAGAGAGTTTACAAGAGAGGAAGAGAGAGAACGACTCTTGGAGAACCGAGAGCGTTACTCTGTTAGAAGAGAGAGTTTTTCATAAACTGATGTTTTTTTTTTTAACTTCATGCACACACACGATCACTTAAAATTCTCGGACATGCGGTGTTTGGGAACGGTTAACAATAACTGTTCCCTCCCTCTCTTATTAAAGTAATAATTAAGAAAAACTATTTATTTTATTTGGGCTTAGGCCCTTTTGTTTGGGTTCTCTACCCATCAAGGGTGCAACCCAACAAACCGAATGAAGAACTCCAGGCTATTTTCTTACTTTGTGCAATATTGTCCTATGACCCCTTGATAATAAACTTGTTCATGTATTCTATGGGAATGGGTTTTGCTTTATGGCATACAGAACATGGAAGAAGCTCAATGTGGATTGGTAGCTCTTATATCCAAGCTAAAGGCCTAAAGTCTTTGTCTTGAAAGTGATTCCAGTGATCATTTTACAATGCATGACGTCGTTTGAGATGTTGCATTATCAATTGCATTGAAACGACATATCTTGGTGGTGAGACATGTAAGGCATTACGATTGGCCAGACAGAAATCTACTAGAAGGTTTCACTAGGATCTACATTGATAAAAGTGACTTTATTAACCTTCCAGAGGAGTTATATGGTCCACAAGTAGAATTCTTCCTCTTACAGTGTAAGAACCTGGATTTACATATACCAAATGCATTTTTCAGATCCATGCATGACCTCTAAGTAATCGGCTTGACATATGTGCAAATTTCATTGTTGCCATCCTCACTTATTCATTTGGAGAAATTAAGAACATTGTGTTTGCACTCTTGTGTACTAGAAGACATTACAGAAGTGGGAAGGTTGAAGAGCTTGAAAGTTTTAAGTCTTGCAAACAGTAGCATTGAGCGACTTCCAGATGAATTGGGGGAATTGAGTTACTTACAAATGTTAAACTTGGCCAATTGCTCCAAACTTGAAGTAATCCCCTCAAACGTCTTATCCAAGCTGCAAAGATTGGAGATTTTATGTATGGAAAATAGTTTTAACCAATGGAAAGCTAAAGGATCTAGCCAATGTGCTAAAAATGCTAGTCTTGAGGAATTAAAAGATTTGATGAATCTATCTTCTCTAGACATTCATATCCTTGATGCTTTAGTTATGTCAAAGGACTTGTTCTTACATAACTGTTTGGATAGATACAAAATATTCATTGGAGAAGGATGTGGATGGTCAGGTAAATATGAAAATTCAAAAACTTTGAAATTAAAGCTCAAAAGTAGTATCCATTGGGAGCATGGAGTTCAAAAATTGTTGGAACAAGTTAAAGACTTGTATCTAGATGATGTATGTGGAAATGTTTTCAGTGATCTAGATGGAAAAGGATTTCCACATTTAAAGCATCTTTAGATTCAAAATAATGATCAAATTGAGTAACGCGTCAATAACTCAATCCAACTAACTGGCGCCTTCCCCAACCTTGAGACTTTGAATCTTGATAGTTTGAAAGGCCTGAAGAAATTATGTAGAGGGCGAATTACCACTGCCTTCAAAAATCTAAGATCATTCAGAATGAGGAATTGTGGGCATGTGACAATGTTTTTCCAATTTCTATTGTTAAATGCCTTTGCCAGCTTGTTGAAATTGAGACAGCTCGATGCAAATCCATTAAAGGAATTGTGGTCACCAACAACCAAGATGCTTCTAATGAAAACCTAACCAATAATGTCACCATATTTCATCAATTACGCTCTTTGAAGATGTCTAGTTTATCGTCTCTTATAAATTTTTGTTTTGTGGAGAATGCAACATCTAAAGATTCAAATCCAATTTCTAAATCACTTTTCAACAGTAAGGTATGCTCTGCTTAGGTTTTTTTTTTGATACATCAGAATGGTTTAAACCCTTGATCTTTACCTATACTCCACCCTACCCTTACCACCCTCCGCTTAGTTATTTTTAAATGTTCCTTTGTTGTGACCTTTGATCAATCTTTCGACTTGTTATTAAATTAATTAGATAAATATTTTTCGTGCGTACATGGATTTTGTACAAATTGTGTATTCATTAGTGATTTGCATAAATTGAAAAACGATTTGATCTTTAATAATATTGAAAGCAATTAATCTTTTTTGATAATTGTATTTTAATTGTGGCCAATATTTTTGTGAACAACTTGTGCATGATGGAGTTAGTATCTAAACAATCATTGTATAATAGGTTTAAGTATAGAAGGTGATTTTGTATTCATTTTTGCTAATACAAAGTAAATATATGTTCTCTCAACAGGTGCCATTTCCAGAAATAGAGAAATTGGAGCTGCGTTCCTTAAATAGTTCCATTTCATCAAATATGGCCAGATGATCAACTTCCAGACAATTTCTTTGGTAACTTGAAATCATTAATTGTAGAACAGTGTGACTTTTTAAGGAAGTTGATCCCCTTCAATGTTCTAAAATCCTTGAACAAGTTCAAAGAACTGATAGTGTACGAATGTCGCCTGTTGGAGATTGTGTTTGATTTGCAAAACTGAAGCATGCGTCGAGCAATGACCCCCACAAAATTGTCTCCTTCCAAATTCTACGAAAAGTATATGCTCAATATTGTGGCCTAACAAGTATGTTTCTAGCATCTATAGCCAAAGACTTGCTTTATCTTGAAGATTTTCAATTAGAATCATGTGTCATAGATGTAATTGTTGCAAAGGATCAAGTTATAGAGCCTGTAGCTACTTCATTTGTGTTCCCTATACTGACTTTCATGTGACTTATGCAGCTTCCAAATTTAAGAAATTTCTATCCGTATAGACACACATCAGAATGGCCAAGTCTTCAACATTTAGATATTGAGGATTGTGATAAACTAGAGGTATCTGAAAATCAAGTTTTAAGTCCATCAACAAGAGAGGGAGAGGATACACTTTCAAAATACCATCTATGCTTCCATGAAAAGGTAATACCTTTCAAACTAATTACTCAATATTTATACAGTTTGAAATTAAAAATATAAATATAATAGTTATTCCTGTGATGAAAATTTTGTAAATTTATCATTAACACGTGGTTCATAGTTATTTGTTCATGTAAATTGAATGATATAAAAATGAATCCTATATAATGAAATGTCAACCTTTAATACATTGACATATGTAGCTTCAACTTCTACTGCCTGAAATAAGTAAAACTACTTTTAGTATAATCTTGTAGGAGGAAATAAAAGGCTGAAATAACTATACATAATATTAAAAAATACTGCATATTTAATTGATTAACATCTTAAATGGATTAGAATTCTATAATATGAAATTCCAGTCTAATGCCATATTTAGTACATAAGGCATATGCTTTTTATTATGAATATTTACATTCGTAACCTTTATATTCTGCAGGTAATTCCTAGCTTAGAGGTATTGAAATTGTTGGGAAAACATGCCTTTATGACATGGAATGGCCAATATCCAGCGTACCACTTTTACAAAGTAAAAAGGCTTAATCTATTTGTAGGGCACCGGCATAATAAAGTAGACACTTGTTCATGCAAATTGCTGACAAGGTTTCCAAATTTAGAGGAGCTTATTTTGGGTGGTCGCATCCAAGAGATATTCTCATGTAAGGATCCTTTGAGTGATAATGCTTCCCTTGTTGATTCATTTCAAAAACTGGATCTCTTTCACTTGAGTGGGGCTAAGCACTTATGGGATGAACATTCTCCACTATATATTCTCCGAGGTCTTGAATCTTTAGTACTTTTTGAATGCCATGACTTGATAAGCTTGGGACCATCCTTCATTTTATTAGCAAATCTAACATATCTTCACGTGCAAGAATGCTTGGGAATGACCACTTTGCTAACATCATCAACTGCTTGAAGTCTGGTGCATCTCAGAGAACTTGAAAAAAGATACTGCCCACAAATAGAGGAAATTATAACAAAGCAGGCAGAGGATGAGGATAAGGACATCATTTTCAACAAATTAAGGTATTTGCAACTTCATGGCTTACGACATTTGAAGAGCTTCTGCTGCCATAATTATTCCTTCAATTTTCCATCATTGGATCAAGTAATTATACGAGAATGTCCAAGATTAAGAGCATTCTGCACAGGAGGCATATATGCACCATTGCTCAACAACATTGAAGTTGAAGAAGATAAAAAATTTGGGGAGGCCATTCTTAACAAAACAATCCAACAAAGGATTACACTTCCAGAGGTACGTCCCAAATACCAACACTAATTCTTGTTATTTCCGGATTTTAGTATAAATGGTACTACATAATCATGTTTAGATACTTTGCTGACCTGTTAATTTTGATTTTCTTTTTACATGACTTTTATTTATAAAATATTATAAACAATTATATTTTAATTAATATGATACATTCCAAACTTTTTTTGTTCTTTCTTTTTGTCATTAATATTGTTATATCATTTTGAAAATTACAAATTAAATGGAAACAAAAACGTTTGATACTTCATCCATTTGAAAGGAAATAGGCGACTAAATTATTTAAAGAGATGGAGGAAGTTATAAGGAATGAGACTGTTGATAATGTGGAAGGAGGAATCACATTCAGTGAATTGCAGAGGTTGGAACTTACTAATCTACCGAGCTTGAAGAGCTTTTTGTTCACAAATTCAGCATGTCAATTTCCCAGAATTAGATAAGATAACTATAATTGGATGCTTTTAAATGACAATGTTTTGTCCAGGAGTATTGGAAACACCAAAGTTGTATAAAGTGAAAATAGAAGAGAATGATATGGATAAGAAGGATGATGGAGACCTTAACAAAATATTAGAAAAACTATTCACTGTAAAGGTATGAGACAAACACACCTAGAAATATTTCATTTTTTTTTTAGAATATGTAGTTATTAATCAACGAAATAGAAAATTGATTATTTTCTTGTTATGCCATTGTCATCCTTCTTCCAAGATTATATTTCCAGCAGCTAACTAAATTTATGATTTGGTATTGCAGGATGGTATATGAATACATAGAAGATGGAGTTCGTCATCCAAGTTACCATGTTCAGGTTTGTTTTCTTTTTCCAGAAACTAGCTAGATGTATTTGTATGTCATATTGGCTGTTGTACTCTTCAATCCCTAAAAAATAGACTTTTTTGTTGAAAATTCCATTTCAAATTTATCTAAAATTAAAGCAGTAAAATAGAATTAAATAAGATTACAAAATGAAGTAAATTTTGAGTAATATTAATATAAGAATAAATAAAAGTAAATAAAATTTAATAATAAAATAAAAAATTCAACCAAAAAGCTAAACGTTCAAAGTGCATTAATTTTGCTGCACATGAAGATCTAAACTAGAAGAAAATGAGAAAAGGATAAAAACACTAATAAAAAATTACAAATCCTTTGCAATGTTTCGCAAAGTCTCATACACACAATAAATTATAATTGTCCCATAGTATTATATCCATTGGAAATTATTTATCATTTTAGTAAATTGAGTACATCTAGGTTGCACATGTAGTGATTGGTTGATTAATTATCTATTTAAGTTATCGATGGTAAAAATAATAAGGTTCCCATTTGCGCTTTAGTCTTATTTAAAACATTTAACACTCATTATGTCAACAAGGGGTTTTACAAAAAATTCTTTTATTTCTAAAGTAATTTCAATGTTAACGTAGTAATGCATAAGGCAAAACTTCTGATTATGCGCGGATGGATGTACTTGTTTTAATTGGAAAGAAATATTTTTTTCGGTTTTGTTGAATCACATTTATACTTTACAAATTAATGTAAAATTTCCTATCTTTATATTTTATTGGATGAATTATTAAGCTTTACATGTAAGCTCAATTGATCATGGGCCATAGAAAGAAATGCTAACAAGATGAGTATTTGTAACACCCCTCATGATATCTTTCTTGACAATGTGTTCAGAACTGGAGGAAACAGGACAGAGGAAGGCTCAAGTGGAGGAAAATTGTGCTCCACGCCGCGACTTGGAGCAGGGCCGCCATAGCGAGAAGACCTCCAGAATGAGGTTTCCAGCTGGAAGCATGCCGTCGCAGTGAGAATCGCGATTTTTGTTTAAATCTGGATCATTTCAAAGGAAGAAGAAAATGGAGGGAGCGATGAGGAGCTGTGCTAGGGTTCGAGTTTTCTGGCCATTAGGAGTGATTTTCGGACCTCTAGAGCTTGGATTCAAGGTTGTAAGTGATTTCTACTCCTCCCTCTCCATTTTCTTCGGTTGAACTTAGGGTTTTTCTGTTATAAGTTGGGATCTTCAGTTTCGGCTAAAATCCACCGATTAAAATGGAGAAAATGGGGTTAAGGAAGTGTGTTTTGGTGTTCTTGATGCTTGGGTGTGAGTTTTGAATGGTGTATGCATGATTTGAGCTTAACCCTAGGTTGTTTTCGGTTAGAGATCTTGGGAATCCAAAGTGTATGGGATTGAGTAGTGTTTAAATGGTCTCTAGGAGACTAATGATGCATAAAAGTGGTGTTGAAACCTTGGTTTAGGCCTAAAAAAATTGAATTGTGGAAATTGGATATTTGGTATTATTTGTTAATTGAGGTTTAATGTGTTGTTAAGGTTAGCTGGTTGCTTGGAGAAGCCAAGTCGTGGGATTGGCGTTCAAGAAAGCTTCTGGAACTTGTGTGCGTATGGTAGGGACAATTGAGGTAAGGTTTAATGTGTTGTTAAGGTTAGCTGGTTGCTTGGAGAAGCCAAGTCGTGCGATTGGCATTCAAGAAAGCTTGTGGAACTTGTGTGCGTGTGGTAGGGACAATTGAGGTAACTGGGTGTTTGTATTGTATTGTATGTATTGTATGATATTACGCATAAATGTGTATATATGCATGTTTCTTTCATACCACGATATAGATGTGTTTGTGTGTATTGTTTTCTATATATATCGTGGTATGTACATAGCTAGATAATGATGATTAGAGATGATGATATTGACATGATGCATACATGACATTGAGAGATGATGATGATGATTATATGATGATACATGAGCATCACCACATGGCATTGTTAGATTGTGATATATGGCAGATTAGGTGGTGATGATGATATGATATATGATGATATGAGATATGATTAGGGAGGTTAAGGATGAGATCCTTATCACTAAATCCTCCCCTATGGCCAGGGAAGCCAGGCGGCAGTAGACTGCACCTTCCCTAAATCGCCACCAATTCGAGGTGGTCCAGAGGAAGGAGAGTCATGGTTCGAGTACTAATGTAACCTTTGGACAGGTTGCATTAGTGTAAGGTGAGCTTGGTAAGGTCCTGAAATCAGTCTTCATCGACTGTTGGAAGGGAATTACCTATATGAAATATCCAGTTATGTCGACAGCTCATGGTTATAACTGTGTGCGAGGGAGACATGCGTTCATTTCACATTGCATTCATGAGTTGTATGAGATATTTATGTATATGTGTGTGTGGTTGTCCCCGGTTACTGAGACATTGTCTCATACCCCTCTCTCATGAACTAACATTTTAGGTGATGGTTCAGGCACTAGTCTGGAGAAGACGAGGGAGTAGTTTCTGAAGTGAAAATACTAGGTCTATGTAGTTTGTTAGATATGCTGGCTTCCCAAGAGAGGGGTGAATTGGAAGATTAAAATTTTCTGCAAAAGTCAAGACAGTGATGAAAGCAAAAGTGATAGTAAAAATAGAGTATAAAGGAATAACAAGGTAAGAACAGTATAAGAGAAGAAAAGACACATATATTTATCCTGGTTCGATCTCTTTATCTTGACCTGTGTCCAGTTCCCAATCCACCACTTGAGATTTTCCACTATCTTGCAAGAATTCAGTGGGCTTCTTGTAATTGCCTCAATACAACTTGATGCTCTGTTCTTAAAGCTTACAACTTCACTCTTTGCACTCTAGCTAAGTGCTTCCCAAATCCGTTGTGATATCCCCTCATAAGAAAATCTTTCTTCCAGATGAAGATAAGATTGATTACAGTGATTGAACTCTCTAATTTAGAGTGTTTATGAAAGTTGAAGTGTAGAAAATGAAGTATGTGAGAGTAAGAGACTTTGACTTAAGAATTTGATAGAGTTTCTGTATATACAACGTAAAATCGTTATCAACATCTTCAAATGAAGTTCTATTTATAGATTTATGTTTTAACTATACGTTAGAGACAAGATCTAGCAATTAGAGACATTACCTAATAGTTACTCTGAAGAACTATCCGTTTACCAACCACATTTAATGTGTCTGACACTCAAAGTTCGAATTTTGGTGAGTCAACAGACGAATTTCGCAGAGACCGAAAGCTAAAGACTTTAACATTGAACTTCAAAGTTCGTCTTTTCTTAAAGCAAAATTCGAATTTTCAACTTTGACAAATGTTTCTATGTTGGAACATAAAAATTTTCAAGTTTAAAATTCTTCTGGTAAGTGTGAATAGTTATTCCATATTGCTACAGTGCCTTCGGAGTTTGAATTTTGATAACCAAAATTTGTCTGTTAGTGGGTAGTTCAATAAGGCACAATAGTTCATCTTTTCAAAATTCAAATTTTCAAAAGCCAAAGTTCATCTGTCAGAGAGAGCTCTTATCAGACTTAGTTCAAAGTTCGCATTTCTGAATACTAAAATTCGTATGTTAACAGATTATCATAACAGACTTGTAAGCTTTGTTTCCAAAATTCAAATTTTGAAAATCAAAGTTCGTCTGTCAGTGAGGTAACTTGGAACTCTTTTTAAACTTTACTTTCAGATAAACTTTGATATATCCTCAGACGAATTTTTCATTTTTCATGAATTGTGTTTTATTTGAAATTTGAATTTTCAAAACCCAAAGTTCATCTGTCAGAGAAGGCTCTTATCAGACTTATGTCAAGGTTTGAATTTCTGCATTCAAAGTTTGTCTGTCAGAGGAATCTCTTTTCTGACTAACTTATTTTCAATTTGAAATTCAAATTTTAGAAACCAAAGTTCAAATTTTCAAAGCAACAAATCAGATTTAACACTTTAAAATTCATCTATTAATGGGTGTTTTTCAAATATTCCATGAATTATCATAGAATCATATTTTTAAAATATTCTTTTGCAAGTTCAAAGTCTTTTACTCAATTTAAACACAGTAAGAAATACTATATCTAATCTTGTGCTGATTTTTCTTCGATTTCTCCACTTGAGATCTTTTGTGCAGCTCTGATATCTTCTTTCCAAGCTCTAGATAATTGATTTGGAATCATCAAAACACTTGATTCAACATTCTCCCCCTTTTTGATGATGACAAAATAACTTGGAAACTGGATTAGTACTTGGGTTTGCTTCAACAAGCTCCCCCTCAACATGTGCATTATAATTCTAAAGATAAGAAATCATGTACAGCAGATCAAATCAAGAGATTCATTAATTCAAAGTTTCAGTACACAGATATCATATGGCAATTATAAAATTCAGAACAAGATTTATCATTTAAAAAAACAAAAACATCACTACAAGATGGACCAAGCAATCCTAAGTTCTAATTACTTCTTTTTGGACTTGGACTTCTTGCTGTAGGTCTTGCCAGAAGGCTCAGCAGATTTTCTAGTTTGCTCGGATGATTTCTGCCCCTTTTTAGCATCATCAGGAAGGTGAACAAAATTAGTAGGAGAAGGGATCTAAGACACTGGAATTGCTTGAAGAGGCACAAAAACAAAGGGCAGATCAGGATTAAGCTTTGGCAGAGGCCCAGAAGCTTCAGGACTAGAATGCTCATTATTAGAGAGTTCAAGAAGTTCTTGCATCTCTTGCCTTGTAACAACCAATTGAGCCCTTCATGCCTCTGAGATACCAAAAGCAGAAACAGGTGAGGGAGTAGGAGGATGAAACATTTCCTCAAGCCTTAATCTTTAAGCTTGTAAAAGGGCATCATGAGCAATAGCTTCTAGTTCTACATAAGGCACAATGCTCTTTTCTTCATTTAGGGCAGCTTGCAAGATTGGTGTGGAAGAGATGGCTGCCACCAGTTTCTCTACTTGCTCAAATTCTTGAGAAGAGATAATTGAATCCTGAGCATCTTCAGCAATGGGCTCATGGCAGCTTGGTTTTTGAGGACCCTTTTCCTCTATTCCATAGTCCAAAGAAGGACCAAGACTTGTCTCATTACAAGAGGCATATGGTGTGGTAATTGTACCAATAGCCACAGTATCATGTACAACATCATCAAGTTTAGGGTAGGCAAGAACAAAAGGACTTGGAGGCTCAGGAGTAGGAGACATAACAGGTTCAGAGAATCCTGGCAGTGGAGCTCATGTGGAGGGAATGACACTCCTGATGTCTTCACATGCATCAGCAACCACTTTTATATTCTTTATTAACTGATGAATCTGGTCTTGCAGATGAGCAAACTTGGCATTTTGCTCATCTTTAATGCTAAGTATAAGTACAGACAGACTGTCATACAGCTCAGTGATCTTGGTTGGCTTTGCTCGAGTAGTTAGAGTGAATGGTATTTGAGCTTGAGTGGGCTGAGATGGAGATGAAACATGGTGAGAAGGCTGAGCTATGGATCTTGGAGCAACCTTAAAGGTTCCTTCTTGCTGCAGGGAGGCATCTTCATCAAAGAAAAGATCTTCAGTTTTTCCAGCTCCCTTTCCAATCCATCGTCCATATTTCTTTTCTATTCCCATCCTTTGCAGTTCTTCTTCCTTAAAGATTTCAGTAGGCTTCCCTTTTCCTTTTACAAGATGTTGGATCCGAGCATACTGAAGTATCTTGTAGATGATTGCTGCATATAGAAGGGTGGAATATTTCCTCTGATCTCTTGCCTTGATCATGCGTTAGAGGATGATGTGGCTCATGTTGATAAGCTTCCCACGCATGAATATTGCCATCACATGTGCTTCAGCCCATGTAATTAGATTGAAAATGCCTCATTTGTTGAAGAAAATACTGGACACAACATAGTGTAGGATTCTAACTTAAGCACTGAGGTCAATAAGCTTCAGCAAAATTAGAGGTGGCCTGTTCTCTTTTCTTTTGAACATTGTGTTTAGAATTGTGCTTTCTTTGTAGATCAGGAAAGGGCCTCCTTCTTCATCTGCAGTTTCAGCTTCATCCATTTAACTTGAGGCAGTAATGTCAGTGTTCAAACCATCTTACCCTGGAATTTCTAAACCCTCATTGAAGGTCTCATTTGTTAGCCAAATGGTCCTTGATCTCAGATTTACTTCCCACTTCTTCTTGCTATTGAATTGCAGAGAGGCATACCATGTCTTGACTACCTCATCATCATATTTTCTAGTATTTCTAACAAATTCTTATATCTTATCATCCAAAGCCTAGCATCAAAGTTGTTAGAAATCAAGAATTCTTCCAAATTTACACAGTAAGGCTTGATTACCTTTTTGCTGACAAATTTGGTAGTATATTCTCCCAGAATATGAGCATTGCTCCATAATGGCAGTGTGGTCAACTAATATTCTCCATATTTAGTGCTAGAGGAGTAAGAAGAAGCAGCAGTGACAGGAGCAGTAGGAACAGCAGAGTCAGCTTTCTTTAAAGAAGAGGGTGCAGATTTCTATGAATTCATTCTAGGAGTTGTTTTCTGCCTCTTGGAAGGAGTTGCCTTGCTAGATTCGCCTTTTGTCTTCTAAGTTTCACTCTCCTTGGAGGCATATTGAGATTTCACAATCCTCTTTAGCCGTGACTCTCCTTTCCCAACTTCTAGATTTTTTACTCTCACTATTCTCATAGAGGAATGATTCAGAAAGATGCTAAGAATGGATTTATAAGGTACGAAAAGAAGTTTCATCGATGAGAAATGAAGATTCATGAACGGAGTTAATGGGAATTAAAGAGAGAATTTGAACAGACTTGAGAGAGAGAGATGAATAGGGTTGTGTCTATTCAGAGGGTGACCTTCAGTTTTAACATATGTAACCGCTGAACAGATGAATTTTGAGAGGCCAAAATTTGAACGTCAAGCAATTACAAGTTAATCCATTCAGTGATGCTTACTGACAGACAAATTTTCTTCTGGAAGTTCGTCTGATAGAGACTTAGTTCTTGTAACAATAGATGAACAGATGAACTTTGTTTCAACAAAGTTCAAACTTTGAAAAAACTAGGCAATAAGCAATCATGAACAAAACAAGCAATAGACAAATTTTACTTATAAAAATTCATCTTTCAGAGATCCAATAATTTGAGCATGTCTCAACAGATGAATTTTAATTCAAAAATTTGAATTTCAACATTTTGTAAAGAATTTCCAAGATGCGTATTTTCATAAATGGAGATTCGTACAATAGTCATGTTGAGCAAAACAATATTGGCATTTTATTTCTGAAAATTCGTATTTCGAAGATCAAAAGAGTATTGTTACAGTGTGTAGCCAACTGAAATTCGTCTGATGAACATCTAAATTCAAATGTTGAGCATGCTGACTTTTCAAAAACACAATTAATCATAGAAATTCATCTAATAATCATCTAAAATGTGAATTTTTAATTTCTAAACTTACAGATCAGATCCAGATGCTCAGATTTCTAGCTTCCTTTTTCATCTTTTGATTGTGCCATCCTGATTAGCTCTATTGTATGGTTCTATTATCATTTGAACTTGTGAGGAGCACCTACAACTCATATCAAACTCACTCTGATGAGAAAGTTAGGATTGATTCAATGTCAGAAATTCTAAATTAAATGTATATAAGGACATACTTACAGTTCATTGGGATTTACCATACCCAATTCTCTTATGATTTTACAATGTCTATCTTGTTGAAGGGGCTTTATCAGAATGTCAGCAACTTGATCCTCAGTAGGGATGTATTCTAATCTGATTTCTCCTTTTAGAATATGATCCCTTATAAAGTGATGCCTAACTTCAATATCTTTGTCCTTGAATGCATGACAGGATTCTTTATGATATTGATAGCACTTTGGTTATCACACATTATTGGTATTTCTTTCATCTTAATCTCAAGATCTTCAAGCTGCTGTTTCATCTAGATGACTTGACCATAACAGCTGCCAACAGCAACATATTCAACTTCTACAGTGGATAAAGCCACACTATTTTGCTTCTTACTAAACCATGAAACCAAGGATCCTCCAAGGAACTGACATGTTCCACTTGTGCTTTTTCTGTCAATTTTGGATCTAGTAAAATCAGCATCAGTGTATCCTATGAGATCTTCTCCATTGCCCTTTGGGTACCAAAGTCCCATCTGTGATGTTCCAATTAGATATCTGAAGATACATTTCATAGCAGTTTCATGGGTCTCTTTGGGGCTTGATTGGAACCTTGCACACATACAAACACTGAATATGATGTCAGGTCTGCTAGCTGTTTGGTATAGCAGGGGTCTAATCATTCTCCTATATTGAGTTATGTCAAAAGTTTTTCCTCCTTCATCCATATCAAGCTTTGTTACAGTAGCTATAAGAGTTCCCATTGGCTTAGCTTTTTCCATGTCAAACTTTTTCAGCAATTCTTTCAGATATTTTGATTGATTAAGAAAGATACCATCATCACATTGCTTAATTTGCAATCCAAGGAAGAAGTTAAGCTCACCCATCATTGACATTTTGAAGTCACCCTGCATCAGCTTAGAGAAGTTCTTGCAAAGAGATTCATTAGTGGCACCAAATATAATATCATCAACATAAATTTGAATAATAAGTAAGTCTTTGTTTTCTTTCTTAGTGAACAAAGTAGCATATACTTTTCCTCTATTGAACCTCTTTTCAGTTAGAAAATTGCTTAGCTTTTCATACCATGCTCTAGAAGCTTGTTTTAAACTGTAAAGAGCTTTCTTTAGTTTATAAACATGGTTTGGTTTTGTATAGTCCTCAAAGCCTGGAGGTTGATCTACATAAACCTCTTCCATAATATATTCATTCAAAAAAGCACTTTTCACATCCATTTGAAACTACAGGATGTTTTTCATGCATGTATAGGCCAATAGGATTCTAAATGCATGTATAGGCCAATTGAATTTCTCAGATTGTTAGATCTTTGGTTTGGTAATCCAGGCTCTGATACCACTTGTTACATATGCTGGCTTCCCAAGAGAGGGGGTGAATTGAGAAGATTAAAATTTTCTGCAAAAGTCAAGAAAGTGATGAAAGCAAAAGTGATAGTAAAAACAAAGTATAAAGGAATAACAAGGTAAGAGCAGTATAAGAGAAGAGAAGACACAGATGTTTATTCTAGTTCGGTCTCTTTATCTTGACCTACGTCCAATCTCCAAGCCATCAATTGAGATTTTTCACTATCTTGCAAGAATTCAACGGGCTTCTTGCAATTAACTCAGTACAACTTGATGCTCTGTTCTTAGAGCCTACAACTTCACTCTTTGCACTCTAGCTAAGTGCTTCCTAAATCCCTTGTGATATCTCCTCACAAGAAAATCTTTCTTCCAGATGAAGATAAGATTGATTACAGTGATTGAACTCTCTAATTTAGAGTGTATATGAAAGTTGAAGTGCAGAAAATGAAGTATGTGAGAGTAAGAGACTTTGACTTAAGAATTTGACAGAGTTTCTGTATATACAATGTAAAATCGTTACCAACATCTTCAAATAAAGTTCTATTTATATATTTATGTCTTAATTGTACGTTAGAGACAAGATCTAGCCGTTAGAGACGTTACCCAATGGTTACTCTGAAAAACTATCTGTTCACCAATCGCATTTAATGCGTCTGACACTCAAAGTTTGAATTTACCATGGCTCAACAGACAAATTTTGCAGAGACTGAAAGCTAAAGACTTTAACGTTGAACTTCGAAGTTCGTCTTTTCTTAAAGCAAAATTCAAATTTTCAACTTTGACAAATGTTTCTATGTTGGAACATACGAATTTTTAAGTTTAAAGTTCTTTTGGTAAGTGTGAATAGTTGTTCCATACTACTACAGTGCCTTCGAGGTTCGAATTTTGGTAACCAAAATTTGTCTGTCAATGGGTAGTTCAATAAGGCACAATAGTTCATCTTTTCGAAATTTGAATTTTCAAAAGCTAAAGTTCCTCTGTCAGAGAGAGCTCTTATCAGACTTAGTTCAAAGTTCGCATTTCTGAATACTAAAATTCATATGTCAACAGATTATCATAACAGACTTGTAAGCTTTGTTTCCAAAATTCGAATTTTGAAAATCAAAGTTCATCTGTCAATGAGGTAACTTAGAACTCTTTTTAAATTTTACTTTCAGATGAACTTTGACATATCCTCAGATGATTTTTTCATTTTTCATGAATTGTGTTTTATTTGAAATTTGAATTTTCAAAACCCAAAGTTCGTCTATCAGAGAAGGCTCTTATCAGACTTATGTCAAAATTTGAATTTCTGCATTCAAAGTTTGTCTGTCAGAGGAATCTCTTTTCTGACTAACTTATTTTCAATTTGAAATTCGAATTTCAGAAGCCAAAGTTCAAATTTCAAAGCAACAGATCAGCTTTAACACTTTAAAATTTGTCTGTTTGTGCGTGTTTTTCAAATATTCCATGAATTATCATAGAATCATACTTTTAAAATATTATTTTGCAAGTTCAAAGTCTCTTACTCAATTTAAACACAGTAAGAAATCGTATATCTAATCTTGTGCTAGTTTTTCTTCTATTTCTCCATTTAAGATCTTTTGTGCACCTTTGATATCTTCTTTCCAAGCTCTAGATGGTTGGTTTGGAATCATCAAAACACTTGATTCAACATAGTTTGTGTGTACTTTGGATAATGTATCTTGTGCCAAGTTGAATACAAGGGTTTGTAATAAATGTATGACTTAGATAAGGATTGTTATGAATGTATGTTGTGTGGTGGTGTTTGTGTGCTCAGAGTAGATTTGGGCCTCGTTAGTGTGTTTTAGGGCATGTAGCCGGTTTTGTCAAATTGGGGTTTAAGGGGATCAAATCTCAGAGGAGCGGTTCCTTTGAGGTAAAACCTTTTTGGACAAGTTGATTTGATGGTTTTGGATCTGTGTGAATGGTCACAATTGGTCAAATTGCCTTTGGTGGCAAATAAGAGTTGTAAATTGTGAGTTTTGGTCAAAGAGTGGCCAAAATAGTGTCAGATGTCCAGATCTCTATACAGAGTTGGATTGAAGTGAAAGTGGTATCTATGGATAGATTGAGATTAGACTGACTTGTAAGAGTTGAAATCAAATCAATCGAAAGTCAGAGAATAAAGTTATACGTGTCGGAAGTTCGCTCCGAGATGTTGAGTTTTGCTAAAATGAAAACTAGAAGTTGGTGTTGCGGTGCCAGGGTCCAAGCCTCGGTGCTAATGGAGGCAGAAGCATATGAAAAATAAGAGAGGCCGGAGTCGTAGCGATACTGTGGCAGCCGCGACCCCAACCCAGATTTTGATATTGTTTGATTCGTTTATGCTGTTTTGAAGGTTTTGGTCAAGTCCGGAGGTGTATGGTAGTAGAGTGTTACAGTATTTCTTCCCTTCCCCTGGATGTTTTTTTCTTCATTTTCTTTATACGCTGCTATTGAAAAAATAATTGACTACAAAGGATAAGCTATTATATGTCTAATAACGTGTGTGTGTGTGTGTGTAAGAAAACATAATTTTCCTCATATGTAAAATTATATAGTTATTGATATTGATAGTTAATAGTTTTTTTTTCCTTTTCCTCTCATGATTATGCAGGAGTTATTTTCTGTATTGTTTAACACTTGAAGATTGGTTTAACCCAACATCAAGAATGTGAGCAAATATATTTATTTTGACTAAGATGGATTCATTCAAATGTTTTAATATGTTGAACTGTTTGATATATGTGACTGCATGTTTGTTTTAGGTCATCATGTTTAATTGTTACATACAATTTTCATGATGGAAGACTTGGCCCAAGCCAAAAAGTGTGGTTTGCTTCATTAATTGTGTGTTATGATTCTAAAGTTTTATTCAAGTATCATGTGGCTGGCTTCATTGAAACTTTGGTATATCCTCTATGGGTGACTAATTTCCACTTGACTATGATATGGTTTTTATGATTTTTATTGTAATATGTTAGTTTTTTTTTTTCCGTGCTGAAGTAGTATATATGTTATGATTCAATTTAGTCAAACCCCCTAAATTCTATTAATCACAAGCTCACTCATAGCCTAATATCTATTGCAAATAATGGGAAATTCAACACAGATGAACCTAAAAAACATAATATTCGCCAATCCCCTTCGGACGCCCAACGACACCATATAAAGCTTCTATTCCCTTAACTTCCACGTGGGCCTTTTTTTTTTGGGCCTTTTCACCCTTGAGCTAACACATCGCTGAGTAGCTGCCTCCTCAATACCATTCTGATTATTAGGCTTAAGATACAATTAAAATCTTCCAAATCCTTTAATTTTTTATTTTGAAATTCTTTCGATTTCATTATAGTCTTGATCATTAAGAGATTGCATTTATGTACTAGTGTGTGTGTGTGTGTGTGTGTGTATGTATGAGTGCACACACATTACTTATTTCCTTTGGGCATAACCCTCATCAATTATTAAACAAAAAAAGAAAAAGAAAGTTAAAAAAAGACTAAATTGTTTTTTTTTAATTTTTTCCATGATTGCATTATAAAACAATAATATATAACAATTGTTAGTTCTTCAAATTCTTTCTTTCAAAATTTATGGCTTGTTTGACAATGTTTTCTATTTTCTTGTTTTCAAAACAGTTTTGTAAAACTGTTTTCGAGAATCAGTTTTGAAAACAAGAAAATAAAAAAATCTGTTTGAATAGTTGTTCTCAAAATTATAACTAGTGAGTGATAGATGAGTTATTCAAAACTTATAACTTTACTATTAATGAGGTGGGTGTTTTTCACTTTTTCTTGTGTTTTTAAGAACAAAAACTACAAAACACCTTAAAGTTGTTCTGAATTTTCTGTTCTTTTATTTTTTTATTTCTTAAAACAGTTTATAAAAAACAGGTTTACCAAACAAGTTTTTTGTTTTTCTATTTTAAAAAATATAAAAACTGTTTTTAAAAACAAAATCAAACAGACCCTTAACCTCTTTTCTCCAACCCGACTTATTATGGCCTGATTTTTAGTTGGGCTGGGCCAAACTAGTACAAAGCCCTATAACATTCAAAGTAATTTTAAATGTTAAATGTCGGTATGCTATACTGGTAATTTTTTGTTTCTTGGAATGTTTAGGAAAGTAATTTTGAATTTTTTTTATTTATATAGTAAGTTTATTAAATTTATAAACAAATAAATAATTTAAAACGAAAGAAATTAAAATGAAAAATAGATAGCATCTTTTCAATTAATATAACACTTCAATTAATATAAAATTTATCTTTTATTATGTTTTTTTGTCATAAATAAGAGTATTCCTCACTTGTAATAAGGATTACTTTTTTTTTAGGATACTGAGTTGAAAGGATAGAACTCTTCTATGGTGTTTTTGCCCCATTATATGATTTCTGATTTTATTAGAAAATTTTGGACATAAATAATCGACCCCTAATAGGTTTAGGGTAAAGCATTTTCCAATGAAAACACGGAAGACGACAATGAGGGAACAAGCCATGTGGCTTTGATGGAGGTTTTGGTGTTCGTACATACAATGGTGTGTCGTTGGGTTGGAAGATGAGATCGAAATTTCTTATATCTCATTTCTCACACGCATTTGGTATCTCTACTTTTAACTAATAAAAGGGAGTCGCAAGATGATTTTGTGACTAGCAACTCAGATCTTAAGTCTAATAGCTCAGAAGGCAAGTCTCGGTTAGTCACTAATCTTCTCAATAATGGAAAGTAATTTTTAGTTCATTTCTGCAATTTTGATACGCAGTTTTAATCATTTTTCTAATTTACTCCCTAGTTTTTTTTTTCACAAAAAGCAAGCTTGTGTTTGAGCGGAATCCAACCAATGACTTCCCTATTAGCGGAGGACCTATGTGCCACTGTACTGCTAGGGCATTGGCTAATCAGTGTTTTTTTAAATCTTTAAGAAAGTAATATCGCTTCATCCCAATTTATTAGAACTTTACAGGCTATGTTATTATCTATTCATAAAAGCCTTTCATTAGTTTCATTGATTTTTCAGTTGATTTAACTGTAGAGTGAATTTATATGAGTATTGTTGAAAAAAAAACTCCCATAAATTCAAGAAAAAAGTTTATGGGAGGGATGGAGTGAAAAAAGGAAAAACATCCAAGAAAAATTCTTCTTTCATATTTATTATTGTTTATACTTGTCCTTAAATTGCTAATTTAATAATAATTTTCTAATTTATTTTGATGGCATTGTTTTTGTTTCGCCAACAATAACAAAAATGTTAACATTTTCATATAAATAGAAACAACTCGTGCTGTGATTTTTTAAATACTTAGATATCTAATCTCATTGTTAAAATTTAATTAGTAAAAGCTTTAAATGCTCAAAAAAAATTTGAAGAAAGAAACAATCTTTGATGAAAGAAAAATTTTAAATTTTTTAATTGCATGCTAAAAAATGCTTTATCCACATAAGTGCCAGTGAAACAAGTTGTGCTATATTTTGTGAATACTCAGATATTTAGTCTCCTTGTTAAAATTTAAATAGTAACAACTTTAAGTACATAATGAAACTTTTAATGAAATGAGTTAGGTTCGTTTAAATATAATATCTTGGATTGGAGATTATATGAATGTAAAAACCATTTTTTTTAATTTTTTCCATAATTGGAGCCCAACATAGCTTAATTCGAATTAACAAGTCCAATAACTGAAGTCCAATACGACATTGAATATCAGGTTATTTATTTAAAAAATTAAAATTGACGGAAAAAAAGATGTCTTTTTTAAACTCTTTCCCCGCTTGCTTCTCTTCACGCAAACGATCAAAAATTCAAAATATCTACTGCTTTTAGCTTTATGGCTTTTCAGAATCTATCACCCCATCTTGACTGCTTTACAAGATTTTTTTTTTTTGCCTAAGCGTTACAGGACAAAATGTACCTTGTCGGGTGTAAAATAAGCAATTACTCGACTCCATCAGATACCACGAGTAATAATTATTTGTACCATACATATTTAGAATCTTTTTTTATTTTTTTGTGTAAATCTTCTCACTCATTCCACTCAACCAAGAGCTTCTTCTGAGACTCACTTCATTTCTGCTTCCTTTGTCACTCTTCTTTCCTTTCATCTGTGACTTCATTTTTCTCAACTCAAACATCAACAAAAAAGAAAAATCTAGTAGTTATTTCTTTTGATTTAATCTTCTGTGGAGTATCTTTTTGTTCTTATGGGTTTTTTTTTTGCTATCTATTTTGTTGAGTCCATTCCAGTTTCTTAATGTACTTTGAAAACCCCTAAAAAAATTTTTTATTATGAAAGATTTGGATGTTCATTTAGAATATTCTCTACCTAGGTTTAGTCATCTTTTCTATTTATTTTATTTAATTAATTAAAAGATTATTATGCTTTTTAGTGTAACAACTCTCAACATCTTGCCCAGGACTTAATCTCAGACTAATGGGAAATGTGGTCTTTGTATTGTGCAGCGCTGGAGGAACCAAGACTGGAGGAAAGATGAAATGCAAAAAGTTGGGAAGAATTGGAACAAAAGCTCCCATGCTGTGGCCTAAAACATGGGCACCACGGCGAATGAAACAAAGATTGAATAATATTTTTGGGCAGTAGGGCCTTATGCCATGGTGAACTTATCGACCATCATGGCACTAGATACCGAGTTTCTATAAATCAGAAACCATTTCAGTTGATGGAAAGAGAAGAAACTGAGGGAGAATGGAGGATCTTTGCAAGGGCAAGGAGAAATCCGACCTGGGAAGATGATTTTCAAACTCAAGAGACTTCAATCTTGGTGGGTAAGTGGTTCTTACTCTCCTCTTCTCCTTTTTCTCTCCAATTTTTGGGTTAAGATCCATGTCTATGTATGAGGGGTTGGTTAGGTCAAGATTCCACTGATTAAAATGGATGTAATGGGATCAATGAGGTGTTATTTAGCATTAGGAAGGTTTGGGTATGAGTTTAAGAAGGATTATGTGTGATTTGGTATAACCTTATGTAACAACCTACTTCCATAAGTCCCAAACTCGACTCCCAAAACATCAAAAATAGAGAAAAACTCTGAGTAGGACCAGAATCGTATAGAGCCGTGGTGAGTTACAGTACTGCCAAGGCCTGGGAGAGGTAGAACCACCTGGCATTGAAACGCTCCCTTTTGATATGATATCAGTAATTTGCTAATTTTTGGGGCGATTTTTTGATGTGCACAACTTTGTACTCTGACCTTTGATTGATCTGATTCTAACTCTTACAAGTCAATCTTATCTCAATCTATTCATAGACACCAATTTCATCTTAATCCATCTTCATATGGAGATTTCGGACACTTGTGACCGATTTGGTCATTTTTTGACTAAATTCACAACAAACTTTCTCTAATTGCCATCAAAAGCAATTTGATCACTGTGGACCATCTATATAAGTTCCATTTGGCTTAACTAGTTTGTCCAAAAAGGTTTCATCTCAGAGGAACCACTCCTTTGAGATTTGACTCCCTTAAATCCTAATTTCACATAATGGGTTACATGCCCAAAACACACATACAAGACCCAAATCCCTCTTTGGGCTCCCACAAATGGCCAATATGGCTCGCAGACACGTGTTCCAACAGTAATGACCCATACCATGACGTAAACCATCATCACACGTCCACGTAAACCTCAACATTGGCACATGCTACAACCAATCACACCATTCACCAACATCATCATTATAATAATCCATATCATCATATAACATTCATCATCATCAACATCATACAATCATCATCATCTCAATATCATTGTCCTTATATAAATTACAAACATACTATTCTACTTGACACAATACATGACATAGACAATACACATACTATCATTGACTTGAATATCCCTATCGTTGGAGAAGCTACAACTCCTTTGTTTTCTCCGAGTTAGTGCTAGAGTTATCACATGAAATGCTTGTCATGGAAGGGGGTGTGAGATAAAGTCTTAGTAACCGAGGACACAAACACAGATAACTTATATCATCTATCCAAACGAGTATGTACATGGTGTAATGCAATGCAAAATGTCATTGAATGCATATCTCTCTCATACACGGCTAGAACCATGAGCTAATGTCATCACATAACATTTCAAATAAGTAACTCCCTTCCAACAGTCGATGAAGATTGATTCTAAGATATCATCAAGCTCACCTCACACTAGTACACCCGGCCAAAAGTAACATTAATGCTAGGACTGTGGCTCTTCTTCCCCCGGACTACCGCGAATTGGTGGTAATTTAGGAAATATGCGGTCTACTACCATTTGGCTCTTTGGGCCATGAGAGAGGATTTAGCAGCAGGGATCCCTTTCTTATTTCATCATATCATATAATATATATCATTATATCATATCATATCTCATCATCACCACCTAATCCACCTTTTCTTACAATGCTCATGTGGTGATGATGTTCATGCCATGTCACCTATGAAATTATCATCATATTCATCCATGTCATGCCAGCATGCTATGAAATTACATGTAATATCATGTTCATCAACATCACATATCAATGCTAAGGAATCTAAATCCATATTACATCTAATTATGTGTATACCATGATATGCAGAAAAACATACACACACACATAACAATATCGTGGTATAAATGGAAACATGCATATATGTAAATATATAAATATAAATCAACAGATAACAAACAAACACAACACCTAGTTACTTCAAATCATTGACACCACACACACGGGCTAAACCTACCGTCTCAATACCAAACACGAGCTGAATCACCTCCGATTAACCAAACAACCTCTACAATACCATAACATCATCAATTAATAAAAAACACAATTATCCAAAATCTATAATTCAACCATTTAAGCTTAAACCAAGGTTCCCAACAACATTTTCATGCATTAATGAGCTCTAAATAACCATTCAAACTGTAACCATTCCTATACATTTCAGATTTCATGCCCCACACACAATACAAAGCTAGGGATTGACACAAATCATATATACTCACTCTAAAACTCATACCCAAGTATTATTAACAGAAAATCACACTTCATTAATCCATTTTCACCCATTTTAATCTGTAGATTTCAGCCAAATCCAAACCCATAAGCATAACTCCAAAATTTCATCCAAAAACCAAAGAGAAAATAGAGGAGAGAAATCAAGAATCACTTACTAACTAAGATTAAAGCTTATAGAGGCCAGAAATCACCCCCAAAGGTCGGAGGATCAAAACCTTAATGCAACTCTTCTTCTTCTACTCTGATTCTTTTTGTTTCTATCGTCTGAAATGTTTCCAATTTATTAGAGTTCAAAGTCTAGCACTGCGATGGTAGGTAACTTTTCTGCGACATGAGACCCTTCTGTCTGAGAAAATTTAAGCAAGTGCTAGTCCGTTCACCATGGTGTCATCTATTTAGGCTGCGACATGAGGGGGTTATATCTCCTCTTTGCACTTCCTCTGTCTTGGTTCCTCCAGTCCTCAACATATCATCAAGTTTATGGTTCGTGATGAGTGCTCTGGAGGCTTTCCAAATCGCACGTGTGTGGTGTCAGCAATTTTAGGTAACTGGATATTTGTGATATATGTGTGTTATGTTGATATATATATATATATGTATATATATATACATGTTTCCATTCATGCTACAATATCGTTATGTGTGTATGGTTTCCTATACATATCATGGTATGCACATGGCTATACGAGGTATGAATCCTGACCCCTAGTATTTGTATATGATGATGTTGAGTAAGATGTCGTATATGTATATATGTATGTTTGTATGCATCCTTCACATGATAGTATATTGATATAATGATGATAATGATTATGAGAACATTGATTGCATATGGTATTAGCATGCCAGAATGACATTGATGATGATTATGATAATGGTGATGATTGCATAGTGGCATAAACAGGTTGACATGGCATTGAACATCATCACCGCATTAAGTATAATGAGTTATGGTAGATCTTGGGCAACTATATCTCGATACGGATAGCTAGATGGATGACATCATTTAGAGTCCAATTATTGCTTAAGCTGAACTGGATGAGCTCCTTTTCTTGAATATCACACTTCATCATGAGCTTCTCAAATTCCTTGGTATATTCTTCATAGACAAGGCTTTTTGTTATAGATTTTGTAACTGAATAAAATTATCTTAATAATAATGATCAGGTAGAAACTTATGAGTAAGCTCGCAATGTATCTTTTCCTATGTTCATATTTTGCTTTTGCTTTTATGCTCACGTTTCTCCTCGATGTTCTCCCACCATATGAAGGCATGTTTCTTAAGTTTGATGGCGACAATTTTGACTTTTTGTTCTTCTGTCACCTCTTTGTATTTGAACACCTATTCCACTATTTGGAGCCAATTACAAATTCATCTAGTTAAAGCTTCCCTTCGAAGTCTGGAATCTCAACTTTGATATCACTGTTGCGAACTATTGGTCTCTGGGGACGATGATTACCATCTAATGGACTGTCACTACTATCCGAATCTTCTTCTCTTTGCCTTCCTTGTTCCTCTAATTGAGCTCGTTGGACATTCATAAGCTCCTATAGCAGTTGAACTTGATTTCTCAAATCTTCAATCTCAACTTCACACACAGATCTACGTCTTGGAGGCATTTTGTAGGCCAGGATTGGATAGAATTGAAGTTTTGGGTTTTGAATAGGCTTTGGAAAGGCTTAGGGGTATAATGGGAAGGAAGATATAAAAATGGGTAAAGTTGGTATTTTTGGGAATTTTTAGAGGTGGAGGTGAAATTTTAGAAAGTATAAGGAAAAAGGGTAATTTTTAAAAGTTTTAGGGGCTAGTGTGAAAATATGGACAATTCAAGGGCTTCGGAGTAATTTATGGCAATTTAGGGGTAAAGTTGAATTTTAAGAAATATAGGGGGTCAAATTAAAATTTTAAAAAGTTGAGGGGTCAAAGTATAATTTTAGGAAAGTGGTTGACTGGAATGCTCACGTGGCCAAATGGACACATGTTAAGCGGTTGTTGGCTAACATGTCATTGACTGGACACCTCAGTGCTGACGTGGCAGCTGATGTGGTTGTCTTCAACCTTTGGACTATGCGTGTAGACCATAGAAGCGCGTGACCGACGTGTGGTTTTTTCGGCAAGGGCCCGTGGAGGCGCGTGTGACAGTTTCCAATGGCGAGATCCTCCTACTTAGGGTTTTCTAACCTCCTGAGCACGATGGTGACATCCGTTCTACTAAATAATGACCGAAAATTGGGTTTTTGAAGAGGCAGAAAAAAAACTCTCTTTCGCTCTTCTAAAAAACTTGTTCTCTGGATAATTTTGGACGATTTCCTCACCTCACTCAACTCTGGGCTTCTCACACCTTGCTCTGATACCAAAACTAGCTCAGAAGCCAAGGGAAAACAAACACTCTTGTTTGAAGTGAATAAGTTCTAAATTCATTCATTTACGCTAATGCCAAGCAAGGTAGGCCTATTTATATTGATCTTAAAGCCATAGTAACAGACAGGAATTTAAAGCTAAAATGGGAGTTTTGGGAGTTATAGACAAACTCATTATTATAGGGTTTTATGAAAGGACTTACTCAAGCTAAATGGATTTATGAAAGGAGTTACGTGAGTTAAATGGACATTTATTCATTCAGCATCCGTTTCACGTGAGTTTAATTATACACATTTGGACATGGAGAAAATAAAACCTGGTAGATAAACATTAAAAGACGTTCTTGTGTTTTGCATCAAAAGTCACAAGATGTTCTTTAATTTACTCATGTGGCAAGATACAAAGTTTTTTTACCTTTTTGGCCACAAAGATACAAAGGTTTAAGAAGGGATTTGGGTTTGTATTGTGACTTAATAAGTTATACATATGTTAAAATTTGCACTAATAAAGTTTTACCTATGTTAAAATTTGCACTAACAAAATAAGCTTGTAATTTAGCATTAGTGGTATCGTTATTGTAAACCTCACATGATGATTATGATTCGATTCGGGTGTGGGAGCCAGCCGTGAAATATGATGTGTATTTTTAGCTAATAACCATATAAAAAAATATGAAAAGAAAATCTGGGGATCCGGTGGGACTTTCAACGACATCGTGGCTCCCCCAGTCCGCCCTTTGCAATAATAATAACGATAATATTTTATTAATTTCTATTACATTTAATTTCTTTTTTGGCATGTGATTGATAAGGATAATTAAAATAATTTTGTCACAATAATTTTGCATAAATAACTTCAGGTGACCGTTTTTTATAAGCAGGTGCTGTGAGTTGCTTAAAACCTTCTTTGCCAGTATGCAATCAACTCTCCAACCCTTTACATTTTTAGACCATCCTTTACTTTCCAAGATTTTCCAAATTTTTTTTTAAAACATTTTGGTAGTGACTCTGTTTAATTTGATTTTTCGTTGTTCAAAGTCAAATTTCGGAAACGACACTTGCAATTTTTATTTTTTTATTTTTTGTAAATCTGTCTGTTGAATTTTTTTTAAGTTCATATATTGGATATACACTTTTACTTAGTATGTGTTTTTTTTTCCCGGTTATATTATTATATATGATTTGTTGTTTAATTTTCTATACTTTTTTGGGCACCAATTACCTATATTTTATGCTATAAGATTATTTTAAGAAATATTTGATAATAAACATATGCTAATTTTTTGTTAAAAAAAATGGCTCCCACATTGTTTTTTAATTTCGAATCTGTTCCTGTCTTGTAATGTTAGTCTTCATGAACTTAATGATCGGTTCAGTTTCAAAATTACTGCTTATTTATGCTTTTAATATCAGATGTATTCATGATTCAATAGGTTGACTATAATTAATTCTTATTAAATAATTTTTAAATATATATAATATCTTACAATTACACAAATGCATATATTACAAAGTAAAATTTAAAATAAATAAAAACATTTAATAATATATAAGTTTGCTAAATTATTTGGTATATTTTAGTATGGTACCTAGTTAATTGATGTAAAATGGAATAGATCGATGCACTTCGGAGAATAACACACGTCTCTATCGTTGAATGCAAAGTACTTGTTTGGACTTTTTTTTTTTGGTGCTGAATATCGAGATTAAAAAAACGATAACCCAATAATTTGTTTTTGACAAACAAATTATAAAATGATTCGGTTATGGCATAAATTGCAGAATAAATTAGAGACTCAGTTAAATTAGCGAATAAGATTAAAAGGAGTTAAACGTTCATACTTATGCAATTGAATAAATTAGTGACTCGGTTATTGAATCACCAACTTATAATTAATGACCCAATTAATTTCCTCGCATTGTTACACGTTCCAACAACTGATTGTTGATTAAAACCTTACCTATCGCCTTAACGTGCATCCTTATGCTATAAATTAATGCTGCATCTTCTTGGTTTCTGTCATAGGTACATAGACCATTTGGCAAATATGGCCAACAATATATTATTAACTTCGCTTTCAATAGTTCTGCTCTGCATTTCATCAGTAGCACGAGGAAGAAAATCATCGCTTCCTACATTTGACCCAAGTTCTAGTGATGGTATTTGCAGAACAATGGTTGAGACACAAGGCTACAAATGTGAAGAACATAAGGTATATAATTAGTATTTCCATTCTACCATTTGTGGCCTTTGATAACATATTATATTATTATATAGGAGCAGGAAAAAAAAAAATTTGTGAAAGAGGAGAAACATCTTTAATCCCATACCTGAGCCTCAATCCATGTTTGAAACTCTTATTTTATTTTCAACATATTCTAAGAAATAATTTTGAATTTCACTTCAGCAAATTTTAGGTTATAACTTGAAAAGATTTTTTTCCCCAAAGCTCAAGTTTATGACCATTGCATTAGTAACAAAAGTCGACATTTTGATTTATATAGAGTAAGGTTAGTTGGGAGGGTCTATCATTGGCTCTCCGTACTCCAAGAGAGATTAGTTCTTACAACTGATAAAAGATACTCTGAGTTGGTGACCCATAAAAAATTTTTGTCCCATTCAAGGTTTACCATTGACCACAAACAATCCATCAACGCAATGTCACCCAGTTGTTTTGGGCTGGATATGTTAGTCATTACTAGATTGGATCTCGAGTTCACAAATTGAACCCAAGGTATCCTTGGGCTGGGCTTCAGTTGATGGTCAACTTGGCCCAACTCAGCTCAGAAACTTCTCTCATTTATTACATTTTCAGCCAAAAAAAACAGATCAATTTCCTAAAATACAAGAATGTTTGCATTATGGTCAAGCGAGACCTAGTTGTTTATGAGACAAAGTTCACTAATATGTGAACATGAATGTGGAATTCAGGTTACCACCAAGGATGGTTTCATCCTGAGCATACAGAGGATTCCAGTGGGACGATCTGGCACAACAAAATCAAATAAGCCACCTGTTCTATTACAACATGGTCTCTTTGTTGTAAGTTGTTTTGATACAAAATATAATGTTTTGTTTAATTCATGTTTATCATCATCATCTTGCATAAATTAAGGCTATGTTGTGTTTTGTGGTTTCTAGGATGCTGTAACGTGGCTTCTCAGTTCTCCGGATGTATCGTTGGGATTTATCTTAGCAGACAATGGGTATGATGTATGGCTTGGCAATTCTCGTGGCACCAAATATAGTAGTGCCCACACATCCTTTTCTACTAGTGATAGGGTACCTTTCAAAAATAATTCTAAATACAATGAGTTTATATAATTACTTAGTTCCTATTTTAATTTATAGCTAGTAAATATCATCAGCATTCAAGGTCTCATATCTTTTTGTTATACTACTTCTCTCTTTATGTTTTTAAAAATAATCACTAGGCCTATTGGGAGTGGTCATGGGATGAACTATCCTCTTATGATCTTCATGCTTTAGTTCAGTATGTGTACAACAATACTGGGCAAAAACTCTATTATGCCGGGCATTCCCAGGTTAGTGGTTAGTACGTTAATTATAGTTTACTTATAACTCAAATTTTCATATTTATTTAAGTATGGAGACACACATTTTTAAGTGTGTTGAAGCATTGAACTGTGAGATAATGACAATGTTGAACAATAGTGACTTCTGTGGATAACAATAAATAAAATGATTGCTTTTTTTTATTTAACACATCGAATATGATTTAAAAAAAAAGACTAAGACAATATATAGCAAAACTTTTAATCATATATTATTGTACATAAATATTTTTAAACATATTATACATTTTTATTGAGTAAATTCTGATATACATGTACAAGAAACCTAAAATACGTAATTTCTATTGAGTATTTTGTTGGTTAAAAATTGAATATGACACATGTCACATATGCAAGAAGATATAATGTATAAAGCATGGAATTATTTTTCAGGGGACTTTAATAGCTTTGGCTGCATTCTCTCAAAAGGAATTGGTGAACATGATCAGATCTGCTGCTTTACTTAGCCCAATTGCTCATCTCTGTCACATTCCTTCGCCAGCAATACAATTAGCTGCTCGTACCTTTCTCGCGAATGTAAGGCCCACAAATATATACATTGCCTCTCACATGCTATTGATTTCATTTTACTAGGCAAACAAGTTTTCAAAAGTTTTTCCTTTACTTTATGTTGTAGGCTTTATATTGGCTAAGCCTTCGTGAGTTCATTCCAAAAGGGTAAACACAATATTTTCTTTTTTCTTTGTTCTTTTTTTGAAAAAAAAATTACCTTTCAACTTTATTACGGATGACATCATATTTAGAAAACAAGGCAATAATTGAAAGTGCTCTAATACAAGGCACTTTCAAAAGAATGGAATCGTCAGACTAATATGGCAGGGGAAGGAAATTGAAGAAGACCTATAGCATTAATTATTAAATTCATGAGTGGCAATTGCTAGTGTAGGATCATCTATTAGTGGGTCTCATATGGATGTAGTTTTAGAGTTTGAAAACTAAAAGAAGCATGCAATAGAGACTAGAATGGACCCTGTAATATTGCACAAAGTTACTTAATAAATATAAAAAAAATTTTGACTATATAAAGATTACTGTTAAATGAAACAAAAAATAATTAGGTCATTTTTTATAATCATTGATGTTATCATATGAGATACAGAATGAGCTTCGTAGTTCTTTAGTCATTCAAGGAGGTTTTTTTAGACATAATTGATTAAGCACTAACACTAACTAATTAGCTTTTTGTTTTCAAGACCAAAGTCATGCATAACGCACCTAGAATATTATTTATTAACTTTCAACATTTATATTAACAGTCAAGAAGCAGCCCGACTTCTAGAAATTATCTGCGTTATTCCAGGTTCTGATTGCTCAAATCTATTGACTCTTTTTACAGGTACTGTATTACAAAATACTACATTGAGTTGATAAGCAAATGGACTATGGAAGTTTCATTTACTGTTATTTTATTTGCTTTTGCTACGTATACGCCATTATTTAATTATTACCAGTTATTCCTAAATTTTAGGCCCGAACTGTTGCATCAATTCTACGACAATGGAAGTTTTTTTGGATCATGAACCTCAACCAACAGCAACCAAAAACCTGATCCATTATTCTCAAAGTAAGTCTAGTCAGTTTATAAATGCAAATCCAATCCCTTGTTCAATGCATGTTCCTATGATATTTCCAACATAACTATTTGATTTCTTTTTTTCAGAAAAACATCAAACACACTGATAAATTACAATCTTATTTTCATCACTGGTACTACAATTTCTCTAATTTTTTTCCGTATGTGGATTATGACTAGTGGTCAGAACAAGGAGGATAGCAAAGTATGATTATGGAAATCCAACACAAAATATGCAACACCATGGGCAATCCAATCCTCCTCTATATGACATGACAAATATTCCAAATGACCTTCCTCTTTTCCTCAGCTATGGAAAGAATGATATTCTATCAGATGTGAGAGATGTGGAGATTTTGCTTGATTATCTCAAAGATCATGATAAAGACAAGCTTGAGGTGCTTTATATTGAAGAATATGCTCATGCTGATTTTATTATGGCATCCAATGCAAAACAAGTTGTTTACGACCCTATAATTGCCTTTTTCAAGCGTAACTGAGTACAATTGTTGCTTTATTATTTAAAACGAAAAAACAAAAAAATGTTCCTTCCATGGATGCCTCACAGCTAATGATGTTTTTTTTTTTTTTTCAATATGGATGTTGTGTTTTTGTTTATCAGCGTTCATGTTAGGGATTATAAATATGAAGAATTGTGAAGATGCACCCTAATCAGGGCTGCATATTTTGTAATCTCATTTTGTTATGTTAATAAGAATGTCCTAGGTGATACCGTAGCTTGGATTACACAATGTGAGATCATATTTAAATATACCACAAATTGATTTGCTAGCAATTGTGTGGACGGTTATACAATTTAATAAACTAGGATGAAATTATTTGTAGCATAGAATGAAACCTAGGTCATTTCACTTTGAAGGTGATCAATGGGACCTACATGAGTTAGAAGTTTATTCTAAGCTAAACTAATTATCTAAATATAGAACTAAGATGCTTTTGCATGAATGTAGATGATATGTACAACTAAATGCAATGTGAAATGACCTAAATAAAATACAATAATTGATTTATGCAAATGTATATGAGAGTATATGAATAAATGCAAAATATGTGTATACAAAATGTATACAATGCAATTAACCTAGACTAGATGCAATGTTAGACCTAATTTAACTAATGAGTTGGGGGGTTTTGAATGCAATTAAAGAAGGGAAAATTAAATGACTAAGGAATGGAAATACAAAAGAAAGAAAATAGAATTACTTCTAGCAAACAAAAGAAACTAAGAAACCAACAAGGGAATGGAAAGAAAAAGGAAATGGAATAGTGAATGAAAGGAAGGGTGAATCAACTATAGGCTTAGCAAAAGATAATTGCGCCTATCCTCAGCTAATCTAATGATTAATTATGCTTGGGATTAGACTAACTAAGTTTACTAATCAAATTAGGCAATTAGCAATTCTAGTCCAATTCTAGGTTCGATTAAGCTTAGGTCACACTAACACTTAACTATTTGTTAATTATGCCTAATTCAATTAATTAAATTGATTAACATGCTGATTAAGCTAATGGTTCAGATCTGGACATTAATAATTAATTATCTAATTAAACCTAATCAAGTAATTAAAGCACCAATGTTATCCACCTAGCTTAACATCAACTAGATTCCATCAATAACCATTGATCTCACTTAATTAATACTAATCCAAGCTATAATTTCAAAATATATAGGTCTGGACAGAGATAAAAACAAGCTCAAATCAACATTAATCAACCAAAATTAAAGAATACAAATCAAGTCCAATAGGTCTCAAAAATCCAACATCTTTGTCATTACAAATTTCCATCAAATTCAATTTGGAACCCTGAATCAAGCTTATTGTAAATTAAAAGAAAAAAGATGAGAGAAGGATGAGAGAACATCCTAAGCATCCATGGCAACTCCTAAGTTCAAGGTCAAGCTTCTCCATGCCTCACACTATAGCTAATTCACTAAAGCTCTATACTCTTCCATTTGACCAAAATCAACACCAACAATCTTCTTTTGTCTTGGCCATGTTTGTGTCGGTGGGAGGATGGTGAAAGCTTCACTTGATGATGATGATGAAAATGAGGAGAAACAATATCTCACATGACCAGAACTGAAGTGCCCATGGTGTGTTGCAATCAGTCAAATAAGAAAGGTGAGAAAATGGAAGAAATTGATGGAAGGAAGGTGTGGGAGGTGATTTAATCGGTGAGAATGATGGGGAAATGAAGAACAGGTGGAGAATCAATGAAAGAACAGGTCTGGAATTGCAGAACCAAAAACCCCAGGAGAGCCTCTTGAAAAAGATGAAGAAAGAAGTGTTGGTGTTGAAAATGAGCTTTTACCCACTAGTCTTGTGGAGGCTAAGTTTAGGTCACTTAGTGAGGGGCATTTTGGGAAGGGAAATCGGTATTTGTGAGGTCAACATAATGTGTCAAAATAGGGCTAGATTGGACCTTAGGTGGATAGGCAATTAGGATAGAAAATGTGAGGTGTCAAGTAGGAAGCCATTAGGGCTTAGGTGGAATTTTGAGGTAAAATAAATTAATGATGTGGAAAAGGATGGAGGGTGTAGATGGTTCCAAATAAGCCCTAAGATGTTCAGCAATAATTCCACAAAGCATGCCCCAAGACCTACTAAAAAATGTTACAAAAATTAAAGACAAATGACAATGCAACATGTGTAACATAATTGAATAAAACTTATGTCTAATTTCATAATTAACATTTAACCATGATTAGCCCTTCATTAATTCATTAAATTCAGCACAAAAATAAAGGAAATTATTCTAAAAATAATGACAAAGAAAGGAACTAAAAATATCAAGAAAATAGGGAGAAAATGAGTTTTCAAAAGAAATGACTAAAATGCCCTGGGTTGATCAAACTTTGACTTTCTCTAATTTCCAATGCTTAATGACTTTGGTCAACTTAAGTAACTATGATGTATGTTAATTAAGTACTTAAGATAATGGTTAGGTGATTAAATCCAAAACCATTAAGAAAAATTATAATTAAATTCAAGTACACCTCTAACTAGGGTTAAAATGGGAAAATGAAAATTGGATGAACAGTGAATTTTAAGTTCAACATGAATGGAAAACTAATGACATGAAATGATGGTAATAGTTAAGTGGATGAAGGAATGGTAGCTCCCTGGGGAGGAAACATGAGATTTAACCTTAAAATTTCCTAATTAATCACCCGGTTTGGCTTAATTAAACATTTAATTAACCTAATTTAGTGGAAATGGCTTCTATAGAAAGAATTAAGCCCCAAAATTATGAGATATGCATAATCAACATAAAATGAACCTAATTCCATGATTTTAGCCCTAAATTCCACCAAATTCTGGATCCAAAAAATGTCAAAATTACATTGAGTACCTGAAATTATCCAAAATTGCTCAACAAAACCCTAATATTGGAAGCAAAAATAATGTAAAAATATGACTTATCATTGGTCTTATTCCTCTAAAAGTGAGAGTGTCCTAAAGTTCTTGAAGACTAACACAGTATATTAGTTGTCTATATTTATTTTTCTTTGTGTAGCAAGACAAAATTTAGATATAACGCAATAATAGTACTAGCTTGATAACACTAACGACAGTTGGGTTAAATGGAAAAGGACTCAAATCTTAAGTAAGATCTTGAGTTTAAGTCTTGTGAATAGAAAAAGATTGCATTAAGAGAGCTATCACCATTTAGGCTTGATAATGCTTGAATCTTACAACAACTCTCAGTATATTATCCTGGACTTAGCCTCGAACTAATAAGAAGTATGCTTGATGATGTGTGTAGGACTAGAGGAATCAAAATGAAAGAAGAGCAAAGAAGAGATATAACCACCTTACACTTCAGCTTGAACAGAGATGCCACGGCGAATGAATCAGGGAGCTTCATTATTTTTTGGATAGAAGGGTTTCACGTTGTAGTGAACTTATCACCTGCCGTGACACCAGACTCCAAATTCAAGTATTTCAGTTAACAAAAACAAAAAGAATCAGAGGAAGAAACAGAGAGCTTTGCTAGGGTTTCGATAATATGATCTTTAGGAGGGACTCTAGGAGCTTAATTACAAGTCGGTAAGTGACCCCTAACCTCTTTTCCTCCTTTTTCTCTTCGGTTTTGGTTGAAATCCATGGAAGTATCTTGGATTTCAATTGGGTTGAAATTTCCACCAATTAAAATGCTTGTTTTGGTGTTGTAGAAGTGTTATGTAGTGTTAGGAAGCTTTGAGTATGAGTTTTGGTTAGACTATGATGAATTTGAGTGGAACCCTAGGTTGATTTTGGTTAACGATGTATAGAATCCGAATTGTATGTGAATAATTGTGATTATTATGATTATTTGGAGCTTATTGATATGTGTTTATGTTGTTGGAACCTTAGGTTAAGCATAATTGATAGAATTATAGGTTTAGTTAAGTTGTATACTATGTTAATTGAAGATATTATGGTATTGTAGTAGTTATTTGGTTGATCAGAGGAGTTCAAGTTGTGGTTGGCTACCAAAAAACTTGTAAGAACCGTGTGTGTGGTGTAGGCAATTTAAGGCAACTGGGTGTTTGTGATATATGTGTTATATATTGATATATTATCTGTATATATGTATGGTTTCTTCTATATATCGTGGTATGTACATGGCTAACATTAGTGTGAGGTGTAAGCAATTTTAAGGTAACCGGGTGTTTGTGATATATGTGTTATATATTGATATATTGTCTGTATATGAGTATGGTTTCTTCTATATATCGGTGTAGAATCATTTTCATATGCATATTCCTGTTCATACCACGATATTATCTATATATGTGTATGGTTTCTTCTATATATCATGGTATGTACACGACTATTTGTATATAATGATAAAGATGAGTATGATATGTATGTGTGATTTTGTAGCACCCTTATACCATTGCATGCTAGCATGACCATGATGATGTTATATATATTTAGAGGCATGTTACTATGGCATTGATATCATCACCATTGATGCATATTGTGAGGGGGGTGTTGGGTGATGATGAGATGTGATATGATGATGATATGAGAAATGATGATGATATGATGTGATATGATATGATGAAATATCCCTAATAATAAATCATCTCCTATGGCTAGGAAAGTTAGGTGGCAGTGGATTTGGGGATGCACTTTCCCTAAATCACCACCAACTCAGGTGGTCCAAGGGAATGAGAGCTACAATCCAAGTATTAGTGTAACTTTTGGTCAAATTGCATTAGTGTGAGCTGAACTTGGTGATGTCTTAGAATCAGTCTTCACTAGCTATTAGAAGGGAATCACCTATTGGAAATGTCTTGTCATGACGCTAGTGCATGGTTATGACCTTGTATGAAGGAGAACATGCATACCATGTCATTTGCATTCATTGCACCATTTGCATTATTGTATGGACTATTGATATAGGTTGTCTGTGTTGTGTTCTTGGTTACTGAGACTCTATCTCATACTCCCTCCATGACTAACATTTCAGGTGAAGACTTTGGCAGTAGCCTGGAGAAGACAAAGAAGTCGTAGCCTCTCCAGTGTCGAGAATATCCAAGTCAACGGTAGTGCCATTATGGTCTATGTTATTAGTTCTGCCAAGTAGGATGGTATGTTTGTAATCAACATGAGAACAATGATATTGTGATGATGATGGTTGTATAATGTTGATGATGATGAATGACATGTGATGATATCAATGATGATATAGTATGGTTATGTTCATTAATAGTTGTATGTGTGTGATGATGATGTGGACCTTGGTATGGGTCATTATTGTAGGAGTAAGGTGCCATGAGACAAAATGGCCATATATGGGAGCCCAGAGGTGGTTTTGGGCCTTATATGTGTGTTTTGGACATATAGCCTATTATGTGAATTTAGGGTTTTGTTAATCATACCAAATTACATCCTTTCAATGCATTTTCCTTGAGTTACGCATACATATTTGTACATACTTGACACTCAGGATAGGAAAATGCACAATTTAATCCTAATAATGCATGGTAGTATGTTTTTACCTTATTATGCATTATTTTGCTCCCATGGAAGATTATAAATTCTCATCTTTGTTGCAGACCTCATGGGGAGAGCAGTGGAGCAACCAAGCCCTTTTTCTAGAGTTGGAAGAGTAGGAAAATGAGGAAACCTCATACCTTGAGAAAGATCTAAAAAGAAGGAAGCAAAGGATTCAGAAGCCTCCCAAGTTGCAACATGAGAAGATGAGGTCGTGGCCTAAGAAAAACAGTGAGAAGATGAGACCACGACAGAATCACAAAGATTTTCATGAAGCCGCGGCGTGGCTCACTAAGGCCGCGACTCAACATCACACAGTTTCTAATGAAGCTACGACTTAGATAGTGTAGCCGCGACGCTAGCCCTTCGTCAGCAAAATGCAATGCTTCATTTTAACAAAGTATTTGAAGAGTTTTAAGGAATTATTTGGGCATTCTGAGCTAGGGCTTGGGTTTGGCCTCTTGGTGGAGATTGAAGCTACGACTTGAAGCATTAAAGAGATTTGAGCTTCCTTCTTTGGTTTTCTTTCATCTCCTTCTTCCTTTCCTTACTTGTGTTCAATGATTATACTGAATAGGATATATTTTCTTGTAGTTTTGTTGAATATGAGTGGCTAATTATTCCATTTCTAAGATTATTTTGAACCCTTGTATGGATTGAATACTTATTCCTCCCTTATGTTTGTGGTTAATGTTATATTTATGTTGATTCAACTCCATTCATAATGCTTCTTATTGTTTAGCCACCAATGAGATTGTCTTGTTCATTTAAGTGATACTTGAAGAAGCTAGCTTAAGTAGAGAACTAGAGTTAGGTCATGTGAGACTTGAATCTTGCCTTGTTGAGTGAAGAGTTGTGTTAGTGGGGTAGGGATATACTCACTAGCCTCATATAGTCACTTTAGGATTTGAATTGAATTGGTGAGTTTAATTAATATTTAAAAGATTAATTATTTAGTTAAACTAAGCAACTATTTGGAGACTCGAGAGAGCACTTATAGCTAAATCGGTATCCTGACTAACATAATCTAGCATTAAGAGCAAATGTAAAAGGAGTTTAATTGTGTATTTATGAAATACAAGGGGGATAAATAATCCTAGGTGTCTTTGAATTCCTCAAGTCCTTAGTCATCCTTGTTGCCATTTTCATATACTTTTCTGTCATTATATTACTTAATTAAATAGTGAACCATTTAGTTGCCTTGCTCAAATTAATTGAAAATACGATGTCCAATTTTTGACCACTTTTGATCTAAGTCCCTGTGGAAACAATGCTTTACTCATCATTGTACTATTACCTTGGCTCGTACGCTTGCGGTGTAACCTGGTGACAAACAGGTTTAATGGGGTTAAATCTCGGAGGGGTGGTTCCTTTAGGATGAAACATTTTTGGATTAGTTGGTTGAGTTAAATCTGACCTATGTGGATGGTCCAAAATGGTTAAATTGCTTTTGGTGGCAATTAGAGTGCCTAAGGTTTGAGTTTTGGCCAAAAAGTGGCCAAAATAGTGTTGGGTGTCTAAAATTTCCATAAGAAAATAGATTGAGATGAAACTAGTGTCTATAGAAAGATTAGGATGAGATTGACTTGTAAGAGTTGGAATAAAGTCAATCGGAGGTCAAAGCACAAAGTTGTTCACGTCGGAAGTTCACCCCAAAAATCAACAAATTGCCAATATTGTATCAGCAAGGAGCACCGCGGCGCTAGAAGCTTAGCCTTGGCGCCAAGCGGTTCTGTTTCTCCCAGGTCGTAGTTACACTATAACTCGCCATGGCCCAGCCCTGTTCTGGTGTTGTTTGACATTTTTCTAGCTATTTGAGGTTTTTAGGAGTTGTGTTGGGACATTTGGGAGTAGATTGTTTCAAATCTAACCCTATCAGATAATTATTTTTTTATGACAAAACACTTTAATTGTTTTATTTTTATTTTGTAGGGATAAGTTTAAAGATTACTTGATGGCCAAGTTAGAAGGCATTAGTGTAAGTTCAAGTCTTGAAAAATCATGGTCTACCTTGACTGTAATTAACACCAATGGCAATTTGGTTGAGTGGCAACAGACTCAACACCCATTAAGTAAGGTCTCGGGTTCAAGTCTTGTGAATGTAAAAAGTTACATTGGTAGAGCTATCCCCATTTAGTCCAATAATACCTGAATCTACCCCTGTCAGATAATTATTTTTTTATGACAAAATATATTATTGCTCATAATTGACTCAATTATTTTACCCTTCCTTTCATCTTAACCCTCCATTTTAACTTTACCATAGTTTCCCTTGACCCTAGTCACTTAACACACTCAATCCTAGCCCTTCATTCTTGTCTTGACCTCCAAGCACTCCTCTCCACCTTTTATTCTTACCAAACCCTAACCTTTGGTAGTGAAGCCTACCAAAGACACCACCTCCTTCTCATTTGTCTCATTCTTTCCTCTCCATTTTTGTTCATCTCCTTTCCCCTTTCCTTTCTCTCTTGTTCCCACATTTTCCTTCACTCATGCACATACCCATACCATATACACTTCATTTTCTCCATTCTCCATTGCCATTTCTTTATAAAACCTCTATTTTCTACCTTGTTCTCATCATGGCCGTGGGTTGCTTTCAAGATTTTAATTTGGAGTTTCTTGTGGCTTGATGGCTTGCTAGAGGGATTGGTGGTGACGATGAAAGGGAACTAGAGAAGATGGCTTGTGTGTCAGCATCTTGTCTTTCTGCAGTCTTGAGAACTAGACCATCTTTGTGAGCAAGATTCTTCCCTCTACTTAGATGAGTCTTCTCACATGCAATGAGAATTCCTCTTAATAAATCAAAGGATAGCTCCTTGATCGAGGTTGTTGTTGACTCCATGTTATTCACCTTTGACTGCCACGTTTGCTGCAGCACCATCAACACCTTCTTGTTCTCTTGATAATTAGTGAGGGTTCTTATACGAGAGCTAGCTATACCGGTGATGATTTTTGATAATTTATTGAACATATCTTCAATTTTTTCATTTTCTTCCATCGTGTACAAATCTCATTCATAACTCAGAATGATGGACCTAGCTTCTTTGATTTTTTCTATGCCTTCATATGGTCCACTTGAAGCTTATCCCAAATTTCCTTTGTAGTAAGACAGTGAGATATTTTAATATACTATTGACTACTAACTGCGAAATACATAAAATTTATGGCTCTGGTGTTAAACTGTCCTAACTTCTGATCATCCTCGTTAATTTCATTCTTCTTAGGTTTCTCAACTAATCTACCATTTCTCTCTCTCTTTCGTCTCGGGAACCTTTGGTCCATTGATAATTAATGACTTGCCAAACAGGATAATCAACAGACTGAATGATGAAAGGCATGCTATTCTTTTAGTGATGGTAGGTAGCCTATTCTGAGAATGTCCGTCGGGGAGGTAAACTACAACTAGCTGATTCAACATGAAATCAAAGAAACAAAAAAGGACCATTTCTCATAACGGTTAAGCCAAATACCATGAGACACTATCATCAACTCAATGGCAATTGAAAGATTTCTCATGTTCGTACAAGAAGGTTTCCAGAGCTCACCCCAGACTATAAGGTTTCCATAGCTCACCCAAAACTAGCTAACACAAATCTCACAACCAACTTGCCTCGCAACAATCAGGCACACACATTGTCTTAGGGTTTCAATAGCGCTCTTGACAAGGCTCTTTTCAGCTAAACAGCGTCAGCACTCAAAGCTCAACTGTATGGATATAACTCAAAGCTCTTTGACCGTTCTAGCTTTAGCTATCAGCTTGTATTTATACTTTTAACATTTGTGACCTTTTGAATGGGGCTCCTTCTCGATTTCTTCAATGGTCAATTTCTTTTCTTGCTTCCAATGCTTGATTATGCAACGTCCATTTTCCTTCTTTGCTATTAGTCAAATAGCCTTTGCCTAAATTATATAAGCTCAATTCATTTGCATTTCCATTTCAACAAATAAGAATAATACAATGCGGCTAAAAAAATAAATAAGAATAATACAAACATTTAAATATTTGATATTTCCAAACTAATAATGAATACTAATGTACGAAAAAATATTAATTAATGTTTTATATATATAAATATTATGACAAGACCAATATCAATAATTGTTGAGTTCAAAAGAAATACGAACGTTTACAATTTCTCTACAAAAGAAAATGAAATAAATTAATAAATACATAAGTTATCCTTCACCTTAATTAATTGAAAGGTAATAAAAAATATATAATAGCGATAATAACAGTAACATATATACTGTATCTCTTGGGTTCTGCAAAATAAAAATTAAAATAATCTCTCCTTTAAATACCAAACAGAGCCTTGGCATCCAAGAACCAGAAGAGATAAAAGCCTTGCACTAGTGAGGAAAGAATTCACTCATAGACGCTTCATTAACATTCTTTAGTTCCAGTGGTAGGCCCCATTCGACCATGGAGAAAGAATGCTGGTTCCTGCGGAAATGGCAATTGAGTGGAATCATTCGCAAGATATGAAACAACTGTGGCCATAGAAGGCCTTGCATCAGGATTTTCTTGAACACATAACAACCCAATCTGGATGCACTTGATCACTTCATTATATGATCCGAATTCTTTTAGATTTGAATCCAACATCTCTAACAGTTTTTCTTCCCTCCATTGATTCCAAGCCTGTAACAATTAAGTAAAACTATTTATTTCAATGATCACCATTTTATTTTACAAGATGATTACAAAAGAAACATGAATGAGAGAAACATATTATCATAACTTACATAGCTTAAGAGGCTATCATCGTATTGTGATTGATCATGACAATTGGTATTCTTCTTCCCACTAATAATTTCTAATATAATACCTCCAAAACTAAAAATATCTAATTTTTCAAAATATTGTCCAAATATTGCATATTCTGAAGACATATAACCACTGGAAAAAAAGAAATATTAGCAATGAAATTTTATCCAATAGACAATAAAAACATTCAGACATTTGGAGATCAATCGAAAGGCAAACTTTTTCTATGTTAACTTAGGTAAACTTATTTTTCTTTACTCAACCATATCAAGATACATATAAAGATTGAAGGGGGAAACAAATTAATACTTACTATGTTCCAACAATTCTATCTGTACTTCTCTCATTTTTATCGATAGCAACCATTTTAGCTATGCCAAAATTTGAAATTTTGGGATATATTTCATATTCAAACAAAATATTACTAGGTTTGAGATCATGATGTATAATCTTCTGACGAGAATATTCATGAAGATAAATAACTCCTTGAACAACTCCTCCTATGATTTTACAGCGCGCCACCCAATTTAATTCCCTGCTTTTTCAAGAACCTATACATAAATTTGTTGAGTGACTAAAATGACAAAATAATCTTTCGTTTTGGGCAAATACATATCATCATAAGGAATGAAATAAATAACTAATAGCATACATGAAATATATACTGTGAATTTCAATAATAGTTGAAAAGAGTTTACAAGAACCAAACCAAATAAAAAGTAATCAAGGCTTCGATTGAGAACATATTTATAAATAAATATTTTCTCTTATTCTTCTATGCAAAATCCCAACAATGCCACCAAATTTTTATGCTGAAATTTGTCTATTAATAAGACCTCATTTTTAATTTCTTCTGCACCTTGGCCATAACTTTTTGAAAGTCTTTTAACAGCTATTTCTTGGCCATTTGGAAGAATACCCTGGAATTATGATTGATTGGATTAAAAAAGAGAAAAGCTAAAAGCATATATATATATATATAATATTTACATTGATAGCATTTCTCACCTTGTAAACCTGTCGAAATCTATCTTTGCCTAAACTATTTTTGGTTGAAAACTTATTTGTTGCAGCTTCAATAGTAGTCAAACTGAATTGTAGGGACTCTAAAGTGGTGCTTTCACTTCCAACTAGACAAATGAACGAAAACAATATATTATACTTTAACCCCCCTATCGCTTCCAACTAGTCAAACTATGAGTAAAGAGATAGAATAAAAATTACTTACAATATATTTTTGTCTGAGAACAGCCCTACGAGACTTTTTCACTTGTCTCTTTATGAGATAGCAGGCGAAACAAAAAAGTATCCCCGCACCAACAAGAGAAGCCACGACTATCACAAAAGTCGTTCTTGATTTGCCTTTCCCTTTTACTGCATAAACATATGATTGAGATACTTACACGCCTTAATGTCATTACCACTATGTCTCTAAAATATTAGTACGTAGAAAAGCTTGGTCTAAAAGTCGTCAGAAGTCTCTTATCAGGTTTTGAGCAAGTCAATTTTGGGCTCATGTGCAGAGAAATTACGTGCGTTGATTGATTTTGACTGATTTTTATTAAAGCTAAATAAATTAGGTTTAAAAAAATAAAAATAAAAACAAACTATTATTAAAATTTAGTTAATCGTGATTTGATTTGAAGCATATCTCAAAAGACCCCTAAAGATGTGTACTAATATGGTCCCCCATTAATGTGAAGATTGTAAGTTCGATCCCGCTTGCTACATCAAGTTTTTGGCTTGCCCTTTGTGAGAAAAAAAAAAACAGAGAGAGATGTGTATGAATCCTTGCGTCCTAGTACATGGATTCATTGTCTATTAAATCAAAAATTAATTATTACAAAATAAAGATACAACTGAATATATTTTTAAAGGCTTTGAAATGTGAAATAAACAATAAAATTTCAACACACATTTTGTCAGTTAAAAGTTTTATTTTTATAATTTACCAAAAAAATTTTAATTTTATAATTATAATTTTTAACTTTACAATTAAATTAAAACAAAAAAAAACTGAATCTATCGCGTCCCTGTAAGACTTGGGCATAACATTCACACTCAGGTGGGAGCATATTCGTAATACGGATAATACATTCACACTAAGGTGTTGAGGGAATTAATGATAAAAGAAGGATTTTAAGTAATAAAAAATGGAAGATTGGGTAGTAATATTGAGAAGATTAGCAGTGACAAGATTATTATTTGACATTAATCAGAGAAATAGGTGCTCAACCTCAACTGTCATTCCATCAGTTTTAAATTTGGCTAATAAATAAGAAATAGTGTTAGCTTGTTGACCAGAAAAAAATAGTGTTGGCCCAGTTAGCTGGTGTATTGGGCTGCATTTTTTTTAATCCATTTACTATTTGCTTCTTTTGACCTTTTGCTTTTAAGAATATATTATTCTTTACTTTTTAAATAAGTAGCTTAAGATTAAATATGTTTTGACATTATTATCTACGAATTTCTTAATACAGGTAAAACTCCCTAGTTTAATCTAATATGATCTGAAAAAATAAAAAATAAAAACCAGAAAGCATGTAAGTTTATGTTTACCTCGGGGATGTGTAGAATTTGATGTAGGTGTCGGCGATATTGGATGTTCGTCCAAATTATAGAAGGGATACGTTTCATAACGAAAGTAGCAACTGGGAAATAGAATTCTTCCTCCTCGTCTTACCGCACAACACCATTCAAAGTACCCAATCGCATCACTCAGACAACTTTGGCAATCCTCGGGTGACAGGTTCGGCGTGCACTGAACCAGAGAATACAGAGTTCCGAGCCCAGATATGGTGATGTTGTTTGTGGCATATTTCTTGGAAGCGTTGGCTGCGTCATCTGCCGTCACGTTAAGCATGATCAACACTATATCTAAGTAACTTTCCCGAGACACATTGCGGAGATTCCAGGCACCGATTACGGGACTTTTTTCGACGGTGGAGAAGAAGGAGCAGTTGGAATAGCGAAGCATGCACTGGTCGTATATGGTCTCCCCGGAAGGTAATCGTTGGGTTGCATTAACCACGCATTGGGGGCACACCGGGAGGCTGACGTCACCCAGACACATGAAGAGGCCGTATATGGTCTCCCCGCCGGAAACAACGGTGGTGTTGTAGAACTCGGAGTTGGCGGTATTGTTGGAAGCTAAGGAAGAGAGAAGAGTGATAAGGCTCGATTGAGAGACACTATTTGCTGTGAAGGTTTTGTTGGAACTGCAAACGTGGTCAAGATAATAGGGTGGCTGTGTTTCAGCGGCTGCAGAAGAGAGGAAAGTAAGGAAGAAGAAGAGTAAGACAAATTTGTGGGAAGCCATAAAATAGACGTCATGGCACCGGTGAAGGGCGTGTTTAGTGGTGGTTAAGATGAGGAAAATGCTATATAGCTAGTGGAGTTTTTATCATTATGTTTATTTTAATGGAGAGTGGGGGCGCATCTTCCCTTATTTAACTGTGGAAGAAGCTATTATTGCAGTAACAGTAGCAGAAGAGGGGTTGATTGATGATGCAGAATCTCGACGTTAGCCATTGAAATTGAGGAAAGCAAGTCAAGCATTGCTTCTTCAAATTTCCATTTGATTACGAAGATTTTTCCTTCTTGTCTTTTGTTGGAAAATGAATTTTCTTTTTTATGGACCAAAGAAAATGAATGTTAAAATACTGAAAAACCTACCGGACAGGTATACATATGCGGATTTTATAGAGAAGAAAATCATTTTAAGCTTTCTGATCATATATGTTTGCTTAAATTATTTGGCCAAAAAATTGGTTAAATTTTTAATCACAAAATAGATAATAACAAGTTCTTGAAAGATTTTAAATTATACTGAAATGCGTAAAAAAATTGAAGGAATAAAAATTTTCATAAAATCCAAGTCATACTATAAGTAATGAATTGTGCGACTTTGCACAAAGCTCACTCAAGAAAAATTAATAAAAACTAATAATAAATAAAAAGTGCTAATTATCTTTTATATATATAATATTGACACAATTATCAGACATTCAGCATAATAATAATTAGTAAAAAATTGATTGGAATTTATCACAGGGTCAGAAAGTTCAACTTCTAAGATCTGTTTTTTTTTTGGCCACAACTTCTAAGATCTAGATAAGTTTGAATATTATTAGTACTTTACAGAATCGGAGACCAAACTTTCAACTTTAATTTTCATCAGATGTTTCCTTCCCCACCCACCAACAGGGCCAGAGCCCACCAAACTTTCAACTTTAATTTTCGACAACTTTCGACCAAGCATTTAAATGGAGTTTGCAATGAGCTATTATTCATAACTCATGAATAATATATTTTTTTATAAATTTTATATTTTATTTATATAGATATATATTATTTGGCCAAAAATATTAAATAAATTTATTTTTATCAAAACTGGAAATGAGAAAAAATGAAAATTAAAATACCATTAATAATGACTTCACCTACACAGAGTTTGTTAAATTGAACATCTATATATCCATATAGTTTATACATAATATATATTTTTCTTTATATAATATCAAACTTACAACGAGTCACACTATAATTTATAATGAGTGCAGCATTTTTTGTATAATATATGAAATCCGAATATAATTATATAAAAATAATTAACCATGTAACTTGCCCCTTGCACCGTAGAAAAGGATTTTAATTTTTTTAAAAAATAAAGAAACCAAAGATATATATATTCAAATAAAAATTATAAAACTATAAAAAAGTACAATAATAAATATAATTGCATATATTGTCACTGCTTTTGTTACGATTATTTTTAATGTCTCATCAATCGTGCTAGTAAATAATATTTTTATGTATTACCTATTTTATGTATATGAGAAAATATTATTTATTATGACGATATGACATTAAAAATAATAATAATAACTATCATTATATACAACAATATATATAAAAATATTATATATACGAATATATATAAAATAAAAAATAGAAAAGATATTATTTGTTGATAGATGAGTGTGATTAACAGCCCGTTCGGTTGCTTCCCTCCTGTCTTTTTTTGTGTGACCCAAACCACCTTCCACTCCATCAAAATCCTTCCCCAAAAACACCCTAACTTCCTAAGTATAAATAATAATAATACTAATATATAGTAAATAGTTTTTATATGTATATATTAATTGAAGGGTGAGAACGTTCGGCTTTTCTGGGTAGATAAGTTCGGCTTTTTAAAATGTTTGAACATTATTGCTTGAATTTTTTTTATTAACAAAAACAGGTCCTTTGGAGACCAAACTGTCCTTTTTTAAGTCTGATGCTGCATTTCTTTGTTCGTTTGCTAGGAAGTGAAAGCTTTGACAAGTCATGAGAAAAGATGACCCACAAGATAAAAACCGGGAGTATTAGTTATGGAAAATAAATAAACACTGTTCACCAAAAAAAAAAAAGAAACACTGGTTGACGCTGATTCAATGTAGTTTCTGGAAACATATATTGGTAATAGGTACATCCAAAACAAAAATATGGACATTATATACGAAAGAATTTTCTATTCCCTATATTCCATTTTATCTATTATTTTAGAAATTTTCAAATATCCCAAATTATTTGTCATTGCAAATATCCCAAATTAGCCATTTCTTTCTCACGAACAGAAATTGTCTAATGAGAAAATTTTCAAAATCTATATGTAGAAAAGATTAAAGGACTGGACTGTCCTCATGCTTTTTTTTTTTTTGCTACAAGATCTATCTTATGGCCTGTTAATGGTTATAGTAGATGCTAACAATCACTTTAGATCAAATGCCCCATCTGTAATTGTAAAATGAACAAGTTTGATATCCGTATTTGGTTTGTTGTTCTTCTTAACTGATAAAGTTTGACTGATATTGTGTTTCTATGAAGGATGGTGCGGTGACTTTTTCAAGTTTATGGGCAACCCCAATCCAAAGGCTACCTAGAGTACATAGACAAGATATAGGGAGAAAAAGATTGGCAAAAGCTACAGTCATGTTGATTAGTGTAATTGTTGTTATGGGGTGGTTTAGAGTTTCATTTTATTTTGCTCAATTGTTTCATCAGTTTGTAGGTTTAGGTTTGGCCAAAAAAGTTTGTAGGTTTAGCTTTATGTGTATATGTGGAATTGGGCTGTCTTGTTGTAGCATTTCCATACAGTTTTGTGTCATTTAGTAGCAAAATTTGGTATTTTGCTAGTAGGTTGTTATTTTGTGTTGGACAAAGTTGTCAATTGACGTTATATTAGACAAGGTTGTCATGTGCTATTATATATTGTAGCTCTTATGTACCTTTATTGTGGAATGATAATTGTATTGAGACTAAGTCCCTTGTACCTCTCTCTTGAAGTGAAAATTGTATACGCTTTGTACCATTTTAATATATAGGTCTCCTGGCATGGATTTGGATTTGGAATATGCACATTCTGCACTCTTCTCTTTTCCTTGGCAAATGCGCAAGGAATTACTTCATTTTAGTAAGACATAATGCTTGGAAAATAAAGAAGGTCCTCTTTTTTCCCATCCAAAAGCAAACACAACTTTGGTGGAATCTGACACTGCCACTTTGATACATATACTAAAGAAAGACAAATTCAATTAATACACAAACGATTAGTTCTACAATTTTCCTTATCTCAAGTTTCATGACCAGGCAATGAACTGTTTAGTTAGAAGTGATTGACAGAAAAGCTAACTCTATGGCAGACTATTTGGGTAAAATTGGATCATCCTCCACAAACCCATTTTGTTATGTGCTTCATGAACCTCATATTTGGTCTCTCCAATTGGTACAGAAAGATAGATTGAGATCTCTATCCCCTATGATGTATTAGTCTTATCTATTTTTCTTTTCTCAGCAGAAAAAAAAAAGCAAACACAATTTTTTGATGTAATTGTTTTTGTGAATTTCTTTGAAAATAAACATAGAATGCTGTGAAAATAAACTAAGGTCCTCAATTTTTTTCAAATCATTTATACCCTTTAGAAATCGTTTTTCTGCCCCTCAACAATGTTGGGAAATAGTTTTATACCAACCTTAATGAAAAATGACTTATAAAATAATATTTTTTTGTTAAAAAAAAAAAGCAAAACCATTGCAATTTTCTTGTAAAATATTTTTGTTTTTTGTTTTCCAAAGTAAAAGGTTAGACCTTTTGGGCATAGAGATGCATCTTTCTTCTTATTGTTGGAGAAATTAAACTTGGACAATGAATGACCCAAGTGTCGGTAAACAAAGGAAATTTGTCATACTAAGCTATAATTTAATACTAATAGCTACGATTTTTTTCTTTATCATACTCAACTATTGTTCTTGACACATGATATATGTAGAATTTATCACAAGCTAAACAATAAACTTCATCCACCCACCAAATAATAAACACCAAAGTAGCTACGTGAAATAACAAACACTAGTTGTATATATTTAACACAATATTGAACGTGACATAGTTTGAATCAATGACACAATCATGAGACTACTTGTTCCAAAATACTTTAACATAATGTGACTCCAAAAGATAACATCAATCAAAAGAAACAGTAACTCCCAAAAGAGATAACTTCATTTGAAAGACCCAAAAGACCTTAATAGATAACATGAGTCACAATATACTTGAACCAACTAAAGTTTTTACTTAGAAACAAGATAAGGCCTATCTAAGGTGGTGTAATGTGAATTGATTCTTGGGAAGGTTAAGGAGCTAAGTTCTTGCATGTTCTCCTATTATGCCCATAGGTTCCACATAAGGCATGCCAAATTTTCATGTTAGTTTTCCTTGCTTTGTTAGGCCTTGGTGGTTCATCGGCCACCTTCTTTCTTTGTAACAACCCTCATTACATTGTCCTTAACTAAGTGTATTTGGCATTGTGCTCAGAACTGGAGGACCAGGACGGAGGAAAGAAGAAAAATGGGACAGAGGAGCTCCTCACCGCAGCGAGCTTACTAGCATCATGGCAAGCGAGCAAAATTTTGTTTAAATCAAAATCAGTCCAGTCGGCTGAACGCGAAAGAGAAAGGGAAAACGGAGGGAGCGATGAAGAACTCTGCCAAGGCTTCCAATTTTTAGCCTCAGGAAGTGATTTCTGATCCTTAGAAGCTTGCTAAATCGTTTGTAAGTGATCCCTATTCCCTATTCCTCCTTCTCTATTTTTCTTCTGTTTTGAGTTGGAATTTCTCGGGTATATATTGGGATTTTCGGTTTCGGCCAAAATCCACCGATTAAAATGGATAAAAAGGGATAAATGAGATATGATTTAGTGTTTATGAGGCTTGGCTGTGAATTTTAGAAGGAGCATGCATGATTTAAGCTTAACCCTAGGTTTTTTTCAATTGAGGCATTTGGGAATCTGAAGTACATGTGGTTGAGTAGAGTTTGAATGGTCTCTAGGAGCTTAATGATACATGGAAGGGGTATTAGAACCTTGGGTTAGGCCTATATGGTCGAATTGTGGTCTTTGTTAAGTGGTATATTGTGTTAATTGAGGTATTATGATATTGTAGAGGTATTTGGTTAACTAATAGGGGTACGAGTGTGTTAAACATCCCAAGAAGCTCCTGGAATCACGTGTGTGTGAAATTGACAACTAGAAGTAACCAGGTGTTTATATTATGTGATTATACGTTGATATATGCATGTTCCTTTTCATACCACGATATTGGTTGTGCATGGATTTTTCTATGTATCACGGTATGCACAGGGCTAGTTGAGATAGGATGATTGTATATGTTATGTATGTATGATGTATAGCATCCCCATACCATTGCATGCTAGCATGTCCATATGATGTTTATGATGATGATATATACGTGTGTTTGATGCATGTTAGCATAACATTAGCATAATCACCATATGATTGCACAGTGAGAGATTAATGATGAGCTGATGATGATATGATAAAAGTCCCTATCATTAAATCCTTTCCTTAGGAGAGCTAGGAGACAGTGGATAAGATGATATAATGAAGTATCCCTGTCACTAAATCCTTTCCTTGGGAGAGCCAGGTGGCAGTGGATTTGGGGATGTACCTTCCCTAAATCACCATTAATTTGGGGTGGTCTAGGGGAAGGAGAGCCACAGTCCAAGCTCTCGTGTAACCATTGGCTGGGTTATATTAGGGTAAGGTGAGCTTGGTGATGTCCTAGAATTAGTCTTCATTGACTGTTGGAAGGGAATCACCTATTGAAATATCTTGTGATGACGATAACTCGTGATTCTAGCAATATATGAGGGAGAACATGCATACCATCCATTATCATTTCATTGCACCATGTGCACGTTTGTGTGGATCAGTATATATATATTGTGTGTGGTTGTTCCCGGTTACTAAGACTTTGTCTCAAACCCCTTTCCCATAAACTAACATTTCAGGTGAAATTTCTGGCACTAGTTTGGAGAAGGAAAGGGAGTAGCATACCGGACATGGGAATACCAAGCTTATGTAGTGTATGTGTGAAATGTCTATGTATGTTGTGCTAAATAGAATAGTGTTTGTAATGGTCAAGAGATTCTAGATGGTTGTATTAATGTTGTTGGGATGATATAGATGTGGGTTTGGGTATACAATGTGTATGATGTATTGCGATGCATGTATGGTTTGGGGTGTCAAAGAGTCAGTACGGTGGTGTTTGTGAGCTCAAAGGGAGTTTTGGGCTAAATATGTGAGTTTTGGTCCTATAGCCCACTTTGTCAATTGGAGGTTCAAGGGGGTCAAATCTCAGAGTAGTAGTTTCTTTGAGGTGAAACCTCATTGGACAAGTTGGTAAGTGGATTAGGAGCTATGTGAATGGTCTTTGAGTGCTCATTTGCCTTAGGGGGCAATTAGAGAAGGTTTATGGTGAGTTTTGGTCAAAAAGTAGTCAAAACGAAGTCAGGTATCCAAAATCTTCATACGGAGATGGAAGTGAGATTGGTGTTTATGGTTAGATTGGACATAATTGACTTGTAAGAGTTGGAATCAGGTCAATCAAAGGTCTAAGTATAAAGTTATGTGCATCGAAAGTTCACCCCAGGAGGTGAATTCTTGCTGATATGGCATGAGCAAGGGGGCTTCGCAACGCTAATGAACTGAGAGCACTAGAGTTGTGGCGGTAATATAGCGACCACGACCCTGCACACCATTCAGACAATTTTGGTATTTCTTTAGGTGTTTTGTGGCATTTCCTACTACTATTATGTTTTGAAAAGTAAATTTGAGATGTTTGGATTGTCTTTGGATGGGTTTTGAAGTATTTGGTCAAGGTAAGATGTGTATTGGATTAAGGTGTTACAGTCTTAACTTCTTAGGACATCTAGGTCTAACATGAATCTTGGGTGGCTCAATCGGCTCCATCCCTATATCAGGCCACATGTTGGAACCATTAATTAGGTGGATGATAGGTTTCTAGCATTCTATATATGATGTGACTTGGAGATATGGGTGCACATAAACTAGTAAATCCTCTTATAAAACATTAATACTGTGATGGGAGGCACGTTAGGAACCCATCCTAAGAGCCTTCTTTGATATAAAGATCGTGCAACTCAAGGAAAGATAAATTGAATGCAAGAACAACGAAGAACAATAATGAACAAAAACAAAAGAAAATAGACACGATGAAATAAGAAGACTGAACAAAATGTTGGTCGAAGGAAGCAGACTCCAAAAGAACCCGTCTCTTGAATCCTGACTCCGAGACGCCACAAGGATCACCACTCCTTGATAAGTCCTCATTCTTTCTGGCACTCAAGGATAAGCAAGAAAGAACTCACAGAACAACAATAAAGTTGCTGAAAAGAAATTCATTCATTCATGTTGTGTTTGCAAGAGTACAAGAGGTGCCTATTTATAGGCAAATATTAACACACAAACTAACTCTAGTTCAGCCCACAAACCTAACCTTATTAAAGCTCATTAATACAAAAAAGGAAACCCTAAGTCAAAAGGAGCATTTAATTCTAATTTTGAATTTGAAAAAGTTGGCTCCTCTTTAATGCATAAAGGAAAAACAAATCAGATTTATGATTGTATGTTCTTTATTCAAAAAGGAAACAAATTAACTAAAATAATTATTAAAAACGTCACTTTTAGTGAGCACATGAGAAGCACATGGATTTTAAGTGAATCCTCCTTGTTGGGCTTTCTCCAAGTTGGGTTCTTTGACTATAATTTGGCTCCACACTTTCAGCTTGCCTCTTTCTTTGTTTTGGGCCTCAAAATCATTGAAATACAATGGTTCCATGTTAATAATGTTTTGGATCACCCCATTTATGGCTTTTGTTCTAGCTCTAGTCATTAGTCCTCCAATGCCTTGAAGTGGGCCTTGAATTTGTCCATGGTCCATTGTTGCTCTTAGCTTGCCCTCATCATCAAATGCTTCATGCCTCGATTGTACTCTATCATTCCCTCCCTCTTTGAAAAGATTTGTCCTCGAATCTCCATAATCTATATGGAAAGAAAGGGAACGATTAAAAACATCAAACAAAAAATAAGGAGTATACTTACTTTTCAAGCCTAATTGATGCATCTTCTTTTCATCCCTTGGTTGAACTTGTGGTGTAATAATGACTCTTGGTTGCAAATTCATCCCTTTTAAAGTTTGATCTTTACATTCTTGCATTCCAAACTAATCTCCCGGATCAAAAATCTTGTAATGACCATTAGTTTGAAGTGCATAGGATTTGTAGTCATGCATTAGTGCATAAGAACTTGATTTTCCTTCCATAACATCCACACTAATAACCTGCAACAAAGAACTAGAGGCAAATTTGACACAACAAGAGTCAAGGAAAATTGAGATTGTAGAGTAAACATATGGGATGAAAGCTGGGCAGATTTTCCCATTATTTGCTAGGTTCAAAATTTGGAAAGATTTGACACCTATGGATGATGCATATGGACAAGACATGGATGGAGCATAGCTCACAAGAGGAATACATATGGATGAAAACAAAGTATCACAAAGTTGGGTGGAATAAGAAGAGAATGGGCTAATGGATAGAAAATGGAACACACGAGATTCATGAAAATGAGATGGAAGAAACCAATAAAGAATCAGAAAGACACATAACTTATGAGACACACAAGAGACATAAAACATGAAATGAGTAGAGACTACTTTACAAATGAATTGAGAATGCAGAACACTATGATGAAAATGAAATGAAGTAACATAGATGGATAAACTAGAGAAAGAAGACACTAAATGGTCAAACTGACTTTCTTTCACATTAGATTCAAGAGGAATTGAGGACTCATAACACATGGATGGACTCAATAGATTATAAGAATCAGAGATAAAGTAAGAAGGATAGAGAAGATGAAAAGAAGGAACATATGGAAGATATGAAGGAAGGAGTTGTAAAGAAACTACCTTAAACTCTCCTTTACTCAAACAACTCACAATTGTTTTTGCCTCATTATTCTCATCTTTTCTCAAACTCTCTTTTTCTTTTCTCTTTTCTCTCTTTTTCATTCTTCTCTCAAGTTTCTTTTCACTTATTTGTTTTCCTCTTTTTTCGTTTTTCTGCACTCTTTCTTTTCCCACTTGGTTTTCACTCTTGTTTTTACCACTCATATTCTTCTCACTTTTATTTTTCTTTTCAAGCTCACTTTTTATTTTCTTGTGATTTTCATAGAATTGAATACAACGTGTTTCATGGGCTTTCTTTACTTCAAAAGAACAACTATCATTAAATAACCATGAATGCCCAAACACCATATCAACATGCTCCACTTCATCACACACATGAGAACTAATTTCTAATGGCTTAACAATGTGAGTACCACTGGAAACAAGCACACCAATATCAACAATATTCTCTATCGCCTTACCAGTAGTAACATCTAGAATAGTTGTCTCCACTAATGGTGGTAAATGATCATGATCAATCCCATCAAGAATATCATCAACATTTTCCTCCTTAAGATTCTCAAGAACATCATACTCTAATTCATAAGAAACATTATCAACACAAGGATTTTGAGAATTAGAGGTACCTTCAAGACTAGTTGATTCTCTTGGTTCAACAACTATTGTAGATGTTGATGAAGATATCTCCTCCATTGGATCTTTTTGCTCCAAATGAGAATCACTAGAACTTGGAACTGAAATTTGCACCTTAGAAGTTTGCTCCTTTCTACGAGTTGGAAGATACTCATAGAAGTAGTGGTGTGGTGCATACTTTTGCTTCAAAATGAGCTTCATGCAATTCCAAGTAGCACACTGTTTCTCTTCAAAAAGGTGCTTTCTTTCAAATCGTTCCCACCAAACTTTGGCTTTTCCTTCTAAGTGAATAGTAGCTAATTTCACTTTCTCAGACTCGGAGTACTGGCAGTCTTCAAACCATTGTTCAATTCTTCCTTCCCACTCCAAGTACATGTCAGGATCATTCTCCCCACAAAATTTTGGGATGTTCAATTTAACATCCTTTTTGCATGTAGAAAATTGCATGCTATCCAACTTCACATTCAGCTTTTGGATTTGTTCATTAAAAGCTTTCATCAAAACTTTAAGTTCAAGTTCTTCACCAACCATGGTTAGAATCTCAAATATATTAGTGAATAGAAGACAAAGAAAGGACCTTGCACACTCTCTCACGTGTTTCACTCAACAATGATGCAAATTCACTCGTGTTTTGCACACTTTAAAGGCTTTTTCCAGAAATGATATAATTATACTCTGGCCTTTTACCACTCACTCTTGCTTCCTATGAGAGTGCAAAATTGAATCTGGACTTAAATCAAGAAGCAATGTTTTAAGTGGCAATCTCAAAGTCAAAGATCCAAAAATTCAAATTCTCAAAAGAGTTTAAATTGTTGGTGACCAACAAAGAAAGATGGATTTTTTTGTTTTTAGCAAAAGAAATGAATTTTCCAGCCAAGAAAAGAGAAAAGGAAATGCTGGAAATTAAGACAAGAGGATGGGTGTGTTTTTGATGACTATCAAATCTTAAACCAGGAAGGAACAAGTTAGAGAATTAAATTAGGAAGAAAAAAAATAGACAGAATTAAACTAGAAGAGTAAAATTCTAAAGAGAAGAATGGAAACTCATCACTCAAATGAGAAATTGTGAATAGGTATTCAAAAGTCAATTCTCCTTTAATAAGATCAGAAAAAGGAGCAATTAAATAACATTAATGCCCAATCACAAAAGGAAATTTGTAATTCAAACCACCACCTTGATTGAAATATCTTAAAGTAGGAAAGAAAATAAGATCTCCTTAATTTTTGAAAATTGCCCTAGCAGCCATATCTCTTTTTTTTTTTTTTCATTCTTTCCTCCTCCTTTTTTATTTTTAATTTTATATACGAATTTTTTTTTTCAAGGCTGCAATCAATTCTCTTTTTTTTTTTCTCTTCCTTCCCTTTTTTCCTTAAATCAATTTGATTTTTTTTTTTGGCAAAATCACAACAAGAAATCTGGGCAGCAAGAAATGGACGAACAGTATGTATGAGTAGTAACAAAGAACAGTGATGAGTGTACGGATAAAACAGTGACGAACAGTACGATGAACAGTGTGAATGAACAGTACGGATAATTTCTGGACAACAAGGAAAAGAAAATGCAACGAAACAATAGAATCACACCTTGATTTGCAAGCCGAAGCTCTAATACCAAATGATGGGAGGCACGTTAGGAACCCGTCCTAAGAGCCTTCTTTGATATAAAGATCGTGCAACTCAAGGAAAGATAAATTGAATGCAAGAACAATGAAGAACAATAATGAACAAAAACAAAAGAAAATAGACACGATGAAATAAGAAGACTGAACAAAATGTTGGTCGAAGGAAGTAGACTCCAAAAGAACCCGTCTCTTGAATCCTGACTCCGGGACGCCACAAGGATCACCACTCCTTGATAAGTCCTCATTCTTTCTGGCACTCAAGGATAAGCAAGAAAGAACTCACAGAACAACAATAAAGTTGCTGAAAAGAAATTCATTCATTCATGTTGTGTTTGCAAGAGTACAAGAGGTGCCTATTTATAGGCAAATATTAACACACAAACTAACTCTAGTTCAGCCCACAAACCTAACCTTATTAAAGCTCATTAATACAAAAAGGAAACCCTAAGTCAAAAGGAGCATTTAATTCTAATTTTGAATTTGAAAAAGTTGGCTCCTCTTTAATGCATAAAGGAAAAACAAATCAGATTTATGATTGTATGTTCTTTATTCAAAAAGGAAACAAATTAACTAAAATAATCATTAAAAACGTCACTTTTAGTGAGCACATGAGAAGCACATGGATTTTAAGTGAATCCTCCTTGTTGGGCTTTTTCCAAGTTGGGTTCTTTGACTATAATTTGGCTCCACACTTTCAGCTTGTCCCTTTCTTTGTTTTGGGCCTCAAAATCATTGAAATACAATGGTTCCATGTTAATAATGTTTTGGATCATCCCATTCATGGCTTTTGTTCTAGCTCTAGTCATTGGTCCTCCAATGCCTTGAAGTGGGCCTTGAATTTGTCCATGGTCCATTATTGCTCTTAGCTTGCCCTCATCATCAAATGCTTCATGCCTCGATTGTACTCTATCATACTGCTTACTGCATGCCTACGTAGAAGAAATTTAGACATTAGATGATTTTTTACTCATAGTTTATCAAACTTTTATGTAATAAGGTTTAAACTTAGATAAGAAAAAACTATTTTGCATATGCCTCTATGTGTAAAATAGTTACTAATAAAGATGACAAAAGTACTTGCAAGATATTCCTATGAGAGACCACCATTGACATGAGCATGTTCTTGCTTCAAGATCAACTACAAACTTCTGTGTATTGCAAGTGACCTCAAATTCTTTCTCCCCAGCCCACCTTGCAACCCATTTTATAGATTTTTCAATTTCTTTACCTAACCTCCTTCATGGTTTAGGGCATACAGTCCCCCCTGGCTTTGTACTTTTCAGCCAAGACCCCATTTGCAACAAATCTATGCATCATGTATGAGCAAATCTAATCTAACATAGCAATTATATGGAGCTCACATGCCTCCACCAAGCTGCCATTAAATGGCTCGGTTATATTTTTAAGCATCATATCACACCAAGGATACTCACTAAAATGAGATTTTGTCCAGCATGAGGGATGAAATGTCATCAAGTGATCATGAGCCTATTTGGAAATGGGTTTGAGCTCCACCATCTTCTCTTGCCATGCTTTGACAAATGTTGCCTTAGCTGCTTGGAGCACACAATCTCGCACCACAGTCCCCCCTCCAAATCAAGTCTTTATGTTTGCATATAAGTGCTGAACACATAATCGGTGCTCCACACCTTGAAGCTTCTCCTCAAAGGTCGGCATTAATCCCTACATAGTGAACAATTTCATATACATTTCATATAATTAAAATATATCACATAAACATTTTATAACAAGTTACAATAGTATATAAACATGCCTTTTATTAATCTGAGATAAAAACATATATATTCCTAGTGATATCTCCAATATCATCCAACAAGTTATCCAAAAACTAATACCAAGAATCTTTATTCTCACTCTCCACAACAGCAACAGCAAGTGGAAAATATTGTTTATTCGAATCCCTTGTAATGGTCACTAATAAAATTCCCCCATATGGTCCCTTCAAGAAACACCCATCTAGTCTGATGATAAGCCTACATGTTGATAAGAACCCTCTCTTCATGGGTTCAAGACAAAGATAGAGCCTCTTAAACATAGGTGGACAATCAATTTCCAATCTCTCATACTTCATTTGAAAGATTGTGCCAGCATTTTTGTTCCTGACTTCCGCCATATATTCCCATAACAGATGGTATTGTTTTGCATAGCTACCATTAAGAGTTGTCTTTGCCATCTTTCTTGCCTCAAATGCCTTATTGACAAACACACTAGCTATATAATTGTCTTGAATTACACCAATGACATTAGACAACTTCATGTTTCTGTTTAATTGCATGGTATTTGCTATTTTTTGCTTGCAATCCATTTAGATGTGGTCATCTTGGAATTAAAGGTGAGTACACATTTATGCTTTGGGTAAAATGTCTTCAATTTATATGTGAAAGATCCACCAACCTTACTGACAAACATCAAGAATTCACACCCATCACGACAAACCACCCTATATCCCACTTTATCATTTTTCACAAAACAAATACCAAAGCCATGGAGTAATGAATATTCCCTAACGATATCCTTGAACTCCTCAATGGATGTAAATTCCATTCCAAGTTTAAATTCAAAGTCCTAACACATCTCACTTGGCTTAAATTGAATGTCCCCTTGAGGGACATTGTCCTGCTCCAAATCAGATTCACCAACAGATTGCAAACCATCTAACTTATAATCAAAAGCTACTGAGCCCTCAGGTTTTACCTCATTGGGATTAAAATGCTCTACCACATCCACATTATGTTGATCTCCATGTGCAACACTCTCTTGTGGCATACTCACTTGTCCCACATCATCGATGGCATCTTTATTGACATATTGATGAAAATAGTCATCATCTGTCTCTTCCTCACTATCATTAAAGTGAATCATGATTGAGCTATCATCCATATCACTCTCAAAAGAGTAATGCGCTATGTCACTATTCTCATCACCCATGATTCCTAAATCTGTGAAAAAATTATGTGACTCACACTAGCAAAATATGTTATATAGCATTATATAAATAAAATTATTTTCTAATATCTTCTATTTTGAATTATATAAAATATAGAATAAAAATATTTTTTCATATTTAACCTAAACTGATAGTGAATATTTTTTTATATGAAAGAGTTACAAAATTTGAATTATTTAAATTTAATTTGAATCACCAAAATAACAAAAACAATTTGAGAAGGAAACAATTCTAATTGGAGCAACAGTGAACATATATTAAAAATGTAAACAGAATATACATAGCAAAAGACTAGAACACATTGACATGTCAGATTGTGATACTTACAAATTCCGAGTCTTAATTCCACGTATCCAATGAATTTTGGAAGGAAACAACCCAAATTAGAAAGGAAAAAAAAGTATTATGCCACCCTTTACTAATATTCTATAGATTCCTCCATGTGCATGGCGTTACTATGCTTGGACCACTAATACAAACAAACAAAAAGACTAGAGAGACATGAATACTGTATATCAATCCTAAACATCTCACTTGACCCCCACATTTTGTTCTCCCACACATCTTTTTTCATGGAAAATATTGCTTTATAGTTCACAAAGCAAGCTGTCAAAGGCATCCACATGGGAATGGATGCTTATTGTCAAAAGCAGACACCTTCACTATCCAAACTAGCTTATATGATTTTTAGTTGTGCTTGTTAATTAATCCCCAAAAAAAGGTCAAAAGCAACTCATTGTCAATCTACTGTTATCCCTTGTCTTTATTATATTGTATCTACCAATACCATTGCCATTACTATACTTTTACCTACCAAACACTTTTTCCCAAATATTCGAGGTCTGTAACTTGTTCTCACTAACAGCCTCTATAGTATAAATAAACCAACATCTTAAGAACTCTGAACAAATATATCACTCACCGATATCAACTATACTTCTTTAACAAGCACCATTCCTATCTCTCTCTGAAAGCCTTTATAGCTTCCACACTGCAGATTTGAAAAAGTCTTTGCCGATTCTAGTGTTTCCTTTGCTATGGTTCACAACGTCACACACTCTTGATGCAACTAAGAATATTGTAAATTGGTTCAGGTAGCCCAACTTATATTTGGGTTCTAATATGACAAATCAGGTGAGTTCATTTGGGGTTATAGATACTGGGTATTTTGAAAGGTTATTTGGGTACCCAATATATTCTTTTGTTTTTTAATTAAATAGGTCTTACATAATCGGCCAGCTAGACTTTATCTTAGCCACATGAGCAAATTCTAATATACATATCTTCCATGTGGCATAAATGTTTGCTAAATCAGTGACATTATAACTCCGTCTGACAATGTGGCATGGGTAGGGACTTATTTCTAAATGATTTAAAAGTTTAGGGATTAACACTAGTAACAGTTAATACATTACGGAGCTCATCAAAAGAAAAATTAGTTTAGGCACTGATTTCTAAATGAAGGAAAAGTTTGGGGACCAAAAGGTTAATTTTCCCTTGTCAGGTTTTTACTATTCTAACCTTTATTGAAACACTACGCCAAAATACGCCTTTCTTGGTGGTTATTTAGGCTTTTATTGGTGGTTAAAAATGACCAAGTATGTTAGCGCTGAAAAAAACTATGCCTATCATTGGCGGTTTAGAACCGCAAAAAAAAGTTATATTCATTTGCGGTTATACATAATAACCGCAAAGAAATGCCATTCTCCATTAAAAAAATTGTTTATTTTTCTTACTTAAGTTGGTGGTTATATCTTATAACCACCAACATAAGGCATATTCCTTTGCAATTATAAATAATAACCGCAAAGAAATTTTGACTTTAGTTGGCGGTTATATATATTACCGCCAACTTAAGTGAAAAATATTAATTTTCAATTAATTTTAATTTTTACTTTTAGTTGGCGGTTTTGTAATTAACCGCCAACTAAAATTTTACAAATTTTTTTATTTAAATTTGAACATTCGAATTTTAATATGAGTTGGCGGTTCTAATTTAGAAGCGCCAACCAAAATCTTTACATTGGCGGTTGTATATAATAACCACCAACGAAAGAACTTATTTTTTTCCCCTACATTTTATTATTTTTCCAATCCCACAAACTTGCTTTAGTGTCAATATGCAGAACTAAATATCCATAACTAAAAGACATCTATCTAAAGCAAAAGTTATATTATATTCAAAATATCTCAATAAAAAGTTACAGACAATATTTATATCCAATTGACAAGAGTAAAAAAATGATATAATAGACCTAATTAACATTATCCAGTAACTAGATTTCCAAAAGTATCATATATATCAGGCCAATCTATAGCTTCTACACTAACAACTAATATATATATACATATGACCAAAAGCTACATATCAAACTATCTGTCATATATGATGACCAAGAGAACAAAAAAAGCATTCATCTTCTAGCCTTTAGAACTGATCTGTCCATGCTTCTTCCCTTGTACTACCTGCAACATGATCAATTTTAAATTCATAAGCTATCCAAAACATATTAGAACCACAAAAGTAACACACATTCACATGGTGAACGACAAGTCACTTGTAATGGAAACTATAGAAGTAACTTTCAGAAGGCTCCTCTTGCTTCTGGAGACAAACTGGAGGTATATATAAAGAAAGAAAAAGAAACTATTACTTGATTATCTCTTGTTTCTCTAAAGTGGAAGAAGAAGAAGAAATTGACTTCTCTCTAGATTCTGCAGCAGCAATAGCAGAGACCCTATCGGATTTTGATGAACAGAGAACAAAGAAAACCATAAGCCTGAAAACAAATGAACACAAGCTATATAATTAGAGGTTAGAAGTTTTAGTAGTAATGACTTTAGATTAGAAGTAGTAGTACTAATGACTTAAATGGAGATTTGGGAGTGTTTAGAATGGTGTGTAGGTTTATATATGCACACACAACAGTCACAAAGCAACTCAACAACCCTAACAACACACCCATCTTCTTCTTCATTCCCTTCTCCTCTGGACAATATATCAACATGAAGAACCTGAGAGTTCACAAATGAAGGAACCTGGCCTATCTCTCTCTCTCTATATATATATATAAGTAAGACAAATAAAATTAAGGAAGTTACTAAGTTGGTTGATATACTTAAATATGTGATTGCCTTAATGAGCAAGTAGAACACGAACGGATCAGCTTTGAAAAGTCAATATTAATTATATATAAGGTGCTTTGGTTGACAAGTCTACAAGTCCAGTGTTGAAATATTTATAAATACCTTTTTTCTTATGCAATTTTATTACCTCATACTTCCATCAAATTTTAAAACTCGTATACAATCTTCACGACAACCCTTATTTCAAGTCCTACATCATCAAGCTACTACATATAATATATTAAAATATATATTTATAAAGTATGAAAATAAAGAAGAACATAACTATACACATTCATGGTTCCCTCCCGTTGAGTACCAAAGGCTCATTGTCCTTTCACCACAAAGCTTCTCGTGTCTTCTCACCCAGATAACTCAGTAAATTACGACTACAGTTAATTTAATTATCACTGAACTCATCAGATCTAAATAACAATGAGACAACAAAGTAATTAACTATACCTGCCTCTAGTGTGGGTATAAGAGCAAGATGTAGTCTGAATCTAGGTGTCTTTGAATCTGATTGAAGAAGGAATGTTTGCTTGAGGACTGAGACGACACTGGATAGGGGAGGAACGAAGATTACTGCTTTCCGGTGGAGACATTGCAGAGGTGAAGAGAGACTAGACTGATGAAGCGTGAGCTAGAGAGAAGCTGGAGGTGGGGATTGGTGGGAAGAACAACCAGCTGGCATGGAGGTGGAGATTGGATGGGAGCCAGAGACCTGTGGAGTGACGTGTAACACCCCTCATGATATATTTCTTGGTGTTGTGTTCAGGACAGGAGAAAATAGGTCCTATGGAGCGGTTTGACGTCCAATGATGTCATGTGGGAGACAGAAGAATCTATGCGAAGGAAGTATCCAGAGATGTTTGCTTGAGGTAAGAGTTGAAATTTTGAGGACAAAATTTTTGTTTAAGGAGGGGAGAGTGTAACACCCCTCATGATATCTTCCTTGGCATTATGATTAGGACCGGAGAAAACAGGATAGAGGAAGGCTCAAGAAAAGTTTGGAAGACCTCTATGCCGCGGCAAGAACCATTCCAGTGGCATTGTTTCAGCTGAACATGGTGGAGCCCCAGCGAGGTATGCTAAGGCCGCGGCAAGATTCGAGATTTTGTTTAAATCTGGATCATTTTGGACGATCGGAAAGAAAGAAATGGAGGGAGATCATGAGAGCTCTACTAGGGTTTGAGATTTCCGGCATCTATGAGCAATTTTCGAACCTTGGTAGCTTGGATTTAAGTTGGTAAGTGTTCTCTACTCCTCCCTCTTCATTTTCTTCGGTTGGAATTTGGGGTTTTCAGGTTTTGAGGTTGGATCTTCGGGTCTAACCAAAATCCACCAATTGAAATGGATTATATGGGGTTAAGGAAGTGTGTTTGGGTATTCTTGTTGCTTGGGTGTAAGTTTTGAAGGGATTATACGTGATTTGAGCTTAACCCTAGATTATTTTTGGTTAAGGCTCTTGGGAATCCGAAGTGTACGTGTTTGAGTAGTGTTTGAATGGTCCCTAAGAGTTTACTGATGCATGAAAGGGGTGTTGGAACCTTGGGTTAGGCCTAAAATGGTTGAATTGTGATATTTGGATATTTGGTATATGTGGTTAATTGAGATATTGCGGTATTGTGAAGGTTGTTGGTTAACTGAAAGGGGGTTCACGCATGTTGGACAATTCAAGAAGTTCGTGGAACTCACATGTGTGGTATTGATAACCTGAGGTAACCGGGTGTATGTTTGTATTATATTGCTTGTATAGTATGATAGTATATATATTTGTGTATATATATGCATGTTCCTTTTTATACCACGATATTGATTGTGTATGTGTATGGTTTTTCTATATATCATGGTATGCACCACTAGTTGATGTATGATGATTGTATATATATTGTGACGTGTAGCATCCCTATACCATTGCATACTAGCATGTCCATATGATGATTGTGATGATAATGTTGTATATATATGTGTAGGGGCATGTTCGCATGACATTGACATTATCACCATATGATTGCATAGTGAGAGATTGATGATGAGATGATGTGATATGAGATGATGATATGAAAAAGATCCCTGTCGCTAAATCCTCTCCATGGGAGAGCCAGGTGGCAGAGGATAATATAATATGATGAAATATCCCTGTCCCTAAATCCTCTCCTTCGAAGAGCCAGGTGGTAGTGGATTTAGGGATGCACCTTCCCTAAATCACCATTAATTCAAGATGGTCCAGGGGAAGGAATGCCACGTTTTGAGCTCTAGTGTAACCATTGGCTGGGTTGCATTAGGGTAAGGTAAGCTTAGTGATATCCCAAAATTAGTTTTCACCAACTGTTGGAAGGGAATCATCTATTGAAATGTCTTGTGATGACGATAGCTCGTGGTTCTAGCCATGTACGAGGGAGAACATGCATATCATTCATTCATATTGCATTCATGAGTTGCATGAGATATATGTATATATGTGTGTGTGTGGTTATCCTCAGTTACTAAGACATTATCTCACACCCATCTCCCATGAACTAACCTTTCAGGTGATAGTTTTGGCACTAGTCCGGAGAAGACGTGGGAGTAGCTACGTACGTTAGAATAGTCTATGTAGTGTCTGTAATTGGATATTATATCTTGTGCCAAGTAGGATAGAAGGATTGTTATAGAAGCATGTATGGTTATGTATGTTGTATGTATGTGCTATGTGTGATGAAAGGTGTATTTGGGACTAATTGGTGTATTTTAGGGCCTGTAGCCCGTTTGTCATATAGGGGCTCCAAGGGGTCAAATCTCAGAGGACTGGTTCCTTTGGGATGAAAACTCTTTGGACAAGTTGGTTTAGGGGTTTTGGACCTGTATGAATAATCTTTAAGGGACCTGTATGAATGGTCTTTAAGCGACTAGTTGCCTTTGGGGGCAAATGGGAGGTTGTTAGTGGTGAGATTTGGTCAATAGGTGGCCAAAATGGTGTCAAGGGTCTAGAATCTCCATACGGAGTTGGATTGAGGTGAAAGTAGTGTCTGTGGTTAGTATGGGACTAGATTGACTTGTAGGAGTTGGAATCTGGTCAATTAGAGGTCAGAGCATAAAGTTATGCATGTCAGAAGTTCGTCCCGGAGCAGATAAGTTGCTGATATGGGATATCAGCATGGGGCGCCACGACTCCATAGTCCAGGCCGCGGCCCTAGCCCATTTTCTGGTGTTTTTGAGTTCATTTCCGCTGTTCTGAAGTTGTGAGAAGTTGCTTTTGAGTGGTTTGGTTTGTGTTTGATTGAATCTTGAAGTTTTTGAATATTCTGGAGGTGACAGGAGGTTGGAAGTTACATGACGGCTAACACGCAAGTGAGAAAATTTGTTTTTGAAGTACACTGCCGTACTCGAGGAAAAGAAGGTAGAGTTAACACAAACATAGGCGGTTTTTCAATATATTTTTTAAAAAAAATAATCGCCTAGGTTTATATTAAAATGTATTTTTTTATTTTTAATTTTAAATAAAATGTAGGCGGTTATTTGAAACAGTCGCCTATGTATTTTAATATTTTTTTAAAAAGAAATGTTGGCGGTTATTTAAAATAACTGCCAACATTTTATTTAAAATAAAAATAAAAAATTTATATTTAATATAAACGTATGCGGTTATTTGAAACAATCACCTACGCATTTTTTATTTTTTTAAAAAAGAAACGCATGTAGGTTTTTTTAATAACCGCCTTCATTATTTATATATATATATATATTTTATTTTTTAATTATTAATATATTTGTAGACGGTTATTTAAACAACCGCCTACAAAAACCTCCCTTCTGACTTTTCTTTGCATTTTTGCAAATAACCACCTATATAAATACGCCAAGAATTTCCATTTTTATAGTAGTGAAAATAGTGATAAGTAAAGTACAAGTTATTTTTAACATTTAAGTTTATAAAATTTTGATAGAATATCATTAAACTTTACTATAATCTAGATTTTTTTAATATTTTTATTGGTCTGTATGAAAAAATCTTAAAATGACACATAAAATGGTTTGGAGAAAGTATTTTTAGATTACATTTCCCCATCAAATTTTGCATTGAGACTTAATCGGGGGAAAAAGAAAACGAGTTAGGAGCTGCAATGTACTCCCTTCGGTCCTATATATAGGGCTTTTTGCTTTGATCCTAAATATAAGACCCTTTACAATATACGAGGTGGTATTTATTATACATTTTCAAAAAAATGCCCCTATTTAATATATCCAAAAAGAAAAAAAGAGAGATTAAATAAGGGTAGTTTTGGAAAAATATTGAAATTTTTGGAGAAATCGAGGTAGTTAATTAGTTTTAACTCTCATTCTTAATTCGCGTGATTCAGTTAAAATGATCTTATATTAAGGACCAAAAGAAGTACGATTTTTCTTGAACGCACATTTCATTGTCTCACATATATTGAACATTAATGGTACACGAAATAATGACAATTGCAAAAATCCACGTCTGGAATTATACAGCCTGATTTAAAAGTAATTGCAGTGCCAATTACTTTTGCACACATGACATGCGAAATACTTCTTTGGTTGCAAATTTTTTGTTGTTTAATGTTATGATGGCTATTACTCTCTCTCTGTTTTTTTTAAACGGTCACTTTTAAAGGAAATTTTTATTTCTATTTATCTGTCACTTTTAAATTTTAAAATAATATTAATTATTTTTCCATTATACTCTTATCTATTCTTTTAAAAATAAAAAAATGACATTAATTAATTGATCTTTCTTATCTATCTATTTATTGAGTAGCATGTTAAGAAATTTAAATTAAATTCTAATGTAATAATTGTATTTTTCTTGATCTATATGCTAAGACCTTAAATGATTCATAAAATGAAACAAAGAGAGAAAATTAAAATTAATTAATTAATATGTACATCGACAAAAATATCCTCATTTAGAGAAGAAGAGAAAAAATTAATAGTAATAAATAAAAGTATAATTGGAAGAAAAAGAATTAACTGAATCTTAAAATTCTAAAATAACAACATGGTCTCTTCGTTGTAAGTTGGTTTTGATACAAAATATCATCCTTTTGTTTAATTCATGTTTATCATCATCATCTTGCTTGAATTATGATTATGTTGTGCTTTGTGGTTTTGAGGATGCTTTATCGTGGCTTCTCAGGACTCCTGATGAATCATTGGGATTTATCTTAGCAGATAATGGGTTAGATGTGTGGCTTGACAATACTCGTGGCACCAAATATAGTAGTGCCCACACATATCTTTCCACTTGTGATAGGGTGTACCTTCTCAAAATAGAATGATATTATATAATTACTTATTTCCTAAGTTAAATTCTAGAAAATATGAGTTTAAAGGTCTCATTGATATACTACTTCTTTCTTCATGTTTTCAAAATAACACTAGGCCTATTGGGAGTGATCATGGGAAGAACTGCCTGATGATCTTCAAGCTTTTGTTCATTATGTTTACAAACATACAGGGCAAAAATTGTATCATGCTGGGCATTCGCAGGTTAGAATCTTAATTATCGTTTCCTTTATAATTATTCAAATTTTCATAGCTGTAGACTATGGACACACAAATACTTTTGTATGTTAGTGGAAACATCGAGCAGCTGAGACATAGATAGAGTTAAAATACACTAGTGACTAAGTTTTCTTTTGAGCACACGTCGAATTAGATTAAAAATTAAATAGAATAAGAATAGAAAAACTTTTAATCTTGATAATAAAATAAAATTACTTGTTAATATATTTGTTTACGGATTAAACATATTGTATCATATTTTTTATTGAGTAAATTCATAAGCATGTATACAAGAAACCTAAAAAAACAATTTTTACTGAGTATTTTGTTGCTTAAAATTTGGATATAACACGTGACACATGCAAGAACATATATTGAATATAGCTTGGAATTAAATTATATTTCAGGCGACTTCGATAGCTTTAGTTGCATTCTCTCAAAAGGAATTGGTGAACATGATTAGATCTGCTGCTTTGCTTAGCCCAATTGCTTATATCAATCACATTCCTTCATCAGCAATACAACTTGTTGCTCGAACCTTTTCAGCTAATGGACGTTAACACGTACACTTTTTTCTTTTTTATTTTGCCTACCATAAGACTTAGATTTCACAACGCTAAGCAATTAACTTGACAAATGCTTTCCTTTTCTTTATGTTGTAGGCCTTATATTGGCTAAGCCTTCGTGAGTTCATCCCAAATAGGTAATTGAGAAAAAATGCTATTGAAGGTGATAATTGTAAGTGTTTTGAAGCATTTGTTGATTATATGTGTTAAAGTAATATATATATATATATGTACACACACATATATAATGAAGCCTTCCAACTAATATATGGTAAGGGAAGGAAATTTGAGAAAACCTATAGTATTAATTATTAAAGTTTTGAGTGAATAAATTGAGACTAGAATGGACCCTAATATTATTGCACAGAGTGTTGTAGGACAGATAATGACAAAAGCTTTCAATGTCCAAGTTACTTATTGCGTGAGCGTTTCACACATATTAACAAATTAGTGTTAATGTAAAATTTTTCTAAGAATTTAACTAAAATACTCAAATTTAATGAACTACATTGAATTAAATGAGATGAAAGTATAACTGGAAAAAATATTAATAATATATTAAAAGTCTAAAATAACAATATATTTGAAGTAAAATTAAAAATATAAAACTATAAAAGAAATGAAATAAAGGGAGTGTAAAAGATTTTCAATAAATAAAGATTACTTTTAAATTAAAATGGCATTCTCTCTGGATCCTGATCCTGATCCTGATGTAGAATGGATAGTTTTAAAGAAGGGGGAATGACAATTGAGGGTCAAAAGTTTGAATTAAACACAGTAAATGATATTATAGTTTTTTTTACTACTAAACATCAGGAATTTACTACTGTTTTGTTCTAAATTTACAACTGAAAAAACTACAAGATTCTTTACTGTATTTAATTCAAACTTTTGGTTCTTAATCATAATTTCCCCTTTAAAGAATTAGGATTTTAACTAAAATTATTGTTAGGATATTTTAGATATTATACTTTATATTTAACTAGATTTCATAATATCTTTTAGGATTATTAGGATCTATATTATCTTTTATTTATTTTCTATTTTATGATTTCTTTTTCTTTAAGTTTATATTAGAATGTTCTAGAATATCCTAATCTTTAAAAATTTCTAAATAAATGAGATTCTTACAATCTCCCTAGATTTAGTCATTAGCTTAAATAATTATCTATTTTATTAGATTTTGTCAATTTTCTAGAATGTTTCATTAAGTCCTATAAATAGCTATCATTGTAATTGGAATTGTAGAAAATATCATATTAAGTGAATTTGAGTTTTCTAGATATCTATTTTCTCCTTTATTAAATTCTCTCCCCTGAGTTCTTACTTCTCTTTCTTAAATTCTTCTTTTTCTCTTTCCTTTTTGTCTAACCTCACCCTCTTCCTCTTACATCATTTGGTATCAGAGCAATAGATCCAGATGACAGAAGATATCAAGGTCCATTTTTTGGAGCTTGAAAGGTGTTTAAACAAAATTAATACAGAAATTAAAGAATTTCACACAGGTATGAATCAAAGGTTTGACTTCTCCAATAAACATGTGGACAAGCCACCCATTGTCAGATCTGAGGATTCCGAGTCTTTTAAGATGTCCAACTTAATTCCACTAGTTATACCTCCCTTACCTCTAGAAGGCAAAAACTTGAAGAATAAATGAGCTCTGAAACAATCTCCAACCATGGAAGCTGTGTTTCCTAAGTTTGTTGATTGTGATTCTTAGTTTCATCTTGTCGTTGTACCGCTTCATTTATGTGTTGCACTACCTATTGTGGAGAAGCAGAATATTCTCTCACTTAGTGATTCTTTCCATCAATATTTTATTCATTGGAAGGGATCCCTGAAGAGAAGTTCATTCTTTTAGATCTCATTCTTCACTATCTTACTTACTAGAAAGGTTTCCCAAATCTAAATGCCAAGTATAGTTTTAACTCTCTGGAGGAGAGTTCTTTCAAGTGGAACACATTGGATAGTTTTAAAGAATTAGAATTTTAAATAAAATTATTTTGTTAGAATATTTTATATTTAATTAGATTTCATAATATCTTTTTAGATTATTAGGATATATATTATTTTTTATTTATTTCCTATTTTATGATTTCTTTTTCTTTAAGTTTATGTTAGAATATTTTAAAATGTCCTAGTCTTTATAAATTTCTAAATAAATGAAATTCTTGTAATCTCCCTAGATTTAGTCATTAAGTTAAATAATTTCCTATTTTTTTAGATTTTATTAATCTTCTAGAATGTTCCATTAAATCATATAAAATAGTTATCATTGTAATTGGAATTGGAGATAAGATCATATTGAGTGAATTTGAGTTTTCTAGATATCTAGTTTCTCCTTTCTTGAATTCTCTCTCCCTTGAGTTATTCATTTTCTTTCTTAACTTCCTTTTCTCTCTCTTTTCTGTCTAACCTCTCCCTCTCTCTCTCTCCCTCTCCCTCTCACATCAAATCCTTTTTAACTGAATTATATGGATTAATGTCGAAAGTTAAAATCAGTGAAGCACCAATACTATAAAAAGGAAAACGTACAAATATCTGATACGCATTAGATACGATACTCGTACTATACTTCATAGTACATATCATATAATATCTTTAGTATTTTTTCCTTCAAAAAGTTCCAAATTTACTTAAATCTTATAGTAAAGCTAATTTGTTTTGTTTTTTTGTTTTAGATAACTATATGTTACTTTTAAAATACTTGTTTAGAACACAATTTTTATATTTTTTATATTTGATACATTAATTTGTTAAATATATGTATAGATTTTATATGTATATCTCTTGTATCCCATATCTTAAAATTTTAAAATTTTCCATATCCGACATATTGTATTATGCTGTACCCGATACTTATATCCGTACCTATGCTTCATAGGTTAAAATTAGTTTACAAATTTTTTCAAAAAATTATAATATCTTTCTAGAGCTACCCTTATTGAAAGTCAATCATCATAATGGTGAGTGTTATTTAGAGGTGGGCTTTATTTTTTAAAAGGAAAATTGAGACATTTTTTGTAATGTATAAATAATAAATACATTATCACTGAAAAAAGGTACTCTATTTAAAGCCAACTAAAAATGTCCATATTTAGAACCAGAGGAAATATTGTCATTTTCTAGACATAATTCATTAAGTACTAATACTACTCCCTATATTCTACTTCATTTGTTGTTTTAGAAATTTTTAAATATCACAATTTATCTCTTGTTTTACATTACTAATAAAGCATTAATTATTTTTTACTGTTTTACCCATATTAAAAGCAATGATAAGTAGAATACAAGATATCTTTTAACATTTAAGTTAAGAATTATTATGGTGAAATACCATTAAATCTTACTATAATATATGTTATTTAATTAATTTATTGGTTTGTATAAAGACTGCAAAGTGACAAACAGAATGGGTCGGACAAAGTAATACCCATGCCTTTTTATTTAAAGACCAACATGCATAATGCATCTCGAATATATATTATTCATTTACTTTCAACATTCATATCAACAGTGAAGAAGCAGGCCAACTTCTAGAAATTATCCGTATGATTCTACGTTCCGATTGCTCAGATATATTCACTCTTCTTAAAGGTACCGTATTTCATTTAATTTTTCTTTTATGTTATTTGCTTTTGCTACGTATATCACCATTATTTAATACGAGTTACTCCAAGTTTATAGGCCCAAATTGTTGCATCAACATTACGACGTTAGAAGTTTTACTTGATCATGCGCCTCAACCAACGGCAACCAAGAACCTGATCCATTTTTCTCAAAGTAAGTCTATCCATTTTATGTATTCAAATCTAGTCCCTTTATCAGTACATGTTCCTATGATATTTTCAACTCAACTATTTCATCATAATTTTTTTATTGAGAAAAAAAACAGACTCAATAATAAATTGGAAGTTATAAATATATTACAATCTTATTTTCGTGATTGGCACTACAATTCCTTTAAATTTTTTTCTCTGTATTATGATCAGTGATCAGAATACGGATGATAGCAAAGTATGACTAGGGAAATCCAATACAAAACATGCAACGCCAGGGACAATTGAGTCCTCTTATGTATGACTTGACCAAGATTCCAAATGACCTTCCTCTTTTCCTTAGCCATGGAAAGAATGATATTCTATCAGATGTTAGAGATGTGCAGATTTTGCTTGATGACCTCAAAGATCATGATAAAGACAAGCTTGAGGTGGTTTACATAGAAGAATATGCTCATGCTGATTTTTTTTATGGCAGCCAATGTACAACAAGTTGTTTATGACCCTATGATGGCCTTTTTCAAGCGTAATTGTTGAGTGCAATTGTTGCACTATTAAAAAAGAAAAAAAAATTGCTCCTTCCATGGATGCCACACAGCTAATTGCTTTTGAATATGGATGTTTTTTTGTTTATGAATGCTCATGTTACTCCAGATTGCGCTGCATTTTTTGTAATCTCATTTTGTTATGTTAATGTAAATTTCCTATGTGATATATACCTTGTAGTCTGAGTTATGTAATGTAAAATCTTTTCGTTTGGTAATGATAAAAAATATCTCCCCACCAGTATAAGGATTAAATTTCCTTTGAGGTATGTAACAACCCTTATTACACTATCCTGAATTTAGTTTTAAGCTAATGGGAAGTGTACTTAATAATGTGTACAAAAATGGATAAAGGATCCAAATAAGACAAGTTGAAAATGAAACAAAGAAGGCCATGCTACGGCAAGGTATAGAGCCGCCGCAACAAGAGACATTCGGGATATTTCAATTTTTCCAGGCCGAAAGCACTCGCACCGCGGCGAGAGTCAAGAAATTTGTTTACATCGGATGAGCTTCATATGGAGAAAATGGAAAGAAAATTGAAGAGGGAGAAGAAGTCTCTACTAGGGTTTGGTTCCACCAACTTTTGAGAGTGATTTCGGACTCTAAGAGTTTGATTATAAGTTGGTAAGTGATTTTTACTCTTCCCTTTCCATGTTTCGTTGGTTTTTGAGATGGTTTTTTGGATATATATGTTGGGTTTTTGGTTTTGGCTGAATCCTATCAATTAAAATGGATGAAATGGGATTAAAGAAGTGTTATTTAGTGTTAATGATACTTGTGTATGAGTTTTATAGGGAGTATGTGTGATTTATGAATAATCCTAGGTTGTAATTGCTTGAGAGAGTGTGAAATCCGAGTTGGAAGTGTTGATACATGATTTGAATGGTTATATAGGGTTCATTGATGTGTGAAAATGTGGTTGGAATCTAGGGTTAAGCCTAAATAGTTGCATTATGGATTTGGATAATTATGCTATATGTTAATTAAATATATTATGGCATTGTAGAGGTTGTGTAGTTGATTAGAGGAGTTTGAGTTGTGGGTTGGCAATCCAAGAAGCTTGTGGAATTGTGTGTGTGGTATTGACAACCTAAGGTAATTGGGTATTTGTGATTTATGTGATCATATGTTGATATATTTATGTATATATGCATGTTTCAGTTCATACCATGATATTGGATATGTATATGTATGGTTTTTCTACATATCATGGTATGTACACAACTAGTTGAGATAGGATGATTGTATATGATGTGTATGTATGATTTTGTAGCATCCCCATACCATTACATACTAGTATGTCCATATGACGATGATGATGATATATATATATATTTAGAGGCATGTTGGCATGACATTAACATTATCACCATATGATTGCATAGTATGAGACGAATGTCTAGGTGATGATGAGATGAGATATGATGATGGTATGATAAAGATCCTAGCCACTAAATCCTCTCCTATAGATAGGAGAGCCAGGTGGTAGTGGATAAGATGATATGATGAAATATCCCTACCACCAAATCCTCTCCTATAGTTAGGAGAGCCATGTGGTAGTGGATTTGAGGATGCGCCTTCCCTAAATCATCACCAATTCATGGTGGTCTAGGGGAAGGAGAGCCATGGTTTAAGCATTAGTGTAATATTTGGCTAGGTTGCATTAGTGTAAAATAAGCTTGGTAATGTCCTGGAATCTATCTTCACCAGTTGCTGGAAGGGAATCATCTATTGAAATATCTTGTGATGACAATAACTCATGGTTTTAGTCATGTATGAGGGAGAATCATACTATTTCATTTGTTTTTTGTTGTACTATATGCACTACTGTGTGGATTATTAATATCGATTGCATGTTGTTGTGTTCCTAGTTACTGAGATTTTGTCTCACACACCCTACCATGACTAACATTTCAGGTGAAGGCTTCAGTGTTAGTCTGGAGAAGACAAGGGAGTTATAGCTACCTCGGCATTGGGAATCTTCAAGTAATCGGTGGTGTGTTCATTGTCTATGTTATATGTTGTGCCTAGTAGGATAGCATGTTTGTAATTTATATGAGAATAATGACATGGAGATGATGATGGTTGTATGATGTTAATGATTGTGAATGTTGTATGATGATATGGATGATTGTAATGATGTTGTTGGTGAATGGTCGTATATGAGCCCAAAGAAGATTTTTGGGCCTTGTATGTGTGTATTAGGCATGTAGCCCATTGAGTGGAATTTGGGTTCAAGGAGGTCAAATCTTAGAGGAGTAGTTCCTTTGAGGTGAAATCTCTTTGGACAAGTTGATTGAGTCAAATAGGATTTATGTGAATGGTCATTGAGTGCCAAATTGACTTTGCTGGTAAATGGAAGTGGAAAGTTGTGAGTTTTGGGCAAAAAGTGACTAAAACAGTGTTGGTTATCCAAAATCTCCATATGAAGATGGGTTCAAGTGAAATTGGTGTCTATAGTTAGATTGAGGCGAGATTGACTTGTAGGAGTTGGAATCATGTTAATCAAAGGTTGAAGCATAAAGTTATGCGCATTGGAAATTCGCCCCGGAAACTTGAAATTTGATGATATAGTATTAGCAAGGGCTGCCACATTGCCAGAAGCCAAGTTGCAATGCCAGTCGCCTTTGTTTGAAAAAAATTCTTTTAACCCGAGAGTTTCCGCACCGCGGTGTTATTGTAGTGGCCACGGGGTCGCACTCTAATTTTCTATTCTATTTTTGTTTTGGTTAGTTTTTCAAGGTTTTAAGTGAAGGGTTGGAGGATTCTTGTAGTAGGGTGTTACAAGTTGCCATAATGTGAAATCTTATTTTGGAAATACCATCAAACTAGAAGTTATACCCCGCGCAATGCGTAGGGGGTATTTATTGAGAAAGAATTATAATGTCATTCATTCCTAATATCAAGTACATCTATTGTATGTATTATAAAGTAGATGTCAAAATTACGATATGTTGTGATTTTAAGTATCCATATCATCATGCAAGCAATGAGAAATATGATCATGAGTATTCTAAATAATATTTATTTCTTTAAATCTAAAATGATCATAAATATGAAAATGAAAATCATATACATATTTATGAAAAAATCACAATTTGATTATCTAGGTCAATATGTTAAAAGCACAGCATGTTGTGATATCAAGTCTCATCATGCTCCTTATGAAAAAATCTAACCCAACAATTCTAAATAATATTTATTTTCTTATATATGTTTTTATTTTTTTAAATTTGATATGATAGTAAATATGGAAATAAAAATCAAATATATGTTTGTGAAAAAATAATGATTTAATTATTTAGATTCACATCAATCATTATCCGGTGAGATCTATATAAATTCATATTATATGAGTCTTTTTGCACCATTATGAAATCGTTTTTAGTTTTGAAAGCACCTTTGAAGGTAAGATTTCATCGTATTATTATTTTCTCTTGTAATTAAATATAGAGGTAACTACTTCCTTTCTCATCTTACTATCATCTTCTTTTTCCACTTTTTCATACATTATTTTCATTTTTTGGTTATACTTGATTTTTCTTTTTTTATATTATAATTCTAATTATTTTTCCCATTTATGTTAACAGAAATGCAAATTTGGCCAATATTTTGGTGCAAATAACACTGATAATATTTTAGCCAAAAAAAGACCAAGAGGAAAAAAAAAAGAGAAATGACATTTGAAGACCAAAAGTTTAAATTTAATGCCAATTATAGATCCAAACATTTCAAAATTGCAGAAATAGACCAAGGTTCGAAACTAGACACAATTTAAAATTTAAATGACCTAAACACTCTTATTCAAGTGTCCCTTAATGCTAAGATATTGCCCTAACTCCCACATTATCGTCCTTGACTCAGTGAGATACTGTCGAAGTTCTTTGAGACAAAGGAAGGTATTCTGCAAACGATACGAGCACCATGGCCGTCAGAAAACGTCATCATGTAAGACAATGTCTTTGGAGTGGAGCCTTCAGAAATTCATATCCAAGTGATCTGCATCTGGCCCGACTACATCCCAGAATCGGAAGACAAGATGTCTTCATGTCTCATATCCAGATTCGGGGTTCAAGACAAACTAGTTTCAAATTTTGTAAACATAGGTCAGTTTTGTGATCCAGTACCGGAAAAGGAGCTAAAGGAGCTGTCTAATGTGGACAAAATTTTCAACTTCCTCATGGTTGTTGTGTTAACCAGAACATGCAAGTTGTACATTTTGTCATCTTTTTTGTATAAAATCCATGTTTATAAATTGTGTTCATTATTTGGCTTCTGCTTGTTGTTTTAATGTATTCTGATTTTCTTATAATAATAATATTGTACAACTTGATATTTCACGTAATTGCATCCCCTGTTTTGTGGAAATGGGAGGATGAAATTATCTCAAATAATGACAAGAATGAATATGTTACTAGATGATAATTGAAGAGCATATGATTATTCACAATTTCAAAGATTAGATTAATAGCAATGCAATATTAAATTTTAAATGTAAAACAACCTTGTAAAAGTAAGGAATATTTCATTGAAAAATTCAGTATTTATCACTCGGCAACCCAAATTGACCATTCTTGTTCAAAAATTTTGCACTGACCTCCCCCAATTGGGCACTCTTGAAATTGTGTGCATTAGACTTTTCATGTGATCTTATCCAATATTTAACACTCAGCACCATGAATTTACTACTCATGCTCAAATGTTTTACACGCAACATCCCCTGTTTTACACTGAAGAAATTGTGCACTAAATTTATTAGATCCAGTATTTAACACTCGGAACCCTGGATTTATTATTGAAGTTACAAGATTTGACACTGAACATCCCAAATTTAACACTAATGGAATTATGTTCAACCAATTTTCATGTGATCAGATCCAGTATTTGACACTCGAAACCTTATATTTACTACTTATGTTCCAAGATTTGACACTCAACATTCCCAATTCACACTAATGGAATTATGTTTAATAAATTTTCATATAATCAGATCCAGTATTTGGCACTTAGAATCCTGTATTTACTACTCTTGTTCCAAGATTTGATACTCAACATCCCCAATTTCACATTGATGGAATTATGTTCAACAAATTTCCATGTGATTAGATACAGTATTTAACACTCAGAACCCTAGATTTACAACTAAAGTTCCAACATTTGACACTGAACATCCTTAATTTCACACTAATGAAATTATGTTCAACAAATTTTCATGTGATGAGATCCTGTATTTAACACTCGGACTCCCTTGTTTACTACTCACACTGTGCACGAAATTGCATTTTTATCAGATTCAACATTTAACACTCAGAACCTTATATTTACTACTCATGTTAAATACTTTGGCACTGAACTTCCCCAATTACACACTGATGAAATTATATTCATTAAATTTTTCCTATGGTTAGATGCTTTATTTGACACTCGGATGATCCATGAATTTACTAGTCATGTTCAAAGCTTTGGGACTGAACCCTATATTTACTTGACACGATGATCCATAAATTTACTACTCATGTTCAAATATTTTACACTGAAGTGCCCCAATTTTTACACTATCCTTTTCAAATATGTTTTCCTGCCTGAGAGAAAGGTCTTTTGCACATCCTTGTAAGAATTTAGGGATTCTCTAAATACAAGTTGTCCTTTTTTCTTGCTTTTGTTTTTTCAACTATACAGGCCAGATAATGTCTTTAGAGTGGAGTCTGAAGAAATTGTGCACTAAATTTATCCGATCTAGTATTTAACACTCCAAACCCTAAATTTACTACTGATAATCCAATATTTGACACTGAAAATATGCAATTTTACATTAATGCAATTGTGTTCATTAAAATTTCATGGATCAGGTCCAGTATTTGACACTTGGAACCCCTAATTTACTATTGATAATCCACTATTTGACATTAAACATCTGTAATTTCACACTGATGAAATTGTGTTCATTAAATTTTCATGGATCAGGTCCAGTATTTGATACTCCAAACCCTGACTTTACTACTAATAATCCAAGAGTTGACACTGAACATCTGCAATTTTACACTGATGATATTGTGTTCATTAATTTTTGATGTATCAAGTCCAGTATTTGACACTTCAAATCCTGAATTTACTACTAATAATCCAAGATTTGACACTAAACATCTGCAATTTTACACAGTGTTCATTAAATTTTCATGGATTAGGTCAAGTATTTGACACTCCAAACCCTAAATTTACTACTGATAATCCAATATTTGACACTGAAAATCTGCAATTTTACATTAATGCAATTGTGTTCATTAAAATTTCATGGATCAGGTCCAGTATTTGACACTTGGAACCCCTAATTTACTATTGATAATCCACTATTTGACACTAAACATCTGTAACTTCACACTGATGAAATTGTGTTCATTAAATTTTCATGGATCAGGTCCAGTATTTGATACTCCAAACCCTGACTTTACTACTAATAATCCAAGAGTTGACACTGAACATCTGCAATTTTACACTGATGATATTGTGTTCATTAATTTTTGATGTATCAAGTCCAGTATTTGACACTTCAAATCCTGAATTTACTACTAATAATCCAAGATTTGACACTAAACATCTGCAATTTTACACAGTGTTCATTAAATTTTCATGGATTAGGTCAAGTATTTGACACTCCAAACCCTAAATTTACTACAGATAATCCAATATTTGACACTGAAAATCTGCAATTTTACATTAATGCAATTGTGTTCATTAAAATTTCATGGATCAGGTCCAGTATTTGACACTTGGAACCCCTAATTTACTATTGATAATCCACTATTTGACACTAAACATCTGTAACTTCACACTGATGAAATTGTGTTCATTAAATTTTCATGGATCAGGTCCAGTATTTGATACTCCAAACCCTGACTTTACTACTAATAATCCAAGAGTTGACACTGAACATCTGCAATTTTACACTGATGATATTGTGTTCATTAATTTTTGATGTATCAAGTCCAGTATTTGACACTTCAAATCCTGAATTTACTACTAATAATCCGAGATTTGACACTAAACATCTGCAATTTTACACAGTGTTCATTAAATTTTCATGGATTAGGTCAAGTATTTGACACTCCAAACCCTAAATTTACTACTGATAATCCAATATTTGACACTGAAAATCTGCAATTTTACATTAATGCAATTGTGTTCATTAAAATTTTATGGATCAGGTCCAGTATTTGACACTTGGAACTCCTAATTTACTATTGATAATCCACTATTTGACACTAAACATCTATAACTTCACACTGATGAAATTGTGTTCATTAAATTTTCATGGATCAGGTCCAGCATTGTTAGCAAGGCTGACTTCCCAAGAGGGAGGGTGAATTGGAAGTCTGAGATTTTTCTGCACAAAGTGAAGTTAGTGAAGATATCACAGTATAATGAAAACAATGCGTAAAACAGAGCAAGGTGAAAGGTAGAGATAAGGAAAAGAGAACTCAGTGATTTATCCTGGTTCGGTCTATTCTCTTGACCTACATCCAGTCCCCAAGACACTTCTTGAGATTTATCCACTATACAGCAAGAATTTCAGTGGGCTTCTTGCTAAAGCCACATTACATGAGTATGCTCTGTTTCTGAGCTCTCTCACACTCTCCAAGCACTTTCACTATGTGCTTCCCAATCCCCTTGTGAATACCCCTCACAAGTAAATCTATCTCCAAGATGAAGAGTAGATTGATTACAATGAAATAATTCTCTTGAAAAGAGTAGATATGAAAGTTTAAGTACAAGTATAGAAGTTGAGAGGGTAAAAGCTTTTGAGAAAAGATTCAGCAGAAATTCGGTGTATATTAGTTTGATTCGTTACCCACAACTTCAAATGATGTTGTATTTATAGATTTAGGTCTCAAATATCCGTTAGAGACTAAATCTATCCGTTGGGGAAGTTATCCAACGGTTACTCTGAAAAACTATCCATTTACCAACCGCATTTAATGTTTCTGACATACTGAAATTCGAATTTTGGTTGGTCAACAGACAAATTTCGAAGGAACCGAAGATTAAAGCTTCCAACGTTACAGCACAAAGTTCGTCTGTTCATGAAGTGAAATTCGAATTTTTAAACTCACAAAACATTTTCACAATGTGACATACGAATTTTCAAGAAGAAAGTTTTTCGGTTAAGTGTGAACAGTGTTTTTAATTTTCTACAGTGCCCTCAAAATTCGAATTTTGGAAGCCCAAAATTCATCTGTTCTCAGTACGTGAAAAGGAGGCACAATAGTTCATTTTCTTCGAAATTCGAATGTTGAAGAGTAAAGTTCGCCTGTCAGAGAGACTCTTTTCAGACTAACTTCATCATTCGAATGTTGCAAGTTCACATCATTCGTATGTCAATGTTTCATTTCAACAGACTCAAGAACTTAGCTTCTGAAATTCGAATTTTAATGTTCAAAGTTCGTCTGTCAGAGAGCAGTTTTGAAACTTAAATCATTCTTGATCTCAGATGAACTTTAACATAGTTTCAGACGAATTTCTTCTATTTTCTCAATTTTTGTTTTGTTCAAAATTCGAATTTTGAAGACTCAAAGTTCGTCTATTGCAAAGAAGCATCTATCAGACTTATATGAAAATTCGAATGTTGGAAGTTCAAAATTCATCTGTCAGAGAGCATTTATCAAACTCAATTTCATTTTGATTTCAGATGCACTTTATCATAGTTTTAGACGAATTTCTTTGGTTTTTACAAACTTCATTTTACTTGAAATTCGAATTTTGAAAGTATGAAGTTCGTCTGTTACTAAAAGGCCTCTTTCAGACTAGATGAAAATTCAAATTTTGAACAATCAAAATTCATCTGACAGAGAGCCATCTCTTCAGACTTATTCAGTTTTAGCTCGAAATTCGAATTTCCAAAGGTAAAGTTCGAATTTCCAACTTGACAGTTTAGCTTAAACTTTCAACATTCGTCTGTTTGTGGGTGTTTTTCAGATATTTAAAAATTTAACATAAAATCAAAGTTTGAAAACATATTTTCTTCAAATCAAAATCTTTTACCCAGTCATAACAAAAACTAAGGATCCTACAAAAGATCTAACACCAAGAACTCAGAAAATCTTCACTTGAGACAGCTTTGATCTCCTTTGATATCTTCAATCTAAGCTCTTGAATGTTAGTTTGGAATCATCAAAACTCTTGATTCAACAAGCATTTGACACTCCAAACCCTGACTTTTCTACTAATAATCCAAGAGTTAACACTGAACATCTGCAATTTTACACTAATGATTTGTGTTCATTAAATTTTGATGTATCAAGTCCAGTATTTGACACTTCAAATCCTGAATTTACTACTAATAATCCAAGATTTGACACTAAACATCTGCAATTTTACAAAGTGTTCATTAAATTTTCATGGATTAGGTCCAATATTTGACACTCCAAACCCTAAATTTACTACTGATAATCCAACATTTGACACTGAAAATCTGCAATTTTACATTAATGCAATTGTGTTCATTAAAATTTCATGAATTAGGTCCAGTATTTGGCACTTGGAACTCCTAATTTACTATTGATAATCCACTATTTGACACTAAACATCTGTAATTTCACACTGATGAAATTGTGTTTATTAAATTTTCATGGATCAGGTCCAGCATTTGACACTCCAAACCCTGACTTTACTACTAATAATCCAAGAGTTGACACTGAACATCTGCAATTTTACACTATTGATATTTTGTTAATTAATTTTTGATGTATCAGGTCCAGTATTTGACACTTCAAATCCTGAATTTACTACTAATAATCCAACATTCGACACTAAACATCTGTAATTTTACACAGTATTCATTAAATTTTCATGAACTAGGTCCAGTATTTGACACTTCAAACCCTAAATTTACTACTGATAATCCAATATTTGATACTAAATCTGCGATTTTACATTAATGCAATTGTGTTCATTAAAATTTCATGGATTAGGTCCAGTATTTGACACTTGGAACTCATAATTTACTATTGATAATCTACTATTTGACACTAAACATCTGCAATTTCACACTGATAAAATTGTGTTCATTAAATTTTCATGGATCAGGTCCAGTATTTGACACTCCGAACCCTGACTTTACTACTAATAATCCAAGATTTGACACTGAACATCTGCAATTTTACACTGATGATATTGTGTTCATTAAATTTTGATGTATCAGGTCCAGTATTTGACACTTCAAATCCTGAATTTACTACTAATAATCTAAGATTTGACACTAAACATCTGCAATTTTACACAGTGTTCATTAAATTTTCATGGATTAGGTCCAATATTTGACACTCCAAACCCTAAATTTACTACTGATAATCCAATATTTGACACTGAAAATCTGCAATTTTACATTAATGCAATTGTGTTCATTAAAATTTCATGAATTAGGTCCAGTATTTGGCACTTGGAACTCCTAATTTACTATTGATAATCCACTATTTGACACTAAACATCTGCAATTTCACACTGACAAAATTGTGTTCATTAAATTTTCATGGATCAGGTCCAGTATTTGACACTCCAAACCCTGACTTTACTACTAATAATCCAAGATTTGACACTGAACATCTGCAATTTTACACTAATGATTTGTGTTCATTAAATTTTGATGTATCAAGTCCAGTATTTGACACTTCAAATCCTGAATTTACTACTAATAATCTAAGATTTGACACTAAACATCTGCAATTTTACACAGTGTTCATTAAATTTTCATGGATTAGGTCCAATATTTGACACTCCAAACCCTAAATTTACTACTGATAATCCAACATTTGACACTGAAAATCTGCAATTTTACATTAATGCAATTGTGTTCATTAAAATTTCATGAATTAGGTCCAGTATTTGGCACTTGGAACTCCTAATTTACTATTGATAATCCACTATTTGACACTAAACATCTGTAATTTCACACTGATGAAATTGTGTTTATTAAATTTTCATGGATCAGGTCCAGCATTTGACACTCCAAACCCTGACTTTACTACTAATAATCCAAGAGTTGACACTGAACATCTGCAATTTTACACTATTGATATTTTGTTAATTAATTTTTGATGTATCAGGTCCAGTATTTGACACTTCAAATCCTGAATTTACTACTAATAATCCAACATTCGACACTAAACATCTGTAATTTTACACAGTATTCATTAAATTTTCATGAACTAGGTCCAGTATTTGACACTTCAAACCCTAAATTTACTACTGATAATCCAATATTTGATACTAAATCTGCGATTTTACATTAATGCAATTGTGTTCATTAAAATTTCATGGATTAGTTCCAGTATTTGACACTTGGAACTCATAATTTACTATTGATAATCTACTATTTGACACTAAACATCTGCAATTTCACACTGATAAAATTGTGTTCATTAAATTTTCATGGATCAGGTCCAGTATTTGACACTCCGAACCCTGACTTTACTACTAATAATCCAAGATTTGACACTGAACATCTGCAATTTTACACTGATGATATTGTGTTCATTAAATTTTGATGTATCAGGTCCAGTATTTGACACTTCAAATCCTGAATTTACTACTAATAATCTAAGATTTGACACTAAACATCTGCAATTTTACACAGTGTTCATTAAATTTTCATGGATTAGGTCCAATATTTGACACTCCAAACCCTAAATTTACTACTGATAATCCAATATTTGACACTGAAAATCTGCAATTTTACATTAATGCAATTGTGTTCATTAAAATTTCATGAATTAGGTCCAGTATTTGGCACTTGGAACTCCTAATTTACTATTGATAATCCACTATTTGACACTAAACATCTGCAATTTCACACTGATAAAATTGTGTTCATTAAATTTTCATGGATCAGGTCCAGTATTTGACACTCCAAACCCTGACTTTACTACTAATAATCCAAGATTTGACACTGAACATCTGCAATTTTACACTAATGATTTGTGTTCATTAAATTTTGATGTATCAAGTCCAGTATTTGACACTTCAAATCCTGAATTTACTACTAATAATCTAAGATTTGACACTAAACATCTGCAATTTTACACAGTGTTCATTAAATTTTCATGGATTAGGTCCAATATTTGACACTCCAAACCCTAAATTTACTACTGATAATCCAATATTTGACACTGAAAATCTGCAATTTTACATTAATGCAATTGTGTTCATTAAAATTTCATGAATTAGGTCCAGTATTTGGCACTTGGAACACCTAATTTACTATTGATAATCCACTATTTGACACTAAACATCTGCAATTTCACACTGATAAAATTGTGTTCATTAAATTTTCATGGATCAGGTCCAGTATTTGACACACCAAACCCTGACTTTACTACTAATAATCCAAGATTTGACACTGAACATCTGCAATTTTACACTAATGATTTGTGTTCATTAAATTTTGATGTATCAGGTCCAGTATTTGACACTTCAAATCCTGAATTTACTACTAATAATCTAAGATTTGACACTAAACATCTGCAATTTTACACAGTGTTCATTAAATTTTCATGGATTAGGTCCAATATTTGACACTCCAAACCCTAAATTTACTACTGATAATCCAATATTTGACACTGAAAATCTGCAATTTTACATTAATGCAATTGTGTTCATTAAAATTTCATGAATTAGGTCCAGTATTTGGCACTTGGAACTCCTAATTTACTATTGATAATCCACTATTTGACACTAAACATCTGCAATTTCACACTGATAAAATTGTGTTCATTAAATTTTCATGGATCAGGTCCAGTATTTGACACTCCAAACCCTGACTTTACTACTAATAATCCAAGATTTGACACTGAACATCTGCAATTTTACACTAATGATTTGTGTTCATTAAATTTTGATGTATCAAGTCCAGTATTTGACACTTCAAATCCTGAATTTACTACTAATAATCTAAGATTTGACACTAAACATCTGCAATTTTACACAGTGTTCATTAAATTTTCATGGATTAGGTCCAATATTTGACACTCCAAACCCTAAATTTACTACTGATAATCCAATATTTGACACTGAAAATCTGCAATTTTACATTAATGCAATTGTGTTCATTAAAATTTCATGAATTAGGTCCAGTATTTGGCACTTGGAACTCCTAATTTACTATTGATAATCCACTATTTGACACTAAACATCTGCAATTTCACACTGATAAAATTGTGTTCATTAAATTTTCATGGATCAGGTCCAGTATTTGACACTCCAAACCCTGACTTTACTACTAATAATCCAAGATTTGACACTGAACATCTGCAATTTTACACTAAGGATTTGTGTTCATTAAATTTTGATGTATCAAGTCCAGTATTTGACACTTCAAATCCTGAATTTACTACTAATAATCTAAGATTTGACACTAAAGATCTGCAATTTTACACAGTGTTCATTAAATTTTCATGGATTAGGTCCAATATTTGACACTCCAAACCCTAAATTTACTACTGATAATCCAATATTTGACACTGAAAATCTGCAATTTTACATTAATGCAATTGTGTTCATTAAAATTTCATGAATTAGGTCCAGTATTTGGCACTTGGAACTCCTAATTTACTATTGATAATCCACTATTTGACACTAAACATCTATAATTTCACACTGATGAAATTGTGTTTATTAAATTTTCATGGATCAGGTCCAGCATTTGACACTCCAAACCCTGACTTTACTACTAATAATCCAAGAGTTGACATTGAACATCTGCAATTTTACACTGATGATATTTTGTTAATTAATTTTTGATGTATCAGATCCAGTATTTGACACTTCAAATCCTGAATTTACTACTAATAATCCAAGATTTGGCACTAAACATCTGTAATTTTACACAGTGTTCATTAATTTTTCATGGATCAGGTCCAGTATTTGACACTCCAAACCTTAAATTTACTATTGATAATCCAATATTTGATACTAAAAATCTGTAATTTTACACTTATGCAATTGTGTTCATTAAATTTTCTTGGATCAGGTCCAGTATTTGACACTTGGAACCCCTAATTTACTACTAATAATCCACTATTTGACACTAAACATTTGCAATTTCACACTGATAAAATTGTGTTCATTAAATTTTCATGGATCAGGTCCAGTATTTGACACTCCAAACCCTGACTTTACTACTAATAATCCAAGATTTGACACTGAACATCTGCAATTTTACACTGATGATATTGTGTTCATTAAATTTTGATGTATCAGGTCCAGTATTTGACACTTCAAATCCTGAATTTACTACTAATAATCCAACATTCGACACTAAACATCTGTAATTTTACACAGTATTCATTAAATTTTCATGAACTAGGTCCAGTATTTGACACTTCAAACACTAAATTTACTACTGATAATCCAATATTTGATACTAAATCTGCGATTTTACATTAATGCAATTGTGTTCATTAAAATTTCATGGATCAGGTCCACTATTTGACACTTGGAACTCCTAATTTACTATTGATAATCCACTATTTGACACTAAACATCTGCAATTTCACACTGATAAAATTGTGTTCATTAAATTTTCATGGATCAAGTCCAGTATTTGACACTCCAAACCCTGACTTTACTACTAATAATCCAAGATTTGACACTGAACATCTGCAATTTTACACTAATGATTTGTGTTCATTAAATTTTGATGTATCATGTCCAGTATTTGACACTTCAAATCCTGAATTTACTACTAATAATCTAAGATTTGACACTAAACATCTGTAATTTTACACAGTGTTCATTAAATTTTCATGGATTAGGTCCAATATTTGACACTCCAAACCCTAAATTTACTACTGATAATCCAATATTTGACACTGAAAATCTGCAATTTTACATTGATGTAATTGTGTTCTTTAAATTTTCATGAATCAGGTGCAGTATTTGACACTGGAAACCCCTAATTTACTACTGATAATCCACTATTTGACACTAAACATGTACAATTTCACACTAATGAAATTGTGTTCTTTAAATTTTTATGGATCAAGTCTAGTATTTGACACTCCAAACCCTGACTTTACTACTAATAATCCAAGATTTGACACTGAATATTTGCAATTTGACATTGATGACATTGTGTTCATTAAATTTTTATGTATCATGTCCAATATTTGGCACTCCAAACCTTGAATTTACTTCTAATAATCCAAAATTTGACACTGAACATTTGTAATTTTATACTATGTTCATTAAATTTTTATGGATCAAATCCAATATTTGACACTCCAAATCCTGAATTTACTACTGATAATCCAATATTTAACACTGAACATCTACAATTTCACATTGATGAAATTATGTTCATTAAAATTTTCATGTGGTTAGATGCATTTTTTGACACACGGAACCCCTTATTTACTCCTTCTATTTAGAGATTTGGCACTGAACTCCCCCAGTTTCATGTGATCGGATTGTCTTCAAATTTTTCATGTGGTCAAATTCAATATTTGACACTCGGAATCATGTATTTACTACTCATTTTTTAAGATTTTACAATGAACTTCTGCAATTTCACACTGCTAAATTTGTGTTCATTAGATACAGTATTTGAAACTCGAACCCCTGAATTTACTACTTATATTCCAAAATTTTACACCAATCTTCCCTAATTTCACATGGATGAAAATATGTTCATAAAATTTATGTAATCAGGTTCATTATTTGACACTTAACACTCTAAATTTACTACTGATGTTCAAAGATTTCATACAGAACTACCCCAATTTCTCATTGCTGAAATTATGTTCATTAAAATCATGTGATTAGTTCTAGTTATTAACCATATGTACCCTGAATTTACTACTTATATTCAAATGTTTTTCACTGAAGAAATTGTGTTCACTAAATTTTAGTTCATCAGATCCAGTATTTGACACTCGAATTTCTGAATTTACTATTGGTCTATAAAGACTTTGCACTCAATAGCCCATGTTTTACAATAGGTTCAATAAAGTATAGGCAAATTTAACCTTTTACATATACTTAATTTTTATTCATATCACACCCACAAGGCGTTGTATCTTTACATTATATATATGATGTGATATATATAGAAAAGGACCCTTCTACCCATATACAGTTATGCCATGTACCATACAATGCCCTTCAATAAGCCATCTATATTAAAAGTGTTCATATACATAAAAGAACACTATATCAACTGCATGTACAAAAAAATGTTCTTACCCTTGTACCCTACATTGGTATGTCCTTAGCCCATCTATATTAGGAGTGTTCATATACACAAAAAGAACACTATGTGCAATTAGGAGGTGCATATACAAAAAATTACCCCTTACACCTAAGTCATAAAGTCAAGTATACTAACAAAACATATCCACCAAATCCATGTTGATGTAGTACGCATGTAGAACTATATCAGCTTGGATTTGGATTTGTGCATGTCTTCTTGGTATGACCTGCTTGTTGACATCGAGAACAATAATAGGGCTTCTTGTGCTGAAATTGTGACTCAACTCACTTTTTCCGTGGTCTATCAGGAGGCCTATTTGTCATAGATGGTCTTAAAAAGTTCTTTCTTTGATCAAGCTTCCACTTGATTGCCCCCCATCATAATGCAAAGTGCCATTCAAATCCTTCACCATTTCTCTACCAAAATGAAAATAAAAAAAAATTTCCTTCTCCATTCCGCCATTGCTATATCAACCTGGACAAATAAAAAAATATGAAATGTTATAGTATGTTACTCTACCAAGTCATTATTTATTAATAACAACAATGATTTTTCAACTTTTGTTCCATATTTACTACTACATCTGGTACAATTTACTATTGATATTTAGTTATTTACTACTTCATCTTCACTAAAGTTTGCTACTAACATTCACTTATAAGCACTGGAGATATATTCTAATCAGCACTGCAGATATGTTATAATATGTTACTTTATCAAATCATGATTTATTAATAAACATAATGAATTACCAACTGTTATCCCATTTTTATTAATACAATTTCAAATTTTTAATGCTCACATACCTTTCAATATTTGTCATTGGTATTCACTTATTTACTACTCAATTATCCCCTGATTAACACTGAAGGACTAGCAAATTATACAATATGGATTAATATAAGAAAAATAACTCAACTTCTAATACCCATTACAAAAAATGAATAGTTCAACAAATATAAGGGTTTAACATGAAGAACCATGATATGTAGTCTATGTTATTTATTACTTTGTCACTCAAAAGGTTCATATTAAGTTAGAAAAGGTTCATAGGGCTCGTAACTTCAACATACATTGGATTTCTTCAACTTTTCTTTGTGTTCGAGAATTTATGAGATGAAGCATGTAAACTAAATTTGACTAGTGAGAATAACTTAAGTTTATGTTTGTTTTATGCAACGTTGACTTCATTGTATAGGGTTCATTAACATATCCATTACTAAAACCAACAACTTTATATTATTGTTTGCATTTACCAAGCTTCACCCTAAGTAGAAGAGATGTAATAGAAAGATCAATGCTTAACTGTACAGCATTCATGTGATATAGTGCATGAGCGATGAAGAGAGGAAGAAGGAATATGATGGAGGGAAAGACTAATTATGGAGGGAAGACAACAGTCACATAACACATGATCACTAAATGGAGATGAAGAGAAGAAGTCTCATGAAAAAAACGGTGGGAAGAAGAAATGCTTTGGAGGAGGGAAATAGGTGGGAAGTCATGAGCTGAAGAAATGTTTGGACTTTGATCTTCTTCTGTAAGTGGGAACTCATAAGCTCAAGAAATGTTTATACACATTGGAAGCTAAACACTTAAATGAAGGGTAGTGTAGTCATTTTATATCAATTTTTTGGTTTAGTTTCAGACCTTAGTCTTATTCTGTAATTTTGAAATGTTTAAATCCATAATTGGTATTAAATTAAACTTTTGGTCTTCAAATGTCATTTTCCCAAAAAAAAATGACACAGAGACCAAACTATCTTCTCCCTTGTGGACCCCACAATGTTGTCATCTATTTTCCTTCTCCTCTCTCTCCCAAAACTTACCGTCTTCCTAGTTCAATTGTTTATAAGTTTATATATATATTTTATGCTTTAAATTTATGATATTTTAAATGTGCAGTCATGGTACAAAGTATTTCTATATTATTATTTCAAATGTAGTTTGTTTTCTTTTATATTTTTAAGGATATATATGTAGGGGTAAACCTACATAAAGTTCATTTTCAAAAACTTACGTGTGTCTAGTATTGAGCATTTCATTATGACCTCACTCATCTTCTAGTTTTGAACCTAGTGGAATATGTCCAAATTCACTTGACCAACAAAGCAAAAGCTAGCTCCATCTTTTCTTCAATTTTGTGGCAAGAGATCTAGCTTCTTCTTTGAGGTCTAAAGTCGTGGATGAAGTTTCATGTGTCAGCTAATATCTCTCCTTTATGATTTCCTTTTACAGCCATTTCATTTTTCCTTTTGAGTTTTTTTAGTTGTTCTTTCTATTTTTCTTAGGCTGGACACTTTCGATATCTTGGTGTTTTATTAATGATATGATCTTTTGTTATCGTGGCTGAGACTTTTGGGTTGCTTCATATTTTTTTTGTGTTTATTTCTTTTTATTTATTTATTTATTTATTATAATAAGATATAATTATAAAATTGCTTGTTCCAACAACAATACTTTGGTCACTTAAAAAAACGGAGAGAGAGAAAGAGATGTTTTCAATAATATTGGTAATGAATTAGTTGTTGAACAATTTAAAAAAAATCAGTAAAATCATGCAGAAGATAATTGTAAGATATATATAATATTTAATTATATATAGACAATTTATATTATTTTTTCATAATTTCTTATGATTATACTATTGTCATTTCTTAATAAAAAAAATGTGTATATAAATGTGAAGATTGAGATCTTTTGTTTTGTATGATTTGGTAGCTATGCTGAATCAGAAATTAAAATTGCTGCGAGTTCATAAACACTCTATAATTTCAATATAGTAGCTTCCTAACCAACTATCAAATCTCTACTAAAAAGGCACATATTACTGGATTATGTCTAACATGAAAGAAAAAAAAATAACAAATTAGTTTCAGAAATATAATTTGGAAGAACACAAGAAGAACAACTCTGAAATTAAATGATCAGCAATTTTAAATCAATATACTCTTGAACATGATCAACCACTTTCCTAACGCAAAATTTTAACTCCTTCAACAATCACAAAACAAAAGAAAAGGAAAAAATAAGAAATGGTACTCATAGTATATGCGAAAGAAAGAACAATTGAAATTAAATGATAATTTAGAGTGTCATGGACCCAAAAGCTTACGCTTAATTTAAAAGGGATGACAATGACCACCAATAAATAGAGAAATAAAAGAACCAAAAGCCACCATTAGCAATTAATTTGGAACCAAAAGCTAGCAAGAAATTGGGATGAATATTCAATGACAGCAGCTAGTATGAATAGGCACCATATTGGCAAAGGCAATGAGAAATTCTCTGCAATCCAAAATATAAATCCTATTTCAGAAGATTTTTTTTCATCCAAAATATAAGTTATATTTGGTAATCTCTAAAGTATTAAATGTTCTTTTTCTTATTATACTCTTATTTGCAATTAAATGTAAAAGATGTAGCAGATTTTAAATGAAATGCATTAAATAGTGCACTATTGGAAAATAATATATTTTTTATAAATTTAATAAGTAAAACTATTTTTTCTCCTGTGTAATTAATTAAATAGGATTTATATTTTAAATTGGATGGAGGATAAATCAAGTAAAGAAGACATTTGTGAAGTGTCTCGTAATTAGTTCTCTTAGTGATACAAAATGATAAAAATAGAAGCATAGAGGCATGAGCCCTATATAGTTCTAACTCCTAAAGACTAAAGTATATTAGTGTTTCCTAAACTATAGCCAATTTTCTTTTCTTTTAGATTTGGCAGTGATGCCCGTCGACAAAGCTTATTTATTCCCATTTTCTAAAAGATAGGCATAAATGTAATTTAATTCTTACGGAGTCTTAAGTGGACTCCATGACAATAGCTAGGTTCACAATAGTATTAATGGTTTAAAAGATAGGTGATATGCACCTTATATTAATTATATAAAGACCATAGCTAGAAACAATTTAATACTTGCGTCATTTCATCTAACCTACTCTTTGAAATTAATGTAATGAAAACTGGCTCTCTAGCTAATTAAAGTTGTAATTGAAGTAGCTCCCAAATTAAAGTTGTAATTGAAGTAGCTCGTAAGTTTATCTTCCTAGATATAGTTTGAACTTTAATATTCAAAAATATAAAATAGAGAAGTTTAAGGAGTAAGATTTTTTTAAGTGAAAGCAAAAGAAAATAAATTAATAACTATTGTATTCTAGGAACAGGCAACCAAGTTTCCAAAAAATCCAACAATCAAATTTGCATCTCAATTCCTTCCACATATACACACACATGCAATAGTAGATGCTGAACACATCGGACGCAATATTTAGAAACCACAAGCCTAGCTAAATGTATGGTATTTTTTTTTAAAAAAAATGCTTAATGATAACAACATATAATAATCTTAACAATTTCTAAAAATTTTATTATATTCATATTGATTTATTTTATACTTCCTCCAATCCTATTTATAAGGAAAGATTTCTTTTTTTTTGGTGGGTCCTAAATATAAGGGAAGAGTTAATGGTGCATTAAATTTTTCTTTTTAAAAAATTACCTTTTATTAATTATGCGTGAGAGAGAGATTAAATATATTAGTGATTCAAATTAGTATTAAATTATGTAGGGGTAATTTTGGAAAAAACTTAAACTATGAGATAATTTAATTGACTTTAACTAATAAAAACTACCTTTCTTATACCTGTAAAGTAGTTTTTTTTCTTATAAATAAGATTAGAGAAGTAATTATTTATGAAGTATTGCAATATTAAATTTAATATTAAATATTTCTTTAATAATTTTTCCTTTATTTTATTTAATTGTTACTTTTTAAAGTAATTTAATTATTATTTCCTTTTCATATTTATTTTATTACATTTATATTTATATTGATTAAATATATTACTATTAAAACTACTGTTTGGTTAAAATCTAAGGATTATTTTACCGTTTAATTAAGTTGGCCTAATAATTAGTAATTATATATTATTGTCCACAGTTGGGAAGGCAGGTCCTATCGATAACTTTGGCATGGTTTTAAATCATCAACTCCTTGAGCATGGGAGCTACTTTTCAATATCTTCTTCCTATTCATGGGGCCCACGTCTGTCATATATTTTCTCCAAGAACAAAAATTTTACTAAGATCGGACCAACAAAAAAAATACCCTTCTGATCTAACAAAGTAAGGGCAGAAGAAGAAAAAAATAAAAAGGTTTTGTAACAGTGATTTTTTTTCTTATAATGTAGAAGCTAGATTTCCTGGAGTAGTTTTTTTTTTATATATGTTGAAGATTAATACAATGTTAAATGTACGAGTAACTAGAAACATTAACTTATAAAAAAGATACATCAATAATAATCAATCAAAAAGTAAAATAGATGAAATGTAGTTGATATGTATCTCTATTTTTCTCTCTAACTTTTTCCTTTACCTATTTTCCCCTTATTCCAAGTGAAAACTAATAATTACTTCTATTTAAGATCCATCTCACATTGGTTTGAATTAGATAAAATCTAATGTCACTAGAAATATTGGGTAGTTTAGGAAAAAAAGTTAAATAAGAAAATTATACATTTTTAACAATTGAATTAAAAAAGTAAGTATGAATGAAAATGAAGAATAAAATAAAAGGATTAGATCATGTTTTTTCATCTTAATGTGACTCACAATGGTTGGGTTTTTGCCTTCTTCTTTGGCAAAAAAGAAAAATGGATTCCCTAGGATACAATTAGCCAAAGCAATTTGTCAGAGCAATAAATGTGATTTGAAAATTTGTGAGAAAAGTAAATTTAATTTTTTTAATGCAGAAAAAAGTCTAGAGTAGATAACACAGGATAATAAGAATATATATATATATATATGTTTATTCATTTCCATTTTTTCGCTGGAACGTAATTCTGTTTATATATATATATATATATATGATGCTGAGAAAGCCAAGAAATTCCAAATCTAGAAATAAAACAATCAAAATAAAAAAAATCAAACTATATACTAATATCAAAATACAAATCCATATCAAATTTAGACTACAACCTCATCCAAAATCAAAATCAAATTCAAACATACACTACAAAGAAAAATAAAAAGTTAATAATGTTTAAAAACTCAGATTTCATCCACCTTTATTATAATCAATAATAATATACTACAATGTTTAAAATATATATATATATATTATAATAAATTTGAATAGAAAGCCCTTCATTTTTTCAATTCATTCCTTTCTTCTTTGGCCCCTACCACTCATCCCTCCGCCTTCTGTGTCCACTCTCATCAATACCACCATAATAGATACCACCAACACTACACCACAACCACATATCCTTAACTCTAATAGAAAAAAACAAAGAAGGTCCAAAATAAAGCATTATATGCAACAAGAGATGGAAGAATAGGTGGAAGAAGAACATGGTGTGTGGGTTGATGGATGGGACTCCAATGGAGGACGTTAGAATAGGTCGTCAATCACAAGCAAGAAACTCGCAAGTGGAAGACAAAAATGGGGTTGGGGCCAATTGAGGATGAAGAGGGTAGGACGTGAACTTGTCTCCCCATGGCTTAAGTAAGTGTCTCTGCTCCAATCTTCACCTTTGTCTGTGAAGATGAAGATGGGAAATAGTAAATAAAGAATACAGATTTGACAACTATGATGACATCTAAATCATCCACTTATAAATTGTGAAGACTACACAAACAAATATCAGTTCTTTTTTTCCATATTCATTACCATTTCATAGATCATAGATTCATAGATAATAGATTTATATTAAAAGATTATCATAATTAATATTAATATATGCTTTTTTTGAACCAACAATTAATGTTAACATATTCTAATTCTAATTCAAAGTATATTAAAAATTATATAAACTCAATTAAATTAGAAGTAAAACATTACCAAAATTAAATATCGATAGTTAGCCTTTTAAGAATAAAAATCAAATTTGGAAAATCTTAAGTAGTGAAGATTCTAATGACATACTCCCAAATACCCCCAAACAACACCTAAAACCTCAAAAACTAGACAAACAGAGCAAAATAGGACAAAACAGGGCTAGGCAATGGCTTGCTACAGTGCCGCCACAACCTGAGAGAAATATAATGGGTTGGTGCCACAGTGGCACCTACTAATACAATATCAACAACTTGCTAATATTCTGACCAAACTTTTGACGTGTACAACTTTGTGTTCTGACCTCTAATTGACCTGATTCCAACTCCTATAGGTCACTTTCATTCCAATCTAACTATAGCCACTAATTTCACTCGAATCCATTTTCATATGGATATTTTGGATGCTCGTGGCCAATTTGGTCACTTTTGACCCTAAACACACAACTCACACCTCCAATTAGCTACTAATGGCCAATTGGCAACTATGGACTATCCCCACAAGTCCCATTAGGCAACAATGACCTGTCTAAGAAGGTTTCATCCCAGAGAAACCATTTTCCCAAGTTCTAATCCCCTTGAACCCCAATTTCACATAATGAGGTATATCCCTCAAACCACACATATGAGGCCTAAGAACCATATTGGGCTCACAATGCAATCAATCAAACATAGCATATTCAACTAGACATACACTAGTCCACATTGACCAATATTGGGGTCTAGATCATCATATTGCATACACATGAACCACACATAGCATACAATCATACACCATCATCATCATTCCATCAACATTATCATACGATACATAACCACATACATCACCTTAGTCCCAGGAATACTCAGAATAGGCGAACAAGAAACACTACTCTACTTGGCACAATACATTACATAAACTGAATAGTAAAACTACTAGTTACACTTGTAATTCCTGAAAGTAGAGAGGCCTACGATTCCTTGGTCTTCCCCAGATTAGTACCAAAGTCTTCACATGAAATATTAACCACTGAGGATGTGAGAAAAAGTCTAAATAACCTGGAAAAACATACAACATATAACAGATAACAACAAGTTTATATACACATAATATTATACTATGCAAAATGTCATGGTATGCATGTCTCCCTCAAACAAGACCAAAACCATAGGCTAATGTCATCACAAGACATTTTCGATAGGTAACTCTCTTCCAACAACCGGTGAAGGTTGATTCTGGGATATTACTAAGCTCACCACACACTAATGTAACCCGACCAAAGGTCACACTAATACTTGGACCATGGCTCTCCTTCCCTTGGACCACCTGAATTGGTGGTAATTTAGGAAAGGTACAATCCACTGCCACCTAGCTCTCTTGACTATAGGAGAGGATTTAGTGGCAAGTGTAACACCCTACATCTTGACACCTCCAAAATAGACTAAAGACTTCAAAATCCAACCAAACACAACCTAAACAACTCAAAATAACTTCTCACAACTTTGGAACAGCGGAAACGAACTCAAGAATGCCAGAAAATGGGCTAGGGCCATGGTCGCTACAATACCGCCGCGGCTCCGACCTCCCCTAATTCTCCATCTCTTCTGTCTCCACTGGCGTTGCGGCCTAGACTCTGGAGTTGTGGCACCCCATGCTGATATGGAATATCAACAACTTTTATACTCCGGGGTGAACTTCTGACGTGCATAACTTTATACTCCGACCTCTGCAACACTTTAATTTAGTGCTCATTTCCCATGTATTAGATCATTTTAGATGCCTTTCATCATGGTTCAGAGACTAGAATCATAATATAATAAAAACAAAATTTTTCAAAATTTGGGGTACTGTTCATTTGGCATTTTCCCTTTTACCTGATAAATTTTGAAAGTTCATAACTAAATCTAGAAAAATCATCTTGAGGTGATTCAAGTCTCTGAAATTTTCTTGAATTCAGATCTACATGGAAAAATATAAAACAGTAACTTCATTTGGCCAATTCATATAATAATTTCATGGACATTTACTGTTCATTTGGTCATGGTTCTATCTTCCAGTTTTCTGGCCTCAATTTTGAAAAATCATATTCCATTCTATTCTATTCCAAATTATGCATACTCTATGTCATTCGAAAGCTATACATGTTTACTTATAGAAATATTTTTCTTATACATTTATTTCACTTACACAAGGTATAATGTTAATTTAAATCACAAATGGTCAGAATCCAACTCTTACTGGAACAGTTTTGGAAAAACTTACATATCTCTTGTTCTGTAACTCCAATCACTTCCAAATCAGTGGCATATGGATCTTAAGACATATATATTTTTATACATATAAACCATTGAATTTTTGGAGGTTTGTATGATTTTATGTTATCTTTTGAAATTTCCAGTACTTAACTTTCAGTTTCCCATTTTCCCAATATTGTCGTATTCTGAACCTTAATTTTGAAAATTCACCATTTGATGTACACAGCTCCAAATGGGTGAATTAGGTGTCATATTAAAGTTTGAGATGCCCTCTATCTCTTATAAAAATATCATAAACCTAACTTCACATTAAGTACAGAACAAGGGCAAATGAATCAGACATGTCAGAAAAAAGCCCTGTTTCAGTCTACATTGCAATTTGCTTGCCGAAACCCTTGTAAATGAACTCATTTTGGCATGTAACTTGATAGAATATAATTTCATATTCCAACATCCAAAACTGGAAATTCTCATACATTTTCTACAACATTAACATAATATTCACTATTTTATAATTTCATATAAAACAAGGCACAAACAACCATTCACATTATAATACAATGGCTTGCAACATCATTTTCTTCTTCATGCCTTTTGCTCCTTCCTTAGCTCTTTTGCATTGGTTCTCCCTAGCATGATTAGTCATTGAACGCGGGTGAGATTCAAAGAATCTTAGTAGCATTATCCAGTCATACACATATATCATCACATTTCACATAGAACTTCAAGCAAACTCATCAATTCATATACTGCCATAACAATTTTATAAAAATTTCGGCAGAGTTTTGTTTTGTAAATTGGCCATTCCGGAGCTTCAAGCCCCTTTAAACTACTCAGCCAACAATCAATGAATATCACAAAATATTAATCATGGCATCAAAAAAGTCATAGAGTCCATGAACATTCGTAAGACAATATAATGCATATAATGGAAAAAATACTACCTTTATGTATTCCCTTCCTTTCCAAACTTTGTGCACCTATTCTTTGGCTTACTTAAGCTTCCTTGAACCTATACATATCATCATTTAATCCATTTAGCCACTGATTTCTGAATTATACAATACCATACACACTAAACCCTAACTTTTTTACTTAGTTTTCCTTTGATCTTTCTTTGTACAACACACTTGTTCTTAAGGTTTTGGACCATGGAGAATCCATTTTTGGCATTAAAAAAAAAAAGAAATTCCAACTCTAAATTGAAGCTTTGTTTTGACAAAAAATCTTGGAGAAAGAAGGAAAAATTATTCACTTTGCAATACAACAAACTACTCTATGAAATCATGTTCTCTTGACTAGTTGATGATTTCTCTTTTGTTTATTGCATCAAAATCCATTCCTTGCTTCCTCTAGGATTTGGCCGAAATATTAACATGGAAAGGGGAAGAGGAAGACTCCAGGAAACCAAGATTAACTACTTAAAATTATAAGCTCAAAGTAGTAGTAATCACTTACCAAATCCTTGAGTTCTTGGATCATCAACTTTGTCTTCTCTTTTTCTTCTTCTTTCTCTCTTTTCTTTCTTTCTTGCTTTCATGCGTTTCCTGCTCTGTTCAGATGCTAATTCACGCGTGACATGATGTAAAAGTGAGTGGTTAATGGACTTAATTAAGTAGCTTAAACATGATTACTTTTTTGCTAATAGTTTATTACTTTATTACATACTTCAACAAGTAATCCCAAGAAATAATAAAATATCCTTTGGCCACATATGCTGCAGAACAATTACGCATGGGAGAGAGAAATGTGTCTTAAAATTACCCAATTTTTCTGATCCAGATACACCTCAATCCAAGTACTTTTTAACGTTACTGATAAAACCGTCTTTATACTAATTTAGTATTTTTTGGATACAAGACTATTGTAATTTTATTTTTATATTTTCATAATTATCCTAGCCCAAATGATATTTGTGTATGACTCATATCCTATCCCGATTTCTTTTAATCATCGGTGGGGCCCACATTTTCCTTTATCGATTTCCTGTTACTTTTGGACACTCGACACTGATTTTTTCTTTTTCCTTGAACATTAACCCTCAGTGCTATATAACATTGGACTTCTCTCATCGAGCGCTTCATTTTGATAGTAATTTTTCTTATTTACAAAATTATCCCTGACCCGAGTTTAAATTATAATTTCTGAAACTTTCAGGTCATTAGATGTAATTTTCCCCAAGACATTTCTAATACTCATTCCCCGCAATTTTTATGACTTTAGGGATATAGATGTCCTTTTTATAATTCTTTGGGGGGAAAATATAATTTCTCATTTTTCCATCCGACAAGAAAAAATGGCATCTTTGCCCTTTTTCACGTAAAATGGTGTCTGCCCATTTTTGCAAAATCCCTTTACATTCCTAAATATTTTAGTTTTCTTGGGATATTACAATTTCCTCTCTCTTAGAATAAATTTCGTCCTCGAAATTTGGATACATACTTATATTTCACACTTTCTTTCTATTTATTTCCCCATTCCAGACCCTTTTTACTAGAGAAATATTTTTATATCTTAATTATACGACTTAAAAGTTAACTTTTCACTTTTATTTTATTTCTCCGTTTCTAGCATCTAAGAGATCTGGCTATTACCTTTCATATTGGGAAATGTCAAGGACATCATAATCTTATTTGACTTCAGGGGTATATGAAATTCCACGTAACATATCCATTCTTAATCATCATTCTTGCTTTCATAACTTTCTTTTCTTATTCATGCTGTAGTCTCTTATTTGGCACCTGACATCATTCCTTTTCTTTACTTTTTATAACTTTATGCTATTTACATGAATAATCTTTCAACTAAGCATAAGCTGACTATAATAGCTTTGCTTGTATGTTACTTACAAGGCCATCTATTCCTTCCTTTATTTTTCCTTACCTCAAGTCCACTCATCCTTTAGTTCATTATTACTCAATGTTTTTGGTGTTCTCACAATACTTCTATGGTAAGACCATAGAGAATATAACTCATTTAAGCTTATCATAACTCCGTATCTAGAGAGCATTACTCACCACTACTCTCCGTCAGAACATACTTTTTTGTAAAATTTTATTATATAAAACATAGTCTCAACTCAACCTGGCTTTTTTACTCATACCCTGATTCATATTTTCTTTCATGATTATAGACCTCTTGGGTCATTATTGGATCAGGACTAATCATCTCAGGGGAGGAGGTTTAACCTAGTTCAATTCATAAAAACTTATTTCTTACTTTTTTTCCCACAAACTTTTTCTTCTAATTAAGCCGTAAGACAATATGAGAAAAACTTTTCACAATAAAATTTTTATAACATCTTACTAGACCTAGTAAATTTTCTCATCTTATTCTGATTTTCAGTTTCTCCCACTCATAATTTTTACTTGTTTTACTAGGATCTATTGCAACCCTTGGGAGATTCTATAACCTACTGACCATACCTCATGAGCTACATTTACTGAGGTTAGTAAGTCAATAATTTTATTTAAAATATTTCAAAAATTCTCAGTCATCTTTCATGCTCATTATAGATTTAGAGTACCTTAACACATCATTCTTGAGAACCATTATTATACTACTTATACTTTTATTCATGTAGTCTTAGCAGGTGCTTTAACCTGACTATCTGACATAATCATAATTCATAGTGCCCCTTAGTTAACAATCGGCACATCTTTTCTTTCTTACTCTTTACATTTTCCTCATCTTTTAGTACTTCTTAGTAAGTTACCATCCTGGTACTTTCCTCATTTGAACTCATTTAACTATAGAATGCTTAGGGTTTTGTATGTACTCATGCCAAAATTTGTCTTGTAGAATACTAGCAATGGCTTCCTTTCAAGCCATAACTTATCTATGTGACCTCTAAATATTTTACTACTTTAATTTCTAGGCCATTCGACCACTATTTCCATCTTTCTTCTATCAATTGTTTGCTAACCAATAATGGCATCTCATCACCATTTTCATTTTCATTCATTGCTTATACTGCTTCTTTGCTCTCTAATCTAGTTTTTGTTAACTTAGAGTCTCAACTTACCATTCTGCCTTCATGGATGAACATATTCCCAAACCCAATACTTTTACTTATCTTAGCATAGCCTTTAGATTTTCTTGGCTTTTAGGGGTTGGGGCCTTAATGATATTAAGGCAGTGGTCATTACTCATTACTCTTTATCACTTCTCATATTTTTATATTATCATTTTCATACATACTTTCCTTAACTGCTTAGTCAAGGCTAATTAGTGTTTTGGCAACTTAAGGGAGATTTTTCAACCCTTCAACAGTCTTTTGCTAACTCAGTAAGAATCCAGCCTTTGGCCTCTCACTAATTTTAGCTCATTTGGGCATCACCCCAGGAGCTACCTTTCATTTGCCTCACCTTGATGGCCTTTATCATATGGAGGATTTCATCTTTCTTGACTCAATTGGGCTTCTACCCAAGAGCTACCTCCCTTTTTCCCACCTTGGTAGCAAACAAAAGATTTCATCCATTGTGAGATCTTCCGACCATAAACATTCCTTTCTATAGCTAGATTTCATACCAAGACTAGCAATCTACCATCTCAAGGTTTCATAATTCCCTAAACTATCTGCCACTGTTTTCTCCTTTCTTACTTCATTATACCTTAAACATCATACATACATATTCTTCCTTTAACTCATATCTATATTTGCATTACTTTATACCTGCATCATATATTGTTATACTGAACTTATGGGGTTTCAATACTAATGGCAAACTTATTATCGTCATTTGTTATCTACATGGGATCTCTTTCTAGATCCTTCTATAGTTCCTTTTCTGAGACTTCTAATGCTTCAACTTCTTATTTCTACAATAACATACTATCCAAAACATATAGGTAATGAGATAATTTCCCAAAATATGATATACTTAATTATAGAACTTGAAATCTGGTTATGACATCAAGTATTTACTCAACCTATTAACTCTTAGGGAGCCTATAATCATGATGCCCTTCTAAAAATTTCTTCGCTTTTAATCCAATACTTAGGAAATGCAAAGCTGAAATATATCTTCCAAATCCCACATGACATTCATCATAAATACTTTTAATATCTATTCAGATTTGGAATCCTTGGTTTATTTGGAAGAAACTACCGTCCTCATTGAAGAATTTATCTAGCCCAACTCATTCAAATTATCTTAATTTATGGGCTGGTTAACCTCTTTCCTTGATCATACATTTATTTTTCTCATTTCCTTTCTCATGATTACTTCTTTTTCTAACGTATCTTCTTTTATACATTAGTTTCTCCCAAATGTTTCTTTCATAGCTACTTTTCTTTATTTTTGTAATTCATTTCTTACTGGCCTCTTTCATTTATTATTGAAAACATCTCATCAGAAAATTTATTTGTAGGTGGTGTATTTACTTCTTACATTCATTATCAACAGCTACCATCATATTTCTTTGCTACTTTATGGTTCATAGCTTGGTATTAGAGAAAAGTCTTATGTAAATTTTCATATAATTTGCTGATTTATGAGGTTCCATATCCTTTTAAATCAATCATCTTAGGTCATTTTCTTTCAAAGAACTATCAAAACATTAGGTCTCATCAATCTTTCTCTTCATCTCATTCTCTTTAGAGGTCTACTACAATCTCATAAGTGGTTTACTGTGACTGTGAGATCTTTTGTGATCTTAGAGCCCTACTAGGATCTTCTATGACCCTACATCATTACTCAAGTGATAGGATCCGTCAGGATTTAACTCTGAAAGGTTTCAAGACCTGAGATAAATAAATAATATGTAAAACATCCTCAACTAATCCAGCAACTATAATTAGCTATCCTTAAGACTAATCCCTCAGGCCACTATAATATTCTTAGGCTAGATTTTCATGAAACGATGCTTCATACTTGTAGGGAAAACTATAATCGAGAAGAGTATCTTTCTTTTCTTGCTACGATTATTTCATAGCTTCATTCTCTTTCTGCTTTTCTTACTTTTGTCAGCAATAACTTCTCTAACATTTGCTGGGTAGCAGACATAAAACTTCGATTATTCAAACTATTTCCCATAATTCTGCTAGCCTCTACTAGTATACTAAATCGCACACTTTGTATTGAGGCTTTCCTTTCCCTGATGATTGGCTTTATTCCTCTTCTTAGCTTTTCTGTCTTCCACCTTTAGTCATCATACTATTATAACTAGGTGGAGTTCCGCACTCACTGTATGAATGTGGCTTCGTGCTTACTTACTGACTAATACATTGCTTGTCAGAATATAATGATCTCATCTTCTTTCTCATCTCTAACTAACTGCAAGAAATATTTGTCATCAAAGATTACAAAATAACTTCTGTGTCAAGGGTATGTTCCGAGCTTGCATGATCAACTCAGTATTAAGTCACCGCCTATTTGCTTCTTTCTCAAGTGTGTAAATAGATAGCCTATAGGGCTTTCGTTTTAGGGGATTATCCCATTAACTTGAAAATCTTTTCTGAACTCAGTGTCCAGCCCTCAACCATTTGTACTTCAAACCTTTCGTTAAATAATGGAGAACATTATCATCAAAACTGAGCTATTACATGATGTGATTTAGCATGATCAATTCTTGTCTCCACTACTTAGTTTATGGGTACAACATGTGGTACTTGCTACTGATATTGCCTCAAAGATGAAATTTCCACTCTGATTTCTTGAGGCTATCTCTGAGTGTCTAAGGTTTGCTGTAACTTTTCAATAATCCTTTGCTACTGATCTCATCTATTTATAAATATTTAATAACTATACTTAGAGAACACATATATATAACATAATACTTTTTCATAATCAAACTTTGTACATAAGCTTTTATAATCTCATTACATTATCATTTCTTTCCACTTTCTACCCATGACTGCTTATAATACACTCAAAATTTGCAGTCATCATTATTCTTCAGCTTTATACATTTATATATATTTACAGATAATCTCTTTCATCATTTCATTCCCGAGGGACCAATGTTACTTTCACCTCCAATAAAAGCTTTACTGAAATTCACTTCTGGATTCTCTTCCAAGTTCTCCTCGGAATCTTCTTTTCTTCTATGTCCACAACAAGATCCTCTTATTCCAGTCGGATCACCTCCAAATATGCCAGCTCTTTAATACTATCTTTAAAAGTTTCTGGCATTTCTTCTTTTTGGAGTCTAACTTTATGCGGTATTAACGTATGGGGATATAGGGCTTCAGTCTTTTGGAGCCAGTACTTGATCATTAGCTCCTATTGGCTGATGATTTAACCTAATATCCCTTTGTATACAATAGGTTGCAGCATATTCTTCTAGACTGCCAAATGATGCCATGTCTAGCTTGGCCTTTACACAAGTCTATAAGAAATCATTAGGGATTTCATTGACTAAAGTATCGATCCATCATGGCTCCAGATAATGTACCCCTTTACCTGCTAGAAAGCCCTTGACCTTAGCAACTTCATATAGAAAATATAGCACATGCTTAGGCCCTTCAAGATGTGCCTTACTTTTCTAGAAACACTTTTGAACGCTCCGATATACCTTATATTTCATATTAATTGGACTGTCATTACCAGAGTTATCTGGATCTAGTAAAAACCCAGCCTCATAGTCCCTACCTACTACAACTTCAATTCCTGGTTTCTGAACTTGAGTAGGAAGAGCTAAAACAACTTGCAATGGGACTTCTTTATGAGGTTCAGATCCAATTGAATGAGATCTATCATTAATCTTGGGCTTGTCTGAACTTCCCATTGATAACTTGTTTGAGCCAATAATTTTCTCCATCTTTTTCATCTTTGACTTAGGGATCACCTATCTCTTATGGTTAGGACCCAGCTATTGTTTGAGAGAAACATCTTATCTATCTTAATACACAATAGCAATTCTTGTCAATAACTAATTCAAAGGATTATTAATAATTAATATATTCCTTTCTCAAAACTTAACAATTCTGGCCCAAACATAATGCTCTAAGAGCCTAAACATTCAGCTCTGATACTAAAAAGTGTAACATCTTAATTTAGGGCTTATTTTCCATGTATTAAAACATTTTAGATGCCTTTCATCATGGTTTAGAGGCTAGAATCAAAATATAATAAAAATAAAAATTTTCAAAAATCGGGGTACTGTTCATTTGGCATTTTCCCTTTTATGTGATGAAATTTGAACTAAATCTAGAAAAATCATCTTGAGATGATTCAAGTCTCTAAAATTTTCTCAAATTCAGATCTACATGGTAAAAATATAAAACAGTAATTTCATTGGGCCAATTCGTATAGTAATTTCGTGGACTTTTACTATTCATTTGGTCATGTTTCTATCTTCTAGTTTTCTAGCCTTAATTTTGAAAAATCATATTCTATTCTATTCTATTTGAAATTATGCATACTCTATGTCATTCGAAATCTATACATATCTACTTATAGAAATATTTTTATTATACATTTATTTTACTTACACAGGGCATAACGTTAATTTAAATCATGAATGGTCAAAATCCAACTCTTACTTAAACAGTTTTGGGAAAACTTGCATATCTCTTGTTCTGTAACTCCAATCACTTCCAAATCAGTGGCATATGGATCTTAAGACATATATCTTTTATACATATAAACCATTGAATTTTTGGAGGTCTGTACGATTTTATGTTATCTTTTGAAATCTTCCAATACTTAACTTTCAGTTTCCCATTTTCCCAATATTGTCGTATTCTTAACCCTAATTTTGAAAATTCACCATTTAATGTACACAACTCCAAATGGAGTGAATTAGGTGTCATATTAAAGTTTGAGATGCCCTCTATCTGGTAAAAAAATATCATAAACCAAACCTCATATTAAGTACAAAACAAGGCGAATGAAACAGACACATCTGGAAAATGCAATGTTTCAGTATACATTGCAATTTGCTTGCCAAAACCCTTGTAAATGAACTCATTTTGGCATGTAACTTAGTAGAATATAATTTCATATTCTAACATCCAAAACTGGAAATTCTCATACATTTTCTGCAACATTAACATAATATTCACATTATAACACAATGGCTTGCAACATCATTTCCTTCTTCATGCCTTTTACTCTTTCCTTAGCTCTTTTCCATTGGTTCTCCCTAGCATGGTTAGTCATTGAAGGGGGGTGACATTCAAAGAATTTCAGTAGTATTATCCAGTCATACACATATATCATCACATTTCACATAGAACTTCAAGCAAACTCATCAATTCATATACTGCCATAACAATTTTATAAAAATTTCGGCAGAGTTTTGTTTTGTAAATTGCTCATTCTGGAGCTTCAAGCCCCTTTAAACTACTCAGCCAACAATCAATGAACATCACAAAATATTAATCATGACATCAAACAAGTCATAGAGTCCATGAACATTTGTAAGACAATATAATGCATATAATGGAAAAAATACTACCTTTATGTATTCCCTTCCTTTCCAAACTTTGTGCACCTATTCTTTGGCTTGCTTTAGCTTCCTTGAACCTATACATATCATCATTTAATCCATTTAGCCACTGATTTTCGGAATTATATAATACCATACACACTAAACCCTAACTTTTTTATTTAGTTTTCCTTTGATCTTTCTTTGTACAACACACCTGTTCTTTTGGTTTTGGACCATGGAGAATCCATTTTTGGCATAAAAAACAAGAAATTCCAACTCTAAATTGAAGCTTTGTTTTGACCAAAAATCTTGGAGAAAGAAGGAAAAATTATTTACTTTACAATACAACAAACTACTCCATGAAATCATGTTCTCTTGACTAGTTGATGATTTCTTCTAGGTTTATTGCATCAAAATCCAATCCTTGCTTCCTCTAGGATTTGGCTGAAATATTGACATGGAAAGGGGAAGAGGAAGGCTCCAGGAAACCAAGGTTAACTACTGAAAATTATAAGCTCAAGTTTGTAGGAATATCTTACCAAATCCTTGAGTTCTTGGATCATCAACTTTGTCTTCTCTTTTTCTTCTTCTTTCTCTCTTTTCTTTCTTTCTTTCTTTCATGTGTTTTCCTGCTCTGTTCAGATGTTAATTCACGCGTGACATGATGTAAAAGTGAGTGGTTAATGGACTTAATTAAGTAGTTTAAACATGATTACTTTTTTGCTAATAGTTTATTACTTTATTACATACTTCTTCAAAAAGTAATCCCAAGAAATAATAAAATATCCTTTGGCCTCATATGCTGCAGAACAATTACGCATGGGAGAGAGAAATGTGTCTTAAAATTACCCAATTTTCCTAATCCAGATACACCTCAATCAAGGTATTTTTTAACGGTACTGATAAAACCGTCTTTATACTAATTTAGTATTTTTCGGATACAGGACTATTGTAATTTTATTTTTATATTTTCATAATTATCCTGTCCCAAATGGTAACTGTGTATGGCCCATATCCTGTCCCGATTTTTTTTATCATCGATAGGGCCCACAGTTTCCTTTATCGATTTACTGTTACTTTTGGACACTCGACACTGATTATTTCTTTATCCTTGAACATTAACCCTCAGTGCCATATAACATTTGACTTCTCTCGTCGAGGGCTTCATTTTGACAGTAATTTTACATATTTATAAAATTACCCCTGACCAAGATTAAATTATAATTTCAGGTCATTAGGTGTAAATTTCCCCAAAATATTTCTAATACTCATTCCCCGTAATTTTTATGACTTTAGGGACATCGATGTCCTTTTATAATTTTTTGGGAGCAAAAATGTAATTTCTCATTTTTCCATCCTACAGGAAAAAATGGCATCTTTGCCCTTTTTCACGCAAAATGGTGTCTGTTAATTTTGGTAAAATCCCTTTACATTCCTAGATATTTTAGCTTTCTTGGGATATTACAACTCCCGATTGACTTAATTCTAACTCCTACAAGTCAATCTAGTCCCAAACTAACCACGAACACTACTTTCACCTCAATCCAACTCCGTATGGAGATTTTGAACCCCTAACACCGTTTTGGCCACTTATTGATTAAAACTCACTACTAACCATCTCCAATTGTCACTAAAGGCAACTAGTCGCTCAGTGACCAATCATACAGGTCCAAAACCCTCAAACCAACTTGTCCAAAGAGGTTGCATCCCAGAGGAACCACTCCTCTGAGATTTGACCCTCTTGAACCTCAACTAGACAAATGGACTACAGACCCAAAACACACCAATCAGGCCCAAAAACACCTTTCATCACACATAGCACATACCTACAACATACATAACCAATACATACCACAATAATACCCTTTTCCACATAGAACCATACATGCAACCATCCATAACAATACATCCAATATCATACATTCATTACAAAACCTTCTATCCTACTTGGCACATGATACAATATCCAATTATGGACACCACATAGACTATTCCCACGTACGTAGCTACTCCCACGTCTTCTTCGGACTAGTGCCAGAACCGTCACCTGAAAGGTTAGTTTGTGGGAGAGGGGTGTGAGATAATGTCTCAGTAATTGAGGACAACCACACACACACACACACACACACATATATATATATATCTCATACAACTCATGAATGCAATATGAATGAATGGTATATATGTTCTCCCTCATACACGGCTAGAATCACGAGCTGTCGTCATCACAAGACTTTTCAATAGATGATTCTCTTCCAATAGTTGGTGATGACTGATTCTGGGACATCACCAAACTTACCTTACCCTAAAGCAACCCGGCCAATGGTTACACTAGAGCTCGGACCGTGGCTCTCTTTCCCCTGCACCATCTCGAATTAATGGTGATTTAGGGAAGGTGCATCTCCAAATCCACTACCACCTGGCTCTCCCAAGGAGAGAATTTAGTGACAGGAATATTTCATCATATCATATTATCCTCTACCACCTAGCTCTCCCTTGGAGAGGATTTAGCGACAGGGATCTTTCTCATATCACATCATCTCATCATCACCTCATCATCAATGTCATGCCAACATACCCCTACACATATATATACAACATTATCATCACAATCATCATATGGACATAATAGCATGCAATGGTATGGGGATGCTACAAGTCACAATATATATACAATCATCATACATCAACTAGTCGTTCATACCATGATATATAGAAAAACTATACACATACACAATCAATATCGTAGTATGAAAAGGAACATGCATATATATACACAAATATATGTACTGTCATACTATACAAGCAATACAATACAAACATACACCCGGTTACCTCAGTTTGTCAATACCACACATGTGAGTTCCACGAACTTCTCGAATTGTCCAACACGCGTGAACCCCATCTCGGTTAATCAACAACCTTCACAATACCGCAATATCTCAATTAACCACATATACCAAATATCCAAATATCACAATTCAACCACTTTAGACCTAACCCAAGGTTCCAACACCCATTTCATGCATCAATAAGCTCTTAGGGACCATTCAAACACTACTCAAACACATATACTTCAAATTCCCAAGAGCCCTAACCGAAAACAACCTAGGGTTAAGCCTAGATCACGTATAAGCCCTTCAAAACTCACACCTAAGCAATAAGAAATCAAAACACACTTCCTTAACCCCATTTCATCCATTTCAATTGGTGTATTTCGGCCAGAACCAAAGATTCAACCTCAAAACTAGAAAACCCCAAATTCCAAAAGAAGAAAATGAAGAGGGAGGAGTAGAGAACACTTACCAACTTGAATCTAAGCTACCAAGGTCCGAAAATCGCTCCTAGATGCTGGAAATCTTGAAACTTAGCAGAGGTCCTCACCGCTCCCTCCATTTTCTTTCTTTCCATTCATCCGAAATGATTTGGATTTAAACAAAATTCCTGATCCTGGCCGAGCTCCAGACATCTTACCGCGGCTCCACCATGTTCAGCCAAAACAATTCCATTGGAATGCCTCTCACCGCAGTGGCCCTGCTTCTCGCAGTGGCGTGGAGCTCTTTCAGACTCCACTTGTACCTTTCTCCATCCTGTTTTCTCCATTCCTGAACACAAAGCCAAGAAAGATATTATGAGGGATGTTACAACAAGCATATTTCATCATATCATCATCATATCTCATCTCATTATCATCACCTATTCCACCATATCCATTATGCTCAATGCATGATGATGTTCAATGTCATGTCATCGTGTCTACATTACTATGTAATCATCATCAATGTCATACTAGCATGCGCCATATGGGAATGTTCAAGAATTTTACCTATATATATAACATCATATTGATTATCATCACATACGAGTATAAAGGATCGAAATATATATACCTCATCTAGCCATGTACATACCATGATATGGAAAAGAGCCACATACACGCAACAACGCTGTGGTTTGAAAAGAAACATGCATATATATACATAACAAACAACTAATACACATACATATACACTTGGTTACCTTAAATTTTCGACACTATACTCACAAGTTTAGGAAGTTGTCTTAACACTGATCATGAGCCAAATGCCTCTGATCAACCCAATAACCACTATAATATCATAATATTTTCAATTAATATATTGCATAACTAAACCAAAATCCATAATTCAACATTTAAGCTTTACCTAGGGTTTTAGCAACATAAACACATATCAATGAGTTTTATATGACCATCCCAATCATAATCATACACATACAATTCGGACTCTATACATCCTCAACCATAATCAACCTAGAGTTTAGCGTAAATCCTACATAATCCCTTTTGAACTCACACTCAACCCTTAACAATACTAAGCAACACATCATTGATCCCTTTATGTCCATTTTAATTGGTAGAATTTGGCCAAACCCGAGCCCACATGCATACATCCAAAAATCATCTCAAAAATTGGAGAGAAAAAAGAGAAGGGAGAGCAGGAATCACTTACCAACCAATGATCAAGCTCCCAAGGTATGAAATTTGCTTCCTTAGGTCGGATTCTTAAAGCCCTAGTAGAGTAAATCACTTCCTTCCTCCATTTCTTTCCATTTCATCTGATGGGATCTCATTTGATTTAAACAAGTTTTCAATCTGGTGCCACAGCGGATGGTAAGCTCATCTTGGCGTGAGACTTTACTGCCCAAAAAATGTTAATGTTTCCTGTTTTGTTTGCTGCAGCAACCTTGCATCATATCGCAGTATGGAGTGCTTCTGCTTCCTTTTTATTCTTCCTCCATCCTAGTTCCTCTGGTATTATATATGTCAACAAGTGTATTTCCCATTAGTTTAATACTAAGCTTAGGATAGTGTAATGAGGGTTGTTACAAAGATGAAAAAAAAGGGTTTTTGGACAAGGCTTTTTGTAAAATTACTAAAAGGATTATATCTAGACAAATAGTAAATGAATGATTTAGGGAAACCAAAATATAAGTGTAAACTTATGTCTCTTCAATTGATTCTGAACAGGTTGAAAAACAATGATAATCACAAGACTATTCAGGTTAATTACTTAATTTTTCCTTCTTTAATCTGGAGAAAAAATAAAGCTAGTGCGCAAAAAAGAGAGAAGAAAAAAGTAAAGAAAAAAAAAGAAAGAGAAGTGAAGGAAGGAAAAGGAGAGCTAAAGTGGTTGGTTTCTGTGACGTTGAAGCCTACCATGGATTAGATGAAAGTCCCAGAAAAAATAAAGAAAATAATCGGTGTTGGTGGGCAATGGATCTATCAGTGCTGGAGTATGGGTTTGAATCTGATGATGGCTTTCTTCCCAAAAGTTGCAGTGGTGGTACACTACAACATTTTTTACATACGGCAACACTTTTCTTTACAACAGTTATAAAAATGTTGCCTGATATATGAATAGGCAACATTTTTAGAAGTGTAACTATTATTTTTAACTTTAAGCAACACAATATTAGGTAACTTTTAATAACTGTAACCTATAAGGAAATAGGCAAAATTTTTGAACTATTGCATTGTAATTTTTTAATAGCTAAAAATTAATAACTGTTGCCTATGGAATTACTTTTTTGACAATATTGAATAAATGTTCCCTTTAAAATAGGCAACAAAATAATTGTTCCTTTAAAACAACTCAGAATACAACATTTAGCAACATTTAGTAAATGTTCTTATAATTTTGTTTTATACTTGATTTGGCGCTATTTTTTTTCATTGGAAAGAGATTTGGCGCTAGTGAATTTCTTTTTAGCTGTAATATATTGATTTTTTATTAGTTTTATTAGTTTATTAATTATTAAATAAATTATTAATTAGGAAAAAAATGAAACACGGAGCCACGGAGAGAGGCAAAAATGTGGAACTGGAGGCGGGTATCAGTTATGCAATCTCCAATGATTTTTGCCTCACCAAAGACTACCATTGAAGAAGGACCTTACCATCAACTGAAGACCGCCTTGTTCTCCAATCAGTCTCTGTGACTATGCTACTCTACTGAAGGACGTTGTTTGAACGAGTTCCCCTATTTTTTGAAGGTTGCTATTGAAAGTTCTAGCCACCATCGACTTCCACTGCTTTCCGAAAAGGACACCATCTGAACGAATTCCAGCCACCATTGAGTTCTCTTCTTCTCTTCCTGCTACCACTTGAGTCAGTCGCTAAAGGAAAGGTTGTTGCTTGAGTCTTGAGACAACACAAGAAAATCAAACTAGAGTCTTCCTCCATATCTAAGTTAGTTGGATTATTAACTTGTTTTAAAATGTTCTGAATGATTGCTGAAATAGAAGTATATATATTTCCATTTGTAGGCTGTGGCATTTCATGCGGGATTTGCTAATTTTAATCTTAAATTTCACGCAGCACATGTACTCCCCCCATTACTAGTTCTAATAGTAGGCCTTCTAATGGAAAAAGCCTAGAAAAGGCTAATCAACAAACTATCAAAAGAGCACAGAACAGAAGACAGGCCTTCCTTGACATTGTGATTTGCGAGATTGTAGCCCGAAAGCTTTTTTCTTTGATTAGCTGACCCTCATGCCAGTAAGTGGAATCTTTGCACCCTTGGATTACTTCCTCAATATTGAAATTAGAAGGCTAGGTTGTTTACTAACTGATCTCTGTTTGAAGCTTGTATGACCGACCTATCTTTTGACTTTGTTGAATTATCTGCCGCATTGTCTTTTTTGAAGTGCAGGCTACCGCATTCCAAAGCAATGTAAAGCAATTTGATAATAAAGTCTATTTATAGTTATTGGTTTGATGATGTTTGGATTTTTTTCTTTTGGGTCTTCAAGAAAGTTAATGATGCTGGGTCCCAGTATTAAGCTAACAGGCTAAATGATATGAATGCTTTATGTGGTCCTTCAAATATATGTGCTAAGAAAGATATTATATGTGGTCCCTCAAATAAGTTGGAAGATATATAAAATTAAATGCCAAGTGGACATTATAGTATGATAGATGTCAAGCCCATAATTTGTTATGATAAAAAGGTAAAACAAAACCATAAACAAGGAATGGGTTGATTGTCTATGTTTGTGGATCCCATAACTTATATGTGATTTAGAAAGACTAATATATATATATTATGAGACCAATATGTGATTTAGAAAGACTAATATATATATATTATGAGACCACTATATGCTCATGCATGTCTTTATTCACATGAGCATCACTCTTTATCTCTCTCAGGACAGATACAAACATAGTTAGGTGCAAAAAATCAAAAAAAGAATAAATGATTTTAGGTTTTGTTGTGTTGTCTGTCTAGAACTCCATGATGGGGTAATAATTAAAAATCTGTAATATAGTGGGGGACAAAAAGGGAGTGTGAAAGAAAGAAATCCACATATTGATGATTCTCTTCCAACTTCCACAAATGGAGTCTTAGCGCGTATGTGTGCTTTTCATGTTATGCAGCGTTTTAATATTTGAGGCCATTAGGATTGAATGTTTCTTGGATTATATTGTATTTTACAACTTTAATGATTAAAAGTGCAACGTGGCAGTTTCATAGATTTACTAGTAGGGATAGGAATATACCTTCTCGTATACTGCACATTATTAATGATGCCATGTTTTATGTTTTGAAAGGAAATTCCTAATTTATGCTAAAATTCCATTGACATTTAGTTTATGCTGTCTTTAATGCACACCATGTTTGAGAGTATGGTTGTTTACAAATTGGTCATTTATGTCATTGGTTTTTTCTTTTTTCATTATATTCTCTTTTTTCATTAGTCATTAGTTGAACGATGCAAATAGGCAAGCAATAAGTGGTTTAAAAAAAGGGTAGAAGGAAGCGAAAGCCAAAGTGAAGAATCTTGTAGCAACATGTATTTTTTTTTCATTGTTTTTAATGAGTACTTTTGAATATCATTTGCTGTATACATCTATAAATAAATACTTACATAAAAAAGTCTGAAACATTAGATTATCTTATATCTACTGGTGATATCTCTTTCATTGAATATCATTTCCTCTCTTTCATTGAATATCATTCCCTTGCACGTGGCCAAACATAAATATACATCCAAATTTATTTATATAATTATATGTATATAAAAAAATAACACAATAAAAAAGGATTTTTATTTTATCAGTTTTCTTTTTCTTTATATAATTAAGCTTGACCCTAGAAGCCCTACCAACTCCGTTTGACTCAATTAATCAAAACTAACAAAATCATGTGTTCCAGTAGTTTTTATTATTTGAACACACTCATTTTCTTGAATTTTTATTAACTACCTCAAACTGATACATGTAAAAATTATAATACCAAAAGTAGTTGGAAAGTAGTTATATATAATGATCATGTCTTTATTCACTGTGGTCTTCAATTTCTCTGTACAATGTTATTGGCTTCTTATTTGACACTTTTTTTTTTCTCCAATGCAAGTTGTCCTATATTTCGTGCCTAATCTCCATCAATTGAAGGCTCAAACCTGCTTCAACAATAAAGAATTTCCTGGCACATATGACTTTGGTAATTGACGAGGTGAGTCTCAATTCAAATATTTCTTGAAGGGGGTTACAAAGCCACTTACTTGGATAAATGAATATTTCTGCTTGTTTCCAAACTAAAGTCTTAAGGATGAACTGTATAAAAATGGATATATGCATGCAGATTGAAGGCTTAAATTTGTAATTTCTAAATTTTTATGGGTATTGCAAGTGATATAGATTTGTTTGTATGTTATAGAATTAGTCGTCTAATTTTTCAGACCTAGGGAGAAGATAAAGCTAGCTCATTCTCTTAGTGTGTAACTTTTCCGAACCGCAAGATGGGATTTGTTAGGACATGAAGGATTTAATTAATGAGATTAGTGAAAAGAAGGAAGATTAAAGAAAAGATCACCACAACCCCACCATTAAAAACGTGTCAGCAAAACAATGGGACTTGGATATTTTTATCAAGGATGGTATGCTATCTTTATAGATCTAGCTAGTGAGGACTGGGGAAGGTCTATTATGTTTTAAATAATTTTAAAAATAAAAAGGGTGAAACAACTGATACACTTATTCCTTTTCAGTTTATGATGGAGGAAATATTTAATGTTAGAAAAAAAATTAAATCTTTAGCGACACAACGAAATCAAGGTGATTTAAAGGAGAAAATTAAAAAAAAAAGACAAATCAAAAATGAAATTTTATTGAATGATAATTGCCTTCAAAATGGAATATAAATTGTACTGTGCATCTGCCATCTCGAATTTTTTAAGAAATTAAAAATCACATAATGAATAGTGAAACAGTGTTAATAAGAATAACCATAGGACTTTGTTTGACCTCAATAGTAGCAGCTGACTCTGCATGGACCAATGAATTTCCATCGTCTCTTATTTCTTTTTCATTTGAATGATACGAGGAAATGAGATCTTTCTAGGTGATTCACTTAAGACAAGGAAGACCCTTTTCCAAGTGGATTAATTAATGCTTAATTAACAATAAAATAATGGTTCATGTGTGGGGATTAATTAGATGGCTAATATATTCTTAATCAGAGATTTCCAATCACTTCCATTGGATAATTAATATATCAATAAGAACAATCATATCCCTTCACTATATGCCTCAACTCTTAGTGGTTTTATTCCTTGAATTAATTGTGTTTTGGAATTTTTTTTTGGTTCAGTAAATTAATCTTGATAAACAAGGATTGGATTGACTTGCCTCGATATTGTGAAGAGTATATTAATGGTGTTATACACTTTTTGGATGTTGCATTCACTTAAGGAAAGTTTAAAGGAGAAGAGGTTTTGTGTCCTTGTGCTGTATGTTGCAATGATAGTTGGGAAAAAAGAAATGTAGTGTTTAATCATTTCATAAGAAATTTTTAGAATGCTATAGAGAATGGATATACCATGGTGAAGAGTTATGTCCTATGGATCTTGATAACGATAGTGATGGTAATGTCTCATTTGATGATATTGATGGCTTATTGTTTGAGACATTTAAAGATGTGGATGAAGAAAATGGAGTACATGAAGGCTTAAATGAAGATGCAAAGAAATTTTATAGACTAGTTGAGGATGCAAAACAAGAGTTATATCCTAGTTGTAAGAAATTCTCTACCTTATCATTCACTATTCAATTGTATTTGTTGAAATGTCTCTATGGATGGAGCAATGCATCATTTACTGCTCTCCTAGAGTTATTGAAAGAGGCCATACCAGATTTGAACATTCCTATCTCTTTCAAGAAAAAAAAATCTATGATAAAGGACTTGGGTTTAGACTATTAAAAGATTGATGCATGTCCCAATAATTGCATGTTATTCTGGAAAGAGCATGAGAAAGATGACTTGTGTCATGTTTGTGGAGCATCAAGATAGATAGAATATCCTGAAGTGGATTGTGATCTTGAAGAATATAAAAAGGCTCATAAAGTTCCTATTAAAGTGCTACGACATTTTCCTTTAATTCCAAGATTGAAAAGACTCTTTATGTGTTCAAAGACTACTGATTCATTGAGATGGCATGCAGAAGAGCGTTCAAGGGATGGTAAGCTAAGACATATAGCTGATGGCCAAGCATGGAAAGACTTTGATGCAAAGTATCCAGATTCTGCTCTTAAGACTCGTAATATTAGGCTTGGGTTGGCTAGTGAATGGTTTAATCCATTCAGAACTATGAGCCTATCACATAGCACATGGCCTGTGATATTAACAATATATAATTATCCACCAAATTTATGCTTGAAAGCAGAGAGTTGTATAATGTCATTGCTTAGTCCTAGACCAAGATCACTAGGAAATGCAATTGATGTGTATCTACAACCACTTATTGAGGAGTTAAAGCTATTGTGGGATGTTGGTGTGGAAATATATGATATTTCCAAAAATGAAACATTCCAAATGCGTGCAGCTCTTTTGTGGACTGTTAGTGACTTCTCTGCTTATGCTATGTTATCTGGTTGGAGCACTAAAGGGAAATTGGCTTGCCCTGCATGTAATTATGCAACTTCTTCTACTTACTTAAAACATAGTCATAAGCATTGCTATATGGGTCATCTAGTCTTTCTGGATTCAAATCATGAGTGGAGATCAAATACAATTTCTTTTAATGGAGAGACTGAATTTAGATCTGCACCCTCTTTGTTGGATGCAACAAAAATTTTGGAAGACTTAAAAGAATTCCCTAATGTCTTAGGGAGGAATAATAAGAAAAAAAGGAATAGTCCATGGAAGAAAAAATCTATCTTTTGGCAATTACCGTATTGGAAGGATAATTCTTTGCGCCATAATTTTGATGTAATGCACATAGAGAAGAACATATGTGATAATATAATTGGAACTCTCTTGGAGATTGAAGGGAAGAGAAAGGATCATGAAAATGCTCGTTTAGACCTACAAGATATGGGGATAAGAAAGAAACTTCATTTGAAAGCATCCATTGATGGTAAGAAGACTAGGATTCCAAAAGCATGTTTCTCCGTAACCAAACAAGAGAAATCTATTTTTTGTGGTGTTTTGAAGGCAGTAAAACTTCCTGATGGTATTGCTTACAACATTTCACATTGTGTGCAAGTTGTAGAAGGAAAAGTTTCTAGGTACAAGAGTCACGATGCCCATGTTATACTACATAATTTGCTTCAAGTAGCAATACAAGGATAACCCCACATCAAGTTGTTGTTCCTTTGATTCAACTTTGTTCCTTCTTTTGTTGTTTATGCCAAAAGGATGTACAGGTGGAAAGTTTAAATCACATGGAATCAGAGGTTGCAGAAACACTTTGCCAACTTGAAAGAATATTCCCTCCAAGTTTCTTTGACATAATGGTTCATTTACCTATTGCAAATGAGGTTAGGTTTGGTAGACTAGTTCAATTTCAATGGATGTATTACATGGAAAGATATTTGGGTGATTTAAAATATTTTGTTCATAATAAGAGTTGCCCAGAAGGTTCTATTGCTGAAGCTTATTTAGCTAAAGAATCTCTAACATTCTGTTCAAGGTATTTGTCTAGTGATGTAGATACTAGGGTGAATAGAATGACACGACATAGCGATGATATTCCTAACATAAGTCATCTTATTGGAGGTGAGAAACTATTTTCTCTTGATTACAAGTCAAAAATCAAGCCCATGGTTACATCTTATTCAATTGTGATAAAGTGCAAGATTATATTAGGTACTATCATCAACTTATTATAACATTTAATCCCTACAATGAAATTTTTTTTTTGTATTAACTCTAGAGTGGGTTGCTTGTTTTGTAGGGAGCATGAGGTTGATGTTCACTATTGCCAAAAGAGAAGTAAGTGGAGCAAAGCTAAAAATCAAAGAGATGATTTCATTCAATGGTTTGAAACACAAGCAATGAATGAGCGAATATCTGATTGGATAAAGCAGTTGTCTAGGGGACCAAATGATATTACCAAAAGGTATTCAGGTTATGTTATTAACGGATACATGTTTCATACAAGGCAACATGATGCAAGGTGAAAAACCCAAAATAGTGGTGTGACATTAGTGGCAATTACCCAAAGCTTTAAAAGTGCAAAGGACGAAAATCCAGAAAAATTTTGTACGACCTACTATGGGGCAATAACTGATATCATAGAGTTAGATTATTATGGTCACTTTAAATATGTGTTGTTTAAATGTGATTGGTTTGAAGGTGAAGAAGACAAATATGGACTTACATGTGTTTACTTCAATAGAAAATTGTACAAGGATGATCCATTTGTGTTAGCATCTCAAGTGCAGCAATGCTTCTTTATTGAAGATCCGTTTATTAAAAATAGGCACTATGTTTTGAAGGCACTTCCAAGAGACTTATTTTACATGGGAGAAATTTGTCATTCAAATAGCCAAGAATTTAATTCTGAAGAAACATCAGAGATCTCAAAACATCTTCCTATATCAAAAAATGACTGTGAAGTCGATTTGGTTAGGGAAGATGTACCAGATGATATCATTGAGAAGCCTTTATCTGAATTTCATGTTCAACAAAAGGAAATTGAAAGTGATGATGAGGCTAGCTTTCAAAGTGAAAATGAAAGCACTGATGACTCTATTTTTTATGATAGTTTGTAATAATCAGGTGACCATGAAATAAATAATCAGTGTTATGTTAGCATACCATATTTGTTGATAGTTTTTAATGTCTTTTAATAAAATAAAATAATCATATCATTGTTGTGTTATCACTTGTATTCAAAGTATTAATGTATTTTTTCTATGTTAAAATGTAGGTGTTGAAGCATGACAACAAATTAGATTGATGAATTAAAGGGAAAAGAGGGATAATTGGTTCATCTACATAAAAGGTAGAATTCTCCCATTGTTATGTCAAATTTCTGGATTGTTTTCAGCAAATAAAATGTTGGCTTTGTTATCTCATAATATCCAATGTTCACTAGTTTCATTTGTTGTATTTACTATTTATTTAAAGAGAAGGATGTTTATCTCTAATAATACTTTCTGATATAAATACTTGAGATTGGTTTGGCTTTTGAGGAAGTCGGATATATCCAATTATAGACATCAGGTATAAAATTCTCTTCATGGTCTTCATGCCCTTTTCCTACTTATTTTAGTTGCAATTTATTGTGAATAATAATTTGATTTCAGTAAATATGGAGAGAGTCCTTAGAATGGGTGGTCTAAGTTCTGTTAAAAGAAGTCTCAAATTTCCTTTAGAAGTAAGGTCAAGCACTGAATTGGCAAAGAAATTTTAGCAAGTTAAGAGGGAGAAAATTGATAAATTGCATGAGAGACTACGGGAAAATAACAAAGAAAAAGTGAAGGAGGTTGATGGCAACTTGGATAAAGTCATAGCTACAACGAAAAATCAGAAAAAGCAAGTCTAATGTTCCAATCAAGAGAAGCATTCTTTTGATACACTCAATTCCATAGGTCATTGTTCCAATCAAAAGCAAGCTCATCAACAAAATCCCAAGATTGCATTTGTGTCCCAAGGAGGTAGTGGTGTATAGGAAAGTAAAAAAAAAAAAAGGTAAAGAGAAACCCAACGTGCCCTTCAATGCCCTTTGCTAGCTTTAATAGAGCTTATGGGGATTTTCAACAAGGAAAAAGGATCCGATTCAACTCTAACAATCAAGAGAAACTATTGTAACCAAGTCATTAAATGGAGAAAAACCTTCAAGCAAGTGTCGAAATCGTCCTATAGTAAAAGTGAATCAAAATCAACCATCATCTAAAAGAAATAGGGAGGAAGACTTGAGGCAGCTAGAAGCTATGGAGAATTATGGACAAGTTGAGGGAGATGTCAATCAAGAAGAGGAAGCAAAAAATACAAACAATGCAACTATGAAGGTAAATTATCTTGTTTCTTCTTGATATATATTTTTGTTGAGTTATCTATATAATGATTACAAAAACTCTACCTTATTTTTATTATTCTAATGACTCTAAATTGAAAATAGGAACATCTATAAAAAGAACTCATGGAAAAACCTCATGCAAAAAGATTCATGCAAGAACAATAGAGGAACGAGAAAAAGTGACTTTCAATGTAGAAGGTCAACCTATTGGACCAACAAATAAAGTAGTATTTGACTTAAGCTTCTTCTTAGGATCAGTGGCAAGAAACTCAATATTTTGCCCTTTAATTTACCCAAGTTGGACGAAAATGCCACATCCAAATAAAAATGATATATGGTTATATGCTAATGTATGTATCAAATAGCATTGTATATTTTTATCCATTTAGGATATGCAACAAATTTGATTTTATGATCTTGTTTTTTTGTCATGTCTTGTGTAGAAAAAGTTTATTTTGCCAGATAAAGCAAAAGGTTGGGTAGAGACTACTATTAGAGATGCTTGGAGACGCTATAAATGCAAAATTAGGAAGAATCATTTTTTGAAGTATTCTAACTTGATGGAAAGGCTCAAACATTGGCCCCCAAAGGTGCCAAAATCTGATTTTAGGAAGCTATGTGAATATTGGAGTTCAAAAATTGCACAAGTAAGACTCATAGTTGGTTTTGCTACATGTGCTACAAACTTGAATAATTGATTTATTTTTATATTTTTTTAAACTTATTGTGTAGGCAATCAGTAAAAGGAACACTCGAAGTAGAGCTCGGCAAAAATGGAGGCATCAAATGGGCCCGAGAAGCTTTGCTGTGATTCGTGAAATAATAGTATTGCTAATACCTTATTTCAATTTTATATTATGGTTGTATTTTAAAAATAATGCTATATTAAAAAATTTTATTTCACACTATATAATTGTTGTTTTGTAGCAGCAAAGGAGAATAGAGAGCCTACCCAAGCAGAAATTTTTGTTGAAACTTGAAAAGGCAACAAAGGAAAACAATTGGATGCAGAAATTGATAATGTAATTGTAAGTTAAAATTGTCCTTAAATTAATCTATTCAATAGACAATGTTAATATTATTGTATAACATCTAATTCAATCTTTTTACTAGTCCCAACTTCAAGGTATGATTGAGAATAATGAAGAAAGTAATGTGGAAGCTTTTCAAGTTGTGTTTGGGAAGGAACATCCTGGATCAGTGTGTTGTTATGGGAGAAGGGTTACCCCAACTATCTTGAAGAAAAATGCAGAGATTAATGCTATTAAGAAAGCATATGAAGAAGAGGTGTCTTCATTAAAAGAAAAACTTGAGGATGTGCACGATGAGGTGGGTAAATTACAAAATGCTTTTAGAGCTATATTGCAACATTGTAACCCTGGGCTCGATATGGAATCATTGCAAGATTTATTTAGATCATCTCATGGAGATGCCAATAGTGGACCAAAGGTGACTGGACATGCACGTGAACATTCTTCTACATCGACATATGTTTCAATCCTTAGGAAGGTAACTTTATTATTATAACTATTTTAAGCTTGGTTTTGAATTGTTAGATAATTGAAATAACTGTGAGAAAGAAAGGTGGCTACAAGTCTAAAATATTAATGTTAACATCTTCATATTGTTAACATATTATTTTATATTTTCTTCTTATACATGAAGGTGGTCCTAATGAAGGAGATACAAATGAGGATCAAGTACTGTAAAATGATAGACATCATGCCACACTATATATTTTGACCTATAGGATGTGGATTCATGTTCAAACTTAAATCTTTATATAAACACATGTCCTTTTTTTTTTGGCTATTATAAAGCCATATGTTAATATTCAATGTTAAATCTATGTACTTATTGACTATAAATGTAGAACCGATTATGATATATTATGGTTAATTTAGTAAAATTCTTGAATATGGTTTTTTTTATATGTATGTGTCAAGATGATTATGTCTTGTTTAGTTATATTTATATGCATGTGATGAAATCAAATTCAAAATAGTTAGATGAAGTTTTGAATGGAAATAAAATAAGATTACATTTATAAACTATTGCCTTTAGTTATTTATAGACAACAGTTGTCAAATGTTTCCTATTGGAAGTTTAGGCAACATTTATAGCTTAAAAATGTTTCCTATCGAGAGTTTAAGCAACATTTAGAAAATGTACGTTTTGGAATAGGCAATAGTTATACTTTCTTTTACAGTTTAACAATGTTGCCTATTGAACATATAGGCAACATTTAAAAACTGTACTTTATGTATAGGCAACATTTAAAAGCTGTTGCAATGTAACTATTGTCTATTTCCAATAGTATCGGTAACAGTTTTTGTGGGTGTTGTCACAGGAATCAAAAAACGATTGCCTAAAGGAATAGGTAACGCTGGCATAGGCAACACTTAGGTAACATCTAGAAAATGTTACCTATTCTTTTAGGCAATAATTTTCATAGTTTAAACAATACCTTTGAACTAATGTTGTATGCAAAAAATGTTGTAGTGGTAGATGACAAACTTGGTGGAGATGGCTTCCATGCCAAATCTACATACAATCTGTTGTGAGAAAGTGCAGCAATGAAGGGAATAATTTTTTTGGACGAAAGAAGAAGAAAGAAAAGGGTCAAGAAAGGAGAGAGAAAGTGGGGAGTGGAAGAAGAGTTTCAATGGAAGCAAGGAATAATGGAAACACAAGAGGTAAGGTAAGACAAAAAGAAGTGCTCAAGTGTGAAGAGGGATGAAGAAATGAATGGACCTCACCACGAAACAATATTTGATCAATCTTATATTTATATATATTTTTTATCATGCAAATGGGACCCACAAATGAAGCTTCTTAGTTGAAGGGGAAATAAAAACAAATATATAAAGATTTTTGTACAATAAAAGCAATAGTAAAATGTGTTTGGATGAACAGTGGATCACATTCTCACTTTTTATGTTATATTGATTGATATTGATGATGATTGATCGGTCTAGATCCTCTAAAGTAGTGTTCGTAAAATTCCTAAAGTTTAGCATGAAGTACTTTTCCTATATTTACTTTTCCTTTTATATATAAGACCAAATTTATATATAATGCAAGTCACAAAGTACTAGCTAGTACTCTTGTTTCACTTCAGGAAACTTCAGGGATTTTCACTTTATTGAATCCAAGTTTTAAACTGATGGTCACAATATAAACAATCAATTTGGTCATCATATTACATAAATAATAAAAATTGTTCAATATAAAACACCAACTTATATAAATTACATGTTTACATAATTCAAAATATTACTTGTTAGACTGACAAGATTTAAAATTTTAATAAAGGAATTGTTTATGTGATTGAATTTGATTTAAATGCTATGGCACTCATTAAACATACTATTATAATAATTGAATCAATCATTGATATTTTTAGGTGAATGACATCATTAATCATTGGTTTTTGTTAAGCCAAAAGTATTAGTGGGCCAAGCCCGACTAATTTTCATAGGTCCAAGAAGGTAAATTCCATTAACCTCAATTAGTTGTGCACGCTCAAACAAGTAATTTGTTGTGAGACACCATGATTTGCTAAGCCTGATAAAAAATATTAATGCCCAATGAGTAATATGGTAGGAGTTCAAAGACATGTTGTGTCACACCTTACCTTTATAGTTCTTTTTTCATGTATTAGGAATCATTTGGAATCCATTTAAATAGCTTTAGAAGCTTGAATCACTCAATTGTTCGAAACAAAAAAATTTTAATCTTGGTTACTATTCATATAGTAAATCCAATTTTTCAGTTGAATTTTGAAAAATTATAACTAATTATAAAAAAATTATATGATAATGATTCAAGTCTCTAAAAATAGCTTAAATCATGCTCTATATGGAAAACAATATAAAATAGAACATTTATCATGTCAATTCATACAGTACTTTTCAAAAATTTTACTATTCATTTAGTATATGAAAAACTATCCAAATTTGGTACCTTAATTTTAAAAAATCATATCTCCTTCTATACTTAACAATTTTAAGTGATATTAATCTTTATAGAAAGCTTGGTATGTCTACTATTAAGACATATTTTCCAGTTAATCATTATTCCTTGTTTTGGATGAAATTACCTTCCTAACTTTCAATATACCAAATTGGGCAATTTAAGTAACACATGGGGTAATTAATTTCATAACTCTATTACATTATCAAAATATGTTCATAACCAAATCCAAACATCATATAAGGTTCAAAGGAGCATACTCATATAAAGATACATATCTTAAACTTCATGCATGAACTTGTAAATAGTTTCCAAAATAACACACCATTTCTTTTCTAAACAATTCTATCATCTTCCTCTTCATTCTTCATTGCTTGGCCATGATCCTTTGCATGACTTGGCCCTAGCATGGTTAGTGGGCTTGGGAGTGAGATTAAAGAATCTTAGTAGCAATAACATTCCAAGCAATCATAGAATTCATAAGTAGTCACAAAACATCATAAAACATCATGGAGTATTATAAAACATTAATTTACTATATTGTGAAATAACAATTTTGGCAAAGTTTTCCCTTAGAAAGTGAATATCCCGGGTATAGCCCTCAAGTCAGAAACAGCCAGTACTAGTCACAGAACAATAATACAACAATATGCAACAATTATATCATCAAAATGTAAATTGCTATATGAAGTTCCTTCTTTGTCTTTTCACTTGCTTTCAACTTGCCCAATTGTCTCCTTGAACTTCTTCAAACCTAAATTCATCACAATATACTTACTAATTAAGTAATTCCATAAGTCATCCTCTTAATGAACCACTAACCCTAAAATTCTGCGTTTCTCAGTAATCTTGAAAACATTGCATCTTCTTTACTAATTCATACATGAGGAATTCATTTCTACCATTAGTTTTATGAAATTCCAACTCCTAGTACTTCATTCAACTTGGCTAAATTCACCCCCTTTAAGGGGACGAAAAGAATTTCCATTGCTTACTTGCTTAAATCATGCAATCACACTTTCTTTCACCTAATGCATACTTCTTCTACGTTTGCTTTCATGAAAACATTCTCTCCCTCATGCTTTATAAATCCTTGGTCAAAATTAACCAAGGATTTGAAGGGAAGAAAACTTCATCAAATTCTATCATAAACCCATGCAAAACTAACTTAGAAATAAAAGAAACCTTATCTCAAACTTGCTTGCTTGACTTCTTGCTTTGCTCCTAGCTTTTCTTTCTTCTTTTTACTTCTTCCTTCTCCCTTTCTCTCTCTGGTTTTCAACCCTCTTTCTCTCTCTTCCTTCTTCTCATTTTTGGCCAAAAGGGGCAGTTACCCTCCTATTTATAGACAATAAGAATTGATCCAACCCACTCATTCCCTCTTTCATCCAATGGCCAAGAATGCTACCTTGTAGGGTTTGGACTCTTTGACGTCATCTTGACATTATTTCTTGCATCATTCCTTGCATAATCATGACATAATTTTTGCACCATAATTGTTTTATTTTCCAAAAAATATCCTGGAATTTTTCAACCAATAGGAAATTAAGAGAGACAAAGAGAGAGAAAAATTCTTCCACCATCCTGTATATTTTACTTAGTCCAAATCAGCCTTATATTATTTACTTTAGGTTTGGATATTTTCCTGGTATTTTGTAGTATTTGCTTATACTATTTCTCCATCAATGTGTGTAGAAAATATACTGATTTGTGATCAATATTTGTCTTTCTAACTAGTCCAAACAATATTTAATATGAGGTCCACATGCTTTTCTTTTTTTAATTGTTGGGCCCACATTTTCTTTTTCTTTTTCTTTTTCTATGGGGCCCACATATCTATCTATTCTCTTGTATTTTGTTGTATGTATTATTACCAAACTATATATTTTGAACCCAGAACATTTTTCTAACAAGGTCCAGGATGTAAAAAGGTTTATCTCCTCATGTATATCATTTCCCTAAATTTTTGAAATTAATTACAGCTAAAGACCAATTTTGATATTTATTCCAATGAAGGATCAAACATATTTCTTTCTATTTACCACAAATTTAATTCCAATTAAGGACCAATTATGTCAAATTACTATTTTGCCCATTGTTGCATACAATCAATGTATCTAATTCAACATATTTTTTCCAACCATGTTTTTCTCATAAAATTTCAATGTATATCATAATAACACATTGATGAAATTGGAAATGTTACATGTTGAGCCTAAATTACATCAAGAAGACTTGAGGAAATGGAGGAAGTAAATAGCAAGTAATAACCAACAAGGTCATGATATAGTTGGTAAATATCTATTTCCACTATCAACTACATTCTCTATTGTTTTCTTCACTGCTATTTTTTCTTTTCTGTCATTTAATGTTTGAGAAGAATTTTAGATCTCGGGCTTTGACTTCAAAGTATAATCAACCCCACAAGAATCTTTGCTACCCTTTGATTGTGGCTGAAATGGCTTTTGTGTATGTATAAATACTCCCTTCTTTAATTAATATAAGGCATAATCTGGGGAGTTTCCATGTATCAAGATATAAGGGATAGAAGGGTTTATCTAATATATTTAATAATTTTTCCAAAAATACCCCTAACTAAGATAACATTTTTTTTCAAAAACTAGTAGTACAATTCATTTGAATTAATTGCATGATGTAAAAGTGAATAATATTAAATGAGAGCATTTTTTGAAACTATTTTATTTTTCAGACAAATTTATTATTTTCTTTGGTATGTTTAATTTTATCTTTTATCCCTTATATTAAGAAACAGAGGCAGTAACTTGTAAAGCTATTTTCTATTTATTCATTTATAATATACCTATATGTTTCCCTTTATATTATCAAAAAGTCATACTCTTCTCCAAGATAGCTGAAGGTTGTGATGTCTTTGACCTTGAAGGTTGGCTGAAAAGACATTTTCACATATTGTTTAACCCGCCTGTTATCATTTCTTTGTTATGTATTTTAAAAAAGAATTTTTTTAATATATTTCAAGATAATTAAATTCAGGCGAAACCATTTTATGCTATGTTATGGGAAACCTTTTCATATTCTTGTCCCTATAAGATGACAAAAGTGTTGCTAAAATTGGTGTTTAAAAAGTGGGTATTTTGATCCTTTTGCTGTTTGGTATTTGAGAACATTTGATATGCCTATTTGTAGAATATAAGCATAATGATAAAGAGCTAAATTTTTGTGCCTAAATGTGTTGTTTCCTTTGAGTTTGTGGCCCAACATGGTCTAGAATGTACTATTCTTAAAATTGGTTTCTATTGAATTATAGTCAAGTGTTCATTCTTTTGAAGTGGAGTACATAGATGCACATGCTACATCTACGCTTCTGGTGAACTGAATTGGATTTTCACATATCGCTATAATGCACCTAATCTTGAACCTTCAAAATTTTGGAATACTTCTCTAGATAGATGTGAGTACTTTTAATAATTATATATCTCAATATATTCCTTGATGCATATGATGCAATAGAAGCCAATGCTATTAAAACCATATCCTTTGATTATGCAACCTCAGGTGCTTTGGCTTTTTCATCCACAAAGGTACTGTACATGAGATTGCAAGCTCAAAAACTAACAAGTTACATGTGTTTGGTTGGCCGGTCTTCCAAAAGGGGGTTGAATTAGATAATATAAGATTTTCACTCTTTTTGGTGTACAGTCCAATTTCACCAAATATTGCAGCAGAACAGGGATAAACAGAGTATGATGAAGGATATAGATGAAATATGTGGACCTCATGAGGAACCTATCTCGGGAACCAAGAAAATACAGAAGACAACAAATGCGGAACCTTGACTCAAACGGATTGATCAAACTAGAACCCAATGAGAACCTACCTCAAAGAACTCTAGCTATAGGACACCTGTAATATTTTGAAATTTTTACTGGATGTTCAAGATTCAATATTTTAAAATCTATAAGAAATTTGTACAAAATGGTTATACACCATTTTGCATGAAATAAAGTAAAAATGTCAATTATCTCAGTTGGAAAGAAAAAGGAGAAAATGATGATTTTACCCTTGAAAAAGAAAAGAAAAGGAAAAAAAAAAGTGGAAGATGATGGATGTGTTGTAGAAGGAGAAGGAAAATTAAAGAATTTGGGAAAATTTTGATAACTCTTAAATTTTCACTATTTTTATTCCCCATATTTAGTGGTTTTGACAATTAATTTCGACTAATTTTAGATTTTTAGATGATTTTGATAATTTTACCCATTTTTTGAATTTATGAGAATTTTGGGATAATTTTTTAAAATTAAGTTTTAATTTAATTTTTTTATTGTCCAAATTATTCCAAGGAATTAATTCTTCCTATTTTATTCTATTAATAATTCTCAATGTGATTATGAGTCATTACTACTTTAATTGTGATTAAAGAAATGATTAAAAATTGACTTATGTAAGGGTAAAATTGTCCAGAAGCTTTAGAAATTTCTTTTTAATATTTTATTTCTTTTATTTTTATCATTTTGAAACATAATTTTTCTCTAATTGAGCTTAAACTTTATCCCATTATTAATTTAATTTTCTTCAACTAAAATTTAATCTGTATTTATTTAATTTAACACATAATTTATTTGATGTAACATTTTCTTACAGATCATGGTTCAATGGAGATTAAAATTTTCAAGAGGCATTTTGGCCATCAGACAGGAGGAATTTTATGACAAATTTATTTTCTCAACTATCATATTTTTCCTTATTTTTAGCTACCTATTTGTATCTAATTTTATTTGTAATTAGTTAACCTTACTTTTCTTGCTTCATTTCCGTGAGCCAAACTCAAAAACCTTCCCATAAATTAAGAGATGCAGCCTTCTTCCTTCATTCTTTTTTCAGTCGACACCTCCTTCGATTTCTCTTTGCCTTCTCCTCCCTCCTTCATTTTTCCTTCAATTTCTCTTCGTTTTCACCATTCCCACCCACTTTTCTTCACTTTCTCATCAATTGTTTTCTCCTACCCACCACCTAAAACTTTAGTTTTTCATCATTTACAGCTCACCCATCCACAAACATAAAACATCTCTCTCTTTGCCTCATCTTCAATTTTTCCATCTAATCTTTCATCCCTTTTGTTTCCCTTCCATTTTTTTGGCACTTTTTCATCCCTTGCTTCCACTCCATTCTCTAGATGTTGTTCCTCCACTTTTCCTCTATTTTGGACCATGGAATGTTTGCATTAATGGTGGAGATTTTTTCTGCCATGGAGGAGTGAGTTAGTGATGGTGATTTAGCACAACTTGGAGAGGATTTTGCAAGGACTATGGACTATAGTGACACTTGGGCTTTGGATAATTATTTCTCTTCCCTTTTTCTTATCTTTTTATACTTGTCTCAGGCTAAATTAGGATATGTTATTGAATAATTTAGTTTGAGATTAATGTATGAATTGGTTGATTGTTGATGAAAGTACATATATTAAACCTAACAACATGCTTATCTTATTTGATCAACCAATTAATCAAAATGCTGATGACTTCTTAGACAAAAGCTTTCTTGTACTTGAGGGTGGACATGCCAATTTGTACTATTTTTTATGTTAGAAAGAAATATTAGTGATTCATTTTTCTTCCAAAGCATTTTAGAACAGACCAAGGACTTCCTTTCTATAAGCCTACTTTCATAGTGTTGCTTATGCACTATACCAGCTCAATTAGTTAAAAATAATTAATGCTTCATTGGTAATGTATAATAAAGATAAATTGCGACATTTAAAATTTTTTACTAGCGTGGTCCTTGTTGCTTGGAATTTGGGCTTTAGAAAAGTTATCATTGAATCTAATGCTTTGATAATTATTCAACTATTACAACATGGGAGAGGATGTAGATAGTGTAACAACCCTCATTACATTGTCCCTAACTTAGTCCCAAGCTAATTAAGAGTCATTGGCATTTTATTCAGTTTTGGAGGAAACAAGACAGGGGAAGAATCAATGTGGAGGAAAAAGTACTCCACGTTGCGGCGAGAAGCAAGGTCACCTCGGAGCAAAAGGTGCAACTGGTAGTGTTCAAGCTTGAAAAGAAGGCTAAGGGTTGGTGGAGAAGTGTTCTCCCAAGTGTTGAAGCAATAGGTGCCCCGATGACATAGAACCAATTTAAGGAATGATTCTTTCCATACTACTTCCCTTTAGCCCTAATGATGCAAAAGGAGGCTGAGTTCCTAGCTTTTTAGCAAGAAAATTTATCGACAGATGACTACATTGACCAATTCCTGGATTTGGTGAAGTATTCCACTTATCTGAATAATTATCTCGATGAGAGGTGGAAGGCTTAGAGATTGTTTGAAGGAGCCCATCCAGAGATTAATGAGAGCTTGTTAGTGGTTGATTTTGTATCCTTTAAGGACTTGTGTGCGAAGATACATGTCCTATCTAGGAGGATGAAGGAGATTGAGGAGGACAGAAGGAACTCCATGTTTCGAGCCTTTTCTCACCTAGGACCTATAGGAGGAATCAGTAAAGGAAGTGGATCAAGTAGTGGTAGTAGCGGTGGCAGTATAGGTTCTAGTGGAGGAAAAGGTCGCCATAATAGAGGCCGTCATGGCCGAGGAAGAGGCAGTTTTGGTAGGGATCAGTCTAACAGAGGTCGATATGGTAGAAGACTATTCTATTAAGGAGGCTTTGATCAGGGGAGTTCCAATCAGAGTGAGTATGCAAGGAGAGACTTTGCCCCATCTCAATACAGTTTAGGCAGTGCCTTAAATCCGTTCACAAAGTGTGTGTTGAGCCATGGTGATCAACCATATGTGATTTTTTATAATTGTTGGAGACTGGGATATATCGCAATGAATTGCTATGAGCCCAAGCGTGAAGATGCAATGAGGAGGCCCACAATGCCCGGTCGAGTTTTTACCATCACCTGATAGGAAATGGATGCAGCGCCTAACTTGATTAGAGGTAAACTTAAACTTAATGGTTTCTTTATTCATGCATTGTTTGATTCAGGTGCATCGCATTCCTTCATATCTTTTGATTGTGCTCAGAGATTGAGTATTGTGGCAATAGAGTTACCTTTTGAATTGTTAGTATCCATATCCATGGGAGTTTCACTAAGAACTGCTCAAGCTTGTCTGAATTGTGTGGTTCATTTTGAACACTGAAGAACTACTCTAGATCTAATATATTTGCTATTGCAAGAGATTGATGTGATAATTAGGATGGATTGGTTGGAGGCGAATAATGTGATTCTTGACTATGCTTGGAAGACTATGTCATTACCCATGAATATCCCTAGTATTGAAGGGGATGAGAATGTCTATTTGTCCATTGCCCAAACTGATAGGTATTTGAGGAAAGGATGTCAAGGGTTTCTAGTTTTATTCTTGGTTAACGTGGATATGGAAGGTGGTATAGAAAGATATCAGGTTGTATGTGAATATCCTGATGTGTTTCCAGAGGAGATTACTAGTTTGCCACCACCTCGAGAGCTGGAGTTTTTGATTGATTTGGTGCCTAGGACAAGTCCAATCTCTAAGACTCTATTGAATGACACTGTCTAAATTGAAGGAACTCAAGAAGCAGATTGAAGATTTGTTGAAAAAAGGGTTTCATCAGACCAAATGTCTCGCCTTAGGGAGCTCCAGTATTGTTTGTCAAGAAGAAGAATGGTAGCCTTAGATTGTGTATTGATTATAGGCAGCTAAACCGAGTGATGATTAAGAATAAATATCCTTTGCCGAGGATTGAAGACTTGATTGATCAGTTGGCAAGTGCCTCCACTTTCTCTAAAATTGATTTGAGGTTAAGATACCATCGATTGCTAGTGCGTGCTAAAGATGTGCCTAAAACGGATTTTTGAACTCGATATGGTTATTATGAGTTTCTTGTGATGCCATTTGGGTTGACCAATGCCTCGGCAATCTTTATGGATTATATGAACAGGGTCTTTCAACCATATCTGGATAAATTCGTGGTAGTATTCATTGATGGCATTATGATCTACTCTAAGAGTGAGGAAGAGTATGCACTCCATCTTTGAATTGTATTGCAAGTGTTGTGGGATCACCAGCTATATGTCAAGCTTAGTAAATGTGCGTTTTGGCTACGGGAGGTAAAATTTCTAAGTCATGTGATTTCTGCAGAAGGAGTAACAATAGACCCTAGTAAAGTAGAAGCGATGTTGAATTGGGAGAGACCATAATCGGTGACTGAAATTCACAGCTTTTTGGGATTGTCTGGTTACTACCAAAGGTGCATTAAAGGATTCTCTCAGCTTGTTATGCCATTGACTAGACTTACCCGTAAGGATCGATCTTTCATTTGGGATGACAAGTGTGAGAGAGCATTCCAAGAGCTGAAGATTTGTCTAACATCCACTCCAGTGCTGATTATCCCTAACCCATCTGAGTCGTTCACTATCTACATGGATGCCTCTAGGAAGGGTTTAAGGTGTGTATTGATGCAATAAGGCAGAGTTGTGGCTTACGCTTCTAGGTAGTTAAGATCTCATGAGGAGAACTATCCTACTCATGAACTTGAGCTAGCGGCTGTAGTGTTTGCCTTGAAATTGTGGAGGTATTATCTCTACGGCACCTAGTTTGAGGTGTTTAGTGACCACAAAAGTTTGAAGTATTTGTTTGATTAGAAGGAGTTGAACATGAGGCAAAGGTGTTGGGTAGAATTTTTGGTAGATTATGAGTTTGCTTTAAAGTATCATCCTGGGAAAGCCAATGTTGTGGCGAATGTACTAAGTAGAAAGTCGATCCACATAGCCACCATAATGATAAGGGAGCAACAGTTGCTGGAAAGCCTGAGAGATATGAAGTTATCCATTACTGTCCATCCTAGAGTACTAGATTGGGATTCATCAATATATCAAGCGATTTATTAAAGAACCTTTGCTATGCTCAGTTAGAGGAGAACTATCTTTTGGGCGTACAGGAACGAATTAAAATGGTGGAAACCCAAGACTTCGATATATTGGAGGATGATATCATCCAGTACCGTAGTCGAATCTGTGTGCCAAATGTTGAGGGGTTGCAAGAAATTACTTTGGAGGAAGCTCATATAGTAGGTATACTATTCACCCAGGTACCACTAAGATGTACCAAGACTTGAAGCGAGGGTACTAGTGCCTAGGTAAGAAAAAGGACATCGCAGAGTATCTGGCAAGATGTCTAATCTATCAGAAGATAAAGATTGAGCACCAATTACCTGCAAGTACGTTGCAACCTTTATAGATCCCAGAGTGGAAATAGGATAACTTTTCCATGGATTTCGTGATGGGATTACCGAGGACCTCTTCAGGGCACAATGGAATATGGGTGATTATGGATAGATTAATGAAGTTGCCCCATTTTCTTCTAATTTGGGAGACTATTTAGATGGAGAAGTTGGCTCAGTTGTATGAGAATAAGATTGTGGGACTACATGGAGTCCCAAATAACATAGTGTCGGACAGAGATCCTAGGTTTACATACAAGTTTTGGAAATCTCTTCAAAAGGCCATGGTTGAATTTACCTATAATAGCCAAACTCTAGAAGACATGTTACAAGCTTGTGTTCTAGAGAATAAAGGCAATTGGGATCAATACCTGCTGTTGGTTGAATTTACCTATAATAGCCACCACTTGAGTTTGCAGATGGCTCCGTATGAAACTTTGTATAGTTGGAAGTATAGATCGCCATTGTGTTGGGTTGAACTCAGTGAGCAGAGTCTTTTAGGCCAAGATATTGTGGATCAAACCTCTTAACAAATAAAGAGTATTCAACATAAGCTTCTAACCGTTCAGAGTCAATAGAAGAGTTATGCGGATAGAAGGAGAAGACCATTGGAGTTTGATGCTAGAGATAATGTATTTTTTAAGATCACTCCTACTACTGGTGTTAGGAGATCAATTTGAGCGAAGAAGCTCACTGCGCGGTATATGGGTCCATATCAAATTTTGGAGATAATTGGGTCAGTAATGTATCGAGCAGCGTTACTGCCTAATCTTGCTGGATTGCATGATGCTTTCCACATGTCTCAACTCAAGAAGTATCATCTAGATCCGTCTCATATAATTGATGATGAGGTAGTTCAAGTGCGAGAGGATCTGACTTTTGAGGTCATTCCATTGCAAATTCTTGATGTAAAGAAAAAGCAGTTAAGAAATAAGACCATTAAGTTGATAAAAGTTCAATGGAGCGGCTTGACATCCAATGATGTCATGTGAGAGACAGAAGAATCCATGCGAAGGTGGTATCCAGAGATATTTCCCTGAGGTAAGAGTTGAAATTTCGAGAACGAAATTTTTATAAGGAGGGGAGAATGTAACAACCCTCATTACATTGTCCCTAATTTGGTCTCAAGCTAATCAAGAGTCATTGGCATTTTATGCAGTTTCGGAGGAAATAGGATGGAAGAAGAATCAACGTGGAGGGAAAAGAGCTTCATGCCATAGTGAGAAACAAGGCCACTGAGGTGAGAGCAAGCTCCAGAGGGATATTTTGTTGACTAGACACTGTGGCACCACGGCGGGCTTATTTGGAGCTGCAGTGGAAGTTGAGAAATTAGTTTAAATCAGAATCATTTCGAACGAATAGACGGGAAAGAAATAGAGGGAGCAACAAGGAGCTCTACTAGGGTTTGCAATTTCCGGCCCTTGAGAGTAATTTTTAGGCTCTTGAAACTTAGATCTTAGTTGATAAGTAATCATTACTCCTCCCTCTCCATTTTCTTTAGTTTTGAGTTGGGTTTTCTCATATGTATGTTGGGTTTTCGGTGTTGGGATGAAATCCACCGATTAAAATAAATGAAATGTGGTTAACGGAGTGTGATTTGGTGTGTATATTGCTTGAGTGTGAGTTTTAAAGAGATTATTCATGATTTGAGCTTAACCCTAAGTTATATTCGGTAGAGGCTCTTAGGAGTCTGAAGTATATGTGGTTGAGTAGTGTTTGAATGGTCCATAGGAGTTTAGTGATGCATGAAAGTGGTGTTGGAACCTTGGGTTAGTCCTAATTAGTTGAATTATGGAATTCGGATATTTGGATTGTATGTTAATTGCGATTTTATGGTAATGTGAAGATTGTTTGGTTGACCGAAAGGGGTACAAGTTGCGTTGAACAACTCGAGAAGCTCGTGGAATCACGTGTGTGTGGTATTAACAATATGAGATAATCGGGTATTTGTATTGTTTGTATATATGCATGTTTCCCTTCATACCATGATATAGATATATGTGTGTGTATGGTTTGTCTTTATATCGTGGTATACACATGGCTAGACATATAGGGTGTGATGATTATGATGATGATGATTAGAGATGATGATGATGATGATGATATGGCATTACATGATGCATGCGTAATATTATAACACATGGTGATGATTATATGATGATATGACATGAGCATCACCACATGACATTGTGAGATTATGATATATGATAGATTGAGTGGTGATGATGATATGATATATGATAAGGGAGGATAAGGATGAGAACCCTGTCGCTAAATCCTCCCCTATGGCTAGAAGAGCCAGGCGGTAATAGATTGTATCTTCCCTAAATCACCACCAATTCAAGATGGTCCAGGGGAAGGAGAACCATGATCTGAACATTAGTGTTACCTTTGGCCGGGTGCACTAATGGGAGGTGAGCTTGGTGATATCCCGGAATCAGTCTTCACCGACTGTTGGAAGGGAATTACCTATAAGAAATGTCCTGTTATGACAACAGCTCGTGGTTCTAGCTGTGTGTGAAGGAGACATGCATTCCATTTCATATTGCATTCATGAGATTGTATGAGTTATATATATGTGTGAGTGTGGTTGTCCCAGGTTACTGAGATATTGTCTCACACCCCTTTCCCATTTCAGGTGAAGGTTCTGGCAGTAGTCCAGAAAGGATAAGGGAGTAGCGTATCGGACATAAGAATATCAAGTCCATGTGGTATTTGTGTTGTCTATATATGTTGTGCTAAGTAGGATAGTGTATTGTAATAGACTTAAGGATCCTGATGGTTGTAATGATATTGTTGTTATTAGTATTATATGGATGTGGAGTTGTGTTTGTGATATATGTGTGGTTTTGGATGTTGGGGTCTCTATATGGTAGCGTTTGTGAGCCCAAGGTAGAATTGGGCCTTGTTGGTGTGTTTTGAGGCAAGTAGCCTATTGTGTCAATTGGGATTCAAGGGGGTTGAATTTTAGAGAAGTGGTTCCTTTGAGGTGAAACCTCTTTAGACAAGTTGGTTAAGTGGTTTAGGACCTGTGTGAATGGTCCGAAATAGTCAGGTTGCCTTTGGTGGTAAATGGGAGTTGTAAGTTGTGAGTTTTGATAAAAAAGTGATCAAAATGGTGTCAGGTATCCAAAATCTCCATTCAGAGATAGATTAAGATAAAATTGGTGTCTATGGATAGGTTGAGACAAGATTGACTTGTAGGAGTAGGAATCAGGTCAATCGGAGGTCAGAGCATAAGGTTTTGCGCCTCGAAAATTTGCCCCAAAGGATGAATTTTGCTGATGTTGCATCAGTAGTGGGGCACCTCGGTGCTAGAAAGTCAATCTGCAGCATTAGCAAGTCAATAGGCGTAAGAGAAGCAAAGAAGGGTCGGAGCCACGGCAGTACTGTAGCGGCCACGACCCCAGCCTAGTTTCTGGTGTCCTTTGACGTTTTTCCGCTACTATGAGGTTTTGGGAAGTTATTGAGAGATGTTTAGGCTATGTTTGGATAGGTTTTTGAAGTATTTGGGAGTAAGATGTTATAGATATAATTTAGAATCTATATTCCTTTCCATTTTTAAAGTTGTAAATAGAAATTGATAGATAATCTTTGAACATGGCCAAAGAAAGACTAACATGGTTGCTGATAGATTAGCATGGCAAGACACACAGATTGTTCAGGATTGTCATTTTCTTTTCTTGAAGGTGTTCTTGAGTTTATTAGGGGATTAATTGTAATATCCCAAAATTTTATTGGATATAAAACAATGAAAGAGAAAGAAATAAACGATAATATGAAATGTACAAACAATTCGCAAAAACGAATATACACCATTTTGTGTGAAAAAGGGTAAAGAGGTCATTTTTCCTGGTTGGACGAAAAAATGAGAAATTATATTTTTGCCCCTAAAGAAATTCAAAAATGACATCCATGTCCATAAATTCATAAAAGGTATGTGGAGTCAAATTGCAAAAGTCTTTGGGGAAAATTACACTTAAGACCTGAAAGTTTCAAAAGTTATAATTTAACCTCGGGTCAAGGGTAATTTTGTAAATATGTTAAACTACTGTCAAAACGAAGCTCTCGATGAAAAAAGTCTAATGGTATATGGCACTAAGGATTAATGTTCAAGAATAAAGAAATAATTAATTAAGTGTGTCCAAAAATAATAATAAACCGATAAAGTAAACTATGGGTCTTACCGATAGTTAAAAGGTAACTGGAACAGAATATGGACCATACATAGATATCATTTGACATAGGATAATTATGAAAGTATAAAATTAAAATTAGAATAGTCCTGTAGCCCAAAAATGCTAAATTACTGTAAAAAGCAATTTTATCGGTATGGTTAAAAATTACCCAGTTTAAGATATATCTGGACCAGGAAATATTGAGTCGATTGAACACTCAAAGCCCTCTCATTGGACATGAAATTGGGGATGAAATTGGGGCAGCTTGGGTAGCTTGAATTTTTGGCAAAACTTCTCCAAGAAGTTGTCACTTTTTTTTGGCCAAAAAGTAACTTAGGTTAATTAAGTGATTAATCCTGATTAAGTACATTGTTAAGCCACCTAATTAAGTCATTAAGTACTCTCTTTCCTCTTCATCTACATGACCAATTCCAATAGCAAATAGAAAGGAAAAAGTGCAAAGAAGAAGAGGAGAAAAGAGAGAAGGAGAAGAGAAAGCATGAGGCAAGATTGAAAGCTAAGTTTTGGTAAGTTGCTTCTACTCCTTCAAGCTTGATGTTTGCAAGGTTTGGAGCATGGTTTATGATTTAGTTTTTCTTCTCTATCCTCTTAGGGTTTCAGCCATGACATGATTAAGTAAGGAAATTGGTTACTCAATCATTAAACTTAAGAAAAAGCTTAGATTAACCACTAGAAGCAAGAATCCATGGATAGTTTGATGTGTTTTGAAGAAAATAATTTTTCTTCCATTTTATGTCATTTTCGGTCTGAATAGGAGGAGTATTTAGAGTTGGAGTTTTATGATTTTGACTTCAAAAATGGAGTTCCCATGGTCCAAAACCTTAAGAGTGAGTGTGTTGTACAAAGAAAGATCAAAGGAAAACTAAGTGAAAAGTTAGGGTTTTGTGAACATAGTATTGTAACCTTACTGCTACTAAATCGCTTTAGCTGATAAGTTATGAAAGGAAGTTGGTTTTATTCCTCCTCAAAGGAACAATGACACTGTTTACCCATCATGGCAAGATGGTGCATCCATTCAAGGGTTCTAGGTTTGGAAAGAGAATGTTCAAGAGTATATGGAGAAACTACATTTAAAGATTCAGATCATAACAAATTTGTGTTAAATAATATTTAAAATAATACTATTTTTAATGATAAATTTGTTACTAAATTTTACCTGATATTTCCTCGTAGTGATTTTGACCCTTAAAAAATTATAATTTAATAATTTTTAATTTAAATTTCTTAGAACTTGCGTCCTTGGATGTAACTTTCCATTTTATATTTTATACTAATGTTATAATGTTATCTTGATATTATGCATCTAATTTTTTTTTTTTTAAAAAAAGAGTTTTTAGTCTTTAGATTAATCAAATAGTTGTACTATCCACACTTGATCTTATTATACTGAAAGGAAATTGTTCACATAAGATTATGGAGTCAAGTATCTACAAGAGAAACCCAATTATTTATATAAACTTAGGCTGCATCTCAATACAAAAGACAAAGTTAGGTTTTAGTTGGAGAGTATGATTTCATTTTTGATCTGCTGCTTCCTATTTGCTTCTCTCCTTTTGCCTATAACCCTTTCTAGCATGCCTTGAACCATCCCTTCTGCTTACCTGTTGCAGCTTGAAAATTGTATACATCAATGAAGAAACTTGTTGGGACTTTAAAACTGGACTAATTTTCAATATGGTTCCTAACAGAATGTCTTATTATAGTCCCTTGTGTTCCAAAGTTTTATTCGGCTCTTTATTAGTGAACTGCCGACGGATTGTGATGTGACATTGTTAAATGATGTTTAGTTCCCCTGAAATAGGCGATCTGTAAAGTTTGAAGTGAAGGAATTTAGGCGTCAAATTGTTGGAAGGGTTAGGATGAGGCCATGTGGCAGAGGATGACCTTCAAATATCACACATGTATTTTGGTTAGTCATTGTCACGTGACCTCATCTTAACCATTCCAACACCCTTTAAGGGTCAATGAGGAAAGACGATAATCATGAATAGTTTGGTTGTATGTTTGACTTGGATTTCTTGAGTTACTAATGAAACGATTCATACCTTGAGATGCTTTTCAGGGAATTGATAACTTGGTACAGTTTTCCTCCTTGACACAGTTCTTCTAGCTTTAAGGTTGTTCTTTGTTTTTGTTGTTGGTGCATTGAAATCTTGGTCGTTTACTTCTTGTGAAGTTTCAGAATAGTTATCAAACTGAAGGGGCACTTCATTTGACCCACAGCTCTCTTTTTCTTCTCTAGCTACATCTAAAAATCTCTTCCTCACTGCAAAGCTATGGTTACTATTTAGACCATGGCTTTCAACTGATGCAGTCTCTGGAAGGCGAGTCGCCATCCATCTTTCAAGCCAGCTCCAGCTCATGTTTGGTTCTGTGTTGTTGTATTTGTTTGTTTTTCTCTTGGAACAGATTCGCAGCTGCAGAAAATAAGATATTTCAGTTCAATACTTTTCGTCTGAAAAAAAAAGCCCAATACTGATTAATCTTCGACTGTCAGCCGGAGGATATCTTTGATGCTCACCAAAAAAATAAAGCCCAATACTTTTCTGTTATGAGGTTAGTATATGCAATGAACTTGTTATTTTCAAGAACAAACTCATATGCTCACTAATTTTCAAGAATTAAGGTTATATGAGTATCAGGACCAAATTGTTAGTTTAGTAGAGTAGTTTTCAACTTTTACCTGTTGTGAGAAAGCATAGGCTAGTGCTCTTTCCCTCCTGGTTGTTGCCTCCATTCTGTTCTGCATCCTCATTTTTGAAACATAGCTACTCACAGTGCTATCATCCCAGTCTTCCTGAAGATGTCATGTCATTATGCAGATTCACAGAATTTTGATTAATTAATGATAAACTGAGGCCATTTTTGGTGTATCCCAATTTGTGTAGAGACTAGAATCTTCAAATCCTTCAACAATATATGATGTAAATAGTTTCCCTTGAAAGCATACTACACTGCGGATGGCACAAGGACTTGGGAGATATTTCGTACGGTGTAGTCTCACATTTCATGGCATCTTGTTCCTCATGAAACAGAATAATACTATATTTTTAAAGATTATTGGAAAGGTTCAAAGATTAAGTGACATTTTATCAATGTTGAAAAACAAAAACTAAAACAAGTGTGATGTGAGATTGCCATAATTTTTTCTAGATCTCTTAATTGAGTAATTGATGAGACTGTACAAGTAAAAGGATCCAAATCTCCGAAAATGGTGAGACTTGGGTTATCAACAATGGTTATACCATCTAGTGATGAAAAAAGATAGATTGGTGGGACCATTTCACATGTAAATCTTACCACTCTTTATCTCTCTCCAGCTGGACGTGTAGCTACTGGAGAGAGTCTTGAGTCAAAATAGTGTCATCTGACAAAACCTTCATATTTTGAATGATGACTATGTATCATAAACTTTGTTCTCATTGCTAGGAACCGTATGTCCTGTGTGACATGGTATGAGTATTTGACACACATTAAAAACAGACGTAGCTTCCTTTCATTGGTGTAAGTGCTTGTTTACTTGCAACACAGTCTTGGGGAAATGAACGGATGGTGAAACATTAATGACAATGGCGTAGATAGAATTTTTTTTTTATGTCTCTTTGTTTTCTAAAGTAATTTTTTTCAACATTTTGTATAACCAAAACTTTATTTCACAAATGAAATGCCTCATATGGTACCTTTTGCTTGAAAACTTGAGTTCTGGCTCTGTGCTGAGATCGATGGTAAATACTGACTTTTTCTCCTTCAAGTGGGAAAACTTCAATGGAATTCCCAGTTTGAACTTCAATTGATGTGCCCATAGACTTTCCATCTGGACTTGCTATCACTAAATTGGGCTCCTCCTCACCAGTTTTCCTTCTCATTCCTTCATTTTGACGCCTGCACTGAAATATGCAGCATATCAGTAATGTTAATCATCTATTAATTTCTCATTGGGAAAAAAAATCATCTATTAATTTCTCGTGCAATCAAACAGATTGCACGTCAAAGATTCTGTGAACTGCATAAAAATTTAAGCATATATACATGTTAAGCTCATCAATATTTTGCAGTTACATGGAGAAGATGCAATTAAATGCTGAGAAATACAGTTACTGCAGACTTATATCACAGGGCGATGTGATTGTGAAACTTATTGCAATAGAATGACTGTTACTGCAATTGCAATTTCAGACTCCAATGTTATTTTCAAGAACCATGACATATTTTTCCGAATCTCTTAGGGTGTACTGGAAAGGCAGTGAAAACAGAACCGAAGAGAGAAGGTACGAAGGATGAAAATTGAGATTATTTGGAAAAAAAAAATCATCAACTTTCACATTTTCCCACGTTTTCCTACCTACCAAGAAGTCTCAGAACTGAATACGATCAAATTCAAAGCCAATGACGCAATTACATGTTCAAACATCCCTATACTCTGATGCAACTTTTGCCTAATTCTATATCTCTTTCATGCCATGACTGTGAAACTAGAAGGAGCTAGATCATCTAGGTAAATGCATCAATGCTTCATACCGAAACAGTAAACTTCCTTTTTTTTCCTGCATTTTTTCAAACACTTACTGTGCAAATCATGAGATATATCCTATAAGAATGTCAAGTAAATGTAATTAGTGTTTAGAGCTAACCAGAAAGGCTCTATAAGCAGACTGAATTAGAATAGCTGCTTGCTCTTCATTCAACAGTTTGAAGTTTGAACATTTTCTTTCTTCCGCTGTCACAGTATTATTCTCCACAGTTTCTTCACTTTTGATCTCTTCTCTGCCTGACGAATCCTCCTGTATAGGCTGTGTAACCGTCTCCTCCGAGCTCTTAACCGACTTTGAATCCTCCTCTCCAAGCACTGAATTGATCTCATCACCACACAAGTAAGATTTTACAGACGCCCATCTTCTCTTCTCCACACCATTCTTGCTTCTCACCTGTCAGCATCAACAAGAGCACAATTGTATAAACAAACAAGAACAGAGTATTAGATGTAGTACAGTATTTGAACTAGAAATTTGAGGCAATAGAACAGTTTGATGCAAAGAAAGAAAGACTCACTTTGGTTTCAGGATGATCAGTGGAGCGATTTCTGGAGAAGACACTCCTTACCAATTCCCCTGGGAAACCCATCTCAACTTTGCAAGTTCAGGAGATTAAAGTTTTTGTTAGAAACGCTTAAATAGATTTGTTGCTATAGCTTTTATTAAACCATTCAGTGCATTCTCAATTATGGTCACGAAGATTAGTTTATTGAAGAATTTTCAAAAGGCGGATTAAAAAGTTGTTAACTTTTTTATCATATGAAAATCCACATGCTAGCTTACTTTTGTTTATACTTCTTTATTAAGAGTATGAAATTATTTTGGATATGTTTCTTAATTGTAATAGGATTTTTTTTTTAAATTTTATTTCAATTCGGTTGTCGTTTCTCTAGAAGAGGTCTTATACGTGCACTCCTTATATTAATCTTTAAGATTTGTTGGCTTTAAAAAAAAAAAAAAAAGCTCAGAAGATTTGGATTTTAGTGATCAACATAGAGAACTTAGGTAATGTCGGTCCAGAAACTAGTTTATACTTTATAAAGGTGCAATTTCGAATCAAGCTACCCTATTAATACGATAATTTTATTAGTAGGTAGACTATATACATACTTTTAAGCCTTTTGTTTTATTCGTAAGACCTTTACTGTTCCCTAACTCAATTTACATAAACTTTTATTTCAGGAAAAAAAAGAAAGCAAGAACACAAAGTCTCAAACTATTAGGCCTACCATTTGGAGTTAAATTATTGATGTGTGTGTATGTAAGGAGCTGCTACTATAGCTACAATACTGGTTCCCATCAATTTTGAGCTGAATTTTTTTTTTCTGTTTATGTAATTTTTAATATTTTAAAAATTTGTTGTAGCCTGCATATTCTATGAAAAAATATCTTTGAATTTTTCTTTCATAGCATACCCCTGCGTCTTTTTATTGTATTTGATTTTCGCATTTTGAAATCAAAATATCTTGTATTATATTTAATTAATTTTTAGGCTTTAAACTCAAATAATTTCAATTTTTGTAAGACTACTTTTGTTGTGTTAAAGTTGTTTTTCTGGATCTTCGAGCATTTTATTACAAATGAAGTATGATTTGGGCAACACTTGTATGATTATGTTTATTAGAATTAAATACTCTATCATAGTACAACGTCATAATAGAATAAAATACTATGAAAAAGTTGAATTAGATGCTTTGCAGACCAAAAGAAGTCAATTAATTTTTTAAGAGATAATATCTTATGTTAACAACTTGTTTTTTATTCCTCTAAAGACTAATATAAGGTAAAAAAATTGTAAATGTGTCAAATCACTAGGTGGGAAATTAGAAAACTTTATTAATATCAAGTAAATATATTTTTTTATCATAGACTAAAATTATTTATTATTGGCAACAATGACTAATCTCATTTGATAATATATTTCCATGATTGATCAGGACCATTGCTAACATCATTATATATAAAGAAAAAGCACATGCTAGCTGGAAATACAAGTTAGATCATGATCTGAGAGGAGGATTTGCAGAGCTGGAAGAAAAAGCAATGGATAAGAGAGAAAATAAAAGGAGGCTGGAAAGTGAAGGAAAGAGATGAAAAGGATGGATTTGAGCGCTCTTTTGTGTTGTTGAATGTACTTTCTGCACATGGGGGTCGCAGATGATAGGCTTTTTTATAAAGCCTTGCTTGATAATGGGGTTATGTCTATTCCTTTCTGGTTTTTGCTGCTTCCTCTGTCCTTTGAGATGCTTCTTTTTTATTTTACTTTAGTTATTGCCTGTAACTTTTTGGGACGCCATGGGAAGCCATAGAATTTAGCACAGGGAAGAATCACTCTCATTGTTTAAATGCTTTTTTCATATATTTGCATATATATATATATATATATCTGTCTACCTACCCACAGTCCTATGCTATATATGAATTAGCACAAGAAAAATCACTCTCAATGTTGAAATGCCTTTTGCAGGACATACACACACCCGGTAGTCCCATGCTGTGTGAATTAGGAACAGTCGCTTCCCCTAAACATTTTCTTCATTTATGTTTTATATGTTAATGATATTCTTTTTTAAGAAAAAAAATTAATTGTTATAATAATAGAATAAACTAGCTTTCTTTTCTGCACTATTTACTTAGGGCTCAAGAAAAATCAATTATTATTCTTTTTCTGAAGACAAATGCATGTGATCTTAAGGAATTAATAAATTATTTGAGGAATTTATAGGTGATCCTAGAAAATTTAGGATTTGTATATGATGATGGTGAAAATCACCTTAATTTATAAGTCCTCATAGTAAATTAACAAGGGATCATTGAGAATTTACAATAAGATGATGGAAACCTTAGCAAAATCTCGCTAGAGGGAAGAAAAAAGGGAGAAAGATAGAAAAATAAGGACATTTTCAACATTTCATAATTTTCTTTAACACAAGGATCTAGGAACTTTCAAGCAGTATAAAAAATTTTGGGGACTTGGATGCTGTTTAAACCGTTCCTTGATCCTTCTTTATGATTGAACAAATTAATAATTAAATTAATTTAAGAGTAATTAATATTAGTTTAGAATTAAATATATACTAATATATTTATAATTCATATTATATAGTAATTGTTGTTAATTTAAATATAATTTAATTAATGGAAATATCAATTATAATATTCTTATAATATAATAATCATTAGCTTATTCAATTAATTTTTAAACATAATTAAAAGTACAGAAAAAGTTTTGTTTCTCCATTTGTGTAACTGTAAGGGGACATTGGTCTGTAAGTAATAATTTGGTACTTGTCACATAACGTGATTTCGAAATCTGTGCACCATCTCTTGGACATATATCTAAACACATTATACTTTTAAAAAGAATATAGGAAGGAGGGGAAAATGAAGGAAGAAAATAAAAGGGAAGCATGACACTCCCTTATCTAAGTTTATCCTCATTTTCTTTTTCAATATTCCCCTCCTCTAATTTTTCCTTCGTTCTAAATAAAGCCTTAGTCAGTATTACCATGCTTTCACCATCTACCCTTTCGTTTCTTCATATTTTGAATATAATTCATAATCTCACTTGCTATGGCGTTGTTATCTGCGATTAGTCTCTCTTTGATGAAAGAATGTTGATTAGCTAGGAGCAATATAATGATCCAATATCATCCCGTATTTCCTCCATCCTCAACTGTTATTAATATTTTCCCTTTCGAGATTGATATTGATTTACACTTGGAAAAGACAAGTACAACATGCAGAATCCACAAACTTAAATCATGGGATTTATATCCTCCGAAGATCTCTAAGAAATAACTCTTTATGAGCTTCGTATGTTTGTCTTTCTCGATGAAGCTAGCAACACAGATATTTGTAGAACTTTCGAAGAGTCCAATTCTAATCAGTGCAAAAGTCATTCAGATATTTAGAGGATCACATTCCATGTGAATGCGTCATGCTTCTAACTCCATTGTGGCGTTTTATCGAACAGACAGAAGGCATAATTGAACGAAACAAAACAGAGGAAGTTAGCGAGAGCAGAGATTGAGCCAAACAACTTGAAACATGTATGGAAGAAAGCTATTCGATTCTCCACAAAGAGAATAAAACCCTCTTAAAATAAGAGGGTAAATAGGTCCATCAGAAGCAATATAATGTGGTGCTATGCTGCAATTATTTCTAAATGTTGTATCATTTTGATTTCTTTTTCTTTTCTATATTTGAATCAATCTTTTTTAGCATGATGTGTCGGTTTATACAAATTAACTCTTGACATTTGTTATCAAATTTCCCATCTCATTGTTTCATTTAACCTTTTTTTTTTTTATTTCGGTACATTTTAATCATGGTACCATACATAGATACGACCATTTAAGAAAAGTTACTATTTGAGTTGATCGATTTAATGAGGTGAATCAACGAATCAGAATCTAAAATGGTTCAAAACACTATAAAAAATTAAAAAATTGATAAAAAATTAAAAACAGAAGTTAAAAATTATTTAATTTATTTTTTATAATTTTATATATAAATAAAATTTATTAATTTAATTGTAATCAATTTAAATCACATTTTAATCACAATATGACTAGCAAATTTTAAGCCAATATTTTTGTCCAACTAACGAACAATTTGATAACCTTGGTCTCATGCATGGTGCCTATGGGTCAAGGACATTTTGATTAAAGACCCTTGTCATTTTTTACATCATCTAATCTATTAGCTTATGTCTATAATATTCTAACTATGAATATTATTGAAATGATCAAATAAATAGCTTATTTATGAAATTTTTGTTGGTATAATTATCTAGGATCTGGTATTACTAAGTCATATTTAAATATTACCAAGTTTAAATGATAATAATTCTCACAATAAAATTTTTTTGTCCACAAGATTCAAATTCAAAACTTTATTTAAGTAATGTTAAGTATGAAATTATTGAGATGGGCAAAAACGTGGGAGCAAAGACAAATTCAAAACTTTCTCATGTGTGTATAGAGTGAACTCCACACTATTGTGTGGGCCAAAGGTCGAATTGCACTATTAACAATTCGTGAACAGTGCAACTTTCTTAAGTTATATTTTTTACATTGATAATATATTAAATTAAAATGAAAAAACTTTTTCATCTTGCTTTCTATTATTTGCTGATGACTTGGTTTTAATTATTTGTAGAGGCTCCCTTGTAACACCCCTCATGATATCTTTCTTGGTATTGTGTTCAAAACTGGAGGAAACAGGACGAAGGAAGGCTCAAGCAGAGTCTGGAAGAGCTTCACGCTGTGACGAGAAGTAGGGCCGCCACGGCGAGAACCATTCTAGTGGCATTATTTTAACTAAAACTGGTGGAGCTGTGGCAAGATTCGAGAATTTTGTTTAAATCCGAATCAGTTCAGACGAACAGAAAAGAAAGAAACGAAGGGAGTGATGAGGAGCTGAGCTAGGGTTTGCTATTTTTTGCCATTGGGAGTGATTTTCGGACATCAAGAGCTTGGATTCAAGTTGGTAAATGTTCTCTACTTCTCCCTCTCCATTTTCTTCGGTTGGGAATTTGGGATTTTCGGTTGTGAGGTTGGAATTTTGGTTTGAAACGAAATCCACCGATTGAAATGGGTGAAATGGGGTTTATGAAGTGTGTTTTGGCATTCTTGTTGCTTGGATGTGAGTTTTGAAGGGATTATATGTGTTTAAAGCTTAAGCCTAGGTTGTTTTCAGTTAAAGCTCTTGGGAATCCAAAGTGTTTGGTTTTATGTGATGTTTGAATGATCCTTAAGAGCTTATTGAGGCATGAAAAAGGGTATTGGAACCTTAGGTTAGGTCTAAAGTGGTGGAATTATGGAATTTGGATGTTTGGTATATTGTATTAATCAAAGAATTGTGCTATTATGAAGGTTGTTTGGTTAACCGAGAGGGGCTCACGTGTGTTAGGCTATTCAAGAAGTTCGTGGAACTCATGCGTGTGATATTGACAACTTGAGGTAACCGGGTGTTTGTTTATTTGTATTGTACAGTATGGTAGTATGTATATTTGTATATATATATATGTTTCTTTCATACCACAATATTAATATGTGTGTGTACTGTTTACTACATATCATGGTATGCACACAGCTAGATGATGGTTATGATGATTGTGATGATTATGATGATGTTATTAACATGACATGACATGATGCATACATGACACTGTGATATGATGATGATGATTATATGATGATACATGAGCATCACCACATGACATTATGAGATTGTGATATATGGTGGATTGGGTGGTGATGATGATATGATACATGATGATATGAAATATGAGATATGATTAGGGGGGATAAGGTTGGGATCCCTGTCGATAAATCCTCCCCTATGGCCAGGGGAGCTAGGCGGTAGTAGACTGCACATTTCCTAAATTACCACCAATTCGAGGTGGTCTAGAAGAAGGAGAGCCACGATCCGAGTACTAGTGTAACCTTTGACCGGGTTGCATTAGTGTAAGGTGAGTTTGGTAATGTCTCAGAATCGGTCTTCACTGACTATTGGAAGGGAGTTACCTATATGAAATGTCCTGTTATGATGACAGCCCCTGGTTCTAGCTATGTGTGAGGGAGACATGCATACCATTCATTTCACATTGCATACATGAATTGCATGAGATATATATATTTGTGTGTATGGTTGTCCTCGGTTACTGAGACATTGTCTCACACCCTTCTCCCATGAACTAACCTTTCAGGTGACGGTTCTGGCACTAGTCCTGAGAAGTCGAAGGAGTAGTAGCGAACGTGAGAATACTAGGTCTATGTAGTCTATGTAGTGTTTGTATATTGGATAGTGTATCTTGTGCCAAGTAGGATAGGAGGTTTTGTAATGAACGGTTATGGATATGGATTGTATGGATGTATGTATAGTTATATGTGGAAAAGAGGTTGATTGTGGTTATGTATGTTGTGTGTAAGTGTTATGCATGAGGAGAGTTGGATTTAAACTTGTTTGGTGTATTCTAGGGCCTGTAGCTCGTTTGTTGAGTTGGGGTTCCAAGGGGTCAAATCTCAGAGGAGTGGTTCTTTTTAGGTGAAACCTTTTTGGACAAGTTGGTTTGGAGGTTTTGGACCTGTGTGAATGGTCTTTGAGCGACCAGTTGCCCTTAGTGGCAATTGGAGATGGTTAGTAGTGAGTTTTGGTCAATAAGTGGCTAAAATGGTGTCAGGAGTCCAGAATCTCCATATGGAGTTGGATTGAGGTGAAAGTAGTGTTTATGGCTAAACGGGGACTAGATTGACTTGTAGGAGTTGGAATCAAGTCAATCGAAGATCGGAGCATAAAGTTATATGCATCGGAAGTTCACCTCGGAGTACGAAAGTTGCTGATATGGGATATCAACATGGGGCGCCGCAGCTCCAAAGTCCAGGCCATAGTGGCAGTGAAGCCAGAAGCGATGGAGAAATAGGGGAGGCTAGAGCTGCGGTGGTACTGTAGCGGCCGCGGCCCCAGCCCAGTTTTTGGTATTTTGAGGTTTGTTACCGTTGTTCTGAGATTGTGAGAAGTTGTTTTGAGTTGTTTGGGTAATGTTTGGTTGGAATTTTGAAGCTTTTAGTCAAGTCTGGAGGTGTCAAGAGGTAGGATGTTACATCCCTCAGATCAAATTCTCATTATAAAAGATTGCTTGGAATCATTTGGCAATGCTTCGACTCTTAAAATCAGTATTAATAAGATGAAGCTCTACTATTGCCATGAATATGAACATCAATCTTGCTTTGGAGTTTAGTAGATGCTTGGGGATCTAGGAAATATCTCAGCATTCCTCTTTTCCATAGAACTACTAAAAGAACCTTTTCAGCTATTACTGATAAAGTGGGTAAATGTCTATTGGGAAGGACAAGAAAACTCCTTAACCTTGCAAGAAGAACGGTTCTAATCAAATATGTGCTTTCCGTGTTACCATACTATATGCAAACTATGGTTCTACTTGTAGGGGTTATCAATGAAATTGACAAGAAGTGCAGGGGATTCCTCTGGAATGCTTGGGATGTTGAAAGGAAACCTCATTCAATTTCTTGGGACAAAATTACCAAAGATAAAGTGACAAAAGGTTTGGGAATCAAAAATACCAAGAGCCAAAATATAGCTTTTATCATGAAATTGTAGGGGCACTATCACCAAAAGACATTGTCTTTGGGTGAGAGAGCTCAAGGATAAGTATAAATAAGGAACGGTTTCTATTCCCATGATTGGAAGAGAGAAGAATTGCTCCCTTACTTGGAGAAGCATATGTAAAGTTTGGGATCAATTTATGGAAGGGGTCGGTTAGATCTTAGAGAGAGGTGATAATGTTTCCTTTTGGTTTGATAAGTGGGCTCCCCTGGTAGTCCCTCTTATCTACTTCTGTAAGAAGTTAAATACAACTCTTCATGAAAGAGTTTGTAATTTTGTTAATCATAACGGGACGTGGAACATCTCTAAAATTTTACAAGTTCTTCCGAAGGTCATTCACTACAAGAAAACAGTTATTTTGTCATAAAATTTTCTCATAGAAGAAAAATTAGTGAGAACTTCTCACGGCATTTCTCGTGAATAAATAACTCTGAGCAATTTCTCACGGACATTTCTCATGGTATAAAAAGGGCGAGAACATTCCGAAAAAAAGTTGTGAGAAAAGTGAAGAGAACATTCTAGCAAGTTGGTGCGAATTTGGCACCACAATTTCTCAAGGACTGAGTCCATGAGAAAATGATGAGAAAGTGGTGTGAAAATACTTCTCACGGATGTAGTCTGTAAGAAAATTCTCACGGGTATGAAATCTATGAGAAATATTTCTCACGGATAAAGAAATCTGTGAGAAACGTATAATAAGAAATTGGGAGCATTGCACCATGTGTTGGGTGAAATGCTTCTCATGGATATAGTCTGTGAGAAACTTCTCATGGGTATAATTTCTATGAGAAATATTTCTCACAGATACAGAAATCAGTGAGAAGCGTATAATGAGAAATTAAGAGAATTGCATGAGTAGAATGCTTCTCGTAGATGTAGGCTGTGAGAACCTTCTCACGGGTTTAAAATCTGTGAGAAATATTTCTCAAGGATACAAAAATCTGTGAGAAGTGTATAATGAATACTAGTGAAATGTTTCTTGTGGTTATAAATCTGTGAGAAATATTTTTTGCAGATTTAGTCTATGACAAATAAAATTTTTCTCATGAAAATAATATCTATGAGAAAATTTCTCACGATTTTATGAAAACCGTGAGAAAAGTTAAACAAGAAGAAAATATGACTCTCTTAGTATAAAAATACATTAATTTGGTCTTATGGATGTTTGAATTCGAGACCTGGAGCTTTTGTAAAAAGTTGCCTGACTGCTGAACCAAGTTATCACTTTTGATCAATAAGGACATTATTTAATATATAAATAATATTATTTTTTTAAAACATATTACAAGAAGTTGCCGATTAAGGATTCAAACCTGAGACATATGATGATTAAAAGTGCTCCTTTAACTAGTGAACCAATTAGTTTTTGGTCAGAGTGATTGACATAATATATTATATAAATAATACTTAAGTTTTTGGCATCAAATATGGAATTGGTGGACAACTCGATTTCAGTTGCCTCCAAAATGTATTTCAGCCCCAAACTTTACTCCAAAAATCCCTAGGTCAAAAATCACTCACCTTCCCAAACATTTGCTCCAAAAATCCTCTCATCTCGTCATGCTTGTTTCTTCAGCTTGATGGTTTTCAAGGTGGAACTTTGTGGTCTGCTCAGTGCTTTTGTTGCTGCTCCATTGTTTTAGTTCGGTGGTGGTCTTCAATCTCATGTAGGTACTTCTCAACTTCTATAGTCTCACCTCTTCTTTCTCATTTCTGGTAGCTAATTACAGTTCATATTTGTAGTTTCTGTAGTCTCTCTTAGCACGAAGCTTCCTACCCCCATCCCACATATCTCAGGCCGGTCAAACTGTATGTTTAAATCTTGCTTGGCTTGATAAGAGTGATTACATTTGGTTTGGTTGATCTGTGTTTTGATGTGTGTCCCTTTTCATGGCTTGCAGTAGTATTTCTAAACTGACTAAGGAAACAAAGTCATTATTGGGCACAACAAAAGATGAGACGAGTTTCATTACTATGATTGATTTGCCAATGACCAAAAGTTTTTAAAAAATTTCAGATTCAACGCTTGCATTCCTTTCCAATAATGATTAAGATTTTATATTGAACTTTTAATTTACTCAAAGTTATTTTCTATATTACTTTGTCTCTTTCTTCATTTTATTTGCACGTACAAAACTTTGATGTTTATTTGAGTATAGCATCTATATATCTTCATCACTATATAATTTAGCTTAGACATTGATGTTATTGTGAAGCCTGTTCATCTTTAAACTTGAGTGTTTTATTTTTTTAACTATTAAGTTGTATTCTCTTTTTAAAACACTAAAAGCTCAAGGGCTAATAAGACATCTTTAATATTTTTTTGGAGCTCAAGGACGTTGTGTTGATGCGAAAAGTTGCATGTTAGTCGGAATGAAAGTCATGATTGTCATATTTTTATGGAGAGGCTATTACAAATTGTGTAGTGGGTTGCCAACCCCAATATTTGAAACCTTAATGAAGTTAAGCAATTTTTTTCGTGAGCTTTGTGCTCCTACTTTACATTTGAAAAACCTCGAAGTAATGAAAAAGAACATTCCTATTATTTTGTGTAAACTTGAGAAGATATTTCCTCCAGACTTTTTTGATGTTACAAAACATTTACCTATTCACTTGGTACATGAAGCTATAGTTGGTGGACCTATACAATATAGGTGAATGTATCCATTTGAAAGGTTCTTGTATATATTGAAAAGAAAGGTAAAGAATAAGGCCCATGTTGAAGGCTCCATTTACTCATCATATATACTTGAAGAAACTTCAACATTTTTCTCCTACTATTTTGAGTCACATGTTCAATGAAGAACTAGGAGAGTTCCTCGCAATGATAATGGTGGGAAGCATGTTGATCATCCTCCAATCTCTATCTTCAACTATCCTGGACAACCACATGGAAGAGCAACACAAAACACTCGTTTTCTTAGTGAGTCTGAGCAAAATGTAATAACTTTATATGTTCTTCTCAATTGTCCTGATGTTAAACCTTTCCTCAAGTAAGAATCTCATTCTTCGTCTATTACTTTTACTCAATATAAAGTTGTGTTTAGATTAATATCATTCTTAGTCAAATGTAGTTCCTATGTTAATGAATTGCTATCTATGAACCCCACTCTATAAAATGAGGAGGTGGATAAGTGTATTTCATCTAAATTTTTTGCATGGTTCAAAGCTTATGTAAGTACATCTTAACTACTTTCTATGAAATGAGGAGGAATATTTTTTTTTATAAAATTGTCAATGCTAATACTTCTATTTAAAATAGGTTCTAAACCCATAAAATGGGATAAAAGATGAATTGTTAATTTCTTTGGCTTGGGGTCCTTTGAGACTTGTGAATACATTTGATCAATGGTCAGTGAATGACTATAAGTTTCACACAGAGACCTGGGCATGAGGGAGGAAGACCAATAATAGCAGAATAAGTGTCAAGGGAATTAGTCACAATCAACTTGAAGTTTCTTACCATGGTGTTTTAAAAGAGATAATTCAATTACAATTCACTGGCAAACCATCTAAGTAGTTAACACTTTTCAATTGTAAATGGTATGATCCTCAGCATAGAGGGACTCGAGTTTGTCCTTAATATGGAATTGTGGAGGTTAACACAAAAAGGACATGCAAGGGGAATGATTCTTTTATCTTTGCTCAACAAGCAGAACAAGTGTATTTTACACTGTATCCGAACTCATTCTTTTCTAAAAAAGATTGTCTTCTTGTCATTAGAACAAAAGTAAGGAATAGGATTGATACCTCAGAAGATGACAAAGATGTACCTTTTCAAGATAACGTTGATCGACAACCCCAATTAGTTGAATATGACAATGGTGATATTGATCTGCGAGATAATACAGGTGAAATTGAAGAATTAGATGATGTACATATTATATCAATTGAAAATGACATTGGTGATTCAAGAGAATCAAGTGAGGAAAATGTAGATGAAGACTTTCTACATACTGGATCATTAGAGACTGAAGATGATCCTCCTAATGATTTTTATTTAGCCAATGAGTGATATAATATTGGTAAATTAATTTTCATGAATTCGTTATATTGATTATTATGTGTGTTAATTTTTTGCTCATTCTTTAATTCTCTTAATGTTATTATCATTAACTTTTGTTCCTTTTTTTTTTAAAATTTTAGATGTCATCTTTTGAGCAACATGTGGCAGAGGGAACTAAAAATAAGAAGAAGGACAAAAAAGGCAAAAAGGTGGTGCAAGCATCCTCATCTTTTCAGCCATTGGGTATTATACAATCCTCTCCACATCAGCTTCATCCAACACCACTACACAATCGAGATCTGAGGTAGCATCCTTTTCTATTCCATCCCCCCTCCTTCAGTCCTCTCCTAGAGAGACTATATTTGCTGGTTTAGAGAGATCACCAAATTTGATGAGCACAGATGCAAGATGCTCATCTAATAATATATATGATGCTGGCTCTAGATTGAATGATGGCCGATTGGTCATTCGACCAAATGGTAACCAGGAGTAAGTAGCTTCTATGTAGTTCATATTTTTATACTTTAATTGTTATTTTATATATGCTAAATATTATTCATTTTGTAGATTTTTCCCTTCAATTGAATCACAAAAAATATTGTTTGACATCACCCATCACAAGTTTAAGGGTGTATGGCCTAAATTGTTTAAGGTCTCTCGTAAAGTGCAAGGTTTCTGGTTTGATGAGTTTAAGATGAATTAATCTAATAAACATTTAGAAATTAATATGTATGGTTTTTAATTCTATAATTATTGATATTTTGTTGTTTCTTATGCAGCTTAAATGTACATGGGACCCTAAATTAGATGATGTAATCCATAAAATATGGAAAAAGAAATGTAGCGGTGTGGTACAGTCATCTTTGAGGGACATTCACAAAAACAAAACAAAGGTTGAATGGTTACCAAAAGGAGTTCAAAAAGCCTTGGAATAATATTGGAAAAGTTCTGAATTTTTGGTTGAGTCTGCACATAATAAGGCAAATCGTGCAGCTGATAATGAGGGATGTGTTTATAGAGGTGGTAGAATTAGTTTTAATGAACATAAGAGAAGAATGGTAAGTGTTATTTGAATGTGACATGCTTATTAATTTACTTAATTTTATTATATTTTATTTTCATTTAATGTAATTTTAGCAATTTTCCTATATGATGTAGGAAGTTAAATTGGGAAGATTATGTGAATATCCTGAAGTTTTCAAAAAAATTCAATATGATGAGAAGAAAGGTGGTTGGATTGGGCAATTAGCTGAAGCCACTTATGTAAGTTACTTACGTTTATATTATTTTTTAAAACTCATAAATTCAAAGACTAAACTTGAATTTTTTTTTTAATGTAGATGAGTTTGAGAGATTAAAATAGAGTCAAGAGTCTAAGTCAAATATATGTGACTCAGATTTATGGTTGAAGGTTGTGGGTGGCAAAAATAAAAAAGGTCATGTTTATGGACTTGGATCTCAAGCAAGCCTCATTGCTTTCGATTGCTCAAGCATTAGAAACAACTATGGTGAGATTGCACAATTGAAAAAAGAGATGGAAGAGCAAAAGAAGTTCTATGAAGAAAACCTTCAAAATATTAGAGCTGAAATGAAGGCTAGAGATGAAGAATATAAAGCTAAAGAGTCTAGGATGGAAGAGCAATTTCGAATGATTATGACTCATTTATCTAACACTAAGGCTAGTACTTCCAAATGTCCATGAATTGGTGATAGTGATGGTGTCGATAGTGATCGTACTAATGATAGTGATGGTGCTGATAGTGATGATGGAGGGAATGAAGTATAGTTATAGGGCTATGTATTTGATACTCTTGTTTGTGCTATATTATTAGGACTTGATACTTTTGATTTCTTGTGTTGAAATATAATTAAAGGTTTTTTGTGATTTTTATCCTTGTGTTTTTGAAATTCAGCATAAGTTAAATACAGAATAGAATTTCAAATTTCTAGCCTTGTGTTTGTTTGGCTACATCTATTGTTTTACAGGTTTAATTGCATAGGGATTGAAAAAAAATTGATTATGACTTGACTTATTTTACATACTTCTCACAGCTTTCTCACGACATATATTTATAAGACACATGTTTAGTTAGTTATACTTTCTCACGGATTTAATGCGTGAGAGATTTCTCACAAAAGAAAATCTATGAGAAATGAAGGATTTTCTCATGGATTAAATCTGCAAGAAATTTTCTCACAGACATAAGCCGTGAGAAAATTCTGAAATTTCTCACACATATAATTTGTAAGAAACTTTCTCGCGGACTTATTCTGTGAGAAGATTTCTTGCGAATTTTGCTTTTATGAGAATGTTTCTCATGAAACAAATTTGTGAGAAAAACTTTCTCATGCCTTGAGGCTGTGAGAAAATATTTTCCTTTAAATTATTTTCTGACCAACGATTTTGCGTGAGAAAATCTGTGAGAAACAATTTTCCACAGATTTTAGGGGAGTTTCTCACAGATTTGTACTGTGAGAAAATTCCTGTTTTGGTGTAGTAATTATTGATCAAATCAAGTTTGCTACTCCCCCAAGAAATAATGGGATGAAGATTCTGTTTGCTGGAGATTGTCTCAGGATGGGAACTTTTCTATGAAAGCTGCATATCACATGATTGAAAAGAAAGATAATACTAACAAAACTTAGCTATGGTTGAAGATATGGAGATGGCATGCTTATTGGAAGATCAAGTTCTTTTGTGGAAAATGGTCCGTGATAGACTACAAATGGATGCTACTAAGAATGAAGATAACATCATCACTCATAGAATATGTCCGTTTGGATGCAACACCCTGGAGTCTACTATGCGCATTAAGCAAGATTATTGCAAAGCCAAGGAGGTTTGGCAAAAATTAGTCAATCCTACTTTTTCTAATTGATTCTTTTCATTACCTATCCAGGATTGAATTATGTGTGGAAAGCCGCTAAGGAGGTGGGGAGACACTACACCAGGAGTGTACCTTGGAAAAGAATTTTTGGTCATGCTTGTTGGCTTTTATGGAAAGCAAGATGTAGAGGACTTTTCTTTGGCAATGATCACGAGGAATAGGATGTTGCGTTTCTGAGTATGCAAATCCCTATGGAGCACATGAGGTTGGAGGCAATGAAAGCCGCTTTGGGAGTCAACCTCTGAGATATGTTCTCAAGATGGAAACCTCCGAAAATTTTGTGGGTTAAAGTAGACACGGATGCTTCTGTGAATAACAGGGGAGTTGCCACTTGTGGAGGTGTCATCAGAAACTGCAATGGAGAGTGGATTTCCGGTTTTATGGCTAAGGTGAGTGCCATGCCAAGAATTGCCGCTAAGCAGATGACTATATTGCTTGAAAATGAGCTTTGTTGGTTCAAGAGATTTGAGAGGATTCTCGTTTGCAGTGACTCACTTGAGGCTATCAACTTTATAACTTATAGTAATTATGATGATCACCCTTACAAAATGCCAATATCAAGGAGTTTATTGCAAAAGACTAGAACATTATTGAGTACGTGTTCAAAGAAGTGAGTGAATATACTAACTGGCTTGCTTATCATACGCATGACATCGACGGCAACTTTCTTGTTCTTACCCAACCTCTTGTAGGTTGTAGACATATTCTTGAAATTAATAGAGGAGAGGAAAGTAGCTTTATCTAACGGCCCATTTGGTTGGATGAGAGAGGAGGGAGACTGAAGGAAAGGAGACCAGTCTCCTGTGGGTGGTCTGTTTGGTTGGTAAGGGACGGAAGCTACAGTGGCCAGGAAAGGAGAGAGTTCTCCCATGTTGGTGGGAGACTTCTTTCATCCCATGACTGGCGGTAGAGATGTTTCTAGGAGAGAGAGAGTGGTGCCAAATGACTGAACTGCCCATAATATTTTGACCAACTTAAAAAATTAATCGGCATTGTTACAGCGAAGGAGTGAACCGAGCAGATATCTCTGTGAAGGAGAAGGATGTTGATGTGAGGGGAGGTTCTCACAGGGACTCCGGTGACCTGATTCTGAGCTCCACGGAGCTGCTACGATGACGGATTAGATATGTAACAATGTTTTTGGGTACTGGATTTCGCTTTCGATGTTGAAAAAACGAAAACGCGTTTTTAAAACAAAGCAGAATAGAGCCGTGGAAGTTGCAAAAAGAAGACGATGATCAAAAGGGAATACGTGTCCAACAAAAGAGAGATGGAGAGTGGCTTCGTGGAACGGTGGAAGATAGATATGTAGGAGCAGTAGGCTGTGGACTGTGAAGCTAAAGTCCCTTCCTACGTGTCCCGTTTCTTCCTTTTCTTTTTTTTTTCTTTTTAAAGCAACTTCTTTTAATAAGAAGAGATAGGGATCAATATATTTTTATATTTTTAATTTGTGGTAATTGTGAAAATTGTTATGATGATAATCTTTTTACAGATATAGAAAAGGTAGAAGCGAATAACCTTTTTTGGTTTTTTTTTTTTTGGTCTTTGGTAAAAAGAAGTAATTTTTTTGGTCATCATTCTAATTATGAAAATTTTTCAATAAAAATTATAATTATATATCTTATTATTGATAGTTAAAATTATTTATCACTTAATTTATTAATTTATAAAGATAATTTAAAAATACTTATTTTAATATATTTCATTATTTAAACTATAAAATAATATTTTTTAAGAGGGACATTTTGAAAATTTCATATTCTTATTCTCCTTTCATTGACATCTTTTATACAAAAAGAATAATTTTTCTCCCATACATCTCATTTTTTTAGTTAACCAAACATTTTTCTTAGTTATATGTCTCCTTTCCTTTCTGTAATCCTCTTTTCCTTTCCCTTAATTTGTTTTCTATGAATCAAACAGCCCTAATTTCCTAGGTACTTCCTAGGCTTTTTTTCGAAAAAAGAAATCATCACACAAACAGATTTACTTTTCCACATCGTATGATTCTTCGACGAGGCAGAAGTCACAGTCAAAAGGCAGTAATCTCCCTAAATACATCACCACTTTGACTTACACCTCCCAAGCAGAGCTCTTAATTTTGCTTTTGTATTCGTTTTTGCGACAATGCATGTAGAAACCAGGTTCAATTGTCTAATAAGAAAAAGAAAAATTATTAAATATTCAGAAAATGTGATCTCAATATCTCATATATAATCTATTTAATAAGTTATACAAAGCCAAAAGAGTACATAATGATCTGACCTTGAGCTTAGGAAAAGCCTACATAACATACAAAACTCCACGAATAACAAGTGGTCTAAACGAAAGCAAGCCTAAATTAATATCGACCAACTAAAATAAAGTCCTCATCATCAAGAACCTCAACCATTTTATCACCTATAAAATGCTCTCGGCCAATTTGATTCACCAATTTAACAAATGCCTGCCTTTCCTCCACAGGAAGAGGAACATATGGTAGCCTAAAAACTGGCCTTATGACTCCAAGTTGTGCAAGAGCCGTGTTCAAAGCAATGGGATTTGGTTCATTAAATAGCCAGCGAATCAAAGGCATGATCCGTGCTTCCAGTGTAGGATTCTTACCATTAATCATTAGATTGCGCATTAAACCAGGAATTAGGTTGCTTGCAACAGATATAACTCCAGCAGCCGCATATTCCCATCTAGCATCATGGCATTCATCATCGTTCCCACTCCACACAACAACCTTATTCCCTGTATAAAGTTTGATTCGGTCATTTCCTACACACTCCTTGACACCAGCAAGGTTAGCACTTTGTGTTGCCAAGGTTTGAATCACAAATGGAGGAATATCTTGGCCGGTTCGCGAAGGCACATTATATATGATGGTGGGCCCCATGGGAAGCACACTACTGAAGTGAGAAATCATACCATTAACAGAGGTTTTACCATAGTAAGGGTTTATATGAAGGGAAGCATGCATTCCAACAGCAAAACCCTGCTCGGAGGCATGAATTGCTTCCCTGGTGGAGTTGCTTCCAGTGTTTCCAATAACCTTAATTTTTCCACCAAAACAGTTAACTGTGTGCCCAATAAGCATTATGTGTTCATCCCAGCTCATTAATTGACCTTCACCAGTTGTGCCACCAACAATAATACCTTCAACACCATTTTCAATCTGCATATTCACCATGTCATCATATGCTTCAAGATCAAAACGGCCATCAGGGAGATAAGGAGTTTTAAGAGCAGTTATCAATCTCAAACACTTTATCTCGTCAACTGATGTCCTGTAAACACAGCATCACATAAGACTTCATCACCACAAAAATAAATTTAAAAAAGAAAACATCTCTATAAGCAGGAAGGATTTGGAAATTAGTTAGAGGTGAATTCAGTAAGAGTCCACCCTGCCGTCTGTTCGTTAAATGGATGCTTCAGATTGCACAAACCAAAACACCATTTTATTAATTCCTATGAGATACATATGGACAGCTGGACTGGACTCTCACTAAACCTCACTGAACTTGCCTATTTCTAAATCCAAATTCACCTCCTTTCTGAATATATTTATGATACTTACAAACAGAATATTAATAAATTGGATCAAACAAAATAAGCCAGATATAAGCGTCGACAAAGCTAGAGATACTTGCCCTGACTACTTTATAGATACAAAAATTCAAATGACGTAGTGCTTTTTATTATATCTGAATCAAAACTCAAAGTAATTGATCAAGTAAAAAAATAGCTCAAATTGCAAATTAGTGAGAGAATCGTTCAGGTATCTAGAAGCTTATCACACGAGCTATAATAAAATGTACTTCACGTGACTATTCCAAAAATCCTATACAGAGAAAGGAACCTAATCTACACAACCCACATGATTACATAGAATATACAAAGTATCATCATAGAAATTAAACAAAGGAGACTGAACAAATTCCTACCTATTTTTCATCTCAAAGCTTCGCATTGGAAGGTGGACATTGGGTACAACAGCTGCCTGTGGAGGCTTCCAGTTTGAGTTCCTGGTTCATTCAAAAAAATCTTTACGGTTATCATAAAACCAGCATGTGGATTTAGTTTTCTTCTTTTTTAATTACAAAAGGCCACACCAAGAGAACCATAATGAAAATATATAGGTATTTTCAATTTTGGCCAAATTCCCACAAATGAGAATTTAAATTTCACAAAAAAGTAACCTTTCCTTCGCTAAGAAGGAAATAGCAATTCAAGAATACGCAGGCATAACGAAGAACGCACCTTATCTATTTCACTCAAGTAAATAATTTTGCTTCTTTGCAACATGTCAAATAGAAAAAATTCAAAGCCACAAGAGGTTCATACTTCATAGTCAAGAACAAAACTTGAAGCAAATCCCCATCGTAAAGGGGTCCAACTTATTAACACTGGACTATAAGTGTTAATTCTTCTAGAAGGAATAGCCTTTGCTAAAATGTGAATGACAAGAGTCTAAAAAAACGTTAACAATCTTGGCAAATGAAACATAAAATATCAACAATTAAAATAATCAATCGATAAATGTCACATCCCTGCAATTTAATTTCTATGTGCATGCGTATCCACCAAACTTGTGTATAATCATATTCATATGCATGAGAGCTCAAAGAATAGTTCAAAGGATTCAAGGGACCAATGCAACTGACTACAAACCCAAAGAATAAGGTCAAGGAACACAGGGACTAAACAGCAAAAAATTTCAGGGACTACATTGAGAAGAAAAGCATAAATTGAAAGAATTTTACATTTTTGTGAATTTATTACACGTGTAGATTGCTAAGAAATTGAGGAGAGACAATGTAACTTCGATTTGTTAAGTCTAGGTCGACTTAGTGGACATTAGAATAAAGGGCTAAAACATGTATACTATTATTTGTCACCTTCAAAAGCATGTGTGGAAGATCCAAGAATGAGGTGCCACTCTTATGGGTAACATTATGAGTTAGTGGGGTACATGCATTTAGGCCTTGGGGGATTAAATAAAACGCCACCAAATTGGGACATCCTCATCTTTGTCACATGACGGTTGAATTAAGATAGCATTTAACCTCATTTGAATTTTATTAGTTGTGAAATATGGGTATTAAGTGGAATCCAAGTGTCAAGGGCAAGCTTATTGGTATTCAATGAATGGGAAAGCGGGAGCCATGAAGAATTAAGCAAATGACCATCAAATAAAGCTGCTTCCCACCTGCACTTCATGTTACTTAATAGGAAGAATGAGCTTCATTTCATCTCACCTCCATTTGCTGCTTTATTAGTAAACATTAGGTGGAAATTTCATTTAACCTTAATTTTAATTTCATTTCAGTTAGCATGTGGCAAGACCATCTTGTTTGCACCAAAACCAATTTGCCTTCATTCTTAGTTTATTGTAACTAAAGGGGGATAATGAATGAGCATTTTACATTGATATTTATCCACTGCCTCAGGTAATCAAATGCCAAAAGAAAATTACAATTAGAATTTCAAATACATTTTAGTGCCAAGTGATGTAAGGTTGTGATATAAGAGTTTAAGTGGCAAAACTCATTCACTTCATCCTAAAACTCATTTAGGAAGAGAAAGCTTCAGAAAAACACAGTCAAGGCTCCTTCAATGGCGACACAAAAAGAAAGAGAGACCTAGAGAGAGAGAAAGAGAGAGAGAGAGAGAGAGAGCTTCAAATCTTCACCAAAATTCCTACTCCCAAACTCTTTTCACAAAGAGTATTTCTCTTCTCAAGAGCTATCCACCCATGGTTTCAAAATTGAGAGGCTCAAAGTCGAAGATTTCTAGGTTGAAGCATAGTGGCAATTCAAGAAAACCATACCAATTAAAGGATAGAGGAATTGATGCTCTTCATTTAGATATGTTTTGCTGGGGGAAATTTGCTTTCACGACCATTCAAGCTAGGGTTGCTTCAGCCAAAAAAAGACAACTGAGGAGGATGTTTTTCTAATTACTCCCTTTGGTTCACATTATAAGGTATTTTGCATCAATTACATAAATATTAAGGAAAACATTTTTTCACCTGAAATCAATGCAAAAAGTACCCACATTTCCTATTTTACTCTTATTAAATATCTCATTCTATTATTATTGTAGAGCTATAAATTGTAAGGTTATAAATAAAGAGTATGGAAGCATTAAAGATAGGGGTAAAATAGGAAGAAAAATATTCAATATCCTATATTTTGAACCAAAAATTTGTCATACAAAATGGCTTACAATATGAACTGGAGGGAGTATGTCTTATTTGAAATATATGAATTAGGAGTGGTGGAACGCAAGTTTGAACATGATTACATGTGTATGCAAAAATTATACCCGAATGGCTTCTTGTGCATAGCTTCATCCATGATAGGAATCTTATAGGAAATGAATGATTCAAGGTTACAGATGAGTAATTTAGTTTTCTATGGGACTAATAATGGAGGAATATGCATTTGTATGGAAATAAGGATCATTATTTACAAATTTCAAATTAAAAGCTCCAGGTATAAGACGTAAATTGTGTTAGGTATCAAGATGGGTTCCACTAGTCAAATTGATAATTAAAGTGGCTTTCTTGGCTGATTGGATAATTGTAAATGGCTGGAATTTGTTGAAAGAGCAATTGATTTGTAATTCCTAAATTTCACCTAAAGAGGTAAATAATAGAAATAATGAATGGATAATGAATTCTAGCCAAAGTATTGTTTGTGTTAAGGGCGTGAATTCAACTCATGGAAGGGAAAGAACCAGTAAGCATAAGATGGAAAGATAAAACAGAACATGATCAATTAATGAGAATTAAATAATGTTAGTCACAAGCGAGGCAACAAAGCAAGTTACTATTTGACTTGAATTTAAATATAATTGCCTAATGTGATGCCTATAGGCCAAGTGAAGAGTATTAAGGAGCTCTTGTGTCTCTAGGTCTGAAAAATTTCATAAGGATAAAGAAAAGAGATCAAGCTAATTGGCTTTGGCAATCACTCCTAAAAGATAGCAATACTACTGTCTCCTGTATGCATGTTTCTTACTTGAGTAAATTAAATGCTTGCATGTTTTTATACATATGAATTATGAATTGATTATGTTTCATGATTGAGTTTCAAAAAGAAATCAAACAAGAAAGAGCCCTAGTGGCCAAGTGTGCCTTCATGGCAAAGAAAGGGCCAGGGGTTGATAGTAATAGCTATTCCCTTGCCAAGATAAGACGAGCAAAGAACATTTCATGAAAGTTATCGGCCATTACTTGTATATGTTTGCCAACTCTGGCATGTTCAAAGTGACAATGTTATGTTCTGATATGTTATGTATGCTTGGATTTCATTTGCTTGAGTAATGGTATGCACGTGTCGAATGGGTGGGTGTTTGTTGTTGTTAAGATTTTCTCCAAAATTTCATCCTTGATCAGTAACCATACCAGGTGAAGGAACAAGCATGGATAAGGACAAGCATGTTGTTACTTAGGGCCAAAAGTTAAAGCTTGATACATATGATTGAAAAACAAAGTTTATGCATTGTTATGATATGCACTTAAGTGTGCTCAAACTCATTGATGTATGGCAAGACAAGTAGTCCATGTACCCTATTTTGGTCATGTACAAGTGACTCAGAAGTTGGTTTGATCTATGAAACTTTCATGTAAAAGTTCGTATCAATGTCATGGAAATTTTGGTAGTTAATCTAATGAGCAGATTTGGGAAACTCATAAGTTAAGTAGCCAAACAAATTTGGAATTCCCTTATGTTAAGTACCAGAGTTAGGGGACAAATATAGTTTTAAAACAAGCACCAGATCACATAATTTGGATATGTATGGTGAAAGATATGAATTTTTAAAGTTGGAACCAAATCTGTTCAGAATTGCTAAATTGATTAATTGAGTCTAGAATTATATTCAAACTTTTCACTCCATAAGACTATTTTTCTCATATAAAAGAATTGCAGAGCTTTAAATGAAGCCAAATAACATCTCAATTGGATTATTCTAAAATTAGTTATGAATTTTCAAAGCTGGCCAAAAATTGAAACTAAATTCAAGAGTGACCAAATGAATAGCATTTTGAATTTTAAAGAGGAAGTTTAATGTATTTGGCACTTTTAAGACCTAAACTAAATCCAACTTCATATATATATATATATATATATAAAGGTGATTGATGATCAGAAAAGGATACAGAAAGCAAGGTATGACAATAAATGATTAATCACAACGATCAAATACAAAATAGAGAAGTAACCTTCACCTGCTGCTGCTATCACCGACATTGGAGTGGCAAACTGGAAAACCAGAACCTTTCAAGCAGGCAATATTATAGCTCTTCACTAAGGCCATCACTAAAAGCAATTCCTCAGACAAATCAAACTAAAATTTCACCGAAAAAAAAAAAAAGAACAAAGTAAGGAACAGAACTGCTTCATTCGATTTAAACCTTTCAAATTTGCTAGCTACAGCAACGAAACTGTGAATGAATTGCAATATGCTATCAATCATTGGATTCAATAATAAATTAAATAAAAACGAATCAAATCATTTGAGGTCACAATGCATGATGGTGGATATGAATGAGAGTGAAAACTAAAGAACTAAAGTAAAATTACATCTCGACTAATCCTAACTAGATTGTTTCCCATGAGATGCATGGAGCCCAAAATGAATCAACTACCATTCTCAAAAATCAAAAGTTATATACACAGTCTGAGAATTCAAAAAACAAAAGTTAGGGTTTAAAAAAAAAAAGGCAGCACGCAACCCAAAATCTAGTGGATGGTGGTATTGTGCTTAACTGAAGTATCTTAGCTACATAACATCTCATATTCTCACCAAATTTTCTACACACACTCAATCAAAATTCTAAAACAAAAAAAAAATTATTAATAGCAAACCTATATGTTAAAGTAGATATTATTGCTACCATGATCAGATTTTATTAGGAAAAGATGAAGAATCAATCCAGATTTAAGTACTCAATGATCATTACATATTCCAAGTATCTTACACAATAGTTATTACCTAGTTAACATTCTCTTTACCAATCAAACTTTAAATAGTCTTATACATAAAAAATTTATTGCCAAAGTGATAGATATAATTTGTCTTTGGGATGCACAAAACGTTAATATTTCATTTAACTGTATTTGAGTTGTCGGAAAAAAACAAAAAAGACAATCCAATTCAATTAACAATTCTGAGATGAAGCCATATTAAATACTAACATTTTTAAAAAAACATCACAATTAATTATAATATTCTAAAACTAAAATCAGCAAATTCGATTAACAGATTCAGTATCAGTATATCACAAATCATTGGCAGAACCGAAAAGAGCAACCAACAGATCTATGATAGACAAATGCAATATCAGCTATATCACGAATCATATACACATATTACTACAAAAATTGAAACAGAGCAAAACGAGGTACGCCTACAATGCTACACATAAGTCAAAACAGAACCCAACAGAAGAAGTCGGACAAGTTACAGAACTCACTTAACAGAGCACAAACCACAAGGAAGATGACCAAGTCAAGGAGTACGGATGAACGAGAACTCGAACAGAAGCAACGCTGGAACGAAGTTAAGTGAGCTAAGGATGAAGTTCGACGAACCAGACTTGAGACCAAGGACTGGGTGAACGACTGAACAAGGACTCAAGGACGAGAAGCTAGAACGATCGAGGACTCGAACGGCGGCAGCTCCTGGCGACAGTGACTGTGAGGGGAAGGGGGGTTACCGCAGGCCGTGAGGAAGAATGGGATTAGGGTGAGGGTAGGAACGAATAAGTCTGGAGGTGTGCTGGCCGACTGACTGGGTGAGTACTTTTAATATTTTCAGATTTATTATTTAATATAATTTAATGTATAAGCTGTTATCTATCTACCATTATATATATATATATATATATATATTACATATGTAAAAACTGAAAGGCATAAGCTCTGCATAACTTTGATTTAATTAGGCTGATATGGAATGCTATATGTGAATGTGATGTAGAATGCTAACATTGGAATGCAAATAAATTAATGTAGAATAATAGTATCTAATGTATTAAAAATTAAACTGAATTGACCACTCCGATCGGGAATCAGTCCTTGATCCGGTTCGGTCATAGATAGAGACCGGAACTCTTCAGAACCGGTGCGAACCAGAATAAAACCGATACAAAATCGGTTTAAATCAGTTTGGCCTCTTTTTTTTAATTTTTTAAATATTATTTTTAATTTTTAAGATAAAATAATATTATTTTAAGTACTAAATAGCATTATTTTTTGTATAAATTTTTTCTTTCTATATTATAATATGGTATAAGTATTATTATGATACATAATTATAAATAATGATAAATTTACTTAACAAATAATATAAAAATAGAATATCAATTGACTATTTTGAATTTAAAATATAATTATAGATGAATATTAATTTGTTTAGATTTTAATATTTAGTTATAAAACTTATTAATAACATTTTTAATTTTCTATATATTATTAAATTTATTTTTCATTTTAGATTGAATGTTAATTTTATGATTATGGATAAATATCTTTCATATTTTTTATTTACAGTATTTAAAATATATTAATTTATTCACAATCGGCCCGATTACGATCTAACTATTGAACCTTGAACCGTTGCTTCATCCGGTTTAAAGGTCGGTTTGGTTTTTAATACCTTAATAGTATCATATAATTTCTATCAACATAATTTGAATTTTAAAGTTTGGAATTATAACATTCCTGGATTTTCAAAACCAAGGCAGTCTCCCTGGTCAAAGCACACCACTACGAAACAAGAATGAAGAGAATATGCTATTGAGAGACAGGGCTAGCCATGACTAGCACAAAGTGCATTGTGACTAGAGGTATTGATATAATATTAGATTTTTTTTCTGATTTTTGACCCAACTTCCAAAGTGTACAACTTTCAACTCAAATTTCTAATTTGCGTGATTCCCATGCCTACAAATTTGCTTAAAAATCCTTTAACTATAAACATAAATCACATCTCAAAATTTCTTCATTTAAAGATTTTGGACATTCAAGACTTATTTTGTCATTTTCAACCCAAATTTTGCTTCAAACTCATCTCAATTCCACCATACCAATCATTTAGCCGCCAAACGTGTTCATACAAGTTTCAATTGACATAAGAACTCTATCTAAGGAGGTTTCATCACAAACAAACCTTCACCCAGGGATTTGACCCCCTCAAACCCTATACTCTACTAATGGGTGACACACCTATTTTCTTCAAAACTCTCCAAATATCCATTCCAAACACAAGAACAAATCCATCTCATCAATATACATTTGGGGCAACTAACCTCACATGTAAACTCATGGTATCACAACATATCGACCTTTGTACTCTAGATCACCCAACAATTACAACCAACATGCAACACAAAAGATCCAAGGAAGCCTTAAACCTCCCAAATGGCCACGCATACATGACAAACTTAGACATAAACATGTTCAAACAAATCTTCACACCAACAAATCTAATAAGTTACAGAGTAGTCTAAAGCATGCATAGGAGGGTTAAACCCAAAGGACAACAAGACAAGAAGATTTGAAAGTACAAGATATACGGCATTAGATAGATGTTTGTACACTTGACACTACTAAACAAAACAACATGTGTTCTTAGATAAATGATACTCAACACAATATTATTAAATATCCCCAAGAATCATTGAGAGAGAGAATTAATTTTCCTTAGCATTTTCCTTGTCAAAGCTAGAACCATGTCCTTAACATGTTAACCTCATAGGGGAATGAGATAGATATCCTAGTAACCAAAGAAGCAACAATGAAACAACAAGCCATGGTTCATTATATATATAAGTTTATATTCATAGAGTACATGGTGCAAAGTATGATGCTCATAATATACAGTAAAACTCCCAACAATCACGACTACAATCATGAGCTGGTTACTATCACAAGGTAACCTAAACAAGTAGCCCCTTTTCAACAACTGGTGAAGGCCGATTCCCAAGTAATCACTAATCTCTTCTTCCATTAGTTATGATCTGGTCAAAGGCCATTATTACATTAGTAGTTGGACCTTGACTCTTCTTTCATTGGATCACCTAAATTGGTGGCCATTTAGAGAAGCTATATCTCCAATCCACAACTACTTGTATCTCTCGACCAAAAGACGACAATTTAGTGATAGGGATGTAACAAATCTCACCATCTATACAGAAGGCCTCATATATGCAATTTAGTGGATCAACATATCACATGGTATTCACAGACAATGCCAATATGTCATGCTAACATGCCATCTCATCATATGCTTTATCATGCTAGCATTGTACTGTCATACGAAACACAATCATAGGGATGCACATGTATTCATATATCATCTTACTAATTACAAGTTCTATCATGTATATTTATATTTTGTCATTATTCACTACTTGTCATAAATTGGAATAGTAGAAAGTGCAAGATGTTCAACAAATAAAGATTTTGATGAATTAAAACACCTAGAGCTATGAGGAATGCATTAAGGGAGTATATCATGAAGAAATGAAGTTGACCAAGTGAAGAAAACCCTATCGCAATAACTTAGATTTGATTTGATTGTAATTTTGTTGTTTCATAGGTTAAAATGATAATAAGTGCTTTAATTTTACTTAATTCTTCTTATCACTATTCTTAAATCGAGTTTCTTATGCATTAGAGTGAATATATGTAATACCTTATACTTAAATCCATTTCCCATATATTAGACTCTAATTATGTCCATTATTGCATGATTAGAGACTTGATTACATAAAAATATCAAAACAAATTTTTCTTTATTTCGGGTACTGTTCATTGTGCATTTTCCATTTTACCCGATAAACTTTGAAAATTCATAACTAATTCTAGAAAAATCATCTCAAAGTGATTTAAGTCTCTGAAAATAGATAAAAAGATTTTCTACATGTGAAAAATATGAAATAGAGCATTTCCTAGACCAATTTATATAGTTTATTTCTTAAGTGTTTACTGTATATTTGGTCATTTTGAAACTTCTCAGGTTTTGGCCATATTTTTAAAAATTTATATCTCCTGATATTCTGAGCCAAATCTTGCATTCTCTATGTTTTTGGAAATCCATGTGTGTCTACTTTCTAGAAATATTTATTTTGTATATTTTTTCTATTGGAGTAGGGCAGGGCATTAACTTAACCAATAAGGGTCAGAGCTCAATTTTAATGGAATAGTCTTAGGAAAATATGTATAACTTTTGTTATATAGCTTCAATTGCACTCAAACTAGTGGCATATTAAAGCTAAGACATAGGCCTTTCCATTATAAATGAATGAATTTTTGGAGCTTTTGTACAATTTGTTGAATCAAGAAGTTTTGATAATTCCAAATCAAACTTCAAGAGTTTGGAATAAAGATATCAAAGGTGCCCAAAAGGTTTCAAGTGAAGAAATTCTGGATAAATCAATGCAAAGATAGATGTAGGATGTTTAGCAGCGTTTTATTTAAGTAAAAGACTTTAATTTGGTGAAAAGATTTTTAAAACTTTGATTCTATGTTAAATCACGGAATATTTAAAAAACACCCACTAACAGACGATGTTTGAAAGGTTAATACTGATCTGTCATCTTGGAAATTCAAACTTTGGCTTTGGAAATTCGAATTTCGTATTGAAACTGAACAAGTCTAAAGAGAAGCCTCTCTGACAGACGAATTTTTGTTGAATCTAGAGTTTTGATGATTCTAAACCAACATTCAAGAGCTTGGAATGAAGATATCAAAGGAGCTCAAAATGTTTCAAGTGAAGAAGTTCTGAGTAATCTGTGCAAGATTTGTTGTAGGATCATTAGTTATGGGTAAAAGACTTTGATTTGATAAAAAGATGTTTTAAAAACTTGATTTTATGTTAAATCATGAAATATTTGAAAAATACACACCAACAGACGATGTTTGAAAAGTTTATATTGAACTATCATGTTGGAAATTCGAACTTTGGTTTCGAAAATTCGAATTTTGAGCTAAAACTGAATAAGTCTGAAGAGATGCTTCTCTGACAGATGAATTTCGATTTTCCAAAATTCGAATTTACATAAGTGTCTGAAAGAAGCTATTAAGCAGCAGACGAACTTTGAGTTTTGAACATTCAAATTTCAGACAAAATGAAACTTATGAAAACTAAAGAAATTCGTCTGAAACAATGTCAAAGTTCATCTGAAATCAAGATTATATTAACTTTCAAAATTGCTTACTGACAGACGAACTTTGAACATGAAAATTCGAATTTCAGAAGCTAAAGTTGTGAGTCTGTTGAAATGATATTATGACATACGAAGGACAATGCTTACAAATTCTAATGTTGAAGTGAATATGAAAAGAGGTCTCTCTGACGGATGAACTTCAATCTTTTAAAATTCAAATTTCGAAAGAAAATGAACTACTGTGCTTCTTGAGCATGCTACGGACAAACGAATTTTGGGGTTCCAAAATTCGAAGTTTGAGGACACTGTAGCAAATTAAAAATACTATTCACACTTAATAGAAAAACTTTCTTCTTGAAAATTTGTATGTCACAACATGAAAACACTTTCTAAGTTTCAAAATTCGAATTTCACTTCATGAATAGACAAACTTCAGTGTTTCAACATTGGAAGCTTTAACCTTCGGTTCCTTCAAAATTTGTCTATTGACCAACCGAAATTCAAATTTCAGTATGTCAGAAGTATTAAATACGGTTGGTTAACGGATAGTTTGTCAAAGTTACTATTGGATAACTTCTCCAACTGATAGATTTTGTCTCTAACGGACATTTGAGACCTAAATCTATAAATATAACATCATTTGAAGTTGTGGGTAACAAATTAAACTTTGTATATAATGAAATTCTGCCAAATCTTCTTCTCAAAAACTTTTACCCTCTTACTTCAATACTTGTACTTCAACTTTTATATTTACTCTATTCAAGAGAGTTTCATCTTTGTAAACAATCTAATCTTCATCTAGAAGATAGATTTTCTTGTGAGGAGATATCACAAGGGATTGTAAAGCACTTTGTGAAAGTGCAAAAAGTGATTGAATGAGCTCTAGAAAACAGAGCACTGACATTGTACTGTGGCATTTGCAAGAAGCCCGTTGAATTCTTGCTGAATAGTGGAAAATCTCAAATGGTGTCTTGGGGACTGGACATAGGTCAAGAGGAGAGACCGAACCAGGATAAATATCAGAGTTTTTCATCTCTCTATCACTACTCTTTCATCTTACTGCTTTATACTATATTTTTCTGTCATACCTTGCTTTCTTCATTATTTTCACCTTGTGCAGAAAATTTTCAAACTTCCCAATTCACCCCCCTCTTAGGAAGTCAGCCTAACTAACAAGTGGTATCAGAGCTCGGATTCTCATTCAAAGGATCTCACAGTCCGGGAATTAAAATGGTTGGTTTTGGAGAAAGGATATTACCAGAAGGGAACAATACAAATAGACCACCTGGCTTCAGTGGAGAGCACTCTGATTACTAGAAGTTGAGAATGCAAATCTATCTCCAGTCAATTGTTCTTGACATCTAGTCAGTCATTCAGAAGGGAGACTTTGTCCTAATGGCTTTAGAGGATGATGGAAAATATAGAGAAAAGTCAGAAGCTGAATGGAATGAGGAAGACAGAAGGAGAGTCTTGTTGAACTTTAAGGCAAAACACTATTTAGTCAGTGCCTTGAATCAAGATGAATTCTACAGAGTCTCACAATGCTCCACTGCTAAGAAAATATAGGACACCTTGCAGATTGCTCATGAAGGAACAACTGGAGTCAGGGAAAATAAACTGAATACCTGCATTGGAGAATATGAAAGCTTCAGAATGGCTGAAGGAGAAACTGTAAAAGAGCTACAAAAGAGATTCACTCTCATTGTGAATCAATTAAAGAGCCTGAGAAAGGAGTACACATAAACAGAGAAAGTAAGGAAGATTCTCAGAGCTCTCCCTCTGGAATGGCAACCCAAAGTAACAACAATAGAGGAAGCCAGAGGAGAATCAATGACCTCTGTCACAGCTTTATTTGGCAGCCTTGAGGAGTATGAAGAAAAACTCAGCTCTGAAGAAAGCTGGACAAGATAGAAAGAAGAAAGGCCTTGCTCTCAAAGGTGCTAAAGAAAATGAGGAAGAATCTGACGATGGAGAGGAGCTAGATGAAGAAACTCTGGCTGTGATGGTCAGAAAATTCAGAAGATTCTACAGCAAGAAGAGAAACAAGAAAATCTTCAAGAAAGGAGCTGCTAGAGATAGCAAAAGGGAACCAAAAGAGCCTGTGACTTGCTATGAATGTAAAAAGCAAGGACATATCAAATGGGATTGTTCACAGTTCCTGAAGAAGCAAGAGAAAGAAAAGAAAGCTGCAGACAAAGGCAAGAAGAAGAAAGCCTACATCTCATCAATATGGGGCAACAGCTCAAATAAGGAAGAAGATGAAGAAGATGAAATTGCCAACATATGTCTAATGGCACTTACCTCTGAAGAAGTTGAAATTCCATGTAGCAGTGATCAAGAAGAAGAGGTATATGAATCTGAACCTTCCTATTCTGAATTACTGGATGCATTTCATAAGCTGCATGATGAGTTTGTTAAGGTTGTTAAAGAACTGAAACTAGCTAAGAAAAATATTAACAAACTAGAATCTCAAAGCAACATCTCTAAAATTGCTCTTCTACCTATTGCTGGATCTGTTTGCTGTAAATCATGCACTGATCTAAAGCAAACCAATGAATATTTAGTGAAAAGCATGTGTAGACTTACTAGAGGTAAAGATATGTTATTTGCTTTAATGGGGAGCCAAAGAATATCACAAGGAAAAGCTGGACTTGGCTATGATCCATGTGCTGTTAAAGAAAAGATTAGGAAGAAAAATCAGAATGTATATATGAGACATTTTGTGCATGCTAATGGAAATAAAAAGAAAGATCATATGTCACCTTACATTGAATCATATAATCAACCAAAGCATGCAAAATAAAAGTACTATCTGCATTGTTTTCTTCCTGCTTCTCAATCCAGCAGTCCCTTTACCACTTGTCATTTCTGTAATAAAAAGGGACATATTTCCAGTTCTTGTGCTATAAAGAAAAATGGACTTGACAGGAAGGTTAAATGGGTTCCCAAGAGTACATCTGTATCTAGGGAAAAGACTACTAACAGAAAAGGACCCAAACAAATTTGGGTACCTAAAAAGAAAATATGAACCTTGTTTTGCAGGTCTATCTCAAAGCTAAAAGGAGCAACAAATGGTATATGGACAGTGCCTGCTCAAGTCACATGACTGGTGACAAGGAGAAGTTCATCACCCTTAGAGACAAGAAAGGAGGAAAGGTGACCTTTGGAGGTGATCAGTATGGTAGAATAGTTGGCATTAGCATTGTGGGCAAAATTCCTAAAACATCCATTGAAGAGGTGCTGTTTGTGATAGGCCTCAACCACAATCTGCTGAGTGTGAGCCAAACATGTGACAAAGGAAATTGGGTGCTGTTTGACTCAAAATTCTGCCTAGTCATCAGAAAAAGTGATCACAAAGTAATCCTCAAAGCTCAAAGGGATGATAACTGCTATACTATTGATCTTGATGAACTTCCTCTCTTAGATTCTGTTTGCTTGATTAGTTAGGATAATGATAGTTGGTTGTGGCATAGAAGATTAGCTCATGTTAACATGAATCAACTTTCGAAACTGGTTAAAAATGAGTTAGTCACTGACCTACCAAAAATCACTTTCAAAAAGGATAAAGAATGTGATGCATGCCTAAGAGGAAAACAAACTAAATCTTCTTTTAAACCCAAAAATGTAGTCACCACAACTAGACCACTTGAACTACTGCATATGGACTTAATTGGACCATCTAGGGTAAAAAGCATTGTTGGTAATCTGTATGTGCTTGTAATTGTGGATGATTACTCTAGATTTACATGGACATTATTTCTTTCCTCTAAAAGTGATACCTTTGATGCATTTGTAACCTTAGCCAAGAAAGTGCAAAATGAGAAAGGTATCTCCATTGTGTCTATCATGTCAGATCATGGAGGAGAATTTGAGAACTCATACTTCCTGGAGTACTGCAATGAGCATGGAATTGATCACAACTTCTCAGCTCCAAGAACTCCTTAACAGAATGGAGTAGTAGAAAGGAAGAACAGAACCATTGGAGAGATGGCTAGAGCTATGCTGAATGAAAAGGAACTTCCTCAAGTTTTTTGGGCTGATACAGTGAATACAGCTAGCTACATCATTAATAGAGCCTACATCAGACCAATCCTTGGGAAGACTCCTTATGAGCTGTACAAGGGAAGAAAGCCAAATATGTCATATCTCCATGTGTTCGGCTGTAAATGCTTCATTCACAACAATGGAAAAGAGAATCTGGGTAAGTTTAATGCCAAATCTAATGAAGGTATATTTCTGGGCTACTCTAGTAGAAGTATGGCATATAGAGTTTTTAATAAAAGGTCTAAATTGGTAGAGGAATCTGTGTATGTAGTATTCATTGAAAATGAAACTACTTCTAACCATGTTTCTGATGAAGATTATCTTGTTTCAAACTTTAAAAAGTTAGATATCTCTAATGAAGGTATAATTGAACCTCCAAAAATATCTGAATCTGTTAATATAGAGGAGGATATTCAGGAGAGAGATTTTGAAGAAGAAAATAATGAAGAAATATCTCAAGAACTCCCTAGAGCTTGGAGATATTAAAGGAATCATCCTGTTGATCAAGTGATAGGGAATGTTCAAGAGAAAGTTAGAACCAGAAAATAGTTAAGGGATCAAATGATTAATTATGCTTTCATCTCACAAATTGAACCTAAATGTACTGAGGAAGCCTTAACTGATGAATACTGGATTCTAGCTATGCAGGATGAATTAAATCAGTTTGAAAGAAATCAAGTCCAGGATTTAGTGCCTAGACCCAAAAATCACCCTGTCATAGGTAACAAATGGGTTTTTAGAAATAAACTTGATGAATCAGGATCAATCATCAGAAACAAAGCTAGACTGGTTACTAAATGATATAATCAAGAAGAGGGTATTGATTTTGAGGAAACCTTTTTTCCAGTAGCTAGATTAGAAGCAATCAGAATTCTATTAGCATATGCATACATGAAAAATATTTTGTTATATCAAATGGATGTAAAGAGTGCTTTTCTGAATGGATATATCATGGAAGAGGTTTATGTAGATCAACCTCCAGGTTTTGAGGATTCTACAAAACCAAGCCATGTGTATAAACTGAAGAAAGCTCTTTACGGTTTGAAGCAAGCCCCTAGAGCATGGTATGAAAGATTGAGTAATTTTCTAACTGAAAAGGGGTTTAACAGAGGAAAGGTAGATACAACTTTATTTACTAAGAAAGAAAATAAAGATTTACTTATTGTTTAAATCTATGTTGATGATATTATATTTGGTGCTACTAATGAGTCTCTTTGCAAGAATTTTTCTAAGTTAATGCAGGGGGAATGAGAAATGTCTATGATGGGTGAACTCAACTTCTTCCTTGGATTGCAAATCAGACAGTGCAATGATGGTATATTCCTCAATCAATCCAAGTATCTAAAGGAATTGCTGAAGAAGTTTGGAATGGAAAATGCCAAGCCAACGAGGACACCTATGGCTACTGCAACCAAACTGGATATGGATGAAAAAGGGAAATTGTTTGACATAACTTAGTACAGAAGAATGATTGGATCCCTACTGTACCTAATTGCTAGCAGACCTAACATTATGTTTAGTGTCTGTATGTGTACAAGATTCCAATCATGTCCCAAAGAAACCCATGCAACTGCTGTGAAGCGTATCTTCATATATCTAATTGGAACGCCACAGATGGGACTTTGGTATCCTAAGGGCAATGGAGAAGATCTCAAAGGATACACTGATGCTGACTTTGCAGGATCCAAAATTGATAGAAAAAGAACAAGTCGAACATGTCAGTTTCTTGGAGGATCCTTGGTTTCATGGTTTAGCAAGAAGCAAAACAGTGTGGCCTTATCCACAGCAGAGGCTGAGTATGTTGCAGCTGGAAGCTGTTGTGCCCAAATCATTTGGATGAAACAACAACTTGAAGATCTTGAGGTTGAGTTGAAGGAAATACCAATAATGTATGACAATCAAAGTACCATTAATATCACAAAGAATCCTGTCATGTATTCAAGGACAAAACATATTGTAGGCACCACTTCATAAGGGATCATGTTTTGAAGGGAGAAATCAGACTAGAGTACATCCCAACTGAAGATCAAGTTACAGACATTCTGACAAAGCCTCTATCAGAAGATACACATTGTAAAATAAGAAGAGAATTGGGCATGGTAAATCCCAATGAACTGTAAGTAAATCTGTGTGTAATTCTGTTTTTAGATTTTTCAACATTGAATTAGTTCTAGCTTTAGCATCGGAGTGTGTTTAATTTAAGTTGCAGGTGCTCCTCATGAGATTCAATGCTGACAAATCTAAAAAATGGAGCTTACCAGAATGGAACAGTCAAATAGTGCAGAAAATGGCAAAAATTCTGAGTTTCTGGATCCATTCTATAAGTTTTTAAAGTTAAAATTCATATATTAATTATGTGTTAGATGAATTTCTGTGAAAAATTGAGTTTCTGAGGAAGTTAGCATGGTCAACATTCGAATTTGGATGCCCAACAGACGAACTTCGGCTTGTTATAAGTTGGAACAGTTCTTGGTAATGCCTCAAAATTCGTCTATTGGACCTTCAAATTCGAATTTTCAAGAACAAAATTTCAAAATTATGTCTGTCCAACATGATGGTTATACTAATGTTTATCTCTTAACATACGAATATTGGATAACTTTCACAAAGTAGAGAAATTCAAATTTCTGACTTAAAATTCGTCTATTGGAACATGCTCCTCAATGTTGAATCTTTGAAAGATGAAGTTTTGTATGCTTAATTCGTCTGTTGTTTAGTGATTTGTTTGCTGCTTGATGATTGCTCTTGAAAATTTGAACTTTATTAGAACAAAGTTCGTCTGTTCATCATGTGTTGATTCATCCAAGCCTCTGTCAGATGAACTTTCAGAAGAAAATTCATCTGTCAGTAAGCCTTGCTGAACGGTTTAACTTATAACTGCCCGAAGTTCAAATTTTGACCCCTCAAAATTCGTCTATCAAGCGGTTACATACGTTAAAACTGACAGTTTTCCAAAGAACAGACATAACCCTATTCCTATTCTCTCTGAGTCTGTTCTAGTCCTCCATTCAATGCTCTTCAATTCTGACCAAAAACCGTCATCTCCCACTGCTTAAACTTCCTTTCGCATCCTTTAAACCTATTCTCGGCTCCATTCTACAACATTCATCCACGAAAATGGCAAGAGTTAAGAATCCAGGAGCTGGCAAAGGAGAGGCTCGTCCAAATCATTCGGTTAAATCTTAATATGCTTCCAAAGAAGGAGAAAAACCGAAGAGAAAGGCCGAATCCAGCAAGGAAACTCCCTCCAAATGCCAGAAAACCATACCCAAGGGAGAATCAAAGAAGGCTGGACCCTCTTCCTCAAAGATAGCAGAACCTTCGGTCCCTATTCCTGCTACTACTAAGAATGTTGCTTCCATTTCATCCTTAAGTACTGAATCTGGAGAGTATGAACTTACCACACTGCCATTATGGAGCACTCCACAGATTCAAGAGCAATACTCCACCAAGTTTGCCAACAAAAAGGTAATCAAGCCACATTGTGTGAACTTGGAGGATTTCTTGGTCTCTAATAATTTTGATGCTGGTATATGGTTGTTGAGATACAAGAATCTGTTAGAAGTATTGGAGAGATATGATGATGAAGTGATTAAGACATGGTATGCCTCCTTGAAGTACAACAGCAAGAAGAAGAAATGGGAGGTCAATCTGAGATCAAGGACCATCTGGCTCTTAGATGAAACTCTGAATGAAGTATTGGAGATCCCAGGGCAAGATGGCCTCAAGATTGACATCACTGCCTCTGGATACATGGATGAGACAGAAACTGCTGATGAAAAAGGTGGCCCCTTTCTGAACTACAAGGAAAGCACAATTCTGAGAACTTTATTCAGAATAAGGGAAAAATGGCCATCCATAAAAGTGTTGAAGCCCACAGACCTCAGTGTTCAAGTGAGGATCCTACATTACATAGTGTCCAGGATCATATTCAATAAAGGAGACAGCTTCAATCTGATAACAAGGGCAAAGGCACATGTCATGGCAGCAATCATGCGTGGAAAGCTGATCAACATGGGACATATCATACTCCAACACATGATCAAGGCAAGGAACCAGAGGAAAGACTCTATACTCCCCTATGCAGCTATCATCTCCCGAATTCTGTAATATGCCAGAATTCATCATCTTGAAAAGGGGAAGGGGAAGCCCACTGAGATCTTCAAGGAGGAAAAACTGCAAAGAATGGGAATTGAAAAGGATGAAGGAAGATGGGTTGGAAAGGGAGCAGGAAGATCTGAAGATCTTTTCTTTGTTGAAGGTGCCTACCAACACCAAGAGGGTACTTCAGAGGCTCCTGTCAGACCTACCCCTCAGCCCTCTCTGCCTATCCCATCTCCATCTAAGCCTACTCACATTCCATCCACTCCCTCATCTCGTGCCAAGCCAACCAAGATCACTGAGTTGTATGACAGCCTGTCTACACTCATTCTTAGCATCAGGGATGAGCAAAATGCCAAGTTTGCTCATCTGCAAGATCAGATTCATCAGTTGGTGAAAAACATGAAAGTGGTTGCTGATGCCTATGAAGAAATTTGAAGTGCAATTTCTGCCACATCAGCTCCACCTCAGCCAGGGTTCTCTGTGCCTGTTCAGTCTCCAGCCCCTAAGCCTCCAAGCCCCTTTGAGATAGCTTCTTCTGAGCATGAAGATGTAGATGGTGCTGAGCCTGCTGGTGCAATGAGAACAGCTAGTCCTGGTCCACCCTTGGACTATGATTTGGAAGAAAAAGGACCTCAAGAAATAGGCCCTCATGAGCCCATTCAAGAAGATGCTCAGGATTCAATTCTTTCCATTCAGGAATCTGAGCAAGTTGAAAGACTGGTGGCAGCCATCTGCACTTCTTCAATGCAGTAGGGTGCCAGCAATGAAGAGAGAAGCATTGTGCTTGTTGTTGATTATGAAGCTGTTGCTCACAATGCTCTCCTACAAGCTTAGAGAAGAAGGCTTGAGGAAATGTTTCATCTTGATGAACCAGCTCCTGCTTTTCTCGCTGCTTATGGACTTTCAGAGGAATAGAGAGCTCAATTGGCTCTTTCCAGGCCGGAAATGCAGGAGTTGCTTAAGGTCTCTGATGATGATGAAGAGCCAAGTCCTAAGCCTCCTACACCAGTTGAACCAGAAATCCCTTTTGCTCCTGTGCCACTTCAAGCCATTCCAGTTTCTCAGATCCCTCCTCCGGTTGATTTTGTTGGCCTTCCTGATGATGCCAAAAAGGGGGAGAAGAAGAAGCAAACTGGAAAATCTACTGCCGAGTCATCTGGGAAGACGTACAGCAAGAAGTCCAAGCTAAAGAAGAAGTGATGGAAGGACTGCTTAGAACTTAGGCTTGAATCCTCTTGCTGTGCTATATTTTGTTTCAGATGCTGTTTGTTTGATGATTGTACTTTGTGTTTTGAAATTGGTTTTTGAAGTACTTTTTACTTTAATTGGTTTCTGTAAAGCAACAATTGTTGAAATGAATGAATTCCTTGGTTGCAATGATCTGTACTTATCACTTCTTGAATCTCTTTACTGATATGCTATATATGATATCTTTTGAAATATAATGCATATGTTGAGGGGAAACTTGCTAAAGCAAACCCAAGTACTAATCCAGTTTGAAAGTTATTTTGTCATCATAAAAAGGGGAAGAATGTTGAATCTAGAGTTTTGATGATTCCAAATCAACATTCAAGAGCTTGGAATGAAGATATCAAAGGAGCTCAAAATGTTTCAAGTGAAGAAGTTCTGAGTAATCTGTGCAAGATTTGTTGTAGGATCATTAGTTATGGGTAAAAGACTTTGATTTGATAAAAAGATGTTTTAAAAACTTGATTTTATGTTAAATCATGAAATATTTGAAAAATACACACCAACAGACGAAGTTTGAAAAGTTTATATTGAACTATCATGTTGGAAATTCGAACTTTGGTTTCGAAAATTCGAATTTTGAGCTAAAACTGAATAAGTCTGAAGAGATGCTTCTCTGACAGATGAATTTCGATTTTCCAAAATTCGAATTTACATAAGTGTCTGAAAGAAGCTATTAAGCAGCAGACGAACTTTGAGTTTTGAACATTCAAATTTCAGACAAAATGAAACTTATGAAAACTAAAGAAATTCGTCTGAAACAATGTCAAAGTTCATCTGAAATCAAGATTATATTAACTTTCAAAATTGCTTACTGACAGACGAACTTTGAACATGAAAATTCGAATTTCAGAAGCTAAAGTTGTGAGTCTGTTGAAATGATATTATGACATACGAAGGACAGTGCTTACAAATTCGAATGTTGAAGTGAATATGAAAAGAGGTCTCTCTGACGGATGAACTTCAATCTTTTAAAATTCAAATTTCGAAAGAAAATGAACTACTGTGCTTCTTGAGCATGCTACGGACAAACGAATTTTGGGGTTCCAAAATTCGAAGTTTGAGGACACTGTAGCAAATTAAAAATACTATTCACACTTAATAGAAAAACTTTCTTCTTGAAAATTTGTATGTCACAACATGAAAACACTTTCTAAGTTTCAAAATTCGAATTTCACTTCATGAATAGACAAACTTCAGTGTTTCAACATTGGAAGCTTTAACCTTCGGTTCCTTCAAAATTTGTCTATTGACCAACCGAAATTCAAATTTCAGTATGTCAGAAGTATTAAATACAGTTGGTTAACGGATAGTTTGTCAAAGTTACTATTGGATAACTTCTCCAACTGATAGATTTTGTCTCTAACGGACATTTGAGACCTAAATCTATAAATATAACATCATTTGAAGTTGTGGGTAACAAATTAAACTTTGTATATAATGAAATTCTGCCAAATCTTCTTCTCAAAAACTTTTACCCTCTTACTTCAATACTTGTACTTCAACTTTTATATTTACTCTATTCAAGAGAGTTTCATCTTTGTAAACAATCTAATCTTCATCTAGAAGATAGATTTTCTTGTGAGGAGATATCACAAGGGATTGTAAAGCACTTTGTGAAAGTGCAGAAAGTGATTGAATGAGCTCTAGAAAACAGAGCACTGACATTGTACTGTGGCATTTGCAAGAAGCCCGTTGAATTCTTGCTGAATAGTGGAAAATCTCAAATGGTGTCTTGGGGACTGGACATAGGTCAAGAGGAGAGACCGAACCAGGATAAATATCAGAGTTTTTCATCTCTCTATCACTACTCTTTCATCTTACTGCTTTATACTATATTTTTCTGTCACACCTTGCTTTCTTCATTATTTTCACCTTGTGCAGAAAATTTTCAAATTTCCCAATTCACCCCCTCTTGGGAAGTTAGCCTAACTAACAATTTTAACTTGAGAAAATTTGAATTTTGATAAGTGTCTGAAAGGAGCTTTCACTTACAGACGAACTTTGGGTTTTGAAAATTTGAATTTTAGACAAAATGAAACTTATGAAAACTAAAGAAATTCGTCTGAAATTGTGTCAAAGTTCATCTGAAACCAAGTTTAGAGTAGATTTCAAAATTGCTCACTGACAGACGAACTTTGAACATGAAAATTTGAATTTCAGAAACTAAGCTTGTGAGTCTGTTATAATGATATGTTGACATATGAATGATGGTATTTATGAATTCGAATTTTGAAGTTAGTCTGAAAAGAGACTCTGACAGACAAACTTTGCCATTTTAAAATTCAAATTTTAAATCATATGAACTACTGTGTCTTATAAACCAGCTACGGACAGATGAATTTTGAGGTTTCAAAATTCGAATTTGGAAGGCACTGTAGCAAATTGAAAATATTGTTCACTCTTAACAGAAAAACTTTTTTCTTGAAAATTCGTATGTTACAACGAAGAAACATTTTCCAAATATCAAAATTCGATTTTCACTTCATGACAGATGAACTTCGGGCATTCAACGTTGAAGCTGTTAACCTTCGGTTTCTATGAAATTCGTCTATTGACCAACTAAAATTCAAATTTTAGAGTGTCAGAAGCATTAAATGTAGTTGGTTAACGGATATTTTTTCAGAGTAACCATTGGATAACTTCTCCAACGGATAGATTTTGTCTCTAACGGATAGTTGAGACCTAAATCTATAAATATAACATCATTTGAAGTTGTGGGTAACAATTTTTAACATTGTATATACTGAAACTTTGCCAAATCATCTACTCAAAGTCTCTTACTCTCTCACTTCAATATTTTGTACTCCAACTTTCATATTCACTCTGTTTAAGAGAGTTTAATCTTTGTAAATAATCTTATCTTCATCTGGAAGATATATTTTCTTGTAAGGGGATATCACAAGGGATTGGGAAGCACTTTGTAAGAGTGCATAGAGTGATTGAGTGAGCTCTAGAAACAGAGCATCATTTTTGTACTGAGGCATTTGCAAGAAGCCCACTGAATTCTTACAGAATAGTGAAAAATCTCAAGGGGTGACTTGAGGACTGGACGTAGGTCAAGTGGAGAGATCGAACCAGGATAAATATCTGCATTTTCTTTTCTTTACTTCAACGTTTACAATTTATTCTCCTATACTCTATTTTACTATCTATACTTTGCTTTCTTCACTTTCTTGATATTTTGCGGAAAATTTTCAAGCTTCTCAATTCACCTCCCTCTTGTGAAACCAGCTTATCTAACAAGTGGTATCAAAGCCCGAATTCCCAATTAAAGGATTTCACAGTCCGGGAATTAAAATGACTGGCTTTAGAGAAAACATATTACCAGAAGGAAACAACACAAATAGACCACCTGGCTTCAGTGGAGAACACTATGGTTACTGGAAGATAAGGATGCAAATCTATCTTCAGTCAATTAATCTAGACATCTGGTCAGTCATTCAGAAGGGAGATTTTATCCCAATGGCTTTGGAAGATGATGGGAAGTACAGAGAGAAGCCAGAAGCTGAATGGAATGAGGAAGATAGAAGAAGAGTCTTGCTAAACTTCAAGGCAAAATACTGTTTGGTCAGTGCTTTGAATCAAGACGAATTCTACAAAGTCTCCAATGCTTCATGATGAGAGACACGTTAGGAATCTGTCCTAAGAGCCTTCTTTGATATAAGGATCGTGCAACTCAAGGAAAGATAAATTGAATACAAGAACAATGAAGAACAACAATGAACAAAAACTAAAGAAAATAGACACGAAATAAGAAGACTGAACAAATGTTGGTCAAAGGAAGTAGACTCCAAGAGAACCCGTCTCTTGAACCCTAACTCCGGGACGCCACAAGGATCACCACTCCTTGATAAGTCCTCATTCTTTCTGGCACTCAAGGATAAGCAAGAAAGAACTCACAGAACAACAATAAAGTTGCTGAAAAGAAATTCATTCATTCATGTTGTGTAAAACCTTACAAAGTGGTGCCTATTTATAGATGGAAAAAGGCTACCAAGAATCCCTAGGAATAATAAGCATTAAATATTCCTAAAAGGTGACACCTCATTATACAATGAATCTGGACATAAGGTGCTGAATTAATTCTCCAAAGATGGCTCCTATCACCTTTTTCAAATTAGGAAACAAACTTAAAAAGAAATCAACAAAAGTAGCCTAATTTAAATAGGAAACTTTTGACCTGAATATTAATCATAAAAAAAACGTCACTTTTAATGGTCACATGAGAAGCACACATTTTCTTCAAGTTATATCTCCCAAATGGGCTTCTTTTGGGCTTGGACCATTAGCTTATATTATTGGAAGCATTTTCCATACTTACTAGCTCTTTTTTTTTTAAGCTGTAGCTTGATTCAAAGTAGTTGGGCTTCATGCTCTTTCCAAGCTCATTGCTATGTCCAACTCCAAATGCTTCATGCCTCAATCGTACTCTATCATTCCCTCCCTCCTCAAAATGATTCGTCCTCGAATCTCCATAATCTATATGGAAAGAAAGGGAACAATTAAAAGCATCAAATAAAAAATAGGGAGTATACTTACTTTTCAAGCCTAATTGATGCATCTTCTCTTCAACCCTTGCTTGAACTTGTGGTGTCATAATGACTCTTGACTGCAAATTCATCCTTTTTAAAGTTTCATCTTTACAATCTTGCATTCCAAACCAATCTCCAGGATCAAAAACCTTGTAATGATAATTAGTTTGAATTGCATGTGACTTGTTGTCATGCATTAGTGCATAAGAACTTGATTTTCCTTCCATAACATCCACACTAATAACCTGCAACAAAGAACTAGAGGCAAATTTGACACAACAAGACTCAAGGAAAATTGAGATTGTAGAGTAAACATATGGGATGAAAGCTGGGTAGATTTTCACATTATTTGCTAGGTTCAAAATTTGGAAAGATTTGACACCTATGGATGATGCATATGGACAAGACATGGATGGAGCATAGCTCACAAGAGGAATACATATGGATGAAAACAAAGTATCACAAAGTTGGGTGGAATAAGAAGAGAATGGGCTACTGGATAGAAAATGGAACACACAAGATTCATGAAAATGAGATGGAAGAAACCAATCAAGAATCAGAAAGACACATAACTTATGAGACACACAAGAGACTACTTCACAAATGAATTGAGAATGCAGAACACTATGATGAAATTGAAATGAAGTGACATAGATGGATAAACTAGAGAAAGAAGACACTAAATGGTCAAACTGACTTTCTTTCACATTAGATTCAAGAGGGATTGAGGACTCATAACACATGGATGGACTCAATAGATTATAAGAATCAGAGATAAAGTAAGAAGGATAGAGAAGATGAAAAGAAGGAACATATGGAAGATATGAAGGAAGGAGTTGTAAAGAAACTACCTTAAATTCTCCTTTACTCAAACAACTCACAATTGCTTTTGCCTCATTATTCTCATCTTTTCTCAAGCTCTCCTTTTCTTTTCTCTTTTCTCTCTTTTTCTTTCTCTTTTTCACTCTTCTCTCAAGTTTCTTTTCACTCATTTGTACTCTTTTTTCATTTTTCTGCACTTTTTCTTTTCTCACTTGTCTTTCACTCTGGTTTTTACCACTCATATTCTGCTCACATTTATTTTTCCTTTCAAGCTCACTTTTGATTTTCTTGTGATTTTCATAGAATTGAATACAACTAGTTTCATGGGCTTTCTTTACTTTGAAGGAACAACTATCATCAAATAACCATGGATGCCCAAACACCATATCAACATGCTCCACTTCATCACACACATGAGAACTAATTTCTAATGGCTTAACAATGTGAGTATCACTAGCAACAAGCACACCACTATCAACAAAGTTCTCTATCACCTCACTAGTAACATCTAGAGCAGTTGTCTCCACTAACGGTGGTAAATAATCATGACCAATCCCATCAACAATATCATTAACATTTTCCTCCTTGGGATTCTCAAGAATATCATACTCTAATTCATTAGAAACATCATCAACACAAGGATTTTGAGAATTAGTACCTTCAAGAGTAGTTGATGTTGAGGAAGAAGATATCTCCTCCATTTGATCCTTTTGCTCCAAATGAGAGTCACTAGAACTTGGAACTGAAATTTGTACCTTAGAAGTTTGCTCATTTCTACAAGTTGGAAGATACTCATAGAAGTAGTGGTATGGTGCATACTTTTGCTTCAAAATGAGCTTCATACTACTCCAAGTATCACATTGTTTTTCTTCACTAAGGTGCTTTCTTTCAAATCGTTCCCACCAAACTTTGGCTTTTCCTTTTAACTGAAGAGCAGCTAGTTTTACTTTCTCAGGCTCGGAGTATTGGCAATCTTCAAACCATTGTTCAATTTTTCCTTCCCACTCCAAGTACATGTCAGGATCATTCTCTCCACAAAATTTTGGGATGTTCAATTTAACATCCTTTTTGCATGTAGAAAATTGCATGCTATCCAATTTCACATTCAACTTTTGGATTTGTTCATTAAAAGCTTTCATCAAAACTTTAAGTTCAAGTTCTTCACCAACCATGCTTAGAATCTCAAATATATTAGTGAATAGAAGACAAAGAAAGGACCTTGCACACTCTGTCACGTGTTTCACTCAACAATGATGCAAATTCACTCGTGTTTTGCACACTTTAAAGGCTTTTTTTTTTTCCAGAAATGATATAATTACACTCTTGCCTTTTACCACTCTGTCTTGCTTCCTATGAGAGTGCAAAATTGAATCTGAACTTAAATCAAGAAGCAATGTTTTAAGTGGCAATCTCAAAGTCAAAGATCCAAAATTCAAATTCTCAAAAGAGTTTAAGATGATAGTAACCAACAAACAAAGATGGATTTTCTTCTTCTTTTTTTCTTAATAAAAGAAATCGAATTTTCCAGCCAAGAAAAGAAAAGAAAATGCTGGAAATTAAGATAATGAAGCGCACCAAAAGGAAGGAATTGATTTTAGAGATTTGAACAAAATAAAAGGACAACAACAAATTAGGAAAAATAAGATAGGAAGGGATTTGGATAGAATTTACTAGAAGAGTAAAATTCTAAAAAGTAATATGAAAGCAACTTACCACCCAAGTGAAATGAATATAGACTCCTTTTGTGACTTGGGAACAAAAACTTCAAATTTGGTAATTCAGAAACAAACAACCCACAAATCAAGAGATACAATTCCAGCAATTAATGCAAATCAATCCAAAGGAAATTCAAACTTCAAAGGTGCTCAATTCTAGGAAGTTATTTTTTTGTTTCAACCATCAAATTTTTTTTTGTACGATTTTTTTTTTCACTATTGTTTTCGTTTCTTTTTTTTTTTTGCAGCACCCACAATTTCTCCTTTTTTTTTTTGAATTTCGTTTTTTTTTTCTTTTGAATACTCTGAACTAATAAACAATGGATAGAAGCTAACAAATTGCAGCAACAATATTTTTTTTTTCTTTTGAAAGACTCAAATCTGGAAATCACAAATTCTGGACAACAAAATAAAAATGGATAAAGATAACCAAGTCACCAAGAGAAAGAATATCAATAATCATGGTAAGATGGAAGATTGAGATGAAAATCAAGCCACAATATCAGAAGCAATGAACAAACTCAGATCTAACTAGAAAAGAGAAGAACATAAAAGAAAAATCTGGACAGCAAGCATGAACAGTACGGATGAACAGTGCTACGATTTTCTAGATAACAAGGAAAAAATGGAATGAAACAACAGAAACACACCTTGATTTGCAAGCCAAATCTCTGATACCAAATGATGGGAGACACGTTAGGAACCTGTCCTAAGAGCCTTCTTTGATATAAGGATCGTGCAACTCAAGGAAAGATAAATTGAATACAAGAACAATGAAGAACAACAATGAACAAAAACTAAAGAAAATAGACACGAAATAAGAAGACTGAACAAATGTTGGTCAAAGGAAGTAGACTCCAAGAGAACCCGTCTCTTGAACCCTAACTCCGGGACGCCACAAGGATCACCACTCCTTGATAAGTCCTCATTCTTTCTGGCACTCAAGGATAAGCAAGAAAGAACTCACAGAACAACAATAAAGTTGCTGAAAAGAAATTCATTCATTCATGTTGTGTAAAACCTTACAAAGTGGTGCCTATTTATAGATGGAAAAAGGCTACCAAGAATCCCTAGGAATAATAAGCATTAAATATTCCTAAAAGGTGACACCTCATTATACAATGAATCTGGACATAAGGTGCTGAATTAATTCTCCAAAGATGGCTCCTATCACCTTTTTCAAATTAGGAAACAAACTTAAAAAGAAATCAACAAAAGTAGCCTAATTTAAATAGGAAACTTTTGACCTGAATATTAATCATAAAAAAAACGTCACTTTTAATGGTCACATGAGAAGCACACATTTTCTTCAAGTTATATCTCCCAAATGGGCTTCTTTTGGGCTTGGACCATTAGCTTATATTATTGGAAGCATTTTCCATACTTTCTAGCTCTTTTTTTTTAAGCTGTAGCTTGATTCAAAGTAGTTGGGCTTCATGCTCTTTCCAAGCTCATTGCTATGTCCAACTCCAAATGCTTCATGCCTCAATCGTACTCTATCACTTCACTGCCAAGAAATGTGGGACACCTTGCAAATTGCTCATGAAGAAACAACTGGAGTCAGAGAAAATAAACTAAATACATGCATAGGAGAATATGAAAGCTTCATAATGGCTAAAGGAGAGAATGTAAAAGAGCTATAGAAGAGATTCACCCTCATTGTGAATCAACTAAAGAGCCTGGGAAAGGCGTATACTCAAACAGAAAAAGTAAGATAGATCCTCAGAGCTCTCCCTCTCGAATGGCAACCCAAAGTAACAACAATAGAGGAAGCCGGAGGGGAATCAATGGCCTCTGTCACAGCTCTTTTTGGCAGCCTCGAGGAGTATGAAGGAAAATTGAAGGCTCTCAAGGAAGTTGGACAAGACATAAAGAAGAAAGGTCTTGCTCTCAAAGCTGTTAAGGAAAAAGAAGAAGAATCTGATGATGGAGATGAGCTAGATGAAGAAACTCTAGCTATAATGGTCAGAAAATTTAGAAGATTCTACAGCAAAAAGAGAAACAAAAAAATCTTCAAGAAATGAGCAGCTGGAGATAGCAAAAGGGATACAAAAGAGCCTATCACTTGCTATGAATGCAAAAAGCAGGGACATATCAAATGAGATTGTCCACAATTTCTCAAGAAGCAAGAAAAAGAAAAAAAGCTGCAGACAAAGGCAAGAAGAAAAGAGCTTACATCTCATCAATATGGGGCAACAACTCAGATGAAGAAGAAGATGATGAAGATGAAATTGCCAACATCTGTCTCATGGAACTTGCCTCTGAAGAAACTGAAATCCCATGCAGCAATGATCAAGAAGAAGAGGTATATAAATCTGAACCTTCATATTCTGAATTACTGGATGCATTTCATGAGTTGCATGATGAGTTTGTTAAGGTTGCTAAAGAACTGAAACTAGCTAAGAAAAAGATTAACAAACTAGAATCTCAAAGCAACATCTCTGAAATTGCTCTTCTACCTATTGCTGGATCTGTTTGCTGTAAATCATGCACTGATCTAAAGCAAACCAATGAATATTTAGTGAAAAGCATGTCTAGACTTACTAGAGGTAAAGGTATGTTGTTTGCTTTAATGGGGAGCCAAAGAATATCACAAGAAAAAGCTGGACTTGGCTATGATCCATGTGCTGTTAAAGAAAGGATTAGGAAGAAAAATCAGAATGTGTACATGAGACATTTTGTGCATGCTAATAGCAATAGAAAGAAAGATCATATGTCGCATCACATAGAATCATATAATCAACTAAGGCATGCAAAACAAAAGTATTATTTGCATTATTTTCTTCTTGCTTTTCAATCCAGCAGTCCCTTTACCACCTGTCACTTCTATAACAAGAAGGGACATATTTCCAGTTCATGTGCTTTAAAGAAAAACGGACTTGACAGGAAGGCCAAATGGATTCCCAAAGGTATATTTGTATCTAGGGAAAAGACTACTGACAGAAAAGGACCCAAGCAAATTTAGGTACTTAAAAAGAAAATAAAAACTCTGTTTTGCAGGTATGTCTCAAAGCTAGAAAGAGTAATAAATGGTATATGGATAGTGCCTGCTCAAGTCACATGATCAGTGACAAGGAGAAGTTCATCACCCTTAGAGACAAGAAATGAGGAAAGGTGACCTTTGGAAGTGATCAATATGGTAGAATAGTTGGCATTGGCATTGTGGGGAAGAATCCTGAGACATCCATTGAAGAGGTGCTGTTTGTGATTGGCCTCAACCACAATCTGCTAAGTGTGAGCCAGACATGTGACAAAGGAAACTGGGTACTATTTGACTCAAAATTCTACCTGGTCGTTAGAAAAAGTGATCACAAAGTAATCCTCAAAGTTCAAAGGGATGGTAACTGCTATACTATTGATCTTGATGAACTTCCTCCCTTAGATTCTGTTTGCTTGATTAGTCAGGATAATGATAGTTGGTTATGGCATAGAAGATTAGCTCATGTTAATATGAATCAGCTTTCGAAACTGGTTAAAAATGAGTTAGTCACTGACCTACCAAAAATCACTTTCGAAAAGGATAAAGAATGTGATGCATGCCTAAGAGGAAAACAAACTAAGTCTTCTTTTAAACCCAAAAATGTAGTCACCACAACTAGACCACTAGAACTACTGCATATGGATTTAATTGGTCCATCTAGGGTAAAAAATATTGGTGGAAATCTATATGTGCTTGTAATTGTGGATGATTACTCTAGATTTACATGGACATTGTTTCTTTCCTCTAAAAGTGATACCTTTGATGCATTTGTAACCTTAGCCAAGAAAGTGCATAATGAGAAAGGTATTTCCATTGTGTCTATTAGGTCAAATCATGGAGGAGAATTTGAGAACTCATACTTTCTAGAGTATTGTAATGAGCATGAAATTGACCACAACTTCTCAGCTCTAAGAACGTCTCAATAGAATAGAGTAGTAGAAAGGAAGAACAGAACAATTGGAGAGATGGCTAGAGCTATGCTGAATGAAAGGGAACTCTCTCAAGTATTTTGGGCTGATGTAGTGAATACAGCAAGCTACATCATAAATAGAGCCTACATCAGACCAATCCTTGGGAAGACTCCTTATGAGCTGTACAAAGGAAGAAAGCCAAAACTCTCACATCTCCATGTGTTCGGCTGCAAATGCTTCATTCACAATAATGGAAAGGAGAATCTGGGTAAGTTTGATGCCAAATCTGATGAAGGTATATTTCTGGGCTATTCTAGTAAAAGTAAGGCATATAGAGTTTTTAATAAAAAAGTTTAAATTGGTAGAAGAATCTGTGCATGTTGTATTTATTGAAAATGAAACTACTTCCAAACATGCTACTGATGAGGATGATCTTGTCTCAAACTTTAAAAAGTTAGATATCTCTGATGAAGGTAAAATTGAACCTCCAAAAATATCTGAATCTATTAACATAGAGGAAGATATTTAGCAAGAGATTTTGAAGAAGAAAACAATAAAGAAATATCTCAAGAACTCCCTAGAGCTTGGAGCTATCAAAGGAATCATCCTGTTGATCAGGTGATAGGGAATATTCAAGAGAGAGTTAGAACCAGAAAATAGTTAAGGGATCAAATAATTAATTATGCCTTCATCTAACAAATTGAACCTAAATGCACTGAGGAATCCTTTACTGATGAATACTGGATTTTGGCTATGCAAGATGAATTAAATCAGTTTGAAAGAAATAAAATCTGGGATTTAGTGCCTAGACCCAAAAGTCATCCTATCATTGGTACCAGATGATTTTTAGAAATAAACTTGATGAATCAGGATCAATATTCAGAAATAAAGCTAGACTGGTTGCTAAAGGATATAATTAAGAAGAAGGTATCGATTTTGAAGAAACCTTTGTTCCAGTGGCTAGATTAGAAGCAATCAGAATTCTGCTGGCATATGCATGCATGAAAAATATTTTGTTGTATCAAATGGATGTGAAGAGTGCTTTTCTAAATGGATATATTATGGAAGAGGTTTATGTAGACCAACCTCTAGGTTTTGAGGACTCTGCAAAACCAAACCATATTTATAAACTAAAGAAAGCTCTTTACGGCTTAAAATAAGCCCCTAGAGCATGGTATGAAAGATTAAGTAATTTTCTAACTGAAAAGGGGTTCAACAGAGGAAAAGTAGATTCAACTTTATTCACTAAGAAAAAAAATAAAGATTTACTTATTGTTCAAATCTATGTTGATGATATTATATTTTGTGCTACTAATAAATCTCCTTGCAAGAATTTTTCTAAGTTAATGCAGGGAGAATTCGAAATGTCCATGATGGGTGAACTCAACTTCTTCCTTGGATTGCAAATCAAGCAGTGCGATGATGGTATTTTTCTTAATCAATCCAAGTATCTGAAAGAACTGCTAAAGAAGTTTGGAATGGAAAATGTCAAGCCAATGGGAACACCTACGGCTACTACAACCAAACTGGATATGGATGAAAAAGGGAAAATGTTTGACATAACTCAGTAGAGAAGAATGATTGGATCCCTATTGTACCTAACTGCCAATAAACCTGACATCATGTTTAGTGTCTGTATGTGTGTAAGATTCCAATCATGTCCCAAGGAGACCCATGCAACTACTATGAAACGTATCTTCAGATATCTCATTGGAACATCATAGATGGGTCTTTGGTATCCAAAGTGATAGAGTACGATCGAGGCATGAAGCATTTGGAGTCCTTGGATATGGCAATGAGCTCAGAAAGAGCATGAAGCCCAACTATTTGAATCAAGCTGCAGCCCCAAAAAGAAAAAAAAAAGAGCTAAAAAGTATGGAAAATGATTCCAATCATATAGGCTAATGGTCCAAACCCAAAAGAAGCCCATTTGGGAGATATAACTTGAAGAGAACATGTGCTTCTCATGTGACCATTAAAAGTGACGTTTTTAATAAGTTTTATTAGGATTATTTTAGTCAATTTGTTTCCTTTTCAATAAAAGGCAAATAATGATCTATTTGCTTTGCTTTATGCATTTAAGAGGAGCCAACCTTTTCAAATTTAAAATTAGAATTAAATGCTCCTTTTTGCTTAGTATTTCCTTTTTGTATTAATGAGCTTGAATAAGGTTAGGTTTGTGGGCTAAACTAAAGTTAGTTTGTGGGTTAATATTTGCCTATAAATAGGCACCTCTTGTACTCTTACAAACACAATATGAATGAATGAATTTCTTTTCAGCAACTTTGTTGTTGTTCAGTGAATTCTTTCTTGCTTATCCTTGAGTGCCAGAAAGAATGAGGACTTATCAAGGAGTGGTGATCCTTGTGGCGTCCCGGAGTTAGGATTCAAGAGACGGGTTCTCTTGGAGTCTACTTCCTTCGACCAATATTTTGTTCAGTCTTCTTATTTTATCGTGTCTATTTTCTTTAGTTTTTGTTCATTGTTGTTCTTCATTGTTCTTGTGTTCAATTCATCTTTCCTTGAGTTGCACGATCCTTATATCAAAGAAGGCTCTTAGGACAGGTTCCTAACGTGTCTCCCATCATTTGGTATCAGAGCTTTGGTTTGCAAATCAAGGTGTGTTTCTGTTGTTTCATTCGATTTTTTCCTTGCTATCCAGAAAATTGTAGCACTGTTCATACGTACTGTTCATGCTTGCTGTCCAAATTTTTCTTTTATGTTCTTCTCTTTTCTAGTCAGACCTGAGTTTGTTCATTGCTTCTGATATTGTGGCTTGATTTTCATCTCAATCTCCAATCTTACCATCCTTATTGATCTTCTTTCTCTTGGTGGCTTGGTTATCTTTCTCCATTTTTATTTTGTTGTCTAGAATTTGTGATTTCCAGATTTGAGTCTTTCAAAAGAAAAAAATATTGTTGCTGCAATTTGTTAGCTTCTATCCATTGTGTATTAGTTCAGAGTATTAAAAAAAAGAAATTAAAAAAAAAAGGAGAAATTGTGGGTGCTGCAAAAAAAAAAAGAAAAGAAAACAATAGTGAAAAAAAATCGTACAAAAAAAAAAGAAGAAAATTTGATGGCTGAAAAAAAAAAACTTTCCAGAATTGAGCACCTTTGAAGTTCGAATTTCCTTTGGATTGATTTGCATTAATTGCTGGAATTGCATCCCTTGATTTGTGGGTTGTTTGTTTCTGAATTACCAAATTTGAAGCTTTTGTTCTCAAGTCACAAAAGGAGTCTATATTCATTTCACTTGGGTGGTAAGTTGCTTTCATATTACTTTTTGGAATTTTACTCTTCTAGTAAATTCTATCCAAATCCCTTCCTATCTTATTTTTCCTAATTTGTTATTTTCCTTTTATTCTGTTCAAATCTCTAAAATTAGTTCCTTCCTTTTGGTGCGCTTCATTATCTTAATTTCCAGCATTTTCTTTTCTTTTCTTGACTGGAAAATTCTGTTTCTTTTCTTGAAAACAAAAAATCCATCTTTGTTTGTTGGTCAACATTGTTTTAAACTCTTTTGAGAATTTGAATTTTGGATCTTTGATTTTGAGATTGCCACTTAAAACACTGCTTCTTGATTTTGATTTCAAATTCAATTTTGCACTCTCATAGGAAGCAAGAGTGAGTGGTAAAAGGCAATAGTGTAATTATATTATTTCTGGAAAAAAAGCCTTTAAAGTGTGCAAAACACGAGTGAATTTACATCATTGTTGAGTGAAACACGTGAGATAGTGTGTAAGGTCCTTTCTTTGTCTCCTATTCACTAACATATTAGGTTTTAAGCATGGCTGGTGATGAACTTGATCTTAAAGTTTTAATGAGAGCTTTTAATGATCAAATCCAGAAGTTGAATGTGAAATTGGATAGCATGCAAGTTTCTTCATGCAAAAAGGATGTTAAATTGAACATCCCAAAATTTTGTGGAGAGAATGATCCTGATATGTACTTGGAATGGGAAGGAAGAATTGAACAATGGTTTGAAGACTACCAGTACTCCGAGTCTGAGAAAGTGAAATTAGCTACTCTTCACTTAGAAGGAAAAGCCAAAATCTGGTGGGAATGATTTGAAAGAAAGCACCTTCGTGAAGAGAAACAGTGTGATACATGGAATAGCATGAAGCTCATTTTGAAGCAAAAGTATGCACCATACCACTACTTCTATGAGTATCTTCCAACTTGTAGAAAAGAGCAAACTTTTAAGGTACAAATTTCAGTTTGAAGTTCTAGTGACTCTCATTTGGAACAAAAAGATCAAATGGAGGAGATATCTTCCTCAACATCAACTACTCTCGAAGGTATTAATTCTCAAAATCCTTGTGTTGGTGATGTTTCTAATGAATTAGAGTATGATATTCTTGAGAATCCCAAGGAGGAAAATGTTAATGATATTGTTGATGGGATTGGTCATGATCATTTACCACCGTTAGTGGAGACAACTGCTCTAGATGTTACTAGTGAGGTGATAGAGAACTTTGTTGATAGTGGTGTGCTTGTTTCTAGTGATACTAACATTGTTATGCCATTAGAAACTAGTTCTCATGGGTGTGATGAAGTTGAACATGTTGATATGGTGTTTGAGCATCCATGGTTATTTGATGATAGTTATTCTTTTGAAGTAAAGAAAGCCCATGAAACATGTTGTATTCAATTCTATGAAAATCACAAGAAAATCAAAAGTGAGCTTGAAAGGAAAAATAAAAGTGAGAAGAATATGAGTGGTAAAAACAAGAGTGAAAAACAAGTGAGAAAAGGAAGAGTGTAGAAAACCGAAAAAAGAGGAGAACAAATGAGTGAAAAGAAACTTGAGAGAAGAATGAAAAAGAAAAAGAAAAAGAGAGAAAAGAGAAAAGAAAAAGAGAGTTTGAGAAAAGATGAGAATAATGAGGCAAAAGCAATTGTGAGTTGTTTGAGTGAAGGAGAGTTTAAGGTAGTTTCTTCACAACTCCTTCCTTCATATCTTCCATATGTTCCTTCTTTTTATCCTCTCAATCCTTCTTACTTTATCTCTGATTCTTATAATTTATTTAGTCTGTCGATGTGTTATGAGTCCTCAATTCCTCTTGAATCTAGTGTGAAAGAAAGTCAGTTTGATCATTTAGTGTCTTCTTTCTCTAATTTATCCATCTATGTCACTTCATTTCATTTTCATCAAAAGCTTTGTCAATTCATTTGTGAAGTAGTCTTTTACTCATTTTATGTTTTATGTCTCTTGTGTGTCTCATAAGTCATGTGTCTTTTTGGTTCTGTATTGGTTTCTTCCATCTCATTTTCATGAATCTTGTGTGTTCTATTTTCTATCCAGTAACCCATTCTCTTCTTATTCCATCAAACTTTGTGATACTTTGTTTTCATCCATATGTATTCCTCTTGTGACCTATGCTCCATCCGTGTCTTGTCAATGTGTACCATCCACAGGTGTCAAATCTTTCCAAATTTTGAACCTAGCAAATAATGTGAAAATCTGCCCAGCTTTCATCCCATATGTTTACTCTAAAATCTCAATTTTCCTTGAGTCTTGTTGTGTCAAATTTGCCTCTAGTTTTTTGTTGCAGGTTATTAGTGTAAATGTTATGGAAGGAAAATCAAGTTCTGATCCACTAATGCATGACAACAAGTCAGATGCAACTCAAACTAATGGTCATTACAAGTTTTTTGATGGTTTGGAATGCAAATATTACACCGCAAGTTCAAGCAAGGGTTGAAGAGAAGATGTATCAATCAAGCTCGAAAAGTAAGTATACTCCCTATTTTATATTTGATGCTTTTAATCGTTCTCTTTCTTTCCATATAGATTGTGGAGATTCGAGGACGAATCATTTTGAGGAGGGAGGGAATGATAGAGTACGATCGAGGCATGAAGCATTTGGAGTCCTTGGATATGGCAATGAGCTCGGAAAGAGCATGAAGCCCAACTATTTGAATCAAGCTGCAGCCCCAATAAGAAAAAAAAAAAGAGCTAAAAAGTATGGAAAATGATTCCAATCATATAGGCTAATGGTCCAAACCCAAAAGAAGCCCATTTAGGAGATATAACTTGAAGACAACATGTGCTTCTCATGTGACCATTAAAAGTGACGTTTTTAATAAGTTTTATTAGGATTATTTTAGTCAATTTGTTTTCTTTTCAATAAAAGGCAAATAATGATCTGATTTGCTTTGCTTTATGCATTTAAGAGGAGCCAACCTTTTCAAATTCAAAATTAGAATTAAAAGCTCCTTTTTGCTTAGTGTTTCCTTTTTGTATTAATGAGCTTGAATAAGGTTAGGTTTGTGGGCTAAACTAGAGTTAGTTTGTGGGTTAATATTTGCCTATAAATAGGCACCTCTTGTACTCTTGCAAACACAATATGAATGAATGAATTTCTTTTCAGCAACTTTGTTGTTGTTCAGTGAGTTCTTTCTTGCTTATCCTTGAGTGCCAGAAAGAATGAGGACTTATCAAGGAGTGGTGATCCTTGTGGTGTCCCGGAGTTAGGATTCAAGAGACGGGTTCTCTTGGAGTCTACTTCCTTCGACCAATATTTTGTTCAGTCTTCTTATTTCATCGTGTGTATTTTCTTTAGTTTTTGTTCATTGTTGTTCTTCATTGTTCTTGTGTTCAATTCATCTTTCCTTGAGTTGCACGATCCTTATATCAAAGAAGGCTCTTAGGACAGGTTCCTAATGTGTCTCCCATCACAAAGGGCAATGGAGAAGATCTCAAAGGATACACTGATGCTGACTTTGCAGGATCCAAAACTGACAGAAAAAGCACAAGTAGAACTTTTCAGTTTTTGGGAGGATCCTTGATTTCATGGTTTAGCAAAAAGCGAAATAGTGTGGCCTTATCCACAGCAGAGGTTGAGTATGTTGCAGCTGGAAGCTGTTGTGCCCAAATCATCTGGATAAAACAACAGCTTGAAGATCTTGAGGTTGAGATGAAGGAAATACCAATCATGTGTGACAACCAAAGTGCCATTAATATCACAAACAATCTTGTCATGCATTCAAGAACAAAACATATTGAAGTTAGACACCACTTCATAAGGGATCATGTTTTGAAAGGAGAAATCAGACTAGAATACATCCAAAATGAGGATCAAGTTGCTGATATCTTGACAAAGCCTCTATCAGAGAATAGACATTGCAAAATCAGGAGAAAATTGGGTATGGTAAATCCTAATGAACTGTAAGTAAATCTGTGTGCAATTCTATTTTTAGATTTTCCAACATTAAATTAATTCTAACTTTAGCTTCGGAGTAAATTTAATTTAAGTTGCAAGTGCTCCTCATGAGATTCAATGGCAATAAATCTGAAAAATGGAGCACACAAGAATGGAACAATCAAAAAGTGAAGAAAATGGCAAAATTATGAGTTTCTAGATCCATTCTGTAAGTTTTTAAAGTTGAAATTCATATCTTAATTGTGTGTTAGATGAATTTCTTTGAAAAACTAAGTTTTTGAACAAGTCAGCATGGTCAACATTTGAATTTGGATGCCCAACAGATGAACTTCAGCTTGTTATACATTGAAATAGTTCTTGATTATGCCTTGAAATTTGTCTGTTGGAACTTGAAAGTTCAAATTTTCAAGAACAAAAGTTGCAAAGCTATGTTTGTCCAACATGATGATTATACAAATAATTATTTCTTAACATACGAATGTTGGAAAACCTTTACAAAGTAAAGAAATTTGAATTTCTGATTTAAAATTTGTCTGTTGAAGCATGCTTTTCATGTTGAATCTTTGAAAGATGAAGTTTCATATGCATAATTCATCAGTTGTTTGCTGATTTGATTACTGCTTGATGTTTACTCTTCAAAATTTGAACTTTGTTGTAATAAAGTTCGTCTATTCATCTTGTATTGCTTGAACCAAGCCTCTGTCAGACAAACTTTCAGAAGAAAATTCATCTGTCAGTGAGCTTTGCTGAACATTTTAACATTTGACAGCCCAAAGTTCAAATTTTGACCCCTCAAAATTTGTCTGTTAGGTGGTTACTTACGTTAAAACTAACATTTTACACTGAACAGACGCAACCCTACTCTTTTCCTCTTTGAGTCTGTTCAAATCCTCTCATCAATGCTCTTCAATTCTGACTGTAAATCTTCATTTTCCACCATTCAAACTGATTTTTGCACCCTATAAACCCAATCTCTGCTTCATTTTGAAACATTCATCCATGAAAATGGCAAGAGTAAAGAATCCTGAAGCTGGAAAAGGAGAGGCACAACCAAAGAGGATAGTCAAATCCCAATATGCCTCAAAGGAGGGTGAAAAACTAAAAAGAAAAGCCGAATCAAGCAAGGCAACTCCCTTCAAATGACGAAAGACAACCCCCAAAGGTAGAATCAAAGAAAATTGGACCCTCTTCTTCAAAGAAAGCAGAGCCTTCGGTCCCTGTTCCTGCTACTGCTGATATTATTGCTTCCACTTCCTCCTTCAGTACTGAATCTGGAGAATATCAACTCACTACATTGCCATTATGGAGCACTCAATAGATTCAGGAGGAATACTCGACCAAGTTTGCCAATAAAAAGGTAATAAAGGCTCATTGTGTGAACTTGAAAGATTTCTTAGTCTCAAACAATTTTGATGCTGGAATATGAATGTTGAGATATAAGAATCTGTTAGAGATATTGGAGAGGTATGATGATGAAGTGATAAAGACATGGTATGCCTCCCTAAAGTACAACAACAAGAAGAAGAAGTGGGAGGTCAATCTGAGATCAAGGACCATCTGGCTCACATATGAGACTTTTAATGAAGTGTTAGAAATCCCAGGGCAAGATGGCCTCAAGATTGACATCACTGCCTCTAGTTATTTGGATGAGGCAGAGACTGTTGATGAAGAAGATGGCCTCTTTCTGAACTACAAGGAGCGCACAATTCTGAACACATTGTTCAGAAGAAAGAAAAATAGGCCAACCATGAACCTGCTAAAGCCCACAGACCTCAGTGCTTAAGTGAGGATCCTACACTACATAATGTCTAGGATCATATTCAATAAAGGAGGTAGCTTCAATCTGATCACAAGGGCAGAGGCACATGTGATGGCAGCAATCATGTGTGGAAAGCTCATCAACATAGGACATATCATACTCCAACACATGATCAAGGCAAGAGATCAGAGGAAAGACTCCACACTCCCCTATGCAGTAATCATCTCCAGAATTCTACAATATGCTAGAATTCAGCACCTTGAGAAGGGGAAAGAGAAACCCATTGAGATTTTCAAGGAAGAGGAACTTCAAAGAATGTGGATTGAGAGAAATGAAGGAAGATGGATTGGGAAAGAAGCAGGAAAATCTGAAGATCTCTTCTTTGTTGAAGATGTCTCCCAACAGCAAGAAGGTACCTCTGAGGCTCTTGCTAAAACTACACCTCAACCTTCTCTGCCTGTCCTATTTCCATCCAAGCCTACTCACATTCCATCTACTCCCTCCTCTCGTGTCAAGCCAACCAAGATCACTGAGTTGTATGACAGCTTGTCTATACTTATACTTAGCATCAGGGATGAGCAAAATGCCAAATTTGCTCATCTACAAGATCAAATTCACCAGTTGGCCAAGAATATGAAAGTGGTTGCTGATGCTTATGAAGATATTTGGAGTGCAATTCCAGCCACATCAGCTCCACCTCAGCCAGGGTTCTCTGTGCCTGTTCAGTCTCCAACTCCTGAGCCTCCAAGCCCCTTTGAGCTAGCCTCTTCTGAGTATGATGATGATGTGGATGGTACTGAGCCTGCTGGTACATTGAGCACACCAAGTCCTGGTTCTTCCTTGGACTATGGTTTGGAAGAAGAAGGACCTCGGGATTCAAGCTCTCATGATCCCATTATTGCAGATGCTCAAGAGTCAATCCTATCACAACAAAAATCCGAACAAGTAAAGAGATTAGTGGTAGCCATTTCTACTTCATCAATCATGGAGGTTGCTAAAAATGAAGAAAAGAGTATTGTGTCTTTTATTGATTTGGAAGCAATTGCTCACAATGCTCTCTTGCAAGCTCAGAGAAGAAGACTTGAAGAAATGTTTCCCTCTAATGACCCTGATCTTTCATCTCTCACTGCACATGGTCTTTCAGAAGAACAAAGGGCTCAATTGGCTCTTTCCAGACAAAAGGTGGAAGAGCTACTTGAGGTCTCTGATGATGAGGATCCAAGCCTTGAGCCATCTGAGCCTCATCTGCCTTTTGCTCCTATGCCCCTCAAAGCTATTCCAGTTTCTCAAATCCCTACTCCGGTTGATTTTGTTCACCTTTCTAATGATGCCAAAAAGGGGGAGAAGAGTAAGCAAACTGGCAAGACTGCTGCTGAGCCATCTGGAAAGACTTACAGCAAGAAGTCCAAGCCAAAGAAGAAGTGATTAGAACTTAGGTTTGAGTCCTCTTGTAGTGCTGCATTGAGTTTCAGATGTTTGTTGTGTTGTTTGCGTTTTGTGTTTAATTTGTGTATTTCGAAGTACTTTGCATAAATTGGTTTTTGTAAAGCAACATTTGGTAAAATGAAAGAATTCCTTGGTTGCAATGATCTGTTCTTATTATTCTTTGAATCTCTTCACATGATCTACTATATATGATATCTTTTGAAATATAATGCATATGTTGAGGGGGAGCTTGTTAAAGCAAACCCAAGTACTAATCCAGTTTGCAAGTTGTTTGGTCATCATCAAAAAGGGGGAGAATGTTGAATCAAGAAGTTTTGATGATTCCAAATCAACCTTCAAGAGCTTGGAATAAAGATATCAAAGGTGCCCAAAAGGTTTCAAGTGAAGAAATTCTAGATAAATCTGTGCAAAGATAGATGTAGGATGTTTAGTAGTGTTTTATTTAAATAAAAGACTTTGATTTGGTGAAAAGATGTTTTAAAACCTTGATTCTATGTTAAATCATGGAATATTTGAAAAACACCCACCAACAGACGAAGTTTGAAAGGTTAATACTAATATGTCATCTTGGAAATTCGAACTTTAGCTTTGGAAATTCGAATTTCATATTGAAACTGAACAAGTCTATAGAGAAACCTCTCTGACAGACGAATTTTGACTTGAGAAAATTTGAATTTTGATGAGTGTTTAAAAGGAGCTTTCACTTACAGACGAACTTTGGGTTTTGAAAATTTGAATTTCAGACAAAATGAAACTTATGAAAACTAAAGAAATTCATCTGAATTTGTGTTAAAGTTCATTTGAAACCAAGTTTAGAGTGGATTTCAAAATTGCTCACTGACAGACGAACTTTGAACATGAAAATTCAAATTTCAGAAACTAAAATTGTGAGTCTGTTATAATGATATGTTGACATACGAATGATGGTATTTATAAATTCAAATTTTGAAGTTAGTCTGAAAAGAGGTCTCTCTGACAGACGAACTTTGCCTGTTGAAAATTCGAATTTTGAATCATATGAATTATTGTGCCTTATAAACCAGCTATGGACAGACGAATTTTGGGGTTCTAAAATTCAAATTTTGAAGGCACTATAGCAAATTGAAAATACTGTTCACACTTAACAGAAAAACTTTTTACTTGAAAAATTCGTATGTTACAACGAAGAAACATTTTCCAAATATCAAAGTTTGAATTTCACTTCATGGTAGACGAACTTTGGGTATTCAACGTTGAAGCTGTTAACCTTTGGTTTCTACGAAATTCGTCTGTTGACTAACTGAAATTCGAATTTCAGAGTGTCAGAAGCATTAAATGCAGTTGGTTAACGGATAATTTTTCAGAGTAACCGTTGGATAACTTCTCCAGCGGATAGATTTTGTCTCTAATGGATAGTTGAGACTTAAATCTATAAATATAACATCATTTGAAGTTGTGAGTAACGATTTTTGACATTGTATATACTGAAACTTTGTCAAATCATCTACTCAAAGTCTCTTACTCTCTCACTTCAATATTTTGTACTCCAACTTTTATATTCACTCTGTTTAAGAGAGTTTAATCTTTGTAAACATTCTTATCTTCATCTGAAAGATAGATTTTCTTGTGAGGGGATATTACAAGGGATTGGGAAGCACTTTGTAAGAGTGCATAGAGTGATTGAGTGAGCTCTAGAAACAGAGCATCATCTTTATACTAAGGCATTTGCAAGAAGCCCACTGAATTCTTGCAGAATAGTGGAAAATTTCAAGGGGTGACTTGAGGACTGGATGTAGGTCAAGTGGAGAGACCAAACCAGGAAAAATATCTATGTTTTCTTCTCTTTACTATAACTTTTACAGTTTATTCTCCTATACTCTGTTTTACTATCTATACTTTGCTTTCTTCACTTTCTTGATATTTTACAAAAATTTTTCAAGCTTCCCAATTCACCCCCCTCTTGAGAAGCCAGCTTATCTAACACAATTTTATAATACCTTTAGAAATTTCAAGTATCTAAGTTTAAGGTTCCAATTTTCCAATCTTGCCTTGTTTTTGAACCCTAACTTTGAAAATTCACCATAAATTGTACACTTATCCAATTTATATTATCTTTAGTTTCTTTTAAAACTTGTTTTGTATACTTTCAGGCATATATAACATGTATATCAATTGCTTTGTTTCGAACTAAATACCTCTATCCTAACTACTACTGATCATCACTGACATAGTTTTGTCATAGTTCCCACAATTAAATTTCATAAACATAATGCATCACCATTCGATGCTCCAAATCCACCCATATCATCATACAAGGTTCATAACTATGCTAGTTTACAAATTCATAACATTATACATGATTTTATACAAATTTCCAAAATGATATATCACTGTTGACTCTATTTGCTCAAAAATCATGCTCCGCCTTTATCCACTTAGCTTTATCTTGATCTTTGACACACCTTGACCTTATCATGGTTAGTCATTTGTAAATGACTGAGATTCAATGAATCTCAAGAGCAACCACCAAAATGCAATCATATTATCACATAATGCAAGCCATTAATATAAAATCCTCATTCAATCACATTAAAACTTTATCAATTTTATAGAAAATTCCACAGAGTTTCCCCTTGAATTTTGGACATCCAAGGGTCTCAAAACCCCTCAAATAACTCAGCCAATGCCAACAAATCATCACAAATCAACAATACAATCAATTGGCATATCATCAAAATCATTGTAATCTATATAACTATATAATGCAAGCATAGGTTTGGTTACTACCTTGTAGCTTTCCAATGTTTTTCAAACTTTGTAAACTCTTCCTTTGGCCTTCCAACACTTCTTAGAATCCTATAGCATCACAAAATGAGACCATTAGCCATTGATTACATAACTCCCTTCACTCTCGCATTGAAACCTTAAATTTCCAACTTGATTTCTACTTAGCTTTTCTTATATAACATACTTATTCTTACATAGTTTGAACCTAAGGAATCCATTTTTGGGGTCAAAATCATGAGATTCTCTTTCTTTTTCCTAAATAGGTAGAAATTTTTCAAAAAATGTAGAAAAATAACTACTTGATTAATTTGCAATCTAATGGTATATTCTTAATCCTTGAAGCCTATACATCACTTTTCATGGATTAATTTCTTCATGGCTTCATTTGATCTTTCTACTCTCTCTCTAGGAAGAAAATTTTAGTAGGAAAATAAGAGAAAATAAGCCATGAAAACTCTTCCAAACTCAAGAGAACACAAAATAATAGCTATAACATGTTACCTTAGCAATTTGAGATCCAAACTTTACCGCTTGTCTTCTTTTTTTTTCCTTCCTTAGTTTCATGAGTTCTCGCCCCCTTTCAGCTACTGTTTGTATCGTGAATGAGTGAGGAATATGATGGTTAATCTAATGAAGCTAATTAATTAATTTTGTCTTTAACCTTTAGTTGCCATTTTGAAATTAAAGCATTTCACAAAATTCCCATGATGTCCTAGCAACTGGTCAGACATGCTCCACCTCATTTTTTGCCAAAAAATTGCTTCAATTATTTAAATGGACTAAAATACCCTTTACCAATTAAGTTTACCTATATCGATTAAATATTTTTGCCAAAATTGTCATTAAATTGATACAAGACTATCCAAAAATAACTTTTCGACTAAAATCATTATCTTAGCCTAAAATATATTTTATCAAGATCCATTCAACATCTTTGAATTGGTATTTCCCTTTTCTACAATCTAAACTAATTTTTATTGGGTAAAATATTAATATTAAACCCTAATTACCCAATAAATAGTATTCTAATCTTAATAAATTTTTTATTATATTCCATTGGGCTTAACTCATTGAAAGCTTCATTTTGATTATAATTTTTTATATTTTTAAAAATACCCTTGACCTGAGGTAAATTTATAATTTTTAAAATTTTCAGATTATTAATTGTAATTTTCCTTAAAATTGTAAATTTTTCTCTAGTAGCGTCCACCGCCTTCCCCCTTTTTCCTTTCTTTTCTTTTTCTAGGAAAAAAAATCATCATTTTCTCTTTTTTCTTTTCAATTGAGATAATTGCCCTCTTTGCCTTATTTCATGCAAAACGGTATATACCCATTTTTACAAATTCCTTATGCATTTTATAATATGAATATTTTTTCCTTGGGATTTAAATGTAATGCTCACATTTTACTTCTTATATGAAAAATAACCTTTTTGCCTTTGAACTAGGTTAAAAACTTTATTGTCCATTTTTCTGGGTACTTTCTTGTAATTTTACCCAAAGATCAATTTTTTTTTATTTTACTATTTACATTAACTTTTAAATTGATCTATCTCTCAATCTGGACCTCCTAGTTACATAATACTTATATCGTTACACTCAGCTCGGGATGAGTTTTCATTCAAGTGGTATATTGTATATTTTCCGGGATAAGTTTTGGAATTAATTTTTGTTAAGTACCTTTTAGAAAATTAATTCTAATTAAAGACCAAACATAACTTCTTATAAAAATTAGATAAGAAATTAATTCCTTTTAAAGCCTAAGTATATATAGCCTTTTTGTCTCATTTTGTTTATCATCTTTCATACATTTTACTGCATCTCATAAAAATAGGGATATTATAATATTCAAAGGTTTTTAAATTTTTTTTCTAATACAAAGTGAGTTTAGCGAACTAAAGTTTAAGGTTTGTCAACTAACCTCCTATGTTCATTAATATTCTTACCTCTAGAAAAGATGTTAGTAGACTAAGGGTGATAGGTTAGAAGGAAAATGCTAAGTTTTAGAAAGGTTTATCTCTCTACCAAGCCATGATGGTCAACTAACCCCTGAGGTTAGTCTTCTAACCTGGCCAACATCGAGAGCAACTCTTTTTCTGGAAATGTAGATTTGTCGTCTAACTCTTTGTGATTATTGACTAACCCTATTTTCCAGAAAATCAAGTGTTGAATCTTTGAAGCTTAGTGGACTAAGGTATAATGTCCTAGGAAGGTTTGTCTTCAAACTTGTGAAGAAAGCTTTCTTGGTAACCTAAGTTAGGAGGCTTTGTCAACTAACCTTGGATGTTTTCATGAAAACCTCTTTATACAATTGTCACTCCTTTGCTATAGCTTGCTCGATAGTTAATTAACCTCCTTAGATTTGTCAACTAACCTGGTCCAACATTATGAAATGTATCTAATGGCTAGTTGAAGTTTATACCACTAACCTACATGGTTTGTTGACTAACATCTAACAATGAATTAAATGCAACAGGTTAACATTAGCACCCACTATAACAACTATTTCTCATTTCTAATGAATAGATTTGTCCAAAATCTATATATAGGACTTCATTTAAGTTTATAGGTAAGAGCATTATATATTATTGAGTTGAATTGCAATTAAATCATTACTACTCTCATTAAAGCTTTACCTAACCACTTTCAAGAATAAAAAAGAGTTCTTTGTTGTTTCATATCCACTCGTTTAGAGAGATAATCTTGTAAAATTTTTTCTAATACTTTTGGGTAGAAAACTAAGGAATTGATTGTATACACTCATTGTAAGGGAGTGTAGAGTGTTTTTCAAGTTTTAGTGAGAGAATTTGCGGTGTGTACTGTGTTATTGCAAGAACTTAGTTTAATCTTGCAAGATAGTGAAGAAATCTCAAGTGGTGCTTTTGAAACTAGACATAAGCCAAGTGGAAAGATTAAACCAATATAAATTCTTGTGTTTGATTCTCTCTTCCCTAGCTCTTTTTAGTTTCAATTTCATACTCTATTTTTGGTATACTTGTTCTATTGCATTTTGTTTTCTCTTTGTGAACAAAATTTTGAAAGGCTCAATTCCCCTCATCTTGGACAATCTTGTTACACTCACACGAGATACTTACTAGCCATGAATATCATGATATGAAAAGCTAAATGCATATACATAAAACAAAAGTTACTCTCTAGTAACCTTAAGTTGCTCGAATTCACATAATACTTGGGTAGGTCATTAGGAAACCAACTTCATACACATAAGAGGGATGAAATCAAAGTTAAATGCACAATGTCTTAAACACAAAATATTGCCAAATCAAACACTAAAAACCCATTGATAAACATTCTAACTACTAAGATCTCTTAACACATAATAGACCTATTATCTTCATTTGATCAAATAGCTACTTACCAATGAATCTATTGCTTCCCAACCACTTCATGGAGTGTAAAAACTTCAATTAAACAAGACACATCCTACACAATCATTAGACATATCATTCAAGTGATTACATAGCCTCTGGTTAGACATAAACTAGGATTCAAAACCAAATCAACATCCTATAACCACTATTTGGCTAGAAAATTTGTGCATTAAGAGAAACCCACAAGAAAGTGGCTCAAGTTCGAAACCTACATGCAAAAAATCCCAAAAACTCCTACGCAAAGCTTTAGAAAGCTTTTACATATCATATCTAGTCATTTCCTTGAATGCAAAGCCAATCCAAGCTCTGAAATTTTGAAAAACAATCACCACAACCAAAATCTTGAATCAAATATGCAAAGAAAGGGAGGAGAAGTTGGGAGAAGCACTTTACCTTAAGAATCCGACTTTTAATTTGTTTAATCATGAGCCCCAATGCCAAAAACTTTGTTTCCCTTTGCCTCCCATTGAAACCCTAAGCCCTCATCTGTATGAAAATGTGAGAACTCGACATTTTTATAGTAATTTTCTAGTTGGTGCCATGGCTCATGAAAAACTTGTCATGGCTAGCTGGGCATTTTTAAGTTGCATGTGCCCTACACGTTATCTTAACTTTGGAACCCCATAACTTGAGCTACAGGCCTCGAAGAATAGCAAATTATGACTCTTTGCAAAGTTTGAGATATCTATTTTCAAATAAAAATGTCTTACTTCAAAATGAAGTCATTTATTTCCTCAAACTGCTGAATTTCAAAAGTTGCTTAGTTTGCAAAGGAAAAGTATTATATCATGATTTATGCAACTAACGCTTGATTAAACCATCTAAAAACATTACCAAAACTTTTCCAATAAAATTTGATAAATGAGAGGTCATTAGAATTTGTTCAACCACATACCATACCTCTTTGAATCAAGTTTTAGCCCCCTTCAATTCTCAATTTTCCTTTATAGGTAAATATTGTAAGCACTTGAAATTTCCCAAAAATGTTCTAATAAAATTTTTTAATGTTTCATAGCACTTTATTTTTCTTTAATCAAACTTTTGATCTTGTGGGATATTATAGAAATCCTCAACGATTATCTTTCATTTTTAGATGACTCCATTTAGTCTACAATTTGATTTGACTTAAGTGTAATTTTCCTAATTCTCAATCTATAAATATCCTGAAACTTAATAGTTACACCCGAAGAATACTAGTAATAGCTCTTTTTCTTTCCCTTCTTTGATTCTATTTTTTAAATTTTTAATCGAAACATTGCTTGATTTCCATAAGCATGTATAGGTCTGTAGAGACGTGATCAAAGTTGCTGACTTTGATGAACTGGTCACTTATAACCAATAGTCATAGAGGGATGTTTTTCTTAAAATATAGAGAGATAATTATTCAACTACATAGTATAATAGGTTTATGAAGGAGTTATACCTAGGTTGGTTTTCCATGTGAAAGTGATATAACTATTCCATCCTCTCTTAACTATAAGATTGTAGTAATGTTAATTTCTCACTTTTGTTAGGTTCTAGGTTGAATCTTGTGTCATTGATGATAATAGCAATGCTACATTCATGGTGTTCATGATATTTTGGGCTTCTTGCAGATGCATGATGATCTTCCAACCTAATCATAAGTGAGACAGTTTCACTCAAGAGGAAAATGACCTTATCATTATAAACTTCACAGCTTAGTTGGCAACAATTATGTATTTTTAGCTAGTTCTTATAATTATTTATTATATTTTTATTAATGATTGTTGCTTTTAGAATTCTTAATCTTGAGAATAAGAATTAATGGTCCATTTGATTAAAAATCAAATTTTTAATTATGTTGTGTAAATGACATTTGTTGTCCATATGTTTATTTTTCTACAATAAATATTATATTAATTTTGCTAGCTTTTTTTCCATTTACCATAATTTTACCACCTATATACCATGAGAAAGGTATAGAAGCCACTCTTCAAAATATGTAATGTTGCTTAACACCAGCACTCCAAATGCATGCATCGACTGAAGATGTCCTTCCTTTATAGCTTTTTGTATAAAGTCTAGGCCACAACAGTAGTAAACAAAATTATGGAAGTAGAGTCTTATACTTTTGTGGTACATTAGTTTAGAGTTGCCACTGGATTTACATCATTCCAGGAATTATTCCTCCCAAAGCTCCTTGTGTCATTTAGACAAGGAATATAATGACTTTAATGCAGACAAGGAAGTAGAGCATAGTCTTGCATATGACTCCTAGGCATAGTAGGTCAACTGCAACCTCTAATGCAGGAATGAGCAGGTTTTGAGTTAAGAAAACTTAGCTCAGAAAATCATATTTGTCCTTTGAAAATCAACGCTCTAACAAAGTTCTTGCATCCTATGATTGTAATGGTAGATATGTCAATCATAAAAAGCAATAAAACAAAATGTTAATATTTTATTCAACTAAAGTCAGGTGACAAGCCTAACAAAATATGAGATTAAACTACTAATACATGATAACATTTTTATAACAATAGTAGTGACTCCATATTATATTGTTAGAATTAATGCAACTAAATTAATTTATAAAATGTCAATTTAAGCAGAACATACTATTTCTAACAAGTGTCTACTGTAAAAGTAAAGAATTGTTTTAGAAAGTAAAGAATTCGCATTCATGATTTGATGGGCTTTATCATTAATTATGTAGCACCAATTAAAAGGACCCAAGGAAAATTTCTTGATCGCCATCTTAAAACTTGTAACACATACATCAAACTTCCCAAAAACCAATAATTCCTCTCTAGTTTGTCATTGCAACAGCTGAAAAGTTTATTGATGTATGTATTAATGGTAAATTATGCCAAAAGAATTTGTCCAAGCAAAGCTGGTCTTACCTTTTCATCAAGACCATATGAGGACTTTCAATTCCTTTGAACTTATGCAAATAACTAAATAAGGGATTAGTTTGCAATGTTTTAAAATTGGATACAAGAAGATATAGTGAGCAATATGCCACCAAAGGAGTGGATGCAGACCATACCTTACTCCCTAAACTGATACCATTCTTTTAAGATCTAGTATTATCCTTATTTTTATTTTTATCTTCAATTCATAAGAAGGGGAAGAATTGGCATATGTATTATAGGTTGCTTTTGTTGTTGTTCAAGTAGGTGTCTGTGTGGACCCATTGCTGTAACACATGAACATACATATTTCATTGAAAGTGGGGATTCTTTATTATTATATACAAGTAATGAGGATTAAAAAAAAGCCTTTTTCTATTGTTAATATGTTTGTAGAAGTCATATATTGCTAATTTGCAAGTTTGTTACAGGCACAATTAAAAAGATCTTGATTGAGACTGAACAGGACAAGTACAAGAATTAATGGTGTAGGCATATGTTTTTGTGTAATGAGCAAGTATTAGTACACTGTATTATGCATATTAGAGTTTATAAATCTTCATCCGTTTGTATGGGTAGTCATTGGTTATTTTTAATGAAATTCCAATGAAGAAAACATCTGAGGATGATTAAGATGCCATCATTTATTAGTTTGATAGTCAAAGATTTCTTGCTGTTGTAAATTATATTATTGTTCTATTCTGAGACTTTGATCATTAGTCTTTAACATCATTAGATCATGTGTAATTTACTCTACATTTTACATCATGATGATTGTGAATGAGAATCAACTTCATAAAGTATACATTAGGACTAAAATTATTTGCATTTCTTCTTTGCTATGGTATTATACCTTATTATATATGTATAGTAGAAGTTTAATTTGTGGTGAGCTTTGAGTTTTTCATATTTTTCTTTATGAAGATTCTTATGACAATTATACTAGTGGGAATATCAGCTAATCACATTATGATTCTCGCTACCCATATTTTTACTATCTTATCATATATTTTTGTAGTGCAACTTGTGGATCTTCATCTTTTTTGTTGGAAGTATGTTGTAGTCCTTAATAGAAAGAAGTTTTTGCATCCCACAAGGACATCATTGATGCTTTAGGATAAGTTGTGTATATGAATTGGTTTTATATTACTTATATGTAAATAATCCTTGATTTTTTACTTTAACCGAATTTTTCCATTCTATTGTCTTGTACATGGTCTTGTTTGAAAAAAATAGTTAATGTCAACGTTTACACCTTGTGACAATGAGATTTAATTGCTATGTTGCTTGATTGATCCATTCTTTTATAAACTTGATTCATTGCTTTACACCCCTAATAACCACATTCTTCCAATAAAGCATATTTATGTAACAAAAACTAAAACTCATTATTAATTACCTTTTTAATTTACCCAATGATAGGAACCAATAAAATAAGGCCAAAAATATGACTAAAAGATGTTGTGAAAATTATATCAACATTGTCAACTCCATTAGGAGAAAGATAAATTCTTAGAAATATCGCAACTATACATACTTAGTGTAACATGAAATGAAAAGAATAGCAAAGAGAAATAAAAATGAACATACTCACTGGCTAGCATTTAAGAGGCTAGCTAGCACTCTTTACTCACAATGTCCTAATGTCTACTTTCTCACACTCACCTCCCACCACCAATACTATTAGAATTCATTACAACCCTTTCCCTTGCCGCATCAGCATTGTTAGCCCTTTTCCTTTTCCTATTATAAACCTAGTCTAGATATATGACATTGGGCCCATCACCCAACAAATATTTAAACATATTAATAAAATTACCCCTTCCTAGTATTAAACACACTAACCACACATTGCATTTCTATTCTCTATTATGTTTCTATCACAATAAGTTTACTTCCTGTGCATAGCGTGGGATATAAACTTTAGTTATGTGGAATTTCTAAAAGACTTTGTCATTTCCCAAATTTTGAACAAGGTAGCCTATTGACTTGCTAAGCACTTTGATAATGTGATGTGTCTTTGTGGCATCTCAATCCCTCATCCCTTTTAGTTGTTCCTTTTCATGATATGCATGATAGTGTGTAAGAGTCTAACTCTATGGACTTTGTGTAATGTATTTTAGTAATGCATATGAATTTTAATTATCCATGAAGTAGAAGGGTCAATTTCTTGTGATTTTTGTTTATTTGTTAAATAACCATTTTTGGTGTTGAGAAATTTTTAGCTTGCTTAGATAGAATGGTGGATAGGTATGATTGTTTTGAGAAAATTACATAATTTATAGAAAGTTATAGGAATACCTCCTCTAGATTTGGATCTTTGATTATAGATTGTCTACTAATTTTTGGCATATTTAACTAATGAGGAGCTAGTATGTACCACTTTTCCCCCTTTTCTTTAAAAGAACAAATGGAAACACATAAGAAGGCTAAGAAGCATTTAAATAATGCACAATCTAGGGTGTGGCAAAAAAAATGCATAATCTAGGGAACTAGTTCACAAAGTATCATCATATAGAATATTCAATAAAATCACCTGGGGATGTTCCAAGAAGTAAAATCTCAAGTATAGTAAGAGAACATGGTAAGCAAGAAGATTTGCACAACAATTTTCTTCTAAATAAACATTGGTAATATCAACCTACCTTTCTCCATTATGTAGTTCTTGAATTTCATGAACTAGTCTAGAGAGAAATACAGGCCCAAACCAATTTATAGTAAAATTATCAGTCTCAACCTTAACAAATCCAAAACCTATCTTCCAAGCAAGTTGAAGAGCATCGATAAAGCCTCTTACAATTGAGCCTCCAAACCACTATACTCCTCAATGTTTTTGCATGTGCCTCCAAGTCAATCACAACTATAATTCCTCAATATGGCACCGCCAATTGCAATCTTCTTACCACCCTGTAAAGCCTCATCAATATATATTTTTAACTCACTCTTAAAGTGGTTTAAACTAGGCAATATGAGACTCGCTCTTGGCAAGCCTTGGGGAATTTATGTTGGCTAATAAGGCTCCAGTAGTGATTGTGAATTTAGATAGAAGTTTTTTATTATGACTTTTCCAAAGCTTCTAGTAAGCAATCCCAAAAGTAGTGACCTAATAAAGGTTTCTATGTTTCAAATTATTAATGAGCCACTAATGCAAATCTAATGCAAAAAAACTATAAGTTCAATGCATCTACTAGCCATGACCAAACTTGGCAAGCTATATTACTACCATTTAAGAACAGGGTTAAGATCTTCTATCTCAAACCCATTTAATCTACATCTCATATCAATGGTCATGTGATGCTTGTCTTTCTTCATTTCTAAGATGCTAACCTTTCAGCAAGCTAGAGGAAAGTGTGCACTTGTTGACCTTAGTTTTATTTCTAAGCCAAGTCCCATTTAGCATCTTTATTATCCCAATTATGAACTTGAGTCATAGCATAGTTAGAAGATGTAGAGAAATCATTGTTTGGAGTATGAATCCAATGATAATGGGCTTTACCATCATCAACTTTAGGATTGATTGTAGCAATTTGTGGCACATGAGTAAGGAAGAAGATTCTGAAAGAGTGGCAAAAAAACATAACATCTATAATGATTTACTTTAATAGATCAAATGACTCTTCAAAACAAATGTAATCAATGTACTTTGTGTAAAACCTTACCTTTTCCTATGTATTAGACCTCATTTAATGTCCATTTGAATAGGTTTAGAGACTTGAATCACTTGAGGAGTCAAAACAGAAAAATTTAAAATTTCGTTTATTTGGTCACCTCAATTTTCTGATTGAAATTTGAAAATCATAACTAATTTTAAAAAATCGTATGAAGGTGATTCAAGTACATAAAATTAGCTTAAAATATTCTTTATATGAAAAAAATAAGAAACAAAACTTTGAACATGCTAATTTATATAATATTTTCCACAAAATTTACTATTCATTTGGCAATTTTGAAAAACTATCCAGATTTTGACTTCAAATTTGAAAATTTATTACTATTTCTACACTTAACCAATTTAAGTGATTTTTAGCTTCCTAAAAAAGCTCTTTATGTCTACTTTTTAGACATAAACCACTCAACATTATGCCCTGTTTTGGACAAATTTACTCTTTTGCATTTACTGCCTGTCATAATGGACAATTTATGTATCATGTAGACTAAATAAATTCATAACCTTACTACATTATCAAAATATGTTCATACTCCATTCTAAATATCATACAAGGTTCATAGGAACACCATTATACAAGGTTATAGAATTCATACATCATACATGAATTTATATATATTTTTAGAACACAACATCATAACTTCCATAATCAAGTTATTCATCACTATCTTCTTTTCCCTTTGCTTTCCTTTGATCCTTTCCATGGCTTGTGTGACATACTTCTATATATTAGTTCCCATCATTATAGAATATTTGGTATCCAAATAAGACATTTAAGAAGCTTGAATCATTTAAACAATTAAATCTGAAAAATAAAATTTTCAAAAATTACTATTCTTCTAATATCCATTTTTCTGGCTGAATTTTGAAAAATCACAACTAATTCTAGGAAAATCATATCAATGTGATTCAAGTCTCCAAAAATAAATGAAAACATTCTCTACATGAAAAAATATGAAACAATAATTTGAAAACACCAATTAATACAGTTTATTACCTAAAATTTACTATTCAAATGATCAAATTTCAGTTTCCAGGTTTTCTTGCCCATTTTCAAAAATTCATTACTCTCAACTCACATGTCCAAATTAAGTTATTTATGGCTTTCTCGAAAGCTATACTTGTCTAGTTTCTGAGTATATATGACATTTATGTGTTAGAACACATTTCGACTAAACAGTATATACATGAACCATCAGTGCTCAAACTGGACAGATTATGGCATTACTTTACATAAGCATTTTTCTACAATAATTACATACTTCAAACTTGTTGAAAATAGGTTCCCAACATTACAAAACACTTAAAGGAACATGATGACAGCAAAACATAGCTTTACAAAGGCACATATGATTTTATACAATATTACAAGATAACAAGTAACAGTATTAGCAATCAATTTAATCATCATTAATCTTTTCCTTGCCTTCTTGGTAGTCTTGCCATCACTTGTACCTATCATTTCAATGCTTGGGGAGTGATATTATGATAATCTCAATAGCAAGTTCAATTCATGCTATTATGTCATTCCAATCATATAAAATTTCACACTTAATCACATTAAGCGTCAAAATATCATATCGTTAAATAAAAATTTTGGCAGAGTACCAGCTTAGAAAATGGATATCTCGAGAATCAAACCTCTTCAATTTATAGCCAAACCAATCACAAAATATCATATCAACAATATGGCGACACAATTTCATCATAGAAAAATAATGGAAGAACATAAAGTGTTAAAATGAAATTTTGCTACCTCTTAGAGTTTCTCTCGGTTTTCTCTTGATACCAATGATTCCACTTGCTTTCTCAAGTCTCTAAGTATCATTAAATACTTATTCAATCAACCATAACCAGTACCTACTCCAAAAAGTCTCACTAAAACCCTAAAACTCAACATTAAACTTAAGCTTTATTTTTGAACCAACACTTATTTTTAAGGTTTTCTACCATGGGGAAACCATTTTTGGCATCAAAACCATGAAAATCCAACTCTAAGACACTCTTTTGAACTGGAAAAAATCTAACACAAGGAGGAAAGAATCAGTTTTTCAAAAACTTGGTTCAATCTCACCTAACTTGTTTTCTCTTGCTAAATCTCATGTTTTCTCTTAAGTTTATGGTGCAAAAGCACTTTATCTCCCTTAAACAATACTTAGGCTGAAATCAAACAATGAGAGGTGAGCAGGAAATTTCACTCCAATCAACCCAAACTACTTGAAAACTATGATAGAAGTCATGGAAATCACAAGTTGGTTGCTTACCTCTTTTCTTCTCTTTTCCTTCTTCCTTTTTCTCCTCCTTGTTCTTCACATGTTCTCTCCTTCTTCTTGCTGTCCAGAACTAATTCTTCTGATAGAATACAATCGAGGCATGAAGTATTTGATGATGAGGGCAAGCTAAGAGCAACAATGGACTATGAACAAATTCAAGGCTCACTTCAAGGCATTGGAGGACCAATGACTAGAGCTAGAACAAAAGCCATGAATGGGGTGATCCAAAACATTATTAACATGGAACCATTGTATTTAAATGATTTTGAGGCCCAAACAAAGAAAGAGGCAAGCTGAAAATGTGGAGCCAGATTATAATCAACAAGCCCAACTTGGAGAAGGCCCAATATGGACAATTCACTTAAAATACATGTGCTTCTCATGTGGTTACTAAAAGTGACGTTTTTTAATAAGTTTTATTAGGATTATTTTAGTCAATTTGTTTCCTTTTCAATAAAAGGCAAACAATGATCTGATTGGCTTTGCTTTATGCATTTAAGAGGAGCCAACCTTTTCAAATTCAAAATTAGAATTAAATGCTCCTTTTGACTTAGGATTTCCTTTTTGTATTAATTAGCATTAATAAGGTTAGGTTTGTGGGGGTAAACTAGAGTTAGTTTGTGGGTTAATACTTGCCTATAAATAGGCACCTTTTGTACTCTTGCAAACCACAACATGAATGAATGAATTTCTTTTCAGCAACTTTACTGTTGTTCTGTGAGTTCTTTCTTGCTTATCCTTGAGTGCCAGAAAGAATGAGGACTTATCAAGGAGTGGTGATCCTTGTGGCGTCCCGGAGTTAGGATTCAAGAGACGGGTTCTCTTGGAGTCTACTTCCTTCGACCAACATTTTGTTCAGTCTTCTTATTTCTTCGTGTCTATTTTCTTCAGTTTTTGTTCATTGTTGTTCTTCATTGTTCTTGTGTTCAATTCATCTTTCCTTGAGTTGCACGATCTTTATATCAAAGAAGGCTCTTAGGACAGGTTCCTAACGTGTCTCCCATCATTTGGTATCAGAGCTTCGGCTTGCAAATCAAGGTGTGTTTCTGTTGTTTCATTCCATTTTTTCCTTGCTTTCCAGAAAATTGTAGCACTGTTCATCCGTACTGTTCATGCTTGCTGTCCAGATTTTTCTTTTATGTTCTTCTCTTTTCTAGTCAGATCTGAGTTTGTTCATTGTTTCTGATATTGTGGCTTGATTTTCATCTCAATCTCCCTTCTTACCATCCTTATTGATCTTCTTTCTCTTGGTGGCTTGGTTATCTTTCTCCATTTTATTTTGTTGTCCAGAATTTGTGATTTCCATATTTGAGTCTTTCAAAAAAAAAAAGTTGCTGCAATTTGTTAGCTTATATCCATTGTGTATTAGTTCAGAGTATTAAAAAAAAAAGGAGAAATTGTGGGTGCTGCAAAAAAAAAAAAAACAAAAGAAAAGAAAACAATAGTGAAAAAAAAATCGTACAAAAAAAAAAAGAAAATTTGATGGCAGAAAAAAAAATTTTCCAAAATTGAGCACCTTTGAAGTTTGAATTTACCAATTGAATTTCCCTTGTATTGATTTGCATTAATTGTTGGAATTGCATCCCTTGATTTGTGGGTTGCTTGTTTCTGAATTACCAAATTTAAAGTTTTTGTTCCTAAGTCACTAAAGGAGTCTAGATTCATTTCACTTGGGTGGTAAGTTGTTTTCATATTCCTTTTTAGAATTTTACTCTTCTAGTAAATTCTATCCGAATCCCTTCCTATCTTATTTTCCTAATTTGTTGTCCTTTTGTTTTGTTCAAATCTCTAATGTCAATTCCTTCCTTTTAGTGCGCTTCATTAAATTTCCAGCATTTTCTTTTCTTTTCTTGGCTGGAAAATTTGATTTCTTTTGTTTGTTGGTCACCATCACTTTAAACTCTTTTGAGAATTTGAATTTTTGGATCTTTGACTTTGAGATTGCCACTTAAAACATTGCTTCTTGATTTAAGTTCAGATTCAATTTTATACTCTCATAGGAAGCAAGAGTGAGTGGTAAAAGGCAAGAGTGTAATTATATCATTTCTGGAAAAAGCCTTTTAAAGTGTGCAAAACACGAGTGATTTTGTATCATTGTTGAGTGAAACACGTGAGAGAGTGTGCAAGGTCCTTTCTTTGTATTCTATTCACTAATATATTTGAGATTCTAAGCATGGCTGGTGAAGAACTTGAACTTAAAGTCTTGATGAGAGCTTTTAATGAACAAATCCAAAAGTTGAATGTGAAATTGGATAGCATGCAAGTTTCTTCATGCAAAAAGGATGTTAAATTGGACATCCCAAAATTCTATGGAAAGAATGATCCTGATATGTATTTGGAGTGGGAAGGAAGAATTGAACAATGGTTTGAAGACTGCCGGTACTCTGAGTCTGAGAAAGTGAAATTAGCTACTCTTCACTTAGAAGGAAAAGCCAAAGTTTGGTGGGAACGATTTGAAAGAAAGCACCTTCGTGAAGAGAAACAGTGTGATACTTGGAATAGCATGAAGCTCATTTTGAAGCAAAAGTATGCACCACACCACTACTTCTATGAGTATCTTCCAACTCGTAGAAAGGAGCAAACTTCTAAGGTACAAATTTCAGTTCCAAGTCCAAGTGATTCTCATTTGGAGCAAAAAGATGCAATGGAGGAGATATCTTCCTCAACATCTACAATGGTTGATGAACCAAGAGAATCAACTACTCTTGAAGGTACCTCCAATTCTCAAAATCCTTGTGTTGATGATTTTTCTTATGAATTAGAATATGATATTCTTGAGAATCCTAAGGAGGAAAATGGTAATGATATTGTTGATGGGATTGGTTATGATCATTTACCACCGTTAGTGGAGACAACTGCTCTAGATGTTACTAGTGAGGAGATAGAGAACTTTGTTGATAGTGGTGTGCTTGTTTCTAGTGATACTCACATTGTTATGCCATTAGAAATTAGTTTTCATGGGTGTGATGAAGTTGAACATGTTGATATGGTGTTTAGGCATCCATGGTTATTTGATGATAGTTGTTCTTTTGAAGTAAAGAAAGCCCATGAAACGTGTTATATTCAATTCTATGAAAATCACAAGAAAATCAAAAGTGAGCTTGAAAGGAAAAATAAATGTGAGAAGAATATGAGTGGTAAAAACAAGAGTGAAAAACAAGTGAGAAAAGAAAGAGTGCAGAAAACTGAAAAAAGAGGAGAACAAATGAGTGAAAAGAAACTTGAGAGAAGAATGAAAAAGAGAAAGAAAAAGAGAGAAAAGAGAAAATAAAAAGAGAGTTTGAGAAAAGATGAGAATAATGAGGCAAAAGAAATTCTGAGTTGTTTGAGTGAAGGAGAGTTTAAGGTAGTTTCTTTACAACTCCTTCCTTCATATCTTCCATATGTTCCTTCTTTTCATCCTCTCAATCCTTCTTACTTTATCTCTGATTCTTATAATTTATTTAGTCTATCCATGTATTATGTGTCCTCAATTCCTCTTGAATCTAGAATGAAAGAAAGTCAGTTTGATCATTTAGTGTCTTCTTTCTCTAGTTTTTCCATCTATGTCACTTCATTTCATTTTCATCAAAAGCTTTGTCAATTCATTTGTGTAGTCTTTACTCATTTTATGTTTTATGTCTCTTGTGTGTCTCATAAGTCATATGTCTTTTTGGTTCTGTATTGGTTTCTTCCATCTCATTTTCATGAATCTTATGTGTTCCATTTTCTATCCAGTAACCCATTCTCTTCTTATTCCATCCAACTTTGTGATACTTTGTTTTCACCCATATGTATTCCTCTTATGACCTATGCTCCATCCGTGTCTTGTCAATGTGCACCATCCACAGGTGTCAAATCTTTCCAAAGTTTGAACCTAGCAAATAATGTGAAAATCTGCCCAGCTTTCATCCCATATGTTTACTCTAAAATCTTAATTTTCCTTGAGTCTTGTTGTGTCAAATTTGCCTCTAGTTTTTTGTTGCAGGTTATTAGTGTGAATGTTATGGAAGGAAAATCAAGTTCGGATCCACTAATGCATGACAACAAGTCATATGCAACTCAAACTAATGGTCATTACAAGGTTTTTGATCCCGGAGATTGGTTTGGAATGCAAAAATGTAAAGATGAAACATTAAAAGGGATGAATGTGCAACCAAGAGTCATTATTACACCGCTAGTTCAAGCAAGGGTTGAAGAAAAGATGCATCAATCAAGCTCGAAAAGTAAGTATACTCCCTATTTTATATTTGATGCTTTTAATCGTTCTCTTTCTTCCCATATAGATTGTGGAGATTCGAGGACGAATCATTTCGAGGAGGGAGGGAATGATAGAGTACAATCGAGGCATGAAGTATTTGATGATGAGGGCAAGCTAAGAGCAACAATGGACTATGAACAAATTCAAGGCTCACTTCAAGGCATTGGAGGACCAATGACTAGAGCTAGAACAAAAGCCATGAATGGGGTGATCCAAAACATTATTAACATGGAACCATTGTATTTAAATGATTTTGAGGCCCAAACAAAGAAAGAGGCAAGCTGAAAATGTGGAGCCAGATTATAATCAACAAGCCCAACTTGGAGAAGGCCCAATATGGACAATTCACTTAAAATACATGTGCTTCTCATGTGGTTACTAAAAGTGACGTTTTTTAATAAGTTTTATTAGGATTATTTTAGTCAATTTGTTTCCTTTTCAATAAAAGGCAAACAATGATCTGATTTGCTTTGCTTTATGCATTTAAGAGGAGCCAACCTTTTCAAATTCAAAATTAGAATTAAATGCTCCTTTTGACTTAGGATTTCCTTTTTGTATTAATTAGCATTAATAAGGTTAGGTTTGTGGGGTGAACTAGAGTTAGTTTGTGGGTTAATACTTGCCTATAAATAGGCACCTTTTATACTCTTGCAAACCACAACATGAATGAATGAATTTCTTTTCAGCAACTTTATTGTTGTTCTGTGAGTTCTTTCTTGCTTATCCTTGAGTGCCAGAAAGAATGAGGACTTATCAAGGAGTGGTGATCCTTGTGGCGTCCCGGAGTTAGGATTCAAGAGACGGGTTCTCTTGGAGTCTACTTCCTTCGACCAACATTTTGTTCAGTCTTCTTATTTCTTCGTGTCTATTTTCTTCAGTTTTTGTTCATTGTTGTTCTTCATTGTTCTTGTGTTCAATTCATCTTTCCTTGAGTTGCACAATCTTTATATCAAAGAAGGCTCTTAGGACAGGTTCCTAACGTGTCTCCCATCATCTTCCTCCTAAGTATATGACTTGGCTAAAGAGAGAGGGAGTATATAAAAATGTGTTAACCATGGTCAATTAGCTTAGTTATGTTACTTTACTTTCTTAATTGTTAAGTCTCATAAATAAATGATATAAAATTAAATTTCCCCACATGCTATAGATCTAAACATGTCACTTTGGGGGGAATCTTGTCCAAAATACTGCATAATTTTTTCGTCCAGTTATGTCATGTATTGATTACTTTATATCTAAATTGATAAAGTTACTTTTTGCAGTATTAAATTACTTTATGAAAATTTTGTATCATGTGTCCTAAAACACCTATGTGGGGTCTACATAATTTTTCTTTCATTTTTTCAATTTTTATGGGGCCTACAGTATTTTTACCTTTGTAGTATAGTTTCTTCTGTATCTTGTAATTAAATTTTTTCTATATTGATTATGTTAAATCCAATGCACTATTCCATGAAGTTTAATATGTCATAAGCTTCAGTTTGACATAAATTTTTAATAATTATGAAATTACCCTAACTTGGGGCAAAAATGTGAATTTTCATTCTTTCAGGTCTTTTTTGGTAATTTCCCCAGGGACTAATATGTAAGAAAGTCATTTACTCAGGGACAAAAATGTAATTTTATTAATTTTTTTGGTAAATGACTTTTTTTTTTTTTTACCTTTTTTCATCTCTATTGCTATATGTCAAATTTTTCCATTTAATTTTGCATTTCTTAATATTTAGACATTTAGGGATGTTATAGCTTAACCCTAGCATGGTTAGTATTTGGAATTGTGAGATTATAAAATCCTAATAGCAAATACATTTCAAGTATTCATATCATCAAGCATGCTATAAAACATCATTGAAATCATATGAAATATAAAATGCCATATTGTTAAGTAAAAATTTCAGCAAAGCTTCCCCTTAGAATATGGACATCGTGGACATTGCCCTCACAATAGAAATAGTCAAAACCTTGTAAGGTTTTGTATAATATAAGTTTTGATGATGACAAATATAGAGTAATAAGGAACAAATGCATTATATGTATCTGGCATATATAATGTTCCTTAAAGAAGTAAAATACATATTGGCATGTATTTAATTATGGTTATAATACATATATCATGCTATGTGTAAATATATCCATTGTACTTTTATAATGAATAACATAAGTTGGATATATAAACTGGACTAACTACTTAGTTTGTAAATGTAATATATTAAATGTAGGTTAGTCCAAGTAAGAAGAGTGAGCATTGGAATACAAAAATGGAAATCAATATCATGCATCACTCAAGAAAGAAGAAAAGAAAGGATCATCCAAAAATGAAAGATCAGAAGAGAGCATGCCAAGAAGGAAATGACCAAGTGGAAGTGGAACTCAACATTTGAAGACCTAGTCACTAGGTATATTTTGTTTCCACTTAGGTCTTGAGGTGGGATTAATCTTTGAAATTACTTAATCTTGTTACCATATGTTTTAAATGAGTTAGATTAAGTAAATCTAGTGTTAGCATATGTTAGATTTGAAAAACTCTGACTGATAGACGAATTTTGAGAAGTTAAAATTATTATACTTTGTGAAAATACAAACTTTGCTGACTGAAATTTGAAGTTCTAGAGATATCACCTCTGACAGAAGAATTTCAAGTGTCAAAATTCAAATTTCGTGTCAAGCATAGTTAGTAAAATGTGCAAAATTCATCTGAAGTCATGACAAAGTTCGTTTGATAATTAAGCACTAAAAGGATTCAAAAGCATTCCCTTTGATAGATGAATTTTAGATTTCAAAATTCAAACTTTAGAATAAAACTCAATGATTTACAATTACATTTAATTAACTCTAGAACTTTTTGGTATCAAAGTAACATATCCTTAATTTTAAACATAGTGAAATATGATTTTCAAGAATCTAGAGTTTGACCTTTGATTAGTATTTTTGATACATCTCTCAAAATATATATGGCTTTAATATAAAACTTTTTTAATATGAAACTAGACTTAATAAGATTTGCAAATAAGGCTATTTCACTCAAAATAAAGGTCATATGAAAAAGCTATGGTCATTTAAAGTTGAGTAGTGAGATATGAATTTTCAGCTTTGACCTCTTATCATTATTTTGATCATATATAACAGAATACGTTTGGTTTTGAAGTGAACTTATTTCATTTGAAAGTAGACATTGAGAGCTTTCCAACCATAGGTCATTTGCTTAATTTGGAGTCAAAATAAGAGAGTTATAGCTTCTACAAAACTGTCTATAGTGTAAAGTTTGAAGTTACAAACGTTCCGCCTCCAATAGACGATTTTCGGGTCTCCGAAATTCGAATTTCGAAGAGAACTTTTGTGTTATGTTGAGCTTGCCACTGATAGACAGATTTTGGCTACCAAAATTTGAACTTCAAGTCTAACAGACGAATTTTGGCTTTCAAAATTCAAATTTTAAAACACCAGAATATAAAAATACTTCTAGAAAAGCCAATAGACGAATTTTCATATCTAAAATTTGAACTTCAAGTATAACAGATGAATTTTGGCTTTGAAAATTTGAACTTCGAATCTCCAAAATTTGGAAATACTTCTAGAACAGCCAACAGGTGAATTTCTACATCCAAAATTCAAATTTCAAAAGGAAGAACTTGTGCCATATTGAGTTGCTCACTGACAGACGAATTCTGGGTATCAAAATTCGAACTTTGAAGGCACTATAGTAATATGGAACAATTGTTCACACTTACTAGAAGTACTTTAAACTTGAAAATTCGTATGTTCTAACATAGAAACATTTATCAAGACAAAAATTTGAATTTCAGATTTGAACAGAAGAACTTCGAAGTTCAACGCTAAAGACTTTAACTTATGATCTCTTTGAAATTCGTCTGTTGATATCCAAAATTCAAATTTTAGAATGTCAGAAATATTAAATGTGGTTGATAAATGGTTAGTTTTACAGAGTAACTATTGAGTAACGTCTCTAACGGCTAGAACTTGTATCTAATGTCTAGTTACACCACAAAACTATAAATAAAATATCATTTGAACTTATGGGTAACAATCTTAAGAGAGTTTACGTGAAAATGCTGCAACAATTTGTAAAATCTTTCTATCTTAGTATTGCTTGAAAAACCTGTTGAATCAAGAAGTTTTGATGATTCCAAACCAACCTTCAAGAGCTTGTAATAAGGATATCAAAGGTGCACAAAGGGTTCAAGTGAAGAAATCCTGGAGAAATCTGTGAAAAGTTTGATGTAGGATGTTTAGTTATATTTTAATTTGTGTAAAAGACTTTGATTTGATGGAAAGAAGTTTTAAAACCTTGATTCTGTGTTAAATTATAGAATATTTGAAAAACACCCACTAACAGATGAGGTTTAAAAGGTTAATACAAATCTGTCATAGTGAAAGTTCAAACTTTGGCCTTTGGAAATTCGAATTTCATACTAAAACTGAACAAGTCTGAAGAGATGCCTCTTTGACAAACGAATTTTGACTTGGGAAAATTCGAATTTTGATTAGTGTCTAAAAGGAACTTTAAGCAACAGATGAACTTTGGGCTTTGAAAATTCAAATTTCAGACAAAAATTAACTTATGAAAACTAAAGAAATTCGTCTGAAATTATGTCAAAGTTCATCTGAAATCAAGTTTAGAATGGATTTCAAAATTGTTCACTGACAGATGAACTTTGAACATGAAAATTTGAATTTCAAAAACTAAGCTTGTGAGTCTGTTAGAATGATATATTGACATACGAATGACAGAATTTATAAATTCGAATTTTGAAGTTAGTCTGAAATGAGGTCTCTTTGACAGACAAACTTTACCCTTTGAACATTCAAATTTTAAACTACATGAACTATGGAGCCTTGTAAACCAGCTATGGACAGACGAATTTTGGGGTTCCAAAATTCAAATTTTGAAGGTACTGTAGCAAAGTGAAAATATTGTTCACACTTAACAGAAAAACTTTCTACTTGAAAATTCGTATGTCTCAACAAGAAACTTTTTCAAAATATCAAAATTCAAATTTCATTTTATGACAGATGAACTTCGGGCTTTTAACGTTGAAGCTGTTAACCTTCGGTTTCTACAGAATTCGTCTGTTGACCAACCGAAATTAAAATTTCAGTATGTCAGAAGCATTAAATGCGGTTGGTTAATGGATAGTTTTTCAAAGTAACCGTTGGATAACTTCTCCAACGAATAGATTTTGTCTCTAATGGATAGTTGAGACCTAAATCTATAAATATAACATTATTTGAAGTTGTGTGTAACGATTTTTGACATTGTATATACTGAAACTCTGCCAAATCATCTACTCAAAGTTTTTTACTCTCTCACTTCAATATTTTGTATTTTAACTTTCATATTCACTCTATTTAAGAGAGTCTAATCCTTGTAAATAATCTCATCTTCATCTGGAAGATAGATTTTCTTGTGAGGGGATATCACAAGGGATTGGGAAGCACTTTGTAAGAGTGCATAGAGGGATTGAGAGAAGCTCTAGAAACAGAGCATTATCTTTGTACTGTGACATTTGCAAGAAGCCCAAAAAATTCTTGCAGAATAGTGGAAAATCTCAAGTGGTGACTTGAGGACTGGACATAGGTCAAGTGGAGAGATCGAACTAGGATAAATTACTGAGTCTTCTTCCCTTTACTGCCACCTTTACAGTTATTTGTTTATACTCTATTTTACAATCATATATTGCTTTCTTCACTTTCTTGATATTTTGGAAAAAAATTTTAATCTTCCCAATTTACCCCCTCTTGGGAAGCCAGCTAATCTAATAAGTAGTATCAGAGCCTGGTTCTCAATCAAAGGATCTCACAGTCTAGGAATTAAAATGAATGGCTTTGGAGAAAGTATATTACCAGAAGGCAATAACACAAATAGACCACCTGGCTTCAGTGGAGAACACTATAGGTACTGGAAGATGAGGATGCAAATCTATCTCCAGCCAATTGATCTGGACATCTGGTCAGTCATTCAGAAGGGAGATTTTGTCCTAATGGCTTTGGAAGATGATGGAAAATACAGAGAGAAGCTAGAAGCTGAATGGAATGAGGAAGATAGAAGAAGAGTCTTGCTGAATTTCAAGGCAAAACACTGTTTGGTCAGTGTTTTGAATCAAGAAGAATTCTACAGAGTCTCTCAATGCTCCACTGCCAAGGAAATATAGGACACCCTGCAAATTGCTCATGAAGGAACAACTGGAGTCAGGGAAAACAGACTAAATACATGCATAGGAGAATATGAAAACTTTAGAATGGCTGAAGGAGAGTGTAAAAGAGCTACAGAAAAGATTCTCCCTCATTGTGAATCAACTATAGAACCTGGGAAAGGAGTACACTCAAACAGAAAAAGTCAGAAAGATCCTCAGAGCTCTTCCTCTGGAATAGCAACCCAAAGTAACAGCAATAGAGGAAGCCAGAGGAGAATCAATGATGGCCTTTGTTACAGCTCTCTTTGGCAGCCTCGAGGAGTATGAAGGAAAAATGAAAGCTCTCAAGGAAGCTGGACAAGACAGAAAGAAGAAAGGCCTTGCTCTCAAAGTTGCTGACGAAAAAGAGGAAAAATCTGACAATGGAGAGGAACTTGATGAAGAAACTCTGGCTATGATAGTCAGAAAATTTGGAAGATTCTACAGCAAAAAGAGAAATAAGAAAATCTTCAAGAAAGGAGCAGCTGGAGATAGCAAGAGGGAAGCAAAAGAGCCTATCACTTGCTATGAATGTAAAAAAGCAAGGACATATCAAATGGGACTGTCCTCAATTTCTTAGGAAGCAAGAAAAGGAAAAGAAAGCTGCAGACAAAGGCAAGAAGAAAAGGGCTTACATCTCATCAATATGGGGCAACAGCTCAGATGAAGAAGAAGATGATAAAGATGAAATTGCCAACATCTGTCTCATGGCACTCGCCCTTGAGGAAGCTGAAATCCCTTGCAACAGTGACTAAGAAGATGAGGTATATGAATCTGAACCTTCCTATTCCGAATTACTGGATGTATTTCATGAGCTGCATGATGAGTTTGTTAAAGTTGCTAAAGAATTGAAACAAGCTAAGAAAAAGATTAACAAACTAGAATCTCAACACAACATTTCTGAATCTGTTTCACTACCTATTACTGAATCTGTTTATTGTAAATCATGCATTGAACTAAAGCAAACCAATGAATATCTAATGAAAAGCATGTCTAGGCTTACTAGAGGTAAAGACATGTTGTTTACTTTAATGGGAAGCCAAAGAATATCACAGGAAAAAGCTGGACTTGGCTATGATCCCTGTGCTGTAAAAAAAAAGATTAGGAAGAAAAATCAGAATGTATACATGAGACATTTTGTGCATGCTGATGCAAATAGAAAGAAAGATCATATGTCACATCACATTGAATCATATAATCAACCAAGGCATGCAAAACAAAAATATTATTTGCATTGTTTTCTTCCTGCCTCTCAATCTAGCAGTCCCTTTACCACTTGTCACTTCTGTAACAAAAAGGGGCATATTTCTAGTTCATGTGCCTTAAAGAAAAATGGACTTGATAGGAAGGTTAAATGGGTTCCCAAAGGTACATCTGTATCTAGGGAAAAGATTACTGATAGAAAAGGACCCAAGCAGATTTGGGTACCTAAGAAAAAAACTTGAACTTTATTTTGCAGGTCTATCTCAAAGCTAGAAAGAATAATAAATGGTATATGGACAGTGCCTGCTCAAGCCATATGACAGGTGATAAGGAGAAGTTCATCACCCTTAGAGACAAGAAAGGAGGAAAGGTGACCTTTGGAGGTGATCAATAAGGCAGAATAGTTGGCATTGGCATTGTGGGCAAGAATCCTGAAATATCCATTGAAGAGGTGCTGTTTGTGATTGGCCTCAACCACAATCTGCTGAGTGTGAGCCAAACATGTGACAAAGGAAACTGGGTACTATTTGACTTAAAATTCTGCCTAGTCATCAGAAAAAGTGATTACAAAGTAATTCTCAAAGCTCAAAGGGTAGTAACTACTATATTATTGATCTTGATGAACTTCCTCCCTTAGATTCTGTTTGCTTGATTAGTCAAGATAATGATAGTTGGCTATGGCATAGAAGATTAGCTCATGTTAACATGAATCAGCTTTCAAAACTGGTTAAAAATGAGTTAGTCACTGGCCTACCAAAAATTACTTTTGAAAAAGACAAAGAATGTGATGCATGCCTAAGAGGAAAACAAACTAAATCTTCTTTTAAACTCAAAAATGTAGTCACCACAACTATGTTAGATTAGCTGGCTTCCCAAGAGGGGGGTGAATTGGGAAGATTAAAAATTTTCTGCAAAATATCAATATGGTGAAGAAAGCAATATATAAGGGTAAAATAGAGGATAAACAAATAACTATAAAGGTGGAAGTAAAGGGAAGAAGACTCAGTAATTTATCTAAGTTCAGTCTTTCCACTTGACCTACTTCCAGTCCTCAACTCACCACTTGAGATTTTCCACTATTCTGTAAGAATTTCGTGGGCTTCTTGCAAATGCCACAGTACAAAGTTTGTGCTCTATTTTCTAGAGCTCACTCATTCACTCTCTGCACTTTCACAAAGTACTTCCCAATCCCTTGTGATATCCCCTTACAAGAAAATCACTAGTGGAAAAAAGGTGAACTAAGACTAAAGTTTAGAACGGTCAAAAACAAATCCATTCTAAAAAAAAAAGACTGGTGGCATTTTTGTAATTTTTGTAAATAAAATACGTAGCTTTTTTTTTCTAGAGCGGTCACTTAAATCACCGTCTTATATTTAATTTTTTAGTTTAGTAGAGATTTGCTCATTTTGAAATTTTTACTTTCCAGTACAGCTAACAAGAACCACCCGTCCTCTAAAAATTTTTATCTTTATAGAAATTTTTGGCGCTATCTTCCAAACCTATAGGCTCGCTCGCGGCAAACCCTTCTCCTCTAATTTTTCTAAGCAGAGCCCTAAGGAACCATATTCATCAGTGGCGTTCCCTCTATCGGTGAAAATACTTGCCATCGGCACTCTGGCAACCATTGGCACAATTTGGTTTGGCTCTCCATGAAAGTCCTCACCATTAGCTCTCTTCAACTCAGCTCATTACCACTCACCTTCGGTCTCTCTCCACCACACCGTCGCTCTCTCCATCACATCTCCGTATTTTTGGCCAAACCTTCTCTTCTATTTTTACCATTCCCAATTTTCGAACCCTATTCTACACCCTCGTGAAACGGCTGACCAACACATCACACACCATCGGCGCTGTCTCCCCTAATTTTGGGTTTTGTTCTATGCAATGTCAAGAAGCTTTTACAGGTAGTCTTAAATTCTCTCATGTTTAATTGGGATTTCGGAGATAAAATCATATCTTGTCTTCCGTTTTGATTATTTCTAGCATGATTGAATGCTATGCTTGAACTAAGAACCTTAACACAAAGCGTGCATCATTACTTGTTTCAGGCTCTTTTTATTGAAGGTTGTGATCGTTCAACTATTTTTTGACTGTGGGTTTTGCCATCTTTTGTTCATTTATCTATATGCAGTCCCCTTCCCTATTTTGCCACTATAAGAAAAGAAAAGGAAAGAAAGGATCGCTTTAGTCTGGCATTTGGTCTGCATGTCATGATTCAGCATGCTTGTTCTCATGCTTCAGAATTGGTAGACATTTTTTCGGCCAGTTTAGCTATTAGCATAAGCTTTTAAAAACTATTGGTGTTCCGACGAGTTCATAAAGTAGGCTTGCTTATAAGTCCTCGATTTGTATATTAATAGTTGTTTGCGTATTAGACTGTTTTGGAGAGCATCAAACGTGATATAGCTTGTTTGATTCTATGTTCAGACTCCTTCAGCTTTCGTGATGGCTTGTTCCCCACCAAGTTCAAAGTTTCAACTTATGCTATTACTGACTCATTGTTTCTTTCTCTTACTTGTTTTGTCAGGAACCTGTGAAGACCAAGCATCCTCAACTTCATTATGAGTCAAAACTATATATGCTTCTTCAAGGAGGAAGTAAGTTCGTTATCCTTTGGTTTCTCTGTTATTGTGATTTTTCAATTCCTCTTCCTGTGGGTATTCCCTCCTTTTGTTTACTCTTTTGAAACAACATTAGTAGGGTGCTTCTCTGACTAAAGTGTTCAATTTTTAATTTTTTTTTGGAAGCTGGTATTATCCAATGGCTGACTTCATTCTTCTGTTACTCTCTCACTTTCATGGGCCCCTTTTAATTGTCAAATATCACTAATCCCTTCATGTTTATGAATTACATCTACTGATGGCCAGAAAAGAAAAAGAATTGCATGTACTGTTCTGTCCATCATGATATGATAAGCCTCGCACACGTAAGAATTTCTTAAATTTGATTGATCATAGGATCCATAGTCCCAATTAAGGTACATTTAAGTTTAAATGTTTCTTGGAGATTACTGTAGCCATTTTCTTATTGCTTTTGGAATCCTAGTTTGGTGAAAATTAAAGAAATTTATTGTTGTGCCCTGCTAGATATCCTACAAAACAGCTAGTCTGTGTGGAAGAAAATGCTCCAACTATCAAAATTGTTTGGATCTCTATTATTTGTTTTAGGTTATAGGGAGGGATCTTCAATTGCCTGTTGATCATTGAACTCATGAACTCTTCAGTTATTTTTTTTTAAGCCACCGAAATGAGAAGTTATTATTTTTTTTCCAAAAAAAAAGGGACCATTTTTGAATTTGATGTATTCAACTGTAGAAGAAAAGGAGTCAAAATTAGCCCATGTAGGAGTATGTGCTAGTGCTACCACATTTTGTCATGTGCAGGAGTAAAAACATTAAACAAAAAAAGAGAAATTAGAAATAGTTCAAGGTGGAATCACTCCCATTACCATAGCTACTTACCTATTCGTTTTAGAAGAAATGTGATTCAAGAGATGGGAGTGAAGACAATAGCTGAACATCTCCGTCCGTCATAATGCCCGAATTTGGTGCTTGACTTTTCCTTGTAGAAAAAGGAGTCAAAATTAGTTTATGTAGGAAAGCATCAGTCAGCATAAATTGGTTTCTCTTTGCAAATAACAAAAGTTATATATGCTTTCATTTCTGCTTTAGATATTATCTTTGGCATCTGAATACATGTGTTCAACTCTCTTTTTGTACCATGCTATCTTGTCAGTGATTTCAGCTTCGGTTTGTTAAATATTCTGAAGTCTTAACTAGTCACATTTGGGTACTATCATCCAATAATTATATGCTCGCTTTGTTATTTTTATTTTTTTTTACCGCATGTACTTCTTGATGTGTTTTACTGTTAATGGGAATCACATCCTATTAATTGAAAATATATGTACATTGAATCTATATTATAGGAGATTGCATGTGACTTGCTAGTTCAGCTGGATCAATTGGCAATATTAAGAATAAAGATTCATATCTTTTCATAAATGACCATAATATCTGTTTTAGGTTAGGTGGTGTATCTTGTTCTCAGCTTGTTTGTTTTAGATAATAAGTTACGTGATGCAAGATGAGAACAATGTTTATTATATTTTTTATTGTGTTATGATTAACATTTTTCAGAATTAGAGATTTGAATGGAGTCATTTGAACCTAGGGATATCTCATATACCATTTGATAGTATATCCTAGAAAATAATAGGATACTTGCTATCTTTTGGATTCGTTGGTTAGGTAGGATGCGTTAGAGTTATTACCCCTGATTAATATAAGAATTGATTTCTGTACCACTTATTATAATGCCGACATTCTATTCCTCATTTTAAATTTTAATCTGCATTTTTCTCACTAGTGTGAAACCACCATGTGAGAGAGATCAGTTCTCAATTTTGCTTTTCTCTTTTTTTTTTGTTGCTCTGTTTTACTACTTATGAGGAAGAATAACAAAAGTGGCATTTGAGGAAATTGTAGGAATTTATGGGTTTAGATTCTTAGAGTTATTACTCATGCACATCGAGTGAAAGCTGCAAGTTTCTGCTTTAAAAATTGCTATGCTTTACCTTTGATTACTCATGCCTCAACTCACTTTTGTAGCATGTCACAATAGATTCTCAAGTAAACTCCATGTTAATGGCCAATGGTTGTCACGTGTCTATTTGTCATGTGTAGGAGTAAAAAACAAGTCAAAATCCTCTGCTGTAAATAATTGACTGCATGAAGCGCGGTAAGAGAAAGGTAGAGAAAAAACTATAATTTGTTTAAATAAATGAAATGGACCGATACACCTTCATTTCTTTTTGTCACTTTCTCTCTTGCGTCATTGAGAATCTTGGATTCTGCATTTTTGTGATGTTAAGTTTTCCTCTTTTCCTTTGATTTAACAGGTTAAGATGAGAAGCAAAATCCAATTCTAGTCAAACAAACTGCTTGCTAAAAGAGCTCTTTCTGTACATGCTCATAAACTTGGCCACAAATTCTGCAGAGAATTGCATATCGGTCTATTTATTTACCAAAATAGTAAGTCATTGCATATATGAAAAAATGAGTGAATATGGTGTGATTCATGTAAATATGTTATCAGCGATTAGGATTTGGATATCTTTGCTAGCTAATTTGTTTAAAGCTTTAGTTCTTGTATGGAGTCTTTTGTCCTGTGAAGTGAAAGTATATGGACTTGAATTACTAATTTGGCATCATATATAATTATATATATAGTTGAAATTTTGATGAGGAAGGAGAAACTCACATAATAAGCATGCCAGACGTAGAGTTCCCTTTTTGAGGTGGCTTCGATTTTTTTCATAAGTTCTTCCACTAGTTTCTGCAAGTTAGAGCACAAAATCCATTAAAATAGTGTTTTTGGGAAAGCCTTACTTTACCAGACATGAGGACATGAGATAAGTGATTGATCACCCGAAGAATCAGTTTTGGGTGGACAAAATCCTCGATAAGCTTCTGAAATTTCTCTCTTACTAAGATATGATTTGTTACAGTCTTGCTCAACTTTTGGGGCCTCCAAAGATGGATGGAGGTGGATATATATATATATTTCATAGTTTTCAATTTTTTTGCCTTGAATTTGATGGATCAACTAAGACTTCTGAAGCAATTTCTATTACAATATCTTCCCATACAATTGGAATTGGTTGCTCTTCCAAAAATGGATATCTGCATAGAGAAATACCGTCAGGAAGGTTTTGTTGAGTTTCTTCACTGAGATGTCATAACACCCCCACAACAAATCAAAAAGAAAAATTGTGCATAAGAAAATTATCCTTCAATAAAATAAAATGTTTTTTTTGGGTTATATATTTTTATTTTTTTTAATAAAATAACCTGGTTATAGAATTTGATGGAGTTCCCTTATTGACTCATTGGAGCTGTTCATTTTAATCTTCCGGTTATATGTTTTTTTCTTGGGTTTTATATATATATATATTAATAAAAAGTTAGTTTGTCCCTAGATAAGCTAACTTTTTGCTGCCCCCATTCTCCTAATTAAATTTAATTTTTAATGGAATAGTATATCCAACAAAATCCAAACACAGCATTACTATTACTAATTAATAATTAAGCTGACACATTGGAATAGAACTAGAGTGCATGTATATAATTGCGAGTGAAGGAAGCATGAGGAAAGCAAGTTGTCATTTTTCTTAGTGCTTCTGAGCTGAAATGACATTTGACTAAACAGTGTTTTCTGAGAAACAACAAAACTATGTCTTATTGTGACTGGAACAATGTTTTCTGACTTTCTTCTTATTTCATTCATAGTTTATGGATGTGTTTAATTTTATACATTTTCTAAAATAATTTGTAAAACACTCACTTTTAATTTTCTTAGCACTCTTTTTTCGCATTTTTTTATTCCATATATATATTCTTATATTTAATAATTCTCTCACTTTGGAGCTTTATTTCATGCACTGCAATCTGCTTGTTTATATATTCTTTCTTATGTTTTGATTGTGACTAACTCACATCATTGCATGTGCTTGAGTGTAATGGATTGCCAAGTACAATTTATTTCTTTATTTTATTCTTCATTCTGCTATGCCTCTGCAATCACTTCATTTTTTATGCTTAAAATGCAGTATCAGTAAGAAAGACAGAGAGGCATTTTCAAATTTGAACTCTTGATGGAATCTCTGAATCTGCATTGAGAAGAAAAGCGCATTGAAATATACTTCCTGACCTAGGATTCTCTGATGTCTTGAAGTGTTGTTTGCAAGAAACACGTGAGCATTAATTTTTTTTTTCAAAGATGCTTCTGGATAAGTTTATAAGAACTAGTAAAGTATGATGACATTGTGTGAGAACCTTCTATATTTGATTGCTTTCGTTAGGTTGGGTTTGTATATTAGGATGAACTATGTATTGTATGTATTGCATTGTGATTACTCATAACTTATAAAATTCTCAGTCAATAGAGGCTGTGAAATTCTTGGTCTGTGCTTGTTACTCAGCTGGGTGCTTATTCTGTTTCTTATCTGCATGCAGATTTGGAGAAGAGCCATGACCACTCCCAGCCTCTGCTGAATTTCCTCACTTTACACACACACAAAGGTAAAGTTGTGTTTGGTTTTCACAACTACATTTTCTTTTGTTTCTGCTTCTTCAATTAAATTCATTAAGTGATGGATCGTAGTTGGACGAATGCTGTTTGTTTAAAACTATTTTCCATTCTAGTGTACAAAAACTATCCCATATTAACACCAATTTCTTTAAGGCAGTCATGGATCATAGTTGGATGAATGCTAGAAGAACAAGTGATGAATATGAGAATGGGGTAGAGGCATTTCTAGAATTTGCTCAAAGAAATGTTCTTGATAGTAATGGTAAGTTTTATTGTCCTTGTGTAAAATGCTTGAATAAGAGGCAACTGAATATTGTGGAAATTAGAGAGCATTTGCTTTGTGACGGGTTTAACAGGAGGTATACACGATGGATATGGCATGGTGAAAAATTAGAAATGCCTAGTGTATCCCAATAGGAAGAAGTTGATGTAGATATGGATAATTGACTAGAGGACATGATCCATGATGCAGGAGTAGAGTCCTTTGAGCAAGAACAGGTATATGATAATTTGTGTAGTGATGCAGAGAAGCCTTTATACCCGGGATGCACTAAATTTACACGGTTATCAGCAGTGTTGAGATTGGTCAACTTGAAAGTGAGAAATGGGTGGAGTGATAAAAGTTTTACAGAATTACTTGAGTTGTTGAAAAAAATGCTTCCAGAAGGTAACGAATTACCGGTTCGAAACTATGATGCGAAGAAAATCTTGTGTCCAATGGGTCTAGATTATAAAAAAAATCCATGCTTGTCCTAATGACTGTATATTGTACAGAGATGAGTATGAAGGGCTACATGTATGTCCAAAATGTGGGACATCACGCTACAAAGTGAAAGAGGTTAATGACACCAATTGTGATATGATCATTGAAGGGCCTCCTGCAAAGGTATTATGGTATCTCCCAATAATTCCAAGGTTTAAATGCTTGTTTGCTAATGCAAAGGATGCAAAGAACTTGAGATGGCATGCAGATGAAAGGATACGTGATGGAAAGCTTCGACATCCGGCTGATTCCCCTCAATGGAAGACAATTAATCAATTGTTTCCTGACTTTGGCAATGAGCCAAGAAATCTTAGGCTTGGACTTTGTACTGATGGAATGAACCCTTTTGGTAACCTTAGTAGTCAACATAGTACATGGCCTGTTCTCTTAGTGATTTATAACCTCCCTCCTTGGCTATGTATGAAACGCAAGTACATCATGTTGTCTATGTTGATTTCAAGCCCCAAACAACGGGGAAATGACATAGATGTTTACTTGGGACCTTTAATTGAAGACTTGAAAAAGTTGTGGGAGGAAGGTGTTGGTGTGTTTGATGCTTATTACAATGAGTCTTTTAAGATGCGTGCCATGATCTTTTGCACAATAAATGACTTTTCGGCATATGGAAACTTGTCTGGATACAGTGTTAAAGGGCATAAAGCATGCCCTATCTGTGAAGAAGACACATGCTACCATCAACTTGAGTATGGAAGGAAGACAGTGTATCTTGGTCACCGTAGATTTCTCAGACGAAACCACCCGTATCATAGACTGAAAAAAGCTTTCAATGGATCACAAGAGAATGGAAATGCAATAGAGGCATTAACTGCAGAGCAAGTATATCAACGAGTGAAAGACTTAAATGTTATCTTTGGTAAGACTCAGAAGCTTGGAATTGAAAAAAAATTATGGAAAAAGAGATCTATCTTTTTTAGTCTTCCATATTGGCGGAGTCTCGAGGTTAAGCATAGTATTGATGTGATGCACGTGGAGAAAAATGTGTGTGATAGTCTTATTGGCACGCTTCTCAACATACAGGGCAAGACCAAAGATAGTACAAATGCGAGACGAGATTTGGTTGCCATGGGAATACGAGTAGAGTTGGCTCCGCAAGAATTAGGTAAGAGGACTTACTTGCCCCCAGCTTGTCATACACTCTCTAAAAATGAGAAAAAAAGTTTTTGTGAGTGTTTACGTGGTGTCAAAGTGCCCCAAGGGTTTTCTTCGAATGTAAAATGACTTATGTCAATGAAAGATCTAAAATTAGTAGGACTAAAGTCTCATGATTGCCACATCTTGATGCAACAACTATTACCTGTGGCTATTTGAGATATATTGCCAAAAAAATTAAGATACACTATAACCAAACTATGCTTCTTTTTCAATGCTATATGTAGCAAAGTTATTGACCCTAAAAAATTGGATGAACTAGAGAATGATGCTGCTGTTATCCTGTGTCAACTTGAGATGTACTTTCCACCTTCATTTTTCGACATCATGGTACATCTAATTGTCCATCTAGTGAGGGAGATAAGGCTATGTGGCCCTATTTATTTGTAGTGGATGTAGACATTTGAGCGATATATGAAAATCCTAAAAGGGTATGTCAAGAATCCACAACGGCTTGAAGCATCTATTGCTCAAAGATATGTTTCCGAAGAAGCTATTGAGTTTTGTATTGAGTATGTGTCAGAAGCAGAAGCTGTTGGACTTTCTATGTCACGCCATGAGGGGAGATGTGCAGGTAAGGGTACTCGGGGGCTAAAAGTAAAGGGAATGGGCCGTGAAGAAGTGCTACAAGCACATCTATATATCTTGAATAACACTGATGAAGTGCAACCCTACTTAGCCACACATAAAAGTATTATCAGAGATAAAAACCCTCGGAAGAATGATAAATGGCTGATGAATGAGCACAATAGAACATTTAGATCATGGTTCAATGAAGAGGTTATCAAAGATGATAATGTTTCTGATACAATACGGTGGTTAGCCAATGGGCCTCAATTTGAGGTCGTATGTTGGAGTGCATATGATATCAATGGGTATTCCTTCTATACAAAGGGCCAAGATAACAAGAGTACTATGCAAAATAGTGGGGTTATGGTAGTTGTTGAATCTATGCATTTTTCTAGTTCAAAAGATAAAAACCCTATATTAGCTTCCATATCATATTTTGGGGTGATTGAAGAGATTTGGAAGGTTAACTATATGAAATTTAAAGTGCCTGTTTTCAAATGTAAGTGGGTTGATAGTAATAATGGTGTACAAATAGATGAGTTAGGTTTTGCATTGGTTGATCTTAATAGGGTTGGTTATAAGGAGGAGCCATTTGTCATGGCAGCCCATACAAAACAAGTGTTTATATCACTGATCCAGCTGATAAAAGGTGGTCTGTGGTTCTTCAAGGGAAAAGAATGTTTGTTGGTGATGAGAATAATGAGTTAAGTTTTAAAATTTGTGAGACTCCTCCTTTTGCATCAAGGCTACCTGATGAAGAAGATGAAATAGATGATGTACATGCCACAAGAAATGATCATCATGAAGGGATATGGGAGAATATCCCAACATGAAAAAATTGAAATACTAGTAGGAGGTAATTAGTTTCTATTTTAGATATCATAGTTTATAAAGTGTTCATAAATGATTTGATAGTTTAAATATCATAGTTTTAATTATATGTGTTACTTATCTTATTTGAAAGTTTGAATATCGTCAATTTACTTACCTTCCTTATATTATTGTTTAAACAGGAAAATGGGCAATCCCTCTAGCAATTCTCAAAGTGGGCAAGCCAGCAAGCCTACCCGTAAAAGGGGTAGGCGTGGCACACGGTTAACAGACTTGACCCTTGGTCATGATGGTGAACGAAGGATACATATTGACTTTAGTCCAAGTGGAAACCCTATTGGGCCTAATAGGATCCGGTTTAAGAGTTTTGTTGCCTTACTTGGACGCAGTAAGGCGAGCATCCTGTTGAATGATTGGACTAATGTATCCAACAAAGTGAAAGGAAATATTTGGGACAGTATCTTGGTATATTAGACTATACACTTATCTTATTATTTAACTATTTTATGTATCTATATCAATAACTTCCTTGTTTGCTTGTACATTGTAGCTAACTTATGACGTTCCTGCTGATAATAATTTGGTGAAGAAGAAGATGATCAAATATGTAGGGGAGCGTTGGAAGGCCTTTAAGAGCAATCTCACCACTAGATACATCTTTGGTGACTTGAAGGGCTACAATCCTTGCGATGATTATCAGTTTCTTGATGAAGATACTTGACATGCTTTTGTCAAAAGTCGAGAAGATCCTACATTTCAACTTAGTAAATGTAGAATGAAGAAATGAATTCATTTAATTTTTTATTGATTTTTGCAGCTAAACTTTCCTTTTATTTTGTTAACAGGAGAAAAGAGTAAAAGGTCAAGAGTTACAAGCAAAAAATTTGTATCCCCATACATTGTCTCGTGGGGGTTATGATGGACTTGAGGAAAAGATTATCCAAGAAAAGTGGAAAGAGCAACAAGAAGCTACTCAATCTGAGCCATCCATTGTTATTAATCCTCCATCTCCACCTACTCGCCATGAGAAATGGAAGAAAGCACATAAGAAAAAGTAAGGAGAATATGTCACTGAGGAGGCTCGTATAGTTGCTGAGAAGATTGTAAGTAATTTAGGATCAATCAATTGGCTTTCGTATTTAATGCAAGTTCTATTTATGTTTATTATTGTATGTTACAGGATAAGCTTCAAGAACAATACTCCCAAGGGAGCTTGACTCCCATTGGACGAAAAGACATCTTGGCCACTGCTCTAGGGAAAGAAGAGCATGGTGGTCGTGTCAGGGGAGTTGGCATCAGGGAATACTTTGGAGCACCTTCACGTCGTGTCTCAGGAATAATGACAAGGGAGGAGATGGAAATGATGTCGGAAGCAAAGGTGGAAGCAAAGATGGAAGCTTGGAAGGAGCAAATGATGTCTATGTTTGGCTCAATGGGACTGCCTTTATGGATGAACACACCTACCGAGATGAACAACTCTCCTGTTCCTCATAGCACAAAAGGGAGTTGTACACCTGGGCCAGAACTGAAGGATCCTCCCCTACAAGCAACTGGAGAAGCATGTGAGCTCTATTTAGAGGATCCCCATAGGCGTTTAGTTGCATATGGGAGAGTTCACAACTTAGGGCAATTAATCCACCACAAACAAATAAAAAAAGATCAAGTGAGGATGGCAATTGAACAGGTTGAAGTTGCCGATGCTCCAGTTCTGTTTCCCAATGATGAGGTTGTAACAGTGGGGCAAGCCCTCAAGAATTTTATTTTGTGGCCAAGTAAATTGGTCCAAGTGGTTTCAGCTCAAGTACTCAATATCTTATTACTATCTTGTGTTTCCTTATACTTTATATTTTATATGGCTTGCAATTTTTATTAATCATTACTTACTTCTATAGGAAATTGCTCCATCAATGCCCCAATTCCAACCCCAAATGGATCCCCTAAAACGTCTATGTTTAGAGGCAATGGACATCAATTGGCATGTGAGGGTTCATATGGATTTAGGGATTGTATCTGATTTGCATGACTATGACTTCTATATTTACCAGAAGGATATGATGGAGTTCTTGATGAATGCTAAGCTGAACATATCAATTTTGCAATTGTTTGTGAAGTAAGTATATTCTAATCTCTAAATGATATCCAAATAGTCAACTTTCAAAACTCACATATTTGTAATATCATAGGTATCTCCATCACCTTTGCAACTTATCAGGAAAAAGTGATTTGTTTGGATTCATTTGCCCACATCGCATCCAATGCCTAGGGAATAAGGAAAGTGAAATAAAAACCTACATCAGTTCCAGGCTACAGGAGGGCAATAAGCAATGTTTCCTTGCACCATATCATCGCGGGTAAGAAAAAGTTTGTAATTGTTATGATATTGTGATTTTGTGTCATTCATTCCTTATTTTGTGGGGACCATTGGCAGTTGATGGTTATTTGCCCTCGGCAAAATGCTATCACTTGGTTTTGCTCTATATGGAAAGAGCCAGAAGACAAATTCAGGGATATGATTGAGATGTAAGTGTGTTTGTATAAGATTTTGCTTTGTGATATTTATTAGTCTATGATATAATTCATCGGGAATATAATATTAAGTTAAACTATTCTGATAGATGGATTTCTTTCTTGGTGATTCTAGAATAGACTTTCCTTTTGGAGACAAGCAGAGAAACTAGGTTGGTAGGCAAACATGACATATCATCTCTTGTGTCAAGTTTTGGCCTTCTCTCTTCAATTTAACTCTTTTGTGGTGCTACGAAGATTTTAATGTCTGTCTAAAAAAAAGAAAGAAAAAGGCAAGATGAGTTCGGTTGTTGCATTTAAAAAAAAAAAGAATAAAAGTTACAACTATTATATTTATAATATTTTTAACTTTTTCAATCCGAATATTCATGTTGGGATATGATTAAAAATAGGTACAATGAGAGTGAATAAAAGTTAATGAAAGTCAGTATTTCAAAGAGAATGATGAACATTATCTGTTTTTTTTTCTAGATATAATTGAATTGTAAAAATCTAAATTATTTGGCATGACGGTGCATAAATGGAAACAAAGTTAGAGTTCATTCGCCAAGAATGAATCTAACAAGTGAATGACTACTTGTTCGACACTTTCCAGGTACTTAGGCGTGAAAAATGCCTGATGGGTAGCCAGGAAGATGCCACCTAACTAATATTTCTCTAATGAATGAATTATGGATTATATATATGCATTTGACTTGAGAATTAATTAAATCCTATTTTGACCCATAATTAAAGAGTATACGAAAAAGTGTAAGTGAGTGGGATCTCACCTTTTTTTTTTGGACCATAGAATATTTACCTTGTTTGAAAATCGTGTTCCTCGTGCTCGTAATAACAAAATATTTGCCACTTTTTCTTGACTGTTTTTTGTTTTTGGCCAGGGCAACTTTATATATATATAGAGAGAGAGAGAGAGAGCAACTTAAGTCAAAATATAGATATCATTCCATCCCTTTCAAAATATAGGGGAATTTGGTGGAGATTAATTTTGTGGTGCTATGATTCTGCTCATGGTACTTAGATAGAAGACAACTTTAGTGTATCAAGAGGTCATATTTTTATTTTAGGGACCATGATGAACACGTTTGATTCGATAATTTATGATCAAGTTTTGATACTTTGTACGACATTATAAAGTTAACACAACATTTATGTTAATGGTACTTACGTGTATTTGATTATCAGAGCTTTGGATGCTTACCATGTCATGAAAGGTAAGCGTCGAAATATGATGCAGGATGTCATGTGGGAGTACCCAAAGGTAAACTTTGAACATTAGCTCTTTATGGAATAATATTTTCCCCATTTTTTATTTTGGTTATTATTTGTTCGTTTGTAGTGTCATAAACAACCAGGGAGCACAGAGTGTGGTTACTATGTTATGAAACATATGCTTGATATTATCACCTCAGCCATTGTTGGTTCATACAAAGGGGTAATTATATTTTTCACTATTTCATTTGGTTCCTTTGCGAGTTATTCATATTTTAATGGGCTTTGAATTTGCAGAGATTTGACAATATTGAACCTTTTTCTGGAGAGGAAATTAAAAATGTTAAGATCCAGTGGGCAAAATATTTTCTAGAGACCATTCCACATTGAAGGTTAGGTTATACATTTGAAGATTGAAACTAGTAGTCATTCTTACTATAATTTTTCTGTCTTTAAATTGTCTTTGTACTTATTATTGGACAAAACTTGGAGAAAATCAGTGGATAATTAGTAGCTTGGATTGGCAAGTTTTATTGTTTTAGTTAGTAACATGCATATTGATAGGTGTTGAAATGGTTAAGTATGCAAATGTCCCTTTTATTTTCTATTTTCAATGAATGAGGGTCAATGAGTTTATCTTGTGTTTTCTTTACAATGCATAATATTTGCATGTTTTAATTGGCTTCTAGGAGTTTAAGTTCACCATGTTTTTGCTTAAATTTTAATGTACTTGATGTCATTTATATATATATATATATGTATATATATATATATGCATCTATTTTGAGATTGCATAAGTGTGGAGCAATTATGAGGCTTGCCCTTTTAATGGCATGCATATATGTTTTGTATTTCTCACAAGTATTTTACTGAACATCTACAGACATGTGTAGATCGAGTTCAATCATGGACATTGTTTTGATTCACTTGACTTATACAAGGTTTGTAATGTATGGCCATGTTCAAAAGCTTTTTATTCTTCTTCTTGGTGGTGGTGTTTTATTCATAAGATTAAATATGCATGCAGTTATATGTTTTACACTATGTACAACCAAATTGTATCTAAATATATATTCTTATATTCTATGGTCATGCACCATGTTTAACTATTTCTTATCTTCAAGATAAATATCATTTATATCACATATTGATTATTCTTTACCTATGACATTTTCTGCAGGGGTTTATGCTAGGGGAAGGTGCACATATAGAAGATCAAACAAAAACTTTTTGATTTAAGTAGGCAGAAATATGATCTTTAGAGTCCATGATTGTATAGTTGGGTTAGGGAAAAACATGATTGCTTTTTGGATTTAATGTTGGGTTATGGAAAAACTTTATGATTGTTTTTTGAAGTTAGAATGCACACAATATATATATATATAGATATTTATTGAGTCATAATTAGTTTCTAACTTTAAAGTTGCTGCTACATATATAGAGTATTTTGGATAAATGTAGTTACAGGAAGGATGGATGTCAAAATTGAGTGCATTTATAAAAAAAAAATTATTCTAGAACGGTTAGGTTAAGCACCATTCTAGAAATTGGAACTTCTAGAACGGAGTCAAATGACAAACCGTACTAGAAAATCTTATTCAATTGCACTTTCTAGAATAGTTGCTTTTGTGAACCATTCTAGAAATATCTTTCTAGAACAGTTAATCAACCGTTCTAAAAAGTGTGACTTTCTATTACCCCCATTTCTATAACTATGGGTTAACCGTTCTAGAAAGTCTATATTAACCGTTCTAGAAAGCCTTTTTTCCACTAGTGAATCTATCTTCCAAATGAAGATTAGATTGTTTACAAAGACTAAACTCTCTTAATCAGAGTGAATATGAAAGTTGAAGTACAAAATATTGAAGTGAGAGAGTAAGAAACTTTGAGTAGATGATTTGGCAAAGTTTCAGTATATACAATGTTAAAATCATTACCCACAACTTCAAATGATGTTATATTTATAGACTTAGGTCTCAAATATCCATTAGAGACAAAATCTATCCATTGGAGAAGTTATCCAATGGTTACTCTGAAAAACTATCCGTTACCCAACCGCATTTAATGCTTCTGACAAACTAAAATTCAAATTTTGGTTAGTCAACAGATGAATTTTGCAGAAACTGAAGGTTAACAACTTCAACGTTGAAACCTTGAAGTTCGTCTGTCATGAAGTGAAATTTGAATTTTGATATTTTGAAAATGTTTCTATGTTGTGACATATGAATTTTCAAGTGGAAAGTTTTTCTGTTAAGTGTGAATAGTATTTTCAATTTGCTATAGTGCCTTCAAAATTTGAATTTTGGAATCCCAAAATTCGTCTATCCGTAGCTGGTTTACAAGGCTTAGTAGTTCATATAGTTCAAAATTTGAATGTTCAAAGGGAAAAGTTCGTCTGTTAGAGAGACCTCTTTTCAGACTAACTTCAAAATTTGAATTTATAAATACTGTCATTCGTATGTCAACATATCACTGCAATAGACTCAAAAGCTTAGTTTCTAAAATTTGAATTTTCATATTCAAAGTTCGTCTATCAGTGAGCAATTTTGAAATCCATTCTAAACTTAGTTTCACATGAACTTTGACATAAGTTCAGATGAATTTCTTTAGTTTTTATAAGTTTCATTTTGTCTGAAATTCGAATGTTCAAAACCCAAAGTTCGTCTTTTGCTTAAAGTTCCTTTCAGACACTTATCAAAATTCAAATTTCATCAAGTCAAAATTTGTCTGTCAGAGAGGCATCTCTTCAGACTTGTTCAGTTTTAGTATGAAATTCGAATTTTCAAAGGCCAAAATTCATCTTTCAGTATGACAGATTGGTATTAACCTCTTAAACTTGGTTTGTTGGTGGGTGTTTTCCAAATATTCCATGATTTAACACATAATCAAGATTTTAAAACTTCTTTCCACCAAATCAAAGTCTTTTACTCAAATTAAAACATAACTAATCATCCTACATCAAACTTTACATAGATTTCTCCATGATTTCTTCACTTGAACCCTTTGTGCAACTTTGATATCTTTATTCTAAGCTCTTAAAGGTTGGTTTGGAATCATCAAAACTTCTTGATTCAACATTCTCCCCCTTTTTTATGATGACAAAACAACTTACAAACTCGATTAGTACTTGGGTTTGCTTCAACAAGCTCCCCCTCAACATATGCATATTATTTCAAAAGATATCATATATAGTAGATCATGTGAAGAAATCCAAAGAATAATAAGAACAGATCATTGCAAATTCTTTCATTTAATCAAATGTTGCTTTACAGAGATCAATTTCAGCAAAGTACTTCGAAATACATAAATCAAATACAAAACACAAACAATCAAAACAAACATCTAAGACAAAGCAAGAGGACTCAAGCCTAAATTCTAATCACTTCTTCTTTGGCTTGGTCTTCTTGCTGTAAGTCTTTCCAGATGGCTCAGCAGCAGTCTTGCCAGTTGGCTTATTCTTCTCCCCCTTTTTGGCATCATCAGGAAGGTGAACAAAATCAGCCAAAGGAGGGATCTGAGAAACTGGAATAGCTTGGAGGGGCACAGGATCAAACGGCAGTTGGGGCTCAGAAGGCTCAGAAGGCTCAGAATCCTCATCATCAGAGACCTCAAGCAGCTCTTGCATCTCTTGTCTAGAAAGAGCCAATTGAGCTCTCTGTTCTTCTAAGAGACCATATGCAGAGAGAGAGATGAAGGAGCAGGGTCATCAAACGAAACGTTTCCTCAAGTCTTCTTCTTTGAGCTTGTAAGAGAGCATTGCGAGCAATAGCTTCAAAATCAACAACAGGCACAATGCTTCTCTCTTCATTGCTGGCAACCTCCAACATTGATGAAGTGGAAATGACTGTCACTAGTCTTTCAACTTGCTCAGATTCTTGGGTGGAAAGAATTGAATCTTGAGCTTCTTCTGGAATGGGCTCATGAGGGCCTGTTTCCTGAGGTCCTTCTTCTTCCAAACCATAGTCCAAAGGTGGACCAGGACTTGGTGTCCTCATTGTACCAGCAGGCTCAGCACCATCTACATCATCATGCTCAGAACAGGCTAGCTCAAAGGGGCTTGGAGGCTCAGGAGTTGGAGACTGAACAGGCACAGAGAACCCTGGCGAGGTGGAGCTGATGTGGCAGGAATTGCACTCCGAATTTCTTTATAGGCATCAGCAACCACTTTCATGTTCTTTGCCAACTGATGAATCTGATCTTGCAGATGAGCAAATTTGGCATTTTGCTCATCCCTGATGCTAAGTATGAGTATAGACAAGCTGTCATACAACTCAGTGACCTTGGTTGGCTTGGCACGAGAGGAGGGAGTGGATGGAATGTGAGTAGGCTTGGATGGAGATGGGACAGGCAGAGAAGGCTGTGGTGTAGGTCCAGCAGGAGCCTCAGAAGTACCTTCTTGCTGTTGGGAGGTACCTTCAACAAAGAAAAGATCTTCAGATTTTCCTGCTCCCTTCCCAATCCATCTTCCTTCACTTCTTTCAATTCCCATCCTTTGAAGCTCTTCCTCCTTGAAGATCTCAGTGGGTTTCCCTTTCCCCTTCTCAAGATGCTGAATTCTAGCATATTGCAAAATTCTGGAAATGATAGCTGCATAGGGGAATGTGGAGTCTTTCCTCTGATCCCTTGCCTTGATCATGCGTTGAAGTATGATATGTCCCATGTTGATCAGCTTTCCATGCATGATTGTTGCTATGACATGTGCCTCTGCCCTTGTTATTAGATTGAAGCTGTCTTCTTTGTTAAATATGATCCTAGACATTATGTAGTGTAGGATCCTCACTTGGGCACTGAGGTCTGTGAGCTTTAGCAGGTTTATGGTTGGCCAGTTTTGATAGAGTACGATCAAGGCATATGATGAGGAGGGCAAGCTAAGAGCAACAATGGACCATGGACAAATTCAAGGCCCACTTCAAGGTATTGGAGGACCAATGACTAGAGCTAGAACAAAAGCCATGAATGGGCTGATCCAAGACATTATTAACATGGAACCATTGTATTTGAATGATTTTGAGGCCCAAAACAAAGAAAGAGGCAAGCTGAAAATGTGGAGCCAAATTATAGTCAAAGAGCCCAACTTGGAGAAAGCCCAACAAGGAGGATTTACTTAAAATCCATGTGCTTCTCATGTGCTCACTAAAAGTGACGTTTTTAATAAATTTTATTAGGATTATTTTAGTCAATTTGTTTCCTTTTCAATAAAAGGCAAATAATGATCTGATTTGCTTTGCTTTATGCATTTAAGAGGAGCCAACCTTTTCAAATTCAAAATTAGAATTAAATGCTCCTTTTGACTTAGGATTTCCTTTTTGTATTAATTAGCATTAATAAGGTTAGGTTTGTGGGGTGAACTAGAGTTAGTTTGTGGGTTAATACTTGTCTATAAATAGGCACCTCTTGTACTCTTGCAAAACACAATATGAATGAATGAATTTCTTTTAAACAACTTTGTTGTTGTTCAGTGAGTTCTTTCTTGCTTATCCTTGAGTGCCAGAAAGAATGAGGACTTATCAAGGAGTGGTGATCCTTGTGGCATCCCGGAGTTAGGATTCAAGAGACGGGTTCTCTTGGAGTCTACTTCCTTCGACCAACATTTTGTTCAGTCTTCTTATTTCATCGTGTCTATTTTCTTTAGTTTTTGTTCTTCATTATTCTTGTGTTCAATTTATCTTTCCTTGAGTTGCACGATCCTTATATCAAAGAAGGCTCTTAGGACGGGTTCCTAACGTGTCTCCCATCATTTGGTATCAGAGCCAGGTTTGCAAATCAAGTTGTGTTTCTGTTGTTTCATTCCATTTATCCTTGCTATCCAGAAAATTGCAGCACTGTTCATCATCGTACTGTTCATGCTTGCTGTTCAGAAATTTTTCGCACGGTTCATCCGTACTGTTCCTTCGTCACTGTTCATTGTACTATCTGTCACTGTTCATTCATTTTTACCTTGCTATTTTGTTCTATGTTCTTGATCTATTTTCCAGACTTCATAATCTCTCGTTTTGTTCTTATTGTGGCATGATCTGTTCTAATTTCATTGTCCATTTTCTTTGCTAAAGGATCTTACCATATTTGATTCTTGTTTCCATTGAGATTGTGGAGTTCCTTATTATTTGCCCAAAGAATTTAGTTACTGCCCAGATTTCTTGTTGTGATTTTGCCAAAAAAAAAAAGAAAAAAAAAACAGAAAAAGAAAGAGAGAATTGATTGCAGCCTTGGAAAGAAAAAATCGTATATAAAATTAAAAAAAAAAAGAAGGAAAGAATTAAAAAAAAAATAGATATGGCTGCTAAGGCAATTTCCAAAAAATTAAGGAGATCTTGTTTTTCTTTCCTACTCTAAGATCTTTCAATCCAGGTGGTAGTTTGAATTACAAATTTCCTTTTGTGATTGGGCATTAATGTTATTTAATTGCTCCATTTTCTGATCTCATTAAAGGAGAATCAACTTTTGAATACCCATTCATAATTTCTCATTTGTGGTAAGTTTCCATTCTTGTCTTTTATTTTCTACTCAGAATTTTACTCTTCTAGTTTAATTCTGTCTATTTTCCTACACAATTTAAATTCCCTAACTTGTTCCTTTCTTGTTTCATATTTGATAGTCATCTAAAAGTTCCTTCCTTTGGTATACATGCCACATCTTTTCTCTTGTCTTAATTTCCAGCATTTCCTTTTCTCCTTTCTTAGTTGGAAAATTTGTTTCTTTTGTTAAAAAAAAAAAAAACAGAAAGCCCATCTTTCTTTGTTGGTCACCAACGTTTTACACTCTTTGAGAATTTAAATTCTTGGATCTTTGACTTTGAGATTGCCACTTAAAACATTGCTTCTTGATTTAAGTCAGATTCAATTTTGCACTCTCATAGGAAGCAATAGTGAGTGGTAAAAGGCAAGAGTGTAATTATATTATTTCTGGAAAAAAGCCTTTAAAGTGTGCAAAACACGAGTGAATTTGCATCATTGTTGAGTGAAACACGTGAGATAGTGTGCAAGGTCCTTTCTTTGTCTTCTATTCACTAACATTTTAGGTTTTAAGCATGGCTCGTGATGAACTTGATCTTAAAGCTTTAATGAGAGCTTTCAATGATCAAATCAACAAGTTGAACACCAAATTGGATGGCATGCAAGTTACTTCATGCAAAAAGGATGTTAAATTGAACATCCCAAAATTTTGTGGAGAGAATGATCCTGATATGTACTTGGAGTGGGAAGGAAGAATTGAACAATGGTTTGAAGACTACCAGTACTCCGAGTCTAAGAAAGTGAAATTAGCTACTCTTCACTTAGAAGGAAAAGCCAAAATCTGGTGGGAACGATTTGAAAGAAAGCACCTTCGTGAAGAGAAACAATGTGATACTTGGAATAGCATGAAGCTCATTTTGAAGCAAAAGTATGCACCATACCACTACTTCTATGAGTATCTTCCAACTTGTAGAAAAGAGCAAATTTTTAAGGTACAAATTTTAGTTCCAAGTTCTAGTGACTCTCATTTGGAGCAAAAAGATCCAATGGAGGAGATATCTTCCTCAACATCTACAATGGTTGTTGAACCAAGAGAATCAACTACTCTTAAAGGTACCTCTAATTCTCAAAATCCTTGTGTTGATGATGTTTCTTATGAATTAGAGTATGATATTCTTGAGAATCCCAAGGAGGAAAATGTTGATGATATTCTTGATGGGATTGATCATGATCATTTACCACCATTAGTGGAAACAACTGCTCTAGATGTTACTGGTGAGGTGATAGAGAACTTTGTTGATAGTGGTATACTTGTTTCTAGTGATATTCACATTGTTATGCCATTAGAAATTAGTTCTCATGGGTGTGATGAAGTTGAACATGTTGATATGGTGTTTAGGCATCCATGGTTATTTGATGATAGTTGTTCTTTTGAAGTAAAGAAAGCCCATGACAAGCATTGTATTCAATTCTATGAAAATCATGAGAAAATCAAAAGTGAGCGTGAAAGGAAAAATAAAAGTGAGAAGAATATGGGTGGTAAAAACAAGAGTGAAAAACAAGTGAGAAAAGAAAGAGTGCAAAAAAATGAAAAAAGAGGAAAACAACTAAGTGAAAAGAAACTTGAGAGAAGAATGAAAAAGAGAAAGAAAAAGAGGGAAAAGAGAAAAGAAAAGGAGAGTTTGAGAAAAGACGAGAATAATGAGGTAAAAGCAATTGTTGGTTGTTTGAGTAAAGGAGAGTTTAAGGTAGTTTCTTTTCAACTCCTTCCTTCATATTTTCCATATGTTCCTTCTTTCTCTAGTTCTTTGTTGCAGGTTATTAGTATGGATGTTATGGAAGGGAAATCAAGTTCTTATGTACTAATGCACGACCACAAATCCTATGCAATTCAAACTAATGGTCATTACAAGATTTTTTATCCTGGAGATTGGTTTGGAATGCAAGAATATAAAGATGAAACTTTAAAAAGGATGAATTTGTAGTCAAGAGTCATTATTGCACCACACATTCAAACAAGGGTTGAAAAGAAGATGCATCAATCAAGCTTGAAAAGTAAGTATACTCCATATTTTTTTATTTGATGTTTTTAATCGTTCCCTTTTTTTTCCATATAGATTATGGAGATTCGAGGACGAATCTTTTCAAAGAGGGAGGGAATGATAGAGTACGATCAAGGCATATGATGAGGAGGGCAAGCTAAGAGCAACAATGGACCATGGACAAATTCAAGGCCCACTTCAAGGTATTGGAGGACCAATGACTAGAGCTAGAACAAAAGCCATGAATGGGCTGATCCAAGACATTATTAACATGGAACCATTGTATTTGAATGATTTTGAGGCCCAAAACAAAGAAAGAGGCAAGCTGAAAATGTGAAGCCAAATTATAGTCAAAGAGCCCAACTTGGAGAAAGCCCAACAAGGAGGATTTACTTAAAATCCATGTGCTTCTCATGTGCTCACTAAAAGTGACGTTTTTAATAAATTTTATTAGGATTATTTTAGTCAATTTGTTTCCTTTTCAATAAAAGGCAAATAATGATCTGATTTGCTTTGCTTTATGCATTTAAGAGGAGCCAACCTTTTCAAATTCAAAATTAGAATTAAATGCTCCTTTTGACTTAGGATTTCCTTTTTGTATTAATTAGCATTAATAAGGTTAGGTTTGTGGGGTGAACTAGAGTTAGTTTGTGGGTTAATACTTGTCTATAAATAGGCACCTCTTGTACTCTTGCAAAACACAATATGAATGAATGAATTTCTTTTAAACAACTTTGTTGTTGTTCAGTGAGTTCTTTCTTGCTTATCCTTGAGTGCCAGAAAGAATGAGGACTTATCAAGGAGTGGTGATCCTTGTGGCGTCCCGGAGTTAGGATTCAAGAGACGGGTTCTCTTGGAGTCTACTTCCTTCGACCAACATTTTGTTCAGTCTTCTTATTTCATCGTGTCTATTTTCTTTAGTTTTTGTTCTTCATTATTCTTGTGTTCAATTTATCTTTCCTTGAGTTGCACGATCCTTATATCAAAGAAGGCTCTTAGGACGGGTTCCTAACGTGTCTCCCATCAAGTTTTCCTTTCTTTTGAACAATGTGCTCAGAATTGTGCTCTCCTTGTAGTTCAGAAAGGGGCCACCTTCTTTATCAGCAGTCTCTACCTCATCCATATATCCAGAGGCAGTGATGTCAATCTTGAGGCCATCTTCCCCTGGGATTTCCAGCACTTCATTGAGAGTCTTATCTATGAGCCAGATGGTCCTCAATATCAGATTGACCTCCCACTTCTTCTTCTTGCTGTTGTATTTTAAGGAGGCATACCATGTCTTTACTACTTCATCATCATATCTCTCCAATATCTCCAACAGATTCTTATATCTCAACATCTATATTCCAGCATCAAAACTATTAGAGACCAAGAAATCTTCCAAATTTACACAATGAGGCTTGATTACCTTTTTATTGGCAAACTTGGTGGAGTATTCTTCCTGAATCTGTGGAGTGCTCCATAATGGCAGTGTAGTAAGTTGATATTCTCCAGATTCAGTACTGGAGGAGGAAGTGGAAGCAACAGTCTCAGCAGCTGTAGGAACAGGGACTGAAGGTTCTGCTTTCTTAGAGGAAGAGGGTCCAGCTTTCTTTGATTCACCCTTTGGTGTAGTTTTCTGACGTTTGGAAGGAGTTCCTTTGCTTGATTCGGCCTTTCTCTTCGGTTTTTCACCCTCCTTTGAGGCATATTGGGACTTGACCGATCTCTTTGGACGAGCCTCTCCTTTTTCAACTTCAGGATTCTTTATTTTTGCCATTTTCATGGATGAATGATTCATAATGAAGTAGAGATTGGGTTTATAGGGTGCGAAAATCAGTTTAAACGGTGGGAGATGAAGGTTTTTGGTCAGAATTTAAGAGTATTGATGAGATGATTTGAACAGACCCAGAGAGGGAGAGAGTAGGGTTGCGTCTGTTCAGTGAAAAACTATCGATTTTAACGTAAGTAACTGCCTGACAGATAAATTTTGAGGGATCAAAATTCAAACTTTGAGCAGTTAAAAGTTAAACCATTCAACAAAGCTTACTGACAGATGATTTTCTTCTGAAAGTTTGTCCGACAGAGGCTTGGTTCAAGCAACACAAGATGAATAGACGAACAAACTTTGTTCCAACAAAGTTCAAATTTTGAAGCATAAACAACAAACGGCAATCAAATCAATAGACAAATTATGCATATGAAACTTCAGCTTTCAAAGATTCAACATTGAAGAGCATGTTTCAACAGACGAATTTTCAAATCAGAAATTCGAATTTCTTTACTTTGTAAAAGTTTTCCAACATTCGTATGTTAAGAAATAATCATTTGTATAATCATCATGTTGGACAATCATAACTTTGAAATTTTTGTTCTTGAAGATTTGAACTTCGAAGGTCCAACAGACGAATTTTGAGGCATCACCGAGAACTGTTCCAACTTATAACAGGCTTAAGTTTATCTGTTGGGCATCCAAATTCGAATGTTGACCATGCTAACTTCCTCAGAAACTTAGTTTTTCACGGAAATTCATCTAACACACAATTAATATACAAATTTCAACTTTAAAAACTTACAGAATGGATCCAAAAACTCAGAATTTCTGCCATTTTCTTCACTTTTTGATTGTTCCATTCTCATGTGCACCATTTTTTTCCAGATTTATTTCCATTGAATTTCATTAGAAGCTCCTGCAACTTAAATTAAATACACTCCGATGCTAAAGTTAGAATTAATTTAATGTTAGAAAATCTAAAAATAGAATTACACACGGATTTACTTACAGTTCATTGGGATTTACCATACCTAATTCTCTTCTAATTTTGCAATGTCTATCTTTTGATAGAAGCTTTGTCAAGACATCTGCAACTTGATCCTCAGTTGGGATGTACTCTAGTCTGATTTCTCTTTTCAAAACATCATCCCTTATGAAGTGGTGCCTAACTTCAATATGTTTTGTCCTTAAATGCATGACAGGATTCTTTGTGATATTAATGGCACTTTGGTTGTCATACATGATTGGTATTTCCTTCATTTCAACCTCAAGATCTTCAAGCTGCTGTTTCATCCAGATGATTTGGGCACAATAGCTTTCAGCTACAACATACTCAGCCTCTGCTGTGGATAAGGCCACACTGTTTTGCTTCTTGCTAAACCATGAAACTAAGGATCCTCCAAGAAACTGACATGTTCCACTTGTACTTTTTTTGTCAATTTTGGATCCTGTAAAGTCAACATCAGTGTATCCTTTAAGATCTTCTCCATTGCCCTTTGGATACCAAAGTCCCATCTATGAAGTTCTAATAAGATATCTGAAGATACGTTTCACAGTAGTTGTATGGGTTTCCTTGGGACATGATTGGAATCTTGCACACATATAGACACTTAACATAATGTCAGGCCTGCTGGTAGTTAGGTACATTAGGGATCCAATCATTATTTCCCTTTTATTGAAAAGGAAACAAATTGACTAAAATAATCCTAATAAAACTTATTAAAAACGTCACTTTTAGTGATCACATGAGAAGCACACATTGTCTTCAAGTTATATCTCCCAAATGGGCTTCTTTTGGGCTTGAATCATTAGCCTATATGATTGGAAGCTTTTTCCATACTTTCTAGCTCTTTTTTGGACTACAGCTTGATTTAAATAGTTGGGCTTCATGCTCTTTCCAAGCTCATTGCCATGTCCAAGGACTCCAAATGCTTCATGCCTCAATCGTATTCTATCATTCCCTCCCTCCTCAAATGATTCGTCCTCGAATCTCCATAATCTATATGGAAAGAAAGAGAACAATTAAAAGCATCAAATAAAAAATAGGGAGTATACTTACTTTTCAAACTTGATTGATGCATCTTCTCTTCAGTCCTTGCTTGAACTTGCGGTGTAATAATGACTCTTGGCTGCAAAGTCATCCCTTTTAATATTTCATCTTTACATTCTTGTATTCCAAACCAATCTCTGGGATCAAAAACCTTGTAATGACCATTAGTTTGAATTGCATATGACTTGTTGTCATGCATTAGTGGATCAGATCTTGATTTTCCTTCCATAACATCCACACTAATAACCTGCAATAAAAAACTAGAGGCAAATTTGACACAACAAGACTCAAGGAAAATTAAGATTGTAGAGTAAACATATGGGATAAAAGCTGGGCAGATTTTCATATTATTTGCTAGGTTCAAAATTCGGAAGGATTTAACACTTGTGGATGATGCACATTGACAAGACACGGATGGAACATAGGTCACAAGAGGAATACATATGGATGAAAACAAAGTATCACAAAGTCGGATGGAATGAGAAGATAATGGTTTACTAGATAGAAAATGGAACACACAAGATTCATGAAAGTAAGATGGAAGAAACCAATGAAGAACTAAAAAGACACATGACTTGTGAGACACACAAGAGACATAAAACATGAAATGAGTAGAAATTGCTTCACAAATGAATTGAGTTTGTAGAACACTGTGATGAAAATGTAATGAAGTGACATAGATGGATGAACTAGAGAAAGAAGTCACTAAATGGTTAAACTGACTTTCTTTCACAGTAAATTCAAGAGGAATTGAGGACTCATAACACATGGATGGACTAAATAAATTATAAAAATCAGAGATAAAGTAAGAAGGATGGAGAAGATGAAAAGAAGGAACATATGGAAGATATGAAGGAAGGAGTTGTAAAGAAACTATCTTAAACTCTCGTTTACTCAAACAACTCACAATTGCTTTTACCTCATTATTATCATCTTTTCTCAAACTCTCTTTTTCTTTTCTCTTTTCTCTCTTTTTCTTTCTCTTCTTCATTCTTCTCTCAAGTTTCTTTTCACTCATTTGTTTTCCTCTTTTTTCATTTTTCTGCACTCTTTCTTTTCTCTTTTGTTTTTCACTCTTGTTTTTACCACTCATATTCTTCTCACATTTATTTTTCCTTTCAAGCTCACTTTTGATTTTCTTGTGATTTTCATAGAATTGAATACAACACGTTTCATGGGCTTTCTTTACTTCAAAAGAACAACTATCATCAAATAACCATGGATGCCCAAACACCATATCAACATGTTCAACTTCATCACACCCATGAGAACTAATTTCTAATGGCATAACAATGTGAGTATCACTAGAAACAAGTACACCACTATCAACAAAGTTCTCTATCACCTCACTAGTAACATCTAGAGCAGTTGTCTCCAGTAATGGTGGTAAATGATCATGATCAATTCCATCAAGAATATCATCAACATTGTCCTCCTTAAGATTCTCAAGAACATCATACTCTAATTCATAAGAAACATTATCAACACAAGGATTTTGAGAATTAGAGGTACCTTCAAGAGTGGTTGATTCCCTTGGTTCAACAACCATTGTAGATGTTGAGGAAGATATCTCCTCCATTGCATCTTTTTGCTCCAAATGAGAATCACTTGGACTTGGAACTGAAATTTGTACCTTAGAAGTTTGCTCCTTTCTACGAGTTGGAAGATACTCATAGAAGTAGTGGTGTGGTGCATACTTTTGCTTCAAAATGAGCTTCATGCTATTCCAAGTATCACACTGTTTCTCTTCACGAAGGTGCTTTCTTTCAAATTGTTCCCACCAAACTTTGGCTTTTCCTTCTAAGTGAAAAGTAGCTAATTTCACTTTCTCAAACTCGGAGTACTGGCAATCTTCAAACCATTGTTCAATTCTTCCTTCCCACTCCAAGTACATATCAGGATCATTCTCTCCACAAAATTTTGGGATGTTCAATTTAACATCCTTTTTGCATGAAGAAACTTGCATGCTATCCAATTTGACATTCAACGTCTGGATTTGATCATTAAAAACTCTCATTAAAACTTTAAGTTTAAGTTCTTCACCAGCCATGCTTAGAATCTCAAATATATTAGTGAATAGATGACAAAGAAAGGACCTTGCACACTCTCTCACGTGTTTCACTCAACAATGATACAAATTCACTCGTGTTTTGCACACTTTAAAGGCTTTTTCCAGAAATGATATTTATTACACTCTTGCCTTTTACCACTCACTCTTACTTCCTATGAGAGTGCAAAATTGAATTTGAACTTAAAATCAAGAAGCAATGTTTTTAGTGGCAATCTCAAAGTCAAAGATCCAAAAATTCAAATTCTCAAAAGAGTTTAAAATGATGGTGACCAACAAACAAAGATGGATTTTATATTTTCAGCAAAAGAAATTGAATTTTCTAGCCAAGAAAAGAGAAAAGGAAATGCTGGAAATTAAGACAAGAGGATGGATGTGTTTTAGATGACTATCAAATCTTAAACAAGGAAGGAACAAGTTAGAGAATTAAATTAGGAAGAAAAAAAATAGACAGAATTAAACTAGAAGAGTAAAATTCTAAAGAGAAGAATGAAAACTCATCACTCAAATGAGAAATTGTGAGTAGGTATTCAAAAGTCAATTCTCCTTTAACAATATCAGAAAATGGAGCAATTAAATAACATTAATGCCCAATCACAAAAGGAAATTTGTAATTCAAACTACCACCTTGATTGAAATATCTTAAAGTAGGAAAGAAAATAAGATCTCCTTAATTTTTGAAAATTGCCTTAGCAGCCATATCTCTTTTTTTTTCATTCTTTCCTCCTCCTTTTTTTCTTTTTAATTTTATATACGAATTTTTTTTTCAAGGCTACAATCAATTCTCTTTTTTTTTTCTCTTCCTTCCCTTTTTTCCTTAAATCAATTTCTTTTTTTTTTTTGGCAAAATCACAACAAGAAATCTGGGCAGCAAGAAATGGACGAACAGTATGTATGAGCAGTAACAAAGAACAGTGATGAGCGTACGGATAAAACAGTGATGAACAGTACGGATGATTTCTGGACAGCAAGGAAAAGAAAATGCAACGAAACAACAGAATCACACCTTGATTTGCAAGCCGAAGCTCTGATACCAAATGATGGGAGACACGTTAGGAACCTGTCCTAAGAGCCTTCTTTGATATAAGGATCGTGCAACTCAAGGAAAGATGAATTGAACACAAGAACAATGAAGAACAACAATGAACAAAAACTAAAGAAAATAGACACGATAAAATAAGAAGACTGAACAAAATATTGGTCGAAGGAAGTAGACTCCAAGAGAACCCATCTCTTGAATCCTAACTCCGGGACGCCACAAGGATCACCACTCCTTGATAAGTCCTCATTCTTTCTGGCACTCAAGGATAAGCAAGAAAGAACTCATTGAACAGCAACAAAGTTGCTGAAAAGAAATTCATTCATTCATATTGTGGTTTGCGAGAGTACAAGAGGTGCCTATTTATAGGCAAGTATTAACCCACAAACTAACTCTAGTTCACCCCACAAACCTAACCTTATTAATGCTAATTAATACAAAAACGAAATCCTAAGTCAAAAGGAGCATTTAATTCTAATTTTGAATTTGAAAAGGTTGGCTCCTCTTAAATGCATAAAGCAAAGCAAATCATATCATTATTTGCCTTTTATTGAAAAGGAAACAAATTGACTAAAATAATCCAAATAAAACTTATTAAAAACGTCACTTTTAGTGATCACATGAGAAGCACACATTGTCTTCAAGTTATATCTCCCAAATGGGCTTCTTTTGGGCTTGAATCATTAGCCTATATGATTGAAAGCTTTTTCCATACTTTCTAGCTCTCTTTTGGACTACAGCTTGATTTAAATAGTTGGGCTTCATGCTCTTTCCAAGCTCATTGCCATGTCGAAGGACTCCAAATGCTTCATGCCTTAATTGTATTCTATCATCTAAACTATCTCCCCAGATGGAAGATACAAAAGCTTTCTTCTTTTTCCCTTTGTCAGCCTTTTTGTCATTTCCTTGTTTCTTGCTTAGCAGGGAATATTTCCATTTGATATGCCCAGGTTTCCTGCATTCATAGCATATGATTGAGTTTTTGTTTTCTTTCTTACTGCTAGTGGCTCCATCTTTCTTTGCAAATCTTATGAATCTCTTCTGTCCATACATTTTGCCAAATTTCCTCACTAACATGGCTATCGTTTCTTCATTTAGTTCAGTATCCTCCTCTGAATCATCATCATCATTTGATTCTACTTTGAGAGTCAAACTCTTATTCTTGCCAGATGAAGTAGATTCCTTGAGAGCCTTCAGCTTCCCTTCATATTCTTCAAGACTCCCAAAGAGGGCTGTGACAGATGTCATAGATTTCCCCTAACTTCCTCTATTGCAGTCACCTTCAATTGCCACTCAATGGACAAGGCTCTAAGAATTTTTCTGACTTTCTCAGACTGGGTGTACTCTTTTCAAGACTCTTAGCTGATTCACAATGAGAGTGAATCTCTTCTACAGATCCTTGATATTCTCACCCTCTTTTATCTTGAAGTTTTCATATTCTCTAATGAACTTATTCAGTTTATTTTCTCTTATGCCGGTGGTTCCTTTGTAAGTAATCTCCAAGCTGTCCCACATGCCTTTGGCTGTTGTACATTGGGACACCCTGTAGAACTCATCTTTATTGAGAGCACTAACCAGACAGTGCTTAGCTTTAAAGTTGAGAATAACCCTTTTCCTATCTTCCTCGTTCCATTCCTCTTCAGGTTTCTCTCTGCATTTTCCATCATTTTGTAGTTTCATAGGAATAAAATCTCCCTTCTAGATGACTGATCAAATATCCAAATTAATAGATTGAAGGTAGATCTGCATCCTCATCTTCCAATAACCATAATGTTCTCTGCTGAAACCAGGAGGTCTGTTGGTGTTGTTTCCTTCTAGAAGAACTCCTTCACCAAAGCTAGCCATGTCTTCTCTCGAATTGTTAGACCCTTTAACTGGGAGTCCAAGCTCTGATACCACTTGTTAGTTCAGCTGGCTTCCTGAAAGAGGAGTGAATTGGGAAGATTGAAATTTTTCTGCAAAAATGAAATACAATAGTGGTACTAAAAGATTATTGAAAATAGAGTATAAGAAATAAAGAACAAAGGAAAGAGAAATCAATAGTTTATCCTGGTTCGATTTATTCCTCTTGACCTATGTTCAATCCTCAAGCTATTACTTGGGATTTCTTCACTATCTCTTGCAAGATTTGAATGAGTCTTGCAATGACCGTAGTATAATGCCAGCCTGAATTTTGAACTGAAACAAGTTCTCTCACTCTTCTCACTCAAGAGTAACATTATCTCTCTTAGTGTAATCTCAAACTAAACACTCTCTACAAATATGTTGATATTTAAAAAATGAAAAAACTTTCTTAAAAGAGTAGATATGAAAGTTGAGATACAATGAATGAGCTAAACAGAGGGTAGGTAAGCTTTGAATGAATTAGAAACTAAATAAGCAGAGGTTTAGCGTATTTATTATTTTTTTCATTACCCAAGAACTTAAATAAGGTCCTATTTATAGTTTTGGGACAGAATTATCCATTGCAAACAAAGATTAATCGTTACTCTCAACAAAATAGTCATTCACCTACCGCATTAAATATATTTGACAGGGGTTATGTGGATAACTTACTTGGGTTATGCGAATAATGAGTAGCTATTTGACTTTATTTTCAACATAGAATGTTCATTATGCGGATAACCTAGTTAGGTTATGCGGATAACGTGCTTCCCAGAATGACTAAGTTTTAGCTCAAACTTATTTTCATGAAAATCCACTCAAGTTATTAGGATAACGTTAAGTTTTTCTCAAATTGAGTTTTTATAAAACTTAGGTTATTAAGATAACCTCCCAAGATTATGCGGATAACTTGTTTACCTAAGAAAAGTTCAAGTATTCTGAAATATAGGTTATGTGGATAACCTCCCTTGGTTATGCGGATAACCTGTTTACCCGAGGAGTCCACGTGTTCTGTGATATGCATTATACAGATAACCTTCCTAGGTTATGTGAATAACAAGCTGCACAGTACCACTTGTTTTCACTGTTCACTCCGTTATATGAATAAGGTCAGGCACCTTATCAAGATAACCTCTTGAGAACTTAGTCTTCAAGTTATATTATGTGGATAACCTCAATTCCTTTTCATGAAATTGAAGAATAGACTTTGGAAAAACTTTGAGATTGAGCCTTTATCCCTATAACCTTTATTGGTTATGCTAATAAGGTAAAATATTTTCTTAAAAAGAGGGTAAATGCTTAGAAACATCTTTGAAATTGATATCTTATCCCCATAAGCTAAAACATGTTCATGAAAACCAATTGAATTCTTAGAATCATTTTGAAATTAAAGTTTTATCGTCATAAAATACTTCTTTTCATGAAGGCCATTTTGAAATTATGAGCTAATAATTAATCATTCAATTAGTCATCTCATTATTGAAATTCAAAACTCAACTATCTTCTTTTACAGATAATTTTCTTAAATATGTGAAACAGTTCTTTAATTAATAGGAAACTCTAACTTTGTTCTTCATTTCACTTGTGTTCCTTTAATATTGGATCTTCCAAGCTCATTTATTTTAGAATCATTAAAACATCTAAATTAACACCTTCAACTACCTTAATTTCACTTCAGTAACCAAGGGCAACTCAAACAAGTATAAAGTTTCAAAACACAATTTTACATGCTCAAGTATAAATGAAATAATGCAATACATATGATATGCAATGGAACCTACAACGATCGCGGCTAAACCCATAGGTTAATGACTCTCTTTCCATTGGATCACCTAATTGGTAGGGAATTAGAGAAAGTGCATAGTCATATAAGTCTCCTGGCGAAAAGATAAAATTTAGTGACAATGATATAACACATTTCACCACTTCGACACAAGGTCTCATATGCCATTTAGTTGATCAGAATATCAAGTGATATTCAACGACATCATCACTAACCAAGCATATGCTCAATCATGCATAATTACCAGTGATAATGCCAAAATGCCATGCTAACATGTTATTTCAATCTATAAATTATTATGCTAGCATAGTATCATCATGCTTTCCCATAATCATACTTGCACACATTACCATTATATAGCATATATATATAAAGAGGAGAAAAAGTACCAATGTTTTACTAGTCATGCCAACATGCATATCATGATAGGAAAAGTTTCAAATGTATATAAGTTAGCAAGAGTTACACCCTAGTTACTTCAAGTTGCCGAAACTCTCACAATACACACATAAGAGGGATCCAATCCAAAAGATTGAGGCCTCTCAAAGCCTAGAGAACATGTCATCCATGCTAGACTTTGGAAACCTAGTAAAGCCACCTAAAATCCAAATTCACTGTTTAGATGAGCCCGGAACTGTTTTTTAAAAACTAAATTCGCAACCTAAATTTGCGATTTCACCATGATGAAATCCTGATTTGAGGCTACAATTGGTGAAATTAGGATACATACCTTTTTCCCAATTCTTGTTGTCAAATCATGATTTCAAGGGTACAAAATCATGATTTTGCACTAGGATATGAACTTCTACTTCTGAACCCCATATCTTGAACTGCAGACCTTAAAAAATTGCAAATATGAACTCTATGGAAAGCTTGAGAAGTGTACTTTTCAATGAAAGATTCTCACTTAAAAATAATATCATTTGGTCTCTAAAATTTATCAATTTCAAAAATTGCTTATTAGTGAATAATGAAGGAAAACCATTGAAACAAATCCATAACTTTGAGTGCCATTAATTAAATATGAACATATTTGGATGACTATTAAGCTTCCAAAACAACTCTAAATAATGTGGGATATTACAGATTCCAAACATAGATTCGTCATGGGATATACAATGGCATTCTTTTTTTTCTCCTAGAGCACTTGTCAATGATTGTGGCAGAGTATAATCTTGTATCTAGCTCAATTGGCAAACAATATGATAGTAAAGGGACTAATTTCAAAATCAATGCAATTTTATTGTTGTGAGCAAGGAATTTTGACTTTAGGATCTTTAGTCCCTTATTCTAATTTTGAAATATTTTAGTCCTAGTTATTTTGTTTAAAAAATGAATCTATTTCAAGTCAATTGAGAAAAAGCAACAGCTCATTAGGTATTTTACGGAATGAAAATATTGTTTCTTTCATTTTTGAGGATTATTTATCTTTATCATAGGATTTTAAATGAAATTATTTTATTAGGATATTTTGTGATGAAAAATACATAATTAAGATTTTAAAATAAAGCATTTCATTAGAATATTTAGAATATCTTTTAAATTTAATTTAGGATATTTATTTTATCTTTTATTTATTTCCTATTTTATAATTTCTTTTCTTTTAAATTTAAGTTAGAATGTTTTGATTTTTAAGAAATTTCTAAATAAGTGAAATTAGGTCAATTTTTTAGAATCAAATTTATATAAGACAAGATTAAGTGAAATTGAGTTGTTTCAGTCATTTCTCTACCTTAAATTCTTCCCATTCCCCCCCTCCTTGAGTTATCTCTTCTTAAACTTCTCTATATGTGGAGAAAGAATGCAAACTTTGGATAGATGAAGAAAGACAAACCAAGAGATATCTATCCCAACATATAATTCCTTAGAACCCAAAAGAGACCTTGATTTGTGATTGTAGAAGAAGATGACACACTTATCTACATAACACGGAAATGAACAATCTCAATATTCTCAAGATTTTGATTCTAAGTGTGAAGTTCCTCAAAAAAAAAATAATAATTATGCTTTTACAGTGATGTCTTTCTTACCTTTGGAAGGTGAAAGTTTAAAGAAAGAATAAGCTCTAAATAATCTCCACCAAGGAAAGTTGTTTATTGAGATTCTCAATTTCATCTTCTTGTTCAATCACCTCATTCATATGTGACACTGCCTATTGTGAAGAAGTAGAATGTTCTCTCACTTAATGGTTCTTTCCATTATTATCTTTTTCGATGGGAAGGATTTCCTAAATTGAATATTACTTGGGTCCATGAAGAAAAGGTCCCTTTCACTTAGGCTCCATGCTTTACTATCCTGGGTCTATGTGGAGTTTTAATTCTCTCCAATGAGAGGAGTTCTTTTAAGAATGATAAAGAATGGATAATTAAATAAAGTATTAGAATATTTAGAATATATTTTAAATTTAAATTTAATTTATGAATGGTATATCTTTTATCTTTTTCTTCAAATTTAGTTAGAATATTCTAGAATATTTTGTTTTTTATTGTTAGATCACTAGATTAACTATCATTATAATTCAAATTTAAGATAAGATTGAGTGAAATTAATCTGTTTCAATTATTTCTCTCCTTTGAGCCCTTAAGTTGTTATTAGGATAGCTCTAGGATTATTCTCTAATACAGATTTCACTTTTTCTCTTTACCTATTGAATGAATATTGAGTATTTTTTTAGTGATTTTATATTATAGGAAACTGAAATATATATTATAATTATTAAATTTATTAAATAGATTATGTATTAAATTCAAATTTATTATAAATAATAATAAAGTTATTAAATGAAATTATTAATCAATTATTATAGATTATATAGAGAAAACAAGCCATGTTCCTACAGATATTTAGTTTATCATTTATTAAATGAAATTGGACTTTTAAAAACTATATTTAAAAATTACTATATTGTTAAGTTTTATTAGGATATTTAGTTTATCATTTATATCTAAAAATTACTATAGGGTTTCGACAAAGTTTTTGGTCACAAAGAGAATAATTCTAGAGCTATGATGAAAATAAACCTAAACTTGGGGAGAAAGTAAAGCTAACCTAAACTTAAATAAAATTAGGGAACAAATAAAGATAATATATAAGCTAACCTAAATATTTTAATAAAAAAACTTCATTAAAAATCCTAAACCCTAATTATCCATTCTCTATCAAATCATTAACCTATTTTTTGTACAATTAATAATTAATAATTGGGATCTCTCCCTTGAGTGTTTTTTATTTCTCCTTTCTAGGTGATCAAACGAACACTCAATAGACTCTGTGGTTGAATGCAATGGATGACAGGGAAATAAGGGTTTTGGTTGTTAGGGTTTTGGTGAAATTTTCTGACTTTCCGATGATGTAATAAGAGGATTAGGGAGAGGGTAGAGAGGAAGGAGGGGAAAATATAAGAAATAGAAGAATTTGAGGAAAAATATTCAATATTAATTTAATAGTAAAAAATAATAAACTTGAAGAGAAAGTAAAGCTAACTTCTAATAATTTAAAGAAAAAAAATAATATCATAAAATAAGAACCAAATAAAAATAATATAACTTCTAATAATTTCTACAAGATTTTATACCATATGAGCATTGTTTCAATTTTTAATTCAAAATCTAGATAATTTAAAAGTTTCACAAATTACGTAATTTAAAAGCATATATGTATGATGTGTGATGTGCTAAACCTCTATATATCATCTAAATTTTCAATTCCCTCATATATATTCTCTAATCAGTTGTGTTTTATTATATTTCATAATTTAGATAGTGAAGGAAGGGAAACACCAAGAATCAAGTAAAAAAAGTAACATATTGTCTATGTAGATAGTAAGGTTACCCAGAGCATCATTTGCAAATTATCTGTCCCTCCAAGAACAAGCCTTAAAAAAAGTTATAACTTAGAGTAATCTACAAACATAATGCATATCTTCGTGTCTTTAATAGTATAATGGAACTAGAAAATTTAGATCAGCCCTAAGACTATAAAACTACAATGAAAAGCTTAAGAAGTTGATATTAGAGAGAATTAAAGATACACAATGAATGAATCCAGATTGATCAAATAAATACTTATTAGACAGTAATCTATAAACATAATCCATATCTTCGTCTCTTTAACAATAAGAGGATTAGGGAGAGAGTAGAGAGGAAGGAGGGGGAAATATAAGAAACAGAAAGTAAAGCTAATTTAAATTTAAAGAAAAAAAATCATATCATAAAATAAGAACCAAATAAAAAAAAATATAACTTCAAATAATTTCTAGAAGACTTTATACCATACGAGCATTGTTTCAATTTTAATTCAAAATCTAGATAATTTAAAAATATTACAAATTACGTAATTTAAAAGCATATATGTATGATGTGTGATGAGCTAAGCCTCCATATATCATCCAAATTCTCAATTCCCTCATATATATTCCCTAAGCAATTGTGTTTTACTATATTCCACAATTTAGATAATGAAGGAAGGAAAATACCAAGATTCAAGTAAAAAAAGTAACATATTGTTTGTGTAGATAGGCAGGTTACGCAGAGTATCATTCACAAATTATCGATCCCTATAAGAACAAGCCTTAAAGAAAAAGCTATAACTTAGAGTAAACTACAAATCTTCATGTCTTTATTAGCATAATGGAACTAGAAAATTTAGAAATAGAAGAATTCGAGGAAAAATATTCAATATTCATTTAATAGGAAAAAATAATAAACTTGAAGAGAAAGTAAAGCTAACTTAAATTTAAAGAAAAAAAATCATATCATAAAATAACAAACAAATAAAAATAATATAACTTCTAATAATTTCTACAAGATTTGATACCATACGAGCATTGTTTAAATTTTTAATTCAAAATCTAGATAATTTAAAAGTTTTACAAATTACAAAATTTAAAAGCATATATGTATGATGTGGGATGAGTTAAGCCTCCATATATCATCCAAATTTTCATTTCCCTCATATATATTCCCAAAGCAATTGTGTTTTATTAAATTTCATAATTTAGAAATTGAAGGAAGGAAAATACCAAGAATCAAGTAAAAAAAGTAACATATTGTCTGTGTAGATAGGAAGGTTTCCCAGAGCATCATTCACAAGTTATCTGTCCCTCAAGGAACAAGCCTTAAAAAAAAAGTTATAACTTAAAGTTATCTACAAACATAATGCATATTTTCGTGTCTTTAAACTATAATAGAACTTGCAAATTTAGATCAGCCCTAAAACTATAAAACTACAATGAAGAGCTTAAGAAGTTGATATTAGAGAGAGTTAAAAATACACAATGAATGAACCCAGATTGATCAAATAAATACTTATTAGAGAGTAATTTACAAGAATAATACATATCTTCGTGTCTTAAACAATAAGAGGATTAGGGAGAGGGTAGAGAAGAAGGAGGGGGAAATATAAGAAATAGAAGAATTCGAGAAAAAATATTGAATATTCATTTAATAGGAAAAACAATAATACACTAGAAGAGAAAGTAAAGCTAGCTTCTAATAATTTCAAGAAAAAAAATCATATCACAAAATAAGAACCAAATCAAAATAATATAACATCTAATAATTTCTACAAGATTTTATCCCATACGAGCATTATTTAAATTTTTAATTCAAAATCTAGATAATTTAAAAGTTTTACAAATTACATAATTTAAAAGTATATATGTATGATATGTGATAAGCTACGCCTCCATATATCATCCAAATTTTCAATTCCCTCATACGTATTCCCTAAGCAATTGTCAATTTTGATACTGAAGGAGGAAAATACCAATAATTAAGTAAAAAAAGGTACATATTATCTGTGTAGATAGGAAGGTTACCCAGAGCATCATTCGCAAAATATCTATCCCTCCAAGAACAAGCCTTAAAAAAATGCTATAACTTTGAGTAATCTACAAACATAATGCATATCTTTGTGTCTTTAATAGTGTAATGGAACTAGAAAATTTAGATCAGCCCTAAGACTATTAAACTACAATGAAGAGCTTAAGAAGTTGACATTAGAGAGAATTAGAGATACACAATGCATAAACCCAGATTGATCAAATAAATACTTTTTAGAGAGTAATCTACAAACATAATGCATATCTTCGTGTCTTTAATAATAAGAGGATTAGGGAGAAGGTAGAGGGGAAGGAGGTGGAAATATAAGAAATAGAAGAATTCGAGGAAAATATTCAGTTTTCATTTAATAGGAAAAAAATAATAAACTTGAATAGAAAGTAAAGCTAACATAAATTTAAAGAAAAAAAATCATATCAGAAAAAGGAACCAAATAAAAAAATATAACTTTTAATAATTTCTACAAGATTTTATACCATACGACCATTATTTCAATTTTTAATTCAAAATCTAGATAATTTAAAAGATTTATAAATTACGTACTCTAAAAGCATATATGTATGATGTCTCATGAGCTATGCATATCATCCAAATTTTCAATTCCCTCATATATAATTCCTAAGCAATTGTGTTTTATTATATTTCATAATTTAGATACTGAAGGATGGAAAATACCAAGAATCAAGTAAAAAAAGTAACATATTGTCTGTACAGATAGGAAGATTACCCAGAGCATCATTCGCAAATTATTTGTCCCTGTAAGAACAAACCTTAAAAAAAAGCTATAAATTTGAGTAATCTACAAACATAATGCATATCTTTGTGTCTTAAATAATATAATGGAACTAGAAAATTTAGATAAGCCCTAAGACTATAAAACTACAATGAGGAGCTTAAGAAGTTGATATTAGAGAGAATTAAAGGTACACAATGAATAAAACAAGATTAATCAAATAAATACTTATTAGAGAGTAATCTACAAACATAATGCATATCATCTTGTTTTTAACAATAAGAGGATTAGGGAGGGGGTAGAGAGGAAGGAGGGGGAAATATAAGAAATAGAAGAATTCGAGGAAAAATATTCAATATTCATTTAATAGGAAAAAGATAATACACATGAAGAGAAAGTAAGGCTAACTTCTAATAATTTAAAGAAAAAAAACAAATCAAAAAATAAGAACCAAATAAAAATAATACAATATCTAACAATTTCTACAAGATTTTATCCCATACGAGCATTGTTTCAATTTTTAATTCAAAATCTAGATAATTTAAAAGTATTGCAAATTATATAATTTAAAAGCATATATGTATAATGAGTGATGAGCTAAGCCTCCATATATCATCCAAATTTTCAATTCCCTCACATATATTTCCTAAGTAATTGTGTTTCATTATATTTCATTGTGTAGATAGTGAACGAAGGAAAATACCAAGAATCAAGTATAAAAAGTAACATATTGTCTGTGTAGATAGGAAGGTTACCTAGACCATCATTCACAAATTATTTGTCCCTACAAGAACAAGCCTTAAATAAAAGCTATAACTTAGAGTAATCTACAAACATAATGCATATCTTCGTGTCTTTAATAGTATAATGGAACTTGCAAATTTAGATCAGCTCTAAAACTATAAAAATACAATGAAGAGATTAAAAAGTTGATATTGGAAAGAATTAAAGATACACAATGAATGAACCCAAATTGATCAAATAAATACTTATTAGAGAGTAATCTACAAATATAATGCATATCTTCGTGTCTTTAATAATAAGAGGATTAGGGAGAGGGTAGAGAAAAAGGAGGGGGAAATATAAGAAATAGAAGAATTCGAGGAAAAATATTCAATTTTCATTTAATAGGAAAAAGATAATACACATGAAGAGAAAGTAAGGCTAACTTCTAATAATTTAAAGAAAAAAAACAAATCATAAAATAAGAACCAAATAAAAATAATATAATACCTAACAATTTCTACAAGATTTTATCCCATACGGGCATTGCTTCAATTTTTAATTCAAAATCTAGATAATTTAAAAGTATTGCAAATTACGTAATTTAAAAGCATATATGTATGATGAGTGATGAGCTAAGCATCCATATATCATCAAAATTTTCAGTTCCCTCACATATATTTCCTAAGTAATTGTGTTTTATTATATTTCATAATTTAGATTGTGAACGAAGGAAAATACCAAGAATCAAATAAAAAGATAACATATTGTCTGTGTAGATAGGAAGGTTACCCAGAGCATCATTCGCAAATTATCTGTCCTTACGAGAACAAGCCTTATAAAAAAGCTATAAGTTAGAGTAATCTACAAATATAATGCATATCTTTATGACTTTATTAGTATAATGGAACTTGCAAATTTAGATCAGCCCTAAAACTATAAAACTACAATAAAGTGCTTAAGAAGTTGATATTAGAGAGAATTAAAGATACACAACAAATGAACCCAGATTGATCAAATAAATACTTATTGGAGAGTAATCTACAAACATATTGCATATCTTCGTGTCTCTAACAATAAGAGGATTAGGGAGAGGGCAGAGAAGAAGGTGGGAGAAATATAAGAAATAGAAGAATTGGAGGAAAAATATTCAATATTCATTTAATAGGAAAAAGATAATACAGTTGAAGAGAAAGTAAAGCTAACTTCTAATAATTCAAAGAAAAAAAATCATATCATAGAATAAGAACCTAATAAAAATAATATCACATCTAATAATTTCTACAAGATTTTATCCCATACAAGCATTGTCTCAATTTTTAATTCAAAATCTAGATAATTTAAAAGGATAGCAAATTATGTAATTTAAAAGCATATATCTATGATGAGTGATGAGCTAAGCCTCCATGTATCATCCAAATTTTCAATTCCCTCACATATATTTCCTAAGCAATGGTGTTTCATTATATTTCATAATTTTGATAGTGAAGGAAGGAAAATACCAAGGATCAAGTAAAAAATGTAACATATTGTCTGTGTAGATAGGAAGGTTTCCCAAAGCATCATTCGCAAATTATCTGTCCGTACAACAACAAGTCTTAAAAAAAAGCTATAACTTAGAGTAAACTAAAAATATAATGCATATCTTCGTATCTTTAATAGTATAATGGAACTTGCAAATTTAGATAAGCCCTAAAACTATAAAACTACAATTAAGAGTTTAAGAAGTTGATATAAGAGAGAATTAAAGATACACAATGAATGAACCCAAATTGATCAAATAAAATACTTATTAGAGAGTAATCTACAAACATAATGCATATCTTCGTGTCTTTAAAAATAAGAGGATTAGGGAGAGGGCAGAGAAGTAGGTGGGGGAAATATAAGAAATAGAAGAATTGGAGGAAAAATATTCAATATTCATTTAATAGGAAAAAGATAATACAGTTGAAGAGAAAGTAAAGCTAACTTCTAATAATTCAAAGAAAAAAAATCGTATCATAAAATAAGAATGAAATAAAAATAATATTACATCTAATAATTTTTACAAGATTTTATACCATATGAGCATTGTTTCAATTTTTAATTCAAAATCTAGATAATTTAAAAGTTTTACAAATTACGTAATTTAAAATTATTTGTTCCTCCAAGAACAAGCCTTAAAAAAAAGCTATAACTTAGTGTAATCTACAAATATAATGCATATCTTCATGTCTTTAATAGTATAATGGATCTTGCAAATTTAGATCAACCCTAAAACTATAAAACTATAATGAAGAGCTTAAGAAGTTGATATTAGAGAGAGTTAAAAATACACAATGAATGAACCCAGATTGATCATATAAATACTTATTAGAGAGTAATCTACAAACATAATGCATATTTTCGTGTCTCTAACAATAAGAGGATTAGGGAGAGGGCAGAGAAGAAGGTGGGAGAAATATAAGAAATAGAAGAATTGGAGGAAAAATATTCAATATTCATTTAATAGGAAAAAGATAATACACCTGAAGAGAAAGTAAAGCTAACTTCTAATAATTCAAAGAAAAAAAATCATATCATAGAATAAGAACCTAATAAAAATAATATCACATCTAGTAATTTCTACAAGATTTTATCCCATACAAGCATTGTCTCAATTTTTAATTCAAAATCTAGATAATTTAAAAGGACAGCAAATTATGTAATTTAAAAGCATATATGTATGATGAGTGATGAGCTAAGCCTCCATGTATCATCCAAATTTTCAATTCCCTCACATATATTTCCTAAGCAATGGTGTTTCATTATATTTCATAATTTTGATAGTGAAGGAAGGAAAATACCAAGGATCAAGTAAAAAATGTAACATATTGTCTGTGTAGATAGGAAGGTTTCCCAAAGCATCATTCGCAAATTATCTGTCCGTACAACAACAAGCCTTAAAAAAAAGCTATAACTTAGAGAAATCTACAAACATAATGCATATCTTCATGTCTTTAATAGTATAATGGATCTTGCAAATTTAGATCAGCCCTAAAACTATAAAACTACAATGAAGAGTTTAAGAAGTTGATATTAGAGAGAATTAATGATACACAATGAATAAACCCAGATTGATCAAATAAATACTTATTGGAGAGTAATCTACAAACATATTGGATATCTTCGTGTCTTTAACAATAAGAGGATTAGGGAGAGGGCAGAGAAGAAGGTGGGAGAAATATAAGAAATAGAAGAATTGGAGGAAAAATATTCAATATTCATTTAATAGGAAAAAGATAATACAGTTGAAGAGAAAGTAAAGCTAACTTCTAATAATTCAAAGAAAAAAAATCGTATCATAAAATAAGAACCAAATAAAAATAATTTCACATCTAATAATTTGTACAAGATTTTATACCATATGAGCATTGTTTCAATTTTTAATTCAAAATCTAGATAATTTAAAAGTTTTACAAATTACGTAATTTAAAATTATTTGTTCCTCCAAGAACAAGCCTTAAAAAAAAGCTATAACTTAGTGTAATCTACAAACATAATGCATATCTTTGTGTCTTTAATAGTATAATGGATCTTGCAAATTTAGATCAACCCTAAAACTATAAAACTATAATGAAGAGCTTAAGAAGTTGATATTAGAGAGAGTTAAAAATACACAATGAATGAACCCAGATTGATCATATAAATACTTATTAGAGAGTAATCTACAAACATAATGCATATCTTCGTGTCTTTAACAATAAGAGGATTAGGAAGAGGGAAGAGAGGAAGGAGGGGAAAATATAAGAAATAGAAGAATTCGAGGAAAATATTCAATATTCATTTAATAGGAAAAAAAATAATAAACTTGAAGAGAAAGTAAAGCTAACTTAAATTTAAAGAAAAAAAATCATATCATAAAATAAGAACCAAATAAAAATAATATAACTTCTAATAATTTCTTCAAGATTTTACACTATACGAGCATTATTTCAATTTTTAATTCAAAATCTAGATAATTTAAAAGTTTCACAAATTACGTAATTTAAAAGCATATATGTATGATGTAACGCCCCTCATGATATCTTTATTGGTTTTGTGTTCAGGATCAGAGGACGGATATGATTGAAGAGGAAACAGGAAAGGGCTTCGTGCCGCGGCGAGAGGCTCCCAGAAGCATTTTCCAAAATTCTATGGAGGAGCCGCGGCGTGATGTATGAAGCCGCGGCGAGAGTCGAGATTTTTCCTTAAAACCGAATCATTTCGGACGCTCGGACAGAAAAGAAACAAAAGGAAACAGAGGGAGATCGTGAGAGAGCTGAGCTAGGGTTCGAATCTCCGGCGGGCAGGGGTGATTTCAGACCGAGGGAGCTTGGATCTAAGTTGGTAAGTTACTTCTACACCTCCCTCTCCATTTTTGTTCGGTGGAAATATGAGGTTTTTGGTTTTGAGGTTAGGTTTTCGGTTTGTGACGAAATCCACCGATTGAAATGGTTTAAATGAGGATAATAAAGTGTGTTTTGATGTCCTTGATGATTGGATTCGAGTTTGGAAGGGTTTATGTGTGATTTGAGCTTAACCCTGGGTTGTCTTTGGTTAGAACTCTTGGGAATCCGATATGTATGTGTTTGAGTAGTATTTGAAGGGTCCCTAAGAGTCTATTGATGCATGAAAGGGGTGTTGGAGCCTTGGGTTAGGCCTAAAAATGATTAAATTGTGATATTGTGATTGTGAGTATATTATGTTAATGGGAGAATTATGCATTATGAAGGTTATCTGGTTAGCTGTGTGGGGCTCAAGTGTATTGAAGTTCAAGAAAGCGTGTGGAACTTGCGTGAGCGCGGTATTGACAACCTGAGGTAACCAGGGGTTTGTTTACTTTTATACGATAGTATGTATCTATATATATATATATACATGTCTCTTTCATACCACGATAGTGATATGTTTGTGTGTTGTTATTATATATCGTGGTATGTGTATAGTAGATGATGTTTATGAGTATTGTGATGAGATATGTGATGGGGACATTGATGTGATATGATGTGATAATCATGATGTTTATGATGATACATTAGTATCACCACATGTTACTGTTACACCGAGATATATGACGGATTAAGTGGTGATGATGTGATGATGTATGATATATGATGATAAATGAAATTGTTAGGGAGAATAAGGTTGGAGTATGTGATATTGTATATGTTAGGGAGGATAAGGGTGGATTGTATGGGTTAGGGAGGATAAAGATGGATTATATGTATACTTGTGTTAGGGAGGATAAGGATGGGATATTTGTATATGTGTGTTAGGGAGGATAAGGATGGGTTATGTGTATACTTGTGTTAGGGAGAATAAGGATGGAAGTCCCAGAGAGGACGACATGCATATCATGCATTTTGCATTGTATTCATATGTTACTTGATTCATATTTATATATATATACATATCTATATGGTTATGTGTTGTTAATCCCGGTTACTGAGACATTGTCTCACCCCACCCTCTCCCATGGCTAACCCTTTCAGGTGAAGGTTCTGGCTCTAGCCCAGTGAAGCAAAGAGAGTAGCGGTGTACGTGGGAAGTCTATGTAGTGTTTGTATCTTTGGTTAATGTATTATGTGCCAAGTAGGGTAGAAAGTGTGTATTGAATGTATGAGATTGACAGTATTGTGACGGATGAATGTATGTTTGATTATGTTTTATGGAATGTGTTATGTTGGTGTGCTAAGAGCATTAGGTGTGTGGAAGTTTATATGGTAATATTTGTGAGCCCGGAGTGGCTTGGGCCTGGTTGTTGTGTGTCAGGGCAAGTAGCCCATCTTGTCATGTTGGGGTTCAAGGGGGTCAAAACTCAGAGGAGTGGTTCCTTTGAGGTGAAACCTCTTTGGACAGGTTGGTTTGGAGATTTATGACCTGTATGAATTGTCTCTGAGCGACCAGTTGCCTTTGTTGGCAATTGGAGGTGGCTAGTGGTGAGTTTTGGTCAATAAGTGGCCAAAACGGTGTCAAGGGTCCAGAATCTCCATACGGAGTTGGATTGAGGTAAAAGTGGTGTCCTTGGATAGATGGGGACTAGATTGACTTGTAGGAGTTGGATTCGAGTCAATCGGAGGTCGGAGCATAAAGTTATGCGCGCCAGAATTCCAGGCCGCGGCGCAAGACGTCCAGTAGCGAGGTATGTTTCAGAGGGAGCCGGAGCCGCGGCAGTATTGTAGTGGCCGCGGCCCCAGCCCAAAATTTGGTAATTTGGGGTTCGTTTCTTCAGGTTTGAGGCTGTGAGATGTTGTTTTGGTGTTGATTGGTTTGTGTTTGATTGTATTTCGAGATATTGGGTGTTTATGGAGGTAGGATGTTACATATGATGTGTGATGTACAAAACCTCCATATATCATCCAAATTTTCAATTCCCTCATCTACATTCCCTAGGCAATTGTGTTTTATTATATTTCATAATTTAGATAGTAAAGGAAAGAAAATACCAAAAATTAAGTAAAAAAGTAACATATTGTCCGTGTAGATAGGAAGGATACCCAGAGCATCATTCGCAAGTTATCTGTCCCTACAAGAACAAGTCTTAAAAAAAAGTTATAACTTAAAGTAATCTACAAACATGATGCATATCTTCGTGTCTTTAATACTATGATGGAACTTGCAAATTTAGATCAGCCCTAAAACTATAAAACTACAATGAAGAGCTTAAAAAGTTGATATTAGAGAGAGTTAAAAATACACAATGAATGAACCCAGATTGATCATATAAATACTTATTAGAGAGTAATCTACAAACATAATGCATATCTTTGTATCTTTAACAATAAGAGGATTAGGGAGAGGGAAGAGAGGAAGGAGGGGAAAATATAAGAAATAGAAGAATTTGAGGAAAAACATTCAATATTCATTTAATAGGAAAAAATATAACAAACATGAAGAGAAAGTAAAGCTAACTTAAATTTAAAGAAAAAAAATCATATCATAAAATAAGAACCAAATAAAAATAATATAACTTCTAATAATTTCTACAAGATTTTATACTGAACGAGCGTTGTTTCAATTTTTAATTCAAAATCTAGATAATTTAAAAGTACTACAAATTACGTAATTTAAAAGCACATATGTATGATGTGTGATGAGCTAAGCTTCCATATATTATCCAAATTTTCAATTCCCACGTATATATTCCCTAAGCAATTGTGTTTTATTATATTTCATAATTTAGATAGTGAATGAAGGAAAATACTAAGAATCAAGTTAAAAATGTAACATATTGACTGTGTAGATACTAAGAATCAAGTTAAAAATGTAACATATTGGCTGTGTAGATAGGAAGGTTACCCAGAGCATCATTCGTAAATTATTTGTTCCTGCAAGAACAAACCTTAAAAAAAAGCTACAACTTAGAGTAATCTACAAATATAATGCATATTTTTGTGTCTTTAATAGTATAAAGCTATAAAGCTACAATGAAGAGCTTAGGAGGTAGATATTAGAGTGAATTAAAGGTACACAATGAATGAACCCAGATTGGTCAAATAAATACTTATTCGAGAGTAATCTACAAACATAATGCATATATTCGTGTCTTTAACAATAAGCACAATGAATGAACTTGCAAATTTAGATCAACCCTAAAACTATAAAACTACAATGAAGAGCTTAAGAAGTTAATATTAGAGAGAATTTAAGATACACAATGAATGAACCTAGATTGATCAAATAAATAGATGACAAAATGACCCTACAAATTTGGATCAACCTTAAAACTATAAAATTACAATGAAGAGCTTACGAAATTGAACATCCCAACAATTAAAGGTAAATCTCCCTTGCTAAACAAACAAGTACAATGGTTTGACAAGAATGAAATAATGTGAATATTCCCTCACATAGAATTGGTGTTTAACTATCATCTCTCAAGTATTTAAGGGTAACATATCACTCAAATTCTACCTATAAACCCCACTACCATAAGCTTGTTTTCTAAATCTCCACCACCTATGTCAAATGCAATGCATAAATGAAAAGGACTAAACAAACAAGCATACATCACAAAAGGCTGGTTTTCTAGGTTGTAATGAACAAGGGACAAAACAAACAATAAGGAAAATGCAATGTAAGAACAATCTGTAGGCCATTCCTATCCACTTCGAAAAGTAATAGATACCTTAAAGGACTATCTATACAAAACACAATGCTCACCCTCCCCTTGCATGCTTTTAGCAATCCAGTCCACACACTGGTTATACTCTCAGACTAGGAGTTTAAATGACAAGCTTTGCATCATCCCAGCATTAAGGATAAGCAGGATAATGGACAGATAAGGACAAAGAGCCAAATGATTAAATAGTAATGGAAATGCATTAAATAAGGTTGGTAACTTCAGTAAAAACATACCTACTTGGTGTCAAATATGATGGCAATTCATCAAAGAAATGCAAGAAGGAAGGCTTTAAAGGTTTTCATCAAAGTTCCCAAATCTCATCCACCTGGGACAATACACAAATTACATTAAAAGGATGGCCAAGAAACATGCAATAAGGAAAAGTATCAATGACATCAAAAGACAAACTTGGTCAAAATGTTCTTCCTCTTGCGCATTTTCTTCTTTAATTGCTCACCATAAAAGTCTTCTGTCTTATCCCTCTATGCTCTCTCAGTTTTTTCACTTGAACTTGCACTAATCACCTATTTTATCTCATCCACAATGGATTTGACCAGGCTTTCATTCAAAAGCATCCTAGAAATCTACGGAAACATGAGATCAGGTCACATCCCAAATGGATTTAAATGTAGTGAGAGCAAATAGTCAAAGGCAAGGAAGGGGGGATGAATGACAGAAAAAGGTAAATTATTATTATTACATAAATGTCAAAGAACAATAACTTAACCACTCATACATTAGACATAAGTGGTACATTAAAAATATTGCTAGGTAAAAATGTTATTATAACTGCTGTTTTTGTAAACTGCATTTTGTATAGCAACAATAGCTGAAATGTTACTACATAGATTAGTATCTAAAATTACAAAAGTAGATAAAAGGTTAAAAAGATAATATCCAACTCACAGAATATAATAATTAAACTAAAAAGCAGTTGGAGGATCTTTTTAGGTGGTCCATATTTAACATCATTAGAAAACATCCCTGAAAGTGGCTGCTTTTTAAATACATTGGAGGAAAATCATACACAAATTTATAGCTTTAGCTGTTAAAGAGCACCAAAACCAAAAGGCACAATACTTAATGTGGCCAAAATAAAAATGTCAAATATCAAGACACATTAGAGAATTATTTAAATTCCATGAAGAGCTTTCATTGCACAAGAAAAAATATCTAATGGCAACAAATTACATACAAATAGTTTAATATTTGAAACAGCTACTTTTCTAACCTCGTCATGGAAGTAAAGTTCTCTTGAGATCTAATTCTCAAGACCAATATCTATCCTTCTTATCTTCTCTATCAGTGTTTTCTTTTGCTACTGTTTTTGTCCGTTTTGTTCATTTTCTTTGCGTCTAGTCTTTGTGTTCCTTGTTTCGCAACGATCTGAGTGTCTTATGCATCAAAGTGAGTTCTTTATATAGGTTTCATAAGGGTTCACTTATCATTTGGTATCAATGATAGAGTAAGGGCTGGGTATGGCTTGCAAGAATTCAAAGTTAAGAGCAAGGAATCAAAGCATTGAAATAATCCAAGAGCTCTACGGATTAGAACCCATTCACTTGATTAAAGTTGTAGCCCAAAAGGAGCTTGTAGGTGTGATCATCAACTCCAAATTACAAGTTTCAGATCCAAGCCCAAAAGAAGCCCAATTAGAGAAGATTACTTAAGTAATCATGTGCCATTCATGTGATCAATTAAAAAGGAATCTTCTTTAAGCTAATTTATTTAGAATTTTCGTTTATTTTATTTTATTTTCAGAAATAAGGGCTTTTGGTCAAAGATTATATCTTGGAGATTAAGTTTTGGTTGTTTCCTATTTTAAAAATTTAGATTCTAGAATTTTCTTTACTTTTCAGCAAAAAGGTGCCACCTTTAGGAGTGATTTGTAAGAATATTTTGTTTCCTTTTTTAGTTAGATTGTGGCATCTCCTTTAGGATTAGATATGATTATTTTCTTTATTTTTATTGTAATTTTCATTTTTTATTTTAGCCTAGGGTTTTAGTTGCCTTATTTCTTTATATAAGGAGCCACCTATGTAATTATTAGATAGACAGATTAATGAGAATGAATTTTTAGAACTTATGTTCTTTTTTTGTGAGTTTTCTTGTTCTCTTGGTGAGCTTGAGAGACTCTTTGGCATATCAAAGAGAGTGGTCTTCTCTTTGTGGTGTCTATAGCTAAGGTTTCAAGAAACAAGTTTTCTTGGGGTCTTGCTTCTTGACCAATATCTTCTATTTTTCCTATTCGTGCATTCTTCTGTTTATCTTTTCTGTTTGTTTAGCGTGTTCTTGGTGTTTTAGTTCCTTCTCTTTGATCCTAGCACGATCCTTACGTTTCCCAATTCGATTGAAGGTTCGTGAGACAAGTTCTACACGGGTTTTCTATCAATCAAAGCTTAGGTTTGCAAACCAACGTGTGTTTTTTCCATTTTTGCTTCTTACTCTTTGTTTTATTCTATTTTCGTTGCTCTTGGAAAATTTGTGTGTACTGTTTATCCGTATGACTATCACTGTTCACCATTTACTGAGCTCAGTATTGTTTACCATCACTATACGTGCACTGTGCGTAGCTACTGTTCACTGTTACTGTTTTTGTGTGGCTACTGCTCACGGTACTGTTTTAGTTTTGCTTCTTGTGAGTTACCCAGAATTAAAAAAAAATAGCAGCAAAAAAAAAAAAAAAGTAAAAAAAATATGAGAAAAGAAGAGAGGTTAATAGCTAAAAAAATAACAAAAATATGAAAAAAAAAAAAGAGGGATTGATTGCTGCAAAAAAAAATTATATATATAAAAAAGAAAAGAGTAGTGAAAAAAAAAATTATTTGATTGGACTTGAGTTGGAACTTGATTGACTTAATTTATTAACTTTGGTGACAAGTCCCATTAAAATCTCTATAATTTATCTTTCCTTCAGATTTCTTTCCTTATCAATTTCCTACCAATTTTCATCCTTCTTTGTTCTATTTCCTTCAGATTTCTCCTGTTGGCAATTTCAGTTAATTTGTGCTCATTTTGTGTTGGTCATTATTTAATTAAATTAGGATCCTTGAGAACTTTAATTTTGGACTGTTATTTTGTATGATTGCCACTTCTTAAAAAAAAAAACTAATTTCCTTTTGATTGAAGTTGTGGTTTTAATTTAGCACTCTCATAAGAAAGCAAGTTTTGAGTGGAAAAAGGCAAGAGAAATTGCATCATATTTGAAAAAGCCTTAACTTAGTGTGAAACACGAGTACATTTGCATTATTTGAGTGAAACACGTGAGAAAGTGTGTGAGGTCCTTATTTCTTTCTCTTTATTTTACACTAACATTTCAGATTGTAAACATGGCTGCTAGAGAAGTTGATTTAAGGCCTTGTTGACTTTCAATGATCAAATTGAGGTAGTAAATGCAAAATTGGATCACCTGGAGTTTCCTTCTAAAACTAAAGCAAGGCGTAATCCAAAAGTTCCTGCTCACACGGATGTTCTTAGCAAGATCAAACCAAAGATCCCATTGTTTCATGATGAGAAAAATCCTGATGGTTACTTGGATTGGGAAAGAAAAGCTGAACAAGTCTTCGCATGTTACAACTACTTCGAAATAGAGAAGACACAATGTGCTTACCTTTGATTGGGTAAAAAGGTTGCTGCTTGGTGGAAACGGATGGAAACTAGGTGAGCTACAAATGGAGAACCTTCCATTATAACATGGAATGAAATGAGAGCAGACTTGAGGCAAAAATACATGCTATCCAAAGCTAAAAGTGTGGTTGAACATTCCAAGGAGATGCAAATGCCCATGGTCCAAGATTCATGTGATTCCCACATGGAGAAAGATGATCAAGTGGATGATGACATTGCTACCACTTCAACAACTGATAATGTAAGAGAGAATTCGCTACAGGTATGCCTAAACCTCAAAATTCTAATATTGATATCTCTTGTGATTTAGGATGTGATAATTCTGAGGAGAATATTGATGTGTTTTGAATTGATGATATCTCTTGCAATGGATCAATTGAATTGCAGTGCAAGTATAAATGTGTTGAACCTGAGAATATCAATAATTTTGATGATGTTGTTTATGTTAAGGAGATTGATTATTTGCATCAATTAGAGGAGAATATTGATCTAGAGATTGCTAGTACTTTTGATTCTAGTAGTGTTTCTAATTTACATCAATTGAAAAATGAATTTCATGACTATGCTAATGAAATTAACCATGATTGCATGCAACTTTTAGAAGAGAAACATGATTTATTTGTTGTTAATGATTTGAGGGAAATTCTTTGGATAGTAGCATGCTAGTTTCAAGTACTTCTAATAGTGTGATTCCTTTGGAAATTAGATCTTATGATTGCATTGATGGGACTGAGCATATTGACATGGTGATTGGATATTTAGACTATGATGTTAGCTTGAATGGGTATGATAAAAACTATTATAATGTTTTGGAAAAAGTCTGTAAACTGTTGCCATATATTCATCTGTGTGAAAATCATGAGAACTTGAAGAGTGAGCTATAGTAGAAAAATGAGAGTAGTAAAAATGAGAGAAGAAAAGAGAGATGTAGGAGAAAAAGTGTCCAGAAAAATAAAAAGAATGCAAAAAGAGTAAGAGAGAAGAGAAGTGAGAAAAAGGGTGAAAAAGAGGAAGAAAAAAAGAAAAAAGAGAAAAGAAAAAGAGAGTTTGAGGAAGAATGAGAGTGAAAGTGAGCTTAAAGTAGTTTGTACAAAACTCCTTCCTTCTTCATCTCATCTTTCTTATATGTCTTCATTGTGTTTTCTTCTTCCTTCTCCTTATGTTTCTAATTTCTGAAAATTATATCATCTATCATTGTTGCATGAGTCTGCAATTTCTTGAGTCCAAATTGCATGAGTCAATAATAAGTTTATTAGTTACTTTAGTGCATTCTTTCTCTTGTTTAACCTTATATGTCATTCCATCTTATCATCATAGTGTTTTGTATTTCCTATGTATTTGTGAAGTAGTTCCTATTCATTTTATGTTTAATGTTTATTGTGTATCTCATAAGTCACGTGTCTTTTTTGCTGTTTGTTGGTTTATCTCATTTCACCTTCATGAGTCTTTTGTGTTCTATTTTCTATTCAACTTATTCTCTTCTTCTTGTTCTATGTTATTATGTGTCCCTTTAGTCATTTCTTCTCCATCTTTGTTCTATCATTATGCATCATCTACATGTGTCAAATCTGTCCAGATTTTGAATTTAATGAATTACATCAAAATCTGTCCAGATTTCTTCCCATATGATCATTGCATCACCTTAGTCCCTTTTTAGTCTTTTTGTGTCATGTTTTGTCCTAATTTCATCCTTCATATTTTCCCTAACTGATGGGAGACACGTTAGGCCCATCCTAAGAGCATTCTTTGAGTTAAGGATCATGCAACTCAAGGAAACGAGAGTCGAACACAAGAACAACAATGAACAAAAACTAAAAACTAGAGACGATGAAAATAAGAAGACTAAAACAAAATATTGGCCAAAGGAAATAGACTCCAAGAGAACCTGGGAAGCCACAAGGATTACTACTCCTTGATAAGTCCTCATTCTTTCTGGCACTCAAGGATGAGCAAGAAAGAACTCACTGAACAACAACAAAGTTGCTGAAAAGAAATTCATTCATTCATATTGTGCAGAAAACCTTGCAAAGTGGTGCCTATTTATAGATGGAAAAAGGCTACTAAGAATCCCTAGGAATAATAAGCATTAGATATTCCTAAAAGGTGACACCTCATTATACAATGAATCTGGACATAAAGTGCTGAATTAATTCTCCAAAGATGGCTTCTATCACCTTTTTCATATAAATACGAAACTTTTGACCTAAATATTAATCATATAAAAACGTCACTTTTAATGGTCACATGAGAAGCACACATTGTCTTCAAGTTATATCTCCCAAATGGGCTTCTTTTGGGCTTGGACCATTAGTTTATATGATTAGAAGCATTTTCCATACTTTCTAGCTCTTTTTTTAGGTTGCAGCTTGATTCAAATACCCTTTGGTTCCATTTGAGTCTAGCTGTGTCGAGTTTGTGCCTAGTTCATTGTGGTAGGATATGAAGAAAGATTTCAAATTTTGTGCTCCAATGCTGGAAAATAAGTGATAGAGTACAATCGAGGCATGAAGCATTTGATGATGAGGGCAAGCTAAGAGCAACAATGGACCATGGACAAATTCAAGGTCCACTTCAAGGCATTGGAGGACCAATGACTAGAGCTAGAACAAAAGCCATGAATGGGGTGATCCAAAACATTATTAACATGGAACCATTGTATTTCAATGATTTTGAGGCCCAAAACAAAGAAAGAGGCAAGCTGAAAGTGTGGAGCCAAATTATAGTCAAAGAACCCAACTTGGAGAAAGCCCAACAAGGAGAATTCACTTAAAATCCATGTGCTTCTCATGTGCTCAATAAAAGTGACGTTTTTAATGATTATTTTAGTTAATTTGTTTCCTTTTTGAATAAAGAACATACAATCATAAATCTGATTTGTTTTTCCTTTATGCATTAAAGAGGAGCCAACTTTTTCAAATTCAAAATTAGAATTAAATGCTCCTTTTGACTTAGGGTTTCCTTTTTGTATTAATGAGCTTTAATAAGGTTAGGTTTGTGGGCTGAACTAGAGTTAGTTTGTGGGTTAATATTTGCCTATAAATAGGCACCTCTTGTACTCTTGCAAACACAATATGAATGAATGAATTTCTTGCAGCAACTTTGTTGTTCAGTGAGTTCTTTCTTGCTTATCTTTGAGTGCCAGAAAGAATGAGGACTTGTCAAGGAGTGGTGATCCTTGTGGCGTCCCAGAGTTAGGATTCAAGAGACGGGTTCTCTTGGAGTCTATTTCCTTCGACCAACATTTTGTTCAGTCCTCTTATTTCTTCATGTCTAATTTCTTTAGTTTTTGTTCTTCATTGTTCTTGTGTTTAATTCCTCTTCCCTTGAGTTGCACGATCCTTATATCAAAGAAGACTCTTATGACAGGTTCCTAACGTGTCTCCCATCATTTGGTATCAGAGATTCGGCTTGCAAATCAAGGTGTGTCTTTGTTTTGCTTCATTTCTCTTTGTTTTATCCCATTCTTCCTTATTGTCCAGAAAATCGTGATTGTTCATTTCACCGTTCATCAACCCCTGTTTGTTACTGTTTATCCATACACTTATCACTGTTCATTTCGTACTGTTCATCCATTTCTTGCTGCCCAGATTTCACAGTACTGCTCATCGTGTACTATTCATAGTACTGTTTATCCGTACTGTTCATCATACTATTTGTCAATGTTCATCTATTGCCTTGCTGTTTTTGTTCTATGTTGATCCTTTTTCCAGACTTTGTGATCTTTCGTTTCATTCTTATTTTGTCGCACTCTATTCTAATTTCATTGTCCATTTTCTTTGTTAACAGATCTTACCATATTTGATTCTTGTTTCCATTGAGTTCCTAATTATCTGCACAAGGAATTTAGTTGCTGCCCAGATTTCTTGTGAATTTGCCAAAAAAAAAAAGTCAAAATTGATTTAAAAAAATAGAGAAGGGAAAAAAAAGAGAATTGATTGCAGTCTATAAAAAAAATAAAAAAGAAAGAAAGAAAGAAAAAGAAATATGGCTGCCTAGGCAAATTCCAAAAATTAAGGAGATCTTATTTTCTTTCCCACTTTGAGATCTTTCAATCAAGGCAATACTTTGAATTACAAATTTCCTTTTTGTGATTGGGCATTAATGTTATTGCTCCCTATTCTGATCTCATTAAAGGAGAATCATCTTTTGAATACCCATTCATAATTTCTCATTTGTGGTAAGTTTCCATTCTTGTCTTTTATTTTCTACCCAGAATTTTACTCTTCTAGTTTAATTCTATTTCCTTCATAATTTAATTCCCTAACTTGTTCCTTTCTTGTTTCATATTTAATAGTCATCTAAAAGTTCCTTCCTTTGGTATACACACCACATCTCTCCTCTTGTCTTAATTTCCAGCATTTCCTTTTCTCTTTTCTTGGCTGGAAAATTCGTTTCTTTGCTAAAAACAGAAAGTCCATCTTTCTTTGTTGGTCACCAACATTTTAAACTCTTTTGAGAATTTGAATTTTTGGATCTTTGACTTTGAGATTGTCACTTAAAACATTGCTTCTTGATTTAAGTCCAGATTCAATTTTGTACTCTCATAGGAAGCAAGAGTGAGTGGTAAAAGGCCAGAGTATAATTATATCATTTCTGGAAAAAGCCTTTAAAGTGTGCAAAACACGAGTGAATATGCATCATTGTTGAGTGAAACACGTGAGAGAGTGTGCAAGGTCCTTTCTTTGTCTTCTATTCACTAATATATTTGAGATTCTAAGCATGGCTCGTGATGAACTTGATCTTAAAGCTTTAATGAGAGCTTTCAATGATCAAATCAACAAGTTGAACACCAAATTGGATGGCATGCAAGTTACTTCATGCAAAAAGGATGTTAAATTGAACATCCCAAAATTTTGTGGAGAGAATGATCCTGATATGTACTTGGAGTGGGAAGGAAGAATTGAACAATGGTTTGAAGACTACCAGTACTCCGAGTCTAAGAAAGTGAAATTAGCTACTCTTCACTTAGAAGGAAAAGCCAAAATCTGGTGGGAACGATTTGAAAGAAAGCACCTTCGTGAAGAGAAACAATGTGATACTTGGAATAGCATGAAGCTCATTTTGAAGCAAAAGTATGCACCATACCACTACTTCTATGAGTATCTTCCAACTTGTAGAAAAGAGCAAATTTTTAAGGTACAAATTTTAGTTCCAAGTTCTAGTGACTCTCATTTGGAGCAAAAAGATCCAATGGAGGAGATATCTTCCTCAACATCTACAATGGTTGTTGAACCAAGAGAATCAACTACTCTTGAAGGTACCTCTAATTCTCAAAATCCTTGTGTTGATAATGTTTCTTATGAATTAGAGTATGATGTTCTTGAGAATCTTAAGGAGGAAAATGTTGATGATATTCTTGATGGGATTGATCATGATCATTTACCACCATTAGTGGAGACAACTATTCTAGATGTTACTACTGGTAAGGCGATAGAGAATATTGTTGATATTGGTGTGCTTGTTTCTAGTGGTACTCACATTGTTAAGCCATTAGAAATTAGTTCTCATGTGTGTGATGAAGTGGAGCATGTTGATATGGTGTTTGGGCATTCATGGTTATTTAATGATAGTTGTTCTTTTGAAGTAAAGAAAGCCCATGAAACATGTTGTATTCAATTTTATGAAAATCACAAGAAAATCAAAAGTTAGCTTGAAAAGAAAAATAGAAGTGAGAAGAATATGAGTGGTAAAAAACAAGAGTGAAAACCAAGTGGGAAAAGAAAGAGTGCAGAAAAACGAAAAAAAGAGGAAAACAAATGAGTGAAAAGAAACTTGAGAGAAGAATGAAAAAGAGAAAGAAAAAGAGAGAAAAGAGAAAAGAAAAAGAGAGTTTGAGAAAAGATGAGAATAATGAGGCAAAAACAATTGTGAGTTGTTTGAGTAAAGGAGAGTTTAAGGTAGTTTCTTTACAACTCCTTCCTTCATATCTTCCATATGTTCCTTCTTTTCATCTTCTCTATCCTTCTTACTTTATCTCTGATTCTTATAATCTATTGAGTCCATCCATGTGTTATGAGTCCTCAATTCCTCTTGAATCTAATGTGAAAGAAAGTCAGTTTGACCATTTAGTGTCTTCTTTCTCTAGTTTATCCATCTATGTCACTTCATTTCATTTTCATCATAGTGTTCTGCATTCTCAATTCATTTGTGAAGTAGTCTCTACTCATTTCATGTTTTATGTCTCTTGTGTGTCTCATAAGTTATGTGTCTTTTTGATTCTTTATTGGTTTCTTCCATCTCATTTTCATGAATCTTGTGTGTTCCATTTTCTATCCAGTAGCCCATTCTCTTCTTATTCCTCCCAACTTTGTGATACTTTGTTTTCATCCATATGTATTCCTCTTGTGAGCTATGCTCCATCCATGTCTTGTCCATATGCATCATCCATAGGTGTCAAATCTTTCCAAATTTTGAACCTAGCAAATAATGGGAAAACCTAGCAAATTTGCCTCTAGTTCTTTGTTGCAGGTTATTAGTGTGGATGTTATGGAAGGAAAATCAAGTTCTTATGCACTAATGCATGACTACAAATCCTATGCACTTCAAAATAATGGTCATTACAAGATTTTTGATCCGAGAGATTGGTTTGGAATGCAAGAATGTAAAGATGAAACTTTAAAAGGGATGAATTTGAAACCAAGAGTCATTATTACACCACAAGTTCAACCAAGGGATGAAAAGAAGATGCATAAATCAGGCTTGAAAAGTAAGTATACTCCTTATTTTTTATTTGATATTTTTAATCGTTCCCTTTCTTTCCATATAGATTATGGAGATTTGAGGACGAATCTTTTCAAAGAGGGAGGGAATGATAGAGTACAATCGAGGCATGAAGCATTTGATGATGAGGGCAAGCTAAGAGCAACAATGGACCATGGACAAATTCAAGGCCCACTTCAAGGCATTGGAGGACCAATGACTAAAGCTAGAACAAAAGCCATGAATGGGGTGATCCAAAACATTATTAACATGGAACCATTGTATTTCAATGATTTTGAGGCCCAAAACAAAGAAAGAGGCAAGCTGAAAGTGTGGAGCCAAATTATAGTCAAAGAACCCAACTTGGAGAAAGCCCAACAAGGAGGATTCACTTAAAATCCATGTGCTTCGCATGTGCTTACTAAAAGTGACGTTTTTAATGATTATTTTAGTTAATTTGTTTCCTTTTTGAATAAAGAGCATACAATCATAAATCTGATTTGTTTTTCCTTTATGCATTAAAGAGGCGCCAACTTTTTCAAATTCAAAATTAGAATTAAATGCTCCTTTTGACTTAGGGTTTCCTTTTTGTATTAATGAACTTTAATAAGGTTAGGTTTGTGGGCTGAACTAGAGTTAGTTTGTGGGTTAATATTTGCCTATAAATAGGCACCTCTTGTACTCTTGCAAACACAATATGAATGAATGAATTTCTTGCAGCAACTTTGTTGTTCAGTGAGTTCTTTCTTGCTTATCCTTGAGTGCCAGAAAGAATGAGGACTTATCAAGGAGTGGTGATCCTAGTGGCGTCCTGGAGTTAGGATTCAAGAGACGGGTTCTCTTGAAGTCTATTTCCTTCGACCAACATTTTGTTCAGTCCTTTTATTTCTTCGTGTCTAATTTCTTTAGTTTTTGTTCTTCATTGTTCTTGTGTTTAATTCCTCTTCCCTTGAGTTGCACGAACCTTATATCAAAGAAGGCTCTTAGGACAGGTTCCTAACGTGTCTCCTATCAATAAGTCTCTTGTTCGACATAATGGTTGGAAGATTTTTGATCCTGGTGATTGGTTGCAAAAGCTGAGAGGAATATTTAGAACAAATTTGCAGCCAAGGGAGAGTGATGTCCTTCAAGTTCATGGAAGGATTAAAGAAAAGATGCATCAATCAAGCTTGAAAAGTAAGTATGCTCCTAATGATCTATTTGATGCTTGTAATCTTTCCCTTTCTTTTCATGTAGATTATGGAGATTCAAGGATGAATCCTTTTGAGGAGGGAGGGAATGATAGAATAAATGCTAGGAATGACTTGCAAGAATTTGGAAAGGAGCATGGAGAGCTTAGAAGACTTGATCAAGTTGCTAAACATAAAGCCTAAGTTTAGATGAGATTATCAACTCCAAAATACAAGTTTCATATCCAAACCCAAGAGAAGCCCATTGGAAGAGATTAATTAAAAGATCATGTGTTTCACTAAAATAGCATGTGACTTAAGCATTATTGGGCTCAGTTAGTGTTAATTTCATTTTTATTAATTATGGGTTAAACTTAAGTGATTAATAAAGCCCAATTGGTTAATTACGAGTGTTTTTGATGGCCCAACTTGTAAATAAACATGTCATGTGTTAAACATGTGATTTCATTAATGTGTTAGCATGTTTATAAGGGCTTAGGTCTTATTTTTATTATTTTCTTATGAATTTTCATTATTTTTTTTAGGATTTTTGATAGAGTAAGGGTTAAGCATGACTTCTAAGAGTTCAAAGAAGAGCATAGAGAGCTTGATTAAGGTGCTGAACAAGAACATGGAAATTAAGTTTGGGAGCCCAAAGATCCATTGCAATGTTCGACAAACCCAAAGATTGGAGCAAGATCCAAAACAATGAAGAAAGCTTTAAATAGATTGATCCAAGAGTTACTATTTTTGCAGCCTAGTTATTTTGTTCAAGTTACAGCCCAAAAGGAGTCCAAAGGCGTGATAATGATCTTATCCATACAAAGTTTAGATCCAAACCCAAAAGGAGCCCATTTGGAAGAGCTAACTTGAAGACATCATGTGATCTACATGTGACCATGAATAGTGACATTTTTAATATGATTTTATTAGGAATTTTAGTTTATTTAATTTAATTTCCAAAAATAAGTCCTGATAGAAAACCCGTGTAGAACTTGTCTCATGAACCTTCAATCAAATTGGGAAACGTAAGGATCGTGCTAGGATCAAAGAGAAGCAAATAAAATACCAAGAACACGTTAAACAACCAGAAAAGATAAACAGAAGAATGCACGAATAGAAGATATTGGTCAAGAAGCAAGACCCCAAGAAAACTTGTTTCTTGAAACCTTAGCTATAGACACCACAAAGAGAAGACCACTCTCTCTGATATGCCAAAGAGTCTCTCAAGCTCACCAAGAGAACAAGAAAACTCACCAAGTTTTAGTCAAAACGCACTATTCATTCATCTGTCATTTTCAGGTACAAAAGTGACGTTTTTAAAGGAAAAGAAAGTAAAAACCCTAGCCCTAATTTGCTAAAAATAGTTTAGATCCTAAATCTTTTAGAATGGCACCACCTTACACAAAAATAAGGCTAGATACATGCTGAATAAGTGGTGCCCAAAAATAGGAAACAAAATCAAATCTGAAGAGATCCTCACAAATAAATTCAAAATAGGAAACTAATTGTCAAATCCTTATTTCTGAATTAAGTAATAAAAAAAACGAAAATTGCTAATTTATTTAATAAAAGAGCACTACTTAAATGGTCACAAGCTTGGCACATGCTCCTTTAAGTGAGTTCTTCTATTTGGGCCTTGTTTGTTGGGTTTGGATCAGTTTCTAGCATACTAGCCATGAAGAACACGCCTTGATAGAGTACGATTGAGGCATGAAGCATTTGGAGTCCTTGGACATGGCAATGAGCTCGGAAAGAGCATGAAGCCCAACTATTTGAATCAAGCTGCAGCCCCAAAAAGATAAAAAAAAAAAAGAGCTAAAAAGTATGGAAAATGATTCCAATCATATAGGCTAATGGTCCAAGCCCAAAAGAAGCCCATTTGGGAGATATAACTTGAAGACAACATGTGCTTCTCATGTGACCATTAAAAGTGACATTTTTAATAAGTTTTATTAGGATTATTTTAGTCAATTTGTTTCCTTTTCAATAAAAGGCAAATAATGATCTGATTTGCTTTGCTTTATGCATTTAAGAGGAGCCAACCTTTTCAAATTCAAAATTAGAATTAAATGCTTCTTTTTGCTTAGTGTTTCCTTTTTGTATTAATGAGCTTTAATAAGGTTAGGTTTGTGGGCTAAACTAGAGTTAGTTTGTGGGTTAATATTTGCCTATAAATAGGCACCTCTTGTACTCTTGCAAACACAATATGAATGAATGAATTTCTTCTCAGCAACTTTGTTGTTGTTCAGTGAGTTCTTTCTTGCTTATCCTTGAGTGCCAGAAAGAATGAGGACTTATCAAGGAGTGGTGATCCTTGTGGCGTCCCGGAGTTAGGATTCAAGAGACGGGTTCCCTTGGAGTCTACTTCCTTTGACCAATATTTTGTTCAGTCTTCTTATTTCATCGTGTCAATTTTCTTTAGTTTTTGTTCATTGTTGTTCTTCATTGTTCTTGTGTTCAATTTATCTTTCCTTCAGTTGCACGATCCTTATATCAAAGAAGGCTCTTAGGACAGGTTCCTAATGTGTCTCCCATCATTTGGTATCAGAGCGTCGGCTTGCAAATCAAGGTGTGTCTTTGTTTTGCTTCATTTCTCTTTGTTTTATCCCATTCTTCCTTATTGTCCAGAAAATTGTGATTGTTCATTTCACCGTTCATCAACCCCTGTTTGTTACTGTTTATCCGTACACTCATGACTGTTTATTTTGTACTGTTCATCCATTTCCTGCTGCCCAGATTTCACAGTACTGCTCATCGTGTACTGTTCATAGTACTGTTTACCGTACTGTTCATCATACTATTTGTCATTGTTCATCTATTGTTGCCTTGCTTTTTTTTGTTCTATGTTCTTGATCCTTTTTCCAGACTTTGTGATCTTTCGTTTTATTCTTATTATGGCGTACTCTATTCTAATTTCATTGTCCATTTTCTTTGTTAAAGTATCTTACCATATTTGATTCTTGTTTCCATTGAGATTGTGGAGTTCCTTGTTATCTGCCCAAAGAATTCAGTTGTTGCCCAGATTTCTTGTTGTGAATTTGCCAACAAAAAAAAATTTGAAATTGATTTAAAAAAAAGAGAAGAAAAAAAAAGAATTGATTGCAGCCTTAAAAAAAATTTATATAAAAAAAAAAGGAAAGAAAGAAAAAGAAATATGGCTGCCTAGGCAAATTCCAAAAATTAAGGAGATCTTGTTTTTCTTTCCCACTTTGACATCTTCTTCAATCAAGGTAATACCTTGAATTAAAAAATTCCTTTTTGTGATTGGGCATTAATGTTATTGCTCCCTTTTCTGATCTCATTAAAGGAGAATCATCTTTTAAATACCCATTCATAATTTCTCATTTGTGGTAACTTTTCATTCTTGTCTTTTATTTTCTACTCAGAATTTTACTCTTCTAGTTTAATTCTATTTCCTTCATAATTTAATTCCCTAACTTGTTCCTTTCTTGTTTCATATTTAATAGTCATCTAAAAGTTCCTTCCTTTGGTATACACACCACATCTTTCCTCTTGTCTTAATTTCCAGCATTTCCTTTTCTCTTTTCTTTTGCTGGAAAATTCGTTTCTTTGCTAAAAACAGAAAGTCCATCTTTCTTTGTTGGTCACCAACATTTTAAACTCTTTTGAGATTGCCACTTAAAACATTGCTTCTTGATTTAAGTTCAGATTCAATTTTGCACTCTCATAAGAAGCAAGAGTGAGTGGTAAAAGGCAAGAGTGTAATTATATCATTTATAGAAAAAGCCTTTAAAGTGTGCGAAACACGAGTGAATTTGCATCATTGAGTGAAACACGTGAGAGAGTTTGCAATGTCCTTTCTTTGTCTTCCATTCACAAATATATTTGAGATTCTAAGCATGGCTGGTGAAGAACTTGAACTTAAAGTTTTGATGAGAGCTTTTAATGAACAAATCCAAAAGTTGAATGTGAAATTGGATAGCATGCAAGTTTCTTCATGCAAAAAGGATGTTAAATTGGACATTCCAAAATTCTATGGAAAGAATGATCCTGATATGTATTTGGAGTGGGAAGGAAGAATTGAACAATGGTTTGAAGACTGCCAGTACTCCGAGTCTGAGAAAGTGAAATTTGCTACTCTTCACTTAGAAGGAAAAGCCAAAGTTTGGTGGGAACGATTTGAAAGAAAGCACCTTCGTGAAGAGAAACAGTGTGATACTTGGAATAGCATGAAGCTCATTTTAAAGCAAAAGTATGCACCATACCACTACTTCTATGAGTATCTTCCAACTTGTAGAAAAGAGCAAACTTCTAAGGTACAAATTTCAGTTCCAGGTTCTAGTGACTCTCATTTGGAGCAAAAAGATCAAATGCAGGAGATATCTTCCTCAGCATCAACTACTCTCGAAGGTACTAATTCTCAAAATCCTTGTGTTGATGATGTTTCTAATGAATTAGAGTATGATATTCTTGAGAATTCCAGGGAGGAAAATGTTAATGATATTATTGATGGGATTGGTCATGATCATTTACCACCGTTAGTGGAGACAACTGCTCTAGATGTTACTAGTGAGGTGATAGAGAACTTTGTTGATAGTGGTGTGCATGTTTCTAGTGATACTCACATTGTTATGCCATTAGAAACTAGTTCTCATGGATGTGATGAAGTTGAACATGTTGATATGGTGTTTGGGCATCCATGGTTATTTGATGAAAGTTATTCTTTTGAAGTGAAGAAAGCCCATGAAATGCGTTGTATTCAATTCTATGAAAATCACAACAAAATCAAAAGTGAGCTTGAGGGGAAAAATGAATGTGAGAAGAATATGAGTGGTAAAAATAGGAGTGAAAAACAAGTGAGAAAAGAAAGAGTGCAGAAAACCGAAAAAAGAGGAGAACAAATGAGTGAAAAGAAACTTGAGAGAAGAATGAAAAAGAAAAAGAAAAAGAGAGAAAAGAGAAAAGAAAAAGAAAAAGAGAGAAAAGAGAAAAGAAAAAGAGAGAAAAGAGAAAAGATGAGAATAATGAGGCAAAAGCAATTGTGAGTTGTTTGAGTAAAGGAGAGTTTAAGGTAGTTTCTTCACAACTCCTTCCTTCATATCTTCCATATGTTCCTTCTTTTCATCCTCTCAATCCTTCTTACTTTTTCTCTGATTCTTATAATTTATTTAGTCTATCGATGTGTTATGAGTCCTCAATTCCTCTTGAATCTAGTGTGAAAGAAAGTCAGTTTGATCATTTAGTGTCTTCTTTCTCTAATTTATCCATCTATGTCACTTCATTTCATTTTCATCAAAAGCTTTGTCAATTCATTTGTGTAGTCTTTACTCATTTTATGTTTTATGTCTCTTGTGTGTCTCATAAGTCATGTGTCTTTTTGGTTCTGTATTGGTTTCTTCCATCTCATTTTCATGAAACTTGTGTGTTCTATTTTCTATCCAATAACCCATTCTCTTCTTATTCCATCAAACTTTGTGATACTTTGTTTTGGAATGGTCATTACAAGGTTTTTGATCCCGGAGGTTGGTTTGGAATGCAAATATTACACCGCAAGTTCAAGCAAGGGTTGAAGAGAAAATATTGTGGAGATTCGAGGACGAATCATTTTGAGGAGGGAGGGAATGATAGAGTACGATTGAGGCATGAAGCATTTGGAGTCCTTGGACATGGCAATGAGCTCGGAAAGAGCATGAAGCCCAACTATTTGAATCAAGCTGCAGCCCCAAAAAGATAAAAAAAAAGAGCTAAAAAGTATGGAAAATGATTCCAATCATATAGGCTAATGGTCCAAGCCCAAAAGAAGCCCATTTGGGAGATATAACTTGAAACAACATGTGCTTCTCATGTGACCATTAAAAGTGACGTTTTTAATAAGTTTTATTAGGATTATTTTAGTCAATTTGTTTCCTTTTCAATAAAAGGCAAATAATGATCTGATTTGCTTTGCTTTATGCATTTAAGAGGAGCCAACCTTTTCAAATTCAAAATTAGAATTAAATGCTCCTTTTTGCTTAGTGTTTCCTTTTTGTATTAATGAGCTTTAATAAGGTTAGGTTTGTGGGCTAAACTAGAGTTAGTTTGTGGGTTAATATTTGCCTATAAATAGGCACCTCTTGTACTCTTGCAAACACAATATGAATGAATGAATTTCTTTTCAGCAACTTTGTTGTTGTTCAGTGAGTTCTTTCTTGCTTATCCTTGAGTGCTAGAAAGAATGAGGACTTATCAAGGAGTGGTGATCCTTGTGGCGTCCCAGAGTTAGGATTCAAGAGACGGGTTCTCTTGGAGTCTATTTCCTTCGACCAACATTGTCTCAGTTTTCTTATTTTCATCATCTCTACTTTTTCTGTTTTTGTTCATTGTTGCTCTTCGTTGTTCTTGTATTTAATTCATCTTTCCTTGAGTTGCACGATCTTTATATCAAAGAAGGCTCTTAGGACAGGTTCCTAATGTGTCTCCCATCACTTTTGCTTTAAAATGAGCTTCATGCTATTCAAAGTATCACACTGTTTCTCTTCACGAAGGTGCTTTCTTTCAAATCGTTCCCACCAAACTTTGGCTTTTCCTTCTAAGTGAAGTGATGGAGCACGAGCTAGGCTTATCGAAGGGGAGGAGTTTCAAGAGCTTGGTGGACATGGAAGGCATGATCATGTGACTCCTTTGCAAGGAATGGGTGGGCCTATGACAAGAGCAAGGACTAAGGCAATGAAGCAAGCTCTTAATGGATTGATCCAGGAAGTAATTGAACAAGAGCCCATCTACTTAGCTCAATTTTCAGCCCAAAAGGCTTCAAGAGGTGTGTTCTTCATGGCTAGTATGCTAGAAATTGATCCAAACCCAACAAACAAGGCCAAATAGAAGAACTCACTTAAAGGAGCATGTGCCAAGCTTGTGACCATTTAATTAGTGCTCTTTTATTAAATAAATTAGAAATTTTCATTTTTTTACTATTACTTAATTCAGAAATAAGGATTTGACAATTAGTTTCCTATTTTGAATTTATTTGTGAGGATCTCTTCAGATTTGATTTTGTTTCCTATTTTTGGGCACCACTTATTCAGCATGTATTTAGCCTTATTTTTGTGTAAGGTGGTGCCATTCTAAGAGATTTAGGAACTAAACTATTTTTTGCAAATTAGGGCTAGGGTTTTTACTTTCTTTTCCTTTAAAAACGTCACTTTTGTACCTGAAAATGAGAGATGAATTAATAGTGCGTTTTTAACAAAAACTTTGTGAGTTTTCTTGTTCTCTTGGTGAGCTTGAGAGACTCTTTGGCATATCAAAGAGAGTGGTCTTCTCTTTGTGGTGTCTATAGCTAAGGTTTCAAGAAACAAGTTTTCTTGGGGTCTTGCTTCTTGACCAATAACTTCTATCCTTCCTAATCGTGCATTCTTCTATCCTTTGTTTAATTTGCTTCTCTTTGATCCTAGCACGATCTTTATGTTTCCCATTCGATTGAAGGTTTGTGAGACAAGTTCTACACGGGTTTTCTATCATGAAGAGTAGCTAATTTCACTTTCTCAGATTCGGAGTACTGGCAGTCTTCAAACCATTGTTCAATTCTTCCTTCCCACTCCAAATACATATCAGGATCATTCTTTCCATAGAATTTTGGGATGTCCAATTTAACATCCTTTTTGCATGAAGAAACTTGCATGCTATCCAATTTGGCGTTCAACTCGTTGATTTGTTCATTGAAAGCTCTCATTAAAGCTTTAAGATCAAGTTCATCACTAGCCATGCTTAAAACCTAAAATGTTAGTGAATAGAAGATGAAGAAAGGACCTTGCACACTATCTCACATGTTTCACTCAACAATGATGCAAATTCACTCGTGTTTTGCACACTTTAAAGGCTTTTTTCCAGAAATGATATAATTGCACTCTTGCCTTTTACCACTCAGTCTTGCTTCCTATGAGAGTGCAAAATTGAATCTGAACTTAAATCAAGAAGCAATGTTTTAAGTGACAATCTCAAAGTCAAAGATCCAAAATTCAAATTCTCAAAAGAGTTTAAAATGATAGTAACCAACAAACAAAGATGGATTTTCTTCTTTTTTTTTTCTTAATAAAAGAAATCGAATTTTCCAGCCAAGAAAAGAAAAGAAAATGCTGGAAATTAAGATAATGAAGCGCACCAAAAGGAAGGAATTGATTTTAGAGATTTGAACATAATAAAAGGACAACAACAAATTAGGAAAAATAAGATAGGAAGGGATTTGGATAGAATTTACTAGAAGAGTAAAATTCTAAAAAGTAATATGAAAGCAACTTACCACCCAAGTGAAATGAATATAGACTCCTTTTGTGACTTGGGAACAAAAACTTCAAATTTGGTAATTCAGAAACAAACAACCCACAAATCAAGAGATACATTTCCAGCAATTAATGCAAATCAATCCAAAGGAAATTCAAACTTCAAAGGTGCTCAATTCTAGAAAGTTATTTTTCTTTTTTTCAACCATCAAATTTTTTTTGTACGATTTTTTTTCACTATTGTTTTCTTTTTTTTTTTTGCAGCACCCACAATTTCTCCTTTTTTTTTTTTCGAATTTCGTTTTTTTTTCTTTTGAATACTCTGAACTAATAAACAATGGATAGAAGCTAACAAATTGCAGCAACAATATTTTTTTTTTCTTTTGAAAGACTCAAATCTGGAAATCACAAATTCTAGACAACAAAATAAAAATGGAGAAAGATAACCAAGTCACCAAGAGAAAGAAGATCAATAATCATGGTAAGATGGAAGATTGAGATGAAAATCAAGCCACAATATCAGAAGCAATGAACAAACTCAGATCTGACTAGAAAAGAGAAGAACATAAAAGAAAAATCTGGACAGCAAGCATGAACAGTACGGATGAACAGTGCTACGATTTTCTGGATAGCAAGGAAAAAAATGGAATGAAACAACAGAAACACACCTTGATTTGCAAGCCGAAGCTCTGATACCAAATGATGGAAAACCCATGTAGAACTTGTCTCACGAACCTTCAATCGAATGGGAAATGTAAGGATCGTGATAGGATCAAAGAGAAGCAAATAAAATACCAAGAACACGTTAAACAAACAGAAAAGATAAACAGAAGAATGCACGAATATGAAGGATAGAAGTTATTGGTCAAGAAGCAAGACCCCAAGAAAACTTGTTTCTTGAAACCTTAGCTATAGACACCACAAAGAGAAGACCAATTTCTTTGATATGCCAAAGAGTCTCTCAAGCTCACCAAGAGAACAAGATAACTCACAAAGTTTTTGTCAAAAACGCAGTATTCATTCATCTCTCCTTTGCAAGTACAAAAGTGATGTTTTTAAAGAAAAACCCTAGGCCTAATTTACTAAAAATAGTTTAGATCCTAAATCTCTTGGAGTGGCACCACCTTACACAAAAATAAGACTAGATACATGCTGAATAAGTAGTGCCCAAAAATAGGAAACAAAAATCAAATCTAAAGAGATCCTCACCAATATATTCAAAATAGGAAACTAATGGTCAAATCCTTATTTCTGAATTAAGTAATAAAAAAAATGAAAATTACTAATTTATTTAATAAAAGAACACTACTTAAATGGTCACAAGCTTGGCACATGCTCCTTTAAGTGAGTTCTTCTATCTGGGCTTTATTTGTTGGGCTTGGATCAGTTTCTAACATACTAGCCATGAAGAACATGCCTCTTGAAGCCTTTTGGGCTGAAATTTGAGCTAAGTGAATGGGCTCTTGTTCAATTACTTCTTGAATCAATCCATTGAGAGTTTGTTTCATTGCCTTAGTCCTTGCTCTTGTCATAGGCCCACCCATTCCTTGCAAGGTATTTTTCTTGTTCCATACTTGGGTTCCTTGTCCAGCCACTTGTTCATGAATTTCAAGTCCTCCAAGCTCTTGAATATTTCATCCAAACTCCTCCTCTTGATTAAGCCTAACTCGTATTCATCATTCCCTCCCTCCTCGAATAGATTCGTCCTCGAATCTCCATAATCTACATGAAAAGAAAAGGAACTATTACGAGAATCAAATAGATCATGAGGAGTATACTTACCTTTCAAGTTTGATTGATGCATCTTTGCTTTAATCCGTCCATGAACTTGAAGGAAATCATTCTCCTTTGGCTGTAAATTTGTTTTAAACATTCGTTTAAGCCTTTGCAGCCATAACATTGCTCCGGGGTAAAAAATTTTATTCTCAAGCATTGGTGAAGAAAATTTTGAACTCCCCTTTAAATCAATCTCTGATAGAAAACCCGTGTAGAACTTGTCTCACGAACCTTCAATCGAATGGGAAACGTAAGGATCGTGCTAGGATCAAAGAGAAGCAAATAAAATACCAAGAACACGTTAAACAAACAGAAAAGATAAACAGAAGAATGCACGAATAGGAAGGATAGAAGTTATTGGTCAAGAAGCAAGACCCCAAGTGATGAAAGACCCAAGCGGAACTCGTCCGATTGAACCTTCAATGACTCGAAATGAACCACGGATCGTGCTAGAATCAAATAAGGACACACGAATAGCAAGAAAGCACAAAGAGAGGAAATATGTGAATCTGAAAATTAAGAACAAAATAATGCACGAAAATTCAAGAAAATAAGAAAGATATGTTGGTCAATGGGGTAAGACCCTAAGAGAACCTGTCTCTTAGAACCCTAGCCTTGGGACGCCACAAAGGAAAACTACTCCTTTGATAAGTCTAAGAATTCTCTCAAGAACACAAGGATACAAGAGAAAAACTCACAAGAAAGAACATAAGTTCTAAAAATTCATTCTCATTAATCTGTTTTTTTTAAAAGTACATAGGTGGCTCCTTATATAAATGAAGAAGGCAACTAAAACCCTAGGCTAAAATTAAAAACGAAAATTACAATGAAAATAAATAAAATAATCAAATCTAATCAATCCTAAAGAGATACCACAATCTAAATGAAAAAGGAAATAAAATATTCCTCAAATCAATTAAAAAGTGGTACCTTTCTTACTTTAACTAATAGAAAATTCTAGAACCTAATCTTTAAAAATTAGGAAATAATCAAAACTTAATATCCAAGACAATCTTTGACCATATGCCTTATTTCTGAAAATTTAATAATAAAAAACGAAAATTCTAAATAAAATAGAATAAAGAAGATTCCTTTTGTTGATCACATGAGTGGCACATGATCACTTAAGTAATCTCCTCTAAATGGGCTCTCTTTGGGCTTGGATCTATAACTTGCAAGGAAGAGAACATAATCAAGCTTTTTGGACTTCTTGGGCTGGATCATCCATGCCTTGCAATGGAACCTTAGCCTCCCAAGCTTGATTTCTAAGTGATGAACCAAGGACCCTCAACGTTTCATGCCTCAAGCATACTCTATCACCAAGAAAACTTGTTTCTTGAAACCTTAGCTATAGACACCACAAAGAGAAGACCACTCTCTTTGATATGCCAAAGAGTCTCTCAAGCTCACCAAGAGAACAAGATAGCTCACAAAGTTTTTGTCAAAAACTCAGTATTCATTCATCTATGATTTGCCAGTACAAAAATGACGTTTTTAAAGGAAAAGAAAGCAAAAACCCTAGCCCTAATTTGCTAAAAATAGTTTGGATCCTAAATCTCTTAGAATGGCACCACCTTACACCAAAATAAGACTAGACACATGCTGAATAAGTGGTGACCAAAAATAGGAAACAAAATCAAATCTAAAGAGATCCTCACAAATAAATTCAAAATAGGAAACTAATTGTCAAAACCTTATTTCTGAATTAAGTAATAAAAAAAACGAAAATTGCTAATTTATTTAATTAAAGAACACTACTTAAAAGGTCACAAGCTTGGCACATGCTCCTTTAAGTGAGTTCTTCTATTTGGGCCTTGTTTGTTGGGCTTGGATCAGTTTCTAGCATACAAGCCATGAAGATCATGCTTCTTGAAGCCTTTTGGGTTGAAAATTGAGCTAAGTAGATGGGCTCTTGCTCAATTACTTCTTGAATCAATCCATTCCTTGCTCTTGTCATAGGCCCACCCATTCCTTGCAAGGTATTTTTCTTGTTCCATACTTGGGTTCCTTGTCCAGCCACTTGTTCATGAATTTCAAGTCCTCCAAGCTCTTGAATATTTCGTCCAAACTCCTCCTCTTGATTAAGCCTAGCTCGTATTCCATCATTCCTTCCCTCCTCGAAAGGATTTGTCCTCGAATCTCCATAATCTACATGAAAAGAAAAGGAACGATTACAAGAATGATATAGATCATGAGGAGTATACTTACCTTTCAAGTTTGATTGATGCATCTTTGCTTTTATCCATCCATAAACTTGAAGGAAGTCATTCTCCTTTGGCTATAAATTTGTTTTAAACATTCGTCTAAGCCTTTGCAACCATAAGATTGCTCCGAGGTCAAAAATTTTATTCTCAAGCATTAGTGAAGAAAATTTTGAACTCCCCTTTAAATTAATCTCTCCAATTTCCTGCAGCAAATAACTAGGAACAAACTTGACCCAACAAAATTCAAATGGAACCAAGATGTTAGGGAACACATAGAAAAAGAAATGGCAACAAAATGGCACACAATAAGACTCAATTAAAACCAAAGCATTAGAAAAACCAAGGAAAACAAAATCTGGACAGATTTGAACAATGTTCATTAAATTTGGAAATTGGGCAGATTCGACCCTTCCTAATGATGCATATTGAAAGAATAATGATGGAGAAGAAATGTCTTGATGCACATGGCTAAACATAATGGATAAAAACAAGCATGAAGGAAGTGAATTGATGGCAACAAAAGGAGGTGAACAAAACACATGTAGATGGTAGTAAAACAAAGAGGGAGAATAATGAACTAGATGAACACATATTACCACAGTAAACAAGGTATCACAAATCCAAACACATGAAAATAACTTACTAGATAGAAGATGGAACACACAAGAAGCATGAGATAAGAACACAATATGAGAATGAGAGGAAAAGACATGAATGCATGGACTAAAGAAAAACACCAAATTATGAATTTGGTTCAATTTCACAATGGACTCTCGATGAACCAAAGAATCATGCAATGAAGATGGATTAAATAAGTTATGAAAATTTGAAATGAAGTATGATGGGCAAAGAAGATGAAATGATGGAACATATGGGAGATGAAGAAGATTAGAGAAACTCACCTTTATCTCATTCTTACCCAAAGAGCAACTCAGAATGCTTTTCACCTCGTTACTCTTAACTTTTTGCTCACTCTTATTTTTATTTCTCTTTTCTCTCTTTTTCTTTCTCTTTTTCACTCTTCTCTCAGTCTTCTTTTCACGCACTCTTTTTCTACTTACAGCAATTTTCTGGACATTTCCTCTCTTATTACTCTCATTTCTACCACTCTCATTTTTCCACTCTTGCTTACTCTTCAGGTTCTTTTGACTTTCACATGAATGATTACATGGCAATGATTCATGGGCTGTCTTTAATACCAAAGAACTATTGCTATCATGCCCAATCAAATTAATATCACAATCAAAATCTCTAATCACCATATCAATATGCTCAATCTCATCAATGCAATCATAAGATCTAATTTCCAAAGGAATCACACCATTAGCACCACTAGAAACTAGCATGCTACTATCCAAAGAATTTTTCATCAAATTATCAACAACATGTGAATCATGATTCTCCATTAAAGGATGCAAACAATGATAATTTTGCTCATAAGCACAAGTTGATAGAGTACGATTGAGGCATGAAGCATTTGGAGTCCTTGGACATGGCAATGACCTCGGAAAGAGCATGAAGCCCAACTATTTGAATCAAGCTGCAGCCCCAAAAAGAAAAAAGAGCTAAAAAGTATGGAAAAGGATTCCAATCATATAGGCTAATGGTCCAAGCCCAAAAGAAGTCCATTTGGGAGATATAACTTGAAGACAACATATGCTTCTCATGTGTCCATTAAAAGTGACGTTTTTAATAAGTTTTATTAGGATTATTTTAGTCAATTTGTTTCCTTTTCAATAAAAGGCAAATAATGATCTGATTTGCTTTGCTTTATGCATTTAAGAGTAGCCAACCTTTTCAAATTCAAAATTAGAATTAAATGCTCCTTTTTGCTTAGTATTTCCTTTTTGTATTAATGAGCTTTAATAAGGTTAGGTTTGTGGGCTAAACTAGAGTTAGTTTGTGGGTTAATATTTACCTATAAATAGGTACCTCTTGTACTCTTGCAAACACAAGATGAATGAATGAATTTCTTTTCAGCAACTTTGTTGTTGTTCAGTGAGTTCTTTCTTGCTTATCCATGAGTGCCAGAAAGAATGAGGACTTATCAAGGAGTGGTGATCCTTGTGGTGTCCCGGAGTTAGGATTCAAGAGATGGGTTCTCTTGGAGTCTATTTCCTTCGACCAACATTTGTCTCAGTTTTCTTATTTTCATCATCTCTACTTTTCCATTTTTATTCATTGTTGTTCTTCATTGTTCTTGTGTTCAATTCATCTTTCCTTGAGTTGCACGATCCTTGTATCAAAGAAGGCTCTTAGGACAGGTTCCTAACGTGTCTCCCATCACAAGTAACATCATGAAGTTCATTTTCCAATTGTACAACATTATTTTCAATTTGCACACTAGAAACACAACTAGAATCAACAAAGTTATCTAACTCATCAATGTCTAACGCAATTTTCTCCTCAAGATTTCGCAAAATATTATTATCAATCCCATTAACACAATCAACATAATTAAACATATTAGGATTCTCAAGCTCAACACATCCTAAATCATTTACTTTAGCACAAGAGATATCATCACAAGAGGGTTGAGAATTAAGCATACCTTTAACCATAGACAACTCTCTTGTCTCAACAACCTTTGTCAATGCAGCAACTTCTTCAACCGTTTGATCAACTCTCTCCAAGTGGGAATCATATGAATCTTGAACCACCAATACTTGCACCTCTTCATAGTGTTCATTAACATTCTTAACTTTGGGAGGGTGTTCATGAGATGATGCAAACTTTTTCCTCATGACCAGTTTCATTTCACTCATGTTGCAATAGAAGGCTTTCCCCCAACAGTGCGTCGGCACTCAATTCCTTTCCACCAAGTAGCAACCTTTTTACTAAATCGAAGGTAAGCACATTGCACCTTCTCTAGGTCAGAGTAGTTACAACATCCAAATGCTTGTTCAGCTCTTCTTTCCCACTCCAAGTAAACATTAAGATCTTTCTCACCATGGAACAATGGGATCTTTGATTTGATGTTGCTTAGAACATCCATGTGAGCAGAAACCTTTGGATCACGCCTTGTTTTAGTTTGAGAGGGAGACTCAATGCGATCCAATTTTGCATTTACCTTCTCAATTTGATCATTAAAAGTCCTTAACAAGGCCTTAAGATCAAATTCTCCAACTGCCATATTTATAATCTGAAATGTTATTGTAAAGCAAATAGAAAAGAAATAGGGACCTCACACACTCTTCTCACGTGTTTTTCACTCAAAAATTTTATAAGCACTCGTGTTTCACACAAAAAGATTAGCTTTTTCTATAATGCAAATCACTCTTGCCTTTTTCCGCTCATTTGCTCTCTTTAGTGTTCTTAATTCAACTCCAGCAAATCAAAAGGGAGAGGATGTAAAAATTAGTGGTGACACAAAGCTAAAGCCCAAAATTCAAGTTTCAAAGAATCAAATTTGGGACCAAAAAAAATCAACTAAAATTCGTGCATAAAATGAGACCAAAAGAGATGGAATAACTATAGCACAAATTAGGAAAGAAATTGAATAAATATGAATGAATGATTCTGGAGAAGTGGCGTGAAAAACAAGAAAGAAAGAAAAGGAAAGAAATCTGGACAGCCAACAAATAAAGCAAGGAAAATCAAAATGAACAATTTAGGAAACTAAGAAAGAAGAGAAAAGAAAGGTAGAACAATAGAGGAAAAAGGAAACAAGTTGCAGTACAATGATAAATTAGGAAACAAGATAAGGAAAGTAGCAACCTACACAAGAGTTTGAAACTTGCCAATCAAGTTTGTTGAATTTAGTAATTTCCAATGTGACTTGAAGAGCAAGAAGAACAAAAGAAACAAATTTTTTTTCTCAACTTGCAGTCCACTCAATAAAATAGGAAACTATATGGATTAGGAAAGCAATCAATCAATCAAGAAAGATTCTATCTTGACCATCAAGTAGTTGATTGATATAGTAAATTTGAAAGGTCCAGCAATAAATTTCTTTTTTTTTTTTCAATTTTTTTCATTTTTTTTTTAGCTGCTTCTCTTCCTCTTCTTCTTCTTCTTCTTCTTCTTCTTCTTTTTTTTTTTAACAGCAGCTAATAATTTTTTTTTCGAATTTTTTTAAAAACTGGACACACACAAATTCAAACTTTATGGACAATACTAAAATTGCAACAACAAAAATAATTCGAATTTTTTTTTTTAAACTTCAAATCTTGACAGAAGACAACAAGAAATAGGAACAAGTCACAAGGAAGAGATGATCCAACAAAAAGACCACAAGAACAAACAACTTATGAAGATGCCACACACAAGAGACAAAAAGTGAGAAGAATCACACCACAAAAAATAGAAAAGAAGCACAAGAACAAATCTGGACAGAAGAAAGAAGCAGCCTTGAAACTAGCAAACTGGAGCTCTGGTACCAAATGATAGAAGACACGTTAGGAACCCGTCCTAAGAGCCTTCTTTGATATAAAGATCGTGCAACTCAAGGAAAGATGAATTGAACACAAGAACAACGAAGAACAACAATGAACAAAAACTAAAGAAAATAGACACGATGAAATAAGAAGACTGAACAAAATGTTGGTCGAAGGAAGTAGACTCCAAGAGAACCCGTCTCTTAAATCCTAACTCCGGGACGCCACAAGGATCACCACTCCATGATAAGTCCTCATTCTTTCTGGCACTCAAGGATAAGCAAGAAAGAACTCACTGAACAACAATAAAGTTGCTGAAAAGAAATTCATTCATTCATGTTGTGATTTGCAAGAGTACAAGAGGTGCCTATTTATAGGCAAATATTAACCCACAAACTAACTCTAGTTTAGCCCACAAACCTAACCTTATAAAAGCTCATTAATACAAAAAGGAAACACTAAGCAAAAAGGAGCATTTAATTCTAATTTTGAATTTGAAAAGGTTGGCTCCTCTTAATTGCATAAAGCAAAGCAAATCAGATCATTATTTGCCTTTTATTGAAAAGGAAAGAAATTGACTAAAATAATCCTAATAAAACTTATTAAAAACGTCACTTTTAATGGTCACATGAGAAGCACATGTTGTCTTCAAGTTATATCTCCCAAATGAGCTTCTTTTGGGCTTGGACCATTAGCCTATATGATTGGAATCATTTTCCATACTTTTTAGCTCTTTTTTTCTTTTTGGGGCTGCAGCTTGATTCAAATAGTTGGGCTTCATGCTCTTTCTGAGCTCATTGCCATGTCCAAGGACTCCAAATGCTTCATGCCTCAATCGTACTCTATCATAGTTTCTCACTAAAATATGCAATAGGCCTAGAATCTTGCATTAACACAGCACCAATACCAATTCCAGACGCATCACATTCAATCTCAAACACCTTAGAGAAATCAGGAAGTACAAGAAGAGGGGCATTTGTTAATCTATCTTTCAAGGTATTGAAAGCCACCTCTTGGGATTCACCCCACTTAAAAGTTACATTCTTTCTTACCAAATCATTCAATGGGGCAGCAATGGTTGAGAAGTCTTTCACAAACCTCCTATAGAAGCTAGCAAGTCCATGGAAACTTCTCACCTCGTTGGCATTCTTTGGTGTAGGCCACTCACGTATTGCCTTAACTTTTTCCTCATCCACACGCAAGCCATCAGAACCTACAACAAAGCCAAGAAACACAACAGTATCCAAGCATAAAGTACATTTCTTTAAATTTCCAAAGAGTCTATTTTCCCTCAAAATCACAAGCACATCATGCAAATGTATCACATGCTCATCTAGACTCTTAGAATACACAAGAATGTCATCAAAATAAACAATAACAAACTTGCCAATGAAAGGACGAGAGACATGATTCATAAGACTCATAAAGGTACTAGGAGCATTGGTTAACCCAAAGGGTATAACCATCCATTCATACAAACCAAATTTAGTCTTAAATGCAGTTTTCCACTCATCTCCCTCTTTCATCCTAATCTGATGATATCCACTCCTAAGATCTATTTTGGAAAATAAACATGCACCATGCAATTCATCCAACATATTATCTAAACGAGGAATGGGATATCGATACTTAACTGTGATTTTATTTATGGCACGACAGTCCACACACATCCTCCACTTGCCATCTTTCTTGGACACAAGTATGACCGGAACGGCACAAGGACTTAGGCTTTCTCTCACGAAGCCTTTCTTCATCAATTCCTCAACTTGCCTTTGTATCTCTTTGGGTTTTTCTGGATTTTCCCTATATGCAGGCCTATTTGGAAGTGCAGCACCAGGGATGAAATCAATCCTATGCTCAATACCCCTTAATGGTGGCAAACCATCAGGTATCTCTTATGGGAACAAATCACCAAATTCCTGCAACAAAGCTAACACACTAGAGGGCAAAGAGTTATCCAGATCATTCACAGCCAAATACAAATCCTTATACAATAGAATCAATGAATTTTCATCAAAGAGAGCTTCCTTGATCTCACTTCTTCCACAGAACAAGCTCACTTTCTTTTCTTCACTCTTTACTTCATCACTCACTTCTATTCTCTATTTTTCTCTCTCTTATCTTTTTCCCTCATCTTACACTCTTGAGTGATTCTTTTCTGATCTTCAAATGCTTCCCATGGACGAATAGGTGTTAGTACAATGGTTTTATTATTGAATGGGAAATAGTATCTATTGGAATAACCATCATACCTAACTCGCCTATCAAACTACCATGGTCTACCTAACAACAAGTGTCCAGCATACATAGGACAATGCTACAACTACTTGTTTAGTGACTTTAGCATCCCCACTATCATTAAACCATAACAAATTATAAGGCTTGGGGTGCTTTTTAGTAGGTAAACCTAGCTTTTCAACTAACAAGGTACTAGCAATGTTCGTACAACTACCATTATCAATGATAATATTACATACCTTGTTATTGACAAAACACCTAGTGTGGAAGATATGCTCATGCTGTTCCTTTTCAAGCTCCTCTCCTGGTTGAATGTTGAGAGCTCTTCTTGACACTAGTGCTTGCCCATGCACAGGCTCCACAATCTCCATGTCAGAATCATCAGTCAAAGGGGGCATAGATCCACCCTCCTCAACTTCCTCATCGCTACTACTAGCTACATCACCATTCTCAAGCAAGATCATAGTTCGCTTATTTGGACATTGAGAAGCAATATGACCAAAACCTTGACATTTAAAACATTTAATTTTTGAAGAAGAATTAGAAGAAAAAGGTTTAGAATCAGTTTTACCTTTCGGAGTAGAGGGCTGCACCTTCATCTTTTTCTCCTCCTTTGGCTTGGTCTCTCCCTTAGGCTTAAAAGGGAATCTTGCTTCCTTGCTTGAGCCTCCAAAGGCCTTCAACTTTTGCTTGGCTTTCAAGTTCTTTTCCACTTTGATGGCCTTATGCAATAACTCCTCCATATCAAGGTAATTTTGCATCTCAACCTCAGCAGCAATTTCTGAATTCAATCCTCCAAGGAACCTTGCCATTGTTTGCTCAGGATCTTCTTCCACTTTTGCCTTAATCATAGCAATCTCCATTTCCTGATGGTATTCTTCAACACTCAAATTTTTGTTTCAGTTTCTGGAGCTTTGTATGAGCATCCCTAAAATAATGATTAGGGACATGTCTCTTTCTCATGATGGTCTTCATTTCATTCCAAGACCGAATTGGACCTTCACCTGTATGTCTTCTGGTGGTAAGCAATTGGTCCCACCAAATGCTTGCATAATCTGTAAATTCCACCGCAGCCAATTTCACTTTGCTCTCCTCTGAATAAGAATGACACTCAAAGACATGCTCCACTCTTCTTTCCCATTCAAGATATGCATCAGGATCAGCTTTTCCTTGAAAGCAGGGGATTTTCATCTTTATGTTACCAAGAGGATCCTTTTTATGAAATGATGTTTGTCTAGCCCTTCTTGATTGAGACACTTCTTCTTCACTAGATTCATTTTCATCTTCACTCATCATATTTCTGTTTCGGCCTCTTTTGGAATTGGAAGATGATTCCATGCCGTCTAATCTTGCATTTAACCTCTTAAATTGCTCATGGACAGATTTGATGAACAACTTAAGATCAACTTCACCTTCATCATTAGACATGATTTCTACCTGAAATTGTTAGTGCAAACAAAGGAAAAGAAATTAATGGAACCTCACACACTCTTCTCACGTGTTTACACTCAAGAATGATATGCAATTTCACTCATGTTTCACACACAAAATGTGGCTTTTTCTATAATGCAAATCACTCTTGCCTTTTTCAACTCACTTGCTCTCTTTAGTGTTCTTAAATCAACTCTAGCAATTCAAAAGAGAGAGTGATATAAAAATCAGTGGTGACACAAAGCTAAAGCCCAAAATTCAAGTTTCAAAGAATCAAACTTGGGACCAAAAAAAAAAATCAACTAAAATTCGTGCATAAAATGAGACCAAAAGAGATCGAATAACTATAGCACAAATTAGGAAAGAAATTGAATAAATATGAATGAATGATTCTGGAGAAGTGGTGTGAAAAACAAGAAAGAAAGAAAAGGAAAGAAATCTGGACAGCCAACAAATAAAGCAAGGAAAATCAAAATGAACAATTTAGGAAAGTAAGAAAGAAGAGAAAAAGGAAGGTAGAACAATAGAAGAAAAAGGAAACAAGTTGCGGCACAATGATAAATTAGGAAACAAGATAAGGAAATAAGATTAGGAAAGTAGCAATCTACACAAGAGTTTGAAACTTGCCAATCAAGTTTGTTGAAATTAGTAATTTCCAATGTGACTTGAAGAGCAAGAAGAACAAAAGAAACAAATTTTTTTTTTCAACTTGTAGTCCACTCAATAAAATAGGAAACTATATGAATTGGGAAAGCAATCAATCAATCAAGAAAGATTCTATCCTAACCATTAAGTAGTTGATTGATATAGTAAATCTGAAAGGTCCAGCAATAAATTTCTTTTTTTTTTTTTGAGCTGCTTCTCTTTCTCTTCTTCTTCTTCTTCTTCTTTTTTTTCAAACAGCAGCTAATAATTTTTTTTTCGAATTTTCTTTTTTAAAACTGGACACACACAAATTCAAACTTTCTGGATAATACTAAAATTGCAACAACAAAAATAATTCGAAATTTTTTTTTTAGAAAACTTCAAATCTGGATAGAAGACAACAAGAAATAGGAACAAGTCACAAGGAAGAGATGATCCAACAAAAAGACCACAAGAACAAACAACTTATGAAGATGCCACACACAAAAGACACAAAGTGAGAAGAATCACGCCACAAAAATAGAAAAGAAGCACAAGAACAAATCTGGACAGAAGAAAGAAGCAACCTTGAAACTAGCAAACTGGAGCTCTGATGCCAAATGATAGAAAACCCATGTAGAACTTGTCTCACGAACCTTCAATCGAATTGGGAAACGTAAGGATCGTGCTAGGATCAAAGAGAAGCAAATAAAATACCAAGAACATGTTAAACAACCAGAAAAGATAAACAAAAGAATGCACGGATAGAAGATATTGGTCAAGAATCAAGACCCCAAGAAAACTTGTTTCTTGAAACCTTAGCTATAGACACCACAAAGAGAAGACCACTCTCTTTGATATGCCAAAGAGTCTCTCAAGCTCACCAAGAGAACAAGAAAACTCACCAAGTTGATAGAGTAAGGGCTGGGCATGGCTTGCAAAAGTTCAAAGAGGAGCATGGAGGGCTTGATCAAAGTGCTGAACAAACATGGAAAGCAAGTTTGGGAGCCAAAAAATCCAAAACAATGAAAAAAAGCTTTAAATGGATTGATCCAAGAGTTGTTGGTTTTGGAGCCCACTTATTTAGTTCAAGTTACAGCCCAAAAAGGAGCCCAAGGGTGTGATAATGCTCTTATCTATACAAGGTCCAGATCCAAACCCAAAAGAAGCCCATTTGGTCATCATGTGCTCTGCATGTGACAATGAATAGTGACGTTTTTAATATAATTTTCTTAGGAATTTTAATTGATTTAATTTAATTTTCAGAAATAAGTCATATGATCAAAGATTGTGTCTTGGAGATTAAGTTTTAAGTTGTTTCCTAATTTTTAAAGATTAAGCTCTAGAATTTTCTATTAGTCTTTTAGTAAGAAAGGTGCCACCTTTTAATTGATTTGAGAAATATTTTGTTTCCTTTTTCATTTAGATTGTGGTATCTTCTTTAGGATTAATTAGATTTACTTATTTTTATTGTAATTTTCGTTTTTTAATTTTAGCTTAGGGTTTTGGTTGCCTTATTTCTTTATATAAGGAGCCACCTATGTACTTTTGGAGAAGACAGATTAATGAGAATGAATTTTTAGAACTTATGTTCTTTTCTTGTGAGTTTTTCTCTTGTATCCCTTGTGTTCTTGAGAGAATTCTTAGACTTATCAAAGGAGTGGTTTTCCTTTGTGGCGTCCCAAGGCTAGGGTTCTAAGAGACATGTTTTCTTAGGGTCTTATCCCATTGACCAACATATCTTTCGTATTTTCTTGTTATTTTCGTTCAGATTTATTATCCTATTTTTCTTGTCTAATGTGTTCATCTATCTTGTGTTTTCTTCTTATTTCGTGTGTTCTATTTGATTCTAGCACGATCCGTGGTTCATTCCGAGTCATTGGAGGTTCAATCGGACGAGTTCCGCTTGGGTCTTTCATCACAAGTTTTTGTTAAAACGCACTATTCATTCATCTGTCATTTTCAGGTACAAAAGTGACGTTTTTAAAGGAAAAGAAAGTAAAAACCCTAGCCCTAATTTGCTAAAAATAGTTTAGATCCTAAATCTTTTAGAATGGCACCACCTTACACAAAAATAAGGCTAGATACATGCTGAATAAGTGGTGCCCAAAAATAGGAAACAAAATCAAATCTGAAGAGATCCTCACAAATAAATTCAAAATAGGAAACTAATTGTCAAATCCTTATTTCTGAATTAAGTAATAAAAAAATGGAAATTGCTAATTTATTTAATAAAAGAGCACTACTTAAATGGTCACAAGCTTGACACATGCTCCTTTAAGTGAGTTCTTCTATTTGGGCCTTGTTTGTTGGGTTTGGATCAGTTTCTAGCATACTAGCCATGAAGAACACGCCTTTTGAAGCCTTTTGGGCTGAAAATTGAGCTAAGTAGATGGGCTCTTGTTCAATTACTTCTTGGATCAATCCATTGAGAGCTTGCTTCATTGCCTTAGTCCTTGCTCTTGTCATAGGCCCACCCATTCCTTACAAAGGAGTCACATGATCATGCCTTCCATGTCCACCAAGCTCTTGAAACTCCTCCCCTTTGATAAGCCTAGCTCGTGCTCTATCAAGTCCTATGGTCAAAGATTGTATCTTGGAGATTAAGTTTGAGTTGTTTCCTACTTTTAAAATTTAGACTCTAGAATTTTCTATTAGTTAAAGTAAGAAAGTTATCACCTTTTGATTGATTTGAGGAATATTTTGTTTCCCTTTTCATTTAAATTGTGGTATTTTCTTTAGAATTGATTAGATTATTTTTATATTTTATTTAATTTCATTTTTTATGTTTAGCCTAGGGTTTTGTTTGCCTTATTCATGTATATAAGGAGCCACCTATGTACTTTCAAAAGGAGATAGATTAATAAGAATGAATTTTTAGAACTTATATTCTTTTCTTGTGAGTTTTTCTCTTGTATCCCTTGTGCTCTTGAGAGAATTCTTAGACTTATCAAAGGAGTGATTTTCCTTTGTGGCATCCTAAGGCTAGGGTTCTAAGAGACATGTTTTCTTAGGGTCTTATCCCATTGACCAACATATCTTTCCTATTTTCTTGTCATTTTCATTCATAATTATTATCCTATTTTTCTAGTTTAATATATTCATCTATTTTGTGTTTTCTTTTTATTTCGTGTGTCCTATTTGATTCTAGCACAATTCGTGGTTCATTCCAAGTCATTGGAGGTTCAATCAGACAAGTTCCGCTTTGGTCTTTCATCAATTTTATTTTACTAGTTTCCTAGGTCCAATAAGAGTGTTATTTGGGCCTAAAATCTCCTAATCCTATAAGGATTACTAGAGCCCAAATTAATTAGATTTTCTAGGCTTATTAGGTTAGAGTTTACCTTGCCTATTTAAGGCTAACTTTCATATGCATTTTTCAAATTTGAATGATTAAAGTTACAGACTTTTATAAGTTTCTCTCGTGTTTTTTCAGTACTATGATGAAACTATGATTTCTCAAGGAATTGGTCAATCTTTGTGGTGTAACCGGAACTAGGGTTCAAGAGTCCAATTCTCTTGGGTTCTAGTTCTCAAGACCAACATCTATCCTTCTTATCTTCTTTATTAGTGCTTTCTTTTGCTACTGTTTTTGTCCATTTTGTTCATTTTTTTGCATCTAGTCTTTGTGTTCCTTGTTCTGCAACGATCTGAGTGTCTTATGCATCAAAGTGAGTTCTTTGGACATGTTCTATAAGGGTTCACTTCTCACGTCTTGTGTTTGGGGTTACTAGAGTTCTCTCTAGAGATTCCATTCGATCTCTCAATTGCATTGGGTTGCTTTCATTGTTTTTGGTTATTACTCTGGGTTCTTGAGATGCCTAAGACTTGTTCTTGGGAGGTTCACCATGCCTAAGATTGAACCTCTAATGACTCGGAATAAACCATGGATCATGCTAGAATCAAATAAGGACACACGAACAGCAAAGAAAACATGAGGAGAGGAAATATGTGAATCTGAAAATTAAGAAGAAAATAAAGCACGAAAATAACAAGAAAATAAGAAAGATATGTTGGCCAATAAGGTAAGACCCTAAGAGAACCCGTCTCTTAGAACCCTAGCCTTGGGACGCCACAAAGAAAAACCACTCCTTTGATAAGTCTAAGAATTCTCTCAAGAGCATAAGGGATACAAGAGAAAAACTCATAAGAAAAGAACATAAGTTCTAAATATTCATTCTCATTAATTTGTCTCTCTCAAAAGTATATAGGTGGCTCCTTATATAAAGAAATAAGGCAACTAAAACCCCCAGGTTAAAATTAAAAAATGAAAATTACAATAAAAATGAAAAAAATAATCAAATCTAATCAATCCTAAAGAAGATACCACAATTTAAATGAAAAAGGAAACAAAATATTCCTCAAATCAATCAAAATGTGGCACCTTTCTTACTAAAACTAATAGAAAATTCTATAGCCTAAGTTTTAAAAATAGGAAACAACTAAAACTTAATTTCCAAGACACAATCTTTCACCATAGGACTTATTTCTAAAAAATAAATTAAATAAAAAAATTCCTAATAAAATTATATTAAAAAACGTCACTATTCATGGTCACATGTAAAGCACATGATGCCTTCAAATTAGCTCTTTCAAATGGGCTTCTCTTGGGTTTGAATCTAGACCTTGTATAGATAAGAGCATTATCACGCATTTGGGCTCCTTTTTGGGCTGTAACTTGAACTAAATAAGCGGGCTCCAAAAGTAGCAACTCTTGGATCAATCCATGTAAAGCTTTCTTCATTGTTTTGGATCTTGCTCCAATCTTTGGGCTTATCGAGAATTGTAATGGATCTTTGGGCTCCCCAACTTACTTTCTATGTTCTTGTTCAGCACCTTGATCAAGCCCTCCAAGCTCTCCATACTTCTCTTTGAACTCTTGCAAGTCATGTCTAGCCCTTACTCTATCATTCCCTCCCTCCTTGAAAGGATTCATCCTCGAATCTCCATAATCTACATGGAAGGAAAAGGAACAATTAGAAGCATCAAATAGATAATAAGGATTATACTTACCATTTAGGCTTAATTGATGCATCTTTGCTTTAATCCATCCATGAACTTGAAGGAAATCACTCTCCCTTTGCTGCAAATTTGTTTTAAATATCCGTCCAAGCCTTTGTAACCATAACATTGCTCTAGGGTCAAAAATCATGTGGATTTTCTGGTGTGCTTAGTCTTTGGATGGGAGGTTATTCACATAAGACATGGATATTTTCATGAAAAGGAGACCTTTTATGCATCACTGGTCTCTATGAAACTCGATATTCAGATAAGCTCTCCATCTTATACGCATAACCTACCTTGCTTGGTTCAATATATGTGGGTTGTGTAATTCAATTTCAGGATAACCTGCCAACCTTATCCATATAACGTCACCTTCAGAGAAGAGGCTCTCAAAGTAAGAACGTTATCCGCATAAGGGGACAAGGTTATCCGAATAACCTACATTTACTTGTTTGTTTTATGCATGACTTTTTTTTTCTTTTTCTTTTCTTTAAAATGTGAAAGATTGTTCGAATAACTTCTCTATTTTTTAGCCAAGATAGATGAAATCCTCCATATGATAAAGGCTATCAAGGCGAGGTAGATGAAAGGTAGCTCCTGGAGTGATACCCAAATGAGCCAAAAATGGTGAGAGACCGAAGGCTAGATTCTATATGAGTTAGCAAGAAACTTTTGAAGGGTTAAGAAATCTCCTTTAAGTTGTCAAACCACTAATTAACCTTAACTAAGTAGCTAAGGAAGTTATGGATAAAAACAATAAAATAGAAGTATGAGAAGTGATAAAGAGTAAAGAGTAATGACCACTGCCTTAATATCATTAAGACCCCAATCCATAAAAGTCAAGAGAATCTAAAGATAATTCTAAGACAAGTAAAAGCATTGGGTTTTGTACTATGTTTATACATGAAGATAGAGTGGTAAGTTGAGACTTTAAGTTGACAAAAACTAGAGTAAAGAGCAAAGAAGCAGTATAAGCAATGAATGTAAATGAAAATGGTGATGAGATGCCATTATTGGATAGTAAACAATTGATAGAAGAAAGATGGAAATAGTGGTTGAATGGCCTAGAAATTAAAGTAGTAAAATATTCAGAGGTTGCGCAAATAAGTTATGGCTTGAAAGGATGTCATTGCTAGTATTCTATAAGACAAATTTTGGCATGAGTACAAGCAGAACCCCTAAGCATTCTATAGTTAAATGAGCTTAAGTGAGAAAAGTATTGGGATGGTAACTTGTTAAGAAGTACTGAAAGATGAGGAAAATGTAAAGAGTAAGAAAGAAAAGATATGCTGATTGTTAACTTAGGGGTGCTATGAATTATGATTATGTCAGATAGTCAGGTTAAGGCACCTACTAAGACTACATGAATAAAAGCATAAGTAATATAATGATGGTTCTCAAGAATGATGTGTTAAGGTACTCCGAATCTGTAACAAGCATGAAAGATGATTGATAATTTTTAAAATATTTTAAATAAAATTATAACTTACTAAACTCAGTAAATGTAGCTCATGAAAGTACAATAAGTAGGTTATAGAATCTCCCAAGGGTCGCAGCAGATCCTAATAAAACAAGTAAAGTTATAAGTGGGAGAGACCAAAAACCAGAACAAGATGAGAAATTTACTAAGTCTAGTAAGATGTTATAAAAAATTTTATTGTGAAAAATTTTTCTCAGATTGTCTTACCGCTTGATTAGAAGAAAAGTTGTGGGAAAAAAGGTGAGAAATGAGTTGAAAAAGGCTAAATCTCCTCCTCTGTGATGATTAGCCATGATCCAATGATAACCCTAGGGGTCTATAATAATGAAAGAAAGTGTGGATCAGGATATGAGTAATCAAACAGGGTTGAGTTGAGGATAGTAGCCTATGTTTTATATAACAAAATTTTTACGAAAAATATATTCCCACAGATAGCAGAGGTGAGTAATGCTTTCAAGATATGGAGTATGATAAGTTAAAGTAAGTTATAATCTCTATGGTCTTACCATAGAAGTATTATGAGAACAACAAGAACCTCGAGTGACAATGAAATAAAGGATAAGTGGACTTGAGGTAAGGAAAAAGAAAAGAAGAAAAAGATGGCCTTGTAAGCACTATACAAACAAAGCTAATATAGTCAGCTTATGCTCAGTAGGAAGATTACTCATGTAAATAGCATAAAGTTATGAAAAGTAAAGAAAATGAATGATATTAGGTGCCAAAGAAGATATTAGTGTGAATAAGAAAAGAAAGTTGTAAAAGCAAGGATGAGGAAGAATAATGGGTATGTTACATGAAATTTTTCAATATCCTTAAGGTAAAATAAAAGTATGATGATGTCCTCGACATTTCCCAACATGAAAGGTATTAGCTAGATCTTTTAGATACTATGAATGGAGGAATAAGACTAAAGTGAAAAGTTGACTTTTAAGTCATATAATTAAGATATGAAAATATTCCTCTAGTAAAAATGGTCTAGAAATTGGAAAATAAATAGAAAGAAAGTAAGAGATACAAATATGTGTCCAAATTTTGAGGAAGAAATTTATTTTAAGGGCTAGGGAATTGTAACATCCCAAAGACGTTAAAATATATAAAGATGCATAAGAAATTTTCAAAAACAAGCAAACATCATTTTGCGTGAAAAAGGGCAAAGATGTTATTTTTCCCGATTGAATGAAAAAATGAGAAAATTATATTTTTATTCCTAAAGAATTATAAAAATGATATCCATGTCCCTAAAGTCACTAAATTCACGTGAAGCCAAATTGCAAAAGTCCTTGGAGAAAATTATAACTAATGACCCAAAAATTTCATAAATTATAATTTAATCCCGGGTCAAAGGTAATTTTGTAAATATACAAAATTACTGTCAAAACAAATCACTCGATGAGAGAAATCTAATGTTATATGGCACTAAGGGTTAATATTCAAGAATAAAGAAATAATCAGTGCCGAGTATCCAAAAGTAACAGTAAACTATAGGCCCCACCGATGATTAAAAAGTAATTGGGACAGGATATAAGCCACATATAGATAACATTTGGGATAGGATAATTAAGAAAATATAAAAATAAAATTGGAATAGTCCTGTAGCCCAAAAATGCTAATTTACTATAAAAAATAGTATGGGACACTCAAATACCACTCTTATGTGTGTGAGCAGCTCAGTTTTTTGGCCAAGAACTTCTTTAGGAAGTCATGAAATATTGGCCAAAAACTTGTAAAGGAAGTTGTTGACTTTTGGTTAAAAAAGTGATTAAAGTAATTATGCAATTAGTGAGCTAATGAAGCAATTCACCCCTACTTTCCCTTCATTTCAGATGTGAGGTCTGAAACAGAAAAGCAATGCAAGAAAACATAAGCAAGAAAGAGAGAAAAGAGAGGAAGAAGAAGAAGGAACTCTAAGAAATCCAAAGCTCAAGTTGTTGGTAAGTGATTCCTTTTATCCTAGCTTGTGATTTCAAGTAGATGGTGATAGTTGCACAGAGTATGTTTCTTCCCCTTCTCAAGATGAATTTCAGCCAAACCCTAAATCATGAAAGGAATGAGTTTTGGTTTGCCAAACTTAGGAGAAATCATCAACTAGTCAAGAGAATATGATTTCAGGGAGCAGTTGTTGTATTGCAAAGTAAATCATTTTTCCTTCTTTCTCCATGGATTTTGGTCAGACTAGGGTTCCATTTAGGGTTGGAATTTCATAAATTGGACCTCAAAAATGGGTTCTCCACAATCCAAAACCTTAAGAACAAGTAATGATTTCAAGTTAAAGCTTAAGGATAGTTAATTGGAAAATCAAGGGTTATATGAGATTTTGTGAGTGAGCCCTATGAATTAGTGGCTTAAATAGCTAATTGATGATCTATTTAGGTTTGAGGAAGCTTAAGGAAACTTATGGAAGTGGTAGAACGAGGTGGAACCAAAGGAAAAGCCAAGAGGATTCACAAAGGTAGCAATTTACCTATTCTTGCCTTATATTGTCATGTGATTTTCAATGAATTTGATAACTTGCCTATTGTTTGATATGATCATTTGTGATGCTTTGAGACCCTAGGATGTCCAAAATACAAAATGAAACTCTGCCAAAATTTTGTGAAATATTATGGCATAAATGTTTAAAAGTATTCACTTGATGTTTTATGATGATTATCTGCTTAATGTGATAATATAATTTCATGAATGATGATTACTACTGAGATTCTTTGAATCTTACTCCCCCTTCAATGACTAACCATACTAGGGAGAATCAATGCAGAAGAACTAAGGAAGGAGCAAAAGGCATGAAGAAGAAAATGATGAGTTGTTGATGTGCAAGTTGTCATGTTATGATATGAATTATTATTTGTGCCTTGTTTTATATGAAGTTGTAAAATAGGGAATATTATATTAATATTTTAGAAAATGTATGATCATTTCTAGTTCTGGATATTGGAATATGAAGTTATATTTTATCAAGTTACATGCCAAAATGAGTTCATTTGTATGGGTTTTGGCAAGTAATTTGCAATATAGATTGAAATAGGGAATTTTCCTGATGGGTCTGTTTAGCTCATCCTTGTTTTGTATTTAATGTCAAGCTTTAAAATGATACCTAATTCACATTTTTTGGAGTTGTATACAATTAATGATGATTTTTCAAAGTTAAGGTTCAGAATAGGGCAAGAATGTGAAAACTGAAAACTGAAAGGTAGGTACTGGAAAATTCAAAAGATTATATAAAATCATAAATAGCTCCAAAAATTCAGCGATTTAAATTTATAGAAATTTATATGTTTTAAGTTTCATATGCCACTGATTTGGACGTAAATGGAACTATATAATAGAAGATATAGAGTTTTTCCCAAAACTGTTCCAGTAAAATTTGAATTCCGACCCTTCGTGATTTAAGTTGAAGTTTTGCCCTATGTAACTGAAATAAATGTATAAGAAAAATATTTCTATAAGTGAACATGTAGAGCTTTCAAATAACATATAGTATACATAATTTGGAAAAAGAATAGAATGAAATATGATTTTTCAAAATTGGGGGTCAGAAAACTGGAAAATAGAAAAATGACTAAATGAACAGTAAATGTCCACAAAATTTGCTGTACAAATTGGCCTAATGAAGTTATTGTTTCATATTTTTTTTCCACATATATATGAATTTAAGATAATTTTAGAGACTTGAATCACCTCAAGATGATTTTTCTAGATTTAGTTATGAATTTTCAAATTTTATTTGGTAAAATGGAAATTTCCAAATGAACAGTATCTCAAAGTTTGAAAAAATTCTGTTTTTGTTATATTATGATTCTAGTCTTTAAACTATGATGAAAGGTATCTAAAATAATCTAATGCATGGAAAATGGACCCTAATTTAAGGTGTTACACTGCTCCTTCTTTCTTCCTCTGTTTTCCTTTGTTTGTTCATCCAAAATGGTTCTGGTTTATACCAAATTTTCCTCGCTCGCCACGACTCCAGAAAAACCAGCCATGGCATGGAGCTCCTTGGCCAAAAATTTTTTACCTAAAATGCAGTTCTCTCGTCATAGTGGTCTAGCCCTACACAGCGGCATGGAGCTTTTTTCCCCACTTTGATTCTTTCCTCCATCTTGGTCCTTCAGTTCTGCACATGACATCAAATACACTTTGTTATTTGGAGACTAAGCTGTGAATAATGTAATAAGGGTTGTTACAGTTTCCCTACACTAAGATTTTATCCAAAAATTTATAGAAGAAAAGATTACAGAATAAAAATTCTTTTTAAGAGTAAATAATGCATTGAAGGCCACTCTAATGAGGTGGATTTAACTTTAAATACTTACATAGAATGATTTTGTAAATTGCAGTAGTATTTTGGCACAAAACTCACTAAAATTAGTTATCCATAAGTTTAAATGAGATTCTATTTATAGATTTATGGCTTAACTAATTGTTAGACACAAGATCTATCCATTAGATAAAAGTTCTAACCATTACTCTACAGAAAGAGCTGTTCAACAATTGTATTAAATGCTTTTGACATACCAACATTCAAATTTCAGGGATTAATAGACAAATTGCACATAGTTAGGATAGTTATGTGTTTAACATTAAACTTCAAAATTTGAATTTTAGTCAGAAAAATTCAAATTTCAAGTTTGCAAAAGATAATACATGTTAGTTCATGCGAATTTTCAAATTGGAAGTGCGTCTGTTGAATTTGCACAATTGCTTCAAATTTTTACAATGCACTTTGAAATTCAAATTTCACAAAGTGAAATTCAAATTTCAAGACCGAAATTTGTCTATCAACGACATATTCAACATGACACAAAAGTTCTTACTTCAAAGTTTACACTTTAAAGGTCAAAGTTCGTTTGTCAAAGGCTGTGACTTTGAATTTACTTTGAACTCCACCAATAGTTAAATTTCAACTAAGCTTCATGTGAATTTTGCACACTTTCACTAGATACGCTGAACCTGAAACTCGAATTTTAGAATCAAAATTCTTCTATCAGAGATAAGCTTAACCCAAAATTCGAATTTTAGAACCAAAATTCATCTATTAGAGATAAGTCCTTTGTAACTGCAAATTTTGATAGGTAAAGTGTGAATTTTGCACAAAATAAGCATGAGCCAAATAGTAAAATTTGTCTATTAGCCAATATACTTCAATTTTAAAACATACTAATATCATATTTACTTAATCTAACTCATTTACAACATATGGTAACAAGATTAAGTAAATTGCAAAGATTAAATCACCTTAACACCTAAGTGAAAATAAAGTATACCTAATAGCTAGGTTTTCAAAAGTTAATTATAAAACAAGCTTTTTTTTCTTGCCAAGAGTATCTCCAACTAATAACTGAAAATTAATACCTTTCAAAATGTAAAGCTTATAGAAGTAAGCTTTCCCTTTTTCAATAAAACATTTCTTATACATGTGATTAGGAAACAAATATTGAATAACATGATAACTTTTGAACATGTTAATTTCCCATACTACCTAAGCCCTTATCATTATTTCTTTTTTTTTTTTTTTAACAAAAGCCCTTATCATTATTTCAATTCGGAGTTTTGTTGCTGCCATTAACACATTGTTATTGCACCATCAAGATGCAAACCACACATTTGTATTTCCTTTTATTTAACATTGCAAACAATACAACTAAGAGAATCATAGTTATGGATGAAACATATCAACATTACGTAATTATACAACAAGCTTTTAAAGCATTAACAAATGGCTCTTTGGAACAAGGCAAGGAGGGTTTTTCTTATGACCAACAATTCCCAGTAATGTTAGTTAGGCTGACTTCCCAAAAGGGGGGTGAATTGGAAAGATTAAAAATTTTCTGCACAAAGTGAAACAGGTGAAGAAAGCAAGGTATAATGAAAGCAACGTAAAGGCAGAGCAAACTGAAAAAGTAATGATAGGGAGAAGAACACTCAGAAATTTATCCTGGTTCGCTCTATCCACTTGACCTACGTTCAGTCCCCAAGACACCTCTTGAGATTTTTCACTATACTGCAAGAATTCAACGGGCTTCTTGCAAACGCCACAGTACACAGCTTGTGCTCTGTTTTCTAGAGCTTTCTCAATCTCTCTAAGCACTTCCACAATGTGCTTCCCAATCCCCTTATGATATCCCCTCACAAGCAAATCTATCTTCCAGATGAAGATTAGATTGTTTACAAAGAAATAACTCTCTTGAATAGAGTAAATATGAAGTTTAAAGCACAGATATTGAAGTTGAGAGGGTAAAAGCTTTTTGAGAAGAAGATTTGGCAGGGTTTCAGTATATACGAGTTTGATTCCTATGCCACAACTTCAAATGATGTTATATTTATAGATTTAGGTCTCAAATGTCTGTTAGAGACAAAATCTATCCGTTGGAGAAGTTATCCAACGGTTACTCTGAAAAACTATCCGTTAACCAATCGCATTTAATGCTTCTGACATTCTGAAATTTGAATTTTGGTTGGTTAACAGACGAATTTTGAAGGAACCGAAGGTTAAGGCTTCCAACGTTGACATACTGAAGTTCGTCTGTTCATGAAGTGAAATTCGAATTTTGAAACTTAGAAAATGTTTCCATGTTGTGACATACGAATTTTCAAGAAGAAAGTTTTTCTGTTAAGTGTGAACAGTGTTTTCAATTTTCTACAGTGCCCTCGAAATGGAGTCCCAAAATTCATTTGTTCTCAGCTGGCTCAGAAAGCACAGTAGTTCACTTTCTTCGAAATTCAAATTTTGAAAGAGTGAAGTTCGTCTGTCAGAGAGTCTTCTCTTCAGACTTACTTTAACATTCGAAGTTTCAAAAACTTTGTTATTCATATGTCAACATGTCATTGCTACAGACTCACAATCTTAGCTTCTGAAATTCGAATGTCCATGTTCAAAGTTCGTCTGTCAGTGAGCAATTTTGAAACTCAGAATAATCTTGATTTTAGATGAACTTTAACATTGTTTCAGACGAATTTCTTCAGTTTTCATAAATTTCATTTTGTCTAAAATTCAAATGTTCAAAGCTCAAAGTTCGTCTGTTGGTCAATAGCTTCTTTCAGTCTTTAATGAAAATTCGAATTTTGAAAAATCAAAATTCGTCTGTCAGAAGAACATCTCTTCAGACTTATTCAGTTTTCACTCGAAATTCAGATTTCCAACATGACAGTTCAATGCAATATTTTCAAACTTCGTCTGTTGATGGATATTTTTCAAATATTTCAAAATCTAACATAAAATCAAGGTTTTAAAACGTTTTTTTTTACCAAATCAAAGTCTTTTACACATGACAAAAGATCCTACAACTATCCTAGCAATGATTACTCAGATTTTCTTCACTTGAGACACTTTGAGCTCCTTTGATATCTTCAATCCAAGCTTTTCAATGTTGGTTTGGAATCATCAAAACTTCTTGATCCAACATTCTCCCCCTTTTTGATGATGACAAAACAACTTACAAACTGGATTAGTACTTGGGTTTGCTTTAGCAAGCTCCCCCTCAACATATGCATTATAAAAGATATCATATACAGCAGATCAAGTGAAGATATTCAAAGAGTAATATGCATAAAACATTACAACAAAGAAATTCATTCATTTAATCAAATGTTGCTATACAAAAACCAATTAAAGTTCTTCACAATACAAAATGCAAATAGTTAAAACAATCAACAGAAACACAAAGCATTACAAGAGGACTCAAGCCTAAGATTTAAATAAGTCTTCAATCACTTCTTCTTTGGCTTGGTCTTCTTGCTGTACGTCTTCCCTTTCCCAGATGGCTCAGTAGCAGATTTTCCAGTTTACTTCTTCTTCTCCCCCTTTTTGACATCATCAGGAAGGCCAACTAAATCAACTGGAGGAGGAATCTGAGAAACTGGAATAACTCGGAGTGGCACAGGAGCAAAAGGGATTTCAGGTTCAGCTGGGGACTTAGAGCTTGGTTCCTCATAAGAGATTTCCAGCAGCTCTTGTATTGCCTGCTTGGAAAGAGCTAATTGAGCTCTCTATTCTTCTGAGAGCCCATAAGCAGCAAGAGAAGGAAGGGCTGGTTTATCAGGACGAAACATTTCTTTAAGCCTTCTTCTTTGAACTTGCAGGAGAGCATTGTGAGCAATGGCTACATAATCAACAACAGGCACAATGCTTCTCTCTTCATTGCTTGCTCCTACCTGCACAGAAGAGGTTGAAATAGCTGCAACCAACCTTTCAACTTGCTTAGACTCTTGAATGGACAGAATTGAATCCTGAGCATCTTTTTGCATAGACTCATAAGGGCTTGTTTCCTGAATACTTTCCTCTTCCAAGCCATAGTCCAAGGGTTGACCAGGACTTGGTGTCCTTATTGCACCAGCAAGCTCAGCACCATCATCATCATGGTCAGAGGAGGCAATCTCAAAAGGGCTTGGAGGCTTAGGAGTGGGAGAATGAACAGGCACAGAGAACCCTGGCTGAGGTGGAGCTGAAGTGATAAGGATTGCACTTCGAATTTCTTCATAAGCATCTGATAGAGGATGGCTTTGACAAATTCAGGAACATAGTTGGAGGCCTTATCACTTGGAAAGATTCAAGCCCAAGAGAAGCCCAGTGGAAGAGATTAATTAAAAGATCATGTGCTTCACTAAAATAGCATGTGACTTAAGCATTATTGGGTTTAATTAGTATTAATTTCGTTTTTATTAATTATGGGCTGAACTTTGTTAATTAATAAAGCCCAATTAGTTAATTAGTAGTCTTTTTGATAACCCACCTTGTAAATAAACATGTCATGTGCCAAACATGTGATTTCATTAATGTGTTGGCATGTTTATAAGAGCTTAAACATTATTTTTATTATTTTCTTATGAATTTTCGTTATTTTATTTTAAGATTTTATTTTACTAGTTCCCTAGGTCCAATAGGAGTGTTGTTTGGGTTTAAAGTCTCCTAATCCTATTAGGATCACTTAAGCCCAAATTAATTAGGGTTTCTAGGCTTACTAGGTTAGATTTTACCTTGCCTACTTAAGGCTAACTTTCATGTACGTTTTTCAGATTTGAATGATTAAAGTTTCAGACTTTGTGAGTTTCTCTTGCGTTCTTTGAGTGCTGGAGCGAACTGTGACTTATCAAGGAATTGGTCCTTCCTTGTGGCGTCACCGGAACTAGGGTTCAAGAGACCGGTTCTCTTGGGTTCTAATTCACCTAGACCAACATATCTTGTGTGCTTTCTTGATTATTCTCATCTTTGTGTGTTTTTCTTCTTATTGTTTTTCAATTTTCCAATCTTTGTGTCCCTTGTTTCGCAAAGATCCGGGTGTCATACACATAAAAGTGGGTTCTTTGGACGGGTTCCAAAAGGGTTCACTTATCAGCATCAGCAACCACCTTCATATTCTTTGCCAACTGTTGTATCTGATCTTGTAGATGAGCAAACTTGGCATTTTACTCATCTCTGATGCTAAGAATGAGTGTAGACAGGCTGTCATACAACGCAGTGACCTTGGTTGGCTTGGCACGAGAGGAGGGAGTAGATGGAATGTGAGTAGGCTTGGAGGAAGATGGGATAGGCACAGAGGGCTGAGGAGTAGGTCTGACAGGAGCCTCAGAAGTACCCTCTTACTGTAGGGAGGCCCCTTCAACAAAGAATAGATCTTCAGTTCTTCCTGTTCCCTTTCCAACCCATCTTCCTTCATCCTTTTCATTGCCCATTCTTTGCAGTTCTTCCTCCTTGAAGATCTCTGTGGGCTTGCCTTTTCCCTTCTCAAGATGCTGTATTCTAATATACTACAAAATTCTGGAGATGATAGCAGCATAAGGGAGTGTGGAGTCCTTCCTCTGATCTCTTGCCTTGATCATGCATTGGAGTATGATATGTCCCATGTTAATCAGCTTTCCACGCATGATTGGAGCCATGACATTTGCCTCTGCCCTTGTTATCAAATTGAAGCTGCCTCCTTTGTTGAATATGATCCTGGACACTATGTAGTGCAGGATCCTTACTTGAACGCTAAGGTCAGTGGGCTTCAAAGCATTTATGGAAGGCCAGTTTTCCTTTCTTCTAAACAAGGTCCTCAGAATAGTGCTCTCCTTGTAATTCAGAAAGGGGCCACCTTCTTCATCAGCAGTTTCTGCCTCATCCATGTATCTAGAGGCAGTGATGTCAATCTTGAGGCCATCTTGCCCCGGGATTTCCAGCACCTCGTTGAATGTCTCATCAGTGAGCCAAATGATCCTTGATCTTAGATTGACAGCCCACTTCTTCTTTTTGCTATTGTATTTTAAAGAGGCATACCATGACTTCACTACCTCATCATCATATCTCTCCAATACTTCCAACAGATTCTTGTATCTCATCATCCATATACCAGCATCAAAACTATTTGAGACCAAGAAATCTTCCAAGTTTACACAATGTGGCTTGATTACCTTCTTGTTGGCAAACTTGGTGGAGTATTCCTCTTGAATCTGTGGAGTGGTCCATAATGGCAGTGTGGTAAGCTCATATTCCCCAGATTCAGTACTTGAGGATGAAGTAGGAGCACTAGCTTCAGCAGGAACAGGAACAGGGACCGAAGGTTCTGCATTTTTCGGTGAGGAAGGTCCAGCTTTCCGAGAATCTGTTTTGGGAGTAGATTTCTGGCATTTGGAAGGAGTTCCTTTGCTAGATTCGGCCTTTCTCTTCAGTTTTTCTCCTTCCTTCGTGGCATATTGGGACTTAACAAAACGTTTTGGGCAAGCTTCTCCTTTGCTAGTTCCTGGATTATTGACTCTTGCCATTTTCGCGGATGAATGTTGAAGAAAGGAGCAAAGAGTTGATTTAAAGGGTACGAAAGGAAGTTTAAACGGTGGGAAATGACGGTTTTGGATCAGAATTGAAGAGGATTGAATGCAGGATTAGAACAGACTCAGAGAGAATAGGAATAGGGTTGTGTCTATTCAAATGAAAACCGTCGGTTTTAACGTATGTAACCGTCTGATAGATGAATTTTGAAGGGTCAAAATTTGAACTTCGGGCAGTTACAAGTTAAACCATTCAGTAAAGCTTACTGACAGACGAATTTTCTTCAGAAAGTTCATCTGACAGTGGTTTGGCTCAAGCAACACAAGATGAATAGACTAACTTTGTCTCCACAAAGTTCAAATTTTCAAGAGAAAACACCAAGCAGCAAGCTAACCACCAAACAACAGACGAATTAAGCATGCAAAACATCATATTTCAAAGATTCAACATTGAGGAGCATGTTTCAACAGACGAATTTTAAGTTAGACATTCGAATTTCTCAACTTTGTGAAAGTTGTCCAACATTCGTATGTTAAGAGATAAGCGTTAGTATGATTATCATGTTAGACATTCATAACTTTGAAATTTTATTCTTGAAAATTTGAATTTTGAAGGATCAACAGAAAAATTTCGAGGCATCACCAAGAACTGTTTCTTTTAAGAACAGGCTGAAGTTCATCTGTTGGATATGCAAAATTCGAATGTTGACCATGCTGACTTCCTCAGAAACTTAATTTTTCACAGAAATGCGTCTAACACATAATCAATATACGAATTTTAACTATAAAACTTATAGATTGAATCCAGAAATTCAGGATTTTTGCCCTTTACTTCAATCTTTGATTGTTCCTTTCCAGTGTGCTCCATTTTTCAGATTTATTGCAATGAATCTCATGAGGAGCACCTGCAACTTAAATTAAACAATTTCCGATGCCAAAGTCAGAATTAATTCAATGTTGTAAGATTTAAAAACAGAATTGCACAAAGAATTACTTACAGTTCATTGGGATTTACCATACCCAATTCTCTTCTTATCTTGCAATATCTATCTTTTGACAGTGGCTTAGTGAGGATGTCAGCAACTTGATCTTCTGTGGGGATGTATTCCAATCTAATTTCTCCTTTCAGAACGTGATCCCTTATCAAGTGGTGCCTCACTTTAATATGTTTTGTCCTTGAGTGTATGACAGGATTCTTTGTGATATTGATAGCACTTTGATTGTCACACATTATTGGTATTTCTTTCAACTCAACCTCAAGATCTTCCAGTTACTGTTTCATCCAGATGATTTGGGCACAACAGCTTCCAGCTGCAACATACTCAGCCTCTGCTGTGGATAGGGCCACACTGTTCTGCTTTTTGCTAAACCATGAAACCAAGGATCCTCCAAGAAACTGACAAGTTCCACTTGTACTTTTTCTGTTAGTTCTGGATCCTGCAAAGTCTGCATCAGTGTATCCTTTGAGATCTTCTCCATTGCCCTTTCGATACCAAAGACCCATCTGTGATGTTCCAATAAGATATCTGAAGATTCTCTTCACAGTAGTAGCATGGGTTTCTTTGGGACATGATTGGAACCTGGCACACATATAGACACTAAACATAATGTCAGGTCTGCTGGCTGTTAAGTACAGAAGGGATCCAATCATTCTTCTATACTGAGTAATGTCAAGCTCTTTCCTTTTCTCATCCATGTCCAGTTTGGTTGCAATAGCCATAGGTGTCCCCATTGGCTTGGCATTTTCCATTCCAAACTTCTTCAGCAATTCCTTCAGATACTTGGATTGATTGAGGAAGATACCATCATTGCACTGTCTGATTTGCAATCCAAGGACGAAGTTGAGTTCACCCATCATAGACATTTCGAATTCCCCCTGCATTAACTCAAAATTTCTTGCAAAGAGATTCATTAGTAGCACCGAATATAATATCATCAACATAAATCTGAACAATAAGTAAATCTTTATTTCTTTCTTAGTAAATAGGGTTGTATCTACTTTGCCTCTATTAAACCCCTTGTCAGTTAGAAAATTACTCAATCTATCATACCATGCTCTAGGGGCTTGTTTTAAACCGTAAAGAGTTTTCTTCAGTTTATACACATGGTTTGGTTTTGCAGAATCCTCAAAACATGGAGGTTGATCTACATAAACCTCTTTCATGATATATCCATTCAGAAAAAGCACTCTTTACATCCATTTGATATAACAGAATATTTTTCATGCATGCATAAGCTAATAGAATTCTAATTGCTTCTAATCTAGCTACTGGAGCAAAGGTTTCTTCAAAATCAATTCCCTCTTCTTGATTGTATCCTTTAGCAACTAGTCTAGCTTTGTTTATGATGATTGATCCTGATTCATCAAGTTTATTTCTAAAAACCCATTTGGTACCTATGATAGGATGATTTTTGAGTCTAGGCACTAAATCTCATACTTGATTTCTTTCAAATTGATTTAATTCATCTTACATAGCTAGAACCCAGTAATCATCAGTTAAGGCTTCCTCAGTACATTTAGGTTCAATTTGTGAAATGAAAGCACAGTTTATCATTTGGTCCCTTAACTGTTTTCTGGTTCTAACTTTCTCTTGAACATTCCCTATCACTTGATCAACAGATTTGGCTTTAGGGAGTTCTTGAGATGTTTCTTCATTATTTTCTTCTTCAAAATCTCTCTCGTGAATATCTTCCTCTATATCAATAGATTCAGATATTTTTGGAGGCTCAATTGTATCTTCATTAGAGATATCTAACTTTTTAAAGTTTGAAACAAGATCATCTTCATTAGAAACATGTTTAGAAGCAGTTTCATTTTCAATAAATACTATATGCACAGATTCCTCAACTGAATTAGTCCTTTTATTAAAAACTCTAAATGCCTTACTTATACTAGAGTAGCCCAAAAATATACCTTCATCAGATTTGGGATCAAACTTACCCAGATTTTCTTTCCCATTGTTGTGAATGAAGCATTTGCACCCAAACACATGGAGATGTGACAGATTTGGCTTTCTTTCCTTGTACAACTCGTGTGGAGTCTTTCCAAGGATTGGTCTGATGTAGGCTTTGTTTATAACGTAGCTTGATGTATTTACTGCATCAGCCCAAAACACTTGAAACAGCTCCTTTTCATTCAGCATAGCTCTAGCCATCTCTCCAATGGTTCTATTCTTCCTTTCTACTACTCCATTATGTTGAGGAGTTCTTGGAGCTGAGAAGTTGTGATCAATTCCATACTCATTGCAGTACTCCAGAAAGTATGAGTTTTCAAACTCTCCTCCATGATCTGACCTGATTGACACAATAGAAATACCTTTCTCATTTTGCACTTTTTTAGCTAAGGTTACAAATGCATCAAATGTATCACTTTTAGAGGAAAGAAATAATGTCCATGTAAATCTAGAGTAATCATCTACAATGACAAGCACATACAGATTTCCACCAATGCTTTTTACTCTAGATGGACCAATTAAGTCCATATGCAGTAGTTCTAGTGGCCTAGTTGTAGTGACTATGTTTTTGGATTTAAAAGAAGATTTAGTTTGTTTTCCTTTTAAGCATGCATCACATTCCTTGTCTTTTTCAAAAGAGATATTAGGAAGGCCAGTGACTAACTCATTTTTAACCAATTTAGAAAGTTGATTCATGTTAACATGAGCTAATCTTCTGTGCCACAACCAATTATCATTGTCCTTACTAATTAAACAAACAGAATCTAATGGAGGAAGTTCATCAAGATCATATAGTATAGCAGTTACCATCCCTTTGAGCTCAGAGGATTACTTTGTGATTGCTTTTTCTGATGACCAGGCAAAACTTTGAGTCAAACAGCACCCAATTTCCTTTGTCACATGTTTGGCTTACACTCAGCAGATTGTGGTTGAGGCCTATTACAAACAGCACCTCTTCAATGGATGTCTCAGGATTTTTGCCCATAATGCCAATGCCAACTATTCTGCCATACTGGTCACCTCCAAAGGTCACCATTCCTCCTTTCTTGTCTCTAAGGGTGATGAACTTCTCCTTGTCACCAGTCATGTGGCTTGAGCAGGCACTGTCCATATACCATTTGTTGCTCCTTTTAGCTTTGAGACAGACCTGCAAAACAAGGTTCAAGTTTTCTTTTTAGTTACCCAAATTTGTTTGGGTCCTTTTGTGTCAGTAGTCGTTTCCCTGGATACAAATGTAACCTTGGGAACCCATTTAGTTTTCCTGTCAAGTCTATTTTCTTTATAGCACAAGAACTGGAAATATGTCCCTTTTTGTTACAGAAATAACAGGTAGTAAAGGGACTGCTGGATTGAGAAGCAGGATGAAAACAATGCAGATAGTACTTTTGTTTTGCATGCCTTGGTTGATTATATGTTTCAATGTAAGGTGATGTATTATTTTTCTTTCTATTATTCTCAGCATGCACAAAATGTCTCATATATGCATTCTGGTTTTTCTTCCTAATCTTTTCCTTGATAGCACATGGATCATAGCCAAGACCAGCTTTTCCTTGTGATATTCTTTGGCTCCCCATCAAAGCAAACAACATATCTTTACCTCGAGTAAGCCTAGACATGCTTTTTACTAAATATTCATTAGTTTGCTTCAGTTCAATGCATGATTCACAGCAAACAGATTCAGCAGAAGGTAAAGAAGTAATTTCAGACATGTTACTTTGAGATTCCAGCTTATTAATCTTTTTCTTTGCTAGTTTTAGTTCTTTAGCAACTTTAATAAACTCATCATGAAGCTCATGGAATGCATTTAGTAATTCAGAATAGGAAGGTTCAGATTCATATACCTCTTCTTCCTGATCACTTCTGCATGAGGGTTCAGCTTCCTCAGAAGCAAGCGCCATCAGACAAATGTTGGCAATCTCATCTTCATCCTCTTCTTCCTCATCTGAGGTGTTGCCCCATATTGATGAGATGTAGGCTTTCTTCTTCTTACCTTTGTCTGCAGCTTTCTTGTCCTTTTCTTCCTTCTTGAGAAATTGAGGACAGTCCCATTTGATGTGTCCTTGCTTCTTGCACTCATAGCAAGTCACAGGTTCTTTTGCCTCTTTCTTGCTCTCTCCAACTGCTCCCTTCTTGAAGATTCTCTTATTTCTCTTCTTACTGTAGAATCTTCCGAATTTTCTGACCATCATAGCCAAAGTTTCTTCATCCAACTCGTCTCCTTCGTCAGATTCTTCTTCCTTTTCTTCAGCAATTTTAAGGACAAGGCCTTTCTTCTTTCTGTCATGTCCAGCTTCCTTGAGAGCTTTCATTTTTCCTTCATACTCCTCAAGACTGCCAAAGAGAGTTGTGACAGAGGCCATTGATTCTCCTCTAGCTTCCTCTATTGCTGTCACCTTGGGCTGCCATTCCAGAGGGAGAGCTCTGAGTATCTTTCTTACTTTTTCAGATTGAGTGTACTCCTTTCCCAGGCTCTTCAGTTGATTCATGATGAAAGTGAATCTCTTTTGTAGCTCCTTTACAGTTTCTCCTTCTGTCATTCTGAAGCTTTCATACTCTCCAATGCATGTGTTTAGTCTGTTCTCCCTGACCCCAGTTGTTTCTTCATGTGCAATCTGTAGAGTGTCCCACATTCCTTTAGCAATGAAGCATTGTGAGAATCTGTAGAATTCATCTTGATTCAGGGCACTGACTAAACAATGCTTTGCCTTGAAATTTAGCAAGACTCTCCTTCTGTCTTCTTCATTCCACTCTGCTTCTGGCTTCTCTTTGTATTTTCCATCATCTGTTAGGGCCGTTGGGATGAAATCTCCTTTCTCAATGACTGACTAGATATCAAGATCAATTGACTGGAGATAGATTTGCATCCTCATCTTCCAGTACCCATAGTGTTCTCCATTGAAGCCAGGTGGTCTATTTGTGTTGTTCCCTTCTGGTAGTATGCTTTCACCAAAGCCAGCCATTTTCCTTCCCGGACTGTGAGATCCTTTGATTGGGAATTCAGGCTCTGATACCACTTGTTAGTTAGACTGACTTCCCAAGAGGGGGGTGAATTGGGAAGATTAAAAATTTTCCTGCCCAAAGTGAAACAGGTGAAGAAAGCAAGGTATAATGAAAGCAATGTAAAAGCAGAGCAAACTGAAAAAGTAATGATAGGGAGAAGAACACTCAGAAATTTATCCTGGTTCGGTCTATCCACCTGACCTACGTCCAGTCCCTAAGACACCTCTTGAGATTTTTCACTATACTACAAGAATTCAACAGGCTTCTTACAAATGCCACAGTACACAGCTTATGCTCTGTTTTCTAGAGCTTTCTCAATCTCTCTAAGTACTTCCATAATGTGCTTCCCAATCCCCTTGTGATATCCCCTCACAAGTAAATCTATCTTCCAGATGAAGATTAGATTGTTTACAAAGAAATAACTCCCTTGAATAGAGTAAATACGAAGTTTAAAGCACAGATATTGTTGAGAGGGTAAAAGCTTTTTGAGAAGAAGATTTGGCAGAGTTTCAGTATATACGAGTTTGATTCCTATGCCACAACTTCAAATGATGTTATGTTTATAGATTTAGGTCTCAAATGTCCGTTAGAGATAAAATATATCCATTGGAGAAGTTATCCAACGGTTACTCTGAAAAACTATCCGTTAACCAATCGCATTTAATGCTTCTGACATACTGAAATTCAAATTTTGGTTGGTTAACAGACGAATTTTGAAGGAACCGAAGGTTAAGGCTTCCAACATTGACATACTGAAGTTCGTCTGTTCATGAAGTGAAATTCGAATTTTGAAACTTAGAAAATGTTTCCATGTTGTGACATACGAATTTTCAAGAAGAAAGTTTTTCCGTTAAGTGTGAACAGTGTTTTCAATTTTCTACAGTGCCCTCGAAATGGAGTCCCAAAATTCGTCTGTTCTCAGCAGGTTCAAAAAGCACAGTAGTTCACTTTCTTCGAAATTCGAATTTTGAAAGAGTGAAGTTCGTTTGTCAGAGAGTCTTCTCTTCAGACTTGCTTCAACATTCGAAGTTTCAAAAACTTTGTTATTCGTATGTCAACATGTCATTGCTACAGACTCACAATCTTAGCTTCTGAAATTCGAATGTCCATGTTCAAAGTTTGTCTGTCAGTGAGCAATTTTGAAACTCAGAATAATCTTGATTTCAGATGAATTTTAACATTGTTTCAGACGAATTTCTTCAGTTTTCATAAATTTCATTTTGTCTGAAATTTGAATGTTCAAAGCTCAAAGTTCATCTGTTAATCAATAGCTTCTTTCAATCTTTTATGAAAATTCGAATTTTGGAAAATCAAAATTCGTTTGTCAAAGGAACATCTCTTCAGACTTTTCAATTTTAACTCGAAATTTGAATTTCCAAAGCCAAAGTTCGAATTGCCAACATGACAGTTCAATGCAATATTTTCAAACTTCGTCTGTTGATGGGTATTTTTCAAATATTTCAAAATCTAACATAAAATCAAGGTTTTAAATTGTTTTTTTTTTTACCAAATCAAAGTCTTTTACCCATGACAAAAGATCCTACAACTATCCTGGCAATGATTACTCAGATTTTCTTCACTTGAGACACTTTGAGCTCCTTTGATATCTTCAATCCAAGCTTTTCAATGTTGGTTTGGAATCATCAAAACTTCTTGATTCAACAAGTAAGACCTCGAAGTCTATATCTTCCCTTTGCATCCCTAAGGCATTTCCCAATCAAATGAATAAACAAGATTAGCAAGTATAAGCTTCACGGTAGTAGCTTCCATTCGTAAACCTAGGCAAATTCTTCTGCTGGCTCCAAACGGAATTAGCTAAGGATATTGTCCCTAAAACCTATGTCATTGTCCAAGAATCTCTCAGGATAGAAACTTCCCTAGCCTTAGAATCTCTGTGAATAGCCCATGCATTCACATACACACATGTCCTAGCTAAAATTTCATACCCTTCTATGATGCATGTTTTGTTTGTTTCTCGTGATATAAGTAGTGGGGCTGGTGGGTGCAATCTCATTGTCTCTTTTATCACTGCCTTTAGATAAGTAAGCTTTTAAATGTCTTCTTCTTCTGTGAAACCTTTCTGGCCATACAGATTTCTTGCCTCTTGTTGAACTTTCTACATTACTCTTGGATTCTTCATTAGTTGGGTCATTACCCAAACTGATATTGCTGAGGAAGTATTTGTTCCTCCTGCAAGTAAGTCCTACATATATCATGTGTTATTAATTATAAGAAGGAAAAATAGGTTAATAAAATTCAACCACTATATCAAAGAAAGTATCATTCTTATTTAGGCCAAAAATATATGTACATAAAATTCTAAGTCTATACGTATATGTTTTCTCATACACATTTTTAGCTTTTCTCCATGCATAACATATAAGAGAGCAGGTAAATTCTTGGCAAAATATCCTGGGGTGATATTCAATGGCACACTAATTTTGTGAATGTCTTTTACCTCAATCAATATTTTCCTTTTTAAGGGCAAGATATTTTTTCCTTTTCAGTTAATCTTATGTATACTTGAGTCATCCTTATCCTTATGCAGTTAGATATTATTGTTATAATTTATGGAGTTTTAATTTTTTGTCCCCTTATCTGGGGGAAAGAGGGGGGAATGACGCTCATCGAGGTGGGGTTTAATCCCCACATTGGTGAGAAGTATGCAAGTGAGTGTAGATATAGAACATTCACCACCTAGGTACCATCCATATTAGGTGATTTTTCCATTTGATATTGGTAAAAAAAAAGAGGTAAAAAATAAAAAGTAAAACTATAAATATACCATGAGTAAACCCTTGAGGTGATTAAATGTGAGATCTATAGAAAACCGTCGCTCTTTCATGAGACAAAGGAAGATATCAATTATATCTTCTTCTTCTAGTGGTTTTTGCATTTGAGGATGAAGGTGTCCATCGATTACTTCTTGGTAAAATGCATCCAACTCCATGAAATTCCTCTCAAGACGACCAGTCAATCCTCTGAGGCTATCTATCCACCCGGTGAAATGAATATAATATGAGAAGAAGAAGCTACCCATCAATGCCTAAAACTCATTCAACATCCCATGGAACCTTTGATAAGATCAATGTCACACCCAAAAATGCGACGTCGATGGTGCGGGAAAAGGAAGAAAAAGAGAGAAATTGGCTCGTACGACGGGGGCCGGTTTTGGAGGAGTTGCCACCAAAATTTTAAGGAAAACTTTGGAAAACCGAAATAAAAGGACAAGGATGGTCTGCGGATCATAGTTGGGTTCGGGAGTACGATTGTAAGTGAGGAAGGTGTTAGGCACCCCCACAACACCCGTTCCTAAAAATGGTTACCTTAGGTTAATCATACAATTTTTTTGGCTCTTAAAAATTATTTTGATTGCCCTTTAACCATTCACATGCAAAAATAAATATAAAAATAAAAGAAAATGTAAAAAATGAAAACAAAGAATAAAATATGAGAAGTTGAAAAATAAAATAATAGAAAAATATTATTTATTTACAAGAATAGACTTGATCCAGGATCAAAGTTTGGGGCCTACGTACCCTGCGATAGGGATCAAAATCTACGTAGTTCGGACTAAAAATACGCGTCCCTTGGTTGATATTTATTATTATTTTTTTATTAAAAATTCTCTTTGAAAGATAGCTTAGGAGGAATAATTTTCTTATATATGTTTATTATTTTTTATTATTAATTTTTTTTACAACCAGGATCTATGGTGATTTTATCACTCATAACTCGCTGATTGATATCTATGTGCCCAAGGTATAACCACTCGGAGCTCAAAGAAATATAAAAGAAAAAGCTTGAGGAAAAAATAGATTTTTTGTAAATCAATTTTACCTCCTTGAGTAAACATGATCATGGTAACCTATTTGTATAAAAGAAAAGTGATGAAAACATAAAAATATGACTTATATATATATGTATGTATTATCTGTTTTTAGTTATTTTATTTTATTTTATTTTTTTATGGAAAAAAAGCAATCAAGTTCTATGGTGACTTTCATTCATAGCACGCTAATTAGCACCTGAATACCCACAGTGTTACCACTCGAGGCAAAATGTAAAAAGAAAACATTCGAAGGAAGATGACATATAAATTATTTTTATTTTCTTTTTATTGTAGAAATAAATAGGGTCCTTTTTAACATTAAAAATGTGATTATTACGCATATTGGAAGAGGAAATACTAGCATATGCAGTGACTTTATCACTCACAAATTACTGACTAATACCTAAATACCCACGGTGTTTCCACTCGGGGCAAATAAAGGATAAGAGCCTCAATGAAAACAAAAATTAATAATAATTTTTTTTATTTTTATGAAATAAAAAGGCAATTAGAAATAAAATTGAAGGAAAATAAATAATTTTGAATAATTTTTATAAGATCATTAAGAGGGAAGCATCTAGAAATAATCAACACATGTGGCGATTTTGTCACTCACAAATTACTGATTAATACTTAAACCTCCACGGTGTTACCACTCGTGGTAAATAAGTAGGGAAAGTAAAAACTTGGAGGGATATGAATAATCCTTGTCCAAATTATTTTTATTTCTTTATTTCAAATTATACAATGAAAAATACATGGCACTTCATATCTCAATCGTCATATAAAAGTATGTCCAGCTCTTGCAAAATATCATGATGTTGGTGTAATATCCGATATTTTATGGGATATTAAATGAGGTAGTAAGATAAAATGGAGAATATTTTAAAATGTGTCTAGAATTATAGAAAACAGATAGACATAGAAATAGGTAGAAAAGGGAAATTTTCCATATTAGAACTGAAAAGGAAAAAATTATAATTTTTCCCTAAGAAAAAAAAATTCTATGCAAAATGGTTCATGAGAAGTATGGAATAATATGACTTTACCCTTAGAAATAAAATTTATTTTATTTTAGTCCCTAAAGAAGGAAATCAATGTGGAAGAAGAAGTGATATAAAGGTTTAAGAAAAATTACACCTAATGACCTGAAAGTTTTGAAAATTATAAATTATCTCGAGTTAAAGGTATTTTTGTAAATATGAAAAATAAGTCAAAATGAAACTCTTAATAAGTTAAGCTCAATAGAATATAGTATAAAATTTATTAAGATCAAAATAATATTTATTAGGCATTTAAGTTTAAATATTAATATTTAACCCAATAAAAGTCAGTTTTGACCGCAGGAAGAGGCAATATTAATTAAAGAAAAATTAGTGGGTCTTGCTAAAATATATTTTGTGTCAAGATAATAATTTTGGACCAAAAATAATTATTGGATAATCCTATACTAATTTAGTGATAATTTTGGCAAAAATATTTAATTCGTACCGGTAAATTTAGTAAGTAAATGTTATATTAGTCCCCAAAAATTATTAAAGCAATTTTTGGCCAAAAAATGAGATGGAGCACGTCTGAATACTGATTGGTTGTCAAGGGAATTTTTCAAAAAGCTTTTTGAAGAAGAAAAGTAAATAAAAGTAAAAAATAAAGTAATAAAGTTACTTTATTCTATAATTACAATATTAACTCATTTAAGCCTTCATCTTCTTCATCCATCATGCTGAACTAGTGAGATAGGAGAGGGAGAAGTTGTGACTTTCTAAGTGGAGAAGGAAGAAGAGAAAATCACAAGTTTGGTCCTAAAACTTTAAGGTATTATCTTGCAACCATTTTCTTGTATTATCTAGCAATTTTGAAGCATTTTGATAGCTATTTTTCCTTTATTTTCTCACTAAAACATCACCTAGAAAGAGAAAGTAGAGAGAGAAAGATATGGCATTAAATTGTAAATTGATTGAGTGGCTATTTTTCTACATTTTTCTGAAATTTTCTACCTATTTGGGGTTTGAAAAGGGAATGAAATTTTACGATTTAGACCCCAAAAATGGATTCCTTGGATCCAAAATATGTTAGAACAAGTATGTTGTACAAAACTTTCCTCAAGGATAACAAAGTGAAAGTTTAAGCCAAGTTTGTCACTTTGTGAAACAAGTAATGTAATTCTTGGATTGAGACCTATTTTCATGATACTATAGGGTGTTCCAAGAGGCAATTGAAAATCAAGGAAAGAGTGTACAAAGTTGGGAAAGGTTTGAAAAGCTCCAAGGTACTAGTTTGATTTCATTGATTCTTTGACTATGTCATGCCATGTATTGAATGTTTTGCATTGAAATTATGTTATTGGCTACTGTTATGAAGAGTTTATGACTCTTGGATTTTCAATTTTTAAGATGTTACTATGCTAAAATTTTTATAAAAATATAGGCCTATTATGATAAAATACTTTCTCTTTGATGTTTCATGAAATGCTATGAAATTCTATGTGTGTAAATGGGTGTAACTACTGAGATTCTTTAAATCTCACCTCTTTTCAAATGTCTAACATTATAGATTCACATTATGGTAAGACTTCTCAAGAGGAGAAAGGGAAGAGAAGCAAGCTATTAATTAAGATGAACTTGCTATTTTTAGTATTTTATTTGGAGTATCTTGCAAAAATGATATGTATAATTTAAGGACTTTATATTCTTGTAATTATGTCTATCTAGATCTAACGTAATGTAATGTGTAAAGTGAAGACAATAAATAGTCATTTATGTAAATATTAAGGGGTATTTTGCAAAGTTGTATGATCAAATTGGCCATTTTGACCACTATTGATAAATATGTATGCTGTATGGACCCTTTGGTGTATAATATATGAATGATATATATGGCTATAAAGACATGAAGGGCTTTCCATAGACACCAAGATTGCCCAATTTTGAAAGTTATTATCAGAATCAGGAATTTCAAAAAATGACCATTGCTGTAGTGAAATTTATATGAAGCTATCATGCAAATTGGTCAAGCATTTGCCCTATTCAATACTTTTCCCATGTATAGAATCTTTTGAGCTATTTTTGGAGACTGCATCACTTCAAGATGATTTTTCCAAAATTAATTATAAATTTTCAAAGTTTGTTTGGTAAAATGGATTAAGCCACGTGAACAGTATTCGAGAATTTTAAAAATTCAGATTTTAATTTATTATGGATTCAAGTTTTTAATCATGTATAAATGGACATATTTAAGGTCTAATACATGAGAAATGAGCCATAAAGTAAGGTGTTATGCTGTGTTGTTGATAGACCAGGAAGGAAATGTGAGGTCTAGGAAAATTGATCAAATGGGTATACCGGAGGCCATTTCAATATCCATAATTGCACATAATCTTCCTCATTTCTTTGTTTAGTATAAATGGAATAGAGAACTCCATGCATTGTTAAATCTTGATGTTGAGCATATTAATAGGAAAACTATTGTGGCAGATGTGTTGAAATTATATTTGAGTCAAAAAGAAAATTTGAAACAAAGTTTGTCAAAGATTCTTGGTAGAATATGTTTAACATCTAATTGTTAGACTATGGTAATTTCTTAGGGATATTTTTGCCTAACTACTCATTTTGTTAATGAATCTTGGAAACTTAGTAGTAAAATTCTTGCTTTTTGTAAGATGTAGCCTCCACATTCGGGAGTTGAATTATTGAAGAAGGTGTATGATTGCTTGATAGATTAGGGGATTAAGAAAAAAGCATTTTCTATTACTTGGGACAATGCCTCAGCCAGTGACAATATGCAAGAAATTTTGAAAGAGAAGTAGAGTTTGCATAGTAAATTAATATGCCATGGGGAATTTTTTTTCATGCTCAATATTATGCCCACATCTTCAAACTTCTAGTTCAAGATGGCTTGAAGATAACAAGTGATACTTTGCACAAAATCTGGGAGAGTATTAAATATATGAAATCATTAGAGGCAAAAATGATTAGTTTCAAAAAATGTGTTCATGAAGTGGGTGGCATTAACACCTTAATTAGCTTGCGGTTATATGTGCCAACTAGATGGAATTTCGCCTATGCAATGGTTGAAAGTGGAATTAGATATTGTCATGCATTTTCTACCTTAGCTTTAAATGATAGACATTACAAGTTTTGCCTATCACATGCAGAGTGAAGGAGAGCATAGCTATTGTGCAATTTCTTGGAGCCATTTGTTGTGATTACAAACTTGATTTCTAGGTCATCTTATCCTACTTCCATTATGTATTTCAGTCAAATTTCCAAAATTGAGTTATTGTTAAAAGAAAACATGCATAATGATGATGATGTTCGAAAAATGCTTCAAAGAATGAAAGGAAAATTTGACAAGTACTGGAGTGGTTACATCATGATACTTGCACTTGCAAGTGTTCTTGATCCTTGAATGAAATTTGCAATGATAGAATATTCTTATTCATTGCTTGACCCTAACTTTGAAACTTGCCAAGACAAAGTTGAAGTAATCACGAGAAAGTTATATTATATTTATGGTCAATATATAGATGTGGGTGCTTTATCTTTATCTGATGATATTGGTCTTGGATGAGGAACAAGTTTAAGTATGCCAACGGTACTAATGCATCCTACCATTGGTGCAAGGAATAGTACTATGGTAAAGAAAGATGGGTCCAAAACATTCACTAAAGCTTTTGGTGTAAGTTTTAAATTATTTAAGACTTAAATTTTTATCTATGTTTTTTTTTATTTTCTAATTGGTACTATATAATTATAAATGTTAGGATTGTTGACTTCCCAAGAGGGGGTGAATTGAGAAATTCAAATTTTTTCTATAAAAATGTAAGTTTACAGTGATAGCAAAAGTTTGTAAAAAAATGGAGTACAGTGAAAAGGAATGTAGATGTAAGATAAGGGAAGAGAGGACTTAAAAATTTATTTTAGTTTGGTCTGATCTACCTGACTTACATCCAGTCCTTAAGCCACCACTTAAGATTTTACTATCAGCAAGAATTCAACGGGCTTCTTGCAATACCTCAGTATAGACTCATGTTCTGTTCTTAGAATACTCAAACTCTACACTTAACACTCTTACAAGTATTTCCCAATTCCTTTTGTGATTCCCCTCACAAAGAATCTTTCTTCCCGATGAAGAAGAGATTATATACAGATTGAATACTCTCTAGAATAGAGTGGATATTAAAGTTAAGGTACAGCAAATGCTACAAGTGGGTGAAAAAGTTTTAACACATAAATTTAGCAAAGTAATTGCAAAGATAAGCTTAAATTCATTTTTCACAACTTCAAATGAAGTTCTATCTATAGATTTGTGGTTTAACTAGTCGTTAGACACAATATCTAACTATTAGAAACTTTAACCAATGGTTACTTTGTAGAAATAGCTGTTCATCAACTGCATTTAATGAATTAGACATGCTAAAATTCAAATTTTGGCGTTCAACAGACGAATTTTACAGAGATAGAATGTTAAGGATTTCAACGTTGAACTTCAACATTCATCTGTTCAAATATGACATTCAAATTTTGAGTTTGTCAAAGATATCTCATGTTAGAATATACAAATTTTCATATCAAAAGCATATTTGTTGAGTTAGAACAATTGTCTCATGTTTTTATAGTGCACTTGAAATTTGAATTTCAGAAGCTGAAATTCGTCTGTTAGTGACTTATTCAACATGTTAAAAAAGTTCTCCTCTATGAAATTTGAATGTTAAACTATAAAGTTTGTCAATTAGAGGCATGCTCTAACTGAGACTCACAAGTTCTCATTTCAAAATTTGTATTTTGAAGTCCAAAGTTCGTCTATGAGAAAGGCGACTCTGAACTCTCCTTGAACTTCACCAACATTCAAATTTTGACTAAACTTCATATAAATTTTGCACACATTCACTAACCATGCCTAGCCCGAAATTCAAATTTCATAATTGAAATTCGTCTGTCACAGATAAAACCTCTGTATATTCAAATTTCACCAAGCAAAGTTTGAAATTTGCACAAAATGCACATGAGTCAATAGCAAAATTCATCTATTAGTCAGTATTTTTCAATTTAACATATGCTAACATAGGATAACTGTGAAATTATTCATTTAAGTACTGTAATAACATGAATAAGTAAGACTCAAAGCTTTTTGCCCAATGTACATAGTGAGAAATCCTAACAAGTAAGTCTTTACACATTCTTTATTGGATTTCTTCACTTTGTAATTTAGTAATCCTTTGATATTCTCCTTTCCAAGTTCTAGTTGTTTAGAATCATCAAAACTTTTGATTTCACATTCTCCCCCTTTTTCATGATGACAAAACAACTTGCAAATTGGATTAGTACTTGGGTTTACTTCCATGAGCTCTCTCTCAACATATGCATTAAAAATTCGAATATAAATATAGCACATGTATCAGAGTTGAGAATGTAGGAGAATAAAAAAGGAAATACGGAAACAAGTTGCATTGATTCATAAGTTCAATATAGATATTCAATCAAATTCAACCAAATTCAAAAAAGTACACAGATTTAAGGTTCATCAAAGACGAAATTAAAAATACAAGATCCTAAGTTCTAAGTCCTAAGGCTCTATAGCTTGTTACTCCTGCTTAGTGTCACACTTCATCTTTGGACACTATTGCTATGAACATTGCCTCATTCGGAATTATTAAGGAGGCTCTTAAGAACTTGAATTAACTAAAAACTTCAAAACTAAAAAATTTCATTTTACGCACTTTTCACACTATTGCGCATCAAATTTTAGAAATTCATAATTAAGTGCAAAAAAATCATTTTACTATGGTTCAAGTCTCTAAACATAAAGCACATCCTGAATTTCATGGAAAAAAATATGAAACTAGAAATTCATCAAGTCATTTTATATAGTTTATTCTTTAAATTTACTTTTCATTCCCCTATTTCCAGTTTCTGACCCTTAAGTTTAAAAATTCATTTCTCAACAAACACAAAGCTATTTCATGCTATCTTTATATCATTTGAAAGCCCTGTATGTCTACTTTCTATATATTTTTATTTTGTACATTTATTCAACATGTACAAAGTAAACATTCTTTTAAATTCTCTAGTGTCAGGATAATTCTCTACTGGAACAGTTTTGGAGAAATATATATAATTTCATTTATATAACTCCAAATGTAACCAAACTAGTGGCATATTAAAGCCAAGTCATAGATCTTTCCTTATGTATAACCACTGAATTTTTGGAGTACTGTACAAATTTCATACACGCTTTAAAGCTCAAATAGTATTCATAATAAATTTACAGTTTCCAAAAAAACTATCTAGTTTTAGTCCTTATACTTCTTTAAAACCATAACTTGATTCATATATGGCTAAATGATATAAAACCTGCTTCCTCATAAAGCACATCATATCCTCTATCTAGAGAAAACATAATTTGACTCAATTCCCTTACCATAATATTCTTGTACATTCCCAAATATTAACATGGTAGAACGACATATAAGGGAATCATATATACTTTTGTAAATCTTAATATCATTTCATATTTGGATAACATCTAGCATGCTTGCCCATACATCACATAGGATCATAATACATCACTTATATATAATCATAATATAATACATAAAGCATGCTTCATATTTTTCTCCTTTCTTTTGCTTTCCTTTATAGCCTTTCCATTACCTAGCATGGTTAGTAACTTGGGGGAATGAGATTAGGCATCTCAGTAGTAAACTTGCACATGCTTAAACACCATTACATTTCATAAAAATATTCATAGCATTGCACAATTTATTAAAAATACATGAAAATACCATGTTGGCTATAAAAATTTCAGCAGTATAACGGTTTAAAAATAGTACATCCCGGGCAAAGCCCTCATTACATAAACAGCTAGCCAATCCAATAAACAATCAAAGTAACAACATGGTAACATAATCATTTCATAAAACATGCATAAAATATAATTGTGTAAAACATAAAGCAAGACAAGAATGTTACCTTGGAGCTTTACCATTTTCTCTTTAAACTTGAATCCTCTTGCTTGGATCCTTTCCCAATCACTTCCTTACATTTCCCCAAGCCTAGAAATAATCATATAACTATGTTAAGTCAACCAATTCCATGGCCAACTTCTTAATGAATCCTTTAACCCTAAAAACTCATTTACTTTATCTTAGAGTTTTTCATGAGTCCAACACTTGTTCTTAGTTAATTTGGACCCAAGGAATTCATTTTTAACATCAAAATAATGAAAATACAACTCTTTCCCATCATACTAAATTGACCAAAACAAGGATTGGAAGAAGAAAGAAGTGATTTTCATTTTCTTACTTCCAAACATGTTAGCAAGGCTGATTTTCCCAAGAGGGGGGTGAATTGGGAAGTTTGAAATTTTTCTGCACAAAGTGAAGTAAGTGAAGATATCACAGTATAATGAAAACAATGCGTAAAACAGAGCAAGGTGAAAAGTAGAGATGAGGAGAAGAGAACTCAGTGATTTATCCTGGTTCGGTCTATTCTCTTGACCTACATCCAGTCCCCAAGACACCTCTTGAGATTTATCCACTATACAGCAAGAATTTCAGTGGGCTTCTTGCTAAAGCCACGGTACATGAGTATGCTCTGTTTCTGAGCTCTCTCAAACTCTCCAAGCACTTTCACTATGTGCTTCCCAATCCCCTTGTAAATACCCCTCATAAGTAAATCTATCTCCCAGATGAAGAGTAGATTGATTACAATGAAATAACTCTCTTGAAAAGAGTAGATATGAAAGTTTAAGTACAAGTATAGAAGTTGAGAGGGTAAAAGCTTTTGAGAAGAAGATTCAGCAGAAATTCAGCATATATTGTTGAATCAAGAGTTTTGATGATTCCAAACCAACATTCAAGAGCTTGGATTGAAGATATCAAAGGAGATCAAAGCTGTCTCAAGTGAAGATTTTCTGAGTTCTTGGTGTTAAATCTTTTGTAGGATCCTTAGTTTTTGTTATGACTGGGTAAAAGATTTCGATTTGAAGAAAAGATGTTTTCAAACTTTGATTTTATGTTAAATCTTTAAATATCTGAAAAACACCCACAAACAGACGAAGGTTGAAAGTTTAAGCTAAACTGTCAAGTTGGAAATTTGAACTTTGCCTTTGGAAATTCGAATTTCGAGCTAAAACTGAATAAGTCTGAAGAGATGGCTCTCTGTCAGACGAATTTTGGTTGTTCAAAATTCAAATTTTCATCTAGTCTGAAAGAAGCCTTTTATTAACAGACGAACTTCACACTTTCAAAATTCGAATTTCAAGTAAAATGAAGTTTGTAAAAACCAAAGAAATTCGTCTGAAACTATGATAAAGTGCATCTAAAATCAAAATGAAATTGAGTTTGATAAATGCTCTCTGACAGACGAATTTTGAACTTCCAACATTCGAATTTTCATATAAGTCTGATAGATGCTTCTTTGCAACAGACGAACTTTGAGTCTTCAAAATTCAAATTTTGAACAAAACAAAAATTGAGAAAATAGAAGAAATTCGTCTGAAACTATGTTAAAGTTCATCTGAGATCAAGAATGATTTAAGTTTCAAAATTGCTCTCTGACAGACGAACTTTGAACATTAAAATTTGAATTTCAGAAGCTAAGTTCTTGAGTCTCTTGAAATGAAACATTGACATATGAATGATGTGAACTTGCAACATTCAAATGATAAAGTTAGTCTGAAAAGAGTCTCTCTGACAGACAAACTTTACTATTCAACATTCGAATTTCGAAGAAAATGAACTATTGTGCCTCCTTTTGGGAAGTCAGCCTTGCTAACATATATAAGTTTTTTTTTGTTACCCACAACTTCAAATGATGTTGTATTTATAGATTTAGGTCTCAAATATCCGTTAGAGACTAAATCTATCCGTTGGGGAAGTTATCCAACGGTTACTCTGAAAAACTATCCATTTACCAACCGCATTTAATGTTTCTGACATACTAAAATTCGAATTTTGGTTGGTCAACAGACAAATTTCGAAGGAACCGAAGATTAAAGCTTCCAACGTTACAGCACGAAGTTCGTCTGTTCATGAAGTGAAATTTGAATTTTGAAACTTACAAAACATTTTCACAATGTGACATACGAATTTTCAAGAAGAAAGTTTTTCGGTTAAGTGTGAACAGTGTTTTCAATTTTCTACAGTGCCCTCGAAATTCAAATTTTGGAAGCCCAAAATTCGTCTGTTCCCAATACGTGAAAAGGAGGCACAGTAGTTCATTTTCTTCGAAATTCGAATGTTGAAGAGTAAAGTTCGTCTGTCAGAGAGACTCTTTTCAGACTAACTTCATCATTCGAATGTTGCAAGTTCACATCATTTGTATGTCAATGTTTCATTTCAACAGACTCAAGAACTTAGCTTCTGAAATTTGAATTTTAATATTCAAAGTTCGTCTGTCAGAGAGCAGTTTTGAAACTTAAATCATTTTTTATCTCAGATGAACTTTAACATAGTTTCAGACGAATTTCTTTTATTTCTCAAGTTTTGTTTTGTTTGAAATTCAAATTTTGAAGACTCAAAGTTCGTCTGTTGCAAAGAAGCATCTTTCAGACTTATATGAAAATTTGAATGTTGGAAGTTCAAAATTCGTCTATCAGAGAGCATTTATCAAACTCAATTTCATTTTGATTTCAGATGCACTTTATCATAGTTTCAGACGAATTTCTTTGGTTTTTACAAACTTCATTTTACTTGAAATTCGAATTTTGAAAGTGTGAAGTTCGTCTGTTACCAAAAGGCCTCTTTTCAGACTAGATGAAAATTCAAATTTTGAACAACCAAAATTCGTCTGACAGAGAGCCATCTCTTTAGACTTATTCAGTTTTAGCTCGAAATTCGAATTTCCAAAGGCAAAGTTCGAATTTCCAACTTGACAGTTTAGTTTAAACTTTCAACCTTCTTCTGTTTGTGGGTGTTTTTCAAATATTTAAAGATTTAACATAAAATCAAAGTTTGAAAACATCTTTTCTTCAAATCAAAATCTTTTACCCAATCATAACAAAAACTAAGATTCTACAAGAGATCTAATAGCAAATACTTAGAAAATCTTCACTTTAGACAGCTTTGATCTCCTTTGATATCTTCAATCCAAGCTTTTGGATGTTGGTTTGGAATCATCAAAACTCTTGTTTCAACAAAACATACCAAACCTTATTCCTTTGGTATTTTCTCACATTTTTCTACAATTTCCTGCAAGAAAACACTTTCTTTCTCAAAACATTTTCCTTGAACGAAATTTACAACAAGAGGGAAGGACGAGAACTCAAGGAAAATGACAACAAGAAATTGCCACCAAATATTCTTGAAATTTCTTGATTTCTTTTAGAAAATGACTTAAATAATTAAATAATGGAATTTTAACATTTGCTGCTAATTGAGCATGAAATTGGGGATATTTTGGTCCAAAAATTTCAGACATTTACTTATCCGGATATATCATGAACTGGTTTGGATAAATAAAACTACTTTATTGGCATATTTTATTATTATTGGAATACTAGTTATAATTGTTGGGAATATCGGTAAACGTGCAGTGGAAAAATCACTAAAATCCCTCCCATAGATCCGTTAACATTGTTTAAATCGAGATATAGAAGAGAATATTTTACCTTCGGTGTGTGTATTTTCGATTCTTTTCAATGTTGGACCCCAGGAACTAACGTGCCTAATTAACTCCCTCTACCAGTATCCACACGAATGATGAGTCCAACTCAAATGGCGTGCTAGCACCTCTGTTTGCAAACATCCATACGCTCTTGCTGTGCATCCATATGCTTTCTCTCTCTAAGTGTGCGACCGCTCTACCTCTAGGGTGAATCAAGATTCTCTCTTGATTCTATGTATAATAATAAACTAATCTATATAATTATATAGATAAAGTTTATTATTTGATTAATTTAAATCAATTATTCAAATTAAATCAAATCTTAATTAAATAAATTAGTTTAGATTTAAATCTATCTAATAGAATAAATCTAAACCAACTATCTAATCTAAATCCAGAATCAAATCTAAATTTAATTTATCATATAAATTAAATTCAGATTATGATATTAGTTTAAATTTAAATCTATCATATAAAATTAAATTTAAAACTAATTCATTTAAATAATATATATAATTCAAAATATTTAATATATATCAAATATATATGTAATATATCAAACATATATATATGTTTTGAATTTTATAAAATATATATCAAATATATATAATTTATTTATAAAATTTATACACCATAAATTGAACATTATATTCATTAAATCTAAACACATTAAATTCAATGAATTTGGACATTCTAGCTCCAGTTGGTCCATTCTTGTGTGCGACCCTGCAAGTTTATATGATGTTGCTAGTGGGCCAATGACTATTGGATCCTCAAGTCACAAGTGGCCTTTAACAAGACATTGTGACTACCTAAATCATATGAGATCAGTGATTTGATTCAACCTATCATATAACCTTATCACATCCCTTTTGTCTCACGATATATAGGTCAAGTAGGACCATCACTTTCGCGATCTCCGAGTAGACTGATAGAACAAATGGAAACTCTTCCATTCGAGCATGGCCACACATTTCTCAATCTCACTCATCGAGGGGCCCAGATATATCTCTCTATTAATTAGAGGGATAAATTCCATCTTGACTATTCATCTTCCTTTACATGAATTCCACTATGCCCGATCATAGCTTTCATAATCTCCTGATTAAAGGTGACTTTTGACTATGCCAAAGTGCAATATTCCCATGTAGGAAGTCATGGTGATCTCAGATCTAAGGACTCAGTGACGTTGTTATATATATATGAGAGAAGCTCAGGATTCAGTACTATAATGCAACATCTTTTCTAATCATGCTTTTAGCACTGTAATGCAAGACATATCATATTATCATGCTTAAAACATAGCCCTAGAAATTTGGATGTTACACTCATACTTGCAAATTTCATGTGAAATTCTTATATGAAGATTTTCAATGCATGTTAAGAAACATTATCCTTTTGGACCAAAACGGAATCCGAATAGCCTTAATTCTTCTGACAAGGATCCAATAGTTATGCAGACTCTGGACTGGCTCACTAACCCCCTCAAAGTTGCAATTCTCCTGGGATTTTGTTCTTTGAAATTTACAACGTGCTTTCTAAAACCTCATGCTTTTGGCTGAAATGATATCGGAAAGGAATCTAGCTGAGCTCAATTCTTCTAGGTAGGCTCAAATTGTTGTCGGATATGGGATGATCTAACCTGCTCGCTCATATTTGCAAATTTCATGTCATATTCTTGAACAAAGTTTTTCGATGCATTTTCAAAAACATCATGCTTTTTGCCAAAATGAGGACAAAACAAAATTCGATTGAGCTCAATTCTTCCCAAAAGGCTCTAGTTGCTATGGGGACTCCATATGAACTCACAAACTCTCTCAAAGTTGTGCCATTTTCTTGGGTTTTTCTTGTTTAAGGCTTTTTTTAGAGCATTCAAAGAACCTCGTTCTTTTGTTGAAAATGAGATCAAAATGGATTATGATTATGCTCGATTCTTCCAGGTAGCCTCAAATTGTTGTGCGGATACTGGAAGAACTCACTTACACGCTCATACTTGCAAATTTCATGCAAAATTCTTATGTGAATATTTTCTATGTGTTTTAAGAAACATTGTCCTTTTGGGCTCGATGTAGTTAAAAGGAAATCCAATTAAGCTCGATTCTTCTGAAAAGGCTCCAACTGTTATGAGAACTCCAAATGAACTCCCTCAAAGTTGCAATATTTTTGGGAATTTATTGTTTGAGACCTTCCATTACATTTTCAGAAACCACGTACTTTTGTTGAAAATGAGATCAAAATGGATTACGATTGAGCTCGATTCTTCCAAGTAGGCTGAAATTATTATATGGATACCGGATGAACTCACTTGCACGCTCATACTTGCAAATTTCATGTGAAATTCTTATATGAATATTTTTTATGCATGTTAAGAAACATTATCCTTCCGGACAAAAGCAGAATCCAAATAACCTTAATTCTTCCCACAAGGCTCTAATAGTTGTGAGGACTTCGGACCTCCCTCAAAGTTACAATTCTCCTAGGATTTTGTTCTTTGAAACTTTATACCATGGTTTTTGAAACCTTGTGCTTTTGGCTGAAATGTTATTGAAACGAAATCTAGTTGAGCTCGATTCTTCCAAGTAGACTCAAATTGTTGTCAGATAGCGGATGACCTCACCTGCTCGCTCATATTTGCAAATTTCATGTGACACTCTTGAATGAAGCATTTCGATGGATTTTCGGAAACATCGTGCTTTTGGCCAAGCTAAGGACAAAATGAAATCCCATTGAGCTCAATTCTTCTGAGAAGGATCCAGTTGGTGTGTGGACTCCAAATGAAGTCACTAACTCCCTAAAAGTTGCAAAATTTTTTGGGCTTTTTCTTGTGTAAGGCTTTTTCAAAGCATTCTCAGAAACCACATGCTTTTATTGAAAATGAGATCAAAATGGAACGTGAATGTGTTTGATTCTTCCAGGTAGTCTAAAATTGTTGTGTGGATATCGGATGAACTCACTTGCAAGCTCATACTTGCAAATTTCATGTGAAATTCTTATATGAATATTTTTGATGTATTTTAAGAAAGATTGTCCTTTTGGGCTAAAAGAGATCAAAACGAAATCCGATTGAGCTTGATTCTTCCAAAAAGGCTACAATTGTTGTGAGAACTCCAGATGAACTCCCTTAAAGTTGCAATATTTTTGGGATTTTGTTGTTTGAGACCTTCCAATGCATTTTCAGAAACCACGTGCTTTTGTTGAAAATGAGATCAAACAGATTACAATTGAGCTCGATTCTTCCAAGTAGGCTCAAATTATTGTACGGATATCAGATGAACTCACTTGCATGCTCATGCTTGCAAATTTCATGTGAAATTATTATATGAATATTTTTTATGCATGTTAAGAAACATGATCCTTTTGGACCAAAATGGAATCCGAATAGCCTTAATTCTTCCTACAATGCTCCAATAGTTGTGAGGACTCTGGACCGGCTCACTAACTCCCTCAAAGTTGCAATTCTCCTGGGATTTTGTTCTTGAAACTTTACAACATGCGTTCTGAAACCTCGTGCTTTTTGGCCGAAATGATATCAAAATAGAATCTAGTTGAGCTCGATTCTTCCAGGTAGGCTCAAATTGTTCTTGAATACTGGATGACCTTGTTAGGAATTTCAACACACACTCAGCGGAAAACTATCAAGAAATTCCCTCCCATGGATTTATCAATGCTGTTTAGATTGAGATGTAGAAAAAGAATTTACTTTCGGTGCGTCCCTTGGTGTTCTTTTTCATTTTGTCAGACCCCAGGAACTAACGCGACTGGTCAGCTCCCTCTATCAATATCTACTCAAATGGTGAGTCCAACTCGAATGGCGTGCTAGCACCTCTATTTGTGAATATCTGTACGTCCATACGCCCTCGCTATTCGTCGTTCATTCGTACAGTCTCGCTCTCTGAGTGTACAACCGCTCTCTTTTTAGGGTAGTTCAAAATTGTGTTCATTCTGTTTTTTTAAATAATCCTAGTCTAGATCAATATATATAGGAATCGATATTTGTTTAATTTAAATCAATAATATAAACTAAATCAAATATTAATTAAATAGATTAGTTTGAATTTAAATCTATCTAATAGATTAAATTTAAACTAACTATCTAATCTATATCCAGAATCAAATCTAGATTTAATTTATCATATAAATGAAATTTAGATTATTAGTTTAAATTTAAATCCATCATATATAATTAAATTTCAAACTAATTCATTTAAATAAATTTGAACAATCTATATATATATTTTGAAATAATATAATATATATCAAATATATATAATATATCAAACATATATATATATTTCAAATTTTATATAATATATATATCAAATATATATATAATTTAATCACCCTAAATTGAACATTAAATTCATTGAATCTACAAATAATTGTAGATTCAATGATTTGGACATTCTAGCTCGAGTTAGCCTGTTTCAGTGTATGACCTTGTAGGCCCATATGATGTTGACAGTGAGCTAATAACACTATTGGACCCACAAGTCACAAGTGGTCTCTAGCAAGACATTGTGATCACCTAAATCATATGAGATCGGTGATATGATATAACCTATCATATAACCTGATCACATCTCTTTTGTTTCATGATATATAGGTCAAGTATGAGGCATGGAAATGTTATCCTCATTTTACTCTACCATCACTTTCTCGATCTCCGAGAAGACTTACAGAACAAATGGAAACTCTTTCATTCTAGCACGACCATGCATTTCTCAATCTCACTCATCGAGGGGCTCGGATATATCTCTCCATTAATTAGAGGGACAAATTCTATCTTGACTATTCATCTTCCTCCACACGAGTTCTACTATGCCCGATTAAAGATAACTTTTGACTATGCCTAAGTATAGTGTTCCCCATGTAGGAAACTATGGTGATCTAAGGTCTAAGGGTTTAGTGACACGGTTATATGTAAGATATACTTATAACTTAATCCATGCAGCTATCTCATAATGGGTCAATCCAGTGCCTATTCCCTAACAGGAGCTTATGATTTTAATTTGTATCTTTATACATAATTATCAATCAAAATCATACGAGTCTTAGTTCATTATTGTTCCCATAAAAATGATTGACTAGGGACATTTAGGATAAAATGATTTATCCAAGGATATTATTATAAAGAAAAACATGCAAACAATATAAAAATCTAAGAAAAACACCTTCTTTTTTCATAATTAAGTATAATGTTCATAACTCAATGATTGGCCTAGGACACAATCTCCAACATATCTCACATGCTCGCTCATATTTGCAAATTTCAAGTCACATTCATGAATGAAGCTTTTCGATGGATTTTTAGAAACATCGTGCTTTTGGCAAAAATGAGGACAAAACAAAATCCCATTAAGCTCAATTCTTCCCAAAAGGAGTCATCGTGGGGACTCCAGATGAACTCATTAACTCACTCAAAGTTGCATGTCTTTTTGGGCCTTTTCATGTTTAAGGCTTTCCAAAGCATTCTTAGAAATCACGTGCTTTTGTCAAAAATGAGATCAAAATGGATTTTGATTGTGATCGATTCTTCCAGGTAGCCTCAATTCTTTTGACAAGGCTCTAATAGTTGTGAGGAGTCCGAACCGGCTCACTTAACTCCCTTAAAGTTGCAATTCTCCCGGGATTTTGTTCTTGAAACTTTACAAAGTGCTTTCCAAAACCTTATGCTTTTGGCCGAAATGATATCAAAACGGATTTTAGTTGAGCTCGATTCTTCCAAGCAAATAGCGGATGACCTCAACTGCTCACTCATATTTGCAAATTTCATGTCACATTCTTGAATGAAGCTTTTTGATGGATTTTCAGAAACATTGTACTTTGGCTATAATGAGGACAAAATGAAATCTCATTAAGATCAATTCTTCCCAAAAGGCTCTAGTTGTCGTGGGGGCTCCAGATGAACTCACTAACTCTCTCAAAGTTGCACATATTTTTAGGTTTTTCTTGTTGAAGACTTTTCAAAGCATTCTCAGAAACCTCGTGCTTTTGTCAAAAATAAGATCATAATGGATTCTGATTGTGATCAATTCTTCCAAGGAGCCTCAAATTGTTGTATGGATACCGGACGAACTCATTTGCACACTCATACTTGCAAATTTCATGTGAAATTCTTATATGAATATTTTCGATGTGTTTTAAGAAACATTGTCCATTTCGGCTTAATGAGGTCAAAACGAAATCTGACTAAGATCGATTCTTTTGCAAACGCTCCAATAGTTGTGAGAACTCTAGATGAACTCCCTCAAAGTTGCAATATTTTTGGGAATTTGTTGGTTGAGACCTTCCATTGCATTTTCAGAAACCACGTGCTTTTGTTGAAAATCAGATCAAAACGGATTATGATTGAGCTCGATTCTTCCAAGTAAGCTCGAATTATTGTACGGATGCCGGATGAACTCACTTGCATGCTCATACTTGCAAATTGCATGTGAAATTCTTATATGAATACTTTCGATGCATGTCAAGAAACATTATTTTTTTGGACCAAAACGGAATCTGAATAACCTCAATTGTTCCGACAAGGCTCCAATAGTTGTGAGGACCTTGGACCTCCCTCAAAGTTGCAATTCTCCCGGGATTTCGTTCTTTGAAACTTTAAAATGTGCTTTTCTAAAACCTCATGCTTTTGGCCAAAATGATGTCGAAACAGAATCTAGTTGAGCTCGATTCTTCTAGGCAAGCTCAAATTGTTGTGCGGATACTAGACGAACTCACTTGCATGCTCATACTTGCAAATTTCACGTGAAATTGTTACAAGAATATTTTTTATGTGTTTTTAAGAAACATTGTCCTTTTTGGCTGAACGAGGTGAAAATGAAGTCCGATTGACCTCGGTTCTTTTGAAAAGGCATCAGTTTTTGTGGGAACTCCAGATGAACTCACTCAAAGTTGCAATATTTTTAGGATTTTGTTGTTTGAGACTGATGGAGCATGAGCTAGGCAAGTCAAAGGGGAGGAGTTTCAAGAGCTTAGTGGACATGGAAGGCATGATCATATGACTGAACAAGGAACCCAAGTATGGAATAAGAAAGATCCTTTGCAAGGAATGGGGGCCTATGACGGGTGCAAGGACTAAGGCAATGAAGCAAGCTCTCTATGGAATGATTCAAGAAGTCATTGAACAAGAGCCCATCTACTTAACTCAATTTTCAGTCCAAAAGGCTTGAAGAGGCGTGTTGAAGGCTAGTATGCTAGAAACTAATCCAAGCCCAACAAACAAGGCCTAAATAGAAGAACTTACTTAAAGGAGCATGTGCCAAGCTTTTGACCATTTAAGTAGTGTTCTTTTATTAAATAAATTAGCAATTTTGTTTTTTTATTACTTAATTCAGAAATAAGGTTTTGACAATTAGTTTCCTATTTTTAATTTATTTGTGAGGATCTCTTCAGATTTGATTTTGTTTCTTATTTTTGGGCACCACTTATTCGGCATGTATCTAGTCTTATTTTTTGTGTAAGGTGGTGCCATTCTAAGAGATTTAGGATCTAAACTACTTTTAGCAAATTAGGCCTAGGGTTTTTGCTTCCTTTTTCTTTAAAAACATCACTTTTGTACTTGCAAATGAGAGATGAATGAATAATGCGTTTTTTCACTAAAACTTTTTGAGTTTTCTTGTTCTCTTGGTCAGCTTGAGAGACTCTTTGGCATATCAAAGAGAGTGATCTTCTTTTTGTGCTGTCTATAGCTAAGGTTTCAAGAAACAAGTTTTATTGGGGTCTTGCTTCTTGACCAATAACTTATATTCTTCCTATTCGTGCATTCTTCTTTGTTTATCTTTTCTATTTGTTTAATGTGTTCTTGGTGTTTTATTTGCTTCTCTTTGATCCTAGCACGATCCTTACGTTTCCTAATTCCATTGAAGGTGATAGAAAACCCATGTAGAACTTGTCTTGCGAACCTTCAATTGAATTGGAAAACGTAAGGATCGTTCTAGGATCAAAGAGAAGCAAATAAAACACCAAGAACACGTTAAACAAATAGGAAAGATAAATAAACAAGAATGCACGAATGGGAAGAATAGAAGTTGTTGGTCAAGAAGCAAGACCCCAAGAAAACTTGTTTCTTGAAACCTTAGCTAAAGACACCAGAAAGAGAAGACCACTTTCTTTGATATGCCAAAGAGTCTTTCAAGCTCACCAAGAGAACAAGAAAACTCACAAAGTTTTAGTGAAAAATGCACTATTCATTCATTTTTGATTTGCCAGTGCAAAAGTGACGTTTTTAAAGGAAAAGAAAGCAAAAACCCTAACCCTAATTTGCTAAAAATAGTTTGGATCCTAAATCTCTTAGAATGGCACCACCTTACACAAAAATAAGACTAGATACATGCTGAATAAGTGGTGCCTAAAAATAGGAAACAAAATCAAATCTGAAGAGATCCTCACAAATAAATTCAAAATAGGAAACTAATTGTCAAAACCTTATTTCTGAATTAAGTAATAAAAAAAATTGCTAATTTATTTAATTAAAGAACACTACTTAAGTGAGTTCTTCTATTTGGGCTTTGTTTGTTAGGCTTGGATCAGTTTCTAGCATACTGGCCATGAAGAACATGCCTCTTGAAGCCTTTTGGGCTAAAAATTGAGCTAAGTAGATGGGCTCTTGTTCAATTACTTCTTGAATCAATCCATTGAGAGCTTGCTTCATTACCTTAGTCCTTGCTCTTGTCATTGGCCCACCCATTTCTTGCAAAGAAGTCACATGATCATGCCTTCCATGTCCACCAACATGAAACTCCTCCTCTTTGATAAGCCTAGCTCATGCTCCATCATTCCCTCCCTCCTTGAAAGGATTCGTCCTCGAATCTAAAACATAAAAAAGAGAGAGGTCAGCTACGTTAAAAGTGGCACTTACATTGCCATAAGAACTAGGCAAATCAATTCTATAAGCATTATCATTGATCCTTTCTAACACTTGGAATGGAGCATCCCCTCTTGGGTGAAGCTTGGATTTTCTTTGCTCAGGAAATCTCTCTTTCCTCAAATGCACCCACACCCAATCTCCAGGCTCAAACACAAAGTAGAAAGTGTTCGATTCACAACCTCAGTTTGTCCATCCGTTTGGGGATGAGCAACCGCAGAAAACAACAACTTAGTGCCTAGTTTGTTCCACAATGGCCTCCAAAAGTGACTTAGAAATTTTACATCCCTCTCACTAACTATAGTTCTAGGCAATCCATGCAATCTTACAATCTCCTTGAAAAACAAGTCAGCAATGTGAACAGCATCATGAGTTTTAGTACAAGCAAGAAAATGTGCCATTTTACTAAATCTATCAACAACAACAAAAATGTTATCTTTTCCACTAGGGGATCTAGGCAAACCCAAAACAAAATCCATAGATATGTCAATCCAAGGATGAGAGGGAACAGGTAATGGGGAATACAAGCCATGAGGATGCACTTTAGATTTTGCATGTCTAGATGTAATGCACTTATCACACATAGCAACAACATCTTTTCTCATGTGAGGCCAATAGAAATGTTCATGCAACATGGTTAATGTCTTTTCCACACCAAAATGACCCATTAAACCACCACCATGTGTCTCTTTCACAAGCAACTCACGCATAGAGCAATGAGGAACACACAATCTATGTCTCTTGAAAAGAAATCCATCAAAGATATAAAAATCATCAAAACCATGTTTCTCACATAATTTCCAAATCTCAGCAAAATCAACATCATTCTCATACAAGCTTTTCAACAAATCAAAACCAATTAACCTAGCTTCCACAGAAGTAATCAAAGAGTACCTCCTAGACAAAGCATCAGCAACAACATTCTCTTTGCCCTGTTTATGCTTAATGACATAAGGAAACGTTTCAATAAACTCAAGCCATCTAGCATACCTCTTATTCAACTTAGTTTGAGATTTCAAGAACTTAAGACTCTCATGATCAGAATGAATGACAAATTCTTTAGGCCGTAAATAATGTTTCCAAGTCTCTAAAGTTCTTTTCAATGCATACAATTCCTTGTTAGAAGTTGAATAGTTCAAACATGCACCACTTAGTTTCTCACTAAAATATGCAATAGGTCTAGAATCTTGCATTAACACAACACCAATACCAATTCCAGACGCATCACATTCAATCTCAAACGCCTTATAGAAGTCAGGAAGTACAAGAAGAGGGGCATTTATCAATCTATCTTTCAAGGTATTGAAAGCTACCTCTTGGGATTCATCCCACTTAAAAGTTACATTCTTTCTTACCAAATCATTCAATGGGGCAGCAATGGTTGAGAAGTCTTTCACAAACCTCCTATGGAAGCTAGCAAGTCCATGGAACAACAAACTTGCCAATGAAAGGATGAAAGACATGATTCATAAGACTTATAAAGGTACTAGGAGCATTGGTTAACCCAAAGGGCATAACCATCCATTCATACAAACCAAATTTAGAATGCAGTTTTCCACTCATCTCCCTCTTTCATCCTAATCTGATGATATCCACTCCAAAGATCTATTTTGGAAAATAAAATGCACCATGCAATTCATCCAACATATCATCTAAACGAGGAATAAGATATCGATACTTAACTGTGATTTTATTGATGGCATGGCAGTCCACGCACATCCTCCACTTGCATCTTTCTTGGGCACAAGTATGACCGAAACGGCACAAGGACTTAGGCTCTCTCTCACGAAGTCTTTCTTCATCAATTCCTCAACATGCCTTTGTATCTCCTTAGTTTCTTCCGAATTTGCCCTATATGCAAGCCTATTTGGAAGTGCACCACCGGGGATGAAATCAATCTTATGCTCAATACCTTAATGGTGGCAAACCATCGAGTATCTCTTCTGGGAAAAAATCACCAAATTCTTGCAACAAAGCTAACACACTAGAGGGCAAAGAGTTATGCAGATCATTCACAGTCAAATATACATCCTTATACAATAGAATCAATGAATTTTCATCAAATAGAGCTTCCTTGATCTCACTTCTTCCACATAACAAGCTCACTTTCTTTTCTTCACCCTTTTTGTTTTCTTTCTTTACTTTATCGCTCACGTCTTTTTTCTCTTTTTCACCTTTCTCTCTCTTTTCTTTTTCCCTCATCTTACACTCTTGAGTGATTCTTTTCTGATCTGTAAATGCTTCTAATGGACGAATAGATCTTAGTACAATGGTTTTATTATTGAATGGGAAATAGTATTTATTGCTATAACTATCATACCTAACTCGTCTATCAAACTGCCATGGTCTACCTAACAACAAGTGTCCAGCATACATAGGTGCCATTTCACACAAAACCTCATCATGAAAATTATCTATGGAAAATGCTACAACTACTTGTTTAGTGACCTTAGCATCCCCACTATCATTAAACCATAACAAATTATAAGGCTTGGGGTGCTTTTGAGTAGGTAAACCTAGCTTTTCAACTAACAAGGTACTAGCAATGTTGGTGCAACTACCATTAGCAATGATAAGATTACATGCCTTGTTATTGACAAAACACCTAGTGTGAAAGATATGCTCACGCTGTTCCTTTTCTAGATCTTCTCCTGGTTGAATGTTGAGAGCTCTTCTTGACACTAGAGCTTGCCCATGCACAGCCTCCATAATCTCCATGTCAGAATCATTAGTCAAAGGGGGCATAGGTCCATCCTCCTCAACTTCCTCATCACTATTACTAGCTGCATCATCATTCTCAAGCAAGATCATAGTTTGTTTATTTGGACATTAAGAAGCAATATGACCAAAACCTTGACATTTAAAACATTTAATTTTTGAAGAAGAATCAGAAGAAAATGGTTTAGAATCAGTTTTACCTTTCAGAGTAGAGGGTTGCACCTTCATCTTTTTCTCGTCCTTTGGCTTGGTCTCTCCCTTAGGCTTAAAGGAGAATCTTCCCTCCTTGCTTGAGCCTCCAAAGGGCTTCAACTTTTGCTTGGCTTTCAAGTTCTTTTCCACTTTGATAGCCTTATGTAATAACTCCTCCATATCGAGGTAGTTTTTCATCTCAACCTCAGCAGCAATCTCTGGATTCAATCCTCCAACGAACCTTGCCATTGTTTGCTCAGGATCTTCTTCCACTTTTGCCTTAATCATGGCAATCTCCATTTCTTGATGATATTCTTCAACATTCATAAATTTTTGTTTCAGTTTCTGGAGCTTTGTATGAGCATCCCTAAAATAATGACTAGGGACATTGTCTCTTTCTCATGATGGCCTTCATTTCATTCCAAGACTAAATTGGACCTTCACCTGTATGTCTTCTAGTGGTAAGCAATTGATCCCACCAAATACTTGCATAATCTGTAAATTCTACCACAACCAATTTCACTTTGCTCTCCTCTGAATAAGAATGACACTCAAAGACATGCTCCACTCTTCTTTCCCATTCAAGATATGCATCGGGATCGGCTCTTCCTTGAAAGGAAGGGATTTTTATCTTTATGTTACCAAGAGGATCCTTCTTATGAAATGTTCTTCTTGAGCAAGACACTTCTTCTTCACTAGATTTATTTTCATCTTCACTCATCATATTTCTGTTTCGGCCTCTTTTGGAATTGGAAGACGATTCCATGCCATCTAATCTTGCATTTAACCTCTTAAATTGCTCATGGACAGATTTGACGAACAACTTAAGATCAACTTTACCTTCATCACTAGACATGATTTCTACCTGAAATTGTTAGTGCAAATAAAGGAAAAGAAAGTAATGGGACCTCTCATACTCTTCTCACGTGTTTACACTCAATAATAATATGCAATTTCACTCGTGTTTCACACATAAAATGTGTCTTTTTCTATAATGCAAATCATTCTTGCCTTTTCCCACTCACTTGCTCTCTTTAGTGTTCTTAAATCAACTCCAGCAAATCAAAAGGGAGAGGATGTAAAAATTAGTGGTGACACAAAGCTAAAGCCCAAAATTCAAGTTTCAAAGAATCAAATTTGGACCAAACACTCAACTAAAATTCGTGCATAAAATGAGGCCAAACGAGATGGAATAACTGTAGCACAAATTAGGAAAGAAATTGAAAAAGTATGAATGAATGATTCTAGAGAAGTGGCGTGAAAAACAAGAAAGAAAGAAAAGGAAAGAAATCTGGACAGCCAACCAATAAAGCAAGGAAAATCAAAATGAACAATTTAGGAAACGAAGAAAGAAGAGAAAAGGAAGGTAGAACAATAGAGGAAAAAGGAAACAAGTTGCAGCACAATGATAAATTAGGAAACAAAATAAGGAAATAAGATTAGGAAAGTAGCAATCTACACAAGAGTTTGAAACTTGCCAATCAAGTTTGTTGAATTTAGTAATTTCCAATGTGACTTGAAGAGCAAGAAGAACAAAAGAACCAACTTTGTTTTTTTCAACTTGCAGTCCACTCAATAAAATAGGAAACTTTATGAATTAGGAAAGCAAACAATCAATCAAGAAAGATTCTATCTTGACCATCAAGTAATTGATTGATATAATAAATCTGAAAGGTCCAGCAATAAATTTCTTTCTTCCTTTTTTTTTTCTTTTTTTTTTTTGCTACTTCTCTTCTCTTTTTCTTCTTCTTTTTTTTTTTATCCTTTTTTTTAACAGCAGCTTTTTTTTTCGATTTTTTTTATAAACACATACAAATTCAAACTTTCTGGACAATACTGAAAATTGCAACAACAAATTAATTCCATTTTTTTTTCTAAGAAAACTTCAAATCTGGACAGAAAACAACAAGAAATAGGAACAAGTCACAAGGAAGAGATGATCCAACAAAATGACAACAAGAACAAACAACTTATGAAGATGCCACACACAAGAGACATAAATTGAGAAGAATCACGCCACAAAAAAAAACAAAAAAGAAGCACAAGAACAAATCTAGACAGAAGAAAGAAGCAACCATGATACTAGCAAACTGGAGCTCTGATGCCAAATGATAGAAAACCTGTGTAGAACTTGTCTCGCGAACCTTCAATCGAATTGGAAAACGTAAGGATCGTGCTAGGATCAAAGAGAAGCAAATAAAACATGAAGAACACGTTAAACAAATAGGAAAGATAAATAAACAAGAATGCACAAATGGGAAGAACAGAAGTTGTTGGTCAAGAAGCAAGACCCCAAGAAAACTTGTTTCTTGAAACCTTAGCTAAAGACACCACAAAGAGAAGACCACTTTCTTTGATATGCCAAAGAGTCTTTCAAGCTCACCAAGAGAACAAGAAAACTCACAAAGTTTTAGTGAAAAACGTACTATTCATTCATCTCTGATTTGCCGGTAGAAAAGTGATGTTTTTAATGGAAAAGAAAGCAAAAAACCTGGCCCTAATTTGCTAAAAGTAGTTTGGATCCTAAATCTCTTAGAATGGCACCACCTTACACAAAAATAAGACTAGATACATGCTGAATAAGTGGTGCCTAAAAATAGGAAACAAAATCAAATCTGAAGAGATCCTCACAAATAAATTCAAAATAGGAAACTAATTGTCAAAACCTTATTTCTGAATTAAGTAATAAAAAAAATTGCTAATTTATTTAATTAAAGAACACTACTTAAGTGAGTTCTTCTATTTGGGCTTTGTTTGTTGGGCTTGGATCAGTTTCTAGCATACTGGCCATGAAGAACATGCCTCTTGAAGCCTTTTGGGCTAAAAATTGAGCTAAGTAGATGGGCTCTTGTTCAATTACTTCTTGAATCAATCCATTGAGAGCTTGCTTCATTGCCTTAGTCCTTGCTCTTGTCATTGGCCCACCCATTCCTTGCAAAGGAGTCACATGATCATGCCTTCCATGTCCACCAAACTCTTGAAACTCCTCCCCTTTGATAAGCCTAGCTCGTGCTCCATCAGAGGTTCATAGGACAAGTTCTACATGGGTTTTTCTATCGTTTGGCATCAAAGCTCCAGTTTGCTAGTATGAAGGTTGTTTTTTTTCTTTTCTTCCAATCTTGCTGTTTCGTCTCTTCTTTCTTCTGTCCATATTTGTTCTTGTGCTTCTTTTCTGTTTTTGTGGCGTGATTCTTCTCACTTTATGTCTCTTGTGTGTGGCATCTTCATAAGTTGTTTTGTTCTTATTGTCTTTTTGTTGGATCATCTCTTCCTTGTGACTTGTTCCTATTTCTTGTCTTTTTGTCCAGATTTGAATTTTTCTGAAAAAAAAAATTTGCATTATTTTTTTTGTAATTTTTAGTATTGTCCAAAAAGTTTGAATTTGTGTGTGCGTCCAGTTATAAAAAAAACTTGAAAAAAAAAATTGGCTGCCATTTAAAAAAAGAGAGGAAAAAAAGAAGAAGAAAAAGAGAGGGAGAAGCAGCTAAAAAAACACCGAAAAAAAATGATAAAAAAAAGAAAGAAATTTATTACTGGACCTTTCATATTTATTATATCAATCAACTACTTGATGGTCAAATAGAATCTTTCCTGATTGATTGCTTACTTTCCTAATTCATATAGTTTCCTATGTTATTGAGTGGACTGCATGTTGAAAAAAAAAATTTGGTTCTTTTGTTCTTCTTGCTCTTAAAGTCACATTGGAAATTACTAAATTCAACAAATTTGATTGGCAAGTTTCAAACTTTTGTGTGGATTGCTACTTTCCTAATCTTATTTCCTTCTCTTGTTTCCTAATTTATCATTGTGCTGCAACTTGTTTCCTTTTTCCTCCATTTTTCTACCTTCCTTTTCTGATGAAAGACCCAAGCGGGACTCGTCCGATTGAACCTCCAATGACTTGAAATGAACCACGGATCATGCTAGAATCAAATAGGACACACGAAATAATAAGAAAACATAAGATAGATGAACACGTTAAACTAGAAAAATATGATAATAAAATATGAACGAAAATGACAAGAAAATAGGAAAGATATGTTGGTCAATGGGGTAAGACCCTAAGAGAACCCTAGCCTTGGGACGCCACAAATAGAATACACAAAACAGAAAGAAAACACAAGATAGATGAACATGTTAGACAAGAAAAATAGGATAATAAATCTGAACGAAAATAACAAGAAAATAGGAAAGATATGTTGGTCAATGGGGTAAGACCCTAAGAGAACCCTAGCCTTGGGACGCCACAAATAGAATACACAAAACAGAAAGAAAACACAAGATCGATGAACATGTTAGACAAGAAAAATAGGATAATAAATCTAAACGAAAATAACAAGAAAATAGGAAAGATATGTTGGTCAATGAGATAAGACCCTAAGAGAACCCGTCTCTTAGAACCCTAACCTTAGGATGCCACAAAGGAAAACCACTCCTTTGATAAGTCTAAGAATTCTCTCAAGAACTCAAGGGATACAAGAGAAAGCTCACAAGAAAAGAACATAAGTTCTAAAAATTCATTCTCATTAATCTGTCTTCTTTCAAAGTACATAGATGGCTCCTTATATAAATGAATAAGGCAACTAAAACCCTAGGCTAAAATTAAAAACGAAAATTACAATGAAAATAAATAAAATAATAAAATCTAATCAATCCTAAAGAAGATACCACAATCTAAATGAAAAAGGAAACAAAATATTCCTCAAATCAATCAAAAGGTGGCACCTTTCTTACTAAAGCTAATAGAAAATTGTAGAGCCTAAATGTTTAAAATAGGAAACAACCAAAACTTAATCTCCAAGATATAATCTTTGACCAAAAGCCCTTATTTCTGAAAATAAACGAAAATTCTAAATAAATTAGCTTAAAGAAGATTCCTTTTTAATTGATCACATGAGTGGCACATGATCACTTAAGTAATCTTCTCTAATTGGGCTTCTCTTGGGCTTGGATCTGAAACTTGTAATTTACAGTTGATGATCACACCTACAAGCTCCTTTTGGGCTACAATTTTAATCAAGTGACTGGGCTCTAATTCGTAGAGCTCTTGGATCACTTCAATGCTTTGATTCCTTGCTCTTAATTTTGAACTCTTGCAAGCCATGCCCAGCCCTTACTCTATCATTCCCTCCCTCCTCGAAAGGATTCATCCTCGAATCTCCATAATCTACATGGAACGAAAGGGAACGATTAGAAGCATCAAATAGATAATAAGGACTATACTTACCATTTAAGCTTAATTGATGCATCTTTGCTTTCATCCATCCATGAACTTGAAGGAAATCAGTCTCCCTTTACCACAAATTTGTTTTAAATGTTCATCCATGCCTTTGCAACCATAACATTGCTCCAGGGTCGAAAATCTTATTTCCAAGCATTGGTGAAGAAAATTTGGATTCTTTCTTCATATCATTTTCACCAATATCCTGCCACAAAGAACTAGACACAAACTCGACACAACTAAACTCAAATGAAACCAAAGGGTTAAAGAAAAGATGAAGGACAAAATTAGGACAAAACATGACACAAAAAGACTCAAAAGGGACTAAGGTGGGACAATGATTATATGGGAATGATTCATGGGCTTCATCCAAAGCACAAGAATAGTTTTTAATATGCCCATTAAAATCAATGCAATAAAAATCTCCAATCACTATGTCAACATGATCAATCTCATCAGTGTAATCATAAGGACTACTAGGAATTAGCATGCTATTACCTAAAGAATTTTCAATCAAATCACTTACATATAAAGCATGATGTTCCTCTAAAAATCTCCAGAGGCCTTCAACTTCTGCTTGGCTTTCAAGTTCTTTTCTACTTTGATGGCCTTATGCAATAACTCCTCCATATCGAGGTAGTTTTTCATCTCAACCTCAGCAGCAATCTCTGGATTCAATCCTCCAAGGAACCTTGCCATTGTTTGCTTAGGATCTTCTTCCACTTTTGCCTTAATCATGGCAATCTCCATTTCTTGATGATATTCTTCAACACATAAATTTTTGTTTCAGTTTCTGGAGCTTTGTATGAGCATCCCTAAAATAATGACTAGGGACATGTCTCTTTCTCATGATGGCCTTCATTTCATTCCAAGACTAAATTGGACCTTCACCTGTATGTCTTCTAGTGGTAAGCAATTGATCCCACCAAATACTTGCATAATCTGTAAATTCTACCACAACCAATTTCACTTTGCTCTCCTCTGAATAAGAATGACACTCAAAGACATGCTCCACTCTTCTTTCCCATTCAAGATATGCATCGGGATCGGCTCTTCCTTGAAAGGAAGGGATTTTTATCTTTATGTTACCAAGAGGATCCTTCTTATGAAATGTTCTTCTTGAGCAAGACACTTCTTCTTCACTAGATTTATTTTCATCTTCACTCATCATATTTCTGTTTCGGCCTCTTTTGGAATTGGAAGACGATTCCATGCCATCTAATCTTGCATTTAACCTCTTAAATTGCTCATGGACAGATTTGATGAACAACTTAAGATCAACTTTACCTTCATCACTAGACATGATTTCTACCTGAAATTGTTAGTGCAAATAAAGGAAAAGAAAGTAATGGGACCTCACACACTCTTCTCACGTGTTTACACTCAAGAATAATATGTAATTTCACTCATGTTTCACAAGCAAAATGTGGCTTTTTCTATAATGCAAATCACTCTTGCCTTTTTCCGCTCAATTGCTCTCTTCAGCGTTCTTAAATCAACTCCAGCAATTCAAAAGGGAGAGTGATGTAAAAATCAGTGGTGACACAAAGCTAAAGCCCAAAATTCAAGTTTCAAAGAATCAAACTTGAGACCAAAAGAAAAAATCAACTAAAATTCGTGCATAAAATGAGACCAAAAGAGATGGAATAACTATAGCACAAATTAGGAAAGAAATTCAATAAATATGAATGAATGATTCTGGAGAAGTGGTGTGAAAAACAAGAAAGAAAGAAAAGGAAAGAAATCTGGACAGCCAACAAATAAAACAAGGAAAATCAAAATGAACAATTTAGGAAACTAAGAAAGAATAGAAAAGGAAGGTAGAACAATAGAGGAAAAAGGAAACAAGTTGCAGCACAATGATAAATTAGGAAACAAGATAAGGAAATAAGATTAAGAAAGTAGCAATCTACACAAGAGTTTGAAACTTGCCAATCAAGTTTGTTGAATTTAGTAATTTCCAATGTGACTTGAAGAGCAAGAAGAACAAAAGAAACAACTTTTTTTTTTCTCAACTTGTAGTCCACTCAATAAAATGGGAAACTATATGAATTAGGAAAGCAATCAATCAATCAAGAAAGATTCTATCTTGACCACCAAGTAGTTGATTGATATAGTAAATCTGAAAGGTCCAGCAATAAATTTCTTTTTTTTTTTTTCAAATTTTTCTTTTCGTTTTTCTTTTGAGCTGCTTCTCTTTCTCTTCTCCTTCTTCTTCTTTTTCTTCTTCTTCTTCTTTTAAACAGCAGCTAATAATTTTTTTTTCAAAATTTTTTTTAAACTGGACACACAAAAATTCAAACTTTCTGGACAATACTGAAAATTGCAACAACAAAAATAATTCGAATTTTTTTTTTAGAAAACTTCAAATCTGGACAGAAGACAACAAGAAATAGGAACAAGTCACAAGGAAGAGATGATCCAACAAAAAGACAACAAGAACAAACAACTTATGAAGATGCCACACACAAGAGACACAAAGTGAGAAGAATCACGCCACAAAAAAAAATAGAAAAAAAGCACAAGAACAAATCTGGACAGAAGAAAGAAGCAACCTTGAAACTAGCAAACTGGAGCTCTGGTACCAAATGATAGAAGACCCAAGTGGGACTCGTCCGATTGAACCTCCAATGACTCGGAATGAACCACGGATCGTGCTAGAATCAAATAGGACACATGAAATAATAAGAAAACATAAGATAGATGAACACGTTAAACTAGAAAAATATGATAATAAAATATGAACGAAAATGACAAGAAAATAGAAAAGATATGTTGGTCAATGGGGTAAGACCCTAAGAGAACCCGTCTCTTAGAATCCTAGCCTTGAGACGCCACAAAGGAAAACCACTCCTTTGATAAGTTTAAGAATTCTCTCAAGAACACAAGGGATACAAGAGAAAGTTCACAAGAAAAGAAAATAAGTTCTAAAAATTCATTCTCGTTAATCTGTCTTCTTTCAAAGTACATAGATGGCTCCTTATATAAATGAATAAGGCAACTAAAACCCTAGGCTAAAATTAAAAACGAAAATTACAATGAAAATAAATAAAATAATAAAATCTAATCAATCCTAAAGAAGATACCACAATCTAAATGAAAAAGGAAACAAAATATTCCTCAAATCAATCAAAAGGTGGCACCTTTCTTACTAAAGCTAATAGAAAATTCGAGAGCCTAAATTTTTAAAATAGGAAACTGATAGAGGATGGCTTGGACAAATTCAAGAACATAGTTGGAGACCTTATCACTTGGAAAGATTCAAGCCCAAGAGAAGCCCAGTTGAAGAGATTAATTAAAAGATCATGTGCTTCACTAAAATAGCATATGACTTAAGCATTATTGGGTTTAATTAGTGTTAATTTCGTTTTTATTAATTATGGGCTGAACTTTGTTAATTAATAAAGTCCAATTAGTTAATTAGTAGTCTTTTTGATAGCACACCTTGTAAATAAGCATGTCATGTGCCAAACATGTTATCTCATTAATGTGGTGGCATGTTTATAAGGGCTTAGGTATTATTTTATTATTTTTTTATGAATTTTCGTTATTTTATTTTAGGGCTTTATTTTATTAGTTTTCTAGGTCCAATAAGAATGTTATTTGAGCCCAAAGTCACCTAATCCTATTAGGATTACTTGAGCCCAAATAAATTAGGGTTTCTAGGCTTATTAGGTTAGATTTTACCTTGCCTATTTAAGGCTAGCTTTCATGTTACGTTTTTCAGATTTGAATGATTAAAGTTTAAGACTTTTGTGAGTTTCCTCTTGCGATTTTTTGAGTGCTAGAGAGAATACTATGACTTATCAAGGAATTGGTCAATCCTTGTGGCGTCACTGGAACTAGGGTTCAAGAGACCGGTTCTCTTGGGTTCTAATTCACCTCGACCAACATATAATTTCTATTTTCTTCTTGCTGTTTCTATTTTTCAGTTTTTGTATTCCTTGCAATTGCAACGATCCAAGTGTCATTCGTTTCAAGTGGGTTCTTTGGACGGGTTCCAAAAGGGTTCACTTATCATTTGGTATCAGAGTCAGGTTTGAAAATCAAGGTGTGTTCTCTGTTTTGCTTGTTTCCTTGTTTCAATCTGACTTCGTTGCTTCAAAAAAAAAATCGTGTCACTGTTCATACTGTACGGATTTCACTGTTCACTCCATTGTTTCGTACTGCTTCGCTTTTTTTGCCGGCACTGTTTCGTTTTCACTGTTTACTAAGCACTGTTTTCTGTCACTGTGCATCGGATTGTTCCGGACTGTTTTTCGTGATTACTGTTCCCCTGTCACTGTTTCATGCACTGTTCATGAAACTGTTTTCGTGTGCTGTTCACAGTTACTGTTAAAAAAATCTAAAAAAAAAAAAGATAGATTGATTGCTGCACAAAAAAAAGGAATATAGCAGCAACTGAAAAACAAATAGCAGAAAAAAAATTTAAAAAAAATTCGGAAAAAAAGTGAGATTTATTGCTGCAGAAAAATATATATATATATAGCAGCAACAAAAAAAAGGTAGTAAAAAAAAATTATTTGATTGGATTTGATTTGAGGCTTGATTGACTTAATTTATCAACTTTGGTGGCAAGTCTCATTAAAATATCTATAATTTCTCTTTCCTTCAGATTTCTTTCCTTATCAGTTCCTACAAATTGTCATCCTTCTTTGTTCTATTTTCTTCATATTTCTCTTGTTGGAAATTTCAGTTCCTTTGTGTTCATTTTATGTTGGTTATTGTTTAATTAAATTAGGATCTTTGAGAACTTTAATTTTGAACTTTTGTTTTCTGTGATTGCCACTTCTTTAAGAAAACTAGTTTTCTTTTAATTGAAGTTGTGGTTTTAATTTAGCACTCTCATAAGAAAGCAAGCTTTGAGTGGAAAAAGGCAAGAGAGAAATTGCATCATATTTGAAAAAAAGCCTTGATTTAGTGTGAAACACGAGTGCATTTGCATTATTTGAGTGAAACACGTGAGAGAGTGTGTGAGGTCCCTATTTCTTTTCTCTTTATTTTACATTAACATTTCATATTATAAACATAGCTGTTGGAGAAGTTGATTTTCAGGACTTATTAAGGACATTCAATGATCAAATTAAGGAAGTGAATGCAAAATTAGATCTCCTGGATGATGAAAGACCCAAGCGGAACTCGTCTGATTGAACCTTCAATGACTCGGAATGAACCACTGATCGTGCTAGAATCAAATAAGGACACACGAATAGCAAGAAAGCACAAGGAGAGGAAATATGTGAATCTGAAAATTAAGAACAAAATAATGCACGAAAATTCAAGAAAATAAGAAAGATATGTTGATCAATGGGGTAAGACCCTAAGAGAACCTGTCTCTTAGAACCCTAGCCTTGGGACGCCACAAAGGAAAACCACTCCTTTGATAAGTCTAAGAATTCTCTCAAGAATACAAGGATACAAGAGAAAAACTCACAAGAAAGAACATAAGTTCTAAAAATTCATTCTCATTAATCTGTCTATCTTTTTAAAAGTACATAGGTGGCTCCTTATATAAAGGAATAAGGCAACCAAAACCCTAGGCTAAAATAAAAAACGAAAATTACAATAAAAATAATCAAATCTAATCAATCCTAAAGAAGATACCACAATCTAAATGAAAAAGCAAACAAAATATTCCTCAAATCAATTAAAATGTGGCAACTTTCTTACTAAAAGACTAATAGAAAATTCTAGAGCCTAATCTTTAAAAATTAGGAAACAACTTAAAACTTAATCTCCAAGTCACAATCTTTGACCATATGACTTATTTCTGAAAACTAAATTAAATAAACGAAAATTCCTAATAAAATTATATTAAAAACGTCACTATTCATTGTCACATGCAGAGCACATGATGTCTTCAAGTTAGCTCTTCCAAATGGGCTTCTTTTAGGTTTGGATTTGGACCTTGTATAGATAAGAGCATTATCACATCATTGGCTCCTTTTTGGGCTGTAACTTGAACTAAATAAGTGGGCTCCAAAAGTAGTAACTCTTGGATCAATCCATTTAAAGTTTTCTTCATTGTTTTGGATCTTGCTCCAATCTTTGGGCTTATCGAGCATTGTTGTAATGGATCTTTTGGCTCCCAAACTTGCTTTCCATGTTCTTGTTCAACACCTTGATCAAGCCCTCCATGCTCCTCTTTGAACTTTTGCAAGCCATACCCAGCCCTTACTCTATCATTCCCTCCCTCCTCGAAAGGATTCGTCCTCGAATCTCCATAATCTACATGGAAGGAAATGGACCGATTAGAAGCATCAAATAGATAATAAGGACTATACTTACCATTTAAGCTTAATTGATGCATCTTTGCTTTAATCCGTCCATGAACTTGAAGCAAATCACTCTTCCTTTGCTGCAAATTTGATTTAAATGTTCGCCCAAGCCTTTGCAACCATAACATTGCTCCAGGGTCGAAAATCTTATTTTCAAGCATTAGTGAAGAAAATCTGGAATCTTTCTTCATATCATTTTCACCAATATCCTGCCATAAAGAACTAGACACAAACTCGACACAACTAGACTCAAATGAAACCAAAGGGTTAAGGAAAAGATGAAGGACAAAATTAGGACAAAACATGACACAAAAAGACTCAAAAGGGACTAAGGTGGGACAATGATTATATGGGAAAGATTCATGGGCTTCATCCAAAGCACAGGAATAGTTTTTAACATGCCTATTAAAATCAACACAATAAAAATCTCCAATCACCATGTCAACATGATCAACCTCATCAATGTAATCATAAGGACTACTAGGAATTAGCATGCTACTACCCAAAGAATTTTCAATCAAATCATTAACATGTAAAGCATGATGTTCCTCTAAAAGTTGCACACAATCATGGCTATTAATCTTATAAGCACAAGCAACTTCATTGTTTTCCAATTGTGCTACATCAAGATTTTCAATATTCTTATTAAAAGCACAACTAGAATCAAAGCTATCTAATGCAATACTAACAACATCAAGCTCAATTTTCTCAAGATTCTGCAAACTATCATGATCAATCCCATTAACACAATCAACATCATTAAATTCATTGGGATTCTCAAGTTTAGCACATCTTAAATCATCTATGCTAACACAAGAGATATCATCATTAGAGGTTTCAGAATAAGACATACCTTCCACATGATCTTCTTTCCCCAAGAGGGAATCACATGAAGCTTGAGCCAAAAGAACTTGAACCTCTTTGCAATGTTTATTAATAATCTTGCCTCCAGGAGGGTGCTCATGCAAATGAGACAATGCAAACTTTTTTCTCATAATTGTTTTCATCTCACTCCATGTTGCAATAGAAGGCTCTCCTTTAATAGTGCGTCGGCACTCCATTCGTTTCCACCAAACAGAAACATTTTTACTAAATTTAAGGAATACACATTGCATCATTTCCAACTCAGAGTAGTTACAACATTCAAATGCTTGATCAACAATTCTTTCCCACTCCAAGTAAACATCAACATCTTTCTCACCATGGAATAGTGGGATCTTTGATTTAATATCCTTGAAAGAAGAAACTTGCCTGCCTCTTTTAGGATAGACTTCTTTAATAATTGCTTGATCACAAGTTCTTTCGGATTTGGGGCAAAACTCCATGCTATCTAATTTAGCATTCAACTCATTCATTTGATCATTGAAATCTTTCATTAAAACTTTAAAATCAATTGCACTTTCTTTTCTAGACATACTTAGAACCTGAAATGTTAGTGCAAACAAAGAGGAAAGAAATATAGACCTCACAAATCACTCTCTGACGTGTTTCTACTCAAAAAAATTTATTACCACTCGTGTTTCACACAAAAGATTGGCTTTTACAATGATGTAAAACACTCTTGCCTTTTACCAGTTTCTTGCTCCCAATAGTGTTCTTAATCAATTCCAACAAATCAAAAAGGAGAAGTATGTATGATAAGTGGCAATCATAAAGCTAAAGTCCCAAAATTCAAAGTTCTCAAAGAATCTAAAAAGGGACACCAACAAATCAAAGAAAAGAAAAAAAAACGTACACCAAAAAGGGCACTAGACATAAGCAAAGTCCAGCAAGTTTTTAGAAGAAGAATGGAGGTGTATGGACACTAGGATGATGGCGTGATATTATGGATATTGGAAAGTAAGAAAAGACATAAACAACAATTTAGGAAACTAAGAAAGGAAGAAAATAGGAAAATAGAATCAAGGAAGAAAATAGGAAACTAGAGACAACCAAAGAATGAAGAAATTAGGAAACAAAGGAGGAAGCAAAATAGGAAAGTAAGATTCAGCACAAAGAAGGAAGAAATTAGGAAATTATTGATATGAATCAAAAGAGGAAAGTAGCAAAATCCCACAAGATCTGAAGCTTGCCAATCAAATGTTGATTTTAGGAAAATCTCTTATGTGACTTGGGAGGCAAGAACAAGAAAATTTAGGCAACTTTGAGCAACTTGCAACTCAATCAATTCACATTTAGGAAACCAACCAATAATAGGAAAGTAATTGGAATCCAAAAGCTACCAACTTGTAATTCAAGTCTTCAATCAACTCAAATACAGATCTGGAAATTTTTTTGCAACCATTATCAATTTCGAATTTTCTTTTCTTTTCTTTTTTTTTTTACTGCTGTTCTACTTTCTTTCTCTTTTTTTTTTTCAGCAGCAAGTCACAAACTTTTTTTTTTATTGCGGATTTTTTTTTTTACTTTTTTTTTTTCTAATTCTGCACCTTTATATGATCCTTTTCTTTTGTGCAGAAATCACAACAATTTTTTTTATCTTTCTTTTTTTTTTTTCTCAATTTTCTGGGCAACACTTACACAAGACAGAAAACTAGTAATTTGAGCAAAAAAAAAATAAATAAATAAAGAAATTCGATTTTTTTTTAATTTTGGATAGACTCACAATTCTGGGGGAAAAAAATAGCAACTAAAACACAAGAGGAAGAAGGAACAAGTCACAAAGAGGAGAAACAATCAACAAGAGATGGCAAGACCAAGACTTGATGGAAAAGCCACAAACAAGAGACAAACAGATATGGACAATGGAGAAAGTCAGATTATGGAAGAGAAAGAGATGTAAAGATCAAACCTTTGAAGCTAGCAACCAGTCTCTGATACCAAATGATGAAAGACCCAAGCGGAACTCGTCTGATTGAACCTTCAATGACTCGGAATGAACCACTGATCGTGCTAGAATCAAATAAGGACACACGAATAGCAAGAAAGCACAAGGAGAGGAAATATGTGAATCTGAAAATTAAGAACAAAATAATGCACGAAAATTCAAGAAAATAAGAAAGATATGTTGGTCAATGGGGTAAGACCCTAAGAGAACCTGTCTCTTAGAACCCTAGCCTTGGGACGCCACAAAGGAAAACCACTCCTTTGATAAGTCTAAGAATTCTCTCAAGAACACAAGGATACAAGAGAAAAACTCACAAGAAAGAACATAAGTTCTAAAAATTCATTCTCATTAATCTGTCTATCTTTTTAAAAGTACATAGGTGGCTCCTTATATAAAGGAATAAGGCAACTAAAACCCTAGGCTAAAATAAAAAACGAAAATTACAATAAAAATAATCAAATCTAATCAATCCTAAAGAAGATACCACAATCTAAATGAAAAAGGAAACAAAATATTCCTCAAATCAATTAAAATGTGGCAACTTTCTTACTAAAAGACTAATAGAAAATTCTAGAGCCTAATCTTTAAAAATTAGGAAACAACTTAAAACTTAATCTCCAAGTCACAATCTTTGACCATATGACTTATTTCTGAAAACTAAATTAAATAAACGAAAATTCCTAATAAAATTATATTAAAAACGTCACTATTCATTGTCACATGCAGAGCACATGATGTCTTCAAGTTAGCTCTTCCAAATGGGCTTCTTTTAGGTTTGGATTTGGACCTTGTATAGATAAGAGCATTATCACATCCTTGGCTCCTTTTTGGGCTGTAACTTGAACTAAATAAGTGGGCTCCAAAAGTAGTAACTCTTGGATCAATCCATTTAAAGTTTTCTTCATTGTTTTGGATCTTGCTCCAATCTTTGGGCTTATCGAGCATTGTTGTAATGGATCTTTTGGCTCCCAAACTTGCTTTCCATGTTCTTGTTCAGCACCTTGATCAAGCCCTCCATGCTCCTCTTTGAACTTTTGCAAGCCATACCCAGCCCTTACTCTATCACTGGAGTTCCCTGCTAAAGCTAAAGCAAGGCGTAATCCAAAGGTTCCTGCTCACACAGATGTTCTTAGCAACATTAAACAGAAGATTTCACTGTTTCATGGTGAGAAAAATCCTGATGTTTACTTGGATTGGGAAAGAAAAGTTGAACAAGTCTTCGCATGTTGCAATTACTCCGAAATAGAGAAGGTACAATGTGCTTACCTTTGATTAGGTAAAAAGGTTGCTGCTTGGTGGAAACGGATGGAAACTAGATGAGCTATGAATGGAGAACCTTCCATTATAACATGGAATGAAATGAGAGCAGTCTTAAGGCAAAAATAAATGCCATCCAAAGCTAAAAGTGTGGTTGAACATTTCAAGGAGATGCAAATGTCCATGGTCCAAGATTCATGTGATTCCCATATGGAGAAAGATGATTAAGTGGATAATGACATTGCTACTACTTCAACAACTGATGATGTAATGAGAGAATTCGCTACAGGTATGCCTAAACCTCAAAATTCTAATACTGATATCTCTTGTGATTTAGGATGTGATAATTCTGATGAGAATATTGATGTTGTTTGCAATGATGATGTCTCTTGCAATGGATCAATCGAATTGGAATGCAAGTATAAATGTATTGAATCTGAAAATATCAATAATTTTGATGATGTTGTTTATGTTGAAGAGATTGATTGTTTGCATCAATTAGAGGAGAATATTGATCTAGAGGTTGCTAGTACTTTTGATTCTAGTGGTGTTTCTAATTTGCATCAATTGGAAAATGAATCTCATGACTATGCTAATGAAATTAACCATGATTGTGTACAACTTTTAGAACAGAATCATGATTTATTTGTTGTTAATGATTTGAGGGAAAATTCTTTGGATAGTAGCATGCTAGTTTCAAGTAGTGTTAATAGTGTGATTCCTTTGAATATTAGATCTTATGATTGCATTGATGAGATTGAGCATATTGATATGGTGATTAGAGATTTAGACTATAATGTTAGCTTGAATGGGTGTGATAGAAACTGTTATAATGTTTTGAAAAAAGTCCATGAACTATTGCCATGTATTCATTTGTGTGAAAATCATGAGAACTTAAAGAGTGAGCTAGAGTGGAAAAATGAATGTGGTAGAAATGAGAGAAGAAAAGAGAGATGTAAGAGAGAAAGTGTCCAGAAAAATAAAAAGAATACAAAAGGAGTAAGAGAGAAAAGAGTGAAAAAGAGGAAGAAAAAGAGGAAAAAGAGAAAAGAGAGTTTGAGGAAGAATGAGAGTGAAAGTGAGCTTAAAGTAATTTGTACAAAACTCCTTCCTTCTTCATCTCATCTTTCTTATGCATCTTCATTGTGTTTTCTTCTTCCTTCTCATTATGTTTCTAATTTCTTTAAATTATGTCATCCATCATTGTTGCATGAGTCCACAATTTCTTTTGAGTCCAAATTGCATGAGTCAATAATGAGTTCATTAGTTACTTTAGTGCCTTATTTCTCTAGTTTATCCTTCTATGTCCTTCCATCTCATCATCATAGTGTTTTGTATTTCCTATGTATTTGTGAAGTAGTTCCTATTTGTTTTATGTTTTATGTTTATTGTGTGTCTCATAAATCATGTGTTTTTGTTGTTGTTTGTGGTTTATCCCATTTCACCTTCATGAGTCTTTTGTGTTTCATTTTCTATTCAACTCATTCTCTTCTTCTTGTTCTATGTTAGTGTGTGTCCCTTTAGTCATTACATCTCCATCTTTGTTCTATCATTATGCATCATTAATGTTATCAAAACCTTTTCAGGTTTTGCATTTATTGCATTATGTTCAAATCTGTACAGATTTGGTCTTCTTTAATTTTTCTAGTACTTTGGTTTTAAATGAGTCTTCTTGTATGCCATTTTGTCCCTATTTGTTTCCCTATATGTCCCTTAACATCTTAGTCCCATTTAAGTATTCTTGTGTCGAGTTTGTGTCTAACTATTTACTGCAGGTCATTGGTGTATATGCTATGAAGAAAAGTTCAATTTCTTATCCACCAATGCTTGAAGATAGGACTTATGAAATTCAAACTAAAGGTGTGAAGGATTTTGATATTGGAACAATGTTCTGGCTCAAAAAGCCAAGGAAGAATGTTGTCCTTCATATCCATGCAAGGAATAAAGCACAGATGCATCAATCAAACTTGAAAGGTAAGTATACTCCATATCATTTATTTGATGTGTTTAATCGTTCCTTTTCCTTCCATGTAGATTATGGAGATTCGATGACGAATCTTTTCGAAGAGGGAGGGAATGATAGAGGATGGCTTGGACAAATTCAAGAACATAGTTGGAGACCTTATCACTTGGAAAGATTCAAGCCCAAGAGAAGCCCAGTGGAAGAGATTAATTAAAAGATCATGTGCTTCACTAAAATAGCATATGACTTAAGCATTATTGGGTTTAATTAGTGTTAATTTCATTTTTATTAATTATGGGCTGAACTTTGTTAATTAATAAAGTCCAATTAGTTAATTAGTAGTCTTTTTGATAGCCTACCTTGTAAATAAGCATGTCATGTGCCAAACATGTGATCTCATTAATGTGGTGGCATGTTTATAAGGGCTTAGATATTATTTTATTATTTTTTTTATGAATTTTCGCAAACAAAGAGGAAAGAAATATAGACCTCACAAATCACTCTCTGACGTGTTTCTACTCAAAAAAATTTATTACCACTCGTGTTTCACACAAAAGATTGGCTTTTACAATGATGTAAAACACTCTTGCCTTTTACCAGTTTCTTGCTCCCAATAGTGTTCTTAATCAATTCCAACAAATCAAAAAGGAGAAGTATGTATGATAAGTGGCAATCATAAAGCTAAAGTCCCAAAATTCAAAGTTCTCAAAGAATCTAAAAAGGGACACCAACAAATCAAAGAAAAGAAAAAAAAACGTACACCAAAAAGGGCACTAGACATAAGCAAAGTCCAGCAAGTTTTTAGAAGAAGAATGGAGGTGTATGGACACTAGGATGATGGCGTGATATTATGGATATTGGAAAGTAAGAAAAGACATAAACAACAATTTAGGAAACTAAGAAAGGAAGAAAATAGGAAAATAGAATCAAGGAAGAAAATAGGAAACTAGAGACAACCAAAGAATGAAGAAATTAGGAAACAAAGGAGGAAGCAAAATAGGAAAGTAAGATTCAGCACAAAGAAGGAAGAAATTAGGAAATTATTGATATGAATCAAAAGAGGAAAGTAGCAAAATCCCACAAGATCTGAAGCTTGCCAATCAAATGTTGATTTTAGGAAAATCTCTTATGTGACTTGGGAGGCAAGAACAAGAAAATTTAGGCAACTTTGAGCAACTTGCAACTCAATCAATTCACATTTAGGAAACCAACCAATAATAGGAAAGTAATTGGAATCCAAAAGCTACCAACTTGTAATTCAAGTCTTCAATCAACTCAAATACAGATCTGGAAATTTTTTTGCAACCATTATCAATTTCGAATTTTCTTTTCTTTTCTTTTTTTTTTTACTGCTGTTCTACTTTCTTTCTCTTTTTTTTTTTCAGCAGCAAGTCACAAACTTTTTTTTTTATTGCGGATTTTTTTTTTTACTTTTTTTTTTTCTAATTCTGCACCTTTATATGATCCTTTTCTTTTGTGCAGAAATCACAACAATTTTTTTTATCTTTCTTTTTTTTTTTTCTCAATTTTCTGGGCAACACTTACACAAGACAGAAAACTAGTAATTTGAGCAAAAAAAAAATAAATAAATAAAGAAATTCGATTTTTTTTTAATTTTGGATAGACTCACAATTCTGGGGGAAAAAAATAGCAACTAAAACACAAGAGGAAGAAGGAACAAGTCACAAAGAGGAGAAACAATCAACAAGAGATGGCAAGACCAAGACTTGATGGAAAAGCCACAAACAAGAGACAAACAGATATGGACAATGGAGAAAGTCAGATTATGGAAGAGAAAGAGATGTAAAGATCAAACCTTTGAAGCTAGCAACCAGTCTCTGATACCAAATGATGAAAGACCCAAGCGGAACTCGTCTGATTGAACCTTCAATGACTCGGAATGAACCACTGATCGTGCTAGAATCAAATAAGGACACACGAATAGCAAGAAAGCACAAGGAGAGGAAATATGTGAATCTGAAAATTAAGAACAAAATAATGCACGAAAATTCAAGAAAATAAGAAAGATATGTTGGTCAATGGGGTAAGACCCTAAGAGAACCTGTCTCTTAGAACCCTAGCCTTGGGACGCCACAAAGGAAAACCACTCCTTTGATAAGTCTAAGAATTCTCTCAAGAACACAAGGATACAAGAGAAAAACTCACAAGAAAGAACATAAGTTCTAAAAATTCATTCTCATTAATCTGTCTATCTTTTTAAAAGTACATAGGTGGCTCCTTATATAAAGGAATAAGGCAACTAAAACCCTAGGCTAAAATAAAAAACGAAAATTACAATAAAAATAATCAAATCTAATCAATCCTAAAGAAGATACCACAATCTAAATGAAAAAGGAAACAAAATATTCCTCAAATCAATTAAAATGTGGCAACTTTCTTACTAAAAGACTAATAGAAAATTCTAGAGCCTAATCTTTAAAAATTAGGAAACAACTTAAAACTTAATCTCCAAGTCACAATCTTTGACCATATGACTTATTTCTGAAAACTAAATTAAATAAACGAAAATTCCTAATAAAATTATATTAAAAACGTCACTATTCATTGTCACATGCAGAGCACATGATGTCTTCAAGTTAGCTCTTCCAAATGGGCTTCTTTTAGGTTTGGATTTGGACCTTGTATAGATAAGAGCATTATCACATCCTTGGCTCCTTTTTGGGCTGTAACTTGAACTAAATAAGTGGGCTCCAAAAGTAGTAACTCTTGGATCAATCCATTTAAAGTTTTCTTCATTGTTTTGGATCTTGCTCCAATCTTTGGGCTTATCGAGCATTGTTGTAATGGATCTTTTGGCTCCCAAACTTGCTTTCCATGTTCTTGTTCAGCACCTTGATCAAGCCCTCCATGCTCCTCTTTGAACTTTTGCAAGCCATACCCAGCCCTTACTCTATCACTGGAGTTCCCTGCTAAAGCTAAAGCAAGGCGTAATCCAAAGGTTCCTGCTCACACAGATGTTCTTAGCAACATTAAACAGAAGATTTCACTGTTTCATGGTGAGAAAAATCCTGATGTTTACTTGGATTGGGAAAGAAAAGTTGAACAAGTCTTCGCATGTTGCAATTACTCCGAAATAGAGAAGGTACAATGTGCTTACCTTTGATTAGGTAAAAAGGTTGCTGCTTGGTGGAAACGGATGGAAACTAGATGAGCTATGAATGGAGAACCTTCCATTATAACATGGAATGAAATGAGAGCAGTCTTAAGGCAAAAATAAATGCCATCCAAAGCTAAAAGTGTGGTTGAACATTTCAAGGAGATGCAAATGTCCATGGTCCAAGATTCATGTGATTCCCATATGGAGAAAGATGATTAAGTGGATAATGACATTGCTACTACTTCAACAACTGATGATGTAATGAGAGAATTCGCTACAGGTATGCCTAAACCTCAAAATTCTAATACTGATATCTCTTGTGATTTAGGATGTGATAATTCTGATGAGAATATTGATGTTGTTTGCAATGATGATGTCTCTTGCAATGGATCAATCGAATTGGAATGCAAGTATAAATGTATTGAATCTGAAAATATCAATAATTTTGATGATGTTGTTTATGTTGAAGAGATTGATTGTTTGCATCAATTAGAGGAGAATATTGATCTAGAGGTTGCTAGTACTTTTGATTCTAGTGGTGTTTCTAATTTGCATCAATTGGAAAATGAATCTCATGACTATGCTAATGAAATTAACCATGATTGTGTACAACTTTTAGAACAGAATCATGATTTATTTGTTGTTAATGATTTGAGGGAAAATTCTTTGGATAGTAGCATGCTAGTTTCAAGTAGTGTTAATAGTGTGATTCCTTTGAATATTAGATCTTATGATTGCATTGATGAGATTGAGCATATTGATATGGTGATTAGAGATTTAGACTATAATGTTAGCTTGAATGGGTGTGATAGAAACTGTTATAATGTTTTGAAAAAAGTCCATGAACTATTGCCATGTATTCATTTGTGTGAAAATCATGAGAACTTAAAGAGTGAGCTAGAGTGGAAAAATGAATGTGGTAGAAATGAGAGAAGAAAAGAGAGATGTAAGAGAGAAAGTGTCCAGAAAAATAAAAAGAATACAAAAGGAGTAAGAGAGAAAAGAGTGAAAAAGAGGAAGAAAAAGAGGAAAAAGAGAAAAGAGAGTTTGAGGAAGAATGAGAGTGAAAGTGAGCTTAAAGTAATTTGTACAAAACTCCTTCCTTCTTCATCTCATCTTTCTTATGCATCTTCATTGTGTTTTCTTCTTCCTTCTCATTATGTTTCTAATTTCTTTAAATTATGTCATCCATCATTGTTGCATGAGTCCACAATTTCTTTTGAGTCCAAATTGCATGAGTCAATAATGAGTTCATTAGTTACTTTAGTGCCTTATTTCTCTAGTTTATCCTTCTATGTCCTTCCATCTCATCATCATAGTGTTTTGTATTTCCTATGTATTTGTGAAGTAGTTCCTATTTGTTTTATGTTTTATGTTTATTGTGTGTCTCATAAATCATGTGTTTTTGTTGTTGTTTGTGGTTTATCCCATTTCACCTTCATGAGTCTTTTGTGTTTCATTTTCTATTCAACTCATTCTCTTCTTCTTGTTCTATGTTAGTGTGTGTCCCTTTAGTCATTACATCTCCATCTTTGTTCTATCATTATGCATCATTAATGTTATCAAAACCTTTTCAGGTTTTGCATTTATTGCATTATGTTCAAATCTGTACAGATTTGGTCTTCTTTAATTTTTCTAGTACTTTGGTTTTAAATGAGTCTTCTTGTATGCCATTTTGTCCCTATTTGTTTCCCTATATGTCCCTTAACATCTTAGTCCCATTTAAGTATTCTTGTGTCGAGTTTGTGTCTAACTATTTACTGCAGGTCATTGGTGTATATGCTATGAAGAAAAGTTCAATTTCTTATCCACCAATGCTTGAAGATAGGACTTATGAAATTCAAACTAAAGGTGTGAAGGATTTTGATATTGGAACAATGTTCTGGCTCAAAAAGCCAAGGAAGAATGTTGTCCTTCATATCCATGCAAGGAATAAAGCACAGATGCATCAATCAAACTTGAAAGGTAAGTATACTCCATATCATTTATTTGATGTGTTTAATCGTTCCTTTTCCTTCCATGTAGATTATGGAGATTCGATGACGAATCTTTTCGAAGAGGGAGGGAATGATAGAGGATGGCTTGGACAAATTCAAGAACATAGTTGGAGACCTTATCACTTGGAAAGATTCAAGCCCAAGAGAAGCCCAGTGGAAGAGATTAATTAAAAGATCATGTGCTTCACTAAAATAGCATATGACTTAAGCATTATTGGGTTTAATTAGTGTTAATTTCATTTTTATTAATTATGGGCTGAACTTTGTTAATTAATAAAGTCCAATTAGTTAATTAGTAGTCTTTTTGATAGCCTACCTTGTAAATAAGCATGTCATGTGCCAAACATGTGATCTCATTAATGTGGTGGCATGTTTATAAGGGCTTAGATATTATTTTATTATTTTTTTTATGAATTTTCGCTATTTTATTTTAGGGCTTTATTTTATTAGTTTTCTAGGTCCAACAAGAATGTTATTTGAGCCCAAAGTCACCTAATCCTATTAGGATTGCTTGAGCCCAAATAAATTAGGGTTTCTAGGCTTATTAGGTTAGATTTTACCTTGCATATTTTAGTAAGAAACTAAGTGGTGCATGTTTGAACTATTCAACTTATGATAAGGAATTGTATGCATTGAAAAGAACTTTAGAGACTTGGCAACATTATTTGTGGCCCAAAGAATTTGTCATTCATTCTGATCATGAGAGTCTTAAGTTCTTGAAATCTCAAAATAAGTTGAATAAGAGGCATGCTAGATGGCTTGAGTTTATTGAAACGTTTCCTTATGTCATTAAGCATAAACAGGGCAAAGAGAATGTTGTTGCTGATACTTTGTCTAGGAGGTACTCATTGATTACTTCTGTGCAAGCTAGGTTGATTGGTTTTGATTTGTTGAAAAGCTTGTATGAGAATGAAGTTGATTTTGCTGAGATTTGGAAATTATGTGAAAAACATGGATTTGATGATTATTATATCTTTGATGGATTTCTTTTCAAGAGACATAGATTGTGTGTTCCCCATTGCTCTATGTGTGAGTTGCTTGTGAAAGAGACCCATGGTGGTGGTTTAATGAGTCATTTTCGTGTGGAAAAGACATTAACCATGTTGCATGAACATTTCTATTAGCCTCACATAAGAAAAGATGTTGTTGTTGTGTGTGATAAGTGCATTACATCTAGACATGCAAAATCTAAAGTGCATCCGCATGGCTTGTATTCTCCATTACCTGTTCCCTCTCATCCTTGGATTAACATATCTATGGATTTTGTTTTGGGTTTGCCTAAGTCCCCTAGTGGAAAAGATAGCATTTTCGTTGTTGTGGATAGATTTAGTAAAATGGCACATTTTCTTGCTTGTGCTAAAACTCAGATGATGTCCACATTACTGACTTGTTTTTCAAGGAGATTGTAAGATTGCATAGATTGCCTAGAACTATAGTTAGTAAGAGGGACGTTAAATTTCTAAGTCATTTTTGGAGGACATTGTGGAACAACCTAGGCACTAAGTTGTTATTTTCTACGATTGCTCATCCCCAAATGAATGGACAAACTGAGGTTGTGAATCAAACACTTTCTACTTTGTTGCGTGCTATAATTCAAAATAATCTTAAGAATTAGGAAAAGTGTTTGCCTCACATTGAATTTACTTATAACCGTGCTATGCATTCTACTACTGGTTTTTCTCTTTTTGAGACTGTTTATGGCTTTAACCCATTGACTCCTTTGGATATTCTTCCTTTGCCTTCTAATGAGTTTTCTAATCTTGATGGTGAAAAGAAAGCTAAGTTTGTTCAGGAACTTTATGCTAAGGTTAGAACAAACATTGAGAGGAAGAATAAGCAATATACTCAACAAGCTAATAAAGGTCAAAGAAGGGTTGTGTTTGAGCCTGGAGATTGGGTGTGGGTGCATTTGAGGAAAGAGAGATTTCCTGAGCAAAGAAAATCCAAGCTTCACCCAAGAAGGGATGCTCCATTCCAAGTGTTGGAAAGGATCAATGATAATGCTTATAGAATTGATTTGCCTAGTTCTTATGGCAATGTAAGTGCCACTTTTAACGTAGCTGACCTCTCTCTTTTTTATGCTTCAGATTTGAGGACAAATCCCTTCGAGGAGGGAGGGAGTGATGGAGCACGAGCTAGGCTTGTCAAAGGGGAGGAGTTTCAAGAGCTTGATGGACATGGAAGGCATGATCATATGACTAAACAAGGAACCCAAGTATTGAACAAGAAAGATCCTTTGCAAGGAATTAGTGGGTCTATGACAAGAGCAAGGGCTAAGGCAATGAAGCAAGCTCTCAATGAAATGATTCAAAAAGTAATTGAACAAGAGCCCATCTACTTAGCTCAATTTTCATCCTAAAAGGCTTCAAGAGGCGTGTTCTTCATGGCTAGTATGCTTGAAACTGATCCAAGCCCAACAAACAAGGCCTAAATAGAAGAACTCACTTAAAGGAGCATGTGCCAAGCTTATGACCATTTAAGTAGTGTTCTTTTATTAAATAAATTAGCAATTTCAATTTTTTTATTACTTAATTCAGAAATAAGGTTTCGACAATTAGTTTCCTATTTTGAATTTATTTGTGAGGATCTCTTTTGATTTGATTTTGTTTTCTATTTTTGGGCACCACTTATTCAGCATGTATCTAGTCTTATTTTTGTGTAAGGTGGTGTCATTCTAAGAGATTAAGGATCTAAACTATTTTTAGCAAATTAGGCCTAGGGTTTTTGCTTTCTTTTTCTTTAAAAGCATCACTTTTGTACTTGCAAATGAGAGATGAATGAATAGTGCATTTTTTCACTAAAACTTTGTGAGTTTACTTGGTCTATTGGTGAGCTTAAGAGACTCTTTGGCATATCAAAGATAGTAGTCTCTTTGTGATGTCTATAACTAAGGTTTCAAGAAACAAGTTTTATTGGGGTCTTGCTTCTTGACCACTAACGTGTTCTATTTGTTTAACGTGTTCTATTCTTTCTATTCATACATTCTTCTTTGTTTATCTTTTCTATTTGTTTAACGTGTTCTAGGTGTTTTTGATAGAGGATGGCTTGCACAAATTCAGGAACATGATAGGAGGCCTTATTACTTGGAAAGATTCAAGCCCAAGAGAAGCCCATTGGAAGAGAATAATTAAAAGATCATGTGCTTCACTAAAATAGCATATGACTTAAGCATTATTGGGCTTCATTAGTATTAATTTCATTTTTATTAATTATAGGCTGAACTCGGTTAATTAATAAAGCCCAATTAGTTAATTAGTAGTCTTTTTGATAGCCCACCTTGTAAATAAACATGTCATATGCCAAACATGTGATTTCATTAATATGGTGGCATGTTTATAAGGGCTTAGGTCTTATTTTATTATTTTCTTATAAATTTTCGTTATTTTATTTTAGGGTTTTATTTTACTAGTTTCCTAAATCCAATAGGAGTGTTGTTTGGGCCTAAAGTCTTCTAATCCTATTAGGATTACTTGGGCCCAAATTAATTAGGGTTTCTAGACTTATTAGGTTAGATTTTATCTTGCCTATTTAAGGCTAACTTTCATGTGCATTTTTCAGATTTGATGAATAAAATTTTAGACTTTGTTTCTCTTGCGCTCTTTGAGTGCTAGAGTGAACTATGACTTATCGAGGAACTGGTCCTTCCTTGTGGCGTCATTGAAACTAGGGTTCAAGAGACCGGTTCTCTTGGGTTCTAATTCACCTAGACCATCATATCTTGTGTGCTTTCTTGTTCATTCTCTTCTTTGTGTGTCTTTCTTCTTGCTGTTTTCAATTTTCCAGTTTTCGTGTTCCTTGCGATTGCAACGATCCGAGTGCCATTCGTTTCAAGTGGGTTCTTTGGATCCGAGTGTCATACCGGAACAGTACGGTGAACAGTACGAACAGTACTAGTGAAACAGTGACAATACGTACGGATGAACAGTTGAAATTTTTCTGGAAGTAACCAAAATGGAATGAAACAAGGAAAGAAATAAAATAGAGAATACACCTTGATTTGCAAACCTAAGTGATGAAAGACCCGAGCGGAACTTGTCCGATTGAACCTCCAATGACTTGGAATGAACCACGGATCGTGCTAGAATCAAATAGAATACACGAAACAGAAAGAAAACACAAGATAGATGAAATGTTAGACAAGAAAAATAGGATAATAAATCTGAACGAAAATAACAAGAAAATAGGAAAGATATGTTGGTCAATGAGATAAGACCCTAAGAGAATCCGTCTCTTAGAACCCTAACCTTAGGATGCCACAAAGGAAAACCACTCCTTTGATAAGTCTATGAATCCTCTCAAGAACACAAATGATACAAGAGAAAGCTCACAAGAAAAGAACATAAGTTCTAAAAATTCATTCTCATTAATCTGTCTCTTTCAAAAGTATATAGGTGGCTTCTTATATAAATGAATAAGGCAATTAAAACCCTAGGCTAAAATTAAAAACTAAAATTACAATGAAAATAAATAAAATAATCAAATCTAATCAATCCTAAAGAAGATACCACAATCTAAATGAAAAAGGAAATAAAATATTCCTTAAATCAATCAAAAGGTGGTATCTTTCTTACTTTAACTAATAGAAAATTCTAGAACCTAATCTTTAAAAATTAGAAAACAATCAAAACTTAATATCCAAGACAATCTTTGACCATATGCCTTATTTATGAAAATTTAATAATAAAAAATGAAAATTCTAGATAAAATAGAATAAAGAAGATTCCTTTTTTATTGATCACATGAGTGGCACATGATCACGTAAGTAATCTCCTCTAAATGGGTTCTCTTTGGGCTTGGATCTGTAACTTGCAAGGAAGAGAACATAATCAAGCATTTTGGACTTCTTGGGCTGGATCATCTATGCCTTGCAATGGAAATTTAGGCTCCCAAGCTTGATTTCTAAGTGATGAAGCTTCCTTTTTATGCTTTACAATTTGTCCAAGGACCCTCAACATTTCATGCCTTTAGCGTACTCTATCACTAAGTTTTGATGCCAAATGATAAGTGAACCCTTATGAAACTCGTCCAAAGAACCCACTTGAAACGAATGACACTCGGATCGTTGCAATCACAAGGAACACGAAAACTGGAAAATTGAAAACAGCAAGAAGAAAGACACACAAGGAAGAGAATGAACAAGAAAGCACACAAGATTTGTTGGTCTAGGTGAATTAGAACCCAAGAGAACCATTTCTTGGACCCTAGTTCTGATGACACCGCAAGGAAGGACCAGTTCCTCGATAAGTCATAGTTCACTCTAACACTCAAAGAACGCAAGAGAAACAAAGTCTGAAATTCTATTCATCAAATCTGAAAAATGCACATGAAAGTTAGCCTTAAATAGGCAAGGTAAAATCTAACCTAATAAACCTAGCAACCCTAATTAATTTGGGCTCAAGTAATCCTAATAGGATTAGGAGACTTTAGGCCCAAACAACACTCCTATTGGACTTAGGAAACTAGTAAAATAAAACCCTAAAATAAAATAACGAAAATTTATAAGAAAATAATAAAATAAGACCTAAGCCCTTATAAACATGCCACCACATTAATGAAATCACATGTTTGGCACATGACATGCTTATTTACATGGCGGGCTATCAAAAAGACTACTAATTAACTAATTGGGCTTTATTAATAAACAAAGTTCAGTCCATAATTAATAAAAATGAAAATAATACTAATTAAGCCCAATAATGCTTACGTCACATGCTATTTTAGTGAAGCACATGATCTTTTAATTAATCTCTTCCAATGGGCTTCTGTTGGGCTTGAATCTTTCCAAGTGATAAGGCCTCCTACCATGATCCTGAATTTGTCCAAGCCATCCTCTATCAGTTTTTATTTGCTTCTCTTTGATCCTAGCACAATCCTTACGTTTCCTAATTTGATTGAAGGTTCATGAGACAAGTTCTACACGGGTTTTTCTATTAGAGACCTTCCAAAGCATTTTCAAAAACCACGTGCTTTTGTCAAAAATGAGATCAAAATAGATTACAATTGTGCTCAATTCTTCCAAATTGCCTCAAATTGTTGTGCAGATACTGGATGAACTCACTTCCAAGCTCATTTTGCAAATTTCATGTGAAATTCTTATAAGAATATATTCAATGTGTTTTAAGAAACATTGATCTTTTGGGCTCAATGAGGTCCAAACGAAATCCAATCGAGCTTGATTATTCTGAAAAGTGTCCAATTGTTGTGAGAACTCTAGATGAACTCCCTGAAAGTTGCAATATTTTTAGGAATTTGTTGTTTGAGAACTTCCATTGCAATTTCAAAAACCACAGCTTTTGTTGAAAATGAGATCAAACGGATTATGATTGAGCTCTATTCTTCCTGGAAGGCTCAAATTATTGTACGGATACGGGATGAACTTACTTGCACCCTCATAGTTGCAAATTTCATGTGAAATTCTTATATGAATACTTTTGGTGTGTTTTAAGAAACATTGTCCTTTTGAGCTATATGAGGTCAAAACAAATTTTGATTGCGCTTAATTCTTCCCAAAAGGCTTGAACTATTACATGGATACTGGATGAACTCACTTGCACGCTCATACATGCAAATTTCATGTGAAATTCTTATATGAATATTTTTTTTATGTGTTTTAAGAAACATTGACCTTTTGGGCTTAATGGGGTCAAAATGAAACCCAATTGAGCTCAATGCTTTCGAAAAGGCTCTAATCGTTGTGAGAACTCCAGATGAACTCCCTCAACATTGCAATATTTTTGGGATTTTGTTGTTTGAGGCCTTCCAATGCAATTTCAGCAACCACATGCTTTGTCAAAAATGAGATCAAAATGGATTACGATTGAGCTCGATTCTTTGAAGTAGCACGAATTATTGTATGAATATCGGATGAACTCACTTGCATGCTCATACTTGCAAATTTCATGTTAAATTCTTATATGAATATTTTTTATGTGTTTTAAGGAACATTGTTCTTATGAGCCATATGAGGTCAACACAAAATCCGATTGAGCTTAATTCTTCCCAAAAGGCTTCAGTTGCAGTGGGGACTCCATATGAACTCACTAACTCCCTCAAAGTTGCAATTTTTTTTTCGGTTTTTCTTGTTGAGGGCTTTTCAGAGCATTCTCAGAAACCTCGTGCTTTTGTCAAAAATAGGATCAATACAGATTCTGATTGTGCTCGATTCTTCCAGGTAACCTCAAATTGTTGTGCCAATACTGGATGAACTCACCTACATGCTCATACTTGCAAATTTCATGTGAAATACTTATGTGAATATTTTTTATGCATGTTAACAAACTTTAACCTTTTGGGACAAAACGGAATCTAAATAACCTCAATTCTTCCGACAAGGCTTCAATAGTTGTGAGAACTCCATACCAGCTCACTAACTCCCGCAAAGTTGCAATTCTCCTGGGAATTTGTTTTTTGAAACTTTTCAAAATGCTTTATGAAACGTCGTGCTCTTGGCCGAAACAATGCCGAAACAGAATCTAGTAGAGATTGATTCTTCGAGCTAGACTCAAATTGTTATCGGATACCAGTGGACGTCACCTACTTGCTCATATTTGCATAATTCATGTCACATTCATGAATGAAGATTTTCGATGCATTTTTAGAAACATTGTCCTTTTGCACTTAATGAGGTCGAAACGAAATCCGATTGAGCTCAATTCTTCCCAAAAGGCTTCAGTTGCCATGGGGACTCCAGAAGAACTCACTAACTCGCTCAAAGTTGCAAGTCTTTTTTGGGTTTTTATTGTTTAAGGCTTTTCAAAGTATTCTCAGAAACCTCATGCTTTTGTCGAAAATGAGATCAAAACGGATTCTGATTGTGCTCGAATCTTCCAATTAGACTCAAATTATTGTGCCAATACCGAATGAACTCACTTGCATGCTCATACTTGCAAATTTCATGTGAAATTCTGATATGAATATTTTTGATGTGTTTCAAGAAACATTGTGCTTTTGGGTTCAATGAGGGCAAAACGAATTCTGATTACGCTCAATTCTTCCCAAAAGGTTTAAGTTGCTGTGGTGACACCACATGAACTCACTAACTCCCTCAAAGTTGCAAATTTTGTTTGGTTTTTTCTTGTTGAGCGATTTTCAAAGCATTCTTAGAAACCTCATGCTTTTGTCAAAAATGAGATCAAAATAGGTTCTGATTGTGCTCGATTCTTCCAAGTAGGCTCAAATTGTTGTGCGGATACCAGACGAACTCACTTGCATGCTCATACTTGCAAATTTCATGTGAAATTCTTTTATGAATATATTCGATGTGTTTTAAGAAACATTGACCTTTTGGGCTCAATGAGGTCCAAACAAAATCTGATCAAGCTCGATTATTTTGAAAAGGCTCCAATTGTTGTGAGAACTCCAGATGAACACCCGCAAAGTTGCAATATTTTTAGGAATTTGTTCTTTGAGAGCTTCCATTGCATTTTTAGAAACCACGTGCTTTTGTTGAAAACGAGATGATAGAAAACCTGTGTAGAACTTGTCTCACGAACCTTCAATCGAATTGGAAAACGTAAGGATCGTGCTAGGATCAAAGAGAAGCAAATAAAACACCAAGAACATGTTAAACAAATAGGAAAGATAAATAAACAAGAATGCACGAATGGGAAGAATAGAAGTTGTTGGTCAAGAAGCAAGACCCCAAGAAAACTTGTTTCTTGAAACCTTAGCTAAAGACACCACAAAGAGAAGACCACTCTCTTTGATATGCCAAAGAGTCTCTCAAACTCACCAAGAGAACAAGAAAACTCACAAAGTTTTAGTGAAAACATACTATTCATTCATCTCTCCTTTGCAAAAACAAAAGTGACGTTTTTAAAGAAAAAGAAAGCAAAAACCCTAAGCCTAATTTGCTAAAAATAGTTTAGATCCTAAATCTCTTAGAATGACACCACCTTACACAAAAATAAGACTAGATACATGCTGAATAAGTGGTGCCCAAAAATAGGAAACAAAATCAAATCTGAAGAGATCCTGACAAATAAATTCAAAATAGGAAACTAATTGTCAAAACCTTATTTCTGAATTAAGTAATAAAAAAAAGTCAAAATTGCTAATTTATTTAATAAAAGAACACTGCTTAAATGGTCACAAGCTTGGCACATGCTCCTTTAAGTGAGTTCTTCTATTTAGGCCTTGTTTGTTGGGCTTGGATCAGTTTCTAGCATACTAGCTGATAAGTGAACCCTTATGAAATCAATCCAAAGAACTCACTTTGATGCGTAAGATGCTCGGATCGTTGCAATTACAAGGGAATAAACAAGAAAACAGAAAAGATATGTTGGTCTAAGTGAATTAGAACCCAAGAGAACCGGTCTCTTGAACCCTAGTTCCAGTGACGCCACAAGGAATGACCAATTCCTTGATAAGTCGCAGTTCGCTCTAGCACTCAAAGAACGCAAGAGAAACTCACAAAAGTCTGAAACTTTAATCATTCAAATATGAAAAAACGTACATGAAAGTTAGCCTTAAATATGCAAGGTAAAATCTAACCTAATAAACCTAGAAACCCTAATTAATTTAGGCTCAAGTAATCCTAATAGGATTAGGAGATTTTAGGCCCAAATAACAATCCTATTAGAACTAGGAAACTATTAAAATAAATCCCTAAAATAAAATAACGAAAATTCATAAAAAAATAATAAAAATAAGACCTCAATCCTTGTAAACATGCCACCAAATTAATGAAGTCACATGTTTGGCACATGACATGCTTATTTACAAGGTGGGTTATCAAAAAGACTACTAATTAACTAATTGGGCTTTATTAATTAACAATGTTCAGCCCATAATTAATAAAAACGAAATTAATACTAATTAAGCCCAATAATACTTAAGTCACATGCTATTTTAGTGAAGTACATGATCTTTTAAGTAATCTCTTCCAATGGGCTTCTCTTGGGCTTGAATCTTTCCAAGTGATAAGGCCTCCTACCATATTCATGAATTTGTCCAAGCCATCCTCCATCATTCCCTCCCTCTTCAAAAAGATTCGTCCTCGAATCTCCATAATCTACATGGAAGGAAAGGGAACGATTAAATGCATCAAATAAATTATATGGATTATACTTACCTTTCAAGTTTGATTGATGCATCTGTGCTTTATTCCTTGCATAAATGTGAAGGACAACATTCTTCTTTGGCTTTGTGAACCAGAACATTGTTCCAATATCAGAAACCTTCACACCTTTAACTTGAATTTCATAAGACCTATCTTCAAGCATTGGTGGATAAGAAATTGAACTTATCTTCATAGTATATACACCAATGACCTGCAGCAAATAGTTAAATACAAACTCGACACAAGAATACTTAAATGGGACCACGATGTTAAGGGACACATAGGGAAACAAATAAGGACAAAATGGCACACAAGAAGACTCAATTAAAACCAAAGCATAAGAAAAACTAAGGAAGAAAAAATTTGGACAGATTTGAACATAATGCAATAAATGCAATACCTGAAAAGATTTTGATAACATTAATGATGCACAATGATAGAATAAAGATGTAGATGTAATGACTAAAGGGACACACACTAACATAGAACTAGAAGAAGAGAATGAGTTGAATAGAAAATGGAACACAAAAGACTCATGAAGGTGAAATGGGATAAACCAACAAACAACCAAAAAGACACATGACTTATGAGACACACGATAAACATAAAACATAAAACGAATAGAGACTACTTCACAAATACATAGAAAACACAAAACACTATGATGATGAGATGGAATGACATAGAAGGATAAATTAGAGAAAGAATGCACTAAAGTAACTAATGAACTCATTATTGACTCATGCAATTTGGACTCAAAAGAAATTGCGGACTCATGCAACAATGATGGATGACATGATTTAAAGAAGTTAGAAACATAATGAGAAGGAAGAAGCAAACACAATGAAGACACATAAGAAAGATAAGATGAAGAAGGAAGGAGTTTTGTACAAATTACTTTATGCTCACTTTCACTCTCATTCTTCCTCAAACGCTCTTTTTCTTTTCTCTTTTTTCTCTTTTTCACTCTTTTCTCACTTCTCTTCTCTCTTACTCTTTCTGCATTCTTTTTATTTTTCTGGACACTTTCTCTCCTACATCTCTCTTTTCTTCTCTCATTTTTCCACTCTAGCTCATTTTGCTAGTTCTCATGATTTTCACACAAATGAATACATGGCAATAGTTTATGGACTTTTTCTAAAACATGATAACATTTTCTATCATGCCTGTTCAAGCTACACATCATAGCCTAAATTTCCAATCACCATGTCAATATGCTCAATCACATCAATGCAATCATAAGATCTAATTTCCAAAGGAATCACTATTAGCACTACTTGAAACTAATACGCTACTATTCAAAGAATTTTTCATCAAATCATTAACAACATGTAAATCATGATTCTCATATAAAAGTTGCTCACAATCAGGGTTAATCTCAACATCATGAAAATCACTTTCTAATTGCACTACATTTGCAGCACAACTAGACTCAACAAAGCTATCATTGCTAATAACATCTAGCACAATTTTCTCTTCAAGATCTAGCAAGACATCTGATAGAGGATGGCTTGGACAAATTCAGGAACATGGTAGGAGGCCTTATCACTTGGAAAGATTCAAGCTCAAGAGAAGCCCATTGGAAGAGATTAATTAAAAGATCATGTGCTTCACTAAAATAGCATGTGACTTAAGCATTATTGGGCTTCATTAATATTAATTTCATTTTTATTAATTATGGGCTGAACTTTGTTAATTAATAAAGCCCAATTAGTTAATTATTAGTCTTTTTGATGGCCCAACTTGTAAATAAACATGTCATGTGCCAAACATGTGATTTCATTAATGTGGTGGCATGTTTATAAGAGCTTAGGTATTATTTTATTATGTTTTATGAATTTTCATTATTTTGTTTTAGGGCTTTATTTTATTAGTTTTCTAGGTCCAATAAGAGTGTTATTTGAGCCCAAAGTCTCCTAATCATATTAGGATTACTTGAGCCCAAATTAATTAGGGTTTCTAGGTTTATTAGGTTAGATTTTACTTTGCCTATTTAAGGCTAACTTTCATGTGCGTTTTTCATATTTGAATGATAAAAATTTCAGTTTTGTGAGTTTCCTCTTGCGATTCTTTGAGTGCTAGAGAGAATACTATGACTTCTCAAGGAATTGGTCAATCTTTATGGCGTCACCGGAACTAGGGTTCAAGAGACCGCTTCTCTTGGGTTCTAATTCACCTCGACCAACATATCTTTTGTGTTTTCTTCTTATTGTTTCTATTTTTTTTAGTTTTTGTGTTCCTTGCAATTACAACGATCCGAGTGTCATTCGTTTCAAGTGGGTTCTTTGGATTGATTCAATAAGGGTTCACTTATCAACATCATGTTCAATCAATTCAATGGACTTCTTATGATCAACACATTCAGATTTAATTTCCAATTCAATTGATCCAACATAAGAAATATCATCAACATGATTCAACTTACTAGGACTAATAAATCCTAAATCATCTACCTCAATACAAGAGGAATCATCACAAGAGATTTGAGAATTAGACATACCTTTAACCATAGTTAACTCTCTTGTCACAACATTTGTCAATATAGCAACTTGTTCATCCACTTGATTGACTTTCTCTAGTTGGGAATCATATGAATCTTGAACCATGGGCACTTGTATCTCCTTAGAATGTTCAACCATACTCTTAGCTTTGGATGGCATGTAGTTTTGCCTTAAGACTGCTCTCATTTCATTCCATGTTATAATGGAAGGTTCACCATTTATAGCTAGTCTAGTTTCCATCCGTTTCCACCAAGCAGCAACATTTTTATCCAATCGAAGGTAAGCACATTGTGCCTTCTCTATTTCGGAGTAGTTGCAACTTGCGAAGGCTTGTTCAACTTTTCTTTCCCAATCCAAGTAAACATCAGGATTTTTCTCACCATGAAATAGTGGGATCTTCGGTTTGATGTTGCTAAGAACATCCGTATGAGCAAGAACCTTTGGATTACGCCTTGCGTTAGTTTTAGAAGGAAACTCCAGGTGATCCAATTTTGCATTCACTTCCTGAATTTGATCATTGAAAGTTCTTAATAAGGCCTTAAAATCAACTTCTCTAATAGTTATGTTTATAATCTGAAATGTTAGTATAAAACAAAGAGAAAGAAATAGAGACCTTACACACTCTCTCACGTATTTCACTCAAATAATGTAAATGCACTCGTGTTTCACACTAAGTCAAGGCTTTTTCAAATATGATGCAATTTCTCTCTTGCCTTTTTCCACTCAAAGCTTGCTTTCTTATGAGAGTGCTAAATTAAAACCACAACTTCAATCAAAAGGAAATTAGTTTTTAAAGAAGTGGCAATCACAGAAAACAAAAGTTCAAAATTAAAGTTCTCAAAGATCCTAATTTGATTAAACAATAACCAACATAAAATGAGCACAAAGGAACTGAAATTTCCAACAAGAGAAATCTGAAGGAAATAGAACAAAGAAGGAAGAAAATTTGTAGGAAACTGATAAGAAAAGAAATCTGAAGGAAAGACAAATTATAGATATTTAATGGGACTTGACACCAAAGTTGATAAATCAAGTCTCAAATCAAATCCAATTAAATAATTTGTTTTTTTTTGTTTTTTTTTTCTATTTTTTTTGCTGCTATATATATATTTTATAGCAATCAATCTCTCCCTTTTTTTCAGATTTTTTTTATTTTTTTTTCTGCTGCTATTTTTTTCTTTCGCTGAACACTAACTCAAACAGTGATCATGAACAGTATTCGAAAACAGTCCGATGAACAATTGTGGAAACAGTGATGGTGAACAGTAATCACGATACAGTACGAGAACAGTATGATGCACAGTGACCAAAACAGTGTTCGGTAAACAGTGACCGTACGGATGAACAGTGCTAAAATTTTTCTGGAAACAATGAAAATAGAATGAACTAAGGAAAGAGCAACATAGAGAACACACCTTGATTTACAAACCTAAGCTCTGATACCAAATGATCAGTGAACCCTTATGGAATTAATCCAAAGAACTCACTTTGATGCGTAAGACGCTCGGATCATTGCAATTACAAGGGACACGAAAACAAAACAATAGAAAAATAGCAAGAAGAAGGGAATAAACAAGAAAACAGAAAAGATATGTTGGTCTGAGTGAATTAGAACCCAAGAGAACCGGTCTCTTGAACCCTAGTTCCAGTGACGCCACAAGGAATGACCAATTCCTTGATAAGTCGCAGTTCGCTTTAGCACTCAAAGAACGCAAGAGAAACTCACAAAAGTCTGAAACTTTAATCATTCAAATCTGAAAAAAGTATATAAAAGTTAGCATTAAATAGGCAAAGTAAAATCTAACTTAATGAACCTAGAAACCCTAATTAATTTGGGCTCAAGTAATTCTAATAGGATTAGGAGATTTTAGGCCCAAATAACAATCCTATTAGAACTAGGAAACTATTAAAATAAATCCCTAAAATAAAATAACAAAAATTCATAAGAAAATTATAAAAATAAGACCTTAGCCCTTGTAAACATGCCACCAAATTAATGAAGTCACATGTTTGGCACATGACATGCTTATTTACAAGGTGGGCTATCAAAAAGACTACTAATTAACTAATTGGGCTTTATTAATTAACAAAGTTTAGCCCATAATTAATAAAAATGAAATTAATACTAATTAAGCTCAATAATACTTAAGTCACATGCTATTTTAGTGAAGCACATGATCTTTTAAGTAATCTCTTCCAATGGGCTTCTCTTGGGCTTGAATCTTTCCAAGTGATAAGGCCTCCTACCATGTTCTTGAATTTGTCCAAGCCATCCTCCATCACTAGCAATGAAGAACACGCCTATTGAAGCCTTTTAGGCTGAAAATTGAGCTAAGTAGATAGGCTCTTGTTCAATTACTTCTTGAATCAATCCATTGAGAGCTTGCTTCATTGCCTTAGCCCTTGCTCTTGTCATAGGCCTACCCATTCCTTGCAAAGGAGTCACATGATCATGCCTTCCATGTCCACCAAGCTCTTGGAACTCCTTCCCTTTGATAAGCCTAACTCGTGCTCCATCATGAGATCAAACGGATTATGATTGAGCTCGATTCTTCTTGGAAGGCTCAAATTATTGTACGGATACTAGATGAACTCACTTGCACCCTCATACTTGCAAATTTCATGTGAAATTCTTATATGAATACTTTTTGTGTGTTTTAAGAAACATTGACCTTTTAGGCTCAATGTGATAGAGTACAATCGAGGCATGAAGCATATGATGATGAGGGCAAGCTAAGAGCAACAATGGACCATGGACAAATTCAAGGCCCACTTCAAGGCATTGGAGGACCAATGACTAGAGCTATAACAAAAGCCATGAATGGGGTAATTCAAGACATTATTAACATGGAACCATTGCATTTCAATGATTTTGAGGCGCAAAACAAAGAAAGAGGCAAGCTGAAAATCTGGAGCCAAATTATAGTCAAAGAACCCAACTTGGAGAAAGCCCAAAAAGGAGGATTCACTTAAAATCCATGTGCTTCTCATGTGCTCACTAAAAGTGACGTTTTTAATAAGTTTTATTAGGATTATTTTAGTTAATTTGTTTCCTTTTCAATAAAAGGCAAATACTGATCTGATTTGCTTTACTTTATGCATTAAAGAGGAGCCAACTTTTTCAAAATTCAAAATTAGAATTAAATGCTCCTTTTGACTTAGGGTTTCCTTTTTGTATTAATGAGCTTTAATAAGGTTAGGTTTATGGGCTGAACTAGAGTTAGTTTGTGGGTTAATATTTGCCTATAAATAGGCACCTCTTGTACTCTTACAAACACAATATGAATGAATGAATTTCTTTTAAACAACTTTGTTGTTGTTCAGTGAGTTCTTTCTTGCTTATCCTTGAGTGCCAGAAAGAATGAGGACTTATCAAGGAGTGGTGATCCTTGTGGCGTCCCGGAGTTAGGATTCAAGAGACGAGTTCTCTTGGAGTCTACTTCCTTCGACCAACATTTTGTTTAGTCTTCTTATTTCATCGTGTCTATTTTCTTTAGTTTTGTTCTTCATTATTCTTGTGTTCAATTTATCTTTACTTGAGTTGCACGATCCTTATATCAAAGAAGGCTCTTAGGACAGGTTCCTAACGTGTCTCCCATCATTTGGTATCAGAGCTTCGTCTTGCAAATCAAGGTGTGTTTCTGTTGTTTCATTCCATTTTTTCCTTGCTATCTAGGAAATCGTAGCACTGTTCATACGTACTGTTCATGCTTGCTGTCCAGATTTTTCTTTTATGTTCTTCTCTTTTCTAGTCAGATCTGAGTTTGTTCATTGCTTCTGATATTGTGGCTTGATTTTCATCTCAATCTTCCATCTTACCATCATTATTGATCTTCTTTCTCTTGGTGACTTGGTTATCTTTCTCCATTTTTATTTTGTTATCCAGAATTTGTGATTTCCAGATTTGAGTCTTTCAAAAGAAAAAAAAAATATTGTTGCTGCAATTTGTTAGCTTCTATCCATTGTGTATTAGTTCAGAGTATTCAAAAGAAAAAAAAAATGAAATTCGAAAAAAAAAAAGAAGGAGAAATTATGGGTGCTGCAAAAAAAAAAACAATAGTGAAAAAAAAATCGTACAAAAAAATTTGATGGTTGAAAAAAAAACAAAAAAAAAACTTTCTAGAATTGAGCACCTTTGAAGTTTGAATTTCCTTTGGATTGATTTGCATTAATTGCTGGAATTGCATCTCTTGATTTGTGGGTTGTTTGTTTCTGAATTACCAAATTTGAAGTTTTTGTTCCCAAGTCACAAAAGGAGTCTATATTCATTTCACTTGGGTGGTAAGTTGCTTTCATATTACTTTTTAGAATTTTACTCTTCTAGTAAATTCTATCCAAATCCCTTCCTATCTTATTTTTCCTAATTTGTTATTGTCCTTTTATTCTGTTCAAATCTCTAAAATCAGTTCCTTCCTTTTGGTGCGCTTCATTATCTTAATTTCCAGCATTTTCTTTTCTTTACTGGAAAATTCGGCTTCTTTTCTTGACAACAGAAAATCCGTCTTTGTTTGTTGGTCAACATTGTTTTAAACTCTTTTGAGAATTTGAATTTTGGATCTTTGACTTTGAGATTGCCACTTAAAACATTGCTTCTTGATTTAAGTTCAGATTCAATTTTGCACTCTCATAGGAAGCAAGATTGAGTGGTAAAAGGCAAGAGTGCAATTATATCATTTCTGAAAAAAAAGCCTTTAAAGTGTGCAAAACACGAGTGAATTTGCATCATTGTTGAGTGAAACACGTGAGATAGTGTGCAAGGTCCTTTCTTCATCTTCTATTCACTAACATTTTAGGTTTTAAGCATGGCTGGTGATGAACTTGATCTTAAAGCTTTAATGAGAGCTTTCAATGACCAAATCAACAAGTTGAACGCCAAATTAGATGGCATGCAAGTTCCTTCATGCAAAAAGGATGTTACATTGAACATCCCAAAATTCTATGGAGAGAATGATCCTGACATGTACTTGAACTGGGAAGGAAGAATTGAACAATGGTTTGAAGACTGCCAGTACTCCGAGTCTGAGAAAGTGAAATTAGCTACTCTTCACTTAGAAGGAAAAGCCAAAGTTTGGTGGGAACGATTTGAAAGAAAGCACCTTTGTGAAGAGAAACAGTGTTATACTTGGAGTAACATGAAGCTCATTTTGAAGCAAAAGTACGCGCCATACCACTACTTCTATGAGTATCTTCCAACCCGTGGAAAGGAGCAAGCTTCTAAGGTACAAATTTCAGTTCCAAGTTCTAGTGATTCTCATTTGGAGCAAAAAGATCAAATGGAGGAGTTATCTTCCTCAACATCTACAATGGTTGATGAACCAAGAGAATCAACTACTCTTGAAGGTACCTCTAATTCTCAAAATCCTTGTGTTGATGATTTTTCTTATGAATTAGAATATGATATTCTTGAGAATCCCAAGGAGGAAAATGGTAATGATATTGTTGATGGGATTGGTCATGACCATTTACCACCGTTAGTGGAGACAACTGCTCTAGATGTTACTGGTGAGGAGATAGAGAACTTTGTTAATAGTGGTGTGCTTGTTTCTAGTGATACTCACATTGTTATACCATTAGAAATTAGTTTTCATGGGTGTGATGAAGTTGAACATGTTGATATGGTGTTTGGGCATCCATGGTTATTTGATGATAGTTGTTCTTTTGAAGTAAAGACAGCCCATGACAAGCATTGTATTCAATTCTATGAAAATCACGAGAAAATCAAAAGTGAGTGTGAAAGGAAAAATAAAAGTGAGAGGAATATGGGTGGTAAAAACAAGTGAGAAAAGAAAGAGTGCAAAAAAATGAAAAAAGAGGAAAACAACTGAGTGAAAAGAAACTTGAGAGAAGAACAAAAAAGAGAAAGAAAAAGAGGGAAAAGAGAAAAGAAAAAGAGAGTTTGAGAAAAGACGAGAATAATGAGGTAAAAGCAATTGTGAGTTGTTTGAGTAAAGGAGAGCTTAAGGTAGTTTCTTTTTAACTCTTTCCTTCATATTTTCCATATGTTCCTTCTTTCTCTAGTTCTTTGTTGCAGGTTATTAGTATGGATGTTATGGAAGGGAAATCAAGTTCTTATGTACTAATGCACGACCACAAATCCTATGCAATTCAAACTAATGGTCATTACAAGATTTTTTTTATCCTGGAGATTGGTTTGGAATGCAAGAATGTAAAGATGAAACTTTAAAAGGGATGAATTTGCAACCAAGAGTCATTATTACACCACACATTCAAACAAGGGTTGAAAAGAAGATGTACCAATCAGGCTTGAAAAGTAAGTATACTCCTTATTTTTTTATTTGATATTTTTAATCGTTCCCTTTCTTTCCATATAGATTATGGAGATTCGAGGACGAATCTTTTCGAAGAGGGAAGGAATGATAGAGTACAATCGAGGCATGAAGCATATGATGATGAGGGCAAGCTAAGAGCAACAATGGACCATGGACAAATTCAAGGCCCACTTCAAGGCATTGGAGGACCAATGACTAGAGCTATAACAAAAGCCATGAATGAGGTAATTCAAGACATTATTAACATGGAACCATTGCATTTCAATGATTTTGAGGCGCAAAACAAAGAAAGAGGCAAGCTGAAAATCTGGTGCCAAATTATAGTCAAAGAACCCAACTTGGAGAAAGCCCAAAAAGGAGGATTCACTTAAAATCCATGTGCTTCTCATGTGCTCACTAAAAGTGACGTTTTTAATAAGTTTTATTAGGATTATTTTAGTTAATTTGTTTCCTTTTCAATAAAAGGCAAATAATGATCTGATTTGCTTTACTTTATGCATTAAAGAGGAGCCAACTTTTTCAAAATTCAAAATTAGAATTAAATGCTCCTTTTGACTTAGGGTTTCCTTTTTGTATTAATGAGCTTTAATAAGGTTAGGTTTATGGGCTGAACTAGAGTTAGTTTGTGGGTTAATATTTGCCTATAAATAGGCACCTCTTGTACTCTTACAAACACAATATGAATGAATGAATTTCTTTTAAACAACTTTGTTGTTGTTCAGTGAGTTCTTTCTTGCTTATCCTTGAGTGCCAGAAAGAATGAGGACTTATCAAGGAGTGGTGATCCTTGTGGCGTCCCGGAGTTAGGATTCAAGAGACGGGTTCTCTTGGAGTCTACTTCCTTCGACCAACATTTTGTTCAGTCTTCTTATTTCATCGTGTCTATTTTCTTTAGTTTTGTTCTTCATTATTCTTGTGTTCAATTTATCTTTACTTGAGTTGCACGATCCTTATATCAAAGAAGGCTCTTAGGACAGGTTCCTAACGTGTCTCCCATCACAATGAGGTCAAAACAAAATCCGATTGAGCTCAATTCTTCGGAAAAGGCTCCAATTATTGTGAGAACTTGACAGAATAAGGGCTATGATGCAAGCATGGAGCAAGCTCAAGACATTGGAGAAAAGGAGGCTGAACATGTAATCCAAAAGTGGAAGACAGTTGATCCATTACAAGGTATGGGAGGACCAATGACGAGATCAAGAGCTAAGGCAATGAAAGAGGCCTTGAGTGATGTGATCAACAAGCAACTTGAGATGGAGCCTTTGCACTTAACTGAACTTGAAGCCCAAGAGCACAACAATGGCATGATTATGTTATCATATATAGAAGTTCAGATTTAAGCCCAAAATCAAGCCCAACATGTGACTCTCTTAAAGAGCATGTGACTTGAGGATTAATGGGCCTAATTAGTATTAATTTCGTTTTTATTAATTATGGGCTGAACTTTGTTAATTAATAAAGCCTAATTGGTTAATTAATAGTCTTTTGATGGCCCAACTTGTAAATAAATATGCCATGTACCAAACATGTGATTTCATTAATGTGTTGGCATGTTTATAAGGGCTTAAACATTATTTTTATTATTTTTTTATGAATTTTAGTTATTTTATTTTACTAGTTTTCTAGGTCCAATAGGAGTGTTGTTTGGGCCTAAAGTCTCCTAATCCTATTAGGATCACTTAAGCCCAAATTAATTAGGGTTTGTAGGCTTATTAGGTTAGATTTTACCTTGCCTACTTAAGGCTAACTTTCATGTACGTTTTTCAGATTTGAATGATTAAAGTTTCAGACTTTGTGAGTTTCTCTTGCGTTCTTTGAGTGCTAGAGCGAACTACGACTTATCAAGGAATTGGTCCTTCCTTGTGGCGTCACCGGAACTAGGGTTCAAGAGACCGGTTCTCTTGGGTTCTAATTCACCTAGACCAACATATCTTGTATGCTTTCTTGATTATACTCATCTTTGTGTGTCTTTCTTCTTACTGTTTTTCAATTTTCTAGTCTTTGTGTCCCTTGTTTCGCAAAGATCCGGGTGTCATATACATAAAAGTGGGTTCTTTAGACGGGTTCCAAAAGGGTTCACTTATCATTTGACATCAGAGCTTTGGTTTGCAAATCAAGGTGTGTTCCCTATTTTACTTATTTCCTTGTTTCAATCCATCTTCGTTGCTTTAAAAAAAAAATTTTCGTGTCACTGTTCATACCATACGGATTTCACTGTTCACCTGCACTGTTTCGTACTGTTTTGTTTTTGCCGGCACTGTTTCGTTTTCACTGTTCACCGAACACTGTTTTCCATCACTGTACATTGTACTATTCTGGACTGTTTTTTTGCAATTACTGTTCGCCGTCAATGTTTCATGCACTGTTCACCAAACTGTTTTCGAGTGCTGTTCACGGTTACTGTTCAAAAAATCTGAATAAAAAGATAGATTGATTGCTGCACACACAAAAAAGAATGTAGCAGCAACTGAAAAAAAAATAGCAGAAAAAAATTAAAAAAAATTCTGAAAAAAAAAGTGAGATTATTGCTATAAAATATATATATATATATATAGCAGCAACAAAAAAAAAAGATAGTAAAAAAAAACATTATTTGATTGGATTTGATTTGAGGCTTGATTGACTTAATTTATCAATTTTGGTGGCAAGTCTCATTAAAATATCTATAATTTCTCTTTCCTTTAGATTTCTTTCCTTATCAATTCCTACAAATTGTCATCCTTCTTTGTTCTATTTCCTTCATATTTCTCTTGTTGGAAATTTCAGTTCCTTTGTGCTCATTTTATGTTGGTTATTGTTTAATTAAATTAGGATCTTTGAGAATTTCAATTTTGAACTTTTGTTTTCTGTGATTGCCACTTCTTTAAAACTGATTTCGTTTTGATTGAAGTTGTGGTTTTAATTTAGCACTCATAAGAAAGCAAGCTTTGAGTGGAAAAAGGCAAGAGAGAAATTGCATCATACTTGAAAAAACCTTAATTTAGTGAGAAATACGGGTGCATTTACATTCTTTTGAGTGAAACACGTGAGGGAGTGGTGAGGTCCATTTTCTCCTTTATTTTCACTAACATTTCAGATCCTCAAAACATGTCTGGTGGTAGCGAACCTCAAATTCCAAATTGGAAGCTCTTCCTGGACTCAATAAACAATCAATTCAAGAAGTTGAGTACAAGATTAGATATGATTGAAGCTTCTCCTTCTTATTCCATGACAAGCCGAAGAGGAAAGAACCATGTGATATATTCTGATGATGGTGAAGAAGAAGTAGGAACTGAATTTGAGGAGGAAGAGATACAACCAAGAAGAACTAGACAAAATCGACATGCAACTAGAAATAATCAAGAGTACCAGAAGGATCCCCTTGCTAATATAAAAATGAAAATTCCCTCTTTCCAAGGGAAAACTGATCCTAATGCCTACTTAGAGTGGGAAAGGCGTGTGGAGCTTGTGTTTGAATGTAATTCATACTCTGAGGAAAGCAAGGTAAGATTGGCTGCTGTTGAGTTTACTAATTATGCTAGTATTTGGTGGAATCAATTGTGTACTACTAGGAGGACAACTGGAGAGGGTCCGGTTAGGACATGGCACGAGATGAAAACAATTATGAGGAAATGATATGTGCCTAACCATTACCATAGAGATGTACACTTGAAGCTTCAGAAACTCAAGCAAGGATCCATAAGTGTGGAGGAGTATTACTAGGAGATGGAGATTTCTATGATAAAAGCCAATGTGGATAAAGATCCTGAACAAACAATGGCGAGATTCCTAAGGGGATTAAATCCCAAGATTGCTGCTGAGCTTGAGATGCAAAACTACCTCGATATGGAGGAGTTATTACATAAGGCTATAAAAGTAGAGAGACACTTGAAGGCAAAGCAGAAAGTGAAACCATTTGTTGGATCCAACAAAGAGTATAAAACACCTTTCAAGTCCAAAGGTGAGACCAAGCCAAAGGAGGAAAGCAAGTCAAAGGAATCTACAGGTAAGTTTTCTAAACCTTTCTCTACTAATTCTTCTAAAATTAAGTGTTTTAAATGTCAAGGCTTTGGTCATGTTGCTGCATAATGTCCCAATAAGAGGACTATGATGGTTCTTGAGAATGGTTGTGTGACTAGTGAAAGCAGCGGTGGAGAAGAAGATGAGGCTGAAAGGAGCTCTCATGGAGATGGTGGTTCTGATGTGGAGATAGCTGACGCCGTTATTAGTGAAGTGCTAGTTTCTAGACGAGCTCTTAACATACACCCGAAGGAGGATCTAGAAAAACAGCAACGTGAAAACCTGTTCCACACCAGATGTTTCATCAACAACAAGGTATGTACTCTCATCATTGATAATGGTAGTTGCACCAACTTAGCTAGTACCTTATTAGTTGAAAAGCTAGGTTTGCCGACTATGAGGCACCCCACACCTTATAATTTGTTATGGTTTAATGAAAGTGGGGATGCTAAGGTAACTAGACAAGTGAAGATAGCATTTTCAATAGGTAGTTTTAATGATGAAGTATTGTGTGACGTTGCACCTATGAATGCTGGTCATTTGATAGGAGGATTAAGTATGATAGTTATACTAACAGGTATTCTATTATGCATAATAGCAAGACCATTGTACTAACACCTCTTTGTCCAGTGCAGGCTCTTGAAGATCAAAGAAGAATCACGCAAGAATGTAGCATGAAAGAGAAAGAAAAGAAAGAGCATGATAAAGAGAGAAAAGAGAGTGAGATGAAAAGAAAAGAAAAGAGAGGAAGTGAGAAAAAGAAAGAATGTGTTAAGAGTAAGGTAACATTGTTTGTAGGAAGAAGAGAGATTAAGCGAGCATTATTTTGTGAGACATCGTTTGTATTGATGTATAAGGATGTGTATTTGACTATTTCTGACCTTGAAAACTCTCTTCCATCTAGTGTTATAAGTTTGTTGCAGGAATACACTGACTTGTTCCTAGAGGAGATACCGGATAGGTTGCCTCCCATTAGAGGCATTGAGCATAGAATTGATTTCATCCCCGAAGCAACAATTCCAAATCGACCTGCATATAGGGAAAATCCTGAAGAGACTAAGGAGATTCAGAGGCAAGTTGAGGAGCTGATGAAAAGGGGTTTGTAAAAGAGAGCCTTAGTCCATGTGCTGTTCCCGTAATTCTTGTGCCCAAAAAGGATGGCAAATGGCGAATGTGTGTGGATTGCCGAGCCATTAACAAGATCACAGTTAAGTATAGATATCCTATTCCTAGACTTGATGACATGTTAGATGAGTTGCATGGTGCATGTATATTTTCTAAAATAGATCTTAGGAGTGGTTATCACCAGATTCGCGTGAATGAGGGGGATGAGTAGAAGACTGCCTTTAAGACCAAATCTGGTTTGTATGAGTGGTTGGTCATGCCCTTTGGCTTAACTAATGCCCCAAGTACCTTTATGTGCCTTATGAATCATGTGTTTCGCCCTTACATAGGAAAATTTGTTGTAGTTTACTTTGATGATATCCTTGTGTTTTTGAAGAGTTTAGATGAGCATATTAGGCATTTATGATGAAAGACCCAAGTAGAACTCGTCCGATTAAACCTCCAATGACTCGGAATAAACCACGGATTGTGCTAGAATCAAATAGGACACATGAAATAACAAGAAAACACAAGATAGATGAACACATTAAACTAGAAAAATAGGATAATAATTATGAATGAAAATGACAAGAAAATAGGAAAGATATGTTGGTCAATGGGATAAGACCCTAAGAGAACCCGTCTCTTAGAACCCTAGCCTTGGGACACCACAAAGGAAAACCACTCCTTTGATAAGTCTAAGAATTCTCTCAAGAACACAAGGGATACAAGAGAAAAACTCACAAGAAAAGAACATAAGTTCTAAAATTTATTCTCATTAATCTGTCTCTCTAAAAATACATAGGTGGCTCCTTATATAAAGAAATAAGACAACCAAAACCCTAGGCTAAAATAAAAAAAGAAAATTACAATAAAAATAAAGAAAATAATCATATCTAATCCTAAAGGAGATGTCACAATCTAACTAAAAAAGGAAACAAAATATTCTTACAAATCACTCCTAAAGGTGGCACCTTTTTGCTGAAAGGTAAAGAAAATTCTAGAACATAATCTTTAAAAATTAGGAAACAATCAAAACTTAATATCCAAGACAATCTTTGACCATATGCCTTATTTCTAAAAATTTAATAATAAAAATCGAAAATTATAAATAAAATAGAATAAAGAAGATTCATTTTTAGTTGATCACATGAGTGGCATATGATCACTTAAGTAATCTCCTCTAAGTGGGCTCTCTTTGGGCTTGGATCTATAACTTGCAAGGAAGAAAACATAATCATGCTATTTGGACTTCTTGGGCTGGATCATCTATGCCTTGTAATGGATCTTTGGACACTCAAAATTGCTTTCCATGTTCTTGTTCAGCACCTTGATCAAGCTCTCCATGTTCCTCTTTGAACTTTTGCAAGTCATACCTAGCCCTTACTCTATCAATTTGCGTGTTGTTTGTGTGATTTTACGTGAGAATAGACTCTTTGCAAATCTAGAGAAGTGTTCTTTTTGTTTGGATTCTGTTGTTTTCCTTGGTTTTATTGTAGGTGCTAATGGTGTCCGTGTGGATGAGGAGAAGGTCAAAGCAATTCGTGAATGGCGTATACCGAGAAATGCAAATGAAGTCAGAAGTTTCCATGGGTTAGCTAGTTTCTACCGGAGATTTGTTCGAGACTTCTCAACCATTGCTGCACCTTTAAACGAGCTAGTAAAGAAGAATGTCATGTTTAAATGGGGAGAGGCACAAGCGAGGGCTTTTCAAACTTTGAAAGATAAGTTAACCAATGCCCCCTTACTTGTTCTTCTTGACTTTTCTAGGGTTTTTGAGGTAGAATGTGATGCATCTGGAATTGGAATTGGTGCTGTCTTGATGTAAGAGGCTAGACCGATTGCATACTTTAGTGAAAAGTTGAGTGGTGCATGTTTGAATTATTCTACTTATGATAAAGAGTTGTATGCACTTAAAAGAACCTTAGAACATTGGCAACATTATTTGTGGTCTAGGGAATTTATTTTGCATTCTGATCATGAAAGCTTGAAATACCTTAAGACTCAGAATAAGCTCAATAAGAGACATGCTGTGTGGCTTGAATTTATTGAGTCATTTCCTTACATTTTGAAACACAAGCATGGAAAAGATAATGTTGTTGCTGATGCATTGTCTAGGAGGTATAGTCTCATCACATCTATGCAAGCTAAGTTGATTAGTTTTGAATCTTTGAAAAGCATGTATGAATGTGATGTTGACTTTGCTGATGTTTGGAAACTTTGTGCAAAGCATGGTATTGATGACTACTTTTGTTTTGAAGGCTTCCTATTTAAGAGGAATAAACTATGTGTGCCTATTTGTTCTATGCGTGAATTGTTGGTTCTTGAATCCCATGGGGGTGGTTTAATAGGACATTACGGGGTTGAAAAGACTTTAGCTATTTTGAAAGAGCATTTTTATTGGCCACATATGAGAAAGGATGTCATTTATGTTTGTGACAAGTGCATTGTGTGCAAGCATGCTAAGTCCAGAGTGCATCCACATGGTTTATACACCCCATTACCTATTCCTTCGCATCCTTGGGTGGACATTTCTATGGATTTTGTGCTTGGATTTCCTAGGTCCTCCACAGGAAAATATAGTATCTTTGTTGTTGTTGATCGATTTAGCAAGATGGCTCATTTTATTGCATGTGCAAAAACTCATGATGCTATACATATTTCTGATTTGTTCTTTAAGGAGGTTGTTAAATTGCATGGTTTACCCAGGTCTATTGTTAGTGATCGTGCTGTTAAGTTTTTGAGTCATTTTTGGCAAACTTTGTGGGCTAAATTGGGCACTAAGCTTATGTTTTCTACTGTTGCACATCCCCAGACTGATGGACAAACTGAGGTTGTTAATAGAACTCTGTCTTCTCTTTTACGTGCTATAATCCAAAAGAATCTTAAAAATTGGGAAAAATGTTTGCCACATGTTGAGTTTGCTTACAATCGTACTATGCATTCTACCACCGCTTTCTCTCCTTTTGAGATAGTATATGGTTTTAATCCTTTGGCTCCATTGGATTTGCTTCCTTTACCATCCCATGAGTTTACTAACTTTGATGGTGCGCAGAAAGCTCAATTTGTGCAGGATTTGCATGCCAAAGTCAAGGCAAACATCGAGCGGAAAAATGAACAATATGCTCGCCAGGCTAACAAAGGTTGAAGGAAGGTTGTTTTTGAGCCCGGTGACTGGGTGTGGCTTCACTTGCACAAGGAGAGGTTTCTTGAACAAAGGAAATCTAAATTGCACCCACATGGCGATGGACCATTTCAAGTCTTGGAGCTGATAAATGATAATGCCTACAAGATAGACTTGCCTAGTTCATACGGTAACATAAGTGCAACTTTTAATGTCGCTGACCTTTCTCCTTTTGACATTTCAGATTCGAGGACGAATCCTTCTCAGGAGGGAAGGAATGATGCAAGCATGGAGCAAGCTCAAGACATTGGAGAAAAGGAGGCTGAACATGTAATCCAAAAGTGGAAGACAGTTGATCCATTACAAGGTATGGGAGGACCAATGACGAGATCAAGAGCTAAGGCAATGAAAGAGGCCTTGAGTGATGTGATCAACAAGCAACTTGAGATGGAGCCTTTGCACTTAACTGAACTTGAAGCCCAAGAGCACAACAATGGCATGATTATGTTATCATATATAGAAGTTCAGATTTAAGCCCAAAATCAAGCCCAACATGTGACTCTCTTAAAGAGCATGTGACTTGAGGATTAATGGGCCTAATTAGTATTAATTTCATTTTTATTAATTACGGGCTGAACTTTGTTAATTAATGAAGCCCAATTGGTTAATTAATAGTCTTTTGATGGCCCAACTTGTAAATAAATATGCCATGTGCCAAACATGTGATTTCATTAATGTGTTGGCATGTTTATAAGGGCTTAAACATTATTTTTATTATTTTCTTATGAATTTTAGTTATTTTATTTTAGGATTTTATTTTACTAGTTTTCTAGGTCCAATAGGAGTGTTGTTTGGGCCTAAAGTCTCCTAATCCTATTAGGATCACTTAAGCCCAAATTAATTAGGGTTTGTAGGCTTATTAGGTTAGATTTTACCTTGCCTACTTAAGGCTAACTTTCATGTACGTTTTTCAGATTTGAATGATTAAAGTTTCAGACAAGGTAAAATCTAACCTAATAAGCGTAGAAACCCTAATTAATTTGAACTTAAGTAATCCTAATAGGATATGGAGACTTTAGGCCCAAACAACACTCCTATTGGACCTAGGAAACTAGTAAAATAAATTCCTAAATTAAAATAACAAAAATTCATAAGAAAATAATAAAATAAAACTTAAACCCTTATAAATATGCCAGCACATTAATGAAATCACATGTTTAGCACATGACATATTTATTTACAAGTTGGGCCATCAAAAAGACTATTTACAAGTGATTTTCATGATGTTGAGATTAACACTGATTGTGAGCAACTTTTATATGAGAATCATGAATTACATGTTGTTAATGATTTGATGGAAAATTCTTTGGATAGTAGCATATTAGTTTTAGGTAGTGATAATAAGTGTGATTCCTTGGGAAATTAGTTCTTATGATTGCAATAGTGAGATTGAGCATGTTGACATGGTGATTGGAGATTTTGATCATGTTGATTTTAATGGGCTTCTCTTGAGCTTGGATCTTAAACTTATATTTTGGACTTGATAATCTTATCTAAACTTTGGCTTTATGTTCATAACCTTGATCAAGTCTTCCAAGTTCTCCATGCTCCTTTGCAAATTCTTGCAAGTCATTCCTGTCGCACCCGGAAAAATGTGATGAAAGGAAGAAAGAGAACAAATCGAATTTTCGAGTGAAAACCGACTTGTGAGGAGTCGCCACCAAAATTTTGAGAAAAATCTTGGGAAACCAAATGAAAAATGAAAGGATGGTCTGCGCAATCAAAGTTGGATTCGGGAGTCGATTGTGTGTGGGGAAGGTGTTAGGCATCCCACAACACCCGTTCCTAGGAACGGTTACCTTACGTTGATTGTGCAAATTAATATGGCTTAAAAATATATTTTGGTTTTCTTTTATCGTTCACATGCGAGAGAAAGGATAGAGAAAAAAGAAAATTTCGAAAACAAAATACAGAAAATAAATTAAATCGGAATTAAGGATATTCAAGCAAAATGAGAAAAAGGGTTTGATAAAACAAATTGGGAAACATTTATTAAATTAAGGGAAAAAACACCAAATAAATCAGAAAATATTTATTTTTTACAAAGGCGGACTTGACCCAGGATCAGAGCCTGGGGCCTACGTACCCTACGATGGGGATCAAAGTCCACGTAGTTCGGTCTAGAAATACGTGTCATTTGGTTGATATTTTTTATTTTTGTAATAAGAGAAAATTAATGGAAATTAATTTAACTTTTTGCAAACAAAACAATTTTATGAGATTGAGTTAATGTGTTTTAATTTGCAAAAAATAATTTAGTTCCGCTTACTTAATCCTATTTTATTTTTAAAATATTTTTGTTTTTCTTTGATTTTTGGAAAATACTTTTATTTGATTTTTTGACTTTTGAAATAATATATTTTTGTATTTTTGAGAATTTTTCTTTTAAAAGAAAATCAATCCATCTATTGCAAGCTCGAAGCCACGCCCAATAGATTGATTCCTTAATTACCTGCAGAAGTTCTAAACATCGCGGTATGAAGGTTTCATTTTAAAACGCCGTATAATAATTTATTGGATATTTTAAAACAAAATTTGTCACATTATTTTATTTTTTTGAAATATGGTTATATTTTTTTTAAAAGAAATTTACTTAGCCGATACATCTACGTGAATTCGCAATCTCACGTGACAACTCAGCAAACCAAAATATCTGCGCGGGTTCTCGAAGCCTCACGTGGTGTGGTTACCAAATCAGTTATTTCTATTATTCATTTTCTTATCATCATTATTATTTTTTATTTATTTTTTTTATGAGAAAATAAAATTTTGGAGGGAGAGGTCATTGCGACCTATTATACATACACTTTCATGATATACTCATGCAGCCCGTAGGCTCATACGGTGTGATTGTTTTAGGGGTCTGAGAAAGTTCTAACCCTCGCGGTATAAAAGTTTTATTATACATTTAAAGCAAAATTTTAGAAAGTACCACCATCCTTCTATTTTCGAGTAATGATTTTATTATTTTTTTAATAAAATTGGAAAAACTTGTTATGGCATCACAATTTATTTTATTTTATTATATATATATATTTTAGAACTAAGAAAGCACAGTATTATTAGTCATATTTAATAATTCAAACAAAAGAAAAAACATGAAATAAACATTTATTTACCTCAATTCTTGTACCATTATGGAGCAAGAAAGGCCCGATCCAGAGTGCTTGCACCAACGGTGATAACCCAAGGATCCGGGTTTGACAGAGTCCGACTCGAGGGCCCCAAATTCCCTGCACTACAAACCACCACAACGTTCCTCCTCGTCACCTCCAATGCTCCTCTCGCAATCACGTCATCTCTGTAAACGACGGGTTGCTCGAACCCTATGGAAATGCTCAGAACGTCGACGCCGTCTTCAAAGGGCATCGTCTATGGCCTTCAACATGTCGACTTCCATACACGCGTTTCCCTGGTCTTTGGATTGTCCTTTGATTGGCCAGCATGCTTTGTATATGGCCAGCCGTGCCACCGGGGCTCCGCCGGAGGCCGTGTTGTTGGCAAAGCCTCTGAGGGCTGATGTGCTCGGGACAGTCTGGCCAGCGACTATGGACGTCGTGTGGGTTCCGTGGCCGTCTTTGTCTCGGGGTGATTTGTAGTCTTCTTTCTCATTTTCAACTGTCACGTCTCCCTCTATTTCTGTTTTTTTTTGTCTCGGCTCCCTTTGTTTTCGGTTTCAGTCTGTGGCTCCATCCCCATCCTCCGGCTCTCTCGGCCTGCTCCTTCTCCTCTCTTCCCAAGATCCGATTACTCCCTCCATCTTCAGTTCAGACTCCTGTCCTCCCTTGGTGCCGCGGTTTCTCTCCTCTATTTCTTTCGGGCTCCAGCTTTCGCACCGTGGCTCCCTCAGTCTTTCCTCTTCCTCTCTCTAATTTCCTCACGCTCGCGGCCTCCTCCTTTCCGGTCTCATCCCAGTTCCCTCTCCTTTCCTTCCATCCTGCTCAGCCTTTGCTCTCAATCTCTCGGGTTTCTCCTCTCTGCTCCTTTTCGAAACTCCTTTTCGGATCCCCTTTCCCGGCGGCCTCCATCTCTTTATTTTTATGGCCTCCATCGTGCTTTTCTTCATGCCTCCCCTGTTTTACGGTTCCGTCCACGTCTCCTTCCTCTCAGCTTTTCCTGTCTCGTGTGCTTCTGGTCTCTCCTTTGCTTTTCTTTTCCCCACGCGTCCCTGACTCCTCTTTTCTTTTGCTTTTGATGCCTACTGCCCTAAACATTTAGGGCCTAGCAATTCGGTGGCCCAGGTCTAGGAGCCCCCAATTGGGCTCGTGGTATCCTGGGCTTTCATTTCCTTTCTGTTTTTTTTTTATTTCACCCTTTTTTTTTTGAGTTTTTCTTCTCTTTTTTCTTTTTTAATTAGTTTTTTTTATTTTTTTGTTTTGTTTTGTTTTGTTTTATGTGTTTGTATATTAATTTTTTTTATTTAATTCTTGCAAATTTCTTCTTATTATTTTTTTCATTTATATTATTATTTATTATTTATTTTACTTTATTTTAATACTATTTTTGTCATTTTTTGTAAAATACCTGGACAAAATGGGGTGTTCACAATTCCTAACCCTTATTCTATCATTCCCTCCCTCCTCAAAAGGATTCGTCCTCGAATCTCCATAATCTACGTGAAAAGAAAGGGAAAGATTACAAGCATCAAATAGATCATAAGAAATATACTTACCTTTCAAACTTGATTGATGCATCTTTTCTTTAATCCTTCCATAAACTTGAAGGACTTCATTCTCCCTTGGCTGCAAATTTGTTTAAATATTCCTCTAAACTTTTGCAACCAATCGCCAGGATAAAAAATCTTCCAACCATTATGTCGAACAAGGGACTTATTTTCCAGCATTGGTGCACAAATTTTGAAATCTTTCTTCATATCCTACCATAAAGAACTAGACACAAACTCGACATAGCTAGACTCAAATGGAACCAAAGGTTTATGGAAAATATGAAGGATGAAATTAAGACAAAACATGACACAAAAAGACTCAAAAGGGACTAAGGTGATGCAATGATCATATGGGAAGAAATCTGGACAGATTTGGATGTAATTCATTAAATTCAAAGTCTGGACAGATTTGACACATGTAGATGATGCATAATGATAGAACAAAGATGGAGAAGAATTGAATAAAGGGACACACACTACCATAGAACAAGAAGAAGAGAATGAGTTGAATAGAAAATAGAACACAAAAGACTCATGAAAGTGAAATGGGATAAACCAACAAACAACGAAAAAGACACGTGACTTATGAGACACACAATAAACATAAAACATAAAATGAATAGGAACTACTTCACAAATACATAGGAAATACAAAATACTATGATGATGAGATGGAATGACATAGAAGGATAAACTAGAGAAAGAATGCACTAAAATAACTAATGAACTCATTATTAACTCATGCAGTTTGGACTCAAAAGAAATTGCTGACTCATGCAACAATGATGGATGACATAATTTAAAGAAATTAGAAACATAATGTGATGAAAGACCCAAGCGGAACTCATCTGATTGAATCTCCAATGACTCGGAATGAACTACAGATCGTGCTAGAATCAAATAGGATACACAAAATAATAAGAAAACATAAGATAGATGAACAAATTAAACTAGAAAAATAGGATAATAATTATGAACGAAAATGACAAGAAAATAGGAAAGATATGTTGGTCAATGGGATAAGACCCTAAGAAAACATGTCTCTTAGAACCCTAGCCTTGGGACGCCACAAAGGAAAACTACTCCTTTGATAAGTCTAAGAATTCTCTCAAGAACACAAGGGATATAAGAGAAAAACTCACAAAAAAAAACATAAGTTCTAAAAATTCATTCTCATTAGTCTGTCTATTCCAAAGTACATAGGTGGCTCCTTATATAAATGAATAAGGCAACTAAAACCCTAGGCTAAAATGAAAAACGGAAAATTACAATGAAAATAAATAAAATAATCAAATCTAATCAATTCTAAAGAGATACCACAATTTAAATGAAAAAGGAAATAAAATATTCCTCAAATCAATCAAAAGTTGACCTTTCTTACTTTAACTAATAGAAAATTCTAGAACCTAAATTTTTAAAATAGGAAATAACCAAAACTTAATCTCCAAGATACAATCTTTGACCAAAAGCCCTTAGTTCTGCAAATTAAATAAAATAAACGAAAATTCTAAATAAATTAGCTTAAAGAAGATTCCTTTCTAATTGATCACATGAGTGGCACATGATCACTTAAGTAATCTTCTCTAATTGGGCTTCTCTTAGGTTTGGATCTGAAACTTATATTTTAGAGTTGATGATCACACCTACAAGCTCCTTTTGGGCTACAACTTTAATCAAGTGAATGGGCTCTAATCCGTAGAGCTCTTGGATCACTTCAATGCTTTGATTTCTTACTCTTAACTTTGAACTCTTGGAAGTCATGCTTAACCCTTACTCTATCATAATGAGAAGGACAAAGAAAATACACTGAAAACACATAAGATAGATGAGGTGAAGAAGGAAGAAGTTTTGTACAAATTACTTTAAACTTACTTTCACTTTCATTCTTCCTCAAACTCTCCTTTTCTTTTCTCTTTTCTCTCTTTTTCTTTCTCTTTTTTAATCATCTCTCAATCTTTTTCTCACTTATTCTTTTTGCACTCTTTGCATTTTTATGGACACTTTCTCTCTTAGTTTTCCCACTCATGTTTTTCCACTTAAGCTTACTCTTTATTTTCTCATGAGTTTCACCTAAATTACATGGCAATGATCCATGGGCCTTTTCCACTACAAAAGAACAGAGACTAACATGCTCATTCAAGTTAGAATCAAAAGCATAATCTCCAATTACCATCTCAATATGCTCAACATCAATGCAATTATAAGAGTCAATTCTCAAAGGAATCATACCATTATCCACATAGTGTTCCACCAAATTATTAGTAACAAATAAATCATGTTTTTCTTTTAAAAGCTGCACGCAATCATGGTTAATCTCATTAGCACAGTCATGAAATTCATTTTTCATTTGATACAAATTAAAAACACCATTAGAATCAAAAGTACTAGCAACTTCAAGATTAATATTCTCCTCTAATTGATGCAAACAATCAATCTCTTCAACATAAGCAACATCATCAAAATTATTGATATTCTCAGGTTCAACATATTCATACTTGCTTTCCAATTCAATTGATCTATTGCAAGAGATATCATCAATGCAAACAACATTCATCTCATCAAAATTATCACATCCTAAATCACAAGAGATATCAGTATTAGAATTTTGAGGTTTAGGCATACCTGTAGCAGATTCTCTTGTTCCATCATCAGTTGTTGAAGTGGTAGCAACTTCGTCATCCGCTCGATCATCTTTCTCCACATGGGAATCACACACAGTAGGAGTTGGATTCTTTTTCACAGAGATGTGCATCTCTTTAAGATGTTCATCTTCATTTTTAGCTTTGGATGACATGTATTATTGCCTCAAGACTGCCCTCATTTCATTCCATGTTATAATGGAAGGTTTTCCATTTGTAGCTCGTCTAGTTTCCATCTGTTTCCACCAAGCAGCAACATTGTGCCTTCTCTATTTCGGAGTAGTTGCAACATGTGAAGACTTGTTCAACTTTTCTTTCCCAATCCAAGTAACCATCAGGATTTTTCTCATAATGAAATTGTGGGATCTTCGGTTTGATCTTGCTAAGAACATCCGTGTGAGCAGGAACCTTTGGATTACGCCTTGCTTTGGTTTTATAAGGAAACTCCAAGCGATCCAATTTTACATTTACTTCCTGAATTTGATCATTGAAAGTCCTTAATAAGGCCTTAAGATCAACTTCTCCAACAGCCATGTTTACAATCTAAAATGTTAGTGTAAAACAAAGAGAAAGAAATAGGGACCTCACACACTCTCTCACGTATTTCACTCAAATAATGCAAATGCACTCGTGTTTCACACTAAGTCAAGGCTTTTTTTAAATATGATGCAATTTCTCTCTTACCTTTTTCCACTCAAAACTTGCTTTCTTATGAGAGTGCTAAATTAAAACCATAACTTCAATCAAAAGGAAATCAATTTTTAAAGAAGTGGCAATCATAGAAAACAAAAGTTCAAAATTAAAATTTTCAAAGATCCTAATTTAATTAAAAAATAACAAACACAAAATGAACACAAAATAACTGAAATTTCCAACAAGAGAAAGAAATTTAGGTGCTGGAAATCAAAGACTAATAGTAGCAAATATAATAAAGAAGGATGAAAATTAGGAGGTAAATTGATAATTTTTTTTTGTTTCTTTTTTTTTAATACTCTCTTTTTTTTTTGCTATATATATATTGCAGCAATCAATTTCTTTTTTTTTAGTCTTTTTTTTTGCTGCTATTTTTTTATTTTTTTTCAGCAAATAATTTTTTTTATGGAGATGAATAACAGAAACAAATTAGCGTACGGACAATACAGATGAACAGTACCGGCGAACAGTCCTGGGAAACAGTGGAGGTGAACAGTGATCGGAACAATGCGAACAGCACCGGTGAACAGTGATCAGAATAGTATGGTGAGCAGTGAGAACAGTACCAGTGAAACAGTAACAAATCATATGGTTGAACCGTACTGAAATTTTTCTGGAAGTAACAAAGATGGAATGAAACAATGAAAGAAATAAAATAGAGAACACACCTTGATCTGTAAACTTAAGCTCTGATGCCAAATAATAAGTGAACTCTTATGGAATCAATTCAAAGAACCCACTTGAAGCAAATGACAGTCGGATTGTTGCAATTACAAGGAATACGAAAGCTGAAAAATAGAAACAGTAAGAAGAAAATAGAAAAGATATGTTAGTCAAAGTGAATTAGAACCCAAGAGAACTAGTTTCTTAGGTTTTATTTTATGGTTTTATTTTACTAGTTTCCTAGGTCCAATAGGAGTGTTGTTTTGGCTTAAAGTCTTCTAATCTTATTAGGATTACTTGAGCCCAAATTAATTAGGGTTTCTAGGTTTATTAGGTTAGATTTTACCTTGCCTATTTAAGGCTAACTTTCATGTGCGTTTTGGAAGATTTTGAATGATTAAAGTTTCAAACTTTTGTGAGTTTCTCTTACGTTCTTTGAGTGCTAGAGCGAACTGAGACTTATCAAGGAATTGGTCCTTCCTTGTGGCATCACCGGAACTAGGGTTCAAGAGACTGGTTCTCTTGGGTTCTAATTCACCTCGACCAACATATCTTTTGTGTTTTCTTCTTACTGTTTCTATTTTTTTGTTTTTGTATTCCTTGCAATTGCAATGATTCGAGTGTCATTCTCTTCAAGTGGGTTCTTTGGATTGATTCCAAAAGGGTTCGCTTATCAATGGTCCTTTTCAAGTTTTGGAAAGGATAAATGATAATGCTTATAAAATTGATTTGCCTCATACTTATGGAAATGTAAGTGCAACCTTTAATGTGGTTGACCTCTCTCTTTTTGACATTTCAGATTCGAGGACAAATCTTTTTCAAGAGGGAGGGAATGATGAAGGCAAGTTAAGGGAAACAATGGGCCATGAATAAATTCAAGACCCACTTTAAGGCATTGGAGGACCAATGACCAGAGCTAGGACCAAAGCCATGAATGAGTTGATCCAAAAAATGATTAACATGGAACCATTAGATTTGAATGACTTTGAGGCCCAAAACAAAGAAAGAGGCAAGCTAAAAATGTGGAGCCAAATTATAGTCAACAAGCCCAACTTGGAGAAGGCCCAATATGGAGAATTCACTTAAAATACATGTGTGATAGAATACGATTGAGGCATGAAGCATTTGGAGTCCTTGGACATGGCAATGAGCTTGGAAAGAGCATGAAGCCCAACTATTTAAATCAAGCTGTAGTCCAAAAAAGAGCTAGAAAGTATGGAAAAAGCTTCCAATCATATAGGCTAATGATTCAAGCCCAAAAGAAGCCCATTTGAGAGATTTAACTTGAAGACAATGTGTGCTTCTCATGTGATCACTAAAAGTGACGTTTTTAATAAGTTTTTTTAGGATTATTTTAGTTAATTTGTTTCCTTTTCAATAAAAGGCAAATAATGATTTGATTTGCTTTGCTTTATGCATTTAAGAGGAGCCAACCTTTTCAAATTCAAAATTAGAATTAAATGCTCCTTTTGACTTAGGATTTCCTTTTTGTATTAATTAGCATTAATAAGGTTAGGTTTGTGGGGTGAACTAGAGTTAGTTTGTGGGTTAATACTTGCCTATAAATAGGCACCTCTTGTACTCTTGCAAACCACAATATGAATGAATGAATTTCTTTTCAGCAACTTTATTGTTGTTCAGTGAGTTCTTTCTTGCTTATCCTTGAGTGCCAGAAAGAATGAGGACTTATCAAGGAGTGGTGATCCTTGTGGCATCCCGGAGTTAGGATTCAAGAGACGGGTTCTCTTGGAGTCTACTTCCTTCGACCAACATTTTGTTCAGTCTTCTTATTTCATCGTGTCTATTTTCTTTAGTTTTTGTTCATTGTTTCTCTTCATTGTTCTTGTGTTCAATTTATCTTTCCTTGAGTTGCACGATCCTTATATCAAAGAAGGCTCTTAGGACAGGTTCCTAACGTGTCTTCCATCAATGTGCTTCTCATGTGGTCACTAAAAGTGACGTTTTTAATAAGTTTTATTAGGATTATTTTAGTCAATTTGTTTCCTTTTGAATAAAAGGCATATAATGATCTGATTTGCTTTGCTTTATGCATTAAAGAGGAGCCAACCTTTTCAAATTCAAAATTAGAATTAAATGCTCCTTTTGCTTAGGGTTTCCGTTTTGTATTAATGAGCATTAATAAGGATAGGTTTGTGAGCTGAACTAGAGTTAGTTTGTGGGTTAATACTTGCCTATAAATAGGCACCTCTTGTACTCTTGCAAAAACAATATGAATGAATGAATTTCTTTTCAGCAACTTTGTTGTTGTTCAGTGAGTTCTTTCTTGCTTATCCTTGAGTGCCAGAAAGAATGAGGACTTATCAAGGAGTGGTTATCCTTGTGGCTTCCCGGAGTTAGGATTCAAGAGACGAGTTCTCTTGGAGTCTATTTCCTTCGACCAACATTGTCTCTGTTTTCTTATTTTCATCATCTTTACTTTTCTGTTTTTGTTCATTGTTGCTCTTCATTGTTCTTGTATTCAATTCATCTTTCCTTGAGTTGCATGATCTTTATGTCAAAGAAGCCTCTTAGGACAGGTTCCTAACGTGTCTCCCATCATTTGGTATCAGAGCTTCGGCTTGCAAATCAAGGTGTGTTTCTATTGTTTCATTCCATTTTTTCTTTGCTTTCCAGAAAATCGTAGCACTATTCATCCATATTGTTTGCCTTTGTTCATGCTTGCTATCCAGATTTTTCTTTTATATTCTTCTCTTTTCTAGTCAGATCTGAGTTTGTTCACTGCTTCTGATATTGTGGCTTGATTTTCATCTCAATCTCCCATCTTACCATCCTTATTGATCTTCTTTGTCTTGGTGGCTTGGTTATCTTTCTCCATTATTGTTTTGTTGTCCAGAATCTGTGATTTCCAGATTTGAGTCTTTCGTTAAAAATATATATATATTGTTGCTACAATTTGATAGCTTCTGTCCATTGTGTGTTAGTACAAATTATTCAAGAAAAAAAATAAAAAAAATTTGAAAAGAAAAATTGAAAAAAAAAAGGAGAAATTGTGGGTGCTAAAAAAAAAAAGAAAAGGAAAGGAAACAATTGTGAAAAAAAAAAAGCGTACAAAAAAAAAAGAGAAAATTTGATGGCTGAAAAACAAAAATTTCAGAATTGAGCACCTTTGAAGTTTGAATTTACCAATTGAATTTCATTTGGATTGATTTGCATTAATTGTTGGAATTGCATCCCTTGATTTGTGGGTTGCTTGTTACTGAATTACCAAATTTGAAGTTTTGTTCCCAAGTCACAAAAGGAGTCTATATTCATTTCACTTGGGTGGTAAGTTGCTTTCATATTCCTTTTTAGAATTTTACTCTTCTAGTAAATTCTATCCAAATCCCTTCCTATCTTATTTTTCCTAATTTGTTGTTGTCCTTTTATTCTGTTCAAATCTCTAAAATCAATTCCTTCCTTTTGGAGCGCTTTATTATCCAAATTTCCAGCATTTTCTTTTCTTTTCTTGGCTGGAAAATTCTATTTTTTTTCTTGAAAACAGAAAATCTATCTTTGTTTGTTGGTCAACATTGTTTTAAACTCTTCTGAGAATTTGAATTTTTGGATCTTTGACTTTGAGATTGCCACTTAAAACATTGCTTCTTGATTTAAGTTCAGATGCAATTTTGCACTCTCATAAGAAGCAAGAGTGAGTGGTAAAAGGCAAGAGTGTAATTATATCATTTTTGGAAAAAGCCTTTATAGTGTGTAAAACACGAGTGAACTTACATCATTCTTGAGTGTAACAAGTGAGAGAGTGGTGAGGTCCATTGCTCTTTGAATTTGCACTAACATTTTAGGTTCTTGGAAACATGTTTGGTGGTAGTGAAACTCAAATGCCAGATTTGAAGCTCTTTATGGACTCCATAAATGATCAGCTCAAGAAATTGAGTATGAGATTAGATGTGATGGAAGCTTCCCCTTCTCATTCTAAAACAAGTCGAGGAAAGCACCATATGATCTATTCTGATGATGGTGAAGAAGAGGTGGGAATTGAATTTGAGGAGGAAGAGGTACAACCAAGAAGTGCTAGACAAAATCGACATGCATTTAGACAAAAACAAGAACATAAGAGAGATCCCCTTTCCAATATAAAAATGAAGATTCCTTCCTTCCAAGGGAAAGTTGATCCTGATGGTTACTTAGAGTGGGAAAGGCGCGTGGAACTTGTGTCTGAATGCAATTCATATTCTGAGGAAAGCAAGGTAAGATTGGCTGCTGTTGAATTTACTGACTATGCTAGTATTTGGTGGAACCAGTTGTGTACTACTAGAAGGAGAACTGGAGAGGGTCCTGTTAGGACATGGCACGAAATGAAGAGAATTATGAGAAAACGATATGTGCCAAATCATTACCATAGGGATGTACACATGAAACTTCAAAAACTAAGACAAGGAACCATGAGTGTGGAGGATTATTACCAGGAGATGGAGATGTCCATGATAAAGGCCCATGTGGATGAAGATCCTGAGCAAACAATGGCAAGGTTCCTTAGAGGATTGAATCCAGATATTGCTGTTGAGGTTGAGATGCAAAACTATCTTGATGTGGAGGAGTTATTGCATAAAGCCATTAAAGTTGAGAGGCACTTGAAGGCAAAACAGAAAGTGAAGTCATATGGGAGTTCAAACAAAGAATATAAATCCTATGGCAGATCAAAGGAATATAATGTGTCTTCCAAATGGAAAGGTGAGCCCAAACTTGAGGAAAAGAACAAGTTGAAAGAACAGATTCCTAGTTCCAAAGGTAAATCTTCTAAATTTTCTTCTTCTGATCCTTCTAAAGTTAAATGTTTTAAATGTTAAGGGTTTGGTCATATTGGTAGTTGTACCAATGTAGCAAGAACCTTGTTAGTTGAGAAACTTGGTTTACCAACTTTGAAGCATCCTACACCTTATAATTTGCTGTGGTTTAATGAAAGTGGGGATGCTAAGGTAACTAAACAAGTGATTGTAGCATTTTCCATAGGTAGCTATAAAGATGAGGTTTTATGTGATGTTGTACCTATGCATGTTGGACACTTGTTACTTGGTAGACCATGGCAATATCATAGGAGGATTAAGTATGATCGTTACACTAACAGGTACTCATTTGAGTATAATAATAAGACCATTATGCTAACACCTCTTAGTCCAGTGCAGGCTCTTGAAGACCAAAGGAGAATTACGCAAGAGAGTAAAATGAAAGAAAAAGAAAAGAAAGAGCATGAGAAAGAAAGAAAAGCAAGTGAGCTCAAAAGAAAAGAGCAAAGGAGCTTTGTGAAAAAGAATGAGAGTGAAGAAACAAAAGTAACTTTGTTTGCTGGAGAAGGAGAAATCAAAAGAGCTTTGTTTTGTGAACCTTCCTTTGTACTTATATATAAGGAAGTGTATCTAACTATTTCTGATTTAGATAACTCTCTTCCTTCTAGTGTTTTGAGCTTGTTGCAGGAATATAAAGAATTATTTCCAAAGGAGATACCAGATGGGTTGCCCCCAATAAGAGGCATTGAGCATAGGATTGACTTCATCCTTGGATCATCTATTCCAAATAGGCCTGCATATAGGGCAAATCCAGAGGAGACTAAGGAAATTCAAAGGCAAGTTGAACTACTGAAAAAGGGGTTCGTGAGAGAAAGCCTAGATCTTAGGAGTGGATATCATCAGATTAGGATGAAAGAAGGGGATGAATGGAAGACTACTTTTAAGACTAAGTTTGGGTTGTATGAGTGGTTAGTTATGCTGTTTGGTTTGACTAATGCTCTTAAAGAGCATGTGACTTGAGGATTAATGGGCATAATTAGTATTAATTTCATTTTTGTTAATTATGGGCTGAACTTTGTTAATTAATAAAGCCCAATTAGTTAATTAGTAGTCTTTTTGATAGCCCGCCTTGTAAATAAGCATGTCATGTAACAAACATGTGATTTCATTAAAGTGGTGGCATATTTATAAGGGCTTAAGTCTTATTTTATTATTTTCTTATAAATTTTCGTTATTTTATTTTAGGGTTTTATTTTACTAGTTTCCTAGGTCTAATAGGAGTGTTATTTGGGCCTAAAGTCTCCTAATCCTATTAGGATTACTTAAGCCCAAATTAATTAGGTTTTCTAGGCTTATTAAGTTAGATTTTACCTTGCCTATTTAAGGCTAACTTTCATGAGCGTTTTTGAGATTTGAATGATTAAAGTTTCGGACTTTTGTGAGTTTCTCTTACGTTCTTTGAGTGCTAGAGCGAACTGCGACTTATCAAGGAATTGGTCCTTTCTTGTGGCGTCACCGGAACTAGGTTTCAAGAGACCGGTTCTCTTCGATTCTATTTCTCGAAATCAACATCTATCCTTCTTATGTTTTCTATTATTATTTTCTTTTGCTACTATTTTCATTCATTTTGTTCATTTTCTCTGCATCTAGTTTTTGTGTTCCTTGTTTCGCAAAGATCCGGGCATCATACACATCAAAGTGGGTTCTTTGGACGGGTTCTAAAAGGGTTCACTTATCACACGATCTGAACATTGGAGTTACCTTTGGCTAGGTGCACTAGTGGGAGGTGAGCTGGGTGATGTCCTGGAATCAGTCTTCACCGACTGTTGGAAGCTAATTACCTATACAAAATGTCTTGTTATGACGATAACTCGTGGTTCTAGCTGTATGCGAGAGAGACATGCATTCCATTTCATATTGCTTTCATGAGATTTTAAGAATTATCTGCATATATGTGTGTGGTTGTCCCCGGTTACTAAGACATTGTCTGATACCCCTCTCCCATGAACTAACATTTTAGGTGACGGTTCTGCCACTAGTCCTAAGAAGACGAGGGTGTAACATCAGACGTGGGAATACTATGTCTATGTAGTGTGTATGTTTATTTGGATATCTATCTTGTGACAAGTGGGATAGATGGTTTGTATGATAGAGAATGGCTTGGACAAATTCAGGAATATGGTAGGAGGCCTTATCACTTGGAAAGATTTAGGCTCAAGAGAAGCCCATTGGAAGAGATTACTTAAAAAATCATGTGCTTCACTAAAATAGCATGTGACTTAAGCATTATTGGGCTTAATTAGTATTAATTTCATTTTTATTAATTATGGGCTAAACTTAAGTGACTAATAAAGCCCAATTAGTTAATTAATAGTCCTTTTGATGGCCCAACTTGTAAATAAACATGTCATGTGCCAAACATGTGATTTCATTAATGTGTTGACAGGTTTATAAAGGCTTAGACATTATTTTTATTATTTTCTTTGAATTTTCGTCATTTATTTTTAGAATTTTATTTCATTGGTTTTCTAGGTCCAATAGTAGTGTTATTTGAGTCTAAAGTCTCCTAATCCTATTACGACTACTTGAGCCCAAATTAATTAGGATTTCTAGGCTTATTAGGTTAGATTTTACCTTGCCTATTTAATATTATCTTTTATGTGCGTTTTTCAAATTTGAATGATTAAAGTTTCAGATTTTTGTGAGGTTCTCTTGCGTTCTTTAAGTACTATGATGATACAATGACTTATCAAGGAATTGGTCAATCCTTGTGGCATTACCAGAACTAGAGTTCAAGAGACCGGTTCTCTTGGGTTCTAATTCATCAAGACTAACATCTATCCATCTTATTTCTTTATTTTGATGTCTGGTATTTGTGTTCCTTGTTTCGCAAAGATCCAGGTGTCTTATTATCAAAGTGGGTTCTTTGGACGGGTTCCATAAGGGTTCACTTATCATTGTAACTAAGTGGTGACATTGATATTGTTGTTGTTGTAATGTATATGATGTTATGAATGTGGAATTGTGTTGCATGTCCTAGATATGTCAAGTTGTGGTAGTGTTTGTGAGCCCAAGAGGAAAATTGGGCCTTGTTGGTGCATTTAGGGGCAAGTAGCCCATTTTGTCAACTAGGGTTCAAGGGGGTCAATCCTCAGAGGAGTGGTTCCTTTGAGGTGAAACCTCTTTGGACAAGTTAGTCCTGTGGTTTTGGACATGTATGAATGGTTTTTGAGTGCCCATTTGCCTTTGTTGGCATTTGTAGGAAATTTAGGGTGAGTTTTGGTCAAAAACTGGCTAAAATGATGTCTGGTGTCCAAGATTTTCATACAAAATTGGATTAAGGTGAAATTGGTGTCTTAGGATAGATGGGAACTAGATTGACTTGTAGGAGTTGGAATCAAGTCAATCGAAGGTTAGAGCATAAAGTTATGTGCGTTGGAAGTTTGCCCGGGAGGTTAAAATTTGCTGGTGTGGAAACCACTAGCAGGGGGCCCGCGATGAGTGCGAGACAGGGGAAGGTGATAGAGTACGATTGAGGCATGAAGCATTTGGAGTCCTTGGACATGGCAATGAGCTCGGAAAGAGCATGAAGCCCAACTATTTGAATCAAGCTGCAGCCCCAAAAAGAAAAAAGAGCTAAAAAGTATGGAAAATGATTCCAATCATATAGGCTAATGGTCCAAGCTCAAAAGAAGCCCATTTGGGAGATATAACTTGAAACAACATGTGATTCTCATGTGACCATTAAAAATGACGTTTTTAATAAGTTTTATTAGGATTATTTTAGTCAATTTGTTTCCTTTTCAATAAAAGGCAAATAATGATCTGATTTGCTTTGTTTTATGCATTTAAGAGGAGCCAACCTTTTCAAATTCAAAATTAGAATTAAATGCTCCTTTTTGCTTAGTGTTTCCTTTTTGTATTAATGAGTTTTAATAAGGTTAGGTTTGTGGGCTAAACTAGAGTTAGTTTGTGGGTTAATATTTGCTTATAAATAGGCACCTCTTGTACTCTTGCAAACACAATATGAATGAATGAATTTCTTTTCAGCAACTTTGTTGTTGTTCAGTGAGTTCTTTCTTGCTTATCCTTGAGTGCCAGAAAGAATGAGGACTTATCAAGGAGTGGTGATCCTTGTGGCGTCCCGGAGTTAGGATTCAAGAGACGGGTTCTCTTGGAGTCTACTTCCGTCGACTAACATTTTGTTCAGTCTTCTTATTTCATCGTGTCTATTTTCTTTAGTTTTTGTTCTTCATTGTTCTTGTGTTTAATTCATCTTTCCTTGAGTTGCACGATCCTTATATCAAAGAAGGCTCTTAGGACAGGTTCCTAACGTGTCTCCCATCAGAAGGTCAGAGCCACGTCGGTACTGTAGCGGCCATGGCCCCAGCTCAGTTTCTGGTGATTTTTGTTGTTTTTCCGTTGTTTTGAGGTTTTGGGAAGTTGTTTTAAGATGGTTGGGGTTGTGAGAATTTGGTTTTCGAAGTTTTTGATCAAGTCTGGAGGTGTTTGGGAGTAAGGTATTACACAATAATGAAGAAAGTGTTTGAATCACTACCTTTATTTGCACATCCATTTAGGAATGTGCAACTATAGAAAACACAAGCTTAGTTCCCAATGTAGGCCACAAAGTTTTCTAGAAATGACTCAGGAATTTTACATCACGATCACTAACAATAGACCTGGGTAAACTATGCAATCTAACTATCTCCTTAAAGAACATATCAGAGATGTGGATAGCATCATGTGTTTTAGAACAAGCAATGAAATAAGCCATCATACTAAACCTATCCATCACAACAAATACATTATCCTTACCAACAGGAGACCTAGGCAATCCAAGAACAAAATCTGTAGAAATATCCACCCCCGATATGAAGGAACAGGCAATGGTGTATATAATCCATGAGAATGCACTCGAGATTTAGCATGCTTGCACACAATGCATTTATTACATATCAAAACAGTATCCTTGCACATATGTGGCCAATAAAAATGATCTTTCAGCATAGCTGAAGTATTATCAACCCCAAAATGACCCGTTAAACCTCGTCCATGAGGTTCTTTAACTAAAAGCTCATGCATAGAACAAACAAGCACACATAACTTACTTCCCTTAAACAAGAATCCATCAAATCTATAGAAATTATCAGCACCATGTTTCTCGCACAAGTTCCAAGTTTCAGCAAAGTTAGCATCACTTTCAAGGATTCAAAACCAATCAACTTAGCTTGCATAGATGTAATGAGACTATATATCTCCTAGATAATGCATCAGCAACAACATTTTCTTTACCATGCTTATGTTTCAAAACATATGGGAAAGATTCAATAAACTCAAGCCAAATAGCATGTCTTTTGTTCAATTTGTTTTGGGTCTTAAGATATTTCAAACTTTCATGATTAGAATGCAAAACAAATTCATTAGACCACAAATAATGTTGCCAATGTTCTAAGGTTCTTTTTAGTGTATACAACTCTTTATCATATGTAGAATAATTCAAACATGCACCACTAAGCTTCTCACTAAAATATGCAATTGGTCTAGCCTCTTGCATCAAAACAGCTCCAATTCCAATACCAGAAGCATCACATTCAACTTCAAAAACCTTAGAAAAGTAAGGAAGAATGAGTAGAAGGGCGTTTGTTAGCTTATCTTTCAATGTTTGAAAAGCCCTCTCTTGTGCCTCACCCTATTTAAACACAACATTTTTCTTTACCAGTTCATTTAGAGGTGCAGCAATGGTTGAGAAGTCCCGCACAAATCTCCGGTAGAAACTTGCAAGCCTATAAAAACTCCTCACTTCATTTGTATTCCTTGGTGTAGGCCAATCTCGGATAGCTTTCACTTTCTCCTCATCCACTCAAATCCCTTCAACACCTTCAACAAAACCAAGGAAGACAATAGAATCGAAACAAAAGGAATATTTCTCGCAATTAGCAAAGAGTCTATTTTCATATAAAATATCAAATACAGCACGCAAATGTTCAGTATGTCGATAAAGACTCTTAGAAAACACCAAAATATCATCAAAGTAAACTACAACAAATTTTCCTATGTATGGATGGAAAACATGATTCATAATACTCATAAATGTGCTAAGAGCATTAGTCAAACCAAAAGGCATGACTAACTACTCATACAACCCAAACTTAGTCTTAAAAGCATTTTTCCACTCATCCTCTTCTTTCATCCTAATTTGATGATATCTACTACTAAGATCTATCTTTGAAAATAAACAAGCACCATGCAGTTCATCCAACATGTCATCTAACCGAGGAATGGGATATCAATACTTAACTATAATTTTGTTGATGGCACAGCAATCTATACACATTCTCCACTTGCCGTCTTTCTTGGGCACCAAAATGACCAGAACAACACATGGACTAAGGCTTTCTTTCACAAACCCCTTTTTCAGTAGCTCATCAACTTGCCTTTGAATTCCCTTAGTCTCCTCTGGATTTGCCCTATATGCAGGTCTATTTGGAATAGATGTTCTGGGGATGAAGTCAATCCTATGCTCAATGCCTCTTATTAGGGGCAACCCATCAGGTATCTCCTTTGGGAACAATTCCTTATATTCTTGCAACAAGCCTAAAACACTAAAGGGAAGAGAGTTATCTAAATCAGAAATAGTCAGATAGACTTCCTTATACATAAGTACATAGAAAGATTCACAAAACAAAGCTCTCTTGATTTCTCCTCTTCCAGCAAACAAAGTTACTTTTGTTTCTTCATTCTCCTTCTTTTTCACACTAATCCTTTGTTCTTTTCTTTTGAGCTCACTTGCTTTTCTTTCTTTCTCATGCTCTTTCTTTTCTTTTTCTTTCATTTTACTTCCTTGCGTGATTCTCCTTTGATCTTTAAGAGCCTGCACTAGACTAAGAGGTGTTAGTATAATGGTCTTATTATTATACTCAAATAAGTACCTGTTAGTGTAACCATCATACTTAATCCTCCTATCATACTATCATGGCCTGCCAAGTAATAAGTGTCCAACATGCATAGGTACAAAATCATATAAAACCTCAACTTTATAGTTACCTAGGGAAAATGCTACAATCACTTGTTTAGTTACCTTAGCATCCCCACTCTCCTTAAACCACAGCAAATTATAAAGTGTAGGATGCTTTAAAGTTGGTAAACCAAGTTTCTCAACTAACAAGGTGCTTGCCACATTGGTACAACTACCATTATCAATGATAAGATTGCATACCATGTTATTGATGAAGCATCGAGTATGAAACAAATTCTAGCATTGCACTCTCTCTCTCTCAGCCCTCCTTTGGTTGTATGTTAAGAGCACGCTTGGATACCAACACTTCTCCTACAATGGCTTCAGCTATCTCCACATCAGAATCATATTCACTAGAGTTTATCTTGACTTCCTTCTTTTCTTCATCACTGCTTTCACTAGTCACACAACCATTCTCAAGAGCAATCATAGTTCTTTTAGTGGGACATTGTGAAGCAATATGACCAAACCCTTGACATTTAAAACATTTAACTTTAGAAGAATCAGAAGAAGAAAATTTAGAAGACTTACCTTTGGAACTAGGAATCTGTTCTTTCAACTTGTTCTTTTCCTCAAGTTTGGGCTCACCTTTCCATTTGGAAGACACATTATATTCCTTTGATCTGCCATAGGATTTATATTCTTTGTTTGAACTCCCATATGACTTCACTTTCTGTTTTGCCTTCAAGTGCCTCTCAACTTTAATGGCTTTATGCAATAACTCCTCCACATCAAGATAGTTTTGCATCTCAACCTCAACAGCAATATCTGGATTCAATCCTCTAAGGAACCTTGCCATTGTTTGCTCAGGATCTTCATCCACATGGGCCTTTATCATGGACATCTCCATCTCCTGGTAATAATCCTCCACACTCATGGTTCCTTGTCTTAGTTTTTGAAGTTTCATGTGTACATCCCTATGGTAATGATTTGGCACATATCGTTTTCTCATAATTCTCTTCATTTCGTGCCATGTCCTAACAGGACCCTCTCCAGTTCTCCTTCTAGTAGTACACAACTGGTTCCACCAAATACTAGCATAGTCAGTAAATTCAACAGCAGCCAATCTTACCTTGCTTTCCTCAGAATATGAATTGCATTCAGACACAAGTTCCACGCGCCTTTCCCACTCTAAGTAACCATCAGGATCAACTTTCCCTTGGAAGGAAGGAATCTTCATTTTTATATTGGAAAGGGGATCCCTCTTATGTTCTTGTTTTTGTCTAAATGCATGTCGATTTTGTCTAGCTCTTCTTGGTTGTACCTCTTCCTCCTCAAATTCAGTTCCCACCTCTTCTTTACCATCATTAGAATAGATCATATGGTGCTTTCCTCAACTTGTTTTAGAATGAGAAGGGGAAGCTTCCATCACATCTAATCTCATACTCAATTTCTTGAGTTGATCATTTATGGAGTCCATGAAGAGTTTCAAATCTGGCAGTTGAGTTTCACTACCACTAGACATGTTTCAAAGAGCAATGGACCTCATCACTCTCTCGCATGTTTCACTCCAGAATGATGTAAGTTCACTCATGTTTTGCACACTTTTAAAGGCTTTTTTTTTTTCAGAAATGATATAATTATACTCTTACCTTTTACCACTCACTCTTGCTTCCTATGAGAGTGCAAAATTAAATCTAAACTTAAATCAAGAAGCAATGTTTTAAGTGGCAATCTCAAAGTCAAAGATTCAAAATTCAGATTCTCAAAAGAACCTAAAATGATGGGACCAACAAATAAAGATGGGTTTTCTATTTTTACCAAAAGAAAATAAATTTTCTAGCTAAGAAAAGAAAAAGGAAATGCTGGAAATTAAGACAAGATGAAGGATGTGTCATGTATACCAAAGGAAGGAACTTTTAGATGAGTTTCAAATCTGAAACAAGGAAGGAACAAGTTAGGAAATTAAATTAGGAAGGAAAAACAGACAGAATTAAACTGAAAGAGTAAAATTCTGAAGAGAAAATAAAAGACGGGAATGGAAACTTACCACACAAATGAGTCAATTCTCCTTACTTCAAGATTTGAATGAGATTAGAAAAAGGGAGCAATTAAATAACATTAATGCCCAATCACAAAAAAATTCGTAATTCAAACTACCACCTTGATTGAATGATTTCAAAGTAGGAAAGAAAACAAGATCTCCTTAATTTTTGGAATTTGCCTTGGCAACCATATCTCTTTTTCTTTCTTTACTTTTCTTTTATATATGAATTATTTTTAGAGGCTGCAATCAATTCTTTTTTTTTCTTTTCTCTTCCTTTTCTCTTTTTTTAAAAATCAATTTTGATTTTTTTTTTGGCAAAATCAAAACAAGAAAATTGGGCAGCAACTAAATTCTTTGGACAGATAACAAGGAACTCCACAATCTCAATGGAAATAAGAATCAAATATGGTAAGATCCTCTAGCAAAGAAAATGGATAGCAAAATTAGAATGGAGCACACCACAAAAAGAACAGAAGGAAAGATCACAAAGTCTGGAAAATGGATAAAAAAAAAAAGAATGAAACAGCAAGCAACAATTATGAACAGTAATAATAAATAGTAGTGAACAGTACAATGAACAATACTTCAATTTTTGAACGGCAAGTGATAGAGTAAGGGCTGGGCATGGCTTGTAAAAGTTCAAAGAGGAGCATGGAGGGTCAAGGTACTGAACAAACATGGAAAGCAAGTTTGGGAGCCAAAAGATCCAAAACAATGAAAAAAAGCTTCAAATGGATTGATCCAAGAGTTGTTGCTTTTGGAGCCCACTTATTTAGTTCAAGTTACAGCCCAAAAAGGAGCCCAAGGGTGTGATAATGCTCTTATCTATACAAGATCCAGATCCAAATCCAAAAGAAGCCCATTTGGAAGAGCTAACTTGAAGACATCATGTGCTCTACATGTGACAATGAATAGAGACGTTTTTAATATAATTTTATTAGGAATTTTCGTTAATTTAATTTAATTTTCAGAAATAAGTCATATGGTCAAAGATTGTGTCTTGGAGATTAAGTTTTAAGTTGTTTCCTAATTTTTAAAGATTAGGCTCTAGAATTTTCTATTAGTCTTTTAGTAAGAAAGGTGCCACCTTTTAATTGATTTGAGAAATATTTTGATTCCTTTTTCATTTAGATTGTGGTATCTTCTTTAGGATTAATTAGATTTACTTATTTTTATTGTAATTTTTGTTTTTAATTTTAGCTTAGGGTTTTGGTTGCCTTATTTCGTTATATAAGGAGCCACCTATGTACTTTTAAAAGAGACAAATTAATAAGAATGAATTTTTAGAACTTATGTTCTTTTCTTGTGAGTTCTTCTTTTGTATCCCTTGTGTTCTTGAGAGAATTCTTAGACTTATCAAAGGAGTGGTTTTCCTTTGTGGCGTCCCAAGGCTAGGGTTCTAAGAGACGGGTTCTCTTAGGGTCTTATCCCATTGACCAACATATCTTTCCTATTTTCTTGTCATTTTCGTTCATAATTATTATCCTATTTTTTCTAGTTTAATGTGTTCATCTATCTTGTGTTTTCTTGTTATTTCGTGTGTCCTATTTGATTCTAGCACGATCCGTGGTTCATTTTGAGTTATTGGAGGTTCAATTGGACGAGTTCCGCTTGGGTCTTTCATCAGCAAGGAAAAAAATGGAATGAAATAACAGAAACGTAACTTGATTTGCAAGCTGAAGCTCTAATACTAAATGATGAGAAACACTTTAGGAACATGTCCTAAGAGCCCTCTGAGTTAAAGATCGTGCAACTCAAGGAAATATAAACGGAATACAAGAACAATGAAGAACAATAATGAACAGGAACTGAGAAAATAAAGATGATGAAAATAAAAAGACTGAAATAAAATGTTGGTCAAAGGAAATAGACTCTAAGAGAACCCGTCTCTTGAATCTTAATTCCGGGACGCCACAAGGATTATCACTCCTTGATAAGTTCTCATTCTATCTGACACTCAAGGATGACCAAGAAAAAACTCACTGAACAACAACAAAGTTGCTGAAAAAAAACACATTCATTCATATAGTGATTTGCAAGAGTGTAAGAGATGCTCATTTATAGGCAAATATTAACCCACAAACTAATTCTAGTTCAGCCCACAAACTTAACCATATTAATGCTTATTAATACAAAAAGGAAATGATAGAAAACCCATGTAGAACTTGTCTCACGAACCTTCAATCGAATTGGGAAACATAAGGATCGTGCTAGGATCAAAGAGAAGCAAATAAAACATCAAGAACACGTTAAACAAATAGAAAAGATAAACAAAGAAGAATGCATGAATAGGAAGAATAGAAGTTACTGGTCAAGAAGCAAAACCCCAAGAAAACTTGTTTCTTGAAACCTTAGCTATAGACACCACAAAGCGAAGACTACTCTCTTTGTTATGCCAAAGAGTCTCTCAAGCTTACCAAGAGAATAAGAAAACTCACAAAGTTTTAGTGAAAAGCGCACTATTCATTCATCTCTCTTTTGCAAGTACAAAAGTGATGTTTTTAAAGAAAAAGAAAGCAAAAACCCTAGGCTTAATTTGCTAAAAATAGTTTAGATCCTAAATCTCTTAGAATGGCGCCACCTTACACAAAAATAAGACTAAATAAATGTTGAATAAGTGGTGCCCAAAAATAGGAAACAAAATCAAATCTAAAAAGATCCTCACAAATAAATTCAAAATAGGAAACTAATTGTCAAAACCTTATTTCTAAATTAAGTAATAAAAAAAAGAAAATTGCTAATTTATTTAATTAAAGAACAGATGGGAGACACGTTAGGAACCTGTCCTAAGAGCCTTCTTTGATATAAGGATCGTGCAACTCAAGGGAAGAGGAATTAAACACAAGAACAATGAAGAACAAAAACTAAAGAAAATAGACACGAAGAAATAAGAAGACTAAACAAAATATTGGTCGAAGAAAATAGACTCCAAGAGAACCCGTCTCTTGAATCCTAACTCCGGGACGCCACAAGGATCACCACTCCTTGATAAGTCCTCATTCTTTCTGGCACTCAAGGATAAGCAAGAAAGAACTCACTGAACAATAAAGTTGCTACAAAGAAATTCATTCATTCATATTGTGGTTTGCAAGAGTACAAGAGGTTCCTATCTATAGGCAAGTATTAACCCACAAACTAACTCTAGTTCACCCCACAAACCTAACCTTATTAATGCTAATTAATACAAAAAGGAAATCCTAAGCAAAAAGGAGCATTTAATTCTAATTTTGAATTTGAAAAGTTGGCTCCTCTTTAATGCAAAAAGGAAGAGAATATGCTGAAATCTTATTCCTAAATAAAGGGAGACCAAATCAAATCATTATATGCCTTTTATTCAAAAGGAAACAAATTGACTAAATAGTCCTAATAAAACTTATTGAAAACGTCACTTTTAGTGACCACATGAGAAGCACATGTATTTTAAGTGAATTCTCCAAATTGGGCCTTCTCCAAGTTGGGCTTGTTGACTATAATTTGGCTCCACATTTTCAGCTTGCCCCTTTCTTTATTTTGGGCCTCAAAATCATTCAAATACAATGGTTCCATGTTAATCATATTTTGGATCAACCCATTCATGGCTTGCTTCATGGCTTTGGTCCTACCTCTAGTCATTGGTCCTCCAATGCCTTGAAGTGGGTCTTGAATTTTTCCATGGCCCATTGTTTCCCTTAACTTGCCTTCATCATTCTCTCCCTCCTGAAAAGGATTCGTCCTCGAATCAGAAATGTCAAAAAGAGAGAGGTCAACCACATTAAAGGTTGCACTTACATTTCCATAAGTATGACGCAAATCAATTTTATAAGCATTATCATTTATCCTTTCCAAAACTTGAAAAGGACTATCGCCTCTTAGGTGCAATTTGGATTTCCTTTGTTCAGGAAACTTCTCTTTCCTTAGATGAAAATCAAGCCACAATATCAGAAGCAATGAACAACCTCAGATCTGACTAGAAAAAAGAAGAACATAAAAGAAAAATCTTGACAGCAAGCATGAACAAAGGCAAATAGTATGGATGAACAGTGCTACGATTTTCTGGAAAGCAAGAAAAAATTGGAATGAAACAACAGAAACACACCTTGATTTGCAAGCCGAAGCTTTGATATCAAATGATGGGAGACACGTTAGGAACCTGTCCTAAGAGCCTTCTTTGATATAAGGATCGTGCAACTCAAGGGAAGAGGAATTAAACACAAGAACAATGAAGAACAAAAACTAAAGAAATAGACATGATGAAATAAGAAGACGGAACAAAATGTTGGTCGAAGGAAATAGACTCCAAGAGAACCCATCTCTTAAATCCTAACTCTGGGACACCACAAGGATCACCACTCCTTGATAAGTCCTCATTCTTTCTGGCACTCAAGGATAAGCAAGAAAGAACTCACTGAACAACAAAGTTGCTGTAAAGAAATTCATTCATTCATATTGTGGTTTGCAAGAGTACAAGAGGTTCCTATTTATAGGCAAGTATTAACCCACAAACTAACTATAGTTTACCCCACAAACCTAACCTTATTAATGCTAATTAATACAAAAAGGAAATCCTAAGCAAAAAGGAGCATTTAATTCTAATTTTGACTTTGAAAAGTTGGCTCCTCTTTAATGCAAAAAGGAAGAGAATATGTTGAAACCCTATTCCTAAATAAAGGGAAATCAAATCAGATGATTATATGCCTTTTATTCAAAAAGGAAACAAATTGACTAAATAATCCTAATAAAACTTATTAAAAACGTCACTTTTAGTGACCACATGAGAAGCACATGTATTTTAAGTGAATTCTCCATGTTGGGCTTGTTGACTATAATTTGGCTCCACGTTTTCAGCTTGCCACTTTCTTTGTTTTGGGCCTCAAAATCATTCAAATATAATGGTTCCATGTTAATCATATTTTGGATCAACCCATTCATGGCTTGTGATGAAAGACCCAAGCGGAACTCGTCCGATTGAACCTTCAATGACTCGAAATGAACCACGGATCGTGCTAGAATCAAATAAGGACACACGAATAGCAAGAAAGCACAAAGAGAGGAAATATGTGAATCTGAAAATTAAGAACAAAATAATGCACGAAAATTCAAGAAAATAAGAAAGATATGTTGGTCAATGGGGTAAGACCCTAAGAGAACCTGTCTCTTAGAACCCTAGCCTTGGGACGCCACAAAGGAAAACCACTCCTTTGATAAGTCTAAGAATTCTCTCAAGAACACAAGGATACAAGAGAAAAACTCACAAGAAAGAACATAAGTTCTAAAAATTCATTCTCATTAATCTGTTTTTTTAAAAGTACATAGGTGGCTCCTTATATAAATGAAGAAGGCAACTAAAACCCTAGGCTAAAATTAAAAACGAAAATTACAATGAAAATAAATAAAATAATCAAATCTAATCAATCCTAAAGAGATACCACAATCTAAATGAAAAAGGAAATAAAATATTCCTCAAATCAATTAAAAGGTGGTACCTTTCTTACTTTAACTAATAGAAAATTCTAGAACCTAATCTTTAAAAATTAGGAAATAATCAAAACTTAATATCCAAGACAATCTTTGACCATATGCCTTATTTCTGAAAATTTAATAATAAAAAACGAAAATTCTAAATAAAATAGAATAAAGAAGATTCCTTTTGTTGATCACATGAGTGGCACATGATCACTTAAGTAATCTCCTCTAAATGGGCTCTCTTTGGGCTTGGATCTATAACTTGCAAGGAAGAGAACATAATCAAGCATTTTGGACTTCTTGGGCTGGATCATCCATGCCTTGCAATGGAACTTTAGCCTCCCAAGCTTGATTTCTAAGTGATGAACCAAGGACCCTCAACGTTTCATGCCTCAAGCATACTCTATCATTCCCTCCCTCCTCGAAAGGATTCGTCCTCGAATCTCCGTAATCTACATGGAAAGAAAGGGAATGATTAAAAGCATTAAATAGATAATAAGGACTATACTTACCTTTCAGGCTTATTTGATGCTTTGTTGCTTTGATCTTTACATAAACTTGGAAGACAATATTCTCCCTTGGTCGTAAATCTGTTTTAAATGTTTCTCTAAGCTTTTGCAACCAATCTCCAGGATCATAAATCTTCCAACCATGATTTCGAACAAGGGACTTATTTTCAAGCATTGTTGTACAAAATTTGGAATCTTTCTTTATATCAACCTCATCAATATCCTGCCACAAAGAACTAGACACAAACTCGACACAACTAGACTCAAATGGAACCAAAGGGTTAGGGAAAATATGAAGGATGAAACAAGCACAAAACATGACAGAAAATGACTCAAAAGTGATTGAGGTGGTACAATGATCATATGAGAAGAAATCTGGACAGATTTGGATATAATTCATTAAATTCAAAATCCGGACAGATTTAACAAATATAAATGAAGCGTAATGATAGAATAAATATGGAGATGTAATAACTAAAGGGACATATACTAACATAAAACAAGAAGAAGAGAATGAAGTAGAAAGAGAATGGAACATAATAGACTTACATGGATAAGATGGGACACCATACCAACAATGAAGCATGAAAACATATGACTTATGAAACACACAAGCAGCAAAGAAAGAAACACATATCTCATGAGACACTAAGCTATCAAATGAACGCGTTATCACATTGGACTCAAGAGAAGCTAAGGTTTCATAACACAAAGAGGGATGAAATAAACTACAAAACTCAGAAACTAAGTAAGAAGGACAAAGAAGATGAAGTGAAGGAACAAAAGAAGAGGGAAGAAGTTTAGTGAAACTAAGCTTCACCTCACTTTCTCTCAAACAACTCTCAATTATCTTCCAACTCTTATCTTTTTGCTCTCTCTCATTTCTCTTTTCTCTCTTTTTCTTCCTCTTTTCTTTCTTTTCTCACTTTTCTTATCACTCACTCTTTTTGCATTCTTTGCATTTTTCTCTTGCAGCTCTTATTTTTCTCACTCATGCTTTTCTCTCTTTTATTTGTCCTCTTAAGCTCACTCCTCATTCTCTCACAAATTTCATTCAAATGAATACATGACAATGGTTCAAGGGCTTTTTCCAAAACCAAAAAACAGTTTCTAACATGTGTATTCAAATCAACACAGTCAAGGTCTCCAATCACCATGTCAATATACTCAATCTCATCAATATGATCATAAGAACCAATTTCAAAGGGAATCACATCATTAGTGCTACTAGAAGCTAGCATGCTATTATCCACATAATTATCCATCAAATCATTAACAACATATGAATCATGATTTTCAACTAAAGGATGCAAACAATGATAATTTTCCTCATAAGCATAAGCAGCATCATAAAATTCAATTTCTAATTGTGCTATAACATTAGATTCAACTTGCATACTAGGAGCACCACTAGAATCAAAGCTATCTAATGCAATACTAACAACATCCAGATCAATTTGCTCCATTACAAGTTGCAAAATTTTAATCTCATCTTCACATTCAACATTATTTGCAACTAAATCTAATGACTCAACACAAGAGATATCATCACCAAAAGAGATTTGAGGGCTAGAAATACCTGTAGAGGATTCTCTTATCTCATCAACATTAGTTGAAACCACAACTTCTTTATCTACTTGAATTGTGAGAACTTGTACCTCTTCCAAATGTTCAACAACATTCTTAGCTTCAGGAGGGTGATCATGGAAATGAGATAATGCAAACTTTTTTCTCATGACAGTTTTCATCTCACCCCATGTTGCAATAGAAGATTCTCCATTCATAGCTCGTCTAGTTTCCATCCATTTCCACCAAGCGGCAACCTTTTTACCCATTCGAAGGTAAGCATATTGTACCTTCTCTAACTCAGAGTAATTGCAACATTCGAATGCTTGATCAACTTTTTTTTCCCACTCCAAGTAAACACTAAGATCCTTCTCACCATGGAACAATGGGATTTTTGATTTGATGTTGCTAAGAACATTCGTGTGAGTAGAAACCTTTGAATCACGCCTTGTTTTAGTTTTAGAGGGAGACTCAAGGCGATCCAATTTTGCATTCACCTCCTCAATTTGATCATTAAAGGTCCTTAATAAGGCTTTAAGATCAAATTGTCTACCAGCCATGCTTATAACCTGAAATGTTAGTGAAAACAAAAGCTGAAAGAAATATGGACCTCACAAATCACTCTCTGACGTGTTTCCACTCAAAAATTTATTAGCACTCGTGTTTCACACAAAAAGATTGGCTTTTTCAACGATGTAAAACACTCTTTGCCTTTTACAACTCAACTTGCTCCCTATAGTGTTCTTAATCAAATTCCAACAAGTCAAAAGGAGAAGTATGTATGAAGTGGCAATCTCAAAACTAAAGTCCCAAAATTCAAAGTTCTCAAAGAATCTAAAAAGGGACACCAACAAATCAAAGAAAAACGTATAGCAAAAAAGGTACTAGATATTAGCAAAGTCCAGCAAGTTTTTAGAAGAAGAATGGAGGAGTATGGAGACTATGATGATGCTGTGATATTATGGAAAGGAGGGAATAGTTTGAAATCTGGACAAAATCACTAAGAAAGCAAGAAAAGGCACAAACAACAATTTAGGAAACTAAGAAAGGAAGGAAATAGGAAACTAGAGAATCAACCGAAGAATGAAGAAATTAGGAAACAAAGAAGGAAGCAAAATAGGAAAGTAAGATTCAGCACCAAGAAGGAAGAAATTAGGAAACTATTGATATGAATCAAAATAGGAAGGTGGCAAAATCCCACAAGATCTGAAACTTACCAATCAAATGTTGATTTTAGGAAACCTCTTATATGACTTGGGAGGCAAGAACTTAATCAATTCTCAATTAGGAAATCAACCAAGAAATAGAAAACTAATTGGTAACTAAAAGCTACCAACTTGCAATTCAAGTCTTCAACCAACTCAAACACAGATCTGGAAATTTTGTGCAACCATTATCAATTTCGAATTTTCTTTTTTTTTTTCTTTGTTTTTTTTACTGCTGTTCTGCTTTCTTTCTTTCTTTCTTTTTTTTCAGCAGCAAGTCACAAACTTTTTTTTTTATTATTTCGGATTTTTTTTACTTTTTTTTTCTAATTCTGCACCTTTATATGCTCCTTTTCTTTTGTGCAGAAATCACAACAATTTTTTTTTTATCTTTCTTTTTTTTTTTTGAATATCTGGATAGAAAACTCACTATTGAATAGACACTAAATTGTAGCAACAAAAGAAATTCGAATTTTTTTTTAATATATGACTCAAAAACAGAGGAACAATTGTTGTCTCAAATAAGAAGGGAAAAAAAATGCCACAAGCAAGTCACAACAGAGGAAAAATCAACAAAAGATGGAATGACAAATACTTGTTGGAGATGCCACACAAGAGATCTCACAAAGAAAGACACCAAATCACACCAAGAGGAAAGAGAAAGGAAGCACAAAGACACAACAAATCTGGATAGAAATAGAAGATGGATGAGCAAAGGAGGAAACAAGGAAAGAAAACACCTTGAAGCTAGCAAACCAAAGCTCTGATACCAAATGATGAAAGACCCAAGCGGAACTCGTCCGATTGAACCTTCAATGACTCGAAATGAACCACGGATCGTGCTAGAATCAAATAAGGACACACGAATAGCAAGAAAGCACAAAGAGAGGAAATATGTGAATCTGAAAATTAAGAACAAAATAATGCACGAAAATTCAAGAAAATAAGAAAGATATGTTGGTCAATGGGGTAAGACCCTAAGAGAACCTGTCTCTTAGAACCCTAGCCTTGGGACGCCACAAAGGAAAACCACTCCTTTGATAAGTCTAAGAATTCTCTCAAGAACACAAGGATACAAGAGAAAAACTCACAAGAAAGAACATAAGTTCTAAAAATTCATTCTCATTAATCTGTTTTTTTAAAAGTACATAGGTGGCTCCTTATATAAATGAAGAAGGCAACTAAAACCCTAGGCTAAAATTAAAAACGAAAATTACAATGAAAATAAATAAAATAATCAAATCTAATCAATCCTAAAGAGATACCACAATCTAAATGAAAAAGGAAATAAAATATTCCTCAAATCAATTAAAAGGTGGTACCTTTCTTACTTTAACTAATAGAAAATTCTAGAACCTAATCTTTAAAAATTAGGAAATAATCAAAACTTAATATCCAAGACAATCTTTGACCATATGCCTTATTTCTGAAAATTTAATAATAAAAAACGAAAATTCTAAATAAAATAGAATAAAGAAGATTCCTTTTGTTGATCACATGAATGGCACATGATCACTTAAGTAATCTCCTCTAAATGGGCTCTCTTTGGGCTTGGATCTATAACTTGCAAGGAAGAGAACATAATCAAGCTTTTTGGACTTCTTGGGCTGGATCATCCATGCCTTGCAATGGAACTTTAGCCTCCCAAGCTTGATTTCTAAGTGATGAACCAAGGACCCTCAACGTTTCATGCCTCAAGCATACTCTATCAGCTTGCTTCATGGCTTTGGTCCTAGCTCTGGTCATTGGTCCTCTAATGCCTTGAAGTGGGTCTTGAATTTGTCCATGGCCCATAGTTTCCCTTAACTTGCCTTCATCAAGAACACTACTGAAAAGGTCACAAGCTTAGTACATGCTCCTTTAAGTGAGTTCTTCTATTTAGGCCTTGTTTGTTGGGTTTGGATCAGTTTCTAGCATACTAGCCTTGAAGAACACGCCCATTGAAGCCTTTTGGGCTGAAAATTGAGCTAAGTAGATGGGCCCTTATTCAATTACTTCTTAAATCAATCCATTGAGAGCTTGCTTCCTTGCCTTAGTCCTTGCTCTTTTCATAGGCCCACCCATTCCTTTGGTAAGCCTAGACACAAACTTGACGCAAGAAGACTTAAATGAAACCAAAGGGTTAGGGAAAACATGAAGAATGGAATTAGGACACAACATGACACAAAAAGACTCAAAAGGGACTAAGGTGATACAATAATCATATATGGGGAGAAATCTGGGCAAATTTGGATGTAATTCATTAAATTCAAAATTTGGATAGATTTGACACATGTAGATGATGCATAATTATAGAATAAAGATGGAGAAGAAATGACTTGAAGATCATGAAACAAGATGAAAGATAACACAAATGAAGAAATTAATTTGATAGAGGGATGCGAAAGCAAAGATTGGACAGAAATCACATTGAACAAATTATCACAAATCTGGAGAAAATAACTACATAAAAAGAAACACAATCAGCAAAGATGGAACATAAATGATTTGTGAAATGGAGGAACAAACCACATGCAAAGAAACAAACAAACACATGACTTATGAGACTAACACAACACATAACATATGTGATGACTTAGATAGATATAAGAAACAACTAAAGGAAACAAAACACAATGACCATGAGATGAAATAAAAGATGAAGCAATGATGGGTGAATATGACATTAAATTATTACAATGCATCTCTTTCACAAGGCACTCATGCAACAAAGATAGGTGACATAATTCAAAGAAATTAGAAACATAATGAGAAGGAAAAAGAAAATACAATGAAGACACATAAGAAAGATGAGGTGGAGAAGGAAGAAGTTTTATACAAACTACTTTAAGCTTACTCTCACTTTAATTCTTCCTCAAACTCTCCTTTTCTTTTCTCTTTTCTCTCTTTTTCTCACTTACTCTTTTTGCACTCTTTGCCTTTTTGTAGACTCTTTCTCTCTTATTTTCCCCACTCATATTTTTCCACTTAAGCTCACTCTTTATTTTCTCACAAGTTTTACCTAAATTACATGGCAATGATTCATGGGCCTTTTCCAATACAAAAGAATGGAGACTAACTTGCCCATTTAAGTTAGAATCAAAAGCATAATCTTCAATTACCATGTCAATATACTCAACTTTATTGCAATCATAAGAGCCAATTTCCAAAGGAATCACATCATTATCCACAAAATTCTCCACCAATTAATTAGCAACATGTAAAGCATGATTTTCCTCTAAAGGATGCAAACAATCATAATTATGGTCAGAAGCACAAGCAATGTTATGAAATTCAGTTCCCAATTGTGCTATAACATTATTTTCAATTTGCACACTAGAAGCACAACTAGAATCATCTAAGCTTTCTAACACAACACTATCAACATCTAGACCAATTCTCTCTTCAAGATTTAACAAGATATCATGTTCAATCTCATTATCACAATTAATAACATTAAACGTATTAGGACTCTCAAGTTCAGCACATCCCAATTTGGATTCCAATTCAGTTGTTCCAGCACAAGAGATATCATCAATGCAAGCAATATCATTCTTCTCACTAGAATTATCACATCTTAAATCACAAGAGACATTAATATTAGAGTTTTGAGGATCAGGCATACCTGTAGTGGATTCTCTCGTTACATCATCAGTTGTTGAAGTGGTAGCAATATCATCATCCACTTGATTATCTTTCTCCATGTGGGAATCACATGAATCTTAGACCACAGGCATTTGTATCTCCTTGGAATGTTCAACCACACTTTTAGCTTTAGATGTCATGTATTTTTGCCTCAAGACTGCTCTAATTTGATTCCATGTTATAATGGAAAATTTTCCATTCATAGCTTGTCTAGTTTCTATCCGTTTCCACCAAGCAGCAACCTTTTGACCCAATCAAAGGTAAGCACATTGTGCCTTCTCTATTTCTGAGTAGTTGCAACATACTGAGGCTTGTTCAACTTTTCTTTCCCAATCCAAGTAAACATCAGGATTTTTCTTACTAAGAAATGTTGAATCAAGAGTTTTGATGATTCCAAACTAACATCCAAGAGCTTGGATTGAAGATATCAAAGGAGATCAAAGTATTTCAAGTGAAGAATTTCTTAGTAATTGCTGCTAGATCTTCTGTAGGATCTTTTGTTATGTTTAAATGAGGGTAACAGATCTTGATTTTAAGAAAAGATGTTTTTAAACCTTGTTTTTATGTTAAATCTTAACTTATTTGAAAAATACCCACAAATAGACGAAGTTTGTAAGTTTAAACTAAACTGTCATATTGGAAATTCGAATTTCGAGCTAAAATTGAATAAGTCTGAAGAGATGTCTCTCTATCAGATGAATTTTGATTCTCCAAAATTCGAATTTTCATCCAAGTCTGAAAGAAGCCTTTTAGTGACAGACGAACTTCTCATCTTCAAAATTTGAATTTCAGATAAAATGCAATTTGAGAAAATCGAAGAAATTCGTCTGAAATAATGTTGATGTTCATCTAAAATCAAGATGAAATTGAGTTTCAAAAATACTATCTTACAGACGAACTTTGACTTTCCAACATTTGAATTTTCATATAAGTCTGAAAGAAGCTTCTTTGAAACAGACGAACTTTAACTCTTCAAAATTCGAATTTCAGACAAAACACAACTTATGAAAATGGAAGAAATTCATCTGAAACATTGTTAAAGCTCATCTGAGATCAAGAATAATTTAAGTTTCAAAATTACTTTCTGTCAGACGAACTTCAAACATTAAAATTCGAATTTCAGAAGCTAAGGTTGTGAGTTTGTTGAAATGAAAAATTGACATACGAATGATAGAGTTTTGTAAGTTCGAATATTGAAGTTAGTCTGAAAAGAGTCACTCTGACAGACGAACTTCACTCATTCAAAGTTTGAATTTTGAGGAAAGTGATCTACTGTGCCTCTTTGAACGTTCTACAGACAGACGAATTTTGGGCTTCCAAAATTTGAATTTCGAAGGCACTGTAGATAATTGAAAACACTGTTCACACTTAACCGAAAAACTTTCTTCTTGAAAATTCGTATGTCACATTGTGAAAATGTTCTGTAAGTTTCAAAATTCGAATTTCACTTCATGAACAGACGAACTTCGTGCTGTAACATTGGAAGCTTTAACCTTCGGTTCCTTCAAAATTCGTCTGTTGACCAACCAAAATTTGAATTTCAGTATGTCAGAAACATTAAATGTGGTTGGTAAACGGATAGTTTTTCAGAGTAACCGTTGGATAACTTCCCCAACGGATAGATTTAGTCTCTAACGAATAGTTAGGACCAAAAATCTATAAATAGAACATCATTTGAAGTTGTGATACACGAATCAAACTTATAAATACTGAATTTCTGCCAAATCTTCTTCTCAAAGCTTTTACCCTCTCAACTTCAATATTTGTACTTTAACCTTCATATCTACTCTATTCAAGAGAGTTATATCTTTGTAAACAATCTACTCTTCATCTAGAAGATAGATTTACTTGTGAGGGGAAATCACAAGGGGATTGAGAAGCACATTCTATAAGTTCTTAGAGAGATAGAGAAAGCTCCAGAAACAGAGCATACTCATTGTTCTGTGGCATTAGCAAGAAGCCAGTTGAATTCTTGCTGTATAGTGGAAAATCTCAAGAGTTGTCTTGGGGACTGAATGTAGGTCAAGTGGATAGACCAAACCAGGATAAATTACTGAGTCTTCTACTCCCTATCTTTACCTTTTAGCTTGCTCTGTTTCATACGTTGCTTCCATTACACTGTGCTATCTTCACCTATTTCACTTTGTGTAGAAAAATTTCAATCTTCCCAATTCACCCCCCTCTTGGGAAGTCAGCCTTGCTAACAAGTGGTATCAGAGCCCGGATTCCCATTCAAAGGATCTCACAGTCCAGGAATTAAGATGGCTGGCTTTGGAGAAAGCATACTTCCTGAAGGGAACAACACTAATTGACCACTAGGCTTCAGTGGAGAACATTATGGGTACTGGAAGATGAGGATGTAGATTTACCTCCAATCAATTGATCTTGATATATGGTCAGTCATTGAGAAAGGAGATTTCATCCCAATGACTCTAACTGAAGATGGAAGACACAAAGAGAAGCTAGAAGCAGAGTGGAATGAGGAAGACAGAAGGAGAGTCCTGCTAAATTTCAAAGCAAAGCATTGTTTAGTCAGTGCCCTGAACCAGGACGAATTCTACAGAGTCTCACAATGCTCCACTGTAAAACGGATGTGGGACACTCTGCAGATTGCACATGAAGGAATAACTGGGGTCAGGGAAAACAGACTGAACAAATGCATTGGAGAGTATGAAAGCTTCATAATGGCAGAAGGAGAAACTATAAAGGAGCTCCAAAAGAGATTCACTCTCATTGTGAATCAATTGAAGAGCCTGGGAAAGGAATACACTCAGTCTGAAAAAGTAAGAAAGATACTCAGAGCTCTCCCTCTGGAATGGCAGCCCAAGGTGACAGCAATAGAGGAAGCCAGAGGAGAATCAATGGCCTCTGTCACAGCTCTCTTCGGTAGCCTTGAGGAGTATAAAGGAAAAATCAAAGCTCTCAAGGAAGCTGGGCTGGACAAAAAGAAGAAAGGGCTTGCCCTCAAAGCTGCTGATGAAAAAGAAGAAGAATCTGACGAAGGAGATGAGCTGGATGAAGAAACTCTAGTTATGATGGTCAGAAAATTCGGAAGATTCTACAGCAAGAAGAGAAACAAGAGAATCTTCAAGAAGGGGGCAGCTGGAGAGAGCAAGAGAGAGGCAAAAGAACCTGTGACTTGCTATGAGTACAAGAAGTAGGGACACATCAAATGGGATTGTCCTCAATTCCTAAAGAAGCAAGAGAAAGAAAAGAAAACTGCTGACAAAGGGAAGAAGAAGAAAGCCTACATCTCGTCAATCTGGGGTAACAGCTCAGATGAGGAAGAAGAGGATGAGGATGAGATTGCCAACATCTGCCTGATGGCACTTGCTTCTGAAGAAGCCAATCCCTCATGCAGCAGTGATCAAGAAGAAGAGGTATATGAATCTGAACCTTTCCATTCTGAGTTACTTGATGCATTTCATGAGCTTCATGATGAGTTTATTAAAGTTACTAAAGAACTAAAATGAGCAAAGAGAAAGATTAATAAACTGAAATCTCAAAGCAACATTTCTGAAATTACCTCTCTACCTACTGCTGAATCTGTTTGTTGTACTTCATGCATTAAACTAAAGCAAACTAATGATTACTTAGTAAAAAGCATATCTAGGCTCACTAGAGGTAAAGACATGTTATTTGCCTTAATGGGGAGTCAAAAGATATCACAAGGAAACGCTGGTCTTAGCTATGATCCATGTGCTGTCAAGGAAAAGATTAGGAAGAAAAACCATAATGCATACATGAGACATTTTGTGCATGCTGAGAGCAACAGAAAGAAAGATCACATGTCATCTCACATTGAAACATATAATCAACCAAAGCATGCAAGACAAAAGTATTATCTGCATTGTTTTCTTCCTGCTTCTCAATCTAGCAGTCTCTTCACTACCTGTCATTTCTGTAATAAAAAGGGACATATTTCTAGTTCTTGTGCATTAAAGAAAAATGGACTTGGCAGGAAAGTTGAATGGGTTCCCAAAGTTGCATCTGCATCTAGGGAAAAATCTACTGACCAAAAAGGACCCAAGCAAATTTGGGTACCTAAAAGAAAAACATAAATATTGTTTTGCAAGTCTGTCTCAAAGCTAAGAAGAGCAACAAATGGTATATGGACAGTGCCTACTCAAGTCGCATGACTGGTGATAAGGAGAAGTTCATCACCCTTAGAGACAAGAAAGGAGGAAATGTGACCTTTGGAGGTGATCAATACGGCAAAGTTGTTGGTATTGGCATTGTGGGCAAAAATCTGGAAACATCCATTGAAGAGGTGCTGTTTGTGATTGGCGTCAACCACAATTTGCTGAGCGTGAGTCAGACATGTGATAAAGGAAATTGGGTGCTGTTTGACTCAAAGTTTTGCCTGGTCATCAGAAAAAGTGATCACAAAGTAATCCTCAAAGCTCAAAGGGATGGTAACTGTTATACTATTGATCTTGATGAACTTCCTCCCTTGGATTCTGTATGTTTAATTAGTCAGGATAATGATAGTTGGTTATGGCATAGGAGATTAGCTCATGTTAACATGAATCAATTGTCTAAACTGATTAAAAATGAGCTAGTAACTGGCCTGCCAAAAATATCTTTTGAAAAGGACAAAGAATGTGATGCATGCATAAGAGAGAAACAAACTAAATCATCTTTTAAATCTAAAAATGTAGTTACCACAACTAGACCACTTGAATTGCTGCATATGGACTTAATTGGACCATCTAGGGTGAAAAGTCTTGGTGGTAACCTGTATGTGCTTGTAATTGTAGATGACTATTCTAGATTCACTTGGACATTATTTCTTTCCTCTAAAAGTGATACCTTTGATGCATTTGTAACCTTAGCTAAGAAAGTGCAAAATGAGAAAGGTATTTCTATTGTGTCAATCAGGTTAGATCATGGAGGAGAGTTTGAAAATGCATACTTTCTGGAGTACTGCAATGAGCATGGGATTGACCACAACTTCTCAGCTCCAAGGACCCCTCAACAGAATGGGGTAGTAGAAAGGAAGAACAGAACTATTGGAGAGATGGCCAGAGCTATGCTGAATGAGAAGGAACTCTCTCAAGTATTTTGGGCTGATGCAGTGAATACAGCAGGCTACATCATAAACAAAGCCTACGTCAAACTAATCCTTGGGAAGACTCCATACGAGCTATACAAGGGAAGAAAGCCAAATCTGTCCTATCTCTATGTGTTCGGATGCAAATGCTTCGTCCACAACAATGGGAAAGAAAGTCTGGGTAAGTTTGATGCCAAATCTGATGAAGGTATATTTCTGGGCTATTCAATTAGGAGTAAGGCATATAGAGTTTATAATAAAAGATCAAATGTGGTAGAAGAATCTGTGCATGTGGTTTTCATTGAAAATGAAACTGTCTCAAAACATGTTACCAATGAGGATGATCTTGCTTTCAATTTTGAAAAACTGGGCATTTCTGATAAAAGCAAAACTGAACCTCCAAAGATATCTGAATCTGTTAACATAGAGGAAGATATCCAGGAGAAAGAGTTTGATGAAGAAATTAATGAAGAAACATCTCAAGAACTCCCTAGAGCTTGGAGATATCAAAGGAATCATCCTGTTGATCAAGTGATAGGGAATGTTCAAGAGAGAGTCAAAACCAAAAAACAATTAAGGGATCAAATGCTCAACTGCGCTTTCATTTCTCAAATTGAACCCAAATGTGCTGAAGAAGCCTTAACTGATGAATAATGGATTTTAGCTATGCAAGATGAACTAAATCAGTTTGAAAGAAATCAAGTTTGGGATTTAGTGTCTAGGCCCAAAAATCATCCTGTCATTGGTACCAACACTACTACACTTAATATTTTCTAAATCGGGTAAAACGAATTTTCTAGATCGGTTTTAAAATAGATGTAAATGTGGCTGATATAGAAAGTATCACTTTTTAGATCGGTTATTTAACCGATCTAAAATATACTTTCTAAATCGGTTATTTAAATAACCGATCTAAAAAATAGTAAAATCTGGCATACATTCTAGATCGGTTCATGACTTAAAACCGATCTAGAAAGTCTGCTTTCATTTTTTAAAAAAAAGTAGCATATATTCTTCTTGGATGTTTAAATCTAAAAAACCTATAATCTCCTAAAACAAAATATTACGTGAAAATATTATAGGTTTGACAACATTACTAGGAAACCAAAAAAAAAAAGGGCATAACAAATTAAAATATGAGTTAATGTGCCATAAAATATTACTTGTTTGCCATAAAAGGGATAATACTAGACAACAACAATCAGATTAAGACTCAACCGTCACTTCCAATTTAAAATCTCAAATTGAACAGATCATGCTATTCTATATCAACCATTTGACAGATTCATACACAAGCAATCAAACATACCTCTAATGGATCCTCTGTCACATGCATATATGGTTCATAAGGGTTCTGATGAAGGGATAATATGACTTTACTTCCTTGATATATCAAAGCAACAATGTTCTCAAAGCTTACGAGTTGTGAAGTTTAATCGAATATAATAAGATTTTGGCTAGTGTAATACAGCTCCAGAAAGGAAAAAAAAAATCTTAGTAGAGTTCCTACACGAGTCACAATATCATTGTGCTAGAAACAAGCTATACTATGGTTTAGTTATAGAACTAGGGATTAAGGGTAGAACTCTAGTGCAGTCAACTAACTATAATATTTATACTAATATTGACTGTCTGCATTCTGCAAATAAATATACACAATATATAGGTGCAGAAACATAGATTGAAGAACTTGAAACGAAGCAGCTTCTAGCGTCACAAGTTAGAGAGAAACACTTCGAATCCTAAATACTTTCCTCTTTAATTCCTCCACCTTAAAATCCCATCACAACCCATGTGACTCAAAGTGGACTTTGGAATTCCAAGATAAACAATTTGGAAAAGATTCATGTTCTCCAAAAACATACATAAGCATAAAAAATAGTGAATTCAAAAGAAAAATGCAGAGATGAACAAATGTAGTGTAGGAACTAAATAATTAAGTTTAGTATATATAAACACACCAATGTGTGTTTCAGTGAGAACAAATTAATTTGCCTCAACCTCATGTATATCCACTCTCATAAACAAAATATCTTGACAGGTGGGGGCCATTTCTTCAAAGAAAGGACTAATATTTTATGGGTTATGTGATTGTTACTACTAAACACACATATTTTAGAAAATTCGAAACTTTCACATGGTTCATAGAGAAGATACTTCAAAGGGACGAATATTTAAAAATTAAATAGTAAGATGCACCAATATAGATAATGTACCTTAAAAAATGATAGGTGATTGTAACCTTAAAAGGACTTATATTCTATAGAGCAAATAACTTATGGTGATAATCTGTTGTCCAAAGCCTAGTTAGCCATACCAATAGACCTATAAAATTGCCTGAAGAAACATCCCTGAAATTGGAAACTGATTAACAATCAGTTTGGTATATGCAGAATATAATGAAATTGGTTAAAACTGCGATAAAAAGACCGTGAGAAACTAAAGTTACAAAGCAGGGGAACTTGGGTTAATCTACCACAGAAAATGAAATGTAATAAAAAAAAACAAGAATGTTATTAAAATGGAGCCTTACAAACGTAGAAAAAGAACAGATTTTTTGTACAAAAAATGTCATGAGCTTTCACAAATGATGTTCCATGAGTAAACCGGGATCTTGAAGCATATGTATAGATAAATTCCTCACACAAGCATGAGATTGCAAGAAGCAATGTCCTTGGCTTTCAAAATCTTGAAGGTAGAAATTGATATGGTTTGTTAAAGTGAAGAGTGCCGACAGAGTTAAATCCAAGGAAAGCTAGTTACCAATTTAATTCATACCTTCGAACAAAACCATGAGATGAGCTCTTTGGAACTTTATGCCGTTGGTTCTTGGAACTTCCTCCTCATAACTGACAAATTTAAATAGCCCATTTTTCTTGTTTAATTCATGGATCTGCTCTTTGGTGCCTTTGAGGGATGGTTCACAGTTCAACACTTAAAAAAAAGAAAAAAAAATTCAGATTTATGAAGCACATCATTACATTGTTTTGAGATTATAAGCAAAAACAAAAATGCTGCTTACATGTTGAGTATAATTTTCATGACAGATGGTAAAAACACACTCCTCTTTGGGTTGTTCACATTAATATTCTTGGATGTGAACTTCACTCCTAATGAGTACATGCCAAGGGATAAGAATATAACAGTAATGTTCCACTGCCCCATGGGTGAGTGCTGAGCACTAAGTACAACCAAATTAGCCATTTAACAACAATGTTAGTCTTTGTACAAGCAAATGCATCCATCAATGCCATATGCTTGGCCTCTTTGCAAGTCTTTACTGTGTGAAAATGCGATTAAAAAAAGAGTTGTAAAAAGTAATAAGTTACAACTTAATCACTAAAAGCTAACATGTTCAGATAAAGTGATGTAAAAAGGATTGTAATTAAATTAGAACTCAGTGGCTTCAGAAGATGTCTCCAAAAGTTTTATCCTCTACACTGAAAATTTTTCTTTTAATAGTTGAACTGAGTGCAATTAACCCAAAATGCGTATTACAAAACATTACATAACCAACTTAATTTTTGACAATTGATCCCATATAGACAAACGAATAACAGAATTAAAAGAAGTCCATGGCCATAAGAAACCTAATTAAAATAAGCCAATAGTGAATTAAGAAGGAATAACATGAAGCAAAGAAAACACAAAATTGGAATATTTTATAATAGAAATTTTCATGAGAATTTACCTTTGATGACCCAACCCCAGATGCCTCAGTCGTTTCTCTCTCAAAGCCTAGGAATTTAAACAAGAGGCTAAGGAAGGAGATGAAAAAAAAAATAGAAACTCACTGAGAGCGTGAGAGAGAAGCTTTTGAATAAGAGAAATTGAGAAAAACCATTATTTGCCACACACCGCAAAATCTTGAATGCTTTAGCCCAAATCGTCCCTAGCCTTGTCTTTTTCTTCTTCTTCTTCTTCTTTTTTTTTTTTGTGAAAGAAAGGCTTAGACTCAATCTCGTCTTTTGAATTTTAGGTTAGGTAGAAAACTAATTGACCAGAAAGAAGGGATCTCCATTCCAACCTACTTACTTGCCCAATGAGATGACCTTTTCTGTGAGACAAAGTCGCTTAAGTGATGGAGAGAGAGAATGCTGGCCAATGGATTTCGCTGGTGGTGAAGGAGAGATGAGGAGGATCTATGTTACGTGCAGTGAATCCATCTAGAAGGAGACAGGAATTTGCCGAACCCTTAATCAGTGGGTTTGCTGATGTTGAGTTACAAACAGCGATGGAAAGAGAAATTGCAAGGTCACAGGGAAAGTAAAAAGCAAAGGAGGATCAGAGATGATGAAGAAGGATGGAGAAAGAAGAGAAAGTGAGGAAGTAAGATTTTACGAGGATAGGGTTTCAAATCTGAGATGTTTCGTAAGTTTCGTTTTTAAACTTAGGTTGCATCCGGTTCTAGATCAGTTCTTAATGAACCGATCTAGAAAGTACAAAATAAATGGATTTAATTTCAAAAATACCACCGGTCATTTATTTAGATCGGTTCTTCAAATAACCGATGTAGTTTGTAGATGTAGAAATGACTTTTTCCACTAGTGCAAATGGGTTTTCAGAAATAAACTTGATGAATCTGGAACAATAATTAGAAATAAAGCTAGATTGGTTGCTAAAGGGTATAATCAAGAAGAAGGTATTGATTTTGAAGAAACCTTTGCACCAGTAGCTAGATTAGAAGCTATAAGAATACTGCTAGCATATGCATGCATGAAAAATATTTTACTATATCAAATGGATGTAAAGAGTGCCTTTCTAAATGGATATATAATGGAAGAGGTTTATGTAGATCAACCTCTTGGTTTTGAGGATTCTACAAAACCAAACCATGTTTATAAACTAAAGAAAGCTCTTTATGGTTTAAAACAAGCCCCTAGAGCATGGTATGAGAGACTTAGCAATTTTCTAACAGAAAAGGGGTTCAATAGAGGCAAAGTTGACACAACTCTATTCACTAAGAAAGAAAATAAAGATTTACTAATTGTTCAAATCTATGTTGATGATATTATTTTCGATGCTACTAATGAAGCTCTTTGCAAGAAATTCTCTGAGTTAATGCAGGGAGAATTCGAGATGTCCATGATGGGTGAACTCAACTTCTTCCTTGGACTGCAAATCAGACAGCTTGATGATGGTATCTTTCTCAGTCAATCCAAGTATCTAAAGGAGCTGCTAAAGAAGTTTGGAATGGAGAATGCCAAAACAATGCGAACACCAATGTCTACTGCAACCAAACTGGACATGGATGAGAACGGGAAGATGTTTGATATTACTCAGTACAGAAGAATGATTGGATCCCTGCTGTACTTGATTGCCAGCAGACCTGACATTATGTTCAGTGTCTGTTTATGTGCCAGGTTCCAATCATGTCCCAAAGAAACCCATGCAACAGATGTAAAAGGAATATTCAGATATCTTATTGGAACATCACAGATGGGTCTTTGGTATCCAAAAGGCAATGGAGAAGATCTCAAAGGATACACTGATGCTGATTTTGCAGGATCCAAAACTGACAGAAAAAGCACAAGTGGAACTTGTCAGTTTCTTGGAGGATCCCTAGTTTCATGGTTCAGCAAAAAGCAAAACAGTGTGGCCTTATCCACTGCAGAAGCTGAGTATGTTGCAGCTAGAAGCTGTTATGCCCAAGTCATCTGTATGAAGCAGCAGCTTGAAGATTTTAAGGTTAAAATGAACGAGATACCAATCATGTGTGACAACCAAAGTGCCATAAATATCACCAAAAATCCTGTCATGCACTCAAGGATGAAACATATTGAAGTTAGGCACCACTTCATAAGGGATCACGTTCTGAAAGGAGAAGTCAGATTGGAGTACATCCTAACAGAGGATCAAGTTGCTGATATACTCACAAAGCCTCTATCAGAAGACAGGAATTGCAAAATTAGAAGAGAATTGGGTATGGTAAATCCCAGTGAACTGTAAGTTATTCTCTTGCAATCTTGTTTTCAAAGGTTTCTTCTTTAAGATAAATTCTAACTTTAGCATCGGAGTATGTTTAATCTAAGTTGCAGGTGCTCCCCACAAGATTCAATGGTAATAAACTTGAAGATTGGAGCACACCATAATGGAACAACCAGAAAGTGAAGTAAATGATGAAAATTCTAAGTTCTGGATCCATTCTATAAGTTTTAAAGATGAAATTCGTATTTTAATGTGTGTTAGTCATATTTTGCTTCATAAACTGTGTTTTTGAACTGGTCAACGTGGTCAACATTCAAATTTCAGTTGACTAACAGACAAACTTCGGCCTGTTATGCCTTGGAACAGTTCTCGGTGATGCCTCAAAATTCGTCTGTTAGATCTTGGAAGTTCGAATTTTCAAAAACAAAAATTTCATAGTTATGATTGTCCATCACTGTTATACTAATTTTCACTTCTTAACATATGAATGTTGGACAACCTTTACAAAAGTTAAAAAAATTCAAATTTTCAGTTCAAAATTCGTTTGTTGAATCATGTTCTTCATGTTGAATGCTTGAAAGATGAAGTTCTGCATGCTTAATTCGTCTATTGGTTGATGTTTTGTTTGTTGCCTGCTGTTTACTCATCAACATTCGAACTTTGTTAGAACAAAATTCGCTTATTGTGCTTGTATTGCTTGTTCCAAGCCACTGTTAGATGAACTTTCAAAAGAAAATTCGTCTGTCAGTAAGCCTTGCTAAACGGTTTAACTTGTAACTGCCCGAAGTTCAAATTTTGAACCCTCAAAATTCATCTGTCAGACGGTTACATACGTTAAATCCGACTATTTTTCAAAGAACAGACGCAACCCTATTCTTAACTCCTCTAAGTCTGTTCTAATTCTCTCATCAATTCCCTTCAATTCTGACCAAAAACTGCTACTTCCCACTGATTAAACTTCCTTTCGCATCATTTAAAACCTATTCTAAGCCACATTCAGCATCATTCATCCAAGAAATGGCGAGAGTCAAGAATTCTGGAGCAGAGAAAGCTGAGGCCCGACCAAAGAGGAATGTTAAATCACAATATGCCTTGAAGGAAGGAGAGAAATCAAAGAGAAAAGCCGAATCCAGTAAGGCAACTCCCACCAAACGCCAAAAGACTGCATCCAAAGCAGATTCTCAAAAAGCTGGACCTTCCTCACCAAAAAGTGCAGAACCTTCGGTTCCAATTCCTTCGGAAGCTACTGCTGTTGCTTCCACTTCATCCTTCAGTACTCAATCTGGAGAGTACGAGCTTACCACATTGCCACTGTGGAGCACTCCTCATATTCAAGATGAATACTCCACCAAATTTGCCAATAAAAAGGTAATTAAGCCACATTGTGTAAATTTGGAAGATTTCTTGGTCTCCAATAATTTTGATGCTGGTATATGGATGATGAGATACAAGAATCTATTGAAAGTATTAGAGAGATATGATGATGAGGTAGTAAAGTCATGGTATGCTTCCTTAAAGTTCAATAGCAAAAAGAAGAAGTGGGCAGTCAATCTAAGGTCTAGGACCATTTGGCTTACTGATGAGACATTCAACGAGGTGCTGGAGATCCCTGGGCAAGATGGACTCAAGATTGACATCAATGCCTCTAGGTACATGGATGAGGCAAATATGGCTGATGAAGAAGGTGGTCCCTCTCTGAACTACAAGGAGAGTACTATTCTGATCACATTGTTCAGAAGGAGGGAGAATTGGCCATCAATAAATGTGTTGAAGCCCACAGACCTCAGTGTTCAAGTGAGAATCCTGCACTACATAGTGTCCAGGATTATATTCAACAAAGGAGGCAGCTTCAACTTGAGAACAAGGGCAGAGGCACATGTCATGGCTGCAATCATGCGTGGGAAACTGGTTAATATGGGACATCTCATTCTCCAACGCATGATCAAGGCTAGAGATCAGAGGAAGGACTCCACACTCCCCTATGCTGCTATCATCTCCAGAATTCTGCAGTATGCCAGAATTCAGCATATTGAGAAAGGGAAGGGCAAGCCCACTGGAATCTTCAAGGAGGAAGAACTGCAAAGAATGGGCATTGAAAAGGGTGAAGGAAGATGGGTTGGAAAGGGAGCAGGAAGAACTGAAGATCTCTTCTTTGTTGAAGGAGCCTCCATACAACAAGAGGGTACTTCTGAGGCTCCTGCCAGACCTACCACTTAGCCCTCTATGCCTATCCCATCTCCCTTAAAGCCCACTCACATTCCTTCCACTCCCTCCTCACGGGCCAAGCCAACCAAGATCACTGAGTTGTATGACAGCCTGTCTACACTCATTCTCAGCATTAGAGATGAGCAAAATGCCAAATTTGCTTATCTGCAAGATCAGATCCATCAGTTGGCTGTGAACATGAAGGTGATGGCTGATGCTTATGAAGAGATCAGAAGTGCAATCCCTACCACTTCAGCTCCACCTCAGCCAGGGTTCTCTATGCCTGTCCAATCTCCAACTCCTGAGCCTCCAAGCCCCTTCAAGATTGCCTCCTCTGACCATGATGATGATATAGATGGTGCTGGTGCAATGAGGACACCAAGTCCTGGTCCACCCTTGGACTATGGATTGGAAGAAGAAGGACTCCAAGAAACAAGCCTTCCTAAGCCTATGCAAGAAGATGCTTAGGATTCAATTCTGTCCATTCAAGAATTAGAGCAAGTTGAAAGATTGGTTGCAGCCATTTCAACCTCTTCTATGCAAGAAGGTGCAAGCAATGAGGAAAGGAGCATTGTACCTGTTGTTGATTATCTTGCCATTGCTCATAATGCTCTGCTACAAGCTCAGAGGAGAAGGCTGGAAGAAATGTTTCCTCCTGAACCAGCTTCTCCTTCTCTTGCTGTGTATGGGCTTTCAGAGGAACAGAGAGCTTAACTGGTTCTTTCCAGGCAGGAAATGCAAGAGCTGCTTGAGATCTCTGATGATGAAGAAGCAAGTCCTGAGCTTCCGGAGCCTCCTGCATCAGTACAGCCAGAAATTCCTTTTGCTCCTGTCCCTCTTCAAGCTATTTCTATCTCTCAGATTCCTCCTCTGATGGATTTTGTTGGCCTTCCTGATGATGCCAAAAAGGGGGAGAAGATTGGGCAAACTGGAAAGTCTGCTGCTGAGCAATCTGGAAAAAGGAAAACGTACAGTAAGAAGACCAAGCCCAAGAAGAAATGATTGAAGATTTGCTTAGAAATTAGGCTTGAGTCCTCTTGTAGTGCTTTGGGTTTCTGTGTTTGCATTTTATATTGAATATTAGAACTTTGTTTAATTTGGCTTCTGTATAGCAACTCTTGATTAAATGAATGGATTTCTTTGGTGCAATGTTTTGTGCATATTTCTCTTTGAATATCTTTACTTGATCTGCTGTATATTATATCTTTTGAAATATATTGCATATGTTGAGGGGGAGCTTGTAAAAAGCAAAACCCAAGCACTAATCCAGTTTGTAAGTTGTTTTGTCATCATAAAAAAGGGGGAGAATGTTGAATCAAGAGTTTTGATGATTTCAAACTAACATCCAAGAGCTTGGATTGAAGATATCAAAGGAGATCAAAGTATTTCAAGTGAAGAATTTCTTAGTAATTGCTGCTAGATCTTCTGTAGGATCTTTTGTTATGTTTAAATGAGGGTAACAGATTTTGATTTTAAGAAAAGATGTTTTTAAACCTTGTTTTTATGTTAAATCTTGACTTATTTGAAAAATACCCACAAACAGACGAAGTTTGTAAGTTTTAACTGAACTGTCATATTGGAAATTCAAACTTTGCTTTTGGAAATTCGAATTTCGAGCTAAAACTAAATAAGTTTGAAGAGATGTCTCTCTGTCAGATGAATTTTGATTCTTCAAAATTCGAATTTTCATCCAAGTCTAAAAGAAGCCTTTTAGTGACAGACGAACTTCTCATCTTCAAAATTTGAATTTCAGATAAAATGCAGTTTGAGAAAATCGAAGAAATTCGTCTGAAATAATGTTGATGTTCATCTAAAATCAAGATGAAATTGAGTTTCAAAAATACTATCTTACAGACGAACTTTGACTTTCCAACATTTGAATTTTCATATAAGTCTGAAAGAAGCTTCTTTGAAACAGACGAACTTTAACTCTTCAAAATTCGAATTTCAGACAAAACACAACTTATGAAAATGGAAGAAATTCATCTGAAACATTGTTAAAGTTCATCTGAGATCAAGAATAATTTAAGTTTCAAAATTGCTTTATGTCAGACGAACTTCAAACATTAAAATTCGAATTTCAGAAGCTAAGGTTGTGAGTTTGTTGAAATGAAAAATTGACATACGAATGACAGAGTTTTGTAACTTCGAATGTTGAAGTTAGTCTGAAAAGAGTCACTCTGACAAACGAACTTCACTCATTCAAAGTTTGAATTTTGAGGAAAGTGATCTACTGTGCCTCTTTGAACGTTCTACAGACAGACGAATTTTGGGCTTCCAAAATTTGAATTTCGAAGGCACTGTAGAAAATTGAAAACACTGTTCACACTTAACTGAAAAACTTTCTTCTTGAAAATTTGTATGTCACATTGTGAAAATGTTCTGTAAGTTTCAAAATTCAAATTTCACTTCATGAACAAACGAACTTCGTGCTGTAACATTGGAAGCTTTAACCTTCGGTTACTTTGAAATTCATCTGTTGACCAACCAAAATTCGAATTTCAGTATGTCAGAAACATTAAATGCGGTTGGTAAACGGATAGTTTTTCAAAGTAACCGTTGGATAACTTCCCCAACGGATAGATTTAGTCTCTAACGAATAGTTAGGACCAAAAATCCATAAATACAACATCATTTGAAGTTGTGATACACGAATCAAACTTATAAATACCGAATTTCTGCCAAATCTTCTTCTCAAAGCTTTTACCCTCTCAACTTCAATATTTGTACTTTAACCTTCATATTTACTCTATTCAAGAGAGTTATATCTTTGTAAACAATCTACTCTTCATCTGGAAGATAGATTTACTTGTGAAGGGAAATCACAAGGGGATTGAGAAGCACATTCTATAAGTGCTTAGAGAGATAGAGAAAGCTCCAGAAACAGAGCATACTCGTTGTTCTGTGGCATTAGCAAGAAGCCCGTTGAATTCTTGCTGTATAGTGGAAAAATCTCAAGAGTTGTCTTGGGGACTGGATGTAGGTCAAGTGGATAGACAGAACCAGGATAAATTACTGAGTCTTCTACTCCCTATCTTTACTTTTTAGCTTGCTCTGTTTCATACGTTGCTTCCATTACACTGTGCTATCTTCACCCATTTCACTTTGTGCAGAAAAATTTCAATCTTCCCAATTCACCCCCCTCATGGGAAGCCTGCCTTGCTAACAAGAAATAGTGGGATCTTTAGTTTGATGTTGCTAACAACATCTGTATGAGCAGGAACCTTTAGATTACGACTTGCTTTAGTTTTAGAAGGAAACTCCAGGTAATCCAATTTTGCATTCACTTCCTTAATTTGATCATTAAAATTCCTTAATAAGGCCTCAAGATTGAATTCTCCAATAGCCATGTCTATAATATGAAATGATAGTGTAAAACAAAGAGAAAGAAATAGGGATCTCTTGACGCAAATGACACTCGGATTGTTGCAATTATAAGAAACACGAAAACTAAAAAATAGAAAATACCAAGAAGAAAACACAACAGATATATTGGTGTAGGTGAATTAGAACCAAAGAGAACACTGTATTGAATCCTAGTTCTAGTGATGTTACAAGGATTGACAAATTCCTTGATAAGTCATAATATTCTCTCTAGCACTTAGATAATCACAAGAGTAAAACTCACAAAGCTGAAATTTTCATTCATCTAAATCTGAAAAACGCACATAAAAGTTAGTCTTAAATAGGTAAGGTAAAAACTAACCTAATAAGCCTAAAAAACTTAATTAATTTGGGCTCAAGTAATAATCTTAATGGGATTAGGAGACTTTGGTCTCAAATAACACTTCTAGTGGACCTTAAAATACTAGTAAAAATCAATGCCTAAAATAAAATAATGAAAATTCATAAAAATAATAAAAAAAATATCTAAATCCTCAAAAACATTGGAGGACCAATGACCAGAGCTAGGACCAAAGCCATGAATGGGTTGATCCAAAATATGATTAACATGGAACCATTGTATTTGAATGATTTTGAGGCCCAAAACAAAGAAAGAGGCATGCTGAACATGTGGAGCCAAATTATAGTCAACAAGCCCAATATGGAGAATTCACTTAAAATACATATGCTTCTTATGTGGTCACTAAAAGTGACATTTTTAATAAGTTTTATTAGGATTATTTAGTCAATTTGTTTCCTTTTTGAAGAAAAGGCATATAATCATCTGATTTGATCTCCCTTTATTTAGGAATAGAATTTCAGCATATTCTCTTCCTTTTTGCATTAAAGAGGAGCCAACTTTTCAAAGTCAAAATTAGAATTAAATGCTCCTTTTTGCTTAGGATTTCCTTTTTGTATTAATTAGCATTAATAAGGTTAGGTTTGTGGGGTGAACTAGAGTTAGTTTGTGGGTTAATACTTGCTTATAAATAGGCACCTCTTATACTCTTGCAAACCACAACATGAATGAATGAATTTCTTTTCAGCAACTTTGTTGTTATTCAGTGAGTTCTTTCTTGCTTATCCTTGAGTGCCAGAAAGAATGAGGACTTATCAAGGAGTGGTAATCCTTGTGGCGTCCCAGAGTTAGGATTCAAGAGACAGGTTCTCTTGGAGTCTATTTCTTTCGAACAACATTGTCTCAGTTTTCTTATTTTCATCATCTATACTTTTCCGTTTTTGCTCATTGTTGCTCTTCGTTGTTCTTGTATTCAATTCATCTTTCCTTGAGTTGCACGATCTTTATATCAAAGAAGGCTCTTAGGACAAGTTCCTAACGTGTCTCCCATCATTTGGTATCAGAGCTTCAGCTTGCAAATCAAAGTGTGTTTCTGTTGTTTCATTCCATTTTTTCTTTGCTTTCTAGAAAATCGCAGCACTGTTCATCCATACTGTTTGCCTTTGTTCATGCTTGCTGTCCAGATTTTTCTTTTATGTTCTTCTCTTTTCTAATTAGATCTGAGTTTGTTAATTGCTTCTAATATTGTGGCTTGATTTTCATCTCAATCTCCCATCTTACCATCCTTATTGATCTTCTTTCTCTTGGTGGCTTGGTTATCTTTCTCCATTTTTGTTTTGTTGTCCGGAATCTGTGATTTCCAGATTTGAGTCTTTCATTAATATATATATATATATATTGTTGCTACAATTTGATAGCTTTTGTCCATTGTGTGTTAGTTCAAATTATTCAAGAAAAAAAAAATCAAAAAAAATTTGAAAAGAAAAATTAAAAAAAAAAGACAGATTAATGAGAATGAATTTTTAGAACTTATGTTCTTTTCTTGTGAGCTTTCTCTTGTAACCCTTGTGTTCTTGAGAGAATTCTTAGACTTATCAAAGGAGTGGTTTTCCTCTGTGACGTCCTAAGGCTAGGGTTCTAAGAGACATGTTCTCTTAGGGTCTTAACCCATTGACTAATATATCTTTCTTATTTTCTTGTTATTTTCGTGCATTATTTTCTTCTTCATTTTTCAGATTCACATATTTCCTCTCCTCGTGCTTTCTTTGCTGTTCATGTGTTTTTATTTGACTAATGCTCCTAGCACATTTATGAGTCTTATGAATCATGTTTTTCGTCCCTACATAGGAAAGTTTGTGGTAGTTTACTTTGATGATATTTTGGTGTTTTCTAAGAGTCTTGATGAACATGCTGAACATTTGCGTGCTGTATTTGATATCTTACGTGAAAATAGACTCTTTGCCAATTTAGAGAAATGTTCTTTTTGTTTGGATTCTGTTGTCTTCCTTGGGTTTATTGTAGGTGCTGAAGGGATTCTAGTGGATGAGGAGAAAGTGAAAGCTATCCACGATTGGCCTACACTAGGGAATGCAAATGAAGTGAGGAGTTTTCATGGGCTTGCAAGTTTCTACCAGAGATTTGTGCGGGACTTCTCAACCATTGCTGCACCTCTAAATGAACTGGTAAAGAAAAATGTTGTGTTTAAATGGGGTGAGGCACAAGAGAGGGCTTTTCAAACATTGAAAGATAAGCTAACCAATGCCCCTCTACTTATTCTTCTTGACTTTTCTAAGGTTTTTGAAGTTGAATGTGATGCTTCTGGTATTGGAATTAGAGCTGTTTTGATGCAAGAGGCTAGACAAATTGCATATTTTAGTGAGAAGCTTAGTGGTGCATGCTTGAATTATTCTACATATGATAAAGAGTTGTATGCACTAAAAAGAACCTTAGAACATTGGCAACATTATCTGTGGTCTAATGAATTTGTTTTGCATTCTGATCATGAAAGTTTGAAATACCTTAAGATCCAAAACAAATTGAACAAAAGACATGCTGTTTGGCTTGAGTTTATTGAATCTTTTCCATATGTTTTGAAACATAAGCATGGTAAAGAAAATGTTGTTGCCGATGCATTGTCTAGGAGATATAGTCTCATTACATCTCTGCAAGCTAAGTTGATTGGTTTTGAATTCTTCAAAAGCATGTATGAATGTGACGTTTACTTTGTTGAAACTTGGAAATTGTGTGAGAATCATGGTGTTGATGATTTTTATAGATTTGATGGGTTCTTGTTTAAGGGAAGTAAGCTTTGTGTTCCTGCATGTTCTATATGTGAGCTTTTAGTTAAAGAATCTCATGGAGGAGGTTTAATGGGTCATTTTGGAGTTGATAAGACTTTGGCTATGATGAAAGATCATTTTTATTGGCCACATATGCGCAAGGATGTTGTTTCCGTGTGTGATAAATGCATTGTGTGCAAGCATGCTAAATCTCGAGTGCATCCCCATGGATTATATACACCTTTGCCTATTCCTTCACATCCTTGGGTGGACTTTTCTATGGATTTTGTGCTTGGATTGCCTAAGTCCCCTGGTGGTAAGGATAGTGTATTTGTTGTGGTGGATAGGTTTAGCAAGATGGCTCATTTCATTACTTGTTCTAAAACACATGATGTTGTTCACATCTCTGATCTGTTCTTTAAGGAGATAGTTAGATTGCATGGTTTACCCAAGTCCATTGTTAGTGATCGTGATGTTAAATTCTTGAGTCATTTCTAGAAAACTTTATGGGCTATACTGGGAACTAAGCTTGTGTTTTCAATAGTTGTACATCCCCAAACAGATGGGCAAATAAAGGTAGTAAATCAAACACTTTCTTCTTTATTGCGTGCTATATGGCATAAAAATCTTAAAAATTAGGAAAAGTGTTTACCTCATGTGGAGTTTGCATATAACCGAGCTGTGCATTCTACTACTAGTTATTCTCCTTTTGAAGTTGTCTATGGGTTCAATCCTTTGACTCCGTTTGATATTCTTCCTTTGCCTGTTACTGAGTTTACTAACCTTGATGCTGAAAAGAAAGCTAAGTTTGTGCAGGACTTACATGCTAAGGGAAAAGCAAACATTGAGAGGAAAAATGAGCAATATGCTCAACAGGCTAACAAAGGTCGCAGGAAGGTTGTCTTCGAGCCTGGAGATTGGGTGTGGGTTCATCTAAGGAAAGAGAGGTTTCCTGAACAAAGGAAATCCAAATTGCACCCAAGAGGTGATGGTCCTTTTCAAGTTTTGGAAAGGATAAATGATAATGCGTATAAAATTGATTTGCCTCATACTTATGGAAATGTAAGTGCAACCTTTAATGTGGCTGACCTCTCTCTTTTTCACATTTCAGATTCAGGGACGAATCCTTTTCAAGAGGGAGGGAATGATGAAGGCAACTTAAGTGAAACAATGGGCCATGGACAAATTCAAGACCCACTTCAAGGCATTGGAGGACCAATGACCAGAGCTAGGACCAAAGCCATGAATGGGTTGATCCAAAATATGATTAACATGGAACCATTGTATTTGAATGATTTTGAGGCCCAAAACAAAGAAAGAGGCATGCTGAAAATGTGGAGCCAAATTATAGTCAACAAGTCCAATATGGAGAATTCACTTAAAATACATATGCTTCTTATGTGGTCACTAAAAGTGACATTTTTAATAAGTTTTATTAGGATTATTTAGTCAATTTGTTTCCTTTTTGAATAAAAGGCATATAATCATCTGATTTGATCTCCCTTTATTTAGGAATAGAATTTCAGCATATTCTCTTCCTTTTTGCATTAAAGAGGAGCCAACTTTTCAAAGTCAAAATTAGAATTAAATGCTCCTTTTTGCTTAGGATTTCTTTTTTGTATTAATTAGCATTAATAAGGTTAGGTTTGTGGGGTGAACTAGAGTTAGTTTGTGGGTTAATACTTGCCTATAAATAGGCACCTCTTGTACTCTTGCAAACCACAACATGAATGAATGAATTTCTTTTCAGCAACTTTGTTGTTGTTCAGTGAGTTCTTTCTTGCTTATCCTTGAGTGCCAGAAAGAATGAGGACTTATCAAGGAGTGGTGATCCTTGTGGCATCCCGGAGTTAGGATTCAAGAGACGGGTTCTCTTGGAATCAATTTCCTTCGACCAACATTGTCTTAGTTTTCTTATTTTCATCATCTCTACTTTTCCATTTTTGTTCATTGTTGCTCTTCGTTGTTCTTGTATTCAATTCATCTATCCTTGAGTTGCACGATCTTTATATCAAAGAAGGCTCTTAGGACAGGTTCGTAACGTGCCTCCCATCAAATACTTTCGGTGTGTTTTAAGAAACATTGACCTTTTTTGCTCAATGAAGTCAAAACAAAATCTGATTGAGCTCGATTCTTTGGAAAAGGCTCCAATTTTTGTGAGAACTCCATATGAACTCCCTCAAAGTTACAATATCTTTGGGATTTTGTTGTTTGAGACCTTCTAATGCATTTTTAGAAAGAACATGCTTTGTTGAAAATGAGATCAAAACGGATTACGATTGAGCTTGATTCTTCAAAGTGGGCTCCAATTATTGTACGAATACTGGATGAACTCATTTGTATGCTCATACGTGCAAATTTCTTGTTAAATTCTTATATGAATGAATTTTATGTGTTTTAAGAAACATTGTTGTTTTGGGCTCAATGAGGTCAAAATGAAATTCGATTGAGCTCAACTCTTCCCAAAAGTCTTCAGTTGCTGTAGGGACTCTATATGAACTCACCAACTCCCTTAAAGTTGCAAATTTTTTTTTATTTTTCTTGTTGAGGGCTTTTCAGAGCATTCTCAGAAACCTCGTGGTTTTGCCGAAAATGAGATCAAAACGGATTCTGATTGTGCTCGATTCTTCCAGGTAACCTCAAATTGTTGTGCCAATACCGGATGAACTCACTTACATGCTTATACCAACAAAATTTTATGTGAATTTTTTTACGTGTGTCAAGAAACATTGTCCTTTTGGGTTCAATGAGGTCAAAACAAAATCTGATTAAGCTCAATTCTTCCCAAAAGGCTTCAATTACCTTAGGGACTCCAGATTTATGGGATTTTTTTGTTTGAGAACTTCCAATGCACTTTCAGAAACCCCGTGCTTTTGTCAAAAATGAGATCAAAATGGATTAAGATTGAGCTCGATTCTTCCAGGTAGGCTTGAATTATTGTATGGATAATGGATGAACTCACTTGCATGCTCGTACATGCAAATTTCTTGTGAAATTCTTATCTAAATATTTTTTATGCATGTTAAGAAACATTCTCCTTTTGGTCCAAATTAGAATTCGAATAACCATTGTTCTTCCGACAAGGCTCCGATAGTTGTGGGGACTCCAGACTAGCTTACTAACTCCCTCAAAGTTGTAATTCTCCTGGGATTCTTTGAAACTTTACAACATGCTTTCTGAAAACCTCATGCCTTCGGCCAAAATGATATCAAAATGGAATCTTGTAGAGTTCGATTCTTCCAGGCAAGCTCAGATTGTTGTCGGATATGGGATGACCTCACCTGCTTGCTCATATTTGTAAATTTCATGTCAGATTCATGAACGAAGCTTTTCGCTGCATTTTTAGAAACATTATCCCTTTTTGGCCAAAATGAGGACAAAACGAAATCTGATTGAGCTCAATTCTTCCCAAAAGGCTTCAGTTGCTGTAGGGACTCCAGATGAAGTCACTAACTTCCTCAAAGTTGCAATTTTTTTTTTTATTTTTCTTGTTTAAGGCTTGTCAAAGCAATCTTAGAAACCTCATGCTTTTGTCGTAAATAGGTTACTAACTTCCTCACAGGAACCCGAATAACCTTAATTCTTCGACAAGGCTCCAATAGTTGTGAGGACTTCGGACCGGCTCACTAGCTCCCTCAAAGTTGCAATTCTCCTGGGTCTTTGTTCTTTGAGACTTTACAACTTGCTTCATGAAACCTCGTGCCTTTGGCCAAAATGATATCGAATCGAAATATAGTTGAGCTCGATTCTTCTAAGTAAGCTCAAATTGTTGGCGGATACTGGATGAACTCACCTGCTCACTCATATTTGCAAATTTCATGTCACATTCTTGAACAAGCTTTTCGATGTATTTTCAAAAACATCATCCTTTTTGCCAAAATAAGGACAAAACGAAATCTGATTGTGCCCAATTCTGCCCAAAAGGCTTCAGTTGCTGTGGGGACTCCAGAAGAACTCATTAACTCACTCAAAGTTGCAAATTTTTTTGGGTTTTTCTTATTTAAGGCTTTTCAAAGCATTCTCAGAAACCTCGTGCACAACTTGGTTAACTAGTAGTAGAATGCACAGCTTAGTTATATGCAAACTCCACATGAGGTAATCATTTTTCCAATTTTTTAGGATTTTTATGCAATATAGCACTAAATATGTAACAACCCTCATGATACTCATTTTCGCATTGTGTGTAGTATCGAAAGAAACAAGACGGAGGAAGAATGAAGTGGAGAAGGATTAAGCTCCATGCCACTGTGAGGTGCTGAGCTGCCACGGAGAGAGCCTATTCCAGTGGTATTTTTCGGCTAAACGTGGTGGCACGACAGCAGGCTGTTATAGGGCCATGGCGAGAGTCAAGAAATTGGTTTAAATAAGAATCATTTCGAATGAAAAGAAAAGAAAGAAACTGATGGAGCTCTGCTAGCGTTTGAGATTTGGCCTTGGGAAGTGATTTTTGGACCTCAAGAGCTTGGATTCACAATGGTAAGTGATCCCTACTCCTCTCTCTCCATTTTCTTCAGTTTAAACTCGGGATTTTTGGTTATATGTTGGGATTTCTGATTTGGGCTGAAATCCACAGATTAAAATGGATGACATGGGGTTAATAGAGTGTCATTGGGTGTTCTTGTTGCTTGGGTGTGAGTTTTGAAGGGTGTATGCATGATTTAAGCTTAACCCTATGTTATTTTCGATTAAGGCTCTTGGGAATCCTAGGTATATGTGATTGAGTAATGTTTGAATGGTTCCTAGGAGCTTAATGATCCATGAAAGTGTTGTTAGAACCTTAGGTTAGGCCTAGATAATTGAATTGTGATTGTTGATTAAGTTGTATGTTGTGTTCATTGAGGTATTGTGTTAATGTGAAGCTGGTTGGCTAATTGGAGAAGCTAGTCGTGGGATTAACATTTAAGAAAGCTCGTGGAATCATGTGTGTATGTGGTATTGACAACCTGAGGTAACCGGGTGTTTGTATGGTATGATATTATGTATATTTGTGTATATATGCATGTTTCTTTCATACCACGATATAAATATGTTTGTGTGTACAGTTTTCTATATATCATAGTATGTACACAGCTAGATGTTAATTATGATGATGATATGATATGGCATGACATTGAGATTATGATGAGGATGATGATACATGAGCATCACCACATAGCATTTTGAGATTGTGATATATGGCGGATTGGGTGGTGATGATATGATTATAATGATATATGATTAGGGAAGACAAGGATGGGATCCCTTTTGCTAAATCCTCCCCTATGGCTAGGGGAGCCAAGAGACAGTGGACTAGATCTTCCCTAAATCACCACCAATTCAAGGTGGTCCAGGGGAAGGAGAACCATAACTATGCAAGCATACTAGGAAGCATGGAGCAAGCTCAAGACATTGGAGAAAAGGAGGCTAAACATGTGATCCAAAAGTTGAAGACAATTGATCCATTACAAGGCATGAGAGGCCCAATGACGAGATCAAAAACTAAGGCAATGAAAGAGGCCTTGAATGGTGTGGTCAACAAGCAACTTGAGATGGAGACTTTGCACTTAAGTCAATTTGAAGCCTAAGAGCACAACAATGGAATGATTATGTTATCAAATATAGAAGTTCAGATTTAAGCCCAAAATCAAGCCCAACATGTGATTCTCTTAAAGAGCATTTGACTTTGAGGATTAATGGACCTAATTAGTATTAATTTCATTTTTATTAATCATGGGCTGAATTTTGTTAATTAATAAAGCCCAATTAGTTAATTAGTAGTCTTTTTGATAGCCCACCTTGTAAATAAGCATGTCATGTGCCAAACATGTGATTAATGTGGTGGCATATTTATAAGGGCTTAGATCTTATTTTATTATTTTCTTATGAATTTTTGTTATTTTATTTTAGGGTTTTATTTTACTAGTTTCCTAGGTCCAACAGGAGTGTTATTTGGGCGTAAAGTCTCCTAATCCTATTAGGATTACTTAACCCCAAATTAATTAGGTTTCTTAGGCTTATTAGGTTAGATTTTACCTTGTCTATTTAAGGCTAACTTTCATGAGCGTTTTTCAGATTTGAATGATTAAAGTTTCCGACTTTTTGTGAGTTTTTCTTGCGTTCTTTGAGTGCTAGAGCGAACTGCTACATATTAAGGAATTGGTCCTTCCTTGGGCATCACCGGAACTATGGTTCAAGAGACCAGTTCTTTCAGATTCTATTTCTCAAAACCAACATCTATCCTTCTTATTTTCTCTATTATTATTTTCTTTTGCTACTGTTTTTGTCTGTTTAATTCATTTTCTCTGCATCTAGTCTTTGTGTTTCTTGTTTCACAAAGATCCAGGCGTCATACACATCAAAGTGGTTTCTTTGGACGGGTTTCAAAAGGGTTCACTTACCATTTGGCATCAAAGCTTGGGTGCGCAAATCAAGGTGTATTCTTTGTTTTGCTTATTTCCTTGTTTTCCTTCCATCTTTGCTGCTTAAGGAAAATTTGTGTCACTGATCATCCGTACGGGTTGTCACTGTTCACCAGACTGTTGTATTGTTCATCATGCTGTTTCGAAAACTGTTTTATGTCACTGTTCAGCCTCCACTGTTTCGGTCACTGTTTTCATTTATCCAAATGAAAAAAAAATTTTCATCCTATATTCTAGTGTGAGTCCCTAAATTTTAAAAAATAGTTGTTTGCTGAAAAAAAATGGTAGCAGAAAAAAAAACATTTAAAAAAAAAGAAAAAAAAATCTAAAAAAAAAAGAGAGAGATTGATTGCTGAAAAAAAAATAGCAGCAAAAAAAAAATTATATATTTGATCATTTGGGATTGTTTCTCTATAATTTGTCTTCCCTTCTGATTTCTTTCCTTATTAATTTCCTACAAATTTTCATCCTTCTTTAATCTATTTCCTTCAGATTTCTCTTGTTGGAAATTTCAGTTCCTTTGTGCTCATTTTTTTATGGTTATTATTGAATCAAATTAGAATTTTTAAGGACTTTTATTTTCTTTGATTGCCACTTATTTAAAAACCAATTTCCTTTTCATTGAAATTGTGGTTTGAATTTAGCACTCTCATAAGAAAGCAAGCTTTGAGTGGAAAAAGGCAAGAGAGAAATTGCATCATATTTGAAAAAGCCTTGATTTAGTGTGAAACACGAGTACATTTACATTATTTTGAGTGATACATGTGAGGGAGTGGTGAGGTCCATTTTCTCCTTGATTTTCACTAACATTTTAGATCCTCAAAACATGTCTGGTGGTAGCGAACCTCAAATTCCATATTGGAAGCTCTTCATGGACTCAATAAACGATCAATTCAAGATGTGATTGAAGCTTCTCCTTCTAATTCTATTACAAGCCGAGGAGGAAAGAACCATGTGATATATTATGATGATGGTGAAGAAGTAGGAACTGAATTTGAGGAGGAAGAAATACAACCAAGAAGAACTAGACAAAATCGACATGCAACTAGAAATAATCAAGAGTACCAGAAGGATCCCCTTGCCAATATAAAATTGAAGATTCCCTCTTTCCAAGGGAAAACTGATCCTGATGCCTACTTAGAGTGGGAAAGGCGTGTGGAGCTTGTGTTTGAATGCAATTCATACTCTGAGGAAAGCAAGGTAAGATTGGCTACTGTTGAGTTTACTGATTATGCTAGTATTTGGTGGAATCAATTGTGTACTACTAGGAGGAGAACTGGAGAGGGTCCGGTTAGGACATGGCACAAGATGAAAATAATTACGAAAAAACAATATGTGCCTAATCATTACCACAGGGATGTACACATGAAGCTTTAGAAACTCAAGCAAGGATCCATGAGTGTGGATGAGTATTACCAAGAGATGGAGATTTCTATGATAAAAGCCAATGTGGATGAAGATCCTGATCAAACAATGGCGAGATTCCTAAGGGGATTAAATTCCGAGATTGCTACTAAAGTTGAGATGTAAAACTACCTTGATATGGAGGAGTTATTGCATAAGGCTATTAAAGTAGAGAGGCACTTGAAGGCAAAGCAAAAAGTGAAATCATTTGCTGGATCCAACAAAGAGTATAAAATGCCTTTCAAGTCCAAAGGTGAGACCAAGCCAAAGGGGGAAAGCAAGTCAAAGGAATCTACAGGTAAGTTTTCTAAACCTTTCTCTTCTAATTCCTCTAAAATTAAGTGTTTTAAATGTCAAGGCTTTGGTCATGTTGCTGCACAATGTCCCAATAGGAGGACTATGATGGTTCATAAGAATGGTTGTGTGACTAGTGAAAGCAGCGGTAGAGAAGAAGATGAGGCTGAAAGGAGCTCTCATGGAGATGGTGGTTCTGATGTGGAGATATCTGATGCTGTCGTTGGTGAAGTGTTGGTTTCTAGATGAGCTCTTAACATACATACAAAGGAGGATCTAGAAAAACAGCAACATGAGAACCTGTTCCATGCTAGATGTTTCATCAACAACAAGGTATGTACTCTTATCATTGTATTGGTAGTTGCACCAACTTAGCTAGTACCTTGTTAGTTCAAGCTTTAGTGAAGAAAATCTGGAATCTTTCTTCATATCATTTTCACCAATATCCTGCCACAAAGAACTTGACACAACTATACTCAAATGAAACCAAAGGGTTAAGGAAAAGATGAAGGATGAAATTAGGGCGAAATATGACACAAAAAGACTCAAAAGTGACTAAGGTGGTACAATTATCATATGAGAAGAAATCTGGACAGATTTGGATATAATTCATCAAATTCAAAATCTGGACAGATTTATTTAACAAATATAAATGATACGTAATGATAGAATAAATATGAAGATGTAATAACTACAGGGACATATACTAACATAAAACAAGAAGAAGAGAATGAAGTAGAAAGAGAATGGAACATAATAGACTTACATGGATAAGATGGGACAAAATGCCAACAATGGAGCATGAAAACACGTGACTTATGAAACACACAAGCAGCAAAGAAAGAAACACATATCTCATGAGACACTAAGTTATCAAATGAACGTGTTATCACATTGGACTCAAGAGAAACTAAGGTTTCATAACACAAAGAGGGACGAAATAAACTACAAAACCCAGAAACTAAGTAAGAAGGACAAAGAAGATGAAGTGAAAGAACAAAAGAAGGGGGAAGAAGTTTAGTGAAACTAAGCTTCACCTCACTTTCTCTCAAACAACTCTCAATTATCCTCACTTTCTCTCAAACAACTCTCAATTATCTTCCCACTCTTATCTTTTTGCTCTCTCTCATTTCTCTTTTCTCTCTTTTTCTTCCTCTTTTTCTTTCTTTTCTCACTTGTCTTCTCACTCACTCTTTTTGCATTCTGTGCATTTTTCTGGACTTTTTTTCTATTGCAGCTCTTATTTTTCTCACTCATGCTTTTCTCTCTTTTATTTGTCCTCTTAAGCTCACTCCTCATTCTCTCACAAATTTCATTCAAATGAATACATGACAATGGTTCAAGGGCTTTTTCCAAAACCAAAGAATAGTTTCTAACATGTGTATTCAAATCAACACAATCAAGGTCTCCAATCACCATGTCAATATACTTAATCTCATCAATACAATCATAAGAACCAATTTCAAAGGGAATCACATCATTAGTGCTACTAGAATCTAGCATGCTATTATCCACATAATTATCCATCAAATCATTAACAACATATGAATCATGATTTTCAACTAAAGGATGCAAACAATGATAATTTTCCTCATAAGCATAAGCAACATCATGAAATTCATTTTGCAATTGTGCTACAACATTATTTTCAATTTGCACACTAGAAGCAACCCTAGAATAATCAAAGTCATCCATCTCATTAATGCCTAACACAATTTTCTCCTCAAGATTTAGCAAAATATTATTATCAATCCCATTAACACAATCAATATCATGAAACATATTGGGATTCTCAAGCTCAACACATCCTATATCATCTACTTCAGCACAAGAGATATCATCACAAGAGAATTGAGAATAATACATACCTTCCACATGATCTTCTTTCCCCAAGAGGGAATCACATGAATCTTGAGCCAAATGAACATCTTTGTAATGTTTATCAACAATCTTGGCTCCAGGAGCGTGCTCATGCAAATGAGACGATGCAAACTTTTTTCTCATGACCATTTGCATCTCACTCCATGTTGAAATTGAAGGCTATCCTTTAATAGTGCGTCGGCACTCCATTCGTTTCCACCAAGCAGCAACATTTTTACTAAATCTAAGGTGTATACACATTGCATCTTTTCCAGCTCAGAGTAGTTACAACATTCAAATGCTTGATCAACTTTTCTTTCTCATTCCAAGTAAACATCAACATCTTTCTCACCATGGAACAATGGGATCTTTCATTTAATATCCTTAAAAGAAGAAACTTGCTTGCCTCTTTAATGATAGACTTCTTTAATAATTGCTTGATCATGCCTTCTCTGGGATTTGGAGCAACTCATGTTATCCAATTTAGCATTCAGCTCATTTATTTGATCATTGAAAGATTTCATTAAAGCTTTAAAATCAATTGCACTTTCTTTTCCAACCATATTGAGAACCTGAAATGTGAGTAAAAACAAAGAGGAAAGAAATATAGACCTCATAAATCACTCTTTCACGTGTTTCCACTCAAAAAATTTATTAGCACTCGTGTTTCACACAAAAAGATTGGCTTTTTTTTTTTTTAAAGCATTTGATAGAGTACGATCGAGGCATGAAGCATTTGATGATGAGGGCAAGCTAAAAGAAACAATGGACCATGGACAAATTCAAGGCCCACTTGGCATTGGAGGACTAATGACTAGAGCTAGAACAAAAGCCTTGAATGGGGTGATCCAAAACATGATTAACATGGAACCATTATATTTCAATGATTTTGAGGCCCAAAACAAAGAAAGAGGCAAGCTAAAAATGTGGAGCCAAATTATAGTCAAAGAGCCCAACTTGGAGAAAGCCCAACAAGGAGGATTCACTTAAAATCCATGTGCTTCTCATGTGCTCACTAAAAGTGACATTTTTAAAGATTATTTTAGTTAATTTGTTTCCTTCTTGAATAAAGAACATGCAATCATAAATCTGATTTGGTTTTCTTTATGCATTAAAGAGGAGCCAACATTTTCAAATTCAAAATTTGAATTAAATGCTCCTTTTTGCTTAGGGTTTCCTTTTTGTATTAATTAGCATTAATAAGCTTAGGTTTGTAGGCTAAACTAGAGTTAGTTTGTGGGTTAATACTTGCCTATAAATAGGCACCTTTGTACTCTTGCAGACAGAACATGAATGAATGAATTTCTTTTCAGCAACTTTGTTGTTGTTCAGTGAGTTCTTTCTTGCTTATCCTTGAGTGCCAGAAAGAATGAGGACTTTTCAAGGAATGTTGATCCTTGTGGCATCCCAGAGTTAGGATTCAAGAGACAGGTTCTCTTGGAGTCTATTTCCTTCGACTAAGATTTGTTTCAGTCTTCTTATGTTCATCGTTCCTATTTTCCTTAGTATTTGTTCATTATTGTTCTTCATTGTTCTTGTGTTCAATTCATGTTTCCTTGAGTTACACGATCCTTGTATCAAAGAAGACTCTTAGGACAGGTTCCTAACGTGTCTCCCATCATTACTCTTACCTTTTACCACTCAGCTTGCTCCCTATAGTGTTCTTAATCAAATTCTAACAAATCAAAAGGAGAAGTATGTATGAAGTGGCAATCACAAAACTAAAGTTCCAAAATTCAAAGTCCTCAAAGAATCAAAATAGACCAACAATCAAGAAGGATAATGTGCAGCAATTTTGATCACTAAGACCATGTAATATGGTATTCAAGAAGGTAAAAACGTGCACAAATATTGATAACTAGAAAGTTTATATGTGCAGCATGTTTTTATGGAACAAAAAGGAAGGAAAATGTTGGTGATGAATTTAGGAAAGTGGCATGACAATTATGGAAGGAAAGGAAAGCACAAAATCTGGACAAAATCAAGAATAAAGCAAGATAGACACAAACAACAATTTAGGAAACTAAGAAAGAAAGGAAATAGGAAAGTAAAATCATAGAAGAAAATAGGAAACTAGAGAATCAACCAAAGAATGAAGAAATTAAGAAACAAATGAGGAAGCAAAATAGGAAAGTAAGATTCAACACAAAGAAGGAAGAAATTAAGAAACTATTGATATGAATCAAAATAGGAAGGTGGCAAAATCCCACAAGATCTGAAACTTACCAATCAAATGTTGATTTTAGGAAACCTCTTATATGACTTGGGAGGCAAGAACTTAATCAATTCTCAATTAGGAATTCAACCAACAAATAGAAAAGTAATTGGTAACTAAAAGCTACCAACTTGCAATTCAAGTCTTCAACCAACTCAAACACAGATCTGGAAATTTTGTGAAACCATTATCAATTTCGATTTTTCCTTTTTTTTTTTACTAATGTTCTGCTTTCTTTGTTTTTTTTTTCAGCAGCAAGTCACAAACTTTTTTTTATTTCGGATTTTACTTTTTTTTTTCTAATTCTGAACCTTTATATGCTCCTTTTCTTTTGTGCAGAAATCACAACAATTTTTTTTTATGTTTTTTTTTTGAATATCTGGATAGAAAACTCACTATTGAATAGACACTAAATTGTAGCAACAAAAGAAATTCAAATTTTTTTTTAATATATGACTCAAATAAATAATAAAAAAAACATAAATTCTGGATAGCAACAACTGTTGTCTCAAATAAGAAGGGAAAAAAAATGCCACAAGCAAGTCACAACAGAGGAAAAATCAACAAAAGATGGAAAGACAAATACTTGTTGGAGATGCCACACAAGAGAACTCACAATGAAAGACACCAAATCACACCAAGAGGAAAGAGAAAGGAAGCACAAAGACACAACAAATCTAGATAGAAATAGAAGATGGATGAACAAAGGAGGAAACAAGGAAAGAAAACACCTTGAAGCTAGCAAACCAAAGCTCTAGTACCAAATGATGAAAGACCCAAACGGAACTCGTCCGATTAAACCTCCAATGACTCGGAATGAACCATGGATCGTGCTAGAATCAAATAAGGCCACACAAATAGCAAAGAAAGCACGAGGAGAGGAAATATGTAAATCTGAAAATTAAGAAGAAAATAATGCACGAAAATAACAAGAAAATAAGAAAGATATGTTGGTCAATGGGGTAAGACTCTAAGAGAACTCGTCTCATAGAACCCTAGCCTTGGGACGCCACAAAGGAAAATCACTCCTTTGATAAGTCTAAGAATTCTCTCAAGAACACAAGGGATACAAGAGAAAAACTCATAAGAAAATAACATAAGTTCTAAAAATTCATCCTCATTAATCTGTCTCCCAAAAGTATATAGGTGGCTCCTTATATAAAGGAATAAGGTAGCCAAAACCCTAGGTTAAAATAAAAAAAAATGAAAATTACAATAAAAGTAAAGAAAATAATCATATCTAATCCTAAAGGAGGTGCCACAATCTAACTAAACTAAAAAAGGAAACAAAATATTCTTGCAAATCACTCCTAAAGGTGGCACCTTTTTGCTGAAAAGTAAAGAAAATTCTAGAACCTAATGTTTAAAAATTAGGAAACAATCAAAACTTAATATCCAAGACAATCTTTGACCATATGCCTTATTCTAAAAATTAAATAATAACAAAAACGAAAATTCTAAATAAAATAGAATAAAGAATATTCCTTTTTAGTTGATCACATGAGTGGCACATGATCACTTAAGTAATCCCTTTTAAATGGGCTCTCTTTGGGCTTGGATCTGTAACTTGCAAGGAAGAGAACATAATCAAGCTTTTTGGACTTCTTGGGCTGGATCATCTATGCCTTGCAATGGAACTTTAGCCTCTCAAGCTTGATTTCCAAGTGATGAAGGTTCCTTTTTTATGCTCTACAATTTGTCCAAGGACCCTCTACGTTTTATGCCTCAAGCATACTCTATCATAAGGTTAGGTTTGTGGGGTGAACTAGAGTTAGTTTGTGGGTTAATACTTGCCTATAAATAGGCACCTCTTGTACTCTTGCAAACCACAACATGAATGAATGAATTTCTTTTCAGCAACTTTGTTGTTGTTCAGTGAGTTCTTTCTTGCTTATCCTTGAGTGCCAGAAAGAATGAGGACTTATCAAGGAGTGGTGATCCTTGTGGCGTCCTGGAGTTAGGATTCAAGAGACGGGTTCTCTTGGAGTCTATTTTCGACCAACATTGTCTCAGTTTTCTTATTTTCATCATCTCTACCTTTCCACTTTTGTTCATTGTTGCTCTTCGTTGTTCTTGTATTCAATTCATCTTTCCTTGAGTTGCACGATCTTTATATCAAAGAAGGCTCTTAGGATAGGTTCCTAACGTGTCTCCCATCATCTATACTTTTATCCAAACTTCATTTTTGTAAACTGTGGTTATTCTAAAAGTATTTTTACAAAAAAGGCAAACAAAATGGGCACTAACTAACTAATTAGGCATTATTAATTAACAAAGTTCAGCCCATAATTAATGAAAATGAAATTAACATTAATCAAAGCCCAATAAAGTTTAAGTCACATGCTATTTTAGTGAAGCATATGATCTTTTAAGTAATCTCCTCCAATGGGCTCCCCTTAGGTTTGAATCTTTTCAAGTGATAAAGCCTTTTACCATGTGCTTTTGTTGAAAATGAGATCAAAACAGATTCTGATTGGATCGAATCTTCCAGGGTAGCCTCAAATTGCTGTGCGGATACCGGATGAACTCCCTTGCACCCTCATACTTGAATATTTCATGTGAAATTCTTATATGAATATTTTCGAAGTGTTTTAAAAAAAATGTCCTTTTTGATAGAGTACGCTTGAGGCATGAAACATTGAGGGTCCTTGGACAAATTGCAAAGTATAAAAAGGAAGCTTCATCACTTAGAAATCAAGCTTGTGAGGCTAAAGTTCCATTGCAAGGAATAGATGATCCAACCCAAGAAGTCCAAATAGCTTGATTATGTTCTCTTCCATGCAAGTTACAAATCCAAGCCCAAAAAGAGCCCACTTAGAGGAGATTACTTAAGTGATTATGTGCCACTCATGTGATCAACTAAAAAAGAGCCTTCTTTATTCTATTTTATTTAGAATTTTCGTTTTTTTTATTATTTAATTTTCAGAATAAGGCATATGGTCAAAGATTGTCTTGGATATTAAGATTTAATTGTTTCCTAATTTTTAAATATTAGAATCTAGGATTTTCTTTTCTTTTTTGCAAAAAGGTGCCACCTTTAGGAGTAATTTGCACGAATATTTTGTTTCCTTTTTTATTTAGACTGTGGTGCCTTCTTTAGAATTAGATCTAATTATTTTCTTTACTTTTATTGTAATTTTCATTTTTTTTTTATTTTAACCTAGGGTTTTGGCTACCTTATTCCTTTATATAAGGAGCCACCTATGTACTTAGAGAGGATGATGAATGATAATGAATTTTACAGAACTTATGTTCTTCTTTTGTGAGACTTCTCTTATTCCCTTGCGTGCTTGAGAAACTCTTTGACATATCAAAGAGAGTGGTTCCCCATTGTGGCGTCCCGAGACTAGGGTTCTAAGAGACGGATTCTTTTAGGGTCTTATCCCATTGATCAACATTTATCCCTTTTAACTTTATCTATTTTCTTTCATTGTTATTGTCTGGACGTGCTTGAATTTCAACCCCCTTTTTGCTAGTTTTTGGATGATTTATGTCAATCTTATAGTTTAGAATCTCAGCTTTCATCTCGTTTTGGAAGCACTCAAATCTGAGTTTTCATTTGTGAGATACATCAAATTTAATAAAGTTGTGCATTCAAGAATTTCCAGTTCATGTTCTTCAATCTTCTTGTTGTCAATGGCTTTGTGCCTAATTCTAGCCAATTCCGAGGTGACATCCAGATTGTAGAAGGTTCCTTGGATGGGTTCCAAGTGGGTCTTTCATCACTTTTGGGCTGAATGAGGTCAAAACGAAGTCCGATTGAGCTCGTTTCTTTCGAAAAGTCTCCAATTGTTATGAGAACTCTAGAAGAACTCCCTCAAAGTTGCAATAGTTTTGGGATTTTGTTGTTTGAGTCCTTCTAATGCATTTTATGAAACCACGTGAACTTGTCAAAAATGAGATCAAAATGGATTATGATTGAGCTCAATTCTTCCAAGTAGGCTCGAATTATTGTATGGATACCAGATGAACTCACTTGCACGTTCATACTTGCAAATTTCATGTGAAATTCTTATACGAATATTTTCAATGCATGTTAAGAAACATTATCCTTTTGGTACAAAATTGAACCCAAATAACCTCAATTCTTCGGACAAGGCTTCAATAGTTGTGAGGACTCTAGACCAGCTCACTAACTCCCTCGAAGTTGCAATTCTCCCAAGATTTTGTTCTTTGAAACTTTACAACGTGCTTTCTGAAACCTCGTGCTTTTAGCTGAAATAATATCGAAGCGGAATCTAGTTGAGCTAGATTCTTTTAGGTAGGCTCAAATTGTTGGTCGATGCCAGAGGAGCTCACTTGCTCACTCATATTTGCAAATTTCATGTCACATCCCTGAATGAAGCCTTTCGATGCATTTTCAAAAACATTATCCTTTTGGCCAAAAAGAAGACTAAACGAAATCCGATTGAGCTCAATTCTTCCCTAAAGGCTTTAGTTGCTGTGGTGACTCTAGATGAACTCATAAACTCCCTCAAAGTTACAAATTTTTTTGGACTTTTCTTGTGTACGGCCTTTCAAAGCATTCACCGAAACCTCATGCTTTTCTTGAAAATGAGATCAAAACGTATTTTGATTGTGCTCAATTCTTCCAGGTTGCCTTGAATTTTGTGCAGATACTGGATAAACTCACTTGCATGCTTATACTTGCAAATTTCATGTGAAATTCTTATGTGAATATTTTTTATGCATGTTAAGAAACATTATTGTTCTGGCCTAAAACGGAATCTGAATAACCTCAATTCTTTTGACAAGGCTCCAATAGTTGTGAGGACTTCGGACCAGCTCACCAACTCCCTCAAAGTTGCAATTCTCTTCAGATTTTGTTCTTTGAAACTTTACAACATGCTTTCTAAAACCACATGCTTTTGGCTGAAATGATATCAAAACGGAATCTAGTAGAGTTTGACTCTTCTAGGCAGGCTCAAATTGTTATCGGATACTAGATGACCTTACCTTATTAATGCTCATTAATACAAAAAGGAAACTCTAAGAGAAAAGGAGCATTTAATTCTAATTTTGAATTTGAAAAGGTTGGCTCCTCTTTAATGATCTTTCATCATAGCCAAAGTCTTATCAACTCCAAAATGACCCATTAAACCTCCTCCATGAGATTCTTTAACCAAAAGCTCACGCATAGAACATGCAAGAACACATAGCTTACTTCCCTTAAACAAGAACCCATCAAATCTATAAAAATCATCAACACCATGATTCCCACACAATTTCCAAGTTTCAGCAAAGTCAACATCACATTCATACATGCTTTTCAAGGATTCAAAACCAATCAACTTAGCTTGCAGAGATGTAATGAGACTATATCTCCTAGACAATGCATCGGCAACAACATTTTCTTTACCATGCTTATGTTTCAAAACATATGGAAAAGATTCAATAAACTCAAGCCAAACAGCATGTCTTTTGTTCAATTTGTTTTGGGTATTAAGGTATTTCAAACTTTCATGATCAGAATGCAAAACAAATTCATTAGACCACAGATAATGTTGCCAATGTTCTAAGGTTCTTTTTAGTGCATACAACTCTTTATCATATGTAGAATAATTCAAGCATGCACCACTAAGCGTCTCACTAAAATATGCAATTGGTCTAGCCTCTTGCATCAAAACAGCTCCAATTCCAATACCAGAAGCATCACATTCAACTTCAAAAACCTTAGAACAGTCAGGAAGAATAAATAAAGGGGTATTGGTTAGCTTATCTATCAATGCTTGAAAAGCCCTCTCTTGTGCCTCACCCCATTTAAACACAACATTTTTCTTTACCAGTTCATTTAGAGGTGCAGCAATGGTTGAGAAGTCCCGTACAAATCTCCGGTAGAAACTTGTAAGCCCATGAAAACTCCTCACTTCATTTGCATTCCTTGGTGTAGGCCAATCGTGGATAGCTTTCACTTTCTCCTCATCCACTTGAATCACTTTAGCACCTACAACAAACCCAAGGAAGACAACAGAATCCAAACAAAAAGAACATTTCTCTAAATTGGCAAAGAGTCTATTTTCATATAAGATATCAAATACAGCACTCAAATGTTCAGCATGCTCATCAAGACTCTTAGAAAACACCAAAATATCATCAAAGTAAACTACCACAAACTTTCCTATGTAGGGACGAAAAACATGATTCATAAGACTCATAAATGTGCTAGTAGCATTAGTCAAACCAAACCGCATAACTAACCACTCATACAACCCAAACTTAGTCTTAAAAGCAGTCTTCCATTCATCCCCTTCTTTCATCCTAATCTGATGATATCCACTCCTAAGATCTATCTTTGAAAATAAACAAGCACCATGCAGTTCATCTGGCATGTCATCTAACTGAGGAATGGGATATCGATACTTAACTGTAATTTTGTTGATGGCACGACAATCTACACACATTCTCCACTTGCCATCTTTCTTGGGCACCAAAATGACTGGAACAGCACACGGACTAAGGCTTTCTTTCACAAACCCCTTTTTCAGTAGTTCCTCAACTTGCCTTTGAATTTCCTTAGTCTCCTCTGGATTTGCCCTATATGCAGGCCTATTTCGAATAGATGCTCCAGGGATGAAGTCAATCTTATGCTCAATGCCTCTTATTAGGGGCAACCCATTTGGTATCTCCTCTGGAAATAATTCCTTATATTCCTGCAACAAGCTCAAAACACTAGAGGGAAGAGAGTTATCTAAATCAGAAATAGTTAGATACACTTCCTTATACATAAGTACAAAGGAAGGTTCACAAAACAAAGCTCTTTTGATTTCTCCTCCTCCAGTAAACAAAGTTACTTTTGTTTCTTCACTCTCATTCTTTTTCACAAAGCTCCATTGCTCTTTTCTTTTGTGCTCACTTGCTTTTCTTTCTTTCTCATGCTCTTTCTTTTCTTTTTCTTTCATTTTACTCTCTTGCGTAATTCTCCTTTGGTCTTCAATTGCCTGCACTGGACTAAGAGGTGTTAGCACAATGGTCTTATTATTATACTCAAATGAGTACCTGTTAGTGTAACCATCATACTTAATCCTCCTATCATACTGCCATGGCCTACCAAGTAACAAGTGTCCAACATGCATAGGTACAACATCACATAAAACCTCATCTTTATAGCTACCTATGGAAAAGGCTACAATCACTTGTTTAATTACCTTAGCATCCCCACTTTCATTAATCCACAGCAAATTATAAGGTGTAGGATGCTTCAAAGTTGGTAAACCAAGTTTCTCAACTAACAAGGTGCTTGCTACATTGGTACAACTACCATTATCAATGATAAGATTGCATACCTTGTTATTAATGAAACATCTAGTATGAAACAAATTCTCGCGTTGCTCTCTCTCATGGCCCACCTTTGGCTGTATGTTAAGAGCATGCCTGGATACTAATACTTCTCCTTCAACGGCCTTAGCTATCTCCATATCAGAATCATCTTCACTAGAGTTTAACTCGGCCTCCTTTGTCTCTTCATCACTGCTTTCACTAGTCACACAACCATTCTCAAGAGCAATCATAGTTCTTTTAGTGGGACATTGTGAAGCAATATGACCAAACCCTTGACATTTAAAACATTTAACTTTAGAAGAATCAGAAGAAGAAAATTTAGAAGACTTACCTTTGGAACTAGGAATCTGTTCTTTCAACTTGTTCTTTTCCTCAGGTTTGGGCTCACCTTTCCATTTGGAAGACACATTATATTCCTTTGATCTGCCATAGGATTTATATTCTTTGTTTGAACTCCCATATGACTTCACTTTCTGTTTTGCCTTCAAGTGCCTTTCAACTTTAATGGCTTTATGCAATAACTCCTCCACATCAAGATAGTTTTGCATCTCAACCTCAGCAGCAATATCTAGATTCAATCCTCTGAGGAACCTTGCCATTGTTTGCTCAGGATCTTCATCCACATGGGCCTTTATCATGGACATCTCCATCTCCTAGTAATAATCCTCCACACTCATGGTTCCTTGTTTTAGTTTTTGAAGCTTCATGTGTACATCCCTATGGTAATGATTTGGCACATATCGTTTTCCCATAATTGTCTTCATTCCGTGCCATGTCCTAACAAGACCCTCTCCAGTTCTCCTCCTAGTAGTACATAACTGGTTCCACCAAATACTAGCATAGTCAGTAAATTCAACAGCAGCCAATCCTACCTTGCTTTCCTCAGAATATGAATTGCATTCAAACACAAGCTCCACTCGCCTTTCCCACTCTAAGCAACCATCAGGATCAACTGTCCCTTGGAAGGAAGGAATCTTCATTTTTGTATTGGAAAGGGGATCCTTCTTATGCTCTTGGTTATGTCTAAATGTATGCCGGTTTTGTCTAGCTCTTCTTGGTTGCAGCTCTTCCTCCTCAAATTCAGTTCCCACCTCTTCTTCACCATCATCAGAATAGATCATATGGTGCTTTCCTTGACTTGTTTTAGAATGAGAAGGGGAAGCTTCCATCACATCTAATCTCATACTCAATTTCTTGAGCTGATCATTTATGGAGTCCATAAAGAGCTTCAAATCTGGCATTTGAGTTTCACTACCACCAGACATGTTTCCAAGAACCTGAAATGTTAGTGCAAATTCAAATAGCAATGGACCTCACCACTCTCTCACGTGTTACACTCAAGAATGATGTAAATTCACTTGTGTTTTACACACTTTAAAGGCTTTTTCCAAAAATGATATAATTACACCCTTGCCTTTTACCACTCACTCTTGCTTCCTATGAGAGTACAAAATTGAATCTGAACTTAAATCAAGAAGCAATGTTTTAAGTGGCAATCTCAAAGTCAAAGATCAAAAAATTCAAATTCTCAAAAGAGTTTAAAACAATGCTGATCAACAAACAAAGATGGATTTTCTGTTTTCAAGAAAAAAAAATCAAATTTTCCAGCCAAGAAAAGAAAAGAAAATGCTGGAAATTAGGATAATGAAGCGCACCAAAAGAAAGAAAGTGATTTTAGAGATTTGAACAGAATAAAAGGACAACAACAAATTAGGAAAAATAAGATAGGAAGGGATTTGGATAGAATTTACTAGAAGAGTAAAATTCTAAAAAAGGAATATGAAAGTAACTTACCACCCAAGTGAAATGAATATAGACTCCTTTTGTGACTTGGGAACAAAACTTTAAATTTGGTAATTCAGAAACGAGCAACCCACAAATCAAGGGATGCAACTCCAGTAATTAATGCAAATCAATCCAAATGAAATTCAATTGGTAAATTCAAACTTCAAAGGTGCTCAATTCTGAAATTTTTTTTTTCAGCCATCAAATTTTCTCTTTTTTTTTTGTACGCTTTTTTTTTTCACAATTGTTTCCTTTTCTTTTCTTTTCTTTTTTTTTTTGCAGCACCCACAATTTCTCCTTTTTTTCAATTTTTCTTTTCGATTTTTTTTTATTTTTTTTCTTGAATAATTTGAACTAACACACAATGGACAGAAGCTATCAAATTGTAGCAACAATATATTTTTTTTTTAATGAAAGACTCAAATCTGAAAATCACAGATTTTGGACAACAAAACAAAAATGGAGAAAGATAACCAAGCCACCAAGAGAAAGAAGATCAATAAGGATGGTAAGATGGAAGATTGAGATGAAAATCAAGCCACAATATCAGAAGGAATGAACAAACTCAGATCTGACTAGAAAAGAGAAGAACATAAAAGAAAAATCTGGACAGCAAGCATGAACAAAGGGAAACAGTACAGATCAACAGTGCTATGATTTTCTGGAAAGCAAAGAAAAAATAGAATGAAACAATAGAAACACACCTTGATTTGCAAGCCGAAGCTCTGATACCAAATGATGGGAGACACATTAGGAACCTATCCTAAGAGCCTTCTTTGATACAAAGATCGTGCAACTCAATGAAAGATGAATTGAATACAAGAACAACGAAGAGCAACAATGAACAAAAATGGAAAAGTAGAGATGATCAAAATAAGAAAACTGAGACAATGTTGGTCGAAGGAAATAGACTCCAAGAGAACCCGTCTCTTGAATCCTAACTCCGGGACGCCACAAGTATCGCCACTTCCTGATAAGTCCTCATTCTTTCTGGCACTCAAGGATAAGCAAGAAAGAACTCACTGAACAACAACAAAGTTGATAAAAAGAAATTCATTCATTCATGTTGTGGTTTGCAAGAGTACAAGAGGTGCCTATTTATAGGCAAGTATTAACCCACAAACTAACTCTAGTTCACCCCACAAACCTAACCTTATTAATGCTAATTAATACAAAAAGGAAATCCTAAGCAAAAAGGAGCATTTAATTCTAATTCTGACTTTGAGAAGTTGGCTCCTCTTTAATGTAAAAAGGAAGAGAATATGCTGAAATCCTATTCCTAAATAAAGGGAGATCAAATCAGATCATTATAAGCCTTTTATTCAAAAGGAAACAAATTGACTAAATAATCCTAATAAAACTTATTAAAAACGTCACTTTTAGTGACCACATGAGAAGCACATGTATTTTAGGTGAATTCTCCATGTAGGGCCTTCTCCAAGTTGGGCTTGTTGACTATAATTTGGCTCCACATTTTCAGCTTGCCTCTTTCTTTGTTTTGGGCCTCAAAATCATTCAAATACAATGGTTCCATGTTAATCATATTTTGGATCAACTCATTCATGGCTTGCTTCATGGCTTTGATCCTAGCTCTGGTCATTGGTCCTCCAATGCCTTGAAGTGGGTCTTAAATTTGTCCATGACCCATTGTTTCCCTTAAGTTGCCTTCATAACTTTTTCTATCTGTTTTTTTTTTTTTGCCTTTCTTTTCTCTCTTTTTTTTCTAGGACTTTTTTTTTCTTTATGATCAAGAACCAAAGAAACAAATTATGGACAGATTTGGAGATTTGAGAAGAATGAAACAAATGTTGGTGACTGGGAGATGATGTCTTGGATCCGATCAAGTACAATTTTTCATACGAATCTCGGATTGGGATGCCATTCAAACGAGGTGAAAGCACAGATTCTGAGCTTCAAGATAGACATAAAATTCGTCCAAAAACTCAAAGGATATAGGACGTTTTGATGCATCCAAACTTTTAGATGTTCAGAAGGCAGACAAGAGGATGGAAAGCCTGAACTCAACCTTTGCTCTGAGTACCAATATGATAGAAGTAGGGTGAACCTCCCAACAACAGGTCTTAGGCAACTCAAGAACTCAGAGTAATAACCAAAAACAACGGAAGCAACCCATTGCAATTGAGAGACCGAATGGAACCTCTAGAGAGAACTCTAGCAACCCCAAACACAAGATACCACAAGAGTTGGTCAATTCTCTTGATAAGTCGAATTCGTATTCTAGGAAGAACACGAAGAACCCTAACAATCTCACACGAAATTGAAGAGAGAAATCACTCAAAATATTATTCAAATCTGATTTGCAAAGTGGTACCATATGGTCTATAAATAATAATAGAAATCCTAATCCTAGTCCTAATAGAATAAGTGATTCCTTATAGATAAGGCTTATCCTTTTGTTTTTGACTTTTAAATTCAAATTTGAATTAAATCTTAAGTTGGCCTCATAAATACAAGTGAGAACCAATCAAAAACTAATCTAATCTAATCTGGAAAAAATCAAATCAAAAATAAAACGAAAATTCAAAATAAAATAAAAAGGTATAAATCTAATCCTAAAGTCACATGACTCATTAATGAAGCACATGACTTCTTTTAATCAACCTCTTCTATTTGGACTTGGGTTGGGCCTTTAAGATCTTCAAATTGGGCCTCCAAATAAATGATCATTCTTTTTGGATTAGAAGGTGGGGCCATTTGCTCTAAGTCTTTCAAATAGATGGGCTCTTTCTCCTTAAGCTCTTGAACCAATCCTTGCAAGGCCTCTTTCATGGCTTTTGTCCTACCTCTTGTCATTGGGCCTCCTACTCCTTGAAGAGGGTCTTTGGGCATATTGAATCTCCATGATTGAGAGTTCTCTTGTTCTCTATCAGCAGATACCAGATAAACTCACTTGCACGCTTATACTTGCAAATTTCATGTGAAATTCTTATATAAATATTTTTGATGCATGTTAAGAAACATTATTGTTCTGGCCTAAAACGCAATCCAAATAAGCTCAATTCTTTCAACAAGGCTCCAATAGTTGTGAGGACTCCGGACCGGCTCAACAACTCCCTCAAAGTTGCAATTCTTCTCGGATTTTGTTCTTTGAAACTTCGTGCTTTTGGCCCAAATGATATCGAAACGAAATCTAGTAGAGTTTGACTCTTCTAGGTAGGCTCAAATTGTTGTCAGCTACCGGATGACCTTACCTGCTCTGCTCATAATCGCCAATTTCATGTCACATTCCTGATTGAAACTTTTTGATGCATTTCAGAAACATCATCCTTTTGGCCAAAATGAGGATAAAACAAAATCTGTTTGAGCTCAATTCTTCCCAAAAGGCTTCAGTTGCTGTAAGGACTCCAGATGAAATCACTAACTCCGTCAAAGTTGCAAAATTTTTTGGGTTTTTCTTTTTTAAGGCTTGTCAAAGCATTCTCAGAAACCTCATGCTTTTGTTGAAAATGAGATCAAAATGGATTCTAATTGAGATCGATTCTTCCAGGTAGCCTCAAATTATTGTACGGATACCAGATGAACTCACTTTCATGCTCATACAAGAAAATTTCATGTGAAATTCTTATATCAATATTTTCGATGTGTTTTAAAACAATTGTCATTTTGGGTTGAACAAGGTCAAAACGAAGTTCGATTAAGCTCAATTCATTCAAAAAGGATCCAATTGTTGTGAGAACTCTAGATGAACTCTCTCAAAGTTGCAATATTTTTGGGATTTTGTTGCTTAAGACCTTCCAAAGCATTTTCAGAGACCACGTGCTTTTGTTAAAAATGAGAATAGAACGGATTACGATTGAGCTCGATTCTTCCAAGAAGGCTCGAATTTTTGTACGGATGCCGAATGAACTCACTTGCACACCCAAACTTGTAAATTTCATGCAAAATTCTTATATGAATATTTTCTATGCATGTTAAGAAACATTATCGTTCTAGCCCAAAACGGAATCCGAATTACCTCAATTCTTCAGACAAGCCTCTAATAGTTGTAGGGACTCCAAGCCGACTCACTAACTCCCTCAAAGTTGCAGTTCTCCTTGGATTTTGTTTTTTTTGAAACTTTACAATGTGCTTCTTGCTTTTAGCCAAAATGATATCGAAATGGAATCTAGTAGAGCTTGATTCTTCCAGGCATGCTCAAATTGATGGTCGATACTGATAAGTGAACCCTTTTGGAATCAATCCAAAGAACCCACTTGAAACGAATGACACTCGGATCGTTGCAATTGCAAGGAACATGAAAACTGAAGAATAGAAACAGCAAGAAGAAAACATAATAGATATGTTGGTCGAGGTGAATTAGAACCCAAGAAAACCGGTCTCTTGAACCTAGTTCCAGTGATGCCACAAGGATTGACCAATTCCTTGATAAATCATAGTATTCTCTCTAGCACTCAAAGAATCGCAAGAGGAAACTCACAAAAGTCTGAAACTTTAATCATTCAAATATGAAAAACGTACATAATAGTTAGCCTTAAATAGGCAAGGTAAAATCTAACCTAATAAGCCTAGAAACCCTAATTAATTTGGGCTCAAGTAATCCTAATAGGATTAGGAGACTTTAGGCCCAAACAACACTCCTATTGGACCTAGGAAACTAGTAAAATAAAACCCTAAAATAAAATAACGAAAATTCATAAGAAAATAATAAAATAATACGTAAGCCCTTATAAACATGCCAATACGTTAATGAAATCACATGTTTGGCACATGACATGTTTATTTACAAGGTGGGCCATCAAAAAGACTACTATTTAACTAATTGGGCTTTATTAATTAACAAAGTTCAGCCCATAATTAATAAAAAATAATTAACATTAATTAAGCCCATTAATGTCTAAGTCACATGCTCTTTTAATGAAGCACATGATATTTTAATTAACCTCCTTCAATGGGCTCCTATTGGGCTTGGATCTGAAACTTATATTTTGGAGTTAATGATCTCACTTAAACTTGGGCTTTATATTTAGCACTTTGATCAAGTCTTCCAAGCTCTCCATGCTCCGCTTCAAACTCTTGCAAGTCATGCCTAGCCCTTATTCTATCATTCCCTCCCTCCTCGAAAGGATTCGTCCTCGAATCTCCATAATCTACGTGGAAAGAAAGGGAACGATTAAAAGCATCAAATAGATAACAAGGAGTATACTTACCTTTTAGACTTAATTGTTGCTTTGTGGCTTTGATCTTCACATTAACTTGGAAGACAATATTCTCCCTTGGTTGCAAATTGGCTTTAAATGTTTCTCTAAGCTTTTGCAACCAGTCTCCAGGATAAAAAACCTTACTATGCAATCCATTTGTTTGAATCACATACAACTCATTTTCATGGATTGGAAAACAAGAACTTTCATCAACCCCACTCAAAACTTGTAATAAATAGCCAAACACCAATTCGAAACAACAAAACTTAAATGGAACCAAGGTGTTAGCGGATTCATGGGAAATGAAATGGGGACAAAACATGACACAAAAGGACATAATTGAAACTAATGCATGAGAAAGATCATACGAGATGAAATCTGGGCAGATGTGATTATAATGCAATAAACTCAAAATCTGGACAGATTTAATATTAAATGATGATGCACAATGGTAAGACAAAGATAAAGAAGTAATGACTAAAGAAGTACATACTAACATAAAACCAAAAGAAGAGAATGCACTAGAAAGAGAATGGAACATAATAGACTTATGTGGATGAGATAGGACACAATGCCAACAATGGAGCATGAAAGCACATGACTTATGAAACACACAAGCAACATAAAACTTAAAATGTATAGGAACTACTTCACAAATGCATAGGAAATACAAAACACTATGATGATGAGATGGAATGACATAGAAGGATAAACTAGAGAAAGAAGGCACTAAAGTAACTAATGAACTCATTATTGATTCATGCAATTTGGACTCAAAAGAAATTGCAGACTCATGCAACAATGATGGATGACATAATTTAAAGAAATTAGAAACATAATGAGAAGGACAAAGAAAATACAACAAAGACACATAAGAAAGATGAGGTAAAGAAGGAAGAAGTTTTGTACAAACTACTTTAAGCTTACTTTCACTTTCATTCTTCCTCAAACTCTCCTTTTCTTTTCTCTTTTCTCTCTTTTTTCTTTCTCTTTTTCATTCTTCTCTCAATCTTTTTCTCACTTATTCTTTTTGCACTCTTTGCATTTTTGTGGACTCTTTCTCTCTTAGTTTTCCCACTCATGTTTTTCCACTTAAACTTACTCTTTATTTTCTCATGAGTTTCACCTAAATTACATGGCAATGATTCATGGGCCTTTTCCACTACAAAAGAACAGAGACTAATATGCTCATTCAAGTTAGAATCAAAAGCATAATTTCTAATTACCATGTCAATATGCTCAATATCAATGTAATTATAAGAGTCAATTACCAAAGAAATCATACCATCCACAAAATTTTCCACCAAATCATTAATAACAAATAAATCATGTTTTTCAGCTAAAGGATGCAAACAATGATAATTTTGCTCATAAGCACAAGCAATATTATGCAATTCCTTTTCCAATTGTGCTACAACATTATTTTCAATTTGCACACTAGAAGCACAACTAGAATCATCTAAGCCTTTTAACACAACACTATCAGCATCTGGATCAATTCTCTCTTCAAGATTTAGCAAGATATCATGTTTAATACGATTATCACAATTAATAACATTAAACTCATTGGGATTCTCAAGTTCAGGACATCTCAATTCAGATTTCAAATCAATTGTTTCAACACAAGGGATATCATCAATGTAAGCAACATTATTCATCTTACTTGAATTATCACATCTTAAATCATGAGATATCAGTATTGGAATTTTGAGGTTTAGGCATACCTGTAGCGAATTCTCTCATTACATCATCAGTTGTTGAAGTAGTAGCAATGTCATTATCCACTTGATCATCTTTCTCCATGTGGGAATCACATGAATCTTGGACCACGGACATTTGCATCTCCTTGAAATGTTCAACCACGCTTTTAGCTTTGGATGGCATGTATTTTTGCCTGAAGACTGCTCTCATTTCATTCCATGTTATAATGGAAGGTTCTCCATTCGTAGCTCATCTAGTTTCCATCCGTTTCCACCAAGCAGCAACCTTTTTACCTAATCGAAGGTAAGCACATTGTGCCTTCTCTATTTCGGAGTAGTTGCAACATGCGACGACTTGTTCAACTTTTCTTTCCCAATCCAAGTAAACATCAGGATTTTTCTCACCATAAAATAGTGGAATCTTCGGTTTGATGTTGCTAAGAACATCAGTGTGAGCAGGAACCTTTGGATTACGCCTTGCTTTAGCTTTAGCAGGGAACTCCAAGAGATCCAATTTTGCATTCACTTCCTTAATTTGATCATTGAATGTCCTTAATAAGTCCTGAAAATCAACTTCTCCAACAGTCATGTTTATAATATGAAATGTTAATGTAAAATAAAGAGAAAAGAAATAGGGACTTCACACTCTCTCTCTCACGTGTTTCACTCAAATAATGCAGATTCACTCGTGTTTCACACTAAATCAAGGCTTTTTTTCAAATATGATGCAATTTCTCTCTTGCCTTTTTCCACTCAAAGCTTGCTTTCTTATGAGAGTGCTAAATTAAAATCATAACTTCAATCAAAAGGAAACTGGTTTTCTTAAAGAAGTAGCAATCACAGAAAACAAAAGTTCAAAATTTAAGTTCTCAAAGATCCTAATTTAATTAAACAATAACCAACATAAAATGAACACAAAGGAACTGAAATTTCCAACAAGAGAAATATGAAGGAAATAGAACAAAGAAGGATGACAATTTGTAGGAACTGGTAAGAAAAGAAATCTGAAGGAAAGAGAGATTATAGATATTTTAATGAGACTTGCCACCAAAGTTGATAAATTAAGTCAATCAAGCCTCAAATCAAATCCAATCAAATAATGTTTTTTTTACTACCTTTTTTTTTTGTTGCTGCTATATATATATATATATATATTTTTTTGCAGCAGTAAATCTCACTTTTTTTTTGAATTTTTTTTAATTTTTTTTTCAGTTGCTGCTATATTCCTTTTTTTTTTAGATTTTTTGAACAGTAACCCGAAGGTAAGCTTTTTTCATTGTTTTGGATCTTGTTCCAATCTTTGGGCTTATCGAGCATTGTAATAGATCTTTTGGCTCCCAAACTTGCTTTCCATATTTGTTCAGCACCTTGATCAAGCCCTCCATGCTCCTCTTTGAACTTTTACAAGCCATGCCCGTCCCTTACTCTATCAACTCAATTCTTCCAAGATGCCTCAAATTGATGTGCCGATACCGGATGAACTCACTTGCATGCTCATACTTGCAAATTTCATGTGAAATTCTTCTATGAATATTTTCGATGCATGTTAAGAAACATTATCGTTCTAGTCTAAAGCGGAATTTGAATAATCTCAATTCTTTTGACAAGGCTCCAATAGTTGTGGGGACTCTGGATCGGCTCACTAATTCCCCCAAAGTTGTAATTCTCCTCAAATTTTGTTCTTTGAAACTGATAGAGGATGGCTTGGACAAATTCAGGAACATGGTAGGAGGCCTTATTACTTGGAAAGATTTAAGCCCAAGAGAAGCCCATTAGAAGAGGTTACTTAAAAGATCATGTGCTTCACTAATGCATGTGACTTAAGTATTATTGGGCTTAATTAGTATTAATTTCGTTTTTATTAATTATGGGCTAAACTTTGTTAATTAATAGATCCCAATTAGGAAATTAGTAGTCTTTTTGATAGCCCACCTTTGTAAATAAGCATGTCATGTGCCAAACATGTGATTTCATTAATGTGGTGACATGTTTATAAGGTCTTATTTTATTATTTTCTTATAAATTTTGATTATTTTATTTTAGGATTTTATTTTACTAGTTTCCTAGGTCCAATAGGAGTGTTGTTTGGCCCTAAAGTCTCCTAATCCTATTAGGATTACTTGAGCCTAAATTAATTAGGGTTTCTAGGCTTATTAGGTTAGATTTTACCTTGTCTATTTAAGGCTAACTTTCATGTACGTTTTTCATATTTGAATGATTAAAGTTTCAGACTTTGTGAGTTTCTCTTGCATTTTTTGAGTTTCTCTTGGTCTTGAGAATTAAAAACCCAAGAGAACCGGTCTCTTGAACCCTAGTTCCGGTGACGCCATAAGGATTGACCAATTCCTTGATAAGTCATAGTTTCATCATAGCACTTAAAGAACGCAAGAGAAACTCACAAAGTCTGAAACTTTAATCATTCAAATATGAAAAACGTACATGAAAGTTAGCCTTAAATAGGCAAGGTAAAATCTAACCTAATAAGCCTAGAAATCCTAATTAATTTGGGCTTAAGTAATCCTAATAGGATTAGGAGACTTTAGGCCCAAACAACACTCCTATTGGACCTAGGAAACTAGTAAAATAAAATTCTAAAATAAAATAATGAAAATTCATAAGAAAATAATAAAATAAGACCTAAGACGTTATAAACATGCCAACACATTAATGAAATCACATGTTTAGCACATGACATGTTTATTTACAAGGTGGGCTATCAAAAAGACTACTAATTAACTAATTGGGTTTTAGTAATTAACAAAGTTCAACCCATAATTAATAAAAATGAAATTAATACTAATTAAGCCCATTAATGTCTAAGTCACATGCTCTTTTAATAAAGCACATGATATTTTAAGTAACCTCCTTCAGTGGGCTCCTCTTGGGCTTGGATCTGAAACTTATATTTTTGAGTTGATGATTTCACTTAAGCCTTGGCTTTATATTCAGCACCTTGATCAAGTCTTCCAAGCTCTCAATGCTTCGCTCCAAACCCTGGCAATTCATGCCTAGCCCTTATTCTATCAATTTTTGTTCATTTTCTTTGCTATTAGTCTTTGTGTTCCTTGTTTCGCAAAGATCTGAGTGTCTTACGTATCAAAGTGGGTTCTTTGGACGGGTTCCAAAATGGTTCACTTATCACACTAGCATAGCCAGTAAACTCAATAGCTGCAAGTTTCACTTTCTTTTTTCTTCTGAGTAGTTATGACATTAAAAAACGAGCTCTACTTTCCTCTCCCATTCAAGGTATAAGTCAGGATCCATTTTTCCTTGGAATGATGGAATTTTAAGTTTGATGCCTCCTAAATCATTATCTTTCTTAGAGGAAGATTTGCTTTTCGTTTCAGAATCATGGTCTTCTTCATCGTTGGTTCTACTTTGGGACTTTTTTGAACGCATCTCAGATTTCATGTCAGCCATGTCATTTCTGATGTTTTTGAGTTCATCACGAAATACTTTAATCAAGAATTTCATATCAACTTCACCTTCACTTTCACTGCCTGTCATTGTTGCAAGAACATGTAGAAAGAATTAAAACAAAGAAAAATTGAAAGTTAGGAAACTCACTCCCTCTTCTCACGTGTTTCACTCAATTCTTGTGTGACAATTCACTCGTGTTAGCACTCTTTATTGGCTTTTTCTAAAAATGATTTCACAAACCTCTCTTGCCTTTTGCCACTCTTATAGGGTGCATATAGTGCTCTTAATGGAATCAGATGACCTGTCAAGAGAATCAAGTTAGTTTCAGTGGCAATCAAATGTTTGAGATAGCAAGGGACCTTTAAGAATTCAAAGGAGGGAAAAACTCAAGAACTTTAGACACAAATAATGGTGCAAGATCAAAACTTTTCTTACTAAGATATGAGAATTAGCACACCAGACACAAGATAAATCAATTTAAAGGGTGAGCCAAATTTCAAGATTGATTCTTGCTGCTCAAGGTCAAATCTTTTTCTCACTTTATTTTTGTTGGCCTTTCTTTTTTTTTTTTTTCTTCTCTAGGCTTTTTTTCTTGAGCAATCTTTCTTCCTTGCCTTTTTTTTTTCTTTATGATCAAGAACCAAAGAAGAAACAAGTTATGGACAGATTTGGAGATTTGAGAAGAATGAAACAGATGTTGGTGACTAGGAGATGACGTCTTGGATCCGATCAAGTATAATTTTTCATATGAATCTCGGATTGGGACGCCATTCAAACGAGGTGAAAGCACAAATTTTGAGCTTCAAGATAGACATAAAATTCGTCCAAAAACTCAAAGGATATAGGACGTTTTGATGCATCCAAACTTTTAGATGTTCAGAAGGTAGACAAGAGGATGGAACGCCTGAACTCAACCTTTGCTCTGATTACCAATATGATAGAAGTTGGGTGAACCTCCCAACAACAGGTCTTAGGCAACTCAAGAACTCAGAGTAATAACCAAAAACAATGGAAGCAACCCATTGCAATTGAGAGACCGAATGGAACCTCTAGAGAGAACTCTAGCAACCCCAAACACAAGACACCACAAGAGTTGGTCAATTCTCTTGATAAGTCAAATCCGTATTCTAGAAAGAATACGAAGAACCCTATCAATCTCACATGAAATTGAAGAGAGATCACTCAAAATATTATTCAAATCTGATTTGCAAAGTGGTACCATATGGTCTTTAAATAATAACAGAAATCCTAATCCTAATCCTAATAGGATAAGTGATTCCTTTTAGATACGACTTATCCTTTTGTTTTTTAATTTTAAATTCAAATTTGAATTAAATCTTAAGTTGGCCTCATAAATACAAGTGAGAACTAATCAAAACTGATCAAATCTAATCTGGAAAAAATCAAATAAAAAATAAAACGAAAATTCAAAATAAATTAAAAAGGAATAAATCTAATCCTAAAGTCACATGACTCATTAATGAAGCACATAACTTCTTTTAATCAAGCTCTTCTATTTGGACTTGGGTTAGGCCTTTAAGATCTTCAAATTGGGCATCCAAATAAATGATCATTCCTTTTGGATTAGAAGGTGGGGCCATTTGTTCTAAGTCTTCCAAATAGATAGGCTATTTCTCCTTAAGCTCTTAGACCAAGCCTTGCAAGGCCTCTTTCATCGCTTTTGTCCTACCTCTTGTCATTGGGCCTCCTACTCCTTGAAGAGGGTCTTTGGGCATATTGGATCTCCATGATTGAGAGTTCTCTTGTTCTCTATCACATGGTTTACCCAGGTCCATTGTTAGTGATTGTGATGTTAAATTCTTGAGTCATTTCTGGAAAACTTTATGGGCTAAACTGGGAACTAAGCTTGTGTTTTCAACAGTTGCACATCCCCAAACAGATGGGCAAACAGAGGTAGTAAATGGAACACTTTCTTCTTTATTACATGCTATATTGCATAAAAATCTTAAAAATTAGGAAAAGTGTTTACCTCATGTGGAGTTTGCATATAACCGAGCTGTTCATTCTACTACTAGTTATTCTCCTTTTAAAGTTGTCTATGGGTTCAATCCTTTGACTCCACTTGATATTCTTCCTTTGCCTGTTATTGAGTTTGCTAATCTTGATGCTGAAAAGAAAGCTAAGTGTGTGTAGGACTTACATGCTAAGGTAAAAGCAAGCGTTGAGAGGAAAAATGAGCAATATGCTCAACAGGCTAACAAAGGTCGCAGGAAGGTTGTCTTCGAGCCTGGAGATTGGGTGTGGGTTCATCTAAGGAAAGAGAGGTTTCCTGAATAAAGGAAATCCAAATTGCACCCAAGAGGCGATGGTCCTTTTCAAGTTTTGGAAAATGATAAATGATAATGCTTATAAAATTGATTTGCCTCATACTTATGGAAATATAAGTGCAACCTTTAATGTGGCTGACCTCTCTCTTTTTGACATTTCAGATCCGAGGATGAATCCTTTTCAGGAGGGAGGGAATGATGAAGGCAAGTTAAGGGAAACAATGGGCCATGAACAAATTCAATACCCACTTCAAGGCATTGGAGGACCAATGACCAAAGCTAGGACCAAAGCCATGAATGGGTTGATCCGAAATATGATTAACATGGAACCATTGTATTTGAATGATTTTGAGGTCCAAAACAAAGAAAGAGGCAAGCTGAAAATGTGGAGCCAAATTATAATCAACAAGCCCAACTTGGAGAAGGCCCATCATGGAGAATTCACTTAAAATACATGTGCTTCTCATGTGGTCACTAAAAGCGACGTTTTTAATAAGTTTTATTAGGATTATTTAGTCAATTTGTTTCTTTTTGAATAAAAGGCATATAATGATCTGATTTGATCTCCCTTTATTTAGGAATAGGATTTCAGCATATTCTCTTCCTTTTTGCATTAAAGAGGAGCCAACTTTTCAAAGTCAAAATTAGAATTAAATGCTCCTTTTTGCTTAGGATTTCCTTTTTGTATTAATTAGCATTAATAAGGTTAGGTTTGTGGGTGAACTAGAGTTAGTTTGTGGGTTAATACTTGCCTATAAATAGGCACCTTTGTACTCTTGCAAACCACAACATGAATGAATGAATTTCTTTTCAGCAACTTTGTTGTTGTTCAGTGAGTTCTTTCTTGCTTATCCTTGAGTGCCAGAAAGAATGAGGACTTATCAAGGAATGGTGATCCTTGTGGCATCCCAGAGTTAGGATTCAAGAGGCAGGTTCTCTTGGAGTCTATTTCCTTCGACCAACATTTCATTTCAGTCTTCTTATTTTTATCGTTTCTAATTTTTCAGTTTTGTTCATTGTTGTTCTTGTGTTCAATTCATGTTTCCTTGAGTTGCATGGTCCTTACTCAAAGAAGGCTTTTAGGATAGGTTCCTAACATGTCTCCCATCACCTTGTGTTCTTGAGAGAATTCTTAGACTTATCAAAGGAGTGACTTTCCTTTGTGGCGTCTGCTAGGGTTCTAAGAGATGGGTTCTCTTAGGGTCATACCCCATTAACTAACATATTTTTCTTATTTTCTTGTTATTTTCGTGCATTATTGTCTTCTTAATTTTCAGATTCACATATCTCCTCTCCTCATGCTTTCTTTGCTGTTCATGTGTCCTTATTTGATTCTAGCACTATCCGTGGTTCATTCCGAGTCATTGGAGGTTCAATCGGACGAGTTCTGCTTGGGTCTTTCATCATTTGGCATCAGAGCTTTGGTTTGCTAGCTTCAAGTGCTTTTCTCTTCTTATTCTTTGTCTCATCCCTCTATCCATATTTCCATCTTGTGTTTGAGTTCTGTCCGTTGTTCTTCTTTGTGGCTTGATGCTTTCTTATCTCTCAAAGTTTGTGGCTTTTCCATCAATTTCTTATCTTACCATCTTTGTTGTTTCTTCCCTTTTGTGATTTGTTCTTCTTTCTTTGTGGTTTCCTATTTTTCTATAGTGATTGTGTTGTCAAGATAAAATTTAAAAAAAATTCGCATTTCTATATTTATTTACTTTTTTGCTCAAATTATTAGTTTTCTATCTTGTTAAAGTGTTGCCCAGAAAATAAAAAAAAAAAAAAAGAAAGGAAAAAATTCGTAGAAAAAAAAAGAGAAGAAATTGAGTGGCTGCTGACAAAAAGGAAAAAAAAATAGAGTGACAGCCAAAAAAAAAGAAAAAAAAAAAGCAGATTTGCTTTCAGATTTTTGCTAGCACTTGGATTGTAAGTTTGAAAAAAAAAAAAGCAGATTTGCTTGTTGGATACAAATTGCTAAATGTTTCCTAATTTGTGATTAAGTGCATTGCAAGTTGAGAAAGTTGCTTAATTTTGTAGTTCTTGCAATACAAATCACAATAAGGTTTCCTAATTTCAACACTTGAGTGGTAAGCTACAAGGATTTGATTGGATATGCTACTTTCCTATTTTGCTTCCTCCCTTTGTTTCCTAAATTCTTCTTTCTTTTGCTGGACATTAGCTTTCTATTTTCTTCTTTGATTTTACTTTCCTATTTCCTTTCTTTCTTAGTTTCCTAAATTGTTGTTTGCGTCTATCTTGCTTTATTCTTGATTTTGTCCAGATTTTGTGCTTTCCTTTCCTTCCATAATTGTCATGCCACTTTTCTAAATTCATCACCAACATTTTTCCTTCCTTTTCGCTCCATAAAAACATGCTGCACATATAAACTTTCTAGTTGTCAATATTTGTGCACGTTTTTACCTTCTTGAATACCATATTACATGCTCTTAGTGATCAAAATTGCTACAGGTTATCCTTCTTGATTGTTGGTCTATTTTGATTCTTTGAGGACTTTGAATTTTGGAACTTTAGTTTTGTGATTGCCACTTCATACATACTTCTCCTTTTGATTTGTTAGAATTTGATTAAGAACACTATAGGGAGCAAGTTGAGTGGTAAAAGGCAAGTGTGTTTTATATTATTGAAAAAGCTAATCTTTTTGCGTGAAACACGAGTGCTAATAAATCTTTTGAGTGGAAACATGTGAGAGACTGATTTGTGAGGTTCATATTTCTTTCCTCTTTATTTTTACTCATATTTCAGGTTCTAAGTATGGCTGGAAAAGAAAGTGCAATTGATTTTAAAATTCTAATGAAAGCTTTCAATGATCAAATGAGTGAGTTGAATGCTAAATTGGATAGCATGGAGTCTTACTCCAAATCCCAGAGAAGGCATGATCAAGCAATTATTAAAGAAATCCATCCTAAAAGAGGCAAGCAAATTTCTTCTTTTAAGGATATTAAATCAAAGATCCCATTGTTCCATGGTGAAAAAGATGTTGATGTTTATTTGTAATGGGAAAGAAAAGTTGATCAAGCATTTGAATGTTATAACTACTCTGAGCTGGAAAAGATGCAATGTGTATACCTTAGATTTAGTAAAAATGTTGCTGCTTGGTGGAAACAAATGGAGTGCCGACACACTATTAAAGGAGAGCCTTCTATTTCAACATCGAGTGAGATGAAAACTGATAGAGGATGGCTTGGACAAATTCAAGAACATGGTAGGAGACCTTATCACTTGGAAAGATTCAAGCCCAAGAGAAGCCCATTGAAAAGAATACTTAAGATCATATGCTTCAGTAAAATAGCATGTAACTTAAGCAGTATTGGGCTTAATTAGTATTAATTTCGTTTTTATTAATTATGGGCTGAACTTTGTTAATTAATAAAGCCCAATTAGTTAATTAGTAGTCTTTTTGATAGCCCAGCTTGTAAATAAACATGTCATGTGCCAAACATGTCTTATTATAAGGGCTTAGGTCTTATTTTTATTATTTTCTTATGAATTTTCGTTATTTTATTTTAGGGATTTATTTTAGTAGTTTACTAGTTCTAATAGGATTGTTATTTGGGCCTAAAGTCTTATAATCCTATGAGGATTACTTGAGCCCAAATTAATTAGGGTTTTTAAGCTTATTAGGTTAGATTTTACCTTGCCTATTTAAGGCTAACTTTCATGTGCGTTTTTCAGATTTGGATAATTAAAGTTTCAGACTTTTGTGAGTTTCTCTTGCGTTCTTTGAGTGCTAGAGCGAACTGCGACTTATCAAGGAATTGGTCCTTTCTTGTGGGGTCACCGGAACTAGGGTTCAAGAGACTAGTTATCTTGGGTTCTACTTCTTAAGACCAACATCTTTCCTTCTTATCTTCTCTATTATTATTTTCTTTTGCTACTATTTTTGTCTGTTTGTTCATTTCCTTTGTGTCTAGTCTTTGTGTTCTTTATTTCGCAAAGATCCGGGTGTCATACATATCAAAGTGGGTTCTTTGGACGGGTTCCAAAAGGGTTCACTTATCAAAAACGGTTATGTGAAAAAAGTTTGCATCGTCTCATTTGCATGAACACCCTCCTGGAGCCAAGATTGTTGATAAACATTGCAAAGAGGTTCAAGTTCTTTTGGCTCAAGATTCATGTGATTCCCTCTTGGGGAAAGAAGATCATGTGGAGGGTATATCTTATTCTCAAACCTCTAATGATGATATCTCTTGTGTTAGCGTAGATGATTTAAGATGTATTGAACTTGAGAATCTCAATGAATTTAATGATGTTGATTGTGTTAATGGGATTGATCATGATAGTTTGCTGAATCTTGAGAAAATTGAGCTAGATGTTGTTAGTATTGCATTAGATAGCTTTGATTCTAGTTGTGCTTTTAATAAGACTATTGAAAATCTTGATGTAGCACAATTGGAAAACAATGAAGTTGCTTGTGCTTATAAGATTAATAGCCATGATTGTGTGCAACTTTTAGAGGAATATAATACTTTACATGTTGCTAATGATTTGATTGAAAATTCTTTGGATAGTAGCATGCTAATTCCTAGTAGTGCTGATGATATGATTTCATTGGAAATTGCTTCATCACATTGATAAGATTGAGCATGTTGACATGGTCATTGGAAATTTTGATTGTGATGTTAATTTGATTGGACATGATAGCAATAGTTCTTCTGTATTAAAGACAACCCATGAATCATTGTCATGTAATCATTTGTGTAAAAGTCATGAAAACTAGAAGAGTGAACTAGAGTGGAAGAATAAGAGTAATAAGAGAGGAAATGTCCAGAAAATTGTTGTGAGTGGAAAAAGAGTGCGTGAAAAGAAGATTGAGAGAAGAGTGAAAAAGAGAAAGAAAAAGAGGAAAAAGTGATGGGAGACACATTAGGAACCCGTCCTAAGAGTCTTCTTTGTGTAAGGATCATGCAACTCAAGGAAAGATGAATTAAACACAAGAACAACGAAAAACAACAATGAACAAAACTGAAAAATTAGAAACGATAAAAAAAAGAAGACTGAAACAAAATGTTGGTCGAAGGAAATAGACTCCAAGAGAACACATCTCTTGAATCCTAACTCCGGGATGCCACAAGGATCACCACTCCTTGATAAGTCCTCATTCTTTCTGGCACTCAAGGATAAGCAAGAAATGTTAATCATGTTTTGGATCAACCCATTCATGGCTTGCTTCATGATTTTTGTTCTAACTCTAGTCATTGGTCCTCTAATGCCTTGAAGTATGCCTTGAATTTGTCCATGGTCCATTGTTTCTCTTAGTTTACCCTCATCATCAAATGCTTCATGCATTGATCGTACTCAATCAAGAACTCCAAATAAACCCCCTCAAAGTTGCAATATTTTTGGGATTTTTTTGTTTAAGGCTTCCAATGTATTTTCAAAAACCATGTGTGATAGAGGAGCATGGAGAGCTTGATCAAGGTGCTGAACAAGAACATGGAAAGCAATTTTGGGAGCCAAAAGATCCATTGCAATGCTCGATAAGCCCAAAGATTAGAGCAAGGTCCAAAACAATTAAGAAAGCTATAAATGGATTGATCCAAGAGTTATTACTTTTGGAGCCCGCTTATTTAGTTCAAGTTACAGCCCAAAAAAGGAGCCCAAAGGCGTGAAAATGTTCTTATCTATACAAGGTCCAGGTCCAAACCCAAAAGGAGCCCATTTGGAAGAGCTAACTTGAAAATATCATGTGCTCTACATGTGACCATGAATAGTGACGTTTTTAATATAATTTTATTAGGAATTTTCATTTATTTAATTTAATTTCCAAAAATAAGTCCTATGGTCAAAGATTGTGTCTTGGAGATTAAGTTTTATTTGTTTCCTATTTTTAAAATGTAGGCTCTAGAATTTTCTATTAGTTAGAGTAAGAAAGGTGTCACCTTTTGATTGATTTGAAGAATATTTTGTTTCCTTTTTCATTTAGATTGTGGTATCGTCTTTAGGATTGATTAGATTTGATTATTTTCTTTATTTTTATTGTAATTTTCGTTTTTTATTTTAGCCTAGGATTTTGGTTGCCTTATTTCTTTATATAAGGAGCCACCTATGTACTTTTGGAGGGAGATAGATTAATGAGAATGAATTTTTAGAACTTATGTTCTTTTCTTGTGAGTTTTTCTCTTGTATCCCTTGTGTTCTTGAGAGAATTCTTAGACTTATCAAAGGAGTAGTTTTCCTTTGTGGCGTCTCAAGGCTAGGGTTCTAAGAGACAGGTTCTCTTAGGGTCTTACCCCATTGACCAATATATTTTTCTTATTTTCTTGTTATTTTCATGCATTATTTTCTTCTTTATTTTCATATTCACATATTTTCCTCTCCTCGTGCTATCTTTGCTGTTCGTGTGTCCTTATTTGATTCTAGCACAATCCGTGGTTCATTCCGAGTCATTAGAGGTTCAATCGAATGAGTTCTGCTTGGGTCTTTCATCAATGTGCTTTTATCAAAAATGAGATCCAAACAGATTTTGATTGTGCTCGATTCCACTAGGTAGTGTCAAATTGTTGTGTGGGTATCGGATGAACTCACTTGCACGCTTATACTTGAAAAACATTATCCATTTGGGTTGAACGAGGTCAAAACGAAGTCTGATTGAGCTCGATTCTTTCAAAAAGGCTCCAACTATTATGAAAACTCCAGATGAACTCTCTCAAAGTTGCAATATTTTTGGATTTTGTTGTTTGAGACCTTTCAATGCATTTTCAGAAAACCACATGCTTTTTTTGAAAATGAGATCAAAACGGATTCTGATTGTGCTCTATTCTTACACGAAAAATCAAATTATTGTGCAGATATTGGATGAACTCACTTGCACGCTTATACTTGAAAATCTCATGTGAAATTTTTATATGAATATTTTCAATGTGTTTTAAAAAACATTGTCCCTTTTGACATTTCATATTCAAGGACGAATCCTTCTCAGGAGGGAGGGAATGATGCAAGCATACTAGGAAGCATGGAGCAAGCTCAAGACACTGGAGAAAAGGAGGCTAAACATGTGATCCAAAAGTTGAAGACAATTGATCCATTACAAGGCATGGGAGGCCCAATGACGAGATCAAAAACTAAGGCAATGAAACAGGCCTTGAATGATATGGTCAACAAGCAACTTGAGATGGAGCCTTTGCAATTAAGTCAATTTGAAGCCCAAGAGCAAAACAATGGCCTCTTTCCAAGGGAAATAATCAAGAGTACCAGAAGGATCCCCTTGCCAATATAAAAATGAAAATTCCCTCTTTCCAAGGGAAAACTGATCCTGATGCCTACTTAGAGTGGGAAAGACGTGTGGAGCTTGTGTGTGGAATCAGTTGTGTACTATTAGGAGGAGAATTGGAGAGGGTCTGGTTAGGACATGGCACGAGATGAAAACAATTATGAGAAAATGATATGTGCCTAATCATTACCACAAGGATGTACACATGAAGCTTAAGAAACTCAAGCAATGATCCATGAGTGTGGAGGAGTATTACCAGGAGATGGAGATTTCTATGATAAAAGCCAATGTGGATGAAGGTCCTGAACAAACAATGGCAAGATTCCTAAGGGGATTAAATCCCGAGATTACTACTGAGGTTGAGATGCAAAACTACCTCGATATGGAGGAGTTATTGCATAAGGCTATTAAAGTAGAGAGGCACTTGAAGGCGAAGCAGAAAGTGAAATCATTTGCTGGATCCAACAAAGAGTATAAAATGCCTTTCAAATCCAAAGGTGAGACCAAGCCAAAGGAGGAAAGCAAGTCAAAGGAATCTACAGGTAAGTTTTCTAAACCTTTCTCTTCTAATTCCTCTAAAATTAAGTATTTTAAATGTCAAGGCTTTGGTCATGTTGCTACACAATGTCCCAATAAGAGGACTATGATGGTTCTTGAGAATGGTTGTGTAACTAGTAAAAGTAGCGGCGGAGAAGAAGATGAGGGCGAAAGGAGCTCTCATGGAGATGGTGATTCTGATGTGGAGATAGCTGATGCCGTCGTTGGTGAAGTGCTGGTTTCTAGACGAGCTCTTAACATACATCCAAAGGAGGATTTAGAAAGACAGCAACATGAGAATGTAACACCTTATATTAGGGCCTATTTCCTATGTCTTAGATCATTTTAGATGCCTTTCATCATGGTTTGGAGACTAAAATCATAATATAATAAAATAGAATTTTTCAAAATTCAGGGTACTGTTCATTTGGCAATTTCCCTTTTACCCTATGAATTTCGAAAATTCATAACTAAATCTAGAAAATTTGTCTTGAGATGATTCAAGTCTCTAAAATTTTTTTAAATTTAGATCTAAATGGAAAAAATATAAAACAGTAATTTCATGGGGCCAATTTGTACAGTAATTTCATGGACATTTACTATTCATTTGGTTATTCTTCTATCTTTCAGTTTTCTGACCTCAATTTTGAAAAATCATATTTCATTTTATTCTGTCCCAAATTATGCATACTCCATGTCTTTGGAAAGCTCTACATGTCTACTTATAGACATATTTTTCTTATATATTTATTTCACTTGCATAGGGCATAACTTTAATTTAAATCACGAAGAGTCAAAATCCAACTCTTACTGGAACAGTTTTAGGAAAACTTACATATCTCTTGTTCTATAACTCCAATCACTTCCAAATCAGTGGAATATGGATCTTAAGACATAGATCTTTTTATACATATAAACTATTGAACTTTTGGAGCTCTATACGATTTTATGTTATCCTTTGAAATTTCCAGTACTTACTTTTAGTTTTCAGTTTTCCTATTCTTGCCATGTTATGAACCTTAATTTTGAAAAATCATCATTAATTGTATACAACTCCAAATGGTGTAAATTAGGTGTAATATTAAAGCTTGAGATACCCTCTATCTGGTTTAAAAATCCCATAAACCTAACCTCTCATTAAGTACAAAAAAATGGCAAACTAAACAAACACGTCTAGAAAATGCCCTGTTTTAATCTATATTGCAATTTCTTGCCAAAACCCATGCAAATGAACTTATTTTTGGCATCAAAAACATGAAATTCCAACTCTAAGTGTGAACAGTAATTGGCCGAAAATCATAGAAAATAGGAGGAAATTGATATACTTCATGATACATCAAACTACCAACATATTCAAGCTTTAAATGAGTATCCTAGCATTTCCCCCATGTTCTATGGTTTGTAAATTCATTTCCTTGCTAAATCATGTTTGAATGAAACCCTAAGGGAGTGAGGAAGAAATTCTACTTCAAGAGCCATGCTTCAAACCTTACAACTAACAAGCTTGAAGTAGAAAAGTAACTTACCAATGGTTGAACTATCAATTCCCTTGAGTTCCCTCTTCTTTGTTCTCTCTTTTCTCTCTTCTCCCTTGCGTTTTTCTCTTCTATTTTGATACTGGAAGTGAACGCATAGAATGGGTGGAAAATGGGTGGTTAAGTGACTTAATCATATAGCTAAATCATAATTAACACTTAACCAACTTAAGTTACTTTTTGACAAAAAATTCAACTCCTTCTTGAGCAAGTTTTAGGGCAAAAATTGACTGCCCAAGGTACCCAATTTTCACATAGAGAGTGAGTGCTTTAAGTGTCCAAGATTGCTCAATTTTTCCTGGTCCAGATAAATTTTGAACCGGGTCATTTTTAACCATACCGATAAAACTGCTTTTTATGGTAAATTAGCATTTTTGAGCTATAGGACTATTCTAATTTTATTTTTATATTTTCATAATTAAACTATCCCAAATGATATCTGTATATGGCCCATATCCTGACCCGGTTTCTTTTTAACCATTGGTAGGGCCCACAGTTTACTTTATCGATTTACTGTTACTTTTAAACACTCGGCACTGATTATTTCTTTGTTCTTGACTATTAACTCTCAGTGCCATATACCATTGGACTTCTCTCATCAAGAGCTTCGTTTTGACAGTAACTTTGCATATTTATAAAATTGCCCTTAACCCGGATTTAAATTATAATTTTTGAAACTTTTGGGTCATTAAGTGTAATTTTTCCCAATGGCTTTTCTCATCTCATCCCATGTGATTTTAATAAAATTAAGGACATAGATGTCATTTGTATAATTCTCTAGGGGTAAAAACATAATTTCTCATTTTTCCGTCCGATCAGGAAAAATGACCTTTTTGCCATTTCATACAAAACAGTGTCTACCCGTTTTTACAAATTTTCAATTATTTTTAGATATTTTAACTTTCTTGGAATGTTACAGAGAACCTATTCCACACCAGATGTTTCATCAACAACAAGGTATGTACTCTCATCATTGATAATGGTAGTTGCACCAACTTAGCTAATACCTTGTTAGTTGAAAAGCTAGGTTTGCCGACTATGAGGCACCCCACACCTTATAATTTGTTATGGTTTAATGAAAGTGGGGATGCTAAGGTAACTAGACAAGTGAAGGTAGCATTTTCAATAAGTAGTTTTAATGATGAAGTATTGTGTGACATTGCACCTATGAATGCTGTTCATTTGTTACTTGGTAGGCCTTGACAATTTGATAGGAGGATTAAGTATGATGGTTATACTAACAGGTATTCTCTTATGCATAATAGCAAAACCATTGTACTAACACCTCTTAGTCCAGTGCAGGCTCTTGAAGATCAAAGAAGAATTACACAAAAATGTAGCATGAGAGAGAAAGAAAAGAAAGAATATGATAAAGAGAGAAAAGAGTGTGAGATGAAAAGAAAAGAAAAGAGAGGAAGTGAGAAAAAGAAAGAATGTGTTAAGAGTAAGGTAACATTGTCTGTGGGAAGAGGAGAGATGAAGCGAGCATTATTTTGTGAGACATCATTTGTATTGATGTATAAGGATGTGTATTTGACTATTTTTGACCTTGATAACTCTCTTCCATCTGGTGTTTTAAGTTTGTTGCAGGAATACAATGACTTATTCTTGGAGGAGATACCGAATGGGTTGCCTCCCATTAGAGGCATTAAGCATAGAATTGATTTCATCCCCGGAACAGCAATTCCAAATCGACCTGCATATAGGGCAAATCCCGAAGAGACTAAGGAGATTCAGAGGCAAGTTGAGGAGATGATGAAAAAGGGGTTTGTAAAAGAGAGCCTTAGTCCATGTGCTGTTCCAATAATTATTGTGCCCAAAAAGGATGGCAAATGGCGAATGTGTGTGGATTGCCGAGCCATTAACAAGATCACAGTTAAGTGTAGATATCTCATTCCTAGACTTGATGACATGTTAGATGAGTTGCATGGTGCATGTATGTTTTCTAAAATAGATCTTACGAGGGGTTATCACCAAATTCGCATGAATGAGGGGGATGAGTGGAAGACTGCTTTTAAGACCAAATCCGGGTTGTATGAGTGGTTGCTCATGCCCTTTGGTTTAACTAATGGCTCAAGTACCTTTATGTGTCTTATGAATCATGTGTTTTGCCCTTACATAGGAAAATTTGTTGTAGTTTACTTTGATGATATCCTTGTGTTTTCCAAGAGTTTAGATAAGCATATTGGGCATTTGCGTGTTGTTTTTGTGATTTTACATGAGACTAGACTCTTTGCAAATCCAAAGAAGTGTTCTTTCTATTTGGATTCTGTTGTTTTCCTTGGTTTTATTGTAGGTACTAATGGTGTTCGCGTGGATGAGGAGAAGGTGAAAGCAATCCGTGAATGGCCTATACCGAGGAATGTAAATGAAGTCAGAAGTTTCCATGGGTTAGCTAGTTTCTACCGGAGATTTGTTAGAGACTTCTCAACCATTGCTGCACCTTTAAATGAGCTGGTAAAGAAAAATGTTGTATTTAAATGGAGAGGCACAAGCGAGGGCTTTTCAAACTTTGAAAGATAAGTTAACCAATGCCCCTTTACTTGTTCTTCCTGACTTTTCTAAGGTTTTTGAGGTAGAATGTGATACGTCTGGAATTAGAATTGGTGCTGTATTGATTCAAGAGGCTAGACCGATTGCATACTTTAGTGAAAAGTTGAGTGGTGCATGTTTGAATTATTCTACCTATGATAAAGAGTTGTATGCACTTAAAAGAACCTTAGAACATTGGCAACATTATTTGTGGTCTTGGGAATTTATTTTGCATTCTGATCATGAAAGCTTGAAATATGTTAAGACCCAGAATAAGTTCAATAAGAGGCATGTTGTGTGGCTTGAATTTATTGAGTCATTTCCTTACATTTTGAAACACAAGCATGGAAAAGAGAATGTGGTTGGTGATGCATTATCTAGGAGGTATAGTCTTATTACATCTTATGCAAGCTAAGTTGATTAGTTTTGAATCTTTGAAAAGCCTGTATGAATGTGATGTTGACTTCGCTGACGCTTGGAAACTTTGTGCGAAGCATGGTATTGATGACTATTTTTGTTTTGATGGCTTCCTATTTAAGAGAAATAAACTATGTGTGCCTGTTTGTTCTATGTGTGAATTGTTAGTTCTTGAGTCCCATGGGGGTGGTTTAATGGGACATTATGGGGTTCAAAAGACTTTAGCCATTTTGAAAGAGCATTTCTATTGGCCACATATGAGAAAGGATGTTATTTCTGTTTGTGATAAGTGCATTGTGTGCAAGCATGCTAAGTCTAGAGTGTATCCACATGGTTTATACACCCCATTACCTATTCCTTCGCATCCTTGGGTGGACATTTCTATGGATTTTGTGCTTGGATTACTTAGGTCCTCCACAGGAAAAGATAGTATCTTTGTTGTTGTTGATCGATTCAACAAGATGGCTCATTTTATTGCATGTGCAAAGACTCATGATACTGTGCATATTTCTTATTTGTTCTTTAAGAAGGTTGTTAGATTGTATGGTTTACCCAGGTCTATTGTTAGTGATCATGATGTTATGTTTTTGAGTCATTTTTTGTGAACTTTGTGGGCTAAATTGGGTACTAAGCTTGTGTTTTCTACTGTTGCACATCCCCAGACTAATGGGCAAACTAAGGTTGTCAATAGAACTCTGTCTTCTCTTTTATGTGTTGTAATCCAAAAGAATCTTAAAAATTGGGAAAAATGTTTGCCATATGTTGAGTTTGCTTACAACCATACGGTGCATTCTACCACTACTTTTTCTCCTTTTGAGATGGTGTTTGGTTTTAATCCTTTGGCTCCATTGGATTTGCTTCCTTTGCCATCCCATGAGTTTACTAACATTGATGGTGTGTAGAAAGCTCAATTTGTGCAGGATTTGCATGCCAAAGTCAAGGGAAACATCGAGCGGAAACATGAACAATATGCTTGCCAGGCTAACAAAGGTCGAAGGAAGGTTGTTTATTAGCCTGGTGACTGGGTGTGGTTTCATTTTCACAAGGAAAGGTTTCCTAAACAAAGGAAATCTAAATTGCACCCATATGGTGATGGGCCATTTCAAGTTTTGGAGCAAATAAATGATAATGCCTTCAAGATAGATTTGCTTAGTTCGTACGGTAACATAAGTGCAACTTTTAATGTTGCTGACCTTTCCCCTTTTGACATTTCATATTCAAGGACGAATCCTTCTCAGGAGGGAGGGAATGATGCAAGCAAACTAGGAAGCATGGAGCAAGCTCAAGACATTGGAGAAAAGGAGGCTAAACATGTGATCCAAAAGTTGAAGACAATTGATCCATTACAAGGTATGGGAGGCTTAATGATGAGATCAAAAATTAAGGCAATGAAAGAGGCCTTGAATGGTGTGGTCAACAAGCAACTTGAGATGGAGCCTTTGCACTTAAGTCAATTTGAAGCCCAAGAGCACAACAATGGCATGATTATGTTATCATATATAGAAGTTCAGATTTGAGCCCAAAAATCAAGCCCAACAAAATGAGCTCACTTAAAAAGGCATGTGATTCTCTTGAAGAGCATTTGACTTGGGGATTAATGGGCCTAATTAGTATTAATTTCATTTTTATTAATTACGGGCTGAACTTTGTTAATTAAAAAAGCCCAATTAGTTAATTAGTAGTCTTTTTGTTAATTAATTCAAAGCATGTCATGTGCTAAATATGTGATTTCATTAATGTGGTGGCATGTTTATAAGGGCTTAGGTCTTATTTTATTATTTTCTTATGAATTTTCGTTATTTTATTTTAGGGTTTTATTTTACAAGTTTCCTAAATCCAATAGGAGTGTTGTTTGGGTCTAAAATCTCCTAATCCTATTAGGATTACTTGAGCCCAAATTAATTAGGTTTTCTAGGCTTCTTAGGTTAGATTTTACCTAACCTATTTAAGACTAACTTTCATGTGTGTTTTTCAAATTTGAATTATTAAAGTTTCAGACTTTTGTGAGTTTCTCTTGCGTTCTTTGAGTGCTATGATGAAACTATGACTTATCAAGGAATTGGTCAATCCTTGTGGCGTCACCAGAACTAAGGTTCAAGAGACCAGTTCTCTTGGGTTCTAATTCATCAATACCAACATCTATCCATCTTATTTCTTTGTTTTGGCTTTCTTTTGCTTCTATTCTTGTGCATTTTCGTTCTTTTCTTTGCTGTCTAGTCTTTATGTTCCTTGTTTCGCAAAGATCCAGGTGTCTTACGTATCAAAGTGGGTTCTTTGGACGGGTTCCATAAGGGTTCACTTATCATGATATCGAAACGAAATCTAGTTGAGCTTGATTCTTCCAAGCAGGTTCACATTGTTGCCGAATACCGGATGACCTCACTTGGTCTGTCATATTATCAAATTTCATGTCACATTCCTTGATGAAGCTTTTCAATGTATTTTCAGAAACATCGTCCTCTTGGCCAAACTGAGGACAAAATGAAATTTGATTGAGCTTAATTCTCCCCAAATGGCTCCAGTTGCTGTGAGGACTCCAGATGAACTCACTAACTCCCTCAAAGTTGCAAATTTTTTTGGGTTTTTCTTGTTTAAGGCTTTTCAAAGCATTCTTAGAAACCTCGTGCTTTTGTCGAAAGTGAGAGCAAAACGAATTCTGATTGTGCTCGATTCTTCCAGGTAGCCTCAAATTGTTGTGCTGATACCGGATGAACTTACTTGCAAGCTCATACTTGAAAATTTCATGTTAAATTCTTATACGAATATTTTTGATGTGTTATAACAAACATTGTCCTTTTAGGCTGAATGAGGTCAAAATGAAGTCTGATTGAGCTCGATTCTTTCAAAAAGGGCTCCAATTGTTGTAAGAACTCCAGATGAACTCCCTCAAAGTTGCAATATTTTTGGGATTTTGTTGTTTGAGACCTTCCAATGCATTTTCAGAAACCACATGCTTTTGTTGAAAATGAGATCAAAACGGATTATGATTGAACTCGATTCTTCCACGTAGGCTCGACTTATTGTACGGATACCGGATGAACTCACTTGCATGCTCATACTTGCAAATTTCATGTGAAATTCTTATATGAATATTATCGATGTGTTGAGAATTTCAGCACACGCAGCGGAAAAATTAACAATAAATTCCCTCCAATGGATCTGTCAATGTTGTTTAGATTGAGATGTAGAAAAGAATTTACCTTCGGTGTGTCCCTTGGTATTCTTTTCATTTCTAACATGACTGGTCAACTCCCTTTACCAATATCCATACAAACGGTAAGTCCAACTCGATTGGCGTGCTAACACCTCTTTTTGTGAATGTTTGTACATTATCATTGTTCATCCGTACAGCCGATGTTCATCATTCGTCCGTACAGTCTCTCTCTCTGAGTGTGCGATCGCTCTCACTTTAGGGTGATTCGAATTGTGTTAATTCTATACCCTAGTCTATATTAATATATAGATAAGAATTGATATTTGTTTAATTTAAATCAATAAGTTAAACTAAATCAAATATTAATTAAATAGATTAGTTTGACTTTAAATCTATCTCATAGAGTAAATTTAAACTAACTATCTAATATGTATCCAGAATCAAATCTAAATTTAATTTATCATATAAATCAAATTTAGATTATTAGTTTGAATTCAAATTTAGAATCTAATCTAAATCATATTTAGATTATGACATTAGTTTAAATTTAAATCTATTATACAGAATTAAATTTAAAACTAATTCATTTGAATTAATTTGAACAATATATATATATTTCAAAATAATATAATATATATTAAACATATATATATCAAATATATATAATTCTATCACCCTAAATTGAATATTAAATTCATTGAATCTAGACACATATTTTAGATTCAATGAATATGGACATTCTAGTTTGAGTTGGCCTATTCTTGTGTGCGACCCTGTAGGCCCATATGATGTTGGCAGTAAGTTAATAACACTATTGGACCCATAAGTCACAAGTGACTTCTAACAAGACATTGTGACTACCCAAATCATATGAGATCGGAGATCCGATATAACCTATCATATAACCCGATCACATCCCTTTTGTCTAATGATATATGGATTAAGTATGAGGCATGGAAACGTCATCCTCATTTTATTCAACATCATTTCCTCGATCTTCGAGCAGACTAACAAAACAAATGGAAACTCTTCCATTCGAACATGGCTATACATTTCTCAGTCTTAATCATCGAGGGGCCCAGATATATCTATCAATTAATTAAAGAGACAAATTCCATCTTGATCATTCATCTTCCTTCACATGACTTCCACTATGCCCGATCATAGCCTTTATGATCTCCCTATTAAAGGTGACTTTTGACTATGCCAAAGTATAGTGTTCCCCATGTAAGAAGCCATGATGATCTCAGGTCTGAGGGCTTAGTGACACAGTTATATATGACAAGAACTTCCTCTAATTCCTTCCATAAGATTTTTTTGAAACTCTTTAAGCCCCTGTTTGGTAGGGGATATTGAGAGGGGAGGGGAGGGAAGTTGCTCCCCTCCCCTCTACTGTTCATATACATAACCAAACAGGGGGAGGGGAGTTGCTCCGCTCCCCCTGTTTGGTTATGTATTTTGAAGGAGGGGGAGGGGAGAAACTCCCCTCCCCTCCCCTCAAAACGTGCCCCCCCAAAATTGGGGGGACACTGCGGGGGACAATTCGCTGTCCCCCGCCTTTTTTATTTTTTATTTTTTTATAATAAATAAAAAATATTTTAAAAATACAAAAAATTAATAAAAAATTTTAAAAATATAAAAATATTGTTTTAAATGTCCCAATACCAAAAAATATTATACTTAAGTTCTATATCTTAAAAAGTGAGTATAAAAAATTTTAGTATTGAGTATAAAATATTAAAGTATAATTTTATACTTAAAATTAAAATTTTTTATACTCATACAAATGGTAGAAAATTTCTTTAATTTCAAGGATAAAATGATCAAATTATTATTAATTTTTCTCCCCTTCCCTCCCCTCCTAAACCAAATAATAAATTATTAAAATTCCTCCCCTCCCCTTCCTTTCCCTCCCCTTCCCTCCATTAAAATTCTTCCCTCCCCTCCCCTTCCCTTCCCTTCCCTCCTACCAAACAAAGCCTAAGCCTACTAGAAGGTCCGTAAGTAACCATCTTTCTGTTCAAACCCTCAAGTCTACAATAGAGAGTCTCTTTCCTCCTGTCAATATTACCAAACACCTCTTTATTCCATATTAATATTTTCTCTGTAAAAGTAGAAATGGTATTGTTCCAATCGTTGAGGCCAATCCAATTATCATTCATAAAGCTAGAGAACTCCTTATACATAACCCAAGGTGCAAAGAACCTAAAGGGATGATTATGAGACCTGTAACTCGCACTATTATCCAACTTTAACAAGAGTGTCAATGATCTGATTTATACTAGGGTAAGTGTGTAATTGAAGCATTTAGGAAAGCCATATGCCAGCTCTCATTGACCAACACCTGATCTATTCTACTATGGCTTCTTCCTCTACTCCAAGTAAACTAAGGACCTATAAAACCAATATCTATCATTAAGTTATTAGCATGCCAATGTTTAAACTCCCTATCAACCCCCATCCCACAGCTGTTATTATTCCATCTATCCTCCGAATATAAAGTGGCGTTAAAATTGCCCGCCATAATCCATCCACCAAGAACCTTATTATGAAATGATGCAAGAGAGTCCCAGAGCCCTTGTCTTTACTTCTGATTAGGGTCACCGTAGGCAAACGTGATAGACCATTCATTAGTTTGGCCTTTGTTCATTGTCCCATGAATATACTACTCAGATTTCTATTCCATCTTAAAGTCAACCAAATCATCCTAAAGTAACCAAATACCCCCGCTAAATCCACAAGCCTCCACCAATTCTAAATTAGCCCATTTGAGTTCCCTAACAAGTGCTTTTGCTTTGAAACCTCTCTGTCGAGGTTTTATGAGAGCCAGCAAGCCAATGTTGTGCCTCAAGACCAAGTCACAAAGCAGGCAACTAAAGGATTGACCTCCTACTCCTCTTGAGTTCCATATCATAAGGTTTAATTCCATAAAAAACTATATAAATTAGAGAACAAGACGACCAACACATGACTCGTTACTGAGCCATATCCACTGTGTTAAGTTTGGTTGGTCACCTAAGAGGGGAGTGAATTGGGTTATGCAAAATTTTCACCCTTTTTGGATCACAACCCAATTTCACCAAGTGTGCAGCAAAACAAGAATGAATAGAGAGAGTTGAGTGCAACATTTGAATAGAGAAGATGAAGAACAATACACAACAATTTATACTGGTTCAACCCAACCACTTAGCCTACATCCAGTCCCTAAGTCACCACTTGCAATTTTTCACTATATCACACAGGTTTGATTCGGGTACCTGTGAAACCTCAGTACATCCCACAAGTTTCAGTAGACACTTGTGAAGCCACTCTCCCCATACCTTTATAAGATGTGTAATCTCCCTTAGTGATACCTCACACTAAGAATCTATCTAGAAATAGTAGAAAAGAATGAATACAGAATAAAAACTTTTTTTTAGAGTAAATGATACATTGAAAGCTCACTCCATTGAGGTGGGTTTTTCAAAGGATGCTGACACAGAAAGATTTTGTGTATATTGATAGTATTTTCGCATAAACTCTCTTAAGATTGTTACTCATAAGTTCAAATGATGTTCTATTTATAGATTTGTGGTATAACTAGAAGTTAGTCACAAGATCTAGTCGTTAGAGATGTTACTCAATGGTTATTCTACAAAACTAGTCGTTCATCAACCACATTTAATGCATTTGACATCCAAAGTTCAAATTTTAGGATGTCAACAGACGAATTTTGTACAGACTATAAGTTAAAGACTTTAACATTAAACTTTCAAAATTTGTTAATTTAAAAGTGAAATTCGAATTTTGATTTTGACAGATATTTCTCATGTTAAGACATACGAATTTTCATGCTCAAAGTGCATCTGTTGAGTGTGAATAGTTATCTCATATTTCTACAGTGCTCTCAAAATTTGAATTTTGGAGACCCAAAATTTGTCTATCAAAGCTCAGCTTAATATGACACAAGTTCTTTCTTTTGAAATTTGAATTTTGGATGTGGAAATTCGTTTGTTGGCTGTTCCAGAAGCATTTGCATATTTTAGAGATTTTGAAAGCCAAATTTGTCTGTTACACTTGAAATTTGAATTTCATAAGTCAAAATTCATCTATCAGTGGTAAACTCAACATGGCATAAAGGTTCTCTTCGAAATTTGAATTTTGGAGGCCCGAAATTCATCTATCGATGGCAAAACATCTATAACTTTGAACTTTGCACTATAGACAATTTTACAGAAGCTATATAACTCTCTCATTTTAACTCCAAATTAAGAAAATATCTATAGTTGGAAAGCTCTCAATGCCTACTTTTAAATGAAATAAGTTTCACTCAAAAAAATGTATTCTGTGAGATATGATCAAAATAATAATAAGAGGTCAAAACTAAAAATTCATATTTCACTACTCAAATTTAAATGACCATAGCTTTTTCATATGACTTTTTCTTTTGAGTGAAGTAACCTAGTCTAGTTTCATATGAAATAAGTTTTACATCAAATCTATATGTATTTTGAGAGATATCTTAAAAGTTCTAATCAAATGTCAAACTCTAGATTCTAGAAAATCAGATTTCACTATGTTTAAAAGCAAGGATGTATTACTTTGATAACCAAAACTTCTTGAGTTAATCAAATGCAATTGTAAATCATTGAGTTTCATTCTAAAATTCAAATTTTGAAATCCAAAATTTGTCTGTCAGAGGGACTAATTTTGAACTCTTTTTGCACTTTAATATCATATGAACTTTGATATGATTTCAGACAAATTTTTCATTTTTCACAAATTATGCTTAACTCGAAATTCGAATTTCAATAACTTGAAATTCATCTATTAGATGTAACATCTCTGTAACTTTGAATTTCAGTTATCAAAGTTCAAATTTTCAATAAAATACTCAAGCATTAACTTCAAAATTCATCAGTCAGTCAGTGTTTTTCAACTTTATTGTTTCTAACATCATATTTACTTGATCTAACTCATTTAACACATATGGTAACAAGATTAAGTAATTTTCAAAGAATAATCCCACCTCAAGACCTAAGTGAAAACAAAATATACCTAGTGACTAGGTCTTCAAATGTTGAGTTCCACTTCCACTTGGTCATTTCCTTCTTGGCATGCTCCCTTCTGATCTTCCATCTTTAGAGCATCCTTTCTCTTCTTCTTTCTTGAGTGAGGCATGATATTGATTTCCATTTCTGTACTCCAATGCTCACTCTTCTTATTTGGACCAACCTACATTTAATATATTACACTTACAAACCAAGTAGTTAGTCAAGTTCATATATCTAACTTATATTATTCATTGTAAAAGTACAGTTGATATATTTGCACATAGCATGATATATACATTATGACCATAATTAAATACATGCTAATGCATATCTTACTTCGTTAAGGAACATTATATATGTCAGATACATATGATGCATTTGTTCCTTATTACTCTATATTTGTTGTCATCAAAACTTATATTATACTAAACATAACACACAGCTACTCCTGCAACATCAACATCCAACTGACCAACATCCATATCTTCAAAGAGGGGATTTAAGTAAAGAAAAAAAATGATTATCTAACCTTGCACTAGGATCTATTGGATCACTTGCATCTGACTTAACTCCAAGATTAGGAATATTACTTCCAAGCTTGGGGACCAAATTTGCCATAATGCAACTCTCGGGGTGTTTCTTAGAATTTAAAGCATAAATCACATCCATCATCATATTTGAAGTTGAAGCTATGATTAGATCTGACTTTTTTGGATCCACTTGCATCAAACTATCCTTTATCTCCAGATAAGTGTCTATTGGGCTTTTAGTCTCGTTCCCTCAGCCCACTTGATTTTGCTTCAAACCAACTTATAAAACTTGATTATTTTTCTACTCAACCAGTGGCTCAAGTGTCTTAATAGCCTTACCTTGTGATCTCTAACTATTGCTAATATCATGGAAGGGAACACATACTTTAACTGCATGATCCTTCTCAAGTGAAAAATCCTCCTCAATATTATTCAGTGCCGAAAATCTTGAACCATTAAAAGTTTTCTCCATCTCATTTTGAGAGTCTCGCTTGACTTCTTGTAGCCTTCCCCCATCGCTGGATGCTGTCCTTGTTTACGTTTAGGGCCACACATCTAACCACCATAGATAGGGTTTCTATTGTCCATCGACGACTCTCCTGAAGGCTGTGAATGAATTACCAACTATGTTTTCAACTCCATCTTCTCGTTACTTCTCATGCCCTCATGCTTAACCTGACCTTCATAGTCTCCATAACTCGATTAGGACAATGATCACTATCATGGCCGTATTTACCACACCCAAAGCAAATCAAGTGTAAGCCTTCATTAACAATCTTTGTCTCCTTACCATTAATCTAAATGGAAGGAAGCAGAGGCACCTTTAGATCTAACTCCACAAATAATCGTGCAAAACGACCCCTAGACCTATATAATGTGTTTGTATCCACTATAAGAACTCTTCCAATTTGGTTACCTACCACATACAAGATTCCCTTGTCATAATAATCCAATGGAAATTTTGGTATTCGAACCCACGCATCAATCTTATAAACCTCCTTCTCATCCTAGTCAAAGTCAGCCTTCTAGGATTACACTGTGAGATAGTGATCCAACAACAACCATGGCCCCCTATCAACACAAACTCGTAGTCATCTTTGTCATGGAATGTGACAAAAAAGAAACCAGAGCCAAACTCAACCATCTCAACCTCCCCCTTTCGACCTCACATCCTTTGTAGCTTTGAACCCAGAAAATCTTCTCACACCATATGTCCCACGAGCGTACAATGAGAATCAAACGCCACTTCTTTGCTATTTCTTCATAAAATCGGGCTTAATGATAATGTTGGGTCCCCTATTGGTTTTCTACACATCAATCCTGCTTTTCCAACCCTTCCCACTCCACCAGTCTCCCTCATCCTCTTCCTTACCATTCGAACCCTCATCAATAACACATACGCTCTTACACGACTTCTTCTTTCCCTCATGATGAGGGCAAGCTAACGGAAAAAATGGGCCATGGACAAATTCAAGACCCACTTCAAGGCATGGGAGGACCAATGACCAGAGCTAGGACCAAAGCTATGAAGCAAGTCATGAATGGGTTGATCCAAAATATGATTAACATGAAACCATTGTATTTGAATGATTTTGAGACCCAAACCAAAGAAAAAGCCAAGCTGAAAATGTGGAGCCAAATTACAGTCAACAAGCCCAACTTAGAGAAGGCCCAACAAGGAGAATTCATTTAAAATACATGTGCTTCTCATGTGGTCACTGAAAGTGACGTTTTTAATAAGTTTTATTAAGATTACTTTAGTCAATTTGTTTCCTATTCAATAAAAGGCATATAATGATCTGATTTGATCTCCCTTTATTTAGGAATAGGATTTTAGCATATTCTTTTCCTTTTTGCATTAAAGAGGAGTCAACTTTTCAAAGTCAAAATTATAGTTAAATGCTCCTTTCTGCTTATTCCTTTTTGTATTAATTAGCATTAATAAGGTTAGGTTTATGGCCTAAACTAGAGTTAGTTTGTGGGTTAATACTTGCCTATAAATAGGCACCTCTTGTACTCTTGCAAACACAATATGAATGAATGAATTTCTTTTCAGTAATTTTGTTGTTGTTCAGTGAATTCTGTCTTGCTTATCCTTGAGTGCTAGAAAGAATGAGGACTTATCAAGGACTGGGTGATCCTTGTGGCATCCCGGAGCTAGGATTAAAGAGACGGGTTCTTTTGGAGTCTATTTCCTTTGACCAACATTTTGTTTTAGTTTTCTTATTTTCATCATTTCTACTTTTCCATTTTTGTTCATTGTTGTTTTTCGTTGTTCTTGTGTTCAATTCATCTTTCATTGAGTTGCACGATCCTTATCTCAAAGAAGACTCTTAGGACAGGTTCCTAACGTGCCTCCCATCTTTTGGTATCAGAGCTTCAGTTTACAAATCAAGGTGTGTTTCTATTGTTTCATGCCATCCTTTTCCCCTTGCTGTCAAAAAAATCATAGTACTGTTCATCTATACTGTTCATCCGTACTATTTGTCACTGTTCATCCGTTGTTGCCTTGCTGTTTTGTTCTATGTTCTTGTTCCCTTTTCCAGACTTTGTGATCATTCGTTTTGTTCTTATTGTGGCATGCTCTATTCTAATTTCGTTGTCCATTTTCTTTGCTATAGGATCTTACCATATTTGATTTTGGTTTCCATGGATATTGTGGAGTTCATTGTTATTTGCCCAAAGAATTTAGTTGCTGCCCAGATTTCTTGTTGTGAATTTGCCAAAAAAAAATCGAAATTGATTTAAAAAAAGAAAAGGAAGAAAAAAAAAAGAAAATTGTTTGCAGCCTTAAAAAAATTCGTATATAAAATAAAAAAAAAAAGAAGGAAAGAATGAAAAAAAGAGATATGGCTGCTAAGGCAATTTCCAAAAATTAACCAGATCTTGTTTTCTTTCCTACTTTAAGATCTTTCAATCAAGATGGTAGTTTGAATTACAAATTTCCTTTTGTGATTAGGCATTAATGTTATTTAATTGCTCCTTTTTCTAATATCATTAAAGGAGAATTGACTTTTGAATTGTATTCACAATTTCTCATTCGAGTGGCAAGTTTCCATTCTTATCTTCTATTTTCTCTTCAGAATTTTACTCTTCTAGTTTAATTCTGTCTTTTTTTTTTCTTCTTCCTAATTTAATGCCCTAACTTGTTCCTTCCTTGTTTCAGATTTGATAGTCATCTAAAAGTTCCTTCCTTTGGTATACATGCCACATCCTTCCTCTTGTCTTAGTTTCCAGCATTTCCTTTTCTCTTTTCTTGGCTGGAAAATTCATTTCTTGTGCTAAAAATAGAAAAACCATCTTTCTTTGTTGGTCACCACCATTTTAAACTCTTTTGAGAATTTGAATTTTTGGACCTTTGACTTTGAGATTGCCACTTAAACATTGCTTCTTGATTTTAAGTTCAAATTCAATTTTGCACTCTCATAGGAAGTAAGAATGAGTGGTAAAAGGTAAGAGTGTAATTATATCATTTATGGAAAAAGCCTTTAAAGTGTACAAAACACGAGTGAATTTACATCATTCTTGAGTGCAACACGTGAGAGAGTGGTGAGGTCCATTGCTCTTTGAACTTGCTCTAACATTTTAGGTTCTTGGAAACATGTCTGGTGGTAGTGAAACTCAAATGCCAGATTTGAAGCTCTTCATAGACTCCATAAATGATCAACTCAAGAAATTGAATATGAGATTAGATGATAGAGGATGGCTTGGACAAATTCAGGAACATAGTAGGAGGCCTTATCACTTGGAAAGATTCAAGCCCAAAAGAAGCCCATTGGAAGAGATTACTTAAAAGATCATGTACTTTACTAAAATAGCATGTGACTTAAGCATTATTGGGCTTAATTATTGTTAATTTCGTTTTTATTAATTATGGGCTAAACTTAAGTGATTAATAAAGGCCAATTGATTAATTAATAGTCTTTTTGATGGCTTAACTTGTAAATAAACATGTCATGTGCCAAACATGTGATTTCATTAATGTGGTGGTATGTTTATAAGGTCTTAGATATTATTTTACTATTTTTTTATGAATTTTCATTTTTTTATTTTAGGGCTTTATTTATTAGTTTTCTAGGTCCAATAGAAGTGTTATTTAAGTACAAAGTCTCCTAATCCTATTAGGACTACTTGAGCCCAAATTAATTAGGGTTTCTAGGCTTATTAGGTTAGATTTTACCTTACCTATTTAAGGCTATCTTTCATGTGTGTTTTTCAAATTTGAACTATTAAAGTTTCAGACTTTTGTGAGTTTCTATTGCGTTCTTTGAGTGCTATGATGAAACTATGACTTATCAAGGAATTGGTCAATCCTTGTGGCGTCAGCAGAACTAGGGTTCAAGAGACCGGTTCTCTTGGGTTCTAATTCATCAAGACCAATATCTATCCATCTTATTTCTTTGTTTTGGCTTTCTTTTGCTTTTGTTCTTGTGCATTTTTCGTTCTTTTCTCTGCTGTCTAGTCTTTGTGTTCCTCGTTTTGCAAAGATCCGAGTGTCTTACGTATTAAAGTGGATTCTTTAGATGAGTTTCATAAGGATTTACTTATCATTTGGTATCAGAGCTTAGGTGCGCAAATCAAGGTGTGTTCTTTGTTTTGCTTATTTCCTTGTTTCATTCCATCTTTGTTGCTTAAGGAAATTTTTTGTGTCATTGTTCGTCCGTACTATTGTCACTGTTCATCAGTGCTGTTTGCACGGTTCATCATACTGTACTGGTACTGTTTATGTCACTGTTTGCTGGTATTGTTTTCACTGTTCCGGTTACTATTCACTGCTACTGTTTCAGTCACTGTTCACGGCACTGTTTTTGTTTATCCAAATTAAAAAAAAATTATCCTATATTCTAGTGTTAGTCACCCAAATTTAAAAAAAATTGTTTGCTGAAAAAAAAAGGGTAGCAGCAAAAAAATATATATTTAAAAAATAAAAAAATCTGAAAAAAAAAAGATTGGTTGCTGTAAAAAAATAAGCAGCAACAAGAAAATAGTAAAAAAAAAAAAGTAAGAAAAAAAGAGATTTGGTTGGACTAAATTCAGAATTTTATGATTTGATTGAGTTCCTGATTTGATTGAGGAATATACTTTCTTAAAGTATTTTGGGGTGAATCCCAAGTAGCTTTTTCTTGCTTAAGCTCAATCTTGTAAAAGAAAAAATCATATATTTGATCATTTGGAATTATTTCCTAATTTGTTGAGCTTAAATCTCTATAATTTGTATTTCTTTCATATATTCCTTTCCTTATTAATTTCCTACAAATTTTCATCATTCTTTGATCTATTTCCTTCAGATTTCTCTTATTTGAAATTTTAGTTCCTTTATGTTCATTTTGTGTTGGTTATTGTTTAATCAAATTAGAATCTTTGAGAACTTTAATTTTGAATTTTTGTTTTTTGTGATTACTACTTCTTTAAAAAACCAATTTCCTTTTAATTGAAGTTGTGGTTTTAATTTAGCACTCTGATAAGAAAGCAAGTTTTAAGTGGAAAAAAGAAAAAGAGAGATTGCATCATATTTGAAAAAAAAGCTTTGACTTAGTGTAAAACACGAATGCATTTACATTATTTGAATGAACATGTAAGAGAGTGTGTGAGGTCCCTATTTCTTTCTCTTTATTTTACACTAACATTTCAGATTGTAAACATGGCTATTGGAGAAGTTGATCTTAAGGCCTTATTAAGGACTTTCAATGATCAAATTAAGGAAGTAAATGCAAAATTGGATAGCCTGAAGTTTCCTTCTAAAACTAAAGCAAGTCATAATCTAAAGGTTCCTGCTCACATGAATGTTCTTAGCAAGATCAAATCAAAGATCCCACTATTTTATGATGAGAAAAATCTTGATGGTTACTTGGATTGGGATTTATACCAATGTAGCTAGTACCTTGTTAGTTAAGAAACTTGGTTTACCAACTTTGAAGCATCCTACACCTTATAATTTGTTGTGGTTTAATGAAAGTGGGGATGCTAAGGTAACTAAACAAGTGATTGTAGCATTTTCCATAGGTAGCTATAAAGATGAGGTTTTATGTGATGTTGTACCTATGCATGTTGGACACTTGTTACTTGGTAGGCCATGGTAGTATGATAGGAGGATTAAGTATAATGTTACACTAACAGATACTCATTTGAGTATAATAATAAGACCATTGTGCTAACACCTCTTAGTCCAGTACAGGCTCTTGAAGACCAAAGGAGAATCACGTAAGAGAGTAAAATGAAAGAAAAAGAAAAGAAAGAGCATGAGAAAGAAAGAAAAGCAAGTGAGCTCAAAAGAAAAGAACAAAGGATAAGTGTGAAAAAGAATGAGAGTGAAGAAACAACAGTAACTTTGTTTGCTAGAGGAGGAGAAATCAAAAGAGCTTTGTTTTGTGAACCTTCCTTTGTACTTATGTATAAGGAAGTGTATCTAACTATTTATGACTTAGATAACTCTCTTCCCTCTAGTGTTTTGAGCTTGTTGCAGGAATACAAAGAACTGTTTCCAGAGGAGATACCAAATAGGTTGCCCCCAATAAGAGGCATTGAGCATAGGATTGACTTCATCCATGGAGAATCTATTCCAAATAGGCCTGCATATAGGGAAAATCCAGAGGAGACTAAGGAAATTCAAAGGCAAGTTGAGGAACTACTGAAAAAGGGGTTCGTGAAAGAAAGCCTTAGTCCATGTGCTGTTCTAGTCATTTTGGTGTTCAAGAAAGATGGCAAGTGGAGAATGTGTGTAGATTGCTGTGGCATCAACAAAATTACAATTAAGTATCGATATTCCATTCCTCAATTAGATGACATGCTAGATGAACTGCATGGTGCGTGTTTATTTTCAAAGATAGATATTAGGAGTGGATATCATCAGATTAGGATGAAACAAGGGGATGAGTGGAAAACTGCTTTTAAGACTAAGTTTGGGTTGTATGAGTGGTTAGTTATGCCGTTTGGTTTGACTAATGCCCCCAGCACATTTATGAGTCTTATGAATCATGTTTTTCGTCCGTACATAGGAAGTTTGTTGTAGTTTACTTTGATGATATTTTGGTGTTCTCTAAGAGCGTTGAAGAACATGTTGAACATTTATGTGCTGTATTTGATATTTTATGTGAAAATACTCTTTGCCAATTTAGATAAATGTTCCTTTTGTTTGGATTTTGTTGTCTTCCTTGGTTTTGTTGTAGGTGCTCAAGGGATTCAAGTGGATGCAGAGAAAGTGAATGCTATTCGAGAATGGCCTACACCAAGGAATGCAAATGAAGTGAAGAGTTTCCATGGGCTTGCAAGTCTCTACCGGAGATTTGTGCGAGACTTCTCAACCATTGCTGCACCTCTAAATGAGTTGGTAAAGGAAAATATTGTGTTTAAATGGGGTGAGGCACAAGAGAGGACTTTTCAAACATTGAAAGATAAGCTAACCAATACCCCTCTACCTATTCTGCCTGACTTTTCTAAGGTTTTTGAGGTAGAATGTGATACGTCTGGAATTGGAATTGGTGTTGTATTGATTCAAGAGGCTAGACCGATTGCATACTTTAGTGAAAAGTTGAGTGGTGCATGTTTGAATTATTCTACCTATGATAAAGAGTTGTATGCACTTAAAAGAACCTTAGAACATTGGCAACATTATTTGTGGTCTTGGGAATTTATTTTGCATTTTGATCATGAAAGCTTGAAATATCTTAAGACCCAGAATAAGTTCAATAAGAGGCATGTTGTGTGGCTTGAATTTATTGAGTCATTTTCTTACATTTTGAAACACAAGCATGGAAAAGAGAATGTGGTTGGTGATGCATTATCTAGGAGGTATAGTCTTATTACATCTTATGCAAGCTAAGTTGATTAGTTTTGAATCTTTGAAAAGCCTGTATGAATGTGATGCTGACTTTGCTGAAAATTGGAAATTGTGTGAGAACCATGGTGTTGATGATTTCTATAGATTTGATGGATTCTTGTTTAACGGAAGTAATCTATGTGTGCCTGCTTGTTCTATGCATGAGCTCTTAATTAAGGAATCTCATGGAGGAGGTTTAATGGGTTATTTTAGGGTTGATAAGACTTTGGCTATGCTAAAAGATCATTTTTATTGGCCACATATGCATAAAGATGTTGTTTCTGTGTGTGCTAAATGCATTGTGTACAAGCATGCTAAATCTCGAGTGCATCCTCATGGATTATACACACCTTTGCCTGTTCCTTCACATCCTTAGGTGGACATTTCTATGGATTTTGTGCTTGGATTGCCTAGGTCCCTTGTTGGTAAGGATAGTGTATTTATTGTGGTGGATAGGCTTAGCAAGATGGCTCATTTCATTGCTTGTTCTTAAACACATGATGCTGTCCACATCTCTGATTTGTTCTTTAAGGAGATAGTTAGATTGTATGGTTTATCCAGGTCCATTGTTAGTGATCGTGATGTTAAATTCTTGAGTCATTTTTGGAAAACTTTGTGGGCTAAATTGGGAACTAAGCTTGTGTTTTCTACAGTTGCACATCCCCAAACGGATAGGCAAACAGAGGTAGTAAATCAAACACTTTCTTCTTTATTGTGTGCTATATTGCACAAAAATCTTAAAAATTGGGAGAAGTGTTTACCTCATGTGGAGTTTGCATATAACCGAGCTGTACATTCTACTACTAGTTATTCTCCTTTTGAAGTTGTCTATAGGTTCAATCCTTTGACTCCACTTGATATTCTTCCTTTGCCTATTACTAAGTTTGCTAACCTTAATGCTGAAAAAAAAGCTAAGTTTGTGCAGGACTTACATGCTAAGGTAAAAGCAAACATTGAGAGGAACAATGAGCAATATGCTCAATCGGCTAACAAAGGTCGCAGGAAGGCTGTCTTTGAGCCTGGAGATTGGGTGTGGGTTCATCTAAGGAAAGAGAGGTTTCCTAAATAAAGGAAATCCAAATTACACCCAAGAGGCGATGGTCCTTTTCAAGTTTTGGAAAGGATAAATGATAATGCTTATAAAATTGATTTGCCTAATACTTATGGAAATGTAAGTGCAACCTTTAATGTGGCTGACCTCTCTCTTTTTGACATTTGAGGACGAATCCTTTTCAGGAGGGAGGGAATGATGAGGGTAAGCTAAGGGAAACAATGGGGCATGGACAAATTCAAGACCTACTTCAAGACATTAGAGGACCAATGATCAGAGCTAGGACCAAAGCCATGAAGCAAGTCATAAATGGGTTGATCCAAAATATGATTAACATGAAACCATTGTATTTGAATGATTTTGAGGCCCAAAACAAAGAAAAAGGCAAGCTGAAAATGTGGAGCCAAATTACAGTCAACAAGCCCAACTTGGAGAAGGCCCAACAAGGAGAATTCACTTAAAATACATGTGCTTCTCATGTGGTCACTAAAAGTGACGTTTTTAGTAAGTTTTATTAGGATTACTTTAGTGAGTTTGTTTCCTATTGAATAAAATGCATATAATGATCTGATTTGATCTCCCTTTATTTAGGAATAGGATTTCAGCATATTCTTTTCCTTTTTGCATTCAAGAGGAGTCAACTTTTCAAAGTCAAAATTATAGTTAAATGCTCCTTTCTGCTTATTCCTTTTTGTATTAATTAACATTAATAAGGTTAGGTTTGTGGGCTAAACTAGAGTTAGTTTGTGGGTTAATACTTGCCTATAAATAAGTACTTCTTGTACTCTTGCAAACACAATATGAATGAATGAATTTCTTTTCAGCAACTTTGTTGTTGTTCAGTGAGTTCTTTCTTACTTATCCTTGAGTGCTAGAAAAAATGAGGACTTATCAAGGACTGGTGATCCTTGTGGCATTCCGGAGCTAGGATTCAAGAGATGGGTTCTTTTGAAGTATATTTCCTTCGACCAATATTTTGTTTTAGTTTTCTTATTTTCATCATCTCTACTTTTCCATTTTTGTTTATTGTTGTTTTTCATTGTTCTTGTGTTCAATTCATCTTTTCTTCAGTTGTACGATCCTTATCTCAAAGAAGGCTCTTAGGACAGGTTCATAACGTGTCTCCCATCACCTTATCCTCCTTAGGTTTCAAATCATCACTCATCCATTCTTCGTCACGAGAAACAACAGCTCTATCATTATTTACTTGTGTGTCTCCCGTCCTCACCTTCTTCTTGCTTTTCTCCAAGGCATTCGTTTCCTCCCTCCACTTTGCTGCCACGCTCTCTCCCTTGGTCTCCATTCATCATCATTCTTTAAGATGTGTTTTTATTGCTTTTATAAATTTATTAAAATGTTAATTTATTTTTTAATGACAACCATATAAATTTTTTTAAATATTAAAACTATTTTTCACTCAAATTTATTAAAACAATTCGTTGCATTCTAGTTTAGAATAAAATTAAAGAATTAAAAATATATTTTGTCAAATTTTAATTGAATGTATAGTTTCAAAATTTTCATTATTACTGCATATTTTAAATGCATTCATTATTAATTAATTACTATTAATCATTGGCATAGGGCAAATATACAATTTTCTTCCAATTAAGACGCACAGGCTTGGCCCAAAAAAACCAAAGCCCAGAGGTAATGTATCCAATCTCACGAGGTTAGTGCAACTTGTTAATAATAAAATAAAAGTATATAAATAAATAAAGAAATTAAATTATCCTTCCATTCAACTATATAATGTAAGTTTTTTAGAAATTTATATTTTATAATATAATATACTTTATGAATTATGTAGTGTATATATATATTTTTTAAAATTATTCTTAATTAATAAGTTTAAATATTTATTTGTTATTAAAATATTTTATTTTTAATGTATTTAATGAAAATAATTTAAAAAAAAGTGATAACTTTTTTTAGTTTCTAAATGTGGGTGAGAGTTAAAAATTCACTGTAAACTTAAACGCACTTATAGTTAAAAGTGCACTGTATAAACTGTACCGAGTGAGTGAGTATGTGTTTCAACCTCCGTCTCACTGGTAGCTACGCTGTACCCATACGCACACACATCACACAGGCCCTTACGCTTTCTCACTCGGTATATTTTCTTCACCGCTGGCCAACTGTGGTCCGAAATCCTTAATCCCTCGCCTCACCCACCTTCCTAGTCCCCCACCTCTCGTCCTCATTCTTCTGCTTTTTCTACTGCGTCGTCCTTGGATTCCAGGATGGTAATTTTCTTTAATCTTCAATCTTATGTATTCGAAATGAAAGTACGCCATTAATTTTGATCTACTTTTTGAATCTGCTCGTTCTTCTTTCTTCATATCTTCTGCATGTTGCGTCTGTTTCTTGGTAATCTGATTTGTGGAGATTCGCTTGTTTAATGGATACAGTGCGAAAGACATGTCAGTATTTAATGCAAGCGTGGTTCTGATGAGCTGAAAATTTCCATCTACGCCTCATTGTCGCTTGTCATGATAATTTCTTCCAAGTATTTTTTCTGTTTGATTTATAGTCACTGTTTTCTGGGAATAATTATTTTTTTGTAAGTTGATGTTTCCTTTCTGGCAATTATTGTGCAAAATTTAAGAAACCTAATTATGTGATTCAGCAGAGTAATTTGCTTGATATCAATCGGATTGATATATTCTACTGCTATATGTCCCAAGTGATTGAAGTCCAACTTTTTTCTTTTTCTATATTTCCTTGCCAATTGTCCTTCCGTTTTAAAAGTATAGTACTTTTTAGTTTTCATTTATAGTGAACAAGATTCTATGAGTGCATATTTCTTAGATAAGTATAGCATTGCATTCATGATATCTTAGATAAGTATAGTATTGCTTTCATGATAACTAAGTTTTTTCTGCATTACCCTTGACATTTTGCAAAAATTCTCATTCGCATGGACAAGTAAAATGATTGAAAGCAAACAAAGCTATATATTAGATATAGTGACAAATGTTATTTTTGGTCTTGTCAGACCATCAGGTAACAGTATCTATAAAGAATGAATGAGGATGAAGGAACTATAACTTTCAGGCTTCATCGTTGGCAAATTTCATATGAAAGCCTGATGTACAGATGCAGTATCACATTAATGGTCCTAATCTGCCTCTTTTTCTGTTTACTAGCTTCAGGATCTAGATTACTAATAGTAAATAAGCAAATCTGTGAACTGTGGTTGGTGTACGTGTATTGGTGAGCAAAACACAAGTAGACTTGGGACTGATAGAAGAAGCTACTGCATCAATGACAACAGCGGTGGAAAATATAGAGGAAGAAGTAGGAAGAGTGGTAGAAGATGCAAAGGAACTGCAGGACTTGGTCACAACTCACATCTCAAAGACCTCCATGGAAGAGCAATCTCTCCGCCAGCGGGCCCTTTCTCTTGATGACTCTATTAAACGCTTGCGCACCTTGCTTGATTCTCTCCTCTCTCAGAAGCTCTTGGACCCCAAGGTAGCAGAAAAGGTAAAATTGTACTTCATTAGTAGAAGAAAATTTCATTTTAATTTTCTTTATCAATCCTAGTTCATCAAATATTCCGAAATGGGTTTGTTCAAAACATCTTGCTAGGAACCTGTCCAAAGATTACACTAAAACTCAAGTTCTTTGAGGTGGTAATGGGTCTTCGTCTTCTCACCATCCGTTAAATTTGAGCTTTTAAATCATGAAGCCTATAGAATTGTTGAACAGAAGAGGAGCAGGGACAAGAAATTGATTTAATACGGTGCAGATAGCGTGAAGATGGGGACACTCCTGGAGTAAAGTGAGAGTGAGGGCAACTTGATCAATAAAATTGAAATTTAAAATCTGATAAATAATAAAATAAAACATAATCTTGTGAAAGATTTCAAATAGTATACCTTGAGTGGTGTTTTTGGTAGGTTGTAGAAGTCAAGGACAGGTTTGTGTGATATAAAAAATATTTCAGGGGGTTTGAAGAATTTAAATCTATATATATAATCTCTTAATTGCTTGGTCCCAATTTTTTTAACATTTCTCATATGCTTTCTGAACCATAAGTTGTAATATTATCTTTAATATTATTCAACTTTTGCAGTTAGATGAAGATTTGCAAAGGGCTAAATGTATCATGGTGGATAGTGATGCTGCATCACTTCTTCCAGGCAATGTGCAAGGTTCTTTCTTCTCTTATTCTTCTTATAAACTTATGCGCTTAAGAGCTTCATGCCTCTTTACTACTAAACTTTCTTACCATAATACCATCCCTTGTGCTGGTGCCTTATCCTTTAGGACGATTTTTGAGGATGTTTCTGGGCCCTATTAACGTGCGTGCCTCTCGGAAGGATGTCCAGCTGAAAGTTAAAGAGGAGTACAATAGTTACAAAGTATAAATCCTCTGCTTCATTTACCTCTCTATACATCTTTTCCTTGCTCTACCTCTAGTACAAAATGTCTGACTTAATTACAGATGCTGGATCTTGGAATTGGAAATGCCTTTAATATCATCTTTATATTGCTTCATCCAGGATAAATTTTTTTGGCTTGTGTTTGATTTACCCCAAACTTTCTATTAACTCATTAAAGTGGAAAAGATTGTGTCAAAAGCTGTTTCGAATCAGTCAACAGTGTACTTTTGTGCTATATTTTATTGTTGTAAAATCTGCACCATTGGTATTTTCCCTTTCTTCATAATCCATGTATATGGTTTTTGAGTTCTTGTAAAATCTGCACCATTGATTTTAATTAATTCACCAGAAAGTTGCCATTGCTTTCCCCAATCACATGATAAAATGTTCACTTCAAAAGTTTTATATATTTGAGTCCACTATTCTTTCTGATTGCTGGGGCCTTGATGTAAATAATTTGTGTATATTACAAATTATTATCCCCATAGGTAGCTCTAGAAGCAGCTGGATAGTTAAAAGATTCTTTTGGTGCCTATTTATCAATTTTGACTCTAATCTACCTAGGCCTGTGGCTAATATGTGTTTCTTGATTGTTTCTCCTATATAATTTCATGAGAATTCTTCTTGATATTATTGTAATTTTTTGGTGTTAACGTTTCTATTATTTTATTCTGATTAAATATGTTAATCTATGACTTGACATTTGAATTGGTACATGTTAAAATTTCCTATAGAAAGAGGTAAACATGTTGTACTTGCTCCTAGAAAACACATTCACTGAGATTAAAAAGCTCGTGAAACTTATAAGAAAATTACACTTCATTTATTCAGGATAGAACTGCCCTACTCTTCCTTTTTTTTCCATCAGTACTGCTTATTCTAAGATCTTGGGTTTGGGCGGGATGTATGCCAGCTTTCCCTGTTCAGCTTTACCAGGTATTTTTTTTTTCTTTGAATCCCTTCAGTTGATTATATTGTTCTTTTGACATCCTCACTTGATGATACATTATCCATATGGGTGACATTTTTCAGGCCTGGCTGCTATTTCTTTACACTGGTTTGGCTTTACGAGAGAACATATTGAGAGTCAATGGTAGCGACATTCGTCCATGGTAATGACAAAAAAAAATTTTTCCTGTGACAGTAATTTTTGCATATAAACTAACATTCTTTATTGCTGCAAGTCATTCCTCTATTTCATCTTTATAGCTTTGTTACCTGCACAAAAATATTGGTGAAACTGATTTGACATAGGATGGATGCATGGAATGGCAAGAGTGCCCAAGTTAATATAAACTAGTGATGGAATTATGATTTTAAGGGCTAGGATTTGGTTTATGGTTATGGATGGCTTTTAGGACCATAAGATGTTAAAGGTGGTTTGTCAGCAATTAGAATGTATTTGAAGAGTGCCTAATAAGTCAGTCATAGGTCATTATTGAAGATTTGTAGAAGTTGATCTTAGAATTAGGGGTCTGTGAGTTCAAAAGTTATTATTAGGGTCACTCAAGAATGATTCTATGAACATTAGAGGCTTTATTAAAGGCATATCTATGTACTTGTCTGGAGATAAAGTGAACCATTTTGCTAAGGTAACCCATGGAAAGTTGTTCTTTGATTGATCTCCTGTTCATGTCTTTGTTGATTCTTGATTGACACAAAGTTGATCCTTGATTGGCTTCAGCATTGTTTGCTTATCCTGTTGTTTGGTCAGGATCATGTCTGAACATTGTTGAGTTTGATGTATCTACTATTTTGTCCATTCCATTTGTACACACCTTATTCACCTCCAATTTAATCCCACTTATCAATGTCACTCATAGCCCTTCAGCCGCACCTAATTTCAGTTTCAGTTTCAGTTTCCTGGGTAAATGACCCATCATGGAAATTTTATTTGCTGTCCTTGTCCATCAGTATTACCACTAGCTGCTTCCTTACTTTACCTTATACTTTCATTGTTGAATGCCCTTTCTTCCTTTCATATATGTTCAACGAAATTGCAAAATTCTTTTGTGAGTGATGACTTTTTAATTCTTCAGTACCTCATGCATCCAGAAATTATTCTTCCTCATCTCGTTGCACCGTTATATAAATCCTTGAGAGCTTCTACATCTTTGATATGATGTATAAGATTTGGGCACTCATAAAAAAGCTCCTTTTTTTCTCCTTTCATCATTTCCTTCTCCATATAAGCTGTTTGGTTTGCCACTTTGCCTTTGACTAGCATTCAAACTGGTTTCAGTATTGATTTTGTCAACATTTGTGGGATTTTTATTAGAGGAATTAGTTGACTGAATGGTTAGGCCCTTTGAAGAAGGAATCTTGTTTATGGTATTGGGCCTTAGGGTTTGTAAACTGGGAATTTATGAAGTTTGGCTTGTTTCTTCTAGTGGAAGCTGGGCTGTGGTTGCGTACAGCTTGCATGGATCTTTCTGAGGCATGCTATGTACATAGCATTGGCAATGATATAGAGCTGAATAATCGTTTAGCTGTTTGGATATTTGAGTGAAGGAATTTTAAGAAGCAGCTTATTGCTGGAGGTTTTGGAAAAAGCCACCTCTGTAAGTGATTCTTCAAATTTCTCTTGATGATCACTCATTGAGTCTTCTTGCTTGAGTTTCTTGATGTCAGCCATTGAGTCAGCTTTTTCTACATAATCAAGTATTTGCAGTCATATTCTTCAGATATTTCTCCCAGCGCCATTAACCTTTTTTCTTTAAAGAAACTCAGATGTCATTGAAGCACCTTTTCTTCTGCATGTACATTGACATGCCTGATTCTATAGTTCTTTGGAGTTGCGTTAATCTCATAGAACTGCTTTGAGCAATACACCCACTCTCTACAATCATTATAGGCAAACATAAAAATTTCTCTCTTGGTCATCTTTATTGAGTAAACATAATAGCTGGAGTGCCATTGTATGATCTGAATTGCAGACAACCATTAGCTATATGATTTCCATTTCTGCTGGATTTTCGGCCATGCCAATCTCCAATGTTGATATGAGCTGTTGATTATCTCAGTTCCGCCATATTAATACTTGTTTGCTCTAGACACTGATTGATTATCACTGTGTCGTATGCTGGAAGGACACAAACACTAGATTGCTGTGTGTTGTACAGGGAAAGAAAGAAAAGACATACTAGTAATGAGAGAATTCAATTCATCAACTACACATAATGCAAGTTCTGTTTTTGTTTATAAACCATAGAGGAGCGTAAATCACATCAGTTAGGTATTTTCTAACAACCTGAGTTACAACTGATCTTCCTGTTATTAACAAATCAACTAGTTCACATGAAAAACCCTCCAGCATATGCCTAATATAATCTTTTGGCCCACTCGTCACAGCCCCATTGGTTTTGTTTCTGCCTTGTGGTCACCAATTATAGGTTTTTACTTTTTATGGTAATTGTAGGTTGACTCGGCTAAGTAATCTCATCAATCATTTTGGAAAATCATTGCGAAGTACCTGGAATATAGGATCATGCCCAATTTGTTTCTCTTTAAAAAGAAGTCATTGAATGGGAAGCTTGAAAATTAAGGATTGAGTATGATATGGGTAAATTTTCAGTCGTGCTCTGTGTTGGTGCCCCATAGCTTGCATTGCATAACGGGTGGAGATTAGTTTGCAGTTTTTTTCCCCCTTGGTTTTTGTTTTGCAACTTAACTTACTATTCCATCATAGGTGGATATACCATCATTATTGTGCTATGGTGATGGCCCTTGTGAGTCTCACTTGGGAGATTAAAGGACAACCTGACTGTGCACAAAAGCAGGTTAACTCTAGTCACGCATATATTTTTATTTTCCAACTATTTAAGATTAGAAGCATAACCAAAGCTTTCACTATTGCGTGCAGAGGGGTGTACAACTTTTTCTACAATGGGCTATGATGCAAGGAGTTGCAATGCTTTTACAAAATAGATATCAACGGCAAAGACTTTATACTCGTATTGCACTAGGAAAGGTGTTACATTTTAAAGGAATAAATTAGTGTTTCCTTGCCTTTCCTTGATATATTTTTGGTAATTATATTATACCTTCAATTACACTTTCCATCAGCCAGGTCACTCCCTTCTATCTCTCCTAGTGACTTTCTGCTGTTTGTACTTGGAACTTGTTTGTTGTCATGATTAATTTTTTATTTTCCTAGTACTATTAATTTTATGGTGAAACTAATAAATTAAAAAAAAAAATGATCTCATCCTTGTTTTCCTCTAAAATTAGGCTAAGAGAATGGATGTTGTCTGGGGAGAAACGGCTGGTGTTGATGGCCAACTTTGGTTGTTATGCCCCTTACTTTTCATCTTGCAGGTAATTAAATTACATCGATTTCTTGACCTATGTTATTTATATTTACTGCTGTGTTAGGTATAATATCCCTGAACCTATCAGTGTTAGTTATAAAAGTACAGGGGCTTCAGAGTATTACCCATTTTGCTAGTAGGATCCTAGTCCTTGGAAGATGTGTTAAACTATTATCTGTGTATTAATAAGATAAGATGGTTGCTCAATCTATGTATTAAACTGTCCTCCCTCTTGTACTAAGGAATAGGTAATTCAGAATTGCTTGTTTCTCCTTGGAAATATACCTCTATTTCATCAAGCTTCCATCTGCTTCCTTCAATTAAATCTGCTGTAGATACTGAACTTTCCTATTTTTTATTATAAAACTTAGTAATGTTATATCTATCTATTACATATAAAATTTTCTTATTCTAAATTTTTAATAATAAACTACCTTAACCTAATATAGTGGCATAAGTGGCATAAACAAGGACTGACACGACAGCAACAAAAAGCAGGGCAGAGCATCATCCATAGTATGAGAGCATCAAGAAGCGAAGCAGAGCATAGTCTAAACACCCTCTAAACTGACAATTGACAAACACTATGACACCACTGCTTGAATTTGGTAGCTGTTATCCCATGATCCACGGCCTCAGATACTGTTCACTTTGCTTGCATGAAAATAAGTAAAGCAACATTCAGCTTATTTAATAGTTTGACAGCTTATTGTTTTAAGTTTGAGTTTGATAGCTTCTTGTCAGCATCACTCACAAACCAAACCCTGCTTCTTCATATCCTATTGCTTTAGTTCTTCAAGGTGGCAAAATGGCACTCATGTCTTACATAGAAAAGGTGCCAAAAGGTTAGCACTTTTTGGTGCCTGACTTAACCTTGCGCCTTTCATAGCATGGGAGGCGCTAAAGGTCTGCCTTTGACTTCACTGGTTTGTCAGCCGCAATCTAATGGACAAATTGAGGAATTGAATTGTTTTTTAGGAACCTATCTAAGGTGTATGACATTTGAGAAGCCTATACAGTGGCACAAATAGTTGTCCTTGGTCAAATGGTGGTACAACACATCCCTCCATAGAACCATTCAAACCACTCCTTATGAAATTGTCTATGGCTAAAAGCCACCAATGCACATACCACACCTATCAAATGATGCTATGGTAGAAGCTATGGATAGAACATTTTAAGTGCATGAAGAAATGATAGCAATCATCAAACATCATCTCTCTTGTGCAGCAAACCGAATGAAGTTGCATGTAGACAAGAAAAGACTAGGAGGGAATTTCAAGAGAGATTGTGGGTATTCCTAATACTATAGTCGTAAAGGCAAATATTAGTAGCCTCCCGTAGCTCCAAACAGCTGGCCCCAAGATATTTTGGCACCTTCAAATATTAGTATACAGGCTAAGATCTGCTACAATGCTCAAGAGTTCCACCACCTTGCATGTCTCTCTATCGAAACCTTGCCCTAACCCAGCATTGTTCTAGAGACAGCCCCTACAAGACTGTCCCAACCTACTTGAGCAAAGAATGCTAGAAATGATACTAAATGGGAGAGTTGTCCAGTAGCGGGGAGGCCTATGACTTTAATACTCAATTAGTGGCAACATATTTAAGGATCAAGTTTAATTCTATCTTGAAAATGCACATGAACAAAGGCAACACATAAAGATGAGAGGACTTGATCGAAGATTTCTTTTCCATTATCGGAATAAAATCTTTGTATCCCCACTTCATATTGAGTTCTAACCATGCTGAATAATTTGGGGAAAATTGAGCTCACATCAAATTTCTATTTCAACAAATAAATCTGAGTTACATTACTGCAATAATAATTAGTAGACAAATTAAACCAGCATGCTGTATATATTACTGTGAATTGAAAGGTATAAAGTTTTTTTTTATTACTAATTGGAAAGGAAGCTTATATGTGCTTAATATGTTCACAAGATTTACAATGAAAAACATTAATGACTAATCCTTAAATAAAGGTGGAAACATAATTTTAATAACATGAAATGACAAATGACCTAGACGAAGGTGATGTCGTGATGAAGTCAAATCTTATCTTTATTGAACTTTAGTGATTTTGAATAAAAAGAATTAAAGAAACACGTGAAAAACCTTGAACTTTGCTTTGTCTATTTTTCTCGTTGAAATAATTTAAGTCATCCTTCCTTTTAGGATAATAAATCATCTGCTTCGTTCCTTGTTTATGAAATATACAATAAATAAGGGGAAAGGTCACATTGCAATGTGAATCAATTGTGACCTTATGAATTGAAGTAAAATTGCTGCATGGTTTTGGATCATGAATAACATTTTTTGAGCACAAGACAATCTCTTGGAGAAACATCTCCTTGACCAATCATAGTAGTGATTGATCCATCAGCAATGGTTTGTTTTTCCTATTAGGATGGGGAGGATAATAAATTGATTTCAACGAGGAATTAATCAGATGATTTGTGGCTCCCTAGTCAATGCCCCATTTTCATGAGTTGAGTCTTATAATGGAGCCTCCAACGTTTCTCATTAGCGTGTCAAGGCTTCTTGAAGTATGTATACCACAGAATCTCTGTTTTGATGGATTAGTTTGTACCTTGACTTCATGAGGACGTTGCATGATATGTTTAGATACCAAAGCAAAACGCTCTACTGGTTGTGCTTCAATTATCATACTCCTCCTTCCTTAGCCAGTAAAATTGGCAATCACCTCCCTTAAGGATGGTAAATCCTCTTTTTCAAATATTTGAACTCTCAGCATCAAACTTGATGTTCAGTCTGCAAGAAACTTAAAGATTTTGCTTTTTTCCACAAGTCTCTTATGAATAGTTGCATCCTCACTATAATTCATTTGAATGCATTATAGTGGTCCATTTCTTGCCAAAACCTTGTTAGCAAATTGGAGTATGCAGTGACTGATTGATTTTCTTCTTCGTTGTTGGAGATTTTGGTCTTAAGCCAATAAACTTGTGCTGCATCTCAATCATTGGAATAGATTTACTGAATAGCATCCCAAATTTTCAACCCAAATGTAACAGTGTGCAAGTGTCACCAATCTTGGTTGACATGAAGTTCTGTAGCCAGGACATTACTAGAGAACACTCTTCATCCCAGGCATCAAAGCTGGGATTTCTTGGTTTGGAATAGTAACCAACAATTGACTTGACTTACCTCATCATCTGAGAAATGTACAAATAGCTTGAGAAGTTTGCAAGTGTCACCAATCTAGTCAATTTCAGATAACTTTTACTTTTCAACTTGTGTGCTGGCTGAATAAATGGCAAGTCACTTGTTGGAGTTGAGTCATTGCTGAGGTCAACTGTGTCCTGCTTGTTGCTGTGGTCTAAGACTTATTTAGGAAGATACAAAATCACAAGTACAGTAGCAAAGGAAGTTGTTGGAAGAGCCAAAACAAAAATGAAGTGAGTCTAAATAGGAGATACACCACTGTTGGAGCCTAGATAGGTCAAGAGGACCCATAAGCTAAACTCTAGTGCTGTTGTTGACATGTTGAATTAGCTGTTGTTGGGGAGGAACTATCAAGGATCAGTGTGTGAGGATATGGGCAGACACATGGGGTTGTGGGCAGTGATCAGACGTTTTCCAATTTGTTGGGAAGGGCCATTTAGAGAGATTTATGATGGTTGCTAAGGTTTTTGGGTCAATGGACTTTGAGAACAAGGGTTAAAAGGTGATGGCCAGCGACAATATGGCATATGGACTGAAAAAGAAGGTAATACAATACAATAAAGGCTACTGGAAACTTAACCAAGGTAATGAAGGCCCGAAATGTTTTCAAGGAGCGTCTTGTGGCTTTGATACCATGACAAGAGATCTTGAATTATTGTATATTGAAATGAGGAAAGTACATGATATTTATAGATGCAAGGACAGCTACTCTATTAGTCAGAAAAAAAAAAGTGCTACTCTAGAAGATAAATTTGCAAATAAGAGCATGAGGGACTAATGAACTGACTATTATACATGTGCTTAAATAATTACATATTTATACTTAGTTCTATCATATCAGCAATTGACATTCGTTGTTGCAGATTTACTAAACGATTGCAAACTCCTGAGCTAAATAATTGGTTAGTTTTTTATTGGTTTGAGGGAGTTTCTTTTGATGATGTAATGTATAGTGTTTTTCCTTCTCGTGAGTGAAAGTTTTTCTTCATTAAAAAGAAAAAAATTTAAAGGTACATACTAACAGCTTTTGGGAGGGAATCTAGTGCCTTGGTTAAGCAAGAAGAAGAATGTTGTTGGTGTGATGGAGGGCGGAGGCTGAAAATCATGTTGTGGCTCCAATATATAAACATAAGGGACAAATATTTGCTTTGGGAAATAGTTTTAACATTTTCTGATAATGAATTTATGGCAGGATAATTTTGGTAATGCATATTATGATAAACCATGTGATATGTAGAGAACAAAAGAAAATGAAGTAGATTGTCTTTTTGTCTGGGAGAAGATTCAGCATAAGCTTGTTACTTCTGCCAAAACCTAGCAACAAAAAGTTGCTTCTGCCTTTGAGGCCAAAACTTAGGTTTTGGTAGAAGCACAGCTACCCCAAACCACACTACATCGTATATTCATATGGCAAAGAAATTAGCCTGTATGTCAACCAATGCTGTTACTTGGTTTTGGCAGAAGCAACTGCTGCCTTTTGAGGCCAAAACCTAGGTTTTGGCAGAAGCACAGCTACCCCAAACACACACTACATCATTTATTCATTTGGCAAAGAAATTAGCTTGTATGGCAACCAATGCTGCTACTGGGGCTAGAATTGATTTTTTTTTTTTAATCAAGCTGGCCATAATTTAAGCAACATTTATATTACATTAATACGAGATACAACACAATACTGATACTGCGACGCACAAGATGTGTAGTATTGAAATATAACTTGAAGTATCATGATGTATCTAATACAAGTGGTGGATATGTATCCAGACACAGTATGTCTCTGTTGTAGAATGTTGGTGCCTCATGGACTAGGATCAACATGGGATGTTCCAGCTTGAGGGAGATTATTATAATTTAGCGTTGGGTTTATGTTATTATTTATTTATTATTATTATTTTTTTTGGTGAGTAGAGTTTTATGTTATGTTCTAGTGTTACTAGTACAGGTGGAATGTACTGCATGAACTGCATTTCTGCGCCGCTATTTGTTTATAAATAAGATATTCAGGAAGTTGACCATTAAGTCCATGCCTCTAACTCCTCTCCGCTCCCTCCCTCCCTCCCTCTGTCTCTAATGTTGATGATCTGTCTTTGATACCTGTAAATTCTTTGCATCTTGTGACAATTGATAACCTTATGTCAATATGATTCTGCATATTAGTAGAACTGTTTTACTCTTTTTGCTTTACAGGTGAAATATAAGCTAAAGATAGCTCTTTTGTATATTTATATATCCCATTAATTTATTGCTCTAGCCTTGTAAAATGTTAACTTACGTAACTGAAAAATTAGAAGGCAACAACATAGCAGATTTTGAGGTATTTGTGCTTCTTTTGATTTAGGGGTTTGAGGCATATGTTGGACTATTGTTGCTCAGGACTGCATTTGTTGGTGTTGTTTCTGAGTGGCAGGTACTTGCCATGCTGTCTTATTTTATTTCACTTCTATGTCTTTATTTTTTACCCCTATTCATATGAGCTAACGAAAATGAGTTCAGCTATATTGCATTTATTGATTTTAGAATGACGGAATCTTCTTGGACAGGTAATATTTTGTGGTTTCCTACTGGTTTTAATGGCTGTTGGGAACTTCGCAAATACAGTGCAGACGCTAATGGTGAAATCTAGATTTAAGGCAAAGATGAGAAGAAGCAAGAGCAAGCAGGAGTTGCATTAAGAATTATTCTGACTCCTTGAGCCTTATTAGTTTCAGAAATTTTGCTACGTATATCAGTTTTGTCAGTATTGACCGCAGTTAAGGTAGTGTTAATTTTGGCTTGCTGTAGCATCAGTTGAATACAGTGAATCTGATCGTAATAAGCATGAATTCGGATTAAAATGATGGTACCCTGTAATTTGTTTCCCAGGAGTTGCCATACTTGTTCTTCTGTGGCATAAGGACGATAACTGAAACTTGTAGTCCCCACTCCTTTTTTTCTTGTTTTGGGCCTGAGTAATTCTGTTTGAGGACACCTTGAAACCTAGGAAGTAATTGATACGATGCTTTGTGAGTTCGGCACACAAGTCAGCTAGACAGGCTCTTCTCCTGGTTTGCATTTTTCTGTTGTATTATTTTTCTTACTCTCATAGCCGACAGCCTATTGTGATTTTGGATCTGCTTGATTGGAGGCTTGACCATTCTAAGGTATGGAATCCTGTGCCACAAACAAATGAGATTTAGGATGGGCAGGAATTAAAAGAAAAATGAAAGCAACAAACACATGGGATGGAGGACGCGCAGAAATCAGAAGAAAAATTAAAGTTTAACTTAACATTCAATAATCAGGCAAATGTGATTTCTAAGGCTTTATTCAATTTCATAGTTGTTTTTCGATTCTTTATTGAATCCTAAGTTGTGACAATTGTTTCTGTAGAGATGATTATTTTGTAAAGATCGAATGTCCATTGCACTATTTAATTTTACCATTAGGGATTTGTCGGCGATTAGGAGCATTAATTCTAGATTTTAATCTTTATTTTTTTGTTATTCTCTTAGGTTGTATATAAGCCCTCTAGATGTATCTTTTTTTTTTTTAATCATTGAATCAGTGAAATAAAACACACAATTTCTATCTACCTTGTCTACATGGTATCAAAGCCGAATAACATTTGACTGTCTCAACCCAACGTCATCTGGAAAATAGTGGACTTGATGCAAACTTCGTCTACCACTCAAGACGCACATATAGACTTGGTTTGTTGGGAGTATATGCAAGATTTTGATTATTACAAAACTTGGCAAATGCAAGAAAATACTAAGGGAGCAAATGAACAAAAGCATCCAATAAGAAGATTGATTTCCTTTTTATGTATTCTCTTATTCGTCTCAGGATGAATGAGGTTTGGGAATGGCTTTAAATTACACTTAATCTTGTTAAAATCAACCTTAACTTGTTTTCTCAAACACACAAGATGAAAGCCCAATGTTTTCAAAATGTTTTATTTGAAAATCAGACTTATTCGATCATAGAGAATTAACTCGTACAATTAAGATGTTTAGTTTACATGAGATAATTATTGAAAACAGCTTGAATGATCATGTCTTTGATTCTTCTTCGTACATGTTGTGTTTTGCACTAGTGAGTTTGATTCAGAGTTATATCTTAATTGATCATGGTGCAACACTTAAATGATCTTTGAGCTTCACAAAATGAAGTGTTGTCTCTGATGCACTCTTAATCGATCATATAATTTACCGTTGAACGGTCATCATGCTACTTGAGCTTCACTTTCAATCACTGTACACTTGACAATTCTTTGTATTGAATTCTTATTCATTTAAATTCTTTCTTTTGGAAAACTCAAGTTGACAAGTTTCAGTGACTTATACGATCATGCCCATTCTACTTATTTGTTTAAGTTTTTGGGTTTGAAAAGTATGAAACACTTAAACGATCAATTTATTATCTCTTATCAATTTATCGTTCTTGGACTCACTTCTGGGATATTTGAGAGGACACGATAATAGATTAAGAGACTTTCTCTTATACGATCGTTGAGACACTGTCCTTAGAAACTTGTTACAGCCACTCACGATAAATGATTAAGAGCCTTCTGCTTATTTGAACAAGCATTGACAACTGCGTTTAATACATCTGAGTAACGGCTAGTTTATCTGAGTAACGACTATAATTTGTTTATAACTACTAAATTAGCCTGAAAATCTATAAATAAGACTTCATTAAGACTAGTAGGTAAGAGTATTAAGTGTAGAGTGTTAAGTTTTAGCATTTGACACCATTGATTTTGATATTTTGACCCCATTAGATTCAAGTTTTATTTTTTTAACCTATAAACTCAAGTTTTGAATATATTTTTATTCAATTTTTTTTTGGATACATAGTTCAAAATTTTTGTAAGGATTTTATTAAGTTTAATAAATATAGATATGTAAGAGAAAAGACCAACTAACTTAAAACCTCAAATAATTTTTATAACAAATATTATTTTATTTTCTAAAATCCAAATTAATAAGGAGGGAATTGAGAGATTATTAAATTAAATCTTCTTCATATTAGGTTGCCCCCACTGTTCCCGAGTCTTAGGTCCGCCACTGATTAAATGTTAAAACTTTGATTTACACATTCTATAGCATTAAAACCCTTACCTACCTATTCTAGAGAGAGAAAGTGTGCTTCATTGTTTCATTTACTCCTTTAAGAGAGTTCTTTGAGTTATATACTTTTATTTTATGTTGGGTAGAATTAGCTTAGTGTGAAGAAATACTAATGGAGATTGTAAACACACTTGTTGGGTGTGACAAGTAAGATTTAATAGCTCTAATTTGAGCTTGTGTTTGTACTATGGTTTTGCAAGAATCCACTTAAATCTTAAGTGATTGTTTGGGAACTGGATATAAATCAAGTAGAAAGGCTGAACCAAGATAAATCATTGAGTTTGATTCTCTCTAGCTCTTCTTCGTTTACTTTTGCGTGTTTGTTGTATTTTGCTATTGCTTGCACTATTCTATTGCTTTTCTTATTGTAGAAATTTTTAAAGGCCAATTCACCCCTCTTTTAAGCATTCCAATCACACCAACATGGTCGACCCTCTTCTTGCTATAGGTTTGAACCAGGATGGTTTCTTCTTCCAACTTGTTGATGATTTAACGACAGGAATTATAGAGAACAGGCTAGAGTAATGCAACTTGCTGTAAAGGGATGTGGGAAGCTAGGATACCTTATCAGAGAAACTCATGGATCTCATGCCAAAGACATTGCCAATCATCATCGATGGAGAACAGAGTCATTTCTTGTTGCTTCTTGGGTCATGAACTCGATGATTCCTAGGATCTAATGCATATTCATGTTTTCAGGAATAGCTCGTGTGATTTCGGAAGCCATGAAAGAAGCTTATTTTGATGGTGATAACAATGCAACCTTAAACTACACATAAGGTCTTGTATGGAAGGTGAAAGAGGTAATGTATGCCACTTCCTTAAACTAAATTCCTTTGGCTAGAAGGTAAAAGGTGTGACAACTGTGTTGAGGATTGCAATTTAAAAACTAGGTTAGAAAGATTTGCAGCAAGAGGAAACCAACCTAGGTCATGTTCTCAAGGAGTAATTGTTATGGCTTAGCTTAAGTGAGTACTTCAAATAATAAGGGTAGTAAAGAGAGTGAAAAGAATTTGAAAATTTAAAGTATGAAATTTGGGGGGATGAGGTTTGAACAAAGTAAATCGCAAAAGATAGCTAATAACTAACTAGAGAGAATGCTTATACTAATTCAAGAGAGCTAAATGCTGCAAAATGTGTTGAATGGAATGTGCAAACATGATGTATGACAGTGGCTTCCTAGCATTCACTTGCAGGGGTTTAATTATGGCTCAATTAAATGATGGATTAGGATAACTACCATCCTCATGATTAATTCAATTAAGTCCCTAATTAACCAAAGTGTAGGATCCACGAAACACTCCCTAGAATAGTAACACTACCTAGGGAATATAAAAAAAAACACCTACTAGGCATGTTAATTTCTCACATTAGGCATAGAATACATGGATTGTTCATACTCACACACTTTGCCGAAAATCAATAATTCCATTATCAACACCAAATTTCATCATTCCAACCATAAATAATGAATCAAATATCTCAATTAGCTTTAACAATGCCAAATTAAGAGCTAAATTCAAGACTAAGATAAGGAACATGAGGGAAGCATATGGCCAAATTCATCATAGTCATTCCAAAACAAAAAATCCAATCCATACAAGCTCCAATTCCACAATTCAAATAGTTTTCGATCAAATCCATACAAAATCCACAGAGTATTAACCATTACAACATCAATCATAGAATAAATTGCTCAGGAAACCTTATCCTAATCTAATCTAGGAAAGAGGAAAACAGAGTAGAAAGGATGAGAGTATATAACTGAGAGTATAGTTATCTAATTCCAAGCTTGAATTCCTTAGCCTTTGTTGAAGTCCCTCCAAGATACATGCTTGGTGACCTTGGTCTTCAATCCACCATTGATAGAGGATGGCTTGGACAAATTCAGGAACATGGTAAGAGGCCTTATCATTTGGAAAGATTCAAACCCAAGAGAAGCCCATTGGAAGAGATTACTTAAAAGATCATGTCCTTTACTAAAATAGCATGTGACTTAAGCATTATTGGGCTTAATTAGTGCTAATTTCGTTTTTATTAATTATGGGCTAAATTTAAGTGATTAATAAAGCCCAATTGGTTAATTAATAGTCTTTTTTATGGCCCAACTTGTAAATAAACATGCCATGTACCAAACATGTGATTTTGTTAATGTGGTGGCATGTTTATAAGAGCTTAGGTATTATTTTACTATTTTTTATGAATTTTCTATTTTATTTTAGGGCTTTATTTTATTAGTTTTCTAGGTCTAATAGGAGTGTTATTTGAGCTCAAAGTCTCCTAATCCTATTAGGACTACTTGAGCCTAAATTAATTAGGGTTTCTAGGCTTATTAAGTTAGATTTTATCTTGCCTATTTAAGGCTATCTTTTATGTGCGTTTTTCAGATTTGAATGATTGAAGTTTCAGACTTTTGTGAGTTTTTCTTACGTTCTTTGAGTGCTATGATGAAATTATGACTTATTAAAGAATTAGTCAATCCTTGCGGCGTCACCAGAATTAGGGTTCAAGAGACCGGTTCTCTTGGGTTCTAATTCATCAAGACCAATATCCATCCATTTTAATTCTTTATTTTGGCTTTCTTTTGCTTCTGTTCTTGTGCATTTTCATTCTTTTCTTTTCTATCTAGTCTTTGTGTTCCTTGTGTTTCACAAAGATCCGGGTGTCTTACGTATCAAAGTAGGTTCTTTGGATGGGTTCCATAAGGGTTCACTTATCATCCATGTATGGCATGAAATCTCCTCCAAAAATCACCAAGCAAGCCATGGCCATATGAATGATGATAGAAGGAAGATGAGTGATGAATGAATTGATGATGGAAGTGAGGGGTTGAGCTTCATGTTAGGATTGGCTGGTCACCCAAGAGGAGCAATTAAATGGGTGATGCAAGATTTTCACTTTTTTTTGGATCACATCCTAATTTCACCAATTGTGCAGCAAAATAGGGATAAACAAAGAGTGTAAAGTGCAGTAATTGAATAAAGAAGATGAAGAGCAAGACATAGGAATTTATATTGGTTCAACCTGAACCACTTGGCCTACATCCAACCCCCAAGTCACCACTTGAGATTTTTCACTATATTCCACAAGTTTGATTTGAGCACCTATGAAGCCTCAGTACATCCCACAAATTTCAGTAGGCACTTGTGAAGCCACTTTCCCCACACCCTAACAAGATATATAATTTTCCTTAATGTTTCCCCACACTAAGATTTTACTCAGAATTTGTAGAAGAAATGTTTACATAATAGAAACTCTCTTGAAGAGTAGATAATATATTGAAATCTCACTCTATTGAGGTGTGTTTTTTAAAAGAATGCAAACACAAAAAGATTTATGTAATGGAACAATATTTTGGCATAAACTCTCTTAAGATTGTTACTCATAAGTTCAAATGAGATTCTATTTATAGATTTGTGGTGTAACTAGACGTTAGACACAATATCTATCAGTTAAAGACATTAATAAATGGCTAGTTCGCAAAACTAGCCGTTTACTAACCATATTTAATGCATCTGACACACTGAAATTCAAATTTTGAGCGTCAACAGATGAATTTCACAAAGACTATAAGCTAAAGACTTCAACGTTGAACTTCCAAAATTTGTCTGTTCAAGAGTGAAATTCGAATTTGTCAAATATATCCCATGTTAAAACATATGAATAGTCATATTCAAAGTGCATTTGTTGAGTATGAACAATTGCCTCATGTTTTTGCAATCCACTTGAAATTCAAATTTTAGAAATCAAAATTCGTTTATCAGTGACTAGCTCTACATGGCACAAAAGTTTTGCTTTGAGGTCTAGTCAAAATTTGAGTATTATTAAAGTGCATAAAAAGTTCAGAGCCACTTTCTCTGACAAAAAAATTTTGGACTTCAAAATTCAAATTTTGAAATAAGAACTTATGAGTCTTGTTAGCGCATATTTCTGACAAATGAACTTTGGAGTGCAAAATTCGAATTTCACAAGAGCAAACCTTTTGTGCTATGTTAAGCTAGCCACTGACAGTCAAATTTTGATTTCTAAAATTTAAATTTTGAGTGCATTACAAAAAATATGAAACAACTGTTCATACTCAACAGACGCACTTTGAATATGAAAATTTGTATATTTTAACATGAAATATATTTGACAAATTCAAAATTTGGAGCATCCTATCTCTTCTTCTTTCTTGAGTAAGATATGATATTGATTGCCATTTCTTTATTCCAATGCTCACTCTTCCTACTTAGACCATCCTATATTTAATATGTTACACTTGTAAACCAAGTAGTTAGTCCAATTTATATATATCCAACTTATATTATACATTGTAAAAGCACGGTGGATATATTAGTGCATAGCATAATATATGCATTATAAACTCAATTAAGTACATGGTAATGCACATTTTATTTTTGTAAGAAACATTATATATGTTAGACATATATGATGCATTTGTTTCTTATTACCTTACATTTGTCATCATCAAAACTTATATTATATTAAACCTAACAATCTCCCCCTTTTTTATGATGACTAATCACTAGTGAAAAATATGATTAATGAATGTTTAACACATATAATATAGTTCAGTTCTGTTATTTCCAGATTAAGCACATTGCATATTTTTCACACAACTTCTCCCTCCATTTGACATCAACAAAAAGGTTTGAAGAATAATAAGTATTTCTTCTCCTTCTATTTGTACGATTGTATCAATAAATATAGATGTTTGGGGTTGTTTCAAGCACACATAAAAGTACATACTGAAATGTAAATCATCATCAAAACTTATTATGTACTGCATGTTTAGATTATGCCAATTTTTTTTAAAATTGATACCAATTTTAGTGATATTCCAACTAATATCAGTTGTTGCTTGAAACTATTATGATACCAATTATTATGTGCTTCTTGTTAAGATGATCATGATATGCGCACATCATAAGAGGTATCTTAGAGTTGAAGAGTTGTTACTTTCTTCCTTTAGGATCAATGAGAGATTAAGCAACAAAACTCTTCACAACAAAATGGGGTGAGCTAAAATATAAGCAATTCAGTTTCAGAAAATGCTCCCCCTCAACCTTTGTGTTTTATATGATAAAATAAAGAAAGCACAATGCAACAAATAAGTATGTTCATACAAAAGTATATGATTAAGATTTTTCTTTAAATCATAAAGAGCTTTTAAAAACCTTTATATGCAAAGCTATAAGCTCCCTCTAAGTATGAGCATTTATTTAAGCATACATGTTTTTCAGATCATAGCTCAAATCAAAATCAGTATGCAACAGAGATTATGAAAATCATACAAATTTGGTTATACAAATAAAGAAATAAACTTGTGCTAACATTAAACTTCTTAGAAAGCATCAACATATTCAGATAGTTCATCATTTGAATAAGGGTCATACTTTATTTTAATAGCCTCAAGTAACAGCACCAACCAAGCATATATGAAACTTGTTAAACACTTACAAACCAGCATGATTAATAGCAAATTCCTTCCCTTTTCAATATGATACCAATTGAGCGCATCAAATACTCCATCTTTGTGAGGCTTTCACCATTTAGCTCAAGGGGTACCTGCAAAAGCAAAGGGAATATATTTTTCTTTCTTTGGGACCCTTTCTGACTCTGGTCCATTAATGGTCCATTTGAATATTTTAAAATACATGAGACCATAGTTCAATCTTACCTAAATATTTATATATAATGCAATAATCAAATAGGGTAAGAGTCAGAGGTTATCAAAGATCATTTCCTTATTATTTTTGGCTTGTATGTAGTATAGTATTGCTCATGTCTCCCTTTTGCATACATGTCATTGCCTCTTGAGCTTATGCTCTTTCTCTTCTCAAGGTAAGTAATTTGACATCCGTTTGAGTTGCTTCCTTGAGATGAGTGAGATGATTGCTTCTTATTGTTATTAGCACTTGTAGTTTTGGAGTTTCGAGAAGCTTTCCTTTTCTGTGATTTCATCCTTGAATTTATTCTGCACATATGAAACACTAGAAGGACATGTTAGTACCCACTTGTTTTTAGGCCCAAAAGGGTTAATGGAATTCTTTGGAACCCATTTCATGCCTTTACTTAAACCATTTCTCTTGACATTGCATTAGATGAGCTATATGCCCCTTTTTATCACAATATGTGCATGATGGTGAGCTAGGCATTACATGAGGCACAAAGAATTTCGAACAGCATTTATTTTTCTCTTTGGACTCATTCCTATAGCCAACATCCAACTTATTAAACACACAATTCTATTTGCCAAGTGAAATATTTAACTTATCTTTGCCTTGGATGAACTTGGCTATTACCTTAGTTAACTCCTTTTTTTCTTTAGCTAATCTATCACATGAATCACAAGAGGAAGTGTGTGTGTAGGTTTCACAGATATTTTCAAAATCAGTTATTTTCTTTTCAAGTGATTCCTTTTCTTTCTTTTCCAGTTGTAATTTACTATATAAGGAAATCACTTTTTTTCTTACTATGTGCAAGTGCTTCTGCTAATCAATTAGTTCATCATGCATTTCATTATAGGCATTTTGCAACTCATCAATAGAAAATTCAGAATCAGATTCAAAGTCAAAAAATTCATGAAGAAAGATGGAGCGGCCGGCAGTAAAAAAGAAAATAAAGACTCCATCATAAGTTGTAAGTGTAAGAAACCTGGACACATTAAATGGGAGTATCCTCAGCTTACCAAGAAGCAAAGAAAAGAGAAGAAGGCAGACAGAGGGAAATAGAAGAAAGCCTTCATGTCATCTATGTAAGGTGGCATCTCAGATGAAGAGGATGCTGAATTTTGCATATTTTACTAATTGTGCTTAACTCAAAATTCGAATTTTAGAACTTCAAATTAGTCTATCAAAGATGAAAACTCTAGAACTTTGAATTTCAGCAAACAAAGTTTGAATTTTGCACAAAATACATACGCATTAACTTCAAAATCGTTCTGTTAGTCAATATTTTCCAAATCTAACATATACCAACATCAAATTTACTTAATCTAACTCGTTTAAAACATATGGTAACAAGGTTAAGTAATTTTCAAATATTAAAACCACCTTAAGACCTGGGTGAAAACAAAAAATAGCTAATAACAAGGTCTTCAATGCTTAAGCTCCACTTTCACTTGGTCATTTCCATTTTGGTATGCTTCCTTCTGATCTTCAATTCTTGGAGCATCCTATCTCTTCTTCTTTCTTGAGTGAGACATGATATTGATTGTCATTTATTTATTCTAATGCTTACTCTTCCTATTTGGACCATCCTATATTTAATATGTTACACTTACAAACTAAGTAGTTAATCTAATTTATATATATTCAATTTATATTATACATTGTAAAAGCACAATGGATATATTAGTGCATAGCATGATATATGCATCATAAACTCAATTAAGTACATGCTAATGCATATTTTACTTCTTTAAGGAACATTATATATGTTAGATACATATGATGCATTTGTTACTTATTACCCTATATTTGTTATCACCAAAATTTATATTATATTAAACTTAACATTTTAGCCTTGATGCACTTTTAGGCGACTTTGAGAAAATTCAATCCAAGATGAAGAAGTAAGAGAGAGAGTAGAAAAAAGAGAACGAGGTGTTAATGTTGGAGAGTAAGGAATGACTAACAAAATGTGAAGGGAAAGTGAGGTATTTCTTTTTTTTGGGGGGGGGGGGGGCGTAGGGGGTGATAGCAAAATAGGAACAATGCGTGGGAAAAGTGAGGTGGCAATGACTTGGCATGAGTTGGACCAATGAGAGAGAAAACAATTTGTGACTTGAAAAAGTGGATAAATGCCACATAATTCCTTCAATCCAAGTGCCCTTCATCAATGCCTTGTAATCCATGGAATTCATGCCACCTACAAAAAAATATTACATCAAATAGACCACGTTTCATGTGAAATAAAAAGATGTAACATAGGTCATATAAAACTATAATTCAAAGAAATGAGATCAATTAAGCTCTAATCTAGCCATTAATGGGGATGAAAATCATCATGAAAATGAAGGAAATTATAGGCAAAAAATGATGGAAAAGGAAAAAAAGAAAATCCCAAAGAAATCAACAAGAAAATAAATTCCTAATGCACTTGACTATTTTGCCCCTATGTGGGTTAACCTTAAATCCTCTCTATAATCCAATTCTTAACCCTAATGACCCACTAAACATTCATTAATCATGTTAGATCATACGTAAATCCAAGTAACTATGTTTAATAGGGGTATTTTGGGAAGAAAGGATTAAAACGAAAATTAGGTGAAAATTGGGGTAAAAGTGAAATAAAAATAAATGATGGCTAATGGTAGGAGAAATTTAATGGAAATGGAAATGGAAAATACCACACATAGGCCACATATGAATCACATAAAAATCCACTAATTTCCACCCAATTAAGCATGATTAGATGCACAATCATAATGTAAATCATGTAATCAATCAAGATGTAAATCATAATATGTATCATTAAACTCAATAAAGCCAATCTAATTACATAATATCTCAAGGCTTCTACCTAGATTCCACCAATACAAACCAATGTATAACATCCTTAATGTCTGAATATCATGAAATATGTAAGTATATGATAAAATCTAAAATATAGGAATATGTATGAAAAAGAATAAGAAGGTCATTTACCAGGTCAGAGAAATAAAATATAAAAATTACATTTTTATCCTGGGAAGAAGAATTATTTGTACTTTAGTCCTAGGGAAAAATTATGAAAAAGAACTAAAAGATTAAATATTTGTATTTTGCCCCACCTCAGGGTAATTTTATAAATATTAAAAATATATGTCAACTTGTAGCTTATGACACAATGAACCCAATGGAATAGTGAATTGGGCTTAACAGAGTCAATTTAGAAGAAATTTTATTGCAAACTATATATTGCAAAAGTAAAAGCACTATAAGCCCCACAAAAATTAAAAAAAAGAAGAAAGAAATTATATGGATCCCACACAAATGTTTTAAGAGATAGGATAATAAAGTAAACATAGATCTAAACTTACTTTAATCTTGAACTCATAAAGTAATATAATGCTGTAAAAAGTAACTTTACCAGTTTAGGTATGAAATAACCAACACAAGATATAAATAAACTAGGAAAAATATGTAGTGCTTTGGACAATATTACCCCTAAAGTTGGTGCCACTTATTAGCATGTGGACAAATTGAATTTTTTATCATTTTCGTAATCAAACTTAATGGGTTAAGTAATGGCTAACCAAAGTTAAGTAACCAAACCAAGCAATTAACCATGGTCAAATGTCTTATATATTCTTCTCTTCTTTTGGCCAACTAACACACTTGGGAAAGGAGGGAGAATCAGTTTTGGATAGCCAAGAAAATAGGAAGCTACTTGAAGAACAAGAAAGCAAAAGAGGAAGAAGAAAATCCAAGCAAAGTAGGTAATCTTTTCAGTTGTGATTTTCATGAGTTCTAGCTTAGTTTTCAAGTAGTTTTGGTTAGTTTCTTTTAGTCCTTCTCTTCTCCTCTTGCTGTGTGAATTTCAGCCTAAGCATAAAGGGAAGGAAGAAAGTGTTTTCATGCCATGAAACTTAGAGAAAGCATGATAAGTTATAAAAGAAACAAGATTTGGTGTATTTAAAGCAAGAAAATAAAAAATCAATTCTTCCCTCTTTGTAACATGTTTTGGCCAGATTAGTAAGGTGTCTTAGAGTTGGATTTTCATGATTTTGATTTCAAACATGGTTTCCTCATGGTGGAAAACCTTAAAGACAAATGTTGGTTTAAAGATAAAGTTTAAGATCAACTATGTCGAAATTTAGGGATTTATAGGGACTTTATGATCTATGTCATGAAATCAGTGGCTTAAACTATTATTTGGTGATGATTTAAGACTTGAGAAAGTTCAAGAAAGCTAGTGGAAGTTTTGGTTTCAAGAGAAAAGGCCAAAGAATCTTCAAGAGGTAGCTAAGTTCTCATTTTTGCACTTTATTATCTTGCTATGTTGTAAATGTTTTTATAATGTTGCCATATTGTATATATGATCTTGTGTGATTAGTTTTGACTGTAAAATGAGGCGTTTTGTTTCATGGGATATCCATTTTCTAAATTGTTATGCTGCTGAAATTTTTGTGAACAATATGGTGTTATACATTTCAATATGATTTATAGGATGTTTTCATGATTTGCTTGATAATATAATGTGTGAAATATGACTTGCTACTGAGATTATCATAATCTCATCACCTCAAGTATTCAAATACTAGGTCCAAGTGATGGCAAGATCACCAAGAAGGCAAGAGGCAAGGAGAATATTAATGATGGTTTGATTTATTGTCGCCATTGCTACTTCATTTTCTCATAATTTTGTATAAAATAATATGTGCCTTTGTAAGGCTCTACTTTGCTGCTGTTATGTTCTTTCAAGACTCTGGTAATGTTATGATTATGGTTTGAACAAGTTTGAGCTATGTGTGTATTGTATAAAAATACTTTTGCAAAGTTATGCCATATTCTGCCCATTTTGAGCACTTAATGGTCAAGTAGCCAATGTTCAATCAAATCATATTATAACATGAGAGTTATATATGCTTAGACATTGAATAAGTAGAGATTTCCAAAAACCTATAGATCACTTAATTTGGACGTGTATGCTAATAATAGTTATGAATTTTGGAAAATAGGTCAGAAAACTTGAAAAATACATTTTAACCATTTGAACAGTAAATTTTGAGTAATAAACTTTATCAATTGATGTGATCAAATTCAAGTTTCATATTTTTTCCATGTAGAACATATTTTTATATATTTTTAGAGATTTGAATCATATTGATATGATTTTTTTGGAATTAATTATGACTTTTTTTATTTTTTTTCTAATTTGGTCCCTTTAATGATTCAAACTTCTAAAATGGCATATTTGAACGTTAGATATGTTATAATATATGGGAAATAATATTAGAAAGCATGGTGTTAGACAATATTTGATGAGAGACCCACTTGGAACCCGTCCAAGGAACCTTCTACAATCTGGATGTCATCCCAAGATCAATTAGAATCAAGCACAAAGCCATTGACTGCAAGAAGATTGGAGAATAAGAACTAGAAATTTTGGAATGCATGACTTTATTGAATTCGATGTATCTCACAAATGAAAGCTCGGATTTGAGTGCTTCTAGAACAAGATGAAAGCTGAGATTCTAAGCTATAAGATTGACTCATAAATCATCCAAAAACTAACACAAAAGGGGTTGAAGTTGATGTTGAAATTCAACCATGTCTAGATAATAACAATAAAGGAAAATAGATTAAGATAAAAGGGATAAGTGTTGGTTAATGGGATAAGACCTTAAGAGAACCCATCTCTTAGAGCCCTAGTCATGGGATGCCACAAAGCGGAATCACTCCCTTTGATAAGTCAAAGAGTTTCTCAAGTACACAAGGGAACAAGAGAAGCTGCACCAAAGAAGAACATAAGTTCTATAAAATTCATTCTCATTGATATGCTGAAAAACATTCACAACATATGGCCTTAAATAGGCAATGGAAAAACTAACCTAATGAGCCTAGAAAACCTAACTATTTTGGGCTTAAGTAATCGTAATGGGATTAGGAGTCTTTTGGCTCAAGTAACACTCTTAATGGACCTAAGAAACTAATAAAATAAAATTCTAAAAATAAATGACGAAAATTCAAAGAAAATAATAAAAATAATGCCTATGCCCTTATAAATATGCCAACACATTAATGAAATAACATGTTTGGCACATGACATGTTTATTTACAATGTGGGCCATCAAAAAGACTACTAATTAACCAATTGGACTTTATTAATCACTTAAGTTTAGCCCATAATAAATTAAGCCCACTAATGGCTAAATCACATGCTTTTTTAGTGAAGCACATGATCTTTTAAATAATCTTCTCCAATAGGCTACTCTTTGGCTTGAATCTGAAACTTATGGAGTTGATAATCTCACTTAAGCTTGAGTTTTATGCTCAGCACCTTGTTCAAGTCTTCCAAACCCTCCATACTCCTCTCCAAACTCTTGTAAATCATGCCTAGCCTTTATTTTGTCATTCCCTCCCTCTTTGAAAGGATTTGTCCTTAAATCTTCATAGTCTACATGGAAAGAAAGGGAAATATTTAAACAGATCAAAGAAATCATATGGAGGTTACTTGCCTTTCAAACTTAATTGATGCATTATGGCTTTGATCCTCTCATAAACTTGAATGAGATTGTTCTCCCGTAGCTGCAAATTTGTTTTAAATGTTCCTCTAAGCTTTTGCAACCAATCTCCAGGATAAAAAATCTTCCAACCATTATTTTGAACAAGAGACTTATTTTCAATCATTAGTGCACAAAATCTGGAATCTTTCTTTATATCATTTTCCCCAATATCTTGCCATAAAGAACTTGACACAAACTCGACACAACTAGACTCAAATGGAGCCAAAGGGGTAGGGAAAGCATAAAGGACGAAATTTGGACAAAACATGACACAAAAAGACTCAAAATAGACTAAGGTGGTACAATGATCATATGGGAAGAAATTTGGCCAGATTTGGATACAATTCATCAAATTCAAAATCTAGACAGATTTGACACATATAGATGATGCACAATGATAGAACAAAGATAGAGAAGAAATGGCTTGAAGATCATGATGAAACAAGATGAAAGATGACACATGAAGAAAAAATCAATTTGATATATGAGAGAACAAAGGTGGGACATAAATCACATTGAAAAAATTATCACAAATCTAGAGAAAATAAGAAGGAAATAAAAAGGAATACAATATGCAAAGATAGAACACAAGATTTGTGAAATGGAACAAACCACAAGCAAAGAAACAAATAAACATATGACTCATGAGACTCACACAACACATAACATATATGATGACTTAGATGGATATAAGAAACAACTAAAGGAAACAAAACACAATGACCATGAGATGGACTAGAGGATGTGTTCGGAATTTCAGCATATATACAGCGGAAAACTATCAAGAAATTTCCTCCTATAAATCTGTCAATGTTGTTTAGATTTAGATGTAGAAAATGAGTTTACCTTTGGTACGTCTCTTGGTGTTTTTTTTTTCATTTCGTTAAACCCTAAGAACTAATGCAACTGGTCAGCTCCTTCTACCGGTGTAATATCCTAAAATTTTCTAGATATTTAAGGCTAAATATTTTAAAATCTATAAAGAATTTACAAAAATGGGTATACACCATTTGACATGAAATATGACAAAGTGGTCAATTATTTCAATTGGAAGGAAAAAGAGAAAATGATGATTTTATCCCTAGAAAAAAAAAGAAGAAAGAAAAGGAAAAAAAAATAAAAAGGAAGGCGGGGGACGCACGGGATATTAAGAAAAGTTTATGAATTTTGGAGAAAATTACCTCTAAGACCCGAAATTTTTAAAAATTTTAAATTGGCCTCAAGTTAAGGGCATTTTTGTAAATATGAAAAATTATAGTCAAAATAAAGCTTTCAATGAGTTAAGTCCAATGAAATATAGTATAGAATTTATTAAGGTTAAAATAATATTTATTAGGTAATTAGGATTTAATATTAATATTTTACCCGATAAAAGTCAATTTACACTACAGAAAAAGGTAGTACCAATTCAAGGACATTGAAAGGACCTTGCTAAAGTATATTTTGGGGCAATATAATAATTTTAGTCCAAAATTTATTTTTGGATAGTCTTGTACCAATTTAATGATAATTTTGGCGAAAATGCCCAATCGGTACGGGTAAATTTAATCGGTAAATGATATATTGATCCAATAAAACATGAGAAGCAGTTTTTGGCCAAAAAAACTTGACAAAGGACGTGCTGCACAGCCTTGGGATACAAAAGGAAATATTGAAAAGCTTTTATTACATAAAGTAACTAAAGTTGGAAATTAAATTAACTATGGTTAATTTTATGACTCATTACCCCTTAATCACTTTGCTTAAACTCATAACTCATAATCTTCCCAGCCAAGCACATCTGAACAGAAGTCCAAAACAGAGAAGAAGTCGTGAAAAGCATAAGGCCAAAGGAAGAAGAGAAGATCACCAGCTTTATCCCAAAACTTCAAGGTATTATCTTACAACCCTTTTTTTTGTGTCTCCTAGCAATTTTGAGGTCTTTTAATGGCTATTTCCCCTCTATTTTTCCACTGAGAGTTTCTTCCTAGAGAGAGAAAATGAAGGTATGGAGAAACTAAATCATGAAAAGTGTTATATATGCCATAAGATGCAAGAATATGTCATTAGATTACAATTTAATCGGGTAGTTATTTTTCTATAATTTATGGTAATTTTCTACCTAATTAGGGTTCAATATAGGAAGGGAATTTGAAGTTTTTGACACCAAAAATGGATTCTTTGGGTCCAAAATAGGTTAGAATAAGTGTGTTGTACAAGAAATTCCAAGTGGTTTGCAAAATAGAATGTTTGGTTCAAGTGAGCACTTTGTGAAGTAAATCATGAAACCAGTGGCTAATGGCCTTATTTTATAATGATATAGGATCCAAAAGAGTTTTAGAAGATCAAGGAAAGGGTTTTCAAAGTTTGGAGACCATTGGAAAGCCTAAAGGTAGTTAACTCACCTATGTATGCCTATTTATTGTCATTGATGTTGCTTGGTTTGAATGATGTGTTTAATGTTTGAAATGTTGTCTTGTGATGATTTGGCATTGTTGGTTGGATTGTTTGAAGGGTAATTTGACCCTAGATATGTCCAAATACAAGGGGAAGTGCTGCCTAATTTTTTATAAAATAGTTATGGCAAAATGATTTGATTACATGCTTGATGTGTTTTTAGATGAATACTTGTATTATATATGATAATATGTGTACATGATGGTGGTTGCTATTGAGATTCTTTGAATCTCACCCCCTTTCCAAATGTCTAACAGATTTTAGGGTCAAGTTATGACAAGATTACCCAAGAAAGGAAAGGCAAGGAAAAGCAAGTTAATATACTTAGATTGATGCTATTATATGAGATGTTATGTAAAATCTTATGGGACATAATCATGCTGTGTCTTCATGTTACTATGTTCCTCTAGGTTTGTTATGGAGTATCATGTAAGATAAGGGCAAGCTATGTCTATGTATGTATATATTAATGTGTATATTGGAAAGTAGAAAGAATGCAAGAGACCTTTCTGAGCACTGTTGGGAATTCGAAATATTGTATAGACCTCGATATGTTCAATTGATAGAGTGAGGGTTAGGTGTTTCTTGCAAGAGTTCAAAGAGGAGCATGGAGAGCTTGGAGGATTTGATCAAGGTGCTGAACAAGAACATGAAAAGCAATTTTGGGAGCCCAAAAGATCCATTGCAATGCTCAATAAGCCCAAAGATTGGAGCAAAGTCCAAAACAATGAAGAAAGTTTTAAATGGATTGATCCAAGAGTTTCTACTTTTGGAGTCCACTTATTTAGTTCAAGTTACAGCCCATAAAAAGGAGCCCAAAGGCATAATAATACTCTTAGCTATAAAAGGTCCAGATTCAAACCCAAAAGAAGCCCATTTGGAAGAGCTAACTTGAAGACATCATGTGCCCTACATGTGACCATGAATAGTGATGTTTTTAAAATAATTTTATTAGGAATTTTTGTTTATTTAATTTAATTTCTAAAAATAAGTCATATGGCCAAAGATTGTGTCTTGGAGATTAAGTTTTAGTTGTTTCCTATTTTTAAAACATAGGCTCTAGAATTTTCTATTAGTTTTGGTAAGAAAGGTGCCACCTTTTAATTAATTTGAGGAATATTTTGTTTCCTTTTTCATTTAGATTGTGATATCTTCTTTAGGGTTGATTAAATCTTATTTTCTTTCTTTTTTTTATTGAATTTTTTTTTAATTTTAACTTAGGGTTTTGGTTGCCTTATTCCTTTATATAAGGAGCCACATATGTACTTTTGGGATAGACAAATTAATAAGAATGAATTTTTAGAACTTATGTTCTTTTCTTGTGAGTTTTTCCCTTGTGTCCCTTGTGTTCTTGAGAGAATTCTTAGACTTATCAAATGAGTGGTTTTTCTTTGTGGCGTCCCAAGGCTAGAGTTCTAAGAGACATGTTTTCTTAGGGTCTTATCCCATTAACCAACATATCTTTCCTATTTTCTTGTCATTTTCGTTCATAATTATTATCCTATTTTTCTAATTTAACATGTTCATCTATCTTGTGTTTTCTTGTTATTTCGTGTGTCTTATTTGATTCTAGCATGATCCATGATTCATTTCGAGTCATTGAAGGTTCAATCAGATAAGTTCCGCTTGGGTCTTTCATCATCAATGTATGAGTGTTTTATATTTATAAAAACTAGACATGTGTAGCTTTCCATAAACCTAAAGATCACTCAATTTGGAGTTGTTTATGATTTATGGTGATTTTTCAAAGTTATGGTCAGAATCAGAAATTTTAAAAAATGACCATTGCTACAGTGAAGATAATATGAATTTATTGTATAAATTGGCCAAGTAATTTCCCTGTTCAACATCTTTCTCATGTATAGAATCTTTTAAGATATATTTAGAGACTTAAATCATATCAATATGATTTTTCTTGATTTAGTTATGCATTTTCAAAGTTCACCGGGTGAAAAGAAGTTAACCAAAGGAATAATACTCCAGATGAAATAAATTGGTTTAAGTTGTTTTATGTAATCAAGTTTCTAATCAAGCATTAATGGACTTAAATATAGTATAATACATGGGAAATGAGTCTAAGTAGAAGGTGTGACATCTGTAATCTCGGATCGTGGACCACAATTTACCACGAAGTTTTAGAAGTCTTTCCAAGAAGCTTTGGGAACTCATGTAGACCTAAGCACATCTTTTCATCCTCAAACAGAAGGGCAATCGGAACGTACAATTAGAAGATATGCTCCGTGCTTGTGTCTAGATTTTAGTGGGAGTTGGGATAAGTACTTACCCTTGATGGAATTTGCCTACAATAAGAGCTATCAATCTAGTATTCAAATGGCACCATTTGAAGCATTATATGGAAGGTGTTGCAGATCACCGATTGGTTGGTTTGAAGTTGGTGAATTGAAACTTTTTGGTCTTGACTTAATTCAAGAATCAATAAATAATGTGAAGCTAATTCATGATAGACTTTTGATCACATAGAATAGGCAAAAAACATATGCTGACAAGAGAAGACATGACTTGGAGTTTGGAGTTGGAGACTCAGTGTTCTTACGAGTATCTCCAATGAAAGGAATCTTGTGATTCGGGAAGAAGGGCAAGTTGAACCCCAAATACATTGGCCCTTTTGAGATGTTTGAAAGGGTGGGAGCAATAGCCTATCGCCTAGCACTGCCACCATACTTAGCCAATATTCATCCTATTTTTCATGTGTCCATGCTTCAAAAATATTTATCTGACCCTTCACATGTACTTGAATCGTACACAACACAATTGGATGAATAACTTTCATACAAGGAGCAACTGATAGCCCTAATTGATAGGCAAGTGAAGAGATTGAGAAACAAGGACATAGCTTCAGTCATAGTGTGGCAAAATCACTCTGAGAAGGAGGCAACATGAGAAGTTGAGGAAGCTATGCGTAAGAACTATCCCCATCTTTTTGAATCTCAAGGTAAGACAATTATTTGAAATTCAGGGACCGAATTTCTAAAGGGGGGAGAGAATGTGATATCCTTAGTAAAAATATTAGTTATAAATAAATATATAATTATTTTTTAGCAATTATTTTATGGAGTCATTTTTAAATATATTTAGGAATTTTTTAAAAATCTTGATATTTTGATATCTAATAGATTAAAATAAATAAATATATATTTCAAAAACTGAGTTTAAATTTTGGGATAATTCTTTTAATTATTATTTTTTTAAAGTATCTAAGATAATAATATAAAATTTTATCCTAAATCTGATATAGATAGAGAAACCCTAAGATCTTTATTTTGTTCCTCGCTCTCAGCTGCAAAGAATCCCATCTACTCATATTATTTAGTAAACCTCTATTCAGTAAACCTCTCAATTTTTTTCATGACCATATTCTCTTCTTTATTCTTCTTCTCTATATTAATGCTAAGAAAATCGTCCAGCCTCACACTACCCTTTCTTTCCTCTTGCGTCATCACCTTTCCACCTTGCTGAAGCCTTATTCACTCACGTTGCCATTCATATGTAGCAAGTAAGACAATTGTTCCTTTTTTATTGATCTTTACCCTCACATATAATAATCTTTTTCTTGCTTGAACAGTGCTCTTTGGCTTTTCTCTTAATTAGTCTTTTTATGGATTTTCGGCTTCCAACGTTGTGCTTCGGTATTTTTTTTAAATTGAAATCCTAGCCTTATATTGTATTGTTAAATGATCTCTTTACTGCTACACAATTTGAAATAATATGTTTCGTCCTTATTCCAAATCATAATACTGTGGTGGCTATTTTTTTTTTAAATTAAATGTTATATCTAGTGCTTCTTATCTTGAATTTTGTTCCAGATTAGTGCCTTCAAAAAATTAAATTTTTATCCCTTCAAGAAAAGTTTGGTAAATCTTGAAATTTCTTTTTTGTTTTACTCAAGGACTCCATAAAATAATTTCTATACTTGTTAAATAATTAAGAATTTTATAGGTTTTATATTGATGGGATCCATAATATTTAGAATAAAGAGAATGAAAATTTTAATATCTTGGGATGCATTTGAGTATTTATTTAATAAAATCTTTATGCGGTAATAATTTTAGGTGGTATTGGTGAAACTTCCACAGGTTGAATCTTAGGTGGAAAGAAAAATGGATCTATACAATTGGTCCCAATAGGTGAGTGTATAGATGGCAATGTGTTACCATTCATTTTGTATTTTCTCTATTTCCCCTAACCTCAAATAATTTTTACTTATTCCCATTGTTGTATATTTTGCCTTGTTTGGGAAGCAAACCAAAACATGTTTTTCTTTCTTTCCTTTTTACACTTCTAAATCTTAAGGCTTGCTGAGTTTAATTTCTAGTAACAGTAAATTTTTTTCTTTTCATAATTTACCTATAGTTCCTCAATCTTAGTGATCTTATGATGATTTTAATGAGATGAGCCTTAATGATGGAAATCATTGTCATTAGCACCAAAATTAGTATTGCAGACATGCTGCTGTGTTGTTATATATATATATTGTCTTGTTTATTATTATTTTTTTTTATCTACGTCTTCGTTGCCATAATTTTACTATATATTTTTCTTATTTACTATATTTTTTTTCTTTCCTCCAACTATTTTATTTTGGGGCATATGAGTTCCAAATTATCATATTTTCTTGGATATTAGGTAGGACATCTCTAGTCGTACGATAATGCAGATCTCATGGTGACATGACTACTATAGTGGAGTTTATGTTCGAGTCATGTTAACTTAGATATCCTTATTTATACTTTGATTCTTTTACTCTTGTTTATTTTTTGATATGAGGATTGAAATAAGTCATGAACTGTAATTGATTGCAGGAAGTATTTTGATATTTCATTTTAATTTTCATTCAAATTGACTGGTTGTGGAAGTTTCTTTGTTAGGCTTGATAGGCTAAGTAGGCTTATATCAGCTTAGTCTATATGTCGGTCATGGCCTGGATTTTGGGTCGTGACAGATTTCATTTAACTATTGCTTGAGAGTTATTATTAAATTAATGAAACAAAATGGTTTATAACATTTTTCCCATATTATTCTTATAATTTAATTTAGATAAAAATATGAAATTATTTCAAATTAAAAAGTACAAAATGTTTTTGAATAAACTTCAAATATTTTTTTTCCAAGTAGCCTTTATATAATGAGATTTTTTTGTTTCTTATTTTTTATAAATATATAAGATTACAATTATAATTTGTTAGGGAAAAATTATTTATCATTTTTAAATTCAAAGTCCCTAATAGAAAAAATTAAAAATCCTTAGGTTATAAAGAGATTGAGAGGATAACTTAATGTAGTTGATGGAATGACTCTATATAGTAAAGAAAATAAGAGTGATGAAAAAACGATTAATGATAAATATTATTAGATATATATATATATATGTCTTAATAAGATTTGAGATAATTTTATAAATATAATATAAACTTTAATTATTCCATCTTTAATCCCTCAATTTGAGAATAATAAAAATTAGATTTTGAGAGATTCTCCATTTTCATTCCATTTCCTTATAAAAAATTAATCTAAAGAATAATTTTTTTTCTTTTTAATCATTTCACTCAATTTCATTTTATTGAGGAAAAAACTCGCAACCAATACTCAGGCTTAAGTCTGTAAAACCTTGGAAAAAATGGGCAGACCTGTGGGGCCATGGGCAGACCTGTTGACCCCTTCCGGTATAAACTAAAAAATTGAGAAAAAAAGAGAAGGAAAAAATCCCTTCCACTGCCGTTTGACGCTATCCTCCCATTCCCGAAAGCGCACGTTCAGAAAATACCCTATCCCCATTCCAGACCGCCAGCCGTCCAGTCCAGCAGTCCCTCATCCCAATCGATTTTCTGAGGTCGACACCTCCACTAGTCTAGACCCCATCCCTCTCCCTCCTCTGTTCCTACTTTTCTTCCTCTCTTCTCGGTAGATAGCAGCACGCTACTGTGTCGAGTGCATTATGTTGTGACTAATCCGCCGTGATCAACTCGTCATTGTGAGTCTCGTGACGCCGTGAGAAGCTCGTGCTTGTCGGTGTTAAGGTTCACACACAAGCACCCACTGACCCACTCCCAGTCCGAGACTCCAGCGTCTCTCTCACTCTATCGTCACTCTCACTGGTTAATCCTCTACTCTTCTTTCTTTTGTTCGTAAATTATTGTACGACAGCCACACTTTTAACAATGGTGTTACCTTGAAATTTTTATTATGGTTTGTTTGTGAGCTGCGATGAATAATTTCGATTTCTCAGTGCGAGTTCGTTTTCGTTTGTTGTGGTTTGATTTTGTACACTGTGGTCATTGATTGTTGGTTACCATGGTGTGGTTTGTTTGTGAGCTGAGATGAATAATCTTAATTCCAATTGACCCTCGGTGATACATCTAAGTAATAGATCTAATTAATTATCTTTTTTCTTTTTTTTTTCTTAACTTAATTTGGCTTGGAATTCATTATGTTTGGGATGAAGAGGACATGAAAGTTGGAAGAATATCTATGATTATCCCCTCCCCTGATTCTTTTCTTCCATTTCAAACCCTTTATTTAAGGTGAAATCATAAAAAGTCAAGGCACTAGTCTATGTTCTTATGATGTATTTATATTTTGGTTACTTGCAGTATAATTTGTCTTCTCTCACAATGACAATGTTGTTAACAATGTGGATGAGGACATACAAATTGTGAATCAAGAATCAGTTGCTTCTTCTATTTCTAATCTTGTTAATCAAAAAGGTTCTTCTATGCAAGTGGAACCAGAATATAAAAATCATTATCTAGATAGCTACTCATTCGTTGATATTATTATAATACTAGTGTGCCGTAAGGATTAAGTTTTCTATTAAATTAAACAGATAAATATTATTTGTTTGGTAAACATCAATATATATTTATATAATATAAATCTATATAAAATATAAAATTATAAAGAGGTACATTATTCACAAGCTATGTTCTCCACAACTTTTTTTATTTCTTTTCAACTTTCTTTGCACATTTTAGACTCTGTGCAATCTAGTTTTCATTTTTAGTATTATTTTATATATTTTAATATAATTTAGATGTTAAAAGGATTATTATAATTTTAGAGAAACTTTCACTGAAAAAATCTAGAATTCTATCCACTTGTCATTCAGATATTTGTTCTACTTGTCATGGAATTGTCCATTACTAGCTTTCTATCACAAGATTGCCTCAACTGAACTCTCTTCAGTGAAGAGCCAAGAACCCTTTACCCTAGCTGCCCTCATCCGCTCCTCCCTGCCTCGGTGCCTTCATCCATTGCCTTTGCCTCCGTCTCCTGTGGCCATAGCTGTGACTGTGTGAGATACCTCCATCTAGTGGTCGTAGCTGCGACTTTGTGAGCTGTCTTCATCCATCGCCTCTGTCTCCCCATTGTGGCTGTAGCTGCGAGCTACCTCCATTGCCTCCCTCCACCATAGCTGCGACTCTGCTGTACGTGTTCTCAATCCCTCCCTCCCTCTTCTCTCTTGCTTTTTCTATTTGTGTTTTATTCTCAGACTTGTACAGTTGCTCTTTCAACCAAATCTGATTTTATTATTTTCTGTGGATTTGAGTCAATTTGTCTATGAGATCTCATCTCTTAACTAGTTGACTTTTTCGATATTAACTCTGGTATAAGTTGTGGTACCAGATCTAGTCATGTTAATCTTGTTGAAAGATGATGCCGTCCATTGCTACTTGTTCTTCTTTTCTGCTTGATGAGTGTTGACCCTTTGTCCTTATTCAGTTTATAATTTATTTTGAATATTGGAGATGTTTGGTATTTGAATTGAATTTGTGTTCATTCCTGGTGTTGGGAATGTGTTTGATGAAGGATATTGTTTATATCCGACAGAGTTATTTATTAAACAGGACATTCTTCTATTCCTTATGAACTTGTTAAATTTGCATTGATACGCTTCTTTCTCATGCTTGATTTTGATGCACGTGCAACGTTCATATTGCCACAAGATGAAACAATTAAAAATTATAAGGATGCCCTTTACATGTAAAACTTATTTTGGGTATATTGGCTTATGTGCTAGATGGACTATTCGCTCAACTTCTCTTGTAAATCTTTACTTTCTCTTCAATTTTGGGTCTCTCAATTTTCTATCAATCCCTGTATTTGTCTGCAAATAGTGCAAATAGGAAATATAATTCTTGTGTAACAAGGAATAAGATATTTTAGATGATAATACCCATTATGCCAGAGAAATGAAACTGTACTAACAAACTCTGAATGAGTGTGCCACTGGTGAGAACAAGCAGACACTCAGGTTGGCTATAAGATATATAGTTAATGATTTCTTGTTAATTGTAATTTCTTGTAAATGCTTTAATTCATCATATCATCAGAATTTTTTTTTTTTGGGATAAAATTTTAAAGAGTGAGCTATGGACTTCTTTAAAGAAGTATGAGCATGTCCTAGACTTGTAGAATATTGATGCCTTTGATTTTATCTAGTTCTCATTAGGCATTTTGGGTAATTTCTGATAGTCTTCATTTTATTGTTTCATGCTTTTCCACAAGTACAGCAAGTACAGTTTAAATACTCTTTTCTATGTTTGGAATTTCAGGGCAGTTAATTAAAGCTGAGGAAGTAAGTAATGCAAATTATAAGGGAAGTCATATTTTTGCATTATTAGTTGGTTTCTTTTCATCAATAACTAGTGGAACTAGCTACTGCCTTATAAGGATTACCAGCCATGGCTCTCCTTCTCCAGCTTAGAATAAGAACTAAAAAGAACACTTTCACAAATCCTTCTCCCTTCCACCTCTTCTCCACATCCAATTCCAACAACGGTGAACCTGACCCTATTGCCACCACCTCCGATGATCCTGTTTCTACAAACCCTAATTCTCCCTTCTCTTCCTATTTCAGTGATGTAAAGAATGTGCTCAAACAAGGCCAATCTACCTCCCCCTTCTCGATGCCTAGAAATCCCTCAAATTCATCTTTTAATGGTTCCAGTTCTGTGCCACCGACGCCACACAAAGCTGCTTCTCTTGATGAAATCTGAAAGAACCTGTCCGAGTTTCGGCATCGTTACCCTGACCCAAATTTGACGCCGTTGTCTCTACCTTCATCAAATAAAATCTCATTACAGGAGATCTATAGGAGAAATATGGTTGAAAAAACGGGTGAACTGATGCCAAATGTTGATTTGGGGCCGGGGAAACTCGTAGGAAAACTTTCTTTTGATGCAATCCGTCAAAGCATGCGGAATAGTGTGCAGATTGTTAAGCCCTCTGGGAGTGACGGGAAAGATGGGGTATCATCATTATCGGCATTGGTCAAGAGTATAAGAGCGAAGCTGTCAAACTCCATTGTTTCTCAGACACCGACAACGGTGATTGGGGGAACGGGCACATTGCCAGCATCCATTTTTTGCAGGGAGTTAAGGGATAAGGGGGAGGGAGAGAATTCCCAAGAAATGAAGATGGAGTTTCTAAAGATGTATAAGCATGAAGAATTGAGAGACAAGTTGAGAAAATTGAGGCCGCAAGCAAAAGAAGGGGACTGGTTTTCTTTGAGGGAGTTGAATGAGAGGTTGATGAAACTGAGGGAAATGGAAAATGAGGAGAATGAACAATCAACTATTAACGGCCTTAGCGCCAAGGATTTGAGAGATGTCTTGCTTAAGATGGTTACTGACGACAAGGGAAAGAAAAGTTCACGTGAGTAGTTTATTCTAATTGTTTACAACATTTTCAATAGTGCCTTGTTCTTATTATGATGCAGGAGAATAGGATCCAAATGTACTCATATAGCCCAAATTTATTTTTTGTGTACTTATATGGCTCGAATTTAATGCAAAATACTTCATTGAGTTTCATCGAATCAGTATCCAATTGATGTGAGAGGAAATGAATACATTATATCTCCGTGTTCATGTAATATGTGACAATTTTATTGAAGTGTGCTAATAATATGACTTGTTCGGTGCAGAGACTTGATATATTGGGTGATCTGAGATGGACTCCAACCTTCATGCTGCAGCCTCCTAAAGAGCATCTTGTTGAAAAGGTTAGTATTTTTTAGCACCTGAAGTTGTCATAAAATTCAACCTTTGTGCTGAGTTTTGAACCGTGAAGTGAATAAAAGTAGTTACTCATGAATATCTGAACATCTGCTTTTGTATATGTTGGTCTTTGTATTAAAAATTGCTGAATTGCTGTTGGCCTGTCACACGAAGTACTTTGAAGGACTTATGGTGAGATCTGATGTCTTTTTGGTAAATCGCAAGTTCTTTGATGTTCTTTAGTGTTGTTGTTACTGTCTGTTTTTGTAATTCACAAGTTGATGATTGAAATCTAGTTTCATAACCTGTTTTGATAAATTAATGCCTTAATGTGGATGCTTTGTTTAATGCAGTATTTCCATCCAGATAATATGTCTTCAGCAGAGAAGCTGAAAATTGAGCTTGCAAGAGTGAGGGATGAGTTTAAAATATCAGAGTCTGATTGTGGATCTTTTCGTGTTCAAGGTAAAGGATATATCCTTCATTAATTGATTTAACTTGGGTTGAGTAGGCTAAATAGGTCCTGGTTAATGTTGAAATGTTGTTTTTCAATCAATTTATTTGGTCCATGCGTGTTAAAATTGGTATAGATACATTTTCGTAAAACTAATATTGTTTCCTTTAATTCCTTTGCAGTTGCACAACTCACAACTAAGATTAAGCATCTATCATTAGTTCTACACAAGAAGGTGAGCTGCTTTCTTGCATATCTGATGTTAGAGTTTTAATTGCTTTATGGCAATGGAGAGATTCTGATGTAGAACATCAACTGAAAGAAGAAGCTACTAAGGTTATTGCATAATATCAAGGCTTCGAGCCTAGAAATATTTTGTTCTATAAGCAAATCTCTCCTTGATGGGAATCTAGTCTTCATTGTGTTGACTTTCATTTGGACATCAAGAGAGTTATGTTCTGTTCATTCTTACCGCTACGATTTTCTGTCTGGTTAAAGTTGTATTTTATACATTATGGCATTTGAATTTAATTTCTGTTTCATTTTGTTGTATGACATTTTAGGATAAGCATTCTCGTAAGGGCTTGATAGCAATGGTTCAGAAGAGGAAAAGGTTGCTGAAATACCTCAGAAGGACTGACTGGGATTCCTACTGTTTTGTGATTTCCAAGCTAAGTCTACGTGATAATCCAGATATTAATTTCTGAAAAAATGTCATAGCCTTTTCATTTAGGTCTGCATGAGAATGGGAATAATATTATGGGAAACCCAAAAGTCTATTTGTAATTTTGTGGGAGAGATGAATCAGCGGTTGGGTTCTTTGTTCCTATAGGAAATTCTTGCTTAGTTATATTTTTTGGTTACATCTTACATTACATTACATGTGTACTTTTTTGAGGCCTTGTCGTGGGGCATTTAGGTTTTTCGTTCCCAAGATATTTGTGAATCTATTATCTTATATTTTAATTAAATTAATTTAATTTAAATCATCTGTGTACTGTTCAAACAACTGTTTAAGAGCCATTAGATGATTTGGCTAATTGCTTTGGGCTTCGTGTTTTGTTATTTTATATTCAATCCCTTGCTCAGAGGCATATGGCGGACTATTTGCCTTTTACCTGAATCCTTTTGAATTTCAAAATCATCAAATAGTGTGGCACATTTGAGATGGCTCGACTTTTGAAGAAAACGAACGGATAAGATAACCGAGGAACACAGATTGCATATTACATAGATTGCATTTCTCTTCTAAACCACAAAACTCATGGCAACACGCGATGAATACATTTCTGGTTGGTTATTTAAGCATTTCCTAATCAAAATCATTGTAGCTGCTAAATATTGTAGGTTGCCCACCAGTGGTCGATTGCACAACGGCAACGACCAGCTATGAGTTTTTCTCGACATTTCCTCCTCTCTTTCATGGTAGATTTTACAGGCCACTCTCATGCGAGAGATAAGTTTCCCAATTGAATTGAAACGTATGAGAGCTAAGCCATTGCAGATATTGTTTTGTAGATTTTCCAAGCGATCTAGAGGAGACAACGTTGCTGAAGGATACTAGAAGGGATATGCGAATCTGCCATCAAGGAGAAGAGAATCGTAGAGGCAAATTGAAGGAAGACAGAATTGAAGTCAAGGAGTTTCTTCTGGTGCGTTCTTCGCATCCGACAGCGACCTTGTAGCTTCTAGATAGTCTTCTCTGTGCTAGATATGGTAATTATTTTTTCTATCTAATTTCTTATGACGGTGTATATTTTTTTTTGTGCATTTGCTTATGTACTTTTTATTTATTTGTTTGTTTGATTGTTTGATGTTTGATTTTTCTCCATTTTTCAATCCTATGTTTTGGGTGAGTTGCAGAGCTCTAATTGTTACTGTGAAGCAGAGCTAGAGGAGCTGATTTCGAAACCCTAGCTATGCCCACTCTGTTTGAACCTTAGAGAATTGTTGTAAAGCAAGCTTGTGTGTGAACTGTAGTTTATGTATTGTAAATTATCCTTTCTGCAGCAATCTTTTTATTTTTTTGCTTTTGCTTTTTTTCTCTTTCATCTTTTATAGATTGTCCACAATATAACATCTTAACTTTATATTTCATTTCCATGTATTAGACCTTAATTAAAATTCATTAATCATGTTTTAGAAACTTGAATCACTTGGAAAACTAAAACAGAAAAGTTCTTTTTCTGAGTTACTATTTTTCTGAGTTATTATTTATTTGGTAAATCCTTTTTTCCTAAATGAATTTTGAAAAATCATAATTAATTTTATAAAAATCATATGGAGATGATTTAATCTCTAAAAGTAGCTTAAAATATCTTTTATATGGAAAAATATGAAACAATGGTTTTAACTTGCTAATTTGTACAATATTTAACACGAAAATAATTGTTTATTTGGTCATTCTCCTATTTTTAGTTTTTGGGTGCCAATTTCAAAAATTTATAATAAATTGTACACTTGTCTAAATTAGGTGCTTTTTAACTTTTTAGAAAGCTTATTCTATCTACCTTTATAATATATATATATATATATATATATTACTCATACATTATACTCAGTTTCATGTAAATAGTACCTATGTTACTATTAGGGTGTTTAAAATGAGCTTTTCTATTCATATCTTGGCAAAGTAAATTTCATAACACATTACATCATCAATCTTTGTTCCAAATCCATACCTAACATCTCAGAGTGATCAAAGAGACATGATAAAACCAAGGTCTAGATTTAAAAGCATGAACATAATTTTACATAATATTCCAAAACATAAGATCATAGCTTGAAAATAAAATCAAGCCTCATTCTCCTCTTCTTTCTCCTTAGCTTTCTTGACATCTTTGCCATAGTTGTGTCTAACATATTGATACTTTCCATGGTGAGATTATAACAAACTCAATAGCAAGTCACATTTTACACATTATATTATCAAGCCAACCATAAATGGTCCGTTTGGTTTTCAGTTAATTAAAAATGAGTTTTGATAGAATTGGTTTTGCAACGTAGTTTTGATAAAAATTAGTTTTGGACAAATGTGTTTATGTTTGGATGATTTATTTGAAAATTAGTTTTGATAAAACTCATAATTTTTTTCTAAATTGAGTTTAAAATCTATCCCATGATTAATTTAATTTCCTTAGACTAAAATTTAATATGCATTTATTTAATTGAGAATATAGTCTATCTGATATAAAATTTTCTTACTGGTTATGGTCTATAAAGATTAAAATTTTGAGGGGGTATTTTGGTTATTAGATAGAAAAAATTTTATGGGAATTTTATTTTCCCAGATTCACTATTTTTTGTCATTTTTATTGATCCATTTTTATATTACTTCTTTTCAAACGTTGTTAGAACCAACAAAAAAAGCAACATATAGCCTACTTCTGCCTCAACTCCGTGTAGCACTTAAACCACGGCTCCAATGTGATTCGGTTAAACACGAAAACATCCACAAAAAAAATGAAAACGTGGTTGTATGCCCAAACTGCTTTTTTAAGTGAAATCAAACACATGCAAAATCATCACATAATTCATAATAAATCATATAATACCATATTGTTCATAAAAATTTAGATAGTATAACGACTTAGGAAAGAGACATCTTGGGCACTAAGCCCTCTCATTCAAATAGTCAAAATAATCATCAATCATCAAGTATTTTAAAACATAGCAAAATAATAAAGTGCAAAAATAAGAACTTTACTACCGTAGGCTATTTCCCTTGTAAGACCTCTTGCTTCCACCCTTTTGAGGAGCTTACTTAAGCTTTGACAAACCCTAAAACATCACCAAATCTCACTTTATCTATTGGTTCTAGGAATTACTTCATAAAGATCCTAAAAACCCTAAAATTTCCATTTACTTTATTTTTTATTTTTTCTTGAATCTAATACTTGTCTTTAGCTAAATCAACCATGAAGAATCTATTTTGAGTATTGTTTTCATGAAATTGCCATCTTTCTAGATCCTATGTACTGGTCAAAAATTACTTCAAGAAAGGAAAGAGGGGTTTTCTTCAAAATCATCCTTCAAGTTTATGAAATCATATTTTTCTAAACTAGTTCATGCTTTTTCTTGCTTTGCTTTTATGAAAACACTTCCTTTCCCCTTATCCTAAGCTTGACATAAATTGAACTCATGAGAGGGGAAGAAGGAAGTTTACTCCAACTATTCCAAACTCATGAAAAGCTAGTTGGAATCTTAACCTAGAAGATTAAGGAAGAGAACTTACCTTGTTGCCTAATTCCTTTTTTCCTTCTTTCTCTCTTCTCCCTCACGTCTCTCCTCTTTCTTTTCTTATGTCTGCAGCTACTTTTCTTCTCTTTCTTTATGCCCAAGGTCGGTCAAGAGGAGGGAGCAATATAGGAAACCAAATTCACACAATTTTTGCCATGTGTCCTTGATATTTTGGCCAAAAATAACAACTTCTTCAAGAAGTTTTGCCAAAAATATTAAAATAATTCTTTTCCCTCGTGTGCAGTAAAAATTACGCCACCTTAGGTGAGAGAGAGTCCAAAATATTGCATATTTTTTTCAGTCCAGATATATCCTATACTGATTACTTTTTACCTAGACTGTTAAGGTTACTTTTGTAATATTTTGTTATTTTACAGATATAGAATATAACTATATTAGAATCTACTTTCAATTTAATATCCTATCCCAAACAGTATTGATGTGGGCCCACATACTTTTTTTTTTACTCTATTTATTTTTGTGGGGCTTACAGTACCTTTTTCTTTATATTGTTTATTTTACTATACTCGACCATTAATTTTTCTTCAAACTGATCCCTTTAACCTCAATGCATTCTCCCATTGGGTCTAGTATATTGTAAGCTTTGTTTTGATTATAATTTTATATATTTACAAAATTGCCCTTAGGAGGGGTCAAATTATAAATAACTTTTCTTTTGGGTCTTTTTTTGCAATATTCTCCAGGGACCAAACTGCAACTTCGCATTTTACATACCTTTGCCCAAAAAATGACCTTTTTACCATTTCCTCATTCATTTCATGCATTTCTGGATATCTATCATATTTTCATACTATAACATCACATTTTATACTTAATATTCAGAAAATTGGGGATATTACACACAAGGCAGTGAGTTGCGTGAAATTTTTAAAAGCCCAATTCATCCCCCTCTAGGGAAATCTAGCTGCACTTATAGATCTTCTATGAATTCTAATTCAAGTTGTGGTAGTATAGCAAAGTCTTATTCTCCCTAAGTTCATTTTCAGTCTAAGCTTGGAAGTGAAGGAAGAAGTGGTTTCATGCCCTAAATTTAAGAGAAAGCATGAGATAATACAAAAAAAAAAAACAAGTTTAGATGTATTTGGAAGCAAGAAAATGAAAAACCACTTGTTCTTTTCTATGCCCTAATTTTCGACCACGCTGTGGTGTAGGAACGAGTTGGATTTTCATAATTCTGATGTCAAAAAAGGAATCCTTTAGTCCAAATTAGTAAAGAGAAAATGTTGGATTCAAAAAAAATTTAGAGGATAGTTATATGAGTTTTTAGGGTTCCAATGAAACTTTATGAATGAAGCTATGGAACTAGTAGCTCAAGTTTTTTAATGTTGTTATAGGTCCTGGGGAAGTTAAGAAAGTTAGTGGAAGCATTGGATTCAAGAGGAAAAGCTAAAGAAATACTTCAAGGTAGCTAAGTTCTCATTTTTACGCTTTATTGATATATTGCAATGTTAAAGCTTTGTGATGTGCCACATTGTTTATTTGATGATTATTGATTGTTTTGGTTGTTTAGATGAGAGGGCTTAGTGCCCGAGATGTCTATTTTCTAAATTATTATATTGCCTAAATTTTTTATGAATAATATAAAATTGTATGTTTTCATATGATTTTTATGATGTTTTCATGGCTTGCTTGATAATATAATATGTGAAATGTGATTTGCTATTGAGATTTCCAAAATCTCACCACCCTAAGTATTAATATGTTAGGCACAAGCTATGGCAATGGAGTTCAAAGAACTAAGAAAGAAGATGAAAGAATTGACGCTTGATTTTATAGTTCAAGTTATAAAGTTGTATTTTGAAGAAGTTCATGTAAAATTGTGTACATGCATTTAGATCTGTACCTCTACACTATTAAGTCCCTTTGAGTATTATGAAATGCATGGTATGGATTTGGAACATGGAATGATCATGCAAACATGGAATGAAGTTTATTCTGCTATGTTATAATGCAAAAAGTTCATTCTATGGCATTGAAAGCAAAGCCAACACAGAATGGGCAATCCATATAAGTTTATATATGCTCTAAAAAGACTGGGCTTTCTAAAGAGCCAAAAAATACCTAAATTGGATAAGTATAAGATTTATGATGAATTTTTAAAATTAAGGTTCAAAATTGGACAGAGTTGGAAAAATGTGAGATTTTACCCTAAGTACTGCTTAATTTGAAAAGTAGTATAAAATTGTACAGAGTTCCAAAAATTCATTAGTTTATATATATGGAAAGAACTATGTTTTAAGTTTAGTATGTCATTAGTTTGAATCCAATTGGAGCTATATAATAAGAGTTATGCATGTTTTCCTAACACTATTCCAGTAAAAGTTATGTTCTTACTCTTAATAGTTTAAGTTGATGTCATGCTCTGCTCAAGTTGAATAAATATACAAAAAAAAAATGGTTGAAATGTAGACATGTAGATCCTTTCAATGATATAAAGCATACATAAATTGACTTAGTATAGAAAGAGAAATAAAATCTCAAATTTAAGGCCAAAATCCTAGAGAAGTATAAAATGACTATTTGAATAGTAAATTTCATACTAAATATTATACCAATTGGTACAATTAAACTATTGTTTCACATTTCTTTCATGTATAGAATGTTTTAAGATATTATTGACTTGAATCACCTCCATATGGTTTTTGTAGATTTAATTATAAATTTTCAAAATTCAGTTTGAAAAATGGAGTGACCAAATGAATAGTAACCAAAAGTTTATATTTTTCTATTTTGGTCCCTCATATGATTTAAGCTTCTAAATATGATTAAATGGACTTAAGTGAGGTTCATGGAAAATATGGTCTAAAGCTAATGTGTTACATTTGGGCTATATGAGTACATTTGGATCTTATTCTCATGCATCACAATAAGAACAAGAGACTATTGAAAATGTTGTTAATAATTATAATAAACTACTTACATGAACTTTTCTTTCCCTTGATGTCAGTAACCTTCATTGTTGACCACCAAGCATCTACTGCAAGCGCACGAGCCGAGACAAACAATACAGAGTGAGTAAAGTATTGTTCCTATAAGGATTTGGTTCCAAAACTCGATTAAGTATCAATTATCACACTTTTGCTTAATTGAGCAATACAAATAACCAAAGATCAAAAGTACAAATAAAACTAACTACACTAAAATTAGATGTTAGTGATGATTCTAGACAAGGGAGACCACCTAGGATTATTTCTAGTTTAATCAATTCATAGTGATTAATTACCTCTTCCATCTTTGTTTCTTAATACAATTATATGAGAGTCTAGGATTCAATTACACTTCTAAGTATCTCTCAACGTCAAAGAAACTTCCTAATCAACTTAATCCACAATCTCTTGCCAAATTAGTTAATTGGCTTCATTAAGCACAAACCTAATGTGACTTTGCGAGGTCCATAGGTATATCTCTATCCTATAAGTAAATTGTTCCATCCATCATTGTGAATTTCACAATCCCACAAATGTTTATCGCATGGTCTACTCCAATTTCCCTATCTCTAGTTTGATTAGAGAACCCTAATCACCCCTAATTGGTGGCCAATCAACCAAGTGCTCAATAAATCCACAAATAAACACACATACATAGCATTAATCACAAATAGGAAGAGGAAATAACCACTAATCCATGTTTAAGCCACAAATAATCCTAGGGCAAAGAAACTAGCTACCAATGTTCAACATTCCAATAAATAATCTTCAATACAAACCATCAAAACATCAAACAAATGAAAAAGGAGAGGAAAGGGATAGAGAAAACTGAATTTGAAGTCAAAATCTCTCTTGAATCTTCAATCCAAGTGTGTCCTTACTCCATTTCCAAACCCTAGCAACTGCTTGCACCTCTCTGAAGTCCAAAATGCCCTTTGAGTCGAAGGAAACGACTAAATATAACCCAATGTCACGAGGCTCTGCTTTACTGAAACTATGCATTTTGTTATGCATTGTTGGCGTCATGATGAAGAATTTGTAGTCACGATGAAGATAGTTCATTAAGAGTTCTTCAAGGCTATTCATCGTGATGAAAATAATGTAAAGCTAGTGTAGTCATGATGAAGATTCTTTTTCCAAATGGGTGGTCACAACGAAGAAAGAGTGGTCATGACGAAGATAGTGTAAAAGTGATGTTCTGTTCAGCTACCAAACTTTGTTACTTCACTCGCTCATGTTTCCATCTTTGTTTCCATCTCAATGCATGTTTCTACAAGTTTCCTATCACTTCTAAGAGGCTTGCTTGACTTTTATTTTTAACCAACACTTACCTGCAAGAGAGAAAAAAAAATATGAGCTACCAAGAAGCAAAATAAGCCTAAAATATGTATAATTAAGCACTAAAGTATAGTTGTAAAGCCAAGCATCCAAAATGCACATTTTCCTATCTTGAGTATATATTATCTGTAGATGTACTCCAAAAGCATGCATAACTAAGGAAGATGTGCTAAAATGACATAAATTTCCAAAGGTTATCATTCATCTTAAGCAAAAAATCTCTCAAATCCTTGATACCAAGGCCCTTAATAGTTGATTGTTCATTCTCATTCTCTTCCATTTCCTTCAATTTCATCAACCTCTCATTCAACTCCCTTGGAGAAAACAAGTCCCTTTCTTTTGCTTGCAGCCTTAATTTTCTCAATTTGTCTCCCAATACCTCATGCTTATACATCTTCAGAAACTCCATCTACATTTCTTGGGAATTCTCTCCTTCCCCCTTATCCCCTAACTCCCTGCCAAATATGGATGTTGGCAATGTGGCCATTCCCTTAATCACCATTGTCGATGTCTGAGAAACAATAGAGTCTGATGGCTTTGCTCTTATACTCTTGGCCAATGCCGATAATGACAATACCTCATCTTTCCTATCACTGCAAGAAGGCTTAACAATCTTCACACTATTCTGCACGCTTTGACGGATAGCATCAAAAGAAAGTTTTCGTATGAGTTTCCCAGGCCCCAAATCAACATTTGGTGTCAGTTCACCTGGTTTTTCTTTTTATAACAGTTCACCCCATTTTTCAACCATATTTCTCTTATAGATTTCCTATAATGAGATTTGATTCAATGAAGGTAGAGACAAAGGGGTCAAATTTGGTCAGGGTAACAACACTAAAACTTAGATAGGTTCTTTCAAATTTTATCAAGAGAAGCAGCTTTGTGTGGCATCAGTGGCGCAGAACTAGAACTAGTAAAAGACAAATTTGAGGGGTTTCTAGGTGTCAAGAAGGAGGAGGTAGATTGGCCCTATTTAAGAACCTTCTTTACATTGCTAAAATAAGAAGAGAAGGGAGAATCAGGGTCTGTAGAAACAAGATCATCAGAGGTGGTTGCAGTAAGGTCGGGTTCACTGTCATTGGAATTAGATGTGGAGAAGAGGTGGAAGCGAGAAGGATTTGTGAAAGTGTTCTTTTTAGTTCTCATTCTAAGTTAGAGAAGGAGAGCCATGGTTGGTAATCCTTATAAGGTAGTAGCTAGTTCCACTAATTATTGATGAAGAAAGACCAACTAATAGTGCAAAAATATGATTTCCCTTATAATTTGTATTACTTACTTCCTTAGCTTTAATTAACTACCTTGAAATTGCAAACATAGAAAGAGTATTGTACAATTCATCAAAGCAAAGCATGATAGCTTGCAAAAGAAGGTTATTCACCACTATCTTCATCTTTTTCTTTTGTCTTTCTTTAACTTCTTGCATTGCTTGACCCTGGCATAATAATCATTTTTTTTTTTAGGAATGAGATTCAAAGAATCACAATAGTAACCACCAATCATGCAATCATATTATCACATAATGTAAGCAATTATCATAAAATCATCATTCAATCATTTTAAATTATTTATGCTTAAAACATTTTGTAGAAAATTGGGCAAAGTTTCCCCTTATATTTTGAATATCTTAGGGTCACAAAACCCCTCAAACAACTCAGCCAATAACATCGAGTCATGACAAAACAATATTGCAAACAATAGACATCTTATCAAAGTCAATGCAAACTATATGACAATATAAGGTAAGATAAGGTGAGTTAACTACCTTGTAACTTTCTCTTGCTCTTCAAACTTTGTACACTCTTTCCTTGATTCTTTACACTTCGTTGAATCCTATAGCACCATAAAACAAGGTCATAAGCCACTGGTTCTATGACCTCCAATATAAAGTGCTTACTTGAACCTTAAAATTTCATTTTGCTTTTCTTTGGTTTTTCTTTGTACAATATCATTATCCTTACATAATTTGGACCCAAGGAATCCATTTGTAGGGTCAAAAGTTTGAAATTTCATTCTTACATGAAACCCTAATCTGACTGAAAATTATGTGAAAACAATTAAAAAAATTTACTTCATGAAACTTGAAATAACTTGTACTTTCATGTTTCTTGGGACATTTCTAAGCTTTTCGTAAGGTTCTATGGTTAAGAGCTTAACTTTATCTCTCTAAAATTTTCATGGCTGAAACTTTAAGTGATAGAGGAGAGGAAATAACTCCATGAAACTAGCTTAAATCACAAGAGAACACATGTTTAAGGTCATAGACCATTACCTTACAACTTGAGCTTCAGCCTTTGCTTCTTGCTTCTTCCTCTTGTCTTTAAAATTTTTTGCTCTTCCTCTCATTTGGAGCTGCTTCTTTTCATGCCAAAATGAAGAAGAGAATGTGGTCTTATGAGCTTAACCACACACCAAGAGGAAAGATATGAAATAGATGAATTGTAACCTCAAGTTTAATTAACTAACTTATTAAAACTTTTGAATTAATTCCCTTCATGTCCTAATCTGCTGACTCCACTCCGTTTTAAGGGTAAATTTGTCTAAAAATTGCTTGATAAATTTTAGTGGACCAATATATTCTTTACTGATTAATTTTATTTGTACTGATTAATTATCTTTGCTGTAATTGTCATTACATTGGTATAGGAATATTCAAAAATTACTTTTAAACTAACATTATTTTCTTGACCCAAAATATGTATGGGTAGGGTCTATTCACTCTCCTTGACACTGCATTAATTTTTATGTAGTTTAAAATCTCATTTATTTGGTATTATTTTAACTTTAAAAATTTAATTTCCAATATAAAATTATATTGATTTAACTAACTTTCAAACAATATTCCATTGGACTAGGTTTGTCAAAAATTTCGTTTTGACTATAATTTTTTAATTTACAAAAATACTCTTGACCAGGGCATATTTATAATTTTTTAAAACTTCCAGGTCCTTTCTCATAATTTCTCCTAGGGACTAATGTATACTAAATTCTTTCTTTGAAGGACTAAAATACATACTAGTCTTATTTTTCAGTGTAAAGATATAATTTCTTTTGTCTGTTTTAACTTGAAAAAAAGACATTTTTGCCATTTTCTACTTTTAACTTTATCTCTCCATTTTCTATAATTCTTTATAAATTTTAAGATATCTTCTATTTTAAACCTTCCACATTTTTTAATATCCAAGAAAATTGAGGATATTACACAAGGATAGAAGAATGTCCTGTTTAGCAAGTAAATAACTCTATCGGATATTAATAATATCCTTCATTAAACACATTTCCAACACCAGGAATGGACACAAATTCAATTCAAATACCAAACATCTTTCAATATTCAAAATACATTATAAACCAAACAAGGATAAAAGCTCAACACTTATCAAGTAGGAAAGAAGAGCAAGTAGCAACGAAGAACATCGACTTTCAACAAGATCAACATGACCAGATTTGGTACCACAACTTATACTAGAGTTAATATAAAAAAAGTCAACTAATTAAGAGATGAGATCTCATAGACAAATTGATTAAAATCCATAGAAATGAATAAAACATGATCAAATCAGGTTGAAAGAGCGACCATACAAATCTAAGAATAAAACACAAATAGACAAAGCAAGAGAGATGAGGGAGGGGTTGAGAACATGTATAGTAAAGTTGCAGCTACGGTGCAGGGAGGTGATGGGGGTAGCTCGTAGCTATAGCCACAATGGGGAGATGGAGGCAATAGGTGAAGATGGCTTACAAAGTTGCAGTTACTACCATCATATGGAGGTAGCTCGCATATTCACAACCATGGCCATGAGAGATGGGAAGACGAAGGTGAAGGCTATGGATGGAGGCAACGAGGTAGGGATGAGTGGATGAGGGCAGCTAGGGTTAAGGGTTCTTTGTTCTTCAGTTAAGAGAGTTCAGATGAGGTGATCTTGGGAAAGAAAGCTAGTAATGGACAATTTAAGGCCTGTTTGATTATGTTCTCTATTTTTATGTTCTGAAAATAGTTTTACAGGAGTGTTTTCCAGAACAAGTTTTGAGAATAAAAGAATAAAAAAATTGTTTGAATCAATGTTTCTAAGAACAGAAAAATTGGAAAAATCATTTGAGAAAATTGTTTTATGAATATGTTTTGAGAATAAAAAAACAGAAAATTTGTTTGATTCACTTGTTTTATGAAACATTATTTAAATAATGCACATTTTTTTACTATAATTTAATATCCTTATAGCAATACTAGACTAATTTAATAATAAAATTTTAGTAGAATAAATAGTAAAAAAACATATTTTACCAACTTAAATCATATTGGCAACATTGAAATTGACATAGTTTTAAATAAAATTTCAACAATAACCTTTATAATATATAGGATTCAATTAGTCAAAGTCACTTATTATAACTCCGAAGACATTATAAAGAATAGCAAGTGATGATCATTATAAAGTAGCTAAGAAAAAAAGTGATAGTCAATAGAAAAGAATACCTCAAATATTTTTGCTTCTACTTCTAGATATCTTGATCATTTAAATAGATTTATTGATAAGATAAGCTCATTTATGTATGTTATCATCCAACTAGTTCAAATTATATAATAGCCTTCTGAATAAAAAACTGCCACACATCCAATAACAAACAAAAAGTACCAGTATTTTCTACTAAACTTGAAAAAACTAGCATTCTTGAAAGCAAACATTATTCATTAAAAAATTCTACAGAAATTACATTACATCCACTAATAATATACACACCACTCTAACATTTGACATGGTCCTGTTAAATCAAGTGTTTTGATAATTCCAAATCAACCAACTAGAGCTTGGAAAGAAGATATGAAAAGTATACAAAGATCTTAGGTAGAGAAATCCAAGAAAAACCAGCACAAGATTAGATATATGATTTCTTACTGTGTTTAAATTGAGTAAAAGACTTTGAACTTGCAAAAGAATATTTAAAAATGTGATTTTAAGATAATTCATGAAATATTTGAAAAAGACCCACTAACAAATGAACTTTGAAGTGTTAAAATTGTTTTACAGCTTTGAAAATTTGAACTTTGACATCTGAAATTTTAACTTCGGAGTAAAAACATGTTTGTCATAATAGAGCTTCCACTGACAAACGAATTTTGTCTTTTAAAAATTTGAATTTCGGATAAAACACAAATTGTGAAAAATGAAAAATTCGTCAGAGGAAATGGGAAAGTTCATCTGAAAGTAAAGTTTAGAAAGAGTTCTAAGTTGGTCCTCTGACAGATGAACTTTGATTTTGGAAATTCGAACTTTGAAAGTACAGCTTGCAAGTTTGTTATGATAATCTTTTAACATACAAATTTTTAGTTCTCAGAAATTCAAACTTTGAATTAAGTCTGATAAGAACTCTCTCTAACGGACGAACTTTGGCTTTTGAAATTCGATTTTTGAAAAGAAGAACTATTGTACCTTATTGAGTTCCCCACTGACAGACGAATTTTGGGCACCAAAATTCGAGGCTTTTTTACCTCAATGGTATAAAAAAAATTTGAAATTCTCAATATACTACAAGCTGAAAAATATTTCCCCATATATTACAATTTAAATCATCTCGGTGTCTCAGACACCGAGATGTAAGTTTTTAATTTTTTTTTATTGAATAAGGAGAATCTCGATGTCAAAGACACCGAGATCCTCTTTTTCCCAAGTCTAGGGGTCAGAGGCTATGCCTGACCCCTACCCCTACCCCCCCCCCCCAAAAAAAACAAAACCCACACACTGCTCTACTCCCCCTTCCCAAAAGCCCTTCTTCCTAATTTTTCTCCCTCCCCTCCCCTCTTTCTTCTTTTTTTTTTTTAAATTATACCTATTTTTTGTTTCAAATTTTTATTATTACTTCTATTTTTTTAACCACATCAAAATATAAGCAAAAATATATTAAATAAAATTAATTAATTATACTAGTAAAATATATTATTCAATATTATTGAAATTATATAGGTTTTTTTATATTTTGAAAACATATATTTTAATTAAGCTTTTAATATTATTAAGAAAATATTTTTTATTAATTAAAATTTATATTACTATACAAAATAACCATAAGAATAGGATATATTAGCCTTCCTTCAATATTACTAAAATAATATAAATCTCCCCCTATTAAAAAATATACATTTTAATAAAATTTTTAACTCAATTAATGATATAAATAGGAAGAATAACGGAGAGAGATAAAAAAATATGAAGGAATATTAAAGGAAGGGTAATAAAAAAAATTTTATTCAATATTTCTTCATATATTTTTTATCTCTCTCCCTTGTTCTTCCTATTTATATTATTAATTGAGTTAAAAATTTGACTAAAATGTATATTTTTAATAGGGGGAGATTTATATTATTTTAGTAATATTGAAGAAAGGCTAATATATCTTACTCTTATGGTTATTTTGTATGGTAATATAAATTTTAATTAATAAAAAATATTTTCTTAATAATATTAAAAACTTAATTAAAATATATGTTTTCAAAATATAAAAAAAATCTATATAATTTCAATAATATTGAATAATATATTTTACTATTATAATTAATTAATTTTATTTAATATATATTTTTGCTTATATTTTGATGTGGTTAAAAAAATAAAAATATTAATAAAAATTTGAAACAAAAAATAGGTATAATTTAAAAAAAAAAAGAAAAAGGGGAGGGGAGGGCGAAAAGTGAGGACAAAGGGCTTTTGGAGAGAGGGAGTAGAGTAGCACGTGGGTTTTGTTGTGTGGGGGGGGGGGGGTCCTGCATAGCCTCTAATAGAGCCAGTAAAGTGGGCCGGAGCCCGCAGGCCGGCCCGCTTAGCCCGCCAAAAATGGCGGGGCGGGTTGAAAAAATTGAGATACTTTATAATGGGGGTCAAAAACTTGGCCCACCCCACCACTTTAAGCGAGCCAGCCCGCGGGCTGGCCCGTTTTTTTTTAAAAAATATTTTTATATTTTTTTTACTCTATATAATTATATCTAAAAAAAATAAAAACTAAAAAAAAGCGCTTAAGCATCATTTTTTTTTCTCAATCTTTCTTATATTTTAATTTTAGTTGTATTTTATTTTGTTGAACTAAATGTTACTTGTGGTATTACCATATTAATGTATTAATATATTATGCTTTAAGATTTTATGTATCAAACCGATAAAAGATTTCATGAATATAGTTATTTTATTCATGATAGTGAATAAAAAATTAATAATTTAACTAAGTAGGGGAAAAAAGGGCTAGCCAAACAAAAAGAGCAAAAAAAAAGGAGAAATTTTATGATTTAATAAAAAAATAGAAAAAAATAGAAAAAAAAACGGGCTGGCCCGTTTGACTCGCCAGCCCGTGTATGGCGGGGCGGGCTGGGGATTTCCAGGCTCGCCCTTATGGGGGCCTCAGCCCGCCCCGCCCAAAAGGTGGGCCTATGGCGGGGCAGCCCGTTTAAGGCGGGCCTGCCCGTTTACCACCTCTAGCCTCTGACCCGTAGACTTGGGAAAAGGTTTGACACCGAGATCCTCCTCATTCAATAAAAAAAAAATTAAAAACTTACATCTTGGTGTCTCAGACATTGAGATAACTTAAATTGTAGTATATGGGGAAATATTTTTCAACTTATAGTATATTGAGAATTTTGAATTTTTTTTTATAGTATTGAGGTAAATTTTCCAAAATTTGAACTTCGAAGGCACTGTAGCAATATAGAACAATTGTTCACACTTACCAGAAGTACTTTAAACTTGAAAATTCATATATTCCAACATAGAAATGTTTTCCAAAGATGAAAATTCAAACTTTGCTTTATAATAGACGAACTTCGAGGTTCAACGTTAAAGTATTTAGCTTTCGGTCTCTGCGAAATTCATCTGTTGACATACCAAAATTCAAACTTTGAGTGTCAGATGCATTAAATACTGTTGGTGAATGGATAGTTTTTCAGAGTTGAGTAACATCTCTAATGGCTAAATTTTGTCTCTAACGTATAGTTAAGACCTAAATCTATAAATAGAACTTCATTTGAAGATGTGGGTAACGATTTTACATTGTATATACAAAAACTCTGCTAAATTCTTGAGTCAAAGTCTTCTACTCTCACATACTTCATATTCTGCACTTCAACTTTCATATACACTTTAAATTAGAGAGTTCAATCATTGTATTCAATCTTATCTTCACCTGGAAGAAAGATTTTCTTGTGAGGAGATATCACAAGGGATTTGGAAAGCACTTAGTTAGAGTGCAAAGAGTGAAATTGTAAGCTCTTGGAACATAGCATCAAGTTGTACTAAGATAATTACAAGAAACCCACTGAATTCTTGCAAGATAGTGGAAAACCTCAAGTGGTAGCTTGAGGACTGGACGTAGGTCAAGATTAAGAGACCGAACCAGGATAAACATATGTGTTTTCTTTTCCCTTAAACTACTTTCGTTGTGTTATTCTTTTATACTCTATTTTTACTGTCACCCTTACTTTTATCACTTTCTTAACTTTTACAGAAAATATTAATCTTTCCAATTCACCCCCTCTCTTGGAAAGCCTACATATCTAACAGGTCCCACAAACCATTACATGATATAAGTGCCCCCATAATGTTCCACTACTGTTACTCTGTAACACCTTAACTTTAAACTATATTTCGCATGTATTGGATTTCATTTAAGTCCATTTAATTATGTTTAGAAGTTTGAATCATATGATGAGACCAAATAGAAAAATTTAAAATTTTTTGTCACAATTCATTTGGTCACCCCATTTCTCATAATGAACTTTAAAAAATCATAACTAATTTTAGAAAAATTATATGGAAATTCTTCAAGTCTCCAAAAACAACTTAAAATATTATCTACATGGAAAAAAATATGAAATAGGACTTTAATTGTGTCAATTATTACAATATTTTGTTAGATTAGCTGGCTTCCCAAGAGGGGGGTGAATTAGGAAGTTTGAAAATTTTCTGTAAAATATCAAGAAGGTGAAGAAAGCAATATATGATGATAAAACAGAGTATAAACAAATAACTGTAAAAGTGACAGTAAAGAGAAGAAGACTCAGAAAATTTATCCTGGTTCGGACTCTCCACTTGACCTACGTCCAGTCTCCAAGTCACCACTTGAGATTTTCTACTATTATGCAAGAATTCAGTGGGCTTCTTGCAAATGTCTCGGTACAAGGATGTTGCTCTGTTTCTAGAGCTTCACTCAATCACTCTATGCAATCTTACAAAGTACTTCCCAATCCCTTGTGATATCCCCTCACAAAAAAATCTATCTTCCAGATGAAGATAAGATTGTTTACAAAGATTAAACTCTCTTAAATAGAGTGAATATGAAAGTTTGAGTACAAATATTGAAGTGAGAGAAGATTTTTACCTATTTTTTCTTGATTTTTCCTTCTCTTTTTCACGTGGTCCTTCCTTTCTCCACTATTTGTAACCACTTCTTCCTTCTTTTTCAAGTGCTTTGGTCGTTCAATATGAGGGGGTATTTATAAAGGAGCCAACCAATCAAATATTACCAACTTGTATTCTTCAAAATCCATGTAAAAATGACATAAATATTAAACAATTGAAATTCCCCATGTGCAGCTTGGTGACCACGAAATAGGGAGTCTTTTGGTCCAAAAATTTCAGATATTTACTTATTCAAATATATCCTAAACCGGTCTGAACAAATAAAGCTACTTTAGCAGTATATTTTACTATTATTGGGATACCTGTTTTAACTATATTGGGATATAAAATTATCATAATATACTTATCCCAATTGGTCCAAATATAAGACCCACACATTTTTCTTGAATGAATATTGTTTCTTCCTGCAGTCCAGACTAACATTTATCGGGCAAAATATTAATATTAAATCATAATTACCCAATAAATATTATTTTGATTTTAATAAATTTCATACTATATTCCATTGGTCTTAACTCATTGAGAGCTTCATTTTGACTATAATTTTTCATATTTATAAAAATGCCCTTAACCCGGGACAAATATATAATTTTTAAAACTTCCAAATCTTAAGTGTAATTTTCCCCAAAATTCATAAAATTTGCTTCAATGTACGCGTCCCTCCACCGCCTTTCTTCGTTCTTCTCATCCTTTTTTTTTCCATCTTCTTCTTTTCTCTTTTTTTTTTCAGGAAAAAAATGGTCATTTTCTCATTTTTCCTTCTGACCGAAATAATTGACCTCTTTGCCTTATATTACACAAAATAGTATACATCCATTTTTACAAATTTCTTATAGATTTTAAAATATTGAGTCTTAAACATTTAAGAAAAATTTCAAGATATTACAGATTCTATAGCTAATTACATAACACTTCCATGAAACCCTAAAACCTCAAACTTCCTATCTCAAGTTTAATCTTTAAACCAACACTTGTTCTTAAGGTTTTCCATCATAGGAAAACCATTTTTGGCATTAAATTAATGAAATTCTCACTCTAAGATGACCTAATGCCCTAATTGAAATTATGCCTTAAGAGGAAAAATGAGATTTTCTCAAAACTTGCTTCAATCATGCTAAAGCTTGGCCAAAACTCACACTTTCTCACAAGTTTATGGTTCAAAAACACCTTCCCTCTCAAACAAGCTTAAACCAAAACTGTCTGTTTTTGTGAATTTCTTCTACATTTTTAGTTATTTAGCTTTTAGGGATATTATAATAGGAAACCTTGAAACATCAAGAAGTGATAACTTACCTTTGAAGATTGCTTTCTTTCTTCCTTCTTCCTCTCTTCCTATGCCTTCCCTCCTCTTCTTTCTTAATGTTTCATAAGCTCTCTCTTTCCCTCACTTATATAGCACATAGATCAGCCAAGACGAGAGATATCTAATGAGAAAACTAATCATGGTCAATTAACTTAACTTTGGTTGATTAAAGACTACTTCCTCCTTAAGTTTTCTCAGCAAATAATATTAAATTCTAATTCTCTCATATGCTGCTGAATGTCACACCTTTGAGGGAGAAAATATCTCCAAAATACTACATATTTTTCCTAATTCAGACATATCCTATGTTGGTTACTTTTTGCTTAGACTGTAAAGTTATTTTTACAGTATTTTATCACTTTATAAATACAAGATTAAAGTAGGTTTGTGTTTGCATTTACTTTAATATCCTATCCCAAAAAATATTTGAATGGGGTCTACATATTTTTCTTCTTATTTTTCTTCTTTTTGCGGGGCCCATAGTCTCCTTTTTTTTAATGCAAAATTGCACTATTCTATTAGTGATTTCTTCTCAAATTAATTCCTTTGAACTTAATACATTATTTTATTTGATCCAACATATCAAGAGGTCCATTTTAACATCATTTTTGAAATTTATGAAATCACCCTCGATAGAGGCAAAAATGCAAATATTTATTTCTTCGGACACTTTGTCATAATCTTTCCCAGTGACCAAGTTGCAAATAACTCTTTTTACAAGGACTAGATTGCAAACTTGTTTCTAATACTTCCATAGACTATAAAATTGCTATTTTACTGCTTTTCCTCTCTTTTTGTGAATTTCATGTCTTATTTTCATATATCGCTACATATAGTGGTATTTTCCTGGAAAATTGAGATATCGAGTGAACTTTGACAATTCCTTCCCTTTTACTTGAAACTTAGCAAGGCAAGGTGGGGTTTCCTCATATTTCAAGGGCATTGACATCCAGCCCTGTATTTACGAAAGTAGAAAAAGAAAGGCAAAAAAGATACAACTATGGCATCTGACTTTGATTGCATCTTGATGGGAGCCAATGACTGGAATTATGGGGGTTTTGAAACATACATAAATGAATATCCAAAAATAGCCACTAGGTAGACCAATACAATTGAGAACCTTAAATGGCACATTCATGAAGGAAAATTTAAAACAAAAGAAAATCATACAGGTGACTAAAAGGAAAATGTGGTTACATAAAAGGCTTTCAACAATTTGTATGTGAGAAAAGCAAAGTGAAACTCAAAACATATTTCTCTTCCCTAAACATTACGAGAGAGGTTCAAAGAGGGATATAACTCAGAAAGTCACATTAATTAAGGATGTGGGAAAAGAGCAGAAGAAATCATAGACTTAATGGAAATAAACCATTGACTCATGATCATTGTTATCAGCCTAATCAATTTTTATTCTGCACATTTTCTACGATGATTCTTTCAATTCATTGTGTATATAAACAATATATATTGATTAACAAAGTAAGAATGAGAAAAGCCTCAAATTTTCTCTGGCTCTCATTCCAATATGTCTTTGTTTTTGTTAGTCATTACCTGCAATTATTTCATCTATAGTTTTCATTTTACAGAGTTTTTTTTTTTTACGGTTATCCAACTAACTTATGTGTATGAAGGAAATCATATTTGGATTTCATAGAGTTGAGTCTTCTAGCAATAACAGAGTTTTTTTTTAATTGAAGTGGCCATGTAGTATCCCAATAAGCAAAGCTTTGTCCTATGAACACAGAATATTTAACAATGAACAATAAAAACTCAATGCCCTTAAAGCATTGAAAAAAAACACAGAACATTGAAAAATGCCTTCCAAGGATAACTCAGTGGCCTTTGAGGGTAAAGTAGAATCATTGAAACAATATGTTGTGATATCAAGAGGTTTGCTTTGAACCCAAATCTCAATTCAGTTAATGATTAAATAAAACTCCCCAATCGGAATGCATAATGAAACATCACGCTTCCTCATGGAAAAAAAAAAGAGGATAAAAAAAAGGAAAATAAGTAGTAATTGGGAAAGAAACCCATGAGCCGATAAGCATAGTGGTGGTATACATACAAGAATCTAACCATCTAAAATCTGTAAATGGCTTTGACATCACAAATTTACAGATTGCCCATGCCAGATAACAACATAATCGTAACAGACTAGAACACACACATGCATAAATATTTTAAAACCAATTGTAAAATACTCCAACCCACTTAAAACCACAGTAACTATACTCAGTCTATAAGCACAGAAGGCAACTCATACTCATAAGAGCTCATAAAAATTGAAAGCAGCATAGGGACTTACAGATCGAGGCTAAAATTTGTAGCTAGAAGAGGGGCTGAAGCTAAACTTCAAGCTGAAAAAAAAGGATTGAAGCTTAAAACTTGGAGCTGAATTGAAATACAAGATGAGCAGGAAGAAGCTTTTGAAAGCATAGTGACTTACAGATCGAGGTTGAAACTTTAAGCTAAAATGGGGCTTGAAGCTAAAAAAAGGATTGAGGCTGAAAAAGAGGGACAGATGTTGAATCGAAGACGAGGAGCTGAAAAAATGATAGCAAGAAAGGAGAAAAATGAGGAGCTCACCAACAGACAAGAAGGGCGTACTGACGGCAACCAGCAATCTTTAGCTTGAATGGAGTAAGGAGGGAGGACGATGGCCAAGGCGGAAGAGAAAAGTAGAAGTGACGCAGAGAAGAAGGCTGGGGTTGGGAACAAGACTATGAGGACCGGATTGATTTGGGCATTCAGAAAAAATACATTTATTCAGAATTACCAATATGCCATTAATAAATGTCTGTTGTCCTTATTTTGTAAATTTTAGAAAACTAAGGACGTATTTAATAATTGTTCTGGAAATAATTCTTTTTTAAATAGAAAAATTAAAAGAATTGTTTTATAAACTTGTTTTCTATAAAATATTTTAAAAAATAAAAAATAAAAAATTTAAAACATTTTTAAGATGTTTTCTAATTTTTGTTCTGGAAAATAAAAAAAAGATAAAAAATACCCACCTCATTAGTGGTAAAGTTATAAATTTTGAATAATTTATTTAACACTTACTAATTATGACTTTGGTAACAATTATTTAAATAGATTTTTTTATTTTTTTGTTTCTAAACTTGTTCTAAAAAATAATTTTATAAAACTATTTTAAATATAATAAAATAAAAAACACTATCAAACAAATCCAAAACACCCAAAACATCAAAGAAATGTTTTCGTATTTCTATTTTCCAAGCACTCATTTGTTTTTAAGTTTATCAGAACAACTTATTAAAAACATCCAATCAAATAAATTTTTTTATATTTTTTTATTTTTAAAAATAAAAAACAATTTTTAAACACTGCAATCAAGTAAAATTCTTTGCCCTGAATTTTCCGTTGTATACGAAAGCAAAATAGTCAAAGAATTGGATATTTAATGTCTACCGACAAAAAAAAAAGAATTGGATTTATTTATTATACATAATTAATTGCATGTTCTATCAAACATGTCGCGCCACTTGACTTTTCATACCAAAAGAAAGGCTCGTTAATTAATATATGCTGCATTTATGATACAATAAGACCTAGACATGACTTACAAGAGTTTGGAGTGAAGTATGGGGAGTTTGGAAAACTTGATTAAGGTGCTGAATGTAAAACCCAAGTTTAAGTGAAATCATTAACTCCAAAATACAAGTTTCAGATCCAAACTCAAGAGGAGTCCATTGAAAGATATTACTTAAAATATCATATGTTTCATTAAAAGAGTACATGACTTAGATATTAATGGGCTTAATTAGTATTAATTTCTTTTTTATTAATTATGGGCTGAACTATGTTGAGTAATAAAGCCCAATTGGTCAAATAATAGTCTTTTTGATAGCCGACCTTGTAAATAAACATGTCATGTGCTAAACATGTAAATTCATTAATGTGTTAGCATGTTTATAAGGGTTTAGGTATTATTTTATTATTTTTTATGAATTTTCGTTATTTTATTTTAGGGCTTTATTTTATTAGTTTTCTAGGTCCAATAGGAATGTTATTTGAGTCTAAAGTCTCCTAATCCTATTAGGACTACTTGAGCCCAAATTAATTAGAGTTTCTAGGCTTAGTAGGTTAGATTTTACCTTACCTATTTAAGGCTATCTTTCATGTGTGTTTTTCAAATTTAAATGATTAAAGTTTCAAACTTTTGTGAGTTTCTCTTGCGTTCTTTGAGTGCTATGATGAAACTATGACTTATCAAGGAATTAATCAATCCTTGTGACGTCACCGAAACTAGGGTTCAAGAGACCAGTTCTCTTGGGTTCTAATTCATTAAGACCAACATCTATCCATCTTATTTCTTTATTTTGGCTTTCTTTTACTTCTGTTCTTGTGCATTTTTATTCTTTTCTTTGTTGTTTCCTTGTTTCACAAAGATCTGAGTGTCTTATGCATCAAAGTGGGTTTTTTGGATGGATTCCATAAGAGTTCACTTATCATTTGGCATCAGAGCTTAGGTTTGCAGATCAATGTGTATTTTTCTATTTTGCTTCTTTCTCTTTGTTTCATTCTATTTTCGTTGCATTTGAAAAATTTGTGTCACTGTTCATCTGTGTAGCTTTCACGGTTCACTGGCTTTGTTTCATACTGTTCCAGTAACTATTTTACTGACACTGTTTTGAACTGTTCATTATACTGTTATAGTAATTGTTCACAGCACTGTTTCGTTCGCTGTTCACTACACTGTTTCATTCCACTGTTCATCATCTAAATTTAAAAAAAATATATTCATCCTATATTGTAGTGTGAGTTGCCTAAATTAAAAAAAATAAATAATAGCAGCAAAAAATATATATTAAGAAAATCTGGAAAAAAAAAGAGATTGATTGCTGCAAGAAAAAAAATATAGCAGCAACAAAAAAATAATAAAAAAAGTGAAGGAAAAGAAAAGAAAAAGAGATTTGGTTGGGCTGGATTCAGAATTTTGTAATTTGAATTAAACTCAATCTTGTTAAAAAAAAATTATATATTTGATCATTTGGGATTATTTCCTAATTTGTTGAGCATAAATATCTATAATTTGTCATTCCTTCATATTTCTTTCCTTATCAATTTTCTACCAATTTTCATCCTTCTTTATTCTATTTCCTTTGGATTTCTCTTGTAGGAAATTTTAGTTCTTTTATACTCATTTTGTTTTAGTTATTGTTTAATTAAATTAGGATCTTTGAAAACTTCAATTTTAAACTTTTATTTTCTGTGATTGCCACTTCTTTAAAAACTGATTTCCTTTTGATTGAAGTTGTGGTTTTAATTTAGCACTCTCATAAGAAAGCAAGTTTTGAGTGGAAAAAAGCAAAAGAGAAATTGCATCATATTTGAAAAAGTCTTGACTTAGTGTGAAATACGAGTACATTTGCATTATTTGAATGAAACACGTGAGAAAGTGTGTAAGGTCCCTATTTTTTTCTCTTTGCTTTACACTAACATTTCAGATTATAAATATGGCTGTTGGAGAAGTTGATTTTAAGGCCTTATTAAGGACTTTCAATGATCAAATTAAGAAAGTGAATGCAAAATTGGATCGCCTAGAGTTTCTTTCTAAAACTAAAGCAAGGCGTAATGCAAAAGTTCCTGCTCACACGGATGTTCTTAGCAATATCAAACTGAAGATCCCACTATTTCATGGTGAGAAAAATCCTGATGTTTACTTGGATTGGGAAAGAAAGGTTGAACAAGCCTTCGTATGTTGCAACTACTTCGAAATAGAGAAGGCATAGTGTGCGTACCTTCGATTGGGTAAAAAGATTGCTGCTTGGTGGAAACGGATGGAAACTAGACGAGTTGCAAATGGAGAACCTTCCATTATAACATGGAATGAAATGAGAGCAATCTTGAGGCAAAAATACATGACATCCAAAGCTAAAAGTGTGGTTGAACATTTCAAGGAGATGCAAATGCCCGTGGTCCAAGATTCATGTGATTCTCACATGGAGAAAGATGATCATGAGGATGGTGGCATTGTTACCACTTCAACAATTGATAATGTAATGAGAGAATCCACTACAGGTAATCTTGATCCTCAAAACTCTGATATTATCTCTTGTGATTTAAGACGTGATAATTCTAGTAAGACGAATGGTGTTGCTTACATTGATGATATCCCTTGTGCTGGACAATTGGATTGAAATCTGAATTGAGATGTGCTAAATTTGAGAATCCTAATGAGTTTAATGTCATGAATTGTGATAATGGGATTGAACATGATATCTTGCTAAATCTTGAAGAGAGAATTGGTTCAGATGTTGAAAGTGTTGTGTTAAAAGGCTTAGATGATTCTGATTGTGCTTCTAGTATGCAAATTGAAAATAATGTTGTAGCACAATTGGAAAATGAATTTCATAATGTTGCTTGTATTTATGAACAAAATTATGATTTTTTGCATCCTTTAGAGGAAAATCATACTTTACATGTTCCTAATTAGTTGGTGGAAAATTCGGTGGATAATGATATAAATCCTTTGGAAATTGGCTTTTATAATTGCAATGATGTTGAGCATATTAACGTGGTAATTGGAGATTATACTTTTGATTCTAACTTGAATGAGCATGTTAGTTTCTGTTCTTTTGTAGTGGGAAATGCGCATGAATCATTACCATGTAATTTCGGTGAAACTCATAAGAAAATAAAGAGTGATCTTAAGTGGAAAAACATGAGTGGGAAAAATAAGAGAGAAAGAGTCCACAAAAATGCAAAGAGTGCAAAATGAGTAAGAGAGAAGAGAAATGAGAAAAGAGTGAAAAAGAGGAAGAAAAAGACGAAAAAGAGAAAAGAAAAAGAGAGTTTGAGGAAGAATAAGAGTGAATGTGAGCTTAAAGTAGTTTGTACAAAGCTCTTTCCTTCTTCATCTCATCTTTCTTATGTGTCTTCATTGTGTTTTCTTCTTCCTTCTCATTATGATTCTAATTTCTTTGATTTATGTCACCTATCTTTGTTGAATGAGTCCATATTGAATGAGTCTCTTTTGGAAGAGATGCATTGTGATAATTTAGTATCATATTCACCCATTGTTGCTTCATCCTCTATTTCATCTCATGGTCAGTGTGTTTTGTTTCCTTCATTTGTTTCTTATATCTATCTAAGTCATCACATGTGTTATGTGTTGTGTGAGTCTCATGAGTTATATGTTTGTTTGTTTCTTTGCCTGTGGTTTATTCCATTTCACAAATCTTTTGTGTTCTATCTTTGCGGATTGTGTTCCTTTTTATGTCCTTATTTTCTCAAGATTTGTAATAATTTGTTCAATGTGATTTTTGTCCAATCTTTATTCTCTCATCCCTCTATCAAATTGATTTCTTCTTATGCATTATCTTTCATCTTATTTCATGATCTTCAAGTCATTTCTTCTCCATCTTTGTTCTATCATTATGCATCATCTACATGTGTCAAATCTATCCAGATTTTGAATTTAATGAATTACATCCAAATCTGTCCAGATTTCTTCCCATATGATCATTATATCACCTTAGTCCATTTTGAGTCTTTTTGTGTCATGTTTTGTCCTAATTTCATCCTTCATGTTTTCCCTAACACTTTGGTTCCATTTGAGTCTAGTTGTGTCGAGTTTGTGCCTAGTTCTTTGTGGCAGGATATTGGTGAAAATGATATGAAGAAAGATTCCAGATTTTGTGCATCAATGCTAGAAAATAAGTCCTTTGTTTGACATAATGGTTGGAAGATTTTTGATATTGGAGATTGGTTGCAAAAACTTAGAGAAACACTTAAAATAAATTTGCAACCAAGGGAGAATATTGTCTTCCAAGTTTATGTTAAGATCAAAGCCACAAAACATCAGTTAAGTCTGAAAGGTACGTATACTCCTTATTATTTATTTGATACTTTTAATCGTTCCCTTTTTTTCCACATAGATTATGGAGATTCGAGGACAAATCCTTTCGAGGAAGGAGGGAATGATAGAATAAGGGCTATGCATGACTTGCAAGAGTTTGGAGCAAAGCATGGAAAGCATGGGAGACTTGATTAAGGTACTGAATATGAAACCCAAGCTTAAGTGAGATCATCAACTCCAAAATACAAGTTTCAGATCCAAGCCCAAGAGGAGCCAATTGAAGGAGGTTACTTAAAATATCATGTGCTTCATTAAAAAAGCATGTGACTTAGACATTAATGGACTTAATTAGTATTAATTTCTTTTTTATTAATTATGGGCTGAACTATGTTGAGTAATAAAGCCCAATTGGTCAAATAATAATAGTCTTTTTGATAGCTCAACTTGTAAATAAATATGTCATGTGCCAAATATGTGATTTCATTAATGTGTTGACATGTTTATAAGAGTTTAGGTATTATTTTATTATTTTTTATGAATTTTCGTTATTTTATTTTAGGGCTTTATTTTATTAGCCCAAATTAATTAGGATTTCTAAACTTATTAGGTTAGATTTTACCTTGCCTATTTAAGACTATCTTTTATGTGCGTTTTTTATATTTGAATGATTAAAGTTTTAGACTTTTGTGAGTTTCTCTTGCGTTTTTTGAGTGGTATGATGAAACTATGACTTATTAAGGAATTGATCAATCTTTGTGACGTCACCGGAACTAGGGTTCAAGAGACTAGTTCTCTTGGGTTCTAATTCATCAAAACCAACATCTATCCATCTTATTTCTTTATTTTGGCTTTCTTTTGCTTCTGTTCTTATGCATTTTTATTATTTTCTTTGCTGTCTAGTCTTTGTGTTCCTTGTTTTACAAAGATCCGGGTGTCTTACATATCAAAGTGGGTTCTTTGGATGAGTTCCATAAGGGTTCACTTATCAATTTCATTTCATATAATCAAACCTTGTGAGCATTTTCTTCACTTCCCCTTCGAGTTGTCAAGAAAATGTAAGAGATTACATGACGACAATCATAATCTTTATCATAGTAAATTATATTTTTGAATAAAATTCTTCTGCACGTAGTATTACACACCATGTCATTTTTACAGGTTCCAAAATAATCAAGATAATTTGCTTTTACTTTAAATATAGTATAACTATATACACAAACTGCTTCTAATTACCCAAAAAGAATAATGTACAAAACTATTTCCGCCATATATATTTCTGCACACTATTTTCTAGATGATAATATCAAGTAGTACTGATTGAAAGGCATAGTCTCGATTTACTTCATCCTAATTTTATTAGCCTAATAATGTAAGTTAATATCAAACTTAAACACAGAGTATTAGTAACCGATTTGAATTGTTTCAATTTTTATTTTTCTCAATCTGTCTCAATTCTAGTTCTAACTATTAGAAAACCAGCATCTAATGATCCCACGTATTCATTAAATGAAACTTTTTAAATTATATATATATACACACACTTTTCAGTGTTTGATTTGAATGCTAATCTAACAACTAAAGATTAGAATTGAGACAAATTCATGATCACCCCCAACTAATTTTACACGTCTTCAACCTATCAAACAGGAGCAGTCCTGTTAGAAGAGGCAGGGAGCTCTATAGCCAGATCACGTCCTTGGTCTCCATCGTTCTCTCCGCTTAACTCCTCCAACGATTTCCCTCTTGATTCTGGCACAAGGAACGTGAACAGCATCCCAACAAAGTTAATCACACCAAGCATAATAAGCGAATTCTTCACTCCAATTCCCGTTGGATACCCTGCATCTGTCTTCTTTGGGTCCTTGCTCTGCGCCGCAAACAAAAACCCGATCGCACCGATGGTGGCTCCGGCTTTTCCAGCCGCCGCAGATATGCCATGGCAAGTGGTCCTCATCCTTGCCGGGAAAATCTCCGCCGGGATAATGAAAGTGGTGGTATTTGGACCAAAATTAGCGAAGAAGAAGGTGAACGAGTACATTACGAGGAACCCAGTTCGGTCATGCCCCTTGTTCCAGTGATCGTATGGGATCGCAAGCGCGAACATGAACACGGTCATGAAGAAAAAGCCCATTAGTTGGATAAAGACGCGGCCGATATATTCTATGAATGCCACCGTGAACCAATAACCTGGCACCGTCCCACATAGGGTTATAAGCGTTTGTGCTCTCGCAACCCTGTAAACCTGTTATGCATTTAATCAATCTTAATCCTTATGAAGCTTTAATACATGTCCCTAAGTGTTAGATTACATAAAATCCTTATGAATTTTCTCGTTGTGTATGTAACTGTGTGTATATATATAGAGAGAGATAGAAAGACATAAGACTCACTCTCAGTGGCGGATGCAGGACTTATGCTTAGTGGGATCAATATAAGTTTTTTAAAACAATAAGTGACTATAAGAAAATTTAGTATATATTTATTTTTGCATATGCATATCTACACATAGTCACTCATAAACAGATTTTATATCCTACAATTCAAAAAAAATTATATATCCTACAATTCCTAAGATTTGATGGTAAATCTATGACATTTATTATTATTATTATTACTATTAGAGATTTTATTCATAAAGTTTGATGAAAATTGTTATTTTTTATTTTCTATTTAAAAAAACTTACAATCCACCTATTTTTAACAAAATAATAAATTTAATTAACCAAAATTATCTGAAAATAATTGCACAATAAGGAAAATAAATAACTGTGATTTTCTTTTTATATATAAATGATTCAAAAATTGAATAAAGAATTTTATTACAAAAATATTAAAATTACAATAACCATTATTCTAATTTATTAATATCTTATGATGATTTTACCAAAAAAATATAAAGAGTAAGTAAATAGTCAAAAAAATATGAAAGATGAATAATTGATTGTGGGGTGATTAATATACTTAATAAGAATTTTATTTGTGTTCTAAATTAATTGCATCACGCACATACCTCATGGATTGCGTTCATCTCTTCCGCTGGAGGAAGCCAGCCAACTGCAGTGTAAATATCTTTCTGGAAAAGATTAGAACTATAATACGCAATATCTAATAGAAACCACGTGATGGTGGTCCCAAGCAAGTGAAGCCCATGCCTGCGAGCAAACTCCCTACTGAACAAACCATAGCTGTTGTTCTGTCGCCCAGTTATTATATCCACCTTTTCCTGTTCGTCTTCAATATCCACTTGCAGTACCATGGCCATGTCTTCCGCAGCTTGCTTCGCATTCCGAGCCACCAGCGCCGTATAACGAGCGGTCTCCGGCATTTTCATACGCCAGTAATACGTGAGAGCCGCAGGTACAGCACCAAACATTAGAATGATTCGCCACACATAGTCAGCTTGAGGAACAAGAGAAGCGGCGGGGTTGTCCTTATAAGGAGGAGCTTCATAGGCATGATCAAAGGCCGCTGCTACGATTAGGGAAATAACCCCACCGAACAAAATTCCAAAACCTTGCATGGCGAAAACGGCGGCGATGAAAGCCCCACGAGTCCTCATGTTGGCGTATTCGGACATGATGGTGGCGGAGAGAGGGTAGTCGCCGCCGATGCCGAATCCAAGCCAGAAGCGGAAGAAACAGAGAGTGGCTATGATGCCCTTTGCGGATTTACCGAAAGAGAGGCCGGAGGCCAGAGAGGAGATGACCATGAGAACAAGGGTTACGCCGTAGACCTTTTTTCTGCCCATTTTGTCACCGAGCCAGCCGAAGAAAAGCTGACCTGTTAAGGTACCACACAGGGCGACGCCGTTGACCGCGGAATTAACGCCCGGAGGAAGGGTTCCGGGCTTCGGCGTACCTTGATGGGTATAGTAGATTCGTCCGAGCAACTTGGTGACGTTGGGTATACAGAAGAGATCATAGGCGTCGGTGAAGAAGCCCATGCCAGCAATTACGATGGCTGTGAAGTGGTACCATTGTGTCTTGGCAACATCAAGGGCATTAAGGACTCGCAGTTGGCTAGACATCGCTGGTTTTGTAAGCTGAACTAAGTACTCTAAATCAAGAATTAAGGCATATATAGATAATATATACAAGCTATATATGCTAGCCACAATTTATATATATATATATATATATATATCAAAAGTAATATTTTTTCGTCTCTTCATCTTATCCCTAGACTAACCATAGTTTGTTGTGGTCCATTTTCTCTTCTGACGTGATGTCGATGTTCCTGCTATCATTAGATTAATTCATACAGTAATAGTGGCAACAGCTTGACTTTGACAGAAATTAATATAATGGAGGATTATTCCTCATGCCCAATGGGATATTATGTCCGACCGCTTCGTTATAACGTCATCAATTGTCAATCTCTTATTTCTTATAGGGCCAAAGACTTTGACTAATTATTTGGTCCCAAAAAACCAAAAAGACTTTGACTAATTAAGGGTCGTTTGTGATAATATAGAAGGTATAGTTGGATTAGGCTTAATACTATGTTTAGGATTTTTTTTGGATGAAATAAAATAGAATGGAACTGAAGGATTCGAGTTATGCTTAATACTATATATGTTATGTCCGCTTCGTTACAGTGTCAATCTCTTACAGTAGGATAAGACTTAATACTATGGAATTTTTTAAATGAAATAAAATAAAATACAGTGAGATGACAATATGAGTCCCCAAATCTTCCCTACCATCCTGAATGCTTTTTTTTCTCCCTCCAAACTGAGAGATTAATGACGAAATGATTATGAGTTAATATCATAATTATAAAATTACTTCCAACCATAATAAAACACGTACGTTCTCCAATCTGTGGCAATATTTAACATCTATCTTTTTTTCACTAAATTGCTTGAGCTCTCTTTCACTCTCGCATTGAACTTTCTTCCCACTCTTTTTACTACTTCAAGCTATCCGTTTCTTCTCTTCACTGTGTCGAGGTATAATTTTCATTCTTACATCTTTTTTATATGCCGCGTCATACCTCTCTCTCTTCAATAATCCAAGCTGTTTTCTCGATCTCTACAATTTTACAATGAAATTATCAAATCATTGTTAAATATGTTCTAATTTTAAATTTGATTATTTTGACGACTAATGGAATTGGGTTTCAATTATCTTGATTACTTTTCGAATTAGATTTATTATCATGGATTCAACTTATGATTGAATTTTTTTAATAGAGCAATAATTATTTTGAACTGATAATATATAATGGTTCTATTGGGCTAACTAATTTAGCCCATAAAAAAGTGAGCTAGATCATAAAAAACTAATTTTGAAACGGGAAATTTGGGTTAGGTTCATTTGGCCCCATGTGTTAAATGGGTCAGCCTACCTGACCCATTTTTCCTTTAAAAAAAATTCAAATATATATATATATATATATATGGAAAGGAAGACTTTTTAAAATTTAATAATAATTTTAGCTTTTTCGTCGCAAGTCATTGACTCACTACATCGGGGCCAATCCCAGCAACATATCACATTGTGTCTTGTCTTGTGGCCCATGAATTAAATTAACATGTAAGAACAAGGTTCAAAAAATCAGACCGGCCATTAAATTAGATGAGGTAATAGTTTAAGGTTTAGTGGTCAAACCGGAATCAGACCGGTTGTGAATAAATTAATATATTTTTAATAATATAGATAAAAAATATAAAAGATATTTATCCATGATCATAAAATTAATATTTATTTTAAAATAAAAAGTAAATTTAATAATATATGAAAAATTAAAAATATCATTAATAAGTTTTACAATCTAATATTAAAATCTAAACAAGTTAATATTTATCTATAATTATATTTTAAATTCAAAATAATCAATTGATATTCTATTTTAATCTTATTTATTAAGTAAATTTATCATTATTAATAATTATGTATTATAATAATACTTATAACATATTATAATATAGAAAGAAAAAAATTTATATTAAAAATAATACTACTTAGTACTAAAAATAATATTATTTTATTTTAAAAAATATTTAAAAAAATTAAAAAATTAAAAAAAAAAATTTTAAAAGGGGCAAATCGGTTTTTGACCGGTTCTTGACTGTTTCTCACCGGTTTTGAAACCCTCCAGTTTCCATCTATTACCGGATTGGACCAGGGGCCGGTTCCTGGTCGGACCGGCCAGTCCGGTCCAATTTTTTATACATTGGGTAAGGATGACATTCTCCAATGTGTGTGTGTATATATATGATAATAATTTCCATGATATGTATATATATCCCCAGTTCGACAAGCAGATACAAACTGGTCTCTATTACTATATACGGATTCAATGTACAGTTCCCCTCAACATCCTTTTCTTTATATCTCCAAATATTATGGATGCTTTTACTCTTCTACTAGTCTTCAATTATTTCACTCTCTACTTAATTTGCTATTCAAAAGTCAAAACTTAATTCCTTCACATGCAATTTATGCATAGGACAGGAATTAGAAATACCATTTTATTACTGCAGTTTAATTATGAGCTCTTATTACACACAAATATATATATATATGTATATATATACACATACTAAGATTAACGAAAGTTGCAGAGGAAAAGGTTCTTAAGAATATGAAGGTTTGATTGATTATTATACACTGTATTCCATAGAAATAAAGTACTTTTTTTCAATCCAAACTTCACTTTTGTGAGTCGATGTAGAAATTTCATTTTACTGCAACCAAATGTGTTAATTTATTTTTTTTGGGAACATTCCATTAAAATACTAAGAAAAAGGATATTTCCGAAAAGATAAGCCCATTTTGCAAAATTGTAATTCACCAAATTAGAATCAAAATTTAAATTGGTTTTACACTTTTGCCCCTCTCTCCCTCTTCCTCCCATATCCTCAGTGACTTTTTGGTGGTGGTTTCTAGCGGTGACGACTTGTTCAACAACTTTTCTAGCGGCAGTGACAACCTTCCGCGATTATTATGGAAGTACTCACTACAACAAAAAAGGGGAATAGATGACATTTTTTTCAACTTGATTGGCATTTCCAAAATGCCTTCTATTCTAGTACTGATAAATGTGGAGCACTTACATTGGCGTTTATAAAATGCCTACTAAAATATAAGTTTATATGACATTTGTATGAGAAACACCAACTAAATTTGAACATTTAACTCAGCACTTTAAGAGGAAATGCCATTTGTCTAATTAGAATTTACATGGTGTTTATGTGAGATGCGCCATGTAAAGTATAATGAAAGATGGCGTTTAATCTGATCGGTCTGAACAGATAAAGCCACTTTGGCAGCATATTTTACTATTATTGGAATACTAGTTTAACTATATTGAGATATGAAATTATTATGATATCCTTATCCCAATTGATCCAAATATGAGGGCCACATATTTTTCTTGAATTAATACTATTTTTTTCTGCAGTTCAAACTGATTTTTATTTGGTAAAATATTAATATTAAATCCTAATTACCCAATAAATATTATTTTGATTTTAATAAATTTCATACTATATTCTATTGGTCTTAGCTCATTGAGAGCTTCATTTTGACTATAATTTTTTATATTTACCAAAATGCCCTTGACTCAAGGTAAATTTATAATTTATAGAACTTTCGGGTCATTAAGTGTAATTTGTCCTAAAATTTATAAAATTTTCTTTGTTGTCAGTGTTGGCCGCCGCTTCCTTGTTTTTAATTTTTTTTTTGGGCAAGATAATCATTTTCTCATTTTTTCTTTTAATCGAGACAATTGACTTTTTTGCTCTTATTTATATAAAACGGTGTATATCCATTTTTACAAATTTCTTATAGATTTTAAAATATTAAATCTTGAACATTCAGAAAAATTTCTAGGATATTATACATTTCAAGTAATGTGGGCATCCTCCCAAGCTATTCACTTTGCAAATGATAAATAAAGATGAAAACAATCATAAAAAATAAGAAACAATGCATAACTTGAAATGAATGCTTACCATCCTCCTTTTGTGCTCAGTTGAAGGAATACTACCACATCTATTCTTCATGCCTCCTTTAGTAGAAGCCTGATTTACCTTAGTGATTGCTTGTTTTGCCCTATATTAAGCTTGTCCACATACGGACTAGTTCTATCCACATAATTGCTAGAATATAGATTGGATTCCTTTTTTCATATCCTCCCCAACTCTTACCATATGTTGTTGGAGGATCTCACCATATTTTTTCTTCCAATTGGATTTTATTTTCTGATCATGTTGTGGTAGCCATTGATACTTTTTCTGTGTAAACAATAAAATATATATAAATTTGATTTAGATTTAAGTTGAGAACATAATCTTGACAAAATAATATCTTATTAGACTTACTGCCTATTCAGAGAACCATTCACCCTGGATCTTTGGTGGTGTTGTCTTCATTGTATAACAAGCGTGTTTAAATTTAGTTTGAATGATAGGAAATATATCCCTAACTGTATAAATAGGATTAAACCTACATTTAAATTAGTGATTACACATGTTACAATAGCTCAAAATTGACATGTTATGAAATATTTATATGACAACTTGAAATTTAGATCATATGATGATAACTTACATATCATTGTCGGGTTCCACCTAAATCCTACCATCTGGAGGGTCATAACTACTAGATCATGCTAGTGAATGTGAGAATGGCTTTAGAGTGGGATTGGGAGATCCTGTTGGTGAATGCAAGGGTGGGCTAGATGATGAAATGGTGGGCCTTGTTGTAGATCCTTTGGAGGGGATATGTGTGGGAGTAGAGGAAGGTGGATGAGGAACATGAGAGGATGACCCTTTACCAATTTGTGGAGACATGACTCGACCTCTAGCTTGCCTTATGCCACGACCGACCATCTGCAATATGATTGCACTTATAAATAAAATAAAAATTTATACAGCAAGATGATATGAACATATAAATATTTAATAGCACAAGAATAACATTTAAATTAGCATATTTAAATTTATTGAACAAGATGACTTGCATTTGTAGAACAAGTTAACATGAATGCTAGAAAATAATGAAAGCTCACAATCCTTCATATGTTATCTTCCAAAATCATCCTCTTCTTCATCATCATCTTTATCACCATCTTTATCATCTTTAGTATCATCTTTCGAATACTAATCTTCTTCATCATCTTCACCACCATCTTTATCGTCTTCTGAAACTTCTTGATGTTCATCATTAGGAATTGACCTATCTTCTTTAACATAACCCCCTTCAGTGTCTATTATGTTATGGATTTCATCATTCTCAACAATTGTCAGCAACATAACTTCTTGAAATGGCTCAATGTTAACTATTGATGTGGGAGCATCAATAGTGCTTTGAGTTTTCAGTTTAATGGCAACTAACTTGCTAGCATTCTCACGACCACTGGGATAAGGTGCATAGTATACTTGCATTGCTTGTTGTGCAAAAACAAAGGGATCATACTTGTTGTACCTCTTAGATGCATTAAGTTAAACACTCTTAAATTGTCTATGAACCATTATACCAGGGTTAGGTGTTAGATCAAACCACTCACAATTGAACAACACTAGTTGCCTTATAAGAGATTTAGTATATTCTAATTGCACAATCTCTTGCAGTATGCCATAATAATCACATTTTGATTGGCCATAGTCAGATCCCTTGACACTAACTCCACTATTTATAGTTGACTTTTGATGGGTATATGAATCTATATGAAACTTATAACCATTGATGAAGTAGATAAGCCATGTTCTAACTTTTCTCTTTGGTCCTTAAGCAATATCATGTAAAAATAGGTTAACAACATTGTTCATTAGGTTTCGAACCTGTGTCACAATTTTTAAGGTTGAAGATTTGAATTATCCTACAAAATAAGAAAAAACAAATAACTACTTACATATTCTCAAAACCAGTATGAAAAATGTGCTTCAATTTGAGCTTCTATCTCAACATCCACAATTTTAGGGTCATACGAATTCAACATTTCAACAAATAAGCTGCATTAAGGAATATGTTAACCATATATACAAATAAACAATGTGAGGTTTTCTTAATCAACAACACTTACTTGATATAAGGTTGCACCTCATCACAGTTCATAAGAATATATCTAGTGGTAGCTTCTATTTCTTTATCACTCATAAAATGAGACTTGCTTTCCCCATAAGACCTACCTGGATAGTTGAAAATAGAAATTGTAGGTAGGTTCGATACTCCACCATCATCATTTCTTGGAGGTCTTGTTAAATTTGATTGAATGTGTCATGGTTGGTAAGACTTATTATAGTTATCATATATTTATTTTGAATATGAAACATTTTATTACCTTTCAAATGGATACATCTATCGATATTGAATAGGTCCCCCAACCTTTGCTTCATAAGGAAGATGGATTGGTAGATGCTCCATTGACTTAAAAAATGCCAGGAGGAAGACCTTCTCCAACTTGTATAATGTAACAACAATGTTCTCTAATACCTCCAGTTAAGCCATTGTCAAGGTAGTAGCACATATTCCTTTAAAGAATTGACTAAACTCAGTTATAGGATTTCATACAACTTCAGGCAATGCTCTGAAGGCAATTGGAAGCAAGCGTTCCATGAACATATGACAATCATGAATTTTCATTCCACACAACTTTGCTTCCTTCATGTCAACACATCGAGCCAAATTAGATGCATATCCATTAGGGAGTTTCAGGCTCTTTACCCATTAACAAACAATTGGTTTTTGTTCTAAATTTAATGTATATTTTGCTTTTGGCTTATGAGAAGTCCCTTTTAGAACTTCTAACTCCTTTCTTTGACAATATTCTTTCAAGTCCATCCAAGCTTCTTTATTATCCTTAGTCTTCCCCTTTGTGTCCATGACAATGTAAAACACATTGTCAAACACATTTTTCTCAATGTGATGGCATCAATATTATGTTGAATGAGGTTAGTTTTCCAATAGGCAAATTTCCAAAATATGCTTTGTTTTATCCAGAGATAAGTACCCTTATACCTTTCGATTGGTACATTATCTCCCCACTTGATGAATTTCGGCAAATTGCATACTCTTTGCCAAACTTCTTCCCCATCTAACCATAGTGGAGTCATTGAGTTCTCAGTTCTATTATTATAAAAGAAGCTTTTATTTCTCCTATATGCATGTTCTAGTGGAAGAAATTGTTGATGACAATAAAAAAAAGATGTTTTCTTGCTATACTTTAATTGAAATGATTTTGTGTTCTCCATACATATAGGACATGATAATTTCAAATAGATTTTGTGTTCTCTATACTTTCAAATGCAGTACTCATTTGAAAGTTTTGTCTCAATGAGGCATCATATGTTAGCACACCCACAACCCACAATAATTTTAGTTCATCTATCAATGGTTGCAAATAAACATCTATTTTCCCTTTGGGATTATTAGGACCAAGGATAATCAATGTGAGAAACATATACTCTCATCACATACACATCGTTGGTGGTAGATTATATGGAGTGATGATTACTGGCCAACAAGAATAATTTTTCCATAATTGGGCAAATGGTGTAAAGCCATTAGCACATAGCCCAAGTCACACATTTCACAAATCATTTGCAAAGTTAAGGTATATGCTATCACATGCCTTCTATGCTTCTCCATTAGAGGGGTTTGAAAGAACACCAAAATCTCGACAATTCTCATAGTGCCACCGCATTTCCTTTGTTGTTTTTTCAAATACAAATAATCGTTGAAGGCTAGAAATCAGTGGTAGGAACCACAATTGCTTGTTTGCAATTTTCTTTTTTCTTTCACTGTTTCTTCTTGTGGAATACCTTGCTTTACCACAAAACTTACAATTGGCTGCATTCAATCATCTTTATAATATAGCATGCACCCATTCACACAACAATCAATCTTCACATAACCAAGTCCTAGCTTAGACACCAACTTCTTTATTTGGTACAAGTTTGGTGGCAAACAAGTACTTTTAGGTTGGGTTGCCCTCATAAACCATGAAAGATTATTGTAGGTTTGTTGTGAAATGTTGGAGTTTGCCTTAATGCTTAGGAAATGTATAGTAGCTGAAAGTTCGGACCAATCATCAGACCTTTTCCACAAGGGTTGTTATGCAGCATGTAACACATCATAGAAAGCCCTTGCATTAGCATTTGGCATCTCTTCAGCACTTTCATTATAGTTAGCCCTAAAACTTGGCCCTACTACATCTATCACCATGGACTAATATCGTGTGAACTGCTCACCAACTTGCCTATAAGAAATATCTTGGATGCTATTCAAAGGATATAGGGTTGGACCTACCATAAGCGATGCTTCACCATGACTAGTCCATTGATAATAGTTTGGCTTAAATCCATACTTATAAAGATGCAACTTCACTATGTCAAGATTGAAGGGTTCCTTCCACTTACACTTGGCACAAGGACATCTTATCTCCTAATCATGTAAGAAAGGAGGCAATTGGCAAGCATGATTAAGAAACTCTTCAACCCCTTCAAGAAACTCCACCTTCAAGTATCCACAACTCAAATCTATTCTATCATACATCTATCTTCGATTTTCTGGAGCATCCATCCTCTTCTTCGATACACCTATGATGTTAGAGTCCCAACTAACTAGTTTAGGTATTTGAAAGTTACCCTAAAGGGTTCAATTAACTTCAACTACAATTAACTTTTCAATTCTGTATACTAATTGTTTTTTTCTTATTTTGCACATATTTGAGTTGAAGTGAAAATAAGTAATAAAGTGAAATTAAAAGAGCAAATCACATATTATAGTTGCATCCACTCAAGTCAAGCATTAGAATTAATAACACTAGATTAAACCATTTGGGTCTAAATACACAAGGCTAAAAAAGGCAAAAGCAAGCAACAATATATGTAATTTAGATTTTAGATCAAATACAATAAATGAAGTTAAGAGAATTAACATCTAAGAATCCAAATAATAGTTATAGCAGAACATGCTACTAATTAGATAAAAATAAAAGTATAATAGAAAATATGAGCTCATTACCTGAAAGTGTCTCAATCTGAAACTACTAGCACACTAATCTGGCACTTTCACAAGAATAATCCAGCAACTCACTAATAGATCACATAATCAGGCATCAATTAAATAGGCATAACATTTTGACAAAATAATAAGCCTATACTTTTCTATGATATATATATATATATATTGAAGATTTTTAGCCATATATTTAATTTAGATAGCTATTAACATAATGTATTATCCAATTAAATTGTAGTCCCAATCCTTTTCACTGTGGGTAACGGCAAATGGTGAGAATACATTATATTTTCTCTCTCACTAGCTTCAATGGTTTAGGCCTCAAAAACTTTTAAAGCCTTCACTTTTTGTAGTCTAGCAAATTAAAAATTAACAAAAAAGTATAGTATCCTACTCTAGTAAGTCACTTCTAATATCAAAAGTCTGCATCATCTTACACATACCTAATAGATTAATCATATCTTATCCCATAAGCTAAAATACCTATGTGATACACTACAAAGTCAATCACAATGAATCTAGTGTTGGGAATTTCAACACACACGCAGCAGAAAATTATAAAAAAAATTCCCTCATATGGATCCATCAATGTTATTTAGATTGAGATGTAGAAAAAGGATTTACCTCCAGTGCATCTCTTGGTGTTTTTTTTCATTTCATCGGACCCCAGGACCTAACGCGACTGATTAGCTCCCTCTACCGGTATCCACATGAATGGTGAGACCAACTTGAACGGTATGCTAGCATCTCTATTTGTGAACATCCGTATGGTTTAGCTGTTCGTCCGTACAGTCTTGCTCTCTGAGTATACAACCACTCTCTCTCTAGGGTGAGTCAATATTCTATTGATTTTATGTCTAATAATCCTAGTCTATATCAATATATAGATAGGATTTGATATTTGTTTAATTTAAATCAATAATTTAAACTAAATCAAATATTAATTAAATAGATTAATTTGAATTTAAATCTATCTAATAGATTAAATTTAAACTAACTATCTAATCTATATCCATAATCAAATCTAGATTTAATTTATCATATAAATCAAATTTAGATTATTAGTTTAAATTCAAATTTAGAATTAAATCTAAGTCAAATTTAGATTATGACATTAGTTCAAATTTAAATCTATCATATAAAATTAAATTTAAAAGTAATTTATGTAAATTAATTTGAATAATATATATATATAGAAATAATATAATATATCAAATGCATATGTATATACTTCAAATTTATAAATAACATATATATAATTCAATCACCATAAATTGAACTTTAAATTTATTGAATCCAGAAAAATTTTAGATTCAATGAATCTGGACATTCTAGCTCGAGTTGGCCTGTTTTTGTGTGCGACCCTGTAGTTCCATATGATGTTGGCAGTGGGCTAATAGCATTATTGGATCCATAAGTCACAAGTGACCTCTAGTAAGACATTATGACTGCCCAAATCATATGAGATCAGTGATCCGATGTAACCTATCATATAATCCAATCACATCCCTTTTGTCTCATGATATATAGGTCAAGTATGAGGCATGGTAACATCATCCTCATTTTACTTGACCATTATTTTCTCGATATCTAAGTAGACTGATAGAACAAATGGAAACTCTTCCATTGAAGCATGGTCATTCATTTCTCAGTCTCACTTAGTGAGGGGCCCAGATATATCTCTCAATTAATTAGAGGGACAAATTCCATCTTGACCATTTATCTTCCTCCACACGAGTTCCACTATACCCGATCATAGCCTTCATGATCTCCAGATTAAAGGTGATTTTTGACTATACCAAAGTATAGTGTTCCCCATGTAGGAAGCTATGGTGATCTCAGGTTTGAGGGCTTAGTGACATGGTTATATATGAGATATGCTTATGACTTGATCCATGTAGCTATCTCATGACGGGTCGATTCAACACCTATTCCCTAATAGGAGCTTATGATTTTGATTTGTATCTTCGTACATAATTATTAATCAAAATCATACTAGTCTTAATTCTTCATTGTTCCCACAAAGATGATTGACTAGAGACATTTATGATAAAAGAAATAAACAATTGCTGGAAACTATGTGGGGCACAATCAACAAAAAATTGTTATTTTTTCTTTTTTAAGATTATTATATTACTAGTTTCACATGAGCTCACTAATAGTGATATATGACATAGAAATTTTATTATTTAAACATTATGGTTTTTATTATGAAGTATACCAAATTTTACCATAAATTTATAAAGTGAAGTGTCACGAAAAAAATTGATCTACAATGATTGGGTAAGAAATATTTATGTGAAAATAAGGTTTAAGCTCAAAATATTAAACATAGGAATCAAAATAATACCTAATACATGCTTCAAATGATAATTGAAGAAGTTACATTAGTCAAAGCTTATACAATTGTAGTCTTCATTGTGATTATTTTGGTTCACAAAACAGAAATCAAAGAGAAGCAGAACACGTTATTTCAAATAAGGTGAGTGGGGCCTAATGAGGAATACATAAGTAGTAAAGCATCTTGTAGACAAGTAGGGCTAAGCAACAACCACCATGTATTATTATCAACATCATTATAATAAAGTAAAAATAATCAAAGCTAACAACAAAACTCACATTCCCCATTCTCAAAGTTTTTGTCTATTTCTTAAATTTAGATAAGAGAAAAAGGATAGCATATCATCATACTTGTCTGAAGTGGGGCCTTTATAAGTCTTATAAAAGTTGGTCTATATCCAATATATGTATTAAAAAACTCATAGCTTGCACTTGGTATGGACCACCGACTAAAGAAAACACCTCTCTAATAAATTTTTTTTAATTTTAGAATTTTGAACTCACTAAAAAACAATTAAATTGAAAAATCCACTAATGGTAAGATATAGAAATAAAATATCACATAACACACAATAACAAAGTTTAATTTTAGGTTAAAAAGAAAAGAAAAGAAAAGTACATAACACATATCTAAAAAATACCCACACCCGTCTATCATTTAGAATGGAGATGCAATATTCAAATCATTCAAGTTAATCAAAACGCATATCTAATGAGTGGTAGACCCATGATTCTATTAAAGTTAGTTTTGTCCTTTTGCCTACAAAGGCAGACCCACTCTCCCTTTCACCCACTTTTAAAAGCATGAAACCTATTTTTAATCCACCACAGAACAAAATCTTTGAAAGCTAACTACAAAAAAAGCAAACTTGTAATAAGAGGAGGAGATATAAGAAGAGGAGATGAACTTAAGCAGGCTCCAATCTTTATCTTTTTAAGCTGCAAGGAAAATGGACATGCTTCGGGCATGATAGATTGAGTGAAATGAAGAAATGAAGAATTGTGTGGCATGTGAGAATAAGAGACGCATGACTGTTTATGAGGGTAAAAGGCAAAGGATTAGGGTTTTGTATTTCAGAATTTGACAAAAAGAAATAGCTAGGAGGGAACAAACAAAAAAAAAAAAAGAGAGGGAAAGAATGAAAATGGGACGATGTCATTTTATCTTTGAAAGATATAAAGACCTATTCCAATAAACAAATAAAGAAATTCATATTCTTAATTAATTAAACAAATAATAAAGAATAAATATTTATCATAATTAATTTTTAAAAAATAATTTTATTTATACTCTTAAAAATATCATTTGATGACAAATTATGTATAATTATTATTAATATTATTATCTATTTTAAAAAATTAAAAATATATAAAATTAAACTATATTTCTAAAATATTTATTTTACATAAAAAATATATAGCAAATTTATATTTTTAATACATTTACTTATGTCATTGTATAAGAACTAGAAATCTGTATTCATGCAAATGCTCAATTTTTATAAGAACTAAGAAAATGGATTGATATGCGTAATATAAATATTAAGTGTCATTTTTTATTAATAAAAAATTAATATTTTTTTGGTGGGGAATAAAAAGTTAATACTAATCAATAATATAAATGTTTTAATAAAATATTAAAAATATATTTTATTTCCATTTAAATATATCAATAAAAGATACATATATATTCACATACATATATGTACATATATTGTCTGGAAGGGGGAAGAAGTGTATATACTACATAGAAAATTGGAGGGACCCTTATATTGTTGCTCCATCCATTGGTGTTTGATATGTTAATAGAAGTATATGTATTTATATTTGAAAAATAAACATATCCTTTATCTAAAAAAAAGGATACTCCTAGACCGAATGTGCAAGAACTAAGTCGAACCCAGAGAAGATATATAATGCCTCAGTATTAATAATTATGTTTAAATTATGATTATAGTATATAGTAATAATATATTAATAATAAAATGGATTGCTTTTGGACAAAGGTTATTGCTAGGATTCAAAATGGTGATCAACTGTTTTTGTTTAAGATGAGTCGGACAAGAACTTGTTGGTTAAAGGGACAAAAGAGATCTAAGTGGGAAAGATTGAGTTTGCAAGATTGGTCAACAGAGTTTGAGAATATAGGAATTCAAGAGATAGAGTTAAGTAGAAGCCAAACAAATTGAAGGTGAAAACTAAAATTTGGAAGTTACAGTTTCTTTGTCTATGGTTAAAAAACAATTCCCTCAAGGAAAACATTATAACCATATACTTATACTCAATCCAGTAAATATCAATGTCATTTAAGCCCTAAAAAATAAATTAATTAAGAATACATTATATAATTACATATATATAATTATATAATATTCAATTATATAAAATTAAAATCTTAAATATATAATTTTTTATATTATGTTAATAAATATGGTTACATAAATATATAATTTTGAGTATGTGAAATATAATTATGCAAATTGTAATTAATACTATATTTTTAAATAATTAATATTAAATATTTTAAATACACAAATTTGTTGCAAATTTGTCGCAAATTCCACCACAAATTAAGGATAAGTTATCCCTAAAATATAGTGACTGCATTTGCGACAAAATTGTCTGTTCCAAATAATTGGAAATAATTTTTTTTAAATATTAACATTTTGTGATAGCATTGTGATGACTTTGCGACAAATGTATTTTGTGATAGCAATCCCATCACAAATTCTGTCACAAATGTTTAAGACAGAGTTTGTTTGTCACAAACTCCATCATAAAAGTTTGTGATGGAATTTGTGACAAACATGCCACTGATTTGGGAGAGGACATTTTCCATCTCAAATTTTTGTCACAAATTGCCTGTTTTGTTGTAGTGATCTATGAAGAAGAAGCTCAGATTTGCAACTCCTTTGACTTTGTTGTTGTTGCAGTTAGAGGAAAGAGGAGGTAGGGAAAACCATGATGAAAATGAAGTGGAGAAGAAGGTAGAGGTGCTCATGGTGAAGGTGAAGGATCACTGGAGGTCACCGGAGTTCTAGAGATAGAGGTCGAAGAAGGAGGTCATTGAAGGGAGGGATTCAAGGGTCTCTAAAGAGGGTTGCCGGAGAGAGGGTCGAAGGTGGGGAGGCAAATGATGAAGAAGGGAGATGGATGATATGATTGTCATTTTGTTTTTCCATAAAGGTAATATCATCTTTAACTTACATTTATAGCAACGTAATGTCTAATGCATGGCTTCAGGAGATTTTGCCATTTAAATCCAAAGGAGTATTTGGCTTCACATGTGTAATCTTAAATCCTTGTAATCTAGCCAACCAAACTCAGTCACCTATGTAATATAATCCCATTTACATTACATTGCTCCTCTTGAAATTGAACCAAATAGGCTATAAGTGTTTTGACTCGACAAGACTCACCATTGTAAAAAGCATTTTTCATGTCGGTTATTTTAACTCATTTACATGGTTATGTAGGCGACATAGATCTGACTGACATAAAAAGTAAGCAACTCTATGTCAGTCACGTAATTGACGTAGAAAATCCTTTTTAACCAATGTAGAAAATCAATTTTCTGTGTCGGTTGTCTTTTTTAACCAACATAGAAAATCAATTTCTTGTAAGTTAAATTTACAACTAGTGTAGAAATTGCTCCTTTATTTTAAAAGGAAAAATAATTCATTACTACAAAAATGGATGTTGGGAACATTTTTTTAGGATTTAAGAGCGTTTATAAAAGGTTCTCATTTCCTACTATTTGGGAATGCTTCTTTCGGAAATGTTTCCAAAGCTCTTCTACTTTTCCAAAAGAAGTAATTCATGTTTTTGGTTGGGTTGTCCTATATTTGAACCATTTTGTCAATTCCACAATCCAACCATCATACATATATAAAATCAAAGACACATTTGGCTAAGAAATGCAAATCTATTAATAATAATCAATCAATATCAACTTATATATCACTACTAAATAATAATTTTACACTATAGATTATATCTAAACAATGTTTTAGCCTTGTAAACAATCTATAAAATACATTCTTCTAACACATATAATTTTCCCATTCTTTTCTAACTTCTTGTACATTTTCTTCTAACTAGAAAGCAAAATCAATCCAAGAAGTGTTACAAAAATAGGCATTTGCCAATGTAAATAGAACTTCTCAATTTAAAAGTAGCAAGGATAAAAAATTCTCTCATCATTAGGTAATCATTTCTCCAAGAAACAATGATATTTTATCCTCAAATCAGAACATATGTAACATCCCACAATTACCATGCACAAGATAGCTAGAACAAACTCACTTATAAAATTAAATTAAATATAGCATACCTAAATTCTTAGTGAGAAGATTTCAATTATGAATTATCTAGTGGAAAGCAATTTTCTAGTACTTCATAGAATAAGAACTAACTAATCAAACAAATAAAAAAATTACATCATTAACAAAGCCATACTAGCAATCTCTAATTTTCATATGAACAAGTGAGAACAAGCACACGAGAGGTAAAACAAATAGAACCACAGACAAGGATTGCTACCTAAATAGAAACTTTATCTTGCCCTCTTCTGATATTTACTACTGCTCCACACATTTTGTCTTCACAATCAAATTGTTCTGCAAGCATTGCCAACAATTGGAGTTAACAAGACAAAATATTAGTACATCATAAAGCATTTTGTAGAATTAGTCCCCTTAATGTCTATATAAATCAGTTTCTTTAATGTTTATAAATCATAGATTCTAAAGCATACTATATATTACCAACAGGTATCAGATTTCCCCTAGGAAATGTGATAGTCCATTTTCCTCCATGAGCACAAACAAATCCTCCCATTTAGGCTCAATTTTATGTTTGAAACAATAAAAGTCCACTCCTACAGCCAGCTTGCTTGGATGATGTATGTTGTTGTAAATGCTAAACAATGAAAATTTGCAGCAACAATAATCAACCAGTATCTAATAGTTAACGTAACTTCACAAGCAAAACTAAATCAATGGTGCCCTTTGAAACTGATTAGAAGCTAAAAGAAAACTTATAAAAAGCCTTGTTGAATAGATAGAGCAATGCTAATAATCTAATGAAATATCAATGACAACAACATTCACGTGTCATTTATTTGTTATGCTCTAACAGCCTTATAGAAGAAGATTCTGAATGGTCATTTGAACCTAAACTAAACTAGTTTAGTAAACAACTTGAACTGCATCATGTTTTGAGAACACATTAGTAAAAAACATTATACCAAAAGAAAAGTCATATAGGAGGGAGATCAATAGAGGCAACCTCAAAGAAAAAGAGGTCAGCGAAATCTCATGATAGCATATGAAAAGTTGATTTTATTAAGAGCTTGTAAGACCTAGCAACAACTAGAATACAATGTTTGCTAAGATATGATCACTAGAGGAATAGTAAATGAAATTTCCAAAGCAAACCTAATTTCAAGGCAAAAACTTATGTATTGACATTATAAGTAACCTTTCCTTCATGACCCACCAACAAGCATTATAAAATCACAGTAGGTGCGACAAAACACTCAACCTTAAAACCACCACAACATTATAAAAGCAAAGATCATGTAAAAAAAGAAACAAACAATAAGGAAGTCAAACTTGTTTCCCAACTTACTAGCTAAGGTATTTTACATGTGCTATACGTACAACCAAAAGGCAAAGGGTGAAGATAAGGATAAAAGATGTGGCAGTAAGTCTTGCATTTGACTATGGGTGTTTATATCATTAATCCACGACAGCAACTCTTGTAAACAAAAGGAAAAGGGAGGGAAGCTTGTTTTATATGAGCTACACAAATAACCACAAAGACATGGTAGCAAACTAAAATAACAACAAAGATTGAGATGGCTGATATTATAAGATTTTAACTTTGTGGATCAAGAATCAAACATTTTTATAAATAAAACCGAACCTACAAGATTCACTACACCAAAAAGGGAAATAGTTGGCATTTATTTTGTTACCTTTATTGACATTTTTGAAATGCCAAATATTCCAACGCTAATAAAAAGGAGAGACTTCACCAACTAAAGTGGTATTTTAGTTAGCATTTATACTAGAAACGCCAACTAAAGGGGTACTTTAGTTGCCATTTATGTTAGAAACGCCACCTAAAGGGGTATTTTAGTTGGTGTTTGTATCACAAAAGCCAACTAAAGTACTCCATTTAGTTGGCGTTTCTAGTACAAATGCCAACTTTTCATTTAAAAAAAAAAAACCAATATATATAACTCTATTGAACTTATTAACAAAAAATAACATATATTACATAAAAAAGTTATACATTCTAGCAATACAATTACAATTCAATTGACAAAAAAATTTATAATTCAATTTCTAGTATATCAACATCAATTCCTAATAAAAACAAATCTCCTACTTACATATTAAAAAATTATTCAAACAAGTGAAACTAATTAAGAAAAAGGTAAAGTTTCTAAGATAACCATCCCACACATATATAGACATATGTCTTGTCTTTTTTAAGCAACTCTAATAACTCTTATCCAAATAGTCCTCATAATCCATGGGAACATAGACCTCGCAAATCTTGAGTCTTGAGCTGGCCAAAAATACCATTGGGGCCTAACACAATAGACAAGAATAAGGCACAAAAGCAAAGCATACATTACATTTCAATCAAGCATAATAAAAGTTCCCTAGACAACAAACTTTGTTCATAACTTCTTGTCTCACAAACTTGGGGTGCTCAGATGTGTGATGCAATTGATCAAATAATGCATGAAACTGGGGAGAAAAAAACATAAATGATGATAATTATTAGATGTTCACAAACTAAAACTTATAGAATATGCTCTGTAACTGTTAAGAGAAACAAACATGACAACCATCGCATGGTGCCTTGTGTTCTACACAGTCATATAACTGCAATCTATTTAAAAATAAGCACAACTTTATATATTTCTGGTGAGAACAAGTAAAGCACGAGGAATAAATAATTCTTTCAACCAATTTCTTTAGCCCATTTGTGACATAAGTTTCATTCTTCACATAAACACATAAGTAAATGACAAAAAAATGTCAATTATTCACTTTTATTGGACAAAAGTAATACATGTGTCATGAATGCAAGCATATTGAATTTCCTTAAAGAAAGACAATTGTTCATTAAAGAATACCAATTCAGAAGCCTTTGATATTTGAGGTTGCTTTATTAGTTGAAGGAATAACCTAAAGTTGTACCAAAATTTATATAACTATTAGAAAATAATTGCTTATATTGAAAGTGCATATAAGAATAGATGCAAGTGTTCCCAAAATACTATTGATTTTTTTTTAAATGTATCATATGTAATCATGCTCACACATATAAAGAGTCAGGGGTGGATTAGTAATTGATTTAAGAACTCTAATTTATAATGATACTTATATTAATTACAATGTTAATTTTACTAAATTTAAATTCATTTATGAGGTTGAATTGGACAAAATTCAGATATGAACATTAAAAGACAAATAGTATTCAAACAAGAAATGATAAGATTAAAGCCTATATAAAATAAAAGAGGGTCAAATGAAATGCATCCTTGTGTAGGGCAATCCAAATATTCTTTCAAGAGAATATCATGGTTAGCTAGAGGCCCTTTCTATTTTAAATATTTAATGATATTGATTACATCAATCCTGAAAAGTTAAGGATCTTGACCCATTAAGAGAAACTCAGTATCATATTGTGTAAATAGAAAGAATGAGAGAGAAACACTTGAAAAGAAATTATAAACTATAGATAGAATCAATAATACCTCAGATGAAAAAATTGCAAGTTTACGTATTTTGTATACTAGTTATATGCAGATGATCATTCATGAATCTAACTCCTTTATACAGCTAAGCTACCTTAAGCTTGGTTAGAGTGAAAAGCAACTGAACAAACATAGCAAATTATGGCATTTTACCACACAGTTTCTTGGTACTTTTGATAGCAGCCTTAAATTTTCCAATGTCTCTTGGTGGTATTCTATTCACCCCACGAGAAATCAAACCTTGCCACCAGCAAATGGTAAGAAATAGGAATAAGATGCTAAAAAGATGAATTAGACAGTGACTGTAGATGATTTAGCACATGGTAGATGATTTAGCAAATTATAGCAATGCTGAGTCAAGGTCTTAAGGATATTCATTCAATCCATCCATGGACAATCAAAATTGAATGATTTAACATACATTCAATAAAGCAAGGCTTAAGAGGATTTAATTCTTTGGATTCCATTGACCTAGTCTCAATAAAATATATCGATGAGAATAATCTTTGATTCTTTGTTATAGGACAAAAATAGGTTTGAACTTGAAAGAAGATAGGGAAGGAGTACAATGCACTTATACATAATACCAATTACTATGTTAGACACAAGTCACTTGCCTGTCTTGTGTTTAGTAACCAACCCTATAAGTAGTAGCAGCTACTAGAGACATTCAAAAGTTTAAGGACTTAATTTATCATATCATAAATTCAAAGGCTAAGATTCAATAAATCCTATTACTCAAGCAAAATTAAGAATGCCTTATATGTCATTGGAAAAAGAAAATTCACATGACAAGTACTAAAAAGGATATAATACAGCAACCTGGGGAACCCAGACCCTAATATTCCTATCCCGCTTATATTATAACCGATTTAGCCAATACAATGTTACAATATAACCAACTAACTAAGCAAAAAATCCAAAAGTCAAAATGCTAACCTTTAAAGTCACAAGGGATTGTTTCTTTTCATTTGGTAGGATGGGCATGCATTATCCATGGACAAAAATTTTATACACTCACCAAGTGCAGATTTATATTTTCAATATTTATTATATACTTATTTGTGTGAAGTGCAGAAACTAAGCTAGCTCCAAAATTCAGTTCATTTAACAGAAACAAATGATAGATCCAGAGACAAGACGTATCAAAATACATTAAAAAAATGAAAAATGCAGCTTATAACACATTCATGGTACGAGCAAAGTTCGTGCTTCCAAGTTCCAAAATAGATAGTATAGACAAACCTAACCTTCCCAAATAACTAAAAAAAAAAAGCCTTGCTTGGTTTTTCTCGCAGGTTGTAAGAAATCAACCTAAAGTATAAAAATTATGGAAAGTCGATAAATAGCATTTGAAAAAAATAAATTAAAAAGATATAGATAAAAAAGAAAAGTATAAGAAAACTTGACAAACCCCCTAAAAGAAGGTCACAATCATGGAGAAAAAGTCCATGCGTTATCATTAGGGAAGCTTGGCAGAATCCAAGACAAGTTTAGCCTCGATCGCTGATCTAAAATGGGAAATCAACTTGATAAGAGTAAGAGGGAAGTTATGGGCATCCTTGTCTTTGATGTTGTTCGTGGTATTAGGGTTGATGCAAAAGCATCACTCCAAGGAGGCGAAGAAGGCAAAGCAGATCCATGGCAGCGATTGTAGATTGGAAAAGACGAGGCGAACTAGATGTGTGACGAAAGGTGAGGTGGAGACTTATAGTGGCAGTGGAGATGAAGAGGGAAGTCATGAGGGATGTTTGGAAGGAGCTACGGTGAGTTTAGAGAAGAGACGCATCGGTGTGGTAGAGAAGAGAGAAGATACAAATCTGAAATGAGCTCAGGAAAGATGAGGAACTTGGGAGAAAAAGGCAATAAAGAAAGAATAAATAATGACTGTTCAATTATTTTTAATCAACGGTTAAAATGTTTGATCCGTGCCTTAGTTAAATTTTTTTATCTATGTTTATATAGAAAATGCCATCTGATGTGAATTTTTTATCAGTGTTAATATAGAAAGCACCATCTAATGTGTGGCTTTTAGATGGCATTTATTTATGAAATGCTAACTAAATGTTATAGTTTAGTTGGCATTTATTTACAAAAACGCCAACTAAACTATGACCTTTAGTTGGCTTTTGTCTAACAAACGCTAATAAAAGTCTTACACCTAATTTTTATTTGTGTTTTTTTTAACAAACGCCAACTATTAGGCACCAATAAAGCCTTATTTTGGCGTAGTGATTAGGGGTCCATATCACCTTGAAATCAAGCATTGAAATGAAAGTGGGGATCATCATCCAAACTCCATGGTGATGACAATCAATGAACACAGATGCAAGGTAATCAAAGCTATGGACTTGACTAAATCTTTGGGAGATGTCCAAATAGAAACGAGCTAATCCTCTTTTGAGCATCTTTTTAAACACTTGATAGATGCGCTTAAAAGCAAGCAATGTGTAATACCCTACCTCCTAACACCTCCAGAATTGACCAAAAACTTCAAAATTCAACCAGACACAACCCTGACTTCTCAAAACAACTCTCTAATGCTTCAGAACAGCGGAAACGAACCCTAAAACACCAGAAACTGGGCTGGGGCCATGGCCGCTACAGTACCACCGTGACTCCGGCCTCCCCTGTTTCTCCATCGCTTCTGTCTTCGTTGGTGCCTCGGCCTAGACTCTGGAGCCGCGGCACCCCATGCTGATATGGACTTGAATACTTTGGGGTGAACTTCCCATGCCCATAACTTTATACTTCGACTTCCGAATGACTTGATTCCAATTCCTACAAGTCAATCTAGTCCCAATCTATCCATAGACATCAACCTTACCTCAATCGAACTCCGTATGAAGATTTTGGACCCCTGACACCATTTTGGTCACTTTTTGACCAAAACTTACCACTAACCACCTCCAATTGCCACCAAAGGCAACTGGTCGCTCAGAGACCATTTATACAGGTCTAAAAGCCCCAAACTAATCTATCCAAAGAGATTTCACCCCAAAGGAACCACTCCTTTGAGATTTGACCCCTTGGGACTCTTACTTGACAAAATGGGCTACAGGCCCTAAAACACACCCATCAGGCCCAATTCTAACCTTCCACATACAAAACACGTACACACAACATATATAACCATAAACAACTTCTTTTTCACATATAACCATACATACAACCATCCATAACAATACTCCCAATGTCATACATTCATTACAAACCATTCTATTCTACTTAGCATAAGATACAATATCCAAAATACGCATAAACTACATAGACCTAGTATTCCCATGTCTACTGTTACTCTTTCGGCTTCTCAGGACTAGTACCAGAATTGTCATCTGAAAGGTTAGTTCATGGGAGAGGGGTGTGAAACAATGTCTCAGTAACCAAGAACAACCATACACATACACATATATACATATATCTCACACAATTCATGAATACAATAAGAAATGAATAGAATGCATGTCACCCTTGCACGGATCCCATCCTTATCCTCCCTAACATATATCGTCCATCCTTATCCTCCCTAACATGTATAATTCATCCTTATCGTCCCTAACATATATAAATTTCCATCCTTATTCTCCCTAACATATATACATATTCCTTCCTTATCCTCCCTAACATATATATATCATCATACATCATATCATCATCACATCATCACCACCCAATCCGCCATATATCTCAATCTTACAATGCCATGTGGTGATGCTCATGTATCATCATATCATTATCATCATAAACATAATCATTATCTGACTGTATACATACCACGATATATAAAAATAGTACACACAAACACATCAATATTAGGGTATGAAAGAAACATGCATATATATACACAACTATACGTACTTCATACAATATCGACAATACAATATAAACAAACACCCAGTTACCTCAAGTTGTCAATATCACACACATGAGTTCCACGGACTTCTTGAATTGCCCAACACGCTTGAAGCCCTCTCGGTTAACCAAACAACCTTCACAATAACACAATTCTTCCATTAACACAATATACCAAACATCCAAATTTCACAATTCAACCACTTTAGGCCTAACCCAAGGTTCCAACACCCTTTCACACATCAATAAGCTCTTAGGAACCATTCAAACACTACTCAACCACATACACTTTGGATTCTCAAGAGCTCTAACAGAAAACAACCTAGGGTTAAGCTCAAAACATGCATAAACCCTTCAAAACATACATCCAAGCAAAAAGAATACTAAAACATACTTCCTTAACCTCATTTTATCCATTTCAATCATTGGATTTCGGCCAGAACCGAATATCCAACCTTAAAATCAAAAAACCCCAATTTCAACTGAAGAAAAATGGAGAGGGAGGAGTAGAAAACACTTACCAACTTGAATCCAAGCCCTTGAGGTTCGAAAATCACTGCCAAATGCCGGAAATCTCAAACCCTAGCAGAGCTCCTATGTTTCTCCTTCGTTTTCTTTCTTTCCGATCATTCGAAATATTCCGAATTTAAACAAAATTCCCAATCCTCGCCGCGACCTCAACACACCTCACCGCGGCTCCACAGTGTTCAGCCAAAAAAACGCCATTGGAATGCCTCTCACCGCTGCAGCCCTGCTTCTCACCGAGGCGTGGAACTCTTTTAGACTCCACTTGAACCTTTCTTCGTCCTATTTTCCTCCGGTCCTGAACACAATGCCAAGAAAGATATCATGAGGGGTATTACACAATGTGCATTGTGTTTTTTCTATTCTAAATGCTACATACTATAATAGTACTACCAGAAAGCTAAACCAACACAATCACAATATTCTGCACAAACAGTAAGCATGACCAAAGGTTATCAAGCTTTCTCACTAATCAGAGTTCTCAATTGTAACACCCAACTCTCAATCACTTAAAATCATTTTTAGAACACTCAATCCATAGTAAGAATGAAGTACATGAAAGTGGAAAAATGTTACCTGAGTCCATGTGTTGTGTGGTATAATCTCTTCCTCTAATTCCTCTGCTCCCTCTAATTTTCACAACTCTTCCTTTATTTTGTGTTCGATCTCCACCCTCTCAAGTTTCTTATCTCTTTTATCTTCTGCTTCCTCTCTCTCATGCATTCGTCTCTTTTATGCTTCTCCATGGCCATTCCTTTCTTCCTCCTAGACATGATTTTATTAAGAGTTTGAGATTGACATTTCAATGAAACTGCATTTCTTCACTCCTTTTTTTCCTATGGTTTTGAGGATCAAATATAGCACTATTCATTCTCAAGCGGGAGGGAGAATTCCATGGGAAAGCATGAACCAAGGAATAAAAAGAGACTAAATACTAGTAATTAATAGCAGTAAGTCCTTTGAGATTTGAACTGCTAAAAAAGAAGCTTCTAGAAGAAATTGTAGGAGGAAGTATATGAACATTCTCCAAGAAAACCAGAAATTGCGACGCCTCTAAAGAAAGAATCTGGGACACATAAATTAAAGAGCAAGAAGAATTTAAAGATGAGGATGCTAGTGAAAATGGTTTCAAAGACTTGGTGATCCTTCTCAGTAAAAAGAAGCTTCAAAGCCATGACTGTGATTTTTGGAATTTGTTCCTATATCCTTCTTTAGCTAGCAGTTTTCATCCCCTCTTTCTTCTCTTGCTTCCTTCTAATTAACACCATGGATTTATATGTTATTTTAGAAAGGAATAGGAGAGATGATGACTTACCACTACATAACAGCGACACAGCACCAATGAAGAGGCAAGAGGGACTCTACATCAATAGGTACTAAGAGAGAGATTCAGTTCACAATAGCATATAGATCAAGTGTACTTAGGAGAGAGAAGTGTGCATGTTGTGCATCTTTCGCAAATGCATGAACGCAAAGGACTGATGAAATTGAAAGAAGAATGAGAAGGAGGGACGATAAAATTGGTTGTGATGACCACCAGCAAATGATGACTGACACTCAAGGACTGAGGATGGACGACAATCAAGCTTTGTTTAGAGAAAATGTACTAGCCTCTGTGTGAAGGAATGAATGAGCAAGAAAGGCAATGTGAAATGGATGAGCTCTGTTAGGTGCAAGCTTAATTCGAACCTCTTTCTTTTTTTAAATAAACAAAATATATTTTTTCATTTTTAGCTTTGATTGTTTAAATAACCGATGTCAAATTACATTTTCTACTTCGACTCCAAATACAATTGATGCCAACAAATTCATTAATAACAAATTATTTACAAAATTACCACCGATCATATTTCTATGTTGATTATGTATAGAACCAATTAACATTAAAAAAGGACGTAAAAATAGGTTTTTCCACTAGTGCTTCTAACACTTGAAAACATCATCGTAGAGTAACATAGGAAACAAGGTGGCTAGAAAAATAGAGCTCTCCATGGGCAACATTGATTTAAGGTGAGGAACGACCAGATGGGGGTGGCACCACATCCAAGGGCATGGGCCCTGTAGAGCCAAAGACATCATAAGTGTTAGCTTTTTTGATGATAAATTCAATGAGCTTTAGGTGTGTATATCTCACTACTTGGACCTCCAATTGATGTGATTCTAAAGACCACAAGTCACACAAGGTCCCCTATAACTACCAACACATATTGCACTCCAAAATTCCTCTATATACAGATTTTAGACTTGAGATCAAAGTGGTCATTTTTGGTCCTAAAATGCTAATCCTTTGGCTATCAAACCTGTCCTAACATATCACAAATGACTCAGACATTATCCAAGGAGGATATACCACAAAGAAACCAGTCATTTAAGATTTGACTCCCTTAAACCCTTAATTTGGTTAATGAGTTATATACTTTTCTTCACAAAATCTTCCAATGGCCTAAACCAAAATTATATTCCAATCCAACATATCAAAATACATGTATGGCCAATAAATGCTATGCAAAGAGTAAGGCATTTCAACAAATAAGTCATACACCCTTGCTAATTAAATAAAGCATGTCTAAGGACATCATGGGTCTCAATCCATCCTTTGTCAAACCATACATACTACGTTAACTACCAAAGACATTTAAGAAAAAACCACTCACAATGCTAGCTATAACAACCAACATCAATCATATATCGCATGCATGCATAAAGGCAAGGTCTCTAAGACAAGATAAGATAAGTTGACTAGCATGTTACACGGCATCATATATATCCTTACACTTGGCACAACACAATATAACTACAACATGTGTTCTCAAAAGCCTACTAACAAAACAACAACTATGCAACTTTGATATCCCCTAAACCACCAAGAGAGATGAGACTCCTTGGTCTTCTCCTTGCTAGAACTAGAAACTTCACTTGAAATTGTTAGCCACAAAAGAGGGGTGAGACAAGGTCCCAATAACCAAGGGTAATTCAGGCAAACATACAATTCAAGATACCTTCATACATGTATAGATATAATGCAATACAATGCAATGTACATGATATGCAATGGAACCCATAAAGATCACAACTAGAACTATAGGCTAGTTACTGTTGCCCTTTTCCAACAACCGGTATAGGTCAATTCTGAGGCATCTACTAAGCTCTACTAGTTATATCCTGGCCAAAGGCCATTACACTAGTAGTTGGACCATGACTCTCTTTCCCATAAACTACCCAAATTGGTGGTATTTAGAGAATGTATACCCTCAATCGATAGCCACTTGGGCCTCCCGGCCAAAGGACAACGATATAGGAATAAGGATATATCACATCTCACCATTTGGACACATGGCTTTATGTGCCATTTAGTGGAATGACATATCACATGATATTTCAACGACATTATCAGCCAACCAACATATGCTCAACCATACATAATCATTAATGACAATGCCATTATGCCATGCTAACATGTTATCTCATGCTATATACTATCATGCTAGCATAGTATCAACATACAATATCAAATAACGGGGTTGCATAATGGTCATGTAATAACCCATGTTTAATCATTTTAGACATGTGTATATTTTATGGAGAGGACCAAGATCGAAGAAGCATGTGAGGAATTCAGCACAAACGTAAAAGGTGACAGAAGTACTTTATGTTGTAGTGGCATCCTTTCATATCATGGAGAGAACATGTAATTGGGCCAATGGACTCGAGATAGAGAGCAATGGCACCGTGGCACCATAACCCTCCATTGTGGAGTTAGTCAGGAAAGTTGGATAAATCATATGTGAACTAGTGTGATGAAATATGGGGAGTTTAGGGTTTTTAGAGAGGGATCTGCTAGGGTTTGGTATTTGGAGCCAGAGGACATGATTTTTGAGCTCTGGGAGTCTTGGTCTTATAAGGAATGGTAATTTCTTCATCTCTTCCTCCCTTCTCCACAATTGTTTCTGAGTTTTTTGCAGGGTGACTATGATTTCTGAGTGGGTGAGTTTCTACCAATTGAAATGTGTTTAAATGCTTTAATGGAGTGTTATTTGGCATCCCCAAGCTTTAGGTTATGGATTTTGAGTGTTTATGTTGTTTCTGCAAATCCTAGCCTCTAATAATGGGAATTCTTGATATGTCCGAAATATATGGACTCATGGCTTGTTTTGGGAGTTAATTTGAGCATATTGATGAGTGGGTAAATGGTTGGTGCCTTAGTTTTGTTGGACTTTATGCATGAGATGCTAGATTAAACACTATCAAAGGTAATTGCTAGTATTGATGTGTATGTGTAATGAATCATGTAGGGTGTGCTTTGTTTGGTTTAAGTATTTACATTCCAAGAAGTTGTTTGGAAGCGGCAAAGTCAACAGTAAGCGGTTAACTTACGGTGAAGTGGAAATTTGCCTTGTAGGCATTGAGTGACATTGAATGGTTTGATGGTTGCATTAAGGTTTTTACGCATGTTTGAGTTCTTGTTCAACATTAAATACTATTGGTTTGACTCGAACTTGCATGTTTTCTCATGTTTGTATGTAGTAGAGATTTCATGGCCTACCATGGTAAAGCATGAGTTGAGCAACCTAAGGTAATTGGGGAGTAACTTTATTTGTTCAATGAGTTTAGAACTTATCATATCATGATATGTGCTTTATATCATGACTAGTATGTTTACTTAAACCCTTTACCTTTTGGAAAGAATTGTCATAAGAAATGGATATAGCTAGTTGTGCATGTTTATACAAGTATATGTTTATATATTACCATATCAATATGAATGATGATGCTTATGTTAAAGAGATTAATTGTTTGCATCTAAAAATTGCCAGTACTTTTGATTCTAGTTGTGTTTCTAATTTGCAAATTGAAAATCTCGATGTAATGCAATTGGAAAATGAATTTCTTGATTGTGCTTATGAGATTGACCATAATTGTGTGCAAATGTTAGAAGAGAATCATGGATTACATGTTGTGAATAAGTTGGTAGAAGATTTTGTTGATAGGAGCATGCTAGTTTCTAGTAATGCTAATGATTTGATTCCATTTGAAATTGATTCTCATGAGTGCAATGATGAAATTGAGCATATTGACATGGTAATAGGAATCTTGATGTTAACATTGATGTGAAAAGTGAGCGTAACGGAAGAACAAGAGCGATCAAAATAAGAAAGAAAAGGTCTAGACCTATGCCAAGAGTGGAAAAAGAATGAGTGAGAAGAAAAGTGAGAAAAGAAAAAAAAAGAAAGAAAAAGGGAGAAAAAGAGAGTTTGAGAGATGATTTGAGTAAAAGAGAGCTTAAGATAGTGTTTAAACTACTTTCTTCTTATCTTCACCTTTCATTTGATTATTTACTGCATCATCTTTATCCATCTCTCAATGTTTCTTATTTATGTAATGTGAGTTCATTTTCTTTGTTACATGAGTCCATAGCATCTTATAAGTCCAAAGTGAGTCTGTCAGTTAATTTAATTTCATGTTCATCTACTTCCTCTTGTTCATTCTTCTTTGTCATTTCATCTCTTGATCATTGTGTTTTGTTTCCTCTAGTTGTTTCTTTTGTCTCTCTAACTCATCACATATGTTAAGTTTCATGAGTCATGCATTTCATTGATTCATTGTTGGTGTTGTGATTCATCTTATATTCTTTTCTTTGAGTTTCATTTCTTATCTCCTTATTTGTTCCAAATTTGTGTCCCCCTTGCTTCTTGTGTATCTCTTTTGTTTTCTTCATGTTATTTCCAGGCTTGTAGTCCTTTGTCTTCATTTATCTTGTTCATCCATGTTCTTCAAGTTCATTCCTTCCCATCATTGTTCTTGCATTTTGCACCATTAAAAGATGTCATTTATGTCCAGATCTTGAGTCTAAAAAGTTGTGATAATTTCTATCCAGATTTTGTGTCCTATGGCTTTTCTACTGCTTTGGTTTTAATTGAGTCTTTTTGTGTCATGTTTGTCCCCATTTCATCTCCTATGTTCTTCATAACATCTTGATTCCATTTGAGTCTTGTCTTGTCAAGTTTGTGTTCAAAAAATTGCTAAAGGTTATTAGGAAGATTGATACAAAGGAAAGTTTAAGTTTGTGTTTGCCAATGCTAGAAAGCAAGATTCGTGCCAATCCAAGTAATGAATTGCATAAGGTTTTTGATCCTAGAGATTGGTTGCAAAAGCTCAGAGAACAACCTAAGGTGACATCAAACTTGCAGCCAAGGAAGAATGTTGTTCTTCACATTCATACAAGGAATAATGCAAAGATGCATCAATCATGCTTGAAAGGTAAGTGTACTCCATATGATTTAGTTAATGCGTTTAATCGTTCCCTTTCTTTCCATGTAGATTATAGAGATTTGAGGATGAAGGAAATGATAGAGGATGTCTTAGTCATGGTTCAAAAGAAAGACTTGGACAAATTCAAGAGCATAACATGAGGCTTTATGACTTGGAAAGATTGTTATATATGTTGGAACCCAATTATTTGAGCAAGTTTGTAGTCCAATTGAAGTTAGAGAGTTTGAAGAACATTTCAATTTTACAAGTTTCAGATCCAACCTTAAGATGAGCCTATTAAAGGTGATTACTTAAAAGATCATGTGTTTCACTAAAAGAGCATGTGATTTAAGAATTAGTGAGCTTAATTTATTTTAATTTCATTTTTATTAATTATGGGCTGAACTTTATTGATTGATAAAGCCCAATTGGTTAGTTAGTTGTTATTTTGATAGCCCACCTTGTAAAGAAGCATGTCATGTGCCAAACTTGTAATTTCATTAATGTGATGGCAGGCTTATAAGGGTCTAGGTATTATTTTTATTATTTACTTATGAATTTTTATTATTTTATTTTGGAGTTTTATTTTATTAGTTTTCAAAGTCTAATAGGAGTATTATTTGAGCTCAAAGTCTTCTAAATCCCATTAGGATTACTTGAGCCCAATTAATTAGGTTTCTTAGGCTTATTAGATTAGATTTTCTCCTGCCTATTTAAGACTCTCTTTTATGTACGTTTTTTAGATTTTGGATCAATGAAAATTTTTGTTTTGTGAGTTTTCCTCTTGCAATTCTTGGAGTAGTAGAGAGAATACTATGACTTATTAAGGATTTGGTCATTTCTTGTTGTGTCACCGAAGCTAGGGTTCAAGAAACCAGTTCTCTTGGGTTTTACTTCTCAAGATCAACATCTATTCTTCTTGTTTCTCTATTTTTGTTTTCTTTTGCTATTGTTTTTGTGCGTTTTTTGTTCATTTTCTTTGCTATCAAGTTTCGTGTTCTTTGTTTCACAAAGATCTAGGTGTCAGATGCATCAAAGTGGGTTCTTTGGACAGGTTATATAAGAGATTTGGCATTAGAGCAAGGTTTTCCAACCAAGGTGTGTTATTTTTTTTGTTCTTTTCCTTGTTTCTTCTCAGATTTCATATGTCCCTTTTCCTTGTTGTTTTGCTCATTTGTGTTGTGTTTCTTTGCTCCTTTTGAGTTACAAGTTCGTGCCTTTGTTGTCTTATGTCTTCTTACCACTTAAAGTTTCTTCCTTTTTGTGTGACTTGTGGGAATCTCTTTCCTTTCCCTTGATTCAAGTTGTTGGCTATTTTGGGATTCAAAATATAAAAAGAAAATTGAATTTTTATCTTGCTGCAATTTATTAGTCTTTGTTTCAATAGTTTGATTGATTGCCTAAATTAAAAAAAAATTGGAAAAAAAAAGAAGAGTAATTGATTGTTGCTAAGAGAGGAAAAAAATAATAGTACATTAAAAAAATGGTAAAAAAAAAGAAAAACATAAAAAAAAGAAAGAGGTTTGATTGAGTTCCTGCTTTGATTTAGGATTATACTTTTCTAAAGTACTATGGCTTGAATCCCAAGTATTTTTTCCTTACTTAGGCAAAATCTTGTTGAAGGAGTCATATATTTGATCATTTGAAATTGTTTCCTAGTTTGTTGAACCCAAGAGATGTTGGAGATTGTGCCCTAGGCCAATCATTATATTGTAAATATTGTACTTCATTATGAAAAAAGAAGGTTTTTTTTCTTTTATTATATTATTATATTGTTTGCATGTTTTCTTTATAATAATATCCTTGGATAAATATTTTATTCTAGATGTCCCTAGTCATTTATCTTTGTAGAAATAATGATGAACTAAGGCTAGTATGATTTTGATTGATAATTATCTGTTAATTATGTATAAAGAAACAAATCAAAATCATAAGAACCTATTAGGAAACAAGCGCTGGATCGACCCATCATGAGATAGCTGCATGGATCAAGTCATAAGCTTATCTTATATATATAACCGTGTTACTGAGCCCTCAGACCTGAGACCACCATGGCTTCCTACATGGGGAATACTATGCTTTGGCATAGTCAAAAGTTACCTTTAATTGGGAGATCATAAAAATTATAATCGGGCATAGTGAAATTCATATGGAGGAAGATGAATAGTCAAGATAGAATTTGTCTCTCTAATTAATGGAGGGATATATCTGGGCCCTTCGATGAGTGAGATTGAGAAATGCATGGCCATGCTCAAATGGAAGGGTTTCCATTTGTTCAGTTAGTTTGCTCGAAGATCGAGAAAGTGATGGTTGAGTAAGATGAGGATGACGTTTCTATACCTCATACTTGACCAATATATCGTGAGATAAAAGGGATGTGATTTGGTTGTATCGGATCATCGATCTCATATAATTTGGGTAGTCACAATGTCTTGCTAGAGGCCACTTGTGATTTGGGGATTAAATAGTGTTATTAGCCCACTACCAACATTATATAGGCCTACAGGGTCGCACACAAGAATGGGTTAACTCGAGCTAGAATGTTCAGATTCATTGAACCTAAAATACATATAGATTCAATGAATTTAACATTCAATTTAGGGTGATTGAATTTTATATAAATATATATATACTTGATATATATTATAAAATTCGAAGTATATATATATGTTTGATATATAATATATATTTGATATATTCTATTATTTCAAAATATATACATACATATATGATTTAAATTAATTTAAATGAATTAATTTTAAATCTAATTCTATGTGATGGATTTAAATTTAAACTAATAATCTAAATTTGATTTATATGATAAATTAAATTTGATTCTATATATAGATTATATAGTTAGTTTAGATTTAATCTATTAGATAGATTTAAATTTAAATTTAATCTATTTAATTAATATTTGATAATTTAAATATTTGATTTAAAAATTGAACAAATATTAAATCCTATCTATATATTGATATAGACTAGGATTATTAGTATATAGAATCAATAGCCTTTCGATCCCCCTAGAGAGAGAGCGCCCACACATTTAGAGACAAAAAAGTGTATGGACGAACAATGAGAGCATATGGACATACAGAACGTATGGGCGTTCACAAACAGAGGTGCTAGCACGCTGTTCGAGTTTGATTCACCATTCGTGTGGATACCGATAGAGGGAATTGACCAGACATGTCAATTCCTAGGATCCGAAATGAAAAGAACAGAAAAGTCACCACAGAAGGTAAATTCTTCTTCTACATCTCGATTTAAGCATCATTGACGGATCCATGGGAGGGATTTCAGTGAAGTTTTCTGCTGCGTGTGTACCAAAATTTCCAACAAGAGATTAGTTTCCTAAAATTGAATTAGGCACCCCATTCTAGGATTATTCTTGAGATATTTGCAATTAACTGGTGCTATTGGCTACTGATTGGAATCTTTTGAAGCCTTATTCACCAAGTCACATCTATTTCCATTGACTTTACACTTTGTTGGTAAGTCCCATTAAATCAAGCACCTAAATTTGTCTTTCCTTCAGATTTCTTTCCTTATCAATTCCTTCCTAATTTTTGTTCTTCCTTCTTCTATTTGCTACTATTTTTCTTTGATTTCCTACAACTAAATTTCATTCTTTTTGTTGGAAATTTCAATTCCTTTGTGCTCATTTTATGTTGGTCATTGCTTAATTAAATTAGGATATTTGAGAACTCTAAGTTTGGACCATTTGCTTTTTGTGATTGCCACTTCTTTAAAAACTAATTTTCTTTTGATTGAAGTTGTGGTTTTAATTTAGCACTCTCATAAAAAAGTAAGCTTTGAGTGGAAAAAGGTAAGAGAGAAATTGCATCATACCTGAAAAAGCCTTGATTTAGTTTGAAACATGAGTGCATTTGCATTATTTGAGTGAAACACATGAGAGAGTAGTGAGGTCCGTTCTTCTTTATACTTTTTGTTGGCTACTAACCATGTTAAGATTTCTAAGCTTTGCATCTCACAAGAAGTCTTTGAAAAAAGTTTTCAACTGTGAGCAAAACTTGTGAAAGCTGAAGTTGAAGATCCCTTATTTTCAAGGCAAAGATGATCCTAATCTCTATTGGGGAATGGAAAGAGGAATTGAGCAAGTGTTTGATCATTACAACATCACTAAGTACAAAGTTGACTGTGTTATCATTAATTTTACTCACCATGCAGAAGTTTGGTGGGAAAGGTTCTACAAAATATGGATTGAATATGGATTTGAACCTATTACTTCTTAGCAGGAAATGAAAGATCTTATGAGAAGAAAGTTTGGTTCTTATCACCATCAACCTATGCCTAAGAGCAAAGATGAACATCCCAAAGAGATGCATATGTCTGTGGAAGAGAATCAAATTCCTAATGCTTGTGATTCCCACATGGAGAATGATGATCGAGTAGATAATGAAGTTGCTACCACATCAACAAGTGATGATGAGACAAGAGGATCAACTATAGGTAATCCTAATGCTCAAACCTCTAGTAGTGATGTCTCTTGTGATCTAGCATATGTTAGTCCTAGTGAGTTGAATGATGATGCTTATGTTGAAGAGATTGATTGTTTGCATCTAGAAATTGCTAGTGCTTTTGATTATAGTTGTGTTTTCTAATTTGCAAATTGAAAATCTCAATGTAATGCAATTGGAAAATGAATTTCTTGATTGTGCTTATGAGATTGACCATAATTGTGTGCAAATGTTAGAAGAGAATCATGGATTACATGTTGTGAATAAGTTGGTAGAAGATTTTGTTGATAGTAGCATGCTAATTTCTAGTAATGCTAATGATGTGATTCCATTTGAAATTAGTTCTCATGATTGCAATGATGAAATTGAGCATATTGACATGGTAGTTGGGAATCTTGATGTTAACTTCGATGGATCTGTTGCAAATTGTTCTATTGCATTGGATAAAGGTCATGGATCATTACCATGTATTCATCTCAGAAATGTGAAAAGTGAGCTTCAATGGAAGAACAAGAGTGATCAAAATAAGAAAGAAAAGGTCCAGAAATATGCCAAGAGTGGAAAAAGAATGAGTGAGAAGAAAAGTGAGAAAAGAAAAAAAATACAAAGAAAAAGAGAGTTTGAGAGATGATTTGAGTGAAAGGGAGCTTAAGACAGTGTCTAAACTACTTTCTTCTTATCTTCACCTTTCACTTGATTATTCACTGCATCATCTTTATCCATCTCTCAATGTTTCTTATTTATGTAATGAGTTCATTTTCTTTGTTATATGAGTCCATAGCCTTACAAGTCCAAAGTGAGTACATCAATTAATTTAATTTCATGTTCATCTACTTCCTCTTGTTCATTCTTCTTTGTCATTTCATCTTTTGATCATTGTGTTTTGTTTCCTCAAGTTGTTCCTTGTATCTCTCTAAGTTATTATGTTATGTGTTGTGTAAGCCTCATGAGTCATGCATTTCATTGATTCATTGTTGGTATTGTGATTCATCTCATATTCTTTCCTTTGAGTTTCATTTCTTATCTCCTTATTTGTTCCAAATTTGTGTCCTCCTTGCTTCTTGTGTATCTCTTTGTTTTCTTCATGTAATTTCTAGGTTTGTAGTCTTTTGTCTTCATCTATCTTGTTCATCCATGTTCTTCAAGTTCATTCCTCCCCATCATTGTTCTTGCATTTTGCACCATTAAAAGATGTCATTTATGTCCAGATCTTGAGTCTAAAAAGTTGTGATAATTTCTATCCAGATTTTGTGTCCTATGGCTTTTCTACTGCTTTGGTTTTAATTGAGTCTTTTTGTGTCATGTTAATTAGAATTGCTAGCTTCCCAAAAAGGGTGTGAATTGAGAAGTTCAAAATTTTTTTGCAAAATTATAAGTTCACAATGAAGCAAAATTGCAGAAAAATAGAATGTGATGAAGATGAATGTGAATGCAAGATAATGGAAGAGAGGACTCAAAAATTTATTTTGGTTTGATCTGATCCACTTGACCTATGTCCAGTTCCTAAGCTACCACTTGAGATTTTCACTATGATTAAGAATTCAACGGATTCCTTGCAATACCTTAGTACAGACTCGTGTTCCGTTCTTAGAACACTCAACTTATGCACTCAACACTCTTACAAGTATTTCCCAATTCTCTTTGTGATTCCCTTGACAAAGAATACTTCTTCAAGATGAAGAAAAGATTTTTATACAAAATGAAAACTCTCTAGAATAAAGTGGATATGAAAGTTAAGGTGCAATAAATGTTCTATGTGGGTAAAAAGCTTTAATAGAGAAATTTAGCAGAGTTTTTGTAAAGATAAGCTCAAATTTTTTTCTCACAACTTCAAATAAAGTTCTATTTATAGATTTGTGACTTAACTAGTTATTAGACACAGGATCTAGCCATTAGAAACTTTAACCAATGGTTACTCTGCAAAATAGCCTTTCAGCAACCGTATTTAATGTGTCTAACATGCCAAAATTCAAATTTTTGGGTTCAACAGATTAAAGGTTAAGGATTTTAACGTTGAAATTCAACATTCATCTATTCAAGTGTGTCATTCAAATTTTGAGTTTGTCAAAGACATCCTATGCTAGAACATACGAATTTTCATTTTAGAAGTGCATATGTTGAGTTTGAACAGTTGTTATATATTTTTACAGTGTACTCGAAATTTGAATTTTAGAAGCTAAAATTCATCTATCAGAGGCTTGTTCAACATGACATAATAGTTCTCATCTATGAATTTTGAATGTTGAACTACAAAGTTTGTCTATCAAAGGCATGCTCTAATAAGACTCACAAGTTCGCATTTCAAAATTCGAATTTTGAAGTCCAAAGTTCATCTATCAGAGGAGGTGACTTTAAACTTTTTTTGAACTTCACAAACATCTGAATTTTGACCAAGTTTCATATGAATTTTTCATATATTCACTAACATTGTTTAGCCTGAAATTCGAATTTCATAACTAAAATTTGTTTGTCAGAGATGAAACCTCTATATATTTGAATTTCACGAAGCAAAGTTTGAATTTTGCACAAAATACTCATGAGTCATGTAATATTCTGAAATTTTTTTCTAAATTTTTTTACAAGGAATTTGTAAAAATAGGAATATGTCGTTTTACATGAAATAAGGTAAATGGGTCAATTATCTCAGTTGGAAGAAAAAAGAATAAAATGATAATTTTGTCCTTAAAAAAAAGAAAAAGAAAAAAATAAAAAGGCCAAAATAAAAGAGAAGACGTGGGAAGACGGTGGAGGACGTGACGAATGAAGAAAATTTTTTAAATTTTGGAGAAATTACACTTAATGGCCTGAAAGTTTTTAAAATTAAAAATTTTCCCCGAGTCAAGACTATTTTTGTAAATATGAAAAATTATAGTTAAAATAAAGCTCTCAATGAGTTAAGACCAATGGGATTTGGTATGGAATTTATTAAGATTAAAATGATATTTATTCGGTAATTAGTATTTAATATTAATATCTTACCTAATTTAAGTCAGTTTAGACTGCAGGAAGAGGCAGTATTCATTTAAGAAAAAATATGTGGACCTTATATTTGGATCAATTGGGATAAGTATATCATGGTAATTTTATATTCTAATATAGTTTAACTATTGTTCTAATAATAATAAAATATACTGTTAAAGTAACTTTATTTGTTCAGACTGGTCCAGGAAATATCTGGATAAGTAAATATCTAAACTTTTTGGACTAAAATACCCTCAATTCCACTCATAACAAGTAGCATGTGATGAAATAATATTATTGAATAATTTCTCACGTTTACTTGAATTTTCAAGAAGAATCAAGAACATTAAATGGCAAAATATGATTGGATGGCAATTTTATAAGTACTCCCTCCTATTGAATATGTGAAGCTAGCAAAGAAAGGAAGGGAGAGCAGCTGAAAATAGTGAGAAAAGAAGGAGAAACTGTGGAGAACAAGATGAAGAAGGGAGAAGAAAAACAAGGAAAATGGGTAAGAAAATCCTCTTGTAATCTCTTGTGGTTTCCTTTGAGTTCTTAAGTAGTTTGAGGTTGTTTCATTGAGTTATCTTCCTCTTCTCTTGCTCTAAATTTCGTCCAAGGTAGAGGAGTTAAGAAAGAAAGTGGTTTTGTGCCATAAATTAAAGAGAAATCATGAGATTAAGTGAAAGGAACAAGATTTGGTATGATTTAAAGCAAGTTTTGAAAAATTTTCTTCTTCCCTCTTACATCTCTTTTTTGGTTAGTTCCTATAATGGGAAGGAGTTGGATTTTAAAGGTTTTGATGTTAAAAATGGATTCCTTGGGTCCAAATTAGCTAAGAACAAGTATTGGATTTAAGTAAAACCAAGAGATAAAGAATTTGGATTTTTAGGGTTTTAGTGAGACTTTATAAGGCAACCCTTATTTCTAGTTGATTAGGTTAATATTGAATGATGTTTTAGGACTTTTGGGAGTTCAAGAAAGCTAGTGGAAGTTTTGGTTCCAAGTGCAAAAGTAAAGAAAAACATAAAAGATAGCTTGGTTTATTTCATTGCAATATGTTTTTCTTTGTTATTTCCATGATTATATTTTATTGCCATATTGTACTTATGTTGTTTTGTGACTGGTTTTGGCTATAAAATGAGGGGTTTTATTCCCTGGGATGTCCATTTTCTAAGGGGAAACTTTGTCAAAATTTTTACTTGACAATATGGTATTTTAATGATTTATGTGATTATATATGAAATGTTTATGAAGCTTGAATGATATATTTACATGAGATAAACTAGCTACTGAGATTTTCTCAAATCTCATCCCCAAGCACTAACATAATAGGTTCAAGTGATGGCAAGACCCCTAATAAGACAAGAGGCAAGGAGAAGATTAATGATGATTAAACTTGTAGCTACCTTGATTGCTTGTTTTCTTGTAATTATGTATGAAATCCTATGTATTTTCATGAAGCTGTGTTTTGCTGCTATAATGTTCCTATAGAGATTTTGTGATGTTATGAACATATTTTGGAAGAGTTTGAATCATGTAAGAATGGTTTATATTTTAGCTTTGGAAGTTGTATGCAAAACTAGCTAGTTCTGAGCACTGATTAGTATATGGTCACTGTTCATTCGAAATTTAGTTTTCTATATGAGTGCTATATATGTATGGAAAGTAGACATAGAGAGCTTTCCAAAGAGGCAAAGATCACATGATTTGGATAAGTATACAAATTGTTATGAATTTTTCAAGATGGATCAGAAAATCTGGAAAAGTAGTTTTGACCAAATAAATAGTATAATTGGAAAATTTTTCTGAATGGTTTGGCTCAATTAAATTTCAGTTGTCTATTTTTACCATGTAGGAAATGTTTTTATCTATTTTTAGAGACTTAAATCATATTCATATGATTTTCCTAGAATTAATTATAATTTTTCAAAATTTAGATGGAAAAATCAAATTACCAAATGAATAGTATTTTGAAATTTTGAAATTTTCTTATTTGATTTTCTAATGATTCATGCATAAAAAAATAGCTCATTTAGCATCATCTATGCTATTATACATGGGAAATAATGTAAGAAAATAAGGTATGACAAGTCAATAGCAAAATTTATCTGTTAGTCAGTATTTTTCAAATTTAACATATGCCAACATAGGATAACTATGACATTTCTCATTTAAGTACTATGATAACATGAATAAGTAAGAATCAAAGCTTTTTACCCATTATACATAGTAAAAAATTCTAACAACTAAATCTTCACACGTTCTTCATTGGATTTCTTCACTTTATCATTTTATACTCCATTGATATTCCCTTTTCCAAGCTCTAGTTGTTTGAAATCATCAAAACTTCTGATTCAACATCCCCCCCTTTTTGATGATGACAAAACAATTTAGAAACTGGATTAGTACTTGAGTTTGCTTTGAAGAGCTTCCCTTCAACATATGCATTAAAATTCGAATATAAATATAGTACATATATGAGAGTTGAAAATGTAGGAGAATAGAAAAACAAGTATGGAAACAAGTTGCATTGATTCATTGATACTTATAAATTCAGTACAAATATTCAACCAAATTTGAAACAAGTAGATCAACAAGTACATTTAGAAAATAAAAGAAATGCATCACAATGAAGCATAAAATCCTGCAAAGGTCCTAAAGCTCCTAAAAAGATCTCAGCTCTAAGATTCTATAGCTTGTCATTCCTTCCTAGCCTTAAGCTTAATCTTCTTCTTGCCATATGTCTTTCCTGATTGCCTAGTAGCAGTTTCTCCAATTTGCCTAGTTTTCTTCTCCCCCTTTTTGGCATCATCATGAACAAGAGTAGTGACAAAGGAAGGAGGTATTTATATGTAGGAATGGCTTGAAGAGGAACTGAAATAAAAGACACAGTGGGAGGTATCTAAGGAAGATCATCATCATCCTTTGAAGTTAATTCCTAAACTTCCCTTCAAATGTTAGCTAGCCTAGCCCATTGTTCCACTGAGAGGCCATATCCAGAGGATGGAGGTTGAGAAGCATGTGGAGGAAACATTTCATCTAGCCTTTGCTTTTATGCTTGCACTACAACATTATGTGCAATAGCAACAAAGTCCATATAAGGCATGATGCCCCTTTCCTCATTGAGAGCAGCCTAAATAATTGGTGCACTGATGAGATCTGCAACAAGCTTCTTCATTTGTTCAGTCTCTTATGATGACAAAATTAATTCTTGAGTAATATCCTCTATCATTGGCTTATGAGAGCCTTTTGCTTGAGTGGCTTTTTCCTTCATGCATAGTCTAGAGATGGACTAGGACTGGTTTCATTGCTGGAAGTCTGAGGGGTACCAGCAGCAGCAGCATCATAGCAGTAGTAGCAGCATCAATAATAGCAGAAGCAGTAGCATCAGGAGAGCTTATATCAAAAGGGCTTGGGACTTGAGGAGAGACAGATTTGAGAGGTTCTGAGGTGCCAGTCTGAGGAGGTGCTGATGTGGTTGGAAGAGAGTTTCGAATATCTTTATAGGCATTAGCAATTACCTTGAGATTCTTGGCCAGGTCAGTTATTTGGGTGTGTAGGTATGCAGACTTAGCATTCTATTCATCACTAATACTGAGCATAATCTCTGATAAGTAATTAAAGACTTCATGTATGGCATTAGAAGTGGCCATAGTAGTTGGAATGAAAGGTTTAGGTTGCTGGGCAGGTTAAGGTTAGGTTGGCTATGATTTAGGTTGTATAGTTGGGGCAGCCTCAGATGTAGCCTCATGCTATTGTGACTCTCTCACATCGTAGAATTGATCCTCATATTCACTAGCCCTATTCTCAATCCATTTGCCCTCTCTTCTTTTAATCCCCATTCTCATTAGCTCTTCTTCTTCAAACTCCTTAGTTGGCTTCCCTTTGCCTTCCTTTAGATGTTGTATCTTGGTAAATTTGTAGAACTTGGTGATGATGGAAGTGTATGGCAGAGTGAAGTCTTTTCACGGGTCCCTTGCCTTGATCATTTTCTAAAAGATTATATGACCCAGGTTGAGCTCCTTTTTATGAATTAAGGTTGTCATTACATTGTTAGTTCAACTGGCTTCCCAAGAGGGGGGTGAATTGGGAAGATTGAAATTTTTCTGCAAAAATGAAATACAGTAGTGATACTAAAAGTTTACTGAAAAATAGAGTATAAGAAATAAAGAGTAATGAGAGGAAGACACAGTGATTTATCCTAGTTCGGTCTACTCTACTTGACCTACGTCCAGTTCTCAAGCCACCACTTGAGATTTCTCCACTATCTCTTGCAAGTTTGAATGGATTCTTGCAATCACTGCAGTACAACACCAGCCCAAACCTTGAGCTAAAACAAACTCTTTTTCACTCTTCTCACTCAAGAGTAAGAATATCTCCCTTAGTATATACTCACACCAAGCACTATCTACAAGTGTGTAGATGTATACAGAATGAAAACTCTCTTAAAAGTGTGGATATGAAAGTTAAGATATAATGAATGAGCTAAACAGAGGGTTGGTAAGCTTTGAATGAATCAGAAATCTAATCAGCAGAGTTTTAGCATATTTATTGTTTTTCTCATTACCCAACAACTTAAATGCGGTCCTATTTATAGTTTTAGGGTTCATTGGAAACATGGATTAGTTGTTGCTCTCAGGAAAATAAGAGTTCACTTGCTGCATTAAATGCATCTTACACAGATTATGTGGATAACCTCCTCGGGTTATGCAAATAACGGGTAACTATTTACCTTTATTTTCAACGTAGAGCTTTCGTTATGTGAATAACCTAACTAGGTTATACGGACAACGTGCAACCCATAATGACTAAGTTTTAGTTCAAAATCATTTTCATGAAAACCCACTCAGTTATTAGGATAACATTAAGTTTTTCTCAAATTGAGTTTTTGTAAAACTTAGGTTATCAGAATAACCTCCCAAGGTTAAGCGGATAACCTGTTTACCCAAGGTAAGTTCAAGTATTCTTAAATATAGGTTATGCAGATAATCTCCCTAGGTTATGTGGATAACTTATTTGCCTAAGGAAAGTTCAAGTATTCTGAAATATAGGTTATGCGGATAACCTATTAACAGAGAAGAGTCCAAGTGCTCTGTGACAAACGTTATGCGGACAACCTCCCTAGGTTATGTGAATAACGAGCTGTATAGAACCACTCGCCTTTACTGTTCACTCCCTTATGTGAACAAGGTGCCTACCTTGTCAGGATAACTATTTGGTCAGACTTGAGATCTAGATTCTCAAGCTGTGTAATACGAATAACCTCAATCTCTTTTCATGAAATTAAAGAGTGGACTTTGGAAAAGCTTTGAGATTCAGTCTTTATGCCTATAATCTTCAATGGTTATATGTATAAGGTAAAATATTTTCTTGATAACAGGATAAACACTTATAGACATCTTTGAAATTGAGACCTTATCCCCATGAGCTAAAACATTTTCATGAAAACCATTTGAACACTTAGAATCAATTTAAAATTGAAGCTTTATCCTCATAAGATAGCACTTTTCTTAAAAACCAATTTGAAATTATGAGCTAATCATTAATCATTTAATTATTCATCTCATTTAATATTGGGTTAATTGGAATTCAAAGCTTATCTACCTTCTTTTACAAATAGTTTCCTAAAACATGTGAAACAGCTCTTCAATCTTCAGGAAACTCCAACTTTGTTCTTCATTTCACTCATGTTCTTTTGATATTAGATTTCCAAGTTCATTTATTTTAGAATCATCAAAACATCTGAATTAACATTCTCCCCCTTTTTAATGATGACGAAATAACTTAAAGTCATTGTTAGTACTTAGGTATGCATAAAGCTCCCTGTCAATATGTGCATAATGTAAATAAAGTCAAATAATGTAGTGCACATTTTCAGAACAAGGAACACCAAGAATAAGCAAAGTTCACATAAAGGAATTCATTGTATTATAAATATTCATTACAAGTACAGAAGCAAAAGATACAGAAACACAACAACTAAAAAACACCAGAAAAGAAACAAACAAGCATAAATCAACAAGTCTAGTTAAGTTTCTTTCTTTTTCTTTTTCTTTTCTTTTTCTTTGTGCTCTTCCATTGCTTTATCTTTTTCCTTTTCCTTCTCTTTTTCTTCTTCCTTCTCTTCTTTCTCTTCCTTCTATTCTTTCTCCCCCTTTTTGTCATCAACAACAGGAAGGATTTGAGCAACATCAGCATCCATCCTGGCAATGTCCTGATCAAACTTGGCCTTCCATTCCCTAATTCTTTGAAATCTTTCATCCAGAGAAAGAGGAAGTATGGATGGTTGAGTTGGAATAGTAGACATTGAGACTGGCTGAAGTGGCACATTAGCAGTAGAAGGAGGAACAAAAGGAAACACAGGAATGTTAGGTATATCAAGCATCACGGGTGGAGGTGAGACATTGGGAAGGGGTGCAGGAGAGGGATCAGAATTAGAGGCAATGGGGATGATTTCTTGCACAGCAGCCTCAGCAAGGTAACTGATGCCCTCAAAAGAGATAGGGTCAAGGAGAGGAGGAAAGATAGCATTAATCTCTTATCTACGGTGATAAAGATAAATTTGATGAATGAAACTACCTTCAGGCAAGAGAACTAAAGATCTGCTTCGATCCTTGATAGTTTCTTCCTTAAGACCATTGTCCAGGATAGGATCTAGGTCCTCTGATAGAGCAGGTGATTGTGCAGAGGTAGTAGGTTCAGTGTATGTGAAAGAAGGTGGTTGGAGAGGTGAAGAGGAGGGTTGAGGTACGCCAGAAGCTATTTGCTCACACAAGGATTTCACTTCTTGGGTAAGACTCTCAAATTTGGTCTCAAACTTTTCTTGCATCTCAATAATGAGATACCCAAGATTGATCATATCTTCTCTGTTTTCTATCCTGATGGCCATGGTAATCTAGAATAGGTTTTGGTATAGGGTAAGTATGTTTGAAGGAGTAGGCAGGTCAGTGGCTAGGATTTCATCAGGTTTGCTTTGTGTATGAGAAGGGGTATGAGGCTCAGGTTGTAAAGATTGGGATGGATCAGAGGGTGTGGATGGAGAGGAACTAGAATCACTAACTGTAAGACTCTTTGAAGTAGCTGTAGACTCAGAGCCTTCTTTAGTACCCTTCTTCTTGTCAACCCATCTGCCATTTTCTAGACTCATCCCTATCTTCTGCAGGACTTTCTCACTGAACTCTTCTGGAAGTAGTGTAGGCCCTCTCTCAATATACAGAATGTTGTTGAATTTCAGAACCCTGGTGATAATATGCCTTATGGCAACTGTGAGTCCTGTTTGTAGGTCCTTGCTTTCCATATCCTCTGCAAGATGATATCCATCACATTTACTATTTTTCCCTTTATCAGTAGTAGCATAACTTGGAATTCTCCTCTAGATAGGTAATTAAAGCCTTCACTCTTGTTGAAGAACATACGAGAGACAATGTAATGCAGAATCCTATTCTCAACACTTAGTAGGGTTGGAGCTATTTTCCCTTCAGAAGGCACATTTTGCCTTTGCTTAAGTAGCCTTGATACTATTGTGCTCTATTTTTAATTGGTTTCTCCCTCAGTGTCCTCATTAACAGCTTCATTTTCAAGAGGGTACTTTGAAGTTTCAATGTTTACCCTTATTCCTCCAGTAGGTAAATTTAGAATTTAAGACAACAGGTCAGGGTGTAGGGCAATCCATCTCTTCCTCAATCTCACTTCAAACACCTTTGTGTCATTGGTGTAAGCATGCACAACTTCCTTATCATAATCCTCCTTCAGTTCAATTAGTCCTTTATATTTCTCTACCAGCCTAGCAGAATCAAACTTATTCCTTACTAGAAATTCTTCTATTCTAACATAATGAGGCTTGACTACCTTACGCTTTTTGAAATCAGCCTCATAAGACTCTTTTAAAATCCTTACACCAATAAGTTCATTTGTAATTAATGTTTGCTCAGACTCAGTAGTGGATGAACTTACAAGAGTATCAGCCTGAGGTTCTGATTTTGGAATTTCCTTTGACTTTGGTGTTTTGGGCTTCTTTGTTGGAACACTCGGCCTAGCTTTTGCTTTTCTTTTCTCTTGACTTGGGGATTTTAAAGCATATTTTGACTTCACGTTATGCTGTGGATGTTCCCTTGATTTCCACCATTAGTCTTTACCATGTCAGTGATTCTAGATGATTTGGTACTGTAAAAGAGGTTTAAGATAGGCTGGGAAGAGATTTGAGAGCAGCGAATTGGATAGGATTATGGAGGTTTTGGAAAGCTTGAGGAGTATGATTTGAGGTTTTCAGGATAGGGTTAGGTTTTTTGCATAAGGTTCTGCTGAAAATCAGAGAATTCTATATATAGTCTCAAGGTTATGCGCATAACCTATGGAGGTTATGCGAATAACGAGCTTTAGAAATTGTAAGCAAAGCCACGGTTTGCTAGGTTATGCGGATAAGGTCCTTAGGTTATCCGCATAACCAAGTTGAGATAGAGGAGAGAAGAAAGGAGTCATCTGGACAAGCATATTATGTTATCATGAAAAGAAGTTTCTCAAAAGTCACACTAAAAAACTGGCACAGAATAGGTTATCCAAATAAACTTGTCACCTTATACGGATAATGTCCTTGCGTTGGGAACTTCTTCTCTGGAAGTAACATTATATGGATAAGGTGGGCAAGTTATCTTGAAATTGCATTTCACAAAGCACATACAATGAAGCAAACAAAGAAGGTTATATGTATAAGGTAGAGACCTTATTTGAATATCGGGTCTCACAGAGGCCAGAGGTTCACAAAGCTTTCATTTTCATGAAAAACTCCATATCCTATCCGAATAGCCTCAATTACAGAGTCTATGCATACCAGAAAATCAATTTATTTTCTACATAAGGTTATGGGGTTATGCAGATAACTATATTTGAAAAGCTCATAAACAATTATTGATAGCCTTGTTATCCCCATAAGCCTTTTCTTTTCACCATAACTTCATTCTAACGTGCAGGATACTTCATTTCATCAGCTTTTGATCATTTCAAATGAAGAAGTACTTGCAAAACAAACTTCTAGATACTTCGATGCTTAAGTTAGTATTATTATTAACTGAATTATAAATTTAAGAAAGATTTCAGAGAATACTCATAACTCATTGGGATTTACCATTCCCAATTCTCTTCTGATTTTTCCTTGTCTATCTTTTGTAAGTGGCTTTGTCAAAATGTCTGCAAGCTAATTTTCAGTAGGAACAAACTCCAACTTGATATCACCTTTCAAAACATGATCTCTTATGAAGTGATGTCTTACTTCAATGTGTTTTGTCCTTGAATGCATAACAAGATTCTTTGAGATATTGATGACACTTTAATTATCACATCTTATTGGGATTTCCTTCATCTCAATCTCAAGATCTTCAAGTTATTGCTTCATCCAAAGGACTTGTGCACATTAACTCCCTGCTGCTACATACTCAGCTTCTGCTATGGAGAGAGCCACACTATTTTGCTTTTTACTGAGCCATGATACTTTTGAGCCTCCTAGAAATTGACAAGTTCCACTTGTGCTCTTTCTATCAGTCTTGGATCCAACAAAATCTGCATCTGTATAACTTATGAGCTCTTCTCCATTACCTTTCGGATTCTAAAGTCCCATTTGAGATGTTCCTAGCAAGTATATGAAAATCCTCTTCACAGCTATTTCATAGGATTCTTTGGGACGTGATTAAAACCTAGCACACATATAGACACTAAACATGATGTCAGGCTTGCTTGTAGCTAGATACAGCAAGGAATCAATCATTCTCCTCTATTGAGTTGCATTAAAGATTTTTCCTTCTTCATCCATGTCAAGCTTAGTTGCTAAGGTCATAGGAGTTCCCATGAGCTTAGCATGTTCCACTCCAAACTTACTCAACAACTCCTTGAGATATTTTTATTGATTAAGGAAGATGCCATCATCATATTGTTTGATTTGCAATCCAGGGAAGAAGTTCAGCTTACCCATCATTAAGATTTCAAATTTGCTTTACATTAACTCAGAAAAACTCTTACACAAAGACTCATTAGTAGCACCAAATATAATGTCATCAACATAAATTTGTACAATAAGCAAATCTTTATTTTCTCTTTTAGTAAATAAGGTTGTATCAACTTTCCCTCTTTTAAAACCTTTTTCAATCAGAAAATTAATCAGTCTTTCATACCATGCTTTAGGAGCCTGTCCTAACCCATATAGAGCTTTCTTTAGTTTATATACATGATTTGGTTTAGTTGAGTCCTCAAAACCTGGTGATTGATCAACATAAACGTCTTCCATGATATACCCATTCAGAAAGGTACTTTTCACATCCATTTGATATAGCACTATATCTTTTATACAAGCATAGGCTAAGAGAATCCTTATTGCTTCCAATCTTGCAACTGGAGCAAAAGTTTCCTCATAAACAATGCCTTCTTCCTGATTATATCTTTTAGCCACTAGTCTAGCTTTATTTCTTATTATTGTTCCTGATTCATCAAGTTTGTTCTTAAAACCCCATTTAGTTCCAATAATACGTTAGTTTTTAAGCTTAGGCACTAAATCTCAAAACTTGACTTCTTTCAAACTGATTAAGTTCTTCTTGCATAGCTAAAGTCTAGTATTCATCAGTTAAAGTCTCTTCAGTACAATTGGGTTCAATTTGAGAAATAAATGCACAATTACTCACTTGATCCCTAAGTTATCTTCTGGTTTTAATTTTCTCTGGAACATCCCCAATAACTTGATTAACAGGATGATTCCTTTGATATCTCCAATATCTAGGGAGTTCTTGAGATACTTCCTCATTTATTTCACATTCATTATCTTTCTCCTGGATATCTTCCTCTACATCAGCAGATTCAGATACTTTAGGAGGTTCAGATTTATTTTCTGCGGATACATTCAAATTCTTGAAGCTAGAAATTAGATCATCCTGATCTTTAGCATGCTTAGACATGGTTTCATTTTCAAGAAAGATCACATGCACATATTCTTCTATGGTTCCAAATTTTTTATTAAACACCCTATATGCTTTACTTCTATTTGAGTAGCCAAGAAATATACCTTCATCTGATTTGGCATCAAACTTATCCAAATTGTCCTTGTTGTTGTGGACATAGTAAGTGCATCCAAAGACATGAAAATGAGAGAGGTTAGACTTCTTTCCTTTGTATAGCTCATATGGAGTTTTCCCTAGTATGGTTTTGATGTATGCTCTATTCATCAAGTAGCATGTTGTGCTTACTGCATCAGTTTAGGCAAGCCTTTTTCATTTAGCATTGCACAAGCCATCTCCTTTAATACTTTATTCTTTCTCTCCACAACTCTATTCTGTTGAGGTGTTCTTTAGGCTGAGAAGTTGTGTTCCACTCCATTTTCATCACAGTAGTTAACAAATTTGGCTTTCAAATTCTCGATCATGATATGTTCTAATACATACAATAGAACAACCTTTCTCATTTTGGATTTTCTTAGCTAAGATCAGAAAGCATCATATGTTTCATCTTTAGAGGGAAGAAATAAAGTCTAGGTAAACCTGGAATAATCATCTACCACAACAAGTATATACAAGTTTCCACTAATACTCTTAGTACAATTAGAAACTATCAAATCCATGTGAAGTAATTGTAGAGGTCTTGTTGTAGAAACAATATTTTTGGTATTGAATGAGGACTTTGTTTGTTTCCCTTTAAGATAAGCATCACATTCTCTATCCTTTTCAAACTTAATGTTGGGTAGAGCAAGGACAAGTTTATTTTTAATGAGTTTATTTAATTGATACATGCTAACATATGCTAGTCTTCTATGCCATAGCCAACTATCATCATTTTCACTTATTAAGCATATAGAGTCTAGATAGGGTAATTCATCTAAATCAATAGTACAACAGTTACCATCTCTTTCTGCCTTGAGAATCACTTTGTGGTCACTTTTTCTGATGACTAGGCAGTAGTTGGAATTGAACAAAACCCAAATGCCTCTATCACAGGTTTGGCTCATACTCAATAGGTTGTGATTGAGTCCTATCACGAACAGGACTTCTTCAATTGATGTTTCTAGGTTTCTTCCAACAATTCCAATCCCAACTATCTTGCCAGACTGGTCACCTCCAAAAGTAACCTTTCCTCCTTTCTTATCTCTCAGCACAATGAATTTTTCTTTGTCTCCTATCATGTGTCTCGAACAAGCATTGTCCATGTACCATTTGTTGCTTTTTCTTGGCCTTGAGACACACTTGTAAAACAAGTTTCAGTTCTTTCTTTTAGGTACCCATATTTGCTTGGGGTCCTTTCTTGTTAGTGGAGGAATCCTTGGGAACCCATTTCATCCCATTGCCATTTCCATCCTTCCTATATATGCAAGTGGAGGACATATGACTCTTCTTGTTACAGAACTGGCAAGTGAAGAAAAGGCTAGAGGAAAGAGATGTATGTATGAAATAATGACTATAATATCTATCATTTTGATTTTTAGGAGTTGGGAATAGCATTATGATCTGAGTTGGTTTGATGTTATTAGCATGCACAAATTTTCTCAGGTAAAGGTTCTATTTCTTGATTTTCAGTTTCTCCTTGACTACACATGGGTCATATCCTAGACCAATTTTGTTCTAACTTACAATTTGGTTTCCCAGTAAAACTTTTAGCATGTCCTTACCTCTAGTGAGTTTGGTAAGAGTCTTGTGGAGAAAACTATTCTTATCTCTGAACTTAATACATGAGACACAGACAGAGGTGGTGGAAGAAGAAGAAAACTATGAGGCAGTGTAGGATGTATGAGGCTCACTTTCAAGCTAGTGTATTTCTTTTTAGCTTGACTCAATTGTTTGGATACTTTGACGAACTCAGTCATCAATTCATTAAATGCATCATGTAGTTTATTGTAAGAAGGTTTAGAGTCATTTACCTCAGAATCAATGTCACTGTCTTGATTGCGAGTCTTCTCCTCCTCAAAAATCTCTTGAGCCATCAGGCATAGGTAAGTAATTTCATCATCTCCTGCTGATTTCTCTTTATCTGAACTATCTCCTCAGATGGAAGATACAAAGGCTTTCTTCTTTTTCCCTTTGTCAGCCTTTTTGTCCTTCCCTTGTTTCTTGCTTAGCAAAGGACATTCTCATTTGATATGTCTAGGTTTCTTGCATTTGTAACATACGATGGAGTCTTTGTTTTCTTTCTTACTGCTAGTGGCTCCATCTTTCTTTGCAAACCTTCTAAATTTCTTCTTTCCATACATTTTGCCAAATTTCCTCACCAGCATGGCCATCATCTCTTCATCTAGCTCAATATCCTCCTTTGAATCATCATCATCTGATTCTACTTTAAGAGCCAAACTCTTCTTCTTCTTTTTAGATGAAGTAGACTCCTTGAAAGCCTTCAACTTCCCTTTATATTCTTCAAGACTCCCAAAGAGGGCTGTGATAGAAGTCATTGATTCCCCTCTAGCTTCCTCTATTGCAGTCACCTTCGGTTGCCACTCAATGGGTAAGGCTCTGAGAATTTTTCTGACTTTCTCAGACTGGGTGTATTCCTTTCCAAGGCTCTTCAGCTAATTCACAATGAGGGTGAATCTCTTCTACAGAACCTTGATATTCTCACCATCTTTCATCTTGAAGCTTTCATATTCTCCAATGCACGTGTTCAGTTTATTTTCTCTCACGTCGATAGTCCCTTCATGAGCAATCTCCAAAGTATCTCACATACCTTTGGCTGTTGTACATTGGGACACTTGTAGAACTCATCTTGATTGAGAACACTGACCAGACAATGCTTAGCTTTAAAGTTGAGAAGGACCCTTGTCCTATCCTCCTTGTTCCATTCCTCTTTAGGTTTCTTTCTATATTTCCCATCATCTTGTAGTTTCATCAGAATGAAATATCCCTTTAGGATGACCAACCAAATATCCAAATCAATGGATTGAAAGTAGATCTGCATCCTTATCTTTCAATATCTATAATGTTCTCCACTGAACCCAGGACGTCTATTGGTATTGTTTCCTTCTGGAAGAATACCTTCACCAAAGCCAGCCATGTCTTTTCCCGGATTGTTAGATCTTTCAACTAGGAGTCCGAGCTCTAATACCACTTGTTAGTTCAGCTTGCTTCCTAAGAGGGGGGTGAATTAGGAAGATTGAAATTTTTCTATAAAAATGAAATACAGTAGTGATACTAAAAGTTTACTGAAAAACAGAATATAAGAAATAAAGAGTAATGAGAAGAAGACATAGTGATTTATCCTGGTTCGGTCTACTCCACTTAACCTACATCCAGTCCTTAAGCCACCACTTGAGATTTCTGTATTATCTCTTGCAAGATTTGAATGAGTTCTTGCAATCACCACTGTACAACACCAGCCTAAACCTTGAGTTAAAACAAACTCTCTCACTCTTCTCACTCAAGAGTAAGAATATCTCCCTTAGTGTATACTCACACTAAGTACTATCTACAAGTGTGTAGATGTATACAAAATGAAAATTGTCTCAAGAGTATATATTAAAGTTACGATATAATGAATGAGCTAAATAGAGGGTTAGTAAGTTTTGAACGAATCAGAAATCTAATTAGCAGAATTTTGGCGTATTTATTGTTTTTCTCATGACCCAACTGCTTAAATGAGGCCTTATTTATAGTTTTGGGGCAAAACTATCCATTGAAAACACTGATTAGCCGTTACTCTTAGAAAAAATAGCCATTCACCTATCGCATTAAATGCATCTGACAGAGGTTATGCGGATAACCTCCTCAGGTTATGCGAATAATGGGTAACTGTTTGCCTTTGTTTTCAACGTAAAGCTTTTGTTATGCGGATAACCTAACTAGGTTATACGGATCATGTGCAACCCAGAATGACTAAGTTTTAGCTCAAAATCATTTTCATTAAAACCCACTTAGTTATTAGGATAACGTTAAGTTTTTCTCAAACTGAGTATTTGTAAAACTTAGGTTATTAAAATAACCTCCCAAGGTGATGCGGATAACTTGTTTGCCAGAGGTAAGTTCAAGTATTCTTAAATATAGGTTATGTAGATAACCTCTCTAGGTTATGTGGATAACCTGTTTGTGTAAGGAAAGTTCAAGTATTCTGAAATATATGTTATGCAGATAACCTCCCTAGGTTATACGGATAACCTGTTAACAGAGAAGAGTCCAGGTGCTTTGTGACAAACATTATGTGGACAACCTCCCTAGATTATGCAAATAATGGACTGTACAGTACCACTTGCCTTCATTGTTCACTCCCTTAAGTGGACAAGGTGCCTATCTTGTCAAGATAAATATCTAGTCAAACTTAAGAACTTGATCCTCAAGTTGTATTATACAAATAACCTCAATCCCTTTTCATGAAATTGAAGAGTGGACTTTGGAAAAGCTTTGAGATTTAGTCGTTATCCCTATAATCTTCAATGGTTATGCTTATAAGGTAAAATATTTTCTTGATAACAGAGTAAACACTTAGAGATATCTTTGAAATTGAGACCTTATCCCCATCAGCTAAAACATTTTCATGAAAACCATTTAAACACTTAGAATTAATTTAAAATTCAAGCTTTATCCTCATAAGATAGCTCTTTGCTTAAAAATCAATTTGAAATTATGAGCTAATCATTAATCATTCAATTAGTTATCTCATTTAATATTAGGTTAATTGGAATTCAAAGCTTATCTTTCTTCTTTCACAAATAATTTCCTATGTGAAATAGCTCTTTAATCTTCAGGAAACTCCAACTTTGTCCTTCATTTCACTTGTGTTCCTTTGATATTGGATTTCCAAGCTCATTTGTTTTAGAATCATCAAAATATTTGAATTAACATACATGAGCCTCATCTTTGGTGATTAGATTGAAGCTTCCTCCCTTGTTGAAAATAATCCTTAACACTATATAGTGCAGGACTCTCACTTGTACAGTTAGGTCAAAAAGCTTCACAATTTCCAGACTTCCTCATCTGCATCATCATCCTCATCCATGTATTTGGAAGTGGAAATATCAATCCTAAATCCCTTTTGCCTAGGAATCTTTAAAACATCATTGATATTCTCATCTGACAGCCACATATTCCTTGACCTAAGAGTTACTTGGCACTTCCTCTTCTTGTCATTGTATTTTAATGCAGCATACCAAGTTTTGATCACCTCATCATCATATCTTTCTCTAATTTCCAAAAGATTTTTATACTTGCCCATCCATATTCCAGCATTAAAGTTGTTTGAAACCAGAAATTTCTCCAAATTAGTGCAGTGAGGAGTTGTTACTTTCTTTGTAACAAACTTCATGGTAAATTCCTTCAAGATTTGTTCAGAGCTGTAGAGAGGCTCTGTGGTCATTTGGAGTTCCTCAGACTCAGTGTTTGAGCAGTGCAGTAGGGATTGATTTCTTTGATTTAACATTTGGAGTTGTTTTCTATTTCTTTTATGGTATCCTTTTGCTGGATTCCTCCTTCCTTTGAAGCAAATTGAGATTTGGTGGAATGTTTGGGCCTAGAATACTCTTTTCCACCATTGGAAGTTTTCACTCTAACCATTTTCGTGACAGATTTATGTTGAAAGATGCTTTGAAGATGTTTATTGTAACACCTTGATTTTAGCTCTTTTTTCCCATGTATTAGATCATTATGGAGTCCATTTATAATTTACTAAAAGCTTGAATTAAAGAAAATATAAAAACAGAATTTTTCAAAATTTGCTGGCACTGTTCATTTAGACCAAATCCTTTTATCGATTGAAATTTAAAAAATCATAACTAATTTCATAAAAATTGTATATCAGTTATTCAAGTCTCTAAAAATAGCTTAAAAGATTTTCTACATAGGAAAAATATAAAACAGAGCAATAACTAGGCCAATTTGTACAGTAGTTTCGTGAAATTCTACTATTTATATGGTCAATTTTAGGAAATCCAATTTTCTTGAGATAATTTTGAAAAATCACTATAATTCGTACACACATCCAAATTGAATGATTTTTAGACCATTTAAAATCTCTTTTTGTCTACTTTCTAACAATTTATAACATTTATACTTTCTACTTCAGAATGTCCAAACAATAGCAGATTTACCATGAAAAGGTCTAAGTGACCATATCCATCCTCTAGTTACAAAGTAAAGATCAAAACCTACTCATATATCCATAACTTAACCTTATACCATGACATACAATACACAAGACCTAGAGGAATATAAAAGATTTAAGAAATAGATTTAACATCATTTTTACAAATTTACACAATAGTTCAAAGGTCATGGCCATTGCAAGCAAAATCAAATTAATCACCAAGTTCTTTCTCCTTTCCTTTCTCTTCCTTGGTGGCCTTGCCATAGTTGCTTTCTAAACATGATTATTATGTCAGAGGGTGAGATTCAAAGAATCTCAATAGATGAATTCCAAACATGCAACCATATCATCACAATTTACATGGAAACATCATATAACTTTAATCTATCACATAGGCACATTAAGACATAAATTTTGGCAGAGTTTTATTTTGAAAAATAGACATCCTGGGGCTCAAAACCCCTCATACAAATCAGCCAACAATATAGAAACATCATAAGATAACATTTCATTCATGTGCCATGGTGTCAAATATAAAAGAAACAATTATGACAATGTGATACAAGTAAGGAAATTTAACTACCTTGGAGTGTTCCCTAGCTTCCCATACCTGGTACACCCTTTTTTGAGCCTTCCACAATTCCTTGAACCTAGTCATATCACCATTTAAGCATCTTAGCAACTGGTTTCAAGAGTAACACTATACAATACACATAAAACCTAAAATCTTATTTTGCTTTCCTTTGAGATTTTCTTGAAATCAACACTTGTACTTGACTAATTTGGACCCAAGGAATCCATTTTTTTCAAAACATAAAATTCCAACTCCAAATATAAACCTTAGCTGGCCAAAAATCAGGGGAAATGAAGGAAAATTGATATATTTCATAATACCTCAAACTACTTCCATATTCAATCTTTAAGTGACTAGTTTAGCATTTTCCCCAAGTTTAGTGGTTGGAAAACTCATTTCCTTCATAAATCAAGGTTTGGCCAAAACCCTAAGGGAGAAAGGGAGAGAAACTACACCATGAATCATGCACCAAATACTACAAACAACAAGTTTGAGGTGGTAGATCAACTTACCAAAACTTGATCCTTGAAGTTTCCTCAAGATTTTTCTTCTTCTTTCTCTTTTTTCTCCCTTTCTTTCTTGTGTTTTCACCCTCCATTTTTGCTGCTGTAAATAATGTGTAGAATGGAGAGGAAAGACAGGGATTAAGTGCTTAATTATGTGGTTAATCATGGTTAGTAACTTAACCTAACTAAGGTTACTACTTCGTGCTAAAAATAAGCCTTCTAAGAGACGTTTTGGACAAAAAATTTGCTACCCAAGCTGCCCAAATCTGATGCCAAGGAGAGAGGATTGAGTGTCCAAAATTTACTCAAATTTTCCTGGTTCAGATATATCCTAAACCAGGTAATTTTTAATTGTACCGATAAAAATGCTTTTTATAGTAAATTAGCATCTTTAGGTTACATGACTATATCAAATTTATATTTATATTTTCTTAATTATCTTATTCCAAATGGTATTTGTGTGAGACTCATATCCTATCCCGGTCACCTTTTAATCGTCTGTGAGGTTCACAATCTACTTTATCGGTATAAAGTTACTTTTTAACTTTCAGCACTGATTATTTCTTCATCTTTAAACATTAACTCTCAGTACCATATACCATTGGACTTCTCTCATCTAGAGCTTCCTTTTGATAATAATTTTGCATATTCAAGAAATTGCTCCTGACTCAGGGTAAAATTATAATTTTTAAAACTTTCAGGTCACTAGGTGGAATTTTCCCCAATGGCTTTTTTATTCCCATTCCCCATAATTTTTTGTAAATTTAGGGAGATAGACATCATTTTTATAATTCTTTAGGGGAAAAACATAATTTCTTATTTTTCCGTCCAACCGGGAAAAAATGACATTTTTGCCCTATTCCACACAAAATAGTATATGTTCATTTTTGCAAATTCTTTATACATTTTATATTATCATTTACTATTTCCTCGTTCATTACTTGATATCCAATAAAATTTTGAGATATTACATTTATGAAGTTCAAGTTGAAGTTTGATTGGTGGAAAATGAGGTTTAATCGAAGAAATTTGAGAATGGTTGAGAGAGGATAGGAATAGCTTCAGTTGAAAGACGGATAGGGTTGCATTTGTTTATAGCATGATCCTTTGAATTTGATTATGTAACCATTTGACAGACGAATTTTGTTAGTCAAAATTTGAATTTCGGTTAGTTACACAGTGAAACTGTCTTGACAGATGAATTTTCAAACTTAAAGTTCATTTATCAGAGACTTAACATACGAATGATATCTTCAACAGTCAAATGCCAGTCTTGAAATTCGACTGTTAGAGGTGTATCATCAAAATATTTTTCAACAGATAAACTTTGCGTCTTCAAAGTTTGAATTTTGAGGCCTTCTACCAAAGATATGCAAACATAAGTGATCCAATAGACAAATGTTGGGGTTCTATCACCTCATACTTAGACTTATTTTCCATGTATTAGACTCTATTCAAGTCCATTAATGCATAATTAGAGGCTTAATTGCATAAAATAACTCAAACCAATTTTTTTCATTTTTGGGTACTATTCCTTTGGTTAATCTCATTTTACCTAACAAACTTTAAAAATTCATTACTAAATCAAGAAAAATCATATTGATATGGTTTAAGTCTCTAAACATATCTTAAATGATCTCTACATGGAAAAAATATGAAACTGGGTATCTAATTAGTCAATTCATACAGTTCATTTTTTCTAAAAAGTACTATATGGTTAATTTCCAAAAACCCTGATTCTATCCATAAATTTGAAAAATCACTATAAATCATACATAACTCCAATTTAGGTGATCTTGGTCTCCATGGAAAGATATTCATGTCTAGTTTACATCCATATAAATAATTCATGTATTATACTTCAAAAATCCATACAGTGCATATATTTTCTGACAGTGCTCATAATGGCCACTTACATCATTTAATTTTGCAAAATACACTTTAATATATACATACATGGCCATTTCATGTCCCCACTTTGCACATTACATTATGTTAGATCTATATAGACATAATTATATTCAAGTAGAGTCCTAAAATCATAGACATCATTTTTGCAAGATACTCCAAACAAAACACCAAGGAAAGCAAATTCATTTTCATGAGCAACCTCCTTCTCCTTTCCTTTTGCCTCTTGGGAAGCCTTGCCATAACTTGGATCTATAATATTAGACATTTGGAAATGGGTGAGATTCAAAGAATCGTAGTAGCAACCACCATCATGCATACATATTATCATATATATTGCAAGTATTCATCTAAAAACACATCAAGCATGCAATCAAATTATTTTGGCACAACTATTTTATAAAAATTTGGGCAGCATTTCCCCTTGTAAGCATATCCAGCATCAAATTACCCTTCAAAAAATCCAACCAACAATCCCAAATCATCACAAGATAGCATTTTAAATATTAAACATATCATTAAAGCCAAGCAACATCAATAACAATACATAGGTATACATAGGCAAGTTAATTATCTTTGGGCTTTGCAAACCTTTCCAAGCTTTGTACACTCTTTCTTTAATCTCCCAACACTTCTTGGAATCCTATAAAATCATAAAACAAGGTCATAATCCATTGGTTGCATGACCTCATTCACAAAGTGTGCAATTAACCCTAAACTTTTCACTTTGATTTCCTTTGAGTTTTTTTTGTACAATACACTTGTTTCTACCATTTTTGGACCCAAGGAATCCATTTTTGGGGAGTCAAAATCACAAAATTTCTTTCCTATATTGAACCCTAATCTGACATAAAATTACCCAAAAATAAAGAAAAATATTTACTCTTTCAATTTGCAAGGCAATCACATAAACATGCTTCTTGGAACCTATTCTTTCATTTTCCTACTTTCTTTTGGCCATGGCTCAATTTTCTCTCTCTACGCTCTCTCATGGCTAAAAATTTCAGAGAAGGAAGGAGGAAGAAAATTCCATAAAATCCTCTTTAAACATTAGAATATACCTTGAACCCTAGACTTTCAAACTTTGCCTCTTGTCTTTCCTCTTCTCTTGGTGCTTCAAGCTCTCTTCCTCTCACTCTTTGCTTCTGTCTAGACATGTTTAGAGTGTAAAATGAAGGCCAAGATGACTTAACTCAAGCACTTAAGGAGAGAGATGAGATAGATGAATAGTAGAATTGGTTAACTTAACTAAATTGGGTTAACTTTAATAAAGCTTTTGTGAAAATTCCCTCATTGTCCTCTCCAATTGTGTAGTAGGTCCTTTGTCCTCATTTTTGCCCAAAAATTGCTTCACAAATTTTAATTAACCAAAATACTCTTTACCAATTAAATTTACTAGTACCAATTGAGTACTTTCGACAAAATTATTATTAAATTAGTACAAGATTATCTAACAATTACTTTTAGTCTAAAATCATTATCTAGACCCAAAATATATTTTAGTAAGACCCACTAATTTTTCTTAAATTAATACTGCCTCTTCTTGCAGTCAAAATTAACTTTTATCGGGTAAAATATTAATATTAAATCCTAATTATCCAATAAATATTATTTTAATCTTAATAAATTTCATACTACATTCCATTGGGTTTAACTCATTGAGAGCTTCATTTTGACTATAATTTTTCATATTTACAAAAATGTCCTTACCCTAGTGCTAATTTGTAATTTTTAAAACTTACAGGTTATTAAATGTATTTTTTTCCAAAATTCATAAATTTTTCTACACCCTCTTGATGCGTCCATTGCCTTTCATTTTTTTTCCTTTTTCTTTTCTTTTTCTTTTCCTTTTCCCTTCCCTCTTCTTTTTTAGGGGAAAAATCATCATTTTCTTTTTTTGCCTCCCAACCGAAATAATTGACCTCTTTGTCCTATTCCATGCAAAATGGTATATACCTATTTTTGTAAATTTCTTATAGATTTTAAAATATTGAGCCTTAAATATCCAGTAAAAATTCTAGAATATTACAAGTTCAAAGTTTATATTTTGAGACTTTATGAAGAAATGTCTAAAATGCAACTGTTGAATCATCAAAATTCGAATGTTATCCACACAGACAAAGCAAAAACATATATCAATATTCAAATTTCAAATTTCAATTAGACAACAGATGAATTTCGAGCGGACTGAAATATTGGTATAGCATGTGAAGCACTAAAATACGACTATTAAGGCTTAATGTTCGAAATTTAACCATTCAAAGTCATTTAATAAGCATGGAAATTCGACTATTAACAATCAAAATGCAAATTTTGCAGGATTGAACTTACAGACAGACGCTGAACATTCAAATTTCTATATTTCTTCAGCAGATGTTGGTTGGTTAAGTATGGGATACTCCATTATATTGATTTCTTCATTACATAGGCTCATGAGGAGTACCTGCAAAACATTTTAAGCATACTCCGATGCTTAAGTTAGAGTATGATTTGACAGATTACCTTTAGAAAGTAAACATATTTTGAAAGAAGCTTGCTTACAGTTTGTTGGGATTTACCATTCCCAATTCTCTTCTGATTTTATAATATCTATCTTTTGGAAGTGGCTTGGTCAAGATGTCTGCAAGCTGATCCTCTGTAGGGACAAATTCCAATATAATGTCTCTTTTCAGAACATGATCTCTTATGAAATGATGTCTGGCCTCAATGTGCTTTGTCCTTGAATGCATTACAAGATTTTTTGTGATGTTGATAGTACTTTGATTATCACATCTCACAGGTATTTCCTTCATCTCAATTTCAAGGTCTTCCAGTTACTGTTTCATCCAAAGGATTTGCGCACAACAGCTTCCAGCAGCTATGTATTCAGCTTCAACTGTGGAGAGAGACACACTATGCTAAACCATGAGACTAGAGATCCTCCAAGAAATTGGCATGTGCCACTTGTGCTTTTTTTGTTGGTCTTGGATCTAACAAAGTCAACATTAGTATACCCAACAAGCTCTTCTCAATTACCCTTTGGATACCAGAGTCCTATATGTGATGTTCCAGTTAGATATCTAAATATTTATTTTACAGTTATTGCATGGAACTCTTTGGTACATGATTGGAACCTTACACACATGCAAACACTAAACATGATGTCAAGTCTACTAGCTGTTAGGTATAGTTAGGAACCAATCATTCTTTTATACTGAGTTATGTAAAATGGTTTTCCTCCTTCATCCATATCAAGCTTGTGGCAATGGCCATTGGAGTTCTTACTGATTTAGCATTTTCCATCCTAAATTTATTCAGCAACTTTTTTAGGTATTTTGATTGATTCAAGAAGATGTCATCATCACATTGTTTGATTTGCAGTCTGAGGAAAAAGTTGAGTTCTCCCATTATTGACATCTCAAATTCACTCTGCATTAGCTTAGAAAAATCTATACGCAAAGATTCATTAGTGACACCAAATATAATATCATCAATGTAAATTTAGACAATAAGTAAATCTTTGTTTTTCTTTTTAGTAAATAGAGTAGTATCAACTTTACCTTTATTGAATCCCTTTTCAATCAGGAAGTTACTTAATCTTTCGTACCATGCTCTAGGTGCTTGTTTTAAACCATAGAAAGCTTTCTTTAGTTCATATACATGGTTCAGTTTAGCTGAGTCCTCAAAGGCTAGAGGTTGGTCAACATAAATTTCTTCCATGATATAACCATCTAGAAAGACACTTTTCACATCCATTTGATACAACATAATGTCTTTTATACAAGTATAGGTTAGGAGGATTCTTATTACTTCTGATCTTGCAACTGGAGCAAAAGTTTCCTCATAATCTACACCTTCTTCTTGATTATATCCTTTAGCCACCAACCTAACTTTGTTTCTAATTATTGTTCTAGATTCATCATCAAGTTTGTTTCTAAACATCCATTTGGTTCCAATAATTGGGTGATCATTAGGCCTAGGCACTAAGTCCCAAACTTGTTTCCTTTCAAACTGATTTAGTTCTTCTTGGATAGCTAATATCTCGTACTCATCTATTAGTGCTTCTTCAGTACACTTAGGTTTAATTTGATAAAGAAATGCACAATTCTTTATTTGATCCTTAAGTTATCTTTTGGTTTTAATATTTCCCTGAACATCTCTAATCACTTGATCAATAGGATGACTCCTTTGATATTTTCAAGCTCTAAGAGGTTCTTGAGATATTACTTCATTATATGCAAATTCTAGATCTTTCTCTTGAGTATCTTCCACTATAGCAGTAGATTCTGATATTTTGGAGGTTCAGTTTTATTCTCCTTAGAGAGGTTCATGGTTTTAAAACTAGAAATCAGTTCGTCCTCATCTAAGTTAGGTTTAGAAATAGTTTCATTTTTAATAAATATTACATGCGCAGATTCTTCTATGGTGTTAGACTTTTTATTGAATACTTGAATAGCCAAGAAATATGCCTTCATCTGATTTAGTGTCAAACTTAGCTAGAATTGCTTTTCCATAGTTATAAATGAAGCGCTTGCATCCAAATGCATGCAGGTGTTAGGGATTTGGCTTCCTTCCTTTGTAGAGCTCATAAGGTGTCTTCCCCAAGATTGGTCTGATGTATGTTCTATTGATGATGTAACTGGCTGTGTTTACTGCATCTACCCATAAGTATCGAGGAAGCACTTTCTTATTCAACATTGCTCTTGTCATTTCCCAAGGTTTTGTTCTTCCTCTCCACTACGCCATTTTGCTGAGGTGTTCTTGGAGAAGAGAAATTGTGATCGATTCCATGTTTTTCATAGTACTTTAAGAAGCTTGTGTTTTCAAATTCTCATCCATAATCAGACCTAATAGACACAATAGAAATATCTTTCTCATTTTGTACTTTCTTAACTAAGGTTACAAATGCGTCAAATGTATTATCTTTGAAGGAAAGAAATCAAGTCCAGGTGAATATAGAATAATCATCCACAATTACTAACACATACATATAGAAACAATATTCATTTTCATTGACTACTACATGCACAGATTCTTCTATGGTCTTAGACTTTTTATTGAATACTTTATATGCTTTACTCTTACTTGAATAGCTAAGAAATATATCTTCATCTGATTTGGTGTCAAACTTACCCAGATTTTCTTTTCCATTGTTGTGAATGAAGCACTTGCTTCCAAATGCATATAGGTGTGAGAGATTTGGCTTCCTTCCTTTGTAAAGCTCATAAGGTGTCTTCCCCAAGATTGGTCTACTGTATGTTCTATTGATGATGTAACTGGCTATGTTTACTGCATTTACCCATAAGTATCGAGGAAGCTCTTTCTTGTTCAACATTGTTCTTGCCATTTCTCCCAAGGTTTTGTTCTTCCTCTCCACTACGCCATTTTGTTGAGGTGTTCTTGAAGTGAGAAATTGTGATCAATTCCATGTTCTTCATAGTACTTCAAGAAGCTTGAGTTTTCAAATTCTCCTCCATGATCAAATCTAATAGACACAATAGAAATACCTTTCTCATTTTGCACTTTCTTAGCTAAGGTTACAAATGCATCAAATGTCTTATCTTTGGAGGAAAGAAATAAAGTCCAGGTGAATATAGAATAATCATCCGTAATTACTAACACATATAGATTTCCACCAATACTTTTTACTCTAGATAGATCTATCAAATCCATATTTAGTAGCTGTAGTGGTCTAGATGTAGATATGACATTTTTATATTTGAAAAAGGACTTAGTTTATTTCCCTTTAAGATAAGTATCAAATTCTCTGTCCTTTTCAAAAGAAATCTTATGCAAATCGGTAACTAACTCATTTTTAATTAACTTATTTAGTTGGTTTATATTAACATGTGCTAGTCTTCTATCCCACAACCAACTTTTTTTGTCTTTAATGATTAAGTATATGGAATCTAGATTAGGGAGTTCATCTAAATTGATAATATAACAGTTACCATTCCTTTTAGCTTTAAGGATAATCTTGCGATTACTTTTTCTGATGACCAAGTAGAACTCTGAGTCAAACAGTAACCAATTTTCTTTGTTGCCAGTCTTACTCGCACTCAGCAAGTTGTGGTTGAAACCAATTACAAACAGCACATCTTCTATGGATGTTTCTGAATTTCTACCTACGAAGCCAATGCCAACCACCTTGTCATATTGGTCACCTCCAAAGGTCACTTTTCCTCATTTCTTGTCTCTAAAGGTGATGAACTTCTTCTTATAACAAGTCATATGTCTTGAGCATGCACTATCCATATACAATTTGTTGCTCTTGCTTGCACTAAGACATATCTACAAAACAGAATTTAGTCTTTCTTCTTTGGTACCCAAATCCATTTGGGTCCTTTTCTATTAGTAGCATTCTCCCCAAGTACAAATATACATTTGGGAACCATTCTACCTTCCTACCAAGTCCATTTTTTCTTAAAGAGCATGAATTGGAAATGTGTCTTTTCTTGTTACAGAAGTGGCAAGTGATAAAGGGACTTCTCGATTGAGATACAGGAAGAAAGCAATGCAAATAATATTTTTATTTCACATGTTTAGATTGGGTATGAATCTCAATAGTTTTCAAGTAGTCACATTCCTTCTTATACCTCTTTGCACATACAAAATGCCTCATGTACAAATTTTGGTTTTTCTTTTTAATTTTTTCTTTGATTGCATGAGGGTCATAACCAAGACTAGCCTTACATTGTGCAATCATCTAGTTACCTAGCAAAGCATACAATATATCCTTGCCTTTTGTGAAATTAGCTAAGCTCTTAAGAGGATATTCATTTTTCTTTTTAAGCTCTACACATGATGTATAGCAGGCAGGTTTATCTTTATGCTGTGATGTAATGTCAAACATTTTATATTTTGATTCTAGTTGGTTAATTTTCTTCTTAGCCAATTTCAACTCTTTTACAGTCTTGATGAATTCATCATGTAGGTCATGAAATGCATTAAGTAATTCAAAATAAGAGGATCAGAATCATTTACCTCATCTTCATTTTCACTATTAGATTGATTTTGTGCTCCTTCTTTAGCATGAGCCATCAAGCATATGTTGGCAATCTCTTTCTCATCTTCATCTTTTTCATCTAAGCTATTGTCCTAAATTGAGAAGATATATGCCTTTTTCTTTTTGCTCTTATCATATCAAAGTGATTCAAATCTCTAAAAATATTTTCTACATGGAAAAAAATATGAAATAGAGCATTTCCCTGGCTAATTCATACAGTTTATTCCTTAAATATTTACTGTAGATTTGATCATTTTGAAACTTCCTAAGTTTAGGCCCTATTTTTAAAAATTCATGTCTCATGATATTCTGAGCAAAATCATGGCTTCTCTATGTCATTGGAAAGCCTTGTATATCTACTTTCTAGAAATATTTTTCTTGTACATTTGTTCACCTTGTACAGGGTATGGAATTAACTTAAACCATTGAGGGTCATAACACTACTTCTACTGGAACAATTTTAGAAGAAATTACATAACTCTTTCTATATAGCTCCAAATACTATCAAACCTGTGGCATTTGTTTCCTAAGTCCTAGAGATTTCCATAAATGAAAACCACTGAATTTTTGGAGCTTTGTATGATTTTCTATTGCATTTTCAAGTTTCTAGTTTTTCTCTATACTGTTCTATTTTGAACCCTAACTTTGAAAATTCACCATAAATTGTACACTTATACAATTTGGGTGTTCTTTATCTCTTTGGAAAGATTATTCTATCTATTTTTAGAAAATATATACTACACGTATTGATGGACCTGTTTGGAATAGAGAACCTCAGTTCAATCTGCTACCTATCAATCTTGAGTATAATCATGCCATATCTCATATAATAAACTTCATAAACCTCGTGCATCAACATTTATTGTTCCAAATCCACATATAACATCATAAGAGGATTTTAAGGAATACAATCATGCATAATTACAGAATTTCATCTCATACATAACATGATACATATTTTCTCAACCTAACATTATAACTTGCAAAATTAAGTAATTCTCCATCATCTTCTTCATTTCCCTTGCATTCGTTTGAATACTTCCATGTCCTTGCCCTAACATGGTTAATATTTGGAAAGAAATGAGATTAAAAAAACCTCAGTAGTTGCACCCAATTATGCAAGCATATTATCATAGCATCTCATAAATTCATCAATGGTAATCATAAAATCATAAATTCATATTATGCCATACAATTTCATAAAAATTTTGGCATGGTAACACGTTAGAAAATAGACATCCTAGGGTCATAAAACCCTTCAAACAACCAGCCAACAATGCAAATTCATCACAAAGTATCCAAACAAATATATGACATAGTTATAGAATCATGAAAATCAAGCATGACAACATTAGGCATAAATGAGAAAATAACTACCTTCTTGCTTTCCAATGATCTCCAAACTTTATGGACACTTGCATTGATCTTAAAACACTTCTTGGAACCCTATAGCATCATAAAATAATGACATGAGCCACTGATTCATGAAGCTCATTTACAAAGTGGCATACTTGAACTAAAGATTCCATGTTGTTTTCCCTTGGTTTTTCTTTGTACAACATCATTGTTCTTGCATAATTTGGATCTAAGAAATCTATTTTTAGGGTCAAAATCATGAAATTTCCTTCCTAATTCAAACCCTAAATAGGCATAAATATAGAAAAATATCTACCCAATTAATTTGCAATCTAATGGCATAATCTTGTTGCTTAAGACCTATACATTTTTTTTATGGTTTGATTTTTCCATGGCTTCACTTTCTCTCTCCTCTCTCTCTCTAGGCAGAAATTTTCTGAGGTAAAACAAAGAGAAATACTCCATGAAGTTTCACAAAACTTAGACATAACCAAGATAGTAACCAAAGAAGCTTACCTTGGACGTTTGGAACCAAACCAAGTCCTATAGCCTTCTCTTTTCTCCTTCTCTTTTCCACATTTTCTCTTCCTCTTCATCCACTGGTTTAGACGTGTTTAAGAGTGAGGAAGATGAGTTTAGTGGCTGACTTGGGGTGGTGATTTAAGTCATAAACTAACCTTAGTTACTTTAATTGCTAACTTGAGTTACTTTAATTTTAATAAAACTTTTCAAAAATTTCCTTTGTATCCCACTCAGCATTTCAGACGTGATTCACTCCCTTTTTGGCCAAAAATTGCTTCACAAAGTTTAATGGACCAAAATACCCTTTACCGATTAAATTTACCCGTACCAATTAAGTATTTTTGCCAAAATTGTCATGAAATTGGTACAGGATTATCAAAAAATTATTTTTAATCCAAAATTATTATTTTGATCCAAAATATAATTTAGCAAGGTCCACAAGTTTTTCTTGAATTACTACTACCTCTTCTTGCAGTCCAAATTAACTTTTATTGGGTAAAATATTAATATTAAACCCTAATTACCCAATAAATGTTATTTTGATCTTAATAAATTTTATACTATATTTCATTGGGCTTAGCTCATTAAGAGTTTCATTTTGATTATAATTTTTCATATTTCAAAAAATACCTTTGATCTTGGGTAAATTTATAATTTTTAAAACTTTCAGGTTATTAGGTGTAATTTTCCCCAAACTTCTTTCCTTTCCCCCCTCTCCACGTGAATTTCTTTCTTTAGGGACTAAATCGAAAGCATTCTTTTTTTGGGGACAAAATATAATTTTTACATTTTTCCATTTAACCAGGAAAAATGACCTATTTACCTTTCTTTACATTTAATAGTGTCTCTCTATTTTTTCCCAAGTCCTTGTGCATTTTATGACGTTAAATTTTTCATTTTTGAGCCTTAAATGCATCATTCACATTTTATTTTTAATTTGGGAAATGATTGTTTTGCCCTTAAACTAGGTTTAAAACATAATTATCCATTCTTCCAGGCAATTTCTTGTAATTTTACCCAAAGACTAATTTTTTATTATTTCTTTTTGCACTATTCACTTTTACTTTCAAATTGGTCTATCTTTCAACCTATACGTCCTGGCTACGCAATACTTATGTCGTTGCACTAGTTTGGAGCGGGTTTTCATTTAAGTAGTATATTGCATATTTTCCGGGATAAGTTCTGGAATTAATTTCTGCTAAGGACTTTATAAAAAATTAATTCCAATTAAGGACTAAACATCACTTCTTCAGAAAATTAGATAAGAAATTAATTCCTTCTAAAGCCTCATTATATATAGCCTTTTCATTTTGCTTTGTTTCTCATCTTTTATTAATTTTATAATATCCCATAAAAAAAAGGATATTACAGAGAGACTCTGTAGAATTCATCTTAGTTAAGAGCACTGACCAAGCAGTGTTTTGCTTTGAAGTTTAGCCAAACTTTTCTCTTGTCTTCATCGTTCCATTCCTCTTCAGGCTTTGTATCAGTCATCATCATATAGCTTCATGGGCACAAAGTCACCTTTCATGATAACAGACCAGATCTCCAGGTCTATGGACAAGATATATTTGCAACCTTATTTTCCAATATCCATAATGCTCACCACTAATGCTTGGAGGTCTGTTAGTATTGTTGCCCTCTGGTAATATGCTTTCTCAAAAGCTAGCCATTTGTTCTCCTGGATGGTGAAATCCTTCAACTGGGTGTTCAATCTCTGATACCACTTGTTAGAATTGTTGGATTCCCAAGCTCTGGTTTTAATGTCCCATGGCTTTTCTACTGCTTTGGTTTTAATTGAGTTTTTTTGTGTTATGTTTGTTAAACTACAGGCTTCTTAAGAGGGGGGTGAATTGGGAAGTTCAAAATTTTTCTGCAAAAATGCAAGTTCACAATGAAAGTAAAACTTTGCAGAAAAATAGAGTGTGGTGAAGATGAATGTGAATGCAAGATAAAGGAAGAGAGGACTTGGAAATTTATCCTAGTTCAGTCTGATCATTTTGACCTACATCCAGTCCCTAAGACACCACTTGAGATTTTTACAATCAGTAAGAATTCAATAGGCTTGTTGCAATGTCTCAGTACAGACTCGTGCTCTGTTCTTAGAACACTCAACTTACGTACTCAATACTCTTACAAGTGTTTTCCAATTCTCTTTATCATTCCCCTCACAAAGAATCATTCTTCTAGATGAAAAAAAGATTTTATACAGAATAAAAAGTGTCTAGAATAGGGTAGATATGAAAGCTAAGATGCAATAAATGCTGCATGTGGGTAAAAAGCTTTGATACAAAAATTTAGTAAAGTTTTTGTAAAGATAAGCTCAAATTTATTCTTTATAACTTCAAATGAAATTCTATTTATAGATTTGTGACTTAACTAGTTGTTAGACTCAAGATCTAGCCATTAGAAACTTTAACCAATAATTATTCTGCAAAATAGTTATTCACCAATCGCATTTAATGTATCTGATATGCCAAAATTCAAATTTTCGGGTTTAACAATAGAATTTCACAGAGATAGAAGGTTAAAGATTTCAACGTTGAACTTCAACACTCATCTGTTCAAGTGTAACATTCGAATTTTGAGTTTGTCAAAGATATGCCATGTTAAAACATACGAATTTTTATATCATAAGTGTATCTGTTGAGTTTAAATAGTTGTCTCATTTTTTCATAGTACACTCAAAATTTGAATTTCAGAAACTGATATTCGTCTGTCAAAGGCTTGTTAAACATGGCACAAAAGTTCTCTTATATGAAATATAAATGTTGAACTACAAAGTTCGTCTATCAGAGGCATGCTCTAACGAGACTCATAAGTTCTCATTTTGAAATTTGAATTTTGAAGTGCAAAATTCGTCTGTCAAAGAAGGTGACTTTGAACTCTCTTTGAATTTAACCAACATTTGAATTTCGACCAAGCTTCATACGAATTTTGCACATATTCACTAATAATGCCTAGCTCAAAATTCAAATTTCATAACTGAAATTCATCTGTTAGAGATGAAACCTTTGTATATTCGAATTTTACCAAGCAAAGTTCAAATTTTGCACAAAATACTCCTTAGTCAATAGCAAAATTCATTTGTTAATCAGTATTTTTTCAAATTTAACATACGGCAACATAGGATAGCTGTGAAATTACTCATTTAAGTGTTGTGATAACATGAATAAGTAAGAATCAAAGCTTTTTACCAAGTGTACATAGTGAGAAATCCTAACAACTAAATCTTCACACGTTCTTCATTGGATTTCTTCACTTTGTCATTTTATACTCTTTTGATATTTTCCTTTCCAAGCTCTAGTTGTTTGAAATCATCAAAACTTTTAATCCAACAATGTTTTGTCCCCATTTCATCTCCTATGTTTTACTTAACATCTTGATTCCATCTCAGTCTTGCCTTGTCAAGTTTGTGTTCAAAAAATTGCTAAAGATTATTAGTAAGATTGATGTAAAGGAAAGTTCAAATTTGTGTTTGCCAATGCTAGAAAGTAAGACTCATGCCAATCCAAGTAATGAAATACATAAGGTTTTTGATACTGGAGATTGGTTGCATAAGCTCATAGAATAACTTAATGTGACATCAAACTTGTAGGCAAAGAAGAATGTTGTTCTTCACATTCATACATGGAATAAAACAAAGATGCATTAATCAAGCTTGAAAGGTAAGTATACACCATATGATTTATTTGATGCATTTAATCATCCCCTTTCTTTTCCATGAAGAATATGGAGGTTCAAGGATGAATCTTTTCGAAGAGCGAGGAAATAATAAGGGATGCCTTAGTCATGGTTCAAAAGAAAGGCTTGGACAAATTCAAGACCATGGCAGGAGGCTTTATGACTTGGAAAGATTGTTATACATGTTGAAGCCCAATTATTTGAGCAAGTTTGTAGCCCAGTTGAAGTTAGAGAGTTTGAAGAGCATTTTAATTTTACAAGTTTCAAATCCAAGCCCAGAGCAGCCTATTAGAGGAGATCACTTAAAAGATTATATGCTTCACTAAAAGAGCATGTGATTTAGGCATTAGTGAGCTTAATTTATTTTAATTTCATTGTTTTTAATTATGGGCTAAAATATGTTGATTAATAAAGCTCAATTGGTCAAGTTTTTTATAGCTCACCTTGTAAATAAGGATATCATGCGCCAAACATGTAATTTCATTAATGTGGTGGTATGTTTATAAAGGTTTAGATATTATTTTTATTATTTTCTTATGAATTTTTGTTATTTTATTTTGGAGTTTTATTTTACTTGTTACATCTTACATTTCAAGGCATTTCCATGAAAACTACTTACTTTTAATTTATAAAAATAGTCTTTGAAAGCTTAAACCAATTAAAAAACCTAAAACTACATAAAATTTTTTTCGCAGTTTTTACAGCTCATTGCGTAGCAAACTTTCAAAATTCTAATTAAATGTAGAAAAATCATTTGAGGTGGTTCAAGTTTTTAAAAATCTTTCACATCTTGAATTTCAAGGAAAAAATATGAAACTTGAAAATTGATGCACATATTGATATAGTTTATTGTGTAAATTTTACTGTTCTTTTTTGTGTTACTATTTTTGTCCGAAATCTGAGACTCAAATTTAAAAATTAGTTTCTCATAAAATACAAAGCCATTTGGTACATACTTAGCATCATTGGAAATATTTACATGTCTACTTTCTAAACATAATTTTTTATACATTAATTCTAACTCTTCTAGCTAGAGCATTAAAATAAACCATCAAAGGTCAGATACAACTATTACTGCAGCAATCCTAGAAAAACATACATAACTACCATTATATAAATCCAAATATAACCAAACTAGTGCCATTATGATCCCAAGACGTAGATCTATCCATGTATTTAAACCACAGAATTTTTTGATACACATTCGAATTTATACAATGTATCAATACAGACACCCAAAAACAGAGCAATTCAATTTCAATACTTCAATCTTCTTCATCCATCCTCCTTGCTAAATTCTTTCCTTTAGCATTACTTGGCCCTATCATTGGGAAACATAGGGTGAGATAGGGGACATCTCAGTAGCAACATAACTCAAGCTTATCACATTATCACATTAGCTTCAACTTCGCAAAAATATTGCATAATCACAATACTTTCATAGCATTCTTTTTGGAAAACAATCAAAACAATAAGTTGTAGTAGAAACTTTATGGCATAACAGCTTAGCAAATGAGCATATCAGGGCTTAGCCCTTAACATAAGACAGCCAAACCAATAATAAAAATTAGCAAACATCACAACATCACTTTTAAAATATAAGCTAAATGTATAAATGTAAAAGCCTAAAGTAATTGCATAGAATCACTTCTTTAACTTGATTAAAGGCTAATAGCATCATAAAACCTTACTTAACAACTAAATAATATCATATAAGTTATACATGTCTTGGAAACCAAGTTTCAAAGTGAATCACTTGGCCCTTATTAGCTATTTGACATGCAAGGAATCCATTGGAAGCACTTGTTTTAACAAAAATTCACTCCTTCTCTTACTTCTTAGCTTGGTCAACAATAACCTCTTAAAAACCCATTAGATAAAACACATTTCTTTGGGCAATCATTAATGAAATCCATGCTTTATACATCATCATAAACTCAACCCATCTATTTGTTAAATAAATTAGAAACTCCCTTTGTTAGGTTTGTTGGCTTCCCAATAGAGGGGGTGAATTGGGAAGTTCAAAATTTTTTTACAAAGATGTGATACAATAGTAATATTAGAGATTTTGCAGAAGACAGAGTACAATGCAAAATAGCAAATGAAAAGTAAGAGAGGAAAGGACAAAGAAATTTATACTGGTTCGGTCCAACTACTTGACCTACATCTAGTCTTTAAGCCACCATTTGAGATTTTCCACTATTTTGCATGATTCAGTGGGCTCCTTACAATGCCACAGTACAAGGCTAATGCTCTATTTTAAGAGCCTTTAAATTGGCACTCTGCACTCTAACAAAGTATTTTCCAAATCCTTTATGATAACCCCTCACAAGAATTTCCGTCTTCCAGATGAAGAAAAGATTTTGTACAAAATGAAAACTCTCTAATATAGAGCACATAAGACAGTTGAAGTGTAGTAAATGAAGTGTGAGAGAGTGAAAGGCTTTGACTAAAGATTTCTACAAAATTTTGGTATTTACAACATAGATTTGTTACCCGTAACTTCAAATGAAGTTCTATTTATACATTTATGTCTTAACTAAATGTCAAACACAAGATCTAACTGTTAGAGACATTACCTAATGGTTATTCTGCAAAACTAGCCATTCACCAACAGTATTTAATGCTTCTGACACTCTGAAATTTGAAATTTAGGTGCCAATAAATGAATTTCACAAAGACCATAAGCTAAACACTTAAACATTGAACTTCCAAAATTTGTCTATTAAAAGTGAAATTTTAATTTTGATTTTGATAAACATTCCCCTTGTTAAAACATACAAATTTTCAAGTTTAAAGTGCATCTGTTGAGTATGAATAGTTGTCTCATATTGCTACAGTGCACTCGAAATTCAAATTTTGAGATCCAAAATTTATTTGTCAATGAGTAACTTAAAATGGCACAAGAGTTCTACTTTTCAAAATTTGAATTTTGAACTTTCAAAATTTGTCTGTCAGAGAGGCCTCTAATCAGACTTACACATTTTCATTCCAAAGTTCAAATATTGAAATCCAAAGTTCGTCTGTCAAAGGGACTGACTTTGAACTCTTTTTTTAGTTTAAAATCAAACTAACTTCAGACAAATTTTCCATTTTTCACAAGTTATGCTTGACTCGAAATTCGAATTTCAATCAACTAAAATTTATCTGAGAGAGGTGACATCTCTATAACTTCAAATTTCAGTTTTCAAAGTTCAAATTTTCGACGATACATATAGAGTTTAACAACTCAAAATTCATCTGTTAGTCATTGTTTTTCATATTTAACATAAGTTAGCATAGAATAATTGAAAAACACATATTTAAAATCAGTGGGAATGAAATCAAAGCCTTTTACTCCATAAACACTGTGAGAAATCCTAACACTTAATTCTTTACTCATTTTTTCTTAGATTTCTTCACTTGATGGCTCTGTTATTCCTTTGATATCTTCTTTCCAATCTCTAGTTGTTTAGAATCATCAAAACACTTGATTCAACATTCTTCCCTTTCTGATGATGACAAAATAACTTGCAAACTAGATTAGTACTTAGATTTGCTTCTAAGAGCTCCCCCTCAACATGTGCTTTAAAATTCAAAGATAAGTACAGCACATATAGCAGAGCAGAAGGGAAATATGGAATCACATTAATTCATTCAATCAAGGTTCAGTACAATGATAGGACATTGCAAGAATAGTATTTCAAAGCAAGATTGTCATTTCAGTATAAGGGATACTGCAAGCAAAAACAAGCAACCCAAAGATCTAATCACTTCTTCTTGGGCTTGGATTTCTTGCTGTAGGTCTTGCTAGAATGCCCTGCTTTAGTCTTCCCATTTTTCTCAGATTTCTTCTCCCCTTTTTTGGCATCATCAAGGACTGGAACATGCATAACAGGAGGAGGAATTTGTGACACTGGAATGGCATGAAGAGGAACAAGGACGAATGGCACAATTGAGGGTATCTGAGGAAGAGGGACAGATGCTTCATTACTTTCTTCTTCATCATCAGATACATCAAGGAGTTCTTGCATTTCCCTTCTAGAAATTTCCAGTTGAACCTTTTGCTCCCCTGTGAGACTGAATTCAAAAAAGGATGGAGGAGGAGCCGGAGTGGCAAACATCTCATCAAGCCTTTTCTTTTGTGCTTGCATAAAGGCATCATGTGTAATGACAGTAACATTACATAAGGAACAAGGCTTTTCTCTTCATTTAGTGCAACTTGAATAATAGGAGCAGAGGTGATGGCCACAACAAGCTTCTCCATTTGCTTAGATTCTTGAAGTGATAGAATTGATTCCTGAGCAACATCTTCCATCATAGGTTCATGAGAACCTTCTTCCTGAGGGGGCCTGTTCCTCCATGGCATAATCCAAAGGTGGACCAGAACTTGTTTTGTTGTTGGAGGCCTAGGGGGTAGTGGCAGTGTCAATAGCCTCAATTGCAGCACCTGCAGCAGTAGGGTCAGGGGACCCTAGTTCAAAAGGGCTAGGAGGTTCAAGAGAGGGAGACTTAGTAGGCTTAAAGGGTTTAGACTGAGATGGAGCTAATGTAGAGGGGATAATACTTCTTATGTCTTCATAGGCATCAGCAACCACTTTCATATTTTTGCCCAACTGCTTGATTTGATCATGTAAGTGAGTAAACTTGGCATTTTGCTCATCTCTAATGCTCAATATGAGTGTAAATAGATTATCATATATCTCAATGATTTTAGTTGGCTTGGACCAGGTCAAAGGAGTGGAGGGCTAAGGTGTCTGAGTGCACTGTGCTGGAGATGAGATAGGATGTAATGGTTGTGGTGGAGGAGAAATATGCTAGGCTGGCTGTGATGAGGGCTGAGTATATGGTATGGCTTTAGAGGTCCCCTCTTATTGTTGTGATTGACTTTCTTCAAAGAAAAAGTCCTCTAACTTTCTTACTCCTTTTTCTAACCTATCTCCCTTCTTTCCTTTCAATCCTCATTCATTGCAACTCTTCCTCCTTAAATACTTCAATGGACTTGTCTTTGCCTTTCTCCAAGTGTTGTATTTGGCATACTAAAGTATTTTGGTGGTGATGGAGGCATAGGGTAAGATGAAGTCTCTACTTTGATCTCATGCCTTATCACACGCTAGAGGATGACATAACCCATATTCAACAGCTTTCCATGTATCAATGTAGTCATCACATGAGCTTTAGCCCTTGTAATCAAATTGAAGCTTCCCTCTTTGTTGAACATGATCCTTGACATAATATAGTGTAGGACCCTGGCTTGAACACTTAGATTAGAGGGCTTCAGCAAACTCAGGGGAAGCTTATTCTCACGCCTTCTGAACAAGGTGTTTAGGACTGTGCCCTCCTTGTAGTTCAAGAATGGCCCACCTTTCTTATCTATACTAAGACTTAACAGCTCTCTTTGGTCTGGATTATCCTTTATGCACATTGGGATTTTTAACCCTTGCCATTTTTGTGATAGATTAATGTAGAAAGATGCAAGGAAGGGGTTTATAAGGTGCAGGAAGGAGTTCAAATGGTGGGAAATAGAGATTCATTAACATAATTAAAGAGAAATTAAGAGAGGAGGTGAATAGACTTGTGAGAGAGACAAATAGGGTTGCGTCTGTTCAGAACGAGACCCTTTGTTTTAGCTTTTGTAATCATTCAATAGACGAATTTTGAGGGCCTAAAATTCAAATTTTGAGCAGTTATATGGCTAACCTAACAAAAAGAGGCTTTCTATCAGACGAACTTTAAGATGAAAATTTGTCTGTCATAAGCTTAGTTTAAGGCACAATTTCCAACAGATGAACTTTGAATCATCAAAGTTCAAATTTCAGAAGATCAAACATTATGCAAACAAAGAATGAGAAATTCAACAGACGAGTTTCATCCTTGAAGTTCATCTTACAGAGACTTGTCATGAATGCATGCTTCAATGGACAAATTTTGACATTCTAAAATTCAAATTTTAAAAAATTGTGAAGAACTTTTACAATACGTATTTTGAGTTATTGAAATTTGCAGAATGAACATTTTGAATACAGTCAATATTCACATTCTTATTCAGAAACTCAAATTTTCACCACACAACGGACAAATTTCAAGTAACATGAAGGTATTGTAGCAACATGAGAGCCACTGAAATTTGTCTATTTAGCACTTAAGTTCAAATTTTAAGCATACCAATTTAGTTAAAATCGCAGTTTAATATGGAAATTTGTCTAATAACATCCAAAATACGAATTTCGAATTACTAAACTTACAAATAGGGCTTGAAAATTCGAATTTCCAGCTCTGCTTCAGCATCTGTTGACTGCACATGTCTGATAAACTTTGATGATTTACTATCATTCAGACTCACAAGGAGGACCTAAAAAATATCTTAAACATACTTTGATGCTAAAGTTAGTACGAATTTAATGCTAGAAACTTAAATAGATTTAGTTAGAAGCTTACAATTCATTAGGATTTACCATTTCCAATTCTCTTCTAATTTTATAGTATCTATCTTCTGCAAGTGGTTTAGTCAGGATGTCTGTAATTTGATCTTTAGATATCTCCTTTCAAAACATGATCCCTTATGTAATGATATATTACTTCAATGTGCTTTGTCCTTAAATGCATGACTGGATTTTTTGTGATATTGATGGCAGTTTGATCATCACATTTTATTGGTACCTCCTTCATTTCAATCTTAAGATCTTCAAGTTGCTACTTCATCTAAAGGACTTGAGCACAACAGCTGCCTGCTGCTACATATTCAGCTTCTGCTGTAAAGAGAGCTACATTGTTCTGTTTCTTGCTGAACCATGAAACCAAGGATCCTCCTAGAAACTGACACGTTCTACTTGTGCTCTTTCTATCAGTTTTGAATCTAGCAAAGTCAGCATCAGTATATCCCATGAGCTCTTCTCTATTGCCTTTTGGATACCAACATCCCACCTATGATGTTCCAATTAATTATCTGAAAATTCTCTTCACAATTGTTGCATGGGACTCTTTGGGACATGATTAGAACCTTGCACACATGCAGACACTGAACATAATGTCAGATCTACTTGCTATTAGGTATAGCAGGGAACCAATCATTCTCTTATACTAAGTTATAACAAAAGGCTTTCCTCCCTCATCCATATCAAGTTTTGTTACAGTAGTCATAAGAGTCCCCATTGATTTGGCATTTTCCATTCCAAACTTTTTCAGTAGCTCCTTTAGATATTTTGATTGATTGAGGAAGATGTCATCATCACATTGTTTAATTTTTAATCCAAGAAAGAAGTTGAGCTCTCCCATCATTGACAGCTCAACTCACTCTACATCAACTTTGAGAAATTCTTGCACAAAAACTCATTAGTAGCACTGAATATAATATTATCAACATAAATTTGTAATATAAGAAAGTTTTTATTTTCCTTCTTAGTGAACAATGTTGTATATACTTTTCCTCTGTTAAATCCTTTTTTAGTTAGAAATTTGCTTAGTCTTTCATACCATGCATGAGGTGCCTATTTTAAGCCATAAAAAGCTTTCTTCAGTTTGTAAACATGGTTTGGCTTTGTTGGGTCCTCAAATCCTGGAGGTTGATCAACATAAACCTCTTCCATAATATAACCATTCAGAAAATCACTTTTTACATCCATTTGATATAACATTATATCTTTTACGCATGCATAGGCTAAGAGGATTTTTATTACTTCCAATCTTACAACTGGGGCAAAAGTTTCCTCATAATCTATGCCTTCCTCCTGATTATATCTTTTAGTGGCTAATCTAGTTTTGTTTCTAATAATTGTTCCTGATTTGTCAAGTTTATTTCTGAATACCCATTTAGTTCCAATAATTGGGTGATTCTTGGGCCTAGAAACTAAATCTCAAACTTGATTTCTTTCAAACTAATTAAGTTCATCTTGCACAGCTAATATCCAATATTCATCAGTTAGAGCTTCTTCAGTACACTTAGGTTCAATTTAAGAAATAAATGCATAGTTATTTACTTAATCCCTAAGTTGTCTTCTGGTTTTAACATTTTCTTGAACATCCCTAATTACTTGATCAACTAGATGACTCCTTTGATATCTCCAAGCTCTAGGGAGTTCTTGAGAAATTTCTTCATTATTTTCACATTTAACATCTTTCTCCTGAATATCTTCCTCTACATTAGCAGATTTTGATATTTTAGGAGGTTCAGTTTTATCTTCCTAAGAAAAATTCAAGTTCTTAAAGCTAGAGATTAAATCATCCTCATCTATGGCATGCTTAGAAACAATTTCATTTTCAATGAAAACTACATGCAAAGATTCTTCTATAGTTCTAGTCTTTTATTAAACACCCTTTTTGCTTTACTTCTACAGAATAGCTAAGAAATATACCTTCATCTAATTTAGCATCAAACTTACCCAAATTCTTTTTTCCATTGTTATGGGTGAAGCACTTACATCCAAACACATGCAGGTGTGAGAGATTTGGCTTCCTTCCTTTGTAGAGCTCATAAAGTGTCTTCCTCAGAATTGGTCTGATGTAGGCTCTATTAATAATATAGCTTGTTGTATTAACTATGTCAGCCCAGAAGTACTGAGAAAGCTCTTTTTCATTCAGCATTGCTCTTGCTATTTCTCCCAATGTTCTATTCTTTTTCTCTACTACTTGATTTTGCTGAGGAGTTCTGGGAGCTAAGAAGTTGTGGTCAATTTCTTACTCTTCACAATACTCCAAAAAGCTTGAGTTTTCAAATTCTCCTCTATGATTAGACCTGATAGATCCAATAGAAATACCTCTCTCATTTTATACTTTCTTGGCTAAAGTTACAATGCTTCAAAAGTCTTATCTTTAGAAGAAAGAAAGAGGGTCCAAGTAAATCTGGAATAATCATCTACAACTATAAGCACATACAAATTTCCACCAATGCTTTTTTACTCTAGATGGACCTATCAAGGTTATATGTAGAAATTATAGGGGTCTAGACATGGTGATTATATTTTTAGGTTTGAAGGATGATTTAGTTTGTTTCCCCTTTAGACATGCATCACATTCTCTATCTTTTTCAAAAGAAATTTTTGGTAATCCAGTGACTAATTCATTCTTAATCAATTTAGTTAGTTGGTTCATGTTAATGTGGGCTAATCTTCTATGCCACAACTAACTTTCATTATCTTTGCTAATTAAACATACAGAATCTAAAGAAGGAAGTTCATCTAGATCAATGGTATAGCAGTTACCATCCCTTTGAGCTCTGAGGACAACTTTGTGATCACTTTTTCGAATGACTAGGCAGAACTTTGAGTCGAACAGTACCCAATTCCCTTTGTTACATGTCTGAATCATACTTAGCAAGTTGTGATTGAGACCAACTACAAATAGCACCTCTTCTATGGATGTTTTATGATTCTTGCCCATGATACCAATGCCAACTATTCTGCCATATTAGTCACCTCCATAGGTCACATTTCCTCCTTTCTTGTCTCTATGGGTGATAAACTTCTCATTATCACCAGTCATAAGATTCAATGGATTTTGAATTATAACTTTTATTCTTATGTCCATCTGCATGTACAAAGTGTCTCATTTATAAGTTTGATTTTTCTTTTTATTTTTTTCTTTCACTGCACAAGGAACATAACCAAGACCAGTTTTTCCTTGTGTAATCCTATGACTTCCTAGCAATGCAAATAACATGTCTTTTCCTTCGATAAGTTTAACAAGGCTTTTGAAAAGATATTCATTATTTTTCTTTAGTTTAATGCATGATGCATAACAGGCAGATTCAACTCTATGTTGAGATACAATATCAGGTATTTTGCAATCTGATTCTAACTTGCTAATCTTTTTCTTAGCCAGTTTTAGTTCTTTTGCAGTTTTAATGAATTCATCATGCAGATCATGAAATGTATCAAGCAATTCATGATAGGAGGGGGTCAGAATCATTTACCTTATCTTCATGATCACTGTAAGATAAATTTAGAATTTCTTTAGTTGCATATGCCATCAAACATATATAGGCAATTTCTTCCTCTCATCTTTATCTTCTTCATCTAAGTTGTTGCCCCAGATTGATGAGATGTAAGCCTTTTTCTTTTTGCCTTTATTAGCAGCTTTCTTTTCTTTCTCCTACTTTTTCAAGAATTATGGGCATTCTCATTTGATGTGTCCTTACTTCTTGTATTCATAGCAGGTGATAGGCTCCTTGCTTTCCTTCTTGTTGTCTCCAGCTGCTCCTTTCTTGAAGAACTTTTTGTTTCTCTTTTTGCTATAGAATCTTCGAAATTTTCTGACTAACAAAGCTAGAGTTTCTTTATCCAGTTCTTCTTCATCATCAGAATCCTCTTCTCTTTCTTCTGCAGCTTTTAATGTAAGACCTTTTTTCTTCTTGTCTTATCTAGCATCCTTGAGAGCCTTCATCTTGCCCTCATATTCCACTAAGCTGTCGAAGAGAGCTGTGATAGAAGCCATTGATTCTCCTCTAGCTTCCTCTATGACAGTTGCTTTCGGTTGTCATTCAAGAGGGAGAGCTCTAAGGATTTTTCTGGCTTTCTCTAGCTGTGTGTACTCCTTACCTAGACCCTTTGGCTGATTCACAATGAAGGTAAATCTTTTCTACAAATCTTTGATGTTTTCACCTTCCTTCATTTTGAAGTTTTCATATTCACCAATGCAGGAATTCAGTTTATTTTCTCTGACTCTAGTTGTTCCTTCATGAGCAATTTCTAGAGTGACCCACATACCTTTGGCTGTTGTACATTAAGACATTCTGTAAAATTCGTCCTGTTTAAGTGTACTGACCAAGCAGTACTTAGCTTTGTAGTTGAGCAGAACTCTTCTTTTATCTTCATCATTTCATTCCTCCTCTAGCTTTTCCTTGTACTTGCCATTATCCTCAGCTTCATTGGGACAAAGTCTCCTTTCTAGATGACTGACCAGATGTCTAAGTCAATAGAATGCAGATAGATCTACATCCTCATCTTCTAGTATCCATAATGTTCTCCACTGAAACCAGAAGGTCTGTTGGTATTATTTCCTTCAAAAAGAATGTTTTCTCTGAAGCCAGCTATATGTTCTCCCAGATTGTTAGATCCTTCAGTTGGGAGTCCGAGCTCTGATACCACTTGTTAGGTTTGTTGGCTTCCCAAGAGGGGTGCTGAATTAGGAAGTTCAATTTTTTTCTGCAAAGACATGATAGAATAATGATAGTAGAGATTTTGCATAAGACAGAGTACAGTGCAAAATAGCAAATGCAAGGTAAGAGAGGAAATGACACAGAAATTTTTCCTGATTCGGTCCAACCACTTGACCTATGTCCAGTCCTTAAGTCACCACTTGAGATTTTCCTTTATCTTGCATGAATTCAATGGGCTCCTTGCAATGCCAGAGTACAAGGCTAATATTCTATTTTAAGAGCCTTCAAATTGACACTGTGTACGCTAACAAAGTGTTTCTCAAATCCCTTATGATAACCCCTCACAAGAATATCCTTCTTCCAGATGAAGAAAAGATTTTGTACAAAATGAAAACTCTCTAATATAAAGTAAATAAGACAATTGAAGTGCAATAAATGAAGTGTGAGAGAGTGAAAGGCTTTGACTAAAGATTTCAGTAGAATTTCGGTATTTAAGGCATAGATTTATTACCCACAACTTCAAATGAAGTTCTATTTATAGATTTGTGTCTTAACTAAATGTTAGACACAAGATGTAGTTGTTAGAGATGTTACCTAATGGTTACTCTGTAAAACTAGCCGTTCACCAACCATATTTAATGCTTCTGACACTCTGAAATTTGAATTTTAGGTGCTATTAAACGAATTTCGCAGAGACCATAAGCTAAACATTTAAATGTTGAACTTCCCAAATTTGGCTGTTAAAAGTGAAATTCGAATTTTGATTTTGATAAATATTCCCCTTGTTAAAACATATAAATTTTCAAGTTTAAAATGCATCTATTAAGTGTGAACAGTTGTCTCATATTGCTACAGTGCACTCGAAATTCAAATTTTGGGGATCTGAAATTCATCTGTTAGTAACTTAAAATGGCACAAGAGAAACTTTTCGAAATTCAAATTTTGAACTTTCAAAATTCATCTGTCAGAGAGACCTCTAATCAGACTTACACATTTTCATTCTAAAGTTCGAATTTTGAAATCAAAAGTTCATCTGTCAAAGGGACTGACTTTGAACTCTTTTTTCGCTTTAATATTAGACAAACTTTGACATAACTTCAGATAAATTTTCCATTTTTCACAAATTATGCTTGACGTGAAATTCAAATTTCAATCAACTAAAATTCATCTAAGAGATGTGACATCTCTGTAACTTCAAATTTCAATTAACGAAGTTTGAATTTTCAACAATACATATGAAGTTTAACAACTCAAAATTCATCTGTTAGTCAGTGTTTTTCAAATTTAACTTAAGTTAGCATAGAATAATTGAAAAACACATTTAAAACCAGTGGGAATGAAATCAAAGCCTTTTACTCCATGAACACTATGAGAAATCCTAACACTTAATTCTTTACTCATTTTTTCTTGGATTTCTTCACGTGATTACTCTGTTATTCCCTTGATATCTTCCTTCCAAGCTCTAGTTGTTTAGAATCATCAAAACACTTGATTCAATACCTTCCCCCTCAAAATCATGCCTTGGTCGAACATAGAGGGACAAGAGGAAGGAGGAAAATAGCTTAAACCCTAACAATTCTTGAACTAGATGAATGAGGGAGAAAACTAGAAGAGATTTGGAGGAAGAGCTCACCTTTAGAGACCTCTTCCTTATCTTCCTCCTTCCTTCTTTCTTCTTTTCCTTCCTTTTTAGTCACTTCTTTCCTCTCTTCTTCCCTTTCACTCTCATGCCAACTCTCCCCCTTTCAACTCTCTTAGAGTCACACAAATGAGCAAGGAATAAGTGGGAGGGTTAGGGGGTATTTATAGCAAAGGTTGAAGATTAGTAGCTATTAGATCTTGCTTTAATCCAAGGGCCAAAAATTATTTTTGTATTAATTAAGTTACTTTACCGTTATGCCCCAAGATATTTTTGGCTTGTGAGCGGAGTGTTAAGGGTAGAAATGTCCAACTTTTCCCTCTTGAATTTCAAATTTCAAGGCCCGAGAGGGAAAATGTACTTTTTACCTTTTACAGATAAATTTGGCTCTAGGTTAAGTACTTTTTTATTCGGGTTTTCTATTATACGCAATATCATTTCTATTTACTTTATCTATGGGACTCATTGCCTTTTTCTTTTTACTTTTTCATGTGAGGTTCACCTATTTTGCTTACTTTTTACTTTTCTTCTCCTCTGACATTTACTATTTACGTGGGACCTGTATTTTACCGGACTTGTACTTTTTCTTCTCTGAGCCCACATAACCAGTATCACTTGTACTTTTAACCTGCACTGGAATATTATAATATTATTTTCTCTCCTATTGTAAAATGACCTTTTGCCCTTTTTAAGCCCCTTTTTTTAATATTTTTATAATATTTTAGGCCTTAAATCTATTTAATTAAATATCCAAACTTCTCCAAACATCATAAATTTATTCAGAACAATTTCATATCATTTATAGCACCATCTAGTCTTGAATTACATACCTAAAATTAGGATGTTACATCACTAGTTTCCAAGATCTATTAGGAGTGTTATTTGAGTCTAAAGTCTTGTAATCCCATTAGGATTACTTGAATCCAAATTAATTAGGTTTCTTAAGCTCATTAGGTTAGATTTTTCCTTACTTATTTAAGGCTTTCTTTTATGTACGTGTTTTAGATTTTGGATCAATGAAAATTTTTGTTTTTTGAGTTTTCCTATTGCAATTCTTTGAGTGCTAGATAGAAAGCAATATGACTCATCAAGGATTTGGTCATTCGTTGTGACGTCACTAGAACTAGGGTTGAAGAGACCAATTCTCTTGGATTCTATTTCTCAAGACTAACATTTATCCATCTTATTTCTCTATTTTTGCTTTCTTTTGCTGTTGTTCTTGTGCATGTTTTGTTCATTTTCTTTGTTGTCCAGTAACTCCACCTATGTAGTGTTATAGCTAATCTTAAGCGGGTTGTATTAGGCCCTCGATAGCCAACATAAAATTTTGTAGAATCTCTATGATAGGGATCAAAGATGTTTTTGTGCTAAGGCTAGGTGTTACCCAGAAGTAACACGCTGTATGGCTTGAATGCAGTGTTAAATGAGCTAAAGTTACTACATCAGTGTCCGAGTGTAGTGTTAAATAAGTAAGGGTTCCCACATTATTATGGACTGATGTGGGTAAAGAAGTTAGCTTAGGAGAGCAAGATTCCATTTGGTTTAGTTCTTGGAATATTGGTACCTTAATAGGTAAATCTATGGAGGTGGTGGACGATATGATTCGAAGGAGAATTAATATATTGTGTCTTTAAAAAACTAAATGGGTGGGGGAAAAGGCTAAAAAGTTAGACACTACTGGTTTTAAACTTTGGTATGTAGGAAAAATTAAAGCAAGGAATGAAATTGGTATTATTATGGATAAAGTTTGGAAAAAGAATTAGGCGGGAGTAAGAAGGATTGGAGATATGATCTTATTTTTAAAATTGACTATTGGCCACAATACTTTCAATGTTATTAGTGCTTATATACCTCAAGTAGGATCAAAAGCACATTTTAAGGATAAATTTTGGAAAGATTTGGAGGGCTTGGTTTGAGACATCCTACAAGAGGAAAAGATTGTCATTGGTGGGGACCTTAATGGTCATGTGGGGAAAGAGATAAGGTAATATGTGGGAGCTCATGGTAATTTTGATTTTAGAGAATTAAACAAGAAGGAGCATTCTATTCTTGATTTCTTAGTGGCTTATAACCTTACGATTATGAACACTTGTTTCAAGAAATAGAAGGAGCATTTAGTCACATATAAGAGTGGAGCCCAAAGGTCACAAGTTGACTTCTTTTTTGTAAGGAATTCAAATAGAAGAGCTTGTAAAGACTACAAAGTGATCCCTAGTCAAAGTTTAACTTCACAACATAAGGTCTTGGTTCTTGATATGCTAGTTAAAAGCCATAAACTAAAAAGTCGAGAATCCTTAAATCCTAGGATCAAGTGGTGGTAACTAAAAGATAAGCAACAATTGATCCTTATGAAAAAAATATTGAAGGAAGGTAATTGGTGCTAATTCAGATGGTTTTGATAGCTCCAAACAACATTGAGCTTGGAAATCCAATATCAGAGAAACACAAGTCTTACATAGAATAAAGTTGGGGATTCCTAAAGGTTAAAGAATTATTTCATGAATTTTAGAAATCCATTTGTAAAAGAATGTGGTTAAGCTTTTAATTTTACTTCACCTAATATTAAATTAGATATCCATTTGAATGATTAATGATTAGCTCATGACTTCAAAATGGTTTTCATGAAAAGAGCTACCTTATGAGGATAAAGTCTCAATTTCAAAGATGATTCTAAGCGTTTACCTTGTTTTTATGAAAATGTTTTACCTTCTACGCATAACCAGTGAAGGCTATGAGGATAAAGTCTCAATCTCAAAGCTTTTCTAAGTATCCCTTCTTCGATTTCATGAAAAGGGGTTGAGGTTATTTGCATAATATATCTGTGCACCATGTTCTCAGGTCTATCCAGGTAGTTATCCTAATAAGGTGGGTACCTTATTCACATAAGGGAGTGAACAGTGAAGGCCAATTGTACTGTGCAGCCTGTTATTCGCATAACCTAGGGAGGTTATCTACATAACATGTGTTACAGAGCACTTGGACTCTCCTCTGTTAATAGGTTGTCGGCATAACCTAGGGACGTTATCCGCATAACCTATGTTTCAGTACCCTTAGACTTTCATTGATTAAATAAGTTATCCACATAACCTATGTTACATAACTCATGGTCCTTCTTCAGCTAAATGGGTTATCCGTATGACCTTGGGAGGTTATCCTGATAACCTATGTTTTCCAAAAACTCAGTTTGAGAAAATTTAAAGTTATCTAAACAACTGAGTAGGATTTCATGAAAATGTTCTTAAGCAAAAATTTGGTCATTCTAGGATGAACATTATTAGCATAACCTAGCTAGGTTATCCACATAACAAAAGTTCTACATTGAAAGCAAGAGCCAATGGTCACCTGTTATTCGCATAACCTGAGGAAGTTATCTGCATAACCTTTGTTAGATGCATTTAATGTGGTAGGTAAACAGCTATTTTTCTGAGAGTAACGACTAATTCTTGTTTCCAATGGATAGTTTTGTTCTTAAACTATAAATAGAACCTCATTGAATTTGTTGGGTAATGAGGAAAAACATAAAAATGCTAAAACTCTGCAGAATTGATTACTGAATCATTCAGAGCTTACCTACCCTCTGTTTAGCTTATTCATTGTACTTAAACTTTCTTTTCCACTCTTTTAAAAGAGAGTTTTCATACTGTGATCTGTATATTTCTACATACTTATAGAGAGTACTTAGTGTGAGAAGACACTAAGAGAGTTAATCTTACTCTTGGGAGAGAAGAGTGAGAGTGATTTATTCAGCTCAAAGCTCAATCTAGGATTATACTATGGTCTTTGCAAGAACCCATTCACATCTTACAAGATATAGTTGAGAAATCTCAAGTGGTGGCTTGGGGACTGGACATAGGTCAAGTGGAGTAGACCGAACCAAAACAAATCATTGTGTCCTCTTCTCATTTACTTTGCAATTACTCTTTATTTCTTATACTCTATTTTCTAGTAACTTTTTACTATCACTACTATATTTCATTTTCGCAAAAAAATCCAAACATCCCAATTCATCCCCCTCTTGGGAAGCCAGCTGAACTAATAATTGGGACTCTTAAGAAAGTACTAACATCTTGTGGGATGAAATGGTTAAAAGGAATAAGGATATTGCTAAAGTAGTCTTGGGTGAATCCAAAGGTTTTGGACCTAGAGATAAAGAATCTTGGTGATGGAATAAGAGTGTGCAAGAGAATGTTAAACATAAAAAAGAGTGTTTCAATGCCTTACACTTGTGCAATAACAACAAAAATTGGAAGAGTTATCGCTTAGCTAGAAAGGAGACCAAGAAAGCAATGAACGAGGCTCGATCTAAAGCTTTTGAGAAATTTTACCAAGATTTAGGAACGAAAAATGGTGAATGCAAGATTTACAAAATTGCCAAGAATAGAGAAAGAAAGTCAAAAGATTTGGATCAAGTAAGATGCGTTAAGGATAAGGAAGGAAAAGTTTTGGTTATTGATGATGATATCAAAGAAAGCTAGGAGAACTACTTTTATAAGCTCTTCAATGATGGATTGGGTATGACTAGTGATACAAAAGGTTTAACAACTCACAAAGATGAACTGAATTTGAGTTTTTATCATAGGATCCAGGTTGGAGAGGTATAAAAAGCTCTTAAGAGAATGGATAATGGTAAAGCTATTGTCCTCGATGGTATTCCTATTGAAGGTTGGAATTGCTTAGGAGAGAATGGGGCTTTATGACTCACTAAGCTCTTTAATGAGATTTTAAGGACAAAAGAAAATGTCAAAGGAATGAAGAAAGAGCACTTTGGTGCCTACATATAAGAACAAGGGGATATTCAGAATTGTGTTAATTATTGAGGGATAAAACTCATGAGTCATACCATGAAACTTTGGGAGAGAGTGATTGAGCATAAACTAAGAAATAAGTCTCATATTTCAGAAAACCAATTTATATTTATGCCAAGATGGTCTACAATAGAAGCTATTTATTTATTAAGGGTTTTGATTGAAAGATACTGAAGTAAAGAGAAAAACTTGCTTATAGTTTTCATTGATTTAGAAAAAGCCTATGATAAAGTACCAAGAGATGTGTTGTAAAAAGAAATGGAGAAGAAAAGTGTTCGTGTGGCTTATATTCAAGTTATAAAGGATATGTATGAGGGGGAAACAATAAGTGTAAGAACCCTAGATATGAGACAAAGGACTTTCCTATAAGGATAAGTTTACATCAAGGATCTTTCTTGAGTCTATACTTGTTTGATTTGGTTTTGGATGTTCTAACAGAACATATACAGAAGGAAATTTCTAAGTATATACTTTTCACGGATGATATAGTCTTAATTGAGGACTTAAGAGAAGAGGTCAACTCTAAATTAGAGTTATAGAGACACACTTTGGAATCAAAATGTTTCCACTTGAATAGAAGTAAAATGGAATATATGCATTGCAAATTTAACAAGAGGATAGTTAGCAATAATTTAGAGGTAAAAACTAGAGAGCAAACCATTCTAGAAGGATCAAAGTTCAAATATTTGTGGTCGATTTTATAGAGTGCTAGTGAAATTGATGGGAATGTTATACATAGGATGCAAGCTGGGTGGTTAAAGTGGAAAAAAACTTCATGAGTTTTTTGTGAACGTAAGGTATCTACAAAGCTTAAAGGAAAATTTTATTGAACTGCTATAAGGCCAATGATACTATATGGTAGTTAATGTTATGCTTTGAAAGAGCAACAAGAGTATAAAATGGAAGTAACAGAGATGATAATGTTGAGAAAAATGTGTAGTCATATAAGAATGGATACAATAAGAAATGATTATATATGAGGGAAAATTGGAGTAGCACCTATCAATGAGAAAATTGTAGAAAATCATTTAAGGTGGTTTGGGATTTACAAAGAGGAAGATAAGATGAGCCAGTAAGGAGAGTTGATCAAATAGCTTGGAGCCCTATCAAAAGGTGTAGAGGAAGATAAAAAAGGACATTAAGAGAAGTTCTAAGACGTGACCTCTTAGTAAATGATTTTTCTAAAGAGATGGTGTTTGATATAGTCTATTGGTATCGTATAATCTATGTAATCAACCCCACTTAGTGGGATAAGACTAATGTTGTTATTTTTGTTGTTGTTGTTGTTGTTCTTTGCTATCCAATTTCATGTTCCTTGTTTCACAAAGATCAAGGTGTTATACGTATCAAAGCATGTTCTTTGGATGGCTTCCATAAGGGTTCACCTATCATGTGGGGTTTTATCACATATCATGAGCATTTCATCATGCATGGCATAACTTGCATAAGTAATATATATGTATAAGCTTGTATCATTATGTTGTAGTCGTATTGGTGTTGTGTTTTGTGATAAACTAACGTATTGTATCTCCTATGTTTAAATTCCTATTTGTGTTTGGTTTGTTGCTCCTTGGTTATTAGGACTTTTGTCTTACCCCTCATGGAAAAACATTTACAAGAATGCGACATAGTTCTAGCAAGGAAAAAGCAAAGGTGGATGAGTCACTTTGGGGGTATATGGGATATTTGAGTACCTATGTGGTATATCCTTATCTAAGATCACATGTTATTGTAGTATTGTGCTAAGTGTATAATCATGATTTGATGCCATGTGTAATAAGCTTTATGAATCCTTCAGGTTTGCTCCTGAGTTCTTGCTTTTCATACATGTTTAGTATGACTTGGGATCCTAAGACTTCTCGAGTCTCTGATGAAAAAGGATAGGTGTGATGTGTTTTGGAAGGATATGAGTATCTTGCATACATGGTTTAAGCCACTAGTTATCCTTATGATGTTCAAGTTATATTTGTGGTGAATATCAAGGAGTGTATTATGTTTGTTGCATGTTTGAGGTTGAGCATTGGATTGCTCACGTATATGTTGGCAAGTTAGAGCGATATATGAGTTTGATTTTGATATTTAATTTGTGTAGGAGAAAATGGATATGTAACTCATTAGTCTGATTTCAGGTTTAAAGGGGTCAAATATGCAACCTCCTTGGACAATGTTTTTGGGTGATCCGTGACCCGCTGGAAGAGGTCTAATAGTTAAAAGGTACATGATTCGGCAATAGGGTTGTGTTCGAGTGAGTTTGGACTCAAAAGTGATCATTCCGATTATAAGTGTCTAAAATCTCCATACAGAGAAATTTTGGGATACAGTCTATGCCCATAGTTATGTAGAAACTTGTCTTAACAGTAACCTGTAGGCATTGAAATCATGTCAATCAGAGGTCTGAGTAGAAAGATATGTGTGTTTGAAGTTTATCCAGATTGATAGCAAATTGTTGTTAAGACAACAGCTAATGGCATCGTGGCACCATCTCCTTGAGCCACGACACCACAGGGGAGATTTGTCTTTGTCATTTTCCTTGTCATTTAGCCACAGTTCGAAGTGCTTTAATCATGTTTAAACTCATTTTCAAGTCTTTCCTCCTATTTTCTCACATTTTGGTGTCTTCCTTTAGATTTTTTCCGCCTATACCTTAGTCCAAATTTGGATAAGTTGTTTTATTGAGTTCGTTTAGAGGTCTCAAGTCTTAGGGTGTTACAAGTTACATATATGTGTCAAAGTTCATTATATGTTTAAGCATATGTGTGTCTTAGCCATTTTTAGTTGTTGTCATAAGTTCTTTTCTACATCTCAATCTAAACAACGTTGACAAATCCATGGGAAGGAATTTCTTGATAGTTTTTCTGCTGCGTGTATGCTGAAATTCTCAACACTAACACCATACCCATTCATCCTTAAACCCAAATCAACAACTTAAACTAGGCATGAGCTTGAAAAATTCATATCAAGAAAAATCCCAAGTTAAAGGTTAGGGTTTAGAGAAATTACCACTCAAACACCCAAAAATCATAACCCAATGCTTGTAAACACCTAACAACACTTCATTGAGGCCCTTAAGCATGAAATAATCTGTGAAAACCCAATCAACTCAAAATAATAGCCAGTTCCCATGCACACACCAATGAAAATTCAAGAAAGGGGAAAAGAAAGGTGAAGAAATCACTATACCTTGAGAAACCTAGCCCCTCAAAGAATAGGAATGTTGATCTCCAATCTAGAAGCATAAACCCTAATTGAACCATCAAAAATTCCACCAATTTCACTGTTCATATGTAAAGGTTCGAGCTCTATTAAAGAAAATTTGCGACTTGGTGCCATGGCGAGGCATACTAGCACTGCAATGCTAGGGCATTTTGTTCCCACTCTTTTATTTGCTTAGTTCTTCTTCTTCCCTCTGATTTTGACTCCTCTGGTCTTGTATAATTCTAACAATACCATTGTCATTAAACCACTTACATGTCCAAAATAGCTAGACTGGGGTCGTTACATGAGAGGTCCACATGTTGTAATACCATGTTTGGATGTGTGGCTTTAGTTGTCCCTAGTGTATTTTGATGGAATAGAGTTGTTATAGAGATTGGAATGGATTTTTCGAAGAGTTTGTGAAAAATGGATATGTAACTTATTAGTAAATTTTGGGATTTATGGGGGTCAAAACCTAGGAGAGTGGGTTCATTGAGGTACAACCTTCTTAGATAGAGTCATCTGAAACTTGTTGGGATAGGTTTGGTGGTTAAATGGTTAGTGGTTTAGAATTAGGAGGGTCCAAAATCTCCATACGAATGAATTGTGTGCTTTGCTCTCACAATCAAAGAATTTTTAGTGTGATTTGTAGGCTTGGAATCATGTAAATCAGAGGTTAATATTAGAAGTTATACATATCAAAAATTGGGTCAAAAATCATAAAAGAATCTAGCATTGCTAGCCTACAAAAGTCCTCTTTTTAGGACAAAAAAGGACTTTTCATAATGCTCAAATAGTAGACAGCTCATAACTACCAAGAAAGGCAAAACATAACTGCCTAAAAAATCCATTTCTATAGTAGTGCTTAATATGCATTAGCATTGCTAGCCGTGGTTAGCACAAAGTTTTGGTTTTGAAAGTCTTAGGATGTTGCGCTAGGCTTCAAAACTTAGGAATTATTGAATATAAATTTTCTTGACTGCTTTCATAATCTTTTTGATGAAATAAGTCTGTTGGATGTTTCTTTGGCTGCTGTCATTTTATGTGCTTGATGGCTTGTTGGAAATGATGTCCTTTTTAAGGGTGTTAAGATCAATTCGGTGGCTCCCTTAAGAGTTATTACCAACTTTCAGACCTAGGTAGGGATCATAAGTAATAAGGCAGAATATGGTAAAGAAACTTTGTTTAGAGAAATCACTATGATTGTGGAGACTGGGAATTACTCATTAAATACTTTAATTCAAAAGGGAGAACTCTTTCGCGATAGGATTCACTCAATTATTCGAACTATATTATTTCTATAATACTATTGAAACTAGGACTTTATTTTTGAACTCTACTGCAGGGACGGAACCAGGAAATATTGATGGGAGGGCGAAATATACATAGGGGCCAAATTCAAAATTTTTACAAACAAAATAATATTAATTATACATATAATATAGAAAAATTAGAAAGGAACAAAAAATTTAGGTGGGGCTACCCTTTTTGTTACTACCTATCCCTACTCTACTGTTATGTATACTTTTCAAATTTTAATGGTAAATGTGATGTATTTGTGAATCTTTCATTCTATTTAATGAATATATAATAATATATCATTTTTAGATTCACTAATCTCTTCAGTCAAGTCAAACACATTTATATTTCATTTAAAATTTAAAGATATAACACTTTCTTTTTTCTTTTGCACACTTTTTTATCAACAAATAATTATTGTTTGCTTTTCCATGTAAGTGGTTTCTATCGTACCATTTTTTTGGTTACTTTTTATGACATTCACTTAAATTTAATAGTAAAATATGCTGATATCTTTTCAATTTAATTTAATTTAATTTAAAACATATTTTAATAATATTTCATTAAAGATTCAAAAATACATTTTTATAATTAGAAGTTATATGAAAATAACTTAAAATTATTAATCTATCATTATAAAATAAAATTTTAATTTTTATCCCAATTGAACCTAAGTAAATTTAAAATATTTATATTTAAAAATTCATGCTAATATTTCTTGTATATTTTACATTAAGAATTTAATAGACTTATTAAATAACTTTTAATGATTAATAATACTTATGTTTAAATATAATAAATGTGCTTTAAAATATCAAATTAAATTAGTGTAATGTAACTTTTGATTTCAAGAGATAGATTCTTATAAAAAAGAGGAATGTTTTTGTGATTAAAACAAAATATAAGGAAGGTAAAAACATTTTACTCTATAATTTACCATATCCTGCAATACGCATGTTCAAATTTGTTATTGTTATTTCTAATATTATATTTTAACATGTAAAATTAACTTGTTATATTTTGTTGTGAGCACTAAGGATATCTTTCAACCGACATTCAAAACTAATCCCTTTGAGACGTAGAGATTACTAAAGTGGGTTTTGTCTCTCCCAACAATGCAATTTGTTATATTTTTAATTATACATAAATATTGATTAGTTTGTTAATTATGACTCTCTTGATCATCAACTTTCCAATTTTTATAGTATGAACATAACTTTTATCTTTAATGATTTTGGAATATATGTTATAGATGTCGGAAGATGGGGTAACTTATGTTGGAAAATTGGTCCGTCCACCCATGATGGATTGGATAACCAAAAGCCCAAGTCCCAACTCATTGAGGTTAACTAATTTTAATTCAATTATTTTAGTTAAGTTGGTTATTAACTTTTTTTTTTTAATGAGAGCAGTTAAAGAGTGGTTTCCGCTCTCAAAATCTACCTACTAATGAATGTACTAAAATACTACACTCTATATCTTACCCTCTCATTCGTTAGATCACATATATGTCATAATGGAATATTTGTAATGAAAATTTAATTTTAGTTCTTTTCAAATGGTTTACCGATTGCTTTGTTCACTAGGCTACATTCTTATCAAAACATTTCTATGTTCAGAATGAACTTTTAACATTATCTTTCTTTTGCTATTCTAAGTGTGATCAACGCAATAATACCATTTGAAAAACAAAGAACCAATTGTCCCATTACTCGTGCTTACCAAATTTTAATGGAAATACACACATAAATTAATTCAAGAGATGTCTTACAGAAATCGTATTTGTCAGATTTTTTAATGCATGAAGCAAGTTATGAAGGAGACTCTTTGTACAAAATTAATTTGTACATTAAGATCTCTTCTCCATTTTCCAATTTCATTTCCTAAATTAGATATATGCATTTTAATAGCAGTCAACTGACAATATTCCACAAAGGATTCATAATTCTTACCTATACTGTTTATAGCTCTTGAATCCAATATCCACAAAAGGTTGAACTTAGTAAATATTTCTATATTTCAATTGCAAGGGCATATCTTAAAAGTGGAATATTATAGCTTGGTGAGAACTGATTTTGCTAAAGGGTAAATGCAATAAAAGCACTTATCTTTTAAAAAATGTCACTTAACTCTTGTTGCATCAAGATTCCTTTCACCAAGTTGATCTCTTCTTGAATTCTTTCTTGGCCTTTTTGAATCATTTGCTATATCTTCTAACTCTTAACTCTTTCATTCTTGCCCTTAGGCCTTGAAGTTTCAACCTTTATCATGCACTCATGATCAAAGGATTTAGTATCCTCTTGATGCACAACTCTAAACGATAATTTCAAGTTTCAAAAAATGGGCAAGACCCCTTTTCACACACACACACTTAATTAGCAAGATAATGATTTTGTCAAAGCCATACAACATAGTATTATAATACAAGTTACTATATTCCCCTTCCTTAGTTTAACAAATCTCAACCATTCAACAATACTAATTTGTATTTTCATGCTCAATTCATGTTATAACATTATCTAGCATTCATATTTCTTCACTTCTCAAGAATGTTAAGAAAGTTGTTGTGACTTATTCTCAGAAATAGTCACTATATGGCTTTTTCATCCTTGTTCTATTGACATTTCTCATTATTCAATTTGACTTTCAGCCATAATCAAATATATAAACTTTTACATAGACATAGCAAAGAAATATTATAGATATATACAATGTGACATTTATTTGCAATAAACTTTGACTAGACCAACAATGATATTAATATGTTCATGATAAGAAATCTGCGTTTAAAAACCCCCATCACATGCTTTGTAAGAACGTCATTGCTTTTCTATTGAATTTATCTACAAACATTGATATGAAAAATCATAGCTCTTAAATGACCCCATGACTATATGGATATGAGCTGCTACTCATATGAACGTATCTCAATCACTATGATAAACAAGTATAATATGTTTAAAAAAGCATAGTTGCTTTTTTACTTACATAGTTGCTTCCCATTTTGCTTTATGCTAAAAGTAAACTCACAAACAATTATGGGAATCATTTTTATATAAGAAAAAATCTTATATAAATCCTTTAGGCCATGTGAGTTTGCGTGATTGGTTTTAGGTCCTTATTTTGAACCTTATATTCTTCTACAACCGTATTGTATCTCACAAATTATGAGTACATTGTGAATTAATATTTCTTTTTTAAATTTATCAATGAAATACACAATTTCTATGGCCAAAAACACCACAAAAATAGTCCATAACAACTCTAAATTGGACAAATTACATACCAAAATAAAATTCATGAATTTAGAGATTTCAAAGTAAAAAAACAAATATCTCTAAGACTAATTACATGTGCCCACATGTGCTCTACAAAGCCTTTGGAATAAAAATTTTATAACAAAACAATAATTGGAGGCATATCCCACGCACCAAGGCGATGTGTCTACTTCACACTCTACTATGGATTCCACTTTAGGCAACATGCACTACTTTATGTTGATCCTCAACTCCTCATCTTTTCACTGGTTTGCGCGACTCAGCCAAATAGTGTGTAGGTAAGCCTTATACATACATCGTTTATTTGGTTGAACAAAACTACTTCTGGTTTTGCTCACTTCTAACCTCCAATTGGGTCCATGATTCGATTGCCAACATGTATGTGACCCATCTTTTTACAACTTGAGTTCAATCTCTCTCCAAGGCTTTGTTTCAAGGAGTTTTGTTTCCAATACATTTAGGAAATCATTCCTTCAAGACTTTGCCTTCAAAGCTCTGAAAAAAATTTAATGAACCCAAAACCGAAAAACTTTTGTACAATTGCTTTTAGTTATTCATAATATTTTCATCATGTATGGGTTTGAAAATATATTCATCATTCATCTAAAAATATATATTTTCAATATTTATTGTTCATCCTTCCATGATTATGCTTTCAAGCATTATAAAGGATCACAAATTTCAAGCATGAATTAATTATTAATCATTAATTATTTTTTATTTATTTAATTGATTAAATAATTAATTATAATTATTTAATTTAATTAATAATTAATTAATTAATTAATTAATTTATTATTTCTATTTTTTAAATAATTTATCCGAAAAAATTGGCTCGAGCCCATTCTTAGTCAAATAAAAAATGGGATATCCAACCATATATATATATATATATATAATTATACATTGGCCAACATAGATGACGTGGCTTGGCCTAATTAGATTGATGAAGTTATGGGTTCTACTTCATTGCTATCTATAGCTCTTACATATTTTCGGTTGGATTTGCTATAGCTCTTACATATTTTCGGTTGGATTTGTTGTTGTTTTTTTTTTTTAGCCCCTGTGAAAAAAATGGGTTGAAACTTAAAATGAAATAATGTTGTTCTGAGATGTCTCAATTTGGCTCTCAGGCGTGATGACCATGTGTTTCATATGCGTAATGGCCCAGTTTTTTTTTTTAATTTAATGTTGCGAATGATAATCGTGTGGCTCATATAGCATCGTGACATTAGCTTCAGTACAAGGATTGTGGGAGGATTGAATTCAAGTCTTATTTCCCACGTGTCTTAAAATTCTGTTTTCAACACAACCAAATATTTTAATAAATACTCTCATCAATGGAAGAAGTTAGTTCTTTTTTTAAATATTTTTATCCAAAATATAAGTTTAATTTGATAATTTTTAAAATAGTAAATATTTTTTTCTTATTTTATTCTTATTTATAATTAAATATAATATATTAAATATGAATATGATTAAAAAATATATATATTTTTAATAAATTTAATAAATAAAATTACTTTTCTTCATCCTATTACACATGGCCTGGGTACTCACGTAGATTAGGAGGTTGGGGTACTATTGTCATAATTGCCAATGTTTGCATTTTCCTCTCCTTTTTTTTCAAACGAATGTCGTTTTTCTGATTTTGGTGTGCCTCCTCATGATGCATCCTTGTGGAGCCAAAAACGTGCTCTCCTTTTTACTCATTTTCAACTAATGTCTGAGAACTAGATCACGCCGGATGATCAAATTGATTGGACCATTATTTAGAGTAAAGAATGACTCAGTTTTTAGTTTTAGACTGTTTTAAAGGTTGGACCGGATTAAACCGCTTTAAACTGACTTTTGAGTCAAAAATCAAAGTTGAGCCGAGAACCGGAGCGATTTTTAGAGAACTGGACGGTTTTTAAAATTGGGTAAAATTTAACTTAAATTTAATTTTTTTGCCAAAATTATTAATTATAAAAATTATTAGAGAGTAAAACAGTATTCCCTTTTTATTTTAAAATTACTAATTATAAAAATGAAAATTTTCATTTTATTATACTCTCTTCATCCCAAATTATAAGAGAATTTCAAGACTTTTTATTTATCCCAAAATATAAGAGACATGAATAAAATTTGTTGAGTAATTAATATCATTTTTTTATACCCTTGAGTAATTAAGGTTGTATTGATAATTACAAATAATTAATTAGTCTTACTTCAGGCTTTTAACGTGGGTAATTTTGGAAAAAAAATTGAAATTGTAATACAATTAATGAGTTTAACTATCAAATTATTTTTTCCATGATACAGATAAAGTAATTATTTATTTTTTATAATTGGGGACGGAAATATTATAATCATTTTATAATATTATGGTCATATAGTATTATCATATTAAAATGCTTTAACATTACTTTTAATGATTTAACATATATTATTATTATGGGAGCTTATTAACTTATTATGAATTTAAACTACTTATATTTATTCTCTTAACAATTTGATATTTTATTTATATATATATAATATTATTTTTACTTAATTATTCACTTGTTCGATCACTAATCTAACCAATTGAACCATAAAAAACCATGACCCGGTGACATTTTCAATTTGACATCCGGTCTGATTTTTAAAACACTGTTTTCAACCTCCAAACTATGCAAACTCTGCAATTTTGGGTATTTTCAGATTTGAACCCTAAAATTTGAGACATCATATGTCTTTTTATATGACTCGCATTAAATCACAGCCTAAGAAGAAAGTGATGACCCTCGAAAGTTGATCGATCAATCATAATTTTTAGAAAACAAATTTTGGACCGCCAACTTCAAAAGACCATATCTTGCTCATTTTAAATCAAATTTTGGCTTTTTTTGTGGCATTGGAAAGCTTGTTCCACAATCTTTCGAACCATATAAATTATCCACAATTTCATTTTCTATGCAGAAAACAAAATGCCCTAAAAATTTGCCATTTGAGTACAATTTCACTAAAAATTGTTTCTCATTTTTCTCACAAGCGATTAATCCATTTTTCTCCAAATTTTAGCTACAAGTTTTTGCATGTATGCACCATATGTATCATAAGTTTCATGGCCTAATTTCAATTTTATAAGAAAGCCCGAATTGCACTACTGTAAATAGTTGGAGAGCATCATCAATTTCAAGATTATAAAACTGATTGTATATTACCGCTCCCTCCATAATTTTCTATTTTTTTATTTAAAAATCTAAAAAGATAAATATTAAATGTAAATCTCAATTAATTAATTAATCATTCAATTGATTAATCAATTCTAGGTCAATAATAATAAGTCAACATATTAATCAACTGTCCAATCCTAAAAATACCAACATCCTTATTCTTTAATACAACAAATTTGATTCAAAACATGGTGCATTCTCTTCTTTCTTTTTTTTTGTTACATAAAAATTAGTTGAACCCTTAACCTCTACCCATATTTCACCTCACTCTTACTATCTGAATTAATTTCAAATGTTATAAACATGAGGTATCTTTTGACATAAGTTCATTGCATTTTTCCGTGCATCTTTTAATTCATTCTTGTAGTCATTCTTTGCATGGTTAAGTCACAACATTTTGCAACTAGTTTTTTGCACTTAAGAAAATTTTGGTAAAAAACCTCATGATGCTCCTGAGTCATTCGATTTTAGACCATGCTAGCTAGGTTTTTATTTTCTTTGGAGGTTGACTAACCTCTAGAACACCTACGCAAGTGTTAGATTTTTGTGAAATTGACTGCAAATAACACCAAACACTATCACATGAGCAAAAAATATTTAGCATATGAGTAATTTTCAAAAATGAAGGTAATTGACGGGCTGATTGCTCAGAAAGTCTTGGTTGCTCCCTGGGTCTTCACGTGCTGGATTATCCACCAGAAGAGATTAAATGAATATTAAATGAAGCGGTGAGTTTGTTCGTTCCGTTTGAAGAAAGGAAGGATCCCAACAAAGAATCGATCTTTCTTTTAGACGTCCTAATACTCTGCCCCGTAGAAGTCTGTGTCTTTGTTGCTTTATTGACTTAGCTGTGTTTGTTACCAGGCACTGAACCAGGCTTACGACTTAAAGGGACAAATGGGTATAATAGCACCGTATATACACCCTCCATCTTAAATATAAAATTTTTTATTCTAATTTTAAATATATAAAAAAATATTTATTATATATTTCTAAAAAAATTTATATTTGATATTTTAAAAAAATTTAAATAAAAATAATTTTAAAAAAATATTATAATTTTTAGAAAAATCTAAATACTTAACTCTTCTTTTTAATTTACATAATTTAATTAAAAAATATTATATTAGAGATCAGGTGGAGTAAAATCAGGTAATCCCCCATGCGTAATTTTGACAGACAACACGACAACAATTGCATCCCAGCCCATTTAGTTTCAATCCCATTGTAAAACACACAAGGCACGTGTCAGATCCATGACATCTCTCTCCATTTTATTTGCATTTCCAACGTACACTTTTTATCCTGGCCACATAATTTCAAATTTATCCTAAAGTTTGATATCTTAATGTTTCAAATATATTTTTCTTAGAAATATATTCTTGGGCCATATTTTTAGAAACATATTTAATTCATATATACTAATTATAAAATAACTAGAAAAGATGTTACATAATATATTATTATTTTTAAATTTTATTCATTACTCTCAAAAGAAAACTTTACAAAGTAACTATATACAATAAAAAAATATAATTAAGAGCCATCTTCTAGAAAGTGTTCCTTAAATCTTGGCAAACAAAAGATAAAGCCTATAAAGAGCCTATTTAGCAACAACACCAATTTTAATCAAAAAATTCTTTTCTTCCCTTCTTTGTTTATGTCATACATAACTATTACACTCAGCTCTTAATTCTATCTTAATAGTCCTCAAGACAGAATGGACAGAAGAGCATTCATTTCTGTGCATGCATGCATTCCTTTCCCTCCAGACATGGTACATAACAGCTACAAATGCTGCATACAACATGTTCCTAAAGCATGATTGTCTCTTAAAATGCATTGTAAGACAACCTTTCCACCTACTAAATTGCATGGGCACCCTAGTAACTCCTAGCCATTCACATACCTCTCCTAGCAAGGTGCAAGCCTAAGGACATTGAAAAAATATATGTTCAACAGATTCAATATCATTGCCACATAGAATACAATTCAAGTCCACTACAAGAAAATAGAGGTCCTTTAATCTAGACTTAGTAATGAGTCTTTTTTGCAAGGTCAGCCACATAATGAAAGCATGTTTGGGGACATTGTATCTAGACCAAACAATTTTGTCAAACCTGTATCTTCTATGCTCCCCTTGAAGCCATAGATAACCATTGTGAATGGTGCATGTCCCTGAATAAGAACCAATCCATATCCCATTTTCATAACCATTAGCAATTTTAGCCTTAACTTTGTTGAGTTTTTTCCAATACCATCCAGCATCTAAAGGGCAACTATAACTCCAAATATCCTCACATTTTAAGTATACCCCATCAATCCATTTCACCCATAAGTTGTCAGCTTTGAAAGCAATGTCCCAAATTTGTTTAGCAATAGCAGCCTCATTCCAAACACTACACTTCTTTATACCGATGCCTCCATATTTTTTGGGAAGGCATATTTTATCCTAGTTAACATGAGCCATAATTTTCCCATTTGTCTTCTGACCCCAAAGAAAAGCTCTGTAGACAGCTTCAACACCTCTAGAGATGCTTTTTGGAAAGATAAAGATATTAGCCCAATAGATTTGTAAAGAGAATAGGACAAAATTTATTAATTGGCATCTACCTATAAAGGAGAGGTGTCTAATAGCCCAAGTATGGATTCTCATTGTTATCTTGTCAATCAGAAACTAGCAATCTCCCTTGCTCCATTTAGTAGGTGAAATAGGCATGCCTAGGTACTTAATAGGAAAATTCCCATAAGTGAACCCTGTGAAAGTCATAATTTGTTCTTTAACCTCTTCTTTGGCCCCATTAATGAAGATACTAGATTTACTAGGATTAGCAAAGAGGCCAGTAGATGCAGAAAATTCTCTGAATCCCTTCATGATGATGTCAATAGATTTGGGTGTTGCTTTACAAAATATCATAAGATCATCGGCAAAGCAAAGATTGACTAGGTCATATTTTTTACATAAAGGATGGTATCTAAAATCAAGGTGGTTGGCACTCACCTTAAGAATTCTAGTGAGGTGCTCCATGACAAGCACAAATAATAGTGGTGATAGTGGATCACCTTGTCTGAGTCCTCTTGCACCTCTAAAATAACCATGAACTTCACCATTAATGGCCACTGAGAAACTAGTGGCTTTGATACAACTAGCTATCCAATTAATGAATTTCTAACAGAAACATAGACCAATTAGTAGCTCGTGGATGAAATCCCATTCTACCATGTTATAGGCTTTCCTCATGTCGACCTTCATTAAACATCTTGGTGACGCATTCTTCCTTTTATACATTGTCAAAAGTTCTTGACTTATCAAAATGTTGGGTATAATAGATCTACCTTTTACAAAAGCATCTTGATTCTCATTAACTAATTTAGGGAGGACACGCATCAACCTAGAACATAGAAGTTTGGAAATGCACTTGTATATAGTGTTACAGCATGCTATAGGTCTAAATTCACTAGCCAAACAGGGATTTTCAACCAATCTAATGGTAGTAGCATTAATTTGAGTAAGCATTTAACCTAATTTGAAAAACTCCTGAACTGCTTCTATGATGTCTTTATCCACAATATCCCAGGCATCCTTAAAGAATCCACTCCCAAAGCCACTAGTTCTAGGCTCTTCATGGAATGAATACTAAATAAGGAAGCCTTTATTTCCTCCTCTATGACTGGATCGATGAGTGAAAGTTGTTGGTCAATATTGAGCACATTCCTACCCTTGATGATGTCCATATTTTCCGGCCTTCTGTTTTGCATTTGACTCCCCAAGATAGAGTGATGATAGCTAACCAAATGATTTATCATACTATCATAATCAATCAAAGATTCCCTTGAGTCCTTGGTGATGCTAGTTATTCTATTTTTATAGTTACGGATCTTCAATATTTGGTGAAAGAAAGTAGTGTTTTGGTCTCCAAGTTGGATCCAGCTAGCTTTGCCTTTATGAGCCAAAAAACTTTCAGCAGCTTTATCTTTGATAATGAAGTCTTCGTATGTCTTCCTTTCTTTATCTTGGAGTAGAGTATTTGTTGGATCAACATGTAAGGCTTAATAGATCTTCTTTAAGGTGTCCTTAGCCTCTCTTGAACTATTCACAATGTCACAGAATTGCTCCCTGTTGAGCTTTTTCAATTCTCCTTTAACTCTTTTCAATTTAGTGGTCACTAGGTAGAGTTTGGAGCCATGCACTTGCATATTCCATGCTTTAGAAACAATGTTCTTAAAAGAGGGATGTAGAGCCCACATATTAAAATATTTGAAGACTTTTTTCCTCCTATTATTCTGATGCAAACTTTTAATAACCAGAGGACTATGATCAGAAATTCCTTCAGGCAAGAAGTTAGCAACATAATGGGGGTATGAGTTCAACCAAGCCTCATTAATAATTAAGCACCCTATCTAGCTTACTGTAAATACGATGCCCAGCAATTTGCCTATTATTCCGGGTAAACTTGCAACCTTGCCATTTCATATCCATAAAGCCACAATTTTCCACACAATCAGCAAAGTCCTTAATCTCATTATATTGAACAATTGAACCCCCAATCCTTTTATAATAATTGAGTACACAATTAAAATCACCCATCACAACCCAAGGAGAAGTCACACTATCAGCAAATTCCTTCAATTTTACCCATAGAGGGGTGCGTTGGGCAGACATATTATATGCATAAAGAGCTATGAGAATGAAAGACTTACCTCCAACAATGTCCTTAACAGCACAGTGTAAGAACTTGTCACTCTTATCAAGTACTAGCACATCAAGAAAATCATACTTCCACATGATCCATAATCTGCTCTAAGCCAATACTCCATATTGATGATACATTTCCAAGCAGGACCAAAAGAAGCAAAAACTTTATTAAAATTAGTGTTGTTCACTTTAGTCTCAGCTATACCAAAAATATTAACATTTTCTTTATGACTAAGGAGCTTAATTCCCTTTGTTTGCTAGGGTTATTGAGCTCCCTAATGTTCCACATAGCAATACTAACCATTAGAAGTAACCCAGTTGGAGGGCCCAGGTGGATTACCATTAATGTTGCTAACCTCTACTGAACTATCTCTACCATAATTGTTGCCATCACTATCTCGGAGACTAGTAGTATGGTTAATCATAACTCTTACCCTTAGCTCTTCTAACAATTTGCCACTATTGTTTGATTGATTAAGAGTCTCATCAGATGAGGAATCATCCTACATGAAGTTATTAGTGCTTCTTTGTAGAACATTATCTTTGCCTTGGTTTGCTACACTACACTAGAAAAGGGCTTTGTTGGCGGTTATTTTTAGCTATTGTTGGTGGTTCATAACTGCCTACTAACCGAGCACCAACGTATGGTGCACATATTTGTACGCAGTTATAACCACCTACAAAAGTGACTTTTGTAGTCGGTTTTATGGGTAACAACCTACAAAAGTATACTTTTGTATGCGGTTATACTAAAACCGCATACAAAAGTATAATTTTGTAGGCGGTTTTTAATATAACCACCTACATTTCTTTTCTCTTTTTTTTTTCATACTCTCATTACTCTCAAGTATTCGCCAATATTTTTTACAATCTGCATGACCCAAAATAGCAGAAGCACTACTAGAAATATGTTTGGACAAATTATAACTTTGTACAGCAAATCTCAAAAAATTTGGGATATTAAAGTGAACAGTAAAGAATTTAAAACAGAACATAAGTAAACAGTAAAGTGTATATTTGTACTTGAGGGCCCTAGAAGTCGAAAGTAAGTCTGAAATTTGGCATATATTTAGAGGACAAGTTGAGGTTTTATTTGAGATGAGGATGGCATTTTTTGGAGCTTTATAGAATATTTTATAAATTTTTGAATTCGGTCCAGAAAAGCTGCCATACAACAGTTCTACACCCCTGCACTAGATCTGATTTTTCAGTGTTTTTCTATACCAGATGGACTCCAATAAGTCTGAAATTTTGACAGTAGTTAGCCCATGAGTAGAGCTTCCCAAAATGTTCTAATTTTCCTAATTTGAAAATTAACAACTCAAGTTATACATTACCAGATTTATCAAGCTTCTTCCTCTAAGAAAACTTGTGAATCCAAACACCCTATTTCATTTGGTTCCACTAACATGCTTTGCTATATTTCTCGATAAAACTCAGTTTCATGTGTTGTTTATTTTGATAGGATCCTCCTGTCATGGAATTCCAAGTGAACCATTCTTCTTTGGCATGTTATTCAAACATCAACCTATCAAATTTAACATCATGAGCTTTATTGACATCCAAATATCATACTAGTGCAAGAAATCACGTTTTTATTGGGTAGTTTGTCAAAAAAAAATCAGAAAAAGAAAATAAAGAACTATGTAAAAGTTACATTGACACAAATAGAAAAATTAATTTTCGTAATTGTATAATATGAAACCTCTGAGGGTTAGAGAGTATTCAATATAAAATAAATAGTAAAAAATCATTCATTTTAAGGGTTGTGAGGCATGTACTATTCAAGCATGAGATCCTAAGAAGCTATTCTTGGAATAGGTTATTGACCTCCACATTATAATGATATTTAATGACAATAAAGAGGTTTTAAAATATCAATCTCAATCACAATTAAATCCAATAAGAAGCAGATAGCTTATTAAACAATAAAGCAATTTTTTTTAAATCTAGCTACTATCTAGAATGCATAAAAAAATTAAATTACCCCATTCACTTATTATTAGCTCAACTTGCAAAATCAAGTTGATGTTGAGATTCCTTTCTTCATCGGTAAGACTATTTATTACCTTTCTTGTAATTGAGTATTTATAATCTCCATCTATAATTGATGTATCTATCCCTTTCAGCATCTTGAAAAATTGTTGGGGAAACTTTTAAAGCATTATTGAAGGGCCACCGATTTTGTAGTTAATTGCTAACAACTCCCATAGGGTCTACTTATAAAGGCCTAACCAAATTCCTTATCAACATCATAACCTCCTAATTATATTATTGCAATGGTTGGCTATAAACAATGCATTATATATAAAACAGGTTTTAGCAGAATTTCCTAGGAACTATAGTTTTGTGCTATTCGACATATCAATAGTTAAGCTGTAGAGGATTTAAAATTCAAGATGCCTGTTGAAAATGAGAGTAAGAATGGTAATGCTAAATAAGCAACAAGTTAGCAACTCATAGTTAAGAAAGATAATCGGGCCAAACAAAATAAGATTTTCAATATTTATCCTAGTTCTATTTTTTTTTTAATATTGCATGTGTTTCATCATTTCATGAGTTTTTTTTTCCTTTTTTCTTTTGCCCTATACGTGAATCTGTGGGTATTTTATAGTCTCATACTCACCCCATCTCCACATAACAATAATAAAGCAAAACATCAAATCATTATTATTAATTAATTATATATAAGTAAAATAAATATAAATATTAACACATAACATAAATAACAAAATATTAGTATATTATTACAATATTGAAATGAGAGAAAGGAAATGGCATAAAACACACAAAATAAAGAGAAACAAGGTTTGTAAGTTCCTGGAAAATGATAGGAATGAGTAAATGCCCCGTTCCTGTTGTATTTGTACATAGTTTTTTTTTTAGTATTAGAATGTGTATGACAAAAATAAAAAAGCTTGTCAAGTATTAAAAAGAATGGAACATGATCAGTCTTAGAAGAGTTACCTTTCTTACAAGAGTTATCATGCATAAACCTTCAGAATCAACAAAATTTAGCAGCAAAAGTGTGAGAAATTTAAAACATGAATAATCTCAGCAAGATAAAAAAAAAACCAAAATAATAGCAGGCCAAAGTTTGAACAAGCCACTATTTATAGCACTTTCAACATTGGGACTAACACAGAAGTCATCACATGTAGCCAATCTCTTATGTAAAAGAATTTACCTTCGAAGGAAATTTTTTTTTTGGCTCAAGTTAACTTCAAATCATTGCAAATCAGGAATTGAGTTCTTATACAACTTTAACATGTTTTGAGAATCACAAATCGCAAGCACATTCAACACTTACAAATAGGAGAAAGGATGATGACAACACCAATCGGGTACAGAAAAAAAGTGGTCCCCAAATATAATAACATTAATTCCAGCGCTATCTATCCTCAGGAAACAAGTCTACCAAGAACCATTTAACAACCACTTATTCAATATGCTAACTGCCAATGTGACAGATCTAGGTGTGAAGTTCTCTTTCACACTATATGAGATGAAGTTCAAGACCAACAAAAGGGAGATTCCAATTCAAGAGAATGAAATGGTAAAAAAAATAAAGTCCAAGAGAATGAACCTCCTAAATTCACTATATTGGTGTAAAATTAAATCAAATTCATTAGAGACCAAAATAAAAGAACACACTATCCAGCTAAAATGATAGCTCACACAACTTTTTTTGTGAATCAAACATAAACATATTCAAAGAATACTATAACCAAAGTGCAAGAAAACCTCATGCCCGACACCTCAAGTATGACTTGCCATATGTAATATGGATTCATTGCAATTGAGTAGATTTATGCTCTGAGTTAAAAGCTGAAAAGAGAATATTTTCGATACTACAGCCACACCCGAGGAAAATATATTAACAAAATACTAAGGGATCACAAGATCAACAGTCCATCTAAATGAAAAATTTGTCAAGATTATTAGTATGCAATTGCACTCAAGAGAAAGGGAGAGTATTACCATCATAACTTAAGAAATTGAGAAAATGATAGTATGAAGTGCCCACCATGAACAGTAAATTTGACAGCAATGCTGGAAAGAAACCATGAGCCACCAATAAAGGAGATAGAAAATAATGGATCACTACCAAATGATTGGAGACAGAAGATGACGAATCAAGAGGATGGGAAGCATCATCCTATTATTTGGATGGAATGAACTAAGACTTGGGTGGAAAAACTAAATCTAGTATGACGAGGTACGAAAATTATGCATTTTTGTGATAGCAAAAAATCATTTAAAATCGTTTGAGACAATAGTAAACTGGAAATGTTGTTTAATCTTTTTAAAAAAAATAATCAAGACTAAGAGTTTCCTAACAAATTCTCACATGCTATACTTCACCCAGATTTACTTCTCTATTACCAATGAACTCTACAAAGCACTGCGGTTACAAAAATGACCTTTAAATTATACTAACTGCCTTCTCTGAACGTATCCACGTACGTGAAAAATTATATCAAAATCGCATACATGCCAAGTTCTGAATAAGGATGGCCTATTTTCTGTTTTAGTACAGACGATTTCATGAGCACGTAATTATAGATGCTTAAGCATATTACAAAATTTAGTGATTCTTTTCTTAATTGCCAAGAAGGATCATGGGTACGTGAACCCAATGAACAATGAAGATAGTTGATACCGTAGAAACAAAATAAGAAGTACGATACATAATAGTTTCCAAAATCATGTACATGCCAAAGTTAACATTCAAAGAACCAAACTCACAGAACAGTATATTGAAAGAACTGGAAAACATGGCTAATTACCCACCCAGAACAAGAAGAATCAACTTAACTCAGACAAAAAGATGAATTCAAAGAGAGGAAAATTCACCAGCACATAAAAAGGGATGCAGAAGAAGACTAACCTGGAGGAGCAACAGTCAATAGAAACCAGGTTCAAGCTCGCCTAACCAATGGGAAAAAAGCTAATGATAGCGAGCTTTGACGAGAGCAAGAGAGCTTGCAGTGAAACAATGGGACAGAACACGGTGGAGAGATTCGACAAGAGACGTAGGAGAGCAACCTACAAGGATGAACATGCTAGAGATGAATGATAGAGAGAGATTCGACAAGAGGGAAGGAGATTGGGAAGAGTTCGAACAAATGGGGCAGAACACGGCGAAGATAAGAAAAATTATGTTTGATCGAAAGGGCTTATGTTTGAAAAGCCCTAAAAAGAAAACAATAGTAGGCGGTTACAGCAAGAACCGTCTACTAAGGTCTCCTAATGTTAACTTTAGTAGGCGCTTGTATCTAAAATCGCCTACTAAAAGTTATAAAAAATTAATTTTTTTTTTAAGTTCATGTAATTTTTTCATACGCGGTTAATAAAATAACCGCCTACAAATCCATCCTTCTTCATTTTTGTAGACGTTTATTTAAATAATCGCCTACTTTTGGGCACCTACTAAACCCAAATCTGGCATAGTGCTATTTGTTTTGGAACCCATATTTTCTGGTCTTCTTTTTTATGGCACAAGTCACTACTATGTCCAAACCCATTGCAATAGGTACATAAAAGTGGCTTCCACTCAAAGAGAACACTTTGTTCCTTGACTTCACCGTGTTCATTTTCAAAATAAACAAATTCTAGAAAGTCCCCATTAACCTCAACATCAAAAAGAATACGAGGAAAATAGCCCCTTTCCCTATTCATAGTTTGCTTATCAGTCATAATGGGTATTTCAATTAAGCTAACAATTTTACACAATGTACTCTACCCCCAGTATTTCAAATGTAGACCTAGTAAATGTATCCACACTGGAACTCTACTAATGTTCCCTTTAGTTAGGTTAGTATTACCATCCCAGGGTGCTACAATGACTAGTTTACCATCAAAATGTACAACCCCGTTTGAATCACCTCCTCTTTAGAGCTTTCACTAGAGAATCTGATAATAACAATTCCATTATTTACTAATAGTAATTTATCAATGCCAAATTTTCCCCACACCCTTCTGAAGAATCCATTGACAACATGGAATAGAGGATTAGCTCCTAAAATATATAAAACAATAGCATTCTTCCAGTATTCAATTTCAGGTTTGACATCTTCCAACTCAATTTTACCCACCAACTTACTGGACTTGAGTTGAGGAGCCACATATTGCAGCTTGCAGCTAGCTCCATGAAGTTTTGATATATCAAATTTTCCCCAAACAGAGCTCAAAACTTCACTGGTGTTCTCCATCACTTGCAATTGAGGGCTAGAGGCGTTGGGTTCCCGGTGCTTCACATATTTCACCATATTCAGCAATCTCTCATTTACTGCCGAGTTAAGTTAGAGCTTCTCAAGTTTAGATTCAGCCCCCATCAAAGATTTGAGCATCTCCCCCAAACCAACATTCAACTCTGTCATGCCCCTGCCTTCCATTCCATCTGCATCTACAACATTCGACTCAAGCAAACCTCCTTCACAATCCTCTTGGGTGTTCAAAGAAGCTGGGTGGTCGATCTTGGCAGCTTGTTTCTTCCTGGCCATGGCCACGGTTCACATTAGCAGAGGGAAGCTAACGTGTGCCGAGAGAGAAAGAGGCCTACAATTGGTCCTTTTGTGATGAAAATCCTTGAAAGAAACAAAATCTACCTATTCCTCTCTATTTTCTCTCTTATAAGTCATATTTTAGAAGAATTAAAGGATGTAAAATGCTAATTACTTTATAAGCATTAAATACTCATTTTCATATTTGCTCCTCATTAAAATAATTATAGTAGAAAAAAAATGAGAAAGATATAACTAAAATAAGTTATAATTTAATAAAGGTGAAATATTGAAAAATTATAGTAAAATTTTATAAATTAAAGTTTAAGAATCACTACAACATTTTTTGTCTATGGCAACAATTAATTTTGCAACAGGCTTAAAAGTGTTGACTATTCTATGAATAGGCAACAGTTTTTCATATGTAACTATTGTCTTAGATTTTAGAGAACAAATTTTGAGCAATACTTTAAAAGTGTAACCTAAAATAGATCAAGCAACAGGTTTTTGCTTGTTGCCTTAGATTTTTTAAATAGTTAACAGAAGTTAACTGTTGCCAAAAAAATAATCTCTTCAATCTACCATTATCACCTGTTGCCTATAACCATAATCAACAGTTTTGCTATGTTGGCTTGAATATTCAAATTGGTAACATGATAGAACTGTTGCTTATAACATTCTAGTTTATACAACATTTTTCACCTATTTCTTTTGGCTATTTTTGATGTTTATAAATTAAAAAATTGATAAAAATGTTAAAAAAATTTTTAATACTCAAACCTATAATTTTTTTATTAAACTAAAACTCTCATCACTCTTATATATATATTAGGTTACAAAATGATATTGAATTTATAAAAAAAAATTATAATTTTTTCTAATACTAAAATCCATAATTTCTTTTAATTTTTAAAATTTTAAAGAAGAAAAAGGAACAAAAGCCGCGAAATGAAAAATATAACACCCGCGAAAGAAAAATTTAGTACTCTGCCTCCCATTCGTAGAACCTAATTACGGTGTCTCACATCCCAAAATTTCAGAATCCCCATTTGCGACACTGTACTCTTGAAATCCCTAATCGTGCTATTTCGAGTTTCATGTCTTCATCTCTGCAACATAGCTTCATCTCTGCAAAGCTTCACCATTGTTCAAGCTTTAGCAGTGTAGTTCCATCAACCTTCATCTTCTGAGCTTGATTTGATGTTCTATCGTTGAGAAGGCAACTTCATTTTGGGTTTGAAGCTTTGTCGCTGTCGATTGCTCCCCCAACTCCACTTGGTGTCTGAAGTTCTCTGAATCCTTAATTGGTGGTTCAGTTCTGTGGGTCTCTCAATTTGTTCTGCGTGCTCTGTTCGTGTAAAAGGAGAGATTTGAAAAGGTAAATATTGACATTAACCGATTTATATAATTGAGATGGATTTTGTTTTATATATGTTGTTGTGGATTTTTATTCAATTTGTGGGGTTCTTGTTGCTATTTTATATCTTTTACACACTAATATGTTGTCGGTAATCATGTGTTGCCCATTTATGAATGAGAAAAACTATTGGGTTTGCTTGTCCTTTTGTGCATTTGAGTGGGGACGCCTTGAATTTTTGACTATCACATGTCGTTTCTTCTTGGCCTGGTTTTAATGATGGCCATTTCTATGTATTTCCTTTAAGTTGAATAAATTTGCTTTTTACTAAAAAAATGAATATTTGTGTATATTTTAGAGGAGGCACTCGTAGAAAAAGACAACGAGACATATGGTCTATGCTTGTAAGATATTTTGATACTTGTGGGGCCATTATTCAACAATAAAAAATAAAAGTGATCCTATGGCAATTTGTTCATAACTCTGTGGCTAGCAAGAAAGCAAAGTGACTAATTAAGACAAACTTCCCCATATGGCTGCACCTTAGCTAAATAAAGAAATTAATTAATAGCTAATTGGCTAGCAAGGAAGCACTATCTAGTAAGTGAATTAACAATTAGAAAACTCAAAATTATATATATAAAAAGTATTATGATATATCTTGATCTCTAATTATTATGGTTTTAGATACTTATATACTGATAATAACAATTAAAATTGTCATTAATTTTTCCCCATTTTTTAATGGTACCATTTATCTTGAATGTGTGAGTGTAAAGTTGGTTTCTAAAGGACAACTTATACAAGTGAAAAGAATGTAAATACTTGAGATCTATATATAATAATGCTTTTGACCTTTCCTTTGTATAGCTTGCTTTGAAAACTTGGGTAGTTGGAAAAAAAAAACATATATAATTGTTCCTTCTTAGTGCTTTTTGACATATTAGAACGTACAATTAAATTACTTGTGGTTGGTAAGAAAGAACTTAGAAAAGGTAGGTCATTTCCCATAACTTTGCCTTATGGAACACCATTTTCCCCTCTGTGCATTATTGGACCCCTGCTATACGTTTAAAACTTTAGTCTTAAATAGTTTCCACATGCAAAGTCCACCAATTAGGTTGGACGTATACTGATGAACATCCTAGTCATGTCTCATTTAGACTTTATGTGAAAGATGGGTGAGAAATTAAGGAAGCATGTGAGAGTAACTATATTACAGCACTGCTAACAATTACTAAAAGAAAGCAATAATATGAACTAGCTGAATAGGGGGAAAAACTGTTCATTACTCATAAATAAAAACAAATCTAATAGGTTTGCATCAATGTAAAAGAGCTAAGAAATGGTAAGAAAAAATGGGTCATAAACAATTATGACATTTGAAAGATTTTCAATAACAACACAAACTGAATCCTAAAGTAATGACCATCCTAGTTTAGAATATCCAAGAAAACTAAAGTTGATAACTGAACCCCTTGTACTGTAGATTGTCGAAGGACTTACAACATTATGGCCCTAAACTCTTCTAGTCATATGTCACGTCTAATTGATTATAGCTTAACAAGTTTGGATTAGGAGGTCCCAATAGGTGACTAGCTGGCAACCTCGTAGACATGTATAATTGTTTCTAGCTTCATATTAAAAATATAAATTTCTACAAAAACAGGAAAGAAAAAATATGTAACATAAGTGCAGACTTGGATTTTATATAAAAGGCCAGAAGGAAATAATCTATGGAAATTCCATCATTTGGTAGGAGGGAAAGAGAGGAAATTAAAAAAGAAAAAGACTTTATGATGTCACTTATTTGAACTTTCATAATAAGCACCATAATAAAAGAAATCTTGTTTTCCCATATAGTTTTCCATCCTCAGTTTCACTTGAAAGGGAGGATGAACAATTAGAATGACATAAAACAGCTTACAATTTTTGCTGGATCGTCACCCCATTTCCCTATAACAAATAGTTTTCTTTCTATTTCTTCTTACTATCTTAATTCCCTATTTCATAATTTTTTTCTAATAGAAATGCAATCATATAAAACTGATAGCCACATCCATAGATGACCCTCCGATTTGGGTTTCTCAAAACATATGAACGCCTTCTATCAACAACTCAAGTAAGTTATCAAATCTTTCTTTTGTTTTTAGCCCTAAGAAGTAATTATTCTTCACAATCCATTACAGCATCAGCCCATACGCATAGTAGGTACCATCCAAAGACTTTATTTTCTAGAATGAGGACTATTAAATTCATAGCATTAGAAATTCGTGGGACAATGATTGCAACAGTACAAGGTAAGAATTAGAAGCATCCATATCCTAATCTAACTCCAGCATACAACCATATATCCAGAGGTTTGAAAATAATCATACTCTCTAATTGTACAATAAGGACTCCAACACCATGCTAGTTTCCTTCATTCTTAATCATCCAGAAAGAATTAATTCTATTAGTTCTACCATTTAATCATCTAGAAAAAATTAATACTAATAAAATTATATTAGTCGAAATTTGCTTGGTTGTTTGAGTTTATTTGAATTAATTCTTTCAACTTGGTATATATTAGTTCTACCATTTGAATTTCTATTTTAATCTCAATAGTCTTTTTACTTGTATGGAATTCTATGTAGTAACTTGTTATGTCAAAGAAGGATTGGATTGATTTGCCTCGGTTCAGTGATGATTACATTAAAGGTGTTGAATACTTCTTGGATTTTGCATTCACTAAAGGAAATCCCATAGGAAAGGAGATATTATGCCCTTGTGCTTTATGTTGCAATGGTAAGTGGCAAAAGCGAGAAGTAGTTTTTGACCATTTAATATGCAAGGGTTAGTAAAAGGTTACAGAGATTGGATTTTTCATGGGGAAGATATAATTCCTAGGAATCTTGAGAAACTCCGAGGCTCCAATCAAAGGTCAATTGAAAAGCACAATGTTACTTCTCAACCTCAAGATATGACTCGAAAGAAGTCCTCCTTACAAAAGCAAGAACTAAAGAAGCCTTCTACTAGTTCCCAACCTCAAGGTGTGGCTCAAAAGAAGTCCTCTTTGCAAAAGAAAGATTTAGAGAAGCCTTATGGTATTTCTCAACCTAAAAGCTTCAATGAAAGAAATCTGGAGAAAAATGATATTTCTAAGTCTCAAGGCAAGGTTCAAAAGAAATCCTCCTTCCAAAAGGAAGATCTTAGAAGGCCTTCTTCTATACGTAGTTCTCAACTTCAAGGCTATGCTCAAAAGGGCATTCAAGAGAAGAATGATATTTCTCAACTGCAAGGCTTCAATAAAAGGGCAATCCAAGAATGTAATGAACCACAACAAAATCTAACAAAAAAGACAAAGAGGAACCCAATTTGCCCAGCTATGTTAGTTGATGACTTTGTTGAAACTTATGAATCTCTTGGAGCTGATCAACATGATGATCTCCAACTAATGGAAGAAGAAGACAATTTGAGGCAACTAGCTAATGAATTTCATGGGGAAAATAATGTTGAACAAGTACAAGAAGATATCAATGAAGAAGGGGAATCAACCAATGATATTGTAAAAGGTAAGTTTTTTCTATGCTTGATTGATTACATAGCTCTTTCTTTTATTATGTGTGTATATGCTTGTCAAATACTAAAACTTTCATATATTATTACACTATTGACAACACAATGAAAACGGGAATATCAAAAAAACAAACTCGAGGTAAAACTATGTGCAAAAGGATTCATGGTAGAACAATGGAAGAGCGAGAAGAAGTTATATTAAACGATGATGGTCAACCAATTGGGCCAACTGAGAGAATTGTATCTGACTTGAGCTTCTTCTTAGGAACATTGGCAAGAAATTCAAAATTATGCCCGTTGATATACACTAATTGGAAGGCCATGCCAAAGGATCCTTTCAAAGATAATATGTGGGCATATGTTAATGTAAGGATCCTATATATATTTTCTGTATAAGATACTTTTGACTTCTTCTCTTGTTTACATATTTCCTAATCCTGATTCTTATTTTGCTTCATGGTATTGTAGCAAAAGTTTATTGTGCCAGAGCAGGGGAAAGCTTGGGTAGAGACAACTATTCGAGATGCTTGGAGACGGTATAAGTATGTCATTAAGAAGGACCATTTTTTAAAGTACGCAAACATGACTGAGAGGCTAAAAAATCGTCCTTTGGATCTACCACAAGATCATTTTAGAAAGCTTTGTCAATTTTGGAGTACGGAATGTATAAAAGTAAGAGGACCAACTTTTCCTTTTATAAGTGTTAGTAGATTAAATAACTACTAAGCTATCATGCCTTGTCATTGAATGTGTAGTCAATTAGTGCCAAAAATGCCGAAAATAGAGCTAAACAAAGGTGGAGGCATCGCATGGGCCCTAAAAACTTTGCGATAATTCGTCAAAGAATGGTAACATTTTTTTGTTGTTGAGGAATGCTCGTCCCCCTTGTTTTATGAAACTAATTATTATTATCTTCTTGTGTAGCGTGCAAAGTATGATAGGGATCCAACTCAAGCGGAAATTTTCATTGAAACTCGACAAAGTTGTAAAGGAAAACAGCTGGATGTAGAAACTGAAAATGCAATTGTAAGTTCAAAATATGTTTTATGTGAAATAATAATTAATTTGAATATATTGTATGTCATATTCTAATTGAGAATGACATTATTTAATTTTTTTGCTAGTCACAACTTCAAGATTTGATTGAGAATAACAATGACAACAATATTGAAGCCTTTGAAGCTGTGGTTGGGAAGGGGAAACATGGATTAGTGCGTTGCTATGGGAGAAGTGTCACACCAACTACTCTAAAACGAAAGGAAGAGATTAATGAAATCAAGCGGGAGCATGCTGAGGAAGTTGCTTCATTGAAAGGAGAAGTTGCAAATGTACGAGATCAAGTGCATGGGCTGCAAAATGTTGTCAAGACCTTATTACAAAGTTGCAACCCTGTAGGGGTCAATGTGGAATCATTGGAAGCTTTACTAGGAATCTCTTCATGTGATGCCAACAGTGTGCAAAAGTTGGTTGGACAACCTCATGCACATTCTTCATCATCAACACATGTTCCACGTTGTGGATAGGTAAGTGTCTTGGCTTATTATTTATTTGGTACATTATTTGGCTAGTTAGAAAAAAAAAATCAAATGGGGACTTTTTTTTGGATCACTGATTTCTCTAGTTGCTTTGTTTTTACATTAAATGGGGGTTGTTTTGCTTTTTTCTGGTATAATGTGCAAAGTAATTTTGACTCTATCCTATTTGGAATGTTTGACTGCATAAGTTTGTTTAGGAATTTATCTAAGAGTTGCTATGTTTTGAAATAACTTGGTTTAAAATGATTTTTGGCTACATTCTAAGATAGTTCATCCTTTATCTATTTAATGACATGAAATATAAGGAGATTTAATTCTATTGATATAAAAGATGAAATTGTGCACCTTGTGCTATCATCATTTCAGTGATCTTTTTCCTATCACTCTTTTGCTTTTACAGCTCTAGGATTTATTTTTGGATAATGTAATCTATATGTCTGATTTTTTGTCTATTACAAATATATGTGTGTGTGGTGAGTTTTACATTTCCTTTATAGATAACCTGGGGTTGTGTTTCATGTGTATATATGTCACATATATGATTATCTGATTCCTGTCTCTATGCATATAATTCTTTTCTAATGTTGTTGTTTGACTAAGTCAGGATAAAAGTATTCTTTGTAAATTTTATGTGAATTATACCTTTAGTATAATTTCAAAATAGTGTAACATTATAACCTCTTTTTAAAGTTAATGTCTTCAGAATTGTAATTGTAATTGTTTTGGGTTTCTTTGTTAGAGGACAATTTATGCTGAGAGAGGAAGTGGTTCATTCAAACTTTGGCTTGCTTTAGAGATCAAGTGGACATTTATGAGTGTTGAACAGACAAGCTATGACAATTCATTGCATACATGGAAAAGTGAAACATTTGCTATGACGTTTTAGCTTATTTTAGATTTATGCTTTGTTCAAATGATGAACCAATGTTCTGCATCCAAATTCAAGTATACTTTTGGAGTTTTACTTTGTTATGTTAGAATCAAATATGATGAAACTTATATTATTTTGTCGAGAATATTTTTGGAATTCATGTAATGATTAAACCAAGTTTTATTTCTATCCATTTACTATTTCAGAAAATATGATGTAGCTTTATTTATTGTTAATTGATATTCACTTGTAAGGAAATTATGTGGCATCTTTCTCATATAAAATATTTGTTTTTATATTTTAGGCAATGATTAGCAATTGTAATTGAAACCACCAACACTTAATAAATTATTGTTTATAGTCTTTAGATATAGGCTAAAAAGTGTTGCAAATGATACTTTTGGCAACAATCATAAAACTGTAACAAATAAGGTAACACCTAATAACTGTTGCCTAAAGTCACTTAAGTAGAGTTTATTATGATGAAAACTATTGCTCTTATAGTTACAAGCAACAGTTAAAAACTGTTCTACAGGTAGCAACAGCATGAAAGTGTTGCCAAATCTAACATATCAAAACTGTTGCCTATTCTCAGACTATAGGCTACAGTTTTGTCATCCGTGGTTATAGGGTCCAAAAAACCGTTGCCTCAGACAATAGGATACAATTGCTAACACCACACTGAGAAACTATTGCCTATAGTCATAGGCAACAGTTTTTTGCTTTATGGCAACACGTTTTTGCTGTTGCCGTATAATAAAAATGTTGTAGTGAATTTTAATTATTTTTAACATTTTTTTAAATATATAAATCAATTAAAAGTGACTTATAGAAGGAAATAGGGAGTTCCCATATTTCCAAACCAAAAAGGGAAACGTGCATTAAGGATCAAGTTTTCGATTAATTTAAATATTTTTTTAAACATCAATGCAAAATATAAATTTATAACAATATTGACAAATCATAAACTGTTGGGTTCTGTGCAACTTTTTCTTTTAACTTTCTTCATACATCTTATCTCATCATGTTTTCGTCCATGTTAAAAATATTATTACAATCTTCAAAGAACTTTCAACCAAAAAAAGGCAAAAAAAATAAAAAGAAAAAGCCACAATTCTGTCCACCCGTCGTCAAGATATATGTTCAACACGTCATGAAAAATAAACCTACATTAGAATTTTATTTTCCGTTGTATATATATAGGCAGCATTGTCAAAGAATTGGATTTAATTATTATACATAATTAATTAATTGCTTTCTCTATCAAATATTATGCACTTCCCATCGTCAAACCTTGCTGTGAGCTTTTTCCTTCTCTTCCTCCTCGAGTTGTCAAGAAAATGGAAGAGATTATATGATAATGATAACCCTTTTCATTGTAAATTAATTTCTTGTATAAAATTCTTCTGCACGTAATATTGCACCATCTCATTTTTATAGCATCCAAAATTATCAAAATATATAATTCGTTTTACTTTAAATATACCATAACTATATATATACACAAACTGCTTCTTATATTACCCAAAAAATAATAGATAACAAATAATTAATTTCCGCCATATATTTTTGCACACTACATATAAACGATAACATAAAGTTGTACCGTGATAAGAGAAATACAATTTTTTTTGTTTTACTTCATCGCTCAAGATTCTCTTTCTAGTTTCTACCATGGTTGTGCAGGTTGGTTAGCTCCACTTGACAAAATGGGCCCACCAAACTCACCGATTCTACATATCTTTCATCTTATCAAGCTGGAGCAATCCTGTTAGAAGAGGCATGCAGCTCTACAGCCAGACCACGTCCTTCGTCTTCATTATTCTTTCCCCTTAATTCCTCCAACGATTTCCCTTTTGATTCTGGCACGAGGAATGTAAACAGCATCCCAACAAAACTAATCACACCAGCTATAATAAGCGAATCCTTCACTACTCCAGTGCCTATTGGATATTCTACATCTGCATTTGGCTCCTAGTACTGCACAACAAACAAAAACCCAGTCACACCGATGGTGGCTCCGGCTTTTCCGGCGGCTGCAGATATACCGTGGCAAGTGGTCCTCAACCTTGCTGGGAAAATCTCCTCAGGGATAATGAAAGTGGTGGTATTTGGACCAAAATTGGCGAAGAAGAAGGCGAACGAGTACATTACAAGAAACCCAATTGAGTTTTGTCTCTTCATCCAGTGATCGTACGGGATTGCAAGCGTAAACATGAAGAAACAGTAATGAATAAGAAGCCCATGAGTTGGATAAGGAAGCGACCTATATAGTCTATGAATGCCACCGTGAACCGATAACCTGGCACCGCTGCAATTAGTGTTATAAGTGTTTTGAGCTCTGGCAACCCTGTAAACCTGTTGAGCATTAAATCAACATTAGTCCCTATGAAGTTTTATACAATACACGTCCATAGGTATTAGACATATGACAGATGCTTATATCAGACTCCAGAAAAAAAGAAATAAAGGTCCCTGCATGCTTTCATTAATCTTGGTTATAATAAAGCTAGCCCTGAATATTCATGAATTGTGGGGTGTATTCTCGCTTTGCTCTTTAATATAAAATTTTTTTAATCGAATTACACGGATAAGAATAAAAGTTAAAGTTAATTAACTATCTTGATTATATTTTACCAAAAATTAAGACATTTTCCAAAACTTCTCTTCTTTAATTTCTCTTTTTCTTTTTGAAATAAATTAAATAGGAGTATTTATTAAAAATATATAATAGAAACAAACTTGTATTCTACAAAGGATTATATATTTAGGATTAAGGTAGAAGATCCTATAAGCAGTACTTAGTACTTAGGACAGGAGTGAGTACTTATTAAGAATTTTATTTGTGTTCTAACTTTAATGTACCTCGTGGATTGCGCTCATCTCTTCTGATCGAGGAAGCCACCGTATTGCACTGTAAATATTATTTTGGAAAAGATAAGAACTGTAATACGCAATATCTAACAGGAACCAAGTGGTGGTGGTCCCAAGTAAGTGAAGCCCATGCCTGCGAGCAAACTCCCTACTGAACAAACCATAGTTGTTCTATCGCACAGTTATTATATCTACCTTTTCCTATTTGACTTTTATATCAACTTGAAGTACTTGGACATGTCTTCTGCAACTTGTTTCGCATTCTGAGCCACAAGTGCTGTATAACGAGCAGTCTCTGGCATTTTCATATGCCAGTAGTACGTTAGAGCCGTAGGTACAGCACAAAACATTAGAACAATTCGTCACACACAGTCAGCTTGAGGAATAAGCGAAGTAGCGGGGTTTTCTTTTTAAGGAGGAGCTTCATAGGCATAATCAAATGCCGCTGCAACAAGTAGGGAAATGACTCCAGCAAACAAAGTTCTGAAACCTTGGATGGCGAAAATGGCTGCAATGAAAGCACCGTGAGTCCTCATGTTGCCATACTCAGTCATGATGGTGACAGAGAGAGTTAGTCACCACCGATGCCAAATCCAAGATAGAAGCAAAAGAAGTAGAAGTTGGCTATGATGCTCTTTGCAAATTGACAAAAAGAGAGGTCAGAGGCTAGAGAGAAGACAACCATAAGGACAAGGGTTACACCATAGACCTTTTTCCTGCCCATTTTGTCACCGAGCTAGCCAAAGAAGAGTTGACTTGCTAAGGTGCCACATATGGCAATACAATTAATAACAGACTTTGTAACAACCGTCATTACATTATCCTAAACTTAATCTCGAATTAACAAAGAGTATACTTGATGACTTGTGCAGGACCAAAGACAGAGTCAAGACAAATCTGAAATAGAAACAGAGGAGGGTCACACCACAATGAGATGCAAGCCGCTGTAGTGAGACACTCATGGGAACTAAAAAATATCTAGACTGAAAGCACTTGCGCCACGACGAACTTATCACCTATTGCAACACTAGACCCTAAAATCCTTTAAATCAGAAGCCATTTCAATCAATGCGGAGGAAGAATGAAGGGAGCTCTACTAAGGCACGAGCAATCTGACCCTAAGGGGTGAATTAATTGTTAGTAAGTAGTTTTGACTCTCCCTCCTCTATTTTCTCTTTGGTTTTTGGAGTTAAAATTTGGATACATGTATGAAAAGTCGGCTTGGTTGGATTTTCACCGATTAAAATGCTTGGTTTGGTGTTATAGAAGTGTTATGCAGTGTTAGGAAGCTTTGGGATTGAGTTTTGGGGGGATTGTGATGGGTTTAAGTAGCATTCTAGGTTGAAAATTTTAAAGAGAGTGTGAAATCTGAGAAGTATGTGAATGATTATGATGGGGGTGGTTGGTTGGAGCTTGTTAATGCGTATTTATGTTGTTAGAACTCTGAGTTAAGCTCGAAAGGTTAGATTATGGATTTTAGTAGTTATGGGTATTATGTTAATTAAAGGTATTATGATGTTGTAGTGATTGATTGACTAATTGGAGGCATATGGTTTGTGATGGGTGCTGCGAAGGCTTGCCTAAGCCCTTGTGTGCATGGTGTCGGTAATCCAAGGTAACCGAGTATTTGTATTATATGTGTTATATGTTAGTATATATATGTATATATGCATGTCCCTGTTCATACCATGATATTATTGTGTATGTGTATGATTTTCTATATATCGTGGTATGTACACAGCTATTTGCATATGATGAGTATGATGTGTATGTATGATTTTGTGGCATCCATATACCATTGCATCCTAGCATGACCATGATGATGATTATGATGATAATATACATGTTTAGAGACAAGTTAGCATGACACGAACATCATCACCACATGTACATTGTGGGAAATGGTGAATCAGGTGGTAATGATAAGATATGATATGATGATATATGATATGGTGAAATAAGGAAGAGATCCTTGCAGCTAAATCCTCTCCCATGCCCAGAAGAGCCAGGTGGCAGTGGACTGCACCTTCCCTAAATCACCGTCAATTCTAGGTGTTCCAGGAGAAGGAGAACCACAGTCCAAGTATTAGTGTGACCTTTAGCTAGGTGCACTAGTGTGAGTGAGCTTGGTGATATCTCGGAATCAGTCTTCACCGACTGATGGAAGGGAATCACCTATTAGAAATGTCCTGTTATGACGCTAGCTTGTGGTTCTAGCTGTATACGAGAGAGACATGCATACTATATCATTTTGCATTCATTGCACCATGTGCATTATTGTATGAATTATTATATAGGTTTGCCTATATGTGTCCCTAGTTACTGAGACATTGTCTCACACCCCCTCCCATGACTAACATTTCAGGTGAAGACTTTGGTGCTAGTTCGGGGAAAACCATAGAGTCGTAGACTTCTCCCCGTTTGGGAATCTCAAGTATAATTGGTAGTTTGTAATTTAGTTTATATAATATTGTGCCAAGTATGTTGTTATTGTCTGGTTACCGGTATAAGCATCCTGGGGTATTGCTTAGCATGTGATGTGATAATGTTTGGATGATATAAATGATTATGTGATGATAGTAATGACGATGGATGATGTGTGAGATGTGGATATGTATCATGGATAATTTATACGTGTGTGATGATGATTTGGACCCCGATGTAGGTACTACTATTGGAGTTTGTGTTTGTAAGTTAGAATGGCCATACATGGGAGCCCAAAGGTGGTTTTGGGCTTTATATGTATGTTTTGGGCATGCAACCCATTGTGTGGTTTTGGGGTTCAAATAGGTCAATTCTCAGAGGAGAGATTTCTATGGGGTAAAACCTCCTTTGATTGGTTAGTTGAGTTAAATAGGACATCTACAAATAGTCCTTGAGTGCCAAATTGGCTTCAGTGACAATTGGAGAAAGTTGGTTGTGAGATTTTGTCAAAAAGTAGCCAAAACGATGTTGGGTGTCTATGGATAGATTTGGACAAAGTTGGAATCAGATCCATCTGAGATCGAAGCATAAAGTTATGCTCGTTGGAAGTTTGCTCGGAAATTCAACATTTTCTTGATATAGAATCTAATAAAGGCGCCGCAATGCCAATCACCTTTGTCCCAAAAATTTGTCAACCCAAGAGCATTTAGGCTGTAGTGGTACTACAGAGGCCACAGCACCGTGACCTGATTTTCCTATTTTGGTTTTTTGGTTAGCTAGTATTTCAGAGTTTTAAGTGATTGTTGGAGGTTGTTTTGGTAGGGTATTACAGAATTCACACCCATAGGCAGGGTTCCAAGCTCCGGCATAGCTTCGTGGGTGTAATAGATTCATATGAGCAACTTGGTCACGTAGGATATACTCATAAGATCATAGACATTTGTGAAGAAGCCCATGCCAGCAATTACGATGGCTAGGAAGTGGTACCATTGTATCTTGGTAGCATTAAGGGCATTAAGGACTCGCAATTGGCTAGGCAACATTGGTTTTGTAAGTTGAACTAATTATCTAAATCAAGAATTATGGCATAGATAATACTACCTATATATGCTAGCCACAATTTATATATATATATATATGTCAAAAGTAATTGTGAACACCTCATTTTGTCCAGACATTTTACAAAACATATAATAATAATCCAGGCATTTTACAAAACATATAATAATAGTCCGGGCATTTTACAAAACATACAATAATAATCCGGGCATTTTACAAAACATATAATAATAATAAAAAAAACAAGAAGAAAAAGCTTTGGGCCAAAATTCGGCCCGAAATCCAAAAAAAAATAAAAAAAAAACTTTAAAACCCAAAGCCTTTTTAAAACAAAACACAAAAAAAAAAAGAGGACCATATTGGGCTGAAATGATTTCAGCCCAAAAGGTCACGAGCCCAATGGTGGGCTCGTGAGCTGGTCCAAAGGGCATTGCCCCGAAAGCAGAGGGAGCCCTTTAGGGCTCGGTGGAAGGTATACAGAGGGAGCCCTTAGGGCTCAGGTGGAGGAAATCGAGGGGGACGCCGAAGAAAAATTGAGGAGAGGGAAGGAAGCAGGGAAGCACGAGGGAGAGCTGAAGACGAGAGGGAACCACGAGTGGGGCCGCGGGGGAGAGAGCCATGGCTGAAGAAAGAAGGAAAAGAGAGGACAGAGAGGGAGCTAGGGCAGAGTCATGGAAACCGAGGGAGTGGAGAAGAGAGACCGAGAAGCTGCGAAGAACAGAGGGAGTCAGAGAGAGGTGACAGAGCAGAGGAAGGAGGGAGCACACCAGAGAAAAGGAAAGAAGGGAGCCGCGAGATCTGAGCCCCTAAAGGCTAGGAAAAAAATGAAACCGAGCGAGTAGCAGACACTCGAAGACAGAGAAGCAGAGGGAGTCGAAGCAAAGGCGGAAGGAAAAGACAGAAATAGAGGTAGACGTGCACGGTTGGAATTGCAGAGAGAGCACGCGTAAAGGGAGCAGAGGGAGCCAAAAGCAGCCTCGAAGACAGGAAAAGCAAGGCAGAGAAACAGAGAGGGAGACAACCGCGAGATAGGGAACTCTATAAAAGCTGAGAGGAGCAACCGCAAGAGGGGGGGATTTTTTTTGGGCATTGAAAAATCCTAAGAGAGACCGGGAGAGGAAGCTGTGAAGGGAAATTCCACAAGGCAGAGGCAGGCTGGGATTTCAGAGTCTGGAGCAAGGAGAACGAAAATTGAGGGTGAGGTTTGAGTCATTGATCACCAGGAACGTAGGAGGAGTCTGAGACTAAGTAACAAAGAATTCGGTTTGGTAAAATTTTCTATTTCAGTTTCAAATTTTGTTAACGGCTTGCCCTTGGGTCTATCTCTTTGATGTTCTGTTTTCGAATTGTATTATTTCTGTCCGAGAATTCTTAATCTTGTCATAAGGTCAGGGATTGCAAAACTACCCTACGTTGATGGACACTTGTGTTCTGGCTAATTTTAGAGTGTTGTCGTCTGATTCAAGAATTTTGACCTTCGCCTTTTGCCTTTTGTGTCTGGTTTTATTTAGAGTCTTCAAGTAGAAGATGAATTTTATGGATCTATCTTACTGCACAATGGTTGATTAGCATTTCCTGGTTTATGGATTTGCATATCCTCTGTTTTGGTCGTGTCATGTTTTGAAGGACTCTGTGGTTCAAATTTCATTGATTTCTGGTTATTAGAGTAACGTCAAGCTGTATACTTACCATATAAGGATTTTGGGTTCTTGTACATGGAATTTTTAATGATGCTTGCGGTTTCAAAAAAAAAAAAGGATTTGCTCCGCCGGTGTTAGTAAAAAGCTTTGGCCTTAGAGTTGATAAGGTGACTCAACTAAAGAATGAATATCATCTATCTTAAAATCTAATCCATTCCCCCCTTGTTTTTGTTTCTATGGATCCTCACTGTCAAAGCCTTTAATCACAAAGGAAATTTGATAAGCTTGTCGACAAATTCATACATTTGATGCTGTACACAAACTAACGAGGATATGCCTATGACTAAATCCTTTGGTTTGTTCTGCATCTTTGGAAAAAACTTCATTGCAGTACTAGTCATTAATCATAGTTCCATGACTGTTGTGTGGGTTAATGGGTAAGCCAGAATCTTTACATATGAAGGGATGATGTCTTAATCTTGGGTATAGGATGATTTGGGGTGTGAGAAGCTTATGGAATTGATTTGGGAAAGGAAGGAGTGTTAGCTCTAAAAGGTGCTTTTGAAGTTGTCCATACGCCCATTTTTTAATCTAAAGTTGAATCTTTTTGTTGTCCACGTAAATAGTGCTGTTATTAGCAAAAGTTGAATTTACGTTTTAAAATGTGCCTTTGGAAAATGATTTATGTGATAAAAATTTATTCATTTTTCCTTAAGTTGTCTTTATAACTTTTTGCCTCGAGTCATAGCACCGTGGGTACTTTGAATACATATCAGTAACTTGTGAGTGATAAAGTCACCACATATACTAGTTATTTTTCTTCAAAATATAAGTAATAATCTCACTTTTAAATTCCTTTTTTAAATAAATATGTGTTAAAAGGATTTTACTTATTTTAAAGGAAATAAAAAATAATAATTAGTAAAAAAAAAAATTTTATGCCTTTTTGTCTTGAGTAATATTACCGCGGACATTTAGGTACTAGTGGGTACATCGTGAGTGATAAAGTCGTCACAGTAAACCAATTAGTTTTATTTTATAAAAATAAGATTGTTTTCAAATATTTCCTTTTTAAATTAAAATAAAATGTTCAAAATAAGTTTTTTATCCTTTTCACTTACCTCGAGTGGTAACACCGTAGGTATTTTAAATGCTGATCAGTAACCTGTGAGTGATAAAGTCACCACATATGCTGATAATTTTTCTCCAAAAATATATGTAGGAATCACATTTTTGAATTCTTTTAAGGATCTATTTTACTTTTATAATAAAAAAATAAAAAATACTTTGTAAAAATATATATATATATAATAATAAAATAAATAAATAAAATTATTTATTTTCTTTCAAACCTTTTTATGTCTTTTTGTTTCGAGTGGTACCACCACGGACCTTTAGGTACCAATGAGTACATTGTTTTTAAATATTTCCTTTTCGAATCAAAATACAATATTCAAAATCACATATAATTTTAATCATATTTTTTAAATTGAGGAAAAACATATTTTCTCTTTTAGAAATTGATTGAACCAAAATAATGATAAATGAAAAGAGCAAATAATGGAAATTAATCTTTGTTTTTTTACAAATTAAAACACACCAACCAATTCCAAAAATTATTTTCTTTGTGGAAAGATAAATTATTTTCTATAAACCTTTCTTTTCAAAGAATATATATAATAAAAAACACCAACCCAGTGACACGCTTTTCTAGTCCGAAGTACGTCAACTTTGATCCCTATCGCAGGGTACGTAGCCCCAGACTCTAATTCTAGGTCAAGTCTACTTTTGTAAATAAATAATATTTTTCTTTTATTTTATTTTTCCCAACTTCTCATATTTTCATTTTACTCTTTATATGTCCCCAACCTCCCATATTTTCATTTATTTCCTTATTTCCATTTTTACATTGATCTCATTTTTTACATTTATCTTTGCATGTGAATAGTTAAAGAGTAACCAAAATAATTTCTTAAAAGCCATAAAAATTACATGATCAATTTAAGGTAACTGTTCTCTGAAACGGGGTGTTGTGGGGGTGCTTAACACCTTCCCCACTCACAATCATACTCCCGAACCCAACTTTGATTCACAGACTATCCTTATTCTTTTTTGTTTTTACTCGGTTTTCCAAAATTTTCCTCAAAATTTTGGTGGCGACTCCCTCAAAAGTTGGCCATCCGTCGCGAGGGCCGGTTTCCCCCTTTTTTTTCTTTTTCTTTCATTTTCCACGCCATCCGTGTCACATGTTGGGGTTTGACAGTAATATTTTTTCTACTCTTCATTTTATCCCTAGACTAACTATAGCTTGTTGTGGTTCCCTTTTTTCTTTTGGCATGATCACGTGGCTCCTGTTATAATTAGATTAATTCATATTGTAACAGAGTGAAGAGCTTGACTTTTGATAGAAATTAATATACAATAGAGGTTTTTTCTCCTTTGGCTCAAATTTGATATGCCAACAATGTTATGGACGCTTTGTTATAGTGCCAATCTCTTACATGGCTGAAGACTTTGACTAATTAAAGGTTGTTTGGCTCTACATGATATAGTAGATAATAAGGTATATATAATAGGATATGAATTAATACTATGTTTGGGATTTTTTTATAAAATAAAATACAGCGAGATGACTAAAGGATTTAAACTAAAATTTTGTTGGAACAAGAATTTGTAAATTGTTAAAAAGTTTTAAAATCTGAAGTAATTCCGTGAACATCAAATCAATATAAAAGATAAAATCTATAACTATCTTAATCTTTCTTTAATGTTAATTCTCTAGTTCATATTCTTTTCTTTCATTTTTCTTCCAAGTAGCCACTCTATATATACTGGATTTTCAGAGGTAATGAAATGGACTTGTTTACTTTAAGATAGTTGGAGCATACAGAACCATATTCAATTTGCATAATAATTTATTCTTTGTCATTGAGATACAGGAAACCGTATTCCCAATAGCTACCTTTTTCTTTTCGGCTCATCCTGAAAATTCCCTTTGATCAAGTCCCCAACCTCCTAGTTATTACACACACACACACAAAACTTATTCCCACAAGGCCTTGCTTATTTCAAGGGTACATTAATTGAATTAAATTTAGTTTTAGTGTAGTATACCATATCAATGCACAATGTGGCATTTGTTGGATTACAAAATTCAACTAAATAAAATAGGATAGGAGACATTTTTAAATTTATTTTATTTCAAAATATAAAAGACAAATGACTTTTGTCTGAGTAATTAATGTATTGTTTCCAATTTTATCCTCAATTAAAGTAAACTTATTTTTACGAGGCATGAGTTAAAGGAGAGTTAAATGAGAACATTAAATAAGGATATTTATGGAAAAAAAATTTTCTTTGTGACATATTTAAGATGTTTGATTATTTTCTTGGTTGTGATAGTTTAGTTATTTATTTTTTATATTTTGAAATGGAGGTAGTATGTTCTATTTTACAGAATTATTCTAAATTCACATATATTAAGTAAAGTAACGGGGAAAAAAAAGTATGAATCACCTATGTGAGATTATGAAGTAAAACTCAATCATTTTCTAACTTAAATCTAGGCTAACATGTTAGCATCATATTTCAGTATTTTCTTATGTTTATTTTATGAATTTTTATTTTCAGCTACTTATTTGCTGCATTATTTGATATATTATTTAGCTATATAATCATGAGCAATATCTTTCTGAATCTCTTAAGTTATATTTCTATGGTTTATTTTATATTTCTATACTTTAATATTGGAAATTTTGTAGCCAAAATTTATTCAATTTTTGTTGGTATTCTCATTCACCATATTTTTTGACTTTTAGATAGACTGATGTGGCAAGTAGCAATGGCTTTCAAATGTATGCTGTAATATCCCTATTTTTATGGGATGCTACAAAATAAATAAAAGATGAGAAATGAAGCGAGATGAAAAGACTATATATAATTGAGATTTAGAAGAAATTAATTTCTCATCTAATTTTCAAAAGAAGTTATGTTTCATTCTTAATTGGAATTAATTTTTCATAAGACTCTTAGCAGAAATTAATTTTAGAACTTACTCCCAGAAAATATACAATATACCACTTAAATGAAAGGCAGCACCAAACTGAGCGCAACGGTATAAGAATAACGTTCCCGGGAGGTCGAGGTTAAGAGATAAACCAATTTGAAGTTAATGTAAATAGTGAAAAAGAAATAATAAAAAATTGATATTTGGGCAAAATTACAAGAAATTGCCTAAGAGAATGAATAATTACATTTTACCTGATTCAAGGGTAAAATGGTTATTTCTCATATTAGAAGAAAAATGTGAATATTACATTTAAACCCCAAGAAAAAATGTTGATATTATAAAATGCATGAGTAACTGAGAAAAACTAAGAGACACCGTTAAGCGTGAAGAAATGTAAAGATCATTTTTTCAGGTTAAACGAAAAAATGAGAAAATTATATTTTGGCCCTAAAAAAAGAATGCTTGCAATTTAGTCCCTAAATGAGAGGAAATGAAAATAAGTTTGAGGAAAACTATAGTTAATGACTTGAAAGTTTCAAAAATTATAAATTGGCCTTGGGTCAAGGGTATTTTTGAAAATATGAAAAATTATAGTTAAAATGAAGCTTTCAATGAAATAAGCCCGACGGAATATAACAAGAAATCTATTAAGATCAAAATAATATTTATTGGGTAATTAGAATTTAATATTAATATTTTACCCGATAAAAGTCAGTTTAGATATCAGGAAAAGGCAGTATTGATTCATGGACAATGATTGGACCTTACTAAAATATATTTTGGGTCAAAATAATGATTTTGGATCAAAATTAATTTTTGAATAATCCTGTACCAATGTAATGACAATTTTAGCAAAAATACTTAATCGGTACGGATAAATTTAATCGGTAAAGAGTATTTTGGTCCATTAAAGTTTATGACACAATTTTTGGCCAAAAAGGAAATGAGCCACGTCTTACCAGCTGCTGGGACATCATGGGAATTGTGTGAAAAGCTTTAATTTCAAAAAGGTAACTAAAGGTTAAAGATGAAATTAATTAATTAGCTTTATTGGATATTTAGCCCATTAAGTCATTAACTATCATCTTCCTCACTCATTCACGATGCAAACAGCAGCTGAAAGGGTGGGATAACTCGTGAAACTAAGGAAGGAAAAAGAAAAGACAAGAGGCAAAGTTTGGATCTCAAATTGCTAAGGTAACATATTATGGCTATTATCTTGTGTTCTCTTGAGTTTGTAAGAGTTTTCATTGCCTATTTTCTCAAATATTCCCACTGAAATTTCTGAGCTAGAGAGAGAATAGAGAGAGAAAATTGTGCCATGAAGAAACTAATCCATAAAAAGTGAAGCATATGTCACAAGATGCAAGATTATGGCATTGGTTTCAAAGATTGATGAGTTATTATTTTTCTACAATTTTCTCTATTTTTTTGCTATTTAGGGTTTGTGAAAGGAAAGGGAATTTCAATTTTTTGACTTCCTTGGATCCAAAATAGGTTAGAACACTTATGTTGTACAAGAAAATGTAAAAGAAAAGCAAAGTGAAAAATTAGAGTTAAAGGGAGCTCTTTCTGAAGGAAGTCATGCAATCAATGACTTAAGACCTTGTTTTATGATGTAAGAGGGTTCAAGAAAGTATTAGAGGATCAAAGAAAGGGTCTACAAAGTTTGGAAAGTGTTGGAAAGCCACAAGGTAGTTCACCAACCTAATCTTACATTGTATTGTCATATAGTTTGCAATGATTTTGATGAGTTGCCTATTGTTTACAATGTTGATCTGTGATGATTTGATATTATTGGATGAGTTTTTTGAGGGGTTTTGAGACCCCGGAATATCCAAAACCCAAGGGGTTACTCTGTCCAATTCTTTATAAAATGTTTAAGCATAAATGATTCTAAATATTTGAATGATGATTTACTGAAGTGTGCTTGCATTATATGATTATATATTTGCTTGATTAGTGGTAACTACTGAGATTCTTTGAATCTCATCCCTTCCAAATTCTTACCATGTTTAGGCCAAGCAATGCAAAAAGTTCATGAAGAGCCAAAAGAGAGGAGGAGGAAATTGGTGGAAATTATGTTCTTACAACGATTGATGTTAACTTTTTTTAATATGTATAAATTGTATGCAAAGGATTAATCATGTATGCTGATGCAAGTGTGTTCCTTGAGATACCTTTTGATATTATGTATGAATATGGTACAATAAATGATGATGTATATATGATATGAAGCTTATTTTGCCAAGACATGAATGGAGATATACAATCTAGACACCTGGACAGATATATAGGTATTGTTCATGTAAGACAGGGCAGCTAGTTAGGTAATATATATGCTCTTAAAGTACACACGTAGAGCTTTAAAATGGTCTAAAGAGCACTCAATTTGGAGATATTTATAAATTATAGTAATTTTTCAAACTTAGGGTTCAGAACAGGAAAAGATTGGGAAAACTAAAAACTGAAAGTTAGGTACTAGAAAATTAAAAAGATAATATAAAATTGCACAGAGATCCAAAAATTCAGTGGTTTATATTTATAGATAGGTCTATGTTTGAAGTTTCAAATTCCACTAATTTGGAGGTAATTGGAGTTATATGATATGAGATATGGAGGTTTTCCCAAAACTGTTCCAACAAAAGTGGAATTTTGACCCTTTATGATTTAAATTTATAACATGCCCTGTGCAAGTAAAATAAATGTACAAAAAAATATATCTAAAAAGTGTACATTTAGGGCTTTCATATGACATAAAGAATGTATGACTTGACTCAGGATATAGTGAGATATGAATTTTTAAATATAAGGCCAAAATCCTGGAAAAGAGAAAATGACCAAATATACAGTTAATGTTTGAGAAATAAACTATATGAATTGGTCAAGAGAATGCTCGGTTTCATATTTTTTCCATGTATAAAATATTTTTATCTATTTTTAAAGACTTAAATCACTTTGAGGTGATTTTTTCATAATTAGTTATGAATTTTTAAAGTTCATCGGGTAAAATGGAAATGACACAATGAACAGTACATGAAATTTTAGAAAAATCTACTTCGATATTTTTATGGAATCAAGTCTCTAATCATACAATAATAGACATAATTTGAGTCAAGTACATGGGAAATGGATGTAAGTTAAGGTGTTGCATTTTGATACCAATTGTAACATCCGGCCGCTATTCGAGATTGACAATTGTCCCCACAAACCAACATAAGTCATTTCAGTGTGATTTATCCTCACTCACAGACCTCCTTCCCAGGAGGTCACCTATTGCAGAATTGCTCCTAGTCAAGCACGCTTAACTAAAGAGTTCTTAAGGGATAGACTATCAAAAGGGTAGGTGCACCTTGTTGGTATAGGTAGTACCTATCAATTCCTTTAACCTATCATTAACCATATAGTCCTATACCTATACAGTCTCTGGATCCCTCTCATTCCGATATGCATTCGATTCATTCATATGCCTCTCTCGCTTAGAAGCCTGCCAGGAGTCGCACCTTGTCCATGCCTCATCACTTTTCATCTCACACCTTCTTTCTTGCACCAGTGATCATTCCCCGCCGTCATCAGTGCCCGGATGTCACATGTCCACCAACTTCTGTGTGGTTCGTCCTCGAACCATACCGTACTGAGAGAGGCCAGGCTCTGATACCAACTATAACGTCCAGCCACTATTTAGGATTGACGACTGTCCTCACAAACTAGCACAAGCTATTTCAGTGTGCTTTGTCCTCACTCATACACCTCCTTCCCATGAGGTCACCCATCCCAAAATTGCTCCTAGTTAAGCACACTTAGAAGCTTGCCAGGAGCCACTCCTTGTCCATGCCTTATCACTTTTTTATCTCACACCCCCTTTCTTACATCGGCGATCACTCCCCACCCTCATCAACGCTCGGATGTCACATATGCTGCTTATATATTATAAAAAAGAAAGAGGTCATAACTTCCACCAGTAGGATTATAGAAGTCTCTTTTCATCATTGACCGCAGGATTGTATTTAACTTTCAAGCTAACATCTGTTATTAAGAAGGTATATTTTCATTCCTAAGATTAGGCTTCCTATTTTTGTGCTTGAAGATACCTGCTTCTATCTATTCATCAGTCAGAAAAATGGAGAATCTCTAACATGCCATTATGTTTTTAGAAAATTAGAATTTTCTTGTTCTTTAAACAAATCAAAATTTTCAAAAATTTGGTTTGCAAACTATAGATCTGATCATATTTATATTTAATACTCTGTGCTCTTGATGTGTCCTCACTACTATACTGAACACTTTCTAGATCAAGTAAAATAGACTTTTTAGATCAGCTCTGGTGTAGATTTAGAAGTAACCGATGTAGAAAGTTCCTTTTTGTAGATCGGTTAAAAAACTAGTCTAGAAAATATTGTCTAGATCGGTTTTTTAAATACTCGGTCTAAAAATTCATGAGAAGAAAAAAGAAAATGTGTGTAGGGAAGACTTTCTAGATCGGGTTTTAGTCATAACCAATCTAGATTAGTATACTTTCTAGATCAGTTATAACTCAAACCCAATCTAGAAAGTGTACTATTTTTTCAATATATGCACTAAATCTTACATCCATCCTCCCTATTTACAATCATGGAGAATGTATATCAATCTACATACAACTAGCACCAATAAGTCTCCTATCATACTCTAAACATGCTTTAAGATAACATTTTCCATCATAATAACTATGGACATCCCTAGAAACGAAAACAAATTTAGTGATAATAGCATTAAATAATAAGGACCACAATCATAATCATCTATCATAATACACACACACATCAATACTACAATGGAAGCTATTATATGCACCAATCCTAAAACAATACTTCAACTTTCATTTATGGCATTATAGCTCCCTATGCTATAATGGACTAATATCAAAATACACAAAGGGTACACAACTGTTATGCTTTGATAACCAAATAAGATTTAGATGTTAGACAAACTATAAGTGAAAATAGGAGCCATTTATGTCAATAATAGTTAATGACTTTCATAAAAGTAATAGACATAATGAAAAAACCTTGTGATCAAATTCAACCTTCTCTAGAACAATAGGCATGACTATTAGTTTGGAATCCAACTTCTCCTTTGTCACATTAGTTCTATCTGTCTTCAGTTCTTTAAGAGAACTGCTTGCATAACAACAAAATATGTATTAAAACATTAAAATATTTAGCATAAAATTAAAACATTTATGCCTACTCATACATAAATGATGACTTCCTCTACATGTTTGCAATCATCTGCCCAACAAAAAGTATGTTTGTTTGGACTCTTTAGCCATCACTAGCCAAAATTGATCTATGAGAGTGAAAATGAGAAACTGTGAAACATGTACTTTAACTTTCAGTCTCATTTACTTTCAGAAACTACATTATATCTTTTTCTAAAATGAAATGATGTCTCTAGATGAGTAATTATAAGAGTGGTGGCAAAATTTCCAGTGTAAACTAAAGATATTACCAATGTTACTTTTCTTTGATATATGAAGTCTGCAAAAGATCAAGTACTAAGACTAAACATGAATTCTACAATTCCTATACTGATAAAGAGCTAGCTTCACTCTTTCAATTAAGTAATATACAATGTTTGACATAATAATCATAAACTCTAAGGAATCAGTTTCTTTTCTCTTATAACGTTAATTATATTCTATTAAGTAGTAGGAAGATATCATCATAACATATTTATTAATATTTTGGAAGCTATTTAAGTTAAGGATGTCTTCTGAATTAAATGGGGTGTTGAAGGATCAAGTACATATGAATCTGCACAAAAAACCTTTTGAGGATTAGAGGATTATCTTTGTATTAAGAACTATCCAATTATAATAAGTAGAAAGCAAATCAACATAGTGGTTATGTGTGCAAGCCTTACTAAATGGTGTTGATGAAACATATCATAAGCATGCATACTTGCAGTGGCAACAGCTTCCTAATGATTGTCCCTTACTTCTTGTTTTGCATATGGTAAAGAACTTGCCCATACAACATGCAGGAAAAACAAAGGCAAGACATAGTCTACTTTCATATAAAAGTTCAACCCAACACAAAAAAGTTTAAAGAAAAAAACAAAAAAATGAAGGGAAAATCACAGAAAAGTTCACAATTCTAAAGAGTACTTAGGAATACTTTATAGATAGAGCAAGTGAGATGATTAACATCTTGTAACATGTTAATAGAGTAGTTCTACCTTGTAAATATTCTATCTATCCCCCAAACACTTTCCTAAATTTGGGAGCATCATGGGGGAAGTGATTCCTTAGAAAAGATCTATCTTCAACAGAGAAACAAGAAAAAAATCACTAGGCTAAATTTTTAGGAAAGGAGCCTATTATTATGAAAGGTAACTCAAAATATAATATCTATACAATTCTAAAACAAGGTCATTGAATTTACTATTTGTTATGTATGAAACCTACATTTAAAAGAGAAAATATTCTAACAAAATTAGATTTATGTAGCAAAGCTGCCATGAATAGAGTTTTCATTAAAGTTTCCAAAAACCTAGGAAAGAAAAATTCCTTACCACTTTTGACCATCAAGTTGTCTAATTAGTAATTACAGCATCTTCATAGAACTAGATATTTCAGAATATAAGAAACAAACACACACTAAAAGTGAGCTAAAGCATATCCTTCATTGATAATTATGATTTTCATTAGGAAGACCATAAAATATAGAAATGGACAAATTAAACATATCTTGATCTTCTAATATGTATACTTTACCTTGACTATGTTTCTCTCTAAACTCATACAACAAATAAAATATATCTGAAGTCATTGTGCTTAGAAACTACATATCATCACACATGGCTTTCTAGATCCTTGGTATAGATAATGAACCACATCAGACTTAGTCTATGGTCACATATCATTAAATCATATTAATAGATAAACAAAAATTATAAATGATGTGCTATAAGACTTAAATTGCCTACTTACAGTTTGGAGACTTGGGTCTAGAATTTTATATTAAAGATTTTTAATTTTTGAAAAATGAAAGAGATTTCTGACAAACTTTTAAATTCCCATCTTAAGACTTGCAGAAAAAGATCTTGCAATAATCTTCTCAATCTGAAACTCCTACACATTCAACTAGAAAAATTGTCATTGCACACACAGAGACATATTACTTTGATATAACCCCTCAAGGCATTCCCTTCATCCTTCTAACCACATCTCATGCAAAATGGTAATCATCTCCTTTTGCTTTGCTAGTGGTTGCATAGATCCATGATCAAAATCAATTCAAATAAATGAAACAAATCCTTACAAAGCTAAGTATCAACACATTAATATTCATATATCATGTTACATGTTAGCATAGGAACAAGTGAGTTTTTTTAACATCAAACATATGTAAGCTTTTAGTCCTATATGGCAGCTCATAGATTAGGCTATATTCTAATTAATAATGTTCCTTCGCTATTGTCCTTTCTTTTTGGGTATGAAAATCTTCCTACTAGAATACAAAGTGTGGGCGATATGTCCACAAAAGTGAAAAGAAAAATAAAAGTATTAGAAATCACAAAATGAGTTCAAATGGATATAATTCTTGGCAAACTAGCAAGACCACCCTTGGCGACACACATTTTGAAGACAAAACCAAAGATTGCACTAGAAATCACAAAACGAGGAAAAAAAATTGTCACATAAACATAATCATAGTTTTGCATTATGAACTATTGAGCCTAATGTCAAAGGTCTAGAGAATTATGACATAGCACCATGGAGGATGATGGTGCACCATAGAGCATGATAAAGCAACAGGAGCACAAAAAACCTAAGGAATTGTGACACAAATAGAACAAAGCTAGTGATTGGGGAATAAAGGAGAGAAGCAAGAGGCATCAAAGAGATGAAAGAACTAGAAATTACCTTAGTCAATCAGTTGAAAAGGAAGCCTTCCCTGAGACACCAGAAATTACCTAAAAGTTACCATGATAAGAAGCTGAGAATAAAAGCATCATTTTAATTAGGGCCAAAAACCTCCAAGATTAGAGGAAACTAGTACCTAGCTATTGAGCTACTAGCAGATCAACGAAGTATAGAGGAGCTAAGCCACAAGATGAAAGGAAGGATAAAGCACAGAAGAGATGCAATAAGAGGAAGATAGGGGTTGTGGTTGCAAGAGATAGAGATGACAAAAAGACTGAAAATAAAAAACAAAGGAACATATAGAAATTTTATTCCCAAACCTGAAATCAGAAATGTAAGTCGCGATTCATAGGCCCTCTTCTACAATCGCCGAGGTGAAAATCGAATTTGTATAGTAAGTCTAAGTTCAAGGTTGAAGGTTGCAAAGCTTGGATTGAACTTGGACTTTGTGAAGACAAGATGAGAAGCAGAGGCATAAAGGGAATGAATGAATGGAGAAGGCCAAAGGATGAGGTGCAAAAGAGCAAATGAAGGGAGAGGGTGAGGTGATTATAGGTCCAATGATGAAGGCTAAAGGTGAGGATTGCAAGTGTTTTTTATGGAAGCCGAATTTGAGTACTGAGGCTACGAAGAAAAAGATGGGTAAGGGGGAGGTGAGGGTGAGCAACAAAGGAATTAGGTCAACTTTCTAGACCGGACTTTTTAAATAACCGGTCTAGAAAGTTAAAATTGTAATACTTATTTACAAAATTGCCATCGATCATTTTTTCTTAATCGGTTCTTTAAATAACCGATCTAAATTACAGATGTAAAAAGGATATTTTGTACTGATGCTTAAGAAGTTTATCAACTATATGTTTTATTATCTTTGCCTTCTATAGTAGGCTGAATTTTGACATTCTTAATTCTACCTTAGTTATCTAGTTAGTTTATCCTTGCATCTCCTATAGCATATCTATCCAAATTTCAAGTGCTTGATGCGTGGACTAGATTTTTAAGTTTTGTACATAGCTTCTCAATTCCAGTTGGTATAAAGCAAAAGCGTAATTATGTGAATGATGATTGATGATTGTCCTTTTATGTGTGAAATCATAATCAGTATTGGGTCTATTTTTAAATAGTTTATGCATCTTATGCAATTTACATCTAAACTGGTTAAGTTTAACTTGTAATGTTATCTTGATTGTTTATATTTGTAGATAAGGGATATGGCAATGCTTAACAGCCAAAGCAACTTTGACAGATGCAGTGGTAATTTTAATTTTTTTCTTTTTTCTTCCTTTGATTAGTTTGTAGTTAAGGGTTGATTTGTATTGTGAATTGTAAGATTAATATATTGATATTAGATTATTAGTAATGGTTTTTTTAAATTTTTCACCAAAAAAACAGAAATGTATTATATGTAACAGGTAATGTAAGGGGGGAAAATGAAAACTACTTCTTTTTTATTAAAAAAAAAATTAAGGCCTTTGAAAGCGCTTGTAGGCAACAAGCATTTCCGAAGCCCACAAACAAGCAATTTAAAATTGTTGCCTATACTCTATGCTTACCATTAAGAAAATGTTGCCTATTAAAAATTTAGGTAATATTTGTTAACTGTACTTTATGTTAACAACATTTCAAAAATGTTGTCATAGCTTAACCATAAAACTATTGCCTATTCCCATTATATAGGCAACAACCAACTTTTATGGTTGTTGCCATGGAGCTCAAAAAATTGTTGCCTAAAGGAATATGTAATGCTGGCATAGGTAACACTCGAGTAACACTTGGAATCTGTTGCTTATAATTTTAGGCAACAGTTTCTCTAACTTAGGCAATACTTTTTAAGAGTTTTTGTAGAGAAAAAATGTTGTAGTGAATTTTTAGATTATGTTGCAAAATGCAACTTGTGTCATAGCCTTTTAGACTTAACTACACACATTATTTGGATTCTAATATGATATCTTGAACCTAGGAAGGAAGCTTAGCAACAGATAAGGCAATCTTCATTGTAATGAAGCAGAAATTGAGCAACTTATTTTATTACCTGAGGAAGTTGAAGCAATAGTTCCATTAACAATTTGACTTGACAATTGGGATTTGTTATAAACTTTTTCTTAGAATGTACTAATTGTATATTTATTCAAAATCCATCCATCTGTTCAAATTTTCATAATTGGTTAGAAGGAATCACTTGGATAAAGGTGAATGTGATTGGAGGTTTTTATGTTCATAGTTAGACTCAAATTCATTTCACTGTGAGTAATATGAGGTCCTTCCTTATCAAGTATCAACTTAATTAATTTGATCCAAGAGGTCTTTATTATGAAAAAAATTATTAAAAAAAATCCAAGAGGTGCTGCCTTACATAAAGGCTTGGGTTGTAAAGGTCATGTAATAGTAATAAAGAGTGTTTTCATTCATCAATTTGAGGTTTAAGTATATGTTTATATGTAAATACAATCAATTGAAATGTTCTCTATAATGATTTCTCTTATATTGATATACACTTTAATCTAAAATTTAGTGGTCTTTTATGCATTCTTCAAATTTGAAGTATAAGTTATACTAGATGAATTCCTAATGTCATATTGTTAGGTCAATTAAAGTGTGATAAAGACCTCTTGGAAGGCTTGGTGAAAAGGTCTCTGGGACAAAAGGAAGAGTTCAAGCCCTTAAGTGTTGGTGATCAATTGCAAAACTTATATGGTATGTCAATCTTACTTTCAAGCTCACTGAAATGGTGGTATATATAAACCTTGATTGTTGCAGTGATTGGTTGATATTTGGATCATTTATGTGTGCTTTTTATAAGAAGTCATTTGATGTTTGGATGGATTAGTGTATTAAAAGTTACTAATTTTTATATGAAGAGAGGGCTTAAGGTCCAAGAAACATTCATTTCTAAGCACTCGTAGTTGGCTAGACATTACTGGTTTTGTAAGCTGAACCAGCAACCTTGAATCAAGAATTATGGCACAAATAATAGCTATATGTGCTGCTAGCCACAATTTATATATATATACACACATATATAGCAAAAGTAATCTTTTTTTTTTCCTACTCTTCATCTTATCCCTAGACAAACTATAGTTTGTTGTGGTTCCCTTTTTTCTTTTGACATGATCCTGTGATCCCCTTTATAATTAGATTAATTCATATGGTAATAGAGTGAAGAGCTTGGCTTTTGATAGAAATTAATACATAATAGAGGCTTCTTCTCCTCAGGCACTATTTGACATGCCAGCAATCTTACATACACTTCGTTGTAGTGTCAATCTCTTATAGGGCTGAAGACTTTGACTAATTAAGGGCCATTTGGCTCTACGTGGCAGTATACATATAAGGTATATATAATAGGATACATGACTTAATACTATGTTTGGGATTTTTTTACAAAATAAAACACAAGAAGATGACTAAAGGATTCAAGCCATTATTTTGAAAAATTTTTCAAGAGAGGGTGGGATGACAACCTGTGGCTTTCCAAATCTTCTTTAACCATCCTAAATTCCTTTTTTGTTTCTTTCTTTCAAATTGAGGGATTAATGATGAAATGACTAGGAGTCAATATCATAATTAAAAAATTACTTCCAACCATCATAAAACATGTTTTGGTATCTATGGCAATATTTAATATCTATATCTTTTTCTCACTATATTGAGTAAGCTCTCTTTCGCTCTAGTTTTCTTCCATTCTCTCCACTACTTTGAGCTATTCTTTTCTTCTCTTCACTGTGTCAAATTATGATTTTCATTCTCAAATCTTTTTATATGTTGTCATACTTCTTTCTCTTCAATTTGAGTTGCTCCCTCTCTTCAATTTTAAACTAAAATTATCTAATCATTGTTAAAAATGTTCTAACTTTAAATTTGATTATTTTGATCACTGTTGGAATTCAGTTTCAATTATTTTAAACTGATATAATATGGATTAATGGGTCCATTGGGCTAACCAATTTAACCCATTAAAAAAGCAGGTTATATTAGGCCATAAAAAATTCATTTTCAAACAGGCCAATTTGGGCATGATGCATTTGGCCCTATATATTAAATGGCCCAGCCTATTTGGCCCCTTTTGTTTTATGAATTCCAATTATATGGATAGGCAGACTTTTAAAATTTAATAATAAGTTTAGTTTCTTAGATGCAAGTCATTTGAGGCCAATCCTTCCAATTGTCACATTGTGTCCTGTCTTGTGCCGCACAAATCAACAAGTAACAATGACATGCATTCTCCAATGTATAGTATTGATATATATATATACATATATATGTATGATAATAATATGTGCATGATACGTATATATATATATCCACAGTTCGACACGCAAATACAAATAGGTCTCTATTACTATACGGATTCCATGTGTTGTTCCTCTCAACATCCTTTTCTTTCTATTTTCCAAATGATGGATGCTTTTACTCTTCTGGTAGTCTTCAATTATTTCACTCTCTAGTTAATCTGCTTCAAACCTTAATTCCTCTAAATGCAACTTATGCATAGGGCAAGAATCAAAAATACCATTTTATTATTGCAGCTTTATTATGAGTTATTATTGCGCACACACACACACATATATATACCAAGAATATCAAAAGTTGTAGAGAGGAAAAGGCTCTCAAGAATGAGAAGGCTTGCTTGATTATTATGCACTACATTACAAAGAAATAAAGTACCTTTTTAATCCAACAATATTTTTTGTGAATTGTATATTGTGATTATAAATGTAGAAATTTCAATTTACTTGAACCAAATAGTGTTAATTTATTTTTTTGGGAAAATTCCACTAAAAATAACAAGAAAAAAAAGGATATTTTCAAAAAGAGAGGCTCAATTTGCAAAATTATAAGTCACTATCACCAAAGAACCAAATTGGAATTGAAATTAAAATTGATTTTATGAATTTGCCCCTCCCACCCTTTTCTCCCTCTTCCATATGCCCTCCGATGACTTTTTTGGCATTAGTATTTGACGAGGTGACTTGTTCGGCAGCTTTTCCTGTGGTGGTGACAACCTTCTCTATGCCAATTTTGGGCTTTATTAGCATACAAAAATTGGCATTTTTTTTTAAAAAAAAAAAGCAACTAAAATTGGGCGCAGAGAGGGACATGGGATTAGTTGGTGATTATTTGAATAAATGCCAACTAAAGACTTAAAAATTTAAAACACCAACTAACACTATGCCAAAAATGAGTTTTTTTGGTGCATATTTCTTTGTGATTATAATGACAAATGCCAAGAATTGTGCAAAAGTGCGGTCAACATTTTCTTTGCAGTTATTAAAATAAATGCAAAAAAAAGTTGAGTTTTTCCTTTGCAGTTACATAAATAACACCAAAGGAAACTTGTTACTTTTTCTAGTAAGGGTTTTGTTTGCGTTTTCAGTTCAAAATGCAAAGAGAAAAGTTCACGTTTGCCTAAAAAAAATTCCTTTATGGTTTTCTACATAACTGCAAAGAAAAATAATTTTTCAAACATTTCTTTGCTGTTATTTTTTATAGTTCATTTGCCTTGTGCCCCACTCTATTTTCATCCTAAAAGTCGCTATCAGAGCTTCCATCTCGTTTGAGTTCCCTCCTAAAATGTCAAAACTCTTGTCTGAGCACTCTTCTTTGTTCATTATGTTCATTGTGTCATATGTTGCTATAGCTAGCCTATTTTCCCTATTCATTGACTATGAGGAACCCTCCCTCCTTCCTGTTCTAAGCTAACCTAATGAACTCTACAGCTACCTATTCATTTCTCTTCTCCTTTATGGGCGTGTTCAGTGAAATCTCTATTCCTCTAGCTTGATATTTGCAAAGTAGAGGTGCCTTTTTGTTTTAGGTTTCTGGGCATTTCGTAGTCTCTGTTAACTGCCCATTGTCTCATCTAATTTCATTGCAGGCATAATCTGTCAAAGAAAGAATTTTTGGGGGTATTTTCGTGGTCTCTGTCAGCTTCCTCTTGGGTCTTTGGGCATTTTGTGGTTGATTTGAAGCATTCTCTCGCAGCCATAATTCACAAAATATAAGGTATTTATGTGCTTCAACTCTTCTCTTCAGAAAAGCATAGGTGAAGCCTGTTAGGTTTATATTTGTTTATATTTATTGTAAGTTGGTATATCATTGGGAATTTGTGATTTTAGATACAAGTAGTTATGATAATTAGTAACATAAGCTATTTGGAGAAGTTGCAAGTTGAATGTAAGAGCTAGTAGCGTGTGTTAATATATATGCATCAACTCTTAGAAATGACTAAGCATTTTTAAAATAATATTTCCCATTTTTCTATGTTGGAAATAAGTTTTATGTGTTGCAATGCTTGAAAATGATTTTTGTTAGTTGCTAAGTGGTTAGTGTTATTATTTTTCTAATGTGGTATGCAACCCAATTTCATTTATCTGCAATGCTTGAAAATGGTTTGTGTTACGTTAGAATTGTTGGCTTCCCAAGAAGGGGTGAATTGGGAAGTTTAAAATTTTTCTACAAAAATGTAAGTTTACAGAAGTTTATAGAAAACCAGAGTACAGAGAAAGTAAAGGTAAATGCAAGGTAAAGGAAGAAATGACTCAAAAATTTATTGTGATTCGGTTTGATCCACTTAACCTACGTCCAATCCTCAAACCACCACTTGAGATTTTCACTATCTACAAGAATTCAATAGGCTCCTTGTAATGCCTCAGTACAAACTTATGCTCTGTTCTAAAAACACTTAAATTCTATACTCTGCACTCTTGCAAAGTGTTTCCCAATTCCCTTTGTGACTCTTATCGCAAAGAATTTTTCTTCTAGATGAAGAAAAGATTTTATACAGGAAGAAAACTCTATAGAATAGAGTAAATATGAAAGTTGAAGTACAGTAAATGCAGTATAAGGGTGAAAAAGCTTTGCCTAATAGATTTAGCAGAGTTTCAGTAATACAGACTTCAAAATTATTGCCCACAACTTCAAATGAAGTTTTATTTATAGATTTGTGACTTAACTAGTCGTTAAACACAAGATCTAGCCGTTAGAAATATTAACCAATGGTTACTCTGTAGAAATAACTGTTATTTCTGTAGAGTAAACGTTGGTTAATATTTCTAACGGCTAAATCTTTTATCTAATGATTAGTTAAACCACAAATCTATAAATAAAACTTCATTTGAAGTTGTAAGGAACAAATTTGAGCTTATCTTTATAATAACTCTGCTAAATTTCTGTATCAAAGCTTTTTACCCACACATAGCATTTATTGTACCACAACTTTCATATCCACTCTATTTTAGAGAGTATTCTATCTGTATAAAATCTTTTCTTCATCTGGAAGAAAGATTTTTTATGAGGGGAATCACAAAGGGTATTGTATCAGGAAATACTTGTAAGAGTGTTAAATGCAAAATTTGAGTGTTTTGAGAACAAAGCACAAGTCTATACTGAGGCATTATAAGGAGCCGGTTGAATTCTCGCTAATAGTTAAAATATCAAGTGGTGGCTTGAGGAATGGATGTAGGTCAAATAGATCAAACCAAACTAGGATAAATCTCTGAGTTATCTCTTCCTTTATCTTGCATTTACATTCATTTTCACTACACTCTATTTTTCTACAAGTTTTTGCTTTTACTGTGAATTTACATTTTTGCAAAAAATTTTGAACTTTCCAATTCACCCCCCTCTTGGGAAGCCAACAATCCTAACAAATTATATTTATAATGCATATATCATACTATGTACTAATATATCCACTTTATTTTTATATTTTATAATACAAGTTAGATATATAAATTAAACTAATTATATGGTTTGTAAGTGTAATATATTAAATATAAGATTGTCCAAGAAAGAATAGTGAGCATTAGAATAAAGAAAGGAAAACCAATATCATCTCTTACTCAAAAAAGAAGAAGAGAAATTATACTTTTAAGAATTGAAGATCAAAAGGAAGCACACTAAGAATGTGAATGATTAAGTGAAAGTGAAGCTCAATTTTTAAAAACTTAGCTATTAGGTATATTTTATTTTTACTTAAGTCTTGAGGTGGTTTAATTTTTGAAATTTACTTAATCTTATTACCATATGTTTTAAATGAGTTAGATTAAGTAAATTTGATGTTAGCATGTATTAAAATTAAGATATATTGGCTACTAGACAAATTTTATTATTTGACTCATACTTATTCTATACAAAATTTGTACTTTGTTTGTTGAAGTTCGAAGTTACAGAGGTTTAGCGCCTGTTTGATTTGTGTTTCCGAAACAATTTTTTTGTTTTTGAAAACAGAAAAACAAAAAAACTTGTTTGGTAATCCTGTTTTTTATAAACTGTTTTGAGAAATAGAAAAATAAAAAAACAAAAAACTCAGAACAACTTTAAGATATTTTATAGTTTTTGTTCTGGAAAATACAAGAAAAGATGAAAAATATCCACCTCACTAATGGTAAAGTTATAAATTTTGAATAACTCATTTATCACTCATTAGTTATGATTTTTATAACAACTATTCAAATATATTTTTTTGTTTTCTTGTTTTCAAAACTTATTCTCGAAAACAGTTTTACAAAACTATTTTGAGAATAAAAAAGCAGAAAACACTGTCAAACAAGCCCTTAATCTCAAATAGATGAACTTTGAATATGAAATTCGAATTTTGGGTTAACTATAATTAGTAGAACTATATAAATTTCACATGAAACTTAGTTAAAATTCAACTGTTAGTGAAGTTCAAAGTGAATTTACAGTTACAGTCTTTGACAAATAAACTTTGAAGTGAGAACCATTGTGTCTTATTAAAACAAGCATTTGACAAACAAATTTAAGTTTTTGAAATTCAAATTTTAAAGATCTTTTTAATTCTAAAAGTTTTCTACACGTGTACCTCTATGACAAAACCAGGGCATAGTTAATTCATAGATTAAGATTTTTTCAAACAATTCACAAATCAGATTCAGTCAGTCGCATTTAATTTGGATTATGTGCGTCGCATGAAGACCAAAATTTCGAGTTGGAATTTATATAAGTGAGTACTTGGAGAGCATAACAAACCAAAGTACTTGGAGATGTATATAAGAATCATGGCGAGAAGATTAATTCCTTAACATACCTGGTAAATGGGGATTTTTTCACTTCTTCCTTCTTCTCACCTTCTTTGTCTCTCACATGTTGCTCTTTTCTTCAGGGCTTCAAGCTCTCTAAATTTTTGCTTATCTAAACCTTTATCCATTTGTTGATGATCCTCTTGCTCTCATACCCTCTTTTTGGAACTTGCCATTTTTTTATTTAAAATATTTTAAAATTTGAGGCTAAGAATCATAGATGAATAGCATCTTGATCTTTATCTTTTTGAAAATTATTGAATCTCATTTTTTTTAAGGTCTTTAAAGATTTTCTATTATTATTTACCTACTTTTTAATGATTTAATTCATTTTCCCTTTTTACGTTATCTTTCTTTTAATATTGTGGATAGGGAAGTTGGGAAGATTTTACAAGATAGTTACTAGATTTCTTTTATTTTTGTTTCTTTATATTATTTATTTTAATCAAGGCATAATCTTTAAATTTTACTTTAAAATCTTTTAAGATAATCCAAGAATATTTTATATTTAATATCTTTTATCTCCCGAGGGATAATCTTCTAGAAGATTATGAATTTATTTTATTATTTTTCCAATAAACCCTAAAAAAGCATATTTTTTATTTATTATTTCTACTAAATGGGTCAGACAAAATACGATGTTCATAATAGAAGTAAAAAGAGAATGTTTGGTTTTTTTTAGAAATTTAAGAATATAACTAATTTTCTTAATTCACGTGAAGTAGTTGAAAATATCTTATAAAAAGTATCGAAAGGAGTATATACTATGTTTTTATCATTACTATTTTTATCCCAATTATTTTACTTTTTCAAAAATGGCTTTACACATCTGTATCACCTAACTTGATGTTATTAAGAAGGTGGACTTCATTATAGTGTACCAATACATGTTTAGGCATGGCATATAATTATCAATAGAGCAACCACTGGTGGAGGAAATTACCTTTGCTGAAGGATCAACTCCATTTCGCAGTTGTCATGCTTCTACCATTGTCATAGAATAGAGAAATAAAATAGTAAATAACATTTTTCACTAACAAGTTAGGGAATATTGTTGGCAAATGAATTGAAATATATCATTTGATTTGGCAGGTTAAAAATGATCATTTTTTGGTTGCCTATTTAAGGGCTCATCAGAGGGTGCACCAGGTGTCAAAATATGGTTGAAGACTTGCAATAGTTAGGCACCTGATTGCAAAATATGATATATTAGTGATGTTCACACAAAAATTCGAGCGGTTAATTTATAGCTATAAATATTTTATCATATCAAATAACTAACATATGATGATGGTAAGATATATATATATATATATATTTTTCAATGTTTTATATTTCATACTTCATTTTCTTAAAAAAATCAATTGAATGCAACAAATATATATGTTACTTTTATTTTTATTCTTAAATTTTTTCCTGTTTTTAAATTCATAGGAATTGATTATTCTCATGTAACCATATTAATTTGGTGTCTACTGAGATCCCAATTCTCAAGTTTTTTTATTGGCATAGTTCCCTCCATCCCCTTCCCATTTTTGGCTATTTGATAAAGAAGTTTTATATGAATGGTTAGCTATGAAGTGATTTTCATTTTCATTTTACAAATAAATTCACCTATGTGGAACCTTCTATTGTTTAAACTCCTATAAGATGAACTATTGGTATTCTACATAATAGGCTAAAAAGTTTAAAAGTAAATTTCCTTGTGCAATCAGACATTGTAGCTATTGCTTTCTTATATGCATTCATACTTGATATTTGCGGTAATAACTCATTTTCATTCTACCCATTTTCCAAGTATTTCACTTTATAGAAGATCTCATTAATCCTTTTTTCCTGAGTCATTTTGGCAATTCATTTGAGATACAATGACCACTCTTCCATAAAGAAATTAAATAGGTTGCTTTATCTAACAAAACTAGAATATAAAAATAATATTTGACATTATTTACTTCCAAAATAAATGAAATTAGTGCTGGCAAAAAAATATTTTGTAAGGAAAAATTGCCCTCTAAACTCATCTACGGAGACCTATCTTTTTATTTTTGTTGTCATCTATGCTGCCATATCAAATAAATCATACATTGCAACTTTCCACCGGCCTGCGCCTAGTTTAAAGATATAACACTTTCTACTTTTCTTCGTCATTTGCACACATTTTTAAATCTACAAATAATTATTTTTTGCTTTTTTATGTAAGTGGTTTTTATCATACATTTTTTAAGTTAATTTGTATGATATTCACTTAAATTTTAGAGTAAAATATATTCACCTTCTTTTAATTTTTAACCCAATTAAAAATATTTCATTAAATATTCTAAAATACCTTTTTATTAATTAAAAAGTATATTAAATTAACTTAAAATCATTCATTTACCCTTATAATATTAAATTTCTAACTTTTAACCCAAGTAAACCTAAATAAATTTAAAATATTTATATTAAATAATTCATGCTAATATTTCCTAATGATTTAACATTAAAAATTTAGCAAACTCATTAAAAAATTTTAAATGATTGAGTAAACTTATATTCAAATTTAATAAATGTGCTTAAAAATATTAAATAAAAATTGTGTCATATAACTGTTGATTTCATTTCATTAAGTATGTTTTTAAAATAGAGGGAAGTTTTTTATTTTTATGATGATAAAACACAAGGAATGTCAAAATATTTTAATTTATCCCGTATGATCCACATGTAATATTTTACTTTATCCACATGTCAGTGTTTCTAGTTATTGTTATTTCTAGTATCATTTTTTAATATATAAAATTAATTCGTTATGTTTATAATTATAAACAAATTATTAGTTTGTTAGTTATGACCGTTTAGATCATCAACACTCCAACGAAATCAAATCTAAATGTTTCAAAAGAATATCTAAACTGGTTCAAGGGATCAACGGACCAATCGAAATTTAATATTATCTGATAAAAATTAAACTGTCTGGCAAAAAAAAAAAAGTTAAAAATTAAGCTGCATTGCATGGAAGAAAAACGGCGAAACTCACTCGTACATGAGTTGGGGGCTTGAAGTAGGACCTAACGACGACGTTTACCACTTAACCCACTTTCCGCTTCAACTAAATCATTGGGTGCTTGCAGTAGAACTCTCGACTCAGGACAACTCTGTACGACGTTTGTGTCTCTCGGATAGGCGGAATAGTAAGAAAACCAGGTGGCTGAACTTGGCTGTTACGGTGGATCCCTCTATCTAACAATCTTGTCTAGAATTTCTGATTTCGGGACAACCTTAAAGGCATCTTTCACTCCTGCTTTATCTGGTTTCTGGATCTGGATTTGTTAAATTAAGCTACTTGATTCAGATTATGATTATATGCCCTTCGTTTTTTGTTTTCTTTTTATTTTTTTGGGTTTTGTCTTTCGATTTGTGCAGATGAGATCGTCAGGGTGGGGCTTCTTGAGGCAATTTTGTGTGTTTATGTTGATTGGAGTTCTCTGCAACTTCAAAGGGTCAGAAGGGATTAGATTTGTGATAGAGAAAGAGGAATGCTTCTCCCACGATGTTAAATACGAGGGTGACACTGTCCATGTTTCTTTCGTTGTCATTAAGGCTGACTCTCCCTGGCATTACTCAAATGAAGGTGTCGATCTCGTGGTATGTCCATTTTCTGAAAATTCTTTTTTGCACAAATGCAAGTTTTGGGTATTTCTTACTGCTAAATGGTTCAGTAGGGAATGAGTTCATGGATTATGGTTTACTGTTGATTTATAAGGATTCTTTGTTTTAACTTAATCCATTAAGGGTTGCACATTCTGTAACTTATAATTATTTTATGATAAGCTTCATGATTTACAGGTTTTAATTTTTCGGCTTATTTGTACTTAGAGGGAAGTTTTTGTGAATTTCTTCACCACAAGTTTGTAGCCTCCAATTTGTGATTTTTTTTTTTAAAGGATTTTGTGAAACTCTGATCCGATGTTGAAATTATAAACCTTTTCACCATTAGTGTTCTAACTAGAGGACATTAATGTGAAAATGCATCGTGCCATTCAGAAAGCTAATGAGACAATAATTGACCTTGCTGTGAATTTATCTTTCTTGTCTTTTGTACCCTTCCATGCTATGTTGGAATCTCACTACCCCATCGTGTAAAAATTCAGGTAAAGGGACCTTCAGGTGAGCAAATTCAAGATTTCCGTGATAAGACCAGCGAGAAGTTTGAGTTTGTGGCCCACAAGTTAGGAGTCCATAAATTCTGCTTCACTAACAAGTCCCCATATCATGAAACGATTGATTTTGATGTACATGTTGGCCACTTCTCTTACTTTGAGCAACATGCAAAAGATGGTAGAGTACCTCTGCTTTTCAACCCTCTTATTTTTGTCTTTTAGTGTTACTTTCTTTTGTTGCATAAATGTCTAAAATTTGGGAGAAACTACAGTGGGTCCACAATTAGCTTACTATTCTGGCTAGTTTTTAGGCAGTTGGGGCTGCAGATTAGGTAGATTTTAGGCAGTTACATAACTTTCTTGGACAGATTTGTTAGTTTTGAGGCAGTTATGTAACTGTTTTTGACAGCAGAAATGTGCTGTAATGGTTTTGGACAGTTGTGGGGTAGTTTTAAGGTTTGAAGGGTGAAGAAAGAGTGGAGATGGGGGGATAAAATCTTGGGGAGTGATTTATTGGAGATTCCTCGTGTCTCGAGTAACTAATGGATTTTCCCCCCCTAATTTCTGGTTTTCTTTTTGTAAGTGTTACACTGTGTACTTTATATAATTTACTAGCTTTCTAATCTTGTTTTTGCCGACTCCACATAGTGGGATAAGGCTAATGTTGTTGTTGTCTGTTCTTGTATTCCTCAAGTATTATGAAAACTATCTGAATCTCTGCAGAGCATTTCAATCCTTTGCTGGAACAGATAGCAAAGTTGGAGGAAGCTCTTTACAATATCCAGTTTGAACAGCATTGGTTAGAGGCTCAGACTGACCGCCAATCTATAGGTATTGTTTAAAAAAAAACCTCATTTTTTGCCTACAGCAATTGCATTCTTCTGTAGATAAAAACTGAGCACTCATATATATATATATCACTTATATGTATACATACTCAGTCACTCTACAGTTACAAGTGCTCTGTATTTTATGTATTTCATCTGGTTTCTTGCTCTAAATACATTTTTTGCAAAAGCTCTTGTCCCAAGATGTGTTAATCTTGCCTATACATCTACCAGAACAAAATGTACTGTTTTGTAAAATATGGTCTTTCCAGTTTCTGAATATTCTCTAGCTTTATGGCATAAAATTGCTGATTCTGATTTCTTTAGGTTTTGATATTACTTAAGTACTAGTGTATTACTAATCTCATAGTTGAGTCAGCATACACATTATGACAGATTATATCTGAGAAAAGTGTATTTGTATCATAGAGGGCAACATCTTATATTTTAAGTACTTTGCAGTGTTATGCTATGGGCTTATATACACCTTTAGTTGTTGATGTAGATCACAAAAGAAAGAGGGGTAGGGGAAGAGGGAGAAATTGAGAGACAAAGGGAGAAAGGGTAGAAGAATGAGGGAGAAATAGGGAGATAAAGAGAGAAAAGGGAAGTTGGTAGAGAGGATGTGATAGCAACCAGTAGGAGCAGCACTGAAAAATACTAAAAAACACTGATATTCACTGAAATAGCTACCAACTGAGAAAGTTACAGCTAATAGCGATGGAACAGTAACAGTATTCACAAGAAACACACAAGAAAATGAAGAAAGAAAGCTAAAACAATGGAGGCAAAAGCCACCACCACTGTCCTCCTAGTGTTCAAGAGCTAGGTCCCCTCCCACAATGCTCACTGATTGCCTGCTTCACTATTGCACAAAGCCACCTTTTACACACACACACACGCACACACGCACACACGCTTGACACTGTTAGATACAATTCATTATTCCCTCACACACTTTCCATAGTATGCTGAACATCAGGGACAGACCTATGTACTACACAATAGGGGGATTGCCCCCGAGACAAACAAGTCTTCCACATATTATCTACATATTTTATATTATTTTTTAGGAAATTACTGAATCAACCCCCTTATTTTGTGGTTATTTAGTTTTCTGTCCCCCTCAAAATTGTTTATTTGTCTCCTTTAGTGTTTAACCATAAATTTTTGCTCCCCTTCTCAATTTTTTCTGGTTTTGTCCCTGCATAACATACCACACTACTTTCTAGCTGGACCCTCACTTGAATTGTGCTGGACCATGCTCCCTCTCTTGAATTTTCTGTGATACACTTTTCCTGAACATTTGCCGAGCCCATCAAGATGGTGGGAAATAGCTATTCTAAATTTCAAATCATCAAAGTTTGACAAAACAGAATAATCTAGGGCTATTTATAGGAAATCCCATAATGCAATAATTTAAAGTAAAGAAAAGTCTATTATAGGAAACAAAATAAAGTAAAAATAAATTACTAGAAACGTAAAATAAATAAATCTAACTAATTTCTCCTATGCCTAGAACATATCTTTCCAAATTTCTCATCTTTTCCCTCCCACTTGAAATAACTCTTTCGGAGATAGAGGAGGATTGTTGATAAGACTCCAAGAAGATAGGATCTAAGGGTGGAAACCCCTCCTCAGTGGTTCAAGTAGCATCCAAATCTGGCCAACCTTTCTAATGAACAAGATCACTGTAGTGGGGGGCAAGAGGAGGGAGAATGATATGATCATCCATAACCGCATCAATTTCCTCAATAGTTGGTGCATCAATTTGAGTTAGGGCACAAAAGAGGTGATGTGCAGTTTTCGACGAGATTCCAGTGAGTTTTTGGCTACAAAAGTTTGCAAGCAGGATGTTGCTTTGATAATGAATTGACGTAGAATACCGACGCAGAGGGGGAATGAGAAAGAGGAAGAAATAGAGAGACAATGGGAGAAAGGGAAGAAAAGTGATGGAAAAGTAGGAAACAGAGAGAAAAGGAAAGCTAGGAAGGAGAATGTCTGAAAATAACTATTTTGAATTTCTAATGATCGAAGTTTGGCAATAAAGAATAACCTAGGGCTACTTATAGGTAGCCCATAATTCAATAACTAAAGTAAAAGAATGTCCACTATAGGAAACAAAATAAAGTGAAAAAATAAGTTACTAAAAGCATAATATAAGTAAATCTAAGGCCTCTTACCTCTAGAATAAATCTTTCCAAATTGGTAAATCCAACTAAGGTCCTCCTAGGTCAATCAACAACCAGAGTTTGTAGAAGACCATTGGGATGATTAGGATTTTGTACAGCATCACCATAGGTGTCATGAGACAGCCTCTAGAAATGTTTGGGAAGGGTTCAGACATGACCATCATGACTTAAACGACATCTCTATGAAGGCTATGGTAGAAGCTCTTAAGTTTGATGGCAAGTTAGACCCTAATGCATTGTTAGATTTGTTAACTAGTACTGAGGACTATTTAGAGTGGTATGACATGAGTGATATTTAGTGACCACTTTGCTAAAATGAAGTTTGTGGAATTTGCAAAGAAATATTAGCAAACTGTTTAGAGGAATCTAAAGCGTCTTGGTTGATCCCTAATAGAGATTTAGGCTGAAATGTGTAACACTTTATAACACAATTAAACACTAATCATAAAACTCTAACAGCTATTATAAATATAATACATAATCCTAAAATACAGGGAAATAAAAACTTTTAAATGTATAACTTTTGAAATCAACCTCAAACTCTTAACTAACTCTCTAGTAACCCAAAATAATGTATTAAACCTTCTTAAGTCCCCATGAAAGAGAAACTAAAACCTCGAGTCTGGGCGAAGAAACTAGGCCTTACATTGTGATAGCCTTTAGTGTTCCTGCATCGCAATATTAGTAATTCACATTGCCATATGGTAGTTTCATGTTCAAAGGCAGAAATGGGAAAACAAGGCTGATATTTGCAATGTTGAGCCTTACGTTGTAATGTCCATTGCAATAGATGAAGACAGCATTTGATGGCTTTATATCCCCAACTTCGAAAATTCATTACTTATTAATTTATGGACTTTGAAAAATTATGGATAAAGGCTCAAATTAAAGCTTCAAGTGTCCCCTAACTACTGCAAAAATTCACCCAAAAATATTGTTATTTGACCTCTCAAATGTAGACATTTCCTAAGCTAATCAGTTTTGGTCGAAAAATAACAACACTAATGCCAACCTAATCAAATTGCAACTAAACATAACCACACCTTTCCAAACAAGTTTCACTACGAAAAGCATTAAATGGCCCAACCATAAACCAAAGCTCCCCATATCAGATTTTGACTTTATGTTGAAAATGAACAGCTCAACGTACAGAAATTCACATAGACACTCCAAGTGGCAACTAATCACCAACAGGTTTCAAATACCTAGTGAAATTTCCTTAATGGCCTAAAGCCTCCAAATAACCTCAAATTGAAAGTTTGAATACGTAAACCTCACTTACCAATTCAAGAGTGAATGATGCCAATCCCAAAACCATAACCACCCTTCAAACATACCATAGCCTACATAACATGAAAAAGTACTCATATCTCCCATCCAATACAATCAACCAAGCAATCTAAGCAAAAACATATAAATCTCAAACCCTCAATATCCTGGTTGGGCTTGCATACACTGAACATACCATTTTTCGTTACCTAGACCAAGTTATGCATTATCCACATATGTAACTAATCGTAGCATCATTACATCAGAAGTCATATCCATCAAATTACACAAAATAATGAAGCCTAAGTCCTATACTTGGCAATACCATATTCATGATGCATAAATGATTACAAAGAACCACATTATACCAAAAGATAAAAGCTCTATTCTAATGAAATAGCCACAAGCCTAATTCCCTAGTGTTTGCCTTTACCAAAGTTTGACCGTTCACCTGGAAAATGTTCAACCACAAAGTTGAAATAATAATTTTAGTAACCAAGGTAGAAGTTCCATATAGAGTTAGATAATGACACGTATAAAGTAAGTGCAAATAAAAGATGTATTTCACAACCATGCTCATTAATTAAAACACATTTCAAACGATGTCATAAATTACTTTCTCCTGTGCTTTTCTTTATATAGATCACTCTTATGTAGCAAAATAGGCTTAATTAGGGCCATAAGAACACAAATTTGTTTGATTTTTCTTGCATTTGTGGATTTCAGGCTATTATTACTCATTGGGTCACTTAAGCTTTTGCGAAAATTTTTTGTCAACTTTGAAATTTCATAACTAATTCTGAAAAAAATACAGTTAAGGCACTCTTTGGCTTGATTTAAACCTCTGGATGTTCTCTACATGTGAAATGTATTCTCATGGAGGTTAGGATTCATTTAACCTCCCAGAATGGTTCAAATCTGAAATTGCTCAAGTAGACAATTTTAAAAATCTGAACAGGATTTTAGCCCAACTTTGTCAACTCATATCTTTTGCTACACATATCCAATTTTCGTGAATAAGGACTCATTTTAAAGCTCTGAATGTTCTCTAGTTCAAGAAACAAGAATAAGAAAATTCCAAGTTTGTTTGACCTCGTAATTGACTAATTTTCCAGAACTGTTTGTTTGTGCTAATTACCAAAACATCCATGATGGTGATACACACTTTACATGTTCAGCCACTAAAACTTACTTAAGAGTCATTCATCCATAAAAACCAAGAGTACATAGGATACTATCCTTGTCATACACAAACAGTGTTGTCCCAAAGTAAGCATATACACAACTACACTTCGTACATCTTTCTACATCAACTTTGATACTTTCTAGCTTAGGCATTCAATTCTAACTCACTACATTAAGAAACAATCTACTTGCCCTTATTTTTGCTTGTTCCTTCACCTGGCATGGTTAGAGATCAATGGTGAGATTTTGGGGAAAAATGCCCGTAGCAATAAAATGTTATTCAATGTATACATACATTCACTCAAGCAATCAAATACAAGCATACATAAAGATAAAATCATACATGCTAGTGTTGGCGAGCATAGACAAGCATTGGCCAATAACTTAGTGAAATGTTTTTAACTTGGTTTAGGGAGAGCTACTACACTCAATCCCTTGCCCTTTGCCATAAAGGCACTTACTTAGCCATAAAGGCCATCTTAGCCTCTACTCTTACTTAGCCTCAAGGCCTCTCTTGCCATAAAGGCACATGAAAACATTTCAAACATACCAACTTATTTCATAAAACATAAAACAAGTGCTAGTATTCAAATCACTCAAGCAACAAAGGAATCACTGTTTTCCTGTAGCAAATCCTACACCACACTAATGAGCATTCTTACCTGTATCCTTTAATCAGTGTATATTCTTGAAATCACCAACTTGCTCCCTCTTTGTGACCTTTGCTCTTCAAGAATCCAAAACCATAGCTTGGAAGCCCTTGAGGAGTTATACAACATTGGTGAAGGAAGTTTGGAGGTAGGAGTAGAATTTGATGGCATCTAAGGCTCTCTCTTCCTCTTGCTCTCTTTCTCAAGATGCTGTTGGAGGTATTGTTCTGAAGTTCTCTTGGCAAAATGACAGTGAAGATGAAGGCAAATGAATTTTGCCACTTAAGCTCATACTTTACCACCTTTAACCATGTGTCATTGGAGTGCAAATGAAATTTTAAGCAAAAATGAAATGCTAATTCATTCTCTCATTTGGTTGTATAAAATTCCAACAAGATGAATATCAAATTTGAGCAAATGAAACTTTAAATTAAGGTAATCTGATACGAGACATTTGCAATGTAATGCATTTGCCAAGTGGAACATCAAATGGAGGCTAAATGAAATTTGAGACATTTGATCAAAGCTCCCACGGTTTCAACACATCATAATGCCTTAACTCCATTGTCCTTAAGCTTAAACCATAAATGACACTTGTCTTCTACATGAAGGGGAAATGGAAGCAAATGACATTGTCTTTTAATCAGCTAGCACAAAGTTGAAATGATGTCGAATTGATTTTTTCTTTTATTTGTGAAGCCAAATCTTCAATGCTTTGAGACCTCACTTGTTCATGCCTCCCCTACTCTTAATTATGACACATGGATCTTGCTTTAGCACCCATATTTAACAACAATGACAACAGTCTTATCCTAATAAGTGAGGTTGGCTATATGAATCACACGATGTCATAGGGCTCTGAAAAAAGCAAATCTTTGGATATATTGTTTATCAATAGATCTCAATTTATAATTTCCTTAAATGTCTTTCTTGGTCTCCATCTACATCTTTTGACAAGACTAAAAACTATTTGGTCAATTCTCCTCATTGGCTCGTCTAGCAACCTTCTTTGTACATATCCAAACTATCCCAATACATATTTTACCATTTTCTTCTTGATAGGTGTTATACCAACTTTTCTTCATATACAATCATTACGGATCTTTATCTTTTCTCGTATGGCCACATATCTACCTTAATATTTTCATCTTTGCTACCCGCATCTCTTGTTCTTATTGTCCCTTCAATGCCCAATATTTGCTATCATATAGCATTGTTGATCTTATAGTAGTTTGATAGAACTTCCCTTTAAGTTTAGTAGGCACTTTACGATCACAAATAACTTTTGATACTTTTCTCCATATTTCTCTACTTTAACATCCATATTTAATACCTAAATATAAAATTCAATTGAGGCCAAATAACTTTTCTTGATTTGGTCAACATGGAATACAACTGCAGGAAACTTAATTTGATTGTATTTGATTTAATTTCCCATATCTTACACATGTATCCCACTAAATCTTTATGTCTCCCTCAATTTGGTGATACATTATTCTTTTGTATGCCCCACATCTTTTAATTTGCCACAAAATGTTATACGCATATTAATCCATAATTCTAAACTCCAGCAAACATATTTAGGCTTCATAAATTGAAATGTGCCCCAAAACTAGTCAAATCGCAGAACTGTCAATTTCCTGCAAGTTAGTCCCTGAGACTTTACAGTTTAGTTCCTGTGTTCCATTGACTTTAATCCTCGGCTTTTCAACTCATTTCAAGCACTTCGGATCATTTCCATTTCACCCCATGAGTCCTCGTGCATATGAATTAAGTTACATACTTCTAGGTACAATGCGCATAAAAAATAAATTTTTAGGGATGTGATAAACCACATGTTTGATGTTAATAGAGTAAATGGCCAAGTACTTTGATGGGCAGAACTTGCTCACAAATTTCACCTTTCCACCATGGTGCTAAGTTACACTTGCAAGGCCCAAATCCACATTGCTTCTCACTACAAGCCATAACAACACTTGTGAGGTCAACATTGCTTTCTTGCAAATCCTGTCTTGCAAGAATACACCCACAGGGACATGCAAGATGGGCTAACATAGGAACTAGCATGGCATATTTCAACTCAAATCACAAGCAAAATTCCACATGACACACCAATCATGGAACAATGCAGGAAAATAAAATCCCATTTGCTTTAACCACACTGCCAATGGCTACCCAACTATTTAAAGCTTGCAAATAGTGTTTCCAGGATCCCTAATGGTTAAGAACACAAGTTTAGCCCAAATTACCATATGAACTACATAGTTCACACGTACCATTTCCATAATTCTCCAAAATAAGACTTACCCAATGGTTTACAATGTTCAATATGGGTCAGAGGGGTGTCCTTAGCTCCACGAGCCCAAGGAAATTTACTGTCCATCATTTTCATGCATCAATCCCACAATCCCAAGAAAATCCATCAACTTTGCAATAAAGCCAAAAATTTCTATTTCTCGCTTAGGGTCTGTTCATTCATCTCCAAATCCAAGATTTAATCGTTTCAAAATGTAGAAAAGAGTGAGAGGATGACGTTTTGGGTGTTACCTAAGTAAAATTGATGGAAAATGCCAAAATGCTCCCTCTAGCTCACTACCATTGAGACTTGCAAAATCCTAGTTCGTATCTCCTTCCATTAGTTTCTTAGTCCAAAGTCTGATTTATAACAGGGCACATTGCGATATCATGCCTTGTATTGTGATATGACACTCCAGGGCACTACATATCATACATCACGCCATGATACGACAAGTCAAGGCACTGACATTGCTATGCAAGGATGAAACAATGCAATGTGAGGTGCATTTTCCCAATCTTAGCTTTTTTGCAGTGTTTTGCACTCATCTACCAAGACTCTTTCATACTTTTCTAGGGATTGTCAAAAACCCATTTTAATCAACAATTCATCCTCAAAACACTTATTCAATTTCTCTAAACGAATGCCAATTATCTCCTATGTTACAAACTGAAAACGAAATTGAAAGAGAAATATTTGCCCACTTATTATAGGAGCCAATTAAAGAACTAATTGCTCAATTTGAAGCAAATCTCTATTATCTATGAATACATGACTTGCTTTGATTCTTGAACACCAGTCTGATGATTTGAATGCGGTAATTGATACCTATATAGAGGTAGAGCCTCTTGAGTGTCTTTATGATGGTGATGAGGAATTCATAGATGATCTTAGCCATGAGTTTGGACACTTTGGTTATGAGATGCGTTCTGTCTTGTCCGATTACCAACGAGTACTAGTATTATCTTCCGCACTTTTGTGAAATTTGGGAACAAGTTGGGTAAGCTAGTCACTGATTGGGGGTGGTACAAGAAATGCAATCTTGAGCCTTTCAGTGTAGCTTGAGTCAAACTTCTTGACTTGTAACTCAGTAGTGTTGTCTTCCCCTCCAGTTAGGTGAATACCAAGAGGTTCTTTGTGATTTTCTGCTTATGGGTGTTGCCCATATTTTATTAAGGTCATGGCTTTATGATCACGATGTTACTAATCATGGTTGGGAGGACACTTGTGGGTTCGGACGTGAGGGTAAAGCAATTTTGTTGCATCCTGCCAAACCTGAGTCTGAATGTAAAAACTCTGGTAAGCCGATGGGTCTGGGAATTAAGAATCATAACTCTCACCTCTTAACCCATGGACAATTTGAGCGTGAGAGTAGAGAGTTTGATGTAATGCATGCCTTAGCCTCCAAGGTTTCCTTGAGGGTTGCTTTGTAGCTAAGGATGAATGACTTGGTTAAATACCCCAGCTTCTAGTAGAGTTTCAAGATGTTATCCCAGACGAGCTTTGTTGTGAACCCCCATCCCTCAGATTTATTTAGCATGCTATTGACTTGATTCATGGTTCTGAGCTTCCTAGTCTCGCTTTATCTCTATTTCTCCTTTCTTCTTCACTATTCCCCTTTTTTATCTGCTGTTCTAAATCAGTTACCTTTTAAGAGTAAGGAGTGTTGCACTCCTATTTCTTGATTTAATTTGGCTAATCTACCATATGTTGAAAAATTCGACGTCAACTTTAGTAGATAGTGTATTGATTTAGGAAACCCATTCTGACTTTGCAAACAAATGACATTCAAGTCAGAAGACTATGAAGTTTGGGATTAAATTTTAGATGGTAAATGTCACAAAGAAACAAAATTGGGTTGTTATTAAAACTATGAGACTAGAGAGACCAAAATTTAACTAATCTTACTAATATTATTCAAAGTATTCATGTAAATTCAAAAATGAAAAAGGAGAGAACCTTCATCATCTCATCAAGATGAAGTTTTTACCTATTATCATGTTGTGTGTTGTGATTGTATTTTACTTGTTCAAATTATTTGGCGTGTCTAACAATCAAAGCGTTGTACTCTGCAAGTTACTGAATGGATGAGAGAAGATATCTTATTTGATAATATCCACAAAGTAATCTAAGCTCTCCTAACATTGTTTATATGTGTTCTTATTACTGGTATGCAGTGAATGAAGCCATGAGCCGAAGAGCAGTACATAAGGCGCTCTTTGAATCTGCAGCGCTTGTTGGGGCTAGTGCACTTCAAGTATTCCTTCTGCGGCGATTGTTTGAACGAAGAATGGGGACATCTAGAGTTTAAATCCCCTACATGCTTTGGGACCTTGTAATATTACAGAATAATAACATTATAGTAATTTTTTTTTTCTCTTGACTCTTCCATAAGCTGGATTATTATTTTTTGTTCTCTTGACTCTTCCATATGCTGGATTATTAATCTGTAATTTTACTTGATCTTCCTTGCTTAAGCTGTTATGGGCCAGATATACGCAGAGACATAAGTTTATTTTCTTTCGGCTAGAGACATATTGGGGTTTTAGCCATTGTTATGAGAATTGGATCAATCATTAAATTAGTTGAAGTAGTTCACTGGTTGGGTCATAGTAATTAAATTAATATGTTTTTAATAATATATAATAAAATATAAAGAACAAAAAAATAAATAATAATAGAAGTTGTTAAACTTTTTAATAATTAATAGTGAATTATTTATTTATTTTTTAGATAAATACGAATAGCTGTTCAATCTTTAATTTTTATTTTTTAAATTTTAAATTTTTTTAACTTGAAACTTTTATTGTCATTGAATTATTTTATTGTTACTATTGTAGCTTAATTTCTTACGTACAATCTCATCCAAATTTTCTACCCGGTCACAACTACTCATTAATATCATTAGCCCACTATCTGTTCATTAATATATCATTAGTTGAAATTTGAATCAATTTGAAAACAGGTCTCATTTATTATGTTTAATTCAATGCATCCATTCGGTTGTCTTTCGTCCAGTCTCTAGTTACAGTCCACAAAGCTTAATTTCTTTTCTCCCATTACGTGTATATTGCAGTAAATTAAAAAAAAAAAAACCTTTCGAGATCTGAGAAGATGTAAAAGCCCCAACATGATTGTTAAGGACCAAAATGGCAACTTAATTATAATTTAAGATTAAAAAATTTAGAAATTAGAATAAGAGACCAAAGGTCTTCAAATTATCAAAATTTCATTGGCAAATTACTAAATTACCCCACCCTAATATTATAGTTTCAAAAATTTGCAATTTAGTCTCCCATATTCGTAATTTGGTAACAAGCAATTGCTATGCAACTGCTTTGAGACATCCTTTCCTGCACATGATAGTAAGTTATACTTCCATTCCTGTGTTTTTTTAGTCTCTTCTTCATTAACAAATGCTAAAGCTTCATTTTTTGCATGACCCCATAAAATAAGGGAACCTGAATATTTCCGAGGATCTTCAGTATCCTAAAATGGCACAAATGTCCTCCTTCAAATCACCAGATGTACTTCAAGAGAAGCAAATTCCACACTTCTCCAAATTAACTCTTTGTCCATAAGCTTGTCCATAAACATGAAGTATATTCTCCAAAATAAGGCATTCTTGGACATTGGAATGCATAAAGAATAATGCACTACCTGCAAAAAAGATATGAGATACTCTCTCATCTCATTTTGATTACCGCTTTGAAGTTTTTTTACACATCCTGCTAAACTTACTAAATAACTTAAACTATAGTATAAAAGATTACTTACTTCACCTATCACTGTTTTTAGTAAAAGATTAAACAATAAAAAATTATTAGTGTTTTATTAGTAATGTAAGAAAATTGGTTAAATTAAAACATTTAAATTTTTTAAAATGACTATTAAAATGGAAGGGAGGGAGTAATTTGGGACATTGCCTAGACAATTTGATCTCCTTCCATACTGTCTTGGACATGTTAAGAGACCATACTAGATATATAGGACTTCTGTGGCTAAAGATAAATGCAAATAGTGTGAGCAACCCTTCTAGGATTTGGATTCAGCGACCTTCTTGCCAACACATTCCATTGATGAGCAGAGCTCATTTTCAACATGACACTGACACCCTTCTAAAAAGACCATTCTACCCTATTGTAAGCCTTACTCATCCATTTTAACTGCAAAGTCACTCCATGTTCCTTTTTCCCTATTCTTCGTATAATGAAACACCTCATAAGCAACAAGAATATTATATTGAATCAACCTACCCTGGAGAAATGCACTTTGATACTACGAAATGAATTTTGATAGCAAGTTCTTTTTTTTTTTTTTGGAACAAAAGGGTAGAGATAACAAAAGACTAAATATGGGAAGTCTGCACAGGAGAAGGAGGACAGAAAACTCCCATATGGAATTCTTGAACGGTAACTGCAAGTAATCACTAGGAGGATGAGTTAGAACAATAGTATTTGGTAGAGAACTCTGCATATGAGAAGTCAGCTTATCTACAACTCTATTTCCTTCTGGACAAATATGGGAAATCTTGGTATGCCATGGTAGCTGCAAGAAGCTACGAATCCTCTGAACCAAGCTTGACATGTGATCAGCTTCCAAGCCACCTCAAAATCAGTCTCAAAATGGACATATTTGAACCCCAATCTCAGCCTCTCAGGCAACCTCAAGACCAGTAAAACTACCCCATAATTCAGCTCCAAGCACACTGCATCTACCAAGCACATCTCCCCAAATCCATATTACTGATAATAGACCCATCAATATTACACTTAATCCATCCAATTTCTGGAGGTTGCCAACCTGTAAGAGATTCAACTCTTCGTGGTAGCAAGTTCTTTAGTATGCATGTCCAGGACCTTAGCAAAAATATTTTAAGCAAAATTATTTAAGCTTATAGGTTCAAAATGGCCAACCATCTAAGCTCTATCAATTTTAGGAACTAAAACAATATGTGTCATTTAATCCCTTTAAATCCATACTTGAGTTCATATATTGCTGAACTGCTCCAAAGATCTCTCATCCTGAATATTTTTCCAAGAGGAATGAAAGAAATGACCTGAAAATTCATCAGGTTCTAGTGCCTTGTGCAGTCCCATTCCAAAAGTCGCAGCCGTAGGCTACTTCGAAATTGGACATAAAAAGCATCTTAGTAGCACCCTCACTAACGGGCTACTTCACATAACTTATGACCAAATCCAATGAACTAGTGTAGGAGTTTGAGAATAAACCAGAAAAATGTGTTGGAATTTTGGCATACAAACGCAGTTAATTAAAATTTAAAAATTTTAATCCAAAATCCCCCTGAAGATCTGTTGGTTTTGTATAAACCAAAGAGAAAGGTAAAAAACGTATCTTTGATGAATTCAAAACTCAGCCCTAATACTTTCTCCATCGAGTAATTAATCGATTGATCGAATCAAAATGAACAACTTTGTTTTTTTTTTCTTTTAGTGAGAGAACTATACACTTATATTTTTATTGAAATTTGGATGATAAATTAATATAAGTCTAGTTAACAATAGAAAATTAAATTGTATAAAATTCTCTTAAGCCACCTTATATAGAAACTCTTTTAACCAATAAGATTTGACGATAAATTAATTTTACTTTTTTATGCTAATAATTTTCTAAACTTTAAGTTATGTACTAATAAATATCCTAACATGTTAGATCCCGTTAGTAAGATAACTAATCAGTTAATATTAAGGGGTTATCTACACAAATTTAAAAAATTTATGGGAGTTCATTGTAAAAACAATGAATAATTTAACCCACAATTAATTTATAGAGTCTATGTGCAGTTCAACCAAAATATATAAAATTAAAATGCAAGTAAACTACAGTGAACAAAATAATAATTAACCTAACTTGTCCTAGTATACCAAACTCAGAAATACTACTAAAATGCCTGTACGTTGATGAACCATACCATACTGACCAACCAAAGTGTCGCAATACATTAGCCTTCTTAGGATTGAAAATATTAAAACCAAAAAAGTAGTGTCAAAATGACAGAAAAGGAGAACATGAAGATTCAATGAAAACTGAGCCAATAATATAAAATGCCGTGTTTCATGAGGAGGCTATCAGGTTCAAGAGCCATCTGAAGAGGAATAAAGCCAACTCCATGAGCCATAGCAATCATCATTTTCTTCGTTTCCTCTTTGAACTCTCTGATCAACTCTCCCATTCGAGTCATGATCAAACTGCACGAACAGGGAGTCATAAGCGTGAGCAAGCTCATCTGCTTCAATCTTCACGTCGATACAAAAATGAGTCTCAAACACCCTCAGCCTCTTCAACTCCTTCAACATCTCACCATAGGATAGGATAGAAGCCCATCCTCGTCTGTATCCAGCTCAGTGAACAGATTGCTCACAAACACATGAAATGCTTCCTCATCTTCCACAAAGTTAATAACGATGGTTGCACCGTCCAGAATTTCTACGCTCATGTTTCCTTATAATAATCAAAGAGGTGTCTTGTGAATTGGAATAAGGAGTTAGAATTTGTTTCTGCTTGATGAGAGCGTTGAGGACTTGAGGTTGTGGCACATATTTATATATATATATATATATAGGAATATAGACAGACTGAATCAAAAGAGCATGCAATCGTATGTACTTTCCTCACAGGCTACGAATTGTTTTTCTTTTTTTTTTTCTTTCCGAGAACCAACAGCTTTTTTAATTCTTTGTTGGAAAAGACATAATTGTCGGAGCACAACCTTTTTGTGAGTCAGTGGGCTTCTAAGCCAAAAATCAGTTGGCGTAACTGTTTCAGCATGGAAGTCAAACCTTAACGAAATTGGAGCCAAGAATGGGCGAAAAAGGAACCGGACGGCGGGACTAATTCTTTCTTTTCTTTTTTACTTTATTATATTCAGACCTTTGGAAAACAAGCAAACCCACCGGTTATTTTTCACAATCTCCCATAATACCATGTTTCCCAGGTTGAGCCGTCAGGTTGAACGTCTGGACACAAATGGAAAATATGATAATAGTTGTAAAGCCTACAATATGCAAATTGCGAATGATGTGATTGAGGCCCATTGGACATGTGATATTTTAGTTGGTGTAGTATGAATATTTTTTTTTTAGCATCCGATATTCTAAATTTACCTCATTTCAATTAAAAGATTTATCAAGGTTTAGATTAATCTATATTGAGTTAAATAGGATCACAAAGGGCAACAAGCTCATATTTATTAATTATATACAATTCAGCCAACTTGTAATATAAGTAATATCTCAGTTTGTTGCGTGAATATGTTTCCCTACCCTTTAATAATTTGTTAAGAAAATATTAGACTTCCCTAATTAACCTTCCAAATGTGGATATGGCAACCACACCCAAGAAGCAGTGAATTGGGTGTTTACAAAATTTCAATTATTTAAGAAATTTTTTTCTCAAAGACAAAGCAAGCTAGAAAAGTAAGATTAACTTAATTCAAAAACTTGTTTTCAAGCATGTACGTGCTACAATACAATCTCCTCAACAAGTAAATATCTTTTGAGGAATCGTAAGAGAATGTATTGAACAAAGAATAAAAAAAAATTCAAGCAAGAATACAACAACAACATTAGCATAAGCTTAACCAACTTTTCGAAAGTAAAGAGAGTAAGGATAGAGAAAATGCAAACTCAAAATTTATCTTGATTCAGCATAATCACTTTACCTATGTCCAGTATCCAAAAAAACCCACTTGAGATTTTTCACTATCTCGTACAAGTTTAATTCGACCACTTGTAAAGCAGCAATATATCGTAAGGGCAACCACACCCTTGAATCTCTTCTCACACCCTTACAAGATGTAATTATAATGCTCTCTTAAAGTTTTCCCACTCTAAGTAATCTACCCAAGTAGAAAAGAAGTGTTTACAGAAGAAATCGCTCACAAAGAGTAGAATGATACAATGAAGCTCTAACAACTCAAACAATAGAGATTTCACAAGAATTGACTCGAGGATTTGTGTTTCTCTCTTTGAAAAAAAATCAAACTCATGTTTATGGATCACATTGTAGATCAAATATGTTTAGACCATCTTAGAAATGAGTTTGAGAGGTTATATATATAGACAAAGTTGAAATATAGCAGCAGCAAATAAAAACTAGCTCTTACTAGATGTTATAAGCTTATGGTACTATCTTAAACGAATAAGAGGCTCTTCCTTAAAAGTTCAAGAACTATTCTAGAGCTACTGGAGCTTCAGTGAATGTTCAAGTTATAGAATGTTCAAGAACACTTCTAAAGAGTTCTAAACTTCAAGAACTTCCATGAATATTCAAGAGCTATTCTAGAACATTCTTTAGTCCTCACGCTTTGATGAACGTTCAAGAGGCAAGTCTTGAAAGTTGGCAAAAAATAAAAAGGCAAGTCTATGAAAGTGCAAGCTAGTGTAGAAAAATTTCAAACCACATAACTTCCACATTTTAGGTCGAAATCAAGCAAATGACCTATCATTAGAAAGTTCTAAATGTCTAGGTTCAAATGCAACAAGTTTCACTTCAAAATTCAACATATTATATGAGATATGATCAAAAAAGTGATAACCAGTCAAAACTAAAAATCCATATCTCACTATTCAACTTCAAACAATAATAACCTTTTCATATGAAATCCATTTTGAGTGAAATAACTATCTTTGAAAAGTTGTTTGAGTCTATTTTCATATGAAATTTTCACATCAAAATCATATACAATTTGAGAGATATTTTGAAAAAACTAGTCAAAGATTAAACTCAAATTTTTGACAAAATCATAATTTTATTATCTTTTGAAGCCAAGGATGCGTCTTTCATACCCAAAACTTCTTGAGTTAATAAATGGAAATCTAAATCATTGATTTTTAAATAAAGACTATTAGCCTATGCAAATATACCTATTTGGGTCAAAAGGTTGCCTTAATGCATCTAAACTTCTAATCTTCAATATCTTCACATTCTTCAATTCTTAGAGCATTCTTGGGGCATCCTTCAATATCTTTGAGTTGAGCATAATATTGATATTCCATCTCATCACTTCAATGCTCATTCTTCCTTTCTTGGACAAATTTACATTAAAAATTTCAACTTACAAACTAAGTAGTTAATCTAATTTCATTTCAATGATAAGCATGATATAAATGTCATAATAAATATTAAATACACATATCATGCAAACTTTTTGCTCTACTATTTGACATAATCAAAACTAATCATATTTATCACCAGACCTAGCATCAATTTTTTTTGGTAAGTAAATGGTATGCCTTAATCTTTATTTTACCCACATACCCCAACCTTAGCTCCCTCACACCATTCGGTCATCAACACCTCCCTTCTCCATCTTCAGCACCAACTTCATCTTCCTCTCCTTTGTTCTTCATGTTCATCACCATCTACCTCACCAATTCACCAAAATCCTTCATTCTACCACCAAATCCTTTCATCCCATAGTCTTTCCTTCACTTCATTACCATTATTTCATCAAATCCTTCATCAATCCATCATTCCCTCTCTTGGCCAAAAGTTGCACCAAGGAGACTCAAAGGAGATTGAAGCCTTGGGTGATACTTCTTCCATCTCATCATCTCCAAGTTAATTCACTTCCATTTCCACCTTTTCATGAGCATGGCCAAGTTCTTCATGGATCTTCTTGTGGTTCATTCATTCAAGAGATAAGGGTAGTTGCTAGCTTTTCCATGTTTTGATGATAACAAAACTAGAGAAGAATTGTTTTGCAGGAGATATTTGGCTCTCAAGCATAATTTAAAAAAGTTAACAAGTCAAAGATAACTCAAGACAAGACATTTAGTTAAATTTTATAAGTGGTTGAATTTATGAGCAAAATGAACGTTGAATAATCTTTTCATATGATTTCTAAACTCAAAGTTTAATATTTTAGAATATTTTAAGTCCAAAAATAGCCTCATGCCTTATCTCTTCAAGTTTCATAAAATTCCTTCAAAATAATCGATTATTCTGGCCACATAATCTTTATCTTAGTCACTCAAATATCTTTCATGATTTCTTGCTAATATAATCGATTACCTTCATCAAAATAATCGATTATCGTCTCTTCTAGTAATTTATTGTGGTTATGTTATTCTCCCTAATTGATTATATCTCTATATAATCAATTATATTAGTAGCCTTACCTGTTCAATTTTTCTTTTGTCTGATATAATCGATCACCTTGTGCAAAGCAATCAATCATCAAGCATTGATCATTCCTGATACACTTCAGCTTCATGTTCTAATTGATTACTCTCACTTCTTATATATTATATTGCTTAATATAATATGTTATATCCTTAAATATAATCAATTACTGTTCTCAATGAGTATGCAAGCTTTCTGTCTAAAATCTAACTTGTTACTCTTGAGCACATTATTGGTTACCTCATTTCTTTATTCAAAAATTTTCCCAACCTAATACGCTATTTTGAGATAAAATCAATTATCCTAGTCTCTCTTCTTATCTTCTCTCACAATAATCGATTATCGTTATCACAACAATTGATTATATTTCCCAGAACTCCAGATACATTTCTCTCATTCCTTCCTCTTATCTAGATAAACTAGAAAATATACTTAATATCTTCTTATATATTAAAGATGTTTTTCTAGTTTAAATAATCATTTTGATTTATGGTGAAACAAATTACTAAGAGAACACATACTCAGTATATCGGTTAGTTCTCTCTTGTAATCGATTAATCTGGATAGGTGAGCATTAACTGCACCTTCAATGGTAACTTAATTTCCGAGCAAAAGCAAATTATTTATGTCTGAAGGCTAGTTAATGAATTTCACCTATAAATAATTGTTCATTTATGCAGAAAAGAACAAGAAGAGCATTCTAAAATCATTTGCATTAATATTCACTATTCTTTCCTCATAAATACATTCAACAACCATAGAGCTTCATTGTACATACCTACTTCTTTAAGTGAGGATATATTGCTGTAAGTTTTTAGCTTTAATCTCTAATCATTCTATGTAGATTTAAGATAGTGGGTATCTTGAGCAGGCTTTAAAATCACTCCTTGTATGGAGAGAGAAATTATTTATGGAAGAACAAAGCATTATATTGAGATTCATAAGTTCTCATTCAAAACTTGTAGAGATAGTGCAAAATCTCAAATGATGACTTGGGGATTGAATGTAGGCCAAGTGGTGTAGGCCGAACTAAGATAAATCTCTTGTGCCCTCTCTATTTACATTATTCTCTTCTCTACATTAAATATACTCTGTTTATATATATTTTTTATCTACTTTACTATTTCATTTATTTTCAGGTTAGGCGAAATTTTTCAAATAACCTAATTCACCCCCTCTTGAGTGCTCAGTCATATCAACAGTAGCATCTTGGTGGATTCATCATGGAGCAAGACATTGAGCTTGGGCTTGGAGCTTAAGGGAATGGCAATGGAGGATGGGATGTGTTCTCTACTCTCTTATCATTTTGATTGGCCCAATTTTCCTATGATTACATACTTATGTCTTATGATTGGATTAGAGATTAGAGATTGGATTCTATTGCAACTCATTGTAAACATGATTTTGGTTGAATGAATGTTTATTTGAGCATGGTTCTTTGATTGGAACGGATCTGGAATTTTTTGAATTGTGACCTAATTTGATGTTACGTTGATTAATTAAAAGGTAGTTGATGCAATCTAGGGGATATCATATGTGTTCATGCATAATTGGTGTTTGAATTTCTTAATTAGTCTAAATTAAGTAATAATTCCTAAATTTCTAGATTTCTATTAATCTCAATTAACATCCTAATTAAGCTAATTAATTGGTTGGGACAAGTTTAAGTGGTTTAATCAGCACTCACTCGGGTACGCTATGGTTAATTGATCACTTAGATGGGACTTAGTAAGTGTCTAAACTAGTTAATTAGATCCCATTATTAATTAATTGATTGGATTAAGTGAGGATAGGTCTAATTCAATTGCTGAGCCCATAGTGGAATCACAATTCCTTTGTCTTTTCCTTTATTTGTTTCGAATTTCTTTCCTTTCCTTTCCTTTCCCTTCTTTGTTGCCTTGCAAACCCCCCTCCTTTTTGTGGGGGTGTGTTTGTGTTGATCCGACTTAGTAGCCTAATTGAAATCATTATTTGACCTCTCCGATGAGAACAATCAAGGGTTAGCATTGCTATATTGTTTTGCCCTAGATAATTGAGGTCTTAGCAATATAGGTACATCAAGCCTCTTATGACTTGTGGGCTTGGAAAGAATTTTAGACCTACTATCAACATTATATAAACCTTCAAGATCACACTCAAAAACAGGCATAACATTAACTATAATTCCAAACTGATTGAATTTGGAAATGTCCTCATTTGTTGTATTTCTTTTTATATTCTAGAATGTATTTCCAATTTGAAATATAGAATATTTTAGAAGGTTTCTGATTTAATTATGACGATAATTATTCTACTAAATAATAGAATAATTTATCTCTCTTTTAATATGTGACAAAAGAAATTAATATTATGTAATATATTAATTGTGAGTTAATATATATTAATTTAATTTTTATATATAATATCTATTTCATTTAATTTAAATGGTGTATTTGAATTAAATGAAGATAATATTTTGATTAAATTTAAATGTTAGATTTGATCAAATATTGGAATTAATTTAAATGATATATGTTTAAATTAAATATGATATAACTCAAAATATATTTGTTTAAATTAATGAATTAGTTTCAATGATATATATATATATGTTTAAATTAATGCGATTTGATTTAAACTATAACTAATGGATAAGTTAGTGGATAAGTTAACTTGAATAATATATTTGAATTAAATGAGATTTAATTCAAAATATAATTGTTTAAGTTAAGTGATAAGATACATGATATATTAATTTAAATCATATATTTAAATTAATCATTATCCTCACTTGAAAATTAAGCCAATCATTCCCTACAAATTGAGGAGGCTAGGGCTCTCTAACAATTCTATCCCCTTCCTTCCACTAACTTATACACGCCACGTGGAAAGAGTGAGAGAGAATTTCTACACGCCTTTTATCATTAAATAAAAAGATGATCTTTCAATCACACAAAATCACCCTTAAGAGTTTATCACATACCACCATAATCTTCCATTTCTAACTAAGGGTTAAAAGGAAAATTTACGCCAAAAGTATTTGCCCTTTTATCATTAATTAAAAAATCTAAGTTTTTTAATTTATATTATTCCTTTTAAATTAAGGGTTGAAAGGAAAATATACCCCGCAAGTATTTCTTGATGAGTTATAGCCACCCTAAACAAACTTTTAGAGCAATGTTGCTCATGATATTTCAAGATTGGAGCAATTGTCACCCTATGCTGACAGACTCATAACATTGACCATTAGTTAAAGAATAAACCAAGGTTTTTAGGGTTAAATGGAAAATCTATCTTAGAAGTATCGTCCAAGAAGCTATAGGTACCCTAAACAAACTCTAATAAGAACAATGTCACCCTACACTAACAAACCCAACATACTTGGGACCTACATGTGTTGCCACATGTGATGGTAAAGGGATAAAGGGAAAATGAAAAATAAAAAAAAATTAAAGTTGAAGTGTTAAACACATCTCCATTGGAGAGTCTTGTGTGTGTGGTGGTCAAAGTTGAGACGCCTTCTCCACTACAGTTGAGGCAAGGGAAAGTAGATTTGGCACAATAGAAAAAGGTGGTAGTGGCAGACTTACGGGGGTCATAGACCTTGGAGAGAAGGTGGAAGGGAAGGTTATTAAGTTCAATGAGGATAGGTTCTAAATTACTCTCAATCACTCCCCCTCTGATAGAAGAAGGCAAGAAATGTGTTTTGATCAAAGGGGTTGTTGAAGAGTGAGGCATGAATTTTCTGTTGATTTGGCTAGTCACCTAAAAGGGGGTGAATTGGGTATTACAAATCTTTCAACTTTTTGAGGCACAAACTAATGTTGCAAAGAAGTACTTCAAACATAGGTGATCAGAAGAGATAATGAAGAGATAAAAGAAGATTAATACATAAGAAATTTATCATGGTTCGGCCCAACCACTTGGCTTACATCTAGTCCCCAAGCAACCCACTTGAGATTTTCCACCATAACCACAAGTTCGATCCAAGCATTTGTGAAATCATAGTACAATCCAAACTCTTTTTCTGAGTCTATCTCTCTCACATACCTTCCCTAGTATGATTACAAATTCTCCTCAAGGAAACCTTCCTTGAGTAATCCCTCTAGATCACCTAGAGAATTCTCTCACAAAAAAAATTTCAATATAAAGAAATGCTCTCTCAAATAGTAGATAAATTACAATGAAGCTCACGTAATGTAGTTGAGAGTGTTTGATTGAAAAATAAATCTGTTAGAATAATAAAAACAGTTTTAGAACATCATTATCTTTTCTCTCAACTTAAATGAAGCTCTATTTATAGGTGGAAGTAATTAATTAACCATTAAGCACAATTAACTAGTTGTTACTTAAGGAACTAACCATTGCAAGAATGTTACCGAGCTAATCAATTATACCATGAAAGTCTAATTGATTATGGTGTGATTCAAGGTTATTCCCAATAACGTCTAAATTAAGCTTAGTTTAACTCAATCAATTGAGTTTAATAACAAAGAAAAAAGCAAATTCATCAATCAATTAAGTCAAGAATAATCAGTTAAAAAGAAATTTGGAAAGTTAGAAAACATAATTGATTATATTTGAAGAAGTAACAAGTTATCAAATGATGATATGGTTCAAAGAAGCAAGACAACTGATTATATTTGAAGATGTAACATATTAAATTTCAAACAAAGAGCTCGCATACTTGCTCAGATAAATTAGTCGATTATATTTAAAGATATAACAAATTATATGAAATAAAATAATTGATTAGAAGGTAAGAGTAATCGATTAAAACACGAAACTAAAGAGTAACTAAAATAGATAGGACCTAATAATCGATTATATATGTGCAGATATAATTGATTAGGGTGCTAAACAGAGGCAAGCTAACATAGCAGAAGGGACGATAATCAATTATTTTGCTGAAAATAATTGATAATGTCATCAAGAGAATACAAAATTGAGAAGATTTGTTGGTATAACAGGTTATAATCAAGGGGTAATTGATTATTTTTGCTAACACTTTGAAAACTCATAAGAATGAAGGAACCAATACTCAATTTGATTTTTAGACTTAAAATATTCAATGATATTGAAAGTGATATTCTAAAATTGTTTGAAAAACCTTTTAAAACCAAATATCCCTAACTACTTACATCCAAATTCAAAGACTAAGAACTTGAATCTTGATCTTCCAATTTAAGCTCTCAAGTTCTTCTCCAAAACTCTCTTCTTGAAATATCTACATAAGAGATTCATGTTAAGTCCAATAGTTAGTCTGATTCTTTCTCAAATAATAAGTATGATATAAAAGATATAAATAATATTAAATAATCATATCATACAAACTTTTTACTCCACTATTTGACATCATCAAAATTAATCATGTTAGTCACCAAACCTAACATTTTCATCCATTATTCTTTTGATTCTTGATTTTTGGATTGTTGTTCTCCTTCATTTTCTCCTTCTTCATTTGCCGAGTTTGCCATTGGCTTGGTTCTTAGTCTTCCATGGGTTTGGTTCAAAAGAGTGATTGCTATTACTAGAGTTTGTTTAGGGTGCTGATAGCTCTTCTAGAAATATTTTTGGGATAGAGTTGCCCTTTAACCCTAAAAAAATTTGTCACTTCTCTGACTAACAATCAGCATTATGAGTCTATTAGTGTAGGATGATAATTGCTTCAATTTTGAAATATGGTGAGCAACATTACTCTAAAGGTATGTTTAGCTTGTTCATAACTCCTCAAAAAACATTGCTAAGGTAGATTATTGATAACACCAAATTTTTACACATTTAATCCTTCATATTTTAGTATGTTTAATAAAGAAATGTGGCCAAAATGGTTTTAATTGAATCATATTTGATTTTAAAGGATAAATTCCATGCTTGGTCTTTAACTAGCACTAATTTGGAATCTTTGTGCTTCCTTATAATTATCTTTTTAGTCCCTAAGTGTCATTAATTGAAAATTATAGATTTATACTTGTTTTAATTATCTTGATTTTAGATTAATTATCCCTATTTTTTATTGTCATGATTAAGCTTCATTTGGTGGAAATAATTAAGTTTAATTTGATAAATCAATGTTTGTAGTAATTAGAGGTTTTTCGAATTAAACAAAAAATAAAAAATCAACTCCACTCATTCTATCTCCTATTCCACCATTTTATTTTCTTTTTCATTCTCTTTTTATTCCTCTTGACTTTTCTATCCTTACCTTTTATTAAATGGATTTTGGTTTTTATATTTTGGTCAATGGGTGTTTATGGAATGAATGCAATTTCCTATTTCCTATTTCTCTTTATTTTATTTACACATTTTCTTATCATTTCCATTTTCCTTTTTTTTTTCCCCATTCTAATAAATGGCTCCACCTTCTTGTCCATTCTCCACCTTTGGATTGCATTCTTATCATGTGTTAAGGGCTTGGATTATTTTCCATATGCTTCTTTAATTTTTGTGACAATTTAGTTTGAAAAATTTAATTCTATTTTATTTTTTAAGGATAATTCTTGAAGAATTGATGGCCAACTAGAGGGTAAGGATGGATGTGTTTTTTTTTTTGGCCATAAAGGATGGAAGTTTAAGTCTTGGAAAATTACATCATTTTCTATTTTTCTAATTTATCTAATTTTTTGTTGGCTCCCTCTTACCATTCTTGGTTCTTATTGGTTGAAAACTATTTTGCCTTTCATTTGATTTTAACCCTCTATTTTATCAAATCTCTGCCATTCATTTTTCACGCTAATTTGTTAACTTTACCATGGTCTCCCCGCAACCCTAGTTAGCTCCTAACCCTAGTTGTTTAACCCTCTCATTCTTGGCCCTCCATCTCTTGACTTCCTCTCCAAGAATTAATCCTAACCCTTCATCCTTATTATCCACTCCCTAACCTTAACTCTAGGTGGCAACACACACAAAAACGCTAAGTTGAAAGTTATTTGGTAACTTACTCCTATACCAACATCCTCAACCATTCCTTCTTCATTCCCTCTTCGTTTCTTTCATTTTCCTTCACTCAATTCCATCTTTTCTCTTCTCCCTTCAATTTCCTCCATTAAACCTCCATTCCTCCACCATATTCTGCTCCCTACCATCTTTTCCACCCACTTATACCACCTTTTCACCACCACATCTTCTCCTTCCTAGAGTTTCTTCCATGGCCAACACATGTACCTTGGTTCTTGGAGAAGTTTTGGGCATTGTGGAGCACTAGGAGATCTGTAGTGATCATGTAGTAAGCTAGGGATCCTATAGGATAGAGTTCTTGGGCAAGCAAGAATGGATTTGGGGAGTCATATTCTCTATGCTCCTTTTCTACCTAATTTCTTGTATCTAATTTAATTTCTTGTTCTAGGGTTGGATTGAATACTTGATTGTAATGATACAATGTTTATATTAGTTACTTTCCATTTGTATATTCATACTTGGTCAAGATGAATTTGAAGTTTGGTTTGTAATTAATGTTGAATAGTAGTTGGTATGAATAGATCTATGTTTGGTTTGAGCATGATTTGATGTTGATTAGATGAGTAATTTGGATGGTTTGCTTGCTGTAATTTTGGCCTCTTACATCCCTTGCATGCTAGATTAGGTTATGTCAATGATTATTGCATAATTGAACCTAGTATGTGGCAATTAATGATCTAATTGGATAGTTAATTACTTGATTGGTTAATTAGATAATTAAGCCTTAATTACAATTATTAATTAAGTTTAATCAACATTAATTAGTGAGGTTAATCATTATTAACAATGGTATGTTGATTAACTTAGGGTAATGGTAATTTAGTAATTGCATATTAATTATACCTAACTAATGGTAATTAGGTCATTAATCTCAATTAGTCTCATTAATCAAGTATGATTTTCTTAATTCTAATCGATCATTAATGAAAGAGGAGAGCCCAAAATCCCTTGTGAACTCTATGTTGCCACACTTGTATTTAGAGTTAATCAAAGAACCCGGAAACCTGGTCAACTTGGTCCTGTCGGATCGAATCGGGTAGGGCTGAGCCTGGTGAAAAACTGTCGGAGACTATAAGATGAGATGAGATCGAGTTATTACTTCAGCAGGACTAGGTTATGAGTTATGTCTCCAGACCATTGGCCCCAATCTGACACGGGGGTGTAGTACTATTTTTTTATTTAATATAAAACGACACCATTTCATCCCCTAATGATCTCAAACCCTAACATATGCCCTAACTCACTATTTCTTGCCATTTCTCAACCCTTTCTTGACTTCGCTCAGATTACTTTAGCTTCCATTAGCAACCATCATTGATGGCTCTCTCCTCTGTGTAGCAATACATCATCTTCCTTGGCAACCATGGTTATTGGCGCCCTCATTCATCCACCCATCACAGCTCTTGTTTCTCCTTATTTTCTTTTCATTTTCAGTAATTAGTGTGAACCTCAGCACTTAAGAGATAATATGCTCCTCCTTTTCCTTTCGTTTTCAGTAATAATAAGCTTGAAGCTCAAGTTGCTCTAGAACTCTTTATTTTTCTGTTTGGTTTCTTCTGATCTAGGGCTCCTTAGCATCATTGGCTTTTCCCTCATCATCGTGCTCCTCAGCTCAGCATCCAGGCTTGGTAGTTCTCTTACCTTACTACTTTTTAATCCTTGCTAGTTGTTTTTTTCCTATGCTAGGACCCATTTAGTTGCCATAACTAAAAATGACTAAGGAAAGTAGCTGCTATAACTTTAGACCCATTTAACTGGTTGTTTTTTTTCCTATGCTAGGACCCATTTCTCTTCCTTTGTGTATATTATAAACTAATTAGCCAAAGTTCATTTTATATTTAATTAACAAATTCATATTTTATTTTTTGAAAAACACACGTTAAAGATAAAAAGCAAGAACCTTTGTACAACAATACAATTTTGTAAAGTTGCAAATCTAGTGTGCATGTATAATTGTACATATATCAAGCTTTTCTAATTAAATGATTCTATTCCCCTCCTCTTTTTCCATTTGAGAAATGTAAAGTAGGGATTGGTGGCCATATTCTAGATTATGGTACAATCTTTTGGCTTAACAACCTCCCCTACTTTTGTTATCAATTAGATCTTTTTTTCTTGTTGGGCCTTCTCTCCTATTTACATGAAAGCACCACAGTGAAAACCTTTTACTGATTCCTTTTTTCCATGGGATTATGTTTTACTGCAACAAAATCAAACTATACTTCCCTCTTTATGTTTTTTCATGAAAATGAGTGTTTGTCTTCTAGCTAATAAATTTCAAATATATCACACTGCTTTCATATAAACTCGTGAGCTTTTCTTTTTCTTTTGAGAGTTATATTGGAAGGGCTATCAAAGAGTATGCAAAGATGTGAGATTCCATACAAAAAAAGAAGTGGTGTCTGCAGCTGATGGTTGTCCCTCTCTCTCTTTTGTTGCATCAAAGCTTTAAGTTTAGTGCATTTTACTTGTTTTGTACTTCTTGGGGAGATAATAAAGAGGTGATTATATTTTAGGAAATAATTGAAGGGTGGTGATTGATATAACTTATAAGGGGAAATAGGGAGTGCGGGGTACAATTGTTATAAAGGAGGAAGCAAGAGGGAGCACATGCTCTTGCAAGATTACATCCATGATTTTATTTCTTTTCTTTTGCATTGATGTGCTTTCATTGTCATAAAACTGCACATGAATATTAATATTACAATAATTATTTTTAGTATTTTTTTAAGTATCTGCACTAGATGAAGAAAAAGCATTCTTTATTCTTGATTCATAATTACTTCAACACCCAGGTCTATCACATCTTGCTCCTGTTCAAATTCCTTTTACTTTCTTCTTGTTTATCTCTCTTCACTTCACAACCCAAATGTCACATTTGCATCAAGTTACTTCAATATTATCTATTACACTAATTAAAGTACTCTAGCTGCAATAAGATCTTGAATTTAATCACTTCTTTTTAATTCAACTAACAAGGTCCAAATGCATTTCAAGGAGAAATATATGCCTTCATTTAATCACTTCTAAAGTTGGTTTAGACTATGTTACTCTTTTGAAGTGTTAATTTGAAGTGATTACTGAATATGTATATTTTAATGAAAATGTCCAGATTTCTTAATACTGTTTTTTATAGATTAATTATAAAATATTATTATATTTTTCTTTTTACAGGTATATTTGCAATCTTTAAATGGTAGACCAAGGTTCTACTGCTGAAGTAAATCAACTAATTACTAATATAAGCATTGGTGGTGAGAATGAAACACTAACCCTTGCTACACCTATTGGTCCAAATGAGTCCACAAAAGTTCAAGCAACAACTCAAGAGGGGGGGAAAAAGAAAAGAAATGGAAAAAAAGCCACCCAAAGTCCTAAGACAATCAGATGTTTGGGACTATTTTATCAAAATCCCGTGGAGGAAACCAATGCAGAAACTCGAGTTGCTTGCAATTATTGTGGACAAACATATGCATGTGACCCAAACAAGTTTGGGACTACATCCTTGAGAAGGCGTATAAAGAAGTGTAAGAAAAACCCTCATAAGGAAACATCAATTCCAAAAAAATCAATGTTGAATTACATGTCGTCCAGTGGAGTTACTGGGGAAGGTATACGCTTAGTTCCTCATGTCTTTAATCAGAAGCACTATCGAAGAGCTTTAGTTGAGTTTATAATTTGTGCTGAGTTTCCCTTTCGAATAGTTGAGAAGAAGGGTTTTAGGAAATTTGTGAATGAGTTGGAGTCGTGGTTTACTATCCCTTCTAGAATGACAGTTTCTTGAGGCTATTTGCAACTGTATGAGGGAGAAAAGAAGTCACAAAGAAGGTTTTGAAGAAGTGCTCCAATCGTGTTTGTTTGACTATAGATTATTGTACTTCTAATCAAAATTTTTATTACCTTTGCTTGACTGCTCATTTCATTGACCCTGAGTGGAAATTACACAAGAGGATTTTCAGTTTTTGCCAAGTTGAAAATCATAGAGGTGAAACAATTGGCAAGACAATAGAAAAATGTTTGTTAGATTGGGGAATAGATAAAGTATTCACCATAACCATGGATAATGCATTAACTAATGACACTTGTTTGGCATATATAAAGAGACAATTGAGGAATTGGAAGGGCCTAGAATGTGATGGTGATTATCTACAACTTAGGTGTGCTACATATATCCTCAACTTGGTGGTTAATGAAGGGTTGAGGGAATTGTGTTAATTCAGATGATTTTGATGATTCTAAACAACAATGAGCTTGAAAATCCAATATCAAAGGAACACAAGTAAAATGAAGAATAAAGTTAGAGTTTGCTGAAGATTAAAGAGTTGTTTCATTAACTTTAGGAATCCAATTTGTAAAAGAAGGTAGTTAAGCTTTAAATTTTTACTTCACCCAATATTAAATGAGATATCTATTTGAATGATTAATGATTAGCTCATGATTTCAAAATAGTTTTCATGAAAAGAGCTAACTTATAAAGATAAAGTCTCAATTTTAAAGATGTTTCTAAGTATTCACCTTGTTTTCTTGAAAATATTTTACCTCATGCGCATAACCATTGAAGGTTATGAGGATAAAAACTCAATCTCAAAGCTTTTCCAAATGTCCCTTCTTCGATTTCATGAAAAGGAATTGAGGTTATCTACATAACATAGCTGTATACCATGTACTTAGGTCTATCCAGGTGGTTATCCTGATAAGGTGTACCTTATTCACATAAGGTAGTGAACAGTAAAAACCAATTGTACTGTGCAGCCCGTTATTCACGGAACCTAGGGAAGTTATCCGCATAACCTATGTTTCAGTGCCCTTAGACTTTCCTCGGTTAAATAGGTTATCTGCATAACTTAGGGAGGTTATCCACATAACCTATGTTACAAAAGTCATGATCCTTCTTCAGCAAAATGGGTTATCTACATAACCTTGAAGGTGATACTTGATAACCTAAGTTTTACAAAAACTCAGTTTAAAAAAAACTTAACGTTATCCTAACTTAGTAGGTCTTCATGAAAATGTTATTAAGCTAAAACTTAGTCATTCTGGATGAACGTTATCCACATAACCTAGCTAGACTATCCACATAATGAAAGGTCTATCGTGAAAATAAGAGCCAACGGTCACCTGTTATTCACATAACCTAAGGAGGTTATCCGAATAACCTCTATCAGATGCATTTAATGTGGTAGATGAATGACTATTTTTCTGAGAGTAACGGTTAATCCATGTTCCAATGGATAGTTTTGCTCTAAAATTATAAATAGGACATCATTTAAGTCATTGAGTAATAAGGAAAAACATATAAATGTCAGAACTCTGGAAAATTTATTATTGAATTTTTCAAAGCTTACCTACCCTTTGTTTATCTCATTTATTGTACTTAAACTTTCATATCCACTCTGAGAGAGAGTTTTTATACTGTGATCTGTATATTCCTATACACATTTAGATAGTGCTTAGCGTGAGAATACACTAAGAGAATTGTTATTACTCTTGAGTGAGAAAGTCTTGTTCAGATCAAGGTTCAAGCTGGGTTGTACTGCAGTGTTTGTAAGAACCCATTCATTTTGCAAATGATAGTGAAGAAATCTCAAATGGTGGCTTGAGGACTGGACATAAGTTAAGTGGAATAAACCAAACTAGGATAAATCTCTGTGTCCTCTTCTCATTGCTCTTTATTTCTTATACTCTATTTTTCAGTAATCTTTTATTATCACTATTATATTTCAGTTTTGCAGAAAAATTCAAACTTCCCAATTCACCCCCCTCTTGGGAAGCCAGCTGAACTAACAAATTAAAGGATAGCTTTGATACAATTAGAAATGATGTTGTATATGTTCGATCTTCCCTAGCTCATTTCCAAAAGTTCAAAAACTTTGTTGAGGCTGAAAAGTTGGACACAAAAAGTCTTGTGTACCTAGATGTAAACACTAGATGGAATTCAACATACTTAATATTAGAATCTGATCTGAAATTTCAAAAGGTATTTGAGAGGATGCAAGATGAAGATGGTGATTACCGTGGTTATTTCATTGGAAAAGGAAGTTGTGAGGGCTCTCCAATGCATATGATTGGAGTAGTGCATGAGTGTTCATCAAATTTTTGAAGGTTTTTTATAAAGTAACTTTGAAATTCTCAAACTCCTTAGAAGTTACATCTAATACGTGCTTTCACTAAACTGTTCGCATTCAAAATTTGCTAACCAAGAATACCAAAAATGTGGTGGATCCTATTCTAATGGATATATCAATGAACATACAAAGCAAATATGACAAATATTGAGGTCCAACAGAGAAATTGAATCATTTGTTGATTGTTGCAGTTATCTTAGATCCTCGATATAAGCTTACATATGTTAAAGATACCTCTCAACGACTTTTTGTTGACATTAAGGTGCGCAAGGCAATGATTAAAAAGGTCAAAGATACCCTGGATTGATTGTTTGAAGAATATTCTAAGGGAGTTAGTACTCAAACAAGTACTGCAACTACATCTAATACCACAGGGCCAGTAAACGTGGAGATATTTGATGATAAGGGGGATCTTGGAGACAATTGGTTAGCAACTTTGAAAGAAAAAAGCACAATAGATCCACAGACAGAGTTAGATAAGTATATTGCAACTGACTCACATGATGATATTCCTACTAATTCGGAATTTGATGTCTTAACATGGTGGAAAGCAAATGCTACTAAATATAAAGTGTTGTCCTTAATTGCACGTGATGTCTTAGCTATGCTAGTGTCTACAGTGGCTTCTGAATCAACTTTTAGCACTGGGGGCCGTGTTGTTGACTCTTATAGGAGTTCACATTTTAGCTAAGATGACGGAAGCACTTATATGTGCTCAAAATTGGCTTCTTCCAAGATTATCTCTTTTAGAATTTGTCTCTAATTTGTGTGGCTTTGATAACTTTGAAGAAAGTGAAAATGTCGTTCAATCTAGTAAAATTTTTTGTTACTGATATGTTTGTGATTGATTATATTTTAGTACATTACATTTTTATTTGGTTATTGACTACTTGTATTTTATATATTTTTCATATCTTTCCAATGTAACTGAAAGTGAAGAGGGTGATTTAATGGATATTGATTGACATTGAATGGCTTTCTCGTTTCAGATTTTTCAACAATCTCATTTTCTAGATATTTGAATGGTTGTTTTTGTGATTTAGAATGCCCCTTTTTGTTGTGGCTAATTAGTTGAATATTGAGTGACCTTTTTGTGATAGATGGTTATGGGCTAACACTTCTTAGGATGCAAATGGAAAGGTTTAGGTTGGATTTAGATTGACATCACAGTGACTTTTGCGTAGCTTATGTGGCCATTATGAAAGAATCATGAGGTGCACATTATGTAGTGATCTTTTGTCAATATACTTAAACGAAATGAATCATGATTAATCTTATGTAGTGATTATTATTGATGTAGTGACATCATTGATTATTAGACTAACATCATGCATTATGTAGTGATTATTATTGCTTTTCACATATGTATTGATTATTGTTCAGGTATATGTACATTCATATTTGTGCCATTGGAGAATCAATTGATAAGCTTAGCATAGTAAAGACCTAGTTTTTTGTTTAGTATGTTTATCATGTATAAGCTCCACGAGGACACTTTGAAGCTTCTATGTTGTACTTATCGTATAAATCATGTCTCTTATTTATTATATTTACTAAGGTGCTTTGATGATTTTGTAGTAAAGTAAAGCATGAGATTAAATTTCCAATCTCATTTGAATTTTTGGTCCAAGATATATAACCCAACTTTTTAGTCCAAGAAATTTATATAGATTTAAGTTATTTTATGTTTTAGTCCTTGTTTTTGTTTGGAAAAAAATTTAAAGGAAAAAAAAAGTTCAAGACAAGGACAAGACGAGGCATGACGATTTTCCAACCTGGTCTCACCCCAGTCTCCTAACCCGGTCCTATTTTGATCTTGGGTTTGACCGGGTAGGACTAGTCCTCGGTCTCTAATTTTGTGGCCCATCCTCATACAGACCAAACATCGAGTTGGTTGCTAACTCGGTCATGCCCGACCTTTGATTAGCCCTACCTATATTGATTGTTGTTTATTACTTCTTCTATCCCTTAATATAAGGGACAAATAACTAAATCATATAGATTGAGAAAAACAGTTGGAATTATTAAATTTATCATAAATGCAAAATAATTTTAAAAAATATTCTCATTTAATGTTAATTACTTTATCACATAATTAAGGAGAATGAATTGTAATTAAGGACATTTTTAGAAAAAAAAATATTAAATGCACCAGATAACTTTTATTTATTCTTTATATTTTGGAATAAGATAGATCCCCAATACCCCTTATATTAAGGGAGGGAGTAGTTCTTTAATTCTTTAGTTGCTAGTTTGTTGTCTTCCTTGGTTTATTGTTTAGTTATTTTATTTGCTTGATCAATTCTAATATCTAATTCCTCGAATTTGACCTCAGTTGCACTGCCACAGTATACTAAAACCAAATTAATTTGGTTACTGCCAATTTGCCCTTTAACCCTTTAATTTAAGAAAGTTAAACAATATATAAGAAAAAAATGTTAATTACAACATTTTTAAAATATATAATTAGAAATAATATAAATTATAAATTCCTTGAATCAAATTCAAATAATTTAATTTATTAAAAAAATCATAAATAACAAAAATAATCTATTCAATCCTCGGTCATCTCACTATATTTATATTTTTTTTTATGAGAATCATGTCAATATATTTTAAAAAATGTCTAGAAATCTTGCTTTAACATATCGTGATTGAGGGAAAAAGATCCTTTATAGTAGCAAAGGATGTGGATCGTCCAGAAAAATTTTGGATAATAAAAATTAAGATAAAATGTAAGATAAAATCCGAACCATCTATATTTTAAATGAATGATTCAGATCTGGTCTCAAAATATCATCAACGCAAAGAAACCGGATCTGTGAATGAGACCACTGCATGCAATTCCAGTGCTAACGACAAAAAAATTGATCATATTGAATTTGGGTCATCCATATCTTCACATTCGTCAAGTAAATGCCCATTAATTCTTGTTCTGACACTTGACAACCGATAATTGAAGCCTGGGACATGATTTATTGAAGATTTTTTAGAATTGATTTTGTAAAATTATAATTGTAATATATATATATATTAGATACATTATTTTAAATTTTAAATTTTGTTTTAAACCTATTGTTATTTTATCAATCAATGCATGATAAATTTTTGTTTTTCAACTGTATCGATACTTATTAATCTAATTTTTTTAAATTTACTTCATTGAAAATGAAATTTCTAGATTCTTCAATCAAGGTATTTCAATCACTGTTAAATGTTATTTTACTCTCTCTTATTCATATTATAGAATATTTTGTATGATAAGTTTCTGATTCAAAATATAGGGTATTAGATATTTTTTTCACATTTTATTCCTATCTTTAATTCTTTCCTACCTCTCATTTATAACCCTATAATAATAATAGAATATGATATTTAATAAAGGTAAAATAAGAAATATTGGTACTTTTTATATTGATTTTAGGTGAAAAAATTATTTTCTTAATATACGTGTAATTGATACAAAATATCTTATAATGTGAAGCGAAAAGAGTACATCAATTAAAACTTACTTATGGCATGTGCCACAACCTTAAACAAAAACAAATATGGGACCGAGGAAGTAATAATGGACAAATTATTTACAGCACTCTATTTATGTAATAAAAAATTAATAAATAACAAAATATATATGAATACATATTTTTATATGATTCATTTAATGAGTCTATTTATTTAGTTCTAAATTTGTTTGCCCCCATGTCTATTAAGAAGTAAAAGAAATCATCACCAATTTAATCAATCAATAGTGCTCTTAATTATTTCAAAGATCATTTGCAATATCATTTGCAAAACATAGTTGTTCTACCGATTTTAGATTCATGTTGCTGTAATGTATACAAAGCTTTGCTGTGTTGTATGCTTATCAACAGGTTCAGAGGGGTTGAATTTAAACAATTGAAAATTATTTTAAAAAAAAAGAGGACTTTCTACGTTGGTTAATTAAGGACACAACCAACGTAGAAAGCCTGCTTTCAATATAACCCAACATAGAATTGAATTGATGCTGCTTAGACGGCTTATATAAATAGGCATTTTTGACCGACACAAAATGATTATTTTGTATGGTAACTGTGTAAGCCTTATGAAGTTTGAGGTGAATAACACTATTATTAACTAATGAATGGTAGAATTTTCTATACTTTTATATATATATATTGATTAAGTTATCTTTTACAAAAAGAAATATTATTTTTTTTTTAATGAGAATCACTAGGAGAGCCATGTTAGGCTAAAAAAAATTCTCAATATATTTATATTAAAAAGGTAAAAATACACTTTTAGTTTCTTAATTTTATACTAAGTTTTATTTTAATCTATTGATTATTTTTTATTTCCTTTTAATTCTTTAAAATTTAAAATATAATAAAAAATTTCCATATCACTATTACTGATAACCATGTAAATAGAAAATGCTCTCAAATGCTAATAAAATATTTTCAAATACTTAAACATTTATCCCACTCATTTTTTATGATAAAAAAAATCCTAAAATTAAGGTTTTGTTTAGAAGTTAATTATTTGTAATTATTTATTTTTAATATTTTTAAATTTAATTTAAAAATATTTAAACCAAAATGAATACATAATGATATCAATGACTTAATAATAAAAATTGATATGCGTGAGCATTAAATAATACTTTGTTAGTATGTGAGAATACTTTATTAGCATTTGGGGTTAACATAGTTAGTGTTGTTAGTAATAGAAAAATTTTCTATTATTTTCAACTATTTTAAAAATTAAAGTATTAAAGATAAACAAAATAAAGCTAAGAAACTAAAATAAAATCTAATATAAAATTAAGGAATTAAGACTTGTTTTTTTTCTATTAAAATTTTTTTTCTTCAGATCTTCCATTGAATGCTACTAGATCGTGATTGAGACTATTGTATATATACCCTCTTTCTTTTTATTTGTAGATTGAGGTTTTAATATATTTCCTCTAATTCTTAATATAAGTTATTTTTAACAAATTCACCAAAATAAAAAAAAAGTTAGTTACAACATTAAAATTATCTTAAAATTGATGTAATTTTCATCTTTATTCATTATAACTATTACAAATTTAAATAATCTGCATGCTCTTTTACTCATAAATAAGAGTATTTTAGAAATAATATAATTAATACTCTGAAAACTTATAAAATATAACTAATATTTATTACCACAAAAAGTTTCTAGAACATAATTAATAAAAGGGATTGGAGGGAGTACATATTACAAAATATTCTCTCTTTATCTTGATTTATAAGGCTATTTACTAAAGTTACAAAGATTACAAAGAAGTTATTAAAGTAAATTTTTAAAATAATATCTTATAAATGTGACCAGAGGGAATACATCAATTAAAACTTCATTAATGCATGTGCCACAACCTTAAACAATAACAAATATGGGATCGAGGAAGTAACAATAGACAAATTACTTACTACACTCTATTTATGTAATAAAAAATTAATAAATAACAAAATATATATGAATACATATTTTTATATGATTCATTTAATGAGTCTATTTATTTAGTTCTAAATTTGTTTATTAAGTATCACACCAGACATATAACTAATAACCTCTCCATCTAAATTTACAGACCTAGTATGGTTTGTCCCGATATCTATTAGGAAGTAAAAGAAATTATCACCAATTTAATCAATCAATAGTACTCTTAATTATTTCAAAGATCATTTGCAATAGGTTGAAATGCTTTTTGTCTGAATAGATAACCATATTTTCCAGTGGCTTTCTTCCTGGTAGACTAATATCTCAAGCAACATAGTTGTTCTTCCTGTTTGGATTCATGTTGCTGCAATGTATACAAAGCTTTGCTGTGTTGTATGCTTATCAACAGGTTCAGAGGGGTTGAATTTAAACAATTGAAAATTATTAAAAAAAAAAGACTTTCTACGTTGGTTAATTAATGACACAACTAACGTAGAAAGCCTGATTTCTATATCAACCGACATAGAATTGAGTTGATACTACTTGGAGTCTTGGACTGCTTGTGTGTCCCATCTATAAACAATGTAAATAGGCACATTTAACCGACACAAAAAAAATTGCTTTGTATAGTAACTATATAACCCTCATGTGAATGACACTATTTGTCGATATGTGCATGTCATCCTTGCGTGAATAACTCTATTAATAACTGATGAATGGTAGAATTTTCAGTACTTATATACATTGATTAAGTCATCTTTTACAAAAAGAAATATTAATTTTTTTTTATGAGAATCACTAGGAGAGTTAGGCTAAAAAAAAAATTTCTCAATATATTTATATTAAAAATATAAAAACACATTTTTAGTCTCTTAATTTTACACTAGGTTTCATTTTAATCTATTGATTATATTTTATTTCTTTTTAATTCTTTAACTTTCAAAATATAATTACAACAACATTAACCTTACTTCACTATGTGAGATCGGTTACATAGATCATACGATATTAATGGTCTCTATCAAACACCATCTCCTCAGATAAATTATTTCTCAAAAGGATATTCCTTATAACTTCTCTTAGTGTCCTTTTTTATCTTTCCCTACGCTTTTTAATAGGATCCCAAGTCATTTGATCAATTCTCCTCATTGACTCCTCTTGCCCTCTTCTTTGTACATACACAAATCACCTTAAATGATTTTCCACAATTTTCTCCTCAATATGTGTTACTCCAACTTTTCTTCGTATACAATCATTTCATTCTTTAACATTCAAAATATAATAAAAAATTTTCATATCAGTATTATTGATTACCATGTAAATAAATAGAAAATTCTCTCAAATGCTAACAAAGTATTTTTAAATATTTAAACATTTATCAAACTCATTTTTTTATAACAAAAAATCATAAAATTAAGGTTTTGTTTAGAAGTTAGTTATTTATAATTATTTATTTTAAATTTTTTAATTTAATTTAAAAATATTTAAACCAAAATTAAGAGGATCACTATTATTGATATCAATGACTTAGTATTGAAAAATGATGTTGGTCAATATTAAATAACACTTTGTCAGTGCTTGAGAATGTTTTATTGACATTTGGGGTTAACATAATTAGTGTTGTTGGTAATAGAAATTTTTTTTATTATTTTCAATTATTTTAAAAATTAAAGGATTAAAAATAAATAAACTAAAACTAAGAAACTAAAATAAAATTTAGTATAAAATTAAGTAACTAATAGTGTGTTTTTCCCTATTAAATTTTTTTTCTTCAAAACTTGCATTGAATGCTACTAGAACATGATTGAGACGATTGTATGTATACCCTCTTTCTTTTAATTTGTAGTTTGAGGTTTTAATATACTTTCTTTTATTTTTAATGCAAGGCGTTTTCAACAAATTCATCAAATTAAGAAAAATTGTTTACAATATTAAAATTATCTTAAAATTGATGTAGTTTCCATCTTTACCCATAATAAATATCATAAATTTAAACAATCCACACACTCTCTCTTATTCATAAATAAGGGTATTTTAGAAATAATATAATTAATACTCCAAAAATTTATGAAACATAATCTATATTTAAGATCATAGAAAGCTTCTAAAATATGACTAATAAAAATGATTAGAAGAAGTACAGATTAAAAAATATTCTCTCTCTATCTTGATTTATAAGGCTATTTACAAAAGTTACAAATATTTTGAAAAAATTATTAAAGTTAGTTGAAAGTCTTAATTTTATAAAAAAATACTATCATTATAGAAAATGCTCTTAATTAATTTCATTACTTTTTCTTTTAAAGAGAGATAAGTTAGTTATAGAATGAATTTATAAAGAATAATTTTTAGAAAAATAACTCATAAATGATTCATTAAACTTCATCAAGGTACTCATCTTATAAGACTGAGAAATTTTTGTAAAAAATCTTATAAATTGCAAGGCATTAAAAAATGAACTGGCTATTGAATACTGGTTCAAAGTTTAATAGTTGAACCAAAGTCAAATCGATTGTGAATAAATTGATATATTTTAAATAATACAGATGAAAAATATAAAAGATATTTATATATGATTATAAGATTAATATTCAATCTAAGATGGAAAGTAATTTTTAATTTTATATATCATATAGAAAATTAAAAATATTATTAATAAGTTTTACAATCTAATATTAAAATCTAAATAAGTTAATATTTATCTATAATTATATTTTAAATTTAAAATAGTAAATTAATATTGTATTTTCATATTATTTGTTAAATAATTTTATCATTACTAATAATTATATATTATAATAATACTTATATAATATTATAATATAAAAAAAAATTATATAAAAAGTAATATTACTTAATATTAAAAATAATATTATTTTATTTTAAAAATAAAAAATTATTTAAAAAAATTAAAAAATTAAAAATTATACCAATTCAACTTAATTTGGTATCGATTATTAATCAATTTGTGGCCAAATCAAACTAGATTTATAGCGATTCATTACATTTTTAAAATGATCCGATTTTTATGTATGACCAAACTAAATTTGCCACGGCTTCCCAATCAAACCAACCTACCCCATCTCATTCTTTTTCTACATAAATTGCAATCTAGAAATGTACTTAAAGGGCTGGATGATGCAGAAGAGCAATAAATGTTCTGTTTGATCTTCGAGAAGTCGCGTCAACAAATAAAAGCTGCTCATATTAAATTCTGCGATACATATTGTCACATTTATTCTCATTAATTTTGATACTACCACTTTTCAACCAATAATCCGTGCTTCCTTTAGTTGTAATCATAATCCTAAATATAAAATATTTTATAATATATCAGATAATATTTATTATATATTTTTTTAAAATATTTTTATTTAATATATTTAAAAAATATATATATATAAAAATAATTTTAAAAATATATTGAGTTTTTTCAGAAAAAAAATAATTAATTAATTTTAATTTCAATTCTAAATCTACATTATTTGATTAAAATGTCTTATATTAAGAATCAGAGAAACTACTATATTCAAAAACAATATTAATGTTGGTCCAAAAAAGAAGCACCGTTAATGAAGCATGGGACTTGTACAAGAGTAATGGTTAAAATTGATTTCCTATGTAATACTTTCTTCTATTTATATTATAAAATATTTTATATTAATTTTATATATATTAAAAAATTATTTTTTATTTAAAATTAATATAAAAAATATCAATATTTTTTATTTTATTTTTATTAAATATTTCATTCTATTATTATTATAGAGTTATAAATTAAGAGTAAGAAAAAAAATTAAAAATAAGAGTAAAATAGAAAAAAAAAATCTAATATCCTATATTTTAAATTAGAAACTTATCATACGAAATGCTCTATAATATAAATTGGAGGAAATATCTCCATTTCAAAATATAAAAGGTAAATAATTAAATTATTATAATCAACAAAATAGTCAAATATGTTAAATATACCACAAAGGGAAACTTTTCCCATAAATATCTCTAATTTAATGTTTATACTTCACTTTACTTTAACTGATAATATGTCTACTTTAATTAAAAGTAAAATTGAAAAAAAAAACACATCAATTTATCAAATAAAAATCATTTGTCTCTAATATTTTAAAACAAAATATATGTTAAAAATTTCTCTTACATTTTGAAATAGATACGGTATTTTCTTGAACATAATTACTCATTTAACTTTTGATCAAAATAATAACTACAAGTTTCTTCACTCCCTCCATTCCATTTCTTTTTCTTTTCCACCGTTATTTTACATAAACCAACAAATTATTATGTTAAATTTTACTCCCTATCTTTTCAAATAATTGACGCTTTAGAGATTTTACTTTGTTTTCAAATAATTATCACATTAGAATTTCAAAATGGCAATTAATTAGGTTTTTAACAATTTTACCTTGGATAATAATAGAGGAAGAGAGATATTAAAGAACAAAATACTTGTAAACATAGTTAATAAGAACATTATAATAAAATGTAATAATATTTTGTTAATTTTTAAGTTGTTTATTAAATTTCTTATTCAAATACATAAGGTCAAAGAGTCAATTATTCGAAAAATTGAGGGAGTACTAAGAGTTTGATTAAAATGCTTTCATTTAATGACCTACATTGAATTAAATGGAGTCTGTAGTTTGAAAAAAAATTGATGATACATTGAAAGTTTAAAACAACACTAAATTTTTTTTTAAAAAAATCAAGACTTTTAAAACTACTAAAGAAATGCAAAAGAGTTAGTATTAACTAATCTTTGTGAAAAATATAAGAGAATATTATGGCAGTTATTTTTTACAATAAAAATTAATAATTTATTTATTTAGTAAATTATAGCTACAATATATCAAAACTAATTAATGAAAGTCTATTTAGTGGCACAACCACATATTTATTTGAGGGGACAGATGCCCCTCAATTTTTTTTATTTTATAGTATTATTTATATATATAATATGAAAATTTGAAAGTATGCCCCATAATATCTTGTAATTTTGATTCCACCTTATACAATAAATTCAATGAACTCATTTTTTATATTATTTGATATTTTAATTTAAATCGATCAGACCCACACATATATTTTTTTAATCATTTTCTTCATTTCTTCTTTTGTTTGATTCCTATCTTTTTCCTTTTATTAAAAAACTTTTCTTCCTCACCTTTATTTCGTTTTTCTAATTGTTCTTGTCTTTTGTTAAATTTTACACAATAATACTTTCTCTAACCCTTTACCAAAAAGTTTCTATCGTACCATATAAATATATTTCTTCTAATATTTTATAATAATAAATTTTAATAATTTTACCATATAATATTTATAGCTACGAAATATTTAATTCTAAGATATTTTTCATTGAATTATTCGGACGATATTAAATATAGTGTATTTTTAAATGTATTAAAATTATATGAATATTTGAGCTTATACAAAATTATGTTCTTATGAAAATTTGAGTATTGAAATTGTTGATATAAATATTAAAAAAATTACTTTCGACCACTCCCATTTGAATTTGAATATTGTTTCCAGATTGTGGAGAGAAAGGCAAGAGTATTACTATTTATTAAAGAGCACATTTTTAACTTAAATTAAAAGTTTAAAAAATTTATTTAAAAATATAATGTAAAAATATTTTTAAGAAAAAATGCAAAATTTATGAGATAAAAAGTTGCATCCTCACCAACCGAAAGTCCTAGCTAACTCCATCACAGAGTTTATACTATGGTATCAAAAACGGAATTGGATATTAAACTAGTCAAAGCATTGAGTAAAGATTCAATAGTTTAACTTGAATTAAATAAATAGTAATGAAATTAATAATTTTTTAATTTTATATGTTATATATTATATATATAATTAAAAAATATTATTAATAAGTTTCATAACCTAATATTAAAATCTAAACAAATTAATATTTGTAACAACCCCAATTAAATTGTTTCGGACATATGTGGATTAACGGATGGGTATTAATGAAATTATACATAACCAAAGGGGCCAAGATTTCAAAATGCGATGTGTTGTAAACTGGTGTGAAATTGCGATTTCATACCTTTGAAATCGTGTAGCAAAAACCGAGAAAGGTATTGTATTGTAATTTGGAAGCTCAAATTGTGATTTGACCATATGCAGCCTTAAATTGTGAATTTATCTCTATGAAATCGCGATTTCATGTGCGAAACTAGTTTTTAAAACAATTTGTAAAATTAGATTTAGGGAGAGTTGGCTACTGGTTTTAGAGGCTCCTTGCTAGGGTTTTCGTCTCTGGGATTGTGAACATGATTCTTGTACTTTAGGAGACTCAAATCTTCAAGGTATGGTAATTTCCTTTTCCTCCTTCCCTCTTTTCTCCATCTTTGAAGTGGTGATTTGTGGGTATAGCTAGGGATTCACAATTTCTGAAATTTTCTTTGATTAATCTGAGTTCAAATGCTTTAAAATTGTATTGTGAGGTATCCAAACTTGGGATTGGAGTTTTTGAGGTGTTGTGGCCTGTGGGTGTCAAACCCTAGCCACTTTATTTGAGGGGTTTTGTGAAATCTGAATTTTCTTAGTTGTTTTATGTTATAAAAAGCTAATTTAAGTATAATGATGAGTGGGTGTGGTGTTGGTTTAATGATTTTGTTGAGTATAAGCTTAGGACCTCAAGTTATGGCCAATTTAAGGCTATGATATCACTTGATTTGTGTGCAAATTGATTGTATATGGTGTGAGCTTACTTGATTGAAGTTTTTACACTCCAAGAAGTCGTTTGGAAGTAGCAAGATCATTGGTTAGTGGCTATCTTGACATATGGGAAAATTGGGCTTTATGAGTACTAAGCGGCTTTGATATTTGGAATTGTTCTACTGGAATTTGATGCTTGTTTTAGTCTTATTTCATGTTTGGAACTTGGTATATTGATTTGAAGTATGTCCCTTTTGTATGTGTAGTTGGTGTGCCAATGGCTTACCGTGGTATAATGTGTGTTCAGGCAACTTGAGGTAATCGGAGTGCAACTCTTACTATTTTGTATATGTTTGAAACTTCTCATATCATGATATACATATTGGCACAGCTAGTAAGTTTCCTGTACTCTTTACTTTTGAGCTTGTGACAAGTAAAATGAAATGATTAAGTTTATATATTTACATGTGTGGTGAGCCTTGACATATGACTATTGTGCATCCCCATATTTACATCTTGTATAATGATATTATGCTAGTATGATGATGATGATGTATAGAATATGTGAACATGGTAGCATGACATATTGGTATTATCACTAGTTATTATACATGATTGAGCATGTTCTAGTTGGGTGATGATATCATTAAATACCACTTGGTATGTTGATCAATAAATTACACACAAGGCCCACTGCACTAGTGGTGAGGCTTGTAATATCCCTGCTACTAAATTATTGTCCTTTGGCCAGAACACACATGTGGCTACGAATTGAGGATGCACTTTCTCTAAATGGCCACTAATTCAAGTGATTTTGAGAAATGAGAGCTATGGTTCAACAATTAGTATAATGGCTTTTAGCTGAGTTATGACTAGTGGGAGGATAGTGGTTACCCTAGAATCAGCCTTCACCTGTTTACAGAAAGGGGCTACTTGTGGCTATGGGTTGAGGATGCACCTTTTCCAAATGGTCACCAATTCAGATGGTCTAGAGGAAAGAGTGTTATGGTCCAACCCTTAGTGTAATGGCTTTTGGTCAGGTCATGACCAGTGGTAGAAAAGCTTAGTGGTTACCTCGTAATTGGCCTCCATTGGTTGATGGAAGGCATTACTTGTCGAGGTTACCCTATGAAGGTAACTAACACATGGTTCTAGCTGTAGTTTTGTGGGTTTCATTGCATATCATGTGCATTGTATTATTTCATTTATAAATGTGCATGTAGAAATGTATTTTAAAACTTTATACTTGTTTGAGTTGCCTTTGATTACAGGGTCATTGACTCACCCCCTTTGTGGCTAACGCTTTTAGGTGAGGGCTCTAGTACTAGAAAGGATAAGGTTAAGGAGACCTAGCTTTCCTTTAGTGGCTTTGGGGATTTGGTAATATTGAACTTTTGAGAGCACATGTTTTATTTATCTAGTATTGTACCAGGTGCAAGAACATCATTGATGCCATCTGACTAGTAGCTTGAATCATCTTACTTGTTCTTGGATATCCTCCCCTGATGCATGCTTGTTTGGTATGGTTGATACTTAATGACCTAGCCATTGTTGTGGTTGACTTGATATGTTAATTGTGGCTAGGTTGGAATGAATGTGATATTAGTTGATGAATTCAAGACCCCTTTGAGATTTATGTATTGCTTTGTGATTGATTTGCATGGGTGACATAGTGTGTGTGACTCATTTGATGAAAATGTCTTGTTTGGGCTGGAAGATTGGTTGCCCCACATGTATTTTGATAATTTAGAGTAGTTTATGAATTTGTATTTGATTTTTGGTAGGTTTTGTGGAAAATGAGCATGTAACTCAATGGTTAAGTTTGGGTTTTGCCTTGGAAAGTTTAGAATGTTGTAATATTCATCCATAATTATATTTTAAATTCAAAATAGTTAACTAATATTCTATTTTCATATTATTTGTTAAGTAAATTTATCATTATTAATAATTATGTATCATACCAATACTTATACAATATTATAATATAGAAAAAATTTATACAAAAATAATACTATTTTATCTTAAAATCTAAAAAAATAAAAAATATGATCGGTTCAACTAGTTCTTTATTGGTTCATGATCGATTTTCCACTGGCTCTCACATGTTCCAAGACTGGTCGATCCTCCTCTTTGTCTAGACTGGTTTTGACACCGGTTCCTGATCCAACTGGTTGAACTGACTAGGTTGGCTTAGTTTTTAATACTATGATTTATACACTTTTAAATGTGTTTATCAAATAGGAAGCCTCCAAATATCTTCATCTATAGGCTTAGGAAATCTGGCTTCAGTATCTCTTAAGAAACTAAAGAAATTAGAATATTTTACATGTTTAGGAATTAAAGCTAAATGTCTTACAATAAATTGATGTGTAACAAATTAATCGGATAAATTCAACCTTTTGTAAATGGTAAAATATGAATTAATTACTGAAAGAAATTTAATTTTTGTGTGTTTTATTTCAAATTTATTTATTGTCATGTCAAAATTTATAAACATTGATTTTTTTCTATCCTTGTGATATTGTTTATTATAGAAAAAATTATTCTTGAAAGTAAGTATTGTTAGATATTCTATTGCATTGTGAAACCCGAAAAAACAATGACATTTCATGATTAACAATTTGAGGGAATTTTAGTTAAAATGCTTTTTTTTATTTACTTTGTAAATTTTTTTTTATACTTTTTTTGTAAACCTTATTTATACTGATTTAATAAAGGGGAAGGCAATCCATACTTAACAACTAAGTTATATATCTAACATATTTTTGGGGGTAATTACATATAGAAACCAGTAGAATGAATTTAATTATAAAGAAAGACATTAGCTAAAAAATGTATTAAAATTTGAAATACTAAGTAGTAAAATTGAGAAAATAAATAGTAACATATCTTATTTTGTAATTAATTAATTATCTTGGTCTCAAAATATAATTTTTCTTATTTTTTGTTTGTTTGTGTGAGAACTATTTGGTATTTAATATTATATTAAATAATTTAATTTGAGCCACTTTGGGCTAGAGAGGATCTTCTAACATAATTTCATCTATACATGAGCTTGAACCCAAAATCTTGTTTAAAAAACACCGAGTCTCTTTCTGTAGAAAAAATGATAAAGGATTTGCCAAATTTAATTAGGAATAAATATTTTGAGAAAGCCATCCGATTTCCAACTAAGCTGTTTGATACAAAATCTGATTCCCTTGATTTGCATAGCCTCTAATTAATGCTTTCATTATCACCCAAAATAGGAAAGAAATATATTCGATAAGATCAAGCTGGAACTGTATGAAGGAGCTCAGATAACAATTAATGCAAAAGCTATTTCCCGAACCACCAGCTACATGTAGGCCCTTCTCTCATTGGCTCGGGACTATATATAGATTACACAGATAGTACGCTTCACAAACACCATCTCTTATCCTTTCTTCCACAAAACTCATCAAATGGCTTCCAAGTCGTCCTTTCTTCTCATTGCTCTCTTTGTTGTTGTACTCCTCATCTCCTCCGAGGTAACAGCAAGGGACTTGGCCAAGTCTTCTCCTAACCATGGTTAGTTGGAGCCCTTTCAACATGAGTCGCGATTCTCTACAGTATTTTTTCATAAATAAATTTTAAGTGTGTAAGTTTATATTGTATTTGCTTTTATATATTTTTTTAACACCTTTTTAACATGTTTGGTGTAAATCAAACAGGCACTCAACTTGTTAATTTAATGTAATAATTGAACATTGGAGAAGATACAGGATATCCACACGTCATGTGCCAATATTTAGCCATATGAAGCATGCTTATAAAATAGAAATATATAATTTATTTTGCAATTTTTACATGTTTAACTACATGAAATACCTCCTGGCTTCATAGAACACGTCGGTTTTCCAAAGATTTTGTGTATATTCAGTAAGAAATCTACAAACATCATAGTATTAATTTCTAACCATATTGCGTTTCTTTGTTTTATATATTTGTAGGTGAAATGGAGACAAAGGAACATGGAGAGTTGGAAGATGCCAAATATGGTCATGGAGGTTATCCAGGAGGTGGCTACAATGGTGGCGGTCACCCCGGCCGTGGTGGCTATGGCGGTGGCTATCCCGGCCATGGTGGCTATGGAGGTGGTTACCCAGGCCATGGTGGCTATGGTGGTGGCCATCGAGGAGGATATTGCCGCTATGGATGCTGTGGTGGTCAGTATGGAGGAGGCTGCAGAAGATGCTGCTCTTTTGCAGGTGAAGCTGTTGATGCACAACCAAAGACTCAACCTCAAAACTAAGATACCCACACTTGCTCGCAATGTGTTGCTTATATTGTAGTAATAAAGTGTGTTTTGTATATTTGATGTGGGAGCACTAGCCAGCTAGAGCTAGTTATATGTTTGGACCTCTCAGTCTCGTTAGGGAGGGGAGTTTCACGGCCTACGTCAATGAATAATGTGTCGGTGTCTGTAGTCATGTGATCGCTTTAATTACCATCCGCATTAAGTAATTATGATCTTCATCTCCTGATTTTTTTTTCCTTTTTGCCATCTTCAGCCTCTGGTTAAAGAAAATGTGTTTCATATATGATCTAAGAATCCAACTAGTCATTGGATTGGTGAGGGTCTCAACAGTCTCGCCGTGATCAATCCAGACTTAACCAAATTAATATATTTTTAATTTAATTTGAATTATTTTAGATAAAAATGCAAAGAACAAATAGTGATTGTCCTTAGAACTCCGTTTGAATAAAGAAAAAATAGAAGGAAGAGAAAAATTGGAAAAGAAAATAAGAAGAAACCTAAATATTTTCTTATCTAAGTTTCTCTTTATTTTTCTCATAATACTCTCCTCCCTCTATTTTTTTTATTCCAAATAAAAAACCTAGGAATAAAACAGACTCATCTTCTTAAATTAACCAGGGATCAAAATGACAGAAGTAAAAGATATCACCCCAAAGACTAATATGGAAGGGAGTAGTAGATGGCTTAGGAACTTTGGTCAATGGGGCAAAATTTCTTTTTCCTAATTTTTATATTTTATTAAATTTTTTTGACAATTTATTATTTGAATAAATTGTGTTTAAGTTAAATGAAATTAACTCACTAATAATATTTTCAATTTTCTATTCAAATTTAGAAATATATTTAAATTTATAACAAATATTAATGGATCCACATTTGTGGGGAAAGTGCATTATAGAAAAATAATTTAATTGATATGAGCATCTTTTTCTTATTTAAGATACAATGAATTAATCATATAAAATCAAGAGTTATTTTATATTATAACTTTTCTACCTGCAATTGCTTTAAGAAAGAATTTTGTAGTTACAAATATTAATTATATCATAATTTTTGAAGTTATAATTTAGAAGAAATTTTAATTCTAAGTTAGATATGATTGTTTTTTTATGACCGGATATGATTGTTTTTAATTGTGTAAATACATTATATTTGACATAATATGAAGTGCTGATTAAACATTAAAGCTAGAATGGTGAGTAGGAGTCTATAAAGACAGAGAGTTAATAATCAACTTAACATCTAATCTTTGTGAGATTGGGTTGGATCGCGCTAACATGAAATATGAGATTGAGTTTGCCTTGATCTTTGAAAATTATTTAAAAAATAAAAATAATAAATTAATTTTATATATTAAAAAATATAAGGACATTTATCCAAAATAATATTTTCTGAAATTATAAATAATAAATAATCATGTGGTATTTTTCTATAATATTAGGAAATCAATTTGAAATTTTAAATAAAATTAAAATGATCAAAATCTTAAAAATAATTATGATAATAATAAAGTCTATACTAATATATTAAGAAAAACAACCACATAAAATTAATTAATATTTATAAATTATTTTTCAAAAAATTTAATTATATACATTGAGACTAAATCTCAACTTGATGTCTAAGTCGACTTGATATTCAAACTAACTTAGTATACGAGGTACGACTGAATTTATTGAGTTATCCAATTGGTTGAACACTCTAGAGTGAACTAGATTTTATATTTTATATGACATGACATTTAAAATAAAAATAAAGTAATTATAGAATGTAAATAAAGCAATTATAGGATGTAGGGTACTCTAATCCTAATTAACATTTTAAAATCTAGACCAGACATTAAATCGAAAATATTATTGGATAAATAAAAATAATATGACATTTATAATTATATATTTATAAGAAATAAAATATCAAAATGGTAGATAACCTGAAAATAAGCTTCAATAATCTAATTTCATAATGTGTTAACAAGCTCAAATTATAATATATATGCTAAATTATTAAAAATAATACACTAATTTTATCCTTATTAGTAATTAAATGGAGAAAGGTAATGGATATTATAATTAATGCTATCTTAGACTTTAATAGGAATAATATTAAAAATTAATATATATATATATTATAAATTTAATAAGTAAAATTATTTTTCTTAATTTTTATATAATTAGTTAAATAAGATTTATATTTTAAAATGTTAAAAATTATTATCCCTCTATATTTATCTTTATATTTATCATAAGTATCTATTTGCCTATTAGCCCATTGGATTTTTGTAATTCCTTTTTTTATTCAATCAATGCCTATGGCTGTATGATAGAGTAAGGGCTAAGTATGGCTTGCAAATTTGGAAATGAGCATGAAGAGTTTGAAAGACTTAATCAAGGTACTAAACATAAAGCCCAAGCTTAAGTGAGATCATCAATCATGAAATACAAGTTTCAGATCCAAGACCAAGATAAGCCCATTAGAGGATATTACATAAAAGATCATGTACTTCTCTAAAAGAGCATGCGACTTAAGGATTAGTGGGCTTGATTTATTTTAATGTTCATTTTTATTAATTATGGGCTGAACTATGTTAAGTAATAAAGCCCAATTGGTCAAATAATAGTTTTTTTGATAGCCCACTTTGTAAATAAACATGTCATGTGCCAAACATGTGATTTCATTAATGTATTGGTATATTTATAAGGGCTTAGGTATTATTTTATTTTTTTATGAATTTTTGTTATTTTATTTTAGGGCTTTATTTTATTAGTTTTCTAGGTCCAATAAGAGTGTTTTTTGAGCCCAAAGTCTTCTAATCCTATTATGACTACTTGAGCTCAATTTAATTAGGGTTTCTAAGCTTATTAGGCTAGATTTTACCTTACCTATTTAAGGTTATCTTTTATGTGCATTTTTCAGATTTGAATGATTAAAGTTTCAGACTTTTGTTGTGAGTTTCTTGTACGTTCTTTAAGTACTATGATGAAACTATGACTTATTAAGGAATTGATCAATCCTTGTTGCATTACCGGAACTAGGGTTCAAGAGTTTGGTTCTCTTGGGTTCTAATTCATCAAGACCAACATCTATCCATCTTATTGTTTTATTTTGGCTTTCTTTTGCTTCTGTTCTTGTGCATTTTGTTCTTTTCTTTGTGTTCCTTGTTTCACAAAGATCCGGGTGTCTTATGCATCAAAGTGGGTTCTTAGGACGAGTTCCATAAGGGTTCACATATCATTTGACATCAGAGCTTAGGTTTGCAGATCAAGCTATATTTTTCTGTTTTGCTTCTTTCTTTTTGTTTCATTCTATTTTCGTTGCGTTTGGAAAATTTGTGTCATTGTTCATCTGTACGGCTTTCACTATTCGCCAACATTGTTTTGAACTGTTCATCATACTGTTATGGTAACTGTTCATGGCACTTTTTCATTCTTGTTCATGACACTGTTTCATTTCACTGTTCATCATCTACATTTAAAAAGAAAAAAAAAGATTCATCCTATATTCTAATGTGAGTCACCCAAATTTAAAAGAAAATTTGTTTGCTAAAAAAAAGGGTAGCAGCAAAAAGAAAAAAATATTAAATAATAAGAAAAAAATCTGAGAAATAAAAAGAGAGATTGATTGTTGAAAAAAAAATACAAAAAAAATTTAGCAGCAAAAAAAATATAGCAAAAATATATATATTTAATTCGATTTGATTTGAGATTTGGTTGACTTAATTTATCAACTTTGGTGGTCCTTAATTCACTTAGGTTGTTTCCTTTTCTTTTCAATTTTTCATTGTTCATTTTTTTGTATTTTCCAGCTTCTTTTCATTTGCTTCCTTGTTGGAATTTTCAATTCCTTTGTGCTCATTTTGTGTTGGTAATTGTTTAATTAAATTAGAATCTTTGAGAATTTTAATTTTGGACTTTTGTTTTTTATGATTGCCACTTTTTTAAAAAAACTTATTTCTTTTTAATTGAAGTTGTGGTTTTAATTTAGCACTCTCATAAGAAAGTAAGCTTTGAGTGGAAAAAGGCAAGAGAGAAATTGTATCATATTTGAAAAACCTTTGATTTAGTGTTAAACACGAGTACATTTGCATTATTTGAGTGAAACAAGTAAGAGAATGTGTGAGGTCCCTATTTCTTTTCTCTTTGTTTTACACTAACATTTCAGATTATAAACATGACTGTTGGAGAAGTTAATTTTAAGGCCTTATTAAGGACTTTCAATGATCAAATTAAGGAAGTGAATGAAAAATTGGATAGCCTGGAGTTTCCTTCTAAAACTAAAGCAAGGCGTAATGCAAAAGTTCCTGCTCACACGGATGTTCTTAGCAACATCAAACTGAAGATCCCACTATTTCATGGTGAGAAAAATCCTGATGTTTACTTAGATTGGGAAAGAAAGGTTGAACAAGCCTTCGTATGTTGCAACTACTTCGAAAAAGAGAAGGCATAGTGGGCGTACCTTCGATTGGGTAAAAAGATTGCTGCTTGGTGGAAACGGATGGAAACTAGACGAGTTGCAAATGGAGAACCTTCCATTATAACATGGAATGTAATGAGAGCAATCTTGAGGCAAAAATACATGACATCCAAAGCTAAAAGTGTGGTTGAACATTCCAAGGAGATGCAAATGCCCGTGGTCCAAGATTCATGTGATTCTCACATGGAGAAAGATGATCAAGAGGATGGTGGCATTGTTACCACTTCAACAATTGATAATGTAATGAGAGAATCCACTACAGGTATGCTTGATCCTCAAAACTCTAATATTATCTCTTGTGATTTAAGACGTGATAATTCTAGTAAGACGAATGATGTTGCTTACATTGATGATATCCCTTGTGCTGGACAATTGGATTAAAATCTGAATTGAGATGTGCTAAATTTGAGAATCCTAATGAGTTTAATGTCATGAATTGTGATAATGGGATTGAACATGATATCTTGCTAAATCTTGAAGAGAGAATTGGTCTAGATGTTGATAGTGTTATGTTAAAAGGTTTAGATGATTCTAGTTGTGCTTCTAATGTGTAAATTGAAAATAATGTTGTAGCACAATTGGAAAATAAATTTCATAATGTTACTTGTGCTTATAAGCAAAATAATCATTGTTTGCATTCTTTAGTTGAAAATCTTTATTCATATACTATTAATGATTTGATGGAAAATTCTTTGGATAGTAGCATACTAGTTTTAGGTAGTACTAATAGTGTGATTCCTTTGGAAATTAGATCTTATGATTGCATTGATGAGATTGAGCATATTGACATGGTGATTGAAGATTTAGACTATGATGTTAGCCTGAATGGGTATGATAGAAACTGTTATCATGTTTTGGAAAAAGCCCATGAACTAGATGGAAAAATAAGAGTTGTAGAAATGAGAGAAGAAAAGAGAGAAATAAGAGAGTAAAAGTCCAAAAAAATGTCAAAAGTGCAAGAGGAGTGAGTGAGAAGAAAAGTAAGAAAAGAAAGAAAAAGAGGAAGAAAAAGAGAGAAAAGAGAAATGATAGAGAGCAAAAAGATAAGAGTGGAAAGATAGTTGAGAGTTGTTTGAGAGAGAGTGAGAATAAGGTTAGTTTCACTAAACTTCTTCCCTCTTCTTATGTTCCTTCACTTCATCTTCTTTGTCCTTCTTACTTAGTTTCTAATTTTTATAGTTTATTTCGTCCTACTTTGTGTTATGAAACCTTAGTTTCTCTTGAGTCCAATGTGATAATAAGTCCACTTGATAATTTAGTGTCTTCTTTCTCTAGTTCATCCATCTATGTCTTTCCATTTCATCCTTGTTATGTTTTGTCTCCTCAAATTGTTTCTTGTATCCCTCCAATTCATTTCATATTTTATGTGTTATGTGAGTCTCATGAGATATGTGTTTCTTTCATAGTTGCTTGTGTGTTTCATAAGTCATGTGCTTTCATGCTCCATTGTTGGCATTGTGTCCCATCTCATCCACATAAGTCTATTATGTTCCATTCTCTTTCTAGTTCATTCCCTTCATTTGGTTTTATGTTAATATGTGCTCCTTTAGTCATTACTTCTCTATCTTTGTCTTATCATTGTGTATCATCATCTAATGTTAAATCTGTCCAGATTTTGAGTTTATTGCATTATGTTCAAGTTTGTCCAAATTTCATCCTGTATGATCTTTCTCATGCCTTGGTTTCAATTAAGTCCCTTTGTGTCAAGTTTTGTCCCCATATCATTCCCCATGAATCCACTAACACCTGTTGAAACTGGAGTTTTGATGATTCCAAACGAACATTCAAGAGCTTGGAATGAAGATATCAAAGGAGCCCAAAATGGTTCAAGTGAAGAAGTTCTGAGTAATCTGTGCAAAATTTGTTGTAGGATCATTAGATATGTTTAAATATGGGTAAAAGACTTTGATTTGATGAAAATATGTTTTAAAAACTTGATTTTAAGTTAAATAATGAAATATTTGAAAAATACCCATCAACAGACGAAGTTTGAAAAGTTTACATTGAACTGTCATATTGGAAATTCGAACTTTGGCTTTGGAAATTCGAATTTCGAGTTAAAACTGAATAAGTCTGAAGAGATGTCTCTCTGACAGACGAATTTTGATTTTCCAAAATTTGAATTTTCATAAGTATCTGAAAGAAGCTGTTGAGTAATAGACGAACTTTGGGTTTTGAACATTCGAATTTCAGATAAAATGAAATTTATGAAAACTAAAGAAATTCGTTTGAAACAATGTTAAAATTCATCTGAAATCAAGATCATATTGAGTTTCAAAAATTGCTCACTGACAGACGAACTTTGAACATGGAAATTCGAATTTTAGAAGCTAAAGTTGTGAGTCTGTTAAAATGACATGATGACATACGAAGGACAGTATTTGCAAATTCGAATGTTGAAGTAAGTCTGAAAAGAGGTCTCTCTGACAGACGAACTTTACTCTTTGAAAATTCGAATTTCGAAGGAAATGAACTACTGTGCCTTTTGAGCCTGCTGTGGACAGATGAATTTTGGGGTTCCAAAATTCAAATTTCGAGGGCACTGTAGCAAATTGAAAACACTGTTCACACTTAACAGAAAAACTTTCTTTTTGAAAATTCGTATGTCACAACATAGAAACACTTTCTAAGTTTCAAAGTTTGAATTTCACTTCATGAACAGACGAACTTCAGTATTTCAGCGTTAGAAGCTTTAACCTTCGATTCCTTCAAAATTCGTCAGTTGACCAACCAAAATTCGAATTTCAGTATGTCAGAAGCATTAAATGCGGTTGGTTAACGGATAGTTTTTCAGAGTAACCGCTGGATAACTTCTCCAACGGATAGATTTTGTCTCTAACGGACATTTGAGACCTAAATCTATAAATATAACATCATTTAAAGTTGTGGGTAACGAATCAAACTTTGTATATACTGAAATTCTGCCAAATTTTCTACTCAAAGACTTTTACCCTCTTACTTCAATACTTGTACTTCAAATTTCATATTCACTTTATTCAAGAGAGTTACATCTTTATAAACAATCTAATCTTCATCTGGAAGATAGACTTTCTTGTGATGAGATATTACAAGGAGTTGTAAAGGACTTTGTGAAAGTGCAGAAAGTGATTGAGTGAGCTCTAGAAAACAGAGCACTGATGTTGTACTGTGGCACTTGCAAGAAGCTCGTTGAATTCTTGCTGAATAGTGAAAAATCTCAAGTGGTGACTTGGGGACTGGACGTAGGTCAAGTGGAGAGATCGAACCAGGATAAATTTTTGAGTCTTTTTCTCTTTTCTGCTTCTTTCACTGTTATTTATTTATACTCTGTTTTGCCTCCATATATTGCATTCTTCACCTCTTTGACATTTTGCAGAAAAGTTTAAACTTCCCAATTCACCCCCCTCTTGGGAAGTCAACCTAACTAACAACACCTTGGTTCCATTTAAATTTTATTGTTTCGAATTGGTGTTTAGCTATTTGTTACAGGTTTTGAGTGAGGTTTGTAACACCTTACTCTTATCTATATTTTCCCATATATCATAGTATGTACAATGTCCAAATTTCCCATATTAAGAGCTTGAACCATTAATAGAACCAAAATATTTGAAAAAAAAAATGTGGTACTATTCATTTGGTTCTCAAGTTTCCTGGATTAACTTTGAAAAATCATAACTTAATGCAGAAAAAATCGTATCAATGTGGTTCAAGTCTCTAAATGAAGCTAGAAACATGATATACAAGATAAAAATATGAAAACCTCTTTTAACCTGACCAATTAGTACAGTTTATTGCTCAAACTTACACTGTACAAATGGTCATTTCTCTCTTTTCCAGGATTTTGGCCAAAAAATTTATAAATTCATATCTAACTCTATACTGAGCCAAATCATGTATTCTTTATGTCATTGGAAAGATATATATGTCTACTTACCTTCATATTTTTATTATACATTTATTTAGTCTAGACAGGGCACAACATCAATTTGAATCACTAGGGATCAAAACATCACTTTTTTCTGGAACAGTCTTGGGAAAACTTGTATATCTCTCATTGTACAGCTCCAATTGAACTTAAACCAGTGGCATATTAACGTCAAAAGATAAGTATTTTCATAAATGTAAGCCACTGAATTTTTGGAGCCCTGTATGATTTTATATCACTTTTCAAAAAGAAGTAATATATTCAGTAAAATTCGTAGCCTTCACATCACTGTCCAGTTTTGATCCTTAACTTCAGAAATATACTATAAATTGTACACATATCCAAATTGAGTGTTCTTTAGCTCATTGGAAAGCTTGTTCTCTCTAGTTTCAGATAATATATAACAATTAACTTAATTTCCCTGTTTCAGTCAAACAGTGTTGACTTTACTTTCATGGCCACAAAATGAACTTCTAGCAATATAACATGGCAAACAAGACTTCATAACAAGCTCTCATGATCATTTCACATTTCAAATACATGCCAAACATCTCATAATACTCATAAGGACATAATAGCACAAGGATACAGATCCATATGCATATACATAATTTTTATACATTATTTCAAAATATGGAATCATAGCTTGAAATTATCATCAAGCATCATTCTCCTTGCCTTTTCTTTGGACTCCTTTGCCATTGCTTGTGCCTATCATTGGGATACATGAGGGGATGAGATTGGGGGCAATGTCAGTAGCAAGTTACATTCCATGCAATTATGTCAATCATGTCAAATAAACTCACATTTGATCACATATAATCACACAATCACCTTTAAACAATAAATTGCCATATTAGTCATAAAAAATTCGGCAGCATAACGGCTTAGAAAATGGACATCCCGGGGAATAAAACCCCTCATTTAACAGCCAAGACCAATCAATGAAATCACAATTGCAATATGGCAACACAATTTAATCATAGAAAGACAATGAAAGAACATAAAGCAAGAATATGAAACTTAGCTACCTTGAAGCATTCCTTTGGCTTTTCCTCTTGAATCTAATGCTTCACCACTTGGTTCCACCTCCTTCAAGAACTTACTTGGGTTTTATCAATTCCTAATACACCATCAAACACTCACTTTATTCATTGGTTTCATGAGTTACTTCTTAAAGACTTCACAAAACCCTAGAATTTCATTTTCTTCACCTTAAGCTTTTTATTTAACCCCATACTTGCTCTTAAGGTTTTGGACCATGGGGAATCCTTTTTTAGCATCAAATTAATGAAATTCCAACCTTAAGACACTCAAATGATCTGGCCAAAAACCTACTCCGAAGGAAAAAGAATGGTTCTTTCACAAACTTGCTTAAAACATACCATACTTGTTTCCTTTAGTAAAATATCATGCTTTCTCTTGATTTTATGGTTTAAAAACAACTTTTCTTCCCATTAATCATGCTTGGCCAGATTAGAACAGTGGATGAAGGAGAGAAAATTTCAAGGGAACTAACACATAGGGCTTAGGAACTATACTAGAACACTTAAAGAATACAAGAGGTTTGCTTACCAATTTTCCTTGCCTTTCTTCCTTATTTTTTCTTCTCTTTTTCTTTCCTCCTTCACCCCACGTAGCCTCCCTCTATTTCTCCTTTACTGCAGCTTCTCTTTCCCCTTTCTAAGTGTCCAAAACGTCCAACTTTGAAGGGGTGTAAATAAAAGAAGCCAACCAATAAAATTATGCCACCTAAGCTTTTTGATTTTTCTTGAAAATGACATAATTAATTGAATAATATAATTCTCTCATGTGCAGCTTGTTCAACACGAAATGGAGGATATTTTGGTCCAAAAATTTCAGGTATTTACTTATCCAGATATATCCTGAACCAGTCTGGACAAATAAAGCTACTTTAGCAGTATAATTTACTATTATTGGGATACTAATTATAATCATAAAATTACCATAATATAATTATCCCAATTGGTCCAAATATAAGACTCACACATTTTTCTTGAGTGAATAGTGCTTCTTCCTACAGTCCAGACTGACACTTATCGGGTAAGACATTAATATTAAATCATAATTACACAATAAATATTATTTTTATCTTAATAAATTCCAGACTATATTCCAATGGTCTTAGCTCATTGAGAGCTTCATTTTGACTATAATTTTTCATATTTACAAAAATACCCTTGACCCAGGATAAATTTATAATTTTTAAAACTTTCGGGTCATTAGGTGTAATTTTCACCAAAATTCATAAAATTTAGTTCAATTCCTGCTTGTGTCCACCGCCTTCGACTTCTCATTCCTCGTTTTTCTTTTTTTCTTTCTTTCCTTTCCCCTTTTGTTTTCTTTTTTTTAGGGATAAAATAGTCATTTTCTCATTTTTCCTTCTGACCAAGATAATTGATCTCTTTACCTTATATTATACAAAATGATGTCCGCCCGTTTTTACAAATTCCTTATAGATTTTAAAATATTGAGCCTTAAACATTTAAGAGAAATTTTTAGGATATTACAATTCCCTCCTCCTTAAAATAAATTTTGTCCTCGAAATTTAGAGACATACCAGTACCTCTTATTTCATTTCTCTTAATTTCCCAATTTTTCAGACGATTTATACCAGAGAAATACTCCTATTTCTCACTAAGTTGACTTTTTAGTCAATATTTTAACCTGGTATCATTTAGTCATTTATAATATTTGAAGAGTCTTGTTCATATTCTTTAAACTGGAAATTATGAGGACATCATAAACTATCTTTATTTTAGGGGTATGAGAAATTTCCACTCGTAACATCCTTATTCTTACTTCCATAACTTTCTCTTATCTTATTCATACTATACTTCTATTATTAGCACATGATATTATCTCTTTCTCTACTTTCATTAATTTAGGCTATTTACATGAATAATCTTTCTACCAAGGCATAAGCTCGTCACATTAGCTTTACCTAGATGACATTTATAAGCCATCTCATATTTGCTTTTCACTTCTTTTCTTTTCTTTACCTCAAGTCTAACTCTTCTTTTATCTCATAATCCCTTGAGGCTATTGTGATCTCAAACACTTTTATAGTAATACCATGAATATAGAAACTCGTAGCTATCATAACTCTTAGTAACCCTTTTTGAGAGCATTATTTACCGCTACTATAAGTGGGAACATGCTTTTGATAAAATTGTTATATAAAACATTGGCTAATACCTGCTACTCAACCCTGTTACATTACTCGTATCCAGATCCATGCTTACTTTAATAATTATAGACCCCTACGGTCATTATTGGATTAGGATTAATCATCTCAGGGAAGGAGGTTTAGCCTTTTTAGCTTATAAAACTCATTTCTTAATCTCTTTCCCAAGTCAGTTTCTCTTCTAACTAAGCGGTAAGATAACTTAAGAGAAATTTTTCATAATATCTTGCTAAACTTGGAGACCTCTTGTCTCTATTACAGTGTTCGGTCTCTCCCATTTCATAACTTTACTTGCTTTATTAAGATCTACTACGATCCATATGGGAGATTCTGTAACCTATTAACTGTACTTCTTGGAGCCCAGCTCCCATCTACTAAGTTCAACAAGCTTTTTCTTTTAATTACATTTGAAAATTTCTCAATCACCTTTCATGCTCCTCTAAATGTTTGAGGTCACAATAAACTATTCATCCTTTATTCATGTAGCCTAACATGTGCTTTTAATAGGACTATCATAAATTCTCTATGCCCAAATTTAATTATTGGCACATTTTTCTTACCTTTTACATCTTTTTCATATTTCCCAATAGGTCACTTATCATGAAATTTCCCTCCCTTGAGCATGCTTAATTGTCAAGTGCTGAGAGGTTCTACTGCATTCTTGTCATTCTTTAGACTTCGAGAATGCGGCATTGGGCTTCATTTTAAACTATAACTCATCTGTGTGACCTCTGGATCACTTATTGCTTTTAATTTTAGGGAATTCATCCCCTATCTTATCATTCTTTAAGATCGTTTGGCTCTTTGTGATTCTGGGTCTAAATAATATTAAGGCAGTGATCTCTAACTTTTTACTCTTAGGACATATCTGCTTTATCTGTTCTTATACATAACTTCTTAGTTATTTAACCATGGTCGATTAGTGTTTTAGCAATTTAAGGAAAACTTCTTAACCTTTCAAAAGTTTCTTGCTAGGTTAGTTAGAATCTAGCTCTTAGCCTCTCACCATTACTCATTCTTGCTCTACCGGGCATCACCCCAAGAGCCACTTTCCATTACTTTGCCTTGGCGACTCATCTGATGGAGGATTTTATCTCTTTGCTTAATTGGGCTTCTCCCCAAGAGCTACCTTCCATCTGCCTTGCCTCGGCTGCTTTTATCATATGGAAGATTTCATTTCTTTGCTCAATTGGGCTTCTCCCCAAGAGTTAGATGTAATTTATAATTTTTAAAACTTTCGGGTTATTAGGTATAATTTTCACCAAAATTCATAAAATTTACTTCAATTCCTGCGTGCGTCCCACCGCCTTCGACTTCTCATTTCTCATTTTTCTTTTTTTTTTCTTTCCTTTTCCTTTTCTTTTCCTTTTTTTTCTAGGGGTAAAATGGTCATTTTCTCATCTTTCCTTCTGACCGAGATAATTGACCTCTTTACCTTACATTATGCAAAATAGAGTCTGCCCGTTTTTACAAATTCTTTATAGATTTTAAAATATTTAGCCTTAAACATTTAAGAGAAATTTTTAGGATATTGCAAGGTTGATGCAAGCTCTTGTTTTCTAATCCATGAAAATGTGTTGTATGTGATTCAAACAAATGGATTGCATAGTAAGGTTTTTTTATCTTAGAGATTGGTTGCAAAAGCTTAGAAGAATATTTAAAATAAATTTGCAACCAAGGGAGAATATTGTTTTCCAAGTTTATGTGAAGATCAAAGTCACAAAGCATCAATTAAGTCTAAAAGGTAAGTATACTCCTTACTATCTATTTGATGCTTTTAATCCTTCCCTTTCTTTCCATGTAGATTATGGAGATTCGAGGATGAATCTTTTCGAGGAGGGAGGGAATGGTAGAGTAAGGGCTAAGTATGACTCGCAAATTTGGAAAGGAGCATGGAGAGCATGGAAGACTTGATCAAGGTGCTGAACATAAAGTCCAAGCTTAAGTGAGATCATCAACTCCGAAATACAAGTTTCAAATCTAAGCCCAAGATGAGCCTATTAGAGGATATTACTTAAAAGATCATGTGTTTCACTAAAAGAACATGTGACTTAGGCATTAGTGGACTTGATTTATTTTAATTTCGTTTTTATTAATTATGAGCTGAACTATGTTGAGTAATAAAGCCCAATTGGTCAAATAATAGTCTTTTTGATAGCCCATTTTGTAAATAAACATGTTATGTGCCAAACATGTGATTTCATTAATGTGGTGACATGTTTATAAGGGCTTAGATATTATTTTATTATTTTTTATGAATTTTTGTTATTTTATTTTATTAGTTTTCTAGGTCCAATAAGAGTGTTATTTGAGCTCAAAGTCTCCTAATCCTATTAGGACTACTTGAGCCCAAATTAATTAGGGTTTCTAAGCTTATTAAGTTAGATTTTACCTTGCCTATTTAAGGCTATCTTTTATGTGCGTTTTTCATATTTGAATGATTAAAGTTTTAGACTTTTATAAGTTTCTCTTGCGTTCTTTGAGTGCAATGATGAAACTATTATTTATCAAGGAATTGGTCAATCCTTGTGGTGTCACTAGAATTAGGGTTCAAGAAACCAGTTCTCTTGAGTTTTAATTCATCATGACCAATATCTATCTATCTTATTTCTTTATTTTGTCTTTCTTTTGCTTCTGTTCTTGTGCATTTTTGTTCTTTTCTTTGTGTTTCTTGTTTCGCAAAGATCCGAGTGTCTTATGCATCAAAGTAGGTTCTTTGGACGGGTTCCATAAGGATTCACGTATCACTGTATGTCTCTGCCATAGGTCAAGTCTCAACAATGGAAAATGTGACGGAGTGATGGGAGCAAATAAGCAGCAATGATGCATTGGAAATGAGACATCTTTTTTCACTTTTCATTTATAGAGTCCAAATTCCAAGCGATTTGTTTCTCCCATCAATTGCACCTCCATTGTAGTTGAATGACATACTTTGGTTCATTTAACACTGCCTCCTAATATTTTTTAGTGCATGATTGTGATGTTAACAATCATTAAAGAATGAGAGAATTTAAAGATGGAGGGAAAATGATTAATGAATGAGAGCATTGGTGATTGTGATTTGTCAAAGATACTGATTGGATACAAGAATTATAGAAAGTCCATAAAAGAATAAGTGTGAAATGGAAAACAGAATACTATTGTGGTTCTAGGAATTTATGAATGTCGGCAATGAATAAGAAAGAGGGAAGAGGAAGAGAGTGGATGTGTGCTGGAAATTTGGGATAAAACTAAACAATATTGTTTAACCGTAGTAAAAGTGTAGAGGATGGGTCATGTAAAGGAGATAAATGAAATCCGAATTCCAATTGGTATATAGTTACAAATTTTAAAATGAGCAGAGTTTCAAAACCTTTTATTTACATATTTCCCAAACACTACTTTCTCTCATACTCGTTATTTGGGTTTCTTTTTCTCTCCATCTTATGAGAGCTTATTAGTAGACTCAGAGCAGAATGATTGTTATCAAGGTGAGCATGAAGAACGATAGCCAATACTCTCCAGTTTTCTTTTCTTTTATGTCTCATTTATGTTATTTTCCTTGCAAGTTTGTTCTGGTCGAAGTTGGATTTGGATCCCGTAAGATTTTCCCATCCTCTCTCTTCATTTTTCTTCCTTCACCGGTAAACTTTGATTTTTGGCCAAGTCTCCTTTCCCTCCTTCTTCTTTCAAAAAAGAAAAAAAAAATAGAGCAAAAAGGTAAAGTTTTAGAAAATCATTTGCTTCTCTAAAATTGGCTTCGGTTCTAGCCTTAATACTGGTTCTTGGCTCAAAAGTCGATTTAAAACAGCTCAATCCGATCTAATTACCCAAACAACTTGAATCTGCTAAACAAGCCGTTATTGACTCTAGGCAACCATTGAACTGGTTCAACTGCCTGGTTTCAAAAACATTGATCATAATACTGATAGTTTAGAATTACAAATCTATTAACTCTTTTAGTGCCTAGCATTAGCCTTGTGATGCAAAATGTCTCTTTTCCTTTGTTTGGTATTATGAAAGTTGGAGTATAAAGTGGAAGTGGAAGTGAAAGTGAAATTTAAATCCCAATTCTTGACTTGAGTTAATTAAATTAAACTCTTGATGATGTTCAAATATAATTTTATAGTAATGTCAAATTCAGTTCTATTAATTAATACATATCCAAAGCATGAAAAAGAATAACTAATAAAAAGTAGTAAATAATTACCAAGATCGATAAGTGATTAATTAGAAACAAATTTTTAACTAAAATTAAAAATTGCATTGATAGGAAAACCTTAACCTCGAGATCTCACACAATCAAAAAGTCACACCAATATGATGTTTGTGATATGCAACTGTACATAGTAGCATCTCTAGTTCCCTAAAGTTGCAAGATATGGCATAAGTACTTTTTTTTTTTTAATTTTAACGAAACTAAGTGTACTCATTCAGGCATATCCAAAAAATGAACTCGTTCAGGTAGAAAAACTTACTTATTTGAATATAAAAATTCCTGAATAAAAAATTTTTGAAAGAAAATTGAAAAAACTTTTTGGACAAATCAAAAATTGAAATTAGAAAAATATAAAATAATTTTTATTCCCTATAAGAATATACATATTTTCATTTTTGTCCTTCAATATTTTCTTTGATAGTTATAAGACAAAGCCATAATTCATTAAGTTTTAAAAACTGATCATGATTGAAATTTAAAATATAGCCATCATCAAGAAAAAAAAATGTGATATTTAAAGTTTAAAATATAATTGTTGTCCTCACCTAATGTGCGTGTGTATATTTATATATATGTGTATATATATATAATACACACACGCAAATAGAAAATAGCTGTTGTCTCTCACACACAGTACAGTCGGCATTTATTTATTTTTTTACATATGCATAGGTCCTATCGGCTCTTATTCTGTGCGATGGCTTCAAATTTTTTCTCTAATTCGTCTCTCAAGGTCAAGGGTATGTCTTATGCAGCCGATTCTAGACATTCCTTTGTCTGATTCCTTCAGCTTTTTGTGTATTGCTCCATCATCTCTCCTTCCTCGAATTCTTCTCATTATTTTCCATGGGTTCTCATTTTGTGTATACCTTCTCCATATCTCTTCTTTCACCCTCTCTCTTCTATCCTTCAATTTCTTGTGTATCTCTGCCCAGCCTCACACGTTCTTTGTTCATCATAGCTTCTCTTGAAATATATATTCACTATCTGATTTCGCGGAGAAATATCGAAACAGAACAAGGAGGTGCTCACCAATTAAAGCCCCAAAACTTCAATTTCTTGTGAGTGATTTCAATGAATGAATGTGTTTGTCGTCTTTAGGCGAGGAGAAGTTGAAGTCACAAGAAATCAGTGAGTTTCATTGGAATTCCAATTCATGGGATTGCAATCCGTGAGAAGGGGTTTGATTATGCCCGTAAATGAAAAAAGCTGTTGGCTTCACTTGGTATGGTGCTTTCAGAGTTTATCACTCGCCCTCAGTAACACAAGAGGAAGAGAATTTCAATGCTTTTTGGAGCATTGATATTCGTCTTTGAAGCAGTTTCTGAATATGCAGAAACTGTTGGGGTCATCTCCAGAGATATGAAGGAGTTTTTGCAGTCTGATTCGGATCAATGGCCTAATAGGTATTTCAGCACAAATTTTCTTCAAACTTGGTTTACCAACTTAGAACTATTTATAGTGCATTCAAATGCTTATATTAAATAATGTCAGACTGTAAAACCATGTGTTTAAACATACTAGTTGATAATTTTGATAGACTTTACTTAGATAGCTTGGGAACTGGAATAAATTTGTGTCTTGTTGCATTAGAGTATGAGCATTTTCTATTGAGAGTAGTATGAGAGGGTAGATATAGCAATAATTGTAATTGTGACAGATTTCTGATATGATTGGCTTTTGTTCTGCTTATTTCTTTCATGTTTAGATCTCTGGCTTTGGTTTATTTTAATGTCACTTGTATGCTTTTATTAGCAGGCTCTTTCATTTTAAATTGATGTATCTATCACATTTTTCATTATGAAATGAAATATATGAGATTAGAGTTGTTCACAAGCTGTAGAATTTCTGTTGTTTTTGTTTTTGCTTTTGTAGGCTAGCCAAATAAGAGCTCACTTTCACTCCAGTGCAATATGCATGCTCTTGGGATCTTTGTGAGGATTTTAATGCTATCAGGCTGTTTCATTTTTCCTTGCTCTTATATTTTTCTTGGTTTATATTTGGTTGATTGGTTGATCCACATTGAGGGCAATGTTAAATTTAAGTGTGTGGGAAGGGATTCAATTTTGGTTTTGAAAATCTTTGGTTTTGCACAATTTCAGTATGTTGTTTTTCATATGAAGCTGCAAGTTGAGGCAATTTTTAGTTTGGATGCATTTTAACATCATGAGTGGTTGATCTTGTCTCTTGAATTCAAGTAAAGTGGCAATGAGTTTGATTTCAATGAATTAATTGTGGTAGTCTTTAGCATGTGAGGATTTGGGCCTTATATTGTTCCTTTCTTGTGAGTATTCACCTATCATGACTTTCACTCTAGAACTTGTCTTGATTCTTGATTGAGACTACAATTGCATATGCACACATGAAGAGGATAAAGGCACTCATTTCTTTGTTTCCACTTAGCCATATAGCCAACCCTTGCATATAAATCCTTTGTGTAACCATTTGAGCCTTGTGCCCTTTTCTAAATTTGGAACCTCTTAGTAAGCCAAGGCCAAGTAATAAATATCTTCCCTTTCTACCTTATGAATTGGAGAGCATTATACTTGCTTAGAAATGTGTTTTGTTGCATTAATTTGGGTTGAAAAAATGAGGGGAAAAAAAAAGAGAAAATGTGAACAAAAAAAAAGAATGAATTAAAAAAGGTTGAGATGGAGCGTAAGACGCACTCAACTACATACTATAAGAAAAGGAAAGAGAGGAAAAAGAGAGAAAAGAGAAGAAAAAGTGGTTCAAATAGTGTGTAAAACTCACTCAATCACACAAGAGCAAGAAAAAGAAAGAAAAAAATAAGAAAAAAGAGCAGAAAATATGCTTGAAGAGTATAAAAAAGAGGTTGTTGAGGAATTAAAAGCCTAAATGAAATGCACATTACCTTGTCATATATGCTAGTTTAATGCTTTTCCAATTTGTGAGGTATCTTTTTGTTCTTTCCTTGTATCTTTCCTTGCTTTGTCTTTGCACATTTGTTCAATACAACCTTGAATAAAAGTCCTTTTGATTTGTGTATTGCATGTGATATAGGTAGTGGAGATTGAGAAGATAAACAAGCTTATGGTAGTGAGGTTGTGATAGGTCGAGCTTGAGAGATACACATACCCTAAACACTTGAGAGTTAAGAGTGAACACATGTCCCGTGAGGGGCTATTCACTTTGATTCATTCTTTTCAAATGAAATTGCCATGATACTTGTTTTTAATAGATGCAAGAGAGATTACATTTGATTGTTGAGATGTTGAAGATCTATGATTGTTCTTATACTCTGTAGCTTCTACACTTTCTTTTTCTTTTAAGTCTTGATATTTTGCTAGAGTGGGGGATAGAGTTTTGATATATTCTCTTTTTGTTCCATCAACCTTATCCTCTTTTCCTTTCTTTTATCAAGAAATAATAAAATTCTACTGACTATATTTCCAAGTTAATGAGGTTGGCTTTTCCTCTCGTAATTCTCTTCCTATTGCTTATAAAGCTTGTTTTTCCAGGGGGAAAAATATTTTTAAGTTGATTCATATTTAGGTATTTAAGCTTCTATTGCAATTTCCATTTCCATTATTAGTAATCCCCTGTTTTAGATAATTCATACCAAGTTATGAATAATTTTTGGACAGTTCCTTTGTGTCTCCATCTTAATGTTAGGTATCATATCATTTAATTTGAGTAATTTGAATTAACTTCTTCTTCTTCTACTAGTATAAGAAGTAATGTCTCTTCTAAATGCAGGATATTTATATAAAAAAGTGGAAAAGGTAATGATTGGAGCAGACAAAGGTTTGTTTGGAATGAGAAGGCCAGTAAAGTTAATAAATAATCTTATTTGATGGTCTAATGCTGAGTTAAAATTATTTGATGAAGTTCCAATCTAATTCTTTCATTCTCTCTCTAAATATAGAGATGAGATAGGAATGCACAAGCTAGTGCTTACAGTAAGATTACTAAAACAAAGCGGAAAGAAAAAAATTAAAGGACTAGATGCAAACAAGCATCCCCTAACTTTTGAGTGGGTAGGGTCTCTTCCAAAAGCTGCCAAATTCTTGCTTCCCCCAGCACTCTGCATATCCCTTTCAATACACCTCTTCCAAACTTCATCCCTTTCTCTCTGCCACCTTATCCCTACCATTCCCTCTTGTTTGTTTTTTCTATTTCTATTTTTTTCCTTAGTAGGCCATGGTCCAATGGGCATTGGTAATTCATCATTACCTACCTGAACAAAATTCAGCTTGCTCTCAAGGTAGAAATTAGAAAACCATAGTTTAATAACCCCCAATTTTCCCCACATATTCATATTCCTAACTTTTGGTATCCCTTGCCATTCAGTTCGTATCACCACAACCTTGGGTTGTGCTTGAAGCTCCATTTCCTTAAACAGCATCATGTTGGACAGTGAAATTTTCCTTCACATGCTGACATAACATAAGAATCATTCTTTGGTAGGCTCTACAAGGAACTAAGTACTTCAAAATGGTTTGGGAAGTCATTCCATTTGCATAGGTCCCACGTTTGACAATGAAGTTTTTACTTCACTGCAGACATAACGCAGGTATCATTCTTTGCTAAGGGGCTCTAAGGAACTGGTTCTTCAAAATGGTTTGGGACATCCACTCTACAAGTCCCTATCTCTTGATCCACCTGCAAGTTTGGGGGTGGAAGGATACAAACTGGTTTCTTCTCTGTCAGTGTCTCACCTCCTCATGCATAAACTCTTAATTAAATATACACTCCTAGTGTAAGAAATCTTATATTTTCCAAATTATTGAAGACCTATTTATAAGTTTAGGAAATTCAAGATCTTGATGTTTGATATGTCATACCGTCATGCTAAGTTAAAGGGGACTCTTATTAATTTGATGCTATCTTTTAATCAATTGAAAATTTGCTTTTGCTTTTTCTAAGGATTTAGATCTAAGTGTTTTGTTCAATCTACCAAGGGTCACACAACAGTTTTTATTCTAAAGGAATCTTCGAGTAGGACCTTACAAAGGGCTTTACAATTTTATTCAAGCATATATGCCAGTACGTGCTTAGGGTGATGATGCATTGATTTGATGAGGACAATAATTATGCCTTGACTGCAGCTTGGTTACACCAAAAAAAATAAGGTGACATTTCCTAGGAGTTATTAATTTAGAGGTACGTACTTGTTAGCTATAGAAAACCCATAAGAAAATTTTGGTAGATTTACTGGCAAGGAGGTGATATGGTAAAAGGAAATTACTTAAGGCCTTAAGGTTTGCTTTCACAATGGGAATTATGACGAAAGTAGATTGCTTACCTGTTGCTTTTGTGTAGTTCCTATGTTCGTTGTCACAAAAGTTTGCAATATGCCGTGGTCTATTTTCACATGGTATAAACACACAATTCTTCCTACCGTGAGATATTTGGATAAGCCATGGGTAAGTCCTGGTTGGGTTCAACGTGTGAGGGGGTAGATTTAGGAAATATGCTTGAAAGGTAAATAAAAAAGAGGTTTTTTTTTTATACTTTTTTCGCAAGATATAACCACTTACAGTCTTGAGACCACAAGATGAGCACCATGTTTGTTCTGCTAAGTTAAAAATGTTTGTTCTACTAAGTTTTTAATAGCAATAAGTGTGCTAATAAAGTTTTCTATTATGATCAATCAGGTGCTCTAATCAAGCTTGTGTTGCCCAAAAGTCAATATTTTATTTTACTACATCCAACTGAGATATTGTTAAAAGCTATTTGAATTTAAAAGTTGAGCTTCACATATTGAAGGAACTTTGTTATGAAATCATGATTATAAGTTTTCTAAAGCAATGCATACACACTTATGTTGAGAGGTTTTGTGGTTCAAGTATGAAAAATGTGAGTTTTGTAAGAACCCTAGTTGGGTGAGTTGGGGAATCTGAAAATGCTTCTTTGGACCATAGAGATTATAGGATTTGGGATGTTGGATGGTGAAATATATGAAGTTTTATCATGATTAGTTGAAGTTTGCTTCATGAAGTGGTTACTTGGAGCTTCAACTTAATATGGTTTCCTTTGTATATTTTAAGTTGGAAGGAGTTCTTTGGATACTTGAGTAACTCCTTGGAGCTTACTAAACTGAAGAAATTGTGTTGGCATAGTTGGGTAAGTAGAATTCGTGGTTTTAAACTCTTGAAGGTTGATTATGTATCATTGTGGCTGTAACAACCCCGATTTAATTGTTCTAGACATATATTTGGATTAATTGGAGGTGTCTTATTTGAGTTTTAATCGTTTTGGTCTTAACTCATGTTGGGAACACTGTATATTAACTTGGATTTGCAAATATTTTTTGTGCATGTAGTTGGTTTTCTAAGGGCCTGTTGAGGTGTTATGTGAGTTCGGATAACTTGAAGTAACTGGGGAGAAACTTTTCATATCATGATATGCATATTTGGCACTACTAGTAAGTCTCTTATACTTTCTCTCTTAGTTATGTAGTAATGATTGGTAATGGCTATATGTATAAAAATGAGTTAAAAATTGTAACTAGTGAACATATGCTTATGTTTGTATGATTGTATAATGCTAGCATGATGATGTATAGAATGAGATAACATGTTAGTATGACATATTGACATTGTCGCGGGTTATTATGCTTATATTGAGGAGGAGCTTGTAAAAGCAATCCCAAATACTAATTTATGTTTGAGTATTTTGTCATCATTAAAAAGGGTGAGAATGTTAGAAAAATGAAGATTTTGATGAATTACAAAACACCTAAAGTAATGAGGAATATATCAAGGATTATATCATAAAAAAAAGAAGTTGACCAAGTGAAGAAAACCCTATTAAAATTGCTTGAATTTGATTTCATTGTAATATTGTTGTTTGGTAGGCTAAAGTGGTGGCAAGTATTTCAATTTTACTTAATTCTTCTTACTATCATTCTTAAATGGAGTTTCTTTTGCATTAGAGTGAGTGTTCAAAAATTTTCAAAAGGTTTTTTGACAAAAAGGTGAGTTTAGTGTACTAAACTTATAGGTTTGTCGATTAACCTCCTTTGTTCACCGATGTTCTTGCTTCTGGGAAAGATGTTAGAAGGAAAATGCTAAGTTTCAGAAAGGTTTGTTTCCCTATCATTTCATGATAATCAACTAACATCTGAGGTTTGTCTTTTAACCCAGCCAACCTGAGAGCAACACTTTTTTGGAAAAGGTAGCTTTGTCGACTAACCCCCTAAGTTTATCAACTAACTCTATTTTCTAGAAAACCAAGTGTTTTTTAAGCTTAATGGATTGAAGTGTAACATCCTAAGAAGGTTTGTCTTCTAAGTTTATCAACTAACTCTATTTTCTAGAAAACCAAGTGTTTTTTAAGCTTAATGGATTGAAGTGTAACATCCTAAGAAGGTTTGTCTTCTAACCTACGAAGAAAACTTTCTAGGTAACCTAAGTCGAAGCTTTGTCAACTAATCTTAGACGTTTTCATGAAATCCCCTTTGTACAATTCTCACTCATTTACTTTAGTTCACTTGATAGTTGACTAACTCCCTTAGGTTTGTTGACTAATCTAGTCCAACGTTATGAAATGTGTCTAATGGTTAGTTGAAGTTTGTGACACTAACCTGCATGGTTTGTTTACTAACCTCTGACAATGCATTTAATGCTGCAGGTTAACATTATTCCTTTCTTGTAACGGCTAGTTATCATTTCCAATGAATAGATTTGTCAAAAATTTATATATAGGACCTTAGTTCCTTGTAAGTATTATTAAGTTGAATTACTGCTGAATCATTAAAGATTTATTACTATTCTCATTAAAGCTATACATAACCTCTTTCTAGAATGAGAAAGAGTTCTTTATTGTTTCATATCTACTCTTTTAGTGAGATTTTCTTCATAAATCTTTTCTATGTCTTTTGAATGGATAATTTAGTGTAGGGAAATACTAATGGATTAAATTGTATACACTTATTATAAGGGAGTATGCAGAGGTTCTCAAATTTTAGTGAGAGAACTTATGTTTTGTATTGTGATATTGTAAGAACTCAGTTGAATCTTGTAAGATAGTATAGAAATTTCAAATGGTAGCTTGAAGACTGGATATAAGACAAGTGGATAAGCTGAATCAGGATAAATATCTACGTTTAATTCTCTTTTCCCTAGCTCTTGTTAGTTTCAGTTTATTGATCTATTTCGGTATTCTTGCAGCAATTGTTTCTCTCTTTACACAGAAAAATTTCAAAAGCCCAATTCACCCCCTCTTGGGCAATTTAGCTATACTCACAATTGGTAGAAGATCTTAGTCATTTTATGAGAACTTCACTTACTAGAAGATGAACATAAAACTTTACTTACTGGAAGATGAAGATACGACTATATTTTGAGGCATTAGATTATGATGCTTGGGATGTCATTATCCGTTGGGGACTTCAAACCATAGCATGTAGTAGAAGGTGTAGAGCAAGACAAATCAAGAGAAAACTAGAGTGAAAATGATCAAAAAACGTAATGCTAAACCGCCAAGTGAATAGGTCATCATGCTCTCAGTGAAAATGAATATTTCAAAATATGCAATTGTTTCACTGCCAAAGAAATGTGGAAAGCTCTTAAGATAGCTCATGAAGGCACTGAAGGTGTCAAAGAAAACTGAATTGATATATATTCTTACTGCTGAATATGAGAGTTTCAAGATGAAGGATGGAAATAAAATTTGTTCACATCTTTAACAAGCTGAAAACACTCAAAAAGGAATATTCTCAATCGGAGCAAGTCAAAAAAATCCTTAGAGTTCTTCCTCCTGTTGTTGAATAGCACCCAAGATCACTGCCATAAAGAAGCTAGAGGCACATCTATAAGCTCAACCTCTGCTTTGTTTGGAACTTTTGCTGGGCATGAAGTGAAAAATCAAAGGAAAACATCAGAGGAATGCAAATGAGATTTGCTCACATCTTCAACAAGCTAAAAGCTCTCAACAAGGAATATTCTCAATCGGAGCAAGTTAGAAAAATCTTTGGAGTTCTTTCTATTGAATGGCAACCCAAGATCACTGCCATTGAAGAAGCTAGAGATACATTTATAAGTTCAGTCTCTACTTTGTTTGAAACTCTTGCTAGGCATGAAGTGAAAATCAATGTCTTGCATTAAAGGTGGATCAAGAAGACTTAGATGATTCAAAAGATAATGAAGAGGTAGAAGAGGAAACCATGACAATGCTTTTCAAAAAGTTTGGCAAGTTCTATAAAAAGAAGTAGTTCAAAAGATTCTCAAGGAAACAAGTTAGCACTTAAAGTAAGAAGGAGTCCAAAGAACCTCTTACTTGTAAGAAGGAGTCCAAAGAACCTCTTACTTGCTTTCAATGTAAGAAGGTTGGATATATATCAAATGGGTGTGTCCTCAATCTAAGAAGATAGTTAAAAGGAAGCTGGAGATAAGGAAGAAATTACTAACATCTATCTCATGGCTCAAGCTAAAGGAGAGCAAAGTGAACAATCTAAGCTTGAAGAAACCAAGGTATTGAATTCTGATCCTAGCTATAGTGAATGTGTAAAAATAGCTAAAGAACTTTTTAGAACTAAAATTTCAGCTTTGTTTTTGGAGGAACAACTCAAAAAGGAAAAGAATTTGAAAAAGGAAGCTAGTCAAAAGTTTTGAAAATAAAAAATTCAATTCATGTGAATTAGTGTGTGTCATGTTACTCAAGCAATGACAAATCTGTCTCAAAAACTAAAGCCTAAGCCTAAAACTAGAGAAAAGTAACATGAATTATTTTGTTCCTTATGTACTTTCAAGCAAGGCGTTCTTAACTTGCAACTTCTGTATACCAAAGGTGGTACCTAAGAACAAGACCTTTATAGGCTTGCCTCAAAGTAAAGAAAAGTATCAAATGATACATGGATAGTATCTGCTTAAGGCATATCTAGAGACAAAGAAATGCTCAGTGTGCTTAGAAACAAAAATAGAGGATCTATAATCTTTGATGGTGACCAAAAGGGAAAAATTGCTCGTATTGGAATCATGGGATATGGGAAAGAATTTTGAAACTTCAATTGAAGAAGATTTGTTCATGATTAGCTTGAACCACAACTTGCTAAGTGTTAGCCAAACCTAAGAGAAAGAAAATTGGGCATTGTTCAGCTCTAAAGCATTCTTGGTCATTAGAAAAAAAAGACAAGAAAGTCATCTTCCAAGCACAATGGAATGGTATAGCCCATTGATCTTGCATGATTCTATCTGTTTAATAAGTAAAAATATGATGAGTCTTGGCATTGGCATAATAAATTAGCTTATGATGAAACAACTTACAAACTGGTTACAAATGCTTTAGTAATTGGTTTGCCTAATGTTTCTTTTGAAAAAGATAGATGTTTCTCTTGCAAAAGATAGTGTAACGACCCACTCCAAAATACCCCAAAACTTTGCTAAAACCTCAAAAAACACCAAAAAACTATGAACAGGACCAGAACCGTACAAAGCCGTGATGAGCTACAGTATCACTGCCACAGCCTGTTTGGCTCCATGACCAAGCTTTTTTTGGCGTCGCAGCGCCCCTTGTTGATATGGTATAAGCAATTTGCTAATTTTTAGGGTGAACTTCTGACACGTATAACTTTGTACTCTGACCTCTAATTGACCTAATTCTAACTCTTACAAGTCAATCTTGTCCCCGTCTATCCAAAGTATGCTTGGTCATCAGAAAAAGAGACAAGAAAGTCATCTTCCAAGCACAATGCAAGCTATACCATTGATCTTGAATGATTTTATCTGTTTAATAAGTAAAAATATGATGAGTCTTGGTATTGGCATAATAAATTAGCTTATGATGAAACAACTTACAAACTGGTTACAAATGCTTTAGTAATTGGTTTTCCTGCTTTTTCTTTTGAAAAAGATAGATGTTTCTCCTGAAAAAGATAGTGTAACGACCCACTCCAAAATGCCCCAAAACTTTGCCAAAAAACCTCAAAAAACACCAAAAAACTATGAACAGGACCAGAACCATACGGAGCCACCACGAGCTACAGTATCACCGCCGTAGCTTGTTTGGCTCCACGGCCAAGCTTCTTTTGGCATCGTGGCGCCCCCTATTGATATTGTATAAGTAATTTGCTAATTTTTAGGGTGAACTTCTGACACATATAACTTTGTATTCTGACCTCTAATTGACCTAATTCAAACTCCTATAAGTCAATCTTATCCCCGTCTATCCATAAACACTAATTTTACTCAAACCTATCTTTGTTTGGAGATTTTAAACACTCAACACCATTTTGCCTATTTTTTGACCAAAACTCAAACTTTAAGCTTTCCAATTGCCATCTAAAGCAATTTGACACTTAAGGACCATTTACATAGGTCCTATTTGGCTCAACCAACTTGTCCAAGGAGGTTGTTCAATGAGGTTTCACCTTAGAGAAATAACTCCTCCAAGAATTGACTCCCTTGAACGCCAATTTTACACAATGGGCTACTTGCCCAAAACACACATACAAGACCCAAAACTACCTTTGGGGTCCAAATTATAATCATACACATTCACTAACACATGAATGCATTCATACCACATCATCATTGATATCATCACATATCATTCATCATCATCAACATTATACAACCATCAGTCCTCATATTGATTATAGTCATACCATTCTACTTTGCACAATTCATAACATAAGCAATAACATGACTATCGTTGATTTGGATATTCCCAACATCAGAGAGGCTATGATTTTGTCTTTTCCGGATTAGTACCAAAGTTTTCACTTTAAATGTTAGTCATGAGGGGGTGTGAGACAAAGTCTTAGTAACCAGGAACACAACACATGCAATAGGTATCGATGATTCACACATATATACACAACACATGAGGGGGTGCAATGTAATGACAAGGTATATATGTTCTCCCTTGTACACAACTCATAATACATACCTGATAGGTGATTCCCTTTCAACAGTCGGTGAAGACTAATTCTGGGACATTACCAAGCTCACCTCACACTTATACAACCCAGCCAAAGGTTACACTAACTCTTAGATTGTGGCTCTCCTTCCTTTAGACCACCCGAATTAGTGGTGATTTAGGGAAGGTGCATCCCTAAATCCATTACCACCTCTCTAGACCATAGGAGAGGATTTAGTAGCAGGAATGTTTCATCATATCATTGTATCATATCATATCATATCAATCATCATCATCATTTCTCATATCATTATCATATCACATCTCATTATCACCCTAACATGCATCAATGGTGATGATGTCAATGTTATGCTAACATTCCTCTAAATATATATATTATCATAGTCATCATCATGGTCATGCTAGCATGCGATGGTGTGGAGATGCTACAAATCTACATATACACATCATATACAACATCATGTCTTAAATAGCCATGTATATGTAGAAAAACCATATACATACATAACCAATATCGTGGTATGAACATGAGCATGCATACACACACACACATATATATCAACATATAACAAATCACAAACACCCAGTTACCTTAAATTGTCAACACCATACACACATGGTTCTCACAAGCTTTCAAATAGCCAACCATGACTTGAACTATTCCGATCAACCAAACAACCACTACAATGTCATAATATTCCCAATTAACATAATACTCATAACAATGGCAAACTCAACCAATGGCAGATATTGATCACAATTGCCTTTGTTCTCCAGTACACAAGCTCGCAACATGTCTTCTAGAGTTTGAATTGTTCATTTAGTATGCCCATCAGATTGAGGATGATAGGCCATAATCATGGCCTCTGAAGGGACTTCCAAAACCTTGATGCAAACTTGGATCTCTGTGGATCTCTATTTGACACAATACTCATTGGAACTTCATGCAGTCTCATGATTTCATTCACATACAACTGGGCCAATTTTTCCATGGTAACGGTCTCCCAAATCGGAAGAAAATGGTCGACTTCATTAATCTATCCACAATTACCCATATTATATTATGCTCTGAAGAGGTCCTTGGCAACCCCATCAAAAAATCCGGAGATACTGTCCCATTTCCACTCTGAAATTGCAATGAACTTGCTAAGATTTGATGCTCAATCTTCACTCTTTGACGAACTAGACACTTCATTTCATACTTTGCAATATCCTTCATTCTCGGCCACCATTGCAATATCCTTCTTCAGTCTTGGCCACCAGTACCCTTGTTTCAATACTTGGGTGAATAGTATACTTGCTCTTATGAGCTTCTTCTAGAATAGTTTCTTGCAATCCTGTAACGTTTGGTACACAAATCCAACCGCAGTACCGGATGATACCATCCACTAATATGGTTTGTGCTTTTTCAATTCGTTCTCAAACACCTAAAAGATAGTTATCCTCTAACTGTTCAAAGCAAATGTTTCCCAACAAATCGCTTCATGTCTCTCAAGCTTTCTAGCAACTATTGCTCTCTCATCATCATGGTGGCTATATGGATCGACTTCTTGCTCAACATATCGCCTCTGTCTCATGTTAAATTCTTTTTGATCAAAAAGATATTTCAAGCTTTTGTGATTGTTAAACACCTCGAACTGAACGCCACAGAGGTGATGCCTCCATAACTTTAAGGCAAACACTACTACTAGCTCTAGGTCATGAGTAAGGGTTTCAACTGCCTTGATGCATAGGCTATAACTCTCCCTTGTTGCATCAACACGACTGTAAACCCTTCTTATAGGCATCCATATAAATATAAACTATAAACAGCTCAAAAAGGGTTAGAAATGATGAGCACTGGGGTGTATGTCAGACAAATTTTCAGTTCTTAGAATACTCTCTCATACTTGTCATCCTAAATGAAAGGTTTAGTCTAGTCCAATAATTACCAATAATTAATCAAGCTCCTTAGGTCCAGAAATCGCCTCCCAAGGCCGAGAATCTCGAATCCTAGTGCAGCTCTTCCTTTTCTCTTTCCTTTTCTTCTTACTCCGTTGACTGAAACTTGTTTGATTTAAACAAATTTTATGATTCTTGTTGCGTTAACTGAAACTTGTTTTGATTTAAACAGATTTTGTGACTCTCGTTACGGTGCCAGCCAGCTCGCCACAGTGTGGGTGCTCTCGACCCAAAAAATTTTTGAGCTTCTATGAGTGTCTCACCGCGGTGGCCCTATATCTCATCGTAGCATGATCCTTCTCTATCTCCATTATCAAACTTGTCTCATTTGGATCCTTTATCCGGTTTTGGTTCCTCCGGTTCTACACACATCATCAAGTATTTCTGATTAGTTTGAGACTAAGTCTAGGATAATATACTGCAAGTTGTTACAAATAGAGAATGTGATACTTGTCTTCAAGAGAAGCAAATTAAGTCATCATTTAAAACCAAAGAATGTTGTCTCTACTTCAAGACCATTCTAGCTACTCCATATGAACTTCCTGGAGTTCTATGAAGAAAATGGGATAGATCACAACTTCTTTACACCTAAAACTCCTCAACAAAATGGTGTAGTTGAGAGGAAGAACAGAACTTTGGAGGAAATAGCAAGATCTATGGTAATTGAAAAGAAATTTCCAAAGTATTTATGGGCTAATCCAATGAGTATAGCATGTTACATCATGAATAGAGCCTATGTTCATCCTTTACTCAACAAAATACCATATGAACTATATAAAGGAAGAAGCCAAATTTGTCACACTTGCACATCTTTGGATACAACTGCTTTATTTGCAATAATGGTAAGGAAAACTTGGGAAAGTTTGATTCCAAGTTTGATGAAGGTTTGTAGAAGTAAAGCATATAGAGTATATAATAGGAGAACTTAGGTAATAAAAGGGTATGTGCATGTAGTGTTTGTAGAAATTGAGACTCTAGCTAAACCCTTTAAAGATGATAAAGAGAAATTAATTAAGAACCTGAACAATCTGAAATTGAGTAAAATTACCCTCTAAATACATCAGATTCTATGCTAATAGATGATGTTAAGGAACAAGATAATAATGAGATTGATCAAGAACTACATAGAGCTTAGAGATATCAAAGAAGTCATCTCGTTGACCAAGTGATTGGATAAATGATCAAGTAAGAACAAGAAATCAACTAAGAGATCAAATTAACCACTATGCTTTTATATCCCAAATTGAACCTTAATATATAGATGATGCATTAAAAGATGAATATTGGATAATGGTCATGCAATAAAAGATGTTAAGGAGCAAGATAATAATGATCTTGATCAAAATTTACCAAGAGCTTGGAGATATTAAGGGAGTCATCATGTTGACTAAGTGATTGGACAAATGATCAAGTAAGAACAAGAAATCAACTAAGAGATCAAATCAATCATTGTGCCTTTATATCCCAAATTGAACCTAAATATGTAGAGGATGTATTAAAAGATGAATGTTAGATAATGGCTAGGCAAGATAAGCTTAATCAATTCAAGAGGAACTAAGTTTGAGATTTGATGCCTAAACCAACTGACAGATCAATCATTACCACCAAATTGGTACCTAGAGGTTGTATCAAGAAGAAGGCTGTGAAGAAACTTTTGCTCCAGTTGTGAAATTGGAAGCTATATGAATACTCTTAGTCTTTACTTGCATAAAAGACATCAAATTATATTAAATGGATGTAAAGAGTGCATTTCTTAATGGTTATAGGTTTATATTAACCAACCTCCAGATTTTGAGGACTCAATGAAACCAAACCATATCTATAAGTTTAAGTTCTTTATGGACTAAAATAGGCACCAAGAGTATGGTATAAAAGATTAAGCAACTTCTTAATATAAAAAGAGTTCTTTAGAGACAAAATAGATACTATACTATTCACAAAGACCAAAAATAAAGAGTTACTTATTATTCAATTTATGTATATGATATTATTTTGTGCTACTAATGAAAGTTAGTAGAAGGAGTTTGTTAAGCTAATGCAGGATGAGTTTGAGATGTTTATAATGGGTGAACTCAACTTCTTCCTTGAATTGCAAATCAAGCAAAGAGAAAGGAACCTAAGCAATAGATATTATCCGATTACTCACTGTTATTGTTGAGTACTTTTTTGGTACTTAATTGTTTTGGATGTATGGCATATCATTTAGATACTTTGCCAAGTATTGTGATGGTTTTGTAGTTAGGTTTATATAACACTAGTTTGGAAACTATGACTTTTATGCTTGATGCTTCCATAATTCTTTTTGTGATTATTAGATTGAGGCTATTGAGTAGATATTTGACTATGTGACTATAACTCTAGTAGTGGATGATAAACTTTGACCCTTCAGTAAGTGCTTGGACTTGATGGTTCTGTGATAATGTCTTGAAATGGTTAGTCTTAAGAAAGTGTTGTTATGTTAGCTTAGGACCTTGGTTCTTTATGTAATAATCTTAATTGAGTCCTGTATGCTTGTCTTTATGGGTGGTTTGTCTTGATCATGATGGAATAATTGAGGAAGAGCAACCAATCATAAGTCAATCAATTAGTATTCAGCTTCCATTACTGTAGTTCGATTAAAAGGAAGTTTTAATCATAAAAATTAGACCTATATATGACGCAAGGTTGGGAATGATTGTGATTAATATTTAATGATAGTAATGTTGCTTTTTAACTAAATCAAAGTTTAAAAGGTTCATTTTATTTTCCCATGGTCTATGTAACTATTTATTATCCAATAAACCTAAAACCATATTATATGTGTGTTATTTGGGTAGCATAAAGGAAGGGTGTTACATTCTCAATCACTAGGTATTCCATGCCAATGTAACGAGTGGGTGAAATAACTTTAGATTTGGGCACCAGTTCATCTCGAAAACTTTAGATTTCTCAAGTTTTTGCCAATTGTGAATGGCTTGTTAACTTGTTGGGGACCTCAGGAGCTTGTAGAACTTCATTTTTTCGGTCATTTTACATCAAATAAATTTCAAATTGGTCTTAAAAAATATCAAAACACCAATATATGTAAAACTAGGCAAGATTAAGCTAAAAAACCCATAATTTCACTCAATTTAAAGTGTAAATGCAGACATTTTATAAGTATAAAATAGATACATTAAATATAATATAATACTTTAAAGTTATGATAAAATTTATAGGAAGAAAAAATTATTGTCATAGGGACAACTTCTACTTTCGTAAATGTTGATTAGTGTTGTATAGTCCAAAGGTGTATCAGTTGCCCTTAGTACCTCATAAAAAGATTAGTTCATAACATCTATAATTATATTTAAGTTTTTATATAATAGAGGGCATCCAGAGTTTTTAAATCAAGAAAAGTTTGCATTATGTTGATTTTTTCAATATTAGTTAATGAATGAGGAAAAAACCTGCTTAAATGCAGAGTAAATTGATACAAATGTATATAAAGGTGAAAAAAGAATGCATAGAGAAGTTCAAGTAAATTTCTATTTTTATAAAACTAAAAAAATTAGCGATTTTTATTACTCTAGAACACTATACTTTACTGTGAGACAATTTTATGATTAGAAAAGTACTAGTTAAATAAGTTGTTACAAAATTCATTCCTCGTTGACACATGGAAGACTTTTGTGTTCCACAAAGTTCTCTAAAGTACAAGGATTAACAAAAAGACGGAAAGAGGCCAAGGGATTAAATTGAATGGTGATATGCGTTTGATCAAAACGCCAAGTATACGTGAGAATTAGACTCCCTCGGTGCCCTAAAAAGTGTCAATTTTCACACAAACCAAAAAATATTATTGAAGGGTACAATAGTAAAAATAAAATAGTAATTAAAGTTTTAATTAAATCCTAAAGTGATAGATATGTTGAAAAATTAGAAAAAAAACTCAGAAGTGGCAATTTTTGTAAATAGAATAGAGTAGTATAGATGTGGCCAATAAAAGGATGGAAGTGTAGAAGTGAGTGCTTGCTGTGACACTTCTTTTTCATTACTTCCTCAAATTTTAAATTCAAGGTTTTTTTATTTAACCCTAAACATAGAATTTCTTTCAAGATACAATGTAATATTTATAATGAGTTACAAAAAAATCTCCTATCTAATTCATTCCAAAATGTTTTATTTAGAAAATAGAGTCCACCACTCAAATATCACCTACCATTATAATAGTTGACATTTAATAAAGGTAGTTATGACTAGAATTGTGATTATTTAAAAAAATTAAGAAAAAAATTAAGGTTGCTAATCAATTTTAGCTTCTGTCCTTAGTTTGAATGAGTCTTATATTCATATATGAAGGATACATGGAGTAGTTCATATGGTTACAATTTACAAATAAAACAATAAATGTGAGAATAGAAAATTTATAACTAATGTCTAATAGAGGAGTAAGTAATAAACTATAAATAACTAAGTCGTTCTCAAAAATTGAAACACTCAAAAGGTTGATTTGAATGGTAGGTAATTAAGAACTTATGCAATTTTTCCTTATACCTGACCACGGTCTGAGCCTGTATCCGAAAGAAAAAAATAAAAAGGAAAAAAACAAAAAAGAAAACCGCAGTCTATGGTACTTTCTATCGGAGCTAGAACAACCTAATTCATGTGAATCACGCTGGCATAAAAAATTTGCTTTTTCTGTACTAAGTCAGTAATTGTGATTAACTGTTTATATTATATTACTCAAAAAGGGAGGGAACAGTCATTTTATAATTTAAGTGAATAGGTAAATTATTTGAAATTTGATATTCATCTTGTAAAAAAATATTTCTTTTTTTGGCTACAAAAATACTTTTCTTTTGTTACCATTACAGTGAAAAGATAAGTAAATTCAAGTTATCCTCAGTAGAAAAAAAGTGAGTTTCAAAAAAGAGAATGAGAAAAAATCATTTTGGTAACCAATTATAGTTTTCTTATTAAAAATATCATTGTATTTGACAGTCAATAATTGACCTCTCCATTGGAAACTAAATACATCAAAATAAATTTTTCCCTTTTTCCCTTGCAAATCCATTTTCTTTCTTTAAAAAAAATGACATAGAAGTTAGCACATGAGCTTCCGCCCATGGAAGAAAATGGGAAGCAATCTGCAATACCAACTTTTTGTTAGCAAGGCTGACTTCCCAAGAGGGGGGGTGAATTGGGAAGATTGAAATTTTTCTGCACAAAGTGAAGTAAGTGAAGATATCACAGTATAATGAAAACAATGCGTAAAACAGAGCAAGCTGAAAAGTAAAGATAGGGAGAAGAAGACTCAGTAATTTATCCTGGTTCGGTCCTTCCACTTGACCTACATCCAGTCTCCAAGACACCTCTTGGGATTTATCCACTATACAGCAAGAATTTCAATGGGCTTCTTGCAAAGGCCACAGTACACGAGTTTGCTCTGTTTCTGAGCTCTCTCAAACTCTCCAAGCACTTACACTGTGTGCTTCCCAATCCCCTTGTGAATATCCCTCACAAGTAAATCTATCTTCCAGATGAAGAGTAGATTGATTACAATGAAATGACTCTCTTGAAAGGAGTAGATATGAAAGTTTTGGTGCAAGTCTGGAAGTTAAGAGGGTAAAAGCTTTTGAGAAGAAAATTCAGCAGAGATTCAGTATATAGAAGTTTGATTCATTACCCATAACTTCAAGTGATGTTGTATTTATAGATTTAGGTCTCAAATATCCGTTAGAGACTAAATCTATCCGTTGGAGAAGTTATTCAACGGTTACTCTGAAAAAACTATCCGTTTACCAACCGCATTTAATGTTTCTGACATACTGAAATTCGAATTTCGGTTGGCCAACAGACGAATTTCGAAGGAATCGTAGATTAAAGCTTCCAACGTTACAGCACGAAGTTCGTCTGTTCATAAAGTGAAATTCGAATTTTGAAACTTACAAAACATTTTCACAATGTGACATACGAATTTTCAAGAAGAAAGTTTTTCGGTTAAGTATGAACAGTGTTTTCAATTTTCTACAGTGCCTTCGAAATTCGAATTTTGGATCCCCAAAATTCGTCTGTTCATTGAACTAAAAAGGGCCACAGTAGATAACTTTCTTTGAAATTCGAATTTTGGAAAGGCAAAATTCGTCTGTCAGAGAAACTCTTTTCAGACTCATCTTGTCATTCGAATGTTGCAAGTTCTTATCATTCGTATGTCAATGTTTCATTTAAATAGACTTAAGAACTTAGCTTCTGAAATTCGAATTTCAATGCTCAAAGTTCGTCTGTCAGAGAGCAGTTTTGAAACTTAAATCACTTTTGATCTCAGATGAACTTTAACATAGTTACAGACAAATTTCTTCAGTTTTCTCAAATTTTGTTTTGCTTGAAATTCGAATTTTGAGAACTCAAAGTTCGTCTGTTGTAAAGAAGCATCTTTCAGACTTATATAAAAATTTGAATGTTGCAACTTCAAAATTCGTCTGTCAGAGAGCATTTTTCAAACTGAATTTCGTTTTGATTTCAGATGCACTTTATCATAGTTTCAGACGAATTTCTTTGATTTTTACAAACTTCATTTTACTTGAAATTCGAATTTTGAAAGTGTGAAGTTCGTCTGTTACAAAGGCCTCTTTTCAGACTAGATGAAAATTTGAATTTTGAACAACCAAAATTCGTCTGACAGAGAACAGTCTCTTCAGACTTATTCAGTTTTAGCTTGAAATTCGAATTTCCAAAGGCAAAGTTCGAAGTTCTAACTTGACAGTTCAGTTTAAACTTTCAACCTTCGTCTATTTGAAGGTAATTTTCAAATGTTCAAAGATTTAACATAAAATCAAAGTTTGAAAACATCTTTTCTTCAAATCAAAATCTTTTACCCAATTATATCAAAAACTAAAGATCCTACAAAAGATCTAACAACATATACTCAGTTAATCTTCACTTGAACCAGCTTTGTTCTTCTTTGATATCTTCAATCCAAGCTCTTGGGTGTTGGTTTTAACATCATCAAAACTCTTGATTCAACATTCTCCCCCTTTTTGATGATGACAAAACAACTTACAAACTGGATTAGTACTTGGGTTTGCTTTTACAAGCTCCCCCTCAACATATGCATAAGATATCAACAGAATTAAGACACAAAACTTTGCAACAAGGAATTCATCCATTTAACCAAAAGTTACTTATACAGAGCTAAATAAGGCAAAGTTCAAACAACAGAGACAGTCCAATCAACAAATTCCAAACAACAAAACTAATACAAAGTACAACAAGAAATTTCAATCAATTCTTCTTTGTCTTGATCTTCTTGCTGTAGGATTTCCTTTTTCCTTTTCCAGATTGCTCAGCAGCAGTCTTTCCAGTTTGCCCAGTCTTTCCAGTTTGCCCAGACTTCTCCCCCTTTTTGGCATCATCAGGAAGGCCAACAAAGTCAGCCGGAGGAGGGATCTGAGAGACAGGAATAGCACGAAGGGGCACAGGAGCAAAAGGAATTTCAGCTGGGGGATCAGTGCTTGGTTCCTCGTCAGAGACTTCCAGCAGCTCCTGCATTGCCTGTCTGGAAAGAGCTAGTTGAGCCCTTTGTTCTTCTGATAGCCCATAAGCAGCAAGAGAAGAGGAGGCTGGTTTAGCAGGAGGAAACATTTCTTCCAGCCTTTTCCTCTGAGCTTCCAGTAAAGCATTGTGAGCAATGGCAACATAGTCAGCAACAGGTACAATGCTTCTTTCTTCAGTGCTCACATCTTCTTGCATGGAGGAGCTTGAGATGGCTGCCACCAGTTTTTCAACTTGCTCAGATTCTTGAGTGGACAGAATTGATTCCTGAGCAACTTCTTGCATGGGCTCATGAGGACTTATCTGCTGAAGTCCTTCTTCTTCTTCCAATCCATAGTCCAGGGGTGGACCAGGACTTGGTGTTCTCATTGCACCAGCACCATCATGGTCAGAGGAGGCAAACTCGAAGGGGCTTGGAGGCTCAGGAGTTGGAGATAGAGTAGGCTCAGGGATACCAGGCTGAGGTGGAGCTGAAGTGGTAGGAATAGCATTCCTTATATCTTCATAAGCATCAGCTACCACCTTCATGTTCACAGCCAACTGATGGATCTGATCTTGTAGATGAGCAAATTTGGCATTTTGCTCATCTCTTATGCTGAGAATGAGTGTTGACAGACTGTCAAACAACTCAGTGACCTTTGTTGGCTTGGCCCGTGAGGAGGGAGTGGCAGGAGGGTGAGTAGGCCTGGAGGGAGATGGGATTGGTTGAGAAGGCTGAGGTACAGATTTGCTAGGGGCCTCAGAGGTGCCTTCTTGTTGGAGGGAGTCATCAGCAGCAAAGAACAGATCTTCAGATTTCCCTGCTTCCTTTCCAACCCATCTGCCTTCATCTCGTTCAATACCCATCCTTTGCAGTTCCTCTTCTTTGAATGCCTCAGTGAGTTTCCCTTTCCCCTTTTCAATGTGTTGAATTCTAGCATGCTGCAGGATTCTTGAAATAATTGCAGCATAGGGGAGTGTGGAATCCTTCCTCTGATCCCTTGCTTTTATCATTCTCTGGAGGATGATATGACCCATGTTAATCAGCTTCCCACGAATGATAGCAGTCATCACATGAGCCTCTGCCCTTGTTATCAAGTTGAAGCTGCCACCCTTGTTGAATATGATCCTGGACACTATATAGTGCAGGATTCTGACTTGTACACTTAGGTCTGTGGGCTTCAATAGATTTATAGTTGGCCTGTTTTCCCTTCTTCTGAACAAGGTGTCCAAGATAGTGCTCTCTTTGTAGTTCAGGAAGGATCCTCCTTCTTCATCCTCTGTGCTTGCCTCATCCATGTATCCAGAGGCTGTAATGTCAATTTTCAGCCCATCTTGTCCTGGGATTTCCAGAACTTCCTTGATTGTCTCATCAGCAAGCCAGATGGTCCTAGATCTTAAAGTGACCTCCCATTTCCTTTTCTTGCTGTTATATTGAAGAGAGGCATACCAAGTCTTCACTACTTCATCATCATATTTTTCAGCAATTTCCAACAGGTTTTTGTATCTTATCAACCATAATGCAGCATCAAAGTTGTTGGATATCAAAAATTGCTCCAAATTTACACAGTGAGGCTTGATTACCTTTTTGCTTGAAAACTTGGCAGAAAACTCTTCTTGAATCTCAGGAGTGCTCCAAAGTGGTAATGTGGTAAGTTCAAATTCTCCAGATTGTGTAGAAGAGGAGGAAGCCACAGCAGCAGTTTCACCCGAAGGGACTGCAGATTTTGAAAAGGAAGGCCCAGTTTTCTGAGAATCTGCCTTGGAAGAAGATTTCTGGCGTTTAGAAGGGGTAGCTTTACTGGGTTCGGCCTTTCTCTTGGATTTTTCTCCTTCTTTTGTAGCATATTGGGATTTAGCAGTTCTTTTTGGCCGAGTTCCAGCTTGTCCTGCTCCAGGGATCTTTACTCTCGCCATTTTTCAGTGGAATGAAGAAAAATGTTGACAAGGAAGGGTTTATAGGATGCGAATGGAGGTTTAATTGGTGAAGAATGACGGTTTTTGGACAGGAGTTAAGAGAATTTAAGAAAGAATCAGAACGGATTCAGAGAGGTTACAGATAGGGCTGCGTCTGTTCTGAGGAAAACCGTAGCATTTAACGTGTGTAACCGTCTGACAGACGAATTTTGAGGGGTCAAAATTCGAACTTCGGGCAGTTACAAGTTAAACCGTTCAGCATAGCTTACTGACAGACGAATTTTCATCTTGAAAGTTCGTCTGACAGTGGCTTGAAACAAGCAATACAAGGACAACAGACGAATTTTGTTCCAACAAAGTTCGAATGTTGAATAGAGAAAGGCAGTTAACAATCAAACAATCAATCAATCAATCAGACGAATTAAACAGGCAGAGCTGCATCTTTTGACAATTCAGCATGTAGGACATGTTTCAACAGATGAATATTAAACTGAAAATTCGAATTTTCTAACTATGTAAAGATTGTCCAACATTCGCATGTTAGGAGATAAAAAATTGTGCAGCAATGATGGACAATCATAATATTGAAATTTCTGATTTTGAAAATTCGAACTTTCAAGTGTCAACAGACGAATTTCGAGGCATTACAGAGAACTGTTCCAGGGCATAACATGCCGAAGTTCGTCTGTTAGTGAACTGAAATTCGAATGTTGACCATATTGACCATGTCAGAAGCACATTTTATTAAGCAAAATCCGTTTAACATACATGTAAAATGCGAATTTCATCTTTAAAAACTTACAGAATGGATCCAAAACTTAGGATTTACATCATTCATTCCACTTTTTGGTTGTTCCATTCTGACGTGCTCCACTCTTCAAGTTTATTGCCATTGATTTTCACAGGGAGCACCTGCAGCTTAGATTAAACATACTCCGAAGCTCAAGTTAGAATTAATTCTGATATTGAAAATTTTAATGACAGAATTGCATGAAAACATCTTACAGTTCATTGGGGTTTACCATCCCCAATTCTCTCCTTATTTTACAAAGTCTGTCTTCTAGCAGAGGTTTTGTGAGTATATCAGCAAATTGATCCTCTGTTGGGATGTACTCCAATCTGACTTCTCCTTTCAGAACATGATCTCTTATGAAGTGATGCCTGACTTCAATATGCTTTGTTCTTGAGTGAATGACAGGATTCTTGGTGATATTTATGGCACTCTGGTTGTCACACATGATTGGTATCTCTTTTATTTTGATTTCAAGATCTTCAAGCTGCTGTTTCATCCAGATGACTTGGGCACAACAACTTCCAGCTGCAACATACTCAGCTTCTGCAGTAGATAAGGCTACACTGTTTTGCTTTTTGCTGAACCATGAAACTAGGGATCCTCCAAGGAACTGACAGGTTCCACTTGTACTTTTTCTGTCAGTTTTAGATCCTGCAAAATCAGCATCAGTGTATCCTTTGAGGTCTTCTCCATTGCCTTTTGGATACCAAAGACCCATTTGTGATGTTCCAATAAGATATCTAAAAATTCTTTTCACAGCTGTTGCATGGGATTCTTTGGGGCATGATTGGAACCTTGCACACATGCAGACACTGAACATAATGTCAGGTCTGCTGGCAGTTAGGTACAGCAGAGATCCAATCATTATCCTGTACTGAGTAATGTCAAACATCTTTCCATTCTCATCCATGTCTAGTTTGGTTGCAGTAGCCATAGGTGTTCCCATTGGCTTGGCATTCTCCATCCCAAACTTCTTTAGCAGCTCCTTCAGATACTTGGATTGACTGAGAAAGATGCCATCATCAAGCTGTCTGATTTGCAGTCCAAGGAAGAAGTTGAGTTCACCCATCATGGACATCTCGAATTCTCCCTGCATTAACTCAGAAAATTTCTTGCAGAGAGTTTCATTAGTAGCACCGAAAATAATATCATCAACATAGATTTGAACAATCAGTAAATCTTTATTCTCTTTCTTAGTGAATAAAGTTGTGTCAACTTTGCCTCTATTAAACCCTTGTTCAGTTAGAAAATTGCTCAACCTCTCATACCATGCTCTAGGGGCTTGTTTTAAACCATAAAGAGCCTTCTTCAGCTTGTAAACATGGTTTGGTTTAGTAGAATCTTCAAAACCAGGAGGTTGATCTACATAAACTTCTTCCATGATATATCTATTTAAAAAGGCACTCTTTACATCCATTTGATATAGTAAAATATTTTTCATGCATGCATATGCTAGCAGTATTCTTATAGCCTCTAGCCTAGCTACTGGTGCAAAGGTTTCTTCAAAATCAATACCTTCTTCCTGATTATACCCTTTAGCAACCAGTCTAGCCTTATTTCTTATTATTGTTCCAGATTCATCCAGTTTATTTCTGAAAACCCATTTGGTACCTATAACAGGATGATTTTTGGGCCTGGGAACTAAATTCCAAACATGATTTCTTTCAAACTGATTCAATTCATCTTGCATAGCTAGAATCCAGTAATCATCAGTTAAGGCTTCCTCAGCACATTTAGGTTCAATTTGAGAAATAAAAGCGCAGTTGAGCATTTGATCCCTTAACTATTTTCTGGTTTTAACTTTCTCTTGAACATTCCCTATTACTTGATCAACAGGGTGATTCCTTTGATATCTCCAAGCTCTAGGGAGTTCTTGAGTTGTTTCTTCAATATTTTCTTCATTAAACTCTTGCTCCTGGATATCTTCCTCTATATCAATAGATTCAGATATCTTTGGAGGTTCAGTTTTACTTTTGTCAGAAATTCCTAGTTTTTCAAAATTGATAGTTAGATCATCTTCATGTTTTGACACAGCTTCATTTTCAATGAAAACTACATGCACTGATTCTTCTACTATATTTGATCTTTTATTATAAACTCTATAAGCCTTACTCCTACTTGAATAGCCCAAGAATATACCTTCATCGGATTTGGCATCAAACTTACCCAGATTTTCTTTCCCATTGTTGTGAATGAAGCATTTGCACCCGAACACATGGAGGTGTGACAAATTTGGCTTTCTTCCTTTGTACAGCTCATAAGGGGTCTTCCCAAGGATTGGTCTGATGTAGGCTCTGTTTATGATGTAACTAGCTGTATTCACTGCATCAGCCCAGAACACTTGAGAGAGTTCCTTCTCATTTAGCATCGCTCTTGCCATTTCTCCAATGGTTCTGTTCTTCCTTTCCACCACTCCATTTTGTTGAGGAGTTCTTGGTGCTGAGAAGTTGTGGTCAATTCCATGCTCATTGCAGTACTCCAGGAAGTATGCATTTTCAAATTCTCCTCCATGGTCTGACCTGATAGACACAATAGAAATACCTTTCTCATTTTGCACTTTCTTAGCTAAGGTTACAAATGCACCAAAGGTATCACTTTTAGAGGAAAGAAACAATGTCCAAGTGAATCTAGAGTAATCATCTATAATTACAAGCACATACAGATTACCACCAAGACTTTTCACTCTAGATGGTCCAATTAAGTCCATATGTAACAATTCAAGTGGTCTTGTTGTTGTTATTACATTTTTAGATTTGAAGGATGCTTTGGTTTGTTTTCCTCTTAGGCATGCATCACATTCTTTATCCTTTTCAAAAGATATTTTAGGAAGACCAGTTACTAGCTCATTTTTAATCAGTTTAGACAATTGATTCATGTTAACATGAGCTAATCTCCTATGCCATAGCCAACTGTCATTATTCTGACTAATCAAACATACAGAATCCAAGGGAGGAAGTTCATCAAGGTCAATAGTGTAACAGTTACCATCCCTTTGAGCTTTGAGAATTACTTTGTGATCACTTTTTCTGATGACCAGGCAAAACTTTGAGTCAAACAGCACCCAGTTTCCTTTGTCACAAGTCTGACTCACGCTTAGCAAGTTGTGGTTGAGGCCAATCACAAACAGCACCTCTTCAATGGATGTTTCTGGATTTTTGCCTACAATTCCAATACCAGTGATTTCGCCATATTGGTCACCTCCAAAGGTCACCTTTCCTCCTTTCTTGTCTCTAAGGGTGATGAACTTCTCCTTATCACCAGTCATGTGACTTGAGCAGGCACTGTCTATATACCATTTGTTGCTTTTCTTAGCTTTGAGACAGACCTGCAAAACAAAGTTTATGTTTTTCTTTTAGGTACCCAAATTTACTTGGGTCCTTTTCGGTCAGTGAGTAATTCCCTAGATGCAGAGGCAACTTTGGGAACCCATTCAGTTTTCCTGCCTAGCCTATTTTTCTTCAATGCACAAGAACTGGAAATATGTCCCTTTTTGTTACAAAAATGACAGGTAATGAATGGACTGCTAGATTGAGTGGTAGGAAGAAAACAATGCAAATAATACTTCTGTTTAGCATGCCTGGGTTGATCATATGTTTCAATGTGAGGTGATGCATCATTTTCCTTTTTATTATTGTTAGCATGCACAAAATGTCTCATATACATATTCTGATTTTTCTTCCTGATCTTTTCCTTGACTGCACATGGATCATAGCCAAGACCAGCTTTTCCTTGTGATATTCTTTGGCTCCCCATCAAGGCAAACAACATATCTTTACCTCTAGTGAGCCTAGACATGCTTTTAACTAGATAATCATTAGTTTGCCTGAGTTCAGTGCATGAGGTGCAGCAGACAGATTCAGTCGGAGGTAAAGAGGCAATTTCAGAAACTATGCTTTGAGACTCCAGCTTAATTATCCTTTTCTTTGCCAGTTTTAGTTCTTTAGCAACTTTGATAAATTCATCATGAAGCTCATGAAATGCATCTAGTAATTCAGAATAGGAAGGTTCAGATTCATATACCTCTTCTTCCTGATCACTTCTGTGTGAGGGTGTGGCTTCTTCAGAAGCAAGTGCCATCAGACAAATGTTGGCAATCTCATCCTCATCTTCTTCTTCCTCATCTGAGCTGTTGCCCCATATAGATGAGATGTAGGCCTTCTTCTTCTTTCCCTTATCAGCAGCTTTCTTTTCCTTTTCTTGTTTCTTGAGGAATTGGGGGCAGTCCCACTTTATGTGTCCCTGCTTCTTGCATTCATAGCAAGTCACAGGTTCTTTTGTCTCTTTCTTGCTTTCTCCAGCTGCTCCTTTCTTGAAGAATCTCTTGTTTTTCTTCTTGCTGTAGAATCTTTCGAATTTTCTAACCATCATTGCCAGAGTTTCTTCATCCAGATCATCTCCTTCATCAGATTCTTCTTCCTTTTCATCGGCAGCTTTGAGGGCAAGGCCTTTCTTCTTCCTGTCCATCCCAGCTTCCTTGAGTGCTTTGATTTTTCCTTCATATTCCTCAAGGCTGCCAAAGAGAGCTGTGACAGAAGTCATCGATTCTCCTCTGGCTTCTTCTATAGCTGTTACCTTGGGCTGCCATTCCAGAGGGAGAGCTCTGAGTATTTTTCTTACTTTCTCAGACTGAGTGTATTCCTTTCCCAGGCTTTTGAGTTGATTCACAATGAGGGTGAATCTCTTTTGTAGCTCCTTTACAGTTTCTCCTTCAGCCATTCTAAAGCTCTCATGCTCCCCAATGCACGTGTTCAGTCTGTTCTCCCTGACTCCAGATGTTCCCTCATAAGCAATCTGCAGAGTATCCCACATTTCTTTTGCAGTGGTGCATTGCGAGACTCTGTAAAATTCATCTTGATTCAGGGCACTGACTAAACAGTGTTTTGCTTTGAAATTCAGTAGGACTCTCCTTCTGTCCTCATCATTCCATTCTGCTTCCAGCTTCTCTTTGTGTCCTCCATCTTCAGTTAGAGCCATTGGAATGAAATCCCCTTTTTCAATGACTGACCAGATGTCAAGATCAATTGATTGGAGGTAGATCTGCATTCTCATTTTCCAGTACCCATAATGCTCTCCACTGAAGCCTGGTGGTCTGTTAGTATTGTTCCCTTCAGGGAGTATACTCTCTCCAAAGCCAGCCATCTTAATTCCCGGACTGTGAGTTCCTTTGTATGGGAATCCGGGCTCTGATACCACTTGTTAGCAAGGCTGACTTCCCAAGAGGGGAGGTGAATTGGGAAGATTGAAATTTTTCTGCACAAAGTGAAGTAAGTGAAGATATCACAGTATAATGAAAACAATGCGTAAAACAGAGCAAGCTGAAAAGTAAAGATAGGGAGAAGAAGACTCAGTAATTTATCCTGGTTCGGTCCTTCCACTTGACCTACATCCAGTCCCCAAGACACCTCTTGGGATTTATCCACTATACAACAAGAATTTCAATGGGCTTCTTGCAAAGGCCACAGTACACGAGTTTGCTCTGTTTCTGAGCTCTCTCAAACTCTCCAAGCACTTACACTGTGTGCTTCCCAATCCCCTTGTGAATATCCCTCACAAGTAAATCTATCTTCCAGATGAAGAGTAGATTGATTACAATGAAATGACTCTCTTGAAAGGAGTAGATATGAAAGTTTTGGTGCAAGTCTGGAAGTTAAGAGGGTAAAAGCTTTTGAGAAGAAAATTCAGCAGAGATTCAGTATATAGAAGTTTGATTCATTACCCATAACTTCAAGTGATGTTGTATTTATAGATTTAGGTCTCAAATATCCGTTAGAGACTAAATCTATCCGTTGGAGAAGTTATTCAACGGTTACTCTGAAAAAACTATCCGTTTACCAACCGCATTTAATGTTTCTGACATACTGAAATTCGAATTTCGGTTGGCCAACAGACGAATTTCGAAGGAATCGTAGATTAAAGCTTCCAACGTTACAGCACGAAGTTCGTCTGTTCATAAAGTGAAATTCGAATTTTGAAACTTACAAAACATTTTCACAATGTGACATACGAATTTTCAAGAAGAAAGTTTTTCGGTTAAGTATGAACAGTGTTTTCAATTTTCTACAGTGCCTTCGAAATTCGAATTTTGGATCCCCAAAATTCGTCTGTTCATTGAACTAAAAAGGGCCACAGTAGATAACTTTCTTTGAAATTCGAATTTTGGAAAGGCAAAATTCGTCTGTCAGAGAAACTCTTTTCAGACTCATCTTGTCATTCGAATGTTGCAAGTTCTTATCATTCGTATGTCAATGTTTCATTTAAATAGACTTAAGAACTTAGCTTCTGAAATTCGAATTTCAATGCTCAAAGTTCGTCTGTCAGAGAGCAGTTTTGAAACTTAAATCACTTTTGATCTCAGATGAACTTTAACATAGTTACAGACGAATTTCTTCAGTTTTCTCAAATTTTGTTTTGCTTGAAATTCGAATTTTGAGAACTCAAAGTTCGTCTGTTGTAAAGAAGCATCTTTCAGACTTATATAAAAATTCGAATGTTGCAACTTCAAAATTCGTCTGTCAGAGAGCATTTTTCAAACTGAATTTCGTTTTGATTTTAGATGCACTTTATCATAGTTTCAGACGAATTTCTTTGATTTTTACAAACTTCATTTTACTTGAAATTTGAATTTTGAAAGTGTGAAGTTCGTCTGTTACAAAGGCCTCTTTTCAGACTAGATGAAAATTCGAATTTTGAACAACCAAAATTCGTCTGACAGAGAGCAGTCTCTTCAGACTTATTCAGTTTTAGCTTGAAATTCAAATTTCCAAAGGCAAAGTTCGAATTTCTAACTTGACAGTTCAGTTTAAACTTTCAACCTTCGTCTATTTGAAGGTATTTTTCAAATGTTCAAAGATTTAACATAAAATCAAAGTTTGAAAACATCTTTTCTTCAAATCAAAATCTTTTACCCAATTATATCAAAAACTAAAGATCCTACAAAAGATCTAACAACATATACTCAGTTAATCTTCACTTGAACCAGCTTTGTTCTTCTTTGATATCTTCAATCCAAGCTCTTGGGTGTTGGTTTTAACATCATCAAAACTCTTGATTCAACACTTTTGACAAAATTTTTTCACTGTTTTGAAGATTTTTTTTTTCTTTACTCTCTAACCTTTACATTAAAATGTCAAATATATAATTAACTGCTGGGAATAGTAAGAATAGATTATATATGCCCTAATTTTGTTTAAATTACACAAACTTCTATTTTTTTTTCAAAATACTCAAAAGCTTTCTTTCAATTTCTTTCATACTTAACAAGCCATTCACAATTGGCAAAAAAAAAAATCCATTTTGATTCCCATAGAAAAATTCGCGTTGGAATCTTTAGAAATAAATTGTAAAAATATACAAAGTTTTGACAACCAATAACTCACCATTAAAAGTAGAAAGAAACTATAGGGACATTTAACCCTATCATCCACACTTCAGATAAGACAAGCTGCCTTTGTAGAAGCATTTATTACATTGATCTGCAAATCCATCATTTAGGTTAAACACCATCCACAAAGAAGGATTGGAATCTAGTGTGAAACATGGAGTCATGGGCAATCAGAGAAAAAGAAAAAAGGAAAAAACCATGCCCATGTCTGGCATGCTCAATACACTTACGTTAGATGCAATGACATTGTCACATGCTTCACTTGCTTTATATGTAGAATCACAAAAAAGAAGAAAAATAGCCTTTTAATTGCAGGCTGCCAGATAAAGTTATTGAGTCAACAATTCCACCAATGGTTATGTTTGCCCCATACAGTGCCCGATCACCTATAGTGAATATTTAGCAGTGCAAGTTCTCTAGCGAATATTTAAGAGTAAACATCCCAGTGAATTTGGCTTCCATAAAATATTTGAAATATGACTATAGTGAATATAATGGCCACAGAGATGCATCTATAAACATGACTCTAAGAGGTTGACTTTTGTAGTTAGCCGATAGTTATTTGAATTATGAAGACAACTTTATCATATGACTATATATAATAAACAAAATGACACTAATCTCCATAGAGGTTTGACGTTTGACGTGTGTTAGAAAGCCTCCACTTTAATGTAGCTCATTTCAAGACTCGAACATGAACATTTTGTGGTAGATATAATAATGGAAAAAAAAAAGAAAGAAAAATGATCTTTCTTCTCCAACAAAACTATTAGAGACAATTGACTCAAAAACAATCATAGAAACGATCAGACTTGCCTTTGTCATCTTCAGAAGCAGGGATCAGAACTTCTAAATCATTTGCATCTGATAGTAACTTGCCATCAATCTCCCTTAAAACTAAGCAATCTTTAGAAGTGGAACTTATGACTATTGTAACTCCCAAGTCCCCTTTCCATCACCGTCAGCAAATTTAAAGCCTGCAGCTGCTCCACCACTACAAAAAAAGCTGCAAACCTGATAATGACTCAGACGATGTGGCCTCTTAACTTATGAGCTGATCAAGCAATAAAAAGGCTAGAACTAATAAAACTAGTTCTGAAGAAATTTAAGTACCATGAATAAAGAAAATCACAAGAACTACATGCAACATATCATATTTCCATGAGATTCAAATTTCCCCTAATGTTATCAAACGGTGACTTAAAGGCCTAAACATGCAAATGCAAAATTCATGTTGTGCCAAAACGTCACCGAGGGCACTGAAGGGAAGAACAACAAAACACACTAATATTGACTGCAGAGTAAAGCATATGTTGGAAAATATAGCAACAAAAGTTTCTCATAGAATGCCGAGTGTGCAAAAAAGTGTGGTCAGTTGCTATCGCATCAAAAACCTCATATTGACAATAGGATATTATTAACTTCAACATTAAGACTACTATAAATTAATGAAACATGGTAATCACCTATGGTAGGTGTCCCTAAACAAGAATCCACGCTCAAGACCACTAATCTGCCCTCCAGCAGCTGTAGATTTATCCCAACCGAATGTCCTAATTCACACATTGTGGATGCCTAGTGTCCATTTCCATCTACTGTCAAAAATAGCTAAATACAAATCATGTGACATTGTTCAATTCACAGAAGTTGAATAGCGCTCTGTCGTACGATTTAATCACATTGCTTGCACTCAAACATTGTCTACAGTTGATGCATGAAATGCAACCTGAAGCAAAGTGTTGTTCAACCACTGATAGCAAAAAGAGAAGTGGATTAGTAATTGAACAAAAACATTAATATTAATACTATATATATGCTAAGATAGTGGCAGGAATCCGACCATCCAAGGTTGCAACATACTGTACAAAGAAGCAAAAGAATTAAAAAATGAAAGAATTTAATATCAACCATATCAGCAGTAACATATCAGGCTAAGTCATGATATTATCATCTCATCCTCCTCTGCCAATTTGCATTCTTGATGAAGGAAAAGCTAATATATAATGGATCAATCAAATTGTTACCTTTATGCTCACATGTTCAGCATTTTCTCCATCTATTGCGCCTCGAGAAATTCAATTTTTTCCTGGCAATCACCAATAACTCATTCAATCGATCTGTGCCTCCAGACCAATCCAAAGGTACCAATCCCCTAGCCTGTAAATCCTTTAAAAGCTTTTCCCCTTCAACATTATAATTTCCATCACAAACATAATCAATAAGAACTGTGTAAATCGAGATATTAGGCCAAAGATGTCTTTGTTTCATTTCTTCATGAAGTTTGAAAGCAACCATAATATCACCATTAGCACAAAGGCCAGATATAAGAACATTGTATGTAGTTATGTCAAGCTTCACACGACAGCGCTCCATTATACTTTTCAAGTATAAAGCCTTCTCAAGATTACCTTCTTTGCAACAAATATGCATAAATGTAGTGAAAGAAGCAATAGTTGGAATTAATTGAATCTTAAGCATGAAATCAAGGACCAGGATAGCATTTTCAGTATTCCTGCACAATGCAAGCCCCCAAATGATAGCACTCTCGGCAACATCATACTAGCAGACACCAAGTGTTTTCATCTCATCTTTTAGCTTCATTGCTCCCTGTATATTTCCCACTCTACACATTCCATTAATTAATGTGATATATTGTCTACAAGTAGGAACATATCCAATTTCCAACAAGGAATGCAAAATAAGATGGGCTTTGTTGAAAGCAGAAGTTCTAACTAGTCCACTAAATAGGGCATTGTATGTATCAACATTACAAATAACTAATAACTAGTTCATCATATCTACCATATCAAATGCCATTTTTATCTCATCCTTTTCACATAACTTGGTAATAAGCATGTTAAATGTATAAATATCAACTACTAAACCATCAATTGTCATGCTTTTAAAAAATTTTACAGCAACTTCCAATGCTTCAGACATACAAAGAATAAGAGAATGCCATGTTAACCTATCTGGTACAAAACCATGTCTAATCATGTCATTATACATCCTAAAACAATTTGTCACAGCATGCCACTTGGAATATCCATGAAGAAGAATATTGTAAGTTACCAAATTGAAAAATAAACTTCTATTCCTCATGGTTGAAAGGATATTATTTGCCCTAACCATTTTCCCCATCCTTGAGTATTGATCTAGAAGCACATTGAATGTAATAGTGTCAGGTCTAATGCCTTTGTTCAGCATCTCTTCAAAAGTAAACCAAGCAGCTCTTGAGTGACCTGCCTTAAGTAGACCACTAATTAAAGCAGTGTATACAGTAGGATTTGGTGATAGTAATCCTTTTTCCATTGCCTTCCCAGACAAAATAAGCACAGCAACCAATTTACCCCTCCTGCATAGCTCAGCAATAAGACTAGTGTATGTGTAATTGTCAGGAAGCAAATTATTCACAACCATCTCATTTAAAAGACCAATAGCATCCAACAAATTTCTTGATCTACACATCTCAGTAAGTAATGTGTTGTAAGAAACATTATCAATGACGGAAGGCTGGTGGTGGAGTCTACGTAAAACTTTTTTTGCCTCATTAATATGTCCACTAATGCAAAGTCCTCTCAATAGACTTCCATATGTAAAATGACTTGGAAAATTGCCATTACTAATCATTTCATCAAACACAGAAAGTGCTTTTAATGTATTACCTGAACTTGCATAACCATTTATGATACAATCAAGAGTAATGGAGTTAGGATCAAGACCCATCCTACTCATGTGATGCATAAAATATTTTGCCTTTTGAAGTTTCCCAATTCTACAAAAAGTGGAAACCAACACATTACATGTAAAGTGATCTGCAACATGACCTTTGTGGCTCATCACTGCATAAGCATTTAAAGCCTCTTTTATGTTTCCCATCTTGCAATAGTTGTATATTAATGTTGAGTACAAAATCCGGTTTGGCAATAATCTAACCTTATACATTTTACACATTATCTCCATTGCATTATTTATTTTCCCCACATTAAAAAATCCATTTATGAGTATCGAAAATGTAACAACATCAGGGTCCACAGAATCTTTTAACATATTATTTAGCAACTGCATAGCTTCATCTAGCAAGCCATTCTTACATATTCCATCAATAATTGTTGTATAACTGATACAACTAGGTCTCAACCTATTCGTCCTCATTCTCTCAAGAATACTGGAAACTAAGTCAAATTCAGCATGCCTGGATAGGCCCTTCAAAAGAGCCGCATAAGTCACTTCATTAGGTCTTAAACCATGTGATTCCATCAAATCCAAAAGTTTCAATGCTTCACCAACATTGCCCTCAGTACAATGCCCATCAATCAAAATATTGTAAGTGATAGGGTTTGGTGATGAATTAAGTGATGACTTCTCATCAAAAACATGAGAAGCAATTCGTATCTTCCCCTCCTTAACAAAACCATTAATGAGTGTATTATAAGTTATCTCATTAGGATACACATCTTTCATTCGCACTCCTTTTTAATAATAAATAACCTTTTGCACTCCTTTTGTCCCTACACAAACTATCAATCAAAACATTGTATGTACAAATATTTGCTATAATACCCTTTGAAGCCATATGGTCAATCAGTTCAGATGCCGCTTTATACCTTCCTTTTTTGCAATACGAATTGAGCAAAGTATTATATGTGACTGCTGTAGGGAAATAACCACTGTCTTCCATTTTTCTTATGAGATAATTAGCACTCTTAAGCTTCCTTTCTTCACATAAAACATTCAACAATATGTTAAATGTAGCAACACTAAGACGAAACCTATTGGCAAGCATTTCTTTGAAAAAGGACCAAAACAACTCAACTTTCTTCTCTTTTACCAATGATCCTAGGACCATGTTACACGTGTATATAGATGGCTTTAATCCCCGAAGTCCCATTAATTTGAAAGTATGTACAGCATCTCCAACCATCCTTTCTATAAACAAACTCTAATTAGGAGGTCAAACACAGCTGGGCTTGAGTTGCAAGTGGGGTATGTCCCCATGAGGGCATAAAAAACAAGATTCAAACCAATGCGCATTTGTAAAAGATGTTTCAAGGTTGATTTGGTTGAGTTGTACACTTGAGCTTTAACTAGTATGTGTGTTGTAGTGCACATTATATGGGTAACATGATTGAGCTCCAAACCTGGTTGCTTGATGATCCATTTGAGAAATTTCAGAGCCAACCTTCCATGAACAGGCCTAAGGGAGGCCAGTCTATATTTCATAAAGTTTAGTGACTCCCAACGGTCCACAGTCAAAATTGTATATATACTCTTTTCCATATCTTAAACTGTTGGATCCAAAAAGGTTAGAATGCAATAAAGCAAAAATTTAGGATCAGAATGGAATTGATATACAGGAATCATAAACATAAATGAAAGTGATGAAAAAGATAAAGGGGCAAAGGAGCTAACCTTGATTGAAAAGAGAATAATTACTAGTAGATACTTGTCCTCTCCACTCACGGTGACTAAATAATTTAAAAATGGTTCATCTATCTGAACCGGAATAAGGACATCAATCTTACTCATCTGACAACAGCAGATAAAGCACCCATCAGTCTCAGTATTAGGATCACGAGTCATCTAGTAATCTGCTTAAAAATCATTACAGATAGAAGTTATACAGAATCTTCTTTACATGCTAATTAATTTATCAATTGCTACTGAACAAAATCATACCCCACAATCTGGCTTCCTAATAAACAAGTTTGTGTGTGTATATATAATGTCACACCCCGATAATTTAGTATGATTGGCATGGCATATGAGATATCCTCACCTTGTAAGCCTTGATCATAGAATAAAAAATTGCTTGATTTCTGATTATATCTCATTTCAACTAATAATAGTCCTTAAGCTTTGTAAAAATTTTGACAGAGTTTTCTTAAAAGTTTGACCTTTGAACATTCCACAACATTCAATATCTAGTAACACAATAAAAGAGAGCTCCACTTTCAATTGTTATACTTAATACAAATGGAAGGGTGGGAATCCTACCCATGAGTCATGTAGAGCTACCTCTATGATTATAGCAAAATATTGATCCAAAAATACATCAGAATAAATTCACTCACACAAATTATATGGGCTCACTAAGCAATAGACTCATCCTCCCTATAGCTCTACTAAAAATGCATTCTCAAATCTACTATCTAAACTAGCAAATGATTAATGAGCAAATAGCATCCCAAAGTAGAATTTATCAATAAGGTAGTGAAAACAAAAATGATTTGAATATGAATTGATAGCTAAAACTAATTGAATCACATTTACTTATCTCAAGTTAAAGGATCTTACCTTAAAAGTAAATCTATAAAATACTTGAAACTAGGATGCACAAATACACTTCACAAATATGTGAGAAAATATCACCAAAGACAGTAAGCATGCAATACATGTGTTGAAATCTTGTTATAACATGTCGAAATACAACAAAGATAGAAAATTCCTTTTAAAACTAAAATAAACTTTTTTTTAACAAAAAATAAAACAAATTGATTTGAAGGATCTTAATAGAACAAAGCAACAGGTGTGGATACACAAACCATAAGGGTAAGTAACTATTCCAGCATGACTTGAAACCATGAAAACAAGCATGAGTTCTATACTCATGAGAAATAAGCATGAGTACAATACTAGCAAAAAACAGGTGTAAGTACGATGCTCACGAAAAATCCATTCATTCATTCCACATGCTTTGGCCGCCACACGGGATTAGCATCTCCTATGCACCTTGCTATTTGGGTGTCAATCATTACGTGGCAAGGGCTAATAGGATTGATGTTAGCAGCCAACGTCTTGTGGTTAGTCCCTTCATAAGCATTTCCAATCATGTATGGTATCATAATATTCAGTGTACAAAATCTTCTTTATTATAAAATCTCATAAACAATATTTCAAAATTTCTCTCAATGATTATATACATGTACTTGTTATAAATAAAATAAGTGAAAATGTATGTGGATAAGTAAGAATCTTGATTTATTTAAAACATTAATTAAAGTTCCTTGAAAATAAAAAAATTTTAAATAAAAGTAAAATTAATGGTGGTTTAACTAAAATAAAAATAAATTGGTAAAAATATCACTTATGAAATTACAGTGGGACAATATTCACTTACCAAATACGCAGTACATAGATGCAGTTTGTGTTATTTAGTAGCCCTTTGGGTAAGAGTTTTATTCTTGTAGATTCCCAAGTATCCAAAAAGGAAGAGCTATTATTATTTCTTCTCTAAACTTACAGAAGGCCATGATTCTCTAATTATTTTAATACTAATTATTATATTTCAAAATTCATCATTCAAACTAATTTAGTCCATTTAGCAAAAGCACTAACATTCATACTTCGTATGACAAAAGCACTAATTTAGTCCGCAAGAGCATCAACAACGTGAAACACAAGCACATATTAGCTCCTCAATCTATCAGCCCACTTGTAGCACTAAATTAGAATCAAATATGATATACATTCAAGAAATTCAAACCTTTTTAGCTTATACAATACGCTTGCCAATTTATTATTTTTAATTCAACATTCTCAACCTTCTCTTAAAATACTCCACTTATTTCAAGTAGCATGACACATAATCCTAACAAGCTTGAAGAACCCATCTCTAACACTTATAAAATTGATATGAAGGTTAAGTATTCCATAGATTAAGGTCAAGTCAAAGTTGCATCTACCACGGCTTGTTACCAACTTTATTTGTAACTCTTTTTTCCTTTCAACCATTTTATCAAAAAATTGAACTGCATTTAGTTAACATAGTCATAGAATAATCATACTAGTATTTAAATTTCTACCCCAAACAACATCCAAGTAAGAATCAAATTCTTCAATACCTTTAGAAAAGAACAAATTAACCAATCAACTCAACTTTCCATTTCTAGCTTAGTAACAGTTTAGGAAAAAGGAACAATAACGTCAACTAGGCTAAGCAAATAATATATACTGGCAATACCTAGTAAAAGAGAGCCCTACTCTCTTCAATTTTGGCTAAAACCCGATGCAAACCTCTTCCCTTGTTTCGAAGCTTGAAGCTAACACTGGGAGAGAAAAGTTGAAGCTCAATTGCGGCAATCTGACGGCACCGTATGAGAAGGAGCGTCACAATGACAAAGAAGGGAGGAGAAGAACGAGTTTAGTTGCTGCACCAAGGAGGAGGACTAGCTCACGTATTTCCCTGCTCCCGGAGTTCGATTCTGACACTAGAGACAATAAAGACGTTGAAGAGAAAATGGAGGAAGCTAGCATGCTCAAGAATAATCTTTAGAAATTCTCCTGTATTTTTTAATTTTTTATCTATTTAATTAAGATTAAGATTTCTTTATGATTTATGATGATTTATTAATCCCTACAAAACTGAATTTCTAAACCTCTTATTTTGTTGTTATTATTATTATTTTATTTATTATTACTTTTTTCGTATTTTTTGTTTTCTGGGTTGTTACATTTTTTTGTAGACCTGGGTTATTACATTTTAATTTTTCCTCATGGTGAAAGTGTTTGTACTCTTTATATCTGAAAAGTAAATCTATCTACCAATTCCAATAAACAAGACTACAGGTGAATTTTGTAACACCATACCTTGGAATACTATTTTTCATATATTGATGCAATTTATTGTCTAAAATTTATTGTTCAAATGATCAAAATAAATTTTTCAGATTTTTTTACCTATTTTCAAAAATTCATAACTCCCAACTTACATGTCTAAATCAAGTGTTCTATGGCTTCCTAAAAAGATCAATTTGTCTAGTTTCTGAGCATATATAAAACTCTTAGGCCACATTTTGTATGTAAAATGATTTTTGAGAGAATGATAATATGAATGGGAGTGGGAGTGGGAGTGGGAGTAGGAGTAGGAGTAGGAGTGAGAGTGGGAATGGGCTTTAAATATATGTTTGATATGTTAGGAAAAAATGGTGAGAATAATAAAAAAAGAGGGACAAAAAATTTATGAAATAACTAAAATGCCCCCAATTTAAAAACCAAAAAAGCGGAGCTCCTTCCTCCTTTCTTCTTCTCCACCGACGGTTCCGTCATCATTGTTGTCCATTCCAAAACCACTGTTGCCATCCAGAACCATCGTCACCGTATTCTCCCTCACCTACTACCAGAACCGCCGTGAATCAAATCTTGTCTCCAACACTACCCAGGCCCATCAGAAACACAAAGGAGCCAAATCTCATTGTTACCGATGCACACAAAGATTGTCTAAGTTGCCAACACCATTGTGGCATTCTCAGATCTGTTGCTGGTGTACACAAACTTCTCAAATCAAGTTCTCCAACCATTCTCATCTCTGCCAAATGCAAATCCTTCTCAAATCTCCTTCTACTTGTTTTCGTATTTACTTTGCAGATTAACGCTGCCATCGCCGCTAACAAGATGGTTTAAGCCGTCAACACCATCATGGAAGAGGAAGGAGAGGCATTCCATGGCATCATGATACTAACACAACAAAAGCACAAAATCAAGCACTTCCTCACCCATTCCCATTCCGAGTAGCTTATTCCCTTTAACCAAATGGGGCCTAATGTTAAAACATGTTTTGACTGAACAGTGATTACTTGACCATTAAGTGCTCAGAATGGGCAAAATATGGCATAACTTGTCCAAATCATATTCATGACATTACAAAGGTCTTAAAAAAACATAATGGCAGCAAAGCAAAGCCTTATAAAGGTACATATGATTTTATACAAAATGGCAAGAAAATAATATTCAATTGTCACTAAAACTCTAATTATCATTAATCTTCTCCTTACCTCTTGCCTTCTTGGTAGTCTTGCCATTACTTGGACCTAAAATTTGGAAACTTGAGGTGATGAGATTATGATAATCCTGGTAACAAGTTACATTTCACACATTATATTATCAAACAAATCATGAAAATCATATTGAAACATATAACACTATATTGTTCAAAAAAAATTTAACAGTATAACAACTTAGAAAATAGACATCTCAAGAAACAAAAACCCTCATTTTACAACTAAAACCAATCACAAAGGATCAAGTAAACAATATGGCACATCATAAACATTTATAACAAAGCAAGACAATAAAGTGTAAAAACGAGAACTTAGCTACCTCTTGAAGATTTTTTGGCATTTTCTCTTGAAACCAAAGTTTCCACTAACTTTCTTGAACTTCCTCAAATCCTAAATCATCACCAAATAGTAGTTTAAACCACTAACTTTCATATTTTATTTTCCTGATCCAATAAATGACTTTCTTACCCTTTTTTATACTTATTGTTCTATCTCAAATTTTATCATATATTTATACATTTTATACTATTAAGACATTTCAGGGATGTTACAAATTTAATGTCTTCACTTAAATAATAACTCTCCTAAATATCTATGACATTTGCAGTGTGCTTGTATGCTATTTTTTTTATAATTGAAACCTCAAAAGGAAAAAAACAAGCCAACATAAAAAGACAAGTAAATATAAAATATATAAATCAAATATTCATTAAAAAAAAAGCTTTTACTTTATATTACATCCTAATGCATGTAATAAAACATGTCTTAGTCTTTTTGGTCCAAATCAACCATGAACCATAGATTTAGAAGTTAGGACCGGTCTTCATTTCAATATTTGTCTAAGGTTCAAATCAACCTTGATCTTTTTTTTTTTATTTTGCAAACAAATATTTTTTTATAAAACCTAGCATATGATCAATGTAACTGATCTCATTTAATGGGATAAAATTAATATTATTATTGTTCAATATTAAGAAAAACATACTGGTCACTGAACTTATCGAGGCACCGATCCAAGATTCAACGGTCTGATCGGGGTCGAACTGGTCTTAATTAAATTAATATATTTTAAGTAATATATACTTAAAAGATGAAAAATCTTAAAACCAGTATATTTTTTTAACATTCTATGGGACCATGAGTAGTGTTTATAGGTTTATTGATAAGAATGAATATGCATAAAAAGATACATTTTCAATTAACTAATAACAATAAAATTGTAGAGAAAATTAAGATTCAAGATAAAAAAAGAATATAATTCAAGACAATACAAGATTAAATATAAATAAATATTTTATAATTTTAAATCATAATAACATAATATCCAAATCTTTTACACTACACCCTTCCATAATTTAAAAATAAATCATAATAACATAATTCAAGAGAAAAAATGGAGATTTAGGAGAAGAGAGGCACGAATAACCAAGAAAGTTAGAAAATGTGAACATTTTGCATTTCATGTTTTTTACATTGGCAACTCCAACCTTCTGCATTGAAGCAATCAAAAGAAATCTTATATTTAATTGCTACATTGGGTTTGGCATACACTATTCATTTTTTCAAATTCTAGAAGAACATAAGGGATTGCTTTTTCAATTGTAGACGTATTGGGACGTTTTGTATCGTAGATGGTTAAATTTAATTTTAATTTTGATTCTTTCCTTCTCTCTTCTCAATCCTTCCTTTCTCTCACCCTCTCTCACCTTCTTTCTCCACTGAAGCTAGCTTTCTCTACGAACTAAAAAAAGCGATTTCTTTTTCCTTCAACTATTTCTTCATCATACACATCCTTCACCAGAAGAGCTTGGGTTACTCCATCATCATCATATCTTCATTTTCGTCTATTAGCTTGGGTTACTCCATCATCATCATCTTCTTCTTCATCTATTTTCTCAATTTTTGGGTTATCCACTACTGAGAATTGTTTTGTGCATGTTGATTTAAGGTAAAAATGTCGTAGATTTTTATTCTTCTTTTCAGATCTAACTAGTTGAACTGTGCTTAGATCATTTCAATAACATTTTTTTCTTTCATAGATTACAAAACATTAGAGCATGTTTGCACATCTCACTTGATCTTCTCCTTCCATCTCTTTTCTCCTTCCTTTTTTTAAACCACGTGAACTAGTCAACCCACCGATTTTACTGGTTCTCCCCAGGTTAACCGGTTCTTGGCCAATTCTATCATCCTTCAGTCATCCCTTTATTCCAAACTGGACTAGGCACCAATTTCCGATTGAACCGGCCAATCTAGTCTAGTTTTCATAACACTATCATTGTTATTGTAGTTATTGCTACTATTGCCATGAACAAATCAACCTTAATCTTTGTGATTATATTTTTTTATTTTTCCGTAGAGGAAACAACTAAAGTTTTCAAACAAGTTAAAAATGATTTTATTTTAATTTTTTTTAGAATTAGTTATAAAAAGATTGAGTGATTCTTGGGACTATATCGATTATGCACTAACAACGTTGTAGCGCCCAACCCTAAACTCCCTATTGAGCATATTATGAGCCCTTTAATTTAAGGGTTAAAGTATAAATCTATCTAAACAATTTTCAAAGTTGCTATTAGTATCTTAAATTTTTTTGGCTCAATGTTACTATTTATATTTCAAAATTATAGCAATTTAACCCTACTCTAACTGGTCAATGACATTGACAGTTAGTCTACCAATTGTACCAAACTCATCCTATTTGGCAATTTATGTAGCATCTTAATTGAAAAAAATCTTAAGTGGCATTCTATGTGGTATCCAAATAAACTAAAATAAAAAAATACTTAAAAAATCCTAATTTCGGCCTCGGGTAAAAAACCAAAACCCTAATTACTATAATCCTAATTAAAAATCATAAAATCTAATAAAATCAATTAATAAACACAAAAAAAACAAACAAATCACAAAAAATATCTATAGATTCATGGAAAAATATACTAAAAAATTCCCAAAAAATATAAAAATCTTGAGAAATTTGCAAAAATGCAAGAAAAACAGAAAAAGTGGTTTAAATGAAGAAATTTGCCAAAAATACATTCATTATAATGCTCAAAGGGATTAATTTTTAATTAGAGAACTCAACAACTATTACAAATCATTTTATGAAAATCTTGCATGGCATTCATGTGGGAACATATTATAAATAATCACAATTCCCTTGCTAAAAAGAATACTTTCGTTGTACTCTTCCCAATTAAAATGCACAAACTTAATCTAATTAATTTCGAAACTAGACCAAGAATTGAAACCCTAATTACCAAAAATCTAATTAAAAATATCAAGATCTAATAAATCAGTTAATAAATACAAAGAAACAAACAAATAACAAAAATTATGTGTAGATTTATGGGAAAAATAAATTCAAAAATTCCCCAAACAAATGGAAAACTCCTTAAAAATTTGTAAAAATGCAAGAAAAATATAAAAAAGGTCAAAATGAAGGAATTTGACTAAAATATATTTGTTTAAAAGACCCTAGAAAATATTAAAATTTACAAATAAAAAAATTAGTCAAATTAATTACATGTCTTGTATTGATGGCATCAAAAGTAGGAAACATGGTGTTAGTGGAGAATGGCAAAAATAATCAATGGGTTTGCATGTTTTCTCGAAGTGTGTGTGTATACACTTTTAGGTTAGCTGGTCACCCAAGAGGGGGGTGAATTGGGTGATGCAAGATTTTCTCTATTTTTGTATCACAACCCAATTTCACTAAGAGTGCAACAAAACAGAGATAAACAGAGAGAGTTATGTGTAGCAACTGAATAGAGAAGATGAAGAACAATACACAACAATTTATACTAGTTCAGCCCAACCACTTGGCCTACATCTAGTCCCCAAGCCACCACTTGGGATTTTCCACTATATCTCACAGGTTTGATCTGGGCACCTGTGAAGCTTCAGTACATTCACACAAATTTCAGTAGGCACTTGTGAAGCCACTATCCCCATACCCTTACAAGATGTGTAAATCCCTTAGTGTTTCCCCACACTAAGATTCTACCCAAAATATGTAGATAGAAATATTTACAGAATGGAAACTCTCTTGAAGAGTAGATAATACATTGAAAGTTTACTCTATTGAGGTGGGTTTTTCAAACAATGCTGAGATAGAAAGATTTTACAAATTGTTGCAGCATTTTCGCATAAATTCTCTTAAGATTGTTACCCATAAGTTCAAATGATGTTTTATTTATAGTTTTGTGGTGTAACTAGTTGTTAGATACAAGATCTAGTCGTTAGATACGTTACCCAACGGTTACTCTGCAAAACTAGCCATTTACCAACCACATTTAATGTTTCTGACATTTTGAAATTCAAATTTTGGATGTTAACAGATGAATTTTGAAGAGACCATAAGTTAAAGTTTTTAGCGTTGAACTTCGAAGTTTGTCTGTTCAAATCTGAAATTTGAATTTTCATTTTGACAAATGTTTCTATGTTGGAACATACGAATTTTCAAGTTTAAAGTACTTCTGGTAAGTGTGAATAGTTATTCCATATTGCTACAGTGCCTTTAAAGTTTAAATTTTGGTGCCCAAAATTCGTCTGTCAGTGAGCAACTCAATATGGCACAAGTTCTTCCTCTCGAAATTCGAATTTTGCATTTCCAAATTTGTCTGTTATACTTGAAGTTCGAATTTTAGATATAAAAATTCATCTGTTGGCTTTTCTGGAAGTATTTTCACATTCTGGTGTTTCGAAATTCGAATTTTGAAAGCCAAAATTCGTCTGTTAGGCTTGAAGTTCCAATTTCAGAAGCCAAAATTCATCTGTCAGTGGCAAACTCAACTTAGCACAAAGGTTCTTTGCGAAATTCGAATTTCGGAGGCCCGAAATTTGTCTATCGGACACGAAACCTTCGTAACTTCAAATTTTGCACTGTAGACAATTTTGTAAAAGCTATAACTCTCTCATGTTAACTCCAAATTAAGCAAATAACCTATGGTTGGAAAGCTATCAATGTCTACTTTCAAATGAAATAAATTTCACTTCAAAATAAAACGTATTATCTGAGATATGATCAAAAAATGATAAGAGTTCAAAACTAAAAATTCATATCTCATTACTCAATTTTAAATAACCTTAGCTTTTTCATATGATCTTTATTTTGAGTGAAATAACCTTCTTTGAAAGCATATTAAGTCTAGTTTCATATGAAATAAGTTTTACATCAAAGTCATATGTATTTTGAGAGATATATTAAAAATACTAATCAAAGGTCAAACTCTAGATTCTTGAAAACCAGATTTCACTAACTATGCTTGACTTGAAATTCGAATTTCAACACTTGAAATTCGTCTGTCAGAGGTAATATCTCTGGAACTTCAAATATCAGCCAGCAAAGTTCATATTTTCACAAAGTATATGAAGTTTAACTTCTCAAAATTTGTTTGTCATCAAATTTTTTCAAATCTAACTTATACTAACATCAGACTTACTTAATCTAACTCATTTAAAACATATGGTAACAAGATTAAGTAATTTTCAAAGATTAATCCCACCTCAAAATCTAAATGAAAACAAAATATACCTAGTGACTAGGTCTTTAAATATTGAATTCCACTTCCACTTGGTCATTTCCTTCTTGGCATGCTCCATTCTGATCTTCCATTTTTGAAGCATCCTTTCTTTTCTTCTTTCTTGAGTGAGGCATGATATTGATTTTCATTTCTATATTCCAATGCTCAATCTTCTTACTTGGACCAACCTATATTTAATATATTATACTTACAAACCAAGTAGTTAGTTTAGTTTATATATCCAACTTATGTTATTCATTATAAAAGTACAATGGATATATTTATACATAGCATGATATATGTATTATAATCATAATTAAATACATGCTAATATGTATTTTACTTCTTTAAGGAACATTATATATGTCATATACATATAATGCATTTGTTCCTTATTACTCTATATTTGTCATCATCAAAACTTATATTATACTAAACCTTACATACACTACTCCAACGTTCATAAGGATAGACTTACAAATTTAGTGCCTGTTTGGATTTGTAAAATAAGCATTTATGGGAGTATATAAGTGATTATATGGACAAATTGACAAATGCAAGCTGTTTTTCAATAAGCACTTAAACTTCAAATAAGTGCTTATGAAAGAAACTGATTTTTTCTACTTATGATATTCACTTATCTTTCCATAATCACTTATTTCATTTTTTTTTTCTCATTATCCACCCAATAATCACTTAAAACCCCAATATTTAAACATATTTCTTTTTTCAAAATCACTTATGGGGTAAAAATATCTAAACACAAATCACTTTTGATGTAATCACTTATTCTCATAATCTATTATGAATAAACACTTATCCTCATAATTACTTATACATAATCCAATCCAAACACACTCTTAAAAATTAAGCCACCTGATTCTTGGTATAGAACCCCACTGACTTACAAAAAGTGTGGCTCTCATCTGAACCTACCCTAGGTTTCTTCTAAGAGTATAACCCCTTAATTTAAAGTTCAAAAGGTGTGGATGAGTTCAAAAGTAAATGCATACATGATGCTTTGAGTTTCCTACTCCTTGGTTTTTTGGTATATGGCTTTGTCTCTTTGAAACTGACATTTTAGATTTTTTTTAATGGGAGGGAAGAAATTCATTCATGAATCAAAGTTTGCAAAAGACACAACAAACACATTTTAGATGTTAGATGTGTTGAAACTTGAAGGACTATAGGGCCCATTTAGTTCATTTACAAAAGAAGGTTGGTGATGTGATGATGATTACATTACATAGCCAAACGTGTTTGGTTGCCAGTATCACCATCACACAGGTAATCCTTATCACCTTAAATCAAGTAATCATCATCACATAAAAAAATCTATGTGAATCCTATTACCTCACTGTGATCAACATTATAAAATCCAAAATACTCTTGTAAAATAAGAAAAATCTCATCCATGCCTTTCAGTTCGTCTACACTCTCTTCCTTCTCCTTCTCCTTCTTCTTCACCATCGGCCTCCCTCTTATCTCCATCTCCATTAAGCTTCTATCTTACCAGTCAAATCATCGCAACATTGTCGCACCATCAACATTAGAACTCATAACCAACTAAATCGTCATGTCCTTGTCATCGCAAATCATCCCCAGCCAAATTGTTGTATCCTCATCATTGGAGATCATTGTGCATTTCAAATTTGGCGAGTTTCCATTTTGAGATCGTGTCCAAACTCACAATCGTCACATCCTCGTCATCACTAAATATTTCTTCAGTCCTGGACCTATCTTCCCTAGATTGTCACATCTACGTCCTAGTCCTTGTCCTAGTCACCGATCAACTTAAACAAATCATCATGTCCTCGTCACCAATCAACTTTAACAAATCGTCCTTGTCCTCATCACGTTTCTCCTCTTGCCTAGATCTAATTTGTCTATTTAGGATCTGTTTTGGATTGTATTGATGTTGGTCTGTGATGCAATGATCTACCACCAGTGAAGGGGAAGGAGAATGGAAAGGGAGTTTTTTTTCAGGGGCAAAGGGGACATTTTGTATTTATTTATATTTTCCTTTTTAAAAAATAAACATCATTCCCTTACTCTTTTATATCATACAAAATAAACCTATATGTAATTATCATTCCATTACATCTCTTTACACCCTTCACATCACATTACCTAACCACCCGAATAATTGAACCAAATGGGCTGTATATGTGTAACGCTCGTTTTAGTGCGTATTTTAAGAAAGTGTATTGTGCTTATTTCATTAGATCTTTCAAATAAAATTTGAATGGTCCTAATCTTATTATTTTATTTTTGTTTTTATAATAAAATATTATTTTAATAATAAAATTGATATTATTCTGCATTGTACATCATTCAAAATAAAATATTATTATAATCAAATTAAAAAAAGTAACAAGACATCTAGACCTTTCAAACTTTATCTCTAGACACTTTAGATGAGATGTGCACTTGGTGCATATCAATATCAATGATTGAATTTCATTATTTCTCTCTTAAAACTTTTATGGAAATATAAATTTAGGATATTTTGATTTGGTAGTTATGTTGAACAATTATATATATCAACTTTCACCTTTGAATCTATACTTTACTAGTATTATTATTGTAATATATTTTACTTTTTTTTAATTATATAACATTCTATAAATTTATAGATGGGAAAGAATTTATATGCATACATATATTTCTTTTTTTTATATATCATTACAATTTTTAATTGTAATAGATTTTTTTTATAAAACTACATTTTGGCCCCATGCATTGCATCAAGTTCGAGCAAGTTAGGAGCCACACTATATATACTCCTCATGAATAGTGCAATACATTAGAATATGATTTTAAAACAGTCATACTTGATAGATGCTTTATTTTTATAGCATGAAACTCTACAATTAATTTTTTTTACAATATTTGGTATGATGAACATATTCTACTTCAATCAAATGATTCTTAAACTCAAACTAGAGACATTTGATTGAACTGGTATAACCTCGACCTCTAGAACCAAACTCTTGGTGGTAACTTTATAATTTCCAAGTGAATTAAATTGAATTTTTAAGTGGGTTGAACTGAATTTCCTATTGAATAAATTAATTTTCCAAATAAACTAGAATAATTATTTATGTTTGAAATTCGAAGTTTTTTTTCATTGAACGTGGAAATTTTTTTTCCAAAATTACATGTTTTAAACTAAAATTTAGATTACTGTAAATAGTTGAATGGACTTAGAAATTTTGAGTATTTCAATGCGTCACAAGGAAATTTCCTTAATTCTAGTGGGAAATTTTGTTGATTTAACTTTGGAAACTTTTGTTAAGCTAACATTAAATAAAATTTAGTTAATTACATTTGGAAATTTAATTCAGTCTAATTAGAAATTTACTTCAATTTTCTTGAAAAAATAGTTTATTACACTTAGAAAATTAGTTCATTCCTAAATAAATATTTATGTTAAAAAATGATGTTTTGTTAAAAAAAATATTAAATTTGGTGAGTTAACGATTTATTAACGATGGACGAAAAATAAAATCTTGAAAATACAGGGGAGATTTGTGTAATATAACTTTTGATTTAAGAAATGTTTATATAGGTTTTCAAGATAGAAATGAGATATTTGTAATTTAAGCAAAATACATGAGAGGTCACAATATTTTATTACATTTTATATTGATACTACATGATATTGATGATTTCACGGAAGGGGAAAAAAATGCTAGTTTCTGATTTGAAGATTAACAGCAAATAGCCAAAAAAAAAAGTCATGAATTACCATGAAGCCAAGCCAAATATACTATATAAGAAATTTTATATTAATAGCAAATGTGTTATAATTGCCAAGGTGTCATCAAATACCCCTTCTGCTCCTTATATATTGTTGTTTTAGTTTTTTTTTAATTTGTTTCAAAATTATTGTTGGTTTTACAAATCCAATAATTTCTCTTTTCCAACTGTACACACATTAATTCCTTTTTTCTTATCTTTCTTATCTACTACTTTAATTTACTACTTCATTAAAAATAAATTCCAATGTTCTTTAAATGGGGTTATTTTAGTGATTATATAGTATCATTTTGTATTAATTAAAGTTTTCTTAATTTATAAACCACAACCTTAAATGACAATAGATATGAGACAGAGAAAATATCATTTTCTTCAAATGTGACCATTTGTAAATTATATATATATATTACATTGATATGTATCTTTTTTCAGTGCAGAAATTCTTGTATATTTAAATGCAAAATTCATTTGTACTTTGTAAATACAAATACACAAAATGTATTTGAATTATGTGAAAGCAGGTGATTAATTGAGCTTATTCCCTGAACATTAAGAAAATAAACCTAGAAGACTCCTATTCCTAGCTTTCGGTCTCTGGCACGGAAATGGGAGACCTTGGTATAGTTCTAGTTAATTTTCGCCCCAATTAAACAATGTTTTAAAAGTCATACTAGATGTTGAATCGAAAATATTATCGGGTCATGGCTTTTATGGTTCAACCGGTTAGACCGGCGGTCAAATCGGTGACATAATAATTAAATAAAAATAATATTATATATAATAATATATATATATAAATAAAATATCAAATTGTTTAGAGAATAAATTTAAATAGTTTAAATTCATAATAAGTTAATAAACTCACATAATAATAATAATAATATATGTTAAATCATTGAAAGAAATATTAAAACATTTTAACATGATAATATTACATTACCATAATATTATAAAATGACTATACTACCTCCGTCCCCAATTATAAAAAATAAATAATTACTTTATCTATATCAAGGAAAAAATAGTTTTGATAGTTAAATTCATTAATTGTACTACAATTTCAATTTTTTTCCAAAATTACCCGTATTTTATATTAAATACACGTATATTAAAAAAATTATTTTTTCAACTAAAATTAAAGCAAAAAGTACCTACATTTTCTATTTTACCTTTATTAAATACTCCATTATATTATCATTCTAGGGTTATAAATGAGGAAAGAGGAAGTATTAAGATATGGGTAAAATAGAAAGAAAAATATCCAATACCCTATATTTTGGACTAAAAACTTGTTATACAAAATGTCTTATAATATGAATCGGAGGGAGTAATTATCAATATAACCTTAATTACTCAAGGGTATAAAATGAAAATGATATTAATTACTCCCCTAATTTTATCCATATTTCTTATATTTTGAGATAAATAAAGAGTCTCAAAATTCTCTTATAATTTGGGACGGAAAGAGTATAATATAATGAAATTTTTCATTTTTATAATTAGTAATTTTAAAATAAAAAGGGAAATAGTGTTTTACTCCCTAATAATTTTTATAATTACTAATTTTGGTAAAAAAAATTTAATTTAAGTTAAATTTTACATAATTTAAAAAACTGTCTGATTCTTTAAAAACCGTTCCGGTTCTCAACATAACTCCGGTTTTCGGCTCAAAAGCCGGTTTAAAGCAGTCCAATCCTGTCTGACACCTGAAATAGTCTAAAACTAAAAACCGAGCTGCTCTTCACTTCGGGTGATGGTCCAATCATTCTGACCGTCCAATTCGATCCAGTTCTCAAAACATTGCAATTGACCAGCTAGTTCTTCTTATTTGGTCCATAGTTTATCCCTATGAAAAGGTATTGACTTCGATAATCTACGAATGATAAACAAAACTTTGTGTAAAAAAAATACATTTGAAATTCCTTACTCCTTTGTCTTAAAAAAATTCCTTAATCCAGAACACTAAAAAGGTCTTTAATTACAATAAACGAAAGATGAACGTAGAAGTTCTAGACATTGATGCAATAGTGAACTTTGGGGAAGATGCGGAAGCATTTCATGTAGTTGCCGATTTGATTTTGCTCAGCTAGTCTATTATAATATAAATTTTATAGGAAGACAATTTTAAAAATAAAATTTATGTTGTATTTTATTTATTTATATACTTTCCCATACATGTCACAAATCTAAAATAAATAGGGATAGGCTTCCATGCAATAGCGATTTCGCGTCTTGTACTTCTGGCACCGAAAGTGGGAAACATGGTACCATGGGACACAGAAAAATAAGCTGTGAGTTTGCTTGTTTTCAAAATGACCCAATATTTGACTTCATATAAAGGTCCAACAATTAAGCCAACTGGTTTTTAGTTACAAGCCCACATGCTCACAGGAAATAGTGCTGCTACAGTTAAAACGTTTAAAGTTAAAACTACTGGTCTGGCAGCTAGCCTAATCGCAAGACCCTAAATGTTTAAGCTCTTAATGGTAGCTAAAGGTATAGGAGGGACCATCAACTGTCAGAATTTCGAGTCTTGCCAGAAATTGGGAGTGTCTTCTCTCCTTCCCAATTTTTGTTCACCAAAAAAAAAAAGGTGAACAAAATATATGGTTCGATATTTCCTCTATTTTATACCTGGTCCTCATCTGTCACTAAAAAAAACAGTGATAAATTTATATGAAACCAAGTACAATAATTATTTATATTTTTTTTTTGTAGTACTAATGCTTGGACTAAAATTGAATTGTGCCAGAAATATTGGATCAGCAATAAGTCAAATTTAGAAATGGGCCAAGTCCTATGAAATTATTCCTATTCTGATTTCTTCACGTAAGGTTTGAGTCACACTCTGGCTCTCACCGTGCCCATGAGTTTAGCTCCTGGAGCTATTTCTACTTTTCTACTGTATTTTTTATTTGTTATTCATTCTTACTATTCACTAAATTTGAGATACATGCCTGAGTGTACTGTTTTCCTTTAACAAAATCAGGTTTCACAAAAGTGACCGAACAATTAAATTACTAAATGATGCGTTTCTAAATGGTTAATCAATTATTACATATTCATGGGCATTTTTCTTTATATTGTTACTCAATCATACATCATATATAATTCAAACATTGAATGTGTTCGAAATATGAAAAAGTGCAAATCATAATTTAGTTTTAGTTGTTGAATTGTGCATATGGGAAAACTAATCTGTGGGTTATATATGTTTGTTAACAATCCCATTGACCAGCAATTTCTTATTTTACGCCAATCAAACTTTTTGACTTTCATATCGTGCACGACACCCATTGAATTTTCATTACTCACCGATATATTTGGTTAATTAGTGCAGGAATTCAGTGTAGATTAGAAAAATAATGAAAAAAAATAAAAACAAATTAAACAGCGACGATAAAAATAAACCACAGCTTAAACAGTAAAAATTAGCTCTAGTATGATTACTTAAAAATAATAAAAAAAAATACTCTATCCGATCCAAAATATAAGTATTATTTTAGGATTATTTTCTAGTTCAAAATATAAGTCTTATTTAAGTAAAGTCAAAACATTAAATTTTTTTTTCCTAATTAAGTTATGAGAAAGAAAATTATTTTGGAAATTATCTTTGTTAAAGATAATATTGAAAAATAATGTAAGTTTTTTACAAATTTAACTAGTTAACTTCCTTTCTTAATCTATATGCAATTAGTTAAGTAGATCTTATATTTTGGATTAAATGGAGGAAGTGCTATTAAACAGTGACAAGTAATAAAAATATAATAATTATTACTCACACTAAAAAATATTTCGTTTTATCTGGCCTCATAGCCTCTCTCCTGTAGTTCATCAAGCCAAACGTAGCCTAATTAATATAATATATCTCCACTTAAGTTTAGCCGTTTGTCTCCAACCGACAAAAGTTGAACCAATGTTCCAAGACACCAAAAGCTGCAAGGAAACTACGTCTTATTTGCCCGAACTTTTCATTCTGAGAATGCAAACCGACTATGTTTTCCTATATAACGCGCGTAACGACCTCAGTCCTCTCATCAAACACAAACAAAAATTCAAGTTCCTCATTTCAATTTACCAGAAACCACACTTCTAAATTTGATTATCACAGAGAAAGATGAGCGTTGAAATTCTAGACGTTGCCACAATAGTAAACTTTGTGGAAGACGAAGAAGCCTTTCATATGTCAGTGAGTGATCTGTTTGCTCAACTAGATTCAGATAAGGATGGGCTTCTATCCCACATTGAGATGCTGAATGAGTTGAAGAGGCTGAGGGTTTTTGAGACCCACTTTGGGATTGACGTGAAGACTGAAGCAGATGAGGTGGCTCGTATGTATGACTCTTTGTTCGTGCAGTTCGATCATGACTTGAATGGAAGAGTTGATCTGAGAGAGTTCAAAGAGGAAACGAAGAAGATGATGATTGCTATGGCTAATGGGATTGGCTTTATCCCTCTTCAGATGGTTCTTGAGCCTGATAGCCTCCTCTTGAAGGCAGTTCAGTGGAGTCAACTGCTCAAGTTGTTGCATGATAGATTACACTCTTCACAAATTTATCCTTTACTATATATGCATGGCAGTTTATGCTATTCGATCAGTTTTCAACATTCTTTAGATCTTATATTTTTGTCTTCTTGTCATTTGATTTTAGCTCTCTTTTATTTTGTATCATTTTCAATGCAGCCAAAGAACTTATGTATTGTGATTTTGTTCGTGACAATTTGTCTGATTCAATTTTAGTTGTATTTTTTAGTTTTATTTTAAATTTTTTGTCTCCTTATATCTTAATTTAACCATATGTCCGTGTGTGAGTGTGAGGAAAGCAGAAAGACCATTAAGAGTGATATGTAAATAATTGCAAAGATGGTGAATATCCGAAGATATATATAGATACAAAAGAGAAATCCATGTAGTGATATGGAGTTTAATGTGTGAAGTTTGAAGAGGATCCTCCAAAGTACTCCATGTGTACAGATAGAGAGGGACAAGAAAATATATGTGATCCTTACCCTTATTAAACTTAGAGTTGGCAATTTGAGTTGGCCGGCCCATTCGGGATAGTTGAAAAATCTGAATTACCATACGAGCTTGATTTTTTAAGCCTAAGCTTGTGGGTTCTGATCTGTGGACCAGTCCTTATATTTTTTTTATATTTTTCAAATATTTTTCATGTTTTGTTTTTAAATTTTTTATATGATTTTTTAAATTAATATAATTAATCATCATCATTATTTATCAAAAATTAACATAATATTTAAATTTCATTATTAATACATTATAAATTAATAAAATAATATATATTTTTAATATTAAAAAAATAGAACGAGCTAAATGGCCCTAACAGGCCTAAAAAATCCATTTTTTATTGGTCTCATATTTTTAAAATTTAATTCACCTATTTTATTAGGTTAAGTTGACAAACTCGTCAAATTTAACTTATATTATCCGTCATAATGAAATCACATGCACATATATAAAATATACTTCTTTGTTTTTGTTTTTATCTCTAGGATTAAAGAAAAAATATTTTAAGTCTCCGTATGTGAGTCAACAGGGAATAAACCTGGAATATTCTTTTTCCAAAGCTTTCATTCGATCTCTTTGACTACATAAGTGGAAATCAGACAGCGCTAGCGTCTATTTCTAATTTCCATTGACTCGCGTCCAAATTTTAAAAAATCCGACCGAATATCAAATCATAAATGATACCAGATCGTAATTTTTATGATTTAATTGGTTAAATTAGTAGTCAAACTAGTGATATAATAATTAAGTAAAAATAATATTATACATAATGATATATATATAAAAATAAAATATTAAATTATTAAGAGAATAAATTTAAGTAGTTTAAATTCATAATAAGTTAATAAACTTACATAGTAATAATATATATTAAATTATTGAAAGAAATGTTAAAACATTTTAATATGATAATACATAATTACTCACATTAAAAGTCAAGAAAAAGACTAATTAATTATTGGTAATTATCAATACAATATTAATTATTCAAGGGTATAAGAGAAAAATGATATCAATTATTCCACAAATTTTATCCATGTCTCTTATATTTTGGGATAAATTAAGAGTCTTAAAATTCTCTTATAATTTGGGATAAAGGGAGTATAATATAATGAAATTTTTCATTTTTATGATTAGTAATTTTAAAATAAAAAGGAAAATAGTTTTTTATTCTCTAATAATTTTTATAATTAATAATGTTGGTAAAAAATTAAATTTAAGTTAAATTTATCCAATTTAAAAACCGTCCAGTTCTCTAAAAACCGTTCTGATTCCCGGCTTAATTCCGATTTTCGGTTCAAAATCCGGTTCAACTCTTAAAACGGTCTAAAGTTAAAAACTGAGTTGTTCTTCACTCAGGGTGACTGTTCAACCGGTTTGACCATCCAATCTGATCGGGTTCTCTGAACATAGCTCACATCATGGACGTCACCCATTGAATTTTCAAGACACGCTCATTTATTATTTGTCATTGGCTCAAGAATTCAGTGTGGATTTGTGAATGACGATGTTAAGCAATATCCACGAAATCTCTCCTCCAACTACGAAGATTCATTAGATTTGATTTTCATAGTTAAAATATATATATAGATGTCTTGAATGACCAAAAATATATTTGATTTGACTATTATAATATTTATTTCATTAAAATTTAGGTCTTAAATTAAACCGATTTAACAGTTTTAGATAATATATGTTAATCTAGACAAAATTTATAAAAAGAAGTTAACGAAATATGTAACATGTTTGTTTGTGTGCTTGTGTGTAAAATTTGAAGTGGAAATTTCAGTATTTAATCATTAATTAAGTTTCTAATTATACTTTGTCTGAAAAGGTTCCTTAATTATAAATCATAAGTAATAAATCTGTAAAAGAAATAATTAAAATGATATTAAAAAATATAAATACTATTATAAATCATACAAATAAAATAGCCTCTTGACAAAAATATTTAAGAAAAAATTAAACCATCGGTCCCTATACTTTCATCTAGTTTTAGAATTGGATCCTGCACATTAAAACTTTTTAAAGCACTCCTTATTGTCTGTACAATTAATTAGGTCCTGGTCCCTATATTTTAGGAAAAAGAATATTCAATATTCCATGGCAATAAAAAAATGAGCCATAGGTCTTGATATTTTAATATAATATATATATATATATACACATACCATGGTGAGGCTATGCATGAAGAAAATACGATATCAACTGGTGGCTGCGACATTTTCTCTAGATTTTGTGATGTGCTTTTAATTATATATAATTTTTGTTTGTGGTCCTTCTTTTTAGAGAACACCATCACCGTAACCAAAACAAAAATTTGAAGGATAGAGAACTCAATTCACCTTAAAAAAGAAGATAAAGGACCACAATTATTTACCTCTTACCAAAGCTTTTGGGAGGTTAGAGAAATCTACTCATCTAACAAAATTACTAGAGTAAGGAAACATTATTCCCGCAACGAAATTATCCATCTCATGGTAGAGTTACATACATATTATCCTTATGAAAAAAAAAGAGTTACATACATATTATTAGTTGATTATCATTATCAATATAAAATATGAAATCCATATAAAAAATTATGTTATTAATAAATTGTAAATAATACAGTTTATTCTTTAAATTCCATGGAATACCATAGGCATGATGTTTCTTGTGAATTTTCCCTTGACTCTTGATATTCCATTGGAAATTTCTGCAAGAAACTCTTTTGGAGAGAATTTTTGTGGGAAAATCGGCAAAAATTTCTTACTAATTAAATTTTACCCGTGAGGAAAATCTATGACAAAATTTATGATTTCTTGCAGTGGATGGCCGCAAAAAAGAAAAAACTAATTTCAATTTACATATATGGTAGACTTTACACACTAATATCATATTTTCCTTTCGCATCAAGACACCCTAATACTTCATCTAAGTTATTATAAATCAAGGTGAATCGACAAGAAACCTGAAGGATATTTTATGTCTTGTATTTCTGGCACCGAAAGTGGGAAACACATTAATATGGGGGAGCGAGAAAATTAATCTGTGGGTTTACTTGTTTTCGAAAAGTCACAATACAATAATTAAAAAAAAAAGAATTAGTCCCCAATCTTCACCCATACTTGACTCTAATTTCCTTGTGGTTTGAACTTGAAGCTCGAACACATGAGCCAACTGATTTAAGTCTAGAAGCCACTCACTCACAAAAGGTATAGTGCTTCAATGATCTAGTCTTTTCTAATATAGAAACCACTTAATTTTATAGTTCAAGCTCAACTATAAAGAACATAATTAGAAGTCTTTGAAGACTTGGTTTGAGCTTTATTATTAAAAACTCTAATAGCCAAATTCACTACAAAAAAAGAGTTTCAGCGACGACTTTCGACGGTGATAAAAAAAAGTCTTTGCTGAAAGTATGCTTTCGGCGACGATAAAAAAAGTTATCGCCAAAAGTCACACTTTCAGCAACGACAAAGAAAAGTCATCGTCATAGGTGTAACTTTCAATGGCGACTTTTTGTGTCATCACCAAAAATCACACTTTTAGCAATGACTTTTTTTTGTTATCACCAAAAGCATACTTTCAACGACGACTTTTTTCTGTCGTCGCCGAAAGTCATACTTTCAACGTCGACTATGCTGCTGCCAAAGATAATTTTTTGAATTTTTATTATTTTTACTTTGAAAATTAATAAATAACATATTGAAATAATAATTATATTATGTTGATACAAAATTATAATAAAAAATAAGATATTCTACATATATTTTGTATTATAAGGAATATCTAATATCTTTTGTTAAAGTCAAAGTATTTTACTATTTCCTTTTATTTAAATTTTTTTTTATCAAATTCATTTGAATTATTTTAAATATTTTGAAAGTACTTTGTTTCTACTTGAAATTAAAGACTTGAATGGTTGAACTACTGAATCTATTCCATATCATCATTACTTTTCATTCATCTTAATAAATGAAATATGTTATTCTTATTAGGATTTTTTTTTAATTAATAGAGGGATTGATAACACTAATAAAAGAGAATTAGGAGGACAAGCTAATATCTAATTATTTAATATGATCAATCCTATATTTGGAGGAATTTTTATTAGGGTAAGTAATTAATTGCTAATATATTTAACATATAAATTAATATTAATGTTATTTATTACTAATAATAATTGATGAAGCAGTAACGTATCAAGACAATAAACAATAGTTAATTGGCTTGGTCAAACCAAGTTTCAAGCATCCTTCTCAGATCGTTTGGTCTGACCCGGCTTCTTAAGGTTTTATTTTTTATTTTTTATATTTATATGTAGTTTTATCAAGTATTAAACATATTTTGTTGGGAATACCATAATAGTAAAAATTCAATTTTCTAATTTTCTTTTAAAGAATAAAAAATAGATATATATAATACTCGACCAAAACTTCGAGTCAGACCATGAGGTAGTATAAAATCCACTCCTACCCAATCTCATCCCACCTCTAATATATATTAAGTATATATAATATGATTTATCAAATAATATATTATATGATATGACTATGCGAAAAATAACATAAAATAATATAACATTAATACATATGGATCATAAATATTATATATATAATTATTTTTATTTAAAAATAAAAATAAAATTTAAAAGTCAGCTAGAAAACAATTTTTTCTTATCAAAGAAAAACAAATATATTTATAGGAAAATTATTTGAGATTTAAAAATAAAAAAATTATAATATAAATATTCATATAAATATAAATATATATAAATAAAATATTTGATGAAATTAATAATTGAAAATAAAACAAATGTGTATTTTTTAATAATATATTGATTTATAAATATATGTGTGTATATTAATATGTAGATGAATAATATATATTTAATATTTCATATAAAGACTGCAGGTATATTTCAACTTAATTGGTAAAAGAGTGAATATAAAGCTTTGGGAGTAAGAGATCATGAGTTCAAAACCTAGGTGAACACATTTGAAAACATTATATGACGTGGCAGAGATGTGGTGGTGACATGGTGTGGGCTCAGGGTGATGTGGTGGTGGGCCTAGGGTGACGTGGCGGTGACGTGGCATGACCCTGATGATGATGTGACAATAGCATTTAATAGATTTTCGGCGGTGACTAAATATCATCGCCAAATGTCAACTTTCAGTTATGATAATTTGGTCGTCGCCAAAGGTCAACTTTCAGCGACGACAATTTGGTCATCGCCAAATGATAACTTTCGACTATGACAAACTTTCAACAATGACAATTTACATTTTCAGCAATAATTATTTTCACCGCCAAATATCTAATTTTGGCGACAACATCTTTTGTTGTCCCTGAAACTTTCGGCAACAAGACTTATGACGACGACAAAATTGTCGTCACTGAAAGTTTTTGGCAACGACATTTTGACTTTCAGCGACGACTTTTGTCCTCGCCAAAAGTCAAATTTTTTGTAATGAAACTTATACTCCCTTTGTTTTGTTATATAAAGCATCTTTTAAAGAAATTTATGATTCACAATATAAGACATTTTACTGATTATGTAATGTATTTAATTTTCTTTTACCCAAAATCCCATAAAAAAAGATGAAATTTAATTAATATTGGAAAATTTAATTCATAGATCAACTATATTAAATAAGGATAATTTAGGGAAGGGTTGAAAAATTTTTAGTTATTAATTATCACCCTTACTCCGTGTGAAATAATTAAAAGTGTCTTATAAACTGAAATAGAGGAAGTAAATTATAATAATTTAAAGCACATGTAGTTTCACGGTATTTTCAAGAAATATACACACGGAGTGCAAGTTCTTGCGGAAAAAGCACTTTGTGGCTTACAAGAAAACTAAGAATATGCTCTTTTGATTTGTCTACAAAACCCAGTACGTATTACTATATAAATATGCGTGCTAGTGTGTTACATCTTTTTTTTTTATTCATATGTACCCAATATCTCAAACCTACCTAGGGTTACTTGGAGGATTTATTGGGGTTTAGACTAATTTGAATTAAGTCGTGTAGAACCTTTTTGAGTGGTAAGTTCTAGTACGAAATATTTAACATTGCTGTATTTCAAAGTTTAAATTCGAAACCTTTAGTTAAACTGGTACAACTCTTACTAATTAAATCAAGTGCTTAGTGGTTATGCGAGCTACATCCTTATGTCTTCAACACTCTCATCAAACAAACAAATTTGAATCCCTTATTCCATTTTATACTAAACAACGATCTTCTTCTTTGACTATTATAAGCAAAAAAAAATGAGTGTTGAAATTCTAGACGATTCAACCATTGTTAACTTTGTGGAAGACGAATAAGCCTTCTTTGTAAGTGAGCGATTTGTTTGCTCAGTTAGATACAGACAATGATGGGCTTCTGTCCTACAGTGGGATGCTGAGTGAGTTGAAGAGGCTAAGGGTTTTTGAGACGTATTGACATGTAGACAAAAGTAGATGAGGTTGCTCATGTGTATGACTCTGTTCATGCAGTTCGATCATGACTTGAATGGGAGAGTTGATATGAGAGAGTTCAAAAAGGAAATGAAGAAGATGATGATTACTATTGCTAATGGAATATTCCTCTTCAAACGGTTCTAGAACCTATAGCCTCCTCTTGAAGGCTGTTCAGATGGAGTCCATTGCTCAAGTTGCTGCTTGATTTCTTTCTTTTTCAAATGTAAACTTTATAGCATATACACTGAAATTATGTTATTCGGAATAACCCATCCTTTATTTTCATTTTAGATCTTCTACTTCCATCCTGTCGTTTTTCGATTTAGGCTCTCATGAATTTTTGTTATTTTTAATCTATTCAAAGCGGATGTATTGTGATTTTGTTTGGTTTGATTAGATATTTCTAGAAACTGCTATTTTTATTAATTTACCATAGATTTTTCAATTATCTTTGTTTTCATTATATTTTAATTTAATAATATATCCTTGTAAATACATTAATTATCTTATTTTAAAAAATATTCTCATAATTTTTTACAGTAGGAAAAAGGTTAATCTTTTCAAAGTTTCATCAAAATTTTAATATAATTTTTACATTTAAGTAATTGTAGCTATGCATACACTTGTGGACATTGTCGCTATTAATATTTTAGACAACATTGATCATTTTAAATAAAATATGACAATTTTGTTAATTTTAATGACCTATATTCACTTAAAATAATTTTTACTTTGGATGAAAAGTAGATTTGGGGTACAAACTATTTTGCAAGGCACACGCCACCCTAAACACATAATTAAACTCTTTAACTTAATTAGACTGTCAATATTAATTTGAAATAACATTTAAAAAAATGAATAAACATGCTCCTGCATCTAAGCTATAAAAGTTAAAAAGAGTGAAAGACCAAGTAGTTACTATAATTTAATTAATCTTTTTTGTTCTCTTCATCCTTGTATTAGCATTTGAATGCACTAACTCCAAGTTAAGCCTTCAAAGGCTACCATGAGAATCAAATATAACATCTCAAGAAAGTTAAAATATGTAAAAATGGATAGACACCATTTTGCGTGAAAAAAGATAAAGATGTCATTTTTTCCAATTAAATAAAAAAATAAGAAAATTATAATTTTTGCTCTTAAAGAACTATGAAAAGGATATCAAGAAGTATTGAGATGTACGTGGAGAAAGAAATAAAAAATTTTAGGGAAAATTACACCTAATAACTCGAAAGTTTCAGAAATTATAATTTAATCCTGAGCTAAATGTAATTTTGTAAATATGTAAAATTACTGTCAAAATGAAGCTCTCAACAAGAGAAGTCCAATGGTATATGACACTAAGAGTTAATGTTCAAGAATAAAGAAATAATCAGTGCCGAGTGTCCAAAAGTAATAGTAAACCGTTAAAGTAAACTGTGGGCCCTACCGATGGTTAAAAAGAAACCGGGTCTGGATATGGGTCATACACAGATACCATTTGGGATAGGATAATTATGAAAATATAAAAATAAAATTAGAATAGTCTTGTATCCAAAAAATGATAAATTACTGTAAAGACAATTTTATCGGTATGATTAAAAAGTATCCATATTAAGGTATATCTAAATCAGGAAAATTGGACAATTTTTGGACACATTTTTCTCTCTCTCATGCGTGATTTTCTGCAGACAATTGTCCAAATTATTTAATGATTTTTGAAGGCAAACTTCTTGAAGAAGGAGACCAAAAAGTAATCGTGGTTACTTTTGTAATTAACCATGATTAGCCATATTAGTAACCACCCAATTAAGTCATTTAATTGCCTTCTTTCTTCTTCATTTTCATGCGTGAACCAGTAGCTAAACCAGAGGAAGAAAACGCAAGAAAAGGAAGGAGAAAAAGAGGAAGAAAAGGAAGAGGAGTCAAAGCAAAATTGAAACACAAATCGGTAAGCTTTTATGTTACTACCCTAAGCTTACTATCCATGGTTTTCAAAGCATGATTTATGGTTTAATTTTCTTCCTTTACACCTTAGGGTTTTGGCCAAATTGGGTTTTAGCATAGGAATGAGTTTTGGACCATGAAACATAAGGGAAAACATAGACTAGACACTAGAAGCATGAATCCATGGATGGTTTGAAGTGATTTGAAGGAAATTTTTTTTAATCACTATGAGATAATTTCGGCCAGAACAGGGGAGGTATTTAAAGTTGGAATTTCATGATTTTGACCTCAAAAATGGATTCCCCATGGTCCAAAACCTTAAGAACAAGTATGTTGTACAAAGAAAGACCAAAGGAAAGCTATGTGGAAAATTTGGGTTGTAGTGTATAATGTATTGTGTAATTCCAAAAAATCAATGGCTAAATTGGTTCAATGATGATGTGGATAGGTTCAAGAAGGTTTTGGAAAGCTCAAAAAGTGGTGGACCAAGTTTGGAAAGCAAAGGAGCATCATAAGGTAGTTAATTTCTCATATTAGCATTATGTTATCATGTTTGTTTCAATGTGTTGTATGCCTTGTCATATGATTGCAATGATGTTTTGAGATGATTTATGTTTATTGGCTGAGTTGTTGGAGGGGCATTGAGACCCCGGGATGTCCATTTGTCAAAATGAAACTCTGCCGAAAATTTTATAAATTCATATGATGCAAATGTGATAATGCATTCAAAATGTGTTAAGGTATGCAAAATGTCTTATCTTGATATTTTTATGTTTAATGTGATGATGTGATGGCATGTTGGGCGTTAACTATTGAGATTCTTTGAATAGGTAGCAACAATGGCAAGTCCACTAAGGAAGAGAAAGGAGAGGAGAAAGACTTTGGCCATTAACGTGATATTTATAGCATCGGCCATGAGCTTTGATCTGTTGCATAAATTGGTAAATGTGAGGATAAATGAGTTTCTTCAAGATTTTAATATTCCTTTAAGTTCTAGCAAAGGTCTAGCATGATATGAAGATGAATTATGGTCATGTAAATATCTTACAATTTTTGAATTGTAAGTATAAGGATACAAATGGTCATTCTGACCACTACCAAATGAATGTGCTACATTATGTGCTTTTTAATGTATAAAGTATGAAAATTTTCTATGTTTAAAAACTAGATATAAAGAGCTTTCATGTGGTCCAAAGATCACTCAAATAGGATTAGTGTAAGATTTATAGTGAATTTTCAAAGTTAGCCCAAAAGACTGGAATTTCTAAAATTGACCATATGAATAGTAGAAATTCACGAAATTTACTGTATAAATTGGTCAAGTGATTGCTCTGATTGATATTTTTTCCATGTAAATAATGTTTTAAGCTATGAACAGAGACTTGAATCATATACATACGATTTTTATTGATTTAGTTATGAATTTCCAAAGTTTAATCTGAATAAATAAATTAGATTAAATGAATAGTGCCAAAGTTGGAAAAATTTTGTTATGGCATTTATTGTGATTCAAGATCCTACTATGATATAAATAGACTTTAGAATGGTTAAATACGTGGGAAATGGGCCTATAAAAGAGGTGTTACACCAAGGCTGCTAGTAATAATTTGATTAATCTAAATGGTTCACCTTTATTTTTTGAAAAAAATAAAAAAAAAATTTCACAAATATAAGACATTTAATTAATTAAATTATCCATTTTTATTTAAAAGGACAATGAATTTCTCACCGCAAGACAACCCTTACGTGCTGTTTGGTTGGATCACGTAGATGGGTTAGGTGAAAAGTTGGATCTCACATCACACCACTTGGTCTGTTTGGTTGGCCCAAACTCATGTGAAGAAGAGTACATTAGGTGAAGGTCTTCACCTCAACTAATGTGAAGTTCTTCGCACTCATTTTTCTATGCAAACGTCTTCACATCTATGTAAATGGAGGGGAAATGACTGCATTGCCCTTTATTTAAAAAAAAATTGTATCACCAAAACTCATTATCATCCTCCACCCCATCCCCATCAGCCTCCACCCTCCCCCACCCCACCTCATCGGCCTCTACCCTTCCTCACTCCTCCACGCTTCTCCCACCCATTTGTTCCACCATCTCCGGCATCGACTCCATCCTCCCTCACTCCTCTGAGCCTTTCCCACCAGTTCCTTCCACCATCTCTGGCATCGACTCCACCCTCCCTCACTCCTCTGAGCCTTTCCCACCAATTCCTTCCACCATCTTTGACGTCGACCTCCACCTTCCCTCACTCCTCCGAGCTTTTCCCACTCTTTCCCTCTACCATCTCTAGCATTATCGCTGAAGATTGGAGTTGCGTTCACAGATCTATTTGAACTCTTAGATCTGGGTTTGTGTTCATAACTGAGGAGGAAGCAAGACGGAGGTGAATGATGGAGGATGCTGAAGATGAGTTTGAACTGGCATCCACCACTTAACACCTTCATCTTCGTTTGCGGATTGTCATCTTCATCTTCATTTTTTTTTTCATCTTTTTACTAATTTATTGATTATCGATTTGGGGCCGAGGGGCACGAAGGTTTAGGTTGAGTGGTGTGATGATGGTCGGATGTTGGTGTGGGGAGTGGTGGTGACAGTGGTGTTGCTGAGAAGAAGAACGATTGGGAGGGAGGGTTTTTTTTTCTTTTTACCATGGGTAAAATGGTACTTTCATATGTCTATGTATTTGTATTTAATAAAAAATAAACATTATTCCCCTATCTTTAAAATATCATACCAAACAAACTTATATATAATTATCTTCACATTATATTTCTTCATACCCTTTATATTATATTATCTAACTCTATATGTAATTGAAGCAAACGGACCATTAAGGAAATGTAAAGGATTTTGGCATCTTGCTCTCTTTCTATCTCTCTTTTCCTGTGTCATCATTACACCTGCAAGCATTTGAGCTGTAACGCGAAAAAATATAGAAAAAGTATTATCAAAGACAAACACTTACTTGAAAAAAGAACATAACCGAGTGAATGTGAATCGATAATAATCCGTGGGTCTCCTCGTATTTGACCCTCATGACTTCCGCCCATTGGTTCCACAAGTTAAATTCTCTTTCCCTGTTGATTTCCTCATAAAGCCTAGACAACTTTCAATCAATTTTTTAATTATATACTCTCCATTTTTTTTCTAAATGTTTCTTTTAATGAAAATTTTTTTTATTTATTTATCATTTTAAGATTTTAAGACAATATTAATTAATATTTTTTAATTATCATTATATACCATTTTAAAAGTCAAATATAACAACAATAATTTCTCTTTTTTTTCTATTTATTTCTTTAAGGGCATATTAGAAAAATTGAGAGAAATTATTATACATTAATTGTATTTCTTAATCTGCTTGTTAAAACTTTAAGTAACTTATAAGAAGGAATAAAGATTGAAGGGAGTGTTTAACGTAATTATTATAAAAAGTGTAGAAATTAGGTTCTTTAATTAAATATTTAACTTTTGGGAACTGAATTTTGCTTTATATATTTCCAACATTAATTTCTTTAATAATATAATAAAATAACGTTGCATGAAAAGTCAATAAAGATTAACAAAGATAGTAAACGAAGAAAAGAGATGGAAGGAGTGACATAATAATATATATGCACTTGCTTTATATTTCAATTTGAAAATAAAATAGCTAAATTTTGCGTTAAAAATTTCTCCGTGTTCGTTGATGAATTACTTTGAAACTAGGGAGCCTAATAAATCATCTTTTGTAATATTAAATTAAATTACTAAATGAGTTTTAGTTGCTAAGATCAATCAATATTATATTAATGATTTATGTCTAATTAATTATTTTATAAAGGCTCACATTTTTTAAGCAAATGGTTGAGGTCAATTCCCAATTTTTTATGTATGGAAAAAAATCTAATTAGGAGAAGTCCATTCATTATTCTCAGAACAAAAGAAACAAAAACACAAATATGAGATTAATTGTTCAAGTCTTTATGGTCAAGGAAGCCAAAATATAAAATGTCTGATGGTTATAAGAGAAAATATTTTGTCTCTTTATTTGAACCATCAGGGAATAATCCTGGAATATTCTTTTTCAAAGCTTAGAACCCAGAATTTTCTTTTTGATAGCTTAGGTCTAATTCAATCCCCGTCTCTGACCGCGATGGTGGAAACCAAACAGTGGAAATGTTTGTTCCAATCCCCACTGACTTTTGGCCAAAAAAAAAACCATGACTTTCGTTATGGACACCCACTGAATTTTCAAGACCCCTGATTGATTTATTTGTCATTGGCTCAAGAATTCTGTGTGGATTTGTGATTGAAAATGTTAAGCAATATCCACGAAATCTCTCTCCTCCAACATGGAAGATTCATTAGATTTGATTTTCATAATTAAAAAAATAAAGATGTCTTGAATGACCAAAAATATATTTCTGTATGATCATAAATTCGTGAATAGGCTAAGCCTATGAATTAGCTAACAAACTTTGGGCTAGTTGAAGGCTCAAAGGATTGCCAACCCATTCTGGGGCTCCAAATTGGACATAGCAAGTACCATTATAAGTGAAAAGGCTTCCTGTTCAAATAGGTGTGAGTAATCTTTACCAAGAAAAAAAAAATGTGAGTAATAAAGGTTTTCATCCCTTAAACGAGAAGTTAAGAATTCAATTTCTAGATTGTATATAGAGTAAACTTGGATATAAGATGGGTCTATTATTTGCTCTTAGTACCTCAAGAGAGATTAGTGATGAGAAATACTTCTAATTTATAACCAAACAAAGTGAGAAGGTTAAATTAAGTTAAGCCATTTCAGCAAATTAATACCAACATTTAAATTTGGATATAGGGCGCGCATGCTCTTTGAGGGGAAACCAATTGGTGGAAGAATTTGAAGAAGCAATTACTAAAAACAGACGGGGTGCGGGGAGAGATATCTATAAAGCCCAAGTGGAGATTCAAGAGATCGTGGAGCTAGAGAAAAGTTAAAGATCTTAAACCTCCACATAACCTATTTTTCTAGAACTGCCCCAAATTTCTTGTGCATTATAAATTAAATGACCCTTTAGATAGTTGCTAGAGATAGGCAACACCTCACCAAACCAAATTGGACACCTCAAAAGATAGTCTAAATTGATCCAAAGTCAACCAACTATCCAACCAACTTCCCAGTGATACCAGTCATGGCATTACAACCGTCCTCAACTTGAACAACTACATTTTTTCTGATCAACACTATTTAGAATCCAACTTTTGGACCCAACATCTTTCCAACTTTAATGTTATGCATATGTGTGAATCAGTTTCTTGGGCCATTCTCACCATTATACGTCCCAATTTGTAATCAAGCCTTACTATATCACACATCATTCAGAATGTGTTACCAGGAGGACCCTTGGATCTCGAGCGCCTTTTACTAAGTTTTAGTTTTTCTGGTTTTGGTAATCTTTACATCTGAAGAAATTATCGTAAAGGATCTTGGAAACTATACATTCTCTTGATTACAAGTTAGTTTACCGATTGCAATTTTCTTTGTTAATTTTCAAACCTCTAGCACATTTGCGCTACGTGTCAAGATACCATTCATGCTCACCTCGCTGGAATTTTTCCCCCAACAATTTGATTTTAATATTATATTGTTTATTTCATTAAAATGTATGTCTTAAATTAAACAGATTGATTTGACAGTTTTAACTGATACATGTTAATTTTTTAATCCAGAAAAAAAAATACATGTTCATTTATATAAAACTGTATAAAAAAATTAACAAAATATACATGTATGTTTGTGTTCGTGTGTGTAAAATTTGAAGTAGAAATTTTAGCATTTAGTCATTAAAGTTTTTAACTATGGAAAAAGAAAAAAGTCATTAAAGTTTAATTATATTTTGTCTAAAAAAGTTCCTTAATTATAAATACTAAGTCATAAATTGGTGAAAGAAATAATTAAAGTGATATTAAAAAATGTAAATATTATTGAATTTATAAATCATACAATTGAATTAGCTACAGAAATATTCAAGAAAAAATTAAGTTTTTAGTCGCTATATTTCATCTTATTTTAGAATTGGTTCCCATACTTAAAAAATTTTTGAACCACTCCTTATTATTTGCACAATTAATTAGGAATATTCATTCCTAATGGCATTAAAAACATGAGCCATATGTCTTATTATTTTATTAACACACACACACACACATCGTGAGGTTCTATATGCTTGAAGAAAATACGATATCTTTCTCTAATAAATTTTGTAATGTGCTGTCAATATTAATTGTATATAATTTATATGTGGTCCTTCCTTTTACAAATTCCTCATTAGACAAGTTTTTACTTGTGGGTTAGAGAACACCATCCTCCTATCCAAAGAAAAAGTTTGGAGGATAGAGAACCCAATTCACCTTAAAAAAGAAAAAGATAAAGTACCACAATTATTTACCTTACCAAAGCTTTTGGGAGGTAAGAGAAATCTACTCACCTAACAAAATTATTAGAGGAAGGAAACATTATTCCCGCAACAAAAATTATCCATCTCATGTTCCTCAAAAAAAAATTATCCATCTCATGATAGAGTGACATTATTAGTTGAATCAATATTAATAAAAAAAATATAAAATCTATTAAATTATATATTCATAAATTGTGAATAATGCAGTTTATTCCTAAAACTATGTGGGTTACCACGGGGCACAGTGTTTCTCGCTGATTTTTCTCTCGGATTTTGTCTCGACTCTGATTTTCCGTAAAATACTTCTGCAAGGAACTCTTTTGGAAAGAATTTTTGTGAGAAAATCAGTGAAAAATTCTTACCACATTTTACCCGTGAGGAGAAAAAAAAACTATGAGAAAATTCATGATTTCTTGTAGTTAAGGGCTGCAAAAAAGAAAAAAAAAATTCTCAATTCATATATTATAGGCTTTACAAACTAATATCATATTTTCCTTTCATATCAAGACCTTTACCCTGATACTTCATCTGTGTTATTATAAATCAAGGTAAATTGACCAGGAGAAAAGAAACCCGAAGGATATTTTATGTCTTGTGTGTATATATATATATATATATATTAAATATGTCTTGTATTTCTGGCACCGAAAGTGGGAAACATGTTGTTAGTATAGGAGAATGAGAAAAATAATCTGTGGGTCTGCTTGTTTTCGAAAAAGTCACAATAAAAGGAGAATTAGTCCCCCATGTTCGCCCATACTTGGCTCTAATTTTCTTAAGGTTTGAACTCGAAGCACGAACACATAAGCCAACTGATTTTAAGACTAGAAGCCCACCGACTCACAAAAGGTACGGTGCTTCAACGATCTAGTCTTTTCTAATAAGGAATCCACTTAATTTGAAGTTCAAGCTCCACTGTAAACAAAATAACTAGAAATTTTTAAGGTTTTGCATGGCACGGATGAAAAGAGGGGGTAGAGAAAAGTAGGGAGAAAAACTGGGAAAAAAGTTATATTTTCTCTTGTTTGGTTAAAGAGAGAAAAGTGAGGAGAGAAGAAAATAATGTGTAGATCCCACATGATTTTTCCTCCAAATTTTCTCCCCCAAAATAGAGAGATTTTGGAGAGAAAACTCTCCTTTCAAAATTATCTACCAATTTTTTTTCACGTTTCCGCTATCATTTTGCGTTTCTTCTTCCTTCGACTTCACTTCTTCTCGTTCCTCCCATCTTCCTCCCACTTTTTTTCAAAGCTCGAAGTTCCAGTAACAAACAATCTTTGTGTGCTACATTTTTCTGCAAATCAAATTAGATAAATGCTTTAAATTTTGAGTCTAGTTATCACTTTAGTGCTCTAATTAAACTATGTTTAATTATATTTGTTGTGTCAAAATTTATTTCCCTTATCTTTATTATTATGTTGTATTGCTTCTTAATGTAATGTTGTTGTTTCTAAGAGAAAAATATCTATGTTGTTTTTAGATCTAAATATTGATATGTTATAAACTTTTAATTTTAGCATTATTTAAAAATTTTTTAAATCAATGTATAAAAAATTATTTTAAAAATTTAATAAAATTAAGATTGGATAAAATAATTTTAAATTAAGATTAAAATTAAAATTACATTTTAATTTCATTTATTAATATGATATGGAAATTATGTAAATCATATGGTAGAATAACAAGTTTTATTATATGTAAATATATTTCTAAAAATAATAAAGGTATTATTGTCAATATAAAATTAATTACTTTTCTCTTTCCCTTGTTTTCTTCTGTTCAGCCAAGCATATGGAGAGAAAATTACTTTCCCTTATTTTTCTCTCATCTTCATTTTCTCTCCCATTATTTTCTCTCCTTCTTATTTTCTTCCCTCAACTAAGCGGAGGGTAAAAGCTAAAAGGAATGTATTAAAAATCAAACTGATTACTAAACCGGTTGAGACATGATTCAAAGTTTAATGGTTCAAACAGATTGAGCTGTAATTATAATAAGTATTAATAAAATTAATATATTTTTAATTTTATATATTATATATTATATAAAAAAACTTGTTATTAATAAATTTCATAACTTAATATTAAAATAAATAAGTTATTATTCATCCATTATCACATTTTAAATATAAAATAATCAACTAATTATCTATTATTATATTATCAATTAAGTAAAGTTATTATTATTAATAATTCTGCATCACAATAATGTTTATACAATATTATAATAATAATAGAAAATAAATTTATACACAAGATAATATTATTTAATACTTAAAAGTAATGTTATTTTATCTTTAAATTAAAAATAAAAATAAAAAATTTGATCTATTCAAACCAGTTCTAACTAGTCACACCGATTTCAAACCCAATTGGTTATTCCCATTATTTGAATCAAACCAAGTACCAGTTTCAATTGGCCAATCTTATTTTTTTATGCCAGGGCCAAAAGTATTGACTTGAGCTTTATTTTTAAAACCTCTGACAGACAGTACTTATTTAATATTTATTTTATTAAAATTTTGGTCATAATAATTAAAAGCATAATTTTAGTTTCGCGGTCTTTTCAGGACAAGTTGAACCAATGTTCGAAAAACAAGGAGTGCGAGTTCTCTAGGAAAAAGCACTTGGTGGCTTACAAGAAAACTAAGAATATGCTCTTTTGATCCTTTCTGCAAAACCCACTAGATATTCCTATATAAATATGCGAGCAACATCCTCAAGTCTTCAAGACTCCCATCAAACAAACAAATCTGAATTCTTTATTCCAGTTTACTGAACAACCATCTTCTTCTTTGACTATTATAAGCAAAATATGAGTGTAGAAATTCTGGACGGTTCCACCATTGTTAAGTTTGTGGAAGACGAAGAAGCCTTCCATGTATCAGTGAGTGATATGTTTTCTCAGCTAGATACAGACAAGGATGGGCTTCTATCCTACAGTGAGATGCTGAATGAGTTGAAGAGGCTAAGGGTTTTTGAGACCCATTTTGGGATTGATGTGAAGACTGAAGCTCATGAGGTAGCTCGTGTCTATGACTCTTTGTTCGTGCAGTTCGATCATGACTTGAATGGAAGAGTTGATCTGAGAGAGTTCAAAGAGGAAACAAAGAAGATGATGATTGCTATGGCTAATGGGATTGGCTTTATTCCTCTTCAGATGGTCCTATAACCTGATAGCCTCCTCTTGAAGGCTGTTCAGAGGGAGTTCATGGCTTGATTTCTTTCTTTTAAAATTTAAGCTTTATACACTGAAATTATGTTATTCGACCGACCCATCCTTAGTTTACTCTTTAGATTTCTACTTTCGTCTTGTCGTTTTTTGTTGTAGGCTCTTATGAATTTTTGTTACTTCCTCTCTAGACAAAGAGGATGTATTGTGATTCATGGGTTCGGGAAGATGGTTCACATCCATATTTCTAGAAACTTCTTTTTTATTTTATTTTTTTGTTAATTTGGCATATATTTTATATTATTGTTATTTAATTACTATATTTTAATTAAAAAAAAAAACCTTACGCGCAAGAAATTGTAAAGGATCGTCGTGCATGGCTCTCTTTCTACCTGTCTTTTCCGTGGAAAAGAATCCGCAGGTCTCCTTGTTTTTGACCTCTTGACTTCTGCCCCTTGGTTCCATAAATTAAATTTTTGTTCTCCCTGATGATGTCCTCCAAACGACTTTGAATTAATTTTTTTCTCATTATAGTTAAAATAATAATTGAATGAAGCGTACGAATTAAGTTCCTTTATTAAATATTTAATTTTTAGGAACTAAATTTTGCTTCCAAATAGATCTCGGATTGGATTGTTCATGTTGCTCACACCCTCAGGAAGTGAGCAGACTTTCTCATTAGTTCAAGTTTAATAAACTTTAGACAACGACATTAATTGCTCCAGCTGTGTGGGGATTGTATGGGCTTTACATGCCTATGTCCATTTTTTTAAATCCTTTTTTTGACCAAAACAATGGCCATGTCTGGTTATAGTTCAGTTTCTTTTGATTGGGCTTTGGCCCCATTTTTGTACCAAAAAAACAATTTTTTTTGCATGTTTGCATCACTCCATGCCTTGCAAAAAATAAGACAATTCCAAGTCATAATATCCACATGCATGTCAAATGCCATTATAGAAAGTACAAGGATCAAGGGAATCTTCACTTCACCAATCGTTTCTTTACAATAAAGATTCAATCCAACCTTTTTTTTTTCTTTACCAAAGATTCAATCAAACCAAACGTACCCTTTATCTTGAGCAAAGACACGGACAAAGATGGGAGAACAATAACGGAGATGCACTATGCAGGGTGGTCTCAGCTTGATGGATGGAAAAGGAGATTGGGTACGAATGGGAGACTAACAGCTTGCAGGAAGAGAACATCATTTTGGGATCAAATAATTGAAAAAAAATAAAAGAACACAAAATAAAAAGAGGTATGCATATATCCGGGTAGGGCTGGGCTGATGCCATGCTTGCCTGTGCCTAACCTACCTAGCCCATTATATAATGTGAGGCTAATTGACTCCCTATGCCCAACCAGCCTAGCCGATTATATAATGTGAAGCTAATTGATTCCCTAAATATATATATATCATAAACAAGGGTAGTTTTTATTTTTTAATTTTTATTTTTGGTTATGACTTATGAGGAGGGTAGATAGTCTTTTTGATGGAGACCATAAAAAAGGAAAGCCCAATTTTAAGTTTGGAGGAGCAATATCCCAAAAGACCATTTGCAAGACATTGGTGAACAAATTACAAGGGTAAGGGACAAAGCCATAAAACAAGCATTAAATGGGTTAGTTTTGGAACTGCTAGATAAGGAAGCTATCTACCTTGATGAATTATATGCATCCTCATAGTCCAACAATCCCTCCAAGATGGTGTTCTCATTTGGGGCAAAAAGATTAATGGTTTGTTTGCAAGTCCAAGAAAAACAAGTTGTTAGTGGTATTACTTTTGAGGAATTAACTTGATGATCCATAATGTTGCTTTTAAGCCCAAGCTCTTAAAGTTTATGTTTTAATAGGCTTTAGTTATTTGTCTTAATTATTTGTTAAAGTCTTTGGGTAGAACAATATTAACTAAATAAAGCTCAATGTTGTGTCTTAATTATTGAGTCTTGATGGGTTATAGTTTGTATTTCTATAGACTCATAATTAGAGTTCATTAGGATTTATTTTTAATTAAAAATGGTGCCTCTATCTAGATCCTTCCAATTAATTAGGAGTCACCTCCTTTCTAGCATTTTAGGAAGTAAAAAGGTGCCACTTTTATGTTTGTAGTATCGTTTAGAGATTTTTTCGAAGTATTTTTAATATTGTTTTTGCTTATGGAGCAAGTCATAGGAGCCTATATAAAAGCCTTTATTGTAACGCCTAAAGACACAAGTTTTTTATGAATGAAAGTTTTATATTGTTTAGAGTAATTTTGAATTTGTATTCTCTTGAAGAACTTATGACCTATCATCCAAAGTGATTAATCAAGTAAATGTTATCGTAGGGTTCTACACAAGATTAACCATCTTGTTCTTATTTGTAACTATCATTTCCGTTACATTTTCTGATTTACTTGGTCATCCATTAAGAGGAGCATATCTCTTTTAGTCTTTGGGAAGTAGTATTGGAAGTTGTAACTTTGTTATTTTATTATTCAACCAATCCATTTTGTAACAACTGACTTATTTTTTTCATTTTTCTTTTTTTTTTGTGAAATATAAAAAGCAAAGCTATTTTTATGTTATTTTTGTTAAATTAAGACTTAGGTAGTTGAAACTTAGTTACCAAAAAAAGGTTTTTGAAACTTAATATTTCTATTTGGAAATATATCATCCTCTTAATACTCTCTTTCCATACCTCTTAATATATGCAATTTCTTTCATCCATTTGATTTGGACAGTAGAGGATTATTGAGTATAACATTAAATCAAATATATTACTTATTTAACTACCATTGTAAATAAGCATTCTAATTTTATTTTTAATGTAAGTTATTAAATCAAATATATTGCTTGTTTATAGATAGTTTTTCAACTATTCCATCGCAATCAACCAAGGAGATTATGTGTGAAAAAAAAATATTAAGAGAATCCATTTCCTGAGTGTTTGATATTTTAAGTTATACATTTCTTTTGGTAATTAAGTTATATGTTTTAATGACGAAAAGAAAAATCATACACACACTTTCATCAGGCTTCCCGTATCAAAATTAATTATCCATCTCATGACAGAGCTACATATTATTGGTTGAATCAATATCAATGGAAAATATAAAATCTATAAAAAAAATTCATAATATTCACAAGCTGTGAATAATATGCTTTATATCTTAAATTCTTTGAACTATAAAGAAAAACGTGTTTAGATGTATATAAGCTTTACAATTACAAACTATAATCATGTTTTCCTTTTGCATCAAGATGTTTAATCTGTTACTTACTATACGGAATTATAAATCAAGGTAAATCGGTCAAGAGAAAAGAAACCCGAAGGATATTATATGTCTTGTATTTCTGGCACCAAAAGTGGGAAACATGTTACTTTATATTTCATAAGATAGTGCACTTTACGAATTACGTAACGTAATTTTTTTCTTTTTTCAAGATTACCCCTAATTAATAGACCCAAATATTTGTTTATTATCAAAATATTTCATTCCCAAATCATTTAATGAAAGTAATTCGAGAAAATGTGAAAAATTTTGTTAATTATTAATTATTATCTTAGTCTATGTGTGGTAGTTAAAAGTGCATTATAAACTAAAATAGAGGAAATATTATGGGAGGGTGAGAAAAATAATATGTGGGTTTGCTTGTTTTCGAAAAGTCTCAATATAATAATTAAGAAAAAAAAAAGAAAGAATTACCCCGCTTCCTCGCCCACACTTGGCTCTAATTTTTTAAGGATTGAACTCGAAGTTCCTACACATAAGCCAACTGATTTTAAATTTAGAAGCTCGCTGACTCAAGGGGTAGTGCTTCAACAATTTATAGTCTTTTCTAACAATGAATCCACTTAATTTGAAGTTCAAACTCCACCATAAACAATATAATATTCCTTTAATGTCAAAATATAAGGCATCTTTTTTTAGGATTTAGGTTTTAAAATATAAATCACATTATAAAATCTATACAATATTTAATATTATTTTTCATTTTTACCTTTTTTAAGAATTATCAAAAGAATTATGATAAAGAGATATTAAGAGATATAGACAAAATAATGTTAAAATTTAATGAGAATAAGTTTAAAAAGTGTTCATAATTTTTGAAAAGGTATGAATTTTAACTAATTTTAACCAACTTTTTTAAGATAGGTAAAATAGATAAATATAATTTATAATTCGAAAAGAAGGAGTAGTTACATGTTTTAAAGAAAAAAAATATACTGACTAAGTTTGAGGTTTATTGTTGAATGAAAATGGGAATATCATTAACACCAATAATGTCTGTGTGTATAACAAGGCTCTCTACCTTTTGAGAGAGAGCGACTTGAGCTTTATTATTAGGAAAAATAACAGTTAAATACTGCAAAAGGAAGTTAATTAAAAAACATACTTATAACTTGTGAAATGTTAATATTGCCCCTACTTTCCTATTTTCAATTGATTTTCACATATTTATTCAATTAATCCTATCTCATCTATTTCTACCTTTAACCTAGGGTAAAATCAATATTTTTCAACTTATTTTAATTCCAATTTGATACCTTGATATTTGTTAAGAATTTCAAAAGTTATAAGTATATTTTTGGAATTAAATTTCTTTTGTGGTATTTAACTATATTTTTTCTTATTATTAAAAGTCATGTTCAAAAAATCGGATCAAACATGCTAGTTCAATCTCTCAAACCAGAAATCGGTGTAAGGTTCATTCTAGTAATAGATCGCGATCGGCTATACTCAGAACCGATAAAAATTGGTCGAACCGATATAAAATCGGTTGAATTGATCAACTCTTTTTTTTAAAATTTTTTTATTTTTAATTTTTAAGATAAAATAACATTATTTTTAGTACTAAGTAGCATTATTTTTGTATAATTTTTTTTATTTCTATATTATAATATTATATAAGTATTATTATGATACATAATTATTAATAATGATAAATTTACTTAACAAATAATATGAAATAGAATATTAATGGATTACTTTAAATTCAAAATATGATTATAGATAAATATTAATTTGTTTAAATTTTAATATTAAATTGTGAAACTTATTAATAATATTTTAAATTTTCTATATGATATATAAAATTAAAAAATTATTAAATTTATTATCACCAGTTTAATTCCAATTAATTATGATTAAACCATTAATCTTTGAACCAATGTCTTAAACTATTTAATGTCCAGTTCCGTTCGATTTTTGGAACTTTGATTAAAATCTCTAGCGGACTTATTTTATTTTATTAAAATTTATATCTTAATTGAAAGCACATCAAGTTTTGTGGTTCGTCCAAAACAAGCTGAACCAACTATGGGTGTTCATTGGTTGGACGCTGGAGTAGGTTACCCGCTGCACACGCTGTCAACCTGATACAAATTTGGGCAAACTGGGCAACGTTGGCTCGATACCAGATAAGTTTTTGAAATATTAAAAGTAAAATAAGAATTTGACTTTATTTATTAATAAAAAATATATTTATTTAAATTTAAAAATAAATTTTCTGAAAAATAATGTTAGGATAAAAATTAACATTTTTAAAATTATAAATACTAAACAATTATAAATTATTTTCATATAGTATTAAGTTAAGAAATCAGTTTAAAATTTTAAATAAAATTAAAATTTTAAAATGTTTTTCATGATTACATAAGATTCATAGAGAAAAGTATCATATAAAATCAATTAATATGTATAAAATAATAAAAGAGAAAAACAAATATATATATACATATGTCATGGGCCAAGGCTAGCCCGTAGGATAGATAAGATCGGGTTGGACTATGTCTCAAGTTTCATTGAATAGCCTAACTTTAGATAACTATAAAACTAAAGAATAATAAAAAAATACAATAAAATCTCCAAGGGATTGCCTATTATTAAGGATATTTAAAAGTGTGATTTGGTTTGGTTTTGCCCAAAACTGAACCGAATCAAACCAATGTTGGTTTCCAAAAATTGGAACCTTTTCAGTTTTTGTAAGAAATTAGTTTGATTTGTTTTTCTATTAGTTAGGATCAGTTTGAATTGGTTTGGATTAAGCTTGAATTTCTTTTTTTTTTAATTTTGTAATTATTAATTTTTTTCCTTTCCTTTCCTTTTCTTTTCTTTTGAAAATGTTTTTACAAGGGGATAAACGGAAATTTTTATAATTTCAACAAAATATAAGTTATAAAAAATATAAGATAATAATAATAACATTAAAATTTTAAAAATTTATTTTTTAAAGAATCAAAATTAATTATTAAAATTTTCAAACTTATAATTTTATTTTTAAGAATTTAGATGTTAAAACAGTACTATATACTTGTAATTGTAACTTTTTCAAAAAATATTTTTTTAATATTCAAGATAATTGTAAAAAATATAAATAATAAGAGAAATTGAAGTTAGATTCATCACTTATGGTCTCTTGTTATATATTATGGGCTATTAAAATTAATAAAAAGATTTAATATTAATGAGTTTTAATGGGTATTGTAAATTAAAAATATATTAAATAAATATAATAGGTGTGGTTTAATTTGGTTCAAACTTCAAAACTCTAAAATTTGGCCTGAACTAAATTGAAATTGATTCTAAAATAGCAAAAACCAAAGCAAACATAATTTTAATTCGATTTTAATTGGTTTTAATCAGTTTAGTTTGGTTTAATCAATTTAGTTTGATTTTGAACAGTCTTGCCTATTATCAAGACATAGAACCTAGACATTATTAATATAAGTTGTAGGGGTAAGCATAGACCATCCTATAATTTGTGAGATTGACAACAACAAAACAGAAGGCAAACAAAAGGAAGAAGATGAAGTGCAATGCTTGGCTACGATTTGCGAGTTCAGCAACGGTGTGGTTGTGATATGTGTGAGATTGGTGATGGTGTGGCTCTCATCTATGGAGATTGACGTCACTTATTTTAGAAACAACTCATTGATGTAATTAGTGATGGTGTTCAAAATAATCTCAGCACGAAGATGAAACTCAATCTTGAAATCTTGAGCAGAAACAGTGAGACTGAGAGAGGATTTGATGTTGTGATTGCATGGTAGAGAAGAGAGAAAGTCAAAGCTGGGAGGTGAGAGAGATAGGGGGAGACTATGTGTGGAGGACTGAATGACAAGAATAATGTGGAACGTTGAAAAATATTGTTAACTCACTATTGGTTGCCATTTAACTAAATAATTTTTTTAGAAAAAGATAAAAAGACAAGCCAGTCTTAGCTTCTTCGACCTAAACCTTAGACTTGCAACTTGGACCGGCTACCCAATAAGTATGGGGCCGGACTAGGGTGGTCCGGCCACTGAATTTATGCTCACCCCTAGAGCCAACATTCACAAAACACAGAGTATGGGTTCTCCTGGGGAAGAAAAGTATTTCGTGGGCTCCCATGTGGCTTCCAAGGAAACTCGGAATATGCTCTTTTGATTCTGACTACAAAACCAACTACGCATTCCTATGTAAGTACGAGCTATAACGTCACGGTCCTCAGGCCTTTCACCAAAAACAAACAAATTTGAATCCCAAAGGATGGATAAAATAATTAGTATTATTTATTTTTATTATAAATAATTAAAATTTTGAATAAAGATATTTTATTAAAATATTCATATTTAATTTATTTTATTTTAAATTTATTAGGATTTAGTTGTTTAAATTATGGCTTATCTTTTATTTATATTTAAATTATTTTAAAAAGAGTTGTCTTATCTTAAAATTCTAGTAGAATTAAAATTTAAGTTCTATAAACAAAAGTATCACTACGCAGTTATTTATCAAACTTTGATTATTAATTTGAATTATAGTTCTAGTGAATTTCTCTCTCTTTCAAGTTTTTCTATTTGTCACTCCTACTTTCTTTATCTCTCTACTCTTTTCGCATCACATAGCGATCTTCCTCTTTAATTATTAGCAAAATGAGAATAGAAATTTTAGACAATTCAACCATTCTTAACTTTGTGGGAGATGAAGAAGCCTTTCATACATTAGTGAGCGATTTGTTTGCTCAGCAAGATATAGAGAAAGATGGGCTTCTATCCTACAGTGACATGCTGATGAGTTGAAGAGGCTGAGGGTTTTTTAGGCCCATTTTGGGATTGACATGAAGACTGAAGCAGATGAGGTGGCTCGTGTGTATGACTCTTTGTTCGTATTCGATCATGACTTGAATGAGAGAGTTGATCTTAAACAGTTTAAAGAGGAACTGAAGAAGATGATGATTGCTTTGGCTAATGGGATTGTCTTTACTCCTCTTCAGATGGTTCTAGAACCTGATAGCCTCCTTTTGAAGGCTCAAAAGGCTGTTCAAAGGGAGTCCATTGCTCAAATTGTTGCATGATTTCTTTCTCTTCATATTTAAATTTTCTAGCATATACACTGAAATCATGTTATTCGGATTAACCCATCCTTTGTTTTCTTTTTAGATCTTCTACTTTTGTCTTGTGGTTTTTCAATGTAGCTCTTACGAATTTATGTGTTTTTTTCTTTTAAGTCCAGACAAAGCCCGCTGTATTGTGATTTTGTTTGTGAGGATGGTTCAATTAGATATTAATTATAGAAACTTCTATTTTTTTAATTTACCATATATTTTTCAATTATCATGTTTTCATTAGTACATTTTAATGTGATAAGATATCCTTATAAAAATATGAATTCTCTCATATAAAAAAGCATGAGATTTTTTTTTATAGTAGGAGAGGTTAAATCATTCTCTTTGCAACTCTTACACTTGGGGAGATTGCCGCTTTAAACATTTTTGGCAGCATTGATCATTTTAAATAAAACATGACTACTTTGTTAATTTTAGTGATCTAATTAATTCAAAACAATTTTTATTTTTGATGAAAAATAAATTTAAACTATTTAGATTCATTAATCCAACAGAATTAATTTGATATAACTTTTTAAAAAAATAATAAAAGAAACCGATATCAACATGGAAACGGACTCCATCACTAAAATGATTTGTTTTCAATGAATTTTTATCATCTAATTAACATTTTTAAATTTATTTTTCATTAAAAATAATTCCTTTTAAACAAATATAAATCATTAAAAATAACTCAATCATCAATTTTTACTTAAAATGACAATTATTTTCTCACCACACAAGGGAACACCTTTATGGTGTGTTTAGTATACATAGTGATTTTTTAATAAATGAGAATGTAAATAGGAATAAGAATGTGAATGTGAGTATGAATGGAAGTAAAAATGAGAATCTATTTTAAATGTATATTTTGTGTATCAGAGAAAAAAAATGATGGGAGTGATAAAAAAAGTGACATAAAAATTAGGAAAAATACACAAATGCCCATAAAGCACCACGGAAGGTCATGTCACTAAAATAGAAATGGTTTCTAGGATGTTTGTTTTTAGACATTCGGAACGTTTTTTAAATATTCCATATGTAACTATTCCCGAATTCTGGAAGGTTTCTTTTTCGCTGGAAGCGTTCATGAAGAGCCATTCTTTTTATAAAAATGTAAAATTCCCTCCTCCTCTTTCTTCCCATTATCATCATTATCATCATCATTGTCACATCCGAAAATGTGATGCAGATAATGCGGGAAATGAAAGAAAAGAGGAAAATCGGCCCGCCTGATGGAAGACCGATTTCTGAGGGTGTCGCCATCAAAATTTTAAGAAAAATTTTGGAAAACTGAAATAAAAACAAAAAGGATAAGGATGGTCTGTGAATCAGAGTTGAGTTCGGGAACACGATTGTGAGTGGGAAAGGTGTTAGGCATCCCCACAACACCCGTTCCTAAGAACGGTTACCTTAAGTTGATTATGTAATTTTTATAGCTTTTAAAATTTATTTTGATTGCTCTTTTATCATTCACATGCAAAAATAAATATAAAAATAAGAGAAATGTAAAAATGAAAATAAAGAATAAAATGAAAATATGAAAAGTTGGGAAAATAAATTAAGAGGAAAATGTTATTTATTTATAAAAGTGGACTTAAAAAAATAAATTGGTAAATATTTATTAAATTAAGAGAAAAAACACCAAATAAATCAAGAAATGTTCATTTATTTACAAAGGCAGACTTGGCAAAATAAATTGGTAAATATTTATTAAATTAAGGAAAAAACACCAAATAAAATCAGAAAATATTTATTTATTTGTAAAGGCGGACTTGGAAAAATCAATTGGTAAATATTTATTAAATTAAGGAAAAAACACCAAATAAAATCAGAAAATATTTATTTATCCACTAATTAAGAGAAAAAACACCAAATAAATCAGAAAATATTTATTTATTTACAAAGGCAGACTTGGAAAAATCAATTGGTAAATATTTATTAAATTCAGGAAAAAATACCAAATAAAATCAGAAAATATTTATTTATCTACTAATTAAGAGAAAAAATACCAAATAAATCAGAAAATATTTATTTATTTACAAAGGCAGACTTGGAAAAATCAATTGGTAAATATTTATTAAATTCAAGAAAAAACACCAAATAAAATCAAAAAATATTTATTTATCTACTAATTAAGAGAAAAAAAACCAAATAAATCAGAAAATATTTATTTATTTATAAAGGCAGACTTGGAAAAATCAATTGGTAAATATTTATTAAATTCAGGAAAAAAATACCAAATAAAATCAGAAAATATTTATTTATCTACTAATTATGAGAAGAAACACCAAATAAATTAGAAAATATTTATTTATTTACAAAGGCAAATTTGACCCAAAATTAGAGTTTGAGGCTTACGTACCCTGTGATAGGAATCAAAATCAATGTAGTTCGGGCTAGAAATACGTGTCACTGAGTTGGTATTTTTTATATATGTTCTTTGAAAAGAGAGACTTATAGAAAATAATTTATTTTTTCACAAAGAAAATAATTTTTAGAATTGGTTGGTGTGTTTTAATTTGTAAAAGACAGATTAATCTCCATTATTTGCTCTTTTCATTTAAGAATATATTTATTTATTTTTTTGTTTAATCAATTTCTAAAAGAGAATATATGTTTCTCCTCAATTTAAAATCATGTGTGATCTTGAACACTTTATTTTGATTTGAAAATGAAATATTTGAAAACAATTTGATTTTACAAAATAAAATTAATTGGTTTATGTGGTGACTTTATCACTCACAATACACCCATTGATACCTAAATGTCCACGGTGGTGCCACTCGAGACAAAAAGGCATAAAAAATGTTTGGAAGAAAAAAATAATTCTCTGTGCAAATTATATTTTTTTTCTTATTTTCTTTTTTTTTATCATGAGAATAAATAACATCCTTTACACATATTTATTTAAAGGAAAAATGAGTTAAAAAATGTGATTATAACATATATTTTGAGAAGAGATAATCGGCATATATGGTGATTTTATCACTCACAAATTACTGACTAATACCTAAGTACCCACGGTGTTTTCACTAGGGGTAGATAAGCGAAACAGACAAGAACTTGGAAGGAAACGAATAACTTTGGTTTCCATCATTTGATTATTATTATTATCATTATTATGAAATAAAAAAGGCAATAAAAATGAATAGGAAAATAAATGACTTTGATAAGAATTATTTTATGGAAATAGATAGAAAGCATTAAGAAGAAAATGTCTCACTATGTATATTTCTAAAAAGAAATAATCAACATATGCAGCGATTTTGCACTCACAATTTACTGATTAATACTTAAATACCCACGGTGTTACTACTCGAGGTAGAAAAGTAAGTGGCTTAAATAAGATTTCCTTTTGCATAAATTTTATTTTCTTAAAAAGAAAAGGCTATTAAAAAAATTTTGTTTGTTTTCATTTGTTTTTTTTTCTCCCTCTTTTTTTTTACAAATTATTTTTATTTGGCGTTAACAAAAAAGGCAACTCCGTGTACAACTAGGTACATTTTTTTAAAAGGAAAATAATTTAAAAACAATTTGAAAATATGACTTTTATGTACATATTCTACATTATCCTTATTTATTTGTTATTATTATTTTTATTTGTGTACTTATTTAAAAGAAAATGCATTTAGAAGACCTCCTTCCATTATTATTCTATATTTATATAAAAAAAGTACTTAAAAGGGATAAGGATAAAATTACCCCATTCAATATTTGCATTTTATTATCCATTATTTCCTCATTTAAAATTGTGAAAAATAGAAAACAAAACAATTAAAAATCCCTTTATTTATTCATTTTTCTTTCCTTTCTTTTTTTTTTGACACTTGGAATAGTATTATATATATTTATTTTTTTAAAAAAAAAATTAAAGTGAAACTCTTACCTGTATTTTCATTTTTCGAAATTGATTTCCACACAACACAACATATATGGTGATTTAGTCACTCATAATTTACTGATTTGTGCTTACGTGCTCACCTTGAGTACCATGGTAATTCCTCACTCACAGTAACATTGACCAACACTCTATGCACGTATGAGGACTTAAAAGGGAAATTAGCTTAAATGAAAAGTTAGACAGAGCACCCATTAATATTCCAAAAATTCCAAGAAGTGGATCATTGACTCGAAGAATTCTAATCATCAATTCAAATATCCCATCAATTCAAACACCCAATAGGCATGGAAGTAACGGCTAACTTTAGCAAATTATTTTAATGAACAAATGGCCATGGTCACATTTTATTAAGCGAGAAACAATATTTAATTTCCTTTGGTCTTATTACCATCAAACCAATACTTGACCTCCAACTGATATGCATGAACCTTAACACAGATATGAACATTGACACGTATGGGATCAAAATTGACAGCACCAAACACAAAGAGCCTCTAGAGCATTCACATTCAAATCAACTAATCATAAATCAACTAATCATATGTATGTTCCTTAAGTGTATCTTTTTACCCAAAATAATGTCTGCAAGGCCAAGTAATTACAGTATAGGGGGTGTTGCAGCCAACAAATAAAGCATGTGAGTCTACTTTCAGTCATCAAGACCCAGTTTTCAATAAAAAACCATACAAGAACACAGATCAGGAAAGGGAGAAACAACCAAAGACACGAGCAGAGCTATCAGGCACTTAAAATGAGGATTTTAAACTAAGTTTCTAAACCAAACAGCATCCAAATCACAATTAATCTATCTCCTTCCCCAACACTTCATTGAGTGCCATTCAGGAGCATCCCACAGGTTTGAAATATGTTATGATTTTCATGCAACAAACTCAGAAACCTCCTTAAAACTATGAACTCAAACATCCCTTCTTTATAGGGAAAGAGGATAACTCAGAAATGAAACGTAGATAAACCAATTCTGATGCCCTTGAAAGAGAAAAGAGACATTATTCTCAAAGAAATCAAAACACTTTGAAGATGACTCAACTAATCCCGAGAGGTGAATCAAATTCATTCATAACATGCGTGGCGAACCAACAATGCAACTACATTCTAATATCCAGTTTCAGTCCCTGGGCAATAACACAGAATACCTAGCATATACCTCAGTCAACCAGCAATTTCATTCCTAAATCTGTTCACCGTTACATAAAGCTTAAAATTAAAAATGAAGATTACCGATTGAAGTCCCTAAATCATAGACACTGATTGTATGTCGTTGCTCCGGTTCTCTTCATTCTTTCTCTTCGTCCTCCCCTCTGCTCAGAGCCACGTCCTCAGCTTCCCACTTCTCTCTTTCCGGCGCACTCACCTCGGCCTATTAGGATTTTTCAGCCTCCAACACCTTTACACTCTCTCTGTCTCTCTCCCCTGTTTTTCAGACTCTGTTTTTTTCTTTCGGGCTCTAGAAATCTCAGCTAAGCCCCCCTTCCCACAATTGCTCCTCTCAGCTTTTATAGTGTTCTTGCCACTAAAGGAGCCGAAGCCTCCTAACCGCGTGACAACTTTAGGCCAGTGATTTCGTGCGCCCCCTCCATGCTCCTCTATTCTGATTACTTGCAACCGAGCCTTCTTCCGCCTCCCCTACTCTGCTGTGGTAGGTATAGAGTGATGGTCCTAACCTTTTTTGTCGCGTTCTGGCTTCAGTTCTCCGGTTTCCTCTTCACCCGTGACTCCCTCTGTCCTTTTCACTGGTGCCAGGCTCCCTCTGGTCTTCCCCTTTTCAGTCTTGCGTGTTCAGTGTCCCTCTGACCGCCACCTCGTGCTCAGACCCTAGCTCCCTTTTTGATATCCAAAAGCCCTCAGCTTTTTCCTCTGAGCTCCTCATTCAATCCCACGCTCGGCTCCTCTGTCTCAGTCTCACTCTTTTCTCTTTCTTCTTCTCGCGGCACCTCTGGCTCATTTGGCCAGGCCCTAAGGGCTCCCTCTGGTTTTTTCTCTGGCCGAGTCTCTCTGGCCTATCCTCTTTTCAGTCTTTCTTTTCTCTGCTCTTCCTCGGTTTCTTTTCCAGTCCGTCACGGCCAGCCCTCTCTTCGCGGTTCTCCCTCGGTTCTCACCCATGGGCTAGCCTCCTTGGCCTCTAAACTCTCTCTCCAGCTGCTCCCCCTCTCTCCTCTCCTTTCCTTTTTCCCTCACGGCCCCCCTCCTTCTCTGGCGTGCTCTCTCTTTTCTTAGGGCTACGCCCTTTGCCCTTGTTCACGAGCCCTCAATTAGGCTCGTGAACTTTCGGTCAGCCCAAATAGCATATTTGGGCTGAAATACATATTCTCCCCTTTTTTTTGTTTTGCTTCCCTCTTTTTTTTCTTCCTTTTCTTTTTTTTTTCTCACGCCCCTCCTTTAGAGCTCCCTCTGTGCCCTAAATCTCCCTCGGTTCACCAGGGTCACGCGAGTCTGAGCCTTCAAGTGGGCTCAGGATTACCTTGGACTAGATCAGCCCAAGGTTAAAAATATTTTTGGGAAAATGACAGTTGGGGACCAAAACTTTGAATTTAATACAGTAAAGGACCTTGCAGGTTTTTCAGTAGTAAATACAGAATAAGCCAGTAGTAAATTCGCGATGTTCAGTGGTAAAAAAAATTACAAGGTCCTTTACTGTATTTAATTCAAAGTTTTGGTCCTCAACTGTCATTCCCCCAATATTTTTTTGTTCCATTTTTCTTTTTTTTATATATATTTTACATTTTGGGCCGAATTTTGGCCCAAAATTTTATGGTTGGGGAAAGAATTTGGACCATCAGCAACCTCAATCCCAACACTTCTTTTTCTCTCTTTGTTTTTAGGTTTTTGAATTAACCCTTTTAATTAACTTGATTAATTTTTATTTTATTTTATTTTTACTTTTATCATTTTTAATTGTTTTTATTATTTTTTTATTCTTTTTTTTAATCTTTAATTTTTATTAGTGGTTGTTATTATTTTTTATCAATATTTATTATTATTATTTTTCTTCTTAAATTTTTATGTATAAAACTCGGACAAAATACGGTGTTCACAATCATCATCAAAATTAATAATCCATCTCATGACAAACTTACATATTATTGGTTGAGTCAATATCAATAGAAAATATAAAATCTATAAAAAAAATAATTTATAATATTAACAAGCTGTGAATAATATGCCATATTTCTTAAATTCTGCGAAATATAAAGAAAAACATGTTTACTTATATATGATCATATCATATTTCTTATGCACACTATGTAGAAACAGATTTTATATATACAAACCTATAAGTATAAATAAATCTCCTACAAACTCACAGCGAAATAAATAATTATTATAAATATCTCTCGCCATAGCTATAGAAAATTTGATTGAGTAATCCTACTCGAATTAAGAATAAATCAAAGATCTACAAATACAAAAATTAGTCAGAAGAAATTAGATGAGATGAGGATTTTCTAACTAGCGTTTGGACTCAATGATGATAGCTGGGAATTAGCCGTCACTAGTCAGGGAACCTTTATATGAGCGTAGAATGAATGATTGGTGTATCTGACGCTCTACTCAGCCTCCTATTAAATAGTCTAGCCATCATAGGTTATTTATTAGTTATCCTATCTTTTGAAATTCAAATAAAGATAATACAATATCAACTGAGTTATCTTTTATCTCCTAAAATCACTCAACTGACATTATCTTTATTAAAGATAAGGGCCACATTTAGATAAAATATATTTAATTAAGTAAATAAGATAAATTTAATTTATATAAATTCAAATATATATTATTATTAATTAAATATATCTAACATTCTCCCATTTGGTCCGATCATAATATGTCAGTTGATATATCAAGAGATATATAAGCAATACTACATGAATCATAGTAGTAGGTCCTCTAAATGTGAGTATTACCTTCTATGCATCACAAGTAGTATCCTTACTTTATAGGATATCTACTTTATGAATAAACCAAAATGTTTATTCGATTCCTAAATCCATGTTTATTTATCTCAACAAGAATGTATACTATATAAACATGAGATAATAAACCATAAATTAAAATTTCATTACTTTACATACCTCGATTAGACCAGTGAAAGTCTAATACCCATATGAGGCACATGATCCTTAAACTCCTTTGGATGCATCCTTTTAGTAAACAGATCAGCTAACATTTCTTTCCTCCGAATGTGCTCAACGATTATTTGGCCTTCTTTAATGCTATCTTTCAAGGCTAAGTACTTGATGTTGATGAACTTGCTTCGACTTCCACTTTTATTATTCTTAGCCATGAACACAGCATCCGTATTATCACAAAGCACTTTAATTGGCCTAGAGATTGAGTCCACAATCTTAAGCCCAGCAATGAAATTTCTAATCCATATTCTCTGTGAGCTTACTTCAAAACACGATATAAACTCAGCTTCCATAATAGAGGTGGCTATTAGTGTTTGTTTAGTACTTTTCCACGATATAGCTCCCTCTGCTAACAAAAAGATATAGCTGGATGTTGTTTTTCTTGTGTCAATGCATCCTGCTAAGTTTGAGTCTAAATACCCAACTGTTAGATGAGCTGGCTTCCCAAGAGGGAGGTGAATTGGGAAGATTAAATTTTTCTGTAAAAAGTCAAGAAGGTGAAGAAAGCAAAGTATGACAGTAAAACAGAGTATAAATGAATAAACTGTAAAAGTAGCAGTAAAGAGAAGAAAACTCATATATTTATCCTGGTTTGGTCTCTCCACTTGACCTACGTTTAGTCCCCAAGTCACCACTTGAGATTTTCCACTATTCTGCAAGAATTCAATGGGCTTCTTGCAAATGCCATAGTAAAAAGATGATGCTCTATTTCTAGAGCTCACTCTTCCACTCTATGCACTCTTACTAAGTGCTTTCCCAATCCCTTGTGATAACCACTCACAAGAAAATATTTTTTCTAAATGAAGATAAGATTGTTTACAATGATTAAACTCTTTTAAATAGAGTGAATATGAAAGTTGAAGTACAAATATTAAAGTGAGAGAGTAAGAGACTTTAAGTAGATGATTTGGTAGAGTTTCAGTATATACAAAATTAAAATCGTTACCCACAACTTTAAATGATGTTATATTTACAGATTTATGTCTCAACTATACATTAGAGACAAAATCTATCCATTCGAGAAGTTATCCAACGGTTACTCTGAAAAACTATCCGTTAACCAACCGCATTTAATGCTTCTGACATTCTGAAATTTGAATTTCAATTGATCAACAGATGAATTTCACAGAAACCGAAGGCTAAAGACTTCAACGTTGAATGCCCGAAGTTCACTGTCATGAAGTGAAGTTCGAATTTTGATATTTCGAAAATGCTTCTATGTTGTGACATACGAATTTTCAAGTAGAAAGTTTTTCTGTTAAGTGTGAATAGTATTTTCAATTTGCTATAGTACCTTCAAAATTCGAATTTTGGAGCCTCAAAATTCATCTGTCCGTAGCTGGTTTATAAGGCACAGTAGTTCATATAATTCAGAATTTGAATTTTCAAAGGGTAAAGTTTGTTTGTCAGAAAGACCTCTTTTCAGACTTACTTCAAAATTTGAATTTATAAATACTGTCATTCGTATGTCAACATATCATTGTAATAGACTCACAAGCTTAGTTTCTGAAATTCGAATTTTCATGTTCAAAATTCTTCTGTCAATGAACAATTTTGAAATCCAATCTAAACTTGATTTCAGATAAACTTTGACATAATTTCAGACGAATTTCTTTAGTTTTCATAAGTTACTTTTTGTCTGAAATTCGAATTTCCAAAACTCAAAGTTCGTCTGTTACTGAAAGCTCCTTTCAGACGCTTATCAAAATTCGAATTTTCTCAAGCCAAAATTCGTCTGTCAGAGAAGCTTCTCTTCAGACTTGTTTAGTTTCAATATGAAATTCGAATTTCCAAAGTCAAAGTTTGAATTTTCAAGATGACAGATCAGTATTAACCTTTCAAACTTCGTCTGTTGGTGGGTGTTTTTCAAATATTCCATGATTCAACATAGAATCAAAGTTTTAAAACATCTTTTCAGCAAATCAAAGTCTTTTACTCAAATCAAAACATTGCTAAACATCCTACATAAATCTTTGCACTGATTTCTCCATGATTCCTTCACTTGAACTTTTTATGCACATTTGATATCTTTATTCCAAACTCTTGAAGGTTGGTCTGGAATCATCAAAACACTTGATTCAACACCAACAACTTTTGGGTTGTCGGATCTCCTGTATGTAAGAATGTATTGTTTAGTACCTTTTAGGTACCTCAAAACTTTCTTTGCAGCCTTCCAATGATCCATTCCTGAATTACTCTAGTATCTTCCTAACATGCCCACAACAAAAGCTATATCAGGTCTTGTGCAAACTTGTGCATACATCAAGCTTCCAACCGCTGAGGCATAAGGAATATTCTCCTTCTCTTTCTTTTCAAAATCATTATTGGGACACTATAACTGGCTAAATTTATCCCCTTTCACAATAGGTGCTGGAGTAGATAAACAATCCTTCATCTTGAATCGTTCAAGAATTTTATTGATATAAGTTTCCTGAGATAATCCCAAGATGCCTTGAGATTTATTTCTATGTATCCTAATGCCAATGACATAGGATGCCTCACCCATATTCTTCATTTCAAAATTCTTGGACAGAAATTGTTTCACCTTATATAGCAACCTCAAATCTTTAGTGGCAAGTAGTATGTCATCCACATATAAGATCAAGAATATGATCTTACTCCCACTGACCTTATGATATATACCTTGATCCATGATGTTCTCAACAAAACTAAAAGATGTGATTACCTCATGGAATTTTAAATACCACTGTTGTGAAGCCTGTTTGAGACCATATATTGACTTCTTCAACTTGCAAACTTTATGTTCATTTCCTTCAGAAATGAATCCCTCATACTATTTCATATAGACTTCTTCCTCAAGATCCCCATTGAGGAATGCAGTCTTAACATCCATATGATGTAACTCTAAATCAAAGTAAGCTACTAATGCCATGATGATACAGAAAGAATCTTTCTTGGACACAGGTGAGAAAGTCTCCCTGTAATCAATTCCCTTCTTTTGAGTGAATCCCTTGGCAACCAACCTTGCCTTGTAGCGCTCTATGTTACCTTGTAAGTCCCTTTTGGTCTTAAAGACCCATTTATAGCCAATGGCCTTAGACTCACTAGGTAACTCTACAAGTTCTCAAACTTTATTATTTGCCATGGATTGCATTTCATCAGTCATAGCATCATACCATAATTTAGAGTTTGCATCCTGCATAGCCTGAGTAAATATGAGTGGATCATCTTCAACACTTATATCATAGTCAGATTCAGTAAGGTACACCACATAGTCACTAGGAAGTGCTTACTTTCTTTCTCTAGTTGATCTCCTCACCTCCACTTGTTGAGTGGGTTGAGGTTGTTCTTCAGGAACATTCTCTATCACTTTTTATGGTTGTTCTTCATGAGTGATAGGTTCATTCGTTTGTTCCTAATTTCCAACATTATCAACTTGAGTTTTAGGAACTGCATCACTTTCCATATTCACTCCAACAGGGTGAGTGTAATATATCAGTGATGTTCCTTCATGATTAGTGGTTTCTTAAATGTGATCCTCTTCAGTGACTAAGTCACGTACTTGATCACTCCCACTGATCACATCATTCTCAAGAAACTAAGTATTCCTAGATTCCACAAATCTCATTGAATATGAAGCACAATAAAATCTATAGCCCTTGGATCTTTCCGCATAGCTTATGAAATAGGCACTATTGGTCCTAAGATCCAGTTTCCTTTCTTGAGGGTTATACACTCTTACTTCCGCAAGACAGCCCCATACACATATATGATTCAAATTGGGTTTCCAACCTTTCCAGATTTCAAAAGGAGTTTTGGGAACTGCCTTTGATGGAACCTTGTTTAAAATATATACTGCTGTCTTAAGTGCATCTCTCCATAATGAAACTAGAAGCTTGGAGTTGCTTATCATACTCCTCACCATGTCCAATAGCGTCATGTTCCTTCTTTCAACTACACCATTCATATAAGGTGAGCCAGGCATGGTGTATTGAGCTACTATACCATGCTCTTGACGAAACTCAGCAAATGGACCAGGTGCTTGTCCATCATCAGTGTACCTTCCATAATATTCACCTCCTCTATCAGATGTAACAATTTTAATTTGCTTACCGGTTTGTTTCTCTACTTCCGCCTTATATTCCTTAAAAGCATTTAATGCCTCACTTTTATTATAAAGCAAATAGATATACATATACCGTGAATAATCATCTACAAAGGAGATAAAATATTTTTGACCATGAGAAGATAAATTAGGGCAACAAATATTTGAGTGAATAATCTCTAAAATTTCAGAACTTCTCTTAGCCCCTTTATGTGACTTGTTGGTCTGCTTACCCTTAATACAGTCCACACATGGATCAATTTCTTTATGGTCTAAAGATGGGAGGATCCGATCTTTAGTTAACCTTTTGATCCTCTTTATGGAGATATGTCCTAATCTCCTATGCCACAAGCTAAGAGAATTCTCATTCATAACACTTCGCTTAATACCATGCGTAACAACATGAGCTTGAGGTAAATCAGTATGTAATTTGAATAAACCATTACATAAAGAAATATCAGTAAAAGGTAAAGAGTCTTTATTCAATCTCATCAAATTTGAAGAAAGAAACAATTCAAATCCCAAAGGAACTAATTTGTAAATTGAAACTAAATTTTTAGAAAAATCTGGAATATAAAAGCAATTTTCTAAATCTAAAATTGATTTATTTGATAAAATGATCCTGCATGTTCCAACTGCTTCAACATGGGCCCTCATCCCATTGCCCCAGTAGATATTTTCCTCATTGGGATGTGGGCACTTGCTGTTGAGAAAGCCCTGCATGGTATTAGCAATGTGAATTGTAGTTCCACAATGAATCCACCAAGTGTCATAATTAATACTAACTAAATGAGATTCATAAGCCACACAAGAAATGTAAATTTCATTACCTATACCCTTCTTGGCGAGCCATGCCTTCATTTTGGGACATTCATTCCGTATATGTCCTTTCTTCTTACAGAAGAAGCAAGTGGCCTTATCTTTATTCTCAATGGAAGCCAGAGGAATGGACTTATTCCTTTTGTCTTTCTTGTTCTTCCCCCTAGAATTGGAGCTTTCTGCCAAATGCACTTCCTTAGGTGCATCTCTTCTACTCCTCATCAGTCTAGCCTCTTCTTGAACACACATGGCCAACAATTCATCTATTGACCATTGTTCCTTATGTGTGTTGTAAGAGACAGAGAAAACTTCATACTGATGAGGAAGGGAACTCAGAATGAGCTGCACAAGGAATTGCTCAGGAGGCTCCATTTTAAAATGCCTCAGTTGTAATGCCAAGTCTCTCATTTTCATAATGTGTTCTCGAACACCACCCACACCTGCAAGTTTCATATCAATAAGTTCTCTCATAATAGCCCCTTCTAGTTGTTTATCTGCAGGGGTATACTGCTTGTCAATAGCCTCTAAGTATTCTTTGGCTGTTCGGCAATCCGGAATAGAACCTCGAATGCTTCTCTTAATACGCCCCTTAATCAACATTAAGGCAAGGCGGTTGGATAGATCCTAATGATCATATGTGGTTTACGCATCCTTATCGCTTTCTTTGGGCACTGGAGGTTCTTTAATCCTCAAGGCATAATCTAGTTCCGTATAGCCAAGATGAAGGAGAATATCTTCCTTCCACTTAGCATGATTTGTGCCATCAAGAGTGATTTTATCGCCAACTTCAGGTAGAATGTGAGATGAAGGAGCTGCAAGGAAAATAATTATTAAACACACTTACAGTAATAATTTTTGAGACAATCAATCATCACCTTAACAATTATGTATGTTTACCAATGTAACACATACTTACATAAATATCGTATAACTAATTTCTACTTGTGGGCAAAGACATTAGCATAACATATATTTATGTCAATAAATGATGAAACTAGAATGCATTTATGCTTCCTAATACCTGTGAGCTACTTAGAAAACACAAGGCCATATCTATTTCATCCTAACAAAATATGCAATTATAATTATCTACCTGTGGGTAAAGATGAATTAGAATCACACATTTTATTAAAATTTGATATTCTATATCCATATGTGATTTATATTATGCATGCAACTTTACAAGGATGCTGTGGCTACTCCTTAAAACAAAAGCATGCTAATCACAAATATCATATGTGCAATTAAAATTATGTATATGTAATACATTATGAGAATTTAAATAATTAATTTAATCAACTCAACAATCATGTGATTAAATAATTAAATAAATTCTCCCACTCTCTTATTTATTTAAAAAAATTGCACAGAAAATAAATAATGCAAGATGAAATTATTTCCAGAAAAATAAAATGAGAATTGCTCAAAACGCAGGCCCAGAAAACAAGCCCAATAATGTGCAGAAAAATAAAAATAGAAAAATAATAGACCCAAAACTAGTGTGGTCCAAAAAACAGAAGCCTAAAAAAAAAATAGAACAAGATAAAACAAATTGGAAGACAGGCTCAGACATCGAAGTCCATTCCCTCTGAATTAATGAAAACATTAAATCAAAATGGGATTTCACTGTGCACGTAATTTAAGCTATAAATAATAAGTTTGCATAGATTGAAAACTTTCGGCAATTGGAATTTTTTTTTTGTTTTCTATATGAAAAAAAAAATCCTAGGCCGTACAGAAAAACATGGTAACCCAGGAAAGCAAATTCATCGGGAACAGTAGTGTACGGACATATGAAAACAAAGAATGCAAACATGTGAAGGTAATATAAACCAGTAGCTCTGATGCCACATGTAGAAACAGATTTATATATATACAAATATATAAGTATAAATAAATCTCCTACAAACTCGCAGCAGAATAAATAATTATTATAAATACCTCTCGTCATAGCTATAGAAAATTCGATTGAGTAATCCTACTCAAATTAGGAATAAATTAAAGATCTGCAAATACAAAAATTAGTTAGAAGAAATTAGATGAGATGCGGATCTTCTAACTAGTGTTTGAGCTCAGTGATGGTAGCTAGGAATTGGCCGTCACGAGTCAGGAAATCTCTATATGAGCATAGAATGAATGATTGGTGTATCTGATGCTCTACTCAGCCTCCTATTAAATAGCCTAATCATCATAGGTTATTTAATAGTTATCCTATCTTTTATTTCAATTTCAAATTCAAATAAAGATAATACAATATCAACTGAGTTATCCCTTATCTCCTAAAATCACTCAACTGACATTTAATTAAGTAAATAAGTAAATACAATATTAAAGATAAGGACCACACTTAGATAAAATATATTTAATTAAGTAAATAAGATAAATTTCATTTATATAAATTCAAATATATATTATTATTAATTAAATATATCTAACACACTAAACAAACTGCCATAGTCCCATGGCCGCTGACAATACATTCTCAATTTATATATTATAGACTTTACAAACTATAATCGTGTTTTCCTTTTGCATAAGGATGTTTAATTTGTTACTTATTGCACGTTGTTATAAATCGACCAGGAGAAAAGAAACCCGAAGGATATTCTATGTCTTGTATTTTATTTCAAAACCGATCAATCATCCTTTCTATTTTCCACCAGATTTTCCATCAAATTTAAATTTATTCGATTCAATCCTGGCTTGATGTGTTGCAATATGAGGAAGCCACGTCATCCATTTGACCAAAATTGTGATTACTCAGTACCGACACTATGCATTTTATTCTAGGATAAAGTTGAAATGTGTAACTGCCATTTTCTCATTTTGATGATATCCAAAATTCGTGTTAATGCTGAACGGATAAGACCATCATAATATGCTTTGAATCAATATGCAATCATATTGACTCTTTTATTTTAGATATAGTACATTTGGCTTTCACAGTCTCACTGATTATAACATAGCCCTCATTACCATCAACGATCTGGAGAAAAAAAGCTACGGAACCAGATCTGTTATAGGCAAAGACTGTTATTGAGCCACCAGGAAGTTGGTGAATATAATTTGTGCCTTTGCTTTTTTCTACTTGATTCGTCCAACTACCACTCTTCTTCTTAGCTTCCCTTAGGGAGGAAAAAGTAGCAATCATATTTTCTTTAGGTACTTAGTCTCGCTGTGACTACAAGAACTTCTGTTTTAGGGAGCCAAGCGTTGGGATGAAATACTATCGATCAACTATGGATCAAGAAAGGAGATACTCTTTTTTTTATGTTTTTCAATTTTTTCTTTGTTTTTCCGTGTTGTAGTTTGTGGGTTGTGTATCTGTTTTGTTATCTTTTTTTTTGGATTTACAATTAGGGATCAGCATACTAAATTAATTAAAAAAAGATTTTAGCTAAAAAAAGTGTTAAAATTTAAAATACTGGTAGTAAATTTGGGAAAATGAGTAGTAATAGGTCCTATTTTATAACAAATTTGTTATTTTGATCCGTGACTATGATTCCCCCTATTTTTTTTCCCTTTTTTATGTTTTTGTGTATTACCATGGAGATATAATTAGATGTACTATCTGAATTGATAATTAACTTACATTCCTCAAATAACATTCCTGACAATATAAAGAAGAAGATCAAAGTCTGATAATTTCAAATATGAGGATAATATCAATTTAGTATAAAACCTTAAAAGGGAAAATTATTGCTGGACAAAATCCTAGGATCTATACTACTTATCAAATTTAAAAGGGAAAATTATCGTTGGACAAAATCCTAGGGAGATTTAGTCTAAAATCCCTTAAAAATGCCATTTAGGTTGACCACCCCCCCTGAGATTTTAAATTTCAAATTATTAATTGGAAAAATTTTAATAAATTATTGATATTAATAATTTTGATCCCAAATTTTAAATTTTCAATTCTTCAATTTTTCAAAATTTACTTGCAAATTCCTTACCGCAATTTTTTGAATTGAACTAATAATTCTTTATTTTATTATTGAACAAGATATTTATTAGTGTTATGATGTGGGGAGGGGAGCCTTCTTAACTATGTACCCAAATAAATTGGAATAAGTTGATAGATGAATTATTTTTCACTTTAATAATTTATCTTTAAATTATTAAATTGGAAAATCGGGTTTAAAGATTGTGTTGAACTCTAAGTGCCTATTTGGTTCATCTTTATAAAAAAAAAACTATGGTTTTCAATCATGGTTTTCTAAGAATATGTATTTGGGTAAACACAAACTGTCTTTTTAAAAAATGAAAAGTGGATTAAATTGTGTTTTTGGCAAAGAAAGGGAAAAACTACTTTTTCTTTAACAAAATGTAAATTTTGGAAAAGTAGAAGTAAATTTACTCTATATTATACATCTAAAAGTACTTTTAACTCTTATCATCTAAACAGATTTTTTGTCAAACTTACTTTTACAAAAAGAATTTGGTTTTCCTTTTTGTAAAACTACTTTTAGAATAACCACAGTTTACAAAAATGAAGTTTAAATAAAAGTAAAGAAGTTTACTGAAAAGCTGTTTGGATGAAAAAGGAAAAAATGATAGTTAGAAAGTACAGTTTAGTTTCCAAAAAGGAGAACCAAACAGGCAATATCTAAACATAATAACTTAAACAAACTTACTTTATCTAAACTTTATTTTTACATACTTCATTTATCTTAACTTAATTTTACAAAATTGAGAATCAAACAGATCCTGAGTCATAATCTTGAACATATATTTGAATTTGTGTTAAATAAGTTCTTCATATATATTGACAGTGAATAATTGGATTCCAGCAATTATTTTTTCATGTGGAACGATAATTATTCAAACTTTCATTTAGGTTGGCAAAAAAAATTTTCATATAGGAACAATCGTTGTTTTTTCATAAGCTCTTTTTTTTAATCCAAAATATTTCAAATCAATTGGTTATCACAATGTCAATTTGATGACCTGGATATCAAAAGTAGGGTTGAGTATAGATTTCTGTTTTTGATATTTGAACAATTAAAATGAGAAAAAAATCACCTAATAAATTGCCCAATCGGACAGACGTGTCATTGTGATTGGGTTACTATTTGATACTTTTTTTTTAATTGAATTGTGAACATCATGTTAGGTGATTAGCAAATTTCAATTATTCTATTGCAGATAGGGGACCTGTTCGATTCTGTTCCTGAAAATAGTTTTTTTGTTTTTGGAAACAGAAAACTCAAAAAACTTGGAGCCTGTTTGGTTCTGTTTCTGAAAACAGTTTTTCTGTTTTCAGAAACAGAAAACTCAGAAAACTTGTTTGGTAAACCTGTTTTTTATAAATTGTTCTAGAAAACAGAAAAATAAAAGAGCAGAAAACTCAAAACATCTTTAAGGTGTTTTGTAGTTTTTGTTCTGGAAAACACAAGGAAATGTGAGAAACATCCACCTCATTAATGGTAAAATTATAAATTTTGAATAACTCATCTATTACTCACTAGTTATGATTTTAAGAATAATTATTTAAACAGATTTTTTTATTTTCTTGTTTTCAAAACTTATTTTCGAAAACAGTTTTACAAAACTATTCTCATAACAATTAAAAAAAACACTGTCAAATAGGCTCTTGATTTTTTATAAACTGTTCTGGAAACCAGAAAAATAAAAGAATAAAAAACTCAGAACACCTTTAAGGTGCTTTGTAGTTTTTGTTCTGGAAAACAAAAGGAAATGTGAGAAACATCCATCTCATCAATGGTAAAGTTATAAATTTTGAATAACTCATTTATCACTCACTAGTTATAATTTTGAGAACAATTATTCAAACAAATTTTTTTATTTTCTTGTTTTCAAAACTTATTCTGAAAAATAATTTTACAAAATTATTCTTAGAACAATAAAATAGAAAACACTATCAAATATGCCCATATATTTTGTACATTTTTACAAAACAATTTGATGCCTTTTAATAATGATAAGCAGAAAAATAGTTGACTAATATTGTTTTGGATCAAATAACTAATATTAACTCACCGTATAAAATATTTGATAGATATATATTTCACATGCATATATTATAAATCATATAAAATCCCAAATTGTTATACGTTGAACATTTTGTTTTGTTTATTCTCAAAATTATATTGCAGGGAACACAATAAATTTATGCCATGAATATGAATGTAATCACGAGACTAACTCTTTTCATTTAAGTTTGAATTATTTTGCTTTATATGGAATCTGTAGCTTTTTTATATTTGTCCAAATAGGGATATATTGCTGCTGTTAGATATACCTCAAATTAATATGGATTATAGATCAACTGATTTTGTATAAGTTTGTGACTAATTCGATCGATTTGACTAAACAGGCAGTCAAAATCTGTGACTGAACCAGATTTCGAATCGATTCCTAGTCAAACTGGTCAAATTAGCCAGTTCAGTCTAGTTTTTTGAACCCTGAATATGAGTCACTTTGTAAAATTTATATATTATTCAATATTATTTTCTATTTTTACCCCTCCTGAGAATAATCAAAAGAGTTATAATAGAGAGAAATTAAGAGATATAAATAAAATAGGATTTTACTTTAATAAGGATAATTTTGAAAAGCGTTTGATAATTTTTGATAAAATATGGATTCTAACTAATTTCAACCAACTTTCTAAGTATAAATAAAATAGATAAATATGATTTATAATTTGAAAAGAAGGAGTAGTTATATGTTTTAGAGAAAGAAGTTATATTGACTTGGTTTGAGTTTTATTTTTGAATGAAAAAAGGGAATATCATTAACACCAACAATGTAAATAACATGGCTCTCTACCTCAAGAATAGGGAGAGTGGTTTGAGCTTTATTTATAAAAAAATAATAATAGTTAAATATTGCATAAGGAAGTTAATTAAAAAACATATTTACAACTTTTGAAATTCTAAACAAATAGCAAGGTATCAAACTGTAGATTAAAAAAAAACCAAGATATCAAACTGGGATTAATTTGTGATGAGAAATGTTAATTTTGCCCCCTACTCTCCTATTTTCAAATGATTCTCATATATTTCCAATTGATCTTCATCTATTCTCAAATTTAATCCAAGGCAAAATTGATATTTTCCAACACATTTTAATTTCAATTTGATACCTTAGTGTCAGTTGGGAAATTTGTAAGTTATAAGTATGTTTTTGGAATTAAATTTCTTTTGCAGTATTTAACTATCATTTTCCTTTCATATTAAAATCTCTAACATACTTATTTTATTTTATTAAAATTTATGTCTTAGTGCCTGTTTGACATCACTTTTGAAACCAAGATTTGGGATAAAAGTGTAATTTGATGTATTTTATATATGCTTGGCTAATTTTTACTTCTTCGTTGGAAAATCAATTTTGAGTCAAAACGTAGTCTCCGCATAAGCATATGGCTACCTGCTTCTCCATTCTAATTTTTTATTTTCATCTGCATTTATTTTAAACTCAGATAAAAATGAACTAATAAAAATAAGAAAAAATGAAAAAATTAGAAAAATAAAATTTTCATAAAATTTCTCCTATCTAATAACTAGAATGTCCCTTCAAAATTTTATTCTCTATGAACTACAACCTATAAGAAAATGTTATATTAGATATATTATATTCTCAATTAAATAAATATAAATTAAATTTTAATTTAAATAAATTAAATTAATCATAAGATATAATTTAAATTTAATTTTTAAAAAAATTATGAGGTTTGTCAAAATTAATTTTTAAATAAATTATTCAAATATAAATTCATTAGTTCAAAACTAATTTCCATCATAACTATATTACAAAACCAATTCTACTAAAAATTTGTTTAACTAATTGAAACGGACCCGTAATTGAGAGCACATCAAGTTTTGCGGTTCATTCAAAACAAGTTTAACCAATGTTCACAAAACACGGAGCGCGGGTTTTCCTGGGGGAAGAAAAGCAATTCGGGGGATCATACGTGGCTTCCAAGGAAACTTCGAAGATGCTCTTTTGATATTGTCTATGAAACCCACTACGCATTCTTATATAAATACGAGCTATGGGTCCTCACGCCTTTGACCAAATACAAACAAATTTGAATTCCTTCCTAATAATTTCAAAATAATTAGTATTATTTACTTTTATCATAAATAATTAGAATTTTTGAATTAAAGATATTTTATTCAGATATTTATATTTAATTTAGTTTATTTTAAATTTATTATGATTTAATTATTTAAATTAGGATCTATATTTTGTTTAGATTTTTGATATTTTAAAAAAAAGTTATCTTATATCATAACTCTAGTAGGATTATGATTTAAACTCTATAAATAAGAATGTCATTGCTAAGTTGTTTTTCAAATTTTAATTATTAATTTAAGTTATAGTTTTAATGAATTCTCTCTCTTAAATTCTTCTATTTCTCTCTCATAATTTCTTTATCTCTCACCCTATGCCTCCCCTTGTCAAATTGAGTGTAGAAATTCTAGATAGTTCAACCATTCTTAACTTTGTGGAAGATGAAGAAGCCTTTCATACACTAGTGAGCGATTTGTTTGCTCAGCTAGATACATACAAAGATGGGCTTCTATCCTATAGTAAGATGCTAAATGAGTTGAAGAGGTTGAGGGTTTTTAAGACCCATTTTGGGGTTGACATGAATAGAGCTGGGAAACGAGCCAGCCCAATCTTAGGGCGGGCTGGCCCGCTATGGGCCACCAGAAAACGAGCTGGGGCGGCTGCGGGCCACCAGAAAATGAGTTGGGGGTGGGCCAGCCTGTTTTCTGGCAGGTTGGGAAAATCCCAGCCCAGGACCACCAAGGTGGGTTGGCGGGTTAGTGGGTTAACCCGCCAGATATTATATATATATATATATATATATTTTTTTTCAATTTTTTGTATTTGAATAATAACTTAAATCACCAATATGAATAATAAAAAAAAATATGATTGATTCATAATTAAATTAGAAATAGAAATCATATAAACCATTAATTTATCAAAATATATTAACACATACTAATCACCATTTATGTAAGTATCATAATTCAACAACATTAAATATGAAATATGGGAAAATTTCAACTCCAAGTATAAAGCAATTCTAGTTTTAAGTTTTAATATTAAACAATATATATATATATAAAGAAATAGAAAAAAGGTAATTTGAAAGAAAAAATTTAAAAATAAAAAAAGCGGGCTAAACGGGTTAACCCATAAGTTTAAATAATAACTTAAATCACCTATATAAATAATAAAAAAAATAACATGATTGATTCATAATTCAATTAGAAATAGAAATTACATAAACTATTAATTTATCAAAATATATTAACACATATTAATCATTATTTATGTAAGTATCATAATTCAACAACATTAAATATGAAATATGGAAAAATTTCAACTCCAAATATAAAACAATTTTAATTTCAAGTTTCAATATTAAACAATATATATATAAAGAGATAGAAACAAGGTAATTTAAAAGAAAAAAAATTTAAAAAAAAAAGTCGGCTAAACGGGTTAACCGGCGGGTTAGCCCGTTTAACCCGCAGATTAAGCGTTCCGGACTGGAAAAAGACTGTCTCAATATGGGCTCTATTTTTTTCAGCCCAAAAATGTTATAAAGTGGGCCAAAATGGGCCAACCCGTGGGTTGAAGCCTATTTTCCCGGCTCTAGACGTGTGTATGACTCTTTGTTCGTGTAGTTCGGTCATGAGTTGAATGGAATAGTTGATCTGAGAGAGTTCAACGAGGAAATGAAGAAGATGATGATTGCTATGGCTAGTGGGATTGGCTTTAGTGATTTGTGTTATTAAAATATTAATTAGTGAACTAATTAATAAATATTATTAATTAGTAAACTAATCAATACATTTTACTAATTAATATTAATAAAAAGTCCGCCGATGTTGCAGTATATCAGCAGATCCTTAGGGAATATGATATACTGGGGTGGACACACATATCAATGACATCTTTTTTCCTTTTTCTTTTTGTAAATTAAAATAAATGTAAAAAATTTATATAAAATAATATAACAAAAAATAAAAATAAATAATATAAATTTATTAAAAAAATTTAATAATTAAAAATGATAAATAAAAAGGTGCATGATATAAAAAATCAAATATGTTTTTTAAAAAACCATTACTAATTAAAATGTTATATTTATATAATATTTTAATGAAAAAGCTTTGAAATTTAAGAATTTAATCACTCTTATATAGAAAAAGAATAGTATATTGTATCTTGTTAAAATCTAACAAGTGGCATCTCAAAATACAAATAAGGGATGCTTTGACTTATTTACAAGTGGTATTTTAGAAATATTTAACATTGTTTTTTCATTAAATTATAATTTTATTTATTTATAAAAATTATAACTTTAATTGTTAATAAATAATTTAATTATATTTGATTTGATTTAATCTATTTGAATTTATTTTTAAGATTATTAAATTATATTTATTTAGATTTTTTTCTGGTAAACCACCTGATATTCGACTGGCAGTATATTGGAATCCAACTAATAATTTTATTAAAGATTAAAACTCTTAAGAGGAAAAGAAAATCATTACCCACAGTACATAAAATCACTCTATAGAATAAAATGAACAATTAAAAAATATTAAAAAAATAATATATAAAATGAAAAGTCATAATATCTTTCTATTCGGAGTGAGTCCACTGCTCAAGTTGTTGCTTGATTTCTTTCTCTTCATATTTAAACTTTATAGCATATACACTAAAATTATGTTATTTGGATTAACCCACTCTTAGTTTTCTTTTTAGATCTTCTACTTTCGTCTTGTGGTTTTTCAATGTAATTCTTACGAATTTTTGTTCTTTTAAGTCTAGTCAAAGTCGATATATTGTGATTTTGTTTGTGAGGATGGTTCAATTAGATATTTATAGAAACTTAATTTTATTTTTTTTAATTTACCATATATTTTTCAATTATCATGTTTTCACTATATTTTAATGGAATAATAAAAAATCCTTATAAATATATTAATTCTCTCATATAAAAAAGTATTTTCGTACTATTTATTTTTAGAATAGGAAAGGTAAATCATTATCTTTGCTTTTCAAAGTTTAATAAAAATTTTGATGTACTTTTTTTTTTTAAATAATTGTTGCAACTCATTCACTTGTGGAGATTGCGGCTTTAACATTTTAGGCAACAATGATCATTTTAAATAAAATATGACTATTTTGTTACTTTTAGTGATCTAATTAATTTAAAATAATTTTTATTTTTGATAAAAAATAAATTTAAACTATTTAGATTAATTAGACCAACAGTATTAATTTGATATGACTTTTTAAAAAATAATAAAAAAGGGATATTAGCATGGAAAGCGACTCCATCATCTAAGCTAAAATTAAAAAAGAGAGAAAGACAAGAATTTACCAAAATGATTTATTTTCAATGAATTTTTTTATCATTTAATAAATCATTTTAAATTTATTTTTCATTAAAATAAAATTTTAAACAAATATAAATCATTTAAAATAACTCAATCATCAATTTTTATTTACAATGACAATTATTTTCTCATCACAAAGATACGGAATGGAATGAAATGGTCATTAATGGAATATGATGGAATTGAATGAAATGTTCCATTGTTTAGGAGTTTTATGAGGGGAAGGAACAATCTCATTTGACTATTGTTTGGAAGTTATTATAAAAGAAATAGAATGTAATAAATTATAACTTGTTTTTCAATATTATCCTTATTAGCAAATTTAAATAAAAAACAAATTCTTCTTTTTTTCATATAAAAAATTCATATTGCTTTCACTTTTTAATAAAAACATCTTCCAATAATAATAATAATAATAATATATTGCAAAATAACTTGATTCTTCCAATAATAATATTGAAAAGGAAGTAAAATTTTTATCGAAAAATAAAAATAAATAAATCAACTATAATAAAGCACAAAAAGAAAGAAAGCTATGATAAATCATAAGATTTGTGGAAAAAAGCATACCTTGAAGCAGTGATTCAATTGTACGTGTGAGATATAATGTGATTTGAGTGATTTGATTGATGTGATGACGAAACACCAATAAAGGTACAATATGGCGGGATAGATTTGGCGGTATGGAAAGAGTAAAAAAAATCATGAGAATGAATAATTTTTTTTATTAGGGTTAATGAGTGTTTTTGTAATTTAAATAATTACTTTTAGCTATTCCATCATTGACCCCCTAATTTGGGGGGACAAGAAAAATTAGATTTATAATGGTTAAGGATGACTTATGGGGTCATCCATTACCATTTCATTCTCTCCTAAAAAAATCCCTCAAACAATGGCTCTACTCATGTAACTATTTCATTCTATTTCACTCTCCCCCTTAAAAAAAACTCCTAAATATAGGGTTACGACCCGTTTGGTATACAAAATAATTTTTGAATAAATGAGAACTAGGTTATGCTCAGGGGATTTTTATTTAATTTTAAAAGTAAGATATTAAATTTGATCATGTTCAGTTTGTAATAATTTAAACTAAGTGATACGGTAGATATAATTTTAATTTTTGACATAAGATATTAGTTTCACGGTGTTGATTTAGTAAAAATTTTGTTTGACCAATATGTTCAAGTTGAACAACTTGACCGTTTAAGAGTGCTTCAAAAGTATCACTTTATTCTGGCAATCACCTTGAACGTTTAAGAAAAACAATATGATCATTCAAGCTTCAATACAGAACTTCCACATATTGTAATAGGCCTAAATATGTTTAAGCGGATAAATATGAACATTCAAACTGTCACCAATGAGAAAGATCATGAAAAACCCAAAGCCTTAAATGTTTAAGTTGATTTCCATGAACGTTTAAGAGTCAAAAAGGTGCACAAATATTTTGAAAAACATGAACTCTCTTTTGATCAAGTGAAAAAATAAGTTAAGATATGATTTAATGAAGTTAGTGCATTTATATCCAATCACCTTACAAAGATCATGTGATACCCTTAGTAAAAAGATTAGTTATAAATAAATATATAATTATTTTTTTAGCAATTATTTTATGGAGTCATTTTAAAATATATTTAGGAATTTTTTTAAATCTTGATATTTTGATATCTAGTAGATTAATATATATATATATATGTATATATATTTCAAAAATTGAGTTTAAATTTTGGGATGATTCTTTTAATTGTTATTTTTTTTAAAGTATATAAGATAATGATCTAAAATTTTATCCTAAATCTGCTATAGATAGAGAAACCATAAGATCTTTATTTTGTTCCTCGCTCTCAGCCGCAAAGAATCTCACCTGCTCATATTTTTTAGTTAATCTCTCAATTCTTCATAGATTCCTGTAAGCTTTCTTTTCTCCATTCTTCTTTTTTATATTCCTACCAAAATCATCTCCCACCCTCTTTATTTATATCTCTTCTAAGGCTCACCTAGAAGAAACCATGAGTTTATTCACATCAATATATATATACTTGCATTATCATCATTAATTTAGTTAACGTTCATGATTGTGTTCCTTGTTTTTCTTTTCTGTTTTTTTCTTCTTCTTTCTTCATGTGTTATTTTCTTGAACTTGTTCGACATTATGAAGCAGTTTTGAGACTTTTGCTGTCCACACCTACATCCCCACTTGTGTTTAATTTGCTTTCCAAGACTCAAGCATATCCAATGTCATATTATTATTATTTATATATATGTGTGCATGATATATGTATTTTGGAAAAATTAACCTTTTGGTCCTCGAACTTTTCATTCATTTAGAAATCAGTCCCTAGACTAATTTTTCTTTTTATAAACTCCCTAATGTATTGACAGTTACTTGGGTTAGTCCCTGAACTTGGAAATCATTTAGAAATAGGTCCTTGAATGTGCCAGATGGCAAAACGGAGTTATAACATTGCTGATTTGTCAAACAGTAATGCCATGTGTAAGACATGTGGACTAGAAAGCTGCTTACATGGCTCAGATTAGACTAGCTAGCTGATGATGAAAGAAAAATAAAAATATATATGTTGGATACCCGAATGTCTTTTAAAATATCCAACTACCTGAATGAATTAATCTACCCGAACTATCATTGTATTCTCCTTTGTTTAGTGTGTGGCTTCCTAAACCCTAGAGAAACACTGGAATTGGCAGAGAGTTGATCGAATTGTGGAAGCTATAGAAGCTATCAACGAGAGAGAGGAATGGTACTTGTCGACGAAGCAAAGTTGACATGGGTAAGTGAAATAAGCAGAGTTCCAAACTTCTTCGACTATTTGGGCCAAAAAGGGATGGGTAGAAGGTACAATAATGGCAATGGGTATTGATAGATATTGTATAATAAAGACAAGTGATAATAGTAGATTGACACTTGGTTGCTTTTTACTTTTTTTTTTATTAATTAACAAGCACAACGAAAAAGCAAAGGTGTTTAGAATGGTGAAAGTGTGTGCTTTTGACTATAGGCATTCACTCCCCTGTTGTTGCTTTTGATAGCTTGCTCTGTGAATCAGAAAGCAGCATTTTCCATGAAAAAATATTTGTGGGAGAAGGGAATATGGGGTCGGGTGAGATATTTGGGAATTAGGATTGACATAAGGTATTCATGTCTCTCCAGTCTTTTTGTATATTTATAGTAGTGGTCCCAAGCATAGTAATGCGAGGCATATGGTGGAAAGTATAGAATATTAGCAAAGGGTAGGGCACATGGAGGGACATATAGAATATATATTAATTCCTATTGCAGTTTTCTGTGGGGCACATGTGTAGCTCTTTTAATCATCAAAATGCATGCTTAGTTATCCTTATATTGTGCAAGTAACATAATACGCACTTTTATAGGAATTAATATATTTTTTATGGATTTGGGAATTAATAATTTGTTGGACAATAAATATGTGCTTTTGCATTTACATACTTTTTCTTTATAACCCATTTTCACGTTTAAGTCAACACGTGGGGTGGGGCACACCAAAAAGATTCCCACAAAGTTTCCATTGCTAGAGTTTTCCTCTTCACAAAGTATTTTATATTGACTATTTGTGTTTTTATCTTTAAATAAATCCTGATTAAATGAAATGTATGCTGATTTTGATTAATTGATTTATTTTTCAATATTGATTAGTAAAAGGTGGGGTCCACATGACTTTTGGGCATATCATGAATGGTAATGTGTCATATAATGAATACAACATATTTTGCTAATGTGAGACATATTTTACTAATGTGAGTCATAATATTTTTCACCTATTAAAGAATTATGGGTGATGAGAATGGTAAGGCAGTGCATTACTTTTGTGAGAGTGATACAGATAATAGTTCAGTTATTATTCGCTTTGATGATAGTGAGGATGAGATAGATGATGACTATTTTCATCAGTAAGTCGATAAAGATGCCTTTGATGACTTTCGATAACAAGTGAGCATGTCACAGGGGAGTATTACACATGGAGGTGAACATAATGTGGATGCAGTAGCGCATTTAAATCCCAATGATATTGGAGAACCTGAGGGCACACTTGCTTCTGATTATGAGTCAGATGGTTTGCAATCTGTTGGTGAATCTGATTTGGAGGAGGACAATGTCCCTCGAGGGGACATTCAATTTAAGCAAAGTGAGATGTGTTAGGATTTTAAATTTAACTTGGAATGGAATTTACATCCATGGTTATGGTATTAGTTTTGTGAAAAATGATAAAGTGAGATGTAGGGTGGTTTGTCATAATGGGTGTGAATTTTTTATGTTTGTGAGTAAGGTTGTTGGATCTTTCACATATAAATTGAAGACATTCAACCCAAAGCATAGTTGTGGAGTCACCTTTAATTCCACGATGGCTACATCCATATGGATTGCAAGCAAAATAGCAAATATCATGCGATTAAACAAAAACATGAAGTTGTCTAATGTTATTGGTGCAATTCAGGACAATTATATGGCTAATGTGTCTGTCAATAAGGCATTTGAAGTAAGGAAGATAGCAAAGGCAGCTCTTAATGGAAGCTACGCAAAACAATACAGTTAATTATGGGATTATATGGCAGAAGTTAGGAACAAAAATGCAGGCACAACCTTCCAAATGCAGTATGAGAAGATGGTGCAACTCAAACGTGTTTCCAAGGAGGCTCACAATCACTTGATGACATTTCATGCCTCATGCTGGACAAAATCTCATTTTAGTGAGTATCGTCAATGTAATATGATACTTGTGAACACCCCATTTTGTCCGGGCATTTTACAAAAAACAACAAAGAATAATAATAACAATAAAAAAGGGGAAATAAAAGAAAAATAAAATAGAAGAAAAAAAAACTAAAACCAAATGATAAAAAAAACAAAAAAACAAAAACAAAATAAAATAAAGTTAATAATAAATAATATATAAAAAACAAATAAAAAAATAAAAAAAAAAGCTGAAAAAGGGAAGAAAGGAAATAAAATAAAATAAAAAAAAGGGAAGCAAAAATAATAAAGCAAAAACAATAATAAAAAACTAAAAAAAAACCAAAAAAAAGAAAAAAGAGAAAAAAAAAGGAGGAAGAGAGAATGCTCTGGGGTTCAGAATACTGGGCTTAAAACGCAGCCCAGCATTTCAAGCCCACATGACTAATTGCCAAAAATCTAAAAAGAAAATGGGGGAGGGGATAATTTTGGGCCCAAGATACCACGGGCCCACTTGGGGGCTCGTGGACTTGGGCCACTAAAGAACGGCCCCCTAGGCAGCTAGGAGGGGCAGCCGCAGACCAGAGAATCAGAGAGCAGCCGCGACACCAAAAGAAAAAGAGAAGCAGAGCAGTTGCAGACCGAAAAAGCGAAAAGAAAACATGAAGCAATGGGAGCACGCGAGGGAGAAAAAGCGAGAAAGAGACGGAGAGGAAGGCAGTTTAAAAGGGGGCAGAGCCGTGCGGAAAAGGGGGGTCCGGGGGAGCTAAACCGAAAGCACGTGAGGGAGGCACCCGAAAAACAGAGGAGGCTTTAAGACTCGGCCACGGAGCTCCAGAAGCTGAAGCTGAGGCCGAAAAGAGCAGGGAGCCGCGATGGAGACCCTGGAGAAAGACCGAGAAGGGACGAAGGGCAGAGGATCTGGAGCTAAGAAAAGTCAGAGGGAGTTCGGACCGAAGGGATTGGGAGCTCGGAACAACAGAGGAGGAACTGGAGGAAGCTACGGTGACGGAGCTCTGAGCTGGTCCCGATAAAGAGGCCGAGAGAGAGGAGACGGAGCAGCTGTAAAGAGGGAGCACCGGAAACCGAAGGGGTACCGGAAACCGAGGCACGAGGAATCAGGGGAGGCTCCATTGGAGCAACCGAAGGGAGCCCGAGCAAGAATGATGTAACGAGATAGGGCACCTGCTTTGGCCTTGGTATTTCTGCTGCTGCTCATTTTTATTTTTATTTTTTTATTTTTAATGTATTTTTTTTTCTCGGTTTGGATTTCTGCTTGGGATGATGAATATACATGCTTTGTGTGGTGAGGTATGTTGATTCTGCATCTTTTCTGAATGACATAGATGTCATATCTGCATGCCTACTAGGTGTTTGAGAAAATGTTTGAATGGGGGTTTTGTTTGTTTAGGTTATGGTAGTGGTCATGGACATAGGCATGAATGCAGAATATTTAGGGGTTTCGGGTTTGTTCTTCATCTCTGTTAACCTCATAGGTTAATACACCCGTTGTTATATTATGCATGTGCCTTTTATTGCATTGGTTTTCTACTATGTGCTTCTGATCGTTGATGATTCGTGCATATTATGTCATTACTTAAAGAAAACATAATTGTTTTTTGTTTTGTTTTTTTGGTGAGCTTTAAGCAAGTCTGAGGATCATGTGTCTTGAAATCAAAGTTGGGTCTTAGGAACTTGGCGGGGTTGAGGACGCTTGAAGTTAATCATTATACTTTAGTTCTATTGAGGAGTTGATTTGTAATGTTCAAAATCGATTCTTGACCCCACTGACTCTATAAACTTGGCATTTTGTTTGAGTGCTAAAATGTTTTAAAGTACACTTAGGAATTTGGATTAATTAAAGATGTTTGTAAATATTTGTCTTAATATATTTCTTTTTTTTTTTTTTGCTTTTTAAGATTGGTCACGAAGGTTTTCGAGCTTTCGCAGACCCCTAAAATAATCACACCGTATGAGCCTACGGGACTATGCGAGTGTATTATAAAAATATATTCATAATTGGTCCCAATGACCTCTCCCTCCAAAATTTTATTTTCTCATAAAAAATAAATAAAATAAAATAGAAAAAAAAAGAAAATAATAATAATAAGAAAATGAGTAATAGAAATAATCGACTTAGTAATCCCACCACGTGAGGTTCCGAGAACCCACGCAGGTATGCTGGGTAACTGAGTCATCGCGTGAGATTGCGCATCCACATAGATATGTCAATTAAATAATTTTTTTTTAAGAAAATGATTATATTTCCTTAACAAAAAAAATTGTGATAACATAACAAGTTTTTCTCCAATTTTATTTAAAATATATAATAAAATCATCACTTGAAAATGGAAGAATGATAGTATTTTCTAAATTTTTGCTTTAAATGTACAATAAAACCTTCATACCGCGAGGTTTTGAACTTCTGCAGGTAATTAAGGAATCGATTTATCGGGCATGGCTGTGAGCCTGCAACAGGTAGATTGACTTTCTTTATTTGGTAAAAATTTTTCAAAAGTTTAAAAGAAGGAATAAAAATGAAAATACAATTGGTTTTTAAAAGTCAAAAATCAAATAAAAGTATTTTCAAAAATCCAAAAATAAAAGAAGTGTTTTCACACAAAATAAAATAAGAGTAAGTAAGCGGAATTGAATTATCTTTTGCAAATTAAAACACACCAACTCAATCTCAGAAAATCGTTTTGTTTGCAAAAAGGTTAAATTATTTTCCATTAACTTTCTCTTATTACAAAAAAATAATAATAATAATAATAAATATCAACTAAGTAACACGTATTTCTAGACCCGAACTACGTGGACTTTGATCCCCATCGCAGGGTATGTAGGCCCCAGGCTCTGATCCTGGGTCAAGTCCGCTTTTGTAAATAAATAAATATTTTTTGGTTTATTTGGCGTTTTTTCCCTTAATTTAATAAATATTTTTGATTTTTTTCTTAAATTCCTTTTTCCTCATTTTTAATTCCCTTAATTTCTAAGTTAATTTATTTTCCTTATTTTATTTTCCAAATTTTCTTAATTTTCTTTTTCTCTATCCTTTTTCCCGCATGTGAACGATAAAAGAAAACCAAAATACATTTTTAAGTCATATTAATTTACACAATCAACATAAGGTAACCGTTCCTAGGAACGGGTGTTGTGGGGTGCCTAACACCTTCCCCACACACAATCGACTCCCGAATCCAACTTTGGTTACGCAGACTATCCTTTCCTCTTCAATTAGGTTTCCCAAGATTTTCCTCAAAATTTTGGTGGCGACTCCTCACAAGTCGGTTTTCACCAGAAAATTAGATTTATTCTCTTTTTTCCCTCCGTCGCATTTTTCCGGGTGCGACATACTTAATAATATAACCGAGTCATTTAATGGTAGGTTGGTAGAGGCACGTGAGCTCCCTATAATTGCTATGTTAGATTGGATTCGCACATACATGATGAATAGATTTGTTGCAAATAGGGTCTTGGCTGAAAAATACATAGCCAAGGGGGGGACTGTATGCCCTAAGCCAAGAAAGAGGTTAGATAAAGAAGTTGAAGAATCTAGGAAATGCGTTACAAGGAGAAAGAGTTTGAGATCACTCGCAATACACAAAAATTTGTGGTTGATCTTGAAGAAAGAACATGTTCATGCCGATGGTGGTCTCTCACAGGAATACCATGCAGGTACTTGTGTCATTTGTATTAGTAACTATTTTGTGTGTACAATTCCTTAAAGGTGCGTGTGTCATCCTTATTAGTAATTGGTATATATCAAACACTGGTTATGCATCTTCTAGCCAAAAAAAAAATCTCATATCCATATATTTCTCCTACGCAGGCATACAGTAAGTAGTATTAGTGTTTTACGAGAGGATCCACTTGATTATATGCACACATATCTCTAGCTCACATCATATATAGCATGCTACACTCCCATCATCCACTCAATCAACGGTTCCAACATGTGGCCTACTATGGGAATGGAGCTTGTTGAGCCACCCAAAATTCATAGTAGACCCAGACATCCTAAGAAGTTAAGAAGGAGAGTAGTCGATGAACCACCAAGGCCTAACAAAGCAAGGAAAACTAACATGAAGATTAGGTGTACCTTATGTGGAATCTATGGGCATAATAAGAGAACGTGCAAGAATTCAGCTCCTCAACCTTCCCAAGAGTCCATTCATATTACACCACCTTAGATGTGCCTTATCTTTTTTTTTTTTAAGTCCAGACTTTAGTTGGTTCAAGTATATTATGACTCAATCTGCAGTTAAGGTCTTTAGTTTTTTGGATGAAATTATGTCTTTTAGGTGTTGCGTCTTTTGATTGGAATTATCTTTCAGAGTCACATTATGTTAAGTTAGAAAGTATTTTGGAGCAAGTAGCCTTATGGTTGAGGTGTTGATACAAACTATGTCATGTTTTGTGTTATTGCAAACAATGTCAAGTTTAAATGTGTTAAGTTTGGGCAGATTTATCTTATTTCCTACATTTTTTTTAAATGCGTGCAAATAACACTAGTAACTTATAATCTGTAGTTGGTGAGTTATTGGAGGAAAATATTATATAGGAAAATTGCAATGATTCAGTGCTTTGTTTTATAAGTCATTTTTATTGAGCAAGGAAATGATTTCTAAAGGGTAAAAATTATTTCAAAAAAATGAGGGACCTTGTTTATTTTCAAGGCATCATATGTTTATATCTTCAGAAAAAAATTGCAGCAAAAAATAATGTGTTTGCTTTTGGGGGAAAAAGTAGAAGACCTTGTTATTGTCCAAGCATCGTATGTCCCATAAAAGTAAAACGATTCCTTACACATTTGCCAAGGAGAAGAAAAGAGTGCAGAATATTCCAATTCCAAATCAAAGGGACGTAGGGACTTGTATATTAGCATACAGACTTGTATATTAAAATGATATTAAAATGATACAAAACAAATACAACTTTCATTCCAAAAGAAAGGTACAAGGGACGTAGTGAAAAAACAATTATCACTCCACAGTAAAAGGTACAAAAGAGCTACAAGATATAATAGCACATGATAGCCTTGTCCACTACAAAACAACAATTAAGAGCTTTGCCCAACACAAAAATAACAGCCTACTAGCAGAATACCAAGATCTGCCACTACATGACACAATCTACTGATCAAACAACTCAGAAAATACAATCAAACTCTAAACCACCCCTCAACAACAATTGCACTAATCTTTTGCCATTGCCAATCTTCGGCTTCTCTTCTAAAACATTGCCTTTTCTCCCTTTATCCTATCTATGTTCTCTTTGCCTTTGGAATAAGGTTGTCTGTGAACTTGAAAAGTCACAGTATCATCCTTCCTATAAACATAGCATCAGACAAATTCATCAGATAAAAAAAAAAGAAACTAGATAAGTAATATTCTTTCACAACATCTATTGTAGTAGTAATGTTCTCTCACAGTAATGGAGCCACAAAATCAATCCCTTAACAAATTTTGACTGAATATTCTAAATTTCTAATTAGCATCCTTTAAATGATTTTATAATAAATTGTGCTCCCTCAGCAATACATATACAGGAGAAGAAGCATTAGTCTTGGGGGATAAATATCTTGGTGTCAAAAAAACAATCCAATCATTACATGTGGATAGCCACTAGAACCATGCTTTGGTTAGAGATTTTGAATAGCTAAGAATGTTCATTTGTTTCCTCGTGTACCATCACCTATACTTCTTATTTTTAAAGCTTAAAACAAATCATTATGCATGATTAAATTATATATTCATAGCCTTCAATTTGTAAACTCAGTTGTGGGAAATGCACTCCCACCATAGTTTGATTGATTTGTTGCTTTTCCCCTTACTGCTAGATCCTGCAAGTTTATATCACAGAAGAATTTGCATAAGCATCAAGCCATTATAGATAAAAAAAAATAATATTATTTACAAATAACAAGTTTAACAGAATACTATTGGCTCCCAACAAAAAATCAGATTTAGCATTGCATCTGCGATAGTATTAAATTGTCCAACAGTGAGCCCTTAAGTGCTTTGGATTAGTTGAACTTTGTGAATTTTATGAGCAAATGTCAAATTTTAGATATTAGATTGTCAAATAAGGTGGCTAGCATAAATACTCTACAGCAATTGCCCAATAGTGGTTGCAAAATTGAAAATTCATTGCATCAAAACTGACTATGTCAATTGCCTAGAAACTCTAAATAAGTCATAAACAAGTAAACCAAACACCTCAAAGCATTCTTCCGCTCATATAAGATTTTAATTGTTCAAAATATAGATCATGTGTCTTTAAGCAAACCCAACTCTAAGGCAGTCTTTAAAAAAAAAATTAAATCCCAACTGAGTGACGATGTATTCTTTTCATGAATTTCACAACTACTCTTTTAAGTTACACTCCACAGTCGGGAAGTTGCCTTGCGCTCTCTTTCATATCAATAGAAGAAGGATAAGGTAATAAATCAATAATTGACTCTAAATTTTAAATTGTGGCAAGCCTTTATCATGCATGGAAATGCATCCTTTCTCATAACATGGTCACTATTCCATCCAATCAAAAGCATTGCAGAGTACATTGCTCCGGTGGCAAAAATGAAATGGAAGAAGCCATAACCTTATGGAACATCATCTTTTGATGTCAGACAAGTAGTGGAGAAAATAATATTTACATTCACGTTCAATTTAGATTCTATGGCTATATTAACTAAAAGCATTTGGAATCTATGCCCGTTGAAAATGTTGCAATGCCGATAGCCATTGATCCCTTACTTATGAAGCCTCGTTCTCCCGTCCACTCCCTTCACACAATTGGCTGCCTATGTCGCTGATCACCACAGATTCGCACCCCCTTGTCGCTGTCCTTGTCGATGATCACCACAAAAGCAATGCCGTTGACAGAGACCTCCAACCCTAATTAGTTTGGGTACTCAGTTGGGTAATTGATTGGGGTTACCTAATTGGTTCTTTTAAGGTTATTCATGTACCCAACTAACTCTTTTTTTTTTCCTCTTGAAATTTTATTTTTCTTTCATCATCAACCAGCTGGTCTAATCTAAGCCACGTAAGCAGCTTTCTAGTCCACATGTCTTACATGTGGCATCACCGTTTGACAAATCAGCAATGTTATAACTCTGTTTTGCCATTTGGCACATTCAAGGACCTATTTCTAAATGATTTCAAAGTTCAGGGACTAACCCCAGTAATGGTCAATACATTAGGGAGTTTATAAAAAGAAAAACTAGTTTAGAGACTAATTTCTAAATGAATGCAAAGTTTGAGGACTAAAAGGTTAATTTTCCCATATATTTTCGAAAATCATTGTGCCATCACAAATTTGAATTACTGACCATGAATGAAAATGTGGGCTCCAACCACTAATAGCTAATCTCAAATGATTGCCCCAGTTGTGCGTAATAATATGCCATGAACAAGAAACACACTCCTATCTTTTTCCAAAAATTTATAACAGATTTCAAGAAAAGTTTGGCAAATCTGGAATGTCTTTTTTGTAAGGCAAATCTTGAATCTTTGTCCAAATTTTATTCCATGACTCTATAAGATAATTTATATACTCAATTGATAATTAAGAATTTTAGAAGTTTTATTTTAGTGAGCACCATAGAAACTTAGAATAAAGAGAATTAGGATTAATATATGAGGATGCATTCTGTTGGTGATAGAAGATAAATTTGAGTAAATCTATTAATGTCCTTATGCAATAATAATTTTTTGTGGCATTGGTGAAATTTGAACGGTTGTGATTGAATCTTAGTGGAAGGAAAATGAGATCTATACTATCGGTCTCAACTAGTGAGTGTATAGATTGCAATGCGTCATCATTCATTTTGTACATTCTTTATTTCCCTTAGCCTCAAATAATTTTTATTTATTCCCCTTATTGTATATTCTGCCTTGTTTGGAAAGCAAATCCAAAACATGTTTTCCTTCCTTTTCTTTTTACACTTCTAGATCTTAAGACTTACTTTAATTTCCGGTTACAGTATATTTTTCTTTTTTCATAATTTACCTATAGTTCCTCAATCTTAGTGATCTTATGATGATTTTAATGAGATGAGCCTTAGTGATGAAAATTATTGTTATTAGCACTAAAATTAGTATTGTGGACATGTTGTTGTGTTGTTATGCATATATATTGTCTTGTTTATTATTATTGTTTTTTTTATTTATGTCTTTGTTGCCATAATTTTAATATATTTCTCTTTTCTTTCCTCAAATTATTTTTTTGGGGCATATGAGTTCCAAATTATCATGTTTTTTTATAAAAACTAAATCTTAATTTCTAACATTTTAACTTTAAATATTTTAAATTCAATTTCATTTTTTTCCTCTTTCTTTTCTCTTTTTCTTTGTTCTATTTTCTTCATTTTGGGTACGAGCTTAATTGATTTGTAATATGAGTATTTTACATATGAAACGGTTATTCCTCACCTTTATTTATATGATATATAGTATTATATAAATTATCGGCTGAGACGACTATTTCTCCCTACGATATATAAGATATTATTATATTATTATACTATATGGGACGGTTATTCCCCACCATTAGTTATAAGATGTGGAAAATAGATTTTGTAATGTGTTTAGTGTGATAGCATTTAGTATTCTAAGTGAACCTTCTAATGTGGACCCTCTAAGATCAATGCCCTAGGAACCCAGAAAGTCGAGTTGTCTGTAATAAGCACGAATCCAAAGGGAAGAATGATCAAAAATAGTGAAACTCACTAATTGAATAAACTCTGAATATTATTGATCTTCTTTTTTTTTTATTGTGTGTACAAAAGGAGCCTATAAATAAACAAATAGGTATTCTAAAGTATCTATGAACATTTGGAACTCAAACAATCCAAATAAATCTAGTAAATCCTAAAAGGATAACTAATTATTTAAAGGCCTAAAACTAAAAACGAAAATACTAAAGAAAATAATAAAAATAATATTCTAATTCTAATATTACTAGATATTCGTTAAAGATAAGATTTATCTCATTTAAATTTAAGATTTGGCCCCATGAGAATACAAATTGGAAACCAACAAATCCTTATCCTAATTTAGAATTGAATAAAATCAAAACAAAAAGATAATCCTAAATTAATCTAAGTGGAATTTGAGACTTGAGTTTTTCTCTCCATTTGGACTTTAAAAATGTTACTTTCTTCTTCAAACTATTTGAAAACATCACTTTATTTGCGTAGCCCAATTCAGTATATGTTTGAACCCAAATAAGTATGATTAAAGTTTTATTGGATTCCTCCATGGGTGTGCTAGTGTATTGGGTCTTTAATGAGATAAAATAAGTCCCAAAAATACTTTTAATTTCCAAAATAATCTTCTTAACAATAGAGTTCTCAAAACAAAGTCCAACATATGAGTTGGATTTTATAATATGTTAATTAAGCCCTCCAGGTTCACATCACCTTCCTTTCTATTGGACGAGTGAAATAGTATTTTGTGTTGATCCCTTGTTATTGGTATAAAAGTGTTTTGTATATAGATGATTAGTTTAAATATAGGTAGATGTACTTGTAAGGTTGTTTTGAAAAACTCTTGTGCAACTTTTGTTCCCCTTCTGTGCACTTTGTTGTTTATACTCTCACTAAATCAATGGTAGACTCACCCCTCCTATTTTCTATATTTTCATATTAGCAAGTAGTTGAATAAAGTACTCTAGGGAAATTGGATTTCTTAGACATTAGGTAGAACATTTCTAGTTTTATGATAACGCAGATCCCATGGTGACGTAACTACTATAGCAGAGTTTATGATTGAGTCCTGTTGACTTAGATAACCTTATTTATTTATTGATTATTTACTTTTATTTGTTTTTGTATACGAGGATTGAGATAAGTCATGATTGCTAGGAGTATTTTGGTATTTCATTTTAGTTTTCATTTAAATTAACTAGTTGTGGAAGTTTTTTTTTTGTTAGGCTTACTAGGTAAAATAGGCTTGTGCCAGCTTAGTTTATGTGCCGGTTATGGCCTGGATTTTGGGTTGTGACAAATCATAAGAGAAGAATAGAAGATTAACTCAAATATAAAGATTAGCCATCTCTTGGTCAAATCGGCATCTTATACAATGAAGCTTCTTTCCTTATCTCCTTTTGTTCTGTGATTGTCAAAATACATACATACCCCAACATTCTCTTCCTTTTTTATGATGATAAAACACTTCAACAAAGATATTAGTGATAGGGATCGTATGTGAAAGTTCCTCCTCAATTTAAGCAAAGGTAAATGAACTTAAAGAAATGTATGAACACAGAAAAGTGCAGAATTTCTTATTAACATAGAAGATAATACAACCACAAGTATTGCATACAAAGGTCAACATATATAGAGCATTCAAACATATATAGATACTGAGTACTAATACAAAAAGAACAACCAGTTAAAACATACTACAAAGCTTTAAACTGTAATTCTATCTAATTTTCTATCCTACTCCCCCATTTTGTCATCAGTAGGAAGGGGGTAAGCAGAGCCTTCTTCTTCATCATCACTTCCTTGCCCAGAGCCAAGAGCCTCAATTTCTACTCCAGTCAAAGTTCTCTTCTTGGCCACAGATTTCTTCTGGTGTATTGAGAAGAAGCAAGCTGATCACCTTGAATTATCGGAGCACCATCAAGAATATTGCGAACCATAGAGTCCACACTAGGCATTGAGGGATCTAACTCTATGGGCTCTTGAGGAGTCTCTAGTACCACATTTCTACAAGTAGCAACAGATTGCCCAGTCGTGCCCTGAGGATCAGTCCCAATTACAGGAGTAGCAGGCATAGTAGATGTAACTGGTGGGTCCATTTCCATGAAGATCCATTTCCTTTGTGCTTGATATTTTAAGTTATACGTCTTTTTTTTTTTTGGTAATTAAGCTATATGTTTTAATGATGAAAAGAAAAATCATACACACACCACACACACGCACTCTCTTTCGTGAGGTTGCCTTATTCCCGTATCAAAATTAATAATCCATCTCATGATTGAGTTACAAATTATTGGTTGAATCAATATCAATAGAAAATATAAAATCTATAAAAAAAATTCATAGTATTCACAAGCTATAAACAACATACCTTATTTCCGAAATTTTGTGGAATACAAAGAAAAACGTGTTTAGATGTATATGATATCATATTTCTTATGCGCACAAAACAAACTGACATAGTTCGATGGTCACTAATTAACAATACATTCTCAATTTATATATTATAGGCTCTACAAAGTATAATCGTGTTTTCCTTTTGCATAAGGATGTTTAACTTGTTACTTATTACACGTTATGAATCAAGGTAAATGGACCATAAGAAAAGAAACCCGAAGGATATTCTATGTCTTGTACTTCTGGCCCCGAAAGTGGGAAACATGTTAGTTAAAAAAATGATCTGTGTTTGCTTGTTTTCCAAAAGTCTCAATATATTAATTAAAAAAGAAAATTAGTCCCCCTTCCTCGCCCACACTGGCTCTAATTTTCTTAAAGGATTGAACTAAGCTCCAATTAAGCCAGCTGATTTTAAATTTAGAAGCCCACGGACTCAAAAAGGGTAGTGCTTCAACGATTTATAGTTTTTTTCTAACAATGAATCCACTTAATTTGACGTTCAAGCTCCACCATAAACAATATAATATTCCTTGTTTGTGAAAATATAAGGCATATTTTTTTTAGGATTTAGGTTTTAAAATATAAATCACATTATAAAATCTATGTAGTATTTAATATTATTTTCCATTTTTACCTTTCTTGAGAATAATAAAAAGAGATAAGGTGGAAAGAGATTCATATATAGATAAAATAGGTTTTTAATTTAATGAGAATAATTTTGAAAAGTGGATAATTTTTTTAAAAAAATAATTCTAACTAATTTCAACTAATTTTTTTAGTATGTGTAAAGTAGATAAATATAATTTATAAGTTAGAAAGAAAGAGTAGTTACATGTTTTAAAGGAAAAAAGGTATTAACTTGGTATTAGCTTTATTTTTGAATGACAAAAAAGGGAAATATCATTAACACCAACAAGGTATATATATAACTAGGCTCTCTACCTCAAAAATAAAGATAGCAGTTTGAGCTTTGATATTAGAAAAATGATAATTAAATATGTAGAAGGAAGTTAATTAAAAACTATACCTACAATTTGTGAAATTCTAAACAAATACCAATGTATCAAACAGAATTAATTTGTGATGAGAAATGTTGATTTTGCCCAAACTCTCATATTTTCAGTTGATTCTCATATATTGCCAACTGAGTCTCATCTATTTCCAACTTTTACCTAGGGAAAAATCAATATTTTTTAACAACCTTTAAAATTTGATACCTTGAAATCTATTAGGAATATTGAAAGTTGTAAGTATATTTTTTAAATTAAATTTTTTTGTGCCATTTAACTGTCATTTTCCTTTATTATTAAAAGCTCTAAAAGACTTATTTTATTTTATTAAAATTTACGTCGTAATTGAGAGCACATCAAGTTTGGCAGTTAGTTCAAAACAAGTTGAGTCAACTTTCACATAACACGAAGTGCGGGTTCTCCTGGGGGCAGAAAAGCGGTTCGTGGGCTCGTACGGGGCTTCCAAGGAAAGTTCGAGTTCGCTCTTTTGATTCGGTCAATGAAACCAACTACGCATTGCTGTATAAATTACTTTTGTCCATCTTTAATTTAAGAATTTTTTATTAAATTATATAGGTTAAGGATTAGAATTAAAATTAATTAATTATCTTAATTTTTTTAAAAAATTTAATATTTTTTAAAACTACCTTTATTTAATCTCTTCCTTTTTCTTTTTGAATATATTAAATAGAAATATTTTTTTATAAATATATAATAAATACTACCTCATATATTGTAAAGGATTTTATATTTAAGATCAAGATAAAATATCCTGTATATAGGACCGAAGGGAGTAGTATTTATCCCATGTGATGCACAAATTACAAAGAATGTTCTAGAAAATCAACATGGTAAGATATATTTAGTGCTAAAAAAATTAATGATACATCTATTCATGAAAGATATACAAAAGGTGGTGTATGTAATTTGAGAAGCCCTCAAGCGTTAATTAAGAAGTTCAAAATAAAATTTATTTTTAAAATTGATCTCATTCTCTGTGAATAGTGATGGATGAAGAAATGACTAAGCTAAATCACTATTCTATCTTATATGGTATATTGAATTTTCATTTAATATTACCATATAGGTATGTAAAATTAAAAATATATTACCCTTCTTTCAAAGTAATATTTACTAAAAGTAATATTTCCAATAATTTAAGACTACTAGATGGACAATAAAAAACTTTAAAACTCCTTTTGTCCTTTAAATGTAAAATAATAGATTTTATTAAGTCACTATTTTCTCATATTAGCTTGATCTAGCAACTTGTGACTCGAAAAAAATTGACTTTATTATTAATATTTTAATAACTCTACTGTAAATCCTTGGCATAAAAAAAATACAAACACACAATACTATAAATTCCAGGCTCCACTTTGCTTTTTATTAAGCTATAAAAGGATACCTTAATCCTTGGTAGGGGTTTTAAACTGTCACCTATATTAGGTGGTTTTATCCAATCTCAAACTCCATTTGGCCTTAAAAAAAATGTAACATTAGTTAATCTACCATATTTCCTAGAACGTTTACTGCAAATATGACTAATAATTTTGGAAATTTATCACTTTATTATTCCTTTTTGAGCATTAAGTAATCAACAATAAATTATCATAGACAATTGGACCAATTTAAAGAGTATTTGCTCAATTTAGATAGTTATACAAACAAAATTCCAATAGTTTTTTTAATTATTTTGTTTTTGCACTTTATTTTCTTGGGAAGGAGTCGTTCAGGGGTGACTTTTCATTACTAATAGTACATATGTTCTGGATGTACTTAGTACAACGCAGAGGAGGAACAATCAAAAGATTAACAATCAGTGGATTATTCTGTCTCCTTGGCAAGCCAATATATTGATAGTATTTGAACTTTTTGAATATAGAATGGATGTAAATAAGGTTTGTGATATTATTGGTGAGAATTAATTATTTTGCATCTAAATTTTAATTGAACAATTAAGAGTAAGAATTGATGCAATATATTGATAGAAAGGTTTGATATTAATTGCATGGATTTTATTAAAATTTAAAAAGTTGAGTGAAATGATTTTGTTAGAATAAGTTTATCCAAGTTGCAAAAATTTCTTTTGTTGTTTGACTTACGAGGGATGTTCTAACCTTGATGAGCTATACATACTCAACTGACCTACACTTTTTTATACTAAAAAAATTCCATTATTTGAGAATCATAATAGCAAATCTCAACAATCTACTCACATTATACAAATTTAGAATATATAATAAATTGCCTAATTTTTATTTAAGTAAAATAACCTTCCTTCAATTTTATTGAAATTACATAAAATTTTCCTTTATTTCTAAAAACATATATGCTAATTCAATTTCTAACTACATCGTGAATATATTTTAAATCTTTAAAACAATTTTTAATAATTAAAGTTTATACTAAAATAATTTAAATTAACAATCTACCCTAATCAAGTAAAATCCCTAATTCTACATGACCCGTGGATAAAGCAATATTTTTAAAAGTAGCGATAATATAACTGTGATCTCTTCTCTTTTTCCTCCATCCAAATCCAAAATTCAAATAGATGATTGTGCTATATTTCGTATTTTATAGTTTTTTCCTTCTTTTTTTTTTACTAAAACAAACTGAACTTGCTTTGTACTAATTTACATTGCCGGTTATGAAACAAGCATAAAAAAAAAGGTTCTATTAAATTCTGTTCTTTTATTTTGGTTTAAAAAAATCTATCCCTCTATATTTCTCTCTCTCAAGCCGTCAAAATAATTTTTTGACAAAAATCTCATATGAAATCCAAAAATTTGGTTTAAAAGAGGGATTGCTATCTTAATTACTTTTTATAAAATTATAAATAAGTATTTATATTAAGGAAGGGTATTTTGATCTAAAAAGAAGATAAATTAATTTTAATTTTTTTACCACAATTAATTTAAAATTTTCAAATTAAGCAATTAACTTGTAATAAAACTTGAAATCCAACAATTAACAAAACTCTAATACAACTGACAGATAATTGAATCTCTAAGTAAGGAGAGGCAAAGCCCCATCCCTTGATGTTCACCAAAAGAATTTGAAATTCAAAAAGTGATGCAAATAATACAAATTTAATTCAAAATATAAAAATAATCTACTCATGATACTCATATATGCTTTTTTTTTGCCAGAATGTGGAATACTTAATGATAAGAGGGTGATTAATATATATATAATTTCTAAGACACATATTTTGGGTAAAGATTGGTCCTTTTTTTTTTTGAAAATTGTAACTATACAGAAAATTTTTGAAATATTTATTCATTCATAATTATAAATATTTTGTAGTGATATGTTACGCCATTATTTGATCTTTTATGCAATTCAGCACATAATTACATTTTTGTTATTGACAAATGAAAAGTAATTTTTCAATTTAATATGTTTTCTATTACTGTTAATTTTAGTAAGTTTGCAATTTAACATTATTAACTTATTTAGAAGAGATATTATTAATTGTGCGTTATTATTTAAAGTTCTAATGATACCAAATCTAACACAGATAAATATATAAAAAACATATATAATGAGGCCACATGACCAATAAAGCAAATTGAAATATTGGTTTTAAATTGCAAATCTTATCTGGCAGAGAAAAAAAGGATTGTGAATCTTATATTTATAGTGACCAATTCAAGGTGATATTTCAGGAAAATTCATTGATTCAAGTTGATTTGAAATTAATTCTAATCAATTTTAAACGTTATTAATGATATCAAATTCAGATCAAAACGTTAATATTCAAAATTAACAGGATCATCATTAGTTTAGAATTCAACCAAATTAATTTGAGAAATTTAAAGTTATTCAAATGGAAATTAAAGACACTTAAAAAACACCCGGTCAATTTTTTGCACCGGAATGAAGAGAAAATTTGCATAATTAATTTGTTTTCAAACTTGAGATATTAAAAATTAACATGAGAACCAAATATTAGCAAATTACATTTATTTAGGAAAACAATTAACATTGAAACACCTTTGATTGCTGCTGTAATTTTCATTATTTTTTGAAATTGATGAGTGAATCGTCATTAATATCAATTAATAATTTGAAAAATTACTTATACGGATTGAAATTGATTTTTGTTATTCATTGACTCCAGTTTTTGGTGGATTCTAGAAAATATTTGAAATTTATTATATATTTGAAATTAATATTTTTTATGGTATGCACTTAAATTCAATCAAGAAAATATATTATATATTTGAAATTTAATTTTTTTGGGCCTGAATATTTGAAATTTAACTTAAAAAATCATAAATGTAGGATTATCAGTCCAAATCATATTTATATATTGATTGGAAATCAAATGGTGATTATACTATATTTAAAATAAATTTTATTTAATTGATTATAGTCTTTGCTGGATTCTAGCATATCCATTTAGATGGATTTTTCTGTAATATTTGATAATCTAATAACGTGTATATATTGCAATTATTGATCAACATGATCTGTTCAAATCTCTTTCAAATCCTATGAGGAAATAAAAACAAATTTGAATTCCTTTTAGGAGAGAAGTGATAATTCCAAAATAATTAATTAGTATTACTCATTGTTATCATAATTAGTATTTTTGAATAAAGAATTTTATTAAGATATTTATATTTAATATAATTTATTTTAAATTTATTAGGATTTAGTTGTTTAAATTAAAATTTATCTTTTGTTCATATTTACGATATTTTGAAAAGGGTTATCTTATTTTAAAACTGTTGTAGAACTAGGATTTAAATTTTATAACATCCTGTTTGATTCATTTGCAGAGGAGTCAATGGATGTAATGAGAATGAACGTAATGGGATGAGATATAAATAAAATACATGGAAATTTGTTTGGTATGCACTGATATATATGAAAAATAAATTATTTTTTATATTTAAATAAATATAAATAAATAGTAAAGTACTAAAATACCCTTATCCTATTTCCATAAGGGCAATATTATCTTTTTACTCCCATCTACAGTCATGTAATTTCAAATACATAACTTCTAGACAGGTTTGTCATTTACATTTAGAGATGTATTTGAGTTTATGAGCGTAATCCTATAATCATGTAATTCGGTATATCAAACGCAGCTATTGATGTAATGTATTCCTATTTACGTTACATTACGCTTATGAATTTGAACCAAACGGGCTGTAAATAAGAGTCTCACTACTTATTTATTTTTCAGACTTTAATTATTGATTTGAATTATAATTTTTGTAAATTTTCTTTTTTTTTTTTTTGACAAGGATGGGCTTCTATTGTGATTCATGGGTTCGTGAAGATGGTTCACATCAATATTTCCAGAAACTTCTTTTTTTATTTTTATTTTGTTAATTTGCCATATATTTTATGTTGTTGTTATTTAATTACTATATTTTAATTAAAAAAAAAGAACCTTACGCGTAAGAAATTGTAAAGGATCATCGTGCATGGCTTTCTTTCTACTTGTCCTTTTCCGTGGAAAAGAATCCGTGGGTCTTGGATTGTTCATGTTGCTCACACCCTCAGGAAGTGTGCAGACTTTCTTACTTGTCCAAGTTTAACTTTAGACAACGACGTTGATTGCTTCAGCTGTATGGGGATTGTATGGCCTTTACATGCCTGTCAATTTTTTTTAAATTATGTTTTAGACCAACCATGGCCATGTCTGGTTAGAGTTCAGTTTCTTTTGATTGGGCTTTGGCCCCATTTTTGTAACAAAAATAACAAATTTCTTATGCATGCGTGGATCATGCAGTCCATGCCTTACAAAAAAATAAGACCAGCTCCAAGTCATAATATCCACATGCATGTCTAATGCAATTATAGAAAGTACAGGGATCATGGGAATCTTCACTTCACCAATCGTTTCGTTACAATAAAGATTTAATTCAACCTTTTTTTTTTCGTTACCAAAGATTCAATCCAACCAAACATACCCTTTGTCTTGAGAACATGGAGAAAGATGGTAGAAAATAATGGAGATGCACTATGGAGAGTGGTCTCAGCTTGATGGATGGAGAAGGAGATTGGGTACGAATGGGAGATTGACGGCTTGTAGGAAGAGAACATCATTCTGGGATCAAATAATTGGAAAAAAAAAAAAGAACACAAAAGAATAGAGGTATGTATATATCCAAGTAGGGCTGCGCTAGGCTGGGTTGGGCTGATGCCATGCATGCCTGTGCCCAACTTGCCTAGCCGATTATATAATGTGAGGATAATTGACTCCCCATGCCCAACTTGCCTAGTCGATTATATAATGTGAAGCTAATTGACTCTCCAAATATATATATCACAAAAATGGTAGTTTTATTTATGTTTTTCGGTTATGACTTATGAGAAGGGTAGACAACATTTTTTATGGAAACCATAGAAAAAGCAAAGCCCAATTTTAAGTTTGGAGGAGTAATATCCCAAAAGACCATTCGCAAGACATTAATGGGCCTATCATAAGGGCAAAGGATAAAGCCATAAAGCAAGCATTAAATGGGCTAATCTTGGAATTGCAAGATAAGGAAGCCATCTACCTTGATGAATTAGATGCGTCATCATAGTCCAACAATCCCTCCAAGATGGTGTTCTCATTTGGGGCAAAAAGATTGATGATTTGTTTGCAAGTCCAAGAAGAACAAGTTGTTAGTGGCATCACTTTTGAGGAATTAACTTGATGATCCATAATGTTGCTTTTAAGCCCAAGCTCTTAAAGTTTATATTTTAAGGGACTTTAGTTATTTGTCTTAATTATTTGTTTAAGTCTTTGGGTAGAACAATATTAACTAAATAAAGCTCCATTTTGTGTCTTAATTATTGAGTCTTGATGGGCTATAGTTTGTATTTCCATAAGCTCATAATTAGAGTTCATTAGGATTCATTTTTAATTAAAAATGGTGCCTCCTTCTAGATCCTTCCAATTAATTAGGAGCCACCTCCTTTCTAGCATTTTAGGAAGTAAAAATCCAACCAAACATACCCTTTATCTTGAGCAAAGACATGGACAATGATGGATAACAATAATGGAGAGGCACTATGGAGGGTGGCTTGTAGGAAGAGAACTTCATTTGGGGATCAATAATTGAAAAAAAAAAGAAAAGAAAAATAAAAGAAAAGAGGTATGCATATATCTGGACAAGGCTAGGCTGGGCAGATGCCATGCATGCTAGTGCCCAACCTGCCTAATATAATGTGAGGCCAATTGACTCCCTAAACATTTATATATATATATATCACAGACAAGGGTAGGTTTTTTTTTCCTACGTTATGACTTATGAGAAGGGCAGACAGCCTTTTTGATAGTGATCATAAAGAAAGTAAAGCCCAATTCAAAGTTTGGAAGAATAATGTCTCAAAAGACTATTTGCAACCCATTAGTGGACCTATCATAAGGGCGAGGGCCAAAGCCATGAAATAAGTATTGAATAAGCTAATTTTAAAAATTGCAAGATAAGGAAGCTTTCTACTTTGATGAATTAGAGGCGTTCTCATAGTCCAACAATCCATCTAAGATGTGGAATTCTCATTGGAGGCAAAGAGATTGATGATTTGTTTGCAAGTCCATGAAGAACAAGTTGTTAGTGACATCACTTTTGATGAATTAACTTGATAATCCATAATGCCATTTTTGTCCCCAAGCTCTTAAAGCTGATGTTTTAATGGGTTTTCGTTTTTTGTCTTAATTATTTGTTTAATTAAGTTTTTGGGCAGAATAATATTAACTAAATAAAGCTCAATTTTGTGTTTTAATTATTTAGTCTTGATACACTACTATGATATTGTGTTTTGGAAAAGCATGTTCGGGAACATGTTTATATAAAATGTATTGTTATAAGAACTGAACCAGACCGACCGGTTCAACCAGTCGGACCGTGAACTGGCCATATGTCCGGTTCGGACAAGTGAGAAAAATGGAGTTAAATAGAACTAGAGGTAGAGCTACCAAATCGGTTGAGAACCGGTAAAAATCGAAAAAACCGCTTGTTTCAATGGATCATCCGGTTCAAGCCGTTAAAATAGAAAAAAGGAGAAAAAATAGAATAAAAAAACAAGAAGAAGATAGAGGAAGTAAGGGAAGAAGATACAGCACTTCGAATTACTTTCTCTCTTTTAATAGTAACAAAAATTAAGAAAAAGTTATAGAAAAATGACTTAGAAATAGTAAAACACTAACTAAAAAAGAAAGAAGCTTGTACCCCATATGTTTCAACTACTATGGCTTCTGATAGACTGTCACTTCGGCATACTCTCAATGAAGAAGGTCGGAGTAGTAGGTTGTAAAGGCTTGCAGAACCAAAATGAAAATGAAGAAAGAAGTTTGAAAAGTGGGGTTGAACTTCACGAGAGAAACAGAGAGAGGGAGGGATGGGTAGGCTTAAGAAATAGGAATATGAATGGCTCTGTAACAGACATGAGGGTCTGACAACTTTTCAATACCTTTTTCAATATTAAAGCAAAATCTTTCACAATTGCTTCATGTTTCCTTCTGAAACTTCAAAAAAGTCATAAGTGTCATTTTTCCGTCGCCTTTGAAACATTTGAAGCAATAGTTTAATAACCGAACCGAATCGGATCGAATGGTTGAATCGATTGGACCATCACTTGAATATAAAAATGACTTGATTTTTAGTTTTAAACGGTTTTGGGGGTTGAACTAGATTGGACCACTTTGAACCAGTTTTTGAGCTGGGAATCGGAGTGAATTTTAGAGAACCGGACAGTTTTTTGAATTGTGCAAAATTTAAATTAAATTTATTTTTTTACCAAAATTATTAATTATAAAAATTATTAGAGAGTAAAACATTATTTTTTTTTATTTTAAAATCACTAATTATAAAAATGAAAAATTTCATTGTATTATATTCTCTCTGTCCCTAATTATTAGAGAATTTTGAGACTCTTCATTTATGATAAAATATAAAAGATATGAATAAAATTTGTTTCTTTTATACACTTGAGAACTATAAGTTGTATTAATAATTACTAATAATTAATTAATCTTACTTTAGATTTTTAATGTGGGCAATTCTTGAAAGAAATTGAAATTGTAGCATAATTAATAAATCTAACTACCAAAATTGCCCTTTTTTTTTACACAGATGAAGTAATTATTTATTTCTTATAATTAAGGATGGAGGGAGTATAATCATTTTATAATATTATGATTATGTAGTGTTATTATGTTAAAATATTTTAACATTATTTTCAATAATTTAACATATATTATTACTATGTGAACTTATTAACTTATTATGAACTTGAACAACTTAAATTTATTCTCTTAACAATTTGATATTTTATTTTTATACATATATTATTATATATAATATTATTTTTATTTAATTATTACGTTACCGGTTCGATTGCTAGTTTGACCGGTTGAATCATAAAAATTATGATCTGGTACATTTCTGATTTAATGTTTAGTTAGATTTTTAAAACATTGATTTGAAGACCTACAAATTTCAATTTTTGACTAATACTATAAATACAATTTTATTATTTTTTATTTCAATGTTTTAATGGCATCATCCTTAATTTTTTAAACAATTTATTGTTTGTTTTAACTTTTTTAAATTTATTGTTACTAATTAATTTAATATTTATTTCTTTTTTTTTTATTCTTATTATTAATTTTTACTTATAACAAATAAGATAGTGTTGCATGAAAAATCTCAATATATGAATAAAAGTTGTATTGAGATAATTTTTTTATATTTTGTATTTTGATCTAACTATTTTTGGATTTATAATTAAATATTTTAATGTATAAAATTAAAATTTTATTAATTTAATTATCACTTATGAATATATTTATTTTTAATTTATTTCATTTTATCCTTCTTATTTTTAATAAATAGCTTTATTTAATTTCTTTCTAATATTAGGAACTTAATTATAAATAAAAATTACAGAATTTTTAAATGTAGATAGTTTATATTTCTTTATTTATATATGATTTAAAATAAATTATTTTAGTCACAATTGGTTAACTCTATTTAAATTATAGTTAAACTATTAAATTTTAAATTAGTAATTCATTTGGGCCGTGGATGATCTGGAAAGGCTTTCAGGAACGTTTATTTTAGAAACGTTCCCGAAGGGATTTTCGGATAAAACCGGTCAACCGCCTGACTTTCGGGAACATTTGTAAATACGAACATTTCCGAAAGACCTTCGAGAACATTTAAATGAGAAAATGTTCCCATGGCTGTGTACCTTCGGGAACATTCCTTTTAAATAATCGTTCCTCGTTTTTGCTTTTTTAAATTTCTTAAACATCGTCTCAAAATAAAACCCTCTCCATCGGCCAGATTGAAGTCTTCCTCCTTCGAACCCTTCTCGCTCGCTCACCCTTTGCCCGACCTCCTTCTCCCTCATCGACCCCTCCCCCTCCATTTCCGCTGCAGCATCGTCTGTCAGTCCTCTCCTTCCCTCCGTTGCCAAAGCTCTACTCTACTAGACCGCCCCCTCCTCCAGCACTGCCAAATAATTGGCGGCCGTCGGTGACTCCTCAGCCGTAGCTTTCTCCTCTGTCAACTTAGTTGTGTCTCTCCTTCCTCGTGGTTCATTTGCTTGAAGCTCATCAATCGCTTTCCTCATCAGCGTTCCTCTATTATTTGCCAGATGTGCTTAATAATGTAGATTTGCTTGTTTCGTTGATCTACTAAAATTTCACTGCTAAGGGATCGATTATTGGATTTGGTGGAGGTGCTTTGGCACAAATGCTTTCAATGGAGTAGAATCTTTTATTCCTCTGCTGCTGAAGCATTTTCTCTTCCTATTTTTTTGAAGTTTAGGGATATGTGCTGTGAAATTTTCTTCTACTGTTATTTTTAGTTGTGGGCTTATTTAGTTTGGAGAGAGTTGGAGATTAAATTGAGATGGAGAATGCGGTGGGGTAAAGACATTACTTTGCCTTTCTGGTTTACAATTTATTCTTCGATCATTTAACAGGGATGATATCATATGTTATTTTTTGAGCTTGAGAAAGTATGTTTTGTTCCTTATTTTAACTGTTAGTTCTGAACATTTTCTTCAATGGCTTGAGCTTCTAGCTGAATTCTAATTACTTTGTAGAGAAGCAAAATATTCTGAAGGTAAACAACTCAATTATCAATGTCGCGGCTCTTTCCTTGAGGTAATGAGGGGATTTTATTGTATCCCTAGTGGGCCAATGTGGTGCTTTTTTCCGTAGTCATATGAAGTATATTTCATTTTTTTATTGGTAATTATTTTAAAACGGGAATACAATGAACAAATTGGGGATTTATTTGACCCAACCCAGCAGAAGTTTGAACATTTGGCTACAACCACACACTTTTTACTGATGAAGGTGGAAATAATTTCATTTATTCTTTTGGCTATGATTTTTTGGGGTACAAGTATTACTATTGAGTTCCAAAATTGCACTAACTTCTTCCTTTTACTTTTCTACCATCTGTTGGCATCTTGGCATTCTAGAATTCTTTTGCAGTCCCAACATGGTATATATATTTGCTCTCTCTTGATGTATCAGTGTATAACTGTTACTTTGGTTTTCATATGCTATATCCTTGAGACTGATGATGAATTTATCTTTTGGTTGCAGATAAATCTTACAGGATTCATGTTCTTAGTCCTGTCTACTCTACTTGGCTATGCGAGTGAGACATGAGTTTCCCTATGCGTTAGTTTCTTTCTCTCCTTGTCAATTGATATCATGTTTTTAACAATGAGTGAATTAGATATGCATTGTCTCATTCAAGTTGCTGAGGAATTCCATGTTTCTTGTTGCCTTCTTATATGGAACTATATATTCATGAGAGATTGATTGTGTCTTGACTCTTGAACATAGTCATGAAGGACAATATGGTTACCATGTGAAAGGATGTACCAAAATAGTGACTGATTTATATTATTGTGATTTATTTGTTTGGTGTAGATTCACCTCAGTGGTCAGTTGGACTCGCCTCTGCCAATATGGGTTCATTTTGCACATGGATTATTGTTGTTTCTATACCAGTCTGCTTAATATCTCCAGATGCAGTACATAAATTGCTCCCTTCACTCTTTTACTTTAGCCTTTAATGTCTATATTAGGTGTCCGTTTTGCTACCTTGGTGGCTGACGATCCTGATAAATTTTGCACGGTTGATGTGTTTAATTTCCTTGGTCGCAGTTTTATTGTGTTGATCCTCTACTCTTGATTGTCTTGGTTAGATTTTATTACTAATTTAAAAAGAAATTGAAACTTGGGGATATAATAATTCACCCCAAGATATGGAAGGGATAAGGTAAAGTATGTAATGTTGTTATTACTATTAACATTTACCTACCACTCTGTCAATATTAAAGAATAGATACTATAAGAATTTTACCATGTTAAAGACATTATTAATTATCATATCCTATATAATCGGAGTTTCATTTTGCAGTGCTTTTTGGACTCACTTTGAAGAAGATATACAAGTCAAAGAAGTAGGCAAAGCATATGTTACAAGAATGTTTTTTTAAGTTGTACGTTTTGTCTTTTTTGGTAATTAAGTTATATGTTTTAATGATGAAAAGAAAAATCATATACACTTTCGTGAGGCTGCCTTATTGCCGTATCAAAATTAATTATCCATCTTCTGACAGAGTTACAAATTATTAGTTGAATCAATATCAATAGAAAATATAAAAATTATAAAAAAATTTATAATATTCACAGGCTGTGAATAATATGCCTTATATCTTAAATTCTTTGGAATACAACGAAAAATGTGTTTAGATGTATATAGGCTTTACAAACTATATTCATGTTTTCCTTTTGCATCAAGATGTTTTAATCTGTTACTTACTACACGGAATTATAAATCAAGGTAAATCGGCAAGGAGAAAAGAAACCTGAAGGATATTTTGTCTTATATTTCTGGCACCGAAAGTGGGAAGCATGTTATTACGGGAGTGTGAGACAAATAATCTGTGGGTTTGCTTGTTTTTGAAAAGTCTCAATATGATAATTAAAAAAGAAAGAAAGATTTACCCCCATTCCTCGTCCACGCTTCGTTCTAATTGCCTTAAGGATTGAACTCGAAGCTCCTACATTTAAATTTAGAAGCCCACTGACTCACAAACGTAGTGCTTGATAGTCTTTTTTAACAATGAATCCACTTTATTTGAATTACAAGTTCCGCAGTAAACAATATGATATTCCTTTTATATCAAAATATAAGACATTTTTTAGAATTTAGGGTTTAAAATATAAGCCGCATTATAAAATTTATGTAATATTTAATATTTAATGTTATTTTTTATTTTTACCTCTTTTGAGAATTATTAAAAGAGTCTACTTCTTTTTTATCAAAAAAAGAATTATCAAAAGAGTTTTGATAGAAAGAGATTAAGAGATATAGATAAAATATGGTTTAAATTTAATGAGGCTATGTTTGAAAAGTGTTTATAATGTCTTAAAAAGTATGGATTTTAACTAATTCCAATCAACTTTTTTACGATGAATAAAGTAAATAAATATAACTTATAATTTGAAAAGAAGGGGTAGTTACATGTTTTAAAGAAAAAAATATAGACTTAGTTTGAGCTTTATTTTTGAATGAAAAGGGGAATATCATTAACACCAACAATGTGCTCTCTCTCTCTATATATATAACAAGCCTCTCTACCTCAAAAACAGAGAGAGCGATTTGAGCATTATTATTAGGAAAAATAACAGTTAAATACTGCAAAAAGGAAGTTAATTAAAAAACATACCTATAACTTGTGAAATTCTAAAAAAATACTAGGGTTTCAAACTGAAATTAATTTATGATGAGAAATGTTGATTTTACCTCTACTGTCTTATTTTTAGTTGATTTTCATGCTTTCCCAACTAATCCTCATTTGACTTTGACCCAAGGCAAAATTGACATTTTCCAACATATTGTAAATCATGAAACATAAACACAAATTATCTATTTAATGAATTTTTTATCATTTAATTAATCTTTTTAAATTTATTTTTATTAAAAATAATTTTTTTAAAAAAATATAAATCATTTAAAATAACTCAATTATCAATTTTTATTTAAAATGACAGTTACTTTATCACCGCACAGGAGAAGACCCTTATGGCTTTCTTTGGTACAAGAATAATCTATTATAGGTATGTTCAAAAGCTAGAATCTTAATGCGCCACATAAGCATTTCAAAGAAATTGGCTAATTAATTTTGTGTCTATTATGACACCTTTCTATAGTATTTGTAACAGTATGGAAAAAAAAAGCGTATCTTAAATAAATGATATTCATGATTTTAGGGTTGGGCCACCATATATATCTGGTCGTCAAATTCTTTTTTTTGTGTCTAGTGCCGTTAATTGTAATTAATACAGTCATTCTAACAGATAAAAAAATCAGCCTATTGAAGTTGAATGATATCCGCGATTTTTGCATTTGAATTAATATATGTATTAGGATGGTTATACTTTATCTAATCCTTAATATAAGACATTTTTAATCAAATTATATGAATGAAAAATCGGAGTTAAACTTAATTAACTATCTTAATTTTTCTAAAAATCTCAATATTTTTTCAAAACTACCTTTATTTAATATTTTTTTCTTTAGATACATTAAATATGGGTATTTTTTAAAAATGTATAATAAATATTATATCATATATTGTAAATTGTCTTATATTTAGAATCAGAGCAAAATGCCCTATAAATAAGACCACAGAGAGTAATGAATATCTAATTTTTATTTGACTTTGTCAAATTAGAAGGCTGTGAATTAAGTTTATCTTCCAAGAGCAATTAAAATATATGATCTCTCAATTTGAAAAATATTGCTATGATATTATATTGACGAAATCAAAATTAGTTCCTATTCAATAATTAAATCATTCAGTTGTAACTATAAACTAGAAATCGACCCGTGCGATGCATGGATTGATACTATGATAATGAAAAATATCATAATTTTCATTCAAACATATAATATAAGTAATAAAAATTAAATATTTATTATTGTACATATAGCTCACCAAATCAAAATATCAAGTTGTTGAACACTTCTCCACATATTACATTTAAAGTTATGTCTTTTGCATTTCTTTCTGAATCAAATATTAAAATTTTAAGCCCATGCCTACTTCAAACTTAGGATACAACATATAGCTGGCCATGTGTGAATATAGGCTTAGGGAGGTATAGGCCAACATTGCGAAACCTCCTTTTCAACCTTGATGCGTTTTCCCAAGTTTGTAGACATATTATCAAGATTACCGTCAAACTCATTAGCATCCACAAAAGCCCTGGTTCGACTTATATTGGTGAGAGTTATCGCATCCGAGTTACCAACCTCTAACTGAACCATCGAAGACTCTAAACCCCACATACAATTAGTTGTCAAATCTGATACACTTGTAATTGAAAAATGTAAAATAAAAAGCAAAATGGCTGAAGTCACTACTTTCTCAGTATCAGCATTCGAAGTTAAATCATTGTCGGGGCTATAGTTAATGGGATTCGTTGCTTTTAGAAAGGAGAAGTTTAAAAACAAACTTTTTTCCCAAGGAAAGAATCAAAATAGTCTGAAACTTGATGTATATCACCATAAGTCTAAAAAGAAAGATAGCAAAAGATATGTTAATTATAAATGTAATATAGAATAATAAAAAAATTATCAAATGTCAGCATTAAGCATTCGATAAATTTGGCAAATATATATATATATTTATATATAAAGCGAGTGCCAAAGGACATTGATAGATTATGAAGATGATTACCATCATCACATTAATTGAAATAAATATATATGTTAAATAGTTTTACATGGTTATAGATATATATAGATAATTATTATATGTATATAGTCATTAAAGTTGGTAGATAAATCAATTTACATGGAGATTTATAACAAAAACATATAAGTGATACTTATACCTAGAAAGCTTGATCCCTTAGCTCAATAGTAGAACACTACAAGAACTTGAAAATATCTTGATCAAATACCATGAAAGTAGCACTGCCCATATCATCATTGACATGGAATTCCACCCTAAACCTATCAGATGGAATAAATTAATATTAATTTATTCTCATCATTAATATTGAATGAATTTAGTCAATTAATTTTGAAATGGAAAATTATATGTCATATAATTTTCTAATTGAAAACCAACCTAGGCACAATAGACTTCACAATCACATTGCATTTCTTACAATAGAATCCATCACCATCAGGAATGACTTTTTTAAGACATTTCTTATATGAATTATAGAACCATCCTCCAGTTGAATCAACCTTATAATGGTGGCAATAGTCAAGCAAACTATTCCTAAACCCATATTCCTAAACCCATATATGATACTTGAAATAAGTGTGATTCGGTGGGATTAAAACATACCACTGAGAGGTATATCAACTCATCCAATTTTTTGTTGTGTTGAGCTTGAAGGATATCACCCTGTTTCCCATCTTTAGAGTAAGAAATAGGGGTATACTATTATGGAATTTCACATTCATCCAACTTTAAACTGAATGAAGCAATTAGAATGAAATTTGTTTTGTATGAAGAGTGAAACACACGGTGATAGTTTTATTATTTATTGGAAATTGATTTTGATATACAAATGATTCATTTGTTGATATACAAATGATCCAATTAGTTTAACCTGGAGATAAATGAAAATATGATAGATATATGACCATCTTTAACGTAGACAATAAAGTGGTATGATTACATAATTAAATCAAAACGGAATCGTGTCAGAACATTGAGTAAGAAATTTGTAGATGGAAAACGTACAGCGTAATGATAATAATTGTATTAAAGCCACCAGAAAGAATGATATCTACATATACAAATGTATATTTAAGAAATTAATTTGGGAAATCACGGATAACATTTTGGCAAAATCATCGGTATATCTATTTGAATTCCAATCAGTATGAGTTAAGTGTAAAAATTACAATAAATATCAGCACTAAAATAAGAAACAATTCATTCAAATACATACTTCGCAAACTATTGATTTCTTAAACCAAATTAAAAATGCTGGTATATAATGCAAATTCCCAAAAAAGAAAAGTAAACTAATATTTAAAAAATGATTAAAGTAATATATCTCATTAAAATTACTTAATAAATTATAAATAACAATTGATAAAAAAAAATAGCAGAATAGCTGCCTAGGAGTCATTTTATCATGAGAAAGGATATACATGTCATAAATAGGTTGACTACTTTATCGCATCGTCTTGGAGTAGTAACTTTATAGAGTTGATTTCATCTAGTGAATAGTAACATGGCATAGCCCACAATCATAATACCCTAGCCTTAATATTTAATTTGTCTCGAAGAGCATTGATAGATCTAATTCAATCAACTTGTCTAGCCATCTAGGCAAACAAAAAAGACATGCTGAATAACATAATAAGGGAATGGTTATCAAATAGAACAAATGTGAATATAAATACACATGTCAATATCTCAAAGGATATAACATATATCAAGTATATAGGAAAAAAAGTTGGCAGAAGTACCTAGCAAGAGAATGATGAAATCAAAGTGGAAGCATGGGATTATCAACATCGAGGCAGAAATTTATAGATGGGCAATGACATCGTGATGATAATGGCATTAAGTTCATCAAAATCAATGAAATATTTGAATATACAAATATATATTTAAGAAATAATTTTTGGAAAAAATGATGGCGAACATTTTGGCAAAATCAACATTATATTTTTAATTAAAAGATTTCCTATTTAAAGGTAAAAATTGCAATAAATACCATCAATAAAATCTGAAATAGTTTTTTTTTTGTTTTTTGCCTCGCTAAATGATAATTGCTTAAACCAAATTCAAATTGCGGGCATACTTTAATCTCAAATGTATACATTCAAATGCAAATCCACTAAAAGAAAAAGTAAAATAACTGTAAAAAAAAATTATGACAGTAATCATATCTCATTAGCATTACTTAATTTATGATAAATAACAAAAAATAAATGCAATAGTTGACCATCAATGGACAATAAGGTATTATGAATATGATTGCCTAAGTAAACGAATATAGGAATTAATGAGAATTAATATTATTAATTATATTAATTAATAAATTGGATACTTTAAAATAAAAAATTAGCAATACAGCCACCCCAATCAATTTTGCATTTTTTTTATTGGAATTAATAATTATAAGTAGTTGAATTGATAAGGTTATATTGTAGAATAACCACGTATCATATAATATTAAATGGTCACTCACTTCACTAAAAGATAGTTTAAACTATTTTGTCTCATTATCTTACAAGAAAAATATATGCCCAAATTATTTTGAGGAGGGATATACATGGTCATATTATATAGTGTTGGGTTGCATTAATACACCCTTGAAGGGTGGAAGTTAAGAACCCAAAAAAGACCTAAGCCCAAATAAGAAAAATAAGGTTTGTTAATTTTTTATTAATAATGAGAGGGAGGGAACAGTTAATGTTAACCGTTCCCACACACTACACGGTTGAGGAAATTAAGTGATCGTGTGTGCATACGTGAATATGGAGCATTATTTTTCTGGATGACTAACTCTTCCTCTAGGTAACACACTAAGTCTTCTCAGAAAGTCTCTCTCTCTTCCTCTCGTGGAACACTCTTACTCTTTCCTCTAAATTCTTTCCTCTTGAGTGTATCTACGGTTAACCACAGAAGAAAGTTTGAGTGACTTTATTCCAATCGCTTGGCAAACATTTATTTTATTCTCTCAGTGGAAGAATACATCTCAATCAGTATATATATCTATCCTATCTTTTATTCTTTCATTGGTATCAGAGCATGTTTAGATTCTAGGCAAATATATATCCGTTGCAATTTTTATTTACCGATTATAAATGTTTTTCTGAGTTCCATTATTTGCATTCGGTATATTTTTTATTATGATTTTTTTGGTATATTTTAAGTATACTGTCTACACTCATAAAATATGTAAATAGAATTATGTATAGGGGATCTCAATTTAAAATATATATATATACATATGTATATATACATGGTACAATTTTTTGGGTTCTTTAAAATCATCCTCTCCTAGACAAAGAAGTAAACCACCGTGTAGAGAATGAAGAAACGGAAAAAAGACCACTAAAATCGCGTCAAACAAACACTGGACGAGAGAAAGAATAGCGAAAAAAATTTGGAATCCGCGGGTAAAACTCAAAAAATTGGGTTTACTAAAATCACACTTTTATGGACAAAAGATGACAACCATCGTGTAGAGGACGTTGAGATGAGAAAAAAGACACCAAAATTGCCTAATACGGATGTCGGACGAAGGAGAAAATGGCAAAAAATGGTGGTGGATACGTGGGTTCACCACCGGGTCTGAACCAGGTTGGGTTGACCTCATTGGAGGTTAGGGACGACCTCAACAACATGTTGTTTTGGCGGAACGTGAAAATAATACATCGTCTTGCCCAATTTTTTTTTAAAAAAACTCCAAACGGAAAAATGGGCTACGAGAAAAAAAAATTGGGCCACAAATGACTAGCCCAACGAAGGGAAAATTTAAAAAAAAATTTTTTTGGGCCAAGAACATTTGGCCCAAAAACCCAAAAAAAAAGGAGGTGGGATCATTGACATGACGCGTGGGGCCCATCAACACATGATTTGGCCACATAGAGCTCACTGTCAGAAAGCGAGAGATGCATGGATGATTCTTGGCTGGCGTGTGTGGCTGGATTTGAAGTATATGACGGCGTGTGGACTCCACGAGCGTGGGATTTGTTTTTCCCAAATTTTTCAATTTTTTTTGTAATCTGAACCTTCTTGGGGTGTGTGAGGGCGCGTCTAGGGGTATTTTGGGACATAGTTTATTTCTAAAAATCTCTAAATTTGAGATCTTCAATTTGATATACTATTTGCCTAATTTTAAGGTAATTTTAGATATATTTATAGTTAGTTCAGTACATAATATACGTTTTTTTTAATTTAAAAATTTTAAAATTATTTTAATAATTCCTACTATTTTATTGAAGGTAAAAATAATGAAGCAAGAGACTTTTGAAAGCACTGAAATAGTTGAATATGGTTCTCCAAATTATGAGTATTTAGAAGAACTCATTCTAGAGGATGAACATTTTGATGAAAATCCTGATAAGGAATTTCTAGAAGAAGAAGAAAATCCTGAGGAATTTCAAGAAGTATATACAGATCCAAATGGGCCAAAAAAAGATGAAATTATTTTTGAAGAGCCCAAAATTGAAGATCAAGAAGTAGACCAACCTCTTACCCACTATGTAGCTCAAGACATAGCAAATAGGGATACAACTAAAATAAAACATTTGAAAGACCTGTATCCAATTTTTGCGAAGTATTCACATTTTGTGGTGACTATGGAAGATGCTGAGTTCTTCGCGAACGTCATAATTAAGCTAAGAGAAGTTTTGAATACTCAAAACAAGAAATATTCAGATTACACTTGGGTTAATGCGATTAATAGAGCCATGAAAATATCGAATCGCACTATTAAGAGAAAAATTATTGATTTTTGTTTTCCTGTTTAATTTATGTATGGAATTTTTTTATTAATTTTTTGTACAATGATTATGTTCTTGTATGAATTTAATATTTTTTTTTTCTTAATATGTACTTTATTTGAGTGGGAGCTCTCAAAATACGACTTTTTTTAGAGTTAATTTTCAAGTAGTTGTATTGAAATCTTAATAGAAAATAGTGGTAACACTAGCATCCGTGTGATGGGAGATACACTTGTGGTCTCCTGATTATGGAACTAATGGAATTATTATTATTATTGTAATAAGAAATAATACAAGTATATGCCATTATATATTGTACTGTGCTACATGTATATTTTATTATTATATTCTTTAGTTCAGCTTAATAATAGAAGTCTTTTATGTGGGATAATCTAGTAACTGATTTGAGAATGGCAACCAAGAGTATAATTGCTGAGCTGAACAAAGAAGACAAACTAAATGGAGATAATTGGGACATTTGGCACTGAAAGGTTTTATATATATTGGAAGAATAAGATGCTGTAGAACCACTGAGTGTAGTCATGGCATAACCTAAAGCCGGCAATACTACCCAACATAGAAGAGACCAAGAGGTCTACATAGCCTGGAAAAGGAAGAACATGATAGCACGTATTATTATACTAGGCACTATGGCCAATGACCTAATGTGTGAATATGAGAAATATTCAACTGCACAAGCCATGTGGACGGCATTAAAGGATAAGTTTGGAGGTACCTCTACCACCAAACTAAGAAGGCTGACAATTAAGTTTGATACTTATAAGTTAAGGCCTAACACTTTGATGAAACAACATCTATGAGAGATGACCAGCATGATCAGAGAACTGAAGGAAGCTGGGTATGAATTATCTGATAAACAACAAATCCAGGTTGTCAATATTGAATCAAGAAGTTTTGGTGATTCCAAATCAACTCTCAAGAGCTTGGAATAAAGATATCAAAGGCGCTCAAAGAGTTCAAGTGAAGAAATCCTGAAGAAATCCGTGCAAAGTTTGTTGTAGAATGTTTAGTTTGTTTTATTTTGAGTAAAAGACTTTGATTTGATGGAAAGAAGTTTTAAAAACTTGATTCTGTGTTAAATCATGGAATATTTGAAAAACACCCACCAATAGACGAAGTTTAAAAGGTTAATACCAATCTGTCATAGTGGAAGTTCGAACTTTGGTCTTTGGAAATTCGAATTTCGCACTGAAACTGAACAAGTCTGAAGAGATGCCTCTCTGATAGACGAATTTTGACTTGACGAAATTCGAATTTTGATAAGTGTCTGAAAGGAACTTTAAGCAGCAGACGAACTTTGGGTTTTGAAAATTCAAATTTCAGACAAAATGAAACTTATGAAAACTAAAGAAATTTGTCTGAAATTATGTCAAAGTTCATTTGAAACTAAGCTTAAATTGGATTTCAAAATTGTTGACTGACAGACGAACCTTGAAGGTGAAAATTCGAACTTCAGAAGCTAAGTTTGTAAGTTTGTTAAAGTGATGAAAACTAAAGAAATTTGTCTGAAATTATGTCAAAGTTCATTTGAAACTAAGCTTAAATTGGATTTCAAAATTGTTGACTGACAGACGAACCTTGAAGGTGAAAATTCGAACTTCAGAAGCTAAGTTTGTAAGTTTGTTAAAGTGATATGTTGACATACGAATGACAGTATTGATAAATTCGAATTTTGAATTTAGTCTGAAAAGAGGTCTCTTTGATAGACGAACTTTGATATTTGAAAATTCAAATTTTGAATTATATGAACTACTGAGCCTTGTAAACCAGCTACGGACAGATGAATTTTGGGGTTCCAAAATTCGAATTTCGAAGGAACTGTAGCAAATTGAAAATACTATTCACACTTAACAGAAAAACTTTCTACTTGAAAATTCGTATGTCACAACACAGAAACATTTTCCAAATATCAAAATTTGAATTTCACTTTATGACAGACGAACTTCGGTCTTTCAACGTTGAAGCTGTTAACCTTCGGTATCTGTGAAATTCATCTGTTGACCAACCAAAATTCGAATTTCAGTATGTCAAAAGCATTAAATGCGTTTAGTTAACGGATAGTTTTTCAGAGTAACCATTGGATAACTTCTCCAACGGATAGATTTTGTCTTTAACGGATATTTGAGACCTAAATCTATAAATATAACAACATTTGAAGTTGTGGGAAACGATTTTAACTTTGTATATACTGAAACTCTGCCAAATCATTTACTCAAAGCTTCATACTCTCACACTTCAATAGTCTGTACTTCAACTTTCATATTTACTCTGATTAAGAGAGTTTAATCATTGTAAACAATCTAATCTTCATCTGGAAGATAGATTTTCTTGTGAGGGGATATTACAAGGGATTATGAAGCATTTTGTGAAAGTGCAGAAAGGGATTGAGAGAAGCTCTAGAAAACAGAGCACAAAAGCTGTAGTGTGACATTTGCAAGAGGCCCACTGAATTCTTGCAAAATAGTGAAAAATCTCAAGTGGTGACTTGGGGACTGGACGTAGGTCAAGTGGAGAGACCGAACCAGGATAAATTTCTGAGTCTTCTTCTCTTTTCTGCTACTTTCACTGTTATTTATTTATACTCTATTTTACCATCATATATTGCATTCTTCACCTCTTTGATATTTTGCAGAAAGTTTTTAATCTTCCCAATTCACCCCCCTCTTGGGAAGCCAGCCTAACTAACAAGTGGTATCCGAGCCCGGATTCCTAATCAAAGGATCTCACAGTCCGGGCATTACAATGGCTGGCTTGGGAGAAAGTATTTTACCAGAAGGCAACAACACAAATAGACCACCTGGCTTCAGTGGAGAACACTATGGGTACTTGAAGATGAGGATGTAAATTTATCTCCAGTCAATTGATCTGGACATCTGGTCAGTCATTCAGAAGGGAGACTTTGTGCCAATGTCTTTGGAAGATGATGGGAAATACAGAGAAATGCTAGAAGCTGAATGGAATAAGGAAGACAGAAGAAGAGTTTTGCTGAATTTCAAAGCAAAACATTGTCTGGTTAGTGCTTTAAATCAAGACAAATTCTATAGAGTCTCCTAATACTCCACTACCAAGGAAATGTGGGACACCCTACAAATTGCTCATGAAGGAACAACTGGAGTCAGGGAAAACAAATTAAATACATGCATAGGAGAATATGAAAGTTTCAGAATGGCAAAAGGAGAGAGTATTAAAGAGCTACAGAAAAAATTCACCCTCATTGTGAATCAACTAAAGAGCCTGGGAAAGGAATACACTAAAACAGAGAAAGTTAGAAAGATCCTCAGAGCTCTCCCTCTAGAATGGCAACCTAAAGTAATAGCAATAGAGGAAGCTAGAGAACAATCAATGGCCTCTGTCACAGCTTTCTTTGGCAGCCTTGAGGAGTATGAAGGAAAACTGAAAGCTCTCAAGGAAGCTGGACAAGACAGAAAGAAGAAAGGTCTTGCTCTCAAAGGTGCTGAAGAAAAGGAGGAAGAATCTGACGATGGAGAGGAGCTAGATGAAAAAACTCCGGCTATGCTGGTCAGAAAATTCGAAAAATTCTACAGCAAGAAGAGACACAAGAAAATCTTCAAGAAAGGAGCTGCTGGAGATAGCAAGAGGAACCAAAAGAGCCTGTGACTTGCTATGAGTGCAAAAAGCAAGGACATATCAAATGGGATTGTCCACAGTTCCTCAAAAAGCAAGAGAAAGAAAAGAAAGCAGCAGACAAAGGCAAGAAGAAGAGAGCCTACATCTCATCAATATGGGATAACAGCTCAGATGAAGAAGAAGATGATGAAGATGAAATTGCCAACATCTGTCTTATGGCACTTGCATCTGAAGAGGTTGAAATCCCATGCAGTAGTAATCAAGAAGATGAGGTATATGAATCTGAACCTTCCTATTCTGAATTACTGGATGCATTTCATGAGTTGCATGATGAGTTTGTTAAAATTGCTAAAGAATTGAAGCAGGCTAAGAAAAAGATTAACAAACTAGAATCTCAACACAAAATTTCTGAAACTGCTTCTCCACCTATTACTGAATCTGTTTGCTGTAAATCATGTATTGAACTAAAGCAAACCAATGAATATCTAGTGAAAAGCATGTCTAGGCTTACTAGAGGTAAAGACATGTTGTTTGCTTTAATGGTAAGCCAAAGAATATCACAGGGAAAAGATGAACTTGGCTATGATCCATGTGCTATTAAAGAAACGATTAGAAAGAAAAATCAGAATGTATACATGAGACATTTTGTGCATGATAATGGAAATAGAAAGAAAGATCATATGTCACATCAGATTGAATCATATAATCAACCAAGGCTTGCAAAACAAAAATATTATCTGCATTGTTTTCTTCCTGCCTCTCAATCTAGCAGTCCCTTTACCACTTGTCACTTCTGTAACAAAAAAGGGCATATTTCTAGCTCTTGTACTTTAAAGAAAAATAGATTTGACAAGAAGGCTAAATGGGTTCCCAAAGGTACATCTGTATCTAGGGAAATGACTACTGAAAGAAAAGGACCCAAGCAGATTTGGGTACCTAAGAAGAAAACTTGAACTTTGTTTTGCAGGTCTGTCTCAAAGCTAGAAAGAATAATAAATGGTATATGGACAGTGCCTGCTCAAGCCACATGACCAGTGACAAGGAGAAGTTCATCACCCTTAGAGACAAGAAAGGAGGAAAGGTGACTTTTGGAGGTGATCAATATGGCAGAATAGTTGGCATTGGCATTATGGGCAAGAATCCTGAAACATCCATTGAAGAGGTGCTATTTGTGATAGGCCTAAACCACAATCTGCTGAGTGTGAGCTAAACATTTGACAAAGGAAATTGGGTACTGTTTGACTCAAAATTCTGCCTAGTCATAAAAAAAAGCGATCACAAAGTAATCCTCAATGGTCAAAGGGATGGTAACTACTATACTATTGATCTTGATGAACTTCCTCCCTTAGATTCTGTTTGCTTGATTAGTCAGGACAATGATAGTTGGCTATGGCATAGAAGATTAGCTCATGTTAACATGAATCAGCTCTCAAAGCTGATTAAAAATGAGTTAGTCACTGGCCTGCCAAAAATTGCTTTTGAAAAAGACAAAGAATATGATGCATGCCTAAGAGGAAAGCAAACTAAGTCTTTTTTCAAACCCAAAAACGTAGTCACCACAACTAGACCACTAGAACTACTGCATATGGATTTAATTGGTCCATCTAGGGTAAAAAGCATTGGTGGAAATCTGTATGTGCTTGTCATTGTAGATAATTATTCTAGATTTACATGGACATGGTTTCTTTCCTTTAAAAGTGATACCTTTGATGCATTTATAACCTTAGACAAGAAAGTGCAAAATGAGAAAGGTATTTCCATTGTGTCTATCAGGTCAGATCATGGAGGAGAATTTGAGAACTCATACTTTCTGGAGTACTGTAATGAACATGGAATTGACCACAACTTTTCAGCACCAAGAACTCTACAACAGAATGGAGTAGTAGAAAGGACAAACAGAACAATTGGAGAGATGGCTAGAGCTATGCTGAATGAAAAGGAACTCTCCCAAGTATTTTGGGTTGATGCAGTGAATACAGCAAGCTACATTACTAATAGAGCTTACATCAGACCAATCCTTGGGAAGACTCTTTATGAGCTGTACAAGGGAAGAAAGCCAAATCTGTCACATCTCCATGTGTTCTGCTGCAAATGCTTCATCCACAATAATGGAAAGGAGAATCTGGGTAAGTTTGATGCCAAATCTGATGAAGGTATATTTCTGGGCTATTCTAGTAGAAGTAAGGCATATAGAGTTTTCAATAAAAAGTCTAAATTGGTAGAAGAATCTGTGCATGTAGTGTTTATCGAAAATGAAACTGCTTCTAAACATGTTGATTATAAGGATGATCTTGTTTCAAACTTTAAAAAGTTATATATCTCTGATGAAGGTATTATTGAACCTCCAAAAATATGTGAATCTATTAATATAGAGAAAGATATTCAGGAGAGAGATTTTGAAGAAGAAAATAATGAAGAAAAGTCTCAAGAACTCCCTAGAGCTTGGAGATATCAAAGGAATCATCCTGTTGATCAAGTGATAGGGAATGTTTAAGAGAGAGTTGGAACCAGAAAATAGCTAAGGGATCAAATGATTAATTGTGCTTTCATCTCACAAATTGAACCTAAATGTACTGAGGAAGCCTTAACTGATGAGTATTGGATTCTAGCCATACAGGATGAATTAAATCAGTTTGAAAGAAATCAAGTCTGAGATTTAGTGCCTAGACCCAAAAATCATCCTGTCATAGGTACCAAATGGGTTTTTAGAAATAAACTTGGTAAATCAGGATCAATCATCAGAAACAAAGCTAGACTGGTTGCTAATGGATATAATCAAGAAGAGGGCATTGATTTTGAGGAAACCTTTGCTCCAGTAGCTAGATTAGAAGCAATTAGAATTGTATTAGCATATGCATGCATGAAAAATATTTTGTTATATCAAATGGATATGAAGAGTGCTTTTCTAAATGGGTATATCATGGAAGAGGTTTATGTAGATCAACCTCCAGGTTTTGAGGATTCTACAAAACCAAACCATGTTTATAAATTGAAGAAAGCTCTTTACGGTTTAAAACAAGCCCCTAGAGCATGGTATGAAAGATTGAGTAATTTTCTAACTGAAAAGGGGTTCAACAGAGGAAAAGTCGATATAACTTTATTTACTAAGAAAGAAAATAAAGACTTACTTATTGTTCAAATCTATGTTGATGACATTATATTTGGTGCTACTAATGAATCTCTTTACAAGAATTTTTCTAAGTTAATGCAAGGAGAATTCGAAATGTCCATGATGGGTGAACTCAACTTCTTCCTTGGATTGCAAATCAGACAGTGTGATGATGGTATCTTCCTCAACCAATCCAAGTATCTGAAGGAATTGCTAAAGAAGTTTGGAATGGAAAATGTCAAACCAATGGGGACACCTATGGCTACTACAACCAAGCTGGATATGGATGAAGAAGGGAAAATGTTTGACATAACTCAGTACAGAAGAATGATTGGATCCCTACTGTACCTAACTACTAGCAGACCTGACATTATGTTCAGTGTCTGTATGTGTGAAAGATTCCAATCATGTCCCAAGGAGACCCATGCAACTGCTGTGAAACGTATTTTTAGATATCTATTTGTAACTTCACAGATGGGACTTTGGTATCCGAAGGGCAATGGAGAAGATCTCAAAGGATACACTGATGCTGACTTTGCAAGATCCAAAACTGATAGAAAAAGCACAAGTGGAACATGTCAGTTTCTTGGAGGATCCTTGGTTTCATGGTTCAGCAAGAAGCAAAACAGTGTGGCCTTATCCACAGCAGAGGCTGAGTATGTGGCAGCTGGAAGCTGTTGTGCCCAAATCATCTGGATGAAACAGCAACTTGAAGATCTTGAGGTTGAAATGAAGGAAATACCAATCATGTGTGACAACCAAAGTGCCATTAATATCATAAAGAATCCTATCATGCATTCAAGGACAAAACACATTGAAGTTAGGCACCACTTCATAAGAGATCATGTTTTGAAAGGAGAGATCAGACTAGAATACATCCCATCTGAGGATCAAGTTGCAAATATTTTGACAAAACCTTTATCAGAAGATAGACATTGTAAAATCTGAAGAGAATTGAGTATGGTAAATCGTAATGAACTGTAAGTAAATCCGTGTGCAATTTTGTTTTTAGAATTCTTCAAGATTAAATTAATTCTAACTTTAGCATCAGAGTGTATTTAATTTAAGTTGCAGGTGCTTCTCATTAGATTCAATGGGAATAAATCAGAAAAATGGAGCACACCAGAATGGAACAATCCAAAAGTGAAGAAAATGGCAGAAATTCTGAGTTTCTGGATCCATTCTGTAAGTTTTTAGAGTTGAAATTCATATATTTGTTTTATGTTAGATGAATTTCTGTGAAAAATTGAGTTTCTGAGAAAGTCAGCATGTTCAACATTCGAATTTGGATACCCAACAGACAAACTTCAGCTTGTTATAAGTTGGAATAGTTCTCGGTAATGCCTCGAAATTTGTCTGTTGGACCTTCAAAATTCAAATTTTCAAGAACAAAAATTTCAAAGTTATGTTTGTCCTACCTGATGATTATACTAATATTTATCTCTTAACATACGAATGTTGGAGAACTTTTACAAAGTAAAAAAAAAATTCAAATTTTTGATTTGAAAATTCGTCTGTTGAAACATGTTCCTCAATGTTGAATCTTTGAAAGATGAGTTTTGCATGCTAAATCCATCTGTTGTTTGGTGATTTGTTTGCTGTTTGAAGTTTACTCTTCAAAATTCGAACTTTGTTGGAACAAAGTTTGTTTGTTCATCTTGAGTTGCATGAACCAAGCCTTTGTCAGATGAACTTTCACAAGAAAATTTGTCTGTCAGTAAGCTTTGCTGAACGATTTAACTTTCAACTGCTCGAAGTTCGAATTTTGACCTCTCAAAATTCATCTGTCAGGCGGTTACTTAAATTAAAACTGACAGTTTTCAACTGAACAGACACAACCCTACTCTCTTCATCTCTGGGTCTGTTCAAATCCTCTCTTCAATGCTCTTAAATTCTGACCGAAAATCTTCATCTCCCACCATTTAAACTGATTTTCACACCCTATAAACCCAATCTCGGCTTCATTTTGAATCATTCATCCATGAAAATGGCAAGAGTTAAGAATCCTGAAGTTGGCAAAGGAGAGTCTCACCCAAAGAGATCGGTCAAATCACAATATGCCTCTAAGGAAGGAGAAAAACTGAAGAGAAAGGCCGAATCCAGCAAGGGAACTCCTTCCAAACGGCAGAAAACTACACCAAAGGGAGAATCAAAGAAATCTGGACCCTCTTCCTCAAAGATAGCAGAAACTTTAGTCCCTGTTCCTGCTGCTGCTGAGAATGTTGCTTCCATTTCCTCCTTAAGTACTGAATTAGGAGAATATGAACTTACTACACTGCCATTATGGAGCACTCTACAGATTCAAGAGGAATACTTCACCAAGTTTGCCAATAAAAAGGTAATCAAGTCTCATTGTGTAAACTTGGAAGATTTCTTGGTCTCTAATAGTTTTGATGCTGGAATATGGATGTTGAGATACAAGAATCTGTTGGAGATACTAGAAAGGTATGATGATGAAGTGATTAAGACATGGTATGCCTCCTTGACGTAGAACAACAAGAAGAAGAAGTGGGAGGTCAATCTGAGATCAAGGACCATCTGGCTCACAGATGAGATTCTTAATGAAGTACCGGAAATCCTAGGGTAAGATGGCCTTAAGATTGACATTACTGCCTCTAGATACATGGATGAGGCAGAAACTACTGATGAAGAAGGTGGCCCCTTTCTGAACTACAAGGAGAGCACAATTCTGACCACAATTCTAAGCACATTGTTCTGAAGAAAGGAAAATTGGCCAACGATAAACTTGTTGAAGCCCACAGACCTTAGTGCTCAAGTGAGGATCCTACACTACATAGTGTCTAGGATCATATTCAACAAAGGAGGCAGCTTTAATTTGATCACAAGGGCAGAGGCATATGTCATGGCAACAATCATGCGTGGAAAACTGATCTACATGGGTCATATCATACTTCAACGCATGATCAAAGCAAGAAATCAGAGGAAGGACTCCACACTCCCCTATGCAGCTATCATTTCCAGAATCCTGCAATATGCTAGGATTCAGCATCTTGAGAAGGAGAAAGGGAAACCCACTGAGATCTTCAAGGAGGAAGAGCTTCAAAGAATGAGAATTGAAAGAAGTGAAGGAAGATGGATTGGGAAGGGAGCAGGAAAATCTGAAGAACTTTTCTTTGTTGAAGGTGCCTTCCAACAACAAGAGGGTACTTCTGAGGCTCCAGCCAGACCTACTCCTCAGCCCTCTCTGCCTATCCTATCTCCATCCAAGCTTACTCACTTTCCATCCACACCCTCCTCTCGTGCCAAGCCAACCAAGATCACTGAGTTATATGATAGCATGTCTACACTCATTCTTAGCATCAGGGATGAGCAAAATGCCAAATTTGCTCATCAGCAAGATCAGATTCATCAGTTAGAAAAGAACATGAAAGTGATTGTTGATGCCTATGAAGAAATTCGGAGTGCAATTCCTACCACATCAGCTCCACCTCAGCCAGAGTTCTCTGTGCCTGTTCAGTCTCCAACTCCTGATCCTCCAAGCCCCTTTGAGATAGTCTCTTCTGAGCATGATGATGATGTAGATGGTGCTGAGCCTACTAGTGCAATGAGGACTCCTAGTCCTGGTCCACCCTTGGACTATGATTTGGAATTCGAAAGACCTCAAGAAACAGGCCCTCATGAGCCCATTCAAGAAGATGCTCATGATTCAATTCTTTCGACTCAAGAATCTGAGCAAGTTGAAAGACTAGTGGCAGCCATTTCCACTTTATCTATGCTAGAGGGTGCCAGCAATGAAGAGAGAAGCATTGTACCTATTGTTGATTTTGAAGCTATTACTCGCAATGCTCTCCTGCAAGCTCAAAGAAGAAGGCTTGAGGAAATGTTTCATTCTGATGACCCTGCTCCTTCATCTCTCTCTGCATACGGTCTCTCTAAAGAACAAAGGGCTCAATTGGCTCTTTCCAGGCAAGAAATGCAAGAGCTGCTTGAGGTCTCTGATGATGAGGATTCTGAGCCTTCTGAGCCTCATTTGCCTTTTGACCCTGTGCCCCTCCAAGCTATTCCAGTTTCTCAGATCCCTCCTCTGGTTGATTTTGTTCACCTTCCTGATGATGCCAAAAAGGGGGAGAAGAGCAAGAAAACTGGAAAATCTGTTGCTGAGCCATCTGGAAACACTTACAGCAAGAAGAGCAAGCCAAAGAAGAAGTGATTAGAATCTAGGCTTGAGTCCTCCTGTAGTGCTGTATTGCGTTTCTATTGTCTATTTTGATTGTTTGTATTTCATATTTGATTTGTGTATTTAAATGAACTTTGATTAAATTTTGTCTCTGTAATGCAACATTTGATTAAATGAAAAAATTTCTTGGTTGCAATGATTTGCTCTTTGAATCTCTTCACATGGTTTACTATATATGATATCTTTTGATATATAATGCATATGTTGAGGGGGAGCTTGTTAAAGTAAATCCAAGTACTAATCTAGTTTGTAAGTTGTTTTGTCATCATAAAAAAGGGGGAGAATGTTGAATCAAGAAGTTTTGATGATTTCAAATCAACTCTCAAGAGCTTGGAATAAAGATATCAAAGGTGTTCAAAGAGTTCAAGTGAAGAAATCCTGAAGAAATCTATGCAAAGTTTGTTGTAGGATGTTTAGTTTATTTTATTTTGAGTAAAAGACTTTGATTTAGTGGAAAGAAGTTTTAAAACCTTGATTCTGTGTTAAATCATGGAATATTTGAAAAACACCCACCAACAGATGAAGTTTAAAAGGTTAATACTTATCTGTCATAGTGGAAGTTTGAACTTTGGTCTTTGGAAATTCGAATTTCGCACTGAAACTGAACAAGTCTGAAGAGATGCCTCTCTGACAGACAAATTTTGACTTAATGAAATTCGAATTTTGATAAGTGTCTGAAAGGAACTTTAAGCAATAAACAAATTTTGGGTTTTGAAAATTCGAATTTCAGACAAAATGAAACTTATGAAAACTAAAGAAATTAGTCCGAAATTATGTCAAAGTTCATTTGAAACTAAGCTTAAATTGGACTTCAAAATTGCTCACTGACAGATGAACTTTGAAGGTAAAAATTCAAACTTTAGAAGCGCTAAGTTTGTAAGTCTATTAAAGTGATATGTTAACATACGGATGACAGTATTGATAAATTCGAATTTTGAATTTAGTCTGAAAAGAGGTCTCTCTGACAGACGAACTTTGATATTTGAAAATTCAAATTTTGAACTATATGAACTACTGAGCCTTGTAAACCAGCTACAGACAGATGAATTTTGGGGTTCCAAAATTCAAATTTCGAAGGCACTGTAGCAAATTGAAAATACTGTTCACACTTAACAGAAAAACTTTCTACTTGAAAACTCGTATGTCACAACACAGAAATATTTTCCAAATATCAAAATTCAAATTTCACTTTATGATAGACGAACTTCGGTCTTTCAACGTTGAAGCTGTTAACCTTCGGTATCTGTGAAATTCGTCTGTTGACCAACCAAAATTCGAATTTCAGTATGTCAAAAGCATTAAATGCGGTTAGTTAACGGATAGTTTTTCAGAGTAACTGTTGGATAACTTCTCCAACGAATAGATTTTGTCTCTAACGGATATTTGAGACCTAAATATATAAATATAACAATATTTGAAGTTGTGGGAAACGATTTTAACTTTGTATATAATGTAACTCTGCCAAATCATTTACTCAAAGCTTCATACTCTCACACTTCAATAGTTTGTACTTCAATTTTCATATTTACTCTGATTAAGAGAGTTTAATCTTTGTAAACAATCTAATCTTCATTTGGAAGATAGATTTTCTTGTTAGGGGATATCACAAGGGATTAGGAAGCACTTTGTGAAAGTGCAGAAAGGGATTGAGAGAAGCTCTAGAAAACAGAGCACAAAAGTTATACTGTGGCATTTGCAAGAAGCCCATTGAATTCTTGCAGAATAGTGGAAAATCTCAAGTGGTGACTTAGGAACTGGACGTAGGTCAAGTGGAGAGATCGAACCAGGATAAATTTCTGAGTCTTCTTCTCTTTTCTACTACTTTCACTATTATTTATTTATACTCTATTTTACCATCATATATTGCATTCTTCACCTCTTTGATATTTTGCAAAAAATTTTTAATCTTCCCAATTCACCCCTTCTCTTGGGAAGCCAGCCTAACTATTAGTGATGTGAACACATGAAAGTCAACTTAACCCATAATGAGAATATAAGCACTTTTAGTGATGTGGCAAAACACCTGGAGCTTGAAGATAAATGTCTAGAGGCCTACAAAGCCTCTGGACAAGCCTATCTAATTGAAGAAGCAGGAACTTCTAACCCTAAGCCTAATTCAAAAAAGGGCAGGAAAAATCAAAGAAAGGGTAAGAAGAATGGCCCAAAATTTAAAAAGGGAGATAAACCTTTCAAGAAAAGAGGGAAGAAAGGCAGAAAGAAGAAGAAGACTGACTTGAGTAAGGTTAACTGCTATTCTTGCCTGAAAATGGGTCATTTTGCAGGGGATTGCCTTGAGCAAAATGAATGTGAAAAGGTATTAGCGAATTATGTTAATTCACATATGTCTTATGTTTCAAGTACTGTTTTTTTAACAAAAATTATTTCTTCTTCTTGGATAATTGACTCAGGCTCCACAAACCACATGAGCAGGGATCAAGGATCCTTTGCAGAGTATTGTCGGTTGCCAAATCAAAGCAAGTGGCTTTATGTTGGTAACAACACGAGAATTGAGGTGAAAGGCATAGGAACCTACAAATTAACTTTACGAGATGGGAAAACCTTGATCCTTTATGATGTGCTCCATGCACCTGACATCCGACGAAAGTTGGTTTCTATTTCCTGCTTATTAATTTATGGGTTTAATGTAAATTTTCATGGTAAGGTAGCAGATATTTCATTAAGGACAACCTTTTATGGTTCAGCATTTCTTTCAAAGAAGTTCTTTGTAGTAGACATTGTTAGTGATTTTTGTATGCATGATTGCTTTGCAACTTCTTCCAATTCAAATATTGATATGAATGCTTGGCATGCTAGATTAGGACATATTAATCAAAATAGAATGATTAAACTAGCTAAAGAAGGATTGCTAGGTATAATTGATAAAATGAAAATGTCCTTGTGTGAGCATTGCCTGGCTGGTAAAGCAACTAGAAAACCATTTGGAACTGGAACTAGGGCAGAAACTCTATTTGCAATTAATCCATTCAGATGTTTGTGGTCCTATGAGTGTGAGGACAAAACATGAAGTTGTTTATTTCATCACTTTTATTGATGATTACTCACGATTTGGTTATGTCTATTTGATGTCGCATAAATCTGAAGCACTAGAATGTTTTAGACTATACATGATCTTAGTCAAAAATCAAATGGAAAAGGAAATCAAAGTATTAAGAACCGATCATAGACATGAATATTTATCGAATGAATTCAAAAAGCTCTGTGAAAAAAGGGAATAGTAGGCAACTTACAATCCCTAGCACCCCACAACAAAATGGTGTAGCCGAAAGAAGAAATAGAACATTAATAAACATGGTTAGATCCATGATGGAATAAGCCAATCCACTCGTTTCATATTGGGGAGATGTAATTTTAACAGTTGCCTTCATACTTAACCGTGTGCCCTCAAAATCGGTCATATCAACACCCTATGAGTGATGGACAAATCGTAAGCCGGATTTAAATATTTTAAAACCTTAGGGGTTGGCAGCTTATGTCCATGATCCTTTCCACAAATATGGAAAGCTAGGTCCAAGAGGGAAGAAATGTATCTTTATTGGATGCTTTGAACAATATAAGGGTTACGTTTTCATTGGAGAAAACCAGGATGGAAGTGTGGTTGAAATAGAATCTAGAGATGCAACATTTCTAGAAAAAGAATTTCCTAGTAGGGGTGAGGTGGATCGTACTGTATCTCTTTATGTGATACATGAAGAAACTAAGGAACAAATTTATATACCTCAAGCTCTTAATTCGAGTGGGAGCTCACAAGGACCAGTGTAAGATTTTGTTCAAGAACAAAACAACTTACAAGTGATCCCATCGTGGAGAAGTAACAGAGAAAGTGTACCAAAGAGATGTTTTCGAATAGAAGGGACTGCACTTATAGTTACCCCACAAGATTATGATGAGCCTAGTTCAATACATGAGGCTTTATCATGCCTTGCTAGTAATGTGGAAGAAAGCAATGGAAGAGGAAATGAATTCAATGAGGATAAACCAAGTCTGGTCAATCTTCCATTTGGGCGTAAGGCAATTGGGAATAAATGGGTTCTCAAAATTAAGAAAAATGCAGATGGATCGATTGAACAATATGAGTCTCGATTAGTGGCAAAAATGTATACTCAACAAGAAGGTATAGATTATGAAGATACTTTTTCACCTATTGTGTGTTTTAACTCCATAAGACTAATTATGGCAATAGTAGCAACTTTAAATTTAGAATTACATCAGATGGATGTAAAAACCACATTTTTAAATGGTGAACTGGATGAAGAAATCTATATGCAATAGCCATTAAGTTTCATTGATAAAGGGAAAGAGAATAAAGTCTGCAAACTAAAAAAGTCCATTTACAGACTTAAACAATCATATAGACAGTGGTATTTAAAGTTTCACCAAACTGTAAACTCGTATGATTTCCAGATGATTGACAAGGATTACTGTGCATGCATCAAGAATTTTGAAAAGAATCTTGTGATATTATCCCTTTATGTGGATGATATACTATTAGCCTGAAATAGTCTAAAATCGATTATATGTATCAAAGAATGACCATCTTCAAATTTTGAAATGAAAGACATGGGTGAAGCTAATTACAGACTGGGAATTAAAATCCATAGAGATCGCCCAAGAAAATTAATATCCCTTTCTCAGAAAAATTACATTGAGAAAATTCTTCAGTGATTCAACATGAAAAACTGTAAACCTATGGATACCCCTATTTCAAGAGGATAAAATCTGAGCTAAGACATGTGTCCTCAGACTGAGTCTAAAAGGAAAATGATGGAAATGGTCCCTTATTCTAGTGCGGTTGATAACTTAATATATGCCATGATGTGTACGAGACCAGACACATGTCATGTAGTTGGTTTGGTCAATAGGTACTAGTCAAACCCTGGACTGAAACATTGGAAAGCTGTGAAGAGAATCATGAGATATTTGCAAGGCACAGCAAATTATGCCCTATTTTATCAAGGAAGCGATTTATGCTTAGTAGGATACTCCAATGCAGATTGGGGAGGAGATCTAGATGAGTGCAAATCGTCTTCTGGATATGTTTTTCTACTAAACAATGGAGCTATATCTTGGTGTAGAAAGAAACAGACTTGCATTGCTTTGTCTACCATGGAAGCAGAGTTCGTTGCATGTTCTGCAGCAGTATAAGAAGTAGTATGGTTGAAGAGGTTTATAAAACACTTGAGGATCATTGGTGATAAATTGGATCCTATTTTGATAAACTGTTATAATGAGGCTACCATGCCTACACCAAAGATCCCAAGTATCATAGTAAGACAAATCACATAGACACTAAGTATAATTTTGTAAGAGATGTTATAGCACAGAAAAGTGTTACAATTCACCATATTCCTACATATCAAATGATAGTTGATCCCCTTACCAAGCCAATACCTAAAGATATATATGTTGATCATGTAAAATCACTTGGTATTCATAGGATATGATGTAACACAAATCTCTGTAATGATCAATTATATTAATAAAATTAAGGGCATTTTTCTATAATTGAGTCATTTGAGTACATATATTTATGAAAATATACAATATCTAGTATGTCATACATGTTGATAAGGTTACCTTTCACACACGAGCAACTTCCTTTGGCACACATGGAAAGTAGGCAAAGATGGGACATCTTTTTGTTGAATCAAGAGTTTTGATGATTCCAAACCAACACTCAAGAGCTCGGATTGAAGACATCAAAGGAGATCAAAGTTGTTCCAAGTGAAGATTTTCTAAGTATTTGCTGTTAGATCTTTTGTAGGATCTTTAGTTTTAGTTGTGATTGGGTAAAAGATTTTGATTTGAGAAAAAGATGTTTTCAAACCTTGATTTTGTGTTAAATCTTAAATTATTTGAAAAACACCCACAAACAGACGAAGTTTGAAAGTTTAAACTTAACTGTCAAGTTGAAAATTCGAACTTTGCTTTGGGAAATTTGAATTTCGAGCTAAAACTGAATAAGTCTGAAGAGATGGCTCTCTGTCAGACGAATTTTAGTTGTTCAAAATTCGAATTTTCATCTAAGTCTGAAAGAAGTTTCCTTGAAACAGATGAACTTTGGATCTTCAAAATTCGAATTTTAGACAAAACAAAACTTGAGAAAATAGAAGAAATTCTTCTGAAACTGTGTTAAAGTTCATCTGAGATCAAGAATGATTTAAGTTTCAAAACTGCTCTCTGACAGACGAACTTTGAACATCAAAATTCAAATTTTAGAAGCTAAGTTCTTGAGTCTGTTGAAGTGAAACATTGACATACGAATGATGTGAACTTGTAATATTCGAATGATAAAGTTAGTCTGAAAAGAGTCTCTCTGACAGACGAACTTCACTCTTCAACATTCGAATTTCGAAGAAAATGAACTACTGTGCCTCCTTTTCACGTACTGGGAAAAGATGAATTTTGGGCTTCCAAAATTCGAATTTCGAGGGAACTGTAGCAAATTGAAAACACTGTTCACACTTAACGGAAAAACTTTCTTCTTGAAAATTCGTATGTCACATTGTGAAAATGTTCTACAAGTTTCAAAATTTGAATTTCACTTCATGGACAGACGAACTTCAGTATTTCAACGTTGGAAGCTTTAACCTTCGGTTCTTCGAAATTCGTCTGTTGACCAACCAAAATTCATATTTCAGTATGTCAGAAGCATTAAATGCGTTTGGTTAACGGATAGTTTTTCAGAGTAACCGTTGGATAACTTCACCAACGGATAGATTAAGTCTCTAACGAACATTTGAGACCAAAATCTATAAATACAACAACATTTGAAGTTGTGAAAATGGAATCTAACTTGTATATAACGAATTTCTGTCAAAACTTCTTCTCAAGAGCTTTTACCCTCTCAACTTCAATATTTGTACTTTAACCTTCAAATCTACTCTATTCAAGAGAGTTATTTCTTTGTAAACAATCTACTCTTCATCTGGAAGATAGATTTACTTGTGAGGGGAAATCACAAGGGGATTGGGAAGCACATTGTGAGAGTGCTTAGAGTGTTTGAGAGAGCTCCAGAAACAGAGCATACTCATGTATTGTGGCATTAGCAAGAAGCCCGTTGAATTCTTGCTGTATAGTGGATAAATCCATAATATATGTAACCAGATGGTGAATTCTCCAACAAAGATGTTATGATAAGTGGAAGCACTGGCAGAATTCGGGTTAGATACTGTGTGTGTCTAAACTTAAATCTGTACGGTGTTAGCAATGAACCAAAATCAACATACGCTCTTATGTGATAAGAGTAACACCGTAGCATGCAATTCATACTGCATGTGTTTTGAAACCGCAATTGGGAAGCAAGTGAATATATCCCTACTTTATTACTCTGTGAGTCCCTGAGAGGAATAAATCCTCTCATTCCTTATGACTTTGACATTTTCATGGAAAATGATTCAATGTTAGCTACTTTAGCATATATCCAATGGTCATGATAAATTCGATCAAAAGGTACTATGCTAGGAAAGCAATTGTTTTATATTGAAATGAAATATGGACAAAAAGAAAATTATCTGAAGATATACACACTTATACTGGTATCTAAGACATGTCTATTAAGAAGTTATGATGTTAACATCTTAAGCGTAGACACTAAGTATACAAGAATTAGGCAATCTAAGTTTATATAAAAACTTATGAGGGATTAGATTTGCCATGGATGAAAGTGTATATAGGTAAATCTAGGACATTCAAGGCATAATACATGAACAAGATAAATATGAAATACATAAGGTGATTCTATGTTAGTCCTTGAGAATGATTTCTAGTATAAGAATACCTAATTACAGACATCATACCCATGCAATCACGATAGAGTACTTGTATGAAATGGAAAGGAAAAATTGTAAGAGGTTAACCCATCAAGTATGAGTGGGAGATGTTGGGTTGCATTAACACACCCTTGATGGGTGGAAGTTAAGAGCTCAAAAAAGGCCCAAGCCAAAATAAGAAAATAGGGTTTGTTAATTTTTTATGAATAATGAGAGGGAGGGAACGGTTAATATTAACCATTCCCACACACCGCACGGTTGAGGAAATTAAGTGATCGTGTGTGCGTACGTGAATAATATGGAGCATTATTTTTTTGGATGATTGACTCTTCCGTTGGGTAACACATTAAGTCTTCTCTGAAAATCTCTCTCTGTTCCTCCGGGGAACGCTCTCACTCTTTCCTTTTAAGTGTATCTGCGGTGAATCACAGGAGAAAGTCCGAGTGACTTTATTCCAATCGCTTGGCAAACATTTATTTTATTTTCTCAGTGGAATAATACATCTCAATCGGTATATATATCTTTTCTATCTTTTATTCTTTCATATAGCATTATGATCATTTAAATAGTTGCTTCTTCATTTTTTTTCATGATATATTGATGGCAAATTTAATCATAAATAAAATATATGAGACCATCTTTAAAGTAGACAATAAAATGGTATGATTGCATAATTAAATTAGATTGGAATCGTGTGAGTGAGAACATTGAGGTAGAAATTTGTAGATGGGCAACGACATAATGATGATAATTGCATTAAAGCCACCAGAATGAATGATATCTGCATATACAAATATATATTTAAGAAAGTAATTTGGGAAATCATGGATAACATTTTGGTAAAATCATCTGTATATATATTCGAATTCCAATAGGTATGAGTTAAGCATAAAAATTACAATAAATATCAGCAATAAAATCTGAAACAATTCGTTCATGATATTTGCCTCACAAACTATTAATTTCTTAAATCAAATTCAAAAAGTTGGTATATAATGCAAATCCCCAGAATGAAAAATTAAACTACAATTAATTCAAATTAATTTGTAAACTGGAATGCCATTTTAAAATTAAGCTATATGTGGAGAATTTCAAATTTTAAAATGTAATAATGGAATAATATATTCATTATCAAATCAGTAATAAATTTTAAAATTCAAATTGGTTTATTAAAATTATGACACATATTTATGGTCATAAAGTGACATTATAATAAATAACTCAAAGAAAAAAAAAAGAGTCAAATGAAGTGGCATGAGGATGTGATAAACACAAAAACAAAAAGATACATATTGCCTTATTGCGTGGTATTCCATATAGACAGACATTAAATCAAGTATTAATGTTTTTCATCTTTGATTTTATATATATAATAGATATATCAATGCGCCATGTAAGAATTTTAAAGAAATTGGTTTATTAATTTTGCGTGTATCATGACTCTTTTCCATCGCATTTGTAACAGTATGGGAAAAAAAGCGTATCTTAATTTAATGATATTGATGATTTTAGGGTTTGACCACCATATATATGTCAGAATTTTTTGTGTGTGTTTAGTGCTCTTAATTGTAATTAATACAGTCATTGTAACAGATAAAAAATCACCCTATTGAAGTTGAATGATATCCATGATTTTTGCATTTGAATTAATGTATGTATCATGATAGTTATAATGAATATCTATTTTTTATTCGAATTTGTAAAATTAGAAGGCTGTGAATTAGGTTTATCTTCTAAGCACAATTAAAATATATGATCTCTCAATATGAAAAAATGTTGTTATGATATTATATCACTGAAATCAAAATTAGTTCCTATTCAATAATTAAATCATTCATTTGTAATTATAAATATATCATTCCTATATGGCAATGTCACATCGCCATCAAGGAAGCTCATTTAGATATTGTAATAGTTTTCTCTTTTTATGAATATCTTCATGTTGAACAAGTGAGTGCTATTAATTTTTTGAGACATAAGTGATGAATAAGTTAATGTTGTATGGTTATGGATGATATTCGGTCAGCATTCACGGAATGAGTATAATATAAATGAGTTAATTTTATAAGATGTTGACGTAAGTTTTTTATGCATCAATTTTTCTCATTTCTTATTTTCCAATATTATTGTTTTATTGGTGGTAATTTTATTTATTCTATGTTTTGAAAATTACGTTCATTCAAGGTGACATATACGTTTCTTCAAATTTCATTATTTAATTTAAAGTATAATTTTTAGTTCGAGTATTCTACATATATTGCTCAATTTTATAACTGACATAATTCTTTTAATTGATATTTCATTATATCATATACCTAAAATTTCGCAACAAATTGAAAGTGATATTATATACTTAACATGCTTTAATATAATATTTTGAATTTCAATAGATTGGATGTTGTTACATGGATATTTCAATGATCTGTTACATAAGGAGATATTGCATAAATTAAGGGGATATTTTACATTTTGAAATCATATAATATGAACAACAATTATTATAATTACCATACATTAATACCCTATTAAACCGTTGGAAAATTTCAAATATTAAATTAAATAATTTAATATTTGACCTTTTCAGGCTGTTGTATATTGTCGATTCCTTGATGGTGCTGAAAGGTGCTCAGGAAAGGGAAAAACTCAATTGGAGAGTAGCCAGCGTCAAGAGAGGCTTTGCAATGTTTGATTGTTTGTGTTTGCTTTTGAAAGTCTAAAATTGTGTTGATTTTAATGTTCTTAAGGAGTTCAAAGAGAAAAAAAAAAAAGGAAGAAGAAGAAGCTCCTTCAGAAATTTTTAAAAAATAATGCTTCATAATTAAAAAATTCTAGAAAATCTTATGCTTATGTATGTTTGTGTCTATACTTCTTAAAAAAAGACTAATTTTAATAATGTATTACCATGGAATGAGTATTACCATGGCATGTACCCAACTTATAATTAAAAGTCTGTGCTCCGAATGTATTCAAGTTGTGGTGTTTCAAAATCTTAAAGCCACTTTAAAGTACATAAAGTATTCCTTAAAAAGATCATTTTCGCGGATATAAATATAAACCTTACTATCTACACTATAAATACAAAATATGGCCACAAAATATGGCTGGACATCTCTCTATGGATCTATCTTTATTATAAGATTATGAGTTATGTTGAAACCTTTTTTTCCCCAACTGTTCAGAAATTTTTTCTCATCTACCCGTTAATTGATATGATTCCAAACACGGAGATTCTCTTAATCAACTAAAATAATATTGGGTCCAAGGTAATATATAATTTTATTTCAGATCAAATTAATTACATAAAAAAGTCATATTAAATCAATGAAAACTCCTACCTTGGGGTTTATGCTACTATGAACAAAAAAAAAGAAGATAGGGTTTGTGTTACCAAAATTTTAATTTGATTGGTTGAATTTAAAATTAATTTAATTGATTCAATAAAGAAGCATTCTAAAAATATCAAATCTATATCTATATACTAAATTAGTTGCCAAAAGAAGCTCTCTCAGAAGTTGATACCACATGGCAAGCAATTGGATTCTCCCATCCTTAGTACATTTTTTTTTACAGGCTCTCATCCTATATAACGCTGACATGGGTATGTGTATCAGATATGATAAGATACGATAACAAGATACGTCAATTTATAAAATTTTAGAATACGGATGTGGGGGAAATTTATACATATATAATATTATTTATATGATTATTTATATGTATAATTCATAAATCTACTTATTAAAATAAAAAATGAGTATTAAATATTTTAAAAATTATAATATAAATATTAAAATAAATCATAAAATATTTAGAACAACTTTAAATGGTCCTTTTTTACTATAAAAATTTTAAGCGATAGATATGGATAAAAAGTAATATAGATAAATATGTATGTACAAGTATGATACATGTATTATATCATATTATGTATCGGATAATGGTGTATCTCCATTATTGTTCTCCTACCTTTGGGTACGCTTGGTTGGATTGAATCTTTGGTCACGAAAAAAAAAATAAAGGTTGGATTGAACTGAACTCTAACCAGACATGGCCATGGTTGGTCAAAAAAATAGTTGTAAAAAAATATGACAGAGGCATGTTACTCTCTAATAATTTTTATAATTAATAATTTTGGTAAAAAATAAATTTAATTTAAATTTTACACAATTTAAAAAATCGTCCGATTCTCTAAAAATCACTCTGGTTCCCAGCTCAAAAACTGGTTCTAAGTGGTCCAATCCGGTACAATCCCTAAAATTGTTTAAAGCTAAAAACTAAGTCATTTTTTTATCCAAGTGACGGTCCAACCAGTTCAACTGTTTGATCCACCAGTTTGGTTCATAAACTATTGCTTCAAATGTTTCAGAGTTGAGGGAAAAATGAAACTTATCACTTTTTTGAAGTTTCAGAAGGAAACATGAAGCAATTGTGAAAGGTTTTGCTTTAATATTGAAAAAGGTATTGAAAAGTTGTCAGATCCTCCTGTCTGTTACAGAGCCATTCATATTCCTATTTCCCAAGCCTACCCATCCCTCCCTCTCTCTATTTCTCTTGTGAAGTTCAACCCCACTTTTCAAACTTCTTTCTTCATTTTCATTTTGGTTTTGCAAGCCTTCACAGCCTCCTACTCCGGCCTTTTCTGTCGAGAGTATTCCAAAGTGATGGTCTATCTGAAGCCATAGTAGTTGAAACATATGGGGTACAAGCTTCTTTCTTTTTTAGTTAGTGTTTTACTATTTCTAATTCATTTTTCTGTAACTTTTTCTTAATTTTTGTTACTATTAAAAGAGAGAAAGTGATTTGAAGTGCTGTATCTTCTTCCCTTACCTCCTTTATCTCCTTCTTGTTTTTTTCTTCTATTTTTTTCTCCTTTTTTCCATTTTAACGACTTGAACCGATTGATCCATTGAAACAATCAGTTATTCCGATTTTTACCGATTCTCAACCGATTTGGTTAGTCTACCTCCAGTTCTATTTAACTCCATTTTTCTCACTTGTCCACTGGACATATGGCCAGTTCCCGGTCCGACCGTTTGAACCGGCCAGTCTGGTCCGGTTCTTATAACAATACATTTTATATAAACATGTTCTCGAACATGCTTTTCCAAAACACATTATCATAGTAGTGTATCAAGACTAAATAATTAAAACACAAAATTGAGCTTTATTTAGTTAATATTATTCTGCCCAAAAACTTAATTAAACATATAATTAAGACAAAAAACTAAAACCCATTAAAAGATAAGCTTTAAGAGCTTGAAGACAAAAATGGCACTATGGATTATCAAGTTAATTCCTCAAAAGTGATGCCACTAACAACTTATTCTTCATGGACTTGCAAACAAATCATCAATCTCTTTGCCTCAAATGAGAATTCCACATCTTAGATAGATTGTTGGACTATGAGAACGCCTCTAATTCATCAAAGTAGAAAGCTTCCTTATCTTGCAGTTTTTAAAATTAGCTTATTCAATACTTATTTCATGGCTTTGGCCCTTGCCCTTATGATCGGTCTACCAATGTCTTGCAAATGGTCTTTTGAGACATTATTCTTCCAAACTTTGAATTGGGCTTTACTTTCTTTGTGATCACTATCAAAAAGGATGTTTGTCCTTCTCATAAGTCATAATGTAGGAAAAAAAACCTACCCTTGTTTGTGATATATATATATATTCAGGGAGTCAATTAGCCTCACATTATATTAGGCAGGTTGGGCACTAGCATGCATGGCATCTGCCCAGCCTAGCCTTGTCTAGATATATACATACCTCTTTTCTTTTCTTTTTTTTCAATTATTGATCCCCAAATGAAGTTCTCTTCCTACAAGCCACCCTCCATAGTGCCTCTTCATTATTGTTCTCCCATTATTGTCCATGTCTTTGCTCAAGATAAAGGGTACGTTTGGCTGGATTTTTACTTCCTAAAATGCTAGAAAGGAGGTGGCTCCTAATTAATTGGAAGGATCTAGAAGGAGGCACCATATTTAATTAAAAATGAATCCTAATGAACTCCAATTATGGGCTTATGGAAATACAAACTATAGCTCATCAAGACTCAATAATTAAGACACAAAATGGAGCTTTATTTAGTTAATATTGTTCTACCCAAAGACTTAAACAAATAATTAAGACAAATAACTAAAGCCCCTTAAAATATAAACTTTAAGAGCTTGGGCTTAAAAGCGACATTATGGATCATCAAGTTAATTCCTCAAAAGTGATGCCACTAACAACTTGTTCTTCTTGGACTTGCAAACAAATCATCAATCTTTTTGCCCCAAATGAGAACACCATCTTGGAGGGATTGTTGGACTATGAGGACCCATCTAATTCATCAAGGTAGATGGCTTCCTTATCTTGCAGTTCCAAGATTAGCCCATTTAATGCTTGCTTTATGGCTTTATCCCTTGCCCTTGTGATAGTCCCATCAACGTCTTGCAAATAGTCTTTTGGGCATTACTCCTCCAAACTTAGAAATTGGGCTTTGCTTTTCTTATGGTTTCCATAAAAAATGTTGTCTACCTTTCTCATAAGTCATAACCAAAAATAAATAAATAAAACTACCCTTGTTTGTGATATATATATATATATATTTGGGGAGTCAATTAACTTCACATTATATAATCGACAAGGCAAGTTGGGCACAGAGAGTCAATTATCCTCACATTATATAATTGGCTAGGCAAGTTGGGCACAAGCATGCATGGCATCAGCCCAACCCAACCTAGCGCAGCCCTACTCGTATATATGCATACCTCTATTCTTTTGTGTTCTTTTTTTTTTCCCTATTATTTGATCCCAGAATGATGTTCTCTTCCTACAAGCCATCAATCTCCCATTTGTACCCAACCTCCTTCTCCATCCATCAAGCTGAGACCACTCTCTATGGTGCATCTCCATTATTTTCTCCCATCTTTCTCCATGTCTTTGCTCAAGACAAAGGGTACGTTTGGTTGGATTGAATCTTTGGTAACAAAAAACAAAGGTTGGCTTAAATCTTCATCGTAACGAAACGATTGGTGAAGTGAAGATTCCCATGATCCCTGTACTTTCTATATTGGCATTAGACATGCATGTGGATATTATGACTTGGAGCTGTCTTATTTTTTTAAGGCATGGAGGGCATGATGCACGCATGCATAAACGAAATTTGTTATTCTTCATAAAAAAACAATGTCTTTTTTTCGTACAAAAATGGGGCCAAAGCCCAATGAAAAGAAACTGAACTCTAACCAGACATGGCCATGGTTGGTCTAAAACATAATTTAAAAAAAATTGACAGGCATGTAAAGGCCCCCATACAGCTGAAGCAATCAATGTCGTTGTCTAAAGTTAAACTTGGACTAGTAAGAAAGTCTGCACACTTCCTGAGGGTGTGAGCAACATGAACAATCCAAGACCCACGGATTCTTTTCCACGGAAAAGTACAAGTAGAAAGAAAGCCATGCACGATGATCCTTTACAATTTCTTACGCGTAAGGTTCTTTTTTTAAAATAAAATATAGTAATTAAATAGCAACAATATGCAATATATGGCAAAGTAACAAAAAAAAAAAAAGAAGTTATGGAAATATCGATGTGAACCATCTTCACAAACTCACGATACATCCTCTTTGTCTAGACTGAAAGTAACAAAATTAAATTCATAATAGCCTACATTAAAAAATGACAAGACCAAAGTAGAAATTTAAAGAGAAAACTAAGGATGGGTCCGTCCGAATAACATAATTTCTGTGTATAATGCCTAAATTTTAAAAGAAAGAAATCAAGCAACAACTTGAGCAATGGACTCCCTCTGAACAGCCTTTAAGAGGAGGCTATCAGGTTCTAGAACCATATGAAGAGGAGTAAAGCCAATCCCATTAGCTATAGCAATCATCATCGTCTTCGTTTCCTCTTAGAACTCTTTCAGATCAACTTTTCCATTCAAGTCATGATAGAACTGCACAAAGAGTCATAAACATGAGCAACCTCATCTGCTTCAGTCTTCACATCAATCCCAAAACGGGTCTCAAAAACCCTCAGCCCCATCCTTGTCTATTTCTAGCTGAACAATATGCATGGAAGACTTCGTCTAGAATTTCTAGACTCATTTTGAAAAGGGGAGGGCTAGAGCATAAAGATAAAGAAAAATTGGAGGGAGAAATAAAATGACTTGAGGGAGAGAGGAAATTTACTGAAACTATAATTCAAGTCAATAATCAAAGTCTAAAAAATAAATAAGTATTGAGAATTTTATTTATAGAACTTAAATTCTTGTTCTATTATAATTCTAAAATAAGATAACCTTTTTTAAAATATCATAAATCTAAACAAAAGATAAATCCTAATTTAAACAACTAAATTATAATAAATTTAAAATAAAATAAATTAAATATAAATATCTTAATAAAATATATTTATTCAAAAATAATAATTATGATAAAAATAAATAATACCAATTAATTATTTTGGAATTATCACTTCTGTTCCAATAAGGAATTCAAATTTGTTTGTATTTCGTCATAGGATTTGAAAGAAATTTGAACAGATCATGTTGATCAATAATTGCAATATATACACGTTATTTTATAATCAAATATTACAGAAAAAATCCATTTAAATGGTTATACATAAAATGCTTGAAGTATTGGTGATTCTTGATAATTGATTTTACGTTGCAGCCATGATAATGATATCAATATTTTCATTAATAATAGGCAATAGCATTTATTATAATTATCTCAAATTAATATCCCATTAAATATTTATTAATATTCAGTTTTTTAAATATTAAATGAAATATATTGATGTTTGACACATTTATGCCTCTATATATACATTGTATCATTTTACGAAGTTATGAATTTTTCTCTCTTTTTTATCTCCCCATGGCTAGATGGGGTGACTCTCCAATCTCCATTGATTCCAATTACACCTATATACTGCACGCTTGCATTTGTAAATGTTCCCCTCCCCATCTTCAGCTATTACTTTCCCTTTTATTTTTTGTGGATATGAATGCTTGATGAAGTGTTTGGTTAAACTTGAATGGTAAAAGCATAATGTTTTTCAATATTGCTCATTAGCTACCGTATCTTTTATTTCTTTCTTTTTCAACTGTGTTCCTTTCTCAGTATTTCTGTCTTTCTAAGTCTTTCATTCTAAAACATCTAATATCGTAGCTTCTCAATAAACATTAAACTATAATCTTGATTCTTACATCTCAACCTTTATTTTGGGTATCTTTTTTTCTCAAATTGAATTTGAGAACCGTTAACGATTTAATTGATCAATTATATTAATTATTGATGTCAATTTACTTCAGCATTATAAAATCATGAATTATACGTTTTATATCAGAATTAAATTGATTTTTACTAATTTTTATTAAATTTTTAATTTGAATTTTATCTATATAATAGTGTTAAATTTAAAATTGAATCTCATAAGTATATTTTAAATTAATAATACACTTATATATTTATATATTCTTGCAACTAAATGTTAAAACTAATTAACGAATGTGAATTTTATGCACTATGCTGGGTCAAATGATATATTCAAGAGAGGATATGTGAAATGATTAATCTATAAAGTTGGAACACTACAATCCACGTGAGTAAGTGGAACAATTAATATAATTTCTCTCCGATAATCAATTTATAAAAATTTTAAAAAATTATAATTATCTATATTAAAGTTAAATTTGAAAAGAGACATATTGAAATCCTAAAAGTCATATAAATTGACACAAATCCATGATAATAATAAAAAAAAAAAGGACATAACGCATTATTGATTTATCAATGTTAGATTAGCTGGCTTCCCAAGAGGGGGTGAATTGGAAAACTTGAAATCTTCTGCAAAATATCAAAAAAGTGAAGAGAGCAAAGTATAGAAGGTAAAATAGAGTATAAGAGAATAAACTTTAAAAGTTACAGTAAAGAGAAGAAAACTCAAATATTTATCCTGGTTTGATCTCTCCACTTGACCTATGTCCAGTCCCCAAGTCACCACTTGAAATTTTTCACTATTCTGCAAGAATTCAGTGGGCCTCTTGCAAATGTCACAGTACAGCTTTTGTGCTCTGTTTTCTAGAGCTTCTCTCAATCCCTTTCTGCACTTTCACAAAATGCTTCCTAATCCCTTGTGATATCCCCTCACAAGAAAATCTATCTTCCAGATGAAGATGATATTATTTACAAAGATTAAACTCTCTCAAACAGAGTGAATATGAAAGTTAGAGTACAAAATATTGAAGTGAGAGAGTAAGAGACTTTGAGTAGATGATTTGGTAGAGTTTCAGTATATACATTGTTAAAATCGTTACCCATAACTTCAAATGATGTTATATTTATAGATTTAGGTCTCAAATGTCCGTTAGAGAAAAAATCTATCCGTTAGAGAAGTTATCCAACGGTTACTCTGAAAAACTATCCGTTAACCAATCCCATTTAATGCTTCTGACATACTGAAATTCGAATTTCGGTTGGTCAACAGACGAATTTCGCAGAAACCAAAGGTTAACGGCTTCAACATAGAATGCCCGAAGTTCGTCTGTCATGAAGTGAAATTCGAATTTTGATATTTGGAAAAAGTTTCTTCATTGTAACATATGAATTTTTATGTAGAAAGTTTTTTTTTGTTATGTGTGAACAATATTTTCAATTTGCTACAGCGCCTTCGAAATTCAAATTTTGGAACCCCAAAATTCGTCTGTCCGTAGCTGGTCTATAAGACACAGTAGTTCATACGATTCAAAAATTTGAATTTTCAAAGGGCAAAGTTCGTCTGTTAGAGAGACCTCATTTCAGACTAATTTCAAAATTTGAGTTTATAAATACTGTCATTTGTATGTTAACACATCATTCTAACAGACTCACAAGCTTAGTTTCTGAAATTCAAATTTTCATGTTCAAAGTTCGTCTGTCAGTGAGCAATTTTGAAATCCAATCTAAACTTGGTTTTAGATGAACTTTGACACAGTTTCAGACAAATTTCTTTAGTTTTCATAAGTTTCATTTTGTCTGAAATTCAAAATTTCAAAACCCAAAGTTCGTCTATTACTGAAAGCTCCTTTCAGACATTTATCAAAATTCAAATTTTATCAAGTCAAAATTTGTCTGTCAGAGAGGCTTCTCTTCAGACTTGTTTAGTTTCAATACGAAATTCGAATTTCCAAAGCCAAAGTTCAAATTTCCAAGATGACAGATCAGTATTAACCTTTCAAACTTCGTCTGTTGATGGGTGTTTTTCAAATATTCCATGATTTAACATAGAATCAAGGTTTTAAAACATCTTTTCACCAAATCAAAGTCTTTTACTCCAATTAAAACATTACTAAATATCCTACATCTATCTTTTCACAGATTTATCCAGAATTTCTTCACTTGAAACCTTTTGGGCACCTTTGATATCTTTATTTCAAGCTCTTGAAGGTTGATTTGGAATCATCAAAACTTTTTGATTCAACAATCAATACTCAATTATATATAAGAAAAATATATTCTAGTTGATTCTAAATATAAAACATTTTGTTTTGGTCTAAATATAGGATTCCTTTTATAATATAAGGTAATATTTATTAAACATTTCTAAAAAACAACCGTTAATTGAGAAAGAGATTAAATGTAACATCCCTATTTTTATAAGATGTTATAAAATGAATAAAAAATGAAAAACGAAGCGAGACAAAAAGGGTTATATATAATCAGGTTTTAGAAAGAATTAATTTCTTATCTAATTTTTTGAAGAAGTTATATTTGATCCTTAATTGGAATTAACTTCTCATAAGGTTCTTAACAGAAATTAATTCTAGAACTCATCCTAGAAAATATGCAATATACCACTTGAATGAAAACCTGTTCCAAGCTGAATGCAACGGTATAAATATTGAGTTCCCGGGAAGTCCAAGTTAAGAGATTGTGAATAGTGCAACAAAGAAATAATAAAATAATTAGTCATTAGGTAAAATTACAAGAAAGTGTCCAAAAGAATGAATAATTACATTTTTACCTAATTCAGGGGCATTTCCCATATTAGAAAAAAAATGTGAATATTGTATTTAAACCCCAAGAAAAAAATGTTGATATCATAAAATGTATGAGTAATTAGGAAAAAATGAGAGATACTGTTAAGCGTGAAGAAGGGTAAAGATCATTTTTTCAGGTTAAACAGAAAATGAGAAAATTATATTTTGACTCTAAGAACTAAGAATGCTTTCAATTTAGTCCCTAAAGAAATGTATTGGGGGAGGGGGGAAGGAAATGAAAATAAGTTTGGAAAAAATTACAGTTAATGATATGAAAATTTAAAAAATTATAAATTTATCCTAAGTCAAGGGTATTTTGGAAAATATGAAAAATTATACTCAAAATGAAGCTTTCAATGAGTTAAATCCAATGGAATATAGCAAGAATCTATTAAGATCAAAATAATATTTATTGGATAATTAGGATTTAATATTAAAATTTTACCTGATAAAAGTCAGTTTAGACTACAGGAAAATGAAGTATTAATTCAAGAAAAGTGAATGGGTCTTGCTAAAATATATTTTGGATCAAGAAAATGATTTTAGTCCAAAAGATACCTTTTGATAATATTGTACCAATATAATGACGATTTTAGCAAAAATAGTTAATCGGTATGGGTAAAAGTTATCAGTAATAGGTATTTTGATCCATTAAAACTTATAAATCATTTTTGGACAACTTTCCCTCAATATGATGTGACCAAGGCTGCAAGGGACATGGAGGGAATTTATTTAATTGATTTTTGTGCAATACTTCTCAAAGCAAGTAAAGCTTTTTGACCAAAAGAAAATAATCATGATTAACAAGGTAATTGACTAAGTTAATTACCTAATTCCTTTCCCATTTCAGCGTGAGTAGCTACTGCCCACGTGTTAAAATTTCATTATCAAATTGCTTTGTGAATACTTCTTTAAGAAGTATTTGAAAAAAAATGACAAGTTATTGGTTGGTGCTTATCACTATTATTCTTTACTCTCTT